>CM030024.1:922500-10922500 GCA_017639485.1 Pluvialis apricaria
AGGACTGCTGGAAAGGAAAAAGCCAATCCATGCCAAAGCAAAAGCACGTGCGGGGCCAGGCCTGCCTGCTCGCAGCCAGCGTAATGCTGCTGAAGTCAATGAGGTGGCAACGGGTTGGAGGAGCCAGCTCACCGCGCAGCGTTCCCCGGGCTGGACCTGCTCCCAGGCACCCAGCGCTTGGGGGAAAAAGTATTTCACAGAATCCCAGAATCCCAGAGTGGTGGGGGTCGGAAGGGCCCTCTGGAGCTCCCCCAGTCCAACCCCCTGCCAGAGCAGGGACACCTCCAGCAGTGGCACAGGACGGCGTCCAGGCGGGTTTGGATGGCTCCAGAGTGGGAGACTCCCCCACCTCTCTGGGCAGCTGTGCCACTGCTCTGCCGCCCGCACAGGGAAGGAGTCCCTCCTCAGGTTTAGGTGGAACTGCCTATGCTCAAGTTTGTACCCGTTCCCTCTTGTCCTGTCACTGGGCACCGCTGGAAAAAGACTGTTCCCATCCCCCTGGCACCCTCCCTTTGAGTATTTATAAGCGTTGATAAGATCCCCCCTCAGCCTTCTCTTCTCCAGACTAAAAAGCCCCAAGTGCCTCAGCCTTTCCTCATCAGAAAGATGCTCCAGTCCCCTCATCATCTTTGTAGCTCTTTGCTGGACCCTCTCCAGCAGTTCCCTGTCCTTCCTGACCCGGGGAGCCCAGAACTGCACACAGTGCTCCAGCTGCGGCCTCCCCAGGGCAGAGCAGAGGGGGAGGATGACCTCCCTCAACCTGCTGGCCACGCTCTTCTTGATGTGCCCCAGGATGCCATTGGCCTTCTTGGCCACCTTCTTGCTGGCTCATGGGCATCCTGCGTTGTCCCCCAGGACTCCCAGGTAAATTTAATGCTATTTAGTGCAGCTGGGAGAGAGAGGTAGCTGTGCGCCCAGCAGGCAGTGTGCTCTGTGCTGCTCCAACGCTGGGAACGGAGGACGGATGCTGGCCTGAGGAACCCAGCACCCAAGCAGGAGCCCAGCTGGGATGTGCGAGTCCCTGCAGCCAGCTGCCTGCGGGAAGCTGGGCACGTGCGTGTCCCGCTGGCCTTCCCCTTTCATCTCTTTGTGTCCATCCTTCCTCTGCAGAAGGATATTCCTAGCAAAGTTCCACACACTTGATTTGATTTTTTTTTTTTAAATTTCTAATCAAGAGGTGAATTTGAGAAAGATTTTTTTAAGGTTGCCATCCTTAAGAAAATGCTATTTCTAACTAACTTCTATGATTTTGGGGGAGTGAGTTTTACACAGTTTGTTCATCTTGAGGAATCTCTTTACCTTCTATTCTTCCATCTCTGTCTGGTCTTCAAGATATGCTAATCAGTGTGTAAGTATATCCTTTCAAATAATTATCATACATTATACTCTACTCATCTCTGTATAATTTCCTCATATGCATAATCGTATTTGACTTCCTTATGAATGTAAAAACCATCTTACCTTGGGCAAGTTAATCTTCATTGATTGAATATCAAATTCATTTGAATGTGTTAGCAAAGCCTTCCCCCTCCCTCCTGAACAGGAAAAAAACGGAAGAGAAATACACATTTCCTATCCTGGTGCTGAAGAATCTGTGTGTTTATTTGGTCTTTATTTCTCATTTTGCTCTTAAAGCCCCTTTCTTCCTGCCCCACTTCTTCTCTCTCCCTTTTTCTTTAAATAAAAACTAAAAAAGAGAAAACCCAAGCAAAAACAGCGCTTGCTTTATTTTCAAATGCAAACTGCTTCTTTCACTCTGTGCTTCTGAGAAGGAGAATTAAGGAACCGCAGCACCTCGATAATAACTAACTTCAAAAGGGTGAAAAGCAAAGCCAAAAGTCCTTAAAATGAAACGCGATCCACCCAGGAAAAGCCAGTGCGGGAAATTAGTCTTTTGCCTTAAACGTGTTTGTGGATTTTGATAACAACAAACCTCACACACAACCCCCTCGCTGCTCCCCTGCGTGCCCCACCGGCACATGAGGGGACCGAAGCAGTACGTTGCTTTGGCTCTAAGGGTGGACGTTGTTGAGGAATGTGCGACAGGAAAAATTTTTTCACTGAAAGGGTTATTAAACAGTGGAACAGGCTGCCCAGGGAGGGGGTGGGTTCGCCATCCCTGGGGGTGTTTAACAAAAGGGCAGATGTGGTACTTGGGTACATGGTTTAGCAGTGTTTTTGTCAGGTGAGGTTAATGGTTGGACTTGAAGATCTTAAAGGTCCCTTCCAATCTCAACAATTCTATGGTTCTTTGATTCTATGACTGACCCTGATCCTGCTCCTCTTAACCAGACTTAAGACCTCTTGGAAATCTCCCCGCACATCCTTCTGTGGGGCTGGGTACAATGTTCCATGAGAAAAACTGTGCTTTCCTGCTCAGGAGATGGATGAGTGACACCCCAGCCCCAGAAAAAAACTCCTTTGCTTTCAACAGGGATGGGTTCACCTGGGACAAAGCTGGGGCCTCCTTCAGGTGAGCTTCTGCTTCAGGTTGAACTGCCCTGATGGTCATGGGGCCACTTCAGCAGCTTCTCTGAGCTACGAGCTGAAATAGTTAAAGCATCTCTCACTCAGGAGGCAACTGTTAAACAACAGAGTCAGATATTGTCCCCATGATGGGAGAAACCATCCCTGGTTCTTCCATTTCATAGAATCATAGAATGGTTTGGGTTGGAAGGGACCTTGAAGATCATCGAGTTCCAACCCCTCTGCCCTGGGCAGGGACACCCCCCACGAGCCCAGGGTGCTCCAAGCCCCGTCCAACCCGGCCTTGGACACCTCCAGGGATGGGGCAGCCACAGCTTCTCGGGGCAACCTGCGCCAGTGGCTCACCACTCTCAGAGTGAAATTTTTTTTCCTAATATCTAACCTAAATCTACCTTCTTTCCTTGTGCTACACCCTGGCACTGCACCCAGGCCAGCTCCTGTCCTTTGGTCCCTACTGTCACACACAGCGCTGCCTCCTCGAAGGTCAGAGATGGCCCCACACGTCTCTCATGTTTGTGCCTCCTCTGCAATCGCTCCGCCTGGGCTGGGTGCTCAAGAGCCCGTAACGTGTCCCTTTGCCCCCAACCAACCCACCGCGCAGAGCCCTCTGCCCGTGTTACCAAGGAGAGGTTGGTTTTGTGAATCCTGGTTGAGGGTCAGGGCAGGATCCGTGCGGGGAACTGCTCACAGCTGCGCTGTGTCCACGCGGGGATCCTCCCACATCAGGGGGAGAGATAAGGTGCCCTCCGAGCTGACTGCTCGGCTGCCGGCCCCAAGCCTTAGGCTATGAAATACTCCCAGCTGAGTTTAAAATTTTTGAAAGTTTTGTTTTGCCTTAAAAAAAACCCCAACAAAATAATAACAAAGCAAAAATTCATGAATGCCAATAACATTCAAATCTCCCCCAGATTAGGCTTCTCGCTGGCCTCAGCTGGAGCAGGCGCTAGTAAATCAGCACTGGGGGAATGCCCTGGTGGTATTTTCTTATCCAGCATTTAGGAGGCAAATGCTATTTCAGTTAAAATCCAACATTATATATGGCAGAGCTCTGCCAGGCTCCGGGGCCAGGGGGAGCAGCGCAGCATTGCTCCGCCGCAGCCACCGGGCATCCCCGTCCGACCCGCAGCACCTCTGCGCAGGGCTGCGCCGTCCCCGTCGGCAGGGCGGTGAGCGGGGGCAGCCCCGGACAGCCATGGTTGCCTTCCCTTCAGCGCTGTTTTCCCCATTTATACACCATAATCAGCAAGATGCGTGTCTCGCTACTCCCGCCCCCTCTGATGGAGTGGCTCTGTGCCCTTCTCCAAAGGCAGCGGGACGTCACCCCCAGGGCCATGGCCAGGCGGTGCCGCAAGGAAGGAGACTGCGCTCAGCCCAAAGTTCCAGCCCTGCAGTAACGCCTATGCAGATGGATTCCTGCGCCGAGTCCTTCTGGCTCTGCCAGGAGACCTGCCCGCAGCCGGTCCCCGCGGGACCTCCCCGAGGCCACCTGTGCGCGAGCCCTCTGCCATGCCCGCCGCGGCCAAGCCTGCGTGGGGTGTGCTGGGCACGCGTGCGTGCGCGTTACAGAGCCGTACGGCACACCGGTCCTTTCTCTGTGACTTCCAGACATCCGACAGCTCGGTTGGAGCTACCGCTACAAGTGGGCTGACGGATGTCCGGAAATCCAGGCATGGGGCCAAAGTCCACGAATTCTGGCTGGGCAAAACTTCCAGGCTGGGAAACCTGGCCATATGGGAGCCCCCGTCCGCGCCATCGCAAGCCCTGAGCCAGGAGGGCGGCAGGACCAGGATGGTCAGGACATCGCTGGATCTATTTTCAGCTCTGTTTGTACCAGGAGGGGAACGTATGTTGCGTAGTGTAAAATGGGTAAGCTGTTTTGGGGATTGGCGGCGAAGACATCAGCACAGCATGCAGATGAAGATTATATTATGATTAATCAAGTTAATGTACTGTACATTGTTAACACTAAAATTTTCAGAAGAGGCGTGTCCAGTTTGCGCGTGTGAGGTTTCATTCCTCTTGATTAGAACAGGCTAATTTCCTACAAAACATATAATTATATATTTTTTCTTTTTTTTTTTATTTTTTTAATTCCTCTTTTTTTAAATTCTTCTTTTTTTAAATTCACTCTACAGGTCCGGTAAACCTTTCTGCACAGCTCTTCAAAACCCTTCCCCAGCCTGGACCAGTCTTTCTACAAAGCGAGGGCCTGATCCAGCAAACCTCGGGAACCGCACACAGAGCTCCCTGCCTGGAGCAGTCCTTTGGAGGCCAACGAGATGCTCCAAGGCTCTGCACTGCTGCAGGAGAGGCCCTGGGAGATGGGGGACGTTGGACGGCAGGAAAGCGTGACAAGGCTGCCGGGTGAGAGAGGGGAACTGCAGCTGATAGAAACTTTGGGGTATTTTCCTCCCTTTCTACTGGTACTGAAGTTGGCCCCATTGTTTCTGAAATGATCACTTGCTAAGGAGGTGACAGCACAGGTGAAGGACCTCAAGCACATTTTACTGTCAAAGTATTGATGACGTCAAAGTAGGTAAAACCGCATCATCCCCCTTTCTATCCCAAACCCCACATGCGCTCGGAAACAATAATTTTGGGTAGAGGGCTGGGATGAGGCACTTTCCCTGAAAACTCTTTCCCAAAGTTCACCTGCCCTTGTGCATACACACAAAGGGGCACAAACGGCCGGTCCGGCGCAGGTCCCCCGGGAAGGTGACCAGGGGCGCTGGGGACAGGGAGTAGCTTTGCCACGTGGATCATCTATCAGCCCCGGACAACGCCTTTCAATGGGGATTTAATGATGATGAGCAGCAGACCCCTTCCTGCTTTTACGTCACCCCTGGGAGGCTGCGGAGAGACAGGCTTTCACGGCCAGCTTGCACTTTCCCTGACCCTTGAACCTCGGGGCCAGCACTTTTATGGGGATGAAGCGACACAGTTCCTGTAACCTGCCTCGGGGGCCCTGAAAAATTAGACTGAATCAAAGCAGAAAATGAGTTTTCATTTATCTTGTGATGATGCACGAGGTTACATGAAAGACAAATAGCTGCTTCTGACTCTTCCTTTATCATTGTCACTGCAATTAATAGGCTGTGGCCTTCGTTACTGTGTTAGTACTAAAGAGACCGCGGGCCCCGGGGGACGTTAACGAGAGGAGAAAAGCAGTCCAATCTTCTAAAAGTTCTGTCATGTTACGATATGCTAACCTGTTTCTTTTTAACTTGCTGTTGAAGTGCTGGTGACTCAGCCGGACGAGCAGAGCATTGACGTCGCCAGAGCTAATGGGCCACCTCCATCAGCGGCGTCACCCATCCCGCTCCCTATGGCTGGGGCGGCGGCGAGGGACGGAGAGCGGGGAAGGGTGAGGGGACATGGGAGAGGGCTCCCTGAGGCTTGATGGCCTTCAGCAGCCACCTCGTGCTGCGGCAGCAGTGATCCCCAGATTGGGTGGTCCCCAGCTGCCATCTAGGTCAACATGCAAGTTGGATGGTACCACCGGGATGGTGGGAATTCAAGTTTCCTTTTCAGGGCTGGCAGCCTTCCCCAAGGCAGGACTATTTTGAGCACAGGTGATGTCAGCTGCCGTGGCAGTGCAGCCGTCCCCGAGCCCACACCGTTGGCCGTTGCTTTCCAAGCTTGCCACAGCCTGTGGACTTGCTCCTCCATCCCAGCAGCAGGGCCGCCTCTACCCCATCCTCTCCCAAAGCCGGCACAGCCTCTCTGCTCACACCACCACTGCGAGACACCTTCTCTTCTTCATTATACTGCATCCCAACCATCAAATCCCCATCCCGACAGAGTTAAGAAAGCAGTCGAAGTTATTCCTACCATCAGTTACACAGGACAGGGAGTCATCTGTCACCTGAAACATGTGCACCACCACAGATCTTCTCCCACCTCATAAAAGCAGATGAGCCGTGTGTGTGTGTGTGCTCGTGCAGTGGCTTCGGCTGCGTGCCGAGAAGGATGCTTGAGCTGAAAGCCAGTCCAGGGGACACAGCCGGGCCTGTCCTCTTCACCGACTTGGTGTTGCCGAGCCCTGTGTGATTTATTCTGCCTGTTAATGCCATCTGCCCGGTTTTCTGCCTGGGTGGCTCCAAGCACCTAGAGCCAGCTCAGATTGTCCTATTGCCTCTGTCCTCCCGCCGCCAACGATGAGGACCCCAAGGGGTTTCCGACTCTCCTCTCCCACCAAACACCCCCAGGGACGGCACTGCCTCTCCCAAGGCCACAGTGCTGGGAGAAAGCTTCTCACCTCACAAAACAGCAGCAAAAGGGAGGAGCACAGACAGAAAGCGATACCGAAGAGCCGATACCGTGCGGGACCTGCTCACAAATTCCCACGCCAGCGACAAGCCTGTCCAGGGTACCAGAAAAACACCGAGCTTTCCTGTTACCGGTTTTCTCAAGAACTGCTCAGAGCATCCTTTGCTCGAGCCTGGAATAAAGCCCAGCGTTACAGACCGAGCCCCCCCAGCCCGGGCTGCCCACCCCGCTCTGAAATCTGCTGCCCCGTGACCATCCCCCGGGACCCGCGTTCACACCTAACCTGAAGCAGAGCTGTTTTGGCTCTCCCCTGCTGCTCCCTCCTGCTGCCAGGGATGGGCTCTGGGGCAGCCGGACTGGGACCAGTGAGAACCAGCAATCCCACCTGCAGGGAATTACGCAGCAGAGAAAGTCGCTGGGGTTCGATGCACAGAGCCAGACTTCTCCCCTGCCTTCAATGTGAGACTCCAACACGTTCGAAGCTCTTTACACGTAACCGAGACAAACTTGGCTGTATAATTAGAAGCTTAAGTAAATCTACCCCAAATTTTCAGAAGACTTTGTGGACTTGTGCTTACATTAATTCAGGGGTTTCCCATTCAAAGCTAACTCTGCACTGCAACCTGGTTTTGACCTTTATCATTAATTTTTGGTGCTAAAACACTTCTAAAGGCTTTGGTGCAGCCTATTCTTATGTGATTGCGGCACTATTCTCTTTAATTGGTGCTTTTTGAGGTTAATTGAAAAGGAATCCATGATTGGCAAATCAAAATTAAGAGAATTTTGTAGGGATTAAAGCTGTCCTGAAACAGTAGGGAGAAAAATGTTTACCTGGGAAAATGAAATTGCCGTGCTGGCGGTGTACATTCCCCGTCCCACAGCTCGGGTGTCCCCACATCCTTAGCTCCTGTAACAGTGAAATGAGGGGCCACGCAGGGGCTGGTCCAGACTAGGAAGATGCTATGTGTATAAAGGCTCATTTTAATCTAAATGCAGTTAACACGCTCAGAGTCATTTGGGATAAATGGGATACTTAAGGACACATGATGGCTAATCTCTGCTATGACATTTGTGGAGGAGGAGGAGGAATAATTTAGATGGAGGGTATTGTACTGCTCACGAGTTATCCCCTCTCTCCCATCATAAGTGGAACTAATTGTCAGAAGGATAGTTGGGCACACTGTTGGCACCTCCCGGTCAAGGGTCCCGAGACATCTCACCACTGTTCTCCAGCTCCTCTGCAGATGCATTACTGACCCCATTCTGCAGATGGGCAACTGAGGCACAGAGCATTGCGATGTGGCTTTGAGATCATAGAATCCCAGAATCCCAGACTGGTGGGGGTTGGAAGGGCCCTCTGGAGCTCCCCCAGTCAACCCCTGCCAGAGCAGGGTCACCTCCAGCAGTGGCACAGGACGGCGTCCAGGCGGGTTTGGGACGGCTCCAGAGTGGGAGACTCCCCCACCTCTCTGGGCAGCTGTGCCACTGCTCTGCCACCCGCACAGGGAAGGAGTCCCTCCTCAGGTTTAGGTGGAACTGCCTATGCTCAAGTTTGTGCCCGTTCCCTCTTGTCCTGTCACTGGGCACCGCTGGAAAAAGACTGTTCCCATCCCCCTGGCACCCTCCCTTTGAGTATTTATAAGCGTTGATAAGATCCCCCCTCAGTCTTCTCTTCTCCAGACTGAAAAGCCCCAAGTGCCTCAGCCCTTCCTCATAAGAAAGGTGCTCCGATCCCCTCAACATCTCTGTAGCCCTTTGCTGGACCCTCTCCAGCAGTTCCCGGTCCTTCCTGACCCGGGGAGCCCAGAACTGCACACAGTGCTCCGGCTGCGGCCTCCCCAGGGCAGAGCAGAGGGGGAGGATGACCTCCCTCGACCTGCTGGCCATGCTCTTCTTGATACACCCAGGAAGCCACTGGCCTTCTTGGCCACCAGGGCACTGGTGATGGTGCTGCAGAGCCTCTGAGCTCAGACTGCCCATGCGTTTGCAGGCAAGAGAGCCAACGTGGTAGAAAAAGCAGGAGAGAGTGGCTCAGCAGCTCATTTACTGGTGGCGATACCCGGGCCCGGGGCAGGCACAGACCCTGCTGCTCACCCACCTTCCCAGGCACAGCAAGGACTACTTCTGGGGCTCGTACAGCAGGGCTCACTCAAGAATCGCCCATGTTTCTAAACTTAATTAGAGACAAATTTTACACCGTCTTTTAGATGCAGATTCCAGGCTTTGCACCTCTCATCCTGTTGAGGCTCTTTCAAGCACCAATTTCTTGATCTGCACTTGAAAAACATCGCAAATTATCAGCAGAATCAAGAAAGCCAAGAGATTTTCAGCTGATTTTCCACGGCCTTTGTTCAGCGCAGCCTTGGCAAAGCGCTGGCTCCGAGTACTACTGCTCCTCGATGCCACTGCTGGAGCAGGAGTATCAATAGACAAATAATTCATTATACCACTCATTGCACAGTGGGTATGGGGGAACCGCAAAGTCGGACAAGTGTGAAAACATCACTCCTTCCCAAGTCCTGACCCCTCTGAACTCAGCAGCCAAACTCCCCTTGACTTAATGAAGCCGGGATTTCGCCCCTAGATGGCTCTAGGATATAAGTTGTTTCAGGCTATGCCGAAGGATGATTTGCAAATCTCTTGTTCCCTGTTTGTATCGCAGCAGTACCTGAGGGTCTGGGTATTACCTCCAGATATTGGGGGTAGGAGGCATCCTTGTCCCGGAGCACCTGCGCAACCTGGGCTACACGGTGGCGTACATGGGGCGATGCCCCTCTGCACGGCACGGAGCCCCGGCAGCGTGGCAAATGCTAGAGACCATAGAAAAGACTCGGCAGCGCTGGCAAGCGGCCAGGCGTTCATAAGCTGCTCTCCTGAACCCAAGACAAAACCTTGTTTGGTTCCTGTAAATGACACCCACCTCCCGCCCCAGCTCTGATATGCTGCCGGTGCCGTAAGCAGCATGGCTGCGTTGGGAACGTGGTTCTCGGGGTTAAGAGCAAACGCACCAACACATCGCTTTGGATAGACAGAAGATGCGTAAGGAAAAGTGACAGATCCCAGGCAGGGAGAGGAATAGGGAAAGAAGAAATGCAATAGCTCTTCCCTCCTGTTCTGCTGGTGAAGCTTTCTCCACCTACTGGTAATTAAAATACAAATGATATGGCCAGGATATCCCTGCCCACAGAGACACATTGCCCATTTCCGCCACAGAGATGAAAAGTTTAACCACCATTAATGGAGTGGTGGGGAAAGCATTGCCATATACGCTCCATCACATATTTATGATGCTTGAAAAAAGATCAATAGAAGCTATATGCAAGGGTCTATAAATTTAATGTAGCATGATCATTTAGCATCAGTTGTTCCTTAGATTAATAACACAGGGATGGGCCGCAATCCTGAAACATAATGAAGTAATGCTGACTTGTTAGGTACAACGTGCATTGAGTTGCCTCCATGGCCCTGGCCGTTCGCTAGATGCTGCCTCGGGCAGTGAGAGAGACTTGCCCACCGGGGTGCCTGTGCCACCCCGGCGTACCGTGGCAGGAGTTGGCAGCACCCGCTGCCGCTGACTGCGCTTTCTTGGCCGCTAATGTGCACAAGCAGCAAGCGAGAGGGAAGAAACTGTGCCGTGAAGACGCCCCCGCTGCAAGTGTCGCAGCGGAGGGACAAAGCCCTCCAAGCCGAGCGCTTGCATCCTCCAGCCTGCATGCCCCTGCCTGCGCTGAAACATCCCTGCCTGTCTCCGCGGGCGGCGCCGGGGCCAAGGACTGGCTCTTCACATTGACCACAATATGTTATGGTTCAGTGGAAGGACCTTAAACTTACAGACAAGGACAAGGCAGTAAAAGATGAAGCACCTGAACCCCCCATTTCCAGATTACTAGACCCCAGGTGTGTGCTAGGGAGCAGTTAAATTTCATCATTACCCTTTCTTCTATGGTATTTTTTATAGTCCTTTTTACTACTGGCACTAAAGGTGCCGGACGCATCCCAGGAGCTAAGAGGACATCACTCGTCAACCTGACTGCTCGCTGATATAAAAAAATGACAAGTCCTGGCTTAATCTTTCTGATAACTGTGTTCTGCATGGCCCATCCATCTCCATGGAGGAGTTTTGGTGAAGCCGGAAGACAAGAACATCACAGCATTTAAGAATGAAAAATTAAGTGCCCTTTTTGAGCACAGCATGGAGCTTATTACCGCAGAAGTGTTCGCCTGCTACTGCTCAGGTTGCGTGCATGTGCCTGCACTTGTCTGGAGCGAAGCTCCTGCTTTCAGCCTTTAATAATTTGGCCGCAAACAGGAAAACAGAAAGAAACAGACCGACCAATTGACAGATTCAAAAGACCTGCAGATTCAGAGACCTCTAACTCCAAAGGAGTCAACCCCAAGGATGCAGGGACACAACAAGCCCGCCTATGGGCTTCCAAACCGCTGCTGGGGCTCCGTGTCCCCTTGAAGCAGCAGAGCCATGCGGAAAGCTCGCGAGAGCCTCCCAACGGGTTTCCTAAAGCTCCAGCTCCTGGATTCAGGGAAAATAAGAAAGTTTGGTATATGTGTAAAACCAATGGTCACAGAGGAAAGTTTTAAAATCTGACCCTCAATAGCTTAAAGCAAACACAGAGAGCACCTAAAATTATTATTTTCCTCGTATCTTTTTTTTTTTCCCCCGTTCCTCAGGTTGGCATTGCTGAGCTTTATCCAGATGTGCCAGTTCGTCCCTGAGACCTGGGGCAAACAGCTGCATCCCACTCAGCTCCCGCTCACTTGAAGATTTCTAAAAACACAGGTGCTAGCCACAGATACTGTACCAGAAATTAGACTTTTTTTCATGAACCTTGTGCCTTCTTTATTTGGCTGTAGTGTCGCATTGCCAAAGAGCAGGTGGAGATCGGCAGCCCCAGAGGCAGGCCGGCATCTCTGCCCAGCTCCCTCCCACCCCTCCGTCCATCCACAGATGTTGCAGCTTCATGTGAACTGGCAGCATAGCAAATTGTAATTTAATTAACTCTTAAGCATTCCCGTAATCCAGGCTGACAGGGCTCCTCCAGCCCTTCGGTTCAAGAGTCCTGTCTGCATTGTCTCTTTTGGCAGGCCAGGGGTATTGTTTGGGGAGCCAAAGTTGATTGAGTCGTCTCAGAAGGACGACCTGAAGCCCCTAAACTGGAGCGTAGGCTCCCACCACCCTCCAGCTACGCCTGGATGTCAGCACGCCCCGGCTTATAGAGGCCTGGACTGACTTGTTTTAAGCCCTTATTGTTAATTTTAAACAGTCAATTGAAACCGACTTTAGCAATGGGAAAGGAGCCAGATGGATGGTCTCAGAGAAGGTGCCTGTCCTGGCACGGGCAGGCACGGAGCTGCAGGAACCACCTCCAGGAAGAGGGGAAGAGGGTTTCCAACAACAGTTGCTAAATCCACAGCTTCTTTGTGCAGGCGACAGAAGAAGAAGAGCAGTCAACCTGAGCAAGGAGATGGTCTCCTGACCCCCTTAGAGCTGCCCTGAGCTCTGCCCTGTGTGTTTCACCGATGATGATGGGAGGAAGAGGGGCTTGGGTGCTACTCTGCAAAGCAGAGCTGGGCTGAACCCCAGCGAGTCCCTGATTTCCCCGAGCCTCGGCTCTCCCTCAGCCCCAGCAAGGCCAGGACACTGCCCTCGGCGCAGGGTGAGCACACCAGCAAGGAGCCGCTCACACCACAGCGCAGACGCCACGGAGAAACCAAGGCAAGCTCTTGGCCTCATTGGCATGTAGGCCAGCGTGCCAGAAACCGAAGTCTCCACAGCCCATTTCAGGCACCTAATCAGGAATTGTCCTTTTGGGTCATTTGAAACGGCTCTTTGCATCCTTCTCCGCCAGCTCTGAGGTGTCCCTTCGAGCAAGACAAGTCTCGCAGGCTTTAATGGGGAGAAGGCGGCCAGCATTAAAACAATACACAAGGGAGAGGGGAGAGGTGGAAATTTTCCATTGAAACCTACTTTTCGTGGAAAATTGGGTTTCCAACAAAATGAAAGCAAGTGCTGCTTCTTTTCCTGCTGTTTTGATTTTTCATCAGAAAATTAAAGAGAACAACACTGTCACAGTTTCTTTCCCAATTTTTTCCTTTTCAGCTTCTTTTGGCCAAAGGGGATAAAAGATATTTTGGGTCCCTCCCACAGCTTCTCAGGTTTCTTTTTTTCAGTTTTCTGATGCAAACTTCGGATTCTGTGTAGGGAATTCAAACCAAAACCAACCCCCTCCGAGCTCTCCTTGGCTCCCCGCAGCCCTCTTGTCCAGGGCACCGACACGTTGCAGCACTGACCCTCACGGAGCCTTAGCAGTTACATCCTTCTCCATAGGGCCCATGTGGATTTCAGGTTTCCCGAGTCTCCTCATCCTTCCACTGACGCTATTTGGCACTTGACAATACGTGTCCTGGACATTATCTCTGTTGCCCCCCCCTGCTGTACCTTATCATTTGAGTAGGACTCCCATGGCACACCTTGCCTAGCGCAAAGATGCTGGGCTGCTGTCACAGGGCCACAATAAATAACAACAGGACGTCTGGCACATACGGCCCCGACGAAAAAGTGGTTTTGCTCCTTCCTCCATCAAAGGCAAAAAACAATTAATGCTACCCCAGCCCCCAGCCGCAGCTCGTGGCAGAAAGGGGTGCGGGTGTCTGCCTGGGCAGACGAGTCGCTGTGCTGCTACCGACGTTCATCTGCAGCAACTTTGATGGAGTCGGTCTACCAACCCTTATCAACACCGGAGCAGCAGGACCCGTTAATTGTACACACCTTTCCGAGTGCTTTAAGCATCACCAATGAAAATTGCTAAATAAATTCTGCCAATTAAAAGCCAACAACACACAGTTCCCTCCATTCTACCTGTCATTAAAGAAAGTTTCATTTATGAAATGCATTAATCGTTGGATCTCCAAAGCCCCATAAACCCGTGAACCTGTGAATCCTGCCTGGTGTATAATCTTCTAATCTCCTCCTCCTTAATCTGCTCACTATGGAAACCCCTGTCATTAGGAAACAAATGGCTTTGTGGGCTGCCTTATTATTTGCAAGGCAAGATGTAAAAGAGGGCGAAGCTGATCTGGGAGGACAGTATAAATTACTGTGGTGTTTACTTCGGTCATGTAAAAGAGCTAAACAGTGACTGGTAATAAAATAGCAATCCCGTTATCAGAGAAAAGTTTTAAAACCAGATTAAGGGGGATGCTGCTGTGTGCTTTGTTATCGTGCCTGCCCTCTCCCTGCCGGGGTGTTTATCAGGTAAGTGACTTCAGGCAGAGATGCGCGCCTTCATTTATTATCAATTCCTGTGTTGTTTTGTAAGAGGTCAAGCCACAGACTAACGAAAGTGAACCACGGAGCGGTCTGCTTGCCGCTGGGGACAGCACTCCGGCTGGTGCAAACCCCTGCGCCCCAACGCTTGCGAGGAAGGTGACGCAGCCTGTTCCCCATCACTTGGGTGCGACTGCCCCGAATTACCAGTGAGGGCTGCATCCAAACTGGGAACCGACAAGAGTGGAGCTTGCACACAGCCTTTACTAAATCACTTCTCTGGCCAAACTGCATCCTTCGTTAGCTGTCCTCTTCTGTGCCCGGCACATGAAACAAGTGCCCCAAGTGGCAGGTATTACTGCTTGCATTTTGGTAGCTGTGGGCAGGTCCTCACTTTTTCCCACCCGAGTGATAAGGTTTTTTTTAATCAATAGGTGTAGGAATAGAAAGGGAGAAGGTCTGCTCTATTTCAGGGGGAGGGAAATCCGGTCCGGGCAGCGCTAACCCAGAGCAGCATCTCATCTCCTTAGCATGACCCGGGATCGTCCCCACACTCCGCGTGCGTGTGACGCTGAGGGTGGCAGAGCTCCCAAATGTCTCAGCCGGGACATTTGCACACTTATACAACACGGAGCAGTATAAATCGGGCACTGTCCTAGCTCAAACTCAGCCAACAGTGATGAGAGTAACACGAGCGGAGACAACAGTGGGGCAACTAGATGTAAAAGATAACCCGCTCCCTGAAAATACAGCCAGGGCTCCGCATTCAGCAAGTATCGGATTGTGTTTTTTTAACTTGGAGGACACAGCGAGTCTGAAAGGTTGGAGTCCTTTTACGAAATCAAGGAGGGATACAGGAGGCGGCAGTGAAAAAAACCCGGGCTTGGGTGAAGGAGCCACTCCGGGTGAGAAGCAGCCACCGTGGAGGGAGCCGGGCACTGCCGAGGGGGGAATTGCTGAACAGCTGCTTTCTCCGGAGCCATTACCAGCGCTGACCTTCGGCTCAGCCAGCGTGGTATCCACCGCTGCTGAAACCTCATCCATCAGTGACCCCGAGGAGGAGGAGACACGGGCGATAGGAAACCAGGGGAAAAAAGCAACATGAAATAAGAAGAGAATTAGAAAAGCAGGGACCCCAATTCTAAATGTGCTGACGGTGCTGTGCTGTAATTAATAAGCACCAAATCTAACGGGGATTCGTATAGCGCAGGGAAGAGCACCTCATTAATCAAAGCCCAAGGTGTCAAGATGCCAAACAGGAGGAGGACCCGCCAGACACAGGCAGGGAGTGGAACGGGGCTCTGGAGCCAGAGCCGCGGCTGTGGCATGGCCTCTGGATCAAGAAGGTACAAAACAAAATAGAAACCCCTAAAATATCACCCGCAAACCAAAAAATCATGAACACTTTAAAGCATAAAGTTCTTGAGGATTCTAGCAGCTTTTTCGTGGCTGGAAGAGACCGGGACAAGGCAAGTGCTGCGCCAAACAGGATCTCATGTCTAAAACTGTTACCAGAAACCTCTGACAAGTCAGAGGCCCATCATCCATATCAGAAGATGCCAAATGCTGGAGCCTGCAGATATTAATTCAACAACACAGAGAGAGCCTCAAGCGATGCTGTGCATGGGGGACTCGCTGGACATCAGTGAACACATGTGCTACAGAGCGGGTAGTGAACCAGGTGTGTGGGTACATGAGAGCAAAGCAAAGCTTGTAGAAAGGGCTACCCATCACCTGAATCCATTTGGGCTTTTTCATCGCAGGGCAGCCATCCTCCCCTTCCCTCTCTTCTGGCTGCTCTGTCCCGCTCCATCCTGATACCTCAATTTCTCATTCCTCTGTGGGTGCGTTCTCACTAGCTGAGCTCATTTCGCTCATGTACCCACCTAGATCTCTTGGACTACTTTGATATTTTGCCTTGTTTATCTGCTAACATGGTATAATTTAAAGAACAAAAAAGGGCTATTCATTTTTTTGAGAGAAGAGAAGAAAAGAGGCTTGCCAGCTATTTAGCTAAGCCTTCTTTGATAGAAAACTTTAGCAGGCAATCATCAGTAAACCCAGTATTTGCAAAATGGAAATAAATGAGAATCGTGTCTGGAAGCCCAACGCATCCATCTCTGCGTGCTTTGTATTGCTTTTGTGCCAGCTGCCTCCAGACACGCTTACCCAAACCCAAGTTTGAGAGCACTGGATGTGGCCTCTAGCCCCAGTCGTCACCACTGGCTCACTGGGAAGCCCTGGGAAGGTCATTTTGTCACAATCTCTCCTGAGCAGAAGGAGGACAGTAGAAGCGGTGATTTCTGTTTGAGATCCAGCAATGTAAGGTGCCAGAGGAAACCTGGCACTGCATGTTGTCACTAACAAGTCACCGTGCTTCGCGTTTAATAAGAAAAGAGCCGGGGAGTGCCGATGTTCGGGAGCGCCGGCGCCAGCCCGACTGCCGCACGTGCCTCTCCGGCTCCCTGCAGCATCCGGAGCAGCCAACACTGACAAAGTTATACACACGCTTTTATAGCAAGGGGTTTCCACCCATACCTGTCGATCCACAGCAGCGCTATATGAACTTTTCCCTATAAATATAGATTCATAAAAACACGAGCAACGACAACAACAACATATTAATGCCCCTAGTTGCTTATTCACAGTCAATGGTTATGTTTTCCTTCAAGCAAGCCATTAAACTTGTTAGCTCCTGGTTAGGCACTAATTTTCTTTTTCAAAGAAGCAGTGTGTTCGGAATTATGTTAATGAAGTATAAATCAAATCCATGCTTAAGTCAAAAGGCTGATGCCATCTAAACATATCCTCTGTATCAACAGCAATACAATTTCATAGGTGTAATCCATCAACAGCCAATCTGGTCAGCTACTTCATTAAAGATAGATAATTAATGTCCAGTAATAATCTGCTGCCTTGATTTTGTTGTTCTTGAGTAAAAAAAAAAAAGAGGAAAAAAAAATTTTTAGGCAGTCTTAAATGGCACATTTTAAAGGAGGTAATTGTGGAACATTAATTTGCTATCAATCAGGAGTGCAGTTAGAGTTATTTATCTCTTTACCTGATCATGCTGAAAAGCGTGAAGGGGGAGCGCAAACAGCAACAGGAGGCTGCTGGGAAGAGGGAGCTGTCGATAACTGCGTCGGAAAATGAGGAATTCCCAGGATAACGCTGACACTACTTAGATATGAATGGTGCTTCCAACATAAAATATGGAGATAACCGAGCAACAAATAGGTCATTTCTTGTAGCACTTCGCCGGCAGAGAGTATTTGTGTAGCACGAACACCATCTGTTTGCTGTAACCTCAGCGATGTGGGGTATTTATAGGTACTTGCTATTGTCCCAGGACCTCTCTAGAGAGGACAGTTTGATCTGAAGCGCTTCCTCAGTTGGTGTGTGTGAGATATTAGAGAGCTGGTAATCAGTGGGAATGGGGTATCGATCAACTGGATGGTGATGCTTTGGCCCAGGAACGAGAAAAGAAAAGGGAAAGAAACAAAAGGAAAAGGGGAAAAGAAGAAAAAAAAAAATCTATCTTCCGTTTAAGCTCTCCATCATCCGAAAAATATTAGAGACAAAAGGCATCTCGACTGTACCACACTGACAAATATCATCCCTGTCTATAACCGTGCCAGGCAGCCAAGAAGTGTGTTGGCATATTCAGATCTGAGAAATCCCAGGGAATGCCAGCAAAGTGACGCTGGGGATGGACTTGGCTGACTTTGCAGCCCCCATTTGCGGGGAGAAAAAGAAATACAAGTTCTCCCTCAAAAGCAATAATAATAAAAGGAAAAAGAAATGTAAAAGAGATGAAAAAGCAGAAGCACGTGGGAATAAAAGGACAAGATAGGCTCAGGGTAAATGGGCAAGGATGACTTCTTAAAGAATTTAAGTTTTAATTAAACAGAAGGGGAGAGGAGAGGCACTGGGATAAGTTTTGCTATCATACCTCCTGTATGTCCCACTGCTTTGGGAAAGCATCCTTCCCTCCTGCCTCCTCCTCGTTATTATTATTTGCGCACGGTACACTGTACGGCATCTCATAACTCACCATGTTTATGATAAAGCAGAGCAGTTGTTTTTGGAGACAGGCACTTTGGTATTCAGTAGCCCCAGAGGCTACGCCGTGGTGTGCTCTCTCCACCATTCACTAGTTAACGTGCCAATTTTTTCCTCCCCTTTCTCGAGTGTGCCTGAAGGAAATTTATTGCAGCAGGCGACTGCTATGGGCAAATACTAATAAAATGCTGTTTTGCTGCAATTTGTTTAATTGGCCACAGAAGAGAAGCCTTGCATGTTAGATCCAGCTTCTGACACCTCCTGCCCAGTCCGCAGATGTTCTCACCATGAAGTGCTCACATCTCCGTGTTTATGGTAGGGAGAAAACAAACCCCTACTATTAAATCTTTACTATTGCCGCAGATCTGATTTGATTTAACATGCATATTTACGGTGGCAGGCTGCTGGCAACCTCTCTGATTTATTCAGCAAAAGGTACCACTTAACATACATTCTCCACTCCTCGCCACCTTCCAGATACCTGTTCCCATACCTATTCCATAACAGACCCAACAGACACGCCTCTTGCTAGCATGTATTCAAATCCCTTAGTGCTCTTGGTCATGTTGCTTTTGAACCTGGCCAGACCAAACTCTTGGACAGCCTGGGAGATGCAAACAGGCTGGAAGAGACCCAGGCTTCCCGCTTCACCTCGGTCCGGTTGCTGTTTTCTGGGTTCACCTGGTACACACAGCACTCCTCCACCACCATGAGACGCGCATGGTTGGTGTTCCAGGTGAATGTGGTCATGGTTCGTTTCTTGGGGTCCACGATAGAGTCCTCCAGGACGTAGACAGAGTCTGATGGGCAGCAAAGGGGGAAGGCAGAGACACATCTCCGAAACACCCATAATCCTCCGAGCCAAACACATCCAGACATAAAAGTTTCTGTTCTTTGCTTACCAAGGCAACTGAACTCCAACTAGATGGGCTAGTGATAATTTAAGATAATATTCCTCACAGTGAACACAGATTTTATGGCATCAGCTCAAAGACGAGGGTCAGGATTGTGCTGCCTGCTGCACAACTCCAGAAGGGGCCAGGGCAGGTACTGGGAGGTATATCGTCTCCAGCATTAACGGGAATAATGAAAGCAGCACATGAACATGGTCTTGCTTTGCTACCGACACGGGCTGCAGCGCAGGTCCTGAAGCTGTCGGTGGAGAGTTGGAGCCGCCCAACGCCAGCTTTGCCCTGAGGCGCTGCCTGGTCTGGGGACCAGCTGCTTCCAACGCCTGTGCCTCGGTTTGCAGGGGACTGTGGTTATCACAGAGGCCCGACCTGTATTCATGTAGCGCTTTGGGATCCCTGGGTGAAAGTGCTGATCGATGCATTTTAGTAAAACTTTATTACCGAGTGGAAAAGGGCTCCACAAAAAACTAATTCTTAGATTTTTTTTGTTGAGATGCGATTTGCACATCTCTGCCAGGGATGGTAGTAATTTAGATGCCAAAACAGGTTGTCCGGCTGTTTCACGTCAGTGTTCAGAAATCACAGAACAATGTCGTTACTGGGTTTGAATTCAGGTTTGTGGTGGAGCGGTATGGTTCCTGTTTCACTGCAGGTTTGTACAGCGGTAAGAGATTTAAGGCAACAAAAGGAGCTGCCCTGCCATCCACAATCTTTGTATGCTCATATGTTTTGTGTTAAGAAAAGGAACTTAAAAAAGCTCTTTAGGAGATTTTTGGTGTTATAAAACCTCCCTTTTCCCTATGTGTTTATAGGCAGGAACCGAGTCCATCTCCAGCACCAGCTGAGCACGTGGTGGCTGGGTCTTCTGCAATGGGTAATGATCTAGGTGAAAAGGGACTTTCAGGCTGAGACGCCCTAAACAGTGATTTGTACACACTGAGAATATTACAGCTCTCCTAGGACTTTCTCCGATGCTCATTAAGTTTCCTTTTTGCCGCATATTTCAAAGATTTTAGGTGTGGGAGCTACAAGACTCACTTAAACTGACTTACAACCCAAGCCGTGCAGAGCAGGGTTCAGGCCATCACCTTGTGCTCGCTACCCACTCGGGTCATGCTGAAGGAGAGGCAGAAGGAGGGAGGAGGAGAGGGGAGAGACATAACAGCCCCTGTCTCTTCCTCCGCTGCTCCTCAGAGCACAAAGCTGGGACACATTTGCTTCCCCGGGATGGTGAGGGTGTAAACAAAGCAGCCCTGGTTTGACTAGCTACGGGATGGAAGTACCACAGAATCCCAGAATCCCAGACTGGTGGGGGTTGGAAGGGCCCTCTGGAGCTCCCCCAGTCCAACCCCCTGCCACAGCAGGGGCACCTCCAGCAGTGGCACAGGACGGCGTCCAGGCGGGTTTGGGATGGCTCCAGAGTGGGAGACTCCCCCACCTCTCTGGGCAGCTGTGCCACTGCTCTGCCGCCCGCACAGGGAAGGAGTCCCTCCTCAGGTTTAGGTGGAACTGCCTATGCTCAAGTTTGTGCCCGTTCCCTCTTGTCCTGTCACTGGGCACCGCTGGAAAAAGACTGTTCCCATCCCCCTGGCACCCTCCAGTATTTATAAGCGTTGATAAGATCCCCCCTCAGTCTTCTCTTCCCCAGACTAAAAAGCCCCACGGCCCTCAGCCTTTCCTCATCAGAAAGATGCTCCAATCCCCTCATCATCTTTGTAGCCCTTTGCTGGACCCTCTCCAGCAGTTCCCTGTCCTTCTTGACCCGGGGAGCCCAAAATTGGACTATTTATATCTACTTAATGCGAGCTCAGTGTGAGAGGAGAGGACGTGGGCAGGGACAGGACGCTTTCTACCAAAGCCTGGCTGGCTCTGAGGACTGGGAATGGATGGTGGGACCTGGCATTTCACAATCCCAGCTTAAAACCTGACTGTGGTTCACTGTCGATGGCAAACCTGTCCTTTGACCCAGAGCAGGGAGTTTATGAAACCCCAGGCTCCTGGCTGTCTTCCCTCCCCGTGGCTGCCCAGGGGAGAAGCAGGGAGTGACTGCAGCGCTGGGTGATGGAGTCACTGTTTCAAAGATGCCCACTGTTTCCTGCAGGAGCAGGAGCACCGCCAGGCTGCCTCAGGCAGGCCACAGCAGCGTTGTGGCAAAGCCAAGCCTCAGCTAATTTGGAACCGGGCAAGTTCACCAGCGAAGCGAGTTTGGGAGTTGCCGGTTCTCCTCCTGTCCAGGCTGACAGAGAGGAGCCCTTGCCATGGGGAAGGGAGAGGAGCGACCTCGCAGAGCAAAAAGCACCAGCGAGAAAGGCAGGAGCTGCCCAGGACGAGCCCACGGGACTGGCAGACTCGGGGGAATTACACCTGATATGCCTCCAGTCCTGGGTACGCAACGCCTCCTCCTGCATAGATTATTTTCTTTACACACCGAGCTGTTATCTGAAGGCAGAGAATGCACACCATTATCCCTGGGTCTATCGGATCAGCTCCTCCATTCTTTTATCTTCTCTTACTGAGGAGATTAAAACGCTGCTGCGTTCAGGGAAGCCCCCCCGGAAGGCAGAGGTGCTGATTGCCACGGGAGTGTGAGGCTGTGCTAATTCTCACATGACTTTTTCTATTAAAAATATACAAATGGGTCATTGTGATGCGGGTAAATATGCGGGGCACCTCCAGCTGTGGCAGTACCGAGCCACCGGCCACCACAGCTAACGTGCAACGTCCAGCACCTTTTCTCTGCAGCTTTTATCCAGATGGATCATTTTGGGAATGTAGGAGAGAAAGGCTCGCCGAGGCGGCAGAGCTTGCTTTGAGCAGCGCCAGCGGCACTGAGCCCCACTGCACGCAGCCATCGCTCCCTGGGGACGGCGCGGGGCCGTGCATGGCCACGGGTGACCAACGGGTTGGGGGTCTGCGGTCCTGCCGCTGTACGGACTGACGGTAAAACACACCACCCTGCTGCCCTCTCCTCTTGCTAGGGAAAGATTTCAAATGCCCAGCTGAATTCCTCCAGACTGCTTCAGTTAGAAAAGTGGGGCAGAAAACATCACCAAAAAAAAAAAAAAGAAAAAAAAGAAAAAAGAAACTTGCAGAAATTTCCCGACTCCAACGAGGCCAGAAGTACTGGGACAGCAGGTTGTACTCACGCCGCTCCCGACTCCGGCACACTGTCGTCTGCCAGTCTCACCCTGTCTCCCTCAGGTAGCTCTGAAAATGGGTTGAACGCACTTCTCGGGCCCGAAGCAATATTTCACAGCTCTGATTCCGATCTCTGGAGTTCACTCAATTTATACTTATTGTGTCTTGCTCCTCTCTGCGCCGCTCGTAGGAACCCCAGAGCTGTTACTTGCTCCAAGGAATTAATAGTACTCAGCACTGGAGCGGCTAAAATTATTTTGGTTTATTCTATGCAAAGCGAGGCTGCTGGAAAAGGGGGCGGTTGGATGGGGCAGCGAAGGGATGCTGCCCGTGTTGGTAGATGCATGCCTGGGGAGCAATGGGGTAGGAGGGACTCCTTCCCAGGGAGCCGGGACAGCAGTGGGGGGTGCAGCCCGCTTCTTGCAAACCCTCATTTCTTGGCACCTGCGCCCTCGGGCAGAGCTCCAGCAAAACTTCAGGGCGGGCACGGTGCCATCGCAACAGACGGTCCCCCCCAGTGCAAGAGCCCAGAGCTGCGGCACTGCCCGTAGGCACCGACTTTGCAGGGGCTGGGAAGACAATTTCCAGCCACGGACTCTCAAACCCAACTCCATCGGGAGCCATAGGCAGAGCCGGGGCTGCCCCGTCGGTGACTGCGTGCAGAATCCAACGCGTCTCCAAGGCGGCGAGGAACCCAGCCGGCTTTGGCTTGCTCCGGCCGGGGCAAGGAGGGGAACTGGGACCCCACAAGACCCCAACCCTCCGCTAAAGTCCTCTCTGCTCACTTTTCCAGCTCCACAAACCACAGCCTCTTCCCTGCCCCAGTGCGAACGGCAGCAGTTTTCCATCTTGCTGGAAACCGCCGCGCGTGCCCCCAAACCTGCTCGGAGGGGAGCAGTGGGGCCGGAGGTGGCCGGTGGGGGCTGAGATGCTGCTGGAGACCCGAGCCCGTGGCGAGGGGGAATCCCGACCCCCGGCCACGCTGCCCAGCCCGGCACAGACAGGTGGCATAGGAAAAGGCCCCGTCTTCTTTAACAGCACACATAATATCCTTTCCAAAGGTTTACTAAGGTTCCTCGTGTATTAAGTTAAGCTAACCAATTTACAATGCAAATGTTACATAGATTACAAAGGGTAAATGAGTTGTATGTTGAAGGAGATGGGCTTTGCCCAGACAAAAGTGGAACAGACCTGTGGCAAACTGCAATTAATGACCCGAACACATCTTCCAGAATGAAAAATTCATTGAGTCCTCTAAGGATATATAGCCCAAGCAGAAGAAATTATTCACCACCTTCTACATATCCAAAGTGTCACCAAGCCTATTTATCTGGCAAATAAAGTACTTCCCTTCAGCCTTAATATTTCTGCTACCGTATGGTCCAGAAGTTCCGAGATTTTTTTTTTTTTTTTTTAAAGTAGATTTTACAAAGAAAGTGTAATTCTGGGGAAACTGAGAGCTGGTCAGTTGTTGGGAGAAGGAAGATTGCAGTAAAATGAGGATTCCCGCCTGCGGTAAAAAGAGGGGATAGAGGGTAACAGCAGCTGGTTTCCAGCGCCGGCTTTGCTGGAGACTTTCTGGGCAAGGAAAAACCCTGACAAATCATTTTGTGCCACCATCTCCTGTCCAGGTAGAAAAGGAAAAGATCTTGTCTTTTGTAAAATCAAAGCGAACAAAGCAATAGGGTTTTTTTTAGGGGCACATGGGCATGGGTCCCTAAAACGTGAGACACCGACACACGCTGGTTGCTGGATAAAATCTGAACTGTGACATTGAGGGAGGCGATTCACAGTCCGACCACGCGCAAAGGGGAGATAAAACCTAACTGTCCCGTTGGAGGTGGCACTGTTTGTTTCATTAATGCATGTAAAGCACTTTTGTGGTCCCCAGGTGGGTTGGGAAGTGTTGTTATAAAACTGGGACTAAATCTGAGATATTCTTCTCCTCGCCTGTAACGGGAATGAACAGAGCAACTGCTAAGCAGACCCTCTGCGGCTCAAGTGATTCAATATTTCTTTATGTTTTACTGCCTTATCGCTTGTGAATAAACAAAGGGAAAACCAACTACGGACGTCACCATTCATTTTAAAGAAAAAAGTTTTCTTTCACCATAAACATCGATTGTACGTTTTTGCTCCGGATGGGCGTGAGCTGGGGAAGCTCCTGGGGAAGGCAGGCAGAGGATGCTGCGCGCCGCAGCCCCTGCGCACGGGGAGCAGCCCAGACACGCGTCCCACCCCCGGACAGGCTGCCATCCTCCGTTTCCAACCCCTCTGTCCTGCTGTGCCTGTGACCCCAAACAGCCCCGCAGCCCCCTTTAAGCAGCAAAGCCTTTCCTGGTGACCAAGCCACAGCGCTGGCGCGGGGATGGAGCAGCCAGCAGCCGTCTGCAGGATCCAGCCATCTCCTTTAGCCCCGGTGTTGCGCAAGGGGTTAAGCTGGTACTGGCTTACCTGTGGTTTATCTGGTGGAGGCAAAGCGTGTCGCAATTTATACATTAACACCGTCTAGCAAGGCTGGCACCCAAATAATCTAAGGGAGAGGAAATTAAGGGAATTAAGGTGGGAAGTGGGATGCCGCCGCACAACTTCATCGCTTCATCTACCACTTTGCCCCCAGTAAATCGGGGTATAAACACTGGGGCACTAGGGAGCGCTGCTGGCAGAGAGCCCGGAGCGGGCTCTGTCACCCTCTGGCCCCGTCAGGGGGCTGCCGAGGCACCGTCACCCTCCGGCCCTGTTGGGGGGCTGCTGTGGCACCGTCACTCTCCGGCCCTGTTGGGGGGCTGCTGTGGCACCGTCACCCTCCGGCCCTGTTGGGGGGCTGCTGTGGCACCGTCACCCTCCGGCCCTGTTGGGGGGCTGCTGTGGCACCGTCACCCTCTGGCGCCGTCTCAGCCGCAGTCCGCTCCCGGCACGGAGGAGCGTTGCCCTTCTGCTACTGTTTGCCGAACAAAACCAATTCTGTAACTCAGAGCTAACCGGTTAAGCAGCACTCATCATGCCTAATTTACAAAAGAAGGGGCATATTTCAAAATATTTATTCTGCCTTTCCCAGTTGGATTGGCATAAGCATGTGGAAATCTTCAAGGAATCAAACAACTGTTAATCACCTCAAGCTATTCCAGGCTGAGTTTGCTATGTAAGCTGCCGCCCTCTGTTTACACATAAGAAGCAATGACTCAAAGAATCCTATAGAGACTATTTTTTCCCCCTCCTTTTTAACGATAAGGTCTCGCCAAACGGCTTAAAGGGCCCGGCTATTTAGTATTGGAGCTGCACCTCCTCGCCTCCCGCTCTCCCCCGTAATATCCGCATTTGTATTCAGCTGGCGAGCGCTGGCGGGATGGGAAGGGGGAGGGAGATGCCGGGGGTCCCGCAGCCCGCCTGCCCGCGCTGCCAGCCCCGGCGCTGGCTCGGGGCCACGGGCGCACGGACGGTCCCGCCAGCGTCGGGGCCAACAAGGGCAGCGCTGGACGTCGCCGGTGACCTGAGCAGCATCCCGGCCGCTCCATGAAGCCGCGCGGGGTTAACAAATCCCAAACCCACCGCAAAACTTCCCTCTGAAAGGCATCAGAAGTGGAATTTCAAAACCCGGCTGCTGCTGAAAGGGGGAGTCGAGAGCAGAAGCGGCATCTCAGCCGTGCGGTTTGGACCCGCTCCCCTTTCTTACTTTTCGGGCCGCTGCCACCCGTGGCTGTAGCACCCCTCTGCCTCGGCATGTGGCCAGCCATGCGCCGGGCTCCGCTGACCCCGAAACCCTCCAGCTCTGTGCCCGGAGATGAGCTTTTTCCCCCTCCAACGCCAGTCCCCCCATGCAGCCTGCGCACGACGAACCCGGCATTGACCACGTTCGGTGCTTTTTCAATTAAAGCAGGCTCCAGCCTGTTCAAAAGAAAAGCAAACCCACTAGTGCCCCGTTCTCCTTCCCTTTCATCCTCCTGCCAGCCAGCCGCGGCCGCGAGCATGCGCCGGGCTCTCCTTCACGCCATGGCACTGGTGCTGAATGCTGATGAGAAATTCTTGGTCCAACCCCAGGCACTCATTTTCGAGTAATTAACTTGGCACCACCACAGCACACGGCGGATCCGACTTTCCCGACCAGGAGATAACTGAATTAAAAGGCCAGGTGTGGGATTATTTATGGCTAAACTTGCTCCTTCCCCACTCCCAGTTTTAAGTCAGCGATGATAATTTTACCCAAACTCTCCATCTTCCTACCCAGGCTGGAGGCTGACCCGGTTCTTTGTCGGGGAGGGCAGCGCGTGGGCAGCTACAGTGGGGAGCAGCGCTGGGATGCTGGAGGAGACCCCGAGCGCTGCCCCGAGGGGGTCCCACCGCCCGAGCTGCCCCCTCTCCCCGCTGGCAGGGCAGTCTGGGGGACAGCTGAGGGGTTTTTACCCTTTCTGCTGCATTGACACGCTGTACATGACATCACCTATTATCAATATATCTTATTCCTGAATCTGCGTGGAATGAGTGAAATCCCCGCCTCTCTCCAAAGTCGCTGGCAGCGCAGCTGAAGTCAGAGCTCCCGTTTGCTGCCCCAAATCCCTCCTGTTACTGTTCCCACTCCTCTTACCAAATAAACCCTTTCTTGGAGCTGCAGAGAGCTGTGCATAGGGGGAAGGAGGACAGTGTGGTGGGGAAGGAAGGAGGACAGTGTGGTGGAGAAAGCCATGGGATGGAGAACCAGGACCTCCCGCCTGCCGGGCAGTGTCGGTGAGGGCCGGCTGGCTGCTCGCTCCATGCAGCCATGTGCGGGGCTGCTGCGATGCTACTGCCCCTTGGGCTACATTGGCAAATTATTCATGACTGTAAAACCTGGAGTTTTCTATATAAAAACCCAAACCCAAACAGGCGGAACAAAAAGAGGTGACAGACGTGGGTCTCCTGCCCAAGACCCCACCACGTCTCCCAGCACCAGCACTGGTCCTAATGATGCTCTGACAGTAATTTTCGCAAAACGCAACCTGAGGTTATATTTTATACGAATACGGGACTTCTTATGCCAGAGCCTGCAGCCCACAATGCAAACACACCTCTGCAGTCCTGCCAGGACTGATAACGGGAAAAGTAATACAATTCCCCAAGGTCAGTGGCGGAAGAAAGACCCCGAAGTCTCCCTTCGCTCAGCCACCAGCACGTTCCTCCTCCTCGCTAAGCAGTGCAGAGCTTGAGGTGCGCTGCTTTAGGGCAGAAGTTGGGTAACCCAGTCCTCAGAGGAGCACGTTTGGCCACGCTGGTGCCCGAGCAGACACTGCTGCCTCCGCAGCCCACGCGGACAGCAGCGAGCGCAGCCCGGCCGAGCGGGACGCTGGAGAGAAGCAGCCGTCTCTGCACACAGTGGAGAGGAGAGCCGCGGCCCGCGAGGCTCGGGGAGGAAGGCTGCAGAGCGGTGACATATGAGGATAATGAGTGTTGACATACGAAGATACAGCCAAACTGAAAGCTACATCCTATTTAGCTTTTAATTTGGATGCTCATAGAGTGGATTCTGAAGCCCTGTTTCATCACTGCTCTTAAAATGGATCTGACTTACAGGAAACAACCTGATGTGAAACCGCGTTACTTATAAACTTGACTTGAATACCGCCATCCGCTTCCCTGGATATCCACCCTGCAAAATCCCGCAGCACATTTGGGCAGGCAAGGTGTGCCCCCGGAAAAGGATCCTGGCTCAGAAAACCCACTTACTGAATCCATGGGAAACCCACAGACAAACAGCGTGGATGGTGTGTTTATCTTAACCGCACAGGTCAGGGTCAGATGCAGAAAACGGGGAGCTGTGCTGCTGAACCTGCCAGAGCCCTCCCCAGCATCCCTGTGAGAGCCACCTGGACCGGAGCCGGCACGGACACCCCTGCTGCGATCACACCTTCCCTCCCTCGCAAACCTCCTCTGGGTCAGCATCAATTCAGGAACTTTCTGAGCATCTCTGAGCGAAGATGCCAGGGCAGAGCGCGGTGGTTGTCCCTGCTTCCCAGCCGGCGTGGGGACAGCCCAGGACAGGAGATGCCTTGGTGCCCTCCGCTCTCCTCGGGTCAGTGCCAAGCTGTCCCGCACGGCACCTCCTCTCCCAACCCGCCCCACTGAGCCTTCCCCCAGGTTTTCCTCTCCCACTTTGCTCCCGGCCAATCTTCCAGTTACTGAACTTAATTGGGGAAGGGCAGCTAAAGGTTTGCTACCTGTGGGCTCCTGCTAATCGTGTCCCAGATTCCCCCCAGCAGAAACATCAACCAGAATAAAATAATAACGACGACGA
The DNA here is from genome assembly GCA_017639485.1 of Pluvialis apricaria. Classification (NCBI taxonomy): domain Eukaryota; kingdom Metazoa; phylum Chordata; class Aves; order Charadriiformes; family Charadriidae; genus Pluvialis; species Pluvialis apricaria. The sequence goes on from CM030024.1 coordinate 950,915, forward strand.
CAACAATCACAATACTATTTTCATCTCTGCTTTTGCTTTCTTCTTTTAAAAAGTAATTCCTGACTCACAGCGCAGAAGAGGCCCCTGTGATCCCCGGGTAATGGCCTGCCCTCTATGCAGAGTGGAATAGAGTTAGAATGAACGCTCCAGAAACCCTGACAGCCCGTTTAACAAGGTGTCTAACATCCCATTTCCTCTGCACTTCCTCTCTCCTTAATCCTTTTATGCGAAACTCACTCAGGAGTAAGCACGTGTGAAATTGAGGACTCTCTAATACACATTGCGCGACACAGGCTCACTGAAATGGAGTGTCTCAGCCTTGTTCCGTCAAACAGTGCCAAGAGGAAGCCGACGTTAATCAAAGAGTCTTTTCCATGTGTCCAGGGCCTTGTGCACCTGCAGAGCAAATAAACAGCTTTCCGCCGCCACCACTTTCCCAACACTTTCATCTTCTTAAAGCTCCAGATTCGACAGGGCAGTTCGGAGAAACGGGAAGGGTGGAAATGGGGAGAAGCAAGAGGCACCGCACACCCTGCCTGCCGACGGCTCCGGCTTTGGGCTGGGGGTGCAGAAGGAGTTGCCGGCTTTCCATTTTGCAAATAACATCTATGGGCAGCATGAAGCCAATCCCCCCCCGCAAGGCTGCCGAGCCCCGGAGCCGCCGGCCGGCACAGCCGCTGGGTACCCACAGCTCCAGGATGTCCCCTGAGCATCCCCAGGGCACGAGCAGCGCCCGGTTTGGAGGCAGGGATGAAGCACGAGGCTTTGAAGAATAATATAGAGGATTGGACTGATCTTGGAGCAGCTCAGGTCTCCCAAAACTTGGACTGAACCTGCTTCAAGGATTATTCCCACGTGTCCCATGACTTCTGAGCTTCAAGCAGCCCGGTGGCGAGGTTTGCTGGAGGCAGTGCTGGGAAGAGCTCGCCAATCCTGTGTCACCGCGGTCGGGGTCAGGCTGGCCCTGCTAATGCCGAGGAAAGTTTGTCGTGGCGCTAGGGTTTCGCACAGAGCAGCCCGGAGACACGTAAAAAGTCACGCGGAGAGGCCAAGCTCCTCGCAAGGGGCTCTGCGTGTTGCAAGAGAGCTCGGCATGGATGAGTCACAGAATTTGCTTTTGCTGGTTTCAGAGGTTTGAGATCTCAAAAAAATATATTCATTGTTATATATTCATTATAATTAGCCCCGTTCTGCAGTGGAAAAACACTTACAGTTTTACTCAGCAACTTGGATTTTTCAGCAGAAAGTCTTTGCTTTTCTAGAGTAGGGGAAAAGCCAGAAAGGAAACTGAACGCTCTCCTGAGAAATTCCCAGGGAATACTTTCACTACTTTTGTGTATTTTTTAATCACAAACCATGTCCACCTAAGATTTGAGCAACTTACTGTTTAACACCAGGTACAGCTTATATCAGGGGGATAATACACTGCAATTGCAGGCAGTCAGACTTGATCCAATAGGTCTATTATCTCCCCCCGTTACTATGATCCTGTCCTAATTAGGATCTCACACAGACCAGATACACCAGAAGTCAATGACAACTTCATTTATCCAAGGGCTCTGGTCTAGGCAAGCTGTCTGGTGTTTTTAAGTCACCATCAAGTAGGTATTGATTCTGTGAAGTCAGGAAATGATACTTCATTTATGCGCTTTAGCCTGGAATTCGGGGTGCGGGTCGTTGCTCACTGGGGGGCTCCAGGGCGTGAGGGCTGAGCCGGTCTGCAGTTTGCAGGGTGAGCAGTTAAAATTTCCAGTTTCCCTCTTACTCTGCCCGACAGACACTGCGAGGGTGAATCAACAAACATTTGGATCAATAAGGGATGCAGGGGAGTGATTTGCATCTTTGCTCTCAAACCTCTGCTGGAAGAGGAGCCCGGAAAGCACACGATGTACAATATTGGGGTTGTGTGGAAAGACAGAGAATCCCTCTAATTGCACAGTGGAATGCAGATTACAGACCTGGCGATGATGAGCAGTGCTAAACACGGTGCCTAAAAATAAATAACACACAATATAAACCCCCGAGTGAATGAGATTTCCGTATTATCATCACACCGTGTAAATGATAGCGTCCCTCCGGATTAGCCGATGGAGAGCGGGCTGGGGCATTGGAAAGATAAGGCATTTTTAATCTGCACACATAATCATCTGAAGGGAAAATATAAAATGCTAATAACAAATTGGAATTCAATCTAAAAAGGACGCAACAAACACCAGAACCGTTTTTCCCTTCTTGCCTTTGGGAAAAAAAAAAAAACGCAAGCCAGCCCCCCTCCCACCCACCTCCCCGGCTGTTTCTTCCCTTTATTTTCCCCTCCAAAATGCTTCATTACAACGCTTTGGGGGGGTGAAATCTTCCCATAACTAGCTTGGCCCCCATTTTACTCTGCCCCATACATCCAACTTTATGTTTTAAATGGATCAGCTTACTTGTGACTAAATATAGAGTGGATCTCCGCATCCCTCGCTAGGTGGAACACTATAAAAGGTAAGTGGTACAATACATCATCTTAAAAGGTGGCTTATCTGGAGAGGAGGTGTAGGAAATATTGTGCGAGGGACCGTCTGCATCGGAGGTGCAATTGGATTCCATTTTTCCTTTTGAAATAGGGAACGGCAAGTACATTGCTAATGCCTGAAAAATCACGTCAAACCATGAGGCCGGCAGTGAGGGACGGGCTCCCTCAGCGCGGAGGGGAGGCTGTGCCGGCCGAGCCCAGGGCACTTACGCACACAGGTTGAACCATTCCTAATTGTCTCCGTCTACCTGGTTCAGGAATGTACCATTATGCCACCGTCCAGTCGAAGACACCAAAGCCTTGTCGACATGCGGGAGCTGTCATGCTTTTCGCCGCGGCGTGACCCTGGTAGCGAGGCAGCACAGCCCCGCGCCGAGGCCAGGAAAGCTCTTTTTCCCCTATTCAAACCAGCATAATGCAAGATGGAAAGGCAATTTTTCTTCCTAACCGTGTCGATCCCAGGGGCTGCGCCTGCAGGGCTGCGTTGCTGAAGGCAGCCACATCCCTGGGCAGCGCAGGACACAGAGCTGGGGAGGCTCCGCAGGGATGCCCTGGATTGAGGACACGACAACAGATCTGCACCGGGCAGGACCTGGGAGCCGCTCCGATTATCGGCCGTGACCTCCTGAATAAGATGAGCATTTCTGCATTGACCCCTCAGCAGAGGGACTGGTCTTTCCTCCTGCACAGAACAACGCTTTAATGGCCCAAACCATCCATTATTTAAGCCTTGCAAAACATTTCTGAGTGGAGTTAAGAGACACCATAGCTATTTTACTCAGTTTCTGCCCACCCCCTCTCCACCTAAAGCAAACAAACCAGCAAGCAAATGTCCTTCTCCCAGATTCCAGCACAGCCCCATCCCAAACAGCCCCATCGCTGCACTCAGGTGCCCCGCGGCCCCTGATGCGCTGCATTGCTCTTTGTCATCAGGTGCCAGAATTAACACCCTGACCTGAACAGGGGGTCAGATGCAGCTGCGGTGCTTTTTTGATTCCCTCTGCAGTGCCATAATGACCATGCTGGATATTTAGAATTTGTCTTGTCACGTACTTTGGTAACACCCCCCCACGGCCCAGTTTCCAGCGTGCAGGCGAGGTTACTCGCAGACCGAGAAAGGCTCCTCCGTAGCATTTAAGGTTCGTTCTTCCGTGTCCCCAGAAAGTCAAGGCTCCGTGGCAGTAAAGAAAATCCAGCATCAACACAGAGATTTGGGGTTAAGCCACGGGCTGCTGCAAACTGCATAAGCCCCAGTGACAGTATATTTATTTCCTCCCCACGCCTTTGCTCAGACACTGTAAACAGGGCAGATTTCCTATTACACACACGCACGGCCAAATCCTGTATATTGGGCAGGAAGATTATTGAACAAAAGTAAGTGATAAAAGCACGGGCCAAAAAGATGTGTTATAGTGTTTTCCTTTGAGGCAAAGACAAAGAAGACACTTTGCTGTTTGTTGTGCCAGAGAATCATCTCTGATTGTTTGTGTCACGGTGGCAGATAAGTGCAAAGGAGATAGATGTTCTGTCTCCCAGGCACAGTTCTCATCTGTATAGTATAAATTTATGCCTGCTGGTTGCAAGCCTCATGATTCAGAGCCGGTATATGACTGTGATCTGAGCAGGGGAAAGCCACTGCCTTTACGCCTGACGTTGATCTGCTTCATTCGTGTTGTCAGTCGGCCCCTGAGCAATGTCCCCTCGCGTTAGAGTCACCCAGTCCCCGCGCGGGCTCTCGCCCCGCACGCAGGGCTCTCCCAGGCCAGGGCCGGGCTGCCCACCAGCTCCCGCTTCCACCAAGCCCGTCCCACCAAGCTCTGGTGTTGGCCTGGCTCACTGGGAGGTGGATTTCCCCTTCCCTTCTGGCAGTTTGGGATTCCTTAATCTTCCCATCCCCCAAATCCAAAGCTGGGTCTCTGCACAAACCAAGCACATGGGCTGGGAAGGAGGAAAATGGCTTGGGAGGTGGCCAGCCCTGTGGCTCTGAAATCCCATTCCCTCCTTTTTCCATTGTGCTTGGCCACTGCATTCGGTTGAACAGAACGGAATAGAATAGAAGAGGAATGGAATTCAGTATTTTCGGTGGGAAGGGACCTACAATGATCATCTAGTCCAACTCCTAGAGCGAGTTATCTGCAGAACAGCAACATCACTCAGTCTGGATTTCAGAAGCCACGTGTAATAGCTGTCTGTTTGTATTTTAAGTGTTCACAGGGGCACTATCAAGATAAATATATAATCAAAATAATTATATTCAAACTGAGCTGAAAGAGCATCTTGGCTTCTGCATTCACTCGTTCACTCAATACCCCGTTAATTAAGTATACCTTACAGTGTGCTCTGAAGGCTGCCAAAATCAGACTTGGAGAGGTTAATGAGGCAACAGTAAGTTTTCTTACGTAGCAGCATATAACTATAGCTGACACATGTTAATGCACAGACAATTAACAAGGACCAGATTTGAGCCCAGATCTCTCATACCCTTTTTTTTCATCTCTGTCTCTGGGCTTTGCTTCACAGTGCAACAGGAGCTGTACCCAGAGCTTTGCTGCTCATTATCCTCCACCAGAAGGATGATGTACCCTGTTCCTTCCTCACGCTGCTCCGCCGTGACATGGGGCACATCACTCCTTCCCCCTCCCCAGCGTCCTGGCCAGTCCCTCTCCCTTGCAGGACTCTGAATAGACCTTTCAAATATATTTTCACCACAAGTACTTTCTAAGAGAAGTACAAGATTAAAACCAACACTGATTGTTTCAAGGCCATTTACAAGGGCTTGGTTTTCCCTGTACTGATGTCTCTGGGGAAGTATTAGTAAGACCCCGTGCACCAAGTGTGAATGTCAGTAAAGAGAAATGATCAGTCGTGATCATTGCAAGATGACAACAGCCGTATTTTGCTGTGCTTCCACCCATCCGGTGCAGCAGACCCTGCCTTTGCTTGGAAGTTCACTCACATCAGGGTAAGACATTGAGTTCGGGTGAAATATCTCACAAACACCTATGTTTGGGTCTGCTCACGCCAGGAGAACAGGTCAGGAACCAACGCATGCACAGACAAATGCCCACGAAATCTCCATGATGACGGAGGTTACTTGAAAAGTAACGGGTGATGGAGAGAGGCCAAAAAGTATCCAAAGAATGCATTTCCTTAGGTAAATAGAACAGTGCAAAAATAGTCCTACCAAGTGGGCCCCAAGGTCCGCATAGCCCCGTGCTGACTCTGGTCCTACCACAAAGCAGAGTGTACTGCTAAAACAGCATCAGCCGAGGACTACCGGCCACCTATACGGCGTGGCTGGACCTGAGGCAAAGACATGCAGGAACCATTTTCAGTGCCTAAAGGGGCTCCAGGAGAGCTGGGGAGGGACTTTTTACAAGGGCATGGAGTGATAGGACGAGGGGGAATGGCTTCAAACTGGAAGAGGGGAGATTGAGATTAGACATTAGGCAGAAATGTTTCCCTGTGAGGGCGGTGAGCCCCTGGCGCAGGCTGCCCCGAGAAGCTGTGGCTGCCCCATCCCTGGAGGTGTTCAAGGCCAGGTTGGACGGGGCTGGGAGCACCCTGGGCTGGTGGGAGGTGTCCCTGCCCAGGGCAGGGGGTTTGGAACTGATGATCTTCAAGGTTCCTTCCAACCTAAACCATTCTATGATTCTATGAAATACTGTCGCTACACACACACGCACACGCACAGGAAAAGAACCCGTGGGGCTGTATCAGAATAGAAGACCAAAAAATTGCCAGGATCCCCTGGAAGCAAGTGTGAGCAAAGGAAGAGGCAGACGGAGATGAGCTTGAAGGAGCGCTTTCTGACCAAGAGCTGATAAAGGCATGTTCTGAAGACAAATTCTTTGAAAGCGACGGCATCAGCAAGACCTTCACCCATTCTTCCCGACCCGAGCAAGGCTACTGGGCGCGCTCCTTCTCACATGGAGGTTGGTCATGCTTCCAGGAGCGAAGAAGATGAAAGAATCTCTGGGCTCTGCTCCTGCCTTCCCCTCCAGAGCTGAAAGTTTGTTTATTTGGGGCTGTAAACAACCCCAATTTCCCCCAATTGCTGATTGCTTAATTTCATGCTCCTCTGAAACAAGACCAGTATCTTAGCTCATCTCCTTACCTCTCCTTCCCGCAGCAATTACTCACACATCCAGTCCCCTCCCCTGCTTCACCAGTTTGGAGTGACGACCTGACAGAGGGATCCTGGAGGAAATGAGCTTTGCTCCCGTTACTGGACAATCTGGAAGGCTGAGGGAAATTAGGGCTAAACCCAGAAGTTTAATTTCCCCTTGTGATGATCAAGGGACTTCAATATATTTTTTTTTCTTTTGGTACCTCTGAAGTTAGAGGGAATTTAGCCAGAGCCAAAGACAAATGAGAAAGTTCACTGGAGGCTCAGGATTTCACCACAAATCACCTTCACCAGGGAAGGTTTTATTGCAGGAGTTTCTGGGTTAACCCAACACAGGAGCAGAAGCGCTACCAACCCAGAGAGGCACGCTTGCTTTGCGCAGAGCCAGCAATGACCTGCCACCTTGTATTTCGGAAATCAGACCCAAACTCCTTCAGGATTCCCTGGGTACCCACATTCCCCTGGCAGTTTCATAAGCAGCAAACTTGAAAAGCAAACTTGTCCTCTCCGTTTTGGGTCAGTAAGCGTTACCAAAGTCTTTTAGCACAACGCAAACGTCCCCTAGAATGACAGTGATCCAGCAGTTGCTTTGCTATGAGGCTTGTGTCGCCACCTTTGAAATACCAATAATAAGAAGAAATCCTCGTAGTTCTCACGTCTCTGAAGCAATCTGCTACTGAGCAAGTGGGAAAACGGGGAGCCAGGGCAGAGCTAAACTCATGTGCTCAATTTCAACCTCTCTTGGAGTAATCTTATCTCAAACTGTCCGTTCCTACGCTTCCTTACTGTTGCTGTACCACTGCGATAGGGATGCGACGGTCTGGGGATAGATCTGAACCCCGGCATTCCAATGGCGCAGGTAGTGAGATCTGGAAGAAGCCCAGGAAATTCCTCAAGCCACAACATATAAAGTGGGGCACACGTAAACCTGTACTTGCCAAGTCCCCACACAGAGCCCTGGGGAACTGGGAGGTACCTGGGTAATGAAGACCCTGAATCAGGGACCTGAGAAACAGAGATTCAGTCCCAGCCTTGCCACGCGTTTCCTTTGCAAATCTGTCTAGACATCAACTTCCCCAAACCTGCAAAGCAGAGAGCAAACTGCATTTCCTTCCTGTGACACCCGAGTTTAAAATTTGTTCTTCTCACACTTTGTACGGCTGAAAATCAAAACTTCATGGCATGAGAACAACAACAAAAAAGCAGCTATTTAGCATGAGCCCAATTACAATTTTTAATTTTACTGACTATTCACTGAATTCACTTTCCAGCTCAGACAACCATGAGTGGCACCCTTCAGAAGCGGCTCATTCACCCCCAGACCTGAGCGTGCCAGTAAATCCGCAGTGGGCACCCCAAACGCCGGCAGGTGAGTGTCCGGCAGAGCGGAGGTGAAAGAAATAACTGGCAAATCACCATCTCCTTGGATGCCAGACGCAACTCCTTCGGGAACTTTGCACCTCTTACCCTGGCACCAGGCTCCTCGGAAAGGAGGGGCTGGCTCCTGTGTTGTGTACATTGTCTTAGAAGATTGATTTTCCACCTGTAAAAGTGATCTACGTTCTCCCTCCTCTGCTGGATGCCTTAGTCAAAAGAGAAAATGGATCTTTTAAAGATACATGTATCCATCACTATTATTTACATTCTAATATGCGTACGCAGCTCTGCTCCAACAAGGGAAATGTAAATCAGATGGACATCGTTCCCTGAATGCCCTAAAGAGCTCCATTCCCCCCAAATTAGAATAGAAAATGCTCTTTTAAAATGCACCTTTAATATGTAAAAGCTGCTGCATCCTGACTCTAAATAAACCAAACTTGAGATACATGCCAAATATCTTAGATAAAGGACAGGTAAGATGGTAGTATCTGGCCAAGGAATCGGTCCTAAACAGCTATTTATATTAATGCAAAGAAGGTACAATGTTCTTCCTCTTGATATATGCTGCAGTGGGATATAGTTTTGTCCCACTAGTGAGAATAAAAACGTACAGTTCATGATAGGCAAAGTCACATGTGTGAGATAAAAAGCTCCAACTATAATATATGTCTTCACCATGTATTCTCTTCAGGATTTTCTTTAGATCTTTGGATGACAACAAGAAAACACTTACTCAAGGTTAGACACTGCTCTCTGGGCTTTTTAATAACCATTCCCTATATCCTGGGGGATTGCGTCCGTGAAATAAGGCAAACTCAACTTCGGTTTCTGGACTTGCAGAGACAAGGCAGAATCCTTACGCGTGCCTTTGTTTCTGTGTCGCCGTGCATGCGAATGAACTGTGTGCAGGGGCTCGGGGCTGCGCGGAGGCAACGGTGATGAACAGCTCTGGGTCGGCGTCAGCCGAGCCGGCGGTCCCCCGCGGTGGGAGCGAAGCCCTGGCAGGGCCGGCCAGCAGCCGTCCCACTGAACACACGTATCCACGGGCCCAAGCCCCTCTTCAGCTAACGGAGGGGCTTCGTTAGCCCACCAGATTTTGAGGCAGGAAGACGCAAATTCTGCCTCTTCTTATTTCTGCAACACGTGGGGAAAAGCCAAGGAACTCCCAGGTGCGGGGACTCGCTCTGCTCACTAAGAGACAATTTTAGGGTCCTTGCTCAGAGGTGAAAGCCCAGACCCCCGCCCTCCGCAGCCGGGCACCCCCTCCCCGTGGCCGCAGGGCAAGCGGGAGCCCACGCACCCCCAGCCCGTCCCCAGCAGCTTCTCCAGGAGCCAACCCAGGGCAGGGGCTGCCTGGGGGGAGTCAGCACCAGACCTTACAAACACCGTCAACCTTTAAAGACGACCACGAAAACTAGTAGTTGCATTGCCCACACCCGTTAAAAGGAGACCCACACCCATAATAAGATGAAAAAACTTGGTTTAAAAGCAAATCGCTCCTATGTCGCCATGCGCGGGTGGCAGGGCCGCAGCTGGGGCAGCGTGGCCGAGGGCTCACACGTGCTTCTCGCCCAGCGAGGCTTTGCCTCACAAAAGCACAGACCTCTCCCAACAGGCTCACGATAAATCTGCCGTGTCAAAGCAGTATATCACCGAGCGGAGATGGTATCTGCCCGTGCCCCGCTCGGCGGTGCGCAGGCAGGGACCGCGTGCTCCCTTGCCATTGATACCATCTCCCCGATGGAAACGAGGAGAGATAAAGCAAAACACACGTGCACGGAGCGCAGCCATCCTCCTCCTCCTCGGCCATGCGGTGCATCCAGGCCCGTGTCGGTGTGGAGGGAACCTTCGCTGTCGGGACGGGGGTTCGCAAGGGGCAGGAGGGGAGCGGGCAGGAGTGGGGTACGCTGTGGGTGTAGGTTGGGGCAGCCGAGCACGGCACTGCATCGCTGCCATCTATCCGGGGCGCCGTGCCATGCGCATCCCGAGGGCACAGGCGTACAAGGCACAGGCACAAAGCCGGGAGCCAGCCTCCCCCAAAAGTCCGTATCGTCGCCACGGGACTGTTTTTTGTTTTTTTTTTCATTTGACACATACAGTCTTCCCTCTTTGTACAGTAAACTCACACAACTGCGCGCCCACCGGTACACAGGAAACATTTTATCTTGGAAGATGAAATTTTAGCATATGACACGGTGCAGCTCCCGAGCCAGCAGACTGGAAACAAATCCCATCCCACCTATGGAGCAGGCGGCCGCCCTATGCTGCTCCCCCTCCTCCAGACTCGGCACGCGGCTTTGGGAAAGCACTTGGCCCTCTTTGCCCCAGCACGACATTGCGATCCCACGAGAGTCAGGATTCCGCTGAAATGCAATTTGATTATAAAGTGGGGGGCCACCGGGCTACCCTCCTTCTGCAGTTCAGGCACCCATCCTTTAAGCATCACCTTGTTCCGAACTATTCTGGTGTACCACGCTGCAAATGATCCCCTCTTTTTTCTCTCTTGCTGCCTACTGATAAATCCACTTCTACACCCTCTGTCCGGTGGCTGCTGCTTTACACCAGAAAGCACAGCATTATAATATGCTCAGCTTGATATTTCTTCCAGCCCCAAAACAAAGCTTAATCAGGCAGTGAAAGCAGTGGCGAGGATGAAGAATTCTGGGGATGGTTTTCCTTCTGGGTTGCTGCTTTTTGACGCGTTCCCTGGTCCAGCAATAACCTGTTCTCCACTTCCCATTAAGGAAGACACCATCACGAGAGGTTTCGCTACTGCCCAAAAGGAAGGGGAGCGCCTGGTTGCCTGGTGGGGGGGGCAAGGAGAGTGCAAAAGGCAGTCAGGAGTCCTGGGGTGGGGATGGCTGCGAGCTCTGGTGCAACCGTGGCTGGAAGGAAGATGCTTTCTGCTCTGTACTGGTGCTGTAGCTCTCTTCTCTGAGGTTTAGAGCCACGCAGCCCACCAAAAAGCAATTTTTGGCCCCAGCTAATATGAAATGCATCAGATGACCTCTGCCACGTAACCTAGCTGTGCAACTGAGCTTCGCGTTACACCGCACCTCGCAACCCTTCCCCATGCCAGCCTAGGAGATGAGCCAGAACTCACCTCCTTTATTACGGTCTCTGCTTATTATTATCACTAAACCCGTTTTGTAATTCAACAGCATTAATTTACTAAGATCTCCAGCGCTCGGGGGAACAAGCAAGCGTGGCGAGCAACGGCGGGAAAGCAACACCCGCTCAGCGACTGCCGGCTTTACCGGGATGCTGAGCGGTAACACCGGGATGGACCCACAGCGGGGCATGAGCGAGAGCTACACGCTGCTGGGCACCTCAGCGCCTCCTTCTGCCCGATAGACTGATGTATTAAACCCAAAAATCAGTTAAAAAATAGTCAGCTGGCTACATATATCCATCAGGATACAACCCCACCATTAGAGCACGTGTCCAGGTACTCTCACGGTGACCCGTCAGCTGTAAATGACCTGAGATATTTCGGAAGAAAAACAATTTGCTTCCACTATTTACTTCTTTCTCCTGTTCTTGACCCTGCGAGCGCACAAATGTTCTCCTGCGCCTCCGCTCTGAAAGAGACACTCTCATCAAGGAGGAGTAAATCACAATAACAGGGAAATAAACCTTCCCCCGAAATGATTCCCATTTATTTATTTATTTCTCCAGCTTCGCACAAGTCTACATAAAAGTGCATAAATTGTGGCGGCGGCTGCTCGCTGATTAGCAGCCCGGACTCCAGGCGAGCATCTTCGTCCCGCTCCTCTCCCCCTCTGCTCTGCTCTCTGTGCCGGCGGGGGCGGTCGCGGGGCACGTCGACGCCGTTTCCCTTTAAATCTAACTCAGGTAATGAAAACACGCAAGAAAATAGTGCGGGTGCATCTGGGAGCAGTAGAAAACAGTTAGATCTTCATAGAGCCATAAAGAAGTAAACAGTAGGCTGCTATGAAGATCTATGGGACCCCGCAGTGCCATTGTCTTCAAAAGGAATTAAAAACAAATTGCTGAGGGCCAGCACATAATTTAGAGACTCACGGCAATTTTATGACTTGCTAATGTTCCTAATTACATGCCCGTGAAAGGCTTAATTAATTGGGGGATGTAGCAAAAAGTGGAGCCTGTGTTTGTTATCATGGTTCCACTGCATTGATTTTAGTGCCTATGGAGAATTTAGGGCCTCTTTATTTGCACAAAGAAAATGCAAGTCTCTCGAAAAAATGCACATTAAGATCAACCCCTCGCTGCTATCTAATATACTTTCCTCTACTTAACCAAAGTGCTTGTAATCATATTTTGTAAATGTTGGTGCCGTTAATTGCATTGTGAGAGAAAATAGGTTCCGCTCGACTGGTCGTGGAGAATTTTATAAAGTTCTTTTCCTGCTCCCAATTCTGAGGACTCTGAGAGAGAAACTCACGGGAAGTTGCTGCGGCGGGCAGGGAGCGGTGTCACTCTGCTTCTCCCCGCGCTCTGGCTGGGTCAGTGGGCACCAGGGCTGGGACATCTCCCGCACCCACCCGCAGCCTCCGCAGGGCTGAGTTCACCTGCAGCCTTCCAGCCGGGGCACCCGGGGCGCTCTGGCATGTGGAAAAGCCTCTGAACCTGCTCGTACCAGGGCAGCGTTTAACCCTTGGTCCCTGTAAGCAAACCTGCTCAGCATACTCCGAGCTCAAGGTTTTGCTGCGATCTTCTAGAGGAAAGGACTTTTCATGACATTAAATATAGGCACTATAATGCCTATATTCCCTAAAATGCTGCTGGGACTGGTGTGTGGAAGGTCCAAAGTGACCATCCTCAACCAGAAATAATTTAATACTGAAGAACATAAAAAAACTCAAGACAAAATGCGTCATTGCGGAGCGCAGAAGCACCGCGGAGCCTTGCTGCGCTGGTACAACACGCCTACGTTGCGCAAGGCTGTAATAGACATTTGTGCTTTTTCACATCGCAAAAAAAAAAAAAAAAGGATCAAGGAGTTTGGACAACCCTTCTCTCGGCTTGCAGGTCTCAAGGAGAAACTGAGGCAGCACAAAGACAACCACGGAGCATCTGAAAGCGTCTGTGTGGGACGGGAGAACAAGCAGGGAGATGGGATGGAGCTGGGCTGTGATTGTTCCTTTCAGGCGAGCAACACGCCCGACAGCACTTCCCTCCTTTTCCCGGTACGCCTGTCTGGACACAGACCTTCACACCCCCGAGTTCCCCCGCGGGGAAGGTGCCACGTGCCCGAGGCGGCGGCCGGCGGGAGCAACGGGCAATTCATCCGCCCGAGAGTGGAGCGTGGGCTGCCCGCTGCCAGCCTGCGCAGGCACCCCCAGGTCCTGGAACTGCAAGAACCATTTCACCAAGATGGGAAATAACTTGATGAGAGCTCAAAAACCAGTATTTGAAACTAGTAAATGATGAAGCTTTTTTCTTTCACCCCTTCTCTGCTGCTTAGATGTTTTTCCCCCTTAAAGGCAGGACAGGAACGTCTTGCTCTCATCTGCTGCGGAGAAAGCCAAGGCAGCCACAGCCTTTACAAGAGCGGGTGGGCTCAGTAATGGCACAGCCTGGGAACGGAAAGTCAAAGCAACAGCCCCTGGAGAGAGAAATCTTCCCAAGAAGGCAGCGCTGTTTGGAGGCTGAGGCCTCCTGCGCCGTCTGTCACGTGGGTGCAGGCACGCACGCACCCAGAAAGAGAGCGCGGCTGGGCGTGAGTCCGCGTGCACGAGCATGCGTGCTGCTCCGGTGAGGATTTATGAGCAGCGAGGAAGCATTTCACAAAGCACTACAGAGTGGAGTGCCGGTATTCGCAGGGGGAACCCCCGGGGTGGCCTGTGCTACTGGGGCACGTCCCCGAGCCATGCGCCGGGGAGGCATCAGCACCCGCATCCCTGCGAGCCTCAACTGCCCAGCTCTTTCCTAAGGAAAACAAGACAAATAAAGGTTAACGTTTCTGCTAGGTTGTCCAAATCCAAATTTAAGATTGCATTAAACCGCACAAACAACAAGGATTTTTATTCATTTTTTTTTAACATCTCACATTTTGATTGGAGTTAAAAAATCTCTCCGCAAAAGCAAACCCAGCAAGAGCCCATATCCAGAGAAAAACCCGGAGAACGGCTGTGCCCGAGTCGGTCTCCCGGGAGGCCGAGCAAAATGCAGGCAGCAAATGGCGAGAGACAACTCCAGCTCTAGCATCCTTCTGCGTTCGGTCAGGGAGGACGACGTCAGTCAGACAAAGAAAGAAATTTGGAATAGTGGTTTTGGTCGGGATGATGCTCCTTAACAATCAATAACTAAATAGCCGGGGGTGCAGGATTGGGGTGACGTCCAGAGGAGCCCAGGCGGTCCCCTTGCTGCCATCCTCATCCGCACACCTGCAGTTCTGTGCAGCAATGTGGCAATGAGGAGGGGAAAAAAAAACCCAAACCCAGCAAAGCCAAGTTTGTCTGTTGCTCTTGAGAAAAGGAGACGTCTCTCGAAATATAGTTGGTGCTTTGACGATAAGACCTTTGACAGAAACATGAATGACATGAATACTTTGATCTCTAGTCTCAGAAGCTTCAACAGCAATTATGAGTCAAGAGGGGTGAATATGGGCAGCAGCTAAAGCAATGCCCCGGAGGGTGGTGATGCAGTAATTAGAGACAAAACCCGGAGTGTCTCTGCCTGCACTGCGCACATGAACCAGGGAGGAGGTGGGCTGGGGGGGTTGAGCGGAAAGCTTCATGAAAAACACGACTCTTATTCGTCTGAGAGACATAAGATCGACAAGACTTTATACATTTCAAAGCAAAGATCTTCAAAGACAGGTAAAATGCTAATTCTGCTAATGTAGGTTTTTATGTATATGCTCTGAAAAGGTAAAGCAAATTAATCACCAGCTTTACCCCCTAATATACATCTGTGTTACAAATATATTACAGCATGTCAGATCTAAGGAGATATATCTGAACAGCGGTGGTTAAAAGAGCATTTCCCTTTTCATGCTCTAATACAGTTATTTTGATCTTTCAGTCTTCATATTTTTTGTTCTCATCAAAGGAACGATGGTGCCAGAGATTAGGATGTTATTTATTTCCCTCTCACTGTCCTACCCATGTTAATCACTTCTCGTGTCAACAGCTGCAGCAGCGACAGTGCCAGCAGTGCCCGTGCGAGGCCAGCCACACTGTCCGCACTGCCCACACTGCCTGCACTGCCCACACTGCCCGTGCTGCCTGCGCTGATCGCATCCCCCTCCCCGCCTTCCACGTGCTGCCCCGCTGCCCGCCTGCCACCACCATCCCTGAGGGTCACCTCCAAAAAACCCCGACCTTCCAAAGCTGATGGAAATGCTATGCAAATGGAGGGCGGGGGGGGGGGATGCAGACGCCTGCAGAGCAGAGGGACGGTGCCGGGGAGGCACAGCCCTGCGCCCGGGTGGCAGCGGTGCCCGGCTCAGCCTTCTGTGTCTCCGAGAGGGTCATGGAAAGCGTCAGGAGAAGGAAATGCTGGTTGCGTGGCAGCGCAGTGCAGTGTTAGGTGCTGCCAGAAATCCCCACCTCTCCAAATTACGCACGGCTCGAAGAGGAAACAGAGAACACAAAGTGGGAAGGAGGCACAGGGACAGGAGATGGGGACCCAGGAGGGGCTGCCCAGTTCCAGCACATCACACCGCCCAGTCCAGCCAGTCTCTTCCCGATACGATGGGATGCCTATTATTGATCACCCAAAAGCCCACGTTTGCCAGAGGAGAGCTGACCGCTTTGCTTTCTAACAGCCTCCCCGGGGCTCTGCTGCTCTCCGTCGGCCCCGGCCACCCTGGAGAATTCAGCATTTGGGTGTTTCTGTGAGTCAGGGTGAGTCCCGCTTTCCTGGGTTGTTTTCACTGAATTTGCACCCGCCTTTCTGCGGCGCAGCTGCGTTCAGCCAGACCTTGCACCTCTCACAGAAGCACATCCCAGGTTGAGGCACGTACTGGCGTTACAGGCTTGCCTTCAGAAACGTGCATCGCCTCCAGCCACTGCAGCTCCTTTTCCCCCCAGATTCTCCATACAGAGACCCTGGGAATTAAGTTCCTGCATCCAACAGGCACAGGGCTCCAGGCTGGAGCCCACCGTGACTCCTCACCCCAAACCAAATGCCGCTGGGGGCAGACAAAGGTGGGAGAGGCATGCAGCCGAGAGCGCAGCTCCACGCACCACTCCCACGGGGAAGCCGCTGAGCCGAAACACCCGTCCTACAGCCGTGGAGATTAATGATGCTGATTCTCCTACGTTCAATTATCCCTCGCTCAGGATGGGCAGAGCCCAGAAAAGTTTAGGCTGTCTTGAGAAGGGTTGAAGGGAAAATTACCCAGGCAGCTCACGCCAGCGATAGCATACGTGTACTCAGGATAACGTGACACCTTTGCAATTTTTTTGAGCAACACAACAGCATTAGCACCTCCTAACCTGCAGTTAGCATTGGTCACGCTGTGCCGGAGTCCCTGTGTGCCATCCTGGCTCTTCAACCAGCACACCGCGCAGCATGTCCCGCGGTTTGGGCCCATGGGACTCGGGAAGGTCCCAGCAGTGTCTGCTCACCCCCGGCTCGTGAGGCTGCCCCGTCCCCAGAGGGGTTTTGCTCTCAGACGGCGGCTCCACGCGGCTCTTGCCCCTGGCGTCGGGGCTGCGGGACCTGCAGCTCGCTGTGCCCCAGGCCGGTGCAGGCAGACCAGGAGAGCTGCCCATCACAGCAGGATGGTGACTTCAGCAGCTCCATCTTTTGAGGACGAAAAAAAGCTTCAGCTTTAAAGGACTGTGTGAGATCCCAGAGTTTAAAGATAGCCGTTGGCTACGTTTGCAACTAACTAGCTGAGATGAATGGATGAACTTGTTAAGGGCGGAAGACGGTGATAAGCAGGTATCTCAATAATTATTTGCAGAGATTAACTGAGCAGGGGCACTTCGGGCATAACTAATCCTTGAGAGACAAGGAGCAGGAAAAGACTGCAGGAGCTAATGTCTTTGAAATAGGTTAAACCAGTGACATTGCCCACCATCAGCATTGTGTTCCTTGCCTTTAAAATGCTGACACTTACAGGTTTGATGGTAACTAGACTGCATAGGGGCACCTTTGCTTTCACATCAGATCTGCTGACATGAACAAGAGTCGATTCAGATGGGCATCCAAACATTAAAGTCCTTCCCTATTTCCATAAAATGATTGGCAGGATGCCTACTGCTAGCGGCTGGTAGCGCCGCTGATAAATGGCATCTTGATAAAAACTTTGGGCTGTTTTAAGGGGGAAAAAAAAAAGCAGCATACTCTTATTCTAATTCACTCAGCTTCTGACAGATGAGATGTCTCATCTCTAAAAATTAGATCCACCTGATATCTTTGCTGCGTACACACAGAGAAAACAGGGTCCAGTGGCGGGGACAGGAGCACTGTGTGCCCCGGCTCTTCCACTCCCCTCCTGCACGGGAAGCCATCCCCACCGTGGGGCACGCTCCCCCCTTCCTTGGCACTGAAAACGTGCATCTGGGCACTCAGCAGAAAGAGAAAGTACCTAAAATATGGTAAAGATTACCCCTTGGAAAAGAAAAGGGAGTTTCCTTTCCAGGTCTTGAAGTATCGAAGTTTTCCAAGGACTTCCATGGGTCCAACCTAGCTGGAGCCGCCGAATTCCAGGGTTATTTCTAAGGCACAGAGACCCGACCCATGGAACCAGTTCCTTCCTGCAACTTAAATGTTAACAAATGCATAATCCGAAAAGAGTACAAAGGAATGGCACAGATCACTTGCTGCTGATTCCCAGCTAATCCATCAGTAGATCAATGCAGGTAAAAGAAAGGGGAAAAAAAAGCTAATTTCAAGCCCGTAATAATATTATTATTCAGTTTCTGTAGCTTTTTTAAGCACTTAATTCTAGGCATTTTTCTTAACTTAAGGTTTAAAAATTACTTCTAAAATGAATCTGAATGTTATAATGGGAACTTTTTACCCCCAGAGATCAAATATCTCCTTCTCTCATACCTTTGCATTTCAAATAATGCAAAAATCCTATGAGTTGGGAGGCTCTGCCAACGCAGGTGCTCTAAGCACATTGTGGACCCAGATCTCACCTGAAAATAGACGCAGGGCAGGCAACACCTACAGCCATTTATTACTTGTTCTTTTAAAAAGATGTTATATCGCCCTGTGGCGTATGAGAAGGAGAGAAGCTGCACCGGGCGATGCCAGGGTGGGGAAACCTCCTCCTGCTCAGCAGCCAGGGAACAGCTGAGCAATGCCACAGCCGCGCTCACCCACCGCAGCCGTGACATCTCACAGCCTTGGCAGGACACCCATAGCGACACAACTTAGAGCAAGACCTCGCTAAAGACTGAAGAGAGGATGGTCCAGATTTCTGGAGGATGTCCCATTCTCCTGGATGCAAAAAGGAGTTTTCTGTTAAAATTCCTTAAATAGCTTTGAAAATCTCAACAACAGTAAATGGAGGCTGACGGCACCTGACGGACCTCGCTCTGCCTCCACGATATCACTGCCTTCATTTTCTCACGTAAAAGTCATCTAATTACCTTGTGATGCACTGAAGGGTAACACAGAAGGGTCCAAAAACATTCCCTGCCTGCACGACGGCGACAGCCATGGACAAGGACTTGGCTGTAGGCAGCAAAGCCTCCAAGAATCACGGTTTGTTCATGCTGAGAACAACCCGAGTCTGTACAGGCCCTAACGAACCTGCGGCAGAGAGCTCGCTTAAACCAACCTGTGATGTACGGAGCTGCCACTCTCTCCTTCTTCCTGCCTCAGTGCTGCCTCCAGATGTGCTGCCAGCTGTGGCGACACTGGCGCTGAGACTGAGCTACCACATGTGATGGCAAAGAAGTGGCTGTCCCAGCCAGGCGAGCATCCCCACGCCCTTCCCAGCAGCGGTGCCGGACCCTGCCTGGCTCCGCACCCAACAAACAAAGGTCCCACAGAGCTCCCGTGCCTGGCGCTGCCCACACCAGCAGAGCAGCACCGGTTTGTAGCCACAGCTCAGAGATGCACGTCATCAGGAAGACACCGAGGCACTGGGACCCCGCAGCACCAAGGGGGAGCAGATCAGACCACCGAGAGTCTCCAGGCTGCCCGAGCAGAGCGTTAACGTGGTCTCCCTCCATCGCTGCTTACCTACTTGAGACTGCTCAGTGTTCCTGAGCAAACCCTCTGCCCCAAGGTTGGTTGTCCATAAGCACCACCATAACGAACGCAATTAACGGCGGTGACATCCCTACCTTGATTCCCCGTCATGGTCTGCTGGAAGTTGCTTTGAGAGCTGTGGCTTCAAACCTGCCTCACCGTCATGTGATCTGACATCGTGGAGAATTTACTGTGGAAACAAAAAAACCCACAAGTGTGAAATGTGACTGTCGATAAAGTAATCCTCAGCAATCAGACAAAATTAATTGTGTGAACATCATTGATCAAACCTACTTAATACATTGGGTTTGTAGAAAGCTGGAATGTAATTTCATTACCAATCTGCTCCATCCTAATGAAATTTCTAATAACACTCTAATTTTGATTTCGGTTAAGGAGAGAATGATGGAAATTTTCTTTTGCTTTTCTGGTAAGGTTTTATTTTATTGGTTTTCTGCAGTAGTAGAGATGCTAATTTTTTTTTTAATTTGACATTTTATTAGCGGGGGGTTTAATATAACAACACAGATAAAAAACAAAATTGCAAAACGGACAAACCTTACAGAAATAGAACTGATGTCAAAATTAAGGAGGCTAATTTTAAAGAAATTGATTTATTTTATGAGCAGTGATTTGGGCTTTTTTTTTTTTTTTTAAAGTTCTTGCTGATTTCCTGACCTAAAGTGATTTAAATAATAGTAGTTTGCAGTTCCTTTTATCTGTAGTTCTCATGGAACAATGCCAGAGGAGTTCAGCCGCATGGGAGAGGCACCAACATGCCTACGTTCATAATGGGTAGATTAAGGCGAGAAGACCCTGGCGCTACCCGCGTCAGTAGTAAGGCTCCCATTAATTTAGACATAACCAAGATTTCACCTTTTGGGTCAAGTTTCAAAAGACACCATTCAGTCTTTCAGACTCGGTTGCGTGGGTGCACAGAGAAGGGTTAGAGGTTAATCAAATCAGGAGTGCCGGAGCATCAGGTAGGTAACTAAACGGTGGTGTTTGGGATTTGCGTCGAAGCCCGTGGGCAAGGTGCCCCACGCAGCGGGGACCACCTGGGACCGCCGTCCTGATGGGACGTCAGCGCTCTCTGCCCCATCCTGCCCCGGCCTCCCCCATCTCCCGCCGCTCTGTCTCCCGCAGACAAGTTCCCGGATTGTAGCAGAGCAAAATGCAAAAAATTAAAAAGAAGAGGACCAGCAGAAATCAAACTGACGGACCTAAGGTTTCAAGCTGCGAGCAATCGAGGGCGAGCGCCCTCCTGCCACCCGGGTCCTGCAGTACGGCAGCGGGAGAGCCAGGGGAGACCGGCAGCCGAGGGACCATCCCGCTCGGTACCAGCCGCGGGTACGCAGCACCCACCCCATGGGACACAGCAGCCGTCCCTGCCCGGGAACCGGGGGCAGGACAAGCCACCTGCCCGGGGCTCGGGGCTGCTGCGGTCACATTGCCTGCGAGACTGGAACCTGAAGGCTTCTGCAAAACGTGTTTCACTGAGGGCAGGGTAAAAGCCTGGAAAAACCAACTATTTTGTTGCTTTTTCTGCTACCGAGTACTGAAAATGAACAGCGCTTGCCTCTAGCACGCATGAGAGGGCAAACCCTGCACTCGGAGCATCTGGGTACTACTGATGGCTCGTCTGGCAACACATCCGGTGAATAGAAATCGCCTCTCCCTGGCCAGAAGCCACATGCGGTGGGATCTGCGTTTAAACGCAGAGGATGCGCAGGATGCACCCCGCTGGTTTGCAGACATTTGGGGGCCTCCGGATGATGGGATGGGACGCGATGAGCAGACAAGGGAGCAGAGAGCGTGCGTGCTTGCTGCAGGAAGGTGATGCTCTTTGACTACTGAACTGGTGCCTATCTCTGGTATTTCCATTTTCAGCAATCTGATGTGTTTTGGTGACTTATTCATGACTGGTGTAGTGAAAAATTGGAAAAGGCTAGCGGGGTAGCCATGGCCTGGAGATCCAGCAGCTGATTGAGGCTACAACTGAATTACTGTCAGAGGCATCATGCAAGGTTTACTCCAGCAAACGTGAAGCTGAATCTTTATATTAATAAGTGAACATGAACTATCAGAGAGACTGGCATATGTCTGCTGCCAGGCAGGTCTGGGAAGGAGCTGTCAGATCAACAGGAAACTTGAGCAGACAAATGGAGAAGCTCCAGTGCCCCTCTTCTGCGGAGGTGTCTGCGGGCGTTCACCGCAGCCACGGAGGGGAGACTTTACACAGGACAGCGAAAAAGGCAACCACAGGCAAAGCTGTCTCATCTTTAACACGTCCGAAATTGCTTGGGTGAAAGCATACAGGGGAGCCTTGGCTTTTGCTCCATTACTTAAGCACATGTGAAAATCCTAGCCCCTTGTCCAGGCTACGCTGCCAAAACACGGCCGATGAGCACGAGGGATGCATGCTGACATTGCACGTCAAATCCCAGTCCAACCAGAAACACCATTTCAGAAGTGACAATCCCTGGGAACCTTAACTTAGGGAGATACCTTTAACAGAAGCCAAACCCAGGAAGCCCAAACCTACAGCACGCACTCTACAGAAAGGATATTTTTTTTTCCCCGTTTACAAAAATCAGAAGGAAAATGTTCCATTCAGTGCTGATGCCACCCACGCAACTGCCCTGCCCTATGGCCTTGGGGCCGGTCCCTGTCAGAGCTGCCCCACGTTAATTTTCACCTCAAGTACAAGAAACCACTTTTCATCTTGGCTTCCAACCTGCTGGGTATAAAAAGGGAGGGGAGGAAATGTCCCTTTCCACAAGGATCTCCCCCCAGATCTGAACTTTTGAGAAAACAACACAAAGCAGCAATTAATCCAAAGGGGGTAAAAAAAAAAAGAGGAAAAAAAAAAAAAGGCGACGGCAGAGGAGGAAGCTAAATGCCGCGTTACAGTAGCATCTAGCAGTTCTTCATAATTACAGTTTCAATTCCGCATCCAGCTTCCCACCTAATTACTGCCCCGCAGTTGGTGTGCACAGACTTGAGAGCAGCAGGGATTTTTATTTTGCTCACACTGATCGCTCCCCAGCTCCTCGTTACCGAGTGCTCGCTTTGGGCCCATTAGACAGCCCGCTGCCATCCCCTGGCCCCGCAGACCCACGGTGGGTTGTCCAGCCTGACCCTGCCTGGCAGATGCCACCAGACCTGCCTGCCTGACCCCTTACTAGAGAGCGAGCAGGGAGAAGGGACGGTCCCCGCAAAGGTGCACGATAGGTGCCTCGGGGCTCTTGGACACCTGGGACGGCGGTTTCTCCATCCCTGCTCGCTCTGGACTGCTGTTGTGAAAGGTTCTCCAGGATCTCCTCAGGTTTCACAGGGAAAGAGCCACCAACACCTGAATCTGGGCCATGAGGTCCACATTGTGGGAAGGTTTCAGACCAGAAAGCTGAGAAACAAATTAGGTTTAGGCTTTAATTTCTTGGCAACTAGATTTAACCTGTTCGAGGTTTCATTCCAGGTCTCCTCTAAAATGTGTAGGCAAAGCTCAGTCTTGGGAGCCCTCCTGCTATCTCTGAGCGAAAGCGCCCAGTGAAGGTGAGCTGAGGTTGACAGTGGCCGTGCACCAGATGTCCCACACAGCAAACACCCCTCTTGGAGACGAGATGCCTCCTTTTTTGTTTCAGGGGTTATAATCCTTCTACTGCTCTCCTGCAGTCCAGTTGCACTTCACTAATCATTAATGCCATCGCTGTCTTTGGCAAGAAACGGAAAAGGGGCCTTCTTCTACCAGAACGGCAGGAGAGCCGATTTCCTAATAATTTATGGCTTGAACAAAGTTGCAGAGCAGCAACCAAGTATGCAGGAAAGGTTGGGGTGAAAAATTATTTACAAAGTGAATGCCCTGAAGACACTTGTACTGGACAACAATTACGGCACCTTAATTAACTGAAATTTAGTTCACCCGTCGACTGAGGCATGTCCAGTGCTAAAGTTATGCCACTGCTGCTGTCTACTACTGGTTAATGAATATAAATCAGATGGTTTATAGTTAGTGAACATGTAATAGGCTTGCAATGAGTTGAATTCCAATGCAAAATGCCTGGGGATAGGAACATGCCTTCCATAAAATATATATAAATAGCAGATTTACATTTCTACAAGGAAAAAAACAAAGCTATCCTCCCATCTTGGTATTCTCCCAGCTTGACAGACCTGCACACCAGTTCTCCGATGAGGCAAGGGATCGATCAGTAGGAATTTAAGAGTCTGGTCACCCAAGGTGAGGCTAATTAGATGCCAAAACTCATCCCTGTCCTCCATCTTTCCTTCCCAGCCATTGAGCCCTGTCCTATAGGTTTGTCATGTGCCTGTTCAGTGCTGCTTGGGAGCGGAGCCCGAGGGGCAGGAGCGCTGAAGGTGACTCCTGAAGGTGTAGAGCCCTCGGTGCAGCTACCAGAGCCTCAGCCAGAGAGGCAACTGAGGCCACCAGAAAGAGGAGGGCTGCCTTTGGAGGGTTCTGTCTCAAAGCCCAAGGACGGCCAGGAGAAGGCAAGGCTGTGCTTTCCCTATAGCTCCTTCTGGATGAGACTTTAGTAAGATTAAAAGGCAAAAGCAGACTGCTAAGGCTCCATTTCTATAGGTAATTCAGGTTTAAACCACCCCCTCTTCCACAGTCAGTCATGTGTGCAGTCTGCAAGCAAGCAAGCAAATCTCTCCAAGTTTCTTACTTGAAAACTAACCTTTACTTTGTGCCCGTTACGTGCTGGCAGGAGCGGGCAGGCCTGGCCAAAAGGCCCTTGCAACTGGGTAAATCGCTTTGCCCAACCTTAGCATCGTCCAAGATGTCCAGCTGCAGCCAGGGATGGGAGACTGTTGGTATTTGGGGCACACTACAAATGAGCCTCGCGTTCCCCTCCTCGCAAATAAAGCCCCTTTGGGTCATTCTGTGTCAGACTGCCTAAAGATGACATGCCCCAAAGCCCCAGACTCTTGGGAAGCTGTTGGCCAGAGGTCCCAGGGAGGCAGCAAGCCTGATGGCCATCAAAAAGAGACCCAGTGTCAAAAAACCCCTAGTCTCAGCTCTTTACGTTTCCTTGCTGCAGAAACAAGAAATTGTGGACTTTATTTATTGCACAAATTAGGTACAAGAAAATTATTTTCTTAATGTGAGACTTGATGAATGTTCTCAACTCTCCACCCTGCTAGGAAGAGGGGGTTACAATGAAAATTATTTACAAAGCATGTGCCACCCTGCAGGGATATTTATTCAGGCAGGGGATGTTTCCGCAGATTTTGTTGACAAAGGCAAATCAAATTACATTTTTGCGAACATTACAACAAGCATCTTGATTTGATATGGACATCAGCCGTCTCCTGACAAAGCCTGGGAAGCAGCCCTGGCCCAGCACCCTCCAGGCACCTACAAAGGTGGTCATTTTTAGTAGTAGGGAACAGATGGATAAAATGCTCTGCAAGCTGTTCCTGCACTTCTCAATAGCGATTTGAAGTTTTTATGCCTTCAGAATGTACAAAAACTGTTACAGATCCGACACCCAGATTAAAGAAGGTTAATGGCTGCAGGAGTAAGGTGACCCTGCAGGACCCCCCAGCCGGGCTCGCGCCCCACAACCCCCCGGCCGGGCTCCTCCGTGGAGCCCCAGCAGAGCCGCTGACTGCAGGGCTGGAGCTTTGTCCCCACAGGGCTCAAATGAGCCCTGCCGGCACTGAAAACACACGCACAGATGTATGCCTACAGATCTGCACGTACACGCTTACGCATATAACATATGTGTAATAGCAGGGGAAGGTACGCTAACGTAAGGCTCCCAAATGTATATTTAACTGATTAAATCACAGATCCTTCCTTTCAGAAGCGAAGCATGCTCAGCAGGGTCTTTGAACAAGTAGCTTAGCCCTTCAGAAAAAAAATAAAATAAACCAGGCCAGTGAGTAGGTGCCCACATCTGGACGCAGGAGCCGAACTCCATCGCCGCTGCCCTGCCTTCGTTCAGGCGCTGGTGCTCGGGCAGTGACCTGCCCACGCTGGCATCCCCACGCCGGTACCACGGCTCTTCCATTCCCAGCCAAGCCCCACCAAGCCGAACCACCTCGCAGAGTACAGATCCCACACAATTCAATGGCATTTTTAATCCGATTGTTGTTACTATCTTAAAACGACTAATTTCCGCCAGAGGACACAGGAACAGAATCCCTGGCAGAAGCTGCTTTCCTAGCGGGAACGGAGGGGCTCGGCATGAAAATGCTGCTGTCACCTGCAGCCCCTCCGTTCGCAGGGAGGAAAGGCTCCTGCATGATTAGGGCTAGGATTTTTCCCAGGGATTACACTCTTTATAAATACCTGAATATAGTACCACGACAAGGCTTCTCCCCCTCTCTTTCCATTACACACCCTCCCTCCCCATACACACAATAATTTGCTGTATGTCTTTATGGTGATGCAACTGCAGACGGCATTGGCAAGCGTCCGGGGAGGTGGCCCTGCTGCCAGCGAGGTGACCTTGGACCTGGGAATACAAAGCACATGGGGGGTCAAGGTGTCGGTAAAAACAGTAGGTAAAAAATGTTGAATTAGGTCATAAACATCTATTTTTCATCCTCTGCAGTGTGGCTATTGTGTCAATACGTACACACGTTGGGCAAAGTAGTGTTACTCATATGGCATACATTATTTCTTAAGAACAAGATACATATACTCAGTTTTGCAAGGAGAAAACACAGAGACGGAGGGCTCCTTCTGGCAGCAGAGAAAGTCACGGCATGAACCTATAGCTAGGAGCCCACACTAGGCAAATTCATACAAGAAATGGAGGTATAGATTATGAACAGTGTGATCAGCAAAGCAGTTGAACAATGTGCTATGAGAAGGATGGATTCCCACCTCTCGCTGTCTCTTATTCCAGCCCCAGTTGTCTATCTAGCAGAAACCCTGTGGTACAATTATAGGCTACTGGTCACAAAATACAACAAAACAAGGAAATTATATAAACCTTTACGATACATAAAGACAGATTAGATAAACTGTAGATCCTCTCAGGATTTAAAAACCTGAGTATCTTGTGCCATGCTGCAGCGTGGGCGTTTCTGGCTGGTGAAACCCGGGAACTCATCATTAGCCTGAGACCCGATGCAGCTCTCCCTCCACAGCTGCCGGGTTGGGAAGGGTTTGAGAGGCACACAAAATGCCACCTGGGCTTGCGATGTGGTTTCCCATACCGGGAAGAAATGGTTCGGAGCTCCTTGCTAACAGGAAAAATCATTTCAGCGCAACACCGTTGAACCCCTCTGATTAAACCTGTGGGTCTTAAACTTGGTCTTCCATCAGGTCTTTGAGAAGTCCCAACAGATTACAACATCCCTGTGCTTAGCCATCATAATGACTTGCAAGTGATTAGCTTAACCAGCATTTCACCCAATTCAATTTCCATGGATGGCCTATATGTACCAAGAAAGACGTTCACATTAATTTTTACATAATTAAATCAGGAATGACCCCGGTGCCGATGAAATAAAACCTCAATTCTTCCTGGGCTGCACAGTGCTCATCTTGGCTTTAACCCTCAGAACACGAGACCGATTCAGCTGGAAGGGATGGATCCGGCTCTCCCGCCTTTGCCTGCCTCTTCCAGCCCCTTCGCCCTCCCCAGGCTGTGTCACCCCAACGCCCGTCACCCGCCCTGCTCCCAATTCCCCGGCACAGCACCAGAAAGCCCCCTTGCACAGATGCTTGTGTGCCTCACTTCAACTTTTGTGGGATGACCCATGTATTTTCTGGGAAAAGCCTTAATGAGCAGCACAGCAACTCAAGAAGCCGTTGATGAGGGATGGCCCAGCCACGGGGCCGGGACTGGAGCTTTGCGATTGCTGAGGAGCATCCAGCCCCAGCGCCCGTCCGCTGCTGTGAGCCACAATTCATTTCTCAGTCCAAATGACATCCTGCAGAAGGCAACAACCAAGCATGGAGACAGCGAGCATGAGCCATGGTAGCTCCTTTACACTTGGAAAACCAAGCGGGCAACGCGAGCGTGAAGGCCAGGTCTTCCCGCAGGTCCTCTCCCAGAGCAGCAGGTACCTCAGGAGGAGACCTCCCTTCCTCGACATCCCTTCCCTCTCGGCCTCGCTGCCTGCTCCCACCACTCGGTGCCCAGAGTCCTGACCGCTCACCAGGACGTGACATAGGACTATGCAAACTGACGAGGATAATTACTATGCGTTTCGTTAAACAATCCCCCTTCAGAGGCGGCAGCGATTACTCACTCCTACTGTAATTTTAATTGGTGGGCAAACATGATCTTTGTAGAGACAAAGCCTCATTCTTCTCTTGCTTGTAACAGTTTAAATCAATACTAACCCGGGGCTGCTTGGAAATATTTAATGAAAACTGTTTTGACAGAAAATTGGATTCTTGATGGGGCAAAATATTTGTTTTCAACGGAAAAGTTTCGCTTTGTTGAAAAACCAAAACTTTTTACTGAAAGGTCAAATTGCACGACGGAGCCACAGCCCCCGCGCATCCTTTGCTGCCGATGCCGCGGATAAGCGGAGGGTGTGCAGGTAACCATGGGGCTGAGATTGCAGCCCAGGGCTTTTGGGGCCGGAGCCCCGTGACACCCACCGAAGTCTCTCTGCAAGGGATGACGGTCACAACCTTCACGCTGCGACTTTTCCCGCTGTGACAAACGCCACCCAGGGACAGAGGGCACACGGCGCGTCCCGGGAGGAGGAGCAGGAATTGGCGCAATGGCATGGAGCGAAGCGAGTACATACATCACAGCAAACACCGCGCCGGAGGGTTTTGCCTGTGCATTCACCTTGAGGTGAAATTAGTGATGGCAAAAAAACCTTACTCAGGTCTTGGCTAATGATTATCCCATTAAAGAATCAGCTGACATAATATCATTTGGTAGTTTTATAAACCCCAGTGACAACAAGACTGATGAGACCTAAAGCCCTGACAGCTCATCTGCCCAGCGAAGAGGAAGGTACAAGAATTTGCTGTTTTACCGTACTGCAAATTTCACAGTACTAAAAAAAAAAAAAAAAAAAATAAAATAATCCTCAGAAATGCGGGTAACCTTTGCCCGTCTCCAGAAACGCGTGTATATTCGCACCCAGCCCGTTGGCAGATTTCCACCAAGCCTAAGAAATGCAAGTAGAGCAACTCACAGCGAGTGGCCGGGCTCGCACGCTCCCCAGCCCTTGGCAGGACCGCGGGGACGCAGCGGCCGTGGGTGCCCTCTCCCCGCTGGCGAGCGCCCCCGGAGCCACCCGGGCAGGTCCCAGGCTCCCCCTCTGCTGCGACGGCCCCCCAGGACCACCCCAGGTGATGCTGAGGACTCCGCGAGCAGCAGCGCTGGCTCATACCCTGGTTCAGCCGCCGCCAATTCAGGACAAGGTGAGGTCAACCCAAAAAGTCACTCACACGGCGTGAGTGCCTGGTACGATTAGCCCATTTAAGGAAAAAGAAAAAAAAAAACCATGTATGCTGCAGTTCCTCTCCTTACCCACACCTCCACACTGAAGACACTGACGCTGGCAGGACAACACACAACCTCAAAGAGCATTCATCTTGTTCATGATGATATAAGTTATTTTGGTAGTGCACGTGGCCTGTTTCCCCGGTGCTTAAAGGAGGCAACAACGCAACATGCAAACGAGCACCGGCTGGCAAATCACTGGTTTACACTATGGGTTAATAAATGCATATATATATATACACGCACACACATACATTTTTTAATTATTTCTTTTTTTAAAAAAAAAATCTACCAAAAAAAATAGCCAAATAAAATAAAGCACTGGCCGAAGGCACCGCTGCATCCCTAGAATTCAGTATTATGCATTTTAGAGAGAAAAAAAAAAAAAAAGAAGCTTGCTTTTCTCCCCCTTGCCTGGGTGTCATGAGCAAGAAATGAGCAGCTGACCTGAGTTTGAATTTAGAGTGTTCATTAATAGGATATTATGCCATATGCTCAGCACACTGTCTTTTTTTTTAATGCAGCCGCCAATTTGAGAGAATTTCTAATTAGTAATGGTATAATGAGAGTATTCAGAGGCTAATGTGGTGGGTGGGGAAGCGAAATAGATCGCTTGGTGTGGACTGGAAATATTTCTGTTCGAATTCCTCGTGAAATAATGACCCGCCGTAAAAGGCTGCGATCTTTGACAAATGAAGGACGTTCGGGGAGGTTATATTAACTGCAGAGGGAGCATTTATCAGAGCCGGGGGGGGGGGGGTGGGGGGCATGGAAAGGTGAGACAATTTGGGCTGGTTAAGCTTAATGCGGGGAATATCTTGGAAGAAAAAACATTTTAGCCGGGGTTGGGCTGAACGGGAGGAAGCACAAAGGAGGCCCCGGGCGGGAAAGCCCTGGCAGGAGGGGATGGAGGAGATGCTCAGTTCGGGGAGCAGCAATGCTGGGAGCCCCTGCCCGAGCCTGGGGGGCATTAACCCTCGCCGCCGCGCAAGCGTCAAGGCACGGGCACCCAGCTGGCTTCGGCGCGGGGGCGAAACACAGCCCGATACAGCAGCAGGAAATATTTAGCTGGTGCAGGAGTACAGAAACCCTCTCGTGGGAGACGCGCACCCAAGCCCAGCAACGGCTTGGCACCAGCATAAGACCAGCACCAGCGTCAGCACCGGCACCAGCATCAGCACTGCCACCACCGTCAGGCACTGGTACCAGCATCAGCACCAGTGTCAGCACCGGCACCAGCATCAGCACTGCCACCACCAGCACCAGCATCGGCACTGGTACCAGCATCAGCACCGGCATCAGTGTCAGTACTGGCACCAGCATCAACCCTGGCACCACCGCCGGCACCAGCACCAGTGTCAGCACCAGCATCAGCACCAGCATTGGTACCGGCACCAGCAGGGCACCAGGTCGATGCTGCAGGCAGGGCCCAGGATGCCCAAAACGCCTTTGAAAAGTGCTTTTGCAGTGTATTTGGGGGTCAGATCATTTAATATCTACTCCGTTATAGAAAATTGGGCCTAATGAGGCATGGATGAAGGTTGGTGTTTTGTGGGAACTTGTTGGTATAAAACGTTCAATATATTTTTAATAAAATAAAGCTTTGAGGTTTGTGAGCTGGCGGAGAGCCGGCACGTGCTTTACCTTCCCTGCAGGGTGTGGACAGGAGATAAACCTACATAAACCATGACAGCAGGCATGGGTCCAGAAGTGTCCATCTTAACATCTCGGAGCATCCTTCGATTTGAACTAATTATGAATTTTGTCTCCCAACCCTCCCAGCAGCACGGGGATTGTGATTTTACAGAAAAGAAAAGGGATAGATTTTCAGTGGCCAGGCTGCGATACAGAAAAATGCTCCTTCCCCTGTTAAAAAACCCACAAACCTTATAAATTGGAAAGTAATACATTTTCCCAGAAGAAAAGGGATTTGGTGTGGCACGGATATGGGAGTTGGGCTGTCTGGTCTAACAACACAAACCCATTTCTTCTGCTTTCAGAGGGAAATTCCAAACAGTGACGGGAAAAATCTGAGTGTTGCAGGTTTAAAAAAATAAAATAAAAATAAAATTATTGTCCTTCTCCCATGTCCCAACCAGCACTAAGTCCCTTCTGAGGAAATACACCGTGTGTTGCAGAGGACAGCATTCCCAGCCTCCGGCTTTGCCAGCTTTGGGAACGCTGTGGCTCCTACACGCAGGCTCTGCACAAAAGCTAGGACACATGCAGATTTCTTCAAATGAGCCATAATTAATTTGCCTTTTGATTGGACCAATTAGATCTTTAACACTGTAGGAAATAATTTTTTACTAATGATTAAGCCGAAGACCGGGAGTTTTCCTCTCCTGTGGAATGTTTTTACCGTATTATCATATTACCTTTAAGAAAGCCCATACAGTTCTACGACTGCGGGGTCTCCCTGGTGCCTCCTGCGCTTCTTTTGCCTACTGCGACACACGTGAATTTTATAGAAACAGATGTCACGGGAATGAAGCAGCCTTCAACGAGATAGGCAGTAAACAGTGAGTTTTGGTGGATACGAACCAAGCAGAGCAGAAAGGCAACCATCTACTTGAGCAGATCTGCTGGAGCTCCAAACCGGGCTTGTTGTGCAGGGACCGGCTGAGCCGCCAGACGCTCTGGTATTGTGTAAACCCTGCTCTGAAAATTAAATATTCATAATGCTCATATTAGATTCTAGAGCATCTTTTAGGAAGAAATAAATGAGATTTGCTTTAAAAGAAGAAAAAAGGCATAGGGGCCATGTAGAACCCAGCCACAGCTTCATAAATAATATGTTTTTGTGCCAACACTCAACAATTAAATGGCTTAAGATCCATTTTGGAGAATGAATTGAGCTTAAAATTCATTCTCCTACCCTCATCCACGTGCCACAGAAAATTAATGCATTCACCCAATATATTTTTAGAAGGAATTTGTTCCTTGCTCTCACACCATCCTTATTTTCCAGAGTAATAGATGTGAGTGGCGAAGTGTAAGCAAGATTTTTTTCCCCCGTCTTTAAAGCAAATCTTCACCTTGTTGACAGCCATACCCAAATCTGTCAGACCCGAAGAGTCTGCGTCATCCCGCTCTCTCTTTATGCTGCTCTCCCTCTGCTCTGTGCCCACCTCCTGAGGGCGAGCAGGGGCACAAGGCACCGTGCAAACAGGCTCCAGGACAGGCTGGCATCGCTGGCACTGCCACGTCCCACCGACCGCAACGTTCCCGACACTTGGGTAAGGGAGAAGAGGGAGGGGGCACGGGCCATGCCAGCGTGGACAGATGTGCTCGGTTCCCCCAGTCCCGGGGGATCCCGGAGACCACAGGCTCTCCAGGACGTGTCCCTCTGCCCCTGCCCCACTGCTCCCACCCTCCAACACCACATCCCACCATGAACATCACCCAGCTCATTTCACAGCCCATTAGCGAGAAATAAATATTAATATAATATGATATTATTCTGATGAAAGTGAAAAATGTGACTATAATAAGGCTATCGTGTTCTACTGGATTAATATGCCTGTTAATTACCAGCAGTTCCTGTGGTCTCCAGCCTAACGGATGGCCCTTGGTGAGCAGCGCTCAGCTCTCACGTTCAGGAGGTTCCCAAGGCTCAGAACGAGCCCAGGATAACACTGGCGTGTAAATAACCCAGCCCATCTCGTGCACTTCAACGGCCTGGCTGCATCGCTCCCGTCTGGGAGCCGGTGCAAGAATAAGGAGCAGTCACCAACACCTTCAACCAACGGGACACGTGGTGGGGATGGTGCCTGGAGAACGCGCACGGGGCTCTGGCCACCTCGCAGGCTCCCAGGTGCCCTGGGAAGTCCCTCTTCTCTCCTGTGCCTCCCTGTCAGTGTTTGACATCTAAACTTCAGAGGTTAAGGTAGCTGCATTTTTCATTCTTCGGCTCAAGTGGTTACAGGGAAGAACCCTCTGGTTCTGTCAAATATTTGTTTTTACAAAAAAACCCCAACCAACTAAATGCCCCTCTATGTAACTCCAAACGAAACTTTCTACTTAAAAAAATCAATAATGTCAAAAGTGAAAACACCCTTGATTAATTTGGTCCAAAAGTAAAATTTCAAAATAGAAAACTCAAACAATTCCATTTTCAAATTGCCAAAGGGAAACTTTATTTCCACGCCGCCAAAAAAATTCATTCCTTATTTCTTATTTCTTTCTGCCTGAAAGCGCTATCCCAACTCAGCCTGAACCTCAAAATGGGTTCTGTCATCCCAAAATCCCATTTTTCAGCGACCAAGCACTCCCCCTCCCAAAACACGCCGCGCTGATGGCTGTGCTGCGTCCCGCGCCGGCCCCGGGAAGCACCAGAGCCCTCTGCAGCCACCGGAGCAGGGTGGCCCTGGGGGGGTGCAGGGATCAGAGCACCGACACCGAGGAGCTGCGGCCACTCCAGAGAGCACTGCAGGAAGGCTCCGGCGTGATTAAAATAATCCTCACCACAAAAAAAACCCAAAACAGCCTGCCGTGGATGTGTGCCCCTCCATGCTGGGGAGCCACAATGTCTTCTGCAGGTGGCCCTATATCACCAGCGGTGGGGCTTGACCAGGGGCACCTCGAGCTGCCACGGTGTGATCGATCCAGCCCCACCTCGGCTGCACAACATCGCCAAAATCTCCCGCTCGCCCTCACCATTTCTTTAAACTTCCCACCCCAGCTTTGCAAACTTTCCCCCCATTTTCCCCACCCGCCCACAAATTCCCACCAAACCCCTGCTCGGCGAAACTTTGTTCCTTCCCGACACGTGTGCGTCCCTCCGGGGAGGTGGAACGGATAAGCTGACACCTCTAAGGAGGTCTGGAGATGAAAAATGGTATAGATGTGACAAATATGTGTCAGCACAGCCCCGGGGCTGGCAGCTGCCGTGCCCTGTCCCAAGCCACCTGCGCGGTGCTCGCTGGGACCCAGTCTCGGAAAAGCCTCGTCCGAGGGAAACGCCGCAGCCTCCTGCCAGCGCTCCTCTCCCTTTAAAATATTATTTCAGAAGTTTTGCCAGCTTTACTTTGCACAGCCCGGTGCTGTTCATTTTAGGTTTGCTAGAAATGTTCTCCAGCTGAATGCTGAGCGAAATAAATTCAAATCCTACTCTGCAAATGACACTGCACATAAATATTCAGTAAATTAGCAGCACACTTTTATAGATTTATCAGTCATTGCTGGCACAGAATGACAGGCAATGTTGTAGCTGAAATATTAATGCTGACAAATTAATGATTTCTGAGTAAATGATGTCATTTTTGCACCGTTTCATTAAAATTTACTCACTTTCAATATCAGCTTCATTTCTACGCCAAAAAAAAATTAAAATCATTTTCATTCTCTTTCTCCCTCTCTTCTCTCTTTTCCTCTACGAGCCTTTTTTGAACCCAAAGGGCATAAATTTCCTCCCGCTCTGCTCTGAGGGAGGAGAGGGGCTGAGGCTGGCAGCGAGGGCAGGCAGCAGAGCCCCATGCTGCTCCAGCATCCCCGTCCCACCCCACGCGGGAGCCGCGTCCTGTCTCTGCACCGCGCTCCGGCCGAGCGCTCCCTGCGTGAAGTGCCGATCGGATGCTCTGAAATAAGCCCCTGCCTTCACCGGGACGAGCAATTAAAACCTGTAAACACTACCAGCATCGGTTGATACTCTACTGCTCTACTCTATGGCCCTGTTCATGCTGTGGACAGGAGGAAATGCCGCAGCAGCCTGTTTACCACACAGTGGGGATGCGTCACTGAGAGCATCTTCTGCTGCCCTTACTCATCCCTGGAGGCTTCCCGGCATCCCGAGCCCCATGGTGAGGGGGGACAGGTTGCAAACGGGCAGAGAGAGGAGGTTGGGGTGTCACCCCCGCCAACCCTCTGCACACCGCGAGGTCCCCAGAGCATCGATGGATGGCAGTGGAGCTCTCCCACGCGTTCCCCAAAGCAAAGGGGTGAGCGCCTTTGGGCTTCACAGCAGTTTTGAGAATGAAAGCGGGTTTTACCCGTGGCTGCTTAACGGGGATCTCCTCCCTGGAGCCTTTGCCATCCGCTACCATCTTTAATACGCCGCATTTTTGGCAAATTACCCCATCAAAAGCCTTCCCCGCCCTGTCTGTCATCCCAGACAGGACTGGTGACATCTCTGACAGGTGACTGACAAAGACGGTTGTAGTGGATAAAAAAAAAAAAAGGGGGGAGGGAAAGAAAAAAAGGGGGAAAAAAAAAAAAGGCAAAGAGAGAGCAAGAGAGAAAGAGCCCGGAGAAGGTTTTACCCAGGATTCCCTGGGCTGAGCTATATCAGTCAATCTCCGGGCTAATTCGTGTCAGTACTTGTTTCCTATCTCCTTGAGTCTCCAGCGGAAGGTTGATAAAATTGAAGTGGAAATGAAGTTGGATGCACAGGAGGATACATACAACAATAGCCTGGTGAAATGGGTTTGTATCCCTGATACACTCTTTGGAGCATCAGGATTCGTAGTGACCTTGACAGTGTCCTTGGGAGAATAAAATAAAATAAAAGGGAGAATTTCTATCTACGAGAAGAAATTTAAGCAAAGCGCTACATTTACCACATTGACTTTGTGGTGGGAAGGAGCGACGCTGGCTCCCAGCACTGCGGACTCGGCTTATTTATCCAGTGGGAGTTTATGTTTGCACAAGTACTTCCCCAGCTATCTGTCTAAAATGCAAAGAGAGAGACTTGTTCTAGCAATAGAAGATGCCCGTTTCTTGTAAGAAAGTCTCCGCTGCCTCAACTAGTTGTTGATGAATAGGAGAAAACTTGTCACAGTTTAAATAAAATGTACCCCGGAGTGTGTGTACAGCGTGTTTCTCTCCAGGCTGCCCGGACCAGTTGTCAATACTGCGTGAGCATAATCTCCGAGTGAAACTCCGCCAAGGAGCTCGTAGTTAAATACAAGATGAATCTCTGTTTGCCAGCCCCCTTAAAATAAAAACATTGAGAATAACTGTGGTGAGATGGAGATGGCAAAGGGGGAGAGAGCCCACGAAAGCGTTCGCAGCACAGAAAACCAAGAGCTGCTACTGAAGAGTAGACACTGCTACCAACAAGAAATATTAATGTAAACCTTCACTACGTCTGGTTTTTAAGTCAGGTGTACAGACACATGCGTAAAACCCTTCGCAGCCCCTTGCCTGACACCAGCGCCTTCCTCATGGAGAGCCGCGATGCCCAGGGCTGCGTGCCGGAGCCGGCATCCCTGGCATACAGCCTTACGGTCCCCAGCAGAGCGGGGCAGGCGGGCGGCCGAGCTCTCCGACACGGTGATCGTGCCGATATCTGATCTGCCCTCCATGCATGGCCTTGACCCCCTGCTCTGCTGATTTCAGCTGAAGTGCCCGCTGACCGATGGAAACCCTCCCTAAATATCCAGGTTTATGGAAGGCCAACGGGTGGATCAGACGAGCAGCTCTGGTTGGATCCTTCCTTCGCCTTTGGCTTCCCGAGGGACTCCTCGAGTGGCTGTGCTGTCCTGCCTGAATGACGGATAAAGGGTTTCCCATAAAACTCAGAGCAGCCCACGTTTTTTATGGGGTTGGAGAAAGGAGGACCGTAGAGGTGTCTATTTAATTGCAGACAAATACAAGGAGGCAGCCAGTTTCCTTTAGCTGCTTTTTCTGCTACTCCTAGATCTCGTAGACCTGAGGCTCGGCATTAACACCAGTCTAGAGGGTTTTGCACGTTCAGCAGAGGCACAGCACTGCAGTGGCTTGCTCATGGCTCCGGGGAGATATGACCAAGGAAGCTCTCCCTGTGGAGACTGGGTTCATACAGCATCACATTTTAGCTTGATGGAAGTGATTGTTAATTCTAATTTGGTGGCACTGGTGGTGGAGAACAGGGATACATGGGTAGAACCGATACTTTCCCTCAGTGTGGTACATGGACCTGATGAAATACAGTTGGGGTGCTGCACCCCACTCAGGAATTTCAAAGCTTTTGCCTTCCTGGATTTTGCGGAGACCCCCATGGGAGACAGATTTGAAGCAGCAGGTTTGGGACCCTTTGCTCAACAAGAGGCTGTTCCCAAAACAGGTGCAGAAGATTGAACAAAATCATTTGACAACATCGAAACAAGTGGATCCTGGGAATGCTCCAGAGCGATGCCAGTTTTGATGAGATCATGGAAAACTGCAGCTTCTCATGGTCTGTCTGGGCCTGGCCCTTAGTCCCAGCAGTTCCCGGCAGAGTGAAGGTGGTGTTAAGACCCCATATTTGCAATAAATAAAACCAAAGCTTCATCGTATCCTCTATAAGGAAGGGAATGGCAGCGGCCCCGCTCCCCACAATAGCACCCTGGAGCGGGCGCATCCCGAGCCACCAAGCACCCACCGCCCCCAGCCTCCCTGGATTTGGCTAATAAGAACCAGCTGGGTTTTTCCACTCTGATAGCTGTGAGAAACTGATGACAACCTGTTTGACCGCTGACCTCTGAACTTGACCCCCTGCTAATACCTTCAGCTGCTGATTGTCATGGGTGGCTGGCAGAGCCCTTTGTCTTTTGCTGTTTTGGAGTCCAGACAGATAAATGATTTCTATTTGTCCTTTGGCGCAACGGAAGAGCTGATCGATATTATCCACGAATGATGTCAAGGATTTGTCGCCACAGCTTATGAATGACAAAACACTACCCAAAAAAACACCTTTTGGGGCAAAAGATTGAAAGCTGGAAAGGTTTATTGATTTTTGCTTTCTTAAATAGCAGCTCAAGCCACAAAAGAGAAAACGAAAAGCTTTGTGTGCTAAAATGCAGCAAAAAGCTTCCTCGAGAACAACGATTAGATCAGCTCTTGCATTTAAGTACTGTGTGCCTTGCCACAGTCAACTGCTCAATTTTGTCTGCTAAGCCCACTGCAATTTCCACCCATTTTTCCTTATTTCAAAAGCACTTGTATAGTGAAATACCAGCCTCTGGAATAAAATGCTTCACTGCTTTTGGCCACTGGTCAGTCAGGAGAAGGCTATGCATCTCCCATGCAGGCAGGCAGCAAGCTCAGGAAAGCAGAAGAAAAGTTTTTTGGTCCAAGTGTTGGAAAGGTGGGCTCGGGCCCCACCACTGCCCCAGCCACCCACGGCATCCCTGGCAAATCACCGTGAGCCCATCCTGGGGCAAGGGATGCTCTGGTCGCGTGGTGCCCAGCGTTGCTCCCTCCCTCCCTCCCTCATAACCCCACCGCATGTAGGAGAAGATCACCATGTAGGACATGCCCTGGGCAAACACAAATTTAAGAGAGACTTGATGAAATGGGTGCCCTCTTAAATATCTGCCTATGGCCCTGGTTTTGTGCCTCCTCTGGAGAAAGTGACATTTAGCTTCTCCAGGAGCTTGGAGAAACCCACCTTCCCACCTCGGGACACACAAGGAGTGTCCATGAGTGCCCCCACCACTGCTTTCTAGAGCTGAGCTTAACTGAGCTAAAGCAAAGGCTCCGGCCTCCCTCCTGTAATCCAGCAAAGCCCCTCGAGAAAGGGAACCAGAAACCTCACACTGTGATACTCTGAACCACGGCAACGAACACCTCCTGGCCTGGCTTCACCAGCCCAAAGGGAGGTAACAGCCAAGTCTCCGGCACTGTGGTGTCACCACCGACCGCTGCGCTCGCCCCAGCTCCCGGCACCTTCTCTGCTTCAAGGAAAGTGTTTCACCAGCACAACACACCTGGCAACCAGCTGCGTGGACAAAGAGCTAAATTAGCCCACTGCCAGTAGAGAAACATGTTTGTGTTTTACAAACGAAGGCGCCTCCTCCAGGGATGGCACTGGGTTCAGGGTTCAGAGCCGTGCAGGAACATCTCCACCTCCAGCATTGCTGTGAGTCCTTTTTCACAACCAAAGTCCCCTGACAGTCCTGATTCCTAAAACACAGCCCTGCTGGGACCAGCCTCTAAAACGCCGCGTTCTCCTGAAGTTCTGAACTTCAGCATCTTGGGGAAACAATGTCTTTCTTCACAGATGCATTTTAAAAAACATTTTTCCGCAGGCTTTCAAGTAACATTTTATAAGTAGCAGAGAAACAAGGAGGAGAGTTTCCAACACAGGAGGTATCAGCACGGTACCGACACACATATGCACACCCTCTCTCACACCCACCTCCCACCCCAAAACGGATCCCTCCAGTGGAATTAGGATTATAAAATTTGTCCTCCGGGAGAAAGCTGACCTTTTTCCTGAACAAGCAAGATCCCCACTGCCCTCTGAACCCCTCAGAAACCCAGCTTGGCGAGCAGCCGACAGCAGTCACGGCTCGCACTGAGAGCAGCACTTACCATTTGGCCACACAACTGATAGTTAAAGGGAATTTAAAGGGGAGGACCTCCCCCCAAGTAATTCTAAAACCCCAAATGCTAACAGAGATAAGTTGCCCCGAGAAGCTGTGGCTGCCCCATCCCTGGAGGTGTCCAAGGCCGGGTTGGACGGGGCTTGGAGCACCCTGGGCTGGTGGGGGGTGTCCCTGCCCAGGGCAGGGGGGTGGAACTGGATGATCTTCAAGGTCCCTTCAAACCTAAACCATTCTATGACTCCAGACTAATTCTAACTATGAGGAAGTGGAAGAGCAGAGATGAGGAGGTCTCAATCCAGCTCTCTGGAGCCAAGGAGAGGGTTTGGGCAGATGTGGGTGCGAGCGCAGCAGCAGGGTGCCGAGTCGGACACATGTTCAGGGCACAGCCCCAGCACGGAGCAGCTTTTCCCACCAGACCTTTCCCTTTTCCAAGCTTCACACCGCTCAGCTTGCCGGCTAAAAAAGCTTCAAAACTCAGCGCCAACCCTAGATGAAAGCAAAGAGTTTCTCTCAGCTCCCACCCGGGCCCAGCCTTGCCCGAAGCTCAGTGAACCCTGCCCAGCGCTCAGGTGGTGACAAATGTCTGCTCGGGGTGAGCGGGGTTTGGTTTCAGCGGCACAATGCCCAGCTCCAGGGAAGGGATTACCGGGGTTTAAAAGGCTGGAGCTCACCGGGGTGAGGAAGGCTTCTCCTCCCAGTACGGCTGATCTGCACCAGTAACGAAACTCAGTGGGTATTTTTGTTTGGGAACTTCGACTACTGAAATGAGACAGCACTTAGAAGCACTTCTGCTGTGAGGACAGGGAGGATAGAAAACAACAGGGACTAAACAGGGACCTCAACCTGCAGCTCCGAGCAAGTTTGGTGAGCCTGTTTTGGGGGAGCTTGGTGCTGTTTGGACCATGTTCCCCCAAAAATCCCACATGAACCACCCAGGGTCCAGGAGCTTTCAGCTCATGGCTTAGCACGCAATCCCAGAGTGGTGGGGGTTGGAAGGGCCCCCTGGAGCTCCCCCAGTCCAACCCCTGCCAGAGCAGGGTCACCTCCAGCAGTGGCACAGGACGGCGTCCAGGCGGGTTTGGGATGGCTCCAGAGTGGGAGACTCCCCCACCTCTCTGGGCAGCTGTGCCACTGCTCTGCCACCCGCACAGGGAAGAAGTCCCTCCTCAGGTTTACGTGGAACTGCCTATGCTCAAGTTTGTGCCCGTTCCCTCTTGTCCTGTCACTGGGCACCGCTGAAAAAACACTGTTCCCATCCCCCCGGCACCCTCCCTTTGAGTATTTATAAGCATTGATAAGATCCCCCCCTCAGTCTTCTCTTCTCCATACTGAAAAGCCCCAAGGCCCTCAGCCTTTCCTTGTAAGAAAGGTGCTCCGATCCCCTCATCATCTCTGCAGCCCTTTGCTGGACCCTCTCCAGCAGTTCCCTGTCCTTCCTGACCCGGGCAGCCCAGAACTGCACACAGTGCTCCAGAGTAGAGGGGGAGGATGACTTCCCTTGCCCTGCTGGCCACACTCTTCTTGATGCACCCCAGGCCCACTGCAGCATTACAAATGATCTAAACCGCTGAGCCCTCTCCAGCCACGTCATTCCTCTTCTCCCCTTTGAGCTTTTATTTTGATCTGCGAAGTGTGTCCCACCGCCGGTGCCAAAGGAAGTTCCCGAGACAATGTGCGCTGTGTTGTGTTCATGGTACTCGCCTCTTCATTTGTACTCCTGGGGTAGCTTGACAGCTCGTTTCCCTAAATTTACAGAGCTCACATTTCATGTATGTATTATTCATTATGAAGGAATCTAAATTCCTACACAATATCCTGAATCAGAGCGTAAACTGATTTAAGCACCTGGCTAACAAGCTGGGTGGCTCCAGCTTTGGGCTCTTAATCAGATGCTCATTAAAAGGCACAGCCTGGCTTCTACTTTTAGAATGGAGACTTAATAAAAAAATGCCTTAAATCTGAACCCAGCCCCCAAAGAAAGGAATCCAGGATTTCTCTTCATCCCTGGAAAACTTGGCTTCGGCTTTCCCGCAAGTGATATTTTACACCCCGCTTGCAGTGGCAAAGATGCTTTTAAGAAAGTGTTTTCTAAGTAATAAAACGCCTCCAAGTGTGGGGATTAGACATAATCCAATTCCTTTATCAAATAAAGATGCCATCATGGCCTTTGAAATACAAAGGAAGAAGTTCCCTCACTGTTTTCCATCTTACAATTATATCACATAACACACTCGCCAGAGGCTTGGCCGGCGCCGCAGACGCCAGCGCTGCGACATAATGAGAAATGGAAAGGGCTCGGCCTCCCCTGCCACCTGCTCACGCTTCTGCATAATCTGGCGAGAGAGGGATTAATCCCTACATTTTGATTTTTCCATCTGCATCGCATCAAAGGTAACCCCTTGTCAATCCTGAGACATAACCCATGTGTAAGAGCAGGAAACACCCTGCTTCGCCGCAGATTTTGCTGTGACAAATGTAATGCTTTCTTTAGGGTTCTGTTTGTTTAATTAAATTTTACGCACGGATAAAATGTTTTGTGAAATTTCCACTGTGGGGTGTTGTAATTAAAACTGGCGAACTCGATACAGACAGGCAACTATTGTAGAGCTGCCTTTGTCTGCCATTTGAATACCGGCAGCGATGTTTAGTCGGGGTTTGCTTTTGGATGCCAAGCGCTTTCCAAACGAGGTGCCACTTGGAGCGATGCTCAGCCGTCGAGAAGTGCGCCTGGTTAAATGATGAGGACACTCAAAGTGCACCTGGTTAAACGATGAGGACATTCCTCCCCCCCAAAAAATAAAGGCAACAGAAAAGGAAAGGCAAACCAAGACAAAAAATAACTCCACCTCAAACTCTACAAAATTTCCAACTTTGGTGCTCAGGAACTGTCATGTTTTTCAAACCGATCTCATTTCCCAGTGGCTCCAGTTCCTCTGCACGTTGCGGTGAGAAGGGTCCCGGCTG
Organism: Pluvialis apricaria; assembly: GCA_017639485.1. Classification (NCBI taxonomy): domain Eukaryota; kingdom Metazoa; phylum Chordata; class Aves; order Charadriiformes; family Charadriidae; genus Pluvialis; species Pluvialis apricaria. Next base: position 992,798 of record CM030024.1, read on the forward strand.
CCGTCGCTGCCTGAGGAGCGACTCTGAGAGGGCGCTTGAGCGGGCGAGCCACCGAGGCGCCATGCTAGCCCCACCCGAACGCATCAGAGGAAAATCACAGGAATAGACCGAAACCGTGAGCGATCAGAACAGACGTTGCACCTATTTACATAAAAAGGAAACATCTTGTGAAATAGAAACCTTGCATTGCCATTGCGGGTCCAGGTGAGATGGTTCTCTAAAGAACTGGCTATTTTCCCACGTGGAAGAGTAATGAAGTAGCCCGGGGACCGGCGGCTTCGGGAGCTCGACCTGGCCAGCGGCAAGGAGTCATCAGATGCCAGCCCAGGCACGGAGTGGGGTCGGAAGTGTTCCCACCTTGCGGGGAGAGGAGAGGGCTTGGATCTGAACCCCCCCCACCCCATGAACTCACTGCAAGTTCATCCCTCCGTAACAGACTGACTCCACCGGCAGCTCTACGGCCAGAAAATCTTAGATCTTAATTTTATAATATCAGCCTCCATTCTATTTGACATTGATTTTTCCTCTAAGTCTCAGTGCAGATCCATGAATCAGCCCACGTGCGACAGGAGAACGGGAAGTAAAACTCAAAAATATTTTTATGATTCTTTTTCTGGAGCCGGCAGCAAAATCTCAGTAAGTTACCAAAAATCAACAGAGGAAACGCATTCCCTTGAATTTTGCTCCACCCTTTGGTAGTACAGATTAAGTGAAGAAGCCCTGTGAGAGACTTGTATTACAGAGTAGGGTTGGTGGGAATCGAGGGCCTCGGGTGAGCGCAAAGCTTTGCCGTTTTCCACATTGACCTATTTCTCCGTCATTTTATCTGCACAAGTCAGAGCCCGGGCACGGGACAACAGCCCGATGTGAATTAGCGGAGGGGCTATTCACCACCTGTTTGAACTGTCAAGTTATGTGGGAAAGCATATCAATTAACGGCTGTGATTATCTCATCAGACTTCCCATCTGACAAAACAGTCACCCCCTTTTCCAGCCTAATCCCCCCGGAAAGCCCCGGCCGGGGCCGGGTGCGGGGCAGCGAGCGGAGCGATGCCCGTGCCGCGGGCTCTGCACTTCGCTGTCTGCAGCCACGTAGTTTCACCCTGCAGACAGCAGGTATTTGGGTTAAATTCCCAGGAGCCTCCTATGTTCCCTTATAGCTTAAAAAGCTGGGACACCGGCCAGGAAAAAGGACCTTCCGTGACCCGCTCTTAACCCCCGAGGAAAGTTACACAAACTCTTTCACGCTTCGCTGGGATCGCTGTGTAGGAGTTGGCCAAAACAATACTTTCCCTTGTGTTTGCCTACCTTATTAAATATCAATTAATATTTATGGAAGTTTATAAACAGTGCAGCTTTGGTTTCAAGGGTTCTTAGAAATCTGATCTCCTCCTCCTCCTTTCCCTTCTCCCCCCCAACCCCCCCGGCAGCATTTCTCCTGCTCACTGCTGCATGGTGAGAGCCCCCCGCTCCTCCGCCAAGGGACGGGGCTGGGGGCTCCCGGGCTGGGGGGAACCCGGGCTCGGGGGTTACAGGGCTGGGGGGATCCTGCACTGGGGGTCACTGGGGCTGGGGGGTCCCTGGGGCTGGGGGGATCCCGGGACTGGGGGGTTACAGGGCTGGGGGGATCCCAGGCTGGGGGATCCCTTGAGCTGGGGGATCCCAGGGCTGGGGCTCCTGGGGCCGGGGGGGATTCCTGGGGGCAGGGGGGATCCCTGGGGGCTGGGGGGATCCTGGGCTGGGGGTCCCGGGGGTGTGCACCCCACTCTGCGCCCCATCCCCCCAGCCCTGCTGCCTGCAGCCCTTCGGGGACCCCCCGGACCCCACCGTCCCGCTCATCCCCGCGCAAAGGCCTGAGGGCAAGAGGGATACGGCAGCACAGGTGGGTGCCAGGCCAGGATCGGGCCTGATGGATTTATACCAAGTCATCTGTATTTATTGTAAGTCCATTCTCCTTTTTTTTTTTTCCCTATTGACACACTACTTTGTTTTAAATTATGTTTAATTTAAAGGATTTTTCTGTACCCTTATTTCCTAGGAAGAGGCTTTCTAAAAGGCTCCTGCTGATTAATTGTTGCTGGGCTCCTGCCAAGTGTTGGAAGTTTTACATGTAAAGAGAAAATACGTCTCTCTCTCTCTCTCTCCACTTGCCCATGCCTTTTCTATTTGGTACTTCAGTCTATTTTACAAACATATGGCCTGTCATTCAAGCCAGAGAGCACCATCCTGCTGTCAATATTTCCCTCCCCATCACAAAGATTAACATCAGAGGCTCCGGCGGCGGAGGCTGGGGTTTCTCGCCTCTCACCCGAGCACCACGCTGCTCTTTGCCATGCAGCAAACACCCTCCCTGCAACAACCGAACGCGGCTGAGAAATTACTCCTGCTCCTGCTTTCACTCCTCTGCTTGTTTTTACCGGATAAATCAACATAGCACAGATGTTCATTGCCCCATTTTTCACAGTCCCTTTTAAATTTACTCTTTATTATTTGTAGCAACTTGGAATACTTGAAGTTTAATAATATTAAAAAACAGGGATTTTTTCTTTGCCTGCCCTTGGCTTACCCTTCATAACAAGCCACGTACTGCAGTATACTACAGTAGGGTTTGACACTGCCATGGCAGTAGCTATAAAATATTACAGAGTTTGGTTTCCTTTTCTTTTCCAAACACAGACCACAGCCAACATTGCCGGCGCTTTGCGGTTATTTCTGCAGCATAAGGAAGTTTTCCCTGCCACGCGTGCAGCCGGGTGGCACAGAGGACAGGGGACAGGCACGGGGAGGCCAGGGAAGGAGCCAACGCTCGCTGCTGCCACGATCCACCACAGGACCTCGGGCAAAACATTTGGCCGCCCGTGAGCCAGATAAAGCAAAGCCTACCGCATCTGAGGTGAGACACGTCAAAAAGCATCACCCCCAAATGCCGTCTCCTCCCCGAGCATCCCCCTGTGCAGAACAGGCACCTCTCGGGGTGAGCTCCAAAGGCGCGGGTAGCTCATCCCACTTGTCTGGGGAAGGCGGCCGGTGCTCGCAGCCGCAGGCGAGCTGTGCCGAGGCGCAGGGGCTGGCAGAAAAGCAGCACCAGCCCTGGCGGCTTATCTGCGAGGGCTATCGCAGGGACCATCTGAAGGCCGTTAGGTAAGAGGGTGTCAGGTTTAATGCATCAGACAAACCCGTGCGCTTGGCCCGCCGGACCTTGCAATCTGAGAGTTTAAGAAGAGAGGGATTTAGGGCTGGATTCCTTTCTGGGCTTCCAAAAATAAACTCCTGCAAGCCCGATTTAAAAAGCAACATTTCATTAGAGGGAATCAACTTTGGGAAAATCTGCTACATTTCTGCAAGCACGTGGACTGTGGATGACAGTAAGGAATAGTCAAGAAAAAACACAAACCGAACCTAAACAATCCCCACTAGCAAATAAACCCCTTAATCTCATGCACGGTGGTTATTTTTCACTCTTTCTCTCCATGTTCACCTCCCAAACCTACCGCCATTTAATGTTGAAAAGTAGCTGTGAGGTTTTAATAGCTCAGATCAATAGCAACCCCCTCCATCTTTCTCTTTTTTAACCTCCAAAATTATTTTAGGCAGGGCTACGTTCATTTTATCCTTATTTATTTATTACTTAATCGGTAGAGAACCCTTGAGGCAAAATAGCCTCGTTTGCAAGAAAGATCAGGTGCCAGAAGCAGCAAAGGCAGAGCTACAAATCAGTATGCAAACCAGCTCCAATCCACCAGCGTAAAGGATCTCCAATAAGCACATGTGTTATTTGCTTACATTACTTCACCCAGTTTAACACATATTTTTAAACAGAACACTTGTTTATAAGCGCCAGAATATGGAAGAGCAAGAAGTTCCTTCCAAACCATGATAAAAATTGGAAAAGGCATTTAGGCAGGGAAAGCGCATCTATCCCAAACAACGCTCTGCAATCAATTTTTGCCTCGTTAACACATTCCATGAAAGATGCCCTGTCTATCCATTAAGTGTTGTTCCTGCATGTCTCTCCTAAATCTTTAGATTTGTTATTGTTAATTATTATTTATACAATTCCGTTTACTCTGGACTGGGGAAAGGTGCTGAATCAGCCTCTACGTGGGAAGAACTTATTTTTCTGCAGCGCATTAAAAAAGACTCCCCAGATCTTCTGCCCCATTTTAGGAGACAAACGGGCAAATTTTTTTCAGATGGGATTTTTGTGCTCACTAAAAGAGGGGTGGTCTCACCCCCTGCTCGCACCCGTGGAACACGATTCAATGTCATTAATCCTCTGTGGGTCTCAGGGACATGAAGACCTCTCTTTCCGCTGGAATAAACCCATCTATTAAAGTGAACCACGTGAAACTTGCTAACTTTTAAAATAAGTTGTTCGTTGTTAGAGGTTTTCTTAAGCTATATTTCTCCAATTCCAATGATTAAAGGATTCTCTCATTTCTTTTCCTCCTCCCTACGTACGGAGACAGGTAATAGATCAATCCGATAACTGGCATTAAGATGTCACTTTAACAATAGCTTGTTCTGAATGGTGAAAACGGTGAAGGCTCAGATGAAAGATCCCAGTATGAGTCCCCGTGTCATGGGCTGGAAGATGGCAGGAGGATAACACGATATTGTCATGCTAAGGACATCTAAAAGAAGAGGGAAGGGAGGACTGAGCTAACAAAGTGGTAACGTATCCCCGCAAAAGATTACCCAGCTTCTACTCTAGACGCGGGCGGACAGGGAGCCAGAGGGGGTACGGCTGCAGTCAAACTCAGTAACAAGCAGCATTATAGAGGGGGATTTAAGTGTCAGCAAACTTAAGGCTGTATGTCTGAAGGTACATTTCTTTAATGAATAGTTTTGTTGTCCAGAGATATTTACAGCCTGCGTTGGCAGCGCTGCAATAACCCCACGGTACAGGGCTGCTTACGGAATAAAATTACTCGCCTTAACCAAGCATACTGTAAATTTTCGAGAGCCGGTGTCCTATCGGAACCAGGGCCCTGCTGCGTGCTGGCGATTGATTTAAGGGAACGCGTACCTCGCAGCTTTCTGTTCGTTGTCTTTACAGGAGGAGCCTCTCTCAGTACGGCACTTCACCACGGGAGCGTGCAGAGGAGCGTACCAGGGATGCTCACAGCAGGACCGGACTTATTGTACGCGGTGTCACCCCACGGCTCAGATCAGCGTGTCCCCAAAGGTCTTTGCGTGCTGTGAGACAGCAGAGACCTGGTTTTGCAAAGATTTATGTACAGGGGTGAACTTTAGCTGTCAAGTGGGGTCCTTCTGCTCTCAGATAAAACCCTTCCTCAGGATGTGAGCACACACAGAAGACCCAGGACTGAGAAGTTCAGCCAGGTTTGTGTTTTCCTGGCGTGAATGAATGTCAGGGGAAACCAAGGAGCTTGGTCAAGTGTTTCCTTTGGGTGGATTTTTGTCATGCCCAAATCTGCCGGACCTGCCTGAATGCGGCCTGGAGCCTCCACTCCCGAACTTCAGACATTATCCTCAGAGCCTCCTGCAAGACTGGAGCGAGCTTTCTAAACTACGTGGGCCATATCTCAAGTTTATAGCTGCATGACTTAAGAACTTTCTCTATTTTTTCAGTGCTTCTGTGATGTTTCACACAGATACACATCCATACATGGAGAAGTAGGAAATATGCAGAAAATAGGAAATTCTCAGGAGGAAAACTGAGGCAGGATGAGAAAAAATGATCAGAACTATAGAAAAACTCTAAGGTTTCTGAACAGCAGAGGAAGAATGACAGCCAAGAGCTGGCCGTTTGAAACAGGGCTTTCCACGACCTTAGCTCTCTGCTCGTGTCCTCTGGGGAAGAGGAAAACGGAGCAAAACACAGTTGATGATTAATTGCACAACCCAAAGCTCTCTCAGAAAAACCCTTTCAACTACAGAAGATATTATTCTCCCACTTAATAAAAGCTTACCCCAAAATCCCACCGTTGATAGCATCAACCTTCAGCCTGCGATGCCGGCGTGACCTGAAGCCAGCGGGTCCGAGGCCCGTTCTTAACCCCAGTGTACAAAAACACTTTGCGTGTGACCTGCCGATTGATTTACAGTACGGTGAGGGGACAGTGGATTAACAGTGTGTATAGCTGGATCAGCGTCCAAGGTAGAGAACACGCTCAGCCTGCTTTAGATCCGTGCACGGGAAAATTTAGCCTCACCCTCTCCAAAGCTCATTTGTAATTTATGCTTCTGGAGTTTTTGTTGAATTTTTTTTGGTTTTTTTGTTTTTTTTACAGCAGCGGCAATCAGTCGATCGACAGTCTCTAGTAAGTCAAACATCCCAAACTTCCACGGAGCAGCACGGTTCCTCCTCCCGCTCCTCCCTCTGGTTTGTGTTACTCCCAAGGGAAGATATTTTCCCGAGAGCCAGAGGACGAAGGGAGCGGGCAGTGAACTGGAGCGTGCAACCTCTCCTTGGCTGGAGGAGATGGGGAGTCCTGAGAGCGTTAAGACGCTGCTCTCCTCCACTTTCAGCAGGCAAAAATACAGCAGAAAGGAAAAATCACTACACAAAAATAAGTGACGCAACCAAGGCAATAAGGTAACGTCGTAATGGAGCAGGGTTGGTCCAAAAGTACCAAAGTGAATTTGTTCTGCTGGAATAAATAAAAAAATAGACTGTAATAAAAGCAAAGGCTGCTCCACTGGGCTGAAACTGGGGTGACAGAGCAGCAACGTGTCCAACTGGCAAGACAGCAAGGACAACGTGGCCGTGGTGGCACTGGGAGTTACCTGTGTTGGGAAAGGAAACCTCAAGCCGCGGCGGCTCCACTCGCTGTTTGGGCGCTCATTCTCACGCTGCCCAGGTGTGCAACGTGTGGCTGTTTTCTTGTAAAACACCTGGTAACGTTAGATTTTGTTCAAATAAAACGGAGTGGTGGTGCCGGTTTGTGTGTGCCCGGCTCCACGCGGGGGCTCCTCTCTCCTGGCTCCCCCTCGTCTCCTCCCACCCCGCGTAGGGGCAAAAGGGGCAGCGGATTTCAGAATCCATTTCTCAAACTACTGCAAAGCAAACTTTAAGGGAGCAGTTAGAAAACAAAACAAAATGCAAGGTATTCCGAAACAATAAAACCTGCAATAGGAACAAAAACTGAAACAGAGGGAATCCCGAGACTTTTCATGCACTTCACAGCGTAATAAAACGTGGCAGCAGGGAGGCAATTCGGTAACAGAATAACTTATCCTCAAGAATCAGGAATGCTCCGAAATCAGATTGCACATTTCGTTAGCACTGTTTATACCGTACTGACAGCAGCTACAAGTGACACGACGGAGCAACGTGGTCACAAGGTCCCTCAATGGCAGCACGGGTACTGCAGCGTGCGGGCACAACCCCTGATCAAATCAAGGCACCAAATCGGAGGGGCGCTGAGATGAAGGCTCTTCCAGCAGCTCTCACAAACACCTCTCACCTTTTCTTTCTTCTTCTTTTCTTTTTTTTTTTTTTTTTTTGCAGGGAGAGGATGGGGAACACCACTGACAATCCCCAGTAAAGATTACGTTTACCCTTAGGGGGTCTCTAAAGAGACTTTTGAAAAACACTTCATTCTGGGGGCTTTGGGAATGGATCAGATTTCACAAATCACCAAGTCCTGCAGTACCTGTTTCCTTAATCCTTTTAAATGCCCTTCTGCCCAACACACAGTTCTTGCTGCACAAACCCGACGCTTTGCTATTATTATCCTCAGTATCCTGTCCAGGGGCTATGTACAGCGCACACCGGCTCGGTGTGTTTAAAGTTTGCCTTTCAAGTGGCATTGCCTTCTCTCTGCTTCTCTTCCCTTCCACTGAAATAAGAAAACACAAACAAATCCGCTTCCTCAGAGCTGTCTCGGGCAGCATGCGTCCGCAGAGATGCGCCGCAAATTAATAAGGATTAGGAAAAAGAGGATGATGGACACGATACTGAGAATTTCCACTTACTGTAGTTCATAGCAACATACAGTTTGAAATGAATATTGAGTCCGCTCTCAGCCTAAGCTAGTTGGTTTTTTTTTCCGGAGATCAGCTGTGAAGTACACAAAGTTCTTGTCCCACCCCGAGGCTCCGGCCACCACAACAGGCAACACAGCGGACACCGGACCTGCACCAGCCCGGCTGCACCGGTGAGGCTTCCGCAAACCTCTCTCAGGGGAGCGCATCACAAGCACCAGGTGCCCCACCGCCCCGCAGACGTGCGAGGACACGTTTCTTCATCTGCCTCAGCCACCCCACTCCTGTCGCGCCTCAGTCGTTTATATCCGTAAGTGTTAATGCTGCTAATAAGAGTGCTGAAGCGCTCTGCTCTCCTCTTTCCCCGGAGCTTTTTGCAGTTTGCCTTTTGCTGTTTTCCAAGCCGGTCCCTCTCCACCCTGAAAGCTGGGCGCTGCATGCTCTTTGCCGAGCTTGTGGGCTCTGCCGTCCCCTCCCCGCACGCCGCTGCCTGACGCGGTGACACTGCCGTGGCACGTGGAGAGCAAAGCTGGGTACCAGGGCAAGGATGTGCCGGAGCTGGGGATGTCGCATCTCCCTGCCGAGGGACGCCCCGGACACAGACCTGCGTGGTGCCCTTTCTCCATACTCAAGTTATTTAACCACTTACTGACAGCTGAACTGAGGACACTGCTACAAAGTTCTGCTGTCCCTCACAGGGCGTGCGGAGGTGACACCGAGTCAAGGTGGCCCAGACCACATCAGTTCACGAAACACAGGGCCAATGGCACAGGGGACCCGAGGCTCCTCTCCCACGCAGGCACGTAGAGCCACAGCAGCATCTCCCCGACTGCAGAGCCTCTCCAAGGGGCTGCCACCGTCCCCGGGGCAGGACGAGCCCTGGCGGACCAGCTGCAGCTCTCCTCGGGGGACGCTTTGGGCTTTTTCCACTCAGCTGTACTAAGAAACCGATCCCATCTCACTATGGCCTGCAAACCCCTACTGGCAACTTCGATTCCAAGTTGTTACCAAACGGGGCCAGAGCACAGCTACTGACAACCACAGAGGGCTTCAAATAGGTCTGCGGAAGAAAATTTGCTGCTTCCTCCTCCCTTCGCGGCGTTGCGCAGCCGGTCTGCAGCAGAGCACGACCGGCGCGGCGGGGAGCAAACCCCTCCTTTTGCAGAGACAGTCTCTTCTGAATCTCTCCGAGAGCGGTGAAACACCAGAGCTGGTAAAATTTGGCACAGCTGGGCACCGAGAGCATTCCCCTACACCCGATGTGCGCATGTGCGCGCGCACACAGCCAGTGTCCCTCCAAAGCTGATATGTCTCTATCTGAAGTGACACAGGCAACAAAAGGGATGTCCGTGTCCCCCCCCGCCACCCATCCCCGTCTATTGAGTGATACAGATGGGCAGTTCGGGAGGACTGTGTGCACATATGCAGAGATGCTCTCATGTCCTTTGACCCCTCGTCCCTCCATCATGGGAGATCTATAACATTTACAATCCAAAAAACAAAAGAGAAGGGAGAGTAGGGCCAGAATTCATCTTCCAGGCTGACACCTAGCGTTAATTAACGACTTAAAAATCAATGACATAAGGGACAGGCAGCAAATGACACCTCCACGCAGAGCCTGTCTGCTTTCAGGAGCAAAAAAAAAATATCATTGAGGACAGTTTTGACGCACTCCGTACAGGGGTACTGGGAGGAGCGGTGAGGCCGGCACCCCCAGCCCGTTGGTCTCTGCCAGTTCAAACACCCTAAATTCCCCCACTTTATTTTTTTTTCATTTTCCAGCCACCAGAGTGCCGTATTTGGGCTTCCCCGGGGATGTTGCTGCCAAAGGTATGGGAAGCTCGACGCGCTTTAAAGCTGAGCATACAGAAAAAGCACTGGAAGGTCTAAACGGGAGATACATTTTAAAAAGCTGTAAGATGTTTTCTGCTGTACGTTTTTGGGGGCAAAAGGCCACTGCTCCCCATTTACCTGGGCCCAGCCGGGTCCTGACCCACAGCTCCGGGATCATTCGAGGCATCCCGTACCACACGTGAAAGTAAGGCAGCTCTGTCTGTTGCTGATTTTAAGAGCAGAAGGCATCCCCAGGGGTCCCAGGGCTTTTTTCTGGTTAGGCTGTTTTTACACCCATGCATCTCCACTCTCAGTAAACTGCTGGTGGTACACAACACCGTAGGATAACCCCGGGGCCAGAAGATTTCTCTTTAAACCTTCAAGAAAAACAAACCTGTGCAAGGAGTGGCCACAGCGTTTGCTCACAGGGCCAAACGCGGCCATGGTGCCTCCGACGCTCCCGGGTGCCACGTCCCCAGCGGGGCTACAGCCAAGCAGCGTCGCAGGCGCAGCTGCGGTCGGCTCCGTCTGGCACAGGCTGGGGGCAGGACACCAGTGGGTGCCTCCAACGGCGCGAACCGGCATCTCCCACCCACACATTGGAAGAGAGATGGCAGAAGGGAGTCGTGTCTTGACTTTCAGTTGGGAAGATACAGACGTATTTAGAGACACGGTTGGGAGTTTAGCTCACAAGCCATCAGGACGGCGCATTCATTACATCCCTCTTCGCAGGGGTGATGAAAAAGAGGCCAATCCTGCACCATGCTCCTTGTGGCCGTGCTCCTGCTGTGGAGCATCCCTGTCTCACTGGCATCAAGCATCAGGTAAACTGGGACTGGGAGGCGACTCACAGAATCCCAGAATCCCAGACTGGTGGGGGTTGGGAGGGCCCTCTGGAGCTCCCCCAGTCCAACCCCCTGCCAGAGCAGGGTCACCTCCAGCAGTGGCACAGGACGGCGTCCAGGCGGGTTTGGGATGGCTCCAGAGCGGGAGACTCCCCCACCTCTCTGGGCAGCTGTGCCACTGCTCTGCCACCCGCACAGGGAAGGAGTCCCTCCTCAGGTTTAGGTGGAACTGCCTATGCTCAAGTTTGTGCCCGTTCCCTCTTGTCCTGTCACTGGGCACCGCTGGAAAAAGACTGTTCCCATCCCCCTGGCACCCTCCCTTTGAGTATTTATAAGCGTTGGTAAGATCCCCCTCAGCCTTCTCTTCTCCAGACTAAAAAGCCCCAAGGCCCTCAGCCCTTCCTCATGAGAAAGAAAAGAAAATTATTTCTCATAAGAAAGACTGCTGCTTCTGATGAGTTGAAACGTAGGTACCATCAGCCAGGCTCGCGGCTCCCGCCGGCCACGCAATGCCGGCACTTGCAGCAGAGACTGTGCTGGGAGAAATTAAGTGCCTGTGCCTTCTCCTAAGTGCAGCACGGGCAACATTTATCGCAGCGAGAGGGCCCACCAGCTCAAACCGCAGCTCCCCAGTAACCAGAACATGCACTGGTTTGCAAACTAATCTAGTTAAATTAACCCGGGGCGTGCGGGATCCTCAAAGGCGGAGGGTAGAGATGCGACGCCCAGATGCCGCCCATCCCCGGGCCTCGGCGCTGCTGGAAAAGCCCCGCTACCACGAAACTTTTGTGCAGGAGCTGTGCGGAGGGACGGTCCTGCAGAGCAGATGGTGTGTCTTTTTTTTTTTTTTTTTTTTTTGAAGAGCAAACCTTTCTGGAATACTAAATCTTACAGGAGCTGTAAATGTCAAATTTAAATTCATACTTTGTACCACCTTTGATTTCAAAGAGGATTACACCTATTCGCTGAAAGCAAAGCAACACCAAAGCTACATGAAATGGAATTACGACTACTTAGGCCTTTTTCTATTGCCTCTTTATATTGTTAACTCCTTCCAATTCATTAAGTCTAATCCTTATTAGGCTAAGTAACACACATATGAATAGACAGGACTGGACACAGGAGCATATGTGCCTTTTGTATCACTTCCTGGTTAATCCCTAGCCCGGGGAGGGGACAGACACGGGGAGAAGTGGCCGTCCCTCGCCCGCGCCGGCCGAGCAGCGTGCCGCCCGGCGGGGAGCACCGCACGGGCTACCGAGCTGCCCCGGGCGGCCACCCCGGCGCGACGCTTTGTTAATCAATCTGCTACGGAGCGAGGGCACCCGGGGTGCCGCTCTGTTATGGAAATCCGCTGGACTTCGGCGGTCGCGCCACTCCGGACGTCAACTTTATAAGTGCATCCTGACAAAGCGGGAAATTTCACAAGGTAGGGAGGGAGGGATGGGAAACAGATGCATTTGGAGGGGAAAAAAGAGCCTGTTTCTAGTTTGCCATCTCTATTAGTAAAAATCTTCCCAAAGCGTCCCTAGCCACAGCGTTTTCTCCATCCCTGGGCTCTCTCTGCTCTCTTTATGGACTCGCAGCTCAAGTAGCAAGTCCAGGAAAGGGTGGAAAACTGCCCCGTGGCAGGGCTCAGGAGCACTGGGGGTGTCCACCTCGCACGGACACGCACCTCCGGCAAAGTGCCTCTTGCACATTTATAACCTGGGATCACAACAGGAAAACTCAACTCCATGCTGAGCTATGTATACAGCAGCACCATCTCCCCTCGCATACTCTCTGCAGAAAAATAAGGGATAAAATTCTGCTTCTCCGGCCAGGATATAAACCAAAAACGACCCGCATGGAAGTCAGTGGAGTTACACAGCAGTGAGTGAGAGGGGAATCAGACAAAGTATATAAAATAAGATATTTATACAGCACCGGTGTTGCTCATAGTGTTTTAAAAACAATAAAGCAGCAGCTTATATAGTCTCTTGCATATCGCGGACATGAAATAAAGCCAAGACGGGAGCTAGAACATCTAATTCCCTGGCTACAAGGAAGAGAGAGCGATTCAGGTTTACAGGGTGCCATTCAGTTTTATGACAATATCTCCTAATAGAGCGGGTTTATCAATTGAGCAAAAAGGCACAACGGGGTGTGTTATTATTGGAGCCTAATCTCACGCCTCGGGTGTGTTGTGCGAGGCACGAGGGCAAAAGGCCACACCACTGTGTGATTATCCAACAGCAATGCTCACGCAGGACGCCGTGTCTGGATTATAAAGTGGATTGGCTTAGGTTTTAACATGAAATGTTAACATTTGTTGCTTAGGTTTCAACGGAGGACGGATCTCCCTGCTGTAGGTATAAAGTATGAATAGCACACGGACAGCAGAAAAGCAAATATCCTGCTCGGTTTCATTGGGTCTCCTCTTTGCCAGTGAGGCTGCCCATGGCCTTGGGGTGCCACATTGCCTCTGACCAAGCACTTAAGGGAAGAAATCATCTTCCTGGGCCGTAAGAATGAGCTACGACAAATAGTTCTGCACGTAAACCAAGAAGCACGAGTTCCCTTGCTGCAAAAAGGCTCCCTGAGCAAGTCACCAGTAAACCAAATGCTCCTTGCTGAAGGATGGAACGTTCTGAGCTTCCCCGCCAGGAGCCCTGGCCATGGAGGAGCCCAGCGCCTGCACTCACTGCAAACCTCCATCTTCCCGTCCGTAAAATGGAGCTAACGTCTCGTTTCTCCATAGATATTCCTGAGGGCTAAGAAGCTGCCTGAGACCCCGGGCGTGTACGCTGCGTATGACATGGCACCTGTGCAAGAGCCACCGAGCAAAAGACTCGCTGGTGCACGCGCAGAGTAAATTGCTCCTTGCTGGATCGGTCCCGTTTATGCCAGTGGGATATAGGGGCACATGCTGCATACCCGGAGGGAGAATAGTACCCTACACGTTTTAATTAGCACTCTTCTAGCAGCAAAGTTCCTGTCTATTGTCACTTAATTACTGTGTATCTACCCCAACAGACATTAAGCTTTCCCTATGACCTCTCGCTCTCTACACCCTTGTCATTCTCTCTCTCAGAGCCCTGTGTGACACTGGGGAAACATGGAGCAACTTCTTAATTAATTGGACTAATTAGTCTCCTAGATGGCTGGACAGCTGGACCCTATCTCCTCCCTGATCTCCTCGTGGAGGGAACAATCAAATTGCGGTTTGTTTCTCCAGAGTTGACAAAGTCTCGGCGCTGCCCGTGATCTGGTTCCTATTAACCCGACTCCCCTGAGAGCGCTGCGGAGGATGAAGACGTTTTCCCTTTGGCTAATGAAGTCCGCAGCAAGACCACACTATCGCCAGAACAGCACCTGGTGGCGTTAGAAAGGGTCAAGGTTTCCTCTCAACCCCTTCCCTGTTTTGCAGGGTTTATAACGTGGCTGTAAAATTTTGCTCTAGCTTGAAACCCTCCCTGCCGGGTCCCAGCCCCACACCGTAATTCTTCACACCTTCCAAAACTACGTTGATGGGCTTTTCTTTTAACCCTTTGAGTCAAACTTGATTTTTAAAAGTCCACGCTTTGATCCTCCTGGAAGGCTATTTTTCTCTTCCGTGCACAGTCGGCACCTGAGACCTGTCCCTGTCTGGGGCTCCCTCCCGCCACCCCGACACACGCCTCCCGCGAGCAGAGCACTTACCTCCTTTTCTTGCTCTATAAACAGTGGCGTTTTCCATTCAGGCAAAGGTTTAGATAATACCACAATTGCAAGGGTTAACCTGCATAGCTGGATTTTTTTGTAATTCTCAGAACGGATGGACTTTTACTGGTTTTTGATGCTTTTCTGCCTTTAGAGAGCTCAGAAATACTTTTGATTCACAATGGGAACATAGGGAATAATTGGTACACACTGTCAATAACAGGAGAAAAGAAAGCAAGAAGGGTGCGGAGCCAATCTTGGGAAGCGGCAGCTAAGCCAGGGCCTTGGGCTTGGGCTCAGGACGAGCAGCAAGAGGCCACCGGGCTTTACCAAAGGCATTAGTATGAATGAACGCAACACGCAGAGGGCTGTGTTGGAGAGCGGGGAGCATGTCAGCCCCTCCATGTCGTTCCTCTGGTTGATAGATAGCTCTTGGGCACAAACACACCTCGCTCACTCGTAGCTGTACTAATACAAATATCTGTGTCCGTATGGTAATCTGTCATCAGCCAATACAAAATGAGAGACCGAGTGAAACGAACTGGGAGATCTCTGAAAGCAAAACCACATGTGGTTCACTACCAAGGTTAGAAAAAGAAGGGAAAGGAGGCAGCTGGTAAAATACTCTCTGCAAGAAAAGTCTAATTTCTTGAACTGACAGCTCAGCACGGACTGCCAGGAGTTTGGGCTTGGCCATCGTCCTGTTATCCACACTCTGGGTTCAAACTCTGCAAATTAAGCTGTGCAGACATAACCAAAACCAGAGCTAAATGTGTGTACCTCCGCACAGATCTCTCTGCTTCAGCCCAGAGCAACCCCTGGAAAAATCTCCCCAGGAACTCGTGGCTCTGTTGGGCACTGGATTACTGCATCCAGCATCCCACCTTCTCACTCCGCATCAGATGTTTCCACTGATCCTATTCCTGCCTCACAAATTTCGCCAAAGACAGGTTTTGATCAGAAGGGGAGAGTCACAGTTTCAGTATGTTTTTGCCACGCATCCACACACTACAAATTGGGGAGAAAACAAGGTAAAAAATATTTCCTTTTTCTAGAGAATTTTCTGCAGTTCTGAGAGCGCTGAGATTTTATTTGTGATTTGCTAGATGTGAACTCCACCTAGAAGCAAAGAGGGGAATTTTTTTTTTTTCACCCGATGTTATTTCCTTAGGGGCTACAAGATGCTCTTCCCAAATGATACAGCTTTAAAAGAAACTGGGAACAGCCAGTATCCATCTGGAGATTTAAAAAAAATACACTCGGTGCATTTTGGAAGCAAATTCAAAGCTGAACAATGCAGCAGGAGGGAAATGTGAAGCAGCCACAGTAGGCTGACAGACGAGAAGCAAAGGAACCGTTAGCTACCGGAGGAGCAGCAGTCACATAAAAGGTGGCCATTGAGCTCTGAAACGGGCATGGTATAAGAAGCACTTTCCAGAGAAATAAAAAGATACAGGCTTCATTTACACCGGCGCGGAAACCGCATGCTAGGGTGGCTCTGGTTTTTACTAGTACCCAGCCTATTGGCAGGGGTCATATAATTTGGTTAAAAGGAAAACAAGCAGGCGAGAAAAGCACTTCCCCAGCACAAACGCAGAGCCGACGCACCTCCTCCCCTTCTACAGCGCTTCGTGACATTGTCATAGGGACTAAATTAAAATAAATGAGCGAGCGCATCTGGGCGGGCTCTTCCCTCTTGGTCTCAGCAGGCAGGGGCTCGGGGAACTTTCCCGAGTACCAGAAGTTAAACAGTGAAACAGAAATAGGAGGAGCTGAAGTTTCCCAAGCTGCTCAGGAGTCCGGCGATCCTCATTCCCATTCATCCGTATGCAAAGCTGGGCGTCTAAATCCCCGAGCTCGCTTTAGAAAACTGGAGCTGCAGAAGCCAACAGTGGCTGCTCCAGGACCGTCATACGGGCCTCCGAGCTGTCAGGTTTTGTACTAGACTGAAATAAGTGGGAAAAGGGAGTAAATAATATAAATGGAAAAGACTATTTTTCAAGAATTTATTCTTTCGGGGCACGCTATGGCAGACAGAGGTGACCAAGTTTCAGGTGCTTTGATCCTTAGTCAAGCAAATGATCAATTATTCCATCAGAGTTGTTTCACTCTCTGTGACAAGTGCTGCAAGACCAGCTCGGCTTTGGTGGGGTCTATTATGTTCCTCAAGCGGGGCTTTGTTCAGCTCAGAGCCAGTGAGTCCCTGAATTCTTGCAAGAGTGAAAAATGACCGAGAGAGAGAGTGCAAGGCAATACCGGGGTTTGTATTGCCCCAAAGCCAGGGCTCCGAACGAGCAGGTCCCTGGATTTCAATGCCAGCGAGATCCAGAGAGCTCCTCCGGGCGAGCCTCTCCAACCTGAACTCAGACCCAGGAATTTAATATACACGGTTCCTGTCCCTCAGCCACAACTTTTTCTCCCAAGCAATGGGCTTTTGTTTTATAAAGACATTCAGCCTTTATTTATAAAGCAATAGTGTTTTGTTTTACAAAGACATTCAGCCTTTATTTATAAAACTTGTGAGTGATGGAGCATCTACCATATCCCCTGGCAATTTTCTCCAATGGTTAATTACTGTGACTGTCAAAACACACACTTCAATTCTCATTTGAATTTGTCTGCCATCAGATTTCAACCATGGAACCTAGTTATACATTTTTATTTTTTTTCTCCTCAGCTTTAGAGTCTTTTACTGTCTTTTATTCTTCCCCGCGTTGGTATTTGTAGATTATGACCACGTTGTCTTTTAACCTTTTCTGACGCAAAGATTGGTTTGAACTCTTTGGCACCCGATATGAGATTATCCAAACGCACCTCTGCACTACGGAGAGGCCCCAGAAAGGGACAAGGATTGCCGGCATGGGGGACTGTACGTGTATGAGAAGAAAGGCAATTGAGCCCTAAAGAGCAACCTGTGCAACTCGCCCATCATATCTGTGCTGCCTTTTTGCATATTACCTAAACAACAGTCATTTAAACACACAGAAGATAATAGTTTAGAAGTCAGAGACACCAAAACATCCCCGACAGCTTGCCTGCTGGTCAAACAAATGGGCTAATTGAAATCCCCTCTTGCTAAAGGCAGCACTGCCCACCATCTGAACTCAGAAACCATCAAAAAGAGGGTACAGCCTGTTTCCCAGTGACTCTCGTGCCCGGAGCACCAAGCCCCCACCTCCCATCCTCCTTCTGGAGGGAGAAGAGAGACTAAATGTGCCCCCCGAGAGCCTCGCACCTCCCGCCGATCCCGGGGAGCAGCTTCCAATTCACTGGCAAAACACCAACTATTACCTTTTTAACTCACGTATTTTCAATACATACAAAGAACATGTACAACAAGGTTTTGCTGTGGTCAATAATCCCTGAAATGATGTTTTCAACAAACCTCATTTCAAGTCTAGATCTGGAGTAGAGAAGTGATTGGATGAAAGGCCATTATATGACTGCTGTAATTTATTCTGCAGAGAGCTAAAACCACCAATTATCTGACATGAATGACACCACTTCTTTTTCTTACCAACACAAAGGTGCACAGTATCTATTTTCCGAGATCTAATTTAAATTTTAAAAAACCTCCTATGTTTAAATAAAAGGTGGCGGATACAAACCAGCTCGAGTCAGAAATACCGAGCAGAAGTGAGAAATCGAAGTCAGGGCCAGCGCTCCATCCCTTGGTCCCCTGGGTTGCGCTCGGGCTCCTCGGGGAAGCGGCAGCCGGCGTTGCAAACCGCGCTGTTTTGTTGCTACATTAACACTGTTTACATGCAGGCAGAGCTGGGAGGAGTTGGCGTTTTATTACTTTGACAAGTGAGAAGAAGTGGGGCTGAGAAGAGGGGGGATTTTAATTTCACGCAAGCTAAAATTATCCATGTTACACGAAGCAGAAATCGGCTGGCGGACAGCCACCACGTTAGCCGCCCGATCGCGGTTGAGTCTCTTATCTGGTATCTTCCTACGTCTGAGTTGCACTAACCAACTGCCTTCAGCAGGTTATAAAGTTAAGCCAAAAGCCCAGAAAACCCACTGTATAAAACCCGAGGTGTCTACTTAAGGGGCAGCGTCCTCTGCTGTGTTCCCCATCTGTGATACCGTTCTCCGGCTGAGGAAACCGGTGACCCACTTGCTGGACCAAATTAATTAAATCTCATTCGCTCATTAACACTAACTAGAGAGCGACTGCTTATTTTAGAACCTCAATTATTTCCCATCCTCTCCTCCAGAAGGTCCAGAGCATCAAGCAACCATTTGCATGGCATTCGTGACGCTTCCCAGGACGCCAACGCCGGCCGGGACTCGGTTAGAAGTTCTGCAGTGGCAGTTTGTGTCCAAGCAGCGGCCAAGTGTCACCGCGGCTGATGCTGAGCCAGCGCAGAGAGCTCAGCTGATGCTTCAGCTCTTAATTTACTGCAGGGAAAGGCTACTGCCGCTATATACCGGTTTACGGCAAACAGGGCAACACCTTTTAAACTGAAAAATGCGAGTGACACGCGGGAAGCGTTTGACAACGTCTTGCCAGTTGGCTGGAAGGGGATGGAGGAAAGCAGTCTGAATCATAAAACACCGGCTTTAATCTTCCACAAGAAAAAATTTACAAGCAAGAGCAGGAAGACAAATATAATTACAGCATTCTGCAAAGCTCTGTACATATGTGCATCTATTTCTAATATTCGCCGGGGGAATTACATCTTTGTTCTGTGGCACGGTATATTTAGATGGCACGGTACCCCCAGCTCTGTGCAGGCAAATACAACTCCTCGCCTTCAACAAAGTACTGTCCAAGAGTTAGAAGGGGACAAGTTGGGGGGAGATGGAGGTTTACCTTTCCCATGTTTGATCTTCAAGGCTGATATGTGGAGGTCGGCATAGGATGGGGAGCAAAGCCAGTAGGGCCCTTCTCTCACGGATTCAGCAGCTGAGCAGCCCGCGGCAGGGCAGGGAGAGGCAGCAGTGCGCGGGAGCCCGGCCGGATTGAGACCGTCCCCTCACCGACTCACCACGTTCAGTGTGCTGAGGGTGACGCTGACCTGCCGCACCGGCAAATAACAGAAATTAATGCTTAATCTGGCATTTTGAAACCCCTGAATTTAATGACGGTATCATAAATCCACGATATTACGTTTAAATGTCATTAAGATTGCTGATGTCTCAGGTCAAACCCGAGTTTGAAGACGTAAACAATCCGAAGAAAAACATTAGCACTCAGAGGGGGAAGAAAAATACCATTTATGGGATAGGGATATATAGTTTTCTAAACTAGTTTGAACTTATTGCAGCAGCTCCTATTTATCTTGAACAATCACTTCATAAACTCCAATTCCAGGACTAAAAAGAAGGCAAACACTTTTTATGGACTGCCTCAGTTCATTTAGTTCAATTCATCATAGCTTTGTTGATGTAACTTGTGAGCGAATCCGTTCATGCCGTGCAGCTTTATGCCGGCACAGCCCTTTAGGGATGGTAAGTGAGATGACTCCGAGCTGTCACTTTCTCCTCCCGATGTTTTACAGCCGCTGCTGCTGTAGGTGGTTTCTGCCTTTCCTATCATGGTGACATCTGAGTGCCGCTTTCAATGAGGCCAAATGGCCAAGTTCTAGCAGGTTTTGGACACTAGGAATTAATCAAAGTTCAACGTTTATGGACCGCGCTCATTCATCAGCGGGAACAGCCAACACCACTCCAAGGGAGGACACCTGGGTTTTCCTTCTGGTTTTCTCTCCCAGCTCTGCAGACTCGGGGAAGTTTGGTCACAGAAAGCCAGTTTGGATCATCACAGCTGGTCCTGTTTAGCATAACCCCCCCCAAATTCCCTGTCTGATCTCCGGCATGTCACTAACCTGCCCGAGAGCCAGTTCATCAGCTGTAAAGTAGGTACGTGTGACATGCAGAGCAGCTTCTGCTGAGTTAAATGCTGATTATTTTAACCCTTTCCTGTAAGGGTTAGCCGCAGGGCAGGAAGCCGAGCCCTCTGCCTTTGTTTTTTTGGCATCCTTCTTTACCAGGACAAACTTTGAACGTTGCCATTTTTACCTTTCCCTATGCACTTTGAAAAAAGCACGTGGGGCTGATGGGGCTGATACAGTGGGCACCGTGTAGTCAGTTGGAAGGTAACTTTAAGGAATCCTTTAAGCGTACAAATGTGATACTTTTCAGCCTCTTCCTTTGGTGTTTGGTTTCTCCTGCTGGGGAAGCGCAGGAGGAGACGGGGCAGTAGGTAGCGCGGGAGGTGCTTCCAGCTTTCCTTCTCCTCTCCCTGCTGAGGGCAGAAGACAAAAGCGACGCTCCTGCGACTCCCAGCTCCCTGGCGCACACTGCCGATCTGCAGCATATTGTCTCTGACTCATTCGTGTGTCAGGAGCGGAGTTAGCAGGCTGCGAGGGAGGGAGGGATGCCTCGGCGGTACCCACGCTGGGACCAGGGCGAGAGCTGCCAAAAGCCAGAGCCCTCTGCCAGGCACTGCACTATCCACCCCCGGAAAACCAGGGCAATCACGGTTGCAGTCCTGGAAGCAAACACTGAAACCCTTGAGAGATTTAACTCATTAAACTTGCCACGTGTGATGGAGATGTTATCCAGCCTGTTGTAAAGAGGTCTAGAAAATAGCTGCCGCATACTTTTAAAGTGGCTGCTATTAAGATGTTTTAAAGAGGGCGAGTGGGTGAGTTTGCGTGCACAAGTGCAAAGGAGAGGGAGAGAGCGTGCAGGCGAGCAAGCGAAAGAAATATTGCATGAAATAAAGAACCAATTAAAGAGGGGGGGGACAGTCTCTTCAGAATGATTGGCTCTGTCTAAGCCGAGAACCGCAGCATTTAACCTTTTGTTTGTGTTTCACGGAAACGTTGCCTTGCTATCTGCAGGGGTCACAACCAGGTCACAGCCACAAACCATCCCCGCCGCGGCCAGTCGCCGTAAATCACCGCGGCCGGGATGCAGCCGGTGCCCAGGCTGGCCTCAGCCAAGCCCTTTCCGATACGCCTGTCACGCCTGGAGATGGTATTGGGATGGCAATCAGGCACAAATAGGATTTTTGGTGGCAGCGGCTGCTGTTTGCTTCTTTCTGAAGAACTGGAAGAAATCCAGAGCTGAATGGAATGGATTTTGCAATAGCGCAGGCACTTCTCCATCCTTACAGCCGCTGGTCGGGGCGCCGTGGAGGAGGTTGTCTCAGCTTTACGATGGGACTGATCTGCCCCAGGACTCGTGCTGGGAGACAAGTTGGCGCTTCGAGTCTTCATTGGGGAGAGAAATGAGAAGCTCGAACCCTCCTTTCGGAGGAGCTTGAATTCTAATATTGTATTTGAACACAAGATTATTTTAAAATTGAAATTTTTCATGTGTAGGATACAAATGCAAAGGGAATTGTTTATTCCCAGCTAAAATATACCCAAACCTCTCACTTTGAAAGACAACTCAACCAAAGAGACAATTTGAGTTATTTAACTATTTGCAGTCCAGAGGTGGGTCCGCTGGTGAAGCGCAGTTTCGGTCGGGATGTGCCGCACTGAAGCTGACGCACAAGCCAGACTGAAACGCTGCCAATCCCCATAGGGCAGCAGGAACCATTTACTTGGCACGTAAGAGACTGGAGTCATACAATCATAGAATGGGTTGCGTTGGAAGGGACCTTGAAGATCATTGAGTTCCAATCCCCTGCCCTGGGCAGGGACACTCCCCCACCAGCCCAGGGTGCTCCGAGCCCCGTCCAACCCGGCCTTGAACACCTCCAGGGATGGGGCAGCCACAGCTTCTCGGGGCAAAAGAGAAGTTGTTTTTTCTCTGAGTCCTCATGCGAGATGAGCCGACGGAGCCACCCCAAGCCACCAACTTGTCTCTGTATTCCCTCCTGCAGCTCTCTCTGGCAGGGGCAGGCGGCGCAGGGCTCCCTGCTCCTCTGCAGCCCTGCCCAGCAGCCAGATAAGACTTTGTTCCCTCTAATAACCGCAGGATTTGATGCAGAAAGCCCTTACGAACCCTCAGCCACATCTCCTTTCTCAAGTAACAGCAATTTTGCCATGTTTTGCCCATCCACCAGATGACAACCACCTCTTTTTTAGTAAACGGTATTAGTTAAGAGCCCATTAATTAAACGCACCATGGAGTAGAAGGAGCATCGAATGAAAACAGGGTGGGCTGAGGATGGCGAGAGGTCCCCTTTGTGATCACGGAGCATTAGAAAACTAAGAGTGGATTTTTAAACGCAGGTTTACCTTTCTGCTACAAAAGTAGTATTTTCACAGTTGTTCTGGGGTGCGGTAATAATCCAATATATGCACTCTAAATCACGTGTATTGAGTGTGCCCCGTGCAAAGCTGGAGGTACTCATCCTGTAGGTTGCCTTCAATGGGTTGTCCTGAAGGAAGGGATGCAGCCAGTAAGAAAGACTAGATTTTATATAATGAATAAATAAAAAGCTTTTCCTGCGAGCAAGGACTTTTCAAACAAAGTGAAAACTGCACAAGAAAATGCTAATTTAGTCAGTCTTCCAGCTTTTCAAAGAAAAATAGAATCCAAAATATCCAAAGTCTTGTAGTGAAACAGATCAGGCAGAGGGCAATTTTTTTAACTTACAGTTTGAAAATCAAGACTGATTTCTAATCAACCAGATTCCTCCCTTCTGCCCAAGTTTCCAATAAAAAACACGTAACTTTTTGAAGTCTACTAGGAGGGAAGGAATTATTGTCTCCTTGGCAGTTGGCTAAAAAAGCGCCGAGAGCAAGCAGAGAAACGTACCGCTTCACGGAGCGACCACGGACGCATCTATCCACAAGGAGCTTAGCTTATTTACCTAGTAATCAAATAAATTGTTTCACTCCATCTCTCTAGGCTCAAGTCCTCTATTTATTCCTAGCGCTCGAACCAGCAAGCACTGGCACAGCAAGCCTCCCCGCACACGCTGCAAACCGGCCAGCAAAAACCGTGCAAACACGAATTTGTCCTCTTCTTCCACACAACCACGCAGCCGCTGCCGGTGCAGCCAGCGTTCGCCTGACTTTCCTTAGCCGCACGCTAAAATATTTGTGTTGTTTAGGTGCAGGAATGATGCATGTCGCCCGTGTCCTGCTGCACGTGTTGCACTGCACGGTGTGCACGCTGGATTTCGGAGACCTGTGCTTCCCATGGTAATTGTGCAAACTCTTTTCACGGCCAATTTAAACACACAAACAAGCACTGTGGACATCTCTGCTGTTGTTTCTCCTCAATGTGTGTCCTTCACCCATATCACATGTACTTTTTTTTCTACCAGCTCATCATTTGCGTATCAACTCTCGGTTAGCTCAGAGCTGGCCCAATTTCTCTGCCCCCCTGCTGTAACACGGTAATGGAGGATTTGTACCAGCAAAGCGAAACAGCCTCTTTGCCCAAGAGACTTCCACTTAAACATAAAGCCAGAGCAGGAGAACCCCGGCAGAGACCGCTGTCCCCATCGCTCCCCCACGGGCAAAGTGGAGGGACGGTCTGGTGGAAGGGCAGTCGGCGGTTCTTGGTACGCCACCATTTTCTGACTTGGTTACGTACATCTTCATTGGCCACTCTTAACTATTTTGACTTGCAAAAACACAAGCAAAATAAACCAAAGGCAACACAGCCTTCAGAAACACGTCACTGGATTTTGCCTGCCTCCGGGATGGTGCCTGTGAAGGTCCCGTTGTACCCAGGAGCACTGAGCAGATCAGGACCATGTGCCACCCCCAGAACTACCTTATTTCTGGAACTGAAGTACCAGCATGCTGACATCCTTACGCTGAATCTCCTCCATCCTGCCAGAGAGAGACAAGGGACCTCTTGCAGATCAGGGAAAGGCAAACCTGGCATTATTTAATGTTGTCTAGAACAAGAGGGTCCCGATCAATACACGAGCCTCATGTTTTGCTCCCTCCCAACAGAAAGATGTGAGACACCGACACTGACCCATCCCAGGCAGGAGGAGTGGCTGGGGAGGATTGCAATGGCAGACCAGGAAACTACAACAGCCATACACTGTCACCAAGAGCACGGAGCTGGGAGGGCCCCCAAGCAATGCCCAAAGACAAGAGCCCCCTTGCCAGTGCTCGGGGACCGTGTCCTTGTCCTGGTGCTGTAGAGCATCACAGTGGTGTGAACTCCCTAGAGAGAAGGAAGCTGCCACCTGCACAGCTCTACGCTCTCCCACAAATACCGAGACACGCAAGGAGATATGAGAAGATACGATTTCCACCATCAGAGACAAATCCAAATAAACTGGAAAGCAGAGACAAGCACACGGCTGCACTTTCAGACAGAGGGATAGGGCTCCACTGGTTCAAAAGAGCCTGAAAAACCAACCCAGAGGTCCTGGTTCAACATCGCAAGTTAAATGTGGATCTAGTTGTGTTCACGCAGATCCCTTGCTTAAAAAAAAAAAAAAAAAAAAAAAGAAGACAACCCATCCTAAACATTCATAATGTGCATTGCTAACTGCATATTGCACCTCCAATCATTTGTATGACAGAAAAGGAACCTAATCCTGAATCTGAAAAACTATGTGATGGAGGATTTACAGTATTAGAAGGCAAACAGTGGCAGGTGTAATTAGGAGAAAAATTTGTCATGCTCTTGACTCTAGGAGAGAATGAAAGGTCTGGAATAGCAATCTCCCAAGTGTTTACCCAATGTGAGCGCACACAAGATGGAAAGCACATTTCCGACCACGGACAGATTAATATTTGATGCCAGAAAGAGAAATGCACGCTGTTCATGTTTATTTAGGATATTGTGAAATACAGTGAAATTTGCAATTTTATTGGATTCAGGGGTTCTGTGTTTTTGAAAAGTCCTAAGCTACTGTATGTTGTATAAGAAGCACATATGTTAGTAGTTTAGACATGCCAGCTGCAGAGAATGAAAGGGCTTCCCCTCCCCCTGATTTTAAACAAGGGGGGAAAAAAAAAAAAAAGAGATATAAAAAGATTAGCCGCAGGATAAACTGGGAAAACTCCACTGAGCTTTCTGTGTCTCTTAATACTAATTTTAGTGGCTAGAACTGACACAAAGGAAAATGATATCTAGGTTACTTTGTCAGCCACTGCAACTCTGAAACGTGGTATTAAAGCAACCCGCTCTTCTCACGGGCTGCGATGAGACTCGGCCTCAGGGTGTTTCGCTCTGCCCAACCAGGCTGTGTTTCAGGGACACGCGATGCCCATCACCTCCCTGTCCCAGGCCGATTTCCAGCACTACAGGCATTTCTGGAACTTTGCTATGTTAGTACAGAAACACCCAGTTCTGCCCTCAAAAGCGGGTGCTCCTTCGGGAAGGTCTGCCACCCTTTCCCAAGCAACACCCCGACGCCGAGGCTTTGCCACAAGGGTTCCCAGGATGGTGACAAAAAATAAATCAGCAGTATGGGGGGTGAACGTGGTGTGATTTTCTTTGCCTACGCTTCCACTAATTCGTGAACAAACTGGTTGCAGAAATCAGACGTGTAGCCTGCTCTTCCACAAACTGCTGTTCGGACAACCTGGCTCCCAAAAAACTGCCCCTGTCCGCAAGCCACGTCAGCTCCCCTGGGGTTTGCCATGCTGCAGTGCCCCTCCAGGAACATTTTTTTTCTCCAGAAGTTAAAAATTTGATCACATACTAAGAAAAGCAATATAGAAAATTATACGGACATGTATTAACCACATACAAACCCTCGCAGGCATCATCACCCTTCATCAGAGGGTCCTCCTGGCTTTCATTTGTGAGCTGGGCTCTGTCTGCCGGGTTTGGGGTTGCATGCAGCCACCCGGAGCTGGAGCATGGAAACCCAGGACTGAGACCCAGTGAGCGGCTCTCAGGCAGCCGTATTTTCACTCTGTCCTCCCTGCACAAACTCATGTCCTCTCCAGTGCTGTGTGACACACACACCTTCATACCTGTCCCCTTTATCCCTTTCCAGCTCAGGGCCCTGGAAAAG
The DNA here is from genome assembly GCA_017639485.1 of Pluvialis apricaria. Lineage (NCBI taxonomy): Eukaryota > Metazoa > Chordata > Aves > Charadriiformes > Charadriidae > Pluvialis > Pluvialis apricaria. The sequence continues at coordinate 1,019,021 of CM030024.1, forward strand.
CAAACTCTGCTGCCTGCTTTTCGGCACCAGTTTTACAGCGCCAGTATTGGACACGGCACGCAACCTCAATTTCTGCACGAGGGTGGCAGAGGTCGGGCTGGCAAAGCAGCGCCGAGTTATCCAGCCCGTGTCCATGCCCGGCGGCACCGCTCCCCGCAGCCCTGCCTTCGCTCCCGGCCACGCAGCGCATCCCTGTGTCGCCACAGCGTGCTGTCCCTGCATCCGCACAGGCTTTTGTCCCCAGAGTCACAGCCAAAGCCTTTCGGGAGGGCTCCACAAAATTACAGCTGGGATGGCAGTGATAACGCGATGTTAGAGTTAAAACGAAATCAGGATATTCCGGGTGAGGAAAAAGGAGGCAGTTTGCTTCTCTCATTCCTCTGCCCAGTTGCGAGCCCAATAAAAGGGATATATTATTCTCCTACACATCATTGGGCAGGAGAGGAAGTGTGTGACAGCTTCCATATTCCCCGCACGGCCCGGGTAGGGAAGGAGAAGGACGGGAAAATTCTCCTCTCCCACTCGCAGAGGCAGAGCGGCAGAGACGGGGGTACCCGGTCGCCTCGCGGTGATCCATCGCAGGCGGAGAAACGGGTTGCAGAAGCAGACACATAATTTGTAGCTGGAGGAAGGACCGTTTGTAACAGAGGGAAGGAAATGGAGAAAGTAGGGAATGAAAGGCAAAATGGAGAAAATGCACCGAGGGAGACAAAAACCTGGAAAGGAAAGAGATCTGCACAAAAAGGCAAGGAAAGACTAAGCGGTGAAAGTAATAAATAAAGCAGCTTAATGAAAGACTGAAAACGACGTAGGGAAATCATATCAATACATCGCGGTGTGAGAGGAGGGGAGAGCAGAGCAAAGGGTGAGATGGGAGGAAGAACACGTGTGAAGGTTACACGGCACCTTCATTCATTTCTGCACCGAGGACGTTGGCTTCCATTAAAATATGTAAAACGACCGAAGAGGCACACAGGCTGCACGACCTCGCGCTCAAGAATAAATGACCCAAAATGGTGAAGTCGGGGTCAGCCCCAACTCCTCTGCAAGAGGAGGCGCATTTCACAGCTCTTAAGACAATTGAAATATGAGCAAAACCAATTAATTAACCCAGTGGTGCCTTGATGGGCAGCAGGTAGAGGGGAGAGGAGGATGCACAACATTTGCGTTGCTTCCCGGGGCTGCCAGCTTGTTCAAGGATTTCGTGGTACCGCACTAAACCCTGGGGTGCCATTAAAAAACTCTCTGAACTTTAGGAATTAAAAATACTCTGACTATCATAAAGGGTTATACTATCCGTGAGCGTGTATCACACGCATAAAACCCAACTCATTTATATAAACCCCCCAAAAATACATTTTATACAGCTGTGTATGTATATACACACTGAAGTCTCCTAAGAGGTTTGCACGAGACAGACTTTTCCATGAACCCTATGCAGCTAAAATTAGTATGAAAATGGTGGTGTTTCATAAAAGAAAGATATGTGGATGCCCGTAAGTGCCATTTTATTTCTCAGTGAGAGGATAAAGTGTTTTTTCCTACATAATTTTTGATGTAGAGGCTAAATTAGGCCCGAGAAGAGGGACAATACAACTTTAAACATCATTAGTATTCAGTCTACGTAAGCCAACCAACAGCAGTTATGTATTTTTGCAAGTATGCATATAATTTATTGTGGAGAACACAATTTACATGGGTAGTCGATGCCTGTTTTATAGCCTCACAAATAGATGTATGAACTCAAGCATATAATGGCTCAACCAGCAGGCGCAAATACGTTCTAAATCTTCTAAATGTGCTTCACAAAAATGTAACTGAGGAATATAAAACAGATCAATTCTTGCATGTTATATATTGGTTTTTGATTTACAAATCTAATCTGGGAAATTTCTTTAGAAATGAGTGGATTTTTTTTTACTGAACTACTTCTTTTACAGGACTGTGCCAGTCAAATCCTAGAGGATTCCCTTCTGTATATGACTGGTTTTAGAGGGTTTTTTATTATTATTTTAATCTATGTAGAGAATACAGTATATATTCGTAGCATTTGATTTCATCGCTTCCTGTATGTCCTAGTGCTAATTTCTTAAGGAAACCCTTTTCCGTTATTTACAAGCTCATAACACACACAGTGTGTTTTATCTACGTTTGCCCTAATTAGCTTCCCAAAAAGAAAAGGAAAGAAAAAAAAAAAGAAAAAAAGAAAACACATTACTGCGTGGATTCCTGCACATCCTAGAAAGTTGGCAGTTTCATTTCTAATTCAGGTGCAGGGGGAAGATAAAATCTGGGTGTCTGGAATAAAACACATTTCTAATGGGATGGAACGACAATCCCTTATTACCTCCCACCATTTTTCTCATAGTTTTGCTCCAAGTACAGCAAATCCCTGTGCTATATTTTTTCATAATGTATAGCTTGCTATTACCTCTCAAGAACAATTTTTATAGAGAGGGTGCCCTGTTCAATAGATCTGTAGTGTCTCCAAGGGGGAATTCACACAGGGTTTTATTTATGGTTACACTCAACTATACCATGTTGCCAAGCTTCCCCCTTTGGATTTGTCAAAAAAAATACTCCTTTCTTCACCAAAGCCTCCGCATCACATGGGTATTAAGATATAAAGGAAATAATTATTTTGCCCTTTTTAAGACCCTTATGGCACTTGTCTGATATAACATCAAAAGAATAATAATAATTAGAAGAACAAAGTTGGATGTTTGAATATCAGAGAATGAATATTCCAAAACACAGGTTTTGCTTTGAAGCACGGATTATCTAGAATCTCCAGAAAGATGATTGTTGCTGACTGATTGTATGTTTTCTGACTCACATATGAAGCATTTATCTGTCTCCAAAGGTTTCCGGTATCATCTTTGCTGATACCAGAGCACAAACAAATTAATTCTACCATACCCCTCCAATATTCTTCAATTTAGATTCAAATTTTAGCCCTTTCCACATACACCCCAATGTTTTCTGTCCAATTAATTATAAACTTAAAAAAAACCCACTGGAACTTAAAATCAAAAGAAAAACACGCTTATCATTAAATAAAATAAATCCCACCTTGCGATGACCTTTCCTCCAGAATTAATTTCCCGGGGGGGGGGGGGGGGGGGGGGGGGGATGCGTCTGAGCGTGTCTGTCTGTCTCATTTTGGGCCCCCGTCTCTCGCGTGGGCACCGGCGGAGGGAGAGGTATGCAATTAAAGTCATTCATTAATAAAACACACGGGGGAGCAGAATTGGGGCATTCGGCTCCCAAAGCCCATCGCACCCCAGCCCTCCCCGCCGCGAGCCCCCGGCACTGCACGGCTGCTGCTCCCCCAGCAAAGGTGAGAACAAAGGGACTGCTCTGCTCCAGGTACAACTAAGGGCACCACCAACTCCTACCGTCCTCAACGACTCGGAGTGAGACCGCGATATGGGAGCTCAGAGCTGCAAAATAATTTACGAGTCATACTTGGAGCAGGGTGGGGGGGGAGCAGTGTCATTTAAGGGCTTGGTAATGGTTTGGGTTTGGGTTTTCCAGAAATAAGAGCAAAGCCAGAACCCCTCACTCTGAATCCCTGTGAAAAAAAGAAGCAAAGACAAAAACACCCTGTGAATTTTGATGTCGTTCTCCCTCAAGAGTACATTAAGAATATTTATTTTCCCACTGGGGAAAAGTGTCTGATTTTCCAGAAAAGAAATCAGTCTTTCTATTTTTAACAGTAAAAATTCTGCAGCTTGCCTATGAAAAGATCAGTGTCCCAAGTGACAAAAGTTCCGAGGAAAAAGGAAAACACTCCTATGACAGCAATGATATTTCATATTAAAATCCACACATCTACTTACCACAAATTAGCTGTAGATCGTCTTTTCCATTACAGTAAGTTCTATGACATTCTATTTACTGAAGATGACCGTGGCCCTTAAACTGGCCCAGTTCCTGTGGAAGTCAACCAAAACCACCCGATTCTAGTTTCCTGATACAGGATCAGGTTTTTAACGTGTTTTTACCCACCAGGTGAAGCTCAGAGGCAGCAGAGCCCCACGATCCCCAGTGCCTTCCCCAGGCTACAGGAGCGATCATTGGGAATTCCCTGGGTGGCCGAAGGAAGGAGCGGGCACAGAGCAGAGCTCCTCGTGTCCCACCAGGGCCGTTGGTCACCAACCGGGAGCAAAGCGCTGCCGTAGCCGGCAATGCCACGCGTGCTTTCCTACACACAAGGGCTTTTGTTTTGTATGAGGTGTTCGCAAGAGGCTAAACAGCAGCTCTGCCAATCTTACCACGGGATACGAGGCGATGCAAGCCCAGCTAACAGTCCTGTATCCCCTCAGCCCCACGCCAAAGGTTTACCTTTGTCAAGTCAACGGCACTGGAACATAACCCTCCTCTAGCAAAATCTTGCACAGCACTGTGCATGGCTGGGCTGGACCAAATGACCAGGCTTGACTCTCAGCTCCAGAACAGCAGCAGCAATTAAGGAAAATTTGGGAAATGAAAAAAATTCAAGTCATCCACATCCCTATTTCCTTGATCACTGAGCAGAGCCTGCACCGGTGAGAGCAGCCCTGAAGGCTGGAGCCCTTAGAGATTATAGGCGGCGCGTAGTCAGGTTAAAGCATAGCAGCTCTTGCAAGGTGGATATTTATACACTGAGAATTCAGAGGGGGCCCAAACTCATTTCCTGTGGGACACCAAAAAAAATCACCATGACAACTTTGAACAGAGACATTTAAACAGAAAAATATCAATAGGTCATGGAAACATCCAGGAGGAAATAAACTCTCTTTGGAAGGTTAAAACAAGTAAGATGAAAAAGAAGTACCTAGAGACAGTTCGACTTAAAATAAGAAATGTAAATGTTTCTCTGCCAAAAAATCATCGGTTCACCTGAGGATAATTCTCTAGGGCCAGCCATTGCAGCTAGAGACAGCCAGAGCGCACTCTTCTCTGGAAAACCAGGCTCTCGGAGTGCCTGGGAGCTCTCGGGGACCTCCAGTGACTCAAAACACAGCACCAGCACACCCACAGGCTCTCTCTATCTCAGGGCATCGGGGGGTTCCTGCAGAGGGGACCCCAGCCCTGCACGAGCGGTCCCAGCTGCCCTGGCATGGCAGGACTGTTCTCATTTCACTCACTCGGACATCCCGTAGCATCCCAGTGCTGTGGGCAGAAAGGTGTCGAAATGACAACAACCTACATGGCACAAAGCCTCCTGCTGAGGTTCTCAAAGCCAACGTCCTCAGTAAGGAGGTCTGCCTAAACCTTTCACATTACTGATGATTGTAACTAATAATTACCCTCTAAGAGTCAATACGAACGTATTCCTTTTGTTAAATCGTTAGTGCTGTTACAGTCACTGGAGATGGAGATAATCTAGCCCAGGAGTTCTGCACATGTAGATTTAGATGTGGCAGTGCAACTGGAGTTAAATTTCCAGACCAAGGTATGTGGAGCATCCCCACTTCATTTTAATTGATCCTGCCGAGCAAGATTGATTATCTGCGAAAGGGCATATTAACACTAGAGAAGTAAACAAGGGTCTCTGCTAGCAGGAAGCAAGATGCCATAAGTGAGTAGTGACTCTGCTTTTAGAGAGGATAAAATCTTGTGGAAACGGGGAAAATCAGGGAAGCTTTCAGAAATCTTTCTGAACAGAAGGTGAGAAGGACGGCTCGCGAAGGAGGGCAGCGCTGGTGGAGCTTCAGTACAGCTCCCGGCACAGACAAAGCCCAATAAGATCTTGGTTGTCATGGCTCAGTGTCTGACAGTGTCCACTTCGCAGCTTCCTCCCAGGTTTATGGAAAACATCCCAATCAGACCAGCAGTGTGTCTAGGGATCACCAGGATACTCAGGCTCCCACCACACAGCTTGTGCCAGAGGAACCCGCTGCGTGCAGGATCTCTTTCCAAAGCAAGTTTCAACAAGGTGGTTGCCACCAGCTTTGATGGGCTTAGTAAGGGGTTGAACAGCCTAAAGCCGCCCAGCTGGACGTCACCAGTCGGATTTGCACCGTGAGGACCAGCACACCCGCTGGGCTCTGGGTGGCGGAGTATCCGATGGTCATGCGCGCTCTCATCATCTGTTTCCTCCTTCCCAACTACAGCTTTGTCAAAATGCTAACCACACAAATGACCCCTATTTATGGTTGCAAGGAAAAGAATATCCTCTTTCTCCTTTTAAAGCAGGCTAAAATAATAGTAATAATAATAATGTGAAAAGACACATAAGTGGGGAGAACGCGCGGGCTGAAGTCACATCCTGTTCGTTCATTACAGTAACAAATGTGTTCGACAGTAATTATCCAAAGGGGAGAATTCCAAATCTTCTCATCTTGCTCTCTCCTAATTAATTAATAGTTTAAATGTCATCATGATGGGAAGTGCTCATCAGAAGCAGAATCTGCTGCCATGATTTACAACTCTGCCTCCAAAGGCTCTGAAGCAGTGGCACCCCGGGGTTAAATTTAATTCAAAAATGTAAGGCTCTTATTGCGCTCCTAACCATTTTTGCACTGAAACTCCCCCATTGAGTGAACGGTGTGAAGGGAAGATGCGGGTGAGCACTTCCTTCCCCTGGATATTTTTTTTTTTTCCATCATTAAGTTGGAAACTGAAAGATTAAATTAAAATTAGTCGTTTGTCAACTTGTTACAGATTTGATGCAGATGGCAATTGAGGGACAAGCCTGCTGTGTCACTGAGCAAAGCTGATCTAAAGAGGGGCCCTTGTACTTAGCGAGCGCCTATGTCAGAGCTTCTAATCCCGGCTGGAAAGGGAGCTCAGCACTCCAGCTCGAGAACAATGAGGAAAACGATGCCGTCTGCTTGCCGAGAGTGACGTGGTCCTTGTTCCCAGACAGCTTCCCCCCTTGCGCTAAGCATTTAGCCAATTAGCCAGCACAGCTCTTCTCTCCCAGCAATTCTAGGCTGGAATAATTAGAATTTGCACTTAACGTAGCCTCTCCTGCTGCAAGAGGTTTGCACAGTGCTCGCAACCATAAGCGAAGTTGTGAGCGAAAGGCAGCATCAGACCACAGTGTCCAGGGGCAGAGACCTCTGAGCCCAGGGAAGCCCTCCAAGGCTGACCCTTCCATCTCCCCCACCCCGGCTCTCCAGGCAGCTCTTCGACCTGGGAGCTACCAAAACGATTTTGGTGTGCACCAAACGGCGTTCCCATGAAGGACAGGCGGATGCGGGTTTCCAGAGCACTGGAACCAGAGTAGCTTTGCAAGCCCACAGCCCCACGCTGGCTTTCCGGCGGCGCAGCCTCTGCACCGAACACAGACCCTACAAGAGCAGAGACTCATCGCCCGCGAAGACAGGAGCCCAGGACAGGTGAAGCAGGTTGACAGCGTCCACCAGTAACTATACAAGAAGTAAAGGTGAGCAGCTAACCCCGGATGCCAAACTTTGCAAGTGCTCACGTTAGGCAAGATGATGTCTGAGCTTATGATTTCTGCATAGTTTGATACCCACCGAAACTGTCTTTTTGAAGGAAAAAAATACACTTTGAGAGCCTTAAGGGAAAGTCCTCAGAACACAAAGCTGCAAAGTAAAACTAACTGCCAAAATGCCAGGGAAAAATTAACAAATTCTCCACCAATCAGAGGGGTTTTTTTAAAATATTAATTTAACTTAAAAAAAATAATCTAATAACGTGCTTTTCAGGTTGCAATGAAGAGTTCTGTCCACCTCATTCCAAATGAAACCCTGAATATATTATCACCAAGCATCATGTGCCTAATGGCAGAGGAGTCCCATGCGGGCTTACACTCACGGGGGGAAAAAATCTGATGCGTTCAGAGAAGCCTAGACAGTAATCTGGATTTTCAAGTACCAAGAGGCCAGCTGGGAATGTGATCTTCGACACCCACTCCCATGTAGGCATCCAAATAACTCTTTGATTTGCAATAAAAAAATGCTCAGCATCTTCAGAGTGCCATCATGACACCCATCAGGTCTTCCCAAGAAGTTAGCGCCCACGGTGCTGCAAAACTCATTCCAGTTGAGCTACACCTGAGCTGACGGAGCTCAACTTTTCTGCTACAAGAGGACGAGATTCAACACAACGGCAGTGAACACTACAGCTACCAGCCACATGTCCTTCACCGATGGATCGACTCCATTTGGCTGTATGTCACGCCAACCCGCTCGCCTGCTCCAAAATAACGATACCCCATCCTTCCTCCCTCCCGCCTGCCTTGCACTCACACATGCAGACACATGCACACGTTTCAAATCCGTGAGGTAGAAAAAGGAAAATTACAGATCTTTATTTGCCAACTTTGCACATTTTCTCCCTCCCCCCCTTTCCATAAAACAACTCTTTTATTCCCAAGAAGGAATGGGGGGTGGGAGCCTGTTATTTTTCTATTTCAGATAAAAGGTTGGCAAAAGAAGAACCCGATTCATGTCATTGTATTTCCTTATTGTCTGCATTAACCTTCCCCATGGTTACTTGTTCTTTGTAATGTTACACTTGTCTTGCTGCAACACATGAATACCCGAGCCAATTTTGTCATGCAAATGAATTCAGTTGGATTGTAAATTGTGTGAAGGAGCATTAGTTTATCAGGAACCCGCCTGCATGCTGCACCCAACTGATTTCTCCTATTCACACCAAGAGTGCAATGTTTTCTAGTTGATCCTGAATGTCCATTCGAAAGCTGTGGATTTTATTATTATTATTATTGTTATTATTTGTAAGGACTTTTACATTTGCATTTACTTATTTATTCAGTCAGTCACAAAGCTGTATTCCTTTTCTAAAGCCTGATTTATATAATCAAAACCCACGGCTATGCCATCAAAAATGAAATATTACTGCAACCCATGTTTGTATTTATTGTAAGCCTGAATGGAAGGCTTGTACCCATGCTGGTAAGGAACAGATATTATAATCTGGAAGCCGTCAGGTAGATATCGTTGTTGGCATTTCACACTATAAAACGAAAATATTTCTACTGAGGTCGATACCTGTATTTAGAGTGACATTTCTTCAGCCAACCCCGGGGTTATCACCGATCTAGAAAGCCCACTCAGGACAGAGAGAGACAAACACTATATCTACAGCGCAACCTCCTCCCCTCCGGCTGCCAATCATCCCAGGAAAGGCATTGCAAGGAAATTCCAGAGCTTCCCTTAGCTCTCACCCAAATGTTCAAATCCTTGCCCAAATCCTCATCTAATTGCACATCTGCCTTCACCAGTGGTGCAGTGCAGCGGAGGGGAACGCTGCCCACCGGCCTCGTTACAGCCCTGACCCCAACAACTTTATGCTCAGTAGCTGCAAGGCCCCACACCGTTACTTATCCCCAAACCAGCACTGTCCCCCAAAAACAGTGCAAATGTGCAACCTGCCCTTCGTTTCAACCCCAGCTTTGTCAGAAAGAGCTCACACAACTTTGCTTTTGAACTGGAGACCAAACCCACGATCTAATTTCAGTACTGATGACGAAGCTAAAGCCGGGAACGCAGACCAGATATCAACAACCAACTCTTCGGCCTGCTGTGATTTGTAGTGAGACACAAAATTATCAATAAGTTGGTGGCAACAGCAGAACAACCTCCAAATCAAGCGCAACAGCCTTATTGCTCTTCTTATCTCCCTGCAGACTAGGCACTATTTCACTGGGAAGCTACAGAAATGAAACCAGAATTCACATTTCCTCACAATTTTCTTCCAGAATTATAGATGGTGCCAATACGCTGCTAGGCATCCGCTTGATCGTACCTGATTAAACAACAAATACCGGGGCTACGGTGTGCCTTGCCTTCCAGGCGCCGCTGGAGCAACGGCAGTGGCATCCTTCCTCTCTCCACGGTGTGGGACGCACCTTGTCAGGACCGTACAGACCAGCTCTCCACTCTCACACACAAGAGCACCGAGATGCCTGGTCGGTGCTTTGGCAGGGATGCCGTGATGTCCGCAGAGCTATTTGGGAAGTCTGCAACGCCAGAGTTCTTCCAAGAGACCCCAGCGAGCTGCTGCCCTGACATCCCACAACCTCCCCACTTCCAGGGTTATAATTCCGCTGAACAGCCGTCCCAGCGACCGCTCCTCCTGCCCACCAAACCACCCTGCTACAGCGACAGAAAATCCGTATGGATTTAGCAATGTCATGAGAGCGTTGAGCGGGCTCTGACCCACACAGAGGACAGCACTTTGTGGTCCATGGCGCAGAGGGAGAGAGAAGCAGCAAGGGCAGCTGCATCCTTTTGGGCACGGCGGTAGCAAATCTAAACTGAATGGGCTGGGGAGACTATACTGGGTTTTGATCTCAGGGGACTGTCCCATCTAATCAGCCTTGAAATACAATGGGAGATCAGCGGGTAGATCCTTGCCCTGCATGTGCCATATGGATAGCAGATTAGGAGCCTCTGGGGCCGCTAATCCAGCACAATCACTAAAAAGGCACTTGGCTTAGTTATTAAAGCAGGGCTTTGGGACCGGGCTCTGGCAGAGCGAGGGACCGCCAGCAAATCTTCACAGCTTCGCCCGGTCTCTGGGCCTCAGTTTCTCCAACTGCAAAAAATCCTCCTCCTCAGAGGGGCACTGGAAACTAATTCCAATTTAGAAAGTAGCCGTGAAAGCTGTAGATAATCAGTGTTACAGGTGTACAGAGTGTTTTTTACAAGCTTGCCTAGTAAAAACATCTTAAGGAGTGTGCTTTATCTGCTGTGGACCTGGCTGGAATTTGAATATAATTCTTCCCCCACCATGTTGAAGATAAACAGATCAAATTGTAGGCAACTGAGGACGAAAAGGGAAAAGAACAGCACCTAGAAAGAGCAATGGAAAGATGATTTTCTCCACTCTGCAGAACAGCAATCTGGAAAAAAATACATCAAAAGGGTAGGGAAGCAATGCAACGTCACCAATGAAGACACCACCACCTGCATGGGACAGATTCACACTGTCCTGTCCCACCCTTTTAGGTTACTCCAGCTGCACCGTCTCAGCAACAACCCACCAGGGAAAGCTCTGGCCAGGCTGGGTTTGCCCAAACCAGAAGTTGAAACTCAAACAAAAACGACATTTTTGCTCCAGATATTCGAGGTGGGGATGAGTTCCTTCCCTGACCTCCATCAGGGCGTTACTCAGCGGGAAACAATTGGGCATTGGGGTTTGTACGTACAGTAGAGGTCGGAGCTGATCCCCTCCACGGTGTAGCGAGGGCCACGCTGGTTTTTGGAGCAGGCGACCTGCAGACAGATGTGCACGGGGGTACAATCGATAGGCAGGCAGCGCTGGTCACTCTGCAGTAAGCCCTCTCTGTATTTATTGTCAGTCTTTGGAGTAAATAGGTCTTAAGCTCGTGGCATGTCATTATAACTTTTTCGAAATAATGATGCTGCCTTTAGTTTTTTTGCTATAATTTATGCCCAATGCACTAGCGCCAGTCACTCAATACTGTAGAGTCTGCAGAGGTGGAGATAGCCCTTAATGAGAAGAGGTTTTGCCTTTATCTCCTTTATACTTCAACCATTATCTTCCTCCAGTCTATAACCATGCGGTTACCACTGACAATAATGCTCAGAGGCAACAAATGCTGATGAGTTTTCTATGCAGTCTTCACAATAAGTCTATCAAAACAACCTCGAAAAATTATGAACCCTAGTGACAGACAAATAGAACCAGCTTCAGCACGAATTTACAGCCCAAATGCAACGTTCCTTTTAATTCTTCAGGCTTTTCTTATCTCTGCTGTTCCTCTTCTGGCTAGGAGATAACAGTAATTCTTCTGTATGCTATTTTTTTTTTCCAACTGAGTAAGATGTTCCTCGTGTCTTTCTGCTTGCTAAAGATAAAGGGTTAAAGACCAACTTGTGTTGGTCGCTTTGTGTTGGGGAAAAAAAAAAAGTAATCAGTATTCAAGAGATTGTTATCAGAGGTAAAGCGCAGAGAACAGTAATTTTGCCTGCTTCAGTTAGGGTTTTTTTTTTTAGTTTTTTTTTTTTTTTTTTTTTTTTTTTATGAATGCACATAATGCCTGGAGTGTTGGGGCCAGATAAAAGAATTAGTGGCAGTGCAGGGGGACAGAAGCACAAAGTACACCGGAGAATTAGACTGTCTATCTTTGTCTCTCCCAGCTCATCCAGGCAGCCGGGGCTCGCAGCTCGTAAACAATTTAATCTTTTTGCTACAGTTAAAATACAAAGACAGCAAACCTCCTTCTTTCCAAACGGGGAGGGGGTACGGTACGGTGGGGCAGGGGGGAGAAAGGAGAGAAAAGGAGGTGGCAATTGTAGAAGGGAGAAATCAAAAAAGGGCTGACACAAACTTTTCTGTCTCAGTTTAACCTCTCGCCTTCCACCATCAGCATAATTTTCCAGCCAGAAATTCAGGAGGATATTTTATCTCACCAGCCAGCCCCACCTCCCAGACGTTTTCCCCATCCTCTCTCCTCTCCGCCTCCCCCATCCCCAGCTCAAAAGCTTCCCATTGTCGGTGGCTGAGAATTCCTCTGGCTCACAGGTTAAAAAGCTAAACAGATTAACCCATGTAGGGAGAAGGGGAAAAAAATAATAAAATAAGATGTGAGGCTTCTTCCCCCCTCCCTGCAGGAACATGGATTCAGGCTGTGCAACAAAAGTACAACATGGTTGTATCTCGCTCCTCGCCACGTGGGCGAGTCCGGAGGTCCATAGCCCAGGAAGCCGGGGAAATTCAGGTATGGGGGCCAGGCAGGAGGGGAAGGCAGTGCCTGAGCCCAGCCGGTCGCCCACGCTGTGTGTGATGGGGCTGGCGAGATATTTCCTCCACCTCCATGAGAGGAAAGCGATGGAGCCTCCTCCAGCCCGGTGGGAAGGAGCTTGGACCTTGTCTGGGCCACCACTCCTGCAGTGCCTTTGAGTCACCTCCACTCAGCAAGCATCTCCTGCAGCACCCGTGCTTGGGGGTTTCCCAGCCATACTGAACGTGCCCCAAGTGAAGGAAGTGAACGTAAGGATGTGCTCCACACCGCGCTAGAGGGAGACAGAGGGGAACAGCTTCGGAGCTTTAAAAAATCAAGGCTTAAGCTCTGGAGACCGAGTCAAGATGGACAAACCAGCCCATAGAGTCCATTGGTAACTCCTGCTCTACAACTACCGCAACCAGCACAACTGAACAAGCAAATCCAGACAAACACGGGCCCAGAGGATGAGAGAAATAACAGCAAGGCAACTTCAGGATCAGATTTCCCTTAAGACCATTTACACAGCACCTCTGCTCCTCCCTTCCAAACAAAAGCTCCTCTCTGGGAACTCAATAGTCACTCTTCTCCATCACCAAAGCAGTCATGTCCTTGGGGTAAATCCGAGAGGGGTGAAAACTAACAATTGCCTGGGATTAACAAATTAACTAAACAATCATGGGTTGGACTGTGCAGTCATTCCTCCCATGTGCCAATCCGTATGTAAAGACTCCATTTTTGCCTATTGGTCCCTAACCAATCTGCACGTCACCTACCGATATCACTCATACGCGAGTGACATTTACAGGATAATAACCCAAAGGCTTAAAAAAAAAACAGCCCAGGAAAGCAGAAGTATGTTATGGTGCCAGGGATGAAAATAGCATGGGGACAGCTTGCTCTTTCTGACCACCCGACTGACATTTTCTCTGCAGGCTCTAACACGCGCCACCATCACATATCAGCCCCTTCCCCACCTATTGCATCTGCTGCCTTTGCGACTGCAGCAAAGACAAACCACTTTTGGTACCAAGCCACTTTCAGTTTAAGTCTTGTGTTTGGCTAAAGACGGATCACGTCCCCAAACAGAAAATGAGAATAAAATAGTAGAAACATAACACTTTGTAAGGAAGAAATATTACTTTTGGCTTTAGAATGAGCTGCTGAGAGCTATTCTCTCATATCTCCATCCAGGAATTACCAAGCGCTTTAGAAACACTGTTTGAAATAGCCTCAGCCACTGCTCCGAGGAGGGGACTCTGCCTGTTTGGTTAAGTATGCGAGCAGAGAGCAGGGAAAGCGTGTTTCAGCTAAAAATGTTAGATTTCAACGCTGAGGACCTGTTATCCAACCATTACACAACATTAACCTCTGCATTAGGCTGACTGTTGTCCCCTATATACTGCTGTAGGTTGATTTTATGCACTTCCAAGGAGGTCAAGAGAAGGATTAGGATGAGGTGCTCAGGATCCCTGTTTGAGAATCAAGACTGGTGTTTACAGCTGATAACCCACAAGCCCTGCCAGCTGCTCACCCACGGACATCGTACCAGGCAGAGATGGGCGATGGGGAGGTTTGTTCCTCCCTGGCTGCTAAGACAAGCCAAGCGGGAGCCGCTTTGGCGCTGCGGGATGTGGCACCCGGCTGCGGCGACTGGCACAGGGCACCGGGTGCTCAGAGAAAGTGGAACCCAGCGGGGAACACCGCCGGCTCCCAGTGCCACCGGAGCAGGATGGACCTGCAGACCTGCTCCTGGGGGTTAAAGACACAAGGAGCCAGAAAGTCCTCATGGCCAATTAACACAAGAAAAAGGTGCTGCATACCTATGTATTTTGTATATATACATAATAATATATATTATAGAGGCCTTCCAGTACCTAAAGCCTACAGGGAAGATGGGGATGTAGTGATAGGACGAGGGGGAATGGTTTTGAACCAGAAGAGGGGAGATTTAGATTAGATATTAGGCAGAAATTTTTCCCTGTGAGGGCGGTGAGCCCCTGGCGCAGGCTGCCCCGAGAAGCTGTGGCCGCCCCATCCCTGGAGGTGTCCAAGGCCGGGTTGGACGGGGCTTGGAGCACCCTGGGCTGGTGGGGGGGTGTCCCTGCCCAGGGCAGGGGGGTGGCACTGGATGAGCTTCAGGGTCCCTTCCAACCCAAACCATTCTACGATTCTATATCAAGCCAGAGGTACAATAGAAAGGCTTCACGGTGAAAGGAAAGCAAAGCAGATGTTCACATGCACAGTTCTGTCTGTGCTCGTCCCTTCTATGAACATTAATTCAAACACTTTCTCTTGCACATATTAAGCAGAAAGGGGAAATAGTTAACCGATGTTAATATTTTTTAAATTAGGGGACAAGGAGATCCCGTTTAGGAGTCAAAGGCTGCTCTCACCCAAGGTTTTGTTTTAGAAAGGAGTGCAGAAGTTAATGAACCTAGAATAACCTTTAATTTTCAGTGTCCCCTCACTGCCTATTCACTCAGCATTCATGGCAGTGGCATTGCTCCTAATGAATGACTTGGTATTCATGTAGCTCTCTCAGTATTACTTATGTGTCTGATCTCTCCTAATGGAAAAACTGATTGTCACTAGGAAGTTATGAGGAAATATTAAAAAGATCTGATCCACAGTGAAAGTTTCTTCACTGTAAATGAAACTGCCAGATGACGAACGCAAATAAATTTGGGGAGCTCATTGGTACTGAAGTTGAGTGCCTTTATAATTTATATCTTTACTGGGGAGCATCTGATCTCCAACTTAAATGCAACCAAAATCGTTATGAAAAGAGGAATCACCCTACTTTCTCTACCCTTCCACCAGCAATCACAGCTGCAGCCTCTCCAAGCCTCACATTTACATCACAGCTGTTTTATATCCACGCTGAGGTAAAGATTCCTCACTAAGCCGAGAGAATTTTTTCTTATTTTTACATTATCTATGCTCTGCTATACATTTATAGGGACACTGTGCTGCGCATCCATCTCCGCCTCTCCCCTCCTGGGGACACCTCTTCAGCCGATCCCCTCTGGAGCTCCCGGGCACTTGCAGAAGCTGCTGCACGAGGCAGGCGGTGCCGGGTTCCTGCTGTGGGCGGTGGGAATTCGAGATCCGCACCCAGCAGGTCATGTTCTTCCAGTTCACCCTGTTGCACATCCACCTCGCTCGGTGCCCAAATCCCTCTGGTCAGAGATGCTCACAGTTCCCTCAGTGTCTGCCACCCCGTTTCTACTGTCCCATGGTAGTTTTAAAAGGCACCCAGATCTCCTGACTACGCCGAAGGAGGACACAGTGTGAAAAAATAAAAAAACAAAAAAATAAAAAAATAGCAGCAAGAGATGTTCTCTTGGTTTCTGCTTCCCTTAAAGCAGTCATAGAGGAGGTCTCCTCGATTCCCTTTTTGCCTGCACACGCCTGGCACACCCCACACCATGAGGGGTCTGGCACGTGGAATAACGTTCACTGTTAACAGTTGTATACACCAGGAAGAGCAAAATAATTCCCAGTTTCCATCCAGAGAAGACCTAGGCAAACCAAGCTACATAAACCCTCTGAAATCTTTCCTTATGATTTGTATATTTGAGCAGGCTTTGGTATTAAGTCTGAACTGATTGGGAAGATCAGTTCAGAGGCATCGCACCAGAATACCAACAGGAGCTGCTCTTCCGCACCGCTCCCCTCCTTCCTTCTCCCTTTGTAAAATTCCCCTGGAGGTAGCAAATATCTCCTCTCTTTGCAAGCACTTTACAGCAGCCTTTCTTCGGGATGCTAATGCTAATGAAAAATGCATGCGAATGATTAGTTCTAGCAAAACAAATTTCCTTCCCAGAAAAGCTTGGAGTTCACACCGCGCTGGGAGCCGCGCGTCAGCCCGAGTCCCGGCACAGACCACGCCGCCGTTCCCCACCCCGCCAGCTCTCCGTTCACAAAGACACCGCTGGCCCAGGGGGCACTTGCGTGTTGTTCACTAAAAGGGGGTGAAAACCCCATTGTATTTGGCTTTTTCAGCACAGCCGAACTCCTTGGAACAAGCAATAGTTTAATGCCTTCTGAGAATTATGTTTTAATTTTGCCGCTGTCTTCCCAAGCAAATTATTCATCTGCTCAGTGTGTCGCTCCCCTTATCCAACATCAGACACACGAGGCTGTTACAAAGCTCATCTGCTTTTAGTTCTTCAAAATATGCTCCTCCCTACTCTGGCGTGTTGTCACCTGCGATGTGCTCAGCAGGCAGAGGCTCAGCTGGTTCTTCACTCACCAGCCGTCCCACAATGAACCAATGCTCCTCTGGGAGCAGAAGAGATGGCGATGGCAATGCCGGTGGCACACACTGTGTCCCTCCGGCTGACCCAGGACAGCCAGCCAGCCCCCGTCCGCCCTTGCAGTCAAGTCTTGGACTTCCTCATCTTTTAAACAGATTTCTCTAGTCCTCACTAACTTTTTTCCCCAGTGCTTTTCCATCCCCACCCTAACAGATATTTCCATCAGAAGGGTATTTTCTACATGGATCTGTGGAAAACTTCTAAAAAAGCAATTTTTAATTCACCCAAACGCAGTGCTGGTGCCAGAAATGTGACTGCTCCTCCCCTGTGGAAGGGTCAGTGTAACCCACACGCAACGCTCCGCGGCCGCACCAGCCTACACCCAGGAGGTACTTTGGGAATGCTTTTACGCATCTGAGAAAACCTGGAGTGGCTTTGCTCGCCAAATTTCCACAAACAAGTTTAAATTCACCCAATAAAGTCACTCTTAGTTAATTATTTACCCAGATTCTATGGGAGCCAAAGCTACAGCTTCCGGTTTAATTCAGGATCGCCAGGCATGGGTCATAATTATAGCAGGTTTTGTTTGGCAGACGCCAGACATTGTTTTTCTTCATGCACCTGCAGATTGCTTGGCACCCACTGCTGCGATCCGGCCCTCTTGGCTGGAAAACCTTCCAGATGTTGCAGTGTTTCCATGTGCTGCGTCCCAGCACCCATACACGGATGTGGATGGCCAAAAACTGAAGCCTTCCAAACCCGGAGCTTCCAGACAGCCCCGCACTGCCGCACCACCTCCAGCACCATCGTATCCCACTCGTGTGGGCAGCAGAGCACGACCCATGGACATGAGTCAGCCTTTTGCTTACGGTGGTTGCACCCTCCTTTGTCCAACTGGTGGGACCTTCTCTCCTACAGCAGCGGCCACCATCGCCCTCAGCCGGGATGTTCATACACAGCCTGCCTTAACCCAAATCAACATGAGGTGGCCGAGGAAGAGGAGAGCCCGGCAGCTCTGTCTGGCGCATGGGGACACCGGCATGTGTGAAATGTGGCCAAGAGCCTCTCGGCAGCCCTGGCCACCTCAGGCGGGTGCGTGGGCTGGTGTCAACCCAGCCGGGCCAGCTCACAGCGCTTTGTTCTGGGGCTGCCAGATGGGGTGGGACGGGGGTCAGCCCTGGCAGCGGGACACGGAGCTGCTTTACTCACTCCAGCGTGAAAAATGTCACCCTCCTCAGGGTGTCTTGTTGTTTTTGGTGGTTTGTTTTTTTTTTCTCTCCTTCCTCCCTTTCCCCTCCCCGTTCCCCACACAGCTGTTAATGAGACAGTTTGCTGGAGCCAGACAAACGCAGACAGGCCCCGCGCGGCTGCTGCCCGGGGGCCAGGCGCTGGGAGCGGGCAAACAGGGCAATGTGGCACTTTTGGTGTAAACATGTGGCATGTTGGCGTGCCAAAAGCTTGGTTGGTGGCCTCTATTTGTTTTTCAAAGAGCTTGTCAGGTTCATTTACACACGTCGCCGCCTGCGTGCGCTTGAAGAGAGAGGGGAAACACATTCTTTGTCTGCCCGGTCCCCCCGCAAGCCCTGCAGCCACATCGCCTTGGGACCAAAGGGCTGCAGGAGCTGCAAAAGCAGGGAAATGTGTCCTCCTGGCTCGCCCCGCACTCCAGCTCTGCAAGCAAAGGCCGGCAGAAAAGGTCTTTGCATGGGTTTAACAAGATCCTCCAACCAACCATCCTCTGCCAGCCTGAGAAACACCACCTCGGCTTTCAAGCAGCGTAAACGTCAAGTCCTGCCCGGTCAATACATCTTGTCCTACTTTTCCTAAAACCGAGCTTTTGTCCTGGGCTCTAGGGAAGGCAAACCTGGCTCCTGAGCCCAGTCCCACCCAAAGAGGCCGCTCAAAGCTTTCTGCCTACCTAAACACCTATATTCTGAGCACGAGCAAGGTTTCTCCTCGATTCCTGTGAAAAATTTAGATCCTCTGCGGCAGGAAGAAAACAAAAATTAAAAAGTTTCGATTATTTTCTGAGATGCTTTCCTGAGTTTTGCAAGGAAACTGGTACTGGAATTGCGATCACCTGTCAAAATTGCTACCAGGAGATAACGTGGCTTTTAACCAGCTCTGAAACGCTACTTGAGTGAAGTGGAACAGAATTGAACCAAAAGGGTTTTACCTCCCCAATGTTAAGTGCATATTGAAGATTTAAGTAGCAATTAAGGTTGCTGTAGAAGATAGCAAAACAGCATGTTTATTTTCCAAAGATAAGAAAAAAAAGAAAGAAAGAGGAAAAAGGGAAAAAAACCCAGCAATTAGGAGAATAGACCGGGGGGAAAATATTAAATGGATGTTTCTGCACAAAAAAACCCAGGCTGACAACATTTCTGCTTTGTAAGGGGGAAATTACTGTAACGCGCTGTTTACATAGCAGAAATCAGGGGAAATTATGCTGTCACACTGACATCTGTAGGAGAAGGACAATTTTAAAATTACACTGTTCAACACCTTTAATGATTTGTAACACAAGAGGTGTGGCTACTCCTATTAAATGTGTTGCCAAATCAATAAAAGGCATAATTGGAGTTGTTAGAGCAAATTATAGCACCACCGTTATGTTGCAATACAATGTTCCCTTGTAAACTGCTATTACGGGTAAAGCTGTATTTCTCTCTTATTTGGCTGTTTTGTAATGAGTTGGCATTTTGCTCCATAATAGTTCCACTTTCTTTTATGGAGCTTTCACTTTTACTTTCCTCTTTTGTGCAGCCTATAATTTCCCTTCCCTTCCCTACCTCTCTGCCTGTTGACAACTGGTCTATACACCTTTGAAAACAGCCCTGAGGTTATAAACTATATTATTTAACATTATTTGTAATCTTTTTCAATTGGAAGTCAAGGGGGGAGGCTCAACATTCGCACATTTAGAATCCGAGATGTCTTTAGGCTGGGCCTTCACCTTCCCTGGAGGAGAGGGAGCTGCAGCGGGGTAGGAGAGACGGGAAGACGTTGCATAAACTCTTCAAGGGTCTCGCTACTGGCATTTCAAATGAAGGATTTGGGCTTATCTATCTAGAGCACAAGGAGTGGCTGTGAAAGCGCTGGCAAGGCTGCATTATTAGTTGTAAATCACAAAATGTGCCCGGCGTGCTAAAGTTACCAAGGTCTCAGTTCCTGCCTTGGATCACAGTGCCCAGAAAGGGGACTGTTGCTTTGCCGCTAATAACGAGAGGCTATTTGTCCCTCTGGTGAGAAGTAAGGCTAATAAACGTCAGCTCCTACACATGCTCATCCCCCATCCCGTGGCTTTGCTGGCACACAGGGGCAAGCTGGTGCCAAACTGCAAGGTTACCGCCTGGATTCCTTGGTGCTCGCACGGGCTGCCTCGCACCTATGTGGTTCAAGGGAACGCATGAGATGTGCTATGAGCCAACAAAAGTATGTCTTCAGCTCACAATTAAAAAAAAAAAAAAGAGAGAGAAAAAGAGGAGAAGAGAAAGGAGAATTGCACCTGCTACAGGCTTAACCCAATTCAGCACAAGCCTTACCCCATTTAACATAAAATCCTAGGGACGGTTGTGTTTTGAATAGCTGCAGCCCCAGACCTACTGAGGAGCGCTGCCCAGACAGCTGCTAACGCCCTCTGCAGAGGCAGGAGCTGAGCCAGCGTGGCTTTCCTCTCCTTGCTGAGAAAAAGGTAATAGCCAATATTCAGCCTCCTTTGCTAGAATAAGGCCTCTGTGTCTTCTTTTGCCACTAAAACAACATAACAATTCACTAGTGTAAGACACGGACGTATTTGGGTTTTACAAGGGCATGGAGTGACAGGACGAGGGGGAATGGCTTCAAACTGGAAGAGGGGAGATTGAGATGAGATATTAGGAAGAAATGTTTCCCTGTGCGGGCGGTGAGCCCCTGGCGCAGGCTGCCCCGAGAAGCTGTGGCTGCCCCATCCCTGGAGGTGTCCAAGGCCGGGTTGGACGGGGCTTGGAGCACCCTGGGCTGGTGGGGGGGTGTCCCTGCCCAGGGCAGGGGGGTGGCACTGGATGAGCTTCAAGGTCCCTTCCAACCCAAACCCTTCTGTGATTCTAAGATTTGTGCCAGAGGAGAGCTTTAGCATCAGCACACACCTCAATGCCTCTCGCATGGAGACGCTGCTCAGGTAGGAACCCTACATGCAAAGTTTGGGCAATAGGTAAAGGTGTCTAAACACACAGACATCAAGTTTTTATCTAAGCAAAATAAGATTTACTTAGCCTCATTTTATTAAATGGTATCTAGGACCTGCAATAAACCCCTTGGTTTTCTTTGAGCCCTGTATCAGCTTGCACTCGGATCCCGTCCTCTCTCGGCCAGGAGTTATTATGCACATCAAGCAGGGAAACAGAGGCTCAGCAGCAATTTTCCTCACACATTCTTGGGTGAAAACAGAGCACCAATTTTTGAAAAAAAAGATGCATGTAAAGGGATGATACCAGCCTAATGGAGAATGTACGTGGGTGCCCCCTCCCAGCCCGTCTGCGCCGCTGCGGCCCCCATGTCCTCACCCCCCCAGCTCCTCGAGAGCCCAGCTGGGGCAGGGTGGGCAGCAGGAGCTGCGGAAGAGGTCGGCGCGCACACACACACGCTCTGCACTACAAAACCACTTCCCTGAGCTCCACATGAACCGTCCCCTGTGTTTTCCCCATTGATTTGGGAGGGATTTGTTCTTCTCTCTTTTGATGCCATGGTGCTCTGTGCACTGGGAGGCACCTACTGGTGTTCGTGCCAGGTCAGACCCTTAGAGAAGTTGTGTGAGAACAGTCTGGGCAGGGCAGCCCCTGGGGGAAGCCCAAGAGGACGTAGAAAGTGTGCTTGCAAATGTCTTGGGATATAACCCAGACGTATTCTCTTTCTGACAGCATCAGAGAGAAAAAAAAATATTGCAGCTTGTCTCAGAAAACTCAAGTCATAATTCCCCCAAGAACGCGCAAGAGCTGAACGCGCAGCGGAATCGCAGGGTGGCATCGAAAGGATGGGCAATTCAACCCCACGTCTGGTAAGGAGAAAGCCAACACACACACACACAGTGTAAACCCCCTCAAACCCATCCGAAGGAATACAAAGGGGGCAGCAGGGAAGAGGAGCAGACCCACATTCACATATTCCCTGCTAGATGATACACAAACACAAGCCACCACTTGGAGAAGCGGCAAATGGAAACACGCGTTCTTCCGGCGGCTGGGGTTTTGTTTCGAGTCAAAGCCCTCCTCCTAGATTCATATGCAGAAAGGTGGGAGGGGGGACAGCCAAAAAAAAGTGAGGCTCACATTTCGTATCGGCACACGTGCGCGTTTCTCTGGGCTTATCAGGCATAAGAATGCATTGCTCGTAGCCCAAATGTAAAGCAGTTAATAAACAGGCTGTTAATGTGTCAGTAGACAGCAGTAGACAAGGCACACTGTCTTAGGCTCCCCCCACCTCCTCATAATCCTAATTGCATCAAATCTAATCATTTTTATGGGATAAGAAGATTTCCATAGATGACAAAGGGTTATATTCTCAGCCCTGTTGATCCATCTAGTAAAATTAGATAAGAAATAGATTTCTAGGCAATGCATTAAAGACGATTGGGAGGGAGGCAAAAAGAAAAAGGGGAGATCATTTACTGCAATTCTGTGTCTCACTCTTTGGTTCAAGAAAGAAAATGTAAATGTGATGGTCGTTTGGCCACAGGCAGCTGCTTCTATCAGCCACTGCAAACTGCAGCAGGACAAAGGGGTAACTCTGGTAAAAGGAAAGGTTAATAGCAAAGCAGGGGAAGGGGGGGACGCTCATCGGCATGTACAGCACGTCGCAGCCTCGACACTCGGTGATGGGTTCGAACTGGGAACTGACATGAGATATAGAAGTGCTCACTGAAAATAATTCAGAGTGACGGCCGCATTGGCCTGAAAATGGAGAAGGGCTGAATCACCAAGCACTTGGCGAATATGCAGGAACAGGGTTGCCAACTGCTCCTGATTATTTTCAGTAATAGCCTGGATTTCACTGACCACTCCTCCTCTCCCCTCACCTACCTGCCCCCAGCATCTCTCAGAAGTTGCAAATTCAGTGCACTAGTGGAGGAAATGTTGCTGTTTACTTGTATTTTAACCAGAAACATGCGCAAATCCCTGCAACATCTGTGGTTAAATAACTGAGTAATAACATAGAGAATGCTAATAAAGAAAAAAAATTAAAACTGCACTCAGCCTCCATCTCTAATGTTCATTTTACCAACAAATATCTTTGCAGAGTCAAATCACGCTACTCATGCTGAAAATGAAACATATAAGCAATATACTAGGCCTTGATTCTTTCATATGTACAATCACACAGCTATTCATACGCTGACAGACATATTAAAGGATGCGCTACATGCACTGTATGATACAGGCATGTTTATTATTCCAGAAAAACATTTTTCTTGAGCACTCAAAATACAACAGTTTATCTAGACACCCACACACTGACGTTACAGGCTCTAGCATCTTCGGGCGCTGTGAAAGAGCGTAACAACCGCCACACAGCTGAGTCTGCTCTCCAACAAAATGCCAATGTTGAACAGTTCGAAAAGCTCTGTATTGTATCAATTAGAATTTCAAATTACGCTCTTCCAGGTTTCTATACAGATACCTTTAGCTAGGGGCACATATCTCACCTCCCTCCCCTGGAAGGGCAGAGAGCAACCTGTCTCAGGTGGGATGCTGGGGTCCTTCTGGGAGGGCAGCACGCGTGGTGGCAGGTCACAGCCGCGTCCCTGCCTAGCTCAATAGCTCAGCTTGCCCTGACCACCTCCCCGTGTAACTTATTCCAAGAGAACAAGAGGGTCCCGGTATCGTAGCAGGCTTCTTTCAGGTATTAACAAATGACAGTCTCACTGGGTGCCTTGTGGGTTTTGTTTGTGGTTTGTTTTGTTGTTGTTTTTGTTTTTTTTTTTTTTTTTTTTTCTTAAATCTGGCCACGAATACATTTGGAACAACAAAAAAAAGAGGTTAAAAATATGCTAAAGTAAAAATAGATCCTTCATCTGCAGTTCGTCTGGATGGTTGGCACTCACCCTAAAACATGAGTTATTAGAAGATTCAGAAGCTCTAAAAATCAGCATCCAAAGGAAAAAGACAAAAGTGGAGACAATCTCCTGCAATGCACGTATTCATATGACCACCAGCACCATTCCCCCTCCAGCGTGACCCTCTCCCTTGGGTCTTAGTGGATCTTTTCTGCCGTACTGCTGCAATAGCTGTACAAGCCAGAGCTAAGGCAGCTTTTGGACCATCACCTGCACATACCACAAATACAGTGCTTCTGCAGAGACGCAACCTGTCGTGCGGTGATGCCAAAGAGAGATCCTTCTAACGCTGATGATTATTTGGAAAAGGAAAGCAGCGCTAGCCTGGGACCCAGGCTGGGAAGAGACCAGAGTCTCCTCTCTAGAGCACGTTCCTCTCTAGGAAGGTGCAGAGCCCCCCCACCATTTCACATGCACCGGACAGAGGAGGGCTATCGCTTGGATCCCAGAACTGAGCCTTCCTTTCCTCCCCCTCACACAGGGTGAGCCCCTGCCCTGCGGCGAGTTCTGCCTACCTTCCCAGAGGCTCAGCACAGCCCCGCGTGTTAAAACCCACAAATCATCACGTACAAAGCAGGTGGGGCAAAGCCCTCAAAGATACCCGAGGATCAGTCCCACTAAAGCCTGCCTGCTGCTGGCCCGGGATGATGCCAGCCACCTCACTAGCCACGCTGAGCACATAGGAAAACTCCCTCATGGAACAGCAAGCATTTAACGGAGTGGTGTGAGCAGGCTCACACCGCCACTGCTGGTTTATTTTGCCTTTCAAGACATTATTAACCAAAAAGCCTGCAGAGGCGCCTTAAAGAATGGGGAGTTACTGATACTAAACCCAAAAGTGGTGAGGAAGGAACCTCTGGGCAAACCTCAAGTTGGCATTGCAAAGCAGCGTGGCTGAAAAGCACAGCCAGAAGTTCAAAGAGAAGAATGTGCTTGCAGTTAAAGCGTGGGTCCCTTCCCCAGCCTCCTTAGGCAGGCCACTTCTCGGGGGTCTCTGCAGTGGCCTCGGGAAAACGGGGCAAACTCACAGAAACCAGAGATGAGGTGTCTGTGCCAACTGATAGCATTTCACAGCTCTCGAGACAGAGCCAACTTGCAGATCCATGGCACGAAGGCAGGTCTGGAGCTGCGGGCTCTGCTGGGGATGCGGACAAGGCCCCTGGGAGATCAGGCAGAGCTGTGGTACCCAGAGTGGGTTCAGCTCCTGCGGTTGAGCTGCACTGCGTGGAACAGTGTGTGCTCCGTACCGACATCCTCACTCTTCAAAAAACACGTTTTCCCCTCAACACAGCCTAGTGCAGGATGTGGGGCGCAGTTAATACAGTACCTGCCATGCTCAGCTCTTCCTTCCCTCCTTTGTCATCTTAAAGCTGCCATTGCGAGGGCCCTTCTGAAATTACGTAAAGCCCTGCTGGTGAGAGGAAGGCAACCTGTATTTATAACATCAGTGTTGAAACACATACTAATTCCACATAAATCTATGGCAAGTTAATCATGCCTGCGTTTCCAATGCAGTTTTATGAGGTGGGAACCGTTAGCCCAGCACTGCTCCCGCAGCAGAGGTGGCGCTGGCTGTCGGCTGCTCCGGGGCAGCCGCCCTGTGCGCACCCCAGAGGAGCTGCACCCACAAACCAGCTCCCCACCGGGCCGTCCCGAGAGGGTTCCCCTTTCCAGAGCCTTTGGTCTGACTCCCCCTGAACTCATCCTACAGCGTCACAGATGCTATTTTAGCTGATTTTTTTTTTAATGCTGCCATTGTGCGATCTACAGAAAGGCACCAAGTTGTGAGTCAGTACAGCCATCAGAATGACCCCATTTTGTTCTCATCCAAAGCACCTTATTATTAAGTTTCAACGCAACTAGTATGCCCTGTACCTG
Organism: Pluvialis apricaria; assembly: GCA_017639485.1. Lineage (NCBI taxonomy): Eukaryota > Metazoa > Chordata > Aves > Charadriiformes > Charadriidae > Pluvialis > Pluvialis apricaria. Next base: position 1,044,924 of record CM030024.1, read on the forward strand.
GTTTAATGATTAGTGGAGATGGGGAAAGGACACCTGAGACAAGGCATGTGGAAACCAGGACCTACAACCAACAACATCGGGCAGCACATTGCCGTTACTTCTCCCTGGAAGAGCGTTTTAGATCCAAACCTCCTTAAGATCTTCTCCACAATTTGCCAGGAGTTCTTCTAATACCTATGCAACACCTAAACCTGGAGTTAAAGCTGGTTAACCTATAGCCCTCTCTCATGACAAGAATCAGAGCAGATACCACGACATCTGGGGTCTCCTGTTGAGTTACTATACAGACGCTGGAGGAGCTGCTGTCAGTCTGCCTCAGTTTTCCTTCGCTGTGCTGAGAATATAAACTCCTAGCATTGCCGCACTGTCAACCTTGCTAAGCCTTGGCAGTAGCAGAAATCTTTGTTTGAAGAACCAAAGAGAATTTGGATCCGAACTCAGGATGGGTTTTGGCAAAGAGGGACAGAGAACAGACAGATTTCGTGCAACATGGAATCGCTGGAAGGAAACAATAGCCCACGGCAAAGAAAATGAGGAAAAAAAAATCATTTCTGCACTTGCATGAAATATCCAAAGAGTTGGGGAACAAAACCAACCTTTAATGTTTCGGTTGCTCTTCCCTGTGGATGCAGTTACTGGAGTAGAATACGGAAAGGTCACTCGGCTACAGTCATGCCTCCAGTCCATTTCAGGGTTTTAGCACTGACATTAGCCCATAAATAGTGAAGGCATCATTTTGTGAAATAAATTTTTAAACTGTTCTGTTTATACTAGACTTAGTAAAACATGTGAGGTCTTCCTGCAGTAAGCTTCTGGAAGTCTACGAAATAGCAGTCACCTTAAGAAAATTAAGGGATGGACTACTGGTAATTTGAATATGCAGCTTTTTATTTATTTTAGCTTTGTTTCCTAGATGACACATCATTTTGTAATAAAACACAATTATCTAAGCGCATTTCTTAGTTAATAAACTAAGTAAATAAACGGGTCAGCAAAGATGACTAAAATGCTCAAAAGTTCTCCCAGTGCATGGAGAAATCTGGAGGTGCGGGGCCTCCATGTCGCCTAGGTTTCTGTGCTCAGATATTTCACTGCAGAACAGGCTTATCAGTTTGCTAATAACCATCTGCTTAGACCTCAGTTCTCCATCCCATTCAGTCTGCACTTCCACAAGCTGAAATTAAAAATATTGACGGAAACCATTTCTGCCAGGCAAGAGAAGTTCAAGCTTTTACCATATTTTTTTTCGTGCATTCCTGATGAAGTTTCTATGTGCGCCCTATATTACCTGCCAACTATTATTCTATTTATTTTACATTTCTGAAATGTAAAATATTAACATAAAAAAATATAATACAGAATGTAATTTTTCCTGCAAAATGCAAGACAAAGCAAGCTGGGGAACATACTGAGCCGTGGTTATTAGAGCAGCAGCCCTCCCCGCGCAGCGTTGTACCTGTCAAAGGAATGGATCCAGCCAGATGCCACTCAAGGAGGGTCTTGGGATGTTGGAGCCGGTCCAGAGGAGGGCCATAAGGATGCTCCGAGGGCTGGAGCACCTATCCTATGAGAACAGGCTCAGAGAGTTGGAGGTGTTCAGCCTGGAGAAGAGAAGGCTCCGGGGAGACCTTATTGCGGCCTTCCAGTACCTAAAGGGGCTCCAGGAGAGCTGGGGAAGGACTTTTTCCAAGGGCATGGAGTGATAGGACGAGGGGGAATGGCTTCAGACTGGAAGAGGGAAGATTGAGATGAGATATCAGGAAGAAATTTTTCCCTGTGCGGGTGGTGAGCCCCTGTCCCAGGTTGCCCCGAGAAGCTGTGGCTGCCCCATCCCTGGAGGTGTTCAAGGCCAGGTTGGACGGGGCTTGGAGCACCCTGGGCTGGTGGGGGGTGTCCCTGCCCAGGGCAGGGGGGTGGCACTGGATGAGCTTCAAGGTCCCTTCCAACCCAAACCATTCTTTGATTCTATGAGGTACCTGGGAGACCTGAGGAAGACGTGCAGTATGTCTAAGCTATATGTGCAGAGAAGACATCAGAAAAGAAGGCATCCTCATGGCCCTCTGATGTGTACTGACTGTGCCAATATTAGTTTCCAGTCCAAGAGAGACTTTTCTGTGATTCAGAACACTTTGGGTCATGGGCTCCTGCCATCGATTTTTCATGCCCTTCATTTCACATGATTTCTACTCTCGATTCTCCAATGCACATAGCTTATGCTGCACAGCAAAACCCATTTAAGAGACCTTTTGCCTTAGAATTCAAACTCTTCCATATCTTGAGGAAAACTTAGATACATGATTTTTCATCCAGGTCCATTTTTACTTGAGCAGCCCATTGGAGAAGGCTGTTACTATAATCTACTTTTGAACCAAAACCTTGTTCTGGAGGCTGCAGGCCTCCAGGAAAGGGTCCAAAATAAATCCATATATGCGAAATAAATCCCTATTTTGATGACACAGGGAAAAGCTGATGCAGTAGATCAGCAAGCATCTCTTCTTTCTGGGTGCCCACAGCAGGTTTTACTCTTGGGCCCTGGTGCAGCTCTGATACCCAGTTTTATAGAAATTGTATCTCTACTGAAATCACTTTTTACACCTGCTAGAATTTGGCCATGCAGTCTGAGCTCTAATAACTCAAGGACCAAGCAAGCATTTATTATAGTTAAGGTATGACACCAGGCTGCAGTTGCAAGCTATGTGGAACCTACACAATGTTAATGTGAACGTATGTATTGGGGAAAAGTGACTGCAATGAACCCGGTACCCAGCTGTTAAATATTAACCGTTTTGCCTTTTTCCTGGGACACAAAGTGAGCCTTAATCCTCAGTGCAGCCCATGGAAGAGGTTTGCAGGGTTTCGTTCTAACCCCTGCACTTCTGCTTGGCTTCGTGCCTGCGTAACTGCAAGCTCCAAGTGACCCTTCTTCAGATGGAGCGATTATCCTGTGCCAATCGCAGTTGCCTCTGGGCAGCAAAGGGCATCTGCTGGAGATACTCTTTGTAGCCCTGGGAAGAGGAAACTCAGATATGATTTATGGAAGCAAAGAGCTCATTTGAAATGAAGAAACACTCAAAGACTTTTGCTTTAAACGGCCTGCACGGCAAGGAGCCCAGCCACACGCTTCAAAATGAGTGGGAACAAACTCCCAGACTGAAGTCTCACGTTCACTCCCCATGTTCGCCACCCTTGGACATGCACCTAAGGCTAAGTTCTGGCTTGCAGGTGGCAGCAGCGTCCTTGCATTCAGACCAAGCTGTTACTTTAAATCCACCTCTCATGCAGCGCTTCTTCACCATCAAGGCAGGAAAACCTGCAGCACCTCCACACATCTCAGTTGCTATGACTTGCAGTACGCTGCCCTGACTTCCCAGAGACATTTTTATTTGCCAAATGCAGAGGGTGGTCGGGGTGTCCCCATCCCTGTCCTCCCCCCAGCCCATAGATATGTTTCTCCCCATAGCATCCGGGGGTATTCCTCACCAGGCCAAGGCAGGGGAAGGTGTCCCCCTTGTTTGCCAGATTGCTCTGAGAGTGCAGAACAAGCTGACTTTCATCCTGGATGACAAACAACACACCAAGCTCTTAAAAAACAAAACAAAACAAACAAACAACAAACACACCAAAAAAAACACCAAACAAAAAACCCCAACCAAACCAAAACACACTTCTGTTACTAATTTGATGGAAAATATTTTTCTGTTTCTATGCTGGGAAAGAGAAAACCGCAAGAAGAGTAAGAAATGCACCGTCTCCCATAGGAACAGAGCAAATATCTTGTGTGGTGATGTCCAGAAAAATAATTAATGTGCCTTTGGGATCTAAACTGGATTCCACCACTTCAGTCACCTCGACCCACGACCTTTATAAAATCTACCAGTTTGCATTTTTTCTGCTTCCACCTCCTGAGAACCAGATGCCCTCTTTAAAAAGAAAAAAAAAAGCAAAACAAAAAACAAACACCACCACACACCAAAAACCACCAAAACCCCCAAAATCAAAAGCACATGCGCTGATCCTTCATGTCCCCATCCAACAAAATCAGGCTGAACTTCAAGCATTTGGGGAGTCCTCTTACAGCCAGTCAAGCAGCTGAAGCTGAGCTCACGGTAGAGCTGTTTCCTGAATTGCAGCTGTGCTGAGTGGTACTAAAAAGCAGCAGGAGTGACTTTTCTGGCTGCCGTTGTCACCTTCATGTCAGCGTAACCAGCAAAGTGGCCTCCCAAGTGCTGGCTTCCTCCCCTGGGGGTGCGCTGGCCCCAGATGCCACATGGCACCCAGGCACCCTACGTTCCTATAACCCCAGCCCGGGGCGAGCCGAGCACCTCCTGCACCCGGCGCTGCGAGGAGCGAAGGGTGATGCAGGACAAGCTCAGGTTTCTCAAAGCATACAGCACAACCAAGTCCTACTCGTTTAGGCTTGTTTGGAGCGTTAAAATAAGGAAAGCAAAACAAAACTGTAGTGATTGCACTCAGAGGGGCATATTTTACTCAATTCAAGTGTAACAGGAGCATCACTGAACCACTGGGTAAATGCACACACACGAACACTCCCTTCCTCTACAGGTTCTTATTCAAATGTACATTGCATGCTAAAAGATACTTTTAACCCAAATATATACAACACTACAATTATTTTTACCAGTTGAAATTAGAAAAACTATGTTGTATGCCACTGCCTCCACCTGACAGGGTAGATGCTAAAGGTACACAAACCCTCCTAACCCAGCCACAGCAGACTTTGCTACAGAATTTTTAACTAAAAGATTTAAATTCTTTCAAACTTCTTTAGCTTTTCCACCTTGATTTAGATGGGATTTTTTTTTTTTTTTAATTTTTTAAATAGCTTTCCTGAGATCATTTACAGGCCTTTTAAAGGAAAATTAAACCCCTATTACCTCTCAGATCAATACTCGCTACAGCCAGCCATTAGAGCGGGGCTGCCCAGACCCTTCATAAAAGGAGGGGAGGGAAGGAGAGAGGGGGGCAGGAGGAAGCAGTTGTCCTCATAGTGCTTCAGGTCCTCATAGGGACAGTCCTACCGCTGGAGCCCGAGACCACCCTCCTGGCAGAGGTAAAAAAAATTGAGCGATGCAGGAACAGGATTCCCAGGATGGTCAGTTCACTCCTGCTCATCCAGCTCAGATTTCGCTGGTGCCTTTTGCTTTACAACCCCCGCAGCAGCCAAGCTTTCCTCCGACTTTTATTTTTTTTGCCTAGCTACATCTATTTCCAGTGAGGATGGATGATCTATTTTGAGTTTAGTTATTGCACGTGGGATTTCTAGTTGTTGCTGTCTTCTTTGACAGACTTTCCCCTCGCAGACTTTTGTCCCCTTTTCTGCAGAGATGCCCCTGGAGAAGGAGCATCCCAAGAAAGCTGCAAGCATCTCTCTCCTTTGCATAATCAACCTATCTGCCATGGAGCGGGCTGGGAGGCAGGAGGGGGATGTAACAGACTTGCCATTATCTCTGCTCTTTTTGCACCTTCTTTTCAGCCTCTCTCTCTCTTTTTCCCCTTACCAGCTTTGCTCCCGTCTATGAAAAATCAGCAAATAAAAAGTTACATTAACCCCACCCTGACCTCTCCGACATAATACACTGTGGGCTGATGGGCTGCCTTTGGAGCTTCGTTGAAAAGCTGTCATTCTTCGGCATCCCAAGTACAGCCTAGGGAGCATTTACCGGATAATTAATATATTAAATGCATGAAAAATAGTTACACAGGGCCCCCCCCGCCAGATCCTTCCCACACATACACATATACTGCCATCTTTTTCAGGGAAAGAAGGGATGCAAAAAAGAAAGGGGAAAAAAGATAGATACAGCATGCGCACCATCAATATAAAAGCATCCCCTGAATAGCCATCATAAAAACTGTTCATAATTTTATAGCTTCATTCGTGCTGGAGCACCATAAAGGCAGGCCATATTTTTTACACTCAGGATGCCTCATAAAAAAAAAGAAAAAAAAAAAGAAGAGAGAAAAGGAAGGAAGGACGGTTGGCATGGGAGACATGGAAGCACAGCTCAGAAGCCATCAGCTCACCTGAGGACAAGAGCTCAGGAGAAGGGGGTTTGAATCTGTCCTCTTTGACCTGTGAGGTTCTGAATCCCTAGGAGGCCATCAGAATAATTATTAATTGGGAAGTCTTTAGCTTCCCCCCATGCTTTTTCTTTTTTTTTTTTTTTTTTTTTTTTTTTTTTTGCTGACTGCATATTTGCCTTTTAAAAGGATGATGGAAGGCCAGGGAAGCAGCCCTGCCCTCCAACTGTGTCCTTCACCTTTAAGTGGGCCAGCATCTCTTTTGGCGCTTTGAATCCCCCTCCCCTTTCTCTCCACCTCCCCAAATGCAAAATTCATGAGCTGGAGCATGGATTAACAAATAAATTATAATGAAGGCAAATGGGTAGCAATAAAAAATAATAATAATAAAAAAGGAGGCCTCACCTTCACGTGACAGAGGCTGAGCAATATAACAAACTAGCTCGTTTATTTTCACCAAAGCCCGTTCTCCTGCTTGGGAAGGTAGGTTTTTAAAGCATTTTATCCTTTATTTCCTGTAATATATTTGGACAAGGTAGCTGTAAATCCGAGGCAAGAGGAGAAATCAAAGAGTGGCAGGAGAAGATGGGGGTCGAAGGGAAAGAAGCTGCGTTGGTTTGTGGATATGGCCCCTGAGCTTTTGCGATCCAGGGATTTAGAGCGTTCACCTACACATCGCACTTGGCTGGGCTGGCTGCCTCCGCACAGCTCTGAGCACGCCACGTTGCTGCTCCCGGCCATTTCCAGTTCAAACTGGGCCTTTATTATACATGTGCATGCGTATTTTTTAAACGTGATACGTATAGCAGTAGGGATGTCCCTTAAAATTTACAAACCAGCCTTGTTGCCCATCTGACAGCCCAGAGTCAAGAGAGAAAACATCACTGTTTCAGAAATCAGCTGTTATGTCTGTTAAAGTAGAACAGGTAAGTTCAAGAGAAAGCCCTGGATACCCATTCTCCACTCAGAGGTCGTCAGAGGTGGCTGTTTCCTTCCTCCAGTGACATGGCCCAAGAGCCATATCTCAAAAAGGATGCTTTTCAACCACAGGAAACTTTCAAAGAAAAGTTCGTATCAATTTTCAGTAAGAGGGCAATATTTTGTGGTTTTGTTTGGTTTGGGGTTGTTTCTTTTGTTTTTTTTTAAAATCAAGATTAGAAAAACCTAATTTCCTGCAAAGAATCATTAAAAAAAAACGTCAATAATTGGTCCTACACTAAGTTTTCTGATTAAAGGACGTTTAAAAGAACCAAAAGAAAAGGAAAAGGAAAGACTAGTCCCTATTTTTCATTCCAGCTCCCCGCCAGATCATTCCTTCAGCTGAGGTTGTCCCCCATGACCTAAGTGTTGACCACAAACAGAAGCCAGGAGACCCGAGTCCCTTTGGTTACAGACCCTATTGAAGGACCTGCAGCCCAGAGAAGCACCTGCCTTCTGTACCTGCCGGCAGGTTCATGCCTCAGAGTCAACAGGGGCACCAACAGCACTGCTTCTGCAGGTCTCTGCAAATTACCTGTTGCTTCTTTCACTATCTCAAAATCTAAGGAGATATTTTCCTGCCTCAACCATGAAAGCATCTTCCAAGAGGCAGCTGGGAAGGTCTGTGGGGCACATCTAAGTCCTGACCATCACGGCTTGTTGATGATAGCCACCTTCCTCACAAGTCTATATTTGTCAGTGAACCGACCTCGCCTCACCTCACACGCTTGGAAATTGGTCAGCTGGAATCCAGAGTACCTTCACTAAATTTGCTGAAACTGCTTAAAGTTTGCTCCATCCCTGGAGGTGTTCAAGGCCAGGTTGGACAGGGCTTGGAGCAACCTGGGCTGGTGGGAGGTGTCCCTGCCTATGGCAGGGGGGTTGGAACTCGATGATCTTCAAGGTCCCTTCCAACCTAAACCATTTTATGATTCTATTAAAGTTCACACAAGTTTAATTCAAGAAATCTAGTGGCACATGGGCTTACAGGACTTCCAAAAAGCTGCAGGAAATATGCTTGGCTTGCTAATCCAAGTGTGGCTACGCTGCATCGTTTGCGGTTTGGGCTCCCAGTTGCTGGGAAGAGGAGTCCAGTCTCTGCATCTGAACAAACACCCCCAAACCACTACTGAGGAGAAGCCACCCCACCAGGAGGTATGTGTGCACCTACTGACCAAAGCCCAGCCATCTGTGTGCAGGCGCCGGGCGAGGAATAACGCACGGCTGGCTGCAAAGCAACCGCCAGCGCTGCCTCATTTGTCTCTTTCATGTTTATTCATGGCGAACTCTGACAGAGGGATACGGCTCCATTCGGGAGTTGTCAGCAGGTGGCCTAATAGTGAGAATTAGTGAGCCACACAGCAACGAGACATACTGGGGCTGCCTAATGCTGCCGATATTAATGCACGCTTCAGAAATGAATAAAGCTTCTTCGAGGGGAAAAAATAACAATAATAAGAGGATGAAGAGGGGTAGGAGGAATCAAGGGGGAGCCCAATATGCCATGCGAAGCTTGGCCAACGCTCAGTTATTGAAAAGGTGTCCTCCCTGCCATGCAGGTGCTGACCTCAGTCCTACACGCACAGACCCCGTCAACCACAAATGGGAGAGAGAAATGTTTTGCTTTCAAATAACCCCTGAGAACTTGCATGGTCAGTGACTGAGAAAGACCTTCCCGTGCCAGAGCTTTCAGTATCACCGTCCTCCTCCAGCTTTGACATTTCGGGCAGACACTCAACCTCTAGCCAAGCAAGATGGAGCAATTAGTTGCAGCCTGGCTCTGTGCTAACACAGCCTCTGCTCTCAGCTGCTGGCGTGGCAGGACACCCTAGACAGCCTCTGCATCTGATGAGGTCCGATGTCCTCTAGGCGCCACGGCCAGGCAACTGTCACAGCAGCTCCCAAGTGTGACTGCTGGGGAGAGGTGGGGGAGGTTTCCTGAGCCATGCCCGAGCCACCAGCAGCTCCTGGGGCACCAGGCATGGGGAGGCAGAACCCCAGGTCTTGGCCAATGTCATTGCCCAATGCCTTCACTACAATGGGAGCCAACCTGGCTCACAACCTCTGTTTTTAATAACACAATTTCAGCGTGCAGTCTGCATCTGGAAACAGTTAACTCCTCAGGAAGGGAAGACAGTAGATGCAAAGTCACTGTGCTTCATAACATCAACTCTTTTCACAGCCTGTTTCACCTTCTCTTTGGAAATCAGGGGCCTAATTTTACAACCTGCTCCTTCAGTCTCAATGGTCCCAAGAGCAAGACAAAGACAAATGAAGAAAGATGCACCGCAGAGAATGAGGTAGCATCCAGTTTTCATGCAGAGAATAGGAACCAATAGTACATACAACCAAACAGGTCTCCAAAGGTCCCTTTTCAGATTTAACTGCATATCACATTTTCTCACATAACTACCAAAAATGATGGCAAAAGATGAAAATCTATTCTGAGAAGCAGCATCTCAGGAGCCAATTTCCTTATCCCTTTCCTCCTGCACACACACCAAATAATCCTGGACATAACTCTAGGCACAAGGATTTAGAAACAAAGACCTTCGAAAAATCAGATGATCGAACAATACCCCCGTTAAAATCACTTAAAAAAAATATGGTTCTAGCAAGTGCAAAATTAGGCCCTAAAAGCAGCTTCTTCCTTCCCCCTTGACATGCTTGCAACCCTTGCATTAGCATTGCTGGCGGCTTTGAGCGTGGGGGGAAAAAAGAAAAAAAAGAAAGAAAATGCACGCTGCCCTGCCATGCCCCCAGCCCATGGCAGGCTTGTGCCTCAAGCCATCTCATCATGGCACGTATTTTCACAGCGAGTAGCACAATAAGTAGCAGCAAGAAGGTTTTGTTTCTCCTGTTTAGAATTTGTTCCCATTTTAAACGTTAATTTTGTGTTTTCCCCAATAGTTTTTCATCTTTTTAAATGCCAGACACATGTACAAGCTGGAGAAAAAAAAACCCAACAAAAACACACCAAACCCCCTTTCCTCACATTCCTATTCCCTGCAAATAGGAATGACACACACGTACAACCCGCATCCTTTCGCGTAATGCCACACACACACAATTCCTGCCTAGCACTGCAAACTCATCTGACCGTATACCCTTTTTATGAGTCAGGTACCTAGTTGTTGGTTTTTCCTTTTGAATTTTAAACAGTTTTCACACCTGGTCTGACGAAGGTTCAGGTAAATTACCGAAAAAGCACCGACTAATTTGAAAAAATATTTAAGAAACTCCAAGTTCCCTGCCTTTTTTACTATCCTCTGCTCCATAATTACATTGCACTGCCTGATATTTTCATGGAACATTAACCGAAGTCAGGTGACTGCCCCCTTACAGTCTACGCCTATCCGTTACCCATAAGACCCCCATGGACCTTGACATTATTAATAGTCCTATTCATTAAGTATTACTCTTGTAGAATGAGTAGCATAATATTGGCCTGGAGATAGGAACAGGCAGAAGGAATAAGTCAAATTAATTTTCCGCAGCAAACGCCCCGATTCTGTAAATGACATTCTATACTGTTAGCATTTTAAATGTGACACAAATGGCAGGAGATACAATTTGAAAGCAAAATAGTAGAAGACATGGCTCAGGGTGTAATGTGCTGCATAAAAATCCAATAACATCAGTTACATGAAGGAAGGGAATGAACCAACCCGATGGAGGGTTTTAATTTGCATTTGTTTAAAATGGCAGGTAAGGGAGCGAGAGAAAGGCTGCAGCTCCCTGATTAGGACCTTCTCCCCTTCTGCTGAGGACGAGGATGTAGAAGAGCTCAGAGCCGTGCTCCTCCCCAAGACCTCAGAGCATACTCACACCTTCTTACTACTGCAAACTGTCCTGCCAGCTCCACCGCGCTTGCTGGCTGAAGGCGGCCAAAGGGAAAATTACAGGCAGGTCCATCTGAAAGGCTCGATGAAAATCCAGGAGGTTGCAGCAGGAGGACAGAGTGAGTAGCTTGTGAGTACCAAATCCACAAGGGCAGCGCCTGGTCTCACCGTGCTCTACCAGAGAGCTGCTTGGAACTGCCACATCTTTGATCTACAGTATCTCTTTCAGGAAACAAAACCACACATCCCAGCTTGGCTGGGTTCCTCCCATCTCAAAGCTGCCACCACCACCTTTCGTGACAGACAAGGCCAGCTCCCAGCTGCAGTACCTTTCTAGACCTAGAATAGATGGGCCAGAGACTGAGCCCTTGAATTAAATCAAGGAAAACACAGACACTTTTGGGGAGTTCAAACCCAGAGCTAAAAAGAGTTTTGTGAGAAAACGCCGGCAACTTTCCAGAAGTTCAAATCAGGCTCTCACATCTAAAGACTGCCCAAAGGATGAATGGGACTGAACTTCAACACCAGTGTTGGATTCTGTGCGTTCAGTCTTTCATTCCTTTTTTTTTTTTTTTTCATATCTAAATGCATCTGGTCTGAGGCAGGTACAAGAACGTAGATCTCCAAGTCATTATGCATTTGTCTTCCTTCCCTTTTTCTTTCATTTTCTTCTTTATAAAGATCACTGTACTAAAGCTGTAGACCATCAGAGAGGAGAGACCTGATCAGGAAAACAAAAATAAATGCAAAGCCTGACCTCCATTAGTTTTATTTAGGGTAAAGCACTGCACTGTGGTTTATTTATTAACAACATAAAAAGACATCACCTATAGAACATAGAATAAATACTCATAATTTCCCCAGAAAGAGCATTGAGCTGGCTTCCTGAGGGGAAAAAACAATATCACTTAATTGAAGCAAGAAATGTTCAATCCAATAATCTATAATTAGATATTTTATGGAATATGTTACCTAGAGATGTTTATTTATAAAATGTTTCTATCAATAATAAGTTGTTGGGAGGGGGGAGAGAAGGGCCATTCCTTGGCTGCCGGGATGGCTGTTTACATGTTTGAGGGAATTTCATTGGCAGTAAAGGAGGCTCTTCCTGCAGCTCATCGCATGGGGTATGAGATCCTCCCTCAGCATCGCTAGGTGCTCAAGCCATAAATGTATCAAAGACAGAGCTCAGAAGTCTGGAGAATACAAGCTTCAGCCATGCTCACTGACAAAGGCAAATGCTTAAAGCCACCTCAAAATACAGAGGTATGAAGCAAGTTTTTAGGACTAGGCCTGAAACAGGTATGGACATCTGAGGAGCTGTTGGAGCCACAACCTATGACATTCTCATTTCGAAGCCATTAGACTGCCCTTAAAGACTCTTCCTTTCATATTCATGGACTCCCAGGAAACATCAAACAGTTCACATAGAGGATGTGAGCAAATATTTGAACACTGTTCTTGTCAAGTCACCAGGACTTCAAAAATGAAGAAAGAGAAGACGCCTCTGAGTAAGAGTCACAACAAAACCTATAGCCCCAAATGACACACACGCAACCCTCCGCTCATGCCTCCTGACTGCTGTTTTTCCTCCAGAAAAATTATTATTTCTGTTGGTTGCAACCCTACTGCAGTTCTTATTACAAAGGCAATTTCTCCTCTGCCTTTAATTTGGGGTTGCTCTGCAGTGTTCAGTGCTCCAGCTACTTCTGCAGTATGGCAAACTGTAAATTGTGTTTGAAACTACGAAGTGTGGAATAAAGCAGCTGATTGAAGCAGTAAAAAGAAAAAAAAACACCAAATCCATGTTGGTGGAAGGGCCATAGGAAAAAGATACTTCATTCATCAAGGTAACAAGCTTTGGGAGGGAATATACATGTCAGAGATGAAATACAGGAGATAATTAACACATATCCCACACAAGACAATACCATGGCATAAAAATACCTGGGCAGAACTGTCAGGTGATTTCCAAAAAGATCAGACTTAATCAGAGTTCTTATAATCTCTAATAAGTCACGTAATATTAACAGGTCATGACTAGAAAAACAGTCTGTCTGGAAAATTGTAAGTTTGTACAGATACTCAGAACTGGGAGATATTAGCAATAGCATATGCTCATGTCCCCTTTTTTTATTTTTTTGTCCTAAAAAAACACATTTGAAAGTGCTGGTGTATTGTGTGTTTACATTTACTTGAAAACTGCCTACGAACCGCTTGGTTGCCCTTGCGCCTGCTGTCCTGGTCTGACTCCCGGCGAGCAAGGCAGCACAGGCGCTGCACAATCATTAACAGGAGACACCGGGACATCACGAGTGGAGTTAAGGTCAGGCAGTGGAAACAAAGCCCTGCAGCCGAGAGCACAGCTAACACACGGGGGCTGCCCTCTCTGCTGTCTGCGCTGGACTCACAGGAAGGATGAACAATTTGACTTCCCAGGTCAACGGTGACTTCCATTTGGCAACACAAAATAGCATCTATTGGGTGCCAGGGAGGTGGCACTGCCGAGTTCTACGGCAGAGTCACCAAAGAACAAACCGAAAGCCCTCAGCCCAAGTCCACCGTGACGGGCGGACAGCAAGGGGAATATCCTAAGCACAGGAGAAGGACCTGAACTAGTGTGTAGGGAGAGAAGAAAAAAGCCATTTTCCAGATACTTCGCCCGTTTCAGAAGATCCCACCTGCAGCCATCTCCAACACACAGAAGCCGCTCAGCCCATCTCCACCGGCCCCCCAGCCAGGTCTTCTCCTCAGCCCGCAGCGCCAGGCCCCTCGCCCCCACCTCCCCATCCACCGCTAGACAAGAACTCTGCCACCTCCGATCCATCAACGGTGTTTACACTTGGCTCCCTCGCTCTGCGACGAGCATGAAATGGGGGGAAAATTATAATAATATCACAAATGAAATTGAATGAGTAACAACATTTTCTAAGAACAGAATAAATACAGTTGGTGGCGCCTTTTTTTTTTTTCCAATTTAGTATTGTTTAATATGCATTTAATCAACCCATTCAGTATTATAGAGTCTATGTACCGTGACACCCTCCTATGCCACAGAGGAAGCATTCATAGGCCATTAGGCTAAAGTAATATGTATGAGGAACCACTTTTCCCCAGGGTGTAGTAACTATTTTTGCTCCCCAGTCGTCCCCATTAAATCATTAAACCTCATGACTATGCTTTCTGAACTCTACCCTGATCTTTAAAAAGCAGAACATTAAAGGGCAACTGTCACCCTCCATTGCACAGGCCTTGTGTTTTATATATTCAAAGCATTAAGCCTTTTGTCAGTCTATACATCATAAGCACTGGAAGACTGTATGCACAAACAGGAAATGTTTATAACTGATGTCCCTTTTATAGTGGATGTGCGAATGGGCAGGATAAAAAAGCTGAGGCTCGGCTATTTTATGGAAACTGAAGCAACGTGATTTTCCCCAGCTGCTTGCAATAAAACCATCTTCGTTACTTATCTTTATGTGGCCAGTTGCAGGAGGAAAGAGAAGCGGTTTAGCACAGGCAGGGTTGGAGGCCCAGGAGTCATGAGGGGTTGCCAACGTTGGACTTGCAGATCTCATCATTTCCCTACTTCATGGCAAAAGCTTAATTAAGAGAATAGCAGTAGAAAGGATATCTGCTGGGAGAAGGTTGGGTTGGACATCCACAGATCCTTCCAGCTCCCAAACATCCCTTCTAACGTGGAGCTGTCACTACTGAAATGCATCTATATCTGGGGAGGAGGAGGAGGTCAGCAAAGAATTAGGGGCACGACCACCTCTGCCACATCTGACAGCATTACTGTTCACGCCTCTTGAAGGTTTCTTGAATGACCTTTCACAGCAAATTCACTTTGCCATCTCCACTTTTCTCTTCTTCCAACTGGAGGCTGCAGATACGAGGAACAGGAGAGGTCTCTACCTGGAAACCCAGCCTGAACACTGTACCTCGCCCCGCTGGAGAAAGACTGGGAGACCATTCCCAATTCCACCACAGAGCCTTGGAAAAGAGGTGTCTCAACTGCTTTGTGCCTTGCAGCTCCCATTTTACTGTTGAGAAGGCAAATAATGCTTCCTATAGCACGTGTTCAGAGCAAGTTAATTTTGCTAATGCTTCCGACATACTCTCCTGGGTTTTGGAGAAGCGAGGTGCTGCAGACACCCACCCAACATGGGTGAAGAGCTGCAGAAACCGCCTGCAGGGACTTTGACTAAGATTTTGGGCAGGTCGCTTCCCTGCACCTGCATCTCCCCTGCATACAACCACTGAGCTCTCAGGAGTATGAATACTCTGCCATTAGCAGCGTGGGGAACACCTAGCACGGGGCAGAGCTTTGCCAGGGCTTTTAGCACTCGGCCAAGGGGAGACACAAAACAGCCCCTCCAAAAGGTCTCTGAGAGCACAGGGATGGAGGCAGAAGCAGATGGTAGTAACCCTAAAAAGAAAATTAGCAAATACTTTTCAAAGGGAGGGGGGGAAGAAGAGAGACCAAAATAAGTGTCAAGGTCAGGTGAGGGGCAAGGGAGGAAAAATATTTCCCTGTTCTCAAGGCTGTATTACACAGGTACCACTGCACAGCTTTGTAACCCACCTCAGCACATTCCCCCTGTACCACCCACCCTCCCCATCCCCGGCGTCTGAGAACGCTTCCCAGTTACCTGCAGATCCCTTGTAAAACAACAGGGAATGTTAGGTTAACATGACTTAGAGAGCGATAGTGTAGCTTGCAAAATGTCAGAGCTTTCATCCCGTATGTTAACTTCCCAGCCAGTGGTATCAATCTGCGGCAAAACACAGTTATTTCATCATGACATTAGTTCACCTTTAAAGGCATATGGTAAAGCCTGCTTTGTGGCTTGCAGCAGATGAGCTTCCTATAATTACAATTTGAACTGTTCCACAGGCAGCTCTATAGATAGTGGATCAGTGATTAAAGTTGAAATCACAGGGTAAGTAGTTCTGTGACACCGTGAGTCACAACAATCATCAAAGACTCAACTCTCTGGTTTCTGATGAAGTGGAGATAGTGCAGTGATTCAAGTAGGGGACTGAGACTCAAGTGCTGCTACTTGGAGGCAGGAAAAGAGCAGACACATTCTTGAGGAAGATACTCAGTGCGTGCTATTGACTGGCCCCAAGCAAATCTTTAACCCTGCGTCTCGGAGAGAGCATGACTGTGCATCTCATTGCGGTGGGGCCCCCAGTGTCACACCTGAGGATCACAGGCTCCAGTTAAACATTCTTCTTGCCGATTCCTCCTTTGATTTGAGGAATAATGCATGCAGGGCACAGGACCGCCGCAGCAATGCCGGGGCTCAGCGACAGGCTGGGGTGTGCGTTTGTTTTTCCCTACAGAGCTTTCTTGCTCCCTGAGTATCCCGTCAGCACGCGGTGTGGAAGGGAAAGAAATGTGCGCTCACACTGTTGGACCCCTTGCTGACCCTCATCAAAATTAAAGGGCTTTTTTTGGGATTTTTTTTTTTTTTTTTAAAAACATACAAGAATCCAGCCTCTACTCTGCCTGGCAATGAACAGAGAAAATCCTGCCACCACTGCTCCTGGAAGACAATGGGCTAAAACATTCCCGTTCCCTAGTGCAGCTCCATTAAACTTTGGTGAAGCTGATGCTGAGATAATTTTGGTCCATAAAAATCAGTGGGTGCAAATTTGTAAGAAAAAACCCACAATGGAATTGCCACAGCAAACCCCCACACACAGATAAGAATTAACTTAATTTCTAGCAGAGTGGCACCTCACTCACATGTACGGTAAAAGGAATTATAGCACATGGGAAGTATTGGATCTCAGCTCCCTTTCATTCTCAAGCTGTACGATTTGCTCTTTCCCAGCCCCATACACATCCACTCTGGTCATCACAGAATCATAAAATGGTTTGGGTTGGAAGGGACCCTGAAGCTCATCCAGTGCCACCCCCCTGCCCTGGGCAGGGACACCCCCCACGAGCCCAGGGTGCTCCAAGCCCCGTCCAACCCGGCCTTGAACACCTCCAGGGATGGGGCAGCCACAGCTTCTCGGGGCAGCCTGCGCCAGGGGCTCACCACTCTCACAATGCCCAAAACCAGCTGCTAAGGACCTTTTACCATCTATAAAAGGGAGGAAAAGGACTAACTGAGACACAGGGGACTTTACACCCACAGCTCAGGTGATACTAAGCCAACAGCCGCACACAGCAGAGTCCCAGCCCATGGGACTGTGTGGTGTCCCAAGAGAGAAGGGTCAGGAGGGTGCCGAGGGGGCTTCGGCAGGAAAACCTCCATCGGAGGACCCCATCCCATTGCAAGGTCTTGTGCTTTTAAGATCAGCCAAATTCTGCAGCCTCCCCACAGTACTGTTTGTGCCAGCTCGGATATTTTAAGGCAACTGCTTCTCTTTTACGCTTCTTTTAAAGATGAAAGACATTTCATTTACAGTGGGAAAGGGGAGGAGCGGCAAGTGGAGTTACAAAGCCAACAAGCTTCTCTCTGCTCCAGGAAGATTGTATCAGGGCTGCTGGCCGCCTGCCACAGCCGGCTTGAGCGTTAACCACGGACAGTGACTGATGGATGCCTATGGTGCCAGCTGCAGAAGCCCATCCAGGAGGGCAGGAGATGGCCTCTGTGCTCAGCACGAGTGCTTCCCTTGGAGGAAAGGAGTCAGGATTTGGGAGGCAATCAGCCCGACGGGGGCGAGCCTGTTCTCCTCCTGTCAGTGCATCTTGGGGACAGTTCTTCAGCCCCAGCTTGATGCTCGGAGGGGGAAGGCCGGAGTCGGGGAGTGGACCACTGGGTCCAGATCAACACTTGATCCCCTGAAAGGAGATGAGCTGGTGTAACAGCCCTGCCCAGCTTTTGCGCCTCACCGGCTGTCTCTTAGTACAACTCAACCAGCTTGCGTTTATCACAGGTTGCATATAAGACTTTGAGACTGTAAAGGAATATCTATGCTGTACGCTGGTATAAGGAGAGGCTAACAAATAGAGGTAAGAGGAAAGAAGAGAAGCTAAACCATGCCTAATGCCTCTGGCCCCAGGTGAGCAGATGTGTGTCATCACCCACCAGTTTACAAGGAAATCCTGACCGTGCCCTGGAGACTCACCTTGGCAAGACAGCGTCACACTGGGGACCTGTACTTAGACCCAACACTTTGACCAAAAGCAAAGCCTTTAACGCAGGAACTTGAAGTTCTGAGACATGTACCTGGAGGTTTGCTCCCAGCTTTATGGTGCTCATTTTAAGAAGATAAACTGAGGCAAATACATTAACTTGCCTGGGGAAAGAACAGAAAAAGATATTCACCACAGGACATTTTGGAGCAAATATTCACGGGAGATTTTCCAAACCACAACCTTGGTTTGGAATTGCTTCATTTCTTAAGCAATAGGAGGACAGAGATTTTTATTTTCCTTGCTGTCCCTATAGAAATTCTCAGCAGGCTTTGGTCTTCTGCAAGAGATCCACCACCCAACAGCCTGGCTGGACACTGACACCCAGACAAACACCGTGGGCATCCACTGCTGGAATCCGCTGTCTGTCGGCGGCGTTGAGCAGGGAAGGGTTAAGCCCACGGGTACCTCAGGCACAGCGCAGCACCAAGGTCCTTCCCAAGGCTGCAGGGAACAATGCAGCTATCAGTCTATATTTGGCCTTTGCCCTTGGATCATTTATGACTTATTCTTCACCTCGGATGACCACAGCGGCAAGCTTTCAATCTCTTGCTCCCTAGCCTGGAGCAAGAGCTCTCCCTCCCCCTTTTTTAAAACCACACCATTTGCAATTAAAAGCAACTGCCAGGAGGAGGTCTCAAGCAAGTCTTCCCTTGCCCCTTTGTGCCCTTTGCCTTGCAAAGACCAGAGTTCTGGCATGGTATCACATCAGGGCCGGTGTGAGGCAGTGGTCCTGTTGTATCAGGATGGGGCAGCAGGGAAACAGACGTCTTGCTAGTCTACAGCTTAAAGTCTACGCTTCATGCTTAGAGAGAAGGTTTAAAGGGAACAAGCTGGGGTGGCCTTTTACTTGACAGACTACGGAGTAAAAAGGGATACTGCTGTGATCCAAAATAAGCCTTGTTTAATCACTTGGACTCCCATCCCCAACAACTGACCTTTGTGAGCAGCCTCACGCTACTGTACAAGTGCTGTGTGCTCACACCCCTCGCAGGCGTCAGCAGCATCCCTTGCATGCAGCATCACCAGGAGGTTAAGAGGTTCAACTCAGCACATATCAGTGGAGCTGTGAAATTCTGACCGTTGCCCACCTCCAGGTTCAGCCCAGAAGCGATGCAGTTGCCAACCGTAGAACCACGTGGCAGCAGGTGAAGGCAGGGGGTTATTTCCTTGCAATTAACCAGTTCTTCAAAGGGGAAGGAGCAAATCCCAGCTTGTCATACCACACACCCTTGCAGGAGGATGTGCCTGTGGTCACCACAAGCTGCTAACTCAACCAATTCCCTTTAAACCAGAGCCCCACCAGCCTGAATAAAGGCCTGGTAATGTCCTCACTCTGAGCGGACTACCAATGTCCGGCCACACCACAGACCCAAGGGAACACAAACACGCAGGCAGCTTCTCCTCCCCATGCGGTGCATTTCTCCATGCTCCAGACCCTCCTGAGGAGGTTGAAATCCAAATCCTACCACGTGCCCCGCCAGCCTGCTTGCTGCGTCGTGCGCCACAGCCGGCGAGCGCCCTGCAACAGCAGCCTGGCCCCGTAATAAATGATTTCTCACCTGGGCCAGGCGGCAGACCCAGAAAAAAGCGTTAGACAAATCATAGCTGCCACTCTCTAATCTTTCTGCTGGAAAGTCACCTCCATCATCCTAATTTATCAAAAGGCCAAGATGCTCGTCAGATGCAAAGCCTTTCTCCTGTAATAACCCATATATGTAACTAGAAGTTGCTGAGATTACACCAGATGTGTTTCACTCGGGAGAGCTGGTATTTGTTTTCTTGGGACATAGCTTAGCATTTATTGTGTTTCATAGCCAAAGAAATTCCTCGGTAATGCCGTCCTTTCCTACTTCACTCAAAAAAATATCTCTGATGTAAACGCACAACATAATCCTGAAAACAAAGACAGGAACCTCGCAAGTGTACTTCATTCTGAGACACTTCTATCAGGATTTCAAATAGCTCACTGAGAAGGCAACGCAAAAATGTCCAGGAGTGAAACCATTCTGAGGGCCTTCATGGCCAATGTTAACATAGAAGGCTAACGCAATAGGCTTAACATTTTTTCTCAAATCTGCGGTGGTTGAAGCATTTTACAGTTAACATTTTAAAGCCTTGGACCTCAGCCACAGAGGCTCTGGACATCTGGCATCTCGTGAAGTTAATATGTTCCCAGCACTTCCCAGAGGGGCAGGAGGAGGAAGGTTAGCACCATGCTCTGCTCATCTCCTTTTACAGCATCAGGATATACAAGATTGAGAGTTTTGCACTGCTTGCAGTTATTCTCAAGGGCCCAGTGAGGACACACAGCTGAATGGCAGTGCGTGTCTCTGGTCTGTGCTCACAAGGACCAACTTCACACTGCAGCTCGTGTGCAGCCTGAAGGCTTGATCAGCCACAGAGCAAAACAAAACCATAATGTACTACGAGACTGGAAGATACTAATCAATTTTTCACGGTAACAAGGATAAGGCGAGTTGATTTTTATTTTTTTAACGTCTAAGACATTGCCTTTCCAGTGTTTGTTTTTCAAAGACCAAGGTCAACGGACCACGTTAGTTCCCCTGCTGCTTCTTAGGCACAGCTCCACTACCTGACAGCATCTAACCCTGGCTGGCCAAAACCAAAGCAACCACTCTTTCGCTCCCTCACCCAGATTTTCAGGAACATAAGCCACGGACAAGTTTCTACTCTTTGGAGTCCCAATCCTGCTCAACGCCACAAACTCACCCTGAAGTCAACTAAATCCATAAGGGCTGATAGTATCAAGGGATGAGTCAATTAGCCTCCAAAATCCGTTTTAAAAACAAGACAAAGACAAGAAATAGACACACAATGGATCTAAAGTACTTGATAGTGCCTCATAATAGAATAATTACATTATTTTTCCTTTACACTCAATATGTTTACACACTTGAGCAACAGTTTGAGACCCCCCCTTTTTATCTGTGTGAGTGGGTAGGGGAGAGAAGAGGGAAGCCAGGCTGCAGGGATGCGGGAGATGAGCAACTACCTTCTCCAGAGAGAAATCTATGTGTGCAACGCAGCAGCACTCAGCTCCTCCTCTTTCCTTCTTCCTCACTATTGCACATGCCTTGCAGTTGGCGCTCGTTTGAGAATTACAGCTCTGTAAACACAAAAGGGCTTGCAGGATTGTTCCAGCTTTACGTATTTCTAGTGAGTATTTCTGCCTCTCGTGCAGAGTCTTATCTCCTCCAGCTCAAAGCACTGAAAGTTGCAATATAAAATTTGCTCTTTTTTTTCCCCAGCAAAGCAAAAAGAAAATAGTGCTGCTATTTTCTGCTGCAATTTTGTTGTTTGTTTGGCTTCTTTTTAAAAAAAAAAGCCAGTTCCCTCAGCTTTAACTAGCTAATTTTCCTGCAGAAACAGTACATTTCTTTTATGTGTTAATTTTTCTTCCTCTATTTGCACTTCACAGCATGTAGTGACATGTCAGGCATTGAAGAACAAGCCTCTTCCACTTTCTTCTGAGATGACAAATATTCCTGGTTCAGAAGACCCTAATGCATCTGTGAATTCAGCTATATTTGTGCATTTTGCAGGAATAGGCTTCTTCTAATGATGCAATTTTCACTAATATGATTCAATTCATCTCATGTTAACCTTTTTCCCTTTTTTTGTACAGGATTAGCAGGGAAACATCTTGCTTTGGGGTCTTGCAAGGAGCTTTTCATCCAAACCGTGACCCATGTTTTCCAGTAAGAGGTTGGTCAGCCAAGTTCTCACATGTTTTGTTTCATAAACTCGAGATGTACTGTTTGGAAAAAGAGGTGGTTTGGTTTTAAAATATCCTTCTAGGAAGTCATTTATTTTATCAGAGCCGTTCAAGTGAAACACATGGAAAATTCCCAGGTAACAGGAGGGTTGGTTCCTGCCAGCAACACCACAAATAACCAAAGAGGGGCCCTGTTGGAATGGCACAGCCATTTGTACACAAGAAAGCCACAAAAATTGTAAGTCAAGGTGAAAAGAGATGCCTGAAGTCTGGGAAGTGACAGCAAACATCTCACAAACCGCTTTAACCCTGGCCCACTATAAACAATTTCCCCAAGCACGCGATTCACCCTTTTGTTAGACAAGGGCTCCAGATTTCTGTGCTGCACATTGCAGACTCAGCCCACTCAGCAAAAGATCTCAATTCAGAAGTTCATAACAAATAACCCCATAATTAACCTCATCCCCCAAATCTCGGATCCACTTTCAAGATATGACATCTGCCCCCTCCTGTCGGTTCAGAAAAATAACATCAGGAGCTTCAGCGCTGGACTCAAACTGAAAAAAAAAACAAAAAACCAAACCACAAAACAACAAACCAAAAAACAGGATTGCCTTCTTTCCCCCCCCCCTTCCTGAACTGTCTCCTTCTCTGAGCCTAAAATTGTCTCGCCATGCATGCCCAAACCCAACTTATCTTGAATACCAATGGGAGTGCTGCCCAAGACCCTCCCTGTACAGCAATCGTTCCTCCCTAAGAAAATAATCTCACAGCATCAGAGCAAGCGGGTTTGACAGGGCAGTACCCTGTAGGGCTTTTTCACTTTTTATTTCATTGCTGCCCCCAGGAAGGCTGCCCTGTCCTTGCAGTCTCTCCCCAGCACTGCTGCCTCCTGCTCCAGCCCCTGGGCATCCCCCTCGCCCTGTCCCTGGTGTCGCAGGAGGCTTTTCGCAACCCGAGTGTGAAGTCAACTTCGCTTCCCCATGCCATAGTTTGCTGACTATTAACATTCGCCTTTGGTTGCTTCCCCTCTCTGCTGCTGACAACTGTTCATTTTGTCACATCAGCCACTTTTGTAGATTTAACTTTGCTCTCCTGCTCTAGCCATTGTAGCTCGATAATAAATCAACAGTCTGGAGGTTTCACATGGAACGCAAAGGCCTTTATGGTGCATGTGAAGATGGGAGTCTTTACATTTTTAAGTAGGACTTTGTCACATTCATGAGGGGTAATAAAAAAATTTACATTTTGACTTTCAGGAAGAAAATGTGGTGGTGGTGGAAAAATACTGTTCTTGTAGCTTGCTCAGGACGCGTGACGTGCCTCAGAGCTCACAGAGAAGGTCATATTGGACTTCCGAGCCATCATCTCAGCTCTGCCATGCAAAAAGTGTTTTGCAACTTTCCCTGAGGATGCTAGGAGCAGACCTCGCAGGTAATGCCAGATTTCACTAAAAGATCTTCCTGCTATGTCTGCTTTCAGAATTTATACGTCCCCTGCATGGGGAGAACAGCAGAACTTGTGCTCCAGGGCAAAGCCTTCGCACACATGATGACCACCCAGTATGCAAGAGCCCCATCCCACGGGATGCTGCAAGCTTACCGATATGTTTGTTGTCAGACACATATAAACACCTCCTTCGGAGGCGGCAGGACAAAGCATTCCTGTACTGGCTCCAGCAGCACCAGGGCCCAAAGCTGACATATGTCTGTGCATGAGCCACAAGGCAGCATTTCCTTTAAATTCCTCATAGGATCCATGTCAGAGAGACTTGGCATCCCAAAGGGCACATGGTTCCCTGCATTACGTTACAGCAGCCTAAGGGAGCAGAGCCCACTCGCAGATGGCAGCAAAGCCCTTAAACGCACCAGTGGCACGGAGGAACACGCACAACCGGCACAGACGGACGGACAAATTCTGTCTGCAATGGTTTGCGAGAGCTTTACTGGAGGGAAGAAAATAACCCAGCAGAAGCCTCTCCCCGGTCACCAGCTCGTGTAAAATGGGGCAGCTGGTTCCTTGCTCCCGCTAAAAGGAGTCTAAATGTGTGTTCAGGTGCAGCGCTGCCAGTGAGCGGGGACTGGCTGCACAAACGCTCCCCGCGGCGAGGGCTGGCTGCTGCCGAGCATGGCACAGCCCCGGCACCGCCGTGGTGCCAGCAAGAGCAGTCACGAGGCCTGAGATGGCCAGGTGGGGAGGGCAGGGGGGGGCTGGAGCAGGCCGGGACAAATGTTTAGATGTCTAAAAAACCTCTCTCTGCAGACAGTCTTTTGGGGAGGGTCTCCCAGAAAAGGAAACCTGCCTTTTAGAAGTCGCAGCGGATGATCCAAACCCAACGTTTTCCACAGATTATCTCTTCCTGTCGTTTCCCTTCTGGACCCGGCTTGCGGCCTCACAAATGCCAAGGGTCCTCGCCGCGTGCGCAGGCAATCTGTCCTTTAATGAACTCTGCCAGCTCACGCTAAAGATGTAGAGTGTACCTTGGAGCGAGGCAGGGGAAAAGAGGCAGCAGCCTCCTTTTGCCCTGTGGATGATAACCTCACATGCATATTATTTCCCACCATAATCCTACTGTTTTTAATTAGTGCGCTCTAAAAGGAAGAGGCACCACATCTCCAAGGGGAAAAGGAGGAGGGAAGAGGGGAGAGGAGAGGAAAACAAAAAAAAAAAAATATAAAAAAAAAATCAGCACAGACTATTCTGTCCAACTTTTCCAAAAGCTTAATAGATTTTTAAATGGGGTTATTAACACCACCTATGAATTATTTTAGGGACCTAATTATTAAAAACAAAACCTAGTTAATTAGGTTTCCTGAACTTGCCTTGACACAGGTGAAACAAGATCTCTAAATGCAAGAGGATTGAAAAGCGAATCACTTCAAACAAAGAATCAATGAGTATTATTGCAGAACCAATTGAACAATTACTTCTTTAATTGTTGGCACCCTGCTACCTTCACTTAACAACAGGATGGATCAGCAGAGTTACTTAACCTCCTCCAGTAACTAAAAAGTATACTGTTAAAGCCAAAATAGATTGCTGCACTTTGGAGGAATTGCGGGAGGTGAATTAACCGCCCGCCGTGGAGCACATACACGGCACATCGCCTCCCGGTACCCGGCCACGGGAGCAGCACCACGCCTGCCTCTCAGGACCCGCTCGCTCACGAGAAGCCACGGGGTTTCTATCTGAGTGGTGATCACAGAACAGAGCTCATCCCACACCACCCACATGACAGCACTGACAAGGTGAGTGCGTTTTTTTTTCAGGATGCACCTTTCTCAGCAGGAGCCAGTGTGCGGGGACACGGCGTGGCTGAGCAGGACCGAGGGTTCCTCCCCCCTCAGTTGCATAGGGGATTTAGACACACGCACCCCTTCAAGCATCTCGAAAAATCCTAGCCTGGAGCTTCGCTTCGATGCTACAGATTTACTGTCTCAAAAAATGAGACAAACCCGCCAACAAGGAACACAAGCCTGGTTGGGGAGAGCGGCGGTGGATAATAACCGCAGTGCCGATGGCAGAGCACCGGGCTCCGTTATCACGCGTCCTCCTGCCTGTTTGTCAAGAACTTCCACCCTGTGCCTGCAAATCCCACCACCAAAACGAAATGACTACGATTAAAAAATAAGCGAAGATGACAGAGCGCCCTCTTATGTTGTCAGAGAGGGGAGTGGGGGAGAAGCGAGCGGAGAAGGGGCAGCGCTGCACGTCCAGCCTGGTCTGAGCCACAGGCTGGGTGCTCTCAGGAGGGTGGCGGGTGACAGCCGAGCCTGGCCCAGGCTGCCAGCATCCCTCTCCATCCTGCTCCGTACTTCCCAGCGCTGCCAGCATGCCTCTCCACACTGCTCCGTACCACCCAGCGCTGCCTGCATCCCTCTCCATCCCGCTCCGTACCACCCAGCGCTGCCTGCATCCCTCTCCATCCCGCTCCGTACCACCCAGCGCTGCCAGCATCCCTCTCCATCCCGCTCCGTACCACCCAGCGCTGCCAGCATCCCTCTCCACACTGCTCCGTACCACCTGATGCTGTGCCTCTCCCCAGCACAGCCAAGGACACAGTTTTGCCTGTGGACCAGCAGAATTGCCAGCATTTGTTACAGGCTCCACTGAGGACTCTGCTGCTGGACAGGCTAATGCACTAACAGGATTAGCTCTGTTTCTGTATCCTGCGTGCATGCCAAGAGCAGAACTGAGCTGGGTCAACAAAGTATTCCCCAAGCCTGCACTACAAACATACTACAGAGTGTAAAAACCAAAAAAGAAATCCTAACCATGCAGGCAAGAGGGGTCCCGGAGCAGCCTCCTGCTCCATGCAGGCAACTCCACGTCACGCAGATCTCACCATGCATTTCTTAAATTCCCCACCATGCATACGTGCGTGATGTGGCAGGTTCAGGCTCCACCAAGAGACAGGCCACATAACATAAGAACATAAGAACATAAGCATAAGAGCATAAGAACATATGTGCAACATAAGAAAGTTGCACACCAGTAACCCAAATGTGAAACAACTGAAAACTCTGCCGGCAGACGGGCAGCTGGAGACAGCAGTGCCATAGGGGGGTGGTAGCAAAGGGGGTGCCGGTACCTCTTGGCTACGGTGCCCCACGGTCAGACCCTCCAGTCACGGCAAATAACAGAAAAGTGCTATTGAACAAGCCAATAAAATGCTCAAAATACAGAGGTAATCTTTTCTATTGGCAGCTATTGCTGGAAACTAGGCTTGCAATTTTTGAAGTATAAACACAGCTTGAAAACAAAGGTAGTAAGAATGGAATATAGTTTTCTTTAGGGTAAAAAAATCCTATTTTAGCATGTAGGAGCTAGTAAAACACATAGAACAGATAGCGGGACAGCAGTCTGCGCAGGGAACTTGTTTAATACTACCAAGTTAATCTGAGCATGGGAGATTGGGTGGCAAAACCTAGGACCTGCAGAGGTGAGCGCTAGAGATGATCACTGCTCACGGACATTTTTTCAGGCATATAACATTTTACCCTTCCGTAGCACTTTTCACCTCAAATGACTTCCTAAAGGTACATCGTTTCACAGATGTGGAAGTGCCATCTCTCCTGTGTATTAACAAATACCGCACCTCACCCCACATGGCAAAAGGAGACGACAAATGCAATAACCCCTTGACAGAGGAAGAAAATAATACACAGCAAGTGGTATACACTGTATAAAATAAAAATAAAAAGAGGGGAAAAGTGTATATTTCTGTACCCACACATGTAGCCTAAACCCAAAAATTCCTCAAGGCAAACAAAAAAAAAAAAAGAGTAATCAAGTAAAATACAGTTGCTCAGGTGTCACCAACAGCTCATTTACAAACATTCTACTTGATGCCAAAGAAAAACAAAAAGCTGAAAATTGGGGTGCTTGGTCTGGCAGCACACAAGCAACCACCCAATCCAAAAAACCCCACTACAGCAAGTGAGAACGGGCTTGCGACAGGCGCAGGAGCCCCGGCAGCAGCACTGAGAAGTATGTGTTGCAGATTTGAGATCCTCCTCCCTGGCCTTCAAGTTTACTGCTGAAAAGCTTCAGCAGCAACTCAGTACAGTGGTTTTTTGATCTTTCTTTCCTAACCATTTATAAGGAACAGCTCCTATTTCACCCATCGAAATTTAAGTTCTAGTTTTTCTAAAAAGTCTACATTTTGAAGTCTTTCAAGATGACACGCATACCAAGAATCACACTTCATATATAGTGCCGATAGCCAGAAATAAGTCCAGAAACATCATATTTGATCTTTAAAAGCAGAAGCAATTTAAAAAAAAGCAAGATCTTTTTACCTGCATCTGCCATTTTCCTTACCTGAAAAAAATCCTAATTTTGACCATCTCATTTAAAAGCATGTTTCAAGTAAGCTGTCTATCTTTAGCAGACCATTTGATTTTACAAGTGTAAGAGTACAGTTCTTAATAGGAATCAACTATCTAATTTTGAGATTAACCTTTCTAGAATCATGATTTGATATGACAGCAAAGAACGCGTGAAACCAAAGCGACTGCCAGTGGACACTCAAATTTACAGATTCACTGCTTGCATTTTTAATTAAAACCTGGACTTCTCATTCTTGTTACCATTTCTCCATCTCATTTTTGAAGCCCTTAATTTCTGTAGCCTGTGCTAAAGGGGGTGCTGAGGGAAGCCGCGGGACGGCCCCGTCGTGGTGACGCTGTGCATTCCCCCGAAGTGGACTGTCTGGCGGAGCCCGTCACCGCAGTGACGTGGCGCAGCCTGTTTATATTGTTCAGCGCTGATGAAGAGTGGCAGCGGGAAGAGGAGCAGAGGTGGTTTGTATATGAGCTTATTTTCACTAGTGTTGGGCAAAAACAAAAACACCCTTCACCAGTGATGTTATTAAGCTCTTGTCAACCTACAAACACTTCCCAGCGAGTGCTGCTGCACCTTTGTGTACTTTAAGAAGAAGGGGGGGAAATCACTCAAAACCGGCAGCCCGGCGCGCCGGGCGCTGAACGTCCCCCGCCTTTCCATTCTTTACTGTGCCAATTAATCTGAACCCGACTGTCACCTTGACACCCATCGGAGACTCTCAGATCCAGAAATAAACTGATCAAATATGCAATAAGCGGTCAAGCAGTGTCCCCCACAGGCAAAGAGAGATTGGACTCTCTGTTTATAAGCGATGCTCAGCAGCCAAGATGCTCTCTCCTCTCTTCAATCCAAGAGAAAGGGGATTCTCTTCACCTTCACAATGTAACAATAACCGAATTTAGCTTAAGAAAACACACTACATTAAGTAAGAGACCTAATGGTAGTATACTTGTCTGTTTTTTAAATTAAATGATGTTCATTAAAGGAACATCACCTCCCCATAATTAATTTTGCTTTGAGAAGGAAAGGAAAAAGCTACAGACAATTAATGTACCATGCAAGCTCTAGTAGATGCTCCATATATTTTCTCCCTACGACCACCCCTCCTCCATAACAGCGTCTCCCCTCATCTCCCTTCCACTTCTGAATGCAAGGACTGAGTTTTTGGCAGGGAAGCTGCACAGTAACACGCAGCAACCCTCCATCCGCTTCCCCCAGCCTGACAGCGTTTCAATAGGGTTACACGTTCACGTATTGATATCTGCAATCATATTCTCCACTCCCCAACTTACAGAGAGCCAAGAAAACATGTCACTGTTGAAGACACCCAGACAATTAAATCAATGGGACAGTGATGAGTCTTTACAGAGTAACATTCCTCCTGCACCGAGATGAATAAAAGTATTTGAGTTGCAGTGGCATGGAGGCAGGGTGGCAGGGAAGAGGACGCGTTTCATTTTGGGTTTTTATGTCATTGCATGCATTTTTCCTGAAGATTTAAGCTTGACAGAAAGAAGAAGAGCACATAGCTGATGAGCCAAAAAAAAGGGAAAGTAATCACAAATAAAATAAGATTATTCTTCAGCTGTGAATCAGTAGCTAGCACTTCCTACAGGCCAGCATGCATAAGACAGTGACACATGTAAGGTCGTAGAGTGATAAAATCAATAATTCCCCAAGCAGGGAAGAAGAGCCTAGTGGTTTCAGCAAATGACACAAATTAGCCCTCTCTCCACAGCTGTGTGCAGCTCTTTTGGAAGTCTTCAAGACTGAAACACTCCTCACCCCAGGAAGGTAACAGAATCCGTCCCCGTGCCTCTCTGCCCCTGTGTTTATAAAGGCAGGGATAAGGATGCAACTCGGAGGTGTTTGCTTATTTTATCAAACAGCAAATTGATTGTAGCTGTTGGATAAAAGCACTGACATTTCATAAACCCCACGGAAGAATTTTGCTGACACAACTCCAAATAAGTCCAATTTGCTTAAACTAACAAACTCCTCCGGAAACACCTACGGATTTACCACTACTTTTACTAACCCGAACTTTTACTACCTTGTCTCCTAAACATATAGGTGTCAGCTAACAAATACAGCCTGTCTTCAGAGCGATTGAATCAAGCCACCTTAAACCCTCGCACTTTTAGCTAAATTGGCATCACGCTGTATGGAAACTGGGACGAAGGCTGCGAAGCTTTGTGACAAAGAAGAAATGCATTTCTCCTAGCCCAGCACGGCACCATACCGCGGGCGCACAGAGGATTCCCTTCAGGTGAGAAGCAGGAAGCCGTCCTACCCCTACAGAGTTTAAGCTCTCACACGTGTGTGTTACCCACACTCGGAGTTGGTACCAAGCTGACATCTTTCACTTTTTTTTTCTCCATCACACCGCGTTGCCAGCACGATAGTCCGCAGCTTGGTGGGGCAGGGGACGGCTCTGTTCTGCTCCTTCTGCGGGATGTTCTGCCGTCCCTCAGCTGGGTGTGAGGGCTGACAGGAAAACAGGAGTTCGCAGCAGTTAAAGAGCCAACCTGACTATAGGCGAGTGAATCCTCTTCATCATTGCTGGAGCAGAAATCCTCCCCTCGTTAACAGAGCGTTTGCTGGAATACCACAAACTTGCCCCTGGCCTGACGCCCCTTTCAGGTTTCCGCTCTTGGAAGGCTCATGTGGATGTCCAGGTTGGGCTGGAGATAAGTATTAGAAAGAGGCAGTTGCACTTTTTAATATTTCTGCACAAATTGGACCACTTCCTCAAACATTGTGTCCAGGCAGGACCTCACTGGAGTCCGGAGAGCTTTACCCTTCAGGTGGAGCCGGGCCAGGCCACCCCACAAGCATGCCGAAAGCTAACCCCTCTCCTCACACCCATCAAACCAGGCCTTTCCGATAGCTGCATTTTTGAAAAACTGTTTGTGTAATGTATGAAGACTAACTTGGATTCATGAATATTTGATTTAATATACATTTATTTCCCCTAAAGGAAGATACATTTTATTTAATACTGATTGCAGTTCTTATTACCTTCCTAAACCCAGCACACCACTCAGCATTCCAATTACACCAGCACGCTACAGTTATGGCTGAGAAAGCACTTTCATTATAAGCTTCTGTTTTCAGACACTTGTAAAACTCCCACCATTACATGCGCTTCCCCCACCCCCTTTCAGCTGAAGATGCTCAAGCTGCTTCTCAGCCCGGATAGAGCAAGACTTAAACCTGGTTGAATCAAAACTTCCTATTCATGTTGATTTAAACGCACGATCGGGCACAGGTATCCGACAACAGCACAACAGTATCTCACTAAAAAAAGTGAATGAAAAAAATTAAAACCTCACTGCTAAGTTTACTTTGTGATACCTGCTTGAAGTGATTTTAAACCTGGACTGACTTTAATTCAACCATGCAACATGATGTAGAGTGCGTAACCCTATATACAGCAATCCCTAAATCCCCTACAGTTGCTCTGACACTCGTTGGAGGCCTTGGATATGGAGCACACACAGAAGAAACAGAAGCCCAACAGCTCGTATATTTTTCCCCACAAAGCTTGCATTTGCTGAAGAAATCCCTCCTCTCTCAGGAGATCAATTGCATTTATGGAGCAGAGTTACTGCTAAAGAAGAGGCAACACTTCAAGTGACATTTTGCCTAGCGTCTTTATGTCCCTGGCTGGGATGCTAAGCATTCAGACTCACACAGCGGCCCTCCAGGATCCCCTGGCTGATTTAGGACAGCTGTGGACTTCTTAAGAGAAAAATACTTCCCACCTGTTATCTTCATGACTGCAGTCAATCTCAGCAGCCAACATTTGGGAGAGAGTTGGTTGGCCGGTTTTACAGCTTAAACGGTGCTAAAAAGAAATAGCATAGGTCATTCCGCTTCCTCTCACCCAAAGTGTTACAAAGCACTTTGTAACGTATCCACCAGCTTCAGCCGAGACTTGCCAGAGTCCCTTCATCAGCTGCCGAAACGCAGCCATTTCGGAGGCAAAAAACCAGCCACTCCCAGGCAGAATCAGACAGCATTTAAACCGAAGACTCAAAAATATTATTCATCCAAGCGAAATGACTACATGCGCTTAGACAGGGGGGGAAGCAATTAGTGATTTTTAAATTCTGACCAGGACAAAGAGTAAAATACGAGAGCGCGCTCTGGCAAAGCATGCCGGGGAATTGTCTGAGGGCCACGAGTGGCGAGGAGCCCCGTTCTGCGCAGCGCTGCCGCCCGGCAGGCAGGACAGGGGCCGAGATGAATAGGAATGCTGATTACTTCTACGAAAGCTCAGGAAATGCTCTCCGATCTCATTGAAGTCTCCGGAATAGTATAATTGGTTCAATTGTCTAACTCAATCCGTATCTGCAGCAATCTATTGTCCTTCGCCAGGCAGCTCTTGCTGCATGTATTCTGTTGCAGCCCCCCTCTATACAGAGCGTCTATCCCATATTATATTCAAGATTAGATAAGTGGTGTATTGCTTTGTGCTGTAATGTGTTACTGTTTCATGCTGGGATGTATAAAAGAAAAATGCAAACAAACACTGACCGAAGGGAAAGAAAGGGAGGAAAGTAGGCAGAGAAGCAATTTGTTTTGAGGCTTCATTACTCTCTTCTAATAAATAGATTTTTCAACAGATTACGATCTGACTACTTGTTTAGATGATAGAGGGGTTGGGATGTACAGGTGAAATATGTGACACGCACCAAACCTGGTTGGAGAACTGAAGGGCACAGGAAGCTTGGGAAAGTCACCTGCATAACATGGCAGTGAACTCAGGCGCCATGCAGGACCCTGCTGCTCCTCCTGCTGCAGGAAAACGACGACAGGGGGGAAAAGAGTCCTCGCCCTGAGGAGCTCACAGTTCAAACTCCAGCAGGACACAACTGGCAAAGGCACTGCTAGGTCAGGATGGTGATGGAGGGACCGGCTGCCAAGCTGGAAGCAGCCAGCACCTGCCGTGGCTAGCAGGAACAGCAGGCGGCTAGCAGCTCTGAGCCACCTGAGCTCACAGCCCTGTGAGCTCAGCACAGCATGGTGAGGGTTGGAAGGGGCCTCTGGAGCTCCCCCAGTCCAACCCCTGCCAGAGCAGGGACACCTCCAGCAGTGGCACAGGACGGCGTCCAGGCGGGTTTGGGACGGCTCCAGAGCGGGAGACTCCCCCACCTCTCTGGGCAGCTGTGCCACTGCTCTGCCACCCGCACAGGGAAGAAGTCCCTCCTCAGGTTTAGGTGGAACTTCCTATGCTCAAGTTTGTGCCCGTTCCCTCTTGTCCTGTCACTGGGCACCGCTGAAAAAACACTGTTCCCATCCCCCTGGCACCCTCCCTTTGAGTATTTATAAGCGTTGGTAAGATCCCCCCTCAGTCTTCTCTTCTCCAGACTAAAAAGCCCCACGGCCCTCAGCCTTTCCTCATAAGGAAGATGCTCCAGTCCCCTCATCATCTTTGTAGCCCTGGAAGTCGCAGCTTTGCTTTCCCCATGTCTCTCCCGCAGCACATCGCTCCTTTCCCTTAATGCTCGTTATATTCCCAGCAGACCCCATCCAGCAGAACAGCACGGATTTACCTCACAAAAACCTGCAGTATCCCCCTGCCCCGGCCTCCCAGTGCGAGTCCTGGCTACCAGGAGCAGGCAGATAAACCTCTCCCACTCCCTGGCCCACAGCCGGTGCTCCGGACACCTCCTCTCACGGGAATTGAAGCATGCGGGCCGAGGTTGCGCTCGATAGACAAGCACAAGCCCTTTGCACTTTCACAGCACCTTTTATCCCGGTATTTCATAGCGCGTCAACAAACATAGATCAAACCTCCTCTGCCCCTCTCCCAGAGAGCCACAAATCTCTCCGTTTTACAGACTGGAGGACCAAAGCACAAAGGGATTTAAGGCTGAATTCCATGAGCTTCAGGCAAAGGAGCTCACCTTCCCCCACCAGCCCCCAGAGGCAAAGCCCCCAGCTGGGTGGCCCCGGCCTCTGGGGACAGCGGTGGCCAGAGGCATGGCCGGGATGAGGGCTCCCTCTCCCGTTACAAGGGGCTGCGACCTCTGCCTTCGGGGGAAGCCTCAAGGGCCACGTGGAAATTCAACGGCCGCTGTGAGACACCGGGAAGGGATCAGGCCTCGGATTCGGAAAGTGTTGCCCGTGACTCTGTTCCAAGGTTGGGGGATGCCCAAGCAGTTATGAAGCAGAGATATTTTGGGAAAGAAGGAGATCCTCAAAATAATTCTTTCCACAGGGCAGGACAGCCAGGCTGAAACGCCAGCAGCAGGTGTGGGTTCATTTGGAGTCCCAGGATCAGTACCGGTGACAAAGCTTTGGCTTGGCAAATCATTCGGAGGATTAATTAGTGTTTACTTACAGACTTTTTCCTATTGTCATTGCTCCTTTGCGGTATGCACAGAAGAAAAAAAAATCGTCATCTTTTCTTCCTCGAGACTTCTGTCATATATTACTGCCTGGCAGAGGGAGGCATGGGGCAAGACGAGCGTGCTTCCTCCTACAGCCCTCGCGTTAATTTGAAATCGTGGTCCTCAGCTATCGCCCTGAACACGGATATTTCCTGCCTTTTGGCTCTACCTATCAAATCATTATTAATCTTTCTGGCCTGTGTATATTCATTAGATAAACACTGAAACTGTGATGTTGTTTATTGTCTGCTCTGTACACATCATAACCCTGGGAAGACAAGATGAATTTGACAGCTAATGTAAAAATTACAGCAGGCAATACATCTTAGATTTGGGTGGAACACCAAGATGAGAGTTAATCAATAAAATCCTAACTTAGGTATTGTATGAAATGGCACTTCATTCATTATTAGGAGTTGGTATAAAACATGATTTACTGGTTT
Organism: Pluvialis apricaria; assembly: GCA_017639485.1. Classification (NCBI taxonomy): domain Eukaryota; kingdom Metazoa; phylum Chordata; class Aves; order Charadriiformes; family Charadriidae; genus Pluvialis; species Pluvialis apricaria. Next base: position 1,079,375 of record CM030024.1, read on the forward strand.
GATATATTGGCCCTTCACCTTAGGGACCTATTTTCAAATCCAGTCCAATCCAAAGTGACTAAAGACCCCTCTAGCCTGCGGGCTTGGGAAGGATGCTGTTGCCAGAAATTTATGTGAGCTTGCTTGTAATACATGGTTTGTAGGCAAAGGAATGGCACATGGATGCTGGAAGGGTTAACCCCCAAACCAGCGCATTCTCAGAAAGTCAGCCACTTCCTTTAAAAACCATAAAGTAAAAATAAACAAGGGGTGGGCATTTCTTCCTCGCCTTGTGGATTTTACCCAATTCCTTGACACCAAGTGCTGTATCACAGCTCTTAGGCTACTTTCCACGTTCATTTTCTTTTCTCCTTACCTTTCTGAAGCTTCAGAAAGAGTTGCCTGGTTGTTTTTGTAGACCTCAACATGAAAGGCACCTTCTAGCCCCTAAGCAAAGACGCATGTGTGATACCCACTCCCAGGGGGTTTATCACAGGCACTACCTGATGCTCCAGAGGGTCTCACCACTTCCCAAAAGCGGATGGTCCCAAAGGAGTCAGATATGCGTTTAGACAATGTCTACCTGGCATTAGACTCCAACACAGGAGATAAGCTCCAGCACTGCACCATGTTCTCCTAAATGTCACAGATCTCTCAAGGAAAACCATAAAAAACCCACCCAAATCACAAAAATCAGTTCTCCATTTACGAGATCTGTATCAGCTACATTTTGAGTTACTGATTAAAATACCTCCTTTTGCTTTTCCTCTTCCACCCTGACAAAGGACATTTTTACTAGACAGGAAAAAAAAAGAAAAAAAAAGGCCAATATTTTGTAGTGTTTCATTTCTTGTGGGGAAAACAAATCATACAACTGACAAACCCGACCCTTTTCTCAGTACTTAAGTATTAAACTCCATTGAATTCTCCCAGTGTTTTTAAAGCCATATGAACACATTAACCTACGCTACAGCAGCTGCTGAATCATTCATACTTGATTTTGAAGTCTGTTCCATGTAAATAAGACTCTGCTCCTAAAAAGAACAAGTTTAACTATAATGTTAACTATAATAACCCAAGAACCACCCTCTCAGGGAGCTGCTCTGCCATGGAGCTCCTTTATCTCTGTTCCCCGCCACTCCCGGAAAGACAGCGAGGAGATGTTCACACGCTCCAGTAAGAGAGATCCCAAGCATCCTTGAAAATTAAGGGTTTGGGTTTTTTTTTCTTTTTTCCAAAATCCCTACAGTTTTTGCATCAGGGTGTTGTACCACTACGCACAGCACAAACTCAATCCTTGTATAATATTTCAAGGAAAAAAAAAACTACTTTAATAATTCATAGAGAAAACACATGGTAGCACAGCCCATCCTCCCTGTTCAAAAGGCACAGAAACCAGTGGTTTGCTCTCCTGCTGTCTTTTTACAATCAATTGCTCCATGAGACCTTGTACAAAAGACCTGGCTCAGGTGTCCTATGAATCTAGTAGCCATCACAGCCCAGTAAACCTGAATGAGAAGTGGAATGATTTAGATGCTAATGACTAATGGAGTGATATCTGTCTGTGCAATTGGCAGCCATGCAGGAATAGCAGTGAGCTTTCTCAGGTCTTGTCTGTGCAGGGAGAAGAGAAAGATCCCTTATCGCATTTTATAAGTTTGCATTTATAGGGCAAATAAAATAGAGCATTTTTAAAACCAGGAAGCATTTCAGAGAACAGGTATTTTTTTTTTCCATATAAAAATCACAGATAGAATTTAACTTTAAATACTTTTCTGGCTAGGGGAGAAGAAAAAAAAAAATCAATTGAACTGATTACCTTGTTGAGTACCAGTGAAGATTTTAGTTGTCTTTGTAATTGCACTTTTTCCTTGCTGGCTTTTAAACATAAAAGGAAAGTGACTTTACTGCTGTAGTAAAACCACAGGCCCTAGTCAAAATCAACAAAGCAGAGTATTAACCCCCTCTGTGCTGTTTCAGTTCCACAGGCACCTTTTAAGTCTTTCTGTTCAAAAGACCAGTGGCAAATTCATCCCATATGCTTTAAAGACAACACTTTAATTTTTTTTTTCCCCCCAAAAAAAACCAACAACTAATTCTACTAAGCTCCTAGAAAGAGATTTCAAGAACCTGATCATTGTTCACCATAAGCAGTAAAGTGGCTTCCACCGAAAAGAAGAGGCTGTGGGTCAGGTTCCCAGAGACTGCAGGCCAGGGGGTGGAAGACAACTCACTGCTGCCAAATGGTCACCCTTTCTTGTGACTCAGCATCCCCTCCCGTGACAGCGATCTGCACCTTTTCTCGTTGCTTTTCATTTGCAGTGGAATGGTATCAAGAGCTACTGGGACCTGCGTTCAGACCACTTGAGCACATTGAGTCAGAAAGGCAGAGGGTCTGCCAGGGGAATGGAAAGCTCTCGGACCCCACTGACCTGCCTGAGGGCATCCTACACGCTCCAGCAGAGAAGGAAACTCTTCCAGCAGTTTAAAAACCCATGTCCTGATAGACTGCTATGACAGATAGCTATGATAGACAGCTACTGATCTGCTGGAAGTACCATCTAAAACTCTGCATAGCCCGCTCAGGTTAGGTGAATACCAAAGGCTTTTAGGTCAATACCAGTTCTCAGGTTGACACAGACAATGCCAGCAGCAAGGTCTGCCCTTGGCAGGCTCCACAGACCATTGGCATTATCGCCTCCAGCATTCTCCCCTGCTCTACCAAAGAGACAGAAACTGTTCAGGCCAAGCTGGACCGCTTCAGCCTCCCCTGCATCTCCCTCCTCCCCGGTTCACTGTATCACTGCACCTTCAATGCCAGAAGAATTTTCACACTGTCATCTGCTTGTGAATAAGATTCTACACGTGTGTCTCCCGAGATCTAGATACATTGCTCTCCGCTCATAACAGGCATGGTTACAAGACAATCAGTTAAAGGGAACAAAAATAGATTTCCCAAACCAAACATCACAAATTCAGTGCTTCACCCCTCCTGGTTTAAAACCAGCACAAACTGCAAATATGGAAGTGACACTTCTGAGGTTTCTGCGGTCCCACTGGCTCTCCGGACAGGGAGCAGAGCCAGAGGGAGGCAAAGACTGGGGCTGGAGATGCAGCTTCCCTCCAAATAATCATGCAGGAGCTAAATAGACTTTCCTCAGACAGACAAATAGACTAAAATAGCAAAGATACTGCCATTCAATAACCACTCCTGCTCAGAATTTACTTTGCTTCTACTGTCCTGGATTCTCTATACAGCTATTTATGTATTTCCCCCGCCACCCTAAATCACCACCTCTACTGCAACACTTTTATTGTGTCCCTGTTAGCAGGCGGAGATTGTCATTTATGTGCAAGACACGCTGAGGATGGAACGACGGGAATAGCCCCTGACCCGCGTTACAGGGCTGCCTCCATCCTCAGCCCCCGCTGTGCCACAGTGCTCCCACCAACGGGGACAGGATTCCGCACTCCCATCTCACTTGCTGCTAGGCATTGTGTCTTAAGACATACTTCCATTGCTAATGCTTTTTGGACTCCCCAAATCAGTTCAGCCCCCCCCTCTGGATACTTTGAGAGGCAATGGGGCAGAAATGGTTGAAAATACACTTCATGCTCGTTAGGGCTCTACATTTCCATCCACACGGCTTTCTAGAGCAGGTAAGGTCTTCCAACTAAACCTGCTGAAAACAAATCCAACTAAAACCACAATGCCCAGATTTACCTCAGTTACGATCCCAACTAGCTGCCCCCCCACCCCCTGAACAGTTCCCCAAAATCTGCAGCAGTTGTCACTGAAGTATCATAAGCAACAAAGGAGAAACACTGTGGAAGTGATGGAGATCACACAGTGTGAACAATTTCAAAGCTTGCTCTGGGATTGACAAGGAAGCACGGTAGACACTTGCTAAACTCACAGTTTGCTCTCGCTCCATAGAACAGGGCTGTTGTGAAACCTAACCCGCAAAGCACTTGGTGGGCAGGAGATCAAAGGTGCATCTACGTGACCTCAACGTTTTTGTCTGGGCAGGAAGCAGCAAAGTCAACAGATTTTTCCTAGTTCCTCACTTCTCCATAGGGCTCGTCCAAAGCGCTTTAAGTGTATTAGAAAGCCACCCCCACCTTTTCCACAGATACAGATCAGGTCTCCTGTTTGCCTTCTGAAGCACCCACTTGGCAGATCTACCTGCCAGCATTCCCAAGGGCCTGTAGTACACTGGACCTTCCAGATCGAGCCAGCAATGCACACCTGCAGGCCAGAAGGCCAACCGTATCCTGGGCTGCATCAGAAGTGTGGCCAGCAGGTCAAGGGAGGGGATTCTGCCCCTCTGCTCTGCTCTGGGGAGACCCCACCTGGAGCACTGTGTCCAGCTCTGGAGCCCCCAACACAGGAGAGACATGGACCTGGTGGAGCGGGGCCAAAGAAGGGCCACAAGGATGCTGCGAGGGCTGGAGTCCCTCTGCTGGGAGAGGGGGGGGGGCGTTCAGCCTGGAGAAGAGAAGGCTCCGGGGAGACCTTATTGCGGCCTCCCAGTGCCTAAAGGGGCTCCAGGAGAGCTGGGGAGGGACTTTTTACAAGGGCTCGCAGCGACAGGAGGAGAGGGAATGGCTTCAAACTGGAAGAGGGGAGATTTAGATGAGATATTAGGAAGAAATTTTTCACTCTGACGGTGGGGAGGCCCTGTCCCAGGTTGCCCCGAGAAGCTGTGGCTGCCCCATCCCTGGAGGTGTTCAAGGCCGGGTTGGACGGGGCTTGGAGCACCCTGGGCTGGTGGGGGGTGTCCCTGCCCAGGGCAGGGGGGTGGCACTGGATGAGCTTCAAGATTCCTTCCAAACAAAACCATTCTATGATTCTATGATTTTCTCCCTGGACATCCATGCACAGACTCTATTACTGTCCTTTCACGGAGCAGAGAGTGGACTCATTGAAAAGAATTTCCCTCTCACAGAACAGAATATACAAGGAACAGACAGAGACAAGTTTGGCTTTGTATCTGAGCTCATCCCAGTGCCTGTTGCTTTATTGTCGGCTTTCAGATGGGAACGGGTAATGACGTTATTTACCAAATCAAGGTTTGGGCCCACAGCCAAGTTATCCAGTTGGCTTCAGAAAGAAACCCAAAAGCACCAACATACTCATGCAGACTGGCCCAATTTCAACACATAGTGAACAAAAACATGAGAAAGAACAAACAAAACCAATACTGACAAGCCTTTATCAATTAACTTATTGCACACAACCCTTTATTAAACTAATGCTCATTAAAAAAAAATGAAGGGAATGAAAATACCTGATAAACAACTGCCCCCAAAGATACACACACACACACATCACATAAATAAATTACCCTAAAACAAAGAAACTGAGATTCCAAAACTATTTTCGAAGAAAATTAACCCTGGAAAAAAAAAATCATTTCTATTTCGCATGGCGAAATTACAGCTGATGTGCAGTGCTATACACATGAACACACACAGAGGCACAGTAATTTGATAGTACATTCAGGAATACTGGAAGTCGCTCTGTATTTGGAATAAGCCCTGTGTTCTGGCTACAGCAAGTAAAATAAGGACTTCATAAGAGGGAGAGAGACAGAATAGTACATTTGTGCATCACAAGTTGTCAAGCATCTTCAACACAGGGATTTAAACACAGAAGAAAACAGCCAACCAGCTGAGAGAACTCTTAGCTTAGTGAGAGGACCAAAAAACCTACACAAATTTAAACTAAAATATTGAATTGAAATCTGTTCCTACAACTGCTTACAAAACAATCATCCACTGCACATTTAAACTGTCAGTGGTGTTCACTTTGCGTTAGTAGCTCCCCGTTCTGACCCAGGCTTTGCAGGTGGGTCTCACGCAAAAGCAGACTTTAGCCAAAAGGGTTTCTAAAGAATATGTAGAAAAAGCAATGTGTTTAATGCCATGCAACCGTTTTCACATCGCCTCTCCAGCGCCAGAATCCCACTGCATCCAAGTCTTGTGCTCTCCGTCCTTGCGCGGTATGTTTCTGCCCTCATTCTGACTGAGGATTTAGCTCCTTGTTGTCAGAGGATGAATGTTTTTATTCTGTTTGCTCCCAGGCCAGTATCAAAAGCTCCCAGTACATGGGTTAACCAGATGATCCTTTAATACACAAAGGACCCCCAAACAGCTTAACCTTAACCCATCCGTAAAGATTCCACCCAGCCTGCTAATGCTGTCCTGAATCGTGTTCTCTATTATTACATCTGAAATCCGTTAAAATTTCACACAATTTCCTGCACAGCAGTGTATATAATAGTGCTGGGAGCCAATATGTTTCTATAATTGGGCCTGTAGTGGGGCAGAGTCCAAAGCAATTAATCCAGCCTCCTTCCTTGTTTGCGCCCATATAAAGCTGACAGGGTAGAGAGTAATTGGAAGTGAGCGGCCTCTATCCCCTACTTTAAATTAATATTTTCCTGTTCTGATTTAATTTCACCCGGTAACAGTGACACAAAGACACGCCATGTCAAGCACTAAGTAATCTGCAGCAGCTGCCTTAGGAGGAAACTTTTATTCATCAGTAATATACTGACCTGTATATCACTCCACATACAGTACACAATATTCCTGTCAAACAGACAGCTGCATTTAACTCTGTATAATCAGCAGAGATGGGAGAAAGAAAAAACAATATACAGCATATATATGGTCCTATATATATGGGTGTGTGCATGGAAGATACAAAACAGACGCAGGAATTTAATTAATCATGAAAAATTCAGCTTTCCAAAAGAGGAAAAAAATTAAATGGCAAATATAAAAAAACATGCTAATCAGCAGAGCCAAGAATCCATGCAAATGAAAAGCCAGAAGTAATGGCCAAAACACCCAGGCCATTAAATCAAATCACTGAGAAAATAATGGCTAAACTCTCTCTTACTTGTAACACTCAATTTATGTAGTCAATATGGCTCTGAATGAATGAGTGAAGGTACTAAGAGCACAAATCTAAATTCAATATACATATCTTAGAAAAATCCCCAGCGCCCACGCTCGCACGCTGACAAGCCATATAAAGCGGACATTGCTATTGCATGTGGCATGGAAGCAAAAAGAAAACTGGCTTCATTTAAGCAGATTCCCTGTTTACAGCAGGCAAAATATCTAAGTATACATAGATTATTGTGACAACTCCACAGCTGCCTTGGAGTTTATGGGAGTCTGCGGCAAGCTGCGACCAGTCAGGACTTGGGAGGAAGAGAACGGAGACCCTTCTCCCCACGTAGAGGAGCTGCTATTCCTTGAGCTAAGCTGTGATCACCCTCAGCTGGGAGCTGCACAAGGGCTATGACACAGTTAAGCACATCTCCCAGTCTAGTGGAAAACACTAAAGCTGCTTGCGCTTCAATACATGGTATAGTCATATAAAATGGCTAAAAAGAATGCGATATTTTTTTTTATACCTAGACAGACTGCTCAGACATGGACCAGAAGCAGGACCTCACACCTGAAGTAGCATTACTTGATGGAAATGAGGTTTTTATTTTCCAAATAAATGGGGGTGCTCAGCGTTACCCCCCCAGATTTCTTTTCAAACTCATGCAGCAAAGTTTTCAGAGGAATCTGAAGATAGCGGCGCCTTTCTGCCCAGTTCACATTTAAGCTGGGAGGCAGAGAAGGGAGGGATGCACTGGACAATGCCACGGTGGCCACAGACACAGGTTCCCTGACCAAAGGCCTCCTGGCCCAAAGCATAACAACAATCCCTGTTAATACTCAGCACACATACAGCTCCCTGGATGCCTGGGAATAGAAAGGAGCCCCAGTGGAACCGTTTCTAAGATGAAGGACTTTGTGACTTCAGCCTACATGGATTCAAACACCCCAAACCAGAGACCATCATTTACAAACTGATGTTCGATACACAGCCAGGAGCACCGACATCCAAGTGTATCAGTGATACAGGAGGAGCTGCGTGAGGTTTACTTACAGAAAAGTGTGGTCTCAGGAGACTGAGGGACACGGCAGCTTAGCCCTCTGTGGATCAGCAGCTTATTTCCAGTTGCTTAAATTTTCCCCTCCTCTCTTGTTCTTGATTCCGTTGGATTTTCTTCCTCCTCACTAGTATTACATTTTCATTTACAGGCAATATGCTTAGGCCAGAGATGATCACCAGTACTGGTAGCTAGAAATAGAGCTGACACAAGGGCCTACCTTTAAAAAGTCGCCTGCATTAGAGCACAGCTAAGCTGCCAGATGATCCCACAGCAGCAGTCATACCCCCACGAGACCTGATCTGTTTCCCCCCCCCGGGAGCTGAGAATGCTGGACATCACTACCAACTATCATGGTATATTCACTTGCTTAACAAAGCAGCTCCTGCTCTTGCATGCGACTTCACTTTTGGAGATACTCATAGCCCTGTGGTCAGCCATCTCCCCACAAAACTGCAGCACTTCACTACAGCCCCGTTTGTGAGAGGCAGGATTACCTCTGCAGCTTCAGCCCACCTTTCACCAAAACCCCTAGAATCCCCAAACTATCGACTTTGCAAAATCCTGCAGAGCTTCAGTAGTTGGCCCACAGTTGAGGGCACCTGAAGTTCTTTGCACCCAAAAACTATGCCCATGCCAGCAGCAGTAAGGTGTTAATTTTGCAGGAGCAAGGAGGTTTGGTTCTACACCTGGTTAGTTCTGTTACAGCCTGTTTGTTACTGCTGCTCCCCATCACCTGCCAAATCCATTTATACCATCTGAGATTTCTAAACCTGAGTTTGGCATTGCACACAAACAAAAAAAAGCTTTTTTCCAAGTAATGCTTTACACAACAGCACGTGTCCCACCACAGTTCTGCATCACACGAATCTCAAGCAGAATAGATACCATGAAAAAGCAAGCTAGTTACTTTCGGGGCAGATTTTTTTCTAAAGAAAATCATAATAGAATGAGCTGCAGCAGCATCCTCCAGCATCCTGCTTGCAAGAGTGAGCCAGGTTGGGCGTGTTGGGGAGAACTGCAACAGCACTGTAAGATACAGAGCTGAACTGCTCTGGCCAGGATAGAAGCCCTCCTGGTCCACCACGGCAAACTGCAGCATGAGCATCCGTTTTATTTCAATAAAAACATGCAACGACAATACCAGCAATACCTCTAACTACCTGCACCCCTGCTCTTATTCAGCGGTTTGTCTCAAGGCTACACTGAAACAACTCTAGCCTTTTTTACCTTTTCTTCCTTACTTAATTTCGTTAAATTCTGCTGTCTAAAATAGCAAACACGAAGCAAATAGATCACACCAATTCTACTCATTATTTCCATTGATTTTAAGTCCGGACAGGGCTATTATGATCATGTTACAAATTGTCTATTTATAGAAAGAAAAGTTGTTTTGTTTTTAAAAAAAAAAAAAGGTAAGTTCTCTGTTCTTGCCCCAAACTGATGGGCAGCATTATAACCAGCTGTTATCCTTCACTCCCGAGGTGGCTGCAGTTAGTGGCAGAACAAATGATCCCTTTGTGCAGTTTTGCATAAATGTTTGTCAAGTGTCTTGGGCTGCTCTCACAATGTTGGCTATTAAGGAACAGAAGTAAAATTCCCTAGAGCAGAAGTGCATGTGGGGAGTTATCCACTTAGGCTAAAATCCTCGTCAATATCTTTATTCTCCTGTTTGCATGTGGACTCTCACGAGACAAAAAAGTCAGTGATAACCATGCGAAGGGCGGTTGCGGAAGAACAGGCAGGTGCAGGGAGCACTTCAGCAATTCTGCAGTGGCACTAACCTTCTCCGGCTGGCAAAAAATGCTGGAGCCAGCATTAAAAAAAAAAAAAAAAACACCAACAAACCACCCTCAAAAGCTTTTGAGCATCAGCCTTGCAGCCAAGCACACCCAGCACACTTCGATTTTGATGTACAGTTTGAAACAAATCAATAGCAGTATAATAATACTCAGCACGCTGTGTAATTTTTATATCATTAGTTTTCATTTTCCGCTCCCCATGCATCAAAAAACTTACAACGGGCTCGTAAAGTTTATTTAGTATTCCATGAATTCCTAATCAGTTTCATTTCATAATGATTCAGAGCGGCCGTTGCCAGGGCCCCGGTGTCAAAAAATCGATAAAACCAACACACTTTTCCTGATGGCGGCTGCAAAAGGATCTATTGTAGGGGAATTATGATTTATGTCTGGGCTGCACCACGAGCAGCGGCAAGCGACAGCCTGGCTCAAGAGCTGAGATGTTCGCCAATAATGATTTATATGCATGCTTCTCCCCTCCCCCAGCTCTTCTTGCCCCCCTCCCGAGCACCACCACGGGGGCCCCATATGCTGCGTCGCAGCAGCTTTGGCTCTCGCGTGCCTGGCTGCAGCTGGGTGCTGCGGCCACAAACCCCAGCGCGGGGCCATCCTCAGCCCCATGGCTCACCAGAGCCGATGCTGTCCCCCGTAGCCTCTTCTGCAGAAGGACAGAGCACCAATAACCCACCCACCCCACCCTGCTCCCCATGTCACAAGAGCCTGGGGACAATCTATTCAGCTCCGGCTCCAGATGAGCACAGGGACGGTTCGATTTTCAGCTACGCGCAAGAAGGTGCCTATTTATCTTGGGGCACCCATTCTGTCAAGCCTGCCCGGGGTAGGGAGGGTGGTGTGCGAGTGGCTCCAGGAGAGAGCCCCTACGTCACTGCGCGAATGCAGACTTGGGCCAAAAGAGGGTAAAATGAAGACCGTGCAGGGACATAAGGACAGGCGGCATTGAGGTACTCTAAGAGAAAAGTTAGACTTTTAAAGAAAAACCCTTTTCTGAAGGCTAAGAAGCCAAAATCTGAGGGATGCGACTACCCTCTCTCATGTGGCACAACATCCTTAAAACACAGACATTCTGGGTTAGGAGGGTGGTTATAACTGGTAATTTGGAAATTGCTGATATACCATAAGGAAGCAGTAATGTGCAGAGATAGCACTGGGTTCTGCTTCATTTAATATGTTAATCAGGTTGGTGGTTCTCCGCCAGCAAAAGGGAAGGCCAGGGAAGAGTATTTGAAAACAGAACAAGCAGGTACAGCTTGTTGTTAAAGTCCTGTTTACAGAAAGGATGAACAGCATCATTTAAACGTATAAATGAATTTATTGAGATGCCTTTACTGGTCTTTTCTCATTTCAATAGGGAATTGTCAGCAGTCCTGCTCCATCAGGAGCTTCACTCCCTGCACACTGCTCCAGAAGGAAGGGAGATGTTGTTGCTCTTTTAAGCACAGTCCTTCAGCCTGAAAGCCACATCTGCCTTTCCATCCTAATTTTATCACATTTATTAAGATGTACAGCAGCACGTATGATTAACAACTCACTTTCACCTTTTCTGAGCTCTAGCAGAAGCTGCAAGAAGGAAGAGGCATTTTGAGTCGCCACAAACCAACACCAAGCACCAGGAGCTTACAGCACAGCCTGCTCAACTATGCCAGCTGATAAAGTAAATTAGTCAGGATTTTTTCCTATAGCAGAAATAGCCTACTTTATTATATACATTAGGCAAGAGAGGGAAGAAAAAGGGGAGAAGTAATCTCCCTTTTAGTTGAGGTGCTGACCAGAAATAAGCAAGTTCATGTCCAGAGCACAGTGGCTCTTGCCCTCAGCAGCAGACAATGCAATGACTCGTACTTTTAAGATGCTAGTGATCACAAAAGAAAAGCTCAACTTTGGGGGCTGGCTGGGGGAAGGGACACATGTAACCTTCTACGAGGACAGTTCATGCGAAGCATCACCTTCCTTCCCTCCATCTGACAAGCTGGAATATTGCCTGGAAACTACTGCAAAAAAAAATACTGCACAGAGCAAGACAGCCACAGCGACACAAACAGCTATAGCTCCTGCTCAACTGCTTTACCGCAGTGTATTTGGAGAAAAATGGTGGGTTATTGCCCCCCGCCCCCCAGTTTTGCACACACAGAATTGCCTGGAGGCAGCAGGAGTAGCTTTGAGCAACCCATCCGTCCCCCGAGCGGCAGGCTCACTCCCTGCCCATACTCCCGGGCTGTGTGTCCTGTGTTCCTTGCAGTGGGAAAGCAGATTATCCACGTACAAACAGTCCCTAAAACTTGGCTGCTTACCATTAACTTCTCGATACAAGTACTATTTCATCTCCCTGACATTTAGCAGGAATGCCAAAACATTTCACCCAAGTAACACCTGACTAAGACTATTACTACAGGCTTCACAATTGGCACATTTTCCCTTTTTAACTCAGCAAAAGAGCCAGCACCTCACAGCACCGTATTAATGTCAGCATGAATGTGCCTGTATCAATGGTAAAAAAGGGTATTTCAGACTGTACAGTTATAACAGGCCAAATTCCTGCCTGCTGCATCAGAAGTCAAGGTTTGATTGGAGCTACAGTATTGATTTGACAGATGGGGGAAAGGAACATAAGCCACACACTCTGCCCTGTGTTTCCTGAGAAAATCTTTACAAGTTAAAAGAATGAACAAACTGATGTTTTAAAGCAACTGTGTAAATATTAGAAATATAAATAATTAGAAATATAAAACTGTGTAAAGCATGTGTAAATATTAGAAATTGTGCCTTCTGGTTTTTCGTCATCCTATATTTAAACAGATCATGTTTGTAAGATTTTTCTCTGTTAAAACACAGACCTGAAATTTTATTTTAAAAATAAAGCTGAGATTCACACCTAGCTTGCTCATTGCCTGGATCTAGAGTTTTATGTTCAACATTGTATAGTCCTTCCATAAATCCATGTAGTTAGAAGGTTGAAAATTAAGTATTCAGCACTAGCTCTTCAGCAAGTCTCTAGTAAACAGAGGGGAAGTTTAAGTTGGAATTATGCCACTTGGTTAATAACAAGCAGTTATGATGAGATGATTCAATAGCTTGGGTGAAATGAAGGTCCCAGTGATAGCATTTCCTCCATTTATTTACACATGTCATGTTCACACACACACTCTCACACTGTTTGCTGATTATCTCAGAGAAGCAAAGGTTGAGATCCAAGCTCCTCTTGGTCTCCCTTCTGCAGGATAAACGTGGTCTTTGTAAACTGAGAGTACATCAACTAGGGAAGCACTCCGAGACACCCAAGGTGTGGGTGTTCTTATTTGGGGAGGAATTCTACGAAAAGCATCGCTGGAACACAGCATCCTCTTTAACAGGAACATGCAGGAAATTATACATTTTTAGTACTTTCCTTAGTCTTTGGCAGAAGAGTTGACAGACGTTTGTTACCAGCATGAAGCTGAGTCTAACAGAAGTAATTAACCCACCAGCTTTTAAAATTTAGATTCTCTTTTTGAAGCGAGACAATTTATTTATTTTTAAATTAGGTTGATGAATCGGGGTGCTTTAGGAGGTTTTGTACAGCGATTCAAACCAAAAACAAGTTCCCCTACATTTTCTCTCCAGCTGAATTCAGATTACAGAAGTCCAAAGGGAAGAGGAGATCTGGTGCAAAGTTTAGAGGTGAGAAGTAGCAAGAGGTAGCCTGCACTCAGAAAGGGGGGGGGGGTAGTTCCGTGGAGAAAGATGCATGAAATAGTGAAAGGAGGATTAGACTTTTGCATTTCTTGACAAGAGCTGCTTTACAGTTAGTCCTCTTGTTCCAGTTGTGGTTCACTCATGCTTGCCTCCAAGGTGTTGAGCAGCAACTTCCTCAGCAAGGAGCACAGGTTCTTACCAACCAGTTGCAACTCCCCATCAGCGAAGGTAGAATCAGCAGAGAGCACACACCTGCACGTAAATAACTTTCTTTTGCAAAAGAAGGTACAGCCCTACTTTTATCACCTTTGAATTTAGGCCAGGAATTACTGGATAGAGTCATTAAGACCTGCAATCTTATTTACAAGACAGTTTTAGAAAGACAAAAGGACCTGCATGGACAACATAATTACATTTTGGTTAGCATAAGTTAGCAATTTCAGTACCGCCACATTAGAAAGAAAATAGGGTTTTCTTCCCCTCAAAAAAGTAGACTCTGCTTGGAACTGTACTTTTATTATATGGGGGGAAAAACAGCTCAAATATTGAGAGTTAAGGGAAAAAATAATCATGAGTTTATGTCCACCGGTTCCTGTGAATATTTTCAGCATATTTCACCATATCATTGCACGGTGGGCTCTGTTCATGCTGCCAGAATGGATGTTCCATCATTTCTATAGTGGGCCTGTGTGACATTCATTAAGTGCAGCTACAAAGGGAGAGGGTTAAACAGCGCAGCCTCTTTTCTCTGATTTGGTCATACATCAGCAAGCGCTCCAGGTTAAATGCCCAGAATACCGCAGCAGATGGATAGGGATAAGGAGAGCGGCAGATACTTCACCCTACACTACTTAACCCAGGGAAATGAGTCTCGGAGTCGGTGTCATGGTAAAATATGGAAGCTCACTCAGATAATGTGCAGTTGAAAATTTTTTTCCCCAAGCCTTTACAACTGACTGCACGTTAAGATACCACATACCCCCTTCTGCAGACTGCCAGCTCGCTCTGGCAACAGTAGATATTTTTGTGTGCAATTTATCTTTGACTATCAAATAAGATTTTTAACCCATAGCGCAATCAGTGGTACCAGCCCAAAACATTTCTTCTTCACCTCCAATTTCACCCCAAGAGAAACCATGCACTGGGAAGTTTGTTTTTCCTTACCCAAAAGTCCTTATGAAATAGTTAGAGTGCACACTTACTCCTTTACACATACCACCCCGATATGCTGTATCAGGGTCTGAAGAACAGGTACACACTGGTGCTTCAGGAGCACTCTAGGGCCTCTGGGTCTCCCAGTGCCAGGCTGCACAAACTGGGGTACCTGTCCTGTCCCCTGGAAGCTCCACATCTCATCTGAGGTTACAGCAGTTGAACTTACTCTGCACTACTGTCTCATATTTTCCAGGTGTTGATTTTTATTTCAAAGGCTGTTTTTAATCATCAGTGTTTTGATAGCTAAAAGTAATGCACATTTTACATTGCAGTGTTCCAGTATTCTGGATTAGCTCAGCTCCACAACTGTGTTTCTAAGTAGTTCTAGAAGAACCCAATCCCGGCATGTTTTGGCAAATGCACTATTTAAAGTCCTGTCACCAGAATGCTACTGCTGTGGCATTTTTGCAATGCATTCGCAAGGCAGGCAGCCAACAGAAAGACGATAGTCCTACAGTTCAGGGTCCCAAAGAAAGAGATCACTTGAAACACATGTTCTTCTGATATTACGCACATACACTTACACACCTGAGAATCTACAGCAAATAAGCTGCTCACAAGACTATCATTGAGTAAAGAAACATGTGCTTACTGAAGAACCTTATTTCAGAGAGTATGAGACTAAAAAACAGAGATCAGAGCTGTGTCCTCGTGCAGCTTGATGACAGCTAAAGAACTGATGTGGTACATACACCATACAGAGTCAGCCCCCACACACAGAGGTCCCGTCTGTGTTTTATTGAGTAATGACCAAATTGGTTTCATTCTTCCTTAAAGCTAAGTCTAAAGTTTTACTACCCTAGTTCGCATATAGAAAGGAGGGGTAGGGCAAGAGTGAAGACACATTGCTAAGACAGCAAGTACAAAGCACTTGGTATTGTCTTCTTTAGTTTATTCTATCCCCTACTAGAAGAAAAAAAAGTAAAAATCAGAATCCAACTAATCAATAGAAACGAAGACACGGTTAACACATATAAGTATTTGGTACCTGAGCATACATGCACATGTGACCATAAGGCTCTGCCAATAATTTACATTCTGACATGGAGAAATAACTATTGAGTTGTAACCATAGCCTTTTTTCCCCCCCCTTAATAATCATAATAGAAAATCCAGAGCCCTGCAACATCTATTGTTTTTTTTAATATCTCAGAAATAATTGCTAATCAAAGCTTCATGCGGCGGGGCCAGTAGGAAGTGGATACATGTCCTCAACACAAAATTTTCATGTGAGCTGGAGGAGTGGGAAGATGCAGGGACACCTAATTTCCACCTTGTGATCCAACTCCATCTGATGAAAAAGATTGCCCAGCAGTCAAAAATCAAAGTCACACTGTCCTGGTGAGAGCCGGAACGGTGACAGGTCCTAGCATGCCGGGAGAGCAGGCATGCAAGCAAGTGAAAATTTGGTCTCCACTAGGTGTGGAAAGTCAATGTTATTTGTTTTTAAAGTTATTTTAGAAAACATGTAGTTTTTGTTCTCTTACCAAGACTGATTCAATACGTAGGGGTTCTACTATCTTATTAACCTTACCAAGTCTTTTCCATTGTATTTTTAAAAAAATTACTGTTCATTAGTGCCAACTCTGTCACAAGAAATTCAGTCAGTTTTCCGGAATCTGTGGTGGTTACAGCAGCTCATGATTTGTTCCTCTTCGGCAGCAGAAAGAAATTTACACAGAAAGAAAATAGTTTAGTGACAACTCCTTAATCACTAAAACATTTAACATCTAAAAGAATTTTTAAGGCTGAGCAATGCAATACACAATTAACACCTTGCCTTGCTAATTAGGTAACTCCTTGCTAATGAGGTAGCAATAAGCTGAGCAGCAGTCACATAATACGAAGACAAGGTCTTCCCAGGCAGTTTGCTCCTCCTGTCAAAACAACTAGTAACACTTTTCCTTCCCAAGCAGCTTTTTCCCCTGAAGAAGACACAGCTCGGGAAGTGCTGAACACAACATTAACAGAGAAAGTCTGTTGCGTTCCCTGCCCTACGTCTTGCTTAGTGGTATCCCAGGAATGCTGGGTAGCACGACTTCTCAGCCCCAGGGTAGCTCCCAACTCCAAATAAGCCTTGTAGACCCATACAGACCTTACTCACATCACTAGCCTTGCTGGCATGAGTCTGCCTGCAGACACAGGGACCAGATTTATTATAAACTCAGACATAAGCACCTTTGTAATCCAGCCCTTTGCTCTTCCCGCAAGGGCATCTCCCAGCCAGATTTTCTACCAAGGAGAAGATTTAATTCATGTGTTTACGTGTCATCATGTACTTGTCAGTCAATGCACAAGATGACTACAGGACTGGCAAAGCAGTGTAATAAGAAAGGTGACACATTTGGAGAGCAGAAAGTTTGAGCACGCATAAACCACATGTTCTGGTAGCTCCCATGTTGGGGTTCAGTCTTAGAAGCTGCTTCCTTGCTCCCGATTCATCTCCCCAACTTATGGGCAGGAACATGGAGCCTCCCACGGAGGCAAGCAAGCTGCCCAGAACACCTCTCCCACCTCCATTCAATCCTTGGTGATCATTACTAGTTAATTATACTGCAATAACACAGAAGCTCCAATGCAAAGAGGCACTCCAGGGAAAAGAGAAACACTCATGTCTCTCCCTCAAACTGAGAGTACCAATATAAAGACTAGAAGAGAAGGCTCCAAAGATCAAGCTTTTCCATGCTCTTGTCCAAGCGCCTCTCTACCTTCGAGAAAGATTTCTTCATTTCTCACACCCGGTCTCCCTATCACAACAATTTTAACCTTCCTACTGTCCAGCCCACTGTCACGTTTGAGTGAACCATTAATACATCGAGCATGAACTACAGCTGCTCTGCTTAGCGGAGCAGTTTCAGAGAACAGGAACAATTCTCATCAGTGCTTAAAAGCATCTTACACTCAGAAGAGCTGATTTCAAGTCAATATTCAGTCTCTTGGAAGTAATTGTGTTGAATACAGACACATTTGATGGTGACAGTTGGTTGTTTCTTAATGAAACAGATTTGGAAAATTCAAATAAGCTTTACTTAAGCCTGCTCTTTATTTTAAAGAAACAAAATGGATATATGCAAGCCTGGCTGGTAAGGGTACAAGGGAAATGCAGCCAAAGACGACCACTCAAGCTACAAGAAAGAGCAAGGTTCCCTGGTGCCACTGACAAGCTTTGTAGCATTTAACTTTTATACATATATTTTTCTGCCAAGGCTGTAAATCTTATGTTGCTATTTAAGCTGGAGATAATTCCAGGACTGAAGCGATCTTGGAAAAAACATGCTTTAAGATCAAAATGCTGGCCCAACTTCTCTTTGTGAAAGCTGCTGCTAACAATAAAATTAAAGTGAGCAGGGGCTGGAGCTGGACCATTTGTGCCTTCTACTGCCAATACCATGTTTGTGTCAAGGTAACTTATTTCCATGGAGTACCCAATACAGAATCAATAAAATCAACCTTCACTGGTGTTGAACTTTGCATAGTGTAACGACAATAGCTCAAATTGAATTTTAATTCTTTTAATTATAATGGCTCTCAGAGGCCACATCACAAGAGGATTTTGTTCATCAAGGAAAAGGAAGTCACAACAGCAGCTGGCAAAAGATGTCAACATTAGATATTTGCACAAGTGTATAGAGGTATTCTGGGCTTTATCCTTGACAGAGTAGCCAAAACCCAACTGTCTCTCAGATCAAGGCAAGGCTGCACTTTCTTTTCCAGGGGTTCTTTAAAATAATAGCTGTTTTCTATAAAGAAAAAAGATAAACCCTTAAACTCCATTTATACCATCCTTAAAAAAAAGAAAAGGGAGGGAAGGCAGGGAAAGGTTAGGGGATTAAACTTTGCAGATGCTTTGCACAGCCTGGCTAAAGCTCTGGAAAGACCATCTCAACCTTTGATCCCTTTGGGGAGAGAAGCAGTTATTTGAGCAGGCTTTTTTGGAACACATGCTGTGGACATCTGTGTCAGCAGACCCTAATCAAGGCAGACCCATAGTGCTGGACCAATTTGTGTTCCAGGATTCAGACAAGAATATGAAATTCCTGATGGGATAACTAGCTACCTGTAGGGGCATGGATGAGTTTCCTGGATAGATTGTGAATGAGTGACAGTTTAATCCAGGTTTTTTTCCATTTCTCTCTTTAGGGTTTTCTCTTCTTTAAATCTAGGAGTCTTTTAAAGAGATATACATTCAGAGCATTACCCAGAAGTTTACTAGCTTCAGGAGGAAAATGACTATTTGGTTCTTTGTAGTTCCATCTCCCCCCATTCCCAATCTGAAGTAACAAGAGTTAAAAAAAAAGTCATTGAAAGTTTCATAGGGTTTCGCAGATTGATGTGGACTACCCTATAATTTAGTTTGCACATAATCCAAACTAGAAATCTGAGGGGAAAAAAGCCTCTACACACTCTTCCCCTTGCACTTTTTGAAGTCCTCAAGGCCTTCCAAAAGCTGGAAATTAGTTTGCTATTCATTGTCTCTGGTGCTGTAGATATCTAGCATATTTCCGAGTTCTGAAAATTACAGATTACAGTATACAGCAAGGCTTTAGGGCCTGAGCAAAGCACTCAATCTTTTACAGTGGCACAAATGATGAGCAAAAACATCAAAGTAAATGCGCAAAATGACTAACCCATTCACCAACCAGCCGGTTTCAAGCACAGCTCCTCTTCACTGGTGCAAACCATCTCATCCTAACAGCTTCACCTGCCCCCAGCCCAGATTTGTTCTTATTTCAGCACACATGGCAGAATCCCCAGCTGGGGCAAAGCCTCTGCTCCAGCCTCTAGCACAAGGATTTGCAACTTATTTCAGCATTTGATAGTCACAAGAGTTGGAGTGTCTTTTCCTCTGTTTTCACCTCTTTAGTTAAAGATTACGTGAAAGTCTCACTAAGAACCTTTCTCTCTTGCCTCTAATCCACTTAAAGCTGTCTGGAGTAGTCAACAGCGCAAAATTTACCATCCCCGAGACAGGATAGTAGCCAAACATACAAGCACAAAGCAACTCATGCTGGTTGGGACACAGCAGCGTAATGAGGCCCGATGGCAGACAAAGCAGGACCAGCTCCTCTATAAGTACTGCTCTGACTGAGCCAAATTCAGACTTGGACTAGAAGGTGAACCCAGCATCAATAACTTTGCAGAAGCCCCACAGACTGCCCGCACTCAGCTTCTCACTGCAATGAGATCTTTTCCATTGGGCCACAGAATGGTTTAATAAATAATTTATCTGAGACCAGAGCCCCATTAACAAAACATGTTATACCTTTGCACACACGAGTGGTCCAAGACAAGGTCAGAAACAGGAAAGCAGAGCATGGGGATAAAAAAAAAAAGACAGACAAAAACAAGCAAAAAAAAAAAAGACCCACAGATGACCACAACATATCCTTGGTTTTCTTAGGTCTGTCCTTTATTCTCCAAATTCCCCACACAGCAGAAAAATGGGACAGGGAAGCCCAGCTGTTTCAATAGCACAAACTTAACATGGGTCTTTGGCACGAGGATAAATTTTGCCCTGAATTAACAAGAGCAATAGTCACTGGAGTCTTTGAGAGGCACTGTCAATATTTGCTTCACTTGTCATTGACAGAAAGCACAAAAATCCTGCAACATTTCAAATGCGCTCATCTAAAAGTGGTGAAGCAGGTTCTGCTCAGGGTGCTAATGCAATCAGCCCCCACCAGGGACCCGCCCAGGCAGTAACCCAGGTGGGTGGGATGAGCTATAGGGAAGGGAGGAAAGGAGAAGAAAATCCCACTGTGCTCATGTAAAGTGTCATGACTAAAGCGACACCAGGTAGTAGAAGCATCTATTCCATGATAGAAGTAAATGCTTCATAAGGACAGGTATTCTCCTGAGAGCATCTCTCCGATATGAGAAACATTTAGCATCTTGCCAGTTACAGTGTTACATGAACCTTCATAAATTAACCTAAATCCTTGTAGATTATTTTTTACTTCTCCCTCCCCACTCCTGCCTGAGACATTGGCACTGACAAGGAGTTCCCGGATCCGTGCTTCTAAAACCAGTCTTAACACACGAACGATACATCTGTGAGCTATATTTATCAGAGTACGCCACTGGATTCTGAAAGTCTTTTCCCAGTTACTGTCTTCCCTGGTTGGCCACTGGGCACAGACAGCACCATATCCTCAGCATGCTACTGAGTCTCTCCCCTCATCCCCCTTTCACAGGGAACAACTGTTGAAAACTTTTCTAGGGGGATATAATACCAGAGGTGTGACTTAAGGTTGCCAAGTTCATGAACAAGTGGTAGCCTGCTTCTCTTGCAGGGAGATTACTTCTCTGATTTACTAAATTCACACAGCAAATTGCATGAACTATGTCCACGTTAGAAGTCCAATATGGGTCACCATTTCAATTGCTCTCCTCAGTCGCTGAGCCACGCGCATGTCTTTGCTGTAGGGTCGGGGAAAAAAAGAACCAGGCAACTCGCCACCCTGCCACCAAGATTATGATTTGAAAGGAGAACGAGCACAAGACTTAACAAGAAGCAGCTTAATCATCTGTTATTCTCCAGCCTGGTGGTGGCCTTTCTGCGCACGTTAGTGAGGTTATCACGAAAGGAGTTTGCAGTATGCAGCACTAGGTGTCTGCACCTTCACAGGTGTACTTTCTTGCTCCGCTGTCACTTGGTTTCTCTCCCACCTACAAATTGACATCTGCATAACTTCATTGCTTTCAAGGCAACCTGCCAGGCACAAGAGAGCCATCAGGTTCCTCTGGTCCCTAAAGCCAGTGTTTAATATAGCCTGGAGCCATTCTAGAAGACACACACAGCCTCAGGACAGCTGGTACTAGAGGCCCAGTGAGGACCAAGCTCCAGCTGTGCTACACACTCTTAACACAGCTGGAGAATCTGTCCCCACAGCTCAAGATGTGCAGGTAGGTCAGATGACTGCAGCTCATGTGGACCACCTGAGCTGGCCTGGCTACCAGCAATGGTTAGAGACACTTTCCAGTTTCTACCTCCAGCGGTCCTGCTGATTTCCAGCATGCATCCCCTCACACATACACCTAGAACAAAGCTGAACAACCGCATGCTCCTCTGCTATTACTGTATTTAACACACTGCGCTATTGCGGGAAGCTGTCCCAGCCAGACAAGGAATTTGCAGTCTGGGGACCATCCATCCACAGAAACACAACTTGAACCCCAGATGAGAAGTCCCATTTCGTTAGAGCAATCCAGCTGCACCTAATTCAAACAGCAATGAGCTTGCTGTCTGCTTTCTTACATTATTTCTTCCTGAAACCTTCTGCTCCACTCTACATCAAGGAAAAAAAAAAAAAAAAATCATTTCTTTCCTCCAGAGCTAATTCCCATACACTGCAATGAGAGAAATGCAATGTTCTGAGCAATATAAGCTGGAAAGTGGAATTATTTTCTGCACCATTCAGATGGAAATGAAGCCTAGCCTCAATTCTGCCACCCACCTGGAGCCATGGTATGATCCTATAGATCTTTGGATCAATACTGCATCATAGCTACAAAACTAGAAGAGGGAAAAAGAAGAGGCACAAAATCAAGGAGTGTAAATTTTAACTAAATTAGTTCTGTAAGGGTTCCCCCCTTCACTGCCACTTTTTGAGAAAAGGTACAGCAGTCAGCTGGGGGACAGAGGAGCGCAGACAGAGCATTTTGCTTCCTTTAAAGATAGCTGGTGTTTATGCTGAAGGCCATTATCCCTCACCCCAAATAAACGCACAAGATTATGCTGCATGCTTTCTGTTTGACTATGTGTGGAGAGAACAGGAGAGAGCGATACACCCTGTATTATTTCTTAACCATTCACTAAATTGCAGCATCTCCACGGGAGGAGTGGTTTGAACCGCCTCCCTGGTTGCTCTCCTCCCAGGCATTTTGTTACAGGCTACCAGGCGAGCTTCTGCCCACACAGTAGAGAGATGAAGAACGACAGGGTTTTGTGTTTGTTTGCTTGTAATTTAGGTATGCTTTACATCACAGCACATAGCTGAACACAGCATCAGCAGGGAGAGCTGATACTCAGGACTGCTTTCCCAACTCCCCAATTCCCTGGCTCTCCAGGGACCCCTCATTTGTGTCTGTGGGACAGTTACTTCACAGACTCCAGGACATGGGCTCCAGAGAAGCACTGCTCAGAAGCCACCTGAGTGATAAAGGGGAATAAAACTGCATTCCATATTTCTTTTGAACTCTCAGGAGCTTCCCACCTGGGAAGTTCACCTTGTTCCCCTCCAGAGGAGACTCTGGCCCCTACCTTAGAGGTGACAGAGACCACTCTGCTGCAGAGGGCTGCCAGCCCCCACACCTCCAGGCACAAAACCACCAAACAAACCATCAGAGCCCTACAACCCCCTCAATAACTGCTTTCTACTAAGCAGAAATTCAAGAAGCCAAATGCAGCCATCCAGCAAGCCTGCTATGGGGGCCAGGAACACCACACTGCTACAGCAACATCCTCACCGCCCCCCCCCCCCCCCCCCGCCGCCACAGCACAGCCCCACAGAAGACAGCAGTAACACCTTACCTTTCTCAGCAGATAAACCACACGCACAGACCTCACACCTGAGCCTCAGAGCCAAAGCAGCAGCTCTACATGCACTTTCCAAAGTGAGTACTGAGCAGACAACACCCCAGTAGCCTGCAGCAGCCTGGCACAGGCACCACTCACCCCCCCCAGCTCCTCACTTATTTCCCCAGGGTCTTGCTAACCACCTGCAGCTGAGGCCCCCGTGATGGCACAGGCAGCAGGTTTGCTGCAGGGGAGCAGCCCATCCTTCCTACCCACCCACTGCCCTGCTCAGCCACCAGCCTCTCGTTTAAGGCTCATCGTCAGGGGTCGGGCTGATGCAGCAAAGGACAACTTGCTTCTGGCCACCCATTGTCTCCTAGGTCGTCTCCGAGACCAGCATGGTAAACAGCGCTGGTATCTATTATCTTCCAAATCACTATGTCCTTCTGCAGGAGTGCAATTCTGCAGTGCAGGGTTGCTTCCCTCTAGTTGGTTTTGGGTTTTTTTAATCAGAAATTTTACAAGATCTGATCCTCTCCTTATGCCTTCAGCTCCTCAAGTCAGGTGAATTCAGCTGCCTTTTGCCTTCAAAAATAAAAAGAAGTCCTTAATCCTCCTACCTGACAGGAAAAGCCAACAGATGAAGATCCTTAAGGTCTGCACTAGAGTTCAAAAGAGCCCATAAGACTTTTTTTAGCTTCCAGTATTTCCTGAGTTATTTCATGACTGTGAATGCCCACAGTTACCAACAGCGTAACGTTGAGCCCAAATCCTTAACTATTGTACCCAGGACAGCTGCTGCACGTTCCACTTCTAATCAGCCCTGATCCCACAGTGAGAGCGCCACGCAGGCAGACCGCTGTCTTCAATAGGGCACAGAAGTTCATTCTCCTGGATTTCATTGCAGGTTCCTAATCAAGGGCAATATTTATAACCCTAGGTTTATTTCTGTGGTGTCCCCAAACACTTTAGCTAATAGAGATGAACCTTCCAGTACCAGTTTATCTTTTCTCCTTTATGCCAATATTTAATGCCTTCTTTCATCCACTTCAGTAATGAATCATCTGTTTTTGTACGATTAGGGTTGTGAACAGCTCAGTACTTGTACAGTGGAACATTAGGGCAGGGATAGAGATGCCCATAGGACAGAGATAAGGATTCATGAAAGAGGAGACTGGGCTGATTCGAGAGAAATGCGTTTAAAAATGCATTAGTGAAGAGTAACAGAATGAAAATACTTGATGAATATTTTAAGTGCCCAAGTATTAAAAATGTGTGTGTGTATATATATATATTCATGAAATGAAAGGCACTGGGTTTAATGCCCAACCAATCTTCAATTTGCATCACTGATGGGATTTATCTGAATTTGGAGCATTAGTCTACAAGGTGCTTAGCCTGCTGGCCCAGGTCTAGAAAAGTTTTGAAGCACTGATTTCATAGTGGGTTTATTTATATGAGGGGAGTACAGGATCCAGAACAGGATACATTGAGCTGTTTTGTGGGGACAGTCTTCTGTGACCTGCATCTCCCAGCAGCAAACACTTCAGGTGAAGACAAAGACTGTAATACTGTAGCAATCAGTGTTTTACAGGGAAAAAAATACTGAACATTGAAACTTTACCCATGGTCTCCCTGTCTGTAGATGTAAAAGAGAAAGCAACGCTTTCAGAGACTCCTGGGAGGCTTGTGATGGCAAGTGACCAACAACCAGGACTTTGCAGTATGAGTCCAAGGTCCTCAGGGACTCATGATTAGATAAATCCTCATAAGTTCCCACCTCTGGAAGATACATACAATATTACTTGGGAAAAAAAAGTTTTGTAATGAAAAACTGCATCAAAAAGCCAGAAACCAACAAAACTCCTTAAAAAATCATTCATGTCCCACTGAAATAAAACCAAGCTTTTTTTATACTCCTACACACATGTGTATACATGGAGGTGAATAAAGCTCTTTCTTGAAGATGACAACAATTTTGCAGGAAATTTCAAAAAGTCTATTAAAAGGTTACTACATCTCAGTAAATCTTGAAGCATTTTTTCATAAGAGTTTGCAAAGCCTTTGAGAGGTTGCAGCGTCACTACCTAAAAGGACAGAGTACTCTCCCCTGTTATTAAAATGACCCAAAAGTATGAGGAGGTTAAGTACTGCAAGAACCCAGCCCTGAGTGCACATCAGTCAAATAAAGAAAAATGAACACTTATACGTGCTTTGATTTCTGTGTCCTGAGGTCTTCATTTCTCTGCAGGACAGCATTTGAGCACGCACCAAGATCTCATGAATTCTGACCAGAATGGGCACGTAACAGAGAGATGCGATAGAGCGACTACATTTCTGCATGGTTTTTTGGATGACCAACTTCCTGTCAGAATGAGTATTTTAAAACTAGGAATAATTTATAACATTACAGAATTAAGAAATGTTTCTGAGAACTTGCACTCTTGGACCCTTTTAAAAATCTTAGATGTGAAAAAACACAGGTTGATTCACAGATGTTTTGTTATAGGAAAGGGAAAAACTCGTCATCATTGACCACACACCTCTGAGAAGTTACTTCCTCACACCACAACCGCCATGTGGCTGCACAAAGCTCCAGAGCAGCCACAGGGACCCATCTGTACCCGGCACTAGTGTCACTGCTGACAGCGTGAGACAAAATCCATGGGGGATCTCCTACCCGAGTCGCACATTGACTTATCGCAACACTCAATCGTGTTTTTGCTAAACACCCCCACCACAGGAACCCCAAGGATCTCCAGTCAACAAATCTATTGCCAACTGTAGTGCTTCCTCCACCCACAGACAAGACCGGCATACTCATTACCAAAAGCATATAAGGCTTCTGCAGGCTCAAAACATCTCACAAACACTTTTAATTAATTTTTTCCAGCATGCAGGATGAGTAAACACACTATTGTTGATGCTGTCAGCTCTGTGATACAAGTCCCAGACCTCTTTCAGTTCCACTCAGAAATACTCTGACCTCTGTCAAAAATTCATTGACAATAAGGTCTCTCCAAGTAAATGTTTGCAGCAGCAACAAAAGAGGAGGTAATAGTATGCCTGCTATGCATACGAGAGGCATAATACTGGTTTAGATTTCTATGGTAATTTCTTCAGATACAGTACCAAGCTTTGGCAACTTTTAAACTGCTGAATTACTGTAATATTTCTCACAAGAAATCCTGAAATCTAGGCTCTGGACATAAAAACTCCTTGGACATATTTTGTACCTAGCAAAAAGCTAAATCTTTATTTATTTTTTTATTTATCACTACTGTACTCAAAGGAAAGGGTGGCCAGCAGTCTGTGAAATTATTGTTTGCTTCTAAATGTAGTTACCACAGCTGAGGACTTAATACTTGGCTAATGCCTGCGATCCTTATTAACATAAATATTGTAACAGTCAGGCGGGATGGAAGTCATACATGAGATAAGATCTTGTCTGTTTCTGGTGATATGATCTCAACACTAGTCAATTAAAACTGCTGGAGTATTTCGTAATCATTGTCATATCAAATTACCGCACTGATGCATATGTTAAGTAGGAAAAGTTATTACATTACCGCGTGGGGCGAAAGAAGGGCTAAAAGAATACTGCAGCGCTAGTAGTTTATGAAGACATAAAAATTACTGTGGACAGCGTTAGTTATTCCGAGGACCACTATAATTGTATAATAATTCTGTTTACACTTGTCCATCCTATTTTTCTTATAGGAAGTTATATATGAAATGATTCTCCAGGACTAAGACATAAACCCTGGGAGATTGTTTTTCCTTACTCTTACCAATGGCGCTTTACAATGTACTCTTCTTTGCAGAAGCTGACTTCGGGTAGTCAATATAACATATTCCTATAAGACTGTCAGTAGGATTGGTAGGGTAATTTGCAGGGGTTTTGTGGATCTGCAAATTGAGAATCAGCCCTTGGAGGATTAAGGTTTCAAATTTAATTTTACGCTAATTCTAGGCGTTTTTTGAAAAACGACAAGCTTGGCTTTACTACCTCATATACAACATTATTTACTTCTCCTTGGGCTCTTTTTATTGTTTTGGGAGGATACCAAGCTAATGTAACGCTGCCCTAACTGCTAGGCTGCATCGAGCGAGGCCATTTGCATGCGGCGGGTCTGACAATTAAGTGCTACACTGCCGAGTTCATCTGCAAGTAAGGCAGCATTTGGTACGAAGAAGAGCCGAGGTCTGATTCTGCTCCTCTCTTGCTGGGGAAGGTCAGTAGCAGCTACCAGCACACACTATGGAAAAGGCACGCAGGTTCATCTCGAACGACCCTCTCCAAAAAGATCCGCCATTCCTGTCAATCAATTCCTTTTTATGACTCCTGGATTGTTCTCTTATGTCAGCAGTATTAGCAATTTATATTTTTGATTGGCTGTATCTCCTAGAAAACCCGACTAATGTCAGGGCCCCACTGTGAGAAACGCTGCACAAACACAAAGTTAGAGAAAGTTCTTGCTCCAAAAATCTCCAGTCTAAAGTCTCAGTAATGACAAATGCCAAGACCATACACAGTACATCTGATCTTGTTTGCTGAATAAATTGCAGATTGTTATTTTTTTTTAAAAGGAAAAAAACCCCAAATTTGGAGAGCGCTTGTAGAAATGAGTAGGGTTTCACCTAGTGATAAAGGTAGTTATGCACCAGTAATGAGGAGAAAGGGAACTTGCTATCAAGAATTAATGAGATCACAAAGAACAGGCAGGGGAAGTGAACGTTTTTAAAATGTCCCTGCTGAACACCAGGAATAATAGAGTGAGAAAAAATGGAGTAGATCCCTGTGGTAAAAACTATTAGAGGCGGCGAATTATAAAACTATTAACCAGAATGTAACTCCCAATTAAAAGATGATTTAACACTGGAATCTGATGGATGAATTTTGATTAAATGGAGAACTATTAGGAGCCCTGGGAAATGGACTTCTCCTGCCAGTTCTAAAAGTTAAAAGGCAGTTTGATATAAAAATTTATAAATTAAGGTTAATTACTTTAAATAACATGGCTGGAAGCTATAAAAGAAATTTATAATATTCTCTGGAGTTTTAGGAAAATAATATAGATATCCGCACCTCTCAATGGAAAATCGAATTAGTGTCCCCAAGTACAGGTCGACAAAGACAAAGGCAAAACAAACTGGCTGACAAAGGGGCTGCATGAGAAGCTGAACGACTCATAGCCTTTGATCTGCCAGAAAACTCCTTGTCCGGTGCCACAGCGACTGTTCTCAGGGGTTTTGTGCAAAGGAGCGGTGCTTCTTCCCTTCAGCCTTTGAAACCCACAGTGAGCACGCTGCAACCCAAACGATGGATGCTGAACATGTCCAGAGAGGCAAGCTGATCCTCCTGCCCTTGAAGAAAGGTTTGGCTCTACGAGCAGGTAGGCAAAAATATATCTCAGGTAACCAAATCTGCGATAGCAATGGGAGGGGAGAGAGTAGCCCAAAGCAAGGTCAAACACTCCTTCTCTTAAGGGCTCATCATTGTTACTTGTAAACCTTTAAATATTGTAAGAAATGATTCAGCCTAGGCGAGGAACGGGCTTGTCCAGAAAGGTGTTGTGGTTTATTTGGAAACATGGAGCTGGAGAGCGAGCACTGCCCGCATGTCCCTGCTCCAGCCAGCGGGCTCTCAGAGCAGGACAGGGAAGCTCAGCTGGAGGTGGGTTATGTTACATCACACCGGTTCTTGTGGAATACACTTTAATGCAGACAAAGAGGAGTGTTTGGGGGGTAAGGCATTTGTTCAGCCCAAATTTCTTTTATCCTTTCAAGTAGATCCCATGGGGTGGTGGGGACTGAGGGAGAAAAGCATGTGCCCATGTCACTCCACATTAACTGCCTGGACTCGATCGTTCCCCAGGGAAACACAGCAGAAGGCAGTAGAAAAGGAGAAGGCTTCTCCTGCGACAGTCTCCTGGGGCTTTTATGCAGCCATTGCTGAAGAGGGTCACAGAGGAGGCATAAAGCCTGGAAGGTTTCCACAGATCCCAAAGGATTCCCAGGAAGCTGGAATCATTATACGGAGACATTCTCCACTAATAGAAATGTCTCCTTGCTCCACTCTGACCTAGCTGGCAAGGGATCTTCCTCTGAGCATCGCACAGAGAAGAGAGTGTTTGCCAGACAACTGCCACAGGTCAGGTCACACCAGCTTCTCCAGGTCCGCAGCGCCAGGATGCTGAGGAAGACTCCCCGCTCCTAGGTACATTCATGAAGGCTCCCACAAGAAGCATGGAGGGTGCTGCGAAGGGGCAGATCTCTGCAGGCTGACCTCCAGGGTCTGAGCTGTGTTTTCTGTCCCTCCCCTCCATGGTGACCTGGCGCCGGGGAAGGCCAAGGTGGAGGAAGCAATCATGCATCCCATGTTCTGCTGCTCATCCAACTGGATGTGTGCCCTCCTGGTTGCTCACTGTTGGAGCTGGGGTCCTTTCTCTGCCATTTGAATGACTGTGCGTTGTGTGCCCACCTAACTCTCCCTTTCCCCAGCTTCTGTTCTCCTGCTGCCCAGTGTACCTATGCCCACCTATGTCTGTCCCTTTACAAACAAACACACAGTTTCAGCCTCCTCCTGTCACCTTCCTCCCTCGGTGTCCCCCCAGGGGTGGTTCTGTGCCCATTCACTCGGATCTAAACCCGGGATACCCCCACCAGCACACAGCGTAACCCATCCCGGTCTCTGAGTTACCACTCCGTTCCACACCGTGATCAGAAAACCTCTCTGCTGAGTGAGCAATTTTTTCTAGTTTTCAGTCCCTTTGAGCATTGACCCTTGAAATTTCCAACTCCTCCCTACCCCCTTCCCCACATACACTGCTTCAGAGTCACCCGTGCCCCCCGTTCTTTGTCTTACAGGCTTCCCTGCCCCGGCCAGGGTAAGTCCAGTGCTGCTCCTTTAAGGCTCGGTGCCTGTAAGTGATTACTCTTGGCTATCACTTTTTCTATATCAGACATGTCATGGTGAAGAATCTTCAACCTTGACTCTTACAGCTGCCCTAATTATAGGACATATTTTTGGTGCTGTGTCTTTATTCCTTTCCGTGCTGGCACTCTGACCCCGGTGCTTCCTCCGTCGCGCTTGTGTTAACAAGGTTGTCCATTCTACAGTTTCCTCACTCTGATTTGTAACTCGAAATTACCATATCTGGCTTTCACTCACTGACAACCGTCACTTTAAATAGGCCTTTTAAAGTTAATACGATGTCCATTCTAAAGTGGAGTATTACTTTTCAGTGATGTTAAATGAGCAATTTAAGGAGCTATAGGCTTTTCTTATAAGAAAAATTAAATTTTATCTGCCACCTAATTTATGAATAGGGCTAACCCTAAACAAATCTGTCATACACTGCTGCCATCCCTAAAAAAAAATAATAATACAAGAATAACTCTAGTTAATGGTGGTAAAATACAGAAGAAATATACGAATTATTCATAAAAACATGTCTAGCTCACACTTTTTAGAGCCTCAGGTACATGTTGCAGCAGGAATATGCTCTCTTTTAGGTCTCATCCAGTGAACCCAGTGGATCAGTGGCCAGTAGGGACAACATCAGTGACTGGGAAACGTTTGATCAGTGCTACCATGCTATCAGTGGTGCCTCAGTCAGTAAAACAGTTTTTTACTTGCTAGTTCACACTGTCTCAGGGAAGGATATTTAGACTAACATATATTTTTGCTGAGATGGATGGAATTCAGCTACTGATGGAATGGGCTTTGTCCCGTTCCTTCAGCGCCACAGATGATCAGTGAGGGGGCTGCCCAGCTTGCCTCCAAAAAAAGCAAGGCTCCACAACCTGCTGAAAAGGAAAGGGATAATGATTCTTCCATGAAATCAGGGGAGCAGGAGCTGAGAGATCTGGCCTGTGTCCACGGTTTATCACTCACGCCCTGCTACACCATGCTCTCTGACCAGGCTTTCCAGAGCAATGCATGGGCGCCTGACCTCTTCTGAAAGCTTCGGTTTCTATCCCTCTGCCTTCCACCATAGCCTAAGCAAGGCCATAAATCTCCCCTCTTCTCACCGGGTTGCGAGACTAAGTTCCCTCCTGTTTGGCAGACAATTTGAGAACAAACCTCCCTTCTTGCAGAAAGTCCCGATCTCCAGCCAGCTCAAGCAGCTCCAGCCTGCCTGAGATTTCAGTGTTCATGTGGGATCAACATGCTGGGCCTAATGTTTTTCCCCGGGCTTCTGAAAGGTCAGAACGGCAGTATATTGAATCTCTAAACATACTGATCACACAGCTCCGCTAGCTCACTAGAATCCATTAATATCCAAGATACTGGAAGGGAAAGGGAAAAAAACCTTCCTCCATGAACTTAAATCAATTAGCTGGGACTAAAAAATGTAGATTCTTGTGGAAGAATAAAAAATGGAAAACACCAGGCCTCATTATCCTGTCCCTGAAGTGCCAGAGGGTAAAATTATCTTTCATGATGATGTTCTGCATTGATTAGTCAAACATGTAGGAAATCATATTAAAGATTTGACACCTGATGTGGGATCAGAAGAGCTGTGTGCTACAACAGCACATGCAAATGTTGTGGAGAAGCGGTATGTGCTTTGGCCAAAGGAAAGGAAGACAAGAGAGTGTGGAAATATGACGGGAAAAAGAAAACATGGAAAATTCCCCCTGGAAGAATCTTGTAGGTTTTAATGTTCAGTTCAAGAAAAAAATATAAAATCTGTTTCCACAGAAGGTATTTCAGGAAGTTATATAATAATTTCCAGATAATTTCTTCTTTGCCTTTTGTTAATTATGTTGTAGAACCCTGTACCCAGAAGTTGATTAGATGCATTCAAGTTCAATAGGCAGAGTATATTCTAGACAGCCATATGCAGAAATCAAGCACTCTCAAAGAGACACATTATCAAGGTTTATAGTTCTGTAGTGACCTCACTGTGGATTCAATAAAAAAATAGATAAAGCTAGAATTAATAGAAAGACGTATTGCTCTGAAATGGGAGATTGAGATCTACAGGAGGATTGAACTGACATAACTCACTCAACTTTAGAGAAGCCACCTGAGACCAGGCTCTTGTAGTTACCCTAAGAGCAGGGCAGAAAAGGCTGATCAGATCACTTTGGACCAAGGGTGAAATCCTGGCCTTGCTCGAATCCGCAGAGAAGTCTCCATGATCCCTGTATCTGCAAACACCTCCACACTAAGCATCTGCCTCCTCCGGGGTTGCAAAAGGATTGTAAATGACCTCAGCTCTTGTCTCCTGAGTACCTGCAGCACCATGGTGAAAAAGAGCTTTGTCTTCAGCGTCAGCCATGTACCACGTAAGAAGCAAATCAACCCCTGTATTGACAGAAGCCATTTCCCTGAACTCCACAGTTATTACAGTCCCAAATCAGGAAGGGGAAAGGAACAATCACAGAATTACAGAATGGTTTGGGTTGGAAGGGACCTTAAAGATCATTCTAGTTCCACCCTCCATACCATGGGCAGGGACATCTCCCACTAGACTGGGTTACTTAAAGCCCTGTCCAGCCTGGCCTTGAACACCTCCAGGGATGGGGCATCATCAAAAAGACTTTTAGCTATTGAACTAGTGCCACTGCCGTAGTGACTGATCTTGCCTGAATCAAGGCCACAGACACAGCATTGCTACAAGAATCTGCCATTTAATATGGTAGCCTTGAAAATCAAGTAGCCTGCAAGACTGGCTTCTCTCATGACTCCTTACTGGTGGTGAGGATCATAATGGGCATCTGTATGATCCAAATGCTGACTGCCTTCAGAACCAGATGAACCATCAGATGAAAACATTGTATAAAATCATTATAGGCCTATGTTCTTATCAGACAACCATAATCAGCAGCTCTGGGATCTTCCAGCACTTCAGGGCTAATTTCTACGTCAGTGTTAAGTAAATTCCATGGCATGAATAACCTAAATTATTTGGCAGATTAGACTGCAAGAAGTATAGCAAACATTACTTAAAGCATTTTTAAAACTGCTGTACAAAGTGCACTATAGTGATAAAATATAGCAATACCTAATTAGTATGCCCAAAAAAAGCCTTATAGTTAAATAATTCTAACCCCTTCCTTACCACTGATTCTTAAGAATGATGTGAACAGAACACATACTGCAATCACCTAAGCAGAAAAACATCTTGGTTACAAGATGAGGCTGCCAGGAGCGCAAGTCTCTAACAGAAGAAAACCACCCATAAACAGAGTGAGAGACTGAGGCTTCCCCATTCAAAACTATGGTTTTCCTCTCATTACTCTGATGTTGGCATCACTCTACCAATTCATCCAGCTCTCTTAGCATTGAGCTCCTTACCTGAAGTTCTCTGTCCCTGTTTCTTTCCATTGCCTTGTGCATATGAACATTTTTCTCCCTTCTGGACTACAGGCACCAAGAATTTTTACTGTAGGGGAAGACTCTGCACATGACATGGCCCATTGCCTCATCTGATACGTGCTCCCTACTTCTTCCCACCACCCTACCATATTCTGCCTCCACATTGAGGTTCCACAACATAAAGGCACGTGCTTGATGTACGGCCCACCCACCCATCAAAGGTCCGTGCTGCCTTCAGCAAGGTTCTCACCCATGCACTCTCAGTTCTCTCTGTTGTTCTTTCAAAAAGGACACTCCCTTTCTTCTCTGGCTTTACTTCCATCTCATACTTGGTATTTAGACCCAGCAATGACCATCACAGTCCCTGGGCAGTTTTCTGTGCAGACGTGGGGCAAGCAGCAGAGCAGTTTTTAAGATGCTTTACAACCCCACGCGGCTGTATTCAGACCGGAACATTTGAACTCCAAACTGAGCAATTGAACTCACATCAAAATTGCTGCTGACAGTGTAACTAAATAAAAGACCTACTTTTCCAGTCCCTGAGGCCAATACAAGAAACAGTGGTGAAGAAATGGATATTTTTCATCCATTTGGCTGCAGTGATCACCATTACATTTGAACGTAAATCTCAAAAGACCCATGTTAGTGTCACCAAAAATCCTGGAGTGGACTGTCAGATAGTAATAAATCACTGGGAAATGACTTTATGGGTGGAATCATGAACTGATTTTGGAGCAAAAGTTTTATGGAAAGTCACTGGGTTCTGGGGGGAAGGAAAGTTTCGATTTCTTCCCTTCCTCCCTTTTTTTTCCTCTCAGCCCAGACCACCCCAACCCATCCCACCAACAAATTAATCAGGTTTGAGCGCCCAGTTTAAAACTTCTGGGGGAACATCTATCTGGTTTATCTGTATCTGCCGACGGACAGCATGTACTGCTGAAGACCACGACTTTCTGATGATGCTTGTGTCACCCCGGAGCCAGGGGTGACCTAATAAGTGTGAGCAAAGCAGGCTAAATCTGCAGAAGATGATTTTATGGGCACAAAGTTACAGAGAACCGCTGACAAGAAGCCAATACAGCTGACGCACTTTCCTGGACTATTTAAACAAATGGTCCACACAATATAGTCCCACTGGCAGCTCCATGAGTAGTGGGGTAGCAGGAGGCAAGTACAGTATCCATATATTCACAGGTACCTCTAATGTACACAAAAATATATAATAAGCATCAGCAGTCTTCATTAGAGTGCAACCAAGAATTATGGAGATCCTAACCTTGCAAGCCGAATAAATTATTGTGAGAGGATTATTACATATTCTAACAATATCTAATGTACCTCTTTGTCTCTCATAAATTACAGGGCATCCTCTGACTCCTAGAATACACTCCGTCTCATGCATAGCCACTATATAGTCTTTTTTTCCTCTAAATACACACAGCAGAAACTCTAATCAGCACGGTCTTGCATAGAGATTTTAATAGCCGAGAAAAACGTATACTTGTAGTCACACGTTCACTGGCCTGGTGTAACTATTTCAATTACCAAAGCAAATGACCACAATTTAAATGTGCTGATAAAGGGGAAACTCACTTCCGGTGTGTATGTAAGAATATCATTATTAGCTACACACACACCCCTGTTCACAGTTCCACGGGAATTTTACCATTGTACAAAGTATCTCCACCCGGTGTAGGCTATAGTAGAGTCTCCATGATCATTTCACTTTCTGCCTTCCAGTCAAAAAATTGCCAATAACACCTGCTTCTGCATTGACTTATCCAATGCGGACTTAACTCCCTATAGTGAGTCATCAAATCAGTTCACTCCAGCAACCAAAAAAAAATCCCTTGTGTTTTAACACCTTCCACTCGCAACTGATAAAAGAAGGCACCTAGCAAATCTTAGGCTCTGGTACTTTGTGCATCAGCACCAGCTAAGATAGCTGATTTACATCAATAAATAGCTGGCCCTCAGGTAATCTTGAAATTAGCAGAACTTGGTGCATTTGCCCTTGTTTGCTGAGTGCTTTTGTCCGCATCCAGGCAGCACTGGAATTGGATAACTATTGTTTTCTGGCAGATTTATCCAGACATTCAATACCTGCTTCAAGATTTTTAAACATCTGGATGTACCAAAAAGCACCACAGTTAGAAAGTTCTGTACCCCAGAACCAGCTCTTTTATTGTCCATTTCTGCTGGGAAAGACATGAAAAATGCATTAAAATTGCAAAGAAAGCTAAAATTACTTTTAAACGTCCCATTCCATTTACAAGGCCACAAGGACAATTGCTTTGCATTTTTCTCTCAAATTCTTTCTATTTCAGGTTCCGTTTACCACTTAGACTGTCACATACACACACACACACACACATTCGCATCCTCCTTTAATACGAAGAGTCCAAGAAGGATATTGTGCATAAGCCTTCATGGGCTGTATTTTTAATATATATTAACAAGATGACGGATACCCTGAGTAGACTGGTCAGGGAAAGCAAACAAAGACAAGAAATATTCTCAGGGTGTTATTGATTAACTGTTTTTCAGAACAGAGGGAATCATTTTTAACTGGTTTAAACTATGATGGACTCAAGTGGAAAATGCAAGCAGAGTTAGCAAAGAGCAT
The DNA here is from genome assembly GCA_017639485.1 of Pluvialis apricaria. Lineage (NCBI taxonomy): Eukaryota > Metazoa > Chordata > Aves > Charadriiformes > Charadriidae > Pluvialis > Pluvialis apricaria. Next base: position 1,115,502 of record CM030024.1, read on the forward strand.
AATTGACTGGGCATGGAACTAAGTAACCTCTCAGCACGCTGGAAGTGGTGGAGCGAGGGGGGTTACAGCCGGGGCTGCTCCGGACCCAGAGCCCTTTCTTCCCAAAGTGAACTCCGCCAGCAGCCAAAGACGACAACGACAACAAGTAAAGGGAGGGGAAAAAAAGGAAAGAAAAAAAAAAAAAAGGTCCAGCCACTCAGTTACATGATCTAAATTCTAATCAAACATCATTTAAAGCATGTTTTATTTCAGCCTCTGGAGAGATAGTCCCTCCTGACTCCTCACCATGGCAACCGGTGTCTCATTTCAGAAGTGTCATGCCACATTATCATCTTGCCGGCTCACACACTCCTGCCTGACAAGTTCTCTCTGCCCCTTGTGACAACCGTTCCAGGCTTATGCTGTTTATTTTTGGTGTCAGGCTGGCCCTGGCAGATTGAAAGGCAACCTCAACCCCTTGAACAACAAGCACCACACCCCACTTGGTGATAAGAGATGATTTGAGAAGATATTTGCTTACATGTGTACAAGCAATTTGCTGTATGATGAAGCCCCGGTGTGTCTGTGTGAATGCGCGCTTATGTATATGTGTGCAAAGGGGAAGGAAATGGAGAAGCGTAACGTTTCATGAGAAAGCCAACAATTCATTTCAGATCCCAGGTAGTAGATTTCAATCATCAGATCCTGTTATTCGCAGAGAACAATATGAAATATAGGCCAAAAAGGCATCATAGGTACTCTCTCCTAAGAGACGTGAATGCAAAGCTAGACATTGTCTCTGCAAAATACCCTCGCAGCGTCCTGCAGAGCGCAGCAAGATACAGCAGCAAAGGCACTCCAGAGAAGGAATGGGGACAAAACTTAATATTAATTTGCTAAAGGAACACGCTAGAGAGACACTTTGGGCCAGATTCATCTCTGCTATTGTGGTGTCAGTTTGGAGCAACATCACTACTGTTGATGAATTACTTGGGATCGTCTGCAATCAGAATTACAGAATCTCCACTCTGATTCAAGTAACGGATTCTGTTCATTACAGCCAAGACTTCCTTTCAACTATGTGTTTTGTATAGTCCCTACATAGGTAGGGCTAAGTCAACAGCTGGGCTTCTTAGTGGAAGCACACAATAATGCTGATACTAATTATAAAAACATGTATTACATTTTATTTTAATAGTGAACACAAGAAAACAGCAGTATTTTTGACATTCATTTGACTGCTGAGACAGTGGCAGTAAAGCAGTGCTTCTTTCCATTCAAAAGACCCAGAATTAGAAACAGTTTCCTACCTTCCCATCCAAGTAGGTAGAGAACAAAGTGTTCTTGGATTAATTGTTCTGTTGTTACCTATTGTTAAGCCAGGAGGGAAGCCCTAGGGTGTCAGATATGATGTCTAGGTAACAACAGCACAGAGAAAAAAATGAAGAAATAGGTGTTGGCAGTAAAGACGTCAGCACAGATTTTATATTTACTATCCAGACCAGTTTCTCTAGCCCATGAGAGAAGATGGGTGAGGATCCACTCTGGAACAACACACTAAATGAAGGGAACATACCTCTCAGCTAAAACAGCATGGGTCACAAAAAGTGGGTTTTTTCACACCAGTTGTAACTATGCTGAGACAGTTGGAATCTTGATCTTATGTTAATCAATAATTGATTTCCAAATTATCATTTTCATGGACAGTAATCAATTTTAATGTTGCTAACCAAATTAATTGAATGTCATTTTCACAACAGCCACACAAACCCAGCAGAATATCTGACTGTGATGGGTCACTCAACACTGTCACAATCACCAGGAACATCATTATCATAATATTTGTACATTTTTCCACCAGAGAGCCAAGAGAGTAATGTAAAACTCTGAAAAATCAGCCAGTCACTTGGGCACATTTTACTTAAAAGGAGAAAAGTAGCATTAAATGCAATATGTGTGATAAAGGGCTTATATATTTCAGGTCATCTACAGACATTGCAGTTCCCATCCACATATTTCATGAGGAGAACAGAGAGCATCATCTTCTGATAAGCAGCCAAAAAGGACTGATTTCTGGAAACTTCCTTGTGATATTTTCACACAAGTGATTAGGAAGCTGGTTACTGACAATGTGCCACAAATACAATTGCTGTGGTGATCTCCTTTTCCTGCTTAACATAGGTCATCAAACCTCTGTACCAATTTCTCTGTGGCTATGTCTATCCCAACAGATAGACGAACTCTCCTAGCAAAGATCAGCACACTGTGAATAATATCTACAGAGCTGTTGATGGAAGGACTGATTCTAAAGTCAATCCATATGATGGGACAGTAGAAAAAGAAAAAGGTCTTGAATGACTTCTGTTCAAGACAGCCATCGCATGGACATAAAATGATGGTCTGTAAGAGACACAGCAGCTGGACAGTGACCCTGGTGAGAATGGCCCCACTGGCACCAAGTGGGAGGGTATCAAATGCAGGTTTCCTAACTACTTTTGGCAGCAATGAATGTTGTGGGCAAAGCTGGTATCAGCTGTGCCTCACAAAGTGTTCTCACCTTTTCAAAGCTATGTGGTGAGAAAGGAGCCCATGATGGAAGAAATGAACACCGAAGGAGGTTGGAAGAGGAACAGTCTGAAGCATGGCACAGCACTGCAAAACAACGTGCAACAGCATTTAAAAGACAGCTGCGAGACTTTTAAAACTGAGATAATCCAGAGCAGACCTTCTCCATCACACACACGTCATTAGGGATATAAACAAGTAGCACATGCAGTTTGTGGACAATCTCTTGCCTCTACCAAAGGCTATAAAATTCATCCAGTATGTAATGCAAAGACTGAATGTCAGTTGGAGCAGGGGATGAAAATTTTCTTGAGAAGTGAGACATGCTGACATCAAATAACTACATGCCTACAGTTGTGCATTTAATTTAGTTTACAGACATACCGCCATGCACTGCTTTGGCCCTGGGAAAGAGGTGTGAGTGTGGTTTACTACAGAGTTTACATGTGTCACAATGTAAACAATACTTGACCCAATATCTTTGACGTAATCATGGAGAAAGAATCATAAACTGGGCAAAACCACACAATTAACTCGGATGCAATCTTTGATCAAATAAGGAGCTAATTGGAAAACAGATTTCATTAAAAACAAACAAACAAAGCAATATGTTCATTTAATTTTTAATCCATTTTCTGGTAACTGTACCATAGAAAGACAGAGACTTACAATAGCAAGGCATCTGTAAACAAAGTATGATCATCCCAAGACACACTAATGGCATTTTACAGAGTTTGTAAGAGTAGAGCATGTACGTTTTCAAAACCTTAAAATCAGGAGAATTAATATTGATTATGGAGAGGCAATGAAACTCCAGAGTTGCAAGTCCCACTAAAAGCTGTAAGCACAGAAAATGCTACAGGAGGTCTTTCCAGAAAAGACAAAAGGAGGACAAGGGAAATATTTCACAGTGCGGAGACAGCATCCAGGGAAAGAAGGAAAGAAGTGATGCCTGTATGGCTGTACTAACCATGGGCTCAATTCTGCCCCCAGCTGCACACCTGCAACATCTCATCAGCTCAGATTTCTCAATTTCCATATCAAACATGCGCGCGTACCTAGAGGCAGAATTTAACTTACTCTCTCAAACAATACACAGCTAACAGAAACGGACACCCATCGTAGCAAAACATCACAGTGCCCAGCCACCTCGCTTTATAGGAAACATACAGTACATATGTAAATCAGCAGTCTTTTTTTCTTTCCTGAAAGTGCCTGGGTAGTTCTACTCACAACCGTATGCACAATCAGGTGTAAAAATATGTATAGACATGCCTGTGTTGCTACTACCACATAACCCAGCCTGGGAGACTTCCATTCCCAAAAGCCCCAGTGAATATCTACCCACCTCTTCACAGGTGCAAAAAATCCAGCTTGCACAATGACTGCAGGGCTGAACTGTTGAAAGAGAACTCACACGGGCCATCTAGTCATCTCTGCCCACAAGCCTTCCTTGTACCAGTGCACGCTTTTTACACTTCATTAAAGCAAATCACTGGTGTTCTTCAGCAAACAAGTGTCATGGGAAAGGACTCAAAGACTGGCAGGAATTCGGCTTTGGCAAGCAAATCCCATATTTTTGTCTTATATTTGCAGTTGCTTGTGCATATCTATATATGCATCTGTACACCTATCTTCATAAAAACCTAACTGCAACAAAATAAATAATAATAATTCTGCTGTTTCTCTGTTTCGGGTATTCCCCACCAGAAAGTGGGTAATAAAACAGCAAGCTCTCTAAAGTAGACATTACCAATCCAGGCCATGCAAACAAACACTTCACCGTTTTATAATCTCACATGTCGAATGAACATCATCGTTCCCTTTGGTGCCTTAAAATATCAGGTCCATAAAATTACTAAAAGGCAGAGCAGCAACGCTGCCTAACACTAGGACTGCCTAGAACTGGTACGAAAGCTGACAGTGCCTTTGTTTCCCAGACAATCCTCTTCCCTCCGCAGACCCAGGCGATGGTCCCTTCGCAGTCTCCCTAAACAAACAGCTAAGTTTTGATTTCTCACATTTCATATGTCAGTTCTCTTTTTCCCCTCCCTTAAAGTGTAAGGAGAATACTGCATAATGTAACTGTGACTCCATTCCCCTCCTAGCTACCCACAAAGATTCAATCGCACCTGCCTCTGAGAAATGATGTTAATTTGCAAGTAAGTCTGAGGCCTCCAAGCTACATCTGTATCATCTTCACTCATTTGTGGCTTGGAATTTGCAGAGCAGTGTTTACTGTGTGAAGTGCTTGCAGAGGGAATGGGCAAGTGAAGCTCACCTTGTACGTGAGCTTCCCTGGGAGAAAAGCTGGCTGGAAACAGGAGTCAGCATCTCCCCACCATGGAAGCAGCATGCCCAGGGCACGGAGTGGCGGCCAGATGCAACCTCAAGCCCTGAGCCACTCCGTGTGGATGCAGTTGTGTCAGTCTGTCTGCAAAAAGAGGACACCAGCACTTATTTAATGTTTATTTCTTGTTTAGCCTTCCTATGCACTTCTCAGCAGCACAGGGAGGCTCAACAAGAAATACTGTGGGCCACTGAATATGGGAATTAGAGTGAGAGAAATCCCTTATATAGTCTGGTCTGTCCATTGCTGTAGCTGTTTTTAAATAATAGTGTACACTGCATGAGAGATGCTGACAGACAGAAACTGGCTTTTCCAGGAAACGGATAGGGCTTTCCAGCTTTTTCCTTTCAGAGCAGTGTTAAAAAAAAAAGTAGTAATAATAAAAACAACCCTAGACCAACGTCACTGATGAAAAATACAAAATGAAAATATGAGCGCTGCTGCTAGGGGCTCTCCTTAGTTCCGAATGCCAGGTTTACGACAAGGCTATAATTTTGCAGACTAATAAGATCAAGTTGGTGGCAAAAGAGGGCGGGGGGAGCGGAAATAAAGTCTGAGCTTTGGGGAGAGGAGGAAGGAGGCTGGTGAAAATGCTGATATTTACTTACTGTAAATGTTGAGCCTATAAAACCTTCCCTCACACAGCAGCCTAAAGTGCCAGGCAGACAACAACAATAGCATGCTTGAATGAAGTTGTATATTGTTTTGTGAAAGCGGCAGCTCACAGCAGAACTGAGATTAATAACAACCACAGCTTTCTTGGTGTAAGTTACAAGAGCACACCAACACTTGCTGATAGCATTCAGCCTGGCAAAGCGATCGCTACAGCACTAGGGCTGCTATTTACGTGAAGGTATCATCTCTGGGTTTGTTTGTTGTTGTTTTATTTTTTTGCAAACAACTGAAAAGGGAATGAATTTCTGGGGTGCTGCCTGATCAACAGCACATGTGCCTGTTCCTCTGAGACAAAGGAATTCAACTCGCAAATAAAATCTCTTGCAAATCTCTCTCTTGAGAGGAGACGCTTGCAAGGAAGCGGGGGCGTCTGTTTAGACGCATTTCTTGCAAGACTGCCTGGCAAAGCCACCAGGGATTGCTGGTATCCCAGAGCAGAGGGATGGGATGCCATCCAGAGGGACCTGGACAGGCTGGAGAAGTGTGCCCTTGTGAACCTCATGAGGGTCCTGCACCTGGGTCGGGGCAACCGCCAGTATCCATACAGGCTGGGGATGGAAGGATGGAGAGCAGCCCTGCCAAGAAGGACTTGGAGGTGCTTGTGGATGAAAAGCTGGGCATGAACTGACAAAGTGTGCTGGCAGCCCAGAAAGCCACCGGCAACCTGGGCAGCATCCCCAGCAGCATGGCCAGCAGGGCGAGGGAGGGGATTGTGCCCCTCTGCTGCGCTCTGTGGAGACCCCACCTGGAGTACTGCATCCAGCTCGGGGGGTCCCAACACGAGAAGGACATGGACCTGCTGGAGCGGGGCCAGAGGAGGCCACGAGGATGCTGCAAGGGCTGAGCCCCTCTGCTGGGAGGACAGGCTGGGAGAGGGGGGGGTGTTCAGCCTGGAGAAGGCTCTGGGGAGACCTTAGAGCCCCTTCCAGTGCCTAAAGGGGCTCCAGGAGAGCTGGGAAGGGACTCTGAATCATGGAGTGGAGCCATAGGATGAGGGGGGAATGGTTTTAAACTGAAAGAGGGGAGATTTAAATTAGATATTAGGAAGAATTTTTTCACTCTGAGGGTGGTGAGCCCCTGGCCCAGGTTGCCCAGAGAGGTGGGGGATGCCCCATCCATGGAAACATTCCAGTCCAGGTTGGACGGGGCTCTGAGGGACCTGATCTAGTTGGAGATGTCCCTGCTCATGCCAAGGGATTGGACTAGATGTCTTTTAAAGGTCCCTTCCAACCCAAACCCTTCTGTGATTCTATGATTCAGAACTCCTGCTATATATAAATGTACTTATTTGGGCGGAAACCTCTTACAGGTGCCCTCCCATCTTTCTGCTATATAACGGGAGGTGACAATCTCCCCGTTCGGGACCCCTCCGTCCCCCCGGAGGCCGGCATGCCTGTGGCAGCGAGCCCAGCCGGCGGGACCGCCGCCCCCTCGCCCCGACCCGCCGCCAGCTCCGCGGGGCAGCCGCCGGGGCGGGGGGGGGACGACACGGAGGGGGACGGGGGACGCGGGGTCCCCTTGGCACAGCATCCTCGCTTAATTGCTGTTTGTGTTTATTTAATGAAGTGTGGAGCAGCCTCTAGTGGCGGGCGGCGGGCAGTGGCTCAACCGCAAGGCGGCGAGCTCGGCTGAGGCGCTGGAAGCTGAGGGGAGAGGGGGCGGCCGCCCTCCCCACAGCCCCGCCGCTTTCCCGCCCAAGGGCTCCCCGCAGGCGGGAGGGTTCATGGAATCATAGAATTGTTGGGGTTGGAACAATTTAAGATCATCAAGTCCAACCATTAACCTCACCTGACAAAACCACTGCTAAACCATGTACCCAAGTACCACGTCTGCCCTTTTTTTTTAAAAGCCTCCAGGGACAGCGAGGGCTCGCTCCAGCCGCCATGCCCCACACGGTGCCGGTGCCTCACGGGGGCCCGTTTCCCCGATGGGCACAGAGTGACAGTTCCCCACGCCCACCCCCGAAGATCCCCTCCTCCGGCCAGGACTTTACCTGAGGAAGACGTGCACAGAAGCTGAGCCAAGTTCTTGCGAGGCCACACCGGTCCCCCCGAGGAGCAGTCCACCATGGGGCGAGGGAGGCAGCCGTGCCGTCGGCGGTAGAGCCTGTCCCAGCCCACGGCGGGGCACACGCTGGCCTCCACGGGGAGATGTTTCTTCTCCTTTTCCTCATTTCCTTGTAGCTGAGGCACAAATTGATCAGTCCTAGATATGGGGTGGGGGGAGTGTCTAACAGGCAGCACAGCTGGGGTTGTTTGAGGCAGTTGGGGCACACTCCCTCACAGGCAGCAGAAGCTGTGGAGCGGTGCTGGAAAAACTCTCTTTTAGTTCTCTTTCCCTTTTATTTACTGCTCTCAACTCTGCCCAGAAGCCCTCTGGAGGCTTCAGAAGAAGGCCCCCACGTAGCTCCACGTCCCTCCCCGGGCCACCAGCCGTCCCGCAGTCGCTCACCCCCTCCTGTCCCTGTTGCTTCCTGAAGCACTCCTGGGACTTTTTCAGTAGATTCATCTTCAAAAGCTTTTAGGACACTGCAAAGTAGAGCTAATAAGGGCCAGGTATGGGGCACAGCGGCAGCCTGGCACGGGTGAGCAGCAAGACATGCAGCTCTTGTCAAGGCTGGTTGCAAATATGGATCCAGGCTCTTATTTTGTTCTTATGTAGAAGAACAGGCAATTTTCCTAAAACAAAGACATAAGATTTAGTAGGCAAATTCCTTCCTGGTGTCCCCGTTATCTGCTTGCTCTAGGCAAGATGATAATGAGTGTTTTAAAGCTGTTTGGGTACCAAATAAATGGGCATCAGACAGCTGGAAAGAACCGAAATTATGCTATTCCCCCCTCAAACACTTATTCAAGTTTTTGAAGAGTGGTTTCCTCCTGGTTAACCATTGGAAAGTCTGATGCATCACGTTTGATGGTAGCTGTTTAGCTTGCACTTACCTACTTCAGGGATGCTTGGAGTTTCAATTATTTAAAGTGCTTGAATCAGAAATCTTTCATTTAAACTTGTTGCAGAAACACAGAAAATTGCCCAATCAGTGCTTTGGCTGAAGTCGTGCTCACTGGTTCCCCAGCCAGGCCAGGCACCCTCGAACTCTTGTAGTATTTATTTCCTTCCTCTTGTCTCTGAATTGTGATACCCTTCAGTTAAATTCCCCTCAATAATTGCTTTGCCTTGTGTCCTGAAGTTCCTTCAGCATCACTTCTTCTCCCAGCTCACAGCCAGGGCAGTACAAGCCAGTGCATCCTCCAAGTAGCTCAGTTACAAGGATCCACCAGCCCAGTGCTTGACCAGGCACTTGCATGGCCCACACTTGGCACTTTTACTCCAGATTACGCTTCTTGACTGTGTTATATCCGACCTTTCCTGCCACTGGAGAAGTTATATCTTTTGGCTTTCCCTGGCGTATGATTTGCATTAATTCCTCAGAAAGCCGCTGTCAGTTTTCTTCTCCCTTTATTGGCAGAGCTTCCAATTTTTTAATCCTTGATGGTTTTCCTTAATTAAACTCATAACTTCTCCTAACTGTTTCTATAGTGCAACCCCAGATTAAAATACACGTTGGTCTCACAGCCACACAGGGTACCTTCCTCTGTACCACCATTTCTGGAAAGCTTCCTCGGACCTCTGGACTTGACACTTGGAGGAACCTCTCCATTACTGATCTTCAAGGAGGTTCTCATTTCCCTCAACAAATTTTTCCTGCTTTTTGCTGACTCAGCTCAAAATCCTGAAAGGGGTTTGAGGTTTGACATGGACCACATGCTATCAGGGTCTTTTAACACTTTTAATTTCTCCATCACCTCTGCTCAGTTTCCTTCAATATTTCTTCTTTATGCAAAAGGAAATTTATCTTTCATTCTGGCATCTGCCCTGCCACCCACCTTTGTGAACATGAAGGCAAAACTGTCAGAGATATTTTTTATTATTTTTTTCTTACACAATGTCTATCAATAACTGTCAGCAGCTTTTAGAGTCTTTCCATTGCTGATCTATTATTCCTTTGGCCCATGTAACATTTCTTATTATTTATTATAACCATTTTCACAGGCTTCCCTTCATTTCCCACAACAGCTCATCTTGTCACTTCTTTTGCTCCTTGCTTCATTCGGAATTTGCAGTTTCAGGAACACAAGTTGGCACGTCCTTGTTCCTCCACACAGGCAGGGCTGCAGGAGCTCACAGGTAGGCAACCAGCCACTTAAGGTGGGAGAATTCAAAGGGTGGCAAAACTCAGACAATTTTGATTCTACAGGTATATGGCACGTGAGAGGGAAGGCAGCAAAGCCCTTGTGCTGACTGTGAATGTCACTGGCCGTTTTATACCAACTATAATATCATGTATTGCCTTTTTGATTCCTACCCTTGTATATTTTCCTCTTCCTTCCATTTTATTCTGATTTTCTTCCAACTTTCTGCTTGTTTTTCCCAAGAAAAATTTCTCTGTTCCCTTTCCTGAAACTCACTTCATTCTTTGTGATAGCAGTGGTTGCTACCTCTAGTCAGCATAAAGTACCAACCAGAATGAAACCATAACCAGGAGTTTTAGTTTATATACGATGCACACTGTGAGGGTTCTAAAAATCTGTGAACCTTAGTAACTAATGCTCCTGTCCGTCTCAGTAGAGCTAGATGAGGAAAAGGTTTGGCTCTGTGAATTTGCAATTAGATACCTAAGAAAATAAATCACTCCTTTTATGAAGAAGCAAACTGCCCTCACCTATGTAAACAAAATCCCTCGCTCGAGGGCAATTTTGGATTTTTTTCTACCTGAAACTTTCAGTGAGATCTTTGGAAACCCTCTTTTTTTCCTGTTATCCTCACCTGAATTTCTTTGCAGCTTATCTTTAGTTTTTAATAGCTGTGACCACCTTAACTCCTACAAAAGTAAGCGCTAGAAAGCCACAGCACTGAGGGTCAAAGTAGAAATGCTCTTTATTTATTGGGAGCACATTTAACTGTCATGCAGTTCCTGCCCATTTTTTGTGTCACCATTATTAATAGGTTTCTCTAGTCATCCCTGCCTCTGTATGTGCTCAGCTTTTGAGGGTGAGCAGCACCACCTTGGACACTTTGTGGGACAAGGGAACCAATAAAAAGACATTCATGAAAATGACCATTTCAAGGGAGATAAAATATCATTATGTGAAATGGATTTGCTGGCACTCCTCACCAAATTTAGCACCTATTAAATTATAGAAACCATTATTCCTCTTATACAGAAAAGTCTGAAACTTTCCCTCAAAGATATATTTTATTGTTTTAAGTGGGGCCTAAATGTATTTTTTCCTTGTGATAAATTTCCACATATGAATTTTCTTATAGAGGCAACAGGTTCTTCTACTAATAATTTCTTTGATCAAACAGGACAATACTTCCCTTTTCCTACAAGGCAGGAATATTTCCCTCCCAGAGCAATATAGCTTTATTTTAATAAGAGGACAGCCTACCTGAAGTAAACCAAGTGCTTCTACATACAAAAACACTGCTACACCTCCCAAGCGTGATCCATCTAAGTCCTCTGCCCGTGCTTTCCTACTACATTTTCTAAACTCTGTCTCCCCGCTGGCCTTGTCCAGCATACCGTTAAAGATGGTGAACACAGGTTGGCCTGTCTGGTGTTGTAGGAAATGTTGGTTTTGTCCTTTTGCCGAGCGAGCGCTCTGGGAAGACCAGAGGCTGCAGAAGCATTCAGTCAGTCTATAATCAAACTTCTCCTGGCTGGGCGGGCTGGGTGCGAGAGGCCAAACTAATTAAACAGAACGTCAACCCATCCAGGGAGTCAAGTGTCTGAAGGAAGTTGCCTGAAGAAAAAGCAGGTGCCTCGTGAAGGAAGGAAACGTGACCTTGCGGGATGAAACTAAAGTGCCCTGGTAGGAATACTTTCTGCGGACGCCTAAAGGGAACCTGTGCTGCAGATTCCCAGCAGATGCTGTTGTAGACACACATCCAAGAGGCAAACGTGGAGGGGAAACTCGAGAAAGGCTGATCCCGTTTGATCACCAAGCGTAGAAAAAAGTGGAAGAGAGTGGATGCACCTCTGCAAACATTTTTTTCTTCCTCTTCCTTTTTAACATTAAGAAACTTTGAAACACCTGCAGCGGGAAACAAAAGGTTAATTAAAAAGAACCCCAGTCTTTGCACTAAACTGATTGCTGGGACTCCTGCCAGCCTGGGAAGGTTAAAGAGCTCAAGCATGCGTGGGCTGCGGGGGGAACGGCTAAAATTTACAGCTAGCTCCCTGGAAAGTCACAGTTCAGCTGTTCTCCCGGAGCAGGTGCTCATGGGAGCGGGCCTGTCCCTTTCAAAGCGTGAAGATTGATGAAGCCTTCGCTCTCACCAACTGTAAATATACAACCAGCCTTGTCAGAGCAGGTTTGTAACATCACTTGCTGACAGCAAGAAATTTTTTTAACCTCCTAAACACACACACACACACACACGCCTACCCCACGCAGACTCACACACGCACACAAAAAAGTACTAAAAAAAAAAAAAAGGCTTTTCCCAGGAAACAGAGAAAAACCAATAAATAAAATGGCGGGAAAGGCATTTATGTTTTCCCTGCCCAGAGAGGCAATAGATAGAGGACATACATGGGGTGATTTCATCCTGTCCTTCAGAAAACAAGCCACATCTTCCTTGGGCTGTGCAGTTTATGGCCAAGTCCTGTAAGGCAGCTCAGGCGCTTCAGCAAGAGAGCCAACACGGGAGTCTGGCGAGCTTAAATCAGCAGAGCTGCTTGCTGCCAGCTGCCCCTCCACAGAGATGGAGGACAAGCAATCGTAAGAGATGATACGGCTAAAATAACCATTTCCCTCTGCCCTAGTGCCTGCCACCTGAGGACTTCATAAGGTGTTACAGGTCAGAATGAATTACTCTTTGCAGACACACTTCATAAAGTCAGACACACTTGTGTTTGGATTTGGGTTTGCAAAGAGGCTTTGGAGAGTCCCTCACCGAGGGAGTACAGGCTGGGGGCGAGCAGGTCTCCCCGGGGAACCAGCGAGACAGGGGTCGAGTGGCACAGCAAAGCGGTGGGATGAGTACATGGGGTCTCAGCCTTGGGGTCTCCCTTCCTGCTTTTAACGTCATGTATGATATAAATCCAAGCACTCCTCTCCCATCGTTAGCGGGTTAGTTCCTTGAAGGCACCGTGGCAGAGGTGAGTCCTCAGGGAGTGTTTTCACCAGGAGAAGACTGTCCTTCATGATTAGCTTAGGATGGGCATTTTGTGCCCGGATAACTGGGCAAAAGATGGAACAACACCCTGCAGGCACAGCCCTTGGTGCTGCCTGCAAGGATTGAGGGAAGATACGATGCACGATGGAGCAATCCACAGCAGAGACAGAGCAGCAGAGCAGAGGCGGCTGTTTCTCCGTAGAGGAAATAATTTCCACTAATAACATTGAAGAGTCACAGGCAAACCTGACAGGAAAGAATAGCATTGGCAAGGCCTCCCCAAAGCCCATGGAAACCAGACAGACTATGAATTCCTCCTGACTTCAGTGCCTGAACTCCTTGGATGATTGGAAGCAGAATTAATAGTCTTGTATGAGCTTCTTTATTGTCCTGCTCCAGAATTCATTTTTAGCATTACAGTCAGTTTAACTAAAATAATTCTGCAGCATCCTTTACTCATTTCTTTCCCAAGGAAATTCTCTCTGTGTTATCATTTCTCTAAGGCAAAATTTTAGGGTAATAGAAAATGTTTAGCCTAAATTTCTTAAGTTTGATGTTACCTTTGCAGTGTGGAGGGATTAAATTGGTTGTTTTAGGAAACATAAGTACATTCCAACTACCCGCAAATTTTACCTCGGAAAATCATCAGGTTTTGTCTGGTGGCTTTTTTGGTTTTCTTTTTGCTCCACTGCTTCTGTTTTACTATTTTCTTCTGCTTATTATTAATAGATTAGGACAAGGCTGCCCTTCCCTAGGGCTCAATGATATATCCCCTGTGCTCTTAGGCAAAAATGGGCCTTGGATAATTTCCTGAAATTTTCAAAAAGCCCTTTGGTTATCTCTTTCTACAAGAGGAAGAAATTTCTACATGTCTGACATAGAGCTCCAACAGACTCAGCTTGCACGTAGGCTTGCCCAGGATAAAATTCATTTGCATTTCCTTCAAGGTACCTAAAGAACGCACACACCTATGAAAAATCGCACAACTCATTCAATGTTTGCAAGCTGTCACGTTCTTCCTTTTGCTTGTGTTACATCCCTTCTCTCAAATTCTTTGACTGACGTGGCTGTTTGAATTGCTAACGCTGTGTGATGAGGACTGTCACTGTCATTTCTGCTGTGTTTACCCAGTGCTGCTCACAACGGGGTTCCCCACCCTGGCGCAGTCCCTCACGCTATGGTACATGCTAATAAATAGTAAGATAAAAAGGTACTTCCCTCTTTTCAGCAGCAGAAATATAGCAATCCTGATGAATAGGCCAGGGACTGGGAGTGTTTCCAGAAGCTGTAAGAAAAAAAAAAGTAATTTATTGCAGGTGCTAAAAATACAGCATATACCTGTGAATACAGGTGACCATCACTTGCTCAAACGACTGGTGTTGTCCTTGGAGGGAAAAGACCACGAAGGTCTCTTTCTGCCGTAGTGAACAGTAAACAGCAAAGTCCTCCCTCAGTTTTGGGAGGCGCAGGTGTTGACATGTGCTTGCATTATGCTTCACAGCAGAGCTGAAAAGCAGAGCTGGCCTGAAACACAATTAAATTTTCTCAATAAGGGATCCAAAATGGTTAAAGCAATTTTTCTGTCAGGTTCATTATTACCCTTCAAACAGCATTGCCATTCTCCTCCAGTTTTAGTTTGCTTTTCCCTTCGCTCCCTATTCAGAATTGGTACGGTGAAGAGGAGGAACCTGAAACCAAAGCGCTGCTCAGCCCCCGTTCTCCCAGCCCGCCCGTCCCACCCAGTGAAACACGCAGTGTTACAAACTTCGGCAGCTGAGAGGATCTGATTATTTTTATGGAAATTTTCTCCAAGTTCAGAAGTGGATCAATGACAATTTCTCAAGGTGGCTCCATTTGGAGAACCAAAATTGACTTCTGGAGAAGCTGCCTGATTTCCCAGGTTTCCCCCACCAGAAAACAGATTATTGCGTAGGGCGGGAGTGATATAATTCAGCTCCGAAGAGGTTCTGGGCCTATTAGACCCCAATATAAAACTCACCTAGGCTTCAAGGAGAACGGAATAGCTCCCTGCGATACTCTTCCTTGTCACCCCTTTACACCAGAGAGAGGTGGGAGTAAATCCATTTGCTAATATTCAATACGCCACACAGATATAAATGGCAGCTCAGGCCATAGCACAGGAGAGACTCATTTTGAGCAATTTTAGTTCAGCTATTCCTTTTCTGAGCTCCCCAGTTTGCCCTATTTCCATTACCCAACCGTGCCACTTCTTCGCTTTCTGTATTATCTTGCTGCCTGCCTGCCTCTATCCTCATTCTCCTTTCTTTTTACATTTGAAAATGCTTTTCTTCCACTTCAAAGGTCTTTCATTTGTGTGTGAGTCCCTCTTACCTGCCGGGTCTCTGCATCTCGCTGGGACCACATTAGCAGCAACTCCCCAACTTCTCTGCACGGAACACCCTCCCGGCGCTCCCTCCTCTGCCAAGGAGCTTCCAGGGCCTTTCTCCCCGCACAGAGGGAGCGTGAGCTGAATCCAGCCCACACGAGAGCTGCACAGCCAACAAGACACACTACCGAAGCTTTGCTCATTTATTTTCCCACACGCAGCCCTACAGCATTCGGTTCACACCTGTGTGCACTGTTGGCACCATGTTTATCCTGGAGAAACCTGACTTGCCTTTCATCTATTGCCACGATTCCTATCATTTAGGAAGAGTTTTAATTGAAGATTCTGCTCATAAAAGGTAGAACAGTGTTAAAACTGCATTTTTACAGGCTGTAATCACATCAGTGGACTGCATTCCGTGCTGGACAGGCGCAGGAGGATAAATGAGGCTTATCTTTGGTTCAGCTTTAATCCAGCATCTCCCCAGGCTTTGCTCACTCCGGGCAGTCACCGCAGTGCACAGCCTACACCCCAGATGGATTTGGTGTTAGCACAGTCGTACCGGACTGAAGGGTTGGGGATGAGAGAAAGAACAAACCCAACGGCCAGAACAGTCTGATGTGGCGAACTTAACATTTCATGGTCTGTCTGCAATGCAGCGAGTGACCCTGGACACGTTCTTGGCCTCCAGCTGTCCCTGATGGCATAGCATGGTGGCACGTGCACGCGCTGAAAGGTTATCCTGCCCCACGGCAAAGGTCCCTGTGCCCGCTCTGTGGGCTGCGAAAAGCAGCGCAACCTTTTCCATCTGTCTTCTAAAGAGAAGTTCAGACCTTCTCTTCTTCCCGTCTTTCCTCTCAGCTTGGCCTTTCTCAGGAGCAGGATCTGCCTGCAGAACACGCTGTGCTGCCAGAGGACCGGGAGAAATTTGTTTATTTTTGCTACAACTCTGTTTAACAAATACTTACCTGCACTACACCTTTTTCATACTCCATCATATAACTCAGGGGCTGAGCCCCTCTCAGTAGGGCGGAGTGACTGTGACAAACGCAACCGCTCTAGTCTTTCACTTAATGTCTTAAAATCATCTTGGGGGCACCAGAGGTAGCAAAGATTCAGGCTATTAATGCAAATTCCTGACTTCAGGTTAGCACAGTGCAGTGCTTTCTGCAAGGCCTCCATAAAGAGGCTTTTAATTTAGCTCTAATAGGGAGGTTATTGTATGTTAAATAAATACTAATTGATTATTTAATATATATGCGTTGAGTGTTAACTGCTATGTAATGAGCTCCTCTCCATTAGTGGAGCTGCTAGACGTCAATTAATATGGGTTTTATAATCAATTGATATTTAACATGCCCTAACTTCCCTGTTTAGACTTAATGGGTCAGCATTTCTGAAGTGGCCGATGCCAATAGTTTCTTTTTAAAATTAAAAAATATTTGTTGGGAGATTTACAACAGGATGGAAAGTCAAGAATCTATTAAAAGCTCAGCAAATCAACTCCACCGAACTGGAGGCAGCAGGGTTAGCCTGTCTGATACTGAGAGCTGCACGTATCAGAAACCTCTGGAAATGGGAGAGAGGAGCCACCTTCCCTTAACTTCTGCGGGGCTTGGACTTTTTTCTGTAGAGAGTTTCCTGGAAAATGCTCTGTACCATTTCAAAGCTTTGTATCATTACATTCTGTCCTTACTCAGAACATTAAGCAGGATACGGCATAGAGCTGGGCTTGGCCCCTGTGTGATCCTGGTTGTAGTGTCCGGTTGCACTTAGATACATACAAGAAATGGGATATGCAATGCCCCATTTGGAAATGACTGCAAGATAGATATTAAGGACAAGATTTTCAAGGATGACCAGGGGATTTAGACACACAGCTTCCATTTACTTTAATAAGCATCATGTCTCTAAATCTCCCAACTGCCTTTTAAAATGTCTAATGGCTAAGACTGTATTCCCTTTGCCTCTCCTCCCCAAACGCACACAAATAAATCATGTGCAAGCTGTTTGTTTGTGGTGTGCACCAGGGAGAAAACAAGGAAGTTTCTAACGAAAGGAGTGATCATAACGCTTTTATGACCATTATCTAACACTATTTCTTCTCTAATTTCCTTACTGGCAGCTTTCAAACAGTTTTCATGATGTGGCAGTGTTCAGATTTGCTTGCCAAAAATTCGGGCTGGAAGCGAACATACATGGAAGTACGGGATCTTTTGCCATCCGAGAATGTCTTTTTCAGGTTTGCCCCCTCTTGTCCCCAGCTAGACCCCTGCACCCTAGCAGGCCACTCCAGAAGCTAAACGCTCCCTTTGAGTATTACTATATTTCTAAGCAGCAGGGCTGGGTGCAGGGTGATGGACTCTCGTTTCAATGTTCTCGCTCTGGTATGCAACAGCACTCATTAAAGGCAACTTGATCACTTTGCCATTGTGGAGAGCAGCTCATCTTACCCACGCTGAAAACAGGTCAGTCCATACAGATTGTCTAACCGATATTAACTTTGCAGCCTAAATCTTAGTCTAGACAAGGTCCCCGTCTCCCACATTGCTGAGTGGGTTTTATAAAACATGTGGCTGTTTAAAGCAATGAAAGACTCTGTGCAGAGCAGATGAAAGCATGGAAATACCTTCTCTCCCTGCATTTGTACAGCACTAAGACAATGGAGCTTAAAGCTTCATTGCAGCTTTCAGGCAGTGTTATGATGCAGATAATAAAGATGAAGAAAGAACAAAGAGGAGTACATGGCCGGATCATGGTTTGAAGTCTACAGGCTGATTTATGTCATCTGAGGATCTGGCCCAGTTAGATCTAATTTTAACATCCTTGACAAATTCCCTTTAACAGCAAACTGTCAAAAGGGAATCTTTTCTCCGCCCCTCATCCTTCCATCTCCATGAGCTGTTCCCTGTGACAACACTGTTCTCCAGCAGTAATTGGCAGTATCATTCTATTATCACTTATTCTTAAGGCCTGAGGATTTCATTCCTTGCAATTTTCCTGTTGTACAAATTCATGTCTATTAGTTTAACACATGTGCATGTGCATGCATTTATTCCCTGTGAGTGTGCGCGTGTGCGTGTGTGTCTGGGGAGGAAAACGGTACTTAAACCTGAAAGGGCCATTGTCTTACAAAAAATCTTAAGGAAGCAAAAGAGCTAATTACTGATGACATGTAGTTGTGACTTGCAGTAGGAGGTGCCTCTGGCGTCTCCAGCAAACAGTATCAATTCTCCTTATAAGCATTTTAAATGGATGATGATCCTAATGAACTTAATAGCATCACTATCCAAGGACAGCATCAACTCATTGCCATCCTGTATTTTGCAGAAATAGCTTCTCTTTAAACAGTGTGCCCCTGCTTTGAACAGTAATGGTTTTTAAAAGTGTCTTAGCACACAAAGGCAAAATCTTTTTTGAAACAGGGTGGAATTGGTTGGTGATTATCACTGAAAAGCTGGCAGCCACCAGCTAACCTTCTAACAATGAAATATGGGAATTTACCTTCATGCTTCAATGCTTGCTATTCAGCTGTCTACCAGGGTCTAAATCAATGATTCTACACCCTCCACTCAAGGTTTCTCTTTCAAATGCTGCAGATATGACCTTAAGTTCATCATCTAAACAATGCAGTTCACGTTTAATTTCATTAATCTAAGATCTTCCATAAAATTGCAATATGGCACCATACCTTTCAAGTACCTTCATTAAAATCCATGTTATTTCTAAATCCTATGCATATCTATGAGGTCATACGATGTTTTATTAAAATGGATTTTTGAAAGGCTCAGCTCTTTTATCACCAATTGTCATAAGGTAGTTTACAATAAAAAATTTTTAAAAAGAAATCCTCTCCTATCGCTTAGGTGATGAACAGATCACCCATTTCTGCAAATTACCCCCTTTCCTAATTTTTAGCCTTTTTCCAAGGATTTTGTATTTGGAGAGGAAAGAAATTATTAAACCCCCCTTGTTCATGTATTTTCTGCTGTTTACTCTGCCTAGTGCAGTTACCCTTTGGAAATGTCTCGCGCCATTCAGATCCAGTGGACGTTATTTCCAAGATTTGCCCCCAGATGTCTGCATGGCACCATGGTCTCAAACTGGGTCCTGGATTTTTTTTTTTGCTATTCTTGGAAAAATACATTGGCACCGGTTTATTTTTCTGCTGCATCCCTTTCCCTATCTCTTGTCTATATTACATATTCCTTGGTATTACGATAACACTTTGGAAGGCCAGTTAGGGGCAGGGACCTCATGACAGTAGATGCCAAGAGCACAAAAGACAGATCTTGACCCCCAAAGCCCCCTCTCTCAGCACTTCCCACCCATTTAGATCAGAAGAGATTCAAAGGAAAGAATTTTCCTCTTCATTTTGTGCTCGCACCAAGCAGACGCAATTTGTGCAGTAAAGCTCTTACATAATTCAGGCTTATGCGCATAATAATAATAGCGGTAATGCAAAATAAATAGATTAATCATCTTCCTAATAAGCGTGCACTGAGATCGGCCCCCAAGTGCCCTGATCCTGCGGCGGCCCCCGTGCATGGCTGCCTTCCCGCACCCCAGACTCCGGCAGAGTCCAGACCCTCCTCCAGGCCACTTGCTCTTGACAGGATTATTTCCAGGATCAGGGAACAAATTCATCCTGCCCATACCTGAGCTTACCTGAGCCGCGCTTGACTCTGGGCGTTCGCAGATCCCCCCCCCCTCCCGCTGCTTCAATAAGCCACATCACAGCAGGGAAGGAGGGAGGGAGGGCTGAGCTCCCTCGGGAAGCGTCTCAGAGGTGGGGCACGTTCCCCCAGCCTCGCACAGGAGTTGCCGATTCTGCCTCTTATTAGCGCTTGCTTTGCTCCCTTCCTGGAATGAAACGCAAAATAAAGTGCTACGCTCCACCATTTATTGCAAAGTCACCAAAATCCACTTCCATAAGAAATCAAAGCAACAACAAGTTCCTTAAACTGAGGATGTTTTATGTGTCTCCCTGTGAACTGGGGAGAAAAGTACCAGAAAAGCCTGGGAGTAACAATTTTCTGGAGCATCGTAGAGGCTCAGGAATACCTACCTCACTTCAGAGTGACACGAGCCTGCCGGGAGGCAGCCTGTGTGGGTGCAGAGGTACCCAAGATGCTGCTCTGAGACACTCACTAACTCAAACTTTAAATTCAGTCCCCATCTACGCATCGAGGTAAACCAGCAGAATGGTACTGGGTTCCCACCCTGAGCACTGGGGACATCCCAGCCTGCGCCAGACTCGGTGGGACAGCTCAGGAGTACAGACAACAATCCCAACCTCCCGCGTTTTCCCCAGGCTTTGCTGCACTTCTGCTGGTTTCCACCAGTAAAGTCTGCGAGTCTGGAGCCTGCTGAAGCCACCGGAAGACTTCTCTGTGCACACGGACTCAGTTTAGACCTCATACTTTAATTAATTGCAAGGGAGGCTGCATTGGAGCAACCATTGCTCCGTCCTTAATTAAACTTGCCACTTAAACACAAGTTCAGCACCCACTCTATCGATCTCTTCTGGAAAAAATCCACCCCATACATTAGTGCTAAACAAAAATAGATCCCTGGCAAAACCTAATGCAAACATTCCAGTATTTAGATTTTTCACAAAGGTAAAGAGGGCACAAATGACAGTATCTGTGCTCAAACAAAAATAATGTTCCACAATGTTTCCATCTCTTGGGCAAAATATTAAGCAGCCTGAAGAGACAATGCTGTCCCATGGTCCTGCCCTCATCCTCTGCACTATTTTACTGAGGCTCCAGCAGGAGACACTGAGACACTGCTATTGAGATGTCATTTGTGACAAACCTTCCACAGTTAATATTGGTTGATGACTTCAACCTCGCCTTCCTTCATCCTTCCATAAAAACATACCCTGGCTGCAGTACCGCGCTTACAGTGTAACATTACTCTGAAGAAGCAATTACAGCGAGTAGAGCAAGGAACTAAAGACAGGTCACCTAAATGAACTGAGGGAAAAGTACACGAGAAAACAAGAAAATGTCTTCATCACTTTTCAGGCTTCAAATTGGAAAAACAGGGATCAATACAGCAGAACTTCATTTAATGGTGTGAAAAACAATCCACCCCAAGACAGGCAGGAATCACTTATTGCAAAACAAACAGGCCAATTAGGGCCGGGCAGGGCACAGCGGGACGCGGGCGCCGGAGCCATTCCTCCAGCCTCAGCCGCCTGAGACACGGGCACAAGGGACCAAATGCCCAACGGAGGATGCTCTGAGGCCGTACAGCAAAATGTCCGCTGAAAAAGGGCCATGTGGCAGCAGTTTGCTGCTCTTTCTCCCCTAATTTTTCATCCATGGTACTTCCCATTCATTGTAGTGATCACAGAAACAGCGTGCAGCACTGGCTGATGCAAACGCCATGAGACCTGGGCTGGGAGGTGGGGACACAACACAGAATCATAGAATCGTTTAGGTTGGAAAAGACCTTTAAGATCATCAAGTCCAACCATTAACCTGGCACTGGCAAGTCCACCACTAAACCACATCCCTAAGCACCACATCTACACGGCTTTTAAATAACACGTTCTCATACGTGCTGAGGTTCGGCTGACGCCTCTCGGTCTGGCCCCTAGCGCAGCGAGAAGAAGGAGGATGTTATTGAGCCATGGCTTTATGTTGTCCACGATGCTGGGGACGTGCAGGAGAACCCGCTTACCGTGGCTGTCACCACTAATACCGTTCCTCGTTGAAAGCAGCAGACCCTGCAGAGCCACGCTCACATCCTTTCTGCATCCTTCCTCAAGGCTTGGTCCAGCACGGCCTTAAAACTTTTGGTACCAGAGTCCAGCACCCTCCTCAGCCAACTCGTTCTGCTGAATGACTGTTTCTGTGTTGGAAAGTTTTTCTTCACCTACAGAGAAATGGCAGCTCCTCTCTCCAGCATGCTGTTCAGGACACTGTACCCGAACACAAACATCTGCCACGTGAGGATTTTATTGCTTTTACTGTCATTGCCGCTGCTGGGTCCTGTAGCATATTAAACAGATTAATAGAAGTGATGTAGAGGGAGTATAAAACCCGTCAGTCTTCACTGTGGGCCAAGTGCCTCTGAAATGGAGAGAGAGAGGCTGGAGCTGACATTTGCAGAAGTAACGTCATGTTATTAAAACAAATTTGGCATGAGGGGAAAATATGTTTGCTTTGCACTTAATAACGTCGACGAGAGCATATTCAAAATCAAATATTTGTAAGGCAGTAAGTTAGTGTCCTCCCCTCCCCTTCTCCTCCCCCTTGTCAGTCAGCACCAGCCCTTGTGCCACTGAGTCACAGGGCTGCTGTTCTAAAAGTACATCAAAATGCAGAGTGGACATCAGGCCTAAATCGCAAGTCTAACTTTGAATTTATATTTGTCTTCAGAAGAATAATCAGCCCCAAAACATGCGGCCGCAGCCTCTGGATGCATTTACAGAAAACTGCTATGCATTGCAATTTTTCTCTCTTTTTTTTTTTTTTCTTCTGCCGAAACATTGGTTGTATTTTCTCCTTTTATTTATTGGAGTGCTAAATGGATTATTTCAGTAATAAATCAGGCCCTTTCATTACATTTTTTAAGGTGTTGTCACTGTTATGAAGTACAGTGTGCCATCAAAATTAAGCTCAGATTGCATTACCACCTCTTTTATAGATAGAGAATTACTTGATGGATTTTTTTTTCCAGCAGTCTAAGCGCTTTGTGCCTTTCCTTCGAAGAACAACTGGCTCCCTAGTTTCACAGAAATTTTCCTCTATGAGTTACAAAATTTCCATTCGGATTGTCTCACAAATATCTTCGCAGTATGTTTTAAACCAGAGGGATGATATTTCTGTTAGCGCCAACTAACTATTCATGTAAATGTGAGGAATTGTTAATGGGTACAGGCAATGCTGGAGCAGAATTACTCGGTGCGTCTGGCTCCTCTCTCACTTCCCGAGGTATAAATCAGGAGTAATTCCACTGAAGTCAGTACAGTTACCTTACAGAAAAAAAAAAAAAAATTGCCTAAACGGCACTGGAATGAGGCAGCCTTTTGGTTTTGCTGTGTTTGTAACAAAGGCGACTGAAGGAGATGCTGATTTCCAGGGTAATTTCTAGTTGACTTCATCCGAGCAAGACTCCGTTCTCCTTGCCCGCTGCCGGCTTTCCCCAGGTGAGCGTACGGAGCCCTCTTCATCCTCCCCCCATTCCACAGCTTCATCGCAAAGGACAAAGAGCATTACTAGGGCTTAATTTCCAAACAAATTTCCATCTATGAGAGCTTAGTCTTAACATTCTGTAATTAGCAATGGCAATTTCTACTTGGGTGTTTTAATGTGCAGTAATTGTATATGAAGTTATGTGAAGTATACAGGTATTAATAGTAATCATAACTCTGCATGTGTGCATGTGTACAGGAGTCAGGAACAGTCCAGGGCACCTCAGAAAATCCAAATTTAAATCTTCTGAGCTGCCATATGCGATGGCGACAAGTGACGTCAGATCTCTCCTTGCAGAGGACAGAGCCGTGCTGCATCCCCACCTCCGAGGTCTGCGTGGAAGCAGAGTCAGGAAAACTTCCAGAAAGCTTGCCGGGGTGAAAGCCTGCCTTGTACCCCGTGTTTCCCACCCCGTCGCAGGAACCGTACACGCACAGCCCTTTCCCTCCCAGATGGAGCCCATGGAGGCCGGCAGGGGAGAAGACCTGTCTGAGCCTCCCTTTACAAACCCAAAAGCAAAGCAGCTCTTCTGTTAAACACTTCAGCTGAAAGGAGCATTAAGATGCTGTTCCGCTAAAAGTACTGGAACTTGAGCATATGTTTAAAGTTAAGTGTGTTCCAAAATGCTTCCTGAATTGCATCTTTATGAGTATTATATTTATCTTAGACGTAAGGCTTAGAAAAGAGATCCATAGCACAGTCGGTGTGCTGCAGCGTAGCCACGTCGCACCGGCAACAGACTGAGCTGCACAGCTCGGGTCAGGTAGATCAGGTGGACGGGACTTTTAGTCACATAGGTTAAATTCAAACCACTGACCTGCTGTCTCCTTACCACCGCTGCTGCGATGCTGCTGGTTTTAAGCAATAGGTGGCACTTCAGGAAAAGAGTTTCTTCTAAATTTTCAGAGCACAGAGTTCAGCATTCCTCCTCTGTGCCTGTCCTTTAAATTGACAGCAACGTTTTTGTCAGGATTGTTAGAAACCAGAATGTCCCAGAAGAAACGAATAAGGAATGTCTCACCTGCAAATTATACAACCCCCTCCAACCTCTGCTGTGCCCACTCCTTTTTCCACCCCCCGAGACAAACTGGGAGCAATCCAAAGAAATTAGTGACATTACCCTCCAGTAGCCTGGTGACACTTATGTTCCAATCTTCAGAAAAGTGACTGCGAATATGTGGACATGTCTGCCTAGTGCTGCAAAAGTAATTTTAGAAAACTAGCTACTGCACATTATGGGCAACACTTTGAGAGCCGTACGTGTCCGCTGCTGCATCCTCCGACAGAGCTGCAGAGCATTTCATTCATCTTCCTTTTCTGGCCATGGCACTGGCAAGACGAGAGCCTGAAATCTTATGTATTATTTAACACACACACACACACCGCCCTTTTTTTTTTTTTTCTCCCCCCTCCGCAGAATCTCCGATTGTCCGATTCGGGGATAGCCACAGTGTGATGCAGATCCTGATGTAGAAGCTGGCCGCTGGCCGCCTCCCAGCGCAGCGCTGCTCTGTGGCTCTGCAGGGCTGGAGCACAACTTTGCAGCTTCCAGGAAAAAGCAATAATTTCCCTTTAGTCCTCCAGGCTGACTCTTCCCAAGTGCCACGAGGGTGACGTGCGTGCTCTGGGAAAGGGCCAGGCACCCTGCGGTGCCGGCCAAAAGAAAACAACTATTTACAACTCAAAACTTTTCTTGTTCATTAAAGACATAGCAGAGGACCGAGCTGCTCAAGGAGTTAAATGTATTAAGCAATTTACAATTAATATAGAACTCATTCCAGAGATATCTACTAGAGAGTACAACAGGGCAATTAACCCACTAATACACTAGGCTATTACATCGCTATGTCTCTTATTTTAGCCTGAGGTGATTTGAAACGCATTGGATTAAAGGATATTACAGGAGATAGCATGAAAAATAGCTTAATGTAATGAGCCATCCCGTGATGTCTGCTATTAAAGATGATTTGCAGTTGAAAACTACAACATACAGTAGTTCAGCCATTTAGAAACATGAGTATATTTAACCCTTTTCTAGACCGTGTCCCTTAGATGAATCGGTGCAAGAGTTTCTCCCTCTCCTCCCCCCCACTCCCAGCGCCTTTATCTGAGGATTATCAAATGCACCTTATTAAAGTACAATGGTATCTTTGGGAGATTGGTGCCTGAGGTTGATAGAAAACCAGTAATCTGCTAATAACTTTTAAAAATAGATCCCCGAGAGAGTAAATAGGCTCAGGCGGAGGGAGGCTATTTGACTGGCGACACGTTTGTGAAATGGGAACTTGTAACAAATTTCTATACTAGCCTTAGGCCTGTCATATCAGTTTCAAATGGTAACTCAGACAGAACTGGGAAACAAAAGCACCTTATCTTAAAATCTATAACCGTACAGCTTAGCATAGAAATGGCAGCACCCAGGGAGAGGAGGGCTCAGTGGTTGGAAAAGTTCCTGCCTGTGGAGCAGACTTGCCACGGAGACCTCTTTGATAGCCCAGGCGCGTTCGCTGCTGGGTTTGGACTGTGGACAGCCACAGGCCATCAGCTCCTCTTCTCTGGTTTAGTCTGGTTTTGGTCAAGAAACCAGCACCAACAAGTCACTGAATAAAGGCATCTAGAAGGCATCTTGTTCCCAAAGAGAAAAACACACCTGGGCAAACGCTCAGGTCTAAGCACAGAGCTCTGGCCATGGGCTTCACTCATCCTTGCCGGCAAGGGCAGGACCATGGCTATGACGTGCAAGGTGGATGGTGAGCATGTGGAAGTGCTTGGTGGCAGATCCTGCCCACACAAGAGCCCAAGACCGAAGGGGGCTTCTTACAAGTGGCTTTGGCACAGTTACGCCTCAGCAGTGCTCTCCGCTAAATTACGCAGCTCTAAAACACCTTCCAAATCCTGACCTCCTCCACAGACAGGTGAGGGGGACGGCAGACAAGGAAAGTAAGGAAAAGCTTTGCTGTGCTCCTGCAGAAAGTCACTGACTTCAACGATGATCTGGCTGCTAAAGGCCTTCTTCAGATGAATTTTAAAACTCCAAGGATGGAGATTCTGTCACACCTCCAGGCGCCTCTTCCAGTCTTTGGTCACTGTCATTAAAAAAGTGTTTTTCTTACATCCAGTCTGAATTGTATTTGCTGTTGCCTCTTCTTTCGTTTTATTTAAGACCAGGTAGAAACACCTGCAGAAGACCCCTCCAGGTGCTACATCTACTGATCTTGAAAGAAAGGGGAGAAATCAAGTATTCAGCAGGAGCAAATGAACTCAAAGCAGAACCGTCCCATAGCCTCTCCCAGAGCCTGGCATCAGTCTCCTCTGCAAACCCACTCAAGCCGACAGCCTCTGCCTGCCTGCAGTTGAACCAAAGAAGCAAAACCCAAACCTGCCTGGGCTCAGGTACCCCACCAAAGAGGTCCGGACAACACCACTGAGGAGAGGGAGCCCATCCCTTGGTTGGTTCCTGGTAACTTTTTATCATAGAATCATAGAATGGTTTGGGTTGGAAGGGACCTTGAAGCTCATGCAGTTCCACCCCCCTGCCCTGGGCAGGGACACCCCCCACCAGCCCAGGGTGCTCCAAGCCCCGTCCAACCTGGCCTTGGACACCTCCAGGGATGGAGCGGCTACAGCTTCTCAGGGCAACCTGGAACAGGGGCTCACCACCCTCACAGGGAAAAATTTCTTCCTAATGTCTGATCTAAATCTCCCCTCTCCCAGTTTAAAGCCATTCCCCCTCATCCTATCACTCCATGCCCTTGTAAACAGTCTCTCCCCAGCTCTCCTGGAGCCCCTTTAGGCACTGGAAGGCCGCAATAAGGTCTCCCCGGAGCCTTCTCTTCTCCAGGCTGAACACCCCCCCTCTCCCAGCCTGTCCTCCCAGCAGAGGGGCTCCAGCCCTCACAGCATCTCTGTGGCCTCCTCTGGCCCCGCTCCAGCAGGTCCATGTCCCTCCTGTGTTGGGGGCTCCAGAGCTGGACACAGTACTCCAGGTGAGGTCTCCCCAGAGTAGAGTAGAGGGGAAGAATCCCCTCCCTTATGCTGTGCTTCTAAATATAACACAGGTTTTATTACTTACATCTGTGGGTATTTTAGCCCAGCTCGCCACCTGCGAACCGACGTCCTTCCAGCCCAGATATCTGCTGACTTCAGTTCTCAGGAAAAATCACAGTCCTGGGAAAACGGTTTCCACCTGGGCAATGTGCATTTCTCTTACTTCTGCATTTTCCTCTCCGACTCTGAATGCAGTAAAATCATTGAATTCGTGCTGTCAGTCATGATGTTTTTTGTCTGAGACGGGTAGGATTCTGCACACCGCAGGCACAGTCTCTCTTTTTAACAACCCCATTTACACAGAAATAGAGATGAACAAAACCGGCACTTATTTTTCCACCAGAAAAAGATAGGGTATTTTTTACCCATGTTTCCTGTGAAAAAGTTTCTTTCTTCAACAAACACAAAGAAAGCCAAAAAACCACTATACAGCCCGTTAGAGACATTGCAGGGGGATTGGGGAAAACTTGTAAGTAAAATCAAACTATAATGGAAAGAAGATACCCATAGTACAGGCAGGATCTTACGACCAAGCCTGTGTGTACCAGTGCTCTGAGCATTACTATTTCCATTTTGTCCCTGGAAGTCCAGTAGCAAAGAGGCTCAGCACCTGCAAAGCAGCCCCGGTGCTCCCTGCGCCATGAAACATCCTCCTCTCCCCACCAGTGATGGGGCTCCGCATGCTGCATCCCTCCAAGTGCACACGCTCCTTGGCATCCCTACAGACATTGGCTCACGTCGGCATCGCTGTGGGATTCAGGCTGCTGGTGCAGGTTCCCACCGATGGCGAAGCCCTCTGGCCTTCGCAGAGCAGCGCTTTCTCCCTGAAACCCAAATAAAAGCACTTGGTTGTAAAATAATATTTTTTAGAAGGATGAAATGAGGATTTTCATGTTTGCATAAAAAGAGAAAAAACACTTCACAGTGCAAAAAAAAAAAAACAACCCAGCCTGCTTACACTTCTCATGGAACGCACTTCGGTAAGGTGCTCTTTACACAAGGGACAACTTCAGGGCAGTGACTGTGAAGAACTGGGCAGGATGGTTTGTAGGCAGGAGGACACAAATGCTGCCTCAGCCCATTCCTCCGAAGCATTCTCCGCTACGGGTGCAGCCACTTGTTTCCCAGGAGTTCCCATCACCTGCACCAGCGCTCCTCTTGCCCGATCTCCTCAAAATACATGTAGACAGAACAAACAATTCCCCAACAATTAAAGCAAATAACCACCAGTGACACAAACACCACCAAAATTAATTCTCCACCTGAGAAAACACGACCCGGCGACGCTCGCTGCCTCCCTCGCACGGCTCCCAGCCCCGTCCCAGTGCCAGCCACATGGGCGGCGGAGGTTGCCCAAAGTAGGGTCAATGGCTACTCAGGGACACTGCCACCGATTGCGTTTGTTTTCCATTGGGATTTAAAAGGTGTGCACCAATTTGCACTGAAATTTTGAGGAGGATGGATGGTATCACTATGGTTCCACCTTTGAAAAATTTGTGAGGAATGAGGGAAAGAAAGAGAAAGCCAAAACCCAGCAAAAAGTGCTGAGATTCTCCTGAGCCGAGACATTTCCACACCAAAGTGGAAACCGAAGACAAATAAAAAAAAGCCATTTCCCCAACTGAGCCCTCCCTGCAGTAGCGTTCCGTGGGGATTTTAGGCAGAGGGTGGCGTTTTGCACAGACCCTTCCACGGGGGGCGGGAGGGAGGAGGTGGTGGGGACCTCTTTCTAATCAAAGAACTTGTCACTGTCACTTTGGTGTTAGCAGATGCCATGAACAATAACCGGATCCCGCGCCTCTGAAATGCGTTATTAACAGGCTACATTCATTGCTATCCATCCCGACTCCAACCAGCTTTCCTTTTTGTTTCACTCCGGGCTGCCTGCATCCCAAGTGGCACGGGAACCTGTCATTTCTCGTTTCCATCCAGAGGAACAAGTGATTTGGGAGAAGGGGAGAGGATGACCAGGGCTTTCTGACCTTTTCTCCTTCAATTTCATTCCTCTCCTCTGCGAGGAGAAAATGGCAATCATGCTAGGTGGAACCGACAAACTCATCTCTGTGTCACTCCCTTACGTATACAATAGCCGTGTCACTCGGCATCAGGGATGAGGAGGCAGTGACGGGATTTCGGGCCCATGATGGCCCTAATCTGTGAGCAGATTTAAGCCTTCCTGCCGCACCCCACGCTCTCTCGGTGCCGGCTGGGGTGGGGTTATTTAGTTGTGAGCCATGTTATGCAAAGTGCACCAAAAAAATAATATCTGTGTGTTCTATCCGTTTTCCCTTTCCAAGTGGAGTTGGTGTCTCCTGCAAAACTCCTCCTTGGGGGGCGTGAGAGCTTGTGGCTTCTCAGATCGCCAAGCTCTTCGCATCACTTCATAAATTAAATTGAAGGTATCTCAGGGGTGTACTGTACTGATGGGGAAACTGAGGCATGGACAAGTAATGGGGCTGTCCCAAAGCTGTGCCGTAGCTGCGAGGGCACCGAGTGCCCGGGCCCCTGCCCTGCTCCCGCCCTTCGGGGCCATCCCGCAGCCAAGCGGACGGGGATGGACAGTGCAGGAAGGCAGCCGGACCCCCAGGGACTGCCTCTGCTCTGCGATGCTCACCCTGTGCCACCCCCAAAACTGCTCCACCTGTGCCAGCAATTATCCCTCAGGGTGAAGACGAGAGATGTCAACGGTCCCCACAGAACACTCTCCAACACTGCAACTCCAACAGCAACGGTTACTGCATGGAGCAGAGGAGCGCCCGGGGCATCGCAGCCACGTCCAGACAGCCAGCCCAAGGCACTGCCAGGGCCTTGGGCAACGGAGCAATTAATTAATAACAATAATAGCAGTAAAAATAGCTGGACAAGAGGACTCTGCACCAGGACTGGCATCTTTTCACCAGGGCTTTGCAGGTCACTTCTGAGCCCAGCTTTTCGGCTCTCCTCTGCCTTCAGAGCAGAGTCCCAGGACGGACCACTCCGTATAATTGATTTGGCTCTTTTGATGTTGAACATGATGGTTTGCCACAGGAGCTGCCGGAGGCGATGCCTCTGGGGCTACCGGGTGCCAGAGCTGCAGCAGCCCTGGCGAGATGCACGGCAGCACCGGCACGGCTCAGCACCGGCACGGCTCAGCACCGGCACGGCTCTGGCACAGGCAGCAGAGCCACCGCCACTACAAAACCACCAGGTTCACACAAACATCAGCTGTACTTCTTGGATGGGGACTGACAATTCGCACATCACCTGGTAGCTGCGTATGGTTTGCGAATGCACCTTGATTTGGGGGGGGGGGGGCGGTTTATGGTAAGTTAGAGATAGCACATTAAACGGGATTTTCCTAAACCGTTCTTAGCCTCAAAAGAGTAGAGCCTAGCACAAACCCACTGGAGAGAAGAACAAAGAACAGCTATAGCATCATTTTAGTCAATTGTAACTAGTTCTAGATGAGATATGGTGTTGCAGGACTATATATTCCTGGTCGGCACGATGCAAACCGGCTGATTACTCCTAATGCTTGAATGGAAAAGTGCAGGAAAGCAAAGGGGGGAGTGGAAAGAAGCAGGGGAGAAGGTTCCATACAGAGAGATCTTCTACAAGAAAACTCCCTTTTTGGAGGGTAGGAGGGATATTAGTTGGTAACAGCAAGAGCATAGATTTTTGCACTCCTATAAATCATTATTACTGGAATGTCCCTGAGGGGATGAGAAGAATGAATCAGTTACACACACACACACACACACACACACATGATGCCAAACTTTTAGATGGAGAAAGGAAAAAAAAAAAAGGGAAAGAGAAAGAAGGAGGGGAGAGAAAGAAGAGGAAAAAAAGAGAAAGAGGAAAAAAAGAAAGAGGAGGAAATTAAAAAAGAGAAAGAAAAGCAAGAGAAAAAAGAGAAAGAAAAGAAAAAAGCAAAAGAGAAGGAGACAAAGACAGGAGAAACGGAGGAAGAGAGAGAGGGAGAGAGAACAAAAGCAAAAGGAGAAGGAGGAAAAGAAAGGGAAGAATGAGAAGAAGGGAATGAATGAACTTTGGAAGCAATTTATAATTCCTTTCACCTACATCATGAATTGAACATGCAAAAAAAAAAAAAAAAAGGAAGGGAGGAAGGGAAAATATTCCGCCCAGCATGCAGATTATCATTTGAAAAGATTCTGTTGCTATGTTTTTGTCCCTGGGTGATGAAAATGAAATTGTCTGATGTGTGCGCCGTGTTAGATTTACCTTTGCAGGGTTCACCCACAATCAGTAGAGAGGGGTCATGCCACAATATGTCATCTCACAGCTCCATCACACCAACTCCAATTTATACGAGGAGGTATTATGCATTTCAAAGGAACCCCCTGCGCGTGGCTCTTGTTACTGATCTATATCACAGCTCAGCTGAGGGAAGATTAGTTCTGCTGCAAGGGCAACGAGACTTATTTGTTTATGATTATATTCTCCTTAAAGACGCACTATTCCTTTTTTTAATGTCTAATTTAAAGTGTGCATTAAAGGGGTTGGGGAGGGGGTGGGATGTAAAAGGTGAGAGAATTCTGCACTCTCCCACAAGGAAACCTAATAGTCTTAGTCTCCCATGCATCCTGCTCATTAAAAAAAAAAAATCTCCATTTAAATGCAAATTTGAGTTTTAGCTGGGGACTCCCCCAAAAGCTTCTCTTGGAAGCACCAGGGAAATAGGATTCAGAAACCTAAAATGGCTGACAGCAGTCGAACGCCCGCAGAAAACGCTTCCCGTCTAAATACCCCCGTCCTTCCCCCTCCGCAGCCCGATGCCCCCGGGTCCCCGCGCCGCGTCCTCGTACAGCCCGGCTGGCTCAGGCGCAGCATCACTTATCACCGCTCTCTGCCGCGAGATTGTTTTACCTCAGGCAAACACCACCCCAGCGAGCTAAAACTGATAATATTAGCCTTTCAACTCCTGCTCGCTGTTGCTTTAATCAACGTTTTCCCAGAAAGTCGACGGTTTTGTCCCTGATAAAGGCTCTGAAGGATTTAATGAGGCCGCCGAGCGCTGCAGACCCCGGGAAGCCCTGCACCGCTCAGCACCGCTCCCCCCGTGCTCCTGAATGCGGCTTTGATTTTGGGGGGCTGCAGATGACAGCGGGCACCCAGGACATCGCCAAGCAGTCGGCGCTGATTCAATGAGGTCCCTGAGCTTTGGGGGGGGCCGTGTAACCCCCAGCACTAAAAAGCCAAAGAGTCCTGGGAAGTTTTTACAGCGGAAAAGCTGGTTTGTTTGATGGGGGAAAGATGCAGAAGAAAGGGGCGGTGGTGCCCCATGGTCCTACCTATGGCGGTGGGGATGTTCAAAGCTGCTAAGGAAACCCCACGGCTGCTACAGCACCACAGAGCAACCCGGGATGCCCTCACAAGAAACACCCCGTGCTGTCGGGCACCCCCCAAAAAAAAGCCAAATGTGAAAATGGAATCAGGCTTTTCTAAAAAGCAATAAAAGGAGAGACGTGGGATGAGGGAGGTGAGGACACCTGTGAGGGTTCTCGCAGTGGAAGGGTGTTCGCCTTCCCAGCGAGAGTGGGGCAGGACTCGTGCCGAGCTCTCATGCAGAGACGCTTTCGCTTATCATCGCTGGCCCCGTTTTTGACTCCTCTGCCCATGATTAACGTATCGCTGCTTATAATAAATAAGCCCATTCCCATCTAGGAAATAAATGGGTCCAATGGGGATCCACGAGGAGCGGAGACACTGAGATGCTGCTCTCTGGCCCCATCTCTTGGCACCTCCCGTCCTCTCCACAGAGCAAGGCCGGCAGTGCCGGTGGGGTTCACCGGGAGCAGGGCAGCCGAGGTGGCGTGAGCACCTCGAGGTTTTCTTACTGTTTTGCCAAAGCATTTTGCCAAAGTTTGCCAAATCACCACAGAATCGGAAGCATTAAAGCTGCTGTCGCCTTGGCTTCAAATAATCGTCAGCCGTGTCAATTAGAAGTGCAAGACTGAAAGCGCCGTCGGCACGCTGGAACAATAGATGAACAGATAAATGTATATAGAAGAAAATGAGCATATTAATTAAGGCTGGAATTGGCTCATATTTCACTTGGAGCATACCCTACATTTATGTGGCGTTTACCCTCGCCCAGGCTTTGAGCCCTTGGTGGGACCGCAGGATGGCTGCCGTACCCGCGGGGATCCCACCCCAAAGAGCCGCCGGTCCTACAACAGGTCCCTCTCACCCTGGGGGCCTGATCCTGCTCAGCCCCGTGCTGGGGAACACCCAGGGAAACCCCAGCACTACCGAACCCCTCTGTGCTGACGTGAACGGCCACACTGGGGAAGGGTCGCTCCCAGCAGCTCAGATCCAAAGTGTTAAATATTTTCTGCTTAAGTGCAAAATCTTTACAGTACGGCTCATTGAGTTTCTTCCTACACCAGACCCTTCACTGGGGAAGGAAAACCTGAGATGCCAGGAGCCAGTTGCAGGTCCCTGAAACCCAGGTTTATCCAAAAAGAGCCTTCACCTGAGCAAACTGCCCATCTGCACCGGCCACGGCATCACCTGCCACCACGCCGGGTGAGGAGCCAAGAGCCTGGGGCAGGTGGGGAGGTGTCCACCCCTGCCACCACCCCTGGTCCTTCAGGAGGTCCTGCTGGGAACGGAGCCAGCCTTCCCGCTCCCTGCCATTTCCTCTCTTGTTCTTTGTAAAAACCACACTCATTTCACTACTTTGAAAGCTCATAATATGATGGGTGAAAACAATTAAATGAAATAGACTGGTAATACCCATGGGAAAACATTTTTAGATATGATATTACAATCTTGTTTCAAAATTGGATTTTGCCAAGAGGAAATACAGTTTATTATAAAACACATTTTCTTTTAATTTAATTATATAATCTTTGGCTTCAGAGAAGGGATGCTTAAATCAGACCCATTTAATTTTCAAGTGTATTCACCCATCACCTAGGGCAAATGGGTTTAAATTAGCAGGTGACTATATAAGTTCTAGATATGTGTCAGACAAAAATTTATCTGCGAACTCTGTATAAAAGACCATCTACATCAGCAGCACAGCAGCAGAAATTACAGGGGATGAACAGACAAGTATCTGAAGAGCAGTATTTGCTCTGATTTCAATGATACCCACTACAAAACCTGATCTAGGATTATTTTTTTTTATCTTTGTTAATGTTTTGCCAGATCAGTTCATCACACTGCATGTCTGCACTCTGCCAATAAAAACTGATGACCTGCAGTTAGTTTCTACCAGGTGCATTAAATTCCCATAACGTGAACAGATCTTGCTAAGTCTACCATAGCCTCTTCTTTTGCAGAGATTACATTTCCAACTTAATGACAAGAGCGGTTTGTTCAGACGCTGCAGTCACTGAACTCTTCCTCCGATCCGTCACGGTGACCCAGCGCATGTCGCTCGCCGCACTTGTCGCAAAACACCTCGAGACGGGCAGCGCTTTGTGAATTATAGCCACCAATCTCTTCCCATCCCACCCTTTTTCCCCTCATTGCCAGGTTCCCAGAAGCCGAGGTTGAGCCTGCTCATGGTTCACTGGGACACAACCTTTAAAAGTGGCCAAAGAAAATACCTCCAGACCCGGCAGCTATGCATGCAAACCTGGCTTTGCGCAAGCAGCCGTGCACTTACGGATCCCAGAGCTTAAAATCTGCGCTTTACTGCTGCTCGCTGGGGTTCGGGATGATCATTTGCAAAGGCAAGAGAGGAAATTCCTCAGCAAAGGGAAAATACTGCAGTGCAGTCGAGGCTGACTCGGCGAGAACACTACGGTAATAATAAATAATAATACGTGGGACTGGTGAGGTGTTTTTCATCGCGGGTATCAAAACGCGCACTGCGAGCGCTGGCTGGGGGAGGATGAACCACCCCACTGCTGCGTGCCAGCCCCGCTCCAGCACCCAAACCGGCCTCACCACGAGCATCCTTCTGCCGGGGTGTGGGGGGATTCCTGCGTGCGGCTGCACGTCCCGGAGCCCCCTGCCCCAGCGAGGCTCCTCACCACCCACCTGAGACCCTCACCGCCTTCGTCCCCCATTAGCCCTCCCGCGTTTCTGCTCACCTTCCCAGCAAACGTCTCTAGTTTTGTACCCTCCAGAAAACCCACCTAGGGGATGGCACCAACAACGGGCACAGACACCCCAGCGTTAAATAAACCGCACAAAGCGGAGGGTTCTGCCCTTGCCCAGTGCCAGCCGGGCCAGAACCCCAGCCAGCGTTAGAGCACAGAAAATGAAAGCAATACCAAAACACAGATTGGTTATCACGATTGTTGCCGAGCTGTTTTGTTTTTAACAAACGACGACAAAACGTGTGTCACGATTGTCCTGCCGGGCAGCAAGCGCAGGTCCCTGTAAGAGCCAAAGCCTGTGAAGGCTCCCACTGCCGCAGCACCAGCAGCACGCCGTGTATAGAGAGAAACATAAACATTATACATGCATCAGTGTAGGGAAATTGTGAAAAGGTGTTTTGAATGAATTGAAAGCGTGGCTTAAAGGCAAATACTCCTTAAACTCCATCAAAATATTATTGGCAAAATTCGCTTATTTTAAAATACCGACCACAAATGCAGAATTCCCACGGCCGAGGTCTAAATCCTTCACTCCCAGGGCACAACTCCAGCATCTCCTGGGTTAGACACAACTCTAGTGTCACCTGCCTGCCAAGGGCTCATCAGCACAGCCCTCGCTGGCACCCTGCGCCCCGGCGTTGGCACGGGGTGGAAGCTCACAGGCACTGATTCTGTGCCTGTCAGTGGCCCTGGCATTGCCCGGCGGCTCTTCCCCAAGGAAGGGAAGGTCGCAGCTCCGCGGAGCGTTGTGCTTCGTGCAGTTTTCCTGCTGTTTGTGAAATGTTGATGGCTGAATGCGTTTGCCCAGCACGTGTAGGTGTATATGGATGCATGTGCAATCGTACTGATATATATAGGTAAGCCATGAATAAATATATATGATTAGTTCAACAGGTGTTGGACATCCACCTCCTTCTGGGTCGTTGATGCTCTCCCCCTTGGCTACCCAGTTTGGAGAGGTACCCGGTCCATCCCGC
This sequence comes from Pluvialis apricaria, assembly GCA_017639485.1. Classification (NCBI taxonomy): domain Eukaryota; kingdom Metazoa; phylum Chordata; class Aves; order Charadriiformes; family Charadriidae; genus Pluvialis; species Pluvialis apricaria. Next base: position 1,151,894 of record CM030024.1, read on the forward strand.
AAGACCAAACCCAGAGCAGACCAGCCCTGCCAGCTGCTGAAATGCAGATGTACTCCAAGTGTTATGAAAACATATGATCTCAGCCATGTCTGGCAAATAAACATTACAAGGGGCTGTTTCAAATCTTTGTAGTAGCAAATCTCAGCACTTAACTAGTAATGCAATAAGTCCTATCAAGAGCATGCTGAAAGGTGGAATAAATTTCCTGGAGAACAATGCGGGTGATGTATGCATATGACCAACGCACAATAAAACTGTAGAATGGGAGGAAAAAAATGCATACAGTCAATACAATAAAATCAGCACAAATATAGGTTGTGTAAGCAAATAAATCTAACAATCCAAATATTTTACAACGCGCTCACATGCAGAGCATTTTTGCCCCCAGAAATCTTAGGGTAAAAAAAAAAAAAAAAATTAGACTGTTTTGCATCTTAGTGCATTGTAAAGGCATCAGCGGCTGTCTGCACAAATTACCATTCATCTAGGCGTTGTTGTGGAAATTTTCAAGGGATTTGCAGTAATTATATGACAAAATGCTTGCAAATCTCACTCATTGCTGAATAGAAACACACGGGTCAAAGATTGAACACTCTCAGCTTGGTAATTTGTAAATGTCAATCAGACGGGGGGCCACGGGAGGCACACAGGCGTAAGCAGTGAAAGGCAGAGCGATTCCGTAGCAACCAGAAAAAGCCTTTTCAATACAGATTATAAAAGGCACGGGATAGTTTTACTTTCCAGCTTTTTTTTTTATTTTTTTTTTTAAACAAACTGATCACCTTGCACCAAGAGGAGGAGGAAAAGGGGGGAGATAGGAGGAGGGAAGTAAAGAAAGGAAGGAAAAACAGTTTAAATAAAACTGGTGAGATTAAATTAACTGATACATACATTCGCAGAGGTAGATCGTTTGCTCTGTAATAAATATGGACTCCTATCTTCCCTTCTCCGAGACAGCAAGGAAAGCAAAATAAAATTAAAAGATATAACAATAAAAATTATAAATGCATTGCGGTCCCACAGACCAACAGCTTGTAATGAAGGCTGCTGCGGAGTTGGGCAGCGCGTTATCTCTTGGGATCATAAATAGGTAGAGGGAGGCAAGGTGAGGGGGTCCAATGTCCCCCTCCCAAACTGCCACCGGCCTCCCGCGGGGACACAGACCTTCTTCGAGAAGTCAAATCCATCTTTTCCCATTTTCCAAAAAGTGGGATTCAGCATTAAATTGTTTTAAACTATACAAAAGGAATAATCGCAGCATCTCCCACTCCATGGGGAATACATTAAAGCGACCCGATTTGCCTCTAAAGAAGCATCTCTCCTCCGAGTGGGCTATTTCAGACACAATTACAGCCCAGGCTCGTTGGGCACGGGGAATTCGTGGCACTTGCCCTTGGGGGCCCGCAGCTTTTCTGCAGCTCACCCTCCATTTCAGTACTAACAAAAATGACATTTTTGTTTAAAAATGGTGATGTTTGGGGGCTCCTGAGCGTGGTTGTCTTTGTTTTTTTAAAAAAGAAGCAAGGGGAAAAAAAAAACCAACCCAGAGAATTACAAGATGCTGCTATTTTTACCCCGGAGAGTGCAGGTTTAGGACTGCAAACCCCATTGCAGGAGAGCTGCAAACATCCCCAGGTTCTATGGAGGCATTATCACGTCCCCCATGCCCAGGGTCTGGCTGGTGATGGTTGCCCCAAGCTTTTGCCTTCCTCTCATCACGCCAGTGCGAAACCGCGGCCAGCCCAGGCTATGCCAACAGGGCTCCTCACACCACTTCACTCCCGCTGAGTCACGCCCAAGTTTTCTTAAATTTAGCATCATTTTGGGCAAGTTTCAAGTGCAGACGGAAATGCCAAAGACGACAAGCTGCAGAGGTGGTGTCTCCGTACAGAGTCCCTGTGACCGTGGCGAGATGCCATCGCACGCCAGGAAGGGTTGGCGTCAGCCAAACTGCAGGGTGAGGATTCAACACCAAAACCATTTAATGCCCTCAGAACGTAGAAACGTCATCGTTGGTACGTGGCACCTACCAAACCCAGAAGGTTGTAATAGACAGAGCTTGGCAGAGATGAAGGTTATTGCAGAAATCAGAGAAATTCTACAGGATTTTGTCAATACCAAAGCCCAAGGTGCCAAAATGCACCTTAGTTTTAAATGCAAGATTTCCCTCTCCCTTCTCCATGGTTATGGGAAGGAATGATTTGTTTAACTGGTTCAGAAGAGAAAAATCACCCTGACCTCGCCGTGGACAGGGGGTACCCGTGAAACAAAGACACCAAGGAGCACAAGAAATATCGGCTGACTGCCTCCTTGCCTGCCGGTGCATCCTCCCTCTCCTGGCACTCCTGCGACCCCACAGGGCAGCTGCGATGGGCCATGGTCCATCCCATGCTTGGCTCTGGGCATACTGGGGAACTGGGCCATGACCCACTAGTTTTGGCATGATGTGAAGCCTAAACAGATACTGTTTCTGCGCTGCTGCCCCAGGCTGAGCTCCCAGCCCAAACCCGGGTGCAAACGCAACCCCCCCTGCATTTGCAAAAGGACCGGTGCCTAAATACAGATGTAGGGAAACACTGAACCATGCATCAGTATAGGTTGGGGGCTGACCTTCTGGAGAGCAGCTCTGTGGAAAGGGATCTGGGAGTCCTGGTGGACAACAGGATGACCACGAGCCAGCAATGTGCCCTGGTGGCCAAGAAGGCCAATGGCACCCTGGGGGGCACCCAGCAGAGTGTGGCCAGCGGGGCGAGGGAGGTCATCCTCCCCCTCTGCTCTGCCCTGGCGAGGCCGCAGCCGGAGCACTGTGTGCAGTTCTGGGCTGCCCGGGTCAGGAAGGACCGGGAACTGCTGGAGAGGGTCCAGCAAAGGGCTACAAAGGTGATGAGGGGATTGGAGCACCTTTCTGATGAGGAAAGGCTGAGGGCCGTGGGGCTTTTCAGTCTGGAGAAGAGAAGACTGAGGGGGGATCTTATCAATGCTGATAAATACTCAAAGGGAGGGTGCCGGGGGGATGGGAACAGTCTTTTTCAGCGGTGCCCAGTGACAGGACAAGAGGGAACGGGCACAAACTTGAACATAGGAAGTTCCATCTTAACATGAGGAGGGACTCCTTCCCTGTGCGGGTGGCAGAGCAGTGGCACAGCTGCCCAGAGAGGAGGGGGAGTCTCCCACTCTGGAGCCGTCCCAAACCCGCCTGGACGCCGTCCTGTGCCACTGCTGGAGGTGACCCTGCTCTGGCAGGGGGTTGGACTGGGGGAGCTCCAGAGGGCCCTGCCAACCCCCACCATCCTGGGATTCTGTGGTTCTGTGATTGAAGCATCGCCATGTGCTTGGCAAACAGAGCAGCGACTGCTCCTCCACCAGGACCGGGGTCATCTTGGCTAGCAGAATAACCACAAGCAGGCAGCAGCTCCCAGCCCCGCCACCAGCCGCCATTGGGTACTGGCCATCACCACCCACTCCCTCCTCTCCCTCATCCACCTCGGGGCACCTCGCATGGTGCGAACCCGTCCTGGAGCCAACTCCTGCACATTGCAGGGGGATGATGGACTGCTCCATGGCACTGGGAGCGCACTACCTGCTCTGCCATTAGCTCCACCCTCAACTGGATTTAATGAATCTGAGAAAAATTATGAAGTACCATAAAGCCACAAGTATCATAAAAAGTATAATAAAATTGAGAAAAGCTATTAAGTTATAAATACAACCAATACATGCAACATCACTCAGATGGCAGAAACTAGCTATAAAATAAAGTCATTTTAAACCACCATTCTACAAGTTACCAAGTCTCTTAATTCACAAGTCACACGTCCCTTTATGGCATCCAATCCTATTGTCTGTATCGAGAGCTTTACAACGTATATCTTCCTGTACCAGTTAAACATACACGTGCCCTTATATATAATGTAGGACAAAGGACTCAGTTCTGTGGTACCTCTCCCAGTAAGTTGCTGTGCAGATCTCCACTTTGTCCCCATGCGATGTCGTATTTAACCCGCTCCCTAAATATCTGGCAAGTGCAGGAAACACTTTGGCCTTTTTTGCACCGAGTGAGGATGCTGCCAAAAGAGGGTTTGGGGAACAGGGGGGGAATAAGAGGGGCTCCAGGCACTCCTTCAGCCAAAACCTCCAAATTTGGTGATTTTACAGAAATCGGTGACCCTGTCTACATCGTGAGTCGCAGTGCTGCAGCACCAGCCCCCAAATACTTCTCCTATTTAAAATCAAAGTTATCACAAATGTACCTAATGTCCATTGAAAACAAATGACTCTCTAATAAGTTGCTTAGTAAGAGGTGTATTAATTTCTTTTATATATATTTTTATATATATATATATATCTCAGCTGCAAAACTGAGGGTTTACAGTGCAGGTGTGTTTCATTTTGCTCCCTCAATTTAAAGACAAGGCTTTGCTTATCAACCTCCCAATCGCCGTGGAACAATTTCTTCTCTTTATTTACTCTAAAGGTCCTATACGTTATAAATATTCATTGAAATAATTAACCAACCCGTTCACAGCTTGTTGTGTTTACTGTTAGCCCGATAAAAACCAAACAGGTTAATGATGATCTTTAATATGGGAATTTAATATTATTTCACCTATGTATCGGCTAAAAGTTTAGCTTCCCCTTTAAGCCCCATCAATTTACTGAAAATAAGTAACCACCATAAAAACATGCTGCGGACTGTAAGTCGGAGGTACATGCCTCTATGTATTTGTCTTCTGTGCTTTTTTGCTGAATTTCTCATTTTGGTTTTAGAGAGAAAAAAAAACAAGGTGTGATTGCCTCCCCCCCCCACCCAATAATTATTCCCATGGTGGGGAGTTTAATGCGTTTTGGTCATGAGAGAGGTGGGTGGAACGGGGCTGACAGTGGAAAAAAACCTTGTTATGATCCTGCAGTCATTAGAAAAATATATTGACCGAAGATTGCATCCTAGTGAGGAAGCCTCCTACCGAAAAATGGAATTTGTGCCTCTGCTTTGCTGTGGGACGAAGAGGCCAGGGCAGCGTCGCGGGCTGCCTCGGGAGGTGCCACCCAAACCAGGGCTGGCACTTGCTAATTAACCAACTCCACCAAGACCCAAGCGCTGCCCGTTAGCTATTTAGAACAGGCTGTCGGAGACACGCGGCGAGAATAGAAAGGACCAGCACAAATCAGGAGAGTTTATGAGGGTAACTTACATTAATTTTATCCTTTATAGGCAATAAACCTTTGCTGGTTCATTACTGGCCACTGTTAAGTTTTAAAGGAGTTTTTTAAGGCGTAGGGGAGGCACTGCCCGTCCCCGCGGGTACCGCTTGGCTTCGCCGCTGCCGTCACCACGGAGGAGGCAAGCTGGGCTTGGGGCCAGCGTGGGTTTGCTGATGGCACAGGGGAGGGGACGTGCACTGGTGTCTCACCTGTGGGCACAGAAGGGCCGTCACTGACCCCAACGGGGGACTTTCTCCCCCAAACTGGGGTCTTTAATAGTCTCGCCCCAGCTGGTGGTGCCATAGGATGGGGTGTCCCCCTCCAAGCTTCGTGCCCGGCTTAGCACCCCTGAGTTTTGTTCTCTGCTGTCGGAGAGGGTGCGTTGGCCTCATTAACCCTTTCCTTTCTGCTCACAACAAGACTTCGACCAGTGCCAGCCCCCAGGGATGCCACTGCCGTGCCCCAACCCCAGCGACAGGCGATGGTCCCATGATAAAAAACACAACCGCCGGGGCTTCCCATTCCTTCCCCTCCGCGTGCCGAACGTCTGTGGCAGGAGGCAAGCAGCACCAGGCGTAATCAAAACTCATCCCCGAAGGGCCGGGGGCAGCAAGTGGCCGCTACAGCCCATCTCCTCATTGCCATCACGTGGCGAAGATGAACTTCGCTTTATTTGCTGCTTACCTTGTTGGGCTTAAACACCCAGTAAAAGCGAGTGCCGTTAGGTCAGAAAGAAATTACAGAGCAAAATATCTGGCTGCAAGAAAAAACGATACTAAAGGTGCAAAGCTGGAAAATAAAAAAAAAGGGGGGGTGGATGAACCTGCACACGCCAGTGCTGCCTTATCTATAGTTTCATGATGATTAAACAGCATCGACTTGGCTGGAGACTTTCCCTGGGTCTTGAACATTAGAGAAATATTATTCTCAGAATTACCTGAAGTTTTATTTAATGCAATAAAAGCTCATTTTCGATGGGAATTAGTCCTGAAATAGATGACTATTAGGAAATGCCGGATGATGTATAGCTCAGCCCTCTGAACTAATGAACTCCCAAATACCTCGCGGTGAAGCACAGAGGAGGGGGCTGCGGGGGTGTTTGATGCCTTTCTGTCAGTGAGGTGGCTAACAGGACAAACAATTAGGAAAATGTCTAATTTAGCACTGAAATTAACGGAGCCCTCAGAATTTATACCAGCTAAGCAGCTATTCCTCTACCTGAGCTTTAGTATTTTCACAGCTTGAGCCTAAGCAAAGTTCCTCCTTTTTACAAACTACTCAAAGGAGACGAGAAACTAAAACCAGACCCAGAAACATCCCCCGCTCCAGGAAAAAACACAGAGCAAGAGGAAACCAGAAGTGTTACCTCTCTTACAGGGTTTTAAAAGGCATTTTCTATTAATAGAACTGTTGGCATCATTTAATGAGAGATTATTCCCAGGGTCCCCTCCAGCCTTAACCAAAGGGGGCTACTGCTAATTTTAAGAAATGACATCAACTGTTTTTCAGTTTATTTCCTCCCAGTTCTTGGCACCTTTTAATAAAGTGAAGGAATTCAGGGCAAATAAAGGAGAGCAGCCAGAGCTGGGGTCTCAGGGGTACCCCTCACGTCCCTGGTAAAACACCTCTTTGCAAGAGAAGAGAATAAGAAAAGGAGAAATCATTAAAAAAAAAAAATCAGTAGCAAAGGGGTCAGAGCTTACCCCTGCAAAGACAACAACAAACCTCTATTTCCCTTTGGAAAGCTCCAAGCTAAGGGTGGAAAATGAAATGACTGAAGGAGATAAGCTGCATTTCAGGCATTTATAATCTGCAGCGATCCTTACCTGAACCCCGGTCCGGGAAACTGAGGTTCCCGAGGAAAAGCTCCACCACATCGGTAGTGGGGAGCACCCGAGCGCTCCCTTCGAAGCTCTCGCTGAGGAATTAAGGGACAAGCTCATTTAGAAATCATCTGTTTCCCTGCAATTTTAGTTAACTCTGCGGTGGTTCTCAGCACACATCCACCCCACCCCAGCAGCAGCCAGGGCAGATCTTTAACAAGTTCCCCTGAATATTGCTCCATATAAGAGGAATAATTAATCCCATTTCCAGCAGAAAGCAGGTAAAAGTGGGGGAAAGGGAGTCGGCCCCCGCCATGTGGAGCTGCACTTTTGGGCAGTTTGGCCCAGAATTGGCATGTTTGGCACCGGGACCGCCAGGAGCATCCCTTCCCACCCCGGCTTTGAACCGAGGGGCCAAGCAGAAATTCGGAGATCCAAACTAGATGACATAAAGCAGCAAGAACCCAACCTAGGCAGGCAGCTCCTGTCCGCCGGGTAAATGCCATATCTTGTGAGGTTGTCTTTTTTAGCTGTCTATATAAATAAAAAGGCTTCCCCTTCGTCTCCATTTTTTTTTCCACCGAGCAGCCTGTGTTCATTGTAGCAGTAAATGGAGTTCTTTAAAAAGGTGTACGGGAGCTCTCAGTATTATGGCTGCGATGCTGACGGACACCATAGATCATGCGGTAACACAACGCAGTGCGAACGCGGGGCCTGATCCTGCTCCCACGCCCGCGGGGATGCAGAAAGCTCTGGGAACCCGTGACTCGAACGTGGGGGGGTGAAGCCGCCCCAGGAGCCTCGTGGAGCCGTGGTGCCCAGGGCAGGACTTGGGTCCTGCATTGGCAGCATCCTTGAGCCCCTTTGCAATTAGGCACCAGCTTTCCCAAACCACCAGCCTGGTCCCCAGTTCCCACCATGTGGCAGCATCCTCTGGCCGCTGCGGGTACCGGCCTGTGGCGCAGTCCCGCTCTCTGCTTTTTTGGGTTTTCAATGAGGTTTTTTTCCTGTTGTGGGTTTTCGTAACCATTTACAAGAAACCTGGTGATTCTGCATACGACAGCGGTGGGGCGAAGGGGTTGGCATCTCCCCTGGGGAGGGCACCCATGGGCTGGATCGGGCCCCCAGCACAGGAGAAACGACACCCGCTCAGACACAGCAAATATCCCCGCAGGGTGCATGGCTCCCTGGAGCATCCCGCAGCCTTAAACACTGCTGATTGATAGACAACGAATGGCTCTGGGATAATATACTCATATACAGCGGCGTACGGCTGTGAGAGACACTGCAAGTGCTGGGAAAAAAAAATTTGTTTTACCAAGAGATTGTCATCGCGATTTAGGGATGTGGGGGACTGCGGAAGGGTGGGGAACGCTGTGACCGGCTGGCCAAAAACCAGCCCATGGGGCACATCTCCCCTGCAGCAACAGGGAGGGCATTTTCCCCAGCAAAAGAGTCTGCAAGTTTTCTGTTTGGAGTTTTGCTGGGCAGCTGGAGCTTTGCGCACAGTGCGGCTGCGCTGGAGGAGACGGGGATGCAGGACCTGAACCCAAACATGGATAATCCAGGATGAATTTGCTTCCTCGGCCCTTTGGCTGTGCAAAGGTGAGCGGTGCAAAGTCCCAGCAGCAGAGCTGGCTGCGGTGGAGGTACCGGGGCTTTCCTTCATCCCACCGCATCAGCTCGCCTCTGCTTCGCACGCACGTCCCTGGATTTGCATCTTCCCCCCCAGATCACTGCTCTCCATCAGCCCTTTGCTGCTCTCCTGTCATTGCCACTGTTAGCTCATCCCCCGGGTTCACCCTGGAGTTGAAGGCAAGGCGCCGGTCCTCCAGCACATCCCGAGAGCAGCGGCATGGGCAGAGAGATGCCATCAGCACCAGCATCACAGCCAAACCCACTGCCGAGAGCCCAGAGCTCAGAGAAGCCCAGGTGGTCATGAACCAAACACAGCGACAGCTGTAAACGCATCTGGGAGTCAGGAGATTGCCCAGCGAAGCTCTGCCCTCTCACCAGCTTCCCTCTGCCGCCTCGTTTCCCTTCCCAAAAAACAAGACTCGAGGCTAAGCAGCAACTGCTGCTCAAAATAAATTAATAAGGAAAAACAAGCTGCAAGGTGAAATTGGGACTGGCGTGACAGGTACAGGGGGTACCTCCTCCAGGGACAGTGGCATCAGCCTGTGTGGTGTACCCTGTTCCGACAGACATGAGTGCAGGAAGAAGGGAATAACTCCAAACCTGCGCCTGCAGCACCAGCATCCTGCGGCCGGCATCCCTCCAGCATCCCTCAGATCAGCATCTTTAGGAAAGATGTGGACCTGTTGGAGCGGGTCCAGAGAAGGGCCACAAGGATGCTGCGAGGGCAGAAGCCCCTCTGCTGGGAGGACAGGCTGGGAGAGGGGGGGGGCGTTCAGCCTGGAGAAGAGAAGGCTCCGGGGAGACCTTCGAGACCCCTCCAGTACCTAAAGGGGCTTCAGGAGAGCTGGTGAAGGACTTTTTACAAGGGCATGGAGTGATAGGACGAGGGGGAATGGCTTCAAACTGGAAGAGGGGAGATTGAGATGAGATATTAGGAAGAAATTTTTCCCTGTGCGGGTGGTGAGCCCCTGGCGCAGGCTGCCCCGAGAAGCTGTGGCTGCCCCATCCCTGGAGGTGTCCAAGGCCGGGTTGGACGGGGCTTGGAGCACCCTGGGCTGGTGGGGGGTGTCCCTGCCCAGGGCAGGGGGGGTGGCACTGGATGATCTTCAAGGTCCCTTCCAACCTAAACCATTCTATGATCCCTTGCAGCATCCCTCAGATCAGCATCCCTCGGATCAGCATCCCACCCACAGCCCAACCACCTCTCCCTCTCCCTCCAGCGCAGGGGAGGTTTTGGCTGAACAGCCCTGCTCCCCCCATCCATTCGTGTCTGCCAACGTTTCTTGCCACCTTCTCTGGCTGCATGCGGGGCTGCAAAGGGAGAAACGACTGAAGTTATTTCCAAACTCTACAGTGATGCTGGAAGTATTTATTTATTTATTTGAGTGAGTGAGTCCCCATTTTGGGAACTAAAACGTCTGTGTTGGGTGTCAGCAGGGCTGCGGCTGCGGGGTGGCTGTGGGTGCCCCTGCGGCTGCCCCCAGCCCAGAGCCGGCCCCACGCTTCACACAGCCGCGCTGCAAGGAAATTGTCACACGCGAGACTGGGCCATGGGAAAGCAGAGATTTTTGCAAATTATGTTGAGATTTGTTTAAAGCGCACCTTGTAAAATCACACATGTTAAGGTAAAACAATCTGGAATATACTACTGCCCTTAATACATTCTTTTATATGACAAATAATAACATGTATTTATGAACATCTGTTGCTGCACAAATAAAAATAGTCCTAAAAAAAAGAAATCTGGTATAAAATGAAATGACTTTTTAACTTCAGAAATTCAGCTGCAATCATGAGAAACAATCCATTTTGGGCAGGAACAGAAAATTCTTTCTTTTTTTTAATAACCGGCCAAGCACCCAACCCAACAATAAGCAAGGGCAAAAAGAAAAAGATTCTTAAAAGGACGTGCGAAAGGGGAGGGGGTGCCTCAAAAATTCTCTCTTCTCTCTCTCAAGCTGAGCTGAGAGGAGCAAATGGCCTGAGCTGGAGACACGACGATCCGGGCTCTGCTTTCTGGGGAGAGGTCCCAGCTCAGGTGTTCCCTTTAGGAAATCAGAAGCAGCACATTTTCAAACCGTCTGGTTTAAGAAAGAGAAGAATCCCCTGTATTTCTGAGAGCCCAGCTAATGTATATACGTACATATATTTTTCATATACATATTGGTTCAAGAGGCATAACAAATTACTCTAATTAGGGTTCCTGTTCTACCTCTCCAGGCCAGCTAAATGACGCTATTACACCGCACACGGCTGCAGTGTTTCCGATGGCCTCGGCCGCCGCACGTGTTCTATACATCGGGGTTCCAGGCTCGGCACGGTGCTTTGCTCGGCACAGAGGGGGCCCCCTCTGGACCCAGCCGATGGGGACACCCAGTCCGTCCTTCGGCACGGCCGCCCCTGCCACATGCCTGGGGACGGGGACGGTGCCACCATCCCGTGGTCCCGAAGGAGAGCGGCCCTGCCCAAACCGTGCCGCCGTTAGGACTTTAGCCGCTTCCAACTATCCAAAGGCAAAAAGTTGTTGAGTGCATGTGACATTTTTCCCACCCACAGTGCATGAGCTGCTCTGGGCAGGGAGAGGGCCCACAGCAGCAGCAGCTGTCCCCCATCCCAAAAACAGACACTCCATAACTAACAAAGAAATGGCCAAAAAAGGGTTTCTTTTTTTTCCCTATTTGCTCAGTGCTCTGCTGTACTCCAGCACATTTCTCAGGACCGCTCCATCTACATCTCTCATGGGAGAGACGTGCCGTCTCCTGCAGCCACAGGGCAGACGGGCAGAGCTGGACCGCGACAGGAGTTTAGAAACCCGGCGTGGCTGCGTCCTGCACCCCGAGGGGACCAGCCCGGCCCCGGCAGCTCTCGCCCAGCACCCCACAGCCACTACAGCCCTTCGCCGAGGGCACGCTGAGCCCTCACACGCTCGTTACACATCACCCCACAACCACCCCGCAGCAGGAAAAAGCAAAGCGGGTTTCCCAGCGCACTCCCCGGTGAACTTTTAGTGCCGCTGGACGGTGATGCTTGGGGTGTCCCCTCCTGCTTCCCATCATTTTGTCCTTCTGGGAGACTGCAGGGCCCCAGGGGTCACCCGTGGGTGCCGGGCAGGCGCGGTGCCGAGTGGGTGCCCACCCGTGCCCATGCCTAATATCAGAGCTCCACCTAGCGCTGCGCAGCCCCTCCCGCTGCCAGCCCGGCCTGCCAGGGCCAGGGGGAAGGGGGGGGAAAGGGGGGAAAAAAAAAAAATTAAAACATATTAAAGGTGTTAATAAGCGACTTATTTAAACGGAGTATCACATATTGAACATTAATCACCTTGCAGTAAAAGTGTAATTAAGGAGTCACTCTGCCTTCTGGGGAAGGCTCGCTTGGAAGCCGAGAGAAAATGGTCTCTTTATTAACACAAATTATTTTATTTGGCTAAAGGTAATAATTCTAAGTGAGGTCAACGGGACTCATGCACACGCGAGCGACGCCGGGTCCCGGCCAGCGTTTCCATGGCGACTGAGCCAAGTTCATCCTCCGCGGTAATGGCTTTGCTCTCCCACCACCGCTCGGGATTGTTTCTCGGGAAAAAACAGCCTTCGATGTGTCAGCGGCATCTCCTCGCCGCACCCCATAGGGGACCTCACGGGAGAAGCGCCCCCCCCCTCGGGCCTTTGGAGGTGTATTTTGCAGAAGTGCCGTGTTTAAAGGGTGGTGGCACTGTCCCCCCTCCAGCTGCTCGGGACCGGGGGCTCGCAGCACGGCGCCCACCAAATGGTCTCCACTTGGGAACGGCATTCAAGAAGCAGGACCAGAACATGATATTGCTTTTCATCTTTTCTAGCACAGCTACAGCCCAGGATGGTTGCAGGACGGTTGTAGGACCACGTCCATCCCAGCGCTGCATGGCCAAGCCATGGAAAGTTTCCCCACCGCCTTCCCACACAGACGCCCGGGTTTTACCAGGCTGCGGCTTCCCCAGGGAACTGCGGCAAACGCCACAAGGAAAGCGGTGCCAGGGATGTGCCCCGAGGTGTTTGCCAAGCAGAAACACATTTTCCTCCCCATTTTAGCGCAGCTTTAGCTAACACGTTTGGCATCTTAATAGGCACCAAGTTGCACCGAGTCATTTACCTGTGAGCGTTTGCAGGCTTTTAGAGCGCTTGAGTGTCCATTACAAGCAGGGAACAGCATATTTAAAAATATACCTAATTTCATAAAATCGAACTCTAATAAACATACTAGTAAAAAATCAGAGAGGGTTCGGGCTGTAAAAATCCCGTTTTCCCGAGCACATTCCTACGCTCAGAGAACTCATGTGTTATTCTGTCTCCTGCAGATTATTGTCTGAACACAGCGGTGATTTATCTGTCTCCCATGTCATGTCATCCGTTTATGTACAGTATTATATGTAGAGTACGGCATTAACATTTTACTATTATTCTTACCTTTCAATGCAAAAAGATAAGAGTGTAAATCTGGGAGACAAGGGATGTGTCAACAGAACTGAGGCAGCGCTCCCGGCGTGCGGGGCCGGGTGTGGGTGCTGGTCCTCCTCCCTCGGCCCCCCGGGGGGACCGTCCCCAGCCCAGTGACCACGGTGGGGACATGGCCATCACCAAAACATGGCCTCACCCAGCACCCAGCAGCACCATGGGATCACTCACGATCCGCTCCCCCCTCCGATAAAACAAACCCCCTTAACACGAATATCCCTCTCCAGCACAAAGCATCCTCCCGCGAGGCTGCAAACATAAACCACCTCCCTGCCACGCCAGACGGAGCAACAAACAGCCTGTTCACAACTTACGGCCGGGCCCGCGTAACTTATTAACACCTAGTCAAGATTAATCAAGCGGGGAAAGCTAAAGCAGGTCCCTAATTAGTTGCTGATGATAACTATATTTGTCATCCTCTCCCAATTAGTCTACTGTACATTTTGGAGTTTAATTGCACCTTGTTCTTCATTTAAATGTCATCATGTGCATATATTCTCCTCATTCTTTAGTAAATTTGAGAAAAATTTGACATTAAATATAGATTATCTTTAGATTTTCATAATTAACACAACTGAACTGTCTTCGGCCTAAATACATCTCCTTATGCTATAAATCCGGCCACTCTCTTACAAGCGGGTATTTCCAGGGGCGCCGCAGATGCGTGTTTGCCTCCCCCGGCACTGGTGACACTGGGGCCGTGTATTGGTGGCACTGGTAGCCATGGTGAGGATGTGGTCTTAGGGGTCTCTTCCCTGCCGAGACCCCTACAGAAGGAAGCGATGGGGCAATCCTTGGGGGTTTTTCTCTCTTTTGGACTTTTTTTGCTTAATTTTCATAGCTGATAACATTTTTCAGAGTCTGATTTGCAAACGGTGGGTCAGACTATCCCCAAGGGAATGACGAAGGTGAGGAGACCGTTTCACCTCCCTCCCATCCCACTGCCAAACCTGCCCTGGGCAGTGCAGGGACGGGCAGCCCCACTCAGCCCTCCCATCCTGCATCACCCTTAGGACAAGACGCGTCTGCTGCTCTACGCGGGTCGCACCCCGTTCCTGCCGATCCAGATTAGAGGATATTCAATATATTGATGTACAAGAGAAAGCTCTGACCAAAGCTGCTGCCCAGTGACCTGCGCCTCTGCATCCCGCTGCCTTTAACCCTTCAGCTGCTGCCCAGAGCCCACCTCCAGCCTCCCCCGCCACCCAGCAAAGTTGTCACCAGGGCTGGGGATGTCCCCAACCACATAGCCCACCTTCACCCTGCATCTGGTGGTGCGCACGTTTGCTAACGTGATGTATCAGCCCCGGCTCCCTGCGTGCCGTGGCGGCTCAGAGGGAGCGAGACCTGGGGAACGGTTGGTCACAAACCATTCTCCCCATCACCGCAGAGCTCAAAGCACCGTGTGAGCGTGGAGCCTCTCTCCTGCCATAACCAACGTTGCCTGAGCCCCGCTGTGTCCCCGCTGTGTCCCCACTGTGAGCCCTCAGCCCGGCTGGGGCCAAACCTGCATCGAGCCACCACCGCAAGGGACCGAAACCAAAGCGATGGCCCAATGCACCAGCATTGCAAATGGAGCTACAGGGACAGGGCGCGATGGGATGAGCCGGGATTGGGTTCTGTCCTGCACTGCCAACGTGCCAGCCCCCATGTCCCGTGGTGTCTCACACTCGCCAGGCTCCCCCCGAGTGGTGCTGCTGTACCGGGACACGGCCATCTGCCGGGCACGGGCACATGGGACCTGCTCCACAGCCAACCCTCTGCTCACACGGATTGGGGGCAGAGCCTGGGACCAGCACAAGTCCCCCACCGCCCACCCCAGTCCCCCCGTGCCTGCCGGGGCAGCTGGATATGGCCCATGGCTGCCGCCTCCTGAGCACCCGGCAAGCTGGAGGAGATACTGGTGGCCAGCAGCTCTGCCCTCACCCCCTGCCACAGCTGCTGGCACCGAAAACAACGCTCAGGCTTGCAAAGAAGAAGAGGAGGGGAGGGGGAAAAGCAATGAAGGAAGCTGTGTGGTCCTACCTGTCCTTTAGGAAGAGTCTCAGCACACAGATCGTCCCTACCGCCCATTAAGAGCAAAAAAAAAAAACCCAGGCTGGTCTGTGCATATCCTAACTGCTGCGGGGCTCAGCGTGTCCAGCGCAGGGACTGCAGCCGCTCGCTTCCCGGGGAGGAGGCTGCTGCTGTGTGAGCGGATGGGGGAAGGAGAGGAGAAGAAAAGTGGGGAAAAAAAATTAAAAAAAAAAAAAATAATCAAGGAGTAGTCAAAAAGTGTATTAGAAGCAAATTTGGAAAGAAATCAATGGCAAGTAATTAGATTTGATTTTTCTTCACGTTTTGTTTGGCTGGGGGTTATGTATAGACTCTTTATATGAGCGGAGCGGAGAGATTAAAGCGCGGAGAACAGGTGCCGGATCATGAGCCGGTGGCCACCAAAGCATGACAGCTCCATCACCGCTGTCAGGAGGCACGGCAAAATAAACATATAAATAAATAAAGGGGAAACCATGCAGGGAGGAGACAGGCATTTACTTATTTACTATTTTAGCTGCTGCTCCCGCTCCCCCTACCCACACACAACCCATCCTGTCAGCAGGAAAGGGGCCGTGCAGGGACCGGGGCTGTGCCCAGCGCCTGCTGCCCCGCTCTGTCCCCCGGGCTGAAGCCCTCCCAGGGCCGTGGGGGACCCCAATGAGTCCTGCCCAGTGCAGAGGGTCACACACAATGATAGCGATGTCCCTAAAACCACATGGAGGGACCCCGGTGTCCCCGCTGGCAGGGATGCTCCTACACCCCCTCCCCAAACTGTCACCATCCTGCTCCAGACGTCGGTGTAAGCCTGACATGAGTGCACGCTCACCGGGAAAAGGGAAGAGACCGCTTGTGCCAATTCATCCTGTCTCCAGACAGCATCAATACACACCTTTAAAATCACAGTTGTTTCTGTTTGTGGGTTTTGCCCTCCTCTAAATGGGAGCGATCCGTGCGGTGCTTGGCAGGCGACGCTGGACCCCTGCCCGCCGTGGTGCGGGCTGCACGCAGGGACGCCGACACACGCTGCTCTTCCTTAGGTAAACACAGGCAAATGTGAGGCTGAAAACGCACCTCCCGCACATCGTGGCGCGATGTGATAAACCCAGAGTGCCGGCGAGCCTCAGCCCTCCCCACACCCCACAGCACCGAGAAAATGCTGCTTTTTCTTTTATATTAGACCTGCTTCCCCAGGAACCTTTCCGCAGCTGGAGGGTCCAGCTCCCCACGGCAGCGTTTTCCAGCTAAAACTTGGGAAAAAGGCGCAGTCTTGTAGGGAAAGAGGATGGGAATCGCTGAGGGGCCTGGAGGGCTGCAGTGGGAACATGTGTGCAGCCACATATGTACACACACGCAGAAGTTTGGGTAGATTACATGTGTGTATACATATGCGTGTGTGTGAGTGTGTGTATACACACACGTATGTAAATATATATATCCCCTGGACAGCTTTCAGTGTTGAGTTGCCAACCATCACTCCCTGTCCTCCAAAGTTGCGAGCTATTTTTTTTTTTTAACCCTTTAACCTTGAAAATTAACCTAAAACACAGGGCGCTGTACACATGACTTACTCAAATAAATTGCATCCTTAATTATGAACACCCTCCGCTCCTCTGTGCTCCAGGCCACGCTGCCCCAGCGGACACCCCCCTCCTGATGAGTGGTTATTGAACACGCGAACAACAATCAACACTAATTAAATACTCAGCTGTTGAGAGGAGACAATGTTTATCAAAAAATGCAAGAGGAGGGGAGCGCATCTTCTGTTTTCTATAATTAGTTAGCAATATTCCCCAGGCGGTCTTGGAAATCGAACTCGGGTTTGTTCACATCTGTTTGGCACAGGCAGACAAAGGCCACCATGGCCCCGGTCTGTCCCCCCCCCCCCCGCCACCGCCCCAGACCTACACCCCAGCGAAGCACACGGGGCGCAGCATCCGCACGGGGCCGCCGCAGCATGCCTGCCCAGCGGAGGAAGGCCACCTGCCCTCCTCATCCCCTCTGTGAGTGTCACCGATGGGATTCGGATGTTCGAGGGGAACAAACTGCTGGAGCGGAGATCCCATCCCGGGCAATGCCGGGGATTTGGGTGGGCAGAGGCATCCCAGCACCACAGGGTGCCCGTTCCCCACGGCCGACCCCACCACCCGGGAGCTGTTGGGGGCTCGGGGAGGAGGGGTGAGGGCACAAGGAGTATACACCTTCCCTCGCACCCTGTTAGAAACGGACCCCTCATCAGCAGGAAAATAATTCGAATGCAAATTTATAGCTTTTTAATTCTGTACTTTAATTCTTTAGCGGTTTTCAGCCAGGGAAGGGGCAGGACGAGGCCGTTAATTTCCCTCTGTCTCACGTTATTACCGGCTTAAAGACCTACTCAGCGGCAGAGGACAAGAGTTAAAATTTCCCTGAAGGAGGGGAAGTAAGGCGATTAGTGATCGCCAGGGTTTGAATACTGAAGCCTGGGAAGGGCTCCAGATAAGAAAACGCTGGTTTCATAGTTTGTACATGAATGAAGAACAACAGGAACAAAACAACCTCTCCATCATACTCTACGCTCTGATATTTATCCGAGGGCTGCTGAACAGTCCCTCTCCTATAGACCCACACTAATATTACCCATCTTCCTACACACTGCTTGTACTACAGATGAGTCTTGTAGGGAAACTGGGCTTGTTAAAAAAAAAACAACTTCAGGCAATGCTCTGAAGTTACTACACTGGCAGGCACAGCACTGCACCGTGAGTAGTGCCGCAAGCTCCTATAGAAACTGCTGGACCTATACAACACGCTTACTCCTATGGCTTGCAAGCATCCCTCTGCACGCAGGTGCTCCTACATTATGCATCTGGACGGACACAAGTGCCGTTCCAAAGTCTATTCCACTACATTAACAGTTCATCTTTCCAAATACTGTCCATAATTCAATATAAACGAGCATTCTCTGTGCTGCATCGTCCCCAGCCCGACCCCGCGGCGAGGTGGGGCAGCCGCATCCCCCGTGCCGGGAGGATGCTCAGGTGATGCTCGGTCCAGTGGGAGCGCGAGCCCTGGGGACGCCCCCGCCGTGGCCCCCTCCCGCTCCCTGCCAGCAGCCGTTGCTTCCCAGCCTGGGCCTCGCTCGCCACTTCAATCCGTCAATACCGGGCAGGGCAGACACGGCCCCGGCCCCGGCTCCGATCGATAGGCACAGCCACCGGCCCCATGGGTGCTGCACTTGTTGAGCCAGGCTGCGGTGAAAGAAAAAAGAAACCACATTTAATACATTCCTCCTCAAGCCAAAGCCAAACTCAAAGGCGTAGGAGCAAGCAGAGGGGCAGCGACATCTTTTTGTGTCTTGCAGAGGCTGAATAACGGCAGCAAAAGCAAGTGCTGGGAGCAGGGGAGGAGCAGCGCCCCAGGATGTGAGCCCATCCCGCAGGATGTCTGTATCACCGCTTGTGGGCTTCATCCCTTGCACCCGACACCGCTAATGACATACAAGCTTTGATAGTAAAATACAATGGGAAAAAACAGATTAAAGTTTGGCACGGTTCGGTGGCAGCGCTGGGCTCCCAGTCCTGTGCACGTGTGGGTGATGGGGACTTTGCCCCCTCTTTTTGCACCCTCTTGCGCTAATCATCAAGAGCAAAAGGTCCCTACGGATCAGCACGTGGCTTCTCTTGGCAAACTGGGAGCTTACCATAAACAGCAAATGATACTTTCACGGCACTTTCCATCCCAGGGATCTCAAACCACTTTTATCAAGACAATCCCAAGCACAAATCCAGGCTCGGCAGGGAATGGCTGGAGAGCAGCCCTGTGGAGAAGGACCTGGGGGTGCTGATTGATGAGAAGCTCAACATGAGCCAGCAATGTGCAATCGCAGCCCAGAAGGCCAACCGTATCCCGGGCTGCATCAGGAGAAGTGTGGCCAGCAGGGCGAAGGAGGGGATTCTGCCCCTCTGCTCTGCTCTGGGGAGACCCCACCTGGAGCACTGCATCCAGCTCTGGAGTCCCCAACATAAGAAGGACATGGACCTGCTGGAGCGTGTCCAGAGGAGAGCCACGAGGCTGCTCCGAGGGCTGGAGCACCTCTCCTATGAGGAGAGGCTGAGAGAGTTGGGGCTGTTCAGCCTGGAGAAGAGAAGGCTCCGGGGAGATCTTATTGCGGCCTTCCAGTACCTAAAGGGGGCCTACAGGAGAGCTGGGGAGGGACTGTTTACAAGGGCATGGAGTGATAGGACGAGGGGGGATGGCTTTAAGCTGGAAGAGGGCAGGTTTAGATTTAACATTAGAAAGAAGTTTTTCACTTTAAGGGTGGTGAGGCACTGGAACAGGTTGCCCAGAGAGGTTGTTGAAGCTCCGTCCATGGAGGTGTTCAAGGCCAGGCTGGACGTGGCCTTGGGCAACCTGGGCTGGTGGGAGGTGTCCCTGCCTGTGGCAGGGGGGCTGGAACTCAATGATCTTCAAGGTCCCTTCCAACCTAAACCATTCTATGATTCTATGATAAGACCAGGAATTAATCCATACTGCCTCCCTCCAAGACTGAGAAGGACTGTCACCCTCCGGTCATGGACGGGACAGTGCTGCAGATGGGGAAAGGGGGTTGACACCGGCACCACGAGCCAGGATGAGCAGGGATGCTGGCAGAGCAGAAGCTGCCGCTGTTGGGGATGCACTTTCCGACTCGCTCGGCACATGGCATCAGCTCTACGGATTTATATAACCAGACTCCAAAATCAGAACATTGCCCTTACACTCCACTGTGATCTACCCTAAATACCTACAATATTTCTGGTAGTAAACAATCTCCAAGACTCATTTCTTAGAGCAGCAGCAGATGGTCAAGAGCATTTCCTGAAATTGAATATTATAATGAATTTAGGATCGAAAAAATTTACATAATAATCTGTTTTAGATTCTGATAGTGAAGAAACCTACACAGAAACTGCTTCTTTTCAGCTATTTGAATTAAAGTATACATCTCCAAGTACTTTAATTATAAACAAACTCTTTGCTATTCCAGATCCATGAAAGAAATTGAAAAATTAACTACCCAGTGAAGCTCAAGGCCACATGTCAGACTTAATTCATCGGTGAGTTTACCTCTTGCGACCCGGCGGCTGGGCTCCCCCGACAGCAGCTGGAGCAGGATGCTCGGGAGCCGTGCTCAGCCGGGGTCTCGCCTGTTGCGCCTGAGTTGATTTGAGATTTGGCTGATCCTGCCAAGTCCCCATCAAACTGCACGGCCAGCATGATCCCACAACGGTTTGGCTCAGACTGGAAACCTGCAGAGCTGTCCACAGAAAGCAAAAGGTCTTGGATTGGGGCGGTGTTTATGGCCTTTGAGGTCTTGGCTGCAGGGGGTGCCCAGGTCTGCAGCCACAGCCGGGGATGGGGATGGAGGTGGAGATAGGGTGGGGTGGAATGAGAGGAGAGGGATGGGGTGGCACGGCATTGCATGGCACAGCACAGGTGGGATGGCATGGGATGGGACAGAAGGGGTGGGATGAGACAGGATGGGACAAGACCGTGCCGCCCTGGGGATCAGCCGTGCCCAGATCCTGGTGAAGGAAGATCCTCCAGAAGAGGCACAAAGCCCCGGTTGCACACAGTCCCTGGGAACCAGGTCCCATCATGCCTCCCCTTCGCACTCCTCACCCGCTCAGGGTGCCAGCGGTGATGCAGCGGCACAGACCCTGCGGTGAGGCTGCGAAGCCCCTCTCGGGGCCATCTCCCCATCATGGCACCCAGCACAACCCCGACAAAAGCAGCCCCGTGCAAAGCGCATCCCTGGGACGGCCCGTGTCAGGCTGTGATGAACCCTCTGCGAGGGCCACCAGCGGTCAGGGCTCTGGCAGAGATGCCACCATCCTACGACGGTTGCTGGACCACAGGAAAATTTCACTTCCCAGCCTTGTGCCGGGAGATGCAGAGGGCCTTCCCTTTTAGAAAAGCAAATATTTAGTCTAGATAAAAAACCCCAAGAGCGTTTTCCCCAGGTAATACTAGTAACTAAAATAATCACATTCACTTTGCTGGTTTAATTTTATATTTCCATTTCTACCTTATCTTTTTTCTGCAAGCATCATTAAACCACACCATAACAAAAATACATGAACTGTTATTCTTTCAAGAGAAGCCATAAACCACCTCAAAGCTTTTCAAGTTTATTCTTATCTCGTACATCTTCCTCTGGTTCTTTTTTTTTTTTTTCCTTCATGCATTTCAGAAAGGTAGTTTTCCCTAATGTTAAGAATAGTTGCATTGAAAATGAGATGCTGCCTGTGAAAAGCCCCTCTGGAGGATTAAGTAAGTAAAATATAGCCAGAAAATAAACTGGAACCTCATTAAAATAATTTTGCAAGAAGAAATCCTACTTTACAATAGGTTTTCAATATCACTTAGAAAATTCTTTGAGTCGTATATATATGTTCTTAATTCAGGACCTTCCATTAAAAAAGACATTACAGAGGGAACTGAAAGGCCATTTAGTACCCTTGTTTATATAAAAATGCATATTAGGCACAGATGCAATCTCCAGCAAAAGACTTGTGATATAGTTTGAATAAGCTGCGCTTTGCCGAAAGGTGCTAATGAGGGTTGGCAAAGCTGCGAAGGCGCCGCCAGACACCGCCACCTCATTTATTCTGCCGGGTAACGCAAACCCTCGCGCATCGCTCTTGCATCCCCCTCACTTTTAACTATTCTCCCTCTTGCTGATTCCCCCGTGGCGCTGCTGCGGAGCCAGGGGGTTCACCTGGGCTCGGCTTGAGACAGTTTTATGGCACCGACTTGCTCCATCCTCAGCAGACGGGGCTGTGCCAGCGTGGTCTGGGGTCACAAAACCACCCAATTCCCTCCAGCTCGTGGGATGGAGTTTGTGTGCCAGGAACGATCCCAAATGGAAATGGGGTAACTCCCTTTGCTGTAACTCTATGTCACGTAAATTTAATGTGTGATACTATCCCATGCCTTGATATGAGCATGCACGAGGACACTTGGCTGCAGCACCGGTGGGACAAACTCCATCCTGCACCGCCTCCAGCATCACTCCACCACCCGCTCCCTGTTCTCACCCTGGGATCCCTGTGCTCCCAAGCCCACCTCCAGCTCCCCCTTGCCCCAGCCCCACGGCGGTACCCGACCACAGCATGTCCCAACACTACATCCCAGTAAGTCTGCCAGCAACTGAGCCCCGCCTGCCTCGCAGTGTTTTTTTTTTTTTTTTCCTCTGGAATTTTGGGGGATACGGCGCTGAAAGATGCCTCAATGATAGCTCTGCGTTGGGGTGACAGGCTTTTGCCCAGCACCATGCAGGGATAGGGGACATTTCCCGAAGCACCGGCACCTGAGGGCAGGTGAGGTGGCAGCGAGGGGTGGCTGTGGGGCCGGGGCTGCGCCAGTGTGCCCAGGCAAATTGGCATCCTGACCCTGGGAAGACTCAAAAATATGAAGGGAAAGGCACATCTGCAGCAACGGCTTTCGAAACAGGAAAAAAAAGATGCCAGTTTTGGGCAATGGAAAGAGGAGAGGAGGGAAAGCATCATTTTACTATTCATTGCCTCCTGCAGGAGAAGCAGGCAGTGATTGCTCCCATAATTAATTAAACATTGCAATAGGGCTAATGATTTATATAGGCATGGAGGTCCTCTGAGCTCTCGGTGACTCTGGTCGCCCTGAGCTGCTCCGTGGGGCTGAGCGTGTCCCCTCCGCCTGCTTTCCCAGGGGCAGTTTGATGCTTGGACATTTCAGTAACACCTCGCCAGGGGCCTGAACCCGCCGGGTCAGGTGGCGTCTTTATCCGCTGTACAAACCTTTCAAAGGCAGCTTTAAAAATGTTAGGAAAGGACATTTATACCCAACCCAACGCAGCCACCACAGCCTCCCTCCGCGCAAGTGGCCGTGAACCGGCAGAGTCGGGGCCGGATCCGTGGGATGCGCAGGATGCGACGATCAGATCTTCAGAGAAAAGAGCTGAGCTACCGCTTCCCAAGCGCAGGGGAAACACTGCTGAGTTCGCAGCTTCTAAAACAGGCCAGCGGGGAAAAAAAAATAATAAATTGGCAGGTTTAACTTTGCATCAATTCACAGCGTATTGTTACATTTTTAAAGTATATAAAACTATTGATCATAAGTAAGGCAATTACTTCTGCCCATATTTAAAGGCACGCAGCAGGCGGTAAGGAGACATCACTGAACCCACCCAGCCATTTCTCAGGAGGGGGCAAATACCTCCGTGAGAGGGAAAAACTCACAAGCGGAGGCTCCTCACATGCGAGCCCACACATGTCCGCAGGGCTGGAGGTCTCTAAACCAGAGTCATAGAATCACAGAATGGTTTGGGTGGGAAGGGACCTTGAGGATCATCCAGTGCCACCCCCCTGCCCTGGGCAGGGACACCCCCCACCAGCCCAGGGTGCTCCCAGCCCCGTCCAACCCGGCCTTGAACACCTCCAGGGATGGGGCAGCCACAGCTTCTCGGGGCAGCCTGCGCCAGGGGCTCACCACCCGCACAGGAGAGAATTTCTTCCTAATATCTAACCTAAATATCCCCTCTTTCAGTTTAAAACTGTTCCCCCTTGCCCTATCCTTCCCCTCCCTGACCCAGAGTCCCTCCCCAGCTCTCCTGTAGCCCCTTTAGGCACTGGAAGGGGCTCTCAGGTCTCCCCGGAGCCTTCTCTTCCCCAGGCTGCACACCCCCCCTCTCCCAGCCTGTCCTCCCAGCAGAGGGGCTCCAGCCCTCGCAGCATCCTTGTGGCTTTCTCTGGACCTGCTCCAACAGCTCCATGTCTTTCTTAAAGATGCTGATCTGAGGGATGCTGGAGGGATGTGTACTCCAGGTGAGGTCCCACCAGAGTGGAGTAGAGAAGCAGAATCCCCTCCCTCAACCTGCTGGCAACGCTGCTTTTGATGTGATCATGGTTAAATCATTGAAATTGCCAAGATGGGAAGAGTTTTGGACACCCGACTGAACAAGAGGCTAAAATACAGGTGACCCGCAGATGTACCTCCAGTGTACTGACAAATACTTTATCTCCAAAGGCTTCAAAAACCATCATAAGTGTAACTACTGTTCCAAATCCCGTTGAAAACACGACGAGAACGTCTTCAGCTACCTCCAAACCTCCATCATTTTGAGTTGGGCTTCAAAATAGCTTTAATAATCCTGAGACTGGAGCCCAGGGGAGGGTAAAGCATCTTCCCTTGAAGCAAAATAACCCCTTAACCTCCCAGCCAGAACCTCCCCCAGTTGTTAGGATGATATTGATGCAAAATCCGAGCCATGCAGCTGTTACACATGGCACAGCCACTGCAGAAATGCCTCTGTGGTGACCAAACCTGATCGTACATGATATTTGGGTAGCAAATTTTGTAGAGAATAAATATCACACTTCAATTTCATGGTAACTTAGGAGGGTTTACTGGCAAATACCATGGCTTTTACATGGTTCTACCAATTACCGAGCAATTACATGTAACCTAGATCTGGAGGACATACAGTAGTGATATAATGTATTCCTCTCTGCGTTAGCAAGAAAAAGGCAGTTAATAGAAAACACTCTTTCTTTTTTTTTTCAAATTATAAACCCCTCCACAATATTCGCGTGTGACATTATTAAAACTCCACATCAATATCAAACCCAAAGCAAAGACTGCCATCCCATTAACACATCAGTTGTGGGATGATCAATAAAAATTTACTTTAAACTGCACCATATGTCGCTCCCCACGAAGTTTTATTATCCAGATTCATCAGTTTGTACCTCAACCCCCGTGCAATTAAATCCCATTTAGCAGCACTGACCTTCTGATTTGAACTAGTCATTCCTACAGCTGGTTTGGAGTTTAACAGCACTTTTAAATAATGAAAACAAAATGCCTGTGAATTAACGGCGGGGTACGGGGAGCCCTCTGCCAGGAAAGCCCTCCCGTGCTGCTGCCGGCGGCACAGCTCCCGCACCGAGACAGGGAGGGGCGGGGGGAAGAGGAAAAAAAAAGAGTGCCAGCACATTTTAACATGTTGTAGCATATTTGTAAACATCGTTAATCACGGATTAGCAGATGGTAATGTTAATTGCACCTGTGGAAGTAACAAGACCTCAAGGTTGATTACATTTACAAACTCGGATCGGGGCTGCGGCGCGGTGGAGGATTCCCCACCGCCGGGGAGGAAGGTGCGCCAGCCATGCAGCACCCCTTCAGCCGTGGTACCACCTCCAGCTTTGCAAAGACAAAGACGGTGTTCTCTGTCCCAAAGCCCTTCCAGCCTCAGGAAACCTCATTGGAACCCAGTGATGGATTTGATGGAACCGGATTTTTTCCAGTCGCATTGATAATCTGTGCACAAAAGCGAAATTTGGGGCATGAGCTGAGCTTCTCTCGCAGCCAGTTCTCCCTGGAGTTGATTTTTGAGGGATGAAAAGATTTGTGTTCGCTCTCGTCTGAGGATAAAAAGGCCAAGGCGTGGAGCGCATCTTCTGAACTAAGGAGGACAAATATTTTGCCACTGTGCTTAGAGACACTTTGATTATTGAGAAATCATTTTGGAAGGGCAATTACTAAATTTTAAAATCAATTTGGTAAATAAGCCTCTGAAAGGAATCCATGACAAGCAGCAGGGAGGGAAGAACTGACTTTCAGATTACACACACACACTTTATTCATATCTAAATATCAAAGAGACTGTATGTACAAACAGAAGTAATCAGGAAGCATGTTTTGATCTTGCTGATGTACACAAAAAATGACAATTAATGTCCTCCTTCATGATATAAAGCTAGGAGTTTTTTACAGTTACATTACAGGGATGATTATAGTCAAGCTTAAGGCTAAAAATAATGAAAGACTATAAAAACTACATTTTAACATTTAAAAATATCCAGGAAATTAACTGGAGAAGCAGGCAATGATCCAATTAATGGATCGCATTTATTAGATCGGGGGCAAATCACACAGCCCAAAGCTCCATCTCCAAAGGTGCGAGTGCACAGAGGTCCCCGTGCTCCTCACGGGTCTCAGCCCAAAGCAGGATGGAGCTGGTGCAGAAGGCGAAAGCATCGGCCATGGCAGATACATCCAAAAGCGATGCCAGAGGGGCATCCCAGTGAAAAAAAGCTGGGCCAAAATTTACCACAGAGGGAAATGGGCTAAATGCAGACAGCAGAGCTGTCCGGAGCAGGATTTACTGCACTCACAAAAGCCTGTTTTGCAGTTCTCAAGCAAAAAGAGAGCCCTGTTTACGCACTCAAATTCCTGCCTCTAAAAATCCAAGCCTCATGCAGCTCCCAGTAAGCCTCCTCTGATACTCCAGTGCCAAATCAAGGTGCTCTGTGAACCCAGCGGCTGTACGGGGAAACTCACAGGGAAGCTGCGATGGCTGCTGGACAGGCGACGGCAGGACTTCGATCTATCCCACTCACCCTGTGGGCAGATCCTGAGGTTTCAGAGCTTGAGAGCCTTCCAGGAGTAAAGCAGCTGCTCCATCGTTACCCACCTGCCTCCTCCTTAGAGAGGGTGAGCCGGCGTGGCTAAGCACAGTCTGGAAACACCCAGCTTTCCCAGACATACACAAACCCACTGAAGTGCCTCATCTTATTAAATACTGCTCAAATAAATCAAGAAAAAAGGAGAAACTGCAGTTCCTATGAAATCGGAAAAATATATATACTAACATATAGGTAAAGAATAAAAGAAACGGCTTTATCCTCATCCCTGCTGCTCGAAAGGAAGGATTCAGTTAGCCCCAAGCGCTGAATCCTTCCTCTGAAAAATGAGCAAATCTGAGCCACGGGCACCCTCTGCTGGGGCACGCACGGCTGCGGGAGCAGCGCCGGCGGTGGGGGGCTGGCCTGCAGCCTCCCTGGCTCCAAACCTTTCTATTTCAGCATTAAAAAAAAACCAAACCAAACAAAAAAAAACCCACAAAAAACTAGACACATTCAGCCCATAAAACGCAAGAGCTGTCGTCGCCCCAGCAATGCACCAGTTCACCGATATTCAGTGACCAGCTCGCCTTCAGACTTGGGCAGCAAAGTCCTGCTTGCACGACAGCCGTTGGTTTGGAAGGATTTGGATTTTGTCCTTTTCCACTGGAGAGGGCGAAGGGGCAGCCCCAGCTCAGGATATGTGCCACTGTACCAGGCACCCTCTCCATCACAGCTACAGAAGGGAGTACTCGACACCTTTGAAGAGCTCCGTGTCCTGTCCTGTCCCCCATCCCCGTCACCTGGGGCGTCCCCAGCCCTGCAGCCACCCACCGACACAGCACCCACCGGCCAGGCCCTCCAAGGGACACATCTGAAAAACCTCCACATCCACACACTGCTTTACAGACTTCATTTAGCTCAAAGGAAAGTCCTAATTAGTCACTCTGAGTGATTTACTTGTTCATTTGGAAGGGGGGGAGGGAGGAGACTAAGCTGAATTGTTTGAAATTATCCCTAAAGGGCACTGTAAATTAAGTGTTAATGAGGAATCCTATGCATAGGGCCACAGTAGCTAAATAAAATAATTAAGGTGCTAAGTGATAACATTCATTTGGTTCTCAATAATTTAGCCAGCCTGGTTTTCAACCAGGAGATTTGCAAATGAAGCCACCCTCACCCCCTCCCATGCCATCAGCGGGGACGGTGGTGCTGGGGCAGCTCAGCATCCAGCAGGATCAGGCCCACCACGGAAAGCAAACTTCCCTGGAAGAAGAGAACAAGCTCCCGATTCCCCTTCCCACCTGAAGGAAGTGCTCTGTTCCACTAATCACACTCTGGATTTATATATGACACAAAAAGGATTGATTCAAGTCTACAACCAATCTTTACCGAGCTGTGATTTAGAGGCTTTATTTCATTGGGGTGGGTTTTGCCCCGTACAGCTGTTTTCTAACAGCCCATGTCCATCCTTTGGCAGGGCTGCAGACCTGGTTTACAACCAAATACAACACAAGTGTGTTTTCAGACATTCAAGCAGCAGTATGTAACAAAGAAACCACCTCGTCATGAAGAAATTTCTACTGAGTAGTCCCAAATCATACCTGGTTCTCACCAGCACCCTCTTGGCTGCTAAGGGGGCAGTGGGCACGGGCACAGGGCGGCCACGGGGCACGGCTGCTCTCAGCAGCAGCACCAGCCAAGCACCATCTCTCACCTACAGCCCAAATTCTCTCCACAACACGAGCGATGTACAAAGTCCTCTGCGCAACATGCACAAGGCTCGCAGCCATCACCTGGTATTTTACTGCAAAAACTGAAGGATTTGGCTGTCTGCTTTTAAAACCTAGCTTTGTCACCCTTCCTTACAGCTGATCCTCTAAGATGCCGGTGGGAAGTGTTACTTAGTACACGCAGGTGTCTGACTTCAACGTTAAGCCAGGGTTCTGGTGGTATTGTGTGTCAGCCAAGATGCAGCTCAGGTCATTGGGGCTCTCCCTGTAACTTACAGCAACGGTGACCACCCTGGAAAGAGCACTTCCATATCGACACCAGCAGAGCACAGCCATGAAACGCCGAGCAGCTTCCCCCACCAAATAAAAAAAAAAATTCAATCACCGTGCCTCAGCTTTTGGCTGCAGATGGAGTGCAGGAGAATACCTGTAGGAAAGCAAAAATAAATTAAAAAAAAAAAAAATAATCTTTTTTTAAACCACAAGAAAATTGTTCTGCAGGCCTGGATGTTTGTTTGATTTTCAAATACAGAAATTTGGACTATGATGCCTTTGTGCATCAGAACTGTTTTTACCAGTAGCAACAGAGACGTTCAGTGACTCGATCCCGGGGTGAAGCGCTCTGCCAGGGGGTATGGCCAGCATCCGATGGCACAAGAGCTGCGTCTCCAGGGAAAGTCCGTCACCTTCACTACCTGCAGAACAAAGACACTGCTCAGGTCAGCTCGCAGCCACTGCCACGTCCCTTTTTCCCCTCCCGAGCACAGTTCTTGCTAATGCTCTGTCACAACTACACCCTGCCTCTAAGCTCACCAGCAACCTCACCAGCTCCCATGCAGCAACAGCCAAGAACTACCAGAGGCGAGACGGGCACCTTACCTGCCTTCCCCTCCTGGCCCACTCCAGTCTCCCCGGATCTGTTCTCCAGTACCTGAAGTGGTTTTGAGGAATACCTGTGCAACACACCTGCATGCACGGCGTAAAGCGCAGAGCCTTGTAGCCTGAGTGCAAAGATGCCCTGCGCAAGCAGCCACCGCGCCAGCGGGCGCTTGCCCATGTACGCGGGCTGCTGCCAGAGGGACAAGGCAGACAAGAGGCCACAGGCCTGATCTGGTCCAGCAAATCCCACATCCCTATTAATAGTGACGGGTTCAGCCTTTTCAGCACACAGTACCACCAGCTGGGTGCAACTTGTGAATGCAGACAGTTTAACCAGAGGCTTCAATTGATTAGTTGTTAAACCATCCAACAGCCCTGATATGTTTGGGCTGATACACTGGTGAAACAGAGTTGAAATCTATCCCAGGTCATTAGTAGTTGTTTGACTCACACTGTCACAAAGGGAAATGGAAAGGGAGAGGCTTTAAACAATCCTATGCGCAGACAAGTGAAAATGCAGAAGACCACAGACCTCCCAGCCCGCTCAGCTCCCCAAAGAATTCTTCCACATTCATTATTTAGAGCTACAAAGACAGCTACACAACTGAAAGAATACCCAGCTCATTTCTAAGACGTGCTCACCCTCTGACAAAACAAGCTCAGCATGCTGGAATCAACACGTCCCCCTCCAACAGCCATACCCCGACCCGGGCTGAACCCCAGGCTCGTCCTGGGACGGCACTGCCGGGGCACACACCGCCCTCCCAGGGCTTCTGCGCCTCTGCCTGCCTGGCCAGCGCTGTCACCAAGGCCTTGCTCAAGCTCACCTAAATTTAGGCACTTACCTGAAGTTTTAACAGCGTACAGGGATGCTTTAGGCACTGTCTATGCCACTAGAGACTCACTCCTCCACAAGGTAAATGAGCTCTTTGCTGGACTGAGTTGCCACAAAATTCTTCCCCTGTTGTCTACTTACCGCACCTCCCCAGCAGGTCCCATGCCCCGTCCCTACGTACTGATCTGTGTGACACTGCTCCGACTGCACAGGGTAGGCTGGAAGCTGAGGCCCAGTCTCATGTTTTGCTGGCCTGATCTAACTGGCAAGATGCCCTTTGTGCAAGCAAAAGAATGCTTTGGGTAACGCACCTTCCATCACCTTCCCACATGAAATAAGCCACGCTGGCTAAAGCATCCTTTGGCTGGGGTAAGTGAACCTTCAGACAACAAAAATCTCATTCTAACCATTATTTTCTTCCTTCTTTCTTGAAGCCAGAAGTGCAGATGAGACCTGGGTGAGTTACCCAAAGTCACAAGGAAGCCTGGGCAACACAAGGAATCAGAGCCAGGACTCCCACGGCCTGGCCTGCCTCTTCATCACTAGACTGTGACTCTCTAGGGATACTTCAAGAAAAAAAGGAAATATTATCCTACTTTTTCCTGATTCAACACAGAAAAGTTCTACAACTTACAGCCATATTTGTCTCCTGAGCCTCTCAAACCACACTCTCATGGGACTCTCCAACTGGGACAGCAGCTATTGCCAGAGGTACAACGGCTCCTGGAGCAATCCTCTCCTCTCCCTGATAAGGGTCTTACGATTCCTAATAAAGGCAGCAATTTTGCTTCCAGCTTTTACAAAGCTTTTTATGGCTCTGGCTGCTTAAAATAATTAGGAACCATAAATTCAGGGCAAAAAGACTTGCACAGAGTGTGACACGAGGGAGGGAGTATTGACTAAATCAGAATAAATCCTAGTTTATACTGGTGAACAAAACACTTCCCACTTCACATCTTTGACTTCCATCTCTTAGCTTTTTCCCCTCATTGACAGGCCTCGAAGATCAGAATTAGGACTTGGCCAAAATGATTAAACAGGTTTCCTACCCGGTTTACAATTAACAGCACTATAACAACTGCAGTTTCCAGTGAAGGAAGTTCAAATCCAGGCAGAAGCAGCCGTGCTGACAGTTCAGAGAAATATGCAAAATGAGCATCTCAGTAAAACCAACAATTCCATGAAACCCCAAGCTAAAGACTGAAGGTGTAAGAAGAACAAATTACCCAGAAACTCTTCTTGCTCAGACATCTAAGCGCTCCCAATCTGTTCCTGTTTGCATAAGGCTCCCAGGCTTCCGGGCAGCCAGCCTGCCTGTCACCTTCGGCAATGACTCCAGTGCAGACAACATTAAGCTGGACTGTCCAAATCACTCTCTGCCAAGCCAGCGCGGATGCCAGGAGGGTGAATTCAAGTCTGCAAATGCTTAACTTACAAGACAATCTGTGCAACGCTAGGAAGCTCACTACCATGCTAAATTATCTCTGCTGCTCTCTGTTTGCAGCTGCAGGTACACTACATATTCAGATCTAGGACGTTTCTTCAAACAACCTCAGCATCAGACGACTGTAATGTTCAATTTTCTTTTCAGCGAAGAGTTAGTGCTCAGCAGAGAGTTGAAATCATTACTGCAGCAAGGTCCGGGAGCTCTCCTCTTGCATCTACCAATCAGCCTCCAATCTCCCTTGACAAAAGGATATTTGGACTTTTTCCTGGAGAAATCTCTCATAATTCAAGGTAACGACACCACTGCCACTTTCACCCCCTTCCTTTCTCCTGGTGTTGTCGTTGTTTCTGGGATGCATTTCTTTGTGGTCCATCAGCATCACTGCCAGCCTCCCTACTCCCTTTATAATACAGCTCCACACATCTTGTAGAGATGCCAGATTTGCAGCGTTGTCTTGTCAGTATTTCTAGGAGTTCAATAAACATTTTAATTAAAGGAATGTCTTCTGAGCCAAGAAAACCGCAGCACGGGGCAGGATTACAGCCCCTTGATGGCTCATCGCCAGCGTGACACTACGTCCAAGTGTAAAAGCTCAAACCAGCTCTTGTGACAGGTGACACAAAGTTGGGGGCTACGGCATGGCTGCAGAAGGGTGCCTAGAGCAGCACTCCTGGGTGAATTTTTTCCCCAGCTGCCATGAGGCTGTTACTCCCCTTCTCTTCACTTTCTGGGAGGCTGCACCACCCCCAACTCTGCCTACAACAGACAGCATCCTTTGCAAGTGTCCTCTACACAAGGAGGGGGGAGAAGCAGAGGGCCCTGGAGGAATTGCCAAGTTTAGGTGCTCAGGAACGTGGCCCCTGTTGCTCAAACAGTGCACAGGTCTGGCAGGGAGGAGGTTACACCCACTCCTCCTGCTGATACTGCAGCAGCCAACAGCTCCTGCCTTCTCCTAGGCGCACAAAAGCAGCCACTGACTGGTCTCTGTGGTGGTCTATGTGCTGCAAAGCCCCACTTTGTGTTCAGACCATCCCCAGCAGCAGCTCCTCATGCTTTTGTCCAGACCTGGGCACAGAGATATATTCCTGGTTTTTAAGAGGAAACACGACAGAGCAATGACATGGCACAGGTCGCTATTACAGCCTCAGCGCAGCAAGAGCAAACGTGTACTTCCTGGGTCTCTCACTCAGGTTTGTGGTTCACCAACACAGAAAATCCAGGTTCGGGGCTCTAGAACAGGACCAAAAGCGCCACAGAACACAATGCAAAACAACACGCTGCAGCTACACTGACCCAGACCTGTCCCGCCACTGAAAACTGCCACCTAGACCCTCTGCAGCTATGAAACTCCCTGTTCATCTACACAAATTAGTTTGTTCTTGCAGATCCTACTGGGAGGCTTCTCGGCTCCCCCTCTTCTTCTGGGTCCCTATTTCATTTGCAGCTGGATCACTCTAGTACTTCTTACTCGGCTTTTCTCTTCCAGTCCAAAGTGGGATGTAATGTGACAGACCTGCAACTAGCTTTGGAGTGAAGCATCGCCCTGACCGTTCCCTTACACACACCCCTCCACCAAGCCCAAAGCTCTGTAAATTGAAATACCTATTACTATAATAATGGGTTTATTCCACTGAAATTCCAAGCAACTGATGACAGGAATATTTTCCACATCCTCAGGCTTGCTGACCGTTCCCACGACTTCCCAGCCTTCTGCAGTTTTAGCCTAGAAAGGGAAAGGAAACAAATGTTAAAAAATTGCCTACTTTTCAAGCTTAGAAATAAAATAAGTCATATATTCAAACACATTTTTTTTTTTTTTTACATTTAACATTTTCAGTTAAGCAGACTGGCTCTTCTGTTTTTGGCATCCCTTGAAATTTTACCACCAAAGTCCTCCCAGTACCAGCACATAAACCCTGATTTAAGAAAAAAAAAAAAAAAGTAATTTTCTTTCTGGTGTTTATTCCAGTTCAGCAAGCAAACAAACACCAACTGAAAAGCCTTTTTTGCCCATACAACAGTTCCAGGAAGGTTTCTGCCAGGAAAGCATACAAAAAGAGTAGTGTTAAACAAATTAGCATACAGCTAATCCACAGAGCAATGCAGTGGAAGTTCTCAAGTGCAAGCTCAGCCACCAGAAGCCCACAGTAACATTTTCAAATGCAAGTGCGTATTTTCAAACTCAGATGCCAAAAATCAACTCATACAAAAAACAGCGCACTCAACACAGTGCCTCACACAACCAGAGAACCAGCCTTCCCTCCCACACCCTAGTAAAAAGAGCCTTAATTATTTGTCTTGGAAATCCATTTTAACAATAAAAGAACTGCTGCTCCTTGCCAGCTTCATTTCCTGTGAAAATGGCACTTTTTACATTACGTTATATCAAATTTACACCAGCCAGGCAATGCCAAGGGTTAGGCCAGTGAATCTGGGTCCAATTAAATGAACTGCCGCAATGGCTCAAAATGTTAATAATTCAAGCTTTACAGTAACAAAGTGATTCTTCCAGCTGTTTCAATTAAATATCAATACATTTTATGTGCCTTTCATTTCACCATCATCCAGAGCTCCAGCTGCCACAGACCTACTGTACAGCTGGACAAGTGTTTTCTAGCACACCAAGTGGGAAGAGTCCAGCCTTACCTCCTCTCGCCCTCCTCGCAATCACCCCAGACTATGACGACCTCTTCCTCAAAGGGACACAGGCACGCGGTGACCCCGGCAGCGCAGACCAGGTGCCTCCATTCGCCTGAGGGTCTGCAGCCTCTGTCCTCCCACCCCCTGCAGAACCCTCCAACCCCACTGCTCCCCCAGGTCTGGGGGATCCCACCCAAACAGGGGAGGGCAGATGAGAGCCTGCAGGTCCCCACTCCGCATGCACACAATATTCAGCCAGTTTCCAGCCCAGCCAGGGCACAGGGGACCTCCACGAGGAGTTGGGGCAGTCACACAGTGCTATCACAGGATGGACGCGCTCTACCAATTTAAAGCAACGTCCCTGGGTTTGTTTCAGTTTAAATCATGTTTTTCCATGTGCATTCCCTTTTCTTTTGCAGCACATTCAGCAGAGGGCCCCTATCTCCCCTCACCGCATAGGTGGAGCATAAAAATATTCCCAGCAGCTCACACCAGTCCTGGTTTCTCCTCTCCCCTGCTCCAAAGGCTGCCCAATGCTGCCATCGTGTGCCTGGGCCCCGGGATGCTGCCTCCACCGTGTGCTGAGCAAGACCTGCTGCAGGCACAGCTCTAGCTCCGGTCCCCACGGAGAGAAAAGGAGACAGAGCCCACCTTACTGAGCTCGCAGCCTGAGTACGGGAGACAGACAGTGTTATCCTGCCATTGCCATCTTCCAAAAAAGACCCAGAACTCAGACCTGTTACCCCATCCGATGGAATGGGACTCAGGATGCATGCCCGTAAGAGGTGTTCCGACAGCACAGACCACCGGCAGCGAACAGGAATGCAGAGCAGGAGCACAGGACACTGCAAATAACTGAGTCTTTTTCCTGTACCTCCTCGCTGCGCAATATGTGCAATATTTGAGGTTTCTTGAAAGCGCAAGGAAAAGGAAAAAGAAAAAAAAACCGTGGATCATTCTACCTTCAAAAAGCTTCGGAGATCATCTGTGCTGTAGACATCGAAGACTTCCATAGCTCCAGAGCTAGCTTTGCTCACTGTCGGAGTCAAGGGGCAGCTGCAAGGAAAAAAAGAAAGGAAAAGTGTCATATGAAAGCAAAAAAGGAAATCCATGAGAATTTTTGTTTCTCTATTTCCTTCTCTTGCCTCTGCCACCCAATTCCAACTAGTCCACTAGAAATCTTGCTCACTATACAGATATATTTTCCTATAGAGATTAGGAGGGTTCAGAAATTAACCCAGGAAATAGGTTGTAGGAGTTTTGTGCACAGATCCACAACTGAAACACAAAATGGGTTAAAACAAAAAGTACCCATGGAGGTTCCTTACCAGCCTGGAACGCCATGTTCTGCAGCCTCCCTGCAGAGCGCAATGCAGCAGTGAGCCAAATCCAGCTCTCAAGCTCAGTCCTAGAAAACCCTCTAAAGAAGCTGTCAAGCAACGCAGGCTCGAAACCTCTTTGGGAGCCAGGAGGAAAAGAAAGAGAAAAGCTGAAGGAGCAGATAACCAACCCCGTACCTGTTCTTCTGGCTTGTCACCACTCTGTCCACCCCCAAGAAGTATGCAGAGCGCAGCAGTGCCCCCAGGTTCATGGGATCCTGAATCTGCTCCAACACCAGCCAAATCAGCTGTCGGTTCGGACTCTCTTCATCCCCCAAATCAGGGTTTTCAGCTTCCTCCAGACTCTTGAAACGGAGAGGAGTGGCCTCCAAACAAACTCCCTGGTGGACCTGACCTCTGCAAAGAGCATCCAGCTCTCTCCTTTTGACATGGTGCACAGGGACTCCCCGGGCCGTGGCCTGAAGGACAAACTCACTCATAACAAGCCGCCGAGAGCCGCTGCTCTGCTTGAGGAACAACCTGAACAGGTCCCTTCTCGACTGGGAGAGGGCCAGGGAACACGGTGCGATCCCAAATAAGATCTCTGAGCCTTTAGTCCTCTCAATGGACAGAGGCTTTCGTTCCAGGCTCTTCGTTGTCTTTGAGAAGTCACCCACTCGTGAGCTCCACGACTCCCTGTTGGCTGGTGCAGCCTGCCCGGCACCTCTCTCGTACGACTTGTGCCACGGTCGTGGCCGGCTCTGTGGGGCCAGGCCCCCACGGGAGGTACGGCCGTCGGTCACTGCCCGAGCACCCTCCGGGAGGGCCGGTGGGGGAAGCTGACCGTCGCCATCCCCACCTCGGGGTGACCCTTCCTCATCCCCACGCGTGGCTGGTGGTGCGAAGGGTGGGGGCCGCAGCTCCCGAGTGGAGCGGTGTCTCACCCCCCACCACCAACGGCCGCAGTTCGCGGGTGACAGCCCCACGGCCCTCCACGCACCGCACTTGAGCACTTGCTCCATTGGTGCCTTCAAAGCCTTTCCACGCGGAAGGGGCCAGCGCAGACACCAGCGGCCCAGCCCACAGGAGGCGGTACGGCCTCAGAGCTGACAGGAGGCGGCCCCGCACCACCCCACGGACACGGGGGGAGCGGGGGGCGAGCGCGGGGCCCTGAGTGGGAGTGGGGAAACACCGAGCTCAGCTGCAGAGCCAGCCCGGCCGCAACACCGGGGCCGCGGCAGGTGTGCGGGGCGCCCGCTGGCCGGGCTGCAGGGGTTCCCCGGGAGGGCAGAGGGGCGGTCGGTGGGCAACGGGCGCCGCGGACACGCGTGGGCCCCGCCGCCGCCCCGCTCCTACCGTCCGCGTGCGCCGCGCCGCTTCCGGGCGGGCACGCGGCCGCACCAACGAGAGGGAGGGGAAGGAGTGTCCCGCCCCGCCCCGCCCCGCAGCGCCCCCTGGCGGCGGGCGGGGAAGCAGCCGCGCCGGCCCCGCCTCGCCCCGCCCCCGAGAGCCCTGAGGGGAGCGGGCGGCCTCAGGGCCGGGGCGGCTCTCGCCTCCGCTCAGCGGCACCGGGCTCTGCCCGGGAAGGCGAGCGGAGCCCTTGGCCCCGGCCAGAGCCCGCAGAGGCCCCTCGCAGCCGTGAGGGAGGAGAGCAGCTCTGTCCCCGCTCCCCTGGGCCGAGCCGGGTCACCCCCTTTGCGAGGGCTGCAAAGGGCAGGGCTGATGCTGTGCCGAGCGCCTCAGAGGGGAGCCGACCCTCTCGGCCTCCACTGACAGGGCCTTAATTAACCAGAAAACGGCTCTTAACCGCTTCGTCAGGGCACCTCGCAAAGGCTGGGGTGAGGGGCTGCACCCCGCAGGCCCCAGCCCAAACAACCGGCACCACCCAGGTCCAGCAACAAAAGCACCAGTGCTTTGGAAAGTCCTCCTGGCCTTGGCCTAGCGCAGGTATTTTTAATATAAAAAAAAGAAAAAAAAAAGAAAAAAAGTGTTTGAACTGCAGTTACCCCAGGGGAGTGGGGATTTCTCTCTGACCCCATTCCCAAAGGCTGTGTGTGCTCAGGCGGGCTGTAAAACCCCAGGGACAATGGAAACTGTCCAAACAGCCTCTAATCAGCTGGAAATGCACGTTCCGAGGGTGACGTCCTGGCCTATTTACTGCCCAGGCACAGTAATTGCAAAGTGCTTCTCTAAACATGGACAGAAAGTGCTCCGGTGCTGCCACGAGCCTCGACTTGCTCCAAACCTGTAACTTTACACCAAAATGCTGCTTTGCTAATTATGTGATATTTTATATCTTTTAATTTCATAAATGGCTAGACAAGGGGCAGGCAAACAGGGAACTGGGTCATTCACAGCAATAGGTACAGGACCAACCCCCACACCCAGCTTTAGGGCTTCCCGGGGTTTATCCTGCACACAAACACAACCGCGTGGGCTATGGGGGACAAACCACAGTATTATTTTAAAAGAATTTTGCAGAGAGAGGCAGAAGTGTTTCAGTCCTTTTCTGCAGTGTTTGTGTGAAGTATTGGCAAGTTTTGTCAGAGCTCAAGAATATTATGAAATTGCTTTTACACAGACATCTTAAGTAAAATCCTGTTTTTCCTGCTGCTTATCAGAGCTAACTGTGCTCATGGTTCCTCCCCCCAAAAAATAAGAGCTGAGACTAGTCACCTGAGATCACATCTGCCAGATAACATGTTTGCTGGAGGTAGAGCAGTTTTAATATAGCTGATGATACATACACTATACGTGACCAAAAAAAAAGGCACAAGAATAGGAAAAAAACCATGGTTTTAATTCTACAAATGCTCTCTACCTCTTTACAAGGTATCCAAAGTATCTTCCTCGAATCCAGCAATGGCAGCCAATTCAGCTATTCATGACTTATTTGCAAAAACCTTGTATTTCAATGACAGCAAACCCGAGCTCAGGAATGTGCCTTTGCGCTTGGACAAGCTGAAAGGGGACTGAGAAATAAAAATACCTTCAGCTAATGACAACGATAATCTGTCTTGCTTGGAGGCAAGCACGAGAGACTGAAAGAGTTCAATATCCAAGTCTGAGTAGCAACAGCAGCTCATCCCTCGCATAGTTTAGCCAAACCCAGCCGTGCCCGGCAGCCTACCTGGGGATTTCAGTGAATCCCTGTGGAGTGCGGCTTCATTTGAACAAGGACGGGTGAGTCCAACCTCCGCAGGTTATCTGTGAGACAACTGGATGCTATTCTGCTCTAGAAAGCAATTATGGTTTTTCTCACGAAGAACCAAAAATCACACGTTTCTGTTTGAACTCTTCACAAAAGAAAGGTTTAGCTGTGAACAATACAAAGGATGTTGTGTTTTAACACAAATACTACTATATACACAACAAAAGAACCACAGTGTGCCTCTCTTTATTCTTTATTTTACAGTTCACAATTAGAGACCTACTGATAAATTACAAGTTCACCCTCCTGTTTGGGGTTTTTAAATGTCTCAGAGTCGTGCTGCCAATCCCATCTTATCCCAGCAAGGTGGCTCAAGGTGCCAGCAGGTTACATGAGGCTGGCATGGGTTGGTCGGCTGCTCTAACCCCTCTGCAGGCCGCACTTCACGTGGGAAGTTAACAGGCAGCAGGAATTATCCCCTAAACACACATTTCAAATGGAAAAATATACTGGATATCATTTTAAGGTTATTTTATAGACTTGCAAATGTTACAAATGTTCTTGGGGAAAAAAACCCCAAACTTCCAGGGCTGCAGGTCAGCCAGGTTGTATTTGCACGTAACAACTGTCCAGACTGGCCCTTTTTCAAGGCCTTACATCTTAAGCAATTCTCTCCTTTTACAGAGCAGGAAGATAAGTTAAGGTCCCTGCTCAGCCATGCATTTCAACATCTGCTTAACTCCGTACACAGCTGCGGCCACCAATTCAGATTTTCACCAGTGCTACCTGCACCCCTGCTTACTTTTTTTTCTGCTCAGAAACTCCTAATTTCTCAACTTTTTCTTTTGGCCTCCAACGCCTAGTTCAAACCATCTTCTCTTTAAAAAGATGGCACATGCTGCACAGCGCATCTGCTGAATTACAACAAGCTCCTGCAAAGGAAACGCTACAAAAAATACTGTGAGTTCTCATATCAAGGCTAGCTAAACATCACAGGGGCGTTATAAAAAAGCACAGTAGTGCTTGAACCTTCCTTAGCCAACTGCCTCCAAATTGAGGATCACGGTGGCATGGAGACTGAACAGCTCTTCTAGGTGGCGTAGGCTCTCTGCTGGGGTGAGGACCACTGGCTGCGTGCAGACCTGGAGTTGCTGCTCCTTGCGGGACATGATCTAACTCAGTGCCGTGGGTGAAACCCAGCTCTATGCAAAGAACCCACACAAAGCCACCGCTCCAGCAAGGTGGAGGAGGGCAGTGCATTACAGTGGTGCGAGACTGCACCATGGGGCATGAATTTCACTCACAGTAAATTAAAAGGCCAAATCCAGAGATGAGGCTATGTCTACTTGCCAGTAGAAACTGGTGACAGATGAGGAATGGACAGAACACACCATGAGCATGTATTTATAAAGAGGAATACAAAGGGGGCAAATTGCCTTTGTTTTGCCATTATGAAGGAATGTTTTACCAGTTTTCTCCTTGTATCCTTCTACAGTTGCTCACCTTTGGCACAAGGAATTCTATTATCACAAGATTTAATTAATAATAATACTTCATATCAACACTCAGCACTTACATAGCGCTTCTCATATTCAAAGTGCTTTACAAAAGTTTGTGAGTCCTCACAACACCCCTGTGAGGTAGGTAAGTATTATTATCCCCATTTTACAGATGGGGAAACTGAGGCAGAGAGGTAAAGTGACTTGCCCAAGGCTTTATAGGGAGTTGAAACTCATGACATAGTGACCCAGTTCTGGTCTCCCTTATGGTGGTGTAACACAGATGAACTCCCACAGAGTTATACTGGTGCAAGCAAAGCAATCCAACCCAAGTTTCTCTGGCTCCCAATCCTCCAATCAACTGACCGTACCTGCTCCACCCAAACCAACGGTTCACCTTCTGAAACACTACAGAAAGTCCAGAGCGCAGCAGGAGCAAGTCTGCAATCTTAAGGCAACGTATATGTTAACAGCTCCATAGCTCTGCAGCAAGTTGGACTACACACAGATGTGGTTCTGCCACGCTGCAAGAGTCTTAAGACAATTCAAGTGGTCTCCAGCTCTGCATGTATCAGCTTTGAGGCTGATTCTCTTCTCCCTCAAGTTCGAATAAATCCAGAGCAAAACAATGGGGCTGCACCAGCGTAGAACTAGTACGAGATCTGAACCAGACCTTCTACCTGCCTCTTCGTAGGCAAATGCCCCTGCTAATATCTTTTGATTTTGGACAGCTTCAGCATGGTTCATTTCACTCTCTCTCTCTCTCTCTCCAAGTTCGTATCTCTGCATATAAACAAACTTCCAACATTTCCAACTCATCAGCACCAGCATTTAACAGCACCATACATCTTTCTAAGACCGATCAATATTTCCAGAAAAGTGTCAATGCATGCAAATATCACATACAAAAACATCAAGAGTGCTGGGAGATGATACCAAGGATAGAGGTGATCACAAGACAGCACACATTTAGTTTTTATTAAAAATACCAAACAACTCACTCTTACTGTAACTATGCCACTTAGATGATCATTCTAACCTGCAGAAGTACAGGTACTTTTCCTCCAACTAT
Source organism: Pluvialis apricaria (assembly GCA_017639485.1). Classification (NCBI taxonomy): domain Eukaryota; kingdom Metazoa; phylum Chordata; class Aves; order Charadriiformes; family Charadriidae; genus Pluvialis; species Pluvialis apricaria. The sequence goes on from CM030024.1 coordinate 1,193,058, forward strand.
TTACCTACCTACCTAGAAAGAAAGAAATAGCAAGCACACACATTTATACTTCCTCAAACTTGGCAGGCATGATTCATGTGAATGGGGAAGGAGGGTTTGGGGAAGTGGATGAGATTGTACACTGGGTTTAGGCAGTGGAGTATGAACGAAGTAGAAGATATCACATGCATCATTACCATCAGTAATCAATCTGATGAAAATAAACCCCAAAATTAGATGGATTCGTGTGTGGCATCCATTGAAAATCTCAAACCCTAAGCACACTGAAGCTGGCAAACATCTCGTGCCACTTCACCTATGTCCAGACACAGCATCAGCAAATAGGATCAAACAAACCTTGAAAAGAAACCAAAAGGAAGAATAAACCAGCCTGGAGACAACAATCTTCCAGAAACCACTTCCCTGCATTATTTTCAAATACATTTTACTCTTAAACAGTTTCAAAAAGGAGTGGGGGAGAAAGAGACCCACTACTATTTCTTTTTAAACTGGCTCAGCACCAGCACCAGCTCAGAGAGAGGGAGAGAAAAAGAATTCTTCAAACATGATCCTTGGTACTTGATTAAAACATTGCTAGCCAGCTGACGAAACCCTAAATTGCCAGAGGGTTCAAAGTGGAGTGGATACACGGTGCTGCTCACAGTCCTCTTCATTCGCTATGATATCTGCTCCGTGGGCCTCATCTGTATATCTCCAATCTAGAAGAAACCAACATAGGATGTTACTGGAGCACCGAAGTCCATTGTAAATCCTGCACTGGGCACTTCCATGCTGGACCAATACAGTGGCAAGCTGCACATGAAGAAAGTTCCTGTGACTAGAAATGAGCCTGCTTAACAGAGATATTAGAAAGAAATAAAGGTGAATGTGACTGCTCTGCCTTTAGCGGAAGGGATAAAAGCACAAACATGCACAGAAGAGAGTGCAAGATGACACTGATTATAAACTCTCATGGTTCGTCTTCAGTTTGGTCGTGCTCACAGAGGGTCAAGCAGAAACACTGCTCGATCAGCCACGGGCAGGACTTTTTATCCTCTTAAGACAAGAGGGCCAGCTATTACTACTGATCCAATGTCAAGACAGCCACATCTTGCTGTAAAGGAGCAGAGTTCATGCGAGGGGCTGCTGAACCTCTTGTGATCAAAGTTTGCTTTTGCAACAGGAACTTTTATGTTGCATATCCTAAACTTTGACACTGCTTCTGCCTCCTCCTGGCTCCAGCTCAAAGCTGGTCAGTTATTTCTTGTTTCACAGGAGGGAAGTCCCTTTGGCAGCAAAAGTGTCCTGGTTTGAGGTAAAACAGAACCAATGTTCTTTTCAGTAATTTTATTTTTCAGCTAAACCTCTTCTAACTAACTGAACTCCCTCCCTTGGGGAGGTACACAGCACTTGGCAGGATCAAGCCCAACACATTATTTGGCAACTGGCAGAGCCTGACCCAGCTGCAAGACTACCAGCAAATCTCAGATGGCACCATCCAAAAGGGCTGACCATGCCCATACCCCTCCCATTCCCCATGTCTTATGCAGTCCTTCTCTGGGGTCAGAGCAGCCTTTGCTGGATCTGCAGGGCTGTGAGCAGCCTGAGCGGCGCAATCCCATGGCTGCCATAAGGGAAATGTAAACAAATGTCCTCACTGCTAATCCCCACCCTAGGCTCCACTAAGCACATAGCTGATACAGCGGCTGCAACGCTGATTAGCAAATGTCAGGGCAGCAGTTACCCCCTCTGCCTTCAGCTACCCACAGCAGAGTCCTCCAACCCAACCACAGCCTACCTGTACATGAGGTGGGGCACTGAGGACATATATGACAGCGTTAGCCATATCTTCAGCTTTGAGACACTGGAAAGACAGGAAAGAGATTCTCAGTCAAAGGGCACCTCAGGAAGTTAAACGCAAGATCACTCCTTTCCCAACCATCAATAATGACTTTCAACAGTGTCAGTGGGGCGTGTCAAAAAGACACAAGCGAGCAGGAAAAAAAAAATCCATTAAAAAATTTAACAAAGGATGTGTCTGGTGCTGATAATTCCCCATTTGCTGTGAATAATCTTACTACCAGCACAGGAATTCTGCCAGGTCAGGCATTGCCATCCTTATCGAAAACTCCCAGAGAAGCACAAGAAATCCTGTGTTAGCCACCTGCAAGACAACATGCTCTCCCATTTCTTCTTGTGTAGGAATGTTTGCCTATTATATCTTCTCTTCAATAAAGAAGTCATAGCCTGCAAAATGTCAAAGCTGACTGATATTTATTTACAGGAACATCAAAATAAAAGGAAAAATATAGGGAGTGGGAAACTGAACCTGAATGAAATTCTACACAGTGTGTAAATATCAGTGCAAAATCTGATGTTTGAGTGCTGAGACTTTGGGGATGCTGATTACATCCTGGAAAGCACTGGGAACTCTGCAGAACTAGTTCCTTGTGCTATTAGCCAGGAGAGAGACTGTTAAACTATAATCAGAGCCACTTCCCTCCGTTTCCATTTCTCCATGTCCTACCCGAATGCTCTCATAGGTTGCAGCAGCTCTCTCAGGGTCGTTATCATGAAGTTTAAAAGCAAATCCCGTTTCCACCAGTCCTGGAGATATACACTGGAAAAAAGCAGAGCACATCCTAATAGGATTTGTAATTCCCCTTCAGTAGAAGAATAATAATAATAAAAAAGAAGATAACTTCTTAGCACTGAAAAAGCCAAAAAACCCAGCCCCTTTCTATTGTTCTCCTTCCTCACCCTTTTTCTAGGGGAATAGTTTAAGAGAGCAGACTTTGCCTTAATGACTGCTGTGGCAGGTATCTGTGGGGAACCGCTGATGGATACTTCCCTCTGCATGCCCCAAAGGGACAGAGAAGCAGAGAAAGCGACAGAAAAGCTTGCAATACAAATTAACTTCTAGACACGTCGCTTCTGAGATGCAAGTTCTGAATGACAGCACGCAGGCCAGCTGATTGCCTCCCTCTGCTGTCATGAGCTCCCCTCGCTCCCAGACAAGCAACGGCCCACTTTGCACACCCAAAAAGTTTATTCCTTGACACAGCTCATTGCCGCCGTGCCTTCTGCCCCCCAGTCTCTATCTTCCTGGGAAAGAGAGGTGGCCAGGGACAGTTGGCCACAGGACTCGAACGTTCCCAGTGTGATGAGCACTATTTTTGCATTTCCTTGCCTGTTTTCCAAAGGGAAAAACTCTGTCCCATAAAGCCTGCCAGCTCTCTACCACCCACAAAAGCAGGAGAGAGGACAACAGCCCACAGTACTCACTGTAGCTCGTATATGCGTCTTTGCTTCTCTGAGTTCTTGCCTCAGCCCCTCCGTGAGGGCTGTGACCGCGTACTTGGTGGCACTGTAAAAATGCACCACCGATTGTGGCACAACACTGTGGCCGTTCATGCTGAGGAGAGAGCAGAAACGAAAGTGCTGAGAGGTGGGAGGCAAGCAGAGTCCTTAGAAGGAACCAACAGGATATTCAAACCACCATAATGAACACAGGAAGAGACACTGACATGGTGGCTACACGAGGAATTCCCCTCTCCTGCAGGGAATGCATACCACCAGAGTGTCCTCTCAACACTGGAGCTGATCAAGAAGTTTCAATCTTCAACCTTGCACCTTCGCAAGTGGTTGGCATTCACCTTTTCTCCCTGGTTCGATCTTTCTTGCATTTAGACCAGCAGAGGTTAAAAAAAGTGATTTGAAAAATCAACCATGGCAATCCTTGGAAAACCCCTCCTTGGGCAACATCAGCCCACTCCAAGGTTAAAGCTCCACTACTCACATCCTCTCTGCGAGGTGGGGAGGAGGAAGCACACATGGCTGATCCCACATTCCCCCCTTAGGTACCTGTTAATGTTAATAATATGCCCATCATCGATGTTTCTCTCTTTCATGGACTGGTAGGCCTCTCGAGTGCAGATGCTCACAGCCATCACGTTGACCTGAGGGAAGAGAAAAGAAGAAACTAAGACCAGCAGCCCTGCCTGGCCCCCTTTGACTTGCCCCCAGCGCACCCGAAGCTGCGCATGCAGGTTCCAGTCCCCAACTCACAGCAATTCCTGCAAAGGCCAACAGAGGGAAATGCACAGACGCACACCGCACATCACGCTGCAACCAAGCTCGAGGCTGCAGTGACAAGGGGTTTGTGCAGGGGAGGCACAAATACCCAGTTTTGTGAGACAGCCTTGGCCTCTGCCAAAAATAAATGGACTTAATTGTTTTATGGGCAAGCGTAGGGGTAGAGTGCAAAGTAAGGGAGAACAAATCCACCTCCCCACAGTCAGCACTCTGTCCAGGAGACAAAGTTGTTTATTTTGTACAGCACTAAGCACACTGGTGTTTGGGCAGCTGATAGGACACTAACAGCAGGTAATTAGGTCAGCTAGTTAACGAGGAAATCCCCAGATACTGCCTGTCAGAGAGCCAGGCGCTCCAAGGCACTGCAAACAGGCCAACAAAGCTTGCCGTGCACAAATGAAGCCAAAGATCACATCGTGCCATGGGGAAGGCCAGAGTGGGCAAGTAACCCTGCAGATATGAAAGCCACCAATCTGTCATGCTGTCCGCTGACATTTTCCTCAGCCCTAACTGGATAAGCCAAGAAAGAAAGGACATCATGGCAATTTATCCAGTCCTTTAGCACAGGATCCGGAGCTTTCCAAGCTCTTGCTCTTTGGACCAGCACTTCCCAGCACACTGTGGCTCAGTTAAACTCAGTCGTGTTGCCTCCATAATGTGCCACTGTTAACGCGCAGATACCTTGAGCATTTGCTGACCATAAAATAAAATCAAAGTTTCCAGGAAGATGGAGATACAGAAATTCCCCCAGCTGGAACACATAGCACCCAGAGGTGAATGCAAGACTAATGAGCACGTGGTCTCAGCAGCAGTGCTAATTACTCAAGTTCATAGTGGTTTAGACTTGGAAAAGTGGCTGAAAGCTAGAAAGTGTTTGCTGAAGCGCTCTAGAAAGGAGGTAACCATTTCAAGGCAGGACACGCTGGCAGGTCCTACCTAATGGCACGTCACTTTGCTAACTAAACGAGTCAACACCACTGTGAAATAAATATCCAGGAAGAACTACATTTCTGATGAATCAGAAGTCAGGTGCAACTATTAATGGGAGGAGCAGCAGGAACAAGGCCATGGGGACAGCGAGCAAAGGATACATGAGAGGGCTTGCTATCATCCCCGTGAAACTTGTAAACAAGAATGGGGCAGGCTAACTAGGACTTGCTAGCACAAAAGGACATGCAAGAGAGGAACATTACTTTGGAGACCAGAAAGTAAGAGGCAGAAAGGATTTCAGAGATGTAATTATTGAGCAGCAGACAAAGGACGAGTGGGGTCAGCTGAAGAATCTTCCGGTCACTGCTTTTGTCTCAGTCATTATTTCTATTCATTACTAGAGGCCATGTTATGAGTTTTTGTCTTGGCGATAGATAAATAGCATGCTTATCTGATCTTGGAGTACCCAAGCAACACAACAAGTAGAGTTATCATCCTCATCCAAGTGCACTTTGGTTGAGCACACAGTAACTGCCGGATATCTCAGTCATCATACCTGGAACTACAGAGATAAATTCCCTGGCACCGGGTTGAAGATTTACCTTGGCTGTGCAAGGAAGAAAGTGAACAGACATATCAGCAGAAGTGGCACTGTACAATCACCTCAGCACTGGAGTGAAGCCCACAGCAGGCAGGGCATCTGAAGGCTTTTGGATTTCACAGTAAGAAGGTCAAGGAAAGCAGGAGTAACCCACTCCAGTCTGATCTATTAACCAAGTCCTTTCAGATACAGATCTTGGCAATTGTTAGTATAAAAAGCCTTTGTGACAAACAACATTCCTGCTTTCCTCCCTGCCCCAGGACACCCTGAAGCCACCAGGCACCGCGTCTTTGTGGCAGTCGCTCCTCAGCTCCACTCGATCTCCGTAGGCCACTAGAGGGTAATATCAGCCCAAAAGCCTGAGCCCCACTCCAACACTGTGACTCACGCTAAGCAATGCCTCCTTGCGTGGGCAGAATTACAACATTTTGACAACTACTGGCAAAGCAAGATACTAATCAACAGCCACATGGGAAAGTCCAGAGCCCATACAATAAGACACCCTGGTACAACAAAACAGCTGTCTGGAAGGCAGCTGAGCTGGGATTGCCTTGCTGCCTTTTCCCGATAGCACCCACAGGATTTTTCAGTGAAAACCCATTTAAAAAATGTGGAACAGGCACTCGGGAACCTAAAAACATGCCTGGAAAATGAGCAAGTCTTAAGGCTGTATCACTTCAAGAAACAATCTAAACGCCGTTGTTACAAATATCCACGCAAGACATTTTTCAGCCTTGTTCCTATTTTAAGAACAAAAGGTTCAAAGGTCCCTTAGCAAAGATAGCCAACACATCTGCGCTCTGCCGTTGCACAGCATGCTGCACAAGGCAGCAGGTCTGCGACTGCTGTGTGTGCGCGCTAATGCAATAGAAACAATGAAGGCACATTTTCTAGTAATTAATGAGTTCCAATTGCCAGGTTGGGAGAACATAAAAGATCCTGTTCCTGGAAGCGCTGAGCATTTCACTTCCCAGAATCAGCCTTTTCTAAGGCATCAAAATGAGTATCCCAGCTCCTAAGCACATATGAAAACGCAGGTTACAGAAAACATATCTCTGCACAGATGGTATATGAAAGCAAGAACAGAGCCTCACTGGTCAATGAATAATGCCAAGAAGAATCAAACCCATTTAGTGTCTAGAGGAGCGAGAGGATGTGTGCTGCAGTCCTTTGTGCCCTGAACAGTGCAAATGGAAAGTTCAGCTTGAATTCCTGGCTGTAAAGGTCAGTAGGTAAAACGTGAAGGAGCTGTTCAAATCCCAGAGCCTAGAGTCAGTGTGTACACAGCACCCAGCCCCGGCTACTCCCGTGCAGATCGGGGGTGGCTGGAGGACTTTGCTCCAGCCTCATGTCAAGCACGACCTCACAAACAAGTACAGAGAAAGGGGGGGAAGCTGTGAACCAAAAGATGATGGGCTCAGAACCTGCCTGCGATAACACGCTCCCTCACACCCACCAAATTCACTGGCTGGCAGCACTGGGCTCTGCGCTGCTGTAAAGCGATGGAGATGCGTTTCCTGACATGAGATTCCTGCAGCGCAGGGAGATGCAGCTCCTTCTTGGGAACAGATACCAGACAATAAGGAATCAGAACATTAAAAAAAAAAAGAGGTGTAATAAGTAAATGATAACATGATTTCGACTATTAGATGCATAGCAAGAAATTTTACGGAATAGGTATACCAAGAGGGGAGCCTGGAAGGAGACAGAGCCTCAAAGCTCATAAAAAATGCATGCAAACAAAGATCAATTTACCAAAAAGAAAAAAATGCCTTTAATTTAAGGCCCTAATGCCTCCTAAATCCATAGATCGATGGCTGTTTAGAAACTTCTCCTGTCGTGCAGCCCAGGAGTACACGGAAACTCTCCAACAGTGTCTCTCAAACTGCGCTGCTCACTAACGCCTTTCTCCAAGGGACCTTTGGAAGAAGCCTCCCCGCTCCCGCGCAGCTCTGCAAAGCCCAGTGGCCCGTGAAAGGCGCTGGCAACCTTCCCCCATCCTGACCCTCCGAGAGCTTCAGAGCATGCAGGAAAAATGGGCTTGGTGAGTGTTTCCCTGGGGCTGGTGTGCCACAGTGGGGAGAGCCTGTCACTGTACAAGCCTCCCCAAACCCCACTGCCACGCCAGCACCTGCACAGCCACGGCATGCTTGGAGAGTGAGATTTCCAAGCAGGGAGGTCACAGCCACAAAACTGGGGACACACAGCAAAAGGAAAAACCCAGAGCTGTTTCTACCCCTTACCAACAGGCTAAAAAGCAAAACCGAGGCTTGTCAGGCTGCCAAGACTGAGGTGGGTGAAGCTTTTGGCTCTGGAGGGTCCCAGGGCTTCACCTTTGCATTAAAGGTGCAAGTGTTCTTCAGACAATTACACACAAGCCAAGAGCAAACCCACCAGCTGCTGGGAAGCTGGTGAGAGGAATAAAATCTGCCAGTATATGAAGAAAGCTTGGATGTCTCAGTCTGCAAATGAGAGCAGATATAGCTATAGAGATCATAAAATATTCCCCCAGCCTGGTTTCCTGACGCAGCCCGTGTGGAGCCACCACCCTGCCTCTCCTCTCACCCCATCCGTCACCCCGAAGCAGCTCCAAAGGGTGCACACAGCAGCACCCACAAGGAGGGGGAACCCCCAGGCTCCCAAACCCCATGTCAGGCAACTGTAAATACCAACATGGGACTGTCTCACACAGGACAATCTCCATTCCAAAATCTTGCTCCCTAAAACTGGTGGAAGGTGGGACAAAGGGAGCACTCGCACCTGAGCAGCCAGGGAAGAAAGCATGGAGAGGGGAAGGGCCTTCAGCTGGCAAAAGCCACATGTTTCCCCCAGCCTGCCCACCTTACAAAGAACAAAAGGTCAGAAGAACAAAGAGAAATGAGTGCGAGGGACACGCGGCATCCACAGAGGCATCCACGCAAGATGCCACAGACAGCAACCAGGACAAGGAGTTTACAAGGCGCAGACGACCTGCAGGGCCAGGCTTGCAGCAAGACAACGCTGGGAAGTGCCCTGCTTTGCACCAGCTCAGCCTCAGCTACACTTCACTTAATTTTCTTTAAAGACTCCATGGCAACCGGGGACGGGGAGATGCGGCTGTGCAGTGACCCAGGCTGGGCAACCCACAAAAGCCTGGCTAGGCAGACAAAGCTGAGCTGAGCTTGCTTTGGCTGCAGTCACAGCAGCCAGCAGACCAGCCAAAATCCTAACAAGAACTTAATTAGCCAAGATATGGCAGCTCTTGCCCTGGCAGCAGGAGTCTGAGGCCTTGATGTGCCTCTGTTTTGCTTTACACAGCCCCTGAATCTGCTGCTGGATGAACAGCCACTGGCTGCTGCAGGAGCAGACAGATCCCGGCTGACTCCGCTGTCAGGCGTAGTGGCCCCGAGCCTACAGCTTCAAGCAGCTTTTCAAATAGACATGTCTTTTCCTTCACTAGGACAAGCTCTCACAGCAGCAGGAGGTGCTGCAAGGTTTACTCAAAGCCATGAGTGTGACTCCTATTCCTATGAGGATGACGCTTTCCTGCACAAAAGTAGGTAGCATAGGAGGGGAAAATCACCTTCGGGAAAGCTCCTGTTTCAGCATCTCACCGGCCAGAGCTGCAGGAAGACCAGTACAAAAGGGCCGTTGCAAGGGCATGTAAACTGGCCTGGGGTCCCACAGCCGTGGCTGCCATTGCTCTGTGCAGAAAAGGGCCATCACGTAATGACAGAAGATGAAGAAGTCCCAAAAAGATGCACAGCAGCACCTCAGGACAGCAACACTCAGGGAGAAGCACTGCTAGTAAACGGCATGGACCGTTTGCACAAACTCCCAGTTTGGCATATGAAATTGCCTCATTCACATCCAGCTTTAACCAGATTATGGGCAGAAAATTAAGCTATAAAGACAAAAAGCATTACAGCTTTTTAAGCCAAAAAGAATCTGCCCATTTTACAGCCCACTGCTACAACTAACAGGATTAGCTACAAAAGCCAGTGCTTGGCATTCAGTTTCCTGTTTTATTGAAGAAAAAAAAAGTGAGGCTCATCACCCTTTAGAAAGCCATTGAGCTAAAGGAAAATTGCTGCTGAAGGTATTGAATGTTTCCGTGCTTCAAGGCGAAGGCATGTGGCTCAGCAGTGCATGATGTCTTCCCACTTCCCGATCAGCAAACCCAGGCCATGTCAGAGCCAGATGGGAAACAGGTCCTCAACTCTGTACACGTGAAATAAGTAGGTGGGGACAATGGTGCTGGTAGCCAGAAGAAATAAAAATCTAGCACAGTTCCCGCTCTCCCAGTGGCGCTACTCACATCTATCATCATCCGCCAGCCCTCTGTCTTCCCTGAGAGCAAGGGCTCCGGGCGAGCCAGCCCCGCGTTGTTGATGCAGACATCAACTCCTTGATGAAGGGTCTTGATGGCGGAGAACATCGACAGGATCTCCTCTTCGTTGGAGAGATCACACTTATACGGGATGAGGGTCCCCGGATAGCCAGCGCTCTGGCATTCAGCTGCCAATTTCTAGGGAAGAGAAAGGAATGACAAAAACAGACATCAGCTTCCTCTCCTTGTGGAGCAGCTTATCCAGCCATTTGCTTAAAATCACACCCCAGGGCTAACAAAACACGGCAGCTTCCCAGCAAGCCTGTCTTAAGAGCAGGCGCTTGGGAAGAATCATTGTAAATGCTAATTAAGAAAAAAGAAATATCGATATACATGAGAGTCTAAGCCCTTCAGCCTTTAAGTTATTAAACTTGAGGACACACTCTGCGCTCGTCCATCACCCCAGGCAATACAGGTCAAGGTGAGCAGGTGCTGGCAAAATACAAATAAATACTGCTGCAGCAGCAGGCTGCAAGTCTGCCACGCTGCCGCACGGATAAAGGACGCGGCAATCGCATGCCTGACAATTCTTCATTAGCCATTACCAACAATTATTCCAAGCATCCAGATCTTTTATAAGACTAGATGACATAAAGCAAATGAAAGGCCAAGAGCTGCTGCTGCTGGCCACCTGTGTTAATGATGCGGCAGCCACCGCACCAAATCCTCTGGAGGATGCCCTTTACCCCCTGATGCTAATGAGAAGCAGCATCTCATCTCTGATGTGTCATATTAGCGGCAGTGACAGCTTCCAACGCGAGGCGAGAGCCACGTGATGTCTGGTTTCTGTGGAGAGATGGACTCTGGCTACAAACGTCCACCAAATCACTCGAACGCCATCGCCTGCAGCGGTTTCACCAACGTGACATTTCAGAGGGTGCAATAAAGCTGCTCTCCTGCCAGAGGCAGCTTTCCCACTCCTCCCGGCTCCTCCCTGCATACCAAGGACTGCAATTCACAGCCCAGAAAAGGAGGAGCGAGGCCCAGCACAGAAGAGCCCTGCCTGGAAGCAGAGGATGGCAGGATGGTGAAGGCACCTGCCAGAACATCCCAGCTCCAGCCAAGCACCTGCCCTGGAGCTCACCCAGCTTCAGCCAGAAACAAGGACGTGGGGACACCAGGCCACCAGCTGCAGCACTGCCCGAAACACCACTTGGAAGCTCAAACTGGAGGAATGGTGACTTTTTTTTGGCTTGCTTTGAGGTACAGCATCATCTCCCAGACTGGTCCAACCCCTCCTGGCCCTCCAGGAAGACGCATGGAGGAATTCCCACATTTTGGAGAAGGCAGATGCTGAAACCAGCCCCATCATCTGTACCAACATGGGGAGGAGCCTGGAGAGCCACACTGGCCTCAGACATGGCTTGCTCTAATGAAAGGGGTGACAAACCAGAGCATTGAAGGTGTCTTTCTCCCAGGGAAGCTAGCGAGCCCTGGGGTCCCCTGTCCCTTTCACTTAGCAGAGCTGGTCTTTCGGTGGCTGCTGCAGGGGCAGACTCACCCCCCAAAACACCCAGCATCCTTGACATTTGCAGAATTTGTTAGCCAGCCTGATGTCCGAATTCTGAAATAAACATTAGTTGAAAGAAAAAAAAAACATGGAACATAAGGGAAAGGGGAAAGAGAAGGAAAAAAAAATCAGAGACAGCACAGCACCTGCTCCCCCAGCGCAGGCTGGCAGGAGAGCTTGTGGGGCTGCATCAGTTCACAAGCACCATGGGACCTGGTGAATGCCAAACCAAAGCACGGGCCTAGGTCCCGTCCAGCTGGCCTCCAATGCATGCCATCCCACAGATCAGATGCCAGCACACCCGGGAAACCTGCAGGCTCTGATCCCTGAAGTTTTGTTAGAATCAGCTCTCTGCTCCCTGGCCAACACAACATAGGATGGCTGTGTGCCTCAGCTAACAAGGAGGGCTGGCAACTCGGTTAGATGCCACAAAGTCCAAAAAGGGGAAAAAATCCACCTGAAGATGTGAATTGGCTCCCAACTCATAAACTGTGCTCTTTGTCGGTGGCTGTTTTGGTGACCAGCTTTCTCTTACACAAGGCAGGGCTGAGCATCCTCACTGGGAGAGGGACAGAAAAGCCAGGACCTCTAAACCGCTCTCTGCGACCCAAGCACATTCATTTCAATTACTCTGGGGCAAGAGGCTTTGTTCGGTAAATGATTTTCAACCCTTCTCAATACGTAAGACCACTGGAGAGGTGCGCCAAGTCCCTGAACAGTGAGTTTAAGCTTTTCTGATTTGCCTTTCACAGCAATCCACAGCTTTCAAGGACCACAAGCCGAAACCAGCCCAGGTCTAAGGGTCTGCTCCAGAAGCCACTCTCCTTTCTGCGTACTGCTTTAGTGAAGGCATTGCAGTAACACAAGAATTATTATTATTGCTCTCACAGCACCAAGCGAGAAGGGGACGGACGCGCTGAGTTCAGCCTGGAGATCAATACATCCCAACAGCATCACGCTCTCTGGAGAGCTCTGCTTGGGCTGAGCTGGACAATATTTCTGCCCGACAGAGAATAAAGGTGCCCCTGGGACTGAATCGTACCTCTCTGTACCCTCCCAGGGCTGGTTCCACTTTGTTATACATGCAATCTTGTTGAGTATGTGCTGATAATAGCAGAAAAATACATACTTTTTAAAGATCAGAGTACACACTTGAGAAAACATTTGGGGGAAAAAAATCTGCAAGAGCAGCATTTAGAAAAATGAAAAGCAGTATGAAAGGCTGCTGGAAGGTGCTAAACCACTCCAGGGATGGGGCCTTGTTCCTGCAAAGATACAGGAGGGAAAGATGGGCAAGGGGCCCTCAGCCACATTCTTCATAACCTAGCACCAAGGTGACAGCTTCAGAGCTCTCTCCATCCCACTGTCCAAACACGAGCACTCCACTAAGGAATCCATCCCATTCAATATTTGCTTGTAAAGTACCACAGCTCATGTCTGGCACTTTTTCTTCCTAGTTCACCAGGTCTTGGCCAGGAGCATGGTCTTAATTTGCTTTTGGAAGAGGCCTGGTGTCCTGGTACCTCCTGCAATTGCCAGTCTGTGTTTAGTTTGCTTGATTGAAAGCTGGGTTGAGTTATCTTTCCAGTGGTGCCTCCAATTTTCACTGCTGGTGTCAGTGCTCGTTGCAGGTAAAGTGGGGTGCTGCCTTTCAAAATTAGCGTACTCACATGCAGAAAGGAAAAGCAGGGCACCCACCGCATCCTGAGGCTGAGCATCACGGTGCATCCCAGAGCTGCAGGGAGGAAAGCTTACGGCTCCGGGCAGGAACCGGTCCAGCTCAACTCAGCCCTGCTGAACTCAAATCAAGCAACACCAATAATTTTAAAAGATGAGAAATACAAGCATGAGGGATTAGGGTGAATCCCCCAAAAGAGGACTCGTGCCAGAAGAACTGGCTGGAAGGAAGAAGGGCCCATCAGCATGGATGGGAAAGGACAGACAAGCTCATCTACAGCCCAGAGGGAAATGCCGTGTTTAATATCTCTGTTTCCATGTTCAGCTGTCACATTTCACTATTCGGTGAAACCCTTCACTGTTCAGTGCAGCTCCTTGATGGAGGCAGACAGGGTCTAAACACCATGGGCTGCAGCACAGCAACTCAGATGAAGGTGCAGATGAAACAAGAGGTGCTCTGGACAGCAGTGGCTGTCGTGGCAGAGCTGCCCATCCCGTTTTCCCAGTCAATCTCCTTAGCTTATGTCTTAGATACACCAAGAGAAAACTCTTTCTTACTTGGAGAAAAGCTTCTCTGCCACAACTGACCAGAGAAATCAAATACCTCTCAAGATCCTTCTTTTCCTGGCTGGTGTCTAGCCGCCTCAAACGAGACTCAACATGGATCCTTTCATCTTTCAGGCTACACTTGTGTTAACAAATTCTCTTTGAAAAATGAAGTGCCGAACACCACTGACATCCAGGCGGAGCTGAATGTGCTTCAACCATCTATAGATAAAGAGTCATCACAGGCTCTTCAAAGAAACATCAACTGCGGGCAAGTTTGCAAGAGAAGACTTATGTAAAGCACCTTTCTGAATTAGGGAGCTTGCAATATTTTTTCAGAGCACCCGTTAAGTCACTCAACTAATGCTCACTCCACTTTAAGCACACCACATGTGCAAGGAGGGGAAAAAAAAACCCAAAAAAAACCAAAGGAAAAGAAAAATGCTGGTTTTCCAGATTTTATAAGCAACTTGAGAGTGACCACATAAAGCAACATCAATACAGAGGAGGGCCAGGGCACTTCCAGCAGCTGGAGATGAAGATTTGAAACGAGACCTGAGCATCTCTGTACCACACTGTTATCACTGGATGCTTGGAAATGGACAGCGGGGTGCTATAGCTAGTGGTAGAAACTGGGATAATGCAACATAAAGAAGAAATAGATACCCTGTGTGTTAAAACATTTAACCTGAAGCCATCCACTGCCAGGGCTTGCATGCCCTCGCCCCTGTAATTCTGATACGCTACCCAGCATGAACACAGTACCTGGCAAGTTCTGCAACACCCATGAAAGACCAGCTTTCCACAAAGGGCATCGAAACTACTGGTGTGATATAATGAGCCAATACAGCAGTATGTACTGGATACACGGGGTGCAATGTGTCTCTTGCTTAGACACCAATTTTTCCATTGACATCACAGTGATTTATCTCAGCTGCCAGCAGTGTTGGATGAATGAATGAGCAAATTAAAAAAATCACCAAGCACCTACCTACGTGTAAGTAAAACAAAGAAGAATACCTGGTCATGCTGCTTACTATATACTATTTAGTTGTCTGCTTTTAAAGGTCTAAAAGGATGCCTTGCATTTATGAGAGGTTTTCCATATGTTAAGAAAGTCAGTCCTCCCAAGAAGGGGTTAATGCTCTTTGTGCATATGACACTTGGAAAGGGCACAGTGCCACGCATTTAGATTCAGTCTTGGTAAAATGGTTTTACAAAACTAATTGATATAAACATTTAAAGGGACTCTTAAGGGGAGGGAAAAAGAAAAGAGTCACGTAGGGCTTTATTTGGCAAACCATCCTATTAACTTCAGACACATTTAGTTCAGAGAGATTAAAGCCAGAAGAAACCATTAGGTAATTTTTAATCTAACCTGCCATTCATCACAGGTACTTGCATCCTACTGATTTAGCTTATGCTTAAATACATAGCTGTACCAAGAAACCAACTGGAAAGAAACCAGAGTCACCCCAATTACTTTTGCTATCTAAAAGAAAAAAAGGAGAAAAATTCTAACGAACAGCATCACAGTTGTGAAAGAAAACTGGGGGCTTACAAATCCTTTCATTTTACTAATTGGCAAGTTTGAAGCTTCTTTTAATTAAGATTTAATACCACTGCAACAGCATAATAGAGGAAGAGAGATGTAGTGAATAAAGCACTAGACTGGGGGTTATTTCCATAGTGTGCTCTGTGACCATAGGCAAAATTCAGAGCTGTTTCCCCATCTCTAAAATGAAGATAATAACACTGAGCCCCTCCCTAGGGCTGCCAGGTACCTGGGTCTTTTTGCCTGCATATGATCCAAGGATGAGTTCTACTTCACATTTCTTCCAGTTCCTTTTGCCGGGCTCCAGGTGCCCAGACAGGGCCTCCATGGGAGGCTGAACAGAGTTTTCAAATTAATAAAACAGTAAAGTGATTCTCCTTCCCTCTCGTGAGCTTTAAGCTGATCCGTGTCTGTTCCAGGACAGAAGGTAGAGCAGTGGGGATGGGAAAGCTCGCAAAATAGAGTTTAAATGGAAAACCAAACATGCAGTACTCAGCTGGGGGCACCAATACCAAAATGCAGTACAGATGAAGAAGGACTAGCACCAGTTTCAGACCGTTTACCTGACGTGCATCTCGAGTACAGACTGCCTGATCAGGGAGACTGAATTTTTCACACTGCTGCAGAAACCCCCCACCTCTCGGCACAGGCAAAGGAAAAAAAGTGATCAAAACTTAAACAAAATTTAAGTCCCTGTATGCTTTTTTTTTCCCCCCACCCTGTATCATCTTAAATGTACTGACTTTACAGTCCTTGCAAAGATTCACAGGTGGCACACAAAATCAGCACTCATATAACAAATAACCCAGAAAAATCAGATCTTATTTTGTGGAAGAGAAGGGAATAAAACCCTGGGAAACCTCTTGGACTTCTTCACTGTTTATCAGCTTCCTGCAGCGAGAAGCAGACCATGGAGAGGCATCTAAGGGGTAACAGTCCCAGCCAGGTATTCGTGACCGCAGTCATCATCAAGGCTACAGAGCACGGCACAGCAGCCCTCCCTCCTGCCAGGGTCCTCACACCTGTGGTGCTGCCACAATTTACGATACCCACCAGAGACAGCACAAAATTACATCTTGGCATATTCCCAGCATCAGCTGTCCAGGACAGGTCCTAGACACTGCCCAGGCTCTGGACACTGAACATCAACACAGTACCTGCCCTTCGCCCAGCAAACCCGTCCCACAGGCTCTGTAGGGGCCAAGTAACATCTCCCGCCCGTCTCCTGCCTGTGGGTGCAGCGTGGCGCAAGGGAACCCCTCAGCTGGTTTCATGCCAGGCGTTGAAGCCAGACTCCCTGCTAAACAGCGGTCTGGTTGAGCGGTCATGACTTGCCAGTACTGGTCACTGTCCTCCCAGACTGCTCCAGGCTCACACTGCTTTCTTCCAAGCCCTCTCTGCTCCCCGCACTTTTTCAGTAGTTAAACATCCAAGATTATTTTTTCCTTGCTCACTTCATTTTAAATTTCCAGTGTCATACACACAAGCCAAATCGCCCCATTTACGCTGCCCTGAACATCCCTGCTACCTTAAGGCACTCAAACAATCGTTCCTTACGTCAAGGCTGAAGGCACTTCTCTCTCTCTTCTTTTTTTTTTTTTTACTGCTTGTTCAGATCACGTTGCCACAGGCTGGCGTGGGGGAGGAGGAAATAACGCTGCTCCTACGATGACAGCTCATTAGAGCAATATCTCTTGCTTATTCTGAGGTATGACTATCCTAAAACAAGCATAGGTGCCTGCCTGCTCTTCAGCTCCAACATGCATAAAGCAGGTTCCCACGCAGCCAGGGACGTAGATGCTTTCCTTCCTCAAAGAACGTCAGTACTCTTTTTAAGACTGAAGCTGCTGTATTGCAGCCACCCGCGGTCCTCCGCCAGCCCTTGGCTGCCTTCGTGAGCAGGGTTCAAAGACCATGTAGCTCCAAGACACCCAAGTGTCTGCACACACAGCAGACCTGATGGTGCACGTGTCGCAGGCTGGATCGCCGCCCGTTCGAGCACAGATTTCCAAGGCAAGCTGCAAACACACCACTCAGAGGGCAGAGCCGAGCCTGAGCTTCAGCCTGACACCCTCAGATCACTGCACATGCCTTCTGTGTCATCTCCACTGCGGGCGAGCACACCTCCACTATACTCAGGGAGTCAAAAAAAAAAATTTATTTATTTTAATTAAATCAAACTCCACCCGGTCTTGCAGCAGTGAAAGTCTGAGATGCCTAGTGGCACCCTGAAGATCAGAGGTCCATGGAAACCATCAGCACAGGCCCACCCTGAATAACATATGTTGTAACCGAGTACATCGCTGTACCTCGTGGGTAAGACTTGGGAGCACTCCTGAAGACAGCCAGGACCCATTCCCAACTCTGTCACAAGCTCATCATCTGGGGGACTTTCCCCCTTCCCAGCCCCAGTGTCCCCACCCGTGAGACAAAGAAACAGCAGACGATAACCCACCGGTGAGCTCTGAGCCCCAGGAAAATCTGAGCATCGATCGCAGCCGCTGGGCTCCCAGAGCCTGGCCAAGCCCCACACCTCGCTGCGACACAGCACGCCTGCCTGCAAAGCACCCACCGGTGTCACCGAGAGCGCTGTACCCGGACAGCAGGTCTCACCATCAGAGCACGAGATCGGCCCTTTGTGCTCTCAACAGCCCACAGCGCAGCCCTGGCTTTGCTCTAAAGCTCGCGACACGGCAGCAAGCCTTCCTGCTGCGAGGGCAGGGCGAGAGCTGTGGTCCCCACGCGCTCCTGTCTCACCGGCTCCCATCCTGTAATCCTCAATGAATCCTCTTCTGAAAAGACAGATTAACGCAGGCTCGGAGAGGAGCAGGCCTTCCCCCACCGGTGCCCAATGCTCCCCAGTACCAAAATTCAGATGACGGGTCCTGAATTTTAATACACCCCAGATTTACGACCCACTGACAAGTGTGACAAAAGTTCCCGCACGCCCCAGCCCAGCCGTGGTCGGAACGAGCGGCAGCATTGCAGGGATTACCACTTCCATCGCTGCGCAGCTGCAAGTGCCGCGATTAAACATCTGTACCAACGCCAACGCCACCGGACGCAGCAGGCTCAGCGCTGCTCGCTTCTACACCCATGCTAATCCCCAGTTAAGCTGAGCAGAGCTGCAGCTGATCTGCACGAGCCTAACGGGGGAGAAAAGTCTGGCTGAAGGAGCAAGACCCAGGGTCCTGCAGGGCCTCTGCTCCCACAGCACCCTGGTCCCATTTCACCCTATAGAACCAGGGTGGGCACAAACCCACCCAGGGCCAACCAAGGCAAAATAATGATATCGTCAGCCAGGAAGCTACCATTAACACCTCCCACATGGACACTGGCAGGAGCAAGGGTTAAAGCTCAGCTTTGGCACAAGCCAGTACTTTCTGCAGAGCTTTAACTATTAACAAGCCCCAGGACATACACCATCGTATTTGCTCCCGAACGCTGTGCCTGGACCTCTCTGCCCCACAAACCCAAAACACAGATCAGAAAAACACCCCTCCATGTCTGAACGCTGTCGCCATCCAGCCCTCCCACCTCCCCAGGACAGCCGCTGCCAGGTTCTACACGGGGAAACTGAGGCACGGGACAGCTGCCTGATCTGCCCCGTTACACAGGGCAGAACAAGAACCCCACCACATCTCCAAAATCCCAAAAAGGCTCAGTTACTACATATTTTTAGGGCTATGAGCGTGACATACCCTGGTATCGCTGCTCTATTGCAAAGCCAAAGGGAAGAGAAGAGAAGCAGAGAAAGGGGGGGCTGCTGCAGTAAGACATTTTTAAAGCACATTTTAGGGGCAAAGGAGGGTGAATCCAACCTGGTTTCAAAGTAACCCTTCTGCCAGGCACCTCCTGAGCTTCAAGGCTGAGGAAACCCATCAGGCCAGCGAAGCATTTGTTCCCACTACTCAGGGCAGCAATTACGGGATCTCTTTCGTATTTACTCAGGAAAGGATCGGGTCAGGGACAAGTGGCAATAAAAGCACCTCGGAGGCCTTAAGTACCCACCACCCCCGAGGCAAAGCCTTCACCAAACACAAAACAAGACCTTCCAGAGGCCAAGGAGATTCTGAAGGTCGTTCATTCATACAGGGATCGTGTCTTGGGATTATCCTGCCTTAAAAAAAAAAAAAAAATTAAAAATTCATCAGCCTACCACGCAGCCCAGCAGCTCCACAGCCTACATGCTGGGACAGTGGCAGGACAGAGGAGAGCAGGAGCGATGAGGTCCACGACGAGCATTTGGGGACAACAGCTCATCCACATTTGGTACAGGGAGGACAGGAGCTGCAGAGGCTGCCCAGCGGATGGGAGCCAGGCACCAAAATTCACACCTCTTGTGTTCAGCCACGAGCTTGTTGCTGTAAACCACTGGACTAAGACAGTACGGGCACAGAGGCAAACCTGTGTTTTCGGGAACGCCCCGTGAAACCCAGCCCCAGCTGTAGGGCAGAGGGACAGACCCCACCACAGACACTCCGCACTGCAGGGACATCCATAGCTCAACCCCATGGACAGACACCCACAGAGGGAGGCCAAAATTTCAACCAGTTGACCTCCAAGCCATCAACATGATTTGCACACGACATCATTAAATTACACATTCAGGTACTATGAAATAATTTAGCCCTTAATTAACCACCTCGGAGCACCAAAGCGGTTGAGAGCCTCCCTTGCACCTTACGGCCCGGGCAGCAGTCAGTGGAAGGGATCGGGCAGCCCACAAACGGCTCTTTGGGATGCTCAGCTCCTGGGAGGAAGGCTCGGCTCCTTCTCCCTCCTCCCACACCACCACAGCACTGCTTGACGAAGCGAGCACCAGGCTCTTGAGAGATTGGACTGCTCGAATCTGCAATCAATAGCTCAGCTTATCAAAGGCTATTTCTTGAGCAAGATCTAACCTTGACAATGCAGTCCCTGGTTATAAATGTTACCTTTGATCAATAACTGTCACAAATGCATTAGAATTAATCGGTTAAACCTTGTATTTTAAACCACATTTATTGCTTCCTGCACAGCTCGCTCTCCGCACCCCAACAAAGAGAAAAAGATTTTTTTTTTTTTTTAGAACATGACATCCATGATTCAATCTCACCGATGCCTTGAAGCAGGCCGTTGCCTGAGGGTCCCGACCTCCCCTCGCTGCGCAGGGAGGGCAGCGGGTTCCTCCCCACCATCCTGCCGCTCTGGCAGAGCAGCTGGGTACCGCCGCTCCAGGGGATGCTCGCCAGTCTCCCGGGAGCAGCTGGACGCTTTGTTATTTGGCCTGCAGCAGACCCAAGGTGTTCCCAGTGCAGACTGGGAGCCCAGGATGAGCCGTACAAGACGAGCCGGCCACCGTGCCAAGCTCTGACCTGACGCCACAACCCTGCCAGCTCAGCTATTTGCAGCAGCGATGTGAAGGACCGCAGGAGCCAGCTGACTTCCCGCACCTCTCCCGAAGAGTCTTTTCCAAGTGATGAATTAACAACACTTGTAAGGCGTTGGAAAAAAAATAAGGGTTAAAAAAAAAAAATTTACAAAAAAAAATTTACAAAATAAGTGGCAGACACCCCCAGCCACCCTACAGCAAGGTGTCAAGGAATGAACGAGCTGCTGGAAGATGTCTAGCAAAACTGAGTGCAGCGGCATCAGGTGCCGCCTGACCTGAAGCGGGTGGAACTGCCCCAACCGGAGCTTCTCCCGTCAGCGATGGCCCCGGCCACGCAGCAATGCATGCACGGATCCAGTGCTCCGACACCGGGGCCGGAGGGAGAACTCCTGCCAGCACTTCTGCCATTCTCTACAAATATAAAAATAAATATAAAAATACACGAAACTATATTTTATTATTAAAAAAGAGTGTAATACTAAGTGTCAACTGCAAACTCTTTGCAAACAGTTCCCTGTGCTCCAAAAGCACCTACCTGTGCCCCAAAAGAAAAGCTCCTGAGTACCTCGATGCCTTTACCACACCTCTGAGCCAGACCCTACATTCACCAAAACCCCTCCCAAGCCTTCCCCTCACCCCAGGGCACGAACACTGCAAAATAAAACTTACACGTCACACTTCATGAAAGACCAGAGTGTGTTTTACCAGCCAGGGGGGAAGCATTTTGTCCCATGCGTGGGGAAACTCTCTCCCTTTTCTGCGCTGCTGCAAGAAGTCAGACATTAAATACAAATTTCTGGAAAATGCCAGGAAGAAGGAAGTCAAAGAACCTTGTGGTGAAGCCATCAAAAGTGATACGCTGCTTTTTGTCTGCAGGACGGAGTGACTACAGCTTAACGTGCCATCGGGTACCAGCTGAGCTATACTAAGTCACTAAATCCCAGCAAGTCTTCTCGCACACTGGAGACCCAAGTGATCAGTGAGGGAGTCCCTGTGAAGGTGATCATCTAATAGGGAGCAGCTTCCACCAAAGCCTGGTCTTGCAGACTGCTAAAAACTCTTGGCTAATTCATTAAAGCACTGACACACTCCTGACTTGGAACGCATGTAGGTATCTGAAGAGCAGAAAACACTCAGCCAAGAGCACACCCCAAAAAGTCTATGACAGCTGTTAGTACCTCTAGGCTTCTCATTTAAAACAAGCTTTCAACCCAAATGATCTCCTGGCATGCAAAAGTAAAATAAAGCCATTTTAGTTATATTTTTATTTCTCAAAATCTAACTATAGTAACAAAGTGACTGTTGGACAACCCCCACACAGAGTCTCCGCTCACAATGGTGGCATGACGAGTGGAGACCACGAGGCTGCTGGTGAGCACGGACTGCCAGAGGGTCAACGCTGGTATGATTACAGAGGGGGAACCCAGCCGCCGGAGCCAGCGATTGCCATGCCCGCACAGACACAGATGTGACAAAAGAAAAATCAAGTCTAATTTTGAAACGCTACCACCGAAGTCAGCCTGAGCACTAACTCAAGACAAGTCAAGCGCGTGGCTTTTCTACAGAGCCAGTGGAAGGAAAAAAAAAAAAGGGGGGGGGGGGGGGGGGGGGGAAGAGACTTTTGCAGGTTTTGTAAGACATTAACATTTTTATTTCAAAAGTCAAATGAAGAGCACTGGAGTCATGACACGGGTTTAATACCAAAACCACAACTTTGCAATTCCTTCTTTATCTTGCCTCAAGCCCTTATCTGATTTTCCAAGAGATTAAGAAATCTTGACATAGCATTTATGGCCCGAGTTAAATTCCCCACAAGACAACATACTCTTTCAGTCACCAGCATACAGTAGGTTATAAAAGCACCATATAGACTAATTCCAGCCACTCTACCTTAAAATGGATGACTGGTGCATAACATTAATGAAAACATATGCTTTTGTGCTACAAAAGGAGTCCCGTATTCTTGGTTTTAAACTGCACTGTTTGCACTCTTTCCATTTCAAGCTCCCTTGGTTTATTTTTTGGGTTCGCTCCTCTGTACACCATTATCCACAAGGGTATTTAGCAAATTATTCCATTTTAGTACAGCAATAACATTTGTCCTGCAGCATCTACGGCCGCGATGCTCTAATCTCTCCTTTATTCAATCTGGCAACACCAAGCCTCCTTCATCGTTCTCTCCTCTCATCCCTCCGTCACTGCACCCCAGCCCTGAACATCAGTGCTGCTTGCCCTGTCCTGCCCCATATGCCTGAGCTGCTCTCCCGAATGAGCGCATCCTTCGAATCCCCACGAGGATGCCGTCCCCCAGCTCCCGACCAACAATGACTTGGAAAATCAGCAGCCGGAGAGAACAGATGAGAGTATTCTGTGGGTAGACCTGGTTATACAATAACTTATCAAGGTAACGACACGCTCGCAGAGCACCGACGGCATGGACCTTCCCGTTTCCTTCCTACTACCCGCAGCATCCAAAGCCCCTCCAGCGGCAGGAGCCCCGCTGGCAGCTCCCGAGACGGGGGCTGGCTGCATCGCATGCCGTGCCACCGCAGCACGGTCACCCCCCGCACGTAGCACCAACTCCTGCTCCTCGAGATGACTTCTTACAGCCGTGTCCAAAGTCCCAAGTCCCAGTGTGGGCCCAATAGTCTGAAGCCTGAATACCTTCCTCTTTTTTTTTTTTTTTTTTTTTTTTAAGAATAAAAACACAAGGTGAAGCTCCTGAAGGAAAGCTTAGTTATCATAAACAACTCTGCTCCGAAGATGCAGCAGGAGTCAGTAAGACGCCTCATCTGTGCCGACACAAGCATCCCTGGCAGCCAGTCCGAGGTGATGGATCTGTTCCCGGAGTGACCCTGGACCACCTCGCGCTCCACCACCTTCCCTTCCCTGAGCGAGCAGCATCTCTAGGATTTTCTTCCTCTTTAAGGAAACATGCTTCGCAATAAACAAAACCAGAATAGCAACAGAGCAAAACACAGTCCAGACACCTACCAAAACAAATGACTGCGCACTGCAAACACAACTCGGTCCTTAGAGAAGACAGGAGAAAGAAGCAAGCAGGGACAAACATTAGCTGCGGTGTTTAACACAAGTTTCTGAAACATGACAGTAGCAAGAGACTTGGAAGATGCCAAACAGTGAGCACTGCTCAGGAAACACGCACACCATGCAACCCAGATAAATCACCTGTACAAAGTGTGACTGCATTTTGTGCTGATTCAAATGAAAAAGGCAAAGCCTTCAGACAGCTACACTTTCTTAAATCTATACGGTATTGTTGCCGGAAAAGTTTCAGAAAGGAAAGCTTTCAGGCTTCAGAAAGGAAAGTTCTCTGCAGCATGGAGGAAAATATAAGTTTCATTGATTTTCCTTACCAAAGGAAATCAAAATATTTCAAAAGAAAATCAGAAGAAAGGGCAATACTGGAAATGGCTTTTGTTTCTATTTTGGAGGGGAATGGGAAGCAACGGCATCCTCTACAGCATCCTTTCCCAGACACCGTGAGGCTACCACAGCCTCATGAAGCCGGGGAATGAAAGTACGTTAAACACTGTCAGCTGCACGTAGAGAGCTCGGCTTTCCCTGTAAACCACAGTATCAAAACGCTGGGAAGTCCAAAATGAGAAGCAAGCCCCAAAGGACAGTTAAATAAATTACATCGGTGTATTTTCTTCTCTCTGCAAGTAGTGTCTTTCTGACTCACAATGAAGATTGGAGAAAGTTTTGTTCCTTCTGAGTGTTTCTCTATTTAACCCCACGTCTCAGCCACACCAGCAATGGCAAGCCTTGTTTTCCACCACTTTTTGGACAATTTATTCTTGGTGTGGTCAACTGTCCATAGCGAGTTCTTATCGCCTTCGCTAAGGAAACACAAACACTGGGTGTTCGCACGGATCTCCTTTGGCTCGGCAGGCACCAAACCACCAAGATGACAATATTTAAGCTGTCTGACTGTAACTTTCATCCTCCCTCAGAGGAAACATCTTAAAAAGTAAATTAGCTTTAACTCGTGCCATTGCGAGGCAAAGCCTACAAATGCATCCAACGACAAAAAAGGTTCCCCAGAAACTATTTCTTTTAAGCATCTTTATTTTAAGCCAACGCCGTGAGGTTTTTGACTTAGCTCTAGAGATGCTCATCGCAGGGGTGAGCAACGTATTAAGGACTGAAACTCTATTTTAAGATTAACTCATAAGACCGTCCCGTCTCCTGAATGGGAACACGTTCCATCCCACCCCGAGCAGAGTTTGATGGCGCCCTGAAACGTTTCCCAGCCCGGCCCGGCTCCCTGCACCCCCAGCGCAGGGGCCGCCAGCCAGCTGCTATTTTGAACCTCGCTAACAGGTAAAAAACCCAAACACATCCCCCCAAAACCCGAATCTGCTCCTCGAGCATCCTCCAGCCGCCCGGCCCGGCTCCTCCGGGGCGGGCCAACCCCCCCCCCCCCGCGGCTCCCCGGAGCCCCCGCACGGCTGTGCCCCCCGCGCTCTTCCCTCCAGCAGAGCTGCGGAGGAGCGGCGGGGACCGACCCGGGAGCGGGGATGTGACCACCGGAGGGGCGACACACACCCCCCCCACCCCCCGGCATCCATCGGCCCGTCCCACGGCGGAGCCCCGGCCCGGCCCGGCCCCGCCTCAGGCAGCCGGCGAGGCCCGGCGGTGCCGGCAGCGCTGCCGCCCGGCCAGGCCTGCCGGGGGCGGGGGGGGGGGGGAAGGCGGCGGGGGCCCGCCCGTGGGACTCTCCCGACCCGGTGTCCCCCCCACCTCCATCCCCTTCCTTCCCCGCCGCCCCCGGTACCCCCCCGGTACCTCGATTTTGTCGACGCTGCGGGCGCACCCCACCACCTTCATGCCGTGCTGCACCAGCGCCCGCGCCACGGCCGCCCCGATGCCCACGGAGGCGCCGGTGACCAGCGCGACGCGCCCGGTCCAGCGCTCCATGGCCCCGGCCCGGCCCGGCCCCGCCGCCGCCGCCGCGCACAATGCGCCGCCCGCCCGCTCCCGCGGCCACGCCCACGGCCCGCCGGCCACGCCCACGGCCACGCCCACGGCCCGCCGGCCACGCCCACGGCCACGCCCACGGCCCGCCGGCCACGCCCACCACGTGCCACGCCCCCCTTGCACGCAGCGGGGGGTGCGGGCTCGGCCGGCGGGGGGTGCCGGGCGGGTTACGCTGCCGCTTTGGGGCTTTTCCTCCCCGGAACGCGCGCAGGGAGGAGGGCGAGTCCTGGACCCAGAAAGGTGAAGCGCTGCGGAGTGACTTTGTGGCTCTAAAGGTAAAATGCGGTACGTCAGCTGGGTGACG
The DNA here is from genome assembly GCA_017639485.1 of Pluvialis apricaria. Classification (NCBI taxonomy): domain Eukaryota; kingdom Metazoa; phylum Chordata; class Aves; order Charadriiformes; family Charadriidae; genus Pluvialis; species Pluvialis apricaria. The sequence continues at coordinate 1,219,002 of CM030024.1, forward strand.
CGGAGAGATGGGCTGCTTGAAATCAAAAATAGTTTATCAGCCCGAAATGGCTGCGTTAACTCCCCTTCAGCCATGCGCTAATTACACAAGCTGCATCGTGACCCTGCCACTGACTGGATGCCCCACTCACTCCTGCCTGCGGCGAGTTATTCCATACAGAAGTCAAAAAACATCCAAACATCCCAAAATGCGATACAGGGTCTGAAAATACGGCGGCCGGGAGAATCTTAACTCTGTTTTGCTGCTTCTCCGCAGTCGGCCGTGGCAGAGCAGGTGCTGCCAGAGGGTCGCTCCCGCTGCAGCGGAGATGCTCGCACACATCCATCCCCCCAAACCCGCAGCCCTGTGAAAGAGCCGTGGGTGCCGGGACGGACACAGGGAGCCCAGCGGCAGCGGCCCGGCAAACTGCCAGGGAGGCCAGCGGTGGGTTTGGGAGGGAGAACCCGGGTCTGGCGAGATGGGAGAGCTCCGGCCCGGGATGAGGCGGGTTTGTGATGGGACTGTCACACCCCAGCCCCTCCAAGGACCAGGTTTGAATAAGTCGCAGAAACTTTTGGAGGAATGGATTAATTGAAATGGAAGAGACAAAAGTACAGACGTTTAATTTATGAAAGAAGAAAGGGTTGGGATTTAACAATTGTGTTTAAACTCTGCCGAAGTAGAGATCTGGGTGAGAAAGGGGGCAGCCAGCGCTGGCGCGCCCTTCGCTACCTGCTGTGGGCAAAGCGGGGGCTGTAAATGTACGAGTGTGCATAAACAGACAGGTCCGTCCCGCTGCCAGCAACGGCTGTGCAGGCCTGAGGGGGGATAAGCACTTGCGGCTCTTGCCCAAATTATCTGTCAAATCTGAGATTTTGGGTATCCAGACCACGCCGGTGTTCAAATCCCGGGGGAAGAGGGAGCCGCACGTTGCCAGCGGGGCGGGTGATGGCTGTGCAGAGCTCCCTGCCCGAGTTTATCTGAGATGCGAGCGCGATGCTGCTGCAAAAGCGACGTTCAGGTTCCCCACTAGAGACAGATAACACAAGGAACTTAAAAATGGGTCCGGACTCAGGTTTGGACCGTGCAGACCAGATGTACACAGGTGATATAAGAAGGAGAAAAATAAAAATAGGTCTTTGGTGCTTGGATCCCGCTGCAGCCGTGTGTAAGCTTCCCGGCAAAGTCCTAAACCCCTCAGGAATAAGACAGCTGGGCTGTTCTCACCCTCCACAGGGAGCAGGTTAGTCACAAACGGGGAATTAGACTTGCTATGGAATGCATCTTTTGGGGATATTTCTCCTGGGTGTGACTTTTCCTGCAGCGGAGGGCACAGTCCCAACCCTGAGACCTCCCAGGGCTGTAGTACGCACTGTAAAGCAGTTAAACAGCCGGACGGACCAAATTCCAAAGCAGAAGCACCTTCAGCAGTAACGAGTAACAGAAGTTTAGAAAATGAGTGTAAACCTGGGAGAGGAGGCAGCGATGCGCTGCAGCCATGTGGCACCCAGGGACTTCCTCAGCGGGAGGCTCTGCGGCTTCGAGCCTGATGGTTTCCATGAGTCCGTCCATTCCCTTTCCGCTGGTGATTAAGCTAGGACACTTAATTAAACCTACTGTCAACTGCCACACAACAAAGAAGAACATCATTAAAAGTCAGGTTCCGAAGTACCAACCCTAGAGCCGATGGCGTAGCCTGTCACTGGAAATTAAAAAACAAAAAGCAAAGAAAAAAACCTACACAGGTATTCAGGATATTTTGGTTTTGTTAAAAAAAAAAAAAGTGAAGTAGCGCTTGTCTATCTCACCCAAGAGGTGCTGGAGATTTTCCTGGGGGGACTGAGCTTGGGCGGGTGGGGGGCCCGCAGTGAGCTCCCGCCTGGGCAGCGGGACCGGGGGCTGGCGCCGTGAAAAGGGGCCTCTGGTGCTAATAACTCTCTAGGGGGTGGTAGGCACTGCCATCCTACGCGTCGCAAACCCCACGTACAGCCCCGCTAACCTCCGCAGCCGCGCCGGTACTCACTGCTTTCCTCCAAGCTGTGACCTCGAGCACCAAACCACCCGAGCGGCCTGCGGGAACACCCCATTTAAAACAAAGTCATCTACATTATTTTTTCTTTCCCCATCATTTCAGCTCCTGGTAAAGCACAAAAGGACAAACACTCCACTGAGAAGGGATGATTTCATCAATTACCAAGGACAACTACCTGTCTGCACCCGCACCACGCACAAACAGTTGTGCACACACAAGCAGGCGGCAGCTCTGCTCTCTGCGGTTAACCGCGTTTTCCCTGTAGCTGACAAACGGAGTATTGGATTAAAGAAAACCACCGCGAGAAGGACTCCTTCACATCAAGGATGGAAACGTCCTCCTTTTGCAGAATTAACCTTTTGCCATCGCAAACGCAAGAGAGTGCGTGGCTTCAGAGGAAGCCGAAGGGTCATTCTCATGAAGCTGAATTTCATGGTTAAATTGGGACGAGGAGAAATGTCCGTACGTGTTCTCCGCTATTCTCACTGCGTTGACTCTGGTTCTGTGTGAGAACCCCAGGCAAATTAAGCATCGCCAGGCACAGTGCCTCTCTGTAACGCGGCTGAAGCGTGAGGCAAAGCCAAGAAAACAAGCCCGTCTCTCCCCCCGATCGGACCTTAGGACCACAGTATAGAAAATGAGGAAATTGGGGATGATATTCTGTAGTTCTGCTTACACAACCCCCCCAAAACAAAATTTTCTTCTTTTAGTGGCAGCTGCAACCAAAATCTAAACATTGTATTAAAAAATAATATTAATATCTTCATAGGTTTCTTCCGTGTTTTGTAATTGAGTGAAATAATGAGTAAATATCTTAACTAATATCCAAAGGGACGATTTATCAGCATTACCACTTAGCTTGGGAAAAAAATTCTGAAGGTAAAGCTCGCTCAAGAACATATTTTTTTTTACATCTGATTTTGCAAAACAGCTATAACACAACCAAGTGAGGGTAAACATTAACAGACCATCATCTCCTTTAAATATAAAAGTTATTCAGGGCTTTTTTATTATTATGAAAACATTTGTATCTTGATTGCCATTTGCATACATAATTTTTAAGTCCTACATTTTTTAAATTGCACTTGTACAATGAATAGCCTCCGTCTCTAGACGGACACCGAGATACAACAGGTGTAAGTGCCACAGGATCCAGCTCCTGTCAGCTCAACAGGGATGCTTCCCCTGCAGAACCACTCTTGCCCATTGAGTACCAGTTTTTAAACTGCTTTTTCCTTCATCTCCCACATCGCGTACCTTCACCGCTTGTCAGATCACCCTCTTACAAACAAGCCATGCCATTAGGTACCGTATGCGTAAGAACAAGGTAATGGGCGAAAGGATATTTATGCAAAAGCGCTTCTGTCCTCAGCACAGAGCTCATGATTCCGTTAAGAAAACAGAGTGTGTTGAAAACCTGCTTTTTGTTTGATTACGTTCCGATGGGCTCACGCAGAAGCTTTAAGTCCATCTGAAGAGCAAGAATTCAGACCGCTGGGAAGGAGTGTTTAAAGTAGAAACAGGTACACCAACTTTTACTATGCATATTAATAAATATTCTTTATTTAAATTTTGCACATTGCGCTTTAACATATTACATCCAAAACATTTTGCAAATGGATGTCTACTTTGTAAAATCTTATATTCAGCTCATTGTCATTCTGTACAGAATTATAGGTACAACATTACTTTGCCACTAGTTTGCTTTTTTGTAAGTCTCACAGTAAGAGAAACATTTAATGAAAAGAGATGGCTTAAATTATAAGAGAGGCTTGCACAGCTACTCAACTAAAGATACAAGCCTGAAGAAAGAACAAAATTAATGAAATCACCTCCACCAGCCTCCCCAAAAAAACAAGAAAAAAAAGAATCACATTAATTTAAGATAAAACTTTGCCATAAGTCACTAAATTAAGTTTTTGAAAGAGAAGGCGCAGTAGTCATCTTGAGAATTTCAGTGAAAGACAGAGCTATGTTATTCTATTTAGTTCGCTCCAGCCGTTGTCAACCAACCGTTACAAATGGGCCCCTTGTGATCATTTAAGCGGCAGTATTTATTAAATTTCTCCTTCAGATGCTGTCGGTATTGTTCTCTATTGCTGTAAAAAGACTTGTTGTTTGCCATAAAGGACTGTATTTCATCTTGTGAGATAAAGATTTCCTCATCAGAAGTGCATTCAGACTCATCCTGCAGATGAAAACAGGCATTTAAGAACTCAAGCATTGCCCTTCCCGTGCTGTGCACCCGTCCTGCAATCGCACACGTTGTCTGCAGTTGTTCTGAAGAAGGACGGAGCGTGCACACCACGACCCCGCAAGGCTTGGCGGGCTCACCCAGCCGCCCCGCTCACACACACCGCTCTGCTCTTCGGCAGCCTGTACAGCCAGGAAACCCGCCAGAATAAGCTTCAGAGTCTTAGCACGTTTCCATTGAAAGAGGATGGCTTTATCAGAGGTTAAAATAAAATAAAGGAAAAGAAGAAAAGGGATGTAAAGCAAGGGGAAGGAGGAGGAGAAGGGAAGGAAAGGGAGAGACAAGAAAGTTGTCCAAGGGTAGTGGGAAGTAATATTTGAGGCACGAAGGCAGCAATAATGCACACTTCATTTTATGGAATAATACAATCCTTGATAATGAACACTTATAATACAAGTTCTGTCACTTGCATTCCAGTGACAGGCAATTTCTCCTCCTCTGCAAAGCATCCCAGTTATATACTTTACAGAGAACACGCACAAGCAAACAAACTAAATGCTGGGAGAGTAAACTATGAATTTTAGACTCAGTTACATTCTCTCTTGTAACAGTTCTTCACTGGGATTCGAGTTCTAAACCCCATCCTCAATCCCAAGGATTTAAAGCACTACGCTACAACCTAAAATTCAAAGTAAGCAGTTACTTACAAGGAGTTCCACTAAGCTCTTGGCACCTTTTCCAGTATCGGGAACAAGTGACATTTCTGTAGGTTCTGCAAACTGTGACACATTTTTCATATGCTCAAACCAAGGCAACTGCTGCCCACTTTTTTCTGAGCTACAGCAGCTTGCAGCATGTGTCTCTTTGGTCTTGTCGCGATGAAACTCTGTGTGCATGAGATTTCCTGAGGTCTCTCTGTTACCTGGATCTGCCATACAGCTTCCAAGTTTCTGAATCTAAAATTGAAAATAGCCTGTAATGAACTACTAGCAGTGTTAAACCCAAAACACTCAAATTTCAGATGGAAACAGGAGGGAAAGAGGAAAGGAAAAAGTTCAAAGAGAGAGCAAGGATATACATTTTTTAAATACGTGTGCCTGGGGAGGAGGGGGGAATGGCACATGAATTCACTGAGAGTGTGCAAAAGTGCACATGCTCAGGAACACAGGAGAGAAGAGACTCCTTCCACCACAGCCTATTCTAAGGAGGACCTCAACTTCAAAACGCGGATGGGGAGGTAACAGAAGATCCTCGTTACCCCATTGACAGCATTAGTCACAATGCAAATTCAAAGTGCTTTTGTACCAACTTTAAAATGCATGCATTTAAAGAAGCATTCTGGAATAGCTATGTTCCTTACATGTTCATTCTCACACTTCAAAGTTTTACTTTTCTTTTTCTTCTTTTTGTTTTTGCCTTTTGTGTTATTTTCTTCTGAATTAGCCCAACATTCCACGCAGCTATCTCCATCCTCCTCTTTGTCGTCACAGCGATGGACACATGAATCATCTCCTGCAAAAGACGGGGAATTTTCTTCTCAGATACATTAAGTGTTGTGGATACTAACCCAGTATTGTGTTCTTACCAAACCTACCATTTTCGTCATGGTTGCAAATCCCTTCAGTGCAGGCCACGTCTGATCCCTCTCGAGATCCCGTTTCGCTGCCCTCCATGCTGGACGAGTACCCGCAATCGCTGCCATTACAGTGTGGAGATAAACCTGAGACGAAGCAAAAAGTTATGGTAATCCCTAACAGCTGTTACTTATTCTTTCCTTATGCCTCTAACAAAGAAGAATTCTTTAAAAAAGTTATTTTTAAAAAATAGCTAAGCACTGTTTATCCCACAACTGGTAGATGCTTTTAAAAATGAAAAACAATGACATTTAACATACCTTTCTTGATTTTAGGTGAACCTAATAGGGTACCACTACTGGGACAGGTGCAAGAAGTGCTTTCATTAGTAACAATTACTTCTACACAATTGTTAGCTTCTTCGGTGCTACCACAGGCTTTGCAACTACTTTCCGTGAAGTTCGAATTTTCCTTAAAACAAAAACAAACAACGCTTGCAAGGACTGAAAGCAGCTCAGCCAGCATCTTTATAAAGGGTACTCCTTCCACAAGCAAAACCGGCTGACACTGGCTGATAACACCCACAGCACTGCTTATAATTCTTCACAAGCACAAGACAACTGGAAAAAAACCAAAACCAACCCAACCTACTTTCCCCACAATAGTATGAGCTACAGGTAGCCCATTAAGTTCAGGCAAGAGATGTAGAATAATGATTGCACTTACTCAGTCAATTAAAGCTTTCCCCTCCCCCAAAATTTAATGGTAATTGTCTGCAACTAGCATTGGAATTCCCATATTCCAAGTGATCTTTTAGAAAAGATAGTTGGAAAATATTCCAGCATAACCTGACCCCCTGGATTTAGGATTTTTTTTTTTTTTTTTTTAAAAAAACACCAAACCCAAACCCTCAAAAGCTGTGGAGACCCACACAACTACTTTACAAAAAAAGACTAATACTTTTTCAGATTATTACAAATTCCACTAGCGATCAAAAACAAGTTCCCAAAACTGAAATACAGTAAAAACCTCTGAAGAATTCTAACATGGAACAGTGAGCTGATGAATGAAGCACCAAATTAGAAGTCTAGTTATTCAACACCAGCAGAGAGCCACAGCTATCAGTGTTTACCTTTGCTTGATTTATGTCCTTCTCTTCTGTTGCCTGCAAAGGAGTAGGGATCTCACACACACACTTATTTTTCCGTCTGTTCTTTCGTTTTTGGCGCTTCTTTTCTTGTTTAAGCTCTCGCACTCTTTCTTCTTCTGAAAATTCTTCACAGAGCTGTTCCAATCGACTAATACCCTGCACTTTTTCCACAGCCATCTGTTTGTAAGAGGTTAGAGCTATTTATAGATGTTAACACAATTCAAGCTTTTGCATTTATAAAAGAGGAGGAGGAAAATAGCTGGCAAGTACTTTTTATAATAAAGTCACAGCAACACAACTATTGACTATAGAAGAAAAATGCCTATCCGGATTTAGTCACTAAATTTAGTTTGCTGGGGAAGATGTATGGACAGGGGAAGCGCTGCGTTTAACTTGCAGCCCGAATTCACAATTTTCAGTAAAAAGTTGCAGGCTTGAATGCGTTTTTGGATCTGTGTTTATGTGGTAGATACTCTGATTATCTAACACAGCAGCACAGAAAAGCCCATTAGAACTACTGCTACAGAATCCCTGCAACTCTTTGTCTACGGTAACCGGTGAAAACATCTAACTGATTTTCTAGGTAGTCCAATTTTGAAGGGCAGACACATCTTGAAATATAGCATATATATTAAGGAACATGTTTAGATACATTTAGAACAAATATCATAATGGCACATCTACATACAGAGTTACAAGAATGTAGTTAAACTAGTAAACTATTCTGGATCAATGCTCCTACAGAGGTAAAAACAACTCAGGGAGGGGGGCGGGGGAGATGTTTCAGATCGCTCTGGGAACTCCTTAAGCCAACATGAGATATCACCGTTCCCGCTCACCTTAGGAAAGTACTCCACATAAATATAGAACAGTTCTGTACTTCAAATTCATAGCCAACCTTGCATGCCGGTATAATTACCTGAGTTGTACAATGTAAAAGGATTTTCAACACCATAGTTTACTAGATTAAAAAAATATCAAGACAAAACCTGACAAAATTGCCAGAGTGTACCCAGTCCAATGCCACCTCCATAGCATTGCAAGTCTTTAAAAAAAATTACTTGTAAAAAACCTGCAAGAACTGACTAGATCAGGGTTCCAGTATGATCTTTCCCAAACTGATTTTGTTCCTCCTCCTCCTCTGATGTTTAAGAAGTTTTTAGGGAGAACAGTCATTATGAATGGAAGATAAACAAAACACCAAAGATCTATGTTGTACCAAAGAAGTATACTATTGGCATACGTAAAACGAATTGCATGGAGTTCTGTTGGAAGTTCAAAATCCCACAGGATACAGAGTGCATTTGGAACACACTGAATGCAAGAGTTAGTAGCTGCGTTTGTAATTCAAAAGCACATCCTCCATTTTTACTAACAGGCCAAATGAAAACTGTTGTAGCCAGAGCTACTTTAAATGCTACCAGAAATACCTTCCCTGTGAATTAAAAACACAGAAGATCCAGCGTACTGTAACACGCAGCTTGGAAAGTAAAAGCAAGCCTCAGTCTTTTATGTTCCAGTAGACTTTGCATCGGAATGCAACTCCCTCGTGCTGTGCATTGATACTACCCAACTGCTGCCTGCAGTGAACAAGGCATTGAATGCAACACCCCGATGCTCCTTCCAGCCCAACTTTAGTAGAAAGCAGAAAAATTATTTTAGTGAAAATGCACACAGTCACTACAGCAATTCAAATACAAGTTTGATAAAATTTGACTGTTACCTCAAAGCTTTTGCGTAAAGCATCAACACCTAGGTAAAAAAGCATCTGCCACGTTTGTTCCTCAGCACGCAACTTTTGCCAAATTCGGTGTAATCTTTCATAAAGATGAATACCCAGGCAGGTCAGAACTTCTTCTTGGGCTATGTCTATTGTCTTAGCATGCCTTTCTCTCCGTCTAAAGGAAGAGTTGAACCAAAGTATAGTATGGTTAAAGTAGCTGGAAGTCTACCAAGAGATCAAAGCAGTTCAGTGACGTATTTTCTTTATGTACAACTGAAGATATGTTTGCATGAGCAGCTTTTTAAATCGAGGTCTGCTGTGCTTCATGCGGATGCAAAATAGAAAGGACCAGGTCAAAACCACCACTCCATTCCTGAGACGTTCATGCGTGCACAGCACTGTTACGCTGCACTATGCCTTCCCACCTCTGCATTCTGAAGGTGTTGCCCCAGCGGTCTCTGCTTGCTCCTACTAGGAGCGATCGGCAGAGCTTTAATGCCAGAGAGATGCAGCCATTCTTTGGTTTCCTAGAAATTGTATTTGGTTTATATAGTAAATATTTCAGCTTCCTAGACATTTACGCATCAGTTAACTGAAGCTGAATAAACACACATAGAAGTTCACACATTACTTACCGTACAAAGTAAAAATATTTCAGTATTAATCTGCATCTACCATCTATTAAAGAAAAATCATTATAAAGGATTTACCCTCCTAATCAACTAGTTCGGATTGAGCTCTAAAGATACTGAGCTCGGAATTGTATTTTTCATTGGAAGATTTTATGATGCTGAAACAGGTTCAGAAATTAATATAATATATAAATGGTGACAAAATTAAGTTGAACACTTGGCATTTGGTAAAACTGTCAACCGAGGTTCTCTTTCTATTTCGCATATTTTGAACACCTCAATGGAAAAGCAGGCAGCCCTGGTGAGTGAACAAATGAACTAGACATTTGGCAATCTCCTTCAGTCTTGCCTTCAGAGTTAAACGCACTTCAAAGTCAAAAGCACATATGAAATCTTTGCTACTTCAAAGCACTATCTTGAAAGTCTACTTCAATATGAATATTTACATTTAGAGGTTCATTATGCAGCAAGGAGGCAAAAAATCACTTTTGCAAAATACATTCAATAATAAAATAAAGAAGCAAAGCGCTAGATAGCCCACTCTAGCAAATTACATACTCATACCCTCCTGCGAACTCTGGTTCAGCTCGACCCAATAGGTGCGCGATGAAATCTGTTTCACAGCATACATGTATGTGACGTTCATGGGGACAGCAACGCAGACCCTCGTAAAGTGCAGCGCAGTAGCCCTTTTCTTTGCTGCAGTCTAGCTCGCCAATAAGGATATTGTAAGCCCGAAGTACTTTATTTTTGCAGTCAGTGCAAAACCTGTGTTAGAACAGAACGTAACAGAACTGAATTCTTATTCAAGCAGAAATCTAGCCAGGCTTAGTCTAAGTTATAATATACTGAGATATTTAATAGTGCACGCTATATTTAAACTAGGTCATGTAAGGTTTACGTTACTTCAAAAGGTAAAACAGCAAGCCTTTGGCTGTAAGCCACGCAAGTTTACTGTATGTATTATACTACCTATGATATATTACAAGGCGGGATATCAACTTTCGTGCTCCAAGGCACAAATCAAGCTAATTGTTAATATCAAGAAATACCTATACGGATATGCAATTCCATACTCGTTCAAAGATCAGAAATCTAACAGCAAACAAAATGAATCATTAGCATAAGCCAGGACAAAATTCCTCGCAAGTAGCACACTCCAAGTTACTTTATAGCAATTATTTAAAGTATACTCGAGTGATAAGCAGTAAGAAAAAAAAAAAGTTTCCTCTGTTGCCTGCTGTATAAGAGCGATGCTTCCACTAAGCACCCTTAAACATATTTTGAATTATTAGATTACTGCACAGATAGACAAACAAGGTTCATTTATAACACAAAATACTCAATTTAAACATGTGATAGCTCAGATAACTAGTATAAGAGTATAGTTATGAAGTCTGTTATAATTAAAACACAACCAAATTAAGCTCATTCTATTTTATAAGAGAAATAATCTTCAAGAAGCTACAAAACCTCTTGCTGTGTTATTCTAAAAATGCAAGTCAGACAAGCTGCTCACATTTCAGCTTGAAAAGCTGGCTCTTCACGCCATCTCTGCACGGTGTTTTTCCCTTTCCTAGTTTGCCCAGTCACTTGACAACACTAAGTCAAACATATTTTGATGTTTGATAGAACTATGATAACTGGCTAGTTTCTGTGGTGAAAGGAAAGAAAACAGTAATATTATTGCAGGTTAGCATCAGGAACGCTGCCAACACCATGTTTAATGTCACAGGAGATTAAAGTTATTTTGTTTCCAAAGTGTTATTTCCACACCACCACCACCCCCACACCCATCTGTGCCCCCCCCCAGTTTGTATCAGAACCTTGAGACTACTGCAAATGAAAACTTTTTAATCAGCACGGTAACTACCGTACACATGCAGCTATAATTTAGTGGCTTATTTTTTCCTGGCAAGAGAGACTTAATAGCGCTAGCACTATTAAGTCATAAACGACTGTTTTAAAACAGTGATTTACAAGGAACACAGAGCCTAAAATCTGCTTCTATTAGTTTAGTTCACGTTATTTTGAAATTGCACATACTCCCCCAAAGCCTAAAGGAAGGCATGGTCCCAAACAGAGTAGGCTACTTGTGAAAGAGTGAAAGAATACCCACAGTTTTAATACATCAAATTGTAAATCATAATTTAATCCTAACCAAAAAAATTCAGACAAGTAGCTATGACTTCATCTGAGGTCTCCGCATTTCCCCTACCATAGGTAAAACACAAAGAATATTTCACCACCTTCGTCTCATCAACTGTTACAATGCAATCTGGCAAGGTTCTCAGACTTTAAGTTTTAGAAGGGTATCAGAAGAATCCTCCACACCGTTAAACATTGTGTCAACTCTATATACATTTTGATTTCCAAAAAAAAAAAAAAAAAAAAGCAGCATGTATTCTTCAAAAATCAAGGTGTGTCTTTGTTCTTTTAACATACCTGTGTTTTCGTAGATACGTTTCTAATGTTTCTAAAAGACAACTAGAGTCAATTAAAACTACTTCATCCCTGCATTCCTGGGACATGAGCTCCCACACATCCATCCAACAACCCCTGCAAATCATAAGAAACAAAAGACTGTACATTATCCTGTTCGGGGTTTAGAAAAGAAGCAAAATAAAGCGTTGCTGGTTTACCTGACTGCTCCCTGGAAAGGTCCACAGTGGAAAGTGAAGCTACACTTGCTCGCCTTCCTTCTGTCTTCGCTATTTTTCTTATCTGCACTTAATTTCTCTGTATTGAGTGCACTACTTCTCCCTTCACTGTCACACAGTATTAAAAAACACTTTTTTTAAACCTATACCATATATATTTTTCCTAAACAAATGCTATGAAAACACTACCGTGTTCCTTAACTTACTTTGAATCCTTTATAAGCTAAGCCTTAACTTCCAGTAAAGTTAGGGTCAGACATGAGATACAAATTTTGCTGTCCATGTTTATAAACTCAGATTCATGATGACTTTTTAAAGTAACAGCTGAAAGTCAGTAGTCATTTTTCAGAATATTACCTTAAGTATAAACATACACCAGTTTTAATACTTCTGGCAGATTAAACTTCATATAACGACTTACTAAAAAACAAAAACAAACTCAAAGAAAAAAAGGAAAACAAAAATGCCAAACTTCCAAACATCTACCACCGTAAGAAACCATAAAACACCCTACATTAAATTTCCAAAATTTGTTAAAAGCCCCCCCAACGCTTTATAACACACGTTTGGATATGCTAAAAGTACACTTATGGAGGAAAGAACAAACTTTAAATAGCAAGTCATGTTTACTTACAGGCTTGTCTCCACTTGACATTTTATCAGAATGGTCATTTCTGTTTAAGCTCATGTATGGATACAACAGAGCAGGAAAACAGGGGAAAAAGCACTCCTATTTAATAATTAGCTCCTCGAGAGTAGTTATGTATGCTATTATCTAGTTTGCCAGATCATACGGCTTGCATCTATTAGAGGTTAAAATGCTCCTTAGCCCCAAATGGAACCGCGTGGCCATAAACCAGGCACACTGAAACTGAGGACGTCAAGTAACTCTCAAGTGGTATTAGCTAGTTACGTAACTTGTATAATTAAACACACAATTACAATTCAAAGCCTTTTCTCCGTGTATAAAACGCCTAACAGATGCAAGTCATCTGAAGAAGTTTCTTGTAATGAAGTAAAGCAGAAGCTCTAAGTTGATAAATAAGATTTGTTCCGTAAGACAATTCTATTTGACGCCTCCATGTCTGGGCTGTCAGTGTATTTGCTTCCTCTCAAGGCAGCAGATTTATTTGGAGAAATACCGGTGCTGATACACCCTGATCACTCCTGTAGCATAACAAACAGGTATCAGCTGAGCAAGCAGAGTGCAAGCCGCGTTTCTTTAGCAAACTACACTGATTGTCCACAAGCCACGTTGTCAGATAAAGCTGAAAACTTTACTTGCAAGATATTAAAATACTGCTCTTCCACGTATCCCCTATTAACCTGCCAGCATTCAAAATACCAAGGGGATTTATTCCACCATGAACTGAGGCATTAAAGGCAGTATTTTCCTCTCTTATCATTCGGTTTCAGAATTGTTCTGCCTTACCAAAATAGTAAGTGCAGGTTCCATGATATATGTTCTTACACAGAAAAGATTAATCTTACAAAGAAAAGCAAAAAAAAAAAATTTCATAATGCTTTGAATTTGCTTTATTTTTAAAAAAAATATACCCCTGTACCCCTATGATCTTTTGCTTGTGTAACATAAGCTTTAAACTAATTATATGAAAAGCCTGTAACCAAAATATAATAGGAGATAATTATTAGCTACCACTATCCTCAAGCAGCACAAGTAAAAATCGAGTGTCAAATTCCACATGCCTAGCGTCTCAGGGGATTTATCTAAACCCAAAGAGACCAGAGTCTGCATAGAAAAATACATGTCCTGTAACTGGAAACCATGATCAAGCTCTCACAGGTTGTATGCTTCACCAGCAGCAGAACACAACTGGCTAAAAAAGGTCCTGGACACTCCAACTAAGCATAGTAGTAAAATTTATTGGTCATCATATAAAAAAAAATTTAAAAAAAACCCACAAACAAGAAAACCGCCCCAAAATTCACAACAGATTTACAGGGAGTGTTTTTCTGGTTAACCAGTTGGAATAAACCATTTCAAGACACAGAGGCATATATCCATCTTTTTCACTGGTGTATTCACAGCGTGCTGTCACATTTTGAGAAAATACATTTTGCAGAGTTTTAGTTTTAACCCTGCAGCCCAACCACAATAAAGCCCTTTATAAACAGTTGTGCAAGGCATTTTTAATAATCCCAAGCAAAATTATGTATATTTGTTTAGCATGCACCCTTTCACCCCAATGTGAGAAAAACTGCTGATCAATCATTTTGGTGTAGAGCACAGGAAGCAGATTGCCTTTCCAGAGCCTTGTTTATATCACAGTGCAGAAGCCACCTATGCCCTGAGCAGACTATATTCCAAGTTATGTCAGACAAGATATGAAAAGCACAGAGAGCACTGGTTCGTAATGGCCGATTTGCAGTTTGGCAACTGGTTTTGAAATTAAACATGGTTATTTTTATACAAAAAAAAAGCCAACCAACCAACCAAAAAAAAAAACCAACCCACAAAAATACCACCGAGCAAAACCACCCCACCACCAAGTAGAAGACCCAGAAGCCAAGAGGCAAATTGGAGCAGCTAGACCTAACAAGCAAGTTTTGGGAAACAGCTGATTTCATATAGTAGCCTTAAACTTCATACAAAAGCATCAGCAGTTGCCTTAGACAGCTCTGACAAAGGGCAGAGGAACAATTCTCACACTGAGGAAGGGGAACGGATCTTACACCAGGAGGACAGAAGACCTTATAGCACTAGTCTTGTGCAGTCAAAGCGTGAGCAAGGGCAGTTGGGAAAGTATTAAACGTTCTACCGATAACACCGTCACTCTTCCTGCACAAGAGCAGGCTAACTACCTTCTTATGAAAACCTACAGAGAAAGGGTTATGCCCTACAACACACCAAAACTCCTGGTGCCTCTGCTCCCCTGCCCCACAACTATTTGGGTCTACTATAATCCAATAGTTTGGAGATTACTACTCTGGCAAACAGATAACAGCATAAGAATTGATCTCAGTGCTTAAAAATAAGTTAGTATCAATAGTTTGGTTCCTTAAAATATTTTAGATTGAATTGTGCATGTTCAACACAAACTTACCCCAACGGTTTTGGTTTGTGTGTGTCCAGGGAGTGCAGTTGACATCTCTTGTTCTTCTTACTTTTGGGAATTGCATCAATCATATCATTCAGTTTGGACCTACAGAAAAAATGTAACTCAGTATTCTGAAAACATGGTTATCCAGAGCAATTTTAAAGGGATTGATTCAGCTCATGTATCAGAAACAAGTACACTAATGAACATTAAATCTAAAGCTTTCCTCCTGTTCCCCATTTTTACTTCTTATGCCATACAATCCTGCAATACACAAGGAAAATACAGTACAGATTTCCAGACAAATCCTAGCAAGCAAGATAAAGACAACCCACAACTTAAAAAGCTATTGCATAACTTTATAAGTAACAGACCTCAAGCAACGACACCTATTTCAAAAGTGTAGGGAACCACTACAACCACTTTATCAAGTTACACCGCCTCACCCTCCAAATCTCAGTATCCCCAGCTCTGCACTAACCTTTCCTACTCCTCACTGGCCTGCTAACTGGAGCAAGACTCAGAATGAGCTGAAGGCAAAGGCACACTGGCGAGCAGTCACTGTTTGGTCCGCTGACAGCTGAGAAACAAATGGCACTGAGACTGAGGCTATTTATTGTGCTAGCCAAACCCAGGAGCTTTCACTTTCTCACTGTTACCTTTCTACCCAAGAGTAGAAAAGGTTTGGTTTGGTTTTTTAGGGGGTGTGGTGATGGTGGAGCTGTTAATTTTTATTTTATTTTTTCACATGCAAAGTAGCAGGGCGAAGAAACACTGTTTTTCCAGAGATCATGAAAAACCCACAATGCCTATTTCAGATTAATGACTAAACATTTTAATATTGCTATCTTTCAATTGCAATCACAGCTTTTCAACTGATGATATGAAAGATTAGGTCTCTTGGGTTTGTTTTTTCCCCGTTTAGGCAATAACTAGTCTAACATGGCTGTAAAAGACAAGTATGTACTATAAGATTCAAACCTGTGATAATTCAGTATCACCAACAAGAAAGCTGCAAAGCCAAATGCACAGAAAGTAGCTTCCCTTTTCCCCAGATTATTATTATCTAAGCAGTTCTAAGACAGCTGTGGGTCTTACCCGTGCACATAAAACAGTGTATAAAGCTTCTTTGCATCAGTCATACAGCTTCGAGTTACAGAAAGAACCCCCTTTGGCCCTACGGTTAGGGGCTCAAGTGCTGGATTTCCAGACTCAACAAGCTGAGAAAACAGACGTTCCACGCTACGACGACAGCCGACACACGGGACCAGCTGAGAAAGTGCACTCAGAACTTCACGCGATGTCACCATCATGGCAATATTTAGATCCTGCTGTTTAAGCATGCTATGTCTCTAAAAAAGAACGAGAAATGAAATAATTAAAATAAATAAATAAAAACACATCTTAAACCATTCAAGATTTTTTTGCCTTCAACGGCATTTCCTTATCAAAGTACACCTGTGGAAACTGTATGCAGCGCTCAGTTTCAGGTCACTGTCTTACTGTAGATTACTGAAAATACTTACTGTATGAACAACCCCACACTTGCTAATATAGGAGCAATCCTGCTTCAAGCCTTACAGTCTGCTGTCTGGAAGGAAGCAAGTATTTTTCTCCTCTTGTTCCCTCCTCCTACCACTCATATCAGCAAATGCTGCTTCCAAACAAATGGCACACCTCCCTGTCCTTTGTCAGGAAGCACTTCTTTCTCCACCTCAGCAAGATGTTTTAGTAAAGGGTCTCACAACTCTGCAAGTTTTCATCTTCTACTCACACTTATTTTATCTTTGGCACATAGAAAGGAAATTCTTGGACACTCGTTGGCATATATGGAAATCTCATTTACAACAAACTTGTAATGTTTAGCCCAAGACAATTTAGCAATATTTTTCCTGGAAGGCTAAATGCCATTTCACATTACAATTCTAATAGCTGAAACTGAAAAAAGCACACATTACTATTCAGGGTGAAACATTTTACTTCAGTAGTGAACTTCCAATGTGTGCTAATAATAGAACATTAAAGAGAACACCTTCTAACATTTCTTATATCAATAAACAATTTTAGGAGTTTCTCCTGGTTCCTCTGTCAAACACATCCAGGCACACATACACACAAAAAGCACATACCCTTCTGTTTCTTCTTCTCACTGCTAAATTACTGGCTTAGACTTCATCGACACTGAACTGCCACTCGCACAGCTACGCAGCAGACAGAATCCCTTCCTCACACACCAATCAACACATCTACACTTAGATTATCAGCCTGGCACTTTCCAACATCATCTGTAAAAGCAGACGCCTGTCAGTGTATTAATTATCCTTTCTCCCTGGTTATACAAAGAATAGCTTTCTAAGCATAGTTGTATCCTCACAGGGAATATTTTTCCATTATAGTATTTTCTGTATTATTGTTGCATCACACCACTTAAACACTCCTACTGTAGAAATGACTTGTCACAACTTCTGGGGAGAGAAATAAAAGACTGTACAATATAGCAAAACTAATCAATCACATGAAATGTGTAAATATATCAATTGAAAAGAAAATAATTTCAGCTGATTTTATGTAATGCATGTTATGAAAAGTAAAGCTCTTATCAGATAACATTTAAGGTTTGTGCTCTTAAAGGCAGGCACATTAAATAATCTGACAAGTGATATCACTCTGCAATAATCCTCTTTCCTGTAATTAATAGTACTAGTTACAGCAACGGCAGGAACGAGCTATTTTCACAACACAGCTATGCTTTATATGCAGCATACATCTGAACTGCTGCTGTCAAACCACAAGTGAAGAAGTGCAAGCTGCCTATCAGCAAACTGGCCTGTTCCTTTGGACATCAAGTGGCACAATTTTTTTATTTGCTACAGGTGTTACAGTGCTACGGTTATTTGCCAGAGTGTTAGCAGATAAGTTTCTATAATTAAAGCTTCAGGGGCACCACAGAACCATCTCTCACTATTCAACTGTATGCAATCTATAAACTGGCACATTAATTCTATCTTGGTATGGAACTAATCATAAGAACTCGATCTCAAGCAATGCACGCTTCCACTTGAAAAAGCAGCTCAAAAGTATTTAAGGAAAAGAAAAATCAAGATGTATTTATAAACTGTAGTTTCCATTAAGTATAAATTGGCAGTGACGAGAAGATGCATTGTTTTTAAAAGTTTTCCATTCTACCTAGATATGCAACAATTACCTCCCGACAAGACAACAGTGTATAAATGCTGTGAAATACAGAAAAAGAATGCACCCAGTGTACTTTGGTACCAATACGTAATTGCATATAGGTGGGGATGTGTCTTAAGTCATTCCAGGAATGACAACCTCCTAGAGAAGCGAAAGCACAAATTTAAGGAAAGTAATATCCAATATGTGGCCTTTTTAAAAAAACAGAAGGATGTATTTACCTGAATGAACTGTTTCAATTGTGCACCGTTATTCTGATGTCCATCAAGGTTTAGCACATTATCAGGAAATTCCATCACCATCTATATGAGAGGGGGGGAAAAAAAAAGCTTTCAGAAAAAAGTCAAACACAGAGCATTAGTTTATTTTACTTTCTTGAGGGAAATAAGACAGGAATTACGTTAAAGCCTCGTTCTTTTCATCTAACTATTGGAAGCTTGAGAAAGGATAAAAGTAACAGTTTCAGATAGCGAATGTATCAGCAAATTAACTAAATGTTTCACTAATATAATGTTCTAGAGGCACTTTATAAATGGCAACTCAAATAGTTGTTACAGAGAAAGCAGAAGTTGCTAAATGGAACATCAATATTTATATTACACTATCTGCATGACTTGAGACCCTGTTTCAGTTTTTAAAAAAATTGTACTTCAACACACTGAGATCCAAATTGATTCAACAGCCTAACTCAATTTATAACGCCATGAAGAAACTGTCACAACAGTTTAATGACTGAGTCAACTCCTTCAAAGGCTAATTTAAAACCATATTAATCCAACAAGGTACTCCAAGATATACTTTGTTTTGTATGATTGCAGCTGCAACTCTCAAGAGGCTCAAAGTAAAACGTTAAGCCTACAGAACAATGTGATTACTTATAAGTAACTAATAATGTGTCTTTTCCAATTACTGAGCAATAAAAAAGGGCAATTTCTTGGGGAGTGGGGATGGTAATGAGTAAAATAATTTTCAGCCAAAAATCCAACTTTACAACCACGAAGAAAAATTAAACCAACTAGAAAAGCGAGTAACCACTAGCTTAGTTGATCCTCTTTGTCCAAACTGAGAAATACAGAGTTTATCAGTTTAAATACTGAAAGTTCACTTTAAAATCTGAAAGACAAAATAGCAACTTTGGTTAATACCTCTAATACCAATCAACATCAAATGCAACTGTCCGATTCATCCTTTTTCCTCCCTCCACCATCCCTCAATCATCTAATAAAGACAGAATTCCCTGCTGTCTTCGTAATTGCTGACAGGGAACCCATACATTTACTTCTACAGGCACTCAACATCGCTCCAAAATAAACATCTCTGGCTCTAAGGCAAGAAAGCAAAGCAATATTTCAATCCCACATGTGCTAGAATTGGAACATTAGCACAGGTGCCTTATCTTTATGCAGAACAGTGCTACTACATCAGTGCTAATTCTGATCTCTCATGCATTTCTCTTCCAGTTTCCCTTGCCCCCGACCCATACACACCAAGCAGCAGCACAAGTTTTTGCTGTAGAATTACATTGCTAATTTGATGTTTCTATGGGGAACGAGCTACATGCAAAAGTAAAAGCTCTATCTGCTAATAACAGAGAGAAGAGAGAAATCTGCGTATTTTTTTTCCCCTCACCTTCATCTCCCACTATCAGACAACACCCTTAGGTGTTCTGTACAACTGAGTGAAATTATCAAAGACTAAATTAATTCATGTGTCTGATGAGATTTTATTAAGTGGTTAAACATCAACCACCATCACACTCTGAACTGGAAGAAAAAAGTCCCATAATACCACATCAAATGAAATGCCTTCTAGAAATCATAAAAGCTGCTTAAGAAATGAAAAGGGTTAAATATTTAAACTTCCTTTCATTTCCAGTTGAGCTATAAGAAACAGAAAAGTGTCATAGTGAACAATTCATTTAGAGGAGCAGTATCACATTGCACCTAAACAGCTTTCTATGCTACTACAAAGCAATGTTACAAGCTTCAGAGCACTGTAGGCCATTCATTCACTAATTTGCAATCACCAATTCACTATTTCTAGATTTAAGGCATAGATGAAGTCTTCCAGTCCCATTATTTTTAAAATTTCAGTTTTAAAAGAGGTCAACAGAAGCCAGTTACTATCAATAAACACCACTACTTTTTTACAGATAATACTGCAGATGTAAAATTATGTTTCAAAGACAACTGCATGTCCTGCAATAGCTCTCATTAAGAATTTAAAACATAAATTATAGAAGACTGAGAGAAGGAAGCTAAGAGTTCATTCACTTGCTTCTGCAGATTTATTTAATAAAAGCCTCCAGAACCACCTAGAAATCCAAGTACTTTGCAACAACAGTAACAGAATGGAAAAAAAATGGACCTGAGATAAGATTTCTTCATGGTAAGGATGACTTGCACTTGCATAAATGCCTTTCCTCCAGATGGATACAAAACTGATTTACAGCTATAGGAACGTCTTCAACCACGAGTATGGCTTGCCTCTGGTGTAAGAAGTAGAAGGATAGCAACAACCCAGTGCAATTGCACAAAGTTTGGGCCTGGCATTAAATTCCGGAACTAAACCACAAATGGAATTTTAGGTCAGTTGAAGCCATCTACCTGATGCCTGGTATAGCCGAATTTTCACTCCCTTTCTCTCAACCTATTAAACACAGCAAAGGTAATGAGCATGGTAAGTCTTCTACTTGACATAAACTAATAGGTAATTTTTATTAGGGAGACTGGGGAAGGGGGGGGGGGGGGAGAAATCTCAGACCTTAAAACTACATGGAGGGGCAAAATAACTTTCAAGGCATGGCCAAGACATCAAAAACCCCCAAACTTACACTGTTCCTACATAGCACTGGGTTTTCCAGGTAATCAACCACTCTAGAAGAGCTAACTATTGCTTTGGACAGCTTAAAAGGAAACTTTGCCTAATGTATAAGCGCAGTTAACCAAAGATAACAGACTATGTAAAGCCAAAAAAATAGCGATGATGTTTGGTTAATTAATAATATGCCATCATTTAAAACGATCAAAACTAAAATACAGCAAAGACCCTTTCTTCAAATGTAGCAAAACCAGGTGGGATTGAGACAGATAATCTTTAACAGTGGGGTGGAGGGTTAAGAGACTGAAGATACTCAATTGTTTTGGTCTGGAAGACAGAAGAAATTACATTACAAAGTTGATCAAGTTAGCTGATGCAAGTCAGGCGTTCTCCCATACTAAAACACGAGATCAGGAATTTAAAGCACATACATTTTACACCATTTAAAGTAGCAACAGTTACCGTCACACCACTGACAGCAACAGAAATCAAATAAGAATAATTAAGATACCCAATTACACTATCTAAGTCCAATTCTATTTTCAACCTGACATTTTCACACTAAGAATTAAAACAAATGACAACCGGCCAGTTAGAGAACTGTTTTCCATTTGCTCTGTGTTCACCTACAATGCAATTTCTGAGCTTTCCTCTAAACACGTGAGGAAGAGAAGAGACTAGAGAGCCTCCAAGCTGCTTTTAGTTCAATTTTTCCACTGAATCTTCTGGAAATGGCAAAACCTCCATGTTTTTCAAGTCAGAATAACACACTGAAATGGAAGCACTCAGATTTGTTACTGCAGACATAGCAGCACGTTATTATGGACTCGATAACGCTTACTTTAAGCCAAAGCTCTCAGGAACACCCTTAGCCTTTTCTCGCCTACTTAAGAGCGTAATAATTACCTAGTTGTAAACCTGGGTTTTAACGTTAATATGGCTCCCTTCCTTATTAACTGAAAAACGGCTTTGCTCCACATTTGGGCTTGGGCACCAAGACACGCATGCCACTTGAAAACAAGTTACGCGCAGGCCCCAAGACGGCAATAACTTTCTGATTATGCGGTTTGCGTGTTTTCAGAGCTGGGAATCAGATAAAAAAAAAAAACCAACAAAGAAAATAAAAAGTTGCCCCATTAAGGGCTGTTGCAAAGTCCCACAGGTGAAGGCTGCAGGAGCAAAGGAGGAGCCCAGGAGGCCTGTGTGGAGGAAAGGCCTCGCCGGGGAACGGCAGCACAGGGGAGGTGGGGGGACAGCGGTGGCTGAGGCACTCACCGTGAGGGTGTCATCGATGTAGAGGGGAATCTGCCTCTTCTCGAAAGGGAATTCCTCCTCCCCGTCCCTGCAAACCGCCACCAGCCGCGCCATCTCCGCCGCTGCCGTTGCTGCCGCCGCTGCTGCCGCTTCCTCTGGGCTCCAGCCTGCGAGCAGCCAAACCCCGGGGAGGTAAACACCCGCCGCGCTTCCCCGGCACACTTTCACCAGCCCGGGAACAAGCCTGCTTTACCCCATCGCCTGATTCACCACGCCGGCCCCGCCGCCCAACCCACGCCCGGCCGCTTTCAACCTCGCAACGGGACCCAAAAACCACTCCGGGCCGGGGGAAGGGGAGAGGTGGGCAGGCTGGGAAATGCGACATAACATGGCAGAAAGGGAGGTGGAAGGCGGGGAGGGGCGCACCCGGCCCTCCGCCGGGCACAGCCCGGGGTGCAAGGCCGGAGGGAGGGAGGGAAGGAGGGGGATGGAGCTTCCCCCCCCCCCCACCCCCGCCCGCCACCGGCCCAGACAGGCCGGCGGGGGACCCGCCCAGCCCGGAGCCGGGGGTTGCGGTTCTCCGCCGCCCCCGTCCCGCTCCGCGGCGACCGGGGAGGGAAAGGAGAGCAGCGGCGGGGCGAGCGGCCGCCTCCACCTGCGAAGCGGGGCCGCCTCTTCCCCCCCACCACCCCCCAGGAGACCCGCTGGCGGGCCGCAGCCGCGGGGAGGGGGTCCGCCGCCCTCCCGCTCCCCCGGCTCCAGCCCGGGCCCGCCGCTACCTCCCTCCGGCGGGAGGGCGAGACGGAGGGAGAGGTGAGGGAGGGGGGGGCTGCAGCCCGGGCGACGCGGCGGGCAGACCCACCCCTCTCCTCCCCGTCCTCGCCCGGCCTCCAGCCGGCGCGGCGCGGCTCCCCGCCCGGGGCGGCGATGGCGGGTAGGCAGCCCCGAACGGAGGCGACCGGCGGGCCGGCTTCCCGGCCTCCCCTCTCCTCCCGCTTCCCACCGGTCGCCTCGCCCCCCCTCCCCCTCGGGCCTATTACCGGCTCCTCCGCGAGTCGGCGGCCCGGGCGCTCTGACAGGCGGGCGGACACCCCGAGCTCCGCCACAGAGCCGCCTCCTTCCTCTCCCCCTCCCCGGGCCCTCCCCACAGCCGCCGGCCCCGGCCCCGGCCCCGGGCCGCCCCGCCCTCCTCTCGCGAGAGACGGCGGCCCCTCCGCTCCCGCCTCCCCGGGGGGCCGCGGCCCCGCCTCGCCGCCCCCGGGGCTGCCCGCAGGAGGCGCCCGCTCGCCCGTTACATCGCGGCCGCCTGAGGGAGCTGCGCGGGGCGCCCGGTGACAAACGGCCGCAGCGGCGCCCGCCAGCTCGAGTGCGGGGCGGGAGGCTGAGGTAGGGGAGCGCCCGCCGCGGCCTGAGGGCGGGAGCGCGTTGGAGGGCCCGGCCTGGCCCCGGGGGCTCCTCGGGCCTTCGCCTCCCTGAGGGCGCGGCTGCCGTCGCCTTCCCGCCGCGGGGCTGAGGGGCCGGCGGGGCACGGCGCGGGGGTGGCGGTGCTGTGTCCTTGCTGGGGTGTAAGCAGCTGTCCCCAGAGCGGTGCGCCCGCGCTGAGGTGCCGTTGGGAGCCAGAGGGTGGGTGAAGGGGAGGTTAAACTCCGCAGCGGTGGCGGGATGAAAACCCCGTCGTTGTCCCGAGTGGGACGGGGCCGCAGCGTTGCGGGCGCCCATGTGTGGAAGGCCTTCGCCGTAGGGGCGGCCGGAGCGCGGGCCGGAGGGGAGCGTAAGGCAGCAAAAACGCAGCGGACGCCCGCGTTTCAGAGGCATCAAAAGTGCAGCCGCAGATTTCCCTGCCCTGATTACATGCCAGGTAAGGCAGGCTTTAATTGGACTTACGGTCTCTGACTTAAGGCCGTTGGCTTCCGCGGCGCCCTGGTGCAACCAGCTAGAAATCCTGTGGCCGCTTAATTTAGGCAGCTGCAAAAACCCCCATAGCCTTTCTTAAACTATTAAATACTACAGTTGATCTGTTCGTTCTTGTTATTTATGTACATAGATACTAAAGTACTCACAAGAAAACGCAGGGGAGGCAATTACAGAGCAGGATTTTTTTTTTTTCTGGTTTCTGCATAAAAACCATCTTTAGTGGAGGAGTTAATTTACTTGAACTCATCAGGCAACATCTCTACCGGAAACATTGTACAGAGCCACATCGCTGCACAGTTTGCAGTTTGTGTATTTTTCATGGTTTTCTTCTTCAGTGAAAAAAGAAAGCCGGCGCTTTGTAACAAAGGGATGGTTTCTCACATTGGAGAATTGTGAGCCCACCGGGCTGTGATGAGCAAACGTTGTCTTCGCAGGGTCCGGTCAGCGCGCGGGCTCCTGTGTCACTTCTGCTCCTCCACTCCCAGAGCGTGGTTGGATCACATTGACAAAACAGCAATGCCCCAGATTTTGTATTCTCAGGGTACACGTTGGTAAACTACATATGAAAAGCATCATTACACTTCATGTAATTTTTAATCCACAGAAAAGGGTTTCTTTTAAAGTCGCTAGAACGTGCAGCTTGCTTCTTATCTACAAAACAGTGAAAAGGCAGACAGCCCCTTCGTGCTGTTCATTTGCATGGCCCATCTTTCGCCTGGAAGAAATACCTGTTCTTTAGGACATAGTGGCTTTGAAATAGGATACTGCCTGAAATCTGTATGGTAACATTTGACTTCAAAAGAGACGCTACTGGGTTGGAAAGGAAGGCATGCTAGTGAGTTGATCCTTGAAAGTAATGAAATTTGGTAAGAAGCTACTAATGTTTAACAAATAACAAGGTTAAGGATAAATGTAATCAGCTCCACTCTCCCACCGCATTTTATCTATTCTGCAGCCCTACAAAAAGGTCATTCAATGGAATTATGGCAGCAAAGAAAAAAAAAAAAGTATGTTTTCCCAGGCCTCTGCTTTACTATTATTATTGAAGTCAGTGGCATGCTGTAGTTGAACCATTTCAGTCTTACTAGTTGAAATATCTTTAACTTTTACTAATTATGTAACAGCTAAATCAAAGTTTCTGATTTTTTAAAAATATATCTTTGATCTGTACAAGCTTACTCGTCTAAACACGCCCCAAAGTGAAATGAAAGGTAGTGTTCTTGTTCCTACCAGCCACTAATCTAACAGCTATTGAGGTGTGTGTGGAGAAAGTGTCTACAGCAGTATCGTGGTGTTAACGTCTCTCGCATCTTTTCAAACTCATTACAGTGCCGTTTGCTCATACAGACTCTGATCAAAGAATGCGTGCTTGCATTTCTTGGTTCTTCCAGAGGCATGGTTAATTATCTGTATCTATTCATAGTCTAAACATTCAGCATTAATAATTATGCTGGTTGCTTCAGGGCAGAGCTTGCTGCATTTGTTATCGACAGCAAGCAATGAGAATTAATTGTCTCTCATTAATTCAGTGGTGAACAACTTACTTCATAGGGCTTTAAAAGCGGGAGATGTCCTCGTGATGCAGTGTTGTGCCGTTGTTGTGAGAAGCGGGTTGTTCTCACTCTCGTTGTCGCTTGTGCACCACAGTCCCCTCGTTTTGCCGGCTCTGTTGATGCAAACCACAGCTCCAGTCCTGGGATTGCTGCCCGCCAGGCTGCTGCCTGTGCGGAGCTACCAGGGCTCTGCGCAGCCACAGCAGACCTCCCACGTAATTTTTGCTTCACGAAATGGAGTTGGCATCGAGATAGTTTGCTGCTTGTCCAGACACAACTCCGCTTTGTCACACCCAATTAACGCCTTAGTTCTGAATCACATCAATAGACTTGTGCTCACAGGCAGAACTCATTGTAGGTCTTGTGCTCCAGATATTTCAAAAATTAATATCCATGAGTAACTTTGCATAAATGAGTAGTGCCATTCAGTTCATTATGGAGGCCTTTTTTCCCTAGGCAAGGCTAGGAAATGTTTTAAAATAAATACATACACCAGTTACTCGAAAACTCTGCTATAACTGTGACAACTGTTTATAAGACGCTGTTGCCAATTAATTGCATTTGTCCCCAGGATAATACAGGCTGCTTTTCTTTAATTCTGAAGACTATACAGCTATAACTTGGAAGTAAACAAGCATGAAATGAGCATGGCCACAGCCTGTAATCCTCAGACTTTACCCTTCCATTGGCCAACAGCTGAGAGAACCTCATAAATTTAAGAATATTCCACAGCACGTCTGCCTTAAGGAATCTGATTTAGAGGCTTAATCTCCATAGGTTTTATGATTCATCACATTTGGTAGACAAGGAGAAATATGAAATACGGCCCGTGTGCACTGCTGGAACTCCACTGACATTAGACATCTATCATCAACTACCATTTGTATTCTACTTCTTAAGTATTTATATCTCTCATTATTGAATTCCTCACAATCTTTAAATGTATTTCTCTTCTCAACAACTTAATGAGGTCAGGAAGAACTGTCACAGTTAGGAAAGTGACCAAAGAGGGTGTTCTGCCCTGGGCTTGCAGGAAGACTGGGATGGAGAAACGGGGCACATCTCTTGTCGATACTCTGCCGGTACCCCGACCCACTGCGTCATGCTTCTTTCCATTTGCACACTGTTTGTTTGCTAATAAAAATTAATACAGAATGTTCCCACTTGAAGACATCTCAGCTGTCAAAATACAGTACGAAATGAGCCGATGTTTAAAATAATTTTATAGATAAGTAGGTGGGCCTTGAGTACTTTCAAAGTAGAGCTGAAGACTGTATTTTGCAGTGTTCCTAAAGATGAGCTGTCACAACTTGTTGGTATGCAGGTTGGGGGTGAATTAGTTTTGGATCTTTGAATTTTCTTATAAAAGGCTGCGCTGCTCTTACTATCTGCACCACAAATTCCAACAACTGTTTTATGAATTCATCTGCAGTTGAGTTTTATCCTTCAGAGCATCACAGTTTATCTAGGGTCTTCATTTATATTCATCAGTGAGGATGAAAATAAAATTTAGCTTTAATTCAAAGGCTAATTTAGATTTCAGTATATGATTAACATTCCACATACAATTACTGCCATCAAAGTCAAGCATATGCATAAATCTTTGCAGGACTGGGGCCAAAACATTTTTAAGTATCCACTTATTCAATACATTTTATATACAGAATTATTCTTATCTATTATTTATGCAAGGGCCTTAACTAGGTGAATCTTGACACAGTTAAGTCTCTCTATATATTATTACTCATTTTCTTACTTTTCATCTGGCTCCTACTATATGCACTGTTATCTAATCCTGCCAGCACTGGGGTATGAACACAGCTCACTCGCTGCACAGCTCACTAACTGTAAATACGATGTTGCTCGTCCGCTTCAGTGTTTACAGGAGCAGCAGGAGTATTCAGCAAACAATCTCAAAACCTAAGCTTTTGGGAAAATGTGTAACAACTCCAACAGGTAACAGCAGTGACTGTATAATTTGGTAAAACAAACCATTAAAAACATAATCAACACTAATCATAAAAAGCTATACTAAATTATAAATTATTGCAATATATTTAGGAAAACCACTATTTTTTCCATTAAAATACCATCATTCAACTACGGCAAACGAAGTTCAACTAGTCCACTTAAGACAGAGTGCAATCACCAAAACTTTAATACTATATTTTTGGCATGCAATATATACATAATTAAACAGTTAAAAAACATATACAGGTGTAGTATACACAAGGTAAATGCAGTCTTGCTGTGGATTGTATCTATCAGTATATTCGCAGTACCAGTCATAATGTTTGCTAGCAGGAAAAACAGTAATTGATTTTTATTAATAGCGCTAATCAGGCAAATGTGTGACAGCTTTCCGTCCCTTCCCATAAGCACGGCCTTTGTTTCATGCTCTGTACTGGTATTCGGAGGCTTTACAACGTGCCAGCAGCAGGGCACGCTGGACCCTTTCACAAGAAGCTTTGTGAACACCAACACGAGATCAGTCACCACAAAACAGGTGAAGAAAGTCAGACAGTGAGCAACCACCCATACGCAGTAGGACAAGTTAGCCATCCGGCGGGACACGGGGTCCACGTATGCTTGCGACACATGAAGAAATACGAAGAGCACGAGAGCTGTCAGCAGTAAGAAACACACTGCTTCAATCCAGCCTTTGACTGAGCTTCTGCGCTTCTGCAGACAG
This sequence comes from Pluvialis apricaria, assembly GCA_017639485.1. Taxonomy (NCBI): domain Eukaryota; kingdom Metazoa; phylum Chordata; class Aves; order Charadriiformes; family Charadriidae; genus Pluvialis; species Pluvialis apricaria. The sequence goes on from CM030024.1 coordinate 1,247,433, forward strand.
AGGCCCACTTGGACGCTCACCATATATATGGCTAGATACCCAAAAAGAGAGAGCAGTCCTTCCCTGTTGGCATTTAAAAAGCCAACCCTGGTATCTCTGCCGTTGCTGCCGTGCAAGATAAACATCTTCAGAGAGGTTGTGTTAAGAATAAGCTGATAAAGTACAGCGAGATTTATAGCAACAATCCAAGATTTATTTTTTGGAAATACGGCTAAGAGTAGAGATGCTGCAAGCCTCACAAATGCTAAGGTAAAGAAAAAATTCCAGTGCACTCCATACTCTGAAGTATGTTCATGATACTCTATAGATTTAACACTAAGCAGTCGTCCAATGCCAAGAACAATCAACGGCCAAATGGAAAAGAACTGCCTGGCCAGATTGGAAAATTTTGGTTGTGTCACATGAGACTTTTGTCTAACTTCAGGACAAACGAGAGCATTACCAAAAATAAAAGCTCCGACCCCCAAATCCATCACTCCTGTTCCATATGTCTCGGTTTTGGCGTATCGCCGTGGATATTGCGGGAAATCCACCGCTAAAATGCTGATTGATGTCAACACATTGACATAAACGCGAAACACAGTTATTGCTGGAATGTATTCTGGATCCAAGTACGTCTTCTGGAAGTCTTGTACAATTTGCCTAAAAGGCACTCTGGTCTTGTGTTTTCTTTGGCTGTATATTTTAGAAAATATTCCGGCACAGAAGGCTGCGATGGTAGTTGGCATGAAAAAGATGACTGGGGACAAGACTGTGCAGGAGAACAGGAGAGGAGATACCAGCATGAGGAAGTCTAGCAGCAGGCTGTATCTCCTTGAACTTAAAGGTTTCCCATAGTGCAGGTAATATAAAATCAAGAGGAGTCCTCTGCACAGCAGGCAGAGTGGAGCTAGAGACAAGCCCAGGGAAATCTCCACCAAACTGGTTCCATTTAAATTGCTGATAAAGGCTTCCTTTAGATGTTTTTGTGACATTCTTCTTTCTCCCTCTGAAAACACAAACATGGACTTCAGTCAGTTGTGTTAAACAGGGGTCTTAGAACTTCATCAAAAATCAATCTTGTGTACCGGTTCATTAAAGCATACACTGATTTCAGAAGTCATCTGGTTTTGTTACTCTTCCATTTAAGGACTGCAGACTGGCCTTGGTGCTGCCGACGCTGGCACTGACACTTGGCCGGGGCCGGGAAACGGAGCAGAGGCACTTGCAAGACCTGACCGAGTTCCAGCATTACAAATCTTGCTGTGTTCCAACAAGACTCTTAACATATTTTTGCTGAAGATCTCTAAATATCAAACCAACCTTACTGTATGTCCTGCTCTGTGAGATGTACTTAGTCATGTTCTCTACGGCGTAAACGAAACCGATACGTAGAACTGTGACCCCACTGAAGTTTCTGTCGCCTGGCCCGCAGAGAGCGTGCCGTAACCCAGCCGCGAAAACCCCACGTTCAACAGAAAAATTGCACTGTATCCTTTTGAAAGAAGTCGCAGTCCCCCGGTGACCCTGCCCAGCCAGGCTCCTCTCTCCTGGGACCTGCTCCAAGAGAACAGATGTTAAATACGGAAAGCGTCAATTACAAAATCCGAATCGCCGCGTTTGTCCGTTTCCCCCGCAGGGCGGGCAGCGGCGGGGCCGGCGTTGGCCCCGGGCCGCTCCGCTCCGGGGGCGCCGCGGCGGCCGCGGGGAGATGGGTGTCGGGGGTGGGGGGGGACAAACCCCGCATTTCAACGCCCCAGCCCCAGCCGCGGAGGAGGGCCGGAGCCCGGTAACGGCCTGCTCTGGCCCTGCCGGGCTCCGAAGGCGCTCTGGGCCCGCCCCCCGCCGCCAGGTAAACGCCGCCCGCGCTCCCCGCACGCACTTTCGCCGCCCGTTCCGTTCCGTTCCGTTCCGCGCCCGCCGGTCCGTCCCCGCCGATTCGCCGCCCGCGCCGCGCTGCCCTCCGCCTCGGCCCGCCGTGAGTGCCCCCTCCCCGGCCCTTCCCCGCCGCCGCCGCCGGGGCGCTGCCCGGAGCCCGCCCGCCGTTAACCCCCCCCCAGCCCCCGGGGAGGGTCGTGCCCCGGAGGCGCTGGGCTCCGCCGGGGAGGCCCCCGGGAACGCGTGGGCTTGCGGTGGCCCGGTGGCGAGGCCCTGGGGTGGGGTGGGGTGGGGTGGGGGGACACACACGGGCCCCTTGGGAGCGACCTTGGGGCCCGGGCGAATGTCAGATTGTGCCCTGGCAAAGCCCGGGGAGAGGCGGCATCAGCGGGGAGCTGCGATAGCCTGCGTCCTCCGGGAACTGGTTTGGCTGGCACAAGGAACTCTGCCAGCTATGAGCAACACCTCTCCCAGGAAAGAGTAATAGTGGTAACGAGATTAGAAACTCTTTAAAGGCAGAGAGGGTCTCGGTGAAGGTTGCGCGTACTGTGAGCACTTCAGTTCATGGATTGAAGTAGTCTCTGAATGGTGTTTCCGTGCCAGGTAAGAATGGAATAGGAGTAGGAGGAGAAGAGAAGGGGAAGAGAAGAGAGGAGAGGAGAAGAGAAGAGAAGAGAAGAGAGGAGGAGAAGAAGAAAGGAGAAGGCAGTTTCAGCTGCTGGAAGAAGACAGAATTCTTCCTGGCGCTGTGACTGGAATCTCTGTGTTTATCGCAGAAATTCAGAAGGTGAACTTGACTCACCTCGGGTTGGGTCCCACTGATTTTTAGAGGAAACAGGACGATAACAGCAAGCAAGCACATCTTGTTTCTGCTGCAATACAAATCTTCTCTGAGTCACTCCTTTTCCCAAAGCACTAGCTTCTCCGACGCTGCCAGACCTACAAATCTTTCCTATTTGTCCTAATGGGAGGAATTTAACAAAAGCAAAGTTGCAATTTGTTGCTTTAACCTTGCTTTATTAATTCAAGAGAAACAAAGTGTTTTATTCCTGCAGTAAGGAAAGATACATTATTCCCTCCAAATAAGCTTTATTTGCAGGGCAAACAGAATGTATGACTATTACTCTGACAGTGCGGGTACGCTTTCTAGCTCCAGCATTACTTGAGCCCCAGCGGGATCGGTACTTCTGTCTGAAGCCTTTGGGCTCTGCTTGCGGAACCCTCTGGAGAATGACATGTCTGGAGTTATTTTGTTCTAAATGCCTTTTTAAATTGTTTTTTTTCCTGTTTAAGCGTTCTTCAGTATGATTTGAATGAAATACCCGACAGTAGAGGCCCTCTCTGGCGTTCCTGACCATAGGGCTGGACAAGATGCCAAAGCAGGTAAAAAGAAAGCCAGGAATTGTGTGTGCTAATTAAATTTTACTGCCAGGAAAGAATTCTTGGCTTGTTTCCGTGCAGTCAAGATTAGGTGACTACTAGTGTATGTTCAACCCTACTTCGTGAATTGACTGGACCTCTTAACTGTGTGGTTTTGAGTTGTGTTACTAACACCAGCTAGCGATTTTTGTTGTGCCATTGGCTTTAACAGGGCGGGTGTTAATGCATGCAGCAAGCACATCCATAAGGGTAATTTTTCAGTAAAATTGATGGGTACATGAGCTATGCAGTGTAGGTATCAGAAGTGATTGTATTCTCAAATACTGTTTTGAAAATACTGCGATCACCATCTCTTCTCAAATGAAGCTGTGTTAAGCGAGGGGGTGCAGGCGAGCAAAAATAAGCTCTTTCTCAGGTCTTGCAACATCAGCTGCACAGTGGACTTACGAACTCGGCTGGTGGCAGCGTAACACAGGGAACACATGGGAGGGCACAGGGAGAATGGGCCATTGGCAGAAACTCATCTTCTCTGCAGAGTATTTCATAATTGTGCATGTCTTTGTGAAAGCAGCAAGCTTCTTAACGTTCATTCAGAGCAGAATAACAGAAATCACTTAGATGGCAATGCCTAACTGCATTCCTAAGCGTTTTTTTTCCCGTGCTGTGTAAAATTTTGTATTACTGGAAATGAACTACTTATGCTGTCTGCAAAAGATAATAATGCTTAATAATAAGTACATTATTGTAGCTTTATATTTTTTTAGAAATGTGTTAATGGGGTTTTGCAGTATATTTTCCCCTTTATTAATGAGCTTAGCTCATGTGGTGGGAATGCTGCTAACTAAATTTAGCACTTTTTCTGTATAAACAAGGTGATACTGTTCATTGACTTGCTTAACTTCTAAATAATTGCAGATTTATGCTACTAAATACAAATGAGTAGGGTTACTTTGAAGGAGTTTCTGTCACAGAGAAAGGGAACAGAAAAGGAATATCCAGAAAGCAAAAATCAGGACTGGCATCTTTTCCCTTCTTCATTTTCCCTTATAGCTTCTCTCTCCTTCCCCCCAGAAATGACAAAGAGGACCTGAAATCTCTCTTCTGGCTAAGTTTTCCATTACCTTTGTACAACAAATGTGTCCTTCCAACAAATGTTGTCAAGGACATGGGAGCCCAGAGGCAAAGGTTTAAATACTTTAAGTGATTCAAAGGGGACAAATCTTCACCTAATGCAGGCCAGCTCTTATAACGCCACCGTTGCTTTCCCCAGGCTGTAACGCGTGCACTCTGCAACTTTACTCTGGGGGCCCTCAAGCTCTGCTCTAAAAATGAAAGTGTCTGCTAGGAAAACTGCATTTGTGTTGGACCACAGTAACTTTCAGCTGTACCTGAGCCTCTGCAGCCAGCCCTTCCTGCTTCCCTCTGCCCGCGGCAGTGGTTGCATTGAATGCATGACATTCATAGGCTTAGAAATCTGCCAGTTAAGAACACTGTATTGATGGCCTGTGCTGAACGACCTGCAAAATTGCAAGTGCCAGGTAGCATGAGTTTAAGGACACGTTCTTTCCAAGTGCCTTTGCTTACAGCCAGAATTACCAGCAATGAACTCAGTTTACAGACAGAGCTGCCAGCCTGCCGTCTCTCACACGCTAGAGAATACCTTTGTAGAAACTGGGCACCCCACGGGAACCATTGATGCAGGGGGAGGGCAACTGGGAGCAAGAGTAGCCCAAACGTACTAAGTTATGACTCCTGCTAAGACTGAACTTGCGTTACGTGGAAGCAGTAGCAGAGCTATAAACGGTAGTGAATGAGGTGAAAGTTCAGCTATATTCAGGCTTTGGTGCTGATCTGAGATCTCCTTTTCAGGAAAATGGCCAAAAAGAAGATTCTGTCACCCAGAATGACCTCAGCGAATCATTTGAAGAAGAAGTTAGAGCGTTCCTCAGTGATGAAGAGAAACTGCATCTTTTTGATGACCTCACAAAAGTTAATCCGGTGACAACTACAACAGGTGAGCAGCCAGGGGACTGTCTCCGGAGGAGTCACTTTCCCTGACGGCTACTAATATATGGTAGTTACTGTTCTCATCGCATTAATGAACCATGAACATAGTAGTTAAAGATTCAAAGCCTATTAAAACCTATTCAAAGCCTTAGAAAGTCACATTTGGCTTGGTTGAAAATTTTTTCAAAATACTTTTATTGTAGATTCAGCCATGCTGATCTTTTATCAAGCTCTGCATGCAGAACTCACATTTGTATTGTTGGTTCAGGTAGCCAGAGTGTGCTTGAGGGTTAACGCTATTGAAGGACTCCCGTATGACCTTGCGATTGCAGTTTGGTTTTATATGAACGTATCAGAAAATAAGGCTCTGACTTAGATTCAAAAGATATCCATGAAATTGGTTTTGAAAAGTAAATTCCTCACTCGACTTTTAAAGATCGTCCTGTTAAGTGAAGCTAAGGCCTGTTCCTAGTGCAGATGGGGAATTCTTGTCTCTGTTTGCAAATGAACAGATTTGCTTTCTAGGACTGACTCTATGAAACCTCATAAAAGCACAGGATTTATTGAGTGGAATAGTTAGCAGACCCCTTAAGATTTCTAAAAATAAGGGCAACTCTTAAAGACATTGCTGTGTAGATGTCATGGTTTAACCCCAGCCGGAGCTAAGCACCACACAGCCGCTCGCTTGCTCCCCCCGGTTGGGATGGGGAGAGAATTAGAAGGGCAAAAGTGAGAAAAGTCACGGGTTGAGATAAAGACAGTTTAATAGGTAGAGGAAAAGCCGCACACGCCAGCAAAGCAAAACAAGGAATTCACTCCCTGCTCCCCATGGCAGGCGGGTGTTCAGCCACCCCCAGGACAGCCGTGCTCTGTCACATGTAATGGTGACTTGGGAAGACGAGTAACTAACATCTCTATACTATCAACACTGTTTCCAGCACAAATCTAAAACATGGCTTCATACTACCTGCTCTGAAGAAAATTAACTCCATCCCAGCTGAAACCAGGACAGTATATTAGAACTATATCATCCTCTTGATCTCCTCATTCTCTATTAAACCTAATAGGTAACATATCTGAAGATTTTTGTTACAAACAGGAACACAAAGAGTCAAATACACTTTTCAAAAGATGCTAACAGAAAGTGTGTGTTTCAGTTCTGAAATGTCTTCAAGCAAGATATGCAGTAAACTTGTTTTATACAAATGCTGGCTGCAGCCTGGTGGCTTTAAATCCATTTCAGCCTATTGCCTGCCTCTATTCTCCTGAGCTTATGAGAGAGTACCACGTTGCACTTCGTCCTCAGGTAATCCTTATATTTGAAATAACTGTCCTTCTGCAGAACCTGGATGTCGAGTTCTTCAAAATGTATATGAGCAAAATAATCCTAAGGGATAAACCCCATTTCTAGTGAAATACGAGTTCTGTTAAAAGAACAGTACTGTTCTCAGATAAATGTGAGAAGACCTTTGCTGTTCATTGCTGTTGAACTGTGTAATTACTGTTCTCTTCAATATGAATATTCTCTTTTACTGACAGGATTTAAAACCTCACGTCTTTGCAGTGGCTGAACAAACCTACAGAAATGTCCAAAGCCAGATAGACCCCGTAAACCAGTCTATAATTGTTAGTGGAGAAAGTGGTGCTGGGAAGGTAAGGAGATTTTTTTCTGACATTGCTTTTAAGTTTTGAGATTTGCTAGGGATTTGTTGTGCACGGTGTTTCAGTGAACAAGTAAAGATGAAGAAAAAAAATTCTGACAGCACATAGCCAGTCTGCTTTAGCAAGACTCTCTTGAAATATGCGTAAAGCATTAAGTGATTGCTGCAGTTAAATAGACTCTACTTAATATAGCTGCTTTTCGGGTGACATCTGTAACTTCTGGGAGAGCTAGATTTGAATCGTTCCACAGGAACTGCACCTGAGTCAATGTCTCAGCCTCGTCTGTTAGGGAGCTAGTGTGGGTCTCAGCAAACCCTATGTAGAGACTGAGGAGCAGCAGAGAGTTCACATCCTATCCTAGCCCCGTCTGTAATCATCCATCCCTATTCCGGAAGACATCGAGGATATTTTTAAGCCTGAGAACAAAATGATTTGCTGAGTGTTAATGACTCAAAGTCCATTTATATTCAGTTCACCTTAAGATACTAGCTGTTAATTCTAGGTGAGCTTCCAGATGGCTACATCTTGATAAAACTGCCATTCAGCAAAGCACTCTCGACTGCAGTAGCATTTAAATGTGTCTGTTGCACGTAAGCGTAGGCACAAAAAGTTTCCACTGAACTAGAGCTGTAAACCGGACACAATCACTCTCTTTAGAATCATCGCCAGCTGCGTGCTGTGTTTTCAGAAGCTAGCACTGTTTCGCTAACTGCCATAACTAACAACATGGTAAAAACAAAGACCTATTGTCAAGCCTCTCTCCTGCAGACCTGGACATCTCGCTGCCTTATGAAATTCTATGCTTCTGTTGCTGCTTCAGTTATCTCCCCAAAAGGCAATGAAACTGTGGAAAGGATAGAGAAGAGAGTGTTGGATTCCAACCCTGTCATGGAAGCATTTGGTAAATGAGGCTTTTTTAACAGCAAAAAGAAGTAGTGGCCACTGTGGGGAATTTTCTTTGTTAATACACAAGTCTAAGCTAGCTCTTGGCCCTCTCCTTAAAAGACAAACTCTTCAAATACTGGAGCTAAGTACAAATCACCCTAAATATGTGTATGTCCTACACGGAAGAGTGGAACCACTCTGATTATGCTGTATCTGTCACTGGCAATTTCACAGGAAATGCATGTACCCTGCGGAATAACAACAGTAGCCGTTTTGGAAAATATATCCAGCTTCAGTTAGACAGGTAATAATTACTGTGTAAAAACCTATCTATTGTCTTGTTCCTTTAAATCTTTACAAGCCTATTTCTGAAGTCTGCCATAGAATATTTTATCTGTCTTTAGAACATACTCTGGTTTGCTGGCAGCTTACATTATTATTATTATTATTTCTTTTTTTTTCCTGCAAGCTCTCACCCTGATCTCTTTTAGAGAGCAATGGAAACACAGAGATGCAGTTAAGAACTCTGAATAAAATATTACATTAAGCTTGCACAAAACTAAAGGTGAACTGCAAAGCATTCATAGTCAGTTGGTATCGTAACAACACACCACCTGTCAGATTCTGCGAGAAAGGTTTGTTGAAATCTTTGCTTTTTTTCCCCTCTAGATTCCACCATCTGAGTAGTGCTTCCATTCAGACTTTCCTTTTGGAGAAGACCAGAGTTGCCTATCAGGCCCCCAATGAAAGAAACTTTCACATTTTTTATCAGGTTTGCCTTCAGTTAATTTTGCTAGGTATTTCTGACAAACAGTGCGGCTGAAATCGCCAGATTTAGCACAGTTGCAACTTTTAATATTTAACAGTTTTCCTGTCTGCCATACTTCCAAAGTAAATCATGCTCCCAGTGCGTTATTCTGCATTGTCTGCGAGATGTAAATACCGAAAGCAGAATTCAGTCATTACCTTGTTTTCTGTCTCCAGATCACAAAAGGTGCCACTGCAGAGGAGAGGCTGGAGTGGAACCTTCCAGAAGGGGCTGTCTACCGCTGGCTGCCAAATTCTGAAAGAAACTTAGATGGTAAAGATGATTATTTTCACAGACTGTCCATTAATAATGGCTGTAACTTTAAAGGAGGGCAGGCAAAAATGTGTCTGGCCTATTAAATCTCGTGACCCAGGTTGGTGACCGGCAGACGTTTTGCAAAGCCACCTGCATTAATGTGATTCTTTTTAAGTTTCAGTTTGCACTATGAAGAGTTTTCACTCGGTTTAAAACAGGGGGTTTTGGCCTAGCAAATTTGCATCTCTGTAGCTATGTTTAGAAACTGTCTTGTTTTTGGATGTGCTTCAGCAACCTCCTGCCTAACTTCAGAGTCCCGCAGAGTCAGTATTAAGTCAATGACTCGGTTCTCCAGCTTGTACTCTGGGATTTACCTAAACAGCAGCTGGCTCCCTTGCTCTCCTTTGACAACTCGGGCTAAACTGGACCTGGTGTAGAGTGTCCTGCTTGCCTGTGTTTGTGTGCATGGCTTTCTTTTAAATAGCACCTGTTTGGCTTTTCAGAGGACTGCTTCGAGGTGACCAGAGATGCAATGTTTCACTTGGGCATTGACCGCTCCACGCAGAACAATATTTTCAAGGTCAGGTACAAAGAAAGCACGGTCACCATGAGGCTGCTGCTGATGTTTGGAATGTCTTTCGTGTGGGAATTCTGCAGAAGTAAATCTGTAGCAATGTCTAGAGCATGGGTTGTTTGGTACTCCCGCGTGGAGGGCCTGCAGCTACACATGAGGTTGCATAACCAAATATTAGTTCTTAACTAAAAGCCTGCACCTGTGAACTTCAGTTTTCCTTCAGTAATTGCAGCATTAGGAATTAACATAGAAACTTGGAATCAACTTGCTTTTGGCTTTTTTTGTGCAGAAATGTTTTGACTTGTCGTCTTTGTGTGACGAAGGGAAGGCTAAGAGGGCACTGCCTTGGAGGGCAGCTCTGTTGTGGAAAACTCAATGAATGGTTATATTTCAGGTACTGTCAGGCCTTCTCCATCTTGGGAACATTCAGTTCTCTAATCCAGTGGATGAATCTCAGCCTTGTGAACTCGAAGACAAAGCCAAAGGTGAGGCATGCCATGCTCAAGGAAGTCTTGTTATCTTAGTGCAGATGCCTAATGGAAAGGATTACTGCGCTCTTCTGTGTGATAGGAGACTACCAAGGTCATGGGCAAACCAAAATTTAAGTGTGTTTTTGTTCGGTACTTCACGTTTTCAAAGTACTGAACAAACAAAAACCTAATGCTCCCCTGCTCTGAGAGATAATATCCTTCCGTTACAGGTCAAGGCAACTGTAACATTAGACAGTCATTTCAGAAGGATTATTGGCAGAACTGTTACTCTTGATTGTAACCTTATGCTGACATCACAAGACTTCCAGAAATCTGACCCAGAGTGGAGAGCAGGGCTTTTAAAATTAAAGCTTTGAAATTTTCATGATAAAGACTTAATCTATTAAATTGCAGCATAGAACATAGGTTGTTCTGCATGTCTGTCGGAGGTTTGTGGATCTTCAGAACTAAACCGCTGTCCTGAATAGTGACGTTTTCTACTATTATTTCACATGCTCTGAATTCACACTACTTAATATTCAAATAGTTTTGCATACAGCTCAGGTTAGCAAGATCTTAAATGCTTTGTTAGCAAATACTCATTCTTCTACATTTCCCTACTATCCCTCAAATCCTTGTTTTTTTCTGGTCATGACTGTTTGGTTTGTCTATCTGGATTTAGACGTCTCTGCTCAAATAAGGTAAAAAAGTAACAAAGACATACCTAGAAAGTACTCTCTAAAACGCCGACTTCCGTGTGGCAAACTTCAGGCTTTTTTTGGTATTGTTGTTTCATTTCAAATAGAGTGCCTGAAATTCTAGGGGTACTGTACATCCAAATTAAGAGTCTGGTCTTGAAAACTTTTCCCAGGTTTGGGTAAAAAGATCCAAAAATCTACATTTAAATTGGTGAGTTCATGGAAGTGTAATTTTTCTATACCGTCTCTAGACCTTCCATAACTCTAGTTATTCATTTGATACTCCAGATTACCTTGCAATGTTTTTTTTTTTTCTGAACAAGATTTTGTGAAGACCGTTGGAGATTTACTGAAGATACCTGTTGAGGAACTACTGGAATCATTAAGAATTCGAACAATAACTGCTGGAAAACAAAAACAAGTCTTCAAGAAGCCATGCTCCAGAGCTGAATGTGAGACTAGGAGGGACTGCCTTGCCAAAGTGATCTACGCTAAGTAAGGACACCTAGGCCAGGCTGCTGTGCTAATCCCTATAACTTTTGTGAGGGAATAGAGAGGACAAAGGGATTTACTTTCCTTGGCTTTCTGCTTGGACCCTGTAACAGTGTAACCCTCCCTTGCCTGCTCCACACACCGTTGATTCCCTTGTAGATACTGACACAGCTGCAGTATCTACAAGGGAATCCTTCAGAGAACTGCTGTTTCACGTCAGCAGGCAGCATGTTATAATTTTTTGTTTCTTCCACGTGATACTGGTAAAAACAGCAGTAAAAGAACACTACTCTGGTGGTTGTAAGCAAGCACTTTTCAACTAATCCAGTTGTCATTGTCTGCAGATTGTTTGAATGGCTCGTTTTGGTCATAAATGAAAGCATCTACGGCGATCCATCAGGGTGGACCAGCTTCATAGGTATGGCTGATTCATCCCTGGTTTAACTGGGTAACCGTAAGTCCTTCAGGCTACTCCTAGCCCAAAGTGCACTGTCTTCCCATATTCCTCCTAGGTTTGTTGGATGTTTATGGTTTTGAAGCCTTCCCTGAAAACAACCTGGAACAGCTTTGTATTAACTATGCCAATGAGAAACTGCAGCAGCATTTTGTAGCACACTACCTGAAGGCACAACAGGTAATACTCCATTAAGACCAAATGTTAAATATCTAATTTTAAAACAGCATCTTTTGTCTCTTTAATTGTGTTTTTGTGCTTCTGATCAGACTGCAGCTTTCAGTGTAGTAAATAATGCCCCAGAAATCAGTGGGATGTGGGTAAAGATTGGTTTTATTAAAGAGGAGAGTGTGGGGTAGTTGGTGGAACGAGACAGCTTTCTCTCCTCGGGTACTGGAAATCTGTTCCCTATTACACAGCTCCATTGGCTCTGTGGTCTGTTAAACTGTGTGCATTCCCGCAAAGAGCCGAACACTTAAAATTAAATTCTTGAGGTAAGAATAGCCTAAATTGAGATTCTCTTGGAAGCTGCTGCTTATAACCATGTTAATTCTCTTCATCAAGTATAAAGTACCTAAATGGGTGGGGAGCTTCTAGACCTGACCTTAGTGTGAAGGCAGAAGGCCCAACAGAACCTCGTATCCCAAACATCAATAGCGCACGGCAGCTGGCGGAGGCCACCTGCCACAGGAGAACGGCTTCATAAGCCCAGTTGTCATGCTGGTACCTTTAAAGACAAAACCATTGCTGCGCATCAGCTTCTATTTTTGAATGAGGAGGTACAGGAGTTGTGGTGTTTTACAGTAGAGAAGGTATTTGCACTATGCTAAATACATTGCAGTCGCTTCCTTAACTGGTCACACGCTGCTAATTCCAGTTCTCATCTGAGTGCTCTGAAAGCTACAGAGTCCCTGCCAGGCCTGGGTTCCTGCTCTCTTAGATGTACTTAAGTCCTCGTTGAATTCCTCCACATGACACATACATTACCACAATCCTCTTTGCCATTAACCGGATTCTCGGAAATTATTTTCTTTACGGCACCAACATGATGGTACCTCCTGCCTCACGGCATAGTTTTATCAATTTATTTGGGAGTTAAGTATCTCTTTGACCATAATTTGTGCTTTCATATGCCCAACCTTTTTTTTTCCTGCCTGCCCTCGTCATTATGCCAGGGGTTAATGGTCAGTGAAGATGGAAACCGAGTTCAAGCACACAATTACTTTCCTTGAAACTGATTCATCACCTCTGTTTATAGTACCCCTCCCAATTACTGCCTGCCCTCTTACCTCCCTTGATCTGGCTCTGTCCCAAACCACTTAGACGCCATTAGCGGCTGTGCTGAGCAAGCTTTTGCCAGGAGACTTTTAAAATAACTGGCCAAGAGCTTGCGCCTGTTTAAACACTTCTGACAGGTTGTTCTGTAATTCAGCAAAAATATTGTACGAATTATTTCAACGAATATCTTCCTCCACTTCCTTTTGGGTCAGGCTTTGTTCTAAATGGCAGGCAGTCAGCAGGGTCTGGCACACAAGGGTTGGTTTGGGGCTATGTCCCAAGCTGAGGAGGGAGTTCCGTGCGCTCCTTGCCCTACAGGGCAAACCCCAGTACGGCCAGGAGAGGCTTCGTGTGACTGTGGCCTCTGTTTGTTTACTCTGTAAAACAGCCTCGCAGCTCTCGCTGATAAATCTGTGAGGTTCCCACATACTTAAGTTGTTGCAGCAGGATCTGCTGCTATGGACTCAGAAGCTACCTGGGGTAGAATGTCCGTGTTTGGGTTTGTCTCCTCAAGATTGCCAATGAATGTGCGCTGAGCTTTGGATGAGCTGGCTGTGCCTGGGATTAACTTATTAAACAGTAACTGCATCAGACTGCCAAAGGGCATACAGTTATTTGAGCTGTAGTGCCCTCTGCCGCAGAATAACTGAGTTCTCTCTTACTTCAGGAAGAATATGCAGCTGAAGGCCTACAGTGGTCTTTCATAAACTACCAGGACAACCAGAACTGCCTTGATCTGATAGAGGGCAATCCTCTCAGCATTTTTTCTTTGCTGAATGAGGTAAGCGTGGATCTAAAACCCCGAATGCTTTTGGCCTAGTTGCCTGCCGTCCATCCCATGCCACCAAAGAAAACACAAGCACTAAAATAGTAGGAAACTTGACAGCTATAACATTTCTGAAGAACTTATTTTTCAGAGCAATCATGACACTCTTCTTCCTATTTTTTTTCTCTGATCCAGGATGTTCTGATTCAAATATGAAGCCTCAATTACTTTTTGTTTTGTTTTTCCCCCAGTATTTCAGGGCTTGCGTACTCAAAGCAACTCTAAAAGTAAAATGGCTATGGTTTTCATTTAAAGTGGTTTAGGTTTTAAAGACAGTTCTTTATGACAAGTAAGAGATGCTGCAATTTTGTCGTTTGTTATGCAGGAGTGCCGTCTGAATAGATCCTCTAACACTGACCTGTTTCAAACTCGGATTGAGAAAGCCTTGTCTAATAATCAATGTTTAAGTCGAAACAAGTTTAGTAAGAAGCCTAACTTTATTATTTCACATTATGCTGGCAAAGTCTGCTATCAGCTGGCTGCAATGGTGGAGAAAAACAAGGTAGGTGTTTTCAGAAAGAGCTATTTAAAAGAAAAGAAAATCTTATAGACTAAAAGCAATTTAAATCGAAGCATCACTAACACGTTTATTCAGTGATACTTATTGGATATACATACCTTGCTCAAAACAAATCCTTCAGGCCACGTAAAACTGGGTGATGTTCTTGGTTTAATTTTTAAGGAACCAGCACTGGCACAAGCAAATGCTTTGTTAGCAGACCTTTCCGCTGAGCATGAAGTGGACTGTGTATCACCAAATCAGGGCTTCTTCCATTCCTGAAACAAGGCAGAGGTGTTAATGGCACCAGGGTGTTTCTATAACCATAAATATAGTGCTGCATTTCCCCCAAAATAGGTAAATTTACGAGAAACAAGAGCATGGACTGGACTACTGAAAGTTCTGAATAGCAGGAAGCTTAAGTTTTGGGCTTGTTGTGCCACCAGGGAATAAGTGAAATAGTCTGCAGATATGGGAGTCTCTTGTCAGGTCTGACACCACCAGCAATTATGGCAAGTGGTATATTAGGTGATGCAATAAAATACCGTCTCTTAATTAAAAGGAATACTTTCTAATAGACTTTCTAGTATCTGCTGCAAACTGTCCTATAGGGATTAAACTAGTCGAGACTTCTAGCTCGCTTGAGTTGTGTAATGAAACAGTGTTCGGAGCAGTGATACATTTGACCGGATTTGCAAAATACTCAGCCAAACATTACTTTCTGTTCCTGAATCTGACTATGAGTGAATGTATGTAGTCAGATTTGAAACCGCTGCTGTGGTTAAATCAGAGTTGGCATCAGAAATACTATGCCATCTACATATGTGGAATGTTTAGTCATTTTCAAAGGTGGCAGGTTTCTGCCTAAGTCCAAATACTAACAAGTCAACTTTGCGTTTGCAGGACCCCATTCCACCAGAGCTGGTCCATGTTTTGCAGAATTCTAAGGACACTTTGCTTCAAAAATTATTTCCTGTGACAGAAGGGAGCCAAAATAACATCAAAACCCAGAACAGAGCAGCTGTTGTTACAGTGGTGTCAAAGTTCAAGGTACATCCTATTCAAGTTTCTGCTTTCTACTGCTATGCTCATAACTAGATGAGAAAACAGTAAAGTTGGACCAAGACCAGCAAACGTTACTAAAATGAAACAGCTGTAAAACAGCAACAGCTTCCTGAGATTCCTCAGACTCCTGAGATTCTCAGGGGTTTCACTCAGTCCGATTTTTTACCTTTTCCTTTAACAGTTGGGCAGCTGCCTTTGTGACGCTTCTTCCTACCTGTTCCTCTTGAAGGGTTAGCTTCAACCGATGGCCCTGCTATAGTTGTAGAAACTTTCTGAATTTACCATCAATAATTTGACAAAAGCATCCACAGAGGGGATTTTTTGCCCTTTGCCCTTATAGAAGAGCTCTGCTAATACTGAGTCTCTAAAGCCATCCTTGCAAATACAGCTTTGTTGTTTTTATAGAAGGCCACTGATTAGCTAAACTGCCTGTGGAGGAGCAGGCCCTAATTAAACCTGTATTTGTTTCCTACAGGGTTCACTTGAACATCTCATGCAGATTTTGAATAGCACCACACCGCATTACATCCGCTGCATCAAACCTAACGCTGACTGCAAGGCAATGACTTTTAAAAGAGAAGAGGTAACTTTTCAAAAGCCTTTCCTCACTGAGTCAGTGAGAAGCTTCCTAGAGACATCGTGCAGGGCTTTGCATCGGGTCTGTTATCATCTTGAGTCACTCGCAAAGCTCTTTTCACAGCACATCATCTTCAAATAGCTTTTTCTCCTTTGGAGCTTCCAAGATAAATATCCTTTCAGAATCACTGATGATGCTTGTCTAAAATAGACTCGGTAAGCACAGCAGCTCTTCCAGATGCACCTTACTTGTTGCTGTATGAGAAGTTCTCTACCAGAGTACTCCTGGGTTATTTGGTGTGCTGCCATCCCAGCTCCCACAATAAAGGTGATCTGACTGCTCAGCGGTCCCGGTCACACAGATATCATCATGTTGAATGCCCACAACAAAGCTTTGCTTGCTGCTGGACTCTAGTCTAGGATGAGTTAGACGAGATCAACTGACAAGCATATCTTTGGGAGCAGAGCAGCGGATGCTAAAGCTATAACTAGAGAACCTCATCTGATGTAAAAACAAGCAGCTGGAGTAGCGCTGCATTAATTTTTAACACTGAGAATTTCCTGATTGCATGCAAGTGGTATTAAAGTACCAGTACTGCTGCATTTGGTCAGTGCATGGCGTGTGGCTACCACGAGAGAGGGCACATGAGGACTGTCCCCCCTGCGTGAGCGCTCCTTGACCCTACTCTGGGCGTTACTCAAAGCAGTAGCTCTGGGCTGCGTAATCCCCTTCTCCGTCCGTTGCCCGGCTGCCAGCGCAGCGGTGCGCACCATGCAAGCTCTGCCGTGGTTGCTGCGCTGCACGTCACTTGGGCCGAGCACACACAGCTTCCACAAAGAATAAGACAGTGGGTGCCTAAACCATCTCAATTTACACCGCAGGTACTCAGCCAGCTTCAGGCGTGCGGAATAGTTGAAGCCATCACCATCAGTGCAGCGGGCTTCCCTATTAGGTAAGTCCGAATTTCTTGAGCAACGTCTTCCATAATCTGTTTCTGTAGCAATTAGTCACATACTAGTTATTCAGAACAGCTTATAAGCAGGACATCCAAATATTTTGTAGTCTGTTTCAGCCCACAAAACTTTACTGATTCTTTCAAAGCTATCTGAAGAGTTCTGCTCACTGCTTGCTTTTAAGCTTATTTGAGCACCTCTCTTTCTTGTTTTGGAGACAAAAATACCTGTCACAAATCTGGACGGCTCTTCTGTGCTTTGGATAATGAAACTCTGCTCGTTCAGCAAATCCAAAAGTACAGTAGCAGCACAAGAAGCAGTGCTAGCGCCACTTGCGTTCAAGACAATGGGATTCTTAAAAATATACCAAATACTAACAAAATCCATATGTGTCCATAACGCACCTCTCTGGTCTGAGAGCTCACTGCACCTTTCCAGTCTGAAAAGCTGGGGGAGAGATGTTTTGATGGGGACTATCAGGTGCTAAAACTTTCTAATTTAATGTAGCTTCACAGCAACGTTTTCAGCAATTAAAATTAAATTATAAATGGCTTTCATCTAAGTGTAGTCACTTGAAGTCGCGCATCTCATCGCAGCCAGTCACCCTACTGGGCTTTCTTGACCACCTTTGGAGGATGGAGGGAACAAGGCCTGAGCTCGTCATGGTTTTGGCAGCTCAGCAGGGATGGGCTGAAGCTCACCATTATCATAAACAAGCACAGTTCCTGCCCAGTCTTTGTTACAGGCAAAAGTCACCGTCTGTTATTGGGCAGTAGGCAGTCTCCTTAATTTCTTCAGAAAGTCCATGCTTTCTTGTATGTTGGTGGCTACACAGGCATCAGTCTGTTTGCATTCCTTGCACTGGGTTTTTGAAGCCATTCTGCACGTTCTTCCTCCTCAAAGGATAGGTTATTTACCATATAGTAAATGATACTTGCCTAAAATTAACTGTATGTTTGTCTGTCAGGATCCCTTTCCAAAGTTTCACTGAGCGCTATGAAATACTGAGAAAATCATGTGGGTCCAATAAAAACAGTGTGTGCAATAAAAACAACTATCATACTGCCGAGAAAAAAGGTACGTTTCTTTAGGTAACCCCACTGCTCTCAAGTAAAATTATCATTGCACCAATCTGATATCGCATAGATCGGATGCAATTACCACATTCAGCACTAGGGACATCATTATTCTCAAAATATTTTTCTAATCTATCACCAACTTGAGTTTCTAATTTGCCTAACGCTTACAGCAGGCTCTTTTTAGAAGTCTGCAAATCTTTCATCTTATTGCTGGTTCTCTGTGTTCCTCTTCGGTAGAACAATTACAGTTTCGATGGTGTTTGGCGTTCCCCCCCAGTATAATCTGATTTAGAATTAATTCTTGAGTAGATTTGAAAACCACTTACCTTTTTGCTTATATTCCTTCTACTTCCTTTCTTCCCCCTCCTTGTTTTCTTGCTGAACACATTGACCTTCTGCCTTACCTGGATTCTGCTGCTTCTTCTACCTTTTGCAAACTTCTGTATGCGATTCTTTTTTCTAAGCAAGAGCGAGGATGGACTTTTTAAACACAGTCCGGTCTACAAGGTAACGCTTTTGGTGTGAACCCCTGAAAGAAGGAACTTATCAGGTGGTTATACTTAATATTGAAAGTTGCTGCAACCCCCTTCTCTCTCCCAGATTAATCCCATCTTCACCCAATGGGCGTGGTCAGTAACCAGTAGATGTGGGAAGCAGGACCAGTAAGTACCAGCCTATTTCAGATAAGTAAAATGGCTGGAAATCTATTCACCATGCGGAAATGGAATGAAGTAACGAAGTATAGGCTGAAAAATTACTTACACGCCATATCTTTCTCCCTCAATTATAAACCCATTAGCTGCAATGCCTCATTGTGATAGGTTACTCGTCCTTTTTATCTTTAGCAGGTAATAAGCTGCAAATAAAGCAAAACAATTTCCTAAACACGGGGATAAGCTTTTGGTTCCCTTATCAGTGCAGCCCCATGAAAACCATCATAGTCACCAGATGTTTTCCTGTAAGCAAGAATTGCTTATATGTGTTTTCAGTACCTTAAAATGCTCTCATCTCCTTAGACATATTTATAGCAGAAAAGCAAACAGTATCCAGGACGGAAAGATACAAAGACCATCACGTTCCGGCATTGGGCATGCAGAAACTCATGCAGCATTGCCTTGAGCAACACATTCTCTTTCAAGGACAGGTCTGAATTAAGTCTACCTCTACTTCGAAATAGATTAATCTGGCTAACCTGTTTGTCTCATCACGTAAGAAATTGTGTACTGTGTCCCAGAAATGGTTTTAATAACCTCTTATTGCTGCAGTAAACTCCCGCTTAGTACATGTCCCCGTAGCTGCTTCTGATGCCCTGTGAAAGCTGTAGAATTGTGTAGAATTTGTTTTCTGTTCCTGCATCTTTCAGTACATGAAGGCTATGAGTCTAATTCCTCGCTTTTTGTTCTTTGTTCCCAACACCTTTGAGTTCTGGGTATTTTGTCAGATTTTCTTAGGACTGAGCTGCTGAAATCTATTCTGAAGTGCATTGCTGTTGCTTTCTAATGTTTCCACGTAGGATGCTTTAAACAATGTGAAAACAGCTGAGCCTTCCGTATGTCTGGTTCGTTGTCTAGATCTACGCAAAATGGCATTTGTTACCTCTGGATAGCTGCAGTGGAGGTGATAAGGCAGTACCCAAACTACATCCTCGTTAAAACCCACCAAGCTGGTTTCCTAGTTGCTAGCCCACGGCAAAATCTATGCTGTCACATTTTTCATTTAACCAAAGCTAGATCTAGTAACGTCTCAGCCATCACCTCCTCCCCTCGTGTTGTAGGTGTATCCCCCCTAAACGGCCAAGAAGTCTCAGTGTAAAGACAGTTACTTGGTCCTGATTTCCAACTTTTGAGATACCTTCTCTTCAACGCTCCTTTCCAGGCGAGACTGCGGTGGTGGATGATGACAAAGCACCACGTTCTGTTGTTTTTGAGATCCTTCAGAATGTTGTTAGGGGACAAACTACTGCTGAGCAAACAGGGAACAGAACAGAAAACGCTTCAGTGTACTGCGGCAAAACCAAAGTATTTATGGCTAATTCTGTGGTAAGAGTTCTATTTCCTTGGCTAACAGCGTACTTGCGTAATGGGGATTCTGGCACAGATTATCATCACGGTTTAGACAATACGCCTGCTAATGCCAGTGTGCCCAGAATTTGGCATTTTCCTTCAAATTGTTACAACCAAATCAAATATCCATCAAAATCCAACTATCAGAAGTGCTTTGTTTAATGGCGTCCTTGTTGTTAACGGACAAGGAGCTGCACTTGTGTCTACTGTCAGTATCCTCCCAGTTCCAGTAACGATTACAGCTTCCCTTAGCTTCAGCTGACAGACTCGGCCACTCCGACAGGCCTGAGCAGCTGCTTTGTGACAGATGAAGGAGACGAAGGCACTTTTGCAAAGCTCGCAGACTGGAGGACGCAAGAAAAAAAACCCAAACATTTCAGTGGAGCTAGTTTTAAGCCAGCTGCTACTGTGACTCTGGGAGTGTCTACTTTTCCCCCCCACAACACCCTTTTCCCCCTCAGATACTTACATTTTCATTTTACACCTTATCTAATAAGCACTAATGAAGTGCTCTCGCTTCTAAAACCTAATCCAGCAGTCTTAGGAGCTTGTAGCGTGCGTGTGGCTTTCTGACAAACACCAGGAGACTGTAAAAGAGGGAAGAGCTGTGAACACAACTCTGTCCTCGAGCATTAACTGCAGGCTCCTGTCCCCAACGCAGCTGGAGCAACTCGAAGCTAGAAGAGCAGAGGTGTTAAATGAGAAAGCATTTTGCATTCAGTGTTGCTGGAGAAGATACAAACAGAAGAAACTAGCGAAGGAGAGATGGTCGGCAACTGTCATCCAAGCAGGTAATTTGATAAGGGTGTGGGTGAACATAATATAACAAGTAACATTTCCAGTTACACTGCATGTTTAAGGTGGTAGGGGTGGTTATGTTAATTGAGCACGGAGAAAGCTTGAGTGCCATCTCTCTTACATTGTGTGCAAGAGCTTGTGAGATTCTGTGTACTCAGATTTCTTTTAATTAAATCTTCAGCTGTTCGTTCCTGGTTAGCCAAGAATCGCTTCCAAAGGATGCGCAAGGCTGCTAACGTTATTAAGCATGGCTGGAGGAAATGGAAAGTAAGTACATTTGTACACGAACGCATTGAAATTGAGTGACCAAGGCTTTTTTGTGTTTGAGAAAGAATCTACCTCTGTCAAGTAACTGTACAAGACCCTAAATTCTCCAGAAAACTCTTCTCAAGCTGAAGAGAAGATGGATGCCAGTCTTGTACAGCTACTTCTACAGGGTGGCAGTGTAGAGACTGTGGAATGAACTCATTCCTTACCTTCATAAAATGGGAAAGCGTCCCAAAGGGTGCCCTGTCCTTTAAGATGCCCTTTCTTAGGCTGTTAGTTTTGCAATTTTAAATTTTAAGACGTTTGAGAATCTTGTTCAAGAATATTGTTCTGCTTCTCTTCATCAGGCAAAAATGGCTGCTTTAGCAGCAGCAGAATTGGATGAGGGTGAAGAAAAGGCGTTCTCAGGTCCTGGAGCTACAAAGATCTCGGCCAAATTACCTTGCTCTTTGGAAACAACTTGGCCTCTACATGCAATAATTCAGTTCTGGCCTCTTGGCCTTGTCCTGGCTGCTGCACCTGTTACTGTAACAGGACTTCGGAGAGACCTGTCCCTGCTGGCATGCCTCAAAGTACTCCAGGAGAGCGACTGCTACAAGGTGGAGAGCTGTTTCTTTGGCTGTGGCATCACTTCCATTAGAGCTCTCCCACAGGTAACGTACCTCACACACTCAAGTCATCAGCACAGTTAAGCTGTCATGAGCTCAGGAACCTGAACTCCGCTATCGAGCAGAGCAACTATGAAGTCTGCTCTCAGGCTACAGTCTTCCTTTTTCCACTGGCTAAGACATGCCAGATGACTATCGATGGCTCCGACATCAATAGCTCAAGCTAGACACAGGGCTGAGTTGAGACTACAACTAAGCATGAAAACTCTTGTTAAACTCTGTCACAGGAACAACCTGATCAAAGCGCTGCTTCAACACTGGAGAGCAGAGTGTTCCCACGTGGGCTCTGCCATTACGTACGATGTATTTTTCCTGCTTAGGGGAGTCAGGTCGCACAACACGAAAAAGCATCCACTTGGGGAAAAGCCACTGAGGGTATTAATAATATCTCAGTTATCCTATAGTAACTTCACTGTGCAGACAACTGCACAGACCAATTCAGATAGAGGATTTCCAGGGCAGAAAGTGGGGAGCAACCCTCCAGTACTTCGTCTGCTAACACACGTGCAGAATAGCCTTAAATATCATTTACTACAAACAAGCCACAACCCACACTGGCTTCCCTCAGAAGTTGCACTCTGGTTACCAATCCCTTGGGCCTCTTCTTGGGTTTTTTGTTGATAAATTTTGGAGGTTGCATAAAACTATGCTTGCAAGAATGTAGCCTGCGCCTCGTCAGAGTTATTAGAAATAGGAAGAAGCAGTACTGACTAAATAGTCTGATCTTCAGACTTTAAGCTAATTTCAGTTCAAATTAAGGTATTGGTACTCTTTGTAGTAACCATTTCTCTTGAATCCGTTTGTACTAGGGCGTCCTCTATCCTTATTCATATTCGCTAGCACTACTTAGTTCGAATCGCAAAATTAGCTCAAAATCTGGCAAAACATCAACCGACCCCTCCACCTCTTTTTCTTCCAGGGCTCGATCAAGTTTCACTGTAAGAAGTCTCCGCTGCATTACGCAAATGTCAGCCCCCACACGGATGCCTATTCCATCACTGGATTTAACCAGATTTTACTGGACAGAAAAAAACTCCTTCCAACATAGGTTTTGGCCATCTGCATAAACTGTACTTTTTCCTTCAGGGAAGGACCGTCTGCAAGCTGCTGCTTTCAAATTACTCAGCATCCATATCTGCTATTACCTCAGAGCTTTCTATATTGATGCATTGTACGTATAATATAATATACATCAAATTTAGAACGCATGGGGGGGCATTCCTCCTCTCACACACATGCACATAGTAGAGGAAATATCAGTACTATGAGAACACTCAACATATTTAAATAGATCAAGTGCTTTAAGCACTATATACTTGAACTGAACAATTCTAGCACTACCTGGGAGAAGCAAGAGGCTGGTAATGAGAGAGCAAAAAAGGCAAACACTTCTGATGTGTGCTGGAGGCTCGTTTGGAGGCACAACTATTCTGACTGACCACCAGCATTCAGCAACACCGTAACACTTCTGACTGTGACCAAGGAAGTGAGCTGCAGTCGGCTGTAACACTGAAGGCAGATGTCTCAGGGAAAAGCGAAACTGGACTCTTGCTTTGTATCTATAGGACCAAAACATATGTACTCACAACTGCCCTGCATTTCTAGCACTACCTAATCAATAGCATTACCTCTGCCAGGGTTCTCATCAGAGCGCAAATCACCAGTTACCATCTCTCCATTGCTCACGTGGGTCTTGAAAATGTTCAGCTCTTCCGTGTTTTAAATAAACTGTTAAATACCTTGTAAAGGCGTCTCACCATCCGCAACAAGGTTTAGTTAACAAAAACATTTCAGATTAGTTTGTGGGTTAAAATAAATGCAAATATATTTAATATTGTTACGGGGAAGCAATATTTCCCATGGTTGACAGTATTTCTGTACCAACAGAAAGCAAGTCCACAGAACATCAAGTTTAATTCCTACTATCTACGCATCTGTCCAATACTCTGTCAGTGTTTGTCAACTCTAAATTGAAAATTAGAGCACTGACGTCCACGAGCAAAGTGTGACCAAACCTCGAGGAAACACACAGGATGGTTCACCCCGGTAGCATGGGGTGCTGTCAAATCTCTTCTGTCAGAGGAAAAAAAATCTCAAGGAAAGAAACATGTTCCCAAAGTAGCTCACTCAGGAAGAATGTTCTCCTTCTCTGGAGGTTCAACAATTCTCAAACAGCAGTCTGCAAACTCGACAAATAATGGCTCCTGCATGTACTTCTTCATGAGGGAGCTTTTATCTTCTGCTTGATCGACTGTCAGCAGTAGCTGCCTGAGATGTGGGTTCAGAAGCAAGCCTCTCAGTTCTTCTGATTCCCCTTTTAAAAAAAAAAAACAAAAAAAAAAGAGATAAACAGTAGTTATCTCAAACAGTTACAAGCACGGTTGAGACCGCCCTTATTTTACAAATAAACTTTCAAAGAGACCCGGGGAAAGGCCAGGTTTCCGGCATCTAAATCTTTCGGGCCTTGCAGTGAAACGCAGGACCGGGATAGACTGCAGTGCCCCGTGAAGAATCCACGGGGACCGCGAGTGTCTCCGCCGCGGGCCCTCCGCACCCCGCGCACCCAACCCACTCCAGACCGCTCAACGTTACCTAAAAGCTGCAGTTTCTGCAGCGGGACGCGGTCCTGCTCCTCCCCGTCCGCCAGGATGTCCTCCACCGACCAGGGGCCGCCTGCGGGCGCGGACAGCAGCGCTGCAGCGGGGCCGGGGGCTCCGCGCCGCCCAGCCCAGCCCCGCCCGTCCCACCTACCTGCCCGCCGCCCCGCGCCGCTGGGCCCGCCGGGGAAGGCCTGTCCGGCCGCCCGCCGCTCCGCCGCCGGTTCCGCCGTGCATCGCTCTGCGGGGGAAGACGGGGGGAGACGGCGTGAGCAGCGGGGCACAACACACACCCCCACACACTCCCCCCCCCGCGCCCCCGGCCCGCCGGTCACTCACCCCTGTGGGTCCTGCAGCACGGCACGGAGCAGCTGTGGGGCGAGAACCGCCGGTAAGGCCGGGAGGCGGCCCCTCACGGGGCGGCCGCCGCTCGCCTCACGCCTCACCGGGCGGGCCAGGCCGCGCCGGTCCCCCCCTCCCCGCCGCTGCCGTCCCCGGTCCCCTCCGCCCCGCGCCCCCAGCCCCTGCCCGCCCCCCGGCCCGGCCCGGCCCGGCCCTCACTAAGCGGCGGCGCAGCGCGGGCAGCGGTACTTGGCCGCGTCGGCCGCCCCGCAGACGCCGCAGGGCCGCGGTGCTCTCATGGCGCCCACCCCCGCGCCAGTTCCGGCCACGCGGAGCGCCGAGCGCCTCCACCCAGGCTCGCTAAGTCAACCGCCGAGCGGCGGGCGGGGCCGAGCGCCGCCCAAGGCCCCGGGGCTGTGTTCCATATGTATTTCTCTCTCTCTGTCCGCCCTGGCGGGGGTCGTGGCCGCACGCCAGCTGTCGCCTCGCCGTTGGAAGGGCAGTCGGTGCCACAGGCAGCGCTGCGTTAAGCGTTGTGGTGGTTACAGGGCCGCCCCGCCAGTGCCCCGCGCGGGGGTGGGCAGAAACCACAGCGGCGGATCAATGTCACGTAATAAAAGCACCCCCAGGGCCGCCCTCACCGTCCGCCCCGTGGTAAGTTTGGGCCGAATCTCCTGTTGCTAAGTTTAGTTTGAAATACTCTCCGTAGGAGAGGGATGAGCCATCTCCAGCCGAACGCTCCTCGGGGCGAGCGGAGGAGTCACAGCGCGCGCTTAAGGGCGGCAGTGTTCGGAGGGGAAATGGGCCAGATTTATCCTGCCTGACTTACAGTATCCAATTAAATAATTCATTTTAATCATAGTGCCATCCGTTTCCTTAAATGGCTGAATTTCAATTCAGGCGAAAGAAATTCTCCCAGAGTTTTGCAATGTAAAGTAGTGCAGAAAAGGGGTTTATGGCAATAAATGTAAAAACATGAAGTATGGGATTTGTTCATGTAATGGCATTTGACCATTTCTTACATTAGTGGGTGAACCAATTTCTTACACGAAACATACTCTTGTCCCACACCCGCTCAGGAACAGACTGATGGGATTTCGTTCCTGGTTCACTCAAACCTTTTGAAATGCTGAAACAATGACAGCGAAGCAAAGAAAGTGGAAATAAACCCCTGGAACTCCGACCTGTACCAGAGCGGCTGATTGTGGTTGGACTGTGCGTGTGTGTGTGTTTCATGAAAGTGAGAACATTATCAGAGTGTGGATTATCGCATGGATATAATATTTGAGCAATACTTGAACATACATTAAACCCAGAAAGACGAGCTGATGTCGCCAGGATCTGTTCCTCAGGGCTTCTATATTGGCAGCTGTGCAAGGGGAGAGAGAAGAAATTTAAGCATTGAGATTCTTCTTAGAAAATATCCCCTTGTTACTAAGAATGAGCGTTAATTTCTGCTAGGGTCCGACAGGTTAACTATTCAGTAGCCAATTTCCTTTTTTGGAGAGGGAGGGAGGAAGACCTTTTCCTTTTACAAAATACTTCGTCTTGACATTTTTATTTTGGTTTAGTGTGTACAGGAAACTTCACTGCTGTTCTGATACTGGAGAATTCAAGTGAGCTTTTCTCCTAAAGAATTTCACATTTCAAAAGCCACAGACTCAAGCGTGCCTCTATTTATAAGCAGAAACTTGAAAAGTGTAGTCACAAATATCTCACCAAAAAACCCACGTAATCCAGCTACATACTGCAGTTAAAATTACAACAGTAAACCGGTGCTGAGTGCCCTCATTAATAAAGAGATTCATCAACTATTCAAAGATCAATTTGGCTGTCTGTTAATGAGAAAGTAAAATCGCGCTTCCCCCCCAAGTCCCAAACATTTTCTAGCCATTTAGCGGCCTTCAAAACCAGAAAAGCAATACAAAAAGTAGGTGAATCTCGGCAGCAGAGCGCACACAGCAGAAGCCTATTCCAGCGGCAAAGCCAACAGCGCTAACAGAGCTATTTCGCTCCCCGGGCAGCGCATCTCCCCGCGCTCCCTGCGGAGCCCGCGCAAACCGGGCACCCCCCGGGGCCGCCGCACCGAGCCAAGCCGCCGACCGCCGCCGCGCCGCGCCCCCTTCCCCGGCTCCGGGGGGGCGACGGAAGATGCTGAGCGAAGCCCCAAAACACCGTCTCTCCCCATCGCCCGTCCCCCTCCCCTCGCTCCCGCGCAGGGCCCCGCGCTGCTGTCCGCGCCCCGGAGCTGTCCCCGCGCCGGGTGCTGAACCGTCCCCGTCCCCCGGGAGCCCGATTTTAACTCCGGTCTGCCCGTGGTTGCACCGACACGGCCGGGCGAGGCGGCAGCCCCGGGCCGAGGGCAGTCCCGGCTACATGTTGTCGATGGTACAGGCTCGGACGCGGTTGGTGGAGAGGCATTTCAGAGCCTTGAGTTTAGCCCCCAGAGTTTTGGCCTTCAGGGTATATATTATGGGGTTTCCCAAACAGTTCATGGTTATCAGCATAGCTGTGCAGTTTCGAAAGATGTAGACGCCTGGGTAGAGATCAATGTGGCACTGATGGTTCGTTGCATCGAATATGACTCCTGCGAAAAAAGGAGCGTAGGAGATCAACGCCAGGAGCCAAATAAAAATACTGGTTCTGGCAACCTGGATTTCAGCTGATTTGTAGGTGCCGGTAGCTTGTCCACATGCTTTCATTTTCAGCTTTCTTCTCCTCAAGATCATAATGATTCTAAGGTAAGTGAACAGAGGTATAATAAAAGCCACCACAACATTGGGAATGGCGATGAAGATGAGGTAGTCAACACAAAATGGACTGTAGAGGACAGAGAGATTTTTTTCCATACGCAAGCAGTTCCACCCCATCAATGGCAAGCAGCCCAAAAAGAAAGCAAGAAGCCAGTTAATTAAAACTGCAGCTATGGAATGGTTTCTAGTAACCCTGAATCTTGTCCTCATGCTTTCAGCCACAGCCAGATAGCGTTCAATTCCAATGCTTACCAAGTTATAGATGGTGGATAAGATAGACATAGTATATAAGGCATAAGGTGCAAGCATATCCTTGGATCCAAAGATTGTAATGTCAGGATTGGTGATGAACAGCATCGAAATCCAAAAGCCAGAAAAGCTGGTGAAGAGATCAGAAAAAGCCAAATTGCAGAAGAGTATAGAGATAGGCTTGTGCAGATCCTTTGTCGCCATTCTGGTGAAGATGACTGTGCAGTTGAAGATCACAGATGCTATGTTAATGGTCAGTTGGGGGATGCCCAGTGCAAGTACTAAATAATGACTCCAAATTTTTGTGTGGTTAGCAGAGCAGTTTGGGTATCCATTCATGGTGAAAAATCCTACTTTCAACCGTTAACAAGGTCTGCTTTACACATCCCGTGTTCCGTCAGAGACCATACTGCATGAGTGTTACTGCCACCTTGTTCTCCAGGCGAAGAATGAATCCTGACACGCAGCTTCTACTGCCACATCATCATCATGACAGTGGATTAAACTTTAACCACTCGTGTTTTTAAATATTTGGGTTACCAACTCAGAGCATAACCAATTACCTTTCAGTTGCTAGGGTAGCCAAAAGTGGAAAACACATTTACTACTACACACATGATTTGCTTAAAGCAACCTTTATCGAGAGAAAAATCTGGCCAGATCTTGTAAAGAGGAAAGATCACATCAGTAGTTTAAAAGTCTTTGAGGCTATTCTAAAATGGAATGAATGTGAATTCAGCTTTAATTCACAAACAGATTAGTTAGACAAAGGATTAGAGAGTCAGAAAATGGAGAGCAGTCATTTTTTGGTTTTGGAGGGGGGTGGTATGTGACTGATGGAACTCAAAGAACAACATCACTGTCGTGTCACTAACCTGGGCCCTGGTTCAGTGAAGGATGTAAGTCCTAATTTCAGATCAATTCTAGTGACGTCACAAAACTTCTAAAATGCTCTTGGTTGAGCAGGAAACAACAGCACCTAGCTGTTCACTGCCTCTTGCTTACAGTTGCAAATTGATGTGGCCAACAGCAGCTCTCTTTCTAAGCACGGTTAGGTCATGTCTACAGAACAAATCCCAAACTTGCAAGCAAAACCATATGATGAACTGCAGCACTTCAAAGGGGATCCAAAAAGGTAAGAGTATTTGTCTCCACAGGTGCTCTTGTGCTTGGGCCCACAGAAATGTCTCCATACGGAGTACTGCAGTACTCAGAAGTTGTCAGAATACACCTGAAATTTTATGGCCTTTCTTCCCCTTGTGTAAATCAGAGGTACTGATGCTTTACAGCTAAAAAAAAGATGTATTCAAAGAGTTGTTAATTAACTATTTTCAAACAAGGAAACGCAGGAGAATGGCTTAACCCTTTAGTAGATTAATTGCATTGGAGACTTAAGATGCCTAAGCAGTTCTGATAATGCCATTTTTCCACCTTAATTCTTGGATGAGAATGCAGCCAGAAAACGACAGACATCTATACTCACATCTTTGTTATGGGATATTTTGTGCTTGCTTGTTTAAAATTGATGTGTAACTTGTACATTAATAAATCAGCGTAATATCATTATATCTTTTGTTTCTATGTCTTTTTAAAGATAAATGATTTCTGAGAACTAGATTTAAAATACTTGGGGGAAAAAAGCTCTTTGGACGTACATTCGACACTATCAGACAGCAGAGGGCACTGCTGGAACAAGCAATACAGGATGCAGTGGGGAATGTGGGGATTTTAACCAGCGGAGCGGTTGAGGGGAGCAGTACACCAGTATAGCAATATGGACAGCACCGTTTTCTACACAGAAGTGGCTGCTTTTATTTGCTAATGCTGCGCGGGGTCGCCTCCTTGTCACCCTACGTTTTATTCAATGCCCACACACAAGGAGGAATCCCCAGCGTGCTCTGGCTGCTACCTGGCACCTGTCTGCAACTGAGCATACGGTTTTTGCAAGCTTTCCTTTAGCAAAATTATCCAGGAAAAGCCATGTTATTTGCAAAGTTATTCTGAGTTTTGTTTTTTTTTACTGTTATCCTAACAAAGGATTAATTTGCTTTAGTAACTATTTTATGTAGTGATATTGCAACAGCAGCTCAGCTAAGTTTATGGGCTTTCCACATTCAGTGCTGACATCTGATCATTTTAGCAGCAATTCCAGCTCTAAAACTGTAAATCTGTGAACTATACAATAGTTCTGCCAGAATTTACAACATAAGAAATTTGTGCCAAAACGTTGAGCTTAAGAAGGAAAATTCTGTAGCTTCTTTTTTCTGTTAAAGCTGATGTGTATGAAAGTATATTCAGGTTAGCATGCAATTAGTAGCACACAATTATTATTATACTTCATGCAAATAAGTAAAAGGTATTTCAGATGGTCACATGGAAGTGCAAAGAATGATTATAAAGTGCAAAGAATGATTATATAGAAATAAGGGATCAAAATTGATTAATCAAGCCTGCCGATGTATTAATATCCTATACAATATCCTTCTCAAAAGCATTGCAGATAAACCATTCTTTGTGCACCCTATAATGAACCGCATACGGACTTGTCAGCCGCACCTTTGGTGTGAGGTTGCTGCTGAACAAGGACTCTACTATTTCTGTCACCTTCTCAGTGCCAGCACCACAAGTCAGCACGTCCTTTTGATAACACTGAGTATGTCAGCAGGTAACGCACAGTCAGTCAGGAACTGCAGAGGACACCAGACCAAGGCACATGCACTCCTGATCTCTCCTGATTGTGTCTTCCATGGCTGTGTGAACGGAGGGAGGGGCTGAGGACGGTGATGAACAGCAGGCTGTCCACAGAGTATGACAGCTTCAAAAATATCCTACTTACTAAGAAGGGTATATCTGCGAACTTGGGCTCCAAAGTGCCCCAGATATTCCCAAAAACGCTACTTGAAATTTCTCTAATTTGAAAATTTGATGTTCAAGCATGAAACACTAAGCGGCATGAGATCAGAATGCAATTAAAATTAATATCAATTAGTATAAATAGCTCTTCACAAAAACTTTGTAATCTTATTTCCTTAACATAATTGCATAAAGATTAGCATAATGTTGCTAGATTAAAGGAGACAATATTATTGTGGAAACTGCCTTTTTTTAGGGTGGTTTAATACACAAAAAAGTCCTGATTTGTATATTCCAACCCTCTGTAATAAAGTTTGAGCTCTCAAAACCAGATGAAAAGTAGTTTGAATTGAAAACAGTGTGAGACAGAGAGCTACTACGCAGCAAAATCTGTTCCTATAACAATCTTGATTAAAGGATATTCTTATACTTCTGGGAACTTTGCAATCTTTCTTGTCCTTATGCTCACAGCACACCTGCGAGGAAAGAGTATTATCTACAGTTCACAAGTGGGAAAAGAATAATAATATTATTTGCTTAAGATCCCAGAGCAGTCCAGTACAGAGGGAATGGAATCTAATCTCCTGTATCTCAGGCTGACACTTTAAACACTGGCTGTACCTTGCAGTTGGCAAACCTTTGATTGATATTTATCTAGGTTTCACCTTCTGCAACACTTTTTAGTTCTATAATTGTTTTCATCTTTCTTTATCTGAATGACCACATTGCTGTTTTGATATTTGTCATGAGTAAGAAATGACATTACTTTGTATAGAATCTGAAAGTTCAACAATAATTACCTAATGATAATGCCTGTGGAGAAGACAATAATCACTGAACATGTTGAAGAGACTGAGAAAGAGACATGAGAAGCTTCAGGCTGAATTTTTAATGACCATTCATTCCAAGTGGCTGTTGTGGAAAATCTAACCTCACACAACTGGACTTGCAGTTTCAGAAATGCCGATAACCTGCAGCTCTCAGCCTTCAACAGGAATCACAAGTGCTCAGCAAAACAGGCCCCAGCTGTGACACGCCAAAGTTGATTTCAAAACAGGAAATTAAGTTCAGGAGCTGAGAGTCTAGTGCAGTAACCCTTGGACAACATACACTTTTACCTTAGCGTGATGCAACAGCAATTCTCTGTGTCCTTGATGCTGAAAAGAAGAAACCCCAAGAAACTTGAGTTATGCCTGAAACTACAGGAGAAAAAGCTGCATCCATGTAATGAAAATAACTCCATAGTACAATTAAGCTACAGGTGATTTGGTGTTACTTTCAAAGTCATGTACATACACTATATACACAAGAAAAACAAAGCACTGAAAGGATAAGGGATTGTACTGTTCTGGTTTCTTTCCTGATGCATTCTCCTTGAACTCACATCCAATTCTCACTTCCATTCTTGAAACACCAGGCCCTGTTTGTTGCAAAATGCAAGGGTTCAGCTTTCCCCTCTGTTGCCCCTGCACTCCAAGTATACACTTTACCAAACTGCGGACAACACACGACCTGAGCCAAAAAATGGCAAATGATATGCAGCTTGGCTAAGTACTGAGGAAGATCAATTCCTGCTTGCCATGACCTTCAGCAAACCCTTGAGAAAAGACCATCCATCTGCTCAGTCTTTCAGTGGGCATCATGAGGCCTGCAAATATGGAACATTCAGGAAAAGGAGTAATACAAATAAAGAGCCTATTTGTCCAATTTATGTTTTAATTTATGCAGATTAAAGTCTTCCTCTTTGGAGAGGAAGACACAAATGGGATGTATGATCTCCTTCCAAGATTTTTCTGAGATGTTTTCATAACAGAAAGCTGTCCGCTCCTCCTCCACCCACGCTCTTTGAGGAATTTTTGCCTCACAGATTTCGTGTTATCTGATGTCCCAGCTATGCTTTCATGGCCCTTACCAGGAACACAAAGTGAAGACAATCATGAGGCTTGAATGCCTCCAACTGCTGCTTAGCATTACGTTAGCTACAAGCCCCAAAATAATGGCAAGGACAACTTGTTGCAAGAACACCCCACAAACCAGGCCCTCTCCCTGTCTAGGCAGAGCCTGAACATTTCTCTGAGATGCCAGAACTGTTATTTTCACCTTTGAGGAACTTGTATTAGGCTGTTTAAAGGGAGGCAAACATTGATAAATATCTGTAAGCAAAGTCATGGTAAACAAAGCCTTTCACCAATGATTTATATGTAAAGAAGCCAGAATGCATCTAATCCCTTTGGACATGAAATGGTCCATGCAAAAGGCATCTTCCTTCTGAACTAAACAACTACAGAGGCACAGTGAGGACTATTCTTAGAAGAAAGCAATGGTCAGAAAGGTGTGTGCTTCAAACCAGGCAAAATAACAAGATAGGCTGTGAACACACAGAGCTAAACGTACAGCTTAGAGACATGCATCCTTCAGAACACATCTCCATAATTCTAGGAGATGTTGAATTGCACACTACTAGTGTTTCGTCACTCACTGAATGAAGACTATTCCCCTACAGAAAGAATGGTGCTTTACATAAATACTGGGAAAAGGAGAGAAGTTCAGCTTTACTAATGATGACATCACATAATACAGGGTCTAATCGTCAGGTACAGCCTAAAATAGACAGCAAGCAGTTAATGCACCGGAGCTGAGCAGAAGGCCAAATAAAGAGCCATTGCACATTGCTTCTTACTGTCCCACTGGAAATGACCTTGTATTAGAACAAGGATCCCAATAGAGCAGACTCAGGGAGAATCCCAGCCAAACCACATTTTCACATGAAAGATTAAGACTTAGTGTTTCTGATTCACCAGCAGCTACTGCTCACTATATTCCAGATTTCCTGTTCATGGTCAGGGAACTCTAATGGAGACAGTTACAACACACAACACAATGATGATCCAAGGGATGGAGCACCTCTCCTATGAGGAGAGGCTGAAAGAGTTGGGGCTGTTCAGCCTGGAGAAGAGAAGGCTCCGGGGAGACCTTATTGCGGCCTTCCAGTACCTAAAGGGGGCCTACAGGAGAGCTGGGGAAGCTGCCCTTTTTACAAGGGCATGGAGTGATAGGACGAGGGGGGATGGCTTTAAGCTGGAAGAGGGCAGGTTTAGATTAAACATTAGGAAGAAGTTTTTCACTTTAAGGGTGGTGAGGCACTGGAACAGGCTGCCCAGAGAGGCTGTTGAGGCCCCGTCCCTGGAGGTGTTCAAGGCCAGGCTGGACGTGGCCTTGGGCAACCTGGGCTGGTGGGAGGTGTCCCTGCCTATGGCAGGAGCACTGGAACTCGATGATCTTCCAGGTCCCTTCCAACCTAAACCATTCTATGATTCTGTGATTCTATGAAGAGCACTTAGTGTGTTCTCTCACTCTGAAGAGTAGGTTTCCCAATCACCCAGTCACTAATCATGAAATTCATCTGTGTTTTAAGTCTCTTGGAAGTGCTTCCCCCTCCCACTGCAGGGACGATTCCTCCCAGGTCAGCTCATCCATGAGCAGGATTTGGACTCAAGTTGGTCTCACCCTCACAAGCCTTAGATCTTCCTTCTAAGAGAAACAGCTCAGCCTCCCAGCAAAAAGAGCTGTGCCACCGCCTTGACTTTGACTGGGACTCTTATGCATTTGTGCCACAGAGTCAGGCCCAGCCTGCCCTCATCCCCTCCTGCCTGTGCTGCTGGGACACGGGGGCACTGCAGCCGCTTAGCTGGAAGGTTAGGAACAGCTCTGGACTTCCTCCCGTCAGCACATGGTAGGATCATTTGGCTCAGACACATCCAAGCTTCATTAGACATCACGTCAGTCCCTCCGAACTTCCCGTGAAGCCCTCTTGGTAGCAGCAGGCTAATGTCAGATCTCACGCAGTTCAGAAACCAGGCTGGGGGGAACATCTCCAAAATCTTTGCTGCTGTGGCTCTCAAGTGCAGTTTTCATTGGTTTTGATACTCCCTCCTGTTCTTATCTATCCTGTAGCTATAGGCACAACTGCAATCATTATGCCAGGAAAAAGTAGCCTTGAGTGCAATAATCTGCAATAGTCTCCCTGCATAACTTTCTCTCTTAGCTTCTCTGACTAATGTGTATTCTCATATGTATTTAAGTTCAACGTCCAAAGGCCTTTATGTAAATCCCACCTAAAGTGCAATTCCTTCCAAAAATATCTCTAGGTGCAAAGATGACATCGAGAACTGACAACCAAGCACCTGTCAGGTAAGTTTCTTTAGGAAAAAAATGGATATCACATGATGTCTGCCCTGCTTATTTAGATGACAGACCTTATAAGGAAAGGGAATGTCTTTCCCTGAGCCTGCCTTCTCTTTCTAGCACAAATAAAGATTTAGTTAACATGACCGCAGGGCAATTTATTACCACTTTAATAATGACAAGCTGGAAAGCTTACAAAAGGGAGAAAAATAAAAAAGAAAGAAACCCAAACCCAAGAATCCTGAATTTCAAGATCAAAATTTCTAACCCTCAGATTTTTCAGTCCTAAACAGAGGATTTCTAGCAGGCTCTTAGCTTTCAGACAACTAAGCACAAACAGTGACAAAATTCATCAAAGGGCTTTGGTTCAGCTCTCCCACTGAAGACTGTCTCCAGAAAAGAAAAAGAGAAAAGCCCGAGAGTAAAATGTCTTGTAGGTGCCCTTGAAGGCTGACACCGCCTGACACGGCCACGTTCACGCCCCCGTTTCTCTCTACGTGCTCAGCATGCACCTTGCTTAGATAGCTCCACCGAGACTGCCAGACTAGGAAGTTAAAAAACGCAACAAATTCCCTTATTGTTCTTGTCACTGCAGTAACTATTTATCTTAGCACCATGTGCTAGGCAAATCATCGTCTGTTCATGCTTTAATCTACCTAATCCAGGATGGAAAAACACTACCCAGCAAATCTTCATTGTTGGAATGTTATTTATAGCCATCCTTTTTATGAATAAAAGACCTGCTCATAAGTCAGCTGTCAGATTTCCCTTTGTTATTACAGGTCCTGATCCTGTGCGACCCTACTACTGTCATACTGGCCATACTCTTCACCAGGGAGCCCACGGCTCTCGGTAAAGGCAAGCAGCACTTTCTTGGCTCTTTTTTTTTTTAATTCAGCCCTTGCTGGATGACTAGGCTTGCTCAGTGCAGCCAGCATAACGCCACTTCACTCTGTCCACCCCTTCATGGAGGAGAACTGGGTCAAGCATCCTGCTCTTCTTCTTGCACCCAACCCAGCATGTGGATTGCACCCCCACGGACAGAGAGGCATTTGGGGAAGGGGAAGAAGAAGTTGCACTCCCTTTTCTCTTTTCCTCAGCTGTATCGAAATCCAGCCCCAAATGAAAAGATGAAAATGTGTCTATAGTAGCTACTATAGAGCAAAAAATAGTAGCGCCACTTTTCCGTACACGCCTTTGTTTGCTGAACGTAAAGCCTGAGTTGCTACTGAATCAGACACATGGAATTAAAGCATTCAGATAGCAAAGCAAAGGGGACAGGAAAAAAAAAATTCTGCATATATTATACCATAGCACCAGAAGCAGGAAAGGGAAGAAAAAGTATTATTAAAAAAAAAAAAGGGACAAAAAACCTCCAAACTAACCAACCAAACAAAAAAAAGCACTCTCAGTTAACTCACTGAGTGCAAAAGCATATATAAGTAAGGTGTTGGTATGGCACACTTCCTGATACTGCACACAGAAGTCCCGTTTTCCAGGCTCAGAAATCTGCTCCAGCCCTGAGCAGCTGTTGGGAGGGTTGCAGGGTAGGGATGGGGGGGGGGGGGGGGAAGGAGGGAGTTGGGTTTTTGTTTGTTTCATTGGGGTTTTTTGAAACAAAACACTAACCTTAACACACAGGTTCACAGTTAATCGAATGTCGTGTGGGCTGTCAGAAAAAATAGCTACGAGTAAACAAAAATTTACCAGTTTAGTAATAGGTTCCTAAACATGCATAGGTTGCAAAGTATCAGTTATTCACTACAGAGTACTTGCTTAGTGCTAGAAAACCTTATTCCTTTTGCCATTCATTTTGGAGAAATGAATAAATTTAGGCAAATCAGGAGTAGAGTAAATCTGGAGAAATTACAAAGGGGAGGAGTTCACCTTCCTGGCTATGGCTTTCAGGTCTGTCCAGGACTACTTACTCCAGTATAAAACTGAGAGCAGAAATATGATCACATCCTAAGAAGTCTAATCAATTCTGGTTTCAACACTGAGCCTATTTAAAATAGATAATGGAATTGCTGTTCCTTGTTCTGTTCTCTCTGCACATTCTCAAGACAGAGGCAGCAGGTAAGTCCTTGCCTGTTCTTTCTAACCCCATGTACGAAGGTTACTTTTATTTATGTTTTGTTTCTGATTATCAGTACATACAGTACCGACTCTCTAATTCTTTTATATGACAAATGGAAAATGTTTTATTTATTTCTTTGCCTTTTACTATCTGTGGTAAAATACCAAGTATAGAATTTTCTCATGAATGAACGACCAAGGGGTTTTTTTCACCTTTAGAGATTCTAGTTGCCTTCTTCCTCCAAGAAAAATCAATGAGGTATGACTTGATCTCTATAGTTAATTATATATATAAATTTAAAAAATCAAAATAGAATTTCTTTATCTGTAAACTTCTTAATACTTCAAATAGCTTGGTTTTCTCTTCTACTCATATTGCTTTGCCATTTGTGATATAAGATGAAATTCTTATGGTTGACTACTGAGCAAGAAAGAACACTGTCTTTGCTGCATTAGCCCAGCAGATCCATCTATTTTTGCACTCTGTGCACTATGTACATAAGTACACTGCACTTACGATGACTAGATTAAATAGCGATCTATAATTAGTATTGAAAAATGCAGAAGGTATTTTTAAGCTTCTGTTAGATCAGCAATGCTATAACATTGAAAAAATCACCTTTCCTATGTAAATATCAGCACACAGCCTCAAAATTAAAGATAAACACTGCAGTTCTTAATAGTAATGAAGGGTCTATTGTTTGCACTAAAATAGACTAGACTGCATTAAGGAAAAAAAAGCGATACAATAATATCAGAGGTATCAGAGGGAAGCACTGCACCAAGAGCCTATTAAAGGGACACAGCTCTAAAGCAGATCAAGATTCAGTTGTCAGACTTGAAGTAACAGAGGTCTGAGGTGCTCAGAAAGTGCTGTAAGGAGCACAGCCTGAGCACTGGGGAAATGGGGGTGTTTCCCACATTTTATTTGTCTGTTCTTAATTAACTATCCATATCCACAGCTCAGTAGCTTGCCTTTTCCAGATTCTTACCTGACAGTTCAAATACCTTCCCTCTTCTTTAGTCTGCATTTTGTAGGTATTCTGTCTCTGGAGGCTTCCCTCATGTGGTGCAGGTAAACAGAAACACAAAGAACCTTTGCTCTTCCTAAGTCCACAACTGGTGTTTGCTTGATATTGATTACTGACTGATTAACACTTTGCTAAATTTACTGCTCTGTTAAGGTATTTATTACAGGATCTTGAAAGACTATTTAGAAAGCCTTTATGGGCTTTTATCACATTAGTATTAGTAATTACTTCTTTAGCAGACGGAAGTAAGATAGGGAATCCATTCAATATTTTGGTAGCCTTTTTTCCCCAATCATGATTATTTCCATTTTCTTCTCTGAGCGTAGAGGCAAACTACACAGTCATTAATGCACAAGAAGCCCACTCTCCTCCCCACCTTCTTTTCCAAACCTTTTCCTGAGGTAGAAGCTTCACAGGATACATTGTGCTAAGTTAATGGCTGAACATTTCAAGAAATCTCTATGTCTGAGAATCAGCTTAAATTATTTTTCATTATATTTGGAAGGTTGGTTTGTGTTTGGTTTGTTTTTCTTTTTTAAACAAGGCTTTCATTTCTATCTGACCACTTTTCAGAAATAGCTTGAGTGGTATCCATTTATCAGCTCATTTAACATACTTTCACCAGGGCTGTTTTTATAATCTGGGCAGCTTCATAATTCACCACACTTAAATAGTCAATATGACTGACTGCTAATCTTTCAAATTGCTTTCAGCCTTGACCTGTCTTAACATCATAGCACCTATGTTTTAAAATCATTACTAATAGTCCTTACAGGGTTTTATCAAGAAGCAAGCTTCATTACCCTCATTTACAACAGGGAAACCGAGGCACATTGGTGCTTCCACCTGCCCAGAGATCAATCAGCGCCAGGAAGAGAGAGAAACCATCTAGCTTGAACCTCTGTCCAACATCTCATCCACTGACTTATATGGGTCCCAGTTAGCATATTACATTAATAGCTTTACTGCTGCACCTCAAATGCCTTGCTTCATTCCTTTGGGAGATCAATGACCCTCTGGTACTGCTATTAGACAGGCAGGAGAGACAAAACCTCTGCAATATTCTAACAGGAACCCCAACCCTTTGAGGGAGAAGTTTTATTAATGGTAGATTTAGTCTAGTGCCATCCCGCAAACAACACTTGTAGAGGACCATAATATAAGTCCATCTAGAAGCTTTGTAGTGGGGTTACAGCAAGCTCCATGTGTTACTGAAAAATAATTTTATTTAAGAGGAGTGGAGTGAACCCCAGCATGTTTTAACCTTTTTCTTTATCACAGACCAGGACCCAGCCGTGAGAAAACTTTCTCCCACAATCCATGCTATAGTGCTCCAAGAGATTGATGCATGATAGAACATGATTCCTCTAATTTTCTACATTTGTACTTACATGCTTTCAACTTTCACAAACATAAAATTTACATAACCGTGCTGGCGCTGATTTTGTCAGCATCAATTCTCAGTCTGATGTTTCCTCAGGGCCCTTCAAATACAAACCATACCTGATATCTCTGTAAGCAGCGTAAAAAGAGATGCTTTAACTTCTTCCATGGCTGTTTCTGATGGTATAGACTGCACGCATATTGGGATGTTGCTGCACTTAGATACACTCTGGGATGAAAAGTTGCATTTTCAGTTGTTTAAGAAAGAAGAGTAATAACTGCAATATACGACCCTCAACACATAGAAAAGGCAGTAAGACATAGCTGCTTTAGGCAGTAATACGTAGGTTCTTTAGGAAATATGGATTACCTGAATTTTCCTCTCTCCACCCACCTAATCCAACAAACGAGTAAATATAACAGACAAGCTATCACTGCCGTTATCTCAAAGTAGTTATCTCGACTATCTCAGTGAAGACAGACTTTGGATCTCAAGTTGTCATCATTATGCATCATCATGCATCATCATGCAGGATACATTGCTTAGGGCTTCCTTCTCTTTCTTCCTTGTAATAGCTCAAGCTGCCAAAATAGATTTAAAGGCCTATATGAGTCTGCCTACCATCATCCATAAGTATCAGTCTATGCCATCATTGTCAGATCCACTGTATGCAAGAAGAAACAAGAGCGCATATTTGTCAGGTTGCTGAGTGTGCACTGAGAGCAAGACCTACCCACTGGTACTGCTCTGTGCTCTCCCCTCTCCATGTGGCTGTGTAAACTGCACAAGCAGGCTTCAGGCAGCAGAGAATTTTTTAGCTGTGTCATCTGTGCTGGACCAGTAGCAGCACTTAATACTTAACATCTTTGAAACTCTGAAATTTTTTGAGTCATGAACCTTCCCATTAAACGGGGATCCTGCAACTAAATTTTAGCAAATGAACTCTGTAAGAGGGACTGTTATGGTGAACAGAGGTTTCACTACTCTCATATTCAACATCATATTTGGCTTAGAACTGGAGGGGGTTTATGACTGAGAGAAGAGTGGGCACAGATTGCTTGACCAGGATATCTAAGGATGCAAATACTGTAACCTCAGAGTACACATATTTCCTTCCACAGCTTATCATAAAGGCACAAAGTGGTAAAGCATTGTAACAATTTCATTCTCACTCTCTCTTTGACATTAAAATTCAGCAAAAGATGAAAAGCACTTGTGGCAGAGCAGCAGGTGAGGCAGTGCAGCCAGAAAGCAGCTCTTCAGTTAACTGTAACAGCCTGTTTCATGTGGGGGGCAAAGACCCAAGCCCAACAGGCAAAGAAACAACACTGTGTATCACTGGAAGACTGCTGAAAGGCAGCTGCAAGACAGTATTAGAATCATATATGGAATAAACTTTGAAATGTTTTTAACCTCTTACATTTCTGTAGCCTGCCAGGCATGGCACCCAGATACATCTGTGTTGCACAAATGGATAAATTTGTGTCAGAACAGGAATGCTTTTATTCTCTTCACATTAGCATATGTGTGAAGTTATTCAAGAATATGTACCATGCAGTCACACCTTGCTGTAATCTACATTCATCTGCAGATCCTGACTTCCTCTTAAAGAATTACACATGTATGTGTTATAAGATCACCTCTGCTGTCTCCACCACATAAGAATCCAACTGCCCCTCATCCCCATGCATGACTTCCAAAATGCTGAAGAGTGATTGCATATAGCATATAGTGCTGAATGACTGATTTCACAGGTTAGATGAATCCTGCTTTGTTTTATCTGTGCTGCGCCTAAGGCATCACACACCTATGTGATGCCTTGATAGGCATTGAGGTTCTTGAGCAGACAGATTTTTTACCAGGCTGATGCATCCAAGGGCATTACAGCTCCAAGTTCAAAAATCATTGTTTGCTAGTTTGCAGTCTGTTTCTGGCGACATACAACGAGTGGGCAATTTTCCATGTACACAGTGGACCCAATCACATTAGTGCTGCTCCATTTAAGGATCAGCCTGACTAGTGTGAGTACACTACATTGTCATCAATTTGTATTAACTCACCGTTTAGCTGACCTCATGCAGAACTGCAATGCGCTGCATCACCTTGTCCTTCTCCAGCATCCAAGCCAGGGTGCTTTCCTGCTGTTCTTCACTTCAGCTCTGAGGGAAGGGAAGGAGCATGGTAGAAGCCATACATAGCAGCCATATGCAGGTGACAAGACATGTTACTTCAGTTTAAGAATTACTCTCCTTTCTCCTGTAGCAAAAAGTATCAGCATAACAATTGGAATATCCCTTGCACTGACACTTAAGAAAACTGCAGTCATGATTTCTCCCAGCTCTTACATTTAGATTTTGAAGACTGGAAGCAGAAGAGCAGTTTCAGAGACAGGCACTGCTGTGAAACACCTTTCTTTTAGCTGTTCGACTAACCAGCACAAACGTTTAGGTCTTCAAGACACGCTGCAAGGTCCAGTTCCTCAGCTAGGTGCCTGTCTCCATGCGGACAGGCTTTTTTCCCCTCTTGTGACATGGCAGAAGATGTTTTATTATGCTGCAGAATATATCTAATGGCCTGTTATTAGATTTTTAGCCACATTTCTAGCCATAGGATTGGTCATCATAAACCCAGCACAAAAGACTACAAAAATACTAAAAAAAGGATTTCTGAATTTTATTTGACACTGCCTTTGTTGTAAACAAAGCAAAGCAAAATATCCCACGGAAGCAAATCACCCTAGCCCTGGATCCTCATTTTTTGTTAAAGGTCAGCTTCCTTCTTTGATACAGCAAATTTATGAGGGCACACATATATGACAGAGGCTATGACAGTGTCACAGGTCACACCTAAAAACATTCTCCTCACTCTCTGACACAAAGGAAGTAGTTTGCAAGTGTTTATAAGGCATATCTAGAATCCTCCAATCTCTTTGGAT
Source organism: Pluvialis apricaria (assembly GCA_017639485.1). Taxonomy (NCBI): domain Eukaryota; kingdom Metazoa; phylum Chordata; class Aves; order Charadriiformes; family Charadriidae; genus Pluvialis; species Pluvialis apricaria. The sequence continues at coordinate 1,289,453 of CM030024.1, forward strand.
TCTTTCTTTAGTTTATGTGTGTTACAGCCGAAGATCTCATTAAGCATGTGATTTATGTATACATGTGCAAATTATAAACACTGTGCTCAAATCAGATATAGTTACTTGCAATGCTTCACTACTATAATAAAGCTTATTTTCAGAGCTAACTCCCCATAATAGCTTGGAATGTACATACATACAGATGTATATCATTATGAAAAACAAAATTTCCAGTTAAAAGTGAATAGAAGAGATACGAGTGATCATGAACACTTGTTTTTACATGGTTAGAGGTACACAAATCTATAAATAAACATGTGGAACTGTTTTTGCCTGTCAAAGTAGTTGATCAGGACTTCCTGAGGATGTGTAATACTTATGAAAGTATAAACAAACTTATGTATATATGCTCAGTTTGTATTCAGCAATCTCATTAATTAGAAAGACAGACTTAGATTCCACTTGCTTTTAAGTTGCTTTGTCTTTTGTACTAAAGATAAGTTCCACAAAGCAAGCTAAAAATAGAACGAACCCAACACAAACCAAAGCTAAAAATATACTGCATGCAAAACTAGCTTTTGCCATTTTCATAGAAAAGGCCAGCCTTCACTCTGCTCCAAAGCCAGTGGTTACAGATTTTAGGGATGGATTTGAAACCGGGACAATAGAGCCACAATGAGAACTACGACATTCGGGGCAGCCTGGGCTTTCTGCAAAGTGGCAGTGCAGTGGGAGCACTATCAGCTGTGTCTCTCAGAAAACAACGAATTGTCAGCAAGGACATGGCTGAAAGAGGGTGACAAGAGATCTAAAGGGACAAACAAAGGAGTCAGTCAGTGAAAGAGAGGGAAGGGATTTTAACTAAAAAGCAACAGAGGATATTCTTACTGGCTCAGTACTTCAGGCTGTTGGTGGCATAAAGGTCATTCACACTTCAAGAGATTAAATATAGTTAATAAAAATAGCCAACCGTCAACATATAAAATTAATACATTTCCAACCACTTTATCCAAAAGGAAAAAACCTGTTTTAGTAACTCTTTTGTGTGGATTGTCAAATTAAAAATGCGATTTTCAGCTAGCCTTAACACCACCTGTCTCGGCACTGAGTCAGAGGAGCTGCAGGCTTCCAAGCAGCAGCTCAGCAGGTCCAAGTAGGGCAGTAAGCAGGCAACAAGTAGGACAAAGTAGATTTAGTAACTTTTATGGCATTCAGGCAATCTGACCATGGTCCAAAGAGCTTAAGGGTCTTTTCCTAGATCACACAATAGCACATTGGCAAACTGCTGACACCCTGGCTTCCTGCCAGAAGCACTGTCCTCCATCCAGCCGTGTAAGTGAACAGAAGAGGGAGTTCTCAACTGAAGGGATTTTTTTCCTCAAGTTTCCAAGCTAGGCTTGATAGCTAAAACAATTGAAAACATTTACAATAAAATGAAAACAATACGTAATTGTATTGTTTTCCAGATATTCTGGTGCCAAAAAACAGCTTTGGTCAGGAAACCACTTGTAAATTTGACAAGGAAGAAACAGAGATAAGTAGGACTGCTTACTTGCCAAGAGAGACTCCCTAAATTTAACTGTCTTGAACTTTGTGAAGGAAGAGGAGGCCTTCAGCCCAGTTCAGCCCCACTCTAAATTAAAACCCAGTAAAGTCAAGGTCACACCTATGATATGGCGCATCACCACTCAAATCAAGAATCCGTAACACAATGTAAGAGCCAGATATAGTTGATAACACAGCAGCTGCAAGTCCAGGTGGATGTGCATACCCAGTGTATGTGTATACTGAACTATATTACTTCCAACGGTGACAACAATGCAAATGTGTCTATTTAATGCCAATTAGGTGAGGAGCTTTTGGAAATCCTGGCTAGTACCTAATGCTGTCCTGAGCAAATTGTGGATGCTCATGGCTTAACTCACGCGTACCAGCAAGGTGTGGGAGTAAGCTATGAAACCCTCCAGGGCAGCTCATATCACAGCAGTGGTTTCAGCACCTCAGCTACACAAACAAACAAAACCCCCCAAAACTCCCCATGTTCTGCTGCATTTTCCTGGGCAGTAAAATAAACGAGAGGAAAGAGAGTGGGGGAGCTGAGGTTTGACCCAAAGATCAGTCAGGTGAGAGGACTACAGGATGGGATCTGGTATGTACCGAGACCCTGTAAGAAAGGGGCTTCAGAGAAAGAGAGGCAGAAGACCTTGAAGTGGAAATGGTGGAAAGGTGAAGGGCATGTTGTCAAGAGGTGGAACAAAGGATGAATGAAGCAAGAACAGGAATTACAGATTATGAAGGAACTATTTGAATGCTGTAAACACCAGGGAGGGAAAAGAATTGTTTAGGGTGGTTCAATGATATTTCTAGGAGTGATGGGATGCAGATAAGCAAGTGGAAAATACAAGCTATTAAACAGGAAACATTTCCTGACAGTGAAGGCTAATGAACTGTGGAAAAGTCTCCTAAGGGAAGTGGCAGGAGCCACTCAGACAATTAAAACTAGACTAGACAACATACCTTAGGGCATAATCATACCTAAGACCACGGACAACTGGATGTGACAAGTATCTTTCCTTCTTGCTTCAGAGATAAAGCCATAAAGCCCAGGGGGGAAAAAAGGACCATTGTAAATGCAAGGTCCCTGTATGTAGGGCGGAATCACACCTAACTCAAATAAAACACAAATGCAAATTTTCCGTGTAAGTGACACAGGGTATGGCAGTTTGGTTCCTCCTGAGCAGTATCTACACAAAAGATCCTGTTGTCTAACGTTACATTACTGCCAGCTAAAAAAAAATATCTAATTCACAATAAACATTAATTCATTGTTTGCTCAGGCACTCTGCAATGTTTAATTAGGTCATTGTTTAAGGTTTAACAGCTTTAAGGACCTTTTTCTTATGAATTGCTGAATTTATATCCTGTTCTACTTCACTGATACCATCCCACTTTCTAAACCACAACTGTGATAAGTACTTGATAGAAAAACAGTACTTCTTTGTTAGTTTGTTGACATTAGGAATTTTGCAGAAAGCTTGCAAAAATTAGATGCTGATTATTTGGTGCACGTTGCATTCAACAGACGAAGGAAAGAATACTCATGAGTGCTTGATGTAAGGCAGCAGTAGCCATCTGAGGGGTGGATTATTTTTTGTATATTTTTTTTTTAAACTTTTTCTCCCCGTCATTTTGATGTGCAGGCTGAAAGATTTTTAGTGTGCTCATATGTCAGTCTACTAAGATGTGATTGAAACCCACAAGCTTATTTGAGAGAACCCGCCAAACACCTTTCAGATGGTAAAAAGTCAGTGGTTGCTTTGTTTGAGAAGTGTTGCACTCAGACTCAGCAATGAAAGGCTCCGTAACCCACTTCCATTTCACTCCTCTGGTACAGAGATACTATATCAGAACCACTGATGCTATAATTTGGTGACATTTACCTTTCCTCAGTGTTTCCTGTGGTCACCTTTGACTTTCATGGTTCTATGGTCATGGTCTGAAAGCTCTACAACCTTGCACCCAATGAACAATGAACTTGCTGCACTTATTCCTAATTGTGAATCATATCAACCGTAAAATTTGATTTGCATTACAGTAATGCTTTGATGTCTAAGTCATGATCACACTCCTATTGTGCAAGGTACTATACAAACCCAGAACAGTAGACCCTGTTCCAAGAATTTACTGTAAACAGACCGGAATACCTCAACCGACCTTGATTTCTCACCTGACAACTTCCCTCTCTGGTTTAACTCACATCCCAAAGAGTTTGAGACCGAAGCTTTGCAGGTAACTATCCTCTCATGTCACATAGATGCTACCACCTTTAAATATTTGTGTCCAGGTTATTCTTGCGGCACAGCATTTTTTCTCCTGAAGGTTTATGCACATATAACTTGCAAAGGAAGACCACTCCCAGTCACGGGGTGCCAGTGCAGCCATTATTAAAGCATATCCTGACCACTGAGCTACAGCAGTTGCCAAAAATATGTGTGCAGTCATTCATCCATGCAAACATTAACACATATGAAACATAATCAAGCATTGTGAAGACTGGCTTACCCGGTATTTGCTAGGCATTTATTGATTAAAATATCGATTAAGGCACTTGGTGACAATCTGTGCTTGGAACTTCTGGTTCTGCTGTTTCCCAGTGGAGATGGGAAATCGCTCAGCGCTGCTGGGGGTCTGGCTGCTGGCTTGTGTACACAGGCCTGAAAAAATGCAACAATCAATTTTAGAAATGGCAGGTCCTAAAGCTAAGTTTTGTGTATGTTTAGAAGAGTGTCAAAAAAACCCAAACCATTGTCGAAACCAATTTTTTGATAATGACAAAATATTAACCAAACGGTGTAGAAATTACTACAGTTCTAACAATATGAACGTAGCAATGTTTACTTTTCTTCTCAGTATTACCAAACATTTGCTAAACTAGAAAGTATCAACATTATTTATAGTTTTCAGCATAAATTTAATTTTTGAGAGAGATGAGCTAAAACAGTATCGTTTTTTCAAGATTATATTAATTGCCACAAGCTCATCCAAGTTTCCATCTGTTATTACAGATAGCCCCATTTTATACCAAGGTTCTATTTATAACTTCTAAATACTTAATAGATGGTATTGCTATGTTACTGATAGGAAGATAAAGGTGTTAAAAGCAGTTATGAGCCTTCCAGCACATGTGTTATAAAAGGGCACCAATTACGATAATTAGCAATCTAATGACAGGACTCCTCCATAATAATCCCTAAAAATTGATTAGCCATTTATTAAAATGTCTATAATTTACTAAACATAGGCAAACAGAAACTATAGTATCAATCATGATTATAAGAGGTTTTGAATTGTTATTGATCAAAGTTAAATAGCCAAAGAGAACTATTCCTGTTAATGTCCATTTAAACTTCATTGCTCGTATAAACAGTCATTGAAGCATGCTGCAATAAACAAAATCTTACTTTCTGACTAGATCAACACATACTGAGTTAAATCAGCTCTCTTCCTCTGAACTTCACATTTCTTCTGACAATTAAAAAGCAAGATTAAGACATTCTATTGAAAAATTTTTCAACTTTCTGTGTGGGATCACGGCTGAGTTAGAATGAGGATTCTTCATTTCTTTTAGAAAATTAGATCCTTCATTTTTAAAAATTCCTTATTGCACCAAGTAATCTTTGAAATAGTTCCTGGAACGGAGCGAGATAAGCCATCTTGCATAAGTGAATTTACAAGTATATGAAAGGATGGCAAGTACAGAACTGATAAAAGGAAGTTTATTTTAACACTACATATATTCAGATGTGGAACCTTTGCCTGAAGAAGTTACTGAAGCCAAAGTTTTGAAACCAAATTATTTAGAACTGCAACCCATCCAGAGTTCTACTATTTCATGCTAGCACTGTTTTTGGAAGGGTTATTAACAGGTGCAAACTGATACATTCAAGAACAGGAGGAGATTTAGAGGGAGACAGAGCTGCCTACTGCAGGATTTTTGTGCTCTCTTCTGAATTATTTGATATTAGAGCCCAGCTGGACTCGCTGGGTGGTGTGCTCCACACTTCACAGCCAAAGCACTCACCTCTTACCAGCCTCTGTTGTTTATACATTGAAGAGATTAAACATCTTACTCTGGTAAAATCAGGTGGACAAAACCAAGAAGTTGTCAAAACTGTGTGCCTATTTATCATTCTCTGAGGATCACAAGTTGTGAATCCATTTCACACCTGTTTTTTTTGGGGGGCAATTTGTACAGCTCTTCATTCATCTAATTTTCAATATCTGATTATTTTTTTTTAATTTTATTTTAGTTGGAGCCCTTTGGTGCTATCAGTCACAGAAGAATGAACATCCAGAGTGTAAAGGTACTGCTAAACAATTAATTTTTCCAATTACATTAGTGTTTGGATTCTTCTGTTTTGCAAAAGACCTCCTATAGAAATAATGCAAAAATTCATACAACCTGGCATTTAATGCTGTATGATTATGTTATATGCAAACATAAGTGCTAAACAGGATACCTAAAGAAGGGTATTTTGAAGATACCAATGTTTGTTCTAACTCTTCATTTTGTTTCAACCAGGAATAATGCTGAAAATATAAAAAGAACTCTAAATGCGCTCCAGAGATAATCATCCCAGCAAGCTGGGTATAGACAGCTATTTAAATTCTTAAGGACAGTCATGAAAAGTCCTAATGTTTTACCTACAACTGCACCTTTTGTTTTACCAGCAGTATCCATCTAGGCTGCCTGCTCCCTTGCGCATCCCTGTGTCCTGCCCAGCCCTCCCTGGAACTGACTCTGCTGGGAACAGCACCTCACTCCCAGCAGCACCACCACCACCTTCTTTTGGTTTTTGTTATAGTTTCCAAGTTCCTATAGTTTCTATGGTTCAGCCAACCTCAGCTACTCAGTGGTAGTTCACTTTCTATTTTACAGCCATTTACACATGCATATTTTCCTATCAAGCTTAACAGAATATTCTTGACACACATTACTTTTTAAAACTACAAAAAAGGATATGCTAAGAAAGTTCCTGTATTAAATTCCAACATGCAAAGACGTCTCCAATTTCCCAAGCAAGAATCTATTGACTGACTGGTGGTTTGGCTTTATGAAGGATTTGCGGTCTACAGAAAAAAACTATTTTCTTCATCCTCAAATAGGTCCTCGACAATGGTACATAACATCTGCCACCTGCAAAGGAAACAAACAGTCACCTATCAATATTGTCACCAAAAACGTCATTCATGACAAAAGCCTTAAGCCACTGAATTTTGAAGGATATGATGTGAAGGGATCTTCAAAATGGAACATAGAAAATAATGGACATACAGGCAAGTACTATCAAATTATTACTGTTATTATGTTACTTGTGCCTTCACTTGGAGCGATCCATTCCCTTCTTCCATGTCTGCAGCAAGGTGTTAGATATCACTACTGCTACTTAAAAGCAAGCAAGCAAAGATAAGATAGCACCCCTATATTTCAGAAGTGAAACTCTCTGAACTAAGGTCTTCTGGGAACTTGACGGGAATTATCCTGGACATGTTCCTTGAGTGTCTCAGCAGAAATTGGTTCTGTGCATATGCAGTAAGAGAACTCGAGATGTCCAGGGAACCTCTAGGACTAGGAGGCAGGTGAGTATAGGGGTTTAAGACAACAGTTTTTGCAGCAGTACATAACATCTGCTGAATGCTCCTATACCCTTAATTTCTGGGCTTGCCCTTTCTGACTCTTCCTTCTGCACAAAGGAGAATTCTGTAGAAGAACACCACAATCCTGGAAAGCCATTCAACCAGTGGCTTGCAGTGTGTGTGTCTTTAGTTCTTTAAATAATGAGCTGAAATCTTCTCAGATTTCAACCTGTTTTCTCTGCACACAAAAGTAATCTAATGTGAGTTCGTTGATCTCCTACTTACTGACTCAGTAAACAGTGAATCAGTGAAAAGTAATTTAGCACTGTTTCACTTCCTCCGTTTTCTTCACTAAAAGCAATACTAATGATGATGCTTCAACAATATTATGCTAAATTACTTTAAAAATAATTCTGTTGTCTTTTTTTTTTTTTTTAAATTATCTATAGGTTCTCTTAAAATCTTAGACAGATTGTTCTAACTGCCAAATCCCTAAAATGGAAAGTTGCAAGTGACAAATATTTTCCTAATGGAAAGGTAGGAAGGTAGACATCTGGGTAGATTTTCACAGCCAGAGATTCTAGTCTAACACATCAGTATTTTGACAGACCATAAGAAAAAGACATGTTCTGACTTTTCACTGCTATATGGGTTAATGACTTTCCCACTACAGATTGATATTCTAGAATCTCTATATTACAGTAGGTGTACATAGAAATATCTTTTACACAAAAATTAATATTCATAAGGATTGGTCAGAACTCTCCTCTCTCCCAGCCATGCAAAAGGATTTAGTTTGTAATCTGGGCTTTTGAAACATCTTCCTTCTGAGAGCAACCAGTTCCTGTGCTATGATGAGTAAAACACCAAAACTGTTACTGCTTAAATTACAGCTGCAATTAGAAGATCTACGTGAGATTAGACTATCGTTATGTTTGATGATGTGCAGATAGCAAAGGTTGGTGTCGCAAAGGTCCTACAATCTAAATAAATAAAGCCAACAAACATATGTTACTCATCCATTTACGGGTAAAAAAGCACAGTAACTAAATGACTCAAGCAAGCTTCCAGTTCATTTGGAATTCAGAACAGAAGTGAAATCTCTGGGGCTTCAATCCAGGTCAAAACAACCTTTCTTATGGAAAGAAAAGTACTGTGCTTAATGTAGAGGTTTTAATAAGTAAATTTTAAAAATATATCCCAAAAGTCTCAAGGACAGGAAGATATGGTGATTTATAGCTAGAATAAGATTTCCTAAGAAAATTTTGTTTTGCTGTTAACAACAGATCAAGCATAACATTAAGTAGGTTTAAGTTGTAACACCACTCTAAATTAAAACAGAATATCTTTAAACCATGCCCAAATCAAATGTTACAATGCAGACAATAGGAGATAAAACTAATGCTTAAAGATCAAATGCTCTGTGATCAAGTTTACTTTTAAGAATGGTTTGACAGAGGGTGTTCTCCTAGACAAAAAATGAAGGAATATAGGGTCTTCTGAAAGGTATAAGTAGCTCTGGCTCCTGGGGTTATAATGGCAGTGAAAAAATCCCTACAAATCCCCTCAGCGCAATCAAGGAAAGACAGTCTATTACCCTGTTTTCTTTAAAATGCAATTAACTGATGATACTCCAAAGGATATATCAGTGGATGCCATAAAAGTCTGCAAAACCCTTACCCTGGAACAATCCAAAGTAGTGCCCTGCCTTTTTCCTCCATTTTAGAAAGGGAAACAAATTTATTTTATTTATTATTATTTATTTATCTGAAGTAATGGGTAGCTCAGCTCTCCAGCAAAGTGAGGCTCTACACAAATCGTTCAAGTCCACAGAGCAAGTCCTAGGTAGAAATGAGAAGGGAAGTTTCAAGTGCCGTGCCGTAGTGGGATGTCCAAATGCTGTTGCACATTCCTGAGAATTGGGCAGTGATATTTCTCCCTTTTGTCTCAAATTAATCTCAGCTAGCATTTTGTAAGAGATCAGCTTCTGCAGAGTTGAACTGCTGGAACACTCGATATGAAAATCCAAGCCAGACCTTTAGGATAAATTTGAATCTCAAGAACATGCATCTCTATACTCTCAAATACTACTAATGTATTATCTGATTATTTTTTTAAGACTACTTATTTGTTCTCCCCAGTTAAAGTAACATTAAACACATCCCCTAAAATTGGAGGTGGAGGTCTGGGAAGAAAATACAAGGCGGTAGAATTTCATTTGCACTGGGGAGACCGAGATGGGAAGCAATACCTTCCTGGGTCAGAGCACAGCATAGATGGAGAAAAACAACCCATGGAGGTAGGTGAGAGTCTCTGTGTACTATGGCTTTGATTCAAGAACTCTGGCTTTTTAAGACAGTGTTGCACAAAAACTATTGGCTAATTCTCCCATGAAACCCCAACAGTGGAAATAAGGATCCAAGGCCATGTTGCTCACTAACCAGAACACACAGGAAAACACACTAATTTGACATAGCAAAGGCCAGGAGAGACAACAAATCTGGAGTATATATAGCCTTTTGGGAGGAGAAATAATTAAAAGTCTATACAGTCTGATGACACTCTCACACTGCTTATTCAGATTACGTATTCATTTCTGGGACTGCAACCATGAAGTGGCCTATGCAGCCAAAAAAAATATCCTCTTCAAGGCAAGACAAGTCACTGGTGCTGGTACTCACAGGCTGGTGGAAGGAAACCACCCCTCTTTCAAACCGTGACATAAAAATCTGCCTCTTCCACTGCACAGGCTGAAAATTGAGGGCTGCAGCAGTCCACAGAGCACTTCACCTTCTTGGGAGATGTATGAAATGACACTGTTTTTGATGAATGAAGTTTCAAATGATAGTCTGTTTATTGCATAGTCCCTGCCTCAGGTCAAGGGCCTCGGGCTCTCTGTCCCCAGCCTGTGAGCAGTAAAGCAGCTCTGGCCCCACTGCAGTGTTGGTGCAGAGAGGCCACCGGGCTGCCCTTACAACAACGAACTGTAGAAGAAAATGAACAAATAATTGGCCTTGACTATTGTGTTACAGCTTCATATTGTCCACATAAGAGAAGATGTTTCAAATATAACAGAAGCAAAGAAAAAAAAAGATGGTGTGGCTGTGTTAGCATTCTTTATAAAGGTAGGTAGCCAAATTTTTAATTTCCCATCTCAAATCTACTGGCAATTTGGTTAAGTGATTGTGTTAATGTTACAGTAGTCCAAGACCTAAACCTCCCTGGCGTCTGCAGGCATTCAGTGCCAGCACTTGGTTTCTTTACCCTTTTCTGTGTTCACAGTATCACAGTATTGTCAGGGTTGGAAGGGACCTCTGGAGATCATCTAAATCCAACCCCCTGCCACAGCAGGGACACCTACAGCAGTTGCACAGGACGGCATCCAGGCGGGTTTTGAATGTCTCCAGTGAGGGAGACTCCACAACCTCTCTGGGCAGCCTGTGCCAGTGCTCTGCCACCCTCAAAGTAAAGAAGTTCCTCCTCATGGTCAGATGGAACTTCCTGTGCTCAAGTTTGTGCCCGTTACCTCTAGTGCTGTTCTGCTTGCTGTTATCTTTTAGCCTTCTGGTTCTTTTCTGTTTTATTCACAATTAATTTAAAGCAACCAGTTGCTGAGAAATGCATGATTTGGAATCAAAATATTTGCATTTCAGGTTGAAGAAGAAAATAAGAACTATTCAACTCTAATAAATGAATTAGAGAATCTTGAATACAAAGGTAAGATACTTGTGTTGGTCAAAATGCAACATATGGGCCCAAAACTGAACATGGTACTCAAGATGTGGCCTCACCAGTGCCGATCACTTCTCTAGTCCTGCTGGCCACACTGTTTCTGATATAAGACAGGACGCTGTTGGCTTCCTTGGGCACCTGGGCACACTGCTGGCTCATATTCAGCCGGCTCTTGACCAACACTCCCAGGACCTTTTCCTCCAAGCAGCTTTCCAGCCACTCTTCCCCAAGCCTGTAGCACTGCATGGGGTTGGTGTGACCCAGTTGCGGAACCCGGCCCTTGTCCTTGTTGAACCTCGCACCATTGGCCTTGGCCCATCGATCCAGCCTGTCCAGGTCCCTCTGTAGGGCCATCCTACCCTCAACAAGATCAACACTCCTGCCCAACTTGGTACTTAGGGACATGGTTTAGTGGTGGACTTGGCAGTGCCGGGTTTACAGTTGGACTCAATGATCTTAAAGATCTTTTCCAATCTAAACAATTCTATGATTCTATATATTTATTTTGAGCACATATACTATGATGTAGTTCATGGTCTAATCCTGTTCTAATTACAGTAGAGATTGTTACTTGAAAGTCAAAGCTAAAAGATAAAGGTTAGTTTGTCACGCACTCAGAGCACCGCAGGTGGGAGAAAATCTAGCTCTCCATACCTGCAGTGAAGAAATCCCCCAGAACCAGAATAGGTATTCCTGCTTCTGCAGGAGGGAGCAAAATGAGAAGGAAAAGTCGTGGAATGTTAACACAAGAGGTGTGTGTAACTTGTGCTGTGTGGGACCCTGCAGTCGGCAGTCAGGGATCTCATAAGCAGCGCAGTGCGGCTGCCCCAGGTGGCGTGGGGAGCGTGCGTGGGGATGAGGCTTTACACAGCCACGACCAGCAGCCACATTTGAAGAAAAATGTGAATAATACCTGCAGCCGCACTTGTTACAAGCAATATTTCCTCTTGGCTTGTCTAGGGCAAAAAGCACAGATAGACTCTGTGCCACTGAGTTCTCTTCTCCCACCTGAGAAAGACCTTGGAAGGTACTATCGGTATGAGGGCTCCCTCACCACTCCCGACTGCCACGAGGGTGTCATCTGGACAGTATTTGAGAAGCCAATTGAACTCAGCTTTTCTCAGGTAAGCCGCAGAGGGACAACCTGGAAGGCTTGTTACAGTTATTTCTCCCCTTCAGCTGCCTGCTCACTCACACAATTTAACACAGGCTTGTTAGCTGCTCCACTGCTTTGTTTTTACAACACACACGCTTGCTTGGCATTAGTCTAAACATGTGCCAGTTTTTCGACTGTATTCAATCATCTCTCAAAAAACATCAGGACAGGGGAAGGAAGGGGAAATGACGATGTGAAAAGAAAGCTAAAAAACCCCACAGGTAACACTTAGCTCAGCGCTTCGTCAGCAGCGTTTCCACTGTAGTCATCTGCTCACACCCAAATTTCACTGCTTTTCTCCTGTTGTCGTGAGTATTAGGATACCAAAACAGAATACTTAAAAATGCAAACTTTGAGACTATCAGCATCAGCTTTAAGCAACACATTTTTGTCCTACAGAGAGGAACAGGGGACTGAATCATGACTGCCTCTAAAATACAGGTTGTTTAGCTGACAGAGTACAAGATTAAAAAGTTCCGATGTCTTGAAGTGGTCTCTCAGCAATACTACTAGCCAGCACAGCCTGGCCAAGAGCCACCTCCTGTATTTTAATTCCTTACCTGCAGTGTACTCATAATGACTTCAGTCACACACACAAGTCTGCGTACCACAGCACGCAGGAGCAAGCATCTGCTTGCTCTGAGCCAGCTTCTTGCTGAAGCAATTAGAAATTTGAAGCGAGGAAAGAAATCCTAGTCCTCTTACTTTGTGTCACTGTGACGTGATGGACAAGGACAGGACTGTGTGCGTCAAGAGGACTGGTGTAACCAGGCCTTTGAGCTGGATAAAGCATTTGGCTCACACAGAAAGGAAGTCCCCGTGATTTCAAAGGCTAAAAGAAGTCATCTGGTGGTGACCTCTGGCAGAAGCCTCCATCACATTGTTTCCTGCAGGGTTTAATGCATCCATACAGTTCAAAACAACAATGCCACAAAGTAAGGCACTGCAGATTTATAACATCACAATTTCCAGTGTTCCATGGAAACAGAATTTAATGATCTATTCTTTCTCCAATGTCTGCAGATTTCTCTATTCTCAACACTTCGCTTCGATGGGGACAACTCAACTCACATGACAGAAAATTTCCGGCCTGTTCAGTTTCTGAATGAACGAAAGGTGTACTGGTCCAGTGCCAGCACCCTCCTGCCTACCGCTAAGGTTTTCATGTTGATCCTGATGTTTACGTACATCCTGAGTTCTCTTTACCAATGAACACTTCTCACCTCATTCAAGGTTCCGGGCTTTTTGGAGGGTTTTATTTTGTTGCTGTTTAGGTGGGCTTTTGTATCAAGTATTCTCTCTAACTACCAACTCATGAATCATATCTGAATACAGAATTTAACCTTTTCCTCCTCCAGACACTAACCAAGGACTTCTGTTGCTGCTCTTATGTAAAATGAAACTCATTGCACTAAATTGCAAGAATCCAAAGGAACTGTAAGATAAAGCTATGAAGATTCAAATTTAAAAAAAAACAGAAAAAAACACTTAAAAAACCCCATTAAGTTGGGTTATCTGCAAGCCTGTAGTTTTAACACAACACTGGAAGGACACTTTACAAGCTATACAGAGGACTTACAGGAGGAACCTGTTCTTAAGTGCCTATGAAGTGTTTTGCTTGGAATATGTTTACATTCAGCACTGCAAATCAGGAAGACAGTAATACATGGAGTAATTCTTACCATCCCTACGTGAAGGTACAACACAAAGCAAAGAAAAAGTGCTCACACACAACTGAGCAACATCTGGGCCATCCTATGTAGTGAAGGATATGTGACAAATTTCATCTGTACTAACACAATTCCCCCCCCTCTTCTTCCTTCAGAATATCTGAAGTTAAATTTTAGATTAAGATACTGGATTCCTTTCATTTAATCTACTGATTCTGGATTTCAAGTTTCTCTGTTAAGCCTATTTATCCAGCCTAGCCCAGCATCTTTCTCTGGGATGTCCAGGCTCAGTATGATATGCTAAAAAGAAAAAGGGAAGCTCAGCTACCTGTATCAATTGCACATCTGTGGGAATTCCCTTGCTTTGGAGGGCTGCATTTGAAGCATCAGACTTTGATGGTCCTTTACAGTTTTCATTTGCCTAATAAGATGGGACAGCTCAAGAAATGACTCTTTCCAGTATCACATTTTAGAAGCTTTTAAATTTCAGTTTGAACATGTCAGTGTGAACCTTTCCCTATGAATTCCACCCCCTCCTTTATTTCTGTGTAACAACATTCTTGTAAAATGTTCACATGTGGTTAAGAGTCATAGTTTTCCCAAGAAGATTGTGATTTGAACTGATTTCTTCAGATCTTACCCAATTACTTACAGAAAAGCTCAATATATTGGGAAATGGGATTTCCTTGTATTATTCCAGTTGTCTCTCTGAAGACAGATATAACAGTTTTCTTCGGCTATTGCCATATAACATGTTACAGCTTCTTTTAGAATTTTAGATTTTTGCCAGACCAAAACAGGATTTCATATTAGCAGACTTGTATTTTTTTATTTAGGGCAATGTTTGCAGAGATGACTTTATGCTACAGCTATATGGCCATTTTCAGGAAAATCATGGCAGTGAGACTAACCACAGCCCACCAAATGAGAAAAAACAGGGTGAAAATTATTTTCATATTTAACAACTAGTAATATAAGCTTAAAAAAACCACATGGGAAAACAAACTCACCTTTTGAAGTTTAGAGAAATGATTAAGACTTTAACTGTATTTTTAGCTAACTGAAAAACTTTTGAAAAGCAAACATTAAGCAGAGATTAAAGTTTAACAGTGACTTATATTTTCATTGCCTTGCGTTTTTATTTCTTTTGTCGTTGCTGAAAGAAAACCCACGCAACACTCATTCAGAAAAGGAACGTGACTCTTTTCCCCCTATTTTCTTAAAAAAATTTAGGGCTGGGTTTGCATTTTTGGGGGGTGGGGGGAGGGATTTGCAGTACTTTGGGACGTTTCTGATGTCAGCAGGCCTCTGGAGCTCTTACTACACATGGGCCATCAGGCTGTTACCTGCACATAGCAAAATTGCTTTGAGCACAGCACCTTGCTCAGCAGAGCTGGTGCACACACCATCAGGTAGAGGACAGGCAGACTTCTTACAATGAAAGAAAAGGTGCCACGGATTTACCCAGTGTAACTTCACCTCTGTACAAACACTTGGCTAGTTAGTTAACCAGGATAAACTGTTGCCTACTTACCCATCTGTTGAACGTCTCTGTGTTAGCTATGTCCATTACATCCCTCAACATCCCGCAAGAAGAGAATGCATCACAAAATTAAGAGGAAAGATGCTTTGTTTTCAGGCTATTTTACAAGATGTAATAAATGGAAGTATTTTGAAAGGCTGACATTTTAATGTTCTTTCAAGATTTACAAGCAACATAATAAGCAGCACAATCACATACAAAAGTCCTTTAGGCCTGGAAGCTCCTGTTTTAAAGACTGGTGATGCGAATACTCCTCAAGATGTCTCCACTGAAAACAACGCCTTTTGCATTAAATAAGCCCGCTGCATCTGCTGGAAATATGTGTAAGTGCACACCAACCCTCTCCATTCAGATTATTTACTAAATTTATGAAGTGATTCTCATTTCATACCCAGCTCTCTTATGGATGATTGGAAGAAACTATGGAGGATCTGGGTCAACCGTCATTTACTGCTAGTGATAAATGGTAAAACACGGGGACAACTTTTCACTAGGTTGTGCCTCAGTTTACCATGTGGATAGAGAGGAGTGTTTACAGCAATTAGTTACAATGTGGGAGGATCTTATTTACTATGAAATATATTTAAACATAAATAATAAGAAGAAACAAAAAATCTGCTGAAAAGATTTTCAGGTCCTGTGTAAGTACTCTTCTGTACAAACCTCTGCATGAATAAAACCTGAATAGACAAGTATGACCATTTTTACTGAGTGAATCTCAATTTTATGTCAATGAGGAAAAGTGAAATGCTACAATGTGCATTTGTGTCAGTGATCTAGTTCAATTTAGTCTTTGTCAGAGGCACCTCTTTGCAACCAGGCAGACACATTCTTTTCTGGTGCAGGACGTGACAATTCCAGGACTAGTATCAATGCAGTAAATCAATACAAATCTACAGCAAAACCTATTCGATGAAAAAAACAGTAAAAGACAGGAAGGCTTGAAGTGGGACATTTGGTTTTGTTTTGTGAAGGTAGTTATGGAAATGTAATTTGCTGTTCCACAGGTAGCTTCAGGCGCAGATTTTCAAGAATTGTGTCTACGCTACATTTGGCACGAAACTTCTTGTATTGCGAAGACACTGGGAAACGACAGTAACTCCTGAAGAACTAATGGCCAAGCTGTGATAATACAGGAAAGGGCGGGGGAAGGAACAGAGGCATTTAGAAAGACCCAGAAAGAACAGTATTTTCCCACGTACAGAAAAGTTAGCACAGAGCTTTGCTAATAAGTTTCACATATGTTGGAGCCAGAGTTGAAGACTGCTTAGCTTCTGTAACTGAAGACTGGAGTACAACAGACAATGAAACAACACTGGAAACTAAAATTCACTACAGTTGTATGGTTTAGGTTTAAAAGAAAAAAGACCAGCAGGGCCTTTGTCAGTCTGAACCAAGTCAGAGGTAGACTAGCATTTGGATTGCAGAAAAACGGACATATGAACTGATAGTGTTCAAGAGCGCAAAGACCAAAACATTCTGGGAGATTATCAAAGTTTGGATGTGGCTTTGCTTATGAGAACTCTGTCCTTTGGAAGCAGCTTGCATTTTGGTTTAGGGTTCACTTGTAATGGCTGTCACGGTAGAGTCCGTTCACCATAAGGCTGAACAGCAACTACAGACTCACTGGGCTTCAGCAGGTCCTCCCCATTTCTAAAAATATATCAAGCTGAGATTACATGCTGTTGTATAATGCATCCAAAAAGCAGTGCTTTTCCAGTTTTGGATCACAGCTTGATTTGAGTGCAAGCCTTCAGGGGTCTGAGAGGTGAAGGAGCAGATCTGCCAGATGAACACAAGCCCAGCTTCACTCCTATCACAATGATCTGACAACAAGCAGGGGAATTGGGGGGCACAACAGGAGGGACATGCACAAAAAAAATTCCTAATACAATACATTTTCAGCAAAACATTTTCTCAGGAAGCAGAAAGAGACAAGGAAACCTACCCATTACTCACAAGAAATATTTACATTATCCACAAAGACTTTCAAGAAACTTGCCAGCTTCGTTGTATGGTCAGCTCCTCCTGCTGACAAACACGAGCTCAAAATGTACTTTTCTTCTGCACAGAATTACTTTTCCATGACTGCTTGGAGAAAACGATACAGCTTTTGGCCTTTTCCTTTCCTCCCTTTCCTATCCAGAAGTTAATTTCCTAGGGAAGACAGCATTTGCCAGCACAACCAGCAGCCTGCTGTTAAACAGATGTCATATAGCAAAATCACGTAAAATACCCTCCATCCATCTGTAGTCAAAAAAGGATACAGAGAAGCCTACCTAGCTTCCCAGGCTGTTTTTGAAGTTTAATAAATGTGTTAGTACCAGGTGTAAGGTCAACAACCTCTGATCCAGTGACAGGGGAGCTGCACCTTGCACAGGAGATAACACTCCACAACAAAAATCATGGTTGCACTCTGTGATCCAACCTAAATGATTCTATAAATGATTCTACGAAAAATGATTACACTGAGAGATGTGAGGGTCTCTTCAATAGAGTTAAAAGTGGATGTGGTGACTTTCTTCCAATAAGCAATATAAATGACATGGGATTTAGAGATGTCTCAATGACAGAGAAAAAAAAAGTCATGGTAGCTCTGTGCAGCCAGAGGTGGCTGTGGAAAATGTTTCATACAGGGAAAAATCATTTATAAATGAAGAAAAAAAAAAAAAAGGAAATGTAGGATTTATTGGTAAGTTAATGCGTATCTGTGGAAAAGCCAATAAAACTCTAGCTGAGATGCACTGTAGACATACACGTGAGGAAAACAAACCTGGCAGCCTCCCACCGTGCTGCCCAGCCTGACGGGCTGCTCCCCACAGACACTGAGGAGCAGCATCACCTGTGGAAATGTACCCCAAGAAGCATCCGAAAACCACCTTGTGTGTATCCTGCATCTCTCACTTGCTGCTTACAGAGCGTTTTGAAAGTGTCTCTTTCAACACAAGGAGACGACCCCATGAGGATGCAGCCGAGGGACCCGGGATACCCATCTGAGGCAGCCCCTACCCCAGGGCAGTGCTCAGTCTGGCAAGTCTTTGTGCACCTTGTTTTTCTCAGTGTTATTTCCCTGTTTGTAATCTCCTTTGCAGACAGGACTGACTCACCGCTTTGCTGGTCACAGGGTGTGGGAAGCGATGGTGAGGTCAGGCTGTGGCCCCTCTGAGGTGAGCATGGCGGCCTGCAGCACCCACTGCCACCAAAGCCGGGCTCAAATGCCAGGCAGGGTAGCCCTGCCATTTAAAAAGTGAACTGAAAGGAAAAAAAAAAGGGGGGCGAGGGGGGAAGAAAAAAGGGAAAAAAGAGAAAAAGTCCCTGTCAGCACAGCAGGGGTGGCAGGCTAGGGGTTGGGCACCCACAGACCTCGCCTGCTGCTGGCCGCCATCTTCTGAGGGTCCCTTTCAGTCAGACTGATGGGAGCTCCACAGGCCCGGTGACCCCCTTTGCTGCGGGCATCTGCCGGGGGCCCCTCTCGGAGAAGAAAACAGCTCCGTGCTGCTTTCCCCACCATGTATTGTAGCCCCAGGGCTTCAGGTGGCAGAGACAATCCAGGTGGCAAACATTGCACCTCCATTAAACCCCCAAAAGCAGCATTGCTTCGGGCTGGTTGAGGAGCTGCAAAGTGCCACACCAGCAGTAGCAGGGAATAGAGGTGACATTTCCAGCACGTTTCCAGACGTTGCTGGAGGAACTGGCCAACACCTCGGGGCCACCGATGCAGACTCTGGAGCCCATCGAAGGATAAGAAGCCATCAAAGAAGCTGGGAGCATGAACAACAGAGCAGTATCACCAGGGCCATGGGGATATCACCTCAGCCATGGTGGGTAAAGCCGGGGCAGTTTGTCACCTCGATGCCCTCCAAACTCTTCCCAAACACAGACACAACTCATTCGAGCCAAGAATAGGAACATGCAGTTTTCATTATGAAGTTTAAATATATTTCCTAAAAATAACTCGCTGTTTGGGGCTTTTACTATCAGAAACAAATCCATATACACCCATAAAACCTGATTATAATTAGTCACACAAGTAAAATCATGAGTGTAATTAACTACAGCAATTAATTGAAATGCCTTTGGGACATTATTTCCCTTCTTGCAGTTGAACGTGATTTGCATTTAAAGTTATATTCTAAAAGGTATACAATTGTAATGAATTTGGGTTATTTTATTATCTTCTACCTATTAATATCTTCCAAAATGATTTACACACCTAGTACTCAAACACAGTTTCCAAACAGTTGACACTATTTTAATAACTATGGGGTTTGTTTTCTTATCATCTGGCTCCTCCTAGCTAAACTTTTACATGCCCTTTCTTTTTATGATATGAAGAGAACCTCACAAAAATGTATTAGTCTCCATCTACCAAAATTACCTTCATAATGTCAACATGCATTCACTTCCCACATTACTAAGACTACTTGTTGTTCCCGGCACGTAGGAGAAAGGTTGTGATTGATTAGTTTACAGATGTGTGGTTGTGAAGCATTTATGAGAAAGGAAAGGAAAAGTTTTACATTTTGCTGATTGGGCTGATGTTGAGATTAAGCCCTAAATAAATCATAGTCATTTTCTCTCAAGAATACTATACCTTCAAGATCCTAGAATAATTTGATTTTGTTGTAGATGAAACTCTCAGCATTACACAAAATGCTTTCTAATATGCAGTAAAACATAATGTTCTATGTCCTGGAATCCAAGAGTCACTGCTGAACCTACGAATAACCCTGAGAGAAAAAGAAAAACAGAAAGCTGCCTAAGGTAAAGAAAAGCTGCTGCTTAAAAGAGCAGGATAAAGACACGAAGACAACCACTGAGGTGCTGAAGTCTTCCTCCAGCCCCTTCAGATGAAATTCACTGCAACTGATGGCTACTTGGCTTTCTGTGCAGCAAAACACATACAAGTAAAAGGGAGGATTCACCATTAACTTCCATGTCCTCAGAGAATTTCAGTGCTCCAAATCATTAATATAGCTCAAACATTTTGGGAACTGGGTGTTGGGACAGGCCCAGTCCAAGGAGCGTCCCTGTGCGTAGAGAGGTCAGATGAAGTCTGCGAAGCAGGTTGTAAGCAGAACAAATGCCGAAGTTCCATTTACTTCAGTGGTTTTACAACAGTTTGACTGGCAAAGAACACAGTGTCTTATCAAGTACTGCAAGAAGGACTCCAGTGTCACTCATAAAAAAACCTGAAATGGGTTTCTATTGTCCTGACTGTTAATATTGCAGTGCCAGCGCATAAACGGGAAGTTTGGGTTTATGATCTCACAGATATGAATGCACATGTTACGGAACAAGATTGATTTATTTAAAAAACCCATCTATTAAAACCCATAAAACATAAATATTCAAGATTACATAGAAATGCATTTTAAAAGTCAGTACAATTTCTTCTGAAGCCATAGGAATGTTTTGAGACTGTGATGGAGAAGAGTTGGTAGGACGACAGGCAATCCACAGTTCATGATTTACAAATGCCTCATATAAAGCTTATTAAAAAGAAAAATCATGCCTGACCGTTTCTCAGCTCACTGAATGACCTCAGTAACAGATTCAGCCTCAAGAAAGAGATGTCAGCTTGGTGGACCCTGGTGGCTTCTTTCACTAACATGAAGCAACACAGAGGAAGTTTATAAAAGGGCTGTGCAACAGGAGTTGCACAGATACACAGAATCACCTCTGGCAGACAAAATTCATTTACAAAAGAAAACGAGCACACACAGTAAGCTATGTAAGACGGAATTAACTCTTCCAGTAGCTCATTTCCCCCCTTTGACATATTATGCTAAGTAAGTCTTAACTTCTCCAGAAAACAGAGCTGCCTAGAGTTTTCAGCTTCCTGGCTAAACAGACTAAATAGAGGCTTAAAAAAAAAAAAAGACTGAATAAGCGTAAAAAAACCCCAACAGATGAGAAAGTAAAAGTTTACTTTACAAAAGTTATTTTGCAAAATTTGTCCCCAGCAGAGCCTATAGAAGCGATAGCGTAGCTTGCTTCTCCCTTTCGAAAATCAGGAAGAACAGTACAATAATAAAATCTGGTTGCACGGGCAGCGGTAATAAAAACTTCAGTATCAGTGCCTGCTTCACTCTAACTTACTGCCAAGTTCCTGTCAAGAAAGCTGAAATGGAATGATTAACACATCCCGCGCCCTCATTATAGAGCGTTCAATTATCCCAGGATACTCTGTGGCAAATAGATCATTTTCAGTACAACCCTGTACCACGCTCTCCGCACCACACACTGTACAAGCTTGCCCAGCAGCCATCTGCTTCTCTGCACCTGATCCTCATCCTGGGGGTTGGTTTGTTTGTTTTTCTTGTCTTCAAACTTACCTGGAAGGGAATTTAAGAAAAGGCAGTGCTCTTATACCAGTGCTCTTAACACTCCTGGGTCAGAATTTCTATTTAGTAATTTTTATTAGCAGCTCCTTGCAGCATGTGCTCAATCAATAGCGCCATTTGTTCTTATTGAGAGGAATTTGATCATCACCGATGACTCCTAAAAGTAGTCTACTAACAGTAACATTATTTCTAATACTGGAATGACAGTAGTTTCCTCTCCTCCCACCCCTTGCTCCTTTTTTCCTCTTTGTTTTTTTTTAAAAAAAAACCCCAACCAACCAACCAACCAACGGCATACAGCAAAATGCAGCATTACCACTCTTTCATATGAGCAAACCAGCAATGTAATACAACCCATGACTCTTAGAATTATGCCTTTCCTGACAGATTGAAGGAGTTATAGGAACCAAGATTCAACGGACAGAAGATACTTGTAGGACTCCAGACTTCTGTATGCACCTATATATATGCATACACTTACATATATATACATCAGTGGGAGTAGTAATACATGAAATTAAAGGAAATGGCAAGTATAACGGCATTTATAAAATGTAGAAGGATACAAGATATGGGGAGGATATTAGAATATGCAGCCACATTGTACACAAGAAGGAAAGGTTAAGTTTTAGGAGCAGGTAGCTACCTTCACCCATAGCTGAAAGACCCAATCACATATAAATAAGCTTTTTATAATAGTGTTTACTAGATGCAAATTGTAAACCATAATGCTAGCAGCATTCCACAAACCCAGCCTGCTACTCCCATGTGTCATGTCATGATACAGTAATGTGGCTTCATGGATTATCAGTGCAGGACGTTCTGGGACAGGGAGTCGGAGAAGTGGGGCAAAAATTGACCCAAATCAAATTTTTATTCAAAAAGATGATGATAAATAGCAAGCCAGCCTGAAAGAAGCTGCCCTCTACACAAACTGCTGTTACAGCAATATTATTTTTATTAACTCATCTGTAACAATTTCCATTAGAAAGGATTTTAAGTTCCTATTTAAGTTTCAGTCTTCATTGGGGCAGAAGGCAGGGAATTCAAACACTCCCAGCTAGTGAGACTTCTTATTGTGATGGGAGTTTGACCTTTTTCCCAGTATGCAGCAAAGCCTACTGGACTCTGAAGATGGGTTCCGAGCACCTCTGCCAGAGACCAGCAGAAACCCAAGGAATTCAAAGGTAGCTCTGTAAATCACCGCATGGCACTGCTCCCCCCAGAGCAGAGCTTTGCCGGAAAGCTGCTCTCCACTGCTCGGGTTTCCAGAGTCAGGCATTCCGGCTCAAGGCATCAACACGGCTTTAACCCAAAATCAATCCAGAACACTATTTGTTCAAGCAGGATGTTTTTTTACAAATTAAATCAAAGAAGAGATTTATGGTCTGAATCTGTAACCCAGGCAGGATCATCTCTGTGAAGGCCAAAGGCCCAAAGCTAATAGACTGAAGTGCACAGCCAGGGAACAACCTGCCGCATGAGGGTCTCTCCCGCAGATAACTGCAAAGGCTAGACAAAACTACTAGTATTCTGAAATAAAAATTCAGTTAGGGCTCTAACAAAAGAGTAGCAAACCCCCCATATAGGATATAGCATAGCACCCAGAAGTTAACACAGCTGTGTAGCACATGAAGCGTACGAACTCCTACAAAGCAGAGAGCAGAGCTTTACAGCCACCCTGCGAGCAACTGCATCGTGTGCTGTGACAAGTTAAAGCATCTAATACATTTTTCAGACTGACCTTATTTATTTATCAGAGTGCTGTGGCTTTGAGGAAAAACACACACGAATCACAAGGCTTTCAGTTAAACTCTGAGAATAGATAGCACCAACCATTTAAAGAACCCCGGCAGAAATAAAGGCTGTGAGCACACCTGAAAACTGCTTCACTTGAAACCTATTCACCCTGAGCCAGGGCGTACAACTGTGCATGTGGAAAAACTACAAATAGTGTAGATGACTTGCCCGTAACATATTCTGGTTTTGGTATTCCCATTATTTGGGGGATCTAAGTAATATAATTACTGGAAACTATTTGGGACAGCTTGCAAGGGTCTGTCAGCATGTGTCAGTTGAGCTAGGGTAGGTATTCTACGTTAAAAGTAATTGTAGTAATGGCAACTGTAAGCAGGTTGAAAGTCTGCGTAAATTGTGCAGGTTGTTCTCCAGCGGGTAGGCCAGAACAGCCAGCCAAAATATATCTGACCTCTCTCTGCAAGCAGTCTTCCTCAAATACCTTCCTTTGGAGTAATCTTTTATTTTAAGCGAAATACATAAACAAAAGCAAATAATGTCAGTGTTTCACTATTGTACACATGAATCCAAAATACTCATTACAATCATCACCAAAATAAACTATTGTGCCGGTTTGAAATGGTGGGAAACTTCAGTTATCCTTTCATTCGGATGGAGAACATTTTATAGAAAGACATCCCTCTGGAACAGTATAGATTTTCATGGATTCAGACAAAAGTTATCAGATTTTTTCACATCAAGGCTACGTACATTAAATTTAGTACTGTGGGAAACAGAAGAGCCCGATTAGAATCGTAAATGACCTTTTTTATGCAAGAGAACTAAACAATGCCATTTCCAATGGCTCTTGTGAGAGCCCCTTAAAACAACAGCTTTCCACAAACTTCTCAAAACAAAATAGCAGATACTTGTGCAAAGAATCTGTTTTCATATTTGAATGACTGTAGCCTCTTTCTGTAGTCTAGTAACCCTGTGCAGCATTTTTCCAGTAGGCAGTTTACAGCTGAATTGTAAGACAGAGGACCCAGCTAAGAAAACACTCCCCTGTCCCCCTTTTTCCTCTTCTTCTTCTTTTTTTTTTTTTTTTTTCAACCACAGAGCAAAGAAAAAGAAGTTTTGTTTAACAGACTGGAGCGATCTGAAAAATCAGAGCTCAGGTTGCGTACGTGTCAGCTTTTCCATCGCTGATACTGTTCCCTTCAGCTATTCTGCATTTATTTTTAAAAGGTCATTAAGCAAGGTACAAAAGGTGAAGTGCAATGTTACAGATTTATAACCTGCCCGAGCACTTGTTAGACAAAGGGTCAATGCTGCCTTGAACACAAAAGCCTAGGTAAAGTAGGCGTCCGCTTTCTACCCTGAAACATCAAAGCCCAGCAGTCAAAGGAAGCAAGACCAAACTCAGCTAAGAATGAAATATATTAGGAAGGGATATTCACATCTGTGTTCTATCCCTTACTTTCCTTTAGTCAACTCAACATCTTTTATTTATTTATTTGAACTCTACCCTTCTTCGCACTCAACCTGTCTTTTGCTGATTACACTGACTGCCACTCACATGAAAGAGAAGGCAACTTTAAAATACAGCTAGCATTTTTGTCCCAGTTAAATCAAATAGGTTAAACAACAGTCCAAACTTCTTATCCCTACAGATTTTGTGCTAAAAGCTACTCATTCTTCAGGTCACTCTTAATTCTTTCTACTTTAAACTGCTGCTAGTTTGGCTCATGCCTTGTTAAGTAGTCCAATCTCTGGATTATACTAAAAGCAAAATTTAATGACTTCTTTAACTGAGTCGCTATTTGAAACTATATACACTGAAGGTAACTAGCCTGTATTTCATTCATAATCATTTAAAGATATACAATTAGAGGGAAAGGTAAGAAGTTTAAACACCCCATGTGACATCTTTCTTCACATCTCATGGTCAAATTGGTCCTCTGATATGCTGCCAACCTTTTATCAAAAAGCTTCCACTAAAATTCTCTTTGTTACAAGCTAAATACTGGGCTGCCTGTGCTCTGAGAGGCTGCAGGCCCGGAGATTTATTCCCTTGCGTGTGTCTTTTAAACAGGAACATTTTCGTAATCAAAACTGAAGATAAAAAGGCAAGATCACATGGCAAGCAAGCATTTACAAGTCTCTCGCTTGTGAGCAAGGTCATAAACACACGTGTGTGCTAACGGTGAATATGCATTATTTGGGTCTTCCTGTGTGGAATCCTTTCCTGCAACTTGAAGAAGCAACATGAATGGTTTTGATTTAAAAATAAATCTCTAAAGTGGTTTTATTCCATACTGAAAGGAAAACAACATCTAAGAAAAATTCATCTAACTTTCTGTTATGTTTGCTGGTGGATCACAAAAGAAAACCTCCAGCATTTAGATGAAGCACTGAGCCATGATTTAAATTGCTGCATAACCATCTGAACATCAGAGCTTAAAAATTCAGCCAGCTCTACCCTTGTGAGTTTGGAAATGAGTTCAAATCATGGGAGAATTCAGGCTGGAAGGGCCCTCAGGTCTCTCGTCCGGCCTCCTGCTCCTGCGGTCAGACCCGGCAGCTGGGGGTTTTATCCCAGTGCTTCTTGGAAACCTGCAGGGACAGAAATTCACAGCTGCTGTGTCAGCCTGGCCCGCTGCTGCACTGCCCTCACGCTGAAGAAGTTTCTCCTCGTATCACGTCAGAATCGCTCTTACTTAAATCTGTCTGTTGCCTCCACCCTCCTGCCTTGCACCACCGAAGAGGCTGGCGGCACCTTTGCAGTTACCCCCTTGTCTGCCTTCACCTGGAGGGGCCTCGGGGAAGCAGAGGCTGTACTCTGCGTGGGGCCTGATGAGTGCTGAGCAGAGGGGGGGAATCACTTCCCTCCACCTACTGGCTGGGCTCCTGCTAACGAGGCTCCCGGTGCTCTTCGCCTTCCTTGCTGGCAGGACACTCTGCTGGCTCCTGCCGAGCTTGCTGTCCCAATCTCGTTTGCTTTGAGGCTGCGTGGGTATGTGTTCATCCCATCCCCATCGCTGAGCTCTTCCTCCCTACCTCGGGCAAGCCATTGTGCCCAAATCCTGTATACTTCATTCTCCCCATGGTACATACACTCCTGCATGGCACCGGCACCGAGCGTGGTACACGGGGGCAATTGTCAGAATGTCAATGGAGCGCTTCGGAGGCGGGATCTGTCTGACAAAGTCAGGGCCAGATCTCTGTAATCACATTGTTCCTTGCATTGTCTCCTTACTCCAAACATCGTAATACAAACATCATTTGTAAGGCTTTCTTAATTTGCCACTGGTGGTGTTGGATCCTGTTTCTGGCTCTGAAGCAGCAGCTCTCCTTTGTTGTCATCCAGTTCTTAACTAACTTGTACTCTTCAGTTTTCCTGCAGTCTCTCATTAGGAGGCGGAGGTTTATTTACAATACATATAAATATTTTCTCCATCAAAATGCTGCATTAAGTGAAGGGACAACTTTTAATCCGCAAACCGTCTTAGCCATTGTATGCCAAACATAAAGAAGGTTTAGATGAACACTGTGCTTTCTATATCGTATTTCAGCAAATTTGAAACAAAACTCCCCATGTACCCAGAGCTACTGAAACACCCGGCCAACTTCTCTCTGATGTTAAGATCCAGTTAAGCCTGTTGCCTCAAACTATTTCTTCGACTCCAAACACAGCCAGCACATAACTCACCACCTCTCCAATTTATTTGTTAGTTTGGTTCCTTTCTTGTAGCTCAGTTTGACAAAAAACTCTCAAATGGATGGAGTAGAGACAATAGAAGTTGCAAGATAATTTGACTAAATGGAAAGCCAGAGAAGAGTCAGTAAGAAGAAGATATGTATTTGCAGACAAGATCTGAAAGTCTAGATAAGATGATCCAGCTGTTACAGAATACTGACAAACCAAAATAAAAAGAAGGTATTTCAAAAAAGAAAATATCTTCATTTAACTTTTTTAAAAAAATTATTTTTTTTTTAAATCAACTGTATCTGTGAGCATTTGGGCATGCCCAAATTCAGTGACGATGCTGCTTTGAGCAGAAGGCTGGACTGGATCAAATATTGAAG
Source organism: Pluvialis apricaria (assembly GCA_017639485.1). Taxonomy (NCBI): domain Eukaryota; kingdom Metazoa; phylum Chordata; class Aves; order Charadriiformes; family Charadriidae; genus Pluvialis; species Pluvialis apricaria. The sequence continues at coordinate 1,316,846 of CM030024.1, forward strand.
TTTCTTCCAACCTGAATTATTTTATGATTCAATAGTTCTATGCAAAATTACAACCCCATGCTATTATTTCATTTACATTAAGTCTGCGTTACACTCCGTGGAAAAGGCAGATGGTATAAACCAACCCCGATCCCTTCAGTTTGAGTAAAAGGGAAACGTACCGGTTTCTTTCACAAGAGACACTGAAATTTGCCTCAGTGAGGCCGCCAAGGGCTCCCCATGCTTCCCACTTTCTGGAAAAGGGAGAAGCATGTTATTTTAGCATGTTACACAGAACTGAGGGACAACTTACTCAGAAATGTTGAGCGCGGTTTGGATGTGCTATTTCCAAACTCCGGAAAGCACAGTCATCATACACAAAAGCTCTAGGAACTAACTCGTTTGTACTTCGCACCCAATAAAAATCTAATGCTGAAAAAACTTTTCAGCAGTACTAAGATAAATAACATTGCTTAACCAAGTACAAGGAGTCCTGTATTTTCAGAGCTCAGACAAACACTTTATCAAAGGCTGTGAAGCATCTGCTCCTATATTTATTTTTTTTGCAGGGGATGGAACTGCATGAACTCTGATAAACAAAAGCAGCATGCGACCCACCTAAGGACATCTGTTTGCTCTCCAGTCACAGTTTTTAAATAAAGCGTTAGAAGTTTGAAGGTGAGGTTCAGTAAGTCAGGTAATGCGGGACAGGAGATTCAGCTGCCTTAGCTCTGGGGTTACAATTTTACATCGACAAGAGACACGAATGGCTGGAACCAGCACTGACGTGAAGGTTTATAGCGAAAAACTAAGGATAACATCAGAATCCGAGAGTTTTCAAGAACTGCTGCTGGGTACCACACACAGCGCTGCGAGCCAGGAAACCCACGTGCTGTTCCTTGAACCCGGTGATCCCTTTGCCTGACCCCAGACGCTGGCAGGCAGGTGAGCAACGACTTCCACGGAAGCCTACGCTGTGGGAATCAGCCTAGAAGCACGCAGCGGGATGGCAGCTTCAAATCCACCTGAAGGAAGCTTTGCCCCGTTAGAGATCTGGCTGCAACGATCCTAAACACAAACCAAAGTTGGATTTTGCCATTATTTTTCCCTGTTTGTTTTCCACACTAACAATTAACAAAGAGCCCCTGCTGGATGTCCTTTTGTACAAATGGATGTTCTTTTCATACATGTTTGTTTACCTTTTTTAGTCTTAAAATGAGTATCCATACATGCTTTGGTTGTCTCTGCACTTCTCACAGGCTTGAATAAACACGGGGAAGCAGCTCGGGTTGGTTTGATCCCTGTGCCTGTTCCGGGGGCATCACCACCACGCCACATGCAAGTGCTGCATTCAAGCCCAACGATTAACTGCAGTTTAACAGATTAATAGAAATTTTCCTTGTGATTTTCAGTCTTGAGGTCATTTTTCATGAAATTTAAATAAAAGACTAAACTTGATTTTCCAGTATCCTTTCAACTACGCCTTTAGATGAACAATTACATAAGCCCATGACATGTCCTACAGACACCCCGATGTCCAGCTCAGTTACCTTTCCTCAGAGCCCACCGGTTTTGTTTGCCCAGGAAAAAGGACTAAATTGCAAAAACTAGGAAAACTGATAAAGTCTGTCTTCACGAAAAACATTATTTAATCCCCAAAACCCCAAGAATCTTGAGTTTGTCTGCCTGTTTGATCAAGCAGCCAGGCTGTCAACCATCTGGTTGTTTCTTTGCGAGCTCCTGAGGCTTGTGAAGCGAGCAACCTTCAGCGAGAGCAGCATTTCTAGATTCTACAAATACGCTCAAAAAAATTTTGACTTATATTCAATCCAGAAGTATCCTTAATATATTTTCTAGTTTGTGGCTGATTTTGCTACAGGGACCTTATCAACCATTGCTTTTAATTTTCACAAACAGGAAATCTTTTACACATGAACGAGGAAGTCGGAGGCTTGTCCCAAACAAAAGGCACAACCTTCCAAGCTTCTGTCAGGTTTTTATTTTCCTGAAACGATAAATCAGCAAGCATGGATGACTGCATTTTACTAACTTCTTACTTCAATTTACTGGACCTAAGGGAAAAAGCATAACAAAAGCTGTAATTAACACATACGCTGATCCTCCGGGCCCTTGGCCAGCCAGGGCAGCTGTGCCCATAGCCCGTGTGCTTTCTCGGGACACTTCATGGCCCCGACCTGCAGATAATGGGTAAATCTCTGCTACAGAGAAAAGCAGCGACACAATCTGCTGTGCCAGCCACAGGGAGTGCGGGCAACAGCAGGATATGCTCCGGCCATAACCACCAACTCCAGAACCGGTGCAAACAGTAGGATGAAGATGAAAAATACTTTTGGAGTTGAGCTTTTCAGATTTAAGGGAAAATGAGAGCGGCCAACTCCTTTTGGAAGCAGGACAGTTGCAGGAAGTGGTGCGTCCGTGCTTGCTGTCACGCTGGGGGAAATAAGAGTTCTTTGCTTAACAAGGTCCTTTCCCTGCTGGGTCTCATCCGCTCCCAGGAGAAAGACCAAAAGCCATTGGGTTGATGGACTTTACTCAAGGTTTAAAGAAAGGCTGCCCAACTACCTTCAAGACGTAGGCCATGTCTTTTCAGCACTTCAGACACACATACACGTATGTGGGCAAAATTGCAGCCCAGCTCATTTCACGATTGCTCCTATCTCACAAAAAGGGCTCTGCTAATTTCAGAGAGGCCTCGTCTGAGACTTGTACAGTTTTGATCTGGGAAGTAAAAGGCATTCAACAGCAGAAAACAGCTGCAGTTTATTGGCAGAGATATCATCCCTTCATCTATTCAATGGCCTTCGGTACATGTCTGAATCAATAGAAGCTTTACTTCTGAAAACAGCACGTAGGAACATCTTTGGTAATCAGAACTTTTAATTTTTTTAAATTGCGCTTTCAATACCTAAAAGCCTTAACAGAGGAAATTCCTGATCGGAACAACTATAGATCATCATCTTTGATTCAAATTAAGTTTTTAATATTGAAAAATGCACAAATGACTCGAATGGCGCTGTGGAATTATCACACTTATGACGAACAACCACTGTGAATGCTCTGAACATTTATCACTAGGCAGTAAAGATGACTGCATTGAGCAAGTGTCATCCTTTAATGCTGCTCAAATGTTCCAATTGCAGCTGATAAATATAGCAAGAGATGGCTTCATTTCCAGAGACACGAGCTTCTCCAGCATCATCCTTGGTGATACTGATGCATGCTAATCCTTAGTTAAATATCCATTTAGCATCTTCAAGGGCCATAAAATAAGAACAATAGTTCATTTCCAGGTAAACATAACAACACTGCTTTTGGAAACATTCAAAAAACAAACAACCCAAGCGATATGTGACTCCTGATAGACCAGCTTACTGTGGACTTTGGTCCAGTTGCCAACTCAACCAGATTTACTTCCTTTTTGGAAAAAAGCGTGACTGTAATTGCAGTAAGTCTCTCATAGTCACTGTCTGCTCAGAGGAAATGTCTCAACACTATACACAATCGAGAAGAAAATACGTGAGCAAACACTCATAGATGTAGAAGCAGCAGCAGGAACACTGTCAGCACACCAAGACTGTACATAAAGTACCTTCAGATGTGTGTTTCAAAAGCACTGCTTCCGAGAGCAAAACCTTCATGTACGTAAGGGATCATTTCACTTTTGAAATGGATTGTTTTCTAAGGATAAGTGTCATTATTATCAACAGCAATACTGAACAAGGGATTCAACTGAGGAAATATCAGACTTACCTGTTGTAAACAATAGAGGAACTTCAGGTGAAAATACATTTCGGGTACAGTCTGCTTAGCAGTTACTGGAGTTCCCGTTTCCTTTCTTTTCAGAAATTCCATGAACCAACAACTGGATTCACTTTGTGAAGTTTCATTTTACTTCTAAACGGCAATCCACCTGCAAACACACATCTCCAAGGAACAGCAAGATCAATTTTGACCTCTTACTCCTGTATGATTGTCTCAGAGTTGTTACCTCTCCAGTGACTAAGTGAAAGATTTTTGCCTTTGACTTTCCACTTTGTTAGCCTTAAGTTTTGCATCAACTAAAACCTAGCGGTAGGATACATCTAAAATACACTGGCATGCATTAAAATAATATCAACAAATGTGCATCATGAATGGAAAAGATTCTAGAAGAAATCTCATATTCTGAGTAAAAGGCCCAAATATTTTCTGAAATAGAGTATTTGCTTTCTTCCTTTCCTTTGTAAATCTCGGTGTTATCATCTGACACATGCAGGGAGTGCTTCCTCGATAAAAAATGAGCCAGATCTCTGGTAGAATTTACCTTGCTAAACTCAGGTTGTATCCTGGGCAGAATTTTCCCACAGACTTTTTGCCATTAGCATTAACCTCTCAGTTATTTGGATTCACGATGAAGTCTATCTTCCTAAAAAGCCACAGTCTCTGTTTATACCAAACTCCATCTTATTTCTGCAGGTGGCACCAGAAAGTGGGCTTCAGGGCGGCTTCAAGTTTTTTTCCTTCTTAAAGAAACCTAGTGCCACATTTGCCACAACTTGTAAAGAAAAATAAGATGTACCCGAACATGTCACCCTCTGCACTGACCACAGCCACAATCCAGGGACCTGTCACGTGAACCGAGGCGTTTTCCACAGTTAGATGGAGCACATGATCTCCTTTTTTTCCAGCCCAAGTTATTCTGTGATTTTACAGACTTAACAGGTTACAAAACACCACCGGAGGAAGCCACGACCGCCTGTGCTGCAGCCTGGGACTCTTCCTTTAGCTAGAGGAAAGAATTTCCTTTGCTGGCGAACGCAGCAGTTTCACTCTCCACCTATTGAAACTGCTGTCTGGAGACAACCAGGCACCTACACTGAAGAAGCACAGGCACATTATTGGCCTGTTATTATGAGCTATATTTATTTTTTAACTTGCACCTTTCCTTTTGCTTCTGTGTCTTTTATATGAATCATGTTGAGAGAGCTGTTTCTATCTGATGGAAACAGATATTCTGCTTGACCTAAAGACCTATCAGATGCCTACTGATAAAAGAACACTTAAACAAAGGCTTGCGTGCAGAATTACTGTCATTTACTTCAGATTCTACTATAACATGACAAATTGTAACTTCAGGAATTGTTCCCCCTGGTGAGGCAAAACCTTGCACTAATAACCAATATACAGATGATGCCCACTGCAGATCAACTTTTGTTTTATTTTCTCATTTCAACAGGTTAAAAATAAGTTTTTTGATGGCAGCGCATTCTGAATCCCGACTTCGGGCTCCTGCCGGCAGAACGGAGGAGGCGGGCAGTGCCGCCGCGTGGCTGGGAGCACCGCTGCACCGCCCGGGTCGGCTGAGAGCAGAAATTCAGCACACGCCATTCAAAGATTTGTTTCGTAACTTCCTATCAAACCCTCCAATGACGGAATCTTTGCATGGTTGTCTTATAATCCCATTATCTCTGGAACATTTTGAAGCAAAGTCTTTTTTTACCTACTTTTCTGTTAAACTCAGAAGAAGCCTGATTTACTGCAGCATAAGAACCTGGAATAAAATTATTACAGCTCAAATTTTAATTGTCCAAGTACACATACAAAACCTAAGCAATTAAATATTTAAAAAGGCATTTAATTTTTTATTCCCACTTTAATAACCTGCAGAACGATTCTCAAGGGTAGGCAAGAAGGGATCCCATGCGCAGCCACTCTGCTTCTAAGTCATCACTGATCTCACTTCACATCTATCAAAATTACACCACAGAAAAATGTGAGAACCGCTGAATTAAGGTGGCTCAGTGCACTCGCTCTTCAGAATTATCTGTAAGAAGGAAAAGTCTCACTCTCGCTCATGTACGCAAGCAGACATTTTAAATAGGATTAAACGGACCAGTTCTAAAAAAAAACCTGAACAGAATGTTCTTAAAAGAAAAAACTAAAATAACTTAAAACCAAAACTTAGAAGAACTGAAATATCTTGGTACATAGAACTGAGTGCTACGCTGGACAAACTGCAAAGAACTGCTGTATGCTTACTCACACGTTTCAATTTTTTGGATTGACAAATCCATTTAAGCTTAATGAAAACAGTAGTGAAACTTCAAAGCAGGAGAACAGCTACTAAAAATTATCTGACAAGAAGTGACACTTCATCTGCATCCACAGTATTTAATTTGTTTGAATAATATAGTTACAGATAAACAGGTTCACTCCATATACAATTACCGATACCTTTTTTTAATACAGCTCATATTCCAGTACATCAACACTATTTTATTTACAAGGTATTTATGTACATTAACATCTTTCTAAAGTCAGTGCATTTTCAATAAGTTTTATACAATAATTTACAAAGTGAATGTAGTTAATAGTTAACTTAATAAATTTACTACTAATTCATGAATTAATTTAATTTAAAAAAATTAATTACAACCAATGTAACAAACACAGAAGATCAAATAACATTAGTAGATTGTGCTACCTGCTTAAATAAAACATTTTAAAGTAAATCAGTTGAAAAAATCTTTCACTTTTCATGGAGTTTGCGTACGGAGGAGTAGACAAATGGGTATTGAAAAAGCTTCTAACCTAGAAATTCACAAGTCATGTTTGCTTTTCTTCAGTCTCAATGTTTAGACCACTTTAAAGATAAAATACCATATAGGATAGGGAGCAACACCTCACAAGTAAGACGATACTTACTTTGGAACCGCTCTGCTGTCCTCAAAGAGGCATGACCTCCAACAATGGCAGGGAGGTTTGTGCCTGAGTAAAGACAGCAAGATCAGCTGATAGAATTTCTTAAATGGACAAAACTCAGGTATTTCTGGAAATTATAAACTTACTGGTAGGTTTGGCATTCTCGTAAAACACATTAAAATGAGTCCAAACATTTATTTCAGAGATAACCGTGTAAGTATCAATTTTGTTAGCGAAGACAGAAAAATCTAAAGAATTTGGAAGATGACATACGACAAAATTAGTAAGCTGCTTAGACTCAGCTGAAGAACAAAAGGCCGAAAGAGTGAAGCTTTTATCTTTATTCAGATATGCAAACAATTTAACACTGAAAATGTTTCAAGAAATGCCTACTCAAAAAATAACCATCTTTTTTCCAGTCTCTGCTAAGTCTCAGTCATGCTTTCCTTCATGCAATAAGCCCATGGACTTAAAAGAGCATGTTGCAAGGGCACGGAAAGCAATTCTGGTTTAATTGCAAGTACAACCTGCTGCAAAAAAGAAAATTTGAAAAGGCAACCAAATTTTGGAAAAGAAAAAAAAAAAAAGAAACTCCATTAAATTATGAAACCAATAAAAAACCCCCATCCATGAATGCTACGATAGCTACCTGACAGCCACAGCTTCTTATTTGTTTGAAATACACAGTGGATAATTCACAGCCATTCACTCCAGAGCCCTTACAACAACAGAAACAAACTATGGTTTTGAATTTCATTATAGGAATTTTCAAAAGTGCAAATTTAAAAGCAACACCAGTCATGAAACATAAGCTCAAGCATCTTTCCTTCCAAAAGCTGGGAACGTTTTGTGCAATGTGCACATTTTAAGATACCATGCGTGTAATCACAACTACTCTCTTCAACCTGAAGTTTCTTCTTGAGGCATCTCCAAAGTTGGAGACAGCACTCTTCAGGCAGAAAAGCCTTTCCTGAAACATGTTGATCCGCACAGCCAACACGTGGAGAAAACACAAGTATAATAAACCATTCAAGTGTAGAAATTAATCTCTTCTCAAATTATGATTTGGTTGTGCTCCCAACATACAGAAAGAAAGCAACTGACACACGCTAGTGGTGGCAAAACTGGAAACTTCTCTTACTCTTGATGATAACTCTTTACGTTTGTGCACTTTTCATTCTCTTGCTTTCCCTGTTTTGCCAATAAAATGCAATAAAACTGCAGGAAAAAGGAGGTAGCAATATCATGTTGTCCAAAGACAACACTACTTTTTTTTTTCCCCGTTATCTTAAACCTAAAGAGAGCCTTAAGGGTTTGTTAGAACAGTTGGTAAACTCTACACTACTTTGTTTAGCTCTTACTTGGACTATTTAATTTAGCTCTTATTTGGTCCTAGTCGGCTTTTCTCAAACCATTTTATTTAAAGGCCAATGGCAGTCTCAGCCTGATGTCTAACATCAGAAATGTTTAGAGCATGTAGTGAGATAACAGAACAAAACAATACTATCTTTATGTTAACTGCTATTTAATTAGGTTCTTCTTTTTGTGCTTTCAGATCACAGGGGACAGTAACTACACTTAGGTTATCTGTTCCAGTAACATTTTCGCCAAACGCAAGTCTCAGGATATTATCCCTCACACTCTCAGAACAGTCCATGGAAGATGATCTGCTTACTGTAACACACAGTACTTCTTGTAATCCGACTCGAAATCTTCATCCATGCTGCTTGTGTCTGCCATCTTTTTGCCGTCTATCTTTGGCAGAAATTGTGCATAGTCTACCCCCTGCTGCTCATAGAAAAGAATGTAGGCAGAGTCGGTGTCGATTTCATCGGGATGCAATTCCTGAGAAAGAGAAAAATGTGGTCTGAAATACGCAACGGGATAATTGCGTTACTGTCACTGAACTTAAAATACACACAATTGCCCTAGAAACAGTATTTTTAACTGGCTGTTTACAAGAAGAAGATCACATTTTGTGTCTCCCTTATTATAGTTATCAGGCTCCATTATTTACTTAAGTATGACAAATTTTATAGTGATAAATGCAAATACTTAGAAATGTCGGAACTTAATTATTCAGTAATTGAATACAAAACTGCTGGCATCATGAAAAAATATTCTTGGACTTCCATTTTTAGTAATTTTTCCATCTTTGTACAAAATAAGCATCTTTCCTTTACCATGGTAGCAGCTGATGAACAGATGTTAACTTGAAAAAAAAGTCTCACGTACAATTTCAGTTAACAATTTTAATATTTATCCAATGCAACTTTTGAGATGTTCCTGAGTTCAAACAACAGATCTCACCAAATGTAAATTTCTTTGGCTCTAGATAACCAAGACGAAAATTATTTGCTACAAAAATAAAAGATTTACCTTACAGCTACTGTCGTTGTAGCAGTACCACTTGTTGTTCGGGTTTTTGGCATAAGTGACATAATGACCCCCTCCCATAATTCCTGAATGGCACTGAAGAAAATGAAGGAGAAAATAAATTCCGGATCAAATATCAAAACTCAGGATTCAGAGAATAAATGATTCATAAATTCATGCTCTTTAAGTGCGTGACAATGGTTCATGACAATATGTCTGGAGCTGACCAAGCTTGCATACTCAAGCAGGGAAAACATCGTGCAGAGATATACTTTTCAGTTGTACTCAGTTTTATGGCAACTTTATTTTGCTGACAATGGCTCTACTTTGTTCTCCTTCTCAATAGACCCCTACTTTTTGTAATGAAAACAATACAGTTAATGTATTTAGTCAAAACAATGTCACATACAGATAGTTTACCTGTATAAAAAGTCAACTTACCGAAATTGCATATAGATTGTAAATAGGGTTAACACACACTTCTCTTTGGTCATCTGTAATATCGTCCTCACTCTGGTTATCAATTTGACCGTTGATACTGCCATTACTACATGCATTCTGCTCACAGATGTATCCGTTGGCTAGAGTCATCTCACTGTCCTGAGCAGTATATAGTTCGCTCTGGCTACCACCCAAGATCTGCCCTCTAGTAAGAGCATCACCTTGATCAGAAGGAAGTCTCTGTTCCTGGTCAGTACCGTTCTCTTTACTTGCATCCAAATTTTCTTTGCTACTTGACAGTTTGTTTTTACCCAGTTGTGGTAGCCGCAGACGCCCTTTACCTCTTCCTAAAGTCCTTGGGCTACTATTCGGGCTACTGTTTTTACTTGAAGGACAGCTGGTTCCACTTTTCCTCCCCAAAGACGGAGATGCTAAAACAGAAAACATGTAGACTACTAAGATAAGTAAACACATAGTCGAGATTTTTTTAAAAAAAAGTGTTGGTTTTTTTTAATAACCAAACAATAAAACCCATTGTTTCACTGCAACTAATGAGTAGTATATAAAAGTAAAACTATCTTTGCGCACACACCTGCACCTATAAACTGAAATTTAACTATTTTATGCAGGAGCACATTCCTCACTCTTAGTCCAGCCCACTTACACAAGCAGACAGTGCCAGTATCTGTTATCACTGAGTAACTTTTTTTCTTATTTATTTATGGTGAAGCTTCTCTAAGCTTTCCAGGGCAAACAACAGAAATGAGCATTTCAAAATAAATGCAGTGCTTTGGCCAAAGAAACACAAACATTTCATTCATAATAATTTTTCCCCCCCCCCTCCAAATATCAGTATTGACTGGAATTTTCCCTAATTATTACCTACCTTTGATATTATTCAAGACAGTAGTGTTAAGGGAGGATGGACTTCTGTTCAGTATATCGCCCTCTCCCGCTGTGTAGGTGATCTGCAGATCCATTTTTCTAGACTCCCCTTGGAGAGTCCGAGGTTCAGGAAGGCTGTCAACCTGGAGCGTTAGCTGCTTTCTTTGAAAATGACTTGGATCCCTTTGTACCAAAAAGGCACTTGGGTCAAAATTTTCTCTAGGGAATTTAACAATTTTCTGCGATTTTATCCAGCGGCCATTTACAAACTGAAATCTTTTCAGGTGAATGATCTAAGGAGAAACACGTTAGAGAAAATTAAAGGAGGACAATTACATCACAGTGAGTAATTTCACTGTTTAAAATATTTTTTCTCCGAAACATACACATTTTATCATATGCAAATATAGAACAGTAACAATGCTGTAATGTGACAATTTGGATTTTGGGTAAAATACAGAACTAACATTTTCATGGGGAAATGATGGAAAAGATTGCTTCAATTCAGTGATCAGCACTGTGTGTTTTGAATAACATACCGAATTTGAAAAAGCGACAAATGCAGGTGTTGCACAGCTAGACAGAGGATCATGTTACCGGAAAGACTGCCTAAGCGTGAATTCTGTGTCAGAACAGATGACACTGAATGCAAAACACCACCATTTCCTGCAACGTTATCAGCTAAAAAGATTCAAAAGCATTTGAGGTTTGTTTTATTTGCCTGCATTCAGTGCCCCTCCTGAGACTGTGAAGAAAAGCAAATCTTATTCAGAACAAGGAGACATACCTAGCAATTCAAATTTGTGATCAACGTACTTTGGTTTTGTTGCTGTAGAGGAAAATAACAGAAGATCATACCAAAATAGGGGGAAGTCTCCAAAGATCCAGTTTTTTGGTGGCCAAACAGTGAGTCTTGCATTTGGAACAGTAGTACATCTCATCCTCCCCCAGTTCTTCCTCACTGGTGAAGGCTCGAAGACAACTATCCAGATTGATGGGCTCTGCTTGAGCTCGTCGGCTTTGTTCAACACTTTCATGTTCTTCTACAATCTGAAGTGAGATAAAACTGTATCTGACTTGGAAACATAGACTGCTCAGAGGAAGGCTCTATGCACAGTATCATACAAATAACATCATATAGTTATTTAGCATAAGACAAAAACCAGATGCACTAAGTTTTAGTAGAAAGTTTATTCCAGTTATGAGGAGGCAGACACACAAATAATGCACTATCCTTATTCTTGGGTTCTGCTTAAAAATTATTCATAAAGCACAAGTTTATAGATTCAACTCACAAGTTTGAACAGCTATTCTAGATTAACTCAGCTACAGGCTTACCTTTAGATATGTTTTGTTGACTCAATGAGGAAATACATATTTTGTAATATATTGTGGAAACTAGATCAAAAGCAACTCACAACAGACAGAAAATACACTGCTGTGGTTTCTTAAAAGCTTCTCTTCCACATTATGGTCATGTAAGAGGTCTAACATTAAGGCATTTATCCAGAATATACTGTTTGATGATTCCTGACTTTAGTTTAACAGAAAATGGACAAAAGAAGCATCAAATTAAAAGTAAAATAAATGGTGAAACACGTCGGGCTTCAGAGCTATTAACAAACAACAAAGGGTTTGCATTGAAATGTTACCCGTTCTTGCGATGTCTGGTAGCGCAGATGGAGTGCTGTTGGATCCCAGTCTACAGCAATGTAAGCATTCCCAACACAAGCTCTATCTTCTGTGCACTCAATTTTACAGCCACGGCAAAATCTAAATCAAAGAGTTAGATGCGGTAAGTAAACTCACCAGTAACTAAGTTTTACATTACTTCTCACTCTAATTCTGCTCCTTAGTTTGTAACATCTGCACCCTCAAAGTTTCAAGCCTTGCCTTCAGTGTAAAAGAGAGGCATTTTTATAAAACAATAATCAGTGTCAATTTGCTACTTTACTACAAAATCTTAATAGAGATGAGAAATTGAAGCAGTTGGGTGAGCTCAACCATCTACCTGCACAGAATGCTGACCAAGTCTACCCACAACACCAAAAAACTACACTGCTTTATCTCCACAAGTATTTTACAACATGATAGCTAACATACTTTATTTATCTAGCTGTAAAGGACTTTTTTTTTTTTTTTAAGGGACTATATAGTCTGAATACCTTTCAGCAAGGGTTTGAAATTTTCATTAGCATGTCCTCGTTTAGGGAAAATCCTGAGTGTGTTTCCAGGGTGAATTTCTTATTGTCCATTTTAGTTCTCACTCTTCAAATGGCACAGAAACTAACCAGGGTAGATGATTTTCACCTAAAAGCTTGGTTTTGTATGAAAACCCCACAAATCATCCAAATATGTACACATATGCAAATATGTACACCCGCACGCAGAATATTGTAAGGGGTTAAGAGTTTTTGATATTGTCATGTCTGTCTCCTAACTTAAAGTTTCTGTGTCAGCAGAGCTTTCAGCTCCCCAAGTCATAAAAGCTATTCTACAGTGAAAGTCTGTCACGGCAGGGTTTTGATTAAATTGGATTCTAGATTCTTATTGTTTGATATTACCTCTGAAGTCTGAAAGATATCAAAACCGTGTTACCGTAAGTTACATTTCTGCTGGAGCGATTCCCTTCCTTAAATCTAAAAAGGACAATTTACCTGTACCACGGACACCAAGCACAAGAATTTCCATCCTTCTGAACTACCCTCAGGGTGAATGGATACTGATAGCCCATGCTGTCATCACTGAGACAGAAGAGAACACAATATGAAACATGAGCACTCATTCAGACTGCCAGTTAAACCTTCTTTCACCAGGCTCGCTATGCTTGTTTACTTTAAAAACCACCACAACCCCCCTCCCCTCAAAATTATCATTTTGATTAGATTAAGCTATTTGAACAAGACCTGCCTTTACATCACCTAAATTTGTCAGGTATAATTAATTATCAGTCAATGGATGAGAACGAATCAACCAATTTGTGGAAAACCAACTTTTAAGTGCAGCTAGAAGGTACACTACATTTAACTGTATTAAAAAGGATTAGAAGTTATTTTTAATTATTGCCATTATAAATTGCAGGACTCTAAAACAACTTCTTGGAAAAATAACCCACTAAATGGAATCTGCAGGCAGAAAGCGTTTGGGGTAAAAGCGCACACAATCGTTCCTAAAGTTGTTGACATTTAAAGCTTAATTATGCATTAAAAAAAAAAAGTTCATTCAACAGAGGTATTATGAGAAGTCAGAACTGATAAAGATGAGCAGAGTTTTAAATCTCGTAAGCAAGTCTACGCCACTGTATCACGTCATTCAAGGCAAAGACTGCGATGCCCAACTCACCAGTCTTGCGCATGATTACTCGCTTCCTGAGGCGGGAGAGGGCTAGCAAGCCTGGAAACCTGAATCCACACTGCATCATACAGGTCTTTCTTCCGCGTATGAACTGTACAAGGGACAATTAGTGGCATTCCAAAGAGACTAGGACGATTCTTCTGAGATGAAAGAAAATATAATTCTGTCCGCATCTGCGTATGTGAAATAAAAGAATGACTCAGATATAAGTACGCATTAACCCACATTACCATAATTACTAGGGTGCTGACGTTGTTACTTATTTCAGGCTTTGGCAATTAAAATAAACTATTAATTCTATTAAAAGTACTCCATTTTGGCCATTTTGCCAATATTAAATACTGTAAATTTTGATCATTCACTTGAAATTGCCTGAAAACTTTTTGTATTTTATGATATTCTGGCAGTGTTACTTAGGCATTAGACCGCATTAGCATGAATCTGTATTTCAACCATGTACAATATTTGATATTTCATATGACACACATTTCTTACGTTTCCCACCACATGGTAATATTGTAATGCAGACGTGTACCTAATGATGCTAATACCTGTCCCAAAACAACCTCTACACTAGGCAAGCTTATGCTTGCTAAAGAAAACCTTTATGTCCGAAGGAGGCACTACAGATTGTACACAACTTATTCCAAGCAGCCAAACTAACCTTCATGCCACATCTCCCATCTATAAGAAAGATTTAACACGCTGACTTAATGACACTGAGGTACAGCAAACAGCTACCGCCTCACGTAAGTTTTATACCATTAACTCTTTCCATTGATAAGATTTTTGACGACAAGTGAGGATTCTTGGAATGGCTTCCACAAAGGACTTTTGCTGGTTTTTAAGCCATATAACTAGCAGCTTGTAATGGCTCAAAAGCATTATACCAATCCCCTACGAGATTCTGCAAAACTGGAATCAAGGTAACAGTGATGACAATGGTTAGTGGCCACTACTTGAGAGAATAAAGCAAAAATACCTCATACAAACACACAGTAAAGAGGGGAGTTAAACGGCTTCTCAGCCCACATCCACCAGGCTCTAAACATCAACAGACTCCAAAGTCGGGGCACACTGAACGCGTGGCTGTTTGAGGTGTTCAGTCATCCAGCTTTGACATTTAGAGTTCAACTTATCCACAGATGCTTTTACAAAGACTAGTTCAAGCTAACAGAACGACCCAGGAACGTACTACCTATCTTCACTCTCTATGTAAGAAATAAGGCTTTCCCACGTAACGGGAAAGAAATGCATTTCCAGTAGCTCCTCTAATTAGAATCTTTTCTGCTCAAAGAAACTGGAACATTTAATCAGGGAGTTAGCAAACGCCCAAGTATGCATCTCAGCATTAAAGAGCTGGGCAGCATGCCAGTACTAAGGAAACATTAGAATATACCAACATTAGACATTGTGATTTAAATTTACAAGAGTTGTGTTTCTTTAGAACTTGGCGCTCACTTAAGACAGAAATGTATTCATGCTCCCTCTTCTTAACAAATAAAGATTAATTTATCATACGGACATTACAAAATCCTCACTGACTTTCTCTCAAAGTGTGTTATGTGAACAATTTATAACAAATGCAAAATCTACTAACCATTTTTCTGTGGACTGCAATTATATACCCCGTGCACGGACTATCGGAGAGCAAGGGCACGTGACCGTTGAGAGTCCAGTTGGCAAGGTTACGCTCTGTTCCACATGGCACTACAGTATTTGGCATTCCGTTTGGAATGAGGGTTGGTTTAGGAAGGTCCCCATTCATCATTATGTTGGGTGCTCCATTAGCTGACGGCCCCGTTGAGACATCTGTAGATAGACAATTATCTACAGTAACCAGAACTGACCACAAGATTTTTATCCTTTCCATTCTGTTTAACGCACTTCATGAAATATCATCTGATCTCCTTAAGATCAACATCTAACCTTTTATTTGCCTACACCTTTGCAAAATCAGAGCATGCAAGAGCAAAGAATAACAGAGGGGTTTACAACCCTGGTATGAAACCACAAACAATAAAACCAAAACCAAACACCATGCTTCAAATTTTTTACATGTCCTGCCTTAGAGCCAATCCACAAGTAATAAATATTTTGTGTGTTTCTTGTGTCTTTAACTAAAGTAAGTACATAACAACACTGCTATCCCGGGCATGATCCCAAAAAGGATCACAGACCATCAGGAGATACCGAGACTGCTCACAGCTTTTTTTTGTGAATCAGAACTCTTATTTGTCTTTTCTTTAATCCTTACCATTTACTTATTACTAAGAAGTAAGGTTTCCTCCTGAATTTCTCCAGTACCTAAGCACTGTGCATTTTAAATGAACAGGAAAATAAATATGCTTTCTTTTACCTGCCTGCACAGGACTTGATGCTGATGTAGGGGATCCTGGAATTGGTATTTCAAATGCACACAAAAACCCACTCACTGATAACCGGACTTTCTGGTTGTCTTGAGGAAAGTTCTGCAGTAAAAAAGGGAAAGTTAGACACGTATATACTTCTATCTGTGACTCGAAACATGTTTTGTTCTTTTGAGAACAGTGTATGTGTCAGCTCATCTCTCCCCTCCCATCTACTTTCTTACACCTTTCTGGAAGGCAAAAAAGAAGCCAACCAGCACACCCCTTTGCAGATCTGCAGCAAGACCTAAGAGTTATTAATGGTTCTCGAAACAGACTGAGAGCACCTACTTCCAAGCAGTTTTAGTCCTATTCAATGACAGCTACAAAAATTATATACACACACACATATACATACACACTATGCAGAACCAAACCAGTCATTACTTATGCCTCTGATGTCTTGACAGTGTTTAAACTCATCACAGCACTCTAACTTAAGATTTATTACCTCAAGATGATTTTATCTTTTTTTTTTCCCTAAAAAGATAATTAGTAATCAACTCAATTAAACTTCTGCAAGCTTCTACATCCCTATTAATTTTGTTTACAAGTGGTTTATTTTGGTTCAGTTTACTTTGATTTTATAACTACTTAAAGCAAGCCAAATTATGGTTTAAGAACAAAATAGAAGTTCGTATAGAGATATAACTAAGCTGACTTTTTTATCATACTTTTAGTTAAATTTTTTCACAGTTCTTGTAAGCAAGACTTAATATCAAAAAGAATGCCAATGTGCACAAATAACGAACAAAAATACCAAAACTATGTTGCAGCAATGACTTTTTTTTTTTCTTCTTACCTTTATATTGGAGCTATGCACTTCTGCAAGTAGAATCTGTTCTGGTTTTAGCCCACAGAGCTCACTTAACTGTTTTTTCAAGCCTGTATACTTTTCATCCATGTTCAATCTCAGGCCGTATCGAATAGGAGTAGTACCATCTAATTTAATTACTTTAAAGGGGAAAAGACAACAGTCAGCAAACCAGGACAGTTTTAACGAGAATAATACATTACAGCTACTTATGAGAAAGTACTTTTTTCCCCCACTTGAAGATATGATTTTTTTTTAGCAGTCAATTTTCAAGGTCTGCAGACAAGTGTCAGAAAATCTCTTGCTGCATAGGCAGTAGAAAATGGCTTCAAAATTTGTTTCATTTTTTTATCATCTTTCCTTTTGCCTCTTTTCCAATGATACATGGGTTCTTCACAGTGTAGTTCATGACCCATAAAGTATTTTTTGTTCGTACACTCCCCCCAGCCCTTCCTTTTCACTTGAGGCAGATTTAGGACAACCTCCACAACACAGTGAACAGAACGAAAGTTCTCAGAATCTCCAGTTTACATGTTTCTGCATTAAGTCCCTTAGTCAAGACTGAAATTGGGCCATATACGCTCTGTTTTTAAAGATTTTATTTCAGTTTAACTGTATTCCAATGAACATTCTTGTACTATTATTATATTAAAATGGTTATATATTTTGAAGCGTAAGTGCTAACACAAACAAAATCTGGATGTTTTATAGCTGTTCTACATATACGATTTTTTTTTAGCAATGACAAGTTTATAGGGAGTTAAACACGACTACTCACCCGTAATTTCTAGGTGCATGTAGCTATCCATTGGCAAAGGCAAGGATAAAAAATTAAAAGGGTCAAATCTAACACTTATATGTCCACAAGTTTTACATTTTACTTGTGACTTCAGCTGCCCGTGAAATAAATCTACAACAATGGATCTGTTTCTTCTCAGATGGTTTTCCCAGGCCTAAAATGAAGTACAAAAAAACCAATACAAAGTTAGAAACTGAAGACTACTTGCTTGAGCTACAGGAGGGAAGATATGCTGGAAGACCTCCAAAGTTTCATTGGCATATAAAAGTCAAATTATTTCCATAGAAGTTGTTTACTGATTTCTAATAAATAGGAAGTATTTAGCTTCAACATGAGTAAAGAAAAGTTATTTCAATTAACACAATAATCAAGGCATGACATCATTTAAAGTACTTCTGAAAGGATCATCAGATATCTTGAAAAATTTTGATACTTCATAATTCTGAGGAGCTGTTAAAAATGATTGCGAAGTATCATCTTTAAACCTTTATTATAATACTTAAAATTCATTTTCAGTTCAAAAGTGAAATTGGCTCTTTAAATCACAGATCTAACAAGTTCCAAAAGATGGTACAGTCCTGGAAGAGTAATGCCACAGTCTCATCAACAACTTAGCAGCTTAGTAGTATAAGGAAAAAAAAACCCCAAACAAGCCAACCCATACCTCTGCTGCTACTTCCCAATCTGGTCGACCGTCACTGTCTTTCAGTTCAACATATGGCTTATCGTGAACTCTGTTCAAATCCTCATGAAGACCATCCAGAAGAAAAGCCAGAAGCTCCTGTGAGTCTTGCTGTTGAAAGCCATTAAATCTTGGAGCATATTTTGCTATAGTCCACTACAAAAAAAGCCAGAAAGTTATTTAACACCACGTA
This sequence comes from Pluvialis apricaria, assembly GCA_017639485.1. Taxonomy (NCBI): domain Eukaryota; kingdom Metazoa; phylum Chordata; class Aves; order Charadriiformes; family Charadriidae; genus Pluvialis; species Pluvialis apricaria. The sequence goes on from CM030024.1 coordinate 1,335,479, forward strand.
ACAAAAATCGTAACGATAAATCAAAATATTGTAGACAAGATGCATGCTGTCAACGAGCACAAATTCAACTGCTAAGAGCTGAAGGTAACCCCCTATGCTTTCGAAACAAAAGTCCATTTGCAGTCAAATGCATAATCTTCTGTCCCTAACAAGGACTATAAAAAGCCACATCTTAGACCACAACGCCTCTGATTCGTATCGGGTAACTCCTTTGACCTTGCAGCTACTGAACCAAGATTATATTCCACAGAAAGCTGCTCAAGTCCTGAGCACCAGGACTGATGCACCTCGGCCTCCTCGAGATGTGCATCTTGCCCCTGCCAGAACGCCTCCCCTGTGTTCCTTACAGGCAAGAGAGCAAATTCTGCAACCAGTTTGGAGTAACATACGTGATGACTGACTGCCCAGGGTATGGTCACTGGCTTCACAGCCAGCTTCTAACACATGAAATATACGTCCAAGTTTCCTTCCCTTTCTCTAAGGGAGATACTGATTTGAGTCCCATTACAATACTGGTAACATCAGGAACAAATACATTGAAAGATTTCTGCTATTCAAAGAAATTCTAGCCTTCTACCTTTAAATAACACACATCACAGACTTACCCGCAGCTTTAATGGTGCTATATTCTTCTGAGTTCCACTCCACAACTCCTGAACCAAATCCCCATAGCACTTGGCCATGTGTCCTTTCATTCCTATTGGATTTGTCCTAGAAATCATAAAGTAATTAATACCATACTAAAATTTAAACAAAGTTCAAGCATGGGGCTAAACAAGGAAGTGCAAAGGCTTCTTGCTGACCTGTTTTAACGCTCCCAGAAAGAAAAGAGGTTATACTTTGAATTATCTTGTCTTGTACCTGCTGTATAGCTCGTGATTGATAACACCAAACTTAAAAGGATTTATTCATACTGTCTACTTCTGAAAGCTGAAACTCATCTTAAAGAAATGTTACAGCATCTAAAATGCCAATGGTCTCAAACAGAAAATTACCTGTTAAGTTCATAAAGATGTCTTCCTGAGATGAAATACCGTGTTAGAGGTTGTGTGTTACTGACACACTGGATGCTGGAGTTCATGAAGCATGTGTTACCCAGATTGCTTAGTCCAGTAGCACCTTTTTCAGTAGGAACTGAGATACAGAAAACGTAATTGCACCAGTTGTGCAGATGTGAAAAATTCAGAATGATGTATCAGTAAAGTTAAGAATATGACCTTTTCACAGTAACCAATTCAATTTAACCTGCTCCCAATTATGAGACTGCAGCTAGCATAGATGCAACAGAGGACCAGCCAGTTCAAAATACCCGCTCTCTCAACTTCACTTAAGTTAACAGAAATTGAGGTATTTTGTTGGATCTGATCCACCACAGACATCAGTACAATCCGTACAAACTATTTTCAGGGAAATAATTATGGTACTCAAATTTCTGGATTACTTTGTGAAAATCTTAACTACTCCTTACCTTAAAAAAAAATCCAAGATAATAAACACAAAATTCAGAATTTGCTATGTACCATTTGCTACTGCTGCATCTGAACATCTACAAATTTATCTATCTACGCATACAACCCTCCCACATTGCCAGCATCTAAGTTAATAAAACAGAGAGAACAAACAAGGACATAAAAGACCTCTTCCAACGTTAAGAGCACTTACATTAAAAAGAATTGTTTCAATGTAATATAGCCTCTTAGATTTTTCTTCCCATCATAATTCAATTACTATGCTGAAACGCTTACCTTTATGTCTGTCTATTTTACTGCTGTTTGCTATAAACGACATCTCTTCTGGCCAGCTCATGTCTTTGTTTCGAACTAAAAAGAGATACAGTATAAGGACTGTTTTAAATTTTTTGTTACTTATTCCAGAGAGCTTATACAACTGAAGAGGTTTAATTAAAATTTTCTAATATCTAATTGAGATTAGAAATTTGCTTATTTTTAGTAATTATTTTTGCTAGTTTTCACTTCAATGTCTCCAACAATTATGGGAAACCATTCTAATACTGGCATCACTCCAACCATGCCAGTAACATCTTTAGAAAGCATCCTTGAGATTTCTCTCCTGCTGGATATCAAATTTTTTAGTACTTATTCTAATACTTAATAAGGATCCCCCAGATTTGAACAAATCTGTTCATTTCGTGACAAATCACTAATATTTTTTGGTGTTACGATCCAACAAAAAATTCAAGTGAATTTCAAAATAGGGACAAATTACATGTGTTTCAGGACAAAGCGGGACAAAAAACCGCAAGTTTTCCTATACTAGCTTTACCAATAACCCCCCGTAGGACCCCTCTGTCAACCTCTACCTCGCGCTGACACGAGCCATACAGCAAACTAGCTTAAGGAACGGAGTTAGCTGAAAAGAGGGAGTTATTTTTCACTAGATCACTTCTCACAGCCAGTTCGTCAGATAGGTGTCAGGCCCACGGGTAAGGCAGGCGGCGTATCTCCCAGAGGAGGGGCGGACTGCTTTGCGCAGTGGCAGTGCTGATTTAGTGCCGGTTTGTTTATTGAACTACAGCCTCGGGGCTCTGTTTCACCCAATACAGCAAAGGTGCAGTCCCCTCTCCCCTCCCTCTACTTACAAATTGCCCTTTCTTCTCATGTCGAGTGATGAACGCAGGCACACAGTGAGCTGCACCAGCCCCTCCACTAATTTCAGATTGATTAAATATGAGCCAAGAGGCAGAAGGATGAGTCCATCTAGCACAAGGCAGGACCCAGGTTTCTATATAGCCTCTGTGACGTAAGGACAACAGTAGACTGGATTAAGTATGTACACTTCTGATCCTCACACTAAAAGATTAGCCAAAAAAGGTCAAACGAGTTGAAAACTCAGCTGATCTGTGCACCCTGATACCTTTGACAAAGGCTTAATGTATTTGTGACTGATGGCACTGCCCAGCGTGGCAGCAGGATGACACACAACGGACATAAATTGAAACAAGAAAGGTTGAGATTGTTTATGATGCCTTTTCTCCACGACGAGAGTCAGTCAAGCAGGCAAGGCCAAATGGTTCTCGCCAGATGTGAAAATAAAAGCAGCTTGTCATGAAAATCTTAGAAATGAACCTGATGTGGACTGAAACACGCAGTTTTCTTCACCCTTTGCTTTGTGATTAAGAATGTGTCCATGCAAATATCATAACTAACTCTTGTAAAATTAGTGAAAGAAAAATCAAGATAATGAAAAAGACTCAGATGCCTCACCCTGCTTTTGTTAAATCTCTGGTATTTTAGTTATTACTGTAAGAGCAACAGATTATTTCAAGCTTTAGTATTTCTTCCTGTGTTCCTTTCAATACATACGTATGTAGAGACAGACATCTATTTACACAAACTCTTCTCAAAACATTTCCAAAAATAAAATGCTTAGGTAGTAGCCCTATATATTTGTGTAGTTTAGGCAATTACAGAAATGGGTACTACACGCAATTTATCAACCACATATATACTCATATAAAACTATTCGGGTTTAGTGTGTAAACCAATTATAAGCCCTTTTTATACCTTCTATTACTAAATGCTGCTCATCCTGGATTTTAAGGTACTCCAGTCTGTGATCTTCATCATCCAGCAAAGTAAGATAGTTCTGCAGGAGAAAAAATACTTCATATAGTTATTAATTATAGATTTTAAATTCTCTGAGGATATTTTAATCTCGAAGCAATGAAATTAAAACAGTATTAACAATTTCTTCACAAAAATAAGAGCACCAGTTTTTCCTACCTATGTTAATTAAATATAGTAGTTCACCGATCCCCAGAAGCATTTAGTTCAATGCTTTAATTTTATGCAGTATTTCTTTAGAATAAGATAATTACACGCACTTAATGATTTGAGGAAATACATTCTGCTTGTTCACTGTGATTTGTTCACATATAAATTTGAAAAAGATCCTGGATGGCTGCTGGCTTCTGTGCCAACAGAAGCCTACAGCATCATGCGTGTCAATGAAACAATATATTTTTGCTTCCATTTAAAACAGTTTCGTAGAAACTTAATATCAAGCCTTTTAGGTCAACTAATTGCCAATTTTAAATATATTACATTATATTTTAAATATATCACAGGACAATTTAATGTTTATCAGGAAGACAAAAGGTGTTTTCCGGGTCACTGATACCAAAATCTAAATTTCACTGCTTGGAGTACACAAAAACTCTAGAAATTAAGTGGCAAGAGTTTTCCAGCCTGGGTGGTTAAATTGCAAAGGAAACTTATGTCCACTGCTGTTCTTTTTTTCCCCTGTGCACATGTATTTAATAGTTTCTATGAAAGAATAAGATATACAATATCAAATAGCTGATAAAAAAAAGAAGAAAAAAACAACATTACCTCACTATTGTATAACCAGAGGCGCATATCTTCTTCTTTTATACGAAGCCTCTGGGAGAGATATTCATGTATCTCTTTAATTGTCTGCATTCGACTAAAGCAGCCGGTGTAAGCCAACACTCTTTTTAAAGGAGCATTTGGTGAAGGTACATTCCCTGGATTCACAATCATAAGAAAAGGGCAAAAGTTTATGTATGCACCCATAGACCAACTGAAATCAGATCAATAACAGCTTATACACTACATTTACTATAAGTACCTTTTGTGAAAAAGAAGTACACAGTTCTACTCCTTTTGTTTATGGATAAAATAATGAGGTAGACTGAAAGCTAGTTGTTACTAACCCTTTGGGACAACAAACTTGCTATCAAAAAGCAGATAAATTTACCTCCCTTCTTAGCAAAACCTATTAGAAAATTGCTCCCCTAAGGTTCTCACAGGAAAGAAATAATTTTAAAGTAGTTTCAAAAGACTGGACTGTACTTTTTTTTCTTTTAAAGACAGAGTATCAGAGACAATGGTAATTCTTAAAATAAGAGACTTCAAAATTTCTGACAACTTCCTTTTTGAGAGCACATTGTAAGTAAAAAATAAGGTCAGAAAACTCAGCCTGACTCTTCTTGGAAGTAGCATAACTTTGTTTCAGCTCTTCTATGGAGATGAACGCTGATCTGTGAAGACGAGATCAGCCCGGCACTGTCACAATAAAAGTATTCTTAATAACGAAATTCCTCCAAACATATTCTGTGAAGATGCCTAGGATTTTCAACAGAATTTCTCAACAATCTCATGTCCGCAACACAAACTAATTCCATCCCTAGAGACTGTTGCCGTTTTCTACAATATGAGCTCATTTTTGAATAAAATGTTTGCACAAGCTCGGTTCGAAAGAGTGAGACCAGCTTTACACGCTTTATTTTTTTAGCTTCTTCAGTTTACACTTAGAAAGGTCCCCACTACTCAGAGACAGGTCTGTAACATATCCATGGAAAGCTTTTATTATACAGCCAAACCCAACTGGGCAACTGCATTACTTAAGTAACCAGAGAAGTGACATTGTTCTGCTTTCACTGTCAAAAGATTAAAATAAAATAAATAGTACCATATGAAGAGATGCAATATTACATGCTATTTGACAAGGGCGTAAAACTCTACTGTAATCATCTTATAAGTCAGCAAAGCATCAGTTTTGCTTCAGTATACCAAGCAAAGTACTCATTTTTTTTAAAGAACACAAAAAAGCATTTTCTGAGATTAGGGATCAGAGGATTAGTTGTAAGATTACAGCAAGAAAGCATATCTGAAAACTCAAAATGATTAATAACTGATTGGACAAGTAAATTAGTGCAAAGCAAAATAATTCCAAATCAAGATCAAATTTGGCACATGAGAAGATTCTCTTCATTTGAATTTGGGCATTTTAGGACGTCCAAACAAAGCAGTTTCCATTTTATTAGGTCAAGTAGGAAAAATGAATTTGGCTAGCAGGCAGTTTCTGTAGCAGAACTTGATCAAGTAGGTAGCCACTATCTACACGTTAAGTTTGAGATTCTACCCAAGCAGTGAAAAACTGAGCATCTGCATGAGATTTTTAAACATCGGCTAACACTGGCAAGGCTGAAGGATTTAATTTTTAGCAGTCAAGTGAGCCCATTTCTGGACATACGTTACTGTGGACGCACATGTCTGTCTGCGTGTACCCAAATGTGCATGCATGTGAATGTCAGGTATTTCTTCAAACCTGTCGTGCAAGGCGAGTATGCGACTGCACGTACAAACCGGTAACTAGAAACAAACCCTGCAATGCTTCTCAGCTGGAATGAGAGGCTGCAATCTAAAGATTCTTCTTATAGCCCATTACTTGTATAATCTTTTGGTGAGCGTTACCATCACAATTATGGCCGCATATATTTCAGTTGGATGTTCACACTTCCTACTGAATTGTCTTTCCAAACTGCATCAAATAACAGTCTTCACATTCCATTAATTCAATCCTTTTCTAAAGAGTATTAACATAATTTTGGCCATTAAAGTCTAGCTGCCCAAGTAGCTCAGAACCAGGTAGCTGAACAATGATTTAATTTGTTATAGCACTGTACACCCACCCACCCCAACGCACAGATCCATGCATTCTATGGCTACAAAACTAACTACCAACAGATCTGCCCTTCTTAGATGTCTGGTTTACGCAGTGCTCATTTCTCACTTTCAACTCACCAATCTATTGCAGTAACTATGCAACTTAACCGACTGCACTGAAAATGCTCCCTTCGTGCCTCTTTCTTCCAAGAGAAGACGGGAGGAAAGCTTTTAAATCTTTACCAAATGCTGATTGTGGCTTACAGTTGATTAGCTGGTGCACAAGCACAGTGGCAGCAAGCTCCTACAGCTGCGGGTCTCGCTTTCTTAGAAACTGCGCGCTTGTGTTCTTGCTGCATTCTTAAGTTACCTCTAGGTAAATGCTGAGGAAACATTCTCAGGCTCATCATACCCATATTCACCCAGATGTTTGACTGCTGCGTTCGAGTGGCAGGCTGCTGTCTCAGGAAGAGCAGATAGCGAGGGAATAACTCCAGTTCAGGCACATTTGTTTTGCTGTTTTTGATCACCTAGTAAAGACGTTTAAAACACATTTTAGAGCCTGCTGTTCCAAACGTGTAGGAAATCCCACCAGGAACAGGAAGTAACGATTAAAGCAGATGGTTAAAAAAATAAACAGTTTTACAGGGAGATGAGAAATCCTTTGAACTTCTTATGGGGTCTTAGGCAAATATCCACAGGAATAAGAAATTACTGATTTCTAAGCACTTTTTGAAGCTTATTAGTTGCAGACTGTCAAAAGCAAACACCTTCTTTAGTGGAGCATAGCTTCCTGTACAACACCACGGAAAGAACATTTTTATAATTCCTGAAATATACATGAATTTACAACGGACCTCATTAATTCTGCTCAGTGTACACTTCAATAGAAAAGTTTCACAATTGTTGAAAAAAACCTCACATGTGCTGAATAAGACATTCGTTCCAAACTTTAGGACTGAATTAAAACCTTCATATTGTAAGAACAGGCTGAAACTTACTTTTGTTGCATTTTGATATGTTGACAGAAAAAGCTGAAATTACCCAGAACGTGACTTGCAGCTTTTCAGTTACCATTTCTACATAAATTTCGCTCTCTAGATCTGCCCCAACGTAGACAAACAGAAATGGCAAGAGCGTTCGCTATTCTTGTGACCGTGTGAAGCAGAAGCAAACACTCAGCTTAAGTGGTGAGAAGCAAGAAAATGCACTGAAGCACCGCGGTATTAAACTTCAGTTACAACAAAAACAACAGGGATGAAATTTTCTGGAAAGAAACAACGTAACAGTCCCCACTGCGGGGTGGGAGACTGGGATGGTAAGTGCCTGTAGAGGTGGCTGCAAGTAATCAAACCATCTTCAAGAATTCAAGTGTTCAGATAACTAAGCGTCAACATTTTTCTTGATTATGGACCGAAAAGCTAAAGTTCGTACATACATTATTTATATTTTTTTGCAGACAGGATACCCAAACTAAAATTCTCTCCTTCCGAATAGAAGTCTCTTTTCTAATGACTCTATTGCTAAAGTCTCAAGCACATTAGCGTGTGCTAGGCAGAGAGAGATGTGGCCTTTTCTGGATCATGAAAGGTGTTTGTTTCCATGGAGAACGTGTGGGAGACAGGTAACAGAAGCCAGTGATTTTTCCACTGTAAAGTAATTGCCAGCGCTACAGCTAACAGATCAAATGGTCAAAAATCAGACAGCTAATTCTCCCCCATTTCTGACACTGAATATCTGTAACACCTAATCTCTATTGCTACCACCAAAAAAATCCCCTCCCTTCCCTTTTTTAAGTGTAGCTCCTGTAAGAGACCACCTGACACAGTAAACTGAACACTGTACGGAATAAATATACCCAACAGAAACTGAAGAAAGTTTCCAGTGCCTCTAAGTGAACAGACCAAATTACTTCAATTTTTCTTGCCTCCAACATCAGCCTACCTTTTTATAAATTCAATATTAATAATTCAAGGCATGCCAGCTTTAGCTCCAAATGATTATGACCTGTTAATCGTTTTGCATTATTACACACAGAGATAGCTCAATAAATTGTGTGTAAATTATATGATTCAACAATGGCTGTTGCTATATAATTACCGCTTCTCTTTCAAAAATACTGTTGCTGTTTTAACTGCAACCAAAAAAAAATCTCATTGGGATAACACAGACTAATTATTGTTCCACTTAGTCAATTCCATTTAATATATAGCACTTTCACATTTCAAAATTATATTCTGCAATACATTCTGCATTGTGCCCCAAATTAATTTTAATTAAAGATATTATAGCTTTACTATAGAAAATACTGGTGTTAGTTACTAAGTCAACTTCAGTTCAAGTTTTTTTTTCTTTTTTTTAACAAAACTTTTATGCAAACAAGTACAAATACCGCCTTATCTTTGATAGGCTCTTGCTAATTAGTTAAGCTTATTACAAGGCTTTAAGTGACTACAGGCAATGAAATAGTTGTTGATATAAAAATGCAGTATTACTTATTTGTAAACATATTTTGTATTACACACTGGAAACATTTACCTTACTTATTTGTAAGACTATTTCACAATTTTACTGTGATTCATTGGCTTTTCTGCTTACTGTCACATGTAAGAAATGTGAAAATTCACTACATGAATTCTTTGCTGACAAATGAGTATTCCATAAGTTTGGAGGAGCGTTACTGATTTTGTGCTGAAGAATGAGAATGATCATCACTTGCCCCACCAGTAAGACTTTTAGTTACTCATTAGAAAAAAAATAAAGGTAAATATCATAATACTAGAAGAAGAATGACAGAAAAGAAATATTTATTTTGAATATATGACCTGCTCAAAATAACAATTGGTATTCACACAGCCACGATACATAATATCTGCAGCAAAAATCAAAACTGAAGAATTAAACCAAGAGATGCCTGACTGGATGAGCGTATCAGGTGAGATTGCTGGTCTTCGCTGTTAGCACTGAACATGGTGAGCCAGAATCGGGCTGATTCAGTCTTAGACAGTAGATGCCAACTCTGTTTTAGCATCTGTTTCTTGAGGAATTGCTTATGAGAAATGCTTTATTGAAAAACCTTTGACTAGAAGCTGATCAACTTAACCTGTCTGTGCGGTACTCAAAAGCTGATATGCTCATACGCGAATTCTTTTTAGGAACACCTACTCCTGCAGCTTGAAGCTACAGCTTTGAAGTGCTTCTGAACAACCATTTTCACAAAGAATAGCCTTTGCCTGTTTTCTTTGCTGGGATCACCTATTGCTATCTGCTCTTCAGAACTTCACCAAATCTTGCACGTTGTGTTTTCTGCGACACTGAACTTGAAGGACAGCAGTTGTTACCTTCCCCCCACTTAATGAAGTTGTAAGAGAGAAGAAATGCATTTTCAAAGCTGCAGGTGTCCCAGTTTTAAATTTATTGGTTTGCAGACCAGTTGAAAATTTACCTTAACTTTTAAAGGTGAGTGTTTCAATACCAAGTCTTTTAAGCTGATCTCAAGTTTACTTTTGTCTGCTTTAGCAATCAAGATCAGTTGAGCAGCACTTCCGCCCCGTTGCACTACCTCCTGGGTTCGTGCTGCAAACCTGCTGGTAAATAGCCACAACTTCCTATCCATGTCTATTTTTGACGCTGCTTTTTCCCACCTCGCTCTTCAAGACTTTCCATTTAGACGATGCGTTTTGGATGAAGTGGGGAGATGACCATAAAACATAACCTTGTGCAACTGGTAGAAGCTTGGACACGTTAGGTTGTTTATATTATCTCGATGGTTACAGCAAGTAAACAGTGTCTATAATCACAACTTACCGGCCTGGGCAAGGAGAGGTTTGCTCCATACCAATGGTAAAGTGCTCTCCAAACGGGTTCTGGTACCATTATGTAGTCCTTTCCTTCAATCAGCTGTGGAGATCGCTTTAATCTTCCACCCTCCATCGTTAATGATGCAGCCTTTAAACAAAAAGGGATTTTGTCAAATCTTAAGTGGAAAAAATAGTATACAGCTACAGCAATTCTAGTTCATAAACACAGAACGCTTTTTAATTATTAAAAAACATTTAAGTAGCAATTAGTAACTGCTCTTCATACTGAAAGATTGTATTTAAATGTAACAATAATTAACACTCAAGTTTCACTGCTCACTACTTCTCTAAAAGGCTATCCAATATAACATTTGCATTATATTTCTCTCTTGTGTCACCTACTCCAACAACTTCGGACACTGCATAGAGAAATCCAATCTATACTCATCATTGATGGCGCTGGTCTGTGTTTTACGTTTTGTTTCCATGAATACTGGAAAAAATGTCCGTTTTGGTTTACTATTTAATTAACTATTTCCTGGTTTTATGCAATAGCAATAAACTCTTATATTTAGACAGAAAACACTGAAGAAAAGTGTTTAATTATTAAAATACTTTACAGTTAATGCTGAAAGTTGCTTTCATAAATGATTTTTCATTTGTAAGTTTTGTGAAGCTGTTTAAGAACATTTTGAATGTTTCTCTTCTCACAAAACACTCAACAGTAGCCTTAGAAACAAAACACAATTTTTTCATCTTACAATAAGAGTAAGAAACCCAAACTTTGTTATGTGACAAAGCAGTGTTAATTTAGAATTAAGCCACTAGCTGAAAAAAAACCCACATAAAAAGCTGTGATAAAAGTACACTCAAAAGATACTTTTCCTATATTCACATGACTCAGATGCATTTACCTTCACTGGTTCTTGTGTTACTAGGGGTTGGTTATCAATAGCTCCTGGTTTCTGAGGATTAAGTTGTAGCAAAGTATTCCCATTGGTTCCAAGGAAACACTGGTTATTATTGTCTGAAGTATTATGCTGCCTAGCAAAACATACATCAGCCCCTGGTGTGCCAGGGTAAAGAGTATCTGTAACAGAATACAAGAAAAAAAAAGAAAAATCTCTCTACTTCAGTTCATAAGTCCATAACATAAATAAGACAGTTAAACTGTTGTATCCTTTTCTTTTGTTTTTGTAAGAAAGGCTGTTGAAGAAGTTTGCTATCCTTCATACTTCAGTAAAACATGCAACTCTTCCAAACTGCAGAGTGACAAATACACTAGTGCTCTCAGAAAAGGTAAAGAAGTGGATATATGAGATCCAAATACCCAAGCAGATACTTACACAAATACTGGTTTGAAAACAGCCTAACTAGATTTGCATGAACAAATGTGTTTTGACATTTGCTTGTCTGGATGCTTGAATATCAAACTCCTGAAAACCTTACATAAAAAAATGTGTATCTATGCAATAATACCTTATTTTTATTTTTTCCTCTTGAATCAGCACATAATTTTATTCTTATAGAACCTCCTTTTGTTATGCAGAACGCTAAATCTAAATTTCAGGTTAGAAATAAAGAACGAACCTTTATCTAAAACTTGTCTCCCTTCCTCTGTTCCCCAACCCCCACCCCAAAAATGATCACAGTAATTTATCTACTTTAGATTGAAGTTCCATTTTTAAGATATGGATTTTAAAATACCAGAGGTAACATTCAGGTGTCTTAGGAGGACAAAACCATCACCTCAAATTCTCACAAGAACCAACTGAAAATCACCACTACAATCTCTTCTTTCACAAAGAGGGCTCCTAGAATCTTCACAAACTCATTTAGATCACATGCCCTGTAAAACCGTAAGTCTGCTTTTCCTAATTTTTTTTTCTGCTTCTTTCTGCTTCTCAGTACCCGAGCTCATCTCATCACAAGACATAGTCCAGTACCAACTAGGGATGAGCTAGAAACAACTTAATGTGAACAGGGGGGAAAAAATCCACTCAGAAAATAAATGATGGGACAAAAACCATCTTGAAAACAATTCTGGAAATTAATCAGTGCATAAAAGATGAATTGCTGTTTAAACGAGACCGCTTCTTGTTTATCCACCACAGACTAAAAAATCCTAGTAATTCGCCGACATCCACACGTAGGCCACCTCTGCAGTCTAAACTGTGTTATCTTTTCGCCTGGAGGAATCCATGCAGTATGTAGTTTTCTCAAAACCTGTTCTACATTAAACCTCCAAGGAAATAAGATGTTATGCTTACTGCTGCTAGTAGTCTCTGAGGCTTCTGATGCAGTAGAAATATTATCTGAAAACTTTTCTTCTGTTGCACTGAAGTAATTAAGACCTCCCATTTTGTCTTCTCCCTGTTCTGAAGTATTGGCTGCAGCAGCTACGAGTGAATTCTTACCTCCACTCAAGACAGATGAAGGCTCTATCACAACAGGGTTTGCATCCTAAAATTGGTAGGCAAGTAGAAGAGTTAATGATAAGCCAATATCAAAGACATTTGGCATCAGCCAAATCAATCACCAAAATTCACAGCTGCGTGACCACTTTTGCATACAACAACAAGCTTTAGAGGAAAAAAAAATACTTTCTGCATCTACTGATGAAAAATCTGCAGAAACAGCCAAAATTGTTAAACCAAGCGAATAAACTCTCCTGCACAATATAAAAATTGTAAAATACCAGAATTATTTTCTCTATCTAGATAGAGAAAGAGACAACCATTTTAGACAGCTATAATTACAGACTATACATGTTTGAAGATTCGTTCTTGTTGAATTTCATACCGTTAAATGAAAAGTGCAAGCACAAGAACACAAAAACATTCTTTCCTCAAACCTGCAACATTTTAGCCTTTCCTAACTTTGTTTTGAAACAAAGTTCCCGTGTTTCCTTTGGAGAACCAGCACTGCAAGGGTAATCTGGCTCACACTTGGGCAAGATAAAAGTGTGGGGGGAAAAAACTGCACCCCCCAAAAGCAGAACTTGCCTGCCCTGTACAGACAAGATGTAAGAAGAATCCTACCCAATTTACAGCGCCAGTCACAACAAGAAAGGGCAATAAATGAGAAAACAGAAGAAAAAGGGAATTAACTGACCCTTAGAGAGGAAAAAGGGAATTCATGCAATGAACTACCCTGTAACAACACTGGAAAAAGGGATATTTCCTGGTTTATGTTGTCTCCTATTCATCACATCACTAAACATAATATCTTGTCAAATAACAAAACTGTGCAGTGAAGCTGAAAGTATAAAAATAAGACTAAAATGTATGTTGGAATTACAGCAATCATTTCTAGAGTCTCAGGGAAATTCTGAGTGTTCTTTTTGCCCAAGAGACAGAGAGAGCGACTAATGGCATTGTGCTATTATGCAAAGGATTAGGTATGAAATCATGTGCCCATCTGAGTACTTATTCTAGGACAAGGATCAAATTACCCAGTATTTCAGGCACTTAAGCCATCATTTGTCCAATTCATTGTGCACAAAGAATAAGTGTAATTACACGGTTAGTTAATGCATACGTTGCAGTTTTCTGAATATTTTTAGTTATTCTTATACAACTCAAATACTTACATGATTACTTATCCCTACATAAAACTCTTTTGAGAAATAGTTTATTTCACTTGTGTAACCTCCAAAAATTTATCTCCACCTCAATAAATTTTCTTAAATACGCTTTCTTTTGTAATATTCATAGCAATGCTTTAACTTGCATATTTTAGTTGGAGGGTATTAAAGAGCACCCTGTAACCATAAGGTTTTAGTACGACTCCTTTGATCACCACCAGGTACTGCACTACTTTTCATCATTGCATATAAATCAAATTATACCAATTCCCTCCTTTATTTGTCCAGAAAATACACAGTATGTATTTCCAGCCCGAGCGAAGTCAAAACCAAACCAGGTAGCTTTATTATTGAATGGATCAAGAGACTTAAGGGAAGTACTATTGTGAGAGTATGTTTTTATTCAAAAAATACTTTGACATGCAGGAATGATGAAACAAAGTACAGAAAGAGGTGACAGTTTAATAAAGTTATAGCAAAAAGCCCACCATGTGACAATGATTCAGCAAAACAATTCTTTTCCACTAAGAGACAGAAGATGCTTAATTTCAAGCATTATCGGTTAAGCGGCCGTTTGCTCCACACTCTTTTTTTTCCCTTCAGCACATTCAAAAATACAAAGAAATCACTTATTCAGTATACATTATTATTATTATACTTACGTATTTGACATATTCTTTCCACTGCTGCCACCACGGCATTGCAATAAGAAACCAGTTGTGCCCTGGCTGAAGGCCATACCTGCTTTCTCTTTCTAACCAGCCTCTGCACATAAAGAATGAACCACATGAAATATTAGTTGAAACGGGAAAATTACAGTCCCTCTTTTGAAAATATTAAAAGATTCTTCTGAAACCCATTTAAGATTCTCAGCAAAACACGCACCTAATAATCTGTCCTTCCTCTTCTGGAGTGGCAGGTCGCAGCCCCAAAACTATATGACACACCTGGAAAAAGAAAGTAATTCTTATTAAGAACTACACCACCATGAAAAAAGTCTTAGGTAAACGAAAGAACAAAACAACTCTGATGGGACTTTTCAGAAAATTATTTTTAATTATGTTGCAAGATTACCTAAAATTGAACAAATCGCTAAAAACTGTTTTGAGTTACGAGATTCCCAACCTGTTCCCACTGTCAAGACAAAAACACCAAGAATGTCAAATGCCCCAACACAAATTAAGGTGAACAGAAAATGAATTTTCATTGTTTTCATGCCTGAAACACACGCTATGAAAGATTACAGTAACTGACAAACGTTGAGATGTCTATACATACTGGAGAGAGGGACTGAGAAACTGGGACAATGAAAGCTGCTGGAAGAGGATAAGCTAAAGGTTGGGGGGGAAAAAAAAAATGGAAAGGGGAAAAATGGGGAGAAGTGGTTTATAAGGCACAGAAAACAAGCACATGAAGAGACCGAGGGAGAAGTTTAAAGCAGTCCAACCAACTAATCACCGCTGAAAATGCTCACAAAATTGTAGAATGTTCTCTGTGTGATTTTTTTTTTGGCCCTTTTTTTTTTTTTCCTATTTGAAACAAACACGGAAGATAAAGGCACCACCCCCAAGACAGCTACTCGATTTGGGTGGGGTTTAATTCCCAGTACGAGAGGGCAGTCCCTGATGGCGAACACTGTACCCTAAAGCCATCCTGGCCTGGCCGCAGCGATGTCTCTGGCTGGCTCCCCAGCAGCTCCCAGCCGCAGGGCGTGCGGCAGGCAGAGGTGAGCCGAGGGAAACGGACTCCGCGGGAGTCTTGGCTTCCCAGCGCAGGGAGGAGGGTCAGCTGTCTCCTCTCCCAGACGGTTTTCAAATTGGTTGCTACTCATAACATGATTTATAGTCTTTTCCTTATGTCTCTTTTGAGGCTATCAATTTGCATCTCAGCTGGAGATTTCTAATGACTGGTGAGATATCTTATTTAAATTTATATTACAGTGTGAGAGACCGATTCACGTTCTGAATAAAACAAAGGCCATTAGCTGCCGGGAAGCAACAGATTTTCTAGCACACACAACACAGCTGGCTCTGATGGTTCTTTTTAAACTCATGTAACACTGCGCTAGTATCAGATTCTTCATGTAAACTAACCCCGCTGCAAACAAACCGACCTATTTGTTGTCAAGCTTTCCAAGGCACTCCACTCAGACTACTTAGCTTTTCTGTCTGCAGATGAGACACACAAGCTCATGACAGTTCAAATAAATGCCCAGACAAATCATGGGCAGACTCTGTCCTGCGCGAGTATGCTGTTGAGCCTGTGGCATGAGATGAGGGGGCCTCAGAGGACAAAAGTTATCAAAGGAAACAAAAACCAAAAAATAAAAATGTAGCAACTCTGCCAGGAGAAAAAATATTGTAAATGAGACCTCCAACAAGCAATGTGTAACAATTGCCATGTGTAGTCATCACCAAGACAAATTTAATAAATGTTCATTCATTCTACCTCAATATTGCATAGATATTTGTTAGTCCATCAATACTAGGTTATGATAGGATATTCGATGCTAGACAGTCCAAAAATAAAGACAGCCCTTCTTGAGAAGGTTCCAAGGAAAGCAAAACCTGATGCAATTAGAGATAAAGAGAATTTGCAGAATTTTCTGATTTTACTCTTTTCAGCTGTAGTGTAGCTGATGGCCTCAGAATACTCTCACTCAGTCCCCATGCAGTTCTTGGGAAAGTATAGTTCAAAATACAATCCATAAAGTAGTCTAGGGTCATAAACAGAAGAATCAGTAGTATGTTATTCAGGCAGCCTATCGCAACAATTTATTTTTTTTTAGAAAAAAAAAAAGCACACAGCTTTTCTGATGAAATATTTTTCTGCTACAACCTAACCCTGTAACTGATGAAGCTTCACTCGTAAGAGAACAGAGCTCCCTCATTCTCCCCAGCCCTCCTGGAAGCCCTGGGACTGTCATACGGGGCTGGAGGTGAATACTAAATTCGGGCAAATCTTCAAGGCTCCATTAGCATTATTATTATTTAAACTCAGCATCTACGGAAAATGGGTAAGGAACAAACTACAGTGAATTAAAATACTGTTAGGGGGTTATTTTCTGCACAAAGTGAGCCAGCGCTAAATATGACTGGTTTAAGGATTTATAAAAGTCCAATTCAAGCTCAATTAAAAACAAATTCAGTGCACACTTGATCCTCAGCTTCTGCAACACACTAGTGATACGTTAACACAGCATTCAAGGACTGCTTCATGAAGAAAGCAAGCAGTGAAAGGTTCGTCAGACAGCCTTAACAGAAAATGTAAAGGGAAAGTGGTTCTAAAGAGTTAGCAATACCTCTTATTTCCTGTGTCACTTTCTCGGCAAAGATTTGCAAGAACAACTGTTTAAGAACAGTTGTTTTCTAACGGAAAATACAACTGCTGATTCACTTCCATTTTATAACCAGTACACTACATTCACAAATTATGCTTTAGGCATCTCCACACACTGAGAAGAATAATAATCAAATAGGGAATCGTTCCATCAAGGTAATGCACAACTGCAGAACAACGTAAGTTATTGCAATAGACAAAACTGTAACCGTGTTGACACAAATGCTGATGCTGCACTTGGTGGCCATGCAAAAAGCTCATGAGCTAATTACTATAGTTTTCAAGTTTATATTTCTTCTAAACATACCTGAAAAAGTAGATTTAAAAATTCATTGGCAAGTGCACTCTTCACGCTCCATATCTGGTAGTCCTCCAGAGTGAGGTGTCCAAGCTTAGTTAAAGGGAGAAGGAAAAAACATCAAACCATTAACTTATTTCAATTAAAATGCTCATTAAATGTATCATACAAAGCATGACAAAGACAGTGATTTGATGAAAATTAGCACCTACCACTCTGATAATAAAATTTGATCCAAAGAAAGAAGAAAAATCCAATTTTAGCGTAACATATGCAACCTAAAGAACCAAAAAGCTTTGAGAGTACAGAGGATGAACTACACACAGCGTGTAGTAACCTTTGCTCCTGCTCTCCATCACTCAGATTTAGCATTCATGCTCAGCTGCAGCAGTCATACTTCCTCAAGCCATGAAACCAGCAGAAGCAGCATGTGACTGGTGAGGGCAATCACTTTGTAAGAAACAAAATAAGACTAAGACGATCTAAGATCGATTGTCCAAATAAGCTCTGCACATATAGATACTTGTATCCTTTCAGAAACCCACCATCTTCCTCTCCGGGTTGCGAAAAACTGTTTTGGATCATCAAGTCCTTATGACCTTGTAACACAAGTCCCATTAATTCTTAATCACTTGCAAAGTTACAGCAGCATAACACTGACCAATGTCGGAGGACCTTCTGATTTTCAACAATTCAGTGATAGGATCAATCTTAATTTTTTATATTGTAATGTAATTCACAGCCCTTTTTACAGCAGTGGCAGTTACTGCACCTCTTCTTACAGACCATTTTTTCCAGAGTTCACACAGGTCAAAGCGAACAGATGAAAAGAGGTTAAGTAATTTATGTAATTACTGCACCATTAGCTCTTTCCAGCGCTACATTCATGATGCAACTATGAAAGATATTCTGGAGACTCAGTTGTCTTTTTTTAACTCTTTGTGGAAACACGACTGCTATACACTTGCTTATAAACTAGCCTTTTTAAAAAAAGCAAGCAATAAAAACCTCAAAGGATGAAAGGAAGAGCTCACTGAAGCTGTATTTTCCGCTGCTTTGGTAATGAAAGAATTATAACAGAATATTTGCCCACCACTTTGTTGGAGTACAAGCAGGCAAGACAACAATTCAAACAAGTAATTAAGCATTTCTAGACATTCTTCATAGTCTTTCTTAAATTATTTATAGTTTACAGACACTCTTCCTAATTAGCAAAGCGAAGAATGAAATAATGGAAACAACTTCCCCTATATTGTTTGCAGATGATAGCGCCTATCTTGAAAAAGCAAGAACGTAATGAAAGATTTACACACAGCTAACTAGAAAGCACAATATAAACTACTAAGACTTTCTGCTGTGTGCCATGACAGTCATGACAGATGCCTCCATGGTTTCGTGGATACTTAGCCCTGAAAGAATATCGTCGTATATAGTTCACTGGTTGTATACAATATTATTGCAAACAAAGTAGTTTGATAATGAAAATGCGCAAGATACTATTGAATTAATCCAATTCTGTTCCAGCATAGGAGAATAATATGTCTCTACATAGCATAAAATATAAGATACACTAATGCACTATCCGTTTCTTCATAAGATCATTTTTAACATGAAACAAAAGAATAGTTTCTCCAGAAAACAAGTCAAGCATCAGATTTAAAACTGGTATTAATTATGCATAGCAAAGCCTTGCAAACAGTATATGCTTCAAATTAATTTCATCTGGTTGTGTATTTTTGGTTTAGTTTCATACATGGCTTACAAAATTCAAACATGTTCTTTCTCTCACAGAACAATGTGGCACATTTTAATGGAAAACTGACATTTCTTGAAAGATTCTTTTATTGACACATCTCTGCTTTAAAGAAAGCACAAGATTTTACTTTCTTTCTTATCAATAAACTGAAGATACTCAGATATAAAAATGAGAAGGAAAGAACAGCAAATTCCTACCTTTGTGGTATCATGCATATTCAAAATATCTTCTACAATTTCAGACAAATCCATGTCCAATTCCTTAACAAACAAAAGGATTAGAAAACAGAGTTAAATTCTCACAGCACACTCTGAAGCTGTGTGTGTTCAGAATAAAAATATAACTGTAAGAAATGCTGATGATACCTCTACTGAGTGCTTCGAGACAGTCGTACTTTTGTACCTAAGGTTTCTTTATAGGGAACAGCATACATTATAGTCAAATCCTCTGCTCTGGTTCCTGGATGCCCAAGTTATGCAAGGTAAGTTACACCCAGTTATCAATGCTCCCCAGCGAAGGTAGTTCAAGGAAGCCTGTATTTCACCGAAACCACATTAAAACAACATTCCCATTCCCACTTTTGAAGGATGACTTTAAGAAACCGGAGGAAATTAATAGAAAACCAAATATAACTTACAGGTATTTTATCAGTACGGTTATCTTTCCAGACCTCTAAAAGTGCAACGACCATTTCTTTCAGCTCAGTGCGAGACAACACACCATCCCGGTCAATGTCAAAAACCTTGAAGCAAACTGAGGAAATAAAAGAAAGGAAATTACTTTTCTATGTTAAAACTACTCAACAACTGTGTTGGGTTTTTTTCTTGCAGAATGTAAGTCTGCAGAGTCACAAGAACATGATTTAGTGCTGACAGTTTTGATGAGGCAGGATGCATGTGTGGTAGTGAGGAAATGGAGCAGCTGTGTTTAATAAACTGAAATCTAGATTCCTGCAATTCTGTGCTGTGTTTTCTGATGTGACATAGCAGGGAACATATGTGCATCCAGAAATTTCCAGTGAATGATAGCTTTTAAGTTGCAGCAATACGGCTTTGGAAAAGTATGGAACAAAGGTATTTCAAAACAAAAGAACCTTGCAGGGAGGCAGCTGAAAAACAGACAGTAAACAAGCCAGAACATGCTGTTTACCACAAGACAATCAAATAGGGCATTCATTTTATATTATATATAATGAACAGATAAGTGTTTGCACTTCCTATATTGAGATACACAGTTCTGCATCATAATGCAGAACGCTGCAAAATAACTTCTGAAATACATCTTTTTTCCTAACAGCTTAATA
This sequence comes from Pluvialis apricaria, assembly GCA_017639485.1. NCBI lineage: Eukaryota > Metazoa > Chordata > Aves > Charadriiformes > Charadriidae > Pluvialis > Pluvialis apricaria. Next base: position 1,355,992 of record CM030024.1, read on the forward strand.
ATTTATAGGAAGCTATGGATAATTTATAAAATATACTGAATTAGGTATAGTCATCCCTTATAAAAGGAAGCCTTGATATTTAAGATTGCTTTAATTTTTTAACTTCTAAAGTCTGTCACCTTTCACAGACACACGCTTGGCTCAGTGGAAAAAATTTCTAAAAAGGTAGAAACAACTAAACTTCATTGCTCAAACTGAGAAACTTCTCTAACATCAATAGTTAACATTTTGCATACTTACACTTCTGTCTTTCTGCCAAGGGTCCTCTGCAACATGCTGAGAGCCCACAGGAAATTTCTTTAAAATCTATGTGATTGTCTCGGTTTTCATCAAAAGCATTAAACAAACCTGCAAACCACAAAAGCATCTCCTGTTACAGCGTCTGGCTGAAACAGCTCACTTTCATACTTAGCATTTACATGAGGGGTTAATGGTTAACATTTGCAAGGAGAAGTACAAACGCTTATAACTAATTCTTACTAAGTGTAATAAAGATAATTAAGCACTGCTAAGACCATTTTAAAGGTGAATTAGATCACTCGTGTATGGCTAGACAAAGCCAGTGGTGGGGAGGGAATCAAGAATTCTGAACTGTAGCCTTATTCTCATGCCTTCCTTGTAACGACTGATTTATAGAAGTGTACATCTCAACCAGTACGGTCAGGACAAGCATTTTCACAGAAGCTAAAGGACCAAAACAGTAAAGGCACTCAGATGCCAAATGCTTTGGCTTTTCCAAAGTGCCTGACAGAAACTCCTATTAACATTGCTGAATATCTTTGCAAATCTGGCCCTAAGCGAGTTAGGAGTTTTATTTACCGGCCTTCAAAGGATTTAAGAGTTCTATTCATTGAGCAGATGTAATTTTTTTTATTCCATAAATTATTTTTTTAGTGACAATGACTGAGTGTCACTATCCACAGAAGACATATAGAACGATCAGAAACCATTCAAGTTTCCCCCCAGCAGCTGTGTAAATTTATATCGCTAAGTAGATAAAAGACAAGCAAAAGGATACAGGGATATATCCCTACCGAATGGAACATAAGTTCTGGTGTTCTAACAGCTTGCATCCGCTGCAGATTTTCTACTAATTGCTGCCACTTGTCAGTAAAGCTGACCATTTGGTGGTCAAAAATTGTCACTCTAGAACTGCAGACAAAAACTAGCATGGAAGTAGAATGTTACTTAATGTCCTTACGTTGTGCAGTAAATAGCAATTAGACAATTGCAACCTCCAGTTATTACCAGTGCGGCTTCAACTTGAAAGACCAGCTTGGTTATTCATGTGTCTGCATTGCAACACACAAACCTCCTGACCAAGTCTTCTGAACAAAATCTGCCTTAACTTACACTATTAGGGAAGACTGTTCCACTGACTGCGTGATACAACTCTGACTTGCATGCCAAATTGTCATTTAGCAGATGAAAACTCACATTTGCCATCTAAAAAATGGTCTTCTATTTTATCTCATTCAGGGACAGCAGTATATTTTGTCATTACAGAATCGTAAGGAACCCAATGAAAAGTTTTAAGCAACTACAAGGCAAATTATACAGAATGTTTGCTGTATTTCCTGACAACTAATAAGAATGGAACACACAGAAACATCACCTCCTTTGTCATTCCAGATTTCCCAACAAATAAGAGATTTCTCAGGCATCTTTTCTCGTTTTCAAACACACCGAACTCAGTGGAATGAAACTCTGTAATTTAAGCTTAAAATAAAAGGGCTCACTTTTAAACCCCTAAAATTCGTATGTCGGTAGAACATCATGTACTGAACACCACAGCAACACCCCTTCCTCGCACGTTTGACGCAAGTTCCATACCTTCACTCAGAGATGAATGAATAGGAGGGGAAACTAAGGGGGCAAATGTTTCTAAATCAAAACGTCCAGTTCTTGATTGAGCTTTTAGCAGCCAGTATCGCTTTTCGAGATCGATGATGTCGGATTCTTCCACTGTACAATCAACAAAAAAAGAAGACAATTTTTGGTAATACCTAGACCATGTTAGAATTCAGCACCAAATAAAAATGCAGCAGTATTCTGCAAAGAGAAATGACGTTAATTTTTTTATGCCTGACTCCTGCATGTATAAATTAAAAATATGAGCAGTAGAGAAATAAAAGTCCAATTTTACTCTCTTTATCTACAAGAATCATCTTACCTATTCACCACCTAGGAGTTCAACAGCAATAGCACATCATCACAAGTGTTTAGAAATACAGAAATGAACTTTTCCCACTGCTAAAGGCTCCAGCAGGCTCTTCATTTTCACATATTTCTTCTTGGTGAATTAAACTGGTAGATAATATGTGCAATATCTTATTTTCCCAAGGTATCCAGAATTTAAATTCTCTAAGAGGACGCAAAGTAGCATTTAAAAACAAAAAATCCCAGAAATTTCATGGGAAAAAAAATTAGGACTTGCCTGCTCTTGAAAAAATCCTATTTGCATTTTTTTACCTTCTTGTATAATAATAAAGCTAAATTTTAACGTGACATTTAAACACTGTATCTCAGCATTCATTTTTTCCAAATATAAAATAGTTTGTTTCACTTTATTATTTATACTATCGATGCACTTAGAAACCCAGTCAAAATTAGGGAGTGATTATACAAACCTAGAAGACACTTTATACAGAGAAACTTGCAAGTTAATTTAAAGAAGGGGAAAAAAACAAAACCCCAAACCCAACAATGAGTAAAACAAGGTGCTAGGCAAAGGTGAATAAAAATAGCCAGAGGAAGCACTTGTGTTTTCTTTCAAAACGTTATACACAAATTCCATCTCCTTACATTTTATCCTTGACATTAAATATATATGTATATAAAAATATTACGTTTCTGCTCAACAATACTTTTAACCTTTTTACATATGCAAGTGTGTCACAACACTGCTTTAGGTCAGTGCAAATTAATTGGTTCTCAAATAGATATGTAATGACAAAGCTGTCTATATTAAGAACTACTACGTGTGATCCCATTCCCAGATGGTTCTGAGCCTTTAAATCCACGCCAGCTTTCTAATAGGTTTAACTTGAGCTATTTGGCCTGGTTTAGTCTACAGAAACAATAATAATCCTCTAAGGCTTAAGAACAGAAGAGACCCAAAAAAAAAGTTATACGTCACATTGAAATTTTATTGATTTCTTTTCCTATTTCTATCATTAGAAGTAGTAATTGAATCAGAATATTGCAGGTTACCTATGTTACTAAGCACGAACTAGTTGTAACTACCCAGGCAGGCACATCATATAACACATCACAAACTACACACCACCTTACCCTCAGCAGCAGAAAGTTTGGACAAATTTTAACAAAACATTAATATTTGAGGTAGAGTTGGAAGAGAGGAAGGAGTTTGCATCTTCCTGTAAAATATTTTTAGACAGTCTAACTAGAAAAGTAACATCAGTGAAAACGTCCTCCTTTTCCTCTGTACATTCAGTACCACCACTAGGCAGACCACATCCCAGCGTGCAGAACACGCGCCGCAAAGCTGCAGTTCTGGAGTCTCCGTCCGCTAACATAACTTCAGAACGGAGAAAGTTTGCCTTTCTCCTCAACCCCAAGCATGTGCTGCAGCGTCCTCACTCCTGGCAGCATCCTCACTCACTGCAGCATCCTCACGCACATCATTATCAGCTATTGTGCATATTACATAGTACGTGAGATGAGAGAACTGATCCAGAAGAAAAACTAAACTGATTTCCTTTCTCCTGTCCCCTTCCTTCCTAGATGGGTCAATGCCCGTATGTGGCTTGCTATCTCCTGGCTCTCGGTTGTGTTGTAACCATAGAATGGTTTGGGTTGGAAGGGACCTCCAAAGGCCATCTAGCGCAGCCCCCCTGCCACGGGCAGGGACATCTCCATCCAGAGCAGCTTGCTCAGAGCCCTGTCCAGCCCGGCCTGGAACATAGCCAGGGATGGGGCATCTCCCACCTCTCTGGGCAACCCACGCCGGTGTCTCACCACCCTCAGAGTAAAAAAATTCTTCCTTATAGCTAGTCTATATATTCCCTCTTTTAGTTTAAAGCCATTGCTCCTTGTCTTATTGCTACAGGCCCTGCTAAAAAGTCTGTCCCCAATAGATAAGGAAACAGTAATCTAACCATATAAAGGAACACCATTCTAGTAGAAATCATGAAATAGAGTAGTTATTTCTTGAAGATCAGCATAGAGAAATATCATAGGCGCTTAGGACTGCCGCAGACGTAAGCAGCTTTATGATCTTATGCAGAACAGAAGTGATGTAGAACTGCATCTGGTACTTTCCAGAAATACAAGGATGTCTTGCTAATTTAATGACATACCTGCTCTACAACGGTCAGCATATCAACAGATGAGAGAAAATCTACCAAATAAAATACGCTTTCCCTCAATTTTGCTGCCCCTACAGGTATCAGGGTGCTACAGCACTGAGAAGAAAGAGCTCGCAAGACATGACATTAGGACTAGAGTACCAGCATTCTGCAGGAAATACAGGGAAAAGTATATTCAGGGAGTCTCCAGAACAGAAATAAACAAAACGTAAAACAACAAATGAAAGGTAAAAGCCACTTTATGAGACAGAACCTTAAGTACATGAAGAGAATCACAGTCCTATTATACTCCCTAAACAACTGCACATGAAGGGCAAGTTCGTACTGTCATTTAGAAGAACTGCACATACACATTATTGCTCTCATTAGCAAACACAAAAGTATTATGCTAACTCTCTTGAGCATGAGCATGTAAATCACTTTGTTTCCTTTTAATCTACCGTTGTGACTAGGAAGGATAACAAATGTGGTAGTTGCGCTTCATTCTTGAAATGATGCAACACTAAGAATATTCAAAAAACTTAAGGAAGGTCACATTGTCTTTACAGTACAGTAAATCTGCAGAAACCTGCTGTCACTGGCAGGTGCATTATTTATCTTTAGTAATTAAGAACTGAAAGACAAGTTCTCTGAAAAATAAAACATTCTCAAATATCTATATTCACAGCTAGTTGTATTCCATTTTTTTAAATTATACTTCACAGATAGTTTCTACCGTGCTAACTTTATTACTTTATTATTTTAATCTCAGAAAAGAAAGGTTATCAGAAAGGATCTTATCTGCATTTCTGTCAGGCAGTGGTTGAAATTACATGGTCATTTAAAAGACAAAGAATTTTCAAATAACCATCTTCAAAAGAATAGCTGATAAGCAGTAGCATAAGTGCTACATTGCTATTACAGCCAAGGCAGGTCCAGTCTATTGACCTTCCGCAGAAGAGCCGAACAGTTTAGAAAGTAAAACCGATGAAGTAGTAAATAATATTCTTTGTACTGATTAGACTGACACAGCTGGGGTTGAACACAAGTAAAAATGTGACAAGACTATTTTTCATTCATAGTAACAATGAATTGTAGCCTGTTGCAATAGTTTCACTTACATAAAATACAGAAAGATTTATTGGATTACAGCACACGTGAAAGTTTAACTCTGCAGTTGAAAAGCCAGCTGTTACATAATTTGATCTCTCCACAGTGATTTTTTGCACATAACCTTGTAAATCAGTCTCAGGGTATGTAGTGCACCATCTATTCCTCCATAAATGTAAACTAGAAGAAATCTCTTGCAATTTATGATATGTACATACAATCATATTTGTTATTGAAGTTTAAATGAAGCATGATAAAAGCAGACTGCACTTATTATCCACACCAATGTGTATGAAAAAAATGCCATATTCTGAAGAGGTTTTATACAGATAAAGAATTTTACCTTTTCAAAGTATAATTTATTTTTTTCCTAATGCCTGTTCAGATCACATCAAGAAGTGTGAAGTGTGCTTTCATTCAGTAATTCAAATTTTAAATAACTTATGATTATTTTTTAAAAAAAGTGTATCTTATATATACAATATAGTCCAAAACATCCCAAGAGACTGGCTTTCTACACCAAGTATTCATTTTTGTCAATTAAATACAGGATACAATTATTTGAGGTCACATGGAGATATTATGCATCTCTGAACTTTAACCACATACTACCAGTTTACTACCATATGCTATTTTATGCCTCCTTCACCATTTGTTCATTAAAAATATGAAAAACTTTCAGATCTGTAAAATTATGATGTGTTCATTAGATCAATTCTCTAAGAATTAGACAAGTATAATTGGAGGAATAATAATGTCAATTACACCTCAAGCTACATTTTCATATGGTAAAGGAAGAAGAGGTAAACATTTTCCGCAAAAATATGCATCTGAGAAACTGTAAATCTACTAAAAATGAGTTAACTTAAACCCAGCTGCCATACTGTCACTGACAGTCAGATTGCATGACAGTGGTAAACACTAAAAAAAAATCCTTCGTTTTAATGCCGTTTCCATGAAATGTATGCCCTTCTTAACTATTACACAGCTATGAATAAACCTGTCTTAGAAAAAAAAAAATTAAAAACACACTTTCATTTCAGGCACTATTTATTACCATTCTTTATATGACCAGAATTAACTACGTATTTCAATACATTTTAAAACTTTCATTTTTACCCACCTATTGGTACAATCCTCTCTGGTTCACAGCAGTAGAAGCATACCATATTCCCAACATTTTAACCAAAACCTGGTTGGTTTAGTGTTTACCATGATATCCTCCACGCAAAACCCGGTCCCCCATGGCAGAGAGAGCTCTTCATCGCGCAACGGCTGAGTCAGAACCAGAGACCGAACGACTGAACACCAAACGCTATTTCCGACTCAACCCACTTGTTTGTCCCTTTCAAATTAAGACAGGGAAGACTCTGGGACCTGGGCAGAGCGAGCTGCTTCGCGGGACATAACACAGCCTGGGAACTAAGAGGATAACAACGTGCCAAGACGCAGATTAAGTTGACACTGAGGCTTTTTCTTATTGGCCATATCTGCTGTAATACTTTCGGCTTTCCCCCCCCCCCCCCTAATTAAAAATCCGACACACAGAGAAGAGAATATTGTGACTTCAACCAAGATCCTTGTGTGTGTCAGACATGACTATCCAGGGGTTCATCTCACAGAACAGAGATTATCAGTGCCTTAAGATGGGAAACCCTACAGAAGAGGTATTAAACACTACAGTTCCTCTCAAAGCACAAGTGTTCACACACTTGGAAAAAAAATAGCACAGAACGCAATATGCTCTTAAAGGCACCTTTACTACATTCAAAATCTTCAGAATTGTCTTCTAGTGGCCTTCCATACATCATTAAGAGATGGTGTTCGAAGAGTGGGTACCACAACTGAAGTAGGCAAGCTACAGAACATGTATTTACATCCAGACCACCTTTTACTGGGAGCAAAGTTACGTGATCACTTCATTTCACTTTCCTTTTACAGACTCGCATCTTCATCTTACCATAAAGCCTTACAGGTTTACAAACCCATCTCTGACAGAAGACGTTACTTCCACAACATTCAGTTTCAATTTTATACTGTTTCAAAAACTCACTCTTCCCTTTCAACCATGCTGTCTGGTTATCCAGGGCTTCTCTCATTTATTATGTTAAATTAGTGACAACTGTATGCTCTAAAATATAATTATTATACTGATTACACACTGTCTTACTGCATGTCAGTATGTAAGAGCTGTCAGAAAAAGCAGAAGCGTTTTGATGAATTTTCCTGACGGCAGAAGAGTGTCTCTTCAATTCAAAGGAGAATTAGGACGCTATTTAAAAAGAACGCAGTGACACAAGAACCGGGTAACAAAGAAGTACAAATTACACAGTCTGTCAGTTTGAAACCAGTAACCCCTCTGATAAATGGGAGTATTCTCCCCGTGGAAAAGGACTGAAAACCTGAGTATATAAGCCCATCACATGACACTGAGCCACACCAAAATGACACACTCATAAAAAAGGAACCACCACCTGCGCTGCAGCAGCAGAAATATTTCCAGGCAAAGGAAGGAAAGCAATGAGGTCTCACCTGGAGTCAGCATGATGGCACTGCATCACCCACCTCTGAGATGGAACAGGGGAGGGAGCACCTGGGCTCAAAGAGCCCTGAACCGGGCTCGTTTACATTGACAGAAAGGTCAAGAAGCAACGTAAGAGTCACTTGCATCTATACCGAAGAGCAGAAAGGAAGGAGAGCAGAGACCGTCTGAAACCAAGGACAAAGTTGACAGAAAACTGAGACATAAACTCAGTTTTCTGAGTTCTGCAAACACTTGTAGAAGATGTACTGGAATAGTTTTCCCCAATCGGGTTAAAAAAAAACCAAACCAAACCAATAAGCTCACTATCTTATGAGAGGAAAGAGACCCCCAGGGTCTGCACTTGGTGGGACAGGAGACCCTTCCACATCCCACGTTCCCGTCCGCCTGCCGAACTACACCACGAAAGCCGTACATTGCAGGTAGGATGGAGTCGGTTCCATCCTGATGCTTACAAGAGCGCAAACCAGCCAGGGCAGGCTCAAAGTGACACCCTCCAGCGGCCGAGAATTGGCGTACTGCTGAAATACTGCATTTGGACTCCGAGTACCAGAGATCAGGTGTTTAATTTGTAATTATTAAGGATGCATAATGGTTATGGGGAACATTCCCCTACAGAGAATTTTAGGATTAGCAGTAGTCCCGGACAGGATTTGTCTGCGATTTACGTGCTCCACTGCAGTGCTATTCAATATGATGGTTTAAAAAAAAAAAAAAAAAATTAGAAAAAAAAGAATCAAAAGTTACCTGATCATACTACAATACTGAGAAAATCCAAACTACTGCTAGCTGGTCAGCACTCAGGTATCCCTGAAACTGGGGTTTGGGAACAAAGGTCCAATAGGAACTTAAGTTATTTTGGTAGCTTTCAAATGAAGTGATTCATATTTATGATTTAAGTGAAATGGAACAAAATTTGATTAAAAGCAGCAAGTGTGTGCAACTTCCTGTAACTTTAAAATTTCATTTCTAATTATGTGTTGAGAAATATAATTAAAGTCATCTGCATACCAAAATAAATGTTATTTACAAATGAAAAATTAGAATTCCTTTGTTTCCCTGATAGCTTGGCTCATTAAGTAAATTTAAATGGAGTCACTGATGCTTTGCAATAAAATGTTCGCTGTCTGTTTCTAAATCAATGTTAATAACTTCCACTATTTTTATCACTGCAATTTTTCATGTCTCCGACACATTATTCCAGCCGTTTGATGGGAAGCACACTGCGAGAGGAGGTGAGGTTTGGCAGGAGGGGCTGAAGCTCGAGCCAGGAGAGGGCGCACTGCCACCCAGCTCGGTCCCACAGCCAGGTGAGAAATTAGCAAGTTTCACTAATTAGTTTTCATTTTACAGTAGAAGAAATTTTAAAACCTTTCACTCTTTCACTGTATTCTGCTAACAGTTTTTGCCTGCATTTACTAACCATTATTTCAATTACTTGTTCTCTCAAAAGGCAACCATTATCCCAGGTAAAAGTATTAAAAACAAGCCTTCATCTAGAGAAAAAGAACTGTCATAATAGCTCTTACCGTTTTACACATTCAGCTGTGTAAAGAATACTTCTGTACTAAATTTCTTACTCTTTAGATTGACCTCATTACACTGCAATTATTAAACTTAAAAAACAAAACAGCAAGGTCCCAAGTATTAATACTATACCACAATTAATTCCAAGTGCTCAAGCACTTATATTTTCCTTACTTTTGCATCTGTGGTATGAAATCCCTGTACTGTCTCAAATCACAGGGGAAATCATCGGATACATTATAAAGAAAGCATTTGTCCAGACCTGGAGGAGGCTGGTTAGTTCACTAGCAGGTTAGTTCACCAGTTCATTTTCATCTTAAACTCCTGTCATTTGAAAGAAACCGGCTGCAGACGTGGTAACGCAGTACAACTACTGTCTGTTTTTCTTATTACAGCATTGAACTCGAAAATAACAAAAATACAGTAAAATTTAATTTTATCTAGAGGTCCAAACACAACTGTCATATGAGCTTTGCAAATTTGGTTAAGACATGGAACCGCCTGAACAATTTTCTTCCAAGAATTGGAACAGATTTTGCCCCCATTTTTTACTAAGGTGCTTCTCATCCAGCCTCCTTAATTTTGTTTTTAATTATAGCACTTCAGTCTTAATGTCTTTAATTCTTTGTTTACAACTGAAAAAAATCTCTTAGCGTCTAAGCTGAAGAAAGAAAGGCTTTCTTCTTGATACAAGAACACAGGTGTGGGTTAGCCAAAGTAGATTATTATGCTATTCAGTCTAAAGACCAATTTTTTCTCGAATCATTTATTTTGCACATCTGAAATAGCCGGGAATACAGTTGAGGGTCTGGCTACAGACGGTAATAACGACAGGTATATCAAAAACAGAAGAAGTGAGAATAACATTAAATATGAAATAAAATCTATTAAAACAGTAGCTCTTTTTTTTTTTTTTTTAATTATAATAAATTTCAGTATAAATAAACTTTCTGCAAAAACCACAGTAAAAACTGTTCAGAAAAAGTTTCAATTCCAAAGCATGAAACAAATCAAAGCAAGCTCTTGAGGTAACATCCAGAGGCCTGGGGTAAAGCTTTCTTTGAACACTTCAGGCAAAGGAGACTTGAGGCATGGCAGATCTCAATTTGATACAGCTTGAGAGATTCTACCCAGGGTTTGGTTGTTTGGGTTTTTTTACCATACATCTTTCTCTACCTTGTCCATTAGACCTCAGAGTATTTAGTGGTCTTCCGTAACCTCAATGTCTGCTGCAGTTTCTCATGTAATGCAAATAAATTACCTGCCCATAAACTGCTAATTTTATTATGCGTTTTTATTTCAGATGGTCAGAACAGAATTTTAATGCTCATACTTAAAACCAAGAGAAAAAGCCGTACATTGCTTTATTCAAGTAACCCACCCATTAAAGAGATTAAATGCCATGCTGACACCAACAAAGAAAATCTATGAGAGTACATTAAACACAACCAGATTGCTCAAATCACTGACATATCAATAGCAAACACCCTTCTCCTAGAGATACCGAAGTCCCTTAGATGCTATACTGTAATGTACGCTTACATTATACTTGCACATCAAGCATAATTTATCAGCCTTTTGTTTTTACATTTAATTTAAAAAACAGCTGCTCCTTCTTTTACATTAATATAGACATAAGGAAGCATTTGTTCTTTGGATGTTATTCCTAAATGCAAATCCTAAGGAGGCTTCTCTTTAGTTAATTTAGTTCCCTGACTACATCACATGCCAGGAATATTACTTATTTTACTGCAGAAAGGAAATTAAGAAGTAAAACTTATTTTTGAAACAAGCATTACTTTCAGAACTGTCTCAATAGTTTTACAATCCACTATATCTGAAAGACCAAATATAAAATCAGTATTAAGTCACCTTAGATAAATGTATTTGTCAAAGAGAAGATATTTTCCTTGTTTTAATTTGCTTGGTAGCAAACTTCTACTATAAGAAGTGTTGTAATCTCGGTATTGTTATCTCTTAAAAATAACGACCCACAGTGTCCTTGTACACAACAATGTTTTACATGTCACAGCACAAAAAGAAGAGAACAAATTAGCACCGAGAAGAAATTTATCTTGCTGAACAGAAGTGCATGTATCTCAGAGTAGTGAGATGTCGCGAACAACTACAGCAAGGCAACAGTTTATGTCTGTGAACTCTGAAACAGTTTAAGAAAATGCACATAATAAGAAGCATAGTTTACTCACAGTGTGTGACTCCAGCCAGGGTTTGATAGAAGGTGGGGGTATCACTATCATCAGTGAGTGTCACATACACACCTCCAGACAGCAGCCAACGGGAAAACGTGAAAGCATCTTTGTTGTGCAATAACCAAACCCTGAACTTCTCGTAGTTTACCTTTTCACCCTGAAAGAAAAATAAGAAAGTGTGAGCTGTTTCTCTGCTTTCTCAGTATCAGTAAACCAGAACCATCCAGCTGTATGAACAAAAATTGGGACAATCTCCTATAAAAAATAAGTACTAAAATATTTTTTTTCTTTGGAGCCATGCCTGCTTTTCCATTTAGTTCTGAAATACAGCACTGGGAGGGAAATCAGACTCCTCAGCTCTCTCTGCATTTCAACCACCTACTCAGTGTGGCCTTTGGAAAGTCATTTACTCTGAACCTCAGGTTAAAGGGATTAGAAGAAAAACGGTTACTTACAACTCAAAATAATAGAGGTTATTTTTATGAATTTAAATTTATTGTGATAGATAAAAGCTCTTATGTGCCAAATAACAGCTGCTATAAAATCATAAACATTCTGTTATACCTGCGCAAGTACATAAACACTTAACACAGAAAAATTAGATTTGTGAATAACTAATCATATGATTAATCACTGCAGTAGCATGTCAATTTTTTACCTCTATTGACCAAAACCCACTGTGGAGCACACATGTAAACATGACACTCACAGTATCCCCTAACTCAAGTCTCTCTTGCTGGATGTCTCATGGAACTACCTGTTCAGGAATACATAAAAGCTATAGATTCACAGAGTCTAAATGCTGAAGAGGCTGTTTAAACCATTTAGTTGAATGGTTTCCAAGCTGTGGCCATGAAACCATAGGGATCAGCAGACTGATTTCTACAGGACCTACAAAACTAAAATAAAAGCAAACCTTTTATCAGTAGACAAACTCATTACGTGGAGATCCTAATCTCCATGGGAAATAACCAGGGGTCTGCAAAGTGAAAGAGGTTTCAAATCATTGATTATTTAAGCTTCCCTAATATCACAGACCATTAAACTTCACTGAATTACGCCTCTTTAGAATCCAACAATTTGCAGTTGGCCACGGACTATCTGCACTGCCAACTGCAGAAAATCGAAAATCCACTACCTCCTTTGCCAGGTTGCTCAAATGGTTAATGACCATCACTGCTAAAACATTTGCTTCATATTCCAATTGTAATGGATTATTTCAGGTTCCAGATACTCATTCTTTTTATGCTTCTTTTTTCTAGACTAAATAGTGTTACTTTTTTCTCCAACAAACAGATGCAGAAATAGCCCAATACTTACAGCTACCATCATAGACTTCCACGTGGTTATAATTCAAGGAAGTCAAGATGCAACATCACCAGTTTAATCTGTATATAGCCATACTACTAAGTGACAGCACAGTCCTAACCTTCCCTTACCAAGGCTGTTTTTGATCCTTCATGCCTTCTCTTTTGTGACTGCACATTAGTGCAGTCAGGTGGCAAAACAGATCTAGCTGAAAAATAACCCACAGGATTAGGAGCTACAGAAAAAGGGCTTATTTCTCAGCCAGATCAGTTTCCCAATCCAGTTCATCAAGGCATCATATAAATACTTGAGCCAGCACAGAGGTAGGAGAATGAATGACAGTCAGGAAAAGGGTAACTCAACAATGTGGACTATGAAGGATTTAACCCACTATGGAACCACATACTTAAGCAAAAACAACCTCTACTGCCAAATTAACAGAGAAGAAAAAAGCAGCCCTCAATTTTTTTATTTTTTAATTTCTCAGTTTGGATCAGAGACAAGATCATGTTCTTACTACCTGTTCCACTCTACTTTCCCTCTACTTTTTGCACTGCTTTCTGCAAACGCAGCAATAGCTGTGCCTCGTTTCACTGAGACTCTGCATTGTTCCGATTGATTAGAAGGAGGACAAGGAAGAAGAGGGACAGGAACACTCTGGCCAGGGGGAAAAAGCATTTGAAGCAAATAATGTTTACAGCTGAGCCGTGATGGAACTTGAGCAACTAGAGCAATACAGGTATCACTGAATTTGTTTCCTGTATTTCAGCAACAAGAGCGAGGAAAACTCAGATATATTCTAAAGCTTATATTTCTAGATGAGTACATGCAATAATTCTGAAGAATAGAAGTACCTATAAACATCATCCTTGAAAGCATAAACTCATCTGCCATACGGCAGGAAGGAAGGCCCACAGCAGGAACATTAAACTTCCTCACTCTCCAGCAATGACCTAGTATGATTAACAGGCCGGTAAATCCTGCTGAGTGGGTTATTACGCTATTTTCATTTTAAAAGAAAAATCAATATACAGCATTTTCTTGAACAGGAAAATGGTACGAAGCCAGATTGATACTTCTCTTCCTGCAAGCCTTCACAAAGTATTTCTGAATTTCTTGGACAGTGTGCAATTAACTTTTAGGGTATAATTCATCACACCATATTGATGAGAAATTATAAATAGGAAATACTGAAGTGGGTCAGCTCCAGAAACTGGACTGCAGTATACATGATTTATGATTCCAGCCAAGAACGAAGAATGTAATCATTGCCTACAAAGCCAACCTGATACCACCACCCGATTAAATGAGTCTGCCTCAGCCAATGCCCATAACCAAAGTTATCTTCAATACAGTACAATAAAATTTAAGGTAATTAAGGAATCTAATATCCACAAATAAAGCTTCTAGTCAATCAGTTTTTCAGTGGCATGTATAATGATGACCAGATTTTGCTGATCTATAGTCCTCTGATAACAAATGAAGCAACTAAAGCACAAAAACCTGACAATTCATCAGGATCACTAGTGCCAAAGAAGTATCTGTGAATATTTAAAAGGAACAATAGCCTGTTTTAGAGGAGGACTTCAGCAAGCTTCATAAAGCTCTCAAACAACCTAAAGCATAAATAAACGTTGTAGCTCCTGGCAGGCAAAGTGAGACAAAAGTAATACTATTCTTCTTAAGCAACTACTGCTGGCAGGCATTTTTAAATCCAGGATGCAGATTTTCTTTCCCGTCTCAGATCTGTGTTCTAGATTCCTTCTCTGATTGCAATAAAATGCCCACACTAATGAATAAATTTCCACTAGCAATATTAATATTTAAATTTACTTGATAACATGATTACCCTTGGGAAATGATATCTTTCAAACTAGCACAGTAAGTAAAGCAGCACGGAGAATGCCTACATTTATGCACCAAGCTGCCATTCACATCAATACAAATTACATGTAATATCACAATATAAAAAAATATGAGCTTTTACCCAATTTAAACATAATCAATTTGTTCCCATACATGCACGAGCATGTATATGTCAGAGAAAAACAAACTACCCAATGTAATTTTCACTTTTTTGTAAATGCAATAGAATAAAACCTATGTATGAAATACCTCAGAGAAACATTTCTTGAGTGACTCTGGGACTTTCCCATCAACCACATGCAGCATCTTCTCCATCTCTTCACGGACAACATAACTCCCAGATTCATTAGAAAAGAGACTGAAAATGTCTGAGGAAGTAGAGATATGTTTAAGCAACTACGATAGTTACATTTTTCAAATATTACGTTTACAACTGGCTGAGAATGCCAAAGGCTATGCAACAACTACAGAACCAAAAACTTAGGTTGATTCAATTCCAATATAGCTCAATAAAGTTTAGGTCAAGAAGTACGTCCTTTTCCTTTTACCATTGTCCACTAGTCAAAAGGAAAATAAATATTATCAAGTCTGATTCACAAGGAAGACAAAACAACAGAAGTCAGTAGGCAGATGCTTTCATTTGTTTTGAAAAATATCAATGCCGTCCTCCTTCCTCTGCCCACATACAGTGATCAACAGTCTTTCTGTAGGATCCTAACATTTACATTCATGATGACTTATCAAATGTTGCATTTTGGTGAGTATAAAAAACAAAAATGCACTGAATTTCAAAATATCTTTATGGCAAATGTATGCCCTGGTTACATATAAATATAGGGACTTAGTATACCACAATTTATTTTTGCTTTACACAAGTGTATTTTACACTCACTATCCACTACCCTGTTGTTACTGTTGTAAGTTACATTACTTACATTTTGCTTTCTCTTCCTCTCTGCCTCTGGTAAGTAGAACTAATCCGACAATCAAGTTATTGAAGTGCAGCCCTTTGGATATTCCTCCAAATGAACAGTAGATAACCTAGAATGAAACAGAGAAGTTAACCAAACAGTTAACAGGGAGAACAGAGATGTCACAAAAAAAAGCGACAACTTACATTGAGGCTCCATCTTAGGTGTTTTTTAGGCCAGTCACCCCACATTCAGCTAAACACACTTCTAATATTAATTCTGTTACACTTTTGTCGCTCTTCCAGTACCTTAAAATAGCCTTTCCATGGTCTTTGTGTGAAACACAGGTACTTTTCATCAACAGCAATATAAAAAAAAAACACATTAGAATCCTCCAACACAAACAGCTTCTTGCTTGCTCACTGGTGCTGCTTCCCCAAACTTTTTTATCAAGGTAATGAAGATGAAATCTCCTCCAGACTAGGCTTCAATAGTCTCAAAGTCATCAAGAGGTTATTGGAGCACCAAGTGTTTCATTGCCCCAATCGCAGGAGATGCACTTCCAGTAAGCCATCAAAAATACTGCTTCAAAAAGATGTCACACACACACACAAAAAAACCCACGTTCCATCAACTATACCTTAACTACCTTAACACTGCAACTGTTGCTAGACCGACCATTCCGGTTTAGTGCCCCACTCTAACAATAATATTTAATCCTTTCTTCCAATAGAAAGCACTAGAAATCAAGACTTCTATTCAGAAGTTACTCAAAGATCCACAGAGCGGCCACCAGGAACAACACAGTCAGCAGAAGGGCTAACGTGTTTACCTTTCACATGAAAATCCGTACACACTGCAGCTTCACTTACTCAACAGCATCTTACCAGTGATTCAACACTGATATATGAGAGACGAAGGAAGTCAGTCAGCAACAGCAACTACTTCTAGTAAACAAGAATTACCAACTCACTTATTGCAACATATTACTTCACCTTGCCTCTAATACTACAGGGCACAAATGAAAATATATATGCTGCACTGCTCTCCAAACGTGGACTCCTCCTGTCATCCCAAATCTAGTCCTACAAGCACCAGTACTTTATCAGTATCACAAGACAGAAATCTGCATTAGGTGTTAGAATTTAAAGCAGTCAGAACTTAGAAATTATTCTTACACAGAAGAATTATTTCAATGTCTATGTCTTTTAATTTCATTTTCTTATAGGTCTCACACTGAGCATCTAACCATAAAGAGAAAGTATTAAGTCTAGTTGGTGCAGAACTATTCCTGTGGAAGACCAGAACAAAAGGACTTGTCACTGATCATGGTTTGGATAGCAGACTTCTTAGCTGAACTTTTTTTTTTTTTAAATATAACTTTTTCAGAGGGAAATATAAAGGAACAGAGATCAGCTTCTATTAAGAAAAGTGTTGTGCACATTTTAGATAGTATTTTCTTTGCTTGCATCTGAATTACATTCTAAACAGACAATATTAAAACCAGGATGCTCACACGCAGTTACGTACTGCTTTTTCATTCTTCTCCAGTAAAGCCTTGAATATATTCTTTATATGAGAATTTAGCCAAATAGCAATAGCAAACTTCACAGGTCAGTGGAGCTTAAGAATTACTGTGGACAGATTCACTCCTTTGTGTATTACCCACAAAGCAGAGTGAATCATTAGGAAACCATGGAATGAAACCCACAGATCTGAACTGCAACATCTCTATCCATTCCCCCTGCGTTTTGTTTGTTTTTTAAACATATGAACTACAACCAGACACAATTCTAAACAGCTAAAGCAACATTATCTTTTTTTGACCTCCCAAGCTCTGTTTCTCTGTTGGGTTTTCTTCCCTTTGAAACTACAAATGTTTGCATAATGAATTTTAGCCTTTTTTGCAAGCCTACCAAAGCGGCTGTGACACCTTAGGGCCCACAGACAAAAATCCACCAAACTACACAATGAAAACACTTTTAAACTTTTTAAAACTCCCACCATAACCGTCAGGAAACATTTACACTCACAGAAAACAACAGTGAGAGATGGTATGTGCAACTGGAGCGACACTTGTCTTCTAGACTGTCAGCAGCTCTGGAAAAAACGCGTGTCACTAACAGTATCTTCAGTGGGTGGCATCCTGTTAATCTACCCAACAAGTTTGAAACGCATCACAACAATCTACTTTTAAACCATCATAAAACAAAATCATCACAGGGGTGTACAAATTCTCGTATGAATTAGGACTTCAGTTTTGAAGTATAAAAAGTTGTTACAGCATAAAATCTACCGCTGTTTGAGGACCTCCTACAAATTAGGATCATAAACCTACTGGATGCACCCAGAGAATACTCCACTATAATAGATTTTTCCTTGAAAAAAACCACCGGAATGATTTAAATATTACTGGCATTTTGCCTGTCTCTTTGCAGACACATACCACCTACAGTTAATTATCTGTTTTTAAAGTACTTTCCATCTTCTGCCTCTCTTAACACTGTAGTTTCATTGCTGGTTTAAACCAGCGCTAGCCTTTCCCCTGCCCCAACAACTCATTTCCACCCACGCTCCACTTCCAACATCTCTGCCAAAACAAGCATTCATGCGGCAGGACTATGACTGAAATCAGGGAACCAACTTGGGTTTGAATTAGCCATTTTCCTTACCAGGTTTCACGAATCCAGCTCAAAGCGGGTGACCTCAGGGTGAGAATAAGTAGCCAGGAATAAGCTGACTGTGAAACCAGTACAAAATAACTACATAAATGACATTTCAAACATTACAAGAAAACTTCTATACGCTACCATAACGGTGTAGGGCACTCTGTGAAATCAAGTGCAGCCTATTATCAGTTGTGCCTTTCAAAGGAGTCAGATAGCACAACACTACAAGGAGGTGGAATAAGGAGGAGACCGATTCTCAACAGGCTGAAATCCCTTTGTTAAATGGGAGTGCCATGTCTCCCAAAATAAGACCGAAAAAAGTCACCATCTCATTGACGCAGGTCAGGAAATTATTTACCAAGGAACTGACAGCTGCCAATATTTGTTACTCTAACTGTAAGCTAAGAAATCAGTAAAGTACTTCAAAAGAATTTACACCTTTTACACTGATAAAGCAACATACATCAAGATTTGTTACCAAAATGTTTATTTACCTTAAAACAAATAGCTGAACACTGGACACAGACATGAGAGAAAATAAAATCTTCCTGTATTGTTAAAAAGAACAGCTTTTAAGGTCATCTGCTGACCACTATTTGTTATTAATAAAAGAAAATCTAGCTTCCTTAGTAGCTTAATCACTTACAATAATTTTTCTTAATAAATTACTTGTAAATCACAAAGTGACAGTAATCTGACACTTTTCAGAGACAGTTCTGCGTAAAGATGGGAACAAATGGACAGCAGCCAGAGGAAACCTCTGTCAGCAGGTGCAGTAAGATCACGGTGAGGCTTGGAACCTGTAGTTTTTCCTATTAAAAAAAAAGGCAGAAGAAATCAGCTGAAAATTCCCAAAGAATATATTATACGCCTGCTAACTTCCACATCTGCAGAGGCTGGCATATGTCTCCTTTGAGTCTCTCGAGGATAATGGTGTGGGGCTCTCAAACGAGCTTCAGAAACGTCTAATGGCAAAGCTCAGACAGATCTGTGTTTCCTCAAGTACCTCAGCCTACAGGAGCTGCGATTCTACAAGAGGTTCACAAGGTTAAGTGGAACAAGAAGAAAGTTACTGGAACCAAAATCCCTCTTTCTATCCCCTCTTTCCCCTCCAGCAGCAGCAATCACCGCACTGCAGCCAGAATCCTCCAGCACAAGGGAAGGGTGGAAGAAGCCAGCTGAATTCCAGAGCCGCTGGGATGAGTCACTGCTCTTACTATCTCAGGTGTGGCTTCCACCGCAAGTCAAAATTAAGCCAGGACTGGGAGTGACCAAACAAAACCAGCCATGGGCCTGTCAAGGGCACCGGGTAGATCTGAGTAAGGCACACGGCGCTGCAGTGGCAAACAGAAGAAAAGGAAACACCTAACCCAGATGTTGGATTGACAACGGGAACCACCCCTTATGCTTCGGGTACAACGAGGTGTGGAAAATCTACCACTGCAGACCGGCAGAATTCATTTGCAGAATGTATTCTAGACCAAATCCAAAGCAGTGTCGGGCAACAAGGTAGTAAAAAATTCTGAATTCTTGTTTGCCTCTCTTAGTTAGTTATTAGCAAACACGACGCTGAAGCAGACAGACCCCCTGAAGACACTCACCTCAATACAGTTGTGTGTGTTACCCATGGTAAATCCTCTCCTTGTCCACCCATCAAGCTATCACTTTCATTGCTATCCACTGAGGACTATTAAAAGATGTCTGAAGGCAAGTAAATGTAAATGAGGCTGATAACACAGAAGGATCAAATTCTACAGAAAACATGACGTAGAACCTGCCGTTTCATTCTCCTAAAGACACAGCGCTACCCAAACACATTAACTTCCCATGGGGTGCTCAGATCACCCTCTTCTATTATGAGTTTAATCCATTTACAAATGTTCGAAGGGCTAAATTATTAAAACTAAATTTGTGCTCCATTTGGGCACAATGATTGTATATGCTTCACGGACAGTGTCATGGCAGAGATCTAAAATTCCATACTTTCTACTTCTAATCATTCTGATTTCAGAGGATGCCTTCAAGGCTACACTACATAGGTACGCAATTTACCTTTATGTTACATTGGAATCATTACTTTTTTAAAAAATATGCAGTTAGCTCTGCTGAACACTATAGCTTAAGTCTTAATATAACTATTTTTGATCAAAAAAAAAAAACAACCATGAAAAGCACAAAAAGGAAGAGAATTCTTATATTTCAGATTAACGGGACTTCAAAGACAAAATAAATATATATATATATGGATAAACAAAAGAGAAATCACTGTTTTTCCTTCACAAATTTTAATAAAATATTATCTTTTCTTTACACTTTATTCTTCTCCATCACTCAGATTTAACTCTTCCCTGCTTTCAGACTTTTTAAGAACAGCTATTTTATAAATTACCTCGGATAAAGCTGCCTCTTCTCTTCATCCAAAAGCGTATTTCTAATTCATACCCTTTCCTGAGTTTTTCCACTCACTTCTGTTGAGCTTTGTACATCTCAGTTATGATATCAGTTGAATGCCCAATATTACATTTCAATATTATTTCAACATCACACATTGACTGTTCGTGATATAAACACAGAAAAGGAACTCTATGGATAATATCCGATGTATTAGTATTTAACATACGTAATCACAACCATCGGTAGCTGGCATTCCTTTGAGTTTAGCTGCTTAACCATTCTTTGGGAAGAGTTTAAACACACTGAAAGTTACATAAGAATATATAACAGAGACTAGTTTGCATTTCTAAGGAAGGAGCACCACAATTTTTCTATTAATGTGTTATTTGGCAAACTTCTTCTAATAAGATACACCACCAAAATATGATGCAATTTTGTATTTTCCAAAATTACTTAATACTGTTGCAGCTTTACTTAAAATAGCCACACCCAGACAGTATCATAGCAATTTACATTTCAGAATGTAAAATTTAGAAGAATTATACGGTACAGAGTCATATTTTTAAATAAAATTTAAGTTTGACACATTGCGTTTCATGGACAACTGAAGAGCTTAACAATATGGTTCCTTTTCTGTTAAAAAAACGGCTCACCATACGAACAGTTCCCGTCAGGTCCAAATCCCTGGCCCTGTGCCCTTACACCCTCGTAAGCCTGCTGGAAGAGCAGGAAAGGATGCTCAAGGTGTTCTTTTGGCTCCTTTCTCTAGAGAGTATAAAATGTCCTGGATTCTTTCCTGATTTTATCCTTATGACCCCTCTTCTCTCTCAGTCCTTGAGAAGTCTGTGTTCTTGTTCTTTTGACAGCCCCCTCAACGTGTCCTTCATGTTTCTGCTCACATCATCCCTCTTCTCTTTACATTACTTGGACTGCAGCTTGTTAACCATTTGGAGAAAAAGATGCACTGACATTTAACTACTTAGTAAACATCACAGATTGCTGTGTACAAACCTTCTCGTAATCATAACGTACGTAGGTATATATAAAAGGTATAATCTAATTCGTCACTCAAATGACTGCACGGGCCAAAGGTAGGAGGTCCTTTCTCAACATTCTTCCCCTCCTGAGTCTAAAATACAAAGCTACTAGAAATGCTTTCTTGAAATATTACCAGCAATCCGTCCTTCCACTTCCTCTGAACAATACTTTTTCTACCAAGGTGCCACAACTGCATACGGTAATTGCATTATTTCCTTAGATTCAAAAACAAATGGTGTCTTCATACATTTCACCACTTGACCAGCTTCCCTGCAGTTTAAACAATGCAGACACAGCACATCTCTTAATTCCATTTTATTAATATCTTCAACTCCATTTTTCCAAGAGATTCTTTCAGAACATTACTGTCCTGAACATTTAAAAAATGTTTGGTGTGCACCGACAATCATGCAAATTGTTTGACCAAAGTTCCACTGGTTTCAGTTCTCTGGTTTATGTCCCTGCTGTAAAACTCTGTGGTTTTAATTTAATGAATTCCTGAAGGCCTATCACTACTCAGATATGAAAAACTATTATTCAAAACATGCAGAGAAGACAGCCTCGAGTCTGAGGCTCAAAATGATCAATTTTCATGATTGAAAGGCCAAAAACTCAGAACAAGGCTTTAAGCTGCCTAATGACTTTGCCTGCCTTTCCACATCCTGAAGCCAGGAACTAAAAAGCATCCCTTTATGGTATGAACAGGATCAAATCCAAATTTTGTCCAAATTTACAGTATTCAAGCTCACAGATACGACTACTGCATTGCCTGACTATGAATGCTAGAAGTACACAGTAATTTGTGCTAAAATTTTGAGACGTCGATGTGCCAGTTTTGATGAGATGACATTGAAAACAATTATAATTCTTCCATTAATTTTATCTCACCAACTGAAAACCAAGAACTGCAGTATAACTGTAACGAGTGTTGAAAAAGATAATCATTACTAAAACTGTATCTTTAAGGACAGATTTTTAAAAAATACAGTAGAAGGTAGCCAGCAGAGATTTGCAAACCCAGAGTCTCTGTTTGTGACCAAAAGTTTACTTCATCCAAATCAGTAATTTAATCCTCAACACTGGCATAAAAGGCATAAAAAAGCACATGTTAACTAATAAAATAAAATTCTCAACAACTGATCTTATTTCAACCAATTGTATACAGCATAGGATAGGTTTTTTGTTTACTCTTATGGACTCATAACAGTCAAAGCATCCAGACAACACATACAGAAATTACTACTGAAGCCATGCTTTAAGCTATGGGTAAATCATGTTCTCTTGATTGGATAGCGCTGACACACAGTGCAATTTTTCCTGTTAAGCACATAAAAAAAGATCAAATTGTAACTATATTATAGAGGCAAGTACTATCACCCTCTTCATCAACACTTAGGAAAGACAGAAAAAAGATTAAGCTTCAGAAAAAAAGTAACTCTCTGCCACAGTGTTAAACATTTTGCAGAGCACATTTCACTACTCCCATTATCTAAACGAAACTGGAAGACTTGTACGCTTCCTGTGAGGTCAATACCACTGAAGATACCAGAAACTGAAGCTGCGATTAGAAATGACACGGAGCAAGATATCATTTGAAAGGTCTGGCTAATTTCTTCTTATTCTTCTCTACTAACAATATTTTAATTTCTCTCTCAAGACAGGGGTAACACTATGAAAGAAAATAATTTTTTTAAACATGCACGTGTGCAAGACAGTATTACTATTTTTCTAGATATATACACACAATATATATACCCACATAGCATATTTTGATTCTGGATAATTTTCAGTTAATTTATACATTTATTATACATAAAACTATTTTTAAGAGTTTTTTAAAGATCAATCTGCACTTTAGAAAACAAAGTAAAAGCCAATGGAATCTCAGAGAAACCAAAAGCAAGCCCATCTCCAGAGTAAATAAAATCCTCTGTTATAATAGTTACGCATAGTATTAAAACTTTCCAACCTTTCACTTCCCCAAATCTACATCTGGATAGTCAGGTTTACTGCAAAGTCATCTACCACCTATTAGTTGGGTTGGAATCAGTAGCTCAGTCAGGCACACATCACTGACAACCCACAATCCAAGTCCAGAACGTTATTTTCCGATAGAGAATGTACGTTGTGATATTGTATGAAAAATGGAAATAAATTGAATTAGCTCCTGTACCTGTATAGGAATTTCTATGTGTCCACATCTATAGGTGTACATTGTCAACCACTTATGCCTCCCCAAAACCCCAGCAAGTTCATAGATTACCTCAGCGACTTTCGGAGGGACTCCATCACCAAGAACTTCCCTGATGAAGCACTGTTGAGTCATATAATATGAAAGTCCACAAGTTCTCTTGAAAGCATCTTTCAGTCGCTTTAGCTCTATGTCTGTAACTGTGTTGAGTGAGAAGAGAGGAAGAAAAAAAGATTTGGTCAATAAAGATGTCATAGAAATGTAGTAACTTAAGGACTCTCAAAATCCTATACACCTTACATTTACCTTTACAACAAAAAGACAAGAAGAAAATAAGTGCATGATTTCACCTAAATAGTGGGAAAATCTGATTACTAGAAAATGAGATCTAATAATCTAATCTTCCCCAGAAAAAGAGAAGTGAAGTAGACCTGAAGTTAACATCAATGACTACAACAGTTCACTGCCTGTTTTCTCTGACTACAATAGCGTATTATAATTTGTTCTAAATTAAGCACCACTATTGTCACACAAAGGGGAAATAGGCTACCTTTACGATCAATTTTACGTTGCACGTAAACCAGAGAAATGATCTGTAACCAACAGTGGTGAATATTATTAAGTGTAGCCCCAGCAGCATGCTTCAAGCAGTTTCATCTAGCAACCAGTCTACTTTTCTGTACAAAAAAAATATTTATTCATCACTTACATGCTCATAAGACAGTACAGTAAAGCATGAATTTAACAGGATTACTACAGTTAAACTTCAGACTAAATGTAATTCTTCACCTAAGATTTTCTTGCACAGTCAAAATCTGATTGCCAGCTAAAACCTGTTCAAACTTGTTCACAATCTGTAAAGGTGAAAAGTTTGATGACATCCCGTTTATACACACACGAGCTTCCTGAAAAGCAGCCCCTGCTTTCAGATTTTACAAGCATAGAGCAACTTTCTAACAAAGTGTTTAAGGAGTGAAGCATCTTGCTGAACAAAACAAGTCCTTTGTGAAAAACCAAGTTGCAGAGAATAACACACCATGACCCGGATCACGTGTAAGTTACCATGTAGTGCAGGAAGAGCTATTTACCATCCAGAAGCCAAAAGAAATGATAGTGTACATGATAGCTATTTCACTGTATTTATAGTAAGGCATTTTCCTTACCCTGATATAACAAGTCAGACAGAAACAACACTGACATGGCCAAAAGCTTGTCAAGCTTTTTGTCAGTCAAAATAAAACAGAACACTTAGAGCTTAACCCAGCACTCTTTAAAACTGCTACATTTCAGTTAACTCATTCAACAAAAGAAAAATCACTCCTTAAAAGTAAATCACATGGAAACATTCCTCCCTAATTTCAATCCTAGTCAGCATTGAAACAGACCAGTGACTTCTTTTAACAGTTGTGTGTAAAACCAGAAATCGGGTCATGTTTCTTTTCAAATTCTATTATAGATTCTGGATGCTTTGAACCAGTAAAATTTCAAAGGATTTAAGAAATAAATCTGAAGTGCGACGCACACAGCACTGGTGCTATCAATTGACATGGATTTGGCAAAAGACATACTCAAGTTATCATCATCGCATATCTTGCTTTAATAAAACAAGCATACTTTAATTATATGGCAGAAGAATGTTGGTATAATACTGTTATCTGGCTTACATGGTGTTTAAATTTCACTATTTTGAATTAACATCTGTCCATAGAGTCATTTTCTTTCTTTGTGTCTTTACATGTGGTGTTTAATGAATGCTCAAACATGTTAGACACACCAGTTAAAGTTTTCTTCCAAGACTTTCTCTGGCTAAACTGGAAACAGACTCTCTGATACCATACAACATTTACAACCTGAAGTGACATTCTCCACACTCCCCAGCTCTTCTGAATCACAGAATCGGGAAGCAAAATAATGATTCTGCAAAGAAACGGACCCTCACGCCGCAGCCTTTCCTCCAAACGTGCAAAAAATGACCAGAAGTGCTTCCCATCAGAGAGATGCCTCACTTCGCCTCCTCCACACCTCTTACACACAGCATAACTACTACAGCACATTTTCAGCCAACAGGAACAACTCCCTAGCACATGTTTAGTGAGCAAAAGCTCACGATTGCTAAGGGGACAGAAAAAGGGGATGGTACTGGCTTCATTATTTTGGCAAGGTATAGCAAACAACCTGGATCCTAAACAAAATCTAGCAAATGGCTGTTTGATGAAAATATTTTAATCTATTGTATTTTTTTTATATATGTGACCACGCACACGCTTTTATTAAAAATAGACTCTGCATTCTGGTTTTTTTCTCCTCCTCAGAAAATTTTTTTGAGCTCCTGACCAGTTAACCCAATCTGGTTTGTGGTCATTTGGTAAAAAAGTTTATACACAAACCAAGCGTTAACTAACCACGTGCTTATGGCTTTACATGTATTGTAACAAACTTTCAAGTAACCTAATTAATACTTCCTGCAAAAATAAGGTTGAAACATACACAACATATACAGCCACTTAATATACTGCCATTCTCGATGTTTGCAGGTTTAGTTTCCTGGTGGCACAGAAAATTCAAATAATATTCATTAAAAACTATGAGAGAAATGTCTTTTTTCCCCAGCATTCATTTCTAACTACTGATTTTGCATCCCTTGTTCCGGTTCGTTAAAAGTTTCTCCCCAGCACGGTGGGGAGGAGCGAAGGATTCTGTGTATGGAGGCAGTCGCAGGAGGGCCCAGCGCTGCGGCTCCCGGGCAGCGCAGTTTCACACAACCCCCGTCACCTTCTGGCCGCCGTCACTGCTGAGCACACCTACGGCAAAAGCACTCCTCAGCAGGAAACCCAAGTACAATCTCGCCAATTTATACTTGTGCCCTGTTTTCTTGCTAGGATTAATTAAAAGAAATACAACAGCACATAGCCATGTAAAACTTCCAATTACTGGTTTAATAGAAAATTTTATTAATCTGATAAATGTGAACTGACTATATGTAATAGGCTAGAATATAAAGTTGTTTTAGTCAGTCAATTACTTTCATAATCAAAAAAATGTACTGGCCATTCCTTTATGGAATTTACCTGTACTAACAGAAATTAAAGCGATTTGTAATCCGACAACCTTAACTGCAGACCATGTAAGTAGTCCAGAGATATTTTATGTGTCATCTTACATCCCTAAGTGCACAAAACAAGTTACACATTTGGAGGAGTCACCAAAACACAACCCCCTCTGCGGTGACTGAGCTGCACAGAGCGGCATTTCTTGTGTGAAACCGATGTAACAAGGAGCCGTGAATTCATTTAACCCTGGGAGAGTCGCTGTTTTGTGGTTTTGCAGGACAGAGGCACCCTCCAATCTACCCAAACAGGTCTCACTATCACTAGTTAAGCCAACAAGCACACCAATGAAACTTAGGCCAATTACATCTTGGAGATGCACAGTACGCCCAAGAGCACGGCAGGCAGCCGTTATTGGTGCTTCCCCGAGCACCTACGAGTGCCAAGAGTGGGTTTCGGGCAGTGTTCAGGAATAGGAAAATCCCATACCTACACCACAGAAGTGGCTGAGGTCCTACTGAAGGATGGACTGGCGAGGAGAAGACTGGGAAGAAAATTAGTCAACCAATACTACTAACACCTTCAAAAAGAACTGTCAGTATATAATTTAATAGTAGGTGATAAGTTGATACTGCTAGCCCATGTTACATTGCAAAAGAAAGTCATCAGTGCTAGAGACCACATAATATTATTGTTTGCATGCAGAAACTACAAAACAGGTCACGGAATTACAGGAAAGGTCTTTACTTCCATTCCTTCCCCAGGACACACTAAAATGGCAGATGCTGGCTACTTCAAATCATCTGCAAAGCTTTGTAAAAATAAGTTCATGATACATTTAGATGCAGGCATATGAAAGTGCTACGGAAATGAGCAGAGTATAAATCAAAGATATTATCAATGTTACTATAAGTCTGGAAGACAAATAAAATAGTTGAATACAAAATCCCAACACCAAAGTACCAATTATTCGATGTAGAGACAGAACATGATGGCGTGTTGAGAGGAAATAAAACTGTCTTAAATGATGAAAGTACCATTTCCAGAATCAATACATCTATTACTATAATAATATTAAAAATTAGAACACACATTACCCACAAGCGACCTCTTTTTTCTCTCGATTCCACAAGTCCTATGCAGCAAGCATCATAGACCATGGAGGTATTTTTAATCCCACCTTTGGACATAAATGTAGCCAACAACCCTGTTTCCTACACTGACTTAAGTTCCTTCATTAAGTATATTCACTTTTTCCAAAGGCGCAGTCTTACCGAACACTTGCAGGAGACAGTTCTCTACAAACACCTAAGAAAAGACCATTCACAAGCTGCCTTCATGAGACAGACACTACACTATGGGATACACTGTTGCTGCATTCATAACCCAACACTGAAAAGCAGAACACATAAGACTTCCCAAAATAAGTTTATGGTAGCCAACGCAGCAAAAAGCATCGCCACATTGCTCCTGCCAATAACAGGTGGCACAACCTCAATATTATGGCAGAGGAAGCAATGCAATTGGAACTGCACACCTCAAGACTATGGAAGCTAACTTTTTATTATTTTATTATTCAAAATAATATTTTATTATTCAAAATCAAATAAAAATATTTATTATTGCACTAGTTAGATACTATACTCCAATTCTTAAAATTGTATCTGCCCAACTCCAAAAAAACACCATTGAAACAAATGGAAAAGCCACAGACTATGTCATTCTGCCTAGGCAACTTTTCTAATACAAACCTGCTCAACGCCACCTCGGCTGGATGGTTTCCAACACAGTTAAAGACACTTTAACAGAAGATTAGTGCTGCTTCCAACTCTCCAGGGAATATTCGAGCTCCAGTTTGTTTAATAAAGTTTAAATGAAACTGTGCAACCTCAGCTAAAAATGTCACCACACCTTACAGTAATTGTAACAAACCTTCAGTTCATTCAACTGCCGAGGATATTTTTAGTTTAATAGTGTTACTTAAACTTAATGCTGTTTATATGGATTTATGAGACTACTGGTTTTTTAAACTCACTTCTGTCCAGGTAATGATTTGTGTAGTGCCTTCCAAAACAGTCCCGCGCTGGAAGCCACCCTCTTTGCACTGCTTTCACTCCACACATCTATCACTGAGTCATTCTGGAGTTTTCCTTTTAGGATAAAACCGCATCTAAAGCTCAAACGATGCAAGCCTAAACGCCCAACTGCAGACTTACGCTTTATTTCACCACCCACATAAAATTGACCTGGATTTCAGAGGGGATCCCCACCAGCTGTGTCACTGATACAAAGGGGAGCTGCAGGGAACCTGTCTCAGAAAAAGTATGCTACATTTACATAGCAGCCTAATGTTAGATACCCGCATTCCAGACATTAGATATAACATCCCATATGAAGAAGGCAGGCAGAAAACACAGCTGAAGTTACTCCTCTCCTCATCATCATACTTAAAATTCACAGGGTTGTGTAAAAACAAAGTTAATTATCTGAAGTATTTACTGTCTTAATACTCAAATTCTCAAATATACATGTGCTCAGCCAACTCACTCTCAAATTTAAAGCCTGTTTTGTGTAAAAATTGTAGTCCAAATAGTATATGTAAAGCAGTAATTTATGCAACACAATTTCTCTTCAGGCAACAGATACTACTCTTTTTGCTTACCCATTCTGTAATGTTAAAGTACATCTTTAGATGCACCTTAACTTCTGTTTAACTAAATGAAGGTGAAAGAAATCAACCCTTACGGTGGAGCTTTGGCAAGTTCTGCAGGCACATTCCCTGTTCTCTAGTCATTTTAGGAAGTTTTTTCTTTCCACACCCTGTGGCACTAATCCCACCCCCACCTTCTTGTCTTTATCTTGGAAAGCTTTAAAATGCATTGTGAGTAATGTATGGGTACACGTACAGCACAACCTCTATCGCTCCAAGACAAAGGTCATACTCAAAAGCCCAGGACAACTTTATACTACAAACACCGTGCAAAACTCAGCAAGCTGGGACGCAAATTCCCGTCTCAGCAAAAGCTACTCTGCTATTACAAGACTGCTACTGAAATTAACTAAGAGTCATCATAAAAATATGTCTACATAACTAAATACACCTAATATTGATACTTTTGCTTGTTCATTTCCTGTCTTGGAAAAAGAGCTAGCAGAGCATGGTTACATCAAAGCCAATTCCTTGCTAACAGAAGTACCTACATTGCATACTCTATCATACTTCCTTAGGGACTAATGAATCTAAGCTAAGGTTTGTAAAAATTACCTCAATAATATGTTTTATTCAAATACTGTAAGAAAGTAGTTAAAATTCTTCCTTAATTTTTTTTTTTTTTGTTAACAACAGAATGCTAGCAACAGTATCGAGGTTGTGGATATAAGAACTGTCATGCACCACAGCCTCTGCTTGGCACCAGTAACTAACCTGCACCTAAAGCAAGAACCAGCAGAGGAACTTATCTTCCCGCCTTTCAGCATACAGCTGCTCTCCAACGCCCTTGCAAAGAAGTTTAAAGATTTACTGATGCACTGAAGAGAAGCAACACCAAAATTTACGAGCAAGCACTGCTGCTTAAGATGCAACAGCTCACACGTGACCCTTGAGCATTATGAGAAACAAATATTCATTTTGAAGGGAGCTTGTCTAAAGGTTAAAAGAAGTGGTTAGTCAGGCTTAATGGATTTATTACAGCTTACATGACATAATTACTATATACCTTGCCTGTGACATGTGCAACGAGAGCGAGCACAATAAATGTATTTTAAATTCCTATTTAGTATTTATTAGGAAAGTCAGTCAGACCAGCCACAAAAATACCTTCCTTTACAATGCTTCTTCCCTCACCCTTCAAAATCCAAGCACAATTATGTAAAATACTGTGGTGATACAGAATGAGACACAAAATGCAGCTCTCGAAAGCGTACCGTTGTCTGTTGTAGTAAAGGATAAGAATAAAGGCATAGCATTTGAACTCTCCGAATACTGCCCCAGACATGCAGGCAAGAGACACTTAACCTCTCCACGTCTTAATTGTCTCAACACTAAAATGAACATAAATTCTAGTGTACATCAGACAGATGTTTGATAAATGATCTCAGATACTCTGTAAAAGTACTGTAAGCTACTAGTAAGGAGCTGCTTTAATCACTGAAAAGGACAGAATCCCAATAGTTTAACTGAGGGTAGGTGGAGTTAATTTGCCATGGCTACTACAAACTGGCAGCCAATTAACACAATCTATACCAAACTGGACACAGAAACAAAGCACATATGTTTTCTTTCCTTTCATCTTATTAGAAAAAGTAGTGACTGCCGAAAACAAATCAGTGATTTGGTAATTGCTATTTACATCAGAATCACAAAAGTAACATGCAAATCATCACTGCCATTAGTACGAGCAGCAGTAACACCACCAAAAAGCTGATAAAATTTTTATGTCTCACAAGCCTAAAATATTGCATTTGGCCACATGAAAATAAATTATTTATTCTAGTTTACAGGTGACCAGTGCAAAAAAAAAAGCCCCAAATCAAGGCACAACATATCAACAATGCTGAAAATCAAAACAGGAAACCAATTACTGCATAAGCAGGAAGAAAAAAAAAAACCAGAGAGGATAAAAAGTTCACTTAAGGTAAAGGGTCAAGAAACTTTGAGCTCATCTGACATACAGTATCTTACAATCTATCTCGTAGGGTTGGTACTTTGTCCCAGAATTGTAAGCATCAAAATGCCCACAATACTCTACAAACACACACACACACAATCTCCAGTTTCCAATGTCACTACTGGATGAAAAACAGCTTGCTATGTCAGTGCCTTAAAAAACAAAACCAAAACAAACCAGCCCTGCAGACCTCAAGTATACAGAGCAAGCAATCATTTGCAACCATCAGCATAACACTGCATTTATTCTTTACTAAAAATAACCAAACCTGAATTTTAATAAAACAGACAACTTGATCATCCTTCAGAAAGCAAGCAAAATTCACCTACCTCAAGCTCTTCCTGACTTCCAGATCGGGTTTTAATAATTCTAATATTTTGATTTTTAAGCGACAATTTTACAGGTTCAATATCAAACTCACAGGGCATATAATTCTCTAACCAGACAATTATCTTCCCTGTAATCACTTGCTCAATATTTCCCCCAGGAATCTTCATTCTAGTTATACATGGAAATTTTATTACTTTTTTCATTAGTCTTTATTGTGACTTAATGGCTGCGGTTATGAAGTTGTCAAGAACCAAAGCAATTACTAAAAAGCTTCAAAGAGGTAAAATGTGCAAGTGAATGTAAAGCATGTTTGGGAACAACCCCAAATAGGAAGAACAAACTGCAAAATACAATTGAGATAAATGAAACAGCTATGACGAAAAAGACAAGATCCATACCCACCCGTTCCTGCCAAAACAGAATCCACTTGAGAATGTTTTTGGGGAAAATACAGACAAAAAAAATCCTGCTTCCCCTAATGAAAAAAACAATCCACCCTTGAGGAATCGTTCATAACCAGAATACCAAAAATGGCACCACTGAAATTAAACAGTGCATCTTACTAAAGACTTAACAGCCTTAACGTGATCTTTACCAATAACAGGAATTTAAGGATAACAGGAACACGGTTTTGGTATTTAAAAAAAAATAATCAAATTATTCAATCAAGTTGTATTTATTTCCTCCTACCTATTCTTTGTTTTTTGGTAGTAGTGGCTCATCCTGGGGATAAAGCTTTTCTTGGTTCTGTTAGACCTAACCATAATGCATATCAAAGGTTTAACATCTTGTGTGCGGAGAGCGGAAGAAGATTTAGTTATTACAATAGGATTTGCCAATTTTCTGTAACATGAATACTTAGCATTTATGTGACGCTTTTAATCTTCAAAAAGCTTACTTCTCACGGTTACCATCCTCAAAAAGAATACCATTAAGTATTATTAGCCTGTTTTATCCATCTGTAAAGTATCTCCATCAGGGCACACACTGTCACATTGCTATTTCGATTATGTTTGCTTCAAGCAAAGCTAATCAGTACAGGTTCTGTGACAACCCTCCCCATCAGACTAGCCTGGATAGGAATTGCTACATAATAGCCCCAACAGTGAAATAATCCTCCCACCATCTGAGCACTTATATCTTATTGGCTATATTTTATATCCTCAGGAATTAAAAGAGCCTGGTTTTATATGCTTACCAGTCCAACCCTGTAAGCCACAGAAGAAACCTGAAAGAACCTGAAAATTCAGAAAACTCCACGGATCATTAAAACAACTTTTACTATACAAATGACTGCAAATTTAAGTGCAAGAGATGCCAATGTCAGGGATAAAAGTAATTACTGTTATCAATTAAATAACTGGTAAACTCATTCTCAGTGGCTGAGCAGAGCAATTTCTAGCCCTGATTAATCACGGGACACCACCTTTCCTGGCCACAGGCCCCTGTCAGAGCACTTATCGCTTCTTCCAAGATGAGATGCTGCTCCTGCTCTAGACGCCCTGAATAAATTATTGCTGACCCTGGAGAAAACACACTCAGCTAGCCGACCAGCACAGCCAGGCATGGAAACCGTACAGAAAAGCAAAAAGAAAAGAGGCAGAGGTACAAGTTTTAAGTGGTTTTGAACACAGAGCACAAGCCGTCTTGCAGCAACAGGACCAGGAACCCCGGACTCCCCGCTGAAAGACAGAAGTGCGGACAAAAATGAGCCAGGAGTTAGGGAAGCCCTAGAAGTCAGCAACCTTCTCTGGCACACCTGCCCTCACCTGAGCATAGTCATCGCTCTTTGCCCAATTTCTAACCCCTTCATTCCTCAATTTTTCTTTCCTTTTCCAGAACTATTTTCTTCTGATGCTTCTTCATAGTTTGTACATGATTTCCTAGGATGATGGCTTTAGCTCTCTGTCTTCTCAGTATTTAGAATGGGTGTTTAGTCTCATTTCTGTTGGAAACAAAACTGCTATTCTGAGCTGTTCCTTCATCAGTTTTCTTGGTAAACACACTGGAAGTTTGTATTGTCATAGGTGAATAGAACAGCTTCTGTCACAATTCTGAAAAGCTGCTTCCACTGTATTACCATCATGAAAATCACCTGGATATTTATGCTTGTCAAGATACACAAAATTACATTATATAACTCATTTCCAGGAAAAAAAAAAAGGGCCGATTAAAAGAAAAGCAAAGGCAAATGCCAACTATGTAAATGCAAACACCATATAAGGACCTTGCTACAAAATAAATTGTAATATAACAAATATTTCATGCCCTGTCTCCCAACAGTGTATTCTTAAGAATTAAGATATTAAACGCAGCTCTACTATGAATTGTTCTTTAATTGAAGAAATACAGTCTAAGCCTTAAAGTTAAACAAAATCTGCAACTTCTGCACAGGAAGGCAGTGTTTCCTACAGCCTTCAGTGAGGACAAAGGCAAGGAGTTCTAATTTGCGATTGCTGGTATAGTTTTGATCAAGTATTTACTCAAGCATTAATCTCCATCAGCTAAAAGAGCCAACTCTAGTTAAGCGCAGTACTTAAACACGATGACAAGTAAAGAATAATAAAAGATTCAGATAATATTTATACGCTGCTAAATCTTTATTTCTAAAGTTAGAAGAAAAATATTACTCACTTGGAAGTCAAGTGTTTTGGCAGAAACACATTACACACACGTATGTATTCATACAGCTGATGGACAATAAAAGGCTCTCTATTTTGACCCTATTCTCAACTCTTGGGGACACATCTGTATAAAACACAATCTCAAACTCCGATGCAAAGCGAACTATTTTAGTGTCAGGTCACAAATTTATGTATTCTGTTACATTGTTATAAACACATAACAAGTTTGCTACGCAATCTGTGAATGGCTGAAAAATAAAAGCAGAATCACAAATAGAGACACTAGCCTATATAGTCAAGAAATAAAATAAAAACTAACATGTGGTTAGTTCTGGGACCCTATTACATGTTTGGTAGAACACCAAGAACTGAATCAGAGATGTTTTTTAACAGACAATAGCAAACAATTAGCGTCACTGTTTCCAAACTCCATTTCTACTGCTGCATCTCCTGTTAAGAGAATTCTCCATTAACATCCAAGGACTAAGATTTTTAAGAACTATCCCGAAAGACGCCATACTAGTTTTAAGTGTTTCTATGCTCTGTTACAAAATTAATCTATGAAAATATTCATCATTAGACGCATACTATTCCTAAGGCCCTACATCCAGAAGAATGGAACAGTGTACTTAGACACACCATGTAACAGCTGTAGGAGAAACCACCTTCCAGAAGTAATTTTACTGCCACAGATGAGTTTAGATTGATGCGATGACTCAAATTTCAGAGTTTCATATAGACACACTGTCCACTGTTTCACAGAAAAGAAGTATAGAAACAGAAAAGGTATGAGAATGACTTAACACCAAAGAGCTACAGTGCCCTGAATAGCGTCAGCAGTTGGAATCTCTCCCTGAATCTCCGACGAGACTCACAACATATCCCCAAGGACATTACAGTCTCTATTAGAAGCAGCACATTTACATAATGAATTATGAACGTTTTATATGAGGAGATATTTATCAAATAGGTTATATTCTGCTTTTTAACCTCTATTCTTGTAATACTCTGGCTTCTGCAGATATTTAACCAGTGCTCTATATTAGAATTAGGTTAAAGGAGGAAGGAACCATAATATACACTATCTACATTGCAATCTACTCATTATTTAAGGAATAAGATTAGTTCACACAAGACATTTACACAACTGTTCTTTAAGCAAGGTGAACAGAAGTGAATTGCAGGTAACACAAAAAAGTGGGGAATTTGCTAGTGGCAAAAAGATCGATTCTAATTCTTTAGGAAAAGAAAAATCATGTTGTTAGCTGCAAGATTGGAAAACAGGGACCAAAAAGTTTTTATACTACTTTTCCACTGATAACTATCTATCTTTGTTAACATCCTCACAGAACACAGGGCAGGCTATACTGACTGCACTAACTGCCACTGCTGATTTTTCTTAAAGCAATGCTGCCTCCGCTATGTGAAGTACAAATCCACTTTTCTAATTTTTAAACTAAAATCCAGGATTTAACTGTAACACATTGTTAGGGAAAACATGCTAAAAATCTTCTTTACAAGACTAAGAAATTTCCAGATTTTGTTTCTGGATAACACCTAACAACTAGAAACACAGATTGAAAGGAAGTGCTTCTTAAGCCCAAAATAGATTCATGATGCCATATTCAAGTTCATTTTTAGAACAAATTTAATCTGCAAAACTGAAGTTCTCATAATTACTATCCCAATACTTTCAGTTCTTTTTCTCTACATCCACAGACTTATTAAATCTGGCACTTCCTGTTCTGCTTAGGTTTCTGAGTTTCTTCCACATTTTTTTCATTGAAGGTTTCAGAATTTTAAAAGAACAATTTTCCAAACTAATGCAGTAAAATTGATCGTTTAAAACGGCTGTCAAAAAATCCAACTAAATCAGTCTTAGGATCATTTGCAGAGTTCCACCAAGAGAGTAGCATACACCCGTTAAACTAGTTAAGTTCATGACTTGATGCCAAAGGAGTCTGCCACAGGACAAAACCTGAGCATTTCCCATTATCACTGTAAATTAAGATAAGGAATATTAATTCAAAACACAAAAGAAATTTAAGTCTACATTCCATATTAAATACTTAACATGAAATTAAATTGCATGAGTGGATGACAACTGAAAGACCTGCTAACAAAAAAGGTGAATAAACAACATAGCTTGTAAGGAAGAATTCCAAAGGGCTTGTAATAGGTTTTCTTTTCAACGGACAAAGGATACATTTCTATGCAGAATGCAATTATCTCTTATTTTGGCCTGGTGACATTGCTTCTCAACTTCTGGGTCCAGTCCAGACTCTAAACTAAGCAAACCAGCTTCAAAGGATTTGGATATTTAAAAAAAAAAAAATCCTCAAAATAAGTGTTACACAAGACACTGGAAAGTACAGCTTCATTTTCCCTTTGTAGTTGATGGTTAGCAGCATGGATGGCACTCTGATGACTGATGGGGCTGCCTCACTCCAGACCAGTTCCACACGTGCTCATGACATGCACCGGCAGAGAACCCAACCAGAGGAGAAGTCAAATGTCTTTTTAAAAGTATAGAAGAATGTCTCAGTGTTTATTCTAAAAGTCAAAATTGAAATGTATGGCAATGTGTAAAGCCAGATGATATTTCTGCCCATCTTCTCAGTCCATCCAAAATTACCCCTTGAGAGTAAGGGGCTGTCCTGTTAGTTTCAATGACATCCTCGTCCCAGAAGCTCTGCATGGTTTGCAGTGCATTCCACCTTACTGCATTGGTGAACACACTAACCTATGCAGCTTAGGAATACTGTTCCAGAAAAGCGATCATTATTTTGCCCTAAAAACACCACATGGTAAGCACAATGAGTTGTTAGCCTCATCAGCACACTTCCATGTGATAGGAGAAGCTTGTTATGTGTTGTGATAGGCTAAAAGGAGAAGGGAGAGGAGGATTTAAACACCCTAGAGATCATGGCATGTCACTTGATATGCCAAGTCACCCTACCTGTGATAGCTAATCACTTCAGTGGAGATAATGATTCAGGTAAGTAACTACTGCAGTGCTTTCACTGTTTTTACATTAAGTAATGTATACAACGGGAAATAAACCCTGGTCATTACAAACTGCCTTGATTATCATTTGTGCAAACCTTTCTCAGGCATATCCTATTTTGCCTCAAAACCAAGTGAAGGCCTTGTTGCAAACGTTAGCATATTTTTTTTAAAAAAAGTAATTTTGTTAAACTATTAGATTATTTAACCAAGAAACACACATCTCTATCTCCTAGAACTCAGCTGCACGTCCGTATTACACTAAAATAATGAAGGAATTTTTTATTGTCATTATGATGAATGACTTAATGGTCTACATGGAAAAATGCCGTGATTTATTATAACCTGCATCATTTTTTAAACAGATTCGGTGCACCACTACAAAAACTACACGCAGACACATTTTGTTTCAAAGATCTGAACTCAGCTTATACCCATTAAGAATCAGAAATCCAGAAGAACTTTTACACCAGTTTAATAAAACTGCAGTTAAAAGAGACGCACTCTTTCCAAACATGTCCCCACCTATAAGGAGGACTACGCCAATGCTGCTCAATTGTAAACACAAGCTCATAAAAAACCCACTTCTCAGAGGCGTTAAAATTCATTACGTAAAAAAGAAATGCTAAGTATTATTCCACAGCTAAGCTGAAAACACTAATGCTACACAGACACAGTCATCACTAACAAAAGTAAGATGTCCCTGAAGAAATCACAAAAGAGAATGTGCATTAGGATTTTGCCACTTTTGAGGCAAGCAGGGTATTTTTATTCCAGTGAGTGCTAGCAATAATATAGTATTCAGTTTTGTGAATTAGACCCTTTCAAACTCTTAGGCAGAATCTACATTAATGGATTTTTCTTCTACATTCATCTTTGCCCAAAGGCTTCATTGTCTCATTATGTAAA
Organism: Pluvialis apricaria; assembly: GCA_017639485.1. Taxonomy (NCBI): domain Eukaryota; kingdom Metazoa; phylum Chordata; class Aves; order Charadriiformes; family Charadriidae; genus Pluvialis; species Pluvialis apricaria. The sequence goes on from CM030024.1 coordinate 1,394,651, forward strand.
TGACCTTTTCATATGAAAATTAAATGTTAAAGATGCTTTTTGTAGTTATTCAATACTACAAATATCACATGGACATTCACAGTAATTCAGACTAAGTATAACTTAAAGAAAAAGCAACTGCTTCAAGCAATATAAAAAAATTAAGAAATAACTTGTTTTTAAAACACTTGAAAATTGAAAGTCTTATTCAGAATTAACCTCCAGAACTTTCTTTCCTATACAGAAACTTCACCTAGGAAATCATCAGTTTGCTTACGAACAATACCGAAGACTAAATTGTAAAATGCAGTTCAGAAAACACACCTGCAGAACTTGGAAAGTGGGCTGAAGGTGTATGTGCAGGTCTTCATCTCATTGGGTGTCCCTCATAGAACCCAGCGAGCAGTCAACACCCAACTGGAGCTCACCTAAAGAGCGGCTGGGCAGTTCAAATCAAACGCTGCGTGCTCTCAAGCTGCCTACACTGAACACCAAGTACCACATGTTATTCAAAATAATTCTGGAAGTTACCACATGTTATTCAAAATAATTCTGGAAGTTACCACCAAATAGTTTAGTGCTGCTAGCTACCTAGGGTGCAGCAAACACCACACTCATTTCAAATGCAAAGACTTATCAGTCAAGGACAGGCAGAAAAACTCTCACACTTCAACTCAATAAGAACACAATTTCACTTTGTAGGTGTCCAAAAGTACCTTACCCGTAAGGTTTCATGATGAGACACCAAACATTTCCTGGTGCACTCCCAGCCCCTCAGTCGGCAGCAGTAAAACAAGACTGCAGCTCTCAACCTACAGCACCTACCTGGCCCAGGACCCAAGCGGGTGCACAGCTCCCTACTGAGCAAATCTTTAAAATCAACAGATCACTTAAATAACCCAGTAGGCCCTAAAAAACACACAACCGGGTAGCTCTGGTTTACAACAGTCCTTGAAATAACTTAGTGGACAGAAGCAATGTTGGTATTTGAAAAGGCAACACTTGGTTCTACCCCTCCTCCATTTCTTTTCTGTACGCTCACTGTATTTTGCATCTCTTCTTGCACTAAAAAAGAGCAGGATTATAGTAGCTAAGTCATACAGATGCCATGATAAAAGCTCAAGGACATACAACTCATTAGAGCTACCTGGCGCTCCCCATATACCAAATTATTTAGAACAAATGTATGAATTCACAACCTAACCAAAAATAAGCTCAATTTTCAGAAGATACTCTGTCATTTTTAAGATGACAGACATTAGTAACGTTTGGTTTTTTCAAATACAGAAAAATCATAGTCAGTCCTATCACAAAGCAGCAGTTGCAAAATAATCTTAATTTATAGAATTAAATAGACATATCATGCCTCACCTAATCACATAACTTGCTAATGCTATGTTCTTTTTTTATTCTCACAAAGCTTGTCATCCCTTCACAGGCCCATTTTTTGAATGTGATTTCATTTTTTTGAGTACTAAAGAACTGAATGCCTTACTTATTTTATGCAACGAGACAGTAGGCTGGCTTCCCTTTGAGCAGAAGAAAGGGGTGAGGGTTGTTTTACTCATCTCTCCCATAGTGCCAGCAGCCAGAAAGCCCGGTACTGTTACAGGTCAAGTACCACAGGACTCAAGTAGCCCTTTTTTTTCCCCCTTTCACATTTCATTAGAGGTGCTTCATATAATTTTGAAAAGCTTCCTAGTTTCTATCTTTGTCTTATTTTACTTTTCTCTGTAGGATACTGCCAAGTAGATTTAGGACCCTGATGTTATATTTCATAAAACCAAGGCTTTACAAAATTCAAGATGAACAGAAATATTTCATAGGACCTGTCAGGTTGGAAAGTATCTCAGGAGGTCAACTAGTTCAATCTCATGCTTGAAACTGGTCAACACTGAACTCAGACCAGCTTGCAGAGGGCTTTGTCCAGGCACGTCTTGAAAACCTCCAAGGATGAAAGTTCAACAACTTTCTCTGGGCATGTATATTGAGAAAGAAAAAAAGGAAAAAAAAAAAAAAAAAAAAAAAGGCCTGCTGTTAAAGGAGTAAAAACTAGAAACTGATTAGAAAGAGGTGACCACAAAAATAACTGATTTCATTGCTTAAAATACAAGGAACAAAGCAGAACAAGCAAGAGTTATATGAGCTATGAGATGTATAGGCATATAATCTATAAAACAAATCACTGTTTTGCGTACCCAATTTTAGTCTACACATCAACATAAGAAAATACATCATGTATATAATAGCCTGATAGTGTACTTTCAGCTTATATCAAGATGTTTAACACTCAAAATGAGGATTTGTTCAGCTTATCCTTTAAATTCCAGCCACCCTGGCTGGAATGATATTCTCTCTTTACGCTCATTTGGCAGCTTTCCTGACCGCTTTGATTTCAATCTCTAGTAACACGCTGACAGGACAAAAACGCATCTAATATTATGAGACTACTATTATTTAGAGACACAATTCACCTGTTGAAGTGAGAAACCAGAGGACTCCCAACATTTACCAAATCATATTCCAAGGTTTTCAAGGCTTTTTGCTTTAAGGTGTTCAACTGTTTCCTATTTATGAAATGCCTACATTCCTAATGTACATTCTTAAATCCTCCTTTATCAAACTTACATCACTGTGTCCACATCCAACATTTGAGCACTTACTCACCAAGTTACTGCCGTGCTTGGTACCGCTGGACTCAGGAACCATATAAGAATTACTAAAAACCTACTAAAAGGTATGCCATCAGCTCCCTCAGAACCACAGCACTCACAGAAGCCTAAGCAGAAGGCAACATTTTCCTCTAATTTGTAAGTCTTCAACTGGTATTTCATAAAGAACTTCTAAAGACCACAAAAGGCATCTCAGGAAAGGAAACTTGCTGTTAGTTGACTTAAGTTCACTATACAAATGTTCCTCATTTCCAATAGGAAATAACTGGGGCAGTTGTAAGTAAGAAGAGGTTGAAAACCACAGAGTACACTTCTCTAAACTTGGAACCTGAAGTAAAAGAAGAGAAATTGGTCACTGCAGCTTAGCAGATGACGAATTACAGATAAATAACCGTTCTTCTAATAGTAGCCTCTTTTCATCAGTTCGTGGAAACTTAAGTAGAATTCCCCAAGTCACTTGTATATTGTATTACATGTTCAGCAGAGACTACTCAGGTACCCTCCCAAAACAAGCATCAGAACTGAATGCCAAAGTTGTGAAATAATTACTGCTCTGTGAATTTGAGCGGCTACTTGCAGCTCTACAGATTTATAAACAGGAAGCGCGAAGCTATGCATTCATACCTGCTTTAATCATATGACAGAGCCCTAAAGCCATCAAATACTGGCTGACATAACAAGTCTCGCTGTATAATCTAGACTGTCTCAACAGTGGATCCTATTCATTCTGATAGCTAAAAAAAAAAAGAAAAAAGAAGGCTGAGAGACATCTAGGCATTTTCATCACATGCATCTGTAAACTCAAAGCTCCTTAAACAGAAGGACACAGGTTTACACTCCTAGAAAACAACATATCCTGAATAATGTTCACCTACTTATGGTGTTCAAGCACTGTTTTTCAGATACAAGAGAATAGAAAGGAGAAAAATTGCATTCGTGGGATATAGAAAGAAGAGAATAAACAACTAAAATGGTTCCCTGATCATTTTTCCAAAAAACACATGTGGGATTTAAAAAGTTAATTTCATAGTCTGGAGTAATAAAAAGTAGTCTTCCATGGGCTCAAGGGCTGAGTCCATGGATTTTGTCACCAGGTTGAGATCAAGACAACCTCAAATAGATGATCATGTATTTGCACAAGTTTTCCATCATCCTTTTGTCAGATTTATTACATCTGCACGCTTGAAGATGTTAATGATCAGACACCAGATATATATGCCTTGATTTAAATAAAACAAACGTAGCTATTTTTCAAATTCAATCATGACACAAAAGGTCATTAGCAAGATTTATCTTCTGCCCATCACATAACATTAGTCATTACGGGAAAGCATACTAACTAACCTTTTTGTGGATTAAAGCAGGTTTTCACTGCTTTGACAGGCTTGTTGTTCTGCAATTGGTAGCATCTTTGAGATACACAAACATAAAGAAAACTGTCTTCAAAAACTACTATCTCATGACCCCTCCAGAGGCAAATACTGGAAGATTGATACACCTCCAAGTTTTGCCTCAATATTAACTGGCGTTTTAACTGCATGCACATTTTTGAAAGACGGCATTGGTTTTGTTCTTTCTTTTTGCTCTTTTTCCTCAGAAATCATTGTGCACAAAACAAAACACAATGAAACGGATCTATCAGCAGCCACTCATTTCTTCAAACAGTACACTCACTGACCACGCTGACGTTGTGGCAGTTCCCCCTTCTTCCATCCCAGCGTACATGTAACAAAATTTCGCCTTGCTTTCAGCAGAAATAAAACCCTGCCTCCCTCTCTGGCACAGATTCAACAGATCCATGATTATTTGCTGATATTCCTTTTGTTTAAGTGGTTACCTGACTGAATATTTAGCATACATAAGCTGAAAACGGCCTGAGTTAGCATGACCTGCTCTAAGTAGCATTCACAGAAACTTTGACTATAGATTCTATAATCTCATAACTTTAAGTACCTTCATAAATTTTCGCTCAATCTACGATTATATTCTGAAAGTTACTTAAGCAGAACACATTAACGGTCACTGGAAAATACATTCCTTAGGGATTTGATATAAATTGGCCATCAATAACAGGTAGCCACCTCTTTCCTGGGGAATCCTTATTAAAATATTCTATACACAACACAGCATAGCGTAGGAGCTGCTGTGCTGGAGCTGTTACAAGAGTAATAGAAAGTTCTTCCTTTTGTAAAGTTTGATTGGCCCAAAGACAGCCCTTTAAGGAATCGGCTGTCAAGGCTGCCAGCAGAACAAGTAAAAGATAAGGCAGACTTTAGCGCGGTACCTCCTTGGCATAAGGCAAGGCCCAACACTGGGCAATTCTCAGAAAGAGCGAGCAGGCAGACAGCCTGATGAACAGAATGGCAGGAGAGGAGTCAGAAATCAGAGACACACATTGGAAAAGACACCAAATCAAAAAGGGATACTGACTGAGCTAGGGAAGCCTGCCTGACTTGTGGCACTGCCCTAGGAAGAAAATTGCTGTTTGGAGCTTAGGGCTAAGAAAATAAAAGCAACAAACTCTAGAGCCACATTACCAGTTTATGCCATCACAAACTTAGTTTGATAAAATAACCAATAATCTTATGTCCAATTTGGAATGAAGCATCTCTTTTACTTCACCTGTAATGACCTGTCCACGAATTTCACCTCCTTACAAAGAGGTCATCCTCAGAAGGCGGTCTACAGGGTCAGGAAGAGCTCTCACCACAAGTTCACAACCCATACCTTTTTCCACAGCAAAGTAGTGCCTCTGGCTACTATAAATAAGATGACCATAATTTGGCAATATTCATAACAAGAGAAGAGATGTCTAAAATAGCATCCCTACTTTTCACTCCCAGACTACACAACTGGACACAGATTTTACAGGGCATGAGGGGAAAAAGGGAGACTAACAAGCCTGAGTGTGACCTGCACTGGCGGACACCAGACAACTTCATCATGCCCATCCACATGGCCACGTCATCCACAGCACAGTCAGCTGTCTGTGCCAACGAGCAGGAAAAAAAAAATTTAAAATTGCAGTACTATCTCATGCTCCAGGGTGAAAAAGGGCCATTAACACTCGACTGCTCTCACATTTCCATCTCCTTGAATAGAAGTTACACTTTAGCTACAGTTATTTATATTGTGAGTGTTTAACCACAAAAACTCTCCTCATCTTCGCAACCTTTGGTTACTACCAAAATGGAACTGCAATAAATAAAATTGCAGCCATTCACAACCTAAAAGTCGGCCTTATTTTCTGAAGCTTACAAAATCAGCAGCACTTAATTGCATTTTCCAGATATTCTGAAGAACTGCAATAAAAACTAGTGTCTCAAAAATATGATCGCAACATTCTGAACGATTACTACTTCTACGAGTACTGTCAACCACTATTGATTACATATGAAGAATTCACAGTTGAAGAATTTGTACAATATCACCTAATATAAAACTTTCTCAGCATTTAACGGCTAGGACACAATGTTAAGAGAAGGTAGATCTAATTGGACATAGATACATTTGGCTTTCTTTTTTTAATGTTTGTGTTTATCCATTATCACTGTTTGTGTCCACAGAAATGCCACACGTACCAGCATGGTTCTGTGCAAGTAAGAATGGCTTAACAAATAATGTTTTGACAACCAGCCTGTTTTATACATACAATGATTCACTGGTTAAGTAAACAACATAGTTATTTAGCAAAACATGAATTTATATTAGAGCGCCTAAAACAACCTTTCTGTTCTCCTACAGAACAACAGTATTAAATGCCTCATACGGCTAGAACAACATCAAAGAAAAATATTACATTCGCTGGGCAAGAAATAATTTTAAATAACTTTTAAAAATCCAAATGTATTTTTACGTCAAGCAAACTTTTAATCATGAAATATCCAGACCAACTTCCTAGATTCTGAAGCAGTATATGAGTTTAAATCTAACTTTAAAATTCAAAACATTTGGGTTTTCCTATTTATGAACTTTGGAGTATATACCTTGACCAAATGAATGTATTTTCCACCAAAGAGCTTATTTCAAACACTACCTGCTACATTCAACTTCACACCTCTACCAAGCTACATTTATGACTCCTCTGAAAAATACATACGCCAATGCTTTTAAAGACTCCCTATACTTTCACTAGAAGTGAAATTCTTCAAGGCTGTTACATTTAAAACCTGTAACAAAAGTGAGTTTGAATCACGTATTTGTTTCTTTGGCTTGACAGTATGTTGCTCCATTTCCTATTTGACATGGCATCCCTCAGAGGCTTCACCAGAAAAAAAAAATATTAAAAATTATTTAATAAAAATCCCATTTCACCTTAATTTGCTTCTCCTCCAATTAACACTCAATGTTTCCTCCCAGTTTTCCCTTACCAATCATTCCACGCTTCTCAGATGTAAGCAGAAATAAAAAGGGCAGCCATGTATTGGTTTGAGCTGACGAATTTTATCAGTGCTTTAAATATCAAACAGGTGAACTGCTTTAACTGTCTGTACTACATCACACGAAAGCACAATAGAGCAACAATTATATAAAAAAACTACCCTCCCTGCTAACCATTTACTGTTGAAAATTACTGTCCCTCTTTTGTCCTTGGACTTGGGTATCAGTTCTAGTGCGAGGTAGCCGACAGGGTGTAGCTTGCCTCGGAGCCCTGCAGCCGCAAGTATTCAGCGTTTAGCTTGTTTATGTTTTCCCTTCGCTAGTTCCTCTTTAAATTCTCCAGGAGGAATCTGGAAACGGGACTAGAACAGCAACGTCTATCACACAACCGCGGTGCAAGCAACATCCATCCGTCCATCTTCCAGCCGATGGGATGCCGACGGGCGCTCCCCCATCGCGGAGAGCAGCAAGTAAACACGAGGAGCCCGGCGGCGGGAGCTGACAGGCAGCGCGGCCAAGTCCTGTCACACCGGGATGCCACAATGTCCCCCAACGCCGGTTTTCCCGGTCGGGAGAGCCGGCAAGCGGCGGGCAAAAGGCGAGGCCGAGGGCTGCGAGACGGGCGGGAGGGTCTGGCGGCATTTCCCTCAGCCCCTCGCCCGCCCTCCCCGCCTGAAGCGGGACGGCACCGACCGACCTCCCCCCCACCACCACCCCTTCCCCCCCCGCCGCTGCCGCCGCCGAGACGTGCGGGGCGCTGGGAAAGGAGAGCCCCCCCGCGGCTCCTGCCCAGGCCCCATTATTAAGACAGGGGAGATAAATAAATAAATACCGGGGGGGGGGGGGAAGGAGAGGAAGGGGGCGGGGAAGGAGCCTGAGGCAGAGGAACGGCGCAAGTGCCTCAGCGCCGGGGTCTGTCATGGTGGTGCGAGGAGCCGCCAGCCGCCGCCTCGCCGCGCCGCACGCTGACAGGGGCAGAGCGCGGCCCCCCCCCTCCCGCCGCTTCCCCCCCCCACACCCCCCCCGCGCCGTGCCGTGCGCCCCCCCCCCCCCTCCCTCCGCCCTCACCCCTTCGCAAGGCCTCGTCGTAGCTGAGGAAGCCGATGCGGGACTCCTTGGCGCCCATGATGCCCCCTCAGTCCATGGCCTCCCCCGCCGGCCGGCTGGGCGCCGCGGAGCCCGGGCTGCGCCGTTAGCGACTCCGGAGCGCAGGGCGCGGGCGGGGGGAGGCGGGGCGGGCCGGGGCCACCGGGGGGAGGAGGCGGCCGCGCGCCCTCCCCGCCGCCGCCTCCATGGCGGGTCACGTGAGGAGGCCCGCCCGCCGCCCCGCGTCACGTGACCGGGGTGGGGGTGGAGGGCTGTCCTGGCCCGGCACCGCCACCCCTGGCGCCTCCTAACGGGCGTCGCGCGCCGAAGCGGCGGGGGCGTAAGCGCCGCGCGTCACGTGACGTCCCCCCGGTCCCCCCCCCGCTTCGCCTCCCGCCATCGGCGCCGGCGCGCGGCTCCCGCCTTCCCTGAGGAGAAGGGGGCGGCTGAGGGCGCAGCGGGGGGATGTCGCTCCCTTCCCTTGGGGTAGGCGAGGGGCTGCGGGGCCCGAGAGCGCGGGGCCGGCGTCTTGCGCCCTGCCTCAGGGCCGTTCGGCGCCCGGCAGTGCCACTCGGGGTGCAGAGAGGACGGGGCCTGTGAGGGAGGGCTCGGGCTCGCTCTCGCTCTTCCTCTCCCTCCACACGCAGGCTTCGACATTTGGCGCTCGCAAAGGCGTCGGTGCGGACACGTTCGCCGAGGGAAGAGGCGTAAGGCCGCGGTGCAACGGGGGCCAGGGTGAAAGGGCTTCTCTCCCCCACAGTGGTCCCCTTGGTCTGCACCATGGGCCTCGGCCCTTCACCCCCGTCATACCTCACAGGGGACCGCGGCTCTCCTCAGGAAGCCCTCTAAGGAGGAGGACTGCAAGGATGGAGTGACAGTAGGAAGCTCCCGTTCCCTTAAAATGTCTTTTCAACGTCTGGAACAAAAAACACAGGCTGAATTGTAAAAAGATCCAGAATACCTCTGTCCTTTACTGTTCTTCAGTGTGTTTGCTTTTAGTATTCAGTCCAGTACTCACACAGAACGGGAGGATTTCCCAAATGGGTTTGTTACAACATTAAGCCTGGTAACATACCCTGGGTCACTCCCGAGCAGAAAATAAGAAGTTTGAAAGAAAACATTGATTTCCAAGGGCAGCGCGTTCCAAGGATTGTTCCTGCACAGAAACAAAGCCTGTGAAAACAGCAGTTGCAAGTCATTCCCTAAGCTACAGTTTCCGTACTGAATGATCTTACCACATCAGAGCTGGAGAAAGGTCAAGCCGAAGTTACTTTCTCGCTGATGTAAGTTCACGCGTAGGTATTTTTATAGCAAACATTCCAAACAAATTTCATATCTGATACGCAAAGCCAGGAATGCTGCTTACAGAGAAGCTAGCTTGAAGGCCAAATTTCTCCTCCTGTAACACTACTACTAAGGTGCAAAGACACCACAAATGAATTAAGCTTCATAAATCCTCCTCATGTTTTTTTTCTGCCATCATCTGAATTTTTTATTATCTTAGGTTTGTGACAAAGAATATAATTATTACAATCAAGCATAAAATCTGCCACAAAGGGCCTCTCTGGAATATAGACTATGGGGGTGAGGGGGGAGCTAAAGTGCTTTTTAAAGATATAAATGAAATTGTTGGGAACATACTTCACCCACCAGCCACTTGTTACATATTTATCTTTTAAAGAGGTTATAAGCTTCCGTATATCCTCTTATTCCTACGCTACCTTTACATATCTCTTCTCGATGTAGTCCCTCACCCAAGCAGCTTTCAATTTAGACACAATATAAACTCTTTAAAATATTTGAGAGAATGAATTCTACAAACATGGCAACATGTCAATCAAAAGCATAAGTTGGCAATATTAGAAACAGCTGGAGATGTCTGTTTTATCTTGTGATTAAATGAAGTATTCCAGCCGCTAACGGTGGTATTCATTGTGCCATGCTCCGTTTGCAGCTAATCACTTTTTTAAAGTATTAACTCGCAGCTGAGGAGATGTGGTTTAATTCCTGACTTCACTGTGGTATTCCTGTGTGACCTTATGTCTAGCAACAATCTTTTAATGTTTTGGTTCCTCCTCTGACTTACAAAGATAACGATACATAGAGAGTCCCATTTTGCTTGGAACGAGTTGCCCTGGGACACAGCCAGACCCAAACTGGCTGAGCAGTTCAGAAAGCAATTAGAGCAGGAAGCAACCACAATGGTGTTGTAAGACAGCTTCACACCAATTTCTTCTAGTTTTTGTGCTGATTTCTCCATGCCTATTTATCCTTGCCTCACCTTCCTTAAGTCTCTCACTTGCAGTAACAGCAAAACCCCAAGTAACAAGGCCCACCACAGAACTGACATTACGCTCCCAGGCCTGTTTCACCTAGACATACAGGAGTGAAGGGACTGCCGGGACAACAATTCCTATCTGATGCAGTTGCAACCACCACAGTTTATAACTGCTGTCCTGTATCTACTCAATTCCATGTTGCAACGTGGATGAATTACCAACATCCTTTTCTGTACATTTATGGAATTCCATCTATCTCTTCAGCTTTCGAAAAAAAACTTGGCAAATTAAGCTCTGCTGGTTGCCCCTCTAAAGGGGCATCATTCCACCAATTCTTAGCAGACTCCCTCTATGCCAGTTTCAGATCACTTTTTCAAGTATGGATAACCAGACTTAACTCCATTTTCAGCTGAGGCCTCACTAGTGTTTTGCAAAACCATCCAATTTTTATCTGTTATGTCTTGAAAGAACCTCTGCTTGTAGTGTACACAAACCCTGTTCTCAGGCAGCAGAGACTATTAGGCAGAATAGGGTTTTTAATGACAACTGCTTCACTTGCTAAATCATAAAAAAATTAATGTCTAAAATTATAATAACAAGTCAGATCCTGCCACCATCCCTGCTTATAGTCACAAACAGCTGACGGTATTTAATGCAAATGAGGAAGCAGAAACTTCTAGTGAGGAGGTCTTTCCTCTAGAAGGAAAATGGATTGGAATGATGGTTAACAATTCATATTTTTAAAAATGCTTTCCAAAATCATTAAGAATATGTGTTGCACTAAAGCTTGCTTCCTTTCACAGCTAGCTAAGTTGTTTAGACTTGCATTTTTGTATGACATCTTAAAAAATCCAACCTAAAGTGACATCTCTCTTATGTCCCAGAGATACAAACGATGTCTAACAAGCAGTAGAATTTTGTTTGAAGAGTGCTTTAAAATAATTTACTTGATCCGTTGTATGCACCATGGCTTGCGCCAAATTTAATAACAAAGATATTCTAGATTGGAAAATCAGACTGGAGGCTTACGACGGCAGTGTCTTTGTTCAGATTAAATTAAGCATGTTCTCAAAGGCATTGAAGCAGGAACCTAGAGATAAGACACTGTCTGCTAACCATGGATTAGATCTGGCAGTAAGTTTTTAATGAAGCCTTATTGGGGAGCATAAGATTCTAGATGTTGCTACTATTTAAATGTAATGTCAAAGGTAAATCAAATTAAGATACAGTGAATTTATACTTGTATTAGATGAATTGAGCTCCTCTGTTCTGGTGGAAAAGTGCTATATATGCAAATCTAACTGTAACTGGCCACGTGTCCTTGTGATTGCTGTGATTTATTTAATTATTCGCTAATCACAAATTAATTCATAAGCACTTCGCAAATATCTTTAAGTGTCTTTGCATCATTGTCAAGTATCTGTGGAAAAACAGACGTTTACTGCTGCACAGAAGCTGCAGGAGGCTTGCAGCAACATTGCCTTCTTGGCAGAGCAGCTGGCGGTCACCAGGAGGGTGGTTGGCAGTCCACAAGGCTACCGGGGATGGGAAGAAAAAAAGTCACACAGACTTCAGCTGAGGCTGAAGTGGGCATCTGCTAAAGAGAAGGTGTTTTGAGTTGCATGGGGAAGGCCTGAACTCAAAAGAGATAAGGCAAGTAATTGTGGAACTGCTGCAGAGAATCGAAAACAATTCTGAGAAGAGCGGTATAAGTCCCTAGGATTTCCTGATTTAAAATTCACTGAAAGCAGGAACCAAAAATGCAAGTTCTAGGCCCTGCCCTATTATTTGCCTCTAAATCTTTGCCTCTACTTCCCCAATAACTGTTCCCCCCAGCCCCATCCTGGCATATTGTTAATTTTTTTAAGGATTGGTTGTTTTTTGCAAACTAGTTCAAAAAGTAGGAATGTCTTATGCTATTCTATGTAAACGCTGCACTCTTCTCCAGAAAAGTTGCAATCTTTATGTTGAGGATGGTATAAAAAAATATACAAAACATTAGGCTACTCTTTAGTATTTGTACTTAATACAAGATTAGGAAGTAGGGCTGAAGGGGGTGTCAGCATAAGTATGAAAAAGCATCCAGAGAGCTAAAACTAAAGCTGAAACTTCCAGAAGTGTTGTATAGAAACTGATGGCCCAACAGGCAAAAAACAGAAAATAGTATGAGGGGATGAGGAATTGATAGATGAATAGGAAAACTCACGTCAAAGACCTAGGTCAAATAGAGCACAAGGGATCTCAAATCTACAAAATAGTAGCCCATAGAACCAAATATGGAGCTCTGACTCTCCATATCTCATTAATATTTCCATAGAATTATTACTTAGTTTTTGTAAAGTATTATTATTATGGATTATTTACAAAAAGCAGAATTCTGCTAAAAAATGCTGTGGGTCATCTTTAGGAATTTGTCTATTAGGAACTCAGTGAGGGAGTTTTCTGGGTTTTTATTACTCCAGCAAGTGAAATTCTGGTCCTCAAAATCAAATTTGTGATTAGGAAAATACATGAGCGTCATGAATGCTCAAACAATCATTTAGGGCTTAATTCTTTACATGTCAAAGGTCAGCACTGCAGTCTGTCCTCTATTTAAGAAACCATTCCTTGTCTGTATTGATCTGCTCCAAGCAACCGGAGGCAGGGAGGGGAAGTCCAGCCCAGGCATTTAAACTTAATAAAACTTTTAAGAAAATATACACAACAAAAAACCCACACACAACTAAACCTGAACAAAAGCACAGTCCCACACTAGAAACATGTAGAAAACTTCATTTTCTCAAATGGTCACAGAACAGAAACGAAAGAGTAGAATTTGTAGTAGCATTTAATGGATTCTGATCACACAAGCCCTACTCACTGCACTGGGATTTATTCTTTTAAGACATTTATGTACTTTTGAAATGTAGATTCCAACTCTCCAACACAGACACAGCTAACAGAACTATCTTCACCCGTCAGTCTGGAAGGAAACTTGGTAAAGGACTGTAAGAGCCGATTATCATCTGTAATCTGCATTTATGGCCACCAGTGAGGATTTGAGACACACTGTACTAGGCACTGTACAAACATGCGACAAGTTTTACCCCTTGCTGCTTCACAGGCAGCCCTGAATGGAATGCAGCAGAGCACATCTCAAATATTTGAAAAGAGCAGAAGGTGGGAGAGATATCAAGGTGCAATAAGAGTATTTGTAAACTGTAGGCCTGCAGTGTTCATAGCTGAGTGGTTTCATATCTTTCTAATTATAATGAACTGATGAATGAGAAAAATACCTCAAATTATTATCTGCCAATCTAATTCTGATGTTATCAGAGGGAGAGGGGAAAATACAAGAGGCTTCCTCAGAGAACAACAGAACTACATATGCAAATTGCAACTTTTATCACATCCCACATTTTCTAGGAAACAAGTGATTTAGAATAGTAGTTGGAGGATGACATTTGCTACAGATTTATATGAACCAGGAACAAAAAAAAACCCAACCAACCCAAAAGATTCTTACCAGGATCCTCCCATGTCACTTTGTTACCATATAAGCTGTACTCCTCATGCTATTGCCAGCATGAACTTTGTAGCAGCACGTTGCAGGGGAAAAGGCCATGGCTTTTATGGTCAAAGCTGAATTGAAAAAAAAAAAAAAAAAACAGAGAAGAAAATTAATACTTATAGAATTCAGTTTTAATAAGCTCACTGTAACTAGCAGCAGCAGATAAGAACATGCAGTCTCAACATTATCTTTGTCCGGACGCCCCACCCTATTTTTAATAAATTTTGTGTTTACTTTTTAACCACAGATACTCAAACAGGATTTCTGCAAACCCTGTAATCATCCCCCTTGTTGACGGGACATGTTAACGAATGCAGTGCTCACCAGGGTTGCAGTGCGGTATAGCCAGGGGACTCTCAGGGTGAGATATTTGGATTTTTCCCCTCTTATTTTCAGTACGAGGGCACTTTTTACACCTACCCTATAGAGACCCACTTCCCAGCACTCTCATGACTTGTTTGAGCAGTTGCCCTTCCTCACCCATGCTGACACTGCTGCCTCTGCCATAACAGCCAGGCCCTTTACCCCGGGGCTGGCAATCGTCCCCTGCTACTTCCTGGCAGCAGCAGGCACTTCATACCTTCCCTCCTTCTTGATGAGTTGATACCACACAAGCATGATGAGGAGGCAGGAGAGAACAGCGTGTCCCTCTGCCCCAAAGGGCTGAGCTGTAGTGACACTACAGCGGGGAGGTGATAACAACTGCTGTGCAGGCAATAGCGACAGGAGACCTACAATGCACACCCACACGTAGCAAAAACCATACCTGTGTATCAGGTTGCAGCAGATATGGGAAGAGGGGTTTGGACAGCAGTTCCCAGTCCTCTACAGGAAAAGACAGCAAGGGAAGTGGAAGCATCCCACAGGCCTTATTTGGGCTGTGGGCTACCTCTGCTTAATCTTGCCACCCTTTTATAAGAGAATTAATTAATATTTTTGCTAAACCACTTCCCTCTGGGTGTTTTGGTTCAGGCAGTTCATGACAGGTTTAAAGCCACTCAGAATTGCTGCTGCTATTACTACTCAATACATAATTTCAGCTCATGTTATTAATAGCGTTATCTACACAACCAAAGAAAATGAGGTACGTCACCCACATTCTTAGCTATTTTAAGATTTGCGGGTAAGTGATCCCCTACTTTTACTGCAGTTGCCTATGAAACACACAGAAGAAAACACCATAAGGCACCTTCCACTCTTGATGTTCTCTTAAGTAAAGCTTCTCTGTGCGTGGAAGGGTGATACAATCACACTTGAGGCACATAAAGAACAGTAAAAAACCTTTTTTTCCTGGCAGACTTTGCTGATGTTCCTCCAACCCAGAAGAAACAAGGTGCCACAACTAATGAGAGTCACAAGGTAAGTGTAATGCATTAGGAGTTTTTATAAATATCACGTCCTTCCTGATTTTCTATCAACCTGTTTGACTATGCCATATATGGGGAAAAGTGTGATAGAATTAATCAGCCTGCTGGAGTGAACGCTAAAGGAAAAGATGAGCTTTGGCAAGCCTGTTGCTAGCATTGAAAAACCGTGACAAAAAAAAAGAGCAGACCTAAATCCAGAAGCGTGTCATTCAGAAAGTGAGACATGCTATGATTTATCAACGTAACAAAAATTGATGGGAACATAGATCTCCCATTTCAAAGTGTTGTCTCTGTGTAGATTAAGAGTAGTATCTGTCATCAGGAAACAATGGGAAGAGAAATATGTTTGATAAAAGCAATTCTGTACTCTCTTGTAGATAGAAAACCACTGTGTCGTCAGAATGGAAGTGAAGGATTTCTCTGCAGTTCTATCCTCAGCAGCAGAAAAAGTGTTGTGACAAGAGGAAGTGCAAATAATTAATAACAGAAGATCAAATGAAAGGAGCAGCTTTGCAAGAAGTGACTAACGTTTACTCCTTTTCAGACAAGTCCAAATTGCACGATAGAAAGAGGATGCTTGCATCGCCCCTAGAGTGCAACAGCAAACGCGGTGCACAGCAGGCAGTGGCTTACCACTGTGGCACAACAGGGCAACTTTCCCTTTCAAAGAAAGAGCTTCTTTCTTCTCAGCTCAACAGCTGCTGCACACAGGGTCTCCAGCATCTTAGCAGTTTGATTGTTGTATCTAGAAAAAGCAATACCAAAGCATAAAACATGTAACAACTTCATGAATGTTTTGCCAGCAGCTGATACAATGGAAAGCGCATCTCGAAACAGCAGGGCAGCAGAGTAAAACAAAAACCATGGAGCCAGTACTGTCATGTCATTTGGCACATCCTTGCACTTCCCTTAATTCTGTTTCAGATCTTGGAAGGGAAGGCCAAAGCATCTTATTTGCTAATTAAGGTTTCACACGATTCAAACGCTGAACAAACAAAGGACATCCCCAAATAGAGAAACCTGCCAGCCTTCATGACCTTGCCAACAGACTGATGTCTCAGTTCAGTGCTTTCACAACACAGACAGTGAGAGAACTCTGGACAACTGCATATACAAACGTGTGTGCACACAAGCGCACGCACACATTTTTATGCTGGTATGCACACATTACCACTGATTGTCATCCAAAAATTACACCTCCCTGTTTGAGTTAAGGACACTCCAGACACCCTACAGACAGAGGTAAAAAGACATTAAAATAACAGACGTCTATTTTATGGTGTCAAATGGCTATTGATAGTAATTAAGGATTGTAAAGTTCTTTACCAAGTAGCATTATCTAAGATAGTATCATGGCTGTAGTCTGTCCAGAGTCAATGAAGAACTGCTGATCAAGACAACAAGGCAACAAAAAAAAGTCCGACGGCTTGCCATCTGCTCAAACCACTACATCACACCTCATTCCCCCAAATGCAGCAATAAGCCACAACAGGATGCAGATGACCAGATTGTTTAGCTGTCACTTCAGCTGCACACGCACTGGCTGTTGATGTGTTACAGTGGAGTCTCAAAACCAAACATGACATATCGCTGCTGGACAAAGAGCTCCTTCCACCTTATGCATTGCCATTTTTGTGGATTGATTGTACCCATGCAGCAAGGTAAGGCACTAGGCGTTAATCAAAATTGTGCCTACTATATTAAGTATTTGCATGTGTTGTTGTTATATAAAACATACTATTTAATGATCCATAAAAGCCTTTGGCACTTGCTCTCCCTTTGGTTAGAAGCCCAGCTACTCCTATAAGAGCTTTTGGCCTAGCAGCTCCTTTCAGATACTATATTAAAAATTAGGCCTGGAGTATTGAGTAGACTCTTGAGCGGATTCTTAGCAGTAGAAGACAAGTTCCGAGCAGCTGAGGTTGCCAAATTGTTGCAGCTTGAAGAAAATTGGTACATTCAAGGAAGGGAGTAATTTGAAGTTGTTACATAGCAGTTGGACACCACGATGATGGGCAAGAGTTTCCCTTATCGCTTCCCAGCTGTTTGTTCCACTTTCAGGTAGTTTCAATTTATCCTTCCATTTTTACCCACACAGTTAACTAACAGCCTCCTAGTTGAGATTCTGCTGGTTTGAGTGATGAGGTACCAGCTGTGCATCCCTGCAAGCTGGTGCATGTCTCATCTTGAAATTTTCTGTGTAACCAATGAAAAAATGCCTTTAAACAGTGTTTCCTATCTCTCAGAGAGCATCTCTCAATTTTTAGCATTAGATATATATCACTTTACGGCATCCAAAGCATTGTGCGAACATTAGCCAGCCAATACCAGAAAAAGAACTCTTCTCCCAGCCCATACCCTATTATTGTCGAAGTAACAGTTCCTCCATCCCACTGAAGCCAGCCTAGGGAGTTCTTTTTGCTTGCTCCTCTGCAGGAATATTAAAACAGAATGAGAATGAAGAGAGCTGTTAATTTTATGTCACAGCCAGGAAACTGAAGGTCTTCAGATCACACTTTCTTCTCAGTCTTTTAATTGCAAAATTATACTTCAAGATTTAACACAAGTTTCTCACCTCCCTATTTTCAAGGCACTAGCAAGCAAAACCAGACAAAAACTTACTTTTTTTTCTGTCCTAATCTGCAGAGCTGCACGACGCTTTAATTTCAAATAGGTGAAATTCTGCTAATTACTAGCATATTCTAACAGGCCTTGCAATTTTACAGAGACCTATGTCAAGCTAAACCAAATTGTAGGTCAGAATGTGCCAATCTTTTCATCATTATCACTAATTCCCTTTGTGGTTTCTGCCCCCCCAACACGTGCCTTACCAGGTTCTTTGAGCCTCTGGCTAGCATTGCTCGGCCACTCCATAATTATTCATCGCACTAGATCCAGCAACAAGACATTCACAGCATAGTCTTCTCACATTTTGTTTAAACATTAGATACAATAGCAGATAATAAAAAATTCAGATTTTGAGGCAAGAGACATGGGAATTTGGGTAGAATCAGATGACTAACAGAAGTTTTGCTAATAAAAAAAAAAAGGAAGGAGGTAAAAAAAGATTCTTGAGCAGAGTAATACCTTTCTTCTTTTTCTGGATAAGCACTAACCTCGACCCTAGAATACTCCTACTTCTAGACATGATGCTTAGTAACCCATTCCTAATTTCATGTTAAATTTTAATTAAAATAATGGGATTGTTCCCTCAATAAGTTAGATCATAACTTCCTGTGGTCCTCTTCCAAATCCCACACTTTTTGCCTTTGCCATCAGACCTACATTAACTCAGCAATGCTTTGACCAGCGGTGTCCCAAGACCCTAACCTGGCATTCCGAGTCGTTCGGCCCCGCCGTTCCCTGTGGCCACCCACAGGCTCCTTCCCTGCGATTAGACTCCGCCTTCTAAAATAGAGATGCGTGCCCTGCATCTGCATAGCACCTGGCACAACAGGATCTTATCATCTAGAGCCCTGGCTGTGAATTATACGAGCAATAAATCATCAAAACCATTTTTTTTTCTGCAGATTAATGTTATATAAGTTATGCCTGCCATAAAGTACAAACAGCATAAAATGCCCCTCTTTGCATTTCAGTGTGTTGTGGAAGATCATAAAAGCACTTAATATATTATTTAAGCCAGTTAAGCTAGATAGCGCAACTGCAGTAATTAGCAACAATTCTCCAAGTCCCCATATGCCAGAGAAAGGATCATGTTTAGCATTTTCAGGCTGGTAGGAGGGAATCAGAACATTGCAGAAATTAAATAGCATGCACTGCTTTTTTTTTCTTCTGCCTATCTCAGCAGAGCCTACGTTTCACTACAGCTGCCCCACTGCACTATCATTACAAGAGACTGAAACCCATCACGTAAAGGAGGCTGGCCTTTTTTGCTGTTATTATTTTAAGTGTAACGGGATGTTCATGCATTAAGAATGAGAAATGAAGCCACTGCTCTTGATAGCTACATTCTGTAGGCTGGAGGGGAATTTCCTTGCTTTTTTCTTTTTTTTTTTTTTTTAAATAAAATGAACAACAACAAAAAAAAGCCCAAAATCTGACTTCCTCTGGAAAATCCATGAGCTGAAGTAAGCGTTAAGTGGAAATTTAAAAATACTCCAAGCACTGGCCACCCTTCTCGCATATAGGGTCAGACACAGGGCAGCGCAATGTGAGGGACAGGTATGGGAGCAGGAGAAAGACGGGAAACGCATGGTGGGATGTACAGGAAAAGGGCATCAGTGACAACAGAGGGATGAGCCCTGAATAATACCAGGAGACTGAACTTCGTTACCCCTTGCAACCCTGGCACACATCACATGCCCAGAAGCCTCATCACGCTGCACGCCAGCGGGCAGCCAGCCCAGCAGCACTGATTGCAGCAAGAGTAGCCAGTCTGACACTCCTGCGCAAAGCACAAGATCAGTGGGGGCAGATATCAAAATCTTCTAAAGGACCAGGGAAAAGATGGCAAGAAGATACAGATTTGAGAGCCTCTGCCATAAAGGGAGGCTTTTAAATTGAGGGTGCCATGACTCAGAGAGGGAAGAGACCTGATGCAGACAGTCTCCTGGCTCTAAGCCCCAACTGCTCTGACCAGTTGTTATTTTCCATCCTCTTCGTATGAGCAGATACAACACGGCAAAAGTTTTTCCTCACTGAGCTGTTCAGACAAAAGACTCAAGACTGGGAATGAAAAACAGGACAGAACCCCTTCTGGTGACCTGACATTTAATTTCTCTATTGCAAAGAGAGGAAAATCCCTTTTTATTCCTCTACAGTTTTTATTATTTTATGATTCATTTTATTATTTTATTCCCCTCCATTGCAAAAAGAGGAAGAATCTTGTGGAAGAGCAGCTGTTTGCTGAGAAAGGGCTCACAGCATGCCCAGGGCAGAGCTGTGAACGTAGGGCACAGGGCACACACAGAAGGAGTTCTGCAAGCTCCTCGCTTTATCTCCCTGGCAGAGAGCTCTGCGAAATGGGGCTGGCACTGCGCTCTCTGAACCAGCAGGGGTTTTCCCAGAAGTTAATTTTCTTTATATCTAACTGAAAAAAGCATCACCAAGTTCTGTACAGCCTCCCTGAAGGCATTCTTGTCTTGATGGGCATTTCTCTACCAGGTTTATCTCCCTCTCTCTCTGCTTCAGGCTGTTTTCTTCCATTTTGAGACTAGGAGAGCTCTTTCCCTGGCTCGTGGAGCAACTGGGTTTCCCACCTGATTATGCCCACCTTTCTTCCTTGCTGTTGATTTTAAGCCCTCTCTTCCCTCCCACGAGGATTTGTTTGGGGTTTTTTTGCTCCCTACCTCTACATTGTGGGCTCTTATTTGGCTTATACATTCAGTGCCTGTCTGCACATCTTGCTAATCCCCTGCAAACCCCTACCACATTGCCCAGACAGAGCTGACCTTTTGGCACAGGCGTACCAGTCTCATAATTTTCCAGGCTTCTATTCGTTACTAAGATGGTGGGCAAATTTGCTAGGGAGAGAGAAGTGAACAAGGCAGATATCACCTACCACAGTTTGTATTACATGACCCAAAAGACTAACAGAAGAAGTTAAATTATCGTTATTATTGAGAGATACCCAGCTTGTTATAGATTTGATTTTATAAGCAGCAGCAAAGGGATGGGGTTATTAACATCTCATTAACAATGCCTATTTCAATTTGCATAAAAACCTGAAAACTTATGAAGCTCAATGAGAAGGAAAGCCTTTAACTGTTTCTTTCAGGCTGCAAGTTGCAAAGTATGGAGGAAGCTGATAATGCTCTTTCAGTTCCCGAGGACTTCAAGCAGCTTAAAAAAGTTATATGACATTAGCAAAACCATTAATAAGCTCACTAACATCTGGCTGAAAAGCTAAAGACAAACATCTACAAAACTGTTGAAGCATAAAATAATGTAGGAAGATCTGAAGATACATCTATTGTCAAGGAGGTGTCCAGCATATGAGGTTAGTCACTAGCAGCTTTGGGCACTGTGGGAGGTTTGGGTAGTGTCTTCCTGTATGGGGATACTTGGAACACCCCAATCAGATTTGGCAAGAAGGGGATAAAAAGAGATGCGGATGTATTTATGGCTTCTACACACCACTGGTCACAAATCGTGTTTGGGTTCTTTACCACATCAGTTCAAAGAAGCGTTTAAATGAGCACCTCCCAACACTTACCAGAAAGGGGCTCCTATGGTATATTAAGATGCCCCTAATAATGCCACACAGAAACAATAACTAGGCCCAAAATCTTATTCAGATCTCTTCCCTTAATACAAGATTTATTAACTTGAGCTGTATTTATTGGCATCCAACTGCAGGGAGTAGACAGATCTCCAGTTGGCTGTGAAAGTTTTCATCATCCTTAAGCACCAGGAAAGGAATTTCCAGATCCAATTAGCAAAGCCTCCGCCCCTATAGTCTGAGCAGTTGTGCTGAGTATCATTAATCACCCCATCAAATGAAGCGTTCACCACGCTCCTGGTAGGAACAAGTTACTGAAAAACATTCCTCATTACAATTCCTACTTAGTATTACATTGCAATACATCTGACAATGATGTTTGGGTTTTATGTTTAACTAAACCACGTGTCCATGCAGTTAGTTTAAGTATAATGTAAAATACCTGTATATTTATCTGCATTTATCAGCGCTCCTTCCCTGTGACCTACCAGTAAATAAATATTGCATCAGATGCCTGCGTATATCATATGCAACCTGACTCATCACACCACAAGTGGTATTCAGGCTAAATCTGCCTAAAACAGCAAATAACAAACAGCAGCGTAAACAGAGCATCTTCACAACTGTCTCCTTTTTGGCTACATGCCTACTCTTGCACTGGAAGAGCTGCTGTACTAGAAAAGTTGGATAATGTTTGCACTTGCACAGGTCCTGGAAGACTAAGACACTCAAATAGCAGAAATTAATATTCACAAAAGAGCTGTCAGGGGAAACGGAAAAGTTTTCCCTAAGGTGCACTGTTACAGTACAGTATGTTTGACTGGCACTTCAGCTCCCTTTCCTTCACAGGGAGAAATATGAGATGCATAATCTGTTTGTACTCCTGACTTTTCCCCATCCAATTAGAATATTGTTTCAAAGGATTCCTGCCCTTAAGTAGGCAATATAATCTGATAAATTTACATAGATGTGGGTCTGGGTTATGCCATCTTCTGACATGATAGGCTTCAAAGAGAAAGTAATGCTGTGTTCCAGAGGTGCAGGGGGACAGGATACAACCAGAGACTTCCCAGGACTCAAAGGCATGTCTCTTGTCTGATCTCACAGGAGTGGACTTGTCCACAAGACCTTACATGATGAACAAAATGAACTGAAATCTGACTCAGTGCTACCAAAAAAATTCAAGAGACAGGGAAGGTTTATAGCTTCAGTGGTCTGAGTGCAGCTTTGAACATCATTGTACAGTTCAACAGTGAAAAAAGGCATTTTGCAGCCTCAGCTGCCTAGTCGTTTGCTCTACCACTGTACTGGGTAACACCACAGAAGACTACTAAGATCACTGCTCCGCTGCAAACCAGGTTAATGGACAGCTCCTGAATGCAGCAAGATCCTCAGATGAAGACAGGCCAGGGAAGTTCATCTATACCTCCTGCTTGCATATTTATGGCTTTGGCTGAGCTCTGAGTGCAGTGTACACAGAAAGGTAGAAGAACAAAGACTGGGGTTTTCAAGGGGAACTCAAGGCCTTCTCCATCCTCTGAAACAGCAAAGTGTACACACGATAAGCCAAGAGAGCCTTTCTGTGTTGTAGTCACATGCTCCATGGAAGCTGTAATCTCACAAGGACACAGATACGGCCATGCAAATATAGGTTATGCCTATGCTAACAACCGTCATATGTCCCTAGAGCTCCTAAATGGCTTTTAATCTAGCTGTTAATGCGCGTGAAAGCTTGTGCTGAAGCAGCTTCATTTCTCTTGTGCTCCTGTTAGCCAGCAACACGCTACCCTTCGATACCCTGACTTGAGAGGTGAGGACATAAGCTGGCAACTTCTAGGTTTAAACCTTTGGAGGTGAAAAGGAGAGGAGCTGCCTGCCGCACTGGGGACAGATGTCATGATTGCAGGCAGCAAACACAGCAAGAGGGTGGTTGGTAATAGGCATTGAGAAACTAGCTACATTTTCAACATCCCCATGGTTCAACCAAACCACTTCTAACATGGTCCTTGCAACAACCAGGCTGCAGCGGTATAGGTGCACTTATCCACGCTATCACCAATGCTTCGCTCTGCATGGCTTGCCTTGTATTAGGTAATATATAACATACCGTAAAATCCTAGTATAGGCTAAACAAGTTGTAACATACCTCAGATGGTCAGAGCAAACCTAACTGCAAAGCATTAGAAGATAATTGTCTTTGCATCTGCTCAGCACCAGCCTGTGCAAGGCTCCTGCGTCAGAGAGCTGACAGCAAAATTTCAGACGTGGGGGAGGAAGAAAGCAGACACAGGAGGGAAAATGCCGCAAACATCTTAAGGGGAGGGCTTGTCTTAGTGGGTTTTTGTCATTATTGAATTCAATCATGGGTAAAGGCCAAACTTCCCAAAGACAGCCTGAAGAGAAGAACGTGTCTCTCTTTCAAGACCCATCAATAGGTACTTTCCCAAGGCTAGCACCTTCACCAGGCATTTGCTTGGTGCATCACCAGCTGCACAGAGAAACGCTCGACCAAAAGCATTCGAACTTCTGCCAAGAGCAGTGCGGGTCCCTCCACACAGCCATGTCTGGGGGGACCTCAGAGAGAGTGGGCCTTTGTACAGCCCTCGAGATGACTCCCAGTGCCAGAAGCGACCTGGCACAGGAGCACAGCTGAATCACAGCTGCAGCAATTACACTAATTGTCCAAGGGACGAAACAATTGCACTTGTCTGACTGGCCAGGGCATGATGGGAGCCCGACACATTTTTCTTTGTGAAAGCATTTTGCCTTGAAGTAGATTTCCAAACCAAAGTCCCTTTAACTCCAAGCCTTTTCAGATTTCTTCCTGGCAAGTGCAATTTATTCTTTTTAAAAAGGAAAGCTTTAAAAGAGGTGTTACCCAGGAGAGTCAGATCTCACTGTGGTTGGCTTTCACTGCCATCTGTGAAGGAGGTAACCCTGAATTTCCATTACACTGTGATGAGAATTGAGGCCTCAACTCCAACCAACTCCCTGAAAACCACCTAGAGTGCAGCTCAAGGTCCCTTTTCCTGATTGCACCTCTGTTCCTCACCAAATGGGACTGCCTTTGTTATGGAGATCATCCTCAGCCCCATGTGAGCCAGGGTGTCTGGTCCCTGTCTCCGGTGCCAGTGCTTCCCTGCAGGACAGCTCAACAAGTGCAGTGGGAGAGCTTGGAAAGGCCCATCTTGAACTTGCTCATGCACAAGCCATAGAGGAAAATTGTGATTGCTCACACCAGGAGCTGCACTCACACTCGCAGATAGCCAACGCAGCACACGCAGCCACGCGTGTGACTCAATGAGCTGCACTGTGCACCTCCTTCAGAGGCCAAAATAATCCCGACTGATACACAGTTACAAGTGCTGGACTCACTGCAGGTGCAAACCCAGAACCAGCCAAGAGCCCCGGACACTCTACCAAGCTCCCACAGGTGCAAAGCAAAGCAAGGGACCCCTCCCTCCCATTGCCCACAGGAGCCACTGACAGCATTGAACATCCTGCCCCCTACCAGCAAGGGGAAAAGTCGGGGTTTTCTGCCTGTTTCTTTAGGACCACAAATGGCAAAACTGATGGGGAGAGGCGACTGCCCCAGAGAGCCACAATGTTGTGGGGCTGAAGGGCAACAGCAGCCTCCATGGTTGGTGGAACTCAGAACCAGTGTCCAGGCACCCTGGTCACCTTGGTCACTCCAACACATTTCTGGTCCAAACACATCTCCGTGGCAGTTTTCCATTCCTACCTGGCGCAAAGTGAGGCCCCAGGGAAGGGAGAGAGGATCTGTGTCCCATGGAGATGAACTTTAAGGATGAACTGGACGGAGCCAGGGCAAGGGACAGCAGCAGGGACAGCACGCGTGGCCAGGTGAGCACGGGCAGAGAGACCAGCCCATAGCAAAAGCAGAGCAGAGGCCAGCTTCAATTTCACCTCGGAAATGTGGTTTGGGATCAGATTTGCAGAGAAGTAATCTTCCACGGGAGGAGAGCATGTCCGAGAGGAAAGGACTCCTCTTCCTACATGCTTCAGCATGTTTTAAAAGGCAACATAAGCTTGTGTTTAAGTCAGTTATATAAGGGTTGCTTTCCAAAAGATGAGTGGAGGAGTTATCTACACAAATGTTGACACAGGGAAAACAGCCATAGCCCTTTGCAAGAGAAAATATCCCCCTCCCCGGCCCAGGGAGGTGCAAGTTCAGTGGCTGAGGATTTTGTTTTGTTTTGAATCTGGCTTTGCAGCACGTCAGCCCCGGTACCTTTGCCATCAATAAAAGCTGCGGATGGAGCAGCGTGGCATTACAATAGGCTCTTTGTAACCACATATTTCCACTTAACAAGTGACTGCCAGCCCATATTTGATTAACGCCATTAGGAACGAGTGGCCATTGTTTACCTTGTAATTTATTAGAGGTAGGATTTCCAAAAGAGACTTCAAATAGGCACCTAATTCTTATGGACTTTTAATTATAATTGAATACCTAGCTTCATTAAGCACCTCTGAAAACCCAATCTGAAATGATTTGGCAGGAAGAGAAATGCTTCTGAGCCTTAGGACAGGGCCTGTCCTTGGCATTTTTTAAAGGGAGGATGCAAGATTTGCATGAACTGGAAGACTAACCTATGGCTTTGGCAATTTGTAGACCACAAAGAAGGATCTGGCTGGCACAGCGAAGGAAGCAGCCTTTGTAACGGGCAGTGAGAGCACTCCACCACAGAAGACCCCGCTCATCTGCTGCGCAGACGGCCTTGATCAGGACACCTTTAAAATTGTGAGATACTGAATAGAATTTAGCAGTAGAAAGTCAGTGACATCTCAGGTTTGAGAGAGAGGGAGTGAATAAAACCCAGGAGTCTGGCAGACGGAGCAAAGAAGCGGGACAAGACACTTCATTCTGTAGCTTTCTTCCATGTCTGAAAGTTTTTTTAACTCATCATTGTTTTCCAGTCATCTGGACATCAAACTTTCAGTTTAAAAAAACCAACCAAACCACAAAAAAACCCAAAACAACAACAAAATAATCACACTTCACATACACTGTTCAGTTTTTTGAAACAAGTACTGCAACATTATCATTTCACATGACGCCACGTACTCCCTGGCTACGGTGGTTTGGTTCCTCTGCATCACTGGCACTGCAGCCACAAAGCTCCGTCTCATGCTGTCCTCCCCCACCGTGGGATATGACCTTCCCATTCCCGCTGCATCCTGGTGTAACACACACAGCCCCAGTCACGGCCCAGTGCACATAAGACACACACAAAAAAAAAAAGATGGACAAAAGGGAGAGCATCCAGACTCAGCGTTTGCCCGTGTTACGTGCAAATTTACGTGCAAATGTTTGCAACACATCCCAGTTTTGGCCACAGGAAGAAGCAGCGTGAGAAAAGCAGTAAAGTAGTTCCCTTTCCCCCTCCCTGCAGAACGGCAGCTGGTTTGTAGTAGCCTCAAATTTATACCTTTTGCCCTATATGTTGAAAATGAATTTCCAGTCTTGGAAATCCCTCAATCCCTTTTTCATGTCACCTTTGACATGCTTAACCCAGGGTATCACCAACCTTGGGACAGGCAGGAGCGACTCCTGCAGAGTGATGGGAGCACCTGACAGAGGTCCTGCTGAAGACCCACATCAAGTCCCCCGTGTCCATGCAGGAGACACTTATCAAAACACTTCAGTGCTTTCCCAGATATTTAATCAATTTATTTAGTGAAAAGGAATGCCTGATGTCTGAATTGAAAGTGCTGAACACCAATGCCAACATTTTTTCTTTACAGTGCAAGGAGCTTTTGAGACCCTTTAAGAAGTCACTTAGGAAACTGCATTTGCCTCAGCACATCCCCAAAGAAAAAAAAATGAAGTACATGAAGGAAAGTTTGACCATAATCGGGGAGCGCATCGATCTGTTTCTTCAGCAGTACTGCAGAGCCTCAGAAGTCAAGCACTGGCAGAAGTAAGGGTCTTCTCTTAGGTGGCACCTGTGGTATTGCACTGGCAACGCTCCCAGTGTGACAGGCTCCTGCCCCTGCTGCTCCCAGTGGGCATATAGACACGTACTTTGGCCTGACATGAGCTGCCATGGAGCAGCTCTGTGGAAAGGGACCTGGGAGTCCCGGTGGCCAACAGGATGCCCATGAGCCAGCAATGTGCCCTGGTGGCCAAGAAGGCCAATGGCACCCTGGGGGGCACCCAGCAGAGTGTGGCCAGCAGGGCGAGGGAGGGCATCCTCCCCCTCTGCTCTGCCCTGGGGAGGCCGCAGCCGGAGCACTGTGTGCAGTTCTGGGCTCCCCGGGTCAGGAAGGACAGGGAACTGCTGGAGAGGGTCCAGCAAAGGGCTACAAAGGTGATGAGGGGATTGGAACATCTTCCTTACGAGGAAAGGCTGAGGGAATTGGGGCTTTTCAGTCTGGAGAAGAGAAGACTGAGGGGGGATCTTATCAATGCTGATAAATACTTAAGGGGAGGGTGCCAGGGGGATGGGAACAGTCTTTTTCCAGTGGTGCCCAGTGACAGGACAAGAGGGAATGGGCACAAATTTGAGCATAGGCAGTTCCACCTAAACCTGAGGAGGGACTTCTTCCCTGTGAGGATGGCGGAGCCCTGGCACAGCTGCCCAGAGAGGTGGGGGAGTCTCCCACTCTGGAGCCATCCAAACCCGCCTGGACACCGTCCTGTGCCACTGCTGGAGGTGACCCTGCTCTGGCAGGGGTTGGACTGGGGGAGCTCCAGAGGGCCCTTCCAACCCCTGCCAGGCTGGGATTCTGTGACATTTGCAGGCACTGGAAATCATGTTGGGTATCTACGAGAGATTTGTATAGCTTGCTCTAACTGCCAAATACTCACAGATCTTGCAGGAAATTGTAGCAGAGGCCATGTGGTACCTGGCCCTATTCAGCGCAAGGCCAATTTTGATGTGCTGCCCATCAGCAACATCCCTTTTCAAGTAAAGGGGCCACTTGAGTTAACAGATAACCCTTCCCGTGCTTAGGGAAGAGCAGTTCTTTAAGAGCTTATAAGCTTTGAGGGGGGGAGGGGAAGCTGCAGAAAGGGTATGTCAGTGGTTACACTCGCGAAGCCAGAACTAGGGAGCAGAATGAGGAAGGGGGGAAAGTTTGTACTCACATGCACAATTTGTGTGTGTCTTTCCAAGGATGTTGTGGCAGTTTGTCTCCCTCTTCTCAGAGATGGATGCAAAGCAACTGCAGAATCTGTACAAGTACATCAAGAACAACCAAATGGATGAGTTTCTGGTAAGCAAACAGGAAAGTTTATACCTTGTAAGGTATTCCCACTGTACTAACTTTAAGGGATAATTATACCATGCAGCTTACATGGGTAGGTTTATGTCAAAGGAGAAACCTGCTACCAGGAAGTCTGTTTATTGAAAGGCCAGGAGTCCTGCAAGCACTGCCAGTTCCTACCATAACACAGGCACTGAACTATCAGAGCCGCCAGCAGCTTTCCCGGCCTAGCTCTGGGAAGCTGAGCTGGTGTCCGCAGCACCGTGATTTACATGTTTCCAGTCATGCTTTACAGACCAAATCTGATCCATAGTTTTATCTGATGATACAAGAGTTAAACTTTGAAACAAAGAACTAGTTCAAGTAAAGCCAAATTCGCCAAAGTTCATTTCTGTGCCTGAGCATCAGCTGCACGAGGAAACTGAAAGGAACATTTTCCCAAGAACACCGACGCCAAAGGGTTAACCTATTTGAGCACACTCATAGCCAACCATAAACATATCTCCTGAGCAAAGGCTGAGTATACCAGGAAGTTCAAAGGTCCACAAGAAACACATACTTTAAGAAGTTTATTAAAAAGAAATGAAAAACAGATCTACAATTAAAAAAAGTCAACTAGGAAATTGTTTTGAGTAAATTAAACAGCAGCAGGCGAGACCTGAGACTTGTTGGGTTACCAGAGCACTGCTTGCGTCGCGTTAAAAAAGGGATCTGATAGAAGTCATCTGATAGCTGGCAGTGATAAGGCCATAAATAAGTTTGGGGCTGCAGGTAAACAGCTCTCTCCTTTCCAGTTAGAGAGAAGTGGGGAAGCTGGCCACACGGTTTTGGCTTTTAGCTTATGGGGAAGCAAAACTGTTTATTTTTAAGGCTCTAAAAAGATTTTCCAACAATGAGGAAATCAAACCTATTGTAAAGAAAAAAAACCCCAAACAAAAATTCCTGTTGCTAGTGTGAGACACCCGAGATTAATCGCGACATATTAAAAAGAAAAAAAAAAACATCCAAAACACCAACTGGCAGCCCCGGGAGGCAGATGGCAACAGGCATTCTTGCTCCCTTAAACTCGCGAGTGCTGCAGAGGGTGAATCAAGCTCCATTTCCAGCATGGCTCTTCTCAGAGGCTCGGCCAAGCCCAGGACACAATCTTGGCTAAGGACAAACCCCCGCTGCTCCTGCAGGACACGTGTCCGAGTGTCGCTCCTCATTCCCACCTCAGAACAAGTATTAAAAAGCAAATAGCCCCCCCCAAATGCCTTCCCATTCTTTTGCTCCCCTAAATAAGAACCAGAACAAAAGCACATAATTCCACATCTTCCTTTCCAAGGAGGAAAAATTAAAAAAAAAAAAAAAGGAAGAGAATGGTGCGTGACAAGCATTAGTCACGCTGCGTTCTGTGCCATCAGGATGCACCGGTGCGTGCCGGGGACCGTGCACCAACCTGCAGCCAGGAAGAGCCTGCCGGCTACGGCTGCGCCGGCGACAAGGCTGCCTCCAAAAAGGCCGACAGAAGCGACAAATTCTGCCGTTATGTAACGGTTGACAAATGCCTTTTGTGATGCAAGACAAGTGGGAGAAAAATAAGCATCTTTGCCCTTTGTGGGAAGGGAACAGCAGTCAGCTCCCTGCTAGAGCATAAACAACAGGCTGTGGATCCGGGGGGACCAGTGCGCTCAGCGCAACAGAAATAGATTATTTGGAAATGCCTTGTTATTTAGATGAGTAAGCATAAAAATACAGAATCAATATGTAATTAGTAAGCAATTGAGGTTGTCAGCATAGTAATTTGATAATTTTGTGATTTTTGTTAAAGGAGAGAGGCTAGTGAGCTGCCAACCTACTAGTCTTGCTCATCAGTCATCTTAAAATTAGGGATCTACATCCCCTTCTCTCACATTTGGGCTTTTAGGCCTTTTCTTTTTTTTTTTTTCTTAAATTAACAAAACCCAAAACCAAAACACATCTGAATTTAAACACTGGTCCTAACTCTCTGTTTTTAGACTTACTGAAAATACCAGACCAGATCCACTTCTCAGCTTAGAGCTAGAACAGAGCGTCATTTTCCTTTGCAATCTGACTCCCATACACTGCTGAAAGCTGTACAAGTCAGCCCCACGTCTCAGTCTGAGAGAGTAAAGAAATAAACCACCCGGGCTGAGACTCTGGAAGTTTTTTTAAAAAAAAAAAAAAGAAAACCCAATTTTTTTTTTCTCTGGGATTGCCTAGAAGGATGCGCAGCGCGGTCACCATCCGGCTCCGTGGTACCATCCCACCACCCTTCGGATATTCAGCGCAGGGACCCATCGCTGTCCCCAGCCGTCCTTCCAGTGCACAGAGTGCCATAAGGCGACAGTGACATCCAGTGGCAGCGCACACCCCTCCACATCACCGCCCCACCCGGGGCAGTGGGGCTGCGCAGCACCCACATCCCGTTACACACGCTTGAGCCTTGGTTTGAACGCAGCCACCAAACAGCACCATCAGCTATCAACCATTTCCCTGAAGCACCTGAAGAACACTCGTCCTCTCACCAGTGTGCTGAGAAGCGTTCTTGCTTTAAAACACAGATTTTAGGTGCTTGGGCAGACTGGGCTGGGTGAGCTGGGCTGCGCAACTAGCTGGGCGTCAGCGCAGGGGAACAGGGACCGCACCAAAATCGTGGCTTCGCAGAGGCCGGCAGGACTGGCTGCTGGGTGGGATGGAGCTGCGGATCTCAACTGCGAGGAACAAACACTTCACAGGGCGAGGATTTGTGCAGACAGTACAGTCATTTCTCAGCTCATTGCTGCTGCCACCCAACAGGACCATGGTTAAGCAAGAGTTATTGCCCAAGCATGAGTCAACATGTGGTGTTTGCTCATATAAATATCTTTAAAAGTGTTTTGGGGGAGTTTTTTTTGTTTTCTTTTGATTGTTTGGTTTTTTTAAAGCAATTATGCTGAACTTCAGAAAACCCAGATTCAGTTCCAGGACTCAAAGAAGAGAAACTGCAGCAGCTTTACACCATTTGGGGTCTCCACAGAGGTACTAGAGACCTGCAGGAACGCCCAGGTCAAAGAGAGTCACCACCAACACACCTGCAAAGTCACCGCCCAGCAGCAGTACTCACATAGCCAGTGTCACATTGACACCAAGCAGGAAGAGCATTTTCCTGCTCACGTAGAGCCACCTATGCTTGGCATTTTTGCAAAAGGATCAGCGGGTGAAGACGTGCTCAGTGGTGGAGCTAGAGGAGTTGGGCAGGTGGAACTGCTGTCTCAGAAGAGACATGGGAATAGGAGATACCGCAGCAAGAGAAGCTACCGTAGTGTAAGGCAGTAGTAAGGAAGGAGAAGACATCCCTTTTTTGGCACACATCAGTTGGCGTTAATTAGTGTGTCTTTACATAGCAATCTGGATGCTCAAAGCATAGCTGTGGTTTGCCTTTGGGCCCACCCTGGCAAAGCCACACACGCTTGTCTTCTGGAGCAAAAATGCAGACCAACCTGTAGCAGGCGTGTTTGCTAACCGGAGTCACTGGCAGCCTGTTTACTCCAGCCAGAACTCCGGCAGACGCAAACCCCGAAGGAGGAATGAAAAAGGGACATTAGGAGCAATTGCTGACGAGATCGGCTTTGCTACAAACAGGTGCCACAGTCTGCCTGCAGAAGGAGGATTTGTCCCACATAAGCCTATTTTCAAGCTGCTAAAATGCAATCACATGTGCTGTGGGAGTGCTCATGCACTCATAACCATCTTGCTTTTCATCTCTTTTCTCCCCAGTCTCTCTATTTACTTCTAAAAAAGTCCAATCTGGTATGTAACTGCTCTGAGAGAGCACTTAAAATCCAAATTGATAAACTAAAAGTCAAAAAACAAGAGCTAGCTAGACAGCATGATCTGGGAGGCTGAGTAGGAGTCCCACACTAACCTGCCGGCTGTGTGGCTCCAGGCAATCCTCCTCCGCTCGTCTGCTCCCCTGTAAGAATGGGGAAAACACCACCCAACCAATGCTTACGTGGAGAAATGCACCAGAGACACAAAGTGCATGAAATACTAAAAATTAGTGCAATTGAAACGTAATGAACATAGCAAGGGGTTGGGATTGCTGGTTGCCCGAGGGCCTGGGTGGCGAGCCATCAGGAGCAGCCTCGTGTTCCTGTATATTTCGGGTGACAGTGTATTTGTGGGATTGAACCATACCCAGAATCCACCCAGTAAAGCCCCAGAGGACAGCTTGGGCACGCCAGTGTCAGCTCCTGTGGGAGACACAGCTTCTCAGAGGACTTATGCCTTCCGTTTACTTTGTGGGGTTTTTTTGTTTTGTTTTTAAGGTTCCCAGACAATTTCAGAGTTCAATGGCAAGACAGAAATCAATTAACACAGTATCGTCACCTGAACAAAAAGCAAGGAATAAAGAGAGTCTCCATGGTTTCCCGAAACCACAAAATACTGACATACTTGCACTGTCATAGCAACAAGCTACAACCCGAGCAAAATTAAAATTATGCTATTTTAAACCATCTGATCTTAATTATTATTATCCTGGAGTTTCCTAACAGCTGTGCACCAGCATCGAGACTTGATCAAGGATGTGTAAGTATCAGACCTACCTTTATACCTCATTCTTTTTGTATAAACCCCAATAATGGAAGAACAGCACTTGTAAGGAAGCGGGCAGCTGCTCCTTTCCTTCCTGTGGCAGAAACCCTCTTCTGACAAGAGCAGGGTCTGTCCCCCGTTCATTTCTACTCATACACAGACGCACGCAAACTCTCCACATGGTCAGCAGTCGTGCCGACGGGAGAGGAGGGAACAAAAGAGGAAGGGAAGAGACTTGTGTACAGAATATATTCTGGTTTAAAAAAAAAAGTTTCATAACGTTTACGCATACACTTGCCATTTCTAACTGTTCCAGGCAAATAATGGCCATGAGCCGCACACACATCAGTGTTCTTGGCAGCTGCAGCAGCTGCCGTCCATTGAGCCAGACGGAGGCGGCTGGAGCCCTGCTCGACTGCTGCTGCAGGAAGAGACTCACGTGAGAGCTAACGCTTCAGGACAGGAATAGCGAGATGAGAAAGTAGGAACAAAAACTGGGCTTTAGGGCTGGCTAGATTTGATTTACAGTGGAATCCAGATTTTAAGAAAACATCAGAAACCTCAATAGCTGGGCATGGAAATCTTTTAGTCTGACCAGTAAAAAAAACCCCAAAGGTCCTTCCTTCCTACATGCTAAGAGTCAGATGGTTGGGTAGAGGGCTTCCTTATTGTCTTCAGATCTGAACCCAAGCAAGAAAACCCCCTCCTAGATCCCTTTGGAAGGGTAGATAACACAGGCCATTTTTAGAATCAAAACAACAGATTTCCTTTTTAAATGGCATCTTGGATCACATCCACAGACCTTGGCAAGAGACTAAAGGCCCTGGCTGTGCTGCCCGCGGAGGCACTGCTGCCAAGCGTACACAGAAGAATGTTCACGAGAGGCAGCGAAGGAGGAGGTGGCGCGTTGCCTTCACTGGGCCACAGATTCAGCTTCTTGTGTTGGGTTTCATTGCGCGTAAGAGCAGACACGCAGTTATACTGAGGAATCCTGACCACTTGCGGGGTGCAGACCTGGTCCAGCAGCAGAACACAAGGAATTTTCTTTAGAATAACAGATTATTTCCTTCAGCCAAAGGGTTTGAGCTTTCTCCATAGCACACACTGTATAAACCACGTGCAGTGTTGCATGCAGCTGCATCAGAAAAATACTGTATGCCCTCAAAATGTCACACTTGTTTAAGACGAAACTGAGCAAGATTAAAGCCTGCTCAAGACTTGGATTATTCTATGATTTTTCCAGTAGGACTTGAGGTGACTTAAAAGGGACAGGAAAGCTCTGCCAGAAATAACCTCACCGAGTTTCCCGACAGGATGATGTGAGCAAAGAAAGGTAAGAGAAAAGATTTCACTTTTGGAGGCCCCCCACTCTAAACGTATGATGAGGAAACCTTTGGTGTAAACTACAGGGTGCACCAGTGCCGCTCCGGCAATATCACAGGGATTGCTTTTTCCCGCTGTTTGATTTTGGAAGCTGGCGGGCAGCGGTGCTACCACAGCAGACTTGCGCAACTGCAGGGCTTGTGGCGCTCAATGCACATTTCCTAACTCAGGCTGTTTGCTCTTTTCCATTTAAATAGAGCATCAGGGAATTCATGGAAGCGTTACACAACCTTGGCTTTGGCTCTTAAGAAAAGTAAGATTTTCATGCATTTTATAAAATGTTAATGTGTAATGTAGAACCAAAGACAGAAAGAAGAAAAATAAAAGACACAAAACCCCATTTTCCTGCAGCAAACCACAACCTGAAGAGATGCAAGCGGAGGCCACTGTTGACAGCTAAGTTCAGGACAGTGAAGCACACATTTGGTGTCATAGGAAGCAGAAAATTTGGTCAGTGGGAAACAAGACGTCAGCAATAAGCAGAACTTGTACTGCCCACAGCCATGACGCCTTGTGGCAGCCGGTCACCCCAGGACGGACATCTCCAGGACAGGAGCCGTCCCCATCAGAGATGCACTAGACTTTCTGCCAGCCTGAAAGAGCTCCCCGTGCTCCAGAAAGTCCAAGGGAGTGTTTCTCGTAATGCTTAAAACCCCCCAAACCCAAACCACCCAGAAACAGAGCAGCCTCCCCCCGGCAGCTCGCCTCAGGCCAGGTTTAGGGGAATTGTCACATTTCACCAGCATGAGAAAGAGCGCGATCCTTGCTGATGTCAGGGGTTTGGACTTCGCTCAGGCTAACCAGGGGAAGAAAATCATTCCGGGGAAGCAGTTTTTACCCAGCTTGATTTGTTAACTCCCCCAAAATCAGCAGTATGGCCTCATACCTCAGTTTTCAGCAGCAGGTTACCTTTACCTGGGCAGGAACAGTTTGGGGTTTTGCTGTTCTTGGTTCTTCCTTCGTACCAGCTGAAGCAGATAGACTTTTTACAGAGTCCTCTGTTGTTGGTTTGTGCTTGGTAGTTTGGCTTAAGAACTCCCAAAACCTCAGTGTTTCCCTGGGGAAAAGGGAAAGAATTGAGAAAGTTGCAGGAACACACGCAGACTTGCATCTTTCACCCATTTAATTTGCGTCTTTCACCCATTTAAATTTGCACGGATACGACGTATCGGGCTGCACAACCGCGAAGGGCACTGCCGCAGCCCTGAGGGCTTCAGCTTCACCATCTCCGGAGTCATCCTTGGTTTGCAGAAGGTGAATGTGGCACGGAGACCTTACCTGGGTTCCTCAGGGCGCAGCACCTTCCAGTTGCACTCGGCCTCCTCCCAGCTGGCCCGGTGTTTGAAGGCATTTTGCCTTTGAAAATTGAAATTGCAGACCTGTGAAACGAGGAGAGACCTCTGCCTGAGCCCAGCGCACAACTGGAGGGTTATAGGTCATTTACAGGCAGATTGAAGACAAACTCAAGTGTCTCAAACCTGATGGTTTAAAAATAAAACCTCGTAGAAATGCTGACTTCCAACCCCTCCTGCGCGCGGGCAGCCACACAAGATGCTTTTGTGCTGTGACTGCTCACTTCCACAGGAGACTTTGCGTTCCCATGGCTACTTTAGGGGAAAGAAGACCACCAAGCAGGGAAGGATCCGCGTCTGACGGCCAAGGAGGGCTCCCACCCTCCTGTGGTTCACACCTCCCAGGCACCCGACGGGCTCAGCCAACCACCGCCACAGCTCACAAACACCGGCTGTAGCGATTTGCCTTGAAAGGCCGGTGTGAACATCTTCGCTTTGTACCCACAAGAGCACCCCAGTATTAAGGATTACAAGTGCCCAGATGAGCAAAGGAAAAAAAATCTTCAGAAGTGCCATTAAGAACCAGAAACAACTTCATCCCACCATTTGCTTTCTCCTGGACATGCTCTCAGACTGCCCCACCCCAGCGAAACGTGGAGGCTTGGGAGAAAAAGGGTTTGCCTGGATCTGGACACCACTAGAAGACACAAGAACCACCACCCCACCCCTGCTCCATAGACCGTACCCACCTACCCCTGAGCGCAGGGAACAAACCCGCCCGCTCCTCTTCCCGAGGCCTCGCGGGGCCGCTGGGGTACAGTCCCCTTCCGGGGGCTCTTACCGAGCCGGAGACTGGAGGGAGCCGCACAGCTCTTCATCAGCGCTGCGCTTTTAGAGAGGTTTGCAGATGAATCTGCATAAATGGTCAATTGAATTATCAACGTGACATGTTGAGAAGGGGAAAAAAAAAACAGAACCAAAATGAATGATGGCACCATTCCACATGCAAGCACCCTCTTATTAGAGAGTCCGTGCCTGGAAATTGGGTCTGGTCCGTGGAAATAGCCAGAACTACCCTTCTCTTTGCAACGCAAGAGATTTCAGCTTAAAACTGGTGGTGGGTTCACAACACTGCTGCGCGCAACCTCCTCCCTCAGAAAGGGGAGGACATTCTTCCTCCTGGGGGTGTGTGGGGCCGGTTTGGTTTTTAAGATCTCACTACAGTCACCTACCAACGACTAAAGGTATTCTCACACACAGACATTACCACACTGACATAGTATCATCTGAATTACCCAACTATAAATACCACTTCATCTATTTTGGGAGTGCATTGTCTAAAGACTCTCCTTTAAATAAACAGAATAGAAAAACTAAAGCCATCAAAACCTATAGCCCAGTTTCAGTAAGTGCTTCTGCTTTTTAATTAAACTGTTGGAGTATCAAAGATCCACGGTGAAAAGGCAACTGCATTTACAACTCAATATAAAGAGTATCAAACACAAAACGAAGGGGCAGCTACAGTGAAAGCACCCCCAAAGCTGCATGATCAGAGATTTATGGAAACCAAATCATCTTGCTCGAGGAAAATTAGCCATCCTTGTACAGCTTCTTCCAGTAACGATGGCAGTAACGGTGTCAGAAGTTATCCAACCCATATTTGTTCTGGTTTTGAAGTTCACTGGCTAAGCCAGACACACTCGCAGAGCGAGCACATGACATGCTCTCCCTACGGTTAATTAATTAACCCCCCAGCAACAGAGAGTGTCCTCCCCTCCCGGGGGCCCCCGCGGCAGTGAGCGGAGAAGAGGTGGAAGCTGCCAGCAAGGGGAGCAGCTCCCTCCAAGGGGGTGTGCGATTCTCGGCCGCCTGCAAGGACCCAGCCCGGGCGCAGCCCAGAGTAAAGGTAACGGCGGCGAAACAGCCCAGAGGGAGCGACGAACGCGCTACAAGCCGGCTGCAGCGCCACACAAGCCACGTCCAGATCAGCCCAACCCCTGGCCTTGCTCTAACTCACGCTGAAAAGGCACAGACGGCCAAGCACCCATTTTTATACGTGGTACGGTAAGGCGGGGGTTGGGAGGAGCCAAAGGGCGGGTATCTGTTATACTGAAAGCAAAGTTTTAACCGAATTCAATGCAGATACTTCAAAATGCGGGAACACTATATTTATTAGGTCAATAGTTCATTTTAGCAATACAATTACAGAATATCACAATGCTGGTTACAAACATAGTATGGTTTGATGGTTACAAATAATGTCGGGCACTGCAGTCTGTGAGAAGCAGGATACGAAACGTTAGTCCTGACATGACAAGTAGGGTGGTCTTCAGAGTCTAGCGATGGTCAAGATACTCTCATAGAAATGAAGGTGGCACTACAGGCGGAGATTCTGGTTTAGAGGTGGGGTTTGTGTAAGTAGTTCGATTTATACAGTTATACAGTTCAAGCAACATCTTTTTTAAAATGCTATTAAATTAAAATCCCCTGTAGTTCAATAAAGTATAAAAATAGTACTGAACCTGGTAATATTCAATAAAATGTAGAGTTCATTCACATCATTAAGTAGTAAAGAAATCGTAAAGTTGTAGTTACCATGGCAACATCGCTTCCCGTAAAGGAATATACATAAAAGAAAAAAGTTACACATATGGTACCTGCGACAATTATTTAGCGATCCAACACTGAACTTGTGCACCACAAACCAAGTTTCTAAATATCTCTATATATTTATATAGTATATATCTTTTTCATCTTAAAATTTACTTTTGAAAAAAAAAAAATGTGCACTTCAACAAACTCACTAAGGCCACTCATGCTATAGATACCCAGGATTGCAAGGAAATAGTGTTAACGAGACCCTAGAGCACGCACCTTGATACCACCGATGGGAAACCTGCTTCACTGCCTAAAACGTTCCTGAGATTTAGGGACAAAAGCATTACCAGTGCCGCCAATTTTGCGTCCGTAGTTTAGTTTCTTTCTAGGTAAAGGAAACTCCTTCCCCGCTTCTCCCAGAAATCCTCGCGAGGCCAAGAAACACCCCGTGCAACAGGCCGGTCCCGGCAAACGCCGAAACACCCACAACGAAGAGTCAGATCTGCAACTAACGTTTGGCCGGTAACTTTCTTATTATAAAACCCAAGGAGAAAAAGGGAAACAAGGACCTTTAGATTAAAGAAGGTTTCTGCGCAGGCAGCAGAGGGCAGGAGCTCCGTTTAAACACCGCTATCA
Source organism: Pluvialis apricaria (assembly GCA_017639485.1). NCBI lineage: Eukaryota > Metazoa > Chordata > Aves > Charadriiformes > Charadriidae > Pluvialis > Pluvialis apricaria. Next base: position 1,433,871 of record CM030024.1, read on the forward strand.
GCATCTCCCCCACCCCACTCACTGTCAGCCCACAAAGTCAAATCCCATCCTTGTAAATCATGTGAAGTTTTTATCAATAGCTTCAATCATGTTTTAGGCACGATGCGTTTTCCTTTTTGTACTCTACCAACAGGCAGGGCTATAAAAAGGAAATCAAGTTAAATGTGCATTTTTTGTACCACGAGAAGCAGCGCAATGGCACCTTTAGCAATATCCAGACTGCAGCACATTTAAAGAAAAACTTCATTATTTAAAGTTACAAAACAAACATCGTTGTCCTATAAGTTAGAATTCAACAACAAAACCCCTTCCAAATTATTTAACAAAAAACATGTGCAAAAAAAAAAAAAGCCGTAACCAATAGGTATGGACACAGAGTAAAGAGTGCCCGCGAAGACCAGGGTGCCGCGGCAGACGCCGACTGGCTGCAATTAATACCATGCTATTAACGTGGCCAAAGTATTCTGGGGGCCAAGCAGTCACTAGATGTTTGACTTCAAGTAGCTGAGGGATATATTTATTTTCAAATTATCTTTCTGCAGCTTTCCCCCTCCCCTTTTGTCAGCTCTAAAACCTTTGTGCCCTTTTCCCCGGCCGTTACAGCCACCCAGAGCAGCAGAGGAATCCAGACACCACCTTCATGAACTGCAGTGTTCGAACACAACAGGACATACAAATCACTCATTCAAACAACTTTAGGCTGCAAATAAAATATTAAGGATTTAAACAATAGTTAAAATAAATTTCCTTAAAGGTCGCACCTGTCCTCACCACTTGCACCCAATTAAACTGGTGGGATTAAATTACTTACCTTCAAGGAAAAAAAGATTTTAAAAAAATCGGGAGATGCCTTTCACTGGATTCCCACTCACAGGGCTCCCCCTTTAATGTCAGCACCAAACGGCGCCCGCTCAGCGAGCGACGGGCGCACTGTGCGTCTACAAAACGCCAATAATTACCCTGTGTCTCGTAGTTGGCTGCTCGAGTCACGGGGGCGTGAGCTCTCCCAGCCGCGCAGCCCCGTCCCGTCCCCAGCACCCCTGTTCCGACAGCCGGGGGAAGCCTGCTCCGCGGCAGGGCGGGGGAAAGCCCCACTTCTGCCTCCAGGGGGACGGAGGGAGGGAGGGAGGTGCGGGGCTCCCGTTGGCAAATTCTGCACTGGAAAACTGCACCGTGCAGAGCGCGTGGGGCATTACAGCCGCGGCCCCTCCAGCTCCGCCTGGCGCAGAAGCCATGAGAGAGTGAAGTCGTACTACCAGATCTGCTCCAGCCGCATTGGCGCGGACAGACAGGCCATTTACCTTCCTCTGCAGCCATCCGATTGGACTCCTACTTTCCCAAAAGTTATCAAACAACAAACTGTAACAGCAAAGACGGCAACGGTAATTAATGACAAACATCACACCATCTCAAATGTGTCTCCAGATGCCAATACAAACATCTTCTGAGAACTCTGTTTAGGAGATACAGAACCAAAAACTAGAAAGGTCGGTTTTACGGTGTTACATGGAGAATAAGGATTACGTCTGCAGCAAGGACAGCATTGGGTGAAGGTTCCAAGCTACGGCAGAGCAGGCTGTTCTGCAAACCTCCTGCGCTTTAACAACTTCAGCCACCAGCTACCTTTCTCCAGAATCTGCGTGCCTTGGCATGGCTGGAGTTGTGGAGATGCTACAGTGAGAAGTTCAACCCAAGAGTCAAGTCAGGGTTGAGTTCAGTGACATGAAAAGCATGCTGGTAGTCCTGCAGCGATCACTGCCACTACTCTTGGCCAAGTCACGTTTCTTGGCCAAAGTCCATTACCAAAGAGAATTCTGGGTGACTTCCAGGACCTTAATTCCTTCCAGCCAAGCCAATGCACCAAAGCATACACCACACTGGTGAAGCAGCTTTAGGAAAGAAAGGAAAGTGCATCCACCCAGCAAGATCCGAGAATAAAGCTACCGATTAAACAAACCGAACCAAAGCATTTGGTTATCAGACAGAAGCGTAACACCTCCCTGCCCGCCCCGTGCTGGAAGCTCTCCCGGTTGCCCTAACTTGAAGGCAAACCATGAAACACATACACAAATCAGAGCCGAAATAACAGCAGTGGATCGTATAGACCACTTTCACTGCTATCAGTCCAAAAATGCTCCTCATCCCCACCACAAAGCCTTGAGATCTCCGAGATTCCCCAGTCCCTCGCTGGAAATGGAGACCCAAGGCCGGAAACCCTGAGCAAATCAATGGTCTCCAGATCACGTAAGTGTAAATCCACGTACCCAGTCTGAAGCTTTTCAACACTTCTGCACTACAGAAGTTACAGAGCTTCTTTAGGACAATTTTAAGCACATCTTCCCTACCTAAATTCTGACACAAGTATTACATACTTCATTTACTTTTAAATAGTTTTAACAGGACTTAAGAAAAGAATTCATAAGAACTTCATTAATTCATCACTGCCCTGTTGTATGGGGATAAGAATTCAGGGATAAAAATGTTTGCCTCACAGATAACTGAGTTTGTTTGTAGTACCTAAAGCAGTCATAAACAAAAAATTGCTATGAAGAGGCTTATTTTAAATCCAAACTTGATTTTAAGTTGGATTTTCACTGAACAGCCGTTGAGGATATACTGCAGTCTAAGTCTTAATACCACAGGGTTGAGGTTTTTTTCATGCAAATACTTATTTTCACATCAGTGAAGATATTCCAAGTACGCGATCATTAAATCTGCATTCACCAACTACGTAACTGCATTTAAAGTTGGTATTATTCAGCCTTTTTCCCAAAAATATACTTGAAGGCACCAGTATGTGAACTATTGGCCTGTAAAATTTCAGTTCTTAAGAGTTATTATGCTCAAAGTCGTGTCTGAAATTCCTATTTCTCCTCTGCACTCATTCTTGAAGACCAACAAGCAGCTTTCCCTGTCCCAAACTTCACAAACAAATTAAAAACCAGACCCCAAACAAAACGTCCAGTCCAAGTCCTACAGGAGCGGCGCTTGCCGAGCCTCCCACCGCCAAGTTACAAACCCCTGAAAATAGGGGGGGGGGGGGGGGGGAGGGAGAAAACCCCAAACTGACCGAATCCTAACTGCAGGAGCACTGTCTGTGCCGCTGTAAGAACTGAGGTAACGGCAGCGAGTTGTTTCTGGTTTGCTATGTTACACAGACCCTCAGATGGGTATTACCTCAACGTTAAAAAAAAAAAAAACAAAAACAAACCCCAAAACCAAAAACACCCCCCAAAGCAAAAAGCCACACAACCAAGCAGCGCCCCCCCCCAAGAGAAGAAAAATTAAGACAAGCTAGTGAGATAGGCATTATCAAAGGATCTTTACAGCTGACTTCTGCTTTTTAAATTAATATAAAGGAATCGGTTTCTGGTTGTACTATTGTTTAATGTAGAAATGAAGCATCACAAAAAAAGACCTGTTGTGCTTTTTGGCATTTTCCACTGACCCCTGCAAACTGTACAATAAGTTGTGTTCTCCAGAAACATAAAATTGAACTGGATTGTAATACAAAACCATTAACTGGTATAAACAAGTTACTGCCTCAATTATCAGAGTAAGCCCATTCAAAAAGGAAGAAAAAAAAAATGGCTGCAGCAAATAGTTAAGCATTTCTAGTTTTTGCCTGTGGCATCGACATTAATATTTGTATAAGCTTACTAGGTAAAGACATGCCATCGCAACCGCTAAAGAATGTTCACTTCCTAGTTTTGTATCTATTACATGAATATAATTTTGCACTGATCATACATCTAAATGAAATAATTCTACTGTAGAAGTGAATGCAGGGGCAGAAATATTAAATTAAAGCCACTGGTCCAAAAACTTTCTAGCAGGCTGGTCCACTTCCGATTTTCCTGGTCCTGTTCAGAAGATTAGCACTCTTGGTTGGTACCAGAGATCGCTGGTCTACTGGATCTTCTGTCACTGACAGGTGAACACTGGTCCAGTTCAGGATATTAAACCCAACATACGGTGGTCACTTCCTTAACAACCTATCGTGGTTCACAAAGAGCACGTTCCTCTCCAAAGTGGTTCTTTGCCACTTTTCTCCCTATGGCAGCAGCCAAGGCTGGGGCATTCTCCCTTTTCTTGATAGCTACCGTTAACCTTGCTACAATGCAGACAGTAGAAAGACCTTTCTTGTGTAACTTCTACGGTACAGCATTTATTCTTTCTATGTATCAGAAGAAAGCTCTTGATGAAACCTTCCATTCATAATAAGAATGCAACTCTTTTGAACTCAAACAGTTTTATTTAATGTTTTCTTGCAGACTTTCTGCAAAGTAGCTTCTTGAGAAAGAAGGGGTTTTCAGGAATACCAAGTTAAAAATGTGAGCCGAACTAAACATGCCATACACATGCTGATAAGAATTTAACACACATTCATCTGTATGGGCACTCTTCAGTAGACTGGACCAGTGTTTCAATGCAAATTCCAGCCCCCAGAGAACTACATGGTTTAGATTTCACAGTATGACTTTTCCCCCTGTAACCTGGGGGAAAAAACCTTAACTGGTTAATTGACCGAGTTCTTAGCTACTCTGTCCGTCAACGTTCTGAGACATCAGAAAAGACTGGACCACTTCTTCAGTGGATTGAGGGCTGGTGCTTACGTCCTCCAGAGCATCTGTAACTGAGAACTGCCGATCCCGCAACCGGTTCCAATTGGCCAAAATATTGTGGTATTCAAAAACCTTCTCGTAATTGCCAATGGAATTGTACAGTTTAATGAGACCTCTGTAATCATATTCAAGTCCACTGTATCCTTCCCCAAAAAGCTTCTTTCCTAAAGAAATCCAGAAGAAAAAAAGATTAAAAGGTAATCCACCATATGTTGCACCTTATCTCTCACGTCATTTTTACCAACAACATGAATCTTTCTGTTACAGCAAATCATCGCATTTTGGTTACAGCAAATGAGAACACGAGCGACACGCAAGCTTCCTGGATGACGCTTTGAATTCTACCCACCTTCTCCTTGAAGGGCACCGTAACCTGTGCTCAGGGACTCTACAATCAGATCACTAACCGCACCACAGCTTTACACGCACAAAAATCTACCAGCCGTATAAAGGCGGCTGTCATTGTGTGTCCCAATTTCACTCCAACTTCAATTTAAACAGTGAAGTTGTTTTTCAGTTTTCTACCTTAAAATCATAAATCCTCCTGTAACCCACTGTACATAACTGTACGAAGTAAGCTTTTGTCCATCTCAAAATGGAGCTATGGCATGGCCCAAAGAGGCATTTGTTTTGGAACTGTAAGTTCACTGCAGTTGAGAATGGGCAAGAGAAATACTTGATGAGAGTATAGTTAGGCCGACGGGTACAGGAGTTTTCCATTTCTCTCAAAATTTAACTACATTCTGCACTGAAGTTCTGGCCACAACTCCAAAACATAGTCTAAAGATCAACACCCGCTGGTGTTGAATTAGTCACTTTCCAGTTCTTTTCACGAGTGAGTTCTGATGGAGCACTGAAACATAATACAACTCCAGAACTCAGTCTCCAGAACATTCAAGAAAAAGCATTATATTTAGACTGAACACAAATACAAACCAAACATATTGCATTTCCTTAAGTTCTTTACTAACAACTTTAATATGCTTTTTAACGATGTTTCCTGCAGTATTAAAACTGCTGTATGTATAGTCACACATTTTAAGAATCACCTACCAATTGCTATGGATCTCAAATAAAGCTTTTCAGCGTTTTCATACTGATTCATATCATAGTTATAGAGAGACGCGAGATGACCCACTGACAGGGCAACTTCGTAATCTTCTTGACCCAGAAGCTGCTCCTTAATCTGAATTGCCTTGATGTGCATTTCCTCCGCTTCCTACGAGGATCAAATTCACATAGGTCAGTCACACACCACTCGTCATGCCGTAAAGAGAGGAGAAAAGGAAGGTTTAAAGAAACATAACTATATCGTGGCTAAATAGTCTGCATTGTTTTATAAAAGGCAAAAACTAAGAAAGCCAAAACCAAATTGAGTTCTCCAAATCCTTAGTGAAGTGGATCAGCAAACAGCATCACTTTTTCTGTCTTCAAACCTGCTGTCACCCTGTCTCTGAAGGTGCCGTGCATCTTAATGGATTGGTTTTGCACTAAGCTTTGGAGAGCTGAATTATAAAGTGTAAGTTTTCCCACCATAAAACTACCAACGGAAGTTATGAATTGGGGACACTGAAAAATCATCATTTGTTGTGACAGATTTATAGATGTCTTGAAGATTTTAAGTCAAGACCTTTACGCCAATATAATCTTACCTTAAACTTTCTCATGGACTGATACAGTCTTCCAAGGTTGCCATAGTGTTTTGCTGTTTGTACGTTAAACTCCCCGAAGGCTTTTTTAGCTAACTGGAGCGAGGACAGATGTAAGTCATGAGCTTCTTGAAGTAACCTCTGCTCAGTCTCCTTGTTGTGACAGTCTATCGCAATCTCCTCCAGGATAAGTGCTGAGCATAGGAGACACAAACACAACATTACTGTGTTCCAAACACAAAAAGACATTAACTGTATGTAGCAGAAAGCCATCTATCCACAACACCTCGGGAGACATCAGATCAGGCTTTGTGTTTATTACAAACGGTTTTCAAACAGCTATGACCAGGTATCAAGCGCCCAACAGAGATTTTTATATTCTGTATTTTTACTCCCCCCGCCCAAGTCTTCTGTCCAAGTTTTCAAGAAGTTGTTTGTTTGGGTTTTTTTGTATTTTACAAGTATGTTGACAGAGAACACTGAGGACTGCAAATATTCTAGAGTGACCTCCATTTGAAAAAAACAACTCTAGTCACATCGCCTCTGTTAGGGAACAGGATAAACATCCGAATGACTGACTGCAAACCCTCCCAGCAGCGCAGTTAAGGGTACTACCTTTAACTCTCTTTGAAGATGCCAAGAGAAGGTGGTCTTCTGGGAGAATGTGAGTGATAATGCCAATAGCACGTTCAGCATGGAATCTGAAAGAGTTGAAATCAAAAATTCGAGATACGTATTTTTAAGTTAGCAGCTTAGTGATAAAATATTAGAAACATTTATACCATGAACAGCTGCATTTAAATTCCAATTGGAAAGACTGTATGCTTTAACAACACTTTTCTCCATTTACAGTACTACATCGGCTGCCAGCACCTCTAACAATTGTACTCACAGTGCATTGTCGAATTTTCCAGAGCTGTACTGGTGAACATACGAAGAGTAAGCCAAGTCTTCATGAGCTGTAGCTACATGTATGTTTTTACCTCCAAATACTGACTGCCGGATATCAAGAGCTGTCTGAAAGAGTCACAAGAATACCATTTCATCAGTTAATACCAAAAAAACCCAAATTAATCTCATTGTTAAAAAGGGGGGGAAAAAGTAATTTACTGGCTCAAATTCTGTAGGCCTATACCTACATACTTGAGACAGTACATATATAAAAAGCCAGGGGAAAAAAAAAAAGCAAAACCTCACAGCTGGGTGTGTTTTGTTGGGTTTTTTTTTAACGAACAAGTAATTAAATGAACTATTATCTATCTCTATGAATTAACTGTGTGTGAGTTTCAGTAGAAACATTTGAGAGTTTATGAATATCAAGAGAAACCGAAGGCAGACATTCAGCCCCGCTGCATACCTGATAGATTGCAACAGATTGGCATATATTGTCTACGTTGAGCAAGTAAAATCCATAGTCTAGTAGAGTGTCAGAATATTTGGGGTGCTTGGCTCCAAAATGCTCCCTGTAGAAACATACTTGTATTACAAATTGCAGCCAATTAAGCATGATTTTAAAAGTGTTTTTTTCGGAATGCTACTTACCGGGCAAGGTACACTGCATGTTTTATCAGCTGTTCAGCCTTCTTAAATTCACGTTTTACAACACAAGCCTAAACAGGTTGAAACGAAGCGTGTGAAGAGGTGTATACTCAGAACTCATCTCCTACAGATACTGGCACAGTTGCTAGCTACTATTTTTAATTTCAAAATATCATCATGGTTACTAAAGGACTTTTCAGTGATTTAAGAACAGGTTCACAGTTAACATTAATAAACTTCTATTTTATTCTGCCATAAATGCCTAGCTAAAGGGCTAGCACTGTCCCTAGCCTAGATCAGACGGGAACAGACCACCTTTCCATGGAATGCTCTCAGGTTAACTGTGCCGCGGTGTTCATTTGAACAGCTGCAACTCAGTTTCAGAAAGAACGAACAAAACCAAAATCCCCACAGGTCTGAGACTGAGGTGGACCGTGAGCCGTAAGGCTCATGGAACGGACCCAGTTACCCAAGTATTCTGCAGTACCACCTACCCTCACCCATTCTCGGTAGCAATTTAGTTACAAAAGAAACATGGAAGATTTTGAATTCACCTTTGAAGCTTGTCGTAAAACGTCCACTACTACTTTTACAGGCAGGCCAACTGTGATCTCCTTCATAGCTTCTATACACCATTTATAAGCCTGTTGAACAGAGAGTTACCAACATAATGAAGCTGGAACTTCACTACGTTGCAACAGTCACAAAAACATTACTTGGCTCTGAAAAATATACTGGTCATTTACATTACAAAATTTAAAAAATACTGTAATTACTTCATGTGTAATGAAACTTGTTCAGCTCCGTCTTAAAAGACAGACTTAAAAAGTGCTCTTATGGTTAATATTGAACGTGTAAGCAAGCATTTTATACTAGCCTAAGGTATGCATTATTAGCATGACTTTTAGAGACAGAAAAGTGTATTTTATAATCTTTAAGTAATCCTCACAATTCCTACTGTGTAAGACAACTTCCTGGTCAGCGTACTTAGGAGCTAAAAGAAAACTGCAGTTTATACAGCAGTTACACTTAAGACAGTTTTTATAAAATAGGTGCAAAGAACTTGTGTTCTGCTATTCATTTTTACTAATTATTTTAATTAGTAAAATAAGTAAATAAAAATTTTTTTATAATATTTAATTTACAGATGACCAACACATAATACCCATCTATCACACATCATTTCTTAATGCTGGCCAAAGTACCGTTAACAGTCTGTAGACTAACTCAGAGCAATACATAGGAAAAAAAAAGTCAATAAATCAATTATTCCTCTGCTACCGCCACCCGAGTAGCAAAAAAGACCAGGAACTCCAGCTAGAAAGATAACGTGAATAATAAGCCAGTCATGGAACATCCTAGCAGATTTCATAACCAGTTTTCTGAAGAAAAACAAAAACAAAATCCCACTCACCTCATCATAGTGGCTCTTGGCAAAGAGCAGCGCACACAGCTCCCCATAGAGCGCCGCTTTGTTTGCTTGCTGACCATGTTTTGCAAGTTTGTCCATGTAAGACTGAGCAAGTTTAAATGTTTCTTCTCCCAAGTGATATTTACAGTTACCGTTTCGAACATGCAGCAACCTTGGGAAGATGTAAAGAGATTTTCCAAATGGTGTCTGAATAAACCATTCCAATATACAGCAGTGCCATGGATCTACAATTTGGGATTATACTTGCAACAGAACCGGTCTGTCATCCCAGCAGAATTGCACTGCCTGAATTCAGTAATACAGAAGAACTATTTACAGAATATTGTTTCAATACACCACACTGCACGGCAAGAATTGTTACTGTTGGAGATGTCTAATGATTTTACGTATTAATGCAGTTTTACATATCCAATGCTTGAACCATTTTGGTGTGCTGGCTTTTTATTTCACTTGTCATAAAATCCATTCTTCTCAGTGCTGATAAAATTCCTTTTCCAAACCCCTGTAATATGCAGTATTAAACCCCTTCTACCACCTTCCCAAAATGTGGTAAACTGAAACAGACACCAAATAAGTACAGACACAGCATTTTTTATGCATCTCCGTGCTTTTTCCTCAAACCTTAAGCAGCACAGTGCTTCTCAAGTGGGCGTTTTTTGTTTTGGAGGTTCAGGGTGTGAAGGTGGGGGTGTCTTTGCAAGAGATTCAATGGCATCCGTTCAACACGATACCCAGCACTGACTTAGCACCACCAGAAAAAGAGACTACTTTGTTGACCCAGTTCAAAACAACTCTAAACAAAACCCTCTCCCCCCGCCTTGCCCCATCTCCTAACCCGCTGCCTTTCCGTCTGAAGGATTAACAGAAGCTTCATGAAACGACAGCCAAAGGCAGACAATAAAACACAGTGCTATTGAAACATACTCTTGTTTCTTTCAAGAAGTAACAATTTGAGCTTCTGGCATCTATTTAAAACAAAAGTAAGGAATTTTTTTTGTAAGTGTAAGCTGATGCTTATTTACTTTAAAGAGATACATTAGAAATGTGTGTGTTATCATATTCCAAGCCTAAAGGGCAGAATTGTATTCCTACCCATCGCAGGCTAAGAAGAGACAGCTGTTCCTTCTCTATTGCAAATGCCTGCCATTTAGCACACACGAAATTTTGGTAAATTAACCTCCATTGTCCCTCCTGGAAATCTGTTATTAGACAATGAGTAATAGAGATTGAAAAACATCAGGCAGGCCTTTGCGAATCAGGAGGACAACATGACACAGGGAGAGAAATACACAGAACGAAGCGAAGCAGAATGTCACGCTGAGCTGCAAAGGGAGGCTGCAACTCTGAAAGTGTGAGCTAATGTACAGCTACAGCATTTTATATCTTTTGTGATACTTTATGCTAGATCTCCCAATTAACTGCTAAGGGGGGAGGCAAGAACAGTGAGGTTTTTGATCTCTGTTTCTCTTCTCTAAGCCTGTTTCCTGTTACTGTTTGCCCCGAGTAGGGATAAGTTATTGTAGCCATGCCTCCTGCAACAGCAAACCAACAGATCCAAGTTTGCCCTATAAATTCAGCCTGCCTCTAACACAGTCTCCTCCTATACTTTCCTATTGAAATGGACCATGAAACTCAAACACTAACAAGACAGGAAATAAAGTTCCCATTTTCACAAGGGAGTGGCAGATGAGCACACAGCAGATGGGTATTAGCCACGCAGAGAGAAGATCAAAACAAGAGACCTTCAAAAAACCCCTGAAACAAGCTACGTAAACAAACACCAGCTTTCCAACCAAAAACACAGCAACATGGCTCAAGAACAGAAAGAAAAAAGCAACAACCACATTTTTTCCTTAAATAAGGTCTGAGAACTAAACATGATGTAGAAGTGCATTTCGTTCTTCATCTCAGGCAGCAGAAAACTAACATTCAAGCAACAAGAGACAGTAATCTTAAAGAAACTAGAGAGAAAAACTTAGCAAGTACGGTTTCCCTAAAGGGGGACATTATTTTGCCTACACCATTCAGCTGGGAGCTGCTATGCAACATCAAAAATACGAAACCCAAATCCCACGTAATGGTATAAGCCAGTAGGGATAGTTCTGCAATTCAGATAAGCGCCTGGGAAAGATAATATCCAGGATCTGGATGCTTCAGTGATAGTGTCTAAAAAACAAACGAATCGACTGAAAAACAAGCTAAACCTAACTCAATCCTCTAGGATAAGCCGAGTTTATGTGATCCAGTTCTGAGTAACAAAAAAATCCTTTATTAATCCAAAGGAATTTTAGAAGATAAAGCCAAGAGGAAGAAAGAATGCCTTAGGACATTTACGCTAATAGCTATGAATCTTCTTTGATGTCTGCAATAATAACTTTTGGGGAATGGCTTGCCCCCCGCCCCCTAAAAAAAAAAAGTCATCCTCTAAGAGCATACAAACATAGCAAACAATATTACACAGCAGCTTAGGAAGTCTAAAAACATCAGAAAGAAAGCCAAGAATCAGCAAAATGTGACACAATGAAGTGGGAGAACCACGTATTTGTGCCTTATTCTTTAACATATAATAATCACAGGACAGTTTGCATTGGAAAGGACCTTAAAGACCATCCAGTGCCACCCCCCCACCCTGGGCAGGGCCACCTCCCACCAGCCCAGGGTGCTCCAAGCCCCGTCCAACCCGGCCTTGAACACCTCCAGGGATGGGGCAGCCACAGCTTCTCGGGGCAGCCTGCGCCAGGGGCTCACCACCCGCAGAGCAAAGAATTTCTTCCTTATATCTAATCTGAGTCTCCCCTCTTTCAGTTTAAAACCATTCCCCCTCATCGTGTGGCTCCACTCCGTGATCAAGAGTCCCTCCCCAGCTTCCCTGGAGCCCCTTTAGGCACTGGAAGGGGAAATAAAGTCTGCCCAGAGCCTTCTCTTCTCCAGGCTGAACACCCCCAACTTTCTCACAACGAGAAAGCAAACCAAAAGGAGCACGACACAGGCAGGAAACCCATATACAAGCTCGTAGAAATCTCAATCTTCACATTTTCGCAAGTTTCTCCATATAATTTACTACTGCTAGTACAAACACACCAAATTATGTCTACATTACACAAAATTTACATGTTTTTAAACTGCATTCTATTCATAATGCAATGTATTAAACTCCCAGTGACAGACTTTCTAGCTTTTAGAGTAAGAGCCACTTTTTTTAAAGAATGTCATATTTTCAAAAGCTGGACTTAAATTTTGCCTGTTGAAACTCCACCCAACTAGTGCAAGCACAGTGGTAAGAACAAGGTACTCTACAGTACAGATCAGACAAACAACAAATTTACCTTACTGCCTCATGACTTTGAAGCCAGGCGTAATTACTGCTCTCTCCCACAAAAAGGTTTTCAGATTTTACATAGTGCTTCTGAAAGTGTTTCAAATTCTTTCTATTTGATACATTTCCAAATAAACGCTGTTACTTAATTGTTTGGGAGATGCCTGAACATAAAGCAGTGTCTCCTCATTCACACTGCTGCCCAGAGGGACTCAATGCTGCGCGCAGGCCATCAGCTTTCATCACGAGAACAATGGCTGTCTCTACCCAAACAGAATTAACATCTCCAGTTCAGAAGAGTTCATCCTAACAGAGGACGGTTTTTCTTCTAGCACAAAATGAAAATATTCTTTCCACAACTGCATGGGCTGTATGCTGCCATCCAACAGAGAAAGAGTTACCCCCCACCCCCCTTTCTTTACCTTCTTTTCTATTTGGAGAAGAGGAGGGAGTTTATTTTTAAGGCAACTTCTCCAGCTTGCCACACAGCCCGATACAACTAGGAAACTTTTTTTAGATTAATTAGAAGGCAAAGGACCAAGTATTAATTGTGGTACTATATCTGTCATTCCCCAGTTCTAGGAAGGTGTGTATGTGTGCCCAGTCTTCTCCTGGCATCATCTTCTCTCTGGAATGAGAGCCAGTGGTAGCTGGCAGGGCAGAACAAGGCAGAGCAGCAACCGTTGCCACGGCACTCTGGTTGGCACACAAAATAAGCAGCTACTGGCAAAGCCTATTTACTCTTCACATTTGCCCAACTGTAAACAAGATGCAGGGGTTTTTTGGAGCAGTTTTCCAAAACAAGTTTTGCCCTATATTCAGACAAATACAGTGCATACTTTGTTGTTCATTACAGCAGCTAAAAAAAAAACAAACCCAAAAAGTCTTATTTTAACTACACTCACTAGCACATAGGTATTCAAGTGCATACCTGTAGCATACAAAAGAGATCAGTCATGGTGTTACCAACGAAAACAACCTGGCTACTTGCTGCAGACTGCATCAGTACAGCACACATCTAGATACACATACGTAAGAGCAGAACAACTGAAAAATAAAACCGATAATCTTTGAGGCCTCTGTGAATAGAGTTTGAATCTCAATGGGCTGCACCACAGGCCTTGAGAAACAATCCATGTACAAAACCCAAATGCCTCCTAAAAACAAAAAGTCTTTTCCAAACAGCTGTGCCCGAGGGTGTCCATAGGAACTGGACAGCTAGGTATTTACCTAATTACATAGTTGAGTAGCTCAGCATGGAGTGAGGGAACTCATTGGATCTGGAACCAGGAAAGGTATGTTTTCCTTTTATTTCTGCTCAACTGTATTTATATCATTTGCCTTTGGATTTGGCAAATTCTTCTTGTAGTAAGTATAATTTCAGCAAACACCAACATGTAACATTCCTTCACCTGCAGAAACCCTTGGAAAACACCAAGGTGCTGCACCACTGCCACTGTCCAGTGCCCGTTACCTACAATATACTATGTGGAAAGGCAAAACGGTGGGGTTTTTCCACTGACTTGTGCTGCCAGTTCACATGTTGAAAATCCAGGGATCAGCGTAAAACAAGCACCTTCTCATCTTCAGCTCTAGCCAGGAAAGCATTTTGGTGCAGCAGAATACTAAAGGCAGCACATGAAGCTTGACTGCCCCGAGGCGCTTGGTAACATCAATGTGCGTTTCACAGTAAGAAACAGAGGAACTAAAGGTGAGCTCACCTTACACAACATTCTACGGCACGAAACCAATGGAGGATTTCATCATGAAGGGTGCATAACTGAAGGCAGGAAAGAAATACCTTCTCAGCATCAGTGTACCAGCCTGCATCTGATAGGAACCCTCCTGGAAAAAAAAATAAAAAAAAATAATCAAGAACTAACAGAAATTTGAACAGCAAAATACCTGTTTAAAAGCGTTTGCTCAAGTCTTGTAAGAAGACTACTTATCTTGTAGTTCAGTATTCCCCATGCCAAACACAGAAAGTCATTGCTAAATAACTTGAGGAAAAGAGAGAAAAAGTGAGAGCAAAGGAAGCCTTTTTCTGTTTCACAAAACAGTTCTGACAAAATTTCATAGAACTGCACACTACGGAGGGGAATCCTGTCAAGGTTAAACCCTCCAGTCACGAACTGAAAAGGACAAAATATAAGAGTAGAACTCTCCTTCAGCTGAGGATGACTTTTTGGTAATACATAGTTTTCCTACTGTTTTCTATCAAGAAATACTTACCAATACTAAAATGCAAAGTCTTAATGTTAAGCATCACATCTACAAACAAATCTTAGATCTAAAACATTTGAAATAGGAAAGATAAGCCTACATATACTTAGACATTAAAATCCAATGTATTTTTCTTACAAAACCAAGTAGTTTTCTAAAAATTACATTCCAAAAAACACACATATTCTTTAAAAAGAAAACACAGACATTAACATGAAAAAAAATAGCTTAACCAAAACTTGCATGAAAGAAAGTCTCATACTTTAAACAGCCTATCGTCACCAGTTACCTAAAACAAAACCAATCTGGATTGCTTTTTCTTTTACAGCAGAATCCGATTCTGCTATGTAGGAGCACCGTCTACTGAAAGAATAGGCCAGTACAGAAGCAACTTTTACTCCATGGTCCATCAAAGCCTGAAAACAGTGATGAAGCAGATGTCTGAAACAAAAGAAAAGAGAATTTGATTACACATGAAGTTTTTAAAACACTGCAGTCAGTTGGCTCTTGAGTGCCATGAATTCAAATGAGCAGTGATTCAGAGAAATAACTCCAACCCTCTCTCAAACCAAAACCAGATGAATACAAGCATAATTGTCAATCCCAAGGCTAATGGATTACAGTTGTTGAATTATCCAACAAATAAAGTGAGTGTACACAGAGTTCTTTACAAGGACACCCTCCAGTGTAAGCAAAACACAAGCTACCCACACAATATTAAAACTGGAAAACAACATTTTCAGCTCAAACTTAGAGGGGGGAAAGCCTCAAATCCACCCTTACCCCACAACTCCCACAGAAATTGTGGATAAATGAGCAATGACGAACCCATTAACATCACATACATGCAAACAATGGGAGGGAGGCATGTCTAAAGACTCAAAGCTTACTCTGGTTACAAGGAATCCGATCTAAAAAAGTCAAGTTCTAAGCATTAACACCCCAAATTGGAATATTTAAAGACGGGAAAACTCTTTAAACTGGGGCGATCCTATCAGCTTGATAACCCTTCTCTTTGTATTTGCTGCAACAGCAAGAAACAGATACTTTGACTGCCTGTGCATTGATCAGTTGGTGGTGAGCAATTGGGTTTGCTTTTCTATCACTTGTTTTTCCCGTTTGTGCTTTTGACCTCTTTTCGTTGTTTTCTTTTTTCCTTTTTTTTTTTTTTAATAATTAAGTTGTCCTTAAGTCAACTCATGAGTTTTCACCCTTTTCCCCTTCCAATTCTCTCCCCCATCCCACCAGGTGGGGGGGAGTGAGCGAGTGGCTGTGTGACGCTTCGCTGCCTCCCTGCACAGCAAGAGCAAAGCAAGCTTTGGGGCCAAGCACCACAGGCGACTTCGTACACTTACAGAGAAGTTCTGACTGTTTTGGTTTTTGAGATAAAGACACATCTTAAGTTAAAAGTTCATCTGTAAACCTAATGAGATATTCTTATGGTCATTAGATGGGCTAACAAGACCATGAAAAATAGAGACACAAAACCTAAATCAAGAGGTAAGAGCTGAAATGAGAATTATCAATATATTAAGACATTTACCTTTTATCTAAAGCTCGTAGCACCTTTGCAAAAACTTCTAGTTCACAAAATTCACTACCCAGCTGGCATAAGCGGCCCTGTTGGTAAAGCTGAAAGAAAAATACAAATACATTTTAAAATTTAAGACTGAGTTCTTCTGGGAAATTTAGCTTAATAGTAAAGCTGAGTTACGATGAAATCTAGACTTCAAAGTATTGAAATACAGCAAACTAAGAAGTAATAATTCCATTATCTCCACACACAGAAGCACAACCTTAGTCTTCAAAAACTAAGCATACAAGCTGCGAGAGCTTCTTAGGTGGTTTCAAGCTTATTTAACTATGAATATCTTTTCAAGTATCTACTATGTCCACCTGCATCATAAAACACCACAACACCTAAGCTAAAAAGCCAAGACAAAACCAAAACACTCCTGAAGTTAACAAAAAATACAGTTAACAGCTTTGATAACAAATACTTTGAAAACATTTTTTAAATGACACAGAATCTAGCATACAGCAGTGCAAATAGATTTTATATTATGTATAAATACATACATAAATAAATCCCAAACTCACAAGTGCTGCAACGGGTGACTCACCCATACCCAGAGCTAAAGGCAGGCATGAGCCCTGACCCCACTAATACCTGAGCTTACACGAGTAATTCCTGCAGAAGTAAATAGGAAAACTCAAGTGAATCTGTTCATGCATTTATTAAAAGCAATAGCGAGTTTTATGCTCAAACTGATTTGTGTCTGCAGACAAGCAAATATATCAGTTAACTTGTTCATAAAAAACAAACCACGGAGACAGTTTTTATGCAATGCATAGTTAAGTTGCAGAGCATTCTGCCACATTATACTATAAATACGAAGAATTTACATAGGTACAAAAGTGACTGTACAAATATATGGCAGACAAATCCATCGCAGGCTATCAGTTCCTGCTCTCCTGAAGCCCCTGAACCACAAACGACTGAAAGCAGGGTGCGTAACCACTACATGCTCACCAGCCTCCGCTGCAGGCACACTACTGGATCACACAGGACTGCTGCACTACAACTGTTTGTTATTTTTAGGTGTTTAGAAAAAAGCACAAACACACCCTTTCTTTATTTAAAAAAAAAAAAAAAAAAAAAAAAATCTTTCTGTGAGGCAGTTCCTCCATGGGGAAAAGGGAGAAGCTCATGTCTCGCAGGCACTTCTCTAGGGGCTGCACCTTTCACCACAGGCCTTTTGAGATCCCTCTCTCTCCTCTCCTGGGACCTGTGCTACGCGACGCAGGGAACCGAAACCTACGGTTTACCAGCAGGCACGAACCGGATCATACACTCCGGTTCCACGCCATCATGAGCACACAGGTAAAGCACTGCTACGGTGCACTCTTAACAGTTACTCAGCACACCCTAATTTTTAGCCTATACATTAAATCATTCAGACATACGCTGTCCAAGATGGGCATATCCATGCGTACAGCTCTGCACGTGCTGTGTAAGCAGGTTCTACAGCTACGAGGAACTCTGACACGAGGAGTACAGCTACTCTTATTAGGTAAGGCCGAGAGAACACATTATTTAGAGATGCTCAATTACAAACACAGATTTTAAGAAAATTTTAATATACCTCTCAGTTTTAACAATTTCTTAAAAAAAAAACCTTTTCTTGATAAGCATCTTTTGTCTGGTTTACCTTTTTCTCCTCAAACACTGGAAGCAGATGAATTAGTATTCAAAAAGCATGTGAGAACATCATCTCCAGCCAGAAATTTAGTTTTAGCCAACTCTTCTTATAAAAGCACATGACACTGATTTTACAGTGCAGCGTTTGCTATTTTAACAACAGAACCTAAAAAAAAAAAACTTCAAAAATTCTTTGACCTAATAATGTCAATTGCCAGAAATAAATGTTTTCCTTTTAGTCATCTATTTTGCTGGGGGAAAAAAAAAGGAAGTCTTTTAAAAAGCAGTGCAAGTTTTCATGCAAAGTTACTCCTCAGATAAAACAGTGCTGTGTCCCTGTACTTCAAAGGAATCAGGGTTTCTTCTGAAGCGATCTATATTCTCTCTGGCAGTGAAAGAACATCCAGTCTGGTGTATTTAAAAACTACAGTCATGGTTAAGTGTTCTCATTTTCTTCAACACAGCTGTCTAATGGTAACTGTTCTAAAAAAACCTAAAGCATATTTTCTGCAATCAAAAAAGCCGATTAAATCTCGCCTAGCATTCTGGGCCCAAAACTGAAGGCGGACATCTTATCAATAATTGATAAGATAATTTCTGGACAAAACTAAAGACATATACCCAAGCTATTTTACTAGGACTTAAACCAATGAAAAGTACTATCACACGTTCAACATTTAAGCTTTCAACCAAGTACCTTATCAATTCCCCTTATCACCTTGCAATACTAAATAAAAATCCCAGAGATTACTCTGATACTAGTTTACCAAATATTAACTGTAATAAGACTTTTAAAAATTAATATATTTGTGAAGTTACATAAACACACGTTGCAATATGCCCACTGTTACATGTGATTCTTAAATTCCCAATAAATAAACGCCCTGGTTGGAGGGGAAGGTCCTAAGCTACACCCTCAATTTTGATACATCAATTATTTCAGGCACATGTAAAATTCGGCTTACGGCCCAAAGGTCGAAGCCTGCTATCTGCAAATCTCTCATCCTAATTCAAAGGTAAACACTTGCACCATTCTGGCATGCAGAAAAAAAACAACCTATTTTTCACTGGTATAACCAGAAATACAGTATTCTTGGGACATCTACCACACTATTCAACCCTTTCCTCGACATAATGGCTATCTTTTTTAAGGAATTAACTCAGCTTGAAGTCTCTTGAATCTGTTGTAGCTGTTACAGCAACATTTTGAAACAAAATTTGACATGGAAATAGTGAGTATACGTCAAACTGTGAAGCAATTCCAGGAGATTCAGTAACACTGATTTGTCCATTGAGAAGCAGTTGCAAGCACTGAAGAAATGGTTCTCTTGTTAAAGCTCCAGAGAGACAAAATTCCTGACCACAAGCCTTGCTACATAACACGAAAAACAAAACAAAATAGTGATTCAAGCAAAACAAGCTCTGACAAGAATGGCAGAGGTTTGGACTTCTGAAGACCTATTCTTTTCTTAAGAAACAAATGTCTTTTAGACACAAACTTAACCTATTTGGAGCTTAACAGAGATTTCTTTTTCTTTAAGTATAGAAATATGAACAAAAGCCAACAATATGACTTCCAACTTCATCAGCTCACATTGACACATTCATTCTGGCACTGAAGACAGGAACCAAGGTATAAGTTTAATATATAGGTGTATTATTACACACATGCACAATCAAACTCTCTTGCACAGCTGTGAGAAAATCACCATGACCCTCCCACAGGATCTAAGGCTTAGTGTAACTCATGACACACGCAGCTAAACATTCAAAAGCTGCATATAGTGGTAACCCCAATTAAATATATTAATAACATTAACTTGTAACATCTATTATATCATCACGCACATGTAGTTCTATTAAAGCTCTTGTCAGATTTCTCTCTCTGGATAGATTAAGCTGAGCTCTAACTGCTGCCTAGCAAAACCCTGAAAATAAAGACAAAGATATGTTAAACCGCTAGCAAAAGCAAAGCTCTAACACAAGTGAAGAAGCTATATGGTATTTGTACCATGACCACTCTGGGCTGTTTCACTCCATACAAGCAAAAAGATTTTTCTAAACCTAATGAAAAAATAATAAAAATAGAAGAAACCCCCCCACACACACATTTTAAAGCAGCTGGAGATTAATTCTAACCAGTTGTAAAAGGACACTCCAGAAGAAGCATAGTATACACTATTTGAAAAAAATATGCTCCTATTGCTTCAGTATGGAAGTCAACTGAAAAATTAATATGGGTATTTCAGGAAGAATTAAAGATATAAGGAATTCTAAGGAGCTCCCCAGCACGTTTAGTAGTGTCTAATAACGTAATGTGGAATATCGTGCCAAATTTGGGAAGGACTGTATACTTAATCAGCAAACGTCAACATTTTGGAAAAAAGGTTGGCTATAACCACAGTCTTCCTTCCCTACTTAACGAAAGGAAAAGTTTCTCCAGAGTCAACTGCACTGAATCAATCCGTTGACAAATTACTCATTATAGATGGGGTGAGGAGGAACAGCCTCGGGAAGTAATCAGCTTGAAATTTAGGTACTTTGATTCCTTCAGATCAATTTCAAAACCACGTACAAAGCCTCTGGACCAGCGGTAGTTCCATTGGATATTGTTTAGGGCATTAAAAAAAGCAAACTTTACAGCTCTTCTTAGAAAACATACTGCCAATTACCAGGCTGATCGTTATGAACCTAAATCAAGTAAATAATCATGAAAAAAAACCCCACCTTATTGAATAAGCCTGAGTTCAGAGACAACTTTTGGAGCCTACTGCTTTCACACACAGCACACCTCTACACATCCTCCCGCTGACTCGGCTTTCTCTACTGTACCAGCAAAGTTTTTTGGTTCACACCTACACAGAGTCCCGCACAAGGGATACGAAGCCTGAGCCTTACAGTCACACACGCGTATGATTCTCCACAGCAGTAAGTGGGGAAACCTGGTTTGCTTTGAAGTTAAATCAGTACAAAGGAAATGAACTGGAAATAGGAATTACTGTTTCAGCAGGAGCTGAACACCTCTGTTCATGATGCGACCTCATTATCTGAATTATGATGAGTTCCGCTGTCTAAGACTCAACAAGGATGGTGAAAAAAATGGGGAAGCCAGAGCATGAGGGTTAGAAAACATGCTCCATAGTTAGAGGTCAAAAAAAAAAGCCAAAACAAAAGAGAGAAGAAAAAGCAATCTGCGTAATACATGTTAGAAGAATGGTAAGCAAAGGCAAGAAGTTTCAAACCAGTAAAGACATAACAAGGAAGGATAGTTCAGTGTTAATCTAAGTTCAGACTACAGAAATAAGGCATCTGTTAAAATAAAGAGTAATAATAATTGGAAAGAACTCACAAAGCGATGATTCTCCTCCACTGTACGGCTTTAATTTCAAAAGGTGATACAAGGACACCATTTAATTCAAGCAGTATTCAGTGAAGTCCAACAGCACACGCTACTCTGGAAGTCCAACCAGATGATCGGAGCGGTTGTATGTGTGCGCACACACATGTGGAAATCCCGATTGTTTCCCACACATACATTTCATTTCTGACCCCGAAAATACAGCAGCATGAATGTAATTTAAGTCTTTGTGAAGTCACACTTATCAGCCACAGCAGAAGTCCTACAAAATATGATCCATTTGCTCTGGGATTTTTTGCCTCCTTCATACATTGCTTGCTTATGACCTTGTTGGTACTCCTCTGGTCAGAAAACCTCAAAACTGAAGCAGCATAGCTATACTTAATTTCATGGGTAGTTTATCCTCTTCACTCTCATCAAACACCCAGGAGACTGAAGCCTTGGGACAAGCTAGTTTTATTCTAACCTTATAGAAATTACACTTATAAACCTTCTTCATCAGTAAAAACAATCTCTACTGCAATGCAGGGAATGGATGTTCTATTGCTTGTTGTGAGCAGTCAGCAAATTCCTGTTTATTCATTTTGTTTGGTTCAAAGAATACCTAGATGCAATACAAGAGCTTTTATAAGCCATGCTTGTTCTCTTTTGGATTAGCAGAATACAGCGAGGAGACATGATACTGCAGCTACGCTCATTATTATAGAAGCTGGCACTATCAGGATCTAAACTCAAAATCTGGTATTTTGATTCACATCAAGGTAGGAGCACCTCAGAAGTTTTATCTACCACTTCAAAGAGAAAGCATGATTATAACCTTTTGGATTTTGCCTAAAAATTGTAATGCAAAACAAGTTTGCATAGTGTAATTACTGAAGGTCACAGGTCTGCACTAACTAAAACTAATGTAATCTCCAATTGTTCCTGTGGTTAATGATCTCATCAGAAAACATCCAAAGAACATTTGACCAAAAGATTTTCAAGAAAAAATCAATGTAGAAAAACACACAATCCAGAAAAGACATTCCAAAAGGAAAATAAACATTGGATGAAACTCCTTGTTAGCCAACACGAGTCCAAGATCAGCTGGCTAGTGCGTAACTGCAACAAATACCTATGATACAGAACACAAACTCTTCAAAAGCACCATGAAAACCAAAGAAATTACGTAATTACTCATAAGAGAATATAAAGCTGAGGCACGGGGGAAAGAACTGAATTCTATATAAGACACGAACTATCTAGTCCAATGACTATTCAGTTAAAGACCTTATTTCTGTCAACAGAAACTAGATTCTTTATACAAACTCCCTTCCTCAAAACACTATCCTCTCCCCAACAAACTACAATAATTTGATTTTTCCTCATTTTGTGGTTGGGTGGGGTTTTGTTTGGTTTTTTTTGAGGACTTACAGTTTATTCCAGTTTTTAATACAGAAATTTGGTATTTGCAAATACTTCCTATCTGCCAGGCATGTCCTATTTTAACGGAGATGTGGCATATTTCTTCCTTTGGCTTCTAAGAACTACACCCTCTCTCTGCCTTCCCCCCCAAAAAAACCAAGGAGAACCTAACTAGTTTTACTAAGAAACAACACAACCAGGATATACATAAACCTGGCAAAGGCACAAAGGAAACAAAATATTATATGGTTGCACATTTATTTCCTGCCCCCCAAATGCAGGTGTTACAAGTAACAATACTAGTTATTAAGCTCTTCAAAATACAGCTGTGATTAATAAGACATTTAAATATTTTTCAGCACAAATGTAGACTTGAAAATTTCCAGGATATCCTTACAAGCATTCTGCTCTGCCTCTATCTTTTTGTTCTCTACTGGGTGCAAGGAAAAGTCAAATGCTGCTTGAAAAAAAAATCCAGTAACATCCTGCTGGACCAGCACAGGTTTGTTATTTTACTAGTCATGATTATTTGATATTGCCTTTTTTTAAGCTTTACTCATTGTTTAAGAATACCCCAGAAAGATAAATATGCTCGGTATTAGGAACCTGCCCGCTTCTGTCACCTTGCCGCAGAACCCGTTTCATACCGGGTCCATGATACAGAACATTCTGCGACTATCCCGGGTTTGATTCCTCATTGTTAATTACAAACGCACATGTTTATAAGGCATGTCCTAGAAGTTAACAATTCTGGAATACGTATAATTAAAAGTAATTTGATTTGTTAAGGAGTGGGAAATAATGGCACTATATTACAACATTAGCGCTAAACACTGGATTAGAGGGTACCTGAGCAAAAAACAAAGAGCAAGACACTCTGCTAGTGTTTTCCTCCCTTTTAAATAATAGCACGATGACCATCTCCACTGTTGTAACAGTACCATATCCTACCTGGGCCTTCTTAATAAACGGGAACAGGCTGGCAAATCGCACAAGGATGGCAAATGTTTAGTGCTCATACCAATGAATATGATAAAAAAAAAGTTGTGTACAGCCACAGCCAATTAATATTTGTCTATCAAAATAAAATCTGTCTGACACTACCTTTTATTTTTCTGCAAAAATCAGTGGCAGTTTCTCCAGTATCACAAACCATGATTAATACCTGGATAACAAACCATTACTTACCAGTTAGATGTGAAAGACTGGAAAGATTTTATTCCTTTCAATAATCACAGAAAGAAAGTGACTCTCTGCCTTTTTCAAGGTCTAAATGCAAGTATATTCATGCAAATCCTCAATTACGCACTTTTCCTCAGCTGTATTCCAAGAATAAGTACTATTCCGTATGATACTAACTGACACCCTCTCAACACAGCAGGAACAATCGTGACCATGGAGTCATAACAAAGGTTTAAAAGTCTTCTAGTTTGTCTTCCTTTAAAGACTCATTGTGACTTTTGAAATTCTACTTGTGCTTTAAAGAACTTGATGGTCAGGATGTATTGAACATAACTCACCAACCTGAAACGGTATTTAATATCCACACGATTTTGAAAATAACTGTAGCCAGAACTAAAACAGTAAAACAGGCACCATAAACAACATGAGGGGACTGTGCAAAGGTGAGATGCTGTCCTCATTCTAACTTAATTCAGCTATACCATTTGTATTGCTGTAGCCATCCAAATACAGAAAACAAGAACCAGTTACTAAGGGTTGTATAGGTGCATAGAAAAATGCAAACACTGTTCCAAAAGACTTGTAATCTGGGGCAGGCTTTGAGGCACTCATCGCAGGCAGACATCTCTGCATATTTAGTAAGGGCTGAGGACTTCCTTTCAGCATCCCGTCCAAGGTTTAGTTACATTTATGTACAACCTAATTGAAATGCAACTATTTAAAGAGGATAGGTTCTCCTACACAGAAAAGATTTATATAAAAAACAAGTAGGGAAAACATGGAAGAGTAGCCTACCATTGGCAGCGATGGGAAAATACTCACTGTACCATGTAGCCCAGTTTTATTTATTCTGTATGTGGACATATCATAGATGTGTATTTTTAAGAGGAATATAGGTGCACCTTACACATTTGAGATTATCAAAGACTGTCCTGTTGTAAAATACAGAAATAATAGGAAAAGCAATGCAAATTATTGTCACCAACAAAAGTTACACTGGCTAGTGATTAGTACAACAGAAACATTATTTTGAGGACAGGTACTTAGCATGTTTATTATCATCTGCCCAAGAAGACGAGGTACCAATGCACACAAGCAGAACAAACAGGTTAGAAAGTCTCTGTAGAAGTCAGATATACTGCCGGTTCTTTTGCCATTATGGAACAACTCCATATGACTGATTCAATGCAACCACCGAAGAGTGCTAATAAAAGGCTAAGAAGTCAATGATCTATTAAGCTCACCTACAGATTAGCTTTTAAACAATCTGGGAATAACACATACTTGGGTATTTCTATCATTAGAAGGAGGTTTTGGTTTTATGCTTTTAAAAGCCACAGAGTGCCATCCTTTCATCTGAAAGACCACCGCGGAAGTTTGTCAACGGTCATACCTACTAACAGTTAAAAACAACCCCCAAAATATTCTTCCACATTGTTAGTTCCATATCTTTAGTCTTCATCTGACAATTACCATATGTCAACCACATCATTATCTGTAAGCATGATCATATGAGATAGAAAGGGGGTTCAATATTTCTCAACACATAAGGCAGACAAGTAATAGCTTGTATACAGAAAATGTACATGCCTGTTTCAATGATGTAGAAAAAATTTCCCTGTCTCTAGTGAAGGCCAGTCCTCCTTATAAATACTATTACTCTGTATATGTGATGGGCCACCACATTCATAAAGATTCATCTAAAGAATTATTTCATTTAGCACATCCTAGATTTTTTAGAAATTTACTGGCAAAGGCAGCTTATCTGCCATCTTAGGTCTTTGGTTTGGGGTTTTTTTGTGTTTGTTTGGGGTTTTTTTATACACTGTTTCTCCCTCGATGAATGCTCATTTCCAGCCGTTCCTGTACATAGATGAAACGCCTATTTAGTGGACAACAGACATTAATGGACCATCTCTGTGTACCTTTGACTTTAACTCTGGATATTTCAGCGCCAGATGAATGAGAAACAGCCTGTTCATGAAAGAATGATTTAAGGCTAATAAACTCTATCATTAAATAAGTCTCAATTCTTTTCATCTGGTTCCTACCAGATCATTGAAGAAGCTACAAGAGGATAGCAAACTCCGCTCCTTCTACCACTGACATCACCTTCTCCAATACATTAAAATTAAAAAAAAAAAGGGGGTGGGGGTGGGAAGAGGGGACTATATCCCTGTCCCTACCCGTTCTCCGGCTCCACAGGCGGGGAGACATCTTCCCCCGCCCCCGGGCGTCACCCCGCGGCCCCCAAGGACAGGCCCCTTCTCCGGCTCCTCCGCAACGGGGCTCCCCCGGCCGCCCTCCCCGCGGGCCCCGGGGCCTTTCCCGGGGGCCGGGCGCCCACGGGCGATGGCGGGAGGGAGGCGGGGAGCCGCAGGCCCCCGGCCCTGCCCTGAGCCTTCCCCCCCCCTCCATGGAGCCTCCTCTCCTTCAGCCGCAGCCCAGGCGGCCCCACACAGGCCCTCGCTCACCCATTCCGTCCTTCGGGCCCCGCTCCGCACTGGCGGCCGAGCGGCCCCGCGCCCCCCTCCACCTCCGAGCCCCCCGGGGAGAGGCCGGGAGCAGACCTGCCCTCCCTCCTCTTCCACCGGCCCGCTTCTCCTTCCACCTCCCCCAGGCCCGGCCGGGCCCGGCCTCGCTCGGCAACCGCCCCCCCCCCCCCCCCCCCCCCCCGGTCCCCAGCGCCGCCGCCTCCCCCGTACCTTGTAGTACACGTCGAACTGGATGTTCTCGGGTAGCGAGCGGATGTCCCGGCGCCGGGCCCGCCCGTAACTATCCACCACGGCCGAGATCGCCGTGTTATAGAGCGTCTCAGGCACCCACTCCAGCTCCACCGCCGCCATCTTGGGTGTGCGGAGCCGCCTTCCCCCCACACACACCTCCCCCCCCCCCACCGCCCGCTCCACCTCCCGCGCCTCACGCCCCGGGGCTGCCGCCGGCCCGGCCCGGGAGGGAGAGGCGGCAGCGGCTGGAGAGCGGGGGCTGTGGGGATGACAGGGGGGAAGAACGGAGGGAAGGGGAAGAAGGGAGCTCTCCGCCTGCGCGGAGGCGCGAGAGAACGAATGGCGGGGCGGAAGGGAAAACCCGGGGCAGCGAAGAGCTGCGGAGCTGTGAGGTTATATCGGGGGGGGGGGGGGGGGGGGGGGGGGGAGGAGGAAACATGGGGGAAGGAGGGTGTAGGGGGGAATCCCTGCTGGCAGTGACAGGGCAGCGAGGTGCTGTGGCAGGGCTGTGACTTGTGGCGGGACCGTAGCCCGGCATTCAGGTGACCACCGTGGTCGGGCATGGAGCCTTCCCCGTGGCCAGTACAGCCCTTGGGGTTGCCGGCCCTCGGCGTTTGGTGGCTCCGGGGCTTTATTTGCACGGGAGGAGCAGGCTGAGCGCCCCCAGCAGCTGGCCTCCAGGGGGATCTTGAGTGACCCCCCCCCCACACACACACTCTGAGCTCCAGGGCCTGTCCAGCCCCAGCCCTCTCCCATGAGTGGAAATGTAGGTATTTACAGCTTCACCTGTGGTAACATACAGCTAATATTGGGCCTTCTATGGCTTTCAGGTGTGTTGGCAGCTCAAGGTGAGCGTTATTTGGGAGCCCGGGGTTTTGAGGGGGTTTGCTCACCTGCCTGAAGTGTACCTGCCTGTGGTGTTCCTCCTTGGCTGCCATGTGGTAAAAACACCCTTTTCCCGGTGTAAATTAACCCCCTGACCCCTCGTGGAAATGGCATTATATTTTGTCAATATCTCATTACCTTTATCAAGCTGTTTGAGGCATGTTTTTCTTCCTAATTTGCTTTCCATGTGGGGCTTGCACACACCACTAAGAACATATTGGATAGTTCTCGGACACAGATGGTAGATTTTTAGGCAGAGGCAATTAAGATCATTTGGTCTAAAACAGACTCGCACTGTGTGTAGCCGGTGATTTAGCCACCCCAGAGCAATGCAGGCAAGGAGTCTGAGATTACTACTTGGTGTAGATTTTGATATTGCGCTAAGTTAATATTACTCAAGTTTGACTGCTGTAGCATGGTCTTGAATGAAACTTTTTATTCAGGGTTAAATATTCTGCATTTTTCAAACTTTTTATCATACCATGGCTAGAAAAAAACCCAAACCCTAGATGCTCTAACCATACCAGGAAATATTTCTCCTTCTATCAAGTCTTATTTTGGTGTTCTTAGCTAATGTAAGACTGCTACTGTGACTTATTGTTTTCTCTTTCTTATTTTAAAAATTATAGGAGGCAGAGCTTCTGCTGCTTCACTTTGGGGGTTGTTTTTAATAATCCTAAATTGTTGCTATTCCTCCCTTCCTCCCATTTTGTTAGAAGACATTATTCTTTGTCCTTTACTTGCAGAAACAAATGTTATGGGGTGGGAAGAAAGGAATGTGACATAAACAGACCATGGAAGATTGCTTTGTCCCCTTTTTGCTTTTGCTTTTGCCTATTGGTGGCTTCAGTGATTTTTTAATTATTATTTTCTGAGATCATGTGGATTTTTTTCAGTTGAGGAAAGGCAGCTGGTTTCTATTGGCAATTAGCCCCCCAAGAGGCAGAGGCTATTTACCTCAGCTACTTTCTGGAGAACTGCTTTGGAAAGATTAGAGTTGGAGGCCTGTTAGGAGGGGATGGATAAGGCAGTTTTCCAGTGTATGAAGGAAAAAGTGTTAATAACATGTGGAAAATGGTAATTCTGAAGTTTATAAGGTTCTTTATTTTGCTTTAAAAGAAAGTATCTAATAGGATTTCTGAAAATAATAGCTAAGGTAAATATGCTTTTCAAGACAGTACTGTGGCAATGGACTTTGTCTTCTTGATAAATTACCATGTCTTGAAAAATTAGCTAGGCTACACCTTTTACTGTCTTGTAATTTTTTATAGACAGAACTCTAGTGTGCACATTCAGGGAGAGGAAGTAAACATATCTATGAGAAAAGGATATGGTATAAATGCTCTCTGGAGTATATTATATTATGTATTTGGTCTGCAATTCATTTTGGTAGCGCCTGAGGAATAATCTTTATGACATTTACCTTTATGATTTAATCTCTAGGTAGAAATAAAATTTAGTTATATTAGTATTCATTATTTATTAGTACTGTATGGCTTCGTATGTTTATATATTGAATAACTTGGTCATCTTCTGTTGTAGATACATATTTTGTTCTTAAAGGCATTATTAGATAGTTGGTGGAGTCCTTGTTTCAGTGTGTGTTTAATGTTGAGATAGTATGTAACTATTCAAAGTAATATAGTTGCAAAACAGACTTACAAAAGTCTGTTTTATTAAGTAATGCGTTAGTTTTCCAAGTACCTTTAAACTTCAGAGGTATCCTGTTTGTTGAATGGATTTTTTCCCTTAAGCTGTATTGGGAACTTATTAGCAAGATGGCTCCATTCAGTGATATGCTTTTCACATCCGTAAATTATTTTAATGCAATTACTCATTAATAGTTACAGATGTTAGAAAATCTTTCTGACTCCAGCACTTGTTGGCAGAGGTTCTGATGGATATTCTTATCTTTGTTGGTATCTTTCTCTTTTCTTTTGTCTTTTTTATATTGGGAAACATTTAAAGGACACTTACAAATACTGCCTGTGTCTGAAAGCAAAATGGTAATGTGTGTTGTTTAGGCCAAAGCATTCAGCCAGTCTGTATTCTGTAATCTTAGCTTTTGAAGATGCATCTGGGTATCTGAACGACTCACATGTAAAGCGTATGGAGCGAAATGGCTCTGTACATCTGTGTATCATTGTAGTGGATGGGGATGCAGACAAGACTAATAATGGGTAAACATATAAAGAAAATCTAATCATAGTCTTCTATTATAAAAACTGCCCCAAGAGATCAAACAACCTCTTGGCTGTCAAAATTCCCCCTGTTGAAGAAGTTCATATAGAAGAGATTTTTCCATCTGCAAAGAAAGGTCGTTGTGTGATTTCAATACAATGTGGTTGGAGCCTGATGTTCTGCACCACAAAAAAAACTCCTCAAAACCCTTAAAAAAAAAAAAATCCCAACCAGACATAGGTACCAAGTTACTATTTCTGAACAGCAGTGGATTGCTGAAGTTCAGCTCTGCTAGAGGAGGTTGTTCATGTGAGCATTTCCAAATCTGTATCTGAAACCATGGTTTCATGACTAACAAGTAAATTTGATCTGCAAATTACTGCAGAAAGTAGCAGTGTTGTCTTTGTCTTGCAATTTTTGACTGTGTGGCTGAGCTACCAACCGAAAAGGTTTGGGGTTCTTTTTTGTGTGTGTGTTTTTTCAGTTGTGTATGCAGCTTTCTATTTCAGCCAAACTAGGAGCTGTACATTTGTTAGATCTTGCCCAAGAAGCAGCAGGATTGCCTCTTTGACTGCTGCATTTTTTTCACTGGTATAGTCTCAGGTCACATTATGTCAACTGCAGTTTCCCCTGACTCTTTTTTAACTGAAATTAATCAGAAAGTGTTCACATAACGAGCATTTTTCCTGGCTAGATATAGATGCTGATTTTTGTCAGAAAGGTGGTGATTAGTGTTTGAGAGTCCTTTCATCGACCCAGTGAGGAACTGAGATGGGATGTCTGCACATGCTCTGCCTTTTATATGCCTGTATCAAATAGTTTTATAAATGTGGTGTAATCATATAACTACTGCAATTATTATATTGTTTCTGAGTAAAAAGAATAAATGGTGCTATATAGTTTGAGATGTATAGGTGAAAAAGTACAAAAATACTGTGTCTTTTTTGCAGGAATATACTTCTAGAAAGCCCGGATGAAAAAGATCAGTTCTGTTTCACATGCTGCCAGTGCAAGACTGTTGTTTGCATGTTTTCATTAAGGGTAAGGTACTCGTCAGAGAGCAAAGATGCGTTTGTGAAATTGATGGGTTAACACAGATGAAGGTCAGTATGAATGTAGTTGAAGTTTCAAGATAAGTCATCAATGGAAAACTTAGGTTTGGATCATAATCTAGCATAGTTTAGGCTTTTCAGATTAGACCAGCAGTTCTCATTTTGTCATAATTAAAATGTGAGCTTGTATATGCGAACATCTTTATTTTTTTAATTACTATAGCTGGACATACTTAGTGGAAAAAGAGGTTCTAAGAAAACAATAAAAAACCTGCTGAATTTTCCTGCAATGTGCTTATTTTGAAGTGGGAAGGAAGTGAGCTGACATGGATAACATATGAACCTACTATATCTCCTTGATGTGGATATTAAAGGAACCTTGAAAATAGTTTATGGGGAAGTTGTTGGAGGCTTCTAATTTTAAATTCTTAGCAGGAAATCATTAAACTGTAGAGGAGCCAACATAACAGACTGTTGCTCTAAAACAAGAGCTAAATGCAGAGCATTCACATGAACTTGTCAGATCTTTTTTTAATGCTGGTATTTTTTTTTTCTTTCATGTTTACTGCAACCCAGATAAATACATTTTCATTTTTGTGTTTTTTTATATATGGCAGTTCGCAGTCCCATTCTGGATGAAATGTTAAAGCAATGCCATAATGGTCATACCTTAGAGAATATGAAGAAACAGATTATACTCCATCAGACCCAGAGGGTGTTAACTCCTTGCATGGTCAGGTCCTGCGCTCCTTCATTGGCTAGGGAAAAACCTTTAAAAATGTGGATATTGTTCAGTTTTATTTTCTTCTTTTGTGTGAGTTTCATGCGCCTTATTTGGGACTATTGCTGAGATGACCAACACATTTCACATAGGCTATGCAAGAGCTAGAAGAGGTACAGTAACCTTTGGTCACTATCAGCTTGGCTTGCTGAAGCTTACTTAGGGGCTGGAGGAAGGAGAGAGATCACTATGCGGCTGTAAGCACTCAGACATGAAGGTTAGTCACCAGAGTCAGCTGAGGTGCTTTACGAATGAAGAAGGTTTTAAGAATGTAGGTTTGCCGAAGCCAGATGGGCAGTGCTGCTTTCGGCTGTTCTGTGATTACTAAGTTTGTGCCCAGGTTATGAGCTTTTTATGTATCTGAGCTATTGATAATTTTATATTTTTCATCTGTCAGACAAAATTAAGCATGGTTTTTACAAAATACGACTTTGTGTAACTTTAAATAAAGCATGCTACTAGAAAAGAGAGGGCAGGATGCTGGCCACCCAGCACGAGCTTGTGATGTGGAATTAAGATGAATGTACCTGTCTCAGTTCTTTTTGTTGTCTGATGCAGCTGAGGGGAAAGGAGTACCGCTGAGGTTAATGTTAGCATCTGTGTGCGCCTTCTTCCCTGCCACTCCTGCTGAGAAGGTAGACTTGTTTATTCACTTGGTTGAGTGTAGACCTATAAAATATTTAATTTCAGATTCACGGGAGGTGTCAGTTGAGGAGCAATGTAGAGCACTGGTGCACAACACTTTCTTCTCTCTCTGCTACAATGTGCCTCTCCTTGCTGCAGTGTTTGAGCTCCAGGCAGGTGACCTCGTGCATTTTGTTCCCCTTTGTATGTTGTTTCTTTTTGCTTTTCAGTCTTTGAGCCCGTGGATCGGTAATCCTCAAAGATACCCCAGTGAGATCGCTGATGGTTATATCTAAGGGAGTGCATGATGCATTAGCAGACATGAGAAAGTAATTCATGGAAGTCCTGTCACTTTTCTTCTGATGTCAGCTAACCTAACAGATTCATCTGGGTTTAAACTACAGCTACTTAATCTATTTTGGCTAAAGATGAGGTCATTTTTTTGTTTCAAAAAGCAAATACTGTAATTTAGCTTAAGCCTATTTGAGAATTTTTTTTAAACTACAGTTAAGAGAAAAACTAAAAACTTTTCATCCACAAAAGAAATTGTGGCCT
Organism: Pluvialis apricaria; assembly: GCA_017639485.1. NCBI lineage: Eukaryota > Metazoa > Chordata > Aves > Charadriiformes > Charadriidae > Pluvialis > Pluvialis apricaria. The sequence continues at coordinate 1,466,605 of CM030024.1, forward strand.
TTAATTTTGAGAAATGATTCAAATTAGTTGAACCAGACCAAGCAATAATAATGCCTGTACAGCCGCTCTGAGATGGATTTATTTCAATAACTGCTAGCCAAAATGAGAATAAGCTGTCATCAAGGTCAAGTTAATATCTGATTGTATTTGGTTTAGAAACATTTTACATTAAATGATTGTAGCTCTTCTTATGTAAAAAAAAGCTTTTCATTTTGATGAGCCATTTAACCTAACCTCTGTGTCCGAAATAGCTGGGGGACCATGGGCAGTTTCTGCTTAGCGTTTGGTTCCTTTAAGTATAACAACAAGAAAAGCACTCCCTATTTTTATATACGAGCGAGAGGTGCATGAGAAATGCTAAACTGCCCTTCAATTATTGCCGATTACTCAGGTCCTGGAGTGTGGAAACTGCAGTGGTACTCTCATCAAACTTCATCTTTATTAAGTTTTTCTCCCTGCATCTTCAGCTTTTATATACATGTTCCTGTTCCAGAAAGCATCTGGTTTAGTTGAATTGCAGTTTCTTGTGAGCTAAAGGACTTCAGGAGAAAATTAGGAAACATGGTTTTAGTTGCTGGAGGATCTGTTGGTTGTGTGCCCAGGAAATCTTGAAGCACTTTTATTTTCCAATGGCGGTTTTGGGAATGTAGTTGTTGCATGCAAAAGCATCTTTAATGTATTGTAATTTGATTAAATTTGTGAGTGTAGGTATGATTTATACATGGTGCTATTGTCTCGATTGTAAAAGTTAGTATTGGCAGAAATGAGGCACTTTGTTCCACTTGGAAATGCAAAAGTGATGCTTGGGTATAAAAAGGAGACAGAAATATCTTGGAGTTTGAACAGGAGTTTCTTCCCTCATAACTGATTATTTTCTTCCCCTTTATTTCCTTAACTACTTTACAAATATCAGACTACATAGGACACATTTACGTAAAGCATAGGGAGGGCTGGGAGTCAATCTGTTTGGGTCTCTTCCTGGAGTGGTCTATGATTTTCCACTCCAAATTGTTTAGGGAAGTATTATCTATATTGAGTAGCACTAATCCTCCTGTAACATCACCTCTGGCTACATTTTTTCGGCTATGAAAGAGGGATATTGTACTTTTTGGAAGTGATGGACTTTAGTTGTCTCTGTGATGATGTAGAACTGACAATATTATTTTGTAATTTTTTTTTTTTTGTCAATAGTTTCAAGTCAGGTTCCTTGTTTTCTGGCTACTTTTTAATACAAAGTAATGGAAAATAATCTATTCAGCCCCTTTTATGTGCCGCGGTGTGGATGGCAGATGCTGCAGGCCTAGCGACTGGCACGCTGTGCTTTGGATGTTAATTAAAAGGGAAATAGGGATATGTCGTGGTGTTTTGGATTGTATAAAGCGCAAATTAGTCTTTGTCTCCTTAAAAGCGCACGCTTCATTGTATACGTGGCAAATGTATTTGTGTAAAACACTGTTATGAAATTTATTAGACAGATTTTTAAAGCAGGGTTTCTCAATTCTGTAGTTGGCTGGTGATCGATCTGATGGTGTAAACACCTGTAAAATAGGAAGGGATAGTTATCGGATTAGTGTGGATTAATTCATTAATGTTTGTAACAGGTTGTCAAATCCCTAGGCGCTTTGCTGCTATATTTCTTACTTTTTAAATACAGTTGACTTTATTGTGGTTAATGGAAGGAAACCCAAAGCACTTGTGGTACTTAAGCCAAACAATTATCTCCATTTTACTGACGGTGGAAGTATTTTTTGCAAATTTCAGTAATGGTTTTAAGCTGTTTTAAGCTAAAGGGGCCTGGGGAGTTGAAAGTGATAGCAAATAAGTGAAATTCTAGACATTGTTTTATAAGAATGAAATGTGCAAAGCTCGCCGGTATGCGGGGAAATAAAATCAAAATAGTCAGAAGTGTACAGGGCGACATCGGCGTGTCCCGCAGGGTGCGTCATTCCCGCGATGTCACCGCTGGGAGTCCTCATTGTCCGAGCGGCAAAACGCGGGGATTTGGGGCCGGGGAAGCCTGGAGCAACGGGGGGAGTCCCGGCGGCGGGGGCGGGGGTCCGGAGCCCCGGGCCCCGGTAGCGCCGCTGCGGCGGGCGGTGCCGGCGGGCGGGCAGCAGGGGGCGCTGTGGTGCCCGCGGCCGCCTCCCGCCCGCCCCTTCCGCCGCGGCGGGGGGGGGAGAGGGCCCGGCGGGCGGCGGCGCGGCAGGGGGCGCTGCGGCGCGGCAGGCGGCGCGCGCGGCCGGTAGCCGTTCCGGCGGGGGATTGCTGGGGGCGGGCGGCGCGGACATGCCCGAGCGGCGCCGCCGCCGACATCAACAATAGTCCGCGGCGGCGGGCGGGGAGCCATCGCGGGCGGGGAGCGGCGGGCGCTGCTGCTGCCGCCGCGCCGAGCCTTCCCCCCCGCCCTCCGCACCCCAAATCCCCTCCCGCCCTCCATGGAGGGGCCGTACTCGCTGGGGGTGAGCGTGTACTCCGACCAGGGCGGCAGGAAATACATGGAGGACGTGACCCAGATCGTGGTGGAGCCCGAGCCGCCGGCCGAGGCGGAGCGCGGTCCTCCGCACAAAGGCGGAGCGGCGCCCGGAGGCCCGCGCGGCGCCGAGCCCCTCGCCGAGAGCGGCCGCCGGAGGGGAGGGAGCCCGCGGGCGGCGGAGGAGGGAGCGCTGCCGCCCGGCTCCGGCCCCGGCCCCGGCCGGCGCCCGCGCCGCTCCGTGGCCTTCTTCGCCGTGTGCGACGGGCACGGCGGGCGGGAGGCGGCCCAGTTCGCCCGGGAGAACCTGTGGGGCTTCATCAAGAAGCAGAAGGGCTTCGGTTCGGCGGAGCCGGCCGAGGTGTGCGCGGCCCTGCGCAAGGGCTTCATCGCTTGCCACCGGGCCATGTGGAAGAAGCTGCGTAAGTTCGAGGCGACTGGCGCCTTCCAGTCCTCGTCCCCGTACCCCCCCCCAGCTCCGCCGGGCCCCCGTCCCCTCCCGCCTCGGTCCCCGCCGGGGGAGCGGGTAACGCTGCCGCTCCGCGGCCTTTCCGCCGCGCTTCTCCCTCGGGTTCCTCTTCTCCTTTCCGCAGGGCCCTAGGGGACGGCAGATCCCCCTGCCCACCTACCCCCCCTCCCCCGACGGCGGTCGCTCCCTTTCCCCCTATGCTCTTATCCCCCGAGCGTGGGACGTCCCGCTTTTAACCGCCTTTTTCTGCCCCCCCCCCCCCCGCCACCCCCGCACTATTGTGGGTTGCGTGGTTGGAAGCCTCCCTCCATCTCCGCTTCGGAGCCGGGGGCATCGCCACCGCCTGTGCGCAGGGAGGAGAGGAGAGCAAAAAAAGCGCGGTGTGATTTGAGGTGTTGAATCAAGTAATTGGGTGAAACTAGAAAAACCGGAGGGCCGGACTGTGGGAGAAAAGATGGAATCAGAGGGGTGAGGACACGTTGTAGGGCGGGTGTGCTGTGTAGCCGAAGGTGGTGTGATTATAGAGCTGCAGTTTGTTTTCAGGGTGTTACAAGTCCGATCTCCGAATTCGATTTAGTGGGAGGTCTTCGTCTTGGGGAATTGCATGGAATACCTCCTTAGATTTCCCTTGTCCAGAGTATCATGAAAAGGGAAGAAAAAAAAAAGGTAATTTTAGCAACCTTAAGTGGGCTGGGACAGTGTTTTTTCCCTAACTGTGCCTCGATTCCAACTGTTTCTATCGAGGCCTGCTGGAAGAATTCAGAATGTGGCTGTTTCATAAAAGGTAACTGTTTACTCACTTTATTGTTTGAGCATTAGGGAGTACGCCGGGTACCTGTCAAAACAGAAAACACACTTCGTATCCTGAAGACTATATAGATTGGTTGCTTAACTGCAGTAGGATAGGAGTTGGATCAAAAACGTGGACAACAATGATACTGACGGTTTGGCTTGGGAGGCAAACGTAGAAAGCAAGAATTGCGCTTAGAGCACAGTGGGGTTTCAACGAAGTGATTCATTGGGGGGGGTCATAGTGTCAAAACAGTTTCATTTTCTTTTTCCTTTTTCTTGAACAGCAAAATAGGGAAGTTGTGCAAATATCAGGTACTTGAAAAGATACGGGGGAAGGAATGGCAGGGTTGGGCACACACTGGTGTTGGATAGAAAGGAAAGGGTGTGAGTTTTAGAAGCACCAGAACTTGACCACAGCCTTGATGCTGGGGAAGGAGTGGTGAGTGGCACATAACCTCCTGGGCTGCAGACTTGCATGATAAGGAGAAAGATGTGTGAATAGGGCAAGATGGTTTGGGGGAGAAAGATAAATTTAGTTGTCTAGTTGTAGTATCCCCGTCTGTTATTTGTCTCTGTAACTATGTGTGACTACAAAATGGAGAGAGGTGGAGTGAAGTGACAGAATGCAGGAAATGCTATTTTAGTAATGAGTGTTTAGCAAATAGTACTTTGGTTGTGGAACCAATTTAAGTTGTTGTGAGGAACAACATAGCTCTGGCTATGAGCGTTTGATGACAGTTTTAGGTAGGCTATACAGTAAACTTCTACGTAGCATGTTTGGTCTTGCTGATTCCTACTGCATGTGCATAACAGCTAGAGTTTTATGTGACAACAGCTTTACTATGTCTAGTTTATAACTTCTCCTACGATGTTATGGAATCCCAGTGTGATTTTTGTTTAAGGTGAATGATTTTGCATATCATCATATGTAGACCAGATCTTTAACTCTGTATTGGTGACGCTATGGACATGAAAGGGTGACTGGCTATTTTGGTATCTTGAAATGGGGGCGGGAGAATGGTTTGGATTTTTTTGGTGTAGAGGATGGAGTCTTTATTGCTTCCAGTTGATGGCCAATGGAAGAGAAGCTCGTACTCAGCTGCTCTCAGTAGTTCTTGGAAGCTGGGGGGTCATCCCAGTGGACATCTCCTGTAATAGACAGGAAACACATTGATGAGGAGAGTACCAGAAAAATTAAAACACAAAAATACCCCTTTGTCATTGCTGATAATTTGGGGGTTAATTATATAATAGTAAAATTATCTGTATGCTAAAGAGCTTCTGGAGTAAAAGTTCTTATATGAAGCCTGTTTCTACAACTGGCGGTGGTAGGAACGGTGTTTATCAGAAGCATATTCAGGAGGTCTCAGATTTTGATGTAACTTTACTGAGGATCGCATAGGTTTATGTTGCTTTGGTAATTCATTATTTGTATAGCCAAGAGCTTGTTTTTAAATGTTTGTGTTTAGCTTGATGCTATTAAAAACATTTTTCAGCATTACTAGTTACAATTCAGAAAAAGTTGCATACTTCTGCTTTGGTTATAACTCTTCCCATTAAATTTAATTGAAGCAATAAAAGTCAAATAATATTTTCATCTCCTGTGTAATATTTTTTTTTGTAATTCTCACTGCAGTCATAATTTCAGGATTATTCTTAGAAATGTTTAAGAGTTTATGTATGTATTTGTATCTGAAGAGGACCTAGACCACTTGACGCAGTGCAGATTTTCAGGATAATGTATAATTTTTAGAGTCTATTGCTGTATTAAAAGTTCATACAGCATTTACTTTTTGAAAGTCTAATAAGAATTTTAGAATCTAAAGCTAATTTGAAATGAGATATTGTAGTTTGAATTAATATATATTAAAAACAGTGAAATAAAAATGAAATGTATTCTTTAGCAATTTTTGATTCCCAGAATAATTGTGAATCATTCTCAAAAATAAACAGGAGCAGAACTTCCACAGACACATTTTGGAGCAGTCTGTGTGTTTCAGGTCACACTCCAGCCATCGTAAGAGAATTTGCTTTTTAGATTGTAGCAGAGTATTTTTTTCTGTTACAGTTGTGGTATCCAGGTGTAGGATGCATGTTTTGGGGTAACATATACTGTTAGGGATGGGTTGTTTGTTTTAAACCAGTTCCTGTCCCTCTCTCCAGTCCCTCGAACAGAAGAATGGTGTAAAAAATAAGAAGTAATTGCAATTTAGGTACAAACAACTTACAGTTCTGGAACGCTACATAGATTTGTCTCTTGTAACTGTCTACTGTTGTAAGGAACAAACTAGATTATAACTATGATGGCTTCAGATAGCTTAAACACTTAACATGTCTTTTTTTTTTCATTTATCTTTTTTCCCCTTTTTTTTTTTTCTTGGAAGAGTGGGAAGTGCATCTGTTAAACTGGAAAATGTGGTATTTTGTGGGCAGGTACTGTGAGCGTCTGAACCAGGCAATGTTGTTCGTACTCTGCTAGACGCAGATGTGGGTTTACCTCCTACTCTCCGTTCGCATCAGCCTGCTCAGTGTGCAGTGCACTGTTTCAGAAACAACATGATTTTTGGATCTAAAACCTCCTAGCTGTAGTGGAGTTGTGTCTGTCCTGGGATGTATCGATGGTCCTAGTACATAGCTTAATAATTGATGACGATAGGTATAAAATTAGGGATACACGCCCACAAGGAAACTTTGACTTTGTTTTCCCCGAGAGCTACCTAGAGGTATTTCGCTGTTGCTACAGTTGTAGAAGTGGTATGTCATCCATGGACACTTCAGGTATATCTTTGAAGTGTGAATTTTGTTTTGAGAGCGTGTCTTAAGTTCAGGATTTCTTTTAATCTGTCAACTAGTGGTAAGAAAAATGGGCAGTGGTTTGCTCTGAACTTAGTGAAGGTCTAAACTCAAAAGTGGATGGCATTTAATATTGTTGCTTTGAAGGGACGTTACTAATGCCAGTTGCGTGCTAAAGAAAACGCTTGTGTTTCTATTTGAGCTGGTGTGGTCAGGTAGGGAAAGAAGTGTTATGTGTGTATTTAAGTAAGAATGGCAACTGGAGCTGATGTTTCTACCAAATGAAGAGTTTAATGTGCTGTTACTCTTAACTGTTAATTAGTAGATATTCTCAGTTAATTTGTTAAAGGAGAAAATGCCTTTTGATCATACCTGAGCATTGGGACTATTGCTGTATCTTATAAAAGAAATATAGGCTTTTTTCCTCTAAGTAAAAATAATATTTTGTCTTGCATCTTGCATCTAAATACAAGACAAAGAACAAGGTAACAAGAATAGGCTTTAAAAATAGCATTTGCTGAGTTTTGCTGGGTCATGGTATTATGTTGGAAAAGAATTCAGCAAATAAGAAAGTTTTCTTGATGATGTCCTGTCTATATGTTTGTTTTTAGGGGTTCCATATAGTTTGCACTAAAATGTTTTTTTTAATTTTTCAAATGAATAAAGGGAAAGGAAAGATGCAACCAAGTCAAATTTCATGAAGCAAGGCACTTCATACTTCCTGTCCTAGGCAGCAGGTGACAATTTCAATTTGTGGACTGATACGGCAGCTACAAACCCAGTTGAGTTTACAAACTCAGAGTTATAAAACTGAGTGAAGGGTAGTGCTTTTCAAGTAGAGGGAAAATTAGTTTTACAAAGATGTCCTATTGCTTAGGTTACAAGACTGATGAAAACACGCTCCTGCTATGTGGAGGAGTGAATGATTTTTATTTAAATACTTGAGCTCAGAAGAAAACTCAGGAGTTCTGACACTTTTGTTAATTTCTGATGAGACACAATCTCTAAAGAAAGGAATATGCTATGCTATGTAATACTTATCTCTAAACAGGAGCAAGGCATAAACTAAAATCCCTTGCTGATAGGCAGATCTAATTTCTGGTTCTGTTGGAGCCTAAAATCGGAGGCTGCTGTATAACTCTTTTTCCCTTAAGTGGGTGATTTTACTCTCCATGCTCTTCATTCCCATAAAGACTGATTTGACTCTCTAATATATTTTATTGCTATTGAGGGGTTGTTACACTGACAGAAACTCATTAGTTGCAGCTTGTTTTCTGCTAAGTGCATGGTTGAAGTTCTCATTACCACTTGACTTCCTCCCTCATTTGCTTTCCATTTGGAATGTGTTAGATTTAATATCCACAGTTAAAATTGCCAGACAAAGTTCTTCCAGTAAGCTGATTGAATGGTTGTGTTCTTGAAATAAAGCTACTCCTAGGGGAAAAAAAGTATATTTTAGTATTTAGAACACAAAGCTAGAACTCTGTGTTAGAACTTAAATGTTTAAATTATGCTGGATATCTTAGTACCTAACAATGAGGAAATGCAGCTTTTATCATCAGTCTGTCTATATAATTCTGTTTCTCCTCCGGCGCGTATTCCATGTATTCTCTTTCTTGCCTCAGGCACCTGGACATCGTGCAGTGGCACTAGAACTTACTGAGTACCTAATCTTTTACTTCTGCTTAAAACTTTTGAAGTTTAAAATATTTATTTTCACAGAGGGGAAGGCCTAATTGTCTTTTGGTTTTTTTTTTTCTTGTGTTTGTTGTGCCACAGGAAAATAAATAATATAGTACTTTGGCAGGCTGGCTTGGGTATTTCCTGCAAACAGAATGTGTATCACAGTGGAATTTTTATGCTGTACTGTGTGAGCGTGACTTGTGAAGTGCAGAAGATAGAATGTGACAAGGAGCTGAGTCTCCCTTCTGAGTTTGTCTGAAGACATGAGTGGGTGCAGTGAAGAAGAAACATGAGGTTGCTGTTGGCAGTTGAAATCAACTGATAACTGGGAACTTGAGTTCTGTTTTCCGAGGGTGCTGAAGTAGGTAGGGAGGAAGACTGGTACGGCTAATCTTTCTTAATTGGGATGTTGTCTCAATCATTCTATGGAATTTTGGAAGAAGATGAACTTGGGTGTGTAGACACAAAGATAGACAAGAAAAGAAAGAGGTGAAAGAAAAATTTGGATTGGATGTAAATGGGGAGAGCAGTGTGATAGGAAACTAACATGAGTGTTTTGAGGGCAAAGCTGTTGAGAAAGATTTCCCTAACCATATGTAGTTCACGTTAGTTACTGGTGTCTTATTGTCTGAATTCAAGGGATGTCTTCCGCAGAAGATTTGATGTTACGTCATGGATAGCATTCTTAAATAGTCTGCATTATTCAGTCCTCCAAAAGGAAAGGTGAATACAACAGTTGCGCTGTTATTCACCTTAAAACGTTCAGCATGTAAAAGTAAAATAGTGTTTTCTTTCCTTCTGAGGGGATCAGTAATGCCCAGGCAGCCTGATTGCCCATCAAATGTCCAGACAAAATGGACTAATTCATAATGTTTCTGTGTCTTTGGACAGGGAAGTGAATGGCAGATCTTAAAGAAGTGCTTGATCGCTCCTGTTCAACACTCAAGGAGCACACCTTCCCCCATATTCTTCTAGTGATGTTGGGAATATTGAACCAGAGGAGGCAGTTTCTTGAATCCTGTCCTGGTGCTTTGCTACTGGCTTTATATATATATGTGTCAATTTAACCTATAGCTAGGGGAATGATGTTATGAAAGTGGGGGGGGACCGGAAGGCACTGGTTTGCCTGGCCACACTGCAGTTAAGCACGCACTGTATTGAAATGTTACGCAAGCCTCTCTGACACCCCCTTCATCTTGGTCTTCAAAACATTATCAGTTCCACAGAATTAAAATCAAAGGCGTTTTTATTTGCTTTTTTTCTCATTGCAGCAGAGTGGCCGAAGACCATGACAGGTCTCCCAAGCACGTCGGGAACTACTGCTAGTGTGGTAATTATCCGTGGGTCAAAAATGTATGTTGCTCACGTTGGCGATTCGGGAGTGGTGCTGGGAGTCCAGGATGACCCCAAAGACGACTTTGTGAGAGCTGTGGAGGTGACACAGGACCACAAGCCGGAACTTCCCAAAGAAAGGGAGAGAATTGAAGGCCTTGGGGGCAGGTAACTGTCTCTGTGCTTTTTACTTCAGGTTTGATCTCTGGGTGCTATTTGTGTCATTCTGACTGAACTACTAGGTTTAAGCTTGCTTGTTTTAAGGGGGGCGAGCAAGCTGATGAATCTCATGGTCTATTTATATTCCTTCCCTATCTGTGCTCTTTTTTTTTTTTTCACTAGCTTGTTGGGGAATAAGTTCTAGTAATCCTTTGTTACACTATTGTGCTTTTTGCTAGGGATTTATAGTATAAACAAAATTTTAATTTCCTGGTGTATTCCCATGCAGCTGAGGCGCGCTACAATTCTAAATGTTCACTGAAAACTTTGAAAGTGGAGATACTGATATTTGACCTATTCTTCTAAAATCTGATGGGGGAAGAAATTGCCTTTTCATATAGATAATGATTTGAGGTCTGGAATATCTGTTTTGTCAAGTGGTGGAAACACAGCAGGTTGACACAAAATACTCTATAATTTCTCACACATTCTGCATTGTTCCTGAGGTGACAATGGCAGCTGTTGAGTAGGCTCTTCAAAGCTTCTGTTTAAGGAACATAAAAAAAAAAAATCTTAGAATTGAAACAAGATACTGTATTTACTGTGTTTAAATATACACTTAAAATGTTAGAATACCACATTTTAACATGTATCTACATTAGTAATTTCTTCACTGTCAGGAGCTGGCAGATGTTAGAACATCTCCGAGTTGCCGTTGGTGTGTGTTCCCTGTGACTGAGGAGGAAAGCAGACAGGTTTGTCAGATGGCACTAATGTTTTGAGACAAACCTCAGGGCTTGCATTTGGCGTAGCTTCACAGGAGCTCTCTGTTCTTTCGTTCTACAGTACCGCACCAGATGGATGGGCACAGTTTCCTTCTCTTAGCAGTTCAGAGGCAGAGATCACTGAAGGTTTTCCTGTTGACATCATTCATACGAGAACCCTGTCAGCTCATTAACCTTCAGATATTTGTCTCTCTAGCAGGTGGAAGTTGATCAGTTAGCTGTATTAGGAATGGTAGCTTTTCAGAAAGGGTAATTTGCAGTTTTGCTAGGGTACTACTTATAAACGTAGAGGTTTCCAAGTTGTGTATCTCGGAGATTGAAAGTCTCCGAAGCTTCAAAGAAGCATTCCCTGGAACTTTGTGTCAACAGGAATGATTAATATTTTTTTTTTCTTTTTTAACCTTTATTTTTACTGGTGCTCCTTCTGTTTTTCTTAGCCTGGCTGTTGCAGACTACTGTGAGGCAAATGGCAGGAGTGAGGTAGAACTGTGCAACTATACTTATTAATGTGTTCTCTTCCATGAGAGCAAATTGGGAAAAGTTAATGGGAGAACATAACTGAATCTTTCATTAAAAATGGTATTTTCCTAGTTGTACAAATGGGTGAGATCGATTTTAGGATGTGGTGTTTGTGACTTTGCCACACTGTGCATGCGAAAGGATCGAGCTAAACATGCCCTTGTTGTTAAGGCCTTTGAAGTCTCAGGAAGTGCATCTTGAATAGCTTCAGCATGAGGAATCTTGAGGCTGTTCCAGAGCTTCTCAGTTTCTAATTACCCATTGCTGTTCCTTGGATAAAAGCTAGCTTTTAAGTATCTGGTTCTGAACCTTGGTTGGTAAGGTTCCTTGTTCCATTGCTTTTTCTTGCTTGATGGCTCATATGGTCTCTGTTCTTCTTTCTTCCCTGCCTCCCCATGCCTGATAACAGCTGCCCCTTTTACTTGCTCTGGAGCTTCTTCTTTGACCCTTCTAATGCCATCTGTGAGAACTATAACCGGTGCTCAGTGCCTTAGAGCAGGTGTTAACATTCAAATGCAGAGCTGTTTCTTCCTATCTCCTGCTTTCAGCAGATAGCAACTATGAACAATTCCTCTTTTATTTCGGCCTCATGGTGGTGCACCATTAAGGAAATCCCTACAGAAGGCTGTTCCATTCTCTTCTGTTTTTTCCAACTGTACTGTGCCGCTCTTTACTGCTGAACTTTGACAGATGGAGAAAACTGAAAGAGGAACTACATGATATTTCCATCGGAGTGAGATGATGTTGATGGTCCTCATCTGAGGAAAGCAAATTCAGTTTTGCTTTTTCTCTGACAGATTAAAAGATACTCTTACATCTGGTTGTTGCAACCAGCCAGAATTTCTTCCAGGTCTTTGTTCCCCTGATTTTTCTTTTATTCTGCCCTTCATCTCTCACTTTTCCCTTTGGCTTAATATGGAATGAAGCTATCTAAGTGATACCGTGTGTTTTGAAATACTTAATTGTGCTGTGGACTTCCCTGAGGATGCTGTCATTATTGACTCCATGTTTGCATATTTAACTGGTTTTATGTCATTGAAACTAATTTTCATGCTTTCATTTCTGTTCCTTTTTAACCCCTGCCTCTTTCTGATGGTTTTAGTGTGATCAACAAGTCTGGCGTGAATCGTGTCGTTTGGAAGAGACCCCGTCTGACTCACAATGGCCCTGTGCGCCGCAGCACCGTCATTGACCAGATTCCGTTCCTGGCAGTTGCTAGAGCGCTTGGTAAGTCATGCCCGTGTTCGCAAAGTGAGACACCACTGCATGCAGGCCACCTGAACTGAACTGTACTCTGTTTTGCCAAAGCATATAGTTTAGAGGGATTTACTCGTTTGCCTTGCTACAAGGCCTTTTTAAAGTCTTTTTAATACAATATGGATTTCATTTTTCAAATAAAGCTGTAAAAGATGTCATTGGTGAGTGAAGGACTTGCCCGACAACATGCAGGATTTTAAATGTCAGTCTTACAAGGATGGTACTTCATTTCTGTTGCAAATGAACGTGTACAAAGCAGTTTGTGTCTCCAAGAGGGAGAGCACGTTTGTCTTACTGAAATAGTAATAGGACTGTAATTCTTTTACTAGATGGTGGTAAGAGTAAGTTTTGCCACATAGCATACAAATTATTTTGGTGTTCCTTTTGTGGTGAATCTCTCTTCTTTCCAGGCTTAGCATAGAATGAACTAAGGGATGAAAGTCAAGTCTTTGTTTATCTATAACTTGCCTTTGCAAGAGTATTAGTAATGGGAAACTATCTTTGAGGAACACCTTATTCAGAGGACAAAAAGGCATTATTACAGTACCTAGCAAACTTGTTACGAATGGGTTTTGGGAAGCGCTTCATAACTTAATCTTTGGATACCTCTTGCCCATGAGTGTTAGTGTTTTCGGGTCATTTTTTTCCTTAAATTTGGTTGCAGAGTTCCAGTCTTCTGCAGTTCATTTCATTTCCTTCCTTCCTCCCTTTGTCCTGGTGAAGAATTCTCAATCCAGATATAACCAGTATAGGGTTGATTTTATGGAAATGTGGTACCATATTTTTACCTGGGAAAACTGTCCTATGACTTAATTCCTTCTTGGCAAGCGTGACAGTTACGTGATAGTGTTGTCAGTGTTCCTAGATCAGCTGGCGGTGTGTCATGGGGACAGTCTGTTCCTGGGACCGTGGTCATCTTGATAATTGCATAGCATAACTGTGTCTTATTTCAAAGGCAGTGATATCTGTTTCATGTGGATTTGTCCAGTGTTAAGAATTATGCAGTGATAACTAACTTTGTAAAAGATAGCTGTATATCAAGGAAGGAGTCACTGGTGGCTGAAGGGTGATCTTTTAATAAAAATAGACTTTTAATTTTATGGACATAATTCTCTGTGTCTTAGAAGTCTTTATTACGTGCCATATTTTAGGCAAGATAGATGCTTATTTTATGATCACTAAAACCGACTCGAGAGTTTGAGTAAATCCTTTGAAGTTAATAGATGACTAGCAAACAGAGGTCTTCATCCACTGAGCAACATATCCCTCTTTTCCCCTTTTCTGCAGAAGGGTATGTGTTCCTCAGATTACAAGAAGTGTATGCTTAATTTTGATGAATCTTTCATTCCTATAATTGCAAATTTGTTGTTTGTCTAAATAGCCTGATGACTTTTGATCCAATTCCTCTCAGCAAGTCGAACAAAAGGATTTGGCTAGGTTTTGTGTGCAGGTGGGAATCCAAGGAATGATGCATGTTAGCCCCCTGTCGCATTCTTTGCCATTATGTGGATGGAGAGGGTTACTGGAGAATTTCAGGTCCAAGAAATGAGAACACCTAGCTTTTAACAGTTTTGGTTTCAAAAGTTAGCAGACTTGAAAGCTTAAAAGAGGGCTTTGGCATCTTCAAATCCTGCAGAAACAGGTTTTCAATGTGACAGTGTTTTGGTGTTTGCCTGTTCAAGCAGCCTCCTTGGCCTCTTCACATCCCCTTCTGAGGAGGTATGACAAACCTCCTGGAAAAAGGAACACAGCTGCTTCGCTCTGTAGGACCCAGATGGTGCACAGACGCTCACAGTTTGGAAACAGGATTTAACTTCTTTCTGAGGCCAGCATGGCCCTTACACGGCTTACAAAAGACCTACCACGACTAAAGCCGTTTGCATTCATGCTGTTGAGGCCTGCTCGACCTCTTGGCTGGCTCCCAGATTGCTACCCTGGTTGGCACAGTGCTGCTGCGTTGGAGCCTCTCCAGGCAGAGTAATAACTGTCAGTGTTGACATATACTGGTTACCAATACTCTAGTCAATCCCACTAAGATCGAGCGCAGTGATTCTTTTTGCTAAGTCCAAACTCGGTTGTTTTTCTTGATTGAAATCCCATACAGATCCCAGACTGGACAATAATTTTTAGTAGGAGAGCAAGAGTCTCTTGACACGCTGCTCTGCACCATGGAGAGAAACCTAGTTGTGAATTTGCTATCTTTGAAGTGGGAAGATTATCTGATTAAAAACTAAAAAATTTAGAACATAGATGTTTGGGTTTTTTTAAAGTTTGTCTTTCTCTTACAGCATTTTAAAATATGTTGATGTAGTCTCATCCCTCATCCAGTCCTTAAGTCTAGCACTCATTGTAAGGATTACGGCAGAGGTTTTGGAAATAGCAGGAATAAAACACTGAAAGAGTATTGTATTGGTCAAATATTTGGACAGCAGAAAGGATACTGGTGCAATAGAAGTCATTCTGGCCAGATTAATTCCGTTGACATTCCCTTTACTGTTCTGACTGTCTACAGTGTCTTTCTGTCCTAAAATAAGCATTTGTGGTATGCACTTTTTATTACCGCTGCTTCTTCTAGCAGTAGTGACTGCATTTAAGTAATGTTATGGGGCTATAAATAAATTAAACAAGTCAGAAATATTTAGGCTTCATACTGTCTGTAAAGTATCTGTATGCTACTTGTACTGTATACAGGTTTTAAGTCTTCTAATGAAATATTTTAAACTGTAGCAGTATCCTGCATTTTAAACATAGCTACTTCTGCTAAGTTTTTCTGGGCAATGAAAACATCTTTCTTCATACCAATTTGCCTTTTAATAGATACTTATGAATCCTGCACAATCTCAGAATTGTTCACCTCGGGACTTGCTACGCATTCTGATCAGGAGAGCATTTAGTTTGCTTAGAGTGTAATCATTTGAGTAAGTTTGCTGGCACCCATAGTTTCATGGTAACTGTCTGTTTTATATGCCTGTCCCTAAAGCAGGTGTGAGGTGACTCAAATTACGTGAATCCCCTTGTGTGAGGCAAGGCTGTGAGCGTGCAAATTGCTGGCTACTGTAGAGCAGATGCTCAGCGGCAACAAGCCGTGGTGTAACTTGCTTGTGTGTTTCGAAGAGTCTGTGTGTGTCATTGCATCATGCATTAGTTACTGTCTCCCTGTGGCGACAGTCACTCCGTGTGGCACTTGGGAAAGCACTGTAGGCTCCCGTGAGCGTGCTTACGTGTGTGTTCTGGGGAAAGAATACTGAGAGGGGAAATAACCTGCTCTGTGTATGCAGCTGGAGAAGACTGAAGGACGGACTACATGATAATCTCCACTGGAGTGAGTTGATGTTAATGATGATGATAATAGCCAGATCCGTGCTATGCCATCTAGCTAAATATATTAACTTAGACCTGTTTCTGGGATGGTAAGCACAAAGGCTCTAAGCGTACAAGATGTGTGCTTTGTTCCTACGTGTTGAACCATTGTGAAAAAATGAAAGGAAGAGTTTTGATCTTGGGAAACCAATTTTGAAGTAAAATCTGGCCATGTATGTAACTTCTAAAGATGGTATACAAAGTAGGGGAAGTATAGAGAAGCTACAGCCTGAGCTCTGAATATGTTACAGTATAACTTGAAGCAAGAACAGAATGTAGAAACAAATAGTGTGATTAATTACTGAGCTTTGTAGGTTGACTGTAAGTGTAACTTAAACTCATTGTCGTTTTCTTAAGTTGCTATTTAAGTTCATATCCCCAGCTGTCCCCCAGCCTGATCAAGTTGACTGGTAATGTGTGGTGTGGTGGTGGAAAGGGGTCTTGATTATTACTTTTTTTTTTTAA
Organism: Pluvialis apricaria; assembly: GCA_017639485.1. Classification (NCBI taxonomy): domain Eukaryota; kingdom Metazoa; phylum Chordata; class Aves; order Charadriiformes; family Charadriidae; genus Pluvialis; species Pluvialis apricaria. The sequence continues at coordinate 1,482,689 of CM030024.1, forward strand.
ATCATATTGGATCTCTCTTGGTAAATTAGTTCAGGTTTAAATCTAGTAAATCTTCTATGGACTTTTTTCCCCTCCTCCTCCTCCCTTTTTCTTGGGAACTAATGTAGTGCCAAGATCTGCAGCTGTCAAAAGGGTTATGTAGTAAGGGATTACCTCGCAGTATTGTAGCTGTTTGGTGTGTTGGGTTTTGGTTTTTGTTTTTGTTTTTTTTTAAATGAATGAATGATGAAACCTATACCAAGGACCCGTTAGTTAAACCACTCATTCCTGTGGCAACAGGAAGTATCTTTTCCCTGTTTTTTTAATCTAGAAATATCATAGACTCACCCCCATATCTTAGGTGGAGTGGCCTTCACAATATGGGTTTGACTCTTCATAATAACGTGAATTTCCTACTGACCCCTAAAAGGAGTTATGTACTAGAGCAGTGAATGCTTAACGTATAGCTGCTACAAGAATGTTGGCTCTGACAGCGATATGGAAGCTGTTTTCCAGAACAACTTATTGGATGCCAGAATTGTTTTGTGAAGCTCTCAGAACTCGCATACCATGACACCCTAGAGAAGAGGGTATGGCTGATCTCAAATAATCTAAGTACATTCCTATATAAGGGTTTAGTTTCTTTATATGCGTTTAACTATTAAAAAAAAAGTTACCAGATAGAATGGGCACAGTCACAGCACAGTGCCTGCTCTTAGTTCTTCTTTCCTGCTCCTTTGTAGGCCCCACAGTGAAGATCACTCACATTGAATTGCACAAGCTAGCAAGCTACACTGAACTACTGCACAGCGTTTTTCAGGTTTTATTGATAATCACTTCTTAAATTTTATCTATATAAAACCAGACGAACTTGAAATGCATTTGGGATTCGAGTCTTGTCCTAGGGATGTCTAGCTCTAGCTTGTATAACTTTCTTCATCCCCAAGACAAAATGTGTATGTGAGCCTGTACAAAATGCAGAGTATATACTTAACTTTGTGGATCTGTGTTATGCAGATCATGTGAAGGCATGTGTGGATCTCTGTAGCTCAAATGAGAAAGTCTGGGGCTCCCTCCCGCCTCAGAGACTGGAGATCTCTGTGCATGCCTCTTTAGCTGTCTCGTCTTTGGCAATGTAGAAAAGCAATAATAAAATTTTTCTCCTGAAGGCAGAACTTTACCCAGGTTTGGTCAGTGCATTCTTCTGTTTTACCCTTTGGCTTCAGCTAAGCAAATGCTGTCTAGGATTGTCTTTTGAAGCTTGAAATTCCACCTTAGTGTTCATTTGAAGGATTTAATTCAAGGCCAGAAATTGTGAGTAGCTTTCTGCATGCCATTTTAGCTCTTCGCTTCTGCTTTTGCATACTCGTTCTTGCTGGCTTTTCTCATGGTGTGCTCGGGCGTAGCCCTCGACAGACACCTTTTTTCTGTCTTGCCTGTGACTTTTGCTAACACACAAGCAGAGATGAGCAGTCATGGTGAAGACTGCCTTATGAGCAGCTTTTAATTCACCATTCATTTTAAATGCAATTACTTGTTTAATTTGCTGTTGAAATACTGGTCTCTTGCCTGTGCTTTCCTTTCCCACATAGTGTTGAGGGTGGCATTCTTTCAACAGGTTTGATGGAAATGGTATGTAAAAGAAGCTCCTACAAAAAAGTACTTTTAAAGGAGCAGTGCCTGTTTTAATGCCTCAGGTGCTATCTGTGTAACTTTTCCGCTCGCTGCTACCTTCAGTTTTGTCCCCATCCCTCAGACTGAACCGTCTTTAATCATTCCTGGGTTGTATGACTGGGACATTGCGTTGCATTCATCTTTAGACTGCTGGGAAGATGCCCTCTTGTGGCTATAGCACTGGGTTGCCGTGAGTTTTGGTGAAAGTTTTCCACCCCAGCTCAGCCTGAATGGTTTTAAGTGGTTACTGCCTGTGTCCTTGCTGAGATTTGTCTCGCTTCCTAGCAGTGCTGTCTCATTGGCAGTGAAAAAAGGAAGTTCTGCAAGTCTTCTCTTTGGACTAACAGACCTTTTAGATAAAATTTTGATTTAAAAAGATCTGGGATTAATCAAACTGGGTTTTCGGTTTGAGCTGACTTATACAAGTAAACTTTTCTTTCCTCTATTAAAACCAAAAGATATTTTTGTATTCAAAACAGCATGCTCCAGAAACATAAATGAAAGACTTGATTTATATGACTTCTGGACATACTTTTACTATAAGAAGGCTTTGGGCTTAATCCAATCCAGTCTACTTCTATGATGGGTGTTTTTGTTTGTAACTTCAGTTACTTTCCCGGCAGCAGCTGAGTTACAAGTAGATTTTTTCCTTGTGTTTTAAAAGAGAATAGTGAGCAGATAAGATAGACTACATGGTTTTTTATATTCTTATAGGTAGATAAATTAGTTTCCTGCTCCTTTAGTATATGATTTCAAACATCTATTTTTCATTTTGTGAGATGCAGTGTAATTTTTGTGTAGATCTCTGTATTTTATTCTGGTTCAAGTCATGGCTATGAAACAGGTATGATTTTTCTGCAAGATACGGAAGGAACTATATTAATACGTTTTTTTGTTTGTTCGGAAAAGAAATAGACAAGCCTCACATGGAAAGAAACATTCCTGGTCTGTAAGTTTTTAGAGAACAAGATTGTTCAGTTTTGTAAATGTTTGGGTTTTAATTTGGAACAAAAATAATATGGCTCACAAAGTGAAGTCTGAGAACCTGGCATTCCAGTTCTGTAATGCTAGCCTTTGGCATATCGCATCATCTTGCTATCTTGGCTTCCCAGTCTGCTAAAGGGTCACTTGTCTGTCTACTGGCTTTGGGACAGAATTAAAGATTTCAGAGCACGTTGAAACACTTAGGGAAAAGCGTCCTCTGCTTTCTGCCTTACTTTCCTCTCCCTCTTTCCTTCCCAGAATTGTAATAGAGGGTGCCATGTAAAATGATTCTCCTTAAGTTTGTCATGTGTTCCTCAGCCACTGTGGATGCTGTCCTCTCCAGCTGGCCAGAGAAAGATATACAGCTGACATTAGTATTCTATCTATGCAGCAGCTCTAAAAAGCATTGACTTAATCTGTGCTGTTCTGCCCTTTAGAGGGAGGAAAAAAAAAAGGAAAAAAATAGTACCTCATCCTCGTGGCATGGGTTGGACTTTGCTGGCTTGGGGTTGAAGGATCTGTGAGAGAATTATTTTTTTAAGGGACATATTCTTTATGCAGTACTGTTCTACCAAGGATCACTTGCCTGCTTGATTAGTCTGAGTTTGTGGGGTTATGGGAGTAGAGTGACAAAATACTCACGCTGAAGGCGATTTTCCCTTTTCTTTAGGGCAATCACAAGTACCGGTTGTTTCCTTCTAGGCTGAGGAAGGAAGAATCTGGATTTTTCTATATGCCTTAGGCTTCAAATATACTTTGTGGAACTTTTCCTGTGTCAAAGAACAAAAGCTTTTTTTTCCCCCCTGGTTTGTGACATCTAGAGCTCCATTTAGTTTTCGGTAGCACCAGACTTGTCTGGAGTTGGTCAGTTAGTACCTGATTCTGCTTAAATGCTGTTCCATCGTACAACTTTGTAAATAAGTTATTGTGTATTTCCTAGAAATTTTTGAGCTTGAATAGATGAGTACAGTTGAAGCTAAAACTCACGGAGATTCAGTTCTCACTGTACATTTACAGCAAACTTGGAATGCTGCTTTGACAGAGGTGATGCTGCAGGAGATTATTCGAAAGAAAGAATTTTCCCAAAAAAATGCATGTTTAACAAATTTCGCCTTTGAAGCTGCGGGTCTTTCAACTGGTCTAGCTCGTCTTCAACATTTGCTTTTAGGAAAAACTACTTTTTTTCTTGCAGTATCTAATTTTCTCTCTTTCTGCCCCCGCCCCCAGTTAAGAACGATGATAGTACTGTAGAGATGTGGCTTAGTTGCAGATGTGCACGTGGATTTGGCCAAAGATGTGGACTGCTATTTTCAGGTAGTCTGGCAGCCGTTCTAAGGCAAATCGTGGCATTCCAGCTTTTAATTCCTGTGTCGAGCCCACACCCCAGCGTACGGTTACACCGTGGCCTTCAGAAGGGCAACTCATTGTGGAGGAGAGACATGGGTTGGAACGCTTTCCGTGGCTACTGGGGTGGTTGGGCTCCTGGTTAGGGGTTTGGCATGTGACTTGTGAGGTGTGGATTCATCGTGTGCGTTCCCGGAATCTCTGCGTGCCCTTCGGCAAGTTTATGATCCTTGGGGGTCCTCTTTATAACCAATGTGATATTCCCGATTATCCTCATGAGGAGCTGCCCTCCTCTTGGAGGAAGATTCTCTGAAATCAGTATGATTATTACTCAGCTGTTTTCTCAGGAAGAGCAGCAGATGGGCATGATGACATGTATGTAGATGAACCAAGATTAAATAGCATCAGGTTATTTTTATCATACACCACAGTATTCTTCATTAAAAAAAAATGATTCAGCTAATAATGTTTGTCATTTCTTCTAAATGAGTATGAGCAAACTAGCAAATAAAAGCATAAAAATATTATGCACGTTGGAAATTGCTGCTGCTACTCATTCCATGATCTGGTTGTTGTAAGATCCCAAGCTCTTGTTTATTTTAACCTGCTGTGTCCATGACAGGCACGATGTGAAGAACTCTCAGTGCATGAAGACTTTCCGTGGCAATTCGTATACAATAATTGCTGTGCTGGAGCTCAGCTCTTCTGTTACAGTATTTATTTTGATCTTGTTGCCAGCTGGCTTGCTTTGTTGTGAGTCTGTGGAGGGAGAGTGCACCTCTATACAAGCAGGCTTGGCTTTTAATTAGCACTTATTAGAAGCATGTGTTTCTGTCTGCTGCTGCTGCAATGAAGGTGAATTGGTGCTTTAATGAGGATGGACCATCCATGCTTGCTGTGGTGAAGGGGTGTAATTGAGTTGAAGTATTCCCTTTCCTGATTCTGGAAAAGTCTTTTCAACTGGTTGATAGCTTAAGGCAAAGCTAATGGAAGGAAGTAGGAAGACAAAAAGCTTATTTATTATCTTTAAAAGGGTGGTGATGGATGCGGAAGAAGGCTACAGGCATGCTTTCTGAAGCCAGCAAAAAGCAAAGGAAAAAAAAAAACCTGACAAAACCTTACCCTTAACCTGGAGTTCTTAAGCTTCTGTATGCTTTTCAACCCTGATGCTTTAATTAATTTCTACTTTTAAAGCCATATGTTCTGCACAAAAGATCTGGACAGTGCTTGAAAATAATGTTACTTTTTTATTTCTTATCACTATAGGAAGCTACTTATAAAAATTAAAAAAAAAAGAAGGTAAGAGAAGGTGTTAGCGTAACGTAATACCTTTCTTGATTTAAAGGCCCAACCTTTAAAAAAGTGGGTTTTTTTTTAAGTATACCCCATAAACAAAATTGAAATACATTTATATGGAAACACATTTTTCTGTTGGACTGGTTTTTACTTGAGGATGATTTGGAGGAAGCACGTGAACCAATAGATGTTTTGATTGAAATGTATTATTTAAATTCAGTTCAGGCCATCGTTGCTGGTGAGGTGACCCCAAACTCATTCGCATAGCAAGAGAGATTTAAAAATAGAAAGGTTCGCTGCATGAGGCCTTCCAAGGGAGAGGCTTTAGCTTTCATTTTCTGCTTTCCTGCTGGAACCCAGGCACTACTTGTGTTCCTGTGGCTTCTTTCCAGCTCCAAAATTTGGCACATGGTGTTCAGCTGGAAAGACGCTCTAACACAGCACTGCATGGCTTTGAAAACGATGCTGTGGAAGCAGGAGGAATGGGAAAGAGAAATTAATAGGGGAAAGGCTTCAGTCTCTCCTGCTTTGCCCTTTTCCTTTGTTCCTTCCCTGTGGCACCTGCATGCAAGACACGACCATGTGTTTCTGTATTGCTCAAAGGGCTGTGGAGGATCTCGGGTTTTTTTTCCTTGTTTTTTTTTTATTTTGTTTTGGGGTTTTTTTGGTTGGTCCCCCCCCTTTTTTTTTTTTTTGTTACAAACAGGCAGGTTAGCACCTTGAGTGTGAAAAGGTGGAGTGTTAGTTTGAGGTTTTTTCTTCTGTGAGCGGGACTTCTTAGGGTGTGCGGGGCAGCATATACCATCCTGATGCAGACTGAAGTCTAATGCTGTATTTGATGTTGGGGAGAAAAAGGGGATTATGTGATCTCTGCTCCCCAAGCCTCAACCTAGTTCTATAAACTGTACCATAATTAGCTGAACAAGAGGTAAGGATTTTGTCTCCAGTATTTTAAGCGGACCAATTAACTGGAAAGGCAGATTTTTGCAAGTTTGTGGGTTCAACAAAGGCTTTACTCCTGTTGAAGGAGAGAACTTCAGTTGTTCAGGAAGGTTTTAGTTTGGATATTGGGGTTTCACTGTTTTCTATGTATTAACCTGTTATATTTCCCCTTTTTCAGAAAATCCTAGTTTTAAGAGAGTAGAGGACCTCTTGTAAACATAGGTTAGTTTGAATGTGTTTTCATTTAAATTGCTACATATTAATAAATATGATCGGAAAGTGACAGCAGCAGAACAGTAATTGTGCTGAAATTACTTTGTGTTGCTGTTGGTGACTTGAGACTGATGGTAATTGTTTTCATGGGAACATTTTTCTGTAGTTTCCAAGATTCATATTTTCATGTGTACTGTAACAATTCAAAAACACTTTCTTCTACACTAGGTGATCTTTGGAGCTACGACTTCTACAGTGGTGAATTTGTTGTGTCTCCTGAACCTGACACTAGTGTGCACACAATTGATCCTCAGAAGCACAAATATATTATCCTTGGCAGCGATGGACTGTGGAACATGATCCCACCTCAAGATGCTATCTCCATGTGCCAGGATCACGAGGAGAAAAAATACTTCATGGTGAGAGCAGTGGCTATAAGTCATTGTGGAAATTTAATACTTTTTTCCTCTAAAAATTGCCTAGTCTGGCATGTATGAAAAGTACCCAATGATGGCATTGTTGTTTAGGATATTCATAGTTTTGCCACAAAATATAAGTTGTTACAATGTGGCTGACACTGTGCTTGCATATACTGTCAAATACCATGCATGGTGTTAGCGTTGTTTAAATTATTTGGTTGTCATTTTTGGGAAATTTGACAACCAGGATGGTATCTGTGAGAAATAAGGAAGATAACTTCCTTAGAGAAGGAACGTGTTATACAAAATATCATCTGAAAATGAAATTTGTTTCACATTAAGGCACGTGTTATAATGTAGACAACTGTTTATTGTTTTTTACATGATTTCTACAAAGTCTGAAATAATATTTTTTTTTTTGTACAAAACAATTTAGAACTTAGTGGTGTATCTAAGCATCAGATAGTAAATAGTCTGTAAACCCTTTAGACTTTAGGAAAGACTGTAGGATGTGTTACGACCACGCTATTTATGCAAGTCATTGCATCAGTGTTACGGTTTAAAGCAATCATACTGGTGGATTCTACCATAAACTGATTTTAAAGTTATATTTCACTAAGAAAGATACATTTCAATTAATATTTCCTCTTGTGTTTCTGAATCAAGCTACTTTAGCACATGATATATAGGAATATATATTTCAGGCTGTGCCACATAAACTCTCCATCTTCCATTTATAAATACAATGGACCTGATTGCTTTCTCTGTCTGTCCCTCTCTTCTAACATAAAGGGAGAGCACCGGCAGTCTTGTGCCAAAATGCTGGTGAACAGAGCGCTAGGCCGGTGGAGGCAACGCATGCTTCGTGCAGATAACACCAGTGCCATCGTAATCTGCATCTCGCCGTTGCAGGATAGCAAAAGCAACTTGGAAAATGAAGAAGAATTGTATCTCAACTTGGCAGAGAGTCCCTGCTATAGCAGCCCCGATATGAATGTCATGACACCCTCCCGCTGCTGTACCCCCCCTGTCAAGGTAACATGGTTTGTTTGTTTGGTTGGGTTTTTTTCAGTGTTTTAAGTGTTCCACTTTTGAGTGTGGAGCCCACTAAATACATATCAGTCTCTCTTTTTCTTCCCCTGGTAATAATTTCTTTTTATGCAGCTTACTGTGATGTGTAGGATTGGGGCAATGGTGTAATCGTTGCCAGTGATTGAAGTAACACTTTCGGAAGCCACTGGCCTGTCAGCTTAAACTGCTGTTTAACTGTTGTGCTTTGGGCCGGACTGGCCACTGAAACGCACAACACATTTATTGGTGCTCAATGTGGGGCCTGAACCCAGGACCCTGAGATGTTGCTTCTGTTTGTATGTTTGTTATTTTTATTTTAACCGCAGTGGACTAGGCTATGTATGGCTAGATAATATATTTCAGTTGTAGAACAGTAACTTGACACGAATTGCCCGGCTGTATCGTCAATACTTCGATGGGCAAAGCTTTGGAGAAACAGATGAACTTTTAATATTTCTTAAAAGACTTTGAAACATCAAAGGCAGAGTATTAAAAGTATGAACTTCTTAGAATTGCTGAATTTGGGGATATGATGTTTTTATAACTCTTAAAATCCTGATAATTTATTAGTGCTTGTTGACCTGTATTCCCTCCTTAACGTAAAAGAAATGATTACTGTAACTTCATGCATATAGCTCGCACAACTTTAAATGCACTGTTTCTTAAAAGTAAGTTTTCCGAGATTCCCCCACAAAATCAGAAGTAGGCTGTTGAAAGAGAGGAATCAGGCTGTGGGGATCAGAGGTTTAAAGAAGGAAAAAACCCGACACACCCCCTGAGAGACTAAAGTTGGACTACAGTTTCTTATCCTGCCTTGCCCCAGGTACTTGTATAGCTTGCACAGCTGATGTACTGCAGGCTGCTTGTGGACCTGTTCTTAATCTTGCTGTGGTTTGTTTTGGTTTTGTTTGGTTGTGGTGGTGTTTGTTTTTTTTTTTTTAAGGTTACCCATGGTTCATGTATTCAAACACACATTGTTGTAAAGAATGTTTTCTTTCTGGATTGGGAGATCTTATTATCTTCCTCTGGTAGATGTAATGCTCTTTGTTAGGGGAAAAGACACTATAATACAAGGTCTTTCTTCAGGTTAGTAGTTTTAACCATGAGATAAAGCAGAGCTGTTCAGCTTTTTTTTTTTTTTCCTCTCTCTAAGAACTGGAGTGCAGTTATGAGTGGATGTTTGTTTCAGTAATTACGAGCTGCTCCTGATTTAAGTAACTGTCCTTTGATGTTCTGCAGTATCTTTGGATAACTGTCCTTTGGGCAAAGTAAAAAGAAAGCAAAAATTAGAAAGGGAGTCGTTAACATTCCCTTGGTAGAAACAAGCTGCTGATAAAATGGCAAGCTCAACCTTTCTGTCTCCTTCCCTCCCATCCACTGTAGCAAAATACATGAAAAGAGCTTAAAATCTAGCAAAATTTTGAGTGGAGAAAATTATTTAAATTCTAAATACTCCTAAACTTTTAAATTGTACAGTATGTTTTGTGTGTAATCTGTTATCAGTACTCGAATAAACGTTGAGCTACGTTGCCTGCAAAGTATCCAGGAAGCAGCATTTCTGGATAAGGACTTAGTGAAAATATTATTTTTTTCCTTAAGATTCCCCCTCCTAAGTAGATTCAGTGAACTGTGATGTGTGAATCTAGGTAAATTGCAGCAGGTGGTCACAAAGGGTGAAGAGATCAAAACTTTAGACAACTAACAATTTTGGTGTTTCCCATGTAGATAAGACCTTTTTTTATTATTATTATTTTTGCTTCATGTGCAAAACCCAAAAGAACATTTTGAGTGGTTACAGCTCTGCATGGATAATATATGTATAAATTAGTTCTATTTTAATGCAAAAGTTTTTCTTCTCTTGGATTAAAATAGAACTGGTGTTGTCAATTTAAAAACATAGATCCTATTTCCTCAGTACTTGGTTTTTTTTATTAAAAGTACTAATCTAATATAGGTTTCTGCTTTAATAACAAGCGTCCAGCTGTCCTCACAGAGTACCTGTAAATAGCAGAAGAATTGTGAGAAGGAAGTTGAAAAGAAAAGAAACAGAAACAGACCACTGTACTGTCAGAATAATTGAAATACATCTGAAAAAAACAGATGTCTCCAGGCAGATCATTATAAATGAAGTGTCTTAGAAGTTGTGTTTCCACGTATGGTTATTTCTTTGCAAAACAAGAACTTTGTGTAGTTATGTGTATACTTGGTAACTACACCATCCTGAGTAATGTTATCTTTTTTATAGTACAAAGAGCTTTATCAGTTAGGTAAGAGCCACAATGGGAGGAAAAACATATTTCCATGAACTCTGGTTACGTAGTGGCTGGACTGCAGGCTTTTCATTTACACAGCCGTCATGGGAGACTTGTGGGCAATACTCAGTGCACGCAGGACCGCTTGTTGGCTCAGCGTTTTCTTCAAAATTGAAATGATCTAAAGCATAATTGAGGCATTTAGGGCTTTCCCCCAAAACAGTCAAATACATGGTTGCTTATGCCTTGCTTCAGACATTGAACGGGAGCCTTATGACAAAGTGCTGATTTTCTCACAAAGTACAGCCACACAACTATTTCAGAATATGCATTTTGGAATTTTTTTCCGATTGTGATAACTTGTGAGAGATTCAGGAAATGCCCGTATTTCATGATCCTTTGTGATCCTAGTGACGTGTCAACCTCCTAAGAGGGAAAAGCGCCCTTTTGTTGATTACTCAAAAGAAAGTATTGCAATAGATGACAATATCCACTTACAAAACAATACATAAATACCTTGATACCTAAAGCTGCAGGTAAATATGTGGTCTAATTTAGGTCAGTAGCTAATCTTCTTACAAAATTACTGTTGAATTTTACTGAAAAGGGATCATCACAGTTTCTGTAAAGGAATGAGAGGTGGTTCCCCAGGTCGGTGTGAACTCCCAGCGGCTGTGGTAGGATTTTCGCCCAGAGGGGCGAGGTCAGCGAAAAGAGGTGGCAGTGGAAAGGGTATATTTGCCCGTTACCTTCAGAGAACTGAAAGAAGCATGGATAGCCTTCCCCCTTAACAGCTGCTACCTTCCAAACCAATTAATTTGGAACTAGATGGAGACCAAATCAAAGTTTCTCAATTAAACAGAAGTATTTAATTGCATATCCTTCTGGCAACAATTACTAATACCAAATTAATTCAAGTATTCCTGAGGCCAGTGATAAAGTCTGCTTGATTAGATTGTTGAGCAATGACATTGGTGAGCCGTGTTTTATTTTCCTTGTTTTGTTACATCACTCTTTAGCAGCCCATCCTCTGGCTTCATTCGGCTCCCCAAAGCCTTGTCCGATCTCAGCTATTCGTACTGAGCAAAAGATGTTGGCAACAAGAGCCACAGTGTTAAGCGACTTGCACAATAAAAACAGAAAACCTAGAGACACAATTTCAAAAATTAAATTCAGCAGATTAAGTAACGTTGCCAGAGCTACTCTGTGTGTCATCTAGCTTTCTTACGGGTTCTGCAGGAACAGAGTGGAAGAATAGCCTCTAAAATGCCATCCATAAAGGCCTGCCTTCTTGTGTTGCTATATGTAGTAAAAGAATATTATCTAAATGGATTTATCTACACAGGGGGAGGAACAAGGGAGTAGAGGAGAGTGGGAAACCAAATCTAGATGCTAGAAACCATTCTGATTATTTTCTCTGAAAGAGTGTCTTTTATTAAACCTTAGCTTTTTTCAAAAGTGCTGAGCAGTTATGGATCTCTTCTTGAAGGTGAACTGAAGTCGTTCTGGGTTGTGATTTGAAAAGCGTCTGTTTATTCATCTGAGATGTTACATTGCCTTACTCTGATCCAGCTGTGTGCGCATCTGAGTTTTCCGCAGGTTATTTTCTTAAAGCAGTCATTGTCATTTGCCTTACATTGATGGTATGTAGAGTAACATGGCCTTGAAATTTACTTTTGAAGGACTCGCTGCGTAACTAGGGATTTCTTCACAATTAAATCTTTAATAAGGTCATAATTCCTATCTTCGGGGCACTGCATAAATACTCATTTTCATAATCCCCCTGCGGATAGCGAAAGCAAGTATTGGCCCCGTTTTCCTGTTGGTAAAACTGAGAACGAAGCAAAAACACTTATCAAAGGCTGCAGCAGGGCTGAAGGTAGGGTCAGTTTGGGAAGTCTCTGGTTCTCAGGACGTTGTATTAAGCAGCTTCTCCGATGTTCCGAATGAGCGTGCTCCGTAGAGAGTGGGTAGACGTGCTGTGAGGAATGGAGTGGCTTTCTTTCGAAGCTGTACAGCATACATAAAATTAGGCAATAAAATGCGTTACTTCGCATAGCAAGCTAACTGGTTTTAGAATAGCTTTGTCCGATGCCCCACCTTTCTATGTGCAATCAGGGCACCCACGCTGAAGAGCTCCTCGGTCTCCCTGGTAATCTGGTTATTCAGTAACTGAGAATTCGAAATGTAACAAAGGTCAGAAGACTTTTTTAGCTGTTTGCCCTGACAGTGCTTGGCCATCTGATGTATGAAATCTTCAGAAGGCAGTATAGGTGCATATATCACCATGTCTGAAGGAGGGAGGTCATGTCCGCATGTTGGGAAACGCTACTGACGAAAATCGTAGGACAGAGATTGCAGGTGCTGCTTTCTACGTGGCTTCCTAAATTAACAGCAGATGCGTGCAGGTTTTATAGCAGCGAAAAGGAAGGTACGCAGGCTGCGCGAGGCTGAACAGCCCTCGGAATGAAAAGATTAAGTCTGCCGTTACGAGATGCTTGCAAATTGGCTGATTGAAAATAAATGCTTTTATGAAGTTGGTGTGCACAAAGTACCAAGTTCAGATCCTCAGCCTGAATCTGTTTCCGCCTCTCAACCTGGAGAAAAGATAACTCTCTTTGGGAGTAGGATTTTTGTGTCTCTGATAAGGTTTAGAGAAGTTCTGTCACATGCTGTCTCTACCCTCAAAGGATAATGCAGGTGAAATAATCATGTTTACACCTAAATGTTGTTATTTTTTTTTGTTTTCCTCAGCTTTTAGAAGATGATCCATGGCCACGACCGAATGCTTCTGAGCCTGTTCCTCCCCTCATGCATAGCAACATGATCTCAGAAAAATATTTAGAGCTGCCAAATGAGATTGCCAAAAGCAATTTACCTTCATCAGGAGCGACCCTGAAGGATTCAGGCCCACAGGAGGAGAAGTGCAGCAAAGCATTGGCTTTGAGGATACACGAATCCTACAGTAATGGTTTGTCAGTCAGTCTCTCCCCTTCCAACTCCGCAAATTCAGGCACGGACCAAAAAGGCTTCAAGGTGTCTCCTAATGGCCAAACAAAAGCCCAAGATGCAGAGAGGACACCCACAGCAAACTTTAAAAGGACATTGGAAGAATCCAACTCTGGCCCAGCGATGAAGAAGCCAAGACGTGGCCTGAGTCGAAACATTAGTGTCCAACCAGAAGGTATGTCCACAACTCCCCAGCGCAAAAACTCCAGCAAGCTGACCATGCGACGCAGCCTGCGGGGCCAGAAGAAGCTCAGCAGTTCGCTCTTCCACCCGCCCAGGAAAGCGGTCTGCGTTTGCTGAAGGGCGTTTGCGTAAGGAAGTGTGTTTTGGTCTGGTTAGAATTTTAAAGTTGGTGCAGAAGTCTGAAACTCTTCCTGTTTATCTTTTTTTAAAGTAGAAACTTTTTTTGGTATCAAACAGCTTTATCCCAGCCTTGTACTTGCTTGTATTATAACTGTGAATTTTGTAGATGTGTAGGGTATAAGTCACTGTAAAATGTGTGTAAATTTGTATTCCTTCATATAAATGTAGTCTCTTTTCTTGCTTGTATAATTGTTACAGCGGGGCTAAACCTTGTTTAAAAAAAAATAATCCTTTTTGTTAATTTACTAAAGTCATGAATTTGTATACGCTTCTTGTGATGAGAATTTCACAACTTTTTAACTAAAGTAAATTATTAAACAGAATGGAAGATATGTATTTTCGTAGTACTATACGTTCCACCTAAAGTGTGTCTTTTAGAGAATACACTAGGTCTATATTTTGTTTTTAAATTTTAGATTTCTCTACTCAGAAATGAAATGTACTTGGAAGCAGAGATGTTGAGTCTTGCTTTACACAGCTCAATGTCCATTTCTTTATGTTAATTAAAATACTATGCAGTATCTTATTTAGTTGTATTTTTTGTAACATTAATCGTCAAAGTATTTAGCAAAAAAAGTGTGTTTTAAAACTCTGACTCCCAAAAGCATCCTGTAAAGCCATTCCCATCCCCTGTTATAAATGATGGCATTTTTATACAGGCATAAATGTATGCCCTACGGAGGCATGAATTTTCTGCTATTCCAATACTGATGGTGCTGCTAATACCTTTCAACATAAGTTCTTAAATTATTTTATGACTATTTTTGTTGAGTATGTGGACCATGTGTATGTTCACCTAAATAAAACACGTGAAAATTTGATGGGGGTGCCTTTTTTTTTTCTTTTTAATTTCAAGCTTAAGTTCTGTTGAGCACACGCATATTTATTTTGTATTCATTACAAATCTCTCTCCCCTTCTCCACTGTGGCTGCGTGGCTTACAAAACAAGACATCCCACGCAGTTTGAGTATTGAACTGATCTTGGCACTTTATACTGAATGTTGAACCATAGCAATATATAATCTGCATTTTTTTTTAATGGGGAAGTAAAAGGCCGGTATTTTATTCCAATGGCTGGGGTGGTATTTATAGAGTCTAATTCTTTACTGCTGGAACAATAAAACATGGGTTGAAATCAGCTCTGCTATCTATATATGTTACCATGGTTACAGAAACCCCAGGGGGAATTGTACGCTTTCTGCAAATGTATAATTCTCTTTCATCTGTCCTGCAAACGCGGCGCTACCTTACGAGATTAAAGTAACGGCCTGTCCAAATTGGATCCTTCAAGGATCTACTGTGTATATGGGATATAACTTGCGGTTACCAATAAAGTTTTGCTGTGGCGATGTTGAAATCGTACACCACCTACGGGGAGAAGTATGGAGAGGGCTACCGGCACCTATAGGTACTCGCCTGGCAACAGTCTTTGCATCAAGTTAAGATAGTAATTGTTTAGTTGCAATGTAACCTCATGACCTTCAACCTTTCAAAGATGACCGGGCACAACAAAGGTGCCGGTATAACTTGTTAGTTAGATGAGTATCCCTATTGCTGCTTGTGATATAAGTACACAAAAGAAAAAAAAAATAGAGCGATTTTCCCATTTTCTTTGCCCTTTATAGAAGCAAATTTAAGTTTTTATCAAATTCTGCTGCATGTGTGAAGGCGTGCCTCCTTCTCCCCCCTTTCCCCGCCACCGTTCTTGACTTGGCCATCCCCAGCGGGAGGGGCAGCCCTCGGCTTCTTTCACTTTGAATAAACGGGACAAAACCTGCGATTTTTCCTGGCAAAGCTGCTGAACGACGGCGAGCGATAAGCAGTGAAAGCTCCTCCGCAGCAGACGTGAACTTCCTTACCCGCACAAACTGGCAGCAGTTTACTCCCGTGTCTGCTTTGCCCACCTACGTATCATTTGACTTCTCTGAAATTAATTACCAAGGCCGAGGCAGGAAAGGGGGGGGAACTTCCAGCTAACGCGTGAACACTCTCCTCTTGCTGAAATCAAGTCTGAGTTACCCAACTGGGTCTTCTTCTCGTGAAATAAAGCTCCAGTATGTGCAAGAACGCAGTCCTGCATCATCACGAGCTGAAAGCAGGCGAGACTCGCATCGCCCTCTTGCATTTCCCAAAAATAAAAGAAAAAGCCTCTCGTACTGCTTTTTGTTTTTCCCAGAGAACAGTTCTCCTGCGGGGCAGCCGAGAAGCCTCTGTTCGGAATCGTCTGCAGGGTGAGGGGAACACGGAACGGCGACTCTTCCCTGCAACAGGCGCTTTGTGCAGGAGTGCGCTGCGTTACACTTTGCAGTCATTTTTTTTTTGATACTTAGATTATGGCTTTTGGTTACAGCAGTCGGGGTGGATTCCCAGAACAGCCCAATGGTGACTTTGAGTTGCCCGCTGTCTGGAACCATGAGCTGGAGGCCCGGGCTCTCCCGATGGAAAGGAGAAAGGTGCTGCTGTTCAGCGAGTCCTGGGCAGGCTGGAGAGTTGGGAGCAGAGGAACCTAATGAAGGTCACCAAGGGCAAGTGTAGGGTCCTGCACTGAGGGAGGAATAACCCCACGCACCGGTACGGGTTAGGGGTTGGCCTGCTGCAGAGCAGCTCTGCAGAGAGGGACTGGGGAGTCCTGGTGGACAATGAGTTGACCACGAGCCAGCAATGTGCCCTGGTGGCCAAGAAGGCCAATGGCACCCTGGGGGGCACCCAGCAGAGTGTGGCCAGCAGGGCGAGGGAGGGCATCCTCCCCCTCTGCTCTGCCCTGGGGAGGCCGCAGCCGGAGCACTGTGTGCAGTTCTGGGCTGCCCGGGTCAGGAAGGACAGGGAACTGCTGGAGAGGGTCCAGCAAAGGGCTACAAAGATGATGAGGGGACTGGAGCATCTCTCTGATGAGGAAAGGCTGAGGGCCGTGGGGCTTTTCAGTCTGGAGAAGAGAAGGCTGAGGGGGGATCTTATCAACGCTTATAAATACTCAAAGGGAGGGTGCCAGGGGGATGGGAACAGTCTTTTTTCAGCGGTGCCCAGTGACAGGACAAGAGGGAACGGGCACAAACTTGAGCATAGGCAGTTCCACCTAAACCTGAGGAGGGACTCCTTCCCTGTGGGGGTGGCAGAGCAGTGGCACAGCTGCCCAGAGAGGTGGGGGAGTCTCCCGCTCTGGAGCCATCCCAAACCCGCCTGGACGCCGTCCTGTGCCACTGCTGGAGGTGTCCCTGCTGTGGGTTGGACTGGGGGAGCTCCAGAGGGCCCTGCCTGCCCCCATGTCCTGGTTTGAGGGACACAGGACTAATTTCTCGTTCAGTAATTTTACTTCTCTGGAAGGTCTCTTCTAATGCTCGGCAAAACTGCACTTTTAGAGGACTCTGTCGTCTGAATTTGTGAAAATACGTACTTTATAGCCAGCCACGGTGCGTGCGTTTCAAGGTCTCGGTGTTCCCCAGCTCCCAGGTGCGGGGATGAGCAGTGAGACCCGCCTGGTTGCCCCCAGCTGGGCCACGGGGTTATTTCCTACCGCGAGCGTCACATTCCACGTAAGTTAGAGAGTTTGCCGAGGAGTTTCTCCCTCTCCCCGGAGCTGACGGCCATCCCGAGCCCTCCGCCCGTCCCGCGGCCGCCCCTTCCGCGGGCAGCACCGGCCCAGCGCAGCCCCCGCATGGCCGCGGGGCCCCGCGGCGGCCCTTTAGCGCCACTAACGCTCCTCATTCAGCCTTATTCTGCTGAATCTGTTTTGTATCTTAACCCCCGCGTTCCCTCCTCGCTCCCGGGTCCCCTCCCTGGGCGGGGCGCGCTCAGCGGGTGACGCAATAACCGTCCAAACGACACCGAATGGCGCGGGGGTTCAACACCCCCCTCCCACCGCCTGCCAAGCGCTGCCTACGCAGGCGGTGACGCAGAAACGCGTCACCCCCAAGGCCCAGCGCAGCGCAGAACCCCGCAGAATCCACCCCCCACCGCCCCGCCCGGGGCAGCGCTGCCGAACCCCCGAACCCCGCGGGGGCCCCGCTCCCGCTCCCGGCCCCGCTCCCGTCGCGGCCCCGTAACCCCCTCCGGGCCCCGCCCCCCTGGCTTTGGCCCCGCCCCCCGCCGCGCGTCAGCGCGCGCGGCCGCGCAAGCAGGTAAACACCCCGCCCCGCCTGACGCACCGCCCGGCGGCCCCGCCCCCGCCCACGTGCGCGGGACTGTCGCGGCGGCTCTCGCGAGATCCCGATGTAAACAAAGCCGCGGGGCGGGGGGCGGGGGGGGAGCAGTGCCGCGCCGGCTGCCGTTCGCTGTCTCAGCCCAGCCTGGGGCGCAGCCGCCCTCCGCGCCCCGCCCACCGCTGCGGAGCGGGGCCGGCGATTGGCCAGCGGCGGGGAGCGGCCCGCCTTCGGAGCCGCCTGATTGGCTAGGCGCGCGCGGTGCGCTGGGTGTCATTCCCCGTGGGGGTCCCAAACACTGTCAGTGAGGCGGCGGGCGGAGGCTGCAGGTGAGGGGGGACGGGACCGGGCCGGGCCGGGCCGGACCGGACGGAGCGGCCGCCGGTGGGGACGGGACCGGGAGCGCCGGGCGAGGGCTGTGGGGTGGGCCCGGGCTGTGGGGGAGCGCTGCGGCCGGCTCTGAGGGGGAGCGTGGGGGTGCGAGGCTGGGCAGGGGCCGGGGCGCTGAGGGAAGGCGGGAGGGCGGAGGCCGGAGGGAGCCACCGGCGGGCGGCCCGGGAGGGCGCGGGGCGGGCGGAGAGAGGCGTCCGGCGGGTCGGGCCGCCTCCCCGGATGGCCGCGGCCTGATTCACGGTCGGGGGAGAGGCCGGTCGGGTTGGGTTTGCTGTGGGGGTTGCTCAATAGCGGGGCGGTTGAGGAGTGCCCGGGGCTTCCCGGCCGCCTCCCCCTCCTCCCGCTCCCCGGGGCCGGCGGTGCCGCCTGCGGGAGGGCCGCGGTGGTGCGGGGCGGGTGGCAGCCCTCGCGGCTCGGGGCGGGAGCCGGCAGCGCCTGCCCGCGGGTGTCCCGCCGCGCTGAGGCGTGACACGGAGGGATGTTTTATCCTTTACGCGCCGTTTTCTCGGTGCGAAGGTTGCTGAGGGCGTCCGTCGCACTTCAGCGGTATCGCTGAAGGGTTTGTGGTCGATTTCCGCGGGGCTCAGCGTTGGTCTTTGCCTCACGTAACGAGGCGGCCCTTACAAAGGCTGCCCAGGCGTGAGATGGTCCTGATAACCGGCACCACCTTGGGCAGTTGGCTTTCCTTTTTTTTTTTTTTTTTTATTTTTCCCCTCTCACTTTACGTACTGGTTTTTGGTTTGGGGCCCGGGGGGGGGGCGGTGGAGCGAAGGGACACGGCGGCCTGAAGAGGCGGATGGGATCTGTGATGCTCCTCAAGTGTTGGGTTTTTTTTTCACCTTTAGGAATGTAATGCTGAATTTTCACATGGTGGAACAGATATGTGAAGAAAAACTTGAAGGCGGCACAAAAAGCTGACAAAAAAATAAGTAGAATGTGGTCCATCACGCTTTTTGTGTTGGCTTCAGTGTAACCCATTACAGACTTTCAAGAGTACAATACAGTGCAGTTGTGATTGTACATGATTTTTACATAATTATTTTCAAAGACAGCAGCTCATTAGTAGATAATAGTCTTAAATGATGCTGATGATAACTGTGTACCAGTACCTCCATCTTTAATGCACTGTTTGAAGAAAATTTTCCACTTTATCATGTAGGTTTGTGTTCTTTTTTTGCTTTCACACATGTCGCAGGAGCTGTAGTGATTGAGATACTGAAAAAAGTAGTTTGTTGAGTTTTTTTTTTCTTTTAAGAGTGCCACATAGGGTTGTAGTACCTTACAGGTTTGTATAAGTCAAGCTTCCTTTTTCAGGAAGTTTTTATCATCCTGAAGAATATGTCAAGAACTAGTGGAATAAATAATCCTGATACAAATTATTATTAAAAAGAAATGTGTTTCTTACAGGTATCTGCAAAGAAACAATGGCGACAGAATCTCCACGCCGCCCTAGTCGATGTACTGGAGGAGTGGTGGTTCGCCCACAAGCTGTCACGTAAGCGCCTTCTAGAAGAATAGCCCTTATTACAAATGCTTTTTATTTTCTTGTAGAAGAACCTAGCCTGAGTTTTCTTTCAAAGCCAGCTGTGAGGGCTTGTGTTGACAGTACGGTTTTGTTGCATTGAGTATTTTCCAATAAAATAAAGTCAATAGGTGTTGTGTTCTTGTCTCCTAGGACTGTGCATGTCAAACTGTCTCCCTAAATAGGATTCTTTTAGGATCCTATCCAGCCAAACCTTCAAAGAGTATGTTTTAAAGATGAATGCATTATCTTGTAGTTTTCTGTTGTTTGTTTACACAGTTTTGTTTGCTGTACAAATACTACCCTAGCTGTAGATCACTGACTGTAAACTTCTTCCTTAGGCTAGAAGGAACAAGTGTAGCATGTTCCTTTCTTGCTGTTCTTTTTAATAATGCCTTGTCACATGGGTGGATATATGAAAACATATAAGCCTGTCATTAAAGTCCTTCAGTAAGTAGAATTGTGGTTTCTAATTTCTTTTGCTTATGAGAACAAAACCAAGAACAAAGGATGAAGCTACCTCTCTCCGGTCAGAGCACATAAGAGACCATTTTTTTGCTTGGGCATCCTTATTTTCATTGTGTTCACATGAAAATACCTTCATGACAAAAGAGCTTAGTAAGACAGTCTAGAAGATTTTTGGTCTCGTCTTTGTTAAAGGATTTCTGTAGCCCTTTTTCTTTTTTCCTGGGGATGTTTATAGTGCTGAATTGTTGCTGCAAAATGGCATTGTATTGAAATGTTTACTTGTACTATCAGTTTCAGTGCCTATTAGTTTGCCACTGGAGAGAGGTGTGTATTTCAACATCAAGATTCACTTTATTTTTACCAGGGAGCGCAAAAAACCTATCATTGTAACACAAAAAGTTGTGTTAGAGGTTTGTCTTGGAGCCATGTGATACAATAAGCATTTTTTTTTTTCATGTTGCAGAATTTCTCAACAAAAGCATTTCTGTTTGTAGTGACCTTTTCTTCAAAGCGTGCTTAAAAACACAATAATAGAAAAACACTGTAAGAATAAGATTATCTGTTCTTTTATTAAATATGGTGGCTTGTTCTTGAGGTATATCTTTTGACCTCAAAAATTTCAGTCTTTTTGAAGGGAGTTTGTGTATGTTGAGCAGCCTGCAGCAGTGTTCTGCTGCTTATGTTAAACTCCTGGATTCTTACTAATGGAAGGTATTGGGGTTTTTGTAAGTTTTATTGTTGTTTTTAAGCACTTTTAAGATATTGTCTTGAAAGTTTTTCAACTTCAGGAGAGATTTGAGAGTATATACGCTGAATGAAACGTTCCCCAAACATCAGCTTTGTTTCAAGATCCACTTGGGGGGCAGGAAAAAAAGGTACTCATTTCAGGAGCTGAAAAATGAAGACAGTATGACTCTCGCTGGTAGGCATTCACGTGAGAACTTCAAACACTGTATTTAATACCATACCTGTGGACAAGTATTATTGCTAGGTAATAAAGGGCTCTGAAGGTACACAAAGACAGTTGTGGTGACCTACATAAATCAAAGAAGAATCAGCACTGCAAACCACAGTGCATTTACAAGGCCTCAGCTCACAGTAGTAATACAGACTTGGGTGCTGTAATCCTTGGATTGCTGAACAAAATCTAGTTTTGTCATGAGTTGGAATAAGCTTTCTAAAGTCTAAAACTTTGTTTTAGATTTATCTTTGTTTTCAGAGAGGAGTCAACCAGTTAAGCTGATCCAGGTGTTGCAGCATTTGACTTGAAGTATCTTCTGTATCGCTGTGTATAGGGCAGAGTACTTAATTCTTAAGTACTAAACACTCCAATTTCTATTAAAAGAATCTTACACAGCACGGTTTTAGAAAGCATGAAGAAAGCATGTGTACCTTTGGACATCACAAGTCTAGGTTTCCTAGTTTACAATTTTTCTTTGCTGCTGTTAGAAATCTTGAGTTAGCATAGGAAAAATGACTACCAATATAAAAATTGATTTGGGGGCTGGCAAAGCTGTTACCTAAAGAGTTAAAGTTTTAAAAATCGTTTCAGACTGTATGAAGATAGTTCTTGTTGCCAGCATGTTTCAGTATTACTCATTACAGAAAGCACAAACTTTTTGTGTAGTTTCAACACCGTCTGTCTGATACAGTCAACCCCCAGTGTAGGTTGCTCAGCAGTTACACAAGAGACTCACCGCTCATGCAGGGGTAAGCTAATAAAAGCATTAGTTTAAATCTACCAGAACAAGTGTATCTTCTGCTATATACTATCCTAAATCATTGCTGCTAATGAACTTCCAAGAAGGAATAAGCTTCCCAAGCTATAAAATCTTGTCTGAAAATACCTCCTTACTATTCTTAGTTAGGGTTTTCCATCTCCTGCCACCAAGCACTACCACTTACTTCTTCATTGTACATCATGCGTGTGAGGTCTTAGAGTTTACTTGCCCCACAAGGAGAGCTGCAGCCCTTAGCTTAAGTCCTCACCTTCATGATGTAAGAGCCAATTCAAGTAGAAAAATACTGAAGAGTAACTTCCAAATGCCTGTTCTACTTCAGTCAGCTGCTCTGATGTGGAGAACATGGTTTATTTCTTGACTGCTACTTTTTACACTTTTCCCCCAAGCAGTTACTTTATGAACAGGTATCACTTAGCTTTTTACAGACTTTTAGGCCACTATTTATACTAGCAGAGTGTTTGGCAGTAACCGCATTGCATACTTAGTGTTTTCCTTTGTGCTGAAGAATATACATGATTTCTCTGGTGATATGTCTTATTTAATATATTCACGACTGTTTCTGAACTTCAGTGGTAATTAAAAATTCTCCTTCTGTTTTCAAGGGAACAGTCATATATGGAAAGCGTTGTTACGTTTCTTCAAGATGTTGTGCCACAGGTATGTGTAGATCTTTAAAACTATGTTTTCAGTGTACAAAGCAGTTCAAGCGTGTGTCAGGTGGATCAAAATATCAATACAAAAGCTAAATTTTTTGGGTTTTTTGAATATGAATCATGAGACCAGGTTTTTGAAAGCATAGACTGCATACCATCAGAAGACTGGGCCTACAGACTTCCTCTGATAGGTAATAGTTTAAATGAAAATCTTAGCTACAGAGAACGAAGAATTACAATATAAATAGCAGGAAGAAGATTGCAGCCTTTTCCTGCAACAATTTTGGCAATAGAATAGTTGAGGAGAGACTGGGCATACTACTTGCTCTGCCTCTTACAAAAGTATTTTTTTTCTGGGTTGTAGTTGGAAACCTGTGCATGAGCCCTGGCTGGATTGGTGTTAGAACAGCTTGGTAAATGCTGTTTGTCACCATAGCTCTTATCGTTGGCCGAAAAGGAGAAACCTCCTTTTGACTCCTTTACTTCCTCTTTTTTTATCTTGTCTCCTTAACTTGCCTCAGAATGTCCTGGCTGCTGTGGGACTGTGGAGTTCTGCCTAACCCGCTCTTCTCCAGCGTGCCAAGTTTTGCAAAGCAGGAGTCCTCACTCTGCTTTTTTAAATTTTTTGTTTTTTCATTTCTGGGGTCTTCCTTGCTGGAGAATAACTATGATGCTTATGTCTGCTCTTGGTCATAGTTTTCATGGGTAGCAGCAGCATGAAACGGGAACGGTCACTTCTGTACTGCTCATGGGCCCCTCAGTAGCAGAGGGAAACTAAAGTTGTTTTGTTACTCTTTGGGAATGCTCTAGTCCACAGTGGAGGAGCATTGCAGCTAATTGTCTGTAGCCTCAGGAAAATATCCTGCTGCTTATTTGAAAGATTATCTTGGTTAGTTAGTCATGAATTTCCTCAATAATAATATAAAAAAAATTCTCTCACTAATACCAATTTGTCAAATGCATTTTGGACTCGTGGTCAAAAACAGTCAAACTTTAATTTAAAGATTTCTACATTCCACACACGCCTCCAGTTTTTCCCCTCTGCAGTTAAAGGATGCAGTCTGTGTTTTATTTTACAAATCAGTTTGCCTTGGAAGCATGGAATGTGATTGTTTTGAAAAGTAATACCCACACTTACTTTTTTAAATTTATATTTTTAGTTCATGTTACTGCTTTTCTGGCAAGTATATAGTGATTATACAAGCGCTTTTCCTATTTAGTCCAAAATGCTTCACAGTATTTTGTTATAATTCATTTGGAAGTGATGGTATTTCTACTGTAGCTCACGTTCTTACTACCACAGTTTCTCCTGAGAAGTGTAAAACTTGCAGTTTGGAAACATTGCAACTCTCCTTCACAGTTTCTTTTTGTATCCCATCTTTTTATGGAAATCTGGAGAACACAGAACTGAAACATGGGTCTGTTCTACTGGAATTGCAGTTTATTCTCTTTTAAATGGCTATATTAAAGAGGTCACAAATACAGTTTAATTTGCTGACACGTTTTAGCTATGTAGTAAAGGTCTGTTTCTTTCCTCAATCTTGCTTACAAAGCTTTTAAGTGAATTAAAGAGAATTTTAAAAGTAAAAATGCCTTGCGTGAGAACCTCCAATATTGCTTTTAGAAGTAGCGTACAACTGCAAAAGTTAACAACTGTAGAAGCTACTGTAATTTAGCTGGACTAAATTGCTGTAAGTCACGTGGCATTTCTAACCTGCTCCAGAAGACTTATTTTTATACGTGTCTTGTCATTTCTACATTACTAAGTGATGTTATGCTTGTTGAGTTATATTTAGTATGGTATATATTGATCATGCAACCATTTGTTTTTGAAACAAAACCTCACAGGAATACTGGTGGCAAGAAGATACATGTATCTCTGTTTCTCTTTTTTAACTTACATTGCCTCCTATGGTCTATACAGGGAGAAAAAAGGGTATTAAACTTTCTTATTTCAACCCTTTTGCTTTCTGTCCAGGCCTACAGTGGTACGCCACCAGCAGAAGAAAAGGAGAAGATCATTTGGGTCAGATTTGAAAATGCAGATTTAAATGGTATGGCTTCATTTTCTCTCACTTAGTTTTGTGATTTTTGGGGTCCATGTGCAATAATTTCAGTCAGCTTTATCAGTAAGTGTGGTTGACTCAAAATTAAGTATTTTGTTTCCCTGTTCTAGGTAGACTACATTCTAAGTGAATAGCTGCACTTTTGTTCAGTATCTACCAAATAGCAAAATAGGCCTTGTGTCTTTATCTAAAGTGAAACTAACTCTTGCTTAGGAAGAGGAGCAAGGAGCAAATAAAAAAAAAAAAATCCATTTCTTTTCCTTAAGGGAGTTGAAAACAAAGCATAGAATTAAATTTATTTAATCCGCTGTTTGATTTCAAAGCCAGATTATCTAACTGTGAATCCAGTCCAGGTCCCAGATATATTTTCAGTGGTGTGGTGGAATTCAGAGTAACCTAGAAAGGAAGAGCAGTTGGGTAAAGTGAGCAGGAGATTCCATGGTGTCTTTCAGGGGAATCGCAGAGCAAAGCACAAAATATTCTTAAAACATAACTTGTTTGTCCCTTCCACTGTATCTTCATAAATCATCAGCAAAGACTACTGACTCAGTGCAGAAAACAGATCTCCAACCTTTTTAAAGAGAAAATGGTGATTGTTACAAGCTTTTTCTAAGAGTATCAAGTAGATGCCCTCTTAAGATCTGAGCTGTTTTACCTGTCTATCCCAGATACCTTTTTTGAATTAGGAAGGTTAGGGGCTGGATGAGAGATGATTGAATGCTGCAGTTAGGTAGTTCTTGAATTAATTGAACGTCTTGGAGTTGCTTGTGGTGTGTGTGCATGTCGTAGCTGGGGAGCTTAGGGACCTGCTTGCTGGAGAACACTAGATTAAAGTCTTTCAGTAAATTGCTGTTTGTCTGCAGTCTTATTTTCCTGCCTGGTGCTCTACGGTAAAGGCTCGTTCTGGTCTCAGATGAAGTAATAGTAACCATAGCCAGAGCTGTGATGGGGAATTTTCAGCCTTACCAAGAGGTTAATAGGGAAGAATGTATGTTTTCCAGCTGTTGAAATGGCACAGTGGCTGGCAGTTCATAAATTCATGGTTATTAGAACTAGAAAAGACCTATCAACCTGTACATGGCATTATATCCAGCTTTAGGCTAGTTAAGGTTTGTTTGCTTGTGGGTTTGTTTTCCTCAAACGTTTATTTTTTTAAAAAAGTCTCAACCATTCCCTCTTTAGGTTCTTTCCTACAGAATAATAAAAAAAACCTCTTTAGAATATTCTTCAGAATCCTTCATATTCTATTAAAATTTACTTTTCTACAGCCTAATCTGATTGGGCCTGCATACATCCTCTTTCACCATCCTAAATAGTTCCCCTCTTTCTTTGATGCTTACATGCTGGCAGTGAGCTTTTGTTCATTCTGTCATGGTTAAAAATGTAGTTTTAGAGGGCTTCATTCAAGAAAAGCTTAATATTTTTGATTGTTATGTCCTGTAGCACTTTTCTTCCTGGGGATTTTCTTCTTTTGGTAAGGTTGATGTAAAGATTAATTACATAGTATCTAGAAATAGTTTTGATGAGTCTGTGCATTTGTAATTTCTGTATTTGTTAATGTTTATTTTGTTGGTCCTTCGCAAATTTTTCTCTATTTGAAAAGTTTGCCATGTTTTATTAATCATTGGAGAAAGAATTGCAGAAGTTTTTGGCGTATTTAGTGACAACCCACGTTGTAACTCAGAAATCTTTTCTCCATCGTTTTAAATTTTAATGCTTTCTAACCTCTCTGTGAAACTTTAACAAATCTCTTACGTTTGCCTAAGAGAATGTATTTCAGTATCGTTCCAGCATAAAAATTTAAACCACTTTGCTTGCTTTTACTTATGACAACAGAAACATGCATTGAGAAAACACCATCTAGTATAATTGACACCAGCCATAGTTGATCCTAACCTGTTAGTAATGGCTTTGATATTTAAACCCGATTTAGATACATCAAGGAATATGGAGTTTCATGAAATACATAGCACTGGGAACGAACCGCCGTTACTGCTCATGATCGGGTACAGTGATGGAATGCAAGTCTGGAGCATACCTGTAAGTAGAGAGTTCACTTCTGTGCCAGAGGCTTTGTAGTTTGTAGTAGTGTGTTATTACTTTAACATTTTACTTTTCATTTTTCCTATTGAAATGGAAAGAGCCAACATTTACCATCAATGTCACATGGTTTGTATACAACATGCTTGTCTTAAGATTAATACTGAGCATAGATCAAACACTTGAATTCATATACCTTCAGATTTGAGGGCTTTTTAGAAATTATTTCTGTTAAGTAAATTTTCGGAGTCAAATTGGGAGTAGTGTTTGACATTATGGAATAGTTTGTATCCCAGAAAGGACAGAAATCTTTTTAACCTGTGGAAAGGCATAAGGGTGGAAAAATATGAAAAGAATTTGTTTGTCCCAGGAATGCAAGTATGACAGAATTAATTGTGTTTTACAATCACATGTTTGTCATGTACATGATTTGCAATTTTAATTTTATTAAAGTCTATGTGTGCATATGGGTTTGATTTCATCCTGTCATACACACACCCTGCAGTTTGTGTTTCAGAGTGGTTTATGAGCACATGGTCTTAATTTGGGGAATTTCCCCCAAATTTCTTGAAACTACAGAATAAAGTTTAATACAGTAGGTCATAAAATTCTTAACTTAAAAAAAAAAAAAGATTGCTCATAACACCTTGTCCTTCAAAATAATGTAGAGAGGATTGAGTTCTTTCTCTTTGTAAAATACACTGGGTTATTTTTTTTTTTTAGAAGTGTGTATATTTTTTTACAGCTTTTTGGTTAGCTATGTAGAACATGTGTTTATATACTAGTAGCTTAGTATAATAGAAAATTATGTTAATTTGTACACCAAAAGATAAGGTAAATTGAGTTTCATGGGAGTGTGGGAGAGCTGGCTTGTTCCCTCTTGATTGCATATCGTTAGCTGGAGATGAGAAAGAAAAAAAACTGCTGAGCTTTTGCATTAGAAGGAGGGTTTAATAGAAATCCATCAAGACCTAGTATACGTTACTAACTTTCAGTATTTAGTAACTTTTTGCTGAAATTTAGGAACTTTAGCCAAAATTTAGGAACATTTTAACCAAAATGTAGGAAATTTTATCTGCTTGTATGTCCTGTTAGAATTAGAAACTGTCTAATTCTAATTTTCATGGCTTTGTTTTTAATGGAGCAAAACATCTCTTTGGATTGTGCGTGTGGTTTTGTTTCCAAAAATCTGCTGTACTTACTGCCTTGGATCCTAAGAATGGGTTTATAGTATATAATTAGTTCTGTACACTATTTTGAAGACTGATCAGTTTTATATTAGTATACAAATCAGATTATTAAAATGGTTCAGAAAGGCTTTGCTTTGTTCTCCGAAGTGTATTACAGAAAACAAACATTAGGTGTCACTAAGACACTGAGCTAAGAGAGGAAATACAGCTGCAGCAGTACCAGGAGTTCTAGCACAAGTTGATCAATTAGTTAAGATGCTGTGAGTAGTCACACAGACTTAAGCTAAAGAATTTTTATAAAGCAGCTTACTTGATCCCGCTGAAGTGTTCTTGTCCAAATGAACATGTGTTTTCTGAAAAATGTACGGAAGTACGTTATGTTGGGACTTCTTATGGTAGAATGGCCAGCAGAAGAGCTTTGTGTCTAGCAGAGGTTGGGGTTTTTTTCTTCTCCGTGTGTGTACGTAACATGCCCTTGCTTTGTGGTTAGGGGAGAGTTCTGTGCATCCCTCGTAAGTGACTTTCTGTGTCTGGATGAAAGAGTGTCTCCGTCAGAGCTATCTGTGTCAATGCCCTTGAGAAATTTGTTGTGGGATGGGATCTTACACATGTAAGGAAAGCAAGAATGAAAGTAGAGAGTCTCAGTTCTTTGGTACATGAACAGAGTAGCTTGGTGTAACCTGTGTTAACTGCCTGCATTTAAACTCTAGCCCCATGGTACTCTACAGTAAACATGAAGTAATTTGATAGAGATTACTAACAAAGGATGAGTTAAACTACCTTGTTTCTCTGGCTTTATGTGGAGTAAGTGTGCTTACTGGTACTGTCAGGCAGGTAGTACGAGGTAGCTTATCCATGTTTCCTAGTGGAAAAGAGGGATTTTCTTTGGGTTTGTGGGTGGCTTGTGTTTTGTTTTAGTTTCTTTTTTTTTTTTCTTTTTTTCCCTTTCCCTTCTTGTGTCTGAATTAGCCACAAGTTAGGTCACTGAATACCTGATGTTACCTTCTTTTTCAGTAGGACAATACAGCCAGGTTATCTTTTTTTCCCCAGTGTATTTAACTTCTTCATAAATTCTAGACTTAGACAGCATTTGATATTTTAGGAAAAATAAGAATGAAATTGCAGGACAGTTACTTACTGTTGTTCAATTTTTGCAGAGGTGTTTTTAATGGGTGGGGGGGAAGTCCAATGAAATGGAAAAAAATGCCAAATATGGAAATATTTTACCATCCATCTTAAGAATATCAACTGTAGAGAGATTGCATTGCTTTGTCAGCCCTTCATTTGTATATTCTGTGAAATTCTGAGCCCATATCCAGAGAGGTACAGATTCAACCTGTGCAATTTGTATGTGTTAGTACAGTGTTAGTGTTGGAATGGTTCCTGTGTTAGTAAGACAGTCTTGGAGAGTTTCTCAGATTGATAGTCTTTAACATCAATTTTAAATATCTTTCCAGAGCAGGATTTGTATATCCAATGAATTTGGAGGTAACATAACCTGTTCATTTTCCACCTTGTTGTTCTCCATCTCATTTTTTTGCTTACTTAGTCTGCGTAAAATGAAATCTGGCAGTTATGTGACTGACTTTAAATATTTAGAGTTTATTTGGCACTGCTTTTTTGTGTCCTTTGGTATTACACAAACCTTCCTTCTTGATCTTGCTGAGTATTTAGCTTGTAATTAAGCAATGTTATTCCAGTTAAGAAAAAACGGATCTGTACAGTTTAAAAACCTTTCAATCTGAAAAAGCAACAATTTGACATTTATGTGAAAATCTGCTCAGTAAGGCTATTATCTGTAGCATTGTGCTTTTTATTCATACAATTGAACCTCTATTCAGCACTTAATAAAGTAATGTGTTGCAGGCAGTCCAGTTTGTGTCTGAGTGATTATGAAGTGTTTATGACAGCTTCTAAGCTGACACTCTCTGTAATGGTGTTACATTGACTTCTAAACACCTTCGCAGTCTGCCTCCAGGAGTGTGTGTCTCTCTGCAGTCTGAGTGGTTTCACATTAACATCTCCTTGGAGTAAGATCTTTGACTACAGAAGTGTTACTTGCAAATGGAAGATACCATTAGGGCTGCTTCAAAGGACTGAAATAATGTTTGGACTGCTGGGTGCTGAAGTAACGGCTGGGGTTTTGAAGTGCGGTATCTAAATCTGTATTGCATAAGAAGCGGAAGGTGTCCATCCAAACGACTTTTCTTTGATCTGTGTTTTGAAATGAGGGTGGGAAGGTTAAAAGTGTTCTTAAAATATGCCTCGCTAAGTGGGGAGAAATCTGGGAATATACAAAAGTATGACTAGAAGTTCCTATTTGATAATTTTGCGGTGTAGTTTTTTGTTTTATTTGGAATTTATTTTTCCCTTGCTCCCAGTTTCATGTTTCAAATACAATTGGAATTGGTTTCTGCCTAATGTGGTTTCCAAGTATCTGTTCTGGATGTTCCTGTTCAGGGAAATGCATGTTGGCTGGTTTTGTGGCAGATAATTATTATTTTTTTTGCGTTGTATACTGGAAGCTTCAGAAGAAAAATTGTCTTAACTTAATGGTTCATGTTGCAATTAAAAAAGAATGTTCAAGGTTGAGTTGAATAAAGTAGGGAATACGAAATGGATCTTTCAATAACAAGCCCAACTGTGTATTTAGGGAGAAGTACTTAAAGGCTGTGGTATAATGACGCTGCCACGGACTGACGGGATGCTCAGCCCAGATGGTAGGTGACTTCCACGTGGAGACCTCTGGAATGCAGAGGACTTGTTGGACAAGGATAGCATTGCCCTTTCTCCACTGCCAGATCTTAAATTTCTTTAAATGCTGCTGTCAATAATACTATGATTTTTTTAAAATTGTTAAAACTGCAGTCGTACAGCAGGTGGGGTGTGTGTGGATGTACAGATGGGTGTATATGGTAAGTTGGACATGAGAGTCCCATTTTGTTTTCTCAACTGTTCATCAAAAGCCCTGTCTGCTGGGGTTTCCATGTGGTCGTCTTAGTCCTGTTGTAATTCTTCCCCTTTTAGAGCTGGGAAAAGGAGTAGTCGTTTATCACATAATAAGCTGCAATCCTTCCTCTGTCCAAACCGCCTCCTGACAGAGGGTGCTGCTGCGGAGGCTTGTGTTAGCCACTCGGCAAATGTAGTAATGACCTGACCTAGTAACCCTCAAAATTGTCTAAGGACTTTACAAAACATCTATGGGGCTTTGGTTTTTTACACAGCAGATGCCTGCAGTATCTAAGAAATTTTCTGGTTTTACTCTCATTAAGTGACTGCAGAACTGCTGAAAGATTTTTTTATTTTTTATTATTCCTATCATACCCTATACCAGTTGGAGAAGAAAAAAGCGTGTGCAGCAGCCTTTGAAAAGGCTGTCGTGAGAGTCCAGAAGAGTCCCAACGGTGTTTCATGTAGTTCTCCTTGGATGGGGTCAAAGCTAAAATGACGACTCGTGAAGGGTGTTAGTACCTGTATTCTACCTGCTTCCGATATTGGCTGCGTCGTTCTTGGCTCTGTGTAGAAATGAAGTGATTAAAAACAATGCAGAACTGTCCCCCAAATTTTATAGGGATCCTGCAGCCTGATCATGCTAAAATGCTTGAAAGTATCTAACAAATAAAGTGACAACATGGAGGAAACTCTAACCAAAACCATTTCTAAGCTTTAATTTTTTAAAAATTCAATTAGTGTCATCATTTTAAATGCTAGATGCAATTTCACGCTTAATTCAGTCACTAGAGTAGACGTCTATAACATTCTTTGAGCATCTAAATTCTTATAATCTCTAGGTAATTTCAGAGATTTGTTTTGAATGAAGTGGACTGTTTGAATTTCTAAACTAAAGTGATTGATAAAATTTGTCCTTTTACTTACAGTCCTTCCTTATTCTCTCAGTAGTGAGATGACCGGTAGTAGTCTTTAACCCAATATGATTGTATCAAGCAGTATTTTGTGGTGTTATCTGTCAGTTGCTTATTGTCATATTATAACATCATGTCATGATATCTATATCATATTAAAAACATGTATCAAAATATTTAAATAAAATCCAAAACAAACCCTCCTGGTATCTTTCCTGTGCCCTGTGACAGTTTTTTAGTATACAAGCAGGTTCCTTTTATATAGTTGCATAGTAGTTTAAGCATTGAGTTTCAAACTCAGTTTTGTTTCAGTTTGGTGCGTGTTTGACTTTCTTTTTTTTCACCATGTGAAAACCATTTTCTATGGTTGGAAACTATTAGTTATCCTTAGTGTGAACAAAACTTCCTTTGTTCTGTTTTCTTATGGGTGCAAACTGGTATGCTCTGAACAATAAAGCTCTGTCATCAAAAATTAACCAGTGCTCCAGATTGCTGGTCTGTCATTTTGAGCAGTAGCTCAAGACGTCTAAGTGGAGGAGAGAGTTCTTCTTCTTTCGGTCTGTCATTATGGGAAGAGAGCGATGGCGACTTCACTGGGGGCCGGGTTTTGAATCGACGTGTTCTTTCCTTGCAGCCTTCCATGGAGGTCTGGGGCTTGTGGGTTTGATACCAGGCGCTGGGAAAGCCGAAATGTTCTATCAGACCAGCTTGGAGCCGTCATTTTGGATTCACTCTTTCATAGAATGAGTACCTGAAGCTGCTTTTATAGCTTAATATTCAATTCTTGAAACCTGTTTGGAAATATTCTTGGCTTTTGGAATGGGAAAGAAAAACTTTTAAGAGCTTTGAAAGCTGCCACAGGGACTCGCTACTTAGCTGGATCAAATCCAAAATGGCAGCCACAGCCTAGTTTCTTCACAGGTGCTTTTTGAAGAATTTAAAGCTCTGTTTTCAGTTCATGAAGTCTATTTATATTTTGTCTATGCTTATGAGACTGTGTTGCTCAAGGGACTGGTAATGGGATGTGGAGCCTTTT
Organism: Pluvialis apricaria; assembly: GCA_017639485.1. Lineage (NCBI taxonomy): Eukaryota > Metazoa > Chordata > Aves > Charadriiformes > Charadriidae > Pluvialis > Pluvialis apricaria. Next base: position 1,515,344 of record CM030024.1, read on the forward strand.
ACTTTATACCTGCCAGCCCACATCTCGCCCAAACTGGCAGTGGCAAAGTTGTTAGCCAGTTAGCGGTGGGGCTGGGCTATGTTAAATGTAGTTCCTTGTCCCACTCCGGTTCCTAGCGGAATAAGCGTCCCATTCACAGAAAAGATTGGCTATCTGTGTTGGCTGTCTCAGGAGTGAGATAAGGCCTGAACTGGCAGGAAGATCGGGCTGTATAATCTCTCTGCCCTGAAGATGGTGCTTTCAGTCAAAACTGATACATGTGGCCTCAGCAATGGTAATAAAGTTTTATGTTTTGTATAGATAAATGAAGGGCAAACCACAGTTAATCCAGAAGTTTATAAGACTGCAAATAGCAGAAGCTTCTACTGGTTGTAGTGTTTAAAAAAGTTAATTATAAGTCAAAGAAAATCTTGAACTCTAAAGCCCTGATGCATTTTCAATACCAAACAAGCAAGCTATTGGTAATTCAGGGCATACAACGAAGTCGAGTGCCGTCTATGATCTCCTGTTTCTGTAGAACAGTGAAGGGGACAACTTTAAAAAATCCTTTAAGAAAACTGTTACTTTATGGAGCTATGGTATGTTAAGTATTGGTGTTTTGATTTGACCCATGTTGTAGCATCATGTCCAGTTTTTTTGTAAACTTTTTTGTGTTTTTTACTGAATTTGGCTTTTTCTTTACAAATAATATGCCAGTGGTTGGGTGACATTTTGTATTTTCATTACAAAATCTATAGTGGGGGTATGTCTTAAAATTTTCTTCTTTTTTGGCTTCCAGGAGTCAGCAGCATATAACCTGCTAAGTACATGAGCTGTACAGATGGCTGAAGTTATCTGAACATTTACTAGCCTTCTGCCTTAGTTCTAAGCAGTTTCCCCTTTTCTGGGGAAAAAAAAAATCCTACACAGACTGAGAGGAAAGGACATGTTACGCTACAGTATTAAACATTAGAGTGGTCTCAAAACAGGAGCTAACTACCTATAATAGTCTCGTTTTGTCACTGTCTGATCCTATGGCTTTGGTTCATCCATTTAACCTTTCTTTCTGTAATTTCCCCCCACTATAAAATGATAAAGCAGTTATCTTTTAAGTAATAAATATTAATTATTAAAAAGTGAAAGCATTATATGCATAAAAAGGGCTGGGATTTTCACATTAGGCGCTGGAGTACAAATAGACTTCATTTGCATTTGTACATGCTAGGCTTTTCTTTGAAAATGTCAACTTTGAGCTCTACCAGGTCTTGGCATCACAGGCTAAATAAACATGCTCTCTGGAGCTCAGTGTATTTAGGAGCAGAAACTGAGTTAAGAAGGTTGGGCCTTCTTAGTGTGTCTTACTTTTGGGACTATAACTTTATTTGAAGTAGATTTGAGTTAGATCTGATGTGTTGGCATAGTAAAAAGTAGGAGGAGGTAACTGAATTGGGTCGGATTATTTTATGTGAATCACTTCTTCCGTACTTTAGTTATGCTAGTTCTTTTCCCTCTTGTTTTCATTCATAGCCATTGATGTGCATGCGCATGTGAAACAGCATTTTCATGATTTGGGGGAAAAAATCTTTAATTGCCAATAATAATAGCTCCAAAGCCTTATATTTTTCTTCTTTATTTCCTCCTTTCCCTTCTCGTAGAACTGATATGTTCTGATGGATAGAAAATGTGCTGCTGTCTTCATCTCTTTTCATCTCTTTATTACTCTCTCTCTCTAATTTTTCTCATTTTCTCCTTAGCTGCGCTCTACTCTTTTTCCAAGCTGTCTTTTCTGGATGCAGATATTATCTATGTGCTTTTTTTTCTTCCCCCCACTACAGTGTCCTCCAAACTCCTGATCTGTTAAAAACAACCAGCGAACCTTTACTGAGTTGACTTCTGATCATCGTTCTTCTGTCTTGTGTAGAATCTGGTCAGCAAGCTCTTCAGAGCAGAGGCCTCTAGCTGTCCCAGAGGGAGAATTAAACTCGCTTTGCCAAAGCGGGAGTAGTACAGTGCTGTATGTTGTTCAGATGATGCTGCTAGCTGGAAGAGGAGAATCTGCTATGACTGGAACATCTGCCTAATAAAATAAAAGCAGGGTAGACTAAGGGATTAATTCTCATATTGATTACAGTCTTAAAACTGTTGTGTCCATCATGGGTAATTCTGATAGCATCGTTGACAGTGATGATTCATACCAGCATGGACCTGCTAGCTGTCTGCAAAACTAAAATGGCTAAGAAGGTTATTTCCCCAAATTTGTGTAGCTTGAATGTTATTGCAGGTGTCATGTGGAAAAGCAGTAGTTTTCTAGCTTGTGTTTACTTACTGTTTACAGAATGATGGGCTACCTATGTAGTAAATCACGTTTTCAAAGTAGTATTACGAAAGACTTGTGCTTCAGTGGGGCAGGTTTCATTCTGCCCATGTTATCTAAAGCAGTGATAATAATGAGGCGCAGGGTTAAGACTGGAAGTAAGCTGGGAGCCTGAAGTACTATACTTATGATTTGTTGGTTAAACAGTAGTAGTATTTTAACTTTTTGAACATGTGATATGAAGTGCAGAAAGAAACGGGAATAACTATAAAATGACATTTCAGAAAGCTGACTTGGTTTTATAGTTTACTGATTCATAAGAACCGTGTTCCAAATTGTATTAACTTCTGATATGGTAAACTGCTTGTTTGGCAAAACTTTTACGCCAACACATTGGCTACGTTCTTAGTCTCATTACATCTGTTTTAAGTTGTTGGTTATTTGGAAATGAGCTTCATAATGTTTGCCATTTTCCTGAAGTTTGACGTTCCATATCGGATGCATTACCAGGCAGTTATGAAAATGCATTCTGACGGACCAGTTACAGGAAGTCTGGAAATTCTTCTTAACTGCTTCTGGTTTAATCTTTTCAAGATTGCCATAAGTGACAAACTTAATTACTTTGACTCCGTATTTTTAAACATAATTTTCACACCTGGAGAACATAGGATGTACCAATATATCAAATTCTCTGATCTTTTACCACCAATGTTTCCCACTCCTGATCATTGGTTAGTTAGCATTTTTCTTTGAAACATGCGCTGTGCAGAATAAATGCTTGTGTTTCAGATTCCTTGAATTTTTGTTGATTTTAGTCAGCGGTCAACTTACAAGTCTCGTTTCTTCTAAAACGTGTATAGTCAGTAATAATAGATAGTGCCAGTATCTCATTCACGCAGTGCAAGGCATGCATTTCTAGAGGCAGGCCATCTTTGTTGCTATAATTTGGGTTATTCAGGACTTCTAAGATATTCTCATTTAGTGCAATTGTGTATGGTTGGTTAGAAAGGCAATGTCTTACCAACTTACTTTCTTACCTGCCTTTTATACGACGTCTTTCTGCCTACTTTCTTACCTAGTAAATATATATATATATATATTTATATGTATTTTTTACATTGTGCGGTCATAATCCATATGTTTTGCAGATCAGTGGTGAAGCTCAGGAACTCTTTTCTGTCCGCCATGGTCCAGTTCGAGCTGCACGGATTTTACCAGCTCCCCAAATCAGTAAGTATATATTTATATGGTACATAATTAAGCATAACTTTTTTTACAGATCTTTGTCCAAATCATTGCTATAACCTGATATGTAGATTTTTCTATTAGTTTTAAACGGTCACCTTCATAATAGCTTTCTACAAGTACTTCTTTTTTCCTCCTACTTTGTAATCCAGTGCTTTCTCCAGTTTCATCTTTGAGTTTCAACTTTGATGCTGCTTCCTTTGTAGTTTAGAGAATATCTAGGTATATCTGTGCTCAGAGACGTTAACGATTCTATTTGAAAACATTTATTATCAAAATTTTATTGCTATAAAATAATATTGAAATTACTTCTTTATAGCAAGGCAGTGGCTGGCAGCAGTAGATCTAGAAATTATTCACATTTATTAAACACTCCTATTATAGTACGTTGTAACATCTACTCATAATGTGGTGCCTTTCTAAAGTCTTAAACTCATTAGAAGACGGATAGTATGTCTTTTTTTTTTTGTTACCCATTCAGGAGCTGAAACTGAAACAATTTAAGTAAGATAATGCAAGAAGTAGTTGATCTAAGTAATATAGTTTGTACAAAGGCAAAATGTCCTTTTCTGATTAAATACGTTTTTATGAAGAAAATACAAGATACTTTCTAAACTGTGAAATTATCTAAATAGCCTACTAGTACATTAAGTTTAGCAATTGCAGCTTTTTATGAGGTTTTTAAAAAAGGCTGCTTTTCCACTCCAGTAAAAGTAAGGAGACAATGGAATTTGGTTTTGGGGTGGTACTAGCTTCTAGTTTGTTTCCATTCTGCTTATTTTATGTAAACTTTATTCAAACAGTTTGACCTTTTTAGCAGTTGAACTCTTATCGTGATCCCTTGAGTGCCGAAAGGCACCTCCTCTCTTTTACTGCTTAAATACTGTTTTATCAAGTTCTGAGACAAGCTGTGTAGTTTGTTAAACAGGATTGTTTCAGAATTTCTGAGTTAACACCCTGGAAGAGCTTCCTGCAAAATTTAAGCCACGATGCATAAACAAGCAAATCCTTTTAGAAAAGACACTGTTCAATCTAAACACAAAATCTGATTGTCGATTTTTTTAAAAACCTAAGATCTGTTGGTGTCCTGGCTCGTTTTTGTTTGCGTCGACGCTTTGCTTATCCCCTCTCCCTGTAACTTCAGCTGGGCAAGGTATTCTGTACAGCTGCTAGTGGCATTTCTGGTTTAAATTGGTTGCCGTGATTTACTTCGGGGATGAAAAGAATGTACTTCTAGTATGACCAAGGGTTTTTTTGAATTCTGCTGGATTATGAATTGTACTAGTACATTATGAATTAATTAGTGAACTAAAAAATGTAGCCTGAAATCTAATTGTTTAAATATTAAATACAAAAAAAGTAAATTATAATAATTTTGAGGGTTTCCAAGAAAGTAAATGAAGAAAGGTAAAGGTTTAATGGACACATTTTATATTGTCTCAGTGATTTCTTGAGCAGAAGTATATACAAAGTATGAGTATGTGTGGTTCTGTAACTCTATTACAGGTTAAGGTCATTTAAAGCAAAATACTTCTAGTATTTTATTCTGTTTATGGGAACACTGCGTAATTCCTGATGAGCTATGTTTTTTTTGCTGTAATGTGTAACAGCAAAAGTTAGTGCATGGCAATGGCCCTTCCTCTGTTAAAGGAAAAAAGAAGAGAAAAAAGTGTAAATTAAAATGAAGTAAATTTAATTGAAGGACCTATAAGGTTTTTTTCTGATGGTAAAATAGTGCTTTCTGATTTTTCAGTCTAGTAAGATATACTGCTTATGAACTCCTTCAAGTGCTTACTCTCTTTCTGTCTCTAAATTGCATATATTTAACATCTGACAATGATAGTTGTTACATTAGAAAACTATTCAAATTAGCTCGTATTAAATTAAGTCAAACCTTTTAAAAACATGTTTTGGTCTCTTTTTACATGGCTAGGTTTAAATAAATCTTTGATTAAAAGTACATGAATGTATCATTGACCAGTATCTGGAATCAGATAAAAGTAAAGCTGTAATAAGAGGCCTTAGATAACTAACACATGAGCTTTAATGATTCTGAACAAAATAAAAGGAATTTGTAAAGGAGAAGCTGATTACCATCAGTAGGCTCAAACACTATTTTACTGTAAAGCTGTAAAAAGGGAATTATTGAAAATAGGACTCTCTTGGTGGATGGATTTGGCATGTTCCTAGAAACAGATCTTAGTTTGTGATAAGAAGCTCATTCCCAGGTGTGAAAGGAAAGCTCGTGGTTTTAACTTGGTGACTTTACGGTAGCAGAACTTAATAGTTTGTCAACTATTTTGTTAAAATACCATAGTCCTTTGATGTTGGATCCTCTGCTGCATCATGTGCTTCGTAGCATAATAAAGCATTGTTCCAAAAGAGTTATTTCATACAGGCTTATTTCATGCAGGCTTATTGCAAAGGAGACCTCCTCAAATCTGATTTAGCGAGTTATAAGTGGTCCTAGTAGCAGGAACGCGGTGCAGTATCTGGAGCTGGCCTTGCACGCTGGCAGCTCGGATCCGGTGAGGTTTATTAGTTCAGGCTCCGTGCCATGCTGGAGCAGTTAAATGGCTCCTGGAACTGTTCTGACCTGGCAGCTATACTGCAATGTTCGTGCAGGGTTTTGTCTGAGCCAACAAACCAGGCAAGACCTGACCTGGCCCAGCACTGCAGCACTTTGATGTCTCTGTGTCCGTGGCATGGTTGTCTGCAGCCTGGATAAGATGTTCATAAAGAATTGAGAGATTTCTGTAAATAACGCTGAAAAACGTAGATACTAACTCTCCTCTCTGGACAGAGTTGCCTTCAACAGTAGATATGGCTTTGATTATTTTCTACAGCATGTGATATAAATGGCCTTTTTGGAGACTGAAGGTTTACACTGTGACCAAATTTTGGGCTTAGGGGAGGAGATAAAGTTGCATAGCTAATATTCAGAGTATGAGAACATCTCTGTCTGGACGCTGTCGCTCTTCAAAATAAGAATACTAAGTCCTGGCACTGTGCGTGCCACATGCTGCATGAGCTGCTGAGCCATCGGATATGTCACGGCTTTTCAGCTTGCCGAGCTCTTCTTCTCTTTTAAATCTGTATGCTGTGGTTGAGTTTAGTACTTATTTGTATGTATACAGGTGCCTGGTTTGCTGGGCTTTGGATATCTCTGTCTCTTCAGATAAAACAGGCATACAAAGATGTTTGAGGCCACATTTATGTGACTTTGTGGTTATTAGAAGGGAGAAAATACTAAGTGGTAGATACAAAACAAAGCTGGAACTCTGCCACTTAAATTTAGCTACTGTCCTCTGTGAAGAGGAAACAACAGTTGGTAAAGTGGTTGTAGTTAACGATAGTGAGAGAACCAAGCAAAAATCAGGGTGTATTAACTCCCTCCTCCATTTTACACGGTTCATCTTTGCGATGTCCTCACTGCTACTCAAGTTACTCTGTATTGGGCTTCCTCTCACACAGTACCTAATGGCTCTATTTAGCCACACTAACCGAATTATTCATATTCTTTCTTCAACATGTTTTCTAATTTTTCACCACTTCCTCTAGATAATGCCTTTCTCATTTCTCTGAGGGAACTGACTGCATGAATACATACTTGTAGAATTTAAATGATACCGAGTTTGAGTTCTGTATGTTATTAAGTATTCTGTCTTGGATATTCCTACATTTGTCTTGTGCTTTTTCTCTTTTGATTAGCAATTCCGTGATATTTATAGAAACACTAAGAATATTACTTATTTAGGTTTTCTGTAGTGGTATATTCTTAGACCTATGAAGTCACTAATAAAACAGTTTCAGAACTCTTCTAGTATTTTTAATTGTTGTGTTTTGACTTCATTTTGAGGTCCATTGCGCATATACTTCTGAAATCAGTGCTAAGGAAATAGTACATTTACTTCAGATAGCTTTGTTTTTCTTTTTGCTACAAAATCAGAATATTGCTGCTTTCTGAAGTGAGTTAGTGCTACAGTCTCTCATTTTTCATTACTTACCCCAGGTCATTTTACAAAACCCTGGCCAAATACCTGCTTTCTGCCTTGTGCTGTTGCATTTATTAAGGTGGGCTTGCGTAGTTTAAAGTCGATCAAGAAATGAGGAAAAGCTGCAGGAATAGCATTGAGTGTGGTAATTCACGATTAAAGGGTACACGATGGCAGGCTTGTGTGTCGAAGTTTAGATTAGTCATTGTCTGTAAAACCTATTTCCACGTCTCAGCATTATGAAAATAAATTCCTGCAGTGAACTAAATTAATTTATTGCCATTTGCTAGATTATGCTGCTTGCACAAAGGATGATATAATAGTCCTACATCTCTCGATGAATTTGACTGCTTAGTCAAATCGACTGATAAGGGGGGAAAAACACATAAGGAAATAAAAGAAAGAAATCAGAGGTACTATGTTTAAAACAACTATGGGCTGAGGGAACCTTATGGATGAAGGGTTGAAAAGGAGAATTAACATGAAAAATTAAAATTAATTGGGACACAGTAGTTTTGCGTTTGAAAAACGCGAAACTGTTAAAAGTTTAAATTTTACAGCAGATCTATCTCTGTACTCTACTGCTTGCATCTTTGATTTTGGTAAAATAAAAATTGAACCTCAGAAGCTAACTCAGCTTTATGTGCAGGTATACTTAAAAGAACTATAATATTTAGGTTGCTTTCTAAAGGAAGGCAGATGTGAGTTTTGTATGTATTCAACCACTTGGGTGGCTTAGTGGTTTTAAGTCCCTGAAGGCCAAAATAATTGCATGGTATGTAGAGCAGAGGAACTAGCCCTACAAGCTGAACAAGCAGTCTCAGTCGGAGCCAGGTTGGGGTTGGTGGAAGTGGGTCACGCAGGTGTGTGTATCGGTTTTGGTGTTTTGTAACTGTTATGTGGGTTGTTATGGTATAATGAATGTTAATGTGTGTGGATTATAGAAATTACAGAACAGAATTCTCAAGCATACCAAGTAAGCCTTTATAGCTATTATAGGGAAGAATTTTAGAGCACTACACTTTTAAAATACTAATTTTTTTTGAAGCTGTGTGGACTGACCTGTATCCCACCATTTCAGTTCTGGCCACATCGCGTCAATGCTTTAGGCAATTAGACCTTAAACTTTCACCATATTAGACTGATAGGTCTTTTCAATTTTTCAAACAAGATTCAATCAAAATAAAATATTTCTATCTGTCTTCAGTTAATGTGTGACTCTAGAAACATTCATCTCTAGCAAATGTTTCAAAGTAATCTTTTGGTTGTTTTTTTTTTTTTTCATATAGAAGCTACGCAGTTATCAGAGAATAAAACTGTGGTGCTGTGCAGAAGAAGCAACTTTAAACACACAGAGCTGTGTATCTTTGACAGAACTGCCAAGATAATGTTCCCCAGCCACTGTTGCTTCTTGCAACATTGCCATCTCATCTCAGAAATGGGAGGGTGGAATGGGCTGAGGAGGCAGTAGGTACGGAAATCAGCTGGAGTTGGAGAGCTTCTTGGGCGATAACTTTTGGGGGACGTTAAGTAACAGGTATGGTGATGCAGGTATTGGAGAGGGACTTCGAGACTTGAAATGTCTGGGTGATGTGGGGAGTTAAGGGAGATGGAATAATATGATGCTCACGGTCTGGAACATTAAATCCTAAACCATTAAATCCTTCCTAAAGGAGCACCTGAAGGTCTGGGATGAGGACAGCAGTCGCAGCGCCATTGATCAGGCACGATATTGAGTAACGCAGTTAAAGCTTATCTGTGCAGGGAATGGAGTGTTTATAGGTGCCACCCTATAGATGGTGCCCTGAAGCTGAGGAAAGAATCCATTCCTATTTTTAGGACTGACACGAACCTCTTCACTTCTGTTTCAAGGAGCATGTATGCTTTTTTGCATTTGCGTTCCGTAAGAAAGTGGACACAAATAATTGTGATAAAGAAATGTTAAAGATTTTTTTATTTTTATTTTTTTCCCCCTGAAAGGAAGAAGCAAAATAGGGAGTGAAAACCACAGGCAGTGAATGCTGCTGTGTGGCCTAATGCGTTTCCAGACACTGGTCGGCCCCTACACCGACGGGGGGCAGGACCACAAATGCAACACAATTTTCAAATAACAGATAGAAATAAGAGGGCTTTAGTTAAACGGGAGATACACTGCATTGTTGAATGGCTGCGATGGAACTTGGTCAGTGGAATTACATACCAGAAAAATGAACTCCATCGTGCATATAAGCTATTGCTAAATAGGTCAGAATTTGATTTGTATACGGTGAATTTCTTACTCAAGGGAAACGAGGGTACTTTTCATAGCTTTGAGTAGCTTTTGACTTCCTGTGAAAATCACTGGGGTTTCATTTTTATTCTTCAAAAAGGTGTACTGCTGCTGTTGTTGTTATTATTATTGGCGTTATTGAGAGGCCTTAGCAGGCCCAGGAGATATCTATTCACAGTTTCATCAGGAGTACAGTACATAAGCTGCTTTGAGCTTATGTGTGGATAACCTTTTGACTTCATAAAGTTCTAAATGTTCATTTGTATGACATTTCATTTAGCCACAGATATTTTTGTTTCAGTTTTAAGTATACTAACTGAAGTTAGATTTTTTTTTTTGAAAAAAAAAAAGCCAAAACATGTATCATTTAGCTAAATGGAGCTGTAGATAAGGTGGTGCCTTGTTGGCAGGAAGGACAGTTTTCATTACTTTAATTGTGTGATTTGTCAGGATTTTCAGCTTTTTATAAATGCTGTAGTGTTATATGACAGAATTAAAAGGATTTAGAATAAAAGGAGTTTAAGAAAAAGACTTTGCAACAGGATTTCAATACTTTTTGTATTTGAGGGATTTAGCTAGCTGTTTTTCATTTCAATCATCCTCCTGCATTTTGTTAAACACTGTGTTTGGAGCAGGTGTGTACAACGTCAGTGTATCGCACATGCAAATAAACACAATTTTACAAATAAAAATTAATCCACCATAACTTGGAAGATTAAATCCCACTGCAGAACTAGAAAGGGTTGCTGACTCCATTAAGCATTCCAGAGAACAACACATGTCGCTTTTTGCAATCTCATGAATGGGGCTGCTATTAACCTGATTTAATGCCCCGCAGAGTCCTCAAAATAATGATCCTTTTCTACAGTATTAATATTTACATTCTGAAAGTATATATTTGAAGTAGAAAATGGATTTTTTTAAAATGAGAGCCTCAGTCATTACAGACCAAAATCAGAAGTTTAAGCACCTATTCTACAAATTTTGCAAATCTGTATTGTGGATATTAAACCGTGATATTCCTGTTGATTTTGTGCAGTTGTTTCCCTGTACTCCCCACCACCTTTCTTCCCCTTGCTCCCCTTTCCTTGTCATTAAACTTAGAACTATAAAGAAACATGTGAATTCATGTCTCTAATATATCTTAGTTAAAAAGAAAAGAAAATAAAAAAGTATTCTTAAGGTAAAATCCTGACTCCACTTAAATCGGTGTCAGAACTCCTGGTAGTCAGCGTTTCCCCCTTAACGCTGAGAGACTAGCGAAGTGAACAGAAATGGAGTTCATCTGTTACTTGTATTGAAGAAAACAAATTGGTTGCCAGCTTCTTAAGAAGACTATATGTTTCATTTATCAATTTACAGGTCAGTACATACGGTACAGGTATGACTCATAAAAGCCCTTGAAATAATAGGAATAGAAGCAACATACATTTGGCTGTTTTAGGTTACTTGTAAATCTATTGTTGATGGTGAAATTATTGATGTGACCCATTTGACTTTATAAATACCCAAATGTGTAGGAGGGAAGACTTATCCTTGTACAGATGAGAGTACTGAACAGTTTTTGTTACAAATTAATTGCATGTACCTGAGTTATTAATAATTAACAGAGACTGTTATGTCAAAATGTGTATTGTTAATTGTTGTGCCTTTCTGAATAATTGATGTAGTGCAGTACAACAGTACTTGTGAATTACATTTTGAGCAGCCTATATCACTAATATTCTTTATAGATCAAAGGGTTTGGTGTATAATGAAGAAAAAAAATCCATTATTCACCGCACACATGCATACCTATAGATAGATAACTAAAAAGGCAAAGGTTGAAAGAAAATGGAGGAAATCTAGTAGTGGTGTTGGTGGTGGCTGTTATTGTGTAAGTTATTGTTGGGTAGAAACATACCCTGCAATTTAGTAAACGTTGTTCACAAGTAAAAGAGAGAGTTTTTTGACTCAATTTTAGTTTTATTGCTTTGTTTACATAGCAATAAGGCAAAGTTTTCAAAACTTTTAAAATCCCGTTTTGAGGAGCATGGCATATTTAACAAATTGATGGTTCTGGCGTGAAGGTGCGACTGCAGTTTGGGAAGACAAAAGGCTGGTTTTAATTGCCCGGCGCTGGTGCCAGCGGTGGCGGCATGCACGGATCCCCGGGCAGACAGAACTGTCTGGGTGGCTGAGTTGGCGCAGCGGACGAGCCCGTGCCCCGCTCTGCTGCTGGGCTGCACGGGGGAAGCTGACCCTCAAAGCAGATGGAGTATGTTGTTAGAGTTGTGTTTTCACTTCCAGCGAGCAGCAGGCATAACCTGGGTCTCACGGCAGGTTGCTTTCTTAAAGGCTTAAATCGCTTGGTGGGGGAACTTTATCGAAGACTGTTTTGAATTTAATCTTGTGTTTTCTTAGGCACGGGGCATGGGCTGTAAGTGTGGCTGTGCTTCGGGCAAACACTGGCAGCCCAGCTTGTCACATGCGAAAGAGCGTGGCCGCTCTTGTGCCGCGCTCTTCTAGTTAACGCTCTTATACTCCGCTTATGCCTCAGTAGAATAAATTGGAAGCCAGTGTGGGAAACCCACGCAGAGTTGGTGACAGCCTTATTACAGGCAACTCTTATAAAACAATGAAAAGTGAGCGTGTTACTCGTTACAGTTACAGAATCCTTAAGCCCAACTGAAATGAATAGAAAATAACTCTAGAATCCTGGCCAGATTTTGCTACTTGTTTTGTTACTCATTGCTGTCTTTTCCAAGAACAGTTCTTCCAGTGTTCATGACTCTGCCTGTTTTTTGTATTTCTGTCACTAATTTTGCCCAGGCTGTGAGTTTTGTGTTATATATTCAGTATCTTTCAGTATGTGTTGGGCCCCCACAACATGCACACCTATACTTTTGAAAGGTAACACAAACAGCACACAGTGATTTGCTTTTTCTTTTTTGCTTCCCCTCTTATTAGGTGCTCAGAAATGTGATAATTTTTCGGAGAAGCGGCCTCTTCTTGGTGTGTGCAAAAGCATTGGATCGTCTGGGTAAGCATATTTTTCATGAATAAAGTCTTACATAGAGATTGTAATGTCATCTAAGAAAACCCAGTAGATTACGTTTTTAAAGCTCTATTCCTTTTTTGCTAATGGGATAATACTGTGAAGTGCTTTTAAAGTTTTTTTCAGTAGTCAGCACACATTTGCTTATGACTTAAGCTTTTCAGAAGGAACAAAAAAATAGAGACTCAATATAAAATAGTTGAAGATGTATTTTGAGTTTATTTTTTCTCAGTGTAATCACAATTTTATGATGAGCCTTTTCTGATATTAATCCTGGTCAGAATTATTACTGAGAAGTGCCTACAGTCTTAAAAAGTCTCTTAAAAAGCGATTAAAAGACGCTTTCAAGCAGCAGCCATATACCAGATGAATTACAAGCACCAAGCGATTTCATTGTTACAGCCACTCACTGTTTATTAGCAAACGACACGTTAAATCTACTACTTTGAGTGAGAAAAATAAGTTAACAGTCTTGTCTTGCGCTCTCTGGACAATATTGTTGTATCACTCCTCCTATAAAAGAAGGTCTTAAGTGATTTTTACGTCTGTATTAGATACTTTGAGTCAGACAATGCAAAGGATTTATATCTATACCTACAGGAAAATATTTGCTTTTCAAGGGTAATCCTCTACACAGAGATTCAAAGGCTAAACAGTTGAAGTAAATCTTCTTACAGCAGTAAGACTTACTCTGTGCCACACCTTTTTCAATTAAGAATTTAATCACTCTGGGTGTGGAGGAAGACTATCAAGTCCGTGTAAATTTCTCTGTGTATTACTACTGTGTTAAACTAGAATATTAATGTTAACCTGTCTTAAATGTTTAAAACAAAAACTGTGTAGGGTAGCGAAGTGAAATGTCTTTCTATTGATGTGTTTACAACTTGCAAAGCTGTTTATAGTGCCTTTTCTCCTTCTCCCTCCCATCAGCGTGTGTAATCTTGTGAATAACTTTTTCTAAACAAGAGTGCATGTAACCGGGGATGCAAATACTGCTCTTGTAGGACTTTCTGGCTTAATCCAAACAGTGTATTTATATACCTAAAGGATATGTTGGGTGGAAAAACCTTCCTTCATACCTTTGCTTTAGAAGCTGAGATATCTGAGAAATTAACAAACTGTAAGGATCGTCATTTTCACCGTGTGATTGTATTCCTCAGTTAATGGGACATACTTCACAGATTACTGGTAGTTTCTGCTTTTCTACCAAAAAAAAAAAGAGTTCATCTGTTTTCAAAACGAATTGATAGATTTGTGTTACTACTTATCAGTAGTTAAACAGCTGCAAATAGAAGATTTTAAATCAGGCTTTCTGCTGTGACCAGGAGACACAAAAAGGAGATGCTGCTACAGGCTCTTGTTTACCCATTTAATAAAGAGCCGGTTTGCTCATGGCGGTAAACCTTCAACAGAAAGTTCTGAAACACTCTTCTACATTTACTGTTCGTTGCAAGTTATTTTTGAAAGAGTCCTTGCAAGTTACCTATTTTGTCAGTAGCTTTTAGAATTCTTTGATAGTTTGCCTTCAACTGGGGTCACACTCCTTTTAGATTGGCTCAAGTGTCGCACTTGTTTTTTCTTCTGTGATGTTCATAGATCATTTGATTACATTTCTATAATGATTGTTATGCATAAAAGAGAATTTGTGTAGAACACTATAATAGCTGTGTCACGAATGGCCTCTGAACCTGAAGCACAGTTTTAGTTCTGTTCTTAACTTGAGGTTTGTGCTTAACGTCATTTCCTATATATCTTAATGGTTGTGGACAGATAAAACACCTTGTTTAATCATGTATCTGAAGGAAATACTACATTTATTCTAGAGGATTTATTCCAAAGCAGTTGGTATTTTCACTACAGTCATCTCCTCACCTGCTTTGGAGATTATGCTGGTTATGGCATGAAATACTGCAGCTGTCAGCACATTACTGAAACTGTGCAGGGAATAGGAGGCCTATTCTGCCTGCTGCAATGGCAGGTAAAATAATCGGTGAAATGCTGTAGCACTGACACCAAAATATTTCCCATTTAACAGAAAGGTAAATGCAGTGTCTAAAAGACTGAATGATTTTCTCAAAGGCAACTAGTCCAAAGCAGATGCAGAAGTGAAATCCAGGTCTTCAGCACACAATCTGTGATGCTGATGCATTAAACTACATTGTCTAGCTTTAATATAAACTGAATGAGGTTGGACATGGTTATGACAATGGGGCAAACATCCAAAACAATTCTGCCAGCACAGCTCCCCGCCCTTATCCTCTTCTTCACGAGGACACCAGGTTGTCACTTTTTTTAGAGGAGAAACGTATGACCTCCTGAAGTGATTCGGCTACTTCCAACAGTCCTCTGGCTTGCTCCCATTCAAATTTTATCCAGGTTATTGTCTAAAATCTGTCAGAATCATTTACCAAGGAGAGGGAGTCTGAGGGGATAAAAAGTTTGACTTCAGCCTTGGACATCATCTGTATTTTCCCCCGCAGTACTGTAGAATTTCTGGCTCCTGGTGGCTCTGCTCAAATTTGCAGCTATTGTTACTTTTTTCTTGGAACATGCCTGGCAACTTTGACCTTTTGAAATAAGTTTTTTGTTGCTATGTATTATTAATAAATAAGGCACACGGTTAAAATTTTGGAAGAGTTGGTGGCTGGCACCATGACTTATGGTTGAATATTTTTGGACGCTGCTGTATCTGAAGGCAATATTCTAATTTAAATTATTTTCTGTGGCAATCCTTTATATAGAATCCATTTTCAGTAGCTCTTCTAGAAAGTGCTTGGAAGCTGTTAGTTTTTTGGATGGAAAATGAATAATAAATGCATTTTACACCTGCATAAAACCTCAGTAGGTTATTAACTCTTCATTACAGTTTAGGAGCTGCTGTAAATTGTCACATGCTATTCTTGACCTTAAGAAAACATATGTGTTAAAGAGCTTTTAATGCTGTGTGTAAACAGTTCTGCGTGATAGATGAGTGATTACACTTACAGATGTGTTGATATGTTTTGTGACTTTATGGACTAGTACATATATTCAAATGCATAAAAATCTTTGAGAAATTTAAATTAAGCATGTATGAAAATTATGTGAGTAAGTTTTAAGTGTTAAATATGCTAAACCACTAAAGTGATACAAATCTGATAGAATATAGTTTTTATCTAGATCCACGGCACTGTCGTTTAACAGTATTTTATCTTTTAGGACTGTACCAATGAGATATTGACATGTTCAAGTTAGGAGCTGGGATTTCCTGGTTCTGACCACTAGTCTGCATTAGTGGTTACCATCAGGAAGTTCTTCTCCTTTCCTTTAGCTGTAAAATAAATACACTATAATGAGGGAAATACGATAAAAAAGTATTATTTTTAATGTAGAACATTTGTCAATCTGGAATCCAAAGAATTTTCAAATAGCGATGAATTAATAACTTCAAAAATATCATTTATATTAAGTAACTTCAGTACTTTTTGTACTTCTAATGTACTGTGTAATTTAATGGAAAGAAATTAAGGAGTACTTTTGTCTGTGATAATATGTTAGGACTTCTTTCCTTCATTAGGAAACAAAGATGGCTATAAAAGTATTTTATGCAAAATAAAGATTGCCTGAAAACAATGTTTAGATTTATGTTTCATTCCTGAATGTTTTTTCATTGTCAAAGATCTCTTTGGTGACTTAGAAGTACAATAGTTTACTCCAGAGATCCCCTTATGTTTTACTGAATTACATATTTTTTTACAAGTCTAAAAATATCTTCTTAAATTTTAGTATCTTCCACAGATTTAATGACATATTAACCTAGAAATCAACTTCGGGATAACTTGGCGTGTGGATTTAATCTCTTTTGTAATGTAACCTAATACAGTACTCATTGGTGTAGTATGTGCTGATAAAACTTATGTTCCTTTGAGTATCGGTATTAAGGTCTTAACTTTCAGTTTAATATTTATTAATTTTAAATATTAGTGTCTTTGCAGGGTCATGGTTGAGAACCTGCTTCTGAAAATTTATTTCAGTGTATCTAAAATCTGAAACTTTGCACTTTGAAATTAATTTCTGGCACCTGCGTTACGTAAAAATCCTAAAGAGATCTGCCACTAATCTCAATCCTTATATTCCCCACAATGAGTATTTTACCAGGGAAGATGAAATTTGTGTTTTCTAAACTTTTGCCTTGTATCTGAATTTCTGACTAGCTTTCGGTACACACATTTTTGTATTTTAAAAGTCAAATTTTCCATCTAGTAAAATGGCTGAAATGTCTAGCATGGTTTCACTATATAATCTTTTCAAAACAATAGTTTTCTCAGCCCCCAAAAAGGATGCAGTCTTGACACATAAATGGGAAACAGATTGTGTTTTTTGGCTGATACTACTATGCTGGTTTAGATGTTGGTTCAGTCAACTTTGGTCTTAGATTACAAGATTTGCAAATTAAAGGAAAACCAAAAAGGAAAGAACATCTGCATAAATTTTGTTTTTGTGGAGTTTTGTAGAGGCAAACTTAGTTTGTTCTTGGTGATAAGATAAACAAATCTTTATACACACACAAAAAGAATTTATGGGTTTTGGTACATATTAATGAATTTTCTAGGTGGTAAAACATCAAGATTAGTAATCTGTAAATGGAACAGAGAATCCCCCCCCCCCCCCAAAGGCAGTAGTGGTGGACCCAAAACTGCATGGCAGAACAAGTCAGTGTGTGCTGTTCAGAGCTACTCAGTTGAAAAATTAATAGATAAGACCAACTATGTTAAATGGAGATATATTCCTGTTTTCCCCCGGCATGGGTTGTTGCAACCGTAGTTTGGAACATACTGGATCTGCAGAACACCTTCAAAGGCACCAGAGAAGTCCAAAATATATTAGACATGCTTTTTGGTCTGGTCACATGTAAATGTACCAATATCTTTAATTTAAGTAAAAGCTTCATTTTAGCTCATGGAGACGTATAAGGGGAAATTAACTAGTATAATTATGTTTTATTTTAGATTATTTAGAAAGAAATCATAGTTTTGAAAGTGACTGCAAATCCACCCTTCAGTAGGTGATGTAGGTGACAAGAAAGCTAACAAAGCAGAAGTGACCATGCCAGGAGGAAAAAAATAACTGTGTGTAGGTGCAGGGAAAGGGAGATGGGGGCAGGGAGGACAAAGATGAGTAATCGCAGTGTCTTTATGTGAAACCACCTTTCCTGAACATTCTGAATACTTTAAGCCCTAGTATGTACCTTTGCTCAAATGCCAAGGGTTCTGATGACTCAAGTGTTTACCCCATCGTGCTTCATTATGAGTTACCAAACTTTGCTTCTACTATAAAGATTTTTTCCTTTTCTTTTTGTTTTCCTTATTAGCTAAGCCGTTTATCATACATAGGGGACAAAATTCTTGTAATAAAATGCATACCAGTCTAGCTGAAGGGTTGTGTCAGTTGAGCTGTGGGCTCATGGCAGGGGAGGCTTGAGACCATAGTTCCGTGACTCACTGGCCAGCAGCAAAGACAACTTCACTCCTGCTCACCTCGTCCGCTTGTGCTATTGCCTCTGCCTTCGGCGTCCCTGGGCTGTGTCACTTCAGCCGGTTATAAAACCGAACAGTAAAGGAGATGACAGAAATAATCCAAATAAAAAATAACGCTCCCATTTTATTTTTTAATGACATGGATTATGTCAGTCAACTGACAAAACAAAACCTACGAACAATCGCATGCGAATTTGCAAGGTGCAACAGAGAATGAAGTCCATTGTGGTGTGAAGGTAGGAAGGAACACAGAGGATGGCGTTTGCTAGGTTAGCTTTGCTGCTGGAGCTGGTTAGCCATGAACTGCGGGCTCGCTCGCTTGCTATAATGCTTTATTCTGTTGTCCATTCTGCTTTTAACAGAGCAAAACAAAGTAGGTAGAAATGCTATAAGTGGTTTGTCCCAACAACAGTGTTTCTGGATAGCAATATTTCGTCTTCTGTTAATGAATCATTCAGCAGGAGATGGGGGGGAAAAAATCTTGAGGATCTCTGTGAAATGCAACCGGGATCTCTGAGCCATCCTTACAAAAAGTGTTTGACGCTTTGTTGCACTTGTCCTTTGTCCAAATAGCCGAATACAGATGCATAAAATATTAGGAATTTATGGCGACATCTTAGGTAGGCATGTACGATAATCAGATAACTGCGAGTATAGCTAATTGGGAGATCGGTTCTATAAGATTAAAAAGTAAGAGTTTGGTGCCAGTAGACTTTTTGGTCTTCTACATTATGGAGAATAAAGGACCTCAGTCAGAATCCTATGCAACCAGCCTGTGGCACGTGTTAGGTTTCTAGCATATATTTTTAGAAAGACATATTAATTTAGTGACGTCAAGTGATGGAAAATTTTGGATGGCTGGAATTGGATGGAGGTCATTTAAGGGCATGAGAATCAAGAGATAATCTTTTTTAATCATGGGAGGAGAAAGGAAGTAAGGGCAAGTTAAAGAAGGAGGAGTAGTTGGAGCAAACAAAATGTACAACTTTGGCTAGCCAGCATTTTTTTTTCCCCTGCTGATCAGTTTACAAGGCAAATCAATTGGCAGCAGATTTTCAGGAAGCGTGCTTTATTAACGTGGCTACTGTAGATTAAAACCTACTAACCTTAACACAAGTTTAACTCAGGAATGTGCTTATGGGAGTGTTAAGGTTTAGGTAGAAAGCAGCTCTACATGAGTAAGAATAGAAACAATGCCATTAAAGCGTTAATATTTTCTCCCATTAATATTTCAAAATCACATGACCCTGTTCCTTATCTGGCAAAGTAACTAGTTAATGCTCAAATCCGGTGTCCAGTTCGAAGTGTCTGTGGCTTTTAATGTTTAAAATTAGCTAGCTGTGAAATGATTTGTCCGAGACAAACAGCAAAGCTTTCTGGAAGGATCACCCAAGAGAAGGAAATTAGCTATGATGAATGAAGTTCTTGTTCACAGTTCTCACACTGCTCAGAGTAACTCTCCCCGGAATATTTTTACTGGAATGCCATTGCAAATGCAGTGGTTCTGCCGGGGACTCACCCGGCTGTGCCAGAGCCTGAATCGTGCGATTGAGTGTGTAAAGGCTGTAGCCGCTCAAGATAAAATACAGCATGTTTTTTTCAAATCACACATAAAAATGGGTTGGACAGATGGTTATGATTTTCAATTGTATTGGACACCATGAAGTAGATTTCATGAAGTTCGTTAAATATTTGTGGTCTTTTATTGAAGACTCTGCAAAATTCGGTCATACTTTTTTCTCCTCAGCCTTAGTTTTTTGCAGACTGTCAAGGATTTGTAAGTTTAAATTTCTAGAGAGCAAACTGAATTTAATTGGGTTTGTTCTAAAAGTGTAGTAGAACCTTTTAAGATGGGTAAAGCCCTCTCGTTTCGGTTATCTGTGAGGGGTTGAGTCTCTTGTCCTGTTGAAAAACTGTAAAGTGCCATTAACTTCAGAGTGTGCCGTCCTATCAACTGCCTTGCAAAGATTTCTTTCTGTTCTAGCAGATGAAAAACTTTAGCATCTCTGGTTATTGTAGGCAAAAATCAGTTTAGTCTTAACAGGTTGTGTGGTAGCTTTTAAGATCTAGAGAGACGCAACCCCTGAATAAAGTAGTTTAAATTCCTTTCCGTGATGTTGGATTTGATGATTGTTATGTTACGTGCTAAAGATAGCAACGTTCTTCGTTTTAAAAACAGCTCTTCGGATCCCAGAATTTTTTCTTGTAACTTGTTTCTATAATTATATTAATGTACTTCAACTGCTTTTGCAATGTTGAAGTAATGTTTACTGGTAATTCTGTGAATTTTCTAAGAGACTGTAACGCTCAGAGATAAGAGCTTTACCGCAGTAAGGTAGTGTTTCCATTCATAAATACCGAGGGTAGGAGAGGTCTGGTGTTCTTCTGACATACCAAGTGTTTGTCTGAGTGAACTATAGTAAGAAATAACCTTTGAACTATAATAAACTGTTAATCTTGGATCAAAACTGCAAGGAAGAAAACGAGTATTCGGGGTGAAACTTTGACCAGTTGGTGAGAACTATGGGCAGTTCTGACCTTCTCAAGCTTTGATTTATTAAGCTGTAAAAAGGGAAACCTTTTTCGAGGCAATCTCTGGGGTAGCGGGGAGGTTTGGGAGAGCGGATTTCCAAGCTGAGGAGGCAGAGTTTCATTTTACTGCTGTTGCAGCCCCCCGTGCCTGGAAGGATACGGGGAGGAGATGGAGGGAAGGAAGTAGCCGCTTGCGAAATGCGCAGCCAGCTAAAAGCAGCTGGAGCACACACGTACCTTCCTTCCTTGAGGAACTTGTCAAAAGAAGCACTACAGGGAAAAGATAATGCACAGCGCCATTACAGGCAAAGCTGCTGGTTCCAGGGCCACTTTAAATTCCACTTTAAATTATTAAATACTGTAAACGCTATAAAGTTAATTAGAAGAGGAACAAACTCTACAAAGATAAATGTGTTTTCAATATGTTTCTCAGGGAGGGTACAGTAGAAACCAGTGAATGAGAGGAAATTTATTTCTGGCAGCACTCTAGACATGGAACTGTGGTTGAACTTTTTACCCTAATTACGTCCCCGCTAATGCCTGCAGCGGTCTGGAATCAAAGCGGCCCTTCAGGCCCTGGAAAGTCTCTGATGTGGCGAGCGTTTGTTGTGTGATGAGGGTTACTTAAGAAAAAACGGAATATTGTGACAGGATTTTTCAAAATTTCTCAGTTACCACCCACCTCACTTGTTGCCTACAAAAATAGAGTAATTGTTTGCATCTGTGTGTTTTTGTCTGTCTTAGAAATAACTGTTATAAATCAATGTGACATAGACTCAGAGAACAGTTGAGGATTATATTTTCTTTTCTTATATGTTTTAGGGTTATTTCTGTGTTATATACTGTAAGAAGGATTTAAAGTACATTGCAAAATAGTTAGAAATTTGCGGATGATATAAGTTGTTCTCTCTTTCTGAGGCTACTAACACCATCAGATGTTGAGTTCTCAATTAATTCAAAGACCATGCTATTTAATGTGTTTTTTTCCTAAATAACGGCTGTCACTTCATGCTCATAGTTTGAGCAGCGGATTACAAACTGCATTCGCCTACAGCCCTCCTATCTGTATAGTTACACAACTGCTGCCACTTGAGTAATTCACTACGACTTGACGGTATTTGGACTTTGCATCTGTTGCTAAACGCCATTTTCTGTCTTATAGTGGTCTCTCTGGAGTCCTTCTTGTCCTTTTTCTTTTCTTTCTTTCCTTCAATAATTTTTAATATACAGAGGAAAAGTCAAGCGAGTTTGCTAAGCTCAAGCATTCATGTATGGATTAGATTCTTTTAAATCTCTGAGGTGTGGAAAAAGACAATTAAAACACAATTAAGTGGAATCCATTAAAAAAATCTGATATCATTATTCTTTTGCTTTAGTTCTGATCTGTTTTTTGAAGCAGAATTAATGTATTTTGGCAGCTTTAAAATTTTAAATTTACAATAATTTAAAATGCATAATGCAGTAGATTTCGCTTCAGTAATTCAAAATAGAGATTTAGAAGGCTCCTTTGTGAAAAAGCTGTAAGGCATGTTCTTAGAAAAAGATCTTGCTTAATCCCTTCTTTCTTTAAATTCTGACTAGGTAATATATTCAGAATATCACCTGAGGAGACCCCTTACCACATTTTGGATGGTTGCTCACAAACTTCTTTATAAAATTAATTGTGATTTAAATTATTAATAGAACATTTGTACAGTATAATTATCTTATTTTACAGATGAGGCATTAATAAAATAACAGTAAAAGTTTTAATCAATTTGGCCTGCACAATTGGAAGGACTGTATCTCCCATTCCGGCATCTGCTGCTCTAGGTGTCTGTCTCAGTGGTGAGAATGCAGTATTTCTGTGTGCCTTTCCTTAGCAGTTGTAATTCCTCCTGGAAATACCGGCTGCGTTTAACTAGGAAATTCCTCCAAATTTTATGAAAAGTGGTCCAGTAAACGAGGTGGCTGTATCGGTGGCTTCACTGGGTGGGAGAAGGGCTGTAACATAAGCTAACGCTTTTTTTTGATGTTAAGCAATTAATATAGGATTTCAACCATAAGGCCAGCTTAAAGAAGAGCAGACTATTGGTTTTGCTGTTCACTGGGCTCCTTGTTCAGAGTAATTATTTTCAGGTACTATTTTGTATGTTCAAACCAGCTTTGAGTGAGTTCAGTTACAGTGAAAATTCCGCATGTCTGAAGATCATGGTCTGCTGTGTCAAGTCATAAATTAAATGAAGTAAGACGTAGGAACATAAAATTAATGGGCACTTGTGAAAGTTTTGGCCTACCTGATGTGACCAGAACCTCATTGATAGGCTTTTCAGGTGCCTTAACCATAAGATCTAAATTTATCTCTGCTCAGCTTCAGTCATCTGCACTCTAAAGCCCTCTAATTCTTTCTTAGAAATGGAATTGTTTTCAAGCTTCTCAAAAATTGTAATTCGAGCCATATACTAGCATATAAACAATTAAGTTTTAGTAGACTTGTAAGCAACTGAAAGATGTCTTGCTGTCATGCAATTTGAGGCAGAGGCTGCTTAATAGAGAGGTGATGAAGTGTTGCACAATCCCATTAGTTTCTGCTGATGTTAATGACACCGGTGGCAAACCTATTTCAGATGAAACAGGTTGGTACAGGGTTTTGTCTTTAATGTTGAATCCAAGGAGTGGGTTTGCATGGGGGTTGGGATGACAGGGCAGGCGGGTGTGGAGCTGCTTGCTTAATTTGGCCTTTGTTGGTGGTGATTATATGGGAGATGAGAAGATGCCAGTAGGCCTGTCAGAGCCATGAATCATAAGGCAAAGCACAGAAAAGAAAAAAAAAAAAGTTAAATCTAAAGAAATTTTTGACAAGAATCAACAGGATAAAGTATTTGGTTCTTCATAATACTTTTGCCATGTTAGCAGTTGCTGGTAAAAACACCTTTTAAATATTGATTATTGAGTATTCAGCCACATGCAAGCTGGGACCTTTAACATACAGAGATTGCAGAGGAGGGGACACAATAGCTCAGCAAAGAGTTGGTGTGTGTTTTTGAGGAAACTTTCTAGTGCTCTTCAGAAGAACGAGTTCTGTTGACTCTTAGTTCAGATTTTTTTGAGCTTTTGGTACAATTCTGGCTTTGTTAAAAGTGACAATGCCTCAAATGTACAGAATTAGCGTACACATGCTGCAATAATCAACTGCCATCTATATTAACTATGCTATCTTCTGATATGCTGTTGATTAGAAAGTGCTGTCAAGAAATAATGCCTGGAATTAAGAAAAAAAACCCTTTGGTATTGATTTGGAGTTCTATATGTATTGGCAGTTTATAAAATGTAGGGCTAGCTGTGGCTACAAGGCTGTAAGTGGCTCCACAAAATGCTCTCTTTGGGTTATACACGTGCTTGGGGAGATCTGGCTGGAGCGGAGATATTTCCATATCAATTTGCTCTCAGTGTTGTGCTCCCAGAAATATGGTATTTTTCTCTTAAGCTGTGAAACATGTCCGTCTCTTGATATGCAAAAAGTTTATACGTTTTTGATTTTGGTCCATCTTGTATGGTCTTGAAGATCAGTGTAGCATTTATTACAATACAAATTGCACGTACCTATTTCAGTGGTGAATTCTGCTTCATTTTATAGTAAGAAGAAGGACAAGACAACTCTTAAATTTATTTCATTCTATATTTTTGGAGGAAATATATCTACCACATTGTAAGCTTAATCAGCTGATCATGGAGATATTAATCTTTGATAGTGGTGTGACAGAAATGCTGTTGGATTCTACTCAGAAGTTAATCTTGGCTCGTGCTCGCCAAGATTTACAGAAACTTTTCCAGTTAAGCATATGTTCATATGATCGAGGATAGCTGGTGCAGGTTCATAACTTTTGGATAAAAGGACTGTTTGGTTACACATAAGAACAAAATCTAGTTCAGAATATACCAGAAAAAATGATTTTGATCTGAAAAGTGGAGCTCCAGATGTACTTTTCCTCAGCGATAGCTACGCTCAAGTAAGCCTTGTAGATAAACAAATCTCTTGAGATGCCGCTAATCTTCCTGTATTAACTAACTCGAAATGTGATGGGACAGCTATGTTTTGTAACATGTGGTATGTCTCAGTGAAGTGGAAAGCGTGTCGCACTCCAGTCTCCCTGCAGAAGCACGCCACAGCTGAAAAGCCAGCTTGTGCCGTATTTTACACTGCAGCGACAGGCCCGCCGCGTGCCCTAGGATGAAGCGGTATGATACAAACGCTGCGGTACGTAAAGGTGGGTTGTAGGCTATTGTATGGCTTTGTTTAGGTTCATGCATTTTGAAATTAAAAAAAAAAAACAACAACCAACAACCCCAAATCTAGAAAGTCTCTTCTGATGACGAGAATGAGTCATGTTGTTATGGGCAGAAAAGGCAATAGTAGAAACATGTTACATAGTGCTGGTAATGCAGAGTGGGGGAAGAGCCATCTGCTGCCAAAACTGAAGTGTAATTTGGAGGTTACTAAGCATTTTAATATTTTGAAGGATTCCCCTTCCCTCTTACTTCCCTCTTTGAACTGATAGTACTGTTCTTGTAGTATCTGTTATGATAATACCAATATGTTGATAAAACGTAGTCTTAAATTTTCCTCCTCTTATTGGTGTCCATCACAGTCTTTCTGACACCTCCACTATGGGTAGGAAGCAAAGGAGCTCTTGATTTGATTGAACAAAAGTAAACAGAATGGTTGTGGAAAATACTCAGAACTGGAAAAAGCGATCTCCATCAGTTCAAAACATCTGGTCCAGGACTGTCCGGAAAATTTGTATTTTTGGGTTCTTCCCCTATACAGCCCCAAGAGTGGGAGCAGCTTTTCATTCTGTGTTGGGTCAGGGTTTTGCCTGACCCAACTCTGGTGTCGGATTGAGAGTGACCTCGTTGTGTCTGCAGCGTTGACCTGAAGTTGCAGATGATTGCAATGTGCAAAACTGGTGAGGAAATGTTTATCTGCACTGCCCGTCAGTAGGATGGCTTCTTACTGTATAGTTCTGATCTTCATTTCTTTAATGTAGAATTGTCGGCTCGCTCAATAACTGGATCTCTTCCTGTGCCCTGCACAACAGGCATTTTGCTGCATCTTTTCTGCTGACAGAGTTACAGTAAAATTTAGGAACCAGGGGGGTTGTAGAACAGAAGAGGGTTTCTGGCAGTATCCAGTTAATCAGAAGTTTAGTGTATGGTACTGTACAAACCCTAGAGTGGAAATAGCTTGCCTTCACCCATGGCTAAGTATGAGTCTGTATACGAGGGGATGGCAGGAATCCACGTATCTGCATTTTTATTCATTATACAAGAAAAACATTATAAAATTACATGAGTAGATATCCTGAAAATGCTTGAACACAAAGTTCGGCGTAGTGGTTTCTCAATTCCGATAATTGTATTGTGTCACCTATAAACACTTGATAGATTTTTTTTTTTATAGTTTCTGATGAGAGTTACTGCTTTTTGTCCATAGAAACATGTCTTAAACTTAATTATACTTGGTTTGATATTTCAATTTCAAGTAGAATGTTAGGAGCAATTAGTTCATCTCTGTACTACTTTGTTTTTTTAAATGAATGTGCAAAGCACATTTATGGAGTGGTAGATCTCCCTACAGCCATCTGTCTGTTTTTAATGTTATGTTTTTATTTGTTTGGGGGGAAAAAAACCAAAACCCAAACCACCTTTAAGTAGCTTTTATGTGGACACTGATTTTATATTAAAGCTTTGTTCCCATCCCTCTCCTTTTCCATATTTATCTTAGTAGCATAAGTAAGCGTAGCTGTGTTTCACTTTTAGATTAAACTGAGAACAGCTTCAAGTCTGGTATATGCTTTCTATTTTGTTTTGAAAGCTTATTTCTTTGGTGATAGTTTTAATGTATTCTGATCTCTTTAAATAAAAAGATGCAGTGTATTATGCTAGAAGAGTAGTATGCAGGTTTTTTGTTACAGAAAGCTATATTAATTTCCAGATGAATTTGCTGGTAATAGATTATTTATTTTTTTTTCTGATTGAACTTCTTGTATGTGATCATTTTGTACTTACCAACAAGATGGAAAATTCTTAAGTATATTTAAGGGAAAACTTTCTATATATTGCTTTGTAACTAAGGGCTTCTTTTGACAACCTTTAAAAAGAAATAGCAACGTCTGGAACTACAGTTCAGCACAACTGCAGATTGCGCCCATAGTACTTTGCTTTGAGTGTTTGAAATGTGTCTGAAATTCTCAGATCTGAACTTGAAAAATGTGCTGGCAACTGTTTTTCACAGGGGATGAGACTTCTGTATTGTCTGCCGAAGTTAGGATGTCCTGTCTGGTGATGAGTCAGTATTAAATACCGCCTTCCAACATCTTGCTTGCTGCATTATTAATGCAACACCGTCTCCTTTCCCCCCACCCCTGTGTTTCTCCTCTGGTGCTTTTGGCTAATAAACCTTTTGAATTAAGGGGTTTTCTTGCTGTGTGCTTTTGTGAAGTGTCTTGTATGTTCATGCCACTGTGATAAACGCTGTTTGTGGTGCATGTGTGTAGCATGTACATTATGCTCTGTTGTTAGGATAAGTGGATGCACTTGATCTCCTGGAGGGGAGTGCTGGCCTCGCCACTTACAAGCGGCACTTGACAACTGATTCATGGGATGGTAATTAGAACAGCTTCACAGGAGTCTGTATATCTAACACTCTCAGTTAGTGAACCCATAAATGAGGATAAAACAGTGGGGAAGAAGCTGGTTTGGAAGCCAACAGAAAATAGGGTAAATTTTTTTTTGTTTTTGTAATAAAAAGGGGATCTGATGGAAGAAACTGAGGCTTGTAATCTTCTGTAATAGAACAGAGACTGAAATACGTGTAGACAGAGAACAACTTATTTTTTCTCCTCAAAATCAGTGAATTCCAGTTATTAAGTTAATTGATTACCTTAGCTAGCCATACAGAGAGCATAGGAGTAAACAACATAGCCATTCCCTGGCATGAAATTGGCTTTTTATTAAAAGTTCTTAAACGTCTTCCAAAGGTACACTGTTGCAAATGTTTTGCTAAAGGTAGGTATCTTTTACCATAGCTCTTTAATTAAATGGATAGAAAGTTAATAGATTATAAAAGTATACGTGATTACCCTTGAAAAGGACAATGTGTACAGGACTGGGTGGAACATTTTAAAACCCCTTACAAATGGTAACATGTACATGAGGATAGACATGAAGAATGAGGCAAAGAATTTACTTGCTTTACAAGATTAATGTGCCATTACCATTAAGTATTCTTTGAACACTGTTACAAAGCTTGTAATCATATGGCAATGTAATTTATTTAGTTTCAAGTTTTGCTTTTTAATGAAGTTTAGCTTCTTTAAGAATCGTTTTGCTAAAGGCAAAATGGACATGACTATGGCTTAAATTGATAGGACTTAACACGATTGCTTAACACATTTGTCTTCTATAATTTATAGAAATAATTTATACCTGGGCAGCTAGCGATGATAATATAAACTTGCCTGTAAGTAGGAAAGGTTTATGCAGTACCACACCTTGCAGTAAAAGATAGTTATTTCCACCTGAGGAGACAGAAAAAGGAGATAATGATGGTTTTCCTGCGGTGGTTTCCAACCTTCAGGACCAGGAGACCACTGCTGAACCTCGGGCTCTCGCAGACCAGGACCCGAGTTATGTATGGAGATGGAAACCAGCCCGTCCCGAGGCGTTCTGCCAGCCAGACTCCGCACTAGGGAGAGAGGCCTCGTTTATGAAATTCGGAAACAAAACACTCCTTCACCTTGACATCAGGAAAGTAGAAGGGGAAATGCTTAATGCTGTTTTTAAACATTAGCGTTGGTGAGATGGAGGGATCAATGCTTTAGTCACTGTTTTGATCTTTTTCAAGACTTTTCATCGGGAGACTTGGAAAGGAGTGGTACCTCTGTTCCCCATTCTTTGCATCTTCGCTCTGTCTACCTGATATAATGTTGGACAAGAACTGATGCATGTTAGTTCACCTTTCATCTATTTTCTTTTTTCAAAAAATTAGTTGTTCACTTGCATATTGTACACACGGAGAGTTGTACTGCTTTTCTCCACTGGTCCTTTTGGCACAATCACACAAGTCCCATCTTTTTTCCTTTCCTCACGTGAGCAAACAATGTGGTTTTCTTTTGGTATGTCTCTCTTTTTTGTTATTCAGGCTGAGACTTGTAAATTTGTTACAGTTTACCTCTGACATAATGCTTTCTGCCGAGTTGGTGACTTTTTGAAAAGCTTTTTGTTATTTGCTGGTGAGACTAGGAGGATGGTGAGGTAAGAGGGTAAGATGGAGCTTTTTTTGCTAGACTGGGTCAAAATATCTGAGGAGGACAGAAGAGTGAAGTTTGTATCTCTTGGTATTTAACACAAATATTTTAGTGCTGTATCAAATAATTTCCTCTCTTGTATTTAAAGGATTAGATTTAGTAACATGTGTCTGAGATTGGTGCAGGTTTTTCCTATTTAAAACTAAGTGCTTCCATGTTTTGTGCAATTTGTGGTACACTTAAAATGTCTGTGCTGCTTTGTGTTTCACTGCTCCACACACATTTTGGGGAAGTGTCACTTTCTCAGAAGTCTTACTCTGCTTTTCCCGATTTTGCATGAATCTGTTAAGTACCACGAATGAAAGTAAGAAAATTATTAGAGTTGAGTTGTCAAAGCTTTTATTGTGAAAAGTTTTGATGCAGAAAGCCAGGGAGTTTTAGGGGACTACATGGTGAAAGTCTTAATGGAAGCTTTTTCTGCAGTGGTGTTTAAGGAATAAATAATGCAATCCTTGAATTTATTTATTTATTTTATTTTAAAGTTTTCATTCTGATGCGCATCCTTCAGCAAGAAGGTGCGAATACTGCAATACTGAAGAGAGCTTAGAGGAAGACTGCAAATGTGTGCTAGGGCTGGAAAACAAACCTTACAACTTCAGGCTTAAAAATCTTTTTCACTTTATTGCAGATTAGTTAGTGACTGGATTGCTTTGGATGCTACTGACTTATGCAAAAGAATGCAGTGAGCTCTTTTGTGTTGTTGACAGAGACATAAAAGCTGAATAGTGGAATACGTGCAAAGTCTATCTTGCAATAACAAGCAATTTCATAAAAATAAAATGATCTAAATGTTGGAACACCTTACCATAAAAATAGAGGATTCATTGTTGCTTGGTGAAAAATAATTTCTTTGAGCTTCTGGGACATTTTGTGCACGGCCTGGAAAGAGAAGACGATCCTTCTCGTATTGAAATCTGTTAATCTGAGCAAACCTTCAGGGGCCTTGAGGAAAACAGAATTGCCTTTGTGGTCTCAACATGCTAATAATGTTACTACAAAGATCATAATCAAATCTCGTGCTTCAACTTTCCAGTGTAAAGGTTCAGGAAGGATTTTTTCCAATATACAATTAATTAACTGTACTGCGTACTCTGATTTTGTTTCGCTTTTCTTCCCCTTCCGTGAAGTGTTGGAGAGTGGCTGCCGCTAGAACAGGTTACTGGATAGTCTTAACCACCGTGCTGATATTTAGAAACTCATGTTTGTGTCACTATCGGGGTCCTCCTCATTCCTTTAAGGAAATAGCTTTTTCCTTACCAGTACCTTATTGGTAGATCTGATGCTTCAGAGTAGTAATTTTTTTAAAAAAAATCTTTGCTGAGTAGCTTGCTGTCCAGATCACTTGGGCACACCTTGGCCAGCCAGTTCCCTGGACTTGCTGTTACTTTTCTCCTGTTTTCGGCACGTGACGTGGGGCTCAGTGCCAGGGCTGAACGGCTTTTAAAGCATTTGGGTGAGGTATAAGGATAGCTATCTAGGCGAAACGCAATGGCTGTGCTAGACAAGAAGTCTGGGAGTTGTAATGGTCCCTTCTGACTTGACAATGAAATATGCTGTCTATTGTAAAATAAGTTTAGAAACGGTAATCTATCCAAGGCACTTGAAAATTTAAAAAAAAAAAAGTTTCTGTGAATGTTAAATCCCACAGATTGTAAGCTGGGCCTAGCAAGAGGTTGTTGTATTATTAAGGTTTTTTTTGAGTATGGTGTCCGTATAAGTTTTAATATTTTTACCTCTTTTCTTGGTGTCAGTATAAGTTTTAATATTTTTACCGCTTTTCTTAAAGACACTAAAAGTAATTAAAAGTAAGGCTGTTTTCTATGTTGGGTCCACTGGGCTTGAAAAAAAATTATTCCAAATTTCATGCAAATAAATAAAACATCACAAGAGAAATGTATGAGAATAATGAAGAGTGGTACTCGTGTCACTGTAGTAGAATGGAAAGTGAGCCTGGGAGCGTACAGTGCTGTAACAAATGTAGGCTAGTGATTACATTTTTTAGAAACAGTGAAAGGTTATGTTTTTGAAAACTAAATGGTACTTCAGAACAGAATAATGAAACCAGTCACCTGACCTAATTTTGAAACACTCAAATTAAGATAGAGCTTTTTTTCTTGTGAAACAAAACTTTAAAGGTAACAGGCAAATTGTGACAAATTGCCAGATCTTTTTTTTTTTTTAATTAATCATTTTACTTTTATGTAAACTAGTGGTAACTATATGACCGTATGGCAAAAGTCAAATTGCTTTTGACTGAAAGTACATAACCTGCTGTTTGAAGCTGGGTTGGTGACTGCCGTTAAATTTACTGATCCGCATACTGTGCGCTAGAAGGCTTGAAGCTTCTCTAGGTTTAAATGTTACTAGATTTCCCAGGGAATGTCATTCCAATTCGTGGGTTTGTTGCTTTTTCTGTCAGTTGATACTCATGTGCGTAAGGAAAGCAAAATTTGGCCTCCAAGGTATGGAAACAGCATTTTCTAGCTGCTCGGAAGTGGTATTCTCTAGTTGCTGCAATAACAAATAGCATTTTAGTCTTTAATAAAAAAAATTTACAGAAAATATCTTGCTAAATATAGATAATTTATGTTGTAGGTGGTTTTTTTTGTACCTAGCTTCAGAAGGTAGTAGACACTGTTCAGTTGAGGTCAGTAGAGATTATATTAGGCTGCTCTTGTGTACTGTGCAGTAACTCATACAGTTTCACAGCCCAATCCCATCAAATTCTAATACGAATTAGTTGAATGTTGTTTAAATAACTTGCCAGATAATACCCGGAAGTATCAAAACTGGAACAGTGATTAAATGGAAGACTCTTTTGTTATATGTTAGATTAAGTACGCTGATCAGTGGAAGGTTTTTATGCTTTTTTTTCCATTATAGAAAGCTCTTTTTTTTTTTTGTTGCTGTGCCCATTAGGAAGGTCAATACATGATGGAAGAAAAAGAAATCTTTTTTTTTTTTTTTTTAATGTGGACACTATAAAAGAGAAAGAAAGAGACCATTACTCCAGAAAACCTGCTGTTAATATGGACAGTATTTGTCCTGAGTAAATATAGAAAGAAACTGCCTTGTAAGGCTACGGAACAAGGCAGACGTAATGTAATTCTTTGTGTAATTAGAGAAAGATGGAGCTCGTAGTAATGCAGTTTCAACAGGCGAAAGGGACGTGCAGTGTACTGCGGAGCAGCACCTTAGACGAGGATCAATTTATACACAGCAGCTGGAAATAAGCTATTTCCCTTCTTCCAGCATGTGCAGTCGTTACCGAAAAGAGACCCAGGGTGGAGAAGACTGTAGTGATTGTCTGCAGACAGCCTTTACTGAAGGACATCAAGGCATAACGACTGAATCCACAAATGCTGAGGTTAACAAATGTGTAGAACAGCTTTTTGTGACGTACTTTGATAGCCTGTTTGTAATACTGACATTGCTCAGAGTCCCTCTAACGTTATGTTCTTGAAAAGTGATAGGTTTTTTTCTATATTTCTTACGTCAGTCTGTGTGATCGCTTCATGTGATCTCATTGATAAGTTGGTACAGTTTTGCCTTTTTCTGAAGTTTTCATTCATTTTGTCATTTTAATACATTAACACATTGACCATTAATAATAATTAATTGACTGTTTTCCAGAAGACATTTGCAGGGCCTGTATAAAGGAGTATAGGCAATAGAAAGTATTTTTACTGTAACGGTGTCCTGTTTACCTCTATACTTTTCCCTAATGAAGGCTGTAGTTATTACTTTAGCAATTTTATTGCTACCTAAAATGTGTCATGATGCCGTAACTTCTGTCCTTGTTCCCGGGTGACATCATTGTGTATCTCATCAAGCTTATGTTGTATACATGTAGAGTGAAAAAATTTGGTAGATGGAGATGCCTCCCTTGATCTCTTTTTCTAAAGATTCTAGCCCTGTCTTTTGTGAAGATGGTATAAAATATACAATGATGACTTTGTTGGCCAAACAGCTTCCATCCTCAGGTGGTTTTTTGAAATGCTACAATTAACTGGGAAATGCCTCACATGAAGAATGCCTTGTAAAGGCCTGGTGGTCAGCTTTTTCAGCAAAAGCTCTTTCAGTTTTATGCCTCTTAAACATGTATTTATTTTTTAATTATTATTATTTTTCTGGACTCGTGAGGCCGTTCAGTAATTGATGTCCATTCTCTCTCTGAGTTCGTGATGTGGCAGAGTGGGGAGAGGCAGCCGGGAGGAGAGTAACCACTTGTGAGCCGGCAGCGTAAAACCTTTCTGAGCACAGAAAACTCTGGCCTCATGGTGGTTCCATCAGTCTTCTCCTTTTTTTTTTTTTCCCCCTGTATAAAAACTCTGTGTGTTTTGTACAGTATGTTTGTCTTTGTATGCAAACATTTTACACAGAGCCTTTATAGATGGTGTGACTCATTGCTAGCAAATCTGTGAAGAGGTGATAGTTATGTCGTGATGCATAAGCACAGATGTACTCAAGTGCCAGCTGTACAAGGCATCTGTTATTTTTCTTCCATCCCTGCACTGCAACAGTTGAACAGAAGATGATACAAGAACCTGACTGTATTTGTATATTTATTAATAACCACCATTTTGAAGTAGTTGGTGAATTTGGGCCCATTACCTTTTAAAGAAGTTGTTGATGTCTCTGCATTAAGCAGCTATTTTAACAATCGGGATACGCAACATAATTGTGTCGATAATCTGTGGGAGTAATTTGCAAGAATTTTATTTGTGACAGACTTAATGTTATCACCAAACTGCAAAACCCAGTGTTTTCGGGTTCCTGTCTTAATCTCTGCCATTTACGTAATCATCACTGGTACGCTAAAATATGATCGGAGCCCTTCTCATCACTGAGACTCATGTGAACCTTCAGTTTATCAGAAGAAAAGCTTCTTAGCTAGAAGTCTCCTTGGTTATTTTCTCCCAAAGGATGGTAGTTTGTTAGTGTGGCCTAGCGTAGGCCAACAACAACATCATATTTCAGGCACATTTGCTTAGTGTCTGTACGATCCTCTGATGGAATGGATGGTCATTACTCGTGAAACGGAGCAAGATGCAGTAATTTTAGTTGTGTACAATTCTAAGGTTTCGAGACCTTCCGATTTTCAAGAGGTGCTCTTGCAAGTCTGCGGTGCTTTGTCTTGCAGTCTGGGGTGGTTTTGGTGGTGTTCCGTGGTAGTTTGAATACTTCTGGTTTTGTAACCGAAATTTAAATACACTTCTGTTGATTACGCTAAATGTTACTTTATCATTCTCATAGGTGGTGTCATTTTGAATAGTTAATACTTGATCGTGTATTTGTTTGATAATTTAGTGAAGAAAATTGTTAAGAACTAAGCGTTATGCTGAAGTAAATTTTTCAAGAGCCCCTGCGAAGGACTCCAGGGTGTTAATCAATAATGATGCCTTGTCTTACTGAACACGGTAATTTTTTGTATATTTAAATGGGGCATCTTACGTGGGGTAAAACTTCCTGCTATGTGGTAAATAACAGAAAAATAAAATGAGTGTGGTATAAATGTTATGGAAGAAGGGAAACACATTCATCTTCTACTTTTGATATTGGTGGGTTGGGGTTCAAATTCTTCTTGAATAATGAGTTAAAAGGAATTGAGATGTCTCGGTTTTTAAAAGCTGTGTCCAGAACTCAGTCTAGATTTTTAACTTTAAGAATGCAAAGGGAACACTGTGCAATTAAGTCTGACTTCCTTGGCAACGTGGGCTATAGAAGTCCCTGAATTCCCTGTTTCGAGAAGATTGGGAATAAGGACGAGTTCAGTGGAGGTCATAAAGGGTCAGAAAAAGCTGCATTGTGCTGCAACTCTGCGGTGGCAAGCCAGTCCTAGCTTTTGCAGCCCTATTGCACATCTCTTATTGCTCAATCCATGTGCTTCTACTTTCTTGTTTCCATGCTTGTTAGACCTTTTTTCACTGAGCCCTTTTGGTGAATTAACCTGGGGTAGAATTCCCTCTAGAGGAGAAAGAAAGGACAAAGTGTTATTTTTCTATTGATTTAATATGCTTAAATGGGTCAATATAGAATCCATCGCGTATCAGAGGCTGGGAAAGGAAAGTGCACAGAACCACTGAGCCTGAGATTTTGACATCATTGAAACGGTGGAGGGAAGGAGAGCTCTTATTGCTGCTCATAAGTAGTGTAGGCTAATCAAGGTACTCTTATTCTTTAAGTGCTGTGACAGAGAAATGAATCCTTAGATCTGTGTCTATAATCCTCATTCTCCTGTTGTAGAAGAATTGATCTTGCTGCTAGCTGAGGAGATAAGAAGGAGGGCACAGAAAGACCATTCAAAAGGCTCGTACTTTTAGAATGGTTGAGAAAGAATGTCTTTGGAAAAGAAATGAAATTTTGCAGTGTTGGAGAGTCCTTGCTGTATGAGGTTCTGTTGAAGAATTAAATTAAAATCCTTGATTCCCTCCCCCCTAACAAGTTGAAAATGTGTTATTGAGTTGTTACTGAGGCCTGAGCAAAAAAGAACTTGACATTACGGATCTCAGCATTGTATCATTCCTTGTTTAGGTGCACAGTTTTTGGAGTAGAACTTATAAATTTACATTACACTAATTTAATGAATATTGGGTCTCACGAATTGAGAGTGCTCAGTCGCAAATGAGGTTTATACCAGTCATTACTTTGAACAGAGAGAGGAACTAAAGTAACCAGAAGGAAATAGTAGAGAGACGTCTTTTCTAGTGATTGAAACAGGGTTTTTTTTGACTTTTCACCTTTGAAAAGGTTGCCAAAGAAAGAGCAAGCACTTGTGCTTCCACCCTTTTTTGTCATAGTTGGTGGATAAAGCACTTTTCCCAGGAAAGTCCCATTTTTTGGCAAGCATCATCGGCTATCTGAAGAGTTGTGATAATGCTGAGTTTCTATGGAACAAGAAAGGACTACAAGTGTGACTTTTTCTGGGTGTTGCCGCTTGTTTCTGCTGATTTAGGTCCTAGGGCATCCTCAAATGCGTTTGGCCTTGTCTTCGTATTTATTTCAGAAAATAGTAAAAAACAAACATGCGTATTATTTTCTGATCATGGATTGCGGTGTACCGTGGAATGAAAAGAAAGATAACATTTGGAAAGAGGACTTTTGAATTGGAGCTAGGTAGAATTTCTAGAGAATCTAGAGTACTTCTGACCTAGTCCACAGTACTTGATCATTAGCACTTGAGCTCAAGCTATTGGTTTTTAGCCAGTGAAATTTAAAAAAGCATTGGTAGAATGGTCTTACCATGATCAGCCAAAAGAAAGGTATGACCTAACAATAATTATTCATTTGAGTGACAGGATTATTACCCATAATTTTGTTGGTGCAATACGTATTAGAAGGTACATGCTCTTGAGTTGTAGTCATGCAGTTAGCTACATGTCAAGTGAAAATGGAACTGTTCAACACGGGCTTATATGGAAATAGTAATTGGTATCAATTATGCTAATATAATTTTAGCTATGATTTCTGTTTTGAAATAAGAATCTGTGTATGCTTTTATCAAAATAATAATTTCCTGTAGGTAATAAATGTACTTTAAAAAAGTTTGTACGTAGACCGTGCTGTGGTTTTCTGCCTTTCCTAGCAGCAATGAGCTTCTAATGTAAAGTAACTAGACTTGGGTCTCACTGTTTTAAAAGTGTTTTTGAAGGGCCTTTGAAGTGCTTAAAAGTAATAAATAGCACCCTCTAGTTATTAGCCTCGGTATGTGCCTAGAAAAATGTATATTTTGGGAAGAATTTCAGTAGGCAAAATGTCAAAACTTATTTTTTTCTATTATTTCTTTGACAGTTGTCTTTCTGTGCGTGTACTGTGTATTGTTTCTATGCTGCATACTTATTGTGTGTACCTTTTTATTATCTTGAGGCATTTGAGGTAAACAGTTGGCATTTGTACTCCAGTTCTCCAGAAAATTCTCGAGCAGCTTGAGCAGATCCGAAAGACAAGCAAGTGTTGTGTCAGGAATTGTGTTAAACTGTAAAATAAAACAGATACAGGCAAGGGGAAACACCCTCCTTTACCAATACTTAGTATATGTTTGTACAGCTGGCAATTTGTGCTGCTTCATATTCGTTGACCTAGAAGTAGCCAACATTTTAATGTGTTCTTGGAGGGGAAAAAAGGTGTTATGGAAAAGAACTGCCACATCAAAGCCTCTCCTCAGCTTGTAAAATGGTTTCCACCACTACCTTCCTCAACCCTATCGGAACACTCAGCACTTTCTCCCTCTCAAAAGAAAGCAAGCCTTTTTATTAAGCAATGGCCTTAGAGCTTTATTTATATTAAAATGATAAAAGTGACACAAAGCAGTTGAAAAGATCTATATAGTTCAAACAAAAGTCCATCAGAGATGTAATGTAAATTCTGTGTAATGTGTCTCTATCAAATCAAGTCAAATGATTCAGCTGTTGCACAGAGTGAAGTAAGTACTCCCTTTAGGAAAGTGTTACTCTGCAGAATATTTTTTAAATAACCAGAGTGTAGCCTAAAACTGCATGCCTGTCAACTGGCTTGTATTTTGCTGGGCAGATCTGATCTCATATTCCAAAGTCTTATTTGTGACAAAGGAAATGAAGTACTTGATAATTAGTTGCACAATACAGGTTCTTGACCGTTGTGGATGTCGTAACTCAATTTTAATCACACCTTCCCTTAATGTAGAAGGCTTGTATCGACCCTTTTGTTCTCCAGCATTCTGCTCGTATTGCTCGATTTTTTCATTTAGCGTGCTAAAAAATATAGGGAGGCTGAAATGGTTTAAAAATTATTTTACAAAAAATCCTTCTTTCCATTAAAATGTCTTTTTTTATCCATTTCAGCACAAGTCCACCTTACTGCTGTGTGGACCTTTATTCTTTGCGAACGGGAGAGATGGTCAAGTCCATACAGTTCAAAACTCCTATTTATGATCTGCATTGCAATAAAAGGTAAGGATATTTACTATACATTCTTTCTGTGTCAGGGCATGTAAGATTTTGGTAATGAATGCAACTTGTGATGAGTGTGCTCCCTGATTTTATTATTTTGACTTTGCTGTAAGTGTAGCTTTGGTTCTCCATTTCTTGACTAATATTTCAGTTTCAGTATGACAGTGTGCTTCTCCAGTGGCTATCATTTAGGAAGCTCAAAATACT
This sequence comes from Pluvialis apricaria, assembly GCA_017639485.1. Lineage (NCBI taxonomy): Eukaryota > Metazoa > Chordata > Aves > Charadriiformes > Charadriidae > Pluvialis > Pluvialis apricaria. The sequence goes on from CM030024.1 coordinate 1,553,713, forward strand.
TTGCATCTGAAATCGTTTAAGCTTCTTTCAGTTGTGATGAGGGTGAGCAGGAATCACTGGAATCCTCTGTCATCTACTTACAGATGGAGAAATGGGATCATCGAGAGTTTAAACGGTATAGAGCGCTAAAGAGTTTCTGTCTCTTCTCTTTGTGTTCCATTGTTTCGTCAGATATATTGCCTTCCTGCTCATCTGAAAATTCCTCGTGTGCACTCTGTGGTTTACAGGAAATAATGTTCCTGTGAGTCAAATAACAAAGCAGCATCTCTTAGCTGGGATAATGTCGCCTAATTTCTGAGAGAAAATGGCTCAGAACGCTGAGCATCAGGTTGAAAATAACTTGTTTCTGTAGAGTCATGAGTTCAGATTTTTCTGAATTAAATTCAGATCTTCATCTCTCCAAGACACAAAAAACTGAACAGCCTTGTAGTTTGCTGCATCTTTTTAAGACAGAAGGGAAACCCCAGGATCCCTGCATGAGGATCTTGATGGCAATTCTGATGTGAGACTGTGATGCAGTAACCTTGGTCAAAGTCCATGATGGTGCTGCTTACTTTGATGCTTCCTTCCACCCAGCTATTGCTGTTACTAATCGTTGTATGTCTTGAGGTACCTTATGGACGTTGTGGAATATGATTCCTGAATGGAGAATTTGCTGCATTTCTTCTGCAGTTTGCTTGCTGGAATTGTTTGTCCTTCAGTAATGAAGGTGCCACAATAACACAAATCATTAAGAATAAACCAAAAGCATTTTATGTGCCTGTTCTGTATGGCAGTAGCCAGCATGCATGTGTGAAGACCACAAAAGAACATGAGCATGTATAGAACTCATGCAATTAAGGGAAGTTAGCAGTGTTGGAGACTGGAGGAGAAAAAAAAGACAGAAAAAACCCCAACCCTAGAAGCCAGGAAGGTTTTGTTAAATAGGCATTTGTGTATCATTGTACCATCAAAATCTGAACAGTAATGACTGCATTAGGTCAAGTATAAGTTACAGAAGAAAAGTAGCACTACTGAACAAACACCTTTAGTACCATAACTAGTCATAATGAGGAGGGTATTTCGATGGTATAAATGTTTAAAGAAGTGAAGGATGGTAGTGTTTTGTGGTTGGTTTGTTGTTTTTTTCTTTAATCCCTGTCAATCTTCTTACTGTAGGATGTGTGTATGATTGTTATATCAAAGGAGTTTCACTGAGGTGGATGAGTTGGTGAGAGTTATGTACCATGAATGGGTCACTGTTCCTTTAAAAGCTGTCAGAAGGAGTTCAGTACTTATCTGTGCAACTGTCCCTTGAAAAATTTAAAGTTCCCTTGTGTACAGTGTGATGATAGTAAATCTTTCCAGTCTGGCCTCCGAGCAGAAGAAAAATCCAATTGTAAAAACAGGCAAAAGGCAAATCATCATTCAAAGTCTCTCCCAACTAAAAAGTCTTTCCAGGTGCTAATGTTCCTTTTCCTAAGTGGTAAAAATGGAAAAGCTACTTCAAAGCTGTGTGGCTGTATCCAGGGTAGCTGCTTTTCTGGAACGTATCAGATTCTGTTATTATCCCAGGAAAGCTCGCTATTTCAGATTGAAAATGCACTAAATGTGGCCAAGAGCAGTGCTAATGGTGCGTTAACTGTACTATAGACTAATGGAGTCCAAAATTTGAATTTAAAATAAAACTTGAGTTGCAGAAGAAGGGAAAACTGTTTATTATTTATGTATTTGTACTCTAGAATCATCTGTCTGGTAGGTTTCATTTATGCAGAAAGACAGTACATCTTCAAAGAGTAGAAAACAAAAATCTACAGGGTTGAGAAATATTACAATCAAATATACATAGATTTTATATATATACATTGTACTTGCACACGCATTTGAAGTCTTTCCATTATTCATTGGTTAACTTGTGGAAGAAGTTAGATTTGATACATTTTCTTCTGTTTTCTGTCCTGCAGTTTAAGCAATTGGAAGATGCATTGTTTAACTAAAACTACTATTTTGTCCAAAACTAATATTAATTTATATATGTGGAGTTTATGACTTTTAGAAATTGAGATTTATAAATCAGAAGGGGGTGGGGAAGCATCTTTTTCGCAATGAGAGCTACAAGCAAGTAAGAAATCTGACATTAATTTCTTGTATGACTTAACACGTCTGAATCCATCTTGCTGCGTTACGTGTTCTGCCCTCTTCTTTTGGCAAATAAGCTGCTCACTCGGAAAGTGTACACGTGCTTCCTGTTCTAGGTCTGCAAATCTCAAAATATGAAAGACTTTTGTCCGAAAATGTCCCTTGATTTCTACTTTGCTTCCAAGAATTTGTGCTTCTCCTTGTTTCTAGACAGAGGCATACTGATATACAGAGCAGCAACAAAGTCCCATGGTGAGATGTTATAAACTGGAGAGTCCTGAAAGAATTTGGGATACAGAACAGTGCTTATTGCTTTAATCAGCTTCTGTATCAGAGAAATGTAAAGTAGCGTTACACCAGCCTACTGAAAAGGCTTCAGGAGTCATCTTGGGAACTACAGATGCAATCTATGTTATTTGGCAAATGTGTTGGTAAAAATAATAGCAAAATCAATTAGCAGACACATAGATAAATCATACCTATTGGAGGAGCATTAGCACAGTTCTGTAGGTGGAAATCGTGACTCAGAACTTATTTATATATCTGAAAACATCAGCAAGCATGTGGGTAAGGTGTATATTTTCATTTCAGTATAGCCCTTCATCAGAGTCTTGCAGGTACTGAGTGCTCATGGGATAAGGAGTTGTCCTTGTGGCTAAACAGTTAAAAATGGGAGGGGAAAAAAAGAAGAGTTAAAGGTTGGTTTTCACACTGATGGGAGATAAGCATCAGCCTTTACCCAAGGATGTGTGTCAAGACTAATGTAATTTGTCATCTTTTTAAACATTATTTTATACTGTAATATGCAGTCATAATTTTCAGATAAAGCATTAGGTGTGTATTTTAGTCACTGTGAGATGAGATTAATTTTTTTGCCTTCTTTACAATTAAAACTGTTAGAACAGCATTTAATAATGCTCCATATTCTCAACTAATTAAAAAAATACTGTCTCATATTCTTCCTAATAATAAAATAATCAGATTCTTAATTATGCCATATTGCTAGATGTTCCAGATAGCTGGTAGACTTTATCTGTTTGTTTGTCGGCTTCCCAGGTGGTTCTTTCATTTCAAGAGTTTAAGAACTTGGGTTTGGGAAGTCATCAATGTAGGAGAAGGCATATCCTAGTTATAAAGCTTTTAAGATGCTTCACTTCCCAAATTTGGCCTCTATTCATTTATACAGCATGGTATTTCATGCGTAGTTATCACATGGCTTTTTTTCTTTTACTTTGTTCCAAATAGGGAACATTTATTTTACAATAAAAGTGTGTACTTGTACAAGTGAATGCATAAACACACACCTGTAATTTTGCTAAGTGACACAAATCCTACTTCTCAACTGTATTTGAGTGCTGATGTTCTTGGTATGAAAAAAAAACCCCTGCTTTTAGTAAATAAGATGTTTTAATAAATTTGCAATGAGATAGGCAATGGGATTATTTCAAATTTAGCTTGTGTTCTACCGATTGTTGATTTGATTGTTATTTGAGTCATTGAAAGTAATTCAGGATCCTTGCAATTCCATTCTTTCTTTTTAATGGAGCTTTTACTGCAGGAGGTATATCATAAATATGCTGTGTTGTTCTGTATCAGATCTGTGTGCTTCCTGAAATGAAGGTTATGTGGTTGGGATGAGAGAGAATCCTCAATAACTGCCATGTATTGGTAACCTGGCAGTTTATCACTGTAGAATTTATATTGATGCTTTTGAAATAATTACATTTAGATATTGAATCTTTAAACCAATGCATTTAATGTTTAAAGTCCATGTTCCATTTCTGTGTTTTCAGGATACTTGTTGTTGTCCTGCAAGAGAAAATTGCCGCCTTTGACAGCTGTACTTTCACCAAAAAATTCTTCGTTACAAGTATGTATAATAATTGTGTTCAGTCTTTTTGCTTTAGCAGTGGAGTGAGATAAGACAGATTTGGTTTGGTTTTATTTCTAAATCCTCAAAGCAGGTCTCCATGACTTCGTTTGGAGTTTCAGGAAATGTGTTGCTTCAAAAAAACCCAAAAGAAAGTGTTACTCTGTGAATCTTTGGCTCTTTTGCATATTTATTGTTGCTGTAATACCTACACCGACATCCATAGGTAGCTGAAAAATTCTTTTGGTTGTTTTTCACAATTCACAAATACGTGCAAAGGTTTTGGGTGTTGAGTTTGCAGTTGTACGCCTAAGCAGCAGTGTGAAAACGCATCGACAGCCGTCTGCCCGCTTCTCATTTTTTGTTGTTCCTTAGCTCCAGGTACATTGGAGTTTCTTTCTTTGTTTTGGGGTATTTTTTAATGTGTCCTTACTTTAGCAGCCCCCAAAGCTCAAGTGGGTCTGCAAAGTGTTGTAGTAGAAAAACCACAGGCAGGTATTTGCCTGCAGGTGCTTTCACATATATCTTGAGCATGAAGGAAAAGTTTGGCGGACACCCCTTTATCCCTCTGTGCCCTGTGACTTGCATCGCGGTAGGAGGCAATTGCTTGCAACGGGTAAGGTGCTTTCCAAGAGCTGTTCCTCTGCTCGAAGTGTCCCTTTGCTGCCTCAACATCTGTAACGCAGTAATTGATATGTTAGTAGAGAAAAACAATATGCTTCCTACTGCTTGTGCGCTGCTGTGTCGCAGGATGTGGTTGGGATTAGGACGTCGTTTACCTGCTCCCCAGGCAGTGCGTGTTGTAATGCTAAACACCAAGAAAGCATTCACCCCTGGAAAAAAAAGGAAATTTCTTCTCTTCGAGCAGTTAGTGGCTAGTGCTACTGTTTATCAATTAGAACAGCCTCTTGAAATCTGTACATTACTAAGGGATCATAATTGACTTTGGAAAGAGTCAGTTTTATTGCTGAAAAGGAGAGTCTGAAATTTTCTGGATGTATTTTCAGTCACAACTGGAAAAGTTCTAAATTATCTTTTTGTATTATCAGGGTATTTAAAGAAAAATCTAGTGAGGAGAAGCTGCTTTTTGTAGTAGTTTGAAGAAAAACAGCCTTATGCAGTAATATTAAAGTTGCCAATAGGTGTCAGTTTCTTCCTATACATGGTTGTGAGATACCAGGAATCCGCTGGGGTTCCGTGAAGAGAGCCAGATGGCAAAAGGCTTGTTTGGGTCCTTCTGTTCCTCACTCCTCCTTTTTATCCCACCAAAGAGAACTAGGGTACAAGCCTTGCTTTATTTTTGATCAAAAGTAAAAAAACCTCAATCAAGTGTATTCTGACAATTCTTGCATTTTTCTAATTCCAGTTATTGTTTGGGTTTTTTTTGTTGTTATTTTAAAAAAGATACTGCAATTGGTTTTTAAAAATTAATCCACTGAACTGTATTCTGAGGAACAGGTGTATCCTATTCCTAACCATAACTTTCGATTTGCAGTGCATTTTTGTGGAACAGCAGTGGAATTTAAAGAGGATAAAATAAAGCTTTTGGAGATACTTACCAAATTATTTGGAAATCCAAACTCCTGAAACATCACTATTCACAGTATTTCTCCAGCTGTGTTTTTAATACAAGAAATTTAAGATGTTCTCAAACTTTGTTCTCGTTCCGGGGGTTCCAAAGCTGGGTTAAAGACACCCCTCATTTAGTACTGGGCATTTTGGAAAGCTGTGGCAGCGGGCAAACAGTGGGAGCTGTGGCCACCCCAGCCCTTCCCCTGTGGCCACCCCAGCTTGCCTGTGGCCGGTGCTGCAGGGTGACTGGACAAAAAGACGTGTGCTTTTTTCCTGGGCGAATGGGTTTCTTGGGCCTGTGCTGGTGAATAGTTGTCCTGAGGATTTTGAAGCTTAGTTGTTTCACTTAATAGCTTATGCTATCAGGCAGGTGTTATGCTCTGGCATGTTGAAGGCTGCAGTAAAGCTTTTGTCTAAGCTTTCAGATTTCGTGTGTGCTGAAATCCCTTGGACCTAAGAGTATATCTTCAAAGGCTTAAGTTACTCTGATGTGTTTGAAATTTGAGGTAAACGAGCTACCTAGTTAGCTGCAGAGAGTTTTGATAGTTGGCCAACTGGCCAGCAACGGGGCTCTTCTGCTGCCCTATTTTCTTTTTTTTTTTTTTTAATGTAACAAAGGGCAGTGTCAGGTTAAATTGGAAAAGTAGAAATCCCTGAAAAGGAAGCTCAGCAAAAGGTCTTACAGGCGTCTGTTTTCATGATTGCGATTCATCCTTGCTCTGCGGGACAGTCAGCCGGCGTCCCGTCTGGACCCGTCCTGATGCACCTCAGCTGGAGAGTGGCAGTAAGAATGTCACTGGCTGCCCAGAGAATTCTTCATCATGCAGAAGATTCTCAGCTGTGTTATCTGACCGCTTTTGGTCAGAAGTGATGGCATAAAAGGTCAGAAATATTAAATGAGGATCACTAGCTCTTTGAAGACATTTCTGTTATTGTGTAAACCACTGTGTCAAAACAGAAAATGTTTTTTTCAAGAAGATTTGGTGATGATGCGGAAATTGCATCTTCCATCTGTATCAGCTAAGTGCTGTGGGAGCCTTAGAACCTCACTGAGACAGCTACAAAGCAAACATAATTAAGCAGAAGCTCTTGTCCATTTTATTGACTATTTATATGTAGGAATCAAATGCAGAATGTACAATTAAAAACAGTGTCAGGAATTCTGAAGTTTGGTGTTCCTCAGCAATGCTAATGCAGCTGTGTTGCACATGAGTAGTATTTGTCTTTCTGTTTTTGTTTTTGTGGTTGAATGTGTAGCTTAATATATTGTTGTAATAAATATACCATAAAATATTCAGGATGTAGAACATGGTCAAGTTCGTGCTGCTGTTGGAATGTTTAACTCCTGCATTTCCTGATTTTTCTTAAGCAAATTTGACATAGTATTAATATTTATTCCCCCCCCCCCCCCCCCCCCCCGCATGTGATTAGATGGAAATGTGATTATTTGACTTGAATGGCAGAGAGCCAGCAGATTTTATTGGTGCCTTTTGTAACAAAACCTCAGTGTACAGGTGCTCCAGTCTTGGTGTGTGAATTTAAGACAGGTGCTTAAACTCGAAGGGAACACATACTGTAGAAAAATTACCAGAATATCCTATAATCCACCCTGTGTGGTATTCCTTTAAAATGTCTGCTAAGGAAGGGCATAGCATCAGTCTGCAAAGAACTCGTGGCAGGAACTTTCACATGGCATTGTGTTCTCTACTGCGCCTATGATTGGAGCTAACTCTGTTTCGCTGAGAAAGGACTTGCATCAAGGGGATAACAAAGCCAAACAGTAATTTTGCATCCTGCACTGTTTTAAGGGCTCATGTGGCCAAACTTAAAAAAATTCATTTGATGCTTATGATAAGAATGTGTTTCCATTGGTAGTTGTGAATGTCAAGGTGTGGATTTTAAATAGATTTTTAAAGAGTTAAGAGTTTTAATAAAACTTTAGTGGTTCACTAAAGATTTCCTTCAGAGCCTTTTTTCTGAACGCTGCATACGACTGAACGATCAGAAAGGGAAGTGATGTACCGGCTTTTTTTTCCCCCCTACTTTGCTCTAAACAATAGATGCAGAAAAGCTGAATTTCATTGATTTCTATTACATCAGTGCTCCCTCAACCCTTCTCCAAAAATGCTTACTTAGTGGAACATTGATGATTATGAATATAGCCTGATGGATACTTTCTTCTCTGTAAAGAATATCCTTCCCACCCCCTGGGCCCTAAGTAAAGATTATCACAGATAACATCATGCATGTGGCATCATCTTTGTGTCCGATAACTAGTGCCTGCTCAGTTTCTCTGGCCCTTCCACTCTTCATATTGATATATTCTCCATCCATTATTCTCTAGGGATGAAGACAGTTATTGCAGCCATTAGCTGGCACCACATTTCTATTGATGCTGTACAGCTAGAGCCTTAAGAGGTAATTTTCCAGATTTTAGTCAGAGTACTTTATTGTATATAAAGTCTCAAAAGACTTGCCTAACCACAAGCCAAAAATTATTCAGTATATGTTAAATGCACCCCACCTGCACCTCTCAAAATAAGAAAAAAAAAACCAAAAAACCAAAGCAACCGAAACCAAAAGCCCCCCAAACAACCCAAATGGTGTTTGACACTCTAATCTGCAATTTGGCTGTGGTATTCCTATTTTCACTGATATTCACATGCAAGATATAATACGGTTGTTTGTCGCAGGTCTGATCTGGAAATCATTTAGGCTTTTTTGCACGTTTTTGTTAGCTTTGTTAAATTCCTTTTCCCTGATCAGCACACAGGGAGCAGTTTGATCTCTTTGCTTTGAAGTAAAAACACTGGATGTCTTACGAAAAGGTTTAATGCCTGAAGAGTTACAAACAGAACTTCTGGAAGAATGTACATTTCCCTTCTCAACTGTGATCAGCGAGTGGCATTTATCCTGGAGATCCCACATGGTACAATAATTGATGGGATTCCTCTGTCTGTGGAGGGCGACTCTTCAGTTTAGATCGAAAGTCCTAAAGGCAGGTGGGGAGCGAGCTCCTCATTCTCACTATTTTCTTCATGGGCGAAGAGAAGCCGAGTATCTTCCTGTTGTAAAAACTGTAAAAAGCAGTTTTTATTTTCATACGAACACACACATATCTATAAACACACACCCCTTCATGTAATTTGTAACTGCCTTCCCTGAGAAATGTTGATTTGATCTTGTTTTTAACAACGTTGTTTCTAAGACCGTTTTTTCCCCGAATGGGAATCGGTGTATAACTACTACACGATAATGCTGAAATACTTTTTGAAAAGGTCTTTAGGGCAACGCAGTAGATTTATGGAAATAAACGTCTTCGTTGCTTACAGAGTGTTTTGCTATATTGCAGGAAAGTGTAAATACAACAGAAAAATTGCATAAAGACAGAAACAAGGCATTGGTCCCTGAGATGCATATCTATCATATCTCCTGGGTTTGACAGTTTTAGAAAAATTATATGTAGAACAGGAAGTGCTGTTTGTTTCTGTGTAAGTTATTTTTGTCTAAAGCACCCAAATCCTTAATGTTAAAGGCCAAAAAAAGCCATCTTACTCACATTGTCCTGGACAGGACACAACCACCTCTACAGTAACATTACTATTTATCACTGTCCAATTCTCTGAACAAGAAAAGAAAGTAAACCTGAGATCAAAACACAGCTTTTCCTGAAATCGGTCAAATTTGTGCTAAGTTAAACAACGAAGCCTAATGAACATTAAAGGCCACAGATATTTTTAGCTCTGGTATTGGTCTTAGACCTACAGAGTAACAGTAAAACGCTTAAAACTGCCATGAGAAAATTGACAGGGAAAGGAGGTCTCTGTAGTAATAATAAAATAATCATAATAGTAGTAATAATAATAACAGCAACAAAAATAGTAATAATTATGATGAAAAAGTAAATCTGTGGTCCTTCCCCAAGCTTGTGTGAGGGAATTCTCTTCTTCCGATCCAGGATAGCACAAAACGCAGCTCATTGCAGGGCTGGGGCTGTTGTGAACATGACATATATTGTGAATATTGCCCTTCATGGGGGCAGTGATGACAGTGTATGTAGCATTTGTGGCTTTACTTTTTCGCTTTATTTCTAGGGATTTTTTTAGTGTGTTAGTAGTGATAATGCCTCTGTGATTTAAAAGAAAAAAGCAAAAGGCCCTGGATGGCAAGCATGATTTCACAGTAGGGTGCATCCTGCTGGTTTGCTCTTTTGCTCGGTTTTTATGGGTGATGCTTAAACAGAAGGAAGTACAAGAACAATAGAAGAGTTTTGGAAAGTATGTGACAGTGTGAGAGTAATAACATTTACATAGGGCCTTTCATCTAGAAGGAACTCAGAGGAATTTATAAACAATATTACTTCATACAGTTTATAAACAAATAAATTTGGTTTGTTTGGTGACGCTTAACCCCCCCCCCCCCCAAACAAACAAAAAATATTAAATAAAACAACTTATATTATTTGTTTTCCTTGGAATAAACAATGCTTTTGCAACAACAGTATCACTCTACCCATTATTTATTGTATATTCCCTTTCTATGCGCTCTGTCAAGGATCTGTTCTCTAGCCGCTGTGGATTGCAAGACTAAAGAATGTAGTTTTGTAATTTCATTACTGTAGAGTGCTGTGTATTTCATAAGACCTAGAAAAAAAATGATTAAATGATTATAAGCTGCATCCAGTGACTGAAAAGTAGCATAACTTTATTGGGTTATTGTAGCTATTTAAAAATACATGGTACCGCTGCTTCACAGATTTTTTTAAAGGGGTATCTGGCAAATACCTCGAACGATTAAAGGCAAATAATTTTGGTTGAAAAGGCGTATGCATTTTGGAATTTGCTCGGAAAACTGTGTTTAAAACCACTCTACCCTTAAGATGGCATATGTCATCTTTAATGAACCTCTTCACACACTGAAACAGAAAAATCTTTGTTTATCCAGGAATCTGCTTTCTCAGTAGGGTTTTGCTTAGTTTTGCCGTGGGGTGTAGGTTAGCCTTGGAGATCCTTAAGGTCCCTTCCAACTCCAACCATTCTGTGATTCCGTGGTCTCCTGCCTTGACCAGCGCTCCTTGTGTTTGCTGACTGTATCCTATCCCAAAGTCATATTCATCATACTTGAAAGAGATGCAATTTCTTCCATGCTTGGGGATTAGAGACAGAATCTTAAGCAGATTTTATATTAATACTGTCCATACATGCATATTGTATAAACACTCATGTGGAGAAGTAACTTGAAATAAAACTGGACAACGCTAGAGTATGCATTCCTCACGGATACAAGATGTGGAATATCCATTAAAAAATGCAACAGTAATTCTGAGAATAATTCTTATAACTGATACCAAAAAAGGATGAGTATGTATCACTGCAGAGGAAATCACAGAGAATTGGGGAAAGCAAGCAGTGAAAATTATGGAAAAAGGAAGTTTTCCTATTAAAATGACGGGTTGGGGGGGGGAGACAGAAAACATTTTACTAAAATGGTTTTCATTAAAAAGTGAAACTAGAGTCAAGATAGATGGGATGAAAGCCTGGCAAATATCACAAACAGACTTTTTTTTTTCCCCCTGGAGTATAAAAAAATAAGTGTAGAGAATAGAAGTTCTTACTATAAAAATAAGTGTCGTGAATAAGAGTTCTTACTATAAATATAAGTGTAGAGAATAACAGTTCTTACAATATGCTGTGAAATTAGAAAACAGCCGGTAGTGTCTTGAGAAGCATGTTGGGATATGTCTGAAGAAAAGCAATGTGATTCTGGATGCTTCTGATTTGGCCTTTTCTCTCCCTTAGCTTTATTCATTCATACATTAATTTGCAAGAGTTTACCGTGTGTCACTTTACAATGCATTTTTGTGAGAAGGAAATATAGCTGAACTCTGGGTGAGGAACTGTAGTCAGTTGCGAGTCCATCATTATGTAAACTGAAAATAAGTTCTGACTTAGTTCAGACAAGTTCTGACTGCTAGCATCAGATTCTTCTACGCAGAAACTTCGCCTTCTAATGCGTATTTAAATCTGAATACTTTGCCATGATAAGATTATCTTTAGCCCTTCATTAACGGAGCCCTTCAGACTGTGTAGGAAGTTTCTGAAGAAGGACCAAGTGAAAAAAAATTACATCCTTAACTGGGATAGTACTCACTGTTGGGGAAAATTATTGTTAAAATCCTAGTCCTCCACCTGCAGTGCATTTTTTATTTTTTTTTAAACAGGTCATGTTGGTATGTGTTATGTTTGGTAGAGTCCCTTAGAGCACATCCGTCATCCATACTTCACGAATGAGCAGGGCGTACATATAGAGAGCATGTCCAAGGGTGCTGGCTGGGCTTGTAGCAGTATCGTGGTAACAGATGCACAGCTCTGGTCCTCCTGAAGAACTCTGGGATTCCAAAGATTGTGTGCTTGGATGTGAAGTGCCAAACTGCCAAGTTTTCACGGATATCAGGAATCCCTGCAGTGTTTAGCTCCCAACTCCCCATCCTATACTGGGCTCTTGAGTTTATATATATACTCACGTGTGTATATATATCTTTTTTTAAGCTTTTTTTTTTCTTATGTAAAAGCTGTGGAGCTTGATGAAGACCTGTCCCAATACAAATGGTTCAAGTTTTCATAGTGGCATGTTTTGTGATTTATTGGCTTAATCTCTGTTATAGCTGACATGACTTTTAATGGCCCTGCTCCTCTTAACAGTATTTTCCCAATGCGCTGTTTGTTTAAAAGCTAAGTGGGAGGAGAGGAATGTGTTGCTTTTCTCTTCCTGGCTGCTGTCTGTGTATTCACACTGCCATTTCTGAAGCTAGAGGATGAGCTTTTTAAAAACAATTTAAGAAAAGGACTGGAGTCTTATTTTTCTGTAGGAGCACAGATCAATGGAAAGATCCAAAGTCAGAGAAGCACGTGTTTGTGTGAGTTTTCAGAATGAGTGGAGGAGGTGATTTTGTTAATTATGGGCATATGGATATGAATCTCCGAAGGGTGGTAGAGATTTTCGTAAAAGTAATTGAAAAATAATGTAAAATAAACATGCCTTCTCTTTGCCCACTCATTAAGCAAACATTTGTATTGCTCTTTGGAGAACTTGAAGTAACTTCTAGGATTCCTGTACCCTCAGGAAAACCGAATATATAAAGTCAGCACAGCAGGAAGAAAGCTAAACCTATCTTTGAATCCAAATAATCACAAACTACATGGGCCTGTGCAAACCTCATGAAATTCAACAAGGCCAAGGGCAAGGTCCTGCAATCCTGCGCGCAGATCTGGGCTGGGTGGAGAATGGATGGAGAGCAGCCCTGAGGAGAAGGACTTGGGTGTGTTGGTTGGTGAGAAGTTCAACGTGAGCCGGCAATGTGTGCTCGCAACCCAGAAGGCCAACTGTATCCTGGGCTGCATCAGGAGAAGTGTGGCCAGCAGGGTGAGGGAGGGGATTCTGCCCCTCTGCTCTGCTCTGGGGAGACCCCACCTGGAGCACTGCGCCCAGCTCTGGAGCCCCCAACATAAGAGGGACATGGCCCTGGTGGAGCGGGGCCAGAGGAGGCCATAAAGTTGTGAGGAGGCCTTTATGTTGGGACCCCCAGAGCTGGACGCAGTGCTCACAGTCTGGGTGGTGAGGCACTGGAACAAACTGCCCCGAGAAGCTGTGGCTGCCCCATCCCTGGAGGTGTCCAAGGCCGGGTTGGACGGGGCTGGGAGCACCCTGGGCTGGTGGGGGGTGTCCCTGCCCATGGCAGGGGGGTGGCACTGGATGGTTTTCAAGGTCCTTTCCAACCTAAACCGTTCTACGATTCTACATGCTTATTTCAGATTACAATTTTATAACTCAGTTATTAAAAAAAAAAAGTGAAGGAACTAAAAAGTTGTAATGCTAAAGAATTTACCTATGGTACCATTTTGATGGAGGTAAAATTTGCATCTTGGAAATGAGCAAACCAAGGCATGGAATACGCGGTACCAGGGTGCTGCCCGTGGAACCCTCGGCTGTTAGCCCAGTCCCTGCTCGGGGACGCCTGGACCCCGTTCCTCATTCATCAGTGTTGCTTGCGCCAGCGCACATTGGAGCTCTTGGGCGTAGGAACTTCATCAAGTTAGCAGAAAAACCTGCACTTTGCTTCAGACTTTCAGAGTAGTATTTTTCTACTTTTGCCTCTTCACAGCTTTAAAGTAATGCATTTCCTCTGTGTCTTTATAAGCACAGAGGGAGAGAGTAACTGTGCGCTTAAAACCAGTTTAACTAGTTTCCATTAGGTTTTCACCTATATTTTTGTGGGTGATAGTCCCAGTAAAGCTTGTTCTAAGATCAGATGTTTTTTAGTACTTGCTTGATTTGCTGTACTTTTGGAAGGACTTTCCCCGAGTGATCTTTTCTTGGATGACCTCTCCATACTGTCATTAAAACTTGGAAACTTTGGTCTTCTTGACAGTTAGTTCTGCATTCTCATTATGTTCATTCCTATTGTAAACATGCTAAAATTGCTGCTCTTGTTGCTTAGAATGGATTTTTTCTCAGTTGTTTTGAAGTTTAGTGGAAATAGAAGTTAATCTTTAAGAGAGTTAGGCTGGTAACGATTGGATGGCCGAGCTTGATAGGTCACGCTGTGTCTGGCTCTTCATTTGCCCAGTAGATGATGTTCTGCTGACTCCGGCTGTTTTTTTGGAAAGCAGAAAAACAATTTGCTTTTCCTTCCCATAAAGTATAACCCTTTGTTTATCCTTCTGCTGCTACAAGTTTCCAAAATGCAGAGACTTGCAAAGAAAAGAAAGGGAGGAAATAGCTCTTTTTTTTTTTTTTTTTTTGACGCTGTTTTTCATATCGGAGAGTAGAGTTTAGGACCGAGTTGAATTGTTGACCTCTGCAGAGGTTATTATTAGAATGGGCTGATTCGTGTGTGGAGCGGTGTCTTACTGGGTCCAGTTCATGCAATGAGCTGCCTCCAGTGGGTTTGCTGGAGACAGTCGCAGTTTTTCCTGAGATAACTTTTTATTATTTGATTAATTTTTTATTTGGAGGATAATGCTTTATGCAGTTCTTCATTTACTTCAGGCCACTGGAGTAATTGAGAACAGGGCCCTTTCCAAGCGAGCCGTTTCTCTCCGTTGTGAGTTGTTGAATCGCTTGGGGTTTGTCGTTGCGGTGCATCTGTTGGCTGCTGCTCCGCTGGTTTTCTGCTGCAAGGACGTTACGAGGGGCTTGCAGAGTTTGGGAAATGCAAGTGGCTGATTCTAAAGCCACTGTAGAGATTTACATGGTGAGGGCTATCATCTGACAGCTTTTAATGCTCTATTTTATACATAAGAGGGAAGAAAAGTTTGGGGGACCTGAATGTCTTTACTGACCCAGATAAGAATTGCCGAAGCAGAAGTCAGCATTAAAAACTTACTGGGCCTGATCTATAATGTCATCGGAAGAACACGTTTGTATTTACAACCTAGGGTTGTATTTACAGCCTTTTTTTGCTTGCTTTGTTCCTTAAGAGGCTCTGGCTACCCACATTTTATGCACTTCTGGAATGCAATAACAATTGTGGCCATCATCTCTTCAGAATTCGTTTTCCTTCCTGAGATCAAGGCAGTGATAAGGCCTTACAAAATATTCACTTGGTTTTGCTTTCCTGGCCCGAGATGGATTTAATTGGATGAATTGCTGCTTTTCTCCTTCCATTGCTTTATGACCTTTGAAATAGCTTACTCTGATCTTTCGAATTTTGCAATACTCTCACTGCTCTTCTGTAAAAAATGAAATAAGGAGCCGTTTCTCGTAGGCAGCGTGAGCAGTATAGCAGCTGTTTCTGCTCATGCCCAACAAAATGCCATCAAACGTCCTTAAGTGTTGTCAAGTGTCAGTTTAAGCTTGCACCTACATGCTATAGTTAACACCCTTTTTCGGCATTTTGCAGGCATCTAAAATAATGCCATGTAATTTAAAAGCCTGTTGTCCTCTCTAGATGTTCTGGACAATCTGGGGGCCTGTATGAAAAGACCCCGATATTTGCAAAAAGGCGGCGGCAAATAGGTTTGCTTCTTCTCACTGTGGTTGGCGTCTCAGCAGCAAGAGTCTGACACAAGAGACTTTGGCGAAATAGAAGCTTAGCTAGCTGTATTTTTTTTTTTGTATATATATGTGTTTCTTCTCAGAATGCAATGTAGGATTTTATGCAATAAATTGCATTTGTTGGTTATATGTGTTCTTCTAAAATGCTGTTTGCCCGATCTCAGTGCTCCTTATGCCTGTGACACAGGATCAGCTAACCAGGGCTCCTTTAAATGAGACACACATGTCTATAAGTTTCTAAACGTTTTGTTTCTTGGCCAACCAGTGAGAAAATATGAATTACTAAATTGTCTGTATTAGCCTAAGACCTGATGAAAACGGAGATTAACCATTTGCTTGATAGTCCCCTCCTTCCCCCCATTCTCTCCCCCTCCTTATGCAATATTTCTTTTTTATATATATGTTTTAGTGCACCAGAACAGATTTAGCGCTAGTAAATGGCGTTATGCACGTGGTTGAAGGCCTTCGTTTACGAGCTTAAATTTGAACACTTAAGCTCAAACCTTGTTATCGGGGCCCTAATCAGTAAACAGTTTTGTGGCTTCAGCCCTGCGCGTTCAGTGTCTGAACTTTCCGACTCTTACCTTGACGAAGGGTCCCGCGGAAATCAGCCTGCTGGAACCAGGCAGCGCAGATGCTTACGGCCTCGGGGCCGGAATACTAAAGTTCAGCTACATCAGTAGGATTTGAGCGCTAAATACGGGTACGGGTTACGTGTCGATGCAGAAAGAGCAGCCGTCCACCCGAAACAGCTTAATCTAAAATGATGAAAAACAAAGGAGGGGAACCAGGACAGTAACAGCAATTAGGATGAGGGTCACCATGCTGCTTTTAATTGTAGATTACTTAAGCTTTTCATTTATGTTTAACCATTATCTAATTGTTTTCAATACCTTAAAATTCTGTATTTTTAATTTTAGTAGTTAATAGTGTGATATTCTTGGTTGTTTTTTGCGGGGGGGATTTTTTGCTTTGGTTTGGTTTTTTCGGTTTTTAACTCATACATAGTGTGTTAAATTGCATTTAACATGGGCCTTACTTATTTTAAGCCTTGCCATTTTTTTTTCACAGCTGTTTTCAGTGGCTTTCTATTATAGGTATTTTCACCTTTTAATGCTCAGCAATAGTTCTCTATTCTATGTTCTTTATGCATGTGTATATATCTATTTTTAGTGATAATATAAAGGTAATGAAAAGCAGGTGAACAATGGAAAATTTGCCACTGATTTTAAAGGAATTACAGATTCACTCACTGTGTGAAGTTGAAGTGTGTGCAAAAGTATTTTGTGGAAAAGGGCTTGTATATAGAATTATTATAGAATTATTCAAAACAAACCTAAAAGCACAATACACCCTTTCATACCACAAAAACTTAGAAGAGAGTGAAGCTAACTAAAACTGTTGGCCAAGAGAAAGACATCGGTCAAGTAAAGTTAGTCAAAATGTGAAGATACAGAACCAATCCAGTCAAACTTTTAAATATCCCCCTCACCCCACTGTATCAAAATGGCATTAAAAAATGCAAACATAAGGAGAAATGAGTATTTACACATAATTAACTGTTCAAAATAACTCATCTAACCACAGCCTTATCTTTAGGAACAAAAATGCAAGCATTTACTGAGTGATATTAGCAATTGAAAGGTTTTTGTTTAGACTTTTTGTTTTCTTGGCA
This sequence comes from Pluvialis apricaria, assembly GCA_017639485.1. Taxonomy (NCBI): domain Eukaryota; kingdom Metazoa; phylum Chordata; class Aves; order Charadriiformes; family Charadriidae; genus Pluvialis; species Pluvialis apricaria. Next base: position 1,571,004 of record CM030024.1, read on the forward strand.
ATAAATAAAATTCTTTGTAAGAAGTCATTAAGATATTTCTTAATGTTGCCTCTTAAAACTTTTCAGGCTGCTATCCTTGTCCAGGGCCAAACATGAATCCTATTGCTCTTGGAAGCCGTTGGCTTGCTTATGCAGAAAATAAGGTAAGGAAAGGTTTCATTTCAAAAAATACTTCTGTTTCTAGATGTCATTCTAGCTTTTGTATATATGGGGGGGGGGGGGGGGGGGGGGGGGAAGAGGGGAAGAAAAGTCTTAGAAAAAAGGTACATGAAAAAGGTGATCTGTAAGAGAGGACTAGCATAATGATGACAGACCAAATCTTTGACCCGCAGTAGTTGTGCTTTGGTATTCGCATATGTCATATCTTTACTCTGCACAGTTGATTTGAGCTCATGAACTCGGGGGGCATAAATACGTCAGTAGCGTAGGCAGAGAAAAGACAGCTATCAGCATATGTTTTCAGTGAGTTCGCTCAATAGTCAACCCATTTGGCATTTAAAAAACTTAAAGCATAAAATTACAGACACCTCTGGAAGGCAGGCAAGGGAGGATTCCTAAATTCTGTTTGGGGAAACCGAGTCTGGACAGAGCCAGTGAGTTTGTATGAAACAACACAGCAATGCACTTTGTAGATTAGGAAATAGCATTAAAATAATCACTTTTTAACATCTTTGCTGAAATTGTGAGGCTTCGGGGGGGGGGGGAAGAAAATATTGAATTAATTTTTCTTCTTTCTAGAGGCAAAAGAAGAAAATAGATCCCGAGAAAAACGCCTATCACTGTTCTTACCCAGCCCTAGGCCAGAGAAGCGGTTGTGTATTTAAAACTTGAAAAACACTTGAGTGTTTGAAAACTTTAAATTCAGCTTCTAATGCCTTATTTTTATTTCAAAGCAGATGTTTTTTCTCCCTTCCACCTGTGACTGGAGTAGCTGTTTCTAGAGCTGAACCAGAGAGGCAGACTTTAGAGATGTATTACTTGTTACACCTTTTCAAGCACAACTGATTTCTCTCCAAATTCAGGCCTGCCTTTCCTTTAATCCCTCACCTATGTGGTTTTGTAAAACTTAACCAGTCAGCCTGGGATATAAAAAATACTACTGCCAAAAATATAACCCACTGACCAGAGAAAGAGCTGTATCACAAAAGGAATTGAAATGGTTTGTGTGTTCCCAGGTATATTCACTGTGGACTTCCCCTTTCTCCTTAGTTTAGCTATTTTTATTCAGACACTTAAATTTACGCAGGAAAGCCTGTAGAAACAAATACATCTCACCGTGATTTTTAATTTTCTTTTAGCTAAAACAGTTAAACAGACAACGTGTTCTGTGTGCAAGCAACAAATACCTATAGTTTTTTTCCATTCTATTTAGTCAGAAGCACATATTGTATTGTTAGTCAGGGTTCAAAGGCAAAAACCGCTTTTGTAGGTTGATGGCAGGTAGAAGAATCTCGTTTTGATTTATTAATTTTGAAGGGAGGCAATACAGAGCAAACCCCCGTGTACATTCCTTTAATCTGTTAAACGTAAAGTTTAAAGTAGCTCTTTTCCTTTGTCATTTCTTTGCCTGCTAGTCATAAAAAGGAGGGGAAAGCCACACTCAAATTCTTAGAATGTCAGATATTTAATGTTACATATACATGGCTAAAGCTTTTGATTATATTTATTTAAATTTATTTGTGGTATTGCTGCCAGACCAAAAATCCCACCATTTCAAAGTTTATGAATTCTTAGTGACTACTCATCTTGTAATTGAAAACTGGAGTTGAGTACGCGACAGTCTGGGTGGCACCCAGAAGATTATAAAAAGGGGTTAAGTGTCTCAGCAGGGCTTTGTGCTATTTGTAGGAAAAAACACACCACTGTACACGATAAAGAAGAGCTATGGTAATGGGTTATGGGTTTGTGTAGTTTAATAGTAGTTACTTGGTTGCTGTCTTTCTTCTTGTAGCTGATCCGATGCCATCAATCCCGTGGTGGAGCCTGTGGAGACAACATTCAGTCTTATACTGCCACAGTCATTAGTGCTGCCAAAGTGAGTACATCATCTGCTGCTGGGAGAGGTTATCATGTAAGATAATTATTAGGTTTCCCTGCTGAATTGTACTGTGTGTCATCGTCCCCCCCCCTCCTCCCCCCCAATTCACAAATGAGGAGAACACAGTAAGAAACATGCTTGCATTAGCACCACGTATATGGTCCTGATCCTGCAGATCTCTGAGTAGCCATTGTATTTCACAAAGCATTCTCATCCTTCTGAACTGATTTTTTAAAATTTTATTTATTACAAACAGCTGTTCACATTAGTGACCCCTGTTATAGGAAAATCATAGTAAAAAGGATGTGTATAATGGCTATTCATAATATTAGATATTTACATGATTAGAAATCAACATTGTGAATTATTAGTCTTTTAGCATCATGAAAACTGACTTTACAAGTGCCTGATGCTTTTTGGATTCAATCACGATAGCGTTACGTGTTTTAATCTCTCTGAAGGATGACAGCACAGTACTGGAGCTACTTAATTACCTGGCAGCTTTCTTTGAAGGTTAGAGTTTATTAATGGCTGTTCACGTATAGATTCCATTGCCTAGTTTTCTTAGTTTGGATGACATTATAATATCCCTCTGTTTTCAGAGAAATGTCTGGGTTTTCATAATATCAAAAGAAGACCATGGCTTGGAAAAATCTTAAATGAGCCAAAGAGTATGCAGAACTGTTGTTTTACTATTCCCTCCCCCACCCCGCTCCTTTCCTTGAGGACTTGCCTGCAGCATTTTGCCAAGTAATTTCTTTTTCTCACACACACACACGCACACACACGCACACACACACAAAGTGAGTTTTGGCATTGTCTGGCAAACTTCATGCTGATTACAAGCTTTCATTGTAACCACTAGCCTTTTCATTTCTGATATGCACAACAAAACAAATCTAATAATAGGAATTAAATGACAGCACAGGGCAGAAAGCTCAGCGTCACTGAAGAAAACAACAGTTACAAGAACCCACAAAGAGAGACACAGGGCATGCCATCTCATGTGAAAACAAAACATAAAAACATATTCCATCAGCATAGCTTTGGACACAATCTTGCTGTGGCTGGGGCAGGAGAAAAATCACAGGTTTTTTTACATTGTTGAGGAGAACTTGAATTGCTGTCCTTGTGAAGACATCTGAAATTTGCTGTATCTCTGCATGCTTTCACCATCAGCAAAAAAAAAAAAGGGGGGGGGGAAGTCTCCCCAGACTCATTCACTCTCAGCATCATTAGCGTGTTTTTTTATAGCACAGATAAGTTTGAAAAACCAACGGGCTTAGCATGATCAGCCACAGTTATGATCAGATGTGGTAAAATCTTACAAACAGATCGCTGTACTTCCAAAGCCAACCCTAGGCATGACTGCAGAAGAACAGGCCAAGGCTTTCTTAAATCATATAGCGATTGTCAAAGCGTTCCAGTAGGCATCGAAGACTGAGCACTATTCTCTCTAATTTTTTTCAACAGACAAAAAAAAAAAAAAGAATCTAAAAAAGGACATCTTTTATAGCTCTTATGCCCAAAGACCATAGGTAACTAGGCTTTAAAGCCAGTAATGCCCAGGATGATGTCCTTACCTCCTGCGTAGTGCTAGATCATAATCCAGAAATTCCCACATTAAGCGGAACGTATGCAAACACTGAAGTAGTGATGTTGCATCATGTGGATAGCTACTGAAGATAAGATGTGTTGAGAATCATAGGAAATAAAGATTGTTAGCTTCTGTACAGAGATAAAGTAATAGAGAAAGTTGGAAAATGGGTAATCCTAAGGGCACCGTCTCTATAGCACTTTGTATTTTGCCTAGCACGTTGCTTTTGCTTTAGACTGGCTGTTAGATGCCACTGTAATAGATGAGATTAATACTAATATAGTTTTAAATATTTGCATGATTTGGCTCTTGAGTATATCTCAGCCTTACTGTATTAATTTGTTACTTATGTCTGAGTGAGCAACACTAAATCTGAAATGTTTAATTAATTACTGATTTCATTGAATCTTGGCTTACTATCTAGAAAGTTTTTATCTCTGATAACAGAAATGCTGACTTTCTTGTTGGCAAAAATATACCCCAAGCATCTGTGGCTCTGTCCATCTCATTACTTCACCGTAAACTTGACTCCTTGCTGAAGTAAGTCTTCATTTACAAACCTCTACTGCTGTTGTATCTTACCAGCCTGCAATGGTTTGTAATTCATTGCCTTTGATCAGCAGAGGTATTAGCTTTTTTGAAAGTGGATGTCCTTTTCTGTTCCCTGCACTGCCACTTTTTGGTTCAGAAATGGTTCCATAAAAGTTCTTGTTTTGTCAGATTATCTTGGGTTACAGCCTTTTCTCTGTTTGGGTTCCAATTTCTTATTGAAGGAAGTGAAAGAACCTTCGTATAAAGGAGAAAGATAAAGCTGAGAGGAGAGAGTAATTTCAACAGGGTCACTTTTGAGAATTCCCTTTCAGGTCCTCTGTAGAAGGTCTCAATGGCAGTACAGAATATTTACTTTAATGGTATTCCCTTTGAGAAATGTTTTTGAATGTCCTGGTAGTGAACGGTGGGTTTGTCCTCAGTGCGACATATGGCTCTGCACCATACTTGATGCAGCAAATACATTTCCTCCTGAATCAAATAACTCGGGTGTCACAAGCTGAGAGTACCGAGGTCAGAATCGTGGTCACGTTGGAGCGGCTTGTTTACTGGTGCCAAAACTCTTGTTATTCTGGTAACATTACGAAGAATTCCTTTACATCATCTTCCCATTTGATTTTATAATTCCTAGAAGGATTTTATTTTGAACATTGAACTTTTTCCTGTTTCTCCTTAGATGCTTCTTGCAAGAGCATTGCTTTCTGCTGTTGCTGGAAAAAAAACACATGCATTTTTTTCCAGTTCAATCTCTTTATTTTCTTTTTCCCACATTTGCTTGGTGGCTTTCTGTCTGTTCATGTTCTAAAAAGCTCTGATAATTCCTGTAGCTTGGGCAAGCAGAAAATTTGTGGAAATAGAAAATGTGTCAGGATTTCAGTTTAGGTTAATGTCTAGCAACGATAAAAATTGATCCGTTTGGAAAAATTAAAATGTTGTTCTTTATGGGATAAAGAATCTTTTCACTCCAGTTGAACAAACACAGTAGAATGGACATAGAATATCTTTCAGAATGAACCCCATTATGACTTAACAGCACTGATGATGGGAGAATATTCAGGTGCTTGGTTCGAGAGGCATCCAAATGTGAAGTTGCCTGTTACAATTATCCATATTTATCCATTTTGGATGCAGCAAAGAAGGGGACATAGGAAAAGACATCCTTATGTCTCCATGTTTGGGTTTTTTATACGTCTTGTTGAAGAGAGGTTTGGTCCCAGCGTATCCCTGGGTGAGTCGTGTTTCAGCTCGCTCTGTTGGAGGGGTGCTCACGCGGAGCTTTTCCATCACAGTGGATTCCTCGTGGCCACACCGGCCATGCCGTTTAAGATGGATTTCCTAATAGGTTTTCTTTCCTGTCCACTCTCTTTTCAGAATATGGACAAGAGCAGGAAGGGGAAACATCTTTGTGAAACACAAGCATTTCAACAAACATTTAGTTTGAACTTGAATCTATAATTGATTGCATGTTCATTTTGTTCAAACTAACTGTGAGGCTTTCATACTCTTGATTACCAAGGCATATCTTTTTCTGCTTACTATAGATCTTTCATTTGTAAACAAATAAATCATGTAAAATGTATTTATTATGAGAAATAGGAACAATATATTGTTTTGTCACTAAAAGGATGTAAGACCTTTGTTGGAACAAAACACCCTAACAGGCGCTGAATGATGCATTTTAATTTTCTCATCTAATTAAAGTTGTACTTACTTTTCAATTAAATGAGGTATGAGTGCATACATTTATTTTAATTAAATATATGTGTTTCTTTATATTTGAATGAATGTAAACAGTCTTATTTTTAAGTAGTTAGGGTGCACATGAGCATATAAATAATTTCTGTGTTTGCACAATGCTCATCATTGCTTACAAAAGGAATTGGATCAAGTATTTCAATTTTATTTATAAGAAAATTACACTGAGTATGCACTGGCAGTTCCCATCAATGACAAAGGACCTGGGACAGTGCAAACTTTAACCCATTTCATTTAAAATGTATTTGGTCTGTTGAATGTCTAGCGTCAAATTATAAACCAAGTTCTTCTCACCTCATAACTTCTTTAGTTGATTCTTTCTCCATATCTTTTAATCCTATAGTGGAAAAGTGATTTAGCAAAGGCTGCATCTGTTTTCTCTTGTTACCTGATAACTTCTTAATGACTACTAACAGCTTATGTGAGAGCAAGGTCATTAGCTCTAATGGATAGAGGGGACAGCTGATATGGCATGGGAAAGGTTAAAGATTACCAGAGAAGTTTTTGCAAATATACACATAGCACAAAGAAGAAAGTGCCGTAATGGTTTTGCACGGATATTTCTGAGCTAATGGCCTCGGCCACATCTTTGTACACCTATTACTTCTCAGTAGTCTTGCAGTCACACTCTGCTCTAACATGGAGTGGTAATTCATAATTTACTAGATAAGCATGTTAATTTTTTTCTAGAGAGCTGTAAATTTGTACTTGACACTTTGTCCTCCAATTTCTCTAGATAGAATATTAAAGATGTTTTCTAAAATAGGTCAGTTACAAGTCTTGGTCTTTTATCTTGCTTAGGTATTTTACCATATAATAAGTATTTCTATACCGATTTCTCTTTCCTGCTGTGTAAAACTACCAGTGCATTTGATACGATTTTAACTATTGGCCAGAAAACTGCCTTGTCAGTTTCTGTAAGGAAAATGTCTGTTGAAATGCGTTCTTATGATGGCATTGGGCCTATTTTAGGTCTATTCCTCGGATATTATTATCTGTTGTGTTATGTTTTTAAGTCTTCTGCATTTGCCACTGTTAAAATTTGGTTTATTCTCATTTGTTGTATCTGAGTATAAAAAAAAAATAAGAAGAAACAAATGGCAGGATATTACTAAAGACTCTAAACCCCAAAGACATCCCTATGATAAAGGCATGGCTCGATTTTAAGTGGTAGTATCTCCATTAGCATTAATGGAGTAAGTCCATCAGCTGAGGCATCTCAGAGGTTAATCAGGCTTCCTGGCTAGATATTGCCATCAATACAGTGTGGCGCCTAATTCTGTTGGCCCTTCAGAGGTTTTCCTGACAACACACTAACAGACTTTGTGTAAGTCATTTCCTATGAATTATTAAAACAAACGTTTGGCTGCTAATTGATGAACACTAATGTGTTTTCTAATCACTGCAGTTTGAGATTTTAGCACTAAACAAAGCAGTTGCAATTGATTTGTGGCTGCTTCTTGGTTTCAGCCTGTGATCTGTACATTTTTTTTTCTTTTTCAATTTAGCAGGCAGCTTAGCTTGTCTTTTTAGTTAAGAATTGGCTTGTTACAGTGTGATTCCATTCTGATCTCTTTTGCTATTTCTTATTTATATTGCATAATAAATCTGCTCAATTCTTTCTAGGCAAATAAGGCACAGTCCTTGATTCAAGGAGAAAGTATTTAAAGTTGTAGTTTGAATTGTCTGGGGTTTGGTTTTTTTTTTTTTTTTTAAACCTCTGTCTCTCCTACTGTAGGTACTCTCCCACTGTCGCTAAATAAAAGGATATAAAAACACTCCAGTTTCTTTAGATAATAAAAGCTGGTGCAGTGAATATGTTTTCAAACCCCCATCTGGAAAACATGGAGATTATAGAAAGTCACGTTATTTTCGTGGGATGTGCGGGTACTTTGCACAGAGTTGCCCCTTCTAGTGCCTTGGGGATGGAGTTTTTAGTTTTGCTGGGTTTGAGGCCCATATTCAGTTTTAATGCTACAAAAGGCATAATTGCTGAGAAACAAATGGATGTGTCTGTCATGTCTATCCAAGGCCAAATTCCTCGTCTCTTGCGCTTGTGCAGAAGACATAACTGTTTCAGCATTAACCATTATGGGCTGTAAGTGTTTCTGCACGTAGCGCTGCCCTCCACGCGCACCCATCTTGGCTGCTTCATTCGATTCTTCTGCCTATCCGTGCTCTGTACCTTCGGGAATAAGGAAATAACAAAGTTAAAGAAAGAAAAAAACCTGTAGCATTTAGACAACATGAAAATATTTCTTTTTTTTTCAATAATGTTTTGGAAGCATTAATTCCAAAGTAAAGGTGAATACTTCAAATTGATAGGATGCTAAATTTTTTTTCAAGATATTTGTTACATACAGCCTTTGTAACTTATATATCTCTTAAAAACATTTGGGTTTGGTGCTTCTTGTGTGTGCAATCTAGTTATATTAATTGTGTTGAGAAAAAATTCAAGATAGATCCAGAAAACAGCCCTAAACATTATTTATTGGTTCTCTTTCTTTTTTATAGACGATAAAGACTGGACTTACTATGGTTGGGAAAGTAGTTACACAGCTGACAGGGACTCTGCCTTCAGGAGCAACGGAAGAAGAAATTTTAGCTCATAGCAACATCCGTCGAAGTCCTCTGGTGCCTGGAATCATCACTATCATTGATACGGAGACAGTTGCAGAAGGGCAGGTAATGCGGTTTGCACAGAAACAGAATGCGCATTCCTTTTCACAAAAGTCTCAGGAAAACATATTTTATGCTTTGGAAAATGAAAAATAGATGAGATTTTTGCTAGGTCAAAAACTTTTACAGGCACACAGAGCTGTGATAAAGTCCGATTTGGGACTGAAATTAAGCCAAAATATATATTGTCCTTAGAACATATTTATGTGACACTTTGACAACATCAAGTGTGAAGTGTCACATTTTGTCTCTCTAACACTTGTTCATAATTGACACTGATTTATGCTGATCAGTTGAAATGTATATGTAGTCTGATTATGTTTATTAACATATAACGTGGCTGGAAGATGTGACTGTCTAGAAATACGGTCAATTGTTGAATTCCAGTTGTAAAAAAAGATGATGAGTGAAGTTGGATAATAAGTATAAAAGCTTATAACTTTACGTAAACTTCAAAACTAAAATGTAATCAAGCGTGATGCTGTTTTGTGAGGTATATGTACTGTTCTACTAATAATATACAGTACAGTACGTCAGGCAAAATCATTTGTTAAAAAACCCATACCATTATCACACAAACTTTAAATTGGTGTTTTGTACTGTCTTTATGAGAGAAAATATCCATGTCTGTCTTTGTTTGCTTCTGCCAATCATTTAATTTTTAAGTGTCTGGTCCCAGAATCAGTGTTTATGCAGGATTCCCATGCACTTCATTAATCTCTAACTATTTTGTAAAATTTTTCCTAATGTTCACATTTATTGAATTTGAAAAAGAAAAAAACAATTTCTTTTTTCTTGCTTTCTCCTATCTTTATGGTGCTCGTTGCAGGTAAGTTAGTAAGGTATTAATGACAAATCAGTAGTCAAGTTATTTTCTTTTCTTACCCGAGAGGAAAATAAAACATTTTACTTGAAAAGAAACAAGTAAACAAAAATCCCAGTGTGCTGTTTGAGCTGTGTTTTTTCCTGAGAATTAGTTTTGGAAGTACTTAGCCAAGTAATGTCACATTGAAACAGGGTTGTTCATGTAACATTATAGGCCTTTTCTTGCAAAATTAAAAGAAAAGAGAAATCAAGAGAGGATAATGGAAAAGAGAATGTATTCTACTTAAGATCTTACAAAGTCAGGTCTTAAAAGTCTGTTGACTGTTGGGGTTTGCTTTTGTTTTCTGGAAAAAAAGGTCTTTTGGCTCTTCGTATACTGCCAGAAAAAAAAAAAAGAAGAAAAATTTTGCTTCATAAATTTCTCATGAAGCTTTGTTTAATGCAGTCATTATTTCTGATGGTCATTGTCTGTGCTTTGATTCTTCTGCATAGGCCTGGGGGAAAAAAAATGATATATCTTAGGTTTTTAAGTCTTGTTATGTATGATTTAGAGGTTTTATGAACTTGTCCTCTGACCTTAAGAATAGTAGGGAGCTATCAAGCCTAAAGGGCACTATGGAAAAGTAGTTGTAAAAATGATAACGCTTGCCTTGTCCAAATACTGCTGCTGTAACATAAATAAGCCATCAGTTCTAGTAAAATAATTTTTGTCTTGAATCTCTAGGGAAGGAGGCTCTAAGTTAGATATCCCGATTGTATGTCTTCCATTCATATTTTTGTGATCTGAAGTTTTAAAATGCTATTAAATTAATAATTTATTGTCAGTGCTGAGACCTGCTTTCAGAATTAACATCGTATTTTATTTTCCAGGAAAAGTAAAATAATCTTTCTTTTGCATCGTTAGATTTTCGTGGTACAGAAGACTTTTAAGCAGTCTTTTCTTACTGAAATGTGCATCGAGCAAAAAGAAAGTTGATTAAAAATAAATACACTTTGTACGTGGTCTAAACAAAGGCTGTCATTCAACACTGCCCCAGTAAAGAACCTCCTGGTGTAAGGGGTGTCGTGTGTGCTCGCAACCCCCGCTGAGTTCTTGTCCCGCGCTCCAGCTGCATTTCCACTGCTGGGTGGAAATGTAAGGGTTTTTTTTGTGCAGCCAGCCTCATCTGACGGGGGCCGGTTCTGATTTTGGCAGTTGTGTGAATGGGCTGGTCCCACGGAGCCTGGCAGGGATCCTGGGCTTGGGGTCTGGCAGGAGCGGGCAAGCCTGCGAGAAACGGCACGCTGCTGTTCGGATGGCGTGGCCTTGGGCTAGCTGGGTACTCCTGCCTGGGTTTTATAGCATAATTGATTGAAGTTTCAGTTTGGGAAAGCGTTTTCGCAAGTCTGACCTTTAAACGATGCGAGTAATCTCCCTGAGTTAAATGGGATTGCTCATCTACTTCAACGTTAAACTCGTAGTTAAGCATCGTGCTGATTTGAAACCCATGTGGCTGTTTGAGCTACGTTGATTCTTTCTCACCGTATTAATTCCTGAAATGATTTTACTCTTATGTGGCAAATTGGTTTGCTGATAGTAGTCATCCAAACTCCATTATTAGGGGCACTTTGGTTGAAAGAGCAGAGCAGAGCCTGACACGGTCCAGCCCTGCCTGGGCTTTAGTGATTGCCACGCAGCGCCTTGCGTAGCGTAGGCTCAGTCTTCTCAGTGCTGCGTGGCAGGGGTATTTTTCTAGTGTCGTTGGTTTAGTATCCCAGTTTTCACATTCCAGGTGGGAATTAAGAGGTCTGGGTGGGTACAAAGAAACACCTCGTGGCTTTCGTGCTTCCTCCCGTGATGAAGATGTCTGGTTTGGAATATTTCGTTTCTGCTAGGTGAGGATGCTGCTGGACAGCTGTGCCCATTACGAGCATCAGTCTTCCTAAACGGGCTGGGAAACCACAAGAATTAGTAATGCCCACCCAGTGCTTGCTGGACTGAATTCACAGTTTGAAAGCCTTGTGTCCCTTTCATCAGAGATTTGTCTCGCAACATAAATATATTTGCGTGTGCGCACATGGTTTTCAGAGGTTGTCAGCCTAATCGTAAATGAGGGGAATTACAGAAGCAGAAAGGAGTTATTTTCTTATCATGAGCGGACTCCTAATGTAAAAGGAATACCTCACCTCCTTCAGGTCAATAAAGATTTCTATCTACCTGCACAGCTGACCTAAGAATTTGGGTGTTATAATGAAATAAAACAATTTTCAAGTAATAAAATATATCTTTAAGATAACACATAGTTAGAAAAAAGGAAGAAATCTGTTTTAAAAAGAGAAAGAAAGTGGAGGAAGGCAACAGTAAATCTAAGGCAAGCAAGCATGTCCCTTTGAAGGAGAAATAAGCACTCTTTTCAGTAGGGGAGCAGGGTTAATGTAAAAAAATACATATAAAGGCTTGCAAAGTAACGATGCATGCGCCTGTCCATTTACTTTGAGCATAGCAACACAGATTTCAAAAACAGAGTGAACTGCTCTGTGCATGTGTACAAACATATAGATTTATTTGCCAGTAGGACGATTAAGGAACATGTTTTGGACATGAGCCAGAAGGAGTAACTACAGCTTTAAGTTTTCACTGATTTTTTTTATTCTATCTGCGATTTCAAAGATAGCCGGTATAAAGAACGTGAGATGGAACTCAGTGCATTTCATGCAGTGCACTGTGCTACCACGGTAGAAGTTGAAATGGTAGCATAGCACTGAAAAATATACAATTAAAGACCAAAGAAATCTTCTAATGTAATCTTTCAGGATTAAATCTGTAGGGAAATTATTTTTAATAAACCTTATGAATGTAGATATTGTGGTAAAATCTCATACCCAGCAGTTGTTTATATGATAGCTCCTGCTTTCCAAATTGGGGGGTACTTTAAGAAAATTTGAATTATGAAGTAATTAAATAAAGGCAAAGGAATGTAGAATTCTTGAAGTTGGCTGTCATGATATATTTGTAAAGGGAGTAAAAATAATTATCGAGATGCCCAAGTAACTTTGTGGTAAACCAAAATATGTTAACAAGGTCGTGTGCTTGTTTAAACTTCCTTCTAATGAAGTGTTAGCAAACTTTTCAGTTAGATGTAATGACTATTTATTTGAATCCGTTAATTAGTTGAAATGGATAAAACTAAAGCTGTACAGATGTCCTCTTTTTCAGTAATTGGAATTAAATGTGTAAGACCTTAATGGCTCGAGTTTTAAAGAAAAATTATTTTCTTTCGACCTGTGTTTCTGTATTCTTAATTAATTCATCAACTAGGCCACCCACATGTAGCCGGCAATAATGACCTTTCTCAAAAGTCGCCGGTTTTGTGACTGAATGTAAATCTGTTAAACATCTAACATTTAGTTGACAGAGAAATATGTGGTCATTTAAAGATACAAAACTTGATTCTTAATGCTTTTGATAGAGCGCTGTGATTGATGAGATATCATTGTGTTGCTTTCACAGATCATCCAAAACACATGAAAATATTTGACGAAATAGTTTAGAAATAACTTAGAAAAATAAGATAACATGTTGATCTTTTTATGTTTTAAAATGCGATTGGTGCTTTTTTTTTCTGTTCCCTATTAACTTTTTATTGCATTAAAGAGGAATTTTCAGAAAAAACTGCAGGCTGCTGCAGTTTCAAAAGTTCATTTTCACTTGGTAAGGAGTGGATAGCAATTGAACCAAATAAAGATGCTTATCGGGAGCAAGAATTGCTGTGAAACTTTGGTCTAAAGCAAAAAGAAGCTAAAAGAATAAAGCATATTCAATAATAAAATTTTAACTACAGACATAATTCCACTGGTCATTAACACCAGTGCTTTTATTTATAAGAACAGCTTTCGCAAAGGCTAATTTGATGTTCTAATGCTCATATAGTTGGCATCCATTCTCTTCACTTTTTTATATCTACGTGTATTACAGAAGAATTCTTTTTATATATAAATATAAAAAGAGCAACAGGATTCCCTCAGAGCATAATACTGTCTGCCTTACTTTTATTAAAGGAGATCTGTTTTTTGTCAAGAAGACATTTTTGTCTCAGATAAATGGTTCAGGCTGAGTGCGAGGCTGTTTTGAGTTTATGCTGGATTCTATTAAAAGGAGTGCAGTAGTTAATGCCACAGATTTATCACTTTTAGCCCTTTTCCACTGATGTTTGACCTTAGCTATAAGTTGGGGGAGGCTAATTGGGGGGGTGGGTATGGAGGGGGCCGGTTTTTGTGCGTATGAACCAGAGCGGACACTGCACTAACTTCAACTATTTAAATCAATGAAAGTCTTAATAAGTATGCATGCAAAGAGCTCTACATGGTATAATATTCATATTTCTAAATATTGCCAAATCTATTTGTTTTTATGATGATGGGATTATTCTTTCTTAATTTTATTAAGAGCAGGACCTCCTTGATTAGATTTGTGTCCATTTTTATTTGTGTTACTTTCATGTTTTATTTAAAAACATGTCTCCACTGGGCTAAGTGGTGTAATTTGCCTTTAAAGATTAAAATAATTGAAGTCATAATTACTAGTGGCTTCTGTTCAGCAGTATGGGAAATACAACGAATGAAGAAAAATACAGCGTAGGAGAAAAAAGCTTCGGCTTCAGCTATCTCTTTGCCCTCCAAGCAAACCCTCTTTTCTGATAGCGGATGTAATGGTCCCCCAGGTGTTTTGTCTGCTTCTCTTTTAGAGTGAGATAAAGAGAATCTTGGTTCGCCTCCGATGAGCTGCCGTGTTGTGCTGTGCCGGCCCGGGGCTGGCGGGAGAGCGCTGCAGCACTGCCTCCGCACGGCCGGCTGCGGGCTCCGGCGGCTGGGCAGCGGTTTTGAAAATCATGTTGCTGCTCCCTCCGTCAGGTACTGTTTGGGCATCAGAAGCTGAGTGCGGCTTTGTGAGGCCATCTTGGTCGAAAGAGCCTGAGCGTTTCTCTCATGGTGGTTGTTTTTCTTAAAATCTTCTATTTGTAGCAGTAGGGACCTCTGCAAGGAAGATACTTGAGCATCCTTATGAACCTCAGTGGCTATGTAATTATGAGTAATGCTAAGATTTATGAACCTTTTTCAATGAGAGACTTTGTAAGGTCTTTTACTCTTGGTGGTTAGAGGCCGCTACCTTGGAGAACGAAGCCTGTTTGGGATGAAAAAAAAGCGGAGCCACGGGATTCCTGTGGGCTCTGCACGCCCTGTGCGTCGGGAAGCTGAACGAGCTGCTTCCTTCCAGCTTTTTGACAGCACTTGTAGGCGCTATTAGGCAATTTGTACCACTGTTTTGACTTCCAAGAAAAATTTCCAACTCTGCTCTTTTCAGTGGTAAAAAACCATAAGCTGGCCGAAAGGAACCAGTTGTACTATGTCAGCCTTGATTTAATGTGCCATTTCTTAGCCTACGGGCATCGTTCTCTCCAGCACCTTTGCAGATAGCGTCTTCCACATTGGCCTTTGCAGGAAGTTGTTTCTAAAACCTGTGAAGTCTGTGTGGCGGAGGCCTTGGATTATTCTTCGTGACTGTACAGCTCCGTCTTCATCCTCGTCTGCACGAAATCTGTGCTATTTCATCTATCCGAATCTATATAAACCCTGTTGCACTGAGGCACTTGTATCCGTTTGAAGATCTCTAATACAGAAAATAATGTGTTCCATTATAAAGCATCTTGTTGTTATATCAGCATAATTTTGTTTTCCTGAAGTTGTATGCAACGGTGAAAATCATACTATGATTTTAAAGCTGTGCAAGCTCTAAGTTGGTATGTGAACCGGGCAGGTTTGGAAGGGACATTTCCAAAGAGGCTCCTCTTTGGTGGTTGATGGAGTTAAGTCAACTGCTGTAACCCCTTTGATTCCCCCCCCACCCCTTCCTTTGTCATACTGAAATTGTAAAAAGTGATGTATGTTTTCCCCACGTGTCCACTGCAAAAGGGCAGGGGAAGGGCATGACAAATCTTGCAGCACAGCCTGAAGATTTAAATACAAGTTGGTGATTTTAAAAAAAGGTACTTCTTCGCTGTTCCACAAAGATTTATTTTTTCGTGTTGCCTTTAAAAAGATTAAGAACGCTTTTTCAACTTCATCTTACCTTGCACAAGCAGTTGTGTTTGTGTGTGTTTCAGAAGCACGTGTTTCCCCTCGGTGGCCGCAGTGGGCAGGGAGCGGCCAATGTCAAAGAAGGAGGTGGTGTGGCACCATCACAACCTGAGTTTCAGATTCTCCACTATCCAAGGATTGCCAGATTTTTGAGTAATGAAGGTGTTTTTCTGTTTGTTTTTTTTTACTTTTTTTTTGTCTTGGCTAATGCAGGAGGTGAACATACTTCAGTTCAAGTCTGAAAGCTCCGCAGGAGGCGGGCTCGGTGGTGGGCGAGGGTTTTCAGGACCCACAAGCTCACAGTGGCTTTTCTTTCGTTCTTGATTGGATGTTAATGCCGATAAGAAGTTCTTTTTTTTTTTTTTTTTTCCTGTCATAAACGATGGACTTGTATAACAGCTGAAAATCAGCTTTTACAGTGAAAAGTGAAGGTTTTGAAAAACTCCTTTTAGATTAAACACAAAGGTGGTTTTTCCAGGAAGATCATTTTAAGCAGTGATTGAAAAAAACACTTTAAAGCATGGAAGCAGTTAGCGTAGCATACAAAGAAGAGATTTGAGCTTTATTGTATTCTCAGATTGGTATGTCTGAGGTGTTTTCACCATTTTTAATGTTGTGAAATTTCTACTTTGCATGGTGTTTCCAGAGGAAAAATATTTAAAGGTCATCTTACCATCCAGAGCACTCCTTGGCTGTTGACTAGCGGTTGTATGTTGCAGGGATGATAACGGTGCTGCATTTGTCATTAGTTTTACAAAAACCCAAGCAAAACACATGCTGAATTAATCCAGTCTGCAGTCTGTAGAAGATGATGCATGTGAAATATGCTAGATAGCTGTTTTTAGCAATGATTTAGATACTGTTGATACCTACATGTTTCCAGGTTACATATTTTCTTGTTTGAGACGAGATTTAAAAAAACCCTTCTGTTTCTTTTGTAAAGCTGGTTTATGATTTTACTTTATCATTATCGTGTACCTTTAATTAGAGTAAAATGTTGAGGATAAGACCAAGTTACCTAAAAGTGGAAGCTGTGAAAAGATGATGTATCGGAGTTATTTAGTGCAGTTTATATAGGCTGAGAAAAGAACACTATTTCTTTGAAAAGCTCTTAGGAAGATCTCCAGACCCTTTGGTTAGTGGTTCTGGAATAAGCACGAAATGCTGACAACGGAAAGCAAAACCATAATTGTGCTTATGTGACAGTGCCAAGTAATTTGAACGTTTAAAGTAAGTCAGGCGCAGACCTCTTCATCCATACTACGTGACTTTTTTAAACATTTAAAGATGATTTCTCTTTTTGAAGCATAAAAATATCTTCAAATTATTCTGATATCTGTTAGGAATAGGAAGTATTAAAAACCTTTGAGATTATTTTGGAAGCAG
The DNA here is from genome assembly GCA_017639485.1 of Pluvialis apricaria. Classification (NCBI taxonomy): domain Eukaryota; kingdom Metazoa; phylum Chordata; class Aves; order Charadriiformes; family Charadriidae; genus Pluvialis; species Pluvialis apricaria. The sequence goes on from CM030024.1 coordinate 1,587,947, forward strand.
CAGACAAATTATTCTGAACTTGAAATGGGAAATTTTGCACTATCTTATTAAGAAGGTGGTTTTTGCTTACCACAGAAACACTTTTATTAAGTGCTTTTCTGACAGATCTTACTCATTGTTTTACTTAATTTAGTCTTTAACATGATGTAACCGAGGAATAAAATACTTTTTCAGCTCTTGCATATGTTTTGTCCACACATCTTTTGGTTCTCTTTTCTAAATCTAAGAATATCTTTTCCTTTTCATACAATTAGACATTTATAATACTGTGTCCTTTTGGAGGCCTTTTTGTGTATCTTCACTGTCAGCTGTAGTTTTGACTGGCCCAAGTAGTTTTATCAACTTCAAATAGCCTTTTGTTGGAAAAACCAAAAGCTCATCCTTCGTCCCTTTCTCCAGAAGATGTTGCGCAACACAGATCTCAGTCCAGATATTTCCCTTTCCTCTTAATTTCCCTCTGTTGTGAAAACTCTCTCCTACCTTTGAATTGCTTCTTTGTTCACCGGAAGGTATTTTATGACAGCGTGATTTTTTTTTTTAAGGGGTTTTGATTAACAACCATTCTAATACTGTTATTCAATGTCTGTTGAGGCAATTTCAAGATGGAGAAAATCCTGGTTAGCTGCATGTTTCGTAAAGCGGCCGCTTTCGTACATACTCCCAGTCCTTAGCGTTTCTTGCGTCGTTTGGAAATCCGGATACCTCAAGTCCATCAGCAGTTATTAGCAGGGTGCAAACTGTAGTGTTCCTCCCTACGGAATGGGGGGAAAGCAAACCCGCTGCCTCAGACTGGGGTTTTGGTCCGTTTTTCCACTCTTTCGCCATGTATACTTTGAATCCTCCCAATGAAAATACTGATTTATGTAATGGTTAAATATTCCCTTGTCTTTGAAAAACTCTATGCTACCTCTTGGTTTTCTTTCTATTATGTGATTTATTATTTTTTTTGTTACTGCTTAGAGAACATAATTCATTGTTTACGGTTGAAGTGTGTGCTCTTCAGTGTAATTACACCAATCCTCTGTACGTTAGTCCGACTGCACACTGCTGCCGAGTCTGGTGGAATGGGAGCTCCCATCTGCTGGAGACCTGAACGCGCGGGAGAGCTCCTGTCACAAATTTCTGAGGAATAATTTTCTCAATTCTAGCCCTTCTAGCCCCAGAGAGAGATCACAGCCCTTCCTCCAGCCAGCGGCAATGGAGAGCTGAAATGTAGCTTCTTGGTGCGTGGCATACGGACGTCTTCTGTAATAAGCTTCTGTGCAGCCATTAATACATTGTGTAGCAAAACAGCAATCTTTTTCCATTTTGCCTTATTTGAATAGGATAAATAGGGAATCCAGGTATAATGTGGATAATCCTTTCTAGTTAATAGTAGGTTGCTTCAGCATGTCTCTTGTCTCCTTATCTGAGAAAATTACAGAAGATGGTGTTTAGTTGACGTGCAGAATTTCTAGTTCATACCACTGTGTACATCTCATAAAACAATTCCTGTATCAGTAGGTTGGCATTTTCGTAGGTGTATTTTTATTTCCTAACGTCCCCTTTGTCTCTGTTAATGTTATGCAGGTGCTTGTCAGTGAGGACTCTGATAGCGATGGCATTGTGGCCCACTTCCCTGCACATGAAAAGCCAATTTGCTGCATGGCTTTTAACCCCAGTGGTAAGTTATTTTACTGTTTTAATGTCATAGTTGTAAACAAGATGAAGACAGTAAAACACCATAGGTATGTGTTCCATTGCTTTGGAGCAACTGCAGATACCGTTGTGATACCTGCAAATGCATCCTCGCTGCCACTCGGGCTTTTGACCTGCTCGGTTGGGTGTTGGATGTGTCATACACTGGTTAATTTGTCTTTTCTGGAAATTTCAAACTGAAGTCACTGTTACGCTATAGAATATGTGAAAAGAATCAGTCTACCAATGCAGATGTAGCAGAAGTACTAAAGAATTCTTTTCTTTTGGGTATCCAGATGTTCTGATATGCAGGTCTCCAGAGGACTGGCACATGTATTAAATTGTACTCCTCCATAAATATATGAAAATAAAATGAGTTATTTCACTGGCACTGTTTTTTAAAATAACTTACACTGCCATTATATGTTTTGCTGATGAAGAGTTTGCAATTCTACCTTCTCTCCTGAGTGAAATCAACTACAATCTGAAAATACTTTTAAGAAACTCCTCAAAAGTACCTATTCCTCTCCTTCCTCTTTATGAATGAACAATGGCTGTGGGCAGCAGAGATTGCTACAAATCTTGTCTGTTAATAAATCTTATTGGTTTGACAATTAACATGTTTATTATCCTATCTATAGGCAGTAAAAACCCAAATGTTTTGGTGGATTGCACTAGTCAGTGAAACGGCTGGCAAACCAACAGCTTCCACTTGCCCAAATAAATGGTTTCTAAAATGCAGCAAATGCTATGAGGATCTTGAGGACGAAGTCAAATTTGAAAGAATAAAACTAAATGTCTGTCATTTATGTTTTCACTCTTAGTGACCAGTTGGTCTTATTCTGACATCCCATCTGTTGTGTCAGAACTCTTTAACAGTGCTCTGCAGTTCACAGCATTTCCACTGTCAGCTTTTGACATTAAAAACTGTATTCTCATCTGGCTGAATTTTCTTCTGATACTTCAGAGAATCTTTTGTGGAACTCTGCGCATTTAACTGAGAATCAGCTATGCCAGTTCCAGAAGGGTAATATTTTTGCTTTGTACCTATAGAAGGATAATACCTGAAGTTGAACAGTGCTGAATAAGTGAAAAAAATACAGCTGCTTAAATTAAAAAGCTTTATAGATATTAATTAGATGCCTCCTTAAGACAATCTTTATGATTGTATAAATTTAAGGAAAACAGAATGTTTATGCAAAAGCAAATCAACTTGTTATTTTTTTTAATTGGAGGATATATTTGCATATTGTTGGATTACTTGTATTATAATCAAGTTCTTTTGGTTTGCTCAGGTACTAAAATTGCAATCCTTCTTATATGATACAGCAGACTGTTCCCATGGCTCTAATGGTGCAATAAGATACTTAATGGCAAAATGCTTTTTCTAACTGGTGTTATTTTTGACTGATTGCAAGCTACGTATGTTATGAGAGATGTGCAGGAGGGCTAGTTCGCAGGATGGTATTGAATCGTACCGCGTGGTCTGGGTACGGCAATAGCAAAACAGTTGAAAACTATTCGCTCAGCTGCCGATGGTATGAAAGCAGCACTTCATGCAGGATTCTGTATTCTTTATTTAACATCACGGCAGAATTTTTGTTTGAAGCCAGTGTTGTAAGTAACATCATCTGAATCCATTATATTGTGGTATATTGCCAATCAAGCTGATCTCATTACAAAGCAGAACAAAACAAGAGGTGGCTTTTGAGACTGTCTTCATCTCTTGGCTGGTTGTAGTGAAAAAACACTTTTGCTCATCATTTCCAGCAGTGTCTGCGATGCTGCGCTAGAACAGAGCAGCTACAAACTTTTGCAGTACAGGCAAACAGGGAACACTGATCTGTTTCAGTTAATGAGTTTATTCTCTGTGGTTGATCAAATAGATTAATTTAATCATGTCGCATCCCAGGGGCCCATAAGCTCCCCAAGTATTCAGGTCTGTAAAAACTTCCAGGATTGTGTTTGAAAAAAAAATCTTAAAACAAAGCCATCACTGATGCTGGAAACCACTGAAGGCCAATGGATATAGAGGATGGATAGATATGATTTTTGTGTAGTAAACCAGGAGAACAGTGCCACGGCCACTTTAAGCTGTGTTTTAAAGGTATTGGTTGCCAGTAACATACGTCTTTTGGGTTTCTGCTGTTTATGTTTTCATGCTGAACAAGGAGCTTGCCTAGGGATAAGTTAATTGTGGATAAAATAGCAGTACAGAATTTATAGGTATCATTGCGAGAATAGCTCCTGGGGAGGGGTAATGTATTGCTTCATTGTAGGATTATCAGAAGACAATCCAAGGGGGAGGAGAGAGAATGTCTAATGGCAGTAAATGGCAGTCATATTTTTCCCTAATCTTTCTTTTCGAAACCAAGAAGAAATCCTTTACTGCCCTTCGAGTGTCCAAGACACGTTGAGTTATCGTGGGCCTGATTGAGTCTGTGGCCAGCAGTGGGAGGCCTTTTGCTGATGGGGAGGGTGTCTCTTTGTGTTGGGGTTTTTTGGTTTGTTTTGCTGGGGTTATGAGGCTTCGGGGTTGTTTTTTCTTCCCAGCAAGGTGACTAACCTCTGTGGAGCTCTGAGCTGGGTTCGTTAGCAGCCGGGGCTTGCTGCACCCAGAGCCTTTCGTGTGAACTGCAGTACAAGGCAAACTCAGGAAAGAATAAGCAGGGGAGGTCCTGCCTGGCATTTCGCTGTGCTCTGTAGACACTTCTATAGTGACCCTTGCTGGCATTAGGCCTACCTTTTGTTTAAATTTAAGGCAAATCTATTGAATTATTTTCTGGTTTTGAGGTATTCAAAGAAAGAAGAAAGCTGGCATACAGTTAGCTGCTTTTTTTTCGTATTACATCTATGCCTACTCTGAAAATCTGGTTGAATAATAAAATAACAAACTTGAAATATTTCTGAGTATACTTAGGGGGCACCACAGTTTGTTGTGTTTTTGTTATTATTTTTTAATGCTGCCTAGCATGTCCCTGTATACTTCTTCCAGACCCTTAGGTTAATAAAAGCTTGCTTCTGAGTCAGTTGATTTTAGGGAGACTGTAAAAGTCTGAGACATACAGCAAATCATGTTTAACATTAGAAAGAAAGAAAAAAAAAAAACATAAAGGAGAAAAACTGCAGTTCCTGGTAGATTGTTTTCTCTGTGTTTTTTCCTGTGTACACCAAATTTTAGTCTTCAAAAGAAGTTGTGATGGTTTCCTATGGGGAATGGGTTGCTGGGTTTTTTTGAGGGGTGGAGGGGAGGGAAGGGGAGGGTTTGTTATCGAGCTGAAAATTTGTGGCCAGGCATCTCATCCACAAAATCCCTTAGTCCGATGGAATTTCTAAAAGCCGGGTCCCTGCGTATATTGTTATTGCCTCTCTGCTTAACATTTTTCATTTTAATAGGTAAGATATGTAGCAGTTCAATAAAGGTGAAAAAGAACTGGTCCTCCTTTGCCATTTGTTGCTGATTGAATCCTTGGGAAACAGACATGAAATGCGAACTTGGGCCTTATTCTAGTGGTAAAAATAAAAATTATGATGTGAGCCCCCATAATCCGTTCCCTTTGCCAGTTGTATTGTCAGCTTTGGTGACAGTGTTTCTTCTGGCCGGTGGGGACAGTTCCTATATAACATTCTTGTTCTCTTTTTGGAAGTGTGCTTAATAAATCTGGTGCCAAGTTTCAAGTTCAGGTGACTTGGCACTGTTACTTGTTTTCTTTTTTCAATTTTAATTGCTGGAATATGAGTGTTTCATGTATCCTTTTCTTCCGTAGGAAAGTGACACAGTTTTTCTGTACACTTTTTTTTAATATGTCAAAATCATGATTTGTTTACATAACGCCGTATATGCCAGCAGTTGTTTTTGTGACTTATGTGAAGATAAGTTCCCTCTCCTGAAGGATCCGTGTTTTGATTATTTTTTTTTTAGACATCCATCCAATATTGAATGAATTAAATTAACGTTGCAGTAATAATTTAGCATTGCCAAGTGCCATGGAAGAGATGCTGTGTACTAACAGCAAAAAGGGATCTGATTTTGCAGTGTGTTCGCTTAAGTGGTATCGTGTACACGTGGTATTTATTTATTTTTTACCGCAAGCCCTTCCCATGAAGCGAGGCTTGCACCGCAGCATGTGGCGAGGATGCTGGGGTGTCGGAGGCAGGCGCTGGGGGGCCCCGGTGCAGGTGATGCCCAGAAATGGGCTCCTGCCAGCGGGATAATTCATGCAGCTTGGCAACGGGCGGCAAGCCGGATGAATTCTGGGGGGAGCTGTGGCTCGTTGGGGCGCTGCAGATACGCCGTGTCATTGGACGGCAGTCACGGGATGGCTTTTGATTAAAACACTGTTTCGCAGTTGACTGGGAGAATAATGTTTCTTCAGCCTAATGGGGAAGGATCGGCGAAGAAGAAAGTCGCATCTCTGAGGCATACAGAAACCGAGGGAAATGAGCTGTGTTCTGAGAATATGTAGATCGTATTTGAGTACCCGTCTGATCGTCTCTGCAAAGCAGCTGCTGCAGGCAGAGCGAAGAGCACCGGGTCCAGTCTTTCATTCTGAACAAAGGCAGGCGGCTTCAAACTTTTAGGCAGACTTTAAGCCTTTTATTAAAACTTTTCAAGAGGAGAATAAATAATACAAGGAAATGAAGTAATATTAATAGACTGGGGACTTTATTAATGTACCTCTGGCATGTATACTGATGTAGTGGAAACAGGAGGCTTATACTTACAAGGAGACTATAAGAACAGTTACTTTAATTCACTTACTAAATGAAAATCGCATTAAGCTTTTGTGTGGATCCTTTTACTTAGTGTTAGCGTTGGCTTGATTTATTTTGGCTTGAATGTTCAGTTTTGGATTAATTAAAGGCCAACCTACAGTGGACAGTGTCCAGACAAAAATTTAGTGCTATTTACTAATTCACATTAGGTAATTTGGATTAATTTTTCAGACTGTGTCTGTGTAGATATGCTCCCAAACCTACAGGTTGTATTTGTCCTGGGTTATGTGGGTTTTGTTTTTTTTTTTTCCTGAAGAAAATCTAGATACCTTCAGTTTGGGTACAGGACCAGGGCCTGTCTTTAGAGGACTCCAGTCAACACACTGTGGCCACACGAAAATAATCTAGGCTATCGTTAGCCACACTGAGCTGCAGATAATGTCACCTGCAAGATCCCCCTTTTTTTGATGAACATACGTACTCTGTCACTGTGTTTTACAGGACAACATAGCCTTCCACCATTTCTTAGAATGGTGATTTGGCCTTTTCCATGCTATAAATATTTAGATTTGGCTTCTTCCATGCTATATATTTAGAAAAGTCAGACATGTACAACCAGTAATAATTGTACAACCAGTAACAATTTTCTGTTGTATAATATAAACAGTATTGACATGAAGGTCTGTATTGATTATGGTTGAATATTTACCAAAATTAAAATGTAGCCAGGATAAAAAAAAAAAATTGGAAATATTTTCTTGGTTGTTAAGATTTTTTTTTTCTCTCAGTGCAACATTTTGCAAGAATTTGTCATTAGGAGGCTTTAAACTTTTACATATATAAATATTTATATGTTAATATTTTTTATTTTTCTACATACCTGTATTTTATATATATGAATGTATACAAAAAAGAATAGGTAGAACCCATTTGCAGAATGCCACAGTCATTAGTGTTGCAGAAGAATCCTGTTTGCTACATGCTGTAAATCGACAAGAGTTTTTGATGTAAACTCTGGGTGAAGGTGCCCTGGACTAAATTTTGGAAGTTCACAAAGGGAAGGGATACACTGTAGGGGGTTACTTAATTTAAGATGTTTACAGGAAAACCTCCAAGCTTTTAACATGTTGATGATAGTCAGCCAGCAATTGTGAGTGTACGCAGGCTCTGAAATGGGGAGAGGGAAGGGAAAGGGTTAAATGTTACCAATTAGAATCAGTTGCTCAATGGTAAACTGGATTAGTCTAAACTGGAGAGTGTCTAGACTGGAGACTGAAGGAACCATACAAACGTCCTCGTTTTTCATTATGTTGTATTATTAGATGCTGTGATTTAGAAAGGAGGAAAAAACCTCACCAATTCTGATGTCAGCCGTAGTCCATTAAAACTAATTCCCCTTGTTCCCTCTTCCATCGCAGCCACAGGGATGAGCGCTAGTCACTCTCGTTAAGGCAGTAAATACGCTGGGCTCTGCAGACCTCTGGCATGGGCTCTTATGGAAATTTCTGTATACGGCTTCTCTCAAATGTTTCGGTTTATTGCTGTTCCTTTTAATATTGGTCCAAAGTATTCACTGTTTTACTTTCATGTAAGGTCTTGGGACTCAAGCGGAGTTGTGGATGCAAATATCCTGAGCGGAGATGGTCCTGAGAAGACAGACTGGCAGGGTGATTTGGAGGCATTAGGTCCACTTCCGACTTTTTTTTTTTTTAAAGACATTTCAATATAAAGTGCTGAGGGTATATATTATTTGGAAGATGGATTTCCACATGTTTAAAAGAATTGGTTATTATTTTTATTTTTTAATGAAACTATGTCCCTCAGACATAAAGGAAACAAAGTATTTAGTTTTGGGGGGCTGTGAGGTGGGATTTCTTATCTTTTCACATACCAAACCTGAAAAGTGAGAGGGGAGGAGCATTACATGTTTGAAAAACACACCAAGGTGCTGTGTTTTTTTGCAAAATATAATTATCTGTGTTTTCCTCCATACCTATGGAATATATTCCAAAATAAATTGGAAATTCTGCCTTTCTTACTATCCTAATTTTTAATCATCCAATTCTTTATTTGTATCTACAGTTTTAAAAGGTAGTGGCCTCTCTTTCCCTTATCTAAATTGCTTTCTTTCAAGTGTGTTCAGGTTCCTGATTCTCTACCTAATTAGTATTTGTAATCCTATGCATTATGGAGGAGTATTTTCATTGATTGTTACAAAGACATATTAAAAAAAGCCAATACTTTTGGGTTTGTATATGAGTAAGTTGTGGGAATTCCATAGAATAGCATAAGCTTTGTTTCACCCCTCTGTATCTAATTCTTTCATGTGATTTTGTAATGCGTAGTTCCTAAAGCATTAATCATCCAGTCACTGGGTGTATTTAAATGGGCTCTGGGCTGACACACATACAAACATGTATTAGACATACACACGAAAAAATCCGTTCCTCTTGTGTGTGAGGATGATTATGGAAAAAAACCCTATACAAATGCTGTCCATTGCTAGTGCGTGTTCTGATGAGAAACCACCAGCAAAGAGTTAGCCATTGTTGGCAGATCGCATCTCAAAGGGAAAGTTAAAAATACAGTAAAATTTACATGACGGAATAAGACTGCAAAATGAACTCAAAAGAAAATACTGCTTGGTTGGCTAGCTGGCACGCAGGCTGTGGTGTATGGCTTCTATTCATAGACGTGAAATTAAAGGATGCAGTTAAACACAGTTGTGAAACGTCCAGTCCAACAGCTGCGTTTAGTTTGTTTTTCAATTTCTCATTGCCTTTCTTGTTTATTAGCTGTGACTCTGAGGTCAGAATTAAAACAAATATTTTAATGGCAGCATTTATGATGTTGGCAGGGAGGGCGGAGGGCTGAGCCCCGCGAGCTGGCCGGGCGGCGCGCTGGGTGGTGCGGGGTAGGCCCGCAGGCTCGAGACGCGCTCGCGAGGGGTGAGACTTTTCTGAAGCGTCACGGCTGTAAATCACACCGCTGATAAGCATCCTGGAATCTGCTTTGGAGTTCTTTGAGCAAACTGGACGTGCTTAAAGGATCTTGGTTTTAGGAGACCAGAAGGGGAGGATCCTTTTATAGATTTTTTTTTTTTTTTTAACATGGTAAAAACTAACAGAATTCCTCTCTTCGGTTTGACAGATCTAAGGTATAACGGCCTTTGTGAACTGGGATAATTAAAACCAACTTGTGTGTAAATTATACGCATCTATTCCTACTGTAGAAATTGTTATACATGCTTTTAGAGTACTTTTAGAGTCAATGGGGCTGCAGTTATATTTTCATAAATTGTCTTCACCACATTTAAAAGCAAATTACAGACATTTTATTTGTGCTAAAGCTGGATATTAGTTGCTAAATACATTGTTGTCCACACTTGTGCAAGTTCTGTACAGCCATAGATAAAACAATAAAAATAGAATTCATGAGGAAGGAACTAAGATCAGTGTTTCAGAAATCAGTTCCAGACTGTTTTTACCTTATATTTACCATTTCTATTCGCCAAATTTCATGATAAGCTGTAAGTTTCCCCTCCACCCTCTAGGAAAGCAGAAAATTTTATAGATGTGCCAAGCTTAATTAAGTTTTATAAACAGTGAAGCTAAAAGTATGTGCTTTTTTATTTTAACTTTTTATTTAAATGTGTAATGTATGTATTTTTAACATATAGCCATTTCTTAGTATTTCAGAGAAGATAAAAACTAAATTCTTTGCATTCTGAAAGTTGCATAGCTCCAAGGTTTAATACCCATTACACAGTGATAGAGAAGTTACAGAATTTCTTTTCACCTTCTTGCTAATACCAAGACTCTAAATGATGCTGGGCTGGTAGGTGTGACAGGACATGGTCGGTTCAGCCTTCGAATCTCGACCAGCTGCTCGTTGTGCTGTAGCAAATGTTATCAACAGCCCTGGAAATAACCAACCCCCTGGTTTTTAAATCTGTCGGTACCGTTATTATTTTTCTAAGGCAAAAATATATCGCCTATCGTAGTATCTTTTGTCTACAAAATGTGGCTCATGCGGGGCAGAATTTTTGAGAAGAGTAGCTGATACAGGAACTTGCTTCTCCGTATTTGGAGTCTGTGTCGTAGCTGACACATGGTTTCTGTTTATTTGGTATGGTTTAGGGTCATAAAATCAGGATTTTCTAGGATTTATGGAAATATGAAGCACAAAGAGGAATATACTTTCTTAGGTTAACTTGAGTTATTGATTGGACTAGATTTGACACAACAACTAAATGTGCATTTTACCCGAAGGCTGCCTTTGCCTAGAGACTCTGAAAGAGAAAAGGAGGTTGTAGTGTGTCTCAAGGCGTAACTAATAAATCACAGTTTTTACTTTCCATGTTTGAGATCTTGATTCCAATAAAAACAGTGACAATATTGGTACAATCAAGTTTTTAAATGGAAAGAATGTATTTTGTGATTGTAAAACTTCTGTTTGCCCAAGAAAGTGCTTTCTAGTTACGGAGATTCTTGTCACTGATACCTGGTTGTTCTCCAGCGCTAAAGTTTTTAGCTAACAAATGTGTGACCAAACTCAGCTGATTTCTCATTTTTCCATGTCTGGGAGAATATTTCATAATCAACTGTAGGTATTCCAATTCAAACCGAAATTTACTCTATGTCAAAAATATTGAACATCGCACAGGTTAATCATGTTTTTTGGCAAGCCTTTTGTATGATGTATGGATGATAGCTGCGGTTTATAGGTTGAATTTTAGATGATTGGTGACAGTTTTAACGAACACTTTGAAGTCATATTCATTTTATTGTCTCTAACATAATTTCATTCTGTGCAATTCACTAGTTAATGGATAGTCTGTTCATTTATCTGGTGCACGGGTCAATAAGTTTCTCTCCCCTCTCCCTGTATAGAGGAGACGAAGGGCCGGATCCTCTCCAACCTGCGAAGGAGGGGATGGTTTCTATCGCTCGCACTCCCCGACATACACCTTGGGGGATCCCAGGTTTAACGGCAGCCCCACAAACGTGGGGTGCTGCAGGCACGGCGCCGGCAGCGCGTGCTGGCCATGCTCCAGCTGTGCGTGCTGCCTTCCCTCCCGGGCAATGCTGCCTGGTGGGTTTTTTTTTTTTCTTTTTTTTTTTTTTCTTTTTTTCTTTTTTTTTTCTGTTTTTCTTTTTTCCTCTTTTTTTTCTTTTTTCCTCTTTTTTTTCTTTTTTCCTCTTTTTTCTTTTTTCCTCTTTTTTCTTTTTTCCTCTTTTTTCTTTTTTCCTCTTTTTTCTTTTTTCCTCTTTTTTCTTTTTTCCTCTTTTTTCTTTTTTCCTCTTTTTTCTTTTTTCCTCTTTTTTCTTCTTTTTTCTTTTTCCTCTTTTTTCTTTTTCCTCTTTTTTTTGTTTTTCCTCTTTTTTGTTTTTCCCCTTTTTTCTGTTTTTCCTCTTTTTTGTTTTTCCCCTTTTTTCTTTTTTCCCCTTTTTTCTTTTTTCCCCTTTTTTCTTTTTTCCCCTTTTTTCTTTTTTTCCTTTTTATTTAACAATACCAGCTTCATAAGACAGAAGGGAGTTACAGCCTACCTGTATTTCACACTGGTCTATGCTTTGGCATATGCTGCAGAAGGAGAATTTTGTATGAAAATTAGGTAGAAAACGCCGTTTGTTGCCTGTTGCAGTTAATGCGTACGTTTTAGTTGGCTCCCTCAGGACTGTGGTGGGGTCGGTGGCGGTGAGGCAAGAAGGGAATGTGCTGCATAAAGCTGAGAACTCTGCGCGCTGCGGGAGTCGTGCAGCAGGGCTGTAAGTGGGTGCTGGGGTGAACAGCCTCGGGGGCTGGAGTGAAATCCCCCGCCTCCAGCTGAACTCGGGCAGCGCTTTTCCAGGCAGTGCGCTGTGTTTCTGCCAGGTTGCTGAGACACTTCTCAGCCCTTATAGAAATTTGAGACAGTTAATTTTTGTTCTTAAATCTGGCACCATTCCTTCGGAACATTGAGGGGGATGCTAGCTATCCACCGAGGCAACTACTCACACGGCTCTGTTTCCTTTGATTTTTATGTATTCTCCGGTGCTGTTGAATTGGGATAGGATTACACAAGGAAAGAATAACTACTGGCTTATCCTGAGAAAGGGACCCAGGCTGTCCTTTGCTGAAGATAAACGACATAAATAAGACTTTCACAGAACTATCATAATTATTTGCTGTTTTTAACCTTTACACAGCAGGGTACTTTGCAAGCTTCGTGCTGATTAATGTAATGCTCTTTGGTCACAAGGTCTTAAGGATGCATTTGTGTGAATAAGCGGAATGTGAAAACACGTAGATGTGTCATTTTCACCATTTATGGAGAAAGTAAAGCGTAGAGAAATAAGCCCTGAATTTTAAATATGTCCACTAATTCTGAGAGTCTTAGTATACAGATATCGAGTTTGATTTTAGAGGATGCAAGGATGTCTGTTACGGTTCTGTCTCTCTTCTGTGGGAACTGCACTGCTGCTCTTCCTCTGTAGCTCCACTTCCTACAGAGCCTCAACTTACACAGACTATCATAGTGAATAATTTTGGAAGTTAGGCTGAGCTACCGAGACAGGCAGATTGGGAAATCGTATTTAGGTCTTAATTCCTCTTTCAGTGTGATACCTGGTGAAATCTGAACTGGTCGTAGGCTCCTCTTCTCCGCAGGGGGTTTCTAAGGTCGGTCCCCTCAAAGGAGGTGGTCGGGCACTCAGGGCGCTGTGGGTGCAGCAGGCTCCGTTCAGATCCACGCGCCGTCTCCTCGCTCTCTCCTACGGTGCATTTGGCACAGCCTTGGACATGAATTACTTCAAAAAGTCATAGTTGCATAGTAACTTATTATATGACTGCAGGACCTCCCAGTCTCAGATTTTTACTTTTGCTGTTGATCTGGGATGAGCCCACTTGGACTTGGACTGTAGCATTAGACGCTGCTGATGATCCGCAGAGCTTTCCCTTCTTTGGTTTTATTCCGTGCTACTGGGAGCATACATATAGATATATCTATTACTTGTATTTGTTTGGGGAATCTGCTTAAGAGTAGGAGCTTGCAGATCTATTTGAAGTTTGCTTAATTCTTACTCATTCGTTACTGTTACTGTAAAGTTTGTGCTTGTTTCTCAGTTACGCTGGGGAGGGAAAGCTTCATTGCCAAGAACTATATCTACAAAAAATCCAGTAGGTGGCTGTGGGTAGCCAGGAAAGATGAGAATTATCCTGTATTTGAATTTTTTTAGAGGTTGTGCTTCAATTGCCAATTTGTTAAGGCAAGTAACTAGACTCACAGCCTCTGAAAAGGACGTTTTGTTAGAAAAGCTTAGTGGTGGGCTTCTCTTGGGACAGCGTTTTTCAATAAAAGCTTTTCTCTACACGTCTTAAATGTATCTGCAGAAGGGTTTGCCAGCTACAGGAGTCTGTCATTCTTACCGGTTTAGGGGGAGCAAAAGATGCAATATTTTTCAGTACAAGCCCTTAGAACCAAACAGGAATACTATAATTATGTAAAACATTACTGTAGCTGTAGCTAAGTACACCTTCAATTTGGCAGTAGCACCAACTTTTAAGTTGGTGGGATGGCAGAGGTACAGTCTAATATACGTAGGTAGTATGTATTACATACATATGTCGAGTAGGAAAGTGTAAATTCATACGGCCACCTTGCAAGTTCAGAATGGGATGCGTTCTTGGACCAAGACAGCTTCTTTGTGAGACAGGAAAGAGATAGGATGTAAGACTTGATCCTCACGGAGTTAAGGGCAAGGTGGTGAGAAAGATTCCGAAGAAATAGGTTTGGAGGGGAAGAAAGGAGTTCTCAGTGAACAAGAAGTGGGAGACTTTTCGAGCTGTGGTAGCTGACTGAATGAATAGTGGCATAATTCCAGCAGTGCAAAGGGAGAGGGGATGGACAAGAAGTTTGCAAACAGTATAGAAAACAAAGAATAGAAATCAAAGCTGTGGGTACAACTTCAAACCAGTGTGGTAGAGGAGGACAGGTTAAAAAGAAGGGTGTGTTGAAAATGAACTGTGAGAATTTGGAACTTGTAACATTAGGCACGGAAAGCTCATTTTAGGAAAACTGAAGGCTCGAGAAGCTGTTACTCATGCAGTTAACTCAGTGCCAGAGAAGAGTATCACAGGATCCCTGATTCTTAATCCATTGCTGAAGCCAGTAAATGACATGTCAAATTCAGTTCATTTTTGTACTTTGATTTTTGTTGTTGTTTAATATCGTAATTTTAATGTCAGAGAGAAACTTTTCAAATGAGATACTCTATTAGTAAATAGCTAGAAAGTGCTGCTGTTTTATAAATATCTGGTTTTTTTTCTTTTAAATGTGGTAAATAAATGATCTGCTTTGCAGAAGTGTTACTCCTGCCAGCTTAGCAGCTGAGAGCTGTGAAGTGCAACACATCTAAAATTTTAAATAATTACGCTTCCTTGGCTACAAAAGAGCTTTTCCATCCATTAATAATGAGAAAATTAATGTTGGACCAGCAGTAAAACAGATTAAACTGTATACCCCTTTGGATGCCTGACTGCACCTTTAACGGACCTGAAATTCCTCTGATTATTTAAATGTTCTATATTGAAATGTGATGGTGGCCTTGAGTTAATAGTTAAAGAGGTTTAAATTGGAATGTCTCTGCAAAAGTTTTTCCCATTGATCAGAGCAAGTGGGCAGAAAAATACCTTATTTGATTGTTGGGAAGCATTGATAGTGCCTTGCAGATTAAACAGAAATTTTTTAATTTTTTTCTGTTTTTCCTCCCTAAGGTGAACAATCAATCTTTTATTCAGCATATAGATTAGTTAAGGTTTGGAGGCATGTTTTATAATGGCAAGTGCCATATAAGCTAATTTATTGCAGCACTGATACGGCCGCAACCAGCACCTCGTCTGTGCTTGGACTTCTCTAGTGGCTGCAACTTTCGTCTCAAGTTTGCAAGATCGGTCTCATTCTGGAACATCACCCTCCCGCACGTGTCATCTAGAGTAAAATGAGCAGTGATTATTGAATGACAGAATAATTATTTGCTTTTTCTCTTTTTATTTTGACTTTCGTTTTTCAACTGGAATTGTTGCCTCGGAAGACAAATGTATTAAAAAATAACATAATGGCGTCATATGTGACGAATTGTGATTACAAAGATTGTGTGCCTATACCATATATGCTGCGCCAGAAGGTGAGAAATAATTCATGATCTGTAGCTTTCTAGCATTGCTTTAGGGTTTGTTGGTGAAGGAAGAGTGTCAGCAGTGGAATATTGTGGTGTCAAAAGTGTAAATCTAGTCTGTTCTAACATGAAGTATGCTTTGAATGATGGCAAAAAACTTGTCTCTTCATTGTGATTAGCCAGGTTCACATCAACGACAACGCCCTCCTCGTGAAATAATTTCAATGCTGTTTTCTTCTGTACTTTGTAATTCCATTTGTGTACATTCTTCTTTTTTTCTTCTTAAATGCCTCCCTGCATGAAACTCACTTTCATTTTATAGAAATACTCGCCTAATTCTGGAGCATCGCCTACCTGAAGGTGGAAGACTTTTGGGTATACTGAAAATTTAGGAAATTCGTGATCATTTAAATTCTCTGTTAAATAATTACTACACCTCAGATAGTTACGTTTTAAATAAAAGTATTGTTTAAAAGCAGTCTTAAATAAAATCACTCATTGTTTTCTGTGAGTTTAACCCTGAGCAGGATCTTGAATCTGAGGAGAAATGCAGATGAAGTCCTGTAATCGGTGCTATACAGCATCATGCCATTTGGGGGGAAGAAATATATTCAAAAGCGTGCCAGTATGGTGATTTGCAGTGCATTAACTCTCCTATTTTTAAATGTCAGAAATATGTGATTATCAATAGCTTAAATCCATTGCTACTTAACTTTTCTAAAAAGCTCCAGATTCAGATTTTTTTCTAATCTAAGTGTTTAACCTGTTATCTCCAAAGAAATTTATCCCTGAGAAATTAATCCCCGAGGATTAAGTAGTAGTTAGCGGTAGAAGCTCCTCGCAGGTTTGAACAGAGCCCAGCTCCTCTTTTGAAGATTGGATGTTTGAGGAGGGGGGAGATGATGGGAAACATTTCCCTATCGTTATCAAATTGATGTCTTCGTGCAGATAAGATATTGCACTGCTGGAGAAGGGTGATTAAATCATTGTGCTTCATCACCTACCTTTTGCTGCAAGCAGAAGTCATATATAAATAATTGATTTCCAACTATGTGCCATTTATAAGCTTTTTTCATTACTACCAGAAAGTCTCGCTTTGATATGAGACCTTGAGGAGGATGGTCGGAGGCTGCCTATTTTTTTCAGCATGTCCTGGCTCTGTAATTTTTCGAAGAGTTTCAGTAATTTTTGTACTCTTCCTAATCCTCGCTTTTAAGAGAAATGAAATATTAGGGTCTTAGTTCCTTTAAGCATTAAAAATGCACAATTGTCCTGATCTAATATTATCCATGGTTGCTTTCTACACTACTGCAGAAAATTTCACAGTTTATTGAAGGATGGTTCTTTAGTCACCTTTTTGTGAACACCTTGTTGTAGAAATTTTAGTCCCCTTCTAATAGAAATTTTACATTTTGTTAAAACGTGTCAAATTTGCAGGTAAATAAGGTGAACTTTAATATAATGCTGAATATATTGAAGAAGTATGTGGGCAACACTTGTAAATTGTTGATTTGTGTGGGTATCACTATTGCTGAATATATTCTGGTTTGATATATGACGGATTTATAATTATTTCTAGAATATATTAAAATTATTATCAAAACAGTCATTTAGCACAGCAGGCATTGTTAATGAGTTGTTAACTTCCTTTCGGATGAAAGATGCACAACTGTAGAAAAAGGGTAACGTTATTTCTCGTCTTGATGTTAGTGGCAGCAGCTCTGTAGTCTTTGGTGGGGGGGGCGTCAGGATTTCACCCTCCCTCTGTAACATTTACTTTATTGTTATTCACATGAAAAGAGAAAACCACGATAATATTTTTCAGTAGTAAAAATGCTTATTGCAATCTCTGCAACTAAAAAACCCCCAAACGCTAACATAACGTTGGGGGCTATGGATTCGTATCCATAAAATCCCCAAAAAGGGACTCTGTTCCCTTTGATCTTTTGCCCTCCCTCCCTCAGCTGCCCTCAGTGTGGGCCCTTCAGTTTTGGGTGGGAGAAACCCATCCTGGTAAAGTTTTAGTATTTATTGGGCCATCAGATGTAGTCAGTCAATGTTTGAAGCTGGGGAATAGTTTTTCAGTAGAGAAAGTTGAGCCATCTGTTGGGCATGGTACGTCTGACAGTTTCCATACGCCCACCCCAAGCTCCAAATATTCAGTTTAAATATATAATTGTCCTTAGTGAGTATAGTTTTACAGCATATAGAGATCTCCAGAGTATGGTCATAGGTAATTATTTATTCATAAAATATTTTTTTCCTCTTTCTTTTGACTTGCTGGGGTTTCTTTAAATATTTATTTTTAAATATTTTTTATATCTTTATGGGCTCATGTTTATTTTTTTGATGAATTTTTTTGATAAAATCAGATTTTCCTTATTTAGTTAAGCTTTTTTGAGACCAAATTTTGTAACTGTGGCATATGTGTTACACTTGGAAGTACATGTGGGTTTACTAGCACTAATATTTGGCTATATTTTGACTAGCATCAGCCTCAGAGAGGAGTTAAGTGAGTATAAATAAAGGTACTGTTCATAGGTCAGGACATACGTTTCATAAAGCCGTGGACCATATAAACGTTGTCACATCTTAACGAGATACGTACGCGACTGCGTTCGCAGGAGAGCTGCAGCGGAGCGGCAGTGCGCACAGTCAGCATGCGGAGGGCAGCGGTGCCGAGCGCGACGCGTATGGACTGAATCAGGGGCGACTATAAGTCAGCGCCGTTCCGCTGAGCCCTCTGATCCTGTAATTTGAAAACCTGCAAAGCATAATACTGACGTTGCACAGTGTCTATGCTCGCATTTAAACAACAAAATCTGAGCAGTTGTTCGTGTTTTTTTTTTTATTGCTGTTCGTGTAAATAACGTATTTGTGCAATGGCCGTAGAGGTCTCTCTATGGCTATGCACGTATGGGAAATGTAAGAGTTGCATTCTTGAATTAAATATATCCATGAATATATGTCTCCTTCATACAGATGTATGCCTGTTTTCCTACCATTGTGCCCTTGGTGTTTTTTAAAACAAATCCAACACAGCTTGAACGTGTTGAGTTCTTCAGTATGTAATTACAGAATGACATTGTTTTGGAAGGCGGAAAACCCCTTCTGTTACTCTGAAAGATGGCATTATTTAAAGTGGGGTTATTCGTGAAACTTAAACCCAAGGTGAAATTGTGTGTACCTCATTTGTATGCATATAACAAACAGCTATGCAATTAGATAGGTGTTATAAATAGGATGTGGTGGAGATGCTTAGGCTGCTCAGGTTTCCTAGATTTTATAGCAAGTACCCAACCGAGATTTGCTGCTCTCTAATTTTGCCGTTTGGGCTAACCAGCTGACGCCTGGTTGAAAAGAGTTATGTTCCTACAAGGCCGCAGAAGCCTTAGTATTCCGTCTCCGTCTCCTTCGGATTGCGGAGAACTCTGTGTACCATCAGCAACTTCAATCCCACCCTTTAGGCCAACCCTCATCTATCAAAGCCGGGCTGAGAGCGAGCGAGAGGAAGCTCCCAGATAAACATACAGCAGCGCCTAAACTCCTAATCACTCTGGGCTTCCGCTTCCAGGCCCTATAATTAGAAGTCCTTCTTTTCCTTGTATTCCCAGTTGACGCAAATGCTTTTTGTGGCTTGGCACCTCATTTAGGGCGTGGGCTTAGTTTATGGCCAGGCCAGAGTCTGGTTTAGTCTTCTGATACTGCATAAATAGCTCCTAACCCACAGTCTACATCTGTATGGTTTTTCCTTTTATGCATATATTTGCTGTATTTTTTAACGTTTCTGTCCTGAAAGAAGCTTATTGTTTCCCAAACAGAACGCATAAAAAGTAGGAAGCTGTAAATTAGGGCGAATGTATCTGTCAGGTAAAACAAAGCTTTGGTAATTATTTATTTTTTCCATCTAGGCTATCTGCTCCTTTTAAACTGGATTTTAATCATCTCTGTGGATTTGAAAAACCACACAGTAAAAGAGTCATTAATTTCACTTAGCTGCACCCCTCATATTATGGATAAGCAAAATCAGAATTTTTGCAGTGAGAGACATACAAAGTAATATCTGCTTTACTCATAAATTTCCAGCGGGTTCTGTGTATGCAAGACTTCCAATTGATTTCAGATGTTATCTGTTAAACAGGGATTAATGCCAGTTTGAAAAATAAGCAGGAAATCCTTGAGAATTATTCACTTTTCATCTATGATTATTCATACATAAAGTACATCATAAGAGAAAACATTTTGGACTGAACTCATGACAGCTTTAACCCATATTTCCGTCTAAACAACTTTTCGGGAAAACTGTCGCAAGGTCTTTTTAGAAAGCTGAGTGGAAGTTTCCTGCCCTTGAAAGTGAAAGTGAGGTAACGGCCACGATTCCAGTTCACGTACTCTGCTGGGAGTCAGTATTTCTGCCGGGGTGTCGCGGCAGCGGCCTTTTGTTGCAGGGAGATGGAGAGAGAAACGACGTGGCTGAGCTGCAATAATTGAAAACTGTGATTCTTCAGTGTGAAGTAATGAGAGCTGGAAAATACCACACCGAAACCCGAGGCAAATGTTCTAAAACATCTGTGATTTATTGTTTGAATAACAGTAGTAAGAAAGATATTCCAAGCTGCTGTTTTATAAATACCCATTCTTTCGCATCTGTGGTGTTGTGCTTGGGACCGCTGTGTTGATACAAGTTCTGCGAGTATATATTTGTGTTTCAAATGCAAATGTGAGTATGAAAGGTCCTCCTTTAACTTACTGAAAAATAGTTGCTAATATAAGCAAAGGGCCTGTTTTCCCTCGGCTTTCGTCTAATAAAAGGCATTTATTCCAAACAGTGACAGACAGCAGGAGTTTAGATTAGGCATGCAAAATTGCCAAATCAGATACCACCCATCTTTCTATTTTTAAGCCAATTCCTTTCTACCCACAAATGTATTGTCTTTCACCTCCGTACTCCTTCAAGTTAGCAAAAACAGAAAAAAAACCCCACCCAAAACCCACGAAATCCAAAAACCCCGAAGGCAGCGCACGTTAATATGGAAGCAAGAACTCTGTACGTCATATGGAACTGATCAGAGCTGCAGATAGGCAAGCCCATTTCCCGGCTTGGTTCGTTCCGAGACGGTGGCCGTCATCGAAAGAACGAACAGGTATCACCGAATGCTTTATGGATCGGTGTGACATACGTTGTAGTGTATGGTGCCAAAGTGAGCTCTCTAGCAATGGCCTGCGCAGGGTAAAGCGAGATTACAGATTTGGGCAAAAGCCTTTGTGAGGAGAAGGGTGAAATTATATCACGTCCGTGTACTCTGGGGTTTATTGCACCGTCCACAGACACCTGCGCTTCTAGCCAATATTGGAAACGAGATACCGGTTAGCTAAACAAGGGCTGGGTTTGATGGACAACGCAGGATGGTAATTCCTGTGTTTTCACTGGCTCATGATTATTACGCAGCTCTCAGTCTCCAGTTTCCAGACAGATTTTTGGCTTGTTTAAAGTGGGCTTTTTCGGTTGGTGTTTTTTCTTTTTTTACGATCTTCATTGCACTGCGCCGTGTGATGGGATACACGTGAAGAATGCTGTGCTCAGATCTCTGGGTGCACTCAACTCTGCGCGGGTATTTATAAAAGACTTCTAGCACTTTGGGGGAAGGAAAAAAATCTCGGTTTGCTGAGGCCGTCTGTTCACTGTTGAGAGAAGTTTTATGTACTCATCTCTTCCAGCTTCTCTTTCTCCAAAGGTCTTTTCCATCTGGAATACAAGAGAGCTCAAACGGACCAAAAGCACACTCAACTTCTATATAAAGCTATCTAACGCGTGAGGAGAGGCAAACATGGGAATATAGAAAATAAATCCTTACTGAGTTGAATTAGATCATTTGGAATGTCCTCGCTCCAGTAATAGCGGCAGCCTGATTCTAGCACACAAACCCCTGTTTGCTTCCAGCTTTCTCCACTGGAAATGCTATATATTATTGAGGACCGCACACTTCACGAGAAGGGAAGTGTATTTTGTGATGTTTCAGAACAGAATTAATGCAAATTGCGTGCATAATCCCACACTAAAGACTTGGCTGACTTGCACTTGAGCAACTTTAGCTGTATTTCCTATCAACACAGTCACTACAAATCAAGGAAATTGCCAGTTAAGCCAACATTAACATCCCGACCAACCTCAGCTCACATGCCTTCCCGCCCAAACATAATACCCAAATGCACTCACGGATTTCTTAGCTCCATAACAAACTCCCTTTCATTTCTAACGCTCGGAATTGCAGTAACAGCCTGTAACAGTAAAAGTATGTCTACTGGAGGGAATCTTGCTGAGGTCAGAGTTAAGATTTTGCATTTCGGTGATTTTGAGGAAATGGACGTGTGCAGCGTGGGTGGCCTCGCGCTCTGTCCAAGCCCGACCAGCGTCAGTGGTCAAGCTGAGAAGGAAACGTGTAGGCAATTTTGTCTCTAAATGCAGTTTGAATTTCTCTCCCGATTTCGTACCTTGCTGCTGGTGGGCCTCATAGTCTTGAACCTATTTGTTTATCTTCACAAGATCCTTCTTTCATAAGAGTTATGGTCAAGAGAAACCGAGGCGTGTGCCGGTTTGTGCTGCTGCAGAGCCTACGAGGGTGCTGCCATATCCCCTTTGGAGGCGTGGGGATGGTGCTGTTCCTCCGTGAGCCCCAACGTGCACGCACAAACCTGCTTCGGCCTCGGAGGAGGAGGCGGCACTGGGGAGTGACGCTGGGCCTGGAAAGTCAAGGCTTTGACTGCTGAATGTCTTCTATTTGAGCTTAAGGGAAGGAGGATTCCAGGGTTTCCAAGGAGGGCAAACGCTCAGGAGCACCATTGAGGGATGGTGTAACGGTGGTTCAGTAGAGAAGTTAATTAAACTTAATCTTTACTGAGAGAGTGTTTCTCCACTGGTCAGTACACAAGAGGATTTTTTTTCCCCCCCAGTTTAATTCTAAACTTTAAAAGTGGCACACGCTAGGACTTTGATGGTAAGGCGCGAGGGCTTTCAAGCAGGTACTGTATATATTTGTTTAGCAGCAGTGAGCAGAAGAGGGAAAGATGAATGGCAGAGCCATGCGTAAATAAACCGAGAAAGCGAGCACTCTTTTATGACAGAAATAAGATAGTCATTTATCCTTTGAATAGGTGTCGTGTAAAATGTGGAGACCTAAGTTCTCTTCCTGAAGGATAAAAGATTTCAATTATGCTTTACGTTTATCAACCCAACAGAGCCGCGTGGAAATTCCTGGTTGGGTATCTTGAAAATTATTTAGAAGGCACTTCAGTGTAGCTGTTAAACTGCTGAAATTGCTTTGTACTTGACGTTCATTAAATGTTAGAGGATTACTTTGGGTGGTAACTTCTTAAATTTCATTAATAAGTATGGTAAGATGGACATTTGTAGCAGAAAAATAAATCTGAAGTTTGTTTACTGTAGTCCTGAATTCTGCCATGATGCCGTACTTTTATGTACAAAAATTCTTCTTTTTTGGTATACAGACAAACTTTTATGGCAAATTGACTTCAAATATGTTTGTAAATGTTCATAAACTGGGTTATGGACTGACATACAGCGGGAGAAAAAAGTAAATAGCATATATAAGTTACTGTGATTCTGCTGATCTTCTAATTTAATCATTTCAGTCCATCCATCAGTGATCTGTTTTCAATGAAGTTAGTACCTAATTTAATATTTCACTTGAAAGCTCTCAACTCTGATTTGCTGCATTTCAAGCAATAAATCAGACAGTTTCTTTCATAGACATTTATAAGAAAGATGCTTCTTCAGGATTGTTTTTGGTATGGGTTGTTTTGGCTGGGTTTTGATAATGTTTCTTCTTCCAAAAATTATTATTGTGGAAACATCAATCTTCTTTATACTGGCTCTTTCCCAGCGAAGAGCATTTTGGGGTTTCACTCTAACATTCATCACTTCAATGCTTCGTATTGGTCATGCAAGTTCTCAACTTTAGGTAGAATGTTCCCAGATTTTTAGTTGGCTTTTATGGTTTTGTATCGTAATACTTAAGTAGTAATACTGTTAATATGATTTCAGTTGAAGTTCTGATTCATTTTTATCAAGTGAATCCCTTTCAATTCAGTCATTTTCTGCAACTGTTTTCTTTTGTTTCCAGAGAACAAAATGTAAGCAACACTAGCTTTTTTAGGTAGACATTCATAAGCCTCTTCTTTTGCAGTGATTAATCTCTTGTGCTTTTGTGTTTCTTTTTTCTTTTTCTGTTTTTTTACCCAGGGATGTTGCTGGTCACTACTGACACATTAGGCCATGATTTCCATGTTTTTCAAATACTGACACATCCTTGGTCATCATCACAAAGTGCCGTCCATCATTTGTATACACTTCACAGGGGAGAGACTGAAGCCAAAGTAAGTTAAACTATTTGCTGAAGAATAATCCCCAGACACCTTATACATTTTGTGTATGTTGGCACTTTAATGTTTGTTTCAGCACACAAAGAGCCTTTCTTATGTTATAGCCACAGAAAGGATAAGAGCACGGCGTTTAACCTGGACAATAATAAATTCTTGCCCTTTACAATGAGGTGCTGTCAGATTTATTCAGATATGACACTACCTCCAAAGAGCCCCGATTATGAGCTGTGTTTGTACTTAACCTTTTCTCATGTAACATGTTAAACATTTGTCTAGTGCCCGTGAAGCGACTGTCAGGGTTTGCTTGACTTTGGTGGTAAAAGCCAAAGACAGACAATTAAAGAGTTGAAAGGAAGAGTTAATCAAAAGACTGTGATTAACTTTTATCTACACTTTAGCAAAGTGGGGGAAGCTGATGGAGGCCGTAGTGATACAGATTTAACTTCCCAGTTTAAAAATCCCACTCTCCAAGATGGAAGACTAAATTAGGTGGAAAAGTCTGAAATTGTATTTTAAAAAATGTTCGGTAAACTGCTCTGCTGGTACAATGGAAACAAGGGAGAGAGATCGCTTGTACTGGCGTGACTGCGATAGAAGCAGGGCAGCGTATTATGCTTGAATCCTTCGCTGCAATGCTTTTAGGCATCAGGAGAGCCTCACCTTTGTAGCATTGAGTAACTGTTGAAGAACCTGTTTTAAATACATAAATAAAAATGTCACCACAGGGTAAGAAATGAGTATTGCACTGGCTGATGCAATTACACACTGAAAGCACAGACTAGTGACAGGCTGGCAGATGTAAACCAGTGTGACAGAGAGAAGCCTCAGGCACTGTGATTATGCCCCTGACACTGGAAGGTTGGATTATTGTGGTGTCGTGATTAGGGTGCCTTCGAACCATTTTTTTTCTATGGGTTGTGCCATTTCCCTTTTGTTTTTTTTGCCTTACCTCCATAACAAGTAGAATCTGAAAGCTTTATTTAATGTAATAGTGGTTGCTAATGTTTCAATCTGTATGAATTTAAATTACTGGTAGTTTAAGTACTCCAAAGCTTTGCTGCTACCATTCTGGAAAAGTGTAATTACTATTATAGGCAATGGTTTACTATAGGAAGGAATAACCGATCTGGAAAGGGAGAGGAAGTTAGGAAAAACTGTCCATGTAGGATGATATATGTAGTACTTACAAGTACTTTTTATACATAATGTGAAGGGCATTGAGATCTGTGAGTATACCTATACTCTGCCATGTATTTGAGCATGTGCTATAATGTGTTTAATGTTTTAGAGTTATTTTTGTTCTACTTTCATACAAAAAATGGGAAATATCCTATAATCAGTTTTGAAAAGCAAAGCATAGGACTCCAGTCAGTAGGAACAGAGATGTTCTTCTGTTTTTTACAGCTGATAAATTTGCTCTTAAGGTATACATTGGAAACCAAACATAACATGTTTTAGAGAATAAACCTTCATTGACACGTGGTTTTGGGGATATAGTATTAACATCTCTGTGAAAGCATTGCATTAAAATTCTCAGAATCAACATAGTAAAGTTTTTTCCTAGTTTGCCACATAGTTTTCATTTAGGATGTGAACAGTATAGCTTTTGGAATGGTATAAAATAGAGAAAATTCTAACCAGTCTGAGGCATATTGGTGGGTTTCACAACTTCTTTGACAATTCAACTATCCAGCAACAATATCGCAGTGGTACCTGTGATTCTCAATACACATCTGTCATTTAAAAGATTTACATAATATGATGGATGTTTTTACTTTTTCTTTTGGAATAACTCTACTTGTTTAATGAGAAGGGTAGTATGTGTTGGTATTCTTGTGTTCCATAAATTTCATGTATCATTAGCATTAGACAAGAATTTTGGAGACTGTTCAATTTAAAATTCTCAGTGCAGATATTCTGAGACACACACTGGAAGCCTCTGTACCTCCTTTCTTGGTTAGAATAGTATTTATACATTTGCAAACAGACTTTTTTCTTTTTTTTATTTCCCCCTGGTTTAAAGCTAATTGTGAATCAAGGCCAATGGTCTTAAAGGTCACCTTCTGTACCGGAGCTATAAAAAGTTCTAATTTGTGTTGATGGACATGAGTGATTATCAGTGTCAAAATTTGTTTAGCTAGTACCCATTAGAAATTGTTTAAACCCCATCACTGTGCCCTTGTTATATGTGGTATTTTAATGTCCATACTGAAATCATCTGCTTTTGTACATGAGACTCTGGCTGATAGAGCGTCGCCACACATTTCCCAAAATATCCTCCTTTCAGTCTGATGCATGAGTTTTCATATCTTGCTTTGGGATCCATTAGCATGTTTCTTGCAAATACTTATTGCTGATACTCTTAAGACCAGTTTGGTCATGGACGAAAACCGGTGCATTGGTAATGTTTATAAAAGTTTCACGTCCTTGTCTGCACGGCTGTGTCCAAGCTGACGGATGCACCGCAGTTCCCTCTGCGGGACCACTGTTTGCGCGCTAATGGACTGGACGTGGAGCACACGGTAAGAGGGATTTTTCCGAGCGGTGTTGGATCTGCAGTGAATGCTTTGTGTAGTACACGGCATACCAGTTTTGCTCTGGGAGCAGAAATTTGAGAACCAAATATATTAGTGTAATATTGGCAGGTACATCTGATGTTATAACAACGTCTGAATTGTAATTTCACCCGGTTTAGAATATCGGCCCTGGAGTAACCCCTTTTGCAGGGCTGCAGGATTCCTGGGCTCACTTTTGCCTTCTTCGTGGCTGGAGGGCTGACCGATAGCTTGGTGTTTCTCATCTGTCTCCTCAGAGAAGGTGGCAGGAGGCCCCCTCTGTCGTTCATACACAGAAGCATCTTAAGTGGATTAAGTAGCACGCTTAATGTATATTAAAGAAAAAGAAGCAAGTGTTGTGATTTAATAATGGTGTTTTCTGATCGATTTACTGCAGTCAGGCAGTGTCTCTCAGTCACCCCCATGTCTTTCTACTGGGCCAGATGTATTAGCTCTAGGGTTACTTCAGCTTAATAGAGCTAAAGAATATACGCTCCATCATGCGTGAACTTTTCCAAATTCCAGACAAATTCTGATTTGGTTGGGGTTTGAGAAGTTTCAGTCTGAAAGATTGTTTCTACCTTTTCCTGGCCACTTCTGAACTACAGAGAGACTGGTTGGAAAGAGATCTATAGGGGATTTGTCTCCTTTTCATGGGCATCAAGATACTGGCCTTAGCCAAAGAGAATTTGTGTAAGCGTTTGCAATGAGTTGGCCACTCCAAGCAGTCAGTGTCACTGAAATCGTGCCGTTAATGGATGGGATAAAATAGAGACTTTGTACTTTGATTTTTATAAAAGGAGAAGTGAAAATTGATTTTAATACAGCAAGTTGTGTTTGCATTGACAGTCTATCCCAACAGCTATCCCTATGCTATTTGTAATGTTCCTGTTGGATGGAGGAGAGAGGCATGAGGCTGTTCCAAGTTCCTCCACAAGATGAGCTTTCCCTCTACTGAAATGTTGCTCACAGCAGATTGTGCTGGTATTCGGTATATATTCAATATATGATCATCTGCACTTTCTGAACAACTGACGGTCGCTCTGCCCCGGAGCAGTGTCCAAAGGCACCCACTAGCCATCTTCCAGGCTTTTTTGGGAGTGATCTTCTTTTTCGGGCTCGTCGGCCCTGCCAGCCCGCTTGGCATTGGCTTCGTGATGCTGAGGGACGTGTAGATGCTGCGCTTGGGAAGGGAGGTGTTTCGCACTTGTATTCCCCTGGAGGCGGAGGGAAGGGTGAGTGATGGTATTCTCCCTGACTGTTCACAGGTAGTCTCCAGAACATGGTTTTCCTTTTCTCTTTCTCCATGCTTTGAACAATGAAACAGCCTGTTACTGAGTTTTGAAGTGTTGGTATTGCAGATCTGTGTTGTATTTGCTGACTTGGAGCAGCAAATGTAGGAAGAAGCCTTATCTGCTGAATAAAGCCGCGAGTTGGGACTGTGAAGATCACCCCGTTCCTGACAAAGCCACTGACTGTTTTGTGTGACTCCGATGAAGATGGGCTAAGATGGAAAGTGGACCTCTGTCTCGTAAGGGAATTGCGAGGACAACGGCCGTGAAAGAATGCGAAGTGCTCAGATACTTTATCGGTTTGAGTGATGCAAGTCCCAGGGTCACAACATCCAAAGTTACTTTTCTGCAGACACAGAAGTCACCGTTGCAGTTACATTGCATTAGTATCTTTTAGTCTTTCAGTGCCGCTTACACTTCAGAGGTTTTTTTTTTAACCTAAAGAGAACAAAGCCCAGTATGTTCGATGCACTGTTACATCGTGAAGGTTTGTTGCAAGCACTGGTTGTATTTAACCATACCAGAGAGAGAGCTGAAGCTCCTGGAGGAGTTTGCTTGCACAATTCAGCTGCAAAGGGAAAAAATGTGCCTGTGCATGTGGTGCACAGTTTGGTTAAGGAGACATTTTCTTGCCCTGTACCTCTTGCATTGTAAGACAACGCTTATTGCACTCATATTTTTATCCAAGAGCATTTTGGAAGGTTTTTAATGAAAGCATAGCATGTTCTGAACCGAGGAAGCTCATTTACTTGCAGATGAAAGTTAGACTGTCACCTGATGATCCTTTCTCTTTGATCTGAAATTGTAAACAGAAAAAAAAATAATCGCTGAAAACAGTATTATCTCAGCCTAGAACAAATAAACGTAATGATAGCATCAGTGGGCTGGTGGCCAGGGTCCTCTGTAATCTTTTACGCTGTCAGACTTTTGTTATTCTGACTCCAACTGCTGTTACAACTGACTTCAGTCAGCGTAGGTAAACAGAGGGAATGATAAAAACATTCCAGCATGGGCTGCCACAGAACATGCGCAGTGTGACGCTCTGCTGGGGAACGCACGAGTGTTTTTGCGGGGGGGTTTCACAGAGACTGTTCAAGGTCGTGTCACGTACCGTGTCCAGGTAGTGAAACATTGGAATAGTTTACAAACATTTGATGCAAACCTCCACGGTTAATAGAAATTTCTTCCTATCTTTTGACATACTTACATAGCTGCAATCATTGAGATAGTCTCTGGAAGAGAGACTTTCTTATTTCTAGGAAAAGAATCTGGGGCAGTCTTGAAATAATGAAGATTGATTTAGGGAAGTTAATCAGTCTTTGATGAAAGCAGACAATAAGAAACTGCTGCAATTAGAAGGAACTTAACTATCTTGAGGAGACGGAACTCGAAGCAGAGTGGCGTTTGCAATTGCAGTTATTAATAGAGAGCAGCGGCTCTGGCTGAAGGACCCTGCTTGAATGTCTCACCGTGCCCAAATTCTGCCATTGGTTTTCTGAACTGAAATCAGTTTTGACGACTCAGGGAGACAGAGTTGGGTCTGTGTGGGTCTGATAAATCATATTGTGTAGTCCATCATTGTATTATTTTTTCATTTGTGTTTGTTGCTACATCATTTCCTTAATTTTCTCAACCAAAAAAATTCAAATACAGACCGGTTTTCTAATTTATTTTGGCCCTTACCTCCTCAGTACTGCTGCTCTTTCTCGTCGCTTAGTGATACTATTTTTTTTAATTTCTGCCATCTCCCTGCATAGCATAATTAAATACTTAAGTCATGTCCTTCAAATAATGGCATGTTTTCTCTGTGCCATCGCATAGTGGGCATGAAGCTGGGTTCCGTTCCTGCTGCAGTAATGCTACTCAGGCTTTACTGTTTCACTTCACTATTGCAGTTTAATGTAATGTGGTGGAAAGGACAGGAATATACATGTTGTTCCTGGTGTAACTCGCCACAACTGAAAACGGGGCACTGGGGCGGGGGGGGAAGAGCCCTAGGAAGATCAAAATGCATTTTAATAGTTGTTTCTTGTAATCACGATGAAAAGACATGGTTCAGTGTTGTGAGCTTTGTTTTCTCCTCGTTGCGTTACGCACAACCATCCGGAGTGGCTTTGCCTGGGGAGGTGCTGTGATAGCCTGGTAAAGCTCCTTCTCCTTTCTAAGAAAATAAGCACTAGTGTGCATCTAAGCGTCGTGCAGCAGGTTAGTGCAATATTAACTTTTGGAAGCCCTGAAATCCAGAGGCTGGGTAGGGGCTGTCAGTCACTCCCAGGGCTCGCGGTAGACAAGGTCACTGCCTGTCCCCTGCCATCGCTTGTGTAATCAGCCCTTCGTCCGACTATCCCATTTTAATCAACCGCTTTTAAAAGAAGTTTTCTGTGTGCTGCCCTGTTTTGTTTTCTTTCAGTTATGGCTCGAATTCTTAAATTTTATTCATTTTGTGAATATGTTGTAATTAACATGGTTTTTCAATTTGGAGAAGCTGTGGGGATAAGGAAAGAATGATAGCAAAAAACTTACCTAGATTCCCGTTCTATAAAATAAGTGAATGTGTGTCAGCTTTGAAGCCTTTGGTTCAGATGATTTCCTCCAGGTTTTCAGAATATCAGAAATAATTTTTTTTATCTGTGCGGTCTTGAAAGCTGATCCTCAGCAGAGCTGTTGACACATGACGTGTCCTCGTAGGACTCCATATATTACATTACCCTCCTGTCTCACTCGGGTCGGACTCTGAACATGGCAGCTAAATGTTCATTCAGGAGGATTTTACATCACAGCGTTTGAAACACGGGGAAATAGGATAGTGGAAGTTAAAGAGAAACATAGGAGAAGAGTAGCTGAAGGAAAATAGAATACAATGTAAGACTAAAAAGGAGTTACGGAGTTCAGAAGCGAATGTTTTGATGGAAAGGGTTGGGAGAAACGGGGAAGGTGAGAGAAATGGCAAAGCTGAAGGAAGCTGGAAGCTGAACTCATTGAATGATACAAGTGTATTGAAAGATTTCTTTCCTAGCACCTGTTAAGAAAACCTTTCTCAGACTCTTATTTCCTTTCCAAAGAAGTACTGGATGATTTCTTCCCAGGTCATGCTAAAGCCTGCCAGAATATTTGAAACATTGTTTAATCATCTCTGATAGGAAAAATGTCATATTGTCCATGATTCCGAAAATAGTATTGATAATTCTGTGAGGGTACTGAATTTTTATTTTGACAAAGTTGTAATCCTGATACAGAGAAGAGTCTACAGTATACGACAGTAACGCGAGAGGTGCAGGGTGTCTGGTCAGCCGGGACCCTCCTGCGTTTGGCAATATTGAGTAGGTTTGGTGCAGCAGGCGGAATAGTCTATAAAATGCGGACGAAATTTCTGCAGACGTCCTGTACAAGAGGAGACGTGGAATACCCAGTTTAGCCCTGGGCGAATTGGAGGGTACGTGCTGGTATCCGTCTAACATTCTGAGGTTGCCTGAAGTGCGTTCCTTTGGGCCAGAAAAGGCTTTGGTTGTCCAATGAGGACCATGAAGTATCCAGGGATTTCACCGAGACTTTTGGATGTACAAGACATAGCTTGAAGCTTAAGGAACCGAACTGCTCACAAATGAGGAGGAAGGAATGGTAGTACAGCTAGGAGAAAGCACTGTTCCCACAAAAGTATTTAGTATGGCAATTTAAAATATCTTAAGGGTTCCCAAGTTAAACAAAATCTCAGGTCTATAACTCCCTTTACTGGCCCGGATAGAAGAGGATAGATAAAATTTTGAAATGCAGACACAAGTATTAATTCTGGTGTTGACCTTGAGCTATAGAATAAACTTTGCATCGTGACAGATCTCGTGTACTTTGTACTTTATTAACATATATCTGTAAACACTATGGGGTCTTGATTGATCTTTGGTATCTAAACATTACATCATAATTAACAACAAATCCAGAAATATATTATAAATACATGAAATAATAGTACATTAACCTAAAGGACAGCAATAAATTGCAACGCTTAGCATAAACTTGAAAACCACTAATGGGCCACTGTGCAGTTTGTTTATACTAGAAGCAGTCAAGAACTCTGTGTAATGTACAGTAACAGTGTGGTGGAGAGCAGCAAGTCTGATGTGATAATTTATATTTTTTTTTTTCGTGGACACACACAGCTGATTTTTTTAAGTCCTTTCTGAGACTGCCGTGCTGAGCGTTCTCCTTGCAGCTTGGTCCACTGCTCTCTTCCAGGTCTGCTGGAAAGCGACGGACTCCTTTGCATTGCAGAGATGGATTAGTGCTTTTTTGTTATGAACATGTTTTAATTCATGCCCTTGTATGAAATTGGAAATATTCTCTGAATTACCTCCTTGAACTGCCCATTGTACTGCTACTCATCGTTTATCTGTGAAAGACCAATGAGGCCATTTTTGAGGCTGGAAGGAGATAATGCAGTTACCACGTGGGTAACAGTACCTCCCAAAGTACTTTTTGTCGCTGCCGAGTAGGGTTTCATAGCTGTATTCCCATAAATCTGAATTCATTTCACACTCATCTGTCAACACTTTTTTTTCTTGTTATTACTGAGTCTTAAACCCCTGTTTGTTCTCTGCCTCTGTGGTTACAGCCGTTTTTAGAGTAGCCACGAGCACGATTCCCGCTCTCCGACTGCAGCGAGTGTTTGTGACCCTTATTTTCAAGAGAGCATTTTGGCTTACGTTGTTCCAAACTTTCTTCCTGAAGATCAGGAATACTTTTTTTTTTTTTTCTGTGTAGTGTTTACATGGAGAAAAAAACATCCTGTAAGGATTGTTTCCCAGTTTCTTGGCTTGTGGTGGTGTTGTATGCCAGGGTTTTGTACATGGTTTTAAAACAACATAATCCTAAGGATGCGTACTGAAAACTGAGTGTTAATATAGAAACATTTACATTTCTGTTATGCAGTACAGTGAGATACAATATTTTTTTCTATATTGCCTCATAGAAGTGTCCTCTAAAAACGCCATACCAGGTAACACAAGAGAAGGGTGCGTGGTAGATGTGAGCAAAAGCAGTGATTTGGAGAGTGTGGCTGTGCAGTCAGGTGCGGTGCAGGAGGGCAGGGATCGCAGAGGCACAGGCGGCCTGCGGGTCACGGGAATGCAACCCGAAGGTGTCCGCTCCAGGGAGACCGGTGACGTCCCTCCGGGGAGCTGCGGGTCCAGGGCAGAGCGCTCTCTCGCGAGGAGCAAGGCAGAAATAGCGGGCGTTGGAGGGATGGCGCGAGGGAGCAGAGCGGCAGAGAGAGAGGAGGGAGAACCCTTGAGGCTGGGATAGGGAGCCGCTTTTAGAGATCAGGAGGGGAATTTAAAGCTGGATCTAAACTGAATACCAAATATTTGGAAAACAGTGATGCATTCAGAGGAGTCACATCTAAAGACAAACGTGGCTATTCTTCATGTTATTAGAAATTAAAAAACAGGGCCTTTGGTAGGATTGGGATTATGCCCCAACAGCCTTACTGATTTTATTATATTTTTAATTTTTTAAATTTTATTATATTAGTGCTCTTGTAACCGAGAATGGCAATTTGTGTACGGTTCTTATGGTTGATTTTGACCGATAGAAATTGCCCCTTTAAGCAGCAGGTATTTCGCTCCTCCTGGTGCCGTAGTTTTTCTCTGTCTCCACAGCTTTGGGGTTTCTTTTTTTGGCTCTTGTTAATCCCTGTGGGGTCTCTAATCCTTTTTGAGCAATCTATTAAGGTGAAACACTTTGTAGGCAAACTAGGAGCTCTAAGTGCTGTGGCTTTATGTCGGTAATACCAGAATCACTGAAAGTGCTAAACCTGTCAGATTTTGGG
Source organism: Pluvialis apricaria (assembly GCA_017639485.1). Classification (NCBI taxonomy): domain Eukaryota; kingdom Metazoa; phylum Chordata; class Aves; order Charadriiformes; family Charadriidae; genus Pluvialis; species Pluvialis apricaria. The sequence goes on from CM030024.1 coordinate 1,621,563, forward strand.
GAGCTTGTTTAGCTATATCGTTAGCAGATCATTTGGGTATGTCACCCTAATTGAAAAGAGCAGGTGTGTGGCACTGTTTTTTAGTTTATCTGTGTAACGTTGATGAAGCATTTTGTGTCGTGACAGTCTGTCAGCCAAATATCTTGTCACAAGTCACAAGACTTAAATCCTTTTTTTATCTCAAAGGCTTCAGGGCTCCGTTGGAAACTTGCACTTTGATGAATACTTGCTGCTTTTGTCTGGAATAGCTGGAGTGCATTTCTGGAATATTTGTCAAGATTTTATCAGTGTTTACTCGAATTTGAGTACCTAGTGTATTGTAAAACTGACTTCAGTGAAATCTTAAAGAATTTTATTTAGTTTATGCTGTTTAATAATATAATGAAGACTAATCCTTCGTCTATATGTTTGTTTGCCGTGTTAAATCCCTCTTGCATACGTGGCTCTTTTTAGTCAGCTTTTACCTTTAAAAACATTTTTGGAAGAATTGTTTTAGGATTTTTTTGCTGTGATAAATCATTTTAACCTAGACTACTTGTTTTCTTGAGTTGTCTGCCAGTACGGGGTTGGAAACAAACTTTAATCTCTCTTTTAAAGCATTCCTTCAAGAACAAGAATTTGCTTTCCATCAAAGCGTTGTATAAAGCACACTTAAAAGAGAATTAAATCCTTCTGGACTTTGTATCTGAGATATATGCAAGGAGCAACTGTAGTAGAAAATATTTAACTGTATTTTTATATTTGCTTCAAGACCGACCATTTTAAGCTAAAATAAAACTTGGGTTTCTCAAGTGGTGGATAAGTACTTGTATGCATAAGAAGAAATCTAACTGGGGTCTTTCCTGGGACTTAAATAGCTGATTAATAAAGACTGGGATGTGCAAAGTGGAGAGGGTTTATATAGAGAAATGGCCAGAGCTCTTCAGTTTCTTCCTGACAAAATTTTAAAACCAAAAGAGAGCATAGGTCTAGCGATACCTGGATGAAGGGTAATTCCACCGAGGGATAAACTGGTAGTAGCAGGATTAGAGACCGTTATAGACAACTTTTGAAAATACTGGTCATTGATTTTTGGTTTGTTAAATTATGTGGGACATGGTATTTCTGTTGACTTAAAATTTTGAGTGCCAGTGTTTGTCAAAATCAGGCCCAGTGGTGAGATCTCTCTCTTGTTCTCATCCCTCCCTTTTCCTCTTTTTGGGTAATCTCTAAAAATTAAAATAAAAAAGCAAATAACAAAACATGTAATTGAAATTATTTCCCAACTCTTCTTAGAACTAGATTCTGTTTGAAAATTACACCAAGCTTTTGTGCCTTTCTGTAGTACTTTGCAGCATGGTTTGTTTTCATAAATTCAGGTCTGTTGAAATGAGAAATCTCAGAATATTTGGAAAAGTATATAATCTTTGGAACTGGGTGTTATACTGCAGTATATATATATAATACATACTGAATACTAAGTTCGTTGGTGTATATGCAAAAATTCAAGTTCTTGCCTAAATTTAGGCGGTTTTATTCACCTTTCCAATTAAGATTTGTGTTTGTTTAAAACATGATTTCCTTTGTTAGATTTGTGCACGTTGGTGACTGCATTCCCATTTCACTCCTCTGTTTTCTAGGTCCAGGATATCTCCTTCAGCCATGACTGCCGTTGGGTCGTGGTCAGTACGCTTCGTGGCACTTCCCATGTTTTTCCCATCAATCCTTATGGCGGCCAGCCCTGTGTCCGAACACACATGTCACCCCGGGTGGTAAATCGCATGAGCCGGTTCCAAAAGAGTGCAGGGCTGGAAGAGATCGAGCAAGAGCTGACATCAAAACAAGGAGGACGCTGTAGCCCTGTTCCAGGCCTCTCAAGCAGCCCGTCTGGCTCACCGCTCCATGGTAAATCCCTTTTTTTTCTTATTTTCCTCCCATTTACATTGCTGGGAAACCTTTCCCCTTGAGTTATTAATGCCCGTGTCCTCAGTACCTGCTGTGTGGCTGCCTTGCTCAACAACATTTGGTTCCTGACTACCTTTGGAGATACTGGCCTAAAGATCTTCATAGTCTTCCGGCTTCGTGTTTCAGTAGTATTTGCTAACAGCGTGAACAACAGAAATGTTGATTTTACTGGAGAATTTACAAGAATTTACAAGAATTGATTGGTTCATTCTGTTTGCCCACATAGTTTGTGTCACTAAAAAATGAGTTTCATAAAAGATGGTGCTGCAGGTATTGGGTAGAAATATGTAACGTATGCAGATATTGTAGGAATGAGCGAAGGTATAAATACTTCAGAAAGATGGTTCTAGTTTTGCAACTTGCTTAAGTAAACTATGCTATCACAGATGTGTTAATAATTTCCACTCTAAACTGAAAGTTTTGGGGTCTTTAGGTTTCAAGTTTTGTTTCCATCTAGCACAAGGTCAGTAATCTGGTCTACATTCAAATGCAGTTACCTAAAAGTCTCATTGCTCATCAGCCTCGATGACTGTGAAGCATATCTGGATATCCACAATAAATACTATTTGGGGAGAGATGTTGAAACAAGGCAATGTGAAGCTGATAGCATAAATTTTTGTCCACTTTTGTGTGTGTGTGTGAGCAATGTGACAAATAATGTAAAAAGGAAAAAAATCTGTAAGAATTGATCTGTACATCCTACTCTTGTGGTGGACACGCTTTGGAGAAACTAAAAGGACATGAAGGGGAGCCTCTAAAAAAGTCATCGTTGTCCCAGCTGCTTCAGTTTCATCGTTGCTGTTCTTTTTGCCCTTCTCTTTCGTGAGGTCTGTACTACAAGCTGCTTTGTTTGGATTCAGGATTTGCCGCATCCTTACCCCCCCTTTCTATTAAGAGTAAGTCACAGCTTCCATTGAAGTGAAAGTCTCAATAGCAGTTTGGTACGAGTGGCCACCCATTTCCAGTCTCAGAGTATGAAACATGGCAAGGAACAGTCCCTTTTCCCTAATTATGGGCAGGATTAGAAGCCCTTGTGAAAGCCCAGCTATGTGCTCTCATAGTCAACATCTTTGCTGCTGTAGAGGGAACCTTTGTGGGATTTCTGAATCAAAGGAACATTTTTATGACTCGTTGATTATTAAGGGAACCAGACTCGTCTCAGAAGAAGCCTCTGTGTTTTCTTCTTTCTTTGGACCTTTCTAAACAAAGTTTTCTGTATAGCTGCTCTGGAGCCATGCTCTTCTGCCTGGAGACACTGGAAGGCACCCAAAACGTGATCTGTAGTTTCCTCCTCCTTGGACACATTTCTGTATCCCCCGTTTTCCTTTCTCTCACATCGCTGTACAGCAGCTCAGCGTGTCCGGCTCGAAACAGGCTGGGGAGTGCTGCAAAGGTTTCCTATGGCACATCCAACCCCTTTTAACTGTTGACATCACGTAGAGGAGAGGAAGGAACTATCAATTTGTGTAGCTTTCATCCATCCAATTCTGTTGTCTGTCAAGGGAAATTGCAGTAAGTTGTTGCCTCTACAGTACTTGTAGGTACATTTGAAATTTTGAATAGATTTTATGGGTTTTTTGGTTTTTTTAAAGAAGAAACGCAGTTTCATTTGCTGTAAGATCCTCAGACAGATTTTCTAGGTAGCAGAAGGACACGTATGGAAGAGTTGCTGAGGGAAAGGGACCAGCACTTGTGGAAGTGTCTCAAGAGTTTTAAGACTTCAGTTTTCAAATGTCTGTCTTGAAATGTAAATAAATCAGATTTTTTTCAAGATTTTTTTGCAGTCATCATTGCTTGAAAATTAGCTCTGTTTATACAGTTAGCGCCCTTTGAAGGCTGCAGATGGGCACTGAGAAGTAAGACAGGAAGGTAACTTCGTTTTTTGGAGAAATTCCTGCAGATTGTGCCCATGGCTTCCTCACGGTGTAGAAGGGCTTGAAGCTGGACACATGCTAAGACTGTGTGTTGGTAACTTGCAAACCTTCATAGGAAGAATTTCCGTGAGCAAGTTGTGGGGATTGTATGGAGGAGGTAGCGGAGTTGGCTTCAAAAAAAAGCTTAGAAAAAAAGACAAAATAATTTGGTTTAAAATGATCCATTTGGTAAAATGTTGTAATGCCCTTAGTAATATTATTGCTGCTTCTTAATTTCAGTATTCTTTCAGTTTACCTGGCTGAAGGCATGCAGGATATTGAACCATATTATATACCTTTTATAAAAAGCCATTTATCATCAACTTGGGAAAAAAAAATAACTGAAGTTCACAGTGACTTTCAGTGGAGGGATTTTGTGAGTGTGCGTGGCAGCTGGATTAGCCAGAGAGCGGTGATTATTTTAATTTGTGAACTAAGATGGCTTTGCTCAGATTGTAACAGCTCCTTATCATATTAGAATGTTGAATTATTGTTGTTTGGCGGAGTTACGCCAGTCTGGTGACAGAACTCGGTGCTCAAAACAGAAAAGAGCAGTTCTGGGTTTAATTCTTTGCTTTACTTTTAACTCGCTGTGTGACCCTTGGTAAATTTTATTCAGCTGATTTGTCCATCAGCCTTTTACTGTGTAACAAGAAGAAGAATCTCTGTGTTCCCCGTGTGTGGAATTCCTTGACGTTTGTAGTTTTCTTCAAGAAGAATAACTGTTACTTTCCTTAATTGACCCTCTAAATGCAGCTGATGGCAATGGAAAGAAACGCAGAGATCACATCCCACAGAGCACCATTACACAGCAACAAATTGTTGATTAGGTGACAGATCCAGAGAAGGTTGTGATAAACTGGTTTTATTTCTGGAGGATTTTTTTTGCGTGGGGTCGTGTCATCACGATTTTCCTCTTACGTCCTTTGCGATCTAGAAAGGTTTCGGTAAACCCTAAGTTAGAAAAACTGCAGTTAATCCTCCTGCTAATATTTCTTTGGCATGACAATAGCGTTGCCACGACCTTAGGCCAAAGGACCGGACTTCTGTGCGCAAAGCGCTTGCTTGTTATCTTCTTTTTTGATTAGCAATTGTAACCTATTGATGTTAACTTGTGATTAGCTTTTGTTCGCATAAATATTTTCAGAGTTCAGGCTTTGTAATATTTTTCTCACTTGTTTTTTAACTCCTAGTTTCAAAATGAATCTGTTTGCTATGTATATAGTAGCAAGGCGATCTATTTACATTTTGCTGGAGCACCCTAGGAACTGTTAAGGCACACAGTGTATGCCTTTACGGGAGGTGGGGATGATTTCATTCCCAAATGAATCATCGTTTGGCTTTGTTCGTTTTAGCAGAATGAAGTAAACTGTTAAGTAGGGGATGACAAAGAGGTATTTCCTTTGCACCTTTTATAGCTAACACAGATTTTGTTTGGGTTATTCTGTCTGTTAATCCAGCGAGGTTATATTTTTGTTGTTCCATTGGATTGCCAGAGCGCGTTGTCAGTAATATCTGAGTTAGGTTGGGATCCTTTTATGGGCTTTTACTATTATAAGACTATTACGACATCCGTTGTGGGGCTGAACATTGGGGTAGAGTATAGCCTTATGTGACCTTTTTACTTGTATAAAATGAGGTTTATGGTGCTTACCTGTCTCGCAGGTACACTGTGTGGATTAATGCATGAGTAGTTAAACCAGAATTACGCCCTTGATTACACAAATGTATCCCCTGCTACCTTCAGGACGCGTAGATGTGAATAGCAAGGAACATTTAGCTGTCAAAATGTAATGCTTTACTTGGAAGATTGAAAGCTCTATACAAGTCTGATTATTTTTATTCTGCAAATTAAAGTTCCCAGTATGTTGTTCTTGTTACTTCTGGCACCACCAGTAAGCTAAAGTCTCTCCAGCTCTGCTTGGGGGTTTTTGCTGTTGCTGACTGCAGGAATTTCCAGTATCAGAACAAGCAGTAGAGTGAGGTAAGCACATGTTGGAGCTATAGCTACACACCCACACCTACTAAAAACAGTCAACAATAATATGATACTATCCGTCTTCTCATTTTGTTGGGGATTGAAGTATTTCTTTGGATGCTGTAGTTTTGCCAAAAGACCATTCATAATGCACAGCGGTTCTGTTTCACGTGTAATTCCTATGCCGAAATGGAGTACGTGAATTTAGAATGATGAAAAAGCATGTTCTTTATATATTGCCTTCAGACTTGTATTTAGCTCTTTGTAAATATTTTAGTATAGCACATTTTTCATTGCAAAAATCTTCTTTAGTTTTAGAAATCAAAAAGGGCTTCTCTCCCTTTTCCTTCGTTCGTTGCAATTGCAACGTGCTTAAAATCCAAGCATAAAGCTAGAAGTTTGATAGACATGCAGTCTGAGATGCTTTAAATATTTTCATGTTACTTTTCACTATTTCCCAGAGTGAAACTCCTTTTACTAGAAGAATTCTGATGGGAAAGCAGAGTTGAAAGGACTGACATCATCAGCCCTTCCTGAAAAACAGATTGGTTTCCTTTAAGTAACACTCACTTAAGAAACCACCTATTTAGAGAGAGGCAGACAAAAATAGTTTCAAAGAAAATTAACTGTATAATAACTTAAAGCACTGGAGGGCAGTTCCTTTCCAGGGTTGAACTGGAGAGCTGGCGCTGTAAACACCACTTGAAAACAGTGGTGTGAGGAGTCTCTATGAAGCTTTACTTTTGCTCTGTGTAAATTGTAGCTTCTCCCGACAGCAAATAGCTTTTATAAATGTACAGAAACAGTAAAACAAGCTGCAGGACAGGCCTGATTTTTTATTTTTTAAAGAACTTTTAACGGCGCTGCTTGCCTCGGCACTGCGCTGCACCACAGCATCGCACGTGGCTGTTTGGGTTTGGGGTTTGTTTTTTTGTTTTTTTTTTTTTTTTTTTTTATTTAACGGTACTTTTAAATCATTTCTTTGCCCACTGTCGTCTCGGAGCCGAAACCCACCCGCAGCCCCCCCCTCCCCGCCCCGGTGGCGGAGCCCCGGCAGGGGGCGCTCTCCTCCCGGCCATGGCGGGGCCGGGGCGGGGCCGGGGCGGGGCCGGGGCGGGGCCGGGGCGGGGCCGGGGCGGGGCCGGCCACGCCCTCCCGCGCTGCTGGCCGGCGGGGATGGGGAGTGGGGAGTGGGGAGTGGGGAAGGGCAGCGGGGGTTTCTCCTGCCGGCTGCCGCTGGGTCGGTTTTTAAGAGCGAAGATTTCAGCCGGCAGAAATCGCGACTGCGTGTCGCGATTGTACGCGGCTTCGCTCGCACCGGTGAGCCCTAAAGCGGCGCCTCGGGGGGCGCCTGGCTGGTTGGGACGCGCTGTAAACCGCCTCCCCGGCGGTGGTAGTGACAGACCTGCTTTTGGGTTTGGGGAGGACCGAGCCCGCACGGCTGAGCTGCGCGGTGGACCCGCCACGCTCAGGGCAGCCGAAATCGCGGCCATACTCTTGATTTCACACTCTGGTTTGACGGTTCTCTTTACGTTCTATAAGGCAATTGGGGGAAAAAGAAATAAACTCACCTGGTGGGAATTTTCTGCTGACAGCTTTTAGAGAGCAGTACTTCCTTCTGGAAAGGTCCCAGGGTTACGCGAATTTTCTTGGCAATGGAAGTGCAGGCAGAAGCCCCCCGCAGCCCGTGGGTTACAGCAGCCCCCAGATTCCACACGTAGAGCAGGGGAGAAGAGGTACGAACAGCTGGCCGTAAACACCAATTTGGGTACTGGCCAGGAGCTTACTGGTTGTAAATGAGCTGTGTTTTTAGCTGCCTTTTTTTTTTTTTTTTAAATGGATAGAGAGTCAGTGGAGTGAAAGAAGTGGGTGGTATATTTTGGATAGTTTCTGAAGTGGAAGGAAAAGATCCATTCCCTTCTGATAAGTAGGGAAGTAGACTGATAAATTTTGTCACAAGGGAAGTTCGTGTCTGTACATAAAGTGTTTTAGAAGTGGGCTTCTGTAAACAGTGTAGATCCGAGACTTGGGCAAATGTATGTTTGCCTTTATATTTGAAAAAGGAGTTGCGAGTATTCCAGATAAATTGAAAATTGAAGGAGACTGACATCAGAAGGGAATTGCAGTTCTTGAGATACGAAGTGTAAAAATATCTGAGTGATTTAGCACAGCAAATGCCATGGCAGTGGTCGAAGCAGACTGTTTCAGAAAGATTGTGTGTAGACAGGCGGAGGGGAAGTAATAGGCAGTGCACAGGAGACCGGGATGTCAAAGATGGATCGCGAGGTGAAAGGAAGGTGGAAGGCAGAGAGGAGTTGGATTACCACAGATGTGAGCATCCCACTGAAGTTTTCCTGTCAAGATGGATGATTTCAGCCTTGGTAACATCAAAATGACAAAAATTTCTATAGGGTCAAGTGTTGATGTGTCAGAGGCATGTACAGAGGGAGTCCAAGGAGAAGTGGTAACTTGATTTTTAAGTGTTTCTCTGAATATGACTTAATAAAATGACATTTGGGAATTCTATTATTATGTAAATTGTTCCCTCGATTACTTCCTCTTAATTTACAGTAAAATGGTGTATTTGCATCTGCAAATCTCACCAGGTTATATATATATATAATATATATATATAAAAAATAATATAATATATATAATATATATATAAAATATATACCAGTTAACCAGGTGTATAAAAGACAGGCTAGTGCATTTCCTTCTCATGCGTGGTGAGTAATAAAGACATCCTACAGATTATGCACTGCTTTTGGTGGGGTTTTGCAGTCCTTGCCAATTGGAAATTGATAAATAGCGATATTAGTGATGCGCAAGAAGGAACATGCTCAACTGCTTTATGGCTTCTCAGGATGCTTTATGTGTCTGTGCAGAGAACGAGATACACTTGTATACAGCTGAACGGTGTTTTAAGGAGAAACGAGTGCGATCAGCATAAAAGCAGTCACTAAGATTGAGCTTTGTAATGAGAAGCCAGCTGAACAGAGCTGGTCACTGAAGGAGCGATGCAGGAAAGGTTTTCTGAATAGTGTTTGTGTCCAAAGCACAGAAGGGGAAAGGCCAGGATTAGGTCAGGAGAAGGGAGGTCTGGTACAGCGGAGACAGCGTGGGCCAGAAATTTGTTGGTGGGTCAAGGAATGTAAGGGGCTTGAGGGAGCTGCGATCAGTGAAATGACAAAAAGTACCTTTGGTCACCTGATATGAGCCTGTAATATGTTTGATCAGAAGGTGAGAAAGTAGAATCTAGAGTTTTTCAAGAGACTGTATCAGCTAAAGGAGGAGGTTTAAGTATTGAGGGTGTTGTATGACAGGTAAGGTTCGGCATGAAGGAAGGTGAAAGCATGAAGCTCTGTGTTAGTAACCAGCGAGGGAAAGGAATGGGACAAGAGCTGGTGGGAACAAGCATTTTATCTGATGGACCTGCTGAGCTGAAGCCCAAACACGTTCTGCTCCCCCTGGCAGTGGGTATTTGGGGCACAGCCGCTGTTGAGAGGGAATCCGGGGCTGATCCCTCGTGTCTGCAGCCAGAGTCCCTGTGTATATGATCAGTGATTGATTATGCAGTAAATGGGTGCTGCCCTTGTTGTCTTTTTTTAGTTTATTATTCTTAAGTAAGGCATTTAAATCAACTGTGCATTTTTGGTAGTCTGAAAAATGTAAACACTCCATGGAAAGAAACGTAAGCATTAAGATTGGAAATAAAATATCCTTGTATCTTTTAAAAGGTTTATCTTTACCCTTAAATATGCTGATTGGGCTTATTCTTTTTGCTTAGTCTTTGTGGGCTGTTAAAATCAGTTGCTTTTTCCCATCTCAAGGAAATGCATCTTTGACACTTCTCATGACCTGAGTCACGATGCTGTCACAGAGCCAGAAAACATCCTTAACGGTCATGGGTAAAAGAGCAGAGCTGCCGAGGGTGTGTGGTGGGTGGAAAAGGGAGAGAGATTGCTATGGTTTACTTTGGTTCCTATTCTATGGGTGTTTCAGACAAGCCATTTATTATAATTATCCATGGATATTATTATCAAGTTCTCATATGCAGCAGTTCTCAAGGCACTTTTTTTTTTCCACATAACTTGGGATAAATACTGTGTATTCAACCTGACTTGAATTCAGATGCTAAAATCTTTGTGCTAATTGTTGCAGCTAGAGCAAGGGAAAATAAGGCACGGGTAAAAAGGTGGAAAAAAAGCGCCACGTGTATTAATATGTAGTATATCATCAACACTAAACTCTAATAAGCAAAGCCCTTTGGGTAAGGGGCTGCTATTAAACTTTCCGTACCTCCTCACCCAACATAGCTGCATACAGAGGTGTCCGTCAGAAATTCCCAGACCACTCATTTGCAGTTTCTAAGACACGCTGGCCAGTTTTTCTGACTCTGTTGTCCCAATACAAAAAAATTAAGTTCATAAAGATCATTTTATTCTGTATGATTTGGAAGAGAAGTCTGAAGACACTCAAGTTTTCTAAAGTTCGCAGTGCTGAAGTATCTCGGAGTCATCCCTGAAAGAAGGCTTTGAATTCAAAACTGTGTTGATATGAATTATGATGGATAGGCATGACAAGGGGCAGTAATAGTGCATACTTGTTTTCTCAAGCGCTTCATCATTCACCAGCAGACAGTGTTAGTAAAATTCCCATGTGCAAGAAATGGGAGTAGCGGAGTCTCTACCCAGTGCCTAGAAGCTGCCTGTATGATAACCTCATTAGTGGAGTGTCTGAGCTCACATTGTCCTTTCCTCAGAAGACTTTGCAAACTCAAGTGCAATGCTGTGGTAGCTACAGCCACAGCTTCTGGTCCAGCGCTGGCTTATGGCCCAGCGTTGGGGAGGATGGGCAGTGCAACCTTAGCATTTGTTTGCAGAATACGCCTTAGCTATACCCATAGTAGTTACAAGAAACTAATCTTACACCCTTCCCATCTGTGAACAGCTGAAGGTGCAAGGTCTGGTATGAATAGGACGGCAGGGTCTGGACCCCTCCCTACCTGTGGCTGGTGTTCACTGGAGATGACCTAGGAGCAGAAAGGCCACTTTGGCTGATTTTTGTGGTAACCACCATCTGCTGCAAACCAGCTGAAGTGTTGCTGCTGCTCCGGCTTTATGGCCCTGCAAAGCCTGGAGCCAACAGCTGGCAAACAAGTTTTGTTGTTGTTTTTACTTCAAGGAGAGTTTTGCCCATAAATGGACTTGAGCTTTGCACCAACAATATTTTTAGTTAAATAAGTCCTGAAAGATGATTATTATGCCAGACTTGTATGTGTGGTGGTGGAGGGGTTGTTTTCTAAGGAAGTGCTTCAAGGCACCTTTGCTGTGCAGCTCTCTGAGGAACTCTAGCGCAGCAAACCGTATCTGTACAAAATGAGGAGGAGAAACGGCAAGGGAAGAAGCAGACATTAGTTTCAGATTTTCAAGGAGATCTTTTTTACACGAGGCAGTTAGCACTATGGATGTCCTGCCAGCTGCTGCTGAGAGGTGCCACGGGGCCTGGGACACTGCTGCTGTTCTGGCAGAAGTGGCTTCCTTTCCTTTTTGATTCCTCTGGACTGTCAATATAATTTCTTTTCCTTGCAGGAAAAGAAGAAATAGGCATGGAGGTAGGTGAAATGGCCAGCCGGACATCACTAATTGCAGAAGTAAATGACGGGTTCAAATCCCAGGTAGAGCTTGAGGTTTGACTTTCGCAATCCATCTTTGGCCAGGTAGAGATAATGGGCAGCAAAGGGGTCATGGCAGTTCCCTCTCTCTTCCAGCCTTTGCCAAGGACAAGAGGAGATTTTTGGGTATCAGTGGGACGCTTTAAAAGTGAGGGACAAAGTTTTTGAAACTGAAAATAGTAGAAGAAAGAGAAACTTCAGAAGGAGGAAAGGAATATTATGAGGCCATGTTCAGATTTTGAGTGGATGATGGTGACGAGCAGTTGGAAGAGCTGAAGTTCAAGGAGCTCGGGTGAGAGGGCAGAGGACTCTGTCTCATCGGTGGCTGAGACACTTGGACTGGCGCTTGCGTGTCTTGGCAGCGTATTCTGACTTACGAGCTCGCCTGTCACCATCACATGCCTTTTCCTGGATGCAAATAGAGAGAAAGTTCTTCTTTCTTAGGGTAATCATGAGATTTAGTGCAGCTGTGTTTTAAAAGGTTCAATATCAAGCAGTTTTAAACATTATGAAAACAACCCGCTGCATTATTTTCTCCCATCCCTTTCAATGGAATTAAGTTAGTGATAGGTTTTGGACTTGCACCAGTTTAGCTGAGAGAAAAATTTGCTCTAAGTAACTAGATCGTGTGCGTATACATGCTGTAGCTAATACATAATATTCTTTCTTTAATGGGTCTAATGGTATGGGAAAGATTGAGGGTTAGGGTGTGAAACGAGGGTAAATTTGGTAGGATACAATTCAAGGAAACTGCAATGTAACTTTGATTTAGAAACGATAGTTAACTAAAATAATTAGTTTCCTGACTTTTTCTAGGAAGATGTGTAACATTTTACAAAGAAAGATAAAACATGTTTGACTGAATAAAACAAAACATAAAAGAAAAAGCCCACTTTGGCAGTAATTAGCGCTCGTGGTGTTGAGTGTGTTTCTCGGGATGCTATTCAGTTTGTCTGTCAAGCTCTTCCAAACGACTTCTGCGAGCCAGCATTGCTTCCGCAGGGTTCTCTATTCAGGTCACAAGGCAGCGTTTCTCACCAGGGCGCTGCTGTTTCCTCTTCCGACGGTAGTAGATTACAGATTATACTGGAACATGTCTGAGAAAAGGTCAGAAACGAGGGTGAAAGTCTTGGAACTGAAGCTGGGAAGCTTTCCATTCTCATCCGGGAAACTTTTTGTATTGAATAAAAAGCAAAGCAAAATAAACCACCACATCCATGACACTTCTGATTTTCCTGCCATTTTCTGTCTGCCAGTTAGAAAGGATTTTATTTCCCTTGCATTATACGATTAGTGATTGTTTAGTTGAGGAATCTTCAGTGTTACACTAAACAGAAATAATGGCCCAACACAGTTCATTTTCTTACAGCTCGGCCTCCACGTGATTGCATAGCCTCGAGTTACTGCAGTTTTATTTACCAAATTAACGATGTTTGTATGTAGTGTTAATGTCAGTAGACTACATGGTATACTTTGAAATACAGTCTGTTAAATAGTGTAAGATATAAAAGCTAATCGAGTGGGTTTTGAATTTAAAAAACACTGCATTACTAAGCATTTGTATTGGAGTAATGGAAGAAAAATGAAAAAAATCAACATAGAATCATCTTATTATGAGGCTGAGAGGTGCTCAGTATCACTTTAGTTTTTCATGTAAAGCGTATAGAGAAACTAAAATCTTTATGATCGTTATTATGTTCCTGCCAGAAAAACTGACTGGGCCAAGTCCTGCTGCCTTGCTCACCAACAGGTTGGGATTTCTCTGTGCAAAAGAGGATCCCACAACCCTCGAATGAGGAGACCATGCCGTATGCAATCCAAACTGCCAGGGGAAATTTACTGGGCAAAATGATTTAATTTCAGTTTGGCAGTAAGTTGGTGTTTGCACCCCTGAGGTGTTAGGGTATAGTTTTGTTTTCAAGCTCGGTTGGGAATTACTGGGTTCCCTTTCCATCTGATGGGGTGAGGCTGTTGCCTGTGTGTGGGGCTGGGGTCTGTGGTACCGATGGGTTAGAGCTGGGATTAGACCAGGTAAGAGGTGATTTGGTTGCATTAATGTGGTGCTACGCATGAACTAAAGAGAAGGGCAAAGCAGCAGTGGGGCTGCATCGACAGAATTCTTTCAGAATCCAACAAAGTCTCTTTGCTTAACACTGGCCACACCGTGCTGTGTTCACAGATGAGCTCGTTGGGGCTGGCGGTAATATTTTGATGTATATTTATGTCATTAGTAGCTGCAAAAATCAGGATGTTTTTCTTCCTCTCTCCTCCAAGAATGTCTCTGACAGTGGTGCCCTGAAGCACTCTGTTCAAACGCCGACCGACTTGAAATCTGGCCTGAATTCATCAAGGCTCTTAGTTGATCAGAAGAGGACAAGTTTACTGTATTAATTGCTTTCAGTTGATTGAATGCTTTCTATACAGTGTTACGAGCTCGCCAGTCTCACATGTTTTCCCCTCAGTGTAGCTTTCCTTTCACATCCAAAAACGTACTTTGAAAACTTAGAACTGTGTGATTTGATCGAGTGCTTAAATCTCACATTTAGGCCTGAAGAGTATCGTATAGGTTTAACAATGCTTGTAAACAAAAATTGTAGCCACCAGTAGCTTCCCGCTGGGGTGCGGAGGTGCGTGGGCTGTGGAGCGGGCTCCGAGGTGGCCATGGGCCCTGGCGAGGCAGCGGGGCCACGGGCCCGGCCGGGCCGGAGCGGGAGCTGCTCCTGATGTCTTTTCCACAGATGTCCAGCTTTGTCAAAAAACAGTAAATCTTGTGAAGTTTATTTTCCTTATAGCATCTGTGTTTTATAATGGTGCTTTTAATTTGTTTTTTCTTTGTCTGCTGGGATTTCTTTTGTCCGGCACTTTCAGGCCTCCCTTTTTTCCTCGGTGGAAGTGAGTCCGTTAATGATGGCCGCCTTGGGAATACACCCCGGCCAGGCCGGCACGGCAGCCGCTCCCTGCATTGGACAACAAAGCCCATTGTTGTTTTCTTTCTTCACTTTTATCCTCAACTTAATCCATTTTCCCTTTGAGTATTTGTGGAATAAAACGTCTGGAAAAGTGTGGCACAGGTTTTGGGTGTGTGTGTGATGGCGGTTTTGTTGCGGGTGTTCAGCAGGCCGGTACAAAGGCAGAACTGACTGATAATGGTTTCCCTGTCTTGGTAGGCAATGATTATCCAAGCTAATGCTACGCTTGTAAATAAACTTCTGCTGTCAGACTACCAGAGCCACGACATCCTCGGCTTTTTGCAGGTCCCTTAGTAAAATTAGTAAGCGATTTATCAACAGCTTAAATTGAGACATAAGACTTTCTTTTGTTTTTCTCCAATGGAAATCTAAAAGGCTGAATTAAAATTAACTGTAGGAGTTTTGTTTGGTGTTTCTTTTTTTTTTGCTTGGGTTTAGTTGTGATCAGGAATTTGGCCCTTGAGTCTGTAATATTTGAGTGAAAATAATGCAAGTGCTTCCTTTCGGGTGCGCCCAGAGCTGGGGCCCAAGCTGGAGAGGGAGGGCAGGCAAATGGGAGGATGTACACAGGGGAAATAAACCTTAGCCTTCACTGGCTTTAATGTATTCCTTGCACAGCTCTTGAACTGTCATCTGAAAATCTCTTATGTGGCAGCCTGTGGAAAGGCAAATACTCAACCAAAAGGACTGGCCTTGCATGGAGTCCTGAGGGCTGTTAAGCTCACGCTCGAGGCCATTACCGTGGGAAGGAGCCCCATCGCTTGGGATGGTCTACTGAAAATGTTCTGACTGATTCTTGAGAGGGCACGCTTGCCATGAAATTGTGATGATAATGATTAATTTTCTCTAAATTAATTGCAATAGAAAGTATTCCTTGAATAGTCAATAGGATGTGATTTGTGTGTAGCAGTCAGTATACAACCAAGTTAGCATTTAAAGTTAAATTGTCAGTGTTAAGTGAAGCTACTGTATTGAAGCTATAATTCCAGGGGTTTATTCGTTATTAATATACCTATTTCCTTACAAGAATGAATATATAGTGTCCACACGTGGCAAGGTAACTTGAGTACAGGATTCTGCTGTATGAAAAATGTTTGATATTTCTAGCAGAATTAAACTTTGGCTTATTTGTTGCTTGTCGTTTGACAGTGAATCAACAACTGCTTGAGCTGTAGAAATAACGTTGATGCTTGACTGCATTCTTTGTGCTCTCTTGGCCTGATATGGCAGTCCTGTGTGCACACAACTCCTAGCTACTGCAGGAGCAGTTTCCTACTTCGAAGGGCTGGAGGAACGGAGGGCGACTTTGTTGAATTTCTGGATGGGTGCAACAGCACACCATAAAATTATGGGGTTTTAAAATGACTTATTAAACATAATGTGTGACACTGTTTTGTTCCAATGAAATTCAGAATGCACAACAGAGCTTTTGCTGAATGCTTAGGAAAGGAGCAGCCGTAGTTACAGAGTGCATTTACTGGATCCCCAGGGCTATGCAGTTAAGATGACAAGCATGTACCTCTCTTATAGGTCCAAGGCAACATATAATGAAGATACAACAGTATAGAACATCTCCATCAAAAATAGCTAAAAATAATTCAGTGAAAATGGAAGCAAATATTTTTACTTTTTCTCTTAAACATAATTTTCTCTAATCTTACTCATCCACACCATCCTAATATTATTGTAGTCAGATTTGCAAGAAAACTTTACTGTTAAAAATAATTTGTCTCCTTTTTTAGCATTTCAACTTTTAATTTTTTACTTTTATCACTTTTAATTGCATTTATTTGCAGTTAAGCAACTAAATGTTGCTGCAGAGAATATAGATTGGCAGTAAATGGGGATTTACCTTAGGTATTTACAGCTTTTCCATTTGTAATAGCTGAATTTTTTTATCATGTTTGTGCTGTGAAGTGCTGTGCATTATGATCTCTGGTTTAGTTAATTTTTTTATTGACATTTGTCTACATCAGATTAAGCTAAACATTTAAAAATGAAATGCTTGACCTCAATTTTTTTTTTTCAGAGAATCATCATCTGAGATTTTGGTCCCATTCAGCATCTCTTGTACACATTTTCAGTTCTCTCTGTATAGTTTAATAATTTTTTTTGTTTACTTTGTGCTTTCTTTTCTTATGTGTGAGCCTAAAAATTTGTAGGATGTTGTTGCTGCAATTAATGAAAAACTCCTAAGTGATGACTTATTCCTGCAGTTTTCCAACTGCCTGGGATTGCCTTGCCTGGGATTCCTCAACTTGTGTGAAAATAAAGCAGCTCATCCTTGTGTAGGAGAGACGTCTGTAAATGCCTCATTTCTCTGCATGCAAATATTCTATTGAATCAACTGAAGGTTTTGCATATGGAAAACTACATGATGTTCGGAGCAGAGGGCACCGAGTAATTAAATGTGCCTAGAGAGAGAGGACTGTTCCAACACAGTCATTTGGTTCAGTAGTTCGTAGTTAATCATTATATTCCTAACAAGTAAAAGAAAACAAATTACAGACGTTTGGAGCCCCCTCTGTAGATAGCGTTGCTGTTTGCTGTGTAGCGTGCAGTTGCTCATGGGGAATATTGGAGAGTGAAACACTTTCAGAGAGGCCTTGATTACATGCAACAGTAACTAATTAGACAATAATGCAGAAAACTATTCATACTCCTTTCTACAAGAATCAAGAATGCATTATGAAACTAATCTTAAAAAAATTAATTGCATCTCGGTCTAAATTTAAAACTGAGCTGTTTTTTTTTTTTCCCCTTTCCTGTTTCTTTTTATTCCAAGTTGGTGCAGGAAAATTGCTATTAATGAAATCTGCTCTCTGAGACTTCAATAGGCTTGTTATTCATTAAAGCCTTGCTATTTCTCTTAAAATGTATTGACCAATGTTCAGGCCAGATACTTCACACAAAATACACTTTGTAATTTCATCATTTTTGTTATTGTGCTTTTCTAAGATGCAGAGGTCTATGGACTTTGTAGAAAAAACAAATAAACCCCCTAAGCTTACAGTTATATAGTATTAAAAGAAGGGTAAAGGAAGCATTGAGTGTCTTTAGGATGATGAGACATTCATTAAGATTTTTCCGCCTTCCTTTTCCTATTTTCAATCCATCTGAAGTACCATTAAAGCTTTTCAGGCAGCTTCCTGTGAGAAACCCTTTTCTGTGCTGTTTTTCTTCCTTGAAAAAAGGTGGCTGCTCTTCAGTCAGATTGTATGGATTTGGCCTGGGATTTGTATAATATCTGTGTAGAATGCATCGGTTGTTTAGGAACCTAATTCCCAATATGGCTCCCTTTTGATTAAGAACAAAGCCAGCGTTTCACAGCATTATAGGAACACAGAAAAACAAGTTAATGATCTAAACCTTTTAATTCATGGTTGCTTGTCTATTTAAAGTACTTTTGATTCTGTTATAAACAGACTGGCCCCTTTTTTGTTTAACTTCTTTCTTTGGTTTCTTCACATTTCTTTCTTTACTGTCCATGAAATTTGTAGCTAGTTTCCTTTTCTAACTGAAGAATGAAAGGTTGTGACTACAGAATGATACAGAAAGTAAGAAAGCGTATCTAAACTGGGCGTATATCCAGCACAGACGTCTTTGAAAGAAGCTAAATTTAGGGTTGTTGGGATTTTTTTGTTATGTTTTCCCCTTCCTTTTTTTGAGTACCTATGTTTTGTTTTCTTCTTCTTTTTTTGAATGAATATTAAGTTTGTTACTTTTTTGATAGTTTCTTGATTTTTACCTGTAGTTTGGCATAGCTTTATTTTGTATATTTGTTACTTTGTTACTTGTTACTTTCCTCCAGTCTTAGTTCAGCAGATTACTATTATGTGTGCTTTTATCTGTAGAGACAACAAAAGCGACCTTTTCAGGACTTTCAATTACCGACACTGTATGTGGTACTTTAGGAAAATAGTTCCCTTCCAGAATATTCTTTTTTTTTTTTTTTTCCTCCCATAGAGATTTGGAATCCAGAGTTTGTTCTTCAAACCAAACTCAAAAACATTTTGGTGAACAAAACTGTTAGGCGAGCAGCAGGAATAATTTCCTTTCCATGGAAGGGGACCATATCCCCGTATATAAAAATAAATACTTGCTGCTTTTGTTGTCATCTTTTTTTTACCTGAAATGAAGATGACCTTTTTAGATTTACTTTTGGTTACAGTAGGAGCTCGTTATTTCTCTTTTTCTCTTTTTTTCTTTTTTTTTTCTTTTTTTGGCAATGGCTTATTTCAGGCAGTTGTTAGAAATGATAAATGAAGAAGAAAAATCCCATAACGTGTTTTATTACATCTTTATCCCATCAAGGTAAATTGAACAGCCAAGACACTTACAATAACTTCACAAACAATAATCCTGGGAACCCTCGACTCCTGCCTCTTCCAAGTTTGACTGTGGTGTTGCCTCTTGCTCAAATCAAACAGCCAATGACATTAGGGACCATCACCAAACGCACAGGGTAAGTGTCTCTGCACAAACCTTTCTTAATGTGGTTATTTATAATTAATATGGAAATATATTGTGTTACTAGCGATACTTAGTTTTATTCCTTATTTTAATTTCAGTGTATGTAATTTAATGGCAACAGAGGGGCGGGGGGGAGGAAGGAGACAAGAAAAGAAACCCAGTGTCAGATAAGTAAACAAAACCTGAAAACAAATCTCCAAAAATTCAGGAGTATTCATTTGGGTGGGTCATTTTGTTGCAATCTACCATATGGGAAATACTGTACACTGACATCAGGAGAGTTTCACGCCAGGAATTGGTATGAAACATAAGCAGAGCTGAATTCAATCAGAATAAGTTATGGTTTTACTCTTTTTTAAAGTTTGTTTATTTTGATTTCTGCACTTTTCAAGCAGAAATGATTTTTGACTATCAGAAATGGAAAGACAGTAAGCCAGGTTGAGCATAAAGAGAGAACTTAATCCTGCTGTTTTCTTGACCTTATTTTTCCTCTGAAGTGACTGTTCTGTACTATGAAACTCATGTGTGGACTTTCGTTTCGGAGCCAGCTGCACTTTGATACTTCTCACTGTGCCGTGATAAAGCACTTCAAAATATTTATTGTGGAAAGCTCTACTAAATATATGTTACAGTTACTGAGAAGATTCTGTGAGCTTCAAAAACTGTAACAAATTTAAGTTAATTGATACTGTTCAACAGTTGATATTTTTCTCTTGCTAAATTTCAAATCTTCAGGTTTTGCAGTTAATACATAAAGCTACTAGGTGATTATTATACTTTTTCCCCTGTCATTTTTGGTTATTCAAATCCCTGAGTATTTTCTAGTTAAAAGTGTGATTTGTGCAATAATTTACAGGTGGCTTTTATATTTTTAAGAAAAATAAATCAAGTTTGGCATGGAGTTGGACAAAAGAATTGAGAGTCCTACAGGTTCATGACATTTTCCTGCGTTTTGGCAAATGGGTGCAGGCGCTGTCTTGCTTGCTTCAGTGGTTTCTTGCTCAAACCCCAATAGCGAGGTGAATTTTACCTTGTGTTTTGTGAACCGGGAATTATTTTTCAAGTGAGAGCTCGCGGATATTCCCTCTCTCCCTGAGTAATTCCTGTATTCTGTGCTTGAGTGTTCAGGACATCCTGTAAAATCGGTTGCTGTTTTGTTTAGTGCACTTAGTATGCATGATGACGTTCTAAAGCTTACATGTATATGCTTATATATACATGTGTATCTCTATATATGTCTAACAATCCAGTCCTGCTCTTGTTGCTGTAAACAGGAATTTCATTAGGCTTCTAGAGCCAAATTGTGAACTACGAACATGCAATTGCCCTAAGCACAAAGGCTGTCTGCAGATGAGTCCCTGAACTTCATAGATAATTGTAAATGGGACTTGTGAAACAGTAAGGAAACAGCGTGGGGTAGTGTTGTGGTTTAACTTCTTCCACACATACATTTCAGTTACTTATTTTTGCAGTTTTTTTCTGCTTACAATTTAAACACAGGTGAGGGAAAAAGGTTGCGCGAGCAATCCAGGTGGATTTTGAAAGTATAGGAAGGGGTGATCTTGGATGAGGACAGGAAGGGAGGTAGGAGCAGAGGAAGGTTAGTGTGCATGGAGATAAGCAAGAAATTACAGAAAGAGGGAAACTATCAAAAACGTGACTTGAAGAGTACAGTCAGAGAAGGACAGAAATGTAATTCTGGGCTCTGTTGGTAGACTCCTAGGAATAGAATAGATGCTTAGAACTAGGTGGGACAAGACATAGAAAGAAAATAAAAAGCCAGCTGAGGGTCTGCGGGGAGGGGTGGTAGGGTGATAGGAGGTGAGGGTGATGATTTTAAAAAAAGTACTTGGTTCATGCAGCGGGCTTTACAAAGGCTGTTTCCCTAATGCTGCGGTGATACCAGCAAACTTCTCTACAACTACTGCCAATGTAATAAATCTACATTATTTTATTTAACATTTTATTCTTAAATATATTAAACGTATTCAGAGAGTGTTCATATTAATAGTTTTCTTTAAGTAAATTTTACTATTCACAAACTGTCCTTGTCCTATTATTTTGTGTAGCTTTAAAAACTAATTAAATTTAAAATATTCGGTCAGGCTTATGTAAGGGGGGGAAAGCAACAGTCATGGGAAATACCCTGCTGTGTAAATAGAGTTTTCATGAATGAGGATCATAATTTTCAGCGAAGCCTGTGTGGATGTGTAATGCTA
Organism: Pluvialis apricaria; assembly: GCA_017639485.1. NCBI lineage: Eukaryota > Metazoa > Chordata > Aves > Charadriiformes > Charadriidae > Pluvialis > Pluvialis apricaria. The sequence goes on from CM030024.1 coordinate 1,642,736, forward strand.
AGCTGAGAGCTTCCTTCATTTCTTCTGCATCCAAAATATTTGATGAAAGTACACAAAATTAACATGAAAAGCTGTATTTATAAAGCAGGGATTTAAGAGGAATGCCTAGGATCCAAGAAGCCTGGCATGCCTAAAATGACCAAATTGAGACAGCAGCCTTAACTTAAACCTCCAGGGGGCAAAGCGTGTGTTTAACATATTTAACATCTGCCCTCATATTTCTAGAAACACATAGCAATGTAAGTCTGTACAGTGTAATATTTAGACAGGACAGGGACCATCTGCCTCACTCTGAGAAGTGTAGGAGGCATGTATTACTGCAAATGGCAAAAGACAGATGTATTTACACCTACATGGTCAGCACCTTTAAGCACTGCTCCGAGGAAACAAGGCTCTTCTTTGGGAGCAGCTGCTTAACCTTGTGATTGTGCAGTGATCAGAAAAGGAGACGAACTCGCTATCAGTTGGATTTTACAGTCGCTGCTCAGTGGCCCTCAAAGCAGATTCCTCTTCTGTTGCTGCTACTTTTAAAGAATTAAGAATTTAATCTGTTGCAGTACATTTCTAAAAGTAAAAAGCAAGACTAAGAGAATACCATATAATTAGCAGTTCTGGATTTGTCCGTTTTATTTGCTTTTAACATGTGAAAAGCTTCTTTAAAACTAGATGTCTTAATTTTGCAGGTTTTATTAACCAAAAAGTCAAGTTTGGGTTTTTGTGCTAGTATCCAAGACAGCAAAATATTTTTCAGGTACTGAAAGTACTGATCAGTGCTCTTAACATCATCTGTCTCAAGCAGAGCTGCAAAGCATGTCATTTTGCTTGACAGGTGGAATGGCAGTAAATTTTTAAAAAGTGTTCACTGTAGCCCTATGGGAATGAAAGACCAGAATCTGGACTTGTGTCGTTACCGCACTGTTCATCACAGGTGCTTTTTTTTTGTTAAAGCAAACTTGTAGATTTTTGAACCTTTTCTGATCAGTCACTAAACTCTCTTATTTTGAACACAATTTACATTCTCAGCACTAAGTATCTCAGAGCATTACCTCCCTTCTTGCTATCATTACTATCATTTCCTTGTTCCCTGCCCTGTTTCTTCCCTTGCTTTTTCAAGTCTCTCATTGTAATTTCCGCACCTTCATGAAGCCCTTAATTTTTGTCCCTATATTTTGTCATCCCATTGACTCACTTTCCTGTAGTTTGTACTGTCAGCACAGTCTGAGGAGTAGATAGGATTTCCCAAAGGGACTCTTAACACTAATGAGTAAGGAAGTGTCTTATGTTTTAAAGATTTAGGGGTACGTAAGACAGTAATAGAGCTGGATTTAATAAGTCTTTCTATATCTGTGCCTCAGTTTCCCTCTCAAAATTTTAATAATAATGCTGAATTCCTTCTCAAGTCTGGTGAATCAGTTAATTCATTGCTCGTTTACAAAGAGCTTATAGATTTGAAAGGGGAAGAACTGTATGATCCATCTCATGCTCGTCTATAAAAGGCAGTGAATCAGAATATGTTAGAGGACAGCGTTGTGCTTTGCAATAGCTTTATAAGCGTTCCTTGTGTTTGTGGAATGAGTTGTAGTTAGTTTCCCATTTGTAAGAATGTGGGGAGACAGATGAGCTGTAATAGGAAGGAGGGAAATAAAAGATGCAGTAACTGCCCCGAAAGAAAAACTATTGTAAAAGTTGGCTTCTCTGACAGCAGCATTTGTTTTAATTTTCTCAAGGGAAATGGTCGTTATATTTGTATCATACTTCATTCTCAAATTCATTATAGCTTTAGTGAAACACCAGGATGTAACCTGCATTAGTTGGGTCTTGTCAAAACAGAGACATCCAATGTACCTTATGGGAAAAGGAATAAACCTTACTTTTTTTTCCATCCAAAAGATTTAGAGAGTGTGTTTTCAAACATAAAACTCTATCTGTTCTTCATCCCATCCCTCATTCTACCCGCAGTAAGGAAGGGGAAAAGTAGGTAGTGTGTCTGATGCAATTTTATCATTTTAGTGTTTCTCATTGCTTATATTATATGTACTGGAAATCACTGATATCCATTTGTTTTATTTTGACTTTGAGAGCTTAATTTATCCCAGGTTCTACTACTGAAGCAAACAAAAATAAGGAGTGCAAAGTCATGATGTCATGATGCAATTAAGTAGGAAAAAGTAACTAAAAAAGTCAAGAAAGAAATTGAAAAGTAAAGCTGAAGATTTCAGTACAATAGGTCAGCTTTGGTGCATGCTGAAGCCAGACGTTCTCTTTCTGGCACATTTCTCAGGCGTGCTTTATGTCACCTTTAGCTTTTATAAAACATTTTGGTAATAAAGCAACTACTGTAATGATTTGTAATTGATATGAAATACTATATTTGCACTAAATTTTGTTCAGATGTCACTATTTCTGATTCTCGCTATGGCAACATATAGCAATGAAAGTTAGAATAAGTGGGTATTGCACAGCTTATTAAAAGCTTTAATAGTTTTTATTAAATTTGATAACAAAATAAAATAATGTTTCATTTTTCAATTTGCTAAAACTCAGAGTCAGATAAGAAATTAAGAAAAGTCTGTTGGAATTTTGAATCATAAATCATCTTCATTCCATAATTTTCCTTTGGAATTTCTCACTAGCTATGAGAACAGGGAACTCAGTGAGGTTTTTGCCTTGGCATCGCTCCGTTACTGTCACCGAGCGTAGCCATCTGGTGCTGTCTTTTCAAGGTTGGGTTATCCTGTAATTTGTACATTCTCTCTCTCTCTCAATTAGCATACCATCCATATTATGTGAAGGAAATAGTGAAAAACAATTGCTTATATAAATATCATAGGAAAAAAAATGGTCATTTAAAAGAAATTAGGTCTCATGAACAGAAAGGAAACGCTAGGTTGTCTCTCTCACACTGAAAACTTTTTATTGGGACTCTACTGTAGTCTTTGGAAATTTAATTACATTTCTTCACGATACAAGATTTTGTATCTGTGTTAAAAACAAACCAGCAAACAAAACCTTCCATTGAAGCATGTATCTACCTGGGTCAATTCGTAACTAAAATAGAGAGAATTTGTTAATTTGCAAGTATAGTCACGTCAACATAGTAGGTTGTCCAAAAAAAAAAAAAAAAAAAGCCTGTGTTATCTTCTAAAAAGTTCTGATGAGCTCAGCTACATGTCATTTGCCTGCTTTTTGCTGACAGAGAAACTGAGGCAGAGAGGGGAAAAAAAACCCTTGCCAAAACATCCAGGATCATAATTTAGAAATTCTTAGCTCCCAGTCAGATTCGGCCACTCTCCGACGACTCCTCAACTTTACACTAGATATATTCTAGGTTTTACGTTATATTGGCTATGGGTTATGCAGAAGGCTTGGCTGTCCATTAGATATTTTAACAGTGCAATAGTGCTGGGCTAATCTTCTGTTGAGCCATTAGAACGGTCTTTGACTCAGGAACTGAATGTGTTGACTGTATAGGAGATCATACGATGTGTACAGTTCATACAATTTAATTGGGTTTTATCACTATTCAAAGATGATATATTACATTTATAAAGGCAGCTGGTTCTACCAAATGAGCTCTTTCCCCCAAAGTGTTAACCAAACATTTCTTTAAATACAAAGAGTTAAGGCTAGTCCATTATACAGAGTTCAAAAGATCTTCAATATGTTTTTTGGCCTACATTAGTAATAAAAAAGGTGTTTTTTTCCTGCAATATTCTATTCTTTATGGTATTTTTACATTTTTGCATGTCAAAGAATATGTCTTACATTTGTATCTTCACCTACATTTACATTTTTTTTAAGAGGATCTCTTCATTCATTTATGTTGTCCTTGTGTCAAATTGAGTTCACAGAATTCTTTTTTGTCAGGCTGGTATCCTTCTAATTGTGTAGGCACATGGCTGAATGCTTTATACATCTTTCTGTGATAGACCTTTTCTGTTAGTTCATTGCCTGAAAATATTTCACTTGTTTCAACTAGCGAGAATTTATCGCTGAGTCAGAATATAATAAGAAAAATGACACATTAGCATTTACAAAATCAATTATTCAGCAATTTTGTGGATGATGTTACATTCCAAATGAGAATCAAAGAAGCCTCAAGCATGTGAGTAGCTCTAAATTTACCTCCTGTTCCTCCTCTGCAGATTTTATGCAAATATCAGTATGGCGATGGCTTTTTCAAGGGTGATGTAAAGAACAAGGGGGATAGCCATTAAAAATGCACTAAAATTAATGTCATGGGATACCATTTTAAAAACCATAGGCTGTGCAAAATACTTGAACAACAACAACAAAAAGAAATCATAGTGTAGCTAAATTGAGTGGCCAAAAACATTAAGCTCTGTATCAGGTGATTTTTAACATCAAATACGTTTGAAATAAGTTAGGGTTCTCTATCCTGCATTCCATGCAAGCTTGTAAGTGGGGGAATAAGATCGCTGTGTCACATAGTTGCTAAACATCTTTAATTGAAGAGTGTGTTTCTGTCCTAGGGAAAGGGCTGAGTAACTTTCTGTAAAAGGTGGCACTTGTATCTGTCCTTGCTTTTACTTAGGACCTGCCTCTTCTCAGTAAATTTGTAAAACTGCCCCCCTCAGACCTTCAGTGTTTCATGGAAAACACCCACATATTTGTTGTTCTTGATGCTAATTTACTTTTTCTATTAATTTTGACTTTAATGTCTGTTGAAGGCTCTTGACTGCTTTTGCCTCAGATTTGTCAGGAGATTTCAGGAAGGAGACCCAAACTGTGTCTAACTTGAATGGTAATGTTAAAGCCCGCTTGCAGCTGATGGGTCCCGTTTGTCTCAGCGGTTGTGCACGAAGAGCCTGCCCCGTCAGCTCCCGCTGCCGTGGGTGCTTGCGTTGCCAGTGGGACTGTTCACCTGAGCCGTTACGTTTGTCAGCGTCCGCATGCTGGTTGCATTAGAGGTCTACATCTCTTTCAGGGCATCATGAACAGTTATAAGAAAATATTTTGTTTACCTTCTGCATAAATCTTAATAGCATGATATACAGTGTACTTGTTGATAATTGAGTTTTCATCTAATTTCTGTGCATTTTTCCCCTTTACGTGAAGACCTTACCTGTTTGGAGCAGGATGTTTTTCCATAAAAGCTCCATGGTGAGTTCCCAGTTCAAACCCAGCATGCCTATAATTCATTTGCTGTCCTCACTGAAAATAACTCTGTGCTTAGACTTTTTAATTTTGGATTAATTTTTTTTTAAATTTGTTTACTTGCATGGCTGATCCATAGGTGGAAGCACTGCATAATTTCACTCTTAAACTATGGATATGTGTTCACCATCAAGCATTGTCAAAGAAATGCGTTCCCTTTTTTTTTTCTTTTTTTACCTTTGAGACGGCATTTAATTGTTAAGTAGCAGAGAAGCTGAAAAAATAAATTATTTCCCAGTGGGCAAAAATTATAGCAATATCCTTCTAAAACAATCCTCTTTTTTTTTTCTGTATCGCTTCCTTTATTATTGTAGCACTAAGTTGCTTACAGACAGAAAACGTTGATGATGACCTCTCAAAAATAAGCCAGATTAGCAGTGAGTAAAGTACTGCAGTAAGAGAGATGAAGCAATTAAAATGGGCACTGCAAAAAAAAAAAAAAGTGTATCGCAAAAAAAAACCAAACACCACAGTTCTGTTAAAGTTAGGATATTTGAAATAATAAGGGGGTTCGGCTTTAATATGTAAAATTGCAGCGCATTACAAAAATACAGAAGAAAAAACAAGTTTTACCGAGTTTCCCTGTGTTGGAGCTTGATTGAGTTTTCATACACTGCTGCATATCCTCCAGTCACCTTTTGCTAATGAGATGGGGGTTCGGTGGTTAAAATTTTAGGCAACAAGTCTGGAAGAAGTTTGAATAACTTACAACTTTCTTAGAAAATTTAGAAACTTTCGGCAAGGAGGGGTTTTATTTGGGGGTGGGGGGGGTTGTGGTTTTTTTTGCGTTTAGCTAAGGATACTTATTAGCTATGTCCGTCAGTATCTGATAGAATATTTGTATGTGGCTCTTGTTTCTACTACTAGAACTTTGTTCCGCATATATCACCCCCTTATGCCTCTGTCAAAATACTGTCTTCAGCAGAAAGAACTTCTGAAGAGCTTCGTTAGGATACAGAGCTCTTAAGAGAATGGCAGAGGACAGCTGATGAGGGATACGGGAGCAATTCCAAAGACAGGAAAAGCAAAGCACTGAGTGTGATGCTAAAGGAAAGGTGACGTTGCCTTATTCCTAGAGAATATCTGGTTACTGAAGTAGTCTTCCTGAGAACCATTTCTACATGTAGTTTACAATGCACCTAAGTAGTTTGTCTGATGGTGATCTAAGAACTGCAAAGGCTCTGGAAGAAGAGTTTTGAAAGTGGATTGTCTTAGCAAATGGATGTTTCAGTCACCCCCTGCATGAAGCAGCAGAGACGCTTGTCAGCCAGAAATGATTTTAGATTGAGGCAAGATTAAAAGGCCTAGATTAAAGAGAGGAATATATGAAATAGACTCAAAAATTGTTGCCTGTCTTTCACAAGACTCTTTTGTGGTTTGTTTAATGCCAGTGCTAGCTCAAAAATATGGTCTTTACTAGCCTACAGAGAAATTAGGATAAAAAACATGCTTTGGGTGGGGGAAGAAATCATGTTGTTTCCATTAAGGTCTTAATGAGACCTAAAATTATGTAAACAAAATGAATGGAGATTTGACAGCTTACTGCCTGGCGAATAAAGGAGCCTACCATTTCTTTTCTTGCTTTTTCTTGCTTTATTCATGATTTGACAACTGGAAACATGTCTTTGTTTTCTTGTTTTAGGCACAATGATAAATTAATTAAAATTTATGTATTTTGAGACAGATACGCTTTTTCGGTAATTTTATGTGTAATTGCAAATTTCATGCAGTATTTTTCTCCTGATACTTTTGTTGCTGCTCATGTAGTCTAGATAAAACTTTTACATTCAGAAATCATATACGTTTCTATTTCAGTGGGTTTAGCTGTGGAGTTGTGGATAAGTGCTTTTGTTTTTAAGAATCTGATGTATTTGAAGCCTGTTCGTTAGGAATATAAAACCAATGTGATTCTCAGTCTTTGCAGACTCGTACTACTTGATTGATAATATTTGAATTTTAAAGCAGTTCCTTCATATCGTATATATGCAATTTATTGAACCCTTTTTTAAGGCATGTCATGTGTTTGACTATGAACATAAAGACAAATTTAAGAGCCATCAGTATTTTATGAGACATAAAGCTCTTTGAGGAACACTCTATCGCGGTACTGCATAGCCTCTGGTTTTCACGGTTGCTTATGATTTAAAAAATATTTTAAGTATTAATGCTTATTAATTCTTTCTTACATGAAGTAGAAAAATAAATAATAACAAAAAAATGTAAACTAGTTAAAATATTGACATTAATTATGATTTTTATAAAGAGCTAACACAGTACATTTCCAGAGATTATGGCAGAGTTTGATTTGTTAGAAAAGTCAACTTTCTAACGACAAAGGTGGTAGCACTGAATTGTTTCAGTAACTCTTAATCTTTTCTTATTGCGTTGTCGACATGAAAGAAGTTGCATGCTGTTGCTGAGTCTCTTCATTTCTTGTTAAGATCTGAGAAACCGATGTCTTAATTTTCTTCTTTAGTTTGCTCTCACTGCTTTTTGTGCCATTTCAGTAGAAAATGCTCATGTGTGTTTTTCGTTGGACTTGTATACATCTTCATCTCAGTGCTTCTGCATTTAAAATGCAAATAATCCTCCAAAATTATGTTAGAGAAGTTAATTATTATCAGCAACACAAATTTCCCCAAATACCATGGTATTTAGCTGGAGTTTGGGATTAACTTCACTTTAGTAGGTGGCTCGTTAACTTCAGCTGAGGTAGGTGAATGTCAGCTGTTGGTAACTGAAACGACATAAACATGGTCTTCAGTTGAGGCACAGCTCTTACTAAATTTATAGCAGAACAAGAACTATGTCACTGAAACGGGGTTTTATTACTATTGTACTCCTGCTGTAGGTTTCTGCACAGATACAATTGGGATGAAAATACCGCTGTGTCTCATTGAATTCTTGGTGTAGTTACACAGTTGCGTAGACCCAGACAGGAAAAAGCACACTGCCTTTTTATCCTCCTTACGTCTTAAGTATAGTGCCCTTGTTTCTAATGTGGAAGATTGAAATTATTGGGGTGGATGTTTGGGTCCCATTAGCTTCACTTTCTTGTTTTTAGTTTTGATTTCCAACAACCCGCACTTCTACCTTCATCACAACCCCTTTCAGTAAGACTGGGGTACAATCTTTTGGAAGTCAGTATGTTGTGAAGATTCTTTTAAATTAAATGTTTTTAAAAGTGAGGCCAAACATGCCTTAATTTCAGTTCTTGGAATAATTTATGAAGTGCTGACAGGCTAAGAGCAAGTAAAGAGCAGGAGTTCATAGCAGAAACAAGTCATTCACCACCTACCTTCAACATTATTGTTTTGTTATCATTTATAAAGCTGAGAGGGTGTTTGCATCTATATAATAATGAGGATTTATAGTTTCCAAGTTGTTAAAATATCAAAATGACATGAAAATATATTTTTCTAATGGCATTACTGTTACTGAAAATAACTGGGCTTTTGAGGTTTCATGAAGGGAAGAAATTTGAGTTGGAATGTATTGATGAAAACTCAGGGATAAAGTAAAATGGTGGTAAAGTGAAAGATTCCTTAGTTACAACAGTTTTCAGAATAGACTTTTTGACATCGCATCAGTTTTTTCAGAAATATGTCTAAACCAATATGATGCACTAGTCTTTTTTTTGTTGTTGTTTGTCTTTATTTTTTAGCAGGGCCAAGTTTAACCACATGGGTAATCCTGTTTTACAAGGTCTGCTCTTTCTGTCTACAAAACATCATTCTTGAATGGAAAATGTTTTGGCGCTGAAACTGACACTGAAGTGCATGCCTTGTAAGGTGTACATCTTAAAGACGTGATGTAAACAGGACATAGCTTAGAACATTTCCGCTAGGTTGTTTAGAACCTGTATTTGGTTGAGCATAGGTCTTGGGACTAAGAGCGTGGAGAACCCTTCAGAAATGTGTTGTTAGAGTACCAGATTCCCTCTTCTTAAAGGCTTGAAGAAATCGAAGTCAATTATGTCTCTGTAGAAGTTTACTCCAGCTTGTAGTTGAGAATAGCATTTGCTCCCATTTTTTTTTCCATTTTAAATTTTTTTAATAACCTCAGATTGTGTTGAGTAAAAATTCAGAATATTAAGAATATTAGGACAGTGTAGAAACATTCTGTTTTGAAGTTTATAAGAGGATGTGAATAGGGCTGAATCGTGCCTGTGTGTGTAGTTTGCTTTGTATTGATTTGTATTGATGGGTAACATTGTCTTTCTGAACAATCTTGTTCCATATTCAAAGCAATCACTTACTGATTGAAGTATAGATCAGTAAGTAAAAAGACTCTAATTAGAGTATAGACTTATATTTTCATTTCTGAAGGAGTATTAGTGCATGAATATTTGGAAGGTGTGAGCTAAAAATAGTTATCGATACAGAGTTTGTTACAGAACTGGTTAAAAGTACTGTTTCTGTGACAGATGACTCAAAGTGAAAGAAATCTTTTCTGATTTTTTTTCTGAGCAGCTAATACTTGATATGTTAATATCAATTTAAATATTCTAATATAGATCGTGAAGTGCCACTGCAAGCAAGGTAATATATTTATAGTCAGGAACTTTTTGGAACACAGATTTCTGACCCAGTAATCTGTAGCTGTAGTTTTAACAGTTGGATATTAAGTGCTTTGTGGTCGTTCAGTATCAGTTACTGACTGTAAATTGCAGTTGCTCTTTTGGGACGTTCTAGCTTGTCCTGCATGTACGGGTGCTTCAGGACTGATCTAAGTCCATGGAAGTTTGTCTGAATCTTTCCATAGACTCCAGTCAGTGTGATAAAATTCCTTTCGAAAGGTTTTTTGGTTGGTTTTTTTTTTTTTTTCTTCTTCCAAATGAAACATATGACCGTAGGCGTGCCATGTGTGTGATTTGTGGCAAGTAGCTTAGCTGCTCTGTGCTTCAGTGAGCCCGTCTGTAAAACTGGCAGAGTAATACTGCACAAGGTGTTGGGAAACTTCAATGTACTTTCTGTAAATCCCTTTCCGAAACCTGGCTGAAAATACAGTGTGAGTGCAGTTAGTCTTTTCTCCCATTTTCGTAAATGACCTCATTTCCGGTATGCGACACAGAAAGTATTTGCTGCTTTAGGTGAGTTCAAGTTCGAGGCAATTTTAAATGTTTCAAGTTGCATGACAGTAATGATGGAGGCTATACGTTTTTAACCATATGCCGTATTTTCCACGTGTCACTTACTACAGCTAGTTGTTGGAAGGAAATTAAGTGAGATCAGCATGAGTTTTGCCATTTAGTTCAGTGAGGTCAGGACTGAGCTGGAAGGGACCAAGACATAGGTATTTGGAGAGGTGCAGCCTCTGCAGCCAGGTGCAGGAGTTTAGAGAGGCCCAGCTTGTAGAATAATTTTGGTTTAACTTGCTTTTCTTATGTTGTTTTTACCTTATGTTGAGCCATAATCTGTTCTTGCTTTAATATCCCTATTGGTTCATTCTGTTGAACTACTTCACCTGTGTACAAATAATTTGTCATTAACAAAAAAAAGGCTAGTATGAATTAAGTGCCACTATAATTATCCATAGTGTTTGAATTGCTTTCTGCTGTTTTAAAATATTTTTCTGCTGCTTAATTCCATCATAATACTTGCAATAATTTGTTTGCACATACATATATGCACACACACTCTTCTCAGAATTGAAGGTCATCATTACTTAAAAACGACCAAGTTAATGTGATGGTGTAATCGTAGGCTCGTATAATGTGGAACAAGAAACTAATAGAAGAAAAAGGGGAATGAGGGAGAAGTAGCAAGAGAAGGGAGCAGTGAAATAAAGTAGAGAGAGAAATATAAAATAATCCAATGAAAAAGACTGGAAAAAAGGGAGCGTGGAGAAGGCAGAATCCTGCATGAACTTCTCAAACAGCTTTTCTCTTGAGGAAAGGGTGAAATCCTGCTTTCATGAACTGAGGAAATGGGCAATGCTCTGAAAATAGTTTTGAGTTTATACAAAGCGTAATGGTACATATCTTCAGATTCCTCTAAGGAGGAACACTAATTGATGTTTCAATGAAGCATAATCATAAACCACTGTATCTGCTACATGCTCATGGTGGTGTTTCAGAGGAGAATGTATCTGAATCGCTTTTTACATGATATAATTACTGATTTGTTTTAACATGTAGCTCGTGAGTGTATGCATTGTTTCCCTTTCCTTGTATCCTCCGCATGTTCCCTCTTACTCTTTTGCCCATGTCACATATATCCTTGTGGTTTCAATGGCATCAGGACTGTGCTGAGCTACAGCTGATCAGCGAAGTTAGCATTATTTGTAAGTTTCTTTTGAAAATGCAAGAAAATATCAACCGCCTAGAATGACTGACCCAGAACCTGTATTTTCATTCCCAAAGGACTTATGATTATAAATGTTTGTATTCACTTTGGAAGTTGTTTCTACTGAATGCAAATATTCAATATTGGGTCTTTTAAACAGTCCAACTAATTCTCCATTATGAGCCAGTGCTGTTCTTCAAGTTAATGAGTTCAGTGATCGAGGGGAATTTGGGACCTATTATCGAGAAACACTAAGCATCTGTAAATCCTGCTAAATCTTATGGGAACTGCGGATATTCACCACTTCTGAATTAATATCTTAGAATGACTGTTAAGCAAGGGACATCTTAATTTTTGAGAATTAACTTTCATAATTTTCTTTTGTTCTTTCTTTAAGCAAATCCAAACCAGCTCCACAGATTTCGCCCAGTAAGTCTGTGGGAGGAGAGTTTTGTGTCGCTGCAGTCTTTGGATCATCAAGGTCATGGTTTGCAAACAATCCTGGTCTGAAAAGAGAAAAAGGTTGGTATAGTACAAAAACAGCTTTTGCATTTAAATTCAAATTCTCCATTTTATTTTCTCCTTTTGTAATAACTTCTGTGCTTATCTGTAGATTTTTTTCCTTAAACTCAGTGACAATGGAGATTTTTGGGAACATGGTTTGGATGCTTTTGGTAAATAGGACAATTTACAAGAAATTTTAATTAGTGGAATAAATCATTGATCTTTTATTATGATATAATGAGAGAAAAAAAAAAACTTTATAGCTCAATCCAAAGATACTGTGTGAAGTGTCACCGAAAAAGCTGTGAGGTAAAGGTGAGACACCTTTGCTAAAGCAAATGTCCAGGCATGTGTGGGAAAATTGTGTGCTTTGTGCAATTTTCTTTTTGTCTCTCCAGCCGTTTCACTTCTAATTCACATTTTTGACTGCAAGCATATAAAGGCAAGAGACTTAAAAGAATAAGTAGTCTGCTATTTCTGTAGGCATTTTTTCTGTTTCTGCTGTGCTATTGCCTTAAGTTTTTCTTTCTTCTTGCAAACAGATCAATCGAAACAGTTTGTAGTGGAGTCACTGTATATTGTCAGTTGTTACGGTAGCCTGGTGGAGCACGTATTGGAACCACGTCCGCTCAGCACTGCTCCGAAGATTAGTGATGACACACCTTTGGAAATGATGACATGCCCAAGAGCCAGCTGGACTTTGGTTAGGTACCTCATTCCTTTTACTACTTCTTCCTCTTTTTGTCCAGAAAATGATGGTGAGCTTTTGGGTTTTCTTGGAAGGGCTGAAGGAACTGCATGATGATTTTTAACCCATATTTTTATCTTAAAGTTTATCTTTAAGACTCTCGATGTTTTCCATTGAAAGAGAGGATTCCAGATAGCAAATTCCTGCCTTTTCATCTGGTTCTGTTAGTGCTCACATGTCTGAATGGGAGCTAACCATTTAAATATGTGTACAGGCATGGAGCTACATGGACATGTTAATTGATCAATAGAGATCCTTATCAATTAGTGATTTTAAATGATCAGATCATAATTTAGCATTTTATATAAGGACTAGAAACAATTATTTTAATAGTGTTAAAGTACAGAATTCTGCCATGAGACATGAGTGAGATTTCCACATTGAAGCATTGCAGAGAATTAGGCAAGTTACCCTGTAAGTAGCTGAAGGTAGCATTTCTTAAGACAGTTGAAGAAATTATTCCTGACATGTGGAAGAAAGTAAACAAAAATTGATGAGAAAGTGTTGTCAGTGCTTTTGACGTTTTAAAATATTTTTCTATCGATTTTTCTTGTCTCCTGTATTCCTTAGTGCTGCTTATGGCTGGACTAGATTGATCAATACTTGATTTACCAAGCTATTTAGGAATGGCCGACCCTAATTAAAATTACAACACAGACTTCTAGACCATTATTGTTGAAATGAGTAGGTTGTAATGGAATTGAAAATTCTAATTGGATCAATAGTCCATAACTTTACACAGCTTTATTTTCACAGTTTATAAATGCTCAATGACTTTACAGTATTGAAGCAATGCTAGTTAACAGAACAAAAGTTCCCCAGTTCCTGTTGTGTGTTTATATAACGTCAGCATGACATACAATGGTCCTAAATGAATTTACCAACCTAATCTAAACCGCCTTCATCATTTTTTTGCGCAATACATGCTGCAGTCAACAAACAAGTATTGTCTTTGCCCCACAATCTGCGCGATTTGGTCCTGCTGCTCAACTGCCTGTGGTGTATTGCGGTGTTTGAACAAGCTAATTTAAATAATTACAAACATTTTGTGAGCTTGTATAGATAATTACATGTGATGACAGAAACACTGATTTACATTCTCTGTATTAGCTTAAATATTAATAGTCTTGTGTTTTACCTCAGAACTCCTCAGTGGAATGAACTCCAACCACCATTTAATGCAAACCATCCACTGCTCCTGGCTGCAGACGCCGTACAGTACTACCAGTATCTTCTTGCTGGCTGTAAGTAGCTGCCAACTTCTTGTCTTGTCACATGTGCGTGTTTTAAGCTGAGTGTGACTTTCTGAGTTGGTTGTTTCAACCTGCATTTATTTCAGTACACGTTCTTCCCCAGAATAGGGCTTCACGTAACCAACTGTATTGGTAATAGTCGAGTAGCGAATGTAGTTTCTTTTCGATAGGAATCAAAGTTGTGAAGCTATCATACAGCCAAAATATGAGCGCTTGGCAGGCCTTGCAAGTGTGACCCGCTAGATCCCCTAAAGTCTTCAGGGTTTCTTCACTTCATTTCTTCCCATGCTTTTAGCCGTTTCCTCTCGTGAATTCAATACTCAGTGACAAGTGAGTGCATCTGCATTTTCCCTCTCCCTGGAACTCCTGATTGCTGGGCTACTTCCAGCCAGAGTCTCAGACAGCTGCTTCCCTCGGGAGCCTTGGCATCGCTTGCAGGGGTGGCTGCTCACCTGCCTCGTCCTGCGTCTTATCCAGCCAAGTCGTTTGCAGGGAGCCAGTATGCATGGCATTGCATATTCAGAAACATTTATATATCTATATTGATAGTTATATGGTATATGTATATTTTATATATATATATAAACCCATGTATTTTACATTGGTTTTTTAGATAAATGAGGTTTTATATTATTTTTTATTTGGACAATTCAAAAAGAGAAGAATATTAACAGTGAGTAGCAAGTCTCTTTTTTATCCAGGGTGTAGTCAAGATCAAAGCGATATAACAGTCAAAGGTTCACAAGGGAACAACTCTCGGCGTATGTAAAGGTGCTCATGGGGGAGCTGGACCCTCTGCAGTTGTCAGTGCAGCTAACACCAGCGTGTTATGTGACACAGGCATTTTAAAATGCAGAAAGTGGACATCTGGGCCAAAAGGCGGTATGTCTGGATGTGACTGGTAAAAGTGACATTGGCACCAGATTAGATCCATTGCTTCTACCTGTCCATCTGTTGCATGTGCCCAGAGCTCAAAATGGTGTGGAAACCTACAAGATTAGGGTCTTCCTTTTTCCATGCTGCATAGAAAAAGGAAGAAAACTCAAAAGGTAGAAAAGAATTTGAGAAAGTAATTAATAGCACACAAGACTGTATTAGATGTGCCTTTTGGCTAGAATTTTTTGCTGGATTCCTGCATTATTTTACTTTCACTTACAGGTATGTAAGTTCTGCTTTGAGATAAAAGGTCGTTACAGGGATGTATTTTGGTTATATAATATTTTACTATAGGAACATGGATCACTATTTTCAAATGAGTATGTCTAGAACTAGGTTTGCGAGCCTATACTTGAATTTTCATATAAATATTTTGAAGCGTTGAGTACAATCAGGTCAACAAATATATTTGTAATTTTTATCAAAGCCTTTGATGGACACTATTAACTATAGAGCACAGATCTAATTTCATATTGTGGTTTAAGGTAACTGCTGCCACATAGTCTGCTTGTGTTGCCAATAATTTGTTTTGATATTTATAGTTTTATCCATTGCTTATGTACCTGTCACTGATGATGACATTAAATAGCTTTTATGATAAGGAGGTAAAAAAGGCAAACAGGCTCGTTCACAGAAACTGCAGTGTTTCAATAAGTCATGTTTAGCTAGACATGTTTGAAAGGAAAAACATAATCTGTTTCCTGCCACCAAGGAGGTGGAGTTAAGACCCTTTTCCAGCACTTTTCCTTTAATATGTATCTTCTTGGCCTGTTAGTAGTTAAAATCTCTGCGTAAGACAAAGCATTAGGATAAAAGGATACTGTCCATTGCTGTGTGCATTTATTGTTTGTTAGGGCTGTCCAGGCTATTGCTTTGCAGAATTATCTACCCAGACCCTCAAACATAGCATCTTCAGGGAAAACAGCAATACTGGGCAGTCTTGAAACACTTTCCAAAACTAGCTTTAATTCACAAACACTACCTATGTTTGTAAGTCCTGGCAGCTTGCCCGTTTGGGCCAGATTTCTTCCTCCCTCTCGCCCTTCCCAAATTCTCTGCTCTAGTTCTAGATGCCTGTATCATCTGTATTGGTTTCAGCTATTTCCCCATCACAGTATCAAGCATATAAATTGTATAAAATACTATATGTAGTGTGCAGTTATTGCAGTATGGGTCCAAGAGCATAAAATGCTGTCTGGAGAATTTTGGTCACTTTGTAAAAGTAGTTTGTCTGCTTTTTAATTTCTGTTGAAATTAAAAGCAATGTATTGCATAGACCCGGTCTGAACAACAGCCCTTCTGTGAGCATCAATGCAGATCTCATTTATCCCACATACTGAAATCAGGGATGGATGTGGTTCACTCTGTGTATTTCATTAACAGCTCAAATACTGTGCATTTCAAATGTTTTTCTATGGGAAACTTTTTAAAGGAAGAAGAATGAGTGGTAGCTAAATTCCAAGAAAATAATGAATTTGTATTATTTGAATTACAGTGAAGAATTTTAATTCAGGTTTTAATTCACATAACAGGAATTTATTATGGGTGTGGAATGTAAAGAAAAACCGAGTAATAAACAAGACAGACAAGGAATCTATACAACATAGTAAAAATGGCATTAACAGAGAATTTTTGTGTATATCTGATCTTTGAAGTTTTATTTGTCTTCTGGATTTATTCTATCTGAGGCTACTCAATGAAGTTTCTGAAAAAATGGAGTCAAACCAGGATTCACACAAAAGAGTCCAAGATACCTGTTAGCTTTCCCCCTATTAAATACATGCTAAAACGAAGTTATCTGGCTCTGCTTACCTGCAGTAATGTAATGGGTTGACATTAGCTGAAGCCTGTGGTTTGATGTGCTATCGCTTCCGTCAGTAAGTTTAATTGCCAGCAAATGGCTAAATAGGGGTTTAGGGTGAATGTTACATCTGTCTGCCACGTTAGTGGTAAGAGGAGTTCTGGCGCCGTTTCAGGGTCACTATTTGTATCTGTCTATCAGAGGTAGAATACAGCAGTTTCTCTCAGTTTCTGTATAGCATTTCTGCCAATTGTTTGGCTCCATTAAGTGTGCAGGGAAATAAAAGCCTGAATGACCAAGTCACAAGGGGGTATGGATAGACCCTTTCTTTGTCCACACTCAGAACATTGCATTAGGTCTCATTATCCATTTATAATAAGTGACCTTTGCCCCCTGGGTCATTGAAAAATACTCAGTGTGCTTTTTAGCACAGAGTACCTCTGTCAGCAGACGGACAGAACAATGAAACGTCTGGCGGTCTGGTTGGAGGGCTCTACTGTGCGGGTTTTCATAAATATGCAGTTTGATGCCAAAACACAGGACCAAAATCTTCCTTAGTCTCCGAAAAGTATAAAGTAGGCCAGTGAGTTCTTGTGATAAAAAGAGTATATTCTAAAAATACTGCATTTAGTTACTTACGCATAGTTCCGCTTTTAATATTTTTAAAGGATCTTGGTTATATTCACAGCTAATAAGGAAGTAACAAGGAACCATTGTTTGAATAAATATTTTGTACAACAAGTGTCCAAGACCTTTATCCCAAGGGTATTTGTAAGTGGATTAGCACAGCTGTTTCATTGCTTTGAGGTCATCTGTGACATCTGCTGCAGAAACCTGGATCAGAGTATGCAGTTCGTATCTACCTGAGCGCTTTATCACGGCCGCGGCTGGTGCAGAGAGGTGAGACAGTGGGTAGCGAGAGATTCGGACCTTTCTGTAAGTTCATGGCTTGAAAGTGAACTTGCGTGTTAAATTCCACAACTGCTGCCCTGCAGGAAGTGTCAGTGTCCAGCTCCTAACTGGTTCGGGCTTTTTACAACTGGTCAGAGTAAGAATAGCCAGTCCCGAGAATCTCCTCGCCTTCTGGCAGAGCAGATTCCAGACTTACTTTTGTTTTCATGAGAATACATCCTGCAAAACCCTGGCTGTATTGCAGTCCTCAGGTCTCCAGTGCTGGGTGTTAGGTGCTAGATGTTTCTTTCCTCCCCTTCTCAGGTTTAACACGTAATATTTTACCTTGTTTGTGTCTCTAGTATTCCCTCTATTTGCCTGTGTTCTGGGCAGTTTCTAAATCTAATCGCAATAGATGTAGTCGCATTTTATTCTTCATAGGTGTTTTTCCTATAACATAAATACCATCACCTGCTATAGGTAGACTGCCGTAGCAGACCTGACAGTGAGAGAAGAGTTGTGCGAGGCACTGCGTACGTAGGAGGGCTTCTTGTGTCCACAGGAACTTGCAGGGTGAAGGACTTGGCTTTCTTCAGAGAATTGCCAAGATTCATCGTTATATATTCTTTCAATACTACTTGCTTCCTGCTATTTAGTACTCAGGACTTAACATGCTTCTGGTAGTATAAACTCTTGAGGCATGCTGTGAAGACGTGCTTTTCGTGCCCATGGCAATCAGCTATTTGTGTTCAGGTCTTTTTCTAATGAATAGTCTTCTCTCTTTTACCGTATTAGCATAACCCAAAGTCTTACATATTTGATTGACGTAACTCGTGTTTCCTTTGTCTGACTTCTGTACCTTCCATTTTTACATGTTTGAATTCATACAGACGTGTGCATGGTACACAATGGAATTGCAGTGAAAATAGGCAACGTTGCATAACAGCAGAAAGGCTTACGTCCTCATTTCATACTGCTTATTTCCTCTCTTCCTTACTCCTCCTCTTTGAATTTACTTTTTTGTTGCGTTGGAGGAATGGACTGTAGTTGAGATACCTGAAATGTGGACAATCAACACATTAATGAAAAAAACCCTTGAAATCAGACCAAAAATGGTCCAGAAAAGGTATTGAATCAAGTGAGATACGATTTCTCTCCTCTGGCTCTGGAAAGGGCACCTTCATATTCCAGGCAAGAGTTTTGGCTCATCAGGACCTATTTTATGGAGACGACCTGCAGTTGTCAGAAGCAGGCCAATGACAAGAATTAATATATTAACTGGTATGCAGTACTCTTTGACAAATTGCTTACTAAATACATCAAAATTGATTGGACGTTCTGTGTTTAAATTGACAAATGACTGCATTAGGGGAAGGAGGGAAATCCATTAATTACAGCTGCCCTCAACCATAGGAAATGTAATCGTATAAATATAGATTTTGTTAAAACAAAAGTCTCTACTTTACTATAGTGTTGCTGGTAAGTGTACTTGCACCTCTTTGCTATTAAACCTCCAATAGGAGGTTTTGAAGACAGATCTTTGCAATTGGCTTTTAAATAATCAAAGACCATTTCTGTTGTGTTAAAAGGAATGATGCAGTGTTTCTTTATCCCACTCTGACCGCTTCTGGAAATTGTTTCTCTCTCAGAAAAATGGACACGTAGCCGAGGCTTCTGCTGTCTCATTAATTGTTTATTCTAAATGCAATGTAATTCATGTTCCACCATAGTAGGTTTCAAACCAGTACTCTGTATTCTCGTTCTTTGTTCCTGTACTGGTCTCCAAGTAATACTTGCAGGGCTGTTACTTATTTCTGAGTAAGAATTTGCACTTCAGTTAGGCCTGAAGATATAATCAGTTTTATAGACTTCGTTAAGGGATTCTTGAAAAGATTAAGGTCTGTATTTATAGCTGCCTTTGACTTTTGGCTGTTACAACAGATTTTCATTTCTGAACCAACCGTTGTACATACCTTGTGTTTTACTGAAAATGGCTTTCATTAGAAGTCAAACTTAGTAACTATTAATTGTCTCCAAAGGGAGGGGGTTAGCCTTTCCTCACTGTTTGTTTGCGCTAAATGATAACACAATTTATACAGATAATCTCTGTAACTCTGACATCATCTTTGCACTTCCTGCTCCCTCTAATGAAAGCTGTGCACCCTGAGCAAGACTTTTGTCTCTAAGCTACAGTGTGGCTCTTTATGGCCTATTTTATATTCCTTTCATACATTCCATTGATGGAAATAAAAATTCCATACATAGAGCTGGTGAATATTGTGGAGTGGAAAGCAGGACTGAGAGCAGGAGTGGAGAGTGTATTAAATAACTGTGTGAATATGTGCTATGAAGACAGATACTATGAAAAACAAGGTACGGTGCATGTAATCATAGCTGAACTGCTGCCATATGAGTTACGCCAAGCAGACGCAGTAAGGAATCTGGTCATGCTGGTCTGCGAGCCTTTTTCCGTGCACAGCAGAGCGTCGTGGTGGTCTGGTAATAGGCTAATGAACTGGGACCGATAATTGTATTCAGTCTTCTACCACTTCTCAGCCTTCTACCTCTATTTTTCTTCTTGCAGTCTTCTGTGTGTGCATGTTTAATAGTGTAGTCTTTCTCTCTCACTAATATGGAAGAATGTGTTACGGTATGTACCGCACAGTATACGTAATGATAGTGTGTGTGTACGCAGCGTGTTCTGCGAGGCCAGAGCTGTGTTTTGCTATGGGTATGTTCAATGTCTATCACAACGGAGCTCGATTTCAAATAATAAAACTGATCAAAACCAGAGCCCGTCCTGTACCAACAATTACGCTATCGTGTAGTTACGAGGTGTTCAAAGCCTTTTTTGCTCTGTTTCTGCGACATCTCTGCGTGGCCACGGTCAGACGCGGGTTTGGAGTGGTTACAGCAGTTACTGCTCTCAGCTGCCCATTCCTGTGTCTCTACTGGGCTTTAACTGGTTCTGCAGCAGCACTGGCAGCACTTCAGAGCGAAGGTGGCCAGTTTAACATAATCCGCCGCCGAAGGCTATCAAAACAAAGCTCTCGGACCTTGCCCTGAAGTGGGTGAAGCCCACTTGAGTTTGTATGAGCTGCCGTGCTGTGAAGCCTGGAGAGAAGCTGGAGCAAGCTATGGTGTGTGGGTTAACATTTTAAACTACTATCATTTTTAAGTACTGATCATATGAACGTGTCCTAAACTACTGGCCTTTCATATCTACCTGTGCACCGCAGATGAGGGCCGTTCCACAAAATTGTGTCGATTGAGTGTTACGGGCTTAAAACTGCAGCAAAGTACACACCATTCGTGAAAAGTCGGAGTGCCGGAGCCGGGCTTTGCAGAGCTAGGGGTGGTCTGCAGGAAGGCGCGCGGAGGAGGCGGCTTCATCTCTGCTGCGCGGATGTAAAACCAGCCCTTTGGTAGATTGAGAGAGTCCCTGATCACAAGAGAGGTTACGTTACAATGATTCTGCTGGATTTTCCCCCCTGTTCTCAGCAAGAGTGTTGCAGCTAACCCTTTGTTAGTTGTTAGGACGATGCGCTTAAAGATGGAAAACTGCGTCATGTTGTTATTTTGGTATTTTGTGTACAACCAGCACACAGCTGAGATTTCATGTACTTACTTGGGTACTTACGGTTAACTTTATTATCCAGATGGGAAATTTTTTTAATATTTTCTAGATTCTCAGTTTGCCATTATTTTTCTTTCTTCTTGAAATTGCCTTTAGCTAGTGTATCATTTTCATGAAATTCTACTTTGTTATTGCCATATAATAAAAGAATGCAACATACTTTTTAAAAGAACTTCCTGGGTCTCCACATCAGTAGTTTCAAAGGAGCTGTGCAAATGTCCTTTAAAAATCCAGATCCTTGGGGAATAATTTATAATTCCTAGAAATTTTGAGGAGGACTTCTTCATACAGAAAAACAAATTTTGAAATTTCAGAGAATTAATCCTTAAGTGTTTATCTTGACTTAGTTATTCCCTCCAAATATTACATGAAAATATGAGTGTGTGTGTGTATGTATATATATGAAAATATAAGTGATACAGGTAAAATATATTGCAGAAGAATTTGGGCAATGTAATGAATATTTCATATTTGGAATGTTTTACTATGTTTAAAACTGCAGCAGATCATACATATATATATTATAAATAAATAAATAAATCTTTTATGACTACAGTTAAAAAATTTCAAGTGAAACTAATTCCAAGCATGCATTTCTCTTACAAAATTGTTACATGTATTTGAGGTTTGCTGGCAGTAGCCACAAAACACTGAAAATGGAATTTTCAGGTTTGCTTCTTACACTTGGAGGCATAACAGATTGCAAGCTAATCTGGATCACCTTCCCGGTCCAGAAAAGATGTTTCTAATGAAATTGGAGTTCATGGTCTTTTTTAAGAGAAAACTAAGTTTCCCTAAAACTGTAACCTGCACTTCCTCCTGCCTACAGGAAACAGGATTAAGTGGTAAAGGGAAGCAAATTTAATTTCTGACTGAGCATAGGGACTGATCGGGGTAAACAAGAACAGGGCAGATGTCATTTCATACAAGTGCTGCATCATTGCGTAGGAGCAATGGAGTAAATCATGCTACATTCTTCAGCCGTAATTGGTGTTTGTGAAATAATATAGAGGAGGTGGATTAAAAAAATTAACTCTGTAAGGTGCTTTGGATGCTGCCAATGTATGTTAAGTTTTTGATGTGTATATACACCTGGGCATGTGCACGGCTTCATCAGATTACTGAGTACTTGCCCATCTTAATCCGTATTTTATAAACTAAATGCTGGAAACAGCACTGCATATAGGAATTAAAATACTTTCAGATGTGTACAAACAACAATAATGAACAAGGGCACATGCTGAAACAGTTCTTTACTATTCTTACATGGTCATCTGGAACTTCTTAGAGAGGGGTCCATCAACACGAAGGGGTCAGTTTTCAAAGCAGTGTACAGGGATTTAGCCGCGCGACTCCTATTGACGTTAATGGGAGTCAAACGGGTAAATCCCCACGCACCGCTTTGAAAATTTACTACTAAGCCTCTTGACTTCTCACTACATACTTTGATTGTAACAGTAATCCATGGTTAACATAATTTTCCCGACAATAATGTCAAACATACTTTTGAAGTCAGTGAATTATAGAAATAGTTACCTCTTCCATAATTCTTTAAAGATGGCCATCAGATGGATTTCACCATAGGTTCGTGCAGTTGAAATTATTCTTTAACTCAGGAAAGAATATATATGTTATCCTTTGGTGCAGAACTGATAGTCTGCTCACAGTCTGAGCATTTCAAGTGTTGAACAGCCTTAAGGTGCTCCGTACTGTGAGTAATACCAGGTTCTAGCTCTGCCCAGCTTTAAACATTCCTTTTACTTGACTGGTTTCCTATGAGAGCTTTGGAGAAGGAAGCTGGAGTTAAACACAGGGAGCATTTACCTGTCTTGCCATGCAACCAGAAGTGATGGTGAAGCCTTTTCCTTTTAGGGGGGAAAAAAAACACACAAAAAAAAAAAGACAGGTTGTAGACTATCAAACCAGTAAGGAGCAAGCAAAGCAGTCATCAAAGCTGGGGAGAATCTAAGGAGAATTCATATCCTGATTACACACCTACCTACCTATTGCTTTAAGATTAAGGTGCTGATACAAAGAATGGATGGTCTATAAAGACCCAATAAATTGTGGGCAATATACAAATAGTGAATGAATGAATACATAAGTCAATTGGTGGTGTGAAATAACTATTAGGCTAGCTAAACTCCTGGTTTACAGGGGGTTTCTTAGCTTAATTTTATTATGTTTATGCATACAAGAAACTCAGAAAGTCCTAACGGGAAAAAATGAGTGGGGAGAAGTTTGGGGTGGAAGAGGATATTTTAATTTGCATGGCATGGTCCTGCAGAAGTTTACAATCTGAAAAATGCATTAAAAACAACTTTGTTCGGTAACATCTAGCCACAAGTAAAAATACATAGAGCATATCACCAGACTACAAACAGTTTGTTTTAAACATGGCTGTAAGCATTGTGTGAAATGAAAATCTGGTCTTCGCTTCATTGTCAAACTTGAGGCGAGGTAGAGCCAGCAGGCACAGAGCGGTGTGCTGTAACAGATTTGGGAACACGCATGCCGTAAAACTCGCTAAGCGGTTGTTGGACTTGGAACTACACAGAAAACCTGCCTGTGGGGTACCGAAACCAACCTCGGACGGAAGTGAGATCACGTCTATAAGATGGAAAAAAGGTGAACCTGTTGAATTTGAAGTGGCTGCATGTAGACCTAAACCAGAACTGTCACATTCTACTTGTCAGGGGTAACATGATGTAACTAATGAGCCAGTAGTTCCAGAAGTAGCATGAAGTAAATCATTCAAATTGTGAAGCTTAATTTTAGGAGAAGTACTCCTGAAGCTTGTTGACAAGCATGTGATTACCTCAGGTCTCTAAACCACCTATCATCGTTTTAGATATAGCTTAGGAACCTCCAGAAAAGCATCAAAATCAGATGTTAGTGTGTGATTTGTATGAAACCAAGGGATATGTAACTTTTATTCTGCATACCCGTTTGCCATGGACATCACCAGAGACTGCACGTGGACACAGGATAGACTTCAGAGTCAACGAATTAGTTGAGTACCTTGTTTCTGTTTCTACGAGATTTTAGAATCTAATTTCAAATAATAAATTTTGTGTATTCAGTCGAAATAGGGGAAGCTCTCTGGGTGTCTGTGGGCATGTGTATGGCAGGCAGCACAGAACAAATCGCCTTTATAGTCTGCAAATGCCTTTGTTTGCTCTTAATTTGGACAAACATACATCCCTTAGAGAAGAGCACATTGGGAATTTCATATATAACTCTCAATTAAATTGAATTGTGTAAAGCTTATTTATATAAATGAGAAAATTAAAACCTTTTGATTCCAGAAGTACACAGAACTAAGTAAAACTAATGATTTATTGTTCACAAATTAAAACCATAAGTGCGCACACTACAATTGAGCTGTAGTGTTTCTTTGTTCCAACACTTGTATGCTGCTGAAAGATGACAATTTATAATCTCTGAATGAATAAAGATTTGTCTTAGGTTTAGGTATTTATTGTATAATTAGCCCATCTATGAACAGAACCACTGTTTGTTAATTCCAATATTCGTCAAGCATGTGTATTTGCCTGGGTCTTGCTCACATGTCAGAACGCCTATGCAAATTGTTTGAGATTAATAGAAATTGTTTGTTTTCTTTATTTGTCACTATTATGGCAAAGTTGCAAAACAATGGGGTGGGGTTTTTTTGTACTTAAGCATTGAACTGTGTGAATCAGGTCCTGAAGTTCCAGGGGAATATCAGCTCAGCTGTATTTCAGCCTTTGTTTTGGCTTGTGTTGAAACTTTTGTCTCCACAGGCACTTCTGTGCAGTTTTCCCGGCACTAACTATTATCACACAAATGACTAAATTTGTAATGTGTTCTTTTTCAGACCCTTGCCTTTAATAGTCTTTCTTCAGTGTAGTAGTAAGATTAATCCTGGAACTGCAGAGAGAGGAGTCTCTAAACTTTCAAAATTTACCTTAGATTATGGGGAAGCACCTGCACCTTTGAGGGCAGAAAATGAGATGACAGCATTCACGTCATGAAAGAAGATGAAGAACAGTTTTCGCTGAGATTCTGTTTTTCCTTAGTTAAATGTGGAGTGTTCAGTAGAGCTAGTCAGGATGGAGGGATGGGAATGTATTCCAGATTTAGAGTTGATGCAGATCACTTTTCACTTGAAGGAGGACAGAGAGTAAAGGTCCTACGATTATTTTCGAGCGGCTCAAGGATGCTTTTTGCCCCTTGCCAAATATTTACAGCAAAGCTCTGATTTTTGCTGTAGGTAGCATTCCAGTTTTTGAAAAGTGACCTTGAATGCTTGCTTATGGAGTTTTTTGCATTTATAAGCGGACTTTAGAAAATCATGCTCTGTTATACTGAATAAACAGAAGTTGTATGTTCTGATTCTCAGCTTAGATTTTTAAGAAACACTAGTTTTCTTTGCACTTCTTCACTCCATGGGTAATTGTACAAATTTCTGCACGTTTGTGTATTTCAATATTAAACAAACTCAGTTGCATTCTGATATTTGATATATGTTTGTTCCAGATGTTGGCATAAGAATAGCAAAAAGTTAAAAATTGGCATAGCTCAGACACGAAGCATTGAATTTATTATTTTGGGAGGGTACAAAACACCTGCAATTGCCAGTAAAATATCTCTGCTCAACAAGGGCTTGCTCGTTCCTTGTCTACGTGTGTGCCATTTGTGACTTTTCCCTAATGAAAGAGAAATTACAGGAGTGCAAGAAAAACAGCTACTTGCTACAAAGTGTTTGAAGGATTTGAATTTTATCATTTGCTATCCTGCATTATAGTGAAATTCTTTGGAAATCGAAAAAACTCTGTGTTCTAGCATAAGACTAGCTTCACTGATGTGTAAGAGGCTGCCTAATTTCCGGTGTGAATTCAGGTTTTCAAAGAATTAAGCTGGAAGAGAAAAGATTACTTTCAAGCTCAAATTCCTGGAAACGTCCCTCCGGGCTTAAATTAATCTCATCTTGGCACTTGATACCGATGCAAGAGGTGTGTGACCCAGAAATAAAGAAAAAAGTTGGTTTTACATTTGTTCCTGTAACTTCAAGGCCATTTTTAACTTGAAAAAAATGACCGTATGCCTATCTGTAATAAGCGGTACAGCGATGGCAAATCTCTAGCCAGGATCACTTGTCTTATAAGGTCACGTCTCCCAGATCAGTGCGTGCTCCCACGGAGGGTGGTGGGAGTAGAGCTTGCTTTGCCGGTGCTGAGGCTGGGACCATCGTTACGGGATCCTGCTATCAAAACCAGACTCTCTTTAAATGCCTGCTTTTGTGATAGGTGTGGTACATAAATGCTGTTTTATTAAATAGCAAAATAAATTACTGAGGTTTGACCTCAGCTAAGGCTTTATCACTGTTGCCCTGCCGGTGAACTCGAAGGCAGAGCTTTTTCATGGAATTCAGCATGTCGTCACTTTTCGGTAGAAAGAGTTAATGCTGCGCTCTGAAGCTGCGCCCAAACGTGTGTTATTGCAAGACCTATGCAAAGGTCTTCTTTCCTCAGGAAAAGGCAAGACAGCGTAGGACCAAAACTGTTCTTAAATTTGAATTTCTTTCTCACTCTAAAGCCGTCTTGAATCTCCAGTAAAATGCAAAAGCATTACGCAAGGGAGAAATGCGGCGCCAAAGCGGGCTGGATGCGGCTCCCTGGGCTAGCGTTTTTCCAGCTAGTCACTGACTAGCAGCTTCCCTAACCTTGACAGCTCTAGTAGTTGCCCCTGGGATAGAAGGAACAAAAAAAATTCAGAACAGTCCATAAAGTTCCCGTTGGTTTGAAAGCAAAACCATCTGCTGGAGTCATGAACAGTTTGTTAGCAGAGTTCAATAAGAGGAAAGCCTGCAGTTGATCAGCTGTGCCCTCAGAAACAGGCGTTGCTGCAGTCACTGGGATTTATTGTAGGGGAGTCAGGAGATATGGGGGAGATTAGGGCAACAGCAAAACGTGTCAAAATAATGGTTTTGTTTCGTCGGTTTCAAATATGAACTTTACCGGTAAGGAAGAAGTGTGGGCACTGTGGTTTCGTATTCAGATATTTACTGTGATTTGTCAGCTGTTTGTAATCCAGAAAGGTATTTTCTTAACACGAGTTTGATATGGGCTGGCCAGAGACATCCCTACGTCGTTGCATTAGATCTGTTGCTGTTGTAATGAAGCAGATGAATGTAGTTTCTGTATTGTCTTGAAAACTGATGAACGCACAATGCTGAACTGTAACGTCCGCGGTTGCTGAGGTGTGGATGTACGCGCATGTGCAGGCACAAAGTGTATTGATTTCAGTGGATACAGCAGACGCACAGTATCTTGTGGGGAAAACTTGACACTTTGTAAGAATCTGTCCTCATGTATATAGCACTTTAAATAATTCTTTACTAAGTTAGGCCCTGAACTGAATTTGGTATATTGCAGGTTTGAGAATAAGGACACGCTGTGATACAGAGGTGTTAGGAATGGCTCCGGAGCTGAGCCTGGGCTCAGATACCCACTTACACAAACAGGAGGAAAATCCCTTTATTTCATATAGTGTATGGATTTATGAAAACCCTGTGCTGCTTATATTATAGAGGCGCCATTCTGTATTTATGGTTACAATTGTGTCTGCTTTGCCATTATAAACTATTATTAGGGGTTTACAACGTGGCTGTAAAAATTTGTAGTGGATGGAAACTTGACACATAAAGGTCAACCCTGTAATAATGTAGTTTTTAAAAATCAATTTTAAAAACTTTGAGTTATTTTTCGATGATGTGAATATAAAAATATTGGTTCTAATTTTAGGATTGTCTGGTATCTTAACGCTGTGGCATAAAACTTTTGTTTTAGCAAAGTAAAAATGCCATGGTAGCGTTTGCTTCTTTTAATTTGCTTTTGTGGTGTGTGCTCTTCCCTCGAAGTGTGGGTATGGTTTCTCGGTATTGAAGCCAGGCCTCCGACGGGCCCCTGACAGTAAGCAGGTACAAGAAAATAAAAAATACCACCTGCCTGGGGTGCTTGCTTGCATTTTGCTTTCCCTAAACTCTTCCAGCTTTCTCAAGTGTGAAGTTTAGTTAGAGCAAGGTAATGCTACTGCCACAGAAAATGAAGGAGCCAGACTGTAAGCTTTGCTAACACAGTTAAATGGCTCAAGGACCAGGAATCATGAAATATTAATCTTTACAACAGTGAGCCTAGGATTCTCTCTCTCTTTTGTGATAGCATTTGAACACTAAATTGTGATTTTTCCCCAAAGTTGTATGCATATTTGGTAACTGTTTTAAAAGTGGTTCAGGGTATCGTGCAGTCTGCAGAGCTGAAGAACTCGGCATTTTTCTGTTGCAGTGAGTAGAAGACAAATGCAAGTAGTGAATAGAGGAACAAAATTAACTTAGTTTTTCTGTGTGAATTGAGGTTATTTGTTTGCACCAGTCTTTTGAAAACAGTAGAGACTTAAACATTTAAGCAGTTACAGTAATGTAAGATTTTCACGCTGCTGTCAGGAAGAGGTTTGCTGATGAGCACTGTGGACAGGTCTGATGTTGAGTCAAACCAAAAATTTACCCAGCCTTGGATCTCTGGATGCAGAATTTTTGCTGTATTTTACAGTCCAATGAAATAATCTCAGTATTTAGTCTTTGTAGCAAACTAAACATCAAACTCTGCTCTGTCATAGATTCTTAATTAATATATTGTTAGTACTATAATGAAAATGTATAAGACGATAACAAAGCACTTCCCATTAAATTGCAAAAAAAGTCATGTCCTAAAAATCAACTTGTTTGTGAAGCCAGCTTTAAATTAACTACACTAATGTCAAAATGAGAGCAATAATTCAGTTCCTGAAGTCTTGGAAGTACTCTATGTTTGAAGTCAGTGCATGTCCCAGTGGCTCAGGATAGCTTTGTCAGTGCGCTTTAGCATAGTTCAGATTTTGAAAAGGTTGTAGAAAAGGCTTACGTCACTGACAGCGGCATCTCTCAGTGTTGAATTCCTCAAGACAGATGGTTGTCCTATGTATTGAGGTCTTCTGTATGATCATTAAATACTTAAGGTTAAAAGAAGAAGAGCCAATTGGCTTACCATAGTGGCTGTATGTATGCATTCAAGTCAAACAGAAATCTTTTCATCGCTTCTGATGTCAGTGTTGGAGCTCTTTCTGTGCGCCAACATATTGTCACAGATGTAGGAAAATATATACATTACTGTACCAATAACTTACTGAAAAAGCTTTTTAAAAAAGCATTAACAGTGAATCTGATTTTTTCAAATTTCTGTTTTTTTCAGTGGTTCCACCGGGGAGCCCTGGACCGATCACTCGCCACGAGTCATATGACAGCTTAGCATCTGACCACAGTGGGCAAGAGGATGAAGAGTGGCTTTCACAGGTATGCTTTCTGGGGGAGTTCCAGTTCAGGAGGGAAACAGTAATAGTATCTTCTGGAAGTAAAATTCGCAACTTTCCTCAAAACAGAAAGTGAGCTTCCAGTAGGCCGTGGGTATTGCTGTGTATAAAACTGACCTCACTCCTGACTTAATATGGTATGAATTAGAGGTTCTTTACATTTTATACAAACTAGACAAGCTATATTAAAAGCCGTATAAAGCCCCCATCATCACTGGCACATGTCACATCCTTGGGGAGCTCAGGATGAAGTAGAAAGTTTAAGTTAGCAATAGAAGGATACTTCTCTGCTTTTTTCTCCTGACGTGGTCCTTTTCAGACACGGATAAAGGAAGTTGGCTTGGCAAAATGATGATGCCTTTTCAGTTGTGATCTGTGCTATACTTACTGCATTTTAACATAAAAATGGTCAATTAACTGGTTTACTTCCTTCTTTTTCTGGTTATCAGTTACTGCATTTCCTACTGATAATTCCTTTGAGTTATGGCTAGATACAAATATGGTAGCGCTTTAAAATGATCCTGCTTGGTGGAATATTTTTATACTGAGATTAAGTCTTCGTAGTTTTATCCATTCTTGCTTTGTATCAGTCAGTGAAGCTTCTCTTTAAGAACTCAGTACATACTTGGCATTTGGCTCAAAACATAATTTCAGTTTAAGAATGTAGGTCATGAATAATACACTGAGAATTAGTTCCTGTTAGAAATAAAAGGTTAGAGTTAAATAAATAAATAAATAATACAAATGCTCTGGATTTACCAAAGCAATTACAGGGTACCTGTTACACGGAATTCATCCTGAGAAATTAGCTGGGTTTCCTTTGGTTTAAGAACAACGTTGTTACAGGAGTGATGCATTAAATGTGTTGCTGGGGTGTATGGCATAAATATGAAATATTAATGGATATGATTTGCTTCTCGCACTGGTGAATAAATCACACACAGCATTTTCGCAAAATGAGAAGGTAGGTTTCCACATGTACCAGTCCGGAGGCAGCATTCATGGGGGAATCTCTTCATGTGAATCCACTTACCTGGCCTAAGTTTTCAGATGCGGCTGCATGTTGATGTATCTTACTTGCTTATGCTGTCTCTGATTTGTCAGAGCATAAAGATGGTGAAGCTAATCAATCGGTGTAGTCAACGGGAATTTTGTCGCTGAGCTCACTGGGGCCAAGGCTTCACCTGCGGTTTTCCATCTATCCTCTCCCGTACTGTTTGGATAAGTTTAGCTTATTTTACTGTCATGTTTACTGTGGGCAACTTCAGGAAAAAGAGAGTAAGGTGAACCTACATTACCGGGGTTGGTTTATTACTAATTCTTGGAAGATCTGAAATGTCAAAGGAGCTTAAGACTGCTTGAAATTCATCACGTTTGTCCCTCAGGAAGAGTAAATATATTTATAAGAAAAAAAAATATCCCAAGTGATGTCACAGAACACAGATAATTCAGAGAATGCTTCCGGAATGTTTAATTTTTGCGAAGTGAAAAGAGTGCTGATAGCTCTTTTGAGCATGAAGATGCTAGCGTTCTCTAAGCAAGCCACTTTAGATTAAGCCTAAAGTGCAAGTATGTTTTTCAAAATTAAAGTGTTGTTATCAACAGTAACAGCATGCAGTGAAAAAACACTGCCCTTCACTTCAACTTTTCAATTAGAACAGTGGGTAATGTGTGCTGTCAGTGTGAAGTAGATACAATATGTTTGTCCTGCACACAACAGGAGAGTGAATAGGAACATCTGGCCGTAGCCTCAGTAAAATTGCAAAGGCATCTGTTTACCTCTCGGCTCTGTGACACTGATGGTTTCAAGCTTAAAATATACAGATTACTTTATCTGTGGCCTAATTTACACTGCTACATAAAAGCTACTTGCCTCAGAAACGTCTACAGTCAATCTGAGTTACGCTAAGATAAACGCAAAGATGGAAATAGCGCTAAACAGGCTGTGCATTTGTCGTCTTACGTTAGCAGAGAACTTAGAACAACATTATCCAGGGTTTAAAAATGCTTCTTAAAGAGTTAAGAATTGCTACTAGTACACATCTATGTCATACATATACAAAAATACATTTTCATTAATTTCCTCACTAAATTTCATTTTTGCTGTGAAGCTGATCATTGTTTTAGCAGAAATTGATAGGAATTTAATAGTCTATTGTGTTATCTTAAAAGTGTGAGTCCACCAGAGCTTAATATTTTCATTTTGTACTTCTTTTTTCAGATCTGTAAAGGCTGTTTTGATGTTTAAAATTGTATTACAGAAGACTTATGCTTTGTTTACCCTTTTATTTACAAGGCCCAAGTTTCCTGATCATATATGTTTCCGATAATGTTACCATCTTAAATTTTCATGGTTGTTTACATTCCTATAGTTGGCTTATTAAGAGTTTGCTGGAATTGATACTCATCATGTTTATAATTATCAGCGTGAAAAGACATTTTAAAAATATTTTGGGTGCTTCATTGACTGAAATAACTTGTTTTTCAAAAGTCCGTATTTAGGGTCTCACTGGGAGCCAATAGCTAGGGGAAAATCTGAATATTTGAAATTATTGTTTGTTAGACACACAGCCTGTATTCCCTGGCATGGAACTGAGAAGCTTCTGTGTCTGTGCGTATATCTACACATACACATACAGATACATATCACATATACACCTATTATTTCATATATATGTGGTTGTTCATTGCAGGCAAAGACTCTTCTATTTCATTTGTTGGAATTTTGGTTAAATGAATATGTAGAGGCGTGTGTGTAGCTGCCCTTCTAAACTCCGTTGTGTTGCACATACCTGTTTGTATTGCATCTGCATAGGAAGGAGCGTGACCTGGGCTGTTCAGCGTCTCGCAGCGCACTTCACATTGCTCTCTGTTACAAATCTTGTTGCTTCCCAGCAAGATGGTCTCTGCCAGCGGTGTCCTCAGATATGCCAACAGTCATTACGAGCTTTGATTTGAAATACAGTTCACGCTAGATACATGTGAAGCAGCGCTGTTTAATGTGTGAACTTTTAGAAAGCGGCTGTAACAAAGCTGGAACGGCTTGCTTTTAAAATGCGCATCCCTTCACCTGGTCAGGATTGAGGTTATCTGGGGGAGGTAAACTTTCCGTTCCTCTGTCTGCTCTGTGCAGATGCAGATGGAAATGTCTTCCCCTGTTTGTCGCACCACAAGAGCAGTTCTTTAGCGTTCAGGGTATAGCGTGGATTTCATACTGGCAAGGGGAGGAGGGAATGGGATCAGGTGAAGTGATAGCCAGCGTGGAGTGTCTTGTCTTAAGAACAATTTTAAGAACCAGGGTGCAGTGTCCTCAGGCTGGTGGTGCGGTCTTTGGGCTGGTAGTTCAAGGGCTTACAAGGCTATGCAAGAAGCTCTTGGCTTTGGCTAGAGTATCACTCTCTAGCAGAGGCATTCCGAATTTTCCCTTGTTCAGCATTCCTCTGAGCTGATGGCTCAAAACACTCTTTTTGCTTGAGAACAGCAGGATTCTGGGGATTCAGTGTGTCGAAGGAACCATTCAATATATCAGGGGCTTTTGTTAAGCAGTTCCCCATCTTCCCACAGGTCGAAATAGTGACTCACACAGGGCCGCACCGACGCCTGTGGATGGGCCCGCAGTTCCAGTTCAAAACAATCCATCCCTCAGGCCAAACTACCGTCATTTCATCCAGTTCTTCAGTGCTGCAGTCGCATGGTCCAAGCGATACCCCGCAGCCTCTTCTGGACTTTGATACAGATGATCTTGATCTCAACAGTCTCAGGTAAAAACAAAATCGATTTCCAAGCTGTTTCACATTTGTTGTATGAATAACTTGCCTCGTGCTTAAATGAGGCTATCTGTGTAGGACGTGTAATAGTTTTCATCAAGCATGTCTAGATGAAAGTCTTAGAAGAGCGTGTGACTCGACAACAATAAAAATTTATCCAGGCCAAGCAGCTTCGATTCCTTTCTGCTGCCCCTTCTTGGGTAATGACAGTGAAAGACAGTACAAAGTCCAGTGGCCTTGCTCAGCGTCTTCTTGGCTTTCACAGTTTCTGCATTGCTTAATAAATTTCATTTTCTCAGACCCGAGCGGGAGCTTTATGTCACAGATTTAGATGCTGACTGCGAAGCAGCAGTCAGTGTGTTGGAAGAGTAAGTGAACTTCTGGAATGTTTTTCCCCTCCCTGTTTTTTTCCTCCCCTTCCTTTGCTTTCTTTCTTGTAATTCTTTTCCATCTATTTACTTCTCTTTTTGGACATTGGCTGGTTTGGAATTGGGGGCAGGGGGTGGGCCTAGGGAAGGGAAGGAAGGAGAGCGAAGGTAAATGTGAGTTTATATTTACTGATAGCTAGTGATTTTGTAGAAGCCCTTTATGCACCATGTGTTTCTGTGCCCTGTTCAGTAACTTTCAAGATTTAACGAGTTTCCATGCTTCTGACTCTGCATGTGATTTGAAGTCCAAAGTTCTGTGGTATTGACTTGGATTGTTTGGGACTCTGTCTGAAACTCCTATGAGTAAAACAAGAGAGATGGATAATATGACTAATCCCATTAAAACTGGGCAGACTGTCCTTACACTGAAAATACAGGGTTTTGAAATGTGTTATTTCTCCTTGCATGCAGTTACTCCCACAAGTAAGGATATAGCTGTCAAATATAGTATTTTTTAATTGTATATATGTATACCTATTCAGAAAGAAAGCTGAAATTAAAAAAAAAATATAGATATGTGTTACAAAAAGAATAGACAAATACAAATGTGTCTTTTTCTCCTACACTGTTTAAAAAAAGTGCTGCTGTTCAGAAAGGGGATAGAGGCTTTTTAAGCAGTTTGGGTAGGGTGAGCTTTGTCCTTTGAGGCTTTCTGAGAGCTCACGTCTGAGACATAGTTTGGAGATACTCATTTTGTGTAGAGTCTCAATCTGTCGCTGCATGGATTGTCCAGATCTTGGCTCCACAAAGCAAAGGAAAACAAAAGTTTTCAACCGTTTTATTTATTTAAAAAGAAGTATTTGCTTAATTGGTTCAGGTGATTCAGGTTTGTGATTTAATTACAGCCCTCATGAGCAATGGTTTTGACACAGGTGGTAACTATAACTTATTATTTAGGATTCAGCCAGTTCGTTCAGAACCTGTTAGCATGCCGGGGTCATCACGTCCAGTTTCTGATCGCAGAGGAGTTTCAACAGTGATTGATGCTACCTCAGGTAGAAACATGTTGTTTTCATGTTTTCTTTGATATTCATGGCATTCATCAATCTTGTCTTTTGTTGTCTGGTAACGTGTTTACTAACCATTGCCGTATACTTAGAAGGATATCATGATTTGCAGCTGCACAATAGGGTAAGTGCTGTCTTATACAAATACTTACTGAAAGCTACTATAAAATGATTTTTTTTTTCCTCTTACCGCTCAAATCTGAGGCCACAGCATTGTGCTGAGATGTGAACACCATATTTACATTAAGTTTAACATGAGCTATAGAATGCTAAAAACTGCCTAAACTAAAAAGCAGAACATTTGCAAATACTAACACTGAAATGCTTGTATTAATGAATGTCTAAAGCATAGAATATTAAAGTTCCGTCTCATTTATAAAATAGCTTTCACTGAAATGTAATCATAAATGTAATTGATTTCTGTGAACAGTCAAGGCAGCAGGATAGTTTATCTAATGTTTGTGTAATAGGCACATTTTCACTACTTTGCTCTAAAAGAGTGTGTAAATTTAATACTACAGTGGTGATGTTAATATCAACATAGTAATGTATGTACTATAAAGTTTTCTTCTTTTTGTCCTCAGTGGTGGGGTATAGTCCGTATAAAGAAACAAGGACAGCAGAGCTTTATATTCCAGTACAGCTGTAGAGTGTCTGAAGGGTCCACACAGCAGGATTTTGTCAAATAAAATCTCTCACAAGTAGAATTATTAAACACACAGCATTAGTCAAACAGTCAAGTCAGAGAGGATTTTAATCTTCAGTGATTTGAAAATCCCTGGAGACTGCTGATTGGATTGAGGTTAAACTGTAAAAAGAGACTGTAACACATACAGAAATTGGTTTCTGAAAGTTGGTTTAAAGAGAGTTAAAATAAAAGCTCCTGTTCCAGACGGTGTTTGCTATTGATATAAATTCTGAGTCCAAGATATTGTATTGTTTGCCAAATTAATTTATTTGGGTATTACAGGATATTTCTTAGATGTGTTTATAACCGAGTTCAATAATAACGAAATTTACTTTGGGTATTGAGGATTATCATTATAAATTCCATTTTCAAATATTTAAAACTTGTTAAATTAATTCACATTGAGCTTAGACAAACATCTGATGCTGGTTATTTAAAGGGAATTTTGTTTGTTTTAGTACATGGCAAAGTAATTTTGAAAATACATGTTTGATACGGAAGAAGGAAAACATAAATGCATCAGCTGTGATTTTTTGCACTAGTTCATCTATGCCTATTACCCATAAAAGGTTACAAGCTTGAATCGGAGGACTGCTTCTGTCTGTGTGTTTGACACTTCCCATTCAGAGTGATTAATGGCATAGCTGTTCTTTGCTCTCACCGTGACTGTGCCAGCTGATATACAGAGAGATATCTGGGTTAGCAGGGGTTGGGGGCTTTCCCCCCTTTTGTGTATGAACGGAGCAGTGCCATTCCCTATAGCAAGGATGTGTATTCATTTTGAAATATAACCGCTCTGTAACCATAACACGTTCTAAAACTGTGTTATTCCATCTAAAATAGAAACAATGAACCATATAGGGCCGTACCTCTTCTATGCTAAACCACCTTTCCTGTAGTGTGGACGGGGCCCTAATGAGAAATGGCTTATGTGAATGGGGTGAAGCTCTCTTGGTAATGCCTTTAACATGTGTGTCCATATTAAAATTGCCAAAGTCAATTGTATACATTGTTATGACACTGAAAATATATTTACTGTACAGCAGTGACTCAGTTTTGTTATAACACCTCATAAGTTTCTTATAAACAATACATGGATTTTGTTAGGGACATGCTGATAGCAGTATTTTATTTAACTTTGCTGCCAGACAGTTTGGATATGAATTGATTTTTGATTCAGGGACTTTACTATCTATTTGCAGTTTTCATATTGCCTGATCCCCATCCTTCCCCTTGCAGAAATTATTGGTCCAAGTTTAGTGTAGATATGCCAGATTACGTGTGATGGTATAGGGGTGTGAATTCTGCTACAGAGTAAAGGAGACACAAGGAAAAAACATGCACTGTTTTTTGAGTTCTTGTGCTAATCTTGTAACAGAGCCCAGCTGAGGGAAGAATAATATTTTATGCTTCCTTTCTTCTCTTCCCACCTTTGAGATGCGCAGAAAATTACCTTAAACTCAGCTCTGAATCTGAAGGTTTTATTCTGAATGCTGTTCATGTGCGACGCTGTGGTTTTTTGTGTTATAGTCCACTACTGTCAGTGTTCTCATTTCCTGCTATTACCAGGGCATGCCCTAAATGGCTTAGATTCTTTATGGCAAACAAATTTATTGGAATATACTTTTTTAGGTTCGAAGGATTTTTTTAAGTAGGCCATAAATTTTTACTACCTAAGCTGAACCAGGAAGTGATTCTTCAGTTATGACCCATGCATTCGAGTCTGTTGCACTTTATGAAGATGCTTATCTGGCTGTTTGATTGCCTGTTGCTTAGAGATGCACCCGGCATGGCGCCTCTTCTTATCTAACTCCATCACTTTTTCTTCCTATCAAAAGATTTCAAGTACATGTTTATCATCTGCCATTATTCTTCCGCCATTCTCGATAGCTTCCTTCCTTCTCCCCCTTTGGTGACAACTCTGAAATTTGCAGAAGTTTTTTAATCGTGATTTTCACATGTCTGTAAAACTGTGGTGTACTAATGACAATATTCTTTCACAAGATCATTTGTAAAGATTTTAATTTAGAAAGTATGACATTCTAATACGTGAAAATCATGAAAGCTTGCAGTGGCATTTTCAAGGTTAATAGCTGTATCTCTAAACATTACTTGGATAAAATAAAAAAAATGCATGTTTCAGGGTGGTTATCTCGACATAAAATTCTGCGAAGGTATTCTCTGTTTGAGTGTTTGGGTTTTTTTCAATCGAATCTTTGAGAAAAGTTGGCGAAAATTTAGTCACCTAAAGCTACTGGACATTTGTCCCTCAGTGCACACATTTTAGTCGTATGCATCACAGAGAGAATATACCCTCAAGGATGAAATGCACTGTAATTCCAGATGTTATTCCAGATTGCCAGTTAGAAATGTTAAAGCGACAACACTGAGTTTAAAGGTTTATAAAGCAGTGAGCCTTTGACAGTAATGCAGCAAAGAACCACTACTGTACCCATAGCAAATGCACGCGGTGCGTAGCAAACAGGCGTGTGTGCTCGTGTCCAGCCTCTCTGAAGAAGTGCTGAGGCCGCTGGCTGGTGGCATTGGATTTAACAAAGGTGGGGTGAGGACGTAGAGATCACGTATCTAAATTTTGTGCCTGTGGATGGGAGAGAGACTCAGTAAGTCAGGTTACATTTAAGACTTTATTAGACACCGGAGATGAAAGAGAAACCTTCCAAGTGCCCTGTCTGCAGGAGATGCTGCAGCTGAAGGTCACGCTCTTTGCACAACCAAACCAACCGACCAACCCTGAGACAGAGTTCTCCAGTGTGGTTAAAAAAAAATACTCGTTGCTGAACGACCTGGCTGTATTTCAGGAGGCCACTCTACAGGCATGACTTGAAGACTTTACATTACCTGTTTACATGAATATTGTTCCTTTCTTTGATGTGACTAGCTTTAGGTACGATTTTTGGCTAGCTGAGGATATCTACAGGATGATGGAGGCTAATCTAGAAAATATAAGCATAAGCTAGACAGGGATTTGAATATTTCCAGGCACCTTTCTGAATTTTTATAGTATAATTTGTGGATGAATGATGCATGTCGTATTTGTTACATACCTGAAAAATCAAACCTGATAGAACTCTACTAATAATAAATAATGCAGAAATTAAAGGGCATAGGAAGGCTAGGATATCTGTACAGAATAACTCTGAACTCTCAGAAATAGAAAACCTCTGGAGAGGGGATTTTGCAGCAGTTCCTGATCACAGTAAATTTGATCGCACAGCTGCAGTGAGTCTGTCAGGACAAGCGTTTCCCTTAAACTGTAACAAATGTGTTGAAGGGCTCAGGTACTCAGGTACGCTCACTCTGAGCTGCTAATTCAGTCCTGCTCAGTTTAAAAAAAAAAAAAAAAATGTGTGCATCTGTGTGTGAGTTTATGAAAAGCCTTATTTTTTCCCCTCGCACAAAGAGGGTTTTGACACTTCCCCATCAGTCAAGTAGTGATTTGGTTGCACTGTCAGGGGAGTCAGAGAATGTTGACAAAGAAATTGTCTGATCTCTGTTTCGCGTCAACATTTTCCTTTTCTACTTGGAGGAGATCTGTTTCTTGCTTAGGAAAAGTACAGAAGCTGGAGAAGGAAGGATTTCAAGGGCTAAAATTAAATTCTAGAAGAAAAAGATCCTGAGTGTAAATTTTTTTTTTTTTTTTTTCTTGCTTTTAGTGTGTGTGGGATGGGGGAACCTTTGTGTTCTTTACTGAAACCTGGCACGTGCTGGGCTTCTTAGGGACGCGCGCATCATTTTTTAATGAAGATTGTTTATTACTGTTGTATGAAACTCTGACAATACTCAGCTCTCTTCTGGTGACTTCAATCAATGGCCACTTAAAATTGGCTGGTAATTTAGTACTTCCCTTTCTTTTGTGCGCGACCGGCTGGTCATGGACAGCTAGCTTGTTGCCTGCGGAGGGTTTAATGAACAGAAGAATTGACTTGGGTTTGGTGGGGGAGGGAGGTGGCCTCTTCCCTCTGTCTGTGAAGGATCTTTTATTGTTCATCACCACACCTGTGAGGTAGGGACCATGGGATAAATTTTTACTGTCCAGCAATGCTCTCACTTGGAATTTAATAAACACTTCTGCTGTCACACCTTAAACCATCTGAGCTCTTTTCTGTTGTATGCACGATCAAATATTTATTCCCAAATGCTGTACACCAGAAAGTGCTGCCTTGGAGTAGCGGAGATCAGTTATTCAGGTAGTAAAGATGTGTGAATGCAGCTGGCAGATGAAGTCACCAACATTATGAATTCCCAGGCTGTCCTTATTGCCACAGGCAATAACTGACAGGCCTGAGCCGTCGCTGGTTTCCCATTACGGGCGCTGGTAGGGCCCGGGGAGCCCTGGCGTCACGGATACTTGAGCTGCCCTGCTTGAGTGGAGCCGGCCAGCGCTGGAGGGTCCTTGTTGCAGAGAGATGTAATCAATATGGTCTGGAGTCCTTGACCTGAACCTGTAATTACCTGCATGGTATAAAGGTAGTTTGTTGTCGCAGATAGAGATTGCACTCAGATCCTCCGAGTAGAATGCTGAGCTTTGAAGCCAAGGAAGAGATTTGGCCCTTGGTCTATTCTTCACAGCAATTGAGAGGTTTTAATAATGGTCATATAACAAGCCGTTCTTAGAGGGCATCACCTGTTTAGTAACAGCAAAAACACATACCCAGCACTGCTTGTTTTGTACTTCTGCATTCTGCCAGCTTAAATTTAAATGAGTTTAAGTTATGGTTCTTTCCTGGAATAACTTCTGAGCCAATTCTGTTAATATCATATCTATTTAAAACACTTATTACATTACTTATTTGAAAAGCACTTTATGTATTATTCCTAGAATAGTGATAGCGTGTGGGATACACTCAGGGGTTTTTTGTTTTCTTGGTGCAATAGCACACACTTGCATGTGCTCGTGCTCTCTCCATCCTATTTGTCTGTCTTGCTAAGTGTGTGTGTGCGCATGAGCTGCATAATACAAAAATCTCATACTTAGAATTTTTTCAACTTGATTTATTTAATCTAATTTGAGAAAATGTTAGCTGATGATTTTTGAAGAGAGCCTTAAGACAGAACTGACTTCAACGGGCTCCAAGATGCCAATGCAGTATACTTGATTACATCTAGAAACAACTATGCCCTATAGACTATGGAGATGTGAAGAGAAATTAAAATGACCTGACACTACTGACTGGGCACTTGCTGCTGGATCATTGCCTGGCTTGGGAAAAGACTCAGCTGCAGGGATACACGGAGTAGCATTAATGTCTTGAAACACTGGTGGGTGTTTTCTGTAGGCAGGAGAAGTATACTGGAGACGACAAGCAGGGGAACAGCGACTGAACGGCAGCAGAATCATTATATACTGATTTATGTTTGCCTCCCTGTGATGCAGCCCAACCGTGGGTGGGTTATTCTGTCAGTTCTGGAGATGGGAACTCACTGTGTGCAGCATAACGTAGTGATGGGGGGTAGCTGTGACCCTGCCAGTGACAGAGGAGACTGTTATTCCTCATCCCAGTTTGCCTTTGATTTAGCTGAGGAAACTCATAGTAATTGAAGCAATTAATCTCTTCCAAAATGGTTGTGCTTTGACCCATAAGTGTTCATCAGCTTAAAAAAAATGGTGTGATGTGCAAGTTAGTTTCACAGGTACAAGTGAAAATCAAAAATCAACAATTTCTAGACACTGCTGTGTTAGGTTGAATTCAACTTTAAGCAACTTGTATTACTCAAGGTGCTCGATCCCCCAGAGTCCGATCACCTTGTTCATCTTGCTTATAAAATTTTTGATAGTTCCCAGGAGACTTTGACAAGCAATAAACACAGCGGTTTACATGTTGATGTCATAGCTAGATGAAGGCGTAACTGTGACCTAACCAACATAATAACCCAATACAAGGTAATGGGATTTTTTCTTCATATATGAAGATAAGTTGCCGTGGGGCCTCCAGGGGCAGCGTTACTGGTCATTGGCGCAGTCCTCTCTTGCTCAAAGACAGTTGTTCTCATGTCACACAACCCGCTTGACGCATGTACCAGTGGTCCATTAATGCAGACAGCGAGTGTCTTATTGCTGAA
Source organism: Pluvialis apricaria (assembly GCA_017639485.1). Taxonomy (NCBI): domain Eukaryota; kingdom Metazoa; phylum Chordata; class Aves; order Charadriiformes; family Charadriidae; genus Pluvialis; species Pluvialis apricaria. Next base: position 1,684,330 of record CM030024.1, read on the forward strand.
GTGTTACATGCGAACTTTCAGTTGGGGAAGCCACCTTCAGCTCCTGTAATGGCTTGTCAGCTGAAAAATAGCAGCGTGCTAGAGGATGGTCTGGTCTAGGCGTATAAACGCCTTCTGTTTGTTTATGGGGAAAAAATCCAAAATGCGCAATAAGTATTTTGTGTATCAGTAGCTAACGCAAACTCATTCCGAATATAAGATTGCCGTATGTACCCCTTAATTGTCTTTCATTAAGAGTTGTTGTTAAGGTTCTGCGTAGGTAGCTTTAAAGCTCTGAATAAGTGGAAAGTGTTGATCCTAATTGTATCTGACACCACAATCTTCTGTGGAACAACACATGAGCTGAGGTTCCCGATGGGCTCCTGTAGGATACAATATTTATTATAGCTTGAGATCTAAGAGCTCCTAGCTACTGTTAAACTTACAAGAGATCCAGAAACCTCGGTGTGTGTGCTTGTGTTTTTAGAGATTGCACAGAAATAACACACCGTACAGTATTTGCAAAGAAGTGTGTTCGTTGACATTTCTGCTCTTTTTATGCAGTGCTTAAAGGAATCATTTTATGAATCTTGATATTTTTATAGGTTTGTAATGTATTATAAGCTCATCTATTAATCTAGACTGTTTGAAATATCCTTAAAACAGTACTAAATGTGCAGGTTAAAAGATGAGTATTTGAACATCCATCTGCAAATTAATTTTAAAGTCAGTATATAGTTTCAGGGAAAGCTTTCATTTTGAAACAGTTCTCCAATTTATAATAAAGACGCATTCTTATTTAATGATTTCTCTAAATTAGGCTATCCTTCAAAGTATTTGCTCACTGTTTTCCATGTTTGCTTTGAAAAACCTCTATAAGTATGCTTCATTATTCTTCTTTCACATGGGTCTACTCCACTTTGGGCTGTGGTCTCTTGTCAGACACTAGGTTTATAACCATCAGGATTGTTTGCTGGTTCTGGTCCTCTTGAGGTCCTCCAACTTGTCCTCCCCTGCATTCAGGAACTCTGCCGGAACATCAGCCCTTGTCTTCAGGGCTCTGTGGACTCTTCCTTTTGTCTCTTGGCTTCCTCCTGCCTGTGAAATACCCAAAGAGGCTTGATGTCCATGTGCCCAGGGCACAGCAGCTACATGAATGCTATAGGTTGTGGTGGCCTCTTTAGAGCAATTAAATCTGTAGGTGTAAAACTGGGCATGAAGCAGTCTCCAAGAATGGTTTTTAGGTTTGCTTTTTCAAGACCAGTTGGAAGTGATGTGGCAGCTGCGAAGCAATGTCTCCTGGTTTCATAGTGAATACTAATTTTTTTTTATTCTCCTCTTCATTTGATGGCAAAATAGCTTTTAAAAATAAGTACGGTGGCTTGTTTGTGATTTTTGCTTTTTTTCCAAGTAGTGAGGTAATAGTGCTGTATTGTAAATCAAAACACCGTGCACAAAAAGGAAAGAGAAACTGAGGAAGAAGTTGATAAACTGCTGGTTCAGTGTGCAGCGGTTAAGCTCTCAGCTGGGCAGTGTGCGGGTTGGCTGCCAGTGTCACACCAGAAATTACTTTCAATATGAATCTCTAATTTTCTTCTCGCTTGTATTTCCTTATTCTACAGATAATATATTGGTTTGCAGATAATACTTCACTATGGAATAATGAAATGTTTGACACTTCTTAATATTTCCAGAGCCACAAAAACTTGTTCTTTTATAAGTGACCAGAGTTTTAATGTCTGATTTCAGAGTTCGTCTGGTCCAACCCACTGCTCGTGGTGGAAAGACTCTACAGAAACTCTCTACACAGACTGTATCTTGATCTATACTGAAATGGCTTTAAACACGAGCATCGGTCCTCACATGTGTTTCTTCTTAGTGTAATGTCAGCATACGCACCTATTTTCACCATTGTTAATCCAAAATCAGCAGGTTTTAGCTATTGTTCATTAGAGTGTTGTATGGATGAGTGAGCAGAAGTGTGGCTTTAGGTATATACTATATAAAACGGAGCTATTTGGCATGATGAATTAGCCAGGCGTTGGATGTATTTTAAGGTGGAGTTTAATACTTTGAGGGTGTTGTGATTACAGCCTCATCGCCCTGTCTTCTCCTTGCTGAAGCAAGGATGTTCCCTGCTGGAAATAAATGTTTATATCTAAGTTGAAATATAGTCTGTTGGTACTTACTTGTATATATTTTATTGCCTCAATGACGTAAGGGGTAAAAAAAACCAGATGGAAAATATTTTCGTTTTCTTAATTACCCAATACTGTGAAAGACCCATCGCCTTGCAGTCGTCTTGGCTCCTCCCCCTGCCTTGGACTCTGTCCCTGGCGTGAGCCCAGCCAGTTTTTAATAGTGCTTTATCTGCTGCTTGCGCTGCTTTTAACTTTCACTTTTTATTAGAACCAAAGCTAAATTGGGTGCTGGTTAGTACTCTGGCTATGGGTGGTGTGCTACAAAAAGCCAAAGCCGGTGCCAGCGAGCCATTGCTGCAGAGAGCGGCCGGCGCGTGGGGTGAGCCTGGAAGGCAGCGCGGGGTGAAAGGAGCCCCTGTTGGTCACCGTCCTCCTCCTGGGCCCGTTCTGCTGTGCAAGTACAGAGCCGCCGGCAGTGTCTCCAGCTGCAGGGGGGGCTCTGCAAATTGGAGATCTCCTACAGCCTTCACCGCTGCTGGGGACAGCCGGCCTGGGGCTCGCCTCCCTCCGAAAATCGCGCCGAGCCTCCGAGGGAGCACGCGAAGCCAAGTGCTTCGCACGTATAAACCTTCTGGTGCTGTTCCCCCTGTAAAGGTGAAAACAAGCAGGTCACAGTCAGTAAATGACAGAAAGCGGACTTGGGATTATTCACATCATTAGCACGGGATTTCTCCAGATAAGAGAAGTGGTATATGAGCCTCTCTTGCCCTGGGGCTGTCTGTCGTTTACTGCGCGGGGTGGGGCCCTCTAAAATGGAGCAAGAACAGGGAAAAGAAAAAGGTGGTAATATGACTAACATATGGTTTTTGCTGGAGTTCGGCCACAGATTTAAGGCCTCGGAGTGGATTCCTGGGGCCTTCGTATGCTATCCCAAAACTAACACGAAAGCCTTTCCAAATATATTTTATAAGCTCTGTGATTGTAATAGCCCTATCAAAAATCCCCTGTCCCCAGGTCAAGTGGGGTGCAGGCCCTCCTCTTTTGAAATCCCAGGCTTGCCAAGTCTCTCTTTGCCTGATGCTTCCCTCCAGCAACAGCGGGCAACCATTTGTGCCGCTTGTGCCGGGTGTGCAGCGGAGAATACCTATAGGGGCGGCCGGCGCAGCTGCTTTCCCTTGAGCTCACATCTGTCAGCGTGAGCGGGACCTACCCGCGCTCGCTTGCCTGGGCTTTTGTCCCAGCTGCAGCTGGCCCTGGCTGCCTACAACCCACCTGCATTTCTGGATAGTTCATAGAATTCGCTAGGCTTTGGCACAGAGGCCGAATGCTTGCGAGGATCTGGTTGGGTTTGAGCGTTAGTTTTGGGAGCTGTCACTGTCTTTTGCATTGCTTTTCCTTTGCTCCAAGTTACAGTGCCGTTGCTGTGAGCAATGCGGTAGAGGGACTGGAAGCTCTGTAATTCGTGGCCTCTTAATATTAGGACATACAAAAATTCCTGACTGTGCCACTCCAGGAAAGGAGGCCTCTGGAAAGATAGTACACACGGGTTTTTTTGCCTTGATATGAAAAAACAGCAGAAGCCACTGCTGTGGTAAGGATTTTGCTAGCTCTTTGCTACCAGCACGATTTCAATGAACTGAATTTGCATTAATTGAAAAAGTACCTCTTCAATCTTTCACCTATATTGTTTACAGCATGAATGCTGAGTAAATAATTGTGTTATGCTGTCTGACCGTCACTTAAAATATATTTTAAAAGTAAGCACAGCATTCCCTAAACTTATTTTTGATTGAATGTCAAATGTAGTCATTGACCGTAGATCGTCTACAAGGTTGTTTGTGTTGCTAGTGGATTTTTTAACAAACAGAAAGTTGCCATGAAAGCATTTGGAGAAGAAAAGAAATACTCTTGTGTTAGTCTTTTGGTTTTGGTGTTCCTATTTAAGCTTTTAAAAAACCCAACCAAACAAAACCAAAACAGCAGCAACAAACAGTATATGGTGAAACACTTACATGGAAGTATATTTTTTTACCACTGAAGTTAGATGAAAAATTCACTGTATCATAAGTGAACCGTTTTCCCCCTTGATTTGTGTCCAAAATATGAGGAAAAACCTTGCAGATGCATAATGCATTTTACAAAACAACATATGCATGCATTTAAATCATTTACATTTCGTCTTTGCTTTCTCTTATTTTTAACCCATATTATAGTGAATGACAGCATGTTTGGAAAACCGAGGTTGAAAGCGAAGTTTAAACTTTCATGCACAATAAGCTAAACTGCAAGCAGTGCTTCACTATTTCATGATTTTATTTCAAAGTTTTGCCGATGCCTTTTCCTTTCTCTCCAATGAAACATGTGACTGAAACTTTGGGAATCTGGCTTGCAAAAAAAAAAACAAACCACGTTATACTGCGGTTGGTTCGTGCTGGTCCTATGGTGCCTGCAAAGAAAGAGAATCCATCCTTATTGAAGCAGGTCCTCAGGAGAATGTGTGACCATGTGTTAAAGATGCTCTGCATCAGGGCTCAGGAAGGCTATTAATTGTTGGTTGTTAGACAGTGTCAAATATTCTTTGTGCTATAAAATCCTTTTTGGTGGGGTGTGAGGAGGGGAGGATAGAGGAGCACCAGCTCTATCTGATGCAACCCCCCGATGCGACTATTTTTCAGTACTACCCTTCTGTACGTTAAATCGGCAACTTTTAACGGATCTGTTTATATAGTGCGTGACTGAAAAAGAATTTGAATTGTGGGTATGATGTTTTGTTTCATGTCATCAGCAGGCACCACTTCCCCATTGCTATGAGTGGACAAATAAAATTCAGCTTTATTGGCCTAGTTATAGCCTTTTAGTAACACTTCAGTGAAAGATTGTGCATGCCATGAAGTGCTGAACGTGTGCTCTAAAGTGCTGTAATGTGCCTGAAGTACAGTGATATGTCAGATGGGCCGCGGCCTCCGACGCAGGTGAGGGGGTGCGTGGGGTCTGCTCTCCCGTTACCCGGGGCCGGGGAGCTGGGCTGGCGGGACTAGTGGAGGAGCCCAAGCACCGTGCCCACGTACCCAAACGATGCTTGGGAGTGGGGTTTGTCACCTTGTCCTCGGTCCGGGCTGTGCCACCCACAGGCTGGCTCCCCGCAGGGCTGCCCGGCGGTCTCGGTGCGGCACTCTCCTGCCGTAGCGGTGACAAGACCATGGTGCCGAGACCTGAGGTAGCTCTGCGTGGAGCCAGCTACGCTTTGTTAGCTTAGGCTCCATGCCACGCAGAGACAGATAAACTGCTTGCCGACGTCAGCTGGCCCTCCATCAGGGTAGCTGAGCTTGGGCCCGTTTCTGCATGCTAACCACGTGGGACTTCTGGGGATGTCAGCGAGAGTTCAGCACGCGTAGAGGCCACGGGATTTGTTTGTAAATGTAGATTTGGAAGTTAGATATTTACACATGGCTCTTGGATTCAGAGCTCAAAATACAGAGTAACTTTCGTGCCTAACAGCTTGCAGAAATTTCTCCTTATTGTCTTCACCTCCCAGACTTTCTGTAAGAGTTAAACCCAGAGTTCTTCATTTATTTTGCTAGTAGAGATTGACTTATAATTGAGGATATCACGTGGAGGACCTGTAACTTATTTGTATATCCATCCTTCCATGTTTAAAACCAAGTCAAGAAACTAATGAGGTTACAAAAATATTGCTGATCCTGAAGCAAATATAGTTGGAGAACATATGCTTTGGTTTTACATTTCTGCCTCTAAAAGGTGACATGTCCCGTGTTTGTCATTTAATTTAACATTCTATATATTTTTAAACGGCTGTATGATTTGAAATCTCCAGATGCCACACTTTATGCTAAATGAGGTTGACAGTTCAGTGATGTGGAAGGCCATTATCTCACCTTTGTGCTTCTAAACTATAGCCACTTGCCTTTGCCTGTTCATAATGCATTTACTGCATTACAGCGTAGGAATTTTTAACACCTATTGAAAGCATTAATTAGGTATGCCATACTGATGAGCACTTGAAGATAAGTGAAAAGCAAGAACTGATGCTGTTCTTCAAGTTCATATTTCTCCCATTGCTTGTACTGAGGATTCGGTAAATGACTGATGAACTCCAGTAATAAATGCTGATAATACTCTGTATTATGTATTGCTGTACTTTCAAATTTCACAGTGAACAACAATTATCTGTATTACTTATCTGGTACTTCGATGGTGTCTTTAATATGCCCCTGGAAAGCGAGTGTAAGGTGGTCGCATGCCAGTGGTAGCTTGGTGAGATGTTCCTCAGGTGATCAGTGTAACCAAGATAATGTGAACTTCCAAACCACACTGTGATAAGACCACTGGATTTTCACACATGCAGCAGCGTCACTTCCCTAAAAGCTGTGGTCACTCACTCATATTCCTAAAGAAATATGATCCAAAAAAAAAATTATTTAAAGATAAAATAGTAGTGTTGTAGAGGTTTTATCTTGAGGTTGGTTTACTCAGGAATGTTTCTCCCAATTTTAAGTAGGTTTATTGATATTATACATTCTCACCTGATGTTTAGTCATTAGCGAAAGGCACTTGTGTATTTTCACAAACTTCTGTTAACGTAAAAGCATCCGCGTAAAGTCTTAGAAGCTAAGAATGCAAGTTTAAAAAAAAAAGTTCCAAGAGGTTCCATCTTGATGTTTGGGGATCGATATAAGCCCATTCCCATAAACTAAAATCCCTTTAAGAATGCACAAATTCCATATGTTTTGTCTTTTTACAGGGAAATTGGTTCCATTTCTTCAGATGATTGTGGTGTAATTTCTCTAAGTACCCACAGAAATGAAAGTCCCCGTATTCCCCAGCCGTGCTCGAGCAGTGATGCCCAGGCTGCCGCCGACTGCTGCCGAGCCGTGCTGTCCCCCAGCAGTCACCGTGAGTGCTGATGCCGCGTACGTGCGTCTGTCCATGCCCCATCCCTGTGCGTGCGTGAAACGTAAGGCCAAGTGGGCAGGTTACAGCTCTTGCCTTCCCTTCTTCGGCTGGCGGCTCTGGCTGCTCCCAGCCACGGTGCATGATGTGCCTCCATAAACAGCTCGAAGTGGCTCTATCGCTACCAATTGGTACTATCTATAAACCAGTAAACCAAAATTCAGCCTTTTGTATCCTATTACTGTTGTCCTGAGTCAGCAGGTCTCGTATAGAATCATTTTTCTATAAACTTGGAAAATGGATAATCATTACTTGGACTGTTAAAGTTCAGTAATACAAGAATAAGTCATAAATATGTCACTTGTATCTTAAAAGCTAACCAGCTAGAAACTCTCCCTCTTGTCTAATCTGGGCTCCAGTGCCTTTGATCACCATTTTCTCCTCTTTCTCAGCACCACAGCTAACTTCTTAGTTTTCCACATTTTCCTTTGCCGTTGTGACAGTGTTCTGCTGCAGATTACAGCTGTGCTTAGGCACCATAAGGTTTATATGATTAGTCAGCATTTGGTTTCCATATATAGCAAAAGTACGTCTGGAGAAAATATTCTTATACATATTTCCAGGCAATAGGATCAAAGAGCTCTGTAGGTTCTCAATTTTAATTTATCTCTTCTTGCTTGCTGTATAAGGAACATCAAAAAGAATCCGTGTTTGCGGGAGGGAAGGGAGCCTTTTGCTGTGTAGCTCTGGGAGCACCATTCATCCAGGCCAGCTTCAAATCCTGCCCTTTCTTCCTCCATAGCATTGCGGAGAGGTGAACTCTGGTTTTCATGCCTACGTGTTCCCATCCAGACATGACTTCTTTCTTTTCTTGAATCCCGTGACCTCTCCCATTCTTGCTTCCTTGATACTCAGAATTAGCCATTATCTCCGTCGATTTCGCCTGCTGAGCTCATCTTTCTCCTTTGTCCCAGCAGTTCCCGTAGTTCTCAGCCCCTGTGTTGGCTCCTCTTCTGCCATAACACGTGTGAGGTTCGTACACTTGCATCTAAGCATCTGGGTGCTTGTTACTATCTCATCTTTGTTTTTCTCGGTAATTCCCCCGACCTCTCTTCACACTCATAATACTTCTCAGCATTTGCTTCTACACAAGAAGCTCATCCTTCAGGTGTCAGCTCTCAAAACATGCAGGACATTTCTGAAGCTCTTCATCTGCTGTGATGTCTACCAGAAGTGTGGTAACGAGCAGTGCTTTGAGATAGGTCTGTGCAATGAGTTATGTGCATAGGTTTATATTCTCATATTAGGGACTGTATTTATGTCAGTATTTCTTGCAGCTCAATTAGAGCCTTTTTTTTTTTTGTATCTTTCATTAGATTCTTAAAGCAGCAATTTGTAAACCTTGACATTTTTGCAGTGCGCAGTAACACAGGCACTGCTGGAGACAGCCATAGGTAATTGTCATTAGTAAGCAAGCAGTATAGGTTAATTTTACAAATCCGTATAACTTTTTCATGAGGAAATTTTCTGAAATATTAGGAAGTGTGGTAAGTCAAGACATTTGAGACCTTTTTGCATCACGTTTTTAGAAAGGGTGGTTTTTTTCCTGCTGATAGAAGATCTGCATTAAAAAAAAATAATAATTTGTTTGATTTCAGTCATCTACTCAACATTTCTAAGCTACTTGCCAAATGATCCCAGGTGTGGGATTGCAGCAGGTAATTTCCTGCGCTGTATTTGTGCGGATGATTTTCTGCGTTAGAAGATGATATCGGCTCACCTGGCCTCTCCGTGACAGAGAAATCCTTTGTTTATTCATTTAGTAGGCAGATTAACCCTAATGAATATGGCTTCCTGGAAATAGATACAGGGGACAATAGCAAAGTGAGGAGAAATGGGGCAAATTCCCTTTTCTTTCTTCACTTTTAAATAATGGTAGCTTTCATAGGAGAGTGTTTTAAATCAGAAAGGAACGTGAAATATGTCAACCAGAAATTCTTGATTTTAAAGAAAATCTTTTCTTTAATGGTTCAAAGAGGTACTGGGGATTTCTCAGTAAGTCTGGTGCAATTCTGCCCGATTGAATCTGTTTGAATGCTTTGTGCTGTCAAAAAGTAGGATGAAGTAAGCATCTAAGATACTTGAACCGAATGGCACTTAAGTCCTCATAGTTGAAGGACCTCAGTGTGTGCTTTATGTGATTACTTTTTGCCGTTTCGTGGAATATGTTTTATTACTCTTTCGGTGAATTAGGGGTTAATAACGTAATCTTCTTTTGAAATAGATCATAAATTGTACTAGGCGACCAGAGAAAAGTGTGAGAGTCTTACTGGCTTAAATTACTTCATTCTGTGCCTTTTTGCTTCACGGAGGTAAAACCCTGGAACGGTGTGTTAACATGTACGTTGTGTTTATGGTAGCTGTAGCTGTATTGTAAAAGAAGACAATGTTCATACAAGGGTTATGCTGCACATGTTACTCTTTTCAGTCATTCTTTTATCTTGAGCTGACACAGAAAGCTTGAAGAAGGCATTGCAAACAGTACCGTTTCTTGCACACGTCATACAACAGGAATACAAGTGCTCTGCATGAGGTCCGTGTGACGTTTATGAAAGGCTGTACCGTTATCATTTTTATTTAAATAAATAAGGAGTAATTTCTCAGATGTTGTTGGCATGACTTTGGACTATTGTTAATAACACCATGTGAGAATCTGCCTGGAAAAGTAGCAGAGGTGAATCCAAAGCCCTAAGGAACCATCTTTAGATGGTTATTGAGTTTAGGGATCTAAATCAGGCTCGTCCTGGTATTACATGCAGATTCACTGCAGTATCGCTCCGTTTATGTTTGAACAGCATGAATAAATTAACTTATTCAAGCTCAAAGAGGGAATAATGTCATGGTGAATTAAGTTGTGTATATGTTGGTATTTATGTATTTTTTAATGCATATACAAGTTAAATAGTATTTTAAATAAGGGGAAAACATTTTAGTTTTCTCACTCAGATCGCTGTTGTAAGCTACTAGTCAAAGTGTAGACATAAGTACAATGAATGGTTTTGCTGCGTTTGAGAGAGGAACAATTTCTTGCATTTTTATGTGACTGGTACTCGAGATACATTATTCCCAAGACATGGATGTGTAGACACAGATGTGAAAATCTCTTAACTTCCAACCAAACTTTTCCAGATCTTATCGCTATAATTTATTCTTTACCCTCTATAGACTAGAAAAATGTCTTCTTTCACATAACTTTATACATTAGAGGAAAAGGAAAGTTCTCTTCTACCACATGGTAAGTGTTGAAGATAGGATACTGTTGGCTTTAGCATGCTGACTTTTGTAGTTGCCTGTAAAAACTCTAGAGTTTCAGAAGGGAAGTGAAAAAACAGAATTTACCTTTCCACGAAGAATAAAAGTTTCCATTGTTTCTTAGTTACATCGCTGAAAGTATAAATGTGCAGGAACAGATAATTTTTTGAAAGTATACATTTATACATGGGTATGTGTATATGTGTATCGGACAGCAATAAATTACAAATGAATTTGTTTGCTTTGAGATTGTTTTATCCTTCTTAAAGCTACTATTTATATAACCTTTAACCAAACAGAGAGTAGCCAAAGTATTTTTGAGAGTGAGAATTGTTTTTCTGGCTGGTGTGCGAAACAACTTAATTCACTCCAATCGTGCGGCACAGCGTATGCTCGCGCTGTGCGGTAACTCACCACGTTGATATGCAGACAATTTGCCAGAGAGGCTTTTTTTTTTTTTTCCCCCCTGCCTGTGGAAGCTCAAAATAGATATATGTCACGTTAGGTGTCATTAAAATAGAGCTTGTGATAACTAAATAATAAATTTAGTGGTACCTAATTACTTTCAAGAGATGTTGACACAGTTGCAAATGTCGCAGATTGCCTTTTGAAACTGTGTAGACTGTCTGTATTAGCGGGGCTTTTTTTTTTTTTCCGTTTAGTGAAAACCAAAGGACAACAGTCATTATACGATTCTGTACTTTAAGTATTTTTATAATCCAACATAAATTGGCCCACCCAAGGATTATGTCTGTCTTATAAGGATGTGTTTATATAGTCATTGGGTGAAAGATTGCAGAAGTTGAACCACTAGTTTTGAAAGTCGAGCCAGACCAGGAAAAATCAGGATACAATTTGGCACTTATGGAGACTAAATGATTTCCTTTTTAGCTGCTGATTTCTACTGGGAAATGTATCCTTGGACTGAAAATTGCATCCGGAAAAATGTTTATGTAGTGTTTTTCAAATGACTGATTATTCCTCTAACCTTTAACACGCACTGTGTGTGATTTTCTTCCTTATTAACTCTTTCACAACCAAATGAATGATTTCCTTCACTGTAAATAAAATTAAGTATATATTTCACTACATGCAATATTTTAATGCTGTAATAATGCAGAAGAAGACAAGCCAGGGATTTTATTGCGTCAGTAATGCAGGGAAATCCAGCTCATCTTTCCTGTCAGGCTTCCCTGGGAGAAGAGTATCCCGCTCTGACCGTGCGGCAGGCAGAGCACACTAACTTTTTATCCCGATTACTGCAGAGAAGCAGAACAAAAATGTTCTTAACGTACCATCAGATGCAGTTTCTGCCAGCCAGGGGGGATTTCCCCAAGACGTGTGGCTAAGGTAGAGGGACCGTGCTGCCAACTACTGGCTATTACATGCTGCTGAATACAGTGAATTAATTCATCGTAGGCTTGGGGTCTGTCTGCAGGGGAATGGATTGGTGCAGCTACAATGGAATAAGCAGGTTTAGAGTAGCTCCACAGACGCGTGCTCTGTCTGGAGTTAAAATGCTTTCAGTGGTGTCATTTTCACATAAAGACATGCTATAATTCACTGGAATCGGGCTGGTGGGTATCCTTGTGTAGAACATCTGCGTGGGGTGTCTTTTCGTGGATGCAGGGTGCGAGGTTGCATACAGTCAGTGGTAATCCCTGCCTGTGCTGGTGTCAGTGCAGGAGCCTGACCGTACTCGCCTTAGCTGAGCCAGGAGGCTGCAGGCGACCTTGCAAACATCACAGGGTAGGACTAAGCCATGTATCTTTCAAAGGCATTTGAAGTGATCCTGCGTTGAGTGGGTCGTGCGCTAACAAATGAGCGGGTCTGAAACCATAGTTTCCATTTTGGCAGAGCTGTCTGTAAGTTATGGTTGGTGTTTTCCTATGTAGAAACATGCAGAAATTCAAGATTAATTCAACCGGTTTCTGTGAAAAGTATCATCCAGCCCATCACCAGTAATGTGCTTGGTAAAAATTGCTGGAGCGGAAAAGGGGACCTAAGAAAAGCATAGCAAGAATAGTCTTATAATCGCTGCTCCTGATGGTCTCGTCCAAAAGGACAGGTTTGTGTCCTGAGAGAGGAAGCGGAGTTGGAAAGAAATGAAATTCCAGCCCTGCCGATCCTGATGGATTCATGCGAAGGTGTCCGCTTCTCTGCAGCTTCCTGGGGCCCCGCGCTGGTAGCAGCGTTTGCGATCACAGGGTGATCTGTCTGTCCTCCTGACACCAGCTGGGGGATTAGACGGTGACAAATAAAAGCTGCTATTCCTTGTGGCAATAGTATTGGTCATTCTTGGCGTGATGGGGATAAGGGGAAGTGCCTGGCAGCTACTCTTTTCTTTCATCTCTTCTTCCAATTCTTTTTTGAACGTTTTCTCCTGCAGTTTTGTTTTTGTGCAGTTCAGGGAAGATTTGTACCTATAAGCAAACAGAGGACGCAGCCTTGCTTACCTCGGAGAGCTTTTACCAGGAGCAGCAATTCCCAGGCAGTCCCTTTCATTTGAGGTAATAATGGTTTTAGGAAATTTGTCGAATGTTAACAGTCAAACGTCTTTTAACCACCTATGGATGGAGTGAAATTTGGCAGATGACAGAGGAACCTTGCGTTTTATTTCCAAAGTCTAAATAGCTTGACAGCTGCACAGAGTCCCCTGAATTTATGAGATCTGAATGTTGGGGTTTGGGGTTTTTTTTTTCATGTGGAACCCAGCAGAGTCTCTGACGGAAACTGTTGACCCTTCTTTGTGCTGTTTCTTTACTGTCTCGTCAAACATCTGGAAAACAGCATGTTTGCAGTCATTTCACAACATAATTTTGCATTTACATCATGTGTTATCTGGTAAAAGTTTTCTTGTTTTTTCAGGAAGGAGGGGGGAAAAAAAAAAAAAGGAAAAATCAGCAACTTGAAGGCTGCCATAAGGTCAAGTGGTGACGGTGGATGCTGCCTGTACTAAACATATGTTTAGCTCAGAAAAGCTAAGGCAGTTCCCAAAAATTTGGTAACCATTATAGTACTTCCTAAGTCAGTTCCGGATGTCAGGCCCTAGGTGGAGGGGGAAGGGGCTGCGCCGAGTTTTGGTTTTGTTTTTTTTTTTTTCTCCAGCTTTCCACGGAAGGGATTTAGTCTGGCAGCTGATTCGGCCAAGGAGCACATCACGCAAGGCCCAGCTAGACAGGAAACGCTTCTGAAAGCGCTGTTTTGAGAGAGGATCATGAGATCAGGCAAGGAGCTGTGAACTTTACATGCAACCGAGGCCAGATAGCATTGCGCTCGCCACCTGAGGGCTTAGGAATAAGAAAGGAAATTAAAGGATCATTTAAGTGGAGTGGGACCAGACAACTTAAATGACAATTTTCATCTTTGAGAAAGGAACACTGAAGTATATTGAATTCTTTGAAGTAAAGGAGCGCGATTGATGTAGAGAATATTTTTGTTACATTCCATGCTCTGGTTTAGCAGCTCTTCTAATATAACCCGTCTCTAACTTTGCTGAACCACCTATTTATAGCGCTCAAAAGACTTGACTTTCAAGCAGATTGTGTCTCCCTAAACGGAATACTGTATGCTCCTTTTAACGATCTGAAATTAGCCACTTAGATAACCTCTGAATTCAAATGCATATTAATTAGTGAGCATAATTAGTGGATTATTTCCTTGTATTTTGGTTAACATGAAGTAGTAAATGTTTTTATGTTGCTCACGGTAACTCCTTTAGGTGTAATAAACGTGGGTGTGATCCCAGAACCCTTCAGAAGTTCACAGTGAGCGAATAACAAAGGCTACGTCTCTCTTCTTCCCCTCTGTTCGGTGTTCAGGTTTAAACCTCCACTCGGGAGCTGCTCTGTCCCAGTGGTGCTCTCTGGCTTTATGACTAGTTTGGCAGAGGTCGGGTGCAAGGCGATGCGGGTCCTGCCACTTCGGGTCCCGAGGAAGCCAGTTAATAACCCGCAGAGGCCTTCTGCTAATGGGACACTTCACAGCAGTGAAGCCTACTGCTGCTAAAGTACAGGGCCATTACCCTTTCTTTATTTAAATCAGAGTTAAATCCAAAGCTGTGTTAAAACAACCATTGTATGAGACACAGAATCTGACTTAGCTACGGCTATACATCCCACCACAGAAATACCAAAGAGTGAAGCACATGTGAGTGACCTCAAAATGTGGGCCACATAGAAGCATTTGCAGGTGCCCTTCTTTACCTCCCAGCTATAACTGAGTCTGTTCTGCAGTTTATGTAGACCAGAACTTCAAGGGAAAAAAAAAACGTAGACAACAGTAAATAATTCTGGTTTGTTGGTTTAGGACTGTAGAAGGATTTTCTTCAGTAGTGCTCAGTTTCAGTGCTGGAGTCTGCTCGCTGGATGGATGTGATTTCTGGACCTTCCTGAGCTTTGGAAGTAGGAACGGTGGAAGATTCTTCTTTTTCTGTGATCTTTCCATGTATGGCCATAATCGCTTTATCTGCATGGGCCAGGTTTCCAGGTACCATAGAGATGAGTCTTAACAGGGAAAAAATTGTGGATGACTGCAATTGTGGTTTTGGAAAAGCTTGCTCTGGGATTTTTGTTTAACAGCTATTGGATAGGAGGATGCTTAGTTTGCTAATTTGGATGCCAATACTTAGTACGGTTTTACAGCTCACAGTTATTTCATAGTGGTAGTGGCATCCAAGCTACTTGGGAAAAAGCAGAAAGGTTTTGGGTGTGCATTCAGCTTTTTTCTGTGGTGTGTTTGGCAAGCATGGACGCAGACTTGGGAATTTGGACAATTTTAAGGAATAATAATGACTATTAAAATATCAATTGTTTCTGCAGTTGGAACATCACGCAGTAGTTTTAAAGGGATCAGATGCAGGGAGATCATCATGAGTACAGATAACCTATGTGGATATTTTACTTTTAAGATAACATCTGTTTAGTTGTGTTTATAAATAACCTTTCAAAAAAAAAAAAAAACCCACTAACAAAAAAACCCAGACAAAATAGTTTCCTCTTCCATTGCAGTGATACAGGAGGTGTCTTGGGAATGTGTTATCTTCTATCAATTTCCCTTTCCTCTTCATTCGATTTCATCATACATTAATCTTTTTCTCCAGAAATCATAGGACAACAGCAGTAGGTATCCCTTACCATGTTTGTTTCCTTGAATGCTTTCTAGTAGGAGGTAGAAGTGGAATACAGTGAATTAGTCGAACCAAGCTCAGGGGTGATAGCGCGTTTCCTCTTTATCAATAAAGTACCCTTTATACAGTGAGAACAATTTGTGCGCGAGAGGCTTTTAAATAATTTCTCCGAATGCAAGTCCTGCTAAGCCTAGAAGGTAGCGATGGTTCACTGACTTATTATTTTTATGTAGGCCATTCTTCCTTGAGGCCACTAAGCCTTCAGGTTTCTCCAAGCCTTTAGTGGTCTGCACTTCGCTGTTATTCTTTCCCTGAGAGTGCTGATTAGTGACTTGCGGTATGGATGCTGATTTATCGCAGCCGAGAGTTGCCCCTTGGGGGCTGAGCAGAAACACTCATGAAGGAGCCCTGATTAAAAAGAGTGGTAATGAAGACAAATGTTTCAGAGGGAGTCAAGAGCAAACCAGGCCTTGGCATTCCCACTGCTCCTCTGAGCTTTTGGAGAGGAGGTAACAGTGGCCAAAGGAAATATTTCCCCCTTGTTGTTTATTTCTCATGGCACTGGAAAAATTTTTCTTTTCCTCCTGGGTGTTCTAACTCTCACTTGTTAACTGCTTTTCATGCAGGGTTGCAATTAACCCTTGGCAGATACTTACCATGTTCCCTTTATATTCACTCTATACATAAAGAAGTTTTTACGTTTTGACCTGTTAACCATTTTAAGATTCTTTAAACTTGACAGTTTCATCTAATTTCTCACGTCATTAAATCGTACTTTATTTTCCAACAGTCCATTCACATGAGGTTTGGTGTTTGTTTGATATCTTTAATCATCTTTTTTTCCGCACTGCCCTTTTTAATAAGGAAAAAGAATGACAAAAAGTAATGCTTACAACCAAGTTTTAAATCGGAGAAAGGTCAGAAAGTTCCTATCTAGTGTTGGACGTGTAACTAAAGACAGATTTCAAAAGTGTATTGGTGGGATCTAGATGGTCCCGCACTTCTATTAACTAGGAATTCAAAACAAAAATATACATCGTGATTTCACCCTATTGTAGTTTTTAAAATTCTGTGGGTTTTTAATTTTTAAAGATCAGCACGGGCTATAATTGAACTAAATAGTTCATGAACGAAAAAGCTGACATGAAAAACATGCCCTGACTTTATTGGGTTTTGTGTTACGCGTGCAGGGATTGGGTAGGCCTGTTAAAATCCATCCGAAGCTCTGCAGTTACTGTCTTGTCAGATTTGTGTTCACGTGAAGAAGCTGTTGATCCAGAGAGGAGATCCATCTACCGCAGGAGTATGTATTGAAGAAGCGGTGACTGGCAGCGAGCTGCACTGGCGTGCCTGATGCACCTTTGATCTCTGCGTCCCAACCAGCTGCGCTCCAGGAGCCACTTCCGGAGTGGGAGCTGCTGTTGCTGCACGGGGCTCCCCCTTGCAAGGTGCCAGACTTTGCACTTGTCCGTGTTGAGTTTCACCAGATTTCTGTCAGCCTGTTCCTCCAAGTCCCCCTGAGTAGTAGCCCTGCCTTCAAGCACTTGGACACATCCTCCCAATTTGGTGTCGTCTGTAAACGTGACGAGAGTGCGCTCGGCTGCTTCTTCCAAGTCAGCGATGAAGACATTAAAGAGGACAGGTCCCAGGATGGCCCCCTGTGGTACTGCCCTTGCTGCCAGCCTCCAGCATGACCTGTTCGTCGCTACTTGCTGAGCTTGATTGGCCAAAAGCGATAGGCAAAACCAAAAGCGAAGTGTAGTCGGGAAACTGTGACTGTGACTTGCAGCTCAGACGAGTAAGTGTGATGAACACCACAGAGACGGGAGCAGTAGTGAATGTGGGAAGAGTTCCTGTGCCATCCTTACAGCTTTGGTAGAAGTCATCTTTCCCTCCCTTCTGCAAACAAGGGGTGAGCTGAACGCGTCCTGGCCAATGAGAATCTTTGGATGGCCCTTTGCATTCGACAAGAATTTCAGGGTACTTTCCAAATGTTGACTAAATTTCTCATGAGTCTTTCTCTTACGGTTTGCTTTAGAACAATATTCTAACCTATCGTGCAGAAAAATTCTTTTTCTTTCTAAAATAGTGTGATAAAGAAACAGTTCATGCAAGAAAAGAATGGGGAGAAGGGTTTTCTCTGATTGACTGGCCTCGTTCATGATGCACCTAAAAGGTCAAAGATTGTTTTGAGAAAGTATTTTAAAGGATGGGTCTGTGTTTTCTCTCTGTCTGAGAATCTACTTATAGCTTCCATAGAAGTTCTTGCAGTGTTAAATAAACTTACTGTACGAGGACATCTACGGCCACTATTTAGTCAGTCTTATACTTCCAAAGTATTAGAATGTAAACATTTTCCAGCATTAGGCTTGAAAAAGAAAACAACAATTAACGTTCCTTAATATCATTTTGTCAAACTGAATTATTTTGTACGGTACTGGTGTAGAATGAAGCGACATTGGGGAGGGACTGTGCGCTTCATGATAGGTGAGAGAATGTATGTGATTCGGTGCCAGATTTTTAGAGTAGTTGCTCAGCTACTTAGCCTGGAAAATCCAAATGACATCGGAAATGTTCAAAACTGGCTAAGGAATCTGAGGCTTGTAAAATTTTAGAAGTAACTTTTGAAAATTGCTTTTGAAGATACTGTTTTGTACACCTCAAAATTCCATCATTTTGGCAGCATAGACTTCTCTAAATTTACTCCACAATTATATAGAATTCAGGAAATGTTGATTACGCATTGCTAAGTGAAAAGTCATATGAGTTTGTTGACATTAAAAATTAAGTGTAAAGGGGAGCTACATCTCGTTAGTAACAGTGTCTGGAACATTAAAAGATCACAGCAACTGGTGTGAGTTTAGTGGCACCAGCCTTTGTCTCTGAGCCATTGCACTCTTCAGAATTTTGGAAATTTTTGGTTTTAAATCTGATTAACTTGTGGGTGTTGGAGAGCTAGTTTGAGGCTGGCATTGCTGCACTAGTCAGATTGCATCACCATCAGCTGCCCACTAATTATCAGGAAATTTATAGCTGCATTAGGTAAATGTCACTTCACTGCAGTGGCCTGGAATAAGAGCGTTTTCTGCTCTGAATTAGCACCATCGGCACGTCTCAGTGAGAGTCTATCCAAGCAAGCTAAGGGCTTTATTTATGCACAAGCATATTAGGGTTTTAAGAAAGGGTAGCTGAAAGATGTTGTATTGCTTTTCTGAACCGTAACATCTCTCCATCATAAATGTGTATTTATTTATTCATTATGCATAATCAAATGTAAAGTGTTTAAAAATAATTTGCTAATTCCAGAATGGCTAGGTCTGTGTTCAGTAACGTAATATTCTGTGTGTACTTAATCTGCAGGAACTCTTCAGAAAGATAATCCGGAACAAGGATTACTTGGTCTGTATTCCTTTTGGTAAAATTCTGTGTTAGGTGATGTAGGACTTCTGCAGATCTAAGCAAGTATAGTCAAATGTTGCAGAATTAAATAATATCTCCTGGATTCATGTTTCTGAGTTGCTCAGTAGAACAGTAGTCTCTTTGACTGAGGTTTTTGGGCAAATAGTTTCTGCTCTGTTTAAGTATGGATGCAAGGGTGCACAGTTGTCCATTCTGATGCACAAACCTCTGGCAAAAAGCTGAAGGATCTCGCATCGCTAAAGGCTGAAGATAGAAGAAACTCAAAGGCTTAAAAAAACCCAAAAGGTATACATAAAAAAAAAAGCCACCTTCATTCTTAATGCACTGGAAATAAGGTTCCTAACTCTTCCCAAAAGCTTGTGCAAAAGACCATCGTGAAATTCATCGTGTTTCAGAATGAAGCCAGAATATCTGAAGAGTTTGTCACTATGAATTCTTTATAAATACCAGTGAATGATGGCCGCTATTCTGTGAATGACAACAATTACAACATGCTGAAAAAATAGAAGGCCACTTATGAAATGCTAACTAAATTCTAGACAAATTTATCCTTTACATCTGTGTTAAGGGACTAAACAGCTTTAGTCCTCCTCTTGCATTTTTCTACCATAGAGTCAACCGTAAACTTTTGAAAATTAATTTCTTTAAAAAAATCGTGTGTGCTTCAGCTGTGCCTGGTATAAATTTTTCAGATAACTTCTAAACCCCTCATTTTTTGAAAACTACAGAGAATCTTTGGACTTTCATTTACAGTGTTGTTTGCTTGCTTGCTTTATAATAAATCGCATGCAAATGGACAGAAGTGATGTTTCACTAATTTTCTGCTGTTTCTGATGGATGGTATCCTGGCATTATATATTAGATATCCTCCCAAAACACTTCCTTAATTATATCTCCTTTCACAAATAATCCTATAAAGCAAGAAACCAAAATTGCAGGTAAAGCATTACTTTTGTTTGCTGAGCCCCAATGCGTTTTCTCAATTTCTGGATGCAGGAAAGGCACCTACCGCACGCTGCTGTTCCATACTTGATTCACTATAGTTAATTAGAAAGTAGAAGAGGTTTAAAGAAAGTCACTGTCTGGTATTAAGCACTTGGCTTCCCTTGTGTTTTTACTCGTGCTGCTTTTATGGTTCAAAGTGATACGGATGAGACGAAGCTTGCATATGGTATTCAGCGGGCCTTTCTTCTGGGTTAGTAACATGAGCGTTGGCACAGGCCAACTGAGCCACTTACTTCAAAAGGATCTTTTTATTAGATAAGAGCAGATACTTACACATCGTAGTCAGAGGAATATAATTTTTACAAAAGACAATTCTGCCTGCAGGTCTGTTTCAAGGTTGTATTGAAGTTGCTTTGCTTTGTTCTTCATAAGATGCAAAAACCCCGCGACCGACCTTCTGCCATACCTTCCAGTTCCAGCATGCAAGTGAAGGACTGAAATTCTGGAAGTAAATTCAGTCTTAAACAGGTTTATTGCAGGCATTAAAACTGTCGTGTGAGAGAAGACTTCATCTTTTCCCTCTGCGTGGTCAATGGTATAGAGTTCTTCCCAGTACGTTCGGAAGGAAGATGGTGATTGCTTTGGGTTTTTCTGTCTAGTGTGTCTCAGTGTTTAATTACCTTGGCTTATACGAGGGATGATTTTACTTGGGAGTCTTGATTTTTTGACTCTGGTGGAGCAAGATCAAACTGTAAAAGCAGACACCAGTCAGCTGTACCTTGTAAGCAGCTTTATGCTGAATGTGGTTCTGGGGATCCACATTACCTACTGAAGAGTCTCTCTTGCTCGTGGGGCTTTGCAGGGCTCCAACAAGCAGCCGGGGGAAAACCCTTCTCCCCTACAAGGCTGTAGTTAACTGTTTGTGTATGATACCTTAGTTAGTGTCGTGAAACTCTATTTGACTTACCGTTGTTCTGGTTGGATGCTAAGGGCAGGGGGGAACTAAATATGAATCTGCCCTTCCTCTGCATCATTAATGCCAGAAGTTTTACTGAAATGCTGTATGCAAATGTAGTTCTGCTTTCTGGCTGGAGGAGTGGTTGGCGCATGGCAAAGTTGAAATTCCGTTGATATAAATGGGTATCTTCAACTATACCCATCCCAAAACATTTGGGGCCTTTTTTGGCTGAAGGAGATGTTATTATTTCATCATTTAAAGTCAGAAGGGCCTTGAAGCCTTTATGCGAAAAGACTAAAGAGCTTAAATGAATAAAATGAAAGGTTATGAGATAGTCCCCTGGAGATAAAATGTATTGTTGCCGTACCTATCTGTATACGTACATACATACGCACATACGTGCATCTTTCCAGTTTGCCTTGCTTGCCTTTGGAAACAATAGTACACCTCCCTGTTTTGTAAATAGGTACCATTTGGATCATTTGAGCTCAGCAAAATCTAAATTGCTTCTTTGGGTGTTGATAGCATCTCCACCAAAACTAATTGTGCAAATGCTACAGCCTTTGCAGTAAGCTGAGAAGTCAAGCAGAGGTTTTCACCAGCTGCTGGCTCTCTTCCTCCAGCATCAGTTGGCTTTTTAGGACCCTTCCGTAGCTGTTAGCAGTATAGATTGTGAGAAGATGTGACCCTGACGGAACAGAAGTGTGTTAAGGTGTGTGTATGTAGCGCGCATAGTTCTTAAAATCATCTCTAGAAATAAGTTTTGAATCTCTCCCTCATGTTTTATAGTATGTTAGGTGTTCACGGTGATATTTAGACTTTGTTCCCAGTGGGAGAATAGCCAGCAAAGTATAGATTGCCGTTGCCAAAATTTACCATTCCCTGGCGCTGGTGATGACCTGCCCAAGGGTGTTTTTTTTCCTCTGGGTTCTCCCTCACTGTGGTGCTGAGCTTGGTCCCTCCAGGGGCTGCCTTCATATTTTGTATAAACCAAGATCATTCTCTCTTCCAGAAGTTAAAACATTCCCGAGATGGCAAACGGCTGAGAAGGTTCGCTTCAAAAGACGCCCGATTACTCTGTGTATTTATGACATTCATTGTAAATGCCGGTCTCCAGGGAAACGGGGAAGCGCAGGGCGAGTGCTGGGAGAGGGAGACGGTGCCTTATGCGCGGGTATAGGAAGGGGCTAACCCTTGAGGTCCCTTCGGCCAGCGAATTCCGATTGCTGGTTAATGTTTTGTAAGCGGGGCAAGCTGCTTTTCTGGAATGCAGAAGTGTGTTGCATACGTCCGCGTAACAATCAGTGCAGGGCTTCTCATCTGCGATAGTAAATTAATAAACAGCCAGACTGTTCTTGCATAAAACTTTTATACTAGTGCTTTTCTATAAGAAATGACCTTATATAATTAGGTACATTACAGTAGTATGAATTTATAATAAATATATATATACGAATTTATAATAAATATAACGTGGCATTTGGATATTGCATGATTTAAAATAACGTTACGTTCTAGTTTGGAAGTGCTCTGACAAACACTGGCTGGGCAAGAGACACTTTTTCCTCTAAATTTAACCTGATTGATCGTTTTGCAAATGTGTTATTATTTTGATGCTTTTTTTTTACCATATTTTTTTTTTACCATATTTCATGTCAAGCTGCTCAGAATTAAACCTGGTGATGTAAAAATACTTTATACAGTGTTCCCAGAACATACATAATTTTAAGGAACTTAACCGATAATTGCTTTCTTACGGGCCCTGATGGAAGCGAATGACGATCTTCATGATCCCTTCAGGAGCATCCGTGTTTGCAGACAGAGCCGCTGTTGTGATTTTATTCCAGATCTAAGTACAATCCCAAAATTTTGGACTAGTCAGAAAGGTTGAGGTACGTGGGGATGTGGCAGCTGTCCCCTGGGAGGGCGTTTGATGCTGGAATCTAACTCTTCCCTTCCACCGTTTGCATGGGCAGCCCGATTTCGATGGGATCCTCAGGACGGCTGCTCTCAGTCTGGCATCCCCTTCGCCCAGGGCACTGCTGAGCTGAGTTCCAGCATGCTGCTTACCCGCCCAGCTCTTAAATCCTCATTAACTGCCTTCACAAGGCGAAAGCAAGATGCAGAACGCTTGTATTTGGTCTAGGTTTTGGGCAGTGGTGAGCCCGTTGGAAAGGAGAGAGCCAACATGTCAACAAGTGGCAGAGCCGCTCGCTTTTCTCAGCAGGCGGGTGCTGGGGCAGCTCCGCCGCCGCACAGCAGCTCGCTGAAGGCAAATGTGAACGTTAATCCGGCCTCATTGTTCTGGGGTCAAACCCAAAGCAAAAAATAAAAGAGAAATCGGTGTGGTAACTCAGGGCGGCAGTGTGGTAAATGGTGTTTGTTTGCCATGTGTATTAGGTTGGGGGTTTTGCCTCTTTTCTTTTTTTTTTCCCCCTTTTTTTTTTTGAGCTATCATTTATGTGTGTGCTTTTCATTCTCTTTTAGTGTGTAAGAGAGCAGGCATTCCAGCTGAGTTCAGGCTTCCTCGTGAGGTGAAGACTTTTGTCCTCCATTTGTTGTTATGCAATATTGTGCTGCTTTTGGTGGTGAAATAAAGCGGGGGGGGAATTGTCTGCCAATACGACTGTGATATTTGGATGATTTATCTCATTCCTCTTCTGAGTAACCTAACTTTGACATTATTCGTGAACTCCGAGCCTTGCTTGCGTTGTTCTTGCTAGTAGAAAACATAGCAAGGATGTAGTGGGTAATTGAACCCAGATGCACCGAAGGCTGCTCAGCCAGACTGTTATTTTAGCCTACGCTAGTAGGTTTTTTAATACGAGTTTGACCCTACTTTGAAACATTCTCAAAATACCATATTTAATATCAATTTATACACTTTTGCCCGAAGATGGGGCAGTCATTCGAAAAAGTAATGAAACACTTTCTACCTGTTAATATAGGAGATGCAGAAAGAGTTTTGGAGTTAATTTATGTATGTAAGGAACAAGTTTTACATGCTGCCTTTCTAATTGGAGCGCTGTCGTGTGCCTGTAGTTGGGGTCGTCGCCGTCAGGGGTGAGGTGTCTGCGAGCTCTTGCTGTGCCGGTTGGCAGTGCCCACCTCTGCGGCACGGTGGGCAGGAAGGTTTGGGGCACACGGTGATACGAAGATTTACCAACAGTCTGTTTCAGTAAGTTGTTAAATGGAGTTTAATAGCCACAGTACATACTAATCTTAATTATTTTTAATGGGAGGTAAATGTTCAGTGTATATGTTCTGTGAGGTTAAGCTGTGTTAGTTAAACAGCTTAGAAATGCATTCCTGATTTTAAAAAAGAAAAAAAAAAAAAACACCCCACCACCCCAAAGCCATGTTTCACTGCCAGAATGGTGGTTTGATTTTGACATACATGTAACGTACTTTCCATATCCACACTGTATTTTTCTAAAGGAGGAGCTGCTCGGAGCTGTACAGGGCAGAGCCAGATTTCCCTCCTCAATACGGGCTTTGTCAGTAACAACTGAGCACAAAAAAAATCTTCTGTATAATTAAATTTCCTGTGAAGATAGCATACTTTTTTTTCTACTTAAACAGACGTGGTTTTCATTCATTAATACTCTGGCCAGGTGGAACTGAGGCTGCTACCTTTCCAACGTGTCTAATTATCCTTTGTTACATGGTGGCAGGGAGTTGAAGTTTTGTGGTTGTCCATCAGCAGCTCAAAGTAAAGTTAGAAAGAAACAAGGTTTTGTGGTAGATCTTGAAAGTAAATACTTACTTTGGTTAATTTTTTTTCAATTTCACTCTAATTTAGGGTTAATTCTTGTAACTGCTTTTTGTGAAACAGAGAGGGGATATTGAAGGCGAGTGGGTTGAAGTTATTTTAAAGTCACCTTAAGGTACTGCTGTACAGGCTCAACGTCGGCTCAGCTGAAGCGGTGCTGCCATTAGTTTCCAACTGCAGTCCATCGCTTCATGTAAAAACCACAGCTTCAGTTGGGCTGATCATGGCAAACTGCTTTAAACCTGTTTGGCTCTGGGCAGTGCAGCTTAAAATATAGAAAGCGAGAAATTAAAAATGGTCTAGTGTTTTTCTTTCTGTTCTCTTATCAGAAATGTTCATTCAGACTCTAACAACTGTTAGAACAAGATAACAACTTCAGGCCAGCTGTCAAATGTTTACCATTATCAAACCTCTCCCTAGGGTAAGATGCGACTTTGGCTCGCCTCACCGGCAGTAATTTAATTTTTCCTTCGTTCTGACTCGGAAATGGCAGCATTTTTCAAAGCTTCCTCCCACTGATGGCTGAAATTTTCCTTGTGAAATGATTTCCACCAGTCTTGAATCTTTCTTGCTTCTGCCGTCTTCACCTTTACTGATGGTTCTGCAACTCATCACCAGCTATGCAAACTGACAGTTCACATCCTGGGGCAGCAGCCGGGGCTGGCCTGCAGAAAGGAGCAGCCTGACCAAATTTACGCTCACAAGATCTCTTAATTCACAAAAGCATTTGCTCTAGTTCCTGTTCTCTGCTGCAGGGGCTTTTGGGGGGGCCAGCAGGAGAGCGTTCGGCGGGGAGAGAGGCACTCTTCACACTCTGCTGAGTACACAGCCTTTCGAGATGAAAAACAGACGGAAAGAGACATTTCCAGCCATCTTGCTGATCTATGCAGTGGTTCACTGAACTGTGCAACATAGCACCAGACCCATGTATCATTTAATGTGCTAATTTCTTCTTTTTTTTTTTTTTTTTTTTGAGTGAAGGAGTCTTTCATTTTGTTGACAAGCATGTTAAAATTAAAAGTGGAAACAGTTGAAAGAGAGCCTAAAATGTAAACTCAATACCTACCGGTTCCTTCCTCCTTTGACATTTAGAGCTATGGAGAGATCTGCTTAGTTTTGAAAAGCCTCTGACAAATGAGAATAGTCACAATAAGTTTTCTATTTGGTCTGAACTGCACGTAACATCATGATTTTTTTTTTTAATTTTTTTTTTCTCCCTCACAAGCTGAAACATATGCCATATGCTTGCCCAAATGCTTCCCCATCTTGAGCTGCAAGACAGATACAAAACTTTTGTTACGTTCTTTTCCTAGACAAATATTTTGTTCCTTCTCCCTTACAGCCATTCCCTCCCACCCAAGGCAGTTCGCAGCCAGAGAAAAGCGATGCTTTCCCTGTCGCCCCGCTGCAGCGCAGCCATCGGCACGGCCGCTGCGCGCTCGCGCGGTAGCAAAAGGTCATTCAGACACTTTTTTTTTTTTTAGGTATTCTTTGCCTCCCCGTTGGAAGCTTCTTCTAAGAATAACCCGTTTTACATTTTTGTGATTACTTTGGAGAAAAAATGTGCAGTAATACCAGAATGGAAAGGGGGGGGCGGCGGGAGGGGGAACAACATTCCAAGTAATTTGATCGCGCTCCTGTAGTATTTGCTTTGGTACTTCCCTATCATTAGCTATCCAGTTGCTTAAGGAGCAGCTGCACAGTCTGGTAAATTAATATATGTTGTAGTCAAAAGTTTAGACAGAAGAAGTTAACTTAGTTTGTACTAACACAGATCCTGATCTCCTTAACTGGTATTCTAATTGAAGATGGGGGAATTTTTAGCTCTTTTCGTGTGTAAAGTAGTCCTGTCTCTCTGTAACGGTGAAGTTTTGCAAAATATATATCTATTTCTAATGGCGTCTTGTGTCCTTAGCGTTAACTCTACTTGTACGCTCTGTTTTCTGAGCTTTTAGGCATTGTGAGAAATACATGAGAGGTTTGCGAGCAGGGGCAAGGAGGGGTCAGACGTATCCAGTGCGTGGATCGCACGGGCAGAGTACCCTGCCTTGGAAACGTTAGTTAACAGGAGAGCTGCTTTCTGCATGCACTGAGGAGCACAAAATAGTGGTAACTGGTCAGGATATTTGTCATCTTAATAAACTGACAAAATGGAAAAATAAACGCGAATCTTATCAGTCTGCATTTTTGTTCGGGATGAAAGTGTTTGAAGAAAAATCATAAAGGAATCCATGGTAGCTCAAGGAGGTTAAACTCAACAGTTGTTTCCTTTGAAGTGTATGACCACGAGGTTAATTGCCAAAACTGCTTGTGGAAAAGGTGGTAACAATTTAACAAGACTGTACAACTGCAGGGACTCAGATGAATATCAGGTGTTTGCAGATGGTTGGGTTGGGGTTGTGTGTTTTTTTTTTTTTTTTGCCTAACAGGAAAAGGGGAGAAAAAACCAGAATGAGAACCAGGGGACAGAGCGGGAGAAGAAAAGCCCGACTAAACAGCCAATAATTCCTTGTTTGCTTTGCCAATGAGGCTGTAATTGGCCAGGAGGTTAATCGCAGCCTGTGGATTGGCGGGCGGCAGCGCTCGCTCCGCGCTCGCTCCATGCTGTTAGACAGGAGACGGCAATTATTAGAGCTTTCACGTCTCTTCTTTAGGCTCACGACGGCTCTGATTTATTAATCCCAGTAAGACTGCTGCGAGGAGTTTACAGTTCAAGGCACGGGGTTTGTATTTCTGCTGCTTGCAGTCAAGTTTATTCCAGAATTTATTTTTCCAGCTCTGGATCAGTAGGTTCGTTTTGTCCCTTTCAGAAACTGCCATACTTCTAAATCTTTCTTAATTTAGCAGGAACAAAGTCTTTAAACACGGAATTCCCTGAAGCCCTACAGAAACCCAATTAGGTCAATGCAATATCATAATTGGAAAGCTGAGATCCCTTATCATTAGTTACACTGGGTAAACAGAGATGCAAAAGTGTGATTATAAACAGAAGTAGAAGAAATTTCTTTTAGTGCTGGTTTGCACTTCTAGAAGGAGACCCTTTATCATTTTAACAGTATCATCAGGGTATTTTAATTTTGTCTTTCCTTCTCAGAATTCAGCAGTGTTTTTTTCCATTGTTACATTTTATATCTGTAGCAATTTGTGGAACTTGGAAAATGTGTACAAAGTACAGCTTTTTCAAGCTTTTTTTTCCTGTAGACAAAGAGTTGGCAGTGCCTGAAAACAATGAAATGAGAAAGAATCTTTAAATCTTTAACTAAACTCTTTTGAACCACAAAGAAAGTGTATGACAAAGCTTGCTCGCCAGTCGCTAATCCCTATTTACATAGATTTCTTTCTCTCAGATATCCTTAATGAACTGCAAGTTTTATTAACAGCAACTCAAATAATATTTTTATGGCTTGATGTTTAACTGAGTGACCAGCAAAACTTTGAAACCTTTCTAGTACAACATAATTTACTTGCTCAACTGTAAAGCCAAAGCAGCAGCCTGAATCCTAAATTTAATGCATACTGTAATTTTTCATGTCTTGTTTTGCTGTTTTCATATTGTGTATTAAAAGCAAAACTTCTTCTGGGAAGAATCCTCCCTTTGGAGCAAACACAACTCTGCACTCCAGCTGGAGCATCACGGTACGCTGCTGGCCGCCCTTCACAGCAGTCAGGAAATGTTGTGTGCTAATGTATGTGATGTAATGCAACAGATCGGATCTCTTTGGTCTGTTAAAGAATCGTGAATTTGGGTCATGATGGAATCACCCAAATAATCACACTCTGAAGTACGTTATTGAACCTCTGGCTTACCTTTTATAAACAGAGAATTCATTAAATCACGGAGTTGGGCATCTATGCGAAGTGATTACAACCAAAGAGCAAGGTATTTGGGAACCTCTAGTTTCACCCTTTCCTATGAGGTGTGACTTGAGAGAAAGAGCTAAATTGGCTGCCAAACACCTATAAATCTGCTGTAGGGTCCTGTCTGTCGTAAGCCATTTACATTTTTACGATTCGATTATGGCCCTTACACTGTTCCTATGCCAGCGATGGTTTACAGGTGGCAGAAACCCCAATTCCAGCCCCGCAGAAGGTACCTGCCGGTCTTGCTTTTTTGATTAAACAGATCCAGCATTTATATAACCCCATGGCTATAAAGCATAATTCACACTTCTGAGAGGGGTGAAAGAACTCAGTTTACAAGTGTGATACCTCTCCGATATCGATTCAGACTCTGCTCGTGAAGACAATGGCATGTTGAAGATATATGTTGCTTAATATAGACCATCCTTTCTTATTTTTCAAACTAACGTTGTCACTAATGGTATCCGGTGGGTCCGTGTGACTCAGCAGACAGAAAAGCTTCGCTTCTGTTGGGGTGCCAAGCAAGTCTCAGCTTGAGCAAAGAGAGCCAACTGTCATTCAGGTTTAAACTTTAAGAATATTTCTTCCTCATTATAAGAGCACATACTCACTAAAACGCATGGGAGAAGGTATTCTTCCATATCATTCTTCTTTATTAAAAAAAAAGGGGGGGGGGGGGGGGGTGGAGGGAGGAAAAAAAAAAGGCTTTGCAATCTGCATATGCAAATCTTGCCATGTTCCTCCTAGACAGGAGGAAACTCTAACTCTCAATAGATATTTATTTTCTAAATTGGCGACAGACATGCAAGCGAGAATGTTCAAATGACTTCAGCTCTCTTTCTGCCTTCATTATGTCAGGCTAGCAGATCACATATGGCATTATGGAAATCAGTAAATGAAAACCATATTGATCAGCATTGAGAACAAATGTAAAAAAGCTGGACTAAAGGAGGAGAGGTGGAGAAGTATGCTCCACTGTTCAACCTGATAGGCCCTCGTTAAGGCCTTTAATCATTTATTAATGTAAACTCCCTCCTTCCCTTTCCACTCAAATTACCTCAGCCATAGAGCATCCTGCTCCATTTATCTTTTAATGTTTCCTTTATTTAATTTATTTTTAAGCTATACATTATACTTTTATTACAAAATCAAGGGTTTGGTTTGTGTTTTTTTTTTTTCTTTTCTAGAGGACAGTATTGAGCAACCAGATTTGATATAAATGTCCCAGCAAGCTTGCTTGAGCGTTAAGGGGAAGAACGAGCAAGATTTGGCTTTTCGTTGGATGGCAGATTTGGCGTGCTGGAGGACTTGCAGTGAGAAGGAGTGTGTATTACAGAGCCTCCCCCACTTCACACTGTTTGTAATTAAGGTTGTGTCAGCGTTTCCATCATAAACCCTTGTTTACAGGGTTTATAATTCAGCTGTGAAAATTTGCTCCGGGCCAGATTTGACATACAAGGGTTCAACCTCACAGTAAAGGAGACTTCTACCCTTCCTCCCTCCCTCGCCCAAATCTAAAAGCTACGCAGTCAGTTCCAAAAATATAAAAAGAAAAGGCGTAGCGGTGGGCTTGTGGGACAATTGAAGAAATTTTTTATTAACCAAAAAAAGCATTGGGCCAATGTCCCACTTCAACAACTCTTAAAATCACGTTGAGACCCATAGATGACTGCAGTGTGTGCCAGCTTTAGCAGAAGCAAGCTGTTTTGGTCAGGTGGTGAGATCTCTAACTTGCGGTCCTTCATCAAACTCTTGAGTGATGGATGTCTCTATCCCGATGGCCGTTTGCTTGAATACTCTCTCATTCTCTCACAGTTTAGGCAGAAATTTCCATGACAATAATTAGGGGGTTCTGCTTTGAAATTTGTACCATTTTGTGCTTCTGACAAAGCTCTCGCTGGCCCATGGGGTATTTCCCAGTATCCTCTCTGCTGTGTAACGTAGGCTGTTCTTAGAGATAATAATATACTTTTTACTTGGAATCCGCATCTTTCCCACAGCAGAAATATTTTCACTGGCATTTTTTAATCCATTTGGTTAAAAAAAAAAAGTCTGGGGGTGTGTGTGTGTGTGTTGGAGCAGTTGGGTGTCTGTCGCATGTTCGTTTAAAAATACCTAATAAAAAGCACGAAGAAGAGCCAGAATGGTCTCCCCTTGCCCAACTTGGATCAAGAAGCTGGAAATAAGCACGAAGCTGCACTGGTTCTGCGTCTTGCCTTGCTTCTGGCTCGTGGCAGCACCGCCTGCCTGGTGGGCTGCAGGATGGAGGCGCAGTGGGCACACGGCAGCCCGGGCTGTGAATTTCCGGGCTGCTGTCAGTTTTAGTTAAAGCCTTATCATTTTAACGTTTTTATATTCTCTGTGATAATGGACTTCAAGTCTCAGTCATGGAGATGGCTCCTGATGGATATGGAATGATACTGGCGTCGCACGCCGCAGTGTGTATATCTAATTTATTTTAAGTGGTATTCCAGATTTTTGGGGGGGACAATTCCGAAGGGGCAGCAAAGATACATACAGTGATGTATCTATAAAATACGTGTGTAAAACATATTCCGTCCTTCCTCTTTCTTGCACACTCACCCACTTCCAACTTCTTTTCCTCTTTGAGTCGCATTACAATTCTACTTTCCTTTCTCTGCTCTCAACATCAAACAGTATATAAATTACAGCAAGAGTGCTGTCTGTGGCAGACATACAGTCCTTGTTTGTGGCAGAAGAGCAGAGCATTAAACAGTGAGTGGACTATGCAGAGAGCTCTCTCTCTCTCTCCCTGTTCCCAGTGGGAGTGTTGTTTATAGAGCATTATAATTTATAACTGAAGAGAGTGGATTTAATTTCAGTGGAGGGGGCTCGCCAGCAGGGCGCCAGCCTGCAATCATATGAATCAGCAAGCTGCAAACTCTATTGAATGGAAAGTATTATCGCTGGCCACAAACGGACACTGTTTCTCCTTAAACAACTCCCTCGGTGCAGGAAGACGTTGTCTTCATTCATCTATTTTACATATCTACTCCTGTTTTAATTTTGCTGTTTCCTAAAAGTCTTTTCTTTTTAGAATGCATCTTTTCTTTTACTGCCTTACTTCCTGATCTGACATTGGAAACTGATTATTGTGTGTATGTTGCTGATTTTGTAGCTCTTAAACTCAGCTTTTCTTTTTAGTGTGTGTTTTGGTTTTAGTTTTTAAAATGCCATTTTCTTCTGATCCTGTGTACAAGCAACTTTTATGGAAACCGAAGTTAAACATGCAAACAAGAGTATGATAATCCATTAGCATTAATATTGTAAAGTGGCAGTCAGATTCAATCACAGGAAGTTTTATTTAATCATGGATGTTTTGTGTGTTTCCCCTGCGCTTCCCTTGCACAAATGGAAAATCTGTTTTCCCCTCTTTGGTCTTTGAGAAGTTTAGCGTTTTGTCCTTTGAAATAGGACCGTCAAATCCATAATGAAGTCTGATGACTTTCCGAAATACTTTCAAGCAGTCTTTGATTATATTTTGTATCAATAGCTTTTGTGGTGTTTGAGAGAGGGCGAACTTTTGTGCAGCGCTTGGACTGATGTTTCCTGTAAGGGTTTTATGCAGCTCCTGTAATTTATTAGACATTTGCAAGCAAAGCAGTAACACAACGCATTAACAACCTATGTCAAATATCAGTTTTACATGAGTTACTTTTTTTTCCCCCTCCCTTCTTTTTATAAAATAATAGCTAAGCTTTAAAGAAAAAAGAGAAACAGTGGGATATACGACAGATGGGATGGTATTATGGACTTGTTAGCTGGGTTCCTGGCGGATAATTGCAGCAGCAATGAATACCTGCTAGCTGCTGCCTGTCTGCCATTGAGAGCAAAGTTTCTGTTGAAGTTTGGGCTTTTGTAAGGAATAGAATCTTTTCGTTTTCTCCTAAGCTCCAGGCGCCACGCGCACATTGGCTGCAAGTGCGGTGTCAGGCCGGGCTTGCCCAGGCTCGGTCCAGCCTGCCAGGGGAAGGTGTGCTGGGAGGGCATCTCCCCACGGAGCCGCGGGAACCTCTCTCCCACCCTCCAAAGGAGGGGTTTTGTTGTGTAGGAGGGAATGCTGCTTTAGGGGAGTGTATGTTAATTATGCAGCTCGTGTCCCACACAGCTGGATAGGAGGATGGTCTTTCTTTTCCCTGCCCTACATACTGATCTTCAGACCTGACTAAGGAGCTTTGTATGTCTAGTGATGATTGAACAGTGGGGGCTGCCCCTTCCCCCAACCCCGCTCCGCACCAGAGCGAAATCTGTGCCATGGCATTCGTTTCTGCAGATTCAGGAGCGTGATCAGGCTGACGAGATGATAATTGGCCTAATTCTGCACTCCTTTCACAGGGAAATGCAGAGCCTTGAGATGGCAGATCCACTTCCATGCGGGCATGCAAGGCAGCTCCCAGAGGTGTTTCACAGACCCTATAAAAACACCGTTCCTATATTATATTTTGCAGTTTTAAGCATTGACAAATAGCAACTTATCTAATGTATTTTAAATAATTGCGGCTCTTTTGGTTACATATGCTTGGTAATTTTGCCTCGCTGAAACAAGTTGTGCAGCTCCGCAATCTCTCTGATGTTAGTATCTAATCGAAGTTGTGCCTTTGGTTCAGCATATACAGGAGTAGCATCAGTCTCTGTTTGCTTTGCATTGCATTTATGAGCATAATAAAGTTATTGCCCTCGTTTTCACAGAGAGATTGTCCTGCATTAGCAAAAAAAGCCACATAAATTATTTGCAAATGAGTGGCTTGTTTTTGCTTATTGATTTCCCAGAAGTGGCAAAATGCTTTAGCTTATGTTCACGACTATTTATAAAATGTAAAAATGTATTTTTCTCTCTGCCTCTTGGCACAGACGGTAAAGTTTGTTAAAGGATTAAAAGCTACATCCTACTGTTCCTCCCTTAACCGTTCCACAGGCTTTTAAACAGTCTCCTCGATGGTGTTTTCTAGACTTAACTTCACACTAAATTCAAAAGGTACATGAAAAAATCCTAGCTCTTTAATTCCATATTACCATATACGGCTCTTTTGGTCCC
Organism: Pluvialis apricaria; assembly: GCA_017639485.1. Taxonomy (NCBI): domain Eukaryota; kingdom Metazoa; phylum Chordata; class Aves; order Charadriiformes; family Charadriidae; genus Pluvialis; species Pluvialis apricaria. Next base: position 1,717,813 of record CM030024.1, read on the forward strand.
CTTGCAGGGGGAAAAAAAGCAGTAAAATCCAAACCCGTAGGTAGATTGGAAAGATAGAGCTCAGTACCTTCCAGTTTCACCTCATTACCTCTTTTGTATGAGTAAGAACTGTTTTGCACCACAGAACGATCATATTTTATACTGTTTAAATCTGAGTCAGAGCTGGTAAATATTTTGGGCATACAGAGTAAACTAGTTAGTGTTTAACTTTCGCCTTGCAAAAGCCAAGATGATTCACAGCGTTAACATTTTAATTTCTTCTTCGTTCTAAATGCGATGGGAATGAATTAGGTTGGACGTTTTAAATCATTAAGGATTTAAGTTATGTCCCGCCTTTCTGTATAATTTTTTCAGTGCTTCTTTGGAGAAAACTTAAAATGCTGAAATACTGTGGTTGGCTTATCATAAAAATATTTTTTCATTCTGGTTGGGAAATAGGATAGTCTGTATGTGGAGCTTTCTCTTTCTCTAGTCTAATATGTCTGCAACAAATGTGAGCAAAACCTGCTACGTATTTAAAGTTAACAAGAGGAACGTCACCTGAGGTATAGTTAGATGAAATTGTAGCATTTTGTGTGCAGCAAAACAATCTCTTGAGGAATGCTAAGTTAGGGAGGTCTGGCTGTTTTTATATAGTTCAAAATTACTTGATCAAAGAATTTTAAGAAATAAAATGCAGAACTAATCTTTATTGAAAATATACTTTTATTTTACTAGGTGACTTACTACTGTATAACACTACTTATTTTCAGTTGCATATGCTTCTGCTGTAGGTCTCGCTATAATAAAGACATTTTTGGGTTTGCTTTGATGAAACTTCACAAGAGCCGTCTGCAGGGTAGAAATACAATTTCCCCTCTGCTTTAATTGTGCTCTGTCGTGTATTTGGCTCCGCTAACCGAATCAAGGGAACTGCATTTGGGCGATCTGAGTGGATCTTATCAGCAGTGGACTCTGGGTCATATTTTTAACTCTCTGCCCATTTGAGAATTAAAATTTGCTGCGCAGTTTTATGCTCCCTATCGGCACATAAAGCGAGCCAAGCACCGTTTGGGGGAAAGCAGCCGCATGAATATCCCCCCCATTTATGTGCCTCAAAAAAAGGTCATGTCCTTATCAGCGATTGTAATTGATAACAATGTGGTGGTTTCAGTCAAATCTGTGACCTTGGTCCCGCAGCGGGGCCCCTGCGCTGGTCGCTGCTTTCCTCACTTACTGCTGCTTTGATGTGATCCGGCAGCTGATAGAGACGCGCGCAGGTCAGGGAGAGGCAGCTGGGCTGGCAGCGCCAGATTAAAATATTTCTGACCCACAAAAGTAACCAAATGCCCATATTTCTTCATTTAGCATAATTAATACCTTGTATTTCCATTGACTTTGATAAACTGAGTTTCCCCCCCACACCTCCCCCCTTCTTTATTATTTTATTCCCTGTAGCTTTCAGTAATGATCGCAGGAGACCCGTAGTTAAAATTTTTTACAGACTCTGAAGAATAACATGTTTTGAAAAAGCGAAGATCAGAAGTCTCAATTAGGTCACAGCCTAGCAGGAAGCTTATAACCACATTAAAATGGGAAAGTTATTTCAATTTTAGCATACTATATTTTCAGTGGCCAGCGTAGTAAGCTAAAGGCAAAAAGAAACCTACTGGATCTCTCACCAAGGAAATCCTCTTGCTCTTAAAAATTTGCAATTAGGGAAGATACGTACAATAAGTGAAAGTGTTCAGTGTGCTTTAATGTATACGCTTCTTGAGAAGAACTTACTGAAACAGCATCTAGAGGAACTGATGAAACACTTTTTTTTTTTCTTCTTCTTATAAATATTCACTGTGAATTATTGTTGTCACCACTTAAAGTCACTGTATAAAAAGCAGTTGCAGAGTGCCTGCCTGGGTCCCCGGGTACGAGCTCGGAGGATTGGCATAAAACATCTCTGACTAATAGTGAACCTGAGAGTATCCACTCAGAGCTCCAATGTCAGCTGATGTCTTTATTTAAAAAATAATAACGGAAAACAACGGCAAAGCAAGCCATCTGGAGGGCTGACGTTTGCTGTGGGCAATGATATTTGTAGCTGCTGCTCTTTCTTTTCTGGATTTGTGGCAAGGTAGAGCGTGCAGCCCGTTTCTCTGGCCGCTGATGCCGTGTGCCGCTGCGCGCTGCTTGTAAACAAAGTCACCGGGCAGAGATTAACAGCCCTGATTTGTCGTGATGAATGGAACTCGGTTAGGTTGCTCTCGTAAGGCAAGAAATATATTTTATGCCATAACCAAATTTGATTCCTTTTTACCAATAAATTTTGAATTGCATTTAACAGCCAGATAAATGCAGAGCTTATTTTATTGCAGTTATGATTCTAGATATCTCTATTACGTGTATTTCTATTGAACTTTACATTAAGCACAGTAGATCTTCTCTGTCAACAAATAAATTAAGCTTGGACCAAGTAGTATTTTCTTGTAGGTATCACGGTTCTGTTTTTGCAACATGTTTTTATTTTCTGGTGCAGCACTCATCAAAGTACAATACCAATGAGCCTTATGGATCCTGAAGTACTCCTTAGACGAAGTGGTCCTGAACCATTACTATTGGCAGGGCCCTTGCATTGCTATAGGGAGATCATCTTTGCTAGAACTAATGCAAAAAAAAGGAAAAAAAAAAAATTATGCAGGCAGTTTTACTGGTCTGCACAGAATGAGAGAGATGTGCAGTCGGATATGGACAAGGGGCCAGACATGTTAGCAGATTTAGTTCCCAAAGTATTGAGGTTCAACACTCCCTTTTCTAAACATCAGAAGTGGTTTATACGTTCAAATTTAGCTCATAATATAACCGAAGCATTAGCATTTAGAAAGAAAATGGTGTTTGAGCAGTTTGTTATTTTTACTGTGAATACATCGTCTATTTTTGAACCAGCTGATCCTTGCCCACCTGACTGCATTTCCTTAATTCGGGCGTTCTCAGCCTTTGCCACACGTGGGATCCCTCCACCTTACTGAGATCTCCTATCCGTGTGCCGGCACCTGTCCCTGCCCCTGTCGGGGCTGAGACCCCCTGTGCGGGTAAACGCTGGTGGTGCCAGCGGAGCGCCGGGCTTGCGGGGGGAGCGGGGAGTGCACCCTTTGTGTGTGCGCGGCTTGGTAGACGGGGAACCCTGCTGCCGTTAGGATGACCTTGGGGTTAAACAAGGGTATCGACTGCCTGCTCCAGGTTTGCTTCTCTTGCTATCACAATTCAGCATATTTTACTCTTCTTGTGTATTTTATGTTGGAAATGACAATTTTATCCTAAAAATTAATTATAAACATACTAGCCATCAGGAGAGGTGGTGGTGTTGGATCCTGGGTGCTGGGCAGACGCATTAGAGCTGTAAAGCACATTTGCAGCAGGGACGAGTTGGATCCAGCAGTACTGAAGCTGTTCTTACGAGACTGCACCTGCAGAATTGGCATCTCCTCCACCTTCGTGAAAACTGAAATAATCCAAACTCTTCATGTTACATAAAATGCAAACGTGGCTTCGCATTTCTTGTATGGCTTTATTGACCAAGTCCGAATTCCCCACGAAACGTTCGATAAAGGGAGGGGGTTGTGGAAGACTCGAGTCTGGCAGAGGCAAGTGTGTGCTGATGTTTGTAAGGCAGGGCTACAAGTGCGAGCAAGTTGCTTTTCAAAATCAGAGGAAGCCCCCCTGGAATCCAAATTCTGTGTGAAACTGGCGCTCCTTTGATGCTCTCGATGTCCCTCATCTCTCTCTTAGTGACTGCAAATATGACTTGGTTGTGTAATGTTTTGGGAAGTGTTGGTTATTTGGGGCTTGTCAGGATTTGTCATTACTGATTGCTAATTTTGCAAGTGGCAAAAAATAGAAATGGGGAAAGAAAATATAAACGTCAGGGGATTCCTTCTCTTTACCTGTGTTTGCAGCAATGCTGTGTTAAAAATAACACCAGCAGCGCGTATGATATTTAGTTAGCAAGCCAGCTGGGCTGCTCTGAGGCTCAGTACTCCGCGTTACCGTTTTTTCCCCTCCTGCGTGACTGTGTTTTTGCACATGCTGGGTACAGTCGTTCTCAACATGTGCATCAAATCCAGGAAGCATCCCGGCTACTGTGCGTGCGGATGAGCTACTGCACATCCCGCGGGCTCTGTCAGCACGCTGCTCCCGCCCTGCAGAGGAGGAGGCGGCACAAAAGCCATTTTTGCACAACCTGCTTTTTACACTGAGGCGAGGAGTTGGCCCGCAGGCTGGCCGAAATGTCGGGGGCCTCTGTAGCCCCGTGCTGCTGACCCAGGAGAGGCAGGAGCCGAGAGCAGGCGGCTCCTGCTGCCATCGCTGCTCCTTCGGCACGGAGCTTGCTCCTTCGGCACGGAGCTTGCTCCTTCGGCACGGAGCTTGCTCCTTCGGGGCCCTGCGGGAAGAGGGCTCTTGGGAGCCTGCTGTCAGAAAGACGCTGTCCCGAGGGGCTGCGAGGAGCCCTACGGCTGTATGTTTAGCACTTTTCTTTTTCTACACCAACTTCAATATATACACTGCATTGAAAGAGGGGGAGAAAAAATTAGGCTCAGATCTCATGGACGTTTCAATAAGCATCTAACTTTAAGCAAAAGTAGTTTTAAGTCTGTGAAGCTACTCTTCGGCTTAATAATAAACATCTGTGTAGTTCTTCATACCCTATGGTTTCAGACAAGCCAATGTCTGACGAGCTCACAGCTCAGCGTAGATGATTTAAAGCTCAGGTCAGTATTTACGCACAGAACGCTTGGGGAAGCAAAAATAGAAAACGTCCAAGGAAACTGTGTTTCAGGGGTGACTTTAACAGTTCTAATTCTGAGTAGGATGTGTGTCTGTAACTTGCATATTATATAGAAATGTTTAAAAAAATCCGTTTGGACATGGCAAATCCAGTATTTAAGTGTCTTTTGTGCTAATTCTTTTAAAAGAAGCCTACATTCCAGCATGCCTTCGTTCAGTAATTTAATTGGGATGTAGGTCTTTGAGCTAGTGGCTGATTAGAAAACATGACCTGCTTGAGAGATCAAGAAGGTAAATTGATAAATGTTGTAGCAAAGGTTAGTAATGTGTGAGAGAGTAGAAGCTGCTCTGGGCTTTGAATCACTGATCAAGGTCAGCTGCAGTTCATTAAAATCTTTAGAGATTTAGATTCGTTGTAAATATACCCGCATACCATAGTTTATCTTGTAAATCCTACATATTGGTTATTTAGTAATATTGCGTATTATTGCAACAGTTTTATGGTAGCAAATTTACACCAAGGTACAAAGGCAAAGTCCTGTAAAATATTTGAATTGGAAGAGCGGGCTGGAAGGACGGAGCTGGGTGATGAGCCTGGTGCGTCCCATGTCCCTCTGTCTTCACGCCAGAGCACTGCCCCAATGCTTCTCGCTCCTTTGATGATGAGAAGTCTTCTGAGGTACACCTGGTTTTGTGCTGATGCTGTCCTTTAACTTAAATAGTTTTTCCTTCCCTGGCGCTGGTGTCCCCAGAGTGTTTGCGGAGAGCAGTCATACGCTCCTCCTGGCTTACAGCTGAAACGGGAAAAAGCCCTGCTGCTTCCACTCCCCTATCTGAGCCAGGGTCTGTTCCCCTCATCACACTGCTTTGTATCTCTTTCAAGTTTTCAGCTTGAACACGGGTATCGGTACGCGTGTTTGAGATGACATCTCACTGCTGTGCTGAATAACATAATATTTCTGTTTTCCATGATCCGCGCTGGAGCACGGCCATGCCAGACAGCTAGCCCTTCACCGGCCTGCGACTGAAAGACCTCGGGCTTTTACTCCAGCCTTTCTGACTGACAGGCGCTCACACTGCTGCATTCCTGACCTTGCACTTTCTGCTAAATACATCTTTTGCCTTTGTTGGTTACAGTCCTCAGGAACTGCTCCCTCTCTTCTGAATGGTCTGTCCTCATTATTGGCATCCTTGTCCAGGTTTGTTCCTCCTCTTCTCTTAAAGTCTCTGAAAGCACAACATACGAAGGACATGTATAAAGAGCTTGTTCTTCATCATGTTACCAAAATGTAACATGATGTTACATGTTCAGCCATCACGGTCAGCCAGTCCTCTCCAGTTCATCCTGGTTTTGCTTGTTTGGATGCTCTCACCTGTTTGGTGTCACCCTCTATCTCTGCCTACATCACCAGTGCCAGGTCCTGATTTCATTCCAGCTACTCATTTATCTGTTGAAGAATGCACATCTGCTGCTTTCAGCTTTCTGGTACCTATTTCAGCTAACGCTGCCGCTCCTCATTCGTGGTGCGGTGTTGGTTGTGCACTGGTCTGATGAACTTCCAGCAGTCTGCGGTTTCACCCATTTCTGGACAGCAGCTGAGGCACAGCTCGCCCATGCCTCTCTTGGTTCAACCGTCAGCACTGGAAGAGCTTCTGAGGCAGAATCCACTTGCTGGGTGCTGCAGTGTTTGGGCAATTCTTTACCTGTTTCCCAAGCCACGGTTGTTTCTCGGTTGTGGCACGTGTCCCGAGGCAATTAGCCAGGTTGTGCAGGGCAGCGACGGCTGTCAGGGGGCTGCGTCGGTTGTGTCCCACCGCCCGATACCATTCAAACATCAGCTTTCCGCTTGTCCCACGGGCTGACTTCATGAAACCAAATGTAACGCGGTTTTATGTGCACCGGCTGATGTGCACTTTAAGTGGTTATATTGTTAAGTAACATGCATTTGCAGGTGCTCTGGTAAAAGCAGAGAAATGTTCTTTAAAACTTGACCAAATACCTTTCCTTTAGGTTATTCCTGTCTCAAATCTGTTGCCATGAGGTTAAAGTGATGTTAAATCTACTAAAAAAAGTGCCTAACAGAAATACTTTTAAAGTACTTTTCTTGAAGCATAACTGTGAATCACTTTGAGCTTAATGGTTTTAAAAAATCTAGAACAAAAGAGTTTTTTCCCTACAACAGCTGTGCAGTTTTATTAAAAATTTAAAGAAATCTTATGTGTCTAATCCTTTGAGCGGATGTGTAATTACTTGGCTTGGGCTCTTACACATGGATAACCTAGCTGTACTGTGAGACAAGATTCTTATGTTTAATTTAAAGAATCATGGGTGTGCTTTGGAGATTATCAACACCAAGCCTCGTAAAGGAACACAAAACCAGAACAACTATTATACATTATCATTTGTTATACAGATGTTACAAACCATCTGACTAGCAGACAGTGTAGTTTGCAATACTATTAGCAAATGATGGCAGGGTCTGTAGCGTAAAAAGTTGGAAAACTGTCTTTTTGAAGATGTTTTCACTTCCCAAATTTTAGATTTTTTTTTTTCCCTGTATTCGGGTATTTGCATTTAATATGCCTTCCCTTTAGGCAAACCTGTTGCTTTTATAATCGGTTACTCAAACTGCATTATCATTCTTTTTCTGCAACGAGCACCTTTTTCAGCTGCATTATGGCGGTTTGATATGAAGCCCAATTCGGCAGCGGTTGTAGATCTCGAACGAGCTGTTATCTGACCTGTGCTATAAATGCACAGTTGCATTAAAGGGAGTTTTGTATCTCTCCTAATGTCACTGCCACAGGTTAGATGCGTTAAACAGTAATGTATTTTAAAGCTCCGATAATATGATCATACAAAACCAGTTAAAAATCAGTTCATTTCGCTGTTGATAATTTTATCAGGATATGATTGTTAGATACTTTCATCGGAATACCTATGATCCATTATTTAAAATCTTGAAGAACTAACCCACATCTGAAATGAATTATAATCTCTTTCAATCAAGTTTGAGATAGCAGTCAAAATCACCCCTAATGTGAGCAGGTACAACTCCATTGAAGTCAAGTCTGCTTACAATCAAGCTGATTTTAGCCAAGGGACGTTTTTTTTCCTTATTTTCTTTTTTTTCCCCACTCCCTCTGCCACCCCCACCTTAGTAATCTTCTTCATATTAGTTGCATTTTTTTTAATATTACATTTGTTTGTAGTCACTTTGGTAGGACAAACACATCATACAATTTTCTTCCATAGGAATCATGTGTGCACATTATTTTCAAAATCTGTATTACAAAGTCTTTTATCCTTTTATTAGTTTAGTACTTAAGCCCTAGACATAAGAAAGAAGCCTATCAGTGAAAATCAATTGAAATGCAGTTAGATACAGATCTGATGTACTGTGCAAGGAGGCTTAGACACAGCACAATAAAATCAATTAAGGCCTTTCCAGCCCCGTACGGTTTTACCCATCCAATCACTTTTCACACATTCCCTCCATTAGTTTTGCAAGAGGGTTTTTTTTTTATATGAATTATGATGAATGAGACCCTTGTTATGAATATATAGATGGGTCATTACCCTATGAGGACCAGACTGTACTGGTGCTTAGTGATTAAGGCTTTCTGCTGCTACTGTCAATAAAGTTCAAATTCATCCGCCTCAATCTATGATAGAGAAGCTGTAGCCATTGTTGTCTAATTCACTTAACAATGTTATAATTGTGATTTGTTTTTGTTCATCATAATAATTTACATAAACCCTTTTGTATTTGTTAATAATTTGGATTAGTCATCAAGCTTAAGGAATGTAATAGATCAAATAAACAAAAGGGAAATAATAATATAAAAAAAAAAAAGGGCACCAGGCCTACCCAGACAGATGTGAAGAGCAGATTAAATACTAGTTGCGTACGATGCCAAAAAATTGAAATGTTTTGGATTGAGAAGTTAAATACATCAAAGTGCAGGTTAGATCGTGGGCCAAAGGTGTAACACCTTACTCCCAAAACTCTTTCCTTTATGGCAGCGGACGGCTTAGTTGAATTTGAATTTAAACCTTAAATATTAGCCAAGCCAGGGATAACTGGACAGACAGCTCTGGTGTATGAATGTTTATGCAAATGAAGATGCAATAAAACAAGGCTCCTTGAAAAATCTGCCCTAGTAAATTAGCGGAAAATGCACCGCCATAAACAGCTGTTGCATTTTAATCAAGCATCTGTAGAGTATATTTTGCTTTGTGTTACAAACAAAACAAAAAACACCCAGATTGTGGCAACCTCATTTTATATTCAGAAATTAACCCATTCTGCACTGCTAAAAAAAGAGTAATTCCCAGGTCAGAGCTTTAATTCGCCAAGGGGGTAGAAGTATGTTTAACTCATTGCCTTCCAGGTTACCTTGTTTAATTTAAAAAGCAGTGCCTCTGAATGGAAGAATAATTAGCAAATTTTACTTCTCTGTAATTCTTGGGAGGTTTTTGCTTATGCAGTCTCATAGTCTGAAGCACGGTTTATAATGAAATTGATCCAAATAGGTTTAAAGAGCGGTTCTCCTGTACTCCTAGCTTTGCACAAATTAGAATTAGTCTTGCAAAATAGTTCAGCTGTCAGGTCTTGTTAGAAAACGTCCTTTATATTCATGTGATACGAAATCATACATCTTGGTTTCCAAAGAGTTAATAAACACCCCGAGCTGTGCTGATCTTGTAGCTTTAGTGAGCCTTAATCTGTAAGCTTGATTACCTCCTAACCCTCAGTCGCCTGCCTCCCTCCTAACGCAGCGGGAGTTTTACGGCAGCATTAGTGGCATTTTGCCCAGCTTTGGCTTTAGGGAAATCATTCAGTGAGAAAGAAAAGCAGAAGGACTGGATCTGTCTACTGCTGCGAGGTCATTAACGCAGCGGCATGGCTGGGCAGCGCTGGTGAAGCTCGGCGGTGGCGGTCCCCTCTGCCACCCAACAGGTTACCTTCCACCCTCCCGGGAACGGAGTTCGGACACGCTGCTGCAGAAGCACTAGAGGCTTCCCCAAAATGACATGTAGCGCTTGCTCCAGAAAGAGCATCAGTTTCTTTGAATCATATACACAGCATATGGGCATCGGTGTCTATATCTTGGTCCTTCTAAGAGGAGAATGTTGCTACAGATTTATGTGTGCCGGGCTCTTTGTGCACACAGAGGCAGACAGGAATATTTAGTGGAGTTTGCTCTCACTCCAGGAAAAACTCACAAATGGGAATAATTCTTACCCGGTGTACAAGCTGGACGTTCTTTATTTATAACGCTAGTTAACATGAATAGCTGCCCGCTGCCTGCCATACTGGTAAGGAGTAATTCTTGCCCTGCAGGTAGTGGGGAGGAACCGTTTTAACTTTCCAGTTACAGTGGTGCGATTGGGTAGGTTTGGCCAAGGGCTTTGCCGATATTCAGCAGATGTGGTCAGTGTTTGGCCATTTTAATTCCTGTAAGGTCCCACTACAGTTTAAAGTAGCGATTGTTCTTTGGGCTGGCTCTCGGCACGTTTCCGTGTCAACATTCACAAAACTGATTTGGTTCTGTCCCATGTATGATCGTTGTCTGTTTTTGGAACGCGGCCTTGGTGCTTCGTACTATTGATGTTTTCTCTTTCGGAACAAACTGTGCAGTTGGGCGTCGTGCTAAACCTTAACCAGGAGTTTGTTGCCCGGTTGTTTGGCAGGAGCCAGACCCTCCTCGTAGCATGATGTTGTAGGTACGGTATAGCCAGCTTTGAATGACCGTCGTTACGGTGAGAGTGACCTCTGGCCAAGGAGCAGGACAGGGCGGGCGGTGAAGAGCGGGTCAGGGCTGGACCCGAGCATGGCTCCCATGAGAGATGGAGGTCTGTGCCGTGAGGTACAAATGGGGGTTTTCAGAAGCGACTCAAACTGTACCTGAGTGCTAAAATGTGAGATCTAAAACCTGTCAGGGGTTTTGGATTTCTCGCAACTAATTTTGTGAACAAGTATAGACACCATCCTAATTAAAATTTATCGCATTCACTTTTAACCAAAGTATTTGATAAAGGGATGAGTAACTGAGACAACTCCTCAAAAATTAAAAAAAAAAACCAAACACAAAACCAATGTTGGCTGAGATAAGGTAAAATAAAATAATCTTTAGGAAAAAATCTGTTCTGGGGGAAAGCCACGTGTATCTTATTCCTCTCTTGTATCTGAAAAGCAGCAGCAGAGTGGCAGTGTGCGTCTTCACTTGGTGTTTTCTGTGTTTCGCTGGTGACTGGTTAGAAATGGCACCAGTTCAGCTGAAGGTCTTCTGGCAACATTGGCTTACAAAACAAAAGCAAATTACATAAACTCCGATTTGCGTTTTTTGGAGTGAAGCTGTTGAGGTTGGTAATGTGCTGTCAGGAGGTTCTGGTAGTGGGACTCAGCTGTTGGGGATCTTCGGTGGGCTTGAAGGCAGCAGTGGCCAGCTTGGTAGTGAGAGAAAGCACGTTTCATCCTCCTCAGTCGTCTGTAATTTGGCCGTGTCATTGGTGTGGACATGTCTCACCGTGCTTTGCTCTTCAGTGGAAATTCAGGCTTAAACCCCTCGGGTACTCCCCGGTTACTCTTTGATTCGGGAAGGGCTTCACAACTTGTTGGTCAAGGACACACCGCGTCATCCTCACCTCTCTGGTGGCAGAGCATCTTGCCTGTGGGCATTAGCTAGCTCGTTTGCCGTATTTATTTAATAAAAGTTCAGCCTTTGCTGCTGTTTTGAAACAGTAGGCGTGTGTTTATCCTCATTTCAGCGTGCTGTCAGTAAGTATTTCCTTTAAAAAAATATCTTTATTGTCATCTTCTCCCCTCTGTTGCAGACTGTAGCACCTCTCTTGTTAACCAATGAGATTAAGAGCGGTCCAAAAGGTGCTGAGGGTACAATCCTGCAAATGTATTGTGTTAATACATATTCCTCCTCAAAATGTCATCTTCGTCTAATAATACTTTACAGAAAGTGTTGATGTTAACCAGCACTCCCTGCTGCTGAACCACCCCGTATTGTGCTGCTCCTGCTCGTTTGGATGAGACTAATCAAATCTGCTTTATTATTCTTGAAGGAATGTTTCTCCTCTCACCCTGCAGTGCAGAGTTCCCATGTCTGGGGAGAGGGTGAGGAAGGAGAACTTTTCTACTTGCCATAGAAACAAATGCCCTCATTATCTTCACAACTTTCCTGATGTGTACAACGTGGATGACACCACCTCCTTTTGATCCTTGGAAAATAATAGAGCGTGTTTAAATTAAGCATTGAAGCTGAAGATTCTGACTTTCTGTTCCACTTTTAACCTCTTTGCTGGATTTGGATACATACCGATATTCCAGGGTATTCCAGGTCAGTGTAGAGACTGCAGCTCCAGTATGAGGGTTGTACTGCTGTTCGTAGCAGGAATTATATTTACAGTTTAACGTGGATACACGCAGGTCCACATTAACGTGTCGCAGAGCGCACCACGTGCTTCACACCTCGTCTTTGGATTTTGGCAGATGGGCCCAGTGTTTCTATACATATTTCCTTAACAACCCACCAAGATGCACAGAAGTGATATTTTTTGTGTCCTGGGTGTACCAATTACCACCAATATAATATAAGGCTTATGGGAAATAGAAAAAATCATATTGTCTTCACTGTCCTTCCCAGGATGAGGCATGCAATGCACTGAGTAGGGAGAGGCGTTGCTTTAAAGTTTTCACTTCTAGCTATGCTGATAGCTGGAATAAGGACAGAATATTTGCGTAGAAATTGCATTGGAGTTTAAAATCTTTTTGGTTTTGCTATCAGCCTGTAGTTTTGCACTGTTATGAAACGCTTGCCAGCATTTAATATCCTCTGTCTTTTCTGTGACCATGCCATGACCTTTCAAAATAAAAGTTGCAGATCGGAAGTAACTGGCTGAGAATTAGTGGTTGGTATATTCCAGTTTACATAGAGATGTCCTCAGTTAAAATATGGTTCATTCATCGGTCAAACCGTCCTTACTTCCTTTAATTGAATTAAGATGGGCAAATGAGAGATGTGTGCAAGACAGAAAAAAATTCTTTTGCAAATCACTGTTATCCTTTCGATAGTGTAAAACGAATCAATTAGAAGCATGTCAGAGCATCTTTTACACATGCACAACTTTGAAGCAGAGAATATTTCATAAAAGTGGAAATTTAAATTGGAAATAGGAGAATGTAAATTAGATTTTACAATTACATATAATCTAATTTTTCTTTTTGAGAAAGATAGATGACTATTATTTGATCATATTTTATAGGCTGCTACATCTATTATAATAATTTTTATAACTTGTTCATTTTAAAAACATGCTTATGTACCTTTTCTCTCGTTGAATTGTAGCAGCAGCAACAACAACAAAAAATACTTTAGCTGTTCACCATTAAAATGAAAAAAATTCCGCACGTTAATTGAGAGAACCAGCTAAGCACCGGGCCCAGAATATAAATGATGAAGCAGGACTTTCAGAAGTATGTACATTCTGATATTATTCGTTCCTGCATTTCCTGATCAGCTGGTTGTCAGGAATCCACTATTTTCTGTGATGTGTTTTGGGTTTTTTGTGCTGTCCGTGGAGTTGGCTTCTGCAGCAGCATTTCATACAGGCTCGTGACAAGTTGGTTTAGACAGTTAGATGGACAGAATAGACTGTGTCAACTCAGAAATGTATAAAGCTGTCTAAAATTTTTGGTTTGTGGTTTCCCCTTTGTTTTTTCTCGATGTTTTCATTGGAGCCGCTGACAGAGGATAACCAGGGCCTGGCAGCGCTGGGGGCCGTGAGGTGTGTCACCTGCACCGCACTTGGGTCCGGCTGCCCCAGCTCGTACACCTTATCACCACGCTGTCCTGGCGTCCTCGGGGCTCCTGCCGGAAGGAGTCATGTGAGCATTTATACTCCACGTAATGTTGAATTGGAAATAACTCACATAAATTAATAAAACTCTATGTGCGGTTGCAATATCTTCAGTAAAAGACAAATTTCACACAGAAGCCTCTGTTGCAGTGTGTTTGAATTTATGTAAAATATGAGCATGTATTTTGAAAAGTTCAACTGTTGCTTTCTAATTCCAACCTGAATTAAAATTGATTTCACAAAAAAACCCTGCAACTTAGAAACAAATTACTTAATTAAAAAACAAAGGAAGACATAGGGTGGTGGTTTCTTTTTAAAAAAAAAAGAGATGGGTGAGAGTTAGGGTCTGTCCTTTTGTCTGATTTTTACGTAAAGCATTTCCACAGGGCATTTTTAAAAGTTAATTGATTTAAAAGTTTGCTTTGGTTAGCTTCTTGGGGGCTGTGTGGAGCACAAGAGTTTTCACAGTACCCCACAGACAGGCTCTTTCAAAACCTGCATTTTCATCATGAGCCACATGCTTTTTGACTTGGAAGGTTTTAGGAAGTGTACCATTTGGCTTTTTTTCATAGCTGAAGGAGTACATGGGAAGGTAGCAATTCCAGCTGTTGGCTAATGCTAAAGCTTGTCTATAGGCTGCCTTATTTTTGGCTGCCTTCCTTATTGGAAGCTTTTTGTTTGTCCCACACAGATATAAGCAGAGGAAAAGAGGAAAAACAGCAAAAATGACATGACTGGTGCAAGAAGCTCTAAACACATTAACAACAGATTTGGAGTTATTTATTGATGGTTTTGCCCACTGGCAGTGTAAAATGCGTGTCAGTTGTCATCACCAGTAACAATTTCAGCACATTGTGTTCCTTTTTTATTTACACCAGTGGCAACATGCTTATAAACACCATCACTGGGGGTAGGTCGGGAGGTCAGTGCTCGAGGTTAAGAATGGAAGGGGTCATCGGCTATTAACCTAAGTTTAGTGGCAAACAGTGCAGCCCTGTACGTACTGGGGCCTTGGCGCCTACCCAGCTTAGGAAAACTTTTGAATCTCAGGAAATCTGACTGTAAGATATATTTTCTAGGGTTTTAATTTGGGGTTTTCTGGGGGTGGTTAGGTCTGTTAGATTTTGTGTCTATGTCTGTCCGTTCTTGTGGGCTCCCTGATCTTTGCATCAAAGTGAAACTATTAATTTAGGGCTTAATTCCCTTCGGCTTGGAAGCAGTGGGAGTTTTCCATTGGCTTCAGCAGGAGCGGAGTCAGACTAATCTGACACGTCACAAAATAAAAAAGATGGGCAGCGGCAGTGATTAAAACCTGAACTCAGGACTCATGAGGTAGAGGCTTTTTATAAAAGGGAAAAAAAAAAAAAAAGTTTTTCTTTCACATGCAAGAGGTTTTCTGCTTTTGTCAGTTTTTTCAGGCCTGTGTAAACCCAGGCTCCCAAGAAGAACCCGAAATCAGGGTTTGCAGAAGTGGCGAGTAATTTGGGTGTGCAGGCTGGCACGCTGAAGGGACCTGCTTTTGAGAAAGTGCAGCCCTCTAAAAACAGTTCCCCTGAAGGTGTTTCCAAATGAGCTCTGAGAGAGAAAACGCGAGCATTGCTTGCTGCTCAAAATATCTTGGCCGATGTGTGTGTAAAAGCCGGCTTGTTAGTCTTTTATTTATTCAGCACATACGTGTTGCAACTGCAAGGCTTCAAGGGAAAAGAAGATTCCCCGAGGAGCTTTCACCTCCTTGACTTTTATAGAAGCTTTTGCTTTTAATGCTCTAAAGGCAAAGTAATTTTTTATTATATACTTTGTATACTGTCTTTTTTTCTGGAACCTTTAAAGGGTTTAAAAATTCATAACAAAAACAAAAAAAGAGTACAAGACTTCACCTATCTATTTCAACTTGTTACTGCACAGGAATGAAATCCATCAGCGCTGTTAAAAGAGACAAAACTGTTCCCATTAATGTTCCCTGTATTTACAAGTTACACTGTGTTTTGAATCATGTACAGTCCTGAACATCCCTTCGCCACTGCGCACTCTGAAAGTTAATGTACCTGCTTGAAATTCCCTCTGTTCCTGTCTTTTCCGTGCATTTGACACAACGGTGTTTCCCTGAGAGCTCTTTTTGTCTCCTCTGCCAGGCGATCTCTGCTGCAGCATCCAAAAACTCTGTTAGAACCCTTTAAAGAAGCTGAAAATTTACAGTTGCAGTTAAACACATTAGCTTAGTGTTCCCAAAGATACCTAGTGGATTTGAATACACAGATCTAATGAATTTTAATGGGAATAAGCTTTGAATTATGTAAAATATAGTAAGATGTTCATCTTGAACCAAACTAAAGTAATCTTTTAAAGTAACATTTTAATACACAATTTATCTAACATAGATAATTTATACAAGTTTCTTTCAACACAAAGTCTGTTCCCGTAAGCAGTACCTCTGCCAAAAAGCTTTTCTTTTTCATGCAGAATCGTGGGGTTTCAGAATTGTACTCAAGAAAGTTACCTAAAGCTGCCTTTAAATTCCTACAGTCCTGCTGTTTGGATGCTCAGAATTTGATTTGTAAATAAAACTTGCAGTCGCCCTCTCTAATGGATCTTTTGCTCATCCGTGCAAATGTATGCAGTATGATAGTCTGCAAAGGAGAGTTTAATTCATGGGCTGATACGTGCGAGATAGCACTTATTGAAAGCACAAAGCCGCATTATTTATAGATATAATATTTGCATAATACATGAAAGTAGAAAAATATTTTTCCCCTTTTCATTCTGAGGGGAGTGCTCAAAGTCGGGCTTTCCACCATAAAGTGAATTAGTGACCTGCGCGCGAGGAGGCGGCTGCGTTCGCAGCGTGCGGGGGGTGAATAGCGCAGGGCAGCCCGAGGTTTCGCCTGTAGTGACGTTGCTCCCTCGTTACTCACTCTATTTTATGAAAATGTTTTCAAAGGCGAGCATCAGCTTTTTCAATATACGTAACCTATGGGGGGGAATTACAAAACCTCTGCGTTCGGTTGTGTAACAGGACTAGATTTCTGGATTGTTGCAATATGTGCACACCAATGGTGTTACTATTAATTTTCTGAATCAAATCCTGTGTGAGGAGCCAGATGGCTTGGGAGCATCTTGTCATCCCAACCATTGCAAACACATCTAGCCATAAAAAAAAGAAGATTGAACTGTGATTTCACAGATTTTTCATTAGTTAATCTGGGATAGAGAGGCTTCAAAGATCCCATCAGTTAATTCTCTCAGCACTTGTGGAAATTTCTGGCACATTGTGCTAAAGCTGGTTTGATATCCAAGCTGAGAATCACTGCCTCAAAGAAGCTGATCTCCTCTATGTGCTGATATTAAAAAAAAAAAAAAAAAAAAAAAACAACAAAAAAACAAACAAACAAACAAAAAAACACAAAACCAAAAAAGAGTAAATAAAACTCCCCTTGTGTGGAAGTGGACTGAAGCTGATGTTTTAGAAAACACTTTGCATGCCTTCGGTGTTATCCAAAGTAATCAGTGAAGCTGTCGTGATCTGTAATCTGTTTCATTCCAAATGCTTCTAGGAAGTGTTTGCTAAATTCAAATTTTTCCAGTTATACAAATGATAAAAGAAAGGAGTTGTTTTTTTTCCTTTTGGCTAGCTGTAATGCCACTTTCACCTTTGCAAACAGACCTACTAAATAATAATCAGTTGCAATCTGTGAATTTCCCTCCTCTTATCAATTATTAAGTATCATAAACCTTCTGTTTGGATAATCTTGGCACCACTTTAAGCGTTAACAGTAAATTTATTTTTAATTAAATCTGTGCATTGAGAATAAAATGAGGCTCTTCTGCATACTAAACAGAACACATATGCCACCTCTACTTATTATCAAAAAATCTGATAATGCTTATGAAAGTTGTAAAGGCTGGAGTTCATTGTCTGTGTCCCATTTAACTTCAGCAGTATTAGTTAATGAGATAACAGCCAAAGTGAGCAACTGCCGTTTCTTCAGAAGTGTTTGCTAAGAGGGCATTCCTCTTTTTTAATATGGTTCAAAACATTCTTGTTTCAGCATAGCTACAGGTGCTTGGGAGATGCGGGTGTCTGCAGTATGCTGGATGTGTTTCCAGAGCAGCGCTTTGGGATACAGGGAAAGCAGTTTTTCCCTGTCAGATGCATCGATCTGAAAGTTTAAAGTTGTTACTGTTGTGGGTTGTGATTGATTTTTTTTTTTATTATTATTATTGTTATTATTTAGCTGATGATTTAGCTGTAGTTTTTTTCAAGTGAAGATTCATTAGCTCGTCGTTCTGCGGGAGGAAAAGCAGGTCTGTGAAAAGAGTTCAGGAATGTTTTGACAGTTCAGTTCAGGAAACTTTCTGGTACCTAAAGTAAGATGTGGCCCAGTGAAAATGCCTTTTCCTGTGCTTTTTTGTTAACTTTTTTGCTAATGAGAGCGGTATCTGAAATCACGGAGCGCTTCTGCTAGGGACGGGAAGCCTCCCGCCGGTGCTGTGAATCTCATCATTTATTTTTTCTAACTGCTACTTCCAGCTCGGGGCTGTGTGACATTAGCCCAAAGGGAAACACCGGTCCGGCAGCTCGCACTGGGCAGCCATTGTCTTATCTGTCACAGCAAGAACGCGTGAAGCTGTTTGCATAGCGTGCTAACTCTGTCAGGGTCAGTTCCAGTCTGTGGCCGCTAAAAATGAAAAACATGCCCCAACCGGGACAAGAGCAGGGTCAACAGCTGGCAAAGGATATGGCAATCATTTATATAAATATGCTTTCTCAAGCCCGCAAAAACAAAAATCCCAAACCCAACAGCTGGGAAGGGTTGGAAGTAGCCCCAAGGCTGGTTAGTTCCCTTCCAGATGGGGAGGTTAGAGCGGGGCTAGCCAGGCTGCTCCACATAGACTTCCGATTCGCATTAGAAATAAAAAGAGTGGAGGAAAGGAAAAAGGAAGAAAAGCTACAAGCATGACTGCTCTGTTTTTCACCTAACTTAATCAAATAAGTGAAGAGTTTCCGAGACGGAAGGCTTGCATTTATTGGTATTCACGCTCAGGTTTCTGTGTTTATCACGGTGTCTGATACACTCCTTAACTGTTTAAAAGGGAAGCATATATACTATATAGAATAGTTTATATGTAATGTCATGGTCATTTGTAGGCAGATTGAAGAATCATGTGAAGATTTATGCTCCGTTCATGATGTCTGAGTATTTGTATAGTCAGATCCAAAGGAAGGAGAGACAAAGAAGTTTGCCGGCCGTGCCTCGGAGTCCTAGTTGGCAGATAGGGGTTGGTTCCTATAATTTGCTTCTACCTGTAACTGTGCTCTTAGCACGTTTCTATCTGACAAGTCAAAGAAGAACGTTAACGACTGCTCATGAGGATGCAGAAAACTTAACGGTGAAAAAGCCTTAAATGTGAGTGGTTTGCCTTTCAGAGTTCACAAATGTGAGTTCGGGTTTTGTGGTACAGAAGAGACCATTGCAGTGATACGTGATGCAGCAATTTGCAAGTCATCACGCAAACACAGAGATCATAGTGCACGTTACATCGATTGAACAAATACAGACCTTTACGTTTTTCTAGCTTTTATTCGAACACGAATAGAGGGACATTTTTCAGCATTGATTTACTAACGGTATCTTTTGCTGTTGAGGCAAATCTCCTATAAAAGACAATTTATATGGAAGCAGAGCAGGTTAGATTCCTCATTACAATGTCCAGTACCACATCTGTCGTTTAGCAAGAACTCTAACCTGTAAGTTGCTGAGGACATTGTTCATAATGTGTGCTTTGTGCGTAACTACCAAGTGCCGTTCTGTAATGTTAACTGGATGACATCCCTTTAATTAGCGCTAGGTGACAGGTGAGGAGAGCCTAGACCACGGAGGCCTCTTTCCAAAGTTGTCCATGAAGGTGGAAGTTCA
Organism: Pluvialis apricaria; assembly: GCA_017639485.1. NCBI lineage: Eukaryota > Metazoa > Chordata > Aves > Charadriiformes > Charadriidae > Pluvialis > Pluvialis apricaria. The sequence continues at coordinate 1,737,361 of CM030024.1, forward strand.
CTGGAAATTCAGAGGCTGCTTTCCCAAGAAGAGATCACGGTTGTTTCTTTTTCACAGAAGAAACGGGTTTTACAGAAGAAATGAAGAAACCGAATTTTCAGTTAGCATCTTCTGAATAGTCATTAGTTCTTTCTTTTATTCAGAACACACGTCTTTCTTTTAGTATTTGTTGTGTGAAACACAATACTTTGTCATAGGTTGAAAGTCCGCATTTTCTTTTTAGTTTGACAAAAATCAAACCCTTTATCTACAGTTTCCTGTGGTCTGTACTTTTCTTTAAGGTTTTCTTTAGCAGTTTACAAGACTGGTACTTTTCTGCAGCGATTGCCATGGTCATTTTCTATTTTACTGGCATCTTCTTCAGATATTAAAACAAGAAGAAAAAGACCAAACCCAAATCCTGCAGCAGCTGAGCTCCTTCTATGGCCAAAAGTAGGTACGTTAGAAGCACTCCACTACCGCAGTGGGGAACAGTAGATCTCGGCTTTGAGCTGGAGCGACAAAGGCAAGCAGAAAGAAACTTGGGCAGCCACGAGGCATTAAACATTCTTTCCTTCAGCGTCATTGCCAGCAACACGGCGATATCAGGAAAGTCTTTTCACAGTTGCTGATGGTGTTTTGTGATCATTAATTTTACATTGTGGCTCCTTCGTTTCAGACCACCCTGACCAGTGGTGTCAGTTCTTTGATGACCGTGAAGTCATTACTTGAGCATCCAAGCTGAAAACTGGGACTTCACTGCATAGGGAGAGGATTTCTGTCCTTTCTGCTGCATGTGCAGATGCATAAAACCCTACATGGATGGCTAAAGCTATATTTTCCATTTACAGTTCATCATACATGTACCCACACCTGTCAGTATTTGGAAAACAGTTATATTATGGTCGTACAAGTCCAGCTTTTGGTTCTGTAAGAAATTATTTGCAGAGAGGCTAAAAGAGTTCCCAGACAGCTTGTCAGCGCCGCAGCTCCTCTAAATAAGAAATCACAACTATGTTGCAGGGGAGAGAATATTTTTCAACTTCTGAGCGTTCAGTCAAACTACTTACAGTTGGAAAAAAGAAGTAATGTTCATGTATGTGATATTAATCTTCTGTGTTTGATCTTATCTCTTTTCCTCTTGGAAAAGACCAGTAAAGCAAGGTAATTCAAAACTACCTGAACACATCCTTCCACCTTACTGTTAGGCCCTGCAGTCATAACCTCCTGACCTCGGAGGTTACGGGTCTAGTGCTTTTTATCCTCCCTGATTTCTCAGTATCTGCCCACTTCCTCCCGACACCGGAGCTTTGTTATATAAGGAAATTGGGAACACCGACCTGCCTGTCCAGGGCCAGCAATCTGTGCCAGAGATAAGGGCCGGCCCCTGCTCCCGTGCAAGGGGAATGCTGATTTTAAATGGAAACGTGCACCCGGGGTGTTTGAGAGAGCTGGAGAGGCTTCGCGCTGGCCAGTTAGGAGTGTGTTGACGGAAGAAATGAATCTATGTTTTTACACAGCTATAGTCATTTGACTTTTTTAAAATGAAAAATACACCTTCAGACTTTTGCAGCTTAAAAGAAAGCATATAAAAATCAGAATACTTTAAAGAGGTTCTAATACCGTAAAGGATTAGGAGGATTAATAGACGTATTAATAAACTGCTTGATTTCTTTTGGAGTTGCTAGCTTCAGTCTTCTGCTTGTTTTCTCTTAACTCTTGTCTTTCTGAAATGCGGTTTTGAAGACCAGATGTCAGGGGTTAATATTAGAGATGGATGTCTGAGCTAAGCTCTACCTGCAAGGCAGCGAGCTGGATGGAAAAATTCGGCATTGAAGGGAGAAGGAGAACACAGTAATGTCAAAGCCAAGCAGTGTCATTCCTTCTAAAGATTGTTACTAGACCTCTCTCTTGACAGAGTTAATTTTCTAAAGTGCCTACTTGTTAAGTTCCTGTGAAACAAAACTCAGTAAAATAAGGGAACTGACTGGGAGCTGGGTAGTCTAAATAGGACGAGAAGTTTAAAGCAATAGATGACAGTGTATCAAGTTAAAAGACTAAGGCATGCATTGTGTTGAAACACAAAAGTAGTCATTAAGACATCTGCCTTAAAGGATATCTGTATTTACAAAATAATTCCAATATACTTCTGTAATTTTTATTTGTCTAGAAATCTTATTACATGTAAGAATAATACTGTTTGAGTTTGGCAGTGTTACTGCTAGTAACCCTCACAAATAACAATATTTGGAACAAATATGATAAAACTAAGTATTTGTACATGTTTTTCTTTCCAGAGTTTGATAGAAGCAGAAAGCAAGGTGAGAGAAAATTTAAAGTATGTCAAGTACTATTACGTGAAGTAACTGGTAGGAAGCATCTGAGACTGGTCACATCCATGGGATGTGCTTGAAAAATTTCAAATCCAGAATCCAGGTCAAATAAACTTCTGTTTCAGGGCACACAATCTACCTTACAAAACCTTAAAAAAAAAGTATGTTTGTTTTTCACTGTAACAAATCTGGTGCTTAGAGGAATAAGCAGGCAAATGTTACTTGAGGCCGGTGCTGTGTCCAAGGGAAACGTGTAGCTGGGTAAGAATGCAAGCGTCCCGTGGCAGTCATCTGCAGGCTCCTCGACAAAGAAAAGCCACCATCTGTAACAACAGGGCTTCATGTGAATTTCTGAACTCCATCACTTTCTTTTGAAGCATATTTCTGTACTGTTTTAGCTTCGTTGGTAACAAATAAACAAATTCCTGTTCCTGTGGACTAAGATGGGGTGGGTTGGAATAGGTCCCTAAATATCTCAGTGATGGTAGGAGCACAAGAACATCTCGGATGCAGAAATTGGGAGGAAGGGCTGTGCATTAAAGGAGAAGGCGGCAAAATAATATTAGCAAGATATATAAAATATATAGCAAGAGCTTTCCTTAAAAGTTCTAGTAATGAAATGGTAAACACACTGTCTGTTAATTAATATCTCTGGTTCTTGGAGTACAATTCTGAAGCGCATAAGATGGATTAAGGGAGGTAAATTTTAACTTATGTACTGGCAGTTTAAAACATATTGTTGATTTAATCTCATTGAACTGCTCAACAAAGCACAACTGATCCATATTACTGAACAGAACTTGAATAGGCAGGACCAAAGAAGAAGAAAAGCCTGAAAAATAAACTATACGGTAGCAGACATGCTGAAAGCTTCATGTAATGAGCAAAGAAGAAGAATTCATAAAGCGAAACAGTAATTCCTTTCCAGAAGATTAACCAAATGGAAACGTTCAACACACAGGACTGGTTAATTAATAGTCAGGTCCATCATTTCACTGTAGGATTTTCCATTTAAGAAAGAGTCTCTCTTCTTAAAACAGAAGTAGGTAAAATGATTGAAATTGCACTGCTGTGGTTTAGTTATTTGAAGTCACTTTCAGGTTTACATAATACTAAACTGACCCCCTTTTCTTCATGTTTTTCAGGCCTTTAGGATAAATCTCCTCTTCCTCATGTTACCTTGATTGGTAGAGCTCTTGTTAAATATGATTATCATCATATAGAAACTCCTGTTTCTATAAATACAGTGTCTGAAGAATTAGTGCCTTGCCGTGTATGTACACATATAGTTGGCCTCAATTATTATTGTTTAGTGTTAACTTACTTGATCCTTACAAAGTCCCCTATAAACGTAGCTTCACTCATGAATTATTCTTCAGTGCTTTTCCGTATGAAATTTATACTACAACTGTTTTTCCTTAGTAGTCATCTTGGGTTTTGAAGCGGCAAAACCAATGAAAATAATAGCTTAAATGTAGCTTAAAGTCATTTCCTTCCTTCCTTTTCCTAGGAACATAGTTTTAAATGAACGTGTGCACCGGAGCAGGCCGACAGAGCGGGGCGCTCCATGGTGGCCGCGCTAATGGACCTCTGTGCGGGCCCACCGGTGGCCACGGTGCTTCTCAGAGCAGGGCTGAGGATGAGAAGTGCAATTGAAAGCAGCGTGAGTTTCAGTTGCAAAGTTTAAATCTTCAGCTGGGTTACCAACTGCCCCCCCGCCAAAACCACAAAATAATCTCTTAAGGACGAGGGGGTTGATTTGGTCAGTGATGAGGAGAGCAGCTTGAAAAATTGTAGCGACACTGTGAGTTTGTCCAAGACACGGAGAGTTTGGATTCAGGAGTCATTTTAACTTAAACTTTTGATTTGTAAAGAAAGCAGCAGGACTAGACCAAAAGGAAGGATTTATAGTACAAAACAGCAAATCATTTCAAAGAAGAAACTGTCCCCCTCAAATTGAATATTTCTTCATTCCTGTTTTTTCCTCCAACGTGAAGCAAGAAGACATTTAAGTCCGGTATTAAACTTCAGTGGCTTAATGTCATGCTGTAGTTCTTGCCTACATTCAACAAGCGTTGATCAAATTATTTCTTATTTAATCTCTTGCCTACCAACTGTGCTTATACTAACTGCAATGTCCCTTTTCTGCCACCTAAAGGAAGGAGGAGCATCCCATGGGTTCTCCCCCAAAAAGTGAAACCTGTTTCCATCGCTGTAGGCCAAGTTTTTCTCCCGAGTTTGCATTGTCTCATAATGTAGCGAGCAGTGGAAGAGGACAGTTTAAAACCTCATCATAAACTGTGATTTTAAACCCCAACATTTTAATAGAGGTGTGATATATAAGTAATTTGGAAGGATTTTTTTTTTTTTTTTATCATGGTTGTCCAGCATATAGGCCCCGGTCCAGCAAAGCACTTACATACATGCTTAACTTCAAACATGTGAGGAGGCGAAGTCAAGTATGTGCTCAAGTACTTCCTTTGCTATATGCTGCCTGCCAGTGACACACCGCAGGGTGTTTGATTTCTACAGTAGCAGGTGAGTCGTTTTATAAATCTCTCCATATTATGAAGTGATTTCATGACAACTTTTCAACTTCAAATACTCATTCCCGGGGTTTTTGGCATGGGATGAATTAAACTCCCTGTATTCGTACATGGGTTTGTAGTGTCTGTATTTTAAAATGTTTAATTTCACCTTCGGGCTATGCCAGTTCTCAGAGAGGCCGGATTGTTGGGGTTGGGTTTTTTTTCTGTGTGTGAATTTGGAGCGGCAGCGAGAACTTAAAACTCTGTCCCTGAGATAAAAAGGTCAGTCGGTATCAATCTGTGGGGAAATCGTTCAGACTGCCGAGAATTTCTTGATGCTTTAAGAGCTTATGTTCCGTTGGGTGAAACAAACCCAGGTATTGAGATTATCTGATGGATGAGGACGTCGGTCCTGGCAGACCGCCTCCATTTGAAATCCTGTAGATTTTTCCTGCTTTTAAAGAAAGAGAATTTTTTTTTTTTTTAATTAAAATTTGGATGTGAAGAAGAATAAATGAGAGACAAGCCCGTGTGCGTATACGCCCTTTCACAGCTGGGGTTTTGGCAAAGTGTCATTCCTGCTGTTAAACGCGGTGACCTTGCTGCCTATGATTTACTAACTGTTTTACAAACATTTCCTCACTCTGTGAGGTTTGATATGTTCTCCATCCTCAGCAGCTCAACGGAGTCACTCAACCACTGAGCCAAACCTGCCTTTGTTTACAGCTTTTCCGGAAATTTTCACAGAGGAAAAAAAACTTTCTCCTTTTCCAATGTTTTATTTTTAAGTCAACACTTTCTATGGTTTATTTGTGCAAAGCAACATTCGGGTACAAGGTATTGCACCGTATCCAAGTGGGAACCGCTGCCTTTCTAAAAATAAATTGGGGGTCATGTGAACCAGTGCAGAAAAATCTAAAGATACCAAATATTACAGGACCTTTACATTTGGTGGTTCTTTTTTCCATAATATTCTGGGCCTGGATTTTTCTGAACTTTTTTTCCCACATTAGTTTCTATAATAGAACATAACGTAAAATGATGAAACACAGGAAGGAATCTTCTTTTAAACAAAATTATCAGTGTTAAAAATAACAATCCTATTTTCCCTCAGTGTGCATTTTTTTCTTGTAACAGCTTTATTTAGTAGTCTTGCTCTTAGATATAGCCAAAGAGTCCGGTAATATTTAAGCGGCATTTTATTTAGTTAGTTAAAGCTTAATTTTCCTAAACGCTAATTTGCCAAGTGTGCCTGAAAGTCCCATAGATTTCATTTCATGTTTTGGGTAGGGAACTCAAAAATCGGGGTGCTTTGGAAGAGGAAATCAGACAGCTGTGTCTGCTTCTTTGCGTTGAAACTTAGCGCAACTTAAAATTAGAATGGGATGGGAATGTTTTTATTAAATGTTTTCGCAGTGGAGATATGTTTCATGGAAATGTCCTTGTTTTGATGACACTGTTTCTCAGGGTCAGGGTGGAATTTCTAGTGAAAAAGAGGAGACAAGAATAACCTGGGCTGCTTCGGCAAGGGCACGCAGGGCTCCTCTGTGCCCAGGTAGCCAGTCGCTCTCAGGAGTGGGAATTTCTTTCCATTCTCTCTTTCCTTTAAAGTATACGTTCATTTAATGTATTTATTGTTTCTACTGAAAATGCTGCTGGTTTTAGCAGCAGGAGAGACGTGCTGTGAAACAAACTACTGGCCTACGAAATTTCAGTGTTCTTTATTCTGATATTGTATCAGTTCTCTCTGCTATTTCAGAGTAAAGGAATAAAATCAGCTGGCTTATTGAACATGTTTTTGTAAACTTGCAATTGATGGTACAAGAGGTAAAGAAATTTATAGAAGATCGTGTCTTCTAGTAGGTGCACAGGTTACTAAGGACTGGGTATTACGTTTTAAATCTACTTCCAAATGAGAAATCCATACTTAGTTTTCAGTCCTGATCAGTATATTCTTTGAGGGATATCCCACTGCATGTATATTTTTGGTCCTGTCTGAATAATAAATGTTTTCTTTGGATTTTATATCATTGAAGTAGGTTGATGAAGTAAAATTTAAATGACCTGCAAAGGTGTCGACATTGAACTCGTGCACAACAGGAATGGATACTGTCAAAATACCTTCCTTCTTGATATGCTTGTATTTATAGGCTGCGGGTATATTACATATATTGCATTGTTAATCCTGTAAAATACAAGTGAATTATAATTCTAAATCTTCCTTTTAAATGCATTAGATTATTAATGCTGTTAAAGGAAATACCCACAAATGGAATTACTTCTGGAGGTTTTGTTTGCTTGTTTTAATCACTCAGAATCGCTCATGCGTTTGAAGTGAATTTCTGTACCAGGGTACCAAGTCAAAATGACAGACAGAACCTTCACCAAATGAAAACAACCTTTATATATTGCTGAAAAATACCTTGAAAGCATTTTATATCTGTAATTTAATATGTGTTACTTAATGACAGTGTTCTAATGAAAGCTATAGGGAAATAGTTTTGAATAGTGTTTCTTTTCAGTTTCTGTACATATATGGGATGAAAAAAAAAAAAAAAAAGAAATCTTGAGCCCATTACAGCCCCGTAGAGGCGCAGGGGACAGCAGTGTGCGGAGTGCCGGCTCCTGGCTGCTGGGAGCAGGGACCCCAGGGCAGTCCTGCATCCCGCGTGGCACGTTCCCACTCGGGAAAAAAAGTATTTGCTGTTTCAGTTTTCCGTACAGTGGTAGTATGAAAAATTGAAGAATAAGTGGCTGTTAAGCAGCACAACTTGTTCAGAAAAGTGGTTAAAAGGCAGTGAAAGTGGCAAATGATTCTTGAGTCCGTCTGCGTGAGGATCAGGAGCTGTGACCGCGTGTTCAACACGTGATCGGGAGCATTGCTTGTGACTGCAGGGGATCACGATTCGGTCCATTGCATTTAAGAACGAGCCTTCACTCGAGTTCTTGAGGGTGTCAGATAAGCTGCTGGATTTCTTCTTTTGTGCCTGTCCTCTAAGAAGGAAATATCACTAAATTTTAATTTCACATTGTCATTTTCATTCTGGTTTTATTGCAGGTGTTGTGATTAAAACAGTGAAGACTTACTAATAGGTTCGGTGATGTAGTTTGTGATTATTTTTTTTTCTTGCAGGATTCGTTGGGGTTTTTCCTGTCTCTGAGCCTACTCTTAAACTGTTCTTGTGCAGTTTGGAGGTTGTGTGACCTCTTGCCAGGAAAGGCAGAGTGGGTGTACCAGCGCAAGGACATGATCTATTGTGCCTTGGCTGTATCTTGATTTAAATCCGTAGTTCTGGTGATGTTCGTCATCCCAGAAATGAAGAGAACAATACAAGCAGTGAGTTCAGCCTTATTTTTGGTTGGCAAAAGAAGCTATTGATTAGTATCTTCTTACAAAGTAGATGTCCACAAATGAAGAAACCAGGTACGAGTCCTTGACCGTAGGTGTGTTTCGGAGGCAATTCTGGATGAATCCTGCCCGAGGGGAGAGAGGTGCGGGAAAGAGAAAGGGAGAACGACATACTTGCTCATCCCTTGCTGTTGGAAACACAGCAGCCCTAGAAACGGCTGGCTGCAGACTTCCGTCAGCTCACCAATGCTCTCAGCATGCTTGTGGTTCGAGTATATGATATAAGTATCGTAGAGTGGTTTTGTTGCTATGGGAAAAGTGCTAAAAAAGGCTGTATCTCTTGTAGAGCTCAGATCCTTTGGGTATTTAATGTACGATTTCTGCTAAGGACACTCAGAATTATACCTCTGATTCTAAATTGCTTAAATGTTGAAACATATGGTCTTGTGTGCTGTTCACTAGGAAACAACTGTCTGTATCCAAGCTGCCAAATTCAAATAAAGTCAAACTGCAGAAACAGGGAATCTGCAGCAGCTCAGCAGAACTTTAAAAAAATGTTTTTACTAAAAGGCAAACCTGACGTATAGAAAAACGCTAATTAAACTAGTGCCATATATCAGTAACAGATAATTAAATGTTAATAGCTGAGAAGTTTTTCAATTAAAAATGAACTGTTTGTGTCCTCTTGATTTCTTCTGGGGGCCAGGTTCGTGTAGCTGTCATTTGTTGAGTTCTCTGCTACAGTAATCATTTTAATAAAATGCAATTATCTGCATAATTAATTTCTTTGACTGCTCTGCTGTGTCCTTCTTTTGCAGAGGCCAGAATGTCAAAGATCAAGTAGACTGGGGAAAATAAAAAATTCACATTGTGGAAGGATATAAAAAATACTTGGAATTTCAATGCATTGGCTTCTATTTATCTCAAATGTCAAGGGCAGTGTAAAATGTATTTTTAAAATGTGTTTTTGTATGGTTTGAGCCCATTCTTGGCGTAGTTGCGAATCTAGAGGGGCCATTGTTCTTTGAGAGAGTTTGAGGGGGTTTCTTTGTACAAAGTGACAAAAAGAAGACTTGGAGTACTGGGCTGCCATTGTTCCTGTGCGGCGCTGTAAAATTTGATTTGAAATTAGGACCTCAGGGCAAGCTCTTCAATAGCCAGTTTTTATTTTCTGCCAGCATTTTAATCACTCTTGGGCTTAAAGTGGATGACCAACATAATGCCTCTATGTTTAATAGAACAGTTCATATCTTGAAGGCCAGTTAACTGAATTCAGGGATCTGTCATCTGCCCAACATTAGTCTTTTCTGTTTCCTGTCTATTTATGAAGATAGCTCTCTATTCCAGCCAGCTCTCAAAGAAGAGCAACTCTTTCTTTCTTTTTTTTTTCCTTTTTTTTTTTTTTTTTACCCTGAATCTCTTCAATGTACTAACATCTCTTTTAGTGATCTCTTAAAGGAGCCAAGTCGCGATGCTGTGGTGCAGACGTGGTGCGGATGCGAGCGCTGGCTGGAGCGTCAGATTGTATAAGTGCAACTGCTGAATTTCACCAGATGGGGCGAGGAGGAAGGGACAGATGGAAGAATCAGATTTCACGGTGAAATAGGATGACGGGAAGGGAAAAGTGATATGTTGGCCTAAGCCTCGCGCACCTCATTGGGATTCACAGCGCAGAGATGTGAGAGTAGGGAAACAAGGAAAATTGGGGAAGAAATGCTGGAGATTTTGAAGAGCTGATGCCCAAGTCATGTGTCGTGCTTGGGAGATTTGCAGACCAACGGTGCGACTGCCGAGTGTTTTAGTCAAATAACGGGGGGGGAGGTTGCTGTCTTTGGATTATTTGAATGCTCTGGATGGGTTCATACTGTGTCCCGGGTAATTCCTGCCCCTGTTAGCTGGAGAGGTGGCCTGGCTGTCAGCTGCATGGCGGGCACACAGTGGAGCTCTGAAGGTTCAAGGGTCTGTAGGAGCCAGCGTCGTGGGCAGGTGTATGCTGATGTGCTCATGCAAGAGAGGACAGAGTCAGAGATGTATTTCAGGTCTAAAGGCATTTAGTAAATATAAGTTAGCAAATAGGAGGCTTTACTGGTTTAGGAAGGAGCTGGTCTGGGAGTTGTCATTTCTCCGGCACCACTCAACAGGAGGTCCTTGCACCTCGCTGGCATCCTGCCTCGCACGTGCCCTCGTCTGAGCACTCCATGGCAGCGGGTCCTGCGAAGGGAGAGGCGTCCTACTGCTTCTGTCCTCGCTGAGCATGTCAAACAGGAGTTTGCTGGGGTGTCGAGGTGGTTATAAGCAAAGGTGGCTTTCCAGAAGACAGCAGTACTGTGCAAATTATGCTTACTTTAAAAAATAATTGTATTTTAAGTTATTCTCTAGTGTTAGATTGAAAGACATAAGGATTTGAATGGATGTTATTTCAATAATTTGATTCATGTACACTGAGCTTCGTGTCTGCCAGCTGGTATCGCCAGTCTCTGCTGAGATTGCTCTCGCGAGTGCTAATTGTGATGGTGGTGGGAGGTGTAATTCAGGAAGAGGCTTAAACCACTAGGCTTACGTAGACCACTAACTAGTCATCCAATGGTAATGACTTCTGGTTGGGTTTGAACTGGTCAGAGCTGACACCAGTAGCCTAAAGTAGAAGGGGAACTCTTTCGTATCCCATTACTAATTGTGATCTGTTATACATTATTATTAATTCCTAGCAAGCTTAAATTTGGGTTTAGTTTGCCAGAAATGAAGCAACTTCAGGCAGAGATTATGGTCTTCAGAAACGGCTTCAGTCATAATCATCTGATGTCTTTGTTGTCTTTATTTGTACGTAATCAACAGAATCTAGCTTGTGGTCAACACTTTTCCTTGTGCAGATGCAGAAGAAAAAGTGGCTCACCAGAGCTGGGGAACTGTAAGAGGTTAACATATTCAACATCGTCGAGCACAGCTTTTCATTCACTTTCAAATGGAGCTGTGTGGGTGGCTACACAATGTGGGAAACGCTTTTCATTGAAGAATCTGAATATTTTGTAAGGAAGTGAATAGTTGCAAATAATCTTTTCTGTAACACTGAAATAAAGAACAAATGAGCTATTCTCAGAAAATACTGAAGCATTATTGTCTTCAGTCATTTAACAGAGCTATACAGAAAAAAATATTCCAAACTTGACAGATTCATATCCTAATCTTTTGCTCCTTCCTCAGGAGACTGTGTAGTTTGTGTAGCTGATATCAGCTAAAGGAACACGTTTGGTTCAGCACTGCATGAAAGTAAACGTTTTGGGAAATACAACTCAATTTCTTTAATTATAAATGTCAGATAGAACTACAGTAGTCGACCTGTGGCCCATGGACTGGATACGTCCTCAAAAACACGCAGCAGCCCATGTGTCCCAGCTGTTCGGCTTCCGTGGTGGAGCTGCTGCAAGCCACCCTCTTGTCCAAGGCCCTTCCGCATCCTGTGTCTGAGACGACATCGTGGGCTTATGTCAAAACATTGGATACTTGTTGTTTGAAGATACAACTTTATTTGGGGGGGGGGGGGGGCGAGAAGACGCCATATTGGAATGGTTGAATGAAATGAGAAATTGTAATAGTCTCATTTTCCTACCACCACCTGCTGGAGATGTGGTTGAGATCTTTGTGAAAAACGGAACAAAGCAAAAAAATCAATGTTAAAGACTACAGGTGCCAGTTCCTCTCTTAAAAGTAATGTTACTTTCAAGGTTCAGGCCACAAGATAGACAAAATAAGACCTTTCTGTAGAGAGCTAAAGCAAGCAGCACGTTCGTGCCCTGCGCAGAGCAGCGGGCTCCGGGGGCTGCCCGCACCGGGGCTGGTCGGGGGTCCGGCGGCGCCATGTGCAGCTCTGGGAAACGCGGCTGCTCGGGACGGAGCCCCCTGCCCCGCCGAGTCTGCCCGTTAAATCCCGGATCCCCTTTGGAAAAGCGACGGGAATGACGGAATGTGAGAACAAACTTTGCTTTCGTTATTTCACTGAGGTGAAGGAGTTTTTTCTCTATTAAACACGTTACTGCCTGGGGGGTTTACAGGGCAGGGCAGGGCTTCAGGGCTCCCCGAGCCGTGAGCCAAAGCCCCTTGGCTTTCTCGTCTTCAGCAGCAATGCTGCAGGGATGGAGTGGTGCTTTCCCTGCAGTCTGCGGCCGTAAAGCACTGCAGAAATTGAGGGCAGCTGCTGCAGCTCCGTGGGCATCTGGGTTCCCCTATAGATAAAACTTACAGTAAGTACGAAGGGATCTCCAAGGCAAGCCTGAGTAGTAGGTCAGCATTAGCCCAAACTAAACGTGATTAACTTTGTCCATCTCCTGGTGTATTTCTTTCCAATCCACTCCAATGCTTGATTTAATTTTCCTTTTATGTAAACTCAAAGATTTAGCTTCATTAGAATGATTGCGGAGATTCACTGCCTATGGCTTGTTGGCTTTCTCCATCCCTCCAGGGTTTTCCTACCAAACGCTTCAGGCTGGTGAGGTGGGGGGAAAATTGAAGAAGTCATCGACAGCAGGGCATGAAAAAGCTATCAAGAAAAAGTTGGTCAGAGAGAGGAAGTCTAGTAGGAATCCTGCTTGGAAAAATGAGCAGCAGGTTAGATCCCACTGGGGACTCAGTGCTGGTGCTGGAGCGCCTGGGGCTGCTCCCGGCCGCTGGGGTCGGCACCGGCTCTGCTGGGGTCTGTGTGGGCAGCTTTGTGCCTGCTTCCCTGAGCATCCTGTGTTTCAGGTGATCAGTAGATACTCTTCTTCTTTTCTTTCTTTCTTTTTTTTTTTTTTTTAAATAATTAAAAATTAGTTGCAGGATTATTTTGGAGAGATTTTGTAACAAAAATGGTATGTGCACTTGTTCTAAATTACCTGCTTTGCCTGTCTGCAGAAGCATATCTTATGCTACGTGGGCCTTTATTTGTTTTTACCTTTTATAACAAGTTCAAAAAACAGTCACAATTTTCTTCAAGTTTTAGGAGATTAATACCGTACTGGCCATTTTAACCACCATTTAAAACTCGTTTTCTTATCAAAAAAAAAATTACTTCTGGCTTTTTCCACAATATTAGATCTATCATATCAGAGTACTTTATTGAATATTTTATTGACCGTCTGCTTGCCCTATGCTAACCTGCCTGACATCCAAAGTTTCTCTCTCTCTGGAGATGCGATGTCAGTTCTCATTAAGCAGCTGAGCGTGAATTTTCCCTTCGTATTTCCTGTGAATAAACTCCATCCCAGCAGGCAGACACTGGGCCCTGCCACATCACGGGGACATCCAGAGCTGGAGCCAGGCGTAGGCAAGGGGTGGATTTAAGGTGGTCTAGGCGAGGGTGTGCTGTACGGCACAAGTATTTTCCCTTTGGGGCTCGCGTCAGCATTTTGTATAATTTTGCTTCACACAAATGTAAAGGTATTGAAGAGGAAAATTTCTTCCCCTGGCAAGTTAATTACTTGACTTCTCATAGGAGGAAAGCTCGAAGCAAAAGCTAAGAGGAAAGTACATCTTCTGCTTAAAATGGGCAATCTACCCGAGAACACGGATTTGATTTACCGAGCAGTTGCAGTTACAAGTGCATTTTAATTGTCTCCGTTAATTTTCCAAAATTTGATATCTGCTATTAATATTTCATTTTACTTTTTTTATAACTTCCTTTTTAAAATTTAAATTCTATATTTTCTTTCTTTCTAGCAAAACAAAATTGTGCTCTGTCACCATATGGCTTTATGGCCGCATAAACAATGTGCTTTGCAGTGTCTGCTCTTGTTGGGCATTGGTTTTGAGAGCTCCGTGCTGAACCCTACTCTCCCTCAATAATGTGCCCATGGTTTTTGCTGTGCTATGTGACATTTACTAAATAATTTTAATATGAAGTAGGTATAAATCTTTCATAATTCTGTAGCTGACATGGTTGAAATGGTGGACAATTTCATTATGTGCACTCCTTCGTACGTAATGATTGTTTGGCAGAGGGATCATGGCATCTCTTAGCGAGCATCCAGGGGAGGGGAGGAGAGAAGAGAATTTTATTCAAAGCCATAAAATATTTTGGGCCACTTCTCATGCTTTATTATTTTAAAATACTGCTTTTTTTAAACGGACTCTCAAAATAATTAGAATATGTGTTTTCCTTCAAGAAATAAGAGTTCACCCCAGAGCCTACCGTAGGACAGCTTTTGAATAGTAACCTTACCTGAGCTCTGCTAGTGTTGAAAAGCTCTCAGAAAGGAAACAGATTTGGAAGAACAGATTATTGTTTTGTCTTTTTAGGCGTATTTTCCTTGTTGTGGAGTTTCCTTGCTGAAGACATGAATAGAGTTGGTTCAAATTATATTGCTGTGACTCCACTGTAGGAGAAATCTCCATTCACAGCAACGTGTCTCTAACTCAAAATGCAATAAGAAAGGGAGGAAATTTAATTTTGTTATTGTGGTTATGGAGGTCTGTGGAGAAATGGGTCCACGGGGTACAGTCCTTGGGACATGTACCGGTTAGACAGCTTCGGGTTTTTAAAGACTTTCTTTTTTTTCAAACCTGGTGTCAGATGTTTTAGGTTAATTTATTTTCCTACTATTTTTTGCTAATGATACTAAAACCTTTTTTAAAAGCTTTCCTAATTAATGATCTTCTTGCTCGCAAACAAAAAATATATTGTCTTTGAGAAGTGCCTGAGTATTTTAAAAAACCGGGCTGTTAGTAGGTTTTATTGCCTCATGAATTTAGGGTCAACACACCTATTATTTGCCAGAGTTAATTTGTGCTGGGTTATTGACTGTCTGGGTTGTTAGGGATATCTGACTCTTGTAAAAGTTACACTCATCTCAAATTGTTGTAATTTTATTCTTTGTGCTCTAGTTGCGTGGTGCCACACTATTTAGCTAATAAAAGAAGGGACACAGTTGTACAAAGGCAAGTATTTAACTTCAGGCTCGTGAGACCAGGGGAAAGATGGCTGTCAATTACTCTTTATATTCCTTCTTTCTAATGCTGAGTTGTTTTAACTTTCCTTTAGATAAGAGGAAGGAAAGACAGCTTTCTAAAAATCTTAAGACATGGAAAAAATGCACAAGATACTTAGGATTTGCAAGAGTCCCTGATTAGGCTTTTCAGATGGCTCTGACAGTTCAGCGATTGTCTACCAAGGTGAAGTTAGGCCAGTTGCAGCGAGCTCAGCGGCACTGAAGAAATGCAGCTAACACCAACTCCCCACAGAAAAATTGGAGAGCAGAGTTTCACGTATAACTCTTTGTACGTCAAGGTGAAAACATACCCCTTGGACTGTCCAAGCTGGAAGAACAACAGATAGTAAAACTAGCAGTTGGTTTTAGAAATTTCATAAGAAGCCATCCCTTCTGTGTTTACAATTCTGAAATAAATTGCAGTCCTGTAGAATCGTTACTACTTCTGTTTTTCCAAGTGTCCCTTTCCATCACAAATCCAAGCCATGTGTCCTTGTGGGGTAAAATGCTGGCTGAAAGAAAATATAGTCCTTTTCTATAAACCAGCCTTCAAATATGCAATGGCAAGCCAAAGTCTCCTGCTGTGTCATGCCATCCGAACTTCAGTCGATAAGCAGGTCCTCAGCAGAATCCAAATTTGTATCAGTAAGTCATGACCTGTAATGTGGGGATTGGAAAATACCCAATTATTCTGCAGGGCATACTGGGAAATGGTATGTTTCTGTGTAGGAAATTCAGAAGAGTGGTGAGCTTAATCTTGTTGTCCCAATATTTTCCTGGTCGGATTTTTTTTTATATTCTTAAATATATTATTACTGCTTTGTGTGAAAGTAATGCGTTTCTAGAAATAACCTTTGCCTCATTCTGGGCTGATAGAAACAATGAAAAATTATTCCTAAGCGTGCTGGATCTTCTGCAAATCCAGGGTACACTCGACAGAAACTTGTTCTGTAAGACAGTTAGTACAGTCACTTCGTATTAAAAAGTAGACGGATATTCTGACCTCTAAACCCAGGACTGCTGAGCAGATGACAGTCTAATTCTTTGCTTCATTTCCAGTGAGCTCTGTCTTTTGGCTCTCTGCAGTGGGTATTTATTGCATAAAAAGGGGGAAGCATCTGATACTGGTTTAAGACGCTAAGTTTAGGAGTTTCACTGACTGCCATAACAATTCTGAGGACAGTATCTAAGAAACTAAAGCATCTATGATTATCTTGCATTTAGCTGAGATGCACACGATCTCTGTCGTGGTTGCTTTATAAATAACTACTCCAATCCTTCCTGAATTATTTTTACTGTTTTTTAGCGGGTGTATAGCTTTTTAAAACTGGAAAACCAAGGGCTGGCTCTGTTCATTTTCTCATGAAATTGTAGCCAGAGCAGTAAATTCATAGCTAAGCGCTTACTCATTGGCTACTGTATTATAAATAACTCTTCACCTTGGCCCTGTTTCTCCAGCCATTATTCACTGTGAGTGGTACTTACTCATGAGCACAGAGTAGCAGAGAAGTAAATGATTCTGCTATCATTACTCACAGTTTTAGTACCCTGGCACATGAGGAGGGCTGCTTTCAAACGAGGCACTGCTCTCCTGGAGGAGAAGTAGCAAATTTTCTCGCCTGAGAGGACTATATTTGCGAAAACTACCCCAAGGAATGGCTACTCAGTCAGTGCTTTCAAAAGTCAAAGCAGAGGAAAGTGGGGAGAAACTACAGGTATACATATGGGATATTTGGGAGTGTATATGCCTAAAAGTGTTGTTGTGGTTTATCCTTGGGCTTTGTCAGAAGCACAGAGTTTGGGAGCACATTAGGAGCAGTGATGGGAGAGCCGTCACCTCCCTCCTCCGGCTTTCTCCTTGCCATTACACTGCTTTGCTTTCAAAGTGTAAATTAACTTAAAGGTTCAAAGCTTTTGGGAAAGATTCCAGACCGAAGGTCATCTTTTCTGGGTGGTTTATTGGCTGGCCTGTGTTTGCCCACGTCTCCAGTGTTTACCAGCTGAGGGAGTTTATGAAATTTTGATGTAGGAATTAGGTTGTTGCTCATCTTGTACCTTCTTGCTCATATTATTGACAGTACCACTGAACTGCTGGAGGCAGATAGCATCTCAGTGATCACTGTGCTATTTCAGCTCTCCGCTGCTGACAACATCAGAAGTGTTTTAACAGGGTTTTAATGGGCAGCCTCTGTAGTTCCTTGGAGGGTTGCAAATAGCTGCCGTGAAAAACCTTTTCTGCCGCTCTGAGCTGACATGCCCTCCTTTCCTCATCCAGCTGCTGCTTGTTTGTATGGCTGCGGCACTGTTGACAAGCGCTTCTTATTTGGGCCGGGCACGGTGGAGACCGTGGAAGTCAAGTAAGTTCCCGCAGCTTTCGAGTGAGCTGCGAAGGATAACAACACGGTTGTGAAACCACTGGGAAGAGCAGCATGATGAGATGGTAACCCAAACTGCGTTCAGAAATCCCCTCTCCTCCTCTGTTCGCTCTTTGAAAGAGTAATCGTACAAGTTACAGGAATGTACAATACCGAGCTTTCTTCTCCGTTTTGTCGCTCACAACATATTTCCGATGATACCCCAGAGCAAGAATTAATGGTTTTGGAGAAAATAACCTTTATTTTTTAGCAGAAAACAAACAAACAAAAAAAACACCAAAAAAAAAGAGGATAAAATAAATCACTATTTCTCATGACAAAGCCTTAATTTGATAGCAGCAGTTTCTAGCTGACTGGTTGCCTTGCTCTGCTTGTTACCAGAAATGAGGCTCTGAGCACAGCTTTCTTTGGACTACATAAAAGCTTTCTCCTCCCTGTTATGCTTAATATAACTATAATGTGCCCTTTATCACACTTCAACTTGAGTAATCCCAGTTTAGAAATAGTGCATAATACCCATGGGAAAAAGCACTGGAAACGTACATTATAAAAAACATACAGACGAAGCTCAAAAGATCCACTGACATGTAAATTTAATTAAAAAATTATAGGTTTTCAATGAGGGCTTGTGTCTTCAATTTACCAGTTTCCATGACTTCTTCAGAAAAAGTGTTTCTTTTTGCATTCTTGGTGGAAAACATGCTGAGGGATATTACAGTCCCCCAGAAGAGTATCTATTCTCTCTCACAGAAAAAAAAAAAAGAAAGGCCCCAAATACAGACACTTGAAATAAGTAAGAAAAATACTCACTTTCCTGTTTTGTTTTATTTCTGTCCTCTTTAACAGAAGTTAAACTTTCCCGTAACCAGCATTGCGTGAAAAAGCATGTCCTAACTGTGCGAATAAGCCTGCTTTTCATTGCATGTGCAAATTTTAAGGTATTTCAGTGCTTTGTATAAAAGGCATGTGAGATTGGATGAAAAGAGCTAAACTGGCGATTGGGCGAGCAGAAGAGAGCCAATGGCCAAAGGAAGAGGCCGACTATAAATAGGGATCATTATATAAAGCGTCGCTCTTCAAAGAGGATTCTGGCTTAAATAAGAGAATCCCAAAGTTTTATTGAAAATCTTATGAATTGCTCCATCTACTGCATGTTTAAAGGAAGAAATCCCCAGCGACGAATCCCCACCTTCCTTGGCGGGGGCTCCCGGGGGCCGAGAGCATGCCCTGCGAGCAGCCCGCTGCCTCGGGGCTCGCGCCGCCGGAGCCGCTTATTGTGGGGAAAGGCACAAATGGGCTACGTGCAGAGATTCTCCTCAATGTCATCGCTCTAAAATCCGAAGCGAAAAGTAAAACTTGCATCTCGTGGCTACTAAAACTTAAAAGCAAGGTCTAAAGGTCTTTGAAACTTGCCA
Source organism: Pluvialis apricaria (assembly GCA_017639485.1). NCBI lineage: Eukaryota > Metazoa > Chordata > Aves > Charadriiformes > Charadriidae > Pluvialis > Pluvialis apricaria. Next base: position 1,756,299 of record CM030024.1, read on the forward strand.
AGATCAAATGCTTTTCTTAACTCTGTTCTTCTCTCTACTCTGCTTTCAGCAAACCCAATCACAAGCTGAACTGCTTAAATATCAGTGTATTATAAAAGCTACTTCTGCTTAATACCCATTATTTCAGTTTTTAATGCAGTAAAGGCAGTGGCTTTTGTGGTGCTTTATTAAGTCCAAAGCAGCTGTTCAAAGGACCAAATCCTTAGGCTAAGGGAGAGAAAACCCCCTTGTTGATGGAATTTGAGCCCCTCGGTGAACGGAGGAGCCGCTCAGAGCAGAGCTCTGACTTTCACACTTCTTCCTGCCTTCAAGCTTGTGGGTTCCACTGCAAGTTGCGGCACTGAAAACCACTGTGGTTTTTGTTTCTCTAACTTAATTAATAAAAATAATTCATCAGTAGCTGATGCCTTTTAGAGTGGTTTTTCCATGAGTCAGCTTACTGAGGAAGAAGTTCATTATAAATTATAATTAGGAAAAAAAAAAAATAGGCAAGCTTCTGATGTGGACTTCCCTTAACGTAACATCTCAGCCTAGTTTATTTGAAGAAACTTGTAGCCAAAATGCTGTAATCTAGTTTGTTCGCTTTGTTCAATGTGTAAAATGAAGGAAAAAAAGGAGTTTAAAGCGTTTTATGAGCAAGACCAGAACTTGCTTGGGGATTATCTGTTTTAAATTCCAGAAGTTATTATCAAAACAGAAATTTCTAAGAGGTACTAACCTCGTATTTGGAATTACAGAATTAGCAGTATTTGTTTGACAGCACACTTGAAGCGGGAGAGCTTTATAATCAGCTGTGTGTTCATGTGACGTTTTCTATGCTGCGCACGTTATGTATCTCTACAGCTTATCCCACCCCGGCATAGACGCACGCGTACCCGCTTGTTAATGACCTGAGACAGTCTCCTCCCGGAGGCTCGCTGTACCTGGTGTGTCACCACCTTCAGAGCCATTAACAAGAGCCGAGCGCGCTTTATCCCTCTGCGCTTCTCCTTCCCTTCCCACCCCTGCCAGAGTGAGCGACTTGTCACGCAGCTCTGAATGCACTTCAAGATGACGCTGATGCTGCGCGGTGTTCCTTTCTGTTGTGTTTGAACTTGATTAGGGGAAGAAAAGGGAGCAAGTGCTGGTTTAAGTTTATTATTATGCATATTGTTTGTCACCTTTGTTGGTTCAGTTGATGCTTTGAAGTTAGTCTTGCATTAGTGTTGTGCCTTAGGCAAAATTGTTTACTGCTTCACTGTTCATGTTATTTTGCTTGCTTTTATGTTCAGTTTTATTTCATAGTTTTGCCCTGCCAATTTGGATACAATTGTATGAAACTTTGCTTTTGGTTTTATCCTGTAACAACTTCTTACAGGACCCAGCCTTTACCATGCAGAAAGACACTTGTGTGAAGAAAAGGCGTTGGGCTAGCCTTGTTCTTAACGTGTTTCCCGTTAGCAAAAATGTAGTATTTTTAATGGTTTCTTAATATGTTGTAAACAAGGTCAAAACCAATTAGAAATCAGAGCCACATTCACTCAAAAGGGTGAATGTGGTGTAGTTATGCATCTTCATCGGGGTGCGTTATGTGATTTCAGTAAGTTACGATCTGCCTCTCCGAGACGCTTTGGACCGTAGACCCGTATGGTGAGATTTAAGGGATGTGACTGCATCGCTGCAGCTTTCTGTTTCTTTAACATCATGGAACAGAAAACAGTGTATGACTGCACAGGTTGTGTCACTACTTGAATTTTTTCTGTCTCCTTCCCTCTATTGCCATGTAGCTCGTGAGCAGGGATGGTGCCTCAGGTTCCCCCAAGCGCTCATACCCGCCTTTGCCCTTTTTTTCTGAGATCGAAAGGTGACGGGGGTGGCAGGGCAGAGGGCCACCAGGGCGGCTGGCACTGCTGTCCAAGGCTCAGCAGGAAGATTTCAGCTGCCAGTTGGGCAGGATGGGCAGGATGCAGATGTAAAACAAATACTTTTTTTTCTGTATATATACGTTTTCTAGATCCTGCATGTCTGGGGACAGGCGCAAGGTACTGCATAGCCAATAAAGAGAACTTCCCTGCCTCAGGGTTGAAGAGTTTCCCTAAAAGTAGACCTTGTGTGTAACTCTATAGGTTAATTCACTGAAAATAGCTTCTAAAATTTCCTTACGTAGCTTGTGCTTCTTCAACACGTGAAGTAAAAGTGAGCTGCAAGGTCTTAATTTAAAAAGAAAAAGAGAAAAGAAAATCTCTCTTGTCCTTCCCTGCGAGGGTTCATGCATTAGTTGTGAGGTTCATGTGTTGTCCTGGAGCATCTCCCGCGGGGTGCGGGGCTGTCCTGGGCGCAGCACCCATCACCCGCGGTGCAGGGTGCCCAGGCCATGGCTGCGCCGTGACAGAAGACAGCTAAGACGCAGGTTCATGCTGTGTAATACCCACTTATATTTACAGCCTGTTTCTGAAGGGTACTAAATGTATGAAATATGTATGTTTAAATGATGTATTTGGATCTTAAAGTCACTCCACTGTTAATGTGCTTTTAAGAGTTTTCATGATGATGTGCTTAGGTAGCAACAAATGGGGCTCGTAGGCAGGCGCGGGGAAGGTGCCGTTGGGGACGATTCTTGGGCCGGGTTGTGGAACAGGAGGAGGCAGGGCTGGACCACGGCCGCCTGCTGCCCCGGCCCCTCCATGGTGCTGGGACTTCCCTCACCAGATACTTTACTTCTAACTAGAGCCTAGCCCCAGGGCGGTCAGGTATAGAACATAGAGGTGATTAAGGATGCTTCTGGCTTCGTCAGAGGAGGGGCTGTCCCTGCTCGCAGCTCCGGCCGTCTCTGGGCAGGCACGTGGTGAAGCCTCTGCCGTGGCTGCGTATTCTTCAGCGACTAGAGATAAGGCACCTCATCCTGCACATATCTGGAGTCACATGCTGCAGAGTTTTTTAGGCAAATTTTGTTTAAGCAACTGTAGGATGAAAACTATCAAAGCTCCGTTTTGTTTCTGGAAATCTCGGAATATTCGTCATAGGTTAAGGGGGATGAAAGCAGTCATGTGTAGCAAAGCCACACTGCTGGGCTCTTGTGTTCAGGAATTTAGAGGGGAATGAGTATCCTCTCCCTTTCATTACTGTGTCTTCCTTAAGGTCTGGCAGTCTCGGAACTAGCCGGATCGTTTCGAAAATGCAATATTTACCCTATGCCACTTACGACGAGTCTGCATCCTCAGTGACAGAATTGATTCCATTGGTGCTGCTGCACTTTTAATGTTACCTTTTATGTTCATGTTTGTTCCAACAGAGTGGCCACTAGCACAGACGACTTGAACTTGTATCACCCGCAAACTGACAACGCTGGAGCCACCAGTTTGTCATTATCCCTGCTAGCGTATCTGATTTAATTTTGCGACAGTGGATTAATTCTTAAAATTGCAGTGCTTTTTGCTCGTTAATGGTCAGTAAATGATTCTGGGGGGGTGGGGGAATGGAATTCATCAGTTTTGTAGTCGTTTTAATTCTTCTAGTTTTAAGTTGTTCTATAAATATGTCTTTATGGATGTAGTTTTACTAGCTTAAAAACATCTAATTGAAAACAGTTGCTTAAATCTCTATGGATCAAGAAGGCAGTAATAAGCAAAGAGAGTATCTTATCCCTGCAATCCAGAAATGCTTAGTGACTGCTATACTCGGTGCATGGGTAATCAGCTTCTTGTTTCATCTAAAAACCTTAGCTCTTTTGGTGTGATTTAGTACTTCACCAGCAGCATGGTTTTTTCTTGTCGCTCAGATTATCAACTAGTGAAACAAAAATATAAACCAAAACGGCATAAGATAGAAAAACTTCTTAAAAAATATTTAATTCATTTATGGCATCTTGTTGTGCGTATGGTGCGTTCTGTTGTATCATTGGGCTTCTGAGAAAAAAGCATTAGGTTTGCCTTCTTGTAAATTAAGGTTTTGTTGCACATTACGTAATGTTACTCTTATGACTTAACGTTTGCATCAGGCGGGACTGATCTCTGCTGGTCTGTAAGGTACCCGATGGATGAACCCGGAGCGCTGAGATGAGATCAGCCTCTGCGTTAACCTATCGATGCTGCTTGTGATTCCAAACCCAATGAGCTCCAAGGGATAAAAACTCGGCTATGCATATCTTTGCTTTCTGAAATAGCTACAATCTGTGGGTGTGGGTTTGGTGGGGGTTGTTGCTATGATTTGGGCTTGGTTCCCTTGTCTAGGGTTTATTTAATGGCAGAAATTTAGGTCCTTTCTAGCTTGTGAGATGTAATGGCTGTAGATACCACGCGTGATAGTGAGATACTTAAATCATTTGAAACGCTCTAGGTTGTGTTGGGAATACACTTAAAAAATATCAATGACCACGCTGGTTGTTGGTCTTTCTTAAAAAGCTTATACCTGCCTCCCTCTGGCTTGAAATGTGGTACCATTTTCCAAAGTGATCCTCAGAAAGTCCTCTTACCAAACCTCGGAAGTCTGCAAAGGATACACGGCTTGTTTCCAAGCTGGGAAGCAAGGAGAGGAGAGCCGGTCTGTGCTGGTGGAGAGGGAATGCAGAACCACCAATCTCCCTTCATGCAAGTGGGAAGTAAACCGGGTTAGCTTAGATGATCTTCAGTGATTGTCTCTTTGAACACCTGTGTTCATTCACGTGGCTACGACTGTTCACCTGGTCAGTTATAACATCTCATTAGGAGTCATAATTAATGGAGGTGGTAATTGCATTAATTGCAAGTATTCATTTAATTGTGCCCTAGGTTGCATGCATCTTATCGCTTCAACAGGGAAACAGTGACATGGGCTTTCATGGGAAAACAGCATCGCTCAGAAAGTTTTGTCATTTTCCTTTTTTATTCATTTTATTTCTAAATGTCAAATAATTTCCTACAGCTTTATTAATCTGAAGTATTAAGAAGTTGCGATAGCATTGTGTCTCGGAGCATGGGCAGTTTGGGCAGGCTGCCTTCCCACAGTATGAAGGAGCACACACTTGTGCAGCTACAGCATCTTATTCTTTGTTCAGGACTTAAAACGCAGTGAGATTTCAGCCCCTGAAATTCTTTTCCCGAGTCTTTTTGATAAGCAAGTAGCACTTCACACAAGCCCATTGTTAAAAATCACTTGCTGTTTGGTGGTTTAAGAAATGCGTAAGCGTATTCTGTCCATCTAAAAGCCATCCGTTACAAAAAATAATCAGACATGCTTTTTTCTTGTACATTTGTGTCATTCTATGAATCAGAAGTATTTTATGTACTAAGGGCAATGTGCTTTGCTTTCGGAATTCCTGAGTTTCACGACAACCCCGGGGTATAGTTAGTTCAGGAGACCTGAGGTGACCTGTAAGTGGGAGCTGCTGCGTCCCTCTGCTGCTTAGCAAGATCGTTTTAAAGAGAAATTGAAATACAGTGTCCAGATACAATATGATAACTTTTTAATCCAAAGAGAAAAGCAGTAAGTATTTTTATACTAGTTGACCTCTTGAAAACACATTCAGACATCAGTTATTTCTCATAGCTTTCCTCTGAGAGGAAGATGGGCAGTTTCCTCGTTTGTAAGTGACAAATCCGAGACAGAAAACAAAAGCAGGTGACTTTCTGAACCCAAAGAAACTCCTTATGCAAGCAGGAGAAGAGCTGCAGCGTTCTTCTCTAGGCACTGGCAGGCACACAGCTTTGAACGCTGAGCTCTCTCTGCAGGCAGGAAAGGTGTAGGAGAAAGTTGTATCTTTTTTGCTCATTGTTCTACGTATGATAATGTGCTGTCTCGTTTGTGAACCAGCCTTTCCGTTCTTCCTGGACTTCAAATAAAGTCTTGGTTTTTTCTCCTAAATCCCCGTGATTGATTGTCTATAAACGTGCAGACAGTCTCAAAAATAACGATGAGAAATCTGCTCGCTGTGCGTGTGCGCACTACGTGCAACAGAAAGAAGTCACTGTTGCGTTTAAGCAGCTGGGCTGCTGTCTTACCGGGTTTCCCTTCTTTGGGCTTCCCCAGCCTTCCTGGGAGGGTCTCTTCTTTCGCTTTAAGGCAGCTTAAAATTAATTAACAATCTTTATGGGCATTGTCTTGAAGTTGGATTCATTTTTAAAATCTAAACTGTTTCAGCTTCTCCCGTGGAGGCAGTGCGAGTCTCTCTCCTCTTTGTTCCTCTGTGGGTGCAGTGAGATGATAACCCTCCCCTGTCCCTCGGCACTGCAAAGTCGTGTCTGTTCAGAGCAGCGCATCCCCAGGACAGGGTAACACCGAACGCAGCCGCGGGAAAAATTGTCAGAAGTGCAGGGACTTATTTTACTGCACCCCTCTTGACGATGCTTTTGATTTTGGAATTGCAGAGGGGATGCCAAGAGTATTATCCTTTGCAGAAGTCAAGGTTCAAACCTAGAGTTCTGGGGCAAGATGACCGATGCATCTAAAATTAACAAAAAAAAAAAAACAAAAACAAAAAACCTGTAAATTCTTCAGGGGAAGGTTCATGTCTCATGTGCAACTAAAGTACCCAGCAGCAGGTTTTAGGTTAGCAGCCAGACCAGCCAACATCCCCGGTCTGCCTTGTACAGAAGTGGGGGGAGCAGATCCCTGAGGACCTGAGAAGCTCCAGAAGTCATCTACACCCGCTCAGAGACCCGGGTGGGTGCTGTGTACCAGAGTGGATCCTGCAGGATCTCCAGGTGGCCCCCGCTGCTGACCGGAGCCTTCTGCAGTGAGGTGGCCCACCCGTGGCAAGGGTCACACACTCTGGGCCCCACAGCTCCTCCGCTCCCCAGCAGCCAAGCAAGTGTTGCTTTTCATACCTGGAGGTGCAATCGTATCTCCTGGGTGCTGGAAACACGGGACCATGGAATTCGAGGCAAGTGATGGCCAGGTTCCTCACCACACTCAGATATTTCTACTAGGTGCTCTGCTGCTTGGGTTCGTCAGGAGCCGGAGGGGACGGTGGTGCCCTGCTCTGTCTTAGCACACACAGGGTAAGATTTGGCTGTAAGAAACTTAAGACTGTTTGAAGTTTTTATGTTTTAAAAAAAATACAATTAAGCATGCAGTTGTTATAAATCCGAGTGATATAAATTTCACGCTTTGTGTCAGGCAGGAGTGTAAGTGTGCAGAACAGTTTGTGCGCTGCTTTCCCTGTGCTGCGGGGCAGTGAAGTCCCGCAGAATAAAGGAGGAGACTAAAAGAGGAACGGCAAAATAGGCGACACTGGGTTCTCAATGGTGCTTCTGTGCCCCTGTTTTGTCACCTCTTTGTACTTTTGACGGAAGCAAAATTGAAATGTTTTCCTACTGATGGGACGTGGAGCCAGAGGGCTGCTGCGAGATGCAAAATTAAGTTCTTGTATCATTTGGGAATTTTGTGGAATTTGCTGCCTTTTGACAGTGTTTCCAGATGGAAAGGAGCAACTGTCTGTCTCTGTACAGTGCAATTTTCATTTACTTTAAATGGTTTGGAGTTTGGGGAGTGGGGTCTGCTGCTTTGTTTTCAGGAGCGTGAAGACAGATGTTATTTCACTGGACTCTCTGGAAGGTTTTTCTCATCCCGCAGTTGTTATGGGTGCATGTCTTTGGAACAAAGACAAATTCCATGGGAAGTGTTGCAAAGTTAGTTGCATTTTCAGTTATTTTAATGATTCCTTCTTTTTCTAGCACAGTAGGTTAGAAACGTGTTAAAGCTAGTGGTAAAGTAATTTATGAAGGGCAGATGGAGTTCAAAAGGTTCAAATATACAAGTTCAGTTCCAGCATCATTTGGATCTTCACACCTCAGTGTCCCAAAAGAGAAACTGGAGACTGAGTTTTTACAGGTTTTACTGTAAAAACTGAGCCCTCCAGAACTTTTAGTAACTAATGGATTTTGCAGAAATGATTTGACTACCCTGGATGTCCATTAGCTGTTTTGCTTTTATGTCTTTGCTGGAAACCTAAATTGCACTTTTTTTACTACTTATATGTTTGCAAGAGATGTCTTTTGTATTACAGTAGCCGGTAGGAAAAAAGTGATGTCCTCAAAAATTGTAGGAGCATTTAATCATAGTACATCCTGAATAGAATTTAAACTGTTGTGTTGTGAAGAAAGTTTCCATCTGTAGCATGCCAATCCCAAGCTGACTACATGCAGTTTTAATCTTCTGACTCTTGAATTCATTCTTTTTTGTGTGGCTTTGGTGGTGTTAAAATTTAATCCTCAGCAGTTACATTGTATTAAGTCTATATTTCTCTCCTTTCCTTGCATGTCCTACTTTATTACTGGCAAAGGATTTTGAAATATCCTGAAAATCTGTGTTTTCTAATATGGGGATGATTGATAAAATACCTTTCTACAAATGGGTCGCTCAAGAAAGTTTCCTCTCATCTTTGTTGAGCTGCTAGATACTTGCCAAAATTAATCCCCTGTAATATACTATTCCTATTAGAGATGCACGACTTTGCTGGGCAACTCTCAAAAATATCTTGCTGATTTAAAAGAATTTTTCATCCAGTTATCATAGAATCATAAAATGGTTTAGGTTGGAAGGGACCTTGAAGATCATTGAGTTCCAACCCCCCTGCCCTGGGGGGGCTCCTCCACCAACCTCCCACAAGCCCAGGTTGCCCAAGGCCACATCCAGCCTGGCCTTGAACACCTCCAGGGATGGGGCCTCAACACTTTCACTGGGAAACCTGGGCCAGGGCCTCACCACCCTCAGAGTGAAAAATTTCTTCCTAATGTTTAATCTAAACCTGCCCTTTTCCAGTTTAAAGCCATTTCCCCCTGTGCTATCACTACACGCCCTTGTAAAAGTCCTTCCCGTGCTCTCCTGTAGCCCCTTTAGGTACTGGAAGGCTGCAATAAGGTCTCTCCGGAGCCTTCTCTTCTCCAGGCTGAACAGCCCCAACTCTTTCAGCCTCTCCTCATAGGAGAGGTGCTCCAGCCCTTGGATCATCTTTGTGGCCCTCCTCTGGACCTGCTCCAAGTGGTCCATGTCCTTCTTATGTTGGGGACTCTAGAGCTGGATGCAGTACTCCAGGTGGAGTCTCACAAGAGTAGAGTAGAGGGGCAGAATCCTCTCCCTTGACCTGCGGGCTCATGTTGAGCTTCTCGTCAATCAGCACCCCCAGGTCCTTCTCCACAGGGCTGCTCTCCAGCCATTCACTGCCAAGCCTGTGTTTGTGCTTGGGATCACCCCGAGCCAGATGTGGGACCTTGCACATGGCCTTGTTGAACTTGTCTCCACTTGGATGTCAAGTCGTTGACCACAACTCTTTGAATGTGATCGTCCAGGCAGTTCTTTATCCACCGAGTGGTCCATCTGTCGAATCCATGTCTCTCCAATTTAGAGACCAGGATATCATGTGGGAGACCAGGGTATTGTGTGGGATATGTTCATTGTATGTCACTCATACTGGTTTTATCAATACTACATCACAAATGAGAATAAATTTTGTACACTGCTATTAAGAGCAATGTGTGCCGTTTTCTGTGCGGCAAAACAGTGCAGAATAACAGTAAAAACAGATAAATCTCCAGATTTTGGTTGCCATTCCTCCCTAGTTTCAGGTACATGGGACAATTTTGGAAATTTTACTCATGGAAAACATGGCTGGCGCAAAAGCAGTGGAACGATAAAACCACTTCCATTTGGGAAGAGAGGACATCGAATGGGTGTGTTTCTCAATGTCGAACAAGCACTTAGGAGGAAGGTAGTGTTGAAGCTGGTATGGTTCACCACACAAGGGTTTTATTTTGTGGTGGAAAATCTAATCTTTCCGAGACCATTTCTCTTGGGTATAAGTCTGAAGTCTGCTTTATATTGGGAGATTGGCATGAAATCCACAGCACTTAAGAGGATAAAGGCCTTTGTCTCCAAAATGTACTTTTTTTTTTTTTTTTTTTTTGGAACTATAAAGGCAGTGGAACAAGAAATGGTTTTAGGTATATAATGTTAAGATCCAACCCTGTAATCCTTTCTCAAGTAAAAATACGTTATAGATCAATTTTATTGATTAATATCTTTTCCCCATGTGTTTTAGAAGATTCACTTAAAAAAAAGGAAAACTTTCACATTTAACTAATGATTAAAGAATTAAAAAAAGATGAATTATAAGGACCTGTTTCAATTAGCCAGAATGACATCTTCTTCTGGTTCCTCTGTAGGCACCGTTTGATTTCTGAGAGAAGCATGGGAGGGTTTTATTTAAAAAAAAAAAACAAACAAAACATTTCTCTTACTGCCTTTCCCATTTACACGGTCACTTTAAAGGACCCCACAGCCTCTTCATGGGTTAGGAATTGGGTAGCTCTTCAGCTTCAAGATATACTAAACAATATTCTGAGAACTGTTGTGCTTGTTGAGTAACGTGAAATATTTGAAACCCTTCTCTCCTTCCTTGAAATACTACAGAAAGATGGATAATAAAGATAAGTGAAGCATGGGAACAAAACAGGGCAGGGTTAGGAAGGGAAGAAGGGCAAGAGAAGAAGAGGGTGATGAAGGGAGCTGCTGGGCGGGGGGAAGATGGCTCTCTGCAAATAGATGTGTTCAGTTTTCAGTTTAGAGGCAATGGGACAGAAGAAACAAAGTGAAGAGGAGGAGAAGGAGGAGGAGTTGAAAGGAATGAAAAGATGAGATTTATTCAGTAAGTCAATTGGAAATGATACCAGATAAATAGATGAAAACAAGAGCAGATCCCTGACTAACGCAAGTTGTTCTGGCACCACTGAATTCAAATCAGCTCTGGGTCTGGACAGACTGGCTGACTTGAGACCAGAGACTGAAGTTTTAATCTGGACTTCCTTGCTTTGTATACTTAAATTTGACATTTTCTAACATCATAAATTAATATGCAACAAAAATAGAATTGGCACAGGTTCTTACAAGGAGAGGAAAGTGATAAAAAAGATTGTTTGTCTGGTGCTCAGTGATCTTTGATGTCAGAGGACCACAGCTGTTAGTTTATCAGCTATAATGAACATTTATATGGCTACTTTTATCTTGAATGGACTAGATATTCTGGCTGATGAATATTGACGTGATTGAAGTGAGATTACATAGGTTTCAATCAGTCGAGATTCTGTGTGAATATATGCGGTTGAATTTGTTTTGTTCCACCTTAATGTAGTAGATTTTTTGCAACAACATTAATGATTTAGGGGAATTGCATGTATTTGGAAAATATTTGAATACTTTGATACATCTATCAAATGCGAGTAACCACACTGCCCACGCAGGCAGCCGCACATTGCTTTCCAAGAGAACCGGGGCTACTGACATTTTAGAAATCAGTTTTTCTCCTCAGAAAAAAAACCAGAGTATTTCTTCTGTTTGCGTTAAGCTATGGGGAAAGCAGCACCTTCTGAATTGCCAGGCACCTTCGTGCCCAGCCCTCATGCTTTACTGAGCTGAGGTCCCTTACCAGCGTAGATAAAGAATTAAGAATTTTCTGTTTCTGAAATGACTCATTTTGACAGTCAGTTTGTTGGCCAAACACTGATACGCTTCCATTCAGATGTAAAATTTAGAGCAAACGATGTGCAGCGTATTGCTGTGGGATGCATTTTTTTTTATTTTTTTTTTGTCTGTGCAGCAGCGTAATGCTTTGGCCGTCCCTCCTCCTCCTCCGGTTCTGGTGAGGCACCTCCTGAAGTCAGACTTAAGCTGCTTTTAAAATGAGCCAGCATCACTTGGATGTGGGTGAGGTGCAGCAATTTGGGAATTACTCCCAGCTGGTGGAGAAACGATTTCCAAGCGAGCTGGGTGGCTCTTTGACCGCTCTTCCCAGTAGAAATGAGCTAAAATATATAGAAATTGTTGCTTTGACAAATAGGCTAATGAGCCACTCAAGTTGCTTTATGTATTGAATGTAGTTGCTTGACAGTTATTATTATTTTCTAATTATATTAAGTTATAAATTATTAACAAGTGTTTAATTTCAGTCCAAACAGATCCAACAAAAGGGATTTATACAGTTATGAATTGCAGCAAAATACAAAATTGTTGAGCTTTTAGTATATGCAAACTTGGAGACCCTGGTTATTTCTCCCTCTTTCAACAGCCAGTCATGAAACTTTCTTGACCTTTTCACCTTTAAACTTTATTTGAACTTGGAAAGAAGACTTGTGAATTGTGGAGAGGAAAAAAAAAGAAAAGAAAAAGGGTGGGGGCTGGGGCGGGAGAAGGTCTGATTATAAGTTACCGTAACAGTAATACTAGCAAAATAATCCTCCTCTTGTGCATGAGTGTCTGCTACTGCAAGCTCCGGGGTAATAAGCTCACATGACATGCCTAGAGGCTAATGCTGGCCTATGCTTTTTTTTTTTTTTTTTTTTGGTACATATTTAAACAAAGGCTGATTATCCAAACAAGAATTTGGACTGCATCAACTGGACCAGTTAAATTATAGTTAGTAAAACTTGGCGCCTTCAGAGCTTGGAATGTTACAATTACAGCTGGATCCTCATTTGTTAGGCAGCCTTACAAAATAAGAAAAGTGCAGATTTTTATCTTTATAGGACATAGCTTAACTCTTTGAATACAGAGAACTAAGTGCCAAATATTACAGTTACTGCTTAGACATACTACTTCGGGCCAATAAACGTGATTAAACAGTTGTATCCGTGCTCTATAGGACGCAGGGCAAAGGGAGCTGCTTTGCCAGCGCTCAGATGGATGCTGTGGCGCTTGTAGTGGGCATTTGTTATCCTCCAAGATTTCTCTGAGATAAGGAACAAGAACACAACAAGCAATTTGTTGTTTGATCTCCCTTATCTTGCTGCTGTCTTTTTGACAGTATTGCTGTGTTTTTATTTGAATTTCTCTTCTTTTTGTATTTCCTGTTGCTATGAAAAAAGCTTGTGACCGGGTAGGATCTACATGGTCCCTGGAGTTGGTTGGATTTTCACCTCTCAGATGAGCTGGAAAAATGTCTTCAATACTGTTTTCCAACAGTTAGCAAACTTTTCACTGACCCTCCCCGAGGCATACAAGGTTGCCTGTCCCCATTGCCGTCCTCCAGGGCCGGGCCGGGCTGGGTAGGTGGCAGGGGATCTGCAGGCAGAAGGTACGTTTTGTTTTAACAAATGCTGTTGACCATTCCAGACTTGTTTTCCCTTCTCTCATCCTACAGAGAGGGATTGGCTTTGATTAGTCACTTGCAAAGCCAAACTTTGGCTTTCGGGTTGTGTAATATATAGCTCTGGTTGCCAATCAGCAAATGAAAGTTCTTTTCCTAAAATTAAACAGAGTCCTTATCATTAACCTAGAACAAATCGATGCCTTTGCATTAATTCACGTGGAGCAGGGCCAATTTACAGCTCTCCCTGATCTGCCCGGTTTGGTTTTTTTTCTGTATAGGTTTACCTCAGTTTCTTTTTAAAGAAAGTGTTTATTGTTTGCATTTTCTGAAAACCTTGTTGGGTAATAACAATTGAAACTAAAGTAATCGAGACTATCCAGACAGTTTGCAAGAGTCCACCAGCTAGATAATGTTTACCAGGCTATACCAGGGGTTTATCTTTTGTCTTCTTTACATAGTATAAAAGCTAGCATTCATTAAAGTGTGAAAAAGTTCATTTCCTTTATTATGACAGTTTTACCATGTTTCAATGTACTTTTGTCTCAGTAGTGACAAATAGTATGGATAATATGTAATTGCTGCAATCAAGATACCACGGGAGCTATGAGAGCAACAAGTAAGTATTTTTGAATGGAAGGACATTGGTTTTCTTACATTGAAAGCTGAGAAGTTTAAGATTTTTAATCAAGATAAACTTGCAGATTCATAAGGTGCAACTTAGTCTGGCAGAAATGATACCAACTGGAAATAAGAAAGACCTAAGGAAAAATTGTGAGTTAATGTTTACTCTTTTATTACTATTTTAATCAGATGACTTTACAACATGACCTTTTAAATTGTAGCTATTTAAAAAGGAGTATTTGTGTGCCGCAGGCCCATGGAAAGCGCTGGTGGGTGCAGCGCCTATCAGCTCCTGCGCTCTCATCGCCCTGAGCTCTGGGCTTGGCCGGCTCCATGCTCAGCACAGAGCCCAACACAAGGGCTTTATAGTCAAATGCTCAAAGTTTTCCATGGTTGTGGCTCAAGGGAGAACTTCTCTCTCTGTACACGGGACTTCAGACAACAGCCACTTCCATAAAACTCCGACTTTTTTGTTGGGCACCATTGAGCCTACAGGAGGTAACGTTGCCAAAGGAGGAATCAAAATCAGGATTCTGAGGGCAAATGTTTGGACTTTGTCTCTGTCGGAGGTTACCTGCCATGTGTATGGGAGGCAATCAAGGGTTTCTTCTCCCAGTTGTGCGAAGGAGTCTGGTTCTTGCTCTGCGTTCCCCCAGTCATCTGCTTTTTGCTTAGTTCTTAGACATGCCGTTGAGAAGAAGTAGGGATGCCCTGATTATTCTTTTGCATTACAGTATTTCGTTTCAAGCAACAGTATTTGGTTTCTGGCCAGAAGAAATCCTTTATTTATTACATCTGCTGTCCTTGCTTTTCTTCTGTATTGAATAGACTCACCTTATGCCATAGTGAGGTGATTGAAATAGTGCTTTGCTGATTTAAGGGACCCAGGTTTATAACCTAGATACAAAAGTCTGTAGTACCTGGAATACCCATCAAGAAAATATCATTGGTAGTAAAACAGAAAAGAAAGGTTAGCTGATCCACTAGGTATTGTGGATGAGATGATCGCCTAGCTGTTGACAGAGGGAATCTAAAATTTTAGAACCTGTCTTCAGACAGTCTGAATATATTTTCAGCTGCCAAGAAGAAGTCAACACGAGTGATCCGTGGATAAATGAGAGCAACATGCGATATAGCTGCAACAGCCAGTTTCAGTCCAGCAGCCTTGCTTTTCAAATATCTTCTAAGACACTAATTAAGAAACAGTCTTGGATCAGACTTTAGGTAGCCAATACTGTATTCAGAAATTATTCCCTGTCTCAATTTTTCTCATCTGTGGTCTTACCTAATTCGTCTTCTGTTTTTCCCTCCTCCTCTGTTCAGTAGATTTATTCCTGGATCAGCAGGGGAGTGAAGGAGAGGAAGCTGGGCAGGAGTTAGTTGCCATTGCAGAGGTCTTTCTGAACTACGGATCCTACCCTCTTTCTTTTTCTTTCTTGCATCATAGATTTATTGTGAATTAATAGTCACTTTAACCTTAAACCGATGCAGATTAAATCACAGAGAAAGAAAAGAAGGTGGCTCATGGTGTGTGAGTCAAAGTGAGAAGAGGTCCTCAGTAAAATTTCATCAGAGCTGTACTTGGGGAAGAAAAGAGTATTTCTGGTAGAGCATGAGTTGTACTCACCATTAGCAACAGGAGACACTGTCCCTCGTTCTAATCTGATGTACTGTAGCTGCTGCAGGAGACCACGAGACGATCCCCCTGTTACGGACACTCTCAGGCTGTTTCCTGTAAAGAGTGTTTTAAATTGATCACAGAAGTCAAAAGATAAAACCTTTCACAAAAATGCCCATTATTTAAGAAAAAAAGAAATAATAGGTTTTGAACTATTTTGTCACTGGGGCTATTGCTACAGGAGCCACTCTTGACGCTCCAGATGTGTTGTAACAAGCAGAATTATTTTCAATTTACTTAATTAAAATTAATATTACATATTATAAAATGGTTTCCTTGAGTGTACAAGAACCACTTGAAAAGTTACCTTTTTATCTGTGGTTTGATTTCTCAGGAATGGTTGATGCACACACAAAAGTAGCTTTAGCCTTCTGAGGCTAGCAGGGACGCAAATGCTTTGGGTTTTGCTTAAATCAGATTTCTCCGAACAGTCATGATCTTGGGTGGATGGAACGGCAGCCAAGTGTGTTGGTTCTTGTGGGTTGATTGCTGTTTTAAGCTTAATTAAAGTAGCTTTTGCTTAAAAAGAAGGGGAAAAAATCAATTTCAGTGTACGTATCTATGATAACTCTGTAATACTTTTTTTCTTTATCTCACAAATTGTGTTAGGAATGGAGATTTACATAGATGGCCATAGCTGAAAATAATACGGAAGTTCTATTTATGACACAAGTTAAGAATTCTCATCACTGACAAATCTGAATTTACTTCTTCATCTGATTTCTGATGGGAAAAATTTAATTGCTTTTGTACTGGAAATAAAGTTGATTGAACTCTGAATTTTTCCAGTGGCTCAAAAGGTTATTTCCCAAGCAGTGCTCTTTTACAAACTGCAGTGTTTTTTAATTTATCTGCTTCTTTCAGCAGATAAATGTTCAGCATTAATATACGTAGGGAAAGATAGCCTCTTAATACTAATTTGTATTACATGTATTGATAGGTGGAACATTATTTGACTTCCAGAAGTTCACATGAAATCTCTTACTATAGACATGATGGCAGTAACACCCTAGAGATGAAACTGTGTCATATAGACATCAGCTAAAAATAATTTCTGTGGTTTTCTTTGTTTCATATAGAGCGCTCTAATTTCTTTCTAGAAGAAAACACTGGAGGACTTTTGCTGCCTATAGGAACTGTTCAATCAGTGTTAATGTGCAACTTGTCAGGAGTGCATTCTTAGAAATACTTAAGTTCCTAGTCTTTGAATAGAAAATGTCAGGGATTTATTTGATTTATTTGTGTTTTTTAAGTTTCTAAAGAATTATAGAATTTCTATTTGTTTTAGGAAGCTAAAAATAGAAAATAAAATGTTCTTTGCCTTTCTGTTTCATGAATTCATAGAATTTATTCCCATTTATTCCTCGTAGTAATTTCAGTTGACCTGAGTAGTACCTGTTGGTGAGAGGAGAGCTGACCATAGGCCAGCAGCTTTATCGTTCACCACAGTTCGTCTTGACAAACCTATTGAACGTGATCAGTGAAAACAGGGTTTTCTTGTGAGATGTTCCATCTCCTTCTGATTTTGGCAAATTCAGAGCCATTTGGAGACTGGCACTGCTGGAGGAAAGTTTTGCTTTTTGGTGCAATCCCAAGTAGAAAGGTTCGAAGCAAGGGTGGTATTCTTGAAACTGTAATCAGACTTTTCAAACCTCTAAGGTTTATACCAAAAGCAGCATTTGAAAGCTTAGGGAAGTTTTCCTTTTACCAGGACCTTTTCACAGACCTTGGTTTCCCACCACTTCGGCAACTGCCATTCAGTTATTTCAACCAGCGTGAATAGATCCGCCCTCAGAAACGATTGCTGTGAGTAATGGTGCTCGATTTCGTAGACATTAGCACTGAGAAATAGCACGTTGCTGAAAATGAGTCAAAACTACACAAATGACTAAGGTTGGGTTAGGTTTACGCGTGGTGGGATTACTTTAATTGGTGGAATTACTTAATTCAAGAAACTGGTTGTTTTTGTAATTATAGTAACATATTTGTCTGCCAAGTTACTTTCAATGTAGCAGGTTTAAACTGATCCAATTAGTAATGAAATTGGTGTAATTAACCTAGCCGTTAATTAAATGTGTGCACGCACACTGGCTTTCAGTCACTGTGTTGGGGTAGGGGTTTGGGGTTGGGGTTTTTTTGCATTATCCTGTTACAGAAAGCAAGTTTCTCTCCATATAATATTTATTTAAAGCGTTTGTGATGAGTCTGTGTCTGCCAGGGTAACGGAGGTGGGAATATGATCTTGAGGATAACTTTGCTGATTCACGGAGGGGGTTGGACTTCTTGTGGCTCTGCACCCCTTGGCCTGAGGTCCCAGGGTTCAGCTCCACTTCGGAGAGATGAGTCTTCATCAAGGGATGGCTGTTGCCATCGCAGTGCCAAAAGAATAACTGGCACACGGAATGAACCAGCTATTTGTAATAACGGGGACCACGATGAACACTCGACAGGCTTGTTTCGTGTTCAGAGAACAGCTCCGCAGCAAGAGTCCTCCATGACTGGTAACGTTACAAAACTTAAATTAAAACTGCCTCAGAGAAGGCCCAGAAGAAATCCTCCAAGATGAGGGAGGCTCGCTCTGCAATCTGCAGAGAAGCTGCTTAAACTCATGTGTGCAGCATTATGGAAAATTTTACTTCGCAGTTGCCTTCCCTGTAGTTGATTAATACAAGATTTCAGTGTTCCCAGTCCATTAATCTTCACAAGCACATCTGCATACTGAAAAATATTTTTAAAAACAACATAGAAAAATTACAAGCGCTGATAATTTTGAAGATAAAAAGGACTAAAAGAGCAACGACAAACTGTGGTTCACTTGTGTTATGTGAATCCCAATCCAACGTGAGACAGGGGCTTTGCCATTTAAAATATTTTAAGGAAAACTTTGAAAAGTGGTTGTTCTCCAAGCACTGAACACAGTTCCCACTGCAAAATCGCCTGGACTGCATTGTATCAAGTAATAATATCTTGGAAGTCAAGCAGGTATTAGGGAGGTGTTAGAGACATCAGAGGAGGAGTTAGAGTTAATGTTTGGGGAGTTGAGAAAGTTAATTACCTTGGAAGAAATCTAGTAGTGAAGGTGCGTAAGAACCAAATGCTGGGAAAGCAGTCTTTGGTGTCGTAAGGAGTGCAGATCTAAAACTGGATACCCGCAGCCATTCTTTTCTAGCACATTTGTTGATGTAAATACGATAACAGTGATGTCCAGATGCCTGATTTTTCCTGAAACAGAGTATTTTTAAGGGTTCCGGTCGTCCATTGTAACTGCAACTTAATGAACAGCAAAACCCATGGTTAGTTTTATGACCTGATTTCTATTTATTTTATCAAGTACTCTTCTAGTAAGGAGATAACCAGAACGCATGCCAGGTAACTTTGCGATCCCAGAAGTACTAAAAGACCTTATTGTACAAGGCAGCGTCTGCTTCGAGGGGAAGGCGCTTCAGCACGATGAAACCTCGTAGGCTCTGCTCCCCAGTTCCAGTGGGGAATTGCACCGTGAGGGAATTCGGGGCTTACGGCTCAGGCGGGACCGTACCCACCAACCCACCTTCTCTCAGTGGCTTGGGTTGAGATGCTGCCAGGTGCCTTCTGCCAGCTCTGGTGGCCGTGGTGGGGCGGGGGGCAGCCGTACTGTCTCCCATGGCTGCCGCGGTGTTCGCCGGCGTGGCTCTGCGCCGAGTTCCTCTATCCCTCCCCGAGCCAAGCGTTTCCAGCCGCGTCGGGAATGAGGCACTGAGAGCAAACCGAGCAGGGAAGGGCCAAAAATCTGAGAAATTCGGTTTAGCCCTTATTTAGATCAGATTTTTACCAAAAGTAGCTGGTTCTAAGTTCATTTAAAGAACTAATTTTCTGGATCCGGGTGTTTTTATAGCGGGGGGATGTTGTAAAGAAGTTGTTTATAATGGAGTTTATCTTAGACTCAAACCGTTTGCCAGCCTAATATCAGGAATGGTCTGAAAAAGCCTTACAGTGGTGGTAGCTTAAGGAAAGGGGGACCAGGGTGGGGGAGAAAACCTAATAAAAATAGCTGAGATCATTCAACAGTTATCAAGAAACAGATACTGCAGTTTTATAACAGAGAGCACTAAAAGTATATGCACTCTTAAAAGGCAATTAAAATGTATACTCCAAAACTATAAAACATTTTCTTTTCATCTGGAACGTTGAGGGCAGATTACAACACATTAATAACGTTTTGTTTAGAGTTCAGTTTCTGATGGCTTCCAAATGCAGTCTGTGTAGATTAACCAGAAGGAGTCCAGTTCTCTTTTAAGAGAGCTTGTAAAGGAAAGCAATGTGGTAAGATTGTTATGAAAAGCTAGTGTATTTAGGAAATAGCACTTAGCAGGGTCTCTCTGAATGGCTGCCAGGTCAGGAAGCTGAAGTGCAAGGCTTGGCCCTCGTTCAGGCCCCCCAGTCCCGGCTCCTTGACCACACAGTACGTCAGGAGCATGTCACGGCGAGCCAGGAGCTCCACCACGCCTCCGCCGCTTGGCACTCGCCTTTTCACATAACCCAGTGCTCCGGAGGGGAGGGAGGCACGCCGGGGCCAAGGGAACAGGCTGCTTTTTTTAAAATAGAAAATGGATAAGTAAAATTAAAAAAAAAAAAAAAAAAAGCATGGGAATCGAGCGGTCGCTGGGTCCCGTTGCCGCGGTTAGTGGTGTCAGCTCCACGGGGCGAAGGGCGGCCGTTCAGCCGGGGAGAGCTCACTGCCTCTGTCCTCTGCCATCCTGCGCGAGCTGTACCTTAACCCAGGGAGTTACAGGGGATGTTGTCCCAACAAGATCCGTATTAAATACGCAGAGAACAACCATCACGCGAGGGGAAGCGTGGGTGGCACAGCCAGGCTGTGGGTGAGAAGAGGCGATGTCCCCTCCGGGCCCGGTGCCGCTGCAGGGCTGGTGCCAGTCAGCTCCTCGCTCCAGGCCTTGTTTTTTGCTCCAGCCCGTCTCCACCAGGCTCTGGGACAGCAGGACACGGGCCAGTGTCTGCCAGGCTTCGTGCAGGCAGGGCGAGGGCAGCCATCGGGGCTGCGAGGAGGCCAGAGGCTGCCGGGGGCGAGTGGGCACCTGAGCTCTGCTCCTGCCCTCAAAGTGGCGTTAGTTTATCTACTGAAAGAATCTCTTCTCAGCATAACCATACGAATTCGCATTCTCATCCCTAAGCATTTCTTCCACGTGGTAATCTTGCTGCTTTCTTGAATAACAGTAATGAGGGAAAACGGCATATTTAATCAATCCTGGTAACGTGTACCAGGTTTCTGTAAGTCTTACCAGTGTAGGAACTTGCTGCGCATTCTCCAATGAAGCCTCAAATTGTGCATTGTGAGACAGGCTTTGCCGCCTTTCCCTCTCCACCACCCTGCAGTCAGCGGCCCTGGTGCTCTGAGGGCCTCCGGCTGAGCCATGAGCACCGGTCAGTGTTGGTTTTGGCTGGCGGATCACAGTTCGGAGAAGCTGGGATGTCCCAGTAAGCCCAGCAACACTATTTACGTGCTTACAGTAGCCAGGTGCTTCAGCTGAATCATTGTGGCATACTGGTACAGATTTGGTTTCGTTCGTAATACTGTGACTGCTGGTGACTTTTCCATTGCTATTTTGTATTAGGAAAAGGTCAAAATGAAATGCACTGCTGACCTAGCACACTGTGTGGTTCTTCAGTGTCTCAGTTGTGCACATTCATAGAATCACAGAATGGTTTAGGTCGGAAGGGACCTTGAAGACCATCCAGTTCCAACCTCCCTGCCATAGGCAGGGACACCTCCCACCAGCCCAGGGTGCTCCAAGCCCTGTCCAACCCGGCCTTGGACACCTCCAGGGATGGGGCAGCCACAGCTTCTCGGGGCAGCCTGCGCCAGGGGCTCGCTGCCCTCACAGTGAAAATTTCTTCCTAATATCTAATCTAAAGCTCCCCTCTTCCAGTTTAAAGCCATTCCCGCTTGTCCTATCCCTCCATGCCCTTGTAAAAAGTCCTTCCCGTGCTCTTCTGTAGCCCCTTTAGGGACTGGGAGGCCGCAATAAGGTCTCCGCGGAGCCTTCTCTTCTCCAGGCTGAACACCCCCCCTCTCCCAGCCTGTCCTCCCAGCAGAGGGGCTCCAGCCCTCGCAGCATCTTTGTGGCCTTCCTCTGGCCCTGCTCCACCAGGTCCATGTCTTTGCTATGCTGGGGGCTCCAGAGCTGGATTACCTCCTTTCTGCCTTGCAGCCAGCTCTGTGGAAACCCAGACATGAAGTAGACTATTGTGGCAGAGAAGCTTTTATTTTTCTGAAACACTTCAGTAGTATATTTTGTATTTAAATGCAAAGGGAAAGTGATTGCTTTCTAATCACTCCTTCAAGATGGAGTTGTCCTTTGGCCATGCTTCATTCGACTGAATAAGTAAATTCTGATCGTTTGTACAGGCTGTGATCCTGGCTATCGAACCGCTCTCTCACCCTTAGAAATGGATCCCCTGCTTAGAAAAATCTGCTTTTCACAGCCACTGAGTTTGCTTCAAAAATATTTTTACAGAGAGATGAGGGGGGATAAAATGCATGTTTACGTTTAACACTTGGTACACTAATAAGTCCTGCCTTTCTTGGGAAGAGCGTTGTGTATTAGTAACATGTTGTACATTAGCAACTCGGACGTTTGATGGGAAAATCTAATAAATTGTCATTACTCAGAACTGAGTAATTATACACAAAATTAAATGTGTGCGTGTGTGTGTATGTGAGAGAGGAACTTTAACTTGTTATTGGTTTCAGACAGTGACTCATTAAGCCATCCTAATGCCTCGGATATGCAGCAGAAGATTCTAAATGTTAACACTTACATTCTCATCTCCATACGTGAGGATTTGAACACGTAATTCCCTGAGATGAGACTATACCTCTTGATTTTTATTTCTAAATCTATGCTAAACTGGCAGATGTTAGGGAATAGCTTTTAGCATTTGTCATTTAGATTCAGATTAAAAGATAAGTTGTTTTTTTCTTAAAACCAGCAAAACTAATTATTCATGAGCGCAAAAATCATCATCCCTGACTAACAGACATCTCAATTTAGGGTCAGCAGCAGATAATGTGAGGTCTGTAACAACTGCTGGATCATTCAAAATGCTTCTGAGTCCCAGAATGGTGTTTCTGTTTTTCATTATCCGAAGGAATAGAGGACAGGAGAAAGTTCAGGGCGCCGCTGTTGCCTTTGCTCCCACAGTGGCCCTGCGCACGTCGTGAGCGCCGCGTGGATGACTGGTGGGACGTAGGTTTGCTCAAAGCTGCCAGGCTTCCTCTGCTTCTGACTCGTTGGGCTTCAGCTATGGAGCAATCGTTCCCAGGAACTGAAAAGCTGAGAAGTGAGAACGAGGGGGAAAAAAAGTTTTCTAAGCTGTTCCAGCGTGACTGAATTCCTTCAGCTGCCCGTGTACTTGAAGACCTATTACTGGAATAACAGTTTTCCAGTATTTATTATTCATATCCTGTCCAGTTATTGGTTATTTGTCACCGCACCTTCATTACTGTCAGGAAGGTTGTTCTCCACTGGCAGGATGAAAACATACTCAGTTTCTCTGCTGTATTCCTGTTTTGCTTCCTGATGTTGTGCAACACCTGAAATTGTGATCCTTTGGGCTGTTGGTAGCAGTGTGGAACCGGGCTTGTACCGCTGTGCATTGTCTAAAATCCATGACTTGAAGAAAAAAAAAAAGTATCTGATTTCATTAGCTGAGAGGTCATAATCCAATTATTTTATTTTTAATTTCTCTTTCCTGAGCTCTTTAACAGATGCTGCTTTTTGGCCCTTTGACAGAAGCCTTTTAGCCTTCCTTATGAAAATCACAGATTGCAGCCTTCCGTGTGGGTATTTCTTGAGTTATATAGTTAACCTGAGAAGGCAGAAAAAAGGCATTATTACATTGCTACAAGCTGCCAGCTCCTTGCTAATATTTTAAAGGTGTGGGTGCGTGTGTTGCTCTTGTGTAATATCAATTCTCTGTGATTCTGTAAACAGAACCCTGTGAACCCTGAGTATCCAAACTGCGGTGTAAAAGCAAAACTAAAATTACTCATTTAAGGTCATATGTTTTTACTGACACACCAAAGGTCTAGGAGAAGGAGTGAGCAAGCATCATATTTCTCAAATACAAAATTTTACAGTGGGAATGTGTTATAAAACATTCTGCCAGTGTTGTTTCCCTTGGGATTTAGAGTGAGAGACATGAAGGCTGACAACTCTCTTCCTGTTGTAGGTCAGAGCTTCAAGGAACTCTGTAATCTTCCCACCAGCTTTACTCTCTCCTGGAACTCACGGTTAAAATTAGATGCTGGCTGAACTTTAGCAGTTCAATTTGAAAGCTTTCAGAGGCAAAGTAAAACAACTGCAGAGGAGAGCTTTCTCACAGTGCCATTTTGAGAAGCCACTTTGTACAGAGTAACATGGTTTCGCTAACCGATGGGTCCCTTGCATAGATGTTATCATAAATCATGATTAACAGGAGAGGCAACTGGGCATCGTGGAAATAATCTCTGTGTGTACTTCGTCTGGCAACGAGGTATCTTTCTTTAGGATATTACATTACCTTTTGATTCGATTTTTTTTTTCCTTACTATTTCACCTCTTGCCCCAACGTTTGTCAGTGACAGAGGTACGCAAGCAGTTTGCTGCTCCAGCAGAATGCAAAAGATGCAACAAACACAGGGAAAAGAAAGGGTGACAAGGCCTTTTACAGTACGTGATGTGAATTATGAACTGCCGAACCAAGAATTAGGCTGGAGTTCCAGCAACACGAGCAAGCCTCGACATACAGTACAGAAGGGTGAGGTGTTCTGCTTAGTCTCTGCTGCAGGATGCCGTACCCTTCCCGCTTATAACTCAGCCTGGCTTGATTACCCCTTTTATTCAGGACTCAAAACAGCTTGTAAATTTTTTTATCATTCCTTCCCAGATTGCGTGGAGTGTATTGTAGCTTTTGCTTTCCTTTGTCCACATCTGTTTTCCAAACTCATTACTTTCATGTTATTAGGTTCATTTAAAATGCTGTGTTTATTTCCATCCCACAAGTTTATTTTTTATCTTTTGAAATAATGCAATGACTCTATCAAACGATGATTTATTTTAGAAAAATCACCGTCTACCAATTCTTCCAGCATATTAATTGTTGCTAGCACCGGCTTTGTCAGCAGACTGATATCACCATCAACGCCGAGGACTGTTCCGAGGTGCTGTGCTGGGAATACTATTTGTAATTCCAATTACTTGTAATAATAATACAAATACTTTCTGTAATTTAGAAGGAAGCTCTTCTGAGAAGAGCTTTTGTCTTGCTACTTGTTTGCACAGTACCTAGCACAGCATCGGTCTAATCCTGATTGAGGCTGACAGCTTTTCCTTAATACAAATATTAACCTGAGCCCACGGCCAACCTAGCAACTATCTGAGGACACTGCCATTCCCGAAACGTGTGTGACCATCACTTGCCAGACTGATCACCGTTCCTGTCTCACTGTTACCTTCTGGTTTTGGCAAGTCTGCGTGTTATTTTTGCCACCTGTAGTTTCTCTTTCCAGTCTCATTGCGGGGTGTTTGGAGGCTGCCTGCTTTTTGTTCTGTATTGATAAAATATCTAAAACGTTTGCTTGGGGTGGGACCTTCAGGTGGCCGTGCTATGGGAATCATGAGTAGTGATCACAAATCCCATACAGTGACACGGGTGGGGTTAGCAGAGTTCCCGTGTGTTTAATCCAGCTTGGAATTCAAGATAGGGAATACAAAAGCACACCGTATGCTGTTTATCATTAATTTCTCCTTTTCGTCGTTGCAATTATAGGCACTCCTTAGAGATGAGAAAATTATTTATATGCAGTTAATCACCCTCAGAAACGCAAATCACTTTTGCTGTGAAGTCGAGGAAGAGCTGCCCGTTGTCTCCCTGGACGGGATGAGGGGGACAAATTAAGGGAGGAAACGTAATCTAACCTGCAGTGGGGGCTTTGCTGCCGGCTGCGGCGCTGAGTCGCTGTGCAGCTTTAGGAGAACCAGACAGGTCTCTGTAGGCCAAATTCCTTTAGAGTTAGGGAATAGTGCTTTACACCAAAGGTGATTTTTTTGGTTCTGTGGATCA
Source organism: Pluvialis apricaria (assembly GCA_017639485.1). Classification (NCBI taxonomy): domain Eukaryota; kingdom Metazoa; phylum Chordata; class Aves; order Charadriiformes; family Charadriidae; genus Pluvialis; species Pluvialis apricaria. Next base: position 1,781,735 of record CM030024.1, read on the forward strand.
GTGCATAAATCACTGGAGATTTATAGCTGTTTGTGCGTAAAGTGTACATCCCAAAGGCATTCTGAAGGTATTCACAGTAAACTGCTGACTTTATTCTCCATCGTCATGTCCTACATAGAGGTTGGTTTAGACTAGTGCAAAGTGGCATAAAATTGTATTTTATCAAAACTTGCACAGTTTTCTCCTTATTGTCCTTAGGTGTATTTTTTTTTTTTTTTGTAATTCAAGGTGAGGGCACTAGATGTTTTGGCTTATAAACATTTACTATCCATTAGTATACAGTAACCTATATTTGAAGTGCAGGAGAAGCCTGTGGCAACTGTAAGCGATTGCTGGTTATTAATGCCAAAGCTGTAAAAATGAAAATAGGAAGTCACTGCATAAGCTCTGAGTGTTAGTGTTGTTTACATTCCTAATTTGATTCACATATTAACCACAATTAACATGCTAGCTAGATTTCAAGCATATGTTTCTTCCATCACAGAATGGTTTGGTTTTTTCCCTTATGCTTTACTCCAGATTACTCTTAGCTGGAAAACCTTTTAACAAATTGAGACAGTGGGAAAGAATTGCGGTTTGCATTATCTTGGGGAATATATTTGTTTGAATTGGGTCGGTTGTGCTTTGCTGGGTATCGGTGCGTTAGTGCTTCATGGACTTCTATAAATCTTCAGGCACACGTTCGACTCTGGTTGGGGGTGAATTTCCTTCTTTGTGAAGCATTTGGCTTTTTTTCTCTCTCAGGCACTCCCAGATGGAGATGGTGTTCTTGGTTGCAACTGGAATAATAATAATTCCCTGTGAGTCACATCCACTGCTTCATTTCTGGTCTTCCCCTATTGCCAATAATCCCTTCTTTCTCACCCCACCCCCTTGGTCTGAACTCCCTCATCCCCCCATTTTCTTATGTAGCCCTGTGGGCTATGGAGGGATTAATTGTACCAATAAACACAACTTTATTTTATAGTTTTATAGCATGATTAGCTATCAAATACTCTGTACTAAAATAACATTTGCTAGTCTGTTTCAAGACAAAGTTTTGTTAGGCACAGCGGGCCTTTAATCCCCGGAGGAGTTCAGCTAACTAAATATAATATTAGTTAACATATTTTACTGATGTTAAGAAAATACTTCTGTGCTACAAAAGCTATCCTTAGTCATCGTATTCAGTTTGCACTAATGGCTGTTTTCCTTTGTATCTAGTTTGTAAACTAGTAGGAGAATTTGGTTGATTAATTCTGTTCCTCATATTTTTTTAATGGTGATAGATATCATTTATTGGAAATTCCAGTTAGTGTTACAGACAGAGCTTGACTCTGTCATCGTGCTGTTAATTAAGACGTTATAGGAAATAGTTGTTTACATAAGCTTTTTAGAGCTAACATTTAGGAGCAGCGCTTCATCCCTCTTGTGCCATTTTTCCACTGATCTAATTCCACTGCCTTGGTGGGGCTCTTCTAGATTTATTTCTGATACAATTGCCTCACTCCATGCCAAATACAAGGACCTTTCTAAAATAACTGGGAATTTTATGGTTTGTGCAGTCAATGCAGGCTGTAATTTATTTTTTTTAAGGTGTTAAACTGTGATGTCAGCTCAGACAGACCCTAATTTTGTGGGGAAAGTATGTTCTGGACACTGGAGAAATAATTCTGATTGCCAAGTTGTATTAGACTACAGAAAAATCTTCCAAGGGGCAGCAACCTCACCATGTAAGACATTTAAGGTGAGACAAGTGTTTTTGTAGAGAGCAATACCGCATTTGTGGAAGGGAGAGGTGAGGTGGTCTAACGGGGCTTTTCGATTTCTGAATCCAGTTAGAGTTTACGTGTAAAACCACAGGAGGAAGGCTGAACCGAAAATGAAGTAAAAAAGTAAAACATTATCAAGAAATATTCGTGTGGAATAGGGGCTGGAACTCGGCTGTCTTTTTGACCTCCTGTGAAGCATCTGGTGCCTGTTAGGAGCAGGTAGGTGTCGCCAGGACGGATTGCCTCTCATCTCAAGGGCTGGTCACTGGTGAGTGTGGCTGTTAGATTCTTGCGTATTAAGGACTCTGAGAGTATAGCTATCCAAAAATCTTTTAAGTGACCAGATTGTTATAAAAAACATGACTCAGTGGCGCCTTTCCTTCTGTCCTCGTAGTGTTGACCGCCCTTTATGCTATGTTAGAAACTCATATGTTTTGATCTAGTATAATCCAAATGTATTTAGTCTGTATTTTATTCCACTTTGTAAACACGTTTTTTCCATAGCTGCAAATGTCTCCACAATTATTTGTTTCAATTTGTAAATTGAACAAAAGGCTTTAATAAACAATGTCCTCAGGCAGCCTCTCCTCTTCTTCTCGTGAAGAAACATGATTTCTAAACCCAGCAGCCTGTAAACTCTTTAGAAATTCAAAGGGGAAACTTCCACCATTTTGTTCAGCTTGGCCATTTAGAAATTCAAAGCACTTCTTGCCATGAATAAACTATGTAGTTGAATTTGTAAATAAAGTTTGGAATTACGAGTTGGTATTTCAGAGCCTGCTGCTGGTGGCATTGGTCTCATCCAAAACATGGCACCATTTGTGACAGTAGGAACTTGTTGGAGGAGACTATACGGCACTTGATTGCTTGGTTTAGTATTCAGAAGATACACGCTGTAGCTAACCAAAAATGTTTGATTTTATTCTTTGAGTTTCTGCTTATGATTGCTAAGCTGTAATTGGACAAGTATAAGCTTCATCAAGCAGCTTCTGGCTATGGATACTATAAACACCCAAGCTTAGACGTCGCAGCCGAGTGGGATTGTCAGGCAGCAACGGCCAGCAGGCTTACGACTGCAAAACTTTGCTGAAAATTAAAACTTGTTTGTAGGATCCCCAAAGCCCGCAGCTGTTTCACTGCATTTTAGCAGTATTTGGACAATCTTTAGCTTCCCTAGATCTTGAAGAATTTGAGCTGAAGAATTCCTGATTCAGAGGACAGTGAATGTTGTTTAAATCACTTATAGTTCTATAAGTGTATTATATGCTTACTCATGTGTGTTGATAACATGTACACACGCCCATTCACAGAAAGGAATTAAATCTACCAAACATTGGAGTGGTTACAAAAGAAAGCAAATCTTCTGCTGATTCAATTCATCTTGTATCCAAGAGGGATAGTCCTAAGGAATTTGAACTATCAAATGGCTATACAGTTGAATAGTGATATAAGATCTTATTCATATTTCAAGCAACTTGCCTCCCTAAAGGCCGGATACTCACTAAAAGACAGGCAGTGTCTTGCTAGCTTTACAGCCTCTTTTTTTGCATCATCTTTAGTTCTCTACAGACTGTAACTAGGCAAAGAGAAGTGACATAAATTGTAGGTATTTTTTCTACGTAAGCTGTTGCTGTTGATTGAAAGAGAAATATTAAATGACAGAGAGTTTCTTCAAATAAACTTCTAAAAAGGGAGTGTCGTCAGGCTGTGTGGCGTTAGGGATACTGCCATCCAAGCGTGCAGAAGGGAAAAACAAACAAATCTTAAAAGGGTTCAGAGTCATTTTGCAATGATACTCTGGTTAAGACTTTAAAAGGAAGACTTTGGTGCATCAAAGACAGTGCAAGTAGATCTGAATCCAAAGCAGTTTGGTGTTAGACCTCACGTTTAATTGGGGATCCACAGGGGAGAAGGAATCCCTTTATTTCGGAACAACTGCAGAAACAACTCGCTCCAACTTGCACAGTTGATCCTTGAGCCTCTGATTTTGCTGGGAGTAGGGCTTTGAGAGTTAACTCTGGTTGAAAGCTAGAGTTATCATTTGGTCTCCTGATGATGAAAAACGGAGGCCGTGTCTCAGGGAAAATCACATATTATAAAAAGGCAAATAGATTAGAACTTGGTTGTGGTGCATAGGAATAAGTTGCTGCTAGCAGTAATAGTGCTCCAAATATTCTGCTTTTCACTCTTGGACTCACTTTTTTATCCCCCGTTCCACAAAAACATGACTTTAATCCTATAAGCTTCCTAGATTGTTTTGTTTGCATCTTCAAGAGTAAGAGAATGATAATTATCGCTTCTTTGATATTACATTGTTAACAGCTCCACCTTTCCCATATCCTGCTGCTTGCTAGTGTAGTTCCCATGGAGTTCTGCTCAAGGGGCTGTTTTTCACTGTGATCTCTTTTTATCTGCTAACACTGCGTGGCCATTCGGGGCTGTGGTTAGGAGCAGAGCGGCTCACGTCGGGACAGTGCAGAGATTTCCTCCTCTCCTGCCCACTGTCTTCCCTTCCCCTCACCTGAAAATTCCCACCCAGCATGGGGTGGCACAATTGCTCTACAATTGCTGTGGTTTTTTTCTGGTGTGTTAACGTAACAGGACTCTAAGTAAGCGGTTCATCAGTGGAGACGCATGTTTGGGAATATCCATGTTGGGTCCATGCTTGTTTGTTAAATACCAACGTTTGTGTGTATCAAAGGGAGGTCCAGGGTGAACCCAGACAGATGGCCAGCGTACCCTCTAGCATCAGCTCTCCAGTTTGGGGAAAAGAGGAGGTGATCTGCTGTTGTCGGTGCTCCATGTTGTCTTCCTCTCTAGATAACAACAATCCCAGCAGTGATCTTTTCTCATTTAGTGTTGAGGTTTTATTTTGTCTTCCAGCACTAAGAAACTTTTAGCTACCAGTCCTGGGTTTAGAGCAAAAATGGAGAGAGGCAGAAGAGTCCATAAAGGGGGTTGTTTGAACCTTTCTCTCTTTTGATCGTTGTTGGCTGGAAGAACTTCTCCTTTCAGCATGTTTTTAGGTATTTCCTGATTGGCACCACGATGCCGTTAGTCGTCACTGCTGTTGGTAAATCATGGGTCGGGTAGAGCAGCACAGATGTAGTGGGAAGGGTTCTCCACTGCTATTAAACTTGGTGTATAAAACATCCTTCTGCTTGACAGCAGTAGTTTATTGTGTCCTTTACAAATCACTCCTTGAGATTTCAAAATTGGTTTTCAGAAGACAGGGATTGGAGTTTTGCTGACAGACCACCAGCTGTTTTTCAAAACCCTAGCCCTTTATTGAAAAGAAGTTTTAAATCTCTCTCCCTGGTACCTGTTGCAGACACAGTGAGCTTTAGCCTATTTATATCTGCCCATCTAATCCTTGGGTTTTCTGTGAACAGGGGAGGGGTGGTTTTGTTTTGTTCACTTGCATTTCATGGGGTATTTTAACTTTTTTTTTATCAGCCTTTACTTGAAGAGGGAATGGGTAATATATAGATTCCACATGCGTGGTTCCCTGCTAGGTGATACTGTCTTTCTCACAAGTCTTTTGCTCATTTTGTGCAAAATATGGCGTGTGAGATTTTTGTTTTGGTTTTGGCCAGATTCTTCTCCCATTGACTTCATTGTTAGTGCTAATAAAACCATGGGAAATGTTTTGATGGGTAGGAGATTGCAGTGACTTGAGGTTTAAGCTTTGATGCTATATTGGCTGCTGCATATAATCTTTGGTAAACCAAAGATAAAAAGCATAGCTTGTTTTAGAAAGCCACGGGCTTTTCAGAATGATACTTGGCAAATTTTGATACTCACATTGTCAAGTATTTGTCCACATATCAGTTGTTTTGTGCATATGTTTACACTCGTTTTGTCTTAGGGTTTGTTTTACTAAGTTGGATAAAGTGTTTATTATGTGGGTTGCAAAATATGTTCCTAATAGTATCCTAAACCATGGTGCCACAATGGCTAGGAGTTGCTCGAATCTCCTGTTGTGCAACAAAGAGTATGGCAGGTAACCACAAGCCATCGTGTTGGCTATCTTTTAGGGAGACTGGATGATTGTGGTAGGGCAGTACTTTGCTTTCCGCTCTCTGGTCTCCCTCAACGTTAACTGTTTGCTTGGTTTGGCTGGTGGCTGCTGGCAGGATCGTCTCTTGGAGAGACGTTGGGCTCTTCTATGCCCAGAGCCTCCCGTCCTCAAAACCGAGTGGCAAATCGTAGCAGCTCCCCGGAGACTGAAATTGGCATCGCAGCGGTGTCAGGATAGCTTGTCATGCTCATCCTTTCAGCAGATTATTTGGGGGGGTTAGTAGGCAAAGGTGATCCATGCAGCAAACCAGCAAATTACTCTTTACCCTTTGACCTCTCATTCTGGGTTGACTTGAAGCTGCTCTTATTTGTAGCCTGTTTATAGAAGTTGTGTGGACACTTACTAAAATTTAAGACATATTTTGGGAGTCTCTTTCCACCTCATGGAAGATGTGGTACTTTTGTTGTTTCAGGATATCTCACACGTGCCATCTCTCAGATTGCTCTGTTTGTGCAGAAACTTTTTCACTTACAGATGGCTCTAACTGTAGCTCATTTAGCAACTCGTACCTCATGGAGGCTAGAGAGTTTATTCTAAAATACAAGTTAAGACACAATGCTTCCAGAGCCAGAGTGCCTCCTGGAGATTCTACTTGAAATAAATAACACTGAAAAAGTTTGCTTTCCTAAATGCAATAATATATAGGAAGGTAGGGCTTGTATTAAATTACTTTATATGTGATATGACGTGATTATAATAAAGAAGGAGATTTATGTTTACTATAAAAAGAAATGTGATTGTATTATAGTTTAAATAAGTTATTTGCATTTCAGATTTATTTTGGGGTAGTGTCCTTAGGCACCAGCTTTACACTAGGTTCACGTGTGCCAGGAGCTGTACAAAGAAAACAAGATTATTGCTGCTTCAGGAGCCTTGAGGAAAGTTGTGGCTTCCCAGGTTGTATCGCTTCACCCTGCAGAACAGAAGTGTGTTTTCTGTAGAACCTTGTCCCTTCACTACTGGAAGGTAGAAATTACTTTGAGAGTGGAGTTACAAGCTGTGTCATCAGTTATTCACCTGATCAAAACCTAGTGGGACCCCCTAAGAGGCATCTTAGGCAATCCTTTTTCCCCCTAGTTTTAAAATTTATTACTTTTACAGTTACATTAAATACAAGCATTCATCTGACAGCAGGTACAGCTGAGGTCGGTGGCTGCGTAAATAATGTAGATCGAGTTGACTTGGATGAGGTGCAAATTGGGATCACACGTCTGCTGGGAGGGAGTGATTTACATTCTCTAGTTTACAGCAGTCGATTGTGGGGGCCCTGATAAGACTTGTTTACTGCCAGATCGGTTTGTCCTAGCCCTGCTGTGCATCAGGACCTGGCGATTTAAGGGTCGATTACCTATTCTGCATATTATTTCAAAATGCTTTCTACTTTCTGCTTCAGGACTGTAGACCTGAAATTCCTATCCTCAAATTTTTCTCTGCAGAGACACCCAGGGAGCAGAAGTGTTAAAGGATTAAGTCTTCTAAAACCGCACGTTTTGAAAAAGAATTTTTAACTACTGACACCTTTTTTGAGCCTAATGAAGGGCTGAATCTGGCAGTCGGCCCTGTTCACAGCGTTGTGCTGCTTATCGCCACGCCTGCATGTAGTAACCCTGCCTGTTCAAATTCACAGAGAATTTGAACATTTTAAAGAAATGGCTGTGGCCCTCACCAGTGCTTTTTTAGAATTGGAAAAGGAAACCAAAGCTCTCTAAAGCTGGTCTCTAGAGGAGACTGCACAGATCACGGGGTCCATCCTTATGAGGGACCCGTTCTTGCCTGTTGGGCTGGCAGGGCCAGTGCTGGGAGGCTCCGTGGAAAAGGCAGCGCATTCCCCAGCTTCTGTTACCTTTTTGGTGTAATTCCCACGGAGCAGAACGGGAGCAGTTCGTCTCTGCTCCCGACCCTTGACTGCGCTCTTCGTTCCAGCCTGCCAAGTTTCCACTCCTTTTGTAGGCACATGCTGATGCATGGAGACGGGAGGGAAAGGGCAGGATCTGCGGGCAGCTGGAGCCACCCTTCCTTCCCCAGAAATTTCATGCTGCTCACACACGTGAACAGAAGGATGAGGCCCCGTAATGCAGCCGGACACGCGTGTGCAGGTGGCCTGAGGCACGACCTGGCTGCTGTGGTGCAAGTCCATCTCCTTCTCTACAGTCTGTAGTCCTTTTTTTCTCTTCTGTCTTCCTCAAGAGCTTGTGGCTGCCTCCATGCTGTCTGCAAGTCAACCTCAAGAAAACTATACCTTAAAGTAAGTTGTCATTAGACACTGTTACAGAAGGTGAAGGATGTTTCTAAACCGTTCCTTGTGTGAAAACAAATCTTTACTGAAGCTTCTAAACCCCTTCCATACGTGGCCTGTTCTGTAAGAGAACGGCTGTACAGCATGGCTGGTACCCAGCAGGGGCAGATTGCCCTTTTTTTCCTAAATGGGCAGAAAAGGAGCATCGTGGCGTTTGTTTGTGTTTACTAACGCAGTTGTTCTGGCTGTTCATACACGCATTTCTGACAACCCTGCTTGAGTATTCATTGGTGCCTCTAGGATGCAGTATGTCACATTATGAAACAGCCTACAGAAAACCTTTGCGATAAAGTAACATCCTATGATTATCTTTTCCTAAGTCTAAGCTAATTTTTGTTTTAAAGCATCGCTGTCTAAATTGCATCTGTTCATCAGATTAAACAAAAGGAACCTAAGGTATAAATAAAAAAAAAAAGGATTGCCCTTTGCAATTCAGTGATTGCGAATGATTGCTTCTTAGAAGTAGAATAATGAATGTTTTGCAACCCCTCCAATAATAACCTACAGAAACGCTCGGTGCTCTGCCCTAGCAGCTAATAAGAGCCGTGTGCCAGCCCAGCCTGGCCGTCCTGCCCTCGCCGCTGCCTGCAACAAGGGAGAAGCGCCCCGTGAGCAGAGTGGAGTCTGTCCGTATGGGAGTAACTTTAGTTTCCAAGTTTGTTCCTGAGACAACTACACAGAGGAATTTCAGCCTCACTGGCAAGAGGAGGGGTAAGGAACGAGCTCAATCACTCAAAAGAAAATTCAGCAAACTTCAAAATAACGCACGTTGATTGCCAATATTTTGTATAGGTTGCAATATGCTAGTTAATGAATGTTAAATTAGTATGTCAATATTTCCATTCCCCAACCTTTTAGGGAAGACAGTGTAGTGTAATTTAGCATGAATATAAAAAACTAAAACATCCAACACATGTTTGTGCAGGGTTCAGTTTTCAAGGACAGCTTGATCTGGCCAGAAAGTTTCCAGTCCCAGTAGTGCAGCTAAAAGATACCATTGCGATCTTCATGGGTCTGGAAAAGAGCAGGGCAGTTCTGCACGTGTTTCATGGCTTCTCTGTGTGTTCCCCCAAATGGGAACATCAAAACGTATCGACATTGTGTTGAATTTTAGCCTGATTTTCTTGTTCTTATATGGAGTCCTACAATGTCGGGATTGCTGGGATTCTGGGGAAAGGAGAAGACAGTCTATAAATGGTCCATCTAGTGTGTATATGGAGGAAGGCTTAATTAAACCCATAGCATCTCAAGTGGGCCTAAATTTGGTCTGCGTGTTCATATAATTTCCCTTGAAACCAATTAGTGTTGTATTCGCGTCTGTGAGAGCAGAGCTGCCGACACTACGGGGTTTCTTGAAGGCTGCGGGGTTGCTCTTGCTTTGTGGGTCTGTCTCTACCCTTTAGGACTCGTACTGTTTATTTGTATCCTCAATTTTCCTGAAAGTGCTCATTGCAGACCACAATTTCGCTGTAAAAGGTATGGTAAAAATGCAGAACAAAAGGGCGGTTGCTGCTGTGGAGAACTTAAAGCTTAAATAAAGATGAGACCATCAGCAGCTACGGGACCTGTACGTCAACTCTAAAGGGAAAAACACTGCCTGACTTCATAGGCACCTGGTTTATAATCTCCAGTGGCCTCAGTGGGGTCGCCCACGCAGGGAAGGGTGACTGAGTGCCCAAGAACAGCTTCACTGAGGCCTCAAGTTTTGTTCTTTTCACATCTAATCCTCTTGACCCAATTGAATCCCTGGCGGTGTTGTGAATCTCCCAGTATCAACTCCATATTAGAGCTGGGTTTAATTTTTTAGATTAGCAGCAGAGGCTTCTGTGGTTTTACAGTGCAGAAGTAACCAGTCATTTCCCTAAAAAATGATGAATTTGAAATCCATTAAAATGAGATATTTCTGTCTTGTGACAAGAGCTTAATAGCTTCTTGCATTTGTGTTTGGAAACATATTCTTTGAACTTTTGTGTAACATTCAGCCAGTATAAGGCAAACATTCTTGTGTAGTTGGTAACAGGCTGTCTGGTATCTGTAATTCAGTTATTTAGCTTTAAAATTAACTGTATATATTTGTAAGTTTTTAATTAAGATGTGTTTCTACTCCGAGCTTTTCAGAGCTTACTTAGATGAGCATCAAACACTACATAGTTTTGGTCTTTACTTTCTGCCTATTAGCTGCTCCTTCTCTGCTTATAAATTTCTGATGACAGACATAAACATTTACCTCCGTAGGCATTACTTAACTCTGAGATCACTTTGTTCTATAAATACAAATAAATAAAACCCCCTTTAATGGGTGGAGGGGAAGCCAGCAGTGAAGTGGTTAAAGGTTTTTGCCGGCAGACTGGCCAGCAGGAGCTGGCGGTGTGGAGTAAGGGGGACGCCAGCCTGTCTCTAAACTTTTTGGCCCTCCCTGAGTGCAGAGATGAAGGAAGAGCCCTCTATAAATCACTGGAGATTAGAGACCCTGTTCTTGCCGACTCTGCAGGGTTGCACTGCTTAATGTCAAAGCCTCACGTATTACTTTAACAGCACTCCTTTTCTTTATTAAATCCACTTTGAAATAAAAAAATGATGATCTTTCCAGTGAGGGGGAGAAGGCCTAAAAGGATTTAGAAAGTATCTGTTATGTTACATTACGGAGACTAATAACTGTACAGGGAGTAGGTAACATTTTTGCACCATTTCAGAAAGTAAAATGAATAGACTTTACAGAGTTTTCCTCCTTCAAAATATTTATTGCTGTTGATTTTGACTAACTTTTGTGGGCTTCTTAGTAAAGGTGGACCGAGCGTGAACGCTCGCGGGGATTTCCTTCCAGGTTTGCAAAATTCAATTTGCATCTCCGTTTTTGCATGTTCTGCAGCATCTGGTTTTAGATTAATTTCTTTTAGCTTTGGATTTATTCTGACTGAATTTTATGCTGCCTGTATCGCCATCTGAGTATGATGAAGACATATTTTAAACAGCTGTATCTGTGTCAAATGTCAGTGTTTGCTCGTAGCCTCACTGTCTTGAGGATATACGGAGGCTTCTAGGCGCTGCATATTTATCTGCTATTATGACCTGATTTTCTTCTGATTTGTAAAAGTCACGTTAAGCGGGATATTATATATTTTTAATGTGCAAAGTTAATGTGATTGTTTATATGTAAAATACTGTCGGTTTTCCACATGTATTTAGTTACCTCATTTAATACACTGCATCCCAGCTAATAAATATTTGAGGCCAAAGGAATTGCACGTATGTATTTTTTCTGCACATAAGTGTTTCAGATACTCCAGGTCATTTAGTATCCATTAGGACACTAAAGCTTCTTACTGTTTTCTCATTAATAGTCAAGTCTGTTACCTCGACAAAAACAATTTCTGAGAGATGGGATTCTTTGAGAAACATCCCTGATGAAAGTCCTGGAAATCCTAACAACAAATGTTGTCAAGTTAGATTTCAGCGAAGCATTTCTTTTTAACTGTGCAGCATTATGCCCCAGGAATGTAGTTTTTCTTTTAGTCTCATGACTTTAAACACAACATTGGCACGAAACCCATTAAGAATAACAGATTTATAAGCTTTTGTTGATGGATTCTGTTCAAATGCAGTAGAATGGAAGGTGAAAATATTTTTAGTCTTTAAGTGTATTAAAAATAAATTGTGATTATTTTAATTCTGTGCATTTGAAGTCACTTGCTTCTTTGCAACCGTACTCAGTGTTTTTCTATCCGTTCACAGTTCATTTCTGGTACAGTTTTGAAGTTTGGAAATAGTTCACACCTATAAAATGTGGTTTTGCATTTGCCAGGGAAAATGAATATTGTTTTGCAATGTATCTTATCCAAAAGTTGACAAGTAACAGCTTTTTTGCTAGTTTATTCTGACAAACAGCTTGAAGGTATCACCTTTGTAGGCGGCTGCCGCAATGAATTGCAGATATTCATTTATAGCTGTTTGTACTCTGTGTGTTCTTTCATGTGTTCAGGACTATTGCCCAGTTCGAAAGTATGAGCTCTTAAAATAACTGGAAATGGGGGTGGGGTCAAGATATTGTATAAACACAGCAAATTTCTGGGACTGGATATATGCATATTTAAGAATACAGCCTCAGCGATTAACATTTCACAAGTGTACTTTTTAGCCGAGAAAAGAGCAGAGCAGAAGGTTATCATAAGACCGTGAGCAGTGGTCCTGAAGCTGACTTTCAGACCAGCAGTTAGTGTTTTATTAGGAGAGAACAACTCTATAAAAGGAACAGGAGATTCAATCATAATATAGTGGGGTGACATGAAGGCAGCTGACAGCATGGCTTCAAAACCCATTTAAGATCCAAGAAAAGTTGCCACAAGTAATGTGCTGCAGCTGGGGAGATCGTTTTGGAAAAAGCAGAACCTGCCATAGCCCTGCGGATTTGTGTTCTGGAGCAGACCCGTCGCCTCGCACGGAAAGGCTGGGCCGGGCGCTCGTTACCACACACAGTCAAAACTGGGAAAGATCGCTCGCCGTGTGTGTTTTGCGTGTTTTTCCTTCTCTTTTCTGAAAGTGTTTTGGGGGAGAAGTGGGAAGCAATGACCGGTTTGGTGGTTCGGGTTGGAAAGAGAGTGAATAAAGCGTTCACTATGAACTGCCGGAGCGCGTACTTCTGGAGGGTGTTTGCTGGTGTAAGCAAATGCTTCCAAGAAAGGCCATTTTGAAAAGGGAAAGTGCTCCAATTAGGGAGTTTTCAATGATACACAAAGAAGTGAAATGTAATTTAAAAGAAGAAAAAAAAAATCCTGTTTTCTTCCCCTTAATTCTTCCTGATGCCTGGCAGCTCAGTAAGTTCCTGTTCTTTACCTGAAACAGCGATCAGCTTTGCGAGATGGAGTATCAACTGTACTTCAGCATTGCTGACTACGGCCTTCTGCGCTCTCCCTTTGATAGTCACGACTGTGAGCCAAGTCCTGAGAGGTGCAAAGCACTTATAAATCCAAGGCAGAGACTGGAAGATTTTAAAATTGTAAACTTCGGTGTGCCAAATCTGGTTTGGTTTGTGACTGCTTAAACCCAAGTAATTGGTGAATTGGAATCATTTGGAAATAGGATACTGTAGCGTGTCTGGCTTAAGAATGTGTTTTTAAAAGCCTTGCTACTTCGTTAGTTGAGATAGACTGTTCAATTTGTGTTCTTTAAACAAATTTGGGAGAAACTTCATGCTTGTTCTCGTGTAAGGGGAGCACGTGGCAGTCTGTATACGAAGCTTTAATTGGGAAGCGATTGACAGCTGCCTAGAGGGACTTTCAAAGGGCGGCAGTATCAGCCGGGCTGGTGTCACTGGTTAGAGAAAAGATTGGCCAAATTTGTACTCATCTACGATCAAAATCGAAGTTAATTTATATTTTGGCTGAAAGCAGTGTGTCATTTATGGAAGAAAAGGTCATCTTCTCCCTGGTAGAAGGTAATGCTAATTTAGGTATAAACAACGGGTTTTTTTCAGTTGTTCTTACAAAGGTTGCTATCGTATAAAAATACGCTGCATGGAAGGGGGCTCAAAGAGGAGAAGCATGATTAAAACAAATATCACTGTTTATTCTGAGTAATTACAAGGAATTTCTGCATGGTCTCTTCTAAAAGGACAACAGAAATACCACGTAAAGGAAATTTCAGAATTAACATGTAGGTTTGCGTTGCTTCGCAACAGGGGCAAGAAGTAGCCAGTACTGTAAAAATCCCTCAAACAAGCAAATCTTTCATTTTTAATTTATCTGTACTAGAAGCAGAATCAAAATAGTTACAGTAAGTGTTTGGAATTCCTCTTTTTATTAAAAAATTCCATGCCGATTGTATTTTTAAAAAAAAAAAACAGAAGCATAGGTAGAATTAGGAAATCCAGGCTACCACTATCAGCCTCAGCGTTGCATTAAATTGACTTTAAAATGGGCACCTGGTGACACTGACACGGATATGTGAAAAATGAGCTCCGGTGTGGGGAAAGGTATCGTCCTTTCTGAAGCTTCCTGCTATCCGTGCCATCTTTTAAACGCTCTGCTGGTAATTTTGTGTGGTTTGGTCCTTTTGAACAAGGAGTACAATTGCAAGGATGACTTGATGAAAAAACACATTCCTTTTTATTCTTGCTCCTTCTGCCACTTGATTTCTTGGTTTTCCCTCCTTTTGAAATTCCTTATTCTCTCTTTGTTGCTGCATCCCACGCAAAAGAGATTGAACGGGCATGACTGATTTAAGAAGCCATTTTTTGCACGCATGAAAGGTTGGGGGGTTATTTGCCATTGTTGTCTCCCCCCCCCATATTTATGAGGGGCAAGGTAACATCAAATACAATGTGCTACTTTGGCTCCTCAGGAGTACAACACTGCACGGAGCTTGGGGTTATTAGTGAAGCAAGTATCTATCATCCTGAAAACAAGACGGCTTAAAGATTATGTACTAATTTCACACTTACTATAGCATAGCATTACTGGTGCAGAAAATGATGGAGAATAAGCTGAACACTCATTTGCCCATAAACCTTCAGGGGGGTAATGTCCTAAAAAGCCACTGAAATTAGATATCTGGAAAATGAACTCATTTTTAAGTGGGTCACAACATCTGTGATTATCTTGTTCGGATTACTAGCGTGATCATGCTGTGGTATCATCGACTGCTTCCTGCGGACTTCGCCCCTCTGTGCCTGGGTTGGCAGTCAGTGTGTGCAAATGGTCTGTGGCCTGACAAGCACTGGTGGGTCCGGCCAGCACGTACGCACCTTGCCTTCGTGGGTGGGTGGAAGAAGTATGTCAGGATGGTCTAGAAGTGCTGGATGCATCCTCCCTGGTTTAAAAAACACCAACTTTGATTTTAAATCAGGGATTAATTCTGACCTGGTGCCTTCCACCTACCAAAATAATATGCTCTTCTCTGCTTTTGTCTTCCTACTTCCGAGGAGATGATTTAGCTATGCCCAAGGCTTGAAAAGGCTTGAAAATGATTTAGAAAGTGGCGGGAAATTTATTTTAGAAAGCGCCTGGAGCTTTGAGTCAAACTGTGCAATGAACATGGAACCTTCCTTCTCTTCCCATCAGCAGAAGTCCTACCGAAGCGGGATCCAGTGTATTTGGATAGAGAACAGAGTATTTTCTCTGAGCAATACGGGTAGTAGGCCTAGTGGCAAAGTTTAAAACAAACTTGTGATCAAAAGCCCCCCAGATAATCATGTTCACATTTCTTCGGAAGACTTAATGTTGTCAGTCCACCTCGTGGTGACAACATTTATTTCAGACTTTTGCAGACTTCGTTGTAACTTAGCACTATCTTGCTTTTTCAAACAGGAGGCAACTACCTTCATTCACCCCCCTCTCTGAGCAGGGTTTGTCCTGCACATATTGGCAAGGCTTCTGAGTCTCTGCTGGTGAGCACTGTCCCTTTGAAGACCCACAAGCAGGTTGCCCTGTAGCTAGATACAGGCTGTTTCTTTTATTGGGGTAGCTTGATTTGTTGGTCAAAGGACATGCTCTTTTTAGGTCATTTGGATCCTCCTTTCACCCCACCATCAGTGCTGTATCTCATTCTTCCTCTTGAAATCCCTTCGTGAATATGTCTTTGGGGCAAACTACAAAGGATTTTAGCCTCTTAGCGGTTCTTCCTACACAGCCTTCTAAAAATGGTGCCTCGCTCTAGTCCTCGAGGCACTTTAGGCTATACATGTGGTGACTTAATCCTTGGAAGATGTGGGAATCCTCAAAACTATGTGCTGGGATTTGGGGTGGAATCTCAATTTCCTTCCTCTCAGATAGAGCACCATGAGAAAAGACTGTGGTGGTTGCGGGAGCCATCTGTTAGAAACGAGACGTGATAACCAGGGCCCAGAGCAACCATCGCACCCCCGGGCCAACCTCCCGGCCTTTGAGCAGAGAGCTGGAGTTTGCTCTCTTTTCCCTTGCCTCTGCCAGGAGATGAGGCGGGATAGGGGAGAGATTAGTCTTGACTCCAGAAGCCTGTGAAATCGGTATTTTTTTTAACTCTCTAATGGTAACAGCAGTTTTATGACAAAGAATCCTCTTTGCTGAGGCAACCTGTGGAAGATCCCGTGCTCCCGGAATGATTGTCTTGAAAGGATTTAGAAATATAATTGACTGAAACTTGAAAAAATGTGAAACACTCGCTTAGGGGGAAAAAAAAAAGCCACCTTCTGTTGGACTAGTTCTGTGGAATAAAAAAAAAAAGGGGGAGGGGGGCAGACAAAAGCCAAAAACGGAGATCACGCATTCCTCTTTTGCTTAACGCCTTGAGCAGAGGTTGGCCTCCCATCACTGGAGCCCTCAGCGCCTTGTTGGGGCAGCAGCAGGCAAATCATTACAATTTGGGAAAATCAGCCCTGGTTTTAACCAGGTTGTTTTTCTCAGCGGCGGCGGTTAGGGTCACGGGCTCCCAAAGGTTATTTCCTGCCGCACAGTCAACCGGCCAAACAACATTGTTCTTGGGGAGTGCCAACTCCAAACAACATTATGCCCCCAAGCGATTGTTTACCTAACACAGTTTTTGCTTTATTTTTCTTCTCGTGCTACTTTGTTTCTGTTCAGGCTCTCACAAAAGGTAAAATAGGAAATGGTAAAATACAAAGAAGTGGAGGACAGAGCACTGCAAAGAAAACCAGATGCTGGTTCAGACTTGGGGAAAAACGTGACGTATACGAGGATCTCCGAAACCTGAAAAGGTTCTGTTTTCATCTATTTCAGCTTTGAATATGATCAGCTTATACGTGCTTAATTATTTTCATGCCTAAAACACAGTACAGGAAGCTGCAGAGAACTGAAATGTATCGTGAGATTTATGAAGGAATGATCTGAAGAGCTTTCATATGTAGTGTATAAATGTCATCCATATCTAAATACACAGTGGACTTGCACGGTACCCCAGAAGGAGAGAGGTCTTGTCATGAAGCATGACAAAGCAATTATTGATCTCACCGAAAGGGAAAGCAGTGCTAAAAAAGCACCGGGGACGACTCGGAGAAGGCTGGAACGTGACAAGGAGATGGAAGGAGAGGCCAAGGACAGGTTACCAGAGAAGCGGGCCCGAATCCAAATACTCCAGATGCAAAATCCCTTCGTTTTGGTAAACTTGGATTAGCATTTAAGAACAAACAGAAGAACACAGCTGGCCTTCTAGCTCTATCATTGATTAAACAATATCTGAAAGTCTTTGAAGTCCGGAGAAGTTTGGGGAGCTGAGTCTTGCAGTTTATCTGGAAGGGTTGAAGTATTCCTTCCTGGTTTTCTGTTTTAGCACCTCCGCAAAGGGTCTTTCTAACGAGCTAAATATATAGAATGGTGTAGGGAGAAACTTGGGATTCATGTATGGAAAAGATCTATTTAGAGAAACCCTGTAGTAATGGTACTCGAGGCAGTTTTTAGATGCTGTCTCCAGAGACGCCTGTCCTGCACGGCTCCCAGCTCCCCCGTTCAGCACACAGCTTTCCTCTTGGCATCACTTTCGTCTTCCCACTCAGGATGTTGTGAGAGAGAATTTCTTCTGACTTAGAAAATTACCTTTCTGAGCCCGATTTGTATATAAACACAGGGTTTTTTCAATACTGGGGGGAGGAAGGGGGGCGTAAAACCTGGATTTTTAGGCTCTTATTGGTGTGCGTAATTTAAAATTCACAGATGTGGGGGAAGAAATGAGGTTAGAGGTCAGAAGGCAGAAGTGGGATGCAGAAGAGTTTTATTTGTGATTCTTCCACTGTTTCTCAGGAATTCACTCTCCCCTCGTATAAACTGAGAATAAGACTATCTCCGTAAAGTGTTTAAGATGACCACATGGGAGGCAGTAAATGTGAGCTATTGGTTGTAACTAGGAAAAAATCATGGGTGTTTACAAATGCCTGAAGGCCAGGATCCTTCCCGCATGGCTTTCAGCACCTGTGAAAAGGTGCTTGAATTGATCTCATCTTCTCCGCTGACTTTTTAAGAAACTTACGTGAACCGTATCCGTAACTTAGTCACCAGTTATGAGCCAGGAGCAAGGCAGGATGAGTCTGAACCGCGGTCACTGCAATACCATGATGCTTAAGTTTCCATCTGGCTTTGTGCACTGGGCTTTCTCCCTGGCGTAGGTTGGTTATTCTGCAGCTGGACTTAGGAAGGCTTCATCAAATGAAATCTGCTGCTCTCTTGATTCCACGTAGCCAACAAATAGAAAAATTAGCATTGCAAATTTGTTCATTTCAACCTGTATCAAGGATGAGAATTGTTCTATTTTCATCTGGATTTCTCAAGCATTTTGTTCCCTTCACCATCGTCCTCAAATCCTGAGGAGATGGCAACGAGTCTCCTGGCCCGTAGTTAGGTTTTACATGTTAGTAATCTTTCTTTTCTTTGTGATAAACTATCACAGAATCATTCAATTTGAAGACTGATTTAATAATCTATCAGAAAGGTCTCTTTTTGCCAGGATTGCAAATTTTTAGCCCGGTCCTGAGAGCTGTTTTGAAACCCCTTAGTACTTCCTCTCTGTGATTATAGTCTTCCTTTCATTCCCCATTATTGCTCTCTGTGGATTACCTTACCTATAGTAGATCTTGTGGCTGTCGCAACATCACGTGGTTGTCTGTGCAGTATTTGCCATGGGGTGACCAGCCAGAGAAGCATTGTACCGCCGTTGGAAAGTGTTGGCATGGATGTGACGGAGGAATTGAGAGCCCCAGCCTCGGATGAGCTGTACGCATAGGAAGTGGGAGTTTGGGTTGGCACAGGGAGCATGAGTGGGAAATCACGTACGATGGTTACTGATTCTGTGTCACCTCGAAGCAGCCAGTTCTCTCTAGGTAGCAGAGCCGTGCTGGTATAAATTACAGTTTTACTAACTGGCTTCGGAGCCAAATCAAAAAGGCCTTTACGCGAGTCCTGGGAGTTTTGCTGGAGTAAAATCTCTGGGTCTTCAGTGACAAGCGTGAGCTTTGCTTGCTCTGTTGTGCCTCGGACAGTGAAATCCTGGCTGTATTGAAATCACTGGCAAACCCATCGCTGCCTTCAGTGGAGACAGGACTCCCTCCTCTGATTGAATGATATAGGGCCATGTTGAGCATTTGGTCTGGGTTCTTAAGTAAAGTTTAAAAGTGTTTAAATCCTTAGTAAAAAAGGTTCTGGTTGTTTTCGTGTCAAATGTTTTGCTTCTGTTTTGTTTCGTGTCAAATGTTAGCAGTGGACATTTCTTTTTCAGATAAGTTTATGATGGTATGTAATTCCAGTGCCTGAAATGCCAACTTCCTCCAGTAGTTAAGCTATTCTCTGCTTTTGGAGCACTCGATTACAACTCGTTAGAGCAGATCAACAACTTCTGGCTTAAATATCGGAGAGTTATGTTTCAGAGCAATTGTAACAGCTTTATAAGCATGAATATCTTATTACCTTGAAGGACATGCTCCCTACACTACAGCAGTAGCTGGATACCTTTGTTCACCATTTGTGTGAAATGCTATAAAAGTTTCCAGCGTTCCACTGGCAAACGTTTACTTGCTTTTGCATATACTTCTGTGCATCAGACAAGAATTATAAAAGGAAATCGATAACATTGCTAGATCAAACATAGATGTTTGAAATAGGAACTGCTGCCTTTCTCAGATGAGTGACTGCCTGCCGAGGGTGGCTTTCTGGGGTACGGTACCCTCCTCCTCGCAGGTGCGCGCTGCTTCCCTTGTGCAGGGCACTCCACGGCAGCCCAGGCTCCGTTACAGCTCGCTGGATGAGCTGGCATAAGTCGCTTCCCTCCTGCTGCCTCAGTTTCCCTCCATTCAAAACGAGGTGTGACTCTCTTTCTTAAGAGCTTTGAGATCTACAGATAAAAGCTGCTATGTAGCCCCTGGAAATTATCATTATCATCAAATAATTTTATGTTTAATAGCTGACTGTTCGTACGGTTCAGAAACTACAACAGCATCCTTGTGTTTTGCAGTGGCCACTGAAATCTTTATGGCTAATCTGAACGGGATGTTATAAACCAACTGGATACCCCAGATGACTCCGTGCAGATGCTGTATAGAGACATCTTCCTTATCAGTAAAAAAAAAAAAAAAAAAAAAAGTTAAAGAAAAGAATTTTCTGAAGCCAGTGCTTTCAGAAGCAATCTGAAACAGTTGTAATGTTGAAGTAGTTGTGATTTTTTTTTATGAAAGTAATAACCCACTTGGCAGATAAGTATTTATGGTAAATTTAGCCTGTATTTGCTTCAGGTAGACTTGTATAGTGAGCTTTATACCCCAAGTTCATGGAAATGGTTTCTTTTGACTGGTTAGCTTAATAGAGTTTAATAAAACCCTTTCATTACTGTAGCCACTGGTCTTAATACTTCAGCCCTCCCCTTTCTCCCAGGCAGACTGCAGGGACCCCTGGAGTAACATGCCAATCCCTTCCCTCTCTCTTACTGGAGAGAGGTTGAGTCCCACAGAATTTGAGCTCATTTGTCATGTTGTGGTGCTGCATCTTCCCAGGCTGCTTTTCATGCCCTGTTTTACTTCCACTTCTTTCTTCATTTGCGTTCTCCTCCTTGGCGTTTCTTACACACCCGCGGGTATCCTTTCCTTAGGTTTGCAGAAGGTCTCCCACTGCTTTTCCAGCAGCACGCTGTCGGTTCATTCAGATCCCTTCTTAAAACGTCTTCCAGGAAATTCTTCCTCCTTCGCTGTCAGTAATAATCTCTCCCACATTCTCCTTTATCATTTTTTCTATGTCCTGTTCTCTGTTTTCTGTCAGAGTTTCTGCAAGGCAGGGAGTGTGCCTGGTCAGATTGTTCTTTACCATATATATTTCAAATACATGCTATGAAATATTGCTCATATTAGAACCTTGAAAAAGAGAATATTGAGCGTTTATAAATATTCACCAATATACCTCTGGTGCTTTGTAACATCCTAATTCAAAGGGTCCAAGAGGCCAAGAGACTCATTCAGCATCAGCTTATCCGGCTGGTGTAGATCATGGGTAAAACCCTGGCTCCTGCGTAGCAGTGCAGCCCCATAGCTACTCCTCTACATACTAATAAATGTTATGAAAAAAGCAGCTGCTACCGTTTAGGAAATGAAGTGAATTATCAAGTTTGATTCTATAATTTTCAGCTATGAGATGTTTAATAGATGACCTGAATTTTTATTTGGCTTTGAAAACATGTTATATCCAACTGTAGGTGCGTGTCCATGTGTATCTGTATGTTGTGTATCTGTGTTTTTCTGTTCATATATGTACAGTGTGTCTATGTGCACATGCTATACATTAAAATACTAAACTAATGTGGCTAGATTTTTATTTTGCATGAGTGCGCTATGAAGAAAGAACTCACTCGTGTTATACTACAGTAAAAGTGGTAATAAAAAGACTGCATTTTGGGCCCGTAGCTAAATGGTTAGTTACGCATAAACATGCACACGTATTTGAGAGCAAAGGAGAGATATGTGGGAGATAAAAGAGAACAAATGGACAACTTATAATTACATGTATTTTAGTTCATCTGGTATCCAGATGATCATCCTTGATTCTGATGGTTTTGACAAATCAGTTTATTAGAACTGTAAATGTAACCCAGGACTGTGCAGTAGGCAAGGGAACACTGATTTTTTTTTTTATATTATATTCAGTCATTTCATTATTGGAGGTAAATACTGCTTGTACTTAGAAACACAACAGCTGGTCTCATGTGAGAAGGCAATCCACAGATTAACTTGCCAAATGTATTACCAGTTCATTTCACTAGACTGAGAACCTAAGGGTATTTTAATAGTTTTGACCTTGATCAGACAAGAAAAAAAATGCCCTCATTCTCAAGTTGAACCTGCGACTTAAACACTGATCTGGTCTACTGCAGCGTAAAGTGTGCCCCGGCAGCCTCCTCGCAAAGCAGGCTGAGAACTGAGTACTTTATAAAATAAACAGGGCAAATTCTGTGTTAAGAGGTGTGCTTGGGATCCTCAGGTTTGCTCAGGAGAAGAGATGCTTTGATTACTCCTTTGCTGGTTTCAGAGCTGCTTGTGTGGAGCAGCCGCGTAAGGGATGTTACTTGGCAAATTTGCATTTAAGCGAGGAGCGTTTAGTCATGTTTGCATATCTAATTAGGCTTTAATGTGGATTTTTACATTAAAAAATTTGGTTTTATTCAAATTGAAAGGCCAGATGTGTGCAACCTCTTCCCATACCCCGAGCCGCTCCCCCTGCCGTTTGCAGCCCTTGCTCTCCGCAGGCCCGTGGCCAAATTTGGTGCACGGTGCTGCGCGCTCGGGATGCGAAGGGCGGTATAAACAGAGATAGGTGCCTATCCAGCACTGGGGAAAGGAGCTTGGGTGGAAATTAAATTGTGGCAGATCTTCCAAAGAGAGACTGTTTTTCAACGGACTTTTCCCTGTAACGTTTTTTGTTCCATGGGAGTCTTCCTCCGAGGAAGGGGGGGTGCTGCACCCTGCAGCCTTTTGGGGCTGGTGGGACCATGTTTGGCACTCTCGGCCATTGCTGTCCTCGAGCAGCCTCTCCTGACGGGTTTCCCTGTCACCTCCCTGGGGACTTCTCACACCCAAACTTGCCCAGTGTTGAAAATCGGGCAAGATCAGGCTTATTCAGTAGGGTGAACTCGCTTTTGGGGGCCATCCGGGTGCAGTCCTTTGAATTGAGGTCTCCAGTGTCTGCACGTAGACGTGGGGCTGACTGTCTGCTTTCCTTCAGGAAGAGTTACGAGGGCGAAGGGTTTAAGGGTGGGACTTCTGAAAGCTCTTGACATTGGCCTATTTCACTTTCCTTTGAAGTCGAGGGAGCTTTACCGTTGATTTCTTTGGAAGCGGAGCGCGGCAGATGCCGAGCGCTTTCCAAGCGCCATCCTCAGTTCCTGGCACAGAGAAAAAAAGGGGTTGAGCTTCCCTGTCCTGTTCAGAGCTGTGTGCTCCCATCCTGGGGGCCACCACTTCTCCCTTCCCGTGTTTGAGTCTCTTCTTTCCTTGAGGTTCCCCTCCCCTGCTTCCTTCTGCATGCAGCACCACGGCCAGGCATGAGTGCAGACAGATGACATGACAAACCCTGGAAGACACCAGCCGGTCTTGATGGTGGCTGAAGCATTAACGTGGATTTTGTATCTAACTTTTCTGATTCGTTTATTAATCGGATCTTTTTCAAAGTCTCACGGTCACTTACTGTTAGTTCTCTGTAAGAACTCTTAGAAAGAATCTCGTTTCGAGATGTGGGATGGCCAAAAACACTGTAACGCTTTTTCCATAAAACCTACATCTTATTTCACAGTCCTGTGACTGCTTTTAAAAATAGCTTCTCCCTACATCTCCAAAATCCCTTCCCTGTTCCATGATCTTTGAAGTGAGATAAACCAGACAAATATCAAGATTTATTTTTTTTTTTTACTTTTTTATAACATTTACCAGATTAGCAAATAGGGATTTACTTTGCGCTTCCCTTCTACTGTGCTGTTTCTGTAAGAGATAAGTAAAACTCTATATTATATACGGCTCCCTGGGCTGCTAAGCATTGCGTCAGGCTAGCAGTTCCTGCAAAGGAAGAACAGATCCTTGAACTTGGATCTCTGCAACAAAACTCCTTCCATTTGATCTCTAAACCTGTTTGTAATTGCCAGATCTACAAATTATGTCTTCAGGTGACAATGTCCATATAAATATGTATATATCATTTCTTTTCATATAACTAAGACGTTGTGTCCATGGCGCGTTGCGAGACTCTGCCATGCAGACTAGATCTTGCCATCATCGATCCTACAAGTAGTCCTTCTTTTACCTAAAGTTCAATGGATCATAATCAGATTAAAGCACAGTTTAAAGATACAACTTTTAGATTCTTTCACTTACACCTGCTTTTGGTTGCTCGGCTGTATTTCTGCAATACTACAATCTACTTTCAGCCTATTCGGGAATCACTGTTTACTATTTCGGCTTGAACCTCTATTTCTAGTATGGGTGAAATGTGCACTTGGGATTGAGGGTGGATGGTTGGAAGAGGGGACTTGTACCATCCCAAAAGAAATACAATGTTGTGATATTTTCCTGTTGAATTCAGTAAAAGCATGTTTTGGTTTCGTTTGGTTTCTTTTTTTTTTTTTTAAAGAATAATTAGCCTGTGCAGAAAATCCTAGTTTCCCATTTAGTACCATTTCAAGTAAAAATGGAGGCTCTTCATTCCGTTATTTCCTTGGATTTAGAATAATTCAGAATCTGATTTTACTGAATGTTTAGGCTTCATTTGATAATAAGAAGGCAAGAGTAGTTTCCTTACCGCTTTATTCTCCAACTGTGTTTACTTTTTCATAGCAACACAGATTTGTATTTCTTAAGAATTTCGGGGTGATTTAAGCATCCATTAATGTCCACTTCAACATGTTTTTACTAGTTTTGACATGTAATTTCCTGAACACACTGACACTTCCCACCCTCATAGTCTTAAGGCAAATGTTGTTGCACCGACACTAATTTTCCTACTTGTTCACTAAATTTTCCTCTTTGATTCTGCTAGTTGGCGATGAAAAAAAGTTGAGTTTCCATTATCAGCTCAGATCAATAAATCTGAAGGAGAAAAAAAGAGGAAACCTCAACTCAGGGGAGTCCCAGTCAGCAAACATTTACTGATAAAGAAAACACTCGTATATCTGACACGTCATCAGCTCCCAGTGTTTGCTTACGCCCCAAGTGCTTGTCGCTACAAGAAGAAACTTACTGCTACCGGAGCTGGGTTTCCACGGTCCCTCTGAGAGCTGCTTTTAGTCAGAGCTTTGGTTATGAACCACCAAGTGAAACACAGCGGAGACTGCTGTTTTCAAGGAATCTTCCTCGAAAGATGGGTGACTTTAAGGGACGCTTTCAGAAACCCACCAAAATTGCGCTCGGTTGATGGTGGGAATGAAAGAGCACTTGCTCTGTTACCCAAGTGTTGGGTGAACTTTGCTGCTGCGGCGGATGAGATGTAGAAACATTGCATTATAGTTGCTGGGGCTCATGGTTTTCTGGCCCTGATACTGCAGCTGGATTGGTATTTATTGTTGTCGTTGGAATTCGACATTAATTTTTTTAAAAAATCTGTAGGTAATACTGATAAGAGCAGGAGGTAATGCAGGCAAAGACTTAACCTCATACTGAGGGAGTCGTACGGTAATGCTTTTCAGTTAGTTCTGTGTCTTGGTTATATTTCAAATAGGCTCTTAGTCTTATGAGCTGGAAAATCTTGAAACAAATACAGTAGGTTCAGTTGTGGTATCTCCACTGAGAAGCATTATCCACACGAGAAGTCCTAAGGGGATGCACAAAGTTGCTCGAATGCTTTGGGCCTGGATTTAAACATACTTGCACTGCAAGTATCTGGAAAGAAATTAAAACTTTGTTTACTTTGCAGTGTATTACTTTCTTTAATTATTCAGTAGACCTCTGGCAACTACCTTGAAGTATGAAAAAACTTACTCTGGTTTATTTTCTCTTTGTCTGTGGCATTTGATTTGAAATGTGATCATCGGTTGTTGGAGTGATACCTGTGCAAATTAATTCCTTCTCGATGGATGTCGATTCTATATGGTCACTTAGCATCACATGAGTATGGTTTCTCTTTCTTGTTAATGCCTTAAGGATTGTAGTAAATGTATGGTTGTCGGTGTCTCTGTGGAAGGGTTCTTTGCAACAGAGTATAAACCCATCTTATTATCTCTTGGGACTGAACGATGTTTAATGCTGTTATTTTAGAGAGAGCCTGAGCTTGTCATAGACAACTTTACAAATAATGTTATACCCTAAGTGGGGATTTGAGGTATAAATCTATTCTATACAACGTGAAGAAGCTCTTAGACCAGGCAGATGGCTTAAGTGCCATGCTAGGAATCAACAGGTTTGCAAACAGTTCCTTGAAATGAAGACTAGCACAGCTATGAATCTTAGCAGAGGTGCTCTGAAGGGTGTCCCTACCTCGGTTTCCCTCATTGTAATTATTTTTTGTAATTTACAGTAGATTAGGGCTTCACCGTACAAATTGGGTGAAAGTTGAGATCTCCCCTCAGAAGATTGGA
This sequence comes from Pluvialis apricaria, assembly GCA_017639485.1. Taxonomy (NCBI): domain Eukaryota; kingdom Metazoa; phylum Chordata; class Aves; order Charadriiformes; family Charadriidae; genus Pluvialis; species Pluvialis apricaria. The sequence continues at coordinate 1,807,875 of CM030024.1, forward strand.
GACCTTCAATACACTGATAGCCCTAATGTTTGCTCATTATTTTTGCAGGCAAATAGAGATTTAGCTTTGTTTATCTGTGGGATTAGTTGTTGGGATTGGCTTTGAAGCTCTCAGGATTATATTATGATGTTTGTGCACAACACTTTAGGAAGTCTTTGCATTCCTGCAAGTATTATAAACAGTGCTCATCTGTATGGCAAAAATAGTTAAATGGGAGCCATGCAAGTGGCAGCCGGAGCGCCCTGAAGTCCCTATATCTCCATCAGGGACTGCAGCAGGGTAAAACGAACTGTTCTCCCTACCCGGGGGTGTGGGATCGGCATCTGATCTGCCGATTCGTTCCATGTGGGTTCAGCCCCTGGGTTTCTCCTCCCGCGCAGCGGTGGGGATGCTCGGAGGACCACGGTGGCTCTGTTGCCCCATAGGAGCGAGGGTGAGACCACCAACAAATTCCTTGTAGGCCACGGTAGTGACAGATGGTAACTACTTTCAATCATGACGAACTGGGCTGGATTTAAACTAGTGATTTAGAGCTGAAAGTCTCTGTATCCTATTCCCATGAGCCCTCAAGTACTCGGGGCACACCTCATTAGTTTGATGGGAGAGAGAGAGTTTTGATTCTCAGTGTTTGCCGAATGTTTGCCCTTTTTGTCTGCTTCACTTTCTCCAAGGACTCCCTCCGATAAATCTCCGTCTAATTTGAGATTAGGCTGTTAATTGAAAAAGGGATCATTTCAGTTTTTAAAATCTATTTCGCACTCAGCCCCTGGACGGTGTTGAAACTGGTTAAAGATCTTTCTAATCTGGACTCCAGGTGAGGGCTCTTGCCTATGGATGTGCTTTGCTGCCTGTCGGGGCAGCTCCGGCTGCTCCGGCGTTGGGACCGTGGCAAGAACCAGCTGGGGAAGTGCCAGGAGCTTTCCTGGCCGGGTGGATGTGATGCACAGGGCATTTGTCAGTGATTTCAGGGGGCGGACTGTGTAGGCAGAGGCAATCCTGCTCTCAGTTCAACGGAGTTTTACCACTGGATGCCAATATATTCACCGTAAATTAAAATAATGATTGTCCTGTCTGAATTTCTATTTCTGATGATATAATTTCTATTTCTGATGATATAATTTCTATTTCTGATGTACTCCGAGGAGGGACTCTTTCCTGGAGACCTGAGTGTCTTCCTGAGCGTGACTTGGTGAAGCACTGAATGAAGTTCCCAAAGTCGAACAGCCCTTAATACGTTGAAACCAGAGCTGAGTTGTACTCCTTAAGATCAAAATCGGTGTCAGAACCTAAAATGATTTTGTGGATATTGAGAGCTGCCCACTTAAACCACCTGTTCTAGAAGGTAATGCAGCAATAAAAAAATGCAAAGCAGAAAGAAGGCTATCTATCTGATAATAATACAAAAAAAGTCTGTCTGCTTTTTAACATTTTAATGGGGAGGGGGTTAAGTTCAGCAATTTATTAACTGATAATGTCCTAATGGGTTCTTTATTTTTTTTCCCTCATTATCTTCATTTTTGCATTTTAGTGTTTATTCCTTTTTCCTTATTTGGGTTATAGCATCTCATTTTTTCTGTCCTTTCCTCTAGGAATAATGAAAACCAAAAATACCACACAGTAATGAGAAACAATAGTGTACAAAGATTAACGTCACAAACCCATCACTGACCTCAATAACATTTCACAACATTTAGTTTTCATTACAGTGAAATGTTACTGCATACTTTTTACATGAACTTCTGAAGAAAAATATATGATAGGGCTTTCCAAAAATACACATATGTTGGGAAATAAGACTTTTAAATCAAGGGTTTTACACATACACTGATCACATTTGACGAATCAGATGTATGGTATTAATTACTCTGAACACAGAGCAAACAGTCTTAAACATTTAGAAAACAAAGATTTTCTGCTTTGCTGATACAGACACATGTCAGGCATTCTTCAAAAGGTGCATTCTGACTTTTAGTGCTATTTGCTCCCTTTGGATGATGAAAGAACATTCAATTTTTAAATTGTATTTGTAAAAAGTATTGCTTGGCATAGAGTTTAGGAAAGAGCATTTAGAACAGGTTGATCTGTAACACCACAAGCAGTCTGTTTTCTATCAATGATTCCTAGCCAGCTTATTAAACAGATTTATACAATGAAAGAATCTAATAACAAAAACATTCACCTCCTTTATTACTTGGCATTATTTATGGCTCTTTCTTTTTTTTAGCTACCTTTTTATATATCGGAATCTGCCAACATTGTATTTATAAAGTTTATGTACTAGCAGCATTTGTTGGGCAGGGATTTGGGTTACTTTATGTTTCTTTCCTCCTACACCTATTATTACTAAATCTATATACAAATGCTTGTACAAGATTTAAAAAAGGAAAAAAGAAATCTGGAGAAAGGGAATGTTTAAAAAATTAATTAATTCTGCAAAAATGGGATTTTTAATGTACTTACATTTTAGATATTCTCTCAATAATAATCAAGAATAATGGTGCTTATGACAAAGCCTGTTCCAAGGCTGACTGTGTTCTCCAAAACCTTCAGTGGTGAACCGTAGATCAGGAAGTGTTTACACACTTGAGAAATGAAAAGTTCCTCCTATGACCATCAATTCAAATCTCTAAATATCTGTAATTGCTATCCAAAGAACAACTTTGTCTTCAAGGGCTCCTTCCTTCCCTCCCTCCTTCCTTCCTCCTGTCCATCTGTCTGAAGGCGACTGTGCTACAATGGTGCGTTTGTCGTCCCGAGACGGAGCGTTAATGGGAGCCATTGAGCGTTCTCCCACCCGCTTCCAGTGCCCGCTCGCTCGCGGCTCCTGTGCTGGGGCAGGGCTGCCCTGGCGCAGATACAGCCCTGGAACTAAAATACGGTCTCCCTTTCCTACAGATTGTTCTTTCCTGGCAGAGCAGATCCGCAGCTTCGCCCCGTGGCCAGGGCAGCCTCTCTGCTGGGGCCTGCTCAGCGACGTGACAACCTGCCATTAAAACTGCTGTATTTTTTATTTTTTATTTCTGGAAGGCTGAGGCTTTCTTTGATGCTCCTGTGCGTGCACCAGACAGTCCCTTTGCTGAAGTTAGAAGTGCCTTGAGACGCCTTTTCTGTACTCGAGAGAGAGAAATACTGGATCGTACGTGAAAGAGGGACTGGGAGTCTGACAGCGGCGTTGGACTCCCGAGTTCCCGCTGGCAAACCGTGAGCGGCGTAAGGACAAAAGCCGGTGGTTTGTTCCACCTCAGCGCCCTGGCGAAAGGGAAACGGCTAAACCCTTGGAGATATGGGGAGCCGCTGGTTTCCCCACGCAAACAATAGCAGTAAACTGTTAAAATAAATAAAAAGTGAGATGTAAAAACAGGGGAAGTTTTGTATAGAATTCTCTTGATTGAAAACCGCAGCTCTCGGAGACACCCGATGACCGTGCTTGCCGCAGAGCGGGTTGCTCAGGGCATAAGCTGGGGCGAGCAAGTCTTTTTTTTTTTTTTTTTCCCCCCTCCTTCCCACCTGAAGCTTTTCTGGTTTATAAATGATCAGTCCAGGAACGGACACTCTGATACTGCCTCTCAGTTTGCTTTTGTCTCACCCCCCCCAGAAGCGTTCCCCCCGAATGCCCATGCTCTCAAGCTATTTCAGAAGAAAACCTTTTATTATTATTTTTTTTTCCACTGAGGTTAACCAAGCCTCCTCCTGTTTTGCTGCGCTCAGCAGTTAAGGCCAAAGTTTACAAGAAAGGTAATTACAGTCTTATTTTTAATTGTAATTAACGATGAGTAAAGAATCAAAATAATCCAGCTACTCTTTTGCTGAACCAAAGCATTATATATAACGTGACAAAGAAAATGACTTGCCCTTCAGCCATTAATTTTAGCAGCTCTGTTATTCCTAAATTACATAAACCTCTGGTGTCAGAGGGGAAAGAATATGAACCAGCTCAGATATTTCACTGGGATACATTGCCCATAGTCGTGTCAGAATGTGCAATGCTTTTGAAGCACTTCAGATTATGATAAATTAGAAACACGTAATTAAGAAAATCAGGAACTCCAAATAAAGAGGTCAGGAGTGAAAAATGTTGGGAATGAATCACAAGCGTCTCTGGGTTCGTAAGATCCATACCTGAACTGAGTCTTTTGAAGGGACCCTTTACCTTTTATTGCAAAAGATTTTGGAGAAGTGCGAGCGTGGCGAGGAAGCTGAGCACAGTGCTGGTTTAGGGGACAACACCGCTGTAAGGAGACGTTAGTTGCTGTAAATGGTAGAGAGACACTTACGTATGTATATGTAGAAGCATATTCAACGTAAGATGAAGATGGGAAACATTTTAACTCTCGTATTCCTGACTGTATTCACTGATTATGACCCAGAATCAAATTCTGAGCGTTTGCCGCTAATTGTGACAAATGCTGCTCTTTCCGAACCCTTTATTTAACTGGAATTGAACTCCTTTTTTCTCACCTGCCACTGACCTATAGCGGTGTCACTTGTCTTGTATACATGGTAGACAGTGTCAAGGGAACCGAGGAAGTATGAGAATCAATGGTACCATTGGCGATAAAGAAAGAAGTTGAACCAATCCTTGAAAATGCAGCGAAATGTCAGATATCCATGTTTAAGGCCCATACCAAGGCGGATTTTACTGCCACTGCCACTTACGCCGCCAAAAATCCAAGCCGAGACGGACCTTGGCAGCATTATTAGGGTGATCTTCATTTAAAGATGAACTATTCTGGAACAATTTCTCCACTGTATCTGACACAAACAGGCTTTTCTTCGACACCAGACGTGCATGTCTTCTTGCTCCAACTATTTTTTTCTTGAACAAACATATGTATTGTAGCCAATGCAAGGAAAATCCCACTCACTATTTATGTTTGAGTTCCCTATGTCCCATTAACAATATCCCAGTGTACTCGTGGCAGTATAGCATCTTGATCCAGATCCAGCACTGTTTTCCTGGATTCCCCTTTGGAGACTCAAGTGCCACAAAGCAATTGGTCTTATTTAGTGATCTTCCATCCCAGAGGCTCTGTTTTTTGGGCACTGAAATAGTTTCCCGTCCCTTGTTACAATTTTTGCTAAGTAGAGAGCACCTCTTACTGTGAATCTGAACGAAGAACGTTTATCAGGACAAGCAACACAGCCTGCAACTGCTGAAACTTCATTACACTTCAGGGTTTTATGTGCCATCCTATGACTCTTCTACACGTGTAGGAGGTCTCATTTTGGTGATGCTGCTGGCCACCTTGCAAAGAATTATTATACGCACGTTATTTGAATATATTTGAACCAACACATAGCTCTCAAAGGGCAAAAGCTTCCTGTAGGGAAGAGCACCCTGCCACTGGTGCCTTTCCTTTGAGGCTGCTCTCCTTTGTTGCAATATATAGACGCAGAAACAAATATGTTTAGGTTTACTATATGTTTGGTGTATATATATTGTGATTGCATGCATATTACTGTTAAGTGCCACCGACAGATTTGCTGAGTGATTTCTGTAAGTAATAATGTGGAAAAATAACAGAATAGCGACTGTTCATCCCACAGACAGGCTTAGAGGTGCGCGGAGCCGCAGGGGTAGTGCTGCCCTCTCCCCGGTTCGCACGGCGCTCGCAGGACTGCCATGGCCTGTCCCCTCAGAGAGCAGCTAGATTTGGCTCGGTGTAATCCCAGCAAAACTGAACCAACGATGTGACTGACGAGGTTTTGGAAAACAGCAAAACAGGAGGGGAAAATGGCACTGGGTAGAATCATTAAAGTAGGAAGATGTACCCGAGCGTAAAGTCTAACAATTAGGCACTGCCAATTAGAATTACCTGCTTTCTTTTTAATGTATTTTGATATTTTTATTTGAGATCACTAGATTGCCCACAGCTAATACTTAGAAAAAGTAGTGTAAAGAAATCTTTTGCACTGCCGTATACGTTCAGACTCCATTGACGTTTGGCAGCCGAAGCCCTGAATGGAAAGCTAAGCCTTCTCGCCGGCTGGCGTCAGATTCCTTGTGGTTACTCTTTGTTTTTGTGGACACAGAGATTTAGATGTCTGCAGTCCCTTGAAAACCAGCAAGATGTCTGCTAGCTGGCTGGTTTCGATTCGTTCTGACACCGCGAAACATGCCCCTTCGTTTCACCTCTTTGTCAGCAGCAGAAGAGCTTGGATGCTCTGCAAAAGATTTGATGACACGGTCAAAATGTTTTCACTTGAATGCAACCCGGTGGCGACCCCACAATAAAGGCAACGGGAAGGAGCCATGCAAAGATCAGACGCCAATAAAGCCAGCAGTTAACCTCTCCGGCCTGACTTTAAGGCGCGCTCTGCCTAAGAATTTGTAGCTGTATTTTAGCACCTAATGCTAAGAAATCTGCAACTAAAACCTTTCTTGGTTAACTTTTCCCAATTTCTCTCTCTTAGCTTTTTTTTTTCTTCTTTACCTTGTTTTTTTCCCCTCATTTTCCTTTTTTTTTTTGTTCTTTTCCTTTTTTTTTCCCCCCTCTTTTCCCTTTTTTTTTTAAATTTCTTTTTTAGTATAAAGGACAGTTAGGTACATTCTTCTTTGGTACCAATAAATACAGCCTTTGTACCAATTAAAAACAATGTAATGTTATGGACTATCATTGCATAAGGTTTATTTTAGTATGTGTTAATGCAGATTTGTTTTGGGATGGAGCCTGACTGTTTTTGTTAGCTTAGCTTTGGAAAGCTGGATTTAAAAGCTACCCTCAGCTCAGTGAGTTTTCTGTCCTGTCAATGTGAGCCATTGATTTATCCAAAAAGTCGTATTGTTTACAACGGAGACATTAAATCATAAAACAACTTTCATTGTATCCTGTGCTCAGATAGGCAAAAACATTTCCTAACTGTTAAACCAGCTGGTCTAATCTTTAATGACTTTGGTTCAGTGGCCAAATCTGCTTCTTTCTGCTGTTATAATGCAACATTAGATTAGTTACTGTCTCTGAAATTGCTGTCAGTCAGGCTCTGTTTATGAAGGATCATGGTATTTTTCATAAATCATTTTTTTCTTCTTTTACTGTTTAAAGGATAATAGTACTGTAGCTTTGCAATTGTTTTATGAGGCAGTAATCTTGTTCCTATGAGGATAAACCATGAGGCCAAAGGCAGGGCTTATCTCCGGAGAAGCCAGTTATTGCCGAGGAAATCACTACAAAACATCAATTATCGCTACCGTGGCGCAGGTTTTACCCCTTGGAAATATCAAGGACAAGATTTTGTGTCAAAAAAAGTCCATACGACGGGGCCCGCGAAACCGAAATGCAGGATTTATGGGATTCTGTTGCAATTAGTTCACAGTCTTCTGCGGTGAGTTTGCTTGAATATTGAAGGCCGAAATCCTCGGCAGTTGCTGCGCAGCTGTGCGGGTGCCCGCGGCGTGGGAGCGCTGCCGGCGTGGGGGCACTGCCGGCACAGGTCGGGTGCCGCAGAGTGCAGTCGGCTCCGCTCACCGAGCAACCGCGGGCTTCCACGGTGGCAAAGCTACATCGTGCTCGCGCCATTGAGAACAACCCATTCTCATAAAACCACGCGGAGAATTTCTAGTTTGCTGTTATCTCCTTCGTTGTGTTTTTAATTCAGGCTGCAGGAGGAGGATTTTCCGGCCGCACTCTGAGGCTGACGCAGCGCCGTACCTGGAGCAGCAACGCCATGGGAGCTCACTGCCTTTAGCTAGACGTTAAGTTAAAAACATTTTTAGGCCATTCTGTGTTTAAAAGCAACCAGATGAAAGCAGCTCACAGCAATAATGGCAGCGCCGAGCCCGAGTTTTGCAAACTGTGAGCAGTCCCGGGCTCGCTTCCCGCGACGGTCCACATCACACGCGCCGGCTTGGACGTAACGTAGCACCTCACTGGTGAACTGCTAAACATCCTGCGTTGATGCACTCTGTCCTTAAGAGGTTTATTCAATTAACAGTTTAAACTTTCATTATATTTTGCCATTTGGTGAAGAGGATTCTTATGCATTTAATAGTTTTATGCATTTACCCATTAGTCCTTTAAGTGGGCTCGTGTGGACGAGCTCTGCCATTTTCCCAGCGGGGGCCGGGGCGGGCAGAGCAGACAGTGATACATGGCACGTGTCGCGGCCGTTTGCGTCTCCCTGACCTCCTCAATCCATCTCTCTGAAGGTTGCTGTGCATTAATCCTGCGGCAGCTGCTGGGGCAGCCGCTTCTAGGGACTGGGGCAGGTAGCCAAGGGCTCAGGTAGCCTCTTTGCACACCGGGCGGTCGAAGAGCCCAGATTGGCAGTATATTTTCATCAAAACAGAAACGTAGAAGAAAATGACATATGTTCTTTAACCTAAGGACTGCTGATCACTTTAAATACTTTAAATTAATCCAGCTTCATTTGTTAAAACTAGCATCATCTGCTTAACGACTAAGGGTATGCTGTTTTATACTTAAAAACAGGCACCGCAACAAATCTTTCAAATCTCCCCCTGATGTTTTACGCAAGATTGTCTAACAATCGTTTTAGAGCAATATTAATATTATATGTTAATCTCTCTCCATATTCCTTTTAAAATTCTTACTACGCAGCGGTACGCAGTCTTGGTTTCCTTAGGTTGCAGATATTTCTGGCCCTACAGAAAGCTGGGCAGGTCACAGGATTCGTCTGCTTCCAGTCTGCTTTTCAGGGAGCTGGGGCTGCGGGCAGGAGGCTGGCCCCCGCCTTTGCTTAATCTGCAGGTAAATTCACGTACTGAATGTGCAGATTCTTACCAGTATCGGAGGCTTCTGTAAGCCAATTTTTCAGCTCTGCTTGGCTTGTGATAACAGCCGAGAATGAAACGTTTGCTGCCTTAGAAAGGAGTCTTTAAAAAGTAAAATAAGCAGTGGCCATGTAATTAGAAAAATGTCCAGAAATACAATAATAAATTGCATAGTTATTTCTTGTAGAAACCCCATGGAATGGTAACTCCTGCTGGAGGCAGTTATTTCAGACCCCGAGGAAGGACAGAACTACAGCTTATTTTATTTCTGGCATTTTGTACTGAAATAATCAGCATATCACATCATGAAAATAATTACTGCAAGGTCTCAGACCTTTGAACGGCTCTGTCCTCTTGCAAACAACCCTTAAATCTACGGCCACCAGAGGAAAGGCATTCCTGGTGCAGCGCCCTTAGAAATCACTTCCATTTGGGTTTAATAGAGCTGGAGTCTGTTCCCTTCGGGACTGCTGCCACCCTTTATTTGCCATTTGTCTCTGGTCTTGGGTCTGAAGTCAGAGAGAAGCAACAAATTTGTTAAAATTTGCTGTTCGGTTTTTATACTATATACAGGCAGTGAATAGTTACTTTTGGTCCCAGTTTTGTAGGTGCTATTTGTTTATAAATTCTCCAGTAAGGTCAATGTTGACAGGTCAGAGAATATTCAGCTGTGTTTGAAAACAAGGAAAAATCTAGCAAAAATCACTTGCCCAGAGCATTGCTTCTCTCATTGCTTCTGTCTCCTTCTCCTAGTAATAATTGGTATAATTGTTATACCTGTGTTAAATTGAGCGGATTTAATTGATGTAATTTATGGGAACATGCGTATTTGACTAAAACGCAGTTGATCTCCTGTGTAAGAAGCAGCCAGCTGACAGGGGAAGGAGACGTTAAGTCAGCGTTTTTGTATCAACAGGCTGGGAAACATCTCCTGGGTAGTTTCAGAAATAAACCCGGCTGAATCATACCCCGCCTGCTCAAGTGGTTTCCTACCGAGCGAGAAAAGCACGGGCTTCCCTCTTGAATCTGGCTGTGCAGCTGCGCGGGGCGCAATGTTTTATTCGAGGTGTAGTCCCTCAGAAAGCCATGGTTCCGCAGCTTTTAATGGGGAATCTCATGGAAGCGCTGAATATCGATTATCTGTAGGCCTGGTGACCTTTCCTTATTTCATTTGCCCATCCGCTTACTGTAAAGAGTAATGCATGAAAACCCTGGAAGTTCTATATTAGTGGAGCACGCAGCTGTTTTCTTATTTCTTATCTTTCTTTCTATTATGCTTTCTTATATTGCCGTGGGTTCCCAACCTCTTGGTTAGTGTGTCGTGTTCTGGCAGGGCGAGCTCCTCCGAAGAGGAGGAACAAGAGGCAATGGGCACAAACTTGACCATAGGAAGTTCCGTCTTAACATAAGGGAGAACTTCTTCCCTGTGCGGGTGGCAGAGCAGTGGCACAGCTGCCCAGAGAGGTGGGGGAGTCTCCCGCTCTGGAGCCATCCCAAACCCGCCTGGACGCCGTCCTGTGCCACTGCTGGAGGTGTCCCTGCTGTGGCAGGGGGTGGACTGGGGGAGCTCCAGAGGGCCCTTCCAACCCCCACCGTCCTGGGATTCTGTGACAGCATCACGCGCCTGACCGCCGCGGCTGCGAGAGGAATGCCGTCAGGGCGTGCAGGGATGCTTGGCCACCTCTGGGCTCCCGCCTGTGTTCAGCAAGCGGAGCATCTCGCCATAGCCCTCCTCCGCTCCCCGGCGAACAGCAGTGTTGTCTCAGGCGTTGCTTTTGCAGGCTCCTTTACTGCGGATGTGTTCTTTTCAGCCAAATATGACCACCTGCAAGTTTGTGCTGGTGTTAGCATTTTCATCTCCCATTATTCAAATCCAGCTGGCTTTCCTTTGAAGTGAGTTCCCTCATGTTAAATGTTAACTATAATTTCTCTTGGCCAAAGAAACAGATAGTGCATTCTTTCCTGTCTGTGTGATAATGGCCACAAGTGTGCTGGCTGCCTTCGGCCCGACCCACCGCTGCAACTCGTTTCTCTCCTCACGCAGGAATGTCGACGCTCGGCTCTGCCGCAGGGACTGGGTTCATCCTGCAAAAACCTCAGAGCTGAGCCCAGCCCTGAGGATTGTCTCCACACATCGGGTATCTCGTGCGTCCAAACCTCTCTTCCCAGACTGGCTTGTGCTTAGGGTAGAGAAAAATGACCAAAAAAATCACATCTATGGGTAAATTTTGTACAAGCCCGGAGTTTAGAGGGTTTTTTTCACATTCGTGCAGGCTAATGTTTTGCTTTTTCCAGCCGTACTAGCATTTTTCTAAACATATTTCAGTGCTTATCCTTGCATTAAGCGCAATAGCAATGGAGGGGGAGACTTGTGACCATTTGAACTGGAAATCCCCAGAGAGCTTTTTATTCTAATAAAACAGCAAAATATTGGATACATGACACCCCTTACATCAAACTCTATCATATTAAGGAAACCTTAGAACTCTGGTCTGCAGTCTGGCCTGATACATTACAATTCATCTGGGATCAGTATAAGAAATAATTACATCTATTTATTTATTCCACTGTCAGAATGTTGACACTAGTTTTTCATATTGTCTCTGTCATGAAGCATCATAATTAAATAACATGTCAAATGTATTGATCATACATTTATAAATTTGTTTGATATATCATAGAGGCCTTTTGTTATTAGGGGATATCACAAGATTAAAATTAAAGTTTGCCAAGCCATCTACCTCATTCTACATAGGACTTTTTCCTCCTAATTAACCACAAAATTTTGATGGCTTGTCATTCTGATATTGCATGAAGTAATCTCTTCCTTTTTATTTGGAGTTCGGTATACCATTTCCTTTTGACCAAAATCTGGCTAGATACGTACAATCATATTAGGCTATGAAATGACATACATTGTGGGGTTTTTTTTTCCATTTTTCTGTCCTAATTCCTCTACTTGAGAGGCACTGTCTTATCACAAAGAAGATCAGCTAGAGCTCGCCTTCAATTTTTGTGCTCTTTCTGCACAGAGGAGGGAGCAGGAGCCTTCACTGCCGTCATTCCTTCCCCTCTCTTTGTGGCCGCGTGGGGACCCGACCCAGATATGTGGGGGGTTGCCAGTCGGTGTCACTGGCCGGGAATACGTGAGCCTCTGTCGCAGCTCCAGGTCTGCAACACGCTCCCACCTTTGGGAAAAAAACAATTTTTAGGAAGCTGACAGGGACAAGGAAAATCAGTAACTTGTGTGACTAAACGGTTCTGTTTCATCCAGAGCAAATACAATTTGCAAAGAATCGTGTTCTCTGTACTTCCCACGTGCTGCTTCAAAGGATAAAAAGATGTAAATAAATAGGCATTTGTTGTCCCTTTTTGATGTGTTTTCTCCTGTTTTCTGTAAGAACATAAGCTAGGAAGGTTTTATTCAGATTTGGTGGCAGAACACATGCATTAAGATTAAGTTTCTTTTTAAAATTTGCATTCTTCGCTTTGTATGTTTCCTAAATGGGGCAAGAGGGTTTCTTAGTATGTCTTAGTATTAAAATCTAAAGTAACAGACCTTCATTCTAATGAGCTTTGTAAATCTGACCTAAAAAGTGTCGCCTGGAGTCTTTGAAATGAGTTTCCTACAACTTCCTCTGATCTGATTGTGTGTTTTAGGGGAGGTTAAATGGGTTAAGATTCTTAGCTGTCCTAAAGCCATTGGAGTGATTCCTTATTAATCTTTTTCACCCCCTAAGACATCATCTACAGATCTAGGCGGATTTAGTACATAAGATAACATAGTCCGCCCTGCCATAACTATCCACACAGCTTCTGAAAGGACAAAAGGGTGACAAAAATATGCAGAAACGCTTCCAAAGGTTCATGTTAACAATACTTTCCAGTCTTCCCCTCACCCATATTCAGCTCTTGCTTGTTGCATAAGACAAGTTTTATCGTCATAGGATAATATCTCTGTAACTTGTGATCTAAATTACAAAGAAGGTGGTTGTGCTCCGTGTCCTATGGCAAAACTTGTGAGCAGAAGACGGGGTCTTCAATTAGCCCTATTGCCGCCGATAACCAAGAGCTTCTTGTTCCTGCAGGCAGGGCGCTCGGCGGCCACGCCAGCAGCTCCTCCTCCCTGCTTGCTCCCAAACAGCTTTTCCTCAGTCTTCTCCTTGCCGCACCCTCCGTAGGGCAGCTAAGGTCTGGACAGAGGGGCTATGCTGATGGCCAAACTTTCCAGAGCTTTAATTCAGCGCGAGAAATTTCTTTTTGACCAAGTAAATAACAAAAAAAGGTAAAAATGCAGAGGCGGTTACGTTCGTCTGAGTGGTCAGTGCTTCTGTCTTAGGCATCCTTTGACGTAACAGGATGGTTCAGGGCCTTTGCTTCTGCTGGGAAGGCCATACAGTAGCATTGCAATACTTTTACCATAAAGATGCTTTTTTTTTGGAAGAAGAAAAAATCCAGTTATCCTTTGGCATTGACCGTATATGTTACATGATTCCTTTCTCTGCCCCGTTCAAGTGCTATATCTGCATGGCAGCAACGGTGTTTCCAGTTCCACCCTCTTCTGCTAGAGCTTATTTGCTCATAATCATTGGCTGTGCAATAAAATGTGAGCGAGGTCTGTGGCCAGGGAATTTTTATATGGCTGTCCAGGGCCTTAACAGCATTTGGGAACCTTAGGTGTGGTACGAATAATGGTAATATAATTTCAGGGATCAGCTGCCATTTAATCAATGTCAGGAGATTGTCAATTCCTTCCATGATTTATGGTTGTGAAAATACAGAATGATTTGTAAAATAACAAGAAGCATCCCCCGCCCTGAACGGGGTATTTTGAAAACACAGCAAACAGAAACATGAAACTATTTTGGAAGAATTTTCTCAGGATTTTGAAGTGCTTGCCTTAGCATTGAGCTCCCTGTTGACATAAGTGTTCCTTAGTCCTTTGCAGGTGCTACTGTAGTCTCATGGAGCTCTCAGGAACCCATTACAGTCTTTTCGTCTCAAAAAAAAAAAAAAAAAAGGAAAACACTTAAAAATAGCGAGTGGCTTCTTCAAAGCTGGAGCGCCCTGATAAGTAACTTAAGTGTATGGTTTTCCATGTGTTTTAACGCTTTCTGAAATGTAAGAGCCCAGCCCCACAAACACTGTGGGGCCAGCAGTCCCTGCAGCCGCCATCTCACCGGGGTAATCGCTCCAGCCGCCCTTCAGTAATATACTTAAGCGTATGCTTAACTTCTTCCATGCTAAGGAAAGCATTTAAGCACGGTTCTTAATCTCGGTGCCTCTAAATCATGTGTATCTTTAAAGTGCTCTTCTCAACTGGCCAAATGGCCGGTGGCAAACCTCAAGGAAAGGGTGCGAAGAACTGAATATAAGTAAAATATGGTGTACCTAAAACAGGCGGTGCTGCGCGCCGGCGTGCGAGCCCTTGGGGCGGTGAGATTCGGCGGCACCCTCCCTGGCTCCTCTGCAAACTCACCTGCGCCCCAGGCTGGGTCATTTAGACTTTCCACGCTGGTTTGCCTGTCTCCAAAACGGGACGCATGGTTTTGTTTTCTTACTGCGCTGCAGATATTTATAAAGTGGATTCAGGTCGCCAGGTCATCAGCAACTTGTAAGTGCATATGCTCGTGGTTAGCTGCGTACAGTAATGGATCTCGGAGATATAGCAGCAGTAGGAACACTTCTCAAAGGAAATAAAACTGTCCCTCTTCCTCTTCAACAATGCTTAAACCAGAAATTATTAAATTATACACCTATTTGAAAAGCCCTTAGACCTGTTTAGGGCAGAAGATGAAAAAGCTCACCCTTTTCTAGCAGCTGTGAAGCAAAAATTATGGCTTGGGTTGCACTCTGCCCAATCAAGGCATGCTGCTTCCATAATTCCCCCTTCTGGTACTTTTGACACCAACACGCCAGGGATTTTTGTCAGCGTGGAGACCAGCTTTGGAGTCTGCAGAGATGTTTCTGGGAGAGCTGAGGAATGCGTGCTTTATTAAAAAAAAAAAAAATACACTGGAGGCAGTTTAGGTATTTAGCCTCTGAAGCATTTTTTGTATCTCTTAATTACTTATAATCTGACTTTTCTTTCTAATTGAGGCTCCCAGCATCTGTCTAGCTACCAATACTCTTAACTACTAATTTACATTGCAGTTGGCACCTGACCTTACATGACACGTGTAAGACTCTTAGACAGATAATCCTGGCTTCTTCTTGAGACTTATGTCGCCATGGAGGGGTCAGTGGTGTGAGACAGCACAGCTTGAGGTGCGAAGTGCCGCGGCGGCTCACACACTTTACCTAGCTGAGTCTGGGAATCCCTTAACAGGCTGATCCGGGCTTTTACACAGCCGGTCCTCCCGCTTTTGTCCCGGGGAAGGCATTTCTCTGCCTGTCACTTACAGGCCTTAAAGCAGCATGTCTGTGTTGGTTAATTTGCAGACATCAGTAGACACATTTCACACTGAATTCCACCCTGTGGGGCCGTGTCTAATTGGACAAATTTGAGCAGCAGGCAGAAAAGCCACCGCAGCATGGAGCAGTGATATATGGGCACAGGCAAAGGGTTTGCGATCTTAAAGATACAGCTCCTCCGCTCGCCTGCCCGCGCCCGCCGGGCTCCCAAATTTGAAGCAGGACTGCCCCAAGGTTTACCATCCAACGGCGTCACCTCGATGCTTTTCTGGAGCCGTCCCTTTCCAAGCGGGCACGTTTCTCTCTGCGCGTTGGCTCTGAAGGAGGAGGAAAGTGTTTGCAGCTTCGCAGCGGGACACGGGAACGTTTAGTCCAGCCCGAACCCCTGAAATTAAAGGCTTGTTCGGCTTTAAACCGCACAGCTGTGATCCACATTAAGAGTTTCTTTCGGGGAATTTCCTGCAATATTGCAGCAGGCAAGGTGGAGCGGGGGAGCACTGTTATTAGCAAAAAGAAAAGGGGAAAAAAAAAAAGAAAAAAAGAATTTCAGAACCTTGGCAATAAAAGGGAGTTGAGGGGTTGTTTCTGGTCATAGATGTTTCTTTTCCATTTTATGTTGCTTAAGCATAATAAATGTCAGATGGCTCGAGTAGCATGTTTTATTAAAATAAGTGATTTTGGAGTTCATGAAAGAGCGCTGCATTGATAGCGGTGCGCACAGGATGGCTTTGTTTGTGCGGGGAGCAGGTAGGGGGGTCCCGTCTGCTTCTCACCCACGTTTGCAGGGACCAGTTTTAGAAGGCAGAAATAGCCTGAAATCCTATTTCCGTGTCGTTACTTTGGTTTTGGTGTCTGCTGAGGTCACAAACAAAAGTGCCATCTAATGACAACTGCGAAAAGCCTTTTGGAATGCAAAATTGAAGCGTATTATGTGGTTTGGTTGGTTGGTATTTTGGAAGCTTTTGTTAAGTGGGTTGAGACTTTAACTCAGTTTTCATAAATTGTGGAAGAGTCACCAGAAGATGATGATTTTCCGTTGTCGCTTCTCTGCTGCTCTGGTCCTGTGGTGCAGCTCAGCAAAACGGTCCCTGTGAAAACTCCAGCTCCTGAGTGTCTTGTTTTGAAGTTGATCAAAGTAATTTACAAAATATCAGCTCTCTCCAGTATAATAGTTTCTTAGAATGCATTTATAGTAGCACATGCATTTATATTGGTGACATTTTGATCTGCTTACGTGTTCCTCACTTGGGTTTTGGTTTTTTAAATATCTCTGAGAAACATAGCTCCATATTCTGATTTTTCACAGATAACGATAGTTCTGAAAAGGATCTTATTAGGCACAAAAGCAAAGTGTTGAAACAGCTTTCCAAAGGATGGCTTTGCTGACAATTGCTTACGTTTTGCATCAGTCAAGAGCATCACGTCGCGAGTCTGATCTTGGACCAAAAATCCTCTACCTGACTCCAAGTCCAGAGCACTTGCTGGGAGCAGCGAGCCGCTCCAGACGGAAAGCCTCGGGAAAAGAAAAAGAGGTGACTTGGTGGCTTTGGAAGGATCTGGCCAGAGTTTTATGCTAATACTATAATATATTGATGCTTGGTGATTTGAAGACATAGAATCATAGAATGGTTTAGGTCAGAAGGGACCTTGAAGACCATCCAGTCCACCCCCCCTGCCCTGGGCAGGGACACCCCCCCCCAGCCCAGGGTGCTCCAAGCCCCGTCCAACCCGGCCTTGGACACCTCCAGGGATGGGGCAGCCACAGCTTCTCGGGGCAGCCTGCGCCAGTGCCTCACCACCCCCAGAGTGGAAACTTTCTTCCTAATATCTAACCTAAATCTACCTTCTTCCAGTTTAAAGCCTTCGGCTCTTCACGAGAGTGGAGCGATCCTCAGGGCTGCTGCAGCAGCATGGTGTCGAGCAGCGTGTCCAAGGGAGGCTCCTCGGCTCTGCTGCCACCTCTCGTGCTGCCCCAAAATGCCCAATTATGTGGATGCCATGAAAAGGTCTCTGCCAAATGGCATGGAAGTGATGGCTTCAACTGATAGAAATGGGAATTATTGGTTTTTTCTCTGTGATTGATGTCTGTTTATATTTAATGTAGTTACTAGACAAAAATGAAAGTCTTTGGTTAATCAGATATCATTTTAGAAACTAAATCTTAGTTATTCATGTGGATATGGTTGAATTTCCTCCTCTCCTTGAAACCTGTGCCTTCAATCCTGTAGCTTAGATCTGAGGGTTTGCTTTACTTAACTTTTTCCAAATTGAAATAAAAAGCAGCTTACTTTAACGTATATCATGGGAGCACTGTGGATTTCCCCCCTCTGGGTGACACAAAACAAGCCCTAGGCCCAGCAGTACTGGAAACTTCTGTGAAGCTGAAAGTGCAAGATTTAATGCCTTGTAACTTTAATCTGTTTCTATAATAAATTATTTATGCAGAACGTGTCAAAAACACATGTGTTGCAAAGCAGTAAAACTTGCCACCGTGGTGGGTGAAGGCAGGGGAGGTCATGCCGATGCCCGCCAGCGTCCCGGGCGGGCAGCAGAGACATCAGCTGTGACTGAGGCTGTCCTCTCTGGTCACATTCTGGCTTTTCCTATGGGACCGGACTGTTTCCCATCACAGCTGACGGGAGTCTTCTGGTGGAAGCCCGCTCAATCCTTTAGAAATACCATGACACCTATAAATACTAGAATGTCTTTAAAAACACGTTAAGCCAACAGCTACCAGGCTATGAACAAAAAGGTTGGAAAAAACAAGGATAATAAATATTCAAGGGTCGGTTTTCACGTGGTGGGAAAAGGCACGTGAGCGGGGAGAGTGCTGCCCGGCAGCCCCCGGTGCGGAGAGCCCAGTCCACCCCCTGACCCCATCACCCGCTTACTCCGCTGTCCTACGGGAGAGACAGGACTTCTTCTGCCCTCTCCATCTCATTTTTCTCCTTCTGTGAAATGGGAGAATGGGAGGTAATCTCCCGTACCCAGTAGGGTAACTGGTGAGGGTGCCAGCTCCACGCGAACCTCCTCCGAGCCGGCAGCCCGAGCTGCGTGCATCCATCAGCGGGAGTGCGAGTAGCTTGCAGAGAGGTTTGTAAATATGAATCATTGCTTAAGTGCCAGAATTATAATTAAAAAGGTTTTCTCTTTTGGCTTTTGTCTACATACTTTCCTAATATTGTCATTTGGCAGAGCCGGGGTGTCTCTCACAATGTAATTGCCGCAGAACATTTCCTTGAAAGAGCAGCAACACCCCGCCTCCTCCTAACACTTGCATGTGGAAAGCACCAACTGTTTTATAGGCATTAGTGAATTATGCTTTTCAGTGCAAGGAGGTATTAACTGTCTGTACAGCTGAGACAGCTGTAAACCAGCTTCTGAGATGAAGTGACCTGCCTGAGGCTGCACATCGGATGCTGTAGCAGAGGAGGAGCTGCAGTCGTGCCTCTTCCAGAGAGAAAATACGGTTTTTACAAGATAAGCTGAGTGTGTGTATCATTTTTATTCTCTTCCACCTCCGCAGGGGTCTGTACGTGAGAAGGGGCCTGGCTTGTCCCAGGGCAGCAACGCTGTGGGCCGCGTGCTTGTGCCCAGCCGTGTCAGTGTGGCACAGCCGAGAGCGGCACCGCCGCTGCAGCTCCGGGGATCGCTGCCGCTCTGCTCGGTTCTCGGTGGGAAGCCGGGGTTGCGGTGACACCAGGCCCGCTGCTCTCAGCAGCATTGCTGGCACTTCTCAAGCATTTAGGTTTTTAAAAAGCAGAAGGGCCATCCTGCCACCCTGTTAAAGAGGGCCGTGTAATCCCTTTCTGAATTTATCGGCATTTCCCTGCCAGAGCATCACAACCTGCTCTAAGAAATACAGGTGCCTCCCTGGTAGGAACCGAGTGGCAAGAAATACCTCGGGGTTTATTTTTTAAAAGAGCAGTTGTGAGTAATACAAGAATTAGTAAATAAATAAATAAGCAGAACACATCTTTAAAATCAGTTGCAGAACATACTTTCTATTTTTGGGCAAAACTTTGAAGATCTGGAAATTTTCCAACTATTTCAAAATGAAGCCTTAAATTAAAATGATAGCTTTTGAGGGGTGCGTTTAATTTTTTTTTTTTTTTTTTAATCTTTGGTACCAAGAAAATTAATCTTCTAGGCAGGTGTTACGTTTGAGGGAAGAGTAGTGCATGGGCAAGTAGGACTTTTTGCCCCCTTCAGACTGGCGAAATGAAGTTTGGGGTAATACAGGCTCAGGTCTTCAGCTGGCCTAAATTAGCACAGCTCCGTTCAGACTCCAGCTGTAGGCACATATTACTGTTCTATTGCAACAGATCTCATTTATGACATGTTTTTAAAGCAGATCTGTGAAATGATCCAGCTTTAAAAAAATAACACTAATAAGGGTGTAGTTACATGAGCATCTTATCCCACAGCAAAGCCAGTTTAAGAGGCTCCCAGCCCTTCCCTGACCCTGCCTTCTCCTTCCAACCCCCCAGTTCATTTCCCCTCAGCTCTGCTGCTGCAAGTTTTTGGTGTTTGTGGGTCTGGCGACTTTTTTCCCCCGCTTTCTTGCATTGTTTCGGTGATCAAGTAGAGCGTGTTTCCGTAACATGTCTACGGGCAGAACAGAGCACATGGTGTGCTGGAGCAGAGGGGTGGCGATGAGGGACAAAGGGGACGGGCTGGGAAGGCTGTGGCAGCGGCAGTCTTTCAAACAGTGCCAGAGTGGATGTTCCTGCAGCTACCGCTAAACCTAGGTGGCTTTGCAGGGGTTTTATTCGAAGAGCCAGGCAGGCAAACAGCTGGGTGGGTGCTCCTGGCTTTGCCTGGGGCAGCGGGTGGGAGCTCACACCCCCATGAGTGACCACAGAGTCATAGAATAGTTTGGATTGGAAGGAGCCTTTAGAGGCCATCTAGTCCAACCTGCCTGCAATGAGCCGGGACATCTTCAACCGGACCAGGTTGCTCAGAGCCCTGTCCAACCCGATCTTGAATGTTTCCAGGGATGGGGCATCCACCACCTCTCTGGGTGACCTGTGATGTTGGCTGAGACTTTGGCTCCCAGAGTCAGCAAGGCACATAGCATGGTCGCAATCAATTCCTGAACCTCTGTTAGGTTATTAAGTAAATTTTACTGGGTTTTTTGTTCCTAACAGCTGCTTGGGTTTACCAGAGCAGCACTGGTGTTAGTGCTGGAATAGAGGAGAACGAGCCCAGATTTCAAGGAATCTCAGAATAGTTCATTGTACCAGGAAATTCAGTCTACCGGGATTCTGCGCTACATAGCAATGAGATCAAATGCTTTCCTAACCTATTTACTTTAAATGTATCTTGAATATTAGTAATGATGGAGTAAACAGACAGATCTTTAAAAAGCGTGGTGCCTGCTGAACGTCTGACAATATTTAATGAGCGCAGGAAGGTTTTTTATCCAACTGCCTTCCGTCTGTGGAATGTGTTTTCTTCTTCTTCTTTTGGCTGGATGGATCTTGTGGCTGATCTTTTTAAAAATAATTAAGTGAACGGTTGCAGAAACAACATGGTATCTTAGACCTGCACGTGGTACAGATTAGGTGGAAACGCGGAGCTTTCCTTCGTATGTGGTGTGGTTATCGGTACCCTCCAAACAATGCATGCAGATATCATTCCACATCCTTTATAAAGGAGCAGAAAAACATGATGACATGTAACGAAACCTCCCCAGGGCTGCAGTTTGGTATTCGTTGGGGAAGCAGCAGGGACTGGGAGGTTCACCGTGGCTGCTGGGGCGATGCGGGGAGCTCCTGTCCCTTGGCACTTGCCGGGTGCGTCCCACGTCTGCAGCGCGTGGTGCTGGCGGTGGTGTCCCAGCGTGGCTTTGCCTGTCTGCTGCTTTCTGGAAGCAAGATGCATTACTCACTCCTCTTATTCCTTTTTACATTACACAGAGTGGAAACAAAAATCAGATATAAACACATAGTCCATCAATCATTACTAAACTAGAAGATAGACTGTGGTAGTAAATCTTCCTTTTTCTTCTTCTTTCTGGTCTTTACACACCATGGTGCAACACGCTGTAGTAACACAAGAAGGATTAAGTTGCTCAGACACGTGCCAGAGTGTAAAAACAACTCTCTACAGAGTCATGGTGCCCTGGTCGGTGTACCTGTGTGCTGCATCCCTGTCCGCGGGTGAGAGCTGACTGCCCCTCTCTTGGGATCGCAGGGCGGTGACTGAAATGGTCTGGATGCGACCAAAGGGACTGTGAGACAAAGCGTAGCAATTCTGGTTTAGCTGAATCAGGAATAAAATGCTTAACCACACACCCAGGTGGAGGCGATGCCCAGAATAGACCCCTAAGTACAGATTGGTATGAGTAGCTTTGCCGTTTGGATTTTTTTTAGTAATAACTTTTGCAGCAGCACCAATGAGATCATGGTGGTAAGAGGTGCTTGTTTACGTTTGGTGGTTATTAGTGTCATTTCTTTGTTGATTAACCTTTTGCGTACTACAGCTGTTTACTGCAATCCGGAGGGGGTTTGTGATTTGAGAATTTGTGATGAAGGCACTCTAACACAAGGAATTTGAGCTGGTGGGATTACGCTGGGTGTGCATAGGTTATTGCAGGAGCATTCGCTGGTTTTTCTTCTTCCTGTAATTCTGTTGATACCTGTCATATGATCATAAAATTATTAGAACATTAGCAAATACAACTGTATAGTCACATTCTCATCATTTAGCCTAATTTTAGTCCTTTGGATAAAGTACTTCATTTTTATCAATTCACGGGCGTGGAAGTGACAAGCCCGTTTATAACTATCAGTGATACAGAGCAGCAGCACCAAAAAAAGCCATGGGATTTTGGAATCGGCACTGAGAAACTTTTCCATAAATGCCAGGAATAACATTATATTTGAATATTTAACCCTTACCCAGGCAATTTGAGGACTGGAAACCATATGTGCTTTTCGTAATGGGAGCCAAGATGACCCTACATAAAGATAAATATAACTACATGAAAGCATTCAGGAAGGATGGTGTTGTGGTTAGGAGCTGGGCAAGGACTGGGGAGCTCGAAGGTCTAATCCCAGCTCAGCCACAGGCTTCTTGGGTGATCCTGGGCATGTAACTTAATCTCTGCATGTTTGAGTTTTTCCACTTGTGAATGAGAGATGATAATAATACTGCCCCACAGCCATGCCTGGAGGATAAATGCATTGCTGCTTGGGAGGTGTGGGCTTGGAGATGGTGCTGGTGACCACCAGGGTAACTCTCAGCCAAGTACTCTGCTGAGGGTATGTGCTGCGCCACTGTCGGTGGCATCCACAGTTTCACCTCTGCTTCTCTAAAGGCTGGTTGAATAAACTCCTGCCTTAATTAGACAGCGTGCCAGACCAGGGTAGCACACCTGAAGCCTCATCGGGGAAGTCACATCATTGGCAAGCGTTCCTTGTTTGAACATAATTTAAATTCAAAAACAACGAGGGGAAAAACTGAGAAAAGGGAAACCTGCAGTAGATGAAACCATCTGGTTTTGTTTGAGTGCTACCTAAGTAACTTGTGTTTATTGGTTATAGACTGGTGTTTTCTTTATACGGTCTCTGGCCAGGTAGCTGTTGTTATGCTCGTGACTTGGCATTCACTTCTGCCCTTTGTGGGTCTGCTCAGGAGATATAAATCCTGATTCTCTTACGATTCTTTGAAAAGATGGGATATTTCGAAGTAACCACCAAGACAGAGACTTTTCTTAATTGGTCGCTGCGAATTTCCACATGTAGCCTGGGGCTCCCATGGGGATATCATTCCATCACCGTGGGAGCCAAGGCGATCGAGCTGATGGCGCACGGGAGAGGCAGCGGTACATCTGTCGGCATGAGGAGGAATCATGTTTGCAAGAGAACAACTCTGCTAAGGTGCCGTCCTGGCTCTGGAAAGCAGGTAAAAGGCTGCTGAAGGCTGAGCAGCCGGCCCCGGGCTTGTGCGCAGGCTGGGCTGCGTAAGGTGCGGGGGAGCGTAATCGCCCATTGTTTGGAAGGAAGAGTTTTGATGTAATTATACCCTTCAGCCACTGCCACACTTTCCTCTCTTTCATCTTCAGGCAGGTCCACACGTTCAGATGTGAAGCTGGAAATGAAACACATCTGGATATCCAAAAATGACAACAGACTTTTATTTGCTATTTTTGGTATACAACAAAAGCTTTGTATCTTGCTAATTGAACATATGGGCTCTCAGTTGCTTTTTTCCCCCTGCTAAACTCCGCTTTTCCATGTGTCATCATATGATTCCAACATTTGATCTGTCGAGTCCATCTTGGCCATGTGTTTGTTGTAATCTGCTACACATGTAGGCTTGTTTTCGTGTGCGTCCTGACCTCCAGTGAGAGCTGCAGTTGTTTCCATCATGGATAGTGTTGAGGAGTTACACATCCTTTTTATCAGTGTATTTGGCCACCGGCAGCTCCTCGCAGCGCGGATCAGGGATCCTGCCAAGCCTCTGAAAGCTCAGTGTTTAGGGTAGCTGTATCTGTTTGTATTGTGATACCAGATGCTGGCTTTTTTCAGAGTAACAGAAGTAGAAGGGAAGGCTTCCCAAAAATAGAAAATATCCACGTAAGTAAAACCCAGCCTCTCGGCGAGGGAAGCTGAGGGTCAGCGTTAGCTAATTAGAGTTGGAGCGTATGGAAGGCATGGAGGTGGATGGCTGGTCGATGGTCACCGGACAGACCTGCACGTGCCGGAGGTGGGGGGTCGGCGTCGCGGCGGCGGGGCAGAGCAGCGCTCGCTGGTGCAGAAGGCAGCGTGCTGCTCAGAGCCTGCAGAAGGGTCTGCGGGACAGAGAGAGAAAAATGCCGTGTCTGGAGCGGGGAACTGAGCCCTTCAAAGCAGGCTGTGCCATAAATACCCACTGGGAACTTGGCCCCACTGTACGGACGTTCGTGAGACTTGACTCATTACGAATACAGGACCTCTTGATTAGCATGAAAAGATTCGTCATCAGAATTTTTTTGTGCCTGTGGGGGATCCACTTACTTATTTCCAACTACAGCTCTAAATTGTTCCCATGCTTCATCATGGTTTGATTAGCTAAAAACTTAGAGTAACTGTTTGAGGCACTTACCATAACTAAAAAACAGGTGACAGTGATCAGACTGTAGGGTATGGAGCCGGGACTGATGGTGCTTTAGGGTATGGAGCCCGAACGTGGTTGTAGGCAACCCCGTTACGGGTTCCTGAGCGCTGCAAAGACGTATTACCTGCACGCTTTCGAGGTGCTGAGCGCTGCTGCCTATTGTTCCTCAGGAAAAATGACAGATTGAAGTAAAAATAAAAAGGGGTAACTGTGCATTTAATTGCCCGCGCATGTATGAATGCATAGCCCCGGCCTGCGCATCCACGTCATGTTACAGCTGTGCTAACAGTCACCTTTCTTGCAGTAAATATTGGGCCAATTTCATCACATTTGGTTTCTGTTTATCAACACGGCACTTAAGCAATGGGGTTTTTGGTTGCAATAAGGGAAAGAGTCCGATGCTGTCTGGCCCCGAGGTGAGGGAATGAGAAGCCATATGCGGCGTGGCCCGGCTGGAGGCTTTCCTCTCCCCGTGTCGCAACACACCCGCCTGACTGCAGCAAAAATCAAATATTTGTACTTGAAGGCAGAGCTGAGGCAATTTCCACCAGGGATATGCTGTCTCTCACCGGTTGAAAAATATCATACGTGCATCGCGCTATTATTCTGTTCAGTTCTTGACATACGCTGCCGAGCTGTTTTGTCTTGAAATCCCTTTTTAGCCAAGAGTGTAACATTAAACAAATCTGAGATTGCACCCGAGGACTTCCCAATCAACTGAAGAATGAACTCTGAGGCAGAAGTTGTATTTGACAAAATGGACTTACAATTATTATTATTCATAAATGCGCATGTTATGGCTGCAGTTGTTTCACTTCTTTCTTTTACAACCCTATAAATTGTATACAGAACATAAAGGCTTTACTTCTTAAATAAATGTTTTGCAGCCGCCATAAATTATCTTTCTTGCATTCATAATGAAAAAAAAATCACTGTTTGATGTTTTATATCCTCTTCCCTAAAATGTAAAATATGGTAGTTGGAGCCAGATTTTATCTCATTTGAAAATAAAAGACATTTCATTTCCTACTAATTTTTTTCAGTCTTAGGTTTGTAGTTCCCATGAAATGTTGCCCAATCTCCAAAGCGGCGTTACAAGAAACTCTGCTTTATCTGAGGGTTTGTGTTTGAGTTGTACCAGCGTTAATAGTTGTCATCATGAAATGAGTTATGAACATAACCTGAATCTTTTTTTTTTTTTTTTAATCCCTAATGTTGGTTATATTTCATCTTCCTGCACACCCCAAATCACTGCCTGAATATCGGATTGTTGAACTTTTCTCTACGCCAGCCCTGCGAGGACCCTGCCCCGGCATTGCCGTCCTGGAAGCAGGCCTTGCTAAACTCCCAGCTCACTGGTTTGCAAAGCAAACTTCAGCCTCGTACTATTTACCTTGGCAAGTGCCCGACCAGATTGATGATCTGTAAAGTGGATTTGTTATTTGGCTGTTTGCTTTGGCAGCTCTTGAAAGCAGTTTGCTGATTACAGTCCCAGATGTCATTGCATACATTACTGTTCACTATAAGTTTCTTTTAAAGTTTTAATTTCAGCCACAAATAGTATTAAGCTTTTTGCACCTTTCTGTCTTTAACTCATGGATATGAAA
This sequence comes from Pluvialis apricaria, assembly GCA_017639485.1. NCBI lineage: Eukaryota > Metazoa > Chordata > Aves > Charadriiformes > Charadriidae > Pluvialis > Pluvialis apricaria. The sequence goes on from CM030024.1 coordinate 1,833,732, forward strand.
TATCAAGAGCAGACAGCCTTGATTTCCTTATATTTTGCTCTTATTATCTTTCTTGGCCTCCTCCAGGCATCTCTGTAGTGCCGGCAGGGAGGAGAGATGCTGCTGGCGTTCCCCCAGTTCGGTGCTGTGCCCATCCGTGCCACGGGCGATTGCAAGTTGGTCACATGCACAGTTTTCTAATCATAGATAACCTGGAAAATTGACGTAGCATTTTTATAAATTATTGGGTTTAACACGACCAAATACTTGGGTCAATAGAGTTGAGAACATCAGGAGTGATGTTAACTAAAATCACCCTCTGCCCCGTTTGTATTAGGGTAAGCACAAAAGGAACGTGTGTCTTCAGAGGTGTTTTTTCTGGGTTATATCCTCTAACTATTACCTTGGGTTTTAAACCTGATAAGCAATTTGGCAAATCGATAGGCTCAAAATCAATGTGTTTCTGACGTCAGGTAATCCTGAGTTTGGCTCTGGTGTCAGCAGCGCCTCTGTGCTCCGCTCCCGACTGCTCCGCTCCCAGCCCCGTGCACACGGCCATTAGGGTTAGCATTGAGGAATACCCAGATATTTTATTTCTGTGGTGCCTCAAAGTACATTTGCCCTCCTAAAGTCTGGTAAAAGGCACATAAAAAGCTCGGCTGGGTGTTTGCTGCTCACCTCCTGCAAGCGCTGCGGAGCTGCCATGGGGAGCAGAGCGGGTGCCGGGCACAGTCTGGCATGGACAGGCGATTGCTGGTCCTGGGTTTCAGCAGTTAAACCGTCCCTCGTGGACAGGAGCTTTTTTTTTTTTTTCAGTGGGGGTACTTTCTGCTTTGAAATATTGAAGTTGAAGAAGTTGATTCACTTTAAGTAAGGTTTTCTTTTCGAGGGGGAGGATATCATTGGAGTATTTTTGGCCACTGCTTGAAAATTCCTCTAACCCTTCACTATAATAAGCAAATTGAGCAGATTAAAGACACATTACACTGCCAAATGGTTTTTCTACCCAGGGTGACATATATTTTTTCTGTGGAAAAGGTTGTGGGGGGTTTTGTGAGCTGCTATGCTTTTTTTAGCACTTCCTGTTTTATTGTGTTTGAAGTGTCTTTGTGGTGACCTGTTGGGGTAAGATTCTTCCATATGGAAGTGTTTCTTCAACTTTTAATCATTTTGTTTCTGAAAAAAAAAAAAAAAGATTTTAAATCCGATTTGCAGATGTCTCTGGTTTTGTTCGCAGAGAGCTAGTCCAACTCACTACAGTGTTGTAGAAATCTGAGTCATGATGAATTGTTTATACACAATGTGAAGATGACATCCACGTATTTGCATTCTTAATTAAGTCAGATACTTCTTTACAATCTGTTTAAAATATCCGTAGAAAAGCTTTTTTGTGTGTGTATCATTGTATTTTTCTCTTCAGAAAATTATATTCCTTTTTAAGATTTGGGGTGAAACCCTGCCTTCACTGAATGCCTTGGCAAAACTCCTGTTGGTTTTGATGGAACTGGGATTTCACCAGTAGACCCTGACTCTGTTGTAGAGGTCTCTGAAGTCAAGTAATATCAGGATAACAAGCAATTTTGTCCTGTGCCTATTCCTGGAGAAAATCTTGCTGGGATTTTACATAGGGTCAAAAAAAGTTACAAGTTTATTTTTAAGTCTACGAGACAAAATTCTTCATTAATGTACAACAGAATGCATTTTCCCTGCGCTCATATTGGACTCGCTGGGTCGTAACTGAGACCAGAATTTGGACCACTGTATTTGCGTTATAGCCGCATCCTGTTTCCTATTAGTTTTGACACTAACATCTGAATTTCAGATTTCTTCTTGTTTAGGTTTAGCTGCTCAATCAGTACATACAACAGACATCTCGGGACCTCTCTGTAGTCGTCTGGCTTACGCAGGCTGCAAGGGCAAAACTTGGCATCTGGGCGCGCTGGAGCAGCCCCTGCGTTCGAGTTGGTAGAGCGCAGAGTGTCGTTCCACAGACAGCTGGGCTTGTCGATCAGGCATCTCCAAACTTTCCCTCTGCATGATATCCTCAACATTTTAACCAGAAGAAAACTGGCTTTGACAGTATTTTTGAGCCCACATGTGAATACCACATGTTGAGGTCTCATGTCTGCAGTTTCACTCCTAATTAAGTGTAGATGTAAGTACTGGGTATCTTATAAGGTCTTTGGCTCTCTGCAGTTCACCACAAGCATCTAATTTCCACTTCCTTTGTCTTGGACCTATTATTTATATGAGAAGGGTAGGTGGACTCAGCGGTTACAAGTCTGTTGGATTATTATGTTTCTGTAGCTGTCATCCTGTCAAAGGTCCTGCAGAAATTTGCATTACAGGCTCTTGCTAGTTTATTATGGGTAAAATCCCCTCCCATACTGAAGGCTAGCCCAAGGTCTGTGCACCACTTAAGTCTTAACTAAGCCCTGAAAATGGGTCTTAAATGGTATATTGGCCTTGCGCCTGCTCTCAGCACGGAGGTGAATTGCCCTCTTTATGAACAGTGAGATTTCCAGTCCAGCTTAGGCTGTTAGTCTTCGCCACTGTGAGTATTAGGATGGGTTCTCTCAACTTGCCTAAAACTTTTGATGCTACAGCCCGCAGGAGCTTAAGGCCTCGCAGGCTTTCTGACCTAACAACAGGATCGTTTGAAAAACGGCAGCTTTTTGATGTAGATGGGCACAGCACTCATCTGGTTTGGATTTTCAAGGTGTTCCAAAGTCATATTGTTAGCTACAGGGGGTCTTTTGTGAGCAGCAGTATGCGCGGAGTTGCTACTGAGACCTCAGAGCATTCCCAGATACTTATTTTTGGAAAACTGAAGTCAAGTAGCTATATTGTCTCATGCCTATTATACAGGTGGTGGAGAAACTAAGGCATAAGATGGACAAATGTCTTTACTGGGCTGGTCGGAGCGGTATCAACAAGACTTGGACATAAACGTGGAGAGTTATTTTACAGTCTCCATTCGCTCTGGTTTCCACAGTATTCCGAGTGTGTTAGAAAGGATTTCAGTAAGGAAATCCTTGCAGCCTTATTTGCACCCACCCAGAGAAGATCATACTGATGTGACCTCTTTAGGTGATGCTTTCCCTTGTGCCACGGGACAGTGTTTAGATATGGGCATGGATTTGGGACTGACTTTCACAGTTGACATGAAGAAGATTGAATTTCGCACTTTGAAGGTCTTTATCATCTCAGGGCCTGCTTTCTGCCTTGGCAGGGCTTCAGGGGCTCTGGGGAAACGGTGCCTTCAGCTCAGTGGCAACTCTCCAGTTTAAATATTTCACCAAAACACCTCTAACATATCCCACTTCCTCAGTAGTTTCCAAACAGTGCCCAACTAGATGAAAATTAGCCAGTGTCTTAGTTTGTAGTGCTACAAAGGTCAAATGTCCTGGAGAAACAAGGTGCTGAGATGCTAATTCTCCACCTTGGAATGAGAAGGCAGTTCTCTGCTCGATTAAGCAGAAAATGTGGGTGGTCTTAAACACCTCTATTTTCACCTCCTGTTTTGAATGCAGTTTAACAAAATCTGCTGTAATTGCAGGGAGGATAACCAGCTTCCAGTGCGGTCCCAAATCCTGCCCCAAGATCAGCTGTGAGGCAAACAGTTTGGGGAAGGGCCCCTGCGTAGACCGCAGGCGTGCTAGCAGAGGTCCTGGGCTGGTCCCTGCCCCATCTGTCCCCAACGCAGGACATGCTGGAAGCTCGTCCCCAACTTCTGTTCTCACACTGCACCTCCTACACTTCTCCTCTTGGAATCTTGTTTTCCACTTTTTGGAGATTTGTGAAACATATGTTTTGGAGGGTTCCCAATTTTTTTCACAGCAAGCAAAGAATTACTCTTTGCTTTGTAAAAAGCCTCACGAAAAAGTACACTCCTCCCGTAATGGACTTGCCTGGCACAACTCAACAATACACATTTCTCATCACTTCGCAGTGTACTTTTATAGGATATAAAAACGGTGTTATGATCCGTGTTCCCAAACCTTGCCTCAGCTAGCAAGAACATCAATAAACATGGCTTGATAGACACCAGAGCTGCAGTGCCGTTTCCCTCGGTGCTTTGAGTGTGCCCTAACATCCCTTTTGAATCTATTCCACGTATATGAAACTACTCACGCCTCTGTTGACCTTTTAATATATCAAAGGTAACGCTTGTGTGCTTAGGAAAAGTAACTTCTCCTTGGATATGTTTCCCGTCTGGTCACTTACTGTACTTAGAAGTGTTTTCTCTATTTCATCTCATGTCCCACTTTTTTTCCCCGCTTTCCTTGATTTAAATTAATCGGCAGGTAGGGAGGTCGTCGTACCTGGAACTGGCAAAAGATTTTACTTCCTTTCTCTCCCTTTCCTTTTTCTTCTCTCTCCGTAAAATTATTATTGTTATTTCTTCGGTTCACAACTGAGATGATGGGTTGATGTTTGAACAGTTACGCACTCTGTTCCAGGAAAGTCTGTCTTTGTTCCAAGGCTTCCAGTGCAGAGGCTCCTTCCACCTTGATCTTTCAGCAGAGCACTAAAACGTTTGGCAAGGTTTTTGTCACATTTTTTGCTGCTGTCCAGGGTTTTTCAGAGATTCCCTTTGGCCGGCTTCCACCTTTGAGCTTGCCCACTGTAGGGAATACTTCTACGTGTATTTACACAGCCACATCATCAGACACGATGCATCCATCTCATATCTTTGTTAGTACCCGACACCCGCGTGCTCACCTCCTTGGGTTTGCTTCCCTGTGCTTTTAAAGCAAGTTTTCCCTCCCGACACTTTGTGCCAAGCCTACTTGTCGCTGGCTTTGCTCTGATGGGAAGGTCGTTAGGACACAAGGCTGGGATGGCGCTTGCTCCGGTGGACTCGCACATCGTCGCTCTGCTGACAAAGGGCGGGGGGCTCAGCAGGCTGTCAGAAAGCAATCCCCTCTGCAAAACGTCAGTAGTTTCACTCACCCTTTTAGACTGGAAAAGGTGTGAGACCACCTTCTACCTGAGCTACAGGGTTCTCCCTAATAATCAGATTTCTTTTCCATGTTAAATTCCCCAGGAACTTGTGATTAGCCCCACTTGTGAGAGTTCACAGCGGCTTAATTCTACTGTAAAACTGTCAGCAGTGATTTTCTTTTTTTAAGATGGATTTTGGTTCTTGTACAGAACTACTTCTTGCTAAATTCCTTTTCAACCAAACACACTTGTCATTTCTCAGCCATTAAAGACAATAAACTCCATCTTTGGATTTTTACATGCTGAACTTAGTTTATAATGATAGATACTTGTTTATAACACGCTGAAGATTTTTGTTAGCTTTCTGGCATAAAAATTGGAATCTTCTCATTTGATTCGTAGTTATTAGTAGCAGGTTTATCCCTTTAAATATGTACAAGCTATGATTTCAGTGGAATATTTATTATCCACAGGAGTGGTAGTCTGCGGCTCGCAGAATCCATCTTGCCTCGGCAAGCGGCATGGTTATAATCATCAAACTGTTCACAGGGAGTAAAGCTAGTTTCACAGGGGGATTTAGGTATTGCAACCCAGAAGGTCACAGTACCTGGTTTTAGATGCCGGGGGCCCTGGGGAGACACGGGCTTTCCTCCCCTGGCCGGTGGGGCTGTGCGTAACAGGGCAGCTCCATCTCTGGGTGTGAATGGTCCTGCATTCACTGGGATGCTTAAGCCAGTTGGTGCTATAAAGTGTATTTAGAGGGGGCTATAAAGTGCGTGCAGAGCTGAGCGACTGAATCAGGCCCTCCTGGGGAAGCAGGCAGGGAGAAACACCCACTTCCATCATCCCAGGTGTGCTGGGAAAACTGGGGTAGTTCTTTCAGGGAGATCTGCCGGACAGGGAAAGGGCCTGTGGCGTGAGGCAAGGATTTGGGACATCGCAATTTGGACTTCCAGGCACTGAAGTTTTTCCTTCATCCATCTCTGTGTACCTGATCCCTTTGGGCTTTGGGTGGCTTCTGGTTGAATGGCTAATCCCAAATTACATTATAGGTTGTGTTGCTTCATAAATCACAGCAAGGCATGTCCTTGCCATCAGTGCTGCAAAATGGGGTTTACTGAAGGAAGAAAAAAGATTGACTATAAAAATCTGGTTCTTGTGCTTCCAGGTTAGAGCACACTGCATTTCATAAATTAACAACAGAACATGAACTATCAGACTTTCTTCTTACCCTTGACTTTTTTTTTTGCATTTGTTTGGGTTGACGCACCCACTTTCTGTCCTTTTCTGCTTTTGTGGGAGATCCATTTGTCTCAGTGATAGAGACGGAAGTGTACGGCTGAAGCAGTGCCGCGGTTCCCCGGCGGGCAGCAGCCGGCAGGGGATGGGGGATCTGGCATGGTCCCTTCAGTCACCATCTCCACTGGAAGAGCCGTGTTCGGCTGAAGTCAAGGAGTTTTGCTGAGCATCTGGCAGCAGACTTTAACCTGTGCACAAATGGTGATCTGCCCTTTATTGAAAAACCTGTACGTAGTGGGCTTTTTTGTAGGCGGTGATATGATGGGAGAAGACAGGGAAATTCCAAGGGCATTAGTAAGAAAGATTTTAATTTGAATTTTTCCCTGTAACAATAATGCCCTCTAGGCGCACCCTTCTAGTCACCTTTTACGATTTCTGTAACACGAGGTCAGAGTGCCGTTGTCAAGTAAAAAAATGGTAGTGTCATTCATGGCACTAGAAGTCCTTGTATGACTTTTTTTAAGTAGTTCTTGCTTATTGCTGAAAGCTTTGCTTTTAGCTGTATACCGTGAGCCGCCTTTGCCTAACTCCTGCTTGCATTTGGAGTTGTTACTGCAAAATGCCAAGTGCAAACATGAGGCATGTAGAAAGGTAAATCTCCTGCCCTTTGAGTACAGTCTTTGCCGAGGATGAGAGTGAGATGAGTTAAATGACCGAAAGCCTTAGGCTAGGACGTGCCAGTTGCAATAATTTTTTCACTCCATCATCTCACCTTGCAACGTCGCTCTGCCTTATCCAGCCACCAGATGTCTGATGGATAACATAAGTGACAAGGGCAAAACCTCCTCAATGTATGCGGAGGAAAACTTCAGACAGCGAGGACGGGTCTGCTGGCTCCTGACCAGCTGGGTCCTGCCTGGCCTCTCCAAAGGCTTCCTGGCTGGAGCGAAATCCCTCCCTTGGACAGGGTTTGGGAGGAGACCAGACCTTGGTGCTGGGAGTCACCAAGTGCTCTGGCCCCGCTCCAGCAGCATGCTTAAGCACACGCTTAACTTCCAGTGTATATATACTACCACTGAAGTCACTGTGGCTGTTTGCATGCTTAAAATTAAGTATATGCTTAAGCTGGCTTGGGACCAGCAATTTCAGTGCTTCATAGGTCCAGTCCTCGCTGGAGCTTAGATAACTAGCTTGTGCAACTTGGCACGTGCTTTTAGTGGATTCAGAATCAGGCTGAAAGAATTTATCTTCCCTGACTTGGAAGGCTTACAAGGAAACAAGTTTAAGGTTTTTTTGAATTTTTATTATTTTCTAAACATAAAATTTCACATTTCTCTGCAGTCCTTAAAGAAACACATTTTCTTAATGTCCTTGGAAGGATCTACAGGCTTTGGGTAGGCAATTTCCAAAACACCCAGAGGTGACGGAAGAGCATTTGGGACCTGCTGCCTGGCCAGGGCAGGACTCGGTGGCTCTGGAGGTCCCATCCGTGTTTTTGTACCTTCTAGGAAGATGTGGCATTGCACTGGGGTGTCCTCAGATAGAAGATTTCTTTTCTAGGCAACCCTGCACAGCCTTGCCCAGTGACCTTGTGTCAGTTACTTAAACCTTGATGTTCCAGGTCTTCCCCCGTGTAAAAAATAAAACTCTTTGTATCAGTGCTGATAACTCATTTTGCCTCGGATTTGGCCCTTGTAGGTACATTTTGTAATCTCTCCTCCATTCCCTGATCTTGGTCGCTCAATTACTAAGCAGCAAGAGTAAGTTTCCAAACCAGTTCCTGATGGTTAATGGTGCTGTATCCTTAGAGCAGCTGCTCGGCTGCCCCCGAACACAAACATTTCCATCACTCTGGTGTAATATCTGAATCCATCTTGTGCCGTTTGTGAAATATGTTAAAATACTCGTAGGGAAGTTGTGATTGTCGCAAGCTGTGCACATAGTGTTAGATATAACCCTAATAAATTGAATGGTAACAGTGAGATTTGCTACAGAAAGTGTCAGAGTAAGGTCATCACTACTCCGTTATTCCCTAAGGAAAAGCCGATTACAGCATAGGTGTATGGCAAGGAGTTACATTACCGGCATGGAAACCCCTGCTATAAATGACTCAAATATGCTAATTTCTATGAAGCAGTTGCAAACCACAGATGCCTCGTGCTTACGAAGGCTGCAGGCAGCTTTGCAGCTTGGGGTGGGCAGGAGCCGGGGCAGGAGCCAGGATGCTGCCATGCACGTGATGAGGAGAGACCAGCAGGAAAATAGAAATCACCTCCCCGAGCTCCTCCCAGACACCCAGCGAGTGCCTCGTTATTTGCAAGTGAGATTTATTTATCCTGTATACAAGTACTTATTAGACAGTAGCTTGGAACCGATGCGTACATTATCTCATAGTGAGGTAAGACAAATAAATTACAAGTTAGAGGCCCCGGGTAGGATTAGTGATGCACCTTAGGAAAATATTTTGGTTTCTGTTTATATGTCGGCTGGGTTGTGAAGTGTTTCATCTGGAAAAGGTGATACAAGACCAGAGAAATATTTGCTCTTATAATGCAAAAAATATTTCAGTTTCATTCTTAACTGGTTGCTAGTGATATAAACCAAATTTCACGTTTCCGGAGCTTTGATGGTTGCTCGGCCACTTTCTTACAGATTCTCTTCTGCAAGCTTTCTCCTAGCCGATAAGAAAGTGCCCCTTTATCTCCCCTTGTTTGTGAACGTTTCCCTGTGTGCACGTTACTTATAAAGAGGAAGCTACGCACAGCCCAGCAGAAGTGTCTGTCTCTGGCAGACTCGCTCTGCTCAGCGGGAGGACGGTAAGGGTGCTCGGGCAGGGTTAGGGCAGTGTGTTGGGCCACATCCATCCCGGCTGTGCAGCTCCATCCAGGCGGCTCCGGGACGGGGAAGCCTTCGCCCCTCCTTTGCAGCGGGTTTAAGATACGGTTTTCCCTCCCGTTCAGCTGCGGAGGAACCGTACCCCCGGTGAACTTGGCCTTTCCAAGCATTACACTCTCTGTTTCTGTTACACGAGAAAGAGTCTCCTATTACAATTTGAGTGATGTATTAGTATATAGCACAGTTCCAATGTTTTTTCAACACTAAGATTTTTTTAATTCAAATGAAACAATCAGAATTAAATTCCTTGGCTCAGACAGTTACCACTAATTCTCAAGCAATATGACAAATCCACACTTGTGTCTCAAAGTGTAACATAAGATCTTAGTTATCCAGAAAACCCCGATGAGTTGTCAGATCTTTCCTTACTTGTGGGTAAATATGAACCTTTTATAATCCATTATGTGTCCTTTGTACGTGTATATATATGTGTGTGCATTCGCACATGCCACGAGATTGATAATAAGCAAGATAAATCTTGCTGTTTTCTTAAGGGAAGTAATACATTATTCAAGTCCCTCCAGTGGAATTGGCATATTTCTATCTCACAAAGTGAGCTCGCTAAGAGAGGGTATGCCTGCAAACCTCTTCCAAAGAGTTCAGAAACGACTTGGCATATAAACAAATAAGCAAATAGGCATTGTTATGTAGTGTCACAGAAATACCAGATGTGTCCTTCCTGCATCTTACGCAGCTTTTCCCAGGGAAGCCAATAAAAAGGCTTCAGCATCATAAAATCGTGGCTTTTATTCAGATGAGAAGTAAAACAAAAATAAAGACTCATCTAAAAAAGCCTCCACTGAGATTTAATGGAATTCATTGTGTGTTTAAATTTCTTAGGCATTGTTGAAAATCTCAATAATCATCTTATTGTAAGCTTAACTAAGTCATAGATCTTCAGAGAGTGGGAAATTTTACTAGGAGGAAAAAAAGTTACGGGATTTTCTAATTTTAACCAGGACTGAGAATTGTAAGTATGTGAATACCACAAGAAAACACTTCCAACTTTGCAAAAACTAAAAAGTGCTGAAGATCTTTTGTGAATCCTTTTTTAATGAAATTTCCAGACCTGGAGGTTGAAAGAGCATCAGGTGAAGTTTTCTGCTGTGCAGAATCATACCTGGTAACACGCACCCACCCCAACTGCCCCGGCTTGTGCAGAACTCTCTGTTCTTCAGGACACTCGACTTTATGTAAGGATTAAATGTAAAGAAATGTTAATCTCTAAGGGGGCTTGGGGCTGATCATAGCATTCCTGATTTTTTCCAGGCGTTCTGATGCTGCAAAGCTGTAAAGAGTTAAAATATGCAAGAATCTTCCTCTTCAAGGGGGGGAAACTTTTTTTTTTCTTGGAAATTAATTTTATTACAAAGGGCTTGTTTTTTTGTTTTTAAAATCATAATAGCATCCAGTTATACTGTAGTTTCCATCTCTTTTTGCTTTTAGACCACTAAATAAATTGCATCCAGTATTGCAAAAATACACTCAGGTTATTTTTTGACGCACTGTATTCCTTGGGCTGTAGATGAGTTGCCCCTTCCCCATCGGTGCCTGCGGCGCACCACGGCAGCCGCCTGTGCCCGCGGCGGAGCCTGCGCTTGCCCCCGGCCCCTGCCTCACTCTTTAAAGCAAGATGACAAAGTCCTGCGCTTCTGGTACTGCAAAACTGCAGCATAAATTCCGCCAATGACACCAAACGCGGATTTTTTGCATTTTATCTTTTAAGTCCTCCTTTGGATGGATGTCACATCCTGCCTCCGGTTTTTAACCATCCCGTCTCTCTCCCGTGTCCTTTTGCTAACCTCCGCGCCTCTGGGGAAGCCAGGAGCTCGGCCAGGGCTGCGGGAGCCCTCGGTGATGCTCGGGGGGCTCTGGGGGGCTTCCTTCAGCTTTTTTTGCCAGCCCGGGGGCTCGGCATCGGTGCTGCGGTGACACTCGGGTCCCTCGTTTGGTGGCCAGGTGTATTACCAGCGGGCTGGTGTGACGCTGCAGTTGGGATGGCATATAACAGAGTCGCGGGGAGCATTCAAGGCAAAGGCAGAGTTTAATAAATATACTTAATCATTTATGTTTTGACCTTAACCCAGACTCATACTCAGACACAGAAAGCGGAGAGTTGAAAACATACTTTGTCAAGGCTCCTTTGGCTGCTGCAGTGGTAAAACAGGGCAGCCTTGCTCTGAGGAAAGGCAGATCCTTCAGAAAGGAGAGTAAAAGGTCAGAACTAATCCAAAAGGACAAGCAGTGTATGTCTGTGTGTATATTGGGTTTCACATATGAAATCCAGTCATGATAAATCTGATGGCTTTAGAAACATCTACTTTGATTAATGAAAACATAGTTCCCATAGACCATGGGTTTCATACTTCAAAGTTCTCCTGGATTTAGGACCTTAGGTTTTGCTTATTCATATAACATGCAGGAAACTATTTTTAAATGAATAAGGGAGTTTAAAAATAAAAAAAAAAGGCAAATGTTTCAACATCGGTGGTACAGATAGACTGGATAATAAGGAGCAAAATTAACAAACAACAGACATTTTATTATGCATTTTACAATAATGTTTACATTCTTTCTTCTATATTTGTTTTTCCTTGAAAAGATTTATGTATTTATAAAAATATATCACTGCTCCAGCTCTGAAAATCGCAGCCTCGCTCACATTTGAAAGCCTTCAGGATGGCTGTGATCGCTGGCTATGTTCCTAATCATCTGAAATGCTTCTCCTGAGCCCGTGGTTAACCCCTTGCGCAGGACTGGGGGAGACAGTGTCTGTCGGGGCGGTGGGGAGGAGAAGGAGTGTGAGATGGTCCCTAAGGACCCGCCGAGCTCGCACCGCGGCACCTCTGTGATCCTGAACGTTGCCATCCATTGCCTTGGCCGGTGTCCCGAGCTGTGGCCACCACCGCATCAGACATAGGCAACGGCTGGGCAACCTCCTGCCCGACCGTCCTCCTCCATCCCTGCAGAGCCTTTGGGGACGGGGGCTCCCAGGGCCACCCCGCTCCCAGCAGCTGCATGTTTGCTTAGAACTCATTTAGAAATAATGACAGAGGAATAAACAGTATTTTTGTTTACAAGTCTGTAGTGCGCTGAGGAGGGACGCAGGAACCTCTCAGCCTCCGTTAGCCAAAAGTTCAAAGGGATTTGAAAGTGTTCATTGCCTGTGGGACTGGGCACCCCGACTGAAGTCTCCATTAATTAAATGCACTCACAGGATACAGAGCTGGTGAGTAATGTCCTGTTTATAGCAGAACTGTGAGCGATTCTGGAAAAAAAGAAACTCCGTGGGAGAGAAGACGACAGGGAAATAGAGTTACTCGCAAAAGCTGTAGCTCCTGCCATCGTTTCCAAAGGCAGTAATTAACACTCACACCTTGATTGAGCCGCTGTACACGGAGGCGAGTTGTTGTAAAGTCTGTCACACCTAAGTTGATGTGCACACGCCATGGGAGAGCGGGAAGGCAGCACAGGCGAGGAGCGGCAGCACGTGCCGCCCGGCACGGGCATGTGTTCAAAAGTCCGATTCGGGGCAGGTCGGGGAGACGCCGCTTCCTCCACGCGTAAATAAGGCATTTGCACAGGTCCCCGTTGGTGTACTGAGAGCTGCTGCTTTGCAGCGTTCCCCCTGGAGTAGCAAAGTTATGGCATGGGAGTGAATTGGCAAACCCTGTAGGAAAGTTCAACCATTAATATTTAAACGGGGTATGTTACAATTTGACTCACTACTTCGGGCAAGGAGTTTCCATGCGCTGGTTCCTCACACGCCCATGGGATTCTCGCTCCCGGCCGAGGCTTTTCTGGGCAGCTCTGTCATGCTCACGCTGCGGTTACCGGTGCCTCTGGCACCGAGGGGACTGGGACTCCCTTCAAAGTCCACTCCTGCTGCTGAAGGGGCCAGAAAAGGCAGCGGCGTGGTGATGGGCAGCCCCTCCTCTCCCTCCGAGACCCTCTTGGTCGCGCCCCAAGGTCTGCCGTCCCCGGGGGTCAACACCCCCCCCGCCCCTTCATGAGAAGGGTGCATCTTTTATCGGTTAAAATTGGCAGGTCATTTCCTCTCCTATTTACTCTGTTATTTTTGCTCACACGTATGTTGCAATATGCAAGGTGAGGCTCAAAACTGTCAAGCTCTTTAATAGAACCATTACTGTATTTTTGGAGAACGTACTCTTTTTGATTTACTGTTCCTTAGAAGACAGGAAATGGAGCTACTTGATTTCATATTTTAAACAAAGCCGTCCAGAGGTTTAATGAAAAAAAATTCCCCTGGCTTTCGAATTAAAGGGCTATGGTGAAAGATTTAGCTTAGCTATTTTGACTTAGAAAAATAACACACTAGAAGCATTAAAATATTTTGTAAAAATACATTTTACTACTGGATTTTTCAGAGAAGAAAATAAGCTTCTCTGGTTTTCTCGGTCTTGGTCGGTAGGGCTAACTGTGAAATGAAAGGATGTTTCCAAGGATTGTTCTTTTTTTTTTCCTTCTGTAGAATTTATTTTCCTTTTGTATTAACAGCCTTGAAACAGTTGCAATGCAAAAGACAAATCCTGTGCTTCTAAGCAAGGTAATTCGTTATGAGTAACAACAGAAGCCTTTGCCATTAATAAAATGTGAGAAACATTAAGCAGAAAGATGGGGGACCTGATTCTGCTCCGTCCAGCAGCAGCGTGAGTAAAGGGCAGCTCCTGTTGGGAGGCAAATGTCAGTGAAGGACAGAAGTGGGAGATCGGTATCAGGAGAAAATTAAAGTTTTAATAGGAAAATCCCGCGTGTAGAGCAGAATTAGCTTGGAGTGTTTGGGGCAGTGTAAAGCTAAGCACGCTGGAACTGAAAAACAAAGCACTTTTGACCTAGTTGTTCAAGCCAAGGTTTCCGCTCGTTCCGTTTGGTTTGATTTGGGGTTGTTTTTCATTTGTAGTGCAGGGGATCTGGGCCTGTGCTTGGGCATCGCACAAAGGAGGCTGATGGTCTTAATTTCCACCCAGTTTCATCTTCAGTAAATAAGGGGAGAAGTAAACATTCTGCTAGCTTGAAAGCGCTGCGCGATAGGATGAAATATTGACACAATTTTAAGTCAGTGGGGTTTTTTTTCAGTGATTTAATGAGTTTTCACCAGGATTTCACTAGTAATTGCTTGGCCAAAATAATACCTAATTTGCTTCTTTCTTGAGTTGTTTCTAAACGAATTGGTCCTCGTAGGTGGAACCTGTTCCAGCATCGGAGCTGTATCGGGTCTGGGGGACAGAGGAGAGGCGAGGCTTCGCGCCGAGCTCTGGCATTGGTGGCTGTCAGTAGGATTTCAGCGGTTTGTCAGTAAAGGCAAGGGGCGAAGCCTGCCTTCTCTCAACCCTGCGGTAATCCCTTGAATCAGCAGGAGCTTTCTCAGCCTCATTGGTTCTGCAGTTACATTCTGGCTGTGGGTTTTGGGGATTTTGAGAGCAGGACACTCCACTGAGGTTTATTTGTAAACTTCTCTTCTGGCCGACGATGGGGAATTCGATACGTTATCAACCGAGATACTAGGATTGAAAAGGGGAGAGCGAGGCAGCCAGAAAGAGATTACAATTTAATAAATAGCAGAGATATGGTTAGCTGCTATCAGTGTAAGTTTAATGCCATTAGCTCGTGTGCCGTTGGTAACGATGTACGTAGGGCAAAGCACCCAAAGGCGAGCACCCTGGGGAGCAACCAGCCCATCTGCCGTTTCATACACTTCACGGAAGAATTTTCCAAGGCAAAAAAATACCCAAGACTTAATTCTGCCTTGAAGAAATTATTTTACTTTTGATACATCTGCTGTCTGCTCGTGCAATGGCAAGAAGTAAAGGAAGGTCTGTGGCCATCAGTCTTGTTTTTCCTGAAACAGTTTTGTTTTACATCAAAGAGGGACAGGGCTTTATGGTAGGAGAGGACCTGCCTGTTCAAACAAGGTCCCATTTTCTACCCCCACGCCCCGAGTAACCTCAGTCACACATCTGTGCATTCGGCTTTACGTGGAACCCATTTTATCAATGTGTATATTGAAATAAGGAGGAATTTGTGGACTCCGCTGCAACGCCGAGCAGATGACGGCACCCAGACCTCCTGTGCCCCGTTACTCACGGGCAGGGTGATCACCCCCGGGGTACGGCAGTGGCTGGTGAATCATAGCTGGATGCCTGGACGTGAATCATATTGCCAGATGTGAACTCCTAACATGGAAAAGGAGTGAAAAGGGAGGAAAGATAAAACTAGAGCTTCACCAGCCTTACAGTTTTTTACAAGAACACTTTCTGTGCAGTTAATCCCTCTAACCTGCATTTACATTAACACTTGCAACCTCACACGTTGCTGCTAAGAAGTTTTGGCAGCTCTTGGCCCTGATTGCAGGAGTAACGCTGCACTTGTCTCCTTTGCTCTCACTCAAGTATCTCAGGAGCCAGAGCCCGGCGCTCTATGAAGTTTCTCCCTGTACGCGCATGCAGGCATCTTGGCAGAGCTTCAAAAGCCATTTGCCTTATTATTCATATGTCTGCTTATAGGAGCAGAAACGCTCCCATTTCTCACTTTTGGAATAAGAGCAGACACTAGTAAAGAAGAGATTTCTCATCTCTGGCACAATCCCGCAAACCTGTGGGAGCTCATCATCTCCCCGCTGCTACCCCAGAGTTTTGGGATGCGGGTTTAAAAGCCCCCCGGTAGCTCTCCGGGTACATGAACAGCCCTACTGAAAACAACTGAAATTGCTGGGGTCTCGGAGTATATGCAGAGTGGGGGTCTCGGGGTGGCATGAAACCCCAGAAGGATGAATTGAAAAAAGAAGCTTCAAAAAGGCACCGAATTTTGCTTTTCCTCCTGCAGTTAAGGATAGCTGACAACATGGAAATGTTGCAGAGACTTAAACATCATCGAAATTACTTCACCTCCTCACTGCATTTTCTCAAACAAGCTTCAAGAACCCTTGCTTTAAAACAAATTAGTAGACTGGAGTAACCTTATAAATCCAAAGACCCATTAAAAAGTTGAAATATTTGGTCATTCCTCCTCTCGGTTTAAACTGGGATTCATCCAGAGTTCAAGTGCATGTATCACATAAGAGCCACGGTCCCATTTTGTAGAGGTCCATTTCAGTGTTGATGGTTTTCTAGTGCCAGGAATCTACTCTGCAGCCAGGCAGAGAGATAAATCAAAGTTGTGCGCGCCGATGAAATTCAGGAGCCAGAAGTCACCATTGCAGCCCATATAAATCCCTGAATGCCAGCCCTGGTGCTTTTGTCCATGCCATTAGAGTTCAAAATTATCTGCCCCTCTTTGCTGATGTATGGATTAACCGGCTGCCCGAGTGTTTACTAACGGTTATCACCCGGTACTTTGGACGTTATCAGAGGAAGGGACGCCTGCCGCGGGGCTTGGTCTCTCACCCTTTCTATTACCACCTGTCAGTGGCAGGGAGTGTGCTGTGAAGCTGTACAGTCACAGACTACAAGTGTAGATAGTTTCTGACGGCTGATCAAAGGGGAAAACCAAAGGCCTGATAACAAGGACGTGTTTCATGTACTTTTAACTTTGAGAAACATTGGCATTTGCATTTTTTCCCCTCGGTAGGCTGGCAGAAACCAGGCACAATAAATGCTGCATATTCAGTTACCTAATAGTTGAGTAAATGGTATGTGCTTGAAGCAACAAAGCATAACTGTAATCTTGTTCCAAGTGGGAATGATTTAAGTAAGCCTTCGCAGAAGACTTGCTGTATAATAAAGTAGAATAATTTTAATTTGTACTTTGAAGTGATCTTGAATTCAGAATCTAATCTTTGCATTCAGCAGAACATCATACGCTGTTGTGAATGAGGTAATAACTGCAAGTTAAGGAATTATTTTAAGTATCTTTTGTAGGTACGTGCGCTCCGTCACAATAGCCGGCATCTTCAGTAAAGTGCTGTGGGTGAAAGAGTCTCTGTGAGCTCATGTTTGACCGAAAATTTCACAGTGCAGGAACGGAGAAAATCCACAGATATCACATGCTGAAAGAAGGGCTCGCTTTTTTCCTTCAGGAGGCTTGCTTCAAACACAAGGCAGAGGGCAAGCCGTCCTTTCCTCATTGGTGCGTCCGCACTGTTGCACTTTTCTGCTCAAGAGAAAGAAAGGGGTTTTAGCTAAAATTTGTGCCTGTTAGGAAAGACAAAATGACTTGACTGTTTCCATTGTCTGAGATGAGAAGGGGGAAGGGCGCTCAGCAGCAGCCCAGTGAAAGACAAATCAACTTTAAAAGTAATTTACAGTTGTCTAACATGTGCTTAATAACATATATACAGTTTTTTAACGTTACATGTCATTTACCTCAGTGCCATTATGCTGATTTCCTGACTCTTCCTAGTGTGAGACCAGAATTGGGTCTGTATTTTTAATTTAACCTTTTTGCTTACAGCTGTTTGGTCAAAGCTGTTCAGTAAGTAGGGCTCTGCTTGCTTCTGCTGTGCTGTTAATACCAACATTTTAACTAACATGCTAAAATTAGCTTTTCAGGAACTCAAAATGCAAGGGCTTCTTTCTTTCCAATGCAATAAATAATATGTATGGAAGTAGGTTGGTCCCAGGGTCTCCCAAACATCTGCCTGTTGTTTGTTGAAGGTGCCTTCGACCGGAGCGTGACCTTGCTGGAGGTGTGTGGGAGCTGGCCCGAGAACTTCGGTCTCCGCCACATGTCTTCCATGGAGCACACTGAAGAGGGCCTTCGGGAGCGCCTGGCCGATGCGATGTGCGAATCTCCCAGCAGGGACATAGTGGGATCAGGAACAGGTACAAAGAAGAGGTGTGATCAGAGATCACGTACATCTCACCCAATGGTGATTTTTATTTTTCTTTTTTAAGTTTTGCTTTTCCTTTTCTCTGTACGCTGCCTCTCTGATTATTTAACTTTTATGGGGATCTTACTTACTGTGAGAGAAGTCATTTATAAAAAGAAAATAGTGGTGGATCCCACAGACAGTCTGAGAAGCCTAGAGCAACTTGAAGCAAAATACTGGGGTGTGAGGCTTCCTTCCCGTGTAGCTGTGATGAGGGCTCTCCTCCCTCCCCTGCCAACTCTGGAGCATCCCAGTCTCTGTGCGGATTGCTGCCCTTGCCCACCCTGCTCCAAACAATGTCATAATTACAGGCATCCTCATTGTGTGTCCTGAATAGAGCCACTGTGAAGCGCTGGTTCTGTAATCCAAATTAATCCATCTTCATCAGTGTCCATTATATTGATAAATTATATCATCTGTTTAAGTAAATGGAATGGCACGTCAGAGATTATGCTGCTCAGAAGGGGCCCGGTGGTAGGAGGTGCTTAGAAATGTTAAAGCTCAGTTATTGCGGTTTTATTGTCTCCATTAAATTTTACTTGTTTTAAAAAACGTCCTCTAGAAAAAGGACCAGGCCTGTCTTTGATCCATGCACCATTTGTGTTGTGACCAGCAGCTAATAGGAATGGTGGCCTCTAACATCAGCTGCCAGCTTGCATGCCCCTCTTCTGGAAACTTGCCTGGGAAGGAGAAAGAGGACAAGCTCTAGCAGAAACGTATGGGTGTGCCAACCTATGGACGGCATGGGAAGGCTGCGTAGAGCAGAAGTTGTCTCTTCCTTTGGCTGTTGCCCTCATGCATTGCTCGTCCTCCTGCTTTGCAGGTGGATTGTTACTGAGCACGTAGCCCACGGCAGGTCACCAAACTGCTGCTCCCTCCCACCGTCTGGAGGAGGAGGCTGCAAAGAAGTAGAATTTAAGCCCATGTATGTAGGTACAGGTAGCAACAACCAAGCTGCTGAGTGGTGCAGAAGCACCCTTCATAGCCCAACTTGTCACCTTTCAAACTGTCTTTCCTCTGATTTCCATCTTGAAAATGATGGAATAAAGGGGTGGTTTAAGATTTGATGTTAACAGACGGAGCTGAACACTAAGTGTGGGTCTCAGTTACAGATCTGGTGCAAATTCTCACCAGGTTGTTGCCTTGGATGAGCCACTTAACATGTCCATGACTCCAGTGCTCCATCACTGCAATGAGGATAGAGATGCCTCACATTGCTGGTGTGGAGTTTAATCAGCTCATGTCTGTGAAGGGCTATGAAGGTGAAAAAACAGGCTGTGAAAATGGACAAAGGCACATATTTCATCATTTACTGAGCCATACTGTGATCAGAGTGAACTTTGGGATGGTATCCACTTCCAATAACGGGTTAGCTCCCCTCAGGCTGTGTATGTTAGGGGAAAAGTGAGGGGAATACCTTCTCTGAAAGCTGAAGCCATCTAGACCTGTCAAGTTAAGGTCACTGACTGCCCCAGAGACTTTGCAGTATATTATATTGTAAACCGAGAACTTTGTCAAAGACAGAGGTCTATATTTTCCTTCCATTTTCACCAAACTCAGCTGATCACAGTGGGTGCCGACTTCTTTGGCATAAGATTAGGCTCACAGTACTGCAGGTGTAAAGACAGAAAGGAACTGTTTATAGAGGTGCCATCACTCAGCTAAAATTCATCCAAAGAGATTTCTCCCTGCTTTTACTCCAGACACATAAATCTTCGTAACGAGTGTAAGACAGATGCCATCTCAAAGCAGCAAATGTAAGTGGCAATAGTGAGAAACACAAGCATTGACCCAACTCACGCCATCCCACTACCCTCCTCTTGCTGTCATTACACTCTATGTTTTCCTGCCTGTCATGGGATTCTCTCTACCACTAACATACTTTCTTCTCAGGATTTGGGCATGTGGTGACTCAGTGCAGCGGAGAAAACCTAGTGATAAGGCTGTGAACTCCCGTGCCCTTTCTACTTCCATCCCCTAACGGCTCTTGAGCTCTTCGTACCAGATGGCTATAAAAAGTTCTCTCCTGCTCAGATGATACCTGGAAAACTGCACTTGCCTAGGGAGTCGACTAGCGCTCGCTACACTGTGCGTGGCTGCGCTCGCGGCAGGCTGCCGGCCAGCCATTTGTCAAGCTGTGGAGCACGGTAAAGTGCTAGCATCTGTCTGCCGGTTAATAAATGGGGAAAGAGATAAGTTTGGAGGTGTATTCCCCTTGCTTCAAAGAAGAGGTGTCTTCGTTGGCTCATAACAAGTAGGATAGTTTTCACTTACCCCAAAACCACTTACATCTTAACAAACCTAGGCTGAACTGAGTTATCTTTGAAAAACATTCGGTTTTCTTCCTTGGAGTCTCTGCTGCCCACTCACGCTCACCTCAATGAAATGATAGCAAGGAGTTCAGCAGAGAAGGACCGCCTCAATTTGGTTGTTGGTAGTTGATTTATATATTGGTACTGGTTCTAAAGACAGTGTTTCTATTTCTGCACTGGACTAAAAATTATCAAAGTTACAAACCTCTTTCTAATAATCCTAAAATTACTTATTTTGACTTATGCATGCCTTTATGTTATGCATGCCTTTAGCCCCTCTTTGTGCTGCTTGGATTCTCTTCAGTCCTTAAATATGTTTTCTAGAGATTTAATGAAACTTGCAAAACCTTATTCGAACTGAAACACAAATTAATGAAAATGTCTAACTCTGAGTGTGAAGATATGCGCATGTGCAGTGCTTGGGTCCACGGCGTGGACAAAGACAAAATGGGCAATAGGGTGGACAGTGAGACTTTATCAAGTGTTCAACTGGTCCTGACATGCACTTAATGGCAAGAGATAAATAGATTCTTTTAATGCCTTAACTGTTAGGACATAGCTGACACATAGATTTATATAGTAATCAGGGCTGATATGCTGCAGTAGTGCGGAGGAAACGCATGCTCGTGGTACACAGACCACTTTGGGGAGTAGACATTCTCAGTGTCTTTGTTTGTTACCTACCCGGTTGCATTGCAAAGCAGGGTTGGCGACGCCACCCTGGTTCGGTGGTTCTGGCTACTGGCAGAGGCAGAAATGACCCAAAGATTTTGGTTATACATGAAACATCAAACTGGAGGATGCAAAAAACATGAAGAATAATCCGGCATTCGCAAGGAAGGGGAATTAGATGGCCCGATGGGTCTTTTCCATCGCTGACTCCAGCTAGTTGCCAAGGGCTGTCGGACAGTGGATGGGAGAAGAACCAGGTCTGGAAAATGACCCCCCAAAAATCTACTTTCCTTGTGACCTAAATGATAACTCCAGTCATCCAGCTAGTTGACTTGATTGGGAAACCAGCTTTTCTCCTTGTTATCCAATTATCCAGACGACCCATGTCTATCTTAAGTGGAGTCTGCTGTACATAAGCTGTCAGCCTAGATACACATTTCATTCTAAAGAAGGCGTAAATTGGCAAAGATGCAAAAAGATGTTTTTGCTGTTTCAGTTTCTGTCAAACTCTCACTGCAAAAAAAAAGGAAAAAAAAGAAAGTCTACTCACAAAACGTTAATGGTCAATGACCTCTTTTGCTTGCAAAGCTTTGTTTTCAAGCAGCAACAGTATCTACATTTGCAGTATAGTTTCTGAGTATGTGCTGTACATTGCATTCTCAAAAAAAAAAAAAATAGGAAAGCAAAGCTGTATTGTAATTTATGAAACTGTGCTTCCAGGAGATGAATCTCTCTGACAATGTTCCACTCAAACTGGACATACAGAAATTGCCAGCCCGGGCTAGAAATCTTTCCCTCCAAAAATTCTGTAATCGGTAAATCTTCTCATTTATGTATTCCTTCAACAAGTACATTTCTTAAGCTTTCAAATTCATTTTGGGCACTTCTATTGAAAATTAGCCTATAATAGGGGACTAAACCTTTGCAGTCTAAGCGACAGGATGTTTTCTGAAACGTATGTGTGGAAGACTGTTTCTGTTGCTGTCCCCTGTTTCTGTGCCATGGGGGTTAAGTGTGCCAAAGCCCAGGAGACAGATTCCCCTTGCGCTCTCTGCCTGTCCCCCCCCGGGCTGGGGGCGGCATCTGTAGCCGTGACGCTGATGTGGGTTCTTCCTGCAGAGGTGCAGCATGGTCTGTGCACATCCCAGGGACCCAAATTCATCAGGCCCCCCGTCATGTCCACTTAAGAGGTAGGCTGGCCTGAGAGAGAACCAGTGGATCTGTCAGGCAGTCCCAGAAGGGAGTTACCAACTCCAGGACAGCAGCGGTGAGCATCAAACGGTGCAGCTCTGCATCTGCAGCACCAGGGTGAAAGGTTTAGCTGGATGGTAAATCTGGGGATGTTCAATCTAGGCACAGCTTCACACTCGACTTTCACATGATTTACCAAATCAAAACCCGTTCTCTACGTTTTCTCGGGTTTATTGCTATAAAGCACATAGCACAGTGACAGAAGGGTAGATTTATTCTTTAGAAGACTAACACAACAGGCAGGTTTCCAAGGGAGGATTGTCAATATATAAACTAAATAAGCATTCATCACTGCTCAGGTTATTTTGTCAGGACAGGCAATATGGCAAACTTCCTTTTGTGACAGATGTGCCGCTGCCACTGTCAGACCCCTGGTTTTTCTGCCAGAAAGAGCCGCTGGAGTCCGGGCAGCTGCGGAGATGCGGGATGGGGCTTACTGTGTTTGCAGTGTGCGATTCCAATCCGTGCCCGTCTGCTGCGTCTTCTCTGTTACAATTTGTTTGGCTGCCTGAATGTTGTACTTATATTCGTATCTAATTTATTTTGACAAAGCATACCCAAATCCACATTGCTGCAGCGTTTTACAAGTGGTGGAGCTGTTCTGTGGACACACAAGAGTAGAATTCTTTTTTGTGGGCATGTATCCTTTTTTTTTTAATTCAGCATGAAATCCAGTATCCTGTGATGGCTCAGTTTACACTGCAGTTTATGGAGCAAAATAACTTTTTTTCCCTATCTGTCGTGTCTCAGGAATACATATGAACTTGCAGTAAGAGCCTATATTAAAAACTGCAGAGCACCCCCCCAAATTTTGCATCTCAGAACCAGTGCTATAGGTCTGAACAGGGAAGGATGCGAGTATGGCACCATCATGGTCAGTACAACCCGCAAGGTTTGAAGAATTTAAAGCAAGGTGTTTAAAGCCCATTGTAAAGTTTCAGTTAAAAAAAAAAAAAAAAAAAATTAAAAGTATGGCTCATTTTCTTCCAAAACTCCTGCAAAATTCCAAGTCTGTCAGCTACCACCTGCGGAAAGCCAGTGGCACAGCGGTGAGGTGCAAACACCGCAGAGCGCCTTGCGCCTGGCCCTGGGAAGAAACTGTCTGGATTCCTTCCAAAGTTCATGAACAAACTCATAATGCAATAAAGGAAGCTCATATATTGAAGCAAACTCTTTAACCTGATTAATGGGATGTAAGTAAGTGGAGCTAATTAAACGTGCTGTTAGGGAATAGCCCATCCGAAATCCCAGGCTTGGCGCTCAGGGCAGTTGGGATCCTGGTCCCCAGCTGAAGCCGTGTGGTTACGCTGGCCTGAACCTACCTTGGGTCTACCGCCTTTGAGCTCTGCAGGGGAACGTTTTTGAAATTGTTATGTGAAATTTGTGGTTTGGAGAAGTGAAGTCACACGCTTTCTGGCGTGCGGGACTGAGGTGGGAAGCGTGCTCCTCTGCCGGGGGAGGAGAGTGAGCCACTGCCCTCAGCTCCCGGGCAAGGAGCGTCCTTCCTGGGGTTTTCCAAAAGAGGAAATGTCTGTGGTCACAAGCTGTGTCCAGAGATGAGCGTAGATGTACCTGCACATTAGTTTCAGGAATAGGATTAGCCCTGTATAGAGTCAGAGCTTCGATCGATGCCTTTCCATCCATCCCTCCCTTCCTTCCTCCTTTCTTTCTTTCCTTCCCCTTCCTTTTAAATTTTCCATGACAATTTTTCCCTTCCCTCTCCTCAATTGGTCTTACTCCTAACTTGGACAGGGGATATAGGAACACAGGAACACACAACAATTGATTTTCCCTCTGAGGAGCGTTTCTGCAAAGAGATTTCTGCATAGGTTCAATGCGAAATCAGCTTGGGCAGTACACACACAGGCGTATTAAATAACATTGATGCTAAAAGCAGCCTTTGAACTTTCAGCATATTCATCCTAGGGTCAGAGATTAAATTACCCCCCTCAAATGAGTCTAAGAGCTCAATACGGTTCTTCCTACAAAAGGTTTATTTGGGTGAGAGTCTTTTAAAAGAAATGAAAATTCAGGGCTCTTTAGGAGCCACCATTTTTGAAGTGCTGGGTGATAAGAGCAGCAATATTTGCATTGCACACATTTTAACATTGTTTTATTAGTTGTTTCTCGTGTGCAACACGCAACAGCAGCGCAGCTGCCCCGTGCAGGACATCAAGCACTTCAGCATGGGCTTCTCGTCCTCTCCTGCCCACGCCAGTGTCCCTGGAGCAGCCCCGTCCCCTGCCAGGGCCAACAAAGGCATCTTTAACCTCCCAACCATTTCCCAGGTCTCCAAATCCGCCTCACCACCAGCCCCGGGAGTTTTTAGTGGAATTTCTTCCAGGTCTACATTATTTCAGGGGGCGGGGGGAAAGAGTACAAATGTTTCTGGTGTGAATTTAGGTTCATTGTTGTTTGTAGAAAAAGTCTGCTGATGTTTCTGAAGTGAGCACTGGTACCATGAGACAACTCTTACTTTCTGCCATTCGATAACAAGTTGATCAACTGCATTTGCTTATTATCAATTGTGGTGTGGGGAGATTCCTTTTCTTTTTCTTATTACTAAATCAAGGCATTTTTTAAGAAATATTTTATTTTTGATACAGACACAGCCGGTGAAGTAGCAGTAAAAAACATCACCACAAAGAGGCACATGGCTTTCAAATGTTTTGGTATGTAACATAACTGTATTGTTATCAGGTCTTAACTTTTGCACAAAGAATATTTTTCCTTGTTCTAAAAGCAAACCCTCTGTCAGCTTTCAAAGGGTTACGTACATAACATGGTCGTAGGGGAACAAAACAAAAAATATCTAAGTGTGTCAAATCATTTCACAAATAACATTGTTCTATTTCTCTCCTTAAACGAACAAGAGTTTCTTTGATTTTTTTTTTTTTGTTTAAGTCAAATTTAGGATTCTGCTGTTCAGAGCAGAGAGGTCACAAGGCCCTAATGTATTTAGCATTGACTGCCCTCTCTTGTAGTGCGTCTATTAGTCAGTAATTTGATTTGTACCTATTCATTTGCAGTCCCTGCAGGAGCTCTGAGCTGGCCCCAAGTATAATTGGTGCTGTCTCTATTTTTACATCATTAGATTAGCCCCGACTCCTGGCCACTTGTTGTCTGCGCTTGTCTGTCCATTTATACAACCTAATGTAACACAAAATTCATTACTGATCACATTACTTTCAACTCTGAAGCCAGCTTTGTGATAAACATTTTGTTAACCCTTTCTTGCCAGCACACAGACCTGGGGGATAAATGCACTTTCCCTTTGCAGAAAAATCAATATCATAATAAAACAAAGTGCAGTCACATTTCTAGATTTGTCATTCCTCCTGGAGAAAGAAATGGGGAGAAACATATATGAGATGACTAAATTATGTCTGCAGCCAGGCCTCTCACGCTGCTGTATACGAAATGAGCTCAGCGGTGTCCTTTCTACTAGAATATAAAGAAGTGACACAAGATAGGGCCAGCACTCAATTTAAAACTTAATTTCTTACTCATTGTTCTGCAAGTGTTTTAGCTCTTCTGTGCAGGCTGTAATTGGGTTATGACATTATTGGAACTGGACATTTTTCTTCCAGTGCTTTGTCTCGAAGTAGTTAGAAGAGAAACAATTCCCTTTCTCCTAAGAGATCTGTTATTGCGTTGGGTTTTGTTTTGGTTTGCTTTGGTTTGTGGTTTTTCTTCCTAATGATTAAGCAAATTAATTTTCCTGCTGCAATACTCCAGTATTTCACAGGAAAATGTAAAGCTCTGTTCTGCCTAGCTTGGTTTTGCTCACATTTGACTGTTTTGCTGAGTACCTCCTAAAGCATTAAGCTTTTTGCATCACTGAGGCTTCTGCTATTGATTTCAAGGGGAACAAGAGGAAAGCCATGGTAGGTATTTATTTGGGCCTGATTCTGCAAAGGGCTGAGAATCCTCACAGCTCTCTTTGCAGCATCAAGCCTATGAGGTGATGCTTGCTATTCAAAGAAATATATTTTGGTGCACGCAAGAGCTGTTGATTTTTAACAGTTTTCTAAATTCATCTTCTGTTTGTACAGCTTGGCTTGAAAATCTGTTATTTTGGGTTTTCTAAATATTTAGAAACATTTCTCAGTGTTTATTAAATCTTCCCTTTAAAAGTCGGAGTTCTGAAGCCTGCCCCACACCGAGCGGGCCCGCACTGAGCAGGGTGCAGGAGACTAGGAGACTATGGGATTTTTCCACCTCTAAGTTTCTATAATTACCTTGTTATTCCTTTTGCATGGTATTTTTATGTAGGATATGACTTACGGCAAGCATATCTCTCTTAGTCAGTCTAAGAGCCCTGGTCTCCCAGCATTTGAACCAGGACTGGTATTTTTACTGCTGTTTTGTGAGCCAAAACTTTTTGCAGCTGCTGAGGTGGTGGCAGAATAAAGACAAGACAGTTCCTTTCCCTCCTCCCCAGCCCAGCAGCCCCGGAGAGCCTTTTGGTATTTTGCTGATTTTTACTGGCTTGGCTGGGGGAAATTGCGAGTCTCCGCTTGGCTCTGCTGCTGCCTTTGTGCCCCCTCGGTCTCTGCTCCAGCTTTGCCGTCTGAGCACCGGCGAGGTCAGTGTGCCCTGAAATCCCTGTACAGCCTTAACGTGACTCCCGTCACCCTCACGTTAAGGACAAGCCGCAGCTCGGCTCACGGCGTGGGGCACATCGTGGGCTCGGTGGCAGAAGGTGTGTGGCCAGCCAGAGCACGTGCCACCACCCTGCTCCCACCCTGGGGTCCCGCTGTTGGGGTTGGTTAGGCTGACACACCGCTCCCGTCTCCGTTTGCCTCATAGCGCGGATCTCCTGCACCTCTTGCGTTAACTCTTTGAAAGTTTGAGCCTTTCATTATCTTAAAATGACACGCGGCCAATTTGGCGGCTCCCCTTCCTGCCCGTGCAGAGCGTTAACATCACGCTGATGCCAAGGGGCATCTACCATTCCCTGGATTGTGAAGGGGTGATGGCACAAGTCATTGCAAAGCTCTCGCAAACCAGGCATTGACCTCTCCAGCGGAGACGGGAGAGGAGGCTGTGGGATGGAAACACATTTATGCAATAAATTGTTAAGCAGTCGAACTGTTAAATGAACACTTCTTATTAGAGAGATACGATGAAGCATGAGTCACCAAACAGCAAAATACGCATTAACACAGGAAAAACCCCAGCAATGAACGGAAGGTCAAAAGCTAAAACAATTAAAATGTTCCAGCATGAGCCAACCCCTCTGGCCCTGCAGCTTTCAGTCCTCTCAGCCGCAGAGGCCCCTCTTCCACCACAGGATGTGCTCCTCACGCTTCGGCATCAGGAGGCACAAGTCCTTCAAGGGACTCCCAAAAGTGCCACCTCCAGCAGCTCCAGGGGTCTTCTCCCACCCTGTTCGGATGCCGTTATCATTTCCTATCATCATACTGTAGTCTGCAGGCCTGCCATCATCTCTCATCACTCCCGTGCATTTCTCTAATAGACTATCAGACAAATAGTAACCTGATTTTTCCAATAATCTAGCCTTGCTATCCACGGTGGAGTCTGAGAATATCAGGGCTTGGGGCCGTATCCTTGCTTAACAGTGATGTTGTTCGCTATCTGATGGTTGTAGTGCGTCTAGAGACGGTCAGGCAGAAGGCGGGACGGGGGGAGAGAGGGTAAGGAGGAGAAGGAGAAAAAACCCAAAGGGGATTTTTGGCTGGGGGAGGATCTCCCTGGTCGATGGGGAGGGAGACTCCCTGGTGCGCATCCCATGGGACCGGGCTGCCCCAGGAGGAAGCAGCGTTGTGGCTGCGTCCCCGGCAATGCTGGGGAACTGTTAGTTCTCCTTGAGGTATGTATTGTAATTTGTGGTATGAAAAGATTAGCTTTCCTTCCATTCCTAGCCTGCTGTCTCCCCGCCATGGATAATATATAAAACAGTAGACTTTTATTCATTAACATTTATGGGAAAATGTTAATATTAAACTGTAAGTGAAAAGCCCTATCTTATTGAATTCTTCTGCTGTGTTATTGGGAGCCTAATTACATTTTGCATTTAAATAAAAACCAGATGACGTTCAGGACGGTCAGGCAAGCATTCTGTAAGTGAG
Organism: Pluvialis apricaria; assembly: GCA_017639485.1. Taxonomy (NCBI): domain Eukaryota; kingdom Metazoa; phylum Chordata; class Aves; order Charadriiformes; family Charadriidae; genus Pluvialis; species Pluvialis apricaria. The sequence goes on from CM030024.1 coordinate 1,861,949, forward strand.
AATTTATCTTGCGATCTGGGTAAACAATGTCTCATCATTTAACAGTTATTATAAATAATGGGTTTTTAAGCACTTTGCTGGGAGTTCATATTGGCTCCACACGGGTTGCACTAAGGGAGAGAGAATTTCAGTGACATCTTCCAGGCATCCGGTGAGGAGGAATCATATCCTGAGCTCACTTCTCAAGCTGCAGCAGTTTTCATCCTCCTCTGTTTATTATTGCTCAGTATTGTGTGCACAATCGGCCGACAAAAAAAAAAACAAAAAACCCAAGAGTAAGAAAAATGACAAATCGGTTGGAAGCATTTTGCAAATGGAGAAACCGTCTATGCTGCTGCCCCAGCAGAAGTGGAGGGTGTTGAGGACCCCTGCCGAGGTTCACGCAAGTGGTTGAAACCTCCAAAGGCGTATTCTTTCTGTAAAAATGGGCTGTGTAAAAGTTGTGGCTTCGCAAAGAATGAAAAAGATGTTGAGGCAACACGGAAAGGCAAAAAGACTAGAGACTGGCTGCTTTTTTCTATGTTTCTGCTGGTGCCCTCTTAAATTACATCACTGGTAATTACACGCTTGGTAATGCGTGAGTAAAACTTCTAAAAAATGTAAATAGCTTTTTCCCCACTTCTGTTGTTTATATTCTGCATTTCATTCCTGTCGCTTCAGACAAGGTGGCGGTGCTTTGTTGCTGGCTGGCTTTTAGTCTTTGCTCCGTGTTCCTCAGACATTAGCGAGAGCCTCTGAGATTTCTCCAAGGCGTTTCCCGTCACGGGCAGGGAGCAGCTTCCCCGCAGTCCGTCCCGCATCCCGGGGAGGGAGGAATTAGTTTTCTGTGCAGACAGAAATAGGTGGTAAGGGGATGAATTTTTTAAGCAACTATTCGCTGTCGTGAAAAGATACAGAATTTGGGAGTGCGTAATGCTGGCTGGTGGCGTGTCACCTCCTGACACGCCAGGAAGCCACCCTCCCTGTAAAATGGCTGTTCCAAGACATAAACTGTTTACTGCCTTTTTCTATGAGAGGCATTTTACCCCATTTTCCAGGAAGATCCCCACAGCTAAAATACCATCTCTTTTTTTATTTATTTATTTTTGGTATTTATTTGTTATTTCCTTGGTCAGTGACTTTTCTCAGTATCTGCCCAACACATGAACTCTGTGTTTACATCGAAAGCTGATGGTGTTGTGAAAGACAAAGGGTCAGTATCACTTCTCCGACTGTTTCCAAAGATGTTTTTCTGGGAAGGTCACAGGCAGGAAGGTGCCGGCAGGGCCAGCAGCCAGGACCTGCCCCGTTCCCTCCGCTCCGGCTCGGTGGCACGGCATGGGAGCGAGGAGCCGGGGATGGCGAGCGCCTGCAGAACCCTGGTGGAGGTGAGCCGGGATGGAAATGGTGGCAGTTCCCTAAAGGGACAGAGACAGCGGCGTGCCAGGGGACCCAGAAGCAGTGCCGTGCAGAGTGCTGTGGAGGGATGCTCGGATGTGGTGCTGTTCTGATTTTCTCCTAAGGCAGAGCACAGCATTCCCATGGACGGCATCTCCCGTCTATTCCCAAGATCCCCGCGCACATGCCTCGCTGAGCAGCTATTCCCGTCACTGAGGCCGGGTTGTCAGGTGGAAATGACGTTTGGAAGCGTTAATCAAAAGACAAATGAACCGAGCGGCCTTCCTCCCTCATCTGCGGCCACGGAGGCGGCAGTGGGGAGATGAATTGTACAGGGACAGATCCCTAACCTGAAATCTGAGCGTGCATCTTTGCCTTCACTCAGGGCTACTTTTATCCACAGCCTTTAAAAAGAAATCTTTAGATTCTATCATGCCAGTATTGTGTTGTCTCTTTGGTTTATCTTTTGGAAATGTGGCCTGTCACCCATCAAAATGTGAGTGAGAAGGCTGCAAAAGGACACGCCGTGAAGAGCAGGTAGTTCTGTTAACTTCACTGCCAGATGCCCAAGTACAAGGCAGAATCTGCACAGCTTGAGATGATTTAAATTGCCTTTTATGTGGGATGTGGCCAGAGGAATGCCTTGGTTTGCCATTAGGTCTTTTAGATTTCACACAAGAGTTATCCTCCACCACGCGCTCGTCCACAGGCTGCAGCTCATTCACACGTTCGACAGTGCTTGTAAGAGCGTAACTAAAAAGGCGAAGTATATTAGAATCAATACTTGGAATAGTTTTTAAAATACAACTTTTAACAAGTGAAAATGTCCAGTTGACTTTTTCTCAGCTGCCCTCTGGTTTCCTGAGAACGAATGCAAACTGCTGTGCTGAACAACTCCATTAACAAAGGGCCGAATTAAGCTGTGGATGTCGTTTTTATCAAGGCGCTTTCATATTTATGTCTAACATCAGAATTTGGAGCTATATAAATAAGACAGAGTGTATTAAGAGCCTCAAGCAATCCTGCAAGAGAGCGAGCCCACAAGGTTGGCCTGTTGTTTTTCCAGGCTCGGTTAATACTCAATCTAGGTAGAGACGTGATTTTAAGAGTCCTACTGCGAGCTCTGAGTGCTTCGTAAAATTAGGTCTGTGTTTAGCAAATTGGTCTGCTTGAAGCAGCAATGTCAACGTCATCTTTAAAATAATTGCCTGAATAGGCCAAATAAGTTGCGTTTGGAACTAGGATTATTCGGATGGGTTTGGAGTTTCTCAGCGACACTAAAACCGGCGCTGGGGAAATGAAAGGAGGAGACCTCTGCTCCTTAGATCTCCACCTGAGCTTTTCAGATCTGAGAGCATTGAACCATTTAGATGAGCAGACAAGGCTGAGTCTGCAGTGACATCATTTTGTGAGCTTCAACGAAACTCTTCTGATTTGGACCAGCTGAGCATCTGCTCCCCCCCAAACTTTTAACTTTTCCTTTGAATTGAACCCAAATTCCAGTCCGGTCTAGCTTCCTCCTCAGCATCAATCTGCACTGGAGAGACAGCCCAGAGCCTCTCAGTAGCTTTCCTCGCTCGCCTAAAAGGCCACTTCGTGTCAGAAGTACTAGAAGTTGTGCCAGAATTACTTTGCTTTGTAATATTATACTTTTAAAATGAACTCAGCAATACGTTTGTGTCAGAAGCACATAATGCACATATGCGGGGTGCGCGCAGAGGCACACTCTGAGCACAGAAGTTGTCCTCCTCACTGAGGGTTATTAAGGAGGCCCAATAACCAAGGTAGCATCTCAAGAGGGGGAAAACAACAGGTCTTAGCCGTGAAGGAAACTGCTGAAGTCTGGAGGGTAAGGCACGTCTGAAATCCCCCGTTCAGCATGCTGGCGAGGGGCTGCCCAGACCCTGAAGTAATTGCTGGATTTGTATTTTTGACCTTCAGGCAATTTTTCCTTACCCGGCATTTTTGCTGGGAGTGTTTGGCTGAGTCCGGAGCGGGAGGAGAGACCCCCTCATCCCTCCCCGAGCACTCCTGGTCATCACGCTGGTGTGTGGTTGCTTTGCTGCAGCCACCTTTGAGACGGGACCCTTGCCCCAAGATCTCCAGTGACTCCAGCTCTGGTGGGAAGGGGGATGCTTAGGTCCATGCCTTGGGTCCACGCCTGCTCTGGATAGAAGTGTGACGGGCTCAGGAATAGGAGCGTCACCTCCAAAGCTTCTGAGCAAGATCCAAAGAGTCTGGAGGGTGTAGGACACAGAGCTGGTAGGTGTCGTGAACATGCAGATTACATGGAATTTGTGTTTTCCTTTCTGGAGTCGGAGGCTGACAGAGGGGTCACTGTTGAGCAATCCGAGGCACTCCCATAACCCGGGGAGAGACCAAACCCAGGAATTTTAATACAGTGTTTTCTCTGCAAATGCTTTTGGTCTGATATACACAGATGTGCTGCTTGCGTAACTGAAGAGACAAGATAATTCTGCCTAAATACGTTGAAAAACTTGTATACACGTTGGTTTGCACAGGAAAGCGTGTATTACATTTAAGGTGCATTATAGGATTTATAGTAACAGCATATTGAAACTTTCAAGATGGGGTAGGAGGGAATTCCTTTAAATCCAAACAACCGTATCTGCATATTCATTTTAAAACCTCTTTGAGAAATCTTGCACCAGGAGTCATAGGCTTCCGTGATGTGGATGGACTACAGAAATTGTTTTCGATAAGCATTTGACTGTTCTAGCTTTTGAAATTTCACATACTGACTAAAATCAGCAACTCATCCTTCTGAAGTGCCATTTATGTAGGAAAACATCCTAAACCTCTTTACAAAAATATACAGCTCTAGGAAACTTGAGATTATTTTTTAAAAGCACTGCAGTCATTGTGAAAGTGCCTATCATGAAGAATATTCTTCCTCTAAATGCTAGTCCTTTATCTAGTGCACTTTTAACCTTCCATAAAATGCTCGGAGTCAAGTCTGGCAAGATGCCAAAGTCTTGGGTCTCCTACTCCATGGGCTCGAGTCGTATGGAGCTTTTCGGGTTCTCTTTTTAAAGCAAAAATCAAGCTGCTTGCCTTTTTTTTTTTTTTTTTTTTTTTTGGTAGACAAAATTCTTTAGAAGTTCATGCATGAAAATGTTTTGTCCGTATCTCAACAATCTCTTCGTGCCTGAAGTAAACCCAGACATTTATGTAAGTTCAGATGTCCTCCCCATTTCCTAAGTGTTAGTTGTTTGGCATCTTTGCATTGAAATAAGGCACTAGAAATGAAATTTGCAGTCTCGGAGGGGCTCTGATGTTCAGAAGGCTCAGTCTTCATTCCCCTAGTTATCTCCTGCCTCCTGTACCTCCTCATCTCCTTGCTAGATCCTGCCACCTTTTTTCCAACATGCCAGGTTTCATCTCCAAGTGCATGGCATTAACCAACTCTATGTGGATTCAGCATTGGAGTTATTGTAAGGTAGTTTGACAGTAACTAATATTTTACATAGGCCACTGAATTCTGATTTCAGAGAAGCTGTTCAGGCAGTGTTTGCCAGTCTTTTTTACTTTGCAAATTTAATGGAGGTGCTTTTGTGGTGTCTCAACATCTTTCAGGTTGCAGCAGGATGAGAAGGTTTTAATACGGGGATTGATTTTGAATGCTCCGATGCTGTAGTGTTACATTTCCTCTTTTGAATGGAGTTTAAAATCTCTTTTTTTCTTAAACTGCTGGTTTAAAAAAAGGAAAAAGAAACGTTTCTTAGGAGCAGGTCTATGACGGCCACCCAAAGCATTGCAGGAAATCAGTCCCCAGAGCACGGGGGGAACTGGCACCAGTTAATGGCTTCTGCAGGAGCAGGGTGTGGGGCTTGGGGCAGACAGCGGGTTTAATTGACTTCTGAACATTATCATAATCATACGAACTTGTAAACATTATAGTAATATATAAAGCTGGGAACCGACGTTCTGTCTGCGCCCCCTTTGGAAAGGAGCAATGGAAAAATACATTTGCCCAGAAATTTCTTTTCAGCCATCTCAAATTAAAAGGAGCTCGGAAAATTAAGAGCTTTAATGACTACTTGGTGCTTTTGTTTCACTACGCTTTAATAGTAATGATTTTTGCTCATGTGAGTACCCAAAAGCACGGGTTGCAAAAGTTGCAAAAGTGCGGTGCCCCCCTGGCCGCCGGCGGGTCCCTGCACAGGGCTGGAGCCAACTCCACAGGTCCTCGCCTCGGAGCAGCCGCCGAGGGTGGTGGAGATGGATTATAATTAGAGGTCCCTCGTTAGCATAATTGCATTTTGAAGGAAAAAAAAAAAAGGAACACTCAAGAAAAACCTTGCAACTGCAGTAGCAGTAATGCCATTTCCAAGCCTTTGGGTTAGGGGTGGCATTTCGGCGTCCCGGTTCGGATGACAACTTTCCCATCAGCTTTTGAGCCCTGTTCTGCCTTGGGCTGCGCCGTGCCCGTCCCAGGCGGCGGCACCGGCTCCCATGGGGACCGGTTGTGGTGTTCGTAGTAAACGTTTGTGCAGAAATAGAGCCAAAAGTGTCCAGCTGAGTTTGGGATGTTGTCTAAATACTGCAAGATGGAGAGCGTGTGTGTTGGCGTACGGGGGAGCGGAAGCCATGTGTCGGGGGCCAGTGCAAGCTCCTCCGTGGGAGCACGTCCCGCTCCCTTCAGCGGCAATCAGTAAAATAAAAATGTTTAACTAATCCATTCACTGGGGAGTGTTGTGTAAATTACAAACAGTTTAAGAGATCCTCAAGACTTCCATTGTGTTAATACAAATTGCCTTTTAGTGTTCGCTTTATATAGGATCCCTTTGAATGAGAATCCAGATGGCAGAAGCTACATAATTATTATTCATTACAGTTAATAAGTAACACTCGGAAGCCCCAGTCGGCTCTGCAAGTCCCCCGTGACAGGCATTGTGCAAATATAAGGGTAACAAAATAGTCCTTGCCGCAGAATATTTTAGGATTTCGGTTAAAGACAAGAAGGTGTGAAGGGCCCTTAGGTTTGCCTGCCCCGGAGCGCAGACCGGGCTGTCGTTCCGAGAGCTCTGTCTGCAGGGAGTCTTCTCACCTCTCCTTTGAACAAAGGAAATTATCTTTGATTTTAAAAATGAAGGTCTAATTTTGGCCTTTTAGCTGTTCACTCAAAAACTACTCGTGGCCAAGGAGAGGTGGTTTTTGTGCGCAGCACCTTGTTTCTTCTTCCCCACCGCTGGAAAATGCCCGTCTCACGTCCCGATCTCGGGGAAGGGGCCGAGGCCGTTCCCGCGCTCGCAGCCCCCTGGGCGCACAGCAGAGCCCGAAAAGTTCCCCGAAACAATTGCCGTGAATGACAGAAATGAAATCGAGGAGATTCAAGCCCTGCTGGCCATTACCCCACTTCCTGCATTCCTACTTGTTAATTGTCTAATTCCTAACGAGTCTTCAGGCGTCTGATGGACTTTCTGATGCGTGTTCACTCCGACGCTTCCTTCCCTCCCCTCCCCGGCCTCATCCCTCGCCAGAGACCTTGTTCCTTTAAAAATGCCATCCTTAAAAATCAGAAATACTCAGCCCAGCAAAAGGAAAAGGGAACTTGACATTAGTTGAGCTTGAAAGGCTCGGTGCTGTGAAAAGTGACTGACGTGTGAAAAGAGGCTACAATTAGTTCTTTCCCCGAGCACTCTCCCATTCAGTCCAGGGTCACTCCTTCAGTGAGCTGCGGCTTTGAGGGTAATGTGTTGTGACAGTTTGAGATGATGAAGAATAATTCTTGTATTCAGAGTTGCTGCCGCTTCCCCGCTGCCCTGACACATCAGGCTGCTGTCATTGTATCATTTATCCCGGCTGCGGCTCTGCCGGGCTGTGCGGGAGCCTGGGCAGCCCTCGGTAGGTAAGAGGAAAGGGTCAGCTCTTCCAGCAAATGATTTTGGAGGATATTTTGAAACTGTGCTTAACAGGGGAAAGCAAACAGAGAGAAAGGAAAAACCATTAGAAGAAATAATGCACTGGAGATGAGATTTTTGAGTAGACATAAAGGAGATGCCACGGCTTCAAGTGGACCACTACAGGGAGAGCACGAATAAGAAAGGCAGCATAATTTATGAGTGTTCCGGGCAAAAGAGGGCTATATAGATTTTCTTCAGGCATTGAATTAATGCGCCATATAAAATGGTTTCACATTTAAGCTTGGCAGGGCTTTGTACCTTTCTAGATCTGATGGGGTCCTTTGACAGTTCCTGGAGCTTTCTGGAACTGAGGGTGCAGCCGCCTCCCTGGCCAGGGGACAGCACCGCTGCCCTGGACCTGAGGGCCCCGCGCTGTCCCCAGAGCAGCTCCTCCTCCTCCTCTTCCTCCTCTCCACCTCAGCAGCCAGCTCGGGGACAGTGGAGAGCAGCTTGGGCGGCAGAACAAGGGACAGGACCATCAGGCTGCAGCGTGGTGTTTGGGAATATTAGCAGAAAAGGAGCGTTTCGTGGGAGGTTTCATTTTCCGTTTCTCATGCCGTGCCGCAGGAAGGCTGCGCTGGTGCCGGTCTGCGGGCAGACCCGCTGGAAGCGATGCCAAGCAGAGAGCAGCCAGCATTTGCTTTGCAACACCTTTTAATGCCCTGGTGTTCTCCGAGCGGCGTCGGTGTTTCCACAGCCCCCGAGCACGCCGGAGGCTGCGGGGCCATGGGAGGGGGACGGCTGCCCCCCGGGCGGGCTGGGGACCCCGGCTGGCCGCTCGCCGTGCCACCGTCCCTCCCTGCTCCCGACGGCCGCTCCTCCCCACACCGGCAGCCGCGAGGATTTTTACTGCTGCTGCCTTCACCGCGGCGGAAAGCGCGTGTGCCCTGAAAATCCCTATTATTCTGGGACCCTGGGTGATGCCAGCGGTGCCCATTACTGTTACTGTCAAAAGCGCAGGCACGGCTGTTCCCGGCTCCCCTGAAGTGACTTTCTCCTCATGGCTTCAGCAGATGTTCCTGCTCCTTCGTCTTTTTTCCCCGTCTTTTATTTATTTATTTATTTATTTTATTTTTTACGTAGGGCAGGCAGGACTTTGTGAGCTGTTTCCTCCGGGGACATGGGCAGGTTTTAGTATTTACGTTTCCAGTATTAGCATTTATTTGTATTTGTGTTTGTTTTTCACGGGCTTTTGAAAGCCTCAGGGAGCCATTTATGGGGCCAAAATAATGCAAGTGCTGGTCTTCTCACAGTATTTCATTTCCTTGATGGTGGAAATGCTACGAGAAGAGCAGGTCTCATGTTATTTTGACCCCATAAATAGCTCCCAGAGGCCCCTTTCTTCCTTCTCCCACCCACTCTCCCCCCCAAATCAAATATTTAGGTTTCTGCAAAGCCTGACTTCTCAACCCTGGTTATCTTGCTTCAGCAGAAGCAAATTGCAGTTATTACAAAATAGCCAGAGAGTCTATAAGGCCGAATGGGTTTTATATGATGCACAATTTGTTGGCTACTGTACAAGTTCATTAAAGTGTATCATAAGAGGTTGTTTTACTGGTACATTTAAGGAAGTTAATACATCTCGACAGTATATGCAAGGGGGAATGCAGATACAATAACCCTCAGACATGCTGGGGCCAAGTCCATTCCTGGCGTAACTCCACCAAAGTAAACGAAATCTCACTCGCCGGGCAGCCATGTCCTGCTCTGCCGGCACGGTGCTGAGCCTTGATCCTGCACAGCCGCCGCTGCTCCAGGCTTTCCTGCCGCTCGCCCCTCTCTTTCCACGGGGAGGGATCCTGGTTTTCCCTTGTGTTTTGTGTTCTGCAGCGAGCGTGTTCCCAGCACAGAGGACATCGGTGGTCTGACCGGTTATGTGACACATCTTATTTAGAGCTGGGAAATATTTCGCCTCCTTTCAGCTGTGCTGCAGGGCTCGGCTGCTCCGTCCCGGGGCAGTGGGAGGGCAGCGCTGCCTGTCTGTAGGGACCTGCCTCTTCTGATACCCAACAGCCCCACTACGCCACGGCAGCTTCTTCTGCGCTTGTTGGGTCTATCCAAGCATCGGGTCTCTCAGAAATCTGCCCCTGGTTTTTTTACCCCATAACAGGAAAGGTGTCCCCATGTCATGGAGCTGTTCCTGTCTGATTTTCCCATGGGAATGGCATCGATGTTCCCATGCACATGCCTCTGCCGTGCTGTGGTCTGCTGGAAGGTCTGAGAGGAAGAATAAGAGTTTGCATTGGAATTATTATTATTATTATTATTATTATTATTATTATTATTATTATTATTATTATTATTATTATTATTATTATTATTATTATTATTGTGGTTTTTATTAATGAAACAGCTGGGGGAAAAAAGGACTAATTTGGGGGGGTGTAGGAAAACGTGCTGACTGTGCTCCTAAAGGTCGTACGTGCAGCGCAGGTAGTCCCTGGTGACCATGTAGTGTCTAATTGCCCATCTCGCGTGACCCAGCCGTGCACAAGAGCCGGGCTGGGCGAGGGCAAGAGCCCAATTTCCTGAGCACAGCGGTGCTTTCTGCAGCGGCGGTCAGGAGTTTTTACAATGCTTTCTTAGGTATCAAAATACATTGCTCGTCTGCCTCGCTGTGTAATTAGTTCCAGAGCAAGCGGGGTTTGCAATGCGGGGCTGTTTGAGAGCACCCGGACTCATTTGCCCCAGGGGGGAACGTGTGCGTTTGCTATCTGCGGTGCTTGGGATGGCAGCTCGGATGCAGGAGCACCCTCATTTTTTAGCCTGACCCCCTCCGAACCCAGAGCGGGCCCTGCGCAGGCTGGAGGGCGGGAAAACTTTCCCCTCCAGTTCCTCTTGAGCCTTTGCATCTCTTTTACCCTCTCTTTTGTCCCTCCTCGTTGCTAATTGAAGGGGGTTGCGTAGCTGACAGCAGCAAGGGGAGCGTGCAGCGCAGCCGGGAGGGGACCCCAGCCGGACCCTGCGCCCACCGCTCGGCCTCCCCGGTTTTTTATCCATGCTTTTTCCCTGGCTGGCATCAGTCTCTGCAGTGCCACCCCCTGGCAGTCCCCTGCAGAGGTGACAAGCGCCGCCGGCTGCAGAAATCCTGCAGCCCCCCGCAAAGCCACCCTGAGAGGCCGAATTCCCCCAAAATCCCATCGCGGCAGGGCGTGCGGTCCCACACGTGTCACTGAAGGACAGGCGGGACGCGGTGTGGCCGAGGACAGGCACTTGGCCCCCAGGGGCAGAACCGGCCACGCAGGAGCCATGGGCTGCAGGGGAACAAACGCTCCCTCGCTTTTTTCCTCTTCCTTCTTTTGCTATGGTTACTGAAAACAACAGTTGCTTGAAAATCAATTATAGCTTAAAAAGAGAGGGCGAGCGAAGTAGCCCCATGAGGCGTTGAGTAGCCCCATGAGGCGTTGAGTAGCCCAAACGCAGTTTGGGGGAGCGCCCGCCTGCCCAGCGCGGGCGATGGCTGCCCAGCGCCCGAGAGCTCTGACGTGGGACGTTTAACCGAAGCCAGCTGTGTGCTGACAGAGATAAAAGCCCCAAATCAGACAGGATAAGCGCAGTATTAGTGTGGGATACGCCACTCATTTCTGATTTAAATTGCTGTTTTTACTTCCTGAACTCATGGGAGAGTAAGGATGTGAGGCAAATGAAGAGGTTTAGACATGGACATTCCTTCGCCGAATACTGGCAAGAAATCGTGATTAATACAGCTGAGGTCATTACCATCGCTGCTTGTAGGGTGACCGGTTTCCTGCAGATTTGCGTTTCATGTATCCTGGGCAGATTATCTCCACGGCGAGTTACCTCCACGATCAAGAATTAAATCCCTGAGCCCTCCTTTGCTAGGTGCGCGCTCACCGGGCAGCTGTCCCTGCAGCGCCCAGGCAGCGGGCGGGAGCTGTGCGGTGTCCGAGGATGCTGGGGCGGGATGCGTTTTGCTTCAGTGAAGAACTGACTTTCTGCTTTTGCCGGGTGCTTTGCGTATAGATAGTCCTTATCTCGGAGTCCCATTGCAGCAAAAAGGATTGTTGTGGTGCTTACAAAAGGTTAACTATGGCGGTGTGAGACAGCGGTGCGCAAAGACCAGAGGTGTGGTGATATTTAGCAGCGAGCAGAGCGGGCACTGGTCTTCCAGCTCCTGCATCTGAGGCTTCTTTCCACCCCCATCGGAGCAAAACTCCTGCTGTAGGGATGGGGAAAGCTGCCTGTCCGCTCTGGGGGTTTGCCCCCCCCGTGCCTTACACACATAACACTGCAGCATGCAGCAAAGGAGAGGGTTTTTCCTCTTTCCCCTTTGGCAGCAGAGGAATTTACCCCAAAGCTCCTATGCCCGTCCCATCCCGTCCTCTCCAGCGCAGGCTGCGCAGAAGCAGCCGACAGAAGTCACACTCAGGGCTGCGCGTTGCAACTCGCCAGAATATTTCGTGTAGCCTGTCACCGCGCGTCTGGGAGAGGATTCCTGCCGTGTACGTGGGGCTCTGCCTAATCTCACCGCTGCATGCCGGTGCTGAGTGCTGGCCGGGGCGATGCTGCCCAGCGGCGCTGCTGCACGCTGCCACTGAGTCAACTGTTGGGTTCAAGTGGCTCGCAGAGAGGCCACGGTTAGAAACAATGCTCTGCATACACAAAAATCCTCATGTTTCGAGATTAGGGAGCAATAAAGGCTTTGGGAGGTCAGCGGGGGGGGACATCTGGATGTGTGTGACCAGGAGAGGGAGAGCCATGGTCAGGCCTGCTTTCTCTTTTGCTTTGAGGCACAGCTCAGGCATGTAGGAAAGGGGATATTTTTCCCTTTGGCTCGAAAAAGCAGAGTTATTTATGTCTGTTTGTGCAGGATAAAGGGTTATGGGAAGTCCCTGGTGTTCCCAAGGTGGAGAATCACAGTGGGTATGCACCATTGGTACACACTACCAGTAACCGATGCTGCTACCGCTCCCCCTTCCCCACCACCTCAGCAGCATTGCTGTAGAGGAAAGATGTTTTGTTATCTGCCACCGTACCCTTCACACCCTTCTCAGTTCAGCCATGAACACCCCCCAGTGGTCTCCTCCCAGGAAAGGGGCCTCTCTGCCGGGCAGCATTTAACGTCTCCTTCCAGCTCCGCTTCGGCTCGGCTGAGCTGTGAGCCCGGCGGAGGAGTAGAACCAGGAGCCAGGATGCCTCTGGAGTGATTCATCAAATCACCTCGGAAAAGATGGATGATGAACAAATGCTGCGTTAGAGTAATGATACAATAAACAGATTTGTCAATAAAGCGGCCGTCTGACGGCACTCTGGGTTCCTCTGAAACGCTAACCAGGACCTGCCCTCTCTTCCCGTTGCAGAGCTTCAGCGAGAGGGAAGCATAGAGACGCTCAGTAACAGCTCCGGTTCCACCAGCGGCAGTATCCCACGCAACTTCGATGGCTACAGATCGCCCCTCCCGACTAACGAAAACCAGCCCCTCAGCCTTTTCCCCACGGGATTCCCTTAAATTAGTCAAACATCCAAGGAGCGATCCAGACAGGGTAACGAGCCGCCTCTCCGCCTAAACAAACCCATTGTGTCTGTCACCTGCCAGTTGGCCGCTGTGCTGGATGGTTCTCGTTACCCTGATAAATATTGACGACTCTTAAACCTTCCTGAAACATACTCACAAAATCTAGACTTTTGTGTTCTTGTGCAATATGAAGAGACTCCGTCTTCAATCCCGATAGCTCTGCGGCTTCTTTTTTTCGCTGTGTTCAGGAAGAGCTTGGTTGGGGAGAAATATTTCTAAGCCATTTTTGGTCAAGCACATGGTTTCACAACCGTTCTCTGCTTTTTCATATTGAGAGGTGAAGGGGATTCTCCGTAACTCAGAGGAGCTCTCGCCGATCGCAAAAGTGCCGAGCATTAACGAATGAACTGGAGAGAGTGGAAACTGGAGGACTTTCTGTGGACAGGGTTGATAATGTTATTCCTCCCTTGTTGCGTCTCCTTGCTGCCCTCCTTCCCCACTGGTACTCATCAATGCCAGGAGTATTACAAATGGAAATGTTTCTTTTTGTTCTTTGGAAGAATTATCTCTATTGCTCCGGTTTTCTTCTAGTCATGTATTTTAGAAACGTACTTAATTGACTAACTGCAGTCTCAAATTTCTCCTATTTGGTTATAAAACTTGTTCATTGGAACTCAGATATCTGTCCAGAAATGCATGTGTCATTGAATAAATCTAAGTTAAACAAGAAACTGCTTAAATGGCAATGTTCATGGAGTGTTACTGGGCTGGCTGTGGGCTTCGTCTATCTTCCTGGACCAGACTATGTGCATATTTACTAACTTGAGGGCTTTAATTAAAGCCATCAGTGGATGTTATGCAGCCAGTATAGCCTGGTTTTGCATCCCTGCTTTCTCATCCCCGCCGTGCAAGGGCAGGATTTTCAATAACGAGGGGCTCAGACGGTGTTCCTTGGTACCTCTGAAAATCAACCCCCATGTCTGTTGGGGTGTCTGGCCCCAGCTCCAGCTACTGGTGTGAGTTGGGGCCCTGCTTCTTCATCTCACCAGTTTCGGTGGGACAAGGACCAGGCGTGCTGGAAGCAGAGACACCCACCTACACCTATTATGTTATGGGATCACATCTAAGAGGCTTTGCAGAGCCCGTATAACAGCCTGAGCCTATATACCCCCGCTGATCGTGCACAGTCAGAACTAGCACCGCACAACTCTGCTGATAAACTCGTCATGGGCTCACACGTAGTAACCACATAAATTCCTCTATCTCAGCCAACTTGTGTGGAGAAGCAGAGAGTGAGATGGGACTGTCAGCTTATGAAATTTCCTTCCCACTAGTTGTTTTTAATAGAAGCCGTTTTGAGTCATGGCAATGAGAGGAAACTATCTAAACCCACAAATCTTTTCGCGCTCTTATAGCTTAAACCAGCCACGCTGAGGGCTGCAGAACTGACCACCCTTTTCCTACTCCATCCCCAAATACCAAATTCAGTCTTTGGGCTTGACTTTTTTTTTAACTGTAACGCCGCGACTCAGATCTCAGAAGCTTCTCCCCCACCCCCCGCCTTCAGGCTTGGAAACCACTAATAAAAACTGAGTCTGCAGCAATAATTTCAGTTTCTTGCTTGGTTTTCAGTCAGTCCTTTCTCAAGCAGAAAAAAAAAAAAAAACCTTCCTTGGGATGAAATCAGAGGAGAATTCGCTTGTAAGTAAGTACTCTCAGCTCCGGCCCGCTGGCTATATCTGCCGTAATGCTATGTTTCTTTTATGTCCATAAAATAATGGCTTGAAGTAAGGGGCCGAGGGAAGGGCTGGCACTGCGGACAAATGGGACCGCAGGGTCAAGTCAGTCCACACCAGTCAAGATTTTTAACACAGTTCAAGCCAAGGTCAGCTCCAAAAGTTCAAACAAAATCCAGATTAACACATACAGAAGGGATTGTGTTGTCACCGTGATGCTTGTGTTTCCTTTCAGGCTTTCCAAAGAGCGGCCATAAGGGACAAAGTTCTCGCAAAGGAAGGCGACCGCTCTTCTCCCTCCTGCCCCGGACAGCTCGGCTGCTGGTTCTTACTGAACACGCAAAGTAGGATAGCGCATAGCACAGAGTGGTGTCATTGGAAATGTATTTGTTGTTGGCAGGCATTAAATCACTTTTTATAAGTGCTGCAATACGGCCATGTGGAAATTCCCAGTCTGCAAGAAGCTCCTTTGAATCAGGATGTTTTGTTTAAGGGGGGGGGGGGGGGACGACACCCTACAAACGGGGGCTGTACCAAAATATTTTCAGTCTGGTTCATTGAAAAGAATGTCCTAAATTCCCCGCTGTTGATAGCCCCATAGCCAAACTGTTAAGAAAGCCTAGAGCTTAAAAAAAACAAAAAAAAAAATTAAAAAAAAGCACTACTATGAGGTGGCCAATTTAGCTTTGATTTGATACTTTCACAGATGACCCAGCAGTATAACCACCGAGTTCCAGCTCTGCAGTGAGCCAGTGAAAGCTGAGGGTGTTGCAACAATAATTCCGTCGGGTTTGACTCGAGGCATCCCCGTGGTGCGCGCCTCGCTCGCAGTGCATGCCTGCTCCCGCCGACAGCCCCCGCCTTCAGCATACACGCGAGAGCCCCCCCATGTCAACTGGGTGCCACATGCCTCCCTGCAACAGCACCTTTCCTCCGCCTTACCCTCAGCGGCAATATTCTTTCCAGGCACCAGGAGAGAATATTGCTGCTCAGTGATGGTGTCGAGAAGCTGCTCCTAAGGGAGGTTTGCATTTAATGCAACCAGGTTTTCAATCTAGGGACCTGATCCGAACCCCCACTCAAAGCGGAACCAGCCAGAGAGGCTCGTGGTCTTCGCAGAATTTCGGATGAGTGTCTCCAGTTGTCGTGGAAATAATCCAGGTGAGTTTCTGAAAGGCCGGATTTTCAAACGCAGTGGCTAGCGGGCGGTCGCCGGCACCCCAGCAAGAATGTTGTGCCATGATATAAACCACTGGCTCGAAAAGAGCCCAAAAGACATGCTGGACTTGCAGGTTTTTAAACTGTTTCCAGTAGTAGTAAGCAGCGGCCTCCTGCTGAGTTCAAAAGGCAAAACGTCTCATTTAAAGTGGGGCGGACTGTATATCACTCTCTGCATAAAGTGGAGCTCTTCTATTAAAAGTTGAGTTCAGATTTCATGAATTAACGTGAAATACAGCTTTCTTACCCTACCCTGGTTTCTGTAATAAACACACGCATGTAGTGTGCTTAAATCACGGGAGGGGAATGTTCTGCTGTTTGAAAAGAAGTGGAAAGTCAAAGGTTCTCCAAACGTGCCAGCTTGAAGTTCAAATGAAATTGAATCTCGGAACCAGTCCAGGGCCTGGGCATAACCAGCGGGGCTGGTGTTTCCTGGCGCTTTGAGAGCACGTGGGGCTCGGGCGCCGTTTGCTTCACCGGCGAAGCTCAGCCCTGAAACCGCTGAAACACGGTGCTCTGCCCACTCAAATCCGACAAACCCCATCCCGCTGCCCGTCTCTACCAGCTTCTGGCTGTCCTGCCCCAAGCAGCATTAACCGGCCCGAGAACGAAGTTTGCTGGCGACGAGGCCGGATGAAGGCAGGCTAGCAAGGGGAACCGACCGAGGGCAAAATACTGCCAAGATCTCCGTCCTCCTTCCTCACCAGAGAGCCCGGAGGAGGTTTTTGCTGCAAAGTGCAGCTGTGAAATCCCTGAACGCGGCTCCCCCTCCTCTCTGCCCCCTCTGAGGACGGGGGTGAACGTGCCGTGCTTTCGCCGGGGCTTCCTTAGTAATTTTTTGAGGTTCCAAACTGCATCCACGCTGCGTCTCTTATGTTTTATTTTCTTGCTGCTTTGCTCTGGCTTGTTGCTGTGCAGGGTAGGAAAGTTTGCGCCATTTCCTGTTGTCTTTCCCTTATGCTCCTGAGATATTGTAAAAATGTTCGGTATCCTCCAGTAGGTTGTAATCACTTCACCCTAATGTTTCACAGCTGCTAAGTGTAACTTTAAACCCAACCATTTGAGTGCTTACAATTAGCGAGTCAATGGAGCCGAGATCAGGTCTTTGTGATTGCAAAAAGAGAAAATTAAACTTTCTTTTTTTTTTCTTTCCCTGAGTTTTAATTGGGTAAAATGGGAACAAAAGTGGTGGAGATGAGGGGGTTTTTAATGCAATAAATGATTAGTGGTTTATGTGCTAGGAAAAAATAATTGAATCCACCGCTTGGCCTGTTTCACAGATGGAAAAGGCACCGGCACAAGCATGCATCTGCGGCGGCAGCGCCTCTGTCCTGGTGACTGCACGAATCCCTCTCCGAGCTCCCTGCTCTCCGTTTGTAGGAGCGGAGCTGGTGAGAACAGAATTAGCCGGAGACAAGAGGCTTCAGCTGTGCCCCTCGCCTCTCCTGCCCGGGAGCTGCGGCACAGCCGGGAGCTGCGGCACAGCCCACCCTGCCGGCGCCCCGCTCTCCCTCTGCCAGAAAACCATTTGGCTGCCCCGGCGCTAGCTGGGGTCTCCCCCTTGGTTTTTGCCTCCCATAGGCAGAAGGCATCAGGAGATGAAGGTGCTGCATTCCTGCAGCGCTGCCGGCGCTGGGAGGGGGAACGTCTGCGCGGCTCGGCCAGAAAAAGCCACAAACTGGGCAAAATGGCACACGGCTGGCGAGTCCGGCTGCGGGGGCAAATGAAGCAGCTGAAGATGAAGGTTGGGCTGACAACTCCGGAGAGGAGAGCTGCCTCGCTCCCCACACCGTGCCGCGGGGGAGCAGGCAGGGCCCTGCCACGCTGGCAGAGGTGGCGGCCACGTCCCCAAGGGGCTTCGCAGCTCAAGCGGGGGGCAAAGCAGCCGGCGCATGTGCGGGGACACACAGGGTCTCTGCTGATGGACCGGTGTTACGCAGAGCTGTTTGTAAACATCTTCTAAGCCGTTCGTAAAACAGCACAGGGGGGCATTTAATCCCATGCTCTTCTTTAACGTTAATTGAATACGAGTGTAAACTGAGGCTCGCACTGGAGAGTCCTCCCGGCCCGACAGGGTAAAACCTCCTTTGGCTGACGGTACTGGGTCTGTTCCCGCTCAGCGCTCCCGCCTCCTGCAGGTGTTGGGAGCAGAGTTCGGGTACACCAGAAAACACCTTTACCCTGGCGAAAGCAAAGGGCAGGTCATAGCGGGGATACAAGTCACCAACTCCAGAGCTGGACCATGGACACGGCGGGATCAGTGCCTCCCACATGCCACGCAGTGCCCAGCTGCACCCTCGTTCCTCCAACACCGCCTGTGAGTGGGGTCAGCGCTGGAGCTGGTGTTTCCCACTGCGGGGTATGGCCTGGGGGATGTGCCGTGTGTCCCCCCAGCCTCCGGGACACACGGCCATTCCTGGCTGTGCCTGGCCATGGATATTGTCCCATCAATTGCCACCCTGTCCCTTGCTGGGCTCGGGTGTAATTTGAAGCTGTGCATCTGTCAGTGAGTTCCCAGGCTGAATTTTTGCCTTTGTTGGGAATTTCTGCTGCAAGTAATTACACTAAAACACTGATGGCCCCGGCCAGGTTGCAGGCAGGTCACAGGCATGGATGTCATCCCAGCGGGCCAAGGTAAGCTGCCTGCGTATGGCCCATGTGTGCTGTGGACCAGGACGGTTCCTCCAGCTGCAGAGCTGCCTGCCTGCTCTGCCTGGCACCGGAGAGCATCCTGTGCCTGCGCCCGTGGCAAAGGCCCCGTGAGCCGACTCCTGCAGGGCTCCCGGCTATTGCTGGGAACTGGAGATGCTCAGCAATTCCCAGCGTGCACTCAGTGCCTTGCAGGATCCGGCTCTCTCGAAGGTGGCAGCTCCATCCCCAGCAGGTTCATCTCCCAGCAGCTCTGGCTGGGGCTACAACTGGCCTCGCTGGGTGGTCACCACAGAGGGCAGGGTCAGGGACTCGCAGCCTTCCCTGTCCCCTCTGCCTCCTTCTCCCCACCCCATTGGGTTTCATTGCATCCCTGGGGATGGGCACGGTGCAGCAGGGATGCATCTCCCAGGCAGGCCTCCCTCCACGGGAAGCACTCCTGCCACCTGACCATAAATACTAATTAATAGCAAAGCCCTGGTCTAGATCAAGGAGGAGGCTCTGAATTTTCTTGGGAACTTCGCTGTCTGAAAGGTATCTTAAATATTCTCTAGCACTCAGCCTATCAGTAGGTCAATTATACGGTGAGCAGTCATACAAAGTTAATTTCTAATTTAATACAATGTTAAAAGGTTGTCAGGTTAAAATCTAATCTATAAACAAGACATGAAACGTCTCTTTAAAACGAGTGTCATGAACCGTCCTGGCTCAAACCACAGACTGCTGCTTCTTTTATAGGATGTAATTACTTCCCAGCGAGTATTTACAATATTATTATAGGACAGTAATAAAAGGCCGGTGCCAGCTGTGCCCGCGTGGCGGCCCGGTGCCAGCTGGGCACTAATCCCACTCCCACCCCGGCCCCCGCTCCGGGAAGGTGAGAAGTGCCGGTTCCTGGGGCTCCGCTCCCATTCCGTGCTGTGGGAAGCAGGATGGTGGAAGAACCGATTGTTTTTTCACTTAAATACACCTCCAGGTCAGGGAAATGGGGACTTCCCCCCTGTTGTGTTTCGGAGGGAGCACAAGCGTCTCTGCATCCCCCGGTGAGGGGGGCTCGCCGGCCTGGCACCGCGGCTTTTCACCGTCCACCTGCGATGTGCCATACCTGACAGTCCTGGGGGGAAACGATGGGTGAGCGTGTTCATTTCTGAACGAGCTGAGGAAAAGGACTTTGGCAAGGTTTTGCTGAGGGCTGAAGGTTATGAGCCACGTTCTGACTAGCGGCTTCATTCAAGCAGAAAAACCAGAGGCAGCACCTGCAGCCCAGGGCGAAGAGCCGGCCCCGTGCCCTGCCTCCCGCCCCAGCTCGCACCCTCGCCCCCATGGGAGGGACGGGCGGGATGCGGGCATGGGGGACCGGGCACATTCAGCTGCCTCTCCTCCCACGCGAGAGGTGTCCGCGTTGCAGCCACCTCTCAAGGTACATTGAATTTTGTTCCTTTTGCTGTCAAAAGGGGAAAGTCCAGCCGTCATGTGGGAGTGATGCCATTGTCCCACCCGGGGCGGCTGACCGGAACACGAGACTCCCGCTCCTGGTAGTTCACGGTGTCTGTGGGAGCTGGGCAGGATCAGGGCTGCCCTTGCCAGGCTCAACCGAAAAACACCGTGCGTCACCCCACCGTAGGTCATGCGATTGGCTTTGAGATCTTGTGGGTTTATTTTCCAGGAGGAATCTCACCGGATCCAAAGGTTTGGATCAGATGTGGTCATGTCTGAGCTCTCCTTGACAGCAATGAAGCCCTGCAAGGTGGCATTTTTCTAAAGACAACCAAGATTTTGATGGGAGCAGGTGACCCCCCCAGCGAGGGCTGCAGGGGAACGTGGGGTAATGTAATATCGATGCTAAACCGGAGTGAGGTGATGTGGTGGTCTGACCCAGCCCATGAAGCCACAAGGGATACGTGGGCTCTTTGCTGCTGCCCCTCCACTGGCCGGGCCTCCTTCCCTTCCCTGGGTTTTCTGGTAAATTCTGCTGCTCTTTGTAATTGAGAAAAGCTGCTGCTGAACATCTGCGCAAGCACTGTCCGCTCCGAGCCGTCTGCCGGCGTTGTTAGTGCTTGCGCTGCCGGTGCTTTGATGTACGGGTGATTCACGGGCTTGGCCGGGGCCGCCCCACAGATGCTGCCTCTGGGTGGTGCGGTGGGTCCCACGCCGGCACGCCGCGAGGTGGGACGGCACCCGCCGCATCTGTGCAAACAGCAGCCCCCACTTGAAACACCCCGTGCCTCCTCGCCAGGGCTCCGGAGGTGACCTCTCCTGCTTCCATCTGCAGAGGAAGGTACCCAGAGACCATCTGGGGAGGTCGGCTCAGGTGCTTCCCTCCATCCCACCAGCACACGAAGGGCAGCGGGATGGTGATGACCACGCACCAGCCAGCACGGCAGAGCCCCGCCTCGCTGGTGCGAAGAAGTATCTGAGCGGAGGGAGCAGAAGAGCCCTGGGCTTGGGGCTGGTGGCACCAGGCCAGCGGAGCCGCAGGGCCGGGGCTTTGCTCTGCAGGCACGGCGCGGCCTGGGGAGTGCAATCTGTGGCCTTAATCCCGCCGTGTCCTGTGCGCTCTCAAATCCCCTTCACTTCAATGAGCGCTTGTAGTGTCAGGCCTGCGCCGGGCGAGACGGCGCGCGGGAACGGCGGGGAGGATTTGCTCAAGAGGCACTGTTTTTAAGGTGAGATTTGAAGGATGGAAGACAGATGGCAACTGGAGAGGACAAACAGATCAAGTGAAGGGTTTGTTTTCAGCATGGAGGGGAAAACACAGGAGGGAATTACTGCTGGCTACAAAATGGGGGCTATTAATACCTGCAGCATCTCGAGCTTTGCACTTAGCCCGGCGAGCCGGGATCCTCACGGGGCGCCCAAGGCGGGGGCAGACACCGGCCCCTTTGCCATGCAGGAGTGTGGGTTTTTCTGCTGAGATGAATTGAGCCCAGCCTAGCGCTGAGTGTACCCAGACAAAGCCAGGAGAGGGGTTATTAGCCGGCCGGCCGCCGGCCCTGCCATTGTCCCCACTATCTTTTCTTCCCTTTCAGCCCTCCTCCCCATGGCCCAGGTCTCAAAGCCCATGTGTCAAGAGATTAGTGACCTGCACCGAGGGCAATTGCTTGCTTTGTGCCGGCAGCCCGGCGACGGGGCTGTTATTTACTTGTTATTTGGTGCTGCCTCCGTTGAGGTATCCATGGAAAACGCGCCTGGAGAGCAATGTGCCGGCGCTGCAGAGCCCGGCTTCTCTGCGAGGAGCTGGGAGAAGAGGCACTTCAGGGTGGCAGGTTTTGGCGTGCTCACTGCATGCCCGTACCAAGACCCCCAAATCCCCTGGGACTGTCGGTACAAGATTTGTGCACCTACAGGGAAGCGAGGGAAAGGCTGGGCAGTGAGAAAAGGAAACACAGTGCAGAGGTGCCCGGGCACTTCGTCGGGCATGATGCTGGAGCCAGGGCCATGACGGAGCGTTGCCCCACGGCAGTTTGAATTTGCAGGCTTGTTTTAAAAAATAAAAGGTGGGAAGAGTCTGTCCTGTCTGCAGAGCCCTGCTCCGTGTCTGGCAGAGAGCAGCTCCGAGGAGCACTGGGCTTTTGAGGAAATGTGAATAAAACTGATGAGAGTTGGCCCTTCCATACAGTGCTGGGTCTACGTCTAATTTGTTTGTGATGAAACGCCTGCGAAGTGGACAGGTGCAATAAGAAAGCATATTTCTGCGCATGATTTATTCTGGCTGTTTTTATTTTCTCAGCAGCGAAATGCACTCTCCTGTAAACACGAGATGGTGATTTTCTGCAATCCTAAAAGTCAAACCTAGACCAAACCACAACTCACATGATGTGGGAACAGTGGCGTCAGATCCTGCTTTAGATTTGGTTTCAAACATGTTCCCGGATCCTGTCTGTAGCAAACGGGCTGAGGTGTGAGCCCTGATCAGCTCTGTGCACCCAGAGGCTCTTCACTCGCCCCTCCTTGACTCCAGAGCTTCTGCCGAACTCCTGGCCCCAAACAGAGAGAAAGGGGGTTCTGGAAGCGCAGGGCCCCTGCCCTGCTGAGGGGACAGGGCTGGGTGACCCCCATGGGGCTGGGGGCTGCCCTGCGCCTTCCCCCTTCCAGGCGCAACTGGGGATATCACACCCACCAGGCACAATTTAAAACTAAATGGAAGGAGGGAGAGAAACTGGGGAGGGGGGCAGGAGCCAGCCTGGGACTCCCCCTGCCCTCGGGGTCTCCTTCGGGGTTTTGCTGCCTGGGCACACCGGGGGTCCCCGCCCAGAGGGGGATTTTTGGGGGGGACAGGAGCCCCGGCCACCCCGGCGGAGGTTGTACCGGGCGCGGAGCCCCCACCCTGTGATCTGTTTCCTTTGGCCAAAGCTCTGTGACCGCCCCGGCCCCCAGAACCGGCGTTTCTGCTGGTTTTCACCCCGTTTCTCCGGAGGCGGGGGCTGCCGGGGGTCGGGCCGGCCCCGTCCCGGCCGCTCAGCCTGCGGGACAGTCCCAACTCCTCACTTTGAATGCCGCAGAGGAAGCGGGCGGGGGCCCTAAAAGCATCATTTTCTCTAATAACGCCGTTTGCTGAACTCTTTTCTTTAAGAGATGAACCGGTTGAGAAGCGCAGCCGTGGCTCTCTCCCGCTCTCCCCACCCGGGACCGAACGTGGGGGGAAAACGGGACCCTAATTACCGACAAACGCCGATACAGCCCCCGAGGCCGGGGGCAAGGGGGGGCGCGAAGGGCCCGGGGGAGGACCGACACCCACCGCCGGAGTCCCGGCGTGGGGCGCCCCGACGGAGCGGGGGGAGCTCTGCCTCTCCGTTTCCCCGCGGGAGCCGAGCCGCGGTCACGCGTGGCAGCTGGGGCGGGGGGGGGGTGGGGGGGGGCGGAGGGGGGTGGTGGTGGTGTGTGCTCGCCCCCGGCCCCATCCCATGACGGCGATGAGGCGGCGGTAATGCCATTAGCCCGGGGATTACTCGCCCGCGCCGGGATGTGACACACTTTCTCAAATGGAAGTTTTTTAAACAGAGGGATTTGCATGATCCCCCCCCCCCCCCAACTCCATGCCCGTCCCCGCCCGCCCCCCGCGGTGCCAGCTCGGGTTTCAGGCCGCGGTCCCCTCCGCGCTGGCACGGCCCCGGCCGGGGCTCCCGTCTCCTTTTAAGGCAGCGGGCTCGGTGCGATAGAGGCTCCCGGCCCCGACGTGGGGAACCGGGCAGCCCCGGGGGTGCGGGGCCGGGGGGTGGTGGGGGGCGGTGGTGTCATTCCGCCCCCGCGCAGGGAGGGCGCTCCGTAATTAAAACAAACAAAAAAAAAAAAAAAAAAAAAAAAGAAGAATTAAAAACTCAATCAAGCGGCGGGGCTGAGCGGGCTCCCGGATCAAAGCGGCGCGGAGGTAACGAGGGCGGGGTGCGGGCGGGGCGCGGAGGATGCGCTCTCCCCCCCCTCCCCACCCCCTGCGCGGGGTGCGCAGGGGCCGCCCGGCCGGGCCGGGGTCACTCGCCGCCCGCCCTGACAAACAGGCTGGAAAATGTGTTTATAAATTGTTCAAACTCTGGATAAACTTCAGCGGCGTTTGTGTCTGCGTCTCCCCGCCTGTTGTTATTTTCCAGAAATCTGGATTACTGGAAATATTTTCTTTAAAGCTGGAGAGAAATCTAAACAGTCTGAGGGCAGGGGGAGATCGGGGGGGGGGGCGGCCCGGGGGCTGCCGCGCTGGCGGGGCTCCTTGGGTTTCCCCTCACCGGGCCGCGCACGGACGGAGCGCGCAGCTCCGCGGCCGCGCAGCGGGAGGAGGGAGGACGGCGGCGCCGGGATTGGTGTCGGGTCGAACATCTCTCTCGGTCGGTGTCGATAAAAGTGCATCGGGCCGGTCCCGGTGCCCGGCACATCCCGGGCAGCTGCCGCCGCGCAGCGCGGCCCCTCCCCGGTCCCTCCGACGGGCACCGGAACGGGGCGGGGGGGAATGGAGGGGAGGCGTTTTCCCGGGATCTCCCGGGGGTAAGGGGGATTCCCACCCCGCCGAGGGGTGTGAGGGGAGATGCTGCGCCCCGGGGAAGGGAGGCGGAGGAGAGCTGTCCCGGGCGCGGGTGGCTGAGAGCAAACGAGGGCAGTTTTCCTTAGACGTGGGGTTATTTTCCTCTCCAGGTGGAGGGGGAGAAGCGGGGCCGGGGAAGCTGTCGGAGCTGCGGGGCCTCCCCTCGCTACCCCCCCCTCCTGCCCCACGGCCCAGATGCGGGGGAGGGCGAGCCGAGCCGAGGGGGGGACCCCGGGCCTGGAGGGGGCCGCCGAGTCCCGCGGGGGCCCGGCACCCGTCGGGCCTCTCCTGCGGGGGCCGAAGGGCTCCCGCCGGGGATGGGGTGGCGGGAGTTCCCCCACCCCGCACCTGCGGGTTCGGTCCGGACTGCTCGGCCGGAGGTGATAGACGTCCCCAGGTCTGTCTGTCCCGGGGTAGGAGCGGGGAGCCCAGGCGGGCGGCACCGTCCCCCTCCTTCCACGGCACGTCGCTTTCCCAACCCCGCTTCTGTCCCGTCCCCACTCCCCCCAGCTCGGGAAGGTGCGAGCGGCTTCTCCTGCCCGGCCCCGCCGGGCCGCCCTCCCCAAGCGCCCGGGGGGGATTCCCTTTGCCGTGGCATCAGGGTCGGGAAGGGGGGGGGGGCCGACGGTTCTCCTTCAGCACAGGGAAAAATCCCGTTCGCCTGGAGCCGGAGCGCCCGCGGGCGGTGCGCCCCGCGCAGCCCCGTCGGGGGGGAGCGCTCCCCGGGGCGCGGGGCCGCCGCAGGCCGGTGGAGCCGGGAGGAGGGGAAGGCGGAGGCCCGGCTGCTTGTGAGAATTGTTATTTTTCATCAATCACCCGCAATTTGTGTAAGTGCCCCGGACAGGACACCAGCCGTCCTGCTGGCTGGGGTCACGGAGACAACACAGCGATGGAGAAGAGCAAATTGCATTTGCTCACCAGCTCACAGATCCAAATTATGGCCCTCGCATGGCGCGGGGAAGGGAGCGAAAGGTCCATGTGACATGAGGGAAATATGAAGGACTTTGACAGGTCTTAAACGGCCTGGCGCCAAGGCCTAAGTCTACCGGCTAAAAATAGAAAAGGGATGATGAGTGGAGATGGGCAGAGATGAAAGGAGAAGAGCGAGCGGGGCCGCGCCGCGGGGCCGGTGGGGCGCGGGGGCGGCCGGGCCGGGCCGGTTCCCCCCACCCTGGCCCGGGACGGATCCCCCGCCGCCGTCCCAGCCCGGGGACCGCTCGCCAGCGGAGCGCCGGGCCCGCAGGCGGCCAGGGAGGCTCCCGGGAGCCGGGCACGGTGGCCCCGAGCGCTGCGGCGCCCTGGGGCGGGCGGGGGAAACCCTCTCTGGGAAGGGGACGGTGTAGGGCCACCTCTCGTCCCCGACCCCCGGGGCAGGACTGGCATCGGGGCGGGAGGAAAGCCTCTTCTCTCCCTGCCTACGGGTCGCGGAGGACGGGGCGACGCCGTTTCGCCCGCCCGCGGGCATGACGGTCCGTGGGCGCAGGCTCCCGGCTCGGCTCCGCGCCCGTCGGGCCGGGGGGCCGCCGTCGGACCTGCCCCGGGTGGTGGGGTGCCCCGGTCCCCGTTAGCCCCCCCCACCCCAGGCAGTCCCACCGGCGCGCACCGCCACAGAGGGTCGGGGAGACGAGGCTGCTCCAGATCGGGTTTATTCTGCAGGCGGGGGGAGTCTGCGACGTTACAGCGGTGCGGTTCGTCGGGGGCAGGGCGCGGCCGGGGGTCCCGAGCCATGGGCCGGCGGAGAGGTGACCTTTCCTGGCGGGGACCCGGCTGCCTCCAGGCCCCGACGGGCCCCCGCGTCTTCCCGCGGAGCTGCGGGCGAGGTGTGCGCCGGAGAGCCGCCCCCGGCGTGGGGCGATGGCGCCCCGGGGCAATGAGAGGCTCCGGGTTTGCTTGGTGAGGGGGGCAATTTAAAAATAAATAAATAAATAAATAAAATAAGATACAAGCAAGCCCCGTTTTTGCCAAAGCTGCCATCAGCAGTTTTCCACAGCGGCGAGGAAGCAAAGTCCAAATCGGGTCTAAATTTCAGTCCCCGCTCCCCGTTCAATGGTCAGCGGGGCACACACTCCCCCCGGCCCCGCCGCCCGGAGCAGCCCCGAGGGGGACGCGCTGTGCCCGCCCCGTCGGGAGGGGTGGCGGGGCCGGGCAGCACAGGCCGAGGCGAACCTGCCGCGGGACACGGGCAGGTTGTGAACGCCCCTGAGGAGAGCCCGGGGTTTGCGTTTGGGCTCTGCGTGGCGCCGGGGGACAGCGGGCGGGGATGGCTATCGGCAGGATGAACCGGGGAGGGGGGGAATAAAGAGGAGAGGTCGGGGTGGGGAGGGGGCACCCGGAGGTCCCCGCATCCCGCCCGAGGGCTCCGAGCTGCTGCGGCCGCGCCTCGCTGCGCATCCGCGGAGTGGTAGGGCCGGGGAAGGAGGGTGGGGGTCTGGTCGGGGGGCAGAGGAGGGGGCCGGCCCCCACCCCCACCCCCGTCCCGCCTGGCCGCAGCGCGGGCGGCGGGGGCAGGAGCCTTGGAAGGATGGCAGGGCGCTTTTTGAAGATTTGGGGGTAAATATGAAGTGACAAGAGACGGGTCTTTATTGTGAGGGCTCAGCCGCCTGGCGCCAGGGCCCTCTTCAGCCACCGCGGCCCTCAGTTAATCAGCGCAGATCTCCAAACCGACCTCTCCGCGGGGACACCCACCGCGCCCGCCGCCCCCCCGGGCCCCGGCGCGGCGGAACCGGCCCTAATCCCTCTGCAAACAGCCCCGGCGTGCCCCCCCCCCACCCCCCTTCGCCTTATCTGCCTCCCCCCCCCGCCCGGGTAAACAGCCCCTCCGGCCGGCCACAGCCGCGCCGGCCCCCGGCCGCGCACCCCACGCACCCCGACGGCGGGGTCTGCGCTTCCGCCGTGGGCGCGGGGCTGCGGGAGGGACCCCCCACACACACTCCCCCCCCCGTCGGGGCGGCTGCCGGCAGGGCGGGGGGGCGACGGCAGAGAGCGACTCACCCGCGCTGGAGGTCGCCACTCGGGGCCTCGCCCGCCGCCCGCAGCTCTCCGCCGGGCCGCGCTCCCGGCGGCCGCCCCGTCGGCGCTGCGCGGCATTGCGCGGCTGTGCGCGGAGCGGCGGGCGGGGCGCGCCCCACCTCGAGCCGCTCTCCAGGATCTGTCGTAAGACGGCAGCCGCCGCGCTCCCCGGGCCGATCCCCCCCCCCCCCACACCCCCTCCGCCTTCCCCGGCCCGCCGCCCCCGCAGAGACCGGCGGGGGCCCTTTTGCCACCGCCCCCCCCCCCCGCGCCGGGGGCTCCGGGCCGGGCGGACCCGGGCGCCGCTCCCCGCTCCGCCGAGGTGGCTCCGCGCTGTCCCCGCACCGGCGGCGGCCGCTCCCCGGCCGCGGCGCAGCCAGGGCTGACCCGGTATGCGGAAAGGAGCCGGGGGTGGGATTTCGAGCACTTTTCTCTGTCATTGGTTAATATTTTATTCTGTTGACATGTTTTCTTACTGCCGATGCTTCCGACACCTTCTTCTCCCCCCCCCCCCCCCCTTTTTTTTTTCCCTTCTTCCTTTCCTCCCTCCCTCCGAGCCCCCCCCTCTCCACACCCCCCCCCCCTCCTCCGCGCCCCGGAGCTTGGCCGGAGCTGTCAAAACCACGCCTATGCAGATCCACAATTGGTCTGAAACGCGTAAAATCAGCAATCAAGGGGGCTTGGCTCATTAGCGGGCGGATCAGAGCAGGAAGGACATGTGAGATAGTCACAGTTTTACAGAGATCAGGACAAGATCTAACCGTTTCCACTCCGGCTCCTTTAGCCATGAGCAGCTCTCGCCCCAGCGCCGTCCGCGGAGCGCGCAGCCGGGCCGGCCCCGCCGGGGCGCAGCCAGGGCCCGGGGGGGTGTGAGGGCAGCCCCTGCCCCGCCGCGCCCCGCGCCGCTCCGCGCAGCCCCGCGCCGGCTTTTGTTTCTATTTTAGTGTTGGGAAGGACTTTACCGGGAGGGTTCGCTCCCTCGCTCGCTCTCCCTCGCTGCAACAACAACAACAAAAAATAAGGACCTACTGTCTCCCCTCCGCAGACCGGGAGTCCCAGGAGCCGGGAACTGCCTCTCTTTTTTTTTTTCTTCTTCTTCTTCTTTTTTATTTTTTTTTTTAATAGCTCTAGTTCCGCTGTTTTTCGGCTTTTTTTTTTTGTGTGCCTTTTTTTTTTTTTTTTTTTTTTTTTTGCGTGTGTGTGTGTTGTTGATTTTCCTTCCTCTTCCAGAGACTCGAGCGAGTTCGCTGGGCAGGAGAGAAGGGGGAAAAAAAAAACAAAACTAACAAAAAAAAACAACACAAACACAAAACAAAAACCGACCCGCGCACACACATTTTTGCAAAGGGAATCCCTGTTTTTCTCCTGGATTTGTGGATGCACCGATGAGAGATCCAGCCTTCCCAGGGACTGCCATGGCTTACCACCCCTTCCACGCACCCCGGCCGGCCGACTTCCCCATGTCCGCTTTCCTCGCAGCCGCCCAGCCTTCCTTTTTCCCCGCTCTGGCTCTGCCTCCGGCGGCACTGGCAAAGCCCATGCCGGACCCCGGGCTGGCCGGGGCGGCCGAGGCCGGGCTGCACGTCTCGGCCCTGGGACACCACCACCAAACCGCCCATCTGCGCTCGCTCAAGAGCCTGGAGCCCGAGGAGGAGGTGGAAGACGACCCGAAAGTAACGCTGGAAGCCAAAGAGCTTTGGGACCAGTTTCACAAACTGGGCACCGAGATGGTGATCACCAAGTCCGGGAGGTAAGAACCGGCCCTCCGCGCAGCCCCGCGCAACCCGCCCCGCACCTGCGCGGCCGCGCAGCGCCCTCGCCCCTCCGTTTCATCCCGCTTCCCCCGGTGCTCGCCAAATCCGGCCCCATGAATTAACGCGGGGAGTTTCGATCCCTGGAGTTTTTCGGAGGTATTTTACTCCCCCGACACACACTCCGAGCTTCCCCCATACCCCCCAATTTTTACTTTTTCCGAGCGCGATCCCAAATTAAATTTGTGCGCGCTAATTGCGCGCCCGTAATCCCCCAGCTGCATTTGTTTACGCCGCTTCTCGCCTCTTCCTTCCCTCCTGCCAAACTTTCCCCGCGGCCGGGGTCGCCCCCGGCCCTGCCCGTGTCCCCGACCCCGGGGGAGGGCAGCGGCGGTGCTGCCCGGGTGCGGGGCGAACGGCTCGGCGGAAGGCAGGGAAACGGGGTGAAATTCGGGATGCGTTCCCCGCCCCCCGCCCCCCCTTATTTCTCCGGAATGGGATTTTTGAGTTTTTCCCCTCGCTTTCTGCCCCGGTGGGTGCAGCAGAGCGAGGGGGAGGGAGAAGCAGCGGGACGTGAGAAAGGTTGGAAATCCTCGGTGAAGCTCAACAAAAAAAAGATGGTGGTTTCGGAGCGGCAGCCGGGGCGGTGCGGGTGCGGGGCGGCTCGGCGGGACCCCGGCCGTCGGGGGTCGGCGGCGGGCGGGGGGCGCAGCCCTGTACCGCTCTGGGTCTCTCCGCAGGAGGATGTTCCCCCCGTTCAAGGTGCGGGTGAGCGGCCTGGACAAGAAGGCCAAGTACATTTTGCTGATGGATATAGTGGCGGCCGACGACTGCCGGTACAAGTTCCACAACTCCCGCTGGATGGTGGCCGGGAAGGCCGACCCGGAGATGCCCAAGCGCATGTACATCCACCCCGACAGCCCGGCCACGGGGGAGCAGTGGATGGCCAAACCTGTTGCCTTTCACAAGCTCAAGCTCACCAACAACATCTCGGACAAGCACGGCTTTGTAAGTGCGGCTGCGGGACAGTGCGGAGCCCCCCCGAGCAGGGACAACCCTCCCCGGAGAAGGAACGGGGTTTGCCCGGTGGCGGGGCTGCCCGGCCCTGCTCTGCCCGACGGGTGGCCGGGGGGAACCGCTGGGCTTTAACGGCTTCTACCCCCCCGGCACCAGCGCGGCCGGGGATGGGATGGACGGCGGGGCCTTGCCGGGCCCTGCGGCGGCCTGGCTGTCCCGCAGCCCCCCCCGGCCCTTCCTCCTGCCCGGCACCGAGGGGCAGCTCCCCGCCGTCCTGGGGACGGCTTCCCCGGGGGACAGGAGAGGATGGGGCTGCGGGCAGCCTCGGGGGGTCCCCTTGGCTCCCTCATCCCCGACCCTCCCGGTCCCCGCGGCCTGTCCTGCCGCCTTTCCCCGGCCCTCGGGGCTCTGCGGGGAACGGGATTTGAGGGGTGGATGTGCGGGGCCGAGGCCGTGCCGGGGGCGGCGGGGAGGGCAGCCCCGACGGGGAGGTCGGGCAGGTGCAGCCCGGGCTGTCGCTGCCGGCCGGGCCGGGCCGGGCCAGGCCGGGGGGAGCGATGCTGGAGGCGGCGGCACCTGCGCCGGGTTTCCGCGGCCGGGAGCAGGGCACGGAGCCGTTGGCAGCCGCGGCTCCGCACCGGCTGCTTCTGAAGGGCTCCCAAACGGCCCTATTTATTTCCCTATTGATCATATCTTCATCACCTTCCGGAGGTAAATTAAAAAAAAAACCCCAACAACTAAACAAAAAAATAAAGGAAAAAAAACCCCCAACAACATCCCCCCCTCTCAAACAATAAAAATAAAAAAGAGCGAGAGAAAGAAAGAAGCGGAAGCTTGTTGGCAATTTGCAGAGATCCTCAGCAAGCAGGGTCAAAACGCGAGAGGAGCGTGATCCTCCACGGGGCGGGGGGTGGAAATCACAGCGCACAAGCCGGCTATCTTTAGCTTCTGGAGAAGCATTTAGGGCGATAAAGGGAAAGTTCATCGTCCAGCGTTGGTGATATGGTAATTAGCGGGGGACCCGCGGCCGGCGGTGCGGCGGCAGAGCCGCGGGGTACCGCTCTCCCGGGGCTGCGGGAACCGACGCTCAGGTGGGAGAGCAGCTCCGCAGCTCCCCGGGTCACTTTTCTCTCTCTTTTTATTTTTTTTTTTTTTTTCTTTTAAGGCAGGAAACAGTGTCTTTGTTAAATAATACATTGCGAGGTTATTTATAGACAGCAAGGTAAATCGATAGAGAGGGAGTCTAAAAGATAGCATTTTTTTTGATACTGGGGGAAAACTAGTTTGGGTCAGTGTTTTTAACGGTTCGCCTCCTTCAATTAAAGATTTCTGGTATTTGTCGTTGTCCAAAATCCGGACTGTGTTAAATCTGGGAGATGAGGGTTTAGCCAGTGCCCATCTGGCCAGAGATGGATGATTTTTTTTTTTTTTTTAAAGGAATGCAGATTTGCACGCCTGAATGAGACTTTTTGCACCATTTTCATGATAAATCCCGTTTAGATGATATCAATATAATAGCGATCCGACAGTTCATCAGCAGGTGATTATTGCTGAGGTTAAAAGAAGGGGGATATTTTTTATTGCCTTCTAAAACGAAATGAAGTGATAATTATTTAGCCATTTGGCCGACGTTATTTGACAATAATTACTGAAGCTTTCGCCGTTCCCCTACCAATTCCGGGCGGTGAAGACTGCATTTCAGCCCGACCACAGCAGGTTGGGGAATTATTTAATCGCTATCGGGCAGGAAAACGTTGCCGGTGCGGGAAGCGAAGGGCAGGGGCTCGGAGCGGTCCCCGGGGCGCGGCTCAGGGGGTTTCGCCGCTTCCGAAAATCCTCAGCCAAATCGCGGTGGATTCGGGTTTGGTTGTTTTGGTTTGGTTTGGTTTGTTTTTTTTAAAAAAAAAAAAAAGAAAGAAAGAAAGAAAAGAAAAACCAAAAGGAGAGGGCAGAGAATGGCTTTGAGTGTTGGCGAGGCTTTCAGACACCTGGTTGGAAAAAAAAAAATGTCTGTTCCTTCTGCAGCGTTGCTCCGAGACATAAATTTAACATGGCTCGTGGTGAAACGCTCCTTTCACGTCGCAGGCGCTGGCTGGGGCTGGCACGGGCTTCTGCCGCCACCGACACAAATTGAGAGGCTTTTTAACTTTTTTTTTTTTTTTTTTTTTTTTTTTTTTTTTTTTTTTTTTGTGGCGGAGAGGTAATGTATTTTTTTATTTTAGAGGACGGAAATATGAAAAGCGGCGAGAAACGTGTCGAAAACTAGCCTCGCGTTTGCAGGGTAGTCATAAAACGGGGAGATCCCTTTTGCTGCTTTATTGCTGTGCTTAACACCCGCAAAGATGCTGCTGTGCCTGCCTTCCCCCGACCTCCTTATTTGGGGGCAGATCGTGCAACGGCATAAACAACAAAAAAAAATAAATAGCACTCTCCCTCTTTGGCATCCGCCGGCATTCCTTGCTCACGGTGAATTTGTGGGGTTTGTTGGTTGTTTTCGGGAGAAAAGGGAATTTTTTTTTTAGGGAGGTAGCTAGACGCGCCAGTAACGCGGATGGTGAGGCTGACGGCAGCCGCGGGCTGTGCTCTCTCGCCCACCCAGACCATCCTGAACTCCATGCACAAGTACCAGCCCAGGTTCCACATAGTCCGGGCCAACGACATCCTCAAGCTGCCCTACAGCACCTTCCGCACCTACGTGTTCCCCGAGACCGACTTCATCGCCGTCACCGCCTACCAGAACGACAAGGTACGGCCAGGCAGCCCCTGCCCTCCCCTCCTGCCCTGTCCCCTGTGCCTGCCCATTCCGTATCCCCTGCCCCTTCTCTCACCCTGTCCCATTATTAGGGTGTATTTGTGTGTGTGCATGAGGACGTTTTGGGGGAGAGCGGCCAAAAGGCAAGCAACAGTTGAACGATTAAACCCCAAACCCTGAGAGAGGAGGCACTCTTCGTATTGCTACTATTATTATTGCTGTTGCTAATACTAATGCTACTGCTAGTGCTATTATTTCTATTTCTATTATTACCATTAATAATTTCCTCCTGGACTTTGTCGCACCTTTTCTGGGCCGCAGGAGCCTTTGCTGCAGGCCCAGGCTGCAGAGAGGAGCACTGCGGCCTGGGCAGCGCTCACGGAGAAGGTGCTCTGGGCCCAGGAGGAGCCAAAAAAATAGAGCCAGATAAGCTAATTTTAGTTGCTTTCGTGATTTAGCAAGTGTCGCCCTGTGAGCAGCGGAGCCAGGAGAGCTCGGTGGGGAGCGGAGAGCCTCTGCCGGCCCCCTCCAAAAGTTGTGTGTGTGTGTGTTTTAACCCAAAAGCTGACCCCCACCTCCACCCCTGGCTGCTGATGCTAATTGACAGCTCTGTCTGAGGGTCCTGGTGGGCTTGTTTCCCTCGTAAAGTTTATGGCGAAGAGTCACAATCGATTAAAGAGCACTTTGTCTGCTCGCCCGCCGCAAGCTGCGCTGGGCAGCTGCCGGCCGGTGGGCCCCGTCGGGCGGGGGATGCTGCGGCCCGGGGCGGCCGGGCGGGGGCTGCAGCGGGGCCGGGCGGCCGTGCCTTCCTCCAGCGCCCCTCTCGGGGCCGTATTTCAGAGCCATGCATTATTGAGCGCCCTAATGTCGCCGGCCCCAAGAAGCCCGTGGCGGGGAGGGATAAGAATAGCTTTTAACCAGCGCCGCGCGGCTCAGTCGCCATCTTCCCTCCGGGGGGCCGTGAAAAATAACTTCCTATCATTAAGACTCTATTAATAATTCAAGCCCAAACCTCAGCATCATTTTTAATAAAGCATGCGGTGTGTTAAAGCGGGGCCGCGGCGCGTTTCGCAGCCTGTGCAGCGCAGCCCGGGCTCCCCGACGGCGGCGGTGGGGAGGGCTGGGGGGAGGGCGGGGGGGGGGGGAAGCCGGGCCGGGCTTCACACCACCTCTTTTCTCCGTCTCCCCCCCCCAACCCCCCACCTCCCCGCAGATCACCCAGCTGAAAATCGATAACAACCCCTTCGCCAAGGGCTTTCGAGACACGGGCAATGGCCGGCGGGAGAAGAGGTAAGGGGTGTCCGCCGTCTCCCGTGTGTCCCCCCCTCCCTGCTTCCCCGCTCCGCACCCGCGGAGGGCCGGGCAGTGCCCAACGCTGCCTTTCCCCCCCCCGCCCCGTAGGAAGCAGCTCTCGCTGCCGTCCCTGCGGATGTACGAGGAGCCCTGCAAACCCGACCGCGACGGCGGCGAGTCGGACGCCTCCTCCTGCGAGCCCTCGGCGGTGCGCGACGCCCTCCACTCCCCCGTGGGAGCCCTCCCCAGCCCCCTGCGCCTCAAGGGCAGCGGCAGAGGTAAAGGAGGAGGCACGGTTCCCAAATCCCTCCCTCCCTTCCCCCCCCCCCCCCCCCCCCCAAAAAAAAACCCGTCGGGTTGCTGCTCCTTGGGGGCCGGTTGCTGCGGGGCTGAGAGGCAAACCAGCAGGGGAAAAAAAAAAAAAATAAAAAAAGATGGGGATGGGCACGAAGGAGCCCAAGGGTTGAAAGGACAAGAACAGAGCAAACGCGAATGGCATCCACGGGTTGCAACGTTTTCCTGTTTATACGTTAGTGTAAACAAGAAGAAATAGCAAAGGCAGCCCGTGCGCTAGATGCGTTTGCCCGGCTCCTCGCTGGTGCGTGCCCTGCCTTTCATGGCTAGCTCACGCTGCCCTGGGAAAAAAAAAAAAAAGGGAAAAAAAAAAAGAATTGATACATTTGAAAGGGGAAAAAATGTTGTAACTCCAGGGCTTCAAGTTAGTAAATGAAAACAAACTAGCCGTTCCCACGTTGCAGTTTTTAGATGCTGGATTTCGTCTTGCCGCACTATCAATCTGCTGCTCTTTAAACTTTCCACCAGCCCGATTCCCTGCAAACCTTCATCAAAACTGTAAGCCCCCACTCCCCGTCGCCCCCCCAGTCCGAGCTGGTGGGAGGGTTTATTACACCCCTCTCCTCTTTCAAAGGCTTCCCCGAATATTCGCCCCAGCCTGCAGAGCTTCACCTAACCCGCACCACAATGTTTTTTTCGTTTAGCGGGAGCCGGTGGGGCAGAGGCTCTGCTCCCCTCGCCCTCGCCATCCCCTCGCCCCCGTCCCCCTGACTCCTCTGAGAGCTCGATGAGGTGGTTTGGGTTTTGTGTTTTTTGGTTGTTTTTTTTTTTTTTTAAATTAAAGCCCCTTTTAGGGAAGTCTGTACCATACCTCTTGCCTTCAGACTGCCTTGTTTAACCTGCCTCAACCTGCACATTTGGAATAAATCCACGGCGCGCTGTTGATCAGCTCCGTGTAATTAAATATATACAGGACCATTTCCTCCAGCGCTGTCCACCCGCCCGCGCCCCCTCCATCCCCCGCTCCGCAGCCCGCTTTGAGCTCGCAGCTAACGAGAGCGATGCTGTAACAGATTTTGGTCCTCCATCAAACATGTTTTTCCTGTTTGGCAGAGCAACAGGACCGCCTGTTGTTAATCCCCTTTCCGCAGAGCGACCGCGGCCCGTTTCTGCCCCCGAAATGAGTTTCTCCCGTTAATAACGATCGGGGCTTTGACGCCGCAATCTCTCCCCGACGCCGGGGCTCTGGCGAGTGACCCGCTCCTCGCCTCTCCCGGGGGGGCTTCTCTTCTCACCCTCTGCCCCTCCATCCCCTTGCAGAGGAGAAACCGGGGGCCGACAGCGATGCGGAGGTGGAGAAGGTACCCGAGGAGCGGCCGGCGGTGGCCGCCAGCCCCGGCGGGGAGGACGCGACGCCCCGCGGCAGCCCCCGGTGCCCGGAGGAGCGGAGTAAGGAGAGGCGCAGCCCGGAGAAGGTCAAGGACGGCGCATCCCCCCGGGAGGGACCCGGCGAGGGCCTGTTCGGTGCGCGGGGCCTGGAGAAGGACAAGGTGGAAGGACGGAGGAAAGAGCCGGACCCCAGCAAGAAGGACGTGGAGGGTGGCCTGGGCAAGGAGGCCTTCGCCCCGCTGATGGTGCACACGGACAGTCCCCCGCACCTCAGCGCCGGGCACCTGCAGAGCCTGGCGCTCTCCGGCCTCCATGGGCAGCAGTTCTTCAGCCCCCTGGGCGCCGGGCAGCCCCTCTTCATCCACCCGGGACAGTTCGCCATGGCCCCCGGTGCCTTCTCCGCCATGGGCATGGGACATTTGCTGGCCTCGGTGACCGGTGGGAGCAGCCTGGAGAACGGAGCCCTCTCATCTGCCCCGGGCGCGGCGGGGACAGCCACCCCCTTCCCTTTCCACCTCTCCCAGCACATGCTGGCCTCTCAGGTAAGGCCCCGCGCCCACCTCGCGTCCCTGTCCCCATCCCTGCTGTCTGGTCAGGCCCTAGGCCCTCCTCTCCATGTCCTTCCCCAAAGCTCCCTGAATTTGGGGCGCTTTGTGGGCATAGGTTCCCCCCAGTGTGGGGACACGTGAGGTGGCCCCAATGCAGATCAGGAGCTGTTGGTGCCCCCAGCCTCCACCGTGCCCCCTGCAGCCCCTGGGGACAAGGGGATGACACTCCCCCGCCCCCCTGACATGCTGCCTGGTGTGGCACAGGCATGACACAGGGGACATTTTGAAGGTTGGCCTCAGAGCTGATTTGAGGAGGAATCTTGAATTTTTTGCAGCTGGTGTGGTTCCCTCAAAGGCAAGGGCAGAGTCAGGAGCTGTGACCTTGCCTGACCTGGCTGTCCCCATCCAGTAGCCCCCCATCTCCCTGACAGCCCCAAAATGGCTCCCGCCACGCCTGGCTTGTGTTGCCTTTGCCAGCCCCTATGATGAAACGCATAAAGATGTCTTTGAACTCCCCTAATTTATCGATCCTACTTAACTATGTGTTTTAATGTGGTTAAAGGTCTGTGATGCTGCACAGACAGGGACACGCAGTGCGTGGGGAGGCGCGGGGGCAGAGACGGGGCACATCTCAGAGAGGGGTTTGTGCCCGGCGGCACCAGCTTGGCTTGGTGTGGGGTGGACGGGGGTTCCCCAGCCGTACCCCCTTTCCTCGGTCCATCCCACAGGGCTAACCCCACGCTGTGTTTTTAGGATGACACCAGGATGTCTGACTTTGCTTTGGCTTTCTCTGGGGAACACTGCCCTCGGGGGCAGGCAGGAGGGGGGGATGCAGCGGGGCATCGGTGGGGCTCTCACCCCCCCTTCTCTCTCTCTCTCTCTCTCTCCGCAGGGAATCCCGATGCCCACCTTCGGCGGACTCTTCCCCTACCCCTACACCTACATGGCGGCAGCTGCGGCAGCCGCCTCGGCCATGCCAGCCACTAACGCGACGGCCACTGGGCCGCTCTCCCGCAACCCCTTTCTGGGCAGCAGCCGCCCCCGCCTGCGCTTCAGCCCCTACCAGCTCCCGGTCACCATCCCACCCAGCACCAACCTGCTGACCACTGGCCTCCCCGCCAGCCTCAACCCCGGCTCTGAGGGCTCCAAGGCCGGCAGCAGCCGGGAGTCCAGCCCCCTCCCCGAGGTGCCCCTGCAGAAGGGGGGCAGCCAGCGCCCCACCGCCTCCCCCAAGGGCTCTCTGAAGGAGTCCCTCAACGAACTGCAAAACATCCAGAGACTGGTGAGCGGGCTGGAGAGCCAGCGGGAGCTGTCACCCGGCAGGGAGTCCCCCAAGTGACCGACGGGGCGGGCAGCGAGCCCTCCCGGCGGGGCGGAGAAGCACTGGTATTTTGTACAGCACAGTATAAATATTTATTGCGGAGCGAGGGGTGGGGGGCAAACGGGGAGCGGGGCGGGGGCTGGAGCAGAGGGATGGAGCCCCGCCGGCCAAGCGGACCCACTGCCCCAGAGCCAGGAGCGAGAGGTGGGAGCAAAGGTCTCGCCTGTCCCCCCCACCCCACCCCCGGCTGTGGGGCTGGGAGCGGTTCCCCCTGCTCCAGGGGGCAGCCGCGGAGCCCCCCGGCCCCTCCGCTCTCCCGCTCCGGGCACTGGGCACCTCTCGGAGAGGGGGCGGGCAACGAACCGGCGCGGAGGCACCCGATGGACGGGGCGGCCCCGACCCCCCCCGCCCCCGTCCCCAGCCCCGGCCCCGGGGAAGTGAGCGGGGTCGAAACCTCATCTGTGCAAGGGGGTGGGCGGGGGGGTGGGGGGGAGAAACGAATTAAAAGAAAAAAAGAAATAAGAAACGAAACATGGGAAACGAACCGCCTCGGCAGCCGCCGCCGCGCAGAGCTGGTACGGCGGGGGGAGCCCCGCGGGTACCCGGGCAGATATTTATGAAATAAATGGTAATTTGTGTAAATAAGCTATAAGGATCCCAGAATATGCAAATTGGTATTAATTTATTCAGAGTTGTACATTGGTGTGTACATAATATTTAGAGTTTAACTCATCGCATTTAAGTTTTTTTTGGTTTTGTTTTTTTTTTTTTTCTTTTTCATTTTACATGAACATATATATTGTAAATGAAAACTATTTAGCTCTTTGTGATTGAAGGAGATATCGGTTTCTTTAACTGTGTTTTAAAATATTGTTTATCCCGCCTGTTCTCTAGGACAATCATGTGCCACCGGTAAAACAATTTTTGGAGTCATTGAAACTAAAGTTCAATTCTCTAACGGACTTTCGCGAGGAAAAAAAAAAGAATCCAAATCGTAACTAAAATATCGCTACAGTGCGGGGTATAGAGAATGCAGGAATAAACCTCAGGTTTTTATTTTTCACTCCAGAACAACAACAAAAAAAGTATGATAAATTTAAATATCACAGGACTGTGCTCTATATTTGTTTTAAAATAAAAAAGATACATGATTTGCAACGTGCTGGTTACTCGGGTATCTGTCTGTTCAGTTTTGATGAATTCTCACATCTTTCAATAAAAAAACTACTCGGAGAAGTCCTGCCGGCTCCCGCCTGTTTCATTCCCGCCGCCTTCCCGCAGCCGCACCGCACCGTCGGGGCCGCCGCTCCTCCGCAGGTGCGCAGGGCTGCGCGGGTGGGCCGACCCACGCGAGGGCTCGGTTCCCCGCGACGGCGGAAGGGACCGCGCATCCCCGGCGGCTTCCCCGGCCCCGGGGCGGGCTGCCGGGCCCCGGGTTCGGTGGGGAAACGTGAAACCGCCCCGAGGTGCGCGGCCACCCGCCCGGCGGAGCGCTCCGCGGGGGCTCCCGGGGACGGGGAACCTCCGCCGGCTCTGACCGTCGGGGGATTTCTGCCTTCAGGGCCTTTGCCCGCCGCACAGGCCGCCCCGCCGCGGCGCGGGTGCGCAGGGTGGGGCGCGGAACCGTCCGCGGGTGCGCTGGTGGGCGCGCACGGGGATCCGCTGGGTGCGGAGGGGAGGATGCGGCGCCGGGACCCTCCGCAGGTGCGGAACTGCCCGCACCGTCCTCGGGGAGCGGCCCGGGAGGGCAGGGCCCGGGCACGCCAGTACCGTCCCGCCGTGCCGCGGGGATGCGCACCGATACCGGCGGGAACGGGACACGCTCAGCTACACCGGTACCGGCGGGGATCGGGGTGCGCGGGTCACACCGGCACCGACGGGGAAGGGATGACCCGGGCGGAGCGGGAACCGTCGGGGATGGGGAAGGGGTGACCCGGGCACGCCGGTGCCGTCGGGGACGGGGCTGCCCCGGGGCGGGGGCTGTGGGTCCCCACACCTCCCCCCGCACCCGGAGCCGCTCGGGGCGTTGCGGGGCGCGGCCGAGGAGGACGCAAACAGCCCTTTTCCTCACCAATTACCCTTCTCCCGTTCCGGGGAAGATTTATGAGCCCAATTGCGGGGCGGGGGCGGGGGGGCGCGTCCCCTTCGGGCGCGGAGGCGCAGCGCCGGGCGCCGGGCGCCCTCTGCTGGTGTCGCCGCGTACCCGCCGCCGCCCGGCCCCGACGGGGCGGGTCGTGCGCGGTCACGGCTCCTCCCCGCGCTCCCCCAAACCCCCGCCCCAGCGCTCCAGGGGGCTGCAGGCAGGGAAGGGGCTGCGGCCACCACCACCACCACCCCCCCGGCAGCCTCTGAAGGGAGATGCTGGGGCTGGGTTCCTCGACGGTGGGAGCGGAGCCGTGGAGAGGAGCAGGGCCATTTCCGCCAGCGCGGGAGGGACCGGCAGGGTAGGAACCACTTACACAGGAGGAGGGAAGTGTAGTTACTAAAATTAGGCTTGCACGTTTATTTCCGAATAAACATCATTCAGGATGAATAACAATTTAATGGGCTCTGTTTTTAGTGAGGGTGAGTACGGTATGTGCCGGTGCTGGGGCTCCCCTGGCCCTTTCCACCACCCTTCCAACCATGCTGGATTTAGGCTAAGCTGGCTGGGGTGGGCTCAGTGGGGAGATGGTGATGGTGCTGCTGAACCAGCCAGCACTGGCAGAGCCTCACACCAGGTTCCTGCCATCCCGGCAGGTTGGGGACAGCCACACTGTCCAGCCTGGACTGAGGGACAGTGAAGGTTTAAATGTCGTCTCCTCCTCTGGGGTTGAGTGCTCGCGCCAGCGGGGCATCCCTACTTGCCTATTGAGCAGAAAGCCACTCTTCACCAAGGAGGGAAAAATGTTCCCTGTGGAGTGTGGGTTCATGCCGGTGAGCCTCGAGGGATGGTGCCTGAAGGCAGGGAGCCGGGCCCGGCCCTCCCAGCCAGGGGGGGTGCGCAGTGGGGCGTTTCGGCAGGAGCCCAGTTCCTCCAGGCCTGCTGTGGCCAAACCCAGGCTCTGAGAAACCCTGTTCAAACAGCGCAATGAGCAGCTACTGATCAGACAACACACTATGCCGGGATTATTTCCCTCAGCTGCAAAAAGGCGCTGGGAGGCCCCACGGGGCCACACCCAGCACAGCCCCCCCATAGCCCTCCCACTCTGCACCCCACAGTGCACCCAACAAAACCTGGCTCAGCTGCACCATGTGCTGTGGTCATTGTCAAGTCCTGAAAATAAAGTGCTCCAATGCTCCAATGACCGCCGCGTGGTCGAAGGTGCTGGTGTTTAACCAGCAGGTAGTATCGGTGCTGTCCCACCAACGCGGTGAGGTCCCCAAACGCTGAGGATTTCACTGGTGCCAGTGGTGGCTTTTGAGTCTAAATGCACAAGGTGCACAAAAAACAGCATTCCTGCTCTGAGGGTTTCCTGGGCCCGGTGGTGGACAAACCCTGGCTAATTTGGCCACCGAGCCTCTGTGCAGCACGATAGCGCTGCGGGAGTGGCTCCACAGGTGGGTGTTTGTGCGCAGGAACACGGGCTTGCGCCAGAGCACCTCGCAGCCCCACGGCAGGGGAATGCCGCTGCTGCTCCCAGCCCTGTGCAGGCCCAGCCATGGCTTCGCAGGACAAGCTGGCCCTCAGCCGGGCTGCAGGGCTGCGCTGCTGGCCCTGAGCGTGCCTGTTACCCTGGTGCCAACGCGCACTCCCTGAGCACGTTGGGTCACTGGTGCATGGCAGAAGGGGAAAGGGAGGTGGTGGCACACAGCTGGGTGTCCTTAGTCCCCATCTCCTGGGGAGGGTGGGGAAATACTGCTTTTTGTCACTGCTGTGCGTGGTTTATAGGAGCTGACCACTGCACACCCCTGGGGAACTGGAGTGGCACTTCGAGTGTGCTCACCCCGAGAATGATGCTGTGAAGCAAGGCACACGGCAGTGCAAGGGTCCTGCCCTGCACCAGGAGCTCCCCCAGCCCCAGGGGGCTCCCAGGGTCCATCGGTGCTACATGCAGGAAAGACATGGGCATGTTGGAGCAGGTCCAGAGGAGGGCCACAAAAACGATCTGAGGGCTGGAGCCCCTCTGCCGTGCGGACAGGCTGAGAGAGGTGGGGTTGTTCAGCCTGGAGAAGAGAAGACCCCGGGGAGACCTTATAGCAGCCTTTGAGCACACAAAGCAGCTACAGGAAAGATGGGGACAAACTTTTTAGAAGGACCTGTTGAGATATGACAAGGAGTAATGGCTTTAAACGAAAAGAGGGTGGATTAAGACTAGATACAAGGAGGACATTTTTTTACAGCGAAGGCGGTGAAACACTGGCCCAGGTTGCCCAAAGAAGTGGTAAGAGGCCCCATCCCCGGAAACATTCAAGGTCGGGTTAGACAGGGCTCTGAGCAACCTGGGCTGGTTGAAGGTGTCCCTGCTTGTGGCAGGGGGGGTCGCACTAGATGGCCTTTAAAGGTCCCTTCCCACCCAAACCATTCTAGGATTCTGTGATAAATCCCCTGCTTCCTTTGCCAGCCCCCGGCTGGGCGAGTACGGGGTGCGGCCGTCGGGGAAGGGGAGCCCCGGCCCGGCGGCAGCGGGGCGGGCAGCTCTTTGTGCCGGGCTGGCGCCTGCCTGCCGCCGCGCTGCCGCCGCGCTGCCTCCGCGCCCGGGACAAGGCGGAGCGGGCCGAGCCCCCGGCTGCGGCTCCCAATTAGGGCCCCGCCGGCGCTGCCCCCCCCCCGCGGGGGAGCGGGCTCGGTCACGGCCCCGGAGCCCCAATTACCCGCGGGGCCGCCGCTCTGTCTGCCGCCCCCGATCGCGGATCAATAGACAAAGGGCAGAGCCCGGAGCCTCCGCGGAGTCCTGCCTCCCCTCCCCCCACCCCCCCCCCCGGCTCCCTCAGCGCTGCGCACCCGCGCAAGGCACCTGCGCGGGTCGGGGCAGGATGCGCAGCCACGGAGGCGGCTCCGCACCTGCGGCAGGAGGTGATTTATGGGGCTGCGCAGGGCGCGTACTCGTTGTGAGCTGCTGCCGCTGCCGGTGCGGGCAAGGTCGGTGGGTCGCTGTGGGGCTGCTGTGGCCCCATCCTCCCTCTCCCCCCGTTCGCGGGGCCGAGCCCCGAAGGGCGTCCCGGGAGCCCCGGTGTGGAGTACAGCTTGTCTCCGCCGCAGCCTGCTCGGCTGAGCCTCCCCTGCCTGCTCCAGGGCTTTCCCCCCACCCCGAGGAAGGGCCCGGAGCCTCTGCCCGGGTCCTTCCTCCAGGCATCGGCTTCTCAAGGCCTCTTCATCCCCCTCAGTCGGTTCTGGCCCGTTAACCCCGCGGGGGCACAGTCCTGGCCCCGGGCCGGGAATGGGCTGTGGGTGCGGGAAGGACGAAGCAGCCGTCTAGGCTGTTCCCCACCGCAAGGTTCCCAGAGCCGCTTTGATCTGGGCGGGTTAAAAACATTATCAGGGGGAAAAAAAAAAGCAGCTGTTTATTTTGATGCAAAGCCGGTTCTTAGCCGGAGGCACCGTTTGCTCCGTCTTTGCTCTAAGGCAGGGTGGGAAAGGGGAAAGGGGAGTCTCTCGGTTTATTCCTGTTGTTTACAGCGGCGGGTGACGGTCAGGGAGAACCGGGCCCGTCGCCCCGCGGCGCCCGCCCGGGCCCTTTCCCAGGCCTTCCCCGGAGCCGCTCCGGGAAGGGAGGAGGCGCGGCTGCGCCCCGGCGGCTCTCTGCTGGGGACACCCGACGGGCCGGGCCGGGGGCTCCCGGGGGGCGCCCAACTGCCCCCTCCGCTGCTCTCCTCGGGGGGGGGCAGTGGGCAAACCGCTCCACACCCCACCCCCCCCCCCCCGCCGCCGAAGGGGCCCGGCACAGGAACGGGCCGCGCAGCACCGCTTTGCTCGGGGGTCGCAGGAAAAAAAAAACAAAACCAACGGGGTTTTTCTTTCCCGGGATGTGCCTCGGTACCGACACGTCCCGGCCGTGCCCGCCGCTGCCCCGAGCTCGGCCGCCAGGTGGCGCAGTCGCGCCGCGCCGCCGGGGCGGCCCCGAGGGGGCGGCCGGTGGCGGGGCTCCTCCGGGGGGTGTCCGTGGGGGCGGCCGGTGGCGGGGCTCCTCCTGAGGGGGTGTCCGTGGGGGCGGCCGGTGGCGGGGCTCCTCCTGAGGGGGTGTCCGTGGGGGCGGCCGGTGGCGGGGCTGCTCCTGGGGGGGGGGTGTCCGGGAGGGCGGCCCCGGGAGGTGGTGGCCGGTGGCGGGGCTCCTCCGGGGGACCGGCCCCGGGAGGTGGCAGCTGGTCGTGGGGCTCCTCGGGGGCTTCCCTGGGGGGATGGCTGAGCAGCAGCCCGTAACAGCGGCACCGTTGATGATCCCGGGGGTTTGGCTTCCCACGCCCCGCAGGGTGAGGGGTCTGCGGCACAACCCCCCTGTTGTGCCCAGCCTCTAACCCATCTGTTCCCTGCTGTCACAGCCTGTCCCAGCCACCTGCACGGCCGTGGTGCACCTTGCTGAGGGCTGTTGTGTGGGTATATGTTCACTTTTTCTATACATGTGTCCTGTGTGCATGCGCATATGCGTGTGAGTAGCGTCCTGTGGATTGACAAGGGCCTGGCGCCATTCCCCAGCTTCGTGGGTTCTGCCAAAAATGTACACGTTACATCTATGGACCCCTCAGAAAGCAGCGAACACTTGCTCCAAGGCACCTAAGCACAAACAAGGAGCCAGAAGAGGTGATGGTCTGTCTTCTGCATGCTGGTTTTTATATTGCCTGAAGTATTAATGGATGAAATCATGCGAGAAAGGCTGCTGCTTTCCCTCGTCAAGCTGGCATCGCTGTAACCGGTGACATAAGC
The DNA here is from genome assembly GCA_017639485.1 of Pluvialis apricaria. Taxonomy (NCBI): domain Eukaryota; kingdom Metazoa; phylum Chordata; class Aves; order Charadriiformes; family Charadriidae; genus Pluvialis; species Pluvialis apricaria. The sequence goes on from CM030024.1 coordinate 1,906,557, forward strand.
GCAGGTACATCTGTCCTTCACCTCCCATTGATTTCTGTAAATGGTCCTTGCCTCCAGCCTTGGGCCTGGCACGCTCAGTAATTCTTTAGAAATAAGATCTAATTAAAATGAGACAGCGCTGTCGAGGGACTACCTAATTGTCTTTGCAAAATGACCTTGTGGAGATCTTGGCTCAGTTCCCAGCAGAAAGGTGTTGTCAGTGCAAAATCCTGTGCAGTTGGGGGGAATCAGTTAAAGACTTTTGGGAAGTAATTCCCAAGGCTGGAAAATAATGAGCTGGTGGAGACACTGCAACGCTGTTGTCCCTGCTCTGCTCCAGCTCCAGAGCTGTCCTCTCCGCCCAGGCCATGTCAGGGCTTGGGGAGACCCTGAAAATGGCTTTGAAAGAGACAAATTGCGTGCATGGGGGGTTCATCCGAGGTAAATACCAACAGGTACCCTCAGCATTTCCCTCTACTCCCCCACGTGCTAAACGTGCACTTTCTTCCCACATCAGCGAGAAGGGAAGGTGGTTTGACTGTTAAAGCCTCAAAAGCATCTGAGATCCCCCAGTGATGGATACAGCGGTGCAACCAGCCCTGAGGTCATCCCATCCCATACCTGCTGTCCCCTGCTCACACCGAAAGTCCCCACTGGGTGGGGAGGGCTTGGCTCTGTGGGGATGCTGTGCGGTGCCGTGATGGGAGCGTGTCACCACCTCCCACAGACCCCTTATTCCTGCAGAGCCCTTCATCCTTGGGATGGTTTTTGGGATGAGACCTTTCCTGATCTCCCAGACTGAGGGAGAGCTGGCCTCCACGAGAGGGAGCGTTTGCAGGGATTTTTATCCCAGCTGGACTGTTTGTTTTTTTCCTGTTGTTTTCAGGCAGAGATGCATCCCTCCAGGTCGGGGCCAGTCTCCAGCTGACAGACCGGGCAGCCGGAGCCCTTCCCCTGCATGAAGCTCCGCATGAAACACCCATTTTCCTGGGGTGGGGGGAGAACTTGGCAGAAATCTCGGCTTTCCTGAGAGAATTGTCGTGCTGTCATACTGCCACGCGCTGCGCTTTGGTGACACGAGGGGAAATCCTGCTCTTTCCCCGGGTGGGTGGCAGGGTCCTGTCCCTGTGCCCCACCGTGGGAACAGGAGGATGTTTTCCTCCTTTTGGCCCATTCATTGAACAGGGAAAGAAGTCCCTCTTACTGGGGTGACTGGTGAGTGTTGTGACTGGTATTGGTCAAGTGTGGGCCGGGGCGCAAGGCCGCCCTGGCTGCGAGAGAGGGGCTGAGCAAGGCTGTAGCCAGCAATGGGGAGCGCTGGAAGGTGCTTCATTGCCTGGCCAGGTCCCCCAGGTGGGGATGGTTGGAGGGACTCTGACCCTGGGATACCCCTGTGTGGCTCCTTGTGGCAAAAAATAGTGGCTTTTGCAGCTCACTTGCCCTGTGACCTGGGGTGGTTTGCTGGGACATCAGTTCAGGACTTGGGGGGGGTGTCCCACCCCTGCCTCATCTCACTGCTCCTCTCTGCAAGGTCCGGCTGCTTTGAAAGCCCACCAATGCCTGTGATGGCTCCAGAATGGGAAAGGGCTCTTTATGATTTCCCAAGTGACTGCCACAAATCCAAGGCCAAAACTCCCACTTCTGGGGGTGCAGGATCAGGCCACGGCACGTTGGTGGCCGTGTGTGCTGTGGGTGGTTTGTGAGAAACATGCACAAACAGCCCAAACCTTCAGCGGGGACCTGGGTCCTGCCTCCCCTGCGAGCGCTCAGACTACCCTATCTGCAAATTGCAGAGCAGATTATCAGTGAGCGTGTCTGAGATTAGAGACTCGTATTTATGTCTGCTTCCCCCAGAGCTGGGGAGGCCGGAGCTGAATTTGGTGCAGACTCTTTGGCACCACAGGGCTGATTACTGGGGTAACCTTTTCCTTTGCTGGGAGCATCATGAGGAGGGCTCATGATTTTCGATTAAGGGCGGGGGAGAGAAAAGGGAACACACAACAACAACAAGAAGTTTCCTCCATGAGGGTGGTGGGAGGAAAGTCAGGCGCATCTCTGAGATGCCACTGGTTTGAGCAAGCTGTGGCCCATGGGGCATGGAGTGAGTTACTGGGGGGGTTTGACCCCGTGTGCTTCTTCAGCCGCCCTTTGGTGATGTAAATTCTTGATCGAGAATGCAGTGAGAAGCCCAGAGATGGTGGGTTTGCAGCTGTGCGATGCAGAAAAGCCCCAGAGCTGCTCCCTGTGTGCTGCCCCAGCTGCGTGTGCCCCGCAGAGCACACACGGCTGCAGCGCTCGCTTTCGCTGGGTCACAAAGCCCAGCACTGCACCGGGAGGGCATCCTCATCAAACCGGAGTGAGATTGTTTTTCAAGGGTGCTCTGAGGGCTCTAGTTAGGAGAAATGGCAGAGATTTTACTCTGCATGCTGTGTTCTCCTAGGCAAAATGCGCACCCAGCTTCTCCGAAGCAAACCTCAGGCATCGGAGGGTGCACAGCTGAGCAGCGGCTTTGCTGGGCCGGCCCAGTGCCGCGGCTGGCGGGAGCAGATAGTCCTGGCCAGCCAGAATGGCTTAACAGGCTTAGTGCGGTGTTGTTCTTATAAACAATCACGTGAATTAGCACAAATCTCATTAGATCCGTGCTTCTCTTGGCCTCCTGCATTGCTAATGCCAGGAGCAGCCCCTTGCAGGGGTCCCGCGCAGTCTCTGGGCGAAGAAACTCTTTCCAACGAGCTCTGAGCTGCTGCTGCGGGTGCTCAGCCCTCGCGGCTGCGTCCCTGTGGAGCCGTGGCATTTTGGGTTTGCTTTTCTCAGAACCATTTCCATTAAGCTTAATGGGAGGGAGAGCAGAAATCTAATAGGTAAAAAGCCATTCAAGGTCCTCAGCTATTTCAAACTCGATTTAAAGCTTCGGCCGCTCTGTTAGCGCAGTGATTCAGCTGATGTTGCCCAGGGGTGCTCCTCATGTCTCCCCTTGTTAAGCGGTGGGCGCGCGGTGATGTGCTCTGCTGCGGCTCAGCACCAGCCCCATGGGGCCGCAGTGCTCGTCCCCAGCAGCTCTGCTCTCCGTCGGCTCTTGCGCATGGCTGGCCGGTGGCCCGCCGCCATGAGGAACAGGGCTGTCTGGGCACGGTTTTATAGTGTGTTCAGTTAAGAGTTTAGCAGCAAGGTGGTCAGTGCCCAGAAAACACAGGAACCGCAGGTTTAGCCTGGAGCGTTTTGGGGAAGGGAATGTTTTTTTCTCCCATCAGTGCCACGCCATGCATGCCTGCTGAACGCCGCTAGCTCCCAGGCAGCACCAGGCCTCTGTGTCTGCCATTTCTCCTCCCGAATTGCTCCAAGAAGCAAGGCAGGAGTCTCCCTGTTTCCAGAACCGCAAGCTGTTCCCAAGGCGAAGCCCCTCGGCTGGCGCTTCAGAGCCTGGCGTGGGCTCCTCAGAGTCGGGGCAGGAAACGCCACAGGAGCTTTAATGACAAAAAATGTTTTTTGCATCTCTGCTGAAAGTCTGTTGCTGCTTCACCTCTCGGCAGAGGAGGGATGCGAGCAGGAAAGGACCGGGGCAGGCAGCAGAGCTTGAGAAAGCTGCTCCCGGGGGACCCAGGCTCTGGCAGAGCAGCCCGGGATAAGCGAGCATGAGAAAAGCAGGCTTAGCCCTCCAGTCACCCGTTAGATGCGTTTCCGGCTGCTTTTCATCTCACTCCGAGTTTAAAAGCCATCTTATTCCAGCATCGATGCTGCCGCCAGCCCCGGCACGGCTTCAAAGCAGGGCTGTCTCGTGGCGGCCCGGCGGGAGAGGTGCAGGCAGGAGAGGGAGAGCTGTGGCCCAGCAGCACCTGCCAGCCCCGCGGGAGCCGCGTCCCCGGGGAATGGGAGAGTCTGGCCTCCAGCAGCCCCCGCTCTGTGCAGCGGGACTCTGCCCCTGCAATGTGTCTGCGGTTTCCCAGGAAAGCACGGTGGTACAGGGCTGCTTGTGGGGGACGTGCCGGGGATGCTCTTTCTCCAGGCCCTTTTTGTCCCACTAGCGCAAAGCTCGGCCTTGCAGCAGGGAGTGGAGTCACCTCTAAGCTTTGTGACCTCTCAGTTCTGTATTCCTTTTTTACAGTTCCACTTACCTAAATTTCTTCTTCTCCTCCACAGCACCCTGTGGTGTGGCCGGAGACAAGCACCAGGAGCAGGCGGTGATACCTGCTGTCGTGTACCCAGTTCTGGGGGGACGCTGGGGATCCCAGAGCGCTACAGAGCCTGCTTGTGAGGTTAGGCATCTACATCATCTGGAAACGAGAAGATAGTGAGTAACTCAGTGCCCAGCAGAGCCATGACAGTGTTGGCCATCAGGGCGGTTATTTTGCATGTCACAGCTTGGGTGATGCTGGTGGGTCCCCACTATTACAGAGGGACTGTTGCCCGAAGCTGGGGCTCTCCCGTGGTCCGAGCGAAGGTGGGGCATGGGGTCTGCTCCATCCTGGGTCACACATGGCTGATTTTGCCCCAACCATTCTGCTTTGGGCAAGAGCTTGAGGATCTGAACTTCGTATTTTAGGCTGGAGGCAAGACCTGAATTCAGCTGATGATGATTTGCGTGGATTTACTGGAAAAACTCTTGGAGTCAGCAGTTGTATTTGCTCTTCCTTTTTGGCTTTGCCTCAAGTGAGAAATACCAGATACGCAGCACACTCCGGTACAAGCAGTGTCTGCCCTCTGGGAATAAGCTCCCCAAAAGCCAAACACCCTTCTGGGCATCACGGGGTGTCTTCACTGCCCCGAAATGAGCAGCACTGGCAGTGCTGGGGGAGGCGCAGGGGAGCGGAGGGTCCGTGTCAGAAACCTGGGCTGCCTAAGGATGGGTGCATTTCCCCCCCTTCCCCAAGTGAAAAGGTAGAGAAACACTTAGAGGATGAGCAGCAAACCTCCCCGAATGGAAATGTGCTGCCCAAACTCTTTTCTTCTTGGCCTTTATTTGTTTGCCGAGCGCCCGGATGCGATGTTTTTCCAAAAGCTTTTGCCTCAGCAAATCTGTCAGGAGAAGTGCACTTACTGCTCGGTGACAAAATGCATTTTTTGAGATGGAAAAAGCTCCTTTTGAGGAAAACATGACATTTCAATGGAAAAGTAACTTTGCATGCTGTTTCTAATTTTAAAGCTCTGCCTTGGAATGCTCCCATGGACTTTGAAATCAGAGCTGGCTCTTATGCTTTCCAGGTTTTATTCACCTTTCCCATACAATTTCAAATTGTTCCCTCTGTTAACGAGACAATATTAATTCTGCCTTGGTGGATTTTGCATAGATCACTTCCAAATTGCAGTTTCCCATATCCCATCCCTTTTTTTTTTTTTTTTTTCCCTCCAGTTCTAGGCTATAAATACCTTTAGGCCAGACTCTGGGAATTGCTCAAAGTCCCGTACCTGGCTGCTGATGCCTCCTGAATGGATGAAAGAATGAATGAATGTGCTTCCCAGTATCGCTCCGTAGTGAGATTAACTCTTACGGCCACATGCTTCAAATTAACGCATCTGCTCATTTGTAAAGCATTTCACCTCCATTAAATGTGCTAGCACTAATTTCCCCTCTGTTAATCTGACCTGTGTCGTGAAGGAGAAATGCTGATGGGTTTTTTTTTCCCCCCCTGTGTTTTGCATAGACCCCGTTTGGCCTCGCTGTGCTGAACTCTTTTAAAGCAGAGGAGCAAAACCAGGCGTGAGTCAAGTGCTGCAGCTGGCCGGAGCCAGCAGAGGGGAGGCGAGAGCAGAGATTCTGCTTTTCCTCACTTAGCAATAAATTTCAGGCGAGGGGAAAAATGGCTACTGCCTTATTTTTATTATTATTTCCCAAAATAAGAGTGATCCGGTCAGGCTGATAATAACAGTGGTGTCAATAGCAGTCAATCCCATAGCAAACCAGCAGTGTCGGATGAAGCGGTGGGGCAGGCAGAGGCTGGAGGGCTCTCCCCATCCCTTGTTCCCCCCAAGTCAGGGGTCAGCCCCTGAGCCTGCCAAGAGCCACCTTTCTCCTGCAACACCCCATGCCATCCCAGCTGCAGCCCCTGAACCCCCCCTGCTGCCACCGCCTGCTCCTCATCTCTCGCTGGGTGAGCGGGGCAGACGCGGCATCAAACCATCGCACCGGTGGCTGAAGCTTCCCGGCTTGCGCAGGGTCCGCGGCCGCATCCTTCCCATCCCCTGTGGGGGCCACTGACCCAGGAACCCCTCTCCTTGGCAGAGCTTCTGTCGGCGAGGTCCCACGCTCCAGGAGGGCAGGGGAATATTTACGCTGGGAGATGGTATCGTGGTGCTACTCGAGCTGAAGCACAAACAGGTTCATTTAAACAAGGTCACCCCTTTAACAGGTTTAAGTGGGTTTCACTGTAAAATGAATTTATTTCAACAAAACCTTTTTTGATAAATTAAACCAGCACCACTCTGTATATAATTTCTATAAACAATCTACTCTACTGTTTACCTAACCTGGGCATGTAGAAACTCTCGCACGTTAAATATTAGATGAAAAGGGGCTATGAAAGCTTTAAATTTTTTTAATTTTTTTTTTTTTTTTAAAGCAAGAAAGCAAGCGTGCCACGGGAAAAGACTTTGCTGCTTTTGAGCTGGGGTTCTCCCGGCTCCTGTTGAAGGTGAAGGGAGGGAAGCAGCCCCTCATGCTGCTGCAGCTTCGTGTTGGGGTCTTTTATTTCCAGTGCTGTGGCCTTGGGCAGGGCTGTATATTGTGAGGCCTGGCGGGGTGTGCTGGGTGCATGGCGCTGGGTGCCAGCACCCATCCATGCACCCCCCTGTGTAGCTGGAGGTTGGCAGCGCGATGGTTTATCTCCTGCTGTGTCATGTTTGTGGGATCCTGGGAAGCCTGGGACTCTCATTAAGATCTGTTTGTGGATCAATCAGTCGGTGTGGCCACAGTGGTTCCTGCAGAGACCTGATACCATCAGGGGAGCACCCACCCCAAAACCAGCCTCTCTGCTCCCCTGGCACCCGACAGCCAGCGGCATCCCCAGCTGGGATGCCCACTGCTCCATAGCATTTTCTACCACCAGCTGGTAAAAGTTTCCCAAAAAGTTTTTTGGGGTTATTTAGATGGTTTCCTATAGTCTGCTCTGGCAGGTGACAGATAACCTGAAACACTCAGTGAGGTGGGTGCTGCTGTTCAGAGTATTAACGGTAGCGGCAAAGCAACGCACTGCGAGGCACAAAAGCCTGCAGGAGGGAGAAATGATGTAAAACGACACAGGAGATATATAAAGGCAATATAAAGCAGGTCCTGGGTGCAGGACTTGTGAGTTGGGTGAGACCCCGTTGGCCAGGGCCACGGTGGGACCCTGCAGCCCCCAGCCAGTGCTGGGACTTGGACGGGCTCACAGTGACTTTTGTCACTGTCCTCAGTGCAAATGCATGGAAATCCCTTCTCCTGCAGGCAGCGAGAGCCTGCAATGAGCTCATGTGTTTCTTCAGGGCTTTGTGGGTACTGGGATTGCAGGATGTGTCTAAAATGTGTGTTAAAAATTAGCTTATCTTCCAAATAGACTCTCAAAATTTCCAGTATCTCCAAGATGTGCTTGGAGGTGATTTATCCTTTTTGCTTTTGGTGTTTCCCTGACACTTTTCAGCATTATTTTTAATGACACTGTTACCAGAGATCACTTTTGGTGGATAACACAATATTTATGGAGAAACCAACAGCTAAATCTGGTTATCATTGACGTTGCTTATAAAATATACATAGCAATCAAGATACTGACCATGGCAGTAAATTGAAAATATATTGAAAACATAAAGCATTTTTTCAATTTATTAGTAATATAAAAAATATTTGGGCATTTTTTTCCTTGTTAAAAAGAAAGATATAGAAGCTGTTGTAAGGAAATCTGTAGTAGTGTTGGTCCAAATGCTGGTGTGGTGTGGAGAGCGAGCGGTGTGCTGGGTTTTGTGGGCTTTCAGATAGGAAACAGCTCGCTCCGGACACACTACGGCAGTGCCTGGGGCACGTTCCCATCTGCCGAAGGGCTCACGGAGGGAGCTCAGCCCAATGCAGACACTGACTCGGTGTTAACACCGACCGCCCTGGCCCTAAGGTGTCCTGGAGCAGGTTTAGGAGCTACTGGAGGGCTGGTGGCTTTGCAATGGTGGCATTAAAATATGTAACTTTCCCCACTGGCTGCAGCTGCCAGTGGTGGGACAGGTCACCTCTCCTGCCCCTGTGGCACAGCACAATTTGGGCATGTTGTTGAGGGGTTAACCCCAGCAACTGCTGGGTAAGTGTAAAAATATTAATAAGGCTGCTGTGGGTTGCCCTAAAATGGGAATTTACGGTGGTAGTCAAAGCTAATGTTTTGGATCAATGCAACATCCCTTCTCAGAATGAAAAAATAAATTAAACAGACCGTTGTACGGAGGGTATGTAACCAAATCAATCATATTTATTGCATTTAATCAAAACTTGATTCAGTTAAATTTATTCCATATGATAGCCGTGCGCTTCGCGTGATGCACACCTAGCTGAGGTTGTTGGTGCGGCTCTGCCAGCTCTGCACCACTCACCGGAGGGAGGGCTCAACCCCCTGTGTCATTACACATTAATAAGATTAGGGGTATTAATTTGCGTACGATGCTCTGAGCAACGGATGGTGTGTGTGTATGTGTACCCAGGGAAATGATCACAGGGGCTTTCCTGTGGATAAATAATACGTATTTAGTAACCAATGTAATTCCTTCTCCCTCTGCACTGCCCTGTTTGCTTGCTGCTGGCTGCGTCTAGAGGGCGAGACGTGCTGCTGCTGTACAGCGTGCCGGCCTCATGCTGAGCAGCTGCCCGGCACATTTCGGCACTATCTGGCATGGCCTTGCTGATGGGTGTGACGTGTGATGGGGCGAAACCTGCTGAAAACTTGAAGTGGGGCTGGAGCGGGGCTGAGGGATGCGGCACAGGCACGCTGGTTTATGCTGTGCCAATACGCGGGCAATAGAAACAGCAGCGCACGCTGCTGCCCTTCCCATGCCAGAGCGTGGCCTGCCTGCTGCGGCAGAGCCCTCCGCTCCACGCCATCCCTGCCCCTGCCCTGGCATGGTCTGGACTGCTTTCAGCTCCACTGCTAATTGAATCCACCCATTGTAGGCAGAGTTGTCCGTGCCATCAGTAAGGCTCTTGCGGCAATCCTGGAGGAGCGGGTCCCCGGGAGCGAGGGGTGCTTGCACCTCCCCTGCCCACCCACACCTGCCAGGTGCTGCGTTTCCACCCTGGAAGGAGGATTCGATCACACAAACCTTCCTTCTCCTCCTGGAAGTTAAACATTAGAATTCTTCCTAGCTGCATATATAATTCACTACATTAATCTTCCCTTAAAACGTGCTCCTTCCACAAAGCCCCTCTGTATTGATCCAACAAAGACAATTATATATTATGGGGGGAGGGGGAAACAGCTGAAATATTTGAGATTGGCCCTTCAGTGGGATTTATTACGTGTCTGAACTATAGTGTCTGCCTATTTTTTATTCTAAGCCTCTATGACAGGGGTCATGTCTTCCTCCATATACTGTACAGCGCTGTGCACTCCAATGGGGCTATATTAAATACTCAGGATGATTAATCACACTGTATAAATAACACACTTCTGTTGTGTTTGGAGGCGTGCGCGCCTGCGTACGTCAGCAGTACCTCTACACCACGCAGCCAGAGCGCCGTCTCCAGTGACAGGTACTGCTGCCCCGTGCACGAGGCAGTTGTAGGGTCCTGAGCAACGTGATCTGACTCTGAAGTGCTCCGCGGTGTGTGCAGAGGGTTGGTCTGGAGACCCCCGAGGTCCTTTCCAACCGAGTCTCTTCTGGTTCTCTGTTTTTTTTCCTAGCCCGGCCAGTTGCAGTGACCTTTCCGAGTGGGATGCAGTCCCCGGGCATCTCCCAAAGGTGATGCAGAGCATGAGCCCGTGGGCTTTTCTGATGCCCTCCCCTGCATGGGAACCCATCACCCTCCCTCAGGGAGCAGAGCCCCAGGCTGTGAGGGTGCAGGGGGGATGCCCTTTGGGAGAGGCATCATGTACTGTCTCCATCTGTACCCCAAAATAAGCAGGCAAAGCAGACAAGCTGAGGGTGTCTGCGAGCCTGACTGTGTAGGGAATGAGAAAATAATGAATTACCAGGATTGACTGTTTGTAAATGTGTGTGAGATTAATGAGCAAAGGCTTCTCCATAACACAGAAGGCATGAAATCAATCCGGCGCTCCGAGAATAATGAGGGAATCAATAGGATTACAAGGTTAAGGCCGGAGTAAACCTGAATGACAGCTGCAAAATAAATTTTATTTGAAGGACGTGGCTGGGGTTAAATGAAACGTAATAAATAATGTAAAGCATTTAAGGGGTGGGGAAATGGTCCAGAGATGTAAGGAAGAACAGAAGGCCCCACTGTCGCTAAATCTGTCCAGTTTATATCCACGGTGTGTTTTCGCAGGCGTGTGATGAGTGTGACATACACCATGCCTGCGGCTGGGCTAGTGCCCCTGTGAGATTGCGCCCTCTCCCCTTGCTGGGGACAGGGATGGGAGTGGGGCAGTGGCAGCGGTGCCTCTGGGACCTCGGGCTGCAGCTGCGGCACAAAGGCGGGACAGCAACGTGCACGTGTGAGCGGTGTAACGCAGCCTGGGATGCGTTCGTGGTGCACTGTGTACGAGCTGCAGGTTTGTGCTTCCCTTTCTCCCTGTGCTTCTTTCCTGGTGTCTGATTGAAAAAAATAATCCGACGTTGCCTCCATCCCATTTCCCGCTGGCCACACACCTCCTGGAAACCTGTTGCAGGGCATGGAGACCTCCCTCTGCAGAGCCCACAGCTGCGCTTGGGACTCGTATGTACCCCCACGGATGCGTCCCCTGGGCTTGTGGGGATGGGGACCCTTCCAGCAGCGTGTACCCGGGGTCTGCCCGTGGTGGCCGTGTCCTGCTCTGCTCTGTGCTCGTCCGGGCATGGGGCAACAGGGAGCCACGGTGCTGCGGCTGGAGGTGTTTGGTATCCTCCAGACCTTGGCTTTGGGGATAAAAGCTGTGCAGGTGGGTGTAGGGCCGGGCTTTCAGGTGCTCGGCACCTCTCCTGTGCGGCTTTAGAGGGACGGTTGTGGAAGAGTTTGGCATCTTTTAGTGCCTTGGTGAAAATTGAGCTGCTCTGAAAAAATGGCTGCAGGGATGGGTGCCAAAACAGTACGAACTCTGAGGTTGGAACAGTTGCACTGATTTTTCTGACATAATTAACTTGTGGTCCCGCTCCTCCCTGCTAGGAGCTCTCGGGGAAGGAGGTCTGGAGTTCCTGGGACGTGCTTGGCACTTTAGAGGCAGCGCCCAACCCAGAGAGACGTCAGCTGCTTCTGCCCCTGAGGAGCAGCTCTGAGCAGGGACGGGACAGCAGAGAGGTCTTGAGTCTCCATGTAAAACCCCCTCCTGTTTCCTCCTGGGGCCGCTTCCCGGGGGTCCTCGTGGGGCACTGCTTGCCCCACATGCTTTTCCATCAGGTTACCCTGCGCTGCCAGGGCTTGGTCCTTCCGGCGCAAACCATGCGTGTGCGGCTCAGCCCTGCTAATAACGGCTGCGTGTGTTTTTCCAGTCATTAAGCGTATGACTAACAGAGTTGTCCTGGCTGCATAATGCATGCTGACAACAAGGAGCCTCAGGGGAGGGGAACAGAAATAGAGGGATATGAAGAAAATGGCTTAAATTTATCCCCCATCCAGTAGATGTGTTTTCCCTGTAGGTGTTACGTCCCTGCCGTGCTGGGGCAGGAGTCTGGGGAGCCGAGAGTCGCCTTCTGCTGCCCTTCCCATTGGAGCTGCCTGGGGCTCTGTGTGTCCGTCTGTCCGTCCCGGGCCATCCAATGCAGCACAGTGGCACTCTGCGCTGTGATCTGCCCCTGTGCGGGGGATGCCGTGGGCTCGTCCCCATGGGTGCACCATGTGTTCGCTTCGGCTCCGTTGTCACCAGCGCAGGCTGTTAGTGGCAATGCTGGCTGGTGGTAGTTTATCCCACTGCTGCATGCTGAGCCTGTGCTGGGGAAGGGTTTGCAAACCGTTGCCTGCACAGGTGGGTCCCCGCTGCCTGCACGCTGCCTGCCTGCTGCCCGTGCATCACTGCGTGTCCCTGCACACATGCGCCTGGTCCAGGGCAGTATCTCCCCATCGGGGTCCTGCAGACCCACCTGCCTCCCACATGGGACCTCTCTGCAACAGGATGCAGAAAAATGCCTTTAAGTTTCCTTTTAATAGCTCCTGTAAATCTTATTTTATGCTAAAGCTAAAGACACATTTATTATTGTCATAAAGGAGGAAGAACCGGTGAATCCCTGGCTGGCCCCAGACCGGGTGACTCGGGAAGAGCAGGGGCAGCAGGTCGAGGGCCACAGTTATCCGTCGCCATTTGGCACATTTGGGGACAAATCGATGACACCAGGTGAAAACCTCTGGCTGCTCGTGGGGTGCAGTCCCCCATGGCCGGGACGGGCTTGAGGAGTGCAGCACATGGAGCTGTGGGTCAGGCTGGGGGACCAGGCTGAAGATGCATGTGTCTAAGCGCTCAGGCACTGCTTTTGCTCCAGCACCTTCTGTGCCATAGGAAGCCATGCAGGATGTTTTTATTTAATATTTTTAAACCATTGCCCAGGCAATCTCTATCCCAAATCCCAGCCCAGAGGTCAGTGGAGAATTGGCCTTGCACCTGCAACCTGAAACCAGCCCTGCCTGGCTGGCGAGCCTCACGCTGCGCTGCTAATTGAAGGGTTCGGGGGGTTGTTTTTCTTTTCTATTTTATTTTGAGACGCTGTTTTGAAAAGCATGGCCAAGAATGGGAATTTCATACGGTAAACAGAAAAGCTGTTCTGAAGTTATTTATTGGTTCTGTTTTCCAGCACGTGGACTCGTATTGATTTATTTTGCAGTGTCTCCAGAGGCTTCTTCAAGGTTAAAATGTAGACATTGCATGTTAGGCTGGACTAAATCCTGGCAGGAAAATGCATTTGGCTTTTTTAATTGGAAAAACATACTCCTTTTATCACCCTGAGGCCAAGACTCTACCACAGCAGCACAGGGAGAGCAGGGGAATGTATACGAGCGGGAGACGCTGTGGCTCCCGCCTGCCTGGGGGATTCGGTGGGAGCACACAGGGCCCTACAACTGCAGCCGGCGCTGGGATCCCACTGGGCACCGACAGCAATTCCCAGGGGAATGGTGGGGGCCAGAGGCCGTCCCGGGCAGGGAAGTTGGATGTGAGCCTCCTGCTGAACAAACCTGCGCTGGGTTTAGGAGCTGTCACGGCCAAGCGGGGTGCCAGTTCCATTTTTGGTGCTGTGAGCTCATGCCAGTCGACTCTGGGCGGAGACTGGGGTCCCACCAGCTGATGGCAGGGGCTCGTCCCACGCAGAGATGCTGTGCGACAAGAGCAGGAGAGACCCACATGTGCCCACCTCAGGCCCCCCCTACCCTGTTTTCAGTCCATACAGTTGCAATCATTATTCAGCTGGGCAAGGTGACGGGAAGAGAATTGTGCATCCCTAAGAAGCACTTGACATCCCCTTACATCCTCAAAATGCTCTCCAGCCCCTGTGCTGCCCCTGTACTGCTTGTACCCCTTTCTTTTGCAGGTTAAGGGACTTGCCCCGGGCCGTTGAAGGAGGCAGTGTCAGAGACAGGATGGCCGCTGCTGCTCTGCATCCCCCTTCTACGTCACTCCTGAGCTGGCGGTGAGCGCATGCGGCCAGGGTGGAGGTGGGGAGCTCTGCTGGGAAGGTATGGGCTGAGGTTTCAAAATCATGATGTGTGAATTGAAATGGGAAGCAACGGATCTCGGGAATCACCGCAACTGCTACAAGGTGTTCCTGAAGCTGTCAGCAAGCCATCTGCCTGCTCGCCCTAGGTAAACACCGCGCCGTGGCCAGCCCTCTTTGGAAAGCCGTGAAGCAGAGGGGTCCCATGGGGTGAACGCCGCCGGGGCGGCAGTGTGGTCCCGGGTGGGAACAGGAGGAAAAGGGCTCTGGCGCGTACACGCACGGAGGGAGCCGTGCCGCCTCGCTCACGTTGGGGCTCTGGAGCGAAGCCCTGGCTGCGGCACTCGCTCCTCGTAAGTCATCCCAGGGACACCCGCAGTGGGGAGGCAGCAGGTGACCGCGCGAGGGCTGCCGGCCCCGGCGCGCAATTTATGGCTCCAGGGGAAAAATAGCAGCTGGTTTGGGAGTAGAGCAGCGTGCAGGAGGAGTACGCCCGGGGTCAGGCTGCTGCCCGGTTTCTCTCACTCGGAACTCGTTATTCAAATGTTGAGTCTGCCTGTTGCTCCCCTGCACACGCTGCAGCCACCCCGGCTGCACGGTGGATACAGCGGGGAAGGTGAGGAGCGCCCGTGCAGCAGGGCATGGCTCAGGGCACCGGGGCGGCAAGCCTGCCATGCTCCAGTCCTGCTGCACATCACAGCTCCTGACACAGCCTGGGCATCGGGGATGTCAGCCCCCACCATGGGGATATCTCGGGCCCTGGTGCCCTTTGACATCAGGCACCTGTGTGCACCGGTGCTTGCGGTGAGCCGGCTCAGAGGCCACGTGGAGCAGCGAAATGGCCACAGGCTGGCCCTGTCTGCAGCCCCGACATGGCGAGGCAGGCAGGCGGCCCTAAAACAGCTGATTAGAAAAAGCTGGGTGACCTGGAATGACACGGGCGGCTGGTGAGTCAGTACGGCCCCAGAAATGCACCCAATGGGTTGGGACTGCAGCATCATTGCCAGCCCGAAGGGCGGGAGTGGGAGGAAGGGCCCGCGGCTGAGACAGACCCAGTGCAGGAGGGCCTGAGGGGCTGCTTGTGCTTCCCCGTGGATTTGGGGTGCAGCCCTGGCCGGTGCCCCCAGCCCCATGCCTGCTGCTTGCTCAGTACTGTTAGTTGCGTTGTGCCTCGGTTTCCCCTCTGCGCAGGGGACAGCGGTGCCCCTGTGCCCAGGCACCCAGGGCGGTGTGCTGAGCTTTGGTAAGTTCTGGGGTTGAGTGAGCTGGAGAAAAGCAAAACTGGAAAAGAATGAGTCTTTTTGCAAAACCGGGCAAACGAGTGCCAAGGTCCATCTGCGCCTGGCGCAGCCGCGCAGGGAGGAGCGTGGAGGGTCATGATTTCGGGGCTGAGCCCCCTCGCCGCGGACGCCGGGGTCTGCATTAGCTCGAGGCTCCCCGCAGTGCCAGCCAGCGCTCTCAGTCCTCCTGTTCACTCACAATTCAAAATAAATACAGGGAGTGAACATGACCTTGAGTGTATAGTCTAAAGCTTTTAAAACTCTCCTCTAATTCTTTTAACGTCCCGCACATCTATCCTCTACACCAGCCTCCTCATTTCTCTTTCTCTACAGTAAACTTATACCCTTCCTAAAGTGCCCAGAGAAGACGCCATAGATGAAATGTTGCTTTAGCTTAATTTCCTATTCCTAACATATGCTTTAATTAATGTCATTTGCTTTGATTTGCTGCCAGCATGCCAGTGCAGCACTTCCTTCATTTCCCAACCTTTACCATAATCTTGTGGGAATGAGTATCAGGTGTTCCCGGCTGATTTAATCTGTTTCAGGGCATTTATCTTGAGCTCTGTGGCTTTTCTGTGCTGTGTTGGTGGCACCAGTGCAGAGGCAGAACTGCAGTGTCCTCCTTCGCTGGAAGCGCTGAGTGTGTGCGGTATGCAGAGACGGATGCTTGTACATAGAGCACTGACCAACATTTCTTATCTATGTTTTTTGTTCTCTCTAGGGCTGAAGGCTCAATCCAGAGCAGTGAGGAACATAGCAAAGCAGGGGAGAGGAGGGATGGGACCCTTGGCTCCTGGTTTCTCTGTGTGAGGATCAGAGACGTGTCCCCTCTGCCAGCCTGGGTGCATGCTCATGGTGGTGGAGCAATGATTGGGGTCCAGGGCAGAGCCCCCTTTGCCCCCTCCCGGAGCTGGCTCCCAGCTAAGTGTGGGGAATGGCAGGGGAAGAAGCCCCCAGTCTCCCTCCACAGCAGCAGTTGTGCTGAAGCTCTGTGGTGCAAACCTTTTCCATCACGCTGCACTGAGCAATAGGACTCCGTGGGCAAGGGCAGCATCTCCTGCTGTCCCCACTGCTCTGCTTCTCCCCAGATGTCATCCTACTCGTTTATGACAGGTGCAGACTGACCAAAAGGACCAAGAAGCCCCTTTTCCATCCCTCTCGCTGTTCCCACTGCACGATGAGACACGTGTGCCCTCATCGTTCAACACGGCTGTGGACATGCGATGCCCTCCCTCCAGCTGGAGCTGCCCCGGCCTCACTGCACCCCCAGGTCAGTGCCCTGAGCTGCTGTGTGAGAAGGAAAACTGCTAATTTTGGGGATCTTTTTCCTTCTGTTCTCCTGATGGAGCCAGCTTGGTCTCCTATCCCATGCAGAAAAACACTGTTAAGCTCCCCACAACTTTCTGTAACTGGTACGCTTGAGAGCAGCTCCCTGCACAGCGGAGACCGGAGGAATATTTAGCAATTGTCTATTCTGGCCCCAAATCACTGGCACTCGCATACAGCAGGCCTGAAATGGCCCCTTTCCCAGACAGCTCCTTAAGCAAGGTTTTCCTGTCTCTTTATTTAATGAATCTCAGCCATCCTTTCTCTCCTCTCTGGAGCCAGGGGCAGATGCAGGAGAGGGAGCGCACTCCGCTCCAGCACTTTATCTCTTCCGTCTCTCCAGTTTCCCTCCTTCTACCTGCAGCACTGGGGGTTCCACAGCAAGTCATGTCCCACGAGGAGGAAATTCCCAGCTTCTGGGCCCCATCCCGGTTGGCTATCGTTTCCCTTCCCATTTGCTCCTATTGAGAACGCCCTCCAGGAATGGGAGTGTGATGCCCTTTTGCAGCTCTTCCCCCCCCCCCCCCCCCCCCCCCCCCGCTTACTATGGGGGCAAAGCCACCCCGAAGGCTGAGCCGGTTTTCAGAGCAACCCCGTTTACTGGGCGAGGAGGAAAATGCCCAAAATGGAGAACAGGATTTGTCCCAGGCCTGGCCCTGCCCCGCTGCAGCCCGAGGAATGTGTTTCATCGCCACGTCCCGGGAGGGGGCAGAGGCGTGGGAGGGATGTGACTGAGCAGGGAGCGAGCTGCCACATCCCGGAGGCCGACTGGCCGTGTGGGGTGGCATCCTGGTGAGCAGGGGGACTGGGAACCAAACCTGGCCAGAAGGTTTGCCTCTTTATGCTTGGGGGAAATCCCGTCCCAACATGTCCCAACAGCAGCGGGATGTGGTGGCGCATTTTGACAGCCTTTGCCGACCTGCTTCCTAGGAAGGACCTTTTATTGCCCCTTCCCCCCTCCCTCTCCCCACCACCAGCTCCCCAGTGGCTCTGCAGCTTCCCAGGGCCGGGGGTGGCCCCGCAGCTGCTCCCCCCTCATCTGCAGGGCAGAAACCCGAGGCCATTGCGCTGCCCTGCGAAGCAAAACCCCTCCCCAGGCGGCCCCTTCCCTCCGCAGCCTGCTGCTCCCCAGACCCTCGAGCAGCTCCCTTCCTCCCGGCTCTCATCTGCCTCTCACCTCGTCTTCCTCCATCCCGTCTGGCCGCCTCCTCGCCGGCAGCTCCACATCCGGACGCATGTTTGTGCCTCTCCGCTCCAGCCCGTGAGCCCCTATGCTCGGAGACCGGCTGCTTGCGCTGCTTGCCGCTCCCTTCCACCCTTTTAAACCACAGCTGCCTTCCTGCGCCCCAAAAGCCTCACGCCCCTTAAACGTGCCCTGGGTGATTTAACAAGGACCTGGGACAGGGCTGACCCCCAGGAGCGTGATACACAGCTATCGTAGGCATCTGGCAAGTGTTTAAATCCCTGGGGTCCCTGTTTGCTCCTGGCTTAGTGTTTTCCCTGAGCCCGAAAGAGTGGGTGTCCCCCAGCCCGTAGCTACAGTGCCGAGCTCTGCTGCGACCCGCTGCCATGCTGCGGGGTCTGGCCACAGCCCAGGGAGAAGGAGGAGGTTTCCCCTCTGGGCAGCACCATGGTGGAAAAGGACCGGTCAAGAAGAGCCGCGGGGTCTGGCAGTGAGCGAGGATTTGCGTGCAGCGGCCTGGGAGGTGGTGGCTTTGCCGATGGCTGAGATGATGCTTTTGCCTAAATAGCAACGGGGACACTAAGGTAAACAGTGGGAGCGTGGGCTGCAGCCTCTGTCCCAAAGCACAGGGGTGCTCACCAGGCGCTGCTGGCACGCGCTAGTGCGTTGCTGTGCTGCCTCGCTCCGGCTGTTGTTCAGTGGGGTCCGTCCCAGAGGTGAGGGGCCATGTTGGGGTGTAATGTTTAAACGTGGCTGTTTGACCTGACTGGCCCCGGTTGCCTCACCAGAGCAGCGCGCTGTGCCGCATCGGGGGCTCAGGCAGGGTCTGCGTCCAGCTCCAGGGCAGAGACAGTGCCAGCAGCTGGCTGCCTTCATCCTTCCCGCTGGGAATTTTTCACCCAGACCATCGTTTTCCTCTTCGCCTTGGGGTTACTGCTATGGGAAATCGATGTTCTCCATTTTCATCCCCAGCACAAATTAAATAATCACTTTGGGCAGGACTCGCCCTGAGCCCCTCATCCCCTGCACAGTGATGGGTAGATGATGCCAAGTATGCCATGCAGAGCCACGACATGTTGCTCTGAGTGCGCTGGTCTGGTTTTGCAATACCTTAAGGCAGTTTCTTGCTCTGATGCAAGGCTTCCGAGACAAGCCTCTCCTCTTCTTCCTGCCTGGTGAGAAGTGACTTGCAGTGTTGTCACTTGGTGGATTTATGTTGCGTCTCATTTTTGCTCGTAGCCCATGTGCTCCAGAGCAGCTTACCCGGGAGGCTCCATGCGTCCTCCTCCCGCTCCACCGCGGTCTGCAGGATGCTGAGCGGCCCTGGGGCTGCTCTCCCCTCTCCGTGCACACACCAGGCTACCACCCCAACCCACGCCGCTGCCCGAGTCCTTTCTCTCCTGGGCTGTCCTCCGGGCCTTGGCCAAAGTTACCCAGCAGTGCCGGTGACCACAGCACGTCTAACCAGCAACCAGAGACGCTGACCCGCTGACCTGCCGTAAATGGTGGCGGCAGCAGCTGTGTGTGGAGCGGCGATGGCAGGGCCTGCTCGGCCCCTGTCCCGGCGGCACCATTTTGGCTTGGTGCAGGAAGCAAGAACGGAGCTGCGGCCGCCGTGGCACTTGCAGCCAGGCTGCAGAAAAGTCACAATGTGCTGAGGGCTGGGCATTGTTCTGCTTTTATTTTTTAAACCATTATTTGCATTTTGGCGTGGCCCCGTTTGCCTGCTCCCATGCTCCAGCACGCTGTAGCTTTAGGGCTCTTTTCATTAAAAAACAAAAAAGTAATTGCAAAGCAGATGGAGATATTTTTTTTTTATATATATGTATTGAAGTTAAATCAGACCTTTGGCTAGGAAAGACCACTGGAGACTATCTCAGTCTGACGTTTACCAGGGCAGTGATCTCTGGACTATTCATTCTTACAGAGTGTTGCCGAGATCACAGTAAAGTCTCTCCTGCACAAAATGTGCAACGGACTTGAAATGTTATTTTTCTAGGTGCTACTTTAAAAAATAGTAAGACAGCATGCTCAAAAATCCAGAGCGGTTAGACAAAATTGGTGTTAATTTTAAAAACTAAAACAATTCTACAATTGTTTTCTTTTATTTGTAAAATACTTCAGCTTTTAAAAAATGTCTAGATACATGAATAATCGTTCATAGTTTAATTATTACTGGTTATGTAGTGAACATTGCCTGTTTGCATCCTACCGAGCTTTGCTTGAAATTACGAGAGGTAAGTACACTTGGTACACTGGGACAAAATTATCAAATATCCCTCAAATATTTAAAAACAAATCGGAATATGGTTGTTCGTTTGATTTACCCCGTTTCAGTGGAGCTTGGTGCAAGACTAAGTAACACGTTAGTTTACAAAGTTTTAAAACATTCGTTAAAATATTTACTTAATCGTCTAAAACAAAGCATTAGAGCCTACAAACGTACCCAGGTCAGGCAGATACGTGCCTGAACGATTTAGAAGCAGAGAATCACTTGCATTTAAAACTGTGCATATTTTCAATACCCCCTTAGTGCATCTATTTTAGGCAGATGCTTAAGATTAAAGGGCGGCATGTCAGCCCGTATCTTACCCATGCTTCCTGTCATCGTTTCTTTGCAATTTAATTTTGTGTTTTCCTTTCAGCCTAGAAGTGTTTGGTACCAGTCTCTTGGCGAAAGAGCCTGAGGAATGGAAGGGTAAAGAAATATGACCCAGCTGCTATGCACAATGAGGTTTGTAAGTCCTTGTATGGTATAAATAAGCATATTACACAGTTATTAGAATCTGGCACTGTCCCTGTTTAGAAGCCCGAGTCTGATGCTGTGTAATTCCTCCCCAGTACATGCATAATTCCGTATTAGCACTCCATTCTTCCAGCCTTAGTACTGGCCAAATTCGGCAACTTTTTCTCAGTTCTCATCCATTCAAACCCTCCTCGGCAGTGTAAACCGGTGAGTTTCCGCTCAAGCCAATAAATCTATGCCAACCCATGCGGCCGAAGCTCGGTCCTGTCTTCACGGGAGCCGGGACCGGAGCGGGCTCCGTGGAAACGGGGACTCCGAGCCGCCGCCGGGGCCGCCCGGCCGCCGGTACCGTCGGGTGCGGGCTCGGGGTTCGCTTCTCCCCTCGTCTCCGTCGTGGCTGGCAGGTTTTCTTTGGGGAGAAGAAAAGCGGATTTTCCTGGCGGGGGGGAGGGGGGAGAGGATGCAGCCAACGGGAGCGGCGCTGCCCGCCGCGGCTGGAAAAGCGGTGGAGCATCCCCGCAGGTAACGCGCAGATCAGAGCCCGTTCGGTTTTTCCCGGCCCGCAGCCTGAGTGTAATTATTGGAGAAAAGCGACAGTAAACTTTTATTAATCGCCGGTGTTTAGGGCCAAGGCATGAGGGAGCTCGGTGACAGTGATGAGTGGTTTGGAGCGGCGGTCCCTGAAAGCGGGGCTTATCCTCCCCCTGCCTGCTCCTTTCACTCGGCGATGATGAGCCGTGAATAGGAGCCACCCTGCCGTCGGGGATCCGGCCGTTTATCTGCCGGGTGATGACAGTCGGGCTGGTTTCGAGCCGCGCCGTGAATTGCCGGAGCCTCCGGGAAACTCACGGCGTTGCCGCAGTCGGGGGGCTCCGTCCGGCGGGGAGGTTTCGCCCCTCGGCGCCGACTCCGTCCCCCCGGCCGGGAGGGGTGATGAAACCGGCTGCGGCTTTCCCCCAAGCCCCAGCCGAGCCCCACCGACACCGAGCCCGCCGAGCGCGGACAGCCGCGGTCGGGGCCGCACGGCGCGGAACGGGCCCGACACCGCCACTCCAGCATCCGCACCGACGGGGAGGGCCGGGGGCTGGCGGGAGGAGGGGGAGGCTTTGGCTTTGCTTTAATTAAATCCTCCCCACTTAAGGATCGCCCCCTCCGCCCTTTTTTTTTTTTTTTTTTTTTTTTTTGGTTCAATGGGGAACAAAATGCATTTAACGTAGGGAAACGCAGGCAGCGTCCGTGATTCCCCGTGTCCGCGGCTGCGGGAGGAAGGGGGTGGAGGGAGACTCACCCAAACAAAGCCGAACCACCAGCACCAGACGCAGAATAAAGACAAAAATTCACCTTGCCGTGGAGCCCGGCCCTCGGCAGCCGCCCCGGGCCCCGCAGCCCGCGGGGAGAGCCCGGCCCGCAGGTGGGAACCGGCGGCGGGACAGAGCGGTTCAAGCGGGGGGCGGCTGCGGTGCCCGGCTGCGCGCATCCTCCGCGGCTCTGCGCGGGCTCTCCTCTCCCGCGGCCGTGGGGTTGGGGTATACGGGGCCAGCCCCTGTCTCAGAGGCAGCTACGGCCTGAGGAAACCACCGCGGCCCCGCAGCGGGTCAGCGGCGGGGAACCGCGCTCCGGGACGCCCCCGGCCGAGCCAAGCCGAGCCTCCCCGCTCCCACCGCGGCCCCGCCGGGACGGCTCCTCACCCCCAGGCCCTCCTCAGCCCCCCTCCGTCTGTGCGGGGGCAGGAGGGGCGCGGGTTCCCCTTCGCCCCGGCCCCGCAGGCGCACGTCGGGGCCCGCCGCCGGCCCGGTCTCACCTGCCGCCGGCCCTGGCCCCGGTCCCGGCCCGCCGGTTCCTGCGGGAATTGCTCGTCGCTGCCTCGCTCGCATCCCCCGGCCCGCTCGGGCCTTTTTTTTTTTTTCCTTTCTTTTTTTTTTTTTTTCCTTTCTTTTTTTTTTTTCCATTTTTTTTTTTTTTTTTTTTTTTGGTAGGAGTGGGGAAAAGGTTCATTAAGAGGTTAACCCCAGTTTACTTTTTATTCTGCTCCTGTTCCCAATTTCGGCACCACGTGACGGTGGGAGTGAGTTTTGGGTTTAAATTCACTTTCAAGAAAACCCCGATAAAAATCCTGCCCCGTGAAGCCCCGCCGGCCCATGGCGGTGTCCCTGTGAGCCCGGGGCTGCGGGAGGCGAGCGGCACCTCGGCGCCCGCCCGGGACCGGCCGGCTCGGGTAAGCGGCTCCCGCCCGCCGCCCCTTCCGCGGCCGCGGAGCGGAGAGCAGCCCGGCGGAGGGGATGCGCCAGGGGCGCGATACAGAGCGGAGCAAAGCCAGGCGGGGCTGTCGCGATATAGGGCGGTGCGCAGCAGTGGGGCTGTCGCGATAGGCATAGCTGCAGGGGGTAGCGCGGGAGCCTGGGCGCGTTTCGGCCGCGGGTGGATGCGAGGGGGCCGCTCAGCACAGGGCGGGCAGCCCCGACAGCAGCGCTGCGGGGGTTTGGTGGGGTATGTGTCTTGGTAATCGCGACAGCAGAGCTGGAGTGGCCCGTTCAGTCGCGACAGCACTGGGGCACTCTTCCGAGGGGGTTCTCCCCCTGATTTTGGGGGTTTGCCTTGGCGGTGGGAGACCCGAGCAGGCGGTGCCCGTGGCTGGAGGGTGCGGGGGCTCCTGCCCGGGGGGGTGCGGGGCCGAGAGCTCCTCTCCCCGCGCCGCGCTCACCTCGGGGCGACCCCGCCGGCCCGGCCTCGCCGCCGCCTTTTCCGCGGCCGCCCCGCTCCTGCCCGCCCTGGGGCAAGGCTCGAGGCTCTCTGTCGCGACAGGGGGAGGACGGGGAACCCTGTCCCCCTCCCCGGGCTCTCGGCGAGACCCGCACCCGAAGACGGGCCTCAGGCCGGCGGGACACGGGCGATTTGGCTGCCGGTGCAGCAGGGCCGGGGAAGCTACCAGAGGGTGCGGACCCCTCCCGAAGCGTGACCCCCGCCCGGGCCCGGCCCTTCCCCATCGCCTCTCCCGGGCGGCCCCCGCTGCTGCCGCGGGGTCCCACCGCCCCTCACCGCCCGGCCCGCAGAGCCCTTCCAGCGCGGCCTGTGCCCTCCGCGACCCTCCTGCCCTCCCTGCAGCCCCCGGCCCGGCCCGGCTGCCCGGCGGGCAGCGGGGAGCGCCGGGACCATCGGGGCTGGAAGGGGGCGGTGGAGCTGGGGGTGTCCCCCCCCATCTCCCCCCCCCCCACCGGACTCCCCCCCGAGCAGCGGAGCGGCTCCGCTCGCCGCCAGGCCCGGCGCAGCGCCGAGGCAGGCCGGGGAAGGCCGCGGCCGGGCCCGGTACGCGGGGGCCGAGGGGCCGGTGCCCCCGGCCGGTGCCCCCCGGTGCGGGCCGTCGGGCGGGCGCGGTGCCGGTGCCGGTGCCGGGGCGAGCGGTCCGGGCCGGGCGGAGCGGGCCAGAGCCGGTCTGAGGGGACGTGATTGACAGCGGCAACGTCAGCAACAGGAGGGGAAGGGAAAAGGGAGGGGGGGAGACAAAGAGGGAGGGAGTCGAAAGGCCCCAAACTGGATCTTTATGGAACATTTTCCGCCAAGATCAAGGGAAAGTGAATCCGCGCAGCGGGGGATGCCCCGCACGCCGCTGCCATCGGGGGCCGCGGAGCCGCGCCCGGCCTGAGCGCCCCGCGCAGCCGCCGCGCTGCCCCGCGGATGCCCTTCATGCCGCAGCCGCCCCCAGGCGAAGCCCGGAGCCCCCCGCTGCGCCTCCTGCCCCCCCCGGCCGGCCGTGTGAGTTCCCGGGGTGCGGAGGGAAGGACGGGAGGGAGCGGGGGGGGGGGAGCCGCGGGTGCGGGGCTCCCTGCAGCCCGCCGAGTCCCCGGCCTGTGCCGGGGCGGCCGCCGCCAGTCTGCCCCGCTGCTTCCCCCGGCCTGCGACCCCCGGGGGCACCGGGGGCCCCGTCCCCGGGCAGGAGCCGGGCCCTCGGGGGTCGCCGCCGCCTCCTCCTACCTGTGCTCCCTGCCCCGGGTCAGCCGGCCCCGCCGTGCGGCTTGTGCCCTGGGGACCTCCGCGCCTCGCCCGGGCTGGGGTCGCCCCGTCCCGTCCCGTTCCCCCGCCCGGGGGACCGCGGCGCGTACGGTGCTGCTGTGCACGGGAGTTTGTGAGGCTCTCCCTGAAGCTCTGCTGCGGCTGGAGCTGGGGCGGGGGTCTCAGCCCCGCTGTCCCCCTCCACCTCCACCGCCCCGGGACAGGGGACCGCGCTCCGTCGGGGCCCACGGGTCCGGGTGCCGTCAGCCTTTCGCCGGTTTCGGTCCCCGGGGCCGGGACCCCGCAGCCTCCTCGGGAACTCTCCCCCTCCGCGCCGGCGCTGCCCGTCTGCCTGTCCGTCCGTCCGTCGAGCGGGGAGCGGGGCGGGCGGCCGCGTCCCTCCGTGCTGTAAAAGTCGGGGTTGATGCGCGGCAGCCCCGGCGGAGCTGTCAGGCCTTATCTTTATTGGCTTTTCCCAGTCTCCGTCCAAGTTTAAGAGGGGCCCTTTTATCTCGGAGTCCAGCACTCCGCCTGTTTACACCGCCCGGCTCCGCCGCAGCGCTTCGCCGCGGCCCCGACCGCCGTCGCGGAGCCCCGACGGGACGGGACAGAGCGACCGGCCGGGCCGGGCTGCCCTCCCCGACGGGTACCGACCCCGCACGGTGGCAAAAAGCCATTTGTGTGTGTGTGGAGAGGGGGGAGATGCGAAAGGGTCGGGGCTGGGGGGCTGCGGCCACATGTGAGATGAGCTGCTCGGGCCTCAGGCGGGAGTGCAGCCACGCGTGGGCGGCTCCCGGCGGGGGCAGGCGGGTCCGGCCCGGCTCTCCCGGGCACAGCGGCTTTCCCCCGGGGCCGGGGGTGTCACGTCCCAGTCTCGCCGAGTGCCGCCGCCTGAAGAAGGACCGCGGGCCGGGCCGGGAGGGCCTGACCCCGCAGGTGGCCGTACCCGGGGCTGGGCGGGAAGGAGGGGGGGGGGGGCGGTGGTCAGGACGTGGCCCCCGGTGCTGCGAGCTAACGGTGCACCTCTCTCCCCCCAAGGAAATGCTCCAGGAGAAAAGCCTGTCTGAAACCGAGGAAGGGTTTCCAACAGCCCCCGCGCCCGGCCATGCGGACTCCTCCGCCGGTTCCCCCGTCCTCGGCGTAGCCGGGGGGAGCAGCACGCCGCTCAGCAGCCCGCAGCTCCCCGACCCCGAGCAGGTACGCACCGCCCGGCCCCGCGTCCTGCCCGACGGCTTCGCCCCTCGCTCTCCCCGCCAGCGCGGCCGGAGCCGGCCCTCCCGCGACCGCGCATCTCCCTCGCCCACGACCCAGGGGGCGAATTGCGAGGAAATCGCATTTTTCTTTACCTTTTTTTTTTGTTTGTTTGTTTTTAATTTATTTTCATATTTCCCCCTCCCTCCGTGCAAAGCAGACGGCCCCGCACCCGCCGTCGGCTGCGGCAGGTCGGTAAGGGCGAGCCTGAGCGGCACAAAGCCGCGGCCGTCGGGTCCCCTCGCGTCACGGAGCCGCGGCCGCTCCTCCCGAGCAGGATCCGGTCCGGCGGTGCGTTTCGTTGATTTTGGTTTTTTGGGGGGGGGGGGGATTTTTCTTTTTTTTTTTTTTTTTTCTCCCCTGCTAAATAAAACGCCCGGCGCCCCGCGGCCTCTCGGTACATCGCGGCTTTTCTGCTTTCACCCCCCGCGCCCCGCCGGCGCCTCCGCGTTGCTCTCGGCATCCTGCGGACAGGAACGGGGCCGCGCAGAAACCGCGACCCTGGACGAGCGCATTGCTAAGCCGATCCGGCTGTCCCCTGCGCATGTTTCTGGCCTCGGTTTTTGGGAGCCCCAGGGCGACAGGGGAGCCCATCTGCCCCATCGGGGCACAGAAATCCCTACCAAAAAAAAAAAAAAAATAAATCCCTTTGGCCGCAGTGTCCCGCCTGGATGTGAAAGTCTGCAATTAAAACCGGCCTCAGTTTGTTTCTCTTATTTTTGGCAAAGGGCAGTGGAATTTTTGGGACTCCATCCTCCTCCCGCACAGGCAGGAGTGAGGCCGTGGTGGCTTCGCCCGGCGCCTGGGCTGCGGCACTCGTCCTGGGTGCGCAGCCACCAGCCCCACTGCCCTTCCCGCGGCCCTTCCCAGCCCCTTCCTAGGTTTTCTTAGTCGTTTCTTGCTATTCTCATTATCTTTATTTTTCTAGACAATAGAAAATATCAAAGTCTATCTCCATGAGAAGGAGCTATGGAAGAAATTTCATGAAGCTGGCACGGAAATGATAATAACCAAAGCAGGCAGGTTAGTGAAAATTCCCCGCGAACATGTATTGCTTCTGAGCTGTATGAAATGTCCCTGTTTGCCGAGACTGGGTTTTGCGGAGCTCCTGCAATCAGTGGCATTTTAAAAAATTATTAATTTGATTGCGGATTTCAGTAAGATCATTTTTTTTCGGTGTAAACTGTGCATGTGTTTGAGCGTGGCAACGAGATTGTGGGTGCAAGAAAGAGTTGCGGAGTCATTTGCTACCTTTAGTCACGATACGCTTTGGTAATTCTTCATTTAATTATTTGGAGTTTTTAAGATGTTAGCATGATTGTGGCTCTACTTTTTTTTCTTTTTTCTTTTCCCCCAAAGCAAACCCCACTCCCCTTTTCTGCATGGTGCACTAAGACCTGTGCTGGGATACTTCTCACTAAAGTTTGAGCAATACAAAGGCTTAGGCTACGCTTTTAATCTCAAAACTGAAAGCGAGACAGGTACCAATTTCATGCTGTTAGGTGTGGAAAAAATTTGCCTTCCCTTGGAAACAAACAATGATTTTTACCAAAACACAGCCTCCTCAGCGTGCAGTGCACACCGAGGCCGGGGCGGGAGGGAGCCCAGTGGCTCGCAGAGGCTTCGCTTCCCTGGGGAACCCATCCCTGCCCTGCTCAGGACTCCCTCCCTACCTGGGCTGCTCAGGTGGGAGACGGCAGAATTAATGTCAGAAAATTAAACATCCGAATTAAACCTCAGGCCATCACCAGCCTGGCAGTCGATGGTTCCCAACAAAACTAGCCAGCTCCCACTGCGGGCACCGAAATATGTGCCCTGGGCTTCTGCGGCAGTGGGCTCGCATCGCGGCTGCTGGAAAAGAAAAATTACCAGACTTAGGTATTAAAATTAATTTAATTCTAGCAGAGCTGTGTGGTTCTGCCATGCCCTACGGTTGCTGATTTTATGCCGTGCTAGAGAACTGCAGAGGAGGACACTCAAATAATGGGGAGCAAGCAGAAAAACAATCTCACAATAGCTATACAGTCTTTTTTCCCTGTGGTCCCTGATCCTTTGTGCAGGGCAGCTGGGGGGGGCGGGAGGGGGGGGGGGTGTCTTTTCTCCCCTGTTTGCTGCTCACACTGCGAGACCCAGACCCCAGCTCCCGGCTTTGGATTTGGGGAGTGATGAGCTATTTCCCGCTCCTTTCTGCGTTCCCCAGCAGCGCTCCTCTCTGCAGCAGCTGGCCGGCGTGGGGAAGCTTTACTCTAATAACCAAGATATTCCCATTAGTCCCTCTGGAGAGGGGGTGTATGTCCCGGGGATCTTCAATTTGTTTGCTATTTGGCCTATTTATGAAGCGATTGTGCAGGTAACTCTGTCCTTATCACACTACATTTTGGTGTATAAAACCTTAGGGCTTGTTCTGTACCGTCTACTGATGTGAAGAGCCGGATTCATTTTGATAGGTCTGCTACCTAAGTCAGCTAAGACTAGGGGATCAAGACCTCAAATATTTCACCCTTAATTTATAGTATCTGAGTGTGTCTGTGCGGGACGTGTAATATCTTTACCAAATTCTAGACCCTAAGCATCCCAAATGTGCATGTTATCTCTTTGTAAGTCTTAACGTGGATTGTTTAAACAAATCCATATGTATAGGGCTCAGTCCCACATTCTTTGTCCGGTGGAGCTGGCAGTGCACACGTAGTCACCTTTCAGGAGCATGTGGATGGGACTGAGGGGATGGGGGGGGGGATTGACCCCAAGATATACAAAACTTTGTTTTTGAAGTTATCGAGCCGAATTCTCCATTTGTGAAAATCAGTGCGGCACCAGCAAGCTAACAGCATTTTTATTTTTTTATAAACAGTTTTTAATTAAAAAAAAAAGGCTGAAATGCTGATGAAACAGAATAGTCACTTCATTTCTTTTCTCCGTATCCAGCTGCAAGTGATGTCAAAATAAAGGGCAGCATTTTTTTTTTTAAAATCAGTGTTAGCAGTGAGTCCAAAGGCTCCCCAGCCCCAGAGCCCGTTCCGCGGGAGCGCAGCCGACCGCGCTGCCGGCCAGGGGCGACGGACGCCACCGCACCAGGGACACGCCGGTGCCAGGACCCGGCTCCCTCTCTGTTCCGGGTCGGGTTCTCCAGCAGCACCGAAAGCAAAAATGCCCCAGATAATTAGCATGAGGACGGCAGAAATAATCGAGCAACTTAAACCCCACGAGCGCTCAAGTGTCGCCATTCGTTCATAGCGAGCGCCAGGCTGAGCCACCCGTGTCCGTGCCGAGACGGGGGGCAGCCCAAAAGCGGGACTGTGCCCTCCTCGTAATACAAATGACGAAATGAAAATTATATACTTCATGCAGATTTTATTTCGCCCAAGCTATTTAAATAAAGAGGAGCAATAATAAACCTCCTCTTGACCCAATTAAAGAAATGACGGTTAATGGAGATTTGTATGTACTTGCATGGCGGGGGGGGGGGGGGGGGGGGGAGAAGAGGGAAAACGGCTAATTGCAGGCACTGATTAGGACTCTAATCCCCCTCCCAGCAGGCACAGAGATGCCCCTGAATGCAGTTAGTTGAAATGACTTAAATGTCGGTCTGTCTGACCTCAAGGGGCACAAACGAAAAGAAATTGAAGCCTGATTTTTAAATTTCAAACAACAAAAAAAAGTGACTTTAATGACAAGTTCACTCAATGGAGAGGAAATGTAAAGCTCAGCGGAAGCGTTAATTCCATGGCAATGGTGTAAAATAGCCTTTTTGTATAAACAAGGCAAATATTGATAACTTAGTGGGGGGGGGGAGAGGGGGAGTCATTTGTTTCATTCTTTGTAGAGCTCCACAGAACGAGCCAACTATAAATTATCGAGAATTTAGGGCTGAGAATTACTTTGGGGGATTATTACTCCCTCTTAGGACTGATCTGTAGGAGACATTAGGAGAACACAGCAAGCTCAGCATTGAAATAGAAATCATGTTGTTGCCAAGAAAGCTTGATTTATAAAGTGGAAACATCTTTAAAATGCACTCGCTATCTTTTTAATGTTCGACTGCTTCATTGTGGGAGGGAAAAAAAAAAGATATTATTTTATATTAAAAGGATCATCAAAAGATAAAAAGTTTATGTTAGCAAAGTTCAGGGAACTCTGCATAAAACCGCTCGCCTCCTTCAGCCGTAAAACCCTGCCCGTCGCAGCGCCCAGAGGATGCGGCGCTGGGCTCCATAAATCAGAACCTTTTCTCGTTCCTCCTATTTGAGGTTTGTTCTAATTACAAATTTCTACTCCAGAGGGTTTTCCGTTGCTGGGTTTTAAAGCCCGAGTGATGTGTAGTGCCAAATTTGCCCGGTCGTTGCCGCTGCCTGGAGCTGCAGGTACCCCCGGGCCGCCTAAACCGGCGGGGAGCGAGAAGAGAACGGGCCACGCGTGACTCCTCTGAGCACCGCCCGCGGCCGGCGGCGTTTTGCCGAGCAGCTTTTTGGGAGGGCGGCGTGGCCCGGGCGCTGCCGCTGAGACGCCGTTGTTGGCGGGGTCCTGCCGGCAGCTTCGCACCGCTCAGCCCCGGCGCGGCGGCGGCAGCCGCCCCCGGTCCCGGTCCCCGCTCCCCGGTCCCGGCGTTTCCTTCCCGGGACGGGTGAATGAACCCAGCACCCACATCGAGCTGTGCGTCCTGTGCTTATAAATAAGGCTATAATTATTCACAAATCCTCCTATTTATTAAAAAAAAAAAAAATTAAAAAAAGCATTTTCTAGGCGGTGAGGTCCCATTAAATCAAATTAATAAAATGAATATAGATAGTACTAAAGGGGACAGGGTCTATTAGAGAGTGGAGGTGCAGACATACAGCTGGAATGCCTTCCTTCGCACAGCCCTGCTGCGCGGTGCGCGGCGCTGGGTGCGTGGCGGGCTCTGCGCAGCCCTGGCGAGGAGCACACCTTTCCTTTCTCACTGGAGTTTGGGCATTCCGCAGTGATGAAGCTGTATGAGGGGTGGCTAAAGCAGGAAGCAAACGAGAGACTTCATTCTAACTCTTGCTTTCCAGTTTTATCTTCTTGCTCTTATGTACTGTTACTTAGCTGAACAAGCATAATTTTTTTTTTTTTTTTAAACCTTGTGGCAAACCCCACTTTGTCTTTCATAACTCTGTGAAATCTCGTCTTCCAGACCTTATTTCTGCAGAAAGTTAATTTTTGCATATACAGGCTTCCTGGCTCAGGATTTCTTTCTTTCTGTCAGTTTGTATTTAGCTCTAGCTGTTCCCTAGTTTTTTTCCAAGGTACCAGTCTTTGCAGCATTGCAGTTCCTCTCCAGATACTGCCAGGGACAAACAATTTGATGCAGCTTATGGCTAATCAGTAAAAAATACCAGGTCACAGGATGTCTGCTCTCATTTTCCTGAACAGTTACTGAGGAGAAAACACTCTGTAATTCCTCTATGGTAGCACAACCATCCCGGTGATGTGAACAGGAGGCTTGCGATACTGAAATTGCATTTTGGCTGGAGTGCAGGATGTGCACAGGTACAAAGATAGCTTCAGTCTTTATGGTAGCAGGTTTTAAGAAGCATATGTAGGAAAATATTGCACAGGAAAAAAAAATCAATAAAGCAGCTTGCATGTGTGGAAAAGACGCAAACCCCCTTTAGATGTTCAAGTTTCATTTTAAAAGTGGCTTATTTCAGTTTAAAAAAATCTGTTCCTAATCAACTTTAGTAAACCAAAATAAAACTAGTTTTTAGGACATCAAGGTCTGAAGAAGTATAAATGCTTTGGCTAAGCTGGTGCAGCTTTCCTCTGTGAATAATCCTTTAAAAGTTAAATTTTCCATGGCTCTGTAGGGCATATGGATGCCCAGTTCTCATTACAATTAAAGGGAAATATTTATCCAGAATCTTTTGAGGCAGTTACAAGAATCTCTGCTAAAGGTTTTTGATCCAAAAGCAAACCTTAATATCCGAGATCAGTGATGGAATGCAAGCCATCAATTTAAAACTTGGAAATAAAGTAGATATTTAAGGAATGTTTGATCTGCTTAGTCCTAAATTCGGGGTCCTGGAATTACCCTGTTAGGGCAAACGCCTGCTTTTAGAGAAAGGAGCAGGAGCAAACTCCAATGGCTCTTGGCCGTGCTGCTAAAGATGTCAACAGCTTTGGCAAGGAAGACAGAGCTCGTGCACGCCGAGTAGGGCAGGGATGGGATTTTAGGTTTTCATACACTTCTCTCTTCAAACAGCAGTCCTTGCTTTTAGTTTGTTGAAGACATGGGATGCTGATGGTTAAGGGTGTTCCCAAAGCTTTCCCCGCTCGTCCTTAGGCAGGAGCTGCAGCAGGGTTGCAAGGAAGGGTTTGGTCAAGCCCAAACCAGCTGGGGAAGATCCCCACCATTGCTCGGGCTCTGCCTTTGCATCGAAGGCTCCCGGGCACAAGGGCTGTGGATCACCTCCTGCTCTGCACCGCTGAGCTGGCACGTGGCCTGGCACCGACACCAAGGCTCCTCTGAAAGCCCCCGCGGAGCCCAGGCAGCTGGAGGGGCTGCACCATGGAGGGGAGCTGGGCTGGCCAGGGAGCAAACCTGCCCTGAAATGCTCCAGCGCTGGGTCGCTGGCCATGTTCTTGCACAGCTTCTCTCTGAAGTACCTTTGCGCTGTGCTGCTGGTGCCGCTGGAGGCTGTCGGCACTGACTTCTCCCATCCTCCAGCATGTTGGGACCTTTTCTGCTCAACTTCAGTTACGGCAAAACGAAAGTACCGGAGAAGCATCCCACGGCAAGACGCCTGCCTGTGTTTTCAAGTTACTGTGGGGCAAAGAGAGGAAATGTTTCTAGACCATGAAAGCAGCCATCCAGCTAACCAAGTTCTCAAGTATGTGAGAAACAATGTTTTATTTAAGTATTAGATGTGCTAGCCAGAAGAAAAAAATACAACCTCGCCATTCCAAAATATAAAAATCCCTTAACTGTCTGACCTTCTCATCGCTAGGTCATGGTCCTGCCACCAGATAAATCTCTCCTATCTGTCCATAGACTGAGAGTTCAATGTTGCTTGTGTTAGTGACAGTGAATTTGGGGCTGAAAAATGAACTACTGATGAGAACTCCTGTTGAACCTGTATTGTTTGTTATTCTGAGGCAAGGATCTGGCATGGGCTAATCCAGCACTTCAAAGTTAACTGCTCTTACTTTGTATACAGAGCGTCATAGCGGAGTGGCGTGGGTGATAAGAGAAATAAGGGACTGAGGGTTAGGATACACTGGGAAAATGGGACCCTGTTGAAAAACTCTTTGATCTCTTTAAAGTATTTTCTGAAAGCAAGAATCTATCAAAAAGGAAATGCCATTTAAAAGGCTAAAAGAAACAGCTGACATCCCCAAATTTGTTTTAATCTGCCCCGGAGAATATTATTTTTAAAGATGCGTTAAGTCAGTGGAAGAAATACTTGTCAAAAGAAGGGAAATTAGAAAAAAGCAGAAAGGTCATCAGAATGGAAACATGGTTCTTGAAGCCTCTGCACACCATTCCTTTCCCTCCTAAAATGAAGATGAGGAGAAGCATCCTTAAGCAGCCATGGCCAATTCTCAAGAAGAATTTGGGGGCACATTAGACATTATCAGACATGTAGGCGTGTCATCTGCCTCGGTGCTTTGAAACCATCACTGGAGGCATCTTGGCATGCCCAGCAGCTCCCGAGGAGGAGGTCTTTCAGCCATGATATGGCTTGTTAGCCAAGATGTTGAGTGATTTCTTGTTTTTCTGATCCTTTCACAAGCTAATATGCCGTAAGCATCACCTTTCCAGACAGCACAATAGAGGAGCTTCTGAAAATCCAGTTGTTGCTTTACTTGACCACCCCAAAATCAAGGACTTTGAGATCGCTGTCTGTCTTTGGAAAGCTTTGTCTTATCAAAACTTTTGAAAACAGAACTTCAGCTGCTGAGCTGCTGGAGGGCTGTGGGACATTTTTACCCCCTGAAAGGACAGAAGGAAGCGCTTGGTAGTATCTGAAGCACCATCCACACCGCAGAAAGACGCAGTGAGCACCAGTCTGCGTATTGCTGTTGGCTTCAGAAAGCACTGAGAGCCTTTGGTGAGGATGTGACTTGGGTTTCTCCTAGAGGACTCAGGTCTCTTGTTTCCGTGCAGTTTTCCCTATGGGAACACCAGTTGAGTTCCCCATGGCTTCCCTGCTTACCACATGCTGATCAGAGAAACTCCTTCCCAGAAATAATGTCTGTGTCTAAGCGAGGAAGGTCAGACCAAATCCTTGTGAGCAGGAGGGTGGTGAGGCCCGAGGGGTTTGCAGAGGTCACGCAGCAGTACCATGGCATGAGCCAGTGTCCCTGAGACACACGGGTCCTGATGTGCAGCGTGGCGTGGGGCAGTCGGTGCTCAGATGAACGCTTTGAGTTCTTTGATCGGCTCTGGTGCTCTCGGCTTTTCTGGTTGCATTGGATTGCTGTGCCCTGCCCCAAAAATAAGACTTTATTGGACCTGGGAACCTTGCAGTCACCCAGTTCTCCAGGACCAACCAGGCCTACTCGCATGGGGATTAAAACACAAGATGCCCGTGAAGTGGCCAAGCCTGGAGAGCTCGAAAGGCTGGGAACTGGTGCCCCAAACGAAAGCAAAGCTTGCCTCTTATCGCTCTCTTCCAAATCCAACCAACCAATTACACATTAATTAAACTTTGTTTGAACGTAATAGAAGCTTTGGCTCCATGTCAGTAACTGCTCCATGGTTAAGGGGATTGGATAGTAATAGAATAAATAAATAAACAAGAGATGCTTATTCTAACAGTTCATTTTAAAACAATTTGTGAATATCATGTAGAGATAAAATGTGCCTAGCATAAACTTAGCTAAGCAGTGACTACTTCATTATCAGAACAAATAATTCACTCGCACATCATCTTTGAAGCTTGGGAGGGCTACAGAATTGTGCTGCTTGTTTATTTTCCTGGCTTTTACTGTTTTTGCTACATTTCATCTGCGGGGAAGGGTTTAGCCGGGACTGTGGCAGTGCGGTGCCAAGCCCCGGCGACGCTGGCCCTGCTCCCGCCGCCTGCGGTCCCCAGAGCCAGGCTCAGCCCCTCTGCCCTCCCCAGGGCATCACCCTGCACCTCAGCCCCCAGCGACTGGGTACCAGACCATGGTATTTTAATGCTGTATCAGATGTCCCCCCTCACACAGGAGTGCAGCACTGTAGCTTTCCTCCTGTGATCGCTCTCTTTGAGGGCAGCTTTCTCATGTGAACGTAAAAAATGATTTAACTTTTCCCCTCTGAAGGGCAGTGCATGCTGCCGCCATCGCACAGTAGCACCGTGCCCCTGCCAGCGCAGGAAGGGAGGTTGAAACGTGCTCATCAGAGCCACGAAACCCAGCAGGGAACTTTGAGGGGCGTAGGAGACCCTCAGGACGGTGCTGAGGAGTCTGGATGGTCCCTTCTTCACTCGGTTGAGCTGGAGGGAGGGAGAAGTGGGGTTTGAACGTGTCCAAAATTGAGGTCTGCTGACTTGACGTTCTGCAGAAGAACAGGCTGTCGGGGCTGATGCTTGTGCTGCGTCCCCTGTGCATCGCCGGCTGTCACACAGGCGTGCCATGGGCTCGTGGCCGGTCCCTGGGCGGGCAGGGGAGCTGCTCCATGTCAGCTGGGAGCAGCCATGGCACCTAACGTGTGCTGGTGGGTTAGACACACACCTCGTGTGGCTTTCAAAAAAATAAGCATAAAGAGGAAGAAATTGGTCCGGCCCTGGAATCTCCCACCCCAGGGTTGGTGGTGGCGTTTGCACGTTCAGGGCATTTGCTGCAGCCCCGGGACACCGTGTCTGACCAGGCTTTGGGTCTGAACAAAAGACGATGAGGCCAGGAATTGCTGCTCTTAATCTCCTGATGACTGGTGGGTTAAACTTCACCTAATAGCTGGTTTATCCTGTGCTGCATATGTGCCCCGTGCTCAGTCTTGCTGAGCTTCGCTGTTTGCACAGCCACAGCTGGGCTGCAGCCACCTTCAATGCAGGAGGTGTCGCTGAGGGTCAGATGCCGCCTGCTCCGACGTGCTCCCCGGGAAGCCCCAAATTTCCCATTTTTGTAATCGGTTTCTGGGCAGTGAAGCTCTCACCTGGTTCGGAGCTGCGTGCGGCGGCGGGGAAGAGGGTGGGTAAAACGCGGGTCTGCCTGGGTCTTGCTTCAGACCCCCCACCAAAACCAGGCTGAGCTTTCCCAGAGCTTGGCAAGATGTTGGCAAGTTTTTATTGCAGCACTGGGTTATTCTTTTGCAGCTGCCAGTCCCCGAGCGATAGATGATGAAGCAAGCTATTGTCAGGGAAAGCTGGCCGGAGCGAAGCATCCTCTGCGGAGACGCCCATCCGCCCGAGAGCTCCTGCCTGCAGAGATTTGGCAGAGGGGCCGGTTATGCAAAGCTACTACTGAGCGTAGAGCCCATGGCTGTGAGTAGCTCCATTGACCTGGAGCGAATATGGGGAAGCAGGCAGGTTTTTGGCCCCTTCCCAGGGCTGACGGGGAGCTGTATAGACCCACTGTAGGCACAGCCCCGCTCCCGGGCAGGGCTGGTGCAGCCCGGTGCCTCTACCGTGGTTTTCTGCTCCCCTCTTTCGAATGGGACATTTCATAAGGGCCAGGACATGATATTAGGTGCTCTTTCTTGCCTTTTTTTAAAATTATTTTTTATTTTTTTTAATTTGAAATTCTATGACTGCATTTTCTTGGACCCAGCTCTTTGGTTTGTCATGCCTTCCCACCAGAAATGCACAACCCATGTTTGTATCGTATTGCAAAGAGATATTTATTAAATGAGTCTCTGCCAAGGGGTTGAGAAATATGTTTTCATTAAGAAAATTAAACTGACAAGTCTCTGGACAGCACATTGGTTGCATTTTTTTTTTTTAAGGCCAAAATGCAGCAGCTAATAATAATGATGAAATGTCTGT
This sequence comes from Pluvialis apricaria, assembly GCA_017639485.1. Classification (NCBI taxonomy): domain Eukaryota; kingdom Metazoa; phylum Chordata; class Aves; order Charadriiformes; family Charadriidae; genus Pluvialis; species Pluvialis apricaria. Next base: position 1,942,974 of record CM030024.1, read on the forward strand.
GCACAGCCAAATTACTAAAATCTACTCCGTGTTTTCCTGGAAAAGAATGCGGAGAGTTGGCAAACTTGGTTGTAGCTGGGTCTGCCGACGGCCGAGTACAATGCTACCACTGCAAGATACCGAGCGGTTTGCAAGTTAAGCAACACCTTCAATCAGATGTGAGTCCCCATTTGTTATCCTTAAAGAATTTCAGCTGTATATATTATAGTAGTACTTTGGCTCTTTGTATTTATTTTAGAGGGCTATACTAAAGAACATTATAAACTCAGGCATGTCCATGCTATATGAACTCCATATGCTGAAGCTTAATTTTAAATGCCATTAAAAAAGCACTTAACATTTACAATATATCAGTCCGGCTACTTTAGCAGCTTGGATGTTCTACAGTAAATGAAATGATTGAGGAAAAAAAAGAAATTCAGAAGCTAGATGTTATAAAAATCCCTGATGCAGGACATTTGCCTGGTAGGACGCAGCAACTGTCAAACAGTATCCATCTCATTTCTGTTTTTTAGTCAATTCCTCCTCTTTTTTGTTTCATTTTCAAATGTCATTTTAAGGCCTAATTTAAAAAAAAATATGTCTTGGCATTCAGATTGGATTCCTTATGCAATTTTTTTCAATGTGTGAATTGGGCTGTGTATTCGCAAATTGAAATGTCCTACTGTATTTATCCAGGTGCTTACCTGTAGGAGGACAAGGTTAAGAGCAGTGCAGAGTTTATGAATGAAAATCAAATACGGACATTGCTAAAACCACCCCTTTTTAGTCCCGGCTAATTACATGGTAAACATCTGGAATTTATGCAGGGCGAGTAAAAGAGTCACTTGAAATGATTTCGAACAGGGCCCATTTTGTTGCCTTCTCCCCAAGCAGCGACAAAATGGTGCTGCAGACCTGGGCCAGCTCGGCCGGGTGCAGGGGCAACGCACGGGAAAAGGAGGGATAAAGGCAGGGGGCAAAACGGCCTCGACGTCCGAGGAAAAATGACATCAGAATTTGGGCCCTTATTAATTAGGGTAATTAGAATGACTCTGGGATGTAGCAGTTCTCATCCTCTGTTCCCTTACACCGGTGGAAAGGAGAATTTTCTGTTCTGGCTGTTGCTTGATGGCCTTGGTGAGCCAGTTTGCTCAATTGACTTATCTTTTTCACTGGATGAGGAGGAGGTTGGGGAGATGGAGCCAAGAAAGTAGTTCCTCTGAGGATGTAAAGTGTCTGATCCTGCAAATCCTGGCTCCTGATGCAGTCTCAAGGGCTCAGGAAGCCCATGGCAGTGCCTGTACCCATCAGGGCCATCTTCTTTGCATCACAAGACCAGACTGTGATGCTATATACTGGTTTGATGGCCATAGCTTTATAAAAAAAATATTCTTAATATTGCAAAGATTCTGTAGATATGTGAGATATATATAAACGTTCTTTAATAATACAGTGTTTTATGTGATGTTGCCCATTTGGTGTCAGCTGCTACGCATCCGCTAAAGTCAATGGTAAGTCAGAGGGACGGCTGCATTTTCAGTGGAGAGCTCTGCGGTGGATGCACTTGAGCAAGGTTTAAGAGCATGATGTGATTTGGGCTATTCGGGAAGGCCAGAGGAGTGGTGTTGGTCCACACCAGTGCAGGATTTAACCCTTAGTCTCCCCCCAGGCTTTGCCAATCCTCAGGTTTTAGTCTGTTGAAGGGAGCGCAGGTTCAGCTACTGCATAGGAGTAGTGGTAGGACTTGGTGTCATGGACATTGGGAACGTGTGAATGAGAAAGCCGCATGTGCTGTGTTTCTTCTGAAGTGTAGTTAGATCTTGTGACTTTTTCATGCATGTTCATGGCAACAAGAAATCTGCCTCTTTGAGGCTGCCATAAGCCACGCAGAGCCTCCTGGGGTAGAGGGCTCCCTGTCCGAGCCTCCCGTAAGGATAGAGGTCTGTGTTGAACCCCCTCCATCTCTCTCTCTACACCCACCTTTTCCTGACACTGACCCATAACCTCCTTCTATATACCCTCACCTGTATTTGTGCCCTGTTTTGCACTAGCCCTGTGCAGCCCACGCTCTGGAAACGGTGAGTTTAATCCAGGTGATGTATAAGCAGCAATAATGTTTTGTAGCTCATTTGTCCGAGCGTGAATTCATCACATGGTGGATCTGCCTTTTGGGGCGCCGCGCCAAGTTTCCATCACTTCCAGTGCTGCTCCAAGTTGCTCACTAATGTGTTAACCCTTTGCTTTACCTAAGGCGGATGTTTCCTAGTTACAAGGTTAAAGTGACCGGAATGAACCCCAAGACCAAGTACATCCTGTTGATCGACATTGTCCCAGCAGATGACCACCGGTATAAATTCTGTGACAATAAATGGTAAGAGAACACTTCTGTCTGCCTTCTTTTCCATAATAAAATTGCAATTGGATTGACTGTTTGCTGTGCAAACTCAGTAACCAACATAAATACCTTCCCACGGGAGGGATGCCAACATCCCAGAGCTCTCTTTCCTGGAGCAGCAATAGGTACAAGAGCCAACGGCTGGGAGTTTAAACCAGACAAATATAAAATAAAATATTCTTAACAGGCTGGGTGATTAAGTGCTGGAACAAACTGCTAATGGAGGTGGTGGATTGTCCATCCCCAAAGCGCTCAAGATTGGATGTCTTCTTGGGGGAGATACTTTAGGCCAAGCACAGGTTGTCTGGCCGTGTGCAGGTGTAAGAGGGTAAAGCCACCGCCTGCATTATGCCAGAGGCTGGACTAGATGATCTAATGGTCCATTTTGGCCTTAAAAATTAAGTATCTATGTGAATTGAGAAAAGTTTTAAATTCCTTTCTTCTGTAGTAATATTTTGCTTTTAGGAGATCAGCTATAAAGCAAAACGTGGGACACTTTACTCGAAGCCCTGGTTCAGCCACGCTGATCAGGCAGACGAAGGGAGCAGTGATTCCTGCTGTCGCAGTCCAATGCCAGATCTGGTTTAGACTCTTTTTCTTTTAATTTATTCTTCCCCCAGAGTTTCCTTCTCTTCTGTTATTCTTCCCTCCCCTGCGCCTTTGATAGTAAAGTTACTTACCCGAGAGATAGAAATGATTTTTGCTTTCTGATGAAGCAAGCACGTTGCTTTCTCTTTTGATTTTTGTGCCCCAAATATGCCCAGCAGCCTCCCTCACTGTGAATATTCGCTCTGCTTTTCCCAAACCCTTCCACCGGCTGCTGCTGGGTGGAAAGAAGAGCAATGGAAAACTTCGTAGTCATCTTAATGGGAAAGAGCCTGGCAACATCCTATAAAACTGTCATAATTTACTTGCACGTTAGGGCTGCTCTAGTTTTTAAAAAATCCCTTTTCCGCTCGCTTTTGTCCTGGAGTGCCGCTGGGCAAGAAGAGTGGACTCGGGGCTCCGCGGCGCGGCGGCCACTTTGTGTTTTAACCATTAAGCCCTAGATGATGGATAGTTGTTAACTCTGTTTAATTTAGCTTTTGCCAGCCCTAGAGCTGTTTCCCCTTTTCATTTTATTGCTGCTGGAAAGTCTCTGTTGTTTTTTGGTAATATTGCTTTTATTGGTGTTTTAGAAGAGGAGAACAATGCACAGTAATGGGGGAGTTGCCATTAAGTGATGTCTCATGGCTGGGTCTTGTGTCCGTGCGAGGTGGTGGTGTGGGGGCAAGGGGAGCTGGCAGAAGGGTACGAGGGGCCAACACGCAGCTCCGGAGCAGGGAGAAGCCCCTTCCCACCGGAGCTGCCGCCTGGCTGAGGGCTGTGGGAGCCCTGCATGGCTGCGGAGGGTGCACCCACACCAGTACCCACCTCCTGCTCCCAGGTACCTTCTCCTGGGGAAGTGTGTGAGACCACCTCCCATTGCAGAATGGCCTTTGAAGGCTTCAGCCTCTCCAAAAACCCAGACGAGATTTCTTCCTTGACCAATGCCAACTCAATTGCCATGTAGAGATGCTGGCCCAAGGAAATGCCATGCGGGAGCAATCCCCATGAGCAGCAGGAGCCTCTCCGAGCTCCCGTGCCCCAGCGCATCCCCCCTAGGGCTGGTGGGAGGGTTGCTGGGTTGAGTTCAAGGACAAAACGCTCTCCTATGTCCGGGCTGGTGACCGCTGCCAAGGTGATGCAATCTGTAACCGCTGTGTTTGCAGGATGGTGGCCGGGAAGGCAGAGCCGGCCATGCCGGGGCGGCTGTACGTGCACCCCGACTCACCTGCCACGGGAGCGCACTGGATGCGGCAGCTGGTGTCCTTTCAGAAGCTAAAACTCACCAACAACCACCTGGATCCCTTTGGACATGTAAGAGAGACGTTCCGCAAGGGTTTTGGTCGGCGGTGGGCCCGCGGTGCCGAATTTATGTCTGGACTGGGAGGCTGGTTGGGATGTGGCAGTGAATTTAACGATGAGGAGCGGCGTTTATTTTGCGCTGCCAGTGCAGCTGGGTGGGTGGGGAGTGCTTAATGCTGAGGGAGGTGGGCTGCCGCTGCTGCCTGCATGCTTCCCCTGCTCTTGGAAATGCAGCCTCTGACTTGCTCAGCCGCGTCGTGCCAGATGCCACCGACCTTTTATTTTCTGCCCAGGAACTTTCCAGGCAGTGCTGTGGGATTTTCAGCCTGGCTGTTGCTGCGCACGGTACATACAGCTCGTAGAAACAGGTTGCATAAACTCATTATTTTCCAGGCTGGCTTTGGCAGCCCTATAAAAGATGAAGTATTTCATTTGGAAAATCTTAATTCATGTGTATTGCGAATGCAGAAGCGGGAAGTACACAGTTATCTACCACAGCGCATTTAATAACTCAGAACAAGGGCCCTTCCAGCCCGCCAAAGGCAAAAGAGTGCTTAGAAAACATATATAAAAATATGGACTTGTCTGGTTTGCACTGTCCGAGCTGAAAATCACATAAAAATAAGCAAACCTTGCTGGCTGGAGGAAGGGAAGATAGAGTTTAAAACCCTTTTAGGTTTAATGCCATCAGCTCCTAGTACCACAGGTAAGAGAATCTACTTTGTATCACCACATGTGGATTTTAACCTGCCGATCGTTTAAGCAGCAGCAGTTTGGGGGGGCGAGCGGGGGCTGTGAAAAGGTCCTGAAGACGCGTGCAGAGGGAGAAGGGGTGTATCTGTCTTGCTCAGAATTATCATGCGTGAAGCCTCTAAAGAGAGGGTTTTCACACGGAGTCGATTGTCCCGATGCCACCCAAAATCCATGCAGAAAGTGTGATTCTGACACAGCTAAATCAGATGGAGCTTTATGGCGTTGCCTCTGGTGGCAGGGTGACCCTATCAGTTTAAAACGCTGTTAGAAAATTCAGAATTTTTGCAGCTTTCGTAATTTTCTGCCAATTTCGGACTTTAAAAAGCAAGGGTGCCGATCCCACGCGTCGCTGCCGCGGTGCCGCGGCACAGCCGGGCTCTGGCAGCGTGACACGGTGATAACCCAGCCTTGCGCAAAGCCGTCGGCGGTGCCGGGAACTGACCCTCTTCCCCAGCCTACTGACCCCAATGAAACATGTGTGAACTTCAAAGGCTAATCAGGACCATTTAATGCTGACGTTATTAATCACAGGCGATCTCGCCCCTTCACTCTTCTTTAAGGGGGAAAGCACCATGGAAGTGAAATGAAAACAACCACGTTAAGGGTTGCACAGTAAAAATTACATAAAGCCCATAAGTGCCGACGTTTTGGTGTCAGCAGCCGTACCGACCTGCTTGCTTTGCACGTGGCATTTTTTTTACTCCCGTGTTTTTCTCTTGGTTAACTGTGTAGCTTAATATATGACTGTTTATGTTGTAAAATGTAAACCATAAAACATACAGGATGTTTGACGTGGCCCGTAAAGCAAACAGGATGTGCAGTGTTGGTTTTGTGACTTTAAACGTTTGCTTTTCCTGACTTTGTCATTTTTTAACTGTGATTTTAACACTGCATTTTAATGGGGAAGATTCCCCGCTCCCACTTCTCTTACCAAACAGCCTGTTTGTCCTCCCACAAAGCTTCCCCCGCGACGCAGAGGGGACGCCGCTTTGCGTTTTGGGGCGATACCTGCGGCACGATGCAGCGGCCACGCTCCGGGTGAGCGCTGCTCGGTGCTCCCGTGCCACGTGAGCTGCTCTGCCTCACACGCAGCCCGGCACGCTCCGGCGCACGCTGCTGGGGAAAATGCCTGGAATAACCCATTTGAAGTGCCCCGGTCACTGTGCGGTTCAGGCACTGACAACCTGCCTGGCTAAAAGGGGATTTAGCCCCTTCTCAGACAGTTCCTCGTTAGGCTTCTAAATTAATCATCTGCTTTAAAGAAGCAGTACTCCACTTCTTACTGTGCACACGGGGGAGACCTGGGCTCTGTACTAGGCGAGCGTGAGTTTTCCTATCATCATGAAAACTGTTGTGCTGCTGTTGCATGGGTGGCCGATGTCCCTGGTCAGGCAGTGTCTGCCCGGCACGGCACAGCTCTCCCAGCCCTGCCGGCGAAGGCATTACATTATAAATAATAACAGCTTCTCATTTCTAGGAATTTGTTCCCAGAGATTGCAAACGCTCTCTTAAAGCGCCCTAAGAAAAACAAGTCAGAAAACCCACAGGGTTTGTTTGCCTTCTCGTGCTCCAGCGCAGCCTGCCTGCCATTTCCTTTTGTCTTTGATTTTCTCCAAACCTCAAAACCACGTGGAGCGATGATTTCTGCAGGCTGCCACTGGTGCTTTTTTTTTTTTTTGGTGTGCGGGCAGCTGCCCAGCCAGACCTGCGCCGGCTCGCCCGTCCTGGCACCCTCGGCTGCCGTGGGTGCCCGCAGGTGTCACGGCACTGGGCTCCCTACCTGGCTGCCACCGTCCTGGGCTCCAGCTCCTCCCGGCATCCCCAAATCCCGCAGATCCTGGCCCTGCCCGCAGCTCTTTGCTGTACGTGAGCAATCCCCTCCAGTCCCTGCCGTGCTCCGATGCTCAGGGCTCAGACCGAAACTGCGTGCTGCCTGGCAGGGCAGGAGGGGTGAGGAAGCAGGGGACAGGCACATGGCGAAATATCTTTGCACTAAATATTTCTTTTCTGGATTAACTGTTTTTTTTTGGCAGACGCTTATTGCAGGGGGAAAGAAAGAATGGAGCTCTTGCAGCTCCCCAGCCTGTTCACCTCCTGGGTGACATCGAGCATGGGGAGCTGATGGTCAGGCTGAGGCGTGCATGGTGTTACGGGGTCTCGCAAGAAGGATGTGGTGGATTTTATGGGCTCGCGGTGGCGGACGCAGCTGGAGCACGACGGGCTGCTGGGCTCCGTCCCCGTCCGCAGCCGCCCTGCGTGGCGTGGGGGCACCCAGGTTTGAAGGGCAAACACATCACGGCGTGGGGTGCAGCTGCTCTCCTGGGGACCTGGGATCTCACCTGAAAAACAGCCAGGCAGGAATTCCACGTGATCTCAATGAATTCGTTGATAAATGAATGCATGCCCTGACTCCGTGTGCTGTAATTGCTGCTTAACGTCAGGGACAAGCAGCCCCACAGAGTTCATAAAGAGAAGTGTAGGTACATTTGAGGCTTAAAATAAGTAAGTTAAACAGCTTAATTAATAAGCCACGGAGCTGAAGCCCTTGCTGCAATCCACGGAATTAGACGGAAGGTTATTTACTGTGCTGGCGGGAGGGGATGCCTTACAGGCGGTGCTGGAAAGCCTCTCTTTCTGACACCGAGCCCATAAAACCCAGCCACCAACCGTCCCTCTTCAGTCTCAAAACCCCACGCTCCTGCTTCTTCCACCGGCCAGTTACCTGTTGTTATTCGTTACAGTCAGAGGCATGGGAGGCATTTTTGCAGTGCAGACGCATAAAAACGTGCAGATTTTAAGTAAGAAGAAATTAAGCGCCAAGCTCCGTAATCTGCCTGCAAACCCCTCTGGTTGAGCACGTTTTGCGGCAGGTACGCCTGTGCCCGGCTCACGCACCACGGCCTGAAAATGTGAGCTGTATATTTTCCTCTTGGGGGATTTTTCGACCATGAAAGGCTTCTTTCACACCAGGCTTAACAACTGAGAAATGCTCATGTTCAGAATGGATTAAGAAATCAGCAGCTGCCGTAATGTTTAGCTATGGCAAGGTCTATCTGATCCTAAAGAAAGCATTGTAAGCCACCTATGCTTAGAGTAAAATCTTAATTTATGTATTTTCAAATCTTTACATGCAGAGATAATCAGCCTGATAGAGTCCCTGATTTACGCGGGGCTGGTGAGTGATGGGGTTAGTGATCCTGGCAGAGCCGATGCTTCGCTCTCTAATGCCACGTGAATAACAGGCAGTTGCATACAGTTTGTCTGTGGAGACAAACATACTCTCCTAAGTGCCAGCAAGCTGCGCAGGGGTGGCACGTCCCTTTCCCATTCCTGGTGTATTCTGCCTGGGAAACACCTATCTGTGTTTTCTAGGTGAAAACTGGGAATGACTCCTTCATCATGAAGCAGGTTATGGCATTGCAAGTGCTAACAGATCGGTTGGCAGCCAGCGGTGATGCACAAAAATAACCTCTCTGTCGGAAAGGATAACATAATACTTGTATTTCTTTCAGAAGGTTAGTTCAGGGCACATGGGGAAATATTGAGCAAGTCCTGACAAGTATCTCCGTAGTGATAAATGCTCATGAATGGAATTCCACTTTCTTTAAACCTCTGGGTTTAAAGTATGTAAACAGCGGCGCGGAGGGCGCCCGTGAGACGGTCCTTATGGCCAGCGAGCTGTGCACTGCTCCCGGCCCCAGCAGGTGAAGGATGCTCAGGGCAGGTGCGAAGCTGCCAAAGGGGCACAGGGGGAATTTGCTGAGGGGCTTCGGCTCAGACTCGCGGTGAGGTTATTCTCCTGTGCAACGTACTTCAGTTAATCTGGCTTTCTTGTTGTTTCTCTGTTTGGGCTTTTCTTCATCTCCTGACTCAAGGTATTGTTTAAGCTGCTGAGAGTGGCAGCTCTTTGAAGCAAAACATCATCTTTTCTTTCCTACGTGCAGTGCTGAGCAGTACAGCACGCGTGCCTGGGGCACGGCGACGGCAGAGATCGCTGTCATACCCCCCCCAGCACACACGGACCCTCAGCCCTGGCTCCCCGAGACCCTGCAAGCACTGCCCCGGGCTTGAGCAGTGGGCAGAGCTGGCGGAGGTGCCAGGAGGGGTCCCTGCTCCCACGGCACTGCGGAGGCACAGGGGCTGTCTGCAATGCCCCATGGCAAACAACCTCCCCGCGCAGCCAGCCCTCCTGCTAATGTACACAATAATGTACATAATACTGTACATAAAGGTACTTAACGTACCTTGAGGGGTGGTGAGAATGAGCAGGAAGGGTTAGAAACCACCCAGCAAGGGTTAAGCAGTGTCCTTAAATGCCAGGGCTGCTGCAAAGCAGCAGAGGCTGTTAATTAGAGCAGACTTCAGTTTGGTTTTACACTCTGTACGTGACATAGGGAGGACATGAGGATGCCTTTCAGGCATCAGGGAGAGGACTGGCCATGAAGAGCGCCAGCTTTCGGTACGGTGTCAGGGAGGGCTGCGGGTTGGTGGCCCCTGAGCTGCCTCCAGAGGCGCGCTGGCAGTGCGGGAGCCCAGCTTTGCTTGGGTCTTTTTCCCGAGGACCTTTTGGATGGGGTTTTCAGTATCCAGAGGAGTTAACGATGCGCTGGATGGCAGCTCCCAGGGAAGCCCGTCTCACCAGACACAACGTGTCTGGAAGAAAACCCTATCTCACGCTCAGGCCCCCTCTTGCCCTGATTCCAGGCAGGCTGCGGACGCGCAGAGCCACGTAAGGCCAGCGCTCGTAGGTGCCAGGTAATGTTGGAAAACAGCAGAGGAGAAAGCACATCACACAGAGGGTTCTGCTTTTGTTGTTGTTGTTATTGTTAATGACTCCACTGAAATTAAACCTCTGCCAGAGGAAGAAGCCTTTCTCATGGGCTTCTGCAGCCGGGCCAGCTTGGAAAGGGCGATAGCATCACATCAGTATTTCTGGCGGGCTTCGGCTGGGACCACATCAGTTGGAAATTGTTTTCTTTTTTTTTTTTACGGAATACGTAAAGGTATTCCAAGGCGGGAGGAATACAAGCAATAAATGAAGATTGGAAGTGGAGATTGTGACAAATAGAAGCAGATATTTAATTTAATCCCCTCCAACACAGCATTGCTGAGCTTGGTTATGTTATATACCCTGTACCTACTTCGCTCCTTGGCTGCTGACGGTGCCTTTTAATTACCATAATGGACTTTATCTGCTTTTAAAGCGTGGGATTATTTTAGTTTCTGAGATGTAACCTTCTGAGGTTTAAAGCTACAGCATATTATAGATGGTCTGTCACTTGTGATGACATTTTAAGTGATATTCCTGATTTTCTTGACCCAAATCTGCTATTTACTGGCTTTACTCTTTAATGCTGATGGCTTGACCCTTTGATGCTGATGAGTTTGTTATTTCTCTCCAGATTTATTATTTGCACACTTGGTTTTATTTGATTATCACTGAAAGACTTATTTTTTCCCCTCGTCTTGGGGTTTCCCTTTCATTTCTCTATTAATTCAATTTTAGCATTTTTCTGTCTTTGCTTGTCAGGCACACTCAGGCACTTTAATTAGGTTAACGTCCTAGTAATCTTAGGAAACCTTACATTTTATTTAGAGATATTTTTTTTTTATTATTTGTTTGCTTTATGACTTGCAGCCAAGCGGTTTCCTCGCCGGGTGCTGGCGTGAGGTTTACGTGCCGCCTCGGCGGCTGCCTCCCCACAGCCCCGCTGTGGCGCTGGGGATCGGCTCCGGCTGAAGGGGTGGGATGGGGCCGCAGCGGCTCCCAGGCGAAGTCCTGCCTGGTGGGAAGGGACGCGGCCTCGCTGGCTGCACCCGGCTGCTCCTCACTCACACCAGTGCCGTAGGACCGCTCCAGCAAGAGAGCAGTTTCACATCCTTATTCTCAGCTAAAGATTTCTTACATTTTTATATGGCTTCTTATATATATAAGATTTCTTATATGTATATAAGGACTATATATAATATATATTTTTTCTTATGTTTAAAAATAAGAACTATGTAAGAATTTTATATATATATATATACGCCTCTCCCATTACCAAACTAGCTTTTTCCTCAGTCTGGTTAAAACTTGAAAGAAATCTTTTGCCCAGCCCTAAATTTGAAGTAAATTTTTTTTGGAGCCCTCACTAAGTCTTCTGCTGAAAAAATACCCATGAAAAGGCTATTTTCTTTTTTTCTTTTTTTTTTTTTGTTTTTTTTTTGACCCATCCATTTTAGGAAATGTCTTACAGCTGATCTGGGAAATAGTGGTGCCCAAATAAATTATAAAGCCCAGTGTGAAGTTTTACATTGTCTGCTTTGTTTCTGAATAAAATAAAATAAAATAAAATAAAATAAAATAAAATAAAATAAAATAAAATAAAATGGAGCAGAGCTGTGTGCCGCTGGGGATGGCATGTGTTTCACAGGGATGAATAGCTCTGCGTGTGCAATTTAAATAGCTGGGTCAGAAATGGCCAGTGGAGCTCTTGGTCGAAAAGAAGATTTACATCTCTTGTGTTAAATCTTTTTGTTGTTACATTACTGGTTTCTATGAGTCAAATTCAGTGGATTTTAGTAAGGTTTAACTTGACTCAGATCCTGAAATCATCTTCCAGTCTTGGGTGGGGCGCTGGCCTGGAGAAGGGCAAGTGAAGATGTCAGGGCTTGCCCAAGTCCTTTTGTGTCCACGGGTGACACGAGGCCATGCAGCAGCGTGGGGCGGTGCAGGGGATGTCCTGGGATCGCAGCCCTGGCATCCGCCCGCTCCTGTCCGTTCCGAAACAAATGCTCATGAGCTGGTGTGGAGGTGGACTTCTCCTCCACACCAAAGCTGCATCCCAGGGCCAGGAAACACTACGACGAATTTCAGCTGACATTAGATGAAAAAGGACTGAGAGAAAAAAAAAATATTTTAAAAAAAATCCTGGCTTTGGCCCTCTCGTAAGGAACAATTTGTCTGAGCTCATGTTGAATCTTTTCCAAGGATTTTCCAGCCTTTCTTTTTTTCCCCCATTGTGTGGATTGCCAGGACAAACGTGTGGGTTTGGGAGGCTCCTCCTCCGGCAGCGAGCAGCCCAGCCGGCTGGAAAAAGCCCCTTCCCGCCGCCGGTGGGGTGCCGCCGGTCAGCCCCGCTGCGAGGCAGCCTGGTTTGAGCACAGCGGGGTGAGGAGTCTCCTGGAGATGACTGGAAATAAATCGGATGAGGTTTAGGTAGTTTTGGAGCTAGTGTTCTAGCTGCTGTGGGGGATGTCTGAATATAGTGTTTGATTTGGTTGGACTCGTTGATCTTTTCCAACCTGAAGCTGCTTGCTTTGGGCTGATGCATCTCTGCAGGCTCCCGAGGTGGCCACAGTGAGGGTGGTGGCACTGCGCTCCCATCGTCTGTCCCCTGGAGATGTCCCGTCCAGCCCGGGCAGCCCAGCCGGGGCAGGTCCTGTACTGATGCTCTGTGGCATCCCTGAACCATTTAGTCCTAAAGAAAAGTTAGGTTTGGGATGGCTTATGCCACCAAATGCTCTAAATATTAATCGAGATGACCTGCAGCAGTGGTTGTGATTCTGGAAGAGCCTCATTGATTAACGTGCTCTTTTTTCCATGCCGGAGACTGAATTGTCAGGTTTTTGTTCTGGTCCTTTGCGTCCCAGCTCAGTGTCCCGGTGTGGGACGAGGGCCAGCCTCAGCTCAAAGGCTTTTTCACTTTGAAAGAATAGAAGGAAGGAAGAAAGAAGCAGAAAATATATTAAAATGAGAGATTTTATATTAGTTATGTGATCTCCCGGGAGCAACCATAAAATTATGTGGCTTTTTCGTAGCCATTTACTATTCAATATAAAAAGGGTAGTTGCCATAACAACCACTGCATCATATGACATTTGATACCTTGGCGAAACAGGGAGCGCTCTTAAATCAACTCCCCAAATTTCATATGAAAGTAAATACATTTTACTGGTGATTTCAAGGCAAGTTTGCATTGCGACAAGCAATGCGGTACTGTTACCCTGCTAAGCCTCTGGCCTCTGGGCCCGATCCTGCAAACTGGCAAATGTCTTCGAGCCCTGAAGCCGACATTACTCAGCAGTGTGTGAGATTAGATGCTAAAGGAGTATGTTTTCCTAAGTAAAATTAAATGGAAGGAGCAAATGACACCATTTTTTTTTTGGACATTTGTTGCTGACTGGGGAATGCCAAAAAAATAAAGTGGAGCTATATTACAGCTTAAGTTCCAGCTGCCAACTGTGTGATCAGCACAAAGGAGGGAGACGGGTTAAAAAAAAAAAAAAAAAAAAAAAAGGAGATGTTTGTGTAAGCTCACATTTGACTTTGGAGTTCGTCTCTCTTGCAATCTGGTCCGCACGTGCAACGTTGCGGGGGTAGAAGTGACATCACCCTCGAGATCCGCTTTGGCTCCTCTCTGGCCAGCAGTAACGGAGTTACGGTGGCGCCGGGGGGTGTGCGGGTTTGGGGGGGGCATCCCGGTGAGCGTCAGTCTGTGCAGCACAGTGACTGCCTCGGGGGGCGCGAGACATGAAATGGTTCCGAAATACTGGCGGAGCTGTTTGGGTCTCGCCCGGCGCAGCACGAGGAGGGTCCCCGCGGATGGGTCCCCACAGCAGTGCAGGTGCTTCGTTGCAGCCTTTTGGTGCCGTCCACGTGGATGCTCTTAAAGAAGGTTGTCATTGCCCACATGGGTATTTTTTAGCAGCTGTTTTGTTTCCAGAAAACGTGTATTTTCCAGGCAGAAAGAGTGCTTGGGTGGCGGTGGTGGGAGATAGCATCCCCAGGGGGGCCCATGTTGGGATGTCGAGCTAAGATCCACTTCCTAAATTTGCGGCTGTCCATCTAATTTGAGGAGTGTGGCTAGGATATCTGTTTGATTTATCTTTTGTTGTTGTTTTTTTCTTTAATACAGAAAAAAAATTGTATTTATTAGACTCCTAAACGTGCCGCTATTTCATGTAAGCTGAGCTGTTGCTTTCATAGACAAACAGACAAGATCACCAAATTGCAGAGAGGCTTCCAGTTACTAAGCCAGTGTGCCTCAATGCTGCTCAAGAAACACTGCTTTCCAGTTTCCCTTACTAATTTTTTATCCTTGTCCTTTATCACGTTAAAATTCCCCTCTAACCAATATACCAGTAACAGTTTTCAGTGGCAAGACAAGGCAAACACCATTTCTTTTTTAGCAGCTAACCTATCTCAAACTACCTACGCTTTGTACCGAAAAACAATTTAAAAACGTGTGTGACAGTGTCTGACACTGACTTAATCTCCCCGTGCCCTCGCCATGAAAAAGATAAGTGCAGGAAAATATAAAGTTCTTGTTTCAGCATCATCTTTGAGGCTGAGAGCTCCTACATCACCTTTCATCCTGCCCAGTGCTGCTGCTGAAGCCCTTCCTGCCCAGCGCCGACCAGCAGCAGCCGGGCTCTGTCCCCTCAATTAAAATACTTCTCATTTTTGACACAATTCTTTAAGTTAATCTTTCCACTGATGTTCGTCATCGGAGTGGAATTTACATTTGTTTTGTGTATTTTTAGCCAGTGACCAGTTTTCCACAGCAGCCTTGAAAACTATTTAGCCTGAATTGTTGGCATTTCACTTTGCACAGGCACAGTGTTTTGCAGCTAAGGGTTGGGAGGCTTTCTTTGAATGATTTGTAGAGTTTTTGAGTGCACAAGGCTCACACCAAGCCCACATGCGGAGGATGCATGCGCAGACACAGCCTTTGTACATGGGTTCTTGTTTTCAAGCCTGTGAAACGGTTGTGTGTACGCGGAGAGTGCTCGCTGCCTCCTGAAAAAGATGTGAGAAATCACCGCAGCAGGCACAGGGAGGCATCCGAAATCTGAAAGAGCACCACGACATCCCATTTTCATCCCCAATCTGACGTGCTGACCGCTCTGCCAAACAGCTGAAGGGATTTTCTTTGTCGTATGAGCATGTCGTATTTTTATGGGGCTTTGCTTTTGCTGGAAGCTGTTCCCCATCCGCATCCGTGGACACTGACTCGATGAAGTTAACCTCAGTGCTCTGTGGTTCTCACATCTATTAATCACGTTTCGTGCTCAGTGATGGCTGTTTGGCTTTGATCTGGCACATCTCAAGGGGTTTCCTTTCATGGTCACTGCACTTGAAGAAATTCGGCACTTTCCAATGGGTACTTACACTGAGACACGTGGCCAAATAGTCACTTCAGTGCAAGGGACAGAAATGCCCAACCCTGTAGATGCAGTGGGCTAAATTAAGCCATTTAGGGGATCCCCCCCCAAACATCCCACAGATATCAAGCGGTTCATGACAAACCTCCAGGCAGGTTTGCAGCCACAACCATAACCTCGAGCATCTGTCAAAAATCCTTTCCTGAATGCTTCTATCAATCAGGCTCCAAAAAATGATGTCTTGTTCATTTTGAAAATTGTTCAGATGCTTTGGGTTTAAAGAGGTTATAAGAAAAAACAGGAAAATGTTTTTTAAGGGGGTCATTATAGCCCGGTGGGTACTGCTTTGGAGGGGAAATACAAACTATTAATCCAGAGCGTACTGAAACTCGGGCTCCTAATTTTCCCTTTGGCAATTTCAGTTTAAGATTGTTTTCTTCGGGCTGCTGTTGACTTACTCTGGCTCTGGGGACGAGTCTCCTGTCCTTGCTAGACCTGGGCAGGCAGGGAGAGGCGGTGAGGAGAGCTTAGCACACCCCAGCTTCTGCTCCAGACAGCCATTATTTATCAGCTTGGCTCAACTCTTAATTATTGAAAATTAAAATGCCCCTTCTTATGAAAGTCTTGGCCCTTTGGCGTTATTCATCTTGGCTTTGTTTTACGAGTGGCTGATACATGAAAGCAGAGAAAAAGCTCCAAGCCCAAACCTGAGCTGACCCTCTCAGATCTACACCCTGCACATCAACAGCCGCAAAGTGGTTAAGAGACTTGATGCAAAGCTGATAAAATGCCAAAAATTCCTCATTCTCTCTCTTGGGGAGCAGGGAGGGTTGTCTGGAAAATGTCAACAATAAAAATTGCATTTAAGTGGTATATAATGCAGCCAGCTACTGTGGGCAGTGTTACGTGCAGCCAGACGAAGGGGTTTAAAGAGCACAAGCTCCCCGCGCTGCCTCCCGCCCCAGCTGGAGCGTACAGAGCAGCGCCGCCGCCACGAGCTCTCCTCAGCACAGACGGGCACGAAATAGAAAGGGCTCCTGAGCACAAACGCCGAACACGGAGCAATTGTCTTCTGTTTTTTGAAAATTCTCATTTAAAGTTGGCTAAATCCAATCCAATGATCTTGCTCTGCTGTATTGCATACATCCATCTGTCCATCCATCCGTCCATCCATTTAACTACCACCAGCTGAAGACAGCAGCCGGTGTGGTCTTCCCTACTTGGCCCTTTTCCTGTCTCTCCCTCGGCGATGAATGTGTCCGTGCAGGCTGCTTTGGGCACCCCAGTAAGGGGATGGGTGTCAGCTTGGCTGGAGGTGCCCTCGCCTCCAGGACCAGCCGGGCTTGGGAAGGGCAGACTCAATTAGCCAATTTGGGAGAGGGAAGAAGAGATTGAAAAGGGTTATGCCAAGAAAACAAGAAGAATGCAGTATTTCTTCTTTGCCCAGTAAAAGGGAGAAACGCTTTTCTTAAACCCATTCAATTTCTTAAAAGAAATTCCATTTCTTAAAACCATTTTCTTCTGTAGCATCTGGGCACATCCCTTCTTTGTAGAAGAACAATGCCGCGGGGCCGGGCGGCACTGGGGGGGCTGGGGCCAGCCGCTCCTGGCTTGGGTAGCCCCGCTCGGCCCCTAATGCTCCACCAGAGGAGCCCTGCACTGGCCTGAGCCCGGGCTGTGCAATCCCCGCTGGACTCAGCCCTTCCTCGCCTCCCCCGGCCCCCGCCGTAAGAAAGCGCTGGGCCGGCTCCTGCCTCTCGCTCGCAGGGACAGAGGAGAGGGCAGAAGCTGCCGAGTGACTGCGAGAGGTGCCCGGACCCAGCCACCCGCACGGAGCTGCTCCGCAGGCAGGAGGGGAAAATATAAATCTCCTCTTTTGTAGTTTTCTTTTACCAGCAGATAAAAGAAAAATAGCTTGCTTGCTTTTTTTTCCTCCCCTCCCCCTGTGGTTTGTGTGATTTTTTTTTTTTTTTTTGCCTCTGCTAAACTGTGTATTTTTCAGCTCAGTAAAGTATTTATTAGGAATCTTTATGGACCAGTCTGCTGGTGAATTATATATATTGTACAGCTTCAGCATGAGCTGGGAAAAAAATTTATGACTTTTTTTCCACCCAGACTGACTCTCTCCAATAGCAATAAGAAAATGAGGGTTGACCAGGAAAGCTTTAAGTTCAGTTCTGCTTGCCAGAGCAGCAGATACCTTTTCTGTCTTGGTTCATGTGCGTTTATATAATGTAATTTTCCCCTCTCATTTGAAAGCAAAGCTAAAGCTGAGCACTAGTGGGCTTCTGCCCCCTGCTAGTAAAGTCTGTCGAATAGCTATGGCTTGTCTTTTTTTTTTTTTTTTTAAACTGGATTTTTCACGTTTGCATCGATTGTTTTTCAGATCATTCTTAATTCAATGCATAAATACCAACCACGGCTGCACATTGTGAAGGCGGACGAGAACAACGCTTTTGGGTCGAAGAACACAGCCTTCTGCACGCACGTTTTTCCGGAGACATCCTTTATATCGGTGACCTCCTACCAGAATCACAAGGTAGGGTGCTTTTCTGCTGAAAGGTGCTTAATTCCCGTTCGCGGGCTTTCGCAACTCCCAGCCCTCTGCGGCCGAGGGCTGCGAAACGATCTTAGGAAAATTGCAGCGGCACAGGGATGTGGCTGCGGTGCTGCGCTTTGACGAGCAGGATCTGTTTGCTCGGAGGGAGGGGCAGAGCCTATTCTGCTGCTATTGTGCAGCAGAAAACGCTTGCTTTCAAAGAGAAGTTTCCATCCCAGCCCTGCAAGCGTTGAGCAAGAGCGACGAGCTGCGGGATGCAGCCAAGGAGCAGTGTGAGCATCGCTGGGCAACACTATCTCAGCAAACCCCGCGAGGCCGGACACTAATGAACCGGCGTGCTCATAAAGGCTGAGATGTCATTCAAACCAGCAAGCAAATCTAATAATGACTAGTAAAGCTTGCTCATAAATCTACAGTGAAAAGTAATTATAGTATGTGTATTTAGTGAGACATACGAGGAATGTAACCATAAAAACGCAGCTAAGAGCCTGCTCTGTGGTCAGCACATGAAGGCAGGAGGGGGTCTGGGTTTGTTTTTGGGGGGGATATAATGTACGAAGGGCTGGGGACTGCGCTTTGGGCGCCTGTCACAGACACCCCGGTATTGCAGGGTTCGGCTGCTCTGGTTCTTTTTTGAGCGTGTTTGTCGTGGCGGCGGTGGGTAGTGTTCCGTCATCATCAGATTTTACCAACCCAGGTTACTAGCGGGACGGACAGCAATGTGACAGCGAACTGTCACCTCCCTGGGACAGCAGGTGCACTGTCACCGCGGCAGGGAGAGGAGAGGGGGCCAGGCAGGGGATGGCAAGGCTCCGTTTTCAGTCCTGCTGCTGATTTACCTGCCTTTGCACAAGCTCCTGCTCCCCTGCAGTTTTCCTAACGGTGAAGTCCAACCGCAGGGTTGTATGAGGATTAATGGGAGCTTTTACACTACATTGGGATTCATAAATAAAGGTGCAGAGCGAAATAGCACTGCCGGAGCCCTGCTGTCACCCCAAATGGGAAATCTGCCATGTGTTACTGTATCAGCTCCTTTTCTACACATTCATAGGAAACTACTACAGGAACAGGAACATACGTGAAATTCTTCCTCCCCAATTATCCGACCAGACCTTTTCCTCCCAAGCAGGATGCCTGTATGCCCTTTGATGCTTGAAGCATAGAGTCCTTGCGCGATTTTGCAATTAGTGAGCCAGTTAAAAGCAGAAACATGGATGTGTGTGTGTAAGACAGGGTGGGGGAAAAAGGAGGCTGTATTTGGACACTGAAGTGAATCCTGCTTGAAAAGTTGTAGCTGTTGGTGTAAAAATCACCAGTTGCCCAAACATGGTTAACCAAAAAGGCTCGAAAGAGCTTATTTAATACCTACTTAAAATGTCTTGCATGTCAATAGTGCCTTTCATCCCTAAGATTCCCAAAGTGCTTTATGAACTTAATACTTCCACTGTCATTGCCATACAACCACTGCCGGGGGTGGTCAGCAGCTGAGAGCAGCAGCACAGAGTGGACCTGACAGGTTTAGGGAAAATGCCCCAGATGAGCCCTGATTCTCCTGGGAAGCTCCTGCGCGGAGCTGCCCCGGTGCTGCCCGGCTCTTGCTCTGCGGTTTGCAGGCCGGGGGGGGGCTGGATGCTGCCCGGCAGAGGGGGGCCCAGGGGTCTGCAGCCGAGGAGCGGGAGGCAGAAGATCTCACCACAACATCACTGCGGGCTCAAGCAACTCGCAACCTCAGAGAAGCAGCTAAATGGTTTTACTTACTCTCTTAGGCATTACCAATTAAAAGCCTGGTCTGGGCATCTTTTAGGAAAAACAAACCACTGAATTATTTTTAGCTCAGAAATACCCTGCTAGCAAGAACCGTCCTTGTGAATAATCATCTTTCTAAACAAAAAATGAGAGTTGTGGTTACAGAGCTTACTGTGGGGCTCCCGGAGATGGAAAGCTGATGATAGAGGCTACCCCTAAGCACAGCTCGGTGAGGAACGTGTAGGTGTTCACCCAAAACTCCCTCCTGGGTTGGGTGAAGCCAGGGGAAGGTGACAAGGGTGGACTGAAGCCCCGATTCTGCTCATGTCAGAGGAAAACTGCAGTCACTAAATAACAGAATTGAATCGACAAAGCTGCTGTTGGGCTGTGGGTTAGGAAGGGCCCTACGCTTCTCGTGGTCCATCAGCTGACTGGGAGCTACCCTGGAGCTGCTGTGGGAGCAGAGGGGAAAAGCTCAGGCTGGGTAAATTCACGTCACCACCTTCCTTCTCCCTCCCACATACCGGCCAGCTGTTTTCTCAGGAGTTTTTTGGTAAGGGCTGTTTTTCAGCATTGCTAGCAGTGTAGTTGTTAGTTATAGCAACGCTCTTGTAAATCATGCAAATACAGAACTTGCTTGTTATCCTTGCCGCTGAAATTGGATGCAGGCTGGCGCAAGCCCGCAGCCGGCTGGCAGGGGGGAGCCGGGCTGGGCGGCCTCGGTCAGAGGAGACACCCGGGGCAGTGGCATGGTCTGCAGGGATGTACGCGTCCTCACCTGCCCACCGGTGTCCTGTCACGCTGTCACCTCTCCTCCTGGAAAAGGTCTTTTCAGTGACAATGGGATGCCCAAGGAGATGATCCTACCCACTGGCGTCCCTTAGTAGGACATTAAATAAGACCATCTGACCATGAGTAAGACATCATCTGACCATTCTGTCCATGTGTTAGACCTGTCTATAACCTTGCTGTCAAAGAGCCTTGGGTGTATATTTGTGCCCAGACACACGTACCTGTTTTTGGAAGGCGGATATTTTAGGAGCTCCTGTGTCTGTACAAATGTTCTGGTGCTTTTCTGGCATTTTCCAGCTCCTGAAACCCTCTCAGATGATCTTGTTCACTACCTGTTTGTCTTTACAAAGTCCTTTGTTAAAGACGTGGTTTATTTTCACTTTTCACTTGCCAACCAAGTACTTCTTTCTGGCATTCCTGACTGTCATATGGCTTTGGGTTGTACCTGCCTTATACAGGGAAGGCATCGGGTGGAAAGATTGGCAAGGGAAAACTATATTAGCTGGGACTGTAAGACAGATGAACTACTGAATATTTTTAAAGGAAATTTCACCCATAAGTCTTTTAACAGAATTTTTGTGAAATGGCAGAGCTTTCACAGTTCCCTTAAAAAGCTGAGTGAGCTCCATCAAAATTAAGTCTGGTCTAAGTCAATTCTAAGGCATTTTGACCCTTTTAATACATGGCAGCTCTTGGGCGGGAAAGGCAGCACCTTTCCCTCACCCAAAGACAATTCACTATTTGAGTTATGAGTCTTTTCACAGAGGAAAAATGGCTGAATGATGGCTATAAAATTGTTATGGAAATGAGGGAGAGCCATGCCATAAGGACTAGGGGTCTCTAACATGGAGACACCTAAAACCTTCTTTTAAATCAGACGAATATATTCTTGTTAACAAGAGCCCAGAATAAGGACACAGGTCCCAGACTTAAGGAAATTTGCACTCCTGTCCTCATTCATAATCCGCAGTTTTGTCGGCTTTACAAGCTGCTTCTGCAAGATCTAGCACTGACCTCCACAGCTCGGTTTCTCTCCCAGCTCCCAACGCAGACACGCTGTCTCTGCCACCACGGCTTTAGGAGGCTGAAACTTCCACAGACTGCATTTCATGGCGTGTCGCATAGGACCCAGAAACCTACGGCCTCCGCCCTGCCGCTGCACCTCTTGGTTTGATCTCTTTTCCACTGCTTTATGCTTGGTTTCATTCTTTTAAAGATAACCCAGCTGAAAATTGAAAACAACCCCTTTGCCAAGGGATTCAGGGGGAGCGACGACAGCGACCTGCGCGTGGCACGACTGCAAAGGTACGGCCGAGCGGTGCGAGGAGGGACGGCGGTGACGGGGTGCTCAGCTCGTTGGGGTCGGGGGGCTGCTCCGCAGTGGGCACGTACGGGTGCACTGAACCCAGGTAGCGCGTATGGGCAGGCAGCGTCCGACGTGCAGCCAGCCAGCGCGCCCGCCAGACCCTGTGCAGGAATATGGCCTTACTGACTGTATATAGAATGACTTTGGGCCTTTTTGTCCTTTTCACATGGACTGCTGGTTTTGCTTGAAAAGCAATACTGTTTAAAACATGGGGATTTCTTTTATAGTAGAATGCTATTTCATGGGCAACAGATAAATTTAACAGGGTTCTGATTTTGTCTACAGGTCCCTTGCTAATGTCATCCCAGGGGAAAAATTAATATCCTGAAACAAACTTAGGACTCCCAACTACAAAAACAAACAGCACCTGCAGTCAGTAGCTACGTCTATCTAAGCCATCAAAGCAAGTCTTTATATCGGAGATGACCAGCCCGTATGGGCACAGTCCTTTATAAATAAAACCATCACACGGAGGAGAGCCCCCCCAGCACAGGCACCACCTGTGTTGGGAGGCTGAGGAAAGTGGGGACACCCCTGTGGCTTCCCAGGAGTCCTGCTCCATCGGTGCAGAGGAGGCTTAGGCAGTGCAGAGAGCTCCTTCCCAAGGCAATCCAGTGACCCTCATCTCCTTACACCATGCTTCATTGTTTCCTCCCAAACGATGCTTTAATTCTTATTCTGCTACTAATGTGCTGCACCTCTTTGGAGAAGACGAAGTTAAAAGTGCCTATGCCGTGGGGGCATCACATTTGCTTGTGTTTGAAGGCATTAGGGCCATTAAAATGCCATTTATACCCCTGAAAAGCTCTTCTGCTGTCTTCTTCAGTGACACACTCTGTGTGTTGTCGTAGTACTTGCCCACACCCAGCAGAGTGTGATGAGTATGAGTTCATCATATTTGGCAAAGGATGTTGAAGTCATTGGATGGAGATGCTCTGGGGAATCCAAACTGATATTTCATCTTTCTGTTAATGCTGATTGCTCTCTAACTGCTAATAATTTTTCTTACCTCCTTTAGCAAAGAATATCCAGTAATTTCCAAAAGCATCATGAGGCAGAGGTTGGTGTCCAGTCATGGCCAGCTTTCAACAAAGCCAGATGTTAACCCACTTCATGGGAATCACCAGACCCTTCAACATTATCAATATGAGAATGGTGCTCACATGCAATTTGCAGCTTCAGATACTCAAGACCTGCCACTCAACACCTTCACAGCACAGAGGGATTCAGGGCTCTTCTATCATTGCCTAAAAAGAAGAGGTAACTTGAGTTTACAGCTAGAAAAATATTACAGCAAATACACCTAAGAGCGCGAGCACTGAAAGCTTACTGCTAATTCCAGTTCATTTTGGATCAGTCTCTCAGGCCTTGATCTTCAAAGATACCGATGTGATGGAAGCGTTTTGGAGGGTCAGGGCCCAAGAGCTGGGATTTTGGGCAGTTATTAGTGGTTTTGTCCCATAGAAGGCAAATTCGGACTCTGAGTCAGAGCATAATCAGAATGCGTAACTCAAATGGCATGAAACTGCGCTGGAAAATTATCCATTGTTAGAATCGGCTGAATTAATAATTGTTTGGAGGGGGCCTTATCTATCCTGAAATGTTTTGACACTGCCATTAGCGTTAATTATACATGTTCAGCACTTTTCCAGGATGAAGCCTTTAGCAATTCTCTCTGTCTGCAGATTAGTGGGACAGTGGTAGGTGCGTGTAAGCATCCCTTTCTTCTTATCTGCTAGTTCTCCAGTTTAAGTGAGCTGTAACTGCATTCTCTTCCTTTTAGTCCAACATCAGATGAGATCATGACATGTTTTAAGTTAAACGGAAAAATTTCGCGCAGGAAAAAATCCTTCTATTTGCATGTCTCATTGGCCACTAATTCATTTAAGCTGTGAGAATCCTCTGATCATGGGCAAATGAAGAATCTAACAGCACCAGTAATGAGGACTGTAAGGCAAATGTGTAATTTTAGCAGATGTTTGATCTGCAGATGAATTCACTAATTCATCCAGAGAATATTCCTAACAACTAACAGAACCCCGCTGGTAAAGACCGCCACGGTCATCGTAATCTGTAGGAGAGGAGCTACAGCTTCTCAGCTGTAAAGCTGAGGGAAGGACTGATGACTGGGAAAGGGCTCCTTTATCTGGAAATATTTCTGCAGCTTTTGACGTGAATATCTGGGAAATGTATAGTCATTTTTGTAATGACAGGAAGGCACGCTGCGATAAGACCCTTTAAGAGACTTCTTGAATTTGTCAGGAGTAACACTGCAGGAGTGTCAGGGACCTCTGTTATCTGGGTGAACGTGAAGTAATCTCTGATGTGAGAATAGTAGCCCAAGTCACTCACTTAACCTGATAAATGTCACCAGAATGCTTTGAGGCTGAGGGGATTAGCCTGGCATTTGCAACACAATGTCTTTTTGATGTTGTACATTGTCTTTCCAAACTGAAGTCGTTTAACTGGATTAATCTGAAAAAGAGCACCAGTTGTTGTGAGAAATAATCACAGATTTCGTGCTTCTAAGGGGACTCCATAAAACCACTCCAGGCTCTTAGCAGATTGCTGTTAAACACCATCGCTCTGGGAGCTGCTCCTGAACACGCGTTTTTTTTTATTTTGTTCGCAGAAAGCGCTCGGCACCTGGACCTGCCCTGCAAACGCTCCTACCTGGAAGCCTCCTCTTCTGTAGGAGACGATCACTATTTCCGTTCCCCGCCTCCCTATGACCAGCAGATGTTAAGCCCTTCCTATTGCAGCGAGGTGACACCGCGGGAAGCGTGCATGTACTCTAGTTCTGGGGCTGAAATTGCTGGTGTCTCAACGGTTGATGACTTGCCACCACCACCTCCCCCCTTGAGCTGCAATATGTGGACTTCCGTCGCACCTTACACCAGCTACAGCGTTCAGACAATGGAAACTGTCCCTTACCAGCCTTTCCCTGCTCATTTTACTGCCACCACCATGATGCCGCGGCTCCCATCCATCACAGGTCAAGGCTCGCAGCCACCAGGTAACAGCCACTTCAGTGTCTACAACCAGCTGTCCCAGTCTCAGGTTCGGGAGCGCGTTCCTTCTTCGTCTTTCCCGAGGGAAAGGGTGCACGCATCTGTGTGCGAGAGAAAACCCCCCTCTCCGCACCTAAACACGGCGAACGAATTCCTGTACTCACAAAGCTTTTCCTTGTCGAGGGAGTCGTCGCTGCAGTATCATTCAGGGATGGGGACTGTGGAGAACTGGACTGACGGATGACTCTGACAGCCAAGCGATGCCACAGCCAACGTTACTGCTCCAGGACAGTGTTCAATCAGTGTTGATACCTGTGGGTAACTTGCACTTCGGCGAGACAAATGTGCATTTCCAGAGGGATTTGTGTGGGTGAAGAGCTCGTATCTTCAGACACACAGAGAATGACATCTCCTGTCCGGTGGGCTGGATTCATCAGTCCCTTACTGACTCCCGAATAAATTAGTTCTCGCGTCTTCATTACTGATCCAGTAGGAACCACCTTCATGACTAACAAGTGAAGTAGCTAGTTGTTTTCTTTTGCTTGTAATATTAAACATCCACGAGCAAATCTTGGCTATTTGGGAAAAACAGGAGCTTCACTTTCATGGTACTTGGTTTGTGAAGTCACAGCATCCCAAAACTCAAAGGAAAAAGCGATCTGTTCGGTTGGGTAGTTCAAGGACTGCTGTAGCAGCACTTCTTTAGCTCTTTTTATCTGTAGAAATTCCTTCTTCCTCTGGAAGTGACGGAGCCGTAGGAGCGCAGGGGCCGGCGGGGAGGCTCGGCGGTGGGGTCAGGGAGCTGCGGTGCCACTCTGGTACCTCCCCGGCGCAGCGCAGGGTTCGTGCCATGGCACAGAGAGGAGAAGGCACCGATGCACAAATGTCTCTTCTTCCCCCCACACCACCATCGTTCGTGGCTGTGGGAAACTAAGAAGTGAAGCGTTATGCCTGAGGCCAAACAGTAAATGAATTGCAGCGTTAGGAACAGACCCAGTGTCTTCAGACTCCCATCCATTGATTGAATCACACTTGCTTATTGCAATATATTTATGAAGTTTAAGCTTAAAAGTTGCTAATACTTTCCAGAAACGATTTCTTTATTTGCTGGTCCTTGATTTCTTTCGTATTCAGCTGAAACGCGCCTTTTGTGCTATGTTTTTTTTTTTCTCTTGCAGCTAGCTCGGAAAGAATTGTTTTCAGCATAAAGGAGGCATAGAGGAATATTTTCTTAATTGTGGGGTGGGGTGGGATGAGTTCCCATTACCCGTCAGGCTTTACAGTGTACAAATATTTGTAGAACAGGTAAAAATCTGTAACTAGTGTATACATTGCTACTATTGTTTACTGTGGAAGTATCTTGAAATGACTCCTTCAGCACTGGCTTTGCCTACCAGAGCGTCCCTGCGAGGGCAGGAGGGATCAGGTAAGGAGGGATGATCACTCAGCGACAGCCACGGTGCGACACGGCCTCGTGTGGGAAAGCAAGGTGCGTTCTTTCTGGTACGAAACTCCCATTGCCTTCACCCGAAAAGCTCCCGAGCAGGGACGCATCCTTCTCCCGTCTGCAGCGTGTCCATCTCGCTGAGCTCCCGGGCGATGCTGTCCCAAGGGAAGGCAACCCAGAGGTGATGCTGGGAGCTTGGTTCCACTAAAGAGCGCAATATTTAAGCTCTAGTCATGCACAGCGGGGTTCCCCCTGCCCCGCTTCCCAAATGGGCAAAGGCAAAAAGCTGAAATACAAACTTGGAAGTCAGGAGGTACTTCTGCGTTTTGATGAATCCCTTCCAGTGAAGAGAGGCTGGTGGATGAGGGCGGCTGCTTGCAGTGAGACAACCCTGAGGCCACTAAAGTGGAGGTCACGTTTCAACCAGGACAATCTCATACACCGATTCAGCAGACTATGTATGTGACCAGTGTGGATTTTGTAATCAGATTTTGGAAATCACTACAATTTTTGCATGCTGAATAGCTATTTATATACATATATATTATATATATATAAAAAAATATATATATATCACAAATGCAGGCCACGTGTCCAATTCAGCTTTGCTTTTTACAAATGAAATACTTAATAAAAATGAATGTTGCAAGGTTTTTTTTTGGAAAGACATCTATTTAAGATTTTTTTATTACACACCTTTGATGTAAAAACTAAGAATTGGTTAGATGAAAAACATATATGCTACAGATAAATCTTTATTAGAAACCACATTAGGTACAGGTGGTATGGAATTTTTAAATGTTTGTTACATAGCATGGACATTTTATTTTACATATCAGAACATAAAGTCATTTTACTACTACAAGCTGTCTCTGGGTGCATTTCAATAATCAGTATAAAAAGTTTCCGTGGTGAATTACTGGATGCCTCGTCTCTCGTGTCTCCTACTGTCCGATTATACCAATCTCACACTTTCCCAAGATGCACGCTTGATCCTTTCTTTCCCATCTCATAGCTACTCTGTCACACTTTAACTGCCCACTGCAAGACTAAAGGGGTTTTGGGTTGTTTGCGATATTTTGTATTTCTTTCTTTTAATGGTCACATGAATTGATCTGAATACACCGAGCACTACTAGGCTAAGCTAAAAGTGGCCACTGGCCTGATAACAAGAGCACCAAAATGATGTTACTGTACTTACGTGCAGATCAGTTACAATGACAATACTGAAGAATTAAAGGTTGGAGGTGGGGGGAGAGGTCTGAGGGTGTCACAACCCATAATTTGAAATGCTCAGTTCATTTCTCATAGTGACACTGAATCAACACTAAACGAGACAAATACTGCCACTATCACCTAAAAAATAATGGGGTCAGCAACCCAGAGTCCAAATGACAAGCTAGACTGGATCTTTTGGCTGTTTTACAAATATGATTAACACAATAACAATGTCATTTTTAATGAATAATCATTGCTTCTATTTTTAATCATTTTTCATATACCTTCCGCTCATCAATGCAATGTTTATTGATTTAAGGCAGTTTTAAAAGTAACTCCTATAAGAATTCTTCCAACAGCTTTCATTTAATGCAGGGGATACAGAAGAGACTTAAACATGCAATTAATCCAAGTTTTAACTTGTGAGCACGCAGGGGGATCTGCTGTCAGCCTTTGTAAAGGGCACAGCCGAGGCTCAGTCCAAGCCAGCCACTGGAGCTGAGCAAGTGCCTCTGAAACCCTGTGGCAAATAACAAACTTTTAGTTATACAAAATAGTACATGATATTTGCGAGTACGGGACCTGATTGCAAAGTGCTGAGTTAGCACATAAACGTGCAAAATTTGGATATATGCTAATCTGGTCATCTGGGCTCCTTTTATAGTCAATGGAGAGAGATCAGAGTTTTAGATTAAAATGGGGTGAATCATTCTCTCGTGATGATCTTTTTCCACTCAGAGAGGAATCTAGCTCAGCCACTTAGACTAGATTTCCCATTTCTAAATAGCTAAAGTTAGTGGGATCCCACTTCTACGTGACATTTATAAGGGCATTTAGATAGCATTAAATAGCAGTCAGCTCACAAATCACATTTGACCGGAGCACAGATCCATAGATAGCACATCCCTGAAGCACATTCTGGTTGTATTAATTTATGGAATAGAAATGTGCTGTTCTACTTTGGTTTTGGGGTTGGGTTTTTATTTCATTGCAAAATTTCTAACCTGTTTATGTATCTGATCCCAAGAGCGAGCTCGTGGGCAAGGCGGGCACCCAGGTTCCACTTCGTTTCCTCTGCACTTCACACCTGGGTAGGTCTGGCAGTTGCTGAGTGCGCGGTTCCCCGTCAAGCACCCGGCTATGCAGCGTCGTTCCCGTGACGCCTGCCTGGCAGCGTGCTGGGGGCATTCAGAAACAGAGAGCACAGCAACATCAAAGTATCCTCGAGGATTTGGGACCCACATATTTTGGAGGCAGAAAGTTAAGGGTCTATTTGTTTTTCAAATCAAACACTAAACTGCGGACATCATTAAAAAAAAAATAATCCCTACAACCTGCACAGCATTAAAATAGATCAAGTATGCTTACTGTGTGCGGGCTTGATTTACTACAGTCTAAACAGCTTTTACTTCTCAAGAATGTGGAGAACTTCACATGTGTAGAGGCTTTTTCAGCTCCAGCTCTGGTTAGCTGGCTTGTTGCATTGTAACAGGGAACAGCAATTGTGCAGAAAAACTACGTCCATTTCAAATCAGATTAAGGCAAAAATTAGCAAGCGAGGAAAACTTGGATACACACGAGGTCTGTTTTCCATTGATGTATTCTAATCCGTACCTAAAAGGCTAGGGGACTTTTTTATTCTGTTTTTCTTTAAGGTAGACGTCCAAATTTAATATTGGCACAAGCAAGCGTAGTTCCACCGAGTCCAACAGCACTTATGCCAGCACTGAGTTTGGACTTCACTCTAAATAGAACAAATATTTGTATCAGTTTGCTGAGTATGTGAGTAATACGAATATTTGCCAAATTTTAAACAAGCTAAACTTAAGTCATGCCAAAAGCTCCACCATTCAATTTGGTATCATTGGCAGCTCGCAGGCTCAAGAGAGGCCTAAGTCTGGAAGCGCTGGGGTGTTTTTGGCAAACACTAATTTTTTCTTCTCTCTCTCTCTCTCTCCACATTTTGGAAAATTTGTGCCTCTCTGTATTAATTTATGATGTCATTAAATAATTCTTTTTGCAGCTTGTACAGAAAGAATGTTTCTTTTAAAGATGAGAACTCCCCTGAGGATGGTTATAGTGAAAAATTCCAGCAGGAGGAAAAAAAAAACCCCTCTCTCCTTGGCCACTCATGTTTCTGCAGTAGTGTCTGAACAGCAAAAAATTTACAATATTTTAATTTAAGGACCTGCTTCAAGGAGGTGCCATGCGCTTGACCGTGACTAGAGGCAGCCTAAATTCTATGTGATTTGAGGGGTTTTATTGCTGTGACAGTAGGCTGAAAGAGAAATCACGAGTCCGTGACTTGCTAGTGGAGCGAATACGGTTTTAAAATTATTTCCTTTCCACAAAGTACAGGATCCATATTAAAAATGAAAGAGAAGAAAATATTGGGAACGGTACAACAAAAGCAAAAAGCCTTGTCCAACATGAACTATTTTAAATGAAAACACTGTCACGAGAGAAACCGCCCCTTGGGCTCTGCCTATAAACCAGCCACTGTAGGCATTGGCGTTTCGATGGCAGCTTCATGCTAGGATTCCCAGCCCCTCCTTGCACCAGCGCTCTCCAGTATAGACCAGCATGTGTTGTATTTAAACCAAAGTGAAATTTAAAATTAAACTTGGCATGGGCAGCTCAGCCCTGTTGAGAAACTCCTTGGGTAACGGCAAGGGAAGTTAATACCCTTAGAGCTTCGTGCCATGGTGTTGGGTGGTTTCAGATGCCAAGCAAGCCCGCAGGTCAGAAAGACCGTTTGCTCACAACCAAATGTACCTGTCTGACTATTTTTGAAAGTGACTTTTCAAATGTCACAGTGGATTTATGCAAGGTGTGCAGCAAGGCACCTCCGGGCTGAAAACTGCGCTCCTGAGCCTGAGTCCGCCTTTGGAACCGGGCCCTGAGAGAAGGAAATAAATATATGAATTAGTGCAAAGTGCTGATAATGCCAATTCAATTAAAATCAGGATAATTCTGATTTCTGTTAATCAGAAACTTGTTTAACAAAAGAAAAGCAAAGCCCACTGGAATGAAAACAGGAGGAATAGTGACAACAGGTCAAAAGGCCCTTGTTCCACAGAAAAATCCTGAGGGGCAAGAGGTCTGAATGAGTAGTCTGCAAATACCAACATGCTGTTTTCCTTAGTTTTCAGCAAATACTAATTTTTGTCTTTTAGCCATACATTGTTACAGATTTGATGAATATTTTCACTGGGGTTGTATTTACAAACTGGAGGAAGTTTTGTGTTTCTTTTTTTTTTTTTTTTTTTTTAAGAGAGAGAATTACATGGAATGTTGGCACCGTCTACTTGGACACTAATGATTTTGACAATTCTGAAAGACAAAATTTGACAAATGTAGCTTCTAGTTGGGAGGTTTACACTGATAGCAGGAAACAGGGCCAAATTTGTGTACTAAGCCCTAGACACTGCCAGCAGGAATGGATGCATCCTTTAACAAGTATCTACTAGAGAACAACATGTGCAGAGAACAATATGTGCAAAACTACTATTTCTCCTTAACAGCCTCTATCTTACGTAAGGCAGACAACAATGTGCGCTGGAGTTTAGCGTTCAGCAGAGATGAAAAAAATATTTTCATATTTTCATGCCAAAATCATAAGGCTCGGTCTTATTTCTGATGAAGTCAATAGGAAAACTTTTATAGACTTTGGTATAGCAAGACCAGCCCTCTAATCTTTTCAACAAGCCCAGCTTTCAGCCTGGCTGTGCAGTGTATGGGTTCGGTATGAAGCAGAGAGCATTTGAGTTTGATGGATGACACAGCCCCACTCTGCAAATTGTGGTTTACTCATGCCCAATGCATCTGAGCAGCTACTGAGAGAAGAATAAAATTGTGTTGTATTTAATATCAGTTGTGAATCTAATACATTTTGAGCTATCCATCTGTGTAAGAAGAATAAGACTCAAACCATTGATTATCCCCACTAAATCCCAGCACTCATTTTAGCCTGAAACTTTAGAGCAGATTGCCCTGGACATGAGGAATCAATCATGAGACATCCTGGAAAGGTGATGAACTTGCTTTGTGCATCAGAAGTAATATGAAACAGCATGCAATGGATACCTAGACTGAAAGCAAAGGTGATGGCCACTGAACAGCTACGTGCGGGACAAAAATGGAAGTAGGAATAGGTAATCAATTCAATTTAAAGTAAAAAATAAAACTAGCCATAATGTCTTACATGATTAGACATCTTTGGGTAAGGATTTGTTCTAAGACTTACTTATGAGAACACCAAAGGTGACCAGGGGGAGAAACGCACCAAAGATTTTAGCCATGTAAAAATCCTGTTTTAAACAAACCTGCATTCTTCCTTCCCATCCTTCTTAAGACACAACCAGTTCAAAGCTTAGACAGTTTTCTCCCCTCCCTCACCCTTTCCCTCCCACCATTTATCATTATGAAGTCAAGTCGACAGGTTAGAGGCAGGAAAAACTTCCACTGGGATTTCTGTCCAGTATCACAGAGAAGGACTAGATTTACACTCAGCGTTAGAACTGAGCACATGCCTGTTGCAGAAACGCCTGGGCGACCTGCAGTTTTTCTACATTTCTTCATCAGTAACATGTAAGGAGAAAGGGGTTTTAACTCTTTGTATAAACACTGCCCAGGCACTTCAAGACTGGAAGGTGTCAATGCAAGTCGGCTGGAGGGGTGTGCTTGAAAAAGCCAGAGGGCAAATCTCATATTTCAACATATATGGGACATTTAGAGCGAGGCAAGTGAGGGTTAGAATACTGATGTCTTGATGGATCCATTGACCATCCTCCCTGGTGTCATACAGAAACTCAGGAGCAGCAGAGATGTTAACTCAAGAACCTAGAAAGAGAAAAAACCCTGAAGCTCTGAGAATCTAGGGCAAACGAGGACCGATCCTGCATGTCCCATGTTAGGGCATGTCCCACTAAAGCATAACAGCATGTTCACAGTGTAAGCGAACGTGCCGCCGCTAGCTCACCGGGTGGTTTAATGTCTACTGCAGCCATAGCCCACTCTCCTCCTAAAACATGCTGAGTTACAGATGCAAAGAAGCCACTACTAAGTCCTCATTTAGACCAGCTACTAATGCAAATCAGCACACATGAAGCTAAAAATCCATACTTACTTGTATTCCTCTTAGCTGGGGTTTCAAAGGAGAAATCACCTTCAGCTGCAGATGAAGAACTCCAGTGAAATTCAGGGTTTACAAATGCTGATATACTCAGCAATGATTCAGTC
Source organism: Pluvialis apricaria (assembly GCA_017639485.1). Lineage (NCBI taxonomy): Eukaryota > Metazoa > Chordata > Aves > Charadriiformes > Charadriidae > Pluvialis > Pluvialis apricaria. Next base: position 1,975,521 of record CM030024.1, read on the forward strand.
TACGGCCATTAGTGAACTACTTAACTTTTGCTTTGCTTCTGTCATGCATAACATGAAAATAATATTCACTCACCTCTGAGAAGCAGTTAATGAGATTGTTTGAAAAATCCATTTGCATCCTATAAAGAGCAAAAAAAAGGGAAGCAGGAAGTCAGTAGCCAGGAACCAAATATAAGGAAAATGTGAACTGGAAAACTAAAAAGAGGAGAGAAAGGAAATAAAGAAATATAAAAACTCCTCTTGTTCCTAAAGAGCAAAAGCAACCGGCAACATGCAAACAAGCTGCCCGAGGATCTGTCACTGGTGAACGCACCCACTTGTGCTTATGTGCAAGTGACCCGAGCGCAGTTCCACGCGGTGCATAAGGTGAAGTTCCCAGTTCAATGTAATTGAGATTGGGACCCTACTTTACTGCACTCACATATCGCAAAGTCTGGCAGCATTGGATGAGACTATGGACTGCCCACCCTGAGACAGCACTTAACACGGAGTCCACAGCTTCAGTGTGATGAAGAGAGATTTAGGTTGTTCTCCAAGTTTACTTGTTGCAACCATTTCTGTTCTCATGTTATGTAAAGAACTGTGGATAACACCACTATGCTTTTCATAGTTTGAAAAATAGGTCTCTGAAAGTGTGCAAAAAAGGATAAAAGTAACTTTTATCCTATTTAAGACAGATTAACATCCCCTTCCTCCTGGGCTCTCTTATTACTTCTTCGGTTAAGTTTCAATTTTACAGGTATACGGGCCAGTCCTGATCATCACATTGATGCTAATAAAAAAATTCCTATTAATTTCAAAATGACAGGGTGTTCTCCTACTGCATATACTGTATGACCCTTTCCTGACAGGCTAATACAGTAATAACTCCTTACTTGGCTCCAACACTATGCTCAGATGTTTCCTTGGAAATATTTTGTTCCTTTCTGTTGTTTCTCACAGCAGATTGAGATTCTTTGCGTGGCAATGGTTCCCTGAATCGGTTTTCCACAGTCTAGCCTTGTGTCCTTCCCAATTTTCCTTTCCATAGATATTGAAGTGCACCATTTCAGTGAATCATGCTTTCTTCTCATAAAATATTATCCGAGTTCAACGCCAAAGGCCAGATTTCTATAAAAGAAATTCAGAATGAGCAATAAGTACAGCAAAAATGATTATTTTTTTGTTGTTGTTCTGTGGGTTTTTTTCCCCCCTCCTTTTTGGGGAGTCGGAGACTCCTTAGAAGACCAGTAGCATTGGAGGAATTAAGCAACTCAACGCAGCTGTAATATTTTATATCTGTAGCCTCATTTAAGAGCTACCTTTTCTGCTGGAGTCCATTAGCTGAGTGGACTGGGTATTGCTGTCTTCCTTACGCTCCTGGGCAGGGCCATCAAGAGCTAGTTCAGTTCCTGGGTCAACAAAATATCTGTCCTCTTATTCCTCTGACCTTTCCCACCCCCAGTTCCTAAAGCATACTGACAGGTAGCCCCCAGGCAGCTGCAAAGGGTCAGAGCAGAGGGGAAGGAGCAGGCAGGAGGCCCCGGGGGTAAAAAGACTTTTCCTGAGCCCTCCAGGCCCATGGGAAATCGCTCTGCTCGTTCCTCTCACCCTCCCACCTCCCCGCTTGGCAAGAAGGCGACCCAGCGCCCAAGTAAAGCCTTCCACCAAATACTGGGGACGGTTACGAGGCAGAGCAAAGGTGGGCCAGGCTTCCCGGCAGCACGCATGGAGAGCTTGGAATTCGGGCTATGGTTACAGGCTATGAACAGCCGTCACCCAAAACTTCAGTAGAAGGATAAGTCAGCAGATGGCACAGCAAGGCTTCAGCTTATTAAAGTCTCTATAACTTATCAGCAGCGGTACAAAGAAGAGGTGTTGTGCATGGCCCCCCACGCCAGCAAGTAAACAAAACTTGGTTATTCTGGTGCTGGCTGTGGAACGAGCTTCGGGTGTCTTACGGACTAACAGGCGAGATCTTCAGGGTAACAACAAGGTCTTTCACGTGTTGGTGCAGCGCTGCACAGAGAGGAACAACTGGGAATTACCAATATAACGTGATAATAATGGCTGTCCACACATTTCATTTAATAGGGTACATTCTTTTTTATAATATTACTGAAAATCACTAGAATACACATGAAATAAAACCTGTTCTTTTACTTACTGCTTGTAACAGCCAGTCATACTGTCCTTGATAGCCACGTATAAAAACATTCAACAAATATTTCAAACTGGCTTCCTCTGTGGTAAAATACTACACTAAAAATGAGATTTCTGGAGATGTTACCTAAATTAGTCTTGTTGAAATGCCTTTGTGATATTTAATCATAATAATAAAAGTTAGAGTGCTTTTGCCTTTCCATCAGAAACTGGTCTTATATGTTTTGCTAGTCCCACTCTATACTGGCAACGTGGTGTCGTGGTGTATAATTTCACAGACACAAAGACACTTCGCTACCATAGCTCTTCTTATTAAACAATATATTTTAATTGTCACCACCCTTCTCATATAGGCATGGGCCAAATCTATGCTTATTGGCTTCAGCTGAGCTACACAAGGGATGAATTTGGCTCAATATATATAAAAATACAGCAAGTCAAGTAATAAAAAGAAATGTTTGGGTTTCTTTTTTTATAGCAGTCAATGTTTTTTGCCATAAGAACACACATGCCTGGCCAGTAAAATCCCATGATAAAGGACTAAAGTGTTTAAGACTTAATATGCAGAATAGCCCATGGTGTTTAATTACAATAGCAAAAGATGCCATGTTATAAAAGCGTTTCTTACCTGGAAAAGGGATCCGTGCTCTCCAATGAAGCTTAATTACCCAAGACATGCTGAGTTTTTCCCTCTTGGCAATAACCTCTAACACCAATAACGCTGCTATTTCTTTTGACATCTGAATAGCTGAATATTGTTAATTTTTGTTCTAATTTCCTTATTTGGATTATAGCCTTCCAGTGTTTTACTTCCGATGAAAGTTTTGAACGTTACAAGAGCTTCGTTCCTGGGACATTCCTCTCTCTTTCTTCTACTTTTCCCCTTGGAATTTTGCTCTCAGCCCTGCTCTGGCATTCCTGCTCCCCCATCTCTTTACGCCTTCCCAGCAGACTTGACTCCAGATGTAGGTTTATGCATTTCCCCTCTTGTGATCCTTTCCTGCTCCACTAGAAAGGTTTCGGCTTCATCTCAGGCCCAGAAGATCCACATTTCTGCAGCATGAATTAACTTAAGACATTAAAGAAAATGCCTTGCCTGCCTAAGTCCCAAGCACTCCTGAGTCCTTGGTTTTACAGCTCTTGCACACACACACACGCACACACAAATCCACACACAGGGCACAGAGCAGGAACTCTGAAATGAGCAGCGGAGCTTACAGGGAGTCATTCTTTCACTTGTGCAAAAAAGCCATCCAACTGATATTATTTTGGGGAACCTGAGTCTTCATTATTTATTAAGTTATATTAGATTTATGGCTCAGATTTGTGCCGAACTTTTATTAATTCATAAGGAGAAGATTCAATTTTTATATAGAAAAACCTGCTTTTTTCGAGGTGGGGAGGAAACCTCTCCCATGGAAAATGATGAGATATTGAGCCATGATTTAGAATCATCACCTGCGTTATCCTCCTCATCCTCACGCCTGCATCCTTGCCTTTTGATGAAGTCAATTTCCTGAGTGCATGTGAAAGCCTGTGGCTGCAGCCTGGAACAATCCTACCTCAGTGCTCCCCTTATGTCGTTGATCCTTTAATTTCCTCCAGCCGACTCCTGCGGGGGACTAGTTCGAAGTTTTATGCTACTCTTTTGGACTAATCATTTACGACTGACTTAGAAAAAAAAAAAAATCACTTTCATACTGCTACTGCTAGATAGAAGCGTTACTAATTGGGATGTACTTCTAGCCAAATGGCAACAGAGGTTTAACAGCAATTCACAGGAACCTAAAAATTCTGCCTAAAGCTTTATAACCAGACCAGTTATTTAGAATCTTATTCCGAAATTATGGTTGCAATCCATAAAATACCTCTGCAGTGCAAATTTTCACACCTTGAAAAACCAGGCTAGCAGAAAGTCATATAAAACCGATTAATAGAAGAAATCACGATATCAAGAGAGAGATCTCCTATTCTGACTGGTTATGAAAGTTACACACAGGACCCCATCATGGGACCGAGGTCTATGTGCTAAAAACACAACATTGAAGAGTATCTGAAATTACCGATCTGAAATCAAGATGCATACTGGATTAGAAGTTTAATAATGTGCCTTGGGGGCTACCTGTGACTAATGACAAAACAGGAAACAAGATGAAATACAGAAGGGACATCGTTAATTTCTCCAAGATTACTGAAGTTAATACTCAGTAAAATGGAGATCAAACCAGTAATTTTATTACATAAGAAAAGCAATATTCATTTAACGCTACTTTTGCAAGAAAATCTCTTAAATTCCAACCTAAATTAGAGAATCTGATGCTCACCTCTGAGACAACCACCCTATTATTTTATCATGTTAATTATGTTATCACAGATGCCCATCCTTCCAAATACGTTCTTTTTAAACAGCGTAGCTTTTTTGAGCTGTGCTAATGAGGAATACCATGACAGCAGTGACCCTGGCTTAAATACACAGACATGAATGGTCAATTACAATAATTATTTTTGTATTTGTATACACTATAAGTGATAAAATTATTCTTGAAGAATTTTTTTTATTACACAAAAAGACAAATTTGTACAACAGTTTGATCTATTTTACACACCAGCTACCACTACAAACACTGTTAAATCTTAAAATCAATACAAGTACATCACTTCAAGTGAAAGCAAAGTCGCACTATATTTTCAAGAACAGAAATGGGTTCTGCTGCTATTTCTGGCTGCATCTGTTAGCCCGGCTCCGATTGCCTCACACAGTGGGGCTAAAAGCTGGTAATTCAACCATTACACACACTTATGATAAAAATCTGAGATTCAATTAAAAAATTATTCTGGCATCCTAAATCAAATATATTCCAAAATGCTTTAGGAAGCAGAAAGGAGGAGATAGCAAGTCTGAAGTGATCATTTATATGCATGGTTATGTATGGCAGAAACAGAAACATCTCAAGCAGCAGCCGATTTATACGCTGCTAATTCCTTCCTTAGACGCTCAGACTTAGACTGGTCTGATTTCAGCAGGAAAATCTCTGCATAGAGATCAACACTGGTCTCAAGCATAAGATCCTAATTATTTGAAAGGCATTTGTTTTCATAGCTTTTTTTTTTTATGTGTCCAAGTCGATGGCATTTTAATGCCTTATTAAATGGTTGTTTTACAGCAGCCCGTCTGTTCAGTCTCTGTGCCCATGTCTGTACTTTGTGCTGCAGGATTTTACCTTTCATGCTAGCCAAAAAATATTTTCCAAATTCCCTATAAAAGTTTTCGATATTTCCTAAGACAAATAGAGTGGGTTTTTTACGTACTCTAAAATGACATTGATATGGCAGATATGACATGTATGCCTCTCCATTTACAGTGTGCTTGCAAAAAAAGGGGAAGGTTTGTGTTCATTAAAGGGTATAGTCGCTAGCTTGGATCCAACTTTATATGATTTTTTTTTTTTAATTACATAAACAAATGCAAATGTTTTAATTTCTGTTTTTCTTTAATTCAGTTTAAATCCCGGCAATAGAAAATAAGTGAACACTCCCCACCATGTTTTTAGCCCAGACATTGCCACGTGGGGTCTCTAAGTGAACAAGAAATAAAAAAATGAACTAATTCAAAACCAACTTGAAATAAAATTAAATTGATGAGAAGTTTTTATATCAAATTGCTTTGAAGTGCATGTAAGGTAAACAAATGTTCAAATGTGAAAAGGACAGTAGATTAAAAAATTATGTTTACCAGCATTCCGACAACAGTCCCAGTGAAATATTTCTTAAACACATGGTGAAGCCCTTGATTTGTTGAAGTCAAATGGCAGAACCCCCACCGACTTCAATGGGGCCAGAATTTGTAACCAGGTAGCTCTTCCCCATCACTCATACACAAAGCTTGTACTGCCTCTCCCCTTGCGCTGAATAGCGGCTTTACCGGAGTTGGCATTAAATAACAAGAAGTCCCTTACTTATCTGTCTTATTTGTCCTGATGAATATGTGGTATGGATCAGCAAAAAATCTTTTAAGATAATGTATAATCTAAATTGCCTGTTTTCAGTTCTTGAGGGTTCTGTAGCAGTAAGCAATAATGAACAGACGATGGAAGCAGCCAGACCTACAAAAGAAATAGTATTTTAAAAGTGCTGTACTTAGGGGAAAAAAGGTTTGCCTTTGTACATAAAGAGCTCTATTCATTAAAAGAAGTTTTTACAAATGTGGTTATTTCAAATAGTCACAAAGCGTGAAATACACTTAAAATGAGTAAAATTTGTGGGTTTTCCTATGGGTTAAATATGTGCCATACTAATAAAGCTCTCCTCACACCTCTTCCTAACTCATAGTCTTTGGCCTCATTCTGCAACATGTTTTGAATTGAGGGAGCTCAGCGCTTTGCTGGAATGGACCATTAGCCGTGAAAGTCCCAGCTCTGCAAAGACTAATGGACTTTAAAGAGGTCCAGAAGAAATCATCTCAATCTGACATTCAGCACGGCACACTTCACAGTGTCCCACACCCCGCCCATGAGTACGTACATGAGTGAGCTCCATGCGCTCGCCTGGGTCCTAACAATTCTGCCCTGAGGATCCCACTGGAGGACAGAGCACTCTGAGGAGCAGCTGTTACACTAAGTAGCTGATCAGGCACAATAGAATCATAGAATGGTTTGAGTTGGAAGGGACCTTGAAGATCGTCTCATTCAAACCCCCCTGCCCTGGGCAGGGACACCCCCCACCAGCCCAGGGTGCTCCCAGCCCCGTCCAACCTGGCCTTGAACACCTCCAGGGATGGGGCAGCCACAGCTTCTCGGGGCAGCCTGCGCCAGGGGCTCACCACCCTCAGAGTAAAGACGAAATGAGAATGGAGATGCAGTCACACAAATCAGAAACAACAAGCAACCTCAAACCTTCTTCCTTACAGCCCCCAACAGGTCAAATTTTAACGCACAAATGACTTGGATTCTGGAGTAATGCAAGTTCTGAGCACCTAGGCAGAATTCAAAGGACCTCCCAAGTACATCCGTATCTGGGGTCATTGACTCAGAGGCCCCAGTCCCAGGCACAAATAACAGCCAACTGCGTCTGCTAGTTAATGGTAATGTGCTTGCAGGAGGGATTCCCACATTCAGAACCAGTTCTCTGATGCTTTCCTTTCCAGTCCTATTCTTAAAATGTACCTGGCGCTTATTCTGTATAAAAAAAACATATCAACAGCTTACATACGAAAAATCCACCCCTGCTTCATGTTTCATGAAATGTACCCCTGCTGATGGAGGTCAGGATTACACAGTAACGCAGCAGTACCACGCAGTGAGACGGGAGCTCATTCAACAGAGGTTATGCAGAGTAATGAAAATCTTTACACAACAGATTTGCCAGTGTTTGATCCTTCCCTACTGCTTGAAGAAAGTTTCAAATAGCTTTAAAAATGAAACAACTGTGTTAAAATCAGATTATTCATAAGCACCCACTTTCCTAGCTTTTGTCATTTCAGTTTTCAGCTGCCTATGATGATCTCCAGAAGTTGAAATATCTGTGTTTAACATAAATGTGTTTAACCCCACGCATTTATTTGCCTTCACTTCTGTAACTCTGGTATCACGGTCTGTTGCTGCACATATCAATGAGACACTAGAAACGTAACATGACGGCTCCGTAATGGTTCAGGTATAGAAAAACAAGACATTTTGAGGGGAGACATTTGAGGGGAGACCTCATCACTCTCTACAACTACTTGAAAGGACACTGTAGAGAGGTTGGTGCGGTCTCTTCTCACAGGTAATTAATGACAGAACGAGAGGGAATGGCTTCAAGCTCCAACAGGGTAGATTTAGACTGAACATTAGGAAAGAATTTTTCACAGAAAGAGTGGTCGGGCATTGGAATAGGCTGCCCAGGGAGGTGGTTGAGTCACCATCCCTGGATGTGTTTAAGAGCCGTTTAGATGTGGTGTTGGGGGATATGGTGTAGGGGAGAACTTTGTAGAGTAGGGTAGATGGTTGGACTCGATGATCCCAAGGGTGTCTTCCAACCTAGACAATTCTATGATTCTATGATTTTGGAAAGCATGGTTTTAGACAAAAACTTTAAAGCTGATTCTCTGTTCGCTATAGCAAAACCCCCTCAAAATTCCATAGCGCTTGGTTTAATGTAGCAACAAAATTATCAGTCTATTACTTAGCTCACACGCATAGACCAAAGAAACCATAATGATATTTTATAGCTAGATAGATAGGTATAAACACACATATGTTTCAGCCACATGGTGTTATATCAGTCCTCCACTAAGGTACAGATTTTCTTTGCTTCATCTAAGAGTAGAGAATTTAGTAGCAGCATACCTCTTCGAGCACTAACAAATGAATAAAATTCAATTTATTGCTGCAGACTTATGTCAGGAGAAAATAATGCACGAGAGTCATATGTTTCTTCAATACAATTATGCTTGTTTAAAAAGAAAAAAGTCCATAGTTCTGCCCACAGCAGGAATCCCATAACAGGAGATGGTGCCTTCGCCCACCCCTCCAACTCCCTGTCCCAAGGGAACACAGACTTTCAGGAGAGCCATTTTGCCAACTGGGCTTTGGGCTACTACCAGAGTTTCCCCAGGTGACCCGTTCCTGGTGTTCTGGAATAGGACAATGCTAGCAACCAACCTCCAGCGTTGCTCTCAAGACAAACCTGTGCTCGAGTCTGTTTCACACCACGGAAGCACAACATTCCTCCTTTCCGCGATCAGGAGGCAACGCACCCTTCAGAGTCCCCGCAGCCTGCCGAGTATTTGTCCAAACCATATATCCTTTTCTAAAGAAACAGCAGTGAACTGTTCTATAGAACTGTTCTATAACCACTGTCAGATGTTCTTTGAGCAGAATATTAATTTCTCCCGAGAACATAAACTTTTTGTTGTAATAAGCCACCATCCTCTCAAGTCCTTTGATTTCCTCTGTCAATACTGCCCCCAGACCATAAGCGCTAGCATCTGTGTCCAGCCTGAAAGGTGTTTGAAACATGGGGAGGCTAAAATGGGAGCAGTTACAAGAGCATTTTTTTAAAAACTGAAAATGTTAAATCACACTATGCTAGCCACTGAAACGGTTTCCTTCTCACCAAGCTCATGCAGTGGTTTTACAATATTAACAAAGCCACAAATAAACTGCCTGAAATAGTAGCAGCAATAATCCTTAAAAAAACACAAAGCCCTTTACCTGACTGCCATTGTCTGGAGAGCTGGTCAGGATTGTCCTGCCTCCATTTTCTTCTTGTCTGCGAAAACCATTCCCTGGCAGGCTGTGTACTCATAATTAATGACTTCTGCTTGCAATGAGTCACTTGTCTTTGGATTTGATTTCAGGTTGATGACTTTCAGCGTATTACAGACCATTTGTAAATACGTCAGTTCCTGTTCAAATGTTTTACTTCATACCAAGATATCATCTAGAGATAATCTGAAACAGGCGTGCCGTACCATACCTTTTCCCCATCCCCTAAAATGCAGCAGGTGCTGAGCCAAAAGACATCTTTTCAAATTGCAGGAGGTCTTGTCCTGCTCTGAAAGCTGTTCCCTCCTCCTTTTCCCCTTACTTGGCTCAGCAGAATCTGCGCTGGCCACCATTTGACTTTAATCAGAACTGCGAGTGAGGTCCAAAAATTGTTGAAAGCTCACTTATCCCATCCCAGTTCATTTCCTTGATGCCCGGTAGCACGTCTTACCGCTTTGCTTTTGCTATATAGCGGGGTGCGGTGTAATGGGTTGGTTTCCCTCAGAATCAATCTGTGGTAGACCACTGTATGCAGGCTGTATATTTATTGAATCCAGGGAACCGATTTTTAACTAAACAGTACACCGATATTGTGATCATGGCACAGCCGTGGTGTCCTTATCCCTGCTAACACACGTACCAACAGCAATGGCGACTCTAACTTCAGTAGGTGTTCGCAAGCTCACCATAGCCTGGGGGTACTTACTGGACTTTCATGAGTTGTATTGATCTCCGAGCTGTTGTATTTTCAAAGTTAGTGTTACCTGTGTCAGCTGGGTTAAAGCTAGAGCAAGTAAACCTACCTACAGCATCATATACTGCGAGCAAATAACTTGAGAACATTCTGCAGCTCTGCATTTAAATGAATTTAGAATTGAAATTTCTTAGTGCAAGAGAAAATTAACCTCTCCTTTGGATCTTGCAGCTAAGGTTTCTGCAAGGGCTTGGCCCTTAAAATGTGATTTTCATCGCTCTACCTTTACTTGGGTAAAAAGATACCGCAACAAGTAGCTGCTGTACTAGTTCAGTGCTGTAACTAGGAAAATCTGCTCACCGCAAATCAGTTATCTACAAATACTACGCTTCACCTGGGCCACATAATTAAAGAAAATTCCTGGAGATTTAATTTGTAAGGCAATACTTCCAGCATGCATTACTCCATTACTAGCCATAATGAAATCCAAATCCTTCCACAGCTTATCCATCATTTTAGTTAGATTTCTTGCTCAGAAAAGGACAAATTTTCAAAATCAATTTTCCCACCTTTTGGATGCTTCATGTTTGCCAACTGTCACTCTCCCTGCTTGAGGCCAATTTATTCTTTTTCAGTCTACCTATTCCAATAACTTCAGTTTGAGAAAGTGTACTTTATTCCATTCATTTCACAGATCCTAATACACATTCAAAAAGTAAACTGACCAAATCTAGAGAAAAGCTATAAGCTTTATTCTCATTCCTTTGGAGCTCAGCACTTTCAGCTTCATGTCTTCACATTTCCTGAACTGATTGAAGAACTTTCCCTAGACGTTTCTGAGGCTCTGTCCTGGCCAGCCTCAGAATGGCTTTTATGGCCAATTTTTTCATAAGTCTAATATTTAACTGAACTACTTCCTTTAATTTTTCCACAGCTGCCAATTTTCCTTGTTTTACAAACCAAGATTATCACTTTTCCTAATTGTACAGTAAGGCCAGGGATCAGATTAGGATCGCCCCTTTTCATCATTCATTTTACAAACAGTACTTGAGTTACAGGATTTGGCTGCTAGGAGCCCCAGTTTCTGTCCATCTTTCCAGTCATTCATCAGGGCTGTGATTTGAACAGACCATATGTGCTCCTCCTGAAGCCCAAAGCTCAGAAGTAGAAGGTTTGATATTTTTTCAGCTGACCTGAAATATCCCATCCGAGTTACTTGTAATTTGAAATTTACAGGTATTTTTTTCTCCTAATTTCCCCCCTCAAAGAGATGACAGACTGACAATCGTTTTGCTATGCTATGGTCTTCAAATGTGATCTAAGATTCTTTGGTTTCATTCCAAAATTGGTATTTTAGTTTACATCTTCATCTGGGCTAGGAAGTTCCAGGCTGGCCAAAACCTTCCTACTTTCTACTAGCTTCTGGTAAGCTTTCTGGATGATGGCAGTGGTATTGCTGGACAAGACAGCGATCTTGCCAGTTCAGTCCTGGAGGTTTGTATCCAGCCTTCCCATCCGGCCAGGGAATTTTTTAGATGTCCCCAGATTTTTCTTATCACAAGTCTCAGTCCTTCCCAAACGGGCTATCCAAACATTGCAGATTCTTGTTGAAATTACATCTGGCCATCTTTGATTTCTGCAAGTCCTGCAGAAAACATGGTGCTTGAGAAAAAAAGAAAAAAGAAGCAACAACTTTTCAGATACTGGTGTTTAAAAACACTGTCTGGATGTTCTGAATCAATATTGTGTTAGAAGAAGCCAAATGGCTGTATGCCAAGACTCAACCTGAGCTGTATTTTTATGGCAAAGCTATAAACCCACAAAATAAGTGGTTTATAATGGAAATTCTGACACGCTTTTAATATTAAGAGCAGAAATATACTGGTTGTGGCAAGTAAGTATTTGACAGCTGTGGGACTCACCTGTCAGCTGTACTGCCTAAACAAGTCCAGTTCGACAGTAGGATTCCTCCTTTATCTCGCCCTGTTTCAGCCACACGGTTTTGGGGCAGATGGGCCGAGCCATATTCTGCAGTTCATTCTTGAGCCTTTCAAAACCCTTTTTCTGGCTGATTACAGGGAAAAGCAACAACCAGGATTCACAAAGTCCTGAAGCCCGCAGTGTTTTGAAGCTTAGTGCGCTGACTTGGCTCCAGGCCGAAAGCAGCTTTCATCAGGTGAGAGACGGGAGTTTTCCTTTGACGCTGTTCCTTTCCCGTGGACTTCCCACAGGGTGACAAGGCACTGTGGCCGGGAAGAACTGTGGGACTGAGCCTATGGGCCTTGCTTTCAATTTGAAACTCAATCAAAACCCATCCTTGGAAACTTGTTGAGTTTCCACTAAACTCCAGAGCTGGGGATCAGCCCATGCAGGACTGGAGAAAGGAACAACCTTGAGTAACATTTAGGATACTCTATGAGTTTACATAGGTATAAAGATTATTGACCTGCTGTAAATGTGATAATAATTAGAAAATATTGGCAATGATGATAAAGGACTATAAAGTTTTGCATTATGCTGAAACATTGTACAAATAAGTACTATACCTAACACGATACATTATAACCCTCATTAGAAGAAAGACGGGAGAGTTTTACTTGCACATGAGTGCTCTAACTGGTCACCTTCATTAGTAGCCTCCCATCAACATATCATTTACAACATATATATATAAAAATAAAGGGAAAGTAGGAGGGAAAAGTGTGCAAATGCAGAGCGATTTTTTCTTAGAAATATTTAAGACGACAATGTTCAAAACAGCTACCTAAATGGTATGCACTGACTCTATATCTGATCTGTCTGTATTGCACGTATTAAACCTGAGATTTGCAAATATACGTAGGGAGGCTATGGATACCTTTCCCGTCCCAAGCATCTTGATTTGCAGTCACGTTCTTCAGGAAAACCAAGAAAGGAGTCAATCTTTGATTGTCAGAATAGAAGCTGAGACGTGCATACCCACACTTATATACACATCTTGAACTTATTTCATACTTCACACACAAGCTGGAGAGAAAAGATTGTGACTCAAAGTGAATGAAATCTAACCAGCTGACAAATAAACACAGGATGATGGATTAAACTTTCCAAGTAGCGTACAAACCTTCTATGCTATAAGATTAACTTTTGCTACTCTTAATGCACAGATGCTCTGCAACAGCAAGTAACAATGCAGAAAGCTTTTTCTTTTAAATAAAATGGAGAGAAAATTGAAACCAAATTACACGTTATTTAAAAATAATCTATCTGGAGATGAAATAAACCATTTGTGACTACAAACTAGGATTCATACCTTTACTTCCAACATCTTCCATTAACACCCCTAGGAAATTTAACACAATTAAATTAATGTTCTAAAGGGCACGCTGGATGGAAGGAAGCAGAGCCTGGGGCACACTAACTGGCTGCAGGCTTTAAGAGAGTCTAACAGCTTAAAGCCATAGGCAAATTTTACTTGCATGTTGAGGATATTATTCATAAATTTACATTAGCTTAGTTTGGTAGATCCTAAGTGCATTTATAGAATGCCTAGAAATGAAATCAAAGCTAGAAAAAGGCATTGTTTTGTTTCAAATCACAAGCACGCTGCCTGTCTTGGATTCAAAAACCTCTATGGTTCTCCACAGAACCTCCTGTAAAAACAAAATGCTGCCATAATGATTTAAGACAGGACTGAAATGCTATTGACCAAACCAAAAAGTGGAATACAAGGCAAGAATCAGACGGAAGCTGATGGAAAGACAGCATATGAACCAATCTTAACAAAGACGCATCTAGATACCTCAATAGTTATGTAATTAGAAGTTTCCAAAGGGCTGCAAATTCAGAAGAAAGTCAATGCATATACAAGCTTGGGCTTTCCATGCTGACACATTAGGAGAGTTAGCTAAACTGTCTACAGTCTGCCTGACAGACAAGAAACACCTTGGTGGTTATGCGGTCCAGCATTTTCCTTTGGAAATACAACTGGTATGCGAGACTTAAATGCCCTGGCCTCAACTTGGATTAGAAGAATCATTAGAAGGTAATACACCACAACATCCCCCCCTGCCCTTATATCAGTTATGGGCGATATTGTTTTAAAACATGGTACAATGCATGTTGCTGCTCTACTTAGTCGACATATCTTTAAAGACTGCATATCTACATATCTAGTCTACATACCTTTCAAGTTAGTCATTTTAGTGGCTCTTTTCATGTTTGTATATAGATTAAAGACAGAGGAGGGTATTTTTAATATTCTGGTAATGGAGGTTATGTTCATGCAGACTTCTGTCATCAGCACAAGTTGAGGATCCTGCCTTCTGCCTTCATTCCATCTCTTTTCTGAGCAAGTGGTACCTATGATACTTTGGTGCTATGTACTTCAACAAGCTTTTGGGTGCTCCAAGCATATACACACAGACATTGTTAAAAATTAACATTCATTTTTTTAAATATGAAACCAGTTCTGATGCAACCTGAAGAGCTGAAGGAAAGTATCAATGTGTCTGGGGAAAGAGTCTTTGGCAAGAGAGTTTATTTTTCTTTTTGTGGAGATCAGGCTTTTCTTTATGATTAGTCGCATATGTTTCTTGTTGGTTACTTAGGTTAATTTTTAAATACAAATTAATGTTTACGTTAGTTTAATCTCTCTATTTGGATGCTATAGGAACAGAGCCCCAGTGTGGGTACATGCCCAGGTCTTCTCCAGCTGTGCCTTGCAAATGAGGAAAAGGAAGGCGATGATTGACAGCAGCTCTTGTTGCTCCCCAGACCAGCTCTGCAAACCTACAACAGCCACAGTGCTTTCTTTGGATCAGCCTTCCTCCTTTTATTAGCTCCTAGCTGTTCTTCTGGGTAAGAAAATCAATGGAAAATTGATTTTTTAAAATATTTGTTTTGGTGTAAAACAAAGATAGCCCAAGAAAAGTACTTCAGTCAGAAATTGCATGGCTGAAAAATTAGGCTGGTAAGATTTTAAAACCAAATTAAGGGTTTTCTTGGTTTTTACTTTCTTTAGAAGACACAGAAACTAATAAACCATTTTTTGGTACAATGATGCTCAGGACCCTTGAGGGTCTATGTATCTCCTCCTGACATGATTTAAGTCAAGAGATTTTTGTTAAATACCATTAACTATTAGAATATTAGATTTAAAGAAAGATATACAACTTTCACCATTGAGGCGTAAAAGGTTTAACAACTCAGACCCCTACAGTCCAAGCAGCAGAAGAGCTAGAATATTTCCACCATGGCATGGGAGCAGGATGTGGAAAGTTGGAAGGTCACTGGAAAAAATATGTGCCACAGGAACAGCATTTTGTTCCATTTTGAAATCATCAGGGAAAAATTGAGGGATACAAGCCATGAGTACGAATGCAACCCCAAGCAGGGGGGGTGCAGCTGTTATGGAGCTGCTGCAGCTCCGGGACTGCAGTGGGAATTTTGGAGATCGGCTTTGTCGGCATTCCTGAAATGGCCATGCTACACCACTGTGCAAACCCCGTTTACCTGAGCACTGCGCAGAGGCAGGGAACCCATCCAGCATCAGTGAATGTGTCATATGTAGTCAATCTGAATCAAACAGCAGAAATCCTAAAATCACTCAGACAAAGATAAATCTGTGTCTTAGGTCCTGTCTAGACTATGAAAAGATGGGTTCTGTCCCTCACTGCTAGGGCCGGAGAGGATGTGGTCAGCTGGGTACATTTGATCATGTATGTGGTTAGACTGCACAAAACTCCAACTGCTTTGCAGAACTGGTGTTCGCTGAAAATATTACTCTAACCCTAGCAGTAGCCTTGCTGGGCAGACAATGTCAACCTGCCAAATACAAAAACTGAGGTTTTGTTAAGCTACTTGTTATTAGCTCCTCAAACCTTGACTGCAGCTGAATGAAGAAACCCCAACATTCCCACGACGAACACATGGCTTAACCAAAATACGGGAGGTCCTTTCCTCAGAGAAGATGACAAGCCTAGGAATAATTGTTAAAATAAATACTTGAAAACTTGGCTCTCTTTCTTCACCTACACAAAAAGGAACAGTTAAATGCGTAAGCCAAAGTTTCTGACTAACTTTTACAAAGTATTTTTCCTTTGAAACAGTTAAGCAGCACACTTTGATCTTTGTGTATGAAAAACTTCATCTTTCAGAGTAATCGTAGTCAATGTCCAGTTTCATTTTAAAGTATAATTTGTGGCTTTAATATTTACAATGTTATTTTGAGGAAACACAAAAAATAGAATTCATTCAGTATTGTTTATGTCTGGTTTGAAGTCACAGATGTTAAAAATTGAAGTTAATATATTCAAAATTTTCACATCTTTGGAATTTTAAATTGTGCCCATGGTACAAAATTTCTCCCTTCATGAGGCTCCTTCCCTGACTGATCTCCAGTTGATTTCAGGATGATTTGATTTCTACCCGACATTAGAAGACAGAAATTGGCTAAAAGTAAATTCTGGATCATATTAGGGATTATTTTGCTTGCCAAGTAATATTATCCTATAAGTCTATACAGTATAAACCACTGTAGTAAAGGAGTATTTATATATGAATTATTTCCATACAAAAAGAAACTGATTAAGAAATATAGCACATAACTTTCTTATATCAGTGTAACACTACTGTACCACATATATAAGGCTGTCTGAAAAGGTGAAGCCTGGGGTAAAGGCTGGGGTACGCGGCAGGAGGGACTACTTGGAGTGCAGATTAATGGAAAATGAAGAGCATGGAGGACATTCACTGATTCTAGTGCAAAGCACAGCAATAACTTCCACACAGATCAATACAAATAAAAGTTTATATCGACAGAAATTGTACCTAATACAACACATACCATTTAGTAATCCTAGAAGAAAAAAAAAAGGAAAAAAGATTGGCTCAATCCTGTAAACTCTTTAATGGGAGTACCTACAACATTTTCACATTTTCCTGTCTCATTTGTGATTGTTTTTATAAAATTGGATAAACTGTACTACCTTTAGTTGCCTTAGGAATAACATAACATCTCTAATATTTTGACAGTGTAAGTCATGCAATGCTCCTTGTGCAAACAAGGACTGGACAAGACGATGGCAGTCTCTTTTTTTGGAATGACTTTACTGCAGGCCCTCCAAAAGAAAAGTGGCATGTGTACCCTAGATGAGAAAATACAATATTCCTTCATGACCAGTATTTTATTTGTAATGGCATTAATCTGATCCGGTTTTGAAACAGAGATAAATGCAGAAGACATCTTCAGAACCCAGAAAGAAAAAAGGCCCACATGCCTCGAGAGCTATTGTTCCCAGAGAGGGAGCTTTCCCAACAGACACCAACAAAATAAAAGATAGGTGGCAAAGACAAAATTAATTAAATGCGTATAAAAGAGGAACATCCACTATCTCTGTTCCTTTCCAACAGACATTCCCATCTGGAATTTATTTTTAGGATGCTCATTCCTTCTCACAGGTTCAACGCTACCCATTTCACACCATTTAACTATTGAAAGCTCTTGAAATTCCGGACCAGAGAAGCCAGAGCCCAGTGTATTTCACAGTGATGTAGCTAATGTGTCAGACTTGTAAAATAGCTCTTAGTGGTAGACCTCCATTTAGAGAAAGACGGAAACTAGCTTTAAATACTTAAGGCTTTAATATCTAGTCCATTACGCTGCAGCAAGGTCTTGTAAAGAGTCAATTATGGGATACTTCTGATTTGATCCACATGCAAGGGAAATCCGCTTCTTTGCCTTTAAACCTCTGTAGTAAGTGTCCTGTTTAAATAATTAGTGACACTTTTTCTTTGATCAAATTGATTCACATTGTTATTCTTTTATGTTAATTTAAAACTTAATCCATGTAAAATCCAAGACAGATCTTAATCCATCATTCAGAGAGCTTTTACAAAAAGGCACTATCATGAGATTGTCCAGAAAACACGACAGGTTAAAGACAGTAGTGAACCAGCTTGAAGTAAAATGCCCTTTTTTTTGACCTTCTGAAAATCTGTGAATCACCAACCAAGTTAATACTAGTAGCATGGGCAAGCAGTGCGACAATTTGGAAATAATTGTGAGTGGAGACACAAAGCTTGCAGCTACTCTAGCACAAAACCTATTCTCCAGCATATTTAATGACGAAGCCAAAACCTGAGCGTTTCCTGCCATTAAAAATGTGTTAATCATGGAAAATATTTTAAAATAAACTGCAGCTCCTTTACCATATATGCTTGCTTTCTATTCAAAGCTTAGTTGTCCAGGTTACAGGGAAGTTACCAGCAACAAAGCTGGAAGGGTTTTTGGGCCAGACAGAGCTAGTAAAGGTGCTCAGCCAGTAGACTACATAGAAGAAAAAAATACTTTCAATAGTTATCACTTCATGTCCATGCCATTGTCTTTGGTAAGATATTTCTATAAATCCATGAATGAGGGATGGTAATAAAGTTACCTGTATAAGTGCATAAATATTTAACTTTTGCCCAAGCCCATAAGTTCAATAGACCATGCCAACTCTTTACTTGCTGTACACATTCAAATAATTTGAATTAGTATCTCTACAGTGAGGTTAAAAATATAGTTACAGTCTTAATTGAACATGAACTGATAATTTCTGGATAGCAGAGTTACATTTTACCATAACATTTCAGATGCTTGCATGTTTTCTAATAATAATAAAAAAGTTATGCTTCTAGGCAGCAGCACTGCCATTTAATGACAAATGAGGCACAGGAACTACTTTGCTAATATACTGCTGTATGTTTCTTCAAAAGGCTTGATGGAGGAGTACTTAAGCCTTCAAGTGTTTTTCTAAAATACAACCGCAACACTGCAAAAGACATAACAACAGATAATATTTCACAATAATTAAAAAAACCTTTAAGGAAAACAAGATGACCATTTGGTTTAACTGCATGACAAAACCTTTGAGCAAAATTGTTTTATAAAATGCCTAATGGAATGTAATTGCTGCAAGATTTCCACTTGAGCATGAACAGCTGGGTCTTGAGGACCTCTGCTGTCAGGCAGTGCACTGTACAACCGCACTGTCAGAATATTGCCTCCGCCTAATGGCGAAGGTGAACAATTTTGCCTTATCTTTAGAAATTACTCTGGCTGTACAGCCACGCTGAAATGTGAAAAATTGTTTCATTTAGTATAATAGCCTCAGTACTTTTGTAATAGAGTATCTTTCAGCTATCTATCATTTATAAAGTTAGAGACTGCTGTGAAAATTTAAGTAGCCAGTATTTCAATTCACATGCTTACATTTGTACACTGATAATGAAACCTGGAGATTTGCATATATTGTCCTTTCACCATTTCAAATAGCGCAGAGTAAGAAGAAACTCACAGGTAACATTGGAGACGCTAAAGATATGGCAGATAGAGTCTGGTGAGCTGTACGCTGATAAATCGAACTGAAGACAAAGTCTTTATGGCAATCCTCCTGTCTAGGAACAGC
This sequence comes from Pluvialis apricaria, assembly GCA_017639485.1. Lineage (NCBI taxonomy): Eukaryota > Metazoa > Chordata > Aves > Charadriiformes > Charadriidae > Pluvialis > Pluvialis apricaria. The sequence continues at coordinate 1,995,035 of CM030024.1, forward strand.
CTCCATCTTCTAGGACAATGGCAAATCAAAACATGTAACACCCAAAAGCTGGAGACAATAGCAACAGCCCAGCAAGGCTACCTCCGATACTGCAGGGCAACTTGACCAGCACAAGAATGCTACCTGTGACCCAGCCAGATCGATCTGTGGCTCATTGAAGGTCACTGGCTGCAAACACCAGTTCCTCTTATGTACAAAGGAGAAATATCTAAGTTAGGGCTACAAATGCCAATAGGAAAAATAATGTATTGTTGTCACAGTAAGGAGGCACATTCAGGGAGCATGAGAAAGGTAAGCATTTTATTCTGCCCTTTAGGTTTTGGGAAAACCACCCCCTGTAACATCTGAGCATTGTGCATGCAGCGTTCATACACAATCTACTGACTTGCATGTGCCACATACCTATAAAAACTGCTGGGTATATTCTAATCCTGTTTAAGCTACTAATTGTCCTTTATTAAGACATAGTTTTTATTTTTCAGGAAAAGTTGGACAGTAAAATTTTGCCCCAGAACTTGCTATTTGGCTTTCGAATACCATTTGAAGAAAGACTGCACAAACAGAGAGAGCAGACAGTGTTCTAACTCCACCCTCGGTGTCCTGCCCTTGACAAGTATTCTCCTTTTAGAGGTATTAAATCTTGGCAACATCCATTGCAGTTCCCACTTAAGCTGAAGTAAGTACATGTACAGAAGGGCTCTGTCAACATATCTGAGTGGAAAGATGTTTGGATTAACTAAGAAAACCTATTTCAAATCTCAGATAATAAAATGTCCTCCTAAATCCTAATTGCAACTTTCATCTTGTGTCTTAGACCTTGCCACCAGCTGATGTGCCGATACAGATCAAGTGTTTAGTTTGATAAATGCGGCTTACCAAGGTCTTGGTATTGCTGACTGACAGAGTAGCTGAATAGGATCCAGGCTTCTAAAGGTGATTATCTGCCTAAAGAAGGAAGAAGATGAGCACAGGACAACCTTGTTTGTCATTTTGCGCACTTAATCAGACAAAGCTCATAATACTAAGAGCTTCTCTATACTATCAAAAATAAAACAAAAGCAGCTTTCAAATAAATTACACTACCATTTTACACAGGGGGAAATCCATAAGCACGCATTGGAGAATTATCTTTTAGTTGCTATTTTCCAGCAAAATAACTTATAACTGGAACACTAAATCATATTCCCAGGGTCTTTTCCTTAGACTGTTGAGTTTGGAGTTTGTTGCAGCCAGATCTCACTATACGGCACACATAAAGCAGCATTCTTGTTTTAAACAATATATCCAGGTAGAAAGTCACTAGATAACAAGACCTGTCCTTTTAGTTTAAATTTTTATCTAAAAGAAATAAAAATATAATGTTCTTTCAAGGAAGATAGCAGACTGAGAAGGCTAACTCACTAATACCCGTTTTCTGTGTTGAGATATCACCAGCAGTATGTGGTCACTGCTTTATCTTTGTGTCTGTAGAAAAAAAATAATGCATAAAGCAATTCTAATGTAATACAACAAAGTGGTATATTTCTCACTTACGGATTTAACTTACAAAGCATTATGTTTAAAGTAGGTCAGCGAGTAGTGTCCCATTACACCTTACTTTCAGCTTTGTTTTATATGACAAGGAAAAGAACAATTAATTTTCATGAAGTTCTCTTTACTTCCAAAAGGGAAAATGTGAGAAGAGGAAAAAAGAAGGTGTATTCTTGGTTCTGCTTTAGGGTTAATATAACATCTACAGTTGGTTACAAACTTCTTTCTATTTTGTAAAAAATCTGCGATATTTAATTTGCACTTCTTTAACCAAGAGCTTGCATGAAATTAATTTAATACCACTATAAATACAAATGGACTATTAAAAGCAGGTATAATAAAAATTACTAACGGTAGTGATAGGACGAGGGGGAATGGCTTTAAGCTGGAAGAGGGCAGGTTTAGATTAAACATTAGGAAGAAGTTTTTCACTTTAAGGGTGGTGAGGCACTGGCCCAGGCTGCCCAGAGAGGCTGAGAGGCTGTTGAAGCCCCGTCCCTGGAGGTGTTCAAGGCCAGGCTGGATGGGGCCTTGGGCAACCTGGGCTGGTGGGAGGTGTCCCTGCCCAGGGCAGGGGGTTGGAACTCGATGATCTTCAAGGTCCTTTCCAACCTAAACCATTTTATGATTCTATGAAAATACATACAAATAACCAGCATTTTCAGTGGGGAGCACTCCACCATTTAAATGAAATATAAAACAAAACCCTCAAACCTGACGAAGCAATAAAGATGCCTAAGTAACACCACTTTAATACTAATATTTCAAAAAGAACTAAAGGACTCAAAATGTCAACTGAAACACATTCAATCCAGAAAAAAACTATACACTCAGAATTGCCAATAACTTGTTATTCTCATTATTATCACAATTTAACAACAATTGAACACCTATGTCTTATTGAAAGGTCCTACTCTTCACTTGCATATCACTTACAGCAAATATTTAAGCAGCCAATTGTCACAAAACAAATTCTAAAGTAAAGGCCATTTTCTCTAAACCTTTAGTACGTGAGTAAGCTCATTGGCACCTACAGGACTACCAACATGAGTGCAGCATTGCAAGGTCCAGCATTGACATTAAGAACTGCCCTTTCGGCTGTTGACTGGTATCAGAATAAAAGTACTTCAGTTCACAATTTCAAAATTTTACAACTGATTATTGGCAGTATCATTTATTACTGTTCGTTTCAGAGCTGAAAGGTTTTGATTATCAACTCTGTCAATCCAAGCAATTTCCAAGTGTCTTGTAATCACACCTAATTCTACATCTAAATCATTAGAAGGATAAAGTTGTTATACTTGTAATGGTATTTGTCCTACTTTGAACGTTACCAAACTGTTTTATCTAATCCTTTAGGAAACACCATAATGAGGCTCATCTAATGGCTTCTACTAGTTAGGAAGGCAAACTAAAAGATTTAGCTCCTCAGTCTGTCTCTAAATCTTCTAAGTGAAAGATGATTTACAGTTAAGCTATGAAAAATGTGACCACTCTCAAGTCTGGAAAGTCTCAATCTGATTTCAACAAACTTAAATCATGAGAAAAGATTGCGTCTCACTAACTATAGATTTCCTTACCTAGGGAATCAGCATCTGGTGTGAAGCATTCATTAAGTTATAAAAGGTGTATAGACTTGTCTGAGCTTCTTATTACAAAAAATTGTTAGATTTTTCATTGAAAACACCAACCTGGAAAGTTTATATCTTTTGTGTTTGATACCTAAAATAATGTTTTCCTGTCCCACTTCCAAAAATGTTATAAAATCAAATAAAATATAATTATTGTGAGAAGAAAAGAGTCATCTCAATACATTAAGACAAACATTTACAGAAATTAAAAGAGAAAGTGTAGTTCTTTTTGTTATGATGAAGCTAAATACCCATCCTTTTTGAATTACTTGATCTCCAAAGTGTCTGAAGAACAAGAGGATAGTACTGTCATTACAGAAGCCATAAAACGTTTATAAAGACTACATTTTGTTTAGAACTTAAAGCAAAGATTTAACAACTAATAGTTACAGAGCAAGTCAGTAGGTGAGAATGTGTAATTAAATTAAAATATAAATTTATTTGGATCAAGCTTTTGAAGGTTGATGATTGCCTTTCGCCGTGTCAGAGAGCTGTGCTCCATCATACCCCCGTACTAGCTCCATCTCCCTGTTAATTCCTGAGTCTCTACTGAGCGCTCACAAATAGGTTGGAATTTGCAATACAGCTCTGCACCCAGCACCACCCAGTTAAAACACCAACAGCTGCTCGGTATTAATAAAACTCAAGTCTCCAATAAGCCAGTGGAAGCTGTTTCACTGAAGTGAACTGAAATTTTCGTTTCATAATTAAGCCCTGTGCAGTACAAAAAAAGACAAAACTGAACCTGCAGTCAACTCAACTGACAAGTCCTGACCAGGACTGAGATGCTGAATTTCACAGAAACTTACTATCTGGGAAAAAGAAAAAAGGAACCAAACCAAAAGAAATGAAAGAGGGAGCTATCAAAGCCAATATTGACCTAAATATGTATTTAAAGCAGTGGATTTCAAACATCTGTGCCAAAACTAATTTCCTGAGTCTTCACTGGTATGAGAGGCAGCACTAACTTCTGTAGGCTTCAGATTGCCTCTCGCCCTTTGAGAACACGGCAACTACAGCACATAGTCACCTCTACAAGCAAACATTTGTCGTGTGTCCTCCTCGTCCCCTAAACCAAAATCCCACCCCACGGACAGCAGAGGGAGCAGGGCCGAAGGAAGCACTGGAGGTGTACTGGGAAGAAGAGTGTGGGAAGAAGCTGGGACAAACAGCCAGAGACAGGGAAGTCCTTGTTATTAGAGGATGCTCTAGTGGAAGAAAGTAACAGGCTCATGTAGATAAACTCAGTTTTACTGGTGGAAGAACCTCCTGCTGATTCAGTGACAGCAGGAGCAAAACCCATGGTTTCCTATACAGAGGTCTGGGAAAAATGAGAGAAAGCAGCCTCACAGAGGTAACCTCACTAGAGACCCTCACTATCAGTGCTGCCCTGCAAACCAGGGAGAACATCCTTTCTTGTCAGGTTTTAAATATTTGTGATAGTTGATCACTATGCTTAATTCATAGAATGGTTTGGGTTGGAAGGGACCTTGAAGACCATCCAGTTCCAACCCCCCTGCCCTGGACAGGGACACCTCCCACCAGCCCAGGGTGCTCCAAGCCCCATCCAACCTGGCCTTGGACACCTCCAGGGATGGGGCAGCCACAGCTTCTCTGGGCAACCTGGGCCAGGGGCTCACCACCCCCAGAGTGAAAGATTTTTTCCTGATATCTAATGTAAATCTCCCCTCTTTCAGTTTGAAGCCATTACCCCTTGTCTGATCGCTACATGCCCTTGTAAAAAGTCCTTCCCTAGCCTTCTTTTAGGCCCCCTTCAGATACTGGAATGGGATACAAGGTCTCCCCAGAGTCTTCTCTTCTCCAGGCTGAACAACCCCAACTCTCTCAGCCTGTCTGTTCTTCCTAAACAAGAAGAAAACATTTTTTCATTGTTTTATTTCTTAGGCCTCAGGCTTCCTCCCTCTCAGAAGGTCTCACAGTTGATTTCTGTTCCCTATTAAAGCGCATCCTCACGGTTCACAGAAAGGCAGGGATGCCGCTGCCTCTGCGCTTGTCACCAGTGTTTCTCATGTAACTGGAGAAGTCCTGCTAAATGACATAGGGGAACCTTGCACTCTAAAGCCAGAAGAATTGGCTTTAGATATAAGCTTTTAAGTAAAACAGCCTAGGGAATATGCAAACTACATTCTCTGAAAGTAAATTTGGGTTTGATCCTAAGAACCGCTCCTAATTAGTGTCAAAGAGAACTATTTCCTTGCAAAAATATTCTTCTGTCTTAAAAATAAAGTTTTGCACATTAAACACGAATTTCATTACTAGTTTGATGGCCAGACAATAATCACCTAGGTATATAAGCAAGTCAGCTATAGCTGACACCACTGTGCGAAAGTTAAACCCCTACGCCCCCGCCCCCTCTCCCCCCCAAAAAAGTAAAGAAATCAAAATGGCTAGAAAGAAAAGCACAATATTAGAAAGGGAACTTTAAAATATTTTAGAATAGAAGTGAATGCATATCCAATATATTTCTTTGTAAAACCAGTAAAAATATTTGGAATAGCCACAAGTTCATCATATTTAAATGAAAATTAAAGAAAAGATTAAAGCATACAAGTTGAGCACCATGGGTTAATGTGCCCATTTTACCTTCCTCCCAAGAACATACTCCAACAGAAATCTGGGAAAGAAACTGTTTTCACGGCCTGTTCAAAGGGCTAAGCATTGTGCAGTGCTGAGTGGTTTTCAGTTTGAATAGCAATATAAGCACACCTGCTGAAACATTACTCTTCAGTTAATGTTTACTTGGGGAATAGAGTTTGGGGTTTGGAGTTTCTTGCCATGACACCATTGAAAACGTAATTTGAAAAGGTTATTTCAGTAGTAGAACCTTTTCAATGATCTGCATTTGCCTGTTGATCTGTTCTGTGCTTTTCTCTCTTGTTCTGGTGTGCTTATCCAAAGTCTTTGTTATTAGCGACTTGCTATTCACAAAACCTGTGAAAAGTTTAGTATAACTAGTGATCAAATGAAAGCATCTTCAAAAACACAACTTTTGTGGCACTGGGTGTAACCTAAAATTGGAAGCTCTTCACTATTATAGCACTGCTTTAGCACATTGATATAACTAAATTCTATATGAAACCTTTATCACGCATGAAAAAAAAACCCTTCCATGCTCAAGGCATTATAAAGCTCAGATATTATTTCTGTTCAATGCAGTGCTGACAATAACAGAACAGTGTGATGTATGACTAAGGCAGATGAAAATGAACATCTGAAACAGTCCATGAAAGCTGTGAATTGCTTTCTTGTTCTAAAGAATATATTCAAAGTTTGCTTTGAACTTCCCTCTGCTGTGAATGATGACTGTGAAGAATAGGAATAAGTGGAGAGAGAGCAAACAATCCGTTTTCTGACTTAAAGCTCCATTGTCCTCAACTGCGCTTTTTTCCCCACCTTTGCATTAGGAAGATCTACAGTATTAAGGAGAAGTTCCTTTATAGGCAATCATGAAAAGGTTTGATTCACAGTCATATTCATACCACAGCATTGTCAATCTATTCACAGTACACATCAACAAGTAATTTTTATTTATTTTATAAATATTTCTATAACATTTCAGATGTCTAGAGAAAAAAAAGTACTCCGACAATTGGTAGATACAGTATTTTTGTTCTCAATAATGACTCCAATGCAAAATAAGGTAAAACTACTGTCAAAAAACATACACAGAAGGTACCTATATGTTTGTCAGAGGCTAATTTTTTCTCTCCTAGGTCCGACATAAATTATTGACCCACTTTTGAGAAAGGGAATTTAGTTGCCAGCAAATACACCAGGTTGACAGCTCTGAAGAAAAATGCTCTGTTTAAACACAGAGCAATTTGAAGTTAATAGCAGTCTATTACCCCACACCTACTTACCAGAGTGATTCAGCATGGACCAAGAGCATCTCTACAGGTGTAACTCCTGGTTTTATCACCCATTCATTCATATTTAGCCAGACTAGTAACAGACAATTACAACATAATCTATTTGCATATTCCAGATATAACTAGGTTTTCACTTGCCTCACAAATATACACAAAGAAACCTGACAGATTCAGATATTGACTATACTGGAGGAAGTAGTTACCATTTTGATAGGCTTGGCGGAACTGTACTGAGACCACAGGACGTTCTCTGGGTGCCAGTTCTTCACCAGGCCCCAGAAGTACCCATCACACTAACCACAGATTGCCTTTATGAAAGTTTTAGTTGCACAGCTTTCATAAATGAAAAAGCTACATGAAAAGGGGAAAGGGTTCCTATCATGGAAAGCCTACAGAGAGATGTCTGCCTCATAGCAGCCCACCAGCAGGGCAGCTTCCTCATCTACACAGGAGCTGGAGACTTTACTCCCAGCCTTCTCAGGACTCGCCACATCAAACAGCCTTCAGTCCTTCTGAAATGTAATTTTAAGACCCTGCTGGTTCCTCGTCCCCAAAGAGTGGCCTGTTCTCCACACCTGGGAGATTTTGTCCTTCTTTAGAGTAACTCACATGCCTGTGTCACGTAATGTTGATTTTAAGACACTGAAATGCAAATCTACTCATCAAAAGCACTAGACAGCACAAGCATTCCAGCACGTCTGATTCTTACTCTTGCTGTGAGGAACAGGCACACACAGCTAGATAATAAGCCAGTAGCGACACTTCTCTGTTAGGACAAATCATTTTGTGAACAATGTAACTAGACAATGTGCTCTGTAAATAGCCTCTATTTGTATTTCCCAAAGGAAAATTCACCTCCCCCCTACTTTCTAACCACATCTTTTTACGGCTTGTCCCTATTTCACTTTCAGAACACAAAAACTCACGGATAACTTAAAATAATCACTTACAAGCAGGTTATATTTTGTATTATGGTGCCACTTACAAACATTTTGTCCATTCTATAAAATTTTACAGGATTCTGTACAAATATATCTGGCAAATTACCTGCTTATGTTTAAAGTTACAGAGCTAATCTCGCTAATACATAACATTCGCTGTGCTGGCTTTATACACAGCGTACCAGTTTGACTTACAATTAAGCTAATAAATGTATATCTGCAAACACCAGGATAAGAATCTTAGGACTTTGTCAGACAAGAATGCTCTGTAATAGTAAAAAGAAAAATTAGCCCTATTTGCAAAAAATAATTCAAGCTGCATATAAGAAAATAAATCTTTCAACAGCATTATCAGCATTGATATTGATATTAATATCCTCGTAGCAGTCCATTCAGACATTGGGGCCGGGTAAAAATAACACTAGTGTTCTGCTGCCACCTGCAGCTGAAGGAAGAGTGCTTGTTTCTTCAGCAACAACTGAGGCAAGTGCTTATATCTGAAGTTATATACTATTTTAAACTGTTAAAATGACCTCTCCTGGATTATAATCCCCAGATCTGTACAAGTTTTATTGTCTCAGATTACTGAAGAGAACCGGTGAGAAATTTGAAAGGTTGATCCACCTACTTGAGCAATTCATAACAGACCAGAAAGAGAATAAATACACAAAAGCACTGAAGAGTATGAAATATAAGTTAATTAAGCATGCAACATTCAATATTTGCAGAAAGAATATTTCAAACTGGCCTTCATTTAATATTTTAACAGCAGTATTAATAACTGTGGGTATTTTTAAATTTCCAATAGCCTTATCTGTACATACCGTTACACGCAATTTGACTCATTTAGAAGCTTTATTGTCACTTTGCTAAAGGAACAGTGCAGTATGAATAAAATTTCATTTTTATGCTGAACAAAACTGATTCATCTTCTGGTGAACAGACAGCAGATGCCAAACACCTGAGATACACACTTGTCTCTGCAGATGGGCTGCTGTGTGCCAACAGAAGAATCACATACATCCATCATTGGTGTCAATTTATTATCCATATAGAGGGTCTCAATAATGCCTTAGGTATTTCAGAGAGGCTGAAAAACTTAAATGTTCCAAGATCCCAAACACAACAAAGTATTATTGATACACATTCTGCTGTATTGAAGCTAAACTACTGCTGAAAACCATTAAAAGTTTTCATGAAAGACTCTAGTGGATATTGGCTGCTGTAACAGCTAATCTCACTCTACCCTTCCGCTTTAAAAAAATGTTGTGAATATTCATATCAGCATAAACCAAAATATTAAAATGCATATTAAAATAAAGATTATAAAAATGCATTGACAAGGGACATAAAAGTTCTGTATCAGCTGTGTTAACTCATTAAACACTGCCTTTGAGTTCATTTGTACAGCTGCTTGCAAGGAAGCATTAGTAGAGGATGCTGTAATATTCTATGCCTCCTTCTGGTCTTTCCAAACAGAAACCAGGAGTAAATAACAGAAAATACAAGAATTTATTGCTGTCCTGTATGTGCAATGACAAACAGGGTAACACAAAAACAGAATTCGATTTCTTCAGAGCAAGCTGTTACCAAAAAAATAGTAAAGAAATAAAACCCAAGTAATCATGCTGTGTTTAAAACCTGTAAATGTTCAAAAAGAAACATGTTAGCTACTTGTCATTCTTAAGCTTTTAATCTAATTAACTTTTCATGAATAAAAGACTCAAAATATTTCTAGAGCCATCACAAACATGCTTGTCACAACTTCTTATGCTTTACTTGTCACCACAATCTTTATAAATAGTTTCGTGAGATTACAGGTCATTCTCCCTGGAATGAGGCAGTAGTAGTCCTTGTGAAGATCTATTACAGCCTCATGCCACATCCTGATAGTTTTCTCTGGGCGTGTTATTTCTAAACATTTATTAGCATCCAGAAGTCAACCCAGCCATGTATCTGAAATGACATACAAGACTTAAGACACATACTCATAGAAATTAAAAGAACAACCTCTCGCTCATCATTCAGCATTGTGTAAAATGTTCCTAATTTGTCTATAATCTTTAAAATAAACAAAGTGATTGCCAAGAAAGGCTCTGAAAGCTGTAGATCAAATTAAAAATCTTCCGTAACAGATCTACAGCTTTGAACGGTCAGTTCTGAATGGCCTAAACTCTTACATAATTAAAGTCATATACACACACACGCACGTCCATATCCTTATGTATGTATGTGTGTATATATATGTGTGTGTTTGTGTACACACACATGTCTATTTTTTAAAAAAAAGGTATAAAGATACGCCCTGAAGCAATGCAGATCCAAGGTATGGACAGCCAAAAAATTAAATAGGTCATATCTTGCATAACTTATCACATATTGCTTCAAGAAGATATAAAAGTCAAAGAAAATAAACAGATATTAATACTAAATCAGAGGAGTAGATAAGAAACTGGAAATAAAGCATATATTCTTTTGAAAAAATATTTTGTAACAGTAGCATGTGTTTGAAAATTAGCAAAGAACATGTACCCAGACATCAAATAATGTGACAGGTGGTATTAGTGCGTGAAAGATAAGCATCCCATGGAGGCCCCAGAAAATGAGCTGGGGCTGCTTAATATTTACTGGTCTGGGTATCCTGTCTGACAGGCTCGAGTGGGGACCCCACCAGTCACGAGTGCTGTCTGCCTCCGCTCCTTCCAGCGTCAGAGCTACGAGCTCCACTGCAGCTTCTTAGCTCTCTTGTCAATGTTACTATCTTACAAAGTGTAGTGAACCCCCAATGGCATTATAATTTAATCATAACAAAAAGAAGAGTGACTGTCATGCTGCCAGACAGTGATTGACATGGCCTGGATTTCTGCTGTCAAAGATTTGCATGTCAATCAATAAGAACCCATATGGCATGTGTTTACGGTGATCAGAAGTCATTTGATATCACTATCTCAGCAAAGCTTTAACGGAAATGAAATGAGATCCATGTTCTATATTCCCAAACATACAAACTACAATAGATTCACGCAGAGTTCTCAGTAGCTCAGTTAATGCACATTAATGCTGAGATGGGCTTGAGAACACAATGCTCTAACAACAAAACCATCAGGCAATGTCTCCTTATTAAATTCAATGAGGATGCCATGTCTACTCCTGGCACTGTCCCATAGCTGTTCCTATTGATTTCGCAGCTTTCCATTTTATAAAATAATACATCTCCTCTAAATATGTATGTATGTGAAACTCATCACCTCTGGTAATGTCATCAACCATGAATTATTACTGAGCTACATCTAGACTTCTTTCATGGTTTCTTTTGGCACTTCAAGTGTTCACTTCCACTTTCTGTCTGAAGTATTGCAAGATCATTAGCTAAATTTGGAGTGCAATTGGAGAACACTCAGGCTGACAGAAGGATCTGAATATTAGATTCCAGAGAGAAAAATAACTTATCAGGCAGATATCCTTATTGCTTTAAATATCTGGCACGGTGTTCACTGGGAAACCATTCTGGATGAACGCCACAGAAACTCACAAGAACTCATGCTGGTTTTATTGCAAATTCTTGATAGCAAAAAAATGCACGTCTGGTAGTAATCATAGTTGGGCATAATACCATCCTGTAATGCAATTCTGTGCACCCAAAGAGTGATAAAAAGTGTCTTGACCCTTCTTTTTCATGACTGAGGAGGCTGCAAATTTACCCAAGTGTACTGCAAGAGCAATAAAGCTTTTCTCTCCATGAGTTTCATGTTCTTAATCCTGCCCGCATGCTGACAGATCGTATCTGAGCATTCTTCTGCACTGCTACTCTGACACACACACACAAAAATACACCAAGACTGCAGAATGACTGTACCACTCCTCCTATTGTTTTGTAATTTCTTCCCATTTCTTCACATGAAACCTTCTAATGAGTGACTGCTACAGCTGCTAATTCCTGTTTTTCCATATAAGCTGAGCATTAGCTGTATGTGACATTTAATTGCAGTCAGAAAGGGTAAACTACGCTCATGTTGTATGTAGCACTACCTGGACCATTCATCAGAAGATGGATAGCTGTCATTTACTGTGTCTCCTTGAGAACCTATCTAAACATATGACCAAATGAGTTATCCAGCAGAACAATAATAATCCGAACCTTGTTTTGATGGAAAACGATGAAAAAATGGTAGAACTGGGGAAAAAGAAAGACAAAAGAAAGAAAGAAAGAAAAAAAAAAAGAACTAGGAAAAAGCCCAAGTTTTCTCTGCTCTAACTACCAAGTCAATGTTGTCTTGCTTGTATCAGCTACTTGCATTTTCTGGATGGTCACTTAATGAAGTAATTAGTTTGTCATTTTTAAGTCTAAATGCTATGTGCCTAGACAAGTTTTGCTTTTGTGTATATATAATTCCTTCATCCTTTTATTGGCTTTAGTGCAATTCAGCGGTGACTCAGTCTATAGAGGAGAGATGCACAGTTTTAGTTTGGATAAGAATTAACTGGCTATCCAGTAGCAGCAAGTTTTTCCTTTCCGCACAAAATGCTTTTTCAGTTTGGCACACCATTCTTCCATTGTGATCCTAATCAAATAAACTGATGAAAGTAAACATCTGTAATTCAGGAGGCATTTGATCACTGCCTTTCCTCTGCATTTGAACCAAGGGGTTCTTTTACAAGATAACTGCCCTCTCCCAGGGTGGTATATGTGATTACCCAATTCCTGTTGTTACAACAGACATGCTTAAACCACCTATTGTGGGTACTATCCATAATCATATTTGTGGTTTTGTTCCGTACTGTCTCCTGGTTTGTGAGCTCATGCCTCTCCTAATCCTCTTTAAATGAATGACACACAGTTCTAAGGCCCAGAGATCTTATTACCAACAATTACCAATTTCTGCCTTTTCACAACACTTAAGGAATCAAACACACAAAGAGGATATTAAAGATCTTTCAAATACATGAATCAATAAGTCACATTGGATTAAAAGAATTTATCAGCAACCCTTTACTAAATCTGGAAGCATTAAAACTAAGAAATATTACCATGACCCCAGGTTAAGTACAATAAGGGAATATAGATGATGAAATATGTCTAATGATTGTATTGAAATATGTGTGCAGAAGACACACGGGGGGCTGGAAATGCAGTGCTAAGTTGCCCCCCTCCCCCTTAATCTCATACCACACTATTATTATTTTCATTGTGTTGGTACATCGCGAATGTTCACAGTCCATGGAACTAATGAAAAGTCTTCGTAACAGAAAGACTTTAAGAAATTCGAGGTACCTGCATCCCTGCAAGGTCTGGTTCTAAAGCATTTTGGCCACTTTAAAAAAGAAAGCATTCCCCTGCTACCAGCCCCAAACAGCTTCATTTCTATTATTTGCGAGTTTAAAATGTGCTATGTGAGAGAACCCCACATTTTCAAGCGTTGCTTGCTTAGACAAATACCTGGCAATGATCAAGGAAAGGAAAAGCCTCTCCCCACCATGGTTATACCTGCAGGATAAGGGGGAATGTAACTTTATTAATAACAGAGTAACCCTCTGGCACTTTTCTCCCTTATCATTTTGATAACCCACTAAGTCCTCTCTTGGAATATTCTGTGTGATTTCACCTGACAAACAGACCCTATACTTGTTCCTCCAGTACAAGCAGGTGACAAGTCCCTTGAATTATCAGTGCAAACTATTATGGCATTTTTTTAAAAAAGTGGTTTCGCTAAACTCTTCCTTGTAAACCTATTCAGTATGCTGCACCCAAAAGCTGAGTGGCATCTGAGAGGAAGGTATTCAAAGGTATTTAAAAGAGAAGAACTATGCATGAGAACTAACTCTGAAAGACGATAACTAAATACTGTACACCTGCAGAAAAAAAGCTTGACCAATCCTGCAAAATACTAAAAAGAGACAAGTATTTTCCTGATTGTTCCTGTTGCATCCATTTTATGATAAAGCACAAATAAGATCTATATGTATTTAACAAATACAATTAAAAATACATTTTATTGATAACTATCAATTTTATTGCCTGCATTTTGCAGTACAATTTACGGGAATCAATCTAAAGTAGCAATCCCAAGCTACTGGGACTTCTTCATCCAATTGCAAAATATAGGTTCAATAAAAGAAATATTTTGTAATGCACAGCTTGATTGAAATCAAATTTGGGGAAAAATCCCTCTCTATAAAGGTCAGAAGTATTTAATGTTTGACTAAAACTGCAAAAAGACCATAATAATAAAAATTAAATTGAATTTCAGACACAGCAAAAAAAATGTATAAAAAAAAGTCACTTCCCTAATAAAGCCAGTTTGGGTTTTGTGTCACTTCCTCGATGTACAGAAAGTCTTATACCTTACTAAAGCTATCAACTAAACTTCTATTGGTTTTATTTATTTAAACAATCAACTGCAGGATTACTGAATATACATTTGTTACATTTCAATGAACATCTAAGCACTGTGCCCCTACAACAATAATAGTCATTCCAGAGATTAATATTTTATAGAGAGACCTTACAATAAAGTCAGCATATTAACTACATTCTTTTCTCAAACATAAGAGACAAATTAATATCCACTCTATGCTGACTACCACACATAAAAGCTAGTTAATTTAACTGGAATATCTGGTAGAGTAAAAGTTAAAAAACAATAAATTACAGACTGCACTGGAATACTAACAACATTTTACAGCCCATAGTATATTTATTTCTTTATTCCCCAACTCTTATGGTTCTGTTTTCTTCCCTCTATATAGAACATTTACATCTAAGTTGGATTTGAGAGATTAGAAACTGGCTGGAAATTTTTCATTGAAAGTGGCCAAATTCTGAAAGCTCATTTAACTAAATATGTTTTAGACAGCATGGGCAGATCTGTATGAGCATACAGATGCACGCCAGCCTACGCAAAGTGTTTTACGATGACAAGAATATGAAGATTCAGGTACACACAAAATCCCATACAGGTAAATCTAATCAGCAGTTAAATCCCGTGTTCCATCTCTAACAGTGTCCAATACCACTTGATGCAGACGGCCAGAACTGAGCTAACTGGCAATTGCAAAATCGAGATGTACAGTTCTGGACCCCCAGTATAAGACAGATTCTGATAAACCGGAGCAAGTTCAGCAGAGGGCCACCCAGAAGGTCAGACTGCTGGAGTAGGCAGTCTAAGAGGAGGAGCTGGGAACTGGGCTTGTTTAGCCTGGAGAAGAGAAAGCTTAAAGCAGGGACACAGTAGCAGCTTGTCAGTACTTACAAGAAGGCCACCAAGAAGATGGAGCCAAGCTCCTTACTGATGTGCAGCGTGGAAAGACAAGAGACTACGGTCATAAATTAAAACAGGGGAAGTTCTGACTGGATACAAAAAAACCAAATCAAACAAAAAAAATAATCACTGAGAGGATAACTGAGCAGTGCAACAAGGGCCAAGAGAGGTAGGGAAATCTCCACCCTTCCTTGAAAGTTTTTGAGATTGGACAAAGTCCTGAACAACCCAGTCTGAATTAAAACCTGCTTTGAACAAGGGGTTGGACTACTGATCTCCCAAGGTTTCTACCAATCTGAATAAATCTGTCATAACAGCTGTTCTGAGCAGGCTAACCAACACCTGAATCCACAACACCTTTCTTCTGAGAGCCGCCACAAGTGAATAGGAAGAGAAAAAAAAAAAAATCATGAGAATTATAATGACCCATAACCCAGGTTCCAGTTAATGGACTTCTAGAGCTGGTAGGGTGTTTTTTCTTTATTAACATCTTGGTTTTAATTTTTGAAATAATTCGATCAATTATTGTTGCAGAGCTTTCTTCCATGAGTATTTCTAATTGCTTTCAGAATCTATTTACGCACAAGGCACACGTTACAACCCGTTCCAAGGAGTCTCACAATTTAATTCAACAATGCATGAGAAGTATCTCACAATTTAATTCAACAATGCATGAGAAGTATCACAGTCTTTCATAGACATCAAACACGCCTCATTCATTGTTGAGCTCATCTTTTTTTCTGATTAGAACCCCTTTTTTTCTTATTATTTACAAAGTAAGCAAAATGTAATCAAGTTTACAATGATCACTTTGGAAGAAAGACAGCAGTGATAAAATCCCTTTTGGATCTATAGTTGTCAATTATTATTATCTGGTGTCTTTAAAGTTCAAATACTAAGATTAGATACAACTAAACACGTAACACTGACTCATTATTTAAAAATGCAATATTGACCCAAGAAATTATTAAGCATTCATAATAAATATGTTCCTTCACAGAGAGACAAGTTCCCCTTTGATATGCTTAAGGGCCCCATCTAAAGTTCTTTTACATCAGTCTTTCAATGGATTCCAACAGGAATCATCAGATTTTTACTGAACAATAATTACAGGCAACAATCACCTTTTCAGGTTGGGTTTTTCCCCCCCTCACAAGCTCACATATAGGTCTACCAACTGCTGTAACCAGAATGCCCCTTCAGCCAACTAAGGCCACTGATTGCCGTTTGACTCAGCCAGGCTACAGGCAGCCACACACGTGCGCAGGGTCTGGACACAGAACCGCCGTTGTTTAGGACTTGATATTGTACGCAATTTCTTATTTTGAATATATTGCTTCTCATTATGACAGTTCCAGAGAAGAGAGGTTAATAATAATAAAGGGCTGCCCTCACTTGTCTGTCAACGGTGATTAGATACTCTTCTTCTGAACATTTGAACTAAATTTAACTTCACATTGTTACAAAAGTTGACTCCTCCCAAATCTTTCAACACGTGTTTGATTCCCTCTCATTGAAAAACTGTGCTTTTCCTCTGCTGCTGGATACACAAGAAGAAACTAGCTTAATTTGCAGCAAAGATTAAGGTTGCATCTAAGAAACCTTTCTAACTCTAAAGGTAGTGCAACACTTGAGCAGGCAACCCAAGAAGCCTATGGAATCTCTTTCAGTGAAGATTTTCAAGATGACAAACATTTGACAAAGCTGGTCTAATTATATTTGATCTTGTCTCTCTATAAGGGGCCAAACTAGAATGTCTGTCTAGTCACATCCTGCAATGATTTCTATGATTGATGGTTTCTTTTTCAAATTTTAGCTTCTGTGCATTGTGCAAATAATACTTTTATTTGAAACCACTCCAATCACTTGCTCATTCATCAGACTGCAAAGTTTGTAAACACCATAATACCGAAGCAAGAGACAGTGCATGCCATGCAAATTCTAAACATGTCTAAAGAACTTTTATGCAATTCAGTAAATCACAGGCCCTTTTTCCTTGTAAAGATAAGTATACCACTAGAATTTTGTCTTACCCTCCTTTTAAAAGAAGTGGTCTAAATATGCTCCACAGACATTTACCATTCATGCAGAAACCAAAACAGTCCAGGAAACTTGAAAGACATAAGTTTAAAAAAATCTAGTTACAGAAACAATGGCATTTACTGGGCTCCTTTATTCTACTAGCTGAAGTTTGTTTTAAATTACTATAGCCTATAACTTGGCATAAACTATTTATTCCAATACAACTAATTTTCAAAAGTTTTATTCAATTTTCAAAAGTTTTATTCAAACTAGATAATCTGAGAAGTCACTTTTACTTTCCTTTTTTCTTTTTTAAGACAGCCATGAAAGTATAATATTTACAGAGAATAAGAAACCTTCTTGAAAATGCCATAATCAAAATGAATACATTTATATGTATTTTCAGACAACTAAGTTATATTATGGAGGCAAAATAGGGCAAGTTAAGAACAATATTATAAACTGAACTATGAAGTTTGCTGATACTTTCAACAATACATTCAATGTTACTTTAACATATTTTTAATAGAATTTCAACTAAACACAAAGCCTGCATAGTATATATAAATCTCCACTGGGAAAAATACTCAATTACTTTCTGCATGCATAATGACACTACATAATAATCTTAAACTCATATACAAAAGGAGTTTAAGTTTTTAACTAGGGATTTAGTCACACTTCATCAGTATCATATTTACATGAGCTCAGCCAAACACAAGTGAAAGTTTTACTGTCAACTTACTTTGCATGTTCTGCTATTAATCCATACAAAGTCCATTGAGGTAGTCCCCAAGGTACAATCAGTTTTCAAATGTTGTGAAGAGTGTTTAAAATCTAGGCTAAATGGATTTGCCAAGGTATGGATTTTGTCCTATGACAAGTTTAAAATGTGTAACACAATTAAAACCAATCTCGAGTACCAGATACCAGCTTTAAAGATGACAGAGGGGTAATGCTAGATATTAAATATGTGAACATTATGTATCTGTATGATTTCTACATGTAAGCATATTACAGATTTGTAAATATATACATTGTTAAAATTACATAAATAATGACTACAAATACTGTTTTATAATTATTTGAAGCTGCAAATTCCCAAAAGGCACTAACTGAGGGTGAAGCCCATCATGCCTGGTGTTGCCTAGACAACATGAAATGGGCTTTCAAAGGTTTGCTATCTAGATAGACAAGTCAGCCAAGTCTTATCTCTGTTAATGGATTTACACATCCTATAGATAGAAGATACAACAACAATAAATACAAGCAGTGACGGTATGGGGCAGCATCATAAGTCTGCATACCATTACAAACGTTTAATGTATATTTCTATATAGCAACAGTACCTTTTACGCATCCCTCCAATTAAGGGTCTAAAAAGTAAGTGAACATGAGCTATTCTTAAAGTCACATAAAACTGAACATTTTAAAGCCATAAACTTCCCAGTCTATTAGAAATAAAGCACATTTGTATTTTAAGAGGTTTTCCAAGTGCAAGTGTGATTTACATTGTTCAGACACTTACAGTTATTATTCATTTCCGTGAAGCAATGCCCAGGAGAATGGCTATGCATGATTCATCTTAAACTTGCACCAGTTCAGTGCTTTCTGTTTACACCTGTGTAGATGGCAGAGTTTTTGTGGTGGTTTTGTGGTGTTTTTTTTTTTTTTCCAACACTGTGTTTTCCCTCTGAACTACCTCTACAAGCACTATACCCCTTATTTTACAAATACCTGCCATTCTTACAAAATATTTGATATACTCTATGTGTTAGCCCTAGAAAATTCCATATAGTAGTCAAGAACTATCAAGGTCATTTCCTTTAGATGAGTTATGTTTTGACTGGATTTTTCAATTTTTTTACTATGGCAACATATGGCCAATCAGAATAAGAAAATCCCATCTGTTTGCAATTGGTTTCAGCTACTATGTTTTAGTCTGCTGGTAATATTTTGCATTCTAAGCTAAGTAGGGCTTAAGCTAAATTTTTTGAAAAATATACCTCTACAAAAGGAGAAGGTTCCAAAACAGTTTTAATTCAGCAGTGGTACTTTCAGAACAATGTGAAGGTTTTTCATTCTATACTATTATCAGAATCAAAATCATTGCATTTGTATAATATCAATCATTCCATAAAAGACAAAAGTACAGAGGAAGTTACAAACCCACCTACGACTATAAGTGTCTTTGATATTTATGTTATAGCCCAATGCAGCATTCATTGAGTTGAGAGATCAATAATTGTCTCAAGTTATGATTTAAAGCATTTAGAGGAAATCGTTCATAACAAAGCATGACTGCTCTGGCATTGAAACTAGATGACACTGGACTTGTCCAACCAGCTTTGAGTGAAATTCCTCTCATCGTGTCTCAAGAAGACTTCCTGCTAAACAAACACCTGGGTGGGGACAGCAGCTGGATGAACCAGGACTGCAAGCCTGGGCTACATTTATTTTTACTGGATTACTTATAATCCATACCATTGCTTCTTTCTAAAACTCTCCCATTTATATATTCTTAGAAACTTTTCGTACAGCATATCGCCACTTTTAAACACAGCTAAGCTGCTTTAAGAAAAAACCCAAACCAGCACTGTATGATCAAATGTTATATTGAATTTTTTTAAAAAGCGGGCAATAGTTATTATACTTAAGCTTCTATTCACTCCATGTTATATTATGTACCTTCATACCTTCTGAGGCAACTAACCAAGTGGTATACCAGATGCTATGAAAGGTGACTTATGAGATTATTATACTTGCTAGGCATCAACTAAAACAAGTTGCATATTCACAGGACAAGGAAGTCTTTAAGATTAGTGTCTGATAAGGGAGTAAATAAACCATACACCAAACAGGAATAATAACCTAAGCATTTAAGTTATTAAACCTACTGTGCATCAAATCATCTCACCACAGTGTACGATGAAAACTTTTGAAAATAAACACCTGATAAATCATTCATGCAGAGACACAGTTAAATATAAACTTATACAATGTACACAACCAAATGAAAATTTCTGGACAGATTTATTAGCTTGTGGATGTTCCTAATTATTTGAAAAACTATAGTCTTACTACCAATAGTAACAGCAATCTGTAATAAGACTCTAAATCTCAGGAAAAAAAAAAAAAGGAGTCACTTATTGACGAAATGAAGAATAAAAAGAGAGAGAAAATTAAACCAATCTTGTAATGTAAAGCAAACATATGGTGGGCAAGGGCAGTGGTCCCCTGCATCAGCACTGTTATCCTGTCACTACCAACAAGGCTTGCTATAAGCATGAACTCAAAGATACAATGCAGAAGGCATACCAGAAGGAAGGCAGGGGAAGATTTATTGCCTTCAATTATTTTTGTTTAAAAGTTTCCTCTGGGGCACAAGCACGTAATATATTGTACTTTCCATTACCCGGTGCAAATGTAAAACATACCTGAAAAACACATTTCATGCTTATAACATATTAAAACAACAAGTAAGATGTCATGGCATGAGTTTGATAGATTAACTGCCAGTTACTGATGTTGTACTATATTAGTTAACAGCAAATTAATATCATCAGGCATATTTCCTCTCTTATACCTAAAAAATATTAGTATGAAAGCAGAGATTCTCATAAATTCCTATCACTAGATTCTAGAATAGGGCTTTTAATCTAACTCGGGACAAGATAAGCCACAATTTATACATTTGTTTGCAAACGTATTACTCAATCAAAACCTTTTCTACCTCAGTTACCTTTTACAATTTAGAAAATTTTTATACTATAAGCCCAAAAACCTACATAGATGTCCCCATGTTTTTTTCACTGTGATACTGATTGTACTTGACACACACACACGCTCCTCTGCTTTATGAAGTAGCTCTTAAAGAACATTTCAACGAATTGTACTGAGTTTACAATAACTGTTCGTACTATAAAATGAGACCAGAATTCAACACCTTTAATTTAAATTTATGTAGCTCTGTAGATTCAGTTATTCAAAGTAAAAATAACGGCAATTCAGCATGTTCTTGTACAGACGTTATATCACCACACTTATTTACTATACAGCCATATACTTTCATCTGATTTCATTTGTTTTGGTTTGTCTTCCACACTATTTTCAAAACAAGGAAAGCAAAGAAACAAATAGAAAGCAACTTGACAGAAAAATCAGATGCAAACTGAAGTCTAAAATGTTATCATGTTGAACATATGGCTAAGTGTGGTCTTTCATGCTTAGCATTCCACATGCTCCACTGGATGCGAATTTCAACTACAATTAATTGTAATAAGTGACACATTGCTACATGCCTTTCCTGGCTGCACCTTCAGAAAAAAAAACCCAACCTGCAGACATATTAGTTATGGCTAAAGCCCTTCAACTTTCATCCAGATACCACTTCAAACCACGTAACAAAATGAAGCTTATTTTAATATAAGGTGGCCAAGTCCTGCAAACCCCAAGCCCTAACCATAAGTTGGACACATCCCCCGTCTTGCTGCAAGTCAAGCTTTCCTTAAAAGGCTCCTCTCCAGGATGGCTCTCCTTCCGTATTAGATCTATATAATCTTACGCTTCCTCTGACCTGAGGATACCACAGTAGTGACTAGGGGGAGGTGTCCCTGCCCATGGCAGGGGGGTTGGAACTTGATGATCTTCAAGGTCCCTTCCAATCTAAACCATTCTATGATTCTACGACTCTCTGGCATATTTCCTAAGTCCAGAGTTTTAAAACTGGAGTTCACAATCCACTGTCCCTGGCACAGTGATAACCCTCACAGTTTCTAGTGATGGAAGTACATCCTTCCTTGGAGGCCCCAGTTTTGTGGGATTTGAGACTGCATGCCATCACTTCATGTGTATGACAGAAAAAGTGGGCACAAGGGTTTCACTTGGACTTAAAAAAATAAAATCCCCCAGTAAACATTGGTTAACATCTCATAATCTTTGAGAATGTGCTAGGCTTCAACCAAATTTCTCAAAGTTGTCCAAGACTCCTCACATCCTGCTCACATTTACTGTCTGAATTATAAGTTTCTTTCAATCTTTTTCTACCTCTCCCTCTAAAATAATTAATTTTCTCAATTATCAGAATACTATCCCATTGCCAGAATTAATAGGTTCAAATGTAAGTTCTCCAGCAATCTCTAGTAGCCGTAGCCAGACAAGCCAGCCCTTCTAGGTGGGTAATGGCAACTACGAGTACAGTCACCCTATTTGACTGGATTAGGAGTGGCAATTCTATTTAAGGCAGCCTTTGGTCAACAACATAAGCCAGTGGCAGTGGCTCCAAGCAGCACTCCTGACCTTTGATTTATGTATCAATTCCTGGCTTAGACTTCCAGATCCTTGGCTGCTATTTTGGTTCCTGTCTGGCTCCGGACCCTTGGCTCTTGAAACAATGGTGACAGCACAACCTAACCCTTCACATCAGTCAAAGGATTTACTACTTCTTCCTGGGAGTTCCAATTCAAAGAACTGTTTTGTCCCACACATCCACAGAGTTTTGTTCAGTTACTATTTTAAATTCGGAATCATCAAAGTTTCTTCCATTGTGCCAGGTTCTGAAGGTTTATTGTGTAGAGTTGATATGATATGGCTGACTTCATTCAATAAAGCACTGAGTAATATGGAAATTTCAGAGCCAAAATTCATAAGTTATGCATATATCATCACATTAGTGACAAAGTCCACAGTCCAAAGTCACAACTCCAGACTCTGAAACCTAGAAATAGTATAAAATCTACAAGAAAAAAAAATTATCTATCTCTGATTTTCTGGTTTTTAAAGTATATTTGTGTTGCTTCTTATGTTTACTGTACAATCCTGAGTACTAGAAATATAATTTAATCAAAGAAAGCTGATGTTCATACATGCTCAGACACTTCTAGGAATTAAATTGGGAACCACCCATCCATCTTACTTATCCCCATGAAGAACACTTCAGAAAATCTGGGCACTTTGTCTCCATGACATTACCAATACAAATGAAAGCCAAACAGTACCTGGGATGTTTAAAAGGAAACAGACGCCTCTTTGAAGAGCACACTGTGCCCTACCTGCACCTAAACCTTTGCTCTCATCGCCATTGGTGGTATTTCTACATTTCAAGCTTGTCTTTCAGGCTAAATTTCCACTCCATCCAAAACACAATTTATTTGAAACATTTTTCTTATGGTTATTTTCTGTTTTCCCAGCCATCCTCCATCCTTACTGACATCTAAATTATTTCTCCAGCACTCTTTCCACTCCCAAATACACTGTCATGTCTCTAATCTATCTAATCCAAAACATACTGAACGGCATAGGCAGGAGAATGCAGTGGAGATCAGGAGTCCAAACTCTAATGCACACCAATGCACAAAGGCTGATTTAAGTTAATGTTGAGCACTTCAACCACAAAACGTTTTTAGTATTATCTATGTATGTCATTTCATCTATCCATAAACTTCATAATTTTTAAAAGTCACTAATAGATACAAAACCCATAGAATAGAGGTAGACCTGGGCTATGTTTTCTGTAAGTTAGTCTTTCGGTGGTCTAGTGGGGTACCTATGGTTTAATATGGGATGCAAAGAGGAAGAAAGTGTCTTTAAAATGCAAGCATTTCAACTTTTTTCTTCAGTATGCCATGAAGCAAAGTGACTGATATTCATGTTCTTTCGCAGAAGCAGCTAAGAATACCGCTTCCCCCTCCTTTACAAAACAACTCCTTTGCAGGGTTCTAATGTAGATAAGTTATGACAATATAAACCACCCAATGGAGTTCAGAGTCATGCTATTGAAAACCACAGTAACGAAGGAAGATTCAACCTCCAGTTCAGTGATGACAAATGAGCTATATAAACTGGCATTCCTAGCTTTTGCCAAAAAGAAAAAGAAAATCAATAGCATCTTTAATGACTAGCAATCACCTTTAATCAAACTAAACAACTGGTTGAGGACACTCCTGTGATAGTAACAGGACTGTGTTAATATAGGAGAATATATGCTATAAAGGAGAGGAACAGCTCTACAACTCCTGTTTTAAAAAGCTCTGCTACTGCCCAAGAGACAGCCAGCATGTGTAGAGCTGCAGAAAATAAAGCTTTGAAGGATCAAGGTTCAGTTTATTACAAAAATATTAGTAACACGACGACAAATAGAGAAGAGAAAAATTACCCTCTAGTTATATTAATTTGTTCTATAAACCCAAATGCAGAAGTAAGTAAACATGAATCTCTATTAAATCCGTATTTTCATATTTTCCAGGTCCAGAACATAAGGAAGTATAGAATGAAGGAAGTGGGTTTGATTAATTAAAAAAGAAGCAATACAAGACTGCAGCTGTTCCTGCTTAAGCAAACAGCTTCAGAAAACTTTGTTCAGTTTTGCAACTTCGATCTCAAGGCGTTCTTTCCTGGTTTCCCTTAGAAGAGGATGAACGTGATTATTGCTGTACAACATAGCTAACCTTTCATCCAGAATACCTTCTGTGATTTTTGTTTTGTTTAATCTAAAGAAATGCATTTTTAAAAGAATTTTGGGAAAAAAAGCTGGTTATTAAAAACCCATCGCTGCTGAACTAGAAAGCAAAATTGTTCTGGTAAATTTTTATTTTAATATTTTGAAGTGCTAAGCAAAAACTGTAAAAAAATATCATACTGCATTTAGGTTATTTTAAACAAAAAAAAAAAGAAAAAAGAAAAGAAAAAGAATGACTGTGCCTGGTTTACTTAGAATCTAATGAGTGTTCTTAATGCAAAGGGAAAGAAAGAAGTTCTGTTCAGGAATCCTAAAAGAGCAACTATCAAAAACCTAGTGAAATGTGCAGCCCAGTGAAAGGTTCAGCATCTAATGATAACAGCACAGCAGTGATTCAAAAGCAAATAAATCCTGCTAGAATGAAAAATCAATGAGCTTTGAGAAATTGTGACAATGAAAAGGTCTCTCTCCCTGTGAGATCAAATGGAGAAGCCCCATTAACAGAGCAGCCATCTGCTTTTTCCCTTCTTCCTGCTTGTTACATACTGTACAACCATTCCCGTTACTTTCTCCTTCATCAATACAAGGACATTCACAATTGAGCAAATAGGCCCAAAACTTGGCCGGGGGGAAATAATTTGGGTGACACAGAAGGGAGCCAAAAAGCAGCCTTTAAAATCAAACCAAAACAAATCCAGCACAGGATTTGTAAATCAGAGAAACAACAACTTGCTGCACACATTATCTCCAGTACCAGGAAAACCTACGCATCCGTGAGGCCCTGAGCCTGATGTATATCCCATTGAGGAAACGGAATATTCACACACAGAGAGATTAAACATTTGTGTCAATTCTTTTGTAAGAGCATCTGACACAGCAGTGAGCAAAAAGTTTAAAGAAGCCAATGTCAAACAAGCATGATTACCCTGAATGCTGCTGAATAAACTTTGAGATGAAGGACAAATTTGTGTTATCAACAAACGGCTCTCTTGACTTGTCTCCTTTGATTATCCACCATGTTAGTGTCTTTCTAGACAGGCTAAATGCTCCTAATAGAAAGGCTGAAATACGTACTGCGGAGGAAGAAATTTTACAAGAGACATCATGTAACAAAGCGGCGGTAGATAACACAAGCTTAAAAGAGAAAGGAAGTAAAAATTCCACTCTCTTGAAGAGAAAATTGGCTCTGATACATTCCCTGAAGGTGACATTCATAACAAAACCCAAAGCAACAAGTGGTTTGGATTTGGGGTCTGTTTTATCAGCTGACAGTTGAAATCTAGCTGTGAGAAAGGAAACATTCTGGTTCCATTCATAGTAGTTCTCTTGTTGCCTTGCACGACTTTCAAAGCAACAAAATAGTTGGGAAATAAATTAATAAAAGTTAAAGAACTACTCATTATAATTAACATTCAGACATCTGCATCTACCCAAACATCCAAAATAAAACTTGGTTCTTAATCAGTCAGTCATGTGGACAGTGCACTGTGGAGGAATGTAATGAATGTTTTGGCTACAGCACTAATTCTTTTGAGTGAATAAATATATTTGCTTAAAAAGTAATGCAAAACATACATATTCCTTTCCAAATTCCCCAAGTGCCTTCTCTTCTTTTCCCCTATCCTTTCTGAGGGACTGTATTTAATGGACAAACGTTTCTTCAATTTAATAGTCTTACAGCTAATTAAGAGGGTATGCTAGTTCTTTACCACTAGAATTCAGATCTGTTTCTCTTCAAACAACTCTATTCTTCAATACAATTTATACTGAAAGTATAATATCATCAGACTGGCTTTATACAATGGCTCTCAAGTTTATGACATGAGAAAAACATTTTCTCTATTACTACAAATTCTAATGATTTATTTCAAAGTAGTAAAATGTTTTTTCTTAGCTCCATTGATGAACTTACCTGTACAATATTGATTCATCTTTTTAAAAGCATAAGTAGCACGATGCATCAGAAAAAAACAAACCCAATCACTTGCCAGCTTGCAGCATACTGGCTTGAAGTTACAATAAAAATAACCTTTATTTATATATATCCCTCCCCCCCCCCCCCCCCCGAAATATTCTAGAATGTTAAAATTTGGCATGAAATATATATATGCATCGAGCAAAATGGTATTTTAGAGTCATAAAAGGGATGACAACAGTTTAAGAGATAATAATGCCTGCTTGTGTCCCAGAAGAACAAGCTGTAATTTCTTGGTAGGGTGGTTCAAACAAAATAAAACTTACTCAAAACCCCCCTCCAAACTACTCTGTAAGCTACATATTTCTTACTTTTTAAAAGAACGTACAGTACTATCATGGCTTACTACGATTTCTCAGATGATTTCCAAATGTTTCATTACTACATAGTATAGGATACAATTTCTGATCCAGATGCTTAAAAGAACAAATCTAACAAAGAAATTTAATCTGAGCTAGACTTGGCAAATTTTCCAGAAAAAAAGTAGAATGATGTTTTGGAAGCTGCTCAAACAAAAGCCAAAATGGAAATATGCCTCTTTCAACCATACCCTAGGCTGCTGTTAAAAATAAAAGGACACTTACAGTTTCCACAAGTGTGAACTGCAGCTGAGGTTTATAAAGTATAGAATGTAGATGTCAAAACTGCCCAAGAATAGTTCTTTACTTTTACCTAAAGCTAAAACAACTATTTCTACACTGCATTAATAATAGAAATATATAAATGAGAGGTCTCGCATATACGTGAAAGATTCTACATCAATTAGAATGAAAACACTCATTATTTTTAAATTATTATATCTTTAAAAATAAACCATGGAAGCATGTAAATGGTAGAAATCTGACACAAGTCCACTAAGCAATAATAATACATGCTTCTATACAAACTTTAATCTGACTATTTCAAAGCACTTCATGAACACAAGGCTAAATGTATGTAGAAGTTTTTTTCCATCTACGTACTAGGAAACTGTAGGACAGAGTGCTCAAATATGTTTGGAGTCACGTACGATTTACGTGAATTCAAATGTGCTGAGGTATTGTTTTATCTGATAGCCTTACTCCTCCCCTGAAGACAGACATGGCTAAACCTTAGTGTAGCCATGCATCTATCTATAAACACCATAAAAATCTTTAAAATCTTAGCCAATTTTTTTATTATTATTATTTCAAGCCCTTCAGAGAGGAGAAAGAACCAAATTTATCCTTGGCTCCACTTATTTCAGGCAAAGGATTTGGCCGAATGTTTGTATTCCATCAAGAGGAAGAAACTATGAACTTAAACAATAAAAATAACCAATACCATATACAAATTACATATGGAAGAACGGTGGTAATTGTCTGTCTTTCCACCCCCCTACCTTAAATTGCAACCATACAGCAATAATATAAGAACTAGAAAAGTTCCCAAACTAGAATTCCTACAGCGAATCAGTCAGACATCACTACAGAGAATATCTCTGCCCACCGCATACCACAGTCTGCGTGCTCTGATATACACCACGGAGTTTAATTATGTAAATCTATAATACTATATTCACTTCATATAAATCAATTTTATTCTAATTTCCTAGAAAGGAGGAATGGCTTACAGAACCCAGAGGTATCCGATTTAGAAAACATCTGCAGCAAATCTAATTCACTTCACTCTTTCATTCTACTACAGCCACTTGGCTCTTAAAGTGTGAAAAATGGCTATCACTTAGTAAACGTAGTGTCAAACTACTTGAAAGTACATTCACGTCAAGAATAAAAGAAAAGTCAAATTACAAATGTTCTTACCTTGATTGGAGATTTACATTTTATAATAGAACAGAAATTTAAAAGAAGGGAGAGTTCACTATACAAAATTAATGATGAGAAGTTTAGACGCATCTAGTGAATAAAAGCTTTACAGCATTTGGATGCTTTAACTACTTCATTTATATTTTAATTATGTTACAAGGTACAGGAAAGTACAATTTTAAAAAAAGAATTTAATATAATCGTTTAAACATGATGTTTAGACTCTGTCAATGAATCGTGGAGCTTTTAATTTTTCCTGTGCATGATTGCTATTCTGTTTTGATTTCACACCCACAATGGCCAAGCTATTTCCCATACTGATAACAAAGAGGGTTTTGTTACTGCTGATTGAGGGGTCAGTGGCAGCTGCACTATGTGGCTGACATAATCAGTATAAAATACTAGCTTGTAACAATGGCTGCTCATTAGAATATAAAACAATTGGAATGTTGAATCTGGAATTTCAGCAGCTGCTACTGTACATTTTCCATAACTTTTAAGCATCAGATATCAGTGCACTAACTTTCTGCTTCTTCACGTCCCAGACCTCATTCTAGTGATAAAAACCGTTTGTGGATTGTACGGATTTCAGATGCCTGAAATGATCCAGTATAAAAATAATCCCACAGAAATGGCAATTTTCTTAATCCAAACCATTCCAGAGACACATTTTACAATGCAGCTTCTCAAAGAGTTGCCCTAATGTAGCAGAGGAACAGACTGAGGCATAAACTGAGACCGAGGAGTAGGGGAAGGACAGAAACATTCTAGGACAGGCTTTCCTTCGAAGCCAGCCTCGCCTGCAAAGATGACCTGAGTTTATGTAAGCAAAACTTTTTTGGGTTTGCATCGACAGAGCACTACTGCAAAGGAAACAAGAAAAATCATTACATTTTGTCACTCACAACTTCAGTAAGCATTGGCCTTGTCCGATGAAAGATCACATGATTGTCAGTGTCAGGCAGACAATAAATCACAGTGCTGGTGACTGTCTCAGCACTTTAAGAAAATTTTAACATGTGTTGGGCAAGCCTAACACTAGTTTTTGGTTCCTGTATTTTTTAATCTCTCTCTCTAAAAAATATTTAAAGAAAATATATATATTTTAAAGCAAATTTCAATACAGTGGAATACAACTAAGCCTGACAACTAACTTAGCAGAATTTTTTTGGCAGGCAGAATGTCAGCATGAGCAGGGAGGTAGGAGACAAATTAGTGCTTTATTTATGTTATTTATCTATCAAAAAAAAATTAGTTTATGAACACCAAACTCTTCTTTCTCTCCTGTCCGCAGGTTTTCTCAGAAGGCCACTTTTGCAGCAGCGCCCATAAGCAGACCTGCTTCCATGCATGCCTGACAGGCGGCTCCCCAGCCTCGTCCATTTTAACAGCGCAGTCCTAAAGCAGCACAAGATTATGGACCTAGTGCCACATCTGAACGGCAATAATCTCTGTCAGCATCAGTGAGAAAAACCATCTTCAACTAAGAGATCATCCTGGTAAAGGCGTTTCATATCAGATGCTACGAAATCATGCTACAACACTTAGGGGAACCTACACAACTTGTCCCTAACCCAGACAATTTGTTGGAAAGAGAAACTTCCAGGTAGGAAAGATAACGTGTTTGTACACTTAGTGGCTTCCCCACAACTGCTCTCACTCTTGCCTGGATTGCACCTCTGCTGACTAGCTTTCTCACCCATGTCTAACATCTTCTGACACTCGGCAAGCTCTATCATAGGAGACAGAAATGCAGCTGCCATCAACCTACTGAAAAATTTGCAGATACTATCTTCTCATTCACTCTCCTAACGACAGCTTAGATGCATGAAGACATTTTTGATTAATGAGAATTAAACTGTGGAAAGAGAAGAAATGGTATTTTTGGAATTTGAAAATCGAATTGGGAAAGCACTATAAATTGTATCATGAGAATATCCAGAAGGAAGAATGGATTCAACGGCCTAGGAGTTGGCTTCGTACTGTAAATCAATTGGAGGGGGAAAATTCATATCTTAATAAAAAAAAAAAAGTGACACTAAAAGGATTAATAACTGCAAGATAGCACTCAGAGGCCAATATGTATTTCTCACTAAATAGGGTTTAGTTTCACTTAAATATAGCTCTCAAGGAATTCATTAGAGAATAAAATATTCAGTCCCTGGTACCTAGAGCTTTCAGCCTTAAAGAATAGTGTAAGCATAGCTATGATGATAAACACACCAACGATTTGCAATGACAACATGGCGCACACTAGTATCTATACAGGCATTTACTAAAACATCCTTTACTCTTCTTCCCAGAGTTATAAACCCTTTTTTTTTTTTCTTCTCTTTAACAAGGCCATATGTTCAGTAAGCAACAATATTTACAGAGTCTGCAAACAATCTTTTAATGAGAAAGGTAGAGGTAGCCTGCAAGTATTTTCAATGATTTCACACAATTCAAGCCGCAGTGTCAGCTGAAAGCAGCAAGGAACACAGTGAGGAGGCGAGAGAGAAGGAATGAATGCATTTTTGGCCAAGTGAAAATAAACATATTCAGTGTCAAGAACAAGTTAAGACATTCAGACAGGTAATTCCTGGGAGACAATTGATTCTGGCACCAGCAGAAAGCAGCAACACAAAAGACCTTTTCCAAGGTCATCTACAGCTCTTCCCTTCTGACCGCGTGCATACAGATGCTCTGAAAATATTTAATCCATTTAAACTTAAACTCAGGTAAGTTCCAGTATCTCCTGGCCTGTCTGTCCCCAGGTCCTTAGTATGTTATTTCTCAGAAATTCCCAACAGGCCTTACACAACTGCTCAAGAACTGGTGCGGTGGAGGTATAGGCTTTGTATGAAATAGTCATCCACAGAAAAATAACACAGATTAGATTTAGTCATGGTATTTAATTAAAATTGGTAACTACAGAGATCAGGGAAACTTAAAGCAGCAGGGAAAGAAAAAATGCAGAGCAGAAAATGTCATTTCATAAGAATAGAAAAATACAGATCTTGAAGCAAGAGGAAAAGTGCAGTGTCAAACCATTGCAAATAAAGTCCTTTTCAGCCTGATTTAACAATTAGCTGCAACACTTATGCATGCTTTTATAGAAAGGAGTGTGTTTCTATGCGCTTGTTTTATATTACAAGCATACACATCAGTGTGCAATATTATCACTGAAAATTTAGAAAGCATTTAGTAAAAATTATGATAACCATGGTTGCAGAACTTCTATATTAATAGTATATCTGTGCCCGTTCATAGCAATATATTCCCAGTCATTTCAAGTAATCCAAGTAAAAAACCCAAAAATTACTTCTGTAATGCCACACCAACTATTTTCAGTTTTTACCAGTCAAGTGATTTATCAAGTAAAATCCATATGCCCAACAGCTAACAGTGCAGGAGAGAGAATTTGGCTCCACAGAATTTAATTTTGATTTTTTGGAAGCGTAAGATATGACTGTCCTTCACAAATATCAGTAATGATCTATTACATGTTAAGTGTTTAAAGAATAATTTACAACTAGCATGCCCAATTTATTATAACTTACACTGTACGAAGCAGCCACCATATTTACGCGGTGCTATCAGCTGACACAAGCAACTATTTGACACCAACCTAATGCAGTTAGACTCTAAAATTATTTACTGTAAGTAATGTCAGATGAATGTTATTATCCTCCTAACTCTCAAAGATATCTGTTTCAATGCTCATATATAATAAATAATTGCCAGTTGCAAACACTCTTCTACAAAATAGTTACTATACCTTTTGGGTTATGCTGCCAACAAAAGTAACATTAAGAAAATTTAAGCTGATGTAATGGTTTTCATGGCATCTTTTCGACAACAAAGCTTGTATCTAAGATCTGACCACTCACAATTTCTAAACCAGATTATAAAGCTAAATCCATGCAAACCCCTAATGGATCAGGATCTTATTTCTAGCGCTGCAAAAACTTCAGTTGTGGCCAAGTCTTATCAGCTACAGTGGCAGACAGATTACAGAAGATGTGCCATGGATAAGTATGAAGCACTACCAGCTTAAACCAATTACACACTTAGCACAAAGTTGTCAAACTACAGATGAATGCCAAATCCTAACATGCAATTTCTATCACGCTTACAAATTTTAAGGAGAATTATAATGACTAGAGCGCCTGTAAGAAATGCAAAATGTAGCTGGCAAAACATACGGCAGAAAGGACAGTATTTGGAAATATGCAAGATTTTAGTGGTGTGTAAGTAAGGAAAAACCATATTAACTCAAGAATTACCATTTCAGAATCTACAGGATTTTTTACTAGAAGCCAACAGTTCAAACTTGCCTGCGTCTATTTGTTGGCAGACATATCTATTAAATTATTTGCCAGCTGAGAGTCATTTCTTTTACAATACGAAGCATAATGAGAGGTAACTGCAAAGCAGTCCATAGCTGTCCTAATTACTCTTTCTAGGCAGGAAAACGTGTGATAAAATGCATGTTTTGTGATTCACCTCCTCTGGTTTACTTGCTTTGGTACTGTTAACCTGTAGCTTCTGAGGGCCTTCCACAGTGCTCTTAAACCATATGAAAAAAATCTAGCGAGACAATCACTGTACAATTTAAGGCACATAATTAGCAATTATTTCATGCACACTTCACAATAATAATCTGTTACGTACTAAGGGAAAGAAACATTAATGAGCTACTTCTGGTGCTGCTCTGTGTACTGTGTTTGCATAATAATGAGGTCCAATCTGCTGGAAAACACATAAAGGACAAATTAATAAGGTCGTCATTTTTGTCTAATGATGCTTAATACAGTTTTAGCAATCTGCTCAAGACAAAAGACGGTCACTCAGACATAGCCGATTATGCATTCGCGTGGCAGATGAAATCTTTATTAAACAGAATGATGAATCTGATTAACATGCGATAACAAATATACAGTCTGCGAAAATGACCGTGCCACCTCCTGCAAGCATCCCTCACGTCGACTATTAAGGCTTTACTCAGATTGAGGTCAGACTGGTATTCCCGATAGGCGCATTAAGATAAAAGTTTGCCAAATGTGGTAACATGATGAACAAAACAATATCCTGTTATATAAAAGCTACTGTCTCAACAGCTGACTGTCTAATCAGTTATAGCAACAACTCCTTAATAAGTTTAAAAATTTAATTGTCAGAGTTTCATTCACCTTTTAACATATGAAAGACAATTTATTACATTAGCTAAGCTAGATCTTAAAGCACCCCGAGTCCTCTACGTTTATGGTACCAAAATATTTTCTGTAAGTTCCAAAGTACTGTCTTCTATAAAGTTGTTACCATTTCACAAAGATGACTGCAAACAGGAATATACAATTATTTAGGGTATTTTAAGGAATATAAAAAATAATATAATTTCTATGCCACTGATTTCACATAAAGTTAGTGGAGGTTTCTAGGTCAATGGCAAACACGTGATCTAATTGAACTTGTAGAAATGTAGCAGTAAATTTATAAATCTAATTTTCAATATAAATGTATAATTGATTAAAAAGAAGGTTAAAAAAGATCATAAAAATGTCATTTGTTAATCCCACCTTGAATTTGTCATGAAAATACAGTGCTGCCTCTTTAAATGATTACCAAATCTAAAGCAAATTACAGATATTAAGTCCAATGATTCTATTTTAAGTTTGCTTTGCTATAGCAATGTGATTTCTGTTAAATGAACAATTCCTTGCCTTCCAGAACCAACCGTGCTTGATTTATAGACAGCACATGACACGAAGTAATTTAAGATGACATATGATACCTCATGACAATGTACATGATTTAACACAGGGTAGGCAGCAGTATAAACTACAATGTTGATTTTATCTCTACAAATACGTTGCTCAACAACAGCAGGATCTTGTATTCAAGAATATACAACTGGGAGCTAAAACTGACTTAATCACAGCTTCTTCACTGCTCTAGTATATGATAGTATATAATAAATCATCAGTTTTAAACTCCTTCTACTCATTCTATAAGGCTTCATTTGCATTCATATATTCCCAATAGAAGAAAACAACAGGCATTTGATTTAAAGCAAGGAGAAGATAAAATTAAAGCTGTATGTACCTCTACCATCATTCAACCCTGGTCCATTCTACCTTTCTAAATAAGTAACATTATTTTCACACACACGCAACCCCCAATAAAAATAGTAGCTTCCCTCCTCACCCCCACAACTCTCCCATTCAAGTCATCTGGCATATTAATCTAGTCACAAGGCATACAGTTTGCAACAGATCCAAAGCAGAGATGCCAGTTCTGACAATTGTTTCACAGGTCTATTGAAGATGATGGGGTATTTTTCCCCCGAGCCCCTCTTTGAAACAAAGACATACATTAAGAGATTAGATGTCTCTCTACTGAAAGCCACTAGCTTTCCGAATGACTCTCCAAAGCCAGATGTGGTCTTTTTTATCCTACATTGCTCTCCCAGGCCTACAAGTTTACCGTGATTTCTTTCTAGTGGATAGAAATAGAATACAAGAAAAGATTAGGAAAGGAAGAGACCTGTTCACAAACCCTGCAACAATTAACAGTGTCTTTCTAGCTAAAAGAAGCAGAAGTAGTTAAGTCTACAGGCAGGCTAAGAACATAACACTTGTTTATTTTACACTAATAAACCCACACCACTTTAAACCTAGTACCAGCTGATTACACATTTATACTTGATGCACCTGGGATGAAAGACAGGCAGTCCCCCGCTTCAGCTGCCTACCTAGCCTGCAGTGTGAATGAAACTGCTGACAGTGTTTGGTTTGCACAGCCAGCCATGGGAAGCAACAAAGAAGTGGAACACAATGCTCTTGATTTCCTGGCAGTGTTGCAGAGCCCCTTATTTTAAGTGTACAGAAAAAGACTGTTAAAAAGATAAAACAAGAAATCATTTCACTATAGCTCAGAGGAACCCATAATTTCATATTCTTTCAGTCTACATTCCCTCAATGTAACATTTAATTATCTTTGATATAAAATGAATGCTAAAATACCATGAAATCTTAGTAACAGCATTTGAAATATCAACATTCATGGTTTATACGCTTCATAAACTTTGTTCCATCATCACACTGTCATATAGTGCATTTCAAATAGCCTGTACAGTTGATAACGATGCAGAGAGGCCAAAACGTAAGGACTATATTCAGGTTTTGGCAAAGTTTTAGTCTCAAAAGTCTCTGATTAAATTCCATTATATATATATCCCCAGTAGAAATGAGGAAAATTCAGGAAAGCCATGGGTGTCCTAAGGTTACCTGCACAGCTCATTCAGGATGGAGCCTCACCCTCTGTCTTTATCGTAAAGTAAGCCATTACTAAGAGTACAGTAAAAATACACATAGCTTTCTTGTCTAGATTTCAAAGAATTCTATTGAGAATTTAGTTTGCTAACATTGTTGGAAATACAATACCTATAAAAAAGAAAATTTCTTCCTGTCGACTCCTTTAGAATTTGCTTGTGTTCATCCATCAGGGTCTGATTAACATTTTTGGTAGTGCCACAAATACATAAAACTACATGTCTGAAAATTCATGTCTGACTATATCACTTGTGCAAATATTTTTGTTCTTTCATGAAAGACAGGGATAGCTGCTGCGTATTTCCCTATCCCTTTTCATAAGATGTAATACAATAGACACTGCATCAAATTAGGTATAGACAATTGTAAATATATTAAGTGACCTGAACTCAGCCCTTCACTATAATTTCAAATCTCTGTGATAGAAATTAGATGAATCATATACAATTCATCTAGATAAAATTTTCATTCTACCTTTTACATAAGTGGTATTTTAAAATTTACTATGAAAATCATTCTGTAACCATTTTAATACACAAAATAAACTAATTTGACTTACCCATGACTGTACTTTCTTACTGAAATTAGTAACTTCAGCTCCTATCAAAGGACATGGAGAAATTGACTGAATGACACAGCTCCTGCACTGTAGGTAACTCGTCAGAGAATATTCCTTCTCATTCCAAATAGCATTTAAAGATAAACTGGCATTCGAGTCTTTCAAAAAGAAACAAAGAGTGCTTTACATAAGCATCAAGAGATATTTTAAAACAGATAAAAGATCACAAGTTGCACTTCACATTTCAAACCATGTTCTTATTTTGCCAGAAAGTAACATGGAAAAGAAAGCTTACTAATCTCTGCATACTCAGAAACTTCTAAACTAAGAGTCCTTGTGACAAAAGTCACATATGATTAATCGTGCCATCCTAACATCAGAACTGCCCAGACACAAACAAAAGTCAGTACTTTACATTCGGTCTCTGTCACCTGAACGCTGCTAAAGGATTACATGTTCCATGGTCGGACACCTGGAATCATTTCATATCAAATACATTGCTTCTGCACAGCCCTACTTTAAACACTGGGG
This sequence comes from Pluvialis apricaria, assembly GCA_017639485.1. NCBI lineage: Eukaryota > Metazoa > Chordata > Aves > Charadriiformes > Charadriidae > Pluvialis > Pluvialis apricaria. Next base: position 2,031,929 of record CM030024.1, read on the forward strand.
TTGGAGGGCATATGCCTCCAAGTCACGGATTTTAATTGGTTCTAAGAGATGTAAACGATTGATCAAAATAGTATGTGAGGACCCAAGAAATTTGGCAGTGGAGGGTAAGCTGGGATGCATCATCAGTCTTTGGTCAAACATGAAAGCTCAACAGATCTCAGTGGAGTTTTGCCTACTTCCAGTCAATTGTGTGTCACTCCTGTTATGTGTTAACTAATTCTCTCTCTCAATTTGATGGTTGAGGGAACAAAATAGCATCTCAAAGGAAAAATCTTACCATCAACTTCCCAAAAGGTCAAAGGCAAAGGCTGTAAGTCTTGTGAATGGCCCAGAAAATAAGTCTATATAATATATTTACTTGGCCAAATACCACTGTCAATATCCAATTCTCCAACTTCTGTATTTCCAGTTTCCTGAAAAAAAAACCACTGACCCACATGGTTTTGCTGTTTATCTGCTTTCTAGCCAAAAGCTGCGCCTTGGACAGTAAGCTCCTACTGCCTTCAGCTTCCTTACTCCATAAAATAACCAAACTTCTCCTAATAAGCTTTAAATAATCTTCCTCATTTATCTAAGGTCAAAAACATAGTTTACAGTTGTCACTAACATCTTTCAGCATGGTAGTATCACTTTTGTGCTTGTTTCATCTTTCAAATGTTTCCTGGGATTTTCAAAAACATTCACAATCCTTGGCAAGGGGACATAAAAATACCAGTACCATTGAAAGATTTGATATTTTCATTTAGGACAAAAATTTCATTTGCTTTAAGAAGCAAAATGTTCCTTTCAATAAGCTATGAAAAGGAAAGATGTCCTTGAAGGAGAAAGCAAATGGTCAGAGCATTTAATTCATATCCAGTAAAGAACTGTTGAATATCGGACTTCCTTCAAACTTACAGAAACTAAAGTAGGAGCAATGGAAAGGTGTGGAAGTTAAAGAACAATGCAGACTCAACCACCGCACTGCGGCAATCAACAAAACATAGTTAAACAAAGTATCTCTTGAACAAAGACGTAATGAAGCAAGATACTCACAGATGAAGAACACCAAAAAAAAGAAGTCAGAATTACTGACAAATAGGTAGGCAAAAATCAATACTAAGGCCTTATTGACACAAAAAAGAAAACAGTGTTTGCAGCAACCACATTCAGCCAATTGGTAACAGAGAAAACAGGTAGAATGCATCATTTGTAACATGGTATTTAATGTCCCTTACAAGGACAAAATTTCCTAATAAGGATACAATTATAACAAAGCTTCAGTACAGTTTTGAACATTTTATATAACAATTTAATGAGAAACAGGTTATAGCCTTTTTGAAATCTCACAGGTTTCTCTTGGCTTAAAAATGCTTTCCATTAAAAATATCTGCAAACCCTATATAGGGCTATTTTGGAGCGTAAGTAGTAGTGGGGCAAGAGACTCACACTGATCCTCTCCGTAGGAGATTTCACACATAGATAAAGAGATAAAAATCATGTAACCAAAATCAAAGGCATCTGCAGGAAATGAAAGAAAATAATGCGCTGTATTTAATGTAAAACTAAAGGACTTGGCAAGTGTTAGGTGGCATTTATCAGTAATCAATAAGATTTACCTTCACTGTTCACTGGCATCTGATAAACCTTCAAAGTTTCTTTAAGGTGACTAAGACTTGCAGCATCTGAGATGATCAACATCATATTATCATCTTCTGAAACGGCATCTAGTTCATACATACAATTATTAATGGATTCTTTACTTCTTATATTAGTATTTCTGAAGAGTTTCCAGATTATTTTCTGTTCAATATTACTGTAGCAAGCTTTTCTCAAAATTCCTATAATTTAAGAAGTGGGGTGTAAGACACATATATGCATGGTTTTGAATACAGTACTGTTTGAACATACTGCAAACTTTCCACATTTACAAGATGGTAATTTAGGCCCCGATCCAATACCCACTGAAGCCAGTGAAAAGACTTCTATTGATGTCAGTGGACCTTGGAAGAAGGCCTTATTTAAATTTTTTAATGTGTCCAGAATTTACTTTTCAACAGATAATTTTCCCCTTGTTATTACTCCCAAATTGACCAGTGAGTTTGAATCCGCTTTGAATAAAGTCATTTATTTTTAATTTTCTTCAAGCTGTGGCAGATTTTTTAACTTTCATCAGTCAACTGCCATCTGAGACTCAGTTTACACAGCATAAAACTTCTTGCTGACAATGGACACCTTGGTAACCGTAGGCATTAAAGTACCTCAGTGATTCACAATGCTTTCTTTAATACATAGTGATTCCATTTCACAGATTCTATACCAAATTGCAAAGATATGATGACTCTGGTGAATTAACATTAACAAAATGAATGAAAGTCTACTGATGAAAGCACACAAGCCTTAAAGATCTGGTATGGTTGCTTCAGGAAAACAAAAAGGCAACAAGTGGCCTCCACCACCTTGGCCTCCCTTTCTTTCACCATAAGGCAATGTGGACTTTGCCAGCTGGCATATGACTTTAATAGGTCCAGAAGCAATAGAGGTATCTCCCCCTCTCCCTCAGGCTCAGGTTTGGTTTGCGAAAGAGGAAACTTGTCCTTTCTTGATTTCTTCTGATCCAGGTACCGCTAGTGTCACTTCTTTGATATCAGTTCCACACTTGCTTCATCACTTAACAAGCTTTTTGGGCAATGGAAGGGACCTTAGAGAAGGGGAGGCGATGTTTAAAAGGTCCCATAACAGGGGCTGCCGTAAACAAGATTCTAAACAAGAAACAGGTCTCTGCTCTGTGTCTAATGCACACCTCTCCATCTCAACCTCCATAGAATTTCTAACACCTCCTAAAAATGTAGCATTCTGGCTTTCTTTCAAGGTCCTGAAACACACTTGCAAGGCACACAGAAGCAAATGTCTTATCATAGGATTATAGAATGGTTTGGGTTGGAAGGGACCTTAAAGATCATCTCGTTCCAACCCCCCTGCCCTGGGCAGGGACACCTCCCACCAGCCCAGGTTGCTCCAAGCCCCATCCAACCTGGCCTTTTTACATTCAAATTTGTAAAACCTGGGACCAAGTTAAATCCTCACTAAATTCTCCTGCAGGACAAAGTTTTATACATTGTTTATGTGTACTAAGCATCTATATCTAATTGTTTCCACATGTAACTAATGATTTTGTAATTAGGTCCTTACCACACACGGCCCAGGAGCCTGAAGATAGAGTACACTTTAAGAAGTAGCGGAGTTGATAATTACCATTATCAGCTTTTAGACCATCCCAAATTAAAGTGCCTCAAAAAAATGTAGAGACAATTTCCAAGAATTTATAATTCACATTCCGTACAATGGGTTAACTGGGGACTAAAAACCAAACTAAATTAATACAAGGTAGGTTACATATTGAAGAATAAGTGTGATCATACAGTTTTTCAGTAAAACTTTTGACAGTTTCATTTAAACATGTATTAGATTCAGAAAGTTACTGTGCCAAGATACTACCAAGCTTCTCACAGCACCTGGTAGCAAATTAGCACCTAATGTTTAGAAGGAACATACTCCAATGAACGGGCCACTATGTTACAAATAATTTCTTTCAGTCTCCCGTAATGCCAGGAGCAGTTGTCTTCAGTTAACTCTTAAATACCAGTCAGATTCCCATCGTACTTCAAGATAGGTCAGTGTATCAACAGAAATATGCCAGAAAGAGATTACATTAACAGCAATTTATTCTCACTGAAATACTATGTAAAAGTAGTTGTGTTATTGTGACAACTCTCTCTTTCCCCCTCAAAAAAAGATTTTCCGCAGATCTCCAGTGCATTTCTAACAACTCACGTATCTAGTTTCTATATCCAGTGGAGAAACCAGTTATTCTAAAACATCCCTCCAGTACCCAAAGCTGCGAAGGTAAAGATGGATTAAAAATCCTATCCTTCCCAGCCTGAAACAAATGACCAGTTACACAGATCTTACCCTCTGCTATTGGCAGTAATTCAGCTCCACAGACAATACAATAAAGTCCTTTCTTGCAAGGCTGGTGGTGTGTTTCCTTCTAACAAGACAATATACAAATTCATGTAAGTACTAGTCAGCATATAGTAACTCTGCAACTATGCAGATCGACACATTTAAATAGAAACACAAAGAAATACATCAAAACTGCTTCAACTACACTACTTGAAATACTCAAAGATATCTATTTGGATCAATGTTTATAATTTATGTTAGCTAATAATTAAAATATACACCATGCTAAAAATGTTTAACCTAACTTGAAATACTTTCATACAAAATATGAGGTTTTTTTTAGTCTATAACACTCCGGGCTATCAATAATTTAGTCTGGAATTTTGCAAAGGAGGCCAGGACAATAGGTGCCCAATTCTCGTTGAGTTTCAGTTCCGTTACATTCTTACACTTTGCAAACCCTGCCCTAAAAATTACGTACAAATCAGAAATCAGAAGCACTGCTTGTATGGAAACAGGAGTCACATCTGTAATGAGTCACGAGTTAGACACTGCAGGCAGTCCATACTTGCAGCTTCTACCTGTGTTAAGAGGACTTGAAAACACTCAGCCTTTTTGTCTCCCATGAGAAACAAAGGTAAATATTGAGTGTTTAAAGATCTACAGCAAACCATGCAGACCATGAAAAAACTATTTCATCTGTATCATTTCACTTAAAAGATTATATAATAAATCATTCTTATTTCCCTTGCATCTTTACATTCAACAGCAGTCACTTAAAACAGGTACTTTATTCTATCTGCAGGATACCTTTCTTTCACAGGGGTAGCCACTTTGCCTAACTGTAGCTTTTCTTCTTCTGCATCGTCTCTGAACTTTCAATCCTTTAATAAAATCAAGATTTTATGATTATTTTAGATGAAGGAGATCATACCTAGCTATTATATCAAAAGTGGGAGAGGACTTTTCAGTAATTTAGCTTTTACAGATTTGGGAAGTCCAAACAAACAATTGTAGGAAAGTTGATACATTGACTTCACTGTCCTGCCATTTGCAAGGTGGGCAGCACAGTTTTTAATTTAATATTGGGAATCACCATAAACGTATTAACTAGAGAAATAAAGAATATTCTTACCACTAATATTAAATACCACAGTTAGACATAAAGACAAATTAAGATTGAATTTACACAGCTTTTACACCAAAAGAAACTGTCTACCCCTTGCCCCCCAAACCCCAGCAGTAATACAAAGGATTATTATCTACCAGTTGTCCCAAGCAACACAGCTGTGGTCAGGATTTGAGTCTGGTGAATTTGTGGATAGAGACTGTTCAAGAAAAATTGAGTATCTCGTAGGCCAGATGTTGATATTTCGATACATATTTTAAAAAAAGAATGGGTAAGGAGTAATTTTTTTAATATAAAATGTAGACATTGTAAACTAATGGAAAATATTTCACATGAAGGCCATGTCTTAAAGGATTTCTAATCAAAGTAAGATGCTACACAAGATCAAGAAAGGAACAATCTGCTCCAGATAAGGAAAGGAAGATGGATTTTCTTTTTTTTTTTTTAATGATACGGATTTAAAGACAGACAAATCTTCTGAAAGACAAATAAGGGATAGTGGTCTATGAGATGAGCAGACAAGCCACAGAGCTTAAGTGATTTCTATTATCTATTTAGATATACATAAAAAGTGGTTTGATACAGAAGACTTGTTTTAAGAAAACCGAGCTATTGGAGACTCGTGAGGATCAGCGGTCAGCTCCTGGGAGCGTAGTTGCAAAGCCACCTGCCAGAGGCTGCCCCAGCATGTGCTGTGGGATACGGGACAGCTCCAGTCCAGAAGGCAGTTACAGAGAGAACCATGCCTACCCTAAGCCCTGATACTCAATCAATTACTTAAATCGAAATTAAGTATTTTTCTCTTTAGATACGTCATATGTTTAAATTGCTGTCAATATTAGAGCTTACTTCTGCCTGTCAACTAGTTCAAAACCATCGGCATCAAATGATTAAGCGAATACCAGGAAACCTAAGCCAAGAAAACGCAATCCTTATGTGGCATCAATATAACAAAAAGTTTAACCAAATGCGTTATATTAAGTACTGCAAGATAATGCTTGTTAAAGAAATTCAACAGTATTCTTACCATTCTTGCAAACAGAGTGATTTTATAAAGATGCATTTATTGTGTAAAGAAAGGATGCAATTTAAATCCTATTGATATGAACACATTCACAGGTCTGTAGAGGTGGACATCAGAATGCCATTTAGATGAACTTCCGTGGAAAACGATCAGTTAACAATTTAATCTCTGCTCCCAGTTGGAAAATATAAATATTTATGAACCAATCTTAAGATTGTAAACATCCTGCATCTTCATATTAATATATGATGGAAATGAACAATCTTTTATTGAAAAATCAGGCATAGTATGTTTCATTACAGCAAAATCCTGGCTGTTTTGATAGCAAGAAGTGAAAGAAATCTTTAAAATAAAAAAGTAGACTGAAGAAGATTTAAAGATCTTTATGTACAAATTTACATTGTTATATATTGCATAGAAAATGTGTTTGTAGGGCATACAAATGACTATACACATTGATATGAATGCATACAGAACCTGACCAAAAGAAATTAGATGCTCTCTCAAAAGGATATTTGAAAGAAACTTCAACTTTTATATAAAACAAGGACCTCTGAAGAAGCCTCTCATCATCATCAAATGAAATGCAGTATTGAAGAATACACCTATTTCAGTATCTAGGCTCAACCTATCATATTACTTCATCTGCAAAGATGCTGTTCTACATATTTAATTAATAAAAAAATCCCTAACAAATGCAGAAAACCATAATTTGATTATACAGGTGGTTTGCTTTCTGAGAAAAACCCAAATGCTTGTATTTAATGGTGGATTAATTGAATCTGTAATAGACAAACCTCCTCAGCCTATAATTACAAGTCAAATACTACCTGGGCTTCTATTTAGAATTTCCACACATGATGTCCTTTCGCCACACAGTTATGATGAAGAATCTTAATTAGATCTATAGAAAACTGCACGGTGCATAACCTTCACAATGAAAACCAAAAAAAGTATAACGAAAAATCGAGCCTGAGAGTAGCACATATTAAACGAGAACCAGAAAGCCCTCACTGCTCTATAGCGAGGCTCTGTTGTAAAGGCTGCTCACTACGTTTCCTACAGAAGCTGTCACTATGTGCTAGTATTGTTCAACAGAAAAGATGACACACCTTTATTTCGTGATCTGGAAAGACTGATTTTCCGTTTCTTGGTGTCCGTCTCTTGAGATGCTATCTGCTCTGCTTCTATTTCATCAGTCAGCTCTACATTATTAACTGCACTATTCTTACCCCCCTCATTTTGCATTATTCCATGTAAATTTTTGCACCTGCCATCATCATCATCATCAATCTTATTTTTAGTCACACTTAGTGTTTCTGAGGTGTTGATTGCAAAAAGATAAGCAGCGACTGTGGAGTTTCCACATTCAATCCGATTCTCATCTGCACTACAGGTTGGAACCAGTGGTTCGATTTTCTGTTCCTCTGAGTCTACATCATCATAGAGTTCTGGTGTGAAGTAGATACTGTCATCCTCATCTTCAGCTTCAGAAGAGATGTTTAACTTTGAAAGTTCAGACTTCCCTCCTGCTGAAGGAAACTCACTGCAGGACTCCGCTTGAAGCTGTAGCTCATCAGAATGCTCTTCAGCAACTGAAGCCTCAGTATTTTTAACTGAAAAATTAGTTGTTTCCAAACATGACTCTGGTACACTTGGTTTCTGTTCTGAAATTAATGATGGTTGGCATTGATTTACACTATCAATAAGTTCACTAGCCCTACTCACATTCTTTTGTTTGCTACTAGCTGTGGAGATGCAGTTCTTTGCTACAGGCAAAGGTGTTGAAGTCAGTGGTTTAAGGCAGCAATGTTCTTTCATAATATCAGAATTAGTCCAACCATTCTTTTTTTCTCCCTCTATTTTAGTTGCTGGCACTTTGGGTGTGGAGTCCATATGTTTTCTTCTTTGTGTTACATGGTGAGAATGACTCTCTACATCAACTTTCTGGCCACCTGTGAAAAATCATAAAACATTAATTGTATATGCCTTCCCCCCGCTGATTTACAGCATGTTTAGCACATCAAAATTATCACTGTTTTATTAGGTTTACAGATATTTTATAATACTCATTAAGATCCAATACAAACAAAAGCCCAGATGTTACAACTATCTTTGCACACGAATTGTCTTAATTAAATCAATAGATTAACTGGCACATGTAAAGTTAAAGTATGACTGGATTTAAAATTTGTATTGTTTTATTATTGTGCTCTTATGTGATTTACATCTTTCTTGCCTGAAATGAAGTCATAGCTTTCCTAAAATTTAGGAATGGATGGATATTTACTTGTAAAGCTGGTACCGGAAGTGATTATATGAAAGGTGTCTCACAGCAATGTCTAAACAAGAGATATAGGTTGAACTAAGGCACTCATCTTGCAATAATGCTAATCTTTATGTGTTTCAAATACATTTTAAATTCTTTTCATAATTTTCAATGGAAAAAGACATTTAAGTGGAAACATTTTTGATTGCAGTATAAACATATCAAACATTATCAACTGTTTTAAGATAACCATACGGAATGACGATTAATTTCAGTCTGTGCATTTGTGATTAATTACAATTTTGCACCACAGCATTTCTGTAATTTTAAAACCATTTGTTTCTCCCAAAAGAGATGCAACTTCACATTTAATATTGTTAATGAAGTTTTTTCCACAGGAAATGAACATACTTTGTTTCATTATTGCCACGATATTACTTGGCTGATTTGATGCTGTAGGATTAACTGAGCTGACGGTTGTAGTAAAATTAATTTCTGAAGCCAAATTTTGCTCCTCACTTTTAGCAGGAACATCTGGTGACAGATGAATAGTTGCATCCCGTTGAGAGACTTGTGACAGTTGTTTTGAACTTGAAGGTACGTGGAGAAATTCACTGCTGCACACCGATGGACAATCAATGCCTTTCTGGTTTTTTATGGCAAATACACGCAAGGATTCAAGAGCACTAGCAAAATTTTCATGGTGCTGGATTTGTTGGCGAACCCATTTAGATAGTCCTAAGAAAAAGAAAACAAAACGAAGAAAATAAAAAAAAAAGGTGTTACTACAAAACTACACCATGTATACCAGATATTCCACATTAGTAAATATTACCCTAATATTGCAAACACTTCTACATATGCATCAACAGATTCATAAAGATTCAAGAAGTTGCTCATGAAAATAAAATAATGTATGTCTTGCTTTCCAGGGCTGGGAACTTGATTTAATCAATGGTAGTATTTTGATGAGTAACACTAGCAATATTATTTTTTTATTAAAAATTAAATATTAAATACATCTTAATTAAAAGGCCTTTACCCTTTTCACTAATACTTTAAGTTCCCACTGCTGCATTGCAAAAACATCATTATATTTCCTTTATGTCTGGGTGTTCATTTTGCTGGTTATCATGAATTATTAAAAAGTAACTTACATACTGTACAGCCATTTATTATCATACCAACAGGGTCTGACAAAAATTAGGATATAATGAAGCTTTTACAATTTTATTTCAGATTAAGTAACAGTAACTCAGATATCCAGAAAGAATCGCAACTGCCCAATAGCTAAAATATACTGCAGTATGCTCTTATACAGCAATAATTTTTAAAATTCTCAAATAGCAGGTGTCTTGAGCACAATAGCTATTTACATGATGTTGGAACACACAAGAATGAAGTAAAAACTAACTTTCTTGATTTTTAAAAAATGTTTTTAAACCCATTTAAGTATTATTTTAGTGTTGATTTAAAAAACCAACCAACCAAACAATAACCAAACAAAAAAAAACCCAAACCCGGAGAACTTGATTCTTCTGTGAACTTTTACTTTTTAGAAAAAGTACTAATCTTACCAAATCTTGAACATATAGATTATTTGTGTTACTGTATGTATTACTTCTGTTTACTTAGACAATTTAAACGTATTTTTAGTACAGACATGTCAGAATATGGTTTAATTTGTATTACAGCAGCTGAGCTCCACCTGCTGACTAGACTGCAACATTATCTGTTTACATCTTTTTGCTCATCTCTTCTACAAAGGGCAGGAACAAAGATACATAATGCGTTCCTAAGCAGTTTCTTTTCTCAATTAAAAAAAAAAAATTATTATTCATTTAAAATAGTGTGTACCACCCGGTTTATCTGCATTTACTTCTAGCCAGTATACAACTACAAACAGAAAATACTTTTTGCATATTGAGCATTTAGTGGTTCCACAGTGGGAATGGCACAGTCTTTACCTGTTCTTACCTAAAATGCCAGAACGTTAAATTCAGACTGCGAACCCTAATCATTAAAGCTCTCGACAGGCAGAAAGTATACAGCCACTAAAGACTTATCCAAAGTCCAAATAAAATTCTAGTAACTACTGTTTTTTACACACATATATATACACATGCACATATATGTCTACATATATTATTTATATTTAATATGCAAAGATTAAGACTCCTTAGGTTTTATTAGGTCACATTTTAAGAAAGAATTCTCAAATTCTACATACTGAAATTTCTATATCACAATCTGCATGTCCAAAAAGGGGATGAAATTAAATTGACTAAACACTGGTATCAACATGTTTCGGCATATTTAATGAAACAGCAATACACCAGGGTACAGCTTTAAAGTTTTCAGTTTCAACTGCACAATTTTGAGTTCAATGGATATATTTCATTGCGACTTTTCCTATGCACCTGTATTCATATAACCATACTTCTGTAACCTTGATTTTCCACTATCTGTTAACATTAGGATCTTTCCCAGAAAGGTTTTTACAGCTTACCAGTTATGTACTTATTAGGGTTATTCCGGAAGCGGTCATCAACTAAAATAAGAGCACCCCAGTCATTCCTATGTCTTATACACCTGTAAGTGAGCAACAAAAAGACTGTATGTATAATTAGAGAGCATATAGTAAAAAACTGGGGGTCAGACAACAGGGATTGCAATACGCAAATATATACAGGAAGTGCTTTCCTACTGTCTTGCACAAAAAATTGTTATGGATGTCATGGAAGCTTAATTTTCCTTCAGTTGTTAAATTTACTATACAAAAATAGGTAAATTAAAAAATATTCAGCAGCTAATCAAACTGCCTGACATTTGTTTTCCACTCTTAACTGGGTAGCTTAAATACTGAGAGAAGAACACGTAAAAGTGTAAAAGAAAATGGACTGATGCAACTGCAAACAGTTTTTTAAATAACTATGCATTTTTTTTGTTGCTAAACCATGTTATTCCTAACTCTCTTTAGTAACAAAATGAATAATCCTACAGACCAAAGCTGTGAGCGACACCATCAAGTTCATAATTCAGTTGTTAGAGGCCTACAGAAATAATCCAGTAGTCACTTTACACGCACCGATATTATTTTTAACATTTTTAACATGTATTTCTATATTGCCTGCCAGAAAAAAATTATATTAAAGAGCAGTGATGATCTAAATGAACTAGGGAAAAGAATCTGTCAGTAACAGTTTAGGATTCCATTGTATAAGAAGGGTACAACTTCTGAAGATGGTGTTTACAAACGTACATAGACCCACAAGTGTGTCAGTCAGGGCTTAAAATGGGAGCGACAAGGCTGGGTCTCCAAAGAAATACGACTTATTTATATTTGAGGTCTCTCCATGATAAGAAAAGCTACCAAAACATCTTTAAGAAACAGATTTCTTCCACCTTCTCATTTTTTTCATTGCTTTAATAAATGTTCTTTTAAATCATAGTTTAAATGATTTATGCCCACTGGAGACGTATCCTACACTTTTAGAAAAAGTAGCACATCAACGAATTCCTCGTGTGATTGTCACCTGGCCATACACACCATCTGTTATATTCCCAAAGGCTGCTATTTCATTTCATGGACTTGTGTAACTTCATATAATGTAACAGCACTAAATTAACAGAAAAGTGTCAGACTGAAGACTGGCATGCTTCCGCTCACTCCTTCCCCTGCAGGCATGGCTGCAGCGAGACCCTTGCCTATCGACTGTGTAACCTACTATCACCTTAGTAGACTGTTCTGGTTTCACAAAAATAGTCATCATACACTGGTCATCCTTTGCCAAACCTCAGTTTACTAAGAGCTTAGCCTAATGGTATTATACACAATTTATACATTTATGTCAGAATGGAAGTCTATTTTCTCCATTTAACTTTAGACTAGCATAATTTCATTCAAATGATAAATTATACAATAAGCAATTTTAACTTAAATCTAGTTTTAGTTAAAACTTATTTCATAGTGACAAAGCTTCAAGTTTCTTACTATTAGCATTCCACTATTTTCTTAGTTTTTCTTAACCAATTTTAACTAATGCTTTTACTCTCCAAAGAGTAATCTAAGAAATCAGACCTGTAATAAGAATTTACAATGAGATTTTACTACATAGACTGTTTTCTCTCAATTTTCTTTCTAAACCTTCATTTAAGTCATTGCATTTGTATTAGGTCTAATTCAAATAACAAGAGTCTTCCAGCTGTTTCTCTTCCTATCTATAAATCTGTCTCTATACCTCTACAACAGATAGATATAGCCAGCTGTCACAGATGCCATACATCTATGTATATGATAAATTTTGTTGGAGAAGGATGAATTAATTCTATCCTGTTAATAAAACTGGGGGGATTTTTTTTATTTGAGTAAGCTATACCACTTCTAAATCTGGAAAGAGATCAGTGAGCATGATAATTGAATTGACCTTTTGCAAAGGTCTGAGAACCCCCTCCCCTGCTATTTCTCCTTTTCAAAAATACTTGCAGCCTAAACATCAAAAAAATTAGTACATTTAAAGACCTAAGAATTTTCATTCGGTTACAAGCTCAAGAGCTATTTGTCTCTGCAACTGCTTTCCTTTCTGTATATCTGGACTACAAGCAATAAAACCTGCAACAAAACTAAAGTGGATTCTGAATGTAAACCAAAAACTCTGAATTATAACAATGCTCAAAGGCACAACAGACCGCAAACCAGACAGTTGCCAGTACGGAACAGCTGAAGACCTGATTTCTGCAATATGAGTTTTTTGCCCCGATTTATCCCCTTTTTGTTAACAGTGAGGAATTAATCCTTAAAGATGTCACACACAAACACAAAAAGTTCTACAAATACATGTATTTTTAATTATGTTCAGTTTATCTCACCTTCCCAGGGCTTGGTTCAGAGCCCTATAAGCTTGAATTTCATACCACTGACTTCCCGGTAAAAGGCCTCTTGTATTTTTGTGCTGGTCATTGTATTTCCTCTTTAATTCAACCTAAGAAAGAAATCGCAAAATACTGTCTTTAGTAATGATGTTGAAAAGGAAACATTCTAAGAGGGGAAAACAAGCAAATGTTGATTAAAGAACTGAATATGTAAAATGTGCTTCAGTGTTTCAACTTTGTATTTTGCATACTGACCAATTATGGCTTTTGTCCTTCTCAAGTTATTCTTCACATGTGATCTATTCCAATAATTTATATGTATTAACAAAACAACCACACACTTACCCAAATCTCTGTGCTGGCAAAAGAAGGATAACCTGTTCACAGAGTCAAAACACCCAGATACAAGCAAATGGACTAGCTGGACCACAGTTCCGTTTGCTCATCTGGCAGTAAATGATACAATGGAGATCTTTATCCTTCCGTTTATCACAAACAGTGACGCTTAATCTAGTGCTGGGACCAGAACATACTTCTCTCAAGTGAGGGTTAAGCAAATATAACCCCTTCTCCAAAAGCTAAGAACGAACTTGTGAGACTGAGCAGCCTCACTGAAGTACCAGAAGCCGGCAACACCAACTCCAATTCCCAGCTTGGCATCACCTTCCGCTGTTTGGAAACAAACATTTCACTGCCTAAATCTGAAGCAAAGGCGGCAGCTAAGGTTTGACGGCCCAGGGGCTGGCATAAGGCAGAAAAGAGCACACTTGTCTTTTTAAAAAGCACTCTCTCCCAGCTGCTTCAAAAGCTTCAACTGCAAAGGAACCCCCTGCCTCCCCTTTCCAATCATATGGATAACTACACATACAATGCCTGATCTGAATTTGAACAAGAATTTGTATTTGGACATTATACACAGTTGCAACATCCATCAAAAGAAATTATTATTATTGGAAGGGGGGTCGACTGAATATTTTTTTTGTAAATAAACAAACATAAAACTACAGGAAAAAGGGTCTTTCCATTGCTCTTTTGTACAGTATTAACCTTTCTAAACTGACAAGTGAAAGGACACGCTTCAGGAGAGAAAACAGCAGACTTCTAACCTCTTCTGACAGGTAACTTTCAAGTTGCATTTGGATAAGAAATTTTATTTTATGTACTTATGCCCTTTAAATTGCCTGTCAAATTTACAAATTCAATCTTTACAGCCAGAAAGTAAATTCAGTTTGATTTCACAGATTTAATATTTGTTCCAGTCACTCAGAATTTATTGACTGGCATGTGAGGTTTCCATTGTAATTTTCAAAACAGAAGACCATTTCTTCTGAATGCTTTATGAACATTAAAACCATTCTTTAAAACGGAACTAGAGCTTATCTGTACATTTCTACAAGTGGAAACACCACCCGGGGAAACAGAAGGGTATTCCTCACCATTTGAAATGAGGTATGATGTCCGAAAATTTCATTAAGGTCTTTAAAACAGAACTAATGATGATATATTCCTGTACATACTTTGCATTTGTCTTCTAGTCATAGTACATTTTCTAACAACTCCCTCTTTTGAAGAATTTCCGTTATCAGTAAGATTTTGGTCAAGTCTAACAAATGTAGCTTTACCATAGTTTCTTACTTTGCTAGCAGACTGTTCAAAACAGCATTAGAGTAACTAGTCATGTGTCTTACACTGACAAAAATTACGCCATTTTTAATTATGTGCATAAAACCACTGAAGTAACAGGAGAAGGCAAACCAGTCAGATCACCTGCATTGTATTGCATTACCCTGCGATTAAAAGACTTTACTTATACATGCTTCTAATACATGTTAGCATTATGCAAATGCATACTGCTTGTACTGCACCTCAACAACGACCTTTCATTTCTCAAATTATATAAAAATCCATATTCTCTTGGTCTAAACGTGTAATGTATCTTTTCTATCTTAATTTTAAAAAGGGTTAACAGAAAACAAACATACCGTTTTCTCACTTAAACAGTCATGTCTCAGCACAAGATGACAACTTACATTGCTGAGAGTTCAGTTTTCATTATAAGTCTACTAAAGGTAAAAGGCCAGGGCATGTCATTTTAATGCAATCAGAATCTATTTCATTGTATAACTCTTACATTATCAAGCATCAAATCAACGCCCAATTCAAAATGACATGTTACATATGTGAAAAAGCCAGACTCTCCTGCTAGCAAATATCCTAAATGTGCAGTAAACCACAGGCTAGAAGGGATTAGTTAAAATGTCAAAAGACAGCCTTTTACTTTTACCTGTTCATCCTTAAAAATATACTCTTAGCTATGAGGCATGCTTTACAGACAAATAGCTCCAGCCAG
Source organism: Pluvialis apricaria (assembly GCA_017639485.1). Classification (NCBI taxonomy): domain Eukaryota; kingdom Metazoa; phylum Chordata; class Aves; order Charadriiformes; family Charadriidae; genus Pluvialis; species Pluvialis apricaria. The sequence goes on from CM030024.1 coordinate 2,047,518, forward strand.
CAGCAGCAGAAGGCCGGTGGCAAGCTCTGCCATCTTGTAGCTGTCAGAGAGATTAGTCTTTGATCTATCTGGGAGGTCACGGTCACATTCACATTAACTGAAGTCTAACAACATTATACCTGCTAACCGCTCGTTCTTTTAATGCTTAATTAGTTCGACATCTTCCACTATGGAATATTAACTGAGAAATAGCAACAAAAAAATAAATGCCATGAGCAAATTCTTTTTTATGACTTGGAAAAATATTTTGAGGCAGTTTCTGCTACAATTCAAAAGAATTTTCAACCATATTTTTCAATCAAAATTAGCAATACAAGTTTTTCTTTGACAACAATAAAATCTAATATAATGAATGTTGTTAAGTGTTTGATAAACCACAAAAAAAAAGTTACCTGTGATAACACTGCTTCACATGAAGAAACTCAGACTTATTGAGGATTCAAGGGATATATAAGTACATAAAGTGGATTTATACTGTGATGACCATGGGCAGTATCAGTTAGCTTATGGCACAAAGCTCAGAAGAGTAGCTCAAAAACTAGAGCTTGTTTCTGAACCCCAAAAGAATCTGCAAATTCAGATAGAGAAGCCTGCAGCATGCCTTTTTAGCAATGCACCAGGCTGAACCAGATTTATTCAAAATTAACAAGACCATAGTTATATTTAACAGCAAGGAATACAAATATCAACCTGTTATGAATTATTCGCTCCTACAGAAAAATAAATGGTTGGACAATGAAATTAAAGCACCATTTTCTCCTTTGAGTTCTTTCCGTTCTGTAAATATAAAGCTTCTCCTTGTTTTGCAGTCATAATTACAACTGAGCTAAGGAAATGTGAAACACAATTTCAACACATTTTAGAAATCTACAGCTAAAGGTCTGCACAGCATCCTACGTGATAATTTACCTGTTCAGAAGTTTTAACAAGAAAGCATTTAACCTACAAAGAGTAAAAACTATTTTGTTACACAATTAATTACTTTTTAAAAATTTTACTTCAGTAAAAACAAGCGGATGGTCCAGCAGACACTCAGCCACAATCATTTTATCTCAGCCAAAGAACAGGGCCTTAGATCTAAAGAGCAAAGCCTAGCAGGACTGCAGAATATGCATTTGGGGCATTTAACATTCATAATCAGAATACTTTAAATCTATTTATCAGTGCCAGTATCACAATATGCAGGCTGACTGGGCTAAGCCCCAGTATGCAATTTTTTTATTTTCCAAGATTTAAATCAGCAAAATCAACTGGGTTTGGTTTAACTCCACCTGGTAAAGTTTCAAGAATTTTTTAGATAAATTACTTTATTTAACCAAATGTAGCGCTATACTTCACTTTCTAAAAACAAACAAAAAATCGTAAGCTGTTACTAATAGTTAACAAGGCAAGCCTGTTCTTTGACAGGACATCGCTTCACAAACATCTTCAATTGTCTCCTATTTTCTCTGGTAGATTAAAAATGACCTCCAGTGTGTAACCTGTGGGATTACAAACCAGATTACCCAGAAGTCTAGAGACAAGACAGAAATTCATGAATACAATGGCACTATTGTGAGGAGTTAAACAGAGCACTCATCTAAACCTGCATTTCTCTTCATATCAGCACTTAGTGTTGTGACAGGCCAGGTTAAAGAAAGGGACAACTCCTGAAAGGAAAAAGGCAAATAAGCTTGGAACTGCATCAATACATGCACACGTGCGTATGTAGGTACATCGACACACACACACGTGTAAACTCATGCCCTTCACTCCCCAGCACTCTCCTCCATCTATTCTCCATGGAAATAAAAGTCAGAAAATGGATATAAATGTTTTCTGGCATTCCACTGACTTGTTTCTCTGGTTTTATGAGAGGAAAAATGGTAATGAAAACAAAGATCATTGCTCATATCATTGAAAAAACTTTAAGAGACACATTCATGTTTAACATCTACTAATTCCCCACCTCCTAAAAACAAACAAGTAAAAAATAACAGGTGGTCATTCCCTGCCTCCATCCCCCCCAAAAGACATAAAAATAGTTTTTAAGCAAATCTACCATCCTAAAAAAAACCTCACGTGTCCAGTTAGAGTCTCTCTTCCACCTGAAATAGCAATAATTAGAATTCTTCAAGAACATACTTGCCATCTACTTTCCTCCTGACGAATGCCAAGCAATCATAAAAGTTTGTAAGTGCAGGAAAGTAAAAGATGTGAAAACCTGTTTCTTTTCTTTTATATCTGAAAATCCTTAAATGGAAGTAGCATTAAATAGTGCAGCATTTAACTTTCCCCCTCCTCACTTCAAAAGCAGTAACAACGTCTGTGAGATTTAAGACTAATAATGCACGTGTAAAGACCTGGGTGAGTCATAGAATACGCTTCAAACATCCTCACTCCTCAGCAGACCTACTAAAAGCTACATCTAAACACAATGTCCCAATTTATTAGCCCAAAGGAAAAAGATACTATGGCAGGACATTATCTTTAAATGCTCCAAGCATTCCAAGTGCACTGTTAATACATATAAAACAGTATGAAATAAGCAAATGCTTATTACCTGTCACTTTTCAAACTAGATTCTGTATATGACAATAATTTATTAAGGCCATTTTAACCATTTCATATATCTAAAGACGGTCACCAGACACAAATATAACACTCTCTTCTGCTTTCACACATAAATACTGCATTTCTTTTAAAAACAACAAGCAAATCCCAAAACTGTGAGCATAGCAATACCATAGACTCTGCGTAAGACATTATCGGCTAGGGATGTGATCAATGCTTTGTACTGCTCAATCATGTTCGAGATGGTCTGTTACACGGCTCCATCCTCCAAGCGTCTCTTTAGCAGATGAATCACTGGGAGGCTGAACTCCGCACCTACCGCCCTCCAGTGTCTGCCCCTCACGGAGGCTAGCAACTCAAATCAATAGTTTGTGCATCAAAGCCACATAAACTTAAAAATCGGGCAGGTGACCTTTTCTGCCTGAAAATTTTCTACATGCACTTAAAAATTTGCCTTCCTCTGATAAAAGCGAATAACAAAGAAATAACAACTCTGCAGATCTAGATGTCAGAGTAGCTGTATCTTGCAGACTGTTGCATCCAACCAGTGCACCTGAAAAGACACTGAGCATCCATGGGAGTTACACAGTCCACTGTTTGTTGCTTCAACGAAGATATAACCAAAATGATGAAAAGTTACTGAAACAGGAGGGGGAAAAAAAAAAAAAGTCACAGAAATGGCTAGAAAGAAACTACATACGGAAAGACACATCTTTCCCCTGAAATATGAGATACGACTTAAAAAAGTAAAGGCAAACGGCCCAACAGAAAACTCCTGTCCATTAGAGTCTACTAACCAGCCAATACCATCTTCTGGGGCAGAAACACAGTACTACCACTTTATGCAAAGCCGTGTTTCTCTTATTTTGAACTCACAAGGTATTTTATGACTAAATGCTTCCCCAGTATTCTCACTCTTAATCCCAGTGTTAGAGATGGGAAGCTTATGTAATGTTGTAACCGCCGAACACTTTTAGTATTGTCAACTACACCATGCGGCATCTCAGAGATCTGGAAGTTTTCCGGTTTGACAAATCTTGTAGCATTCACCCCAGGCCCATCTACTCATCTCAGTCTTGTAGGCTTTGAGGGACTGTGAACAAGTGACTTGATTAAAATCTAATGCAACCAAAACTCTCCTCTGAAGAGAAAATTCAATCCATTTCCAGTGAAGCAGAAGTGAAAAAAATCAAACAGCTTCCCTTGAGGTACAATGCTGCTGCATATGCTCAGTGCCACTGCGTCTAAGGTGAAGTGGTAAGTGTCAGTCATCCTTACAAATCCCCAAGGTGATAGCTTCACTTTTAAAGCTTTCAACATACTTTGACAGTAAAGTAAAAATTTAAAGGTCAACACTACTTGCTAAGGACAAGATAAACACAAGAAAATCACTTTGGAATTTTTTATGGATCAGAAAAGTAAACTATTAAATGTAAAGGAAAAGTTTTGATTTGCTGTATTATTTATCCAAAGGCTTAACTTCCGGATATATTCAGGGATGATTTCTGTGATCTGTGCCAACATATTGACATTAGCCTTGCACCAGTAGAAGAGAAATGCCATCACTAGTCTTACATGCTAAGGTAACTTAAATGTTACCTTTCTTAGCTGCAGGAGCGCTGTACTCCATAGGATTTTACAGCTATTCCCACAAATTAAGCCTCTGCCATCAATGTTTTTTTTTCTTAATTAATTCTATTGGATGTGAGAAGAGTGTGGATAGCTTTGACATTTCCCAACCATTCTTATTTCTGGAAAAGTGGGAAGTGAAAGGTTTTTGAGATCTCTTACTGCTTCCAAGGGATATAAGAAATTGCCACACCACCACATATTTACTGCGTTGCTTGTTTTTTTGGTAACACAGGTAGCTATACCTCCTGACATTTTCCACTGGGGAGAAGGGGAAAAAAAAGAAGCGATGGAGATCTTCAATATCCAGCCATTCATCTTGTTATGATGTGATTCTGCACACTTGCACACTGCATTGCCCCTTAGTAAGCAGTATCACAGCAGACTGAAATGATTTACAGTGTACTGCTGCAAGACAGGAACAATGCTTGCTGAATGTTAGGAAAGCATGCTCTTTGACACAATGTAGAAGTATATTGTCTCAATAATTGTTATTTAACACATAGAAGCTTGCTGCATAGCATTGTACATTTCAATGCTGTAAGTATATCTCTTATTTACATCCTTAATGATATAATTTCAAAAAGCTACTTTGCAATTAAGATACAAAGTAAAATTGAGTATGAAGTGGGCATGGAAAACAGACAAGTGTGTGTATATATATATACACACACAGACACATACACACATTGCATTTTTACCTTATTCAGTATTTCCCTCTCAAAGAATATTCAATAAATAATATACCATGATTTTTGGCTTTCCTGTGAAAGTTCCCTAAATGTTTTTTCCGTTCCCCTCTTTATATTTGTAATTTTTTTCACAGTAATGTAATGAAGAAGAAAGTAAACGCGGCTCAGATTTAGACAGCCATTAACATAGACAATCAAACAAACAAAAAATTTTACAAATATTTAAATCATGCTGAAAGTGATAGCACACACTGTGTCTCAAGGCTTTTACAATGAATGTCAGATTTGATTGGAAAGTTGAGGCAAAGTTGCTCAGAAACATTCAGCCTGCCTGAAACAATCCCATCACTAACAGAGCAGTCAGTCTTATATCTCTAAAAAACCTCTTAACTTCACAGAGAATTTTCAAATTCTACTAAACACAACAATGACCTTCCCGTAAAATGTAATTTTCTGTACTACTTTGCCCATATTTTAAAACAATACTTTATTTTCTATAAGAAGTGAAAATATTTTTTAAGTGATGCAAAGCTATGACAGAATTCAAACAGTGCATGGTAAGTTTCTCAACTCAGGTTAAGTATCTAAACAATCATTTTCTTCGAAATTTTTCTTTTCCTAGAATATAGTATGCAAGAAACTAATTATTTCAGCAACCATTTACCTAGCACAAGATTCTTTCTCCTTCCAATGAAGAAAAAGCGTATAGGCTTAAAAATTGCCACAAGGACTAGAAATTAACTTAAATATTTAGGAAAAATACCATTATTTTGAAATGATACAAATAGCTCAGTTTGTTGAGCCCTCAAGGAAGAGGAAAGAAACTTCAGCCTGATAGCTGCAAACTCTTTGTATCATTAAGTTACATATAACCCAGAAAATTGTAATTGAAATGATGTGGTCCATCATGTTTCCCAAACTATGTTGCTGGAAACAATAAAGAAAGCATTTGCCATCATAGTTCATATTCACCCTATAGCAGCTATGGGAAATACTTCTCATTAACGGCAACCTCGGCTACAGTTCTTAAGTAATGTCACCGCACTGAAACCCTGGCCTTATCAAGTTTATTTTCCTTGCACATCTATTGATGTAAAAGGGTTTGACTGCATTTTCCTCTATATTTTGTTAAAGTTCTCTTAGCTGTTACATGATTAAGTACACTCTACTGTACTACGATCAAAAGCATCTGGAAAGGTGGAAGTGAAGAAATGCTCTCTGGGAAAGTTAGCTTAATGCTTGCACTTCAGAGTCGCCCATTATCAACATTTCATAGTGAGTTTCTTTATTTTCAGGTCCCCGAGGTAAGAACAGTAAATTATGACTTGAACTAAACAAGTCACACTTGGCTCCAAAATCAGATTTTCCTACCTCCAGTTTCAGGTCCCAGAGGTGGGCAGAGGAAATCCTGGTCACAGCCAAAGAAGTCATTTTTGGCTCTGAAATAAATTTTCCTGCTTTACTAGAGCCAAACCCTACCATTGAGAGTACCATAGCTTTAAGCAATACTTTAACATTTCTTTTATATATTTTGCTTTAGCAACCTGATTCTTCAGCAATTTGAAACCATTTTCAATAACACAGAATTAGGGGTTTGGCCTCTCTTTCTAAAATCGGTATTGTTTATTATCAAGTACACTTCTGAGCCTTAATAATTTCTTTCTCCAACACCGACAAAGTGCTTTAGAGTCTTCTCTTTGTGAAAATGAGTGCATAGAAGATACTACATATATAAAATTTTTAAGTGAGGCAACTGGAAAATAAACTAAATTATATTCTTTAAAGGTTCTACAGAAAATAAGGTAACTTATAAAAGCATACAGCTACTTAAGGAGACCAAATGCTTGCCATTTAATACCAGAAGTTGTGGCATATATTTAGCACAAACATATACAGAAAATAAAATTGGATATTATACATCACACTTGACAATGAGTTTCTTGCCAATATAAAGACTGATGTCTGGATCCAAAAATGCTACAATTTAAAATATATAACAGAAGTTAATGAATAGTATGTTAGCATCAGATAACATGTATATGGGATTACACATATTTTCCTGTCACATTATTTATGTTCTCTAATATTACAGTTCACTGGTATTAGCATCAAGTTACAAATCACAAAATATATTTAGAAAGCAGGTTGATCACAGACAAGTAATGCTAGTGGAGATGAGCCAACATCAAACTGCCAACATGAAATACTGGTCTCCAAAGGTACAATTCTACAAACCCTTGTGATTGTGCTCAGTCCTAGAAGTATTAAAGGGATTACTCACACAAGTAAAAGCTATGTGCAGGAGTAAGCGGTTATGGAATTGAGTCTTAAGAGGACATTTATTAACCCAAAAAAAGCAGACATGCAAGTGCATTTTCATGTAGAAGCGGAGCACATTTTAGTGATTTAAACCAATCCCAGAAGTATATCATTCAGGGATATTCCAAGGGAATTGTTAATCACTTGCATTTCCTATTTTTAAAGGGATGTCATTCTTAATCATTTTACCAGTTTCTTCGTTCGGTATATCCACTAAGCACCGATTGCTATGTAAAGGCAACAGATATACTCGTGTTCACAATTTTGTGTCTATATAGGTCTAACTTGACCTGTGCCACTGTGTTTTGACTTTTCTTCTGTCTGCTCAAAGCTCAAGCTCCTCCCAAAATTTCAAAGTTGGAAGTTTTAAAATCTCCAGGTTTTAATCAGTTTTGTGGTTAGCCTACAAAATCTAAAGAAATATTAACTGACTATATAATAAAAATCAAAGATCATATCTATTCTATAAAATTTAACGGTTTAGTTTGGGAACTTAACATATTCTAAAATCCTACAAAAAAGACAAACTGTACAGTGTCCTCTAATGTTTAAAAATATGGATTCTTCTAAACTCAGGAGGAAAAAAAGAATTCCAATAGAAAAAACTGCTAATAAGGAGAAACATTTAAAATAAAATCAGCCACCCTAAAAGAAAGTCTCTCAGTTGTACTTGGAAGGAAGAATTCATATCTGCTTAGTATAATGAGCAGCACTGATATGCTTTGAAAATAATCCTGAATAGGAAAGGTACTTGAATAAAATACCATAATCATATTCTTCCTGATAATTGATGATACAACTATTTCTACTGTTTAACACAAGGAGTATTTGAACATCAGCTTTCCCTTTAAAACCCAACTCTATTCCCACCTCAGTTCCGAAGGATTTAGATTTGATTATAAGAGTACGGTTAGAAGATGAAGTTGTATCATAAGCAGGATGACATGAGTATTATTTAACCCCCTGGCTATTGGGCTTGTGACTTTTGGATTTTAACTGTTAATGAAATAGTAATACAGCCAACCAAACTCCAACTGGTTAGGACAACAGGTTAAGGCTTAACTACAGGCAACGAATTGTCTATAATTAACAACGAATTATTTTCATTTCAGGTAATGCTAATAACTATCTGCTACATGAGAGCATGGTTTATAGCATCCCTTCCAACCCCTACAAATTTCATGTGCCTTTTTTTCCTTATTGAGAAATTAATACTCCTTCAGTTCTATGAAGTTTTACTCACTGAAGATAATTCCATAGCATTTAGAAGAATTATAATATAGTGTACAGGAATAAAAATTTGTTTTTCTTGCTAATGTTCAGGTCAGGCCTGTTGGTCTAGGGGAACTGAAGTAAAAAACAACAATTTGCATTTGTTAATACACACAGCCTATTCAAAATAGGATATCACATTGTTATATAAAGTTAAATTTTTTAAACCCTAGCGCTTACTTTTCTGTTCCCTTTTATAATATATTTCATTCCATTCTGGGAAGCAATACTATTGGATTAGCTCTCTCAGAAATACACGAAAAGAATAGTTTCAGGTGAAAACCGGTGTCGTGTCCCATTCTTCCTCCCCTTTCCTCTTTTTATTTTCAATTTTATATGCCAATCTTCACTATCAACAACCAGTTTTCCTTAAAAATATAATTCCAAATCCTTTCCTGAGTTGACATGCCACTGAAAAAGATGCTTAATCTTCCAAATTTCTTTTGTATCTATGCTTACATTTCTACAAAGCTACTGATTAATCTTCTTCAGTGAACAGAGTGACTATCCTTCACTCTAACCTTCTTCACACAACTGAGCTCAACCAGTAAAAGAAATGTGCATTAATCCAGAGCTTTTTGGGGTATCTGAAAAGCTAAAGCCTTGGATAAAACAAAACATCATTCAATTGAAAGGGAAATACTGCTAGCTGGATATCAGTCTGAATCCAAGTTCTTGAGCAAAATACACATTTACAATAAAAACTATTTCCCCTAGCACTATTCTAGGAGCACTGCCATGCACCAGACAGATCCTCAAATCTGATGCTAAGAGACTGGTGCATGCCATTCTCTCATCTAGAATTGATTGCTGCAGTGCTTTGTGCATTACCATATCTAAATATATACACTCAAACCTTTAGCTGCTTGCAATTTGGCAGCTAGGGTTTCTATCCCTACTTAAAAATTTAGAGGTTTTCTTCAGTCTGATTAAAAAAAAAAATAGTTTAACACAACACCGATTTTTTGAAATTTAGTTATCAGTAATGGGATGTACTGCCTGTGATTCTATTAAATTACATATTTGGCTGAACTCAAGGTAAAAATAAAATACACTATTTTAGTCTTAAGGAATATACTGTGAACATAATTCACTCCTGACACATTCTTTTCAATTTGATTTTGTATCATTGAGAACACAAAAATAGCGACTTTCTGGAAATCATTTGGAGTAAATTGTAAGAGTTCCAGCCATACTACAGATCAAGTATTTCCAAAATATCATTTCAGCATATGTCTCTAAAACAAAGCATTTCTAACTCTAGAAAGAGTGCTAAGTATTCTTTGAATGTAAATGTTTTTATACTAAAGTACAGTACATATTTTACTAAGATAAAAAAAATGTTGAGGCAGAGTAAGTGCGTCAAGAAAGTTATGCAAGCACTGAAAGAACATTGCAGCAGGCAGCCACCACTACTATAACCTTACTAGTTCTTATAGGATGTGGGTTTTTTTTTCCACCAAGGCTGTAATTAGGCACACACTGTAGACAACAAAGAAGTCTTTGGTTGTGCTCTTCAGCTCAGAACATCTCTAAACCCAAAGCTGAGTCCGTTTGAGCTTTCAAGTGCAAACCTATGATTTTCTTACTTGGTTTGGCATTACTAATCATAGAATGGTTTAGGTTGGAAGGGACCTTGAAGATCATTGAGGTCCAACCCCCCTGCCATAGGCAGGGACACCTCCCACCAGCCCAGGTTGCCCAAGGCCACGTCCAGCCTGGCCTGGAACACCTCCAGGGACGGGGCCTCAACAGCCTCTCTGGGCAACCTGTTCCAGTGCCTCACCACCCTTAAAGTGAAAAACTTCTTCCTAATGTTTAATCTAAACCTGCCCTCTTCCAGCTTAAAGCCATTCCCCCTCGTCCTATCACTCCATGCCCTTGTAAAAAGTCCCTCCCCAGCTCTCCTGTAGGCCCCCTTTAGGTACTGGAAGGCCACCATAAGATCTCCCTGGAGCCTTCTCTTCTCCAGGCTGAACAGCCCCAACTCTCTCAGCCTCTCCTCATAGGAGAGGTGCTCCAACCCTTGGATCATCCTCGTGGCTCTCCTCTGGACGCGCTCCAGCAGGTCCATGTCCTTCTTATGTTGGGGGCTCCAGAGCTGGAGGCAGTACTCCAGGTGGAGTCTCACGAGAGCAGAGTAGAGGGGCAGAATCCCCTCCCTCGCCCTGCTGGCCACACTTCTTTTGATGCAGCCCAGGATACCGTTGGCCTTCTGGGCTGCGATCGCACGTTGCTTGCTCATGTCGAGCTTCTCGTCAATCATCACCCCCAGGTCCTTCTCCACAGGGCTGCTCTCCAGCCATTCCCCGCCGAGCCTGTATTTGTGCTTGGGATTGCCCTGACCCAGATGTAGGACCTTGCACTTGGCCTTGTAGAACTGCATGAGGTTGGCTTGGGCCCACCTCTCCAGCCTGTCCAGGTCCCTCTGGATGGCATCCCTCCCCTCCAGCGTGTCTGCCTCACCAAACAGCTTGGTATCATCAGCAAACTTGCTGAGGGTGCACTCTACCCCACTGTCCGTGTCGCTGACAAAGATGTTGAACAGTACAGGTCCCAGTACCGACCCCTGAGGAACGCCACTCGTCACTGCTCTCCACTCGGACACCGAGCTGTTGACCGCAACTCTTTGAGTGCAACTGTCCAGGCAGTTCTTTATCCACCGAGTGGTCCATTTATCGAATCCATGTCTCTTCAATTTAGAGACCAGGATATCGTGTGGGACAGTGTCAAACGCTTTGCACAAGTCCAAGTAGATGACATCAGTAGATCTTCCCTTGTCCACCGCCGCTGTAACCCCTTCATAGTCTACCAAATTTGTCAGGCATGACTTGCCCTTGGTGAAGCCATGTTGACTCTCGCCAATCACCTCCTTGTTTTCTGTGTGCCTCAGCAGAGTTTCCAGGAGGATCTGCTCCATGATCTTGCCAGGCACAGAGGTGAGACTGACTGGCCTGTAGTTCCCCGGGTCTTCCTTATTTCCCTTTTTGAAAATAGGGGTTATGTTTCCCCTTTTCCAGTCGGCAGGAACCTCGCCAGACTGCCATAACTTCTCAAATATGATGGCTACCGGCTTAGCGACTTGATCTGCCAGTTCCCTCAGAACCCACGGATGTATCTCATCAGGTCCCATGGACTCGTGCACCTTCAGGTTCCTCAGGTGGTCTCGCACTTGATCTTCATCTACAGTGGGCAGTGCTCCATTTTCCCAGTCCTCGCCTTTGCATTCTGCGTCTTGGGCAGTGCGGCTGCTGTCCTTGTCCGTGAAGACTGAGGCAAAAAAGTCATTAAGTACCTCGGCTCTGTCACTGTCCTAGGTGACCAGTTCTTGTGTTTCCTTCCGGACAAGGCCTACATTTTCCCTAGTCTTTCTTTTCTCGCTGACATACCTATAGAAGGATTTTTTGTTTGTCTTAATGTCCCTGGCCAGATTTAGTTCTATCTGTGCTTTAGCTTGTCTAACCCGCTCTCTGGCTGCTCGAACGATTCCTCTGTAATCCTCCCAGGCTACCCGCCCCTGTCTCCACTCCCTGTAGGCCTCCTTTTTTCTTTTGGTCACTTCCAGGAGCTCCTTATTCATCCACGCAGGCCTCCTGGCTTTTCTGCCTGCCTTCCGCTTTGTAGGGATGCATTGCTGCTGTGCTTGGAGGAGGTGGTCCTTGAATATTAACCAACTTTCTTGGACCCCTCTTCCAGCGCTTCATCCCACGGCACCATACCAAGCAGATTCTTCAAGAGGCCAAAGTCGGCTCTCCTGAAGTCCAGGGTCGTCAGCCTGCTGCGCACCTTCCTTGTTGCCTTGAGGATTTCAAACTCAACCATTTCATGGTCACTACAGCCCAGGCTACCCTTGAGTTTGACACTGTCAGCCAGCCCTTCCTTGTTGGTAAGAACAAGGTCCAGCACGGCTCCTCTCCTCGTCGGCTCCTCAACCACTTGGAGGGGGAAGTTGTCCTCAATGCAATCCAGGAACCTCCTGGATTGCCTGTGCCTGGCTGTGTTACCCTTCCAACTGATGTCAGGGTGGTTGAAGTCACCCATGAGAACCAAGGTCTGTGAACATGATGCCGCCCCTATCTGTCTATAGAGGGCTTCATCCACTTGGTCTTCCTGGTCGGGTGGCCTGTAGCATACCCCCACTGTAATGTCCCCTGCTCCTGATTTCCCTGTAATCCTGACCCATAGGCTCTCAGTTGGCTCTGTATCCTCCCCCAGGTTGAGCTCCATACATTCCAGCTGCTTGTCAACATATAAGGCAACACTGCCTCCTCGTTTCCCTTGCCTGTCTCTCCTGAAGAGCCTGTACCCTTCCATGCCGACACTCCAGTCATAGGAGTCGTCCCACCAAGTTTCTACAATGCTGATGAGATCGTAGCCTTGGAGGCGTGTACACATCTCTAATTCCTCCTGCTTGTTCCCCATGCTCCGCGCATTTGTGTGGAGGCACTTCAGCTGTGTCTTCGTTGAGGCTGATTTGGTTGGAGCAGCTGTAATTACTTTGTGCTGCTCTCCAGTTGGCATTCCTTTGCCCTGTATTAACAGTGCCTCCTCATTGGTTCCCATTAGTCCAGGAGCTCCTGGCTCATCTACGCGAGGCTTTGAGCATGCTGCAGCGTAGCCAACACATCTTTGAGCTAATGGCTGCAGGCCCTTACCAGCACCCTGTTCCCCTTTCCTTGATGTAACATCCCTTGGCTGGTCACGGGCAACCCTGATAATATCCCCTTCCCCCATCGAATTTAGTTTAAAGCCCTGTTAACAAGCCCTGCTAATTTTTGGGCAAAAACCCTTCTTCCTCCTTGAGTGAGCCAGCCCCCACCTGATGCCAGCAGGCCTGATGCCGCATAGGTCATTCCATTGTTAATAAACCCAAAATTGTGGCATTGACACCAGCCACGGAGCCATGTATTAACAGATTGAGCTCATCTGTTCCTTTCAATGTCATTGCCCGCAAAAGGGAGTAGGGATGAAAAACTCACCTGTGCTCCAGATCCCTGTAGTGACTGACCCAAGGCCCTGATATCCCTTTTAATCATCCTTGCACTCCGATCTGCACATTCATCGCCCCCCACATGGAACAGGAGCAGTGGATAGTAGTCCGAGGGCTGCACCAGCCCTTGGGAGTCTTAGTGATGTCCCTAACGCGTGCCCCCGGGAGGCAGCAGACTTCCCTGAGAGCGGGGTCTGCCCTACATATTGGGCCCTCAGTCCCCCTCAGTGCTGAGTTGCCCACGACTATAGCCCTCCTTTTCTTCCTTGTAGCAGTGGTCTTAATGTTTTGAGCGGGCCTTTCCAGTCCTGGCGTCTCCTGTGATGTATTAGGACTGTCCGCCTTGTTGTCCTCCGGCTGTCCTGCCATGCCCAGGGCCTCGTACCTGTTGGATAATGGTACTAGGGGAGGGGAGGCGGGCAAGGAGGGGGCTCGCTTACTGTGCCTACCGCAGACTTGCCTCCATTCACCATTTTTCGGTAGGCCTCTGCCTTCCGTCCCTTCAGCCCTACAGGGCATGGAGATGATATCCCTGTGGTCTTTTTTTATTTCCGGTGCCTGGCCCGGTCTCTCTTTCACAGAGGTCAAGGTCCACCAGTCTATTTCTTTTTCACTCTCCCTGATACTCCTTAGTCGCTCAACTTCGCCCATGAGCTCTGCCACCAGGCTCAGCAGATCATCCACTTGCTCACACCTCACACAGCCGTTATTACCACTACCACCTGCTCGTAGAGCGAGGCTGTGGCACTCCCTGCAGCCGGAGGCCTGGGTGCCTGTGTGCTTCTGAGGGAGCGCTGTCTGTAGTCTGCGTCTACTCTGGCAGGTGCTGAGGACACGGCTTTCTGGCGGGTGGGGACCATGCCTGCGCTTCTCTTACCAGGTGAACCCACCTCTGGAACCGGCAGAAATGGCAGCACCCTCAGCGCCCTTCCTGCGCGAACTGCCGCACCAGGCCGTTTGCCCGCCCTGGTTGCAGCGCTCCCCATGGCTGCCTCTTATGGGAGCGGGGCAGCCGCCGTTGCCACTGGTGCACCCCTTCATGTCCGCTGCTCTCCCTTGAGCTGCCGGCACCCTGCAGGTCCCTGCGCCGCTCTGGCGCTTTCCTGGCTCAAAAAAGCTCTGAAAAAGGCCCTTTTTCGCTGAGATCAGCCGGCTCCGCTGCAGACATGCCTGCACCGGAGCTGCTCGTCTCGGCAAGTGACCGGAGAATAACCAGAATCCAGCTGTTCCTGGTATTTATTTATTCTGCGATACTTTGCTTTGTTTCTTAGCTTCACAAAGTAGTCCCAAAAAATCTCTAAAAGGTACACCTAAGATAAACCAGTGACGCTGACTATTATCACTGGGAAGAAGTGTGTCAGAAACTGGGTGACTACCTAAGTGGCATGCCCAGACCACCAAAAAAATAAGTGGCCTTACAAACTAGTCAATATTAAATGTTCTTTTTCAGTATGTAGAAAGAAAGCCTAGAAAAACATTTTTCCATATTCATTGGCTTTCTTTTCCTTTATGAATGCCTGGCTTCAACTATGAAGTGCCTATTCCAATGGAACATTATCTACCCATAAGAGAAGTTCTGTTGAAGTCAAAAGGAAGGAGGAGTCAATGTGGGTAATAATTACACAGCAACAGGATACTCTTTGGCCACCTGCTGAAAAACACAGAGTCTCAAATTTCTTTAACTGGAGGCACTTCAGGATACTATCTTTAGAAGGCACTTAGAAGTTTTTGCCTAAAGTTAGATGGAGCTGGAATTATCAAGAGAGTAATGTCCTCACTACCCAAGAAGAGATTCTGTTATGTCGTAACTTCAAACCTCAAAATTGCAAGGTAATAAAGCAGCATTAGCTTGGAAAAGGTTTACAGTTCCACACTCTGTTTAAGTGGGAAGTGTCATACACATAGTTACACTAAAGAAGGCAACAGGAATTAGAAAGGTGATACACAGCAATCAATAATGATCTAGTGTGTGAAATACATTGCTTCATTATGTTATTATTTTATGCTATGACTATCTTTATCTTTTCTATTTTTTTTAAATAATCTTTTGAGCAATCTGAATGCCTTAAAGTAGTATTTTACTAGTGTTTATCCCAGACCTTCATAATCAAATGCCCCACAAGAGTAAAAAGTCAGGAAGTAACTTCATTTCTATACAAACGACAAGTTTTGGTGCATGAAAACAGGCAAGTGAAGATGGAAACGTGTACTGCTGATTGACAGAGTATGAAGATAATCAGCATTTTAACAATGTAAAGCCTTCGCTAGCAATGTCAGACAAAACTTTAAAATATCTCTAGCATGATATACATTTATTCAGAATGACATAAATGAGTCCACAGGACATGCTATGCTGTTCCTCCTCTTTGAGGAGGAAACTCGAATTCAAATGGGATCGAGTGAAGCCCAAGGGTAAACATTTAGAAAAAATATTTTGTGCATATTTGGTGTTTTAAACATGACAAAAATAACGTACAACTCTTTCAGTTAATATCCTACCTGAAGGTCTTTCACATTTGGAAACGGAATACCTATGGTTATAACTGCACGGGCATTCTCATCACAGAAATCCAGGCCTTCACTAACTTTTCCTCTGCAAACAGCTATAAGGAGCGCTCCATCTTGAAGAAGCCAGAGAGGAATATACAAATCATTCCCAGTGATAAACTGAGCATCAAAAGAAAGTTTCATCAATATCTTTTAAAGTGCTAAACATAATATCGTATAATACACCGTGTATCAGTCTGGAAAAGGTGAGTTGATATAAAAATACTGACTTTGTCAGAGGGATGAGATTAACTCCACTTCTATCAATAATGTAATTTTGAATATCAAGTAGCAAAAAAATTCTGCACTATATAATAGACTGGTACTTAATTGTGCAAGAATCATATGTATCTACAACAAAATTTTAAATTTTAAACAAATTTTGCATTACAAAAATTCTGCTATTTATTGTTTGACATACTAATACTATCATTCTTTATTCTCTATACTAACATTTAAGTGTTTTGAGGAGAAATCCTGTAGTGGCTGTCATATAAGATGGTAAATCACAGTTGTGCAACATACTATAAGTCTGATTCTTTGAGAAGCCACTCTGTGCCCTGCTGGACACACAATTTCACATCCTTACACAGCTCACTGCCTTTTGCATATCACTATTAGGATTATGCATCATCCCGTACTTCCCTATATCCTCATGCAACAATACAAACAGCAGTTAATCTTCCTCATTTATCACAATAATGTATTGAGCTGAAGTTAATTTAACTGTTTATCCATACCTTAATCTAATTACTAGGCATGTTGAGAATCTCTTTTTTCTGAACTTGAAAAGTCTGTATCAATTATTTTGTATGTCTGAAGAACGTACCTTTTTCTCCTTTACATTTTATTGCATCATAGTAGATTTTCAGCAGTTCATCAAAGTCACTCTTTGCCCCTCCTTGAGGCTCTGCAATGACTGTCTTAACCAGCTCCAGGTTTCTCCATAAGCCAGTGTGCAGCCAGCGATCTTTTAATTTGTCCAACAGCTGAAAACAAACAGAAAAATCCAGAAGAGCTGTAATGAAAGATCAATCACTTGAACTGTTCAAATAAAGCACACAAAGACAATTACTTTTGTGAAATTATTCAGTTTTTATATTCACAAATACAAGTTCCCCTACCATACACTGTTCCACAGCTACGCAACACTTTGTAAACGTAATAGCCACTCATTTTGCTAATTAGAAACAGTGCGGATTTGCGAGTCATCAAAGCAAAACTTTCTAACTATGAGAGTGGCCACTAAAGAGCATCTTCTGGTATTCCTCAAAGCAAGAGGAATGTCATCCAAAGAAAACTGGAAGTTACCTGTTTTTCTGATTACCAAGTAAGAGATCCATAAGACTGGAAGCAAATTCTAAATTAATTTGAAACAAGCTTTATACCTTAAATTTCCACAATATTTCAATATTTTAAAATTTACATAGATAGTATGAGGGAGGAGGTATTGATGTAGGATTTATCAACAGCCTCCTCTACTTCTTGAAGGGCCTGTCAGCTTCGTTATATCTACCAGATTCTGAACCGTGCACATTTTACTCCAAATCAGTACATGTTCAAATCTTGCAAGCAAATAAGCTTGTTCCACATTTAGTGCAAATGTAATGAAAATATGTATTGCATTACAAAAAGCAAACTCTAAATATGCCACAGATACGGAAGTCAGACGGGCGGGAGTCATTTTGTATTTAGCAGTCATCGCATGCTCTTTTCTCATCAATTTCTAGATTGAATTTTATCAAGACAGGGAGCAAAAGAGCCATTCCTTCACCTGACATGTTCGTTGGATGGTGCACAGCACTGCCCTCAAGACAAAAGCAAGGCAACCAACACATTTTAGAATGAGCTGAGTAGGTCTGGTTCACTGGACTTCATTTCACTCCTTTTACTGTTCAGTGATCATTAGTGTGTCGCTAACTATTGCGCAGCATTACTGAGCTTTGTATGTACAGAGATTTTAAATTCACACATTCTGTAATAAGGGTTATGCTCTTAATTTGTCTGTACTTCCCTCAACTCCACTCATTGAAGCCTTTTTCAGTATTTTGCTTCAGGCTATATAAACTGCTCCATCTGGAACCTCCACTTGCCCAGTTCATTGCTCAAAAAGCCACAGGATCCCTTAACTCCAACCCACTTGCCTTTCTGATGCACTCTAGCCAAGATCTCAGGATCTTGAATGGTTTGACTGTTACAAAATTAATCTGTCCCATGTCCAAATATACAGTTTAAGTATTCTTATGAAGCAGAACTAGCGGTAACTAAATGTTGTCACATTTGAGTTTACAGGTAGAACATCTGCAAATTTATAGGAAACTGTTTACAAGAACACTTACGTATTTCATCTTCTCAGCATTAAAGATCTGAACTTATTATCTGACATTAAGTGTTTGGATTGGTTCCTTTTGAGGTACCCGTGATTCAGAGGGGACAAATTTTATGTTATTCTTGAATTTTCACGAGCTTTATTCAAGCTAGTGAATTCCAGGGAATTGCACTTGCTTACTACCTACCCAACACCACTCTCAAGCAAGCACAGACAAAGTGATGAACAGTAGGAACACACAGATGTTTCTGTAGAATAAATCATCTCTTCTAAATGTGTCTGTCCTACTGTTTGTCCCGTTCTGTACCAGCTCTGTCATTTCCTGGCAGCATCCTGTCTGTAATCTCTTTTTATATAAAAGGTCGTAATACTATGACCAAGCAATGACTGTCCATCTTGCCATCCACAGCCTGGCACTATGTCTTCAGTTCTTGGACATCATATGGAGATAATTCTGGTAAAGAAAAGAATCAAACAAATTATGCCTGTAAGTGCATCCATTTGGGATCTGTTAGAGCTGCCAGTGACTGTAATATTATTAGCTTTCCAGATTTCATTCTTCCTTCTGTGAAACTAGTGTCTGCCTGGGCATTCACTTGGCAATCTATGCTAAACTCACTTCTAGCACTGCCTGCTTTTTACCAAGCACAGTGAAGGGAGGCCAGTAGGATAATATAGACAGAATACGTTTGGGTATAACTGAATTTGACATTTACATATATAAAACTATCCATGCTTTGACTTCTGAGGGTCACTTGCCCCTGACTTTCTTCTCCTTCTGTCCTCTCAGCTACGGAAATCAACTGGCATTTTTTCACAAATACACCCTGATGAAGTAAAATTGTTTCTTAATTTCAGAGAACCAAAGTCTGTTGATATGCTCAGAAAGGGGAAGATTCCTTACAAAAATTACTTAATCCCTCAATGCCACTGTATTTCTTTCACATTTGAAAGAAGTATAACTTATATTCATAGCTGGAAAGTTGGCAGTAGAAAACCTTCCTCCAAATTCTTAAGAAAACATCTTTTCTCTTTTGTGGGTTACCCAGCCCCTGCAGGTAAGTATCTATTGGACCATTATAGGTTCAGGTTTCTTGTTTAATTGACAGAAACCATCATGAGAGAAAAATCTACAATTTTTGATGGAAATGGGGGAATTATTCATGAAAATCTTTGGCAAGAATGGAACAATTCATTTAACTCACACAAAAGCTATTACCTCTTCCACTTAATGGAGTTTGGTAGATATGGAAACTTTCTTGTACCCAGGGAAGTATGCACAAATACACACAATACCCATGCTTTCGACACAGACACTAAAACGACCAGAATTATGGACACGACTGAATACAAATAAATAAAATATAGAACACACACATGCCTCATAAGAGCTAGGAATCAAGTGCGGGTTTCTCATAAAAAATTATTTCACTTCGGGTTGAAAAAGTGCAAATGGGAGCAAGATATAATGCCAGGAATCACAGGAAGCAACCATTAATGCCCACAGTCAGTCACTTTTTCTACCCAAGGGAATAATAGTTTCTGCAGTGGAAGGCAGTCTGTGTGTATATTTTATTAAATCCCTTAAAAATGGATTCTCAAATGGTTTATTAACAAATGGTCTTCCTCCAGGAGAGCAGAAAATCTTGTTAGAAAGAACCTGTCATCTTCCCATGCACTGAAGGATGTTTACTTTGATAGCTTTTTCCTTTTTTTCCTTTCTGCAATTTAAAGACACCTGTAAGCTATGATCCATAGAAACTATCTGAGTATTTAGATTCACCACTCGCCTTTGTCAGCATCTTCTTTTTTAGGCAGCTTTTGAAGCGCTCTTGAAGTTTGGGAATGGGGGAAACTGTTTTCTCAACATCTCTTGCCATTATGTTGCACTCATAGGCAAAATCCTCTCATTCTGTGTCCATGAAGGAAAAGCTTTACCCCTTTCCATTTGCCGCTTCGTTTTACACAGTGCCAAAAATTGCATTAGGGGTTTCCCATGTCATGAAGCAAGACCAAAGATTTGTTTAATGTATTTTACCCTAAGGCAAGCTCATTGTAGTTTCCAGCATCTTAACGAAGTTGAGAAGTTAACTTGCAGCAATCAAGTTGCTGGGAATGCACTTTTTCTGCAGTATTCATTACCTCCTGACAGTGATTTTTAAAGTAGCAATTACCTGAGATGAGGGAGAGTCTAACAGAAAACACTGTAACATGATGAGTTACTTATTCTGGTTTACAGTTCCCTAGTTCTTGTCCTGCTACAAGCACCTGCTACTAGATTTCTTTACATAGAATATTCCTTAAATATTTTAGCATTGACTCACGTAGTGAATGGATCGCACCTTGCCAGCAGAGTAAAAAGGCACCACAGAAATAATACCTCCATCAAAAAGTGCTTGGGGAAGCAACAGAACACTTAAAAATATGAAAGGATGTGCGAGAGCAGTACAGGACAAAAAGGATAATGACCCTAAGCAGCACCTGACAGCAAAGTAAAATCACTCTGGCTATATTGGCTAGTTTAACAACTATTAACAGTTTAATAATAACTATCAGTTACAATTTTATTGTATATTCTTGTGCACCTTTAAAACTGTATGCTGTCTTGTTACCCATACATTTTTATAATGATAACTGTACAAGACTTATTTCAAGGTGCCCAAAATGTACACAAATATCTTGTAACCCTCTTAAAAGTCTGCCATTATACATTAAAAAAAACGCCCCACTTATCCAAACTTTGGTATTTTTTCATCTTGTTTCCACGTAGTATTTTTTTTAAATGATATGAAGTTCTACTTTTCATTGTTATTCAGATATGAAGGGCAGTTGGGGGGAGAAAGGAAACAGCCATTAGGTTTTTCGTAATAAAAATCACAGTATTGGCACCACTGTTAGTGCAAAAAGTCAGAGAATCCCAAGGGACTAACATTGATCTAAAAGCCTTTTCCCAAGCAGAGCTCTTCATGTGTTTGCTACCAGAATTTTCTTTTTGAATAAGCACTGCTTCAAATCAAAGTGTGTCTCCAGTGGGCTGGAAACGTGTTTGAAGGGTCAAATAGAAGTTCTACATGCAGTCAGCACAAAACTTCAGAAACAGAAAACAGACATCTATGGCCAAGGCAGAGGCTGAGCAACAGGATTTACTCCACTAGACTCCGTTTTGGCAGAACTAAGAGGGCTATGCTACACTTGGGACTACAAGGGCAGTCACCTACAGAAAACAGGGTTATCATCCAATCCACCAACATGTAAAAGTGACACACACAGATGGACAGTGCTACTATAACGACACACTCTTGCATCATCTTTTAAGTATCAGTCCCTTAATGCGTATTCTACATACAGACACCAAAATTCTACATTTACAAGAAACACAGTGAGAAAGAGGTGGTGTGAGCTTAAGAAGCAGCTAAAAATCTCGTAATAAAAACATTTTCCCCTTAATTTCAAGGCTATGTTAAGCAGTAATGACCTGGACAGGCTGAAGAGTTGGGCAGAGAAAAACCTGATGAGGTTCAACAAAGGCAAGTGTGGGGTACTGCATCTGGGGAGGAGTAACCCCATGCATCAGTACAGGTTGGGGGCTGACCTCCTGGAGAGCAGCTCTGTGGAAAGGGACCTGGGAGTCCTGGGGGCCAACAGGGTGACCATGAGCCAGCAATGTGCCCTGGTGGCCAAGAAGGCCAATGGCACCCTGGGGGGCACCCAGCAGAGTGTGGCCAGCGGGGCGAGGGAGGGCATCCTCCCCCTCTGCTCTGCCCTGGGGAGGCCGCAGCCGGAGCACTGTGTGCAGTTCTGGGCTCCCCGGGTCAGGAAGGACCGGGAACTGCTGGAGAGGGTCCAGCAAAGGGCTTCGGAGATGATGAGGGGATTGGAGCATCTTTCTTATGAGGAAAGGCTCAGGGCCTTGGGGCTTTTTAGTCTGGAGAAGACTGAGAGGGGATCTTATCAATACTTATAAATACTTAAGGGGAGGGTGCCAGGGGGATGGGAACAGTCTTTTTTCAGTGGTGCCCAGTGACAGGACGAGAGGTAACAGGCACAAACTGGAGCACAGGAAGTTCCATCTTAACACGAGGAGGAACTTCTTTACTCTGAGGGTGGCAGAGCAGTGGCACAGCTGCCCAGAGAGGTGGGGGAGCCCCGACTCTGGAGCCATCCCAAACCCGCCTGGACGCCATCCTGTGCAATGTGCTGTAGGTGTCCCTGCTGTGGCAGGGGGGTTGGACCTAGATGATCTCCAGAGATCCCTTCCAACCCTGACGATACTGTGATACTGTAACATGTTTTTGTTTGTTTGTTTGTTTTTTTTAACATGTAATACAGACATATACATCTTAAGATAATTTCCAGTTACAGTTTGTAAAACTGGAAGTGTCTTGAGAAACACGAAATGGAAAAGACTGGCCTGGCCCATTCCCTGGTGAACACCTACAACTGATTATAGCAAGTATTTCCAAAGGGAATCTAGACTAAGCTAGAACACTATAGACATGTAGATAAAGGACTTCAAACATGTCATAAAAAGATCCCCCGAAGCTCCTGCAGATGGAGAATACACTTTTACATCTACAAAGCCGAAATATATCAGGTTATTTTTCCTAGGACACAGACTAGGGAAATTACAGATTATCTCATTAAGCAGTTTTTTTCCGCGTAACTTTGGAACTGTCTTACAGATTTATTCTTTCTTAACTTCGCAATACCAAAAACATTTTAAGAAGCTGCAGATGTATGTACCCACATCCAGCTGCGCCTCTCTACACATACAGGATGAACAACCGCTTCACCAACCATAATTAGACTCAGACAGAGACAAGAGAACCTGTCGAATTGAATTGTGCTCTTCTAGTCCTTTCACAATCTTACATTGTGAAAAAGGCCATAAATTCCCCATGTACGCAAAAATCAACCACAAAGTAAGGAAAATGCATCCAAAGGCAATTCCAACGGCCTAGAAATCTAGCCAAGATGAGGGAACAAACCTGAAACCCACTCATTTAAATAAAACAATAAAACTTTTTCTAACACATGGCGCTCTAACTTTAAAACTAGTGCTTCTTCCACTCTCACCTGAGTCATACTTAAACTTATGAAAGTAAAACAGGTTTCCCTGCATATTTTAAACATCCATTAATAAGGTCTTAGACCTTTCCAAAGTATGTAACATTAATGTCTTACCAGCAATTCAATTTCAATAACACATTATAAAAGAGAACAAATACATCACAAAATAGACCATGAGAGATGCAAATCTACAACTGGTGGATCTTATAAGTGATTCAGTAACAAAAAAACCCCAAAACTTAATAACTTGGAGACGGTGCTCCAAACACCTAACAATAAAACTTAATAGTATTAAATAATTTTGCTCTTTGAAAAATTTTTTATTAAAAGTTTTTTGTCTATCATGAAGAATATGCATGAACCAGTCTTTTAAAAACATACTATTTCAGATAGACCTAGCATTTTAAGTAGCTCTTCTTTAAATTTTATACTAGATGTAAATATAATTTATACCTTCTTCAGTAACAGAAGACATTAATTTCTGTATCTTTCCTCTCCTCTTCTTCCACTGATCTCATAAACTCTGTTTTGCTTCAGGACATTGAGTAACTCAGTCCTTCAGGGAGTGCTTTTATCTTATCTAAGCAACAGGAGGAAGCAGTGGAGTGGAGGAGGCAGAGGAGTGCAGATACCAAATTTATACATTGAGTTTTCTCAAATGTTTTTGCTTCAATGCAGTGGTTGTATCTTGACAGAAAAATAACAGGTGTCAAAACCAAGCAAATAAGAGGCTCCCCCCCCCCCCCGCACCGTCTACTGAAAACCCTTACGTTCAGAGAGAATGCAGTTTTCTTGTCTTACTACAAAATGTTTCCCACCATTTGGGCTGTCTGCAAAACCAAAAATAGTACAGGTTGCTTTATATATCACAGGACCACTCAACCTGCATCTGCATCAGCTGCCGCCTCTCTTCCGTTCAGTAAAAAAAATAAAATTTTTTTTAAAAAAAATCTATATACTCTGACAGATCCTTCTGCAAATTTAAGCTATTAGGATGGAGGACATCATATTTTCCACTAAAGTAATCCTCCGATGATCTCAAGGCACAGATGTTTTTATAATGTATCTAATTCCATAGGCATTGCATTACCTTTAATAAGCTTCCAGGATGATGCAGTTTGCTGAGTCAGCTGGTTAGCTACAGCTGTAACTTTTTGTTCAAACCACTCTCCCACTGGTCTCAAAGCTCTAGTCTGTTCAGTGCGATGGTTAATTACTTGGTTGAATGTTCTACTTCTATTACGAAAGAATGAAACTGTCTCTATAGTAGTCATAATCCCAAAATACATTCAGTCATTAAATAAATGCATATAGTATGTCACTTAAACACTAGTGGCCTTAAATTCATGTTATTTCAAAGTAACCCTGAAGGATGTATCCAGTCAGACTCCACCCACTTTTTTCACATCACTTACATACTGTTATTACAGGCTTGTATTAAACTAACTTCTTCAAGAACTAAGATGGTTTGCAAATGTACAGAATGAGCAGAAGCTATTCGACAGTTCTCTGAACTAAAAGGGTTACCAAGACTCTGTACTAAATGACCCAGAATCCTACAAGCTAACTGACCTCCAGGACTACTGGAACTCTTCAATTTGGGGGAAGCAACAGTTTACAAAGCCAATGTGGTGGCAAGGGGTCAGTAATTTATTCCATTTCCACCTTTAGTTAAAAAACAAACCAAAAAAAAACCAAACAAAAAACCCACCAACCCCCAAAATCCAACAAAAAAATGCACTTTGAGTTTAAAAGTGAACACAAAGGAAACAGCAGAAGGAAGAAAGTAAACAGAGTAATGAGACGTGAATAAAAGATTGAAGGAAAAAGAGAGAAGTGCCTGGAAGGATTCAGGTGAAATTAAAAAGCTGAGTTTCCTTCCAAAAACAGGAGGTAAAATATTTGGGCCAACTAACCAATAAAATATAATGTCCATTATCCAAGTCTTTAAAATCAATTTGGAAATCACACTCTAGAACTCTTAAAAATAGTACTATAAAAACACAACGTCCCTTAACAGGAATAAAAGGTCACATGTATGAAAAGAAAGCAAGGAAACCCAGTAACGCTTATCAATATCACCAAAAATATTACATGCTTTCAAAAGGACTGAAAGAATTTAGCCACATTTAGCCACCTTTTAGCCACAAGTCATTTACCAAATTGGCGGAGCTAATTTACATTTCACCTTTTTTTCCTCCTTAATCAACCTGTACGCTTGTACGCTTTTACAACTGTGATTTTATTCTTAATCACATTCCTCACCAAAAAAGAAAAACCCCTCAATTTTGCTTGACACCCAGACATTTGCACTGCACTAGGCTGGGACCATACCAGCCAAGAATAACTTAGTCCATTGAATTATTTAAGCAGTTGTTCGCACTCAATTAGATTTTCATGAAAGGTTAAGCAATAGAGTGATTCACAGAAACCTCTTCATGTTTATGGGAGGTATCTAGCATAATACAAGCAGGTACTTAAAATTCATTCTTTTGAATGGCTAAGCTGATACAAAATACTAATGTATCTATCCACAAAAAAAAAAGTATTTTAAGCTTCAAATTCCATTTTCTCCATTTCTAATTATAACACATTTCATTTAAAGAGAACATGAAAATATTTCCTTTGTGAAGTAAAATCTAGTTTCAAAATAGAACATTAATTTCCCACTGTTAATGGGAAACTGGAGAAAAATACCAAATGCCCATATAAATATGCACAGGTAATCTTTTCTTCATACGCCAAAAATAAACTGATTTAATGCAGGATTTTAATGGAAACAGGCCACACAAAGATGCTATTCTTATTGAGGAGAGGCTACGCCTCCTTTCTACTGCACATTTCCCCAACTATTTATTATCATCGTGGGGCTACAACCCGCAATGCAAAAAAGTGTTCTTTTGAACCAGACTTGGTTTACAGAGTACTAACTCCAGATCAATTTCTATCTGATTTCCTTTCCCAAAGTGTTACAGAGCCTCTGTAATGAAAAGCTCCATAATTGCAAAACAGAAAATATATTAAAAAAAATTATTAAACATTTTTTCTGTCATCAGGAAAAAGAAAGCCTTCTGTTGTAAAACCAATAATTAAAAAATACAGGGAACATGATATGTTCAGACTTTGATTTCTTTGTTTTAAGGAATACGAAGACCAGGCAACACAGAGAGGAATTTTAATGTGGAAAGACCTTAGAAAAGTACTGAAATAAAAGTAGACATTGTGAAGGAACAAGACCAGAATGTATACTCACCTAAGTACAACTTCCAGAGGAAAACACACATTCCTCACTTTTTTCAGAACCTCTCCTTTTCAGCTGATGAGGAAGATTTTCTAATGTGTATTTAACTGCTAACCCTTAACATCTGTTCCAGCAAAAATCAAATCAAAGTGCATAAAACAAGGGCGTGTATATTTAAAGCAAAAGCAGTCAAAGGGAAAGTGATTTTAAAAGCTTCAGCTGGCACAGATAGTCATGATTCCAAAATTAAAACAAAATCGCTGAAGTTGATCAATGCTCAGCAGGTTATTATCTTCTATAAGAAAACTTACATTTTATTGGAAAGCCTTCAACAGTCCAGAGATGGAATCCAGGAAGTTGCAAAGGGACCTTGACCCAAATCACAAATTTATTTACTTTACGTTTCTTCCAGAGTTATGAAGAATGAACATATAGCCTTTTAATTTTCCTAACAGGTGGTCTATATCATGGAGTCTTTCCTCAACACATCTCCCAGGAGAAAGTTGCCCTCAACTGGAAATCTCTCTCACTACTACATGTGCTATTTCAAGAGATTTTTCACTTAGACCTCGCTTATCATTTCTTCGCAACAGAAAATCAGCTTGAAGAATAGAACTTTAAAAGCAAGTAAGTGTCTGTGATTTTCAAGAACCCACGTGGCAAAAAGTGTCTTTTTAAGCTTAGAAGTACTGTACTTATTTTCTCACAGAAAATTTTAAACAAACATGAAAGAAAACCAAACGTTTAGGATCAACACAACTTGTGTTGAGATACCTACATATGCTAGAAAATGTGGGGTAAAATCTGTGCTAGCCCAAAACACACTTGGCAGACACACTGTGGGGGGGAAAAAAAAAGAAGAAAAAAACCAAACAGATAAAGGCTACCATGCAACTCAACTACATAATTAAACTAAACCTTGAACATGGTGAAAAACTCTGTATTATGAACAAGACTCTGATCACCATGTGCACACTCCAGCACAATAAAAGGTGAATAATTCATAATCATTTTCAAAGCAAAAGTATGCATCGCTCAACTTGGGGGAAACACAGGGGATTTCGCTGGTATGATTTTTCTTTAGGGACAATGACAAAGTGCCGCTCACCAGCAGGAAACTGAAGCACTGAACTGTGTTCCGTGTGCCATAAATCAACACTGCAGCCTACAGGATGTCTCCCTGGTACCAACATGCCATCAATTTTTCAATAACCTCCTTAAATAATGGAATATGTGAACGGCGACAACAGTAATGAAAAATGAAATGTTTTGCACGCCAAAGACTCTAGAATAACACACTTAATATGTTGCTTCTACAGTTAAAGAAGTTTTTTTAATATAAAATCTTTTCCCCAAAAACTCAACGTGTTTTACCACAAAATCTGGATAGCCTTTGAAGTATTCAGCCTTTGAGCTCCATCGCAGCTGTTTCTAAACAACCAGGTTGAAAACAGGGTTTCTTTTGTGGTTTTAAAATTAACCAAGACAACAGCTTTCTGTGTTACAAGAACTGCTTGTACATTCACCCTAGGCTATCATTACACTTTCACGTTCCAGCGAGAGAGCAATCGTTCACCCAAAGAAAGCTCTCCAGAAAAAAAAAAAATATATATTCAAAAGGATTTTTTAGATCCTGGTCCAGAATCAAATACAAAAATTATTAACTGTTCATGAATGAAGGCAGCATCCTACACTGCTGTCATCTTCTTCACCAGTCAAAAACCAAGCTCAGTCATCTTTGACCTCTTTTTTTCCAGAATAAAGAGGAAAAAAAAGGCAAGGTTGTCTTAGTGGCACATCCGCAGTGAGGCCCAGTGCCATCTGGGAAAACCGATTCAAACAGACGCGCAGTGTAGTCCGAGGCACGAAGCCGACCAAGTCCACACATGCTCACACAGTAAATGGGGGCAGGCAGATGCCTCTCATGGGGAACTGACTCCACGAGTGGGAGAGTAACAGGTTTTAGTGTTAATAGAAGACTAAAAGCTAACAGAGAAAACACTTCTAAATTTATAGAAGGCATTTTACACCTGTAGTTGTTGAGTAATTTTGAGAAAGGTTAATATTCTCTTTACTTTCTCAGAAAGGTTAGTCACTTTCAGTGCACGTAAAAGAACTAAGGCAATTTCTCAGCTACAACCATGTATTTTGTGCACAATGTTTAGCTCTGAATAGGTAATTACATAATGATAAATTGTGATAACAGGGCACAATATCAGCTCTGATTCTTAGAGACATCTAAAACCTCTCGTCTGGGAAGCAGGACACCAAAACACAAAAATCTGTACAATTCCAGACCTAAGTCAAAGAACGAAGCAAATGTTAAAATACAGAAATACAAAGTGATAGAGCTTTCTGTAATCATGACAGTACAAATGATGACACTCACCAATGTCACCAGTATTAGAAACACGTACTTCAATCAGCAGCAATTACGGAAGGAACAAGAAGTGATTAATCTCAAACCGTAAGAAGCTATTCAATGACTTTACTGAATGAAAATTTTATAGCAGTCTGCCAAAGTTAACTAAGTATATAACATTTCTATAACAAACGAGATAAGATAGGGTTCCGTAGATAGAAAAGCATGAATAATAAGAATGAATCATGAACTGTTATCTATCTCACAAAAAGAATCTGATGCTGGGGATGAAAACCTAAAAGCAGGATCCCTAAACACGGATTTTACCATAAATCCAGTGACCTCCCTGGAACTATGCTGAGTTATGCTAAGGAAGGAGATGGTTTTCTGGTTTGGGCTGCTGTTTAGATTTTTTTTTTTTTTTTTTTTAATAAGTATCCTTCCTTCCCAAGTGAAAAAGAATTATCTGACCTCATGTAACTTGGACCATCTTTTTTCCCCAGCAGGAAATGCTTGATATACCTTTACCATACACACTACACAATAAAAAAAAAGTAAAAGAAAAAACCCCAAAACTAGTGTAGGTATTTCTTCTAAGTAGACAACTCTATCCCCTCTTCCTCCTTCCCTTCTCCCCACAAAAAAAATGTAGGAAGAGAGAACAACAGACTTTTCAGAATATCTGATTCTTAGTAAAATAATTTCTTAGCTCATGATCAAAAACAGGAAGAAAAAGCTGAAAACAAAGTTTTAAATGTAACATGCTGCAATTTGGCAAACAATGTGGCTCATTGGTAAGCCAAAACTAGAAGTTTTAAGTTTAATGCAAGTTGTTTCAAAACATTTATGCTAAAAAAAAATAATCCATTAATGAGCTATGACCTGAATCAAAATGTATTGAATACTCTTTAGAACACACCATGTTACCAATTAAATTTTATCACAAAGAAGCTTGCTTACTCACTTAGCAACTAAGTCTGAGGCATGACCTTCTAAGACACGATTTGATAGGCTAACTTTCCAATGAAGTAGAATTTTTCTGAATTTAAAATAGCCCAAGTATCCCTTTCAATACGTTTAATATTCAAACTCTTGTATATGCTGTTACATTGCTGATACAAAACATGATACCTAAATATATGCTTTCAAGTATATTTTATCTCATATATAGTGTTTTTCACACATCTCTACCACCTCAGCAAACATCTCAGAAATGCCAAAGGGACCAGGAACTCTGCAGGTTGCAATGGTTCAGAACAACATTAATGTCAGTCACCTGTGCAAAATACACCTTCTTCTTAAAAATAATGTTGCTTATGTATATTTTTCCCTATTAATAACTACTGTTTTCCATCCTGCTTTCTCCCCCCTTCATTAAAAGCTCTTGAGGAAAAAGACAAATTGACTGTAATTGTTATTTACTACTTGGACTCTATCATTCACAGAGTGCAAACTTCGTTTGCAAAGATTTTGAATGCAGTTACTACTTAAATGGTAGGAAAAATATGCAAGCAGAAAGTGTTAATTACAATGGAAATTGGAGCATGTGTTAACTAGATACAACAATTCAGCTTGCAGCACTTTGACAAGTCAGAGCTCAGAAGTGAGAAACAATAATAGATTTTTAGTTTATTTTCTTGATGCTGTATGCTCAGGGTATTTAAACTAACAGCATAATAAAATATTAAACTGCACAGCTCTCAGGGTGTGAAATTCACAAGCAAAACACTCATCTACCAGTATGGCATATAATTTTTTTTGGCATAATACCCAATAATCTGCCACAGACTGTCGCTACAGATTCTACTTTATATGATGTGCAGATGCTATCAGAAAGTATATCTCTCTATGTAAAAAGCAAGTGCCACAGGGCACTTGAATAATTGCACATCCCTTGCTGGTCACCGTAGTGGCTCAGTAAGCCATGGAAAGTGTATTTGTTCAGTCTTTGCAGCCAGTAATTCAAAAAGATAAGGTGGGATCCAAATCACACCTAGAAATTTCCCCTGAGCCAACAGCACTGAACTGCTAGAACACTCACCCACGACAGCCGCTGTGTACTTGAGGAGTGGCCGTTGTGCCACATGTCTGATTGCAATAAGTAGTACATACGAACAGCAAACGGCTCCTCTGTTCCCACAGTTTCTGCAGGTTTCCACAGAATGAGAAGTCAGAACAGGTCATTCTTTTCATATCACCTCACCCAAGTTTCCACTCACCCAGAACATTCACCTGAGTAACTCTCCAGTTTATTTGGTTAATATGTGGTAAAGACAGACCCAGTTAACAATGCTGCGGTTTCATACTAACAACTATATAACATAAACCATATTTCATAGAAAGATCAGAATTTCCAAGTGAGTATCTTTATAGATTCTCAATTAAGGTCAACCACTGAAAAACGTGTTTTAAAAAAGCATAGTAACATTTCACCCCTGAGACTGAGCTCTAGCAGTAAAAGGCATGATCGTGCTCCCTTCCTTGAGTGTGCAATGTCATCTCTTCCCCTGGGCTCCGACACTTCCCTCACCAACTCGGTTCACAAAGCCAGCAGAAAACTAACCAAGGATTGAAAAAAAAAACAAACCCCAAAAAAAAGAAGATTAAAACTTTTCCTTTGCTCTGGAGATCTGAATCAGTTGACACAAAATTCAGAGTAGCACAAGAATGATCCCAAAGAAAGGGGGAAGAACCTTGTCGTTCAGCAGCAAGCTGCTGGATCACCGCATCTAACTTCTCTAAGCATATCTAATGTTTGGATTGTCTATAATTTCCCAGAAACCAGGAAAATCACCCCATAACCAGTGCATATCTATGATCCTGTCATACTATTTAGGAAAAAAAAAACCCAAATATTGTGCAACTATTCAGATTGTCAGTTATCATTCCCGAAAGATAAAATTTTATCTTTGACGGAGCCCAACATTTTTCTTGGCCCGCTTTGTAACACATGTGGAAGGTCAAAACTGAAATCAGCCACTGGGGAGAAAACCACCCCAAAAACAAAACCCCAAAGACAAACAACTCAAGAGGTTAAAAAATTCTAAGTGAAAAATTTGTAATAAATCATTATAATAAAACAAGCATCAGCTTTAGAAGTTGAGGAGAACTTCAGCTACAGAGCACTTCAGTTATTCCTTCGGAGCATAATTCAGCAGTATTCTGGCTTTCTTATTTCAAGAAGATATGTTTGCTGTAGTCTCTATAATTACACAAGAAATGATCTTGCCAGGGTGTGAACTGCCAGCTTTAAATTTAGTTTGGCAGAGTAACTTGACTGAACTGATGACATGAAAGAAGGAGGCTTGCCAACAGAATTTGAGGATAAAGATTATGTACTTGGTATAGAAAAACTCTTACTCTAATTCTTCACTATTCCTTCTGCTACTGTTCTTCTCTGTTTGAACCAATACCATCACAATAGTCTCCAGTGCCAAGAGGAGAAAAGTGCGTCGTGATGGAATGGTTGAAATCTTCCACCACTCACAGTGATTTTTATGTACATCTGTTTGCTATGCCCAACTCAGTGGGAAAAAACAGAAACTGTAGACATCAGAAATCACATTAAGATTTACAGGAGCCATTGGAGCTCTCAGAAGACACCTCAGATGATGGACACCACGCCTGAAAATTATTCTTTTGGATGAATGCGAAGGTTCCAACAACTAGACAGTTTATATTACGTTTAAAAGTTTAAATGATGGAAAAAAATGGAGAATGAAACTGAAAGTAGATGTCATATATGGGTTTTTTTGCTACCATTAATCATAAAACATGAAGGAGCTGAGATAAAGATCAGAAAGAAAACTACCAGTGCAGAGTAAGTGAAAAACAAGCAGTAAAGAAACAATAGTGGACAAGTAAAACAAAATTCCATCTACATTTATTAGGTACAAATGTTGAAATGCTTAGTTCTTGAGTCATTAGATCTTTTAGATAGTCATTAGGCTTTTTTAGATCACGTTTTCACAGAATTCTGGACCATCAGACAGAAATCACTTCACTAATATTTTCATCCGAGTAAGGCAAAAGACAACACAGCTTTAAAATCTGGCAATAAGCCTTTCTTTTCAAAAAAAAAAAGAAAAAACCCCAAAGGGTCACTTCAGTGTCATAAGCCCTACCTCAGCCCTCAGCAGTCACTGAAAAAACCCCAGTGACTTCCAGGGGACATTGCGCAGAGTCGATAGCGCCAGGCAAGAGGCACAAACTACTTCTCACATGTTGTTTAATTACTCTTCCATCATTTGCTCTACTTTTATTGTTAGGTACTTGCACATAATTTGAGATAGCAAGGATGACAGAATTCTATTCCCTAAAGTCTTTTCTTGTTTTTAGGGTTCCTTACATACTGTAATAGCACCGTTGCAGCTCTTTGGCTGCAATAAGGCTTTTGGAGTAAGAGAACGCCTTTCCCTTGAGAGCAGCAAGCAAATGCTGTGCAGAAAGTGAGCATCATTATTAATTTACAATTATTTTGTAACTTACCCCTGATATGCCAGTCTGTTTAAAGGCCTCCTTTCTTTTTGTCCCAATGAATGTGATGTTGGATATTAGCTATAGTTACAGCATCTAAAACTAGATGACACGTTGAAACATTCTGTTTCCTGTATCATTTAAAAGCTGTAACAGTGTAAATTACATTCTCTAACATTAAAATTATGCAGCAAGTTAACGTTTACGTTAACTTCAAAGAACAGGTTTCTGTCATAAAACATACTTCGTGTGAACAGATCCCTACATCCTGCAAATATTTCCACACAGGAGTAAATCTTTTCTTCGAAGTAGTCCTACAGCTGTCAACAGGAATATCAAGGAGAATATTACTCTTGATAAAGCATTTATCCGTGCATATTATACCCAAATATACCCAACAGAAAAATTTAAACAATCTTATGGAACCCACCCAACATTACCAGATAATTCCTCACATAAGCACTCTGCAGTCAGTGCAACGGCACCACGGAGCAACCATCTGTGGTGCAAATAACTACTTTCCTATTTAATTTCAAATTCACCTTTTAACTGCACGAACCTAATGGTTTCCAATTTTTCCTCCATACACATTACAAGCAAAAAGACACTGTGGAATGTTTATCTCTTATCTGGATATTGTCATTTTACTGTCTCAAACTTCTTAAAACAAGCTTTTCGCTAGGGAGGAAATCAGTCAGCATCAGACCTAGTGGGGAAACCCTGCACTTGCTCAATGTCTATGGCTCTTACATAGTTCCAGATGTTCAGAACATTAATAATGCACTAACTCAAAACCTCTTTTTGAAACTTTAGAATGTGCAAATTGCATTAAAACCTCTTTGCCCTCATTAATGGTATTGTTACAATCCCAGTACTCTGGAAAATGTTTTTTGGCATTTGTTTAACTTTGTGATATTGCCATTTACTCATTTTAACAGCCAGTGCTCAAATCTTAATGCTTTTAATAGGCCTGGCTAAACAGACTACCATCTTTTGTAAATTTATTGAAGTCATTTATTAAATAAGTAAAAGTTGTCTGAAGGCAGTGTTGGGGTTTTTTATTGATGGCAGAAAAAATAGGTTTCTTATAATTTATTTACAAAACTGCGTTTCAGGTAAGTTTTAGAAACTGAAATACTCTGTTCTTTTTTCAGTGTTATGACCAATTCATTTTCTGCCACACTGACACAGACTACTTTAAAAAAAAAAATAATTTCTACCAACCTCATACAAATCTCAGTAAGAAAAGGGGTCTGTCTTAAACTAAGAAGAGCCAGACATTCAGAATTAATACTGAAACTGTATCCCTCCCTCAGTCTGTCAAATATAGGGGTGGCACGTTTATGTCCAGGCCAGAAGACCGTATATTCAAGGACCCAGGCTCATATCCAATGCAGACACACTGCCGTGCAATGGCAGAAGAGTGCAACAGTCAGAGGTTAAACAGAGGTCCCTCCAGTATATTCCAAATAACTCCCTAGACTGAACCTGAAGATTCCCAGTCCAGTTGCAAACAGCACAAGTTAGACCTATTGCCATGCTCTACGCTGCTCAAAGAGCTAATGAATATGATTAAGACCTGCTTGCCTAAAGTTGTGTAATACTGCCAAGAATGGTTCATCAACAGAATGGTAAACAGCACTGGTCTGCAACTTCACTATAGCTTTGGTTGATACCTTAAATGTGGGAAGGGAGCCAAGACCATAAACAGAGGCATTCCAGTCCCGATGGATTTGCTGTCACCCAACTATGTCTTGTTCTCACTGAAGAAAACACAGTCAGCCAAGACAATGTGAAAAAGGGATGAGACTGACAGAACTTAAACTCTGAACTAGCAGCTCTTAAAATTGAGATACATAGAAACTCAAACATGAAATTCAGCATTTATTTTTTGCAAGTGACAAAAGTTACCATACATATATCATTATAACCTTACCCCAAAATTCTCAAGGGAAACAGCAAATGCAGTGCAGCATTAATTGGTCTATACCTACACAAGAATAGTTCTGCCTTCCTAACTAACATAGTACATGGCAACGCCAATTTATGAAGGGCATATGTTCATCAGTAGTAGGATTGGGACTACCAGATGTATTCAAGATTGGATATTGAATAGTTTGGTCTCAGATTTATTGTACACAAAACTCGTGACCACTCACATGCATGGAAAAGTAACAATTAACTGTTGTTAGCACTGACTGTATTGCAGATATTTAGCCCTTTATTTAAACCTCAAGTTCAACAGCATCTGTGATAAAGTGACCTAAAAATGATTTTCTTGTGGTTTTGGTTGCTTTTAAATTACACCCTTAGTTACAAAACCGCTACTTCAATAATGGAGCAGTACTTTCGATTAGCCTTGTAATTCCTGTTTCTTCTTTTACTTTGTCTGTTCTGCTGTTCTCTTCCTCAATTCCAGCTCCCAACAAAGGGAGGAACAAAACTCAAAACCACCCATTAATATAGGATGCATAAGAACCTTCTTCAGGATATACTAACCAACCTTACTAGAAATAAGTCAGTCTGAAAAAAGGGAATTCACAAGAAAAGTGCTCTAGGAAAAAAAAAGCCTTCGACCACTTTGTTCCAACATAGCATTTGTTAAAGTTACTCTTCAATAACCCTTGGAATCACTGCAGTACACAGCAGAAGCTCTAGACAGCCTAACAATTTTCCAGCAGATGTTGTTTAGTTGTAAGAAAGTCTTGCTACTTTTTCATTATTCTCCACTAAATTCTCCTAAAAAACACTAATTCACTGGAAGTTATACATACAAAAAGAATCAATGCTAATGCAAGATAAGAAACACTTAAAAATTTTGCATGCTTTTTCTTTTCCATTTCTATTATCTTCACTACTTTTGTAATTGACTACCCATTAGAGGTAAAATTCATATGGCACCATAGTTGTAAACCTCAAACAACCGTCACCTGCATTTTAAAACAGTAACACAACAGGTATGAAAAAAAAAGTATCTATTTTACAGACATTTGGACACAAATACTTCATAGAGAGTATAGCAAATAATTTTTTTAGTGTAGATTTAGATCATCCAGACACTTCTAAGAGGTTCACAAGACAGCCAACAAAGCAGTTACTATTCCTGTCTTTGTAGGCTTGAAATTCTCTTCATTTTCCCAAGATATTTCCCTCTACAAAACTATTTGACACAGTATAACACAAAATAAACAGCAACACTGTGCAACCACGGAGTAAAACTGTCATTTGGCCTCAAAAGTTAAAGCTTTGTTAAGGAAAGCAGATACAAAAGAAATACGATTCATCTGAATCAATGGAGAATATTGCATCTGAAAGGTGTAGGAGAAAAAGAAAAAAGTCATAAACAAATCTTGGATTCTCAAGTACAAAATACTTATCAGTTCACAAGTTTTACTGATGAAAACAGGCATTCAAAGCTGTTTCAGCAACTATCTTATTTTAAAAATTTTACTTCCAAGATATGGCTCAACAATTAGCAGATACAAATTAACCAACAATTCCTCACAGAAAATAAACAAAAACACCCCCAACAAGCCCCAACACACCAACATTAACATTATTGTCCAAAGCTTATTTTGTAAAAAAAGCTACTAAAAGAAAGGTCAGTTAATTCATCATGATGGATTATCACTAAAATTTATAAGCATTAGCATTTTTCTCCTTGCTGGATACCTTGACTTTGATATGACACATATTGAATGAATCATCTAAGATGCAGGCACCAGGCAAGATATATCTTAATGCAGACAGGTCGGCGACATGAACCCTAATGGTCCTTATCTTAATCTTGTTTAAAAGCATCTTAGATTTGTGAGTAATCTTTTCACCTTCTGATATTCTCTTTTATAGAGTGTTTTTGCTACAGTTGCTACTGATTTTCACAGAAATGCATTTTTGTTGCATAGTATCACCAGTCTTAGTAGCCCTAAAAATTATCTAGGTTTGCAATTTAGTAAATGTTAAGAATAAGCTTATTTTTAAAAAAGACAACGTACAAGAACTCCGATAGTGACAGTAAAAATTTGTATGTTATTGTAGATTATCCCACTCATGAAACATGGTATGGCAGCTGTTCATAACAAACAGACCCCTACCAAATGTGGAGATGTACATCTGATGCATTGTTTTCTTCTTACCCATATATTTGCCTCCATTTCATTATCAATCTCAGATATTTGCCATACGTATATTTTAAACAGTCACTCTTCAATGAAAAATATGTTTATTCAACTACCTGATTAAGATAACAGCAAGTCTCTCTACTATTGCTTTTTCCATATTCACATTGCATCTAATAATTCCAAATTATACGGAGATAACAAGGTGGCAGATTTTCCCACAAAACTGCACTGAGCTCTTTCTGCTACAGCTGCTTTGACTAGAAAAAAAACAGGGGATGGAGGGGCACAGAGGAAGATAACAGGTGAATTATTTTTAATTCCAATTTTTTGGCAGTAACAGTGGTTCATACCTTAGGTAAAAAGGTCTTTGGAAAGTACCTTCTCAGCCTAACAAGGTTTTCTTAAACTGCTCATTAGGAAAGGATGCAGGCTTACAATGTTGCAGACTTTAAATTCTTTACAAAACAGTTGAATGACTTTCTACAGATTGTAAATATCTTGTTGTAAGGGGCACTCCAGAGCAAAATATAGACCAGTGACTACTACCTCTTCCTGGCAGTAGACAGCTTCTTCAAAGAAATCTAGAATCTCCCAGGAAATATCTACCTGAAGAAACACTAATAGAGAAAAACGCAAGCCATTAATGGATGCTTTTTGCACGCATTAGCACTAGAAGGAGTATGTGACTAATATGCTAGCTCCTACAGAAAGGTACTCTGCTGACATTTATAACGCTCATCTCAGATGTTCTATAAGCAGCATCCAGTTTTCTCATTTTATGATTAGATTAATGTGGTGACATTTAGAAATTTTACTTGCCCTCTATTTATTTGCACATGGAAACTTTCTAGTAGGTTGATACCTCTTCTAGGTGAGTATAAGATATTTTTTCTCTCTATTATACACTTCAGAAGTCTGAAACATTTCTGCCAGAGTTTGCTTCTCTAGGTCTAACATGAATACAGGGGTCACCACTTTCACCAAGTATTGGTAGATTACTTCTTTAATGTATACAAAGCAACCTGAAACTCCAGGCAAAAATAGAGAGAAACAAGTATTACTCATAAAAGCCCCTTAACTTCCAGACTGGGAAGTTCAAATGGTAATATTCATTCTATTTCTGCCATAAGTTTATTTTATTTCTGACATGGTGTAACAAAGTTCTAAGTAACAGGACAAGCAGTCAGAGAACACTGCCTCGGTGCTGAGCTCTAGGGTCCAGACATCGTTCACCACAAACTGTGTCAGGCAGGGTTCTCAACTTCTGCTTCCTGGCAGGTGTTACACCCTCCATTCTTTCTATTCCCATAGACCAAGGCCAAAAAGTGTTGATTTACATTCTTACAGTAACTAAAAAAGAACATATACCTATATTTTATTAAAGTGAACAGAAGCAAATGGAAGTCCAGTAAGAGGCTACCTCTGCCTCTAGCACTCTCCTTATGTACAAACAAGGAAACATACAATTTACTACCTGAATTAAATTAATAAAGGGCTTTCCAGAAAATTAAAGTTAACTACATTTACAGAGCAAAATGATTAAGGATAATTATCAAAGAGGTTTTCGGGCAGACAGGTAAAAATGTGCAGCATGAATGCTGAAAGTGAGGTACTGAAACAGACAGAGCCATCCCAGAAGCAGTGCTTCTGCTGGAGGTGCAGGGAAAAGGGCATCATTACTGAGCCACAAATTCTTAAAACGAAAAGAGTATGTCGAACTGAAAAATGCATCTCTAAGTGCAACCAAACTGAAATCCAGTGTAGCTGCCTAAATTCAAGCTTCATCAAATTACCTGGATAGATGGTACTCAAAATTCAGAGCACTGCCCTCAGCCTTCCAGACATTTAAAGAGACTTTATTTTTCACTTATTCCAAAGCTGAAACTCCAATTCATAAAACAGTCTGAGCCCTCAAAAAATCTGCGTAACTCACAATAGTTAATATATGTGGTCATGTACCTCACTAAATGAATCAGATATGGATTGCCTTGAACAATTTTTTTTTTTTTTTAAAAGCTGCAGTTTTTTTAAAGAGACATAGCAATTTCCCCATGAAAATCTCTGAAAATCAGTTTTGAAATGCAAATGTCTAGGTAAGCAATATTCTGTATGATGATGAAAGAAAAATACCTTGTTTTCCCTGTACTAATATGCTTATCCTTACATTATTCTGTGCTTTCAACACATTAATCTCAGACTTAAAGGCAACACAATCCAGAATAAAAGAAGTAGAATGAAAAAGGGCATCCATAGAAAACTATTGGCAATGTGATTTTAAAATATCATCCTTCAATTGTCTGCAATTTATATTTATCAATACTTTCGCTAGGAACATGGAAGTGTTCCCACAAAGGAAAAAAAAAAAGCCAAAACACTCAACGTGTTTAGCTAGGTGACCTTTCAGTAAAACATAAGGGCAGTGAGAGGGGGAAGGGTTCCAGAGCTGTCCAGCAATCTCTTTCCTTCTTTATTAAATGTCATTACAAAGTCTCTCTATACTTTCAATTCAGATTAATATTCTCATCAAAACTTCCATAAATATTTTTCAGGTCGGTATACAGAAGATCAACTATCACACACTGTTCAACATTATACACTTTAGTAAAAGAATAATGACAATAGTGAAAACTGGAATATGCTCCCATTTCAATTCTTAAATAAATTGAATGCAAAATTATTTTCAGATGGTTAGCTTTGCATGTAAGTGCAGAATTTTGTGAGCTAGATTGAATAAATTTATTGTCAGTAACCTGCTTTTTTCAATTACTCTACATTACCTGGTCTAATGTGGTCACCTAATGGTTACTGTCAGTAATTGCACTGATGACTGCAATTTTTATAGACACCCAGTGAAGAAAACACCCTCACTTTGCAAAGAAACAGTTCTTATTTCATTTTTAAAAATATTCTCTGTTAAGGAACCTTAGAGATGAGAGAAATGGTCTCAAACCTTTATTTCCATTATGCTGGGGGTTTTGTTCATTTGATAGGATTTTTGGGTTGTGGTTTTGGGTTTTTTTTTTGGAGAGGTTTTTGTTTTGCTTGTTGAGAGGATTTTTTAAAATCATAAATGATGGTTTAAAAGGAAAAAAGTCATGCTCTTGCAAGCATTACAAGAAATATGGGCATGAATTACAGAATTATATTGCAGGTTTATATTCCTGTTCCTCAGAGCTGACCATAAATAACAATAAGAACTAACAGAGAAGAAAGCAGAACTACTGTGAGGTACAGATTAACCATAATTAGATATATTAGTGAAATTAGATATTACATAGTTTGAAATGGAGAAATTTGATTCCTTTCAGCCAATGCCAGTAAGCAGTACCCCCCGACTCAAGAAAAATATAGTAGAATCTCCAATGCAGTGAAATGGAACATGAAACAAGGAAAGAAGAAATTAACTGGATGAATACCGTATTTAAATAGCATATAAAGAACATGCAAAGGCATTCTTGCTGCCGAGTTATAAAGTTTCCTTTCATGATGTGTGAAGGAGGAGATTTATTTATTTATTATTTATATATATTTATATTATTTATATTTATTTATTTTTTTTAAATAATTCCAAATCATTCAAGAAAGCAATTTAAGAAAAAACTGCAGATCAATCTGGCTCTTTTTTTGGTAAAACTATTTAAAACAATTGTACTCATTAACTAAGATAGACCTCTGTTGAAAACAAGTATGAACGTGTTTTTCGGGAAAACAAACTTCTGTGCCAGCCAATATGACATCCAAGAAATTACAACAGAATATAATCACAATGTGTTACCACAATACATCTATTTTACAAACATTTATACATGTTGATGCATAAAGCAAAAGATTACACAGTACGTTTTCAAGTAGAGTGTGCGCATTTTTAGAGGAAGTATATGAGCTAAGATTTCCTTACCTTATAGGATGGCAAAAAGCACAAAATTCCTTGGCCAACTGTTTGACACACTGAAAGCAGAAGGGCTCCCACCTCATCTTGGAACTCAAAGGTCTCTGCATGCTGGAACGTGGCACACAACTTCCGACCATTAGGGCCTGCTCCAATGGTGCCAACCCAAACCTGGTGTATTTCATATTAAAAAAAAATAATTCTAAAATATGCAACACAAACTGTATTAAATTACATTAGGTTAAGTAATGAAGTTTCCAGTGTGAAGGAAAATAGAGAGATATTTCTAAACAAATTAATTCTAGTACTTAAAAACAGAAGATAAAGTGCAATAACTGACATAAGATGGCTACTACCAAAATAGCACAACTTCAGCTTTTCCAGGGGAGTACGTGTCTAAAAATTGCCCCTTTATTCATTTGAAAATGTACTTTACAAATGCATTAATCCAAGCAATAGTCTGTTCTGTACGTTTTGTTTTACTTACGGAATGGGTTTGTCATCATTTTTATTTGCAAGTTATTGTTTTTTACAATGGCCAGCATTACACCTCAGGAGAGGGAACAACAATCCAGAAGTTTACCTGTGAGTTCCGAATAATGTGATTTGCCTCCAACTGAATAGAAAACTTCACGCCAAGCTCTGAAGAGAATGAGTCCATTGGAGAGAGCGTACCAGATGTCAGAACAATTGTTCTAACATCACTTAAGTCTGAAAAAGCCTAGGTTGGAGAAAGAAAACGAGGAATTTAGAAAATCAATACAACCACTTTAAGATCTTATATGTATTTCTTATCACCCAAATTACTTAAGACCTCCTACTTCACACTCAGCTTACCACGGCAGGATTCAAGCACCAAAAATTAAGCATGTGGACTACAGTTTTCTGCCGCAAACTCCTTTTATGCTTGGGCAGTGCAAAGGCAGCAATTGTATCTGAAGCATCGAGTTGGTTTTCATTCATCCAAGTGTAAGTTTGTTGTAGAGCAACTCTGTAGTCATCTGCATACCTATATAGGGAAATATAAATACCAATAAAAACTGCAATTAAGCAATTAAACTGTAAGCATTAAGCTCATACAAAGCAAAGACAGTGTTGCTACAATGCATTTACCATTTAAGTACAAAAAAATAATTTTATACTTTCAGAAAAAACAGTGAAACTTTACAATAATTAGTATTTAAAAATAAGGTTTAAATCAGAAAATTTTAGTAATTGCTGGCATTAGCAGTCAAGATATCAAAATAGTCAAATGATAAAGTGCTACGTAGAAAAAACAACCCCATGCATATTTAACTTGGCAACACACCAAGGAAGTTTACACCTAACCTTCAAATAAATTTCTTCAATATTCAAATTCATTTATGAATGAAAAAAAATGATTTGGTAGCATTTAAATTCTTCCCACACAAATCGATTTTCCAAAACTTTCCGAAAGTTTTGTTCCGAAGCCAGACACCATAACTGAGGTGTTGCACAAATGAGAGGCATTTTGGCAAAGCAGCTGAATGAAACACAACCACACAGCTCAGGCTATGTATTTGCACTGACCTGCTATTATCTTTAAAAAGATATAAAAGAACCATGAATAACCCTTTCAGCACAATTTGAGTGGCAGGACTCACAATCGGTATCTCAATAAGTTCGTCTCTACCGAGTATTGATATTTTTTCTTCTTTTTCCAGGACAGTAGCAAGATGTTTCTATAAGAGGCAAGCAAATTCCACATTAACAACGTCCTAAGTATCTTCTCAAAAACAAAGCTAATACAGATAGAATAATAATAGTCACTAGCACACTGTTTTAAAAGTTCACCTAGGATACCTATTAAAGTCAGACTGAAGAGAGAATTGGAAAGGGAAAGTAACAACGCTTTTAACACATTTGGCTTATGCAGAAAGGAGGGATAAACTTGAAAATAAGCTAAATAAACTTCAACAGGCAATACAAATGCAGCTGGATAGAACAGACAAAACTATCACTGAGTCAATAGTTCAATTTAAATAATTGTACATGATCAATTATGTCCTTTAAAACATTGATTGTCCACAAATTCCGGTAGCTCAAGTGGATTACTCCTGGTTTTCATCAGGTATTGTTTTCAGACAGCTTTTCAATATTGCAGTAAATTAAAAGATGTGTTAGCATTAACTTATGTACATTTTAAGATGTTTAACAACATCAATATTATGAACTCGGGTACTCATTTATATAGCATACAACATTACCTGTAAAATGGGAAAAGTAATACCAGTTATTCCCATTTTGTGCAAAATGGTGAGCATTTCTTTTCCACTCCAAACCTTACAGGAAGTTTCATACCCTCTTTCTACTAGTTGACTAGAGCT
Organism: Pluvialis apricaria; assembly: GCA_017639485.1. NCBI lineage: Eukaryota > Metazoa > Chordata > Aves > Charadriiformes > Charadriidae > Pluvialis > Pluvialis apricaria. The sequence goes on from CM030024.1 coordinate 2,091,356, forward strand.
CTCCTGTAACCAGCTGCAAAAAGAGAGAAATCAGAAATAACTTCAGCATTAATTTTAGAGATTTAGGGATACTTTGCAGGTACAAACCAAACCTCAACAATTGTACCAGACTGGGGTTGACAAATATTTTACTACATTTAAGTAGAGAGATTCTGCTTTTCCTTATGCCAGTTTTTCACTGTTGAACTATCTTCTACAGAACTGCTCTTAATGCAGGTCATTGAAGTAAGAAGAAAATTTGTCCCTATACGTTTATATTTTATCATCATATAATATCTTTACAATACAGAAAAAGGATTAAAATATAACCTGCTCTTATGATATAACATGTCAGGCTCATTTAAGAAAGATTTCTGCTGTACTTTCAAAGCCACTCATTATTAGTCTAACTGATGCAAGTTGGTTTATGATTCCTGTCAATTGTAGGCTTTCCTATTAAGAACAAATCTCGAGGCATGAAATGAGTACATTTAATATTTACACATGGTAAGGGAAAGCGGGGCGATAAAAAGCACATATTTTAACCTACCTACAGATATTTGTAACTCTGCTACAATGTGAAAGTTAAGCATAATTATAATTGTATGTACAATGCAAAATGCAATAGGACTTTCTGAAAACACGACCTGAACATGCAGGTCATCTCATTTGTGGCAGAGCTAAAGTTTTCTCTGAATGTGTTCTCCATCATCCCTGCAGTACTGCAATACCTTCCCTCTGTCTAGAAAAGCAGGCAGGCTTCCTCCCTCTCAGGAAATGCCGAAGCTGTCTGTTTCATCAACCAGCAGGAGGCATCAGAATGACAGCTGTCATTTCTACAACAGTTCAAAATACTTACCTGTAAAGTCAGTTAATCATTGTCAACTAAAGCAACAAGGCTTAGTGACTGTTTCAGTTCCAGGTTTCCTGTCCTGTCACTGCAAATAATCCGATCAATGGAACAATTAAAAAAACCCCAAACTTCCCTTTCGCCAGGTTAAATGCAAATAAAACCCCATAAATACTACCATAACAATCACTTATTTGGCTATAACTTGCTTTATCTTATTAAGGAATGATGACCACTAACACAGGCAGAACTTCACCAGTGTAGTACTCTGCCCCATTTCCGCAAACGTAACATCAAAAAGACCTGGAACTAAACTTAGGAAAAGACCGCCATGACAGAAGTGAAACAGATTTACAATGTATAAAACATTTCAGGAAATGTAAAACTTCTGGTTCGCTGTTACAAACTTCAAACACCATCACACGCTTTTGAAATGGTCATGCTATAAATGCAAATAGAAGCTTAACACAATGACATTCCTAATACTAAAATATCACAAAACAAGCAAATTCTAGAATAAATTCACTCCGATTAAATATAACGTTAAAGCATTTACTTGAAATACCTGTTAATTTATTTTTAGAGTAAAGCAGTAAGCATAAATAAAATTAGCTTGATTCCCAGAAAGGTATCTATGGTTTTGAAGTGAAATTTGGTGCAATATTTTCAGGAAGAGATTTAATGAATGTTACAAACATGCCTTCAATTCAAGAAAGTATATTTACTCCTTCCCTCCCCACCAGAAAATCCCATTGTTGACACAGCTTACTGCACGGAACAAAGCAATTTGTCCCGGTAAATCTGCATCTCATCAGAAAAGCTTGCCAGTATGCCTCTATTGCTATATCTTCAAATTCCTCAGAAAGGTCATTTTAGCACCTCTGTGGCACTAAGCCCATGCTTAAGTGCTCTCTGGAATGAGGGCCCAAGATCTTTATACCTGAAATAAGATTTTTCTAATTACCCATGCATTTGGCAAAGCCATGTCACTATGCAACAGCATTCTACCAATTACGGGCTATTTACACCCACTCTTCTGCTTTCCAACAACTGCTTTTCATGCTGTTGGCAGATTTGCCAAGACAATCAACCTTAGTTTTTCTGATAAGGTTATAAAACTTGAGGCAATCAAATCTCCAGCCATGCTGGTCTTGTCTTTTACTAAAATTTAACATTTGAAATATCCAACATAGGAGAATTTGCTTCTGCAAAAAAGAAAAACAAGTCACTTGTCTTGTAATACATAAACATTAACTCTCAGAATAGAGAAAGGATAGAAAAATTATGAAATCCTTGCTGTGGTGTATGCCAAAGTCTGTTTCACCAACCACTAGTGCAACAAAATAACCATTTGACATGCACTGAATCAGAGTTCAGTTAACTTCAAAGCCATTTGTATCATTATTCGCTTTTATTCTGCTGACTTGGTTGTTCAAGGTTTCATTAGCAGTGCCTTTCTGAACTCTTTCAGCCCCTGGATCCTTCAAAAGAAAGGTTCAAAACTTAAGGGCTACAGAGCTGAATTCCAAATTCTCTAGTGGTGACACTCTTCTGACACTGTCTCAACTTTCTCATGTTGCCACTCCACCCAAAAGACTTTTGCCCTTGACTCCTTGTTTCTTTCCCTTCTTCCTGAATTTCTTCCCCAAGTCCATTTGCTTTTGTTCCATCCCCTCTCACAATTTTCAGCTTCTGCTCAGGTCTTCCCCTCCCAATTCTGTCTCCATAGTTTCTGCGTTTTACCTTCTTTTTTGCTCTTACCACCTTCTCCTCTATGGGTACAGAAAGAATCAGAGAAGAGGAGAACATTTTCTGTTTTTTCAGCCTCACTGATCAACTCTTGCTTTCAAAACCAGTCCCTCAATCATCTGTATTTCTCTATGCACTGAACTCCATGACCCTTGTGTTCCAACAATGCAGGTACTACGATTTGGCACATCCTTGATTCCAATTTCAGTACAAAAGCAAATCATTAAAACCACATTCCACTGACATAGTCCAGGGAGAAAGAACGATCAGTAATTCTGTGTGAACAACTTTTGCCTGAGAATAATCAGAAATTTGAAGAGGATAGCAAACTCTTTGAACAGAGCATGCACTACCTGAATTCTCTAAAGACTTCAACAAATCTCTTCTGAGAATTTGCATGTACCCCAGTTTTTCAGACCCTTATCTCTTTGCTCAACTTCAAGTTGTTTCACAGGGAAAACACAGGGCACAACTGATAAATGCACTTTCAACTACGGCGAATCTGTTCCAAATAGATTCCAATCAGATTCCAACCTGTTCCAAAGACTTCCTGTCCAAGGCTCTGAAAGCATTTTATAAATGTGAACTAATTAATGCTTTGACAAAATAATGCTATTGCTATTTGCCAAATAAGCAAACAGAAGGACATGAAAGATAATTATTTATCTTAGCTAAAATTTTCATACAGAACTTCACAAACCAGGACAGGAAGCCCTACAAAGATCAGCAATCATTCAAGCGCATAACATACTTTCCAAAACAGAATTTCAAGGCCTCCCTTTAAGACGAGTATTTTTTAAATAGAACAACCTCTCTGAATTCCTCAAATGAACAAAGATCAGGTGACTGTATAGTTTGAATTATACCTCTGTTGCATTTTATCTGATGTAACATAGTAACCAGTAAATTGCATCAGCAAAAGGAATCAAAATTTAATTTTAAAAAATACTAATTGATACAATGGAATTAGAAAGAGTTGCCTTACTTTGTCAAAGAGTAGCACACGGCCCGTAGGGCCTCATGATCCTTCTGCCTGATGTTGTTATTGACCATGAAATCTAGCTCTTCTCGAGCAGCTCTCAGTTGACTTTCTGTAACACCATAGCTCACTGACTCCCGAGCACAGTCCTCAATATTATGCGCTTCATCTAAAATGACTACTTGGCCTTTTAGGTTAATTTCCATCTAAAAAAGAAAATTATTATCTAGTAAAACACAGTGAAAGACATTAACGAGAAACAGCAACTAACAAGACGCTGTTAGAAAAGTCCATATTCTGCATCTTGATGTAAGCAACAAAGTTTTCAGCTTTTTGATCCCATTTCTGTAATCTAGAAAATAACCAGGGTGAGAGGAGACAGAAAAAAAAAAAAGCCTTATCTCCACCTAGATGAATATAATCTGAACTTACTTTTTTATGCTGAGGGTGGTGGAACACTGGCCCAGGTTGCCCCATCCCTGGAAACATTCCAGTCCAGGTTGGACGGGGCTCTGAGCAACCTGGTCTGGTTGGAGATGTCCCTGCTCGTGGTAGGGGGGTTGCACTAGATGGCCTTTAAAGGTCCCTCCCAACCCAAACTATTCTATGACTCTACTACACTCTCCATCAACCAAACTATTGTGACATTTGCAAGGGTTTCTTTTCCATTGATCGAAAAAACACACGTGACTGATCAGCTAGAGCATGAGACCAGTGGAAGTGTTACCTGGAATACAGAAATGCTCATTTAGGGGCGGGGAGGAAAGTAGGGCGAGAAGAAAGAGGAAAGATTCATTAACCTAGGAATTATTTTGTAGATAATATTTTGGATATAAATTGGATTTCAGTTGACAATAGCCACTGAACATTAGGTTTCTAACTTCCTTTTCACTTCAATCATTGCAATCTTCTTAGAAATATACTTACGCTCTCCCGTATCTGCGGGTCTAGGAGATAATTATAAGGACAAAATACAATATCTGCGCCCACCATGAGTTCTCTGGCTGCAAAATATGCACAGGCACGAAGCTTCTTTCCCAGGCTCACCAGGTCTTCAATGTCCCAAGCCTGAAACATCCTATGCGCAGACTGTAACGCATGGTGTTCACTGAGTTTATGTACACCATGATAGTAGAGACAGGACTTGCCCTAAAAGTAAATAAGCACAGAGAGATAGATAGTGGTTACAAAAAAATAATGAAAAACAAATAAGCTTAAATCCTCCAAGTTGTTACGTGCATTTGACTTCATTTCCTGGAAGCATTTCTAACAGCTACTTTGTCAGACAATAATGAAAGACACATCACGTCCGAAAGAAAACAGGCAAATCCACGTTCCTAAAACGTGCATCAATACAGGACACTTTCTTCTTCATCTATAAAACCAAAGACAACTTAAGTCTTACTAAGAACATTAACCTAGCAGTCATACATATTATTCCTATCACCATATATTTATTTCAGTATTGATACCCTATATCAACATTTTCTAACAATTAATATTTAAACCAAATTACCAGAGGCATTTAACCAACATAGTATAGAGAAGTCAAAAATATTACTCATTCCAACCGTTCAAGTACTGTTCATTTTAATATGCTTAAATGAATGCTCATTTTCTGAAACAAAATTACTCACATGTTTTCCTTCCAGCAATTCTACACACATTTCATTCCTCTTACTACCGCTACTAGATACCACTGGATGAATACAGGTATAATCCCGGCTAGAAAGAATTGTCATAGGGACACTGGAATATGCTGTTCTCTTCAACTCTCTGGTAATCTGGGATATTTGCTTGTGTGTTCGCGTTCCAAAAAATATTTTGGGAATGAACGTCTGATCTCCATTTTTTTTCTTCTTTGTGTTACTAGTATCTTTATCAGTTTCTTTTCCAGAAGAACAGGAACACTCAGTGCAAGGACCAGAAGACTGCAAACCAAAGCAAAAAAAAAAAAAAAAAATATTAATAAGATCCCACAGTAAGATAGACCATAAGCAGATTTATTTAGCATGTTTATTTAGAAAATGCCCTCTAGGACAGTTCAAGATAGCCTGTTAAATCACAGGTTGGCCTATCAAACTGCAAAAAGTTTAAAAACTTTAAAGCATACACACCACGTCCTCGTGCCTGAAAAATATTAAAAAAAACTTCTAGCAATCACCAGATACAACTTTATCATAACCCAATCATAGAAAGAATTATTACTCCAGTGGAGTATTTACACATGTGAATAATGCAAATAAACATCTCGCATTTAAGCTTCAGCATAAGGACACTCCTGTAACAGAACAAGAAGTGTCCAGCACATTAAATGAAGAAACCAACACCCAAGTAAAATACCCAGTACATTTTTGCTTAAAGTAAGCAGAAGAAATCTGGACAGTTTAAAGAAATCTATTTGCAGATAAAACAGACTACATTATATACTCTCCATTAGAAACATGTTTGCCATGCTATTATGTCAAAGGCCATCTAGTAGCTACGAGAACAAAAGACAAAATAGGGAATAATTCTAAACAGAACCTAATCCTGTAAAATATTTGTTAAAAGCCAATTTTTTTTCTTCTTGAGATGGACCACCTTTCATAACATAAAATACTGGAACAACTGTCATGAAATTGTAATAATTATTGTGAAGAGACAGAAGGAAAATTAAATAACTGATGAGAAACATGTCCACACACACCTCCCATAAAAAATAATGAATTCTTCTTGTGTAAAAGAGTTTGTATTTGGTTTTCAGGTGACAGCGCAAGTAACAACATGTAGTTGCCCACTCAAATACTCCTCCCTCCCCTCTTAATTGTAATCAGTAAGATTATCCATTATAAACAAATGCTAAGTCATGCCGTGTGTTACACCACAATTCTGGGGATCAAGCTGTCTTTTAGCCTCCGCTCTGAGAAAAAGCAAGTTCATGTTACCCTTAGTCCCACTCAGCCTTGTCCGCCATTAAATATTACAATACATGATAGAACGCATGTAAATGTAACCCTTCTGGAGCTGTCACTCACTGGGATAAAAGGTTCACTGATGTGCCAAATAAACAGGCCCGCAAAGCAGATAAAGTTACACCCATGCTGGAATTGTTACATTCCCCTCTCAGGTTGCCAGTAACAGCAGATTTCATTACGGTGTGTTGCCACATTAAATAGCCAGTTCCAAATATCCTGCCTTCTATATTGAATAATTACTTATTCACTGAAAGGATAAAAAGAAGAGTTATGAATGGGGCTCTTGTCAACAGTGAAGCAGGAAACAGCTGACATATGGTATATGTTACATATGTGGCAATACTCAACTGGGTTTGTACTCACACAGAAAACTGCAATGCAAATTGTACCTTGATATTTCTATCATCTATATTCTATTTTGCTCTTTGAAATAATGAAAACCATGTTACCATGCTAACAAATAATACAACAGAAGCAGTTTACTTACTGTGTAGTGCCTTTAAAAACGCATTTATCTTTTAATGCTAATTCAAGTCACATTGTGTTTTCAGGGGTAAAAAGAATACACAGAATTCAAAGACAATACCATATCACTAATACTTCACTGCTAATGCTAAGCCTCACATTTAGTTTGCCAAATAAAAGCGATAGAAAAATATTAGGACCAATCAGGCAGCTATTTTGCAAATGTTGTTTAACAACAGGAAAATGCAGTTCAAATAAATATATAAATAAACATGAACAGAAGGCTCTTCTATGATGGGTTTAAAGAAAACCAATATATTTCTTTCCATAAAAAGAATTAAGGCTGTTCTTATGTGTAAGGCTTATAAATTACAGTATTTTACAGGTGGCCATAAAAGCTTTTCTTAAAAGGTTTGAAATTGGTGTAACACTGGCTTTAAGAAGCACTTTACCCAGTATTCCAGTTTTAAAATGTTACCTTTAACTTTGAAAAAAAGTGTTGTGGGTTTTTTTCTTTAAATCATCATTGAGAAAGTTGTAAACTCAGACTAATTTTATAGTTAAGTAGTAAGAGTATAAAACTGCCTGCAGTAGTCATAACATTTCTGGAAGCCACAGACACCATTAGCCCAAAATACATAAATAAATAAATAAAACCTTTTTAAAAGGTCCTTTATAATGAAGAGAAACTTCAAGAAAATGGTTAAAACATAGCTTAAAAAGTTCAGCTCTTCATGTTACTTGCACATTATCCAAGTGTGTCAATTTGTATTTGAATTCTTCATACCCTTTATAAAACGGCTTGGCCATCTTTAAATTTTATTAAAAACGATTTTAATATCACATAGCAAAATCTAACACGGTGTTATTCTCCCACTACTAGAACAAAAGGAAAGAGAATACCGTCCAGGTGAACAAAGTGATAACTCCAGTATTGCAGTTCCCATAGCAATGTTGCCTCATAAAGTACAAATTTTTAGACTCATAACACAGAGATATTGGTTAAACTATAATAAAATTAGAAAACCTTTCAATTTATTTATGAAAGAATCAGGGTGGGCTGAGAGGAAATAATATTAAGAAAATAGAAAGCTATTTCACAATACCCTCTGGCTTCAGGACTAAACCTGTTTTCAGCTGTTTGAATCTGGGATAGAGATTTTCATTTGGGAGAGGGGAAAAACTAGACACTTCTCTACTTTCTGCAGTATTTAATCAGAAACATCCAGTAACAGACGCTGTTCGAGATCAGATATCAGACTATATGGACCTTAGGCTAATCCAGCTTGTTTTTACTTCTGTCATGGGTAGATAATACAGCCTATCACATCAATATTTATACGGCAAAAACGTGGACGTCCGATTAAAAAAAAGAATAATCAAGTCCACCAACCTGTCCTACGTGTAAAATAGAGCTAAACAAACACTGAGGCTATGATCTTTGAAACACAAAGAGATAAGAGGAGTTCTTCATATCTTCATCTACATTTCCCAGTTACAAAGCCATCTAAATGATACAGCAGTGAATACCTCTTGTGTGAAATATCACACAAGCACAATCTAGTAAGATATCAGCAGTGACATTACCAGAGCTTTTCAATTATTCCTTTATAAGCTCTCAAAAAGCACAGTATGCTGCTGCAGCCTCTTGATTAAAGTACACAAAGCAGCTGTTTATCCTCTCACAGTAACCAGCAGGTGAACCCAGTTCAATATTTATCACAGGCTTTCACAGATCACTGCTAACCAAGCAAACGTTTTAATTAAGCTGGAACTTGCTTCAAAGAGCTCATTCAAAACGTCAATCAGCGGGAAAAGGATCAGATACGGTGTCAGGTGAGAGCGTGTAATACAAATCCACAACTTTCTTCATCCCATTGTGGTAAATTAGCCTATTCTGGAGTCCAGACCCTGATTGTAACAGGCTGCCAGTCTCCTGGAATGTGTAACAGAAGTCACTCAAACTCCATTGTGAAGGTTGTAAGCAATATGTTAAACTGCAATGGGCTAGCACATTAAGACAGATTCTTTTCACAGTTGTTTTTTGATACCCCAAGTGTTTGTTACACTACTCTCCATTTACTGTTTACTTTTTTTACCTAGTATAAATGGGGATTCCTTAACCCAGCTGCCCCAGTTTCTCAGACAGTATGCTTTGACAGAAATAATCAAGAGAGTACCGTAAGGGTAAAATTTCTCATTTAAACTCACACCAGAACTGCCCTCTCTCGCAAGAATTAACAGCAGAAGGACGGAAATGTTCCAAGCTCTGGACTGAAAGCAGCTAAGAACAGCCTGTCACCTTGGGCAGAAGATCCTCACCCACTGGATCTCCAGGTGCTGTTCTGATGCAGCAAGGCCAGGCAGCACCTCTCACCCTCTTACAACCATCAACCCATTCCCTCTCTGTTGGGCTATGAAAAGGAATACTTCACACGGAACTAACTTTGCTTTAAGCACAGGATTGACTCCAGTAAAACACAAGATATACAAAGGGAGGGTTATCTCATTGATTGAGAAAATATTTTGATTGCATTACTGTAACATCTTAAATACATAGTCTATTATGATAAGTGTTGAACATAACCTCAGCTGACTTTATTTCATAAACTACACTAGAAAAGCATTTTTATACCTAACAGCCTATACTGTGATGATCTTCATGTCTTAAACTTAATGTAGTTAAGCTGCAGAACTACTAATGATAACCAAAGCCTTACTTTCTGCAATTGTTTATTGATATCAGTTCTCAGTCTGCTGAAGTAAAAGTTCATCACAGGAAAATAACACCTTATTCTTTCTTTTTAAGAATCTTCCCCCCCCTCAAGAAATAAACACTGCTTTCATTCTTAAAAAGAAACTTTAGCAGAAATAAGTACTTTGATTTCTTCTTAGGTTACTTCTTTCTAAAGCAGTGGTAAACAGTATAGTGTTTAAACTTTGAATAGTATAATGTACTGTCTGTAAACTCAGACCCATGGATAGCACATTATAACACACATGTACAGCTTAGCTACTGTTAGAAAAAATAAAGAGTTGTCTTAGAAAAATCAGACTATGATGTAGTATTTTGTTATTTAACAGTTAGCTTCCAATTTTATTCACTACATTAAATTTCTAGAAGTTTTAAATCAAGTTTTTCAGATACCCACACCAAAGCAAATTTTACAATCAAGGAAGAAAGGTCTTTTTATTTGAAAGTCAACAGCACACTCTGCTGGCCTTTGTATCTCAAACTACCAATTGAAGTTCAGTGGCACAAAGCATTTCAAACCCTACTCAAAAATCCACGGAGCTTTCCAAAATAATAAAATAAAAATTACTTCCCATCAAATGACCTAGGACACAGATTCACTTTTGTCAAGAAAAGATTTAGCTCCAGGTGTCTTAAAATAATACCAAAGCTTTTGGCTTCTTTTGCGTTTACAAAAGCATAGCGTACTGGAAAACAGCTCTTGAAATTAAAACATGCACTGATTAAAATAGAGGCTAGTTTAGGACATACAAAGAGCCAAGTGCTGTTGGAAGAGGTGAAAGAGAAATGAAACACTTGTTGAAACGAAGGACATTTCCAAACATGCATATAAACCCTGTATTTAGAAGCCAAGTTACCTACAGGTGGCTGTTACCATAAAACAACTTTAAAAAAATATATTGGAAAGGGAGAATATGCTTTGCCTTTTGAAAGAAAAAAGTAGATTTCTGTACTGAAGAAAGAAATAACAGTCAGACCTTACTCCTTTCTTATATTTGTCTCAAACTCACATAATTTCATGATTTTATGGTGCGCTCCTATATTTTAATATTGACAGGAACTGTTCTGTTACAGTCTTTGATAAACATTCATGGGAACTACATTACTAACGTAATTTGGGATCCGACATTCATTTCTACTGCCTCAGATTTCTTCTCCTACTGGTTTTGCTTCAACAAATTTTTACATAAAATCAATAAGATTCAAACACCGAGAAATGCAGAAAATCCCTAGCAGAAAGCTGCAGAAACAGTTGCATATTTGTATCTCAACTTGTTATGGGATACTTCTGCTATGGAAAGTGGTAACTTAAAAAAAACAAACAACACACACAAAACCCAAAACATAAGTTTATCACATAAATGTTATCACAGTAACACACAGGATTTTTCTTCTTAATCATGTACAATATATATTACTCTCTTTTATTACAACATATAGTAATGATCAGCTCCAACTTTCTCCATACTACTTTTTTAAGGTCTAAAGGCACACATGTTAATATTAAATGCTGTCTTTCACTTACTACATACACCATGAAACAATGAATGGCAAGTTGAATGAAATCTACAAACTCGGATATCATTTAATTTCCACGGTCCTAGTTTCAAGTTCTTCCATAATGTCATAAATCTACTATAAATGGGAATATAACACACAGATTTATATCTGCTGTACAATTGCTGTCACATGTTGAAAGTTTACAGGCTGAATTGCTGGGCCAGATTTTTTGCTACTGGGGAACCACATTGTAAAAGAGTTCAACCCACTGTTTAGAAAAACAACTTTCACAGAATTTACACTTTGCAAACCACATTGGTTAGACAGCACCATTAGGAGTAAAAGCCACTGCAGGTCTCGCTATTGATAGTGACAATATATTACTTTAAAGCAACTTACATACTCGGGAACCTTTACATTAGGCTGTAATGCAGCTGGGGGTACAGTGTTTTCTGAAACTATACTAACAAGCTGCATTTCATGCATAATCTCTTTACAATAATATTTTTTTAAAAATTGATCTTGAACTAACAGTCCTAATGTAGAAGATATTACTATATTACTTACTGTTTGGGGAGAAAAAGTAGTGGTTTTCACACTTTTTTCAGGGTGAACAATCAGCTCTCCATTTTTTCTCTGATGATAAACTTCTAAAGCATCAACTAGTTGCACTCCTTTTGCAAAACAATGACGTTTTCTAACCTGCTAAGGAAAAAAAGTACTGTGTTCAAATACACCAGACAGAAGTATGTGCTTACATTAGCAGTCAGTGATTGTTTCAGCTGTTTTCCACTAAGTCTGTTTCAGTAACAGTGCATCACTAATATTCGTTAACAGTTTAACCAAATCTAAGCCACACAGAAGTCATTTGGGAAAAGCTATGAAGCTTTAATTACAAAATTCAGTAACAGCAACAATAAATCTGTAATTATTGCTAAGCTTTTCTTCTTTTAATTTCCTACTGTTATAAAAATGATAGAAATTATAATACTATATAGACATAAGCAGAAAACTTCTGTAACTAAAATGAGAAATAAATTCAAGCCATACTGACATAAAAACTTAAAGAAAAGTACGCATCTGAGCAATACTCTAAAGCAATGTACAATGTTCAATGTATTTACAGTGCACATCTGAATACAAGTATTATGCCATGTCATACTGACACAGACGAAAACATTACAGAAATATTGCATGCCACATATTAGGCCAGAGATAACTAAATTTGACAGGATATAAAACAGAACTCTAATACATTCACAGTATTATTTGAATTCCTAATACACATGTGGAAGAGCACTTTCAATTCTAGAACCTCATACTTTGACTTAATACTACAGATCAACTGGGGATAAATATATTTTGGGGATATTAGGTATTTAAACATGCAAGATTATTTTAGGACATGGTATTATGAACAATTTAGTGCAACAATGGACTCCTTTGTAACAAGTAACAACAAAAATGAAGAAAAACCTGCCAATCTATACTATGACTGTGACATGACTCAACTATTCTCTATGACCCTCTCTGAAATGCTGATTGGTATTTGACAGCTTTGTTGAGCTATGCCTGGATTATTTTACTGCCAATAAACTTTGCTCACCTGCTGCTCAGTTTCTAAAGGACGAATCCTTTTCCTGTCTACTTGAAAATCGTCATTCTCCTTGTCACATAGAGATAACCTTTTTTTAGCAGACAATTTCGAAGCTAGCGTTTCATTTTCCTTACAGTCTGCAATTAAAAATAAAATAAAATGGTATGTCCACTACTAGGAATGCATTAAATAAGGGCAACATTTTAAAAATAAAGTTTACGATAAATACATATGATATAGGAAACAGTATTAGACATTTCTAGACTCATTAACCACCATTTCCATACAGATTTCCATGAAGAGCAGAATCAATTAGTACTCTGCTATTATGACAGTAAAAAAAGTGCCTGACTTGAAAGCAAAAAAAGTGACGTCACTGGCTAAGTATTTCATTTCAAGAACAGATTTTTAGCTGCCTGTGTATGAAGTTACCTCTGTCTGTTAGCGGGCTTCCAGGTTTTATGGAACTTCCCGTTTCATAATGATTAAAAGAACAAGAAGCACCATGATTCACACTTGTTGCAGCCTCGTCGCTCTTAGGTTGGGAATGACACGTGCAGCAACACGGTGGTGAGGTCTCTGGCTTTCTGTCTTCCTTTTCACATGATGATGTAGGCAGTGATTTCTCTAAAGGACACAGTCATTTGTCTTCCATTAAAAACTACTCCAGACAATACGTGAGAACTAGACTTTCAAAACAGTTATGATGAAAGATTTTGTTTAGGTACCAGTTATGAATCTTATGTCTCTAAGAAGTCTGAACAAGCTCTCATCGTCCTTTGAAGAACCGCGGTACAAAGAACTGTAACAACTTGCAGAAATGAAAAATGCCCCTCTTTGTCAACTCAAGCCGCATAACTATAATCCACAAGTATTTTTTTTTTCCAAAGTTCCAACAGCCATATAATTCCCTTTTGATAACAGACAGCTAAATCCAGCTTAGTGTTACTGGCCATCACTGGTTTATGTCGCCAGTAAGTATAATGGTCAAAAAAAGCCTGGTTAGATTCCTGACACCAAATGTTTAAAGGCTTATAAACAACAACAATTCATTATAACATATTTTGGTAATAAAAACTGGGCAAACAGACACTAAGACAACTTACCATACAGGGACTGCTGCCATGATAATGCAGAACAAAGTAATGCCAAGCTCTTGCCACTTCCTGTAGGGCTCTCCAGCAAACAATGTTGCCTGTTATTTAAGCCCTTAACAATCTTTAAGGGGAATAATAAGAACAAAACCAGAATTAATAGAAAAAAAAACAAAGGGGGTGTCTTTAGCTAAGCTAGAAATAACTTCTAAAAATAGAGCAGGACACCTGATGTCTTGTAAAGAAAATAAAATTGAAACACCCCCCAATCACCTTTAATAATAACAGCAGGTCAACAAGCTTTAGCTATATTTCTCTCAAGAGGAACATGGCTCATTAGCAACGCTCGGAGGTTCACTTACGGGGGCTCTGAAATACTTACCTGCAATACCTGAGGGGGCTAGCTTGCTTCCTTTAGTCTTACAGAACATTGAAAACATCTGTTAGACAACCAAACCATTTCTCCCACAAAGAAAAAAGTTCAAAAATGGTTAAAACTATTTACAAATGTTTAAATGTGAAGCATAATAATTCATTTTAAAAACTCTCCAAAAAGTGAAAACTTACTGAAATATTACATTTCATTTAAAAGACAGTTGCTTTACTAAATCATTCCCTCCTCATATACCTGCAAAATTATATAAGATTTCTATTACAGTTTATCTAGTTAAATAATCATATATATTACATAGCACATAACTTGTTTCTTAGCATAAATGTTCACAAATCCAAAACGTACTTCAGCATTCCTTAGTTATGGGCCAGGTGTCATTGTACAGAGAACAGTAAGTTACATTACAACTTAAATTCTCCAGATATTGGAGGCTCAGAATACATAAGCTATTAGTTTAGCAAATGTTAATATAAGTTCTACTTACAGCATTCATCATAGCAAGTTGTGAAGGGTAAGCCTTGCAAGGGAATATAATCTTCACTCCCCCAATAGTATATTCTGACACATCAGAAGACATTGCCACTTTTTCCTCCTGTTTACTTCAGGTTTATAACTGCAATAAAAAACTGCATTAACAAGTCAACACTAGCAACCAGGCAAAGTCTGAAACAACATATGGCACCAAACAAAATCAAGCAGAAACTGCCAACCTGACAAGGGGGTTAAGTGGCTCAGGATATTACCAGATTGGCATATAGGAATTTACACTACACACTGTCAGTTCAGACTCGGTCCTTGTTACAAATGAGAGCAAGTTACCACCATCTGATGAGTAACATTAGCAATTTAGGCAATTTAAATAAAAGCATGAATGAACTGCATACACCATTTCAGATTCGATTTCTCAGACTGAATATTGTTGGGATAAGAACCCAGATCCTTGGGGGGAAAGTATTTTAGGATATTTAATAAATAAATAGCCAGTTTTCCATTTCTATAGGTCCATTAGCTTGAACTCAAAGACATTGCTAACTACAAAGATCCAGCTGACAACAGTAGTTTGTACTGTTCATTTCATGACAATGAGAAAATAAAACTGGACACTGACTTTAGAAATAAGATGCTTTAAACCAACATTTTTCTTCCATGAGTAATACAGTAATTATTCAGGGGAAGATAAGGTATCATTGACTTTACTACCCTCTGAGTATTATCTTGCATTTCTCTCACTCTGGATAATAAAAGAAAGTCAGTTTCCCACTAAAATGCTGAAATTATTGAATCAAAAATACTGAAGAGGCATAGATGGCTTAAAAAAAAGGACTTTTTTTTAAACGACACAGAAAGGTTTTCTTACAGGTTTTCAGTATCTATAAAATAAAAGCAACTTAAAATTAGCAGATTCCCTGTGATAAATCAACTCACTAACCTGCTTCCTCATCTGACTTTTAATGAGTAAACATATACATCAAAAAAAACACCAACGTATGGCATGATTCAGCTTCATCATTAACTTTCTCAACAGGAAAAAGAAATCCTAGCAAAAAGAGATTGCCGACACCAGCTTACATCCTACCCGCCCCCTTTCCAAAAACGTAACTGCACCCCATTAAAAGGCTTTTCCCTAACACGTTCGGGGCGGGGGGGGGCGTCGTTCGAACCAGCGCTACTTCGAATTGAGCTTTGCCCAAGAAAAAAGCAATCCCCCGCCGGGGCGGTGGGAAGGATTCCACACCAAAGGGGGCAGAAGGCGGCCACGGTCGGGGTCACGGGGAGCGCGGCGGGACCCTTCGTTCCCCTCAGCTCCGCTCCCCCGGGCAGCGCCTGCGGGCGGACCGTGGCCTCTCCCAAGGAAAACCCCGACGCCGCCTCGGCCCTACTCTAACTCCAGCCCCGGGAAGAACGCTTCGGCCTCTCTGCGGCAGCGGGCAGGAAGCGCTGGGGAACCCGCTGTCATTCTCCTGCACGCCTCAGCCCACGCAGAGGCACCTGGGTGTTCTCTTTACCGTCTGTAAGAGGTGGGGGAACCTCAGAACGCCACTTTCCGCCCTTCCCTCCCACCCAGCGCCAGCCCGGTCCCCTCACAGCCGCGCTCGGCCCCGCGGAAAGAGACGAACGGCGCCGCACGGTGGCTCACCTCAGGCAACGGCGGAGTCGGCCCTGTTCAGCGTCCGTCCTTCCCGCCTCCGCCCCGGCGCCAATCAGCTGACAGGAAAGGGCCCCGAACCGCCAATCAGCAAATCGTATATTGAGCCGCTCCCGCCTTCCACTTCTGCACTATTAGAACCAATCACGGACGGCCTTATTGCCTTCCGGGTTGTACTCGTTGCTGGGCAACCACGCGTTTACCATGAGGGAATTGCAAAACAGTTTAATACTTTTTATTATTTACCGTGTTTTAAGCAGGCCTCAGCCCTGCCTCCTGCTGTTCGGTGGGGGATTCCGTGCCCCGGAGGAACCTCCCTCGGGTTAAACCGGGCACAAAACTGAAAATCCATCCAGGCAACTCCCTTTGAAATTAAAAATATGAATATCTACGACTTCATGCATATCATACAATTTATTTTTTTTATTTAAATACCACTCGAGTATAAAAAAATTACACTTAGAAGAAAGGAGAAAAAAAATACATACATTTAAGTTATTTACATATTTTACATCAAGATGACAAAAATACACCTGGCAGCCAGACAGTGTTAGGGGCCAGCTACAGCACGCCGAAATCCCGGACACAGACCCAGGTGCGTTTGGCAGTTCGGTATCGGCCTTCGTCAGCCACCGACCAACACGGCAGCAGACAAGCAACATACGACCTTCTCAAGGCCACGCTAAAGCATCAGACCATTATTTCTGGAATGTAAACTGGTTTTAATTGAAAAATATTTTACTTATTTAAGCAGCCTGGATACTGTGAAAAGAGCAAGTGCTGGACTGACAAGTTTAGTGATTCCTGTGTGTTGAAGTACGCTCAATTCCAGCACAACTGCCAAACCCTAATTTTCTTTCTCTGCCACAGAAGCATATGCTGCCTCACATAAGAGCTTGTGCAACCTTCAAGGAAATTCCCAAATATTGCATCACGCACACCCTTCTGTGATGCCACAAAATGCATCTGTTGAGGTTAAATCCCACAGCTTTTGTAGTGGAAAGAACAACCAACCTCATGCATGAAGCACAAAGGATTCCACCTTCTTGCCCACTGAGCTGCATGTAACCCCTTTGGCACGGCTGAAATCTGTCCTTTCATTATGGGGAAATTTAGCTTCTGTCCAAGTCAGCCTCAACACTAATTTCTTTTTTTAATCTTACCCTGATGACAACTTAAGATACCTTTGCACTTATTTCTTGAAATCTTTCTCATCTCTCAAACTAAACCATCCGAGCTGCATTAAAAATGCATATTCTTTTAAAAATCACATTTAAACAGCTCATTTTGTAGAACTAGTAATTCTTTTAAAGAAACTTTTAGACCAGTTTCAAACTCTTAATGAAGGCTGGCTGATCTTTAAATGAAGTTACTAATCTCATGAACTGAAACTTTGACCAATGGTTTGAAACACAAATAAAAAGAAGTTAAAGCATTTTCTTAGTACTCATTATGATGGTGAAACTTACTTACACCACTTTTTCAAGTCTTCCTTGGAGTATTTTATTCCCTCTTGGTCCTCAAGGCTCTGGAACCGCAGTTCATTTAACATAAGCAAAGGCGCTTCAATCTCTAATTTTCCTCACCCATCATTTTGCTGTTTGCTCAACAAATTAAGTCTTCACTTTTCAGAATGTTATAAACCCCTTTCAGATGTGTTGCTGTATCACTTCAGAAACCAAGCAAGCCTGAAAATCACACTCAGTTTCACTGCAAATTGTTTACTGACCCCATCAGCCTCAGTAGTTCTCACTGGAAGCAATATAAGCCTCTTTAAAGAATTCTTTTCTTTTCAGCCATAACTGAATCAAATGAATGAAAAACATGGACTTCTTGTGCTCCAGTTCCTCAGTCCACTTTTGCAGCTTTCTCCAAATTTAGGCACCATAGACCATGGGACTAGCTACAGTACAATTTCATTTGTGTTCTTCCTAAACTCCACTTACACTCATGTTAATTATTTCAATGATAGTATTTTCAACACACTGGCATAACCGAACATCAGGGTCCATGCTTGCAATGTCCCTTGAACAGCTTTTGTTAGATGAATCTTTACAAAGTCCTGACACTTCATATGGTTTCTCCTTTAGTTGCTGGAGACCTAGAAAATTAAGTAGAAGAAGTGAAGTACACCTAAATAAATTAATAATTTTTTAAAAAGTTATATTACACCCATAACACAAACATGTATGCTATGGAATTGCAAATTTGAGCCATCACTATTTCATGCACCAGGATTATTTCTAGAGACACCACAATATTTCTTTTTGATTTACCTATGTCTGACTCCTTTGGGGTTTTTTTATATTCCCTCTTACTTCTTTTAACATAAATGTCCTAGCATAGATAGCATCAAGGAACCTTGTATCACATAAACAGAGCATTTGTCTTTAGGAAAAAAAAAAAAAAAAAAAGAGACAAAAACAGGCTCAAGATCAGCTGATACACTTAAACAGTTAATCTGCGCTCACACAATCACTATATATTTATCCAACCATGCTATGTCATGTGTAAGACTTCAAGCAGCTCATTTGACTTTGCATTTCCAACAGATTAGGAAGATTTATATGGCCATTATCCATCAGCTGAGAGGTTGAAACATCCTTGTGTTCTCAAAAGCCAATAGCTTTGCTCACGTCTCTCATCCTTAGGCTACAATGGCAAACTCTATGTGCAACACTTGCATGTAGCGATACATCTTGAAACGATACAAGCATTGAACTAAAACACGAAGGCAGTACAAAGCTTAATAAAAAGGGTACTTTCAGCCCTTTTAGCCTCTAAACTCTCTCCTCCAGCTCAGTAAATCTACCTGTCCCTATTCGTTCTATACTTACTTGACAACAGTAGCAAATTTCATACCGCATTCCAACTCCACTCAAACTTTTGAAACGTTAATGTAATTTTCTCCCTTGGACCACGACATTACTTTTGAAATACAAGGTGCTTCACTTACGGGTAATAATTGGGTCAAAGTCTCTTGTCTGCGTAGCAACATCAGAGGCACAAACTTGTCCTATTTGTATCAGCAGAGACATAATATCCTCATACAAAGGAGGAAAGGCTTGACAGAATGACACCAAACAAGGCAGGGTCGGCATAAAAAAAGCATAGCGCTTCGACTGGGTTAAAACTATCAAGGAAAAGGAAATGATTAAGTAAAAAGGAATTATTATAAAATATCCAGTCAAGAATTGTTGTTACTTTTACAATTGTAATTAACACAGTAGTATTTAGCCAAAACGACATTCAACCTAGACAAATAATTCTCATTTACACAACAATGTATTTAGGGGTTGCTGGAGTGCTTACCTGTGAGCAGGGTTCCCATCACATTGATAGCTAAACGAGCCACACTGAGAGATTTAGGTAGGGCGTACTGGATACACAAAAATGAAAGTAACTGGATGGCAAATATCTGTTAAGTAGGTGAAAGGCAAAAGAGAAATAAGCAATAAAGTTACAGATTGGTTTGCACTTTCTATCCAAAGCTCTTAATGTAATTATGAGTTAGTAAATATTCGCTGTTTTACCAATGAGAAAATGAAAGCCAGAGGAGCCTTATAAATAGTTATTCTGAATTTTTTTCTTCTGACATTAAGAAAAAAACCCCACACATTAATCAAAGTACCAGTTAGTGTTTCAGAATCTCCCCCACAGACAACATTTGTTCCGACATTAATGATGAGCAACAAAGCAATGCACAATTTACAATATAACCCTTGTAAAAGCTATTTAAGGTCCAATGCGTTCTAGTTTTAAGTTTAGTTGAGTGTCCTCTTATCAGCATATTTGAGAAGGGATTAAGTAAGAGCAACTACAAAGTTGGCTTGATACAGAAAACAGAGGAATCTTTAGCCCAACAAATACAAGTTACCTACAACTAGCCAAATGTGTAATCTCCCCTTGTCACAGTATAGTAAATCAGGGTCTACAAATCGCTTTAGAAAGTAATAATAAATGATTATCTGCCATTGTTTTCCATAATCATCATGAGAAGACCTTCAAAAATATTGGTGAAACACTTCAAACTCAAACTCTTGACTCCCCCTTTTGCTAAGCCTGTATTGAGAAGAAACTACCGCCCTTCAGATTCAAATAGCCTAACTTTGACCCGCACAAGTCGTTCTAGCAGGCTTTGTTCTGGCAGTTAGACCAGGGAAAGAACCAGTAAGACAACCTGCAAAGGAGAAATTTGAAGTGATTTAGGAATTTACACCTTATCATCTTGTCCCAAGCTTGCTTCAAGAAACAGGTGTAATATTCCGTGGAAAAAGCCAAACTTTTCATGAGAATGAATAAAATTTTGATCTTAAGGCTGCCTCATCTGTTCTACAGAGTAGCTTTGCAGAAAAGATTTTCAAAATGTAAATCTTCACAAAAGTCCCTGTAGCTATAAAGTATCAGATAAAAAATAAGCAGGCAAAACTTTTGTCAACTGATTTATACTCAATACAAAGAATGAATGAAAGTCATTATTGAAAAGTGCTTTTACTCAGGTTTTTGAAGGTAATATTGAAATTCATGAGTATTTCTTGAACAAGTGTACAGAGATACGTTAGAGGAGTTGTCACAATCCCTGTTTGAAGGGGATTTAAAAGCCAGGCCCTTAATTTAAGGTAATAGTGCTATAGATATTATCTTAATAGCCTAGGCAAATTAGAACAGGACTTTTTTAGCTGTTCCTTTTATTTTCACCCCTTAACCGATCATCAGGGTTAACTACCTACAGTGATTCGCAAACTAGATGAGTGTACAGTACCTGTTTTTCAAGTTCAGGCTGAGCAATAAGCTCGGGTATGAAATCCAGACAGATGTGCATTGATGGAATCCCTGCCACTGTCAGTGCCAGAAGTTCACATGGATAACCCTGCGCGATTAAGAAAACAGATATGTCAAAGGTGTTTTAAAAATTCTGTTGCAATTCAGATTTTAAATTAGATATGGGTTAATGCTTTTTTCAAAGTTAATGTACTTGTAAATGTCTTTTGTTCAGAATTATAAGCAACCGGCCTGTATCCCAAGGCAACATGAGGCAGGCTGGGTGACAAATCCAGGGTCTGAATCAGTTCTTTATCCTCAACACTCAATGTATTTTTGCACATACACCCGCTCTCCACTCCCCAAACTAGACCAGGCTTCAGTGATCTTTTCCTTCTGCATCTATCCCCCGTGTTCCAAACTTCACCATAGGCCCTAATTTGCTTATTTCACGACTGCACCATTACGACTTTTCTTAATCGCTTAATCGGTTCCAGGTCAAGGCAAATTAACTCCTTTTAAAGAGCCTGCCATCTGGCAATGAGTAATTTAACACACACTAAAAAGCCATTTATATTAAAAAAATTGCTAATCTTTCCCCTCTTCTTCTTTTGAAGGTGTGCAGCTGCTTTAGCAGGGGCAATCTTTCTCCTTCCGCTCTAAAGAGATAAACTGTGCCCTAACCAAAAGGAAAGATAATAAGACATTGACATTTGAAGCCAAATTACAGTTTTGAATAATGGGTATACTAATTTAAAAACATGGCTAGAAAAAAGTAACCCACAAAAGATGTGGAACAAGTAAGAATAAGATGATTAGGCCAGTTTCCCTTTGGCCTAGAATGGACACACTATTTTGGTATAAAAAAGGGCAGAGGCACAAACAAAGCATGTGTTTCACAATGAGGAACAGGCATAGTTTAGCTGCTCCCTTCTCGGCTAAAACACAAAGTCCAAGTACTGAAATACAGAGGAAATGCAGGTACTGCAAATCTGGCGAGATGGGAAACACAGAAGTGGGCCATTATAATTTCTGAGGAACACAACAACAGCATTCAACATCCTTTGACCACTTCATTTGGTTCTTTCTTAACCAGAGAAACCATGGAAGAACTAAAATAGTGCAAAGCAGACCTGGAAATGAACTAGTTTGACTATGTTGGGATCCGCTATGTACATCTGATGCAGCAGACAGCAGATCAGACACTGGACCTCTCGAAGATTACACAGTAAGCTATCTTCTTCTTCTAGTTCTGGACTCTTAGGACCTGTGGTACTATGAACGCTCTTCAGCAAACTGTGGATATTACTGTTCTGGGCTTTCTCTTCTTCTGTAGGTAAGCAGATCTCTAGGAGAATCTGCACAGCAGCACTGTCCTGTGAAGAAAATAAGCAACAGAACATGCATTAAAACCCCCAATGAAATAAAAGAAATCAAACACAAGGTAATGAGAATTCAAGAAACAGAAGACTGCCAGGCAGCTAGAATTCCTAGCTATAATTTTTTTTTCTGTACAATTCAGTTCAAGAATCACAGACCCTGAAGAACGTTAAAAAAACCAACACTTTATCTGTATAGGAAGAACAAAAGGTTAATCCAATGGATCATTATAACCACAGATCAAAAGAGTAAATTCAAAGGAACCTCATACTGTTTCAAAATAAATATCCAATGGTCCCTTAAAGCATCCAGAACAGAAAAAAATTTGCACACGACCGTGTAATTCACAGTGTTCAGAGGAGACTACACTACTCTTTTAAATATAAAACTTCCTATTAACTCAAAAATTAACTTCTAACAGGGACTGTACATGTGACGCTCCTCCAGACAGAGGTAAGAAGAGACTGTCTGTGAAACAGAATTACTCAAGAATTCCCATAATGTCAAGCTAAGTAAGTTAACTGTTCTTCAGCCTCACGCTTTACAATGCTGGCTGCTTCTCTTAAATAACACAGTTCAAATGATCGTGTGTACATCTCTCACATTTCTTCATGTTTTACTGCTGCAAAGTTAAGCCTCAGGATAACACAAGCAACAAGGCAAAAGGATTAGTAAGCAAAACTTGTCTAACTATCAGAAGAGAACACTATCAAAGCAGTTAACCAATACAATGCTTCAGGCTAGAAAACAGAAGACTGAAAATATTTAACAATCTGAATAGAGAGGCAGGTTTGTTCTTCATCATAACAGAAGTCAGTAAAAAAAGAAGTAAGAAGGTCTCATTTTTTAATTTCCTGTTTCTGTTTTATCTTTGTCTTTCCTCACATCATTCAATATCCATTTCTTCCCCCTTACCTGAGCAGCAAGCAATGCATTTTTTAATTCTTCCCTTGTAACTTCTGGGGCCTCTGGACCCATCGCATTGTTTTGGGATGGCCTAATGTCCTGCTCTGCTGTTTCTTTTAGGTGAGAATTGAGGTAAGCTTTTGAAGCAAGAAGATAACCATTCAACATGTGCAAAGTTATATCCATCAGAGGAGGACTCCTGATACGAGAACACAAGATAAAATAACGGCATTTCAGTAGGCAGAACAATAAGACAATAGTAATGTGAAGAAACTAAAAGCACTCCTCAAAGGCTCATTTGGTTGTAGTCTGGTTCATACGCAAGCTGTTTTCCCTAACACAGCAAAATACTAAAGGTCACAATCCCTTCTGCTGCTTTGTCATTCAGTCCTACTTCTCTCATGCGCACACATGTATGCGTACACACTACAAAAACAAGGAACTGCTGAGGAGGCCGATTTCTGATGAACAAAGGAAACCCAAAAAGTCTTGGCTGTATGTGAAGTAAGGAAAAATAATGATCTGAATGGTGAGGAAAAATAAGGCAGACAAACTGTGAACTACTTCCACAATAGTAAGATGGTAGTTTTCAAATCACATCGCATTATAAATCTCCCTAGCAGTTTCAGAAACGTAGGATTTTCAATTTGCATCCAGGGCTGAAGGGACACACATTTAAAAATTTCACCTATGGGCTGGGGATTAAAGATGTCATCAACCAAAACCTGAAGTCTAGCAGACTTGTAGCAACTCAAATGAAAATTGGATTCACGACTCAATTGCTAAAAGGCACGGGAATGACAGATGCATACAAACAAGAACGTGAAGAACAAATCAAGTTGACTATTAGCCATTCCTTATGAACAAAAGGATAATACAAAAGGGGAAAAATAAAGCACAACTGACAGAAAACACGAAAAAGAATACACAAGGAATAAACCTAGGGGCTGAAGTACATTTAAAATGATTAACCGTATCTTTTTTAGAATAACAGATGCAATTTTCTTCATTATTATGAAAAAGCAAAGTTATAATTTACAAATTCTGACTTATTGTTTGCATTATTTCATATTCTCCTTAAAAGCTGGTCCACTGCTATCAGTCACGATCATTTTCAGTACTAAAATTCTCAGCTTATTCCTCTGCATCAGAGCCATAAAGCAGCATTACACATCCTTCTCTGTCATCACTGACATCTAGAGGAACTAATTTCTAAGTACTATTACAAGACTTTTTTGGGAAATTAAGCAAATCTACCTTTGTCATATCCTTCAAGCACCCACTGGCAGAAACTGTCACCCAAAAGGATGGAACACCTCCCGGCCCATGAGGGATGGCAAAAGACAGTGTGCAGTGCAAGGATGTCACAGCTACAACCTCAACCACCACCACCACGTGGCAGCAGCCATTTTAAGCATGCTGCAATGTCTATTTAGAACAAATTCACACACACAACTCTAAAATGGATGATCTATGCACAGATCCCAAACTTTCCAAACAGAACTGCGTGTAAGGTTGACCGACAGGACACTCCGCTGGACAGCATAACATGCTGAAACAGCATGCACAGCTCGCGCAGTCCTCCGACCAACAAGCCTAACACAAAAAAGACGGAACTTATG
Source organism: Pluvialis apricaria (assembly GCA_017639485.1). Lineage (NCBI taxonomy): Eukaryota > Metazoa > Chordata > Aves > Charadriiformes > Charadriidae > Pluvialis > Pluvialis apricaria. Next base: position 2,116,490 of record CM030024.1, read on the forward strand.
ATATGATTAGCTTGAAAGCATGTTTTGAAGTACTGAAAGCTTTTAGAAGTTCTCTATGAGACACCTTTATGTTTAGCGTTCACTGTGTATCCATGTAAGTACCACAGAACATACAAAGCTAAAGGAGGGAGATGCTCACCTGTGAACTCTCTGATCGCATCTTAGTACAATCAAAGGATCGATCATCAGATCATTCTGCGTGTATTTCTGCTGTCGGACTATTTTTAGTGAAGGCTGCAGAGCATTAACAGTCATCACCCACAACCTAAAATGAGATTATTTTTACAATGTTTCTATTAGATAATCTGTAAGAGAATAAAGATCACAAAATCATCTGGACAGTCGCTTATCTCAATTAGCTGTATTCTTCTAGGCCTATCAAGCAGCAAAAAAAAAACATGCTTCATCTGCAGCCCTTGAAGTTAAACAAGATATAGTTAACTCAGTCACTGGAATTACAGCAACCAAACTGTTTTCACTGCAACAGAGCACCCAGTTTCCTGGAAAAGGCACATGCTTACTAAAGTGAGTTCACGTTTCAGCAGCAATTTCTCATAAACAATGTACACTATAAAACCATACTCCTGTATTTTAAGCAAACTGGTGACTTCTTTTTCCCGGAGAACAAGAAGTACCGTCCTTCTAAATGGAGAGGTTAAAAATCTCAAGAAAGCAAAAAGGAATGCAACTCCAACACATTCTATTCAGTCACAACCTCCGATTTCTCAGACAAAGGCATCATGCCATTATTTTTGAAACACAAAGTGGCGTTCCACCTATCTGCAACAACAAACTAACAGTATTTCGTGCCTACCTTCTTGGCATCACAGTGTTAAGAACCATCCAAAGCTTATTGACAGTCTGAAGAATCCGCCGAGGGACTCCAGCATTCAGCAAGCGGTTCATATTTGATGTCAACACTTCTGCATATGGGATCAATTCGCCAGCTGAGAGAAGTGTTAAATGTTCTAAGATCTGCATCAGCTGGGTGTGATTTCCAGGCAGCATGGAAAATGCTGTAAAATAAAGACAATGGGATCTTGGTAAAACTGGACATTTTTTTCTGACTTGGCAGCAGAACATTTTCATTAAACAAATGCAGTATGATCAAATGAATTAAACGGCTCCACACTTCCAAACCCACTATATTCCAACTAATTTGGAAAGAACACTGCTTACTTCACATGAAGTTATATACCTTCTTGGAGCTGTTTGGGAGAGTGATTCTTCGCAATGTTTGTAAGAAGCATCCTCCTCAGTAAGGCATCAGTGCCCGTGATCTGCTCCTCACAGATCCAGTCTTCCACAATGCAGAGGTGTGGATAGTTAGTTGCCAGAAGGCGTAACAGCGCCGAATGCAAGCCTTTGGGGATGTTAAGGAAGTATACATCTTAGATTTGAGTAGCTACATCTTTCACCTGAATGTGTTTGTGCTTATCGTTTCAACGACAGGCCTTAAGTGAATCCCCCTACCGAGAAGTTCAATGACCTTGCACGTTTATAGCCTCATCTTCTAACTCCAACAGAAAGGAAAAGTTACCTTTTGGAAGGATGGGAGGACCCTATAGTAACTCTTAAACTCAGCCTGGAATAATTAGAAATTCTCAGGCAATTCCTACTCTAAAACCTACTCTAGGTAGGTAAGACCTACTATAAAAAGAACTGCCTTCCTCAAACTTTCACTATTACTCTTCAAACACATCTGTAATCTCACTCACTGACATTTTAAGAGAAAGGAAGGCACACTATGAAACAGACAACAGCCACAGAGCTGGAAACACGCTTAGCCTTCCTTATTCGTGCACACTGGATTCTCACACACAGACACACCTCCCAGCTCCTGCTGCAGTCCTTGGGCCTGCCGGATGAGGTACTTGATTGGAATCTGATCCATTAATGCTGAAGAGTAAGACTTGGGTTTTTTCTGCATGGCAGCTGTAAGGGAACAGGACAAGAAACCACACAGAACAGTTACAGCTGGAAAAAAAATATTTCCCCGACTGAACAAATAAAATGTAAAGCATTTGTCTCTATATTATCCAGGTAAAATAGAGAAAATCCCAAATAACACACGTCATTCCTATTAAAGTATTAAATTAAGCTCTCCTGGAAACCATTTCTGGGAATGCTTCAATTTAAAGATCTTCCTGGCATACAGATTTGCTGGCAAGACTTCCATACTATCTTTGACCAATTCCAATTGATTTTGAGGTTGTAGCTCAAATTTGCACTTTCTTTGTTCAAGGTTTTTTATTCTTTAAAGAAACGGTTATCAGTTGGTACATGGAATTCAAACTGTTGGCACACACGACACTGTAGTAAGAAGGTGGAAGTTATAAATGCAGGAAGAACTGTAATCGATTTTATAGTATTCCAGTCTTTCTTGAATAGCATTAAGAAAACAGCACTGATGAATGCTGGAAGTTTTGCACCCTAAAAAGGGCAGGTAAAAAACACCAACCAGGTATAAATACTATGTTTTCACTGAAATTAAACTCCATCATGCACGACATTCTTTCAGAATTGATTTAAAGTTTCAATTTCAAAGGTAAAAAGGGATCATTCAGTATTGTCAGCTACAAAATTGCCAAACCAAATAAAACGTGTGCGGAAGGTTGATGACACATGAATACATGAAGATCTGATGTAATTACAAGTCTTTGTTAATTGTTGCTGTACTTATTCAATGGTCACAAATATTTCTGGGAACTTTTTGGCCAGCTTGGGACTTTTTTAATCTGGAAAATAAATTACTCAACTGCAGAGTTTTCACAGAAACTTTATCTTCTTAATTTCTACAGCAATGCTGTATTTATTACAAGAATCTCAACTTTTTATGCTGTGCTTGAATCTGACAGCAACATGAATTTTGGTTATTGTGGGAATTCCTCTCTTTGCATCTAATTGTCAGTTAATCTGTTTTCCACTGATGCATTCAGGCATACCTAGTATCTTTGTGTTTGCCAGAAGTGCTTCTTCGTACGACAGGACGTAGTAGAGGACGAGTAATTGTGTTGTGATGCTGTATCGTTGTGTAAGACGAGTATTTTCTCCCTGTACATAAAACCACATACAAAGGTCATGTTGCATTCCTGACTCTTGAGAACAAAAATTTGGATTTACCTGCAAATATGAAGAAAGATAAGGCAGTAAGCCTTGTATAAAAATACTGAGCTACATGAGGTCCAAGTTGAAAGTTGCAGGGAACTTCTTTTTTTTTATTTTTTAATTTTTTTTAATGAGCTTTGAAGATAAAATGTATTTTTGATATCTTAGAACACTAGTAAGGAGTAATCCCAGGATTCCAACAGAAGTCAACGCTTGCCACTCATTCTACGTGTGTCCAAGTGACCATTCTCACACTTCTATCAAAATGAAAATGCTTCTTTCAAAAACAGTTAGAGTGCCTCAGTTAAATAGTACTTTTATCTAACAAGATCATGTCGGTACAAACATTATACAAATCCTACATAAACTTTCACTTTTCAATCCGTGAAGTGCTTTTCTTTGCATTTGCTACTCATGCAACAGCATGAGTTGGTGAGATCCCAAGGAAAAGGGCAAAACAGGGACAAATAGGAATCCTCCGAAAAATCTGAGTAGCGCTAACAAGATTCACTTCAAACCACCCGACCATCACTACAGTAGGAAGCAGTTTACTCTACAGGCATTAAAGACAAAAAATGAGGCAACTTACACAATCTATGTCACACATACACACAAAGTACTGAACCACACGTTCACACTGAAGTACGTGAAAGAAGCAAACAAATCATTTACCCCAGAGAGTCCCTGAAAAACATTCAGTATCTCCTGTTCGGTGACAGGCTGGTTTGTGGCCTCTGGGTTGGATTTAGATGCCGGAGTAAGAATAGAGTTAATGTAGACATCAATAAGAGGAAGCAACTGAGGGTGGAGTGGAGTGGTGGTTTCACAGAGCTGCCGATAGATCCAGTCCTAGGAAACAACCATGCCATTACATGTTTGGTTTCAGAGCTGGTGGACAATTTTTTTTTTTGTCTGCAAGTACATCCCCTCTTAACTGATTACAAAAAATGTAAGTGAATGAGGCTGCGACTCTGGAAAGTGTAATACCAGTTCTGAGTTGGGCCTGGTCGTAAACCGTGTATCCTGGAGCCTGCTCTGTACAGACCCACCACTGAAACCTGTCCTGGCTGGAAATACCATTCTGACTACAATTTTGTTAAGTGCAGACAGGAGGAGAGAGGTAACTTATTTTTAACTTCACTAAGTTGTGGTCTCTGGATTACAGAGATAAAACTGGGTGCCCTAACTGAATACACAGCCCCTTCTTAAATTACATGGTAATAGGCTCTAAGATTCATCAAGAACTCTGTTCCTACAATGCGACCAAAACCAACAGCCTGCAAACCCTAATCAACATTCAAAATTATGAACAGAAATATAACGAAGTTCATACCTTAATAGATACTTTGTGCTTGGTGAATGATCGACTTTTTAAAAGCTGGTAAATGCAGTGAATAGGTAAAAACCCAGTAATGTTGGCACTGAGATTGCCGGTAACAGGCACACGAACTGCGTGGGCCGTAACAACCTAAAGGAAAGTTAGAATTAACAAGAAAAATACCACAAATATTCACCTTATCACAATACATAAGCACAAGGTGACAAAGTTGCACGGCTACATTCTTTCTGGCATTCACTTATTTTTTGGTTGTCTGGAAGCCAAAAAATGCTTTTATATAGTTTAATACAGTACGTGTAAAACTGTAGCACAGGTACTACATTTGTGAACCATTTCCTGCCACTGCAAAAAAGTGATGTCATAGTAGGTAATTCTTCTCCTTTGCTTGCCCATTATTTTAAAAGCTGAGTGTTCAAAAAGCATCATCAGAGCAGAGTACAAAAACAAAGAGCCAAGGCTCTTCAGTACCAGCAGGCCTTGGATTCTTCTTGTAGGTCAAACTGAAGCGATTAAAGAAGAAAGAAAAAAGAGAAAAAAGAAAGGAAAAAAGAGAGAAAGACCTAAGCTTAAAATACCTGCTCAGTGAAAATCTCCTGTGTGAAGATTGTCTTCATTCTGCTGAGTGAGCTGGGTTTAATAACAATCTGAAACAAAGAATGAAGTACGGGCAACTTTAAGTTCTAGCTTCCTTATGAATAAGTACTGCAAATTTATTTCATAAACTGTTAACTTTTAATGTTTTTAAACTTGTCTTCACTGGGATACCTGGAAAACATTCACATCTATACTTCAAATGTAAAACAAAATATTTTCAAACATCAGAAGTTCATTACCCCACATCTTTCTTATCCTAAAAACCACGTACCGAGCTCTTACATTTGATGAGACACTGTTTCACCATAGTATACTGAAGGCAAGTCTCCCTCATAATTTTCAGAAATTAATTATTACATACATAGATATTTCTTTAAACTACTTAAAATAAAAATTTCCAGCTCAGTTTGGAAACTACTTCAATTAGTCTTCTCAAAAAGTTCATTTCTTGCAAATAACGATTTAAAAAACTAATTTAGTTAGTTACAATTGCTTTAAATATATTAGCAAAACCGAAGTTCTTTATATTAAAACTAAAGTAAATATAAGAGTATAAATACACAGTAAAAAGTTAATTTTAACAGAGGAATGTATGTGCTAGAAACAGTTTCGGATTTACCTTCATTCCCAAGGTGGAACAGACCAAATCGATGATCGCACTGAGCTGATTGCTGTGGAAATACATGGCTACCAAGAGAAGCATCTCTCCAAAAGAAGCAGACACACCAGAAATGCTAGTGATAACAAAGGGGAAGAGTTAATTTCCAATAGGACAGAAGTAAATGTGAGATTACTGGAATCATGACAAACAAGAGAAGCCTGCTCTCACCTTTCAAAGTAGGCTTCTTCCTTTATCATCCAACTAAGCCACATTACCATGAGTTGCTCCTGTTCCGGGGTGCTGCACAAAGAAAATCCATAAAAGATCCAATCCTTTTCCCAGGAACTCCTGCCAGTTTTACTAACAATTACTAGCAGAAAAGCCAGTATTGGAGGAGTCTTAAGCCTCGCTGACAAGCACTGATATTCAGCACAAACTTCAGTCCAATTGTCAGGCAATTTCTGTCTTGAATGCACACAGCAGGAAGCTCCATCCATTAAATAGCTATATGGCTGCTTTTTTGAACGGGGTCTCTACAGAATTTACCCATAAACTTGTTCAATGGAGAAGTGACCTAAGTAAGGCCAACTTTAGCCTTCAAAAACCATTCCAAACTAAACTAATGTCAATGCTCCTCTCTCAAAAGATTTGCTATGAACAGGAGGGAGACCAGAGTGGAATATCAATTTACTCACCATAGTGTGGGACAAACCCCTTCAATCGACATAGGGAGATTTGTATAAAGAATTAGGAGAGAAAAACTGTGCAGCCTTTGCCTTAACGGTGCTAAAACAGCAACATCTTTACAAAGCTCCTCCTTTACTGAGAGGTACCTGACAAGAGTGGAGAAGGCCAGAAGCATACAAAAGGAAAGAGATACAAAGCGAACACCAGCTGGAGTTGCAGGAGGGCGGCTGGTCATCAGCTGCAGCAGCTGCTCAGCTTCTTCATCAGTTGGCCTGAACAGGACGGAAAAAGAACAAAAGTCACGCTACTAATTTAAAGGTGAAGAGATTTCCAATCTCATCACAATAAAGGTTAAATTTTGCTCTGTTTCTTAATCTGTTTATCAAGTTGCCATCAATAAACGAGTATCAAGATTAACTGCAATTCTCTTTGACCTTAAAGACATAAAAATCTCTGTTAAGAAAGAACAACAGTGATAAAACTTCCCCAGGATATAACCTTGCCTATTAGTATAAAACACTTCACTTAAAACTAACAATGCATGAAGATGCTATATTAGCACTGTCTAAATAAGTAAAACCAGAGGAACAGAAATTCTAAATTTTGGTAGTGTATGTTGCTAAGAGTTTTCACCCGCTCTCTTCTACACACTGCTCCAAGCGCTCAGGCCTAGACTTCTAGTAACAAGTCAGTAGAACTGATCTTGCAGCATTAAAGAGAGCACCCCATTTCTTGTGTTATTTTAGATTTTTTAAAAAAAATCAGCAAAGTTGATACTTGGATCTTTACCATTAGAATGAAAAAGCTTTTCTGCTGAGAACAGTACTGGAAAGTAAAAACCATAGCTGTCTCCACAGACCTTAGCACTACATCATGTTTGCTCTCTGCACTATAAACATAGAGAAACTTCCATCAAACGGCAACTCCAGCCCTCAGCACGTGAGAAGGGCCTCCCCTAGCACTAAAATTGGCGAGTTCTGCTGAGACTGTTCCAAATCCAAAGCTCTCAACCTCTGTTTAAATGGACAGAGAGCGAATAAAAAACACAAGAGCATTTAAAACGTTCATTACTTCAGCCCAGCAATTCCCATCAAAGCACAGTAGAGGCGTAGCAGCGCGCTGGCTTTCACGACATGCTCCTCCTTCAGTCCTGAATACACAGAGACATTTGGCTCCATATCAACATCTGCTTCTTCAACAATGTGCGTGCTGCGAACCGTGGGAAGGATTCCCATGAGCTCCAGGAGCAGCTGCCTCCTCATTTGCCAAAGCACAGAACTGATATTATCTCTTTTTCTCTGCGTAAGAAGTTAAAAGATGAGAACAGCAGTGTAAAACTCATCCCACCAAACAATGTATTGTGTAAGAGCTTCCTTAACGATGAAGTCAAGGAAAAAAAGAAGAGGGAGGTGGGGGGGCAGAGGAATTTTTTTTAAATACAATTTTCAGTATCAGGGCAACTGGCAACACATGATCATGTTACACATCAAAGCACAAGCTTTAACTAACCCAACCAACCAAGCAAGTCAAGACAACTTCCTCTTGTGAACACTGAGGATGAACATATTTATCAGGTAAACGTTACAATCGTACAATTCCCTGGTTTCCAACGCACTGAGTCATCTACCTAAAAATCTCTCAGAGGAACAACCAAACAGCTGCCTTCAAGGACACAATTTATAGATCTGATGGTCCCATAAGAGGCTGCCTTGCGAAGGTTGCTTGCTACAAGACATGCAACAGGATTTATATGCACTCAGACAAATATAGGTGCCCACATCCAGAAGATTTACAGCAAACTACACGAATATTTTTTTTAAAGCACAATATTCAAAGATTTTCGTACCTGTTGGCCATTTCGGATAAAAGTTCCAAACCAAGTTCGAACCTTTGCATTTGTTCCAAGTAGCAAACCACTCACAAAACACACCAGGTCGCTCACTCCGTCATCTGAAGATTCATTTTTGGTGTGATCCAAGGTCAAAGCCACACCAAGACCTGGCAGATGACACTCTTCCACCTAGATAAAACACCCAGGCTCAATCACCTTTTTTGTTTTTAAAGCTCCAGTAAGGATCATGATGATGATTTTCGTGACAGACTTACCACCATGCCTCGGACCCTCAGAGCTTGGGAAGGGTTCATTTTACACAGGTGGCGAAGTGCTTCTGTTCTCCGACGGCCTCCAACACTCTCCTCATCCTGCCGTTCACCATTCTTAATCAAACCTCTACAAACTAAATATCCACCAGGAGGTGTTAAGTAAATCTGGCCTTTCCAACAGAAAGCCACATAAACACACAAAGCCCAGGCATTCTGTTCAGCTCACCGTGACTTATTAGCTGGGCCACACAAACCTTGTCCGGGCAAGAACTCATGAGCTACAGTATATAAGCACAACAAGGAAATGGTCTTTCTCCTCAGAGGAATTACAGGCTCATTACAGATTTATGCATCATCCAATTACTATCCAATGCTCTGTCTAATGTAACCTGTGCATCTGGCAGCCCTGGAGCCCGAAATCTTTATTGCGAGGTTAAGGGATGCTAAACAGGCACTGTCAATACAAATTTTTCACCTCGGCATGTGGTTCGGTGTAAAGGACAAGAAGAAGCAGGAAGGCTACAGTGTTTACAACGGTGACCTACAGATGAAAAGCTGCAACAGGCACACAGGGAGTCTACAAGGCGGTTGCAAAAACGGGGAATCAACATAATGATACGAAGAGCCCAGCAGCACCTCCAGATATAAACGCATTCAAATCAGATTTCATAAGCTGAACGCTCTCCCGTTCAAATGTTTACGACACACGGTTTAGCCCAGAATTAACTACATGCCTAGAAATCATTTCAAACCTTTAGAAAAAGCAAGCTGGACAAGACGACACTGTAACTCACCCTCATTAAAGCTATCAGGAACGTTGGCCACCAGAAGGCAGAGGAACCAGGCTCCGTTTTTAACGTGCAACAGAGCTTCAGCCACATCAACTATCGGCAACAGTGATGGCAGCTCTGGATAAAAAGACGGTTTTAAAAGTCAGCGTTTCACTGTGAAACAAGTAAAACCTTGCTTTTAACATGCATTAAAATAAGATGCTCAAACCAATAAACGGAAAATCAAAGAGCTAGACAGCCTAGATTGTGACTGATTTGAGGTTAATGACTCCAAAGGTTATTTTGTTACATTTGTAAGAGGTCAGAAAACACTATGAATACAGAATACTTCACCTGCTTGCAAAATGCAGAGAACATCTGCTGCCTCCTCCAGATAAACAGGACTCTCAAAGAGCTCAGAAGATTTGAGGAAAAACTCACCATTTGATTCTGACACCTACAAGACATTATTCACCATCACTGAACAGGTTTTATGAAGCAATTTGTCTGATCGGTCCTTTATGGCTTTAAATTCAGCAGATTAAGTACATTAGAAACTGTCAAAAATGTACAGCTATAAACACAGAACAAGCAAGAAAAACTTTAAGAATAAGAAATATTTACTAGTGGAAATACTTCAGTACAGCTCCTATCACCGCTTCTTTCCAGAAGAAAGAGAACTAGCTCACTGACAATGCTAAAAACATGGTAAATTTACAGAATGAAATAAAATGCTTGGGTGGGGTGGGGCAGGAAGGGAAGAAAGATATGGTGGAAGAAAGATATCATACTGCAATAGCAGTAGAGAACTGGATGGAGAAAAGTCACAACTTCATTTTCAAATATGATTTCTGCACTGATGCATCCCAAAATCACATTATATTTGAGTAAAGCATATTACAGAATCTACAGAGCCTATATCACATTAGAAAAGATTACCCTCGTTTGTTCTGAGGACGAAAGCCTTCCCCTAGGAAGCCAGGTTCATAAGGAGTTCAATCACAAGCCTCTGCTCCATCAGACTGAGACTTTACGTCTCGGTGAGGCAGGTAAGAACCGGAGACGAGTACTCACGCACAGCAGCACCAGGAACAGAACCAGGCAGCACCTCGACCTATAGTGGGTGCGTTTTCACTGACATCAAATTCACATGCATCCAGACATGGAGAAATTTACCTTATTCATAATTGCTAGTAATTCGCTAAGCACGAGACGAAGCCGACGAGGTGAGTCGCTGTGTTCAAATTCCAGCGTGAGCCCATGCTGAAGCTGCGACACCAAGATGCTTTCTCCGCTCCCTCCTCCTAGCTTGTGCCTAATGGACAATTAAAAACAACGGCTATTAAATGCTTCTACAAACACAGACGTTTTCCCGGTAAAAGGAAGCCAGTAATCCTGCAGGGATTTCTTCTATCACGCTAATGATCAGACAAGAGCGTTGCAACTGTAAGACGTTAGGAATCGACTCCAACGGGTTACGGAATGTGAAAATATTATCAAAATGTCAAGGTTCTCTATTCCCCAGCAGCACAGGCAGCACGGAGGAGCGCCAGCTGCCCTCCGCCCTCCCGTGGACCGAGCAGCTCCCTCCCCGCGCTCCCGCCGGGCGGCCCGGGCAGGACAACGTCCCCGGGACAGACACAAACCCAGCGCCCTGCACGTCGCTCTGTCACGAACAGCGGTTTTCCCCGCGGGATTCTCAGGGGACGCGAGGGAGCAGCGAGTGCGGCACCTCCGCCGCCGCGAGAAACAAAACACGGCGGCTTTCGCGCGTTTCTCTGCGTTACCGGAGCTGCTGCTCCTTGCTGGCGTCCTGCTCCAGGGCGTGGAAGTCCACGGAGAGCAAAGCCACGATGGAGTTCACGGCCTCCACGCCCGAGAGGAGCCGCAGGATGAGCTTCTTGTCCTGCGCCCAGCTCTGGCTCTGGTCGGCGGGGGCGCAGAGGGCCATGCGCACCAGGCAGGGCAGCAGCAGCCGCAGCTCGGGGTCGCTCAGCGCCGCCAACCGCACCACGTCCACCTTCTGCATCGCCTCGAAGGCGTAGGGGCTGACGAACTGCAGGCCCGAGCACTCCGCCATGGCGGCCGCCCCCTCCCCGGCCACCACCCCCCCCACCTCGCCCCCACTTCCGGCGCACGCCGAGCGCGTCACGGCGGGCGGGGCGCCGGAAGTGAGGTCATGCCGGCGCGCGGCAGCCCCGCCCTCCCCCGCGGTGAGAAAGAAGGCGACAGCACAATCAAGGCTTCATGAATAATTTATTCCATTTGAAATTTTTTTTTTTTTTTAAAAAGTATAAACCTTTTTTTCATTTCCTCAATCACAATTTGTACAACTCAGTGTTTATGGCATTCGGCAGCAATAGTGTTTGTTCCTTAATCGCTTTTATTATTATCATCTATTATTATTTAATTTTTGTGTCACGATAAATAGCGGGCCGAGGGCAGGTGGCGGCTGCGCCCCAGGGCGGCGCGGTGCCCTCGAGGGACCCCGGCGAGGGGGCCCGGCCCCGGCCCCGGCGCTCGGCCCGGGCTCGGCCTCCAGTTCACGGGGGGGAAAAGCCTCCAGCGAGGGCCGAAGCGTCCCCACAAAGCGACCCTGAGGATTGTGGTAGGTCCCAAATCCAGTTTTACTGTAAATTAAGCTTTACTCCACTGAAAATAAGAAGTACACCCACAAACAATAATAATTAAAAAAAAAAAAAAAAACAACAAACAAAACCCCAACCCCTTTAAGTATGAAGCATAGTCCTGGGTCCTTTCCTTAAAAGCCAAGCCCCAGAGCAGCCTCCCCAGGCGGAGGCTGCGGAGCCAGTGCCGATGGCGCACAGTTGTCACCGCAGTAACAACTCCCCAAAAGAAACCCAGATCCAAACATGGTTTCCGCAGCATTGCTACCAAACCAGGCTGATATGCTGTGCCATACTGTTGTGCAGCAAATTATATGGTGCAATAGCATTTTTTTTTAAAAAAACATTTTACTCTTATTTTTGAAAGCTTTAAAATAATGTAACATAATATTTTGATATTACAGTATTAACAAATAGTGCTTGATTAAAGACATCTGCAAGTCTTCATAGCAACACATGAAGTTAAAATTACCATCAGAGGTAAATATAGAAATACAATAATCTGCGCCATAACTGACAGCTCAGTAAGAACATAGCTGAGGATTTAAATATAAATTCATTTATGTTTAATTATTTCAGGAAATGCTAGAAAGATCTAAATGTTACAGCTACTTTAAAACATAAGGGTTGTTTGCAAGTACAATTGGTGGCCGCTGGTCTAGCAACGGGTGCCTGAATCTAATTCAAATAGTAGTGAGTCAAAGGTGACTAACTGGCTTAAATGCAGTAATGGCTAGGTTAAAATACCTTTTTTCTTTTTTTTTTTTTCCAATCGGAATGGAAGGATCTCGGATTCTTCTTTCATTGGACACTTAAGAGGAGGTAATCCTCCGCAGCTACATAACAGAACACTGCCATGAACAGTATTTTCCTGCAAGACCATTTTGAAAAGCTGTAGCTGAAATTTTCAAATATTTAAGCTTGTACTTGCTAAAGAACCCAAGTAATTGGACTGTGACAATTTTATTTATAAACCAGCTATTATCTGCACTTAAAATAGTTAAATGAAAGTAGCTAAACAAAAACCTATGCCCAATGTGGTAGCTGGCTCCACGGTGCTGGCAGGTTTGATATGTACGTTGCTGGCTGTGACTATTACTCCAGAAATGGCCCCTCCTAATCTTTTCTAGTGGTTATGAGATTATCATTTACACAAACTGCGTTGGGGGGGGAAGGAGTGGGAAACTGGCAGCTTTCACAGTTGGGAGTCTCACAGGGAAGGCTGAGGTCCAGGCAACAGAACACAGTTACGACCGTGTTCAGGCAGCCGATTCACTTACCTTTATGAATACAAGGCAGATTTAACACAAAGGAAGCCACACCAAAACCCAGCCCTTGGAACTTGGGAAACTGAGCCAGGGTTAAAAATGACCACTTAGCAACAAAGCTTAATAATAAAAAAAAAAATATATATAGGACATATGCTTTGAAAATTCCAGTTTTAGGAGCACTTTTCCACTTCCAACATCTCAGCCAAATGAGAAAAAGCCTTCTGTAAGACAGTAACGTGCTGTTTAATCTGCGGTGCATTACCGTTATCAAGATAAAGTAATGGACAGACCCGGTTTTTAACTCTGTTTATCAAAATATGCTAACTTCTGATTGCATTCATGTTACTTTGAAGAAATGACTGAAAATTTTCATCACCAATTGTACAACTTGTTTATACAAAACCAAAAATTTGCTAATATTGTATATACATGATTCAAGGAGACTGTTTATGTGAAAAATTCTCAGGCAGGTATTTTGCATTTACAAAACATGATTTTCATTAACAAAGTAAATTTTGTAAATGCAAGCGAATTCTTCCTTGCAGAGGATTCACAGCGGGTGCACAAATGGATCTTAAAACTTGCTCCTTTTAAGGTTTAAACCAGCGAAACGGACAGCGTTAAGACCCAGGACATGGGTTATCGCAACAGGCTCACGAGAGCACTGCAGGAGTTAAGTTTTTAATCTGGCAGTCAGATGAGGAACCCAGAAAAAGCATATGCAGTTGCTCTTCAGCACCCGTAGGGGCTATTTTAGAGCAGCATCAGACATTTGGCATGTGCTAGGAGAAAGGAAGGAAACTACCGAGAAAAAATGGTGACTGTAGATAGAGGGAGGCGGTTACAAAAGCGTTGTGATTTGTCAGTCCCTTCTTTAGGGAGGACTCGGTCTCCTTGGCACATGCCCCAGCCAGAGCCTGAAAAGGGGCTACGGGGAAGGCCACACACTGATACTTGGGACCTTCACCAGAGTGCCAAAAATACATTAGAAAGGAAAATGTTCAGGGTTTCGTGCGGTTTTTTTTTCTTTTTTTTTTTTACTAGTGGAATAAAATCTGAATACCAGAATTCACTGAGAATCTATATACACCACATTTTAGTTAAACACACATCAATCTTAAAGTCAAGATTGACTATTTTTGCATTTGTAAAATGGCTAGAGCTGGGCTAAATTTCAGCCTTACAGGAAACTTTGGATAAGATCAGAGTTTTCTGTGTGTTATGCCTCGGATTCACATTTTATCGCAAATGTTGAAGAAAATAACACAGTCACCACAGTGCGAAGAATATCTAGGTAACAACAATGCACAATAGATATTCTTTTAATATTAAAACTTGTATACTGAAAATAGGTCTGAGAATCTAGCCACAGCCCTGAACCATAACACAAACTTCAGTTAAAGAGTTTATTCGTTTTATTCTCACTACAAGTTAAACCACCTACAATATCACTTATATATTGCCATTGTTACTCTGTAAAGGTGTGATATAAAATGCTGTAAGACCCGGTACCTTTTCAATTTATATAAACACAGTGAACTTCATTACTGTACATGTACTCTGCAACTACAGCTTAGCTGTAAATCCCCCACACACAATGGTATGGACATTAACCCCTCTATCCCCATTAAACTGTACATCAAGACAATACAAATTTACTGTCCCCACCCACCCCTTACAAAAAAATAATACTCTAAAAGCAACCTACTGCAACTTTTAATTAAGACGATTACATATATTTTAGACCAATTGCTTTAAAGCAAGAAGGCAGTATAAACCTTCTAGGAAAATTTTTATAAAAGAGGTTAAGAAATATAAGACAATTTATACATTTAAAAACTTACAATAAATAAGAGATGCAGGCATTTTTGAATACTAGGTACTATAATCCAATACAAGAACATCTTGATGTTCCGAAGCCATAGGTTGAAACTTTTTGTTCCTCATGTTTCTTCTCATCTCCATGCTTTTAATATTCATTAACCATGACTGGGTACTATGGCTCATTACTCTTCACAAATACTGCGGTTGGGGAAAAATGGTTAATTTTGCTACTAAAAATGTTATAATACACTTTCTGATCATCATTCTAAAGCGTCCCCCATAGTCGATGACTCAAAGACAGTAGGGCGATAGGTGCCCCCCTCACAAGTCAAAACAATATTTGCTGGAAGTAACAAGATTCATACCCCATCACAAACCACTTGCACTGAGAAGAATTATAATTTAGTCCTGCAGTGAAATATCCCTTTTCCTCATTTTTGTCTTGCAAAATTCAGATGAAGATCACAGCATATTCATGATAAAGTTATACAACTGATTCAGCACCACAAAATGAATCGGGAGACACGACCGTCTGTCCTGGGTTGCAGGATCACAGGTTAGCCAGGAGAGTGCATTGTACTGTTCCAGAACAAACCTGAAAAGCAAACAAGCCTCCATCAAGCCAACAGATCTTCTCACCAGTATTTTACAGTCCTAATTTAACACAATCCAGTTTCTTTGGTATCGAAAACATAAGATAGGTTTGTCAACATCCTGAAATAACATGCCTTCAAAAGTATTACAAGCAGCTCAAAGCTAAACTTCCTTTCAGTGGAAAACTATTTTAATTGTCTACGCTTAATTAATGTCAAGAGGTTCACATATTAAAAAAAAGCCGCGAAGAAAAAAATCTGACGTTTTCTCAACAAGTGTCCTACGTTTACATGAGTCTCTCTAGACTCTTGTACTTCAGCATTTCAGTGTTCCTACAAGATTGCCATGCAAAATTCTGGCTTAACTGTAACTATCTTCCACTCATTTTATGCACCATCTTCTGTGTTACACCTCAAACTCTCTTCTAGCCTGAGGCATTCAAATGCCTTTCAAATATTTTTCAGTTGTAATCTTTCAAATATAATATAATATATAATATTTCAAATATATCAGTCTTTCAAATATTTTTCAGTTGTAATCAACATTGATTTGTTAAAAAAGGGCTTAGACATGTTTGGTTTTAATTGCCCCATTCTGTGATAAAGCCATCTTTTAATCACTCAAAGCACAGCAATTTATATTGTCTCTGTGATGTACTAAGGATATCAGCAGCACAAAGAAAAAACTACCAGAAACAAACAAATACATAGCTTCATTGCAGCAGTATTAAAAATGAAATGCACAGTATTTTTTGCAAGTGATCAATCATAAATACCTGAGCACATCAGAAGTTTGATTAGAATCAAGTGGATGGGAGTGTTTACTGTGGAGTAGCTCGTCTGATTGCACTGAAGGCACGTGGAGGTGCAAAGAGGCCTAAGAAAAGAAGGAACATGCTAGCAATTACTGCCTGATTCAACTACAGCGTATTTTCTTCCCTCTGTATCATTGACCTGTACCTCGCAGTCACCTTCTGTTCTCTGACACACAAGCCAAAACAAATCTTATCCTTAGCCCATGAACAAGTTCAGGAATTACCACAATATAAAGGAAAAGCACACACATCTCTCCTAAAAGCACAGTACTAGTAGGAATTTTTTTTAATCCCTTTGCTACATTAAGTGAATACTAAAAAAGCAAGTCAACTGGCCCAAGATGTCTAGTAAATAATACAGACTTGGAAGTTCAGTTGCTTTCCGTAAGACTGGTCTATTTATATTCCATATATAGAGCTGCTTAGGGTAAATAATAAATCCTCTATTAAAAAAACCCCAACTCATACCAAAGCCACAGCTGATCTTAGGCCAAGAGGAACCCCTAATCCAGACACAAATAAGGCTGCAGAAGATACATCTGTATCGTTAGAAAATAAAGCGTAGTACAGAGATACTAATTTAAGTCAAAAGTGAATAATGTTAATACAGAAAGTTTCTCTGTATACTAATGTATAGCCTTAAATATGCCAAGTGTCTTTTTATGGCACAATCAAGTCATAAGGGGATCAGACAATATCCAGACAGATGATACAATGGCTATCACTTGGCAAAAGCCAACATGGAAAACCTAGCTTTTACGCCTTGCGCAATACATAGAGAAATTTATTTATTTATTTTTTAACCACTGTAAATGAGATATTACATTACACCTGTACTTCCCCCTCCACCACCAGTCCCCATGGGAGTCAAGCATTAACCAGAGATCTGTCTAGAAGCTCAACCTACTTTTACAAAATACCATAGCACAAAGCCTGAAAAATAAAGGAGTCCAGACTACCGTGAAGAAACCATCAGAAGAGCAGAACCCTTCAGAACATTTGCTACTTCCATTAATCACCTTTTTTCCCTTAAAAAAGTGAACATGAAAAGCCAAAGCTTAAAAGATTTAAAACCCAACCTCTCTTGGAACAGAAACAGACCTATTTCAAGAGACATGCACCAACTTTGTTTTAAACATAGTAGTTCTCATAACTCAGATCCCTGCACAGTTTTCTATGACAGAGTGTCCAGGAAGACGGCCGTACAGCCTGATGAAGCTACAGTACCTTAAGAAACAAGGGACACTGATTTTGTGCTTGAGGACACGCTGACCAAAACCAGTCAGGCAATGGACCTGCTTTGGCAGTTGACACAAAATAACCAAGGGCCAATGGCTGCTGCAGTATATTTGTTACTTCATCATGAGATTCTGTTGACAGCAATCGATCTGTACCTTGACCCTGTAAAACAACAGGCAGTAGTTTAATATTAGAAGAGCACAAACTTAAAAGAAATTATCTGTAGCTTTCAAAACACAAAGCACTTGGAAATACCCAAGCATTACACGAATCTTACAAAGACAATCCAATATCCAATTGATTTAGAACATTTCATAGGAACCTTTCATTCCACAGAAGGAAATTAGCAGATGGAGAAAAACTAAACCAAACCACCCCACCTCCCCCCATATTTACTCTAATAGTTACCTTGCCCATATCACCTCCATGGGGGTAGTGGGACCCTGGAGAATGTACAGGGGATCCAGTAGGGGACGCAGGAAGAATATTTATAATATCAGGATCAAGATCATCTCCAGTGTCTAACAAGTCAAAGATTCCCATTCCATCTGCTCCATCTTGAAAAAGAACAAGACCAGTGAATTTCTAGTTTCCTACGTACAATACATTCTGAAATCAAGTGATTTTTCACATAAATCTTGAGGTTTATTAGAATAAACAGTTTTATTAGAGGGACAGTGATGAGGGGTTTTTTGGTTGGTTTGTTTTTAAAACAAGAATAAATCCAGTCTACTAACCATTGTTTGTGTTAAAGGCCAGATCCAAGTTTTCAGTGGTATAAGTTGACGATGCTACTTGCACAGATGCAGATGTGGGAAACACGAGTATATGAGTGCATGATGTGTCCTGTGGGGTGTTCAGCTGAGATGTCTGCATATTTAAAGTGGTGCTACGTCCAAACACAGAGCCGGTCGATACAGAATCTTTGGAAGAGAAATCAAGTATTTCCTTAGTTTTGCTAAACCTGAGCTATTAGTTCCCTTGCCAAAACAGACAGTTTCTCAAATACCTGGCATAATAATGAAGGACCCCTGTGGTTCCATTGCCACCAAACAAGCGCTGAGAATGCTGGGAGAGTCTGCAGCAGAGATACCACACATTCTGCACATGTCTTTTAGTCTCTTACTGAGGGACTGAAGGTTTCGGCGACTCAGCAAACAACTCCAGTCTGAGGATATAAAGGACACAGGTTTGTCTAGAAGACCAGTGCTTGCTACAGAGTACGTATTTTACATGTAATAGTGTGTGGTGCAAACTTCACATCTGTTAAGTTTCAAATACACAAAAAGAACTCTAAAATTATTTTGGTTTTCTTCCAGAAACAAGGACAAGACACTCTATATTAGTGAAAAATGAAAGCTTCAAACCAAGTTTTAGACTCTGAAATGCTAATGTTACCTTTTAATTCCCCATGTCCTATTCTTCCTAAACGGCCTATTACAACTCTCCATGGCAAAGAGCTCATCTGCACAAGTCCCAAGCACCATTCCCAGAGTTTCTGAAGACCAAGTCTGCGGGCAGAGCCCTTTTTCCTGCGAGCTCTAGAATTAAGAAAGCAGAGAAAACAAAACTAGAACTCATCTGCAACAAGTTTTTATTGCCACATTTTGAACATCTTTTGAACATTCGCAGGACTCAAGAATGTTAGTATTGTAGTGTATCAATTGCAACTTCAGTTAGTTTGGTTTTTTAATTAATCACATTGTAACACTGACATCAAAAAGGCAGCAAATGTGTGTGGCAAGTATAAAACTCAAGAAACACATGAAACCAAATAGCATTCTTCTAGAAACTTAACTCAAAACAATATGCACATAATATGGGAAATACCAATTTGCTTTAGCTTGTTTTGCAATGTAGCAAGTCTACAAAAGTCAGTTATTCTTACAGCATCATGAACAAACTAATTCTTCAGGGGAAGGAAAGAAGATATACATGCTAAAAATTAAATTAACAGTTCCATTCTTACCTGTTTGGTACATCAATATTAATTATGCAAGTTTCTAACTGTTCTCCATAGAGATCTGTACAGGATGCAAGAAGCCATCTTTGATCATGAGACAAACAGTAGCCTACAAAAAGTACGTTATACTTCTGGCCAGCTTCTCCAAAAGTTTCTCCGAGTTCTGTTTGCTTGTCCTTTACAGGAGCCAGTATAAAAGGAGGGGTGTATAGTCGAATACACTCAGGTCTCTATAAAAGATGACAGAACAGACAATGAAGTTTCAGAAAGCAATTATTCCTAACAGAACTTTAGTTAACGTGAAAGACATCGGTGATTTAATAGACAGGAACATTTCTCTGATCTGCATATTTACAGAATCACATTAACAATACTCACATCAGGGCTCTTAAGAGCAGTTTCCATGGCTAAACCTGGGCCAAAGCCAGTTAATGTTTTCACATTGGTGGAAGTTGGAAGAGGTCTCCGACACTGAGTAAAAGCTGAAAATGCCAAAGATTTTAAATGCTGAGTGTAAATCTGCCGGTCTTCGTGTTTCACAGGTTGTAGAAGGTACTGACATGGGACAATCTAGAACAGATTACAGAGGGGGGGGGGGGGGAAATAATTACTGTTTAATCCTTGGATTAATTGGCTTTTTAAATAGTATTTTGGGTACACTTCTTTTAGAATTTTACTTTACAACCAAGTTTCTCTGGTTCTTGGATATCTCCTGCCACTCTTTCCAAACCTATGTTGCAATCATTCTCACTGAAATTTTCTTCAGAGAAGAAAAGAATTTGTATAGCAGAGAATCTTGATGACTCCTCCAAAAACATGCCCTGTGTTAACTAGTTTTGCAGCTGCTGACCACATTACAGTGGGATGTCTCTCAGGAAGGAGCACTGCCTGAAGCCCAGCAGGGTGAGGCTGGCAGCACAGATTCCAGTGACGGGACAAGCAGCTTTCCCATACTTCACTCATTATTGGAGTGGGCCACTACATTTCCTCTGAGATAAGACTGAGTTTGGAATCTACTACAGGATTTGGCTATGGTTAATAACACCCAAACTGCTCTAAAAACTATAATCTTAATGATTTAACAGCCATAGAACTGTAAGTAATGTTTACAAAGCAAATGAAACTTTCACCTTGAGGGCATTATTGCCTCCAAAACACAGCCAAAGCCAAAGATACTTTTTTCGACATTTTGCTATAAACGTTGGCTCACCTGCACAGAAATTATATTCTTGATGTTAGGAGGAAGAACCTGAACCATCTCTAAAAAGCAGCGCAGAAGTCCAAGTGTCCACAAACTAGATGAGCTGCTGTTCTCATCCTTTTTTTCATATGTAAAAGGATCAATTATGTAAACTACAATTGCAGGCGGATAGGTGATAGCATGTGAATCTCCATCTGTAGGGACTCCAACTTTATCACGATCCATAGTGCTGGAAATGAAATTTTGAAACCAGTTACAAAAAGCTGTTTTATAATGATTTATTTTTACTTTAAAACTAAGATGAAATTTTCAAAGATAAATCTAAAGACCTTCAAGTCAACTGTGGTGTAAAAAATAGACTTTTTATTTCATTTTTATATGTGAGCTTATCAGCAACTCAGTATTGCTTGCCTTTTCTTTAGCCTTCTTTATTACAGAAGCTCAACAGCACATAGTTTTATTGCTTCAACTGGGGAAAAAGACTATCTAACAACAAGGTCAGTCTCTCAGTAAGAGCTGTCTTTACTACTATAACTTTGATAACAGAAATAGAACTTTAAGATGGTGCCAGCTATCTATTCCTCCCTCCTTAAAATATAAAAGTGAGTAGTTTTGTGTATTTTTTCTCTTTAGAGAGAGCAGAAAAAAGAGAAAGTTTAATTTTGTACCACAGCAGACACTGAGCTGCAATTAGAACTGCAGCTAAGACTGGAACTAAAAAGCTCGGCTCCACCATAAATGAACTTCCATTCTCCCTAAAAAGCAGCCTGGTGACTAGAAAAGAAATATAGGATTTTTATTGAGGGGACAAGAGTGACATAAATAGGTTCACATTAGTTGAGCTGAGGGTTTGTTTTGGGTTTTTTTTGCCGAAGCAGGTTTGACTCCGCAGTTCATTACCTTTCAGAAACCTCTGGATGGGGCTGTGCAGGTGCTGAAGTAGCATCTCCAGACATCCCTGCTGTTTGCAGTGTTGGCTGTTGCTGCTGTCCTCCCGTTTGCCCATTTTGGACTGTTGCAGCCTGAGTGGGCAGGGAGGCAGAAGTGGTATTGTTCATACTGCTAAAAGGTGGAAATGAGGAAGGCTTGCTTGTTGGTATCCCACTGCCTATATTGGCAGAAGAGGATGATGGGGCAGTGGTAGTCAACGTTGAATTAGCTGTAGTAGCTGCAGAAGACATGGCACTGTTTGATGTTGGTGTCATTGTACTACTGGTGGGAGCTGCAGGAGCAGACGACGGAGTGTTAGGATTTCCAGTGTTAGCTGTCACTGGGGGCAGAGCAGAGGCCGGCTGGCTGGAGGGAGGGACCAGATTTGTTTGGGAAAGTAAAGAATTGTCCAAAGGCTGAGAAGCAAGATAAGGACCTAAAACCAGAAAAAAGTGTAGATTTTGTATGCTTAAAAACAGCTGCAATATTTTGTCTACACAAGTCTATAGTTATAACAAAACACAGAGCAAACCTTTAGCATACATTTTACCTCTCAAATTAAAGTACCTGTATTAAATTTTCAAATTCTAGTATTCTCATAAGTCTTTCAGAAATATCCAGAAATCTATTCTTAAAATGATTTTTTTCAGCCATGTTGAATTGCCAGAAATCACTGCTTCAGAATGTAAGTCACCAATACAAAAAGACAACCAAAGTCCCTGTCACGCAGCAACACTGCTGTTCCCTAAAGATACTGCTAGATGATAAGAAGCCATTTCAGCAAATATCTAGATATGTAAGTTTGTGGATTCCCCCCCCCCCCCCAAACTTAAAACCAGAAAACTCGAACAAACAATAAGACTCAACGAATAAATGCAATGATTTCTTCTCCTCTACTGGAACAGAGGAAGTGGTTATTGTCTGAAATAAGAAACAGTAAAAAAAAGAATCATACCTAGCTCGTATCTGCAAACTTGGGCATATAGTTTGAGTTTGGAAAATGCTTCATTGTTGGCATTAGCTGTCTGTGAGAACCATTCTGTGACCAACTTCTCAGAAAGTTTCTTTGAAGCAGTAGGTCCAACTCTCATGATCCCATCAGGCAATAACTTACAGATAGGTCTGTGCTGACCAAGCCTGCATGACTGCAAAGAAGGTAAAACAGAAGATGCAAGATAAGGAATTTGTAAGCCTTAAAATGGTTAAATATCACACAAAGGAGCACACGTATAAGGACAGAGAACTCAGTTTAGTTATAATATTCCAAAGTAATATTTAATTCTAGAATACTACACCAGGATGAAATATTTAATAGTGATTTTATGGTTTATTTTCAAGTTTTCCTAAATGCAAGAAAACCAGGTTGACACATTATCTATTCTAATCTTAATCACGATCGGAGTAATACGTGCATTTAATTAATTAATTAAATGTAGTTAAAACAATTAAAGTGGTAATACAGAGTTTTACCACTGAGTGGCGCTTATCAGATAAAGACGCTCAAAACAGCTATTCCTAAAAGGAATGGTGAGCAGCATGAACAACCCTTATCTTCCAGGTGCCTATTCCTAAAATCCTTTCTAGCAGCTTTCCGAGACAGTATTCTGTGCAAGCATTTATATTATCTGAGACAAGCCTGATAAGTAGTTATGAGCATATATTAGAAACAGTGTTTCGAAAATCCATTTCACTACTATAAATAACGTACCTCGTATATTGCAGTCAGATCCCTAAAGAAGCTTTTTGCTCCATTCAGCAGAGCCTCATTCTCAGGGCACACCACAACATAAGCAACATCTCTTTGAGATCCGTAAGGTTCCAACATCAGCCTTTCCCAATACGGTAACGCAAATGGCGACAGCACCAGAAAATCGTAATCATATCCCAACAAAAATGTTGGGATTGGCAGTGGTTCCGGGGACTCATCAGTTCCTGGAAAAGCAAGACACGTTTTCCAATATATTAAGCAGGAAGCTTAAAATTAACACCCTGCTTCTAGGAAACATGAATAGAAAAACCACTAGCGTTCCCAGCATCTAACAGGAAGTAGCACTGATTATAAATGGAATAGTTCCCATTTTAACAGATACAAATGAAAAACCCGCATGTATGAGCCAACCCTCTGCAAAAAAAAAGAAAAAGCATCAGCTAATTATTTTTATTTGAAATCTCTCAGGGCCTCAAGAAGAAGTTCCACAGTTGTTTAATATTTCTATCAGTATACAGACAATCAGAACAGATCTTTGCTGTCTAGGAAGCCTTCCCCACAGAGTCTAAGCAATCAGTGATCGAAAGAAGAGGGGTAAGAAATATAAATAGCATAAGCAGATATATAAAGGACCACGGAAAGAAAAAAGCTTAAGAACATGCATTTACATGTACCCTAAATGTGTAATTACCATGTTCTAAATATAGCTACAAAAGATCTGCTGGTGAAAGGTCACTCTTCTACATAGTGGTAAATAAATCTCATATAAGTGAAGTCAGTTTAAATCTTGAGTGCGCAAAATTTACCTCATATCTGTAAATGTGCATCACTTGCTGGCCATTCCAAATATTTATCATAGACAACACAATGGATAACCTCAGATCTTCAACATAGTTGTGAAACCACTGAGCAATAAAGCACACTTTTTCAAGCATTTCAAAGCTACCATTTTTAACTATGCTATTTTTAGAGTAATTAAAAAAGAGAGTAATTACTCTGTTTTTAACATTAAAGCCACTTTGCAATTCAGTCCCTCACTCAGAGAAGTGTCAGGTGTATATAAACAGTGCAATTGAAGCTGTTCATTTTAAATACATATATTCCTTAAAACAGTAAATGAATTAAAGATATAAATATTTTCTGGTTTTCTAAAGAGAGGAGTTCTGCCCTGTCTAACAGCTCTTGTTAGTTTAAAGAAAGGTTAAATGCTGTTCAGGATTCCAATGGGCTGAACAGCATCCAGACGCTGAGGTTTGGTGGCTGGATCAAGCAGAGATTAACAGACAGGAGTCTACGCAGCAGTTTACCGTAAGAGCCTCTGCCAGCCATTTTGTGAAACTGTTGCCACGTGAGGGGGCCTTGCACACCCCAGGACCGGACTGTTCGTTTTTTCTGAATTGCATCCTGAAGAACTGGCTGGAGCGAGAGGAGCATACGAAGGATGTCCTGGGAACACTGCATGCTCACATCCACAACTGAAAGGACAAAAAATTGTCAAGGCCTACTGCAAAAGCAGGATACAGTAAAGCCCTCCACAAACAATCCAGAATCCTCCACCACCTTGATCTTAAACACAGTCACTCTCTTCTGAAGTGTACCTGCAGGCTACCCAAAAGCCATGATATAAGAAGTTAAGCACATGAATTTAGAGTTCTCCCTCTATCCCTCTCAGCTACTTACAAAAAAAAACACAGATGAATTTTTTTATTTCTTTTTCTGTGGAGTTTTTCCCTTGAAAGCCTTACCAACTTATGATTTAAACTAAGGGAAAAGACCCTAAAATTTAAAAAAAATTACAAACAAGTTATACAACCCTTAAACTATAGGATTTTCCCTCCAAATAAAGGAGGGTTAGGCAGACTGCAACCCAGTGCTCACTTCAGAGTCGAGGGAAGCCTCAGTCACAGCCTGTTTCATCAGCTTGTGACCACTTTGCCATTTAACGTACAGTGTTTAAGAATAGAAAGCTCACACAAAATTCATTACAGTTATAATTTCATAGCCTTCCGTTTCAAAGTATCTTTACTTCTTTCTATCCTAAATACTAAAGTCACAATAACACTGAGTCTTCTCCTGGGTGCCTGAAAATATTGATCTATCTATAGCCTGGGTTTTTAAACTTAATTCCCCACCAAAAACCAGAAACCTACCTGCGTTTTACTGTTAGTCCTCCTCGTCCTAACAACTATGAATTGCAGCTAACTGCTATCAAAGTTTCATATTTCACTGTTCACCCTGCTAGAGTTGCTACTTGAAAAGACTATTACTGAGAGAAGTAGCATGCAAATACACACAACAAAGGGTATTCCATGAGACAGGATATCATTAGTCAGACCCCAGAAGGAAAAATCCAAGGCGCTCTGGCAGATCCAACATACAGCGAAGGCTACAATAATGTTTTATTTGCTACACATGCTATTAAACTACCGCCCCCCCTCCCCCCAAAGAAGGGGGTCAAGCCAACTGAATCATAGATCTTGTTTAATTCTGCCACAGTAGCCTTGACAATACAGTCACCATTTGAACCACCTACACTTCCTACGTACACTCATTCCACAGAGCCTCTGCGGATGCAGTCACCAAAAGCTGCTTTAAAAGAGTAAGCCTAGCAAAGCGTTGTGGACAGTTACTGGGGTCTTACATTGCACTTCAAATTTATGCTAGGAATTTACAACTGATGGTAGGCAAGGCCTATACTCTGCTTGGTGTATGGTAAAAGCACAGAATATAAAAGGAATGGTTATTCTGAACACTTAAAATATAAGTTTATGCAAGCGTGCAGGTGGAAAAACAGTCTTAAGCACCCAGTATTCACAACAGAAACAAAAAAAACCAAACCCTTAAAAATACCCATAGGTGGACAAATAGAAAATAAGCTGTTTTCAATATTTACCATTTCTTTTTGACCAGTGGTGCAAGCAAGTAGTTTTCACAAGTGCTTCATCAACTTTCCCTCCTGACATATTGTCCATGAACTGCCGTCCATGTTCCAAGGCTAAGTAGCAGTCATTGCAACAATCCCTTTCTTCTACACGTACCAGGTTGCTAACTGCACCAACTTTGGGAATGGAATCTTGATCTGCTGCTCCAAACGGTGAGAACAAGTTGGTGCATTGATCCTGCAGCAACAGTATTAACTCATCAGGCAGTTTCTCAGGTTCTTTCAGTCCTCCACTGCCATGTTCAATAGAAGTAGCTCTGAGAGCTTCAAAGCGTTTTTCTGCTTCTTTGCCGCACTCCGTATTACGTCCCAGAATATCCAATTCATCTTCAAGAAACAGTCCAGAACTGTTGCCAAATTTTCTATTCATAACAGCACTGAAACCACAGGTACACCTATACTGGGCCTCTTGTGTTGGATCAGGAATGTAAACTCCAACATCAGCACCTTTGATGTTCATATTGCAAACACATATGCAGCAGCTGTCAAAGTTACAGTCTTTGAAGAGATTCATTACAGACTCTGAGAGGATGAGATTCACATAAAGACTGTGTGCCTCTGGAATGGAAGGCACGGTTGCAGGTTCAACAGAATTAAGCGGTCTACATGTCGACGGTGTGGAAGCTGGTGAGTATAAGTCAGAGTTCTCATATTTGACTGAACCCTGTGCACTTGCAGGTCCACCAGCTCCACGAGGTGTTCGAGGAGTCCTTGGTGTTCTAGGAGTTGGGAAACGAGGGGTGGAAGGAGAAGGGAGAATTCCAGCTCCACTGTTACTGGGAGGCGCGCTACTCGGTGGCATCCCAAACGGAGTATGAGTTTGTGGTGTGTATGCAGGGCCATACTCTTGATCCATAGTGCTTCCATCACTAACAGCAGCCACAAGAAGGAGGAAATACTTTAAGTACACAACATACTGGTTTTGAAGTTTAAGTCTCAAATTTCTAAAGAAAGACGTTCCTAATTAATATTTGCTTTTTTAAACTAGTCTTTCATAATCCCCAGCAAGATTTTCATTCCCTAAGGAACTTCAAGACCATTTGTTCTAAATGACTTTGCAGGACTCCCACTGACAGCACTGTTAAAAGAATCTTTCCCTGCCTCCTTTCGTCTTTTCCTCTGCACAAAGCTTCCAGGAAACAAGCATGGTCAGAATAAATTATAAATTCCCTGGTTGTATGGACTCTAAAGGACACCTTTTTTTGTTCATATTTTATTTACATGTTGTGTTGACACACACTAAGAAGATATTCCAGGTCTATCAACAGCAGGTTCAGCTCAATCCATGAGGAAAGTATCACCTGGAAGCGTTTAACATTTTCCTTCCTAAGCGGATGAGTATCTCCAAAGACCTATAAGGCTAATGAGACCTGGAAACATATTGCTTATGAATCACGCTAACAGAAGCAATGTCAGTATTTACCCCAAAATTTAATATTTGTGTAATTTTATCAATAAATACATAGCCTCCTTGTTGCCTAATCCGTTTATACCAGCTACTAATGCAGGAGAGAAAGACGAATAAGTGTTTCCTTCAAGAAGAACAGCCAGCAAGATCATCACTACCAAATGCAGATTACAGAAATGCCTACTGCAATACTACTGTTTCCAGGCAATGTCACACTGGGCATAGCTTGCAATCAAAGGAAATGTTTTCCTAGTCCCAATACAGCCGAGATTACTGCTATTTAAGAAAATAATTTAAGAAACAGAAGCACAACCTACTAAGCCCTTACAGTACCTACAACACCACTGTAAAAACAAAGTCCCAAGTTTACATTTATCTTGATTGTTACCATCTTCATTACTTATTAAAACTGGACTTGCACCATTAAGCTTCCCCAAGAAACCTTTAAATGAGACAACAAATAAAATGTATGCACAGTTAAAATGCTATTTGGAAGACGGTCTCTTACAGTAAGGTTTAATCCTAAGGATTTTTTAAAGGCTCTTGTCAGTTGTATAAACACTGCATCTTTACAAGTTTTTCTC
This sequence comes from Pluvialis apricaria, assembly GCA_017639485.1. NCBI lineage: Eukaryota > Metazoa > Chordata > Aves > Charadriiformes > Charadriidae > Pluvialis > Pluvialis apricaria. The sequence continues at coordinate 2,144,796 of CM030024.1, forward strand.
ATTACAGATTTACAAAAAGAAAAATATTTAGGGGTACTTCCTATAGTGTGGATAACTGACCACCCTACAAAGCTTAAGCATTTGCGGCACGTCATACCCATCTTTGATGAATGGCATGGCAGGTCCCGGAGGAAGTAAATCCAGCTTTCCCACAGTCCAACTCTGGCGATAAATGCATTCTTCTGGCAGTTTGATGGGAGGAAGACACTGGCTGGGAAGTGTCTTCAGTGGTGCAAACATGGAACATCCCACTAAAGCTTGACAATTCTCAGGTTTATAAACATATGAATAATCCTAGAAGTTACACATGGTAAAGCATCAGCATGTAAAATAAGTCACTTTAGCAATTAAAATGCTTCTCAAAAAAAAATGTGACCAAGTTCAAGCAGTAGTTCTTTAATATTAAATCCTGATATAGCTTCAAAAGAGAAAGTTAGATTTGTAAAGAAAGACATCATTTGCACTCATGGTTCTGCAAAAAGCAAAATGCCAGCACAAAACAATGAACTACAATTACTGAAATGCATTCCTTCAACTTACTAATGACTAATCATGTATTACTCTTTCTTGAAGTTTAAGTGGTAAAATACTACATACTACTTACTAGAATGTGCATTACCTACCCCAGTATAATGCAGGGCACAAGTTACAAATTGTACTTAATTTCCCACAGTTCCTGTTCAGGATTAAGTAATAAAATGTTTCTAATGATTATTGTTCCATTTATCAGGACTATCAGCACTACCTACCTTTATTTCAGCAGGTTTGGGGCTGCAGAAACCCTCGTCTACTTCAATCCTGAACTGAGCTCCCACACTAGAGCTATTCCCTTCAAGTACTGTTCCTCCAAGTGTAGTGTCCATACTGCCATATTCCTTATTATTCATGTTCATTGGAGAAAATCCCATAATATGTTGTTCCAATGAAGGTGGAGTTGGATACATTTTATGGAGATCTGCAGTGCCTAATTTCAGATTAGAAGTAGGCTTTAGAGCATGAAAACATTCTGAAGTATTTTCTTTGTCTTAAAATTTCAGTAGGGCAAATGAAGCGTATGTTTCCAAATTCCCACAACGTATTAGCAATCAAATGTTTAGAGCTAGTATTCTATCTAGAAAAAACAAATAAAGCTTACTTATGCATGACAGTGGGTCTAGATTTCCTGCTTTTGCCTCTTTGCAGTTGGATTTGTCATCAGCGCCATTCACTGTTCTTTTAGATCCAGGCTAAAAAAGAAAAGAAGTATTGTAATAAAATCGCTTCAGACATGAACACGTTCATATTTCCTGCTTACAGGAAGTTTCATGTGCAGTAGACATACAAAGCTAAGACTTTGTATAATATTTAGAAAAAATAAAATAAATCAGAAGCCCAATGCTAGTAGTTGGGGTTACACTTCTCCTCCCTTAATACTTGTAACTCAGAGAACGCTCTCCCATCAAGTCATGATGCTATTAAAATGAAAGACCAGTTATAAAGTAACTCTCAGCCTGTTAGCAGACATATTAAAAAAAGCTAAATAGGGCTGCCCACAATCTATCAGAAAAAACATACACACTCCCAAAGCCATGCTAACATTACTGATGTTACCACATGAACAGGAATAGAAAAGATAGAGAAACACAAATCCTGGAACAAGAGGTACAGGGAAGAACAGCTGTTGAAATTAAAAGAACAAGAGATATTTTACAATGTTTAGACAGCACTAAAGTCTATAGAAAATAAAAGTCTTCGTGTTTAAGAGTAAATACACTTGCTTTATATAATGATGACCTTTGATGGCTATTAAGACCCTTCAGCCCTTACTCAGCTACAGCTCCCATTAAAGTTGATGGGCATTTTGTCTGGGTAAGGGGATTTGGGATTAAGCATGGAGTGAAGTACAGCTCAGAAAAGACAACTGATTACAAACAGTATTGAAATAGAAACTAAAAAGATAATGGATTCAGAGCTATCAGAGACTGCAAGAGAAACTGCTCCAAGATAATAGCTGCTGCAATGAAGCAGCTTATTTGGCAGAATGTCCACATGTTTAAATGCCTCTTCTCTATAAGAAGTTTTTGTTTAGTTTCAGTATTATCTTTACTGACTAGTTAAACAGAACCTAGACCATAGGAAAAGAGCACCAGTACCACTGTCAAATCTGTAAAATTATAACTAAAGGTATATTCAAGAAGCATATACGGGCTTGATAGTAAGGATATAAGATCAAAAGCTTGTTTGTATCAAAAATATGATTGTATGAGTAAACCAGAACAGTACGTCTGCTATAAAGGAGCCACGGCACTTGCTTATATGCATGTTTTGCAACCTCTCCTACAAATGCCAAAAAACCCCAACCCAAAACCACAAAAAGACATACTTGTTCCTTGCAGGTTTTTGTCTAGCAGCTACCATTACTTTTGCACATCACTTACTGTTAGTTCATCTTCATCAGAATTGAAGAGATTGTCAAGGTCAGTATAAGAGACCACCAAGTCTGTTTCATGGAACAGGCTAGTTGATGCAGTGCGAGCATGAGCAGCAATACGTTGGGCATCTATAAAGAAAAAAAACATTACAAAACCACTGGCAATATATATTCATTAAAAAAAAAAAGGACATCTTAAAAACTATTTCCACAGCTGGGGAGAGAAGTATGTTCTCAGTTCCACTCAACTATCTTACACATAAGTGAGGTCCCTTCAATTTTAAGCTTTGGATTTTATAACCAACATTTATTTGCAAGGTGCAACAAAGAAAGTGTGTTCCAAGCAGATTCCTAATTCTGAAGGGACAGGAAACTACAAACCATAAAGTAAAAATTTAGCCTATTAGAATCTATTAACTATTCAAGAAAACATTAATATACTGCAATTAAAAGAGGAGGAAAAAAAAAAGTCTCTTTACCTTGCTTGACAGAAGGACTAAATAGAGACATAGCATCTTCTCCTTCATGGGATAGAACTGTAACACTAGGTGTCCCATCCTCAGCCTATTAAAAAAAAAAAAAGGTAGAAAAGTTTGCTTCAACTAATTGGGGAGGTGGGGGGCATTTTACCTCCCTAAGGGAATTCTTGTACATATCTGAAGTATCAGGTTGTCATTAGCCTTCTAGCTCAGCAAGGTGTAGTTTGTGGTACTTGCTCAGGGAGAAGGAAGCTTGGAATACAGACAACACACTAGCAACACACAGATGAGCCCAAATAAGAATGAGAATCTTCGTTTTTGTGTTGGGGATAAATTTAAAAGGCAAGCTGTAGATTATTGCTACACCACCTTATTGAAAAACAATTGATATCAAATGCTATACATTAACTATACTAGTTATTGAATGAAACTCTCAGTACTGCAAGTGTGTACAGACACAACTAGTCCTAACAAGCAAATTCATTTCATATACAAGTTCCCAACACAGTTATATTTTCTCCTTTTTTGGAGGGTGTACTTTCATTTTAAGTAGCAACCTCATATAGTTGGTACTGGCTAAAGCGCGAGGAAAAAAAAAATTCAGTTCACTGCACAGGCAACTAGTCCGAGTTCACCTCCCCTACCCCCAAATCTTTCCACACATGAACAAAGCACTTGCCTTGTTCTTCCTCTCTTCCCCAAGCACCTGCTACCACCCGTTTCTACAGAAAGGCTACTGAGCCAGATCGATTTTTGTTCTGATCCAGCAGTGTTCTCCCAATATAAGCCATAAACCATAATGCAATAGCACCACCAGTGTGCCAAAAATTTTAGGTGTATTTAGAGGCATGCTGCATAATTTCATTGATCATTTCTGCTGGAATACTTTTTTTTTTAAATGTACTTTTAAGTACACAGAGAAGGATTTAAATTATATTTGGTGACTACAGCAATTTGTTTTCATTTCATCACTGATTTGTATCCTCGCTTCTTTACTCACCTTCTGTTTCTTCCCAGCTTCCCTCTCAATGTTCTGCCTATCTTTTTTACTATCAGGAAATAAGAATTCCACATCACCATCAACAAAGGCGTAAGGATCAATTTCAGGTTCCTGGTCAGCTTCCGTCGCTACTGCCGTTAGGTATTGGTTTCTACTCTGATACTGTTGCACCAGTTCATCTGAAACCTTTAAGGGTTTCCTACATTGCACCATTAATCTGAACAGAAGAAAAATAAAAATAACAAAATATTATTTATAATTTACATGGAAATACTTTTGCTATCACACAGCCTTTACAAGAACGACTTCATCATCCCTTCCCACTTTCTTCCTTTCCACCCCAGCTTCAGAAAACTTTTTGGGAAAAAGATTAAATCATCAGTCATTTAATATAACCTTCTTACACATGTCAGATACAGCAGTGTGATTCATTCTGCCCATTTCTCCTCAAGCACTGTCAATTCAGATAAAGATTAGTAATTTATCCCAGGTCATAGCTGTCATTTATTAGAAAGTACAATGTATTACACTATCTATACCCACTAAAAGAAACTCACCAGGTTAAAAAAATTACTCATTGCCGTTCCCCATCCATGTCCAAACAAATGATCAGAAAGGAGTTACTAAACCTGGATTTTCCACATTTTAAGAACCTAATTTCTGAACATTTAATTCACGTAGATGTAGAAAGTATGCCAACCCTCCCAATACCCAGCTGTGTCTAACACTACAAACAGCCCAACACTGCTGTACACAAAGCCTGGCTTTCCACACAGCCCGAGCAATAACCACTACTAAAGCACACAAATGCCACTATGTGTAATAGTCATTTACATCACTTCTATCAATACAAACGAAGCTTGCAACACACCAATATCTAATTTACAAATGAGAATAATGAACACACATTTGCATTTGTCAGCGTTTCTCTTTTCTTAACACTTGCAGCCAAAAATGGAGTTGGTAAGTACACAGAAATTAAGTTTTTGTATCAGGATTATTAGTTTCACAGATATAACATTGCATCAGCAAAAGGAGATATTGGCAAGTAGAAAACTGTGTTATGATTATGAGCTATACATATGCCCCTCTACCTTCTGCCCCCAAACAAACTTTATTTTATGCATCCCACTATATAAGAGGCACCACGTGAGGAAGCTATTCCTTCAAACAAGACAAGTATTTCAAGAGTGTCAGACTAATGTAGGTACACAATTCCTTCTTGCTCCAAGATCCCCTTCCTCAGCAGCAGAATGACCAGTGAGAAGCATTTACAGAAGTATTGTGCATAGAATGGAAGAAGGACATTGCAAGGATGAAGATTACAGAGGGATACTTCAAGTCCAAACATATCTATCCTTTCCCTTCTTAAGCCTCTATCCAAAAGGCAATGCTATCATCCCAGAAAAAACTAATGTGTCTCACAATTAGCAGGGCTTTTGACAGCCTAGATGCAAACACTAATCTGGAGTTTAGAATAAGATAGGCTTACATTTCTCCTCTGAGAGACCAGAAAGAAAGAAAAGTATGATACAGAACAATTCAAAGAGTTCAGCCTTGAAATTCTGCACACAAAAAGGCACAGTCATTCCTCAGAGTCCTCCACGCTGCCTTGTACATCCCTGTCAACTACGCGGTACAAGAAAGGAGACAAACAGTTTCAATTTTTCAAAGGAATTCCTAGAAATAAGCTTTCCAAAGAAACACCTCACAGTCAACAACATTGTCAAATCCATCTACGCTAGTCATCCATGCTCAATAAAATCTTGTTTTAGGAATGACCACCACAGCACGACCGTCCCCAGACAACAGTGCAACGGGTGCTGCTGTGCGTCAAGCACCATTGGCTTTTGTGCCTGCTGTAGCACTCCATGGAGTTGAGAAAATTCTCTTTTTTAAATCCTGCAAAAATTACCATCAGAAAAAAAAAGAAAAAGAAAAAGATAGGAATGACTTTCTAGGATCAAGGAATTAAACACAAGGAAACATACATAGCGAAAGCAAGTAGCACTTTCCAGTATTTTGACCCCACAGAGGAAGAGAACTTACTAGCCAGATACTCCCGGGGGAGGGAATGTTCAGTAAGTTGTTAAGTCAAACTAGAAGTCACACAAGGAAAGACCATGTCTTGAATATAAAAAAAGAAAATTTTGAAGTAGAGCATATCTTTCTCCATCTGGTTGGCTGAAATGAATTCAAGGCAAAAACACTAAAAATCCTATAAATGCACATCTTGAAAGAGCTGAGACATGCACTAGCTAATGTAAACTCTTAAACAGTGAAAACAAAAAAGATATGGCTACGAAAACGTGCATGAGAACAGACCAACAGCTATAGCATATTTACTTCTCCTCACAGCTTTCCTATGCAGCAAAGTCAATGTGACTGCCATCAGTGACTTTCCACTGCCAGCAATGAAACAGAAAATCAACATAAAATTTCAGTCTTGTGAGTAGCTGCTACAACTCTTCTACTACAAATTAAGTAAACTAACTCCTTAAAAAAAATAAAAAAAAAAAAAGGAAGAGAAGAAAACACCCTCAACAATTTGATACTGGTCACATTAAGAATCTCCTTTCACCTAAACATGAAAAAAAATTTTGGACCAAAAATAATCAACAGCAAGTGAGTTGATAGAGGCAACTCTGGGTACATTCGAGATGCATTTTGTATCCCTTGATCACAACCCGAAGCCAGAGTTTGCCACCTCTGCATCCAGGCGCCCACTGTGTTAAGTTTGCACTGCTATGAACAGCCCTGTCAGCACCTGTGGCTCCCCGTTACCCTCCTTTTCCTGCAGCACGTCCTCGCAGGGAAGCATTGGAAAAGGTGGATGACGGGAAGAATTTCTTACACAGTACAACAGCAAAGGTGACACAACCCAGAAGGCCAATTGGTTTTGTTTCAGGTTTTTTGTTCTTATGGCTGTGTTGAGTTTTTTTTGTTTGGTGGTGTTTTGGGTTGGTTTTTTTTTGGTGGCGGTGGTCATCCTTTTGGGGGAGTTTGGGTTTGCTTTAACTGGTAAAGAAATCCATGCTGATTTATTCTGCAGTAAAACAGAGCTCAAATGTAAGTTTTAACACTAAATCCACTACTGTTATTCTTTTCCTCCATTGCCTCTAAGCTCCATAATTTATTAACACTTAGTCAGTATCAAAAAAGTAACCAATTCCTTTATTCTGATGAAAAGAGATAGCAGCAGAATAGAACATTTTAAAACCTGGTGCTAGATCACACTAGCTTTCAGAAATAAATTATATTTATTAAAAAAAACTTAAAAAAATAACTATAGATGACACATACTTTATTTCAAGAAAATATTAACTTGTGTTAAAATAAAATAAATAAATATTCTCAGATACATTTCCTGTAGCTCAAAGGCTGAGGCTCTAACAAGGATCTAGTCTGACTGTCTCAATATTTCTTCAGATTAGACAAGCTTTGTTTAATGAACGAGGGTTTCCCGTACGATCTGAGGTCCAAGAGCAGTTAACAGAAGACACACCAGTCACTTGTTTTCTTTGAATGATAACCTCAAATCCTTAAGCCTTTTGAACAGCAACACAGAGAGAATGCACCATGTGCAAGAACACCAGTTTATGTTACTTATTCCAAAGAGAAATTCCTGAAAGTAGAGAAAATAGAAAGTAGTCGCAGCCTTGTTAACATCTTCCAGGAAACCAGATCAGCTTCCTCATTGTTCCCACCAGCCATTTAAATACCAGCTTACAAAATCTAAGAGCTCATCTGAATAAAGACAAGCGCAGAACCAAGGTGGAAGAAACTTTAACAGGGTAAGCCCGCAGCTGAGACACCTATAAAATAAGAAAGGTTTTTGGGTTTGTTTTTGGGGAGGACAAATGGAAGAGGAGCAAAGACACACGGGACAGGACACTAAGTCCCAAATAGGCATAATTTGGCTTCAGATTAGTTTTACAGTAGAAAAACTTCATTGCCATCTGCTAAATCAGAGTTCTAATGAGAAAAACCTGGAAAGTCTTACTACATATATGTGCTTTGTGCTCATATTTCACAGTATCGTCAGGGTTGGAAGGGACCTCTGGAGATCATCTAGGTCCAACCCCCTGCCACAGCAGGGACACCTACAGCACATTGCACAGGACGGCGTCCAGGCGGGTTTTGAATGTCTCCAGTGAGGGAGACTCCACAACCTCTCTGGGCAGCCTGTGCCAGTGCTCTGCCACCCTCACAGGAAAGAAGTTCCTCCTCATGTTAAGGTGGAACTTCCTGTGCTCAAGTTTGTGCCCGTTACCTCTTGTCCTGTCACTGGGCACCACTGAAAAAAGACTGTTCCCATCTACCTGGCACCCTCCCTTTGAGTATTTATAAGCGTTGATAAGATCCCCCCTCAGTCTTCTTTTTTCTAGGATAAAAAGCCCCAAGTCCCTGAGCCTTTCCTCATAAGAAAGATGCTCCAATCCCCTCATCATCTCCGTAGCCCTTTGCTGGACCCTCTCCAGCAGTTCCCTGTCCTTCCTGACCCGGGCAGCCCAGAACTGCACACAGTGCTCCGGCTGCGGCCTCCCCAGGGCAGAGCAGAGGGGGAGGATGCCCTCCCTCGCCCTGCTGGCCACACTCTGCTGGGTGCACCCCAGGATGCCATTGGCCTTCTTGGCCACCAGGGCACATTGCTGGCTCATGGTCACCCTGTTGTCCCCCAGGACTCCCAGGTCCCTTTCCACAGAGCTGCTCTCCAGGAGATCAGCCCCCAACCTGTACTGATGCATGGGGTTATTCCTCCCCAGATGCAGTACCCCACATTTGCCTTTGTTGAACCTCATCAGGTTTTTCTCTGCCCAACTCTCCAGCCTGTCCAGGTCACGCTGTGTGGCGGCACAGCCTTCCGGCGTGTCAGCCACCCCTCCCAGTTTTGTCTCATCAGCAAACTTGCTGACGGTACACTCTATCCCTTCATCCAGGTCATTGATGAATATATTGAACAGGACTGGACCCAGTACTGACCCCTGAGGGACACCACTTGTTACTGGCCTCCAACTGGACTCTGCACCACTAACCCTCTGAGCTCTATCGTTCAGCCACTGTTCAATCCACCCCACTGTCCATTCATCCAACCCACACTTCCTAAGTTTGCCTGCGAGGATGATGTGGGAGACTGTCGAAAGCCTTGCTGAAGTCCAGGTAGACAACATCCACTGCCCTCCCCTCATCCACCCATCCAGTCACGCCATCATAGAAGGCTATCAGATTAGTCAGACATGACTTCCCCTTGGTGAATCCATGTTGACTACTTCCGATAACCTTCTTTTCCTCCAGATGCTTGGAGATGAGGCCCAGAACGAGCTGTTCCATCATCTTTCCAGGGGTGGAGGTGAGGCTGAGTGGTCTATAGTTTCCCGGGTCATCCTTCTTGCCCTTTTTGAAGACTGGAGTGACACTGGCTTTCCTCCAGTCCTCAGGCACCTCCCCTGTTCTCCAGGACCTTTCAAAGATGATGGAGAGTGGCCCAGCAATGACTTCTGATAGCTCCCTCAGCACTCGCAGGTGCATCCCATCAGGCCCCATGGACTTGTGGGTATCCAGTTTACTTAATTGTTAACTTGTTCCTCTTCAACCAAGGGAAAGTTTTCCTTCCTCCAGACTTTCTCTGTTCCTTGCAAAGTCTGGGACTCCCGAGAGCTGGCCCGAGCAGTGAAGACAGAAGCAAAGAAGGCATTCAGCAACTCCGCCTTCTCTGCATCATCCGTCACCACAGCACCCGTCTCGTTCAAGAGCGGGCCCACATTTTCCCTGGTTCTCCTTTTGTCTCCTATATACTTAAAGAAACCCTTCCTATCGGTCTTGACATCCCTCGCCAGGTTCAATTCCAAAGCTGCCTTGGCTTTTCTTGTTTCTTCCCTGCATACCCTGACAGCGTTCTTATACTCATCCCAAGTCGTCAGCCCCCTTTTCCACATCTTGTGAACTCCCTTCTTCCCCCTGAGCTTTTTCTGCAGATCCCTGCTCAGCCATGCAGGTCTCCTTCCCTTGCCCGATTTCTTGCTCTTCGGGATGCACCTAACCTGAGCTTGATAATACTCCACAAGTATTATCTTCTTGGACCGCACAGATAGTTACACTGACACACTCAGCATTACTGCTCGAGCTGATGAGAACAACACTATGCTTTAGCGACAAGCTTGCTCATAACGAGAAACTACTGCCTTTGGCCTTTCAATTTCCTCACTTTCTCACGTTATTACTATAGTATTAAATGCTACTTACTCTGTAACTGATGTTACGTTTTCCTGTCCAGCAGGTATTACTGGATCATCTCTCAACTTATCATTTGGAAGCTGAGGTGGTAAGAATTCCACATCCTTTTTCTTTGGAACTTTGTAATACTTCCAAGTAGTATCAGCTTCATCTTCCTCCAAATTCACTGCAGTACCAACATACATTGTAGGCTCTATAACTTCAGGAAATTGAGCTGGAAAAGGCTGAGACAAGCCATCGAGTCTGTCTTCCATTGTTTTTGTGGGAACCAAGGGGTCTGGTGTTGGCATCTGGTAGAAGTGTTGACTCTGAGGAGTAGAAGGAGCTTTAGCTACCCCTTCATCAACTACGTCACACGGGTGAGGACTAAGTGGTGGTGGCTGAGGTGAATTTGCCATTTCAGCATTATGCATCTGAGGAGTCTTTGCTACATCATTAGTTCGGATATTTGAAAATCTCACTTGACTGTCTGGTGCAGTCATCACAAGCCTCTGACTCGCTGAATCTGCCTCCATGGCAACATCATCACTGATAGATACACGATGATGAAAAGGAGTCAAAGGGCGTTTCTGTGGCTTATCCCCTTTGTCTTGCTTCTCATTTGTCTTGTGCTTTGGAGCTGCTTGCTGTTGTTGGCCCACAGGTGGTGCCTGCCCCTGTTGACCTGAATTTCTTGGTTTGAGATTTTTGTGCCTGCGGAATTAATATAGGGGAAAATACTTCACATTAATCTTTCAAATATGCTTATCATGTTCTTTTTCACCAGATAAGAACCCACTTCTAAGCCATTAAACAGCCAATTATAGAAGCCTGAAACTGATACCATTCTGAAATGAAGCTACCTCTTTCTGATCATAACTTAATTTGAATGACTTGAGTAGCACTGCAAGATTTTAGAATATAATTTTAAAAAACTGAGGAAGCTGTCCTATGAGCGAAACATGCACACAATCCTCATAACTGAAGACAGTATTTTATAACTGCTTTTAACAGAAATAGATAGTCACATGAACACATTGTCGCTTTTAACTTCTGCCAACACTGATGACTCAGTAGAACAACATATGAATTAGTGAATGACTTCTTGAATTCAAGCATCTGTACTAACCAATACTGCTGTCCAGGTCTCTACGGGTTAAGGAGTGGAAAATTAACATCAAGTATCTAGAAGACAAGCTCTGTTCTACAAAAGTTATTATTTCAAAGCTTTTGTAGCTATTTACCTACAAACTTAGCAAGTGTGGAAAAAAGAAAAACCTCAATGTCTCGACTGCATTAATACAGTTATTTTTTTTCTGGTATAAGTGCACTTGAGCTTAAACATTTCATCTAGAAGTTCAAGATGCCAACTTTTTAGATCATCTGACAGAATGAGAGACATTAAATACTGAAGTCTAGAATGAAATGTTTATGATTAAGCTACTGAACTGCATGTACATCCTTAGTGCCTGGATATTCTTTGCCACTCTTCCATTAGGAAAGTTAAGAAGCATGCAACATGTATGTAAAAAAACCCCAGGATTAGGCAGGAATAAAATGTAACAGGTCTCAAAATCTATTTTTACTTTAAACTCTCATAGATGTTTTTCACTGCTTAGAATTCAAAACGCGGAGGAAAATAAGGGGTTTTAAGTCTTTGCAATCTCTCTTTAAGCAGCCATGTATTTCTAATACACACCTCAGACAGTTAATTGATTGTTTTCTCTTAACTAGTGCTATCATATCTACATTCGCCTTTAACAGAATATTTAATCCTCCTCCATCTCCCAGCTCTTCTCAGGACACAAGTATTGGCATCGAACTTAAACCAGCCATTTCAATACAGGAGGAAAAAATGCTTTTCTTTCAAAATGCTACATCTTCCAGATGTTATTTTTTAAGATTCCAATATTCATTGCAAGGTAATCAGTGTAACATTTAAACCAGAGAAAGCATTTAAACCTTTGCAACACTTCAGTCACATAAAGATTAGTATTCTGCCATAGTACAAAAATTGAGAATTCACCGAAATTAAATGTTTCCATTTATTTTAAAAACATGTATTAACAGTCTGTCATTGCACAGTTTCAAAACAAAAGTCACAACAAAAACTGGAAGTTAAATTCAGACTTTCCCCCATGTTTTGATCCTCACCCTGCCCCCCAGCTAATAGAAAAACATACTGGCAATCCACTCACAGAAAAGCAGTTCCATATACAATGACCCATGGAGTGCCATATTTCCCAAGAAGTAAAGCAGGTTTCAGTTTGGGGTTGTTTTGTTGTTTTTTTCTTTCATATTCATCAAGACACAATGCTGCAATCGTCTAGCTGTGATTAAGCAGCTTTCTCCCTTCAAAGCTAATACCACAGCCCTCTAGAAAAGGTTCTTAATTCCTAAATAAATAGGCATTCCCTTTCCATTGCAGCCCGAGAAAGTTGCTCATGAGATAGTTTCTACCCATACGCAGGCCTAAGGAATGCCAGCTCAAGACTCAGAAGTTGTCACTGAACTGCCAGTAGGTCCACTCAGATGATTAACTTGAATAAAAACTCCACATTATCTTATTGGGCAGAGTTTCAAGACCTACAATGACATTTAGGATGTGAAATACAAATTTTGTTACAGCGTTCCTACAAGCAGCTATTGCTTAATTACTCCTAAAGGAGTCATCACAAGCCCTCTCCTGAGCACTCCAGTCTCAATGTACATTGTTGGACTGTGGCTTTGCCAAGTACTGTACCTTGAACAATTGCAATTTGTCCTCTGTGTGGCTTCAACAAAATCCCAGGATGCTACCTTGTCAGCTGTCTCTTCATCACACAAGCCATTTGATGTAGCAGAATACTTCCTCCTATGATTCAATATCAGGAGAGTTATTTGGGATCAATATATGTTCTTTCCTTATCTTCTGTCAAACCTCAAGAGCAGCTTTGTGACACAGGATTCAGCAAAGAAGTTCTAAATAGCCTTTTACTAACATATTAAACTGAGAACTAAACAAACTACTAGTTAGGAACAAATTAACTTTTTAAAAATGTTTTATTACTAAGAGTAAAGCAGCCTCAGCATCTCTAACAGAACTACTTTCTACAGCGAACACACAAGTTACCACGGGTATTTTTAGCTTCACAAAATGAGTACATACTTGTTCTGTGCTCTGTTCATATTGCATTCTTGCCAAACTCTGTCCACCACTTGATTGGCTAGCTTTCTAGGTATTTTACCACCGTGATGGCTAGTACTGTCGGAGATAAATCCATCAGAAACTGACGAAAACTTCACCCATTTCTGGGCAGATTGAGCATCAACTGAAAAGCAGCACCAGAGGAAATAGTTTTAGGCAGTGAGGCAATACACTCACAACCACTATTACTCCAATTCAACCACGACAGGAACATCTTAGGAAGAAAAGTATCTTCTTGACTCAATGTTAGGAAATAAAAACAAACAGAAAATTTAGGTATAGCAGCCGATTATTGGAACGTGGTTCCCTCTCATAGGAAAAAAGGTACCATATATGTTTATGTCATAACTGGACTGGCTATTCTTTATCTTCCAAGAAACTATAGATCTGAAAAAGAAAATAATATTGCTCACACATAAGGAAAACTGGAGCAAAGGTACCTGTTAGCAAATTTAACAGTATTATTTAAAAAAAAGGGTCAAACTAAGGTAACAGAAGACCTCGGGGGAAAAAAATAAACAAAACTACTTCTGCACAAAGAGAACTGTATGTAAAGCCAGACGAAACCATCAGTGAGCCTTGCCCACTTTGACTTAAAGCTGTTTACCATAACCACTACTCACTCACAGCTCAGAGGGCACACAGCCTTACTGGAAACTTAACTACAAAAAAAGTCTTCCTTGGTCTGTGAAAAAGGCTGAACACATCACCTTGCTCACTAATGACAGAGACACACAATGAGGTTTATAAAGCTATGCCAGAAAGCATACATGCACACAAACACACACGGGCGGTGGGGGGGAACACCAAACTTGACCACAGAAATTTGAACTACTGGATAACACCACCAGCTACAAAAGCAGTCCTCATTTCAGCAACTTATAAAAGTATTCAAGTTAATTTTGCCCACAACTGAATAATAAAAATTGGTTTTACTACAACAGACTTATGACTAAAGAAACGTGATTTTTTGGTAACAAGACAGTTGAACAGAGAATATCTGAACCCTTTCCAAACAGCAGAAGCCATCAAAATGCTTCCCCACATGCAGAAGCTAATTTTACTGTACCTGTTTGAACTTCCTCTGGGGATGTTGGTGGGGTCAGAGTTACTGAAGACATGGCAGGATCTCTTGTGGAAGCAGGCACTTGGTGGACACCCAAGCCAGTGGTTGAACAGTGTGATGCCCCTACAGTAGTAGGAGCAGGGATGTCTGTCTGAGGAACTAGAACGAAGCATGCTGGGTATACCATTCGCACACCAGCTGAAAAAAAAGAGCAAGTCGATTTTACAATTGTTTACCAAAAACTTACATTTAAAATCTTCAACAAAGGGATCATTTTACCAGTCACTCAGTTTACCTACCCTTTCTACCTACTAAGGCACCTACTACCTTGGACATAAAGTCTCTGTTGTCACCCTCATCATTACTTTATTATTTGCTTTATACAGAAGACTTGGGTGAATGAATAAGAAGGCCTTTGTATAGGCAGACAGCCCTGGCATCTACATGCTACTACTTGCTTCTATCATTTTATTTTATAAAGACAACTGAGAACATACTTTTTAGTATCACTTAAAACTGACAATGTTCCCCCTCCCCATCATCATCAGGGTCTCCCAGCCATCACTACAAGCCAACAATACGAGCTTGTAACACTCATTACAGAGAAATTATTACATTAGTCGGCAAATCAAAGGTCAATAGCCCACAGCAGAGGAACAAACTACTGCATCCCAGGGGCTTAGATTTTAGGAACAGCAGCAGATAAATGCAGTGCCTGAGTACATTAAGTTCTCCAGGACTGTGGTTTTGAAGACATCCCTGAAAGGCACGTCTGTTCCATTTGAATTTGCACAGAATCTGAAACAGTACAACATGCTTTTGATGCATCTCAGATGTCAACAGTGATCGTCTAGGGTTTTTTTATTATCTTTTTTATTTATTTTTTAAAATAATCTTGCTTCTTAGGACACAAAGAAAAACACCCTCCTACTAATAGGTCTGCAAAACTCACTTTAAGCAGCAACTAATTTTAAATAGGCCTGAGCATTAAACAGAAAAACAAAAGATCAACAGCAGTTGCAAATAGTTGCCAAAAGAATAAAATGGGGTTATTTTGCATTCAGAATTTTGCAGACCTAATCGGCCAGTTTATTTCAGTAATTAAAAGGTAATTAGAGCACTCACCCACAAGGACTTCAACAGCTGCTAAAGAGTCATCCTCCCAATCCATTTCTTCTTGTTTTTCCTCAGATCCCTCCTTCAAGTTAGATGTGACAGGATAGAATTGTTTCCATTCACCAATAAGCTTTTTTGTCGATGAATCCGAGAGCTTGAATGACTGCCCTGTGAGCGTGCCATTTAATCCAAAGGGACTTAGAATAACTAAAAAGATAAACAAAAATACATTGGAGATTATATCTAAGCAAAATTCACTCTTCCCCCCTGAAATAGCATTACTGTTATTTCAGCCACACCAAATAAACAACTTACCATGGTAAGTCAGAATGCAGCCTAGTCACATTTTGCTATACTGCACAAGTTTTTGGTAATAGGTACACATTGTTAAATGTATGCGTACTGTAAGAATCAAAGTACCACAATAACAGCTACAAATTAATCTATTTAAACAGACAACAAGCAAGTTTTCACCTTGGCTAGCAAGGAGTCTCTAACACACAGGTGGGATAAAGAATCACTATTTCAAAATCTGACAGAGTTAAGGTATTTCCTCATCTTTTCATTCTGCTTGGTACAGTTACAACAACAATGTATATACAGTGAAGTAATCTGTTTCGTGTTTAGTCTTGTCCATATTACAAAAGCACAGCTGCTGTTAAATTGCATTCAAAAAAAGCAAGTTTGGACACTGAGCATTAATAAACAAGGGCAGTGTGTGGTCATGCAGGAGACCTGATTTCTATAGCCAGCACAAGTGTGTCTAAAACGGGGAAAGATCAAACAGCCCACTAACCAGACTCAGGCCCCATCACTCCTTTGTCTTCGGGAGCATAGCCTGCATCTGCTGGTGGAACCAAAGGAATTTACAGGCAAGGAAGAGCCAAATAAAAAGGGGTAGGGGGAGTGAATAGGTTAAGTACGTTGAGTCAGAAACGGATTTCTAAAAGAGGAGTTGATGAAGATATGTGGGGTTTATAAAGCGCATTGAAAAAGCAAAATATTTAAGTCCCCAGTAGGACAGTACTTGGAAATTAAGTTCATTGTGTCGTGAAGACAAATTATTTGGCTACACACCAAGGGACAAATATGGAAATCATCCACCTGCAGAAGAGCTGAGACACACCAGCTGGCTTCTGACTCTGTCAAGACAGGGGACATTTGGGGAGAATGCATAATCAATACAAAACAGATAAAGCCTCTGCTCTCACTTCCACTCTTTGCCACAAGTCCTCATTCTGAGCAACTCAAAGGATTGATTTATTTTAATACTCACTACTGGCTGGCAAAACCTACCTTGAAAAGGGCTGTTAGACTGCTGAGCGAGAGTGAGGTGTTCTTCACTAAGCAGGTACACAGGCTGATGCTGACTGATTTCCACACTGGTGCAAACATTGCTATCTCCATGTAAGAAGAAGGTGAATGAGCAGGACAAGTGCTCGCTGGGGAAGAAGTGGGGAGGGTGCAGGGGGTGGAAGGGAGAGAAAAAAAAAATTCCTAAGCATAGAATTTATTTTAAGTTGATGGCTTTCTCATTAGTTCGAAGGCATTTCCTCCCAAAATAGTCATTAATGAAATAATCAAAAATCCGCTCTATCTAAATAGCAGGAAAATGCTAAATACACATTCCCTTGGAGCATTTACAAAGTATTGCAGCATTAAAGAGAAAACCAAAGATCAATCAGTTAGAAAACAACAGACACTAGGTTTTCAATCACTAGACTAACACCTTATATTTTGAGGTCTGGAGGAAATTTAAAGCACCATTTTTTGCAAGACAAGGAAAACTATGACTTAATGCTTTTATATCTTATGTATTTATTTTAAATCTATAAAAATATTTCTGAATGTATATTAATTTTAATGAGATCATATCTAAGTTCTCCTGTCACAGACCTACTAAGCAGAATTTATATTTTAAGATTCATATTTAATAATAGCCAACAAGGCACTTATTTAAGAACAGGAAGAAGAATGGCAAGAGCTTTGAGAAGAGTTGGGTTTGGTATGGTTTTTTAAATTGAATCTTATCTTCATGCTCCTGAAGCCAATCAAGTAACGAAAAATGAAATCAAATACCAACACACAAAAGGGAAGATACAATCAATTAAAAAAAACCCCAAAGCTTAAGTCATTGTTAAAGTCATTAAAGCAAGTATCAATGTTTAATATCCGATGCTTCACTAATAGCTTCTGTCAGCACGGAGTTTTAGAAAAAAAATTAAACACTCCTGTATAGCAAAAAAATAACCCAACATTAAACATCTCCTTCCTATAACTCTGAATTAAATGCTGTTTTCACAGTGCTGTGCAGTTACTAGTTAGCAACTCCATGAAATCTTCTACCTCCCAAGACCACGCTTCAGAGCATTTCCCAATTTTTGCAGCTCTGCTAGCTGTTGTTTTGTTTAAAAAAAAAAAAGAGAGAGAGAAAAATATATAGATAAACCCCTTCAAGTACAACTATCAGAATATTTTGTGTTGCAACCAAATCAACTCAGTGGCTTATGTGAAATATATTTTACCAATTTTAATTAAAAAGCAGGAATAGAGCAGGAAGGCAAAAAAAAGCAGACCCCTGCCAGACCGCCACAGAAGCAGTACGTCTTCATACCCGGTCCATCTGAAATAACTTTTTTTTTTTTCCCTTTTTAAAGAAGTTGTACAGGCACAACAATTTTCAGTTATATTAGCTACAAGTTCTCAAGTGTCTGCCAGACTAATACACTCCCATAGGAAAAGAACAGATGTTTAAAAGCAAGATGCTGCTATTCATATTGGACATTAAATTAGGTCTACCATCTCAGTAACAGCAGAATGAAAGTCAAGGAGAACCTTAAAAGTACTTCATAAACTACTGAACAGAAAATAAATCCCTCTCGGTACGGAAGGCAGCATCAAGCACCTGCTCAGTCTCAGGAAAAAAAAAAAAAAAAAACAAAAAAAACACACAAACATGTCAAGAGAAACAGACTAAATAGCAGATACCAGCGCATTTTTTGCAAGGTCAAATGGAAAAGACACTCCATGAACTACTGTAGCCTAAAAAGACTGTATGAATGCAACACTACTGTTTCCCCAAAAAATAAAATTAGACCCCATCAACTAATGCCCAAGATCATGTGCATGCTCTCTGACCTCATGAAATGCTTGCATTTATCTTAGTCTACAGCATGAGAATGCAAAGCAAGTTTTGTGTTCCTGAGAAAGACACAAACAGGCCTCAGAGCATGAAGAACTGACCAACTCCAAGCACCTGAGCAACCTTATTAAAACGCAACCTCCGCAGGCACAGTTACTGGATATGTCTTTAGTGTCATTTCCAAGATGTTTCTTTCCTCCACCAGCAGGTGGATGGTGGGACAGTAAACAGTAAGGAAAAAAAAAAAAAAAAAAAGGGGTTTCTGGAGTCAGCAGAGCCTGTTCAATCTATGAAAACAGAGATTTAATCGGTTCACTGACTCTCACCCCAAAGACTCAAAGAGCAGCCACCGCAACGAGGAGAAAGAAGGCTAATGTTAAATACCCAGCTTTGCCTACCAGCAGATTTGAAATTAGGGACCTCAAACTCTTCAAGGATGAGAGAACCCACAAACCGTTCAAGGAGGAACAGGAAGCGCAGCACGTTTTTTATTACGGTAACTTCAAGCAGGCCATGAAGTGAACTCAATGAGGAACTGCTCTAAGCGGCTGGCCCTGACTGAGGCCTAACAGTTTTCAAGGTGCATCAAGTCTGATGTGGTATGCCAATCTGCTGCTCAATTTTAGTTGTGGTTTAGGACCAAAAAAAGCCAGGATCCAGATATATGAGTGAATTATCACTATTCATTGACAACTACTTAGCACAACTGCTTCAGTAATCCAACTCTGGACAGAATACTCCCTGCAGATGAAATAACACACTGCCCAGGAATCCCTGTAAAGTTAGTTTCCAAAATGCAGTGATGATGGAGCTAAGCATCTTGTTGATGATTTCAAGTTCAAGTGAAGTCACATGGTTAGCAAACACCACTAAATTCCTATATGGAAATCTGATTAAACTTTAATCCTTATGCAAATAGTTGAAGACTGATTTTCAAATTGAATTTTATTTTAAAATCATATTGGATGGTTTAAGGTGAAAGAGTGGACAGTGTTCTTGCTCTCTGCAGACAGATAACAATTTAGAAGCTTAGTATAAGTGAGGCAAAGTTTAAAAATAAAAGCACATATTCTTTAAATACACTTTAAATGCAATTAGTCTATGTCTCTTGTAAACACCACATTATTACACAGATAAAGGGCAGACAATTGAAGCATAATCTGATGGAATTCAAATAAACCAAGACAAAGAGAAGCATCAGCATGATAACAGAAGCATTGCAATTCATTACACTGCAAAACTAGTCCTAAGAAGTAGCAAGGAAAATTCAAGGTCATCACGCAAAGGCCAAATCCAAAAAAACCCCAAAACAAACAAACAAAAACCCCAAATTAGAACTCTCTTCTCCCTTCACTCAGCAGGGGAGAAGTTCCCAACAAAATAATAAAGTAAGAGAGTAGCCATTGTTGTCACTGACATCATTCAACCAGCTTTGGCATGCAAGCTGCAAGCACACTACTCGTACGGCCGGGAGAGCAGATCTGCCATGGTACAATTCATTCTAGGGAATCCCAACATTATAAAATTTTCACTAATTCTGGTTCTAGATTTAAGTGTTAAACAGCAAAGTAAGTGATGCGCACCACCTCGGGTTTTTGTTTCAGTACTTTCAGAGGTGCAGCGAAGTAATTTTATTTGCATAGGATAATGTTTCATAGTAGAAATACGCAGTAAAACCAATGCTGTCCTTAAACTCAAGCTAAGGGAAACAGATTTCCACATGGTACACACAGTATCTCCTGAAAATACGAGTCTTCTAACTGAAGTTTAACATGTAAGGAAAAACTAACACTTTATACACTCAAACATAGCATTACATTTCTTCCCAGCTATTCATGCTTAGAGACTGTTTCTTCACATTTAGCACCAAAATTTCTGTTAGGTTACAAAACTTTAGGAAATATCAACACATGTGAAATAATCACAAGAAATACAATAAATCCTAATTTTTTTTAAAAAAACCAAAACCATACTGAAGGTCTTAGCAGGGGAGTGGAGAAAAGGAGGAAGGAAAACAAAGAACCAGAGCTCTAAGTTACTGGATGCCCCTACATACACTGTTTTATGGACTTAGCAAGAAAGTCTCTAAACATGCATGTTTTTGAGGTTGGGGGGGGGGGGGGTGTGGTGGTGGTGGTGGTGGGTGTTTTTTGTTTGGTGGATTTGTTTTTTTCTTTTGTTTGGATTTTTTTGTTGTTTTGGTTTGTTTGGTTTGTTGTTGTTTTTTTTTAAATATATTTGTATATTCTCCAATTCCTTAAATTTCCAGAGGCTAACTGCTAGTACACAATGCTGCCTCAACCTCAGCTTAGGAGGAATCTTCTCAAACCTTACCATAACCTATTAAAAAAAAAAAGCAAAAACAACAAACAAACAAAAAACCCCACACAACCAAACCTGTATCTATATCTATCTCCACCATTTCTGTAAGACTTTCTCTCCTGTTTTCAGCAACTCACCTCACAGCCAAAAATCCTAATCAAGCCAAAAATGTACCTACTTATCACTTTGGAGTAAATAGGCAAATTACCTTTACAATTCAGTCAAGGACACAATAACAGAAAGCAAGCTGGTGGTTTCCTGCCTGGTAATGCAGAGTTCATCCTATGCTTTTATTTGCAGACTTTTTTTTTTTTTTTTTTTTAAGTATCTCAGAAGATCACTAGATAATTTGCACAGAGCATCATGACTGAAATATAAAAAAATACCTATACCTCAATGTTCAGAACCGTCATCCTGCATGCAGAGAGAATCAGTGAAGTCTTTGAGGTACAGAGACAGCAAAAAAATAACAGCTTCTCTTAAAGCTAATACTGATATCCCTTCCTTTTTTTTTTGTACTTTCACAATTACGGTCAGTTGTTGTTGCATGTGCATACATAAGACTTAAGAGCAGAGGACAGAATTTTAACAGAAAATTCTGAAAACAAAATCCTATCTCTACCAATAATCTAATTTTCTTGCCTGACCCCAAATATGAAGTTATTCCATTAATATTTCTAATTAACTTAATTTCATTAGAGTCCTAATCACAGAACTTAAATATCAATAATCCATTTTCCAACTGATCTCTGAATACAGATCTTGAAGTGTCATCGGAATGAGCATTCTTATGAATTTTGATCTGAACACACCACAATTCAGTCAGAATGAGTTCCAATAATGAAAGCAATTTTAAAAATAAAATAAATAAATAAAAAAGACACACACACACTCTTTGGAAGTAATGCTACTTTAAGCAACTTTCTGTCCTCACCTATGCTCCATTGAAATACATTTGGATAAAAACTAAAATTTAGATATACATGAGGTTTCTACATCTCCACTAGCAAATCTGAAAATACCTTCTTGATAAAAAGGTAATTAGGTCTGGTTTTTCCTCCACATTAGTACTTACGTAGAGCTTTATATCTTCAAAGTGCTTCACAAACATTAGCTGCATTAGAACCTCACTAATCCACTCTTCACTAGATTACATACTTCAAATCAGCACCACGCTAAGGCTGAAAGGCAAGGAGACTGCAACATCAGAAGCAACAAGGAAGTCTCCAACTAAAAAACCCTGTAGCTCATTTAAAAGTAAATTCAAAAAAGCATCCAAATGTTTCAGCTGAAAGAGAATATGTTGGGGTTTTTTGTGGTGTGTTTTTTTGTTTTATAATTACTATCTCATATTTTCCTAGATTGTCTTTGTAAATTACTCCTGAGTTGAACCATGAGTGGCTTACCAAGTCAAAGCACTGATAACCCTACCAAAATATTTACCATCTCTCTATAAACTATATACTTTCTACTGCCATTTCCTAGATAA
This sequence comes from Pluvialis apricaria, assembly GCA_017639485.1. NCBI lineage: Eukaryota > Metazoa > Chordata > Aves > Charadriiformes > Charadriidae > Pluvialis > Pluvialis apricaria. Next base: position 2,167,220 of record CM030024.1, read on the forward strand.
GGAGAATGGATATTGCAAAGTAAAATTACTGTCCCAGAACTAATGGCTGTCATAGTTCAGATTTACCATTTCTCTTTCAATAGAGTAGAACACACCGTGTTTAGGAGCACAAAAACATCAACTACAGTTTTATTTAATATGCATCATTGTTTCTGGCTGTTATAAAATGTTTGCCAAAAATTGGTACATATTGGCCAGCACCAAGAATCCTTCAGGGCATTTTGACCAAAAATCAATATATCATGACTGGGAACTGATGCTCAGTTCCCTACTGATACATCATAGCTGCCCAAATAGAAGCATCTCCAAATAGTTATTCTTCACTAAAGATTATTTTGGTATGCCACTTAAATTTAAAGTATCAAAGGAGTTCCTTTGAAAAAGGTGACAGTAGCCTTCTATAGTAAATTCTTGGGCTGGAGAACACATTTACAATTAAATAGGTTCTTTTGGAAATAAAAATTGAAATAGAAAAGTTTTAAGGTAACACACGCACATGCCCCATGAAGCCCCAATACCTTTGATATTCACTTGTTTGTTGGTGGGGGTTTTTTCCCCTTTCCCCAGGCTGAGAGACAACACTATAGCAACCAGCACAGGACAGAAAACAAAACCTAACTGCCAAAGAATAAGTCTTGAGGAATTACATACCTGACCACATGCTCAACATGCACTACATCGTCCTCTATTCTACGATACATTACACCATATGCTTTGTCCTTTGTCAGGCAACCCTCTAGGGCTTTTCATCACGGAGAAGAAAGAGTGAAGCTGCCAAGCCACTTGAGGCTTTCTGAGCTAACAGAAGAAAAGCTGAAGCAACTCCCTCAAGACAACCCATCTACCACCTTTCCTTTGTAAGTGCTTGTTCAGAATAGTTCTTTGTGACTATATACATCTTCCAGGTATAGCCATAACACTGCAATTCACTAACGAAGAGAAGCTTTCTACGCAGCCACCTTTACATCTATACTGCTTCAACAGCCAGTCCTATTTTTAAACATGGCATCTTCCAACTTCCACTCACCATCCGTAATCTTGAATTACGAAACTCCACAATCTTAATTCAGACTAGAAAGAGGCAGAAAATTAAGTATGCATTTGTTGTAATAAGCAAAATATAAAATAAGTAAAATAATACAATCAGATTGTTATATTAACACAGCACCAAAAATAATTACCAGGAAAAAAAAAATGAGTTTTCTTGATTTAAAAAAGGAAAGAAAAAGGAAAAAAACCACAAGGCAAGTACATAAATTGTGTCAATTATTAAATACTTCAGGAGCTTTCTTTAGTTTTGTTTTAGTTATTGTGGGGTGGGGGCGTGTCTTGGTTTTTTAAGCACTGGGGGCTGAGGGAAACGGAGGATAAGAAATTAGTTCCTAGTTCTCTAGGAAGAACATGCTATCATACATACTTACTACATTGCAGTACTACTTTTTATGATAAGAATCATCAGTAATCAATTTACAAACATGTCTTTCTTGCCGTTGGCTACAAGTTCCCTTATAACATCAGAGTCTGTATCAGCTCCATCACACAAGGTCTCTACTTCAAGCAGACACAGTGCATATATCCTTAATGCAAATAAATCTAAACAAATGCACATCTGCATTTTCTAACAAGTTGCATACTCTGTATCTTAACATGAAGTAATAAGATCTCAAAATACAGATGCTTCTCTAACTACTGACAAAAAGATGGAACAGCAGACATTTTTCTAAGCATCTCTGAGTAAATCCCCACGGTCATGAAGGTAAATATAGCAGAAAGCTCATTTTGATGGTAACACAAAGCAAAAAACATAGCTAATAGCAAAGTAGAAAAAAAACCCTTCCAGTTCAAAGCACATCATTAATGACTACTGTCAAGAGGCTCTCCAAAATATTTTTCACATAGCTGAGGATGTTTTGATTTCAGTTAGACCTGCAAGTTAATATTTATTTATTCCATAACCAAGTTATGTGCACTAAAATAAATACAAATGTAGCAAGTGACCTGTATTCCAGAATAAGTCATATTCACCCTAAAGACTTCCACATTTTTATATTAACTTCATTATTAATGAGCTTAGCTTCATCCCAATAAAAACAAGGTTGAAACAAAAAACTATTTTTGTACACTACTAAAACTATAGCATGCCATCTTACAAAGAAGCAAAGCTGATTTTTTTTCAGAATGCAACTAGAAGTTTATACCTACACACACACAAAAGTATGTTTTTCTCCAGTTACAATTACAAGCAATGCTACAGAGTTCACTCATGTTCCTGTATTTCAGAACTTAAATGAGAGTAATAAACCTGTTGTCTTGTATTTTAGCATCCTTTAATTATTGATGATGCAAATCTCAATTATCTGAACTTGATCTTTCACAATGAAATATACATGTGCTATAAAGAATAAGAATCCAGAACATATTTGGAAAACAGATAATTGGTAGACATTACTCTATTTCAAAGACAGTGTAACAGCTTTCAATGTATTCCTGATTCTGAAACATTTACAAACATCTTGTTAAGCCAGATTTTTTTCAAAGTTCAAAATTGAAATGCATTATAAAATTTTCATTTAACAAAATCTGAAATATCTGTATGTTTTTTGTATTATCTTATTGTTCAGGGAACAAAAAAGCATAGATTTATTGTTGAAACCTAAAAGCCAAGAGCCATATCATTTTTTCATTTTTCCTCATGAACCAACCACCACTGTAACTTACGCTAAATAAGAGAAAACTGCTTTGTGATGTAAAGTGCTAAATTTGTCTGCTTGTAGTCTCTGTAGCAACCCAATATTCCAAAGAGACAACCATGTGATCAATGCTCTCAGCTCCTGCTGTTTATCCTGCACTGTCCTACTTACAGCAGCCCTCAATTCCAGCTGTCTACAGTAAAAGGAAAAACATCACCTGCTCTCCTGCTGGTACACGATGCCAGAACAGCCTCATTAGAACTGTTGTAAAAAAAATGTTGACATTGTTTGATTTAAAGATTAACATAGGGAGGAAATTTACACTGCAAAAAGAGTTGAGCAGATTTAATAGAAAATATTCCAACAGTATCAAGGAAGAGCCACGTAGTTTCAGCTATTAAGGTTTCAAATTAAATATGTAGAAATAAATGCAAACCTGTGGCGACATGTTGTTCTTGTATACTCTCAAGTATGAAGAGGTTTTTGAGCTTTAGCACCCAGAAATCTCCTCATTCTGTTCCTTAGCAATTCACAGCATCATTCTCGAGGGATCAAGCAGCAAAGTACCCTGTTCCTACTGAAAGAGGACCCCATGGGAGATAGGAAAAAGGTAGCCTAACAGGGGGATAAGGCAGAAACGTGGGCTCAGGACTGAAAGCATAGCATTCCCTTTGTCTTCAGGGCAGCGAAGATCAAACAGACAACAGCTGATCTCATTCAGAGTAACTGCTGTTACTTTATCAACATAAAACATTGCTGAACTAGACAGCAAGACCATTTCCATGGCCCAGTTGAAAAAAAAAAATACACCACCACCCCCCCCGACAGACACGGCCATTCAAGACTGCAGATTTGCCAACACACTTGCACCAAACTTGCAAATCACATCCATTGTGGCTGGTTCTACCTCTTCCTCCCGGCAAGATGAGGTAGAGAGAAAAAAAATACATCTGTTCAGACCCATGATAAGCACACCTTCAAATCAAGATAACTACATGTACAAAGGCTTAAAAGTTTGGGGGTTTTTATATCTAGAATATTTTTCAGCAGTCATTGCCTATTAAGTCATATACTTATGATTTACATCAGGTAGATAAAATAGTATTTCCATGAAAAAATAAAGTAACGGTGGGCTGGCATTATAAAATCCTGTATCCAGACTAATGTTAAACACCATTACCTGTGAAACCTGTGCAGCAAGTTTCATTTTGTAAGTTACGATAAGCTTATCACTTCTGATTTTCCAAGTGGATTTTCGGTTGGGTGCTTTTTTTTTTTAATTTGTTTTGGGTGTGTGGTGTTTTTTTCTGGTGTTTTTTTGTATTTTGTTTAAGTGAACTTGTCAGACACAAGTTCTGGTTTGCCACCCACTGCAATTGGTTATATTATTTCCTATTTACAAGGGGAAAAAAAAAATATAAAAGCAACCATACAAGTAATATAGCAGCTTTTGGTAGTCTAGATTTTCAGTTGTCTATCAGATCCTCCCACAAAATCAGGATTACTCAATTATTTGCTTACTGGTATTTCAAGTGTGTTAAAGTTTAGCAAGTTGTACTTATTACTAAAACTTCAAGAGAGATCCTCCACGTAAGCACTTCATACTTTCATTTCATTAGAGCGTTAGATTAAATCTTCACTAAGGAATTGCACCTAAAATAGTGTTTAATCTGACAAATTTTCTAATCCTATTTATTCCATGCATACACTATTTTAGCCTCCAGTCGACAAGAGGGAAAGTCTCATCCAAAGGCTGTTATTTGAGCAGTCTAACCAGAAAAGGGAGACAGGCACTTGGATGCAGCAGATCACAATCTCGGTCTCATACATTTAAAGGGTGGATACTTGAATAAAGCACACACAACCGCATTTCTGAAAGTGGTAATAACAACACAATAGGTTGGAAAGGAGAAAAAGAGAAAAACATTCCTATTTGTCAAACTTTGCCATTTAATATGCAGTCATTTAAACCACATTATTGAGCTTCTGTAATCTACCTTGCTTGAAGTGATTCAAAAAAGTTATGACAAATACCAAGGCAATGATTTTTTTTTTTTTTCCCTGTTTGGTTACAACTAAGTCCCATTAGCAAAACCTTCTCTTTAGTCTTTTATTCTACTGTTGTTCTCCTGCTGACCCCCACACCCATTCCTGAGAACTGAAAATTGCCTACTTACAAACAGGCAAGGACAAAATACTCACTGCACCCGCTTTCGGGAGTTAGCTACTCCATTCCTGTCCTATCTATAAACAGAAATGGAACTAGCATACTTGAAAACCTCAGACAGTTTCCTCAGGCATGGTAATCGTGACTTGTTCTAACAGATCAAATATCACCAAATACACAACTGTCTCACTTTTCTCAATGCTGGTTTTAGATTGGGGAGAAGTAGGGGAGGGAGGGAAGAGCAGGTCATGGTTATTACCTTGCAGCCTTGTCAACATGCAGCATGTGACCGCATAATGCAAACATTTGAGGTTTTTACTTTTTCCATAGCAAAATTTTTAAGATACATTACAATAATATGAGGTTAGTTTAATTAGTTTGTTTGTCTGTTTTAAGTGTTCAGAGTTTAATTATGTTTAATGATGTGACTCCTAAAACCATCTAATTCTTATTTTCTTGGTCATCTATTCATATGCCACAGTGGCATTAGCTTATGAATATTAAGGGCTGTCCTATTAAAGTTAAAATGTATGCAACACAATGATGAAATTGACTTTTTTTTTTAATATAAAGTTATACAAGGAGGAAGGATAACAGAGCAACAGACAGGAAGCCATGGCTGCCTGAGGATCTGTCAGCACAGCCAAACACCTATTAGAAATCACAGCCTTATGTCTGTAGCACTACCACATACATACAAAAAGCGCAACGCGATTGACTTCTATTGTTGGGAGACCAGATAACAGATTCTGGAACCACATGCTTTCAAACAGAACTCAGAAAAATCCAGATGGGATCAGCTTCAAATGAAAGAAATAGCTCTATCCGTGCATCCTTCAAAGAGAAAGTAAGTGAAAAAGTGGGACTAAGTCCTGCACATCGCTCAACCACAGCTCCAGAAAGCACACGTCAAGAAGTTGCCTCCACTGTCAAGAGCACTGACTGCTCAGTCTCTAATCAAAGTCTTTGAAACTAAAGGTTGCCAGCAAGAACAACGAACCTTATCAAAATCTGTAGTTGTAATGCATAAAGAACAAGTCTATACAGCAGCCAGCCAAGCCTCAAAATGCAGGGTAGTGTAAACTATGATCTGAAGCAGACTGGTAGCAGACTTCATATCCCCAGCATACTAAGTGCCTCTAAATTATACAGGCACATGAATTCTATAATCAGGGTTTCTGAATGTTAATGCAAAGAACAGTCTCAAAGAAAGCAAAGCATACACAGCAACATGGGATGGAAGTAGGCACTAAAGATAAGAGTAACAAGGTTTGAAATGAAGCAAGACAACACTCGTGCAGGAATACCAGCGAGCAGGGCAAAGCCTTCCTATTTTGGGGTACACACAGTTTCTTCCTGTACTTCTCCCACTATTCAATGTTTTCTAAGAAGGAAAGGATGAATAAAAATATACCAACACCATCACAGGTAACATTTTTCTTCCTTAAGAATGAGATATAAATTTAATCAACACAAGCAACAGAGAATTACAACCTTCCTCAACAGAAATGCTTTAATCTCTGTGACAGATGCAATACCTGCCACATTCACCCGTAGCCATTTCTACATAGGCGAAGCACTACATTTTAGTGAGATACATATTTCCAGTAGAAGAAGAAACAGAAAGCCTTCTGGAAAAGACTCTATTCTTCCTACATCAAGTAGCTAGTATGACATGCTTTTGAGACTAGCATTATGAATATTACTATTCCTATTACTTGAAAGATCGCAAAAGTGCCCAACAGACAAAAATATAGCTTCAAAAATCTTCTGTTTCTTAAGGTATGTGTATGCATAATCATGAACAGAAGAATGGCTTTGGGGAGGGGTTGTTGGTAGTTTGTTTTGTTTTTTAATTAAGTCAGCCACACCTACAAAAAAAGATAAACTTAATGTACGTCTTTCTGATTAACTGGATCCTAAGAAAGGAAAAATATGCAAAAGTTGTTTAGAACAAAGAAAAACTAAACCTTAATATCAGTTATCTGTTAAGAAACATAGTAGCACCCCGGGTGCAACATCCAGAGCATTTTCTAGGCAGGCTGCAAGTCCTTTTATGTTGAGTTTGCTGCAGTGCCATGCTTCACATTTGATGAGAGAGAAATGTCCCTTTAGACTAGAGGAGTATTCCAGTTTATACAAGAGACCAAAATCCACTCAAACCATTCCACTTGACATTTCCTCCTCAACCACAGAGTGACACACTTTCTAGCTACAGAGGTGGTATTACAAAGCTCTTATTTCAATCATTTGGGTTTCTCCCACAGGAAGCTGCTGGGAGCAGCAGAGAACTGAACCGATACCTCTGAACAGCCTAACTTTCCAGAGAGAATAGATTATCCAAATTATAGATATTCCTAGAATGGATGAGCAAAATATGCCAAGAGTATGCACATCTGTTAACCATTCCCATCACTTCATTTCATGAAAGCCAGTAATCAGAATATCACATGGTATTGAGCTATCCGGTATGAAACATTGAGATTTCTCCACAAAAAAATTGTTTTACGCAGGTCTGTGTAAATCTTTCCACATTATTTTTCCAGTAGTTCTGGACTTCTTATGATGAAGTTATTGCGTGGGTAAGCACACAATTCCTTCAGTTATTTTCCTTATGCATGCTGACCTTCTGACCTTCTTGAAATAAGAATCAGAGTCTCCAAATTAAACAAACACCACTATTTTATTTTAAAAGCTTTCTTCAGCTTTTGCAGCTGCTGCAGAGAGCTTTATAGGATTACTGTAAGAGATGCCATGACATAACTAATACTAGTTTCAAATGGCAATTTGGAAAACCAGTTCCTCAAATGAGGAAAGCCCAGACTGTGCCAAGACAACATTGGCCTAAATAGTTAAAAGTAAACTCTTTACTATTGATTTATAGCAACAACACATGGAAGGAATGGATGGACAAGGATGCCCCAGAGGGGGAACATTTGTCCTGACCAGCGTGGAGAGAGAGATGCCTAGAACTAAAGGACAAGTTTATGTATAAACTAAAGGCAGCAGTTCACAGCTACTAATAGAAACACACACAAACATGTGCTTCTGCTTCTTTTGCTCCCAAACAGCTCTTATTTTCTTTCAAGTTTAAATTTATTGCAGAAGATACCAACAATGGCCAACTCCACACCCAAAAAGCAAAGCCACTGATCTCAAAATTTTCTGCATACAAGATTTAACACATACATACACACAAACCCCCATACACACAAAATACCCCATCATCTAAGCTTTAAATTACTTTGTATTTTAAAAGCTGATTTGAGAACAGCGATTAAACTTGTTCCAGCTAACCTACTTTTTATTCATTTCATTATTTATTGCTAGGCAACATAGACCGTGTCAAACCATGTTAGAACCATGAGAAGAAGTCCTTCCAATTTAGATCAAAAAAACCTCTTCTTGCCCTTCTCCCTGTCAATATGGAGGCCACATGTATTCTTATAACATCAGTGCTCCCAGACAACCTTCTTTCTGATCAGGAACTGACATTTCAAACTCTCTTCTCATCACCTCCCATAAGATGCAGTTTATCCAAACTTCACATGGTGCCTGTAAATAGCTCTCTAGATGCTGCTTGCCCAAAGAATGAGTCTTTCCTAGCACTTACAATCAGAATTAGTCCCAGTCACTACACTGGCAAGTCCACAGCAGGTATCTCTTCACACAATTACCCTTTCCTTCCCTTCTAGAAGTCTCTAGCTTCTTTCCCAATATCCCTATTATCCATGGTTTGTATCTGGGTACCAGCACAGAAAAGATTGCCTACTACCTTTAGTGTTACTTCCTTTTGTCATAAAGAAGTTTTGAAGAAATCCAAAAAGGAAGACAAACAAGAAATATCAGAGATCCAGGTTCCCAAACAAATCCTAAACAGAGTGCCCTTAATTAAATGTTTCTTCTAGCACGAAGCCTAAATAAACTGCGTAACTTCTTTAATAGAGCAAAATAAAACATCCTACCTTTTGTTTATAGGTTTTTCATCTTTCTCATAAGGCTTCACAAACCATTTCCCAATGCGCACAAAATTCCGATTCATTAAACACCTCTCCAGCAGGTTGTGAACGGCTTTGAAAAGTAGAGTGCGACATTCATAAGAAAGTCCATTCTCCCAAACACCGTCTTCCTCTTCTATAAGGCAAAGGGAAAAAATAAGTTAACATTGAATTCCATGCTATTATTTCATGCGCATATCACAATATCCCTTTGTCTCCCATAAGCTTTTAAGACATTCACAGCGCCACATGCAACCAAAAAAGTCTGTAACATTCAGATAATAACTCTACTCATGTTATAATAGTATAACTGCTAAAAGTAATCAGCTATAAAAATATCTCGTCTCCCACAAGAAACAAAAAAAATTCAACAACTATTTGTACACAGAAGGAAACAGCTAGCACCAGTGCATTATATATTTCAGCCTGCAAGATCACTGTATACTGATCTGTCTGCAAGGTGGCTTATGTTTTGGGTAGTCTGAATTACTTATCCTGAAGAGTTAGCTGACAATTATGCTTAAAAATAAATTGCCCAAAGTCAAACTTTTAATATATCATAGTGTCTTTAGCTACCATTGACTGAGGAAAGCTGGGCACAAATATAATTAATCAACTGACTCTTAATGTTCATGAATTTGCTAGAGGGAAAAAAAAAAATACCCAGAAAACTGGCAAGATCAACCTGATTTTTCCCCAGAAGACTCTCATAACTGCAATTTTTCTTTTTAATTCAGAATAAACCACAAAAATATTTAGGCAGGCTAATCCTGCTTTCTGGTCTACATGTATAACAGAAGAGGAAAACAGCAAGCAGAAAGACAAAGCCCAGTTCATACTGATAGGATTCTGAAGTGAAACACTGAGATCTTATGTGGCCCACAAATCACACACAGTCATGGAATCCAACTTACACAAGCCAAGTTTATTTGCCAAATCAGAAAGCAAGATTCATTATAAGAAGCTGTAATCTCTTCAACCACTCTGGCTCGTAATCAGTGTTTGAACATAGTTTACGGGCCCTAGAAGTATATGTACCAGTCCAAAGAATTGCAATGGCACTACAATTACATTCCACAAGTAAAATGAGGGACATCTGAAAGTTCCTGTAGTATCTCTCAGTATGAATGTGATATCATTAATTCCCAGCAACACACTGATACAGAGGATAATATAAGAGAACTCGAGATCTTCTCCTTAAATTACTGGCAATCAGGTCATATCTTTATGCCTACAATTCCTTGTATATCATGTTTTACATATATCCCTAAGGGTCTGCTGCTGGTCTCCTTGGACTAACCTAGCAGAGTTATTCTTATAATGCCGTTGCTTTTATACTCCAGGTAGCAGCAGAGACTAGAAGATTGTCTGACATACATAAGGAGACATATTTTTACCTCAGTCTCTGGACAGTCATGGAATAATTTAGGTTGAAAGGGACCTGTGGAGGTCATCTGCTCCAACACCCACTCAGAGCTCAAAGTTAGAACAGGTTGCTCATATCTCACATTCACTGCCCCTCATGCCTTCTCTGCACACCCCCAAGAAGCGAGGCTTGGGTTTAGATTTACTTTCGTACAACAGGTCTTACAATAGCAACCTGTCTGTCCACCTCTCCTTCACAGAGGATTTTGGTTCAAATAGCTTTCTGCTGGTTTGCTCGATGGTCAGAAAACCTCAGTAATACAGCCAAGTCCTTGCATTTTAAATCTCCCTTTGAAATAAGCCCCTTCACCTTTATCTGGAAGCCACTTACAAGCTTAAAAGGTTGCAATAGTATTAAGTAAAGTCTCAATATCCTTAAATTAGAGAGCATGTAGAAAACCAGACACCTAAGAGTTTTATTTAGGAAAAAACCTTACAGATTATTACAACAAACAATATTTAAGACAAAGATGACAAAGAAAAGAATTTCAAGATACCACTGCAACCAGAACGTGGTGGTCATATTTGTATATTGCTAGATTCGACACAAGTAAAAGTACATTTCCACTCAGGATCAGCATTGTGAGTTAAAGAAAATTACTCCCAGTACCCTTCTCCGAGAGACAGAATAAGAGTAAACAGACTTGCCACATAATTTATAAGTGAGGTGTGTATCATTACAGATGAATCATTACATGAAACAATTTTCTGGTAAAGAGAAGGAAAAGCAAGGAACCGCATTTCCTAAATAAGAGACCTCACCATGAGTTTCCCACCCCACCACCCCATTCCAGTTTTGAAGTTCAGCAAAAACTTAGTTTTAAAAACCATAAAGCTACGAGATAATACAGTAACTCACTAAAGAAACATCGTAAGAGAAGCTTGTAACAAAAAGCAACAAAGGTCCAAAGTCAAAGGGTATGAAAGGTTTGTGCCAAGAGGACACATTTTTCCCCAGCTCAGAGATTTGTAGACATACAGAAAGGAGCAGCCCCATCCCACCGGCAGCTTTGCTGTTCAGCACACACCGCTCAACTGGTGGCAAACAAGCAGCTCGATAGAGCAAACATTAACTACAAGGCTTAATGATATTGGACTTTAACTGCACAATAAACTCCACACCATTTCAAAGGTTAAATGGCTGGTTCCTATATGGCTCACGTAATTTAAAAAAATCATTTTAAGACCCTCCCCTGCATCAATTACCTATTCTAAGAGGAAACAGAGCGATTTCCAGCCTTTATGCTTAATTTTGTTTTGACATATTAGTGTATCAGTGATAAGAAAGATGCTGAAATCACAGAGATACAGAAGTGTAATTCAAAGCTTGTATTTTGATGGTCGTACTACGGACACAAAGGAGACGTTTCAGTTTTCTGAAGACACTACAAAGTGCTAGGTATTTCATTTAACATTAACAGCTGTGCTGACAACCAAGTTATGAACAAAAGTTTACATGCAAGAACTTGCCACAAGATTGTCATTCTTAAGAGCTCTCCTAGCCATCTTAGTTTATTGCTGAAACTGAGAGCTCTTAGATGAGCATATTATGTGGGGAAAGTGTAAGGCATAGGATAGAAATTACAATCAAAACTCTAATATTTAAAAAGATAGCTTGCTGTAAGCATGCCTCCCAGTCAGGAAGAACGCCTGGTACCCAAAATAAGACCACCTGTTCAAACTGAACTGCTTCTTGCTATAGAAAGGGAAGGTTAAACAAGATGACAGTTAAAGATATCCTCATCTCAGAACATTATTCAAATTAATGCAAAAAAAAACGAGCAGTAAGTGTTCTGTGCCTTTTTGAAGTCTATTTAGCCATTCCCCCCTCCCCCTTTTTCAGATTGGCGGATGGAAGGAGAGAAATATGACATCTGCTCACGTCTCCCAACTACTTTTCTTCTTTGTTCCAATTATTGTTTCTCAGCATGAGAAAAATCCTTCTACTTAATAGAAATTGTACAAAGTAAACCATTTTTTAAAAGAGAGGAAGATGCACTTTTGTCTTCTCACCTTCTTTAACACAATAACTTCAAATGCTCAATCTGATAGTGACAATAAACCAAAATAAGTTGCTGACTCATTTTAAGAAGGTGTTAAGCCACAATTTCACTTCAGACGAGTGTTATCCACAAAAGTACTCTGGCAACCTGAAGGTTACAAATATGTTGTTTTTGATGAGTTCTCTTAGCTGTCCAAACCACTCAGCTCCTCTGTGACATACTTTTATGTCAATCCATTAAACAACTTATACATGTATCATCCTACTATAATGAATTTAGTTCCCTCTCTCTTTACACCACATATTAGGCTAAAAATCTTCCTTAAATTAGGCTAAAAAAATATCAGGAAATGAAGAATTAATGGAAACAATGGAGAATAAAAAGCAGTTTTCATACTACACATAAATAACAAACTTTCTTAGTCAACACTTCCTTGATACTACCACCATCCAATTTTAATGAAACAGTTGTAGGAGACTATTTGCTTTCAGTACTTTTATGTTCCACTTTACATTCTTCATACAGTTCACCTGAAACAGTAAAGTTCATTTTTACTGATTACACCCTTCCGTCTTTCTGGTGCTCTTGGACAAGCACACTGCGAGGCAGCAGTTTGGAAGCACACTCAGAATACAGAAGTCTTGCAATTTTTAGTGAATTCTGGAAAAGCAGTATCTTTAAACATTTCTGTCTCATTCAAGTAAGATGTTTTAAACTATATTTGCTACCCACCGATCTTTAGCCAAATTTATTAATCAAGGATTGCTAACAAATAAACAGATCTTTGTTTAATGTATGTTTTTTGCAAGAATCCCAATTTTTAATGTCTTAATCTATGTTGCAACAGATAAGTATACAGTACTAAAAATGACATTTTCAAGAACACTTAAAGAACATGGACTTTCCCCCTTCTTCGTTTTAACATACAGCTGGCCACATCAGCAAAACATCAGTAAGCATCAACTCTTGAAAAAGCTGAATGTTTACCATACCATTAAAAATACCTTACTAATGCTCAGTGAACCTCCAAAATAAATGATGCAAAGAAACAAACCATAAGCAAGCCTCCACTTTGGACTACAAGTCTCCCCCCACCACAATTACTTCAATTGCAGAGGAAAAATCCATTCTCTAGTACCATGACTGAGACACATCTTTTAGAAGTACTACTTACCTCCTTAGGCTTCCTTTCTGTCATCATTTGACAGCATGCCAGTTATAGAAACAGACTGATGCAAAACTGATTTATACAGTCAAACTTCCTATATAAGCTTCAGATTACAAGGGAAGTATAATAAGCAAAGTAGCGTGAAATTGCTGCTGTATGCAGTATTGTAATAATAGGATAGAAACACTTCAACGAAAGTTTTCTATTAAAAAAAACAGATTTTTAAAGTCAAATATTTTAAGATTAAATAAAATTGCTCAAAGCAAGAATTATCCAGTTAACCTATTGAAAAATAATTTTGAGGGCCTATTTCTCTTACGAAGTAAGTGAGAAGCAACAAATTTTGGGGGAAAAAAGGGACTGACTGCAATTCAAAAACACTAACTGGAGAATGCAAGTAAGAAAACTTAAGCTTGTTTCTAGGAGAGTTTTATGTGTTATCTACAGTCACGGAAAAGAGTCTAGATATAAGACCCTAGATATCCAAACTAGTTGGAAAATTTCACCAACCAAGACGCAAGCCGAAACATGAGCTACTGTCCAAAATACCATCCTCAAAATATTCAGCACCAATACAAGTAATGCTAGCCCTTTACCAGCAACACACTTACAGGTTTTATGCTTTCTCTACCCAGCAGAATGTTTTTTTAAATATTAAAAATTTATAAGTATGACCACTTTGTAAGCATGTAGCTATACTTGTTTATAAGGATAACAAAGTAACAGCTTTCCTTCACTATGTTTTGGGTGTAAATTTGGCTGGTCCAGAGACCTGCTGCATGGCAACAAGCAAAGCAAAGTTGAAAAACTTTCTAGCTAAATGTTCCAATATCTTCCTCCATGCCCCCTTTGAGTAATTCTGTATGCAGATATATTTTACTTCTATTGTTAAATATTATCCTTAGTGTCCATGGAGTCATTGCTCTTATTTATAGACGTATATTATGCACGTGACATTGTACCTACAACCAACATAATACGACACAAAATCCTCTTTTACTGTGACAAAGTATTTTTCACCTTAGTCCACAGGTATTTCACTTGCACGTTGGTGAGGAGAAAAGAGAAAAGGAAAAAAGTTAAACATCACCTTTAAGCTGGTGCTGACACCAAGTCACAGAAGTTTTACAAAGACTGCTTCAGTAGTTTTTGCATAATGCTTATCAGCAGTTTTGCTTAAGTGCACACATCTCTAACATGGAAGACTGAAGAAATGCTAAAGCATCAGTGCACTACACAGCAAGGAACATTCATAACGCCTTCTCATGACATACACAGGAACACACGTATCTACCACAGACAAGTTACTTAAGCTCACCCTACTAACATCAGGTGCAAAATTCTTAAGAAAGCATCACTTTTATTTTTTTTTCCCAGTAGAAATTAAATAGTTTTAGGAAGCAAATGGTATTAAAAAAATGCAAGCCACTAGCTGAACTATTTTCAAAACTCACTTTGCCAACTACTTGCAACTAGCAGGCTTTTTTGCAGAACCCTCAGTACGGTATCTGGCTCATACTCCAGTTTCCATTGTATCAGAAGTAATGAGACACTCAATGCTGACATCAGCACAAACCAACCAATTCACAGATTCATTTGGAGACAAGGATTTGATCTATAATGCACATATGCTGGGAACTACACAAAACATAGAAGTCTTTGCTACCATGACTGTTCCTGTTTTTACCTTACAGTATCAACAGACGAAGCATCAGTATACAAACCTTTCTCCTTATTGTTTCAAGCTCTGCTACAAGGCCAGCAAAGGGCCAAGACTAGCATTATTTTTATACATTTATCCCTCGCAGAAGCATGAGGAAGATGGTTCAGCAAACAAAAACTGATTAACTTGATATATGACAGGTACAAGGAAAACGCTTTAATTTTTAAAGTTAACAAGATTTAATAGGCACCAGAACAAAAAAGACGCATCTTATAGCTCACCATTTAAAAGATGCAATTTGAAATTCAAAGGCATACAGAAGTATTCGCCTATCCAAGCATTAATCAAATTGTAACCATTTCCTTGGGACTATGTCTTGTACATAATTCATACCAAACTGTTCTCAGGTTTGAAACCGTCTACTGCCAATTTTAAAAAAATCCAAGTGTATAGGTAACCACTTTAAAACAAGAAAGAACCTATCTGATAAAATAACTGCTGATTAGACCAGTGAGAGACCATTGCCTTCTGAAATTTGAAGAGACGTCCTACTTTAAGGTTTGAGTTGCAGGAATCACTATAATCAAGCCTCACTGTCACAACAAAAACATAACCTTTGAGGCTGTTAGAGGATAAAATAACATTTCACTGGCTTCTCTCTGCCTCTAGCTATGGTGGGGTAGAAATAGACTTATGGGGTTTTCGGTATTACATACAGCAAGTAGCTTCCTGGGGAAGAAAAAAAAAAAATGATCGACTGAAGTCAATATTACTGATCAATCAGCATCTCTGAACAAGTCTCCTTTTGACATGCCCCCAGGCAACAACAAACCCTGACCATCAACAAGACAGTATCCAAGGCCTGATACAAGAATTCAGATATAGCCAGTAGCAGGCATTCACACGTATCTCCAGGGCAAAGAACGAGCTTCTAGAACGTACAGGCTGAAGAGAGAGATACAATTTATTTTTTTTTAAATCTAATATGCATAGATATATACACCCACAAAACTGTACGTTCCCTGTTGAAGTCATCTTGGGAATGCACTCCGTAGGGGACAAAAGGATTCTTGAAGGCTGCCATATTTCAAATCCCTGAGGGTTGATAACCAAGATGTGTTCCAGACACTTAATGTCCGTTGTTCATTGAAACTACAAGTCACCAAAAAAAGTAAAACCCTGTCAAAATACCAACCTCTTCTTAAGAGGCATAGTTTCATACCAAAGGAAGCCAAAATCAAAAGTTACTAACATTGTCCTGGCACATTTCTAACTACAGCTCACTCAAGGCACACTTCCCCAAGAGAAGTCTGTCCATAGGCAACAAAGTACAGGCCAGCAGCAACAGACTGCTGTTAGCCCTTCTCTTCCTCCCTCACCCCATTCTTCAGGGCAATTCTTCACCTACCAAGTAGAAAAGTGCTAAATGGGGCAGCACCTTAACAGTCAGCAGCAAACAATTTCCAATCAATTTTGCAGGTAACAATCCTCTGCCAGAAAGTAATTTATCTTTCCCATTGAAAATGTAACAAGCAATCATCGGGAGAACAGGGCAGTGTGAATTACTAGGAGAAATTGTCCACCAATGAAAAAAATCCATTAGGCCTATGACAAAGGTCAGATAACATTGTTTGGGTTCAGCCATAATTCTTTCTTGTATTAGGTTCACATTAAGATTTTGTGTAACGGGACAGAGAAAAAGCACAGGTGCAGGCACTCCTCAGCCATCTCCTCCACAATCTGATTAATCTTTATCAACTTCTGGTCAGAAAAGCCAAGCAGACTAACATACTCTAAGAATCATAATGTCTCCTTTTAATTAAAAAGAAGGCAAAACCATGCCCGTAAAACCCAAGATGTCAGATACATCTACACGTAGATATAAGTAACAGTCTCATGAGCTATAAGCATTTACGTAGAATAGTATCTACAGCAAAATGTGTAGAATAGCCTCTCTGCCAAAGTGCAGGCATCCACAGGTGACCTGAACAAAGAAAATACCCAAAACAATTGCAAAGACATGGCTGGGAGACTCTAATCCTCTACTATCTCTCCCTTATGCCGTAAGAGAGGTTAAGAGTTGGTAAGTACCTAGGATGATACATGCTTATCTTCATGCGCAAAAGTGTAATTCCATAAAAGCATACATGCCGATCTAAACACCACCACTATTTTCAAAAGGTACCTCTACACTATATCACTAGTAGACAGATTTAAGAGAAAATGCAAAGAAAGTTGCTCAAACAAATAATTTTGATGGCCAGGTAGTGCAGAAATGCACACTCCAAATGGCTTAACCGTTACTTGATCTTCCACTCAAAAAATAATGTAACATTTATTTCAATTTAATCCCACAAGCCAAAAGCATACAAAATTTACATAGATACTTTTGCACAAGTGTTGGTCTTTGCTCAGGGCAGGCCCAGGCCAAAAATAGCATTTAGTCTAAGTTACATCTCAGTCATACAAAGGATGTTCCCTGCAGGTCAAGACTGAGGTTATTCACAGGGCAAAATAAGGAAGCCATAAATGCACTACAGTATCAAGCAACCTACAATGTGCCATTTAAGATGCAAAGTTTCTAGTTCTAGGACCAACAGGAATACGAGCGACATACCAATCTTTGAACCCAATTATTCAAAGAAATAAACATCAGTTTAGTGCATCACTTTTTCAGATCGTATTATTTTTGTATTAAAATTCCACACATTGTTAAATTGTTTCAAGTCAACTTCCTCAGTGGCACTTCAAATTCATCTTTGGTCTTCAGCTATCCACAAACCAAACATAGACAGCGTTAACAATTTCTGGTTACCAGGTCACCAAATCTTGGTCTCATTTTACACTTCAGTAATCTGAATACTGTACGTTATTTGAAAGGAAATTGGAGTGATGTGACTTTGGTTTTTTCTAGAATTAGTGTAGTCTCACCACTAGACTTACACAGATAGCTTAAAAACCTAACTTTGTCACCTTACTGATAAGCAACTGGAAAGCCACCTACTTTGCAAATGGAGATTGACAAGTAAACATTTTCAAAACAAGCTGTCAAATCTGAAGTACATTACTGAAAAACACAAATATTGTCAGCCTTTCAAAAGTCTAAGTTTGAAAGCAGGTACAGAGCACTGCGAAAGGGGGAGAGAGAAATCATAAAAACACAAGGTTTAGAGACTGTTGCACGCAAAGAGCAAGCTAGTTTCAGATGCCTTCTTTTGAGGGCTTCTCACCGATGACTTGACTTCCAATCAAAACAACTCCATACGGTTCAAGAATTGCCCAGATCTCTACAATTCTTATTACATAATAAAACTGGGGTTACTATGTGAATTTGAAAGTTCTAATCGCCCAACAAAAGGGATCTTATCAAAACATGTTTAAGACATAATTCTGAATCACAGGCACAGCTTTAGGCACAGCTTTCTTGTGAAGAAGCTGTCAAAATTCATAGGCTTGTTTTTTTTCCAAAAGAAACAAGTGGGGAGCAGACCTGTTTCTTGAAAATCTAGCAGTCCAAGACCACCTAAAGGCACACAGTAGCTGTTTGAACACTCTGCTGCCATAATGATTTGGTGTAGATTGTAGCAATGAATTTATCTTTTCTACAGACAACAGTCCATCTAGTACAGATTTTCTAAGGGCTGGCAGATGACAGCCCTGAGTAACAGTATCCTTTCACTGACCAAAAGAAGGTATTAATTTCCTCCTACCTGAGAGGTCATGATGAATAAGGTCAGCAAAGTTGGGGTCATCACCCCACCAAAATATCCACAGCTCCCTGCGTCCAGGTCTCTGGTCTCGGCGCCAAACACTGAGTACATCTGCCTTCAGACAGCGACTGAAACTGCTCAAAATAGGGTCCTCTTCCGTGACCGGAAAGAGAATTGGGGCAGATGTTGGACCCTGCCATACATATCGCTTCCATTTAATCCCAGTGAGATCAGCCTAAGGGAAGGAAAAGAACAACTGTCAGACACTGGTGTAGGTACATCCCCAACAGAAACATCCTGCTATAACAAGATGATGGCACAGGAAAAGAAGGGTGGAAGGAAGAAAGGAAGGATTAATCCAATAAAATTTAACAGAAAACATACTTGTAAGTTTTGTGTACCTCAGAAGATAAACAGGCACCCTGTTTTAAAATCTCCATTTAATAACTGCAGTAAAGCAAGAGCTGTTCATTTTCACTGCAGCTTCAAGATTACAGAGAGAAAAATCAGATTTGATTTAAAATTTTTTAAAAAGTGAAAGACAAGTGAATAATGTCATTATTTGCAGACTGCAACTGTCCAATCTACTAATCACTTGCCTTGGCAAAGAACGTCTTTCTTTTTGCTTACTTATGCATACACTACCTTTTCAATCCAAGATTATTCTAAGGAAGTAGGTAATATAGTATATCTAAACCAAGCATACGTTCTTCCAGTCATCTACTACTATGGAAAATTTCACAAGTTTCTCTATTGTAAAATATTCTCTATACCTCACACAGGAAGCCTCTAAAGTACGCTTACTTCACCCAGAGCTATCACACTTTTCATTTCTCACACCACAACTTAAGAATTTAAATATTGTTTTTATCATTAAGTTATACATCAGACTTGCACCCACATTATAATCTACTAAATCCCGTTGTAGGCAAAAATTCATTTGACCTTATAAAGTAAAAGAGTTACTACTATATGTAATGGGAAATTGACGATTCCTGGATTATCTATAGTGCAACACCACACCAAGTTTTAGCGCCAAGTTTTTTCACATGAGGACAGTCACCTTAAAGCATGTAGGGGAGGCACTACCCCTGGGTTCTCGTTGAGAAGGGAGAACAAGGTAGGCTGGCATTTGCTAAGAAGTCCCTTTTTTTTTCTTCCCAATATGACAACACACAAGATTACTGCAACATCTAAACCTAACATGGCAGCCTTCCTACCTTCGAGAGGAGAAGCAATTTAGACAAAAGGTAGGGAGTCTGCAACAGTTGATACTTTAGAAAGACTTTAAGATTTAAATAAGCACTACTAAGATGGAGCTGCAAGCCCGATGCAGGCTGCAGACATGTTCAGGCTGTCCAGATTCCCCTCCATCCAAAAAAATTTTAGTAGCACAGCTTAACACAGGTTCTCACTTGTAACAATCTCCAGAATAATAAATATCAAGCAGTCAGCTAAGATTAGCTAACTTGCATTAAAAAGCAGATGAAACAGCTCAGCACAGCCACCAAAAATTGCACCAGAGTCCAGTTAAATCAAATTTACTTTGGGAGCTACCAAAATCAACAATTTGAACGATTTCATACTTGTGTTTAGAAGGACAACAAAATGGTGCACAACAAAACTATAAGGTACCACCGCTTCACAGAGAGCGCATCACCGAAAGCAGACCTCCAGAATAAAAACAAGCAGTAAAAGAGACCACTTTAAAAAGCAAGGAGTAAGGGAGGTTTCGGCTCCGATTTGCCTGGGATGTCACCAGCGGGGAAAGAAAAGAGAAAGTTCCCCGAGATGCGGGGCTGAAAGGAAGAAGGAGCAGCAGCTCTCCTTACCTCCTGCGAGAAATACCACGTTCAGCAGGCAGGGAGAGGAAGATGAAAAGTTGCAGGCGAGGAAAGGGAAGGAAAAGGCGAGCTGCAGGGAGGATACTATCCAGGAAGAAAGCGGAGGGAGGGGCAAGGCGAGACAGACAGCGATGGAGGGGGAACCAGAGGGGCATGGGAGAGTTGGCTGGCTCCAGGCAGGGCCTACTCTGAGGACTCATCCAACAGAAGCTATGCTAAAAATGGCTGCTTTGCTTCCACTACCCCTTCCTCCCCTCCCCCAAACCGCCTCTCTCTTTCACTCTCCCGTCTCCCCTGCGTGTGTCTGTGTGCCGGCGGCCGACACTTACCAGGCAGAAGAGGTTGGAATGGCAATCCTCCAGGCTGGCCCCGTTCGGCACGAAGCAGGAACTCATCCTCACAGCCACAACCCACACGCCATTATCCCACAGCCTCCGACAAGAAAGAAAGAGACAGACAGAGAGAGCGAGAGAGAGAGAGAGACAGACACCGAGAGGGAAAGGGGGGAGGGGGGACTATGCACACGCACAAATAATAATACAATTAAATAAGGGATTTACATACAGACACACACGCACGCGAAATAGTGGCAGGATAAATAACCCAAGAGGAGAGTGGTATCGGAGAGAGGGGGATAAAAAAATATATATTAAAAAAATTTAAAAAAAAAAAAAGAGAAACTCGGAACGTTTTCTCTTCTTCTGGATGTCGCACAGGGGGGGTAAAGCCACCGTGGAAGGGGAGAACAGAAAGAGGGAGGTGGTAAGTAATCCAACGACGGGAGATTAAGAACAAAATCCTCCCTGTTCCTCTTGTCTTCTCATTCGCATAAGGAGGGGAGGCAGAGGAGGTAAGGTGAAGGGGTAATTGATCCAACAAGAGAATAAAAATGGGGTAATTAATCCAGGGGAGCTAGGGGTAAAAAATCAGTTGACATCCCTCCTTCCTCTCTTCTCAGATGTCAAGCAATTCCTATGAGAAGTAGGAAAAAATAAATAATCCAGTGGGGGCAATTAATCCAGAAACCTCCCTCCTCTTCCTTCTGTTTCTTTAGTCATCAGATGAGAAAGGGGCAAATTGTGGAATGACTGGGAAGGATTGGCTGTGGGAGAGAGAAAAATCCAGGCTCGTCTCTTCGGAGTCCGAGGGCAACAGGGTGGAGGGGGGTCAGATTCTTCTCCCCTGCTCCAAAAATATTCCAAATAAATTAAAATTTAAAATCATAAAAACAAACTTTGGGGGCCAGAAGCGAGGCGAGTCTGAAGAATTCGTAAAGGCAGGAGAAGAAAAATTTCCTGGGGTGTACCCCAAAAAAACATCTGCGGGGGCAGGGGAGGGGGGGCGAAGGTATTCCTTGAGAGAGAAAGGCCGCAAAAGTCTCCTTAGCAGCCCAGCGGGGGATTAAATTCCCCTGTGGAAACCCCCCCCCCCGTCCCCAAAAAGAAATATTCTTCGCAGAGAGGGCGAAACCAAAATATCCTCCGTTGGGTAAAAAAAATCCTTCCGTGGGGAAAGGAGGGAGGGGGAGAGGGGTGGAAGGAGGAAATTGCGGGTGACCCTCGAAGTCTCTTCGGGGGAGGATGGAGGAGTCTCCCAGAGGCCGATCGCCAGTCTTTTCGGGGGAGGAGGAAGGGGTAAATCGCAGAGCGTCTTCAGGGAGGTTCGTGTCCCCCCCTCCCCCCCCAGCTGTCCTCCGGGGCCGAGGGAGCCCCACAAAGTCCACAGGGCTGGGCGGGTCTCTTCAGGGGAGCCCGGACCCCGCCAAGTTACCGCCGAGAGCCGGAGGAAGGGGGGGGATCCGGGGCAGGGAGGGCCGCCTCCACCGCACCAAACCCTGCAAGACCCCCTCCACCGGGGGGGGGGGGGAAGAAGGCGAGGCGGGGAAGGACCAGCCCAGCTGCGAGGCTGGTCCCTTAAAAAAAAAAAAAAAAAAAAAAAAAAAAAAAAAAAAAGAAAGAAAGAAAAAAAAAGGGGGGGGGGGGAGAGGGAGGAGGAGGGAGAAAAATATAAAATGATCGTCTTCAAACGGAGCGGTCTCTTCTGCGGGAGTAAGGGAGCGAGCCCCGAGACCCCCCCGGCGGGGCGGGGGCCCCCGCTCTCCTCAGGTGAGGGGTCTCCTCAGGGCCGGCGGCTGCCGCGGGAAGGCTCCGCGCCGCCCCGCTGCGGTGTCCCCGCGGGGGCAGTGGGCGGAGGGCCCCCTCCCCGAGGTCTCCTCGGGAGGGCGGGGAGGCGGCGGCCGAGCCCCGGGCTCTCCTCAGCCGGAAGGGCCGCGGGGGAAGGGGTCGGTGCCCCACAATTCCCGGCCCCGCCGCCGCCGTGCGCCGAGACAGAGGGACGCGGCGGCGGCCGCCGCTGCTGCTGCTGCTGCTGCTGCTGCTGGCGGCGGAGTCGGTGCCCTGAAGCCCCCACCGGCGGGTCTCCTCCTCGCTTCCCCTCAGCGGTGCCTCTGTCGGCGGCTGCCCGGCCGCGGCATCCTGGTCAGCCAGCTCCCCCTCAGCGAGTGTCCCCCCATGTCGCGTCGCGGCCGGAGCGGGGAGAGGGGGGAGGGAGGATTCTTCTCCCGTTTAATTCCGAGCCCCTTTTTCTTTAATGGCGGCCGCAGGGACGAGAGTCGGGGCCCCCCTGCCGCGCTCTGATTGGCCGGCGCGCCGTCACGTGGGCCCGCACCGCGATGGCCGCCGTCGCGGCTTGGGGAAGGAGGGTGCAGTGGCGCGGCGCGGCCGCCAGGCGCTGCCCCGGCGCTGGAGAGCCGCCCGCCGTCCTCGTTGGGAGGCCGCCATCTAGCGGCCGCGCCGGGCCGTGGCGCAGCGGGCTGCGCCGGAGGTTTGGGGGCGTAGACCCGTGTTCGAGTCCCGCCTCCCCGGCAGGCCCGCCGTGCTGGGCCCCGGAGTTGGCTGTCCCCTTAACGGCAGCGCGGTGGCTCCCACCCGCTGGTGGGCATCACCTCGGGGCTGCAGAGGAGGCGTTGCTCATGCACCCGGTCAGGCCGGGGCCAAAGTCTGGGCACAGGCTGTCCCACCGGCAAAGAAAACACTCGCCCTGGCTCCTCGGCTGCGAATCCCAGCCCTTGGCAGAGGTTTCCCACAATCTGCCCTCAATGCCGGGTTGGCGCTTTGCGCCGCCGAGCAAATTCCATATGAAGGATTTCGGCGCCTTTTTAAAAAGATATGCAAGTATTTGGAAAGCTTGTATTAATATTTAATGCAAGTGTTAAGGCTTTCACTAGTCCTGCAGACATCATATCTGCCGGAGCAGAACCGTACTCCCCAATTACATTTTTTTTCCATGCACACATACATATTGTGCAGTTTGTGAGGATGAAGTAGGTGGTTTCTGTTACTATATGCACAGCTTTGCAGTAGGACTTTGAGATTATTCACAATTAAGATGCTACAGTGACAGTGAAAGCTATTTTTAAGAGTTATTTGGAAAGCATATGCATCTTGTTAATCCTCTCCTATTACATATTAATTATCTATGCAGTGGTTTGCATGTCAAATGTAAAATTTTAAGTTACTATATAGAGAATTTTTTGACTGCAAAGTTAAAGTGAAAATACAAGCCAGTGTAAAGTGCCTAAAGTAAAAGAAAGAGTTGAATGTCTCAGCTAACATGACATTCACATTAAAATACGATCCGTTCATGCAACAGCAGCACATTGCATCACAGCTATGCAACATGATGATGTTTCAAAGGCCCTGCAAATTATTTCAGGACTCACGAACAAGACGAGTGGCAACCTTCTGCAAATGTCTTGATAGAGTGGGAGGAAAGAAGGACACTCTATAAATAAATTTATATCATAAGTTAAAAAAAAAAAAAAGCGAGGCTAGGTATTTTCACCAAGAGAAACTTTGAAGATTTACTCACACTAAGACTATTTTTGTACATCAGTGTAGGCAAGCAAGATTCTTCTTTTTATCTAAATAGAACCAGAGTATTTTTAACGCAGGAGATTCATTCCCTCAGTGCTCATCGAAACGCGGCAGCTGGGGAGGGAGCCGGGATGCGGGGGGAGGGCGTGTGGAACCAAACCCCTTTCCAAGGGGAACAGATGGTTTTCTCCGTGGTGACTGCAGACGAGGACCGCAGCGCGAGGGGGATTCGCTCTGCGCTGGCGCTCAGAACCCGCTCCTCCACACTGCCCCGGGTGCCAAGGGGCACACGAAGGCCCTCCGAAGTTCCAGCGTGCCGCTTCAGTCGTTAGAGCGATTACCTCACTGCGCAGAGAGACGTTATTAAGTCCCGACGGAGAAATCCAATGCTTTGAAGGAAATAAAAGAAAGCAGCATTCGGCATTAGTAGACAAGAACGGGTATGGTTTTCCCTCTAAGAGGAAAAAGTATCCTTTGGTAAAACTGGGATTTGGCAGAGGGAATGGAAATCCAGTACGATGACTCAGTGCGGCCTTGATGCACAGCGAACGTACTCTCGCGTTTCCCCATTGATTTCAGGATGACACCAGATTTTCACCAGCTGAGAATCCACGGCTTCTGCCTGAAACAGCACAGCCCAACGTCTGGAAGAGAGGATTAATCTAGCGCCTAACCCTGGGTTTGGCATTGATTCACTTCACAGTTTTGAGGAACCCAGCTTCTGTGTCTCAGTTTACTTATTTGTAAAATGCATTTTGAGATCCGGTTCATTAGTACTTACATATTGGTCACAATAAATACTTATATATATGTAAGATCCCAGCACAGTCAAGTGCAGAACATAATTTTTCCAGTAAACACAAATAAAGAATTAAGAAAATATTGACAAAAGAGGAAAGAAAACTAACACATTAACTAGAGAGGGTTTTTTTTAAGAGTCGTTTGCTTCCTGCTTCGCATCTGAATTAGAGAACCTACAAGCCACCGTCTTTCCCACTTACATGTACAGCACTAAATAACAGTAAGACACAGAGGATAAGAGTCGTATCCCTATTTGGCAAATTTTGCACCTGCGACATCGCTTACCCTTTGCATATTGGACATGCTATTTGGGAAATAAAGCCTCCTTAAAAAATGGGAAGGAGGCAGGTTAAAAAAAAAAATGGAAAAAAGGCTATTGAAAATATGCTTTCTATTTTTTTGATAGGTTCTTACATAGTTCTCATCTCTGCAACTTCCAGAAGTGCATTAAGCTGCATAATTAGCATCTGTCACATGTAGCCTTTTCCTTCCCTCTTCCTCTCCCTAGAGGGAAACTGCACGAAGAAATTTTAACATAAATTTTAGTATCTACACTGTGCAGTGCATTCATATTAGGAAAGATACAGTCAGGTAAGTTTCTGCTCGATCTTAGGTTCATCTTTGTGTAATACATACCTCACCAGTTAAAAAAAAATGCTACTGATCCAATTTAAATATTAACTAGTCTTTTGGAAAGACAACAGTAGTGGGGGCGGGGGCAAGATGATCCCCATTGCATCAGATTGAAACCAGTGGAATTGTTCAGAGCAGGGTGGTTAACGCTACTCACTCGTCCTGGTAGTATGTCCTTACATTCTCACCTAGTCACATGGAAACATCTAGCCAAGAGTAGTAAGGGACAATTTTTGCCTTTAGTCAAAAGTATTTATTTTGACAGGAATAATGATAGTTCGAAAAGCAACAAAACAGAAGGTAGGACTTTATATTGCTTTTTCATTCCCATTAAAAGGTACTCCACTGTTGAATATAAAAAGACAAAGGCATCTCCTAGTGAATCTCTGTAGAGGAACTTAAAAGAAGATGCTACCTTTTAGAAGTGAAGACTAAAAAGAAAGGCAGCTTAAGAACAATAGCAACATGAAAAACAATGACATTATTTAGCATTTGATTTCCATTCAGACTCTCTCCTAATTTTTCAAAGTATTTATTTTCTACTTAATTAGTTGAAAGAAAATTGAGATGCTAGGATTGAACATATTGCCAACAACCTGAGGTATGAAGTGCAGACTGAACGCTTAAACTTCAGCTACAGAGGTGGTAATTATTGTAATTGGTCCATGTGAAGCAAATATATCAAGTAGTATAGAGTTCAAACTCATGCCAGTCAGTCTCCAGTTGGCACTGACAGTTCTATCAGGAGGATACAGAGGTCTCAGCAGGACTTATTATTGGCAACTGTTCAACAGTTCTCTTCTCCAAATGGTTTCAAGGGGATTTGGGTGGGAAGAAAGATAATTTTTAACAAATTAAACTACCTAAAAATGGCTAGATGCCCAGAGCCACCTAGTCTGCATTAGTCACTACAATCAAACAATTTTAAAAAGAAGATTAAAAATATCGCTGCTGTAAAGAAATGTCTATCCGGCTTTAACAATATGATCAGATTACTGCAAAGTTACCCAAACATGTACTGTACACCATACTACAAGGATGTATATAAATACGTCCAGAGTAAAAGGTGCAGCAGAGTATTTACACAGTGTGTGTTTCTCAGGAAACAACTAGCTCGAGTTACTGGAATCCAAGTATTCCTATAAGGGCATGCCATATAGTTTCAAGAAATTAGAAGACCACTTACTTTTTAATTAAAAATGACAATAGCAAAGCCCCCACAGGAGATAAGATTAGGGGGACTGCTTATTTCCCATTAGTATTTATCTTACAGCATTTGTAAGGTGTCCATAATTGTGGTGTAAAACATAATTTAGATTTGCACCGAGAGTTTTCACAGGGGACTCTGCTCTGTGCCATATTGATGTTCAGCTCCTTTGTTTAGATTTTGCAAGAACGCTTTTTTCAAATGGTGAATATGTAATTTTTAGCAGAGGTCTCTACGAGAAGATTTGAGTTTAATGCACGGCAATAAAAAGAGGAATATGAGAATTCTTGCTCTCTTTAGTGTCAGCTTTGGTTAAGACGTATGAATGCACATGAATAGTCTTGTCAGAATCTCTGGGGCTACTGACATTCAAGATCTAACATATTATTACTTCTGACCAGAACATTAGCTGCTATGCAGTAAGGAGAAGGGAAAGAGAAAAAGATAGGACCACTCCCTAATCAGACAGAAAATGTTATGTGTTTCTCTGGTTGGAAACCTCTGAACAGAACTTTTCTGCTGTGAAAATACAATGCTTATTTTCTCCAATCTGAGATGAATGACTGTACACACCCTTTATGTCTGCAGCAGGAAAAATAAAACAAATCCTAAAAAAAATAAAACAAATTTAATGCCTGATCTTGCACCTTTTACTCATGGAAAGGACCCTAGTTAACTCATCCATATAAAAACTGTACAACCAAGTATTACATCCTTGTAAAGGACACATGCTTATCAGAAGAAAGGTTGTAGCATTTCTAGTGGCTGACTCTACTTTTTACCACCCCAAGTTTCTTTGAATTACTAGTTTCAGATAAAAATCAGCTAATTAAAGAATTTAGTTAAAATAAGATAATTTTAATTCAAGCGTCAGTATAAATCAAATCCAGATACCGCTACAATGGAAAGGTTCATTCACCAGAAGCAAAAACCTTGCAATGTGCTTCTGGCTGAGTTAAGAGAAAATATATTTCAGATTTTTGTTGTTGTTGTTAACAATTTGTTGCCAAATAAATTGAAATTATTCAAAAGCATTGAAATTAGTTTAATCGGTATGTTTGTCTTCTGAAATTTAAGAAGAACGAATACCTTTCATTTATAGTCCTAGAAAACAGAATATCCTGCACTTTGCAACTGGAACTACCTTTAGTCCACATTCACAAGTTGCAGCATGTCAGACAAAGAAACTGATTTGTTTGGTGCAATAAATGATAGCAGACCTTCACATATTTGAAGTGCAACAGATGGTCTTCCAAGAAGAGCATAATGACTGGCAGACAGTACACTTCGTTAGAGTGGCTTGGAACGTCTTCAGCAATTACACAGAGACTGTTTTGGGGAGGAAGCCCTGTCATCTCTATGATTCTTCTCATGTAAATAGCTGTGATTTCCCTGTTTAGATGCTAAAAAATTGTATCTTCTAAAACCCGACAAGCTAGCCAGTGAACTGGAAAAGGCTGCAGCTTTGGCCCTCCCAAGACTATTCAAGATGAGGCTCCAGACATTTTATCACCTGAGAAGAGAGATGTAAGTAGAAAAAAAAAAAAATTAGCATTAAGAGGAAACAACTTTGGGTGCGTAACTGTAAAACTATTAATTCATAGCCAAGTATTCCATGGAAATGTAATTTATGAAAAAAGGAACCTTTAATACAAGGTCCTTCAGACTTTTAGAAGCTGGGAGGTCTACAGATACAACATGCAGAATATCTAGGAAAAAAAAACCAAAAGACTAAATTACTGAATAATAACCTCCTTCCTTTGGGAAACTGGTGACTTTCGAAGAGCCCTCTTCAACATGAAACACCGTGGCTGCAGTTCTTCGGGGCAGGGTAAAGCCAGCTGTTTTTGAGGCTGTGACAGTTTTTCAATTTTCATAGACAACCTATTCCACACGCCAGCAATTAAGAGTTATAATAAACAAAAAGAGTAATAAAATGCTGATCTTTAATACTGTATATGTGAGTCAGAAAAAATTAACTTTTCTCTCCCCCCTTCCCACTAATCCTAGAATTAGTCTTTTCTGTTATAAAATCTTCCCCACCAAATTCACCCTGAGTAAAATTTTATGTGGCAACATAAACACCACCAAAACAACGTAAACTTAAATGTTGATGGAATCATAACTGCATTACTCCCTCTCCAATTAGCAGCAGCATTCTTTATGTTTGCTTATGAAGCGTAAACTGTTCGCTTGTCACTACAAAGACCTTCTGTAGAGGACTTAAAAAAACAGCCATAGCAATTAAAATGACAACAACAGAGGTGGATTGGTCACGTTACAACACAAAATATCCAGCTGTTTCATTCCAGAAAAAGGATACACCAACTATATGAAATACTATGACCAAATTTTGTCAGTCTACATAATGCTGATGGATATTACAGCAAAAGTACGGATTTCCAAGAAAGCAATAAACCAATACAGAACTAAATCTAACTTCACAGACTGATTTTTTTTCCCACCCGCTCAGGATTATCACTTGTCCTTTTACCCACAAAAATTTCCCTTTTTGTTTGAACTAGAGATACTCTATTCTGTGAGAAAATCTGTAAAAATAGGAAAAATTTGTGTTTTGTCATCCAAAACAAGCAAGGCAAAAAGTAAACTGATAGGGTTAGGACAAGTAAATTAGATTTTAAACTTATTTACTTCAGTTGTGTTAAAAACATTCTAAGCGTTGTTAATTAAGACCATAAGTCTCATTACACCCAGGCTATTACTTATAAAACACTAACCTCTGCTACAATCACATCTGTCTCTGCTGCTGGTTCCTGCCTGTTCTGCTTCACAACAGCAATAACATGGGGAGTTATTTGTAATACATGTAAGGATTTTTAAAAATTATTTTAAACATACATTTAAATAATAAAAAAAGTCTGAAAAGTAAATGTTTCAGGTTAGCTTTTCCTAGTTAAGCTTACTGGGACTGAACATTTGAAGTGGTAAGATAGGTTTGATTTCTAATACAGCAAGAAAGACTGTGAGAAAATAACCGACACGTACAGAACCAGCCATTCGGCGGGGGGGACGACACACAAACACTGTCTGTATAATCCACCTACAGATACGTCCTTGGAGAAAAACTGATGAGAAAATTATCAGGAAGATTTTCATTGCTGTTTCTTTTCTGGAAGTTTTTGCCTCTCATAACAGCACAGACATGGCAGGGGATATGTATCATAATTCATCCGTGCGTTATATTTTGCACATCAAATTAACTTGATTATCCATGACTTTTTAGGCAAATACAGGAATGCACAACACATGTCAGCTGTTATATATAGAATATATGGGCATGTCACTCCTTACTTTACATTTAGAAAGAGCAGCAGATAATGAGCTCAACCATTACATTGAGAATAAATTTCATTTGCAAGTACAGAAGTATCTCTGGCTCCTTATCTGTTTTGTGAACCAGAACTTACAGGTAGCTCATAACATTTGTCTTCTGATTTGTGTTTGCCCCCAGAGTAATTGCCATAAGTGGGCAAAAGCTTTAATGTCGTCTTCTTTATACCTTCAGCCGAAATGTTTTTCATAAGCTGAGAACTTACAGACTCAAAACAATTACTGCAAAATACAGAGTACAAGAACCAAAAAAAAAAAAAAGAAAACCAAAAAACTGTCTTTTCCCTTCCCTAAATTCCCAGAATTCATCCTTCTATTTCATGCCTGTAAATTAGCTAAAATATTTTCAGACTATTGTACTACCCTTCTGTATGTTTCATCTGATATAATTGCTTGACAACAAGCATCTCTTTCTCTGCGAGTATTCTTTAGTGAATTTATTCACATCAGGCAAATAACATTAGAAAGGTGTCTAATTTCAAAGTTTACAGATTAGGCACCAGTGACAAACAACTTAGTGCAACCGCATAGGCAAGACCCAACCTTGAACCATTCTGCTATTTTGTAGACACATAGACTGCCTTTTTCATCAATAGCCACAAGAACCATTAGACTGCCGAAAGTTCTGAAATCAGCAGGTTTTGACAAACCAGTAATAAATCCTGAGCAATTAAAAAAAAAAAGTAAGTTTCAGCAATATCTCATAAATATAATTATTCTTTGCAGATGTTTGCTATTTAGTACAATGGAGAGAATGTTTTGTTCTGTCTGGCCAAGTGGTATCAGACACCATTTTCACTAAGACAAAAAGCACAAGACTGTTCAATCTCAGAAGGTAAATTCCTTGACATTAGGTTGATAAAGTCATTTCAGATTTTGTAATATATGTGTGTCATACAATAATTACATTTTATTTTGTAGTTTACAAAAATCTATTCACAAAAATACAGAAGCTTATCATGCATTCTTTATTTTCAAAGAATAACACTCATTTCCGATTTAAATGACTGTGGTTGTTTGCACGTGAAAATTACCAGATAAAGCAAATAGTATCTTATTGGAATGTATTGGAAACACAGAAATCAGAATATCTTTTGTGACTTGTTTTGCAACCTCCCAGAAGTCATATATGCAACGGAGTGTGAAAGTAAAGCTTTACAATAACAAGCCAGAAAGCAATAACTGTGCCTATGTTATTGTCTTCGTTGGCTAATTCACATATATTCATCTCAGAAAGGACAGACTACCCATCAATAGGTCAGAAGGGAAAGTACTGTAACAATGGCTTAATAAGATGTCCATTGTTCCTCTGAAGTCCTAAGCTTTTATATGCTCAGGAAGCTAAAGCTTTGAGTCACTCTTATTACTTAGATACTCAAAACCAACCAGGTTTAGAAGGCATTAAGTACTAGAAATGCTACCTGCTTTCAAACACAATGGGCCTTTCTTTTTGCAGAAGTCTTGCAGGATTCTACTGTGAAATAGAAAAGAGTCCAAATGTGGAAGACTTGAAAACTTGGCCCCAGAATGACTGCAAAATCCAAGTAAAGCATTAAATTGCAACTGCAGTGTAGGAATGGAGATGGAGCTCTCACTGGAAGTTGAATCAAATCCCTTTGTATGAAGTGAATGATCACTACTTAATATCATAATAAAAAGAAATGGAATTCTGTGATCTGACCCGTATAAAACTGGGTTCTATTTGTCCATATATCAAAAGTTCTAGCATGCTTAGTCAAAAGAAGGTCGTCTTTAAATAAATGACTTTCTCGAAGATTGATTGGTGTTTGTTAAGTACTGGATATGGTCTGAATATTTAGCATGTTTCACAAAAGTGTTACTTTACAACATAATTCCAATAAGGCTGCAGACCTTGTAGAACTTGTAGAGCAGAAAACTAGGGAGAAGGCAAAACACTTCTTGTGCCGGAAAAACCTAAAAGATTCGGTGAAGAAACTGATGTAAAGTGCTCTTCCTCTAAACGCAGATACCTGCATAGCCACAGTAACTGCAGTGAAACAACCAGAAGGCCGTACAAATGACAAGACAACGCAGCAGCCATAGAACAGGAGATTCCGCTGACATACGGGCCCTGAAAACACAAACTTCTGAATTACTGCATCTGGAAGTACAACAGAGAATAAAACCTCACTTCTTTCAGGTAGAGCAGGAGCCTATGTCAACAAGAACCACACGCTCATATTATTGCTCAACAGATGTACTTGAACTAGAGAGATAAACTACTTAAAATACATGGCAGGTATGTGCAAACTGTTTTGCCTCTTGTGCCTCTTTCATTGTAGGGGAAGTGCATACTAGCAAGGATTCAGAATACCTTATCCTGTAGTAAGTGAAAAAAAAAAGAGCAAAAGAAATCTTGTCAATACACAATCATCCAGTGTATTACGAGAAGACGGGAGGACAACCTTGATAAAGCACAAGCACAGATAAAACCAATACATATATAAATGAGAATATAGTAAGTACACTTACCACTGAAAAAAATTGTAAGAAAATCTCTCTCCCGAGGAAGGCTTTAAGACTATTTTCCTTTTTTCAAATCTACATCACCAGTGAAGTCCCGTAAATGAATATTCACTTGCAAATAAAGTGGTTGTCTTCACTTTTGGGCAACTGCAGTACAAAACTGCCTTACAAAAAAGATCCCATAAGTAGGTTTTATTCCTGTGAGTAATCTCTTCAAAGAGCGAGGAGAAAATATGATCTAAAATTACTTGCACAATCATGTTTCATAACTGTTCTTAGCCTAGTAGTATTGGTCCTTCCCTTTCCCAAGTACAAAAATGCACAAACTTTTCTCCCTCTTTTACTAAGAGGGAAAAAAAAAATCTGCTTATCCTTGGATACTTACGGAGTTTGGAGGAGCTGAAAACAATGGAGCACTGTGTGCCCCACTCATCACCTAGACTCTGGGAAAAAAAAAAAGTATGGAAAAGAATGCACAAAGTATGTAATTACTGTTTCACAGGATAATTTCATTATTAATACATCCCCAAAGATAGCATGCACAGCACTGCAGTTTAATTAGATGATAACTGGAGGGGGTTTGAATTTATGAGGTAATAAATATATTTTGGACTAATAAACTCCAAGGCTGAAGTGTTTATTAATCTAGAATATAAAGATTATATAGTTGATAGGAGACAACCTCAGGTTGCACTGAGATGCCTATTGTTTCTATATTTGAAAATTAATATTTTCCTTCTTTTGGGAGCTAGATCAGAAAGCCAAGATTGCTGTGGATGGTACTAAACGATACTAGAAACTATCCAGCAACTATGTTTTCTCAAAGGCAAAGACTATTTAAGTTGCAGAAGATGTTGCATTTTTAAAGTTTCACCTTTTAATCAATTTGTCACCTCCTAAACTATTAAGTACTGCAAATATAGCCTCTATACTACACCTTCTGACAGCTCTCAATGCCTTGTGCTTACGGTAAGAAAGGACAGATTCCCTTGTAGGATAACCAGAGCCTTCACACAACTAACAGACCCCTCCTCTGCTCCCCCCAAATACTCAATTCTGTCTCTATTTTCCTGCTTTTGGATTCACCTGCAAGCCTACACCATATGGTGAGCAAGCACATCAATTTTAGCATCTCATTACATTTCTTCTTTCCTTAACATTGTTCTATAAACTTTTTGCCTAGTACAGCACATTAAGGATCTGGAAACTAACTGTTCACCACTGTGAGGATTTATATCCCAAACAGCTGTGCCAAGAAGTCAGAGGAATCAAATGGCATAATCTATTAACTTGTCCTCGGGTAGTTACAACTAGAGCTTTATAAATTGCCAGAGTCCAGTCCATTTAAACTACATTTCTTTGTTATTTTGAAAGTGTCAACATCCCACACAGACAAGCCGGAAGACCAAATTTAGTCCAGGAAAAAGTGTGCATGATTGAAGTCAAAGACCAGGTTGCTTAAGCCAAAGCTAAATTTAGGCCTGAGAGAACTACAGAGAAAGAAAAAGGAAGAAACACT
This sequence comes from Pluvialis apricaria, assembly GCA_017639485.1. Taxonomy (NCBI): domain Eukaryota; kingdom Metazoa; phylum Chordata; class Aves; order Charadriiformes; family Charadriidae; genus Pluvialis; species Pluvialis apricaria. Next base: position 2,201,761 of record CM030024.1, read on the forward strand.
AGGAGGAATACCATGTGGCACCCTCTCCTCGCAGATGAAACAAGCCTAACAAATGCAAAGGGACCCCTAGCCACACATGACTGAGTGATGGCTGCTGTGGCATTAATGGGCAAAACCAGAGAAATCCCAGATGTGCCAAAAGAGCCACAGCACACTGGGGCAGAAGCAAGGAGAGGGGGAAAGGGGCAAGACACGTCACATCTTAGATTTATTGGTAAGAAAAAAATCCTGCTTCTCTGAGCCAGTCCATGTTGTGATAGCAGTAAGAAAGTTGTGTTACTGAGGGCTGTAAAGATTTAAAGATATTTAAGAAAATGTTTATTAATTAGCTTAGGTGATCCAAGTATAATTGGCCAAGGGTTCAGACAGCTTCCAGTCTGGCTCCAAAGGTTCAGAGCAAAGGCCTCAACACTAGATCTTGAGAAGACTACACAGATAATTGTGATGGAAGATGATGATGACGGCCATTTCCAAAACTCCTGCTTTTTAATTCCCAGGCTTATATACTCTCTCCAAATGAAAAAAGCAACAGAGCTAACTTTCCAATATTAAATCTCTAGGCAGTGTGTTATTCATACAGCTTATGTAGATGTCTTTACCCTCTGGAAAAAACAAAGTTTAAGAAAAATGGTTCTATCTTTGGGGAACAGTTTAAGTCTCAGGATAACTACATTAGGAAATCTAACTCTATTACTTTGTATCTTACATTTTATTACTAGATTGGTAATAGGAAATTACCAAATAAAATTGGTATTTTACTTGGTAATTTTTTTCTGTGGGCCTCGTCTAATATGAAAGATGGTGATCATCAAATTTATTCAAGTTTTCCTGTCAACAACATCATTAACCAAATCCCTCAATTTCAAAGTAAATAAAAGCATCTGGGCTTCTCGCACAGCAAGACTGACTTGCATATTTAAGCCTCATATATAGATGAATTTGCACTGGACTAAATTTGCATATTAATGAAGGACTAATTGCTCTTTGCAGTCAATTTTATGCAGATGAATTTATTCCTCTCAGTACAATTTTCATAATGTTCAGAAAGAACCAAAAAATGTAAAACTTTTTAAAAGTACACAAATGTTAGACAATCAAGGAAGAAATATCATAATGACATCAAACAGCTTTACATTAAATTGTATATAATTCATCTTTTATATTGTTGCTTTATTTTAACAGCCTCCCACAAAGAATGGAACAATTCGTAGAATAACTTCAGCTTATTCCCCCTCCTCGGTCTCAAATTTTAACAGCTTGTAACAACCCATTATATTATCTTGTTTCCAGCTGGAAAGATGAAGCCTGGATTTTTAGAAGTTAATTTTGCTAAACAGGACTTGATTTTCTCTCAGTCATCCTCATGCCACAGGTCAGTTAGGAGATACCCTGCCCCCCACGGTTTTAAGGTAGATTCTACCCAGTTTTGCACTATCAAGAAAAAGTTCAAGGCCCAAATCCCCATTCAGTCTCTGCTCCTGAGCTAAAGTACAAAATACTGAGAAAAGGACAGGAAAGTACGTGGGAAAGAGAGACATCAACAAATGCTGAGGAAAAAATGGTAGCATTAGGGAAGAAAGGGGAAAATATAAATAGTGGAGTAGAAGAGGAGAGGAAGTGAAAATGCAAGGAGAGAAAAATGATGATTCAATATCTATATTCAGGTATAGCTAAAAAGAGGAAAACTGAAGGATTTGGAAAAAAGTCCAAGGCAAAGTAAACAAAAGCGAATAATGCAGCCACAAATGTACCCACAAAAAAAGAAAAAGAACGGGAAAGATAAGGAAACAAGAAATCAATTGAGAATTAAAGAATGGAAGATACATAAAGAAATAGATAAATAAGAAGATACGAAAACCAGTTTTTCCTAACTCTGTCGGAACATAAGAGCAGAGTTAGTGGCAATGCATTAGGAATGTGAATTTGCATGTATAGCCTTCCTCTTGCCAAAGAGAAAAGCCTTATTTTAACCGTGTAGACTGATACCCATAATATTTGTATGTAACATAAAATCACTTACATAAGATTATTTTAACCAGAAAAGGAATAGCGCAAAAATTCTCTTTAAATGACTTCAAGGCCTTTTGTAGAAGGAACACAGGAATACGGTTCACAACCATGACATCTGCCATATCTTTGACTGCACTCGTTGCCCTTCCCCACAGCTTTTGCTCTTTTAACATACCCTCTTTAAGACACTCAGTACTCCAGATGCAGATATAAGATGGTTTTATAGCAGTATCAAAAAGTTTCTCATGTTTTTTCTCCATTTCCTTTCTAATAATTCCTAGCATCCTACTTGCTCTCTGAACCACAGAGCATTGAGCTTACAGATCTATAATCCCACAGTTTTGTTCCTGAGAAGCAATAGTTTAGAACCATCACAGTATTTCACGATCAGAATAAAAGTCTTCAGTATGATCATCTTCTGACTGAGCTACAGAGTCCTTCCCAAAGAAGAATCAGAAGAGCTCCTGAGCCTCAGATGCAAGGTGGAGGGAGCACAGAAAAACTGCCAGAAGGTCGCTTTGCAGTCTCTCCTTTTGGTCTTTCCAACCTTGATGACAGAAGCCACAACATATGGAGCATTTGTTAGGGATACACACCTCCCAGGAGCAATAAGGGCAATGGTTCTACTGAGGCAAGATCTAGCCATTGCAGGGGAAAAAGAAAAGGCTATAGGGCAGAAGAGTTGGCAGAAAATATCAAACTGAGGGGAAGGACAGGGAAAATGACCAAGAAGCTTTCACTAGCATTCAAAAAAAAGAACACACCACAGAACAAAGACAAACAGAGTTATAAAATAATAACAGTAATAATTGGAAAAAGAATGAGAAACACTCTACCAGGAAAATAATTGCAATGCTACTGCTGAAGAATTTTCACCGAGGAAACAAGACTTAGTTCAGCTGAACAGCCTGGAGGCCTTGCTTTTAAAAGTTATTTGAAAACAAACTACAGTTCTCTGTGTACTTTGAAAATCCATCTTTTATTCTGGATTATGAATTAAAAATGTCTACCTATTTTGCTCATAGAGAGGAATGAATGCATCCTCCTTTATAACTTCTGTACACAGCATTTGAAAACCTGCTATGGGCACTCCCCCTTTTTTTCCAAAAGATGTCTGGTTCAAGTGATTAATGCTGTGTGAATGTAAACAAAGATAATTATTCAAACAAGAACAAGATGTTCCACCCAAAATTATTAGCTTTTTCAGTGGATGAGATGCCTACTTCTAATCATCAAGAAAGGTTAACCTGACCAGATTTAATTAGCTACTTAATACAATAATAAAGATGCATACATAATTGGTGAGGAAAAGACTGCAGAAGCAACACTGAATCCAAACAAAATACCTCCATCAAGCACAAAGCCTGGGCTGTTTTTACATGATTACACTGATGTAAGAATTCCCAAGTTTTTATATCCGCTATACACACTTTTGCAATTGTCTATGTGGAACTTCACCCAATTAATAATAATAAACATATATTAAACAAACAAAAAAAGCAAGAAACAACATCCCTAAAATTCAATGATAAAACAAACCCAATGATATTTCTTAACACTGTGCTTCAAATTCATAGATGAAGTTAACTGGTTTGTACTGATTATTCAAGGAAATGAAAAAATGAAATAAGTTACTATTTCCTCATAATCAAAAAACCTTAAAAATGTTCATCGCTTCTTTGGAATCACAGCTGCTCAACCAACCCCTACAAAGCAAATTTCTGACTCTGAATTAAGAGACAGCTTTTCCTGCTAAAGTGTATTTTAATAGCTACGTCTCTGCAGAACAGATGTTTTCAAATTTTGTGGGTACCATAAATATTAAGAACTGGGCAATACATTTTAGAAGGCAGCTCTCATTAATCTGCTAGCATTTGATTTCTGAATGAGAAGGACTACATCTTACGGAAGATTTTATTTTATATATATATATATATAAGGAGATATCAGACGGATGTTTTCAACACAGAGTTGATATTTTCAGTGAAAAAAGAAATACTAGTCTTACCCTGGAATATTTCCCTAATAATGAAATGAAAGCTTTCTATTACAATAACAAAACAACTTGCGAGTATTTAAATGTTATATATTGGGAATACTGCAAAATATATTACATTTCAAAGAATGTTCGGAAATTTTCTTAGCCTTGTGTCTCTGGATAACATGTATAGCACTTGTTGGTTGGGGCAGGTTGTATCTCAAAGTGTTACCAAATAATGAGTTTTAAAGTGGAGGACTGGGCATCAGACATTCCATTTTCTTTCAGTAAAGTTTGAGCATCCCTTAAAATAAACAATTCAGTGCCAACCAACGCATCCGATACTGATTTATTCTATTCATAAAAAGTAACAACATAATGGTAAATTCAATCTATTCAATGAGGAGTTTATGAGCTTAAATATATCAAAAGGGCAATGAAAGCTAATATATAGTGATTAAATAACAATCTGTGAGAAAAAAGACACACAACTTTCAATTCCATTATACTGAAATCATATACTGACGAAAAGCAGGGATTTGAATTGTTTCGAAGGAAGCTGCAGCCATTTGCCCTTTTTAACAGCTTGGAAGTTCACAAGGAAGGATTAATTTATAATTTAACTGAAATGTATCTCAAATAAAGTTTTTGATTAAAATCTACATTTCTGAGCCTCCTGGCAGTGCCAGTATCGCTGAAACAGGACATCAGCTGCAACTCCAGCAATTCTGGAATGCAATGCAATAAACTGTAAATCAGTTTTGTCCTACTTTAATATTGGTTTAACAATAAAATAAGAACTTTGATGTTTAATATTTAAATAGTATAATTATTCCTTTAGAACTAAGTCCAGAAGAACCCTTCATGGGTACACAATGCAAAACAACAACGAAGACAACGAAGAGAATGTGTTTTTGCTACACAAGGAGGCTTTAATTTGTAGGACCCAGTTGAAAGGTACAGCACAATTTCTGTGTGCTGCAGGAGATTCCACAGAAACTCTCTACAAGGGGAAATGCTCTCCCATGATGAAGATGGATCCATGCACAAAACTGAACAACAAAGCTTAAATACTGTCAAAGCAGAGGATTGTGTACAATATCCACTACAGTTGCTCAGAAATCATCACCAGCTGGCTACCCTGGTGCCTTGGCTATGAAACCCAGACACAAGGGTACTTTCTTCATCGTTGTTTTTGACATCAAGATTTGAGAAAGTAAAGCCTCCCTTTTCCTTTCCCCCTCTCCCCTACCTTTTGTCACTTCAGGATGGGTGAACATAGAAAAATTTAGATTTTTGGGAGGAATGCCTATAATTATGAGCTAAGTAGTGCCTCTTATTTAGTGAATTAGTAATGTTCAGATGCAATAACTTTTCTGGTTTGGAGGAAGGTTAGAGAGAAGGTCAGTTCTGCATCTGCGCTACAACCAGGGAATGCAGGGTGATTATAACTGCAACTGTCGATTTTTGCCAACCATACAGGACACCAGAAATACAAAAACATTTCCCACTACTTAAATAGTTCCAAGGACCTATTGTAAATACAAAGACAAATACAATTATCTGCTGTAACAGATAAAACTTTTGTATATTCAAGGAAATGGGAGAGAAAGATGTCATTCATTTTGACTTATAATGCTGTTTGTCAGATCAAGCAAATACAGAGTTACACCCACAGAGGAAGGATGAGAGAGTGATAGAGGCACACAGGCTGAACTAGGACTTTGTGATGCAAGGAACATTCAAAGTAGCTGGAGCTTCTGCAACGCAGAAGACAGGCATTACAACATGACTTTGAGTGGTGGGATCACGTCAACCGCCTATGCCTCCAAATACTCTTAACCCAGTGCTGCCCCGCACTATGCAGTATTTGGCCATCATGTTTCATATACCTTACAATACAAGCTATGTACTGGAACTAAGTCATGGTTATCTAATTAGGAAGTCAATTGTTTATAGCACTCCGCCTTAATTTGTTCCAGAAATTAAAAGGAAAAAAAGTTTAATGAATACAAAAGGAAAATGAAAGGCAAGAATGTTTCATGATTAAGGTGGATGAATACTACCTAGGGAACTGAATACTACCTCTAGTAGTACCTTCTACCATGGAGTTCCAGTGCAATGAAAGGTAAGTTATATAAAGCCATGCTCTTCAACATTCGGTTGCTAATTGGGCTCTCAACATGAAAGCATCATTAAATGTAAAGTCTAGTTTCAGCTCTATTGCCTGGAATGGTACACTGCACAGTTCAATTACAGGAAGGAACTGTGACAGCTGGAACAAGCTCCGGAAACAGATTCGTCTGAGATTTTAGTTGCTGAAGCCTATCAGTATGTTTACATAGTTGTGGATGCAGACTCTAAAAGAGAATCTCTCCCACAGTTTTCCTTCTAAAATGCCAAATTTGTAGCTACATTTAAATTTTAGTAAAGGCTAAAGTCTTTCATACAGCAGTGGTGGGATACAATGTCTCAAACTTGAGCTGCGTCTGACTGTATTAACCCTAAGCTGGAGCCACGGCCCATTCTCTCCACCCTGCTACTTCACACGGGCTTGACTTCAGCCTATGTGTGCACTGAAGTGGTTACCGGTTATTACAAGGCTCATAGATAACTGGTATAGGACAGAGGCCATGGTGATTCATCTACATAGCGAGGGCCTACAAAGGCTCTACTAAACACTTACCTGCCCAAAAAAAGAGAAAAAGATAACCGGCACTCTTAAGGCAGTTTGCAGCCCCACCAATATAATTAAGAAATGCTGCTAAAAATGTAAAAAGTTAAATAGTGATAATTAGTAAAGTAATTCCTGTTAAGATCAAAATTCATATTGACTAATATCTGAGTACTGGAAAGTAGTGCTCACCTTTAGTGACAATTGCAACCCTGACTTACTTCACTGAATTAATTTTGAGAATAAGGAATCTTTATATCTGAATGCAAATAAAGACATCTACTTCATCAACGCAGTAAGAAACTGGTCACTTAGTGAAAATAAGATGGATTGACATTCCCTATTTATCATTGCATTCTTACTCCACAGTTTTCAAGGGCCATGTAATAGCATGGTGAACTGAAACAAAAACTAAACTGCAAGTTTACTTGCTCAAGCATTATTTACTATTTGCATTCTTTCAAAATGAAAAATAACAATTTCTCTGTATCTTCTATACTTCTATAAACACTCAGATACTTTATACACAATTATTCCTAGTGTCTAGTGACTTAAGTCCAGAAAGTGTATGTACACTTAGGTCTAGACAGATAAGGATCTACAGATTACATGTGTACAGAGAGGGAGTGCGCGTATGCAGGCATTTGTATGTAACAAAAGTAGAGCGCTATTTACTACCTAACACAGATGGATAAGTCCACTTTGGAGATCTCTGCAGACTTGTGAAATCAGGATGACGTGTTTGGAATTCTTCCTCTCTTCTCCACTGCTGAAGTAACTCAGGCAAATGCATGTTGGCAGCTCCTTTAAAGATTCAAACCAACCCATTTTACATGATAACCTTCACTGCATTAAACACTAACACACAAAAAACAGGTAGCACAAATACTAAAGTCTAAATTTGTATTACTCACATATAAAATACACAAAGTCTGAATAATTTTGCAATTAAATCACAAGTATACTGAAATAAATTTTACAGTAAGTTGGATTGCCCATGAGACAGATTAGTCTTTTAGGACCGAAGTCTACACCCAGAGCAAAGTTCCAGTAACAAAGTGGTGTGCTTTCCGAGGCAACTGAGGAATGGCAAATAGATCAAGACATCTCTAGACCTATTGTTTCCTATCAAACCAAGTAAAATCCAGTCTCCTGGGGTATTATAAGCCCCTGCTCAGAACAGCTCTGTCAAATGCAGTCTCTTCTGTATTAAAGACCCCTCTTATTCCAGAGCTCCTAATGAGCGTTTGCCTCAACACTGAAGTGCATGGCTTTCATACTTTTTGTCTATTAATTTATTTGTTGCTGGGCATAAGAAAAGCTTAAAACATAACTCTCTGAAATACCAAATTAAACTAATCTATTTCCAATCTAAATTTTAATAAACTATGTTACTTCAGCATTGCATCTTATCGCTACAGATTACTTGGAGGTATATGCAAGAAAGAAACTCTATAGAACTATTGAATGCGTGAGAATGAATATAAAAATATTTACTTTGAAACTTTCATCTATTTTTCTCCAAATTGTTAAAAAATGTATTTGGTTGGCTGAAATAACGTACAGACAGAGTAAGAGAAATATGATGTGACAGACGAGATCATTGTGAATCAGCTCCATTTTACCAGGCACATAAAACTAAACTAGCCTCAGCTTGATGCAACTGTTACATCTCCAAAATGAATGTTAGACATGAAATAGAAGAAAGGCTGGTGAGCCACATTTATCTTACGGGGTTTTTTTGTTATTATTCCTCTTCCACATTTTCAAAATACCCCTTAATGCTCTTTCCTTTCAGAAGGAAATCTAAGTCTCTCAAAATAATATTTACAATCTCAGCTGCAATTTCTTTCATGCTAATTCACTCTGTATGTTTGTTACTTTTTTGTGAGGAATAGTTCTTCTTGAGTTCTCCACTTAGAACAAAACAACTCTGTTTTCCTGATATACTTCATTTTCAAATTATTCCAAAGTGTAGCACAGAGAAATGAATTAGATAAGGGCATAGTAAAATGTGTAATCCATACATGGCTGCTATGACGAGCTCACCAGTAACTGATACAGCTTTGAACACTAAAACAAAAACAACTTTAATGAGAGATGATATGGACCCAAATGCCAGAGTTATCACCACTACTTTCTTTAAAAAAAAAAAAAGAGAGAAAAAGAAAAAAAAAAGTTTAACTTCCACTTCAGCAGTCTCCACTGACAAATATTTTAGTGTAATATCTACTTCTGATTTCCATTTAAAATACGTTTAGATTGTTACTTAGATACATGAGAATTTCAAAAGCAATCTCCATCTTAGTTTTCTATAGTCCTATTGAAAAGGATCCCAACTTCTTTTCTCTTTCTATCTACTTCAAAGACAGATGTAATATACCGCATCTTTTGCTATCTCCTCTCTAAATTAACAACATTGTTTCTGTGCAGCCTTTCATAAAGTTTCCAGATGAAAATAACAGTGTCTGGTGCAGTGGGTCTGCTGTTTCTGGTTAGGGCTAACACAGACCCAGATACAATTCTTTCTTTCCTACATCCAGGTCTACACCGCAGTAAGAAGTGCAACCCAATGCACACAGGTACTTGGGCTGCAGCTCTTCAAATCAGCAGCAATACAGCTGCAGCGGCACAGCCCACAACCCCTGCCCACAGTTTCGGAGACACTGCTGTCCATGCCAGTGGGATGAACGCGAGGTTAGCTTCCCTAGGTGTGTTGTAGTCACACATCTGACTGCTGCAGCAATGCTGGCTCCAGGAAACCGAAACTGTAAGGTAACTTTCATGATTAAGATGAGCTATCAATAATCATATATTTTTAAGTACAGCATCCTATAAATCCTCCTAATTAGGAAACTAGATGTCTTCTTTTTAGCAAACAATCCCCAGCCTACTTCCTTATTTATTTTCTTGAATTCAATTATATTTGCCACCTGCTGGCCCAATCACCTAAATGACAGATTCTGGATGTAAGGTAGAAGCTGGGCCATAAACAATAATTTCATTATAGTTCAATTTAAAGTATTTGCCTGCACCTATTTTCTCTGCTTTATGAAGAATGTTTATGCTATTTCCTCCTCCAGGGCTCTGATGGCTGTGGGACTCTGCACTCCCACCAGGAGACGCAGCAGCAGCACCAGCAAGAATTTTGCACTGCTCCCTATCCTCCACTACCGACCCCATAAGAAATCAAAGCCGAGAGTTTTCTGGAGGGGAGGGGCCACTAGAGGCTGAATAAAGAGGGAAGAAGCAATTTCCAAACCTAGACTGAAAAATTGATATGGCTCCAAAAAAGGACCCTTGGTAAAATAAAGGATAGGAAATATTTCTTTAGAAGATAAAAATAATAGAACTTCTTTTGACATTAAAAGAAATGGAGGAGGCTGTACTCCTGTTGTTATTTACCTATCACGGGGCTCTAAAATCCATCTACTCCACAAACCCAATGATCTACATTTCCAAAAATCTTCCTGAATGAAATCCAGTCTGTAAAATGCACACCTTGCAGGCAAACTGTTTAACTTGAAGGGTAAATTCAAATGCTTTTTTCAGTGTAATGGACTACTCTCAAGTTTGGTAAACGTAAACGGGCACTAAAGCTATTCATTGCCTTTAAGGATTAAATGACGTAGAGGCGGACTGCTACCCAACTGTGAAAGCACACAATCCTATCATGCATGAGCGAAAGGAAAGATTGAAGATTGAAATCTGTTTTGGTCCACTTTGTTCTTGACTAGAAACTCAACAACATCCAAACCATCAAGGTTCTACAATTCAGGCCTTCAAAGGAATCCACTTTCCTTCCATCACCTTTTGAAACATAACTTGCAAAGCTATGTTCAAAAACTGGCTGGTACATTCTGAAGCCATTACACCTTCCTCAAAAACACCAAAAACATGGAAAAGCTGCCCACTTCCCCCTATTACAATATATATATAAATCCATGCTGCTTCCTTTACAATTGCAGAAACATTCTCCATTATATTTTCTTATAACTAGTTAAGAATACATATTCGCACAAGTTATTCTCTAGCAACTCATTTATTCCGTGATTCTGCATCTTTCATTTCATCAGTCCTCTCCCAGATTTATTTTCCATTGACTTTCAGAGTTTCAAAATCAATGTTAAGCCAATATTGGGTAAAATTATTACTTTACCATACTTATTTTGCAATAAATAGTAATTTGAGTGAGTGTGTAAAACTCTACTATATATAAATGAAAACATGAACCAAACTGGAGGCATACAGTCAGTTAATGCCCTAATAGAGCAGCCTTGGAGAGAGAAACCGTACAGCATTTTTATGTAGCATGTGGGAAAACTGTGCAGCATGGGAGTTTTGAACGTTAATACTGGAGCCGTACTAAAGCTACTGTGTCAGACTCTGTCTGCAAGCAAACCAGATTTAAGGAAGTACATTTTTACTGCAGCATTGGAGGCTGAAAAATGGTTAACTTGGTTAAGTTCAACAGAAGTAAGTTCAGCTTACTTAAAAAAGAACAGACGTGAATTATGTGTACCTGTTAAATAGTCACAGACAAATAGTTCTGTATGTAGACAATTACGTGACCTGTATAACGATTCAAATTATGGATCAAAGAGTAATCTATTTTACAATTATATTTTAACACTGTGCAATTATACATGATAGAGAACAATTATTGTATCAGGATCTAAACAATGAAAAATAGAAAACATTTATGTGGACCATAATTTCATGGCTTAATGTCTTTTATCTGCTCTCATGTCTTTCTCTGAATGTACTGTAAAATGTTAGATGGATATCTGAGTGACCCTGGGCAGGATTTGCAGATATTATTTTGTTGTAGTATTTCACATTTTCTTATACGTTAAAAGAAAAAAAAAATGTTCTGTTGCACACAGAAATACACGCAGGACAAATGCTGTTCAGCTGCTGTTATCACTGTGACGCATTTAGGAAATGTAAACAAACATGCCAACTCTTCTGCAAGCCTTGAATTAGTTGTTTTTCCATAAGCATCAAACACAACGTTGGCCTCACTGAAGACTGCGCAGAAGACATTCTGCAAGCCCTTTCCGAAAAGAGGCACAAAGAAATATCCTCTGTACAGAGAAGTTCTGCAAGATGGGACGCATGATTGGGAAGTTTGGACAAGTATGTATGCACACATACACGCAGAAGTTTTGGGCATCTATTACATTACAGCTAGAGTCCTAACAGTGCTATGCCATATTAAATGTATAGGTCAATTCACTTATATCTGTCCCCTTCTCCTCATGCTGTTGTTCTCTAGCTCTCTCCCCTTTCAGTGGGCTGAAGAGAGTCTTTTGTTGGTCTGTATACACTCAATCACGTGTTCCTTGTCCACAGCCCCTCTCACACAGTTGCCATCTCCATTTGGGCTTCTCTAGGAAGCTACCGTCAAAATTATAACTGTAACGATTTCAAAACAAACACACACACACACCCAAGCAGTGTGGTGTGATGAACCCTGCATCAAAAGCAGAAATTACAGAGTGGTAGACCAAACTTTTCAAATTTGAATGCCTGAAGTTACACATCCAGATTCTTATTTACACATATTAGGAAGTCTGTTTTTCACCAGACATGCTCAGGCCTCCCAGTTAGGACTTTCTGCATCACTCAAAAAAGGGGTTTTCATAGAATCACAGAATGGTTTAGGTTGGAAAGGACCTTGAAGATCATCGAGTTCCAACCCCCCTGCCACAGGCAGGGACACCTCCCACCAGCCCAGGTTGCCCAAGGCCACGTCCAGCCTGGCCTTGAACACCTCCAGGGACGGGGCTTTTATTTAGGTACTTATCCATGGATTTCTTGCCCAACTTCAGACAATCGAGTCCTTCAATTTTCACTTACAAACTTCAGCACTTCAGCTGCCACATTAATGAAAATGAGTCTGTTAACTTGCTGGAGCTTGAATGGCCCTCAGCAAACTTTTTGTTTGTTTGTATTTTTGATCTATGAGCAGTCAGAGACCGGGCTGAAATTGATGGACAAGACAGTATTTTTCTACTGAAAATAGGGAAGACAATGCCATACTTCAAATCATGCAAGCTTACAAGCTTAATTGTTGCAATGTCTTCTGAAAGAAGTTACGTAGATGCGCCTAAGATGAATTCTAATATTCATTCACCAGTATTTTACTTCGTAAGTAGTTCTTAGTTAAGTGGTAAGTACTCTTGTAAGTAGTCTTCCATTAATTCTTTCTATTAATGAAGAAAATTACTGAGTGAGCTAGAACTCATTCTTAAATGAAGATAATCATTATCATAAACAAATGTTTTATTTGACAGTTTGACGGATATGGGTGTGCTGTGATTTAGTTCAGAGACTTCAGTTCAACTGAAAACTCAGACAATAAGATTAAATGAATTAAACAGCCTCACCCTCCCCTCATCTCTAATTGTCTAAATCATAAAATCACCACTCTAAGGGACAAAATTAGAGATCTTTGCAAAAAGACACTAGTTTTGTTTTGTGACAGAAGTGCAAACATACTGAATTTTCGCTACCCACTCAGAACTGGTTTTAAGTATGCCACCGCAAGAAAAGTGTACATTAGAGCAAGATAACAAATATGTCTTGCTTAACAAACAACAGTGTTATCTCCTTTGACCAGACACCAAGTAGATGGCAGTATCTCTTAACCATATGCTGAAGACAAAGCCTCTGGCAGGTTGAAAGTCGAACACCTCATACTATCACATATCCACTTATAATATAACTAGACCACTGAAAAACAAGCATACAGCCAACTATGAAATACATATGAAATGCATGGGGGAAAAACTCTTCTGTGGAAATGAAGCGTCACATTTGGAAACATGGACTAGTCAACTGTAAGGATCTAAAGGCCATCTACACATTTCCTTCTAAACCATGCAAGCGTGACTACTGTACTTACCCTGACTTAATTTAAAAAAAGTTTGTGCTTGCTTTCCAAAACAAAAATAATTTTTTAATTAGGAGGAGGACTCTAATTTTATTCCAGAAACCTTTACCTTCTGAATTAACATCTGCATCCTAATTTTTACAACCAAAACATTTGCGTGGTTAAGCATGGGGAAGTATGATGAACAACTGCTTAAATGATACCAGTTTCATATGCAGTATTTAGTTCAGAAATGTGCTGCCTTTTCACCAAACTGTTGAAGCCTACACCTGATTTTGTAGTAGCTAGGGGCACATGATATCCATAATATGAGCAACAAGTAATCCTGCATTTTGCATAATTCAGTTACTAGTTTTTCAGCATTGCTATAGCATACCATACTACTAGCCTCAAAAACATCTGGAAACACACGCTCCTTGCTGTTAAGGTCAATGGAAAGTCTATCACTGATTTCAACAAGGGCAAGCACGATAAAATTATAGACACGCATTTCTGTGTGATAAATATCCTAACAAATTTTGTAATGAACAATCATAATTCCATAAATTACACAAACATCAGTATTTCTTCTCCAGCTAAACCATTTTTATTAATGAAATCAGAAAACAGCAAGCTATATGTGGGCATAAGCAGAAGGATTTCCTCATGGCGAAGCAAGTATTTTTATTTGTATATAATGTTGAGGTAAAGGGAGCCTTGGTCCTACAAACTCATGCAAATAACTTCATAGACAAGGAGCTCCTTGATTCTGATGAGACTACTCAATTATGTATGCTAATCACATACATTCATAGGATTACGTCCTTAAAATTACAGCAGAGGTAGACTGCACTGCATATTCATTCTTTGCATATTCAATTTTACCCACAATTCAGATAAAATTAAGGAAAAGTTATATAGTTTTGCCTCTAGATTCATAAATCTTGAAAATCATGATGGGCATACTTTCTGCCACCTCTATAAACTCTGATGGACAGAGATTCTATGGTAATTGCTTTGTAGCAGAAAGTAGTTAGACATGGCTAGAAACTTGTATTAGAGGTATATTTGTCGTGAATGAATGCAATAAAGTTGTATAAAAAGAATTTTTCCCCCACGATATTTACATTTCAAATCCTGTGTTCAATATCTTCACTAATATATGCTCCTTTTCTGAAAGGATTACTTACTTCAATTAAAAGCCTGTCAAGCCTTTTTATTTGTTTGTTTATTCATTTTTAAGACTAGGTTAAGCACCTTCACTCAGCATTTGTTTCTCAGGCAGCCTCCTCAAGCACACTAATGCCAGACAACTTCATTGTAAGTAGGTCTGGCCCAGGAAAATCCTATTCAGCAGGCTACACCTGCTTTTATTCTAATCCAGTGGTAGCTTTTCCCATCAACACACAGAGAAGTATCTTGTCCTCAGAGAGTTGGGAAGTTTCTCCTAATGCCATTTTTTACAGTTACTAATGCTTGAGCCTCCTGTTATTATAAATCAAATCTAGCAGAATATGTTGGCTTCCCAGGGTTGGAAAAAATCTTCTAGCATTACACTTTGTATTACAGCGGTCATCTCTACTGACTTCTAATATACTTGCAATAAATAGCTTTGAGTTTTCGTTAAACTAAATCAATTCTGTTCAGGCTATTAGTCAATTTTAACAGCAACATATTGCTTGTACAGTATATTAGTAAGAAAAAAATACTAACATGTATTAATCAAAACATGAATGGAATACCAATGTTTTAACATGGAAGAATTTTGCATTCTCTAATAAGAGACCCCAGAAAGGTGGCATGAGTGGGGAGGGAAACGAAGGAAGCATAGACGAAACTTTCATTTAGCGATGGTCAACAAGAGCTAGTGCAGAAAAGATGACTGTAATTTCTTCAAAATATTGGAGAATATATATGACAGAGCAAACCAGTGTGTTCTCTAGCTTTGAAAAGGACCCAGTGCTCACTTCTATTACACCTCTAAACCGGTGAACGAGGACTCTAGTTGAGCATCTGAACATAGTGCAGCATTTCTGCAGTAAGGATTCAGGTAGTGCTCGCCTACTATCGGATGAGAATCTTCAAAAACACTTCCAAGATAAATTAAAAATCTGAAGAGCAGCAAAGATGAAAGCAATAGCATCATGCAAAGGCAAACTACCACAGATGACTTTAAAGGGGATTTTTTTCCTTTTTCTTTTTCTTTCAGGTTTCTTTTTCTTTTCTTAACACATTTGACCACGAAGTACAAATTTTCAAAATATCAACACTGAAAAAACCCCAACCCCCCCCCAAAAAACACACCACAAAAAGCAGAACCCGCAGTAGGGTACTATGGTTCTTTCACAGGAAGCTGGGATATGCAAGAAATTATGCACTGGATCTAGATGACAAGCATTTCCTTAAGACATGTTGGTGATTTATGCAAATTTAACTCCCAATAACACTTCTATGAGCCAAAAATCTACATGTTGTTTCCGAGGTCCTCCTTCAGTCTAATTATTTTACCTTATGCAAGGAACGTTAAAAAACAAAATACCAAATAATCATTTAATGAATAATGGTACATTCTCTTTTACCAAAGAACTTGACAGGCATAAAACAAGTACAAAAAAAACTGATGCATAATTCGTATTTTACAGTCTCATAAAATTAGTTTTAAATTATTTTTAAATTTGGTAATATATTTAGTCATTTAACCTTTTTTTTTTAAATTATCCTTTCTGTACTTGTAAAATGTTATAGGCATAATCTGGATAATCCTATTACATGATGAACATGGTCTTACTTGTGGATAAGACTTCCTAATAAACTAACACATCTGTTAATATAAAATCTTTTTTGCTAGAAAAGAAGTAAAAAAGCCCTCCATATCATTAGAAACAGAGAATTTTATATATTGTCACCAAACTAAAAACAGCAAGTAAATATTAACTTTGTGAAGTGCAAAACAAGTTTTATTGACCAGTGAGGTAAATATTGACTGAAGTGAAGCAAATATTTATGTGCTGATGTTAATGGGACAAATCCCGTTCAACACGACAAACAAGATTTTGCCTACCATATTTCTGTGTTTGTACTTACTCTGAAAGCTCTGAAAGGAAATGTCTGGAAATCTGTCTACAATGGTAATGTTTTTTAAAAACAATTGGTTTTTCTTAGCAGCTAAAATGGATATGCATTCAGAGGGCCAGAATATTTTTGACCTTGTACAAGACAGAGGTTTAACAAATTTTTTTCAGACAGAATGTGTTAATTCACTTACTAAAATCTGACCAGACAACAACATCCAAGACCTCTGTTTAGCTGATCTCTAAAAAGGTAAACAGAAAGTTGGTCAATTTTCAGCCACTCACAAACCAAAATTTTTCTTACACATATAGTGGTAACCAATGCCAGCAGATTCTCAATTGCACCATTTGTTCAGGTTATAGTCAGTCAAATAAAACTTTTAATGGCAGACAATCTTAATAATTACAAAGAACCCCAAAAGTAGACTTTTTGTCTTCTGTGAGCTAAAGGCTGCCACCCTATCAGCACATGGACAGAGCAGTTCCGCGACCACTTACAGGAAGCAATACCTCAGCCTGAGGTACCAACAGAACCAGCTGCAGCAGAACAGCATCTGCTCCTATTGACAATGTGCCACAGAAGCCCTCTCCACCCCCAATAAAACCCTTTCCCACTATAAAACACAAACTAACCTAAATTAATAAACCAATATAACTTTTAAACATTTCCATTCTATGAGTAATGTTGGAACATTAATTTGGGTTTTGAACCTAAAATATACTAACATTGACCAAGGAAAATAAAGAATAATTAAGGATATAACTATAAGCAGGTACTACAGATGGAATATAAATTAACAAACCTATCTATCCCTTCCTAGTAAATCCACTCAGGGTAGGTTTCTACATACATCAGAAGTCATTATTCAATAGAAGAATTCACACAAGGATTCACACATTCAGATTAAAAAATTAGATTGAAAAAAAATTAATTTTGAGTAACTTCAAAGATTCTGTTGAAAATTCTGGCACCTTTAAGCACACCCATTAGAGAATACCAAAGTCTTACACAGTGGATGATCATTACAGTACATCTTCTGACCTAAATACCTTTGTAATGGTCTTACAACAGCGTGTGTTAATACACACGCCCTCTAAAATTCTTTAACAGCTGAATGTTTTTTGAGTAATTGTATTTAACAGATCCTTCAATGTCACTACAAGAAAAGACCAGTTCAGAAAACAGCTTCTCCACTTCATTCCAATGACCATGGGAATCGCTCTTTCTTGTGGATAAAGACAGAGGCTGAGCACCCTCCTGTGCAATGAGCAAAAATTACAACTGCCCTTTGTGGCTCCGCTATCTAATTTTCATTCAAGGCTCTACCTATACATAAAACCCAAGACTCTGGGATCTAATTCACCAATTTTAAAGCAATTATATGACACCATTTCAGTGGAACTACTCTCAGTTTAGAATGACTTAACAGAAACGAGCACAGCGCTGTACACAGAGTAAGATTTCTGGAAATCTCAGGGAACAAGATGATGTCATTGCATTATAAAAATATCTAGTTCAAATTCTTTGTGAGTCTGCTTGACAAAGCGTACATGATCAGACTTCAACAGTGAAATTCAGGCTCCTCTGCCACCAATCCAGTGATGAGTTTTCAAAACTGGTCTCTATTCTTCAGTGCCTTAAATATGGGAGCACAGGAGCTGTTTTCTTGTGCTCAAAATTCAAACTGAAGTAGAGGTTGTATAATTGCACAAGCTAGTTTTAAAAAGATTGAGCATTCAAAGCTCAGGAAGCATTCAAATTTTAAAGGTCATTTGAGCCTCTTGGCAAGACTTTCAAATCCTTCAAACCATTTAAATTAAACCCCCTTAATTTTGCAGAAGTCTTTCATAGAAAGTCAAGTAACATTTTGTGTAGAATGAAGACAACCAATAAAGCCTTTGAATATTCAGGACATTCTGCTATTTTACAGACTCTTGCAAGGAAACAATTCTTTTTTCATATCATTAACTACAATTCCTTTCCACATCTCCGAGATCACTTCCTTTAAATTTCACCAAAGATGTTTGCTGTAAATCTAATTTTCAAGGACTAGTTCCTTCCACACTTTCTGATGAAAAATAGTGATATAACAGTTTATTATGAGGAAAAAAAGATTAAGATTGTAATCCCTTAAACTGTTCTATGCAGGAAGACCTCTGCAGAGCTCCTTCGGGAATTAGGACTAGGATACAAAATATTTTCTTCTAATATTTCTATGTATAGAACCAGCTCTCAGCAACTTTTAGTACAACGTACCTGTTGAAAAGGTAAGCATTGTGCTGCCAGGGCATCACCGGCAGAGTTCCATGAAGATCAGTGTTTGTTCTAATATTGTCTCATGCATTTAACAACCACAGGGAAAGCAGGAATACACTGACGAAATCTGCTGCATCAATTAAGGAGGTACCACCTATACCTAGGAGGATGAGAAAGTCTGGGATACTTACATCTGAGCATATATATGCACCTGAAAACATGCCTGGACACCAATTCTGCTATCTGTATGAAATTTATGGGCACCCTAGGAGGACAGTCCAAAATACAGATTGGTAAATTTATTAGGTATTACATGACCTAATGTATGCAATACCCATGGAAAAAGACTTCCAATTTTACGTTAATAATCTCCGAAATCTTTCTTGTGTCAGGAGTTACTAAATCCAGAGGTCATTACCAGCACCATGAAAACATACCTGTTAAATAACAACATCACTGAAGAGTTACATACCTTCTAATGAGCTGTGAATTGGAGATAAATCAGCGAGTGACCTGCATGAGCAAACATTATTGATTAATAAGCTGCCATGAATTAATTTCGTATTTCCAGTGCATGTAACAATGAAAAACAGTTTGAGAACAACTTTGATTTAAAACTACATTTGTACTTTAATGCATTTTATAATTATAAAAAAGAAACAGCTGAACGAGGCTTTTATATTTATACACTTCCAAGCAACGTACAGAAGGCATGCATAATTTCCAACCATAAAATACTATTTAAAAATAAAAGATTTATAACTGCTTTTCCTGATTTGAGAATCAAATTAAGATTTTCCACATTGTTCTTCATAATCCAAACACTATGCAAATGACTAACTGAGCAAAGAGTAAAAGAATGAACAATATGGCATAGCATAAGTCAAACACAATGGTTCTGTGTTATCCTTGGAAGGATGGGGATATAGTCATTTAATTCTTAGAGTGCTTCCAGCCGACCATCTGAAATCTGCATTGGTGCTGCTATTGAGCAGTATTGTGATAATTAGGCAGAAGTACTATACAAATTAGGTCTTCTGAGTTCAGAGGGGCTACAGGAACAGGAGGTTTGCGGGTTTGTTTAACACTTCAATGTATCTGTAGTAACTAGCCCAAGTTTCCTCCAGTACATCAGCCACAGCCCAAGTGAAATGCAGAGGATATGAGGCCTGAAATTTCCAGTCAAGAAATTCTAGATACGGGTTCCAAAATCATCATAAAAGTAGACCAAATTGCTGCTGGTGCCTCCTCAAAACCTACCTCCAACAGAAACAGAGACACGTCCAGTGTTTTCAGCTTCTTCCTCAGGTACAAAAGAGAAGGTTTATGGTTAGATGGTACGCGTTACTAAATGCCAGGCCACTTAGCTCTTCCAAACACTGTTTTTCACCTCATGAGATCTGACTTCTAAATGCCCGTCCTTTCTCTCTCCCAGGGCTACTGACCCCACAGCATTTCTGTATTTAAAATTTTGAAGTAAAACAGTATTTCTGTTTTAATTCAGAACAACACAGGACTGATCTTCAAAACCGCTCAGATATCAGGCACCAGTTTAAGTGTGAGCTGCATACCTAAACGCTTTTAGAGAAATATCTGAGCCAAGGAAAACAGATGCCATTTCTGGATGCAAACTAATTTATTCAAGAGCATATTTTGAAAGAAACCCCTGTATCTACTTAATTTCAAGCTTCTCCTAAGAGCTACAGCAGCACTAACTAGGGCAGCATTTTCCTCAGGTTTCCTAGGAGGCAAAGCCTATTTCCAGACAGCAGGACTTCCCTGCGGTGAGCACTAATCGCCGCCGAGAAATAATAATACCGCAGTACATATAGATATTTTTATATATTTCTTAATTTCCTTCGTTATTATTGCTCTCCCAGGTTAATTTTAATTGAGACTTTAAATAAAAAGCAACAGGACGCACGGCTCGCCTTCCCGCCCCAACCCCGTCCGGCGGGCCCGTCCCTGAGGCGAGCCCCCCTCACCGCCCCACAGGGCCCCCCCCCGTCCGCCTCCCCGTCCCCTGACGGGGCGAAGGCCTCGACGGGCCGCGGCCGCTCGTTGCCAGAGCAACCACCAGCTCGGAGCCTTCCTCCTCCTCCTCCTCCTCCTCCTCCTCCTTCCCCTCCCCTCACGGCTCCTCCTCTTCCTCCCCCAGCCGCGCCCTCTCCCACCCACTCGGCCTCGGCGGCGGGGATGGAGACGACGGGCGGCCGCGGCCTGGGCAGCTGCGCCGGGCGGGAGGCGCCGGCCGCCTGATGAGGTACCGCCGCCGGGCTAGTGCTGGGGGAGGGCGGGAAAGGGGCTTCCTCGGCGGCCGCTCCGCCTCAGCGCCTGCGGCGGGGAGAGGAGTGGGGGGGAAGGAAGCGGGGACGCGCCCCCAGGGTCACCCCCTCCCCTCCTCTCCCCTCCCCTCCCCTCCCCTCCCCGCGCCGGGGCTTCTGTGGAGGCCGGCGGGGATACCCCCCCGCCTCGGTGGCAGACCCCGCCGCCTCCGAGCGGGCTGGCGGCCACCTCCGGCGGCGGCGCGGCCCTACCCGGGGCCGCGGGAGAGGCCGCCACGGCCCAGCGCGAAGCCGCCCGCCCGCGGGCGGCGGGAGGCAGCGGCCCAGGAAGAGAAGGGGAACGCTCGAGGAGAAGAGCCATTCTCAAAGAGCGTATTTTATCTCATTGGGGTTGGGGGTGTGTGGAGGGAGAAATTCTGGAAGCCCTCCGCCGCCCGCGGATCCCTTACGCTTTGAAATCCCGGTTAGTAAGTTACTTGAAAGTTTGTTAGGCGGAGCGCCAAGGGAAGCTGCTACTCGAACAATGGGATCGCTCGCTCGTTTTAAACACCGAACTGTCAGTTTTTGCAGAAGCAGGCCCTAAACCGTGAACTGAAGAGTGCTAATGAGAGACTTTTTTTTTTTTTAATTTTATTTTATTTTATTTTATTCCCCTCCTTTTAAAAACAGCGTTCGTGGCCTGATCCTGCAGGCACAGAGAGTAATGCTGTTCACACAAGTCAATGCTATCTCCAGTTTATTTGCTCTATTTATGGGCACAAAATTACAGAACATGAATTTTGGCTGGATTGAAGTATGATGTAATCTTTGGCCAACAAAAATACAGTAGTAGTAGCAGCAGCAGCACTTCTAAATGGTAGTAAGTTCCTGTATTCATTGTTTAAATTAATGCAATTTACTCTTCTAATGTAATCTCCATTTTAAAGGCTAAAAGAATTCTAGGTTTGTTCAAATATGTTAAGTACTTCTTGCTGTGCAAAACCAATTTTGCTTTAATCTTTTTGCATCCCCAATGAAACTAGATGTGTATATATACACTAAGATTTGGAAAAAATAATTTCCAGGAGGAATCTGGAAGAGTGTGAATTATAGAAAAAAGCATTATAACAAAATTTCCAATGTTTCAGTAACATTATTCAATAATGACAAGTATTGTGCCAAATGCAGCATTCTCCAAAATCATTACTCCCGCATCACACCGGTCCAGCAAAGTAGATTTAACACTATTTGACTGATGTAAAGACAGACACAGCAGTGAAAAACTGCCCGGGAAGACAACAGAAAGGTGTCAAAGGAAAGATAAATATGACCCCATTTGGGTGGTCTCACTGTTAGATTACTGCTTGTTGGCTGCACTTCTTTTTTCACCTAGACCAGATGGTCCAGGCTCTTTTAAATGCTTCTACAAAATGGACTAACCTGGTTCTGCTCACTTACCCAGACAGGACAATCTCGTTAATCTCATAATGGCCCTCAATTTTGAGCATGCACTGGCTTTTGACTAGACTTGTCTGAACAAATGCTTACCATTTTATGGATGCATGTAAATGTAGTCTTTGCTTCGTTCCCATCATTGTTTGCTCCTTCTTTGGCCTACTACTGTTACTATTTTTGTGAAATTATGCAGCACTTCCAAGATCTCTTCTGTACAAGCTAGTGCTGGTCTCCTATTCAGCAGCTTTTGCTGTTGTGACCTGCACTGAAGCAACTTTTACTAAGGCAGACAGGTTCACTGCAGGCTAGAAAATCTGCACATGAATAAAAGGAAGTCATTTGATATGGCATGCAGAAAGTTGCCCCGTGGAGACAGGGCGCAGACCCAGCACACCAGCTTTCAGAACGAAGACAGACAGTATCTGTCAGAATTTTACTTCAAGCAGGCAATCACTCAGTACAATCTGTTGTATTTTTGTGTTGGTTTTTTTTGGTTTGTTTGTTTGTTTTACCCTGAACTAGTTATCTCTTCCTTCAACTATAACTTTTTATATCCCACTCTAGGAGACAAAATAGCAAGAATCTGGACCAGGAAAAAGCCCCGCCATGCAACCAAGTTGCAGTCATCTCCACAACATCCAAGGGAGTGGTGATGACTCTTCTTCTCAGAGCGCCCACGCAGCGAGGTTGTCAGGAGAGAGCTCATGCCATCATAGCGGAGATGTTCGCTTACAGCTGAACTCTGCTGTGGGAGAAGCCAGGGAAAATGCGAGTTCCCGGCATTCAAGGCCAGGTTCTCAGAGTCGCTCACACGGACATGCCCACAGCGAAGCAGTGGGGCTCAACGACTCCACTCCAGACTCGGAGGAACACAGTGGCAGCTCCCTCTCAGAGCTCAGATGCCTCCTCCAGTGGCTGCACAAAAGTCTGCCGTATATCTTGATTCTGTGTGTCAAACTGATCATGCAGCATATAATTGGTAGAGTATAACAAAATAAGGTCTGAGAGAACAGAGCCCTCCCCCCAAAGAGATATACTAATAACCATGCCTGAAATGTAATTCAATTTATTTTTAGCTTTATTTTTATTTGCTTTATTCATCAGAAAGAGAGATTTACTAAACTACATTTCAGTGGCTTCTGTTTCCTTTGCTGGCGTATGTACAATGCGCTTAATTATTCTGGCTTGATAGTCTGAGCTATTAATTGTAATTACAAAGACATACTGGAAATGGCTGGTTTTTTAACCCAGTTCAGTAATATTTTTTTTATTTCCTTGTGTATAACTGACCCTTTTTTCCTAATAGGCATTTCTCTTGGAATTGGGCTGCTAACAACTTATATGTATGCAAACAAAAGCATAGTAAATCAGGTTTTTCTAAGAGTAAGTATCACCCTATGCAACAAAATTCTGTAAGTTAACCAAGACCTTTATCCATCAATTTTTGAAAGAAATGTGAATGGAGATACTGTTTTATTTACCTAATAATATTAGGTGTCAAGGTTTCAAGATGGAAGTAAAGTCTTAATGCTTCTGTACAGTGTAGAGCTTCTCAGATAAGTAAGGCTTGCAAAATTCAGAGAGGTTTTTTCCCCACCTCTGACTTTGAATATTGAAATCACTTCAACTCATAAAAGCTTTTTGCAATTAGTGGAAGAACTTAACTGTATTTGTGGAATCAAATAGCAGTTGACAGTTTAAACTTTCAGCTGTGTCTCTTCCCTCTCAAAGGAAAATCTGTTGTTTCTTTAGAGTGGGGTGGGTTTTGGTTGTGTTTTTAGAAAAAAACTTGATACACGTAGAAGTTGTTATGTTGAAAACATTAAAATTACTGCTTTACCTTTCCATTGAGTTCTCCTATTTTATTTGGTCCGAAATCTCGAAGATAAAATCCACTAGTAGTGAAACTTTGTTCAGGTACAACAGACTTAATGCTTTGGAGATACATTGAAGACACTGATACTGAGATAAGGACTGTAATTTAATGTCTTTACAATGATCTTACAGGAACGGTGCTCCAAGTTGCAATGTGCTTGGTTACTAGTATACCTAACTGGATCATCTCTTCTCTTGTATTACACCTTTCATTCTCAGTCACTGTATTACAGGTAAGTAGAGGAACATCTCTACTCTCAACATAAATTACTCCAATATTACCTGGGAACATTTTGTCTGGGCTGCATCTGTTTTTCTTTAATTGTGGCACTGGTTTCTCTTTCATTTTCATCTCCATTCCTCCTCTTCTGCCAAACTGAACAAGTGCTGTCCTTAAAAACAGTATGTTGGAATTTGCAAGATTAGACCCCGTACTCAGCTTAACGGCACTACTGTACCATGGGGATTATACCTGGGTTTGATTCCTACCTTTGACCCTACCACCTTGCCTTCAGAATACTGAATATGGCATTATGGGGCTCTAGGGAGTTTATGTCTCAAATTTACCCCCCTCCCCTTTACCATGCTGTAGCTACAGTCTCGGCTGTAAATGAGTTAAAGGCTGTTTTGCTAAAATGGGAGAGAAAGCCTATCTCTAGAGGATGGGCATTGTGACGAAGATACAGGAAAGAAGGTTCAAAAATGGAAAGGTTATCAGAGATCATAAGTGATCAATTGACAATAAAGAGTTCATTTTCTTAGCAAATATTTTCCCTCCGTGTAAACCAGGTTTCCTTTTTCAATTAAACCTGCCATTATAACCTCTGGTTATGTCTCCTCTAATAGGGTGCTCCAGTAACTTCTGATAATTCTTTTTGTAGCTTAATCTTCTTAAACCCTACTGTGGATTTCAAGAACTTCTGGGAGGTACTTTGGATTGTGGGAGTCACAGACTTTATTCTGAAATTCCTCTTCATGGGCTTCAAGTGCTTTATTCTCTTGGTGCCTTCTTTTATGATGTCCTTTAAATCCAAGGTAAGGAAACAAGCTGTATTTTTGCTTCCTTATGAAGATTCTTTTCTGGTAAAAGGAACTAATTATTAAATTCTACCCAGAGAAAAGGCTTTTTAATTAAAGGTCCGTATATAATCTACCACTACACTGTGGGTGAGAAAACCCTGTGGATTTCATGTTCTTCCCTGCTTGGTGCTAAGGAAGGTTTACAGTCTGATCTGAAACAATTGCTTGTATTATGTCATTGGATAAATGGGTTCATTTTTGTCTCTAAGTGGGGGGGGGTGTGTGTGAAGAAACCTTTTATTTGCTGCAATGTAAGAATGTGTATACAGGTGGTTAGCATGGAACAGCTGAAGCACAGTAAATTTTTTATGTGCTCGACAGTAACTGACGTGGGAAGATTTCAAGATCTGCACGCACAAACAGCTGTTTTTTCTGTCTTTTCACAAAGTAATTCTGAATTTTCTTTTTTTTAATAAACTTAAGCAATATTTGTGTCAGATCAATGAATTTGATTCCTCAAACCAGTGAAGCTTAATAATTTTCACAGAAGCCTACACTGGTTGGTGGGGTATTTATTTTTATCTGCTTCCCAAGGTGAGACAGGCAAAACCAGTTACATTTTATGACAAAATAGCAAATACTAGTATTGGTTCAAAAAAAAAAAATTAAAAAGTACAGTTCGTATGTGATAGCACTTGAACAGGAAGTTTTGGTAGGTTTTGTCTCTTAAAATGTACAAGAACAAGTTTTTCTTGGGTACAACTGATTTCTCTAAATACCAGTTTATGATCAAGATCTCTGTTTTTTTCTGCAGCTAGTGATAACAACATCCCCAAAACAGTTATTGAAAATTCCATTACACCAACTGTGACCTAAACTGTGGCTAAATTAAAGAATGAATCTGGTCAATAGTGGCAAACTGTGGCATTATCCAGTGTAAATTACAGAAAGAGTACTTCTTCCCCATTATAAATACAGTTTTAAAGACAAGCTTAAGGAAATAAAGTAAGACCTAAGCTAGACATCTATGATTACACATGCACACAGAGAGTGCCCTGTGCAGGACACCCATGCTTTGTAGTTGTTATTCAGTAATTTTTAGGCTGTCACTGAACTCTTTACCTGCTCAGTCCAGCTACCCTATGGTTCTTTCCTGGCCCCCCAGTTTTCTATCACCCCATCCTATTTAGGAGTTAATTATCACAAGATAAGGCATCTTACACAGGCGTGAAATAATGTTTACAGGAAAACAGTTTGTAATTTATGTTTTTTAATAAAAGAGCAGGCCTTACTCTCATCTTTTAATCCTGAATGCAGGACACAACTCCGCTAATGACAAGCTGATCTACGTGACCAGATTTGTCTTATTTTCCTTTTTCATGTAACTTTTTTTTTAATGCTTGTGAAATTAAATCTGAGAGCATTGTTAAGTAGGTAGGCATCTGACAAAGCAATCCTATTTTAGCTTATTACTTTGATTTTCTGCAGTACAGCAATCAACCGTGTTATTGTTATTCGTACAGTTGTGGTGAGACTCATCATCTGGTCTTCATTCTTTTTCAAGCTTCGTATTTAGTTGTTTCAAGATATTGTGAGAGGATGTTACTCAAGAATAACAATGCATCTTTTCTCTATATTTTAAATATCCTTTGTGTTTTAAATCTTGAGCGATTCCTTTGCATGTCTTGCTTAGGGCTACTGGTACATGCTGTTAGAAGAACTCTGCCAGTATTACCGTATGTTTGTCCCCATACCAGTTTGGTTCCGTTATCTTATTGGCTATGGGGAGCTGGACAGTGTACTAGGATGGACCCTTGGGATATTGTTGGGCCTTCTCTACCTCATCTTAAAAGTATGTAAGCTTTATATTCCTCTCAAACTATTTTGCAGGAATTATCACTGGAGGGTTAGAGGCACATAAACTAACACATTTCTGAACGTTCCTGTCTTTGAACTGACCTGCAAGTTGATGCTTCAGTTTAACTGACACAGCCTTCCCAAACTGACAGGAATACCGGCTCAGGGCACTAAATCTTTTTCCTGCACCTGTTCTAGGAATGGATTGGGGTTGCATAGCAAAGAACACTGTTACTATAGGTCCCCTCACAACAGACATTGATAAGACTGTTACCAGATATTGAGGAAGAGAGCTTGCAAAAATAAAGGTAAAATTAATGGCTAAAAGAATCAGCATTTTCCAGGAAACTAGATTTTCTCTCTGATAGCGTATTGTGTGTGATGCTAAACAAGTTAAACGTGTTCATACTGGCTGTCTACTTCACCAGAGAGCTAATCTGCCCCAAATGTAACCAGACTCAGTACAAGTTTAGCTTTGAACACATAAATACATTTTATAATGCTAAGGTATCTTAATTATAACTCTAAAGACTATGATAATAACGCTGGTATATTTGCACTTGAGTGCTGCATTTCAGAAGCTCAACATATTTTTCTTTTAAACAATAGACACCTGCTGGCAGGAAAAAAAAATTGAGGCGAAATTCTTAGTTTGATTACATATTAAGCAACAAAAATAGGGTCAGGAGGAACTATAGCTTTGCTTATGTTCCTTCCAACATCAAATTAGCAGTGACACTAATAGTGTTGGAATCTACACAAAAGCTTGGTAGCTTTTTAGTTCACAAAGGAAAATATTAAGCTTAACTCAGGTTTTCTTTACCATTTCAGCTTTTGAGCTTTTTTGGACAATTGAGAAACTTCAGACAGGTTTTACGGATATTTTGTACACGACCAGTAAGTACTGAATTCTCTTATGACAAAACAATAAACCCAATTTACATGAAAATATTTCTTTTTAAAATACCTCACTCCTACATTACTTTGTATCATTCTAGTAATAGACAACTGCTTTTTTAAAGTAAGCCCCGTATACTTGTTCTCCCATTTCACAGTCTGAATTTATTGACTGTGATTAGTGTCAGCTGAACAAAACAATTAAAAAAAACAAACCCCCCCAAAAATTATTCTGCATGCCTCTTCAGATAAACGTCTATGAAATAACATACGCTTTTTGTCCTGCTTCCTACTTTTTAACCAGAATAAATATTGGTTGGATGCGGGTAAAGCTTTATGCTGAAATATAGTGAGAATCGAAGCTTGCCAAAATAATTGACATGCAAGTAACTTATTTTAAAATCGTAAGTTTCTAGGTAATCTTTCTGTGTAGTAAGAGGCATGGTTTGGAGTCTGCTATTCACACAGTAAAATGCATAGAATATTTTGGAGCACAGTGTCATGCCCTAGAAGTGTAATAAAGCACTTGATCAAGACAGCACTTAGAAAATTAAATTGGACTTTAACACAGTGTTTTGCTCAGAGGTCACTGTTAAAACTGCTACAGATTTTTCCAGTAACTGTGATCAGGGAAGATACTAACTAGACAGCATGGTAAGTGGGAGCACATAAGCTTTAGGCCCTAAGACAACTATTAAAAAAACTTTGCAACATTTCGTTGGATTAGGGATTGAATAGTTTTCCTGGTACAGCAGCCCTTATTCCCAATTCCTTTCAGTCCTGGTATTTTTGTGTTTTGTTTTGGCTTTTCCCTCCCTCTAGAAACTAATATCAGCTGAAAATACTTTGTTTTACAGCATTATGGGGTGACAGCTAGCAAGAGACAGTGTTCTGAATCGGATGATATTTGTTCGATCTGCCAAGCTGAATTTCAGAAGCCTATTCTGCTTATCTGTCAGGTAACACACATAATCTGAATTATTTTTTGCAAATTTAAGAATATTTTAAACAACTGGTAAATGAACAACATAAAGTTAGATTAGCAAGTGTATGTCTTCTGATTATTTTTAGAAGTCAGGCTATGCAAATAATATACCGTCTTATAAGTGGAAGAGCTTAGAAGCTCTAAGTTCTCATTCTTTTCATTACAGCACACATTTTGTGAAGAATGCATCTCTTTATGGTTTAATAGAGAAAAAACGTGTCCACTCTGCAGAACTGTTATTTCAGACCATGTTAACAAGTGGAAGGATGGAGCTACATCTATGCATCTACAGATTTTCTAAAGCATGTCAAACAACTTGGTTTACAGTTTGTTTGTTCAAGCTAAAGTTTTTCAGTTTACTGCAGATTAAATTGTAGGTGGCACAAGGAATGAGGTTCCAAAATCTAGATACCATGCTTCTATGAAATGTTCCAGTATTTAAAACAGTGCAGAAAATGTTAACTTGACCTTCTTAAGTATAGAAAAGTAAGTTTTCAGAATGAATGCGGAAAAGCCAGCATCGCTTCTCTTGTGATTCTTGTAGGAAACAATCAAGTCCTTGAAAAATGCTGCATTACTTCTTGCAGTAGCTTCTTAATTCAACGTTTTATTTAAAACTTGAAGTAGAGCTCCAGACTGTACTAAATTGTATTTATCCTTCTAACATGACTCAACCCCAAAGGTCAACCTACCAATTTTATTAAGATTATGAGGAAATTTTATACGCTGGACTACAGTGAGAATTAGAGCTACTTGGCACACTGGGCATTAAAGGTCCTTTAATGCTTGCCCAATAGATGACAGAAATTAGCTTCTTATTCATGCACCTATAACAGCAACTATTTCTCACTGTACCTGGAGATAAGCCACAAGAATAAGATGTTTCCCCTTTAGGTTCTTGTAGACTTCTAATGGATCTTTGGCTTAATACATAAACCAACCACTGATGTTAGTTTTTTACTTAGCATTTTATAAAGTTGGTATTTTTAAAACAAATCTTTACTACTATATTTTTGTCATAACAGGAACCAGAATTTCTTACAGGGGAGAATCTATTTTATACTATATTTGCAATTTGTAGTATGCGTAAAAATCAGAGACAATAAATGCATTTAAATCTATTTGTTTGGTGCATGTTGAATAAAGAAACAAGATTCATTACTGTTTCAGTATTAACTTACATGTAAGCACATAACAACAGCTCACTACTATGCTAGCTGTACTTTTCCTGTTAACTAATGTCTCTGAAAAACAAAAAGCTCCCGATGCTACAACTTATTCATGACTAGTCTTTATGCTAATTATAGAGCTAACTTATGTACAATCTCACTTTTTTTTTCCTGCTTGTCTTTTTTCACCTTGCTGTTGGGATAAGACTAAAAAACCAAAACCAACTCACTCAAATTCTGCTATACCAAAGTTAAATTGAGTTGCCTTTAACTTAAGCTTGTCTTAACTGAGTATCTTTAGGAAACTTCTAAATTAGGGAAAAACCAGAATTAAAAAATTAACCACTTACTTGATGAATGATGTAGCAACTCAAATGGCCAGGCAGAGTGAATACTATGAAGTTGCAGCTGACACAGCCAGATTTATGGGGCTGCCAGGGCATGATAGGAGAGCACCCTTAAAGGTACAGCTAAAAGCGTAATACTAGTGGAATTTAGTATTCTGAATAAAAATCTAATGAGATGGAAGATTCCAGCTAAGAGGTATCATTTTATGTTCAACCTGGGTTTTGGTATAGCATGCTGTGTATTTGCTAATTGGCTTTTTGTTTGAGGTTTACTGCAGTTCAGAGTAAACGTACCCTGTGATTGTTCCACCGTGGTGTCTGAGTGACTGGGAAAAAGGCTCCAGCTTAATGCAAACAGGCAAAAGCTTCTAAGTCTGTAATTGGAAACTTACGGGAGTAGAAGAGACTGGTTCTCATGGAAACCTTTCCCAGGAGGTGAGGTACTCGGTTTGGAGAATGTGCAGCTGAATGGTGTTAGAGCAGTCCTGAGGGTGGCAGGGAAGAATTGGAGCTTGGCCACAGCCAGAGCTGTGCTGTAACGGGCTTGTGCCCGTACCTCCACGATGGTCACAACAAACTGCTCTTTGTTTCCTCAGAGAGCTCTAGCTATGCCTTAGCTTGCATTTGAAGTTCATACAAGATCAGAACTGTTTGTTATTTAAATTTCATTGATGCTGATATTCAGACTGCTGCTGCAGCAGAACTTCCCTTGAGAGCTGGATAGGAACTGAATCAGTCGGGGAACAAAAAAAGAGTAGGGGGAACTTAAGGTTGGATTCTGAATCTCTGATAGACCCACACAGACTCTGGCAACTCATTTGGTCACACAATCATATTTAGACTTTCCCAAAATTAATTGTGAATATGCAGTTTAGCTAAAGAGTATTTTAAGGTTTTTTTTCTTCATACAGGTATTGTGTAAGTACTGTATAAACAATGTGAGTGCTATATTTAATTCAGTCAACAAATAGCACCTTTAAAAAAAGCTTTGCTTGTGTGAGTAAAATGTGTGACTAAGCCCAATACACAGTTTATAAGGGCAGATGTAATAACCAACCCTTTCTAAAATACTGTGCAAAATAAAAATTGTAACTTATCCTGGATTAGCTTTTCCTGAAATGCTTAATCGCTTCTTAACTCAAAAATCCTCTGGCAGAAAATAAAAACTAAAATTCATTAGACTTGGACATGATGTTAGAGCAAGGAAATGCACTTCCTAATACGTGAATATTAAATGAATGGCTACCCATTACTGGTAGGCAATGCATCAGAATTCCAGTACTCCATGATAGACTTTAAAAAAAATCTTTTTAGAACAACAGGTCTAAATCACCTAGTCCATTCCTTAAATATGAACTGGGAAGGTACAGATTCTGAGATGCACCAGCTGCTTAATACAAACACAGTTGTCCTGAAACTTGGGTTGGGGTTGTTTAGCCTGGAGAAGAGGAGGCTGAGGGGTGACCTTATCACCCTCTACAACTACCTGAAGGGAGGTTTTAGAGAGATGGGGGCTGACCTCTTCTCCCACGTGGCAAGTGACAGGACAAGAGGAAACGGGTTCAAGTTATGTCAGGGCAGGTTTAGATTGGATATTAGGAAGCATTTTTTCACTCAAAGGGTTATTAAACATTGGAATGGGCTGCCCAGAGAGGTGGTGGATTCACCATCCCTGGAGGTGTTTAAGAAAAGGGTAGATGAGGTGCTTAGGGACATGGTTTAGAAGTGGGTGTTTTTAAATCAGGGTAGGTTAACGGTTGGACTTGATGATCTTAATGGTCCCTTCCAACCTCACTTATTCTATGATTCTATGAAAGCAGAGCTGCTACCCTGCTGACTAAGGGAAGAGATCTGAGAAACAAGTACGTTTTCTTACTGCCTTATCCCCAAGATGAGCAAATAGCAGTCCTGTTGCTTATGGAGCAGGGAATAGTGAGCAGGAAGTTTGCCGTTCCATCATAGAACAGAATCGGAGATCTATGACAGTGCAAAGCTGAAGTGGTCCATCGCGACCAATAGCTTGGACTGGCAAACCAAAGATGAACTAGGAAGGTAGTCGCAGATGAAGAAACGTGCTGCTTTACGCATGCACATTCAAAGTACCCAGGGAAATTTGAAAGAAATTAACCCAAACTAAATATTCTTTTGCTATAGAACATAAGTATTTATAAACTACTTACCTCAATGGGTAGTTCAACCTCTGAGACAGATACTGTACATTGAGGCATTCAGGACTGTATGCAAAGCCAGCATTACTACTAAAAAATACGAAACTAATTTAGAAGTATTATACTTGTGGTTAAGAAAAAATTCAACACAAGAACTTGACAGTGTCATCTGGCCTGTAAAGCTCACCGCGACTATTTTATGGAGCACAACGAAACATGGTGTCAGTGCTTTACGTCAGCCCTGGATTGTTGCTGATCCTTTGGTCTTTGTCTACCACATAGCAGTAACAACGTCTTACAAGAATAAGGGCAAATATTGGTCAGAGACAGGACCAGGGAACGATCTTGTCTTTTATTCTCTCTCCCTGTTGATGATTTTTTTTTTTTTTAAGAGCCAGTGAAAATTATCCAAACCCAGTAATATTATCAAACACAGTTTATTAAAAAACAAAGCACTAAAAAGACTTTGATCAACCAGTTTAGATTTACACTTCATAAATGAAACAAGTCATTCTCATCTCGGTTACAGAGAGGGGAAAAAAGTGAGTAACTTACAGCCATGAATGACATCCCCTCTGATCCGCTTGTCAGCATCATGCTACTAAGATGCAACTCTTCCTTATCAAGCCCACTCAGGCCAGGGTAGCTGCCCTGCTTTCCACACACACAGACACACAGACACCCAGCACATGGCTGACTCTGCAGGAGACAGAACAGAGAAGAGGATGACAAAGGGCAGTCAACAGCCACTTTTTAAGAGCCCAAGAACCCCGGTGGAGGTACCAGCCCTCGGTAAGACAGATGGATCAGAACTCGCATCTGTCAGGTCCTTTTAAGTTCTAAGTGGAATTCCTCCTCCCTCCCTTCCCTTCAAAGCTGTCATGAAAGACAATGATTTAGACCCGCAGTTATACTTAGTGCCTACCTACTTCCTTAAAAAAATAAAAATAATCACTTGGATTAGCATATGTTTAAATTTGCATTTAATTGCTATTCACATCCATTTTATTCAGCAGTTGAGCGTACTCAGTTCCAGTAAACTGTGAAAGATGAAAAACAGAATAGGGATTACCTTTATTTCTACTAAGGCAGCTCAAGTTTGTTTCTTGAAGACAGCTACAAAGCCAAGCTAATCTAGAAGAGAACAATCTGTAGAAGTTCATACATAGGAACTGCATACAGTATATCATCAAGGATCTGCAGGAAGAATATTTCAGTAATTTGCCTTGTTCTTAATAACTTCTCCTCCTCCTTTACCCCTTAGGGTAAAGGATTTCCCTCTAAACTGGGAAAATGAAACAGCAACTATCCTGCTGTAGAGACAGAATTTAAAAAAAACCAACAAAACCCCAAGCATCTGTCCTAAGAACAGTAGTAGTCTCCCTCAATGTTTGATGCACTTTTTGATTAACAGTGAGAGCAGGTTGGGAGTTAAAAAGAGAACAGACCCAAAGTAAATATCCACTGTATAGTTAGAGTGGACTCAAATATTAAATGTTCTCCAGCAGTTCAGCTTTTAGATAGCAAGACCAAAAAAAGGGATATTCAAAAGAACAATTGACTCATTCATTTTTATCTTTTATTATGAGCTAATACCAGGATGACATTCAAATGTCAGATGGCACAATTAAGACAGTCTTGGTAGGAATTATTCCAGCATTCCCAAAATTACAATTTAGTACACGAATGGCATCAAATGTATGCATCACTCCCACAGAGAAAAATTCTGAAATTCTGAATATCTTATACCAGAATAGTTTCTGCATCAAATGGGAACAGAAAAACTGCTGGTAACACAGCTGACCTATAAACCTTTTGTGATAATGACCTGCAGAACAAAATATTCCCCTATTTAACATCTAGTAAAAAAAAATATGACTTTTGTTCAAGTTTAAGATTTAAAACTTTTATATGGTTAGCCACAACAGGTATTAACCTCAGTTTTACTATATTTTTGTAATGCTACAAAAATCCTATAAAATCAAATTATAGTGAATTTTTCAGTGATTATAATTAAAAAAGCGCAGCTTGTACAAAATAAAAAAAATAAGATTCTATACTCTAATGAAAAATTTAAGACATTTTTAAATGAACAAAAGAAAGCACTTGTTAAGCTCTCCAATATTCAATGCATTCTGCACTTATCTGAAATAGCCAGACAGGAGCTAGAACTCCACTCCCCTTAGTTCACAAATAGTAATTTTGACAGTATTATATATATATAGAGGATCTATGTCTGATATTTTTACAAATAAATACAGGATAAACCATATTGCATAGTGTGTGCTTGCTGTCTGAGTCACACTCCAGAAGTTTCACAGTTATGGTAGGGAATTAAATTTATAATTTATGGGATGAAACATTGACAGTACATGAAATTTACTTTTCAAACCAATGAATTGTATCTGTAATTAATCAGTGAACTCAGACAAACAACTCTTGCCATTCTTGCCAGCCATATTAAACCAATTCTACTGGACGATTATATCCAGCCAACCAAAAAGCAACTGTTAGCTGTAACTAGGACCGAGAGAGATCTGCCTCAAAAAAAAAAAATTTTTTTTTTTTTAACCTAAGTTCCTTTATACTCGGTAAACATGTTAGGAAACCTATGTTAACAAGTGGCACAGAGAGGCACTGCTTGAAGTGTTGCGTATTTGCAAATATGCATAATACAAACACACGAGCACTTTGATTTCAGTTTCACAACATGTCACCATTGGCCCTATTATCACATGAAAAATGGCAATCTTCCAGTACAGTTTATGTCACTATAAGGTAATTTGATTTTCCTTACCAAATTAAAAAAAAGAAATTTTCCAACAGAAGGCTTATCAGGAAGAAAAAAAACAAACCAAACTAATTTTTTCTCAATCATAACCATCTTTTTTGTTGGTTGTTAGTATCAACAAGCTATCGATGAATCCTTCCGACTTGCAAATTTTAGGAAACAGCACTAATTGGATTCAACATGCTTAGAGAGTTTTATGGCTTGGATCCTATGGCTCAAAAAGATTCAGTATACACAGAGTAAGCAGAATCTATAAAAAAATCCCTACTGTTGTGAAACACTAGAAATAGACTTTGCACAGTTTGACTAAAGATAATGCAACGTGTGGCAGGCAAAAAGTGACAGGACTTGTATGCAGTTGCATGATCATATACACACACACGCACACACCATACACACTCTAACTAATGTAAAGCTCTGCAGATATTAACCCTTTCACCAGCTATGTCCATGGAAATGCTTTCTTTAAGGCAGGAAGTATTTAAGTAAGGTAAAGTTACCTTTATTTTATTCTTTGTACCTGTAAGTCATTTGTACAGATTGTGACAATTTCAAAAACATAGTGTCCTTAGAACATGTTTCCTAAATTAAGTTGCTAAAGTTCTGACCCACTGTGGAAGACATTCACTGAAAGGCCATTTAACACTTTTCTCATACAATCAGCAAATTTATTGCCCCAGCATAGAAAAAAATGTTGATAAATTTAGAAATGTATAATGGCAGGGAACTCCCATAAGCAAAATTTTATTTAAAAAAAAAATAAATCCTCAAGTTCTTACCCATTGGTTACAAAAAGGTTTATTTCCTTATACTAGGTAGAATTTGGATATGTTTCCTGTGGTATTTCCTATATGTTTCCACTGACCTTGTATTCCGATGCACTTTTTCCTGATCTTTTCTACGGGTAAGAATCTGACCGTATTCAGCTGTCTCCATCTAAGGACTAGCGTATACAAAAGTGATGTTTCCCAGTGAAATGTCTGCTGAGGACAAGGATGAAATAAGCAGGACACATATGTGAGCCCATGGCTTCCAGTTAAGCCTAGAACATAGCAGCATCGCCATTTGATTAGATCCATTTGTCTTTGCAGGAACAGGTATTTCAGCTGGGTAAGCAAGTGAAACAGTTCTCTCCCACCCCACATTGCCAAGCTGGTAATTGAGTGATTTGCTTATTGATTTGTTGTTTCATGAGGAGAAGAATCAGAACTAGAGCCTTTACTCTCTTCACAGCAACCAATTATTTTGCATTTCTAATTTTGGGATACTTTCCATAATGAGCTGAATCAAAAAAATCTATTTGAAAAATATATATTTTTATATATATAAAAAACTCATTATGTTTTGAATGTGAAATACCAATTAATTTTATCTTTCATCTTTGATTCCACCCCATTGTAGGAAACCGCTTAACCAAGCTTGCATGCTAATTATTCCTCAGACGCAAGCATATAGGCATTTCATACTTTGCCTAGTGAAAGGGCTAACCCTCCTCGACACATTCACGACTAGACCAGTGATTCCGAAGCAACATCCTGACCCTTAATACTGTCAGTTTCAAGCTATCAAGCTGAAAAAATCCTTGATAAGGTGAGAAGATGTCACTGCGAATCAGTTAGATGATGTGCCTAGAGTTCTGCAATACCATTTTCTAAAGTTTTTTATGCACCATTGATTGACAGAAAAAAATCCATTTTTCTTTGCTTTCCAAGTTGCTCTGTGCAATGACTGACTCTTTGATACTGTCACTTTTTAAAAGTAAACCATACAAGCCCTCATATTTCAACTTCAAGGGGGCTTATGTCCGTTCTTTGTTTTCCACCTTCAAAGGCTTAAAAAAATTGTGTTGTCATAGATTCATGCGCAAGTGCTCTGGTCGTTTGGAAATCATGGGAAAAGCTTGTTTTTTATATGGCCCAGAGTTTGGTTGCCGGATTGGAAGGGGTGCTGAGGCCTCTCCACAGACTGTCACATCCATTTGTTCTATTCCACTTGTCTCCATTGGATATTCCACAGGTGTCTGAGTATTTGATGCGCTGGCAGAAGCACCTCTTCCCCAGAATTCCCCAGGGGAAAACTTTACAGGGCTTTAAAACAAGAAATATAAAAATCAGAGATGAAGATACACACAGCACCAAGGTATGTCCTTTACTCTGCAGGAAGCTGAACTCAAATGCCTATTGAGACGCATTTATAATTCTTCCTTCCACTTCCAGAAGTTTGAGAGAGTTTCCATGTCTAGCTTCTACCACGGTCTCTTGTAAAGTAAAATTCTCTCATTTGAGTAGTGAGGATATATTTCTAGATGACTGCAGAAGGAATTTTCTGTACTAACATGGTTCTTTAGCGGCACACAAGTACTTGGGATGTTCTGAAACAGGTCTAGAGGAATGCTGTACCGAACTCACCAGACTGTGAGGCTGCATCAGCGTTGAATAGCAAAAGCAAATTAGCACTTCTTGTGCTGCCAAACACTACAGATTTGCCTCTAATAATGTGGTTTGTACAATAGGATCGATGCTGCACTTCTAATGGAAGTGACGGGCTTACTGAGAAGAAAGGCCGCATTTTTTATTTCTAGTGCAGATCAATTTCAACTACTTGCCAAAAAGTTATTACAAAAAAAGAAAAAAAAAAAAAAGATACCTGACTGGTGTCCTAGGGCTACCTATGAATCTGCGAGGTGATCGAATTTTTGGTTCAAAAGAAAATTTCTCTTTTACACTTTCAAGTACAGATGGAGCCACATACGTAAAACCCTGCAAAACAGGAATGAATGCACTTTAACTTACATTTATGAGCACTTGTGCAGTTATGATTGTCATGAAATAGGAAACGAGAATTATAAAAAGGAGAGTAAACATAGACATATGAACTTCTATTCAGTTCCTGAAGCAAACAGCAGGACTTTAGGGAGTTCCTCACCCGGGTGCCTGCACACCCCAGATATTTCTGCTCAGGTCACAGATTCCCACAGGCCTGCTCAATTTAATTAATTTTGATCTATAGAATGGACATTGTTCTCTCTGCATCACGATGAAAGCAATCATGTGTTCAGGGTTCAAAATGCAATTATGAATTACAACGCTGACATTTCAGAAAGTAAGCAACATTTGTTGATTGATTTATCTATGTAAAGAAAATGTCAGCAATAATCAAACTAAGTCTTTTCAAAGCCCTTCAACATTTCAAGCCTGTTGCAGAATATGTGTTTAAAATTATGACAGTTTGCTTCAAGTATCAGGCGTGAAGACTCAATAGAATTAATTTACCTGAAATGCCCTACTGTTTCCACGTAACACAACATACCTCTCCACAGCTACACGCTCGTCCCTGGCTCACTTACCAGAAAGACCTGGTTGGCACTTTCACTGAGAGTAGAGTCATCTGGGCTATCAACAGGTGTCTGACGTGTAAACTTTGAGTCAAACTGGCTCACATCCTCTTCAGATTGCTTTGCAAAAACAAAATGATTAAGGGTTTATATTACAGATATCAACCAAATGGCTTAGCGGTGATCAGTGTAGCCTCTGGATGGAGTTCATTCCATAGGTTTTTGGCAGAGCTCTGCTGTAGTAAAACCCTGGAGTGGTGTCGGAATCCTGTCGCTGCCAGTGGGAGGTCACTATGGGCACTGACACTGAGAAATAAAGGCAAGGGGGAGGGGCAAAAATTATGGATCAAAAAGGAACACAAATTAAAAAGATGCCTTAAAAAAAAATTCTCAAATTACAAACAAAAACTTTTAGAAATACAATGCCAGTTTCGTGCAAGTTTAGCCCTTGTCACAACCAGTACAGGACAGTTGCAACTATTAGTTTTTGGAAGCCCCTCCAGATAATTTCATCCCACTTTTGCAGATACAGAAGTGTTTATACTGTGAGGGATGGAGGATAACTCTGGAATAAGTAACTATGAAGAACATTGTTTAATTCACTCAAAGAACAACAGACATAATTCCAAGATCTCTTCTCTCATTCCTAAATGTAACTGAAAAGGCAGTATGGATTCATTCGTGCAGGCCTTCATGCAACCATGGAAGCACATTTTCAAAAACTGTCTGGGTTGTACAAGTAACTCATAATATTTGCCAATAACAGAAAAACCCAAAACTACCTTCAGATAATTCATTTGGAAATATCAGTCTTGTGTCATTCTGAATAGCATTAAAAACAGTGAGGAAAAAAAGGTCTGAGTCCCCATGCTAGAGTACGTTCAACATTAGCGATGCCTAAATCAGTTTTAAGTGAGATTTTTAGTAGTTGGGAACTATCAGGGTGGCAATACCCATTGCCGCTGTAGCTAATTATACCCAGAGGGAGAAAAAGACAGACACTCCACACCATCAAAATATAAGATAGGATAATAGAGGCTTATTCATCATGTCACTGGTTTGAGGCAAAAGTTAATTACTGCCTACGATGCACAAGATGCATTGTAAATATTAATAAGCAAACATACAAAATCCTTAATTAGGTGACTTCATTTACTTTTGCTTAGCAACTATTTATTATTGTAGTTTCAACTAAACACTGACTTACTGTACAATGTTTAGAAGCAGAAATTCAGAGATAACTGCGCTTGCAAGTCTGTTTAAGCTCCAGATTAGAAGCGGGAGGAATTAGAACTGAAGCAGAACCTTCTTCCTCCAGGAGACTTGACAGAAGGCTAAATTAGCTCTTAGCTGATTTTTGCCACCTTCTCACATAAAAAAGCGAGATCCTATTCCAGTGACGGAGGAGTACCGTGACTACAGAGTAAGAAGACAGAACAGCACGCTCATGACCGCCAGTATTTCATACTGGGTGGAGACCTCCTAAATTGATGCCTCTGACTATTTAAAGTACCAGAAATCAACGGCACTCCAGTTTGTAAGAGCGAGCATTTCTAAGTTTTAGATTCCACATTGTTTAAAACCTTTCCTAAAGGCCTACAAGGAATATCTCACAGCGTTCTGAGTACATACCAATAAGGGTTTAAAAGGAGGTTCCACCTTTCGTGCCAACAGCTCATCCCAGTTAATGTGTCTGAAGAACGGGTGAGCCTACAAGAGTTAGCAATAGCACAGAGTCATAATCCGCCTTCTGGGTACAAATCACAGAAATTTGAGAATTAAGCACGTTCTTTTCAGACCCCTCTCTGTGGTGTCCTTCTTTCCAAAACCACATATGGGTCTAGTGCAACATATTCTGCAGCACTCCATCAGAGTAGCTGGAAGAGCTGAAAATTGATACCATACCTCCAAGTCAGACAATACATGTCCCCATCATGTTTTCCTTGAAAGGATTAGAGAAAGCCAGTTTACATGCAAAATACCTCTACATTTTTCAATTTTAAAAGTTACGATATCTAAAAATAATGAAAAAGCACTGTGTTAACAACAAATGAGAACTGTGAAATAAGGAGGACTCTCTCATGCATTGTTAATCTCACCACAAGTAAAGTCAAGCTGGAAGCAACAGGAACTAGGCCTCTGCCTTAACTTTTAACTATGCAACGCTGAATGCAAACTAACATTTTCCCCTTGGAAGAGCTGCACTAAATGCAAAGGCTGGCAGATTTTTCATCAGACTGCTACAGCAGCATTGCTGTTATATGGCTGACTGTGCTATTAGTATTGTGCAACTAGTAGAAAAGATCTACTGGAAGACAGCTAAAGAAAAAAAGTTATTTTCCAAATCTCAAATTATCAAATAGGTAGACAGTTGCTTTCGTTAAGCTTTTAAACATTCAAATTTTGATCAGCTGTCACATATGGCTGCCTTTTGCTCATTACATTTCAAGACAGACATACTCTCCTTCGTTGATGTACCCTCAAAGCTGTTTTATTTTCCATGAGGTTATTTAAGTATTCTTCAGTTAAGCAAAAGTTACCTGAACTTCTCCAGCATCTCCAGGACCAGCTCCTAGACGTGAGGCAGCATTTCTTTTTAGCAGCTTAATGAGAAATAACATCAAAAAAAGCAAAATTAGTTATGCTGTTGTGACTAGACTAGTTCTGACATGAATAATCATTTGAGTCAATCCCATGCAGAATGAATACAGAACAATCAGAAAATCTGCATTCGTTAGAAAACAATTGTATTTTCAAGGAAAATAACTTTATGTACCATGCAAAGCAAGACTGACTTATTTAGTAATAAAACAAGCTTGGACTGAATAGCCATAGTCGTATCATTATATTTTTATTTTCTACATACACTCATAGTACTGACATTCATTAAAATTCTACCTTTTTAAGCAGATCTCTGGCTTCTTGTGTGAGGTAGGGAGGCAAGTTGAGTTTACACTTGAGAATCTTGTCAATTGTTTTCTTTCTGTTCTCCCCGGTGAAAGGAGGCTAGAAAGCACCATTGTAATGGGAGGAAAAATAGAACTTGTTCAGCTCTCTTATTTGTGTACACAGAACTCACTTCAGTAATTTATAAAGCAGATAAAATTACTGCAAATGGGACTTCCAAATAACTGTTTGGATGAGAGCAGCCCATGACCGTAGTCAACGTAAGTATAGCTGTGTTTTAGTTATTTCTTACTTGCAGTCTGTATATATACAAATACATATGTATTTATACATGCATCTGAATTAGAATACAGGTAACTACAAAAGCTATGAAGAGAAATACATGCAATTATAACTGTGCACCTACTGCTCCAGTCAGCATGTCATACATTAATGCCCCCAAACTCCACCAGTCCACAGCACGATTATGCCCACTCCTCATCAAGATTTCAGGGGCCCTATAATCAGAAAAATTGAAAATATGAAAGTATTTTAACAAGCTTAATACTAATTCTGACTACTAGTTTTCAAGCAAAACCACATTTATCAAGTAAAATTTCCCTAAGTGACTGAACATATGAACCATCAGTTAAAAAAGGCAAAATGTAGCCATTACCCCCAGACCAGAGTAATACTTTTCTATTTCATCATGCAGCTCACATGTATTCAATTGTTCCACAGAATGTGTGTGTGACTGTTCCATCGTGAATAGATTCTTTACATAATCCGAAGTCAGTCAATTTTACATGACCTGAAATTAAATATATAAAATTTAAGACTTGCCAGAATTCTGACATTTGTATAAGTAACATTAAAAAATAGGAATTTT
This sequence comes from Pluvialis apricaria, assembly GCA_017639485.1. NCBI lineage: Eukaryota > Metazoa > Chordata > Aves > Charadriiformes > Charadriidae > Pluvialis > Pluvialis apricaria. Next base: position 2,244,565 of record CM030024.1, read on the forward strand.
TAACATGGGTATGTAAGAACTCTGAACTACTTCCAGGTATCTTCAATGGTCTGACAAAGCAATACAGAATGAGGTAATCACTTACAGATAAAACCTCTGCATTATACCTGCATCAGAAAGTCTTGCTGCTTGAAGAGAAACAAGACAAACTACCAAAACTTATTCACTTACAGACAAATGTATTTAAGCATTAAGATTGTAGAGCATCATTCACATAAGAAAGCAGGCTGTTGAATTTTACTGCTTGCTTCAAAGTTCAGAGAACAACCTTCAACAAATTGTAAAGCGCCCTGAATAATTCAGTACAAAAACTTAGACTAAGTAAACAAGTTGTTTAAGATAACATGAAAATACCAGAAGGTACGGATTGCCAGACTAATCAGTGCCATACAGTCAGTGTAACAGCGCATTCAGAAATTGCTACTACTGTCAGGTAAAGTGTCAACAGCTAAATAAGTCCTTTCAGCTATGGATGATTTGGGCACCCTACCTAAATTGCCTTTCCTAACTAATGTCTTCAGTCATCCCCATTGACTAAAATGTCACTGATGGTACAGATCTTTATGTACTTTACAGTGACCCAGTAAAAAAAAAAATTCCAGAGCTGCAGAAATAGCAAGTCAACCGTTCAAAACACACCTGTGTCTATACACATGAAACTTGGAAGCTTGCTGTGGCCTATTAAATCTGAAGAAGCTGTGTTTAAGGGCAAGCAATTAGCTCTGGCAATTCTTCAGTTATACCAAGAGTAATAACGAACATGCCATTGTTCTAAGGAAATTCATGTAAGAGCGAAGTGTTGTGACCTTTGCAGAATTGTTTTCAAATGACTGGCAACGTAACTGTCGCTATATTTCTACCTTGATGATTAAGCATGATATTTTCTGGCTTCAGATCACGATAGATAATTCCTTTTTGATGCAAGTGCCCCAGTGCCATTGAGATTTCTGCCAAGTAAAAGCTGAAAGGAAACATATGCCACAAAATTAGACATATTCAATCATGCAAAGCATCTTAAGCACTAAGACTATTATATACATAGCAACGGTTCCTTGAAAGTATCATTAGAAGTGTATGAGAGAATAAATGAGAGAAACAATGATGCCTTTGAGGTTGGTTTGCCAAAAGGCATACAGACTCCGTGATGAACTACAAAATTACACCATTAGCATTAGGTTTACCTGTTCAGTAGCTATCTTATCATGAATATATTTGGAGAAATCTAACTTTACCAGTTAGTGGTTAAAATATGCTTCAATTTGTGTTACTACATCTAGATGGCAAAGTTGAAGCAAAGAAAATGAAGCTAAGGAGGTAACCGGCAGCAGGTAGAGTGCTATTGGGGAACAGTATTACAGCCCCATAGGTACATCAGAGCTTTTCTGAGGCACCACCAGCAATACACTGTGGAAAGACACAGCTGTATGCAGTTGTGTGAAGCCTAATCAATTATAAGTAAATACTTATCTAAGTATACAAGATACTTGATGTACACCATACTTGTTTATAAGTAAAATATCACTACTCAGAGGGCTTTTTGTCCTTCACTAGAATAACCACCTTTATCACATCTGATCGTTAAGAGTACAGCCATTACAGTGACTTGGAAATTCAGTAACTGGCTGGTAAAATTGTGTGTGGATCAAGAACAAAAAAAAAAAAAAAATTTGCATTTACAGCAAGTCTTTCACAGCATTTTCTCCAATACCCAAAACCCCTCCTTTACCACAACCCTATGGAATATGGCCTCACTCAGCAACCAGCGATGGACCCTCTTCTGTAGTAAGACTGGCACAAACTGGTAAGTATGGAACATGTATGTCTTCCCAAAACCCAGTTAACTGCTCTTTTCACTCAATTATGAAACGAACGAGTAGTTAACAGTTTTTCAAGTCAGAATATACCCTTTAAGCACTCAACCCCCCCCCCCCAAACCTATTAATTTACCACAATAGTTTCACTTACCAAGCCGTGTCTTCCATAAATATCCCTTCTCTCTCTAACTGCATAAATAGTTCTCCTCCTGTCATGAGGAAAATGAGATTATACCCTGTTGAAGTGCACTCTATCATTTTTAGTCAGTCAAAAGCCTATTTCCTAGAAAAAGTATAAGCAACAAGTATTCTGTCCTGCTCCACAGAAAGTTGCTTCACAAAAAACAACTAAGAATCTACTATTCTGCTATTCTCAGAATTCTATCAACTAAAGAAACGCCAAAAGAAATCACAACAGCATGCTGAAAAAAATAACAGCATTTCTGTCTCTCTTTTCCTGTTGTTATAACTTGAGCAAATTGCTTCTAATCTGTGTTTGTTTCCCTATCTGTGAAATAAAGATAACACTTCCTCATTCCACAAAGAACCTGCAAGGAGTGAAACCTCAGGTACTCCATATGAGTGCACAGGTCTAAGTGTGACACACAGGAACTACAAGCCTGATGGAAGAAACAGTATTAAAACCCCTCCTCTCCTGTACTGTCATGAAAAAAACCTGTTTTATGTTTCATTAATCTTTATTGTATTGAATTACAAGGTTTATTTATGTTACTCTATGTATTTTTAATACTAACCTATTTTACATTTTTAAGACACCACGCCAATAGTTAGATGGCCTTTTATAAGTAGAATAAGAAATCTAAATTTGCAATTATGGAAGATACCAACAAGCAGGTAACAGAATTTCATATACTGACCACTGAGATACTCAAGGATGAGGTAGAGTTTTCCACCAGTCTGAAAGGCATAAATTAAGTCTACAATGAAGGGATGTTTTACTTCCTCCAGTATATTCCGCTCTGCTTTTGTATGAGCTGTATCCTTTGCATTCCTTACAATCATTGCCTACAAAAAGCAGAGATATGTGAGCACAGGAACATGCTAAACAAGGCAGACTTTTATATTTAGTTCCATTCTAAGTCTACTAAATCACATCACTACATATGACTCAGCAACATAATAAAAAAAAAAATCACAACAATATATACATAATGTGACAGGTTTCTTGCGGAAATTTATTTATTTATTTATTTCACAGAATCATACAATAATTTAGGTTGGAAGGAACCTCCTGAGCTATTTAAATTAGCTGCTAAGAACTACACAGAACAATTTAGTTAAAGACTAATTATAACTCCAACTGTACCCAGATAACAACTGTATATATCACAAATAAAGTTTAATTTTAGGTATATTATATAATTACATAATTGTAACAGCTAAAGGGAGGGAAAGATTTTTTTAGATTCAGACAGTAGTGAAATGTGAACATTCGGGTTACCTTTTTAAGAACTTTCATGGCAAATATTTTTCCGGTGTTTGCTCCAGTTACTTTTCGTACTTGAAATACCTGTACAACACCAATACAAAAGCAATCACGTATTATGACCACATTAGCTGTCTTAAGTTAAAAAGGAAGTTCTGCGAAAGAGAGATGAGATCACCTACAAACTGCAATGCTGCCTGAAGGAGAAGAGCTAGTGAGCTGAACCAGAACCAGTTTGGGACATTTTCTACTGCCACCAGCTGGTGAGGCTCTGCCGGTGACCTCAGTCCCACGATACCAACCTTGGCAGCCTCGAGGTTACCTTCTGGTAGAATGAACTTTTCAGAAAATAGGATGGGAAGATTAGACCTTGCCAAAGGTGGCAAGTGAGCACTTTAACCACCTTCAGTGTAATGGATTTACTTCTGGAGAAAAGAGTTCCTTACCTTTCCATAGCCACCTTTGCCAAGTACGCGTAGTAACTCAAAGCACTCTGGTCGGATCTTTTCTGGACCTCTGTTTACACTAGTTTCTGAAATCTCAAATTTTTCACAATGTTCCATGCCACTGGATAAAACCGAAACAAGAATATAAGACTACCCGATACTCAAAAATGATCAAATGAAAGTAAGCAAGCAAATTACTTTCTGAAAAGCATACACTGTATCTAACATAACTGAATGACTGCTTTGGAGATCTGGAGAATTCTCAGCGTCAGAAATTTTATTTAGGTGCGTGCAAAGCAGTAAGTTGCACAGAAAAGATTACCTGCAAATTTGGGGGATTTATAGTATTAATATTTCCTTCAGATTCTCTCATTTTAATGCATAATACATCTATGTATTACACCAGAATTAAGTTTAAAAGACCAAAGCCTCAAATTGACTCAGATATTCCTACAAGACCTCAAGTAAAAGCAAGGCTATAAGGTGTGTTTAAGTTTCAGATCACATTCAGCAGCCCCAACAGTCATGGTAAGACTTCTATAACACAAATATCTTGCAGAAAAAGCTCTAACAAAATTAAGTCTCACAACCTTGAACATGCCACAAAAGAAGACTGAACCATAACTTAATGATGCTTCTAAATTATGCAGCAGTTCTGCGAAAGACTAACAGATTGATCCTGCTAAAGAAAACGCAACTGAACTGTTTTAACTATCACTGCTTTCCTCTCACAACATGGTATGCTGAAACAATCTGGAAATCTATAAATGAAGTAATGCTAAAGGTAGCTGCCTCATGAACTTCAAATCAGAACTTCTGAATTCTCATCTGCTTCAGACTGCGATGCGAACCTCCAACTGCAGCCTTTACAAAATGAACAGAACATACATACAGTGTTCTGCAGACAGTGCATTACATCTCTATTACAAATGTTATCCAAGTACAATAGATAATGGTAGGAGAAACAAGGATTAAAAGACAACAGCAAGTTTTGCCAGAATTTTTTTTATTATTATTATTTTATTTCAAGATACAATTCACAAATTTTAATGTGAAGAAATAGTGAAACGACTGGAAACAACTCAAAATTGAACAAGAATGACAAAATTTTCTATTTAATTTAACAATGTAACAAAATTAGAAGTCATATGTAGTTGGCATGAATGGTACAGAACATTTTCTAGCAGCAACTTACAGGTCATATTGGCCAACTCCTCCATGGTCCATGCTCTCACTTAATTGACCCTGGGGATGGGAGGGGTAAAAGGAAGATTAATTACAACAAAAGAAAAAAAGCAGTGTTAAAATAAACGCACTGATGTCTTTTACAACTTTGTAAATTTTATATATAAAAAATAATTATATATAATTATAATTGAGAGTATAGAATTATATAAAAATAATTATATATAAAATTACAATTGATAATACATAACTAAATAAGCCTAAAGGTGAAGAATAATAAATTATCAGCAGAAGATAAGGAATCTACAAAATTCTGTGCAAGATTTGCAATACTTCCACATATCTCACACAGTGACACGTGGAACCACTGTTTTACCTGACCGCATTGTTAATCACTTAAATATTAGAGGTAACAATTTCACACACCCCCAAGTGAATTTGAAAAGCGTTAAGGTACTGCATTATTTTTTTTTACAGTTGCTCTTACATCTGAATTTTGAAATCCTATTACAGTATTATGCAAATTAGAACAATAGTAAAGATTACGTGAATAGATGAACTGGCATTCATATGCGCTAGAAACAAATAATTTACTGAGAAGGTTTTATTAGTCTATATTGATAATAATCAAATCCCAGTAGTATTGAAAGAATTAAGCTTTACTCTGATGTTAAATACCTTTTCTGATCAATAATCATTCAGATAGATTAATGCATGCAAGTATCACTACAGAAGGCTCGAGCACTTCAACATCAGAACTAGTCACCACTAAAGAATGTAGTTCAATTTTGAAGAGGAATTTTCTTCAAAGAATTTTCAACTTGATCCCTTATGCAAGATAATACTTCCCTATAATTGTGGCTCTACATGGCAAAAGAAGTGCAAACCAAGCAGACAGCTGGAATGAATACAAATAGAATTTAATGGGCAAGCTTCTAATGAGCTTTAGACTGTACCTTAACATTTTTATTTTTAAAAACATGTATATAAAATAACAACTGCAAGTTAGCAAGAAACAGCCTGGAATCTACAGACTGAACACCAATATATTGAGTGACATATGAAATTCAGAGAATCAGAAGGAAAAAACAACAACATCCAGAGATCTGCAAAAAGCAAACCAGGCCAAGGAGCACATTTTTAAGCATTCTATAAGTGAAAACACCAACCAAAGAAAAACAGAAACTTTCAATAGCTTCAAAACCACTTAAAAGTTTACAGATTCTGGTTTCTTTTGGTGGATGATCTAGAGGGGAATTTAACTCCTGGTTCTACGTACTAGCACCACAAGCAATTATGGAGTCCAAAAGTTTGTTCCCAGGTCAGAGAGTTGCTAGCTCATGTCCTCTTGATAACATCTATTAGAGAAATCCAGCTTATTGACATCTGTTTCACAATAAAACCCACTAAAGCTGCCCTTGACCCTACCATTAGATGCCAACAAACGAATTAAAAAAAATTCAACAAACAAAGAGAATAAACACCCATCACGTTCCTAGAACAACCACTCAAGTTACCCAACGGTTCTGGCAAAGTCTACACATGCTATTGTCACCGCTGTGAACTATGGTTTCCATTCTCAGTATTAACGTGAACAAAATTCACTTTAGATACCATTCTGCTATTTTCAGGATTTCTTCTCATTTCACAAAACCAAGAAATGCAATGGTATTCTGGCTGGAAAGCGAGCCGTCCTTCAGTCTATACTTACTGTTTAATTTATTACAAACACAAAAATTAAGGCTGTTTTTTTCACCATAATAATTAATACAAACAGCCATGCAGCTTATGAATAAACTCTCCATTTAAACAATTCTTCAGATTTTCTAGAATGGCTGTGCCTATTCAAAAGCACCACAGAAATGAGACAAGACAGTCCAGGCTTTATACTTTGCTTACTTCCAGTTTAATGATATCAACGGCTCTGCCTGCAATGTCTTTCTGATCCTTGTAAGATACGCACAACGCCCAGAGATAAGTTTCAGCGAAACGTTTTTCCCCTTACACTTTCCTGATGCTCCCCCTTCTTTCCTGCTTTTACATTTCCTGCTTTTCAGATCTGTTTTAATTTCAAGTCCATTCTAACCCTCATTTATCTGTTTTCCAAAACGCACCTGAGAACCAAATCAGGTTGCCAATAACCATTTATGTCCACAGTTGTGCCATGAAAATTTCAGTCATCGAAATTTTTTAGAATCCCCAATAAGTAATTTACTTTTTTTTTAAATTATTCTCTAAGACTGAATTATTGGAATGTGAGCGAGAATAAATTCAACTTTTTTGCCACCCCCCCCTTAGAACCTGTTCTTGGCAACATTAATGGTGTGATGCAAGCAATCTGTTTTTTAAGCCAAGTACTTTATTGATTATTGAGGTGACAGACAGTGCGTTTTCCTGCAGGTTGAGAAGCATTCAAGCCTTCAGCTGTCAAACAATGGCTCGACAGTTCATATGTAGTGCGGGTATTCCAACTGTGATACAGAGTATACGGTTATCTCAAAGACTCCCAAGATTGTCATCAGTATTTAAACAGCAAAAAATAAATGCAGTAGCAGTTTAAGCAACAGCAAATGTTTAATATACAAAGCAATATAAAAAAGCAACAGTAGCACTAGAAAAATATAAACAGAGATCTTGTAATAAAATTTCCCCAAAGCCTTAACAGAATCTACATGAACAATACAAAATGACGAACTACAGATTACAAGGTGAAAGCATGAGATGGAGATGCACGTTGACCCATACAGACGCCTAATGCAGCATTCTAAAGCTTTGCTTTTAATTTTGGCGCTAGTGCAACGACTTTATGCAGTTCCAGAAAGATTAGCACTTCTGCACTGACGTTAAAACACGTGAAAAGAAAAGAAAAGAAAAGAAAAGAAAAGAAAAGAAAAGAAAAGAAAAGAAAAGAAAAGAAGAAAAGACAAGACCCCAACCCTGCGGCACTCGTGCTAGGAAATCCAACGCAAAACTTCCAAGGGAGAAAGCTCCCGCAGGTGCGGCGTGGCCCCCACCAGTCGGAGAGTAACCGCCCGCCCCCGGCGGGGCAGCCCTGCTCGCCGGCTGCCTACAACCTGCTCCGCGCTCGGGGCGCGACGCCGCTTCCTCCGCCCGGACGGTAACTCGCCGGCCGCCCCCCGAGGCCGGGCCGGGCGCGGAGCCTCCCCTCAGGGGCAGCGGGGCCCGCTCCTCCCCGAGCAGGGCGAGGCCGCGGGCCTCCTCACCTGCGCGGCCCAGAGCGGCGGCCGGCGCCCCGCTCGGCCTCGCCCGCCTTCCGCCCCGCGGCCCCCGCCCGCCTCCGCGGCGTCCCCCCCGGCGGGATGTCCCCCGGCGCCGGCCCGCGGGCCGCCTCCCCGCTCCCTCCCCTCAGGCCTGCCCCTGGCGCCGCTCCCCGCAGCGGCCTCCCGCTCCCTCCCCGCGCCGCGCCGGCTCAGGCTCCCCCCTCTCACCCCCTCCTCTAGCTCCTCGTCCGAACCCGCGTCCTCAGGCTGGTCCAGGTCGATGTCGAACACGCCCGCCATAGCGCGGGTGTGAGCCGCGGCGCCGCCGCCCCTTCCTGGCTGTGCTGGGTGCACGGGGCCTGGGCCGCCTCATGGGCCCGCACCCCCCAACTCCGCCACGGACGCCATCACCGGCTGCCCGGCCCGCAGCGCGCCTGCGCCCCCGCCCCGACTCCGGGCGCCGCGCAGGCGCACAACCCCTTCCGGCATTGGCCGGGGCCGCACTGAGCATGCGCAGCGGGGACACCGCCGGGCGGACGGCCGTGGTGTGGGACCTGAGCATGCGCAGTGCGCGCCCGCCTCCGTCTCTCCTGGCATGGAGCATGCGCAGAAGGCTCAGCGAAGCCACTCGGCGGGAGCATGCGTATAACCCTTTGTGAAGCCCAGAGGACTGACCCTTGCATCCGACCTGCCCGGAGTCCCTTCCGAGCATGCGTGAAGCGGGTCGTTCGAAGGTGCGTCTCCGTCCGACCCGGCGGGGAAGGCGATCGCGGAGCTAGGTGCCTGCGCATGCGCCGTCGGCGCCTGAGCGCCTCAGCGAGGGGCGTCGAGGTCAGCCCTGAGGAGAGGCCGGCGGCGAGCGGGGCTGCGGGCGGGCGGTGCTGCCCGGGCGGGGGGCAGACACCCCGGGAGAGCAGCTGGACCGGCGGGGCGGCTCGGGCGGGAGGGAGGCCGGCGAGGAGAAAGGCTCTGGAGGGGGGGAGGTGGCCGAGGGATGTGAGGACCGGGCGGCGGGCAACACTGGGAACATGGCGGCCCCGGAGGGCGGGCGGCCGTGTGGGCACGGCGGAGCCCGAGTGGGTCTCCCCACGCAGTCGGGTGACTGCAGCTCCAGAGAGGAGGGCGCAAGCGATATCTGCCTGCTCCGAGTGACATGCGCAGGGCACACCGATAGCGGGCACGGGAGGGCCGGTATCACACGCGTGGGTTGGATACGAGCCTTTTCTGAAAATCATTTCCAGGTTTATTTATTTTCTGCTGCGAGGAATAACGGCTCTGCTGTAACACGCAGGCTGGCCGTAGGCTGTGAGGTGCAGGCTGGCAGCAGCGCTGAAATCGAGCACAGGAATCAAAAATAGCACATACCTGCCTGCAAAATGCAGCAGGATCAAGTTACCGGCATTGGCAGTTACCCAAAGAATGCTGTTACAGAAGGGGTCCGGCACAGCTGGGATGATAGTGAAAAATAAGAGCCCAGAGTAATGAAGTGAGGTAAAAAAAATTGACCTTGTTTCTGTGAAAGGAGAATAGAAAAGTGAGAAACCAGAGCTACTGCAAAATGCTGAGTGGGGAAAAATGTCAACTGACACGGTAATGAATCTAAAACTTTGCTGTCTGTGGTGGAAGCAAGGGGAACGCTCTAGCGAATCCTATTGTCACCTCAACAGATTTTGGCGTCAGGCCCATCACAGTACAGGACTGGAAATCAGCTGGATTTTTGAACAGGCTTCACATTTCTAAAGGCATATGGTCCTTTCTTATGCTTTTACAGCCTAATCCTATAACTTTGTTGGAGTTATAGTTATTTGTTTCTATCCTGTGTTACTAAGCAAAAGTAAGAAAACAAAGACTTTGCTTGCTGTATGTTTGGTTTCAGATGGATAGCAACAGTAAACAGACTGATTTCCTGTAAACTGCCATCTGCATTCTTTTGACATTCAGGAGAAAGTGCTGACAGTCCGTTTTTCCCCAGAAATAGCCAGTGGTTGAAGCGTAGCCTTTTCCCTCTCACTAGAGGTTCTGAAACAATTGCAAAACTGCTTGGAAATCTGCTTGTCAGAACTCTTTTTCCCCTCTCTTTTCCACAGTTACTAAAGGCATACTTTTCTTTTTTAGGCTTAAATACAAAGTGAATAAAAATGTCAATAGTCACAGTCCAGCTTGGTCAGTGTGGTAATCAGATTGGTCATGAGGTGTTTAATGCTATCTGCGGTGACGTCCGTGGCACACATGGGTTGTGTTCCAAGAAGGAGAATGAATCCTACCACGATACTTGCAAAGAACGTTTTTTCAGTGAGGAGGAATCAGAAGGTACAGCATTTAAGTGTTTGTTTCCCACAGAGGGTCTAGTTTCCAGCCTAATACAGATAAGAGTACAGAAATAATAAAGGTCTTTTAGCTTCAGTTGAAGAATGAGTTTTACGTTCAATCCTGAAGAATTGTCAGAACCCTCTGCCTTCACAACATTGCTAACAACCATGGAAGCAAAATCAGTGCAGTAGCATGTCTGAGACCACAGAGCAAGTCTGCCAGTAACACAGCTGGAAACTGAGCATATATGCATACATAATCTTTCCTTCCAAGCATCTGTATTTTCTACTGTATTTTCTGCTCTAGATAGATCATACCATGGAGTAGGAGCCAGAGTATCTGAATCTGGTGTTACCAGCCATATTAAGTGGTTTCTTTCCTGAAAGATCTATGGTCTCTAGAGTTCAGATTTGTCTTTGGAACAATAGGTGGTTCTCCAGAAATCCAGGGCATTGCCAAGTCCTCCTTTCTGTACCTGCCTGTATTGTCCCATTAATAGTTCGGCTTATGTGGGTAGGACGAACACAATTTGGGCCATGCTGCAAGTCCGTCCATCTTATGTAAAAAAAGCTCTAATATTGGCACATTATTCTTAGTTTTGTTTTTCTTCCTATCCAGTACCTGTTGCCCGAGCTGTGCTTGTTGACATGGAACCTAAAGTAATCAGCCAAACCTTATCAATAGCAGCCAGGTCTGGCTACTGGAAATATGATGATCGGTTGCACTTCTGTCAGAAGCAAGGGTCTGGGAACAACTGGGCAAATGGGTATGAACAATTGTTTCAAGCTTCATTAAGTGAACTGTAGAGGCTAATGAGCTGTCTAGACTCTCCAGGAGCAATACTGTTGCAGCTGTGCAAGATATAGAGTATGTTACATTAACTTGATTTATTTTTAAGTTAGAATAGCAATATATATAGCAGTGAAATTTCTAAGCTGCTTTTTTGCAAGGCGAAATTGGTATTTACAGTGAAAGTGTAATATTTTATAATGGAGTGAATATATTTGATTTAGGAATAGGAAATAATAAGCACAGTTTATAAACAGCTTTTGTGCAAAATGTTGCAGCTGAGGATTGTTTACTGCAGATAGAATGGGTGACATAATGCCAGGTTATATAAATAATGACAAGAAAAATATCCTTTATGAATAGCTTCACCTTATTGCTTTTATTTTGATATAACCTGCTGTGTCTTGCTGTTTTGTCTTTTATTCAACAGTTATTCTGTTCATGGGCCTAGACACAAAGAAGTAATAATGAATCTGGTACAAAAAGCAGCAGAGAAATGTGATCGACTCAGTGGATTTTTCACAATGATGAGCATGGCTGGTGGTACAGGATCTGGCTTGGGAGCATTTGTGACCCAGTGTTTAAGAGATGCTTTTCCAACTTCATTTATACTAAACCATGTTATCTGGCCCTACGGCACTGGAGAGGTGAATGTCATATTTCCCAGAGATACTGTATGAGTTTATAATCACTGTTTACTTTTAAACATAAAATATCTGCAACTGAAATAAAATAGAAAAGGGGTACATTTTACTTTTCAAAAGTTCAACATGACAGAAAGTAACAGAGCTAATGAACTGTTTGCCTATTATTCAGTACATGTTGTTTAAAAAAAGATTCTTGGTAATATAAGTGCTAAAGTATAATGCAGTTTCATGAGAAGCTCTATTAGCTAACTAGCAATCTCCCATTATGATAGTATCTCAGCAGTTCCCAGACATTTTATTCTATCGTGTTTGCATGAACTGAGAAGGATAACGTGATTTCACGGGTCTTTCTTTCCATGACAAAGCTCTACTAGCTCCTGACCTCATTCTGCTTTTTGGCAAAGAAAATGTATCACTTCCTAAATCATAACTGAGGAAATGACAGTAACCAGAGGATTATAACCTAGAGAGACATTAAGTTGTTTGATTCTCATTTGCGTGTATTTTTTTGTTTGTTTGTTTCCAGGTCATTGTTCAAAACTACAACTCTGTTTTGACTCTGTCACATCTGTACCAGTCATCAGATGCCGTTCTTGTTCATGAAAATGATGTCATCCACAAGATCTGTGCTGAGCGGATGAATATTAAACAGATCTCCTTCAGGGATGTAAATCAAGTCATTGCACATCAGCTGGGGAGTGTTTTCCAGCCCACTTACTCAACAGAAAGTGGCTTACACTATAGCAGAAACCCATTAGGTATCCAACTATAATATAGCTGCCTAATGCATTCTAACACTCTTCTGTAATCATTTCATGTTGTGAATTTAAGTTCTTCAGTCTCCTTTCTCGAGTATTCGGATAGATCCCAAGTTTCAAGATAGGAAGACTGAAGCAAAAGACAAAATTAGAAGCTCAATCCCAATTTTGTAGCAGAGTCAAAAATAGATCCCCCAGCTTCTAGTTTCATTCTTTACCAAAAGAATCCTGTTTCTCCTTTTTCAAGTGCCTACAGACACCCTTGTACCTATTTACATTTCAGAGGAAATTTGTGCAGGACAGTCATTTTGGACTGAGTTTTACATTTCACATTAGGTTAGAAGTTTGTATAAATGGAAACAAAATGAAAGTTCTGTGTTTTGCTCAGGCAGAAGACAGGCTAGCATACAACTTGGTAGCAACAGGCTGACAAGAGTATCTTTAAGGGATTAGAGAAAGTTACCCATATTGCCAACAGTTTTGCTTGTAAAATTAAAATTTTGCAACTGTCTGCCTATCTCTTTAGCAGTGTATAGGGTCTTTGAGAGTCAGAGCCAGACTATAAAGTGAGACAAGGTTAAAGTGTAAAACAAGAGCTACTAACATGCTTGCATAGAACTCGGTAGCACATAGCAAGTTTGCACTACTTTGTCTGATGTGTGTCCATATATTTGTTAAATTAAAACTTTATATATCCTGTTTTGTCTCTTACCTTAAATTGCTAGAGCGTTGTAAAATTCCTCACTCTCGTCTCCTATTTTAGCTAGACTATGCAATATTTTTGTCAAACATGAACAGCTGTTAATTTCTTCTTTCAGGAGACTTAATGGAGACGTTAGTTCCACATCCTGAATTCAAGATGTTGGGTCTTCGTAACATACCTCAAATGCCTGAAAACTCCCTAGCTTATAGCACATTCAGTTGGCCTGGACTCATCAAACATTTAAGGCAGATGCTCATTGCTAATGCTAAAATGGAGGAAGGTAAAAAGCATTCACACATCTTCAGTATCCATCACTCTGCATTTCTTTTCACTCAGTGCATTTCTTTTTGCAGATTAAATAAAGCTTATTGTTTTGTGGAGCTCACTGATTAGCTTTAGTCCAGAAATGAGCTGCTGCCCTCAGACAGCAGGAATTTGCCTCTACATAGCCAGCTGCTCCTTCAACTATTCACTCAGCTGCCACAGCAGCTCCTGGCTTGCTCCTGTTTTTGCTCCCAGACATCTCAGTTAATTATAACTATTGAAAATACACAAAACAAACAGTTTTTGGCTGTGCACTTAATTTACATGATTCATTTGGAGCATTCCTTGGATAGTTAGTTCTGCTATGCTTTTTCTTTCTACACCTTCTACTAATTAAAATCACACTTAGCTCTCCCATATCATTTACATGGGGGATTCAGTATAGCTTCCAGTTATGCAAAGAATGGGCTGGTAGATTGCTAAGTATAGACACAAGTATCCCTTTTCTCTGGTAAGACTAGTGACTACCAGGGAAATACTGCTGGATTAGCACTGCTTTTCTCTAAGATTTGTGTATTTGCTGCTTAACTAAGGTGCAGAAGCTAACAAACCCCAATACGATCTCAGCTTGGTGTTAGTTACCATCTGACTCTTCAGCTAGTCTGAATCTATATTTCATACACACTAACTTTCTCTTGTATCTTTTTTTTTGCCAAAATCTCATAGGTATTGATTGGCAAGTAAGACTACCACGTCTAGGCTCCTCCATCCCTGCCAGTCATTCCACAAACAAACCATTGCATTTCAATACTTCCATTGCCAACCTTGTTATCCTGCGAGGAAAAGATATGCACAGCGTAGACTTAGGTAAGACGGGAAAACACAGTACCTTGGTGATTCTTGTTTCACATCTTACTGTTTTCTTTGCAACCATATCTGATGAAAGTGAAAAAAAATACAAGACCACATGTTTGACTACTAGAGTCAATATTCCCTTTAGAAACATTTTAACGTCCCAGGCCACGTTGTCTAATTGTTTAGGGCTGTTATATTTACAACCAAGACTTCTGTGTTTCCTGAAGCACTTCAGGGAAGGAGGAAAAGACTGACGTCCATAGATAAGATAGGATTCTTTGCTATATTGTCTGAAAATATATTTAGCCGCTTCTGGTGTGATGAGCATAGCTTGCAGATGAAGTACCAATACAAGAGTATGCTTCTAGATAATCATCTAATGAATCTGTTTAAAACAGTTATATTTTAAACAGGCTGACCGCTCTGCAGACTTTTTTTCAAGGCCTGAAGTGATCTGCCAGACATTGATCAGGTCACACAGGACTACTGAGATCAAGATGTAGAAGCTCGTAGCTTTACATTTGTCAAAAGGGCTGTCTTATTTCTGCCACAGGAAGTTTCCAAGATCCCTCATTGTATACATCATGGCTAAACCCTCAGGATGCTTTTAATGCATGGAAAACACCACGAGCATTTAACAAGTATGAAAAGTCTGCTTCTTTGGTCAGCAATAGCCAGTTCCTGCTGAAACCTCTCAACAGTGTTGTAGGAAAAGCTTGGAATATGTTTGCTTCTAAGTAAGTGAAAATAATTATGCTGATACTTCATTAATAACTGCCAATATCTTCAGTGGTAGCAAAGTCATTGTAAATACAGCTCGCTCCTTCAGCAATGTAATGGTGAATAACCATGAAGACTGTTCCCACACCTTAGTGGAAACATTTTTATGCTTGAAACATGATGGCAGGTGAGGAACCAGGGTGAGGTTCTGTGGATAAGTGAGACCACATATTCTAGTGCTGACAGTTTGACTATTTTCTCAGCACTAAAACACCACAAATTTAGTGCACTCAATGTGACCATTCTAAAAATAACACACAGAAACTCTTTTATTGATCATATAGTTTCTAAATTGTGTGCAGACGTGCCTCACAGTCCAGGAAACAAGTTCCTTGCTCAGTTCAAAAGCATTTAGGGGTTTGTGTGTTTACTAAGGCTCCCATGCTATTAGTTTGATTTTTCATTAGAATCAAGAAATCTAGAAAAGAATTGCCTCTGTACTTAGATCATCATGAACCCAAGGTTACTGCATGTCACAGCAGATGTCTGCTAAACATAAGTTTCTAGCACAGGAATTCTGCAATTAAAAGCCAAAAGAGGAAAACTGCGGCCACTAGCTGTGCTCCTGGTTTTACCACCTGTTACAGAAACACCACTGATGAGAAGCAAGCTATCCTGCACACACAGGTTTAGGCTTTGCATCTCACATCTATAAATTACTTTTCTCATTTAATAATCACTTCTCCTTCCATTTCCCAGTTAGCCCAATTTTGTTAGCTGCAATTTCGTTTCCTTAAGCAATACACAATTATAAAAACTATTAGAAACAAGTCATGACTTATCAATAAGTATTAATTACAAAATGAGTTCAAGAGAGTACAGTAGAAACTAACCAGCATGGTTATTGGGTGGAAACCAATTGTCATTTGAAGTTTTTACAGTAACTGTACAGTCTAATTTCATGTGTCAGATTCTTCACTGATTTCTAATGTCTTATCCATTTTCCTACTGTGACTTCAACACACAGAGCCTATATTCACCGGTACACTAAATTTGGAATCGAAGAGGAAGATTTCCTGGACAGCTTCACAACTCTGGAACAAGTTATCTCCAGTTACACCATCCTTTGATTTTTTTTCTAAATGGTCTGAAACAGAGCTTTCCTGAAAGAACCCAGCACTGAAAAACTTTCTACCAACTTCCTGAAGTATATAAATTACTGGACTGTAGCTATTTTTCAGGCTTGTAAACAGTGTGTGTGTGTGTGTGTGTGTGTGTGTAAACCAAATATATTTATATGGGCAGGTATTACTCATATTTAATATATCTAATAAATAACTATTTTTCAATACATTCGCTATGTACTGTAGCTAAGTCTTTTAACATCATTTTTGACACTTGGGATATTTTTCATAAAGAATGTCTATGCAGAAGGACTTTTCTGCAGGCTAAACTCTCAGCATCTAAACTATCATGAACTAATATGTGATAAAAATTAAATGTGTGCTTGACTACAGTAGTAAGGCGTTCCTAATCCTCCAATTTCAATTTTTCATGATAACCCTTTGCCCTAAGAATGCTTCAATATTGAAAAAAATGCACAGTGTCAGAATTATTAATCCAAACTCCAAGTAGGTATCATTCAAGATACTTTGCTTTACAGGAACAGGTGGCACACTGTTGTAAGACTTAAATTCTATTTTAAGGACCTTAACCTTGACAAAATAGCAGTTTTGAACCATCTTTTAAAAAAGCTATGAAGGGTTCTTCATTTTCCTGTCATCCTCAAGTTATATTAGAGATTATAATGAATTATATGCTTTTCTGGCCATTTCACTGTGCCATGTTTTCAAGTGGTGTTACCTGCCACTTGAAAAAAAAATAATCGCTATAGCATATGGGAGGTCTTGGCTATTTGTTATAGGCGAACCATAGGTTTAAGCAAAACTGCAACTCTTGCTCTTCTTCCTGTAAGTTAGAAGCAGGTGGTTTTTTAAATATTTTTTTTTTTTTTAATTTAAGCATATTTGGGAGGAGAATTTCTGGTAGATTTCAGATATAAGAGCCTGTAGCATAATATAATATAAGAAATATAATAGATTGTATAATTTCAAAAGTCAATTTAAGAAATGGGCTCTTTTTTGCACAAATTTTACCACGACCACAAGGTGGTGCCCCTGTGAAGCTGCAGCCTGCAAACACAGGGCTGCACCAGCCGGGCAGGAGGAGGCGATTGCAACAGCTTGTGGGGCACAGACTGGATGGTTAGAAAAGAAAAGAGTACAGTAGGATTAAGGATTATGTTGTAACCACGAGCTTTCTTCTGCCTCTGGTAGCTTTTCACTTAATGGTAGGGAGAGCTTTTGGAACTCTTGCCATTCCTCCCCCTACGTCACACTGTTCTCCCGTGGAAATAATCCCACTCACTATTACATAGGCATAAAAGTTTAAAAAAAAATCAGCCTCAAGGACTTTTTCCTTGACAAGTGGGCAAATCTCATAGTTTCCTTTTAGGTTTTAGCGCCGTTTCATGCCAAGTTTCTGAGCTTTTAACTAAAAGATGAGCACACACATAGTATATGATGCTAAGTACATTAAAGAGGTTTGCAATATGGCTAACAATGCTGACATAGAAATATTTCCCTGTTAGAAATTCTGATTTAGATTTTAAATCTTTAATGAATTAACACAGTAGTAGATGCAGAAGTGACCTTCTAATACTGGTAGGCTTCAGTTAGAGCACAGCAGACACTCTGTATTACTTTTATATTTATTTCCTTTCCTGGTTTAATTTCTCTCTTCATTTTTGTTCAGGCCAGGTACAGAAGCACTAAAATCCCCCCCGGGAGCACCTCGTCTCAAAGCAGCTCTGGCACATGACACCTGGAATGGCAAACAGACTTCTTGACAAGATTCAAGTCTACAATTGAATCTGAAGAAAATAAGTAAGTGCTGGGGCTAAGTTCACAACTGATCAAATACACTCATAGTAATTGCTGTTCACCGGCACGGTTGTGTCAATGCAAGCCACAATGGATTCTGATAGATTTCACGGTAGCTTATAGACAAGCAATGTTAATCTCTCATGCCTTCCAAAAAAAAAAAAAAAAAAAAAAAAAGTTTTAACTGCCTATTACTAGTAGGGCAACCTTCAGCACGCATTAGAGTTCAGCATAGTCCTAGTTCATGCAGAAAAATTACTTGTGTAAATTAAGAGCTATATTGGTGCTTCAATTCAATAGCTAAATCATTAAATATACAGGGGAATGAGAATCATTCGTGGAGTGGGTGGGGAAACGAGAGGCTAGGCAAAGAGGAAAAAGCAGAGAGGGTAAATATACCAAATAACTTTTCATATTAAAAAAAAACCACTCAACATTTATGACAAAACATTTTGACAATATTCTTCTTGCAGACCACACTACATAATCCCAACAACTCAGTCTGGTTTGCTTTCCGTTTTCACTCAGCTGCTCTAATTCCTATTTTAGGAACTCGCCCTCAAAAGCAGAAGACACAATAATCATAGTTCAATTATCCAGCCATGCTTCAAGTCCTATCCTGCTCAGCAAAACTGGACTTGTTTGGAAGTTCAAAACTACATATAACTTTTGTTATAGAATATTATTTGTGATATTTAATTTTTTTTCACTAAATCACTTCCTGGCAGCTCAGAGCTGGGGGACTGTCCTGATAAAAAAGGCTTTTCTGGTGTGTTTTTGTCAGTTTCAACCATTGTCTTTAACTTGGGTGTTTTCAGAGAAGAAACCAGAGGAAAGATTGCACAAGAAGTTAAGATAAACAGCACAGGCAATTCAAGTTTGCAAGGAACAAAGGGTCAGGAAAGGAGACAGTATGGTGAGGTTCTCCCTCCTCCCTCCTTCAAAAGGCACAGGATGTTTAGCAACATATAAATAATTTTCCCTAGTGTTTTCAACAGATACCAGACTGAGAACTTCTTCCAGCATCAGAAATAAGAATAGGTAACTCCTTGTCTGAAAAAATGACCAGGTCCCAGGAATGCATAATACTTTTCCTCGTTGTTCCCTAGGACAGATAAAAGAGATTTTTAAAAAGTTTCCTCTCAGAAACAAGGAAGAGAGCAATGGGTTATTGTACTGCTACATCAATAAGTAACTTTATTGCAGAAATAACCTTACGTTATCTCTATGTATTTATAATTCTGAGCATGAAGCAAATACAGCAGGTGCTTATACAGCAGGTGCTTATTGCACCCATGAATGACAATGACCCATTTAGCCATTCTTTATAAGTTGATTTATTATTTATGGCTTATGTCACTTTTACTTAATGGAGCAGGACATTTGGGAGGTTGGTTTGTTTACATTTGATGGCAGAATTTGGGCCACGTCAAGAAACACAGCACATGGCTAACATGCATAACCCCAAAGCAAAAATAAAAATTTCCATATTTAATCTCTAGTGACAACATATGAAAACATAGAGGAAAGATTCTGCAGGTCAAAGACAGAGCCAGGCCAACAGGTTCATTATGCTTAAACAAGAATACTTCTGTAAGAACTTGCTGACAATTAGGATTCAGGGAAAATACTCCTACTGCCATGGGACAACAAAGTTTTTCAAAGCAGCAATAGAGGATCACACCCATCAGCCAAATTTTGAGAGCACAGATTCCTCAAAACTACAAAAATAAATCGAGGTGAAAACAAAAGTGTAACTGTTGTATTAACTGTTATAATCCCTTTCATTGCTCTGGAGAAGAGATTGACAGGAATTGTTTTAGGCACCTCTAGCCTTCTTCCTGTTAGTGTTTTTCATGGCTGACCTCAGTTCTGAAATTCTCACACCTTTTCCCAAACTAAGCCTTCGTTTTTTGATCTATGGCTGCATTCCTCTATTTTTTTTCCCCCAGGATGCGGAGAGGAGAGGGTCAAAGTGACAGGAAGTGAATAACTATTATCACATTTTCGTCATCTACAATTACATTAGAAGGCGGAGTAGTCATTTTCTATTTTATTGAGAAAATTAATTATGTAAATAGTCTGAGCCTGGCAGAGGGCTTTTATTTCATTGGAAATTAAAATGAATGAGGTAGATCAAAGGTCAGCACAAGCCAATCGCTCACTGAGGCAGGGACAACAGAATCAGTGGCCTTGACCTAGCCAGTGTTATGCGAACTACCCACAGGATGTCCACAAACCAAGGAACAATGCATCAAATCTCACTATTGTGTTTTGTAATGGACAGGTGCAGCTCAGTTAGAAGTTGATTCAAGGACTCTAACTATAGCAGATATACTTAATGAATAGGATTACTTTATTTGGCAACAAAAAAAAAAAAAAAAGGCAAAAATTAACTTGTTACAAATACTTGAAACATAGTAACTGTTTGGCAAGTGACAGGGCACTAATGTAGTTATAGATACAATTTATTTGGACTTAGGTATACAGTGGTGCTTATAAGGTTAGGCTGACTACCAGTACAGAAAGGATAGAATCTTAGTGTAGAAATATACGGGGTTTTTAAGAGGATTACCTGCACAGATTTACCAAACTGAAACAAGCTCAAGATTAAGGGCAAAAATCTGTGGTTTCCACAACCAGGATTTTATCAATAAAAAAGAAGGAAGTTATGTTCAAATTACCAGCTGATATACTACTCAGAAATATTAAGGTACAAAAGGATTTTGAATTAATAATTTATTTCCTTCTGCATTTGTTAATAAATTTAGTGTAGATAAATATTATGAAATGAGGGACCAAACATCCAAAAGGAAATATTCTCGGATGTCAAAGTGTACTTTAAAGAAGTCTGTTTTGCTGGACACCACTTTAAAAACTGCACACGAGTCACCAGAAATGTGATTCATGGATCTGATATGGTACAAAAAAACTTCCAAAAGGAATTGTCATCAGAAATGTGATTCATGGATCTGACATGGTACAAAAAACTTCCAAAAGGAACTGAGCTACTGCCTTTCCTCCACTGGTTTCAAGGGCAGCCCAGACACAGCTTTACCAAGGCAGCAAATTCCAGTGCAGGCTTCTTCCTCAAGCCTCCTGCCTCTGTCTTCCTACCCCGCCTCTGCCCATGCTCCAGAAGCACAGCCTGGACACTCAGACAGCTTTTAACTCCCCTGGATGTAGAGCTTGATAATCCTGAATTTTAACTGTAGAGCCTTTCTGGCTCTTTCAGTCAAACTCAAAGTTCACAATGGTCCCTTCTGATTTCACATTGTATGAATCCTCTCCCTCTAGACAGCCACTTCCCCTCTCTATCCGGGTGGGGTAATGAGTCACCTACATCAGTGATTCAGCAGAACCTGCTTAACCCTTTCCCAGAAGCGCGAACAGCTGCACAAACGGTGGCGTTTTGGACAAATGTTATTGCCAACCACAGGGAGTCCACTGGCAAAAGTGAAGATTCCCTGAGATGAGAGATTAGAGAGGCTGCTTCTGCTCATTAGGAAATAGGAAATTTAAAGGCAATTTTTAGAGGTATAAATATGTTCCATGATAAGGATCAAACCTTAAGCCCATGGTTCATACAAGCCTGAGAGATTCTAAACAGTGACTTCTAAGAGAGTCTAGTGGTATAAAGCAAAGGCACGGGCCTCTGTACTTATCTGTGTGAATCAGATTGCAGAAACCTTCTTGTCTGCTAGTCTTACAAGCAACATTTTTAAAATATGGATGTTACACCGTAAGATAGTAAAATAAGTAAAATGAGGACACTCTCTAGGCCAAGATTCCTATTTTAAAAG
This sequence comes from Pluvialis apricaria, assembly GCA_017639485.1. Classification (NCBI taxonomy): domain Eukaryota; kingdom Metazoa; phylum Chordata; class Aves; order Charadriiformes; family Charadriidae; genus Pluvialis; species Pluvialis apricaria. Next base: position 2,266,469 of record CM030024.1, read on the forward strand.
TAAGAGCAGTTAAGTAGAGAAACTAACTAAAATAAGCCACTGGTTAATAAAAAAATAAAAAAGACACACTAAACATTGCTTGAGCTTCAGTAAGCTATCAGCTTTTGTTTCACTAGTTATATGTGATGAGAAATAAATACCATCTTATATGGTATATTTGCATTTAAATGGATGCGTTCTGCGAAAATGATTATTGTACATATATGGTTACATGTACAATGTAATGTTTATTTAAAGGCTCACAAGAATACACTTCAGTTGCCTGAGAATAGTGTAATTGTGGTCAGATGGCATGATTTAATTTGAACTTTTGCCCAGCAGTCTCCAATATGTAATAGATCATTTACAGGAGCATGTAAGCAGAACACCGCTAAAGGAGCCAAATGGAAAGCAGCCTTATCCCACACGCTGAAGGTGTAATAAAATACTGACTCTGTACTTGGTTGGCAAAGGCGCCTGTAGCTGTTCATTACAATATCCTCAATAAGTATGGTGAGAGCTGGGCAATAGTTCAGAGCTACTGCTCTCCAGATGGTTCAGAACAATACTGAGTTCAAGAATACATATTTCCATGTAAGCCTGCTTGCTGCTGGCTGTCATGCATTTCTGCCACTTGCAAAGAAAACACTGGGAAATTTCCTCCCCACCCCACTTTGGGCAACTTCAGCCTGTATTACTACCTGATTCTGAGTCATCTACTCAGCAACTGTATTTATGTAGTTATTCGATGTTGTGAACTAGCAATTTCTCCTTCCCAGGCCGAATTTTGATGAAGAAACTTAATGCAACTGATAAAACAGTGAAAAACACAAATTTGGCACATGATTAACATAAATCCAATTAAATACTCTTCTCCCAAGAAGAAAGCTTCTGTTCCCTCCCTGCCAGACATTAACTCACGTTTTCGCATTATTTTCCTATATAAAGATTTTGTCAGGCTTCTCCACAAAGCTGATATTTTCACAGTGAAGTATTCTCATATAAAAAATAGATACAAACCTAATGCGTGCTGTGAAAGGGGAGCTTATTCTTCAATGACATTATAAAAGAAACCTGAACTTGCTGTAGTACACATGGGGTCTTGTTCAAGCTGACCAAAACTCCACTCAACAGGCCTGAACTTGTCCAAAAATCACACCAAGGCCAGACAGGGCTACAAGAAGGACTGAGAGGAGAAGAGACACCAGTCACTCTTTTAAGCTACGACTCTCAGGATCGGGTCTGCCAAACAACACTTAAACACTTTCTTCCTTCACTTAATTGGAATGAGCCTCTCTGTTACAGCTGAAATGTTTTGCCAAAGGACAGCACAGCAGATTTCCACACATCACTTAAACCCACCCGGCTCCTCCTGGGCAGCTGGAACAATTTCAGTTCATGCTCAAATGCTGCCGTGCGATTCGCCACATGGTGGCTGTGCATATGCAGAAGTGTTTAAAACAGGTTTATATAGAAGGTAAGGGAGGCAACAGGAATAAAATCACCCATTGCATTAGCACAGCTCTGGTAAAAATACTGCTTTGAATTTTTTTTTTTTGGCATCCATTACTTTGAGCTTAATGAAATACCAGCTTCAGGCATCTTAAAAGTTTCTCTCTTCCTGCTGCTCCCACCTAGAGTCTTACACAACACACATGGATGCGTGTGACTGTATGTTATGAGAGGTCAGCTGGACTGAGGTGAGACAAAAAAATCAAGGAATTGGAGAAAAGAAATCTGTTGTTATGAAAATATCCTGAATATTACAGCTCTCGAGAAAACAGCTGCAGCACAAGAGGCACTGAGAGAAGCACGGTTTCTAAACAGACCAGAGAGATTTTGTGACCATGGCTACATTTGTATGATCTTGTAAATCTAAACGTGTATTTTCTCTTTATGCAGGTCCAGTTTCTTTCAGAGACAGAAGAGAAGCACTGAGCACACAAACCTGTTTTTCCAAGCCTTTTCAACAGATGTAAAGAGCCTAAGAAACATGCAGTCTCGGGAAGGACACACACAGTCCCTTGAAACTCAGTTTCTACAGGTAAGTGCGAGCCTTGAACAAAGCATTTCTGTGGTTTAGTTAGAAGCAGCTTCTGCGAGAGGACTGCCAGGTTCTTTCCTGACAATATGGAAGGAAAATAGAGGTGCCACAAGGTCACTGCATGCAGACAGAATAAGCTTTGGGAAATGCATCTAATCTCTTGAAGAATTTCATAAACTTTGTCAAATGGTTCAAGGCAGAGTTTAACCTCCCCAGGCACACCGGGCACTGGGGGTGCCTGTGCTCAAGTAGTTTAGAGCTCCAGCTGACATCTCCCACCAAACTGATGACTTCTTCCACCAAATTGATGCCACCTTCCAGTGAAAAGGCTTTAGAACTTAGAAACATCATGCAGATCAGCTGGTGCCCAAGTAAGGTAATCAGTGACTCCCTACAGACTGATGTCATCAGTCACAACTGTGATCGCAATCTTGGGTAAAACCAGGCTAACAGACACTTCAGTGTAGTTCATAGGATTTGCCTAGATCTGAGGTATCTTCGAGATAAGTGCAACACTCCATATAGCAAAAAGCAGCTACATGACATTCTACCAAGGCCACAAGGAAACAAAAAGTTCCAGCCACCTCTCACGAGAAGACAGAACCAGACCCCTGCAACTGGCTCTGTCACATTGGCATTAACCCCCCCCTCCCCACACACCCAGAACTGGTGGATTATGCCTTAAATCACATGTACTAAACACACAACCGTTCCCTTGCAGGGCCCCTGCAGCAGGCACCAAAGACACCAACTCGCCCTTTTTCCAAGGACAGGGAAGCAGTTTCCGAGGCCAGGGGAGAAGGGTGCGGCTTGCAGGGCTGTTATCAGAGCAGGGAACAATACACTGAGCTGACAAAGTCCTATCTATCTCTTGCCTTTCATCAGGAAATAGCAGCCACTTTCCTTATTACCAGCTGCCTGGGCAACTCATTTAAGCTTCTTGGGAAACCAGAAGAACAATTAAGCTGGGAGTAACTCCCTTGAAACACGGAAGATGCAGCACACTTATCCATATCTGAACAGTCAAATGAGGTTTGAAGAGAGATGACCTTTGATTTAATGCTAATGTAGTCGTTGGATCATTCCACGAATGTATAATAATAACATAAAGAAACCCTCTAGCACAATAAAGGGCAGTGTTAAAGGCAAAGTAAAACAAAGCTTGGCCCATTTAACAGGTTCATATTTGCTCACTTGTTTTACCACAACTGATCGTCACTAGCGGTGAACAGGCTGGATGACTTCACAGCTCAACAGCCTCTTCACTTTAAATTCAGCAGAGCAATAATCAGGTTTTTTGACCAAAACACTGTTTTGCTGTGCCAAGAAGCCCGTCACAGATTGCTGGGCTCTTCCCATTTGCTTTTACCTGGGAGGTGATACAGCCAGGTGTCTTTTGGACATTTGATGACAGTTTCTGCATTTCCACTCCTTTCACTCTTTTTAACTGACGCAGGTTGTTACAGCGTCTCCCATTCACACCACTACCAAAACAGTGTTTTGCTGCCTTTTATGAAAGCTGAGTGGGTGCATCAATAAGCAAGTGAAATGGATAAAGAAATAAATGCTAGCATTTCCTGCCCTCAATTAAACACTTGAATTAGGAAAGTCACAGCAGGCTCGAAGAGTTTTTCAGTATAATCCTTTTAAAAATGAGTTTGTAAGAGCATATGCAAATATTTACCCTCAATCTAGCTCTGAATGCATCAGCAGGGTGTTTCACAGGGACGGCGATTGCTTCACTCCCCGTTTCCTGAAGAGGTTACAGCAATCCACCAAGGCTCCAGCAATTAAACCCTCACCTGGACCAGGCTGCTTGCAGCCGGGGCACCAGCCCAGCAGGAAGCTCTCCCACTTTCACACTCCACTTAGTGCTGCAATCTGCAGAAGGCTGGGCAAAGTACTTACTGTTTTTTCTTCTTCCCCTTCAAAAAATAAAAAATACAAATTTACAGGAAAAAAAACCCCATAGAATTTTAAATCTCAGAAGAGCATTTTCAATTACCCTATACATAATTACATTCAACCTTTTACCTGCTGATTGCAAAGTATTTCTTTTTACCATGTGCTTCAAAGAAAACTGCATTACTTTTACCTCCGAGGAACACACCCAAACACCACTCTTTTTACACCTGCAATCAATTTTGTTAACTAATATTTATATTTGTCCTTGATAATCAGGGAAACATCCACAGTATTTGTGCTCGCAATTAGCACTGCCTGCAGTGAGGGGGAGGCTAATTCTAACAAATTAAGGAGTGAAACCCAAAAGCACAGCAGGGAAGGACTTTCTGGAACAGCATTAAGCCATCTTCAAGTATTAATGACAAGCATCTTTGAGCATGAACAGGCAGCTGGGTGATTTCAGAGGGAGCTGCTTTAATAAGAACCACAGTGTGACACCGGGATGGAGGTAAGAAATGACAAGCGGAGACAGCAGGAGGTGGCCCAGTGGCTTTGATGGAGCTGAGGTCGGTGTGGAACTGGACAATTTGATCTGACATGGCCTGTGCCGGTCTCTTGGCTCGGTCTGGCATAGACCAGTGTGATCGTTTTAGCTTTGCGTACATCACTACAGTTTTTGCCCTGCTGGGGTGTGTCGTGGCTGCTGGGGAGAGGGGCAGTCAGCGCGCTTACAGCTCACACGGCCTTCAAAGTACACTGCTGGTGAGGCAGAATGGACAGGTCAGGCAGTAAGCAAGCAGAGAATGAGGAGGAGGATGAGCTGCGGTCCTGTCTGACCTCAGTTCTGATGTGCTCCTCTGAATTGCCAGGCTGGCCAGACGGCCAACTTTCTGTGCTGCTTCCTATTTACAGGGCACTTGAGAGCGCAGAGATTTAGCCATTTCCACAGATGACAAGACTAAAAAAAAAAATCTCTGTCACCTCAAAGTCATCTTTGATGTTTAACCAAACATCAGTTGTTGTTACTGGGGCTGTTACTTCCGTGTGATTTTCAGTAATTCCAAGGAAAAAAGCAAGATACTTTATTCAGTGTCTAAACAGCAAGAAGAATCAGCTAAAACCACAGTGATCCGTGCTAAGCTTGTTTCTCTTGCAACAGAGCTCACTTTCGATTTTTCTCTAACACACTTTAAACTGGATGATCGACTACTTTCAATGTGTAACTGAAAATATGTATAACAAAAGGAAACTTTGGATTAAGGGAGCAAAATACAAGTTTTTCAGATGAAATGCTAAAGGCTCTAGGTCTGTCTTTGAAGCCACAAAACGCAATTGCAGATGTATCTTCTGTGTTCACACTCGTTGTAGAATGCATGGGACAACGAATTTCACAGTGTAACAACCAAGCTTAATATACAGAATGGAAACAATCCAGCTGAAATAAACACCGGAAACAGTTATTTGTTTGTTTATTTAAGCAAACATAAAACTATCCATTTGGAAATTTCATTAGGTTTGTGTAACTTTCATTTCTATTATTTTTTACCTTTTACCAAGTCTTATTATCTCCCAGCGGCTGAACAGGTAGAAGCAAGTAGAATGACCAGTCCCTTCTTTAAATAATGTTAGAAAGCTTCAAAATAACAGCACAGCTTACTGGAGCGGACACGTACAAACATGAGTTGCAGAACAACAGATAGATCTATTTCCCACTGTATGTGTGTAAACATATATTGAAATAAAAGTGGGAGAAAGCTTTCAATTTCTCTAGTGATTTTTCAGTAGGCAAGAAGGCATAATTATGAGGAGGCCATGAAAACGTTTAGAAAGGTACAGTTTATTGGCTCAAGCTCTAGGAAGAGGGTGTTTTTCTTCTTTTTAATTATTGTTACACAGTCCCCTCATTTTGATCTGACAGCATACAGGGGCCTCAACATGGCATAAGTGTAATTTACTCTCACAAAAGGCTTTAAGATGCTACCAGAACTGTGTGCAGTAAATACCAGTGTCCCTAAGGTGAATGGTGGATTTGAGGACAAAAAACTGCCATAGAACTGGGGAAGGCAACAAACAGCTACGAACTTCTGATGTGCTCTCTTACAAAGTGCAAAATTAAAGTTTTAGTAGACTGAAAAAAGTGAAGCATCAAACAGAGCTATGATTTTTTGAATGTGTATTGTGTTAGAACAAGTTCTTTGCTGTGTTATTGTCAAAGACCATGTTTAGGCCAAAAAGTGAAAAAGCTGCCAGGGCCAAGATTTAAGAAATACTGCTCATCTTTTAAAAATCCAGAGGGACAAATGGACGGTCTTTGTGCTTTTAACTATCTTGTACTGCCTCCCAGCACTCAGACTTTCAGATATTTAATCTAGTCAGCAGCTCTTGTGAGAGAAGTCCCTATGAAAAGCCTCCCCATTCATTCATTAACAGTGTTTAAAGCTCTATACGAAGTGTACAAGAGAAACATTACAAACCTCACACACAACTGAGATGAAACTTTAAAAGATGTTTCTTATGTAGAGTGCTGCGCTGCATGACTTCTGCGCTCCCTTCTACCTAAACCTGAAAACATTTATATGCTATTGATGTTCAATGAAAACAGCTGGAGATGGATGAGGAAACGGTCAGATGAGAGATACCAAAATGTCAGACAGCCTACCGACTGTTGTTGCCATGAGATCCAACAGTCAACATCAGTCTGATAAGCTATCCGACAGGATGGTACGGCCATGGGGATGTCACGACGGTTGGCAACACAAGAGGACACTCAGGCAGGATTGAACAAAATACATATTCTCACACCTGGCTGGAGACCTGCCCTAACCCACCGCAGGGATAACGCGGACCTGAGCGAGATCTAACCTACTGTGTGCTCACGTGCCACCTTACGATACCACTAATTGAAAGTCAAATTCATTCTTGTTACTTACGCCTAGGGTAAAAATAAAAAACAACAGTCCTAAAATTAATAGAGTAGTAGCACATGTACAGTAGCAGCGGAATGGATATCTACTTACTAAAGAGGGAAAAGATCCATTTTAATATTAATTATGTTCATGTACATTAGAACTGGAACACGCACTGATTCACAACAATGTTTTAAAAATATCTGACTTCAAAAGCCTAAGGTTAAGGTTCTCTGCATCATTGCTGGGTTTGACACCAAATCTGTGTTCAGCTGGACTCTTTACTCTTCCCCCCTCTCTCCTTCACTGCCCACAGTGCTGTGCTCAGTGGGCAAACATCCCGGAAGAATTTATGATAATAAATATCACCCACTATTTAACTTGCCTATTTTAACCAGCGAGGCACACTTCAAGCAAGTGATATTCTTACTACTTCCTTCTGCTAAGTAAGAAGTTCTTAAGAAAAAAGAAAAAAAAAAAAAAGAACAAAGGGCTTCAGCACTATTTGTGCAGGAAGGATGAGTAAAGCATGCGATTCATGGGATTAAGGCTTAATAAAGAAACTAAAGCAACTGAACATACAAAAGTGGAGAGGAAAAGAAACAGCTTAAAAAGACTGACACAAGAAATTCTGGAATGATCAAAGATGACTTTATAAAGTTTTATCTTAACTTCATTCTAAATATACAGAATAAAAAATGTCAGCTTCAGCATTTTGACATCAATCGTCTCTGCTAACATCATGAAGTTTCAGGGGGTGGCTTTTCCAACCGAGAGCACATGCAATGCAGCGGGACACTGGAGAATTCAGATGGAACAGCCTTACCAGGAGGGACATGCAACAGTTGGTATCCAATCTGTATTCATTTATCTACAGTTTGATGGTCTCAAGTTATGGGAAAAGCAAAACAGCCACCCTTCAAACTAAAAAGTTACCCTTAGGTCGGTCTGAAGTTAGATCAGGAAATGGAGAGTATTAAATCACCAGTTTTGGAAGCAATTTGGATGGACAACGTTTGTGTTAAGTAACATTTAACATCCCATTGCCCATCCTGTATAATACAACTCAGACTCGTAAAGCATTTATACCTTACCTTAACATTTATAAGTTTGTCAATGAATCGACTGCTCTAATATCCAAATTACTTTCAAAATTAAATAGAAACTTGTTATAGTTGAAAATTGATGTTAAAAAGTTTCCCCACATTTTGGATAATGCTGATTTTTAAACATATGGAAAGATGTGTCATTTTTCGTGTCTGCTAAAACCCATTCCACGGGTTTTTTTCCAGGCTCATTTGGTTTTTTCTTCCGAGTACATCTTCTGTTGCAGTCGTTTGGCATAGCTTTGGGCCATGGAGTTGATTATAGATAAGATAAAATAACAAACCATGACAATCACTAATTTTTCAAACATCCAGGATAGCCAGTTTTCCCCCTGAAGAGACAAAGACAAAACAGAAGGAGGAAAATGAAGATTAGTGGACAGCACAATGGAGAATTCTCCCTTTTCTGGGTGAAAGGGAAAAGGCTACCCTGGTTTTTTTTTATTGTGTAATTTATCAAATTAAAAACAGGAACTAAGTGCAAGCTGACAGGATTCCTGCAGGTCCCTCTGTAACGCTGAGTTTAGTCCCTTGAAAGACAATGCGGGCAGGCTTGCCAAATATGCCGCAGGGCAGCCGATGAATCCCTGATCATTACGAGTGTGCTAGCGAAGTGATTTATTATTCCTGGTGTTGTTTCGTCCCAGCTAACAATTCATAAAGTTCAGAATTAGCAACCCCTGCCTGTCATTCCCTGTCGTGTTCGTTGCAAAGAAAACAATAAGGTCATTGGTTAACAATGTTTTTTTCCTAAACTGCATACACTGTGTTATCTTCCAATTAGTATCCGATTCTTCTGGTGTCACTAGAAGTTCCCGCGATGAGCTCGGCAGTCCCACTTCCAGCGTTTTCCGTGGCTACGCTTAACTCGGATTTTTTTTGTCAAAGGAGGGCAGCAATGCACTGCACAAAAATTACTTCAATGTGCATAAAAGGAATCTGCATATTTCGTTATTCCAGCCTGACCCTCCCTAATTTACTCTCTTTTGTGGTAAGAAATGGGCAAAGAAACATTTAAAAGAGCTATAAGTATTACATGTGAAATGTGAGTTAGATTAATGGATTTTATCTAAAAATGCCTTAGTATCCTAAGGAATTTCATGTCAAGTTGTTCTGTCCCCATTGAAAATTCAGGGTATGGCTTTTAAAATACCTTTTTTTAAAAAAAAAACAACTTTTTTTTTTTAAATACTTTTTTTGTATGAAAGGACACTTCTGCCCCTTTGTACCGACTTCGAAACACCGTATTTTTCTTTCCCTTTCGCACACCAAAGGCTTAGGGATTTTGTTTCTCTTATTGGCCGTTAAGCTGCCGATCCTGCTGGCTTGTGAAGCACTGATGCTGCACGCAGCCTGTTACAACTTCACACATAAATGCAACTTTTTTCTGCTTAAATTTCCCTTTCAAAATAGGCAGCTGATATAGAGGCAAGACGTGCCATTGGTCTTGCTTTATTGTTTTCTTTATTCTCCAAGAGGTTTAAGTCCAGTTGCGTACAATTACAGCATTATTTTTAATTCCCGGGTTGCTTTTAAAATAAGATTTTTATCTAGTCCCTGGGCAAATCTTTGAAAAACAGAATCGCGAGTTACATCGGTAAACCTGACGAGTCAAAAGACAGCTAGGGAAGGGAAAAATGAATTGGGGAGGGAGGCAGAGAGGTTCTTACCTGTGGCACGCCACTGTCAGGTTTGTGGTGAAGTTTTATCCTCTGAGCTTCCAAATATTCTTGAAATGGCTTCTGAAGAGAAGGACCTACACTTGGAATAGCACTGATGCAAAGTTCATCCCAGAGAACAAGACAAAATAGGGGAGAAAAAAAACAAAAACAAAAAACTTTTTTTTTTTTTAAACTTACCACTTTGACCCAAATAGAACAAAGTTCAGGCTGAGCTACAGCTCAGAGGGGCATTACTGCCTGAGAGAGCAGATAACCACGAAATAAAGTGCATTTCATCTTTTTATCTCACACTTCTGAAAGGGATGTATTTCCCCAGGTCCTCAAAAAGTGCTTAAAAAGAAAAATATTTCAGAGCAGCCCAGTGACAGTGCACTGCTGTGAGCCAGAGCGTTTCCTTCAAGGCAGGGAGGGAGAAGCCAGCTGAGGCTGTGCACTGGTGTGGTGCTGAGAAGAAAATGAATGACTTCTGAGAAGTCCCACATTTATCACCAGCAGTTCCTGTAAGAACTGGTTTGAACCGATTAATAAGGAAATGACTTGTGCTTGTGTCATCCCTCAGTTAAAAAAGAAACTGCTCGCCCTATGACTTGCCCCTATCTCCTCAAAGAAGACGGCCCCTTTCTCAAACTAAGTCCTTATTAGGACAATCTGTGCGTCATCCTTACCCAAAAAGAATGCATTAGCAAATTCTGCAGGCACCTCCCACAAGTCAGTGATTAACAAAGGAACAAAGAAGGAACTATGAACCCTGTTCTGAATCATGCCAGGGTTTATGGCAGATGACTTGCACAAAAGCTACAATACGTTACTAAACACCTTGTTCTTACGGGAACGTTATAAAGATCGCGGGGAGGTTCTGGAGCTGCGCACCCTCGCCCGCCTCCGCGGCACAAAGGTGTCCGCGCTGGGCAGACCCACGGCACTCCAACGGCCCCTCTGCAAACACCCCAACCCGGCCAGACTTCAGTCAAAAACAACGGGGGTAATTTGTCTTTAAATCGATACACCGTGCTATTTAGCAGGAGGTCCAAGGAGCTTGAATAATTGTCATGACACTTAAAAAAAAAAAAAAAAAGTAAATCCTATCCTCCTATCCCGAAGGCATTACCCTCCGCAACACCACGATAGTGCTATAGACTGTAGACTGGTGAGAGGACACGGGGAGTCCCAGGGCTCCCGAGGCTTCATCCACACACATACACCACCACTCCCGGCCCCGGCCACCGCAGAGTTCCCACTGCTGACAAACCCCACTTGAATTTCAAAAAGAATGGAGATTTTAAATTGCTTTTTGTAATTTCAAAGAAATTAATATGGTCTTCTGCATTAAAAAAAAAAAAAAGTCATCTACATTTCAGTGCTACAGTTTTGGTTCTTCACACTACTGCTTCAGGTAGGATTTAGTAAAACACGCTTAAGACACCACAACGCACACAGACAGTTTTACAAATCGATCGTCTCCTCTCCGAGCGACTGCAATTGCTACCTGACCACTAGATCCGAAAATTATTTTCCTCCTGATTTGACACAGTATTCCCTGTTCCAGGACAGGGCCCAACTATAAAAGAAGAGCTTTCTAAGCTTAAGAATTTATGAACATGCACAGACCAAAGCAACACAGTAGCTCACTCTCCTCCACTGAATCTATTGCCTTCAACAGCCAGGGGCAACTTTTTTTTTTTTAAAAAAACATATTTACAAGAAAAAGATCGCTTCCCTCATGATTCACCATCACGATGATATGAATGAGCGAGTAAATTCTGTGCTTGGACTGGTAAAATTTCAGAAAAAAAACCAAAACAAAACAAAAAAAGGGCTGGGACTAAAGCTCTATTAAAGCTCTATGACACACTCTGAAGACTATTACACATTTTACACAAGAGTGTGTTGACTTTTACAAAAGATGTCCAGTTTTTCAGAACCGTCCCTTACGAAGCTGACTTTATTCGTGGTAAAAATTCCCGTAATGACTCGCTGATCGGGACGAGTCACGGCTTTAAAAATGAGTTACGTTTTGAGGTTTCTTTTCTTTTTCAAATGACGCTTGGAAGGCCGGAAAAGCTACTGAAAGGTAATAGTTTACTTTTAAACTTCTGGATGATTATGAAATGAGGGATATTTAAATGATGAGAGATGAATGATTAACAGAATGGTTGCTCAAATGCCTCAATTTTTTCTGAAAACTGAACTAAGTCAGTGCCCAATTAGCATTAAATAATAGAACAAAGACATGAAAACCAAGTTCAGACGGCTTGAAGAGATCCTGGTGTATCAACACTGTATTTCAGATTTTTTTCACTAAAAGTATTCAGCTTATTTTTTTTTCTTTTGTCACCACGACTAAGAATTAAGTGCACAACATTCATTTTTTTATTAAAGCTGTTTTGAAGAACTGTAAGATGCTGAATGCGAGGACCTTGGTTTCTAAAAGTCTGCAATGTTGTGCACATTCACAGAGACTTTAATACTGAAAAAAGGTGCATAAATTTAAATAAGGAATAAAATGAAGCAGAGTAACATCTAGAAAATCACGAATCCACAGTACCGGGACTAAAATTCTTGAAGTTCCATTTCAGTGGGACAGTATTGGTTACTTGTACTCTTTCAACAAAATCCAATCATTTAATCAACCAGCTAACATATGTGTCACCTAATAGCCAAAGCGTAGACATCATCTTAGATCTAAAACTCTTAAAAAAAAATCAGTTTTCATTTCATTTCATTACAAACAAATGAGCGGTAACCCCCCAAACTTAGTGACGTTCAACTCAGTAACCCTGTTCTTATCAAAGGAGGAGGGGGAAGACTTCAGCACAGGTTTTAGAGGATTACGCTCAGCCAGAGGCAGGCACATGTGCAAAAGGAACAGATTTGCATCATAATTCTGCGCCACTTCACAATGACTTCAAGATGCACCTTCAAGCCCTGCTGCAGTTGGAGGAGCCCGGATGCAAACCGCAGGCGTGTTCACACCGACCTGACACGGGAAGATGCCGGGACATAACCCTGTCTGTGGAATCATCTAAACCCAATTCCTTGCATTTTCCTTCGGGAATTGAGCCTGTTGTCCTTCAGACAGAGAATATGAAGGGATAAGAAAATGAAAGGATCTCAGTGCCCAACAGAACTTGGCTCATCCACACTTTGTAGCCTCTATCTGCCAAAATAAAACACACAAAGAACGCCCAAACACACAACCTGCTCTCCCTTCTGAAAAGCTTAAAAGGTACCTCTGAGGGAGCTACCTTGGGACTACGATTGAAAAAAAAAAAAAAAAAGTAATTCACCAGGAGCTGTCTATCAAAATCAGCCATGAAATACATTTCACTAGTTGCTACTGCTGTTATTAATGAATTTTGCAGTTCGTCAGCAACAAGGATGCAGTGTTAGGAATAAAGGTGCTGTTCTCGTGTATTCCATCCTTTCAGCACAATTTACATATCAAGCAAAGAGACTAGCGACACTTTTACCGTAAGATTAAGTAAAAAAAAAAATGTTTTGGATTTTTATTTTAATAAAAAGACAGACCTCTGAAGCAATTTTGATTTGGAAGAAATTTTAGAAACAGTTAACATTAAACACCAATTTTTGTTTTAATTCATTCTGATTATCTGCTAAAATGAAATGTTTCACAAGGAATTGAAAGTGAAAACAGACTTCCAAATATTGCAGTAGCCTTTGGTACAGCCTAAATTCATTAAAATCATAACATTTTAGTAAAAAACATTACTTGCTTTCTAATACAACATAGACACCCATTATGAATTTTGCTTCACTGAACAAAACACTCTTTTCAGAAGTATTACCTGGTATTTGTAATTAAAAAGATGCATCTTTGATTATTTTATGTTTGTTTTTTTTTTTACTTAAGAGCCACGATTTCTATCCAAATGAAAAATTATACAGCTTTTTTTCCCAACAAATAAAACTAAACTTCACATCTATTTGAAGCACCACACTACAGAGATTCAGCAAAGTCGTTCCAGGATTAGTTTAAAAATGATACCGACAATGTACAGATTCTGCCAGGGAGTGATAAAACTTCTATTCCAGATAGAGCAAAACTGTGTTTATTAAAATACACTGTACAATTTATTCCTTTGCTTTTCAAACGGCTGTCAATATTTGACCCTCAAATGCAAGTTGCCCATTGTGATGTAGTACGGAAGATTTTGGGGAAATTGATCTTTTTAATACAATCTTTGCACTTCCAGATAGGAGTTTTCTCAATGGATAAAGCACCAAACTGAGAAGAGAAAAGAAAAAACCAAAAGGGTATTTTTCCTGTGTCAGCTTAACAGTGTAGGAAGCTACTCAGTACTTCTGTCAACTGCATTATTACTAGTATTAAAAATACTTCTTTAAAACCATTTAAAAATTGCACTTTTGAAAGGCATGTTTTTAGAGTCTGTGACTGCTCAAATATCTACAAGCTGTGCTAAATGCTGAAGCACAGTTCTCTTAAATACTGCGCTTCAGTATCATTGCAGTAACATTTCACCAAAAATCTGACAGTCCAGGGTTTCGCATAGAATGTTCCCATCTCATACAAACCTCTGCACGTGTGCACATTCACCTACTTTTCCAGAGAGAAATGTTAGAATTAGCAAGTATTTTCAGGAAACACTGAAGCTGCCATTTTAGACCCATGTTATAGGAACATTAATACAGCGGAGTTTTTACTGCTAATGAAACTTTCTTGTTTGTAAATGGCCTCTAACAGCCAGTGATGATTAAGCAGCTGATTAACTCTAAGCAGTTCTTCAACTCCATTTATTCTGATGGAAATCAAAATGAAACAAGAACTTCAGTGGCACTCAGTTCTGAATTTTATACCCAATTCAGCAGCTCATATGAACAACTGGAATCGTCACCTCGTCTGTGACGATGAAGAAACATGAAGCACCGCAGGTTTAAAACCATGGAAGTCCATTTTCTCATGGAAATAATAATCGGAAGGGCAACGAGAACCGCAGGAATTGAACCGATGGTGCCAAAGAGGCCGCCAGGCTCCCAGGCTGGAGCACACCGAAGCCCTGCTTGGAAAGGTGATGCAATATTGAGTCACAACCCCGTTTTACGGATGATCTCGCTAATGTCCACAGATGCTAATTTGGAAAAACCGTTTAACTGCGAAGAGGGGGACTGGCTCGGTCAGAGCCTGGCACGCACACTCTGTCCTCGCCCGGACCCTCCCGGGGGCTGGGGAGAAACAACGCCCTATACATTTTGCTCAGATTCAGCTGGCTGGGCTAGTCCCGCTATAGAAACCCCATCCTTTTAGGAAACACCAGCACTACAACTCACGCTGAAGACAACAGCAAAAGACATTTTGAAACAACAGAAAACCAAACTGAGAGGAAAATAACCACCGTGCATTGGTTTTGTCAGCACGAGCCCCGCACACACCAGGGCTCTCCCGCCCAAGGCCAGAGATTATCTCCCGCCACAGAAAAGGGAGTTAAGTGGCACTGCAGAGTGTGAGGCAGGAGGGAGGGAGGGAGGGAGCGTGCTGGGATGGAGCCCTCCCTCCCAGTACCCCCAACTCTTCTTTTAAGAATTTATTTAAATCAGATTAGCTACTGACAGCTAGGCCAGAGGGCCAAAGCAAAGGTTTTGGAACAATTATGCAAAACACCATTAAATCATCACACCCAGCAGCCATTCCTCCCACATGGAGTTTCTCTGTGTTAGATTCACATTTCTCCACTCCCCTGTAAGAACACAGGAAAAATCCGTCCGGCAGCTCAAAGCAATGAGGCATCCAGCAAGAGGCACCACAGTCGGTTATTTTACCCATCCCTCCCTCAAAAGAAACTGCAAGTTTTGCTCCAGCATGGTACCAACTTCTTGGAAACGTAGACATTTCCTAAACCACTGAAAAATAGATTCCAAGAGAAATATTTTTATGCCACTGGTCAATTAACAAAGCTGATTGATTTGCATACCCTGTTCACTGGCTAAACAGAGCACCTTTCTTCCTGCAAGTTATCTGAACCTTCAATGGTTAATTTTTTTCCAGACAGTGATCTAAACAGGCTTAACGGTTAGTATTTTAATGAGCTGTCATTTCCTGTGCTGATAAAGATTCTCACAGTATTTAAAGCATCCGTTTCCCTGAGGCTGGGCCATACCGACGACCCGCAGTGACTCAGTGGAGCTCCCACTCCCGACACAGCCCTCGGAGATGCCGCTGCAGCAAACGTGGACCCCGCTCCCGCCGGGCATCCCCGGCACAGCCCGGGCTGCCGAGCCACCGCGGGACCACCGCAGGCTTCGGCTTTCGGCCACCGTCACTTCGGCCCCAGAACGTTTGGTCAAACTTAGATGTTATCTGCGTTCAGTGTTCTAAAATTGCAGAAAATAAATCTGGTTTATGGTCAGGATCAACAGAAACATTTTGGGGGGTTAAAAGGCTACTTGGCAGATTCCCTTGCTTTACGAGATGAAAAAAGAAAATATCTTATCTGAGGATTACTAAGCTAAAATTGTTACACATTTAACGTCATTTATACCTTGAGCTACGCTCCAAAATCCGCGTTAACCGAGCTGTCTGCGAAACATTTTTTCCCGGGACATTCTGTTATGTTAAAATCAATGCTTTCAAAAATAGGAATTGCAACATCTCTGTACTGCTCGTTCTTAACTCTGCTCAACATTGCTCTTTGTAAGGAAACTTCTATTTGTATTTTAAAGATATAGCACTATTTCTGTACACAATTCATTAAAAAAGCTTGCTTGTTCGGAGTTAAATCCTGCAAGCCTTTTGCAAATAAACTTTTATAATTCTGTTGTGATCCACTGGAAGGTTTTCAACACCAAAGCTACTCAAATTTCATCCACATCTGCGTCCCTTTCAAGACACTAAAGCCTTTTTTGTGCAGAGCTGATCCATTGCGTACAGGGTGTATTATGAGGGCACAGTCCCACAGGTTTCTGATATACTTGTGGGAGGAGAGCCATTGATTTATTGTACCAAGAAATGTCAGGTGTATCGGTACACCCTTCCAGAAGCATTTATTTCAGGAGATTTTGAAGTCACTGCTCAGTTATCCACGTTCTCAGCCACTTCAGGTTATTTTCGGTTGAATTCTACTACAGAGGTTTTTATTTTAAATATTGATTGGAACCTATTTTTCCAAACATCCTTTCACAAAGATGCCAGTTCAAGAGGAAATGGATTTTTCTCGCACACATGCAAAACAAAGGTCCACCAAGCCAGAAGGTGTGGCTGGCAGATGGCACCTGGCTACTTTGCTGCCGCTCTGCCCAGAGCGGAGCCGTGGGGAGCAGGGGAGATGTGCTGGCAGAGGCAATGCTGTGCGCTCGTACCCTGGTGAAGGCCCCCAAAAACCCCCAGACAATCACATGGCACAACGTGAATCAAAAAAGGGCTTTTCCCACCCCAGGACAACTGATTTCTGGTGCAGCCCTTTCTGTCACTGTAGCTTCTTGACTTACATTCTAAAGAAATAACCTAAACCTACATTGTAAATGATTTTTGGAAAAAAAGAATACAATCTTTAAGCAAAGTTTCCAATTACATCAGTCGCCATGATTTCATTTGTACTTTTTTTCGTGCAAGGAACATCATGCTCCTTACAAGAATCAACTGAGATTAAGTTGTGAAGCAAAGAATTATGGCACAATAAAGAGCAGCAAACTGGTTTGTCAAGGCAATGGTTCAAGTGCCTGTGACCAAAAAATTGTTTTTCCTTTAAGACGTGCAATCACTCAAACCGGCCTGCATGGCTGGTGAGCATGAAAATTTGTTCCACAGAAACCACCAGGTTAAGAAACCCTTCCGGAGCACTGATAATTTTGGGTAGATTTTCAGAGTTTGTTGAATTACACTTCACAGCATTAACAGTCTCACCCACAGAACGTGGCACTAACAAATTAACTTTTAAAAATCTGCGGAAGTATGCCCTTTTTTTACATACATTTCACTGGCTTCTATTTAAACTTCAACTTAGTTTATTGGCTCAGTTCATTAACTGAATAGATTAGTTTCTACTTCCCTTAAAATTAGCAAGGCATCGTTTGCTACAGGCAGTAAGTAGTTCAGGCATTTTGCTAAGAAGATGTATCGCGAGAGCACGGCTCAGCATTCAGATGTATCACGAGAGCACGGCTCAGCATTCCTGCCTCCCCTCTGAGTAACTATCACAGCCTCTGTAATTACCTGAGTTCATAATTAACTTAACAATAGCGAGAGGGAATCTCTCTGCCCCACGGGTGGGATTTGTCCTAAAGGGATGCAGCCACCACTGTGCCCCTGAAGTTCAGACCGTTCTGAGGTGAAGGCCACGTGCTGTGTAACGCTATATAAAACATCTGTATGAATTTTTAGATGTCTATTGAAGTTCTAAAGTCATTAGCTTATTTTCACAGAATGCAAACAGAGCATGCTGGACCAAAAATAAAAAATTTAGAATTTTTTTTTCTTTCTGAACATTTACGCAGAAGTGATGGGAGGCAGTTTTGTGGATGGTGCATGCTTTGAGAACTATTTATTTCGTAGTTTTCTGGGAATTCTTAACCTGTGTTTGAAACTGCCACTTCAAAGAAAATATGATCGTGCTTAAAAGCAATATGCTGAGTGTGACTTCATAAACAATCCAGCAGCTGTAGGTAAAAAAAATTAAATGGAAAGATTAAAGAGCCAAAAGAAAACCCACAACATACATGATAATTAAACATTTTAAGCTGGCTAGGTTTGGCCTAAAACCAGCACCCAACTATTTTACACGGATGATCAGTAAGTTAAACGCTTCTTTAAGTGACAGAATACGACAAAACCCTTACACACCATCTTTCCTCACAAAAGCTTGTGAATGTAATACAACCTGAAAGAAACCATTGTCATCTTCTAGCATTTTAGACAGCAACAACACAACTTTAAACTATTAACTGGTAGAACAGGTCGATAGTTACCAGCCTCACGGGAGCTACCAGCATCTTTGTAATCGTCCTCAGCTCCAATTCCAAGACTCGCGCTAACTTCAGTTTCTTAAATCCATCCATGTCTCCTTCTTCCTTCTAACAAGGCTTGTGCAGCGCAGCTCCCTGCTGCTGCCGCCACCCATCCTCCCAACTTTCTTTTTGGTTTTCGTACACCAGATACCACCAATGTTTTCAAAATCTTTTTGTAAACAGCTTCTTAATTTCCTGCCACACTTTCTTTTCCTTTTCTTTATTTAACATAAGGAGTATTTTATGATCCTTTTGTAATGGAGACCTAGACAAAATTGTAAAATCAAATTACCCTAAATTATATTTAAAAAGCCTCGTTATGGCAGGCTGAGTGTGCAATGCTGGCAGCATCCAGTAACGGAAGTAAACAGCTACTGAGCTATGGGCAAGGTCTGCAGGTGAATCATATTTGCTTTTTGACTGAGACTCATGTAGTTATCGAGAAATGCTTTCTGGCTTATGAAATCAAATATTCTCAGACTTTATCTCATAACTTAATCTTCTGTCTAGAGTTTAGTTACCCTGTATATTAATATGTTCATTATTTTAGAGTATTGTGCTTAGACATTTCCTATTGCGTAAGAGCAATATCCCAGACAAAAAAAAAGTCTTAAGTCATTTTGTCGGCTAGAATTTGATTAAAATAAAGTTACCGATCATTAAACAGAACTATATTTTAATTTAATAATATGGGATTTAATGCAAGCTTTTGTTTAACATGTTTTATACTCCACTCTAAAAGAAATTGATGAGGTAATGCTAGCAGACGTCTTGAGAAAAGTCAAGGATACCGGGACATTCCAAAAATCTTACTGTCTCCCGAGAACATTTTTTAACTCTGACATCAACCATCTAATAAAATCTGAATCCAGCAGAGGTCTTGTGAATGCATTCAAAGTAATTTGATGCAAAATTATCTCCAAGACAGATGAAGTAGGAAAAAACTACTAGCTTTGGCTGAAAGATTTGCAGGAGAGTAAGTCTTTGGAAATATACCTGGCCTAGTAGCAGTGCTGGTCAAAACCTAGTAGGAATTGTCTGGTGTGACTGATACTAAGACAAGCTAACTAATGATGGTTAAAAGTAGCCACATTTCTCTTTTTTTTTTCAAAAAAATAACGTTCAAAGCAACAAATTAATTTTGAAGTTTGTTACAAACCAGACACCCAATGAGAAGATCAGGAAAGAATAAAGTCAGGATTTGTTTTGTTAGTGAAACGCTCTACAATGTTTCTTCCGACACTCCTTTCTCTTTGTATAGCATCGCTACTGGACGTTTACATATTTTAAAATGAATCATTTCCAGACGTTCCTCCCCTGAAACTGTTCTTGAAGAGTGTGGCTTTCTGCATTTTATGTGAAAACAGTTACTACAGTTTGGATAGCAAAGTGTCCATCAATTTGCCCCATATAACAAATGAAAGACCTTGGAAAAGTAGAAATACTTTAGAATTTATTTTGTGGATGTACAGTAGATATCTAGTTTAAAAAAAAACCCAAAAGAAAAAAAAAAACAAAACAAACGCCACAAGAAGGAGGCTTTCTATTTTAATGTTAGAGACTCACATTTGAAGCTTTAAACCTGCAGCTCCGACATCAATCTGATCAGTGCACTGAGAACAGGCAGCACCTTTCCCCACCCACCTTTCCCCAACTGTTCCCTTAAACAATTAAGCATGACTTTTTGATGAAATCCATATGATTTGATCCAGTTGCCTACATTTAAATTAAGTTGCATGCTTTGTTTGCATTCAAGCTGTTTACGAAACTTCTGCATGGTTAGAGAGGGACTATTGCGGCGTTATTTGCTGGATTACCAGGCAGGAAATATTAACATCAACAATGGATTTTAAAATTACACAGAATTTCATGACTGAACAGGTAGATAGGAGGCAAAAATCTAGTACTTCATCATTAGTGTCCTAATCTTTGAGTCTTCATTCAAACCCACTACGGCACCAGGTAAGTAAATTGTTTTAATTGCCACCTCCTCCTCCACCCCCCAACTGTTGTTAGCTAGGTTTTTGCTTAGTTTTCTTGTTTTAAACTGAGATTTTCACTTAAAAAATAAAATAGTAATCAATTACTAAAGTACAGAGTCCAAAAAAGAAAAAAAAGACAAATTTTCTCAAAATAGGAACAGTCTATCCATGAAAACTGTCATTTCTCCTATGAAAAACCAAGTTTAAAAGAATGGAGATACAACTCTACACACCAAATTTCTCATTCTTGACATTTTATGAGAGATTTAATATTTTAAATGTGTGAGGTAGTTCAAATTATGGAAGATGTTTATTGTCATCTTGGGACACTGCATAAACCACAACAGCTCTTTCATTTTTTGTCATAGGACCACAGTACAACATTGAAGAAAGTCCACAAGAAACAGCCTATTTGCAGCTAAAGGTGGAGCAATCTGTAACGGGAAGAGCCGTACCGTATCTCTGGGTGCAAGTGAACTGCTGGTACTACATCTTTGAGGTGAGGAATGAAGTTGCAAATAAGACCTAAGTTACGTGTTGGCCAAAACCTGCACTTCCAAGCAAAGCACAATTTTCAGCACCTCAAATTTGGCTCCTCCAGTACTTTTCCACTTAATGAGTGAAGGTATTATTGTGTTAAAGAATTACTCACCCGATTAGGGACACCATCTGCTCCACTATATGTTTGCTGAATGTTATAATAACGAAAAGTTTCTGTAGGAAGGAAAACATCAGTTAGAGAAACATTTGATGAAGAGGGAAGCAGAGACAATAGGGTATGACAATTTAGGTTCCTTTCCAACCAGACAGCTTCTCCAGCACTCACACATAGTTTTCCCTTCTTTTTTCTTTCAAGATCTTTAATTTTCAATACCCTCTTCAAAAAGAGGCAGGAGAGAAAAAAGCTGTTTACTATATTATTCTATTTCCTCATAGATTTCATTTCTTGCAATGTTTTTGTAGCCTTTGTTACTAACCATTCGCATCCTCCCCAAACTTAAATTCCCAGAAGCTCAAGGTCACTTCACTCCGTCAACAATATTTTAATGGAAAAACAGTCATCATTGTGCAGAAAAATTCACATCCCCTTACCCAAACACATCTGCTTAAAGATCACAGAAGTGAAAAAATAGTATCTCTTTTAGTCCCCTAGTTCATGTGCTTCAGACAGAAACGTAACAAAAAATCCTTAGTGAAGAACAAAGGAAGAGCCATTGGGTACCTGTCTGTTCCAAAAACTACGATTGTCACTGGCTCTAACGCAACGGCCTATTTGGAACAGAGTCATTTCAATATAAGAAACTTGTGTAACACGTGGCTTATTTTGCAGACAATCCAAATATCCATAATGTTAGCACTCCCTTCTCTTCTAACACTCTTCTAAAGGTCAAATTTTGTTAAAATAACCTTTGCTAATTCCACTTTTGTCGTATTTGACAGCTTGTTCCTTTGTAAGAGCAAGACTGTGTGCAGATGTATATACACACACAAACAGTTCCCACAGTCTCCTTAAAGCAATTTAAACATGATCTAACAAGAACTGCATTCAACAGTCTGGAAATAATGGATGTGACTAGAACTACGCAAAATGATTTTGTGGTCCGGAGGAAGAGACCAGTCAAAAGCAGCTCCGGGATGGCCACTGCAGAGTCACTCGCTTCCTGTCCGGAGAAAGATTTCATCAAAAGCCTCTTCCATGACTCTTACATTTCCCAAATTCCAAATTGCAGCAAGATCACTACAAAAATCAAGGCTATTGCACAAGAGTATGCTTGAAATCAAGCATCACAGAAAAGAGACTTCTAATAGCTAAACGTATTACAAAATAAGATGATTTACCAACCGTGCAAGACACTGGGTAATATTTTTTCACTTCCACTTGCTCTGAGCATAGAGCACTCTACATTACATAGCGAACATTCTGTTAGCTAAACAAGGAAAATAAAATAATAAAAGGACTATTTCACAAATACTATTTCATTTTTCTGTGGTGCCAAGAAAAAAAATTCTAACAGTACACAGATTTAGAAGCAGAAAAATTCGAATAATATAAAAATAAGTGTGGAGAAAAAGTTGTTCTATCACAGTAAATGAAAGAATTTTCAGATCTCTATTATTTTCTGTTTAAGGACTGGGCAAAGTAAAATAACCATTTACAAGAAGATGGGAAGAAAAAAAATGGCTGAAGATTGAACTCTTCTGTTCAGGGCAAAAAAATGATTTTTAAGCAGCTTGATGAGGGTACTAGACGAGTCACTTTATATTACTAATAATTTCTGCTATTTTATTGTAGTGACAGCAAAGATTTCTAAGCAAAACAGCTACAGGCACTGCACCACTCCTATGGAGATGCTTAAAAAAACAAGCCCCAGCTGAAAACGTTGGTTCTAATCATTAAAAGTAGAGTGATGTAGTTCACGATATGGCACTAACCACATCGCCACCAGTAAAGAATCGTCAGGGAATCAATACTTCATCTTTCGTGGGACAAAACGGTGATGTGTTTTAAAAAGGAGACCGAAAACTTTTGAAAGCAACCAGAGATTCTGATTGCCAAATTCAGAACATCCGGTAAGGCTCTGAGTTAGCAAAAAAACCTGGACACCCTGTGAAAGCAGGTTCTTTCAAAATAATATAGACTGAGGACACCAAAAATTGCTAACCGTGCCTGAAAACTGTGGCCAATGTGCCCCGAGACAAACCCTGAGACTGCTATCTGCAGGGCCTGGAAGGAGTGAGGTTTTCTCTACGCGCTCGACTGAGATAAAAGGGAGCATTTAAAAGTGCCGCTTAACCGGTAAAGGCTAGTTGCAGTGCTCTTTGAAATGAGTATGTTACCAAAAAGGCAAGTTCATTATGAGTACGAAGTCCTTTCAGTCTGGTAAAAACCGTAGGTAAATAACTTGGCTAACCACCAATTTCCTGAGTGGTGTAGGCAGCGAGCTCATTAGTTTGTAGCTATAAATTATTCAGTTGCCTAAGTTTTGAGCAGAAGAAGCCCAGCAGATCCTTTCTTGTAAATCCTTTGCACCAAATTAATTTCCATTACTTCAGGTCAGGAAAGGAGACTCCAGAGGTCATTACAAAGTAACACAGTGTGGCAGTCAAAAAAACCAAACCCAAAACTCTTCACCCCAGAGCCCTGAGGGAGGTGTAGCATCTACTTGCCTGGATATGCATTTTAATTACTGCTTTCCCAATCAGGGTTGCACCAAAGAAGGTCCAGAAGGGAACCAGAAAGTGTCCACATGTTATCCCGGCCAGGTCAAACAGCGGGTTTGGAATCTATGAAGTGCAAGAGAAAGAAGTTCATGAATTGCAGCACTTACTTAGATGAACAGGAACATGACAGACTTTGAAACTTTGAAAAATGAACATTTTCCCCTTATTCAACTGGATCCAAAACTCTTGTGTCTTGATACTTACAAAAATGTTAACGTCGCACCACATAACTTAAGTCTCTGGGATTCAGCTAGACAATGTCCCAGACAATTCCATTCTCATGGTCCCTCCTTACCCCTGGATTTTAAAAAAGCTAACAAAAAGTTTTCCATGTGAAATGCACAGAAACCACAGTAAAGCCATTTTGAGTGATTTATCACATTTTCTCACTGACAAGCACATCACTCTTGGAAGCCAGCATTCAGACTGTTCCCCAGGGATTTCCATCTGAGAAAGTACATTAAAACCTGGCATTTATAGTCATATGTATCCAGTTTAAATGCACTGATTAGATTTTATTAAGCATATGCGTTTCATTTAAAATTAAAAGATTTTTTTTTTGTTATTGTTAAACTGTTGGCTTGATGTTTGGTATTGTAATTCTATCTGTAAGATATTCTTGAAATCAAACCAAGAAAGTATACAAATTCCAACCTTTCACACTTTGCGTGCAGTGCAAGGGCAGACTGTTTGAGGAAATGCACGGGGTACGCTTAATTCACAGTAGCAGCATATCACTAGGCTAATATCCCACGGTATTTGTGTTGTTTTGTTACACAAACAAATAAATAAGGACCTTAGGCTGTTAAAGACCATAAAAGATAGTAACTGACCAAATGGAAATCTGAAATCTGTGAGAAAGCTTATGAGGGTTATACTTAGATGTTATAGACCAGCAATTCAAATTTACGAGCACCCACAACACCACCTGCATAGGAAGAAATCTGAAACGGTCTCTAATCATGCCCCGAAACGGTCTCTAAACATGTTCCACTTCAACTCAAATGCTTCTTTACCTCTGACAGCTGTCTTAGGCATAGGAGGCTAGTAAATTATTTACTTATACCACAGCCAGGTAATTTTGCTCTTCTGAGCCAAGTCTGCTCTAGGTCTCAGGTATCTTCTTTCTTGGCTGGTTTGAGGTTTTTTGTAAGCTCACAATATTTAATTACTGCATTACTGTCACCATAGAGGGAGCAGCGTGCTTTAGGTGTGGGTAACTGTGAATATCTCCAGCACATTAAACACATCACAGCAAAAAGCTACTCGGCAAGTCCACGTTAGGGTATATTGGCAGGCCAGCGAGGTTTTCTCTTTGTTTTTGAAAACACACATACACACATGCAGTACTGGGAGTTGCCAAAAAAGCCCCCAAAGACAGGAGGGCAAATTCTCACAAGTCACAGCAAGGCTCTTCCAGGGCTAATTCTTGCTTTGTTCCTTCCCCAGAGCTGCCTTTACATAGGAATTAAGCTCCAGACAATAATATGGTTTTCTTATTGCCCCAAAAAACCATTACACTCAGTTGACTTCACTGGATAAACCTTCAAAGTTTAAAATTTGCCTGCGTTTGACTGCAATTTGACTGCGTTTTTATGTAGCATTTAGAAGCCACTGCTCGACAGACGGCCACCTGCAGCTAGGGCAGTCTTCCCTTCACAAGCAAGTTCTTTAATCACAAAAAAGACACCCAACTAAAATACTGTTTAAAATCCAAAAGTAAGATGGCCATGATAAGGGGGACAAGTAAAGGAGAGACCTTCTAGCCTACAGAGAAGCAGCAATGAGCAAGAGAAGCCCTGACACAAAGCCCTGAAGCTCACGGGGGAACACATGAACGCAAGGAGCACGCGTGGGGGCTCCCTTCCTCACCTACAGATGCAACAAAAACATAGAGCTTTGCCATCCCTACGCTTTTTCATTGCCTCTGCAACCTTTAACCTCACCCTTTTTACTGCTGCTCTGCAGTTATTCTGTAAACACATTTACAAATCCTCCGGTGTGCCGTGGTGGAGTCCCGATTCCTCAGCCCTCCCCCAGCCCAGGGCAGCCTATATAAGCGAAAGGACGCTGGAGCTCGGAGCGCGTTGAAGAACGGTGCAGCAAGTAGGTAAGAAGTTAAGCAAATGTTGAAGTATTACTAAGCAGGAACTACAAAGAGTTTACACATCACCTTCTCATGTTTACCAGCTCCTTCCCCCTGCTCTGCATTTATCTGTGTTTCACCTTCTCCAGCCCCTGCAGGAACGCATCCCTGCCATCCACAAGCTGCTGCTCTGCTTACACTGCAGAGACGCAGCCTGGGCAGCAACGGTTCACAAGATGGTGACTACAGAGAGGGTCATGAGTCAGAGGCAGCGAAGGAGCCATCTAAGAGCTTACTGGGTGGAAAGATTTAAAGAACAGCTTGTAACCTACATCTCCACTCTAAACATTAAGGCAGTTCAAAAGATTAGTAAACAGAAGTTGTACGCCGACAACTATAATCATGTTAATTCTTTCCAGCTAAGACAGATTACTTACGTTTGAGCAAACAGTTAGCATTGTCATCTCTACAACTTAGGAAACAGAGAGATGCTCGACAAGGGTGGAATTAAAAGCTCATCAGCTGAGCAGCTGGTTAACGGCTGGGGTTATTCCGGCAGAACGGGATCGTGGGGGACCTACACTTCCCCCCTCCACTGTAATCACATTTCTGCACATCACATCCCATCTTTTTGTGGGGGGGACGGAAGAACAAGGCACACCATTCCTACCAGTTTTCATTAAGCTTCCAGAGAGAGATATTTAAACCTCAAATAGTTGACTATTTTTCCACTCCAAAATAACAGCGTTGTCCTACTTCAAACACTAAAATAGCATCAGTGGAGATGCTTGTACCACCTCTTGCTTAGATAGAAAAAAGCTACAAGTAGTTTGTAGTTCACAGAGCCACGACGCTGAAACTGGCTTCCTCATTCTGCTCTCTCTGGCTCCTAACGACCCAAAGATATCTCCTGAGCAGACTCAGGAGCAATACCACGGATTAATATCCTCATCAGGATTTATACAGGCAGTTTTCCACCCTTCAATCTGTGTGTATCTTTGGATTTGAAGATGTCAAGCACTGTAAGCTATAGTACATAAACACCTCAAGGAATAATAATGTGGTTCCAGCAGAATCTATAGGTAATAATACAGCTCTTGCTATACCTTGCCAGCTGATAATCTGAGCTAGGAAAGTCCCAAGAGGATAACTGTCAGTGGGCCTATGCTCTGACCTGCCAAATACCCGCTAAGGTGGCACAGTGAGCAGCACTGCGCACGTCCCCGTTAGAGAAGACGTGGCCTCCACGCCAAACACGGGGAGCAGCCCTGGTCCAAAACAGACACACAGAAGCTTCTTGAATTTTAAGAATGTCATAGTTCAGTCTCTTGCAAGTCTTCCTTACTGTGACAAACCTTTTGCATCTTTAATGGACTGACCTGTTTCTATCGGGTTTCACCACACCATGCTGAACTACAGAATGAATTACTTTAGCTTTTGCGAACAGGGATCCCTTGCTGCACCATTCTTTTCTGATGGATTAAAAAGGAAACAGGACTATTCCAAACTCATCTTCCAAGGAGAACCAGTGTCAAAAAGCCCAACGGTGAAGTTGAAGGGAGGGATAATAACTGTTAGCTGTGCTTTTATGCAGAATTCACTGTGTTTGGTACTAATCTAGGACTGGAGTTTCTCCACGCTATTGTCCTTGCCAGGACCACAACCATCCCATTTCCCTCAGCACCACAGAGAACACAGAAACAGCAAAGGAGGCACGAAGATCCATATGGACTCAAATAAAACCAAGTCACAGTTCACAGCACTCATATTTCATTGCAATCCATTCAATCTGCAATTTGCGATTACAAACCCCTCTGTTATCGAAATGAACCTACCGAAGCGCAGGCCAAAATGCCGAAGAACCCAACCTTCTGTACCAGGTTCTGCACAGCCAGTTTAGCCCGGGAAGCAAAATCCTGCAAAGAAGAAAACAAAGCGTTAATGAGGCAACCCCCCAAATTAACATACCATCAAAACGTATGGGATTTCAATATCCTCCATGCTATGGGATTCCCTAATGTCGTGGTCAAACCAGGACACCTAATTAGCATTTGGGAGAATTTTTAAAACAAAAAAGGCCAATTTGGAACTCTGGGCTTAGAGGGCAGAGAGAGAAATTCACAATGCTCAGTGTGAAAGTCTGACCACCCACATGGATGGAGCTCTGGTTTTCAAAACTCTGCAAGTGGCACCAAGTTCGCACTGCTATGGAAACAGGTTTTCTAGGATTTATTTCCCTGTATCTTTAAATTGCCAGCACTGCTTGTACCTTATCCCTTAAACGAGCAAAGGGAATTTATTCCTTCAATGCTATTTACAATGTTAAAAAGGCACTTTCGCAAAACACAAAGCCAGAATATAATAATCCCATTATATCCTGAGATCTTTGCTCTCAAACCCAGGATCTTAATCAAAACAGCTAATTCCAGGTACTCTCTACAACACACTTGTAAAGTTCAGTAAATCCATAGAGCTGAATCTAAAATACTTTAAAAGCAACAAAGGTGGCAGACGATACAACACTTCAGCTACACTTCACAAAACCATGCTAAGAACATGCTGCCTGCTTTTATTTTGAGATCACAACTTTCAAACATACTCATGACAAACTCAAGAGTCTCAGAGTTTACCAAATACCCTGTAAACATTTTTAAAAGCAAAAGTAAAGATTCTCACAAGCAGTTTATTTGAATGTAAGAAGTGAATTTACAGGAGAGTAAAATTCTTTTGAAGCAAAACTGTCCAAAACGTTAAACACAGGGTGAGTATTATCTATTCAGGCTTGGCAACAGTAGTTATAGAAAGCTGAGTACCTTTGGTAATAGCAAACTTAAAAAAGTAATTATTAATTCTTTTTTTAAAAAAAACCCCCTATGAATAAGCAATAAAAAGTTGGTTTTCCAGCAGCAATGCAGTATTCACCGATTTGCAATTTGTAGAAAACTGTCTGATAAATTTCACAAGGAAATTAGTATAATCATTAATCAATTATATTCTAAATTCCACATTTCAAGATAATCCAGAAAAAATAAATTGATGCAATTTTAACTTTGTTACAATTCTACTGAAACCTTCAATACTATATACCAATCCAAGTAAATTACAATTACTTGACAATGTTCTTGCATATTATTTAAATCCTGAACTATGGAACTGACATAACTTTCTATACCAGATTTAAAAAAAAAAAAAAAAAATCTGTGATAAGGCCATTTGCTATATTTTTACATCCCTTTTTCAAGTAGTAACTTTTCTCCATTGCAGTGCTTTAAAAACAGTTAACAAATTCTCAAATAAAAAACCCCAATTCTTACTGAAATCAGAAGAATACTATTTATTACACTTTATATTTGAAAAAATAGCCCAAATTAAAACAAATACTTCAACGTAAAGAAAGATGCCAAATAAATGAGATTTCCTTCATCTCAGGGGGACATTTTTAACAGGAGAATACAGAATATTCTAAAAGGATTTTATAAGGGCTGAATTTGCTAACTTTAACCAGGAGTAACACCTTGAGATCATGAATGTCTCATTGCAAAATGAAATAGGTGAATTATTCACTCCTTGTTGAAAACTTGTTCATGACATTTTTTCTATGTAACTCCTCAGATGTGTACAGTACACGAGTGATTAAAACCCACTCCCAGTGAGGCTGATACCAAACGCTTGAACTTACATTAGCAGAAACAGGTCTAGAACGTGCTTACATGACAAGTAAAACATTTCTCGCTTTTCAATTAAAAGAGTGCATTTTGACACAAATTGTCACAAATAACAAAACATGGTAATTTACCACTGAACCAAGCCCAAAAATCTTGCAACATCAAGGGCAGTTCCTTCTCAAATTAAAATTCCCTCATCGTTATTTCCAAGTTAGTAAACAAAACCCAAACAAGGTAATACGCGATCACTAATCCGGGTCAGCACTAAGATCCATGTTCAGCCCCACTAAGGATGTAGGACCTGAACTGAAAAGGATGCGAGACACTTCTGCAGAGTGTGACCACACAGCTACCGATAAAGGCAATAAAATGCAGCACACCAAGGAGAAAACAGGTAGACTAATTCCTTAACCAAATACAAAAGTAGAAATAGGTCTTTGGAATTTCTCTACAAGTGAATTTAAACTGAAAAAGTGTGCTAAAGCCTAACAGTAACATTGTCCTGTCAACAAGATTTTGTTCTTTGAAAAGGTGAACTGAAAAAGTAGTGCCTTTTGGAGGAATTTCATAAGATGTCCCCCCCCATGTTCTCTATAACAGAGCTGAATGTGACTGTGATATTTTCAGTTCCTATTTTGTTCACCATTTCACAATGCTCATGGGGTTAGAACAATATTTTCACTTTTATAAGCCAATAAAATTTTTTTTCATGGCTCCATAAATCTCATTGCAAAGTATCTTTAAAATAAAACACTACAACCCAATTATTCAAATAGATCCATGATATATTTCAGGGGAGATTGTTTCTAGTCTAATTTTAACATATTTACCCGTTATCTGAGACTGTATTGCTAATACACTGTTGTATTAATTTTCAGAAGCTGGAATTGGAAACAAACTCTCTAGCAAGTGATCTATAAACTAACACTTGCAGCACAGCTGGTTTAATAAAATATATATTATTATAATCATATATACACTGACTGTAATAACTTAGTGTAAGCACAGTGCACCAATTTTCATGAAATTTCTTAAAAATGAATAGCTTCCCTCACTCACATTTCTAGACTGCTGCAAAATTCAAGGCTGCCTTGAAACTAATTTTTTTCTCTTCAGTTAAAAACATACAATTTTTGTCATAAAACCGATGATGAAAGGGTTGAAAAAAATTTTAACAAGTCTGTCACTCAAAAAAAAGTTGGGGCCATTTTTCTTACCTTATTAATTCATATCTTACTTTATTAAAATTTATTGGTCAGATTGTTTCTGCTTTAATTTTTTTTTTTTTACATTAATTGTCTATTACAAACTACTCCATGGAAAGCACAGCTATAGTTCTAAAAATTTCAGTCAAGAACTTCATTGGTCTTCCTTTTTCAAACTTTCTAAATAAGCCAAAAGAGCTAAATTTAGGATTTTCCCCTACTTTCTATGATCTAGTGTAATCACAACTACAAATAATTTGCATGGTAACATACACATCAGGGCTGCAACAAAGTTATGTATTTGCAGTCCAAACAGTTACTTTAATGAAAACAAGTTCAGAGTTACTTCTGTTTGTTTGCTTCCTTAAATTTCATTTGTCAAATCTTTGTGACATCTGCAGTAATAATAAAAAAAAAAAACCTTAAAAGTTTCATTTCTCAGAGAATACAATCATCAGTTTCACAACTTTTACCTATTTCCCAATATAATTTTTCTGTTACAAAGCCTCGCACAGGGAACAATCTTTTCTCTATTTTTTTTTAAGCATTTGAAATAAAAGCAAAACAACTTTCATAACTTACTGCTTTAAAAAAGAAATTTTAAAAAAGACATAAAAGTTCAGCTACTTACAGGCAAAACATTTTCCCCCAAAATTAAAGTATCTAGACTGGACTTGACTCTCGGCTAATATGATTCACTCTCTATAACATTTCAGGATACTTTAGCTCACTATGTCCCTTGCAAAGATGATTTGTCTTTTTTGGTTTGGAAATAGATTTCCTGTGACTGCTACAATACAGGCAAAGGACGGCTAAAAGATTAAATATTACTTCATTGGGTTAATCATCAGATCTCAAGAATTGGAATGGAAATTAGAGGCATAAAAAGGTCAGCACTGAAATACTGATTCACAAGTCTTAGCTGGTGGCTTGAGGAAATTTGCTTCATATCTGCCTTCAGTAAAATGGCACATTTTATTGATACCAGCATTTCATTACTATGTGTTGCAAAAGCAAAAAAAAAAAACCAACCTCCAAACCTAAAGGGACAGTAAAGAGAAATTACATGTTTTGCCGCTAAGTAAAATTTACCAGAATGTTCCTCCTTTAAACATGCATTACGGTGCAGCTTTGTAACTCAACACGGACCATTTATACCTATAAAAAATCCCTCTCTTGAAGAGTGACTGGAGATTGTTGTCTTAACTACAAGGCTTTGTCCCATTCCTCTCTTTCATTTTGTTTCCATTTATAATTTAAATCTCTATTTCTTCTTTCTCCCTTCGCTGTACGGAAAGTTGCAGCAGCTCTTCTGCATTTGAGTGAAGAGCATCTCACCAGATCTAGTTAACAAGCTCAAGAAAAAAAAAAAATTAAAGCCCCACAATTTTTACTCTTTTCCCTCTGTAACACTGATTTATTACCAGAAAACAGAATGATCACAATTTTTTTGTTCACATTGAAATTACGAAGCCTCTTTTTTCTTAATCTCTAAGAAGAGAGGCTGTCGGTGGATCCACAGCAAGAGCCTAGTTGATGGTTACCAAGGAGCTCCGAATAACCAGCACTGGATTGAGTCCCACAGCCCTTCCAGAAACAACCCGTAAGGCTTCGACAGGAGATATTTTCTTGAAACACCGCACAGATGGGCCTATAATGATTATGTAATAGAACAGTTTATTTTCTAACATGGAGTTGCAATCAGTTTTTAGGAGCATCAAGAAAGCTACGAGTCCCTATCACAAACCAACTCCTCCTTGCACGCGGCAGTGATGACAGCTGTCAGTCTCTGAAAGATATGATCCCGAGTTCGAATGATTTGAGGCCCAGAAAGCCTTTTCTTCTATCACAATTTTTTTTGGCTCTAAATGCATCACGCACTTTACAAATACATTGGCAATATTGGTATATTGGTGGATATAGCACAAAGGCAGCGGCCAGTAAAGAAGGGAAGGAATACACGAGACTAAAGTGAACCAGAAGTTCACAGTGCGCGTCTTCTCTACTAGCAAGAACAAACAGTGACTTAATGCAGGACCAGGGGGACGTCAGCGATGCGAGTATTAATGCAATTGCTCAAGCCGGATATTAATTACCTCGCAGATGAGAGCCTTAAGAAGTTCAAAATATATTTCTGGAAGGCTGGGGAGGGGTTCTGCTGGATTTCTTACTCTAATAAAAAACAATTGTGAATGAATATTAAAAATAATACAAAGACATAAACAGAGATCTGAAGTGAATGTGTTGCACCTTGATGGAACGGGTCCTGTATAAGCAAGGAGAATACTAAAGATGCTATAGAGGCTGGTGTTCAT
Source organism: Pluvialis apricaria (assembly GCA_017639485.1). NCBI lineage: Eukaryota > Metazoa > Chordata > Aves > Charadriiformes > Charadriidae > Pluvialis > Pluvialis apricaria. The sequence goes on from CM030024.1 coordinate 2,299,542, forward strand.
CCTAGGGCCAGCAAACTCCCCTGAGGCCAATGTGGCATTTGCATGTGAGGAAGAAATGGACAATCCTTCAAGATCTGAGCATAATTTATGTTATGGTTATAATATTTACTTACTAGGAACAAAGTTTAATTATCCAAATAATAATCTGAAGAGGAGAACATTTTTTTTCCAAAGATTGAAGACGATGTACGAAGCTACTGTCTCAGATTATTAAAGTTATAAATTCCTTAACATTAAAAAAGCTGCCTACAAAGACAGTGCTCCTTTTTATGTAAAAATCTGAGTTATGTTAAAAATGAGCTGCACAACATTTTGTTTCTTCTGGCTTTCTATTACAACACAATGGAATCAAACACAACTTATGGGAGAATGACCATTTGTGGTTAGGCAATGAATTCTAGAATTTTAGAGGACTGGGAAGAATTATTAACTCATTGAAATAACATATTAAGTGCAGAAGAGCAGTTTTAAAGAAGTCAGAGAGCTACCTACAGGCTGCGAGGTTACAACATACATCCACGCTAAGAAAGCAGCAGATCAGCAACGACGTTTAATGATCAACACAGTAACCTGGAGTTAAGATGAAGAGAACAGAGATCAAGATGCAGTTGACAGTCATTGCTTATCACTGCAAATAGTTCACTACTCAGTGACCAAAGAAACCGTTTCGTACCTCTCCTGCAGGACATCAAAGGTAACTGATCCCATGAGTAAGGTTCCAGTAAGTCGCAAGCAGGAATATTTTGGTCGTGGTTCACAGCAGTAGTGATCTCCCACTCCGTCAGTTGCAATGACTCTCAACATCTAAACGCGTATGGAAAGGGCTGTGGCCCTGGATCTCTGTTCTGGCTCTCTCAAAAATACCTCCAGCTTATTGCAAATAAGGGGCAAACTAAAAGGGGATATTTCCATCTTGATGCCTGGAGAGAAGAGGGTGTGAGGTAAGGTTTAAACTTACTCCTGACTCAAAATTCTGGGAAAGAAAGTTCTGGGCTGTCAAAAGACAAAGTGAGAAAGAGTTTTCAAGGATTACCCAAAGCCACGAAGGGAAGGTGGCAGGCCTAAGCAAGCACTGAAGTTTGATAAAAGACAGGTATTTACATACGACAGGCATAGGACGGACATTCCAGCTTACGAGGACCAGCTCAAATTCTAAGCTTGGGAAGGAAAAAAACTTCATTTCACAAGAAATCTGAGTTTTCTGAGGCATTAAATTCTGGGAAAGGAATAGGGTAATCATACAGAAAAGTTAGAAAAGTACATCCACGTTGAAAATGAAAACGCAGTTTTAGAAAGTACAATATGAAGACAACTGAACAGCAATGAAACAGGGCCACTGACTTCACCGGCTTTACCAGAGAACTGTGGAAAAGCAAGAGAGCAGTACCAACAAAACCTCATTAAATAGACTACGTCAGAGATCTGAGGACTTAAAGCTAGTAAGAATTCAAACCATTATTCAGAATATTTGTAGGCAAGGATGAGCATACAGTAGGTACTCCATACAAATCCCAAGTCAACAAGAAATCAAATACACAGGTGAATTCTTCTGACAGAAGAAGAATTTCATGCCATTTATTCTGGCCTTTCTTAGGGCAAGAATACTGCACACAGACTGTGCAGGGAAACGCACAGGTTTATTTCCACATCTGTTTCGTGTTCAAATTCTTGAGGTTGGTTGCACATTAAGGGGTGATGCTGCAATCCACAAACATAATTGGAAAGATGCTCATCTTTGGGACTTTGTAAACTCAAGACATATGAGTAACTACAATTAGTACTTGTGCCAGAAAAATTGAAGGTTTTCCATAGAAAACACAGTTAAACCTATTGTCCTCATAATCAGATTTTAAAACTGCTGTTAGAAAAGAGAGACATCAGATGCCATAGATAGAGCCATGTTCAGAACTGAATCCTTTGCAAACATTATGGTCGCAGAGCGTAACAGAGCGAAGCGTTCATTCCAACAGCAAGCTCCGCTTTCCCTGCTCATTTAATTTTAACCTGTCTTGGAGTGAAAGTGTGAAAATTCCGAGTAATGCATCCATTATATGGTACATAAGATCTCCCACAAACATGAGCAGGAAGGAAGTCAAGCAGCTCTGGATTAAACAGACTATTAGCATTAGGAACTTTTAGGTATTTTCTTAATTTCATTAACCAACTGTAAACAGTAAGAACATTTTATTTACCTCACTTCTCCCTCTCCCCTAGACCTTGGGGGAAGAACCAGCAAACGCTTCTTCGTAAAAAACTCCATCTCACGAGCTTTAGTTTCAAGATTTTAGACTGTTACAATCCAACACCATGCTCAAGTTTGGAAGCGATATACCAAAATGAACAGCCACTACAGAGCTCAACGAGTTAGCAGGCACCCCTCCAACCTCATGCCAGCATTTTCCACAGCTAGAGCTGAAGCTCTCCGACTTCAACATAAAAAGTCCTTCTGCTTCAGACTGCAAGAATAAAGAAATTTTGTAAAGAATAAGACACAATTAAAGGAAACAGTCTGAAGGAAGAGGAAGGAGAGTGTCCTTTCAGTCTTATCAGATCCGTCCTATAGAGCAGTAGCCCTTTTAACCACACTCCCTGCCACCTCTATGCTCTACTCCTCAGTTCAGGGCTGTGGAGTAGCACAAAGCATCATGTCCTCTTTGACACTTGGCAATTTCACAGTTGTGCACAAAAGCGTGAAATAAGATTTATTATTTCTTTGCTTGCTAAAGAACTACTTTCTGTTCACATCTTGCAGGAGATCTGGCAGTGAGCAGATCCTGCAGTCTACTTCACGGCAGAGAGTTGGCAGTTTGGCATGGCAGGGGAGCAGCGGGGCCATTCGGACAGTCCACCGTTGGAAGAGATTACCCAGAGAGGTTGTGCAGTCTCCAGTCTTGCAGGGCTTCAAGACCAGACTTGACAATGGCCTGAGGAACACGAGCTGAGCTCACAGATGACACCGCTCTGAGCAAAACGTTGGACTAGAAACTGCCTCAGGTCCCTTTCAAGATAAATTTTTCTGCGATTCCATAATGAGATACTAGCAGCCACCTACAGAAAGAAGAATGAAGTAAAAGAACACCCTATTGCTCTGGTTCCCACACATGAGCCATTGACCTCTGCAGCCTTTGCTTCTACAGTTGAAAGCGTACGCTGGCACTGCCTCCACCAACGTGCTGGCTGCCTAAAATACCATTGCAGCTGCACAGTGAGTGCTCATTTATCTCAAAGCTACAATTGCCATTAGTTATTGCAGCCACAGGTCTGTCAATCTAGTTATAGTCGTGTGATGAGCAATCAAATGGATGGCGTCAAGTTTTTTTATCCATTACAAATTACAAAGTCCAATTTTTTCGGTGGTTTAAGATCCAGACACTGCAAGGAAGGACTCATGAGTGCCGGAATGAAACAAGTTATTGCTTTGCTTTAACCACCATCATCAAGAAAGGAAGCGATTTTTGACAACCAGACAAATAGACTGACCCTTTCAATCTCTGACAAAACAGAGCCAAAGTCACCAGCACTGAAAAAAATACACTGTTCCTCCACAGAGAACTTATTTCTAAACTAAGGAAGAAAAAAAATCACTTGTGGAATAAAAGTGAGCAATTTCTTACACTGCCGACAAATCGTTTTGCACACACAAGTCGTCCTCAGCCCAGCCAGCAGATGTGCAATGCTAAGCATACCTCGCGCTTGTTCTCCCTGGGAAGTAGCAGAGGTTCCCAGACAGCTTAGAGAAGTGGTCTGCATACCAGACTCTTGTACAACACAGATATTTAAACAGTGTCTGGAGCAGGGGAAAAAAAGAAGCCATTTTCTTGATTATGATACCATAATTAATTTCTATCAGTTATTGAAGGCTCTCCTTGAAAAAACATTTTTGAAGCAGCTTATCTGACCCCAACCTTGGATCATTTATTGGTCTTTCTCAGAATACTGGGGAGTGAAACATCAAATATTTAGGACCAAATTGTTCCCTTAGAAACTTGTGTCGAGCATCCCCAAGGCACACTGAACACAGCATGCAAATTCAACGCAGAGTTCAAGTGCTTCTCCACAACTACAGTACAAATACAGCTTGCAAGATCTCCAGTAAACTTGGTGACATTCTTTCTGAAAAGATTCACTTCTGTTGCGAAGCGAAAGATTTGTTACTGAAAAAATTCCTCTGAGCTAATACCCCAATATTGAGTGAAAATATTGCAAAGTAATCCAGATTTCTTCGGTGGCTTGATAATTTCTGATTTATGTACTTACACACTAAGCATTAAAAGGACAGAAGGCCAGGTAAGTTTTAGGGAACAAACATTATCACAAAGAGCTGTTCAAAGAAGAATGTGAAAAAGTCATCTCCAGATTACCATAAGCAAATGGTAATGTAATGTAATGCTCATTGCTGTTTTTTCCTTATCTGTAAGCAGGTGTGCAAATGAATAGAACAATGCAGGCACAAGACTGCCCTATTCTCTGCCAGTGTCCAAAGAAACCCAGCAAGGAGGTGGCTCACACATTTGTTACTCATAGCTCCTATTGTCTACCCTCGGCCTGTATTAACTCTTTGCTACCTCTTTCCTCAGGAAGCCCTCTGTAACAAGTTCCCTTATTTAAAGCTTTCATCCAGTCATTCCAAAGCTCATTTCAACTCACTAATCTTGGAGAACAACGTGAAACTAAGCTGATACTTAGTATATTCACTGCTTATTATATTGTCTGTGGAAAAAAAAAAATCACCAGGCTTTACTATTCGTTCACTACCAATTTGTCATCTCACTCTCAAGCTCTAGCATTCATACGAAGTTTCTAAAGCGAAGCTTCAAGGTTTGAATTTCCATTTAATTATGGGCCAAGATAAAAGAGGTAAGATGCCTCCCCCTACACATATTAACAACTGCAGGCATCAAACTTCAGGAATGCAGTGTGTGAAGACAAGCCTCCTGGTGGCCACCCATCAGGCAGCCTAGACCAAACACTGACAACCTCCTTCTTGTACAGCACAATTAATAAAGAGAGGAAGCCGATGAGGAAAGGAGTGACTGGAAGACACAGCAAGAGAAATTATGAACGGAATTTGATGTTGGGTTTAAACAAGTTATTTCTGGGAAAGCAAAAAAAAAAAAAAGTCAAGGTTTTCCAGTTATTGTATGTGACTCTACCACTTCCATTTTTATAACAACTGCTTTAATAAAAACCCGCTTGTGGTCTGCTTTAACTTCTTTTTTCTTGTTTTTCAAGCAGGAACTTATCAGATACTAGCTGTGAGTTTAATCGCGGGAGAGATCCATTTTTAATTTGGCCATCTCCTTTCACGTTGCTAATTAAGCAACGTTTAGCTTATTAGTTGAACCCAATCATTCCATTTGAATTAAGTCAGAGTGTCGTGTCAGAACACAGTGCCGGGCTCTCCAAGTAACCGTGGCTGGGTGTGGTAGCCTACTTTGTTCTGCTTCTGCAAAGAGAAACCCGACATGAAGATGAGGAAAAGCAAACCAGCTCAAGGCACCGGACCTCTCAGAAACGCTGGAAAGATGGGTTTAACCTGCGCCTAGCTGTCACTGTCACAAAAGTTCATCAGTTTAACTCCTTGCAGACAAGAAGCCGTCTCTCGGAGCAGGAAGTTGGTTCGGTGGAACTCCTGATGCAACGCAAACCGGAGCAGTTGCAGCTTAGTTTAATACAAACCCTCTTGAGTCCACGTTGACAAATTCTTTAACAAGCCCTGTGGTTACAGGGAAGCTGGTTTCAGTCTGAGTCACTCCTGTTCAAACAGTTTACTGGAAATGGAGGGGAGGGGGAATTTTCAGAGAAGTCATGTGATGGCCAGACAAACCACAACCAGTAAAGGTTCAGTGGAGTCAAAAACAGGTCCCAGCAACAACTGACACTCAGCGCGCAGATGGCACTCAATCGTTTACAAACCAGTCCTGCTGCATCTCAGCCTTTCTATGGATTTAACCCTTTTTTGAGTTTGTATTCTTTCAGAGGCACCACACAGTTTGGAAAGTAAACAAACAGCAGTGGCTGATAGTAACATAGGCAACTAGAAAATATTTTTACATGGAAATTTGGCTGCAGCAACGCTGCACAGAAGCAAAGCCCGACGTGTAAATCATTAGTTCTTAAAAATATGCTACTTAATGAATCCAAACACTTACAGTCATTAAGGATTAGATATACAGCAAAGATATTAGTACTTTCTCCTCTTAGCATGGAGTACCATGATACAGCAAGGGCCCACGCATTACACGTTATCTCTAAGTACCTTGAGGGAAGCTGGCATTAAAAGCTTCATTTTCACCAGAAACCTCCCTCAGCTTTAAGAGTTTCAGCATGTCAGAGAAAAGATGAGAAGACGTAACAATCGGCAACTATTAAACCAGCAAAAGAGAGTCCCCGCACACGTGTGTGTAGACATGAAACTGTACGAAAGTATGGTAATAACACAGTGCAAGCAATGTGCTGCCCCAGCAGTAAGTAGTAGATTCACTTCCCCTAATTGAGAGGTTGGTTTGAACGGCTGAACTGGAGATACTCCCCGTGGCTAACAGGGGAGCTCTGATAAAAAACTCCTTCGCTCTGGAATTTGACTGGAAGAGAGTTAACAGCAAGCGAGATACCATTTCAAATATTCCTAATTTTTAAATACTGCCTTAAGTATTAACAAACCGGAGCGGGTCGCTCTGTCCCTATAGCATGCTGGGCTCTGCATTGTGTGGAGCTCTGAGAAAAAAAGAGCTCTGCTTGTAAACCGCACTCCTTCTCCAGGGCAAAGGCGCTGGATTTTCACAAGAGCAGCCACGAGGCCAGAGCAGCTCTGACGCTCCCTTTGTGTAACTGGGACGAACTGGCTGGCGTGCGCACAAAGGGACACGCAGACAGGAGAAGTGAGTGTTCCTTTAAAACGAGGGGCTTTCTCTGAAGTACGCTCATGGAAAGTACGAGGCAGCCTTACACATCATCTGCAGGCTAATGAGTTTTCTCAAAACCTAGCTCAAGGAGACAGGTCACTTAGATCCGAGATTTATAACAGAAAATCCATCAACAGACTCTTTAAAGAAAATAACGTTTTACTCCGTGTAACTTTGAACAGGGCACTAAACCTTTATGCTGTTTAATCCCTTTTAGGTTCCTTTTTTTGTTGTTTTTTTTTTTTTTTTTTTTAAGTGCCAAGCTAGCAAGCATATTCCCCCTCACAGATCCTTCAGGCTGGATGTTATATTCATGGTCTATTCTCACCATAAAAGATCCTCATCTGTTTCTCAGAATTACCATTGTTTTTGAGAAATAGCAGTGACAAGCTTTCTAAACAAAACACACGCAGGCAAAAACGTCAAGGCATTCGGCTTTGCCTCGTAGGCATATAGTAGCTCAGCAGAAGTAGAGGGGGAAGCTATTCTTCAAAATCTAACACACCCATTTTCATGCCTTTCAAAAAGGCAGGATGAAGTGAGACCTTTATACTGAAAGAAGGCTCCTGTCAGTTGACGTCAAACATTTGTAGTAGTCTCCATGGCACAAGACACTTGTCACATCCCCCGTGTTTTCCCAAGCATAAGGCTTCCACTTTGGAGAGTGGGAGAAGCTGATGTAGGTAATAAAACCTGTTATTGAGCAATTTAAAAATAGACATCACAACTGCTCATGAATAGCAATTACAGAACAGATAGCGATAAACTGTGCTGAAGATTGGGATTTACTCAAGGTCATAGGAAAAGGCAAGCCTGTCTCCCACAGACATCTAGCAAAAACATGATTGAAGCCAAAAGCAAAAAGGAAGTCATATTAGCAAATGGAAAAAACTGAACTGTCAGTTTTATGAGTGCAATGCAATTTAATCAGATTGTCAGAGCCTCATGTTAAAAGTGTTTTACAGAAACCAAACCACAAATGGAGTTTAAAAATATTTTTTTTTTTCCTGGCCATCCATCCACAAAACAACATGTTTCAATCCAAATTCAATTGCCAAGAAAATAAAATCAAAAGTACTGGTAAACAACACCATCATTTTTCTTAATTAATTACACAACACCATTCATTTAGTAAGGGCAGTCAATACAGCTAGCTATATTTTGGCCTGTCCTGACAAAATGCTCTCTAGCAAAAATTTTCTTCCCAAGAATCTTACTGTGCGTTCTGGAAACCAACCCTGGCTGCTCCCACAACTGTACACGCATATAATTTGCTGGGAGAGTTTCAGTAAACACAGATAGCATTTCAGCTCTCCAGTCATGTATTCAACTGGTTTCGTTTGGGTTTTTTTTAACCCTGACTTGGATTTTTACACAGTTAGGGATTACTTTGCAAAGCAAAGACTGAAGATAGAGTAAGGAACAAAGATTCCCCCCTTCACCCCCCAGCATCTTTAAAGAAATAGAAGATTTTACTATTTACAATAGCAGCAAAACCCTTTGGAACTTTCTAGTAGGGGGAGGCTCTCAGGAAACACAGGGTTTACTGTTAGAATTACTAGATTGCACTCAGTATTTCCAGACAAACCACGTTCTTTTATGGAAAAGCTTCATTCATTTTTGAAGAGAAGGAGGAAAAAAAAGTGAAAGTATACATTTATATCAAGAAAATACCCTGGCAGACCAGTTTAAAGACTGCAGTGCGTGGTAAATAGCATCTGCTGTTTTTTTAATAGCAGTCTCATGACCCGTTTCAACTTAGTGGCAGAAAAAACAGGCTAAGAAGGAAAAATACAAAAGAGAAATTCAGTGGCAAATAGTTTGAGGGGGAAAAAAAAGTTTAATTTTTTCTAAAACACAATCAATAACTTGTGAACAGGATGCAAACTCTTGACCTGAACGACAAGTTATCTACCGTAATATCTGACTGATGTACAGCCTCAGTTGCAAACTATGCTGTAACACAAGCAGTATTTAATCCATCAAGAAAATAAATGACAAGAGCAACAAAAAGGGATTCAGAGCGGTTTGGTTGCATTTTCACATCAGGAAAAATATGTTTCCTCAGGCTGACGAATGGGTCATGCACTGGCCCCTGAGGGCGTTAGTGGCAAGGCAGGCAAATGTCACCTGGAGGGGATGAACTGACTGAAAATCATCTCCTGGCCCAGGAAGGCTTTAAACACAGCTATAACAACCATGATTATGGAGTAGCACCTCCTCCGTCACTGGGTTGTTAGCCCACTTTCTCCCTACCTTTACTGTGCTCTTCTTGGAAGTCTAAATAAATGCAGTATTTGTAGCAAATACTTTGGCTGCACTATTATATGTGCTTCAACAAGCTGCATTCTCGTCTTCCCATCACCAGAGGTATGTCTACCCAGTGGAGGATCTTTTTCCATCCCTGGGAAGTCCCTTGTGAACTGACACCAACTGATTTTTGGCCCATTCCCATTTCATTGGAATGGTTATTTACTCCATCTAGTTGTTCTGTGTTTTATTAATTCTGTTGTTTTACACTGTTCTTACTTGTGCAGTCTCTGCATGTTCCAGCATCTCCTCAAATTCCTGGTACTCTTCATCATCAGGTTCAGCACCAGAGAGTCGGGCCGCCCTCGCCATAAAATATGGAGGCAGCTCTCCAATGGCTGTGCCAGCACCCTGGGAAAAGAATAATTCTGATTTATTTTCGTGTTTATTCTTAAATAGGAAACATGTGATATGCACAGTCCCGTGGACGTTTCAAATGATTAGAACTGATGAGACCAGCTTTGAGAAGTTTGCTTTTATCCACCAGGTCAAATTTCTCCTGCTATAACACACTGCTGTTCCTTTGAAACCCCGCTTTCCCCCTTGCCTTCTTTAGCAAAATTCAGCTTCTCTCTGAGCAGACTATCATGCTGCAAGTCAGTGGCTCCCACGCCTTGGTCCGCGAGGTCAAAACGACGTGACCTGTGCATCTCTGGGGCATGTTGCCCAGCTCCGGTGGAGCTCCGTAGCGGTAGCCAGCTGCGCCTGGGAGGCTGTAGGTTGTCCCTCGGAGAGCCGGCCAGGCCGGGGGCCCTGCACTCTGCCACGATCCCTGACTCAGCACAGAGCTGCCATCTCACCCCACCGCATGATGCCAGATGCATTAGCCGGCATGTGACAGCCCGTGCTCCTGAGCGGCCCTCAAAATAATCTGGGAACTCCTCCCTGGTGCCGTCATGTAGTTTACTGGTTCAGTCATGAGACTTCGTGCAAGTGTTTATTAGAAAACAGGCTCCAGTATTACTACAGCTACGAGCAAGGAAAATAAGGTTAAGCAAAGCCTGATCTTGAGTTTTCTCTCTCCTTAAGATAGAATGAAAAAAAGCCAAGAGAACTCGACATGAAAGTACGGTTCCCTTCTGACCACAGGAAAATTATATTTGTTTTCTCAGGACATCAAATGACTCATTTCAATCTTGTGGGTAAATGCAACTTTAGCTTAACCAAGGCAAAAAAGAAAAGAAAAGAGAGACAGCTAGGATTGAACCCAGGGAAAAACAGAGGCGAATGAAACAGGAACTTGGACTAAACTCAGGATGGTTTAAATATAGGACAGGTAATAGCACAATAGTCAGGCACCACACTGGAAAAGTGCTAAAACTTAGCTACACGCAGATGGCTTTTCTCTCTTAGGGTCAGTAGTGAGTAACAAATGCTTTTCTATTCCTTTGAAGCAATGTGAAAGCTTTTCAATTTCCTTTGTTCCTGCTCTATATGCAGCTGCGAGCAACAGAGAATTCCAGCTGCTGTGGATATTCCAAATCAACAGGTTGTGGTTTTAAATACTGCCACTCTCTGCAGTTTCCCAAACTGTTAAATTCCCGGTTTAAGCATATAAAGTGCACAGCCTCATATGTTTATGCCCTTGTTTTTCCACAGAAGAAAAATTTAAACGAGTGCAACAAGCTGAACTTCATTAAACCGCCTATTTCTGGCAAAAGGGAAGATAAGCCTGAAAACAGTAGCAACAACGTTTCAGAAAAATTAACTTGGGGTTATGTTCTCAGGGTGATGCAAGAACAAAAAGTCACATTGCTTCTCCAGGATCTGCCAATTTGCTTTGGCTTCCTTTTGTTAACTGAGGAAGAGGTTCGCATGTGTGTACTGGACATGAACTTTCTTTAAATTGGCTAAGTCACATGCTCATTATTACAAAACATTTCAGAAGTGCAACAAAAATCATATGATTTCATGTTTGCTGGCGATAGGTTCCTTAAGTGCATTTAAAAAAAAAACAAAAACGCAATTAAGGGATCCAAACCAGTAACTATTTAACTGCTTTCTGTAACATTAGCTCTCCTTTTTCACCATTTAACTTTGAATGCCAGTTTTACATGGAGATTCCTTGGACTAACAACAAATTGGAAAGGCAAATGCTAATCAAAATTCTTTTACACAAATACATTCAGAAAAGGAAACTCAGAAATTACTCCACTAGAAAGAGTCTTTTAAACAGATTTTACCCTGGTCAGGACACAGGCTGCCTGTTCCGCTAATCCTGAGCAATTAAACATTTTTATTCTTTCCCCTTATTTCTTGTAAAAAAAAAAAAACAACCCCAAACAAAAAAGCTGCAACACATTAAAAATGTAGGGCACTATTGAATTCCTTGTCCCTGTGGGACGGAAGGCTGTGAAAACTGGCATACACCTAGCAGATTGTTTTTGAGAGTCCTTCTGCAGGCCAGGACTGGTGGAGCCAACTTTTATAGTGATTGAAAAAAGCATCATTTTCATTTCACCTAATAATTCCTTAGATACAGTGATATTTAATCCTCGTAACACTCATTATCAGCAAAAATGGCTACCACTGACATGCAGGGGACCAGTAATGATTTTAATCTCTGGAAAAAACTGTACCTGGTTTAAGTTGGCTGAAACAGACGCTGATGTTTTTGTGATCTGAATCAAATCCCTTGTGCAGATAAATTCCCGCATTCAAACCTTGCAGGATACTTAGTCTGGGTAGCTTTATAGTCAGAGGTCTGCAAAGTCCCCACTGGGACTGACCTGCTTTCAACATTTCACATGAAAACTTATATTGCTACCACCCTCCTGTCTCCCTCCAAATAATCAAGGAGATTGGCCAGATTTCACTTTGGAGCCTTTCAACATAATTTCACTTTACAAGTTCAAAGGAAACAGGCTGTTGGTGTTGTTATACCTATTCCTCACAGGGCTCCATGTGCTGCATTAGAAGCACATCTGTATACATCCAATAATTCCTTTTCTTTTGCATTTATCCAGTATTTATCATAACTTCTAACTAGAAGTTAATTGGTTCCATAAAAAAAACAAACACAGAAATTTTGTGAGCTCATTCAATCATACCCAGATTATGAGTTAAACTTAATATTCCTGATTTCAGTTTAGAAGCAGAAAATTGATTAAATTCAATTTTTTTTTTGTTACTAAGGTTTTTATTTGCAAAAATCAGCCTTTTCGCCTGTTTTTGGAGTCACCGTCACTTTCTTGTTTAGTGGATGTTTGGTTTAAGAGTGACAGATTCAAAAATAAGTTTCTTCAAAAGCTTTCATAAAAAGTGAACTGGAATTAGGACAAAAGAAACATACTGGAAGAAGCAGCAGCAATTGCCGATTTGATTTGGCTTACAGGAAATTAGCAAGCGATGTTTATGTACTCATGAAACATTCCAAGAAAGCATAACATTGCACTAGACACCACTGGTAGACAGAGGATGCTCCCAAGGGAAAATGTAGTGGAGACAGAGTTCAGTGAAAAGGTAGCTGACAGTGAATTTGAAGGCGAGAAGAAAGAAAGGGGAGGCGGGGGAAAGAGCGGGATACGAACGTTCTGGCTCGGTCCTATTCCCTTGTCCTTTCCTCAGCCTGAACCAAGAAACGCAGCTCAAATGAGAGACTGAAGGTAGCATTTGTTCTCCCTCGTGACTGCTCAGAAGGGTAACAAGTTTTCAATGCTTGCAACTCTCCTAACTCCTTTCTAAACTATTTAATTCTCATCATAGTTCAGCTATTTTACATGCTGAAGATTAAGCAATGGATGTTTACCCTGAGCTACATTTTTATTTTGCAACCTTAGAAACGTTAATTGTGAATGCCATTTTTATTACTCTAGTCTCCATTAAACAAATTTAAGCAGAGGGGGATGAGGAAGAAAATAAAAAGAAATCTTATATTTATGGTCTTGTAAGTACTTGTATGTTTAGCTATTTATCAAGCATTCAGGCAATTCTGTCCTCTCATTGGAAAGTGTGAAATTTAAGATGTACTTTGCTTCTTGAGAGGGCTTTAAGTCCACTTTCTCTGTTAGTGTTTTGACTTTGGTACTGCTACACATTACTTTAGTCTGTAATGCGTACAGCCTAACTGGAACTTTTCTATGTAACACAGCTGCTGATAATTTTAATAGTTGTAGTAACCAAAGTTGCCTTAATATACCTTTTCATAGCATTAGGAGGAATTCAAGGGCAGACAACGGATACCATGTATTTTCAGAATTTCCTCTCTCTACGTTTGAATTGGACAACCAAGAATCTAATAATTAAATCATCAGCTGGAAGAGGAAGTCCGTAGTAAAATAATGTTAATTTGGCATGCAGTTCACAGCACACGCATCTGTGTAAACTGCAATTCAAAATAATCTACACATAATGAAAAAAACATCTTAGCTGACCAAAATCCTCCAAAAATCAAACTTCTATAAAAAGCTGCGGGGGGGGGGAAGGAAAACGGAAAGGAAGTTCCAATGACAGCAGTTTCCTAAGACCCCGGTTCACGTAAAAGCTAACTTGCTTTTCCTGTTTTAAGTGAAAAGTTTGCCATGATGGAAACAGGCAGAGAAACAGAAATAAAATACACAAAAGTGTGCATCGTAACACTTCTTTATTTAGTCCAATCTATTGATGCAACCCAGACAATCTCAGCTATGATACGAGGGCCTGAGTCCTTCACGTGAGTAACTGCAACCTCACGCAGGTTACAGGCTCAACATTTTTGAAATTATTTATTGCTTAACTGCGGGCAGTGTGAGACCTGACAGCTGCAAGATCATTTGGGATGCAGATACCCTTTCTGAAACTTACCTTTTACATCAACAGCTTTGAAGTACATAAGTGTTTTCTGCTTGCATTTAGAACAGTAGTGAACACTGCAGCTGATAAAAGATAGCCCAGTAATATCCTATCACTTCTCTTTAAAGGATATTAAGATTATCCCGGGCTAGAAGTTTGATTAGGAAAGCACCTATTCACATTGCAGACATATGTGCTACCGTTGGCAGTGTAAGCCATTGTTATTTTGTTCATTCAGGAATTTTTGTGTATTGCTAGACACAGAAATTAAGTGCATAAATTAAAATTGCTTAAGTTTTATAAACCAAACCTTACCCACATGCAGGCCTCCAGCCTGACTTTTGAGATGATAGCCCATAAAGAGATGGATCCTTCAGTCGTCTCCTCATCAGGGCAGATAATTTGATCCGGGTAAGGAGGCTCAGGAAAATTAACTGAGTTACATTCATATGCAGCAAGAGTAACGGATGCTATGTGTGGACCCTGAAAAAACACAAGTAATTGCAAATGCATTTTATGTTAGTTATAATAAAAGTTAAAATTAAAAACCCACATTTGTCCCTGATGCAGGGAGCTTAGGCTAAAACGTATTGTTTTTCACTTTGGCCATTAATAATGTTATATATGTAAAATGTTGGGGTGGTGGTGTTTGGTTTTTTGTTTTTTTAGACCATCTGAAGTCCAATGTTGAGCTATTACTTACGGAGCCTTTCAGGTTTTGCCGGTGTACAATAGTATGAGGTTGCCAAGGAGAAATAAGAATCCTTACTTCTAAAAAAACAGGAAAATTTTCAAAACTTTAAAATGTTCTCCTTAAGGTATTTATGCCCAACAGCTTTATTAGAGCAGGTGCTTTTCCTACTGTTACTTTTAGAGGACGGAGGCATTTAAATTCTATGCTAAGGTTTTTTTTAATGACTGGGACTTTACGACATCTTACAGCAGACCTTCCTAACTTTTGGATCTTTTTCCAAAAAACAGTTGCTTAATTTGTGTCAGTTTTTCTATGTATACAAGAAAGTGACCTTACTGCTGTTTGCTAAAAATAGTTTGAAATACAATTCAAAACTTAAATGTTATTTAAATGACATATAACTGAATTACTTCTAGTCTCCATCTTACATGAAAAGATTTTTTTGGACAAACCTCCAAATAAAACTCGCATAAAAATCTATTCAAAAGTTGAACTGCTACCTACTTAAAAAAACTGAAAGAATCGCCGTAATTTTAATACAAAAAAAAGTCAGAAGCAATTCAAATGGTCTATGGCCTGAACACTAGATGTTGTAGCTTAAAAAAAAAAAAAAAAAATCACTTAGCAAAAGGTCAGAGAAACATTGCCCCGGGAAAAAAAGAAAAAAAAAGTACTGAGTTAAACTATGGTCTTTTCATAAAGTCACAGATTTAAATAAATTTTAAAGTTTTCTTTACGTGCAAAACAATTTACACAAACCTTAACTTCTGCTAGTAATTATTTGATGAGTTTTGACATCATGTTGGGAAACTTCAACAATTTTCTTCTACGTGTTTTCCTTTAAATGAGTCATGTTTTATTAGACCAACAAGGGAGCCTGATCCACCCCCTACCCCCCCCCCCCCCAAAGCTAAATTTATTACAGAATAAGGAGGGAAAGTGTGATAGACCTCAGCACTGCCGTTCCCCTGCACAAGGCTTCCACAGCTCACTTTGAAATGCAGGAGCAGAGAGAGATTCAGAGGACCCTGCAGGCTTCATTTGCACATTAAAGGCTGAAATTCCCCAGCAGGTCTCGCACAAAAGGTGAAGCTCCAGTGCTTTTTCTGGACTCGCTGGGAAGAAGATTTTAGTTGGGTTCACTCATCTCAACATTTCAGGTCCCACCAAAGAGACCAGAGCACTGGACTTATGCAATTACATTGATACCATAATTTTTTAATGGCAGTGAAATAAGAATGGTGAAAAAAAAATACCAGTTATATTTTTCTGTATGATTACCCCTGTCATATGTAAACAATTCAAAATAAAGTCATTCTTCTGGCATGCAATTGGTAAAAGGCAAGCTGCTCTGATACCAAGCAAATTCTTTTATTTATTCCTTGTTACGTTACAGGAGACTAATTCAAAGTGCTTTGGCAAACTTTGGATTATACGAATACACAGATGCAGCCTGCTGAGATGATAAATGAGGCACAATCTCTCTCTCTCTCTCTCACAAAAAAAGGTTCATTGAAGTAAAACTGAAAAAAAGAAGATCCAGAAATTGATCCACAAGAGTGATTTTGATATGGAAGGGAGAACAAAGAATGGATGAATGAACCAATGACTAATAATGTACACTATTGACATTCCTACAGGCCCCGATGGCAATGAACTCCTTTTTGGTACTTGTAGCGAGATCATCCCTGTCCCCAGCAGCTTCGTATCTAAACAAATAACGTATCTCTGTTTTACTCATCAGGGACAGATGCAAAGACAGAGTTGAAACTTTCCTAAAATTGTAAACTACCTTTATGGCAAACCTGGGAACCTCTTTCCCCACCATACTGTGAAACTTGGGGAATTTAATCCCATCCCCTGCTTGCCCCTCCCCAGTCTGACAGCCACCTTGGGACAAAAAAAAAAATGGTCTCAAGCCATCTTCCTTAGATTAATGGCTTTCACCTGCAGAAATTTGCAATAAAATTGTCTTGAAGAGCAAATTTGCATGGAGGAAATCCCCACGTACTTGAGTTGTAAATGACCCTTTCCTACCTTCCCTTGAGAGTACGGTAAGGTCGTTGCCAAGGCAGTGAGATACGGTGTGTGAATCAAGAAGTACAGTTTTCGGTTCCACAAAATTGGGAAGACATGCCACACCACAGTATAACTACAGCCAGCTGCGATGGGAGACTGTTAGTTTCAGTTTTATAATAGTAAGAGACAAATTTAATCGCTACCATAGTGAGGCCCCCAACCCCTTGCAAGGTTTCACTGATGGCATTACCAGCATTTCTGCCCAAACTGCACACGGGGTGCGTAGAGAAGAGTGTACAGTCTCAGGAGAGCAAGCAACGACCAAATGCCTAACAGGGGGCTGCTGCAGGAGCTTCTTGCTGTGAGCAGCTTCTCTCAACAGAGTCGCCATCCTTGAAATGGCTTAATGGCCTCAAAACATTGCCTCCTGTTAAGACAGCTCTCCCAGCCTCAACAAATGTCTGCAAAAGGAAAAATTTTACAAGAAGTAGCCAATGGAAAAAAAGGCATTTCACAAAGCAGCTGTAAACAGCCAACGAGCCACCTGAAGACTATGCCAATTGAACATAATTCTTCCACTGTAATGTAAACAATTCTATAATGGAAAAAAGTTGGGAGTTATGGAACCCACAGAAGCCACATTTTAACTGGAATAAGAAATAAAGCATAAACGGTTCATTTAGAGTGATGAAGTGTGGAGTACTGGAACTCAGAGCGAGCCAAAGGAAAGCAGAACAATCCCGTGTCCTCCTCCGGCGGCGGAGCCCAGCTGTCCTGCTAGTCAAACGGCCAACGTCTCCCAGCTCGGCAGGCGGCATGCAACATCTCTGACATCTGCTTTTGTTCTAGCTCAGCTCTGAACGCTTACATAGAGCATTATACTTTCACAAAGCCCTGGTTACCAAGCACCTCAAAACAATGGTTGGCTAAACAGGGCCATGGTTGCAGAGGGGGGGGGAGGAAGAGTGGGAGGGTCGCTGGATGTTTCATAAGAGAGGTGCCATTTTGCTTTATATTTAGCAATACCGATGGTTTAACTCTGAATGGAACAGGGAACCAACTCCAAGTGAGCTTTAGGTGCCACCTTTGGAAAATCCCAGTCAATATATACTCAGATGTTTTCTCTGTACTCCTCCCTGTGCCAGAAGGATTAATTCTCATACAATTTTTTAATCCTCTTCGCAAATAATACCTCCTCCACCCTCTCCTCCTCCTTCTCCACGTGGGGCCGCAGTAAAATACGCAGAGTGTTTTGCCTCTCTGCAATAGCTCAGTTTATTTCGACACTTGAGGAAAACTTCTAAGATATCCCCTCTTGGACTCTAACTGCAGCTCTACCTTTGAAAAGGGCATTTGCAGAACTACTTCAAACCCTGTCATACCAGACAACAAATACTAAACCTGGGCAATTTAGTAGACATGCCGCTTGCCAAGCCAGGAAGAGTGCTGAAATTCAAGGCATGTAAGATCCTGAACACCAACTGTCTTTCCCTCACCCTCTTCCAATGATTTTTTTTTTCTTTTAAATCGCAGGAGGCACTAACAAGGGCTAACAGAGAAGAAATTGAGAAACATTCTGCTGACTCGGGTGAGAAACATTTGCTCGCCACTACTGACGACCACAAGGAGCCTGTGGTTAGGCTGGAATGCGATTTGTTAGAAATATCTGTACAGTTTACAAATCAAACAAGACAAGATCTGGTCATCAAGATCAACTCAACATAAATCTATTTTTTAGCAATAGTAATTTAGAGGAGTTTGGAAATCCCTATCTGCACAACCCTAACATCTCATAGAAGGTAACCTTGAACTCTTGAACTCGCAGGCCTTCACAGAAGTTTTAGTTCAGTGACTGAAGGCACCCAAGTTAGAACAGACACTGCTAGATCTTAGAAATAAGTTACTTTAAATGCTGTATTATGAAATTTCTAGAAAGTATAATCTTTTTATCTATAAATTATGCTTGGAAACTCATCAGTGCAAGTAGAAAGAGATGGCAGGCACATGTAAAAAATAAAATCAAGAAGTTAAAATCCCTAAAAACATGCTGATATGTATAATTCTTACAACAGAAAGGTCTTTACAATAAGGAAAGGTGACTGAATATCCAATTAAAAATAAATTGTATTTTCACATTATTAATCATTCTGTGGACCTAGACTGTGAACTCTGTATCAAGTGTTGGTTTCTCACGTGCCCCTTCACAGAACAGCCATCTCGCTGAAGTGATATAAGCACAAGAACAACTACATCTAATTTTAACCTTTCTTTTTGGGGGAAGATATAATTTTAGACTGGCTCTAATTTAGAAACATTTCACAAAGAAAAGTGATATGTCTGCCAGCAAGAAAAACATTACACTGAACTCATTGCAGAACTTAATGCACCAAAAATCTGTTTTCCTCCATGGATACGCTGCTTTTCATACAGGGTTCAAGACTCAGCCCTTCCACAGGGGGGAAACATGTCATGCTATATTTGATTAAGATAAATTGGAAAAACAAAAACTTGCTTCTCATGGGAAACATCCTGCAAGTGTTGCCCTAGGCTGCGACTCATCTCATATTTATCTATGAAGTCATTACACCTCTCAAGAAAGTAACACCACGTTACAGCATCTTCTTTATCTTCAAGAGCAGTGGACAACTACCCACAAAGAAACCGTTTGGTGATTAAGAGGGAAAAGCTTGATCTGGAGGTGGCTAGTAAATATGTCAATCTAGTCTGTCTGTCTGTGTCACAAGATTAAAACGTCTCGTGATTTTCTATAATGTCTGGTATGCAGTGCTGGCTGTAAAACAGGGCTCAGAATGAAGAAGGATCCCGTACCTACAGCATCCTCAAGTGACACAAACATCCATCAAGCAGTCAGGGCTAGTTTTAGCAGACCGTGACGGCATTTCAAGCGATGTATTAATTTTACAATCATGTGTCTGTTAGCAAGTTTCTATTCCCACTTCAGCCAAGCCTTGCCCCACAGCGCAGAGCTGATGGAAATTCCAAAGGATGAGCCACAAGGTCTGAATATGACTGAACAAGAACCACCGATGGAACAGGCATGTGGTACCACTGCATGCATAACAGGGCCACGTTGCTACTATGAGGAGTAACATGAAAAGCAGACATTTTGTAAGACTGTGCCCACGCTACTTTCTATAGGAGCAAACAGACTCATGTCAGGGAAAGGCACAATTGGAAGAATCCAAGTTTATACTCTGGTGCTGACAGAAGACAAAAATAATCTGTCAGCATTCTCTCCTTGTCCTTCCCTAGCCACCCACTTATTATTTCTGAAGAATAAATCACAGCATCTATTCAAATTGACACTAGTAGTGATGGCTGGCTTTAACGTCTCCAATTAGAGATCATCTCGCACTGTTATCGTTTCCAGTCTGTTCAAGGAAACAGTGACATGAAAACTATAAAGTTCAGGCTCTGCACAAAAAAAAAAAAAAAAAAGCAGAAACTCCAAGGGAGCAAATGAGGAGAAAGCATAACGTGACCTCCCAGCAGAGTTATGAGACACAGAGGATGAGGAAGTCGAGAGCAGATAATGAAAACAAGGCATCAGCATCTAAAAGGTAAAGTCCATCAACCTTCAAAAGGAAGAAAAGGGTGTACCGATCATCGTACTAACTCCTCAGCTTGGTGCAAGTTCAAATCACTACGGCTGGCCAGGACACTCAATATAGCTTAAATATTAATATGACATCAATATTTTGCAGACTTCTTAAAAGTCGCAGTAAGGTAGCTAATCCTGCACAGATGGAGGCGCTTCACATTAGCTGTTTATTGCCACAGCTCCAGCTTTAGATAAACCATCCAGACTCTGACGTACACCGCTTTCAGCAGCACTGGAGGCCATATATGGAACTCGCAGTCACACCATTTCGGGCTCTGACTCATGAGGTCCGGCAATTCACGGTGGGGCAATATGGGAGGTTATTGCTTCCAGCTGTTCCAGCAGCCCCTACGCCAGAGGCTACCACCCTCGGAGCAGGACAGCGGGACCAGCAGCATCCGCTCGGCAGTTGCCAGGCTTGCACCCAGCAGAACTTAAACTACCATCAACTTCAACTCACGTTAACGCACCAGTGTGGGGGCTTGGGGCTCAACTCACAATCTCCCAGACTGAGCTGCAGCACTTGAAGGGATTGTTCTTCCACAGCATAATCTCAATCAGAGGCGCTGATTTTATTCTCTGCAGGTGTCTACTGGTATCTGACACGTACAACAATGGGGGCAATTAGAGGGACTAAGACTCCAAACAAACATCTTTCTCCTTGAAAATACCATACTTAATCTCAGATTTTTTAAATGCAAGCAAGCCACCAGAAGATTTAAGAAACACCCAGGTTACACAACTAATCTGGCAGCAGCGTCCAGTTCAATCCATTGGACCCTTCCAGTTCGTCAGTACATTATTAATATCAATGCTGCAGTTTCAAGCAGAGCAGAGCCCATGTGAGCTGTAAGCAGGAGTTCCCGTCAAGAGACGGTCAGCAAAAGTGATTATTTTTCTTTTAAGTTATACGTCGATTCAAGTATTCCAGGATGTTTCAGTTCATTGTAAAAGGCTTAGGCCAGCTGGAGGAAGTAGGTTTAAACGCATGAAGGAAACAAACGAGAGAGTAAGAGTCACAAACAACCCTCACACAAACAGGATCCACTTCAACTTACTTCAGAATTAATTTCTGTCTTCTGCACCCACTGTGTATTTTCCTTTCAACTACCTTAACAAGTCAATAGCAGTAATCTGAGCACAGATATTAGACAGAACTGTTTTTTTATTTCATTTGTTTTAGGCTTGCAAGTTGACACGTGAGTTGAAGAGAAGTATGGACTGAATATGAACACCTCACTTAACAAAAATAATTCAGCGCTGGGGAGGGGAGCTCTGCTGCGCCCTCCCACCTGGCTGAGGCCGCTCAGCTTTTGTTTCCCACTTTTTCCGTTACACACAGAACCCATAGTTTTCTGGGTTACTCACTATTTTTGAATCATCCACATGGAAAGAGCAAAACTTCTCCTGAAGCCGACAATCACTATGAAAATACTCTGGTATTAAAGTCACAAGCAGACAAATGGAGAAAAAAAATGAGAGCAAGTTCTGTGGATTTCTAAATTATTCTGTCTATTTCATAAAGTGGAGTAAGCCCTGTTTTGTGAGCTCTTCTTTTTAGGAGCACTTCAGTAATTTTATCATGAGCCTCCTTACAAGCTCAGCTCCTGGAACCAGATAAAGAAAAGGAATTAAGTTTGATTATAAAAAGTTATCAGCAGTCCCGGCAGGAAAATTTTTTTTGTTTGTGGTTTTGCTTTCGTTGTTTTTTTTTTTTATTTATTTACACCAATAGCTTTGTTGGTTTTTTTTTTTTAAAGCTAATGGACTCATTATTGCACAATGTGTCTGGATTTGAAATCTTCAGATTCTAACCTAAACCAGTTCAGATAGTGCCAAAACGCGACTCATTTCAGCTGCAAACTACCACACTTTCAGGAGGCCAGAACGTGACCCCTCACCAAAGCCAAACCCTGGAACCAATTCAGAACAAAAGCAAGACGTTGAACCCTCAAGCCCAGATAAACTCAAACTGGCTCTCTAAAGCCGGCACTGTCAATAAGGGCACTGTCTTTTCAACTCACTTCTCTCTAAAGGCAGTTTTCTGTTCTTTTTCATGGCCTGAAGTGACTGCCATGCTCTCTCGCACTCTGCTGCAGAACACCCCAGTAAGAATTAAGTGACAAACCCACACATTACTGTTCTGAAAAAATTCAAACTGTTATGTGACCCTGGCTCACAGCACATCCCTATTGTAGCTCAGGTTTCCTGTTTGTGCTAGTCCACAGCCCGGCCGCCACGGAAAACCTTTGCAGCAGTTGCTCCACTTGGCTCTATCAGCAAGCGAACACAGATCCATATTTAAGAAATAAAAACACAAACAAATGCAAACAGCCAAAGCTTGCTCTGCACTTTTGACCCGCGAGGAATTCGCTTCCATTCATCCCCCACCGTTGCAGACTATAACAGACGATACACAGAAGGGACATTTATCATCCGCTTCTCGCACAAGGCTTTAATTCTAAACTGATTTTGTTTGCCTCGGCTGCATCTTTTGCAATCCATTTGCCAAAGCTGAACTGAAACCAAATCACAAGGCAGAGCGTGGCGTGAGGATGGCAATGGCGGCGCAGTCCCAACCCAGTGCTCCATCTAGCGTCCCCCGCTCCGCCGGAGCCCACTGCCCACCAGCAGCTCATTCATTTCATCTCCCAGCAGCAAACAGACCTCCCCAAGATGTACAAACACAAGAAATTCCTGACGAGTTACCCTCAGTCATCTTCTTTTGGTAATGAGGTGATTCATGCAGTTTATATTTTAATACACCACCAATAGAAGAGAAAACATCTCAGGACCAAGAAAAAAAGCTGTGTGCTGCTAAAAACAATATTTAGAGTTGTTAACCATAATAGTTTTATTTCCTACAGAACCACATCATGATTACTATTTTTAAAGTGTTTTTTTAAAAGAATTGTGAAAAACCTTTAATGGACTCGGGGAAAATAAGCCAGCAGACTTGTTTTGAAAGTGTCAGAATAAAAAGGATTCTTGGAAGAGTGGCGCGCTTCCCTATTTCTGCCTGGAAGATCTGCTCTGTGCCAGCCCTTTGCTCAGTGCCAATTTACAGCACGAGGTTTGTTTCCCAAAAAGCCATGTCAAATTTTACATTTAGTGCTGGCTACAACTAAGAAAGCAGCATCAAACTAGGAACCAACATAGCAGACAATGTTCAGACCGTTTATAACATATAGAAAGTTATTGAATCACAGAACTAGCAATAAAAAGCCTATTATCAAACTAACAAATTGACCTCTCCCTCCCACACCGAGATGTACGCAGCAAGAATGTTCTGGTGACCAACAAAATCCAAATCAGACACGAACCGGTATTAACCAGGGGCATTAACATCCCCCCCCCCCGCCAAGACTGCTTTAGACTGTAAAATGTACTTTAAGCAAACTGTTTCCAAGCACTGTCTTCTCGGCTAACCCCAGGATCTCTCCTGGCACTTGAATTCATGCCGTTCCAAAAAGCAGCTGATGAGAGATGCTCTGAAGAATCCAGACGAATGACAGTTTTCAACACTGGGAAAACAGCAAACCACGCCAGGGAAAGCAAACATCCAGAGTCATTCATATACTGCAGCTATTGCATAACTACTTCTATGATTTTTCCGGCTAACAGGCTGTGCTTACGAACAGTTTGATATGAAAATAGTTGTAGGCAGTAAATGGAGGGCTGTATTTAAAAAAGATGCACCTGTGTCACAGCTGAAGAAGTTCAGGCACGGTGTCTGAACAGGTGCCTACATGCCATCAATTCCTGTCCCTTGGCCCTTAATGGCAGAGACAATACTGCAAGCATCAACAGGAGCTCAGCAGCACATGGGTGGGCCCGAGAGCATTGTTCTCTAAGCATGTAATTGCATTCCCAACAATCTCACTGTACATACTGATTTTAAATGAGCAATTAATTAAAAGCAATTTTAAAACACTTACTGAGTCTACTCTCTTATTGCCAGCAAATCCAGGCACCAGAGCAGAAGAGGATTTGCTGCTTTGTAACTTTTCATTTCTTTGAACCAAAAGAAGAATAACTTCTACCATAATGAAGAAATGTAATTAAAGTATACGGAACATGAAAAGTAGATATATAGTAATGTAAAAGTTAATATAGCGAGTTCCCCGCTTAACCTAGCGTACTTCTACTTTTGGAGGCAACTGCCGCACAACTAACAAAACAAAATAGTTTAAAACTCCTCCTTTGAAAGCTGGAGCTCCCAACTGCATTGTTTCCAGATGGGTTAAATCCAGAATACTCTTCTGAAATAATTTACCCCCAAAAGTTGCACCAGCAGTCTTAAATTAGTACTCTGTTTTCCCTTTCACACAAGGTGTAGGCTCAAACTGAGAAGATGTTAAGAAGTCTGTTAGTACATTGATAGCATGTTGCGTATAGATATTGCTGATATAGCTGTATTGACAAGAATATTAACAGTTCAGGTACTTAAAATGGCAACACACTGTTAAGGGCAATAAACTTGTGTTTTTACACCCCCACTGCCATCTAGTGGCTAGAAGCCACATATATTGCACCAAGTTATGAACCATTCAGGTTCAGACAAGCCCAGAAAGCGTTAACTGACCTGAATTTACAGTCCATGCTAATCACTAAATCTTGCACAGGAGAAAAGAGGCAAACGAATCCTTGCTTCTCTTTCTTCCTACACTCGCTGCCTTTATGGAATTCCCTCAATGTGACAGAAACATGCTTATCTGCCTTACACACTTCAAGCAAACAAGTATCTCCTGTATTATTACACATTAGATGTTGATGGTAATGTTTAAGTTTTTTTCTGTAACCACCTTCTAATTATTCAGAGCAATCTATTTTGTCTTTTATGTGAAACCTTGCCTCTTATATTCCAAATAAATACCTTCACTAACAATATTAAGCTAAATTTCTTTTCCTAAGCGATGCATCTCCCTGTAATCTTTGGAAGGCTGTTCACCTCCCGTACAGCCACCACAAATTATACTGATAAACCAATAGAGAAGTTATATTTTGTATATATGGTACTTTAATGTCAGCTCAGGTCATGGTCTAAATATATCCACTAGGCTTGTATACCCCACAGGAAAACTTAAATGGTATGTTAGGAAATTTAATTTGTTTTCTATTGAAGTAATTTAGAACTACTTAAACATCCGGATTTTTAAACACATAATAAAAGAAAGGTCAATTTAGTCTGACTTCTTTTGGAAAAAAAGAAGTTACGCTGTCTTATGAAGATTTCTTTATGTGAGAAAATCATCTTGGAGTGGCCTAGGATATAAAATGACAGCACTCTTGCTACCCTGTGTCGGATCAATGCACAGCAAAGAAATACTACCCACTTCCAAATATAGTTTAGAAGTGGTGGATAACACTTCTTATTTACTAGATTTCTGACACAACATGTGTAACAATTAAGAATAGGAACTGTATTTATAAGTTCTCCAAACTGCTTCAAAGAGGATATCTGTATACATGAAATCTTTGGTTAGAAGAAATATTGAGTCTCACTGGGTGATAGCCTAAGAAAACATAAGAAATGCAGAAGATGAAAATTTATCATTTAAACTGTTTCCTATTTGCTGATTTAAATCATGATCAACTGATTTCTGCAGCAAACCTGGAACTGCTTTCCTTTCCCCTACCTCTCTCTCTGTCCTGCTGAATAGCTGGTGTTCCCATTCTGCTGCATTTTCACTCCCACTGTAGGCTGGCAGAGAACCCAAACTGAGCTGAGTTTGGGAGCCTGACTCCACCTCATGCATCACTCAGTGCTGGTTCGTCTCTCCAGCGAGGCAGAGGACTGATGATTTGGATTGATTCTCCCTCTGTCCAGCCCACGTCTTTCTGTCCCTAAGCCATTAACAGCATCATCCCTGCAAGTCATGAAGATCTGTAACGCTGTCAATTCACTGCTGTCTAAGCACTATCCAGTGTTACACAAAAACATTTAGACACTGTGTTCATCAGCTTTACTGAATTTCCATTTCCAACCATTTAGACCGATAGCAAGATTTTTCTCTAGAAGGCTACGCATGCATAAACTTGTTTCTGTTTAGCAAGAGTTTCCTTTCTCCTCTACTTTCTGCCTCTATAGTCTTTAGGAAAGAAGCTACACTAAGAGTAAGTCCAAGACTACTGCAAACGCAGCCCATGCAGATGCCATTCGATCCAACAGGCATTGCCCTGCTGTGTGGAAAAGCACGAGTTTCTTGTTTCTTGTAGTGTTTTCTGTGTTATTGTTAATGATTAAAGCAGTTCTGAAAGTAAACATCTGTAATTGTTCCAGATACAAGATGACATTTGTTGCATAAACTGGTTTTAATTATTTTGTGGCCATGAATCTTTTTCTTAAATCCAGGACAGTGGTTTCATAAACAAGGAACTAATCCAATGGCCAAAAGCAAAACACACCCAAACATTTCCCTAACTTTCCTAGCTAAGTTGAGATAAACAACATCATACGAATTTTCAGAACAGATATTATTTTATCTTTGCAAACACTTTTCTTGCTATTATTTTCAAAGCAAAATTAACGCAGATGAACTTTAAAATAGCTGCCTTTTTCAGTGGTTTCACTGAGAAAAATGAGCATTTTAAGCTACTAAGAGTGTACTGAAAAATATTAAATGGAAACATTTGAGCTGTACACACTGGAACATGTTTCATTTAAATTAGGAAATTAGAGGACAGTGTTGCAGATTTTGACTCGTTGTTTCAAAGTGAAAATTAACAGCAAACTAATACCTACAATTCAACAAACATACAGCACACAAACTACAAAACAAGGTTACACAGTATAGAATATGAACAGCATTCCCTGGAGCACAGAAGCATACACTAAGTATTTCCTTTCTTTCAGAAGTACTTACCGTCTAGGACTTATGGAATATCCTTTATTCACAGATTTAAAAATATGCAACAATTAAAATATTTGGTTCAGAGAGAACACGGTATGGAAATATCCTTACCAAATAGAGCAGAAAGGTGTGGAGACCTGTTCCAAGTCCAACAGAGGACAGAATGCCTAATCCTACCCAGTAGGCACACCAAAAGAACTTTTTCTCCATATACCGCACATACTGAAAAAGAACAGTCACAAAAGAGAAAAAAAATTAAGAATGGTGACCTCTCTTAGGGGAGAAAGTTAAAGCTACAAACTAACACAGTCATCTGGATTACCGTAACTGAAATAGAATCCTAGATACTTCTATTTGCAATTTATTACAATTACAGCATGGACACGTACAGAAAACAGCACACTTTCAAAAGCAAAGCCCACACGCTTTAGAATCAGCAAGTTTCCAAGGAGACAGATGACAAATTCAGGTTCGACAGTGGGGAGCTGAAACCAGAACAGACATACTAGGTGTGAGAGCGAGCAGCGAGGCCCAGACAGTGCCTGCTGCAGCCCAAGCAGACAACTCAGGGAATTGCCTGAACAGATTAAATAAAGGAATATAATTAGCTGCACTCTCAGTTACTCTATTGAATGTTTTACCCTGGACCAGCAAGTTCATTACTTTTAAGAAAAGATTAAAATGTTGGTTGCGTGCTGCACACGTAACTGAGGGGATATGGGAAAATCACAGCAAATTCTGTACATAAAAAGTGCAGTTGGGTACACTGGAGAAAGGGGAAGCAGTAGCTCCCTCTCACCGCCACAAGAGCCAGGCCATCAACTTGGCTGTGCCACAGCCCCAAGAAGAGGTGCCATTTGATACCATCCATGGACCAACAGCGCCAAGATGAAGTTTACCAGTCTTAACCAGGCTTCATCCTGTCAGAGTGTAAAAAGGTCTTGAAAATGCCAAGTGAAAACCACAAACATACTTCACTATTCTTTGTATGGTTTTGGAAGAAAGCAGCTCATATTCAAGTATACGCTGATGGGACACAGAGATAGGTAGAGGCACTAGGAGGACACCAACTTTAGGGAAGCTCTGGAGGAAGGGGGATGGACAGATACCTGCTGGCAGGTATGACTGAGACCCCCCAGAACAGAGAGCTCCAAGCACTGGCTGGACCCTGCAGGTCACACTCCCCTCACCAGTCCCAGGAGCAGAGGTTTGTTCCCAGCAGGCTCAAGGAAACCTCTTGAGGAGCACTGCCCCACCAAGCCTTGGCATGGTGGAGGCCCTGCAGCCAGCTCAGGGACCATGTGCCTCAACACCAGCTTGCAAGAGCCATCTAGTGGCAAACGTTGAGTGCATCAAGCTCTGACCTTCATGCTGACAAGGCCACTAACCAGGGCAGTTTTTAATGAAGCAGGTATTTGTCTATCAGGAACGGGCCACCGATTTACCATCTACCAACTTGCTAAGTGCTTCGGTCTCAAGCGTGGGATCGTGTGAGCAAGAACACGATGAGCTGAAGCAACTCATTTCACTGCCTTTCAAGACCCATCATGGGAAGCCAGGACTCCTGTTCCAGACCTGCGTGTCCCTCAGGCAGCCAGACACACCGTAGCAGTATGGATGCCAGCAAATACTCTGAAACTGGGAACCTGCTGATTTCAGAGCCAGAGCAGTAAGATCATTCAGTTGCACAAGGAAACGCTCTGCAGAGTTTAAAAGAGCTGTCTGCCCTCAGGGAAAACCTGAAACTCTACAAGAAATGGGGAGGGGAAAAGTGTAGACAACACCATCACCTTATCCTTAAGCAATGGCTTACATGTCAAGTGATGCAAAAGCATCAATCTTCATGTACACCAAAGCACAAAAAAGTTTTTAAACAACCATTTAAAAACAATGGGGATATGAGAAGCATCGCAGACACAGATTTGAACCAGGAAACCATTTTATATCTAGATATATGCCTATCCTAGCTGGTCAGGAGACTCTTCCATAGAAGCAGAAGAAACATTTCTCAGGAACCACAAAGTTCTACCATGACTCAGCTTAACATTATATCTCAAGAACTCGCACCACTATTAAAAGCTTGTTAACAGCAGATGTGAAGGAGTGCTGCAGCATCGGAGATGTGCTTGTTCAGGAACGGATGAGAAAAGAAACACCTACAGACGGCAACAAAATAGATCAAACGATACAGCAGATCATTCCGCATCTCTCAAACATGACTCATCCACACACAAGAGAGAGGAGTCATGACATGAGAAACAAATATCCTTAGCGAGTAGGAGTTCAAAAGATACATTACAATTTCATGAAGACCCCATTCAATTCCCAGTACATCTACTTTAGCACAGGGACAGGGAGTATTAGTCACTAAGGAAAGTAACTTAAAACCTCATACCTGTTGATGTGTTCCTTCAATGTAATACGTAGCTGTAAGCACTGCAAGCATCAGTAAAAAAGACACCAAGATACTTCGCCGATGCCACAATCTTAAAAGACAAATGGCAATTAGGGTTTTTCATAATTTAGCATGCATTTCAAAGTAACTTATTTATCCCTATAGACTGGGTCTGCGTAGATGTAGTCAGCAGGGACAATGGCAGCTGGAACGTTTGCTATTATAAAAGGATAAACCTCCCAAGAAGGAGCCTTTATTCTTTACAGAAAAATCTCAACTTCACTGTCAATGAGATTAAAGTTCAGCCATGCATTTGTTTGTTTGGTTGCGTTTTGTGGTTTTTTTTAAATATAGAAAAACAAAGTAACCTTCTGAAAACAAACACAATCTGAAAACAAATATTCAGCTTCTGCAGCCCAGAGAGTCTCAAACACAGGGCCATCAACAACGTGGATGGTTAAGCAAAGTGCAAAGCAGGCACTGGCCCTGGGCAAGGGATGAGCTGTGGGTGGAATACAGAAGTGCTAACTCCAAACTGTGTGCTGGTGGGTAGAACCACAGTGTCAGTAAGAGGAACAAATCTTTACACTATTTTGGTTCCCCTGATCTACTGAAATTAATATATCTTGTAACAGCTCAAAGTTCAATCAATATATTTTAGCTAATTATGAAGCATTAGGAAGTTACTACAGTAAGGGGACAAAAGTGTTTTCCTATGTAATTTGTTGCCTAATTACTTTTGAGCCTGTTTAGTTTTACGTACACATTCTGCTTGACGTGTATGTGCCCACACACAGTAGATTAGCAAATACATTTATTATTTTCTGAGAAACACTATTATACTGTCACCTAATGATACAAAAAAGCAAGTGCTGGCATCACTTAAAAATCTGACATGAAATAGCAAACTATGAATGTAACATTTATTTAGACAGAAAAAGATAGAAATGAGATGTGGTACAAGAAAAGTCACAAATGTTTCATATTAAGCAAGCTAAAAAAAGCCACTCTAACTTTCCTTTAATTTTAAAATAATCTGTGCTGCTTATATTAGTATGACAATTGGATTTCAAGTGATTGTCATCATTTAAATCACAATTTACTCAGGTAGAACACAGGAGATCACTAAGAGTCAATCTGAGGTCTCAATAGTTTATAATAGTGTTATTTTCTGTAAAGATATTGTCATGCTAGTGCTAGACAACATAAGTGTGCTGCACAACAGAGGATGCAGGTGCTAGCTGTAACAGGATTTGATGTCTAGGAAGCCAGGTAATAGCCTAAAATAAGACCTCAAATGTTATTTCTGCTGGGTTTAAGTAAACATTTGGAGGTCGTCAGAAACGGCTCATGTAAGACCTGATAAAACAGTTCTCAAAGAAACAATTCCCAATGATAGCTGAAAGCAGGCACATAGTAAAATAAGGAGGTTTAGGCGTTAGATTTTTTTTTGGGGTGGGGGTGTAAAAGGGAATTAAGACGATACTACATAAACCTGGTATTTTTCATGCAAATCGTTTCAGAAGATCAAAATGGAAAACAAGTTTCTCTCAGTGGGTCTTATGTGCCAGCACCTCAAACCTAGCCCAGAAGGGTCAATGACCACAGCCCATTATCACCAATACTGGCTCACTCTGCAGAGAAGCAGCCAAGGT
This sequence comes from Pluvialis apricaria, assembly GCA_017639485.1. Classification (NCBI taxonomy): domain Eukaryota; kingdom Metazoa; phylum Chordata; class Aves; order Charadriiformes; family Charadriidae; genus Pluvialis; species Pluvialis apricaria. Next base: position 2,330,766 of record CM030024.1, read on the forward strand.
GATACTAGATACTACCTTCCCACTGGGAAAATAATTGTAAACTCAATCCCAACCACAAGATATTCCAGTTACCAACACAAGCACTAGGATGGCTGCTACTCTTGGATTTTTCAGTTGCCGGTTTTACTCATGTTTGCCTTTTGGCACTCCAAACCTTCTCAAGCCTAGTGCATTAAGAAATTAGCTATGCTTTTCAGCATTAGCAGGGGATGTTAAGACTGCTACTTGCAAAATTTTAACCGGAATAAAAGCCCATTTTATCCAGTGTGTAAATAATGCTTAGGGAAAGTGCTTTAATAAATCATTTCCTGCTGTGAAAGGGACCACGTAGCTTAGAAGCAAAGTCCTCTTTGCAGCACCATAAACATCAGTCCAAGTGCCACGTAATCCTGAACCCTGCCCTAGCTGAGCTCTTGGAAGATCACTCAGTGATACTAACACATACATTAATAGATCAGTACTTAACACCGCAGTTGTAAGTACAAGATCTCTTGCCTTAAGGAGCCCTAAACGCTATCCCACTCCTTCAAACGGGAACATTCACCTCTTCAGAAAATGGCTTTGCAATTTACTTCCATTAACACCTTACTGTATTGACACTTATGTAATTTAGGCAGAAGGTCTGGCTACACAGCTAGAAGTGTGGTATGTTCCAGTAGCCCGCTTTAAATACCAAAGTAAATATGTTTTCTGAAAGAAGAATTTTAAAGTCGTGAATCATCAGGGAAAGTGAGATGTCAGAATGACCTACTGAATCAGAGCATGGGTTTCCCCAGAATGCTTAGTAGAAGTTAAAGAAAGGATCTTTACTTTATGGTCCATTCCTTCAAGTTTATTAGAGTTTCCAGGAAAAAATACTGCAAGGTAACGAATGGTTGTCGCCAGAGAACAATATTCAACCTCTCTTCTCGGTCCCTTCGCTTCCGTTCACTCAACAAAGAGGAATCTGCAAATGAAAAGCAACAGAAATGTAAAAGCACGGACTGACAGTTCAGACTCTGTCCCACCCAAAAATATATCGACTTTTTTTTTTTCTTTATTAGGAAGTTAATATGAGCTCCAAGTCATCTTTTCTACCCATCACAAAGCGTTTGCTCCAAGCGCATCAGAAATCAGGTGACCTCCAGCAAAGGAGATAAGGTGGCTTTTTTCTTCCATGTAGCTGACAACCATTCAAGAATCTAATTGGCCCAGGGTGCCAGAAGTCTGGCGTATCTGTTAGCCTTCATGTGAGGTACTGCACTGCTAGCTACAAATCAGCTAATGCATTAGGTCAAATGCGACTACATCACCCAGTAGAGAGACCGCATTTCACTTTGAACTTCTGGATTTGGTTCTCTTCCAAAGCTATTCTCAGACTTCTCCAGTCAAAGCAGATTGAATTACATGTGCTCTTTATACACTCCAGTCAACGTGTAACTGGATAACAGCATCTACCCTCCCAGTAAGGATCCTCCTTGGCACGCTGTTCAGCTTCTCCACAATGAGCCCAGCAGACAGGAAGCGCTCCCATGAAAAGGACCTGCTTTATACCACAGTCCGCCGCTGGATGGACGCTATACACTTGGTTGCATTTAACTGCAGTGATTTGGTTATGATCTAGAGCTCAACACTAGTGTAACACCAGTCGCTGTACACTACCATACCAGTATAGAAGAAAGGTTCTTCCAATAAATGTGTTATTTTGCACTTACGATACAGTCAAGGTTCATAAAAGCCCTATCTATTTTTTGGATAAGAATGGCTTGTTCAAAGGTCGTCAAGCTAATGAGCGGTAATAATTTTTAAACTTTTAAAGAAAATGAATTCTGAAATAAGAGAAAAAAAAATAGCATCACAAAACAATGGAAAAAAAAAACCAAAATAATTCTTGTATCCAAACAGACACCAAACTTGTTTAAACATCACCTACTACAGAAGGTCAAAACACATGTATTGTTTTGTATACATTTAAAGCACTGCAATAATATTCATAAATTTTAAATATGTAAAAAGCTGTCACATTTAAAACATTAATCTGATCTGAACCCCAAGCATATTGTAACTCAAGATGTATTATTTCAGTCTTATTCCAGTAATTGAAACATGCTGCCTTATCAGATGCTAATATTTACATAGAAACTGCATACCTCATTAGTCACGTAGCCCACTTACTTTTGTATTCTTTAGCTGTAAGCATCAGTTGCTTTAGATGAACTAACAGAAATCCTATATTGGCAAATACTGGATAACATCCACATTCCCTCAGAGTTACAGAATGATTTAAGCCTTTAAGTAAAAGGCTTTGATTTGTTCCATACGTACACATATACAGTTCCTCTTTAAATCTTGCTGCATTCGTTGCATTAAGAATTTCTATTCTCTATTTTTTCACTTAATATGTCTAATAAAAAACACTCCAACCTTGTTTTTTTATAACTTTGTTTTTAGTAAAGGTCATAAAAGACAATGGTGTAAGACTGCATACAACTTGAGAAATCACTTGGTTACAAAACTTAATTAAATATGGAACTGGCACACTGGAAGCTGACAGGAAAGCAAACTAAAATGATTATAATTTCTGTGCTATACCACACAGCACAGATAATTCAGTGACACAAGGCTCTTCATGAAACTGTCTCAGGTTATTTTTCATGAGTCCTAAACACTAACTCAAGCCTACTTCAGACATACCAGTCGGAAAAACAGAGGCGAGGCAGGAGATTAAGTAGTTAACTGTTTTGTTAGTAATTTATTATTGAGACCGATAAATTATAGTGAAGCTAAATGTCAACAGAAAAGCTAGAAATTGGGAGACTAATAACTGGATTCCTCCCAGAGTAAAACAGATTTTTATTACCAATACTAACTTCTCAGTGCCAAAGGGTGGGGCTGTACAGCCTGACTGCTACAGCCACATATTTGCCAACATAGTTTAGGTTTTTAGCTCGGTCCTGTTGCAGCCCCTGTCGGTACCCAAGTCAGCTTTCCAGGGCTCACATGCACATGAACTTGGGATAAGAACTTGGGAGGGAGAAAACAGGATAAGAGAAAACTGAATGGAAATACACAGCATAAACCTATTATGTGGCTTTACAATATGTGAATCCTCGAGATTTCTGATTTGGAGATGACTGAAGTTTCCAAGATTGATTCAGGCATTGAGGCCCTTTGCATTATGTGGGCATAAAGTGCACCAACATAAATTCCTTTTAAGTATTGTGCTGGCCATTTTACACACCAAGCTGACCAGCTGAGAACATTAAGGCATTTTCCACCTACCTGTAAAGTTTCCATTGTGCTGTTCTTTGGTCATTCCTATGCGTCTCTGGTCACAATCTGTTCCATTCTCTGCCATTTCATAGATCAGTCACGTATGGGGATCTAATAGCAGAACAAAACCAGAAAGCATAATGTCTCCATGTCGGGTTATGAAAACTCCATTTAAACCATAGTCTAAGGATACAGGCAAGCATCTAGCAGTTCTCCAAATCCAAATCACAGTTATCCTGTATTACACCATTAAAAAGGAGAAAGTGATTCAACTCCCACAATGACAAAGCTTAAACATTTCCACCTACATAAATCTAAATTTTTCACCAAAATGACAAAACTCTTCTCACTTCTAACAGCTGAACAAAAGCTAGTTAAACAATCCCTTCTACTAATCAGCCCACTGTTTGGGCTCCAGAAGCAGCAGCACTTCATACAAACCTCAGTTCAATCCCGAGAGAGGGGCGCTTAAGATTTGATTCTCATATTAGAAAGCATCTCTTCTGGCACTAAGCTTCCACGTAGTTAGCATGCAAATAGACCTCAAAAACCTCACAGCCTAAAAAAACCCAACCCCTCAATATGGTAACTAAGATACAGAACTGCATCTCATGTTTTGCACAGGGTGATAGCTCTAAAGCAGAAAAGGTAAACTCTTCAGTGGAAAAGAGCTCTCTGATGGAAAGCTTTTTTGAAAAGAGTACATTCTGTCTGCTAGTTTAGCCTCTCTCTAGTGAGATCAGCCCTAATCAGTCCAAAAGAACAGCTGTGGTTTTCCTTATCCAGGAGAGTAAACAGTGCAATAATTGGAAGCCAGCATAAATCAGAATGTTGCAAGAGCTTTTTTTTTTTTTTCTTTTCCTTAAAAAAACCCCAAACAACAACAGACCTGAAGAGCTGACAATTCTTATGCAATCAAACACAAAGAAAGTAGCCAGTCAGCCTCCTTGCTTTAAAAATCCTCTCTTGAATCTTAAAACAGTTTCTGGAATTTTACTTTGGAAAAAAGAGTCCCACAAAGCTAAAGCATCTTATTTGCATTGCATTTCTCCTTGTTAGCAAACATGATTTACAGTTTTTGATACGCTGCTTTTGTTGGAAAGAGAAGTAGTGCAATATCAAAATAACAGGTTATATATAACTGTCTAATGGAGGAAATTAAAGTTTTACAAGAAAAATACTTCCCCTTTGATTTATGTTAGGCTTAAGAGCCGAGCAGCAACTCAGGTTTGGTAAATAGGATTGAGATTGCCCCTTTTATTCAGACTGCAATAATTTTGTCAATTTTTGTAGTAAAATGCTAAAAGATTTCAGATACTCTATTTGTTTAATATTTCCAGGGTTTCATGGGTCAGTTTTAGACAGATGTTCTTCTAAACAGGTATGAGCCTTGTGCATTACTTTTAATACAGATAAAATTACTCGCTAGAATGTGACTATTAAAGGGGTTTTACTTAAAACCCAGTAGTCAAAAGCATGAAGGTCTTGGGAAAGAGTCCTTCCTGCCACACCTCCTTCCTGAAATGAAACGCACAGAAGTAGAAATCTGTCTTGTTAAACAAGCTAGCAGAAACTAATCTCTTGTATGTTACAGTTTTTATTCATTGAAACTTGGGCCCCAAGAATATCCAAACCACCACAAAAATTAATAAAACAGCCTTGCAAAAGTTTGCTTCTGAAAAATGCTGAAGGGCTTCATAGTCAGCCAAGGACAACAGAGGACTGACCTGCTGCAGTAAGAGCTCTACAGCATCATCCTGCAGTCACTGGCAAGCAAAGGTTTGCGCCGAACCGCTAGTCAAACACCAGAGAAACGTGAACCTGTTTCTCTCATCAGATCAGCTTTATAGCAGCAGTTTTATGACAGTCTGGAAGTCAGGGGAGTTACACCGCTGACGATAACCGGCCAGTTGCTACAGTGATACAAGGATCAAATGTTTCGCCATCTCCTAATTTTATTAGGACGGTAAGTCCCTGTAGATGGTGGGGTGTTTTGTTCCTACTGACTGCACTTGGTCGGGGTGCTTTTATTTTTAATATATCTAAATACGTATTTATATACATATACAATAGAAGCTTATAGAACCACATACGTATGTATATCTCACACACACGCTACACACATTTGCGCACAGAAAGCTCAAATTGCAGAGGGGAATATTTAAATTGGGCACCCACAGTTCGAAAGCCTGATGTTCACAGAAAGCTGCTTAGGAAGCAAAAGCCATCAGAGCCGTTCTGCACACAGCCACGCTAAAAAATTCGTCTGATTTAGGGAACTCGAGTCACATTTTGTTGGCTTAAATATAACAAACATTAAAACAAAACAAAAACTTAAGTGGAAGCCACATGTTCCTCATTTTGAAATCCATCTTTTCTCCTTGTGCAAATCCAGCCTTCAAACTTGAAGTCTCAATTGGTTTGGTCTCCACTTAGCTTAATCACATTTCAAGAAAGTTAATTTACTGTAATACAAATTGCTCACCACGTTTAATGCTAAAATCTAGGCTGTGCACAACACTCACAACACATGTGGCACATGAACATGAACTGAATTCCACTGCCACCCGTTAAACATCTTACTGGCACACAAAAATCACCAGTCTCTAGGGATCTCAGGTGCAGCGTTATGTACATGTTACAGCTTTCACAAGCTCAACAAACAGAGTCAGTTTTACCCTGCCTGCGTGGAAAGGCACTAATCTGGGATTAGCTTTGCATAACACTACCTCAAGTCCACAAGTCAACGTTTACAGCAAAGCAAATAAATAATCCCCTCGCACACTTCTGTGGGGCAAATACGTGTTAAGAAGGTCTTAAAGTTCAACCATTCTGCAGAAAAGCTCTAAAAACTTGTATTAAGAATACAGTTGGCTAGGAGATTTGATACCTATTACATGGCAAGTCCGAATGGGCTGCAATTCAGAAACCAAACCCTTACCGGTTTCAGAAAAACCTCCTTGGTTTACCAAAGTCTAATTATACTTAAAGCATCTTAGCATAAGGAACTGGAAAATGTGTGTCCAGAAAGCTCAGCCCTCTGATCTGTTGCTCTGTTTGACGCCTGTCAGAATCACTAGTCGTGCACTAATGTCTCCCCATGGAGATTAACTGGAGTGGGAGTCTGACCCAAAACGGAGTTACCCTTCATTAACTGAGTCCATATCCTCAAGTCTATACGAAATCCATGAGAGCTCACCACAGGAAATTAAATTCCATCTGCTAAGCAGAACTTCACTTCTTATGAATGCTGAAAAAGACAAAGTCCATATCTAAAAATAAATTTGCCTAATGCATTGAGTAGTTACCAGCAAACATAAAAATAAACTATTTAAAAGAGTGAGAAAAACAACTTTGAACAGTTTTTGTATCAGAGTCGCTTAGATCATTCGTTAGAGCTGTGCTTATATAAAACCCTCTTTGTAGGGCTGAACAAATAGCCCACAATACACTATTCAGCTTTAGTGAAATCCATAACATTAAGCATAAAAAGACAATTCTTGCCAGTCAAAATGTAAATTGGACAACAAAAAGGGTTTATGGTAACTGTGACTGGCACTTCACAGCATAAGTGAGACAAAGCAAAACAAGCTATTAGAGCATGAGAACATAACAATATTAGGCACTGCAATCTCTGTACTCTGTAATCAGAGAAAAGGACAAAAGTCTCTTCTTTCTGAAGCTCTGGGGAGGCTGCCGAAGCACCGAAGTGTTGGGTGTGCTTACGTAAAAGGAAGCAGTTTACGACAAGGCAGTTGGGTGCTTGCACTCTTTCTTGGAGGAGGAGAATGTGGACTCACGTTCTGTACTAAGGATTTTTTGCGGACTCCTTTCCAATGTGCTGGAACAACAAGGAAGCTGTTAACTCTCACTGCTTTCCCAGACATTGTTTGAATCCCTGATTCTTACCACTTCTTACTTAATGAGACCCTAGAACCCTGACTCTCATCCTCAAAGTGACTTGTCACACAGCTGCTAGGACCAGATTTATAGTTTAGACCATTTCGCTGATGTTTCCTCTCAGCCACCTTAGCACATCATTTTCAGTCTTTTGTCATTTCTTGCATTTTAACCCATACGCTCCAATCCTGCCGGTGTCCTGCTCTTTCTTTCTCCTCAACTTTTCTGATAGCCATTCCTTCTTATCTACATCACCGTTCTTCAATTACAATAAAGAGAACAAAAGATTAAAAAACAGACTTTCACAGGTGGGTAAGTAATGGCACTAAACCAGACAGCGTTACACTTTTGTAATACAGTTTTGTTTCAGTCACCAAATGCTCTACATAGGCAACAATTTACACAGGGAATAAATTAAAAGTTTCTTAGCAAAGTAACAGTTTGGAAAGCACTTTCCCTCGCAAGTCAGACTGCCTGGCACAGGAACACATTTAGGTAAAGGATGAGATCAGTCTTGAAGTGAAACATTACATACCCTTTCAGCTCCGTACAACTATGTCACTCTTCGCTACTTCTTCTGTATTTGAAGCCAGTGGGACAGACAACTATGTCCTCAGCTCTGCAGACATTCAAGACCAAAGCGACTGCTCTTCCAAACCTTCTGTCCCTACAGAGTAAGATAATACTGTTTATCATGTGACACAAAACTGACACAGTCCCTAACTTGAAGGTTAATAACTTTCCTAAAGATGACAGAAAATAGAAAAAGTAACTGCTGGATTTTTTTTCCAGACCTTCAAGACTCATGGGAAGCATTCAATTAAAATAAATTAGGACACATCTGAAAGACGTTCAAAATCTCCATAGATTTAGCTATAATGGGTTACTTTGATATGAGTGCATTTATTCCCATACTAAAAATGTTTTTCCAACTAAAATAGTTTAATCCCTCAAAGGAGAAGTAATTCAGTTAAAGACCACCGGTTTCCATTTTGTGGGTTATGCCTCTGTATACCAGACCTATTTTCCAATTCCTAGCCAAACACCATTTCAAAAAAGTCATCTTACAATTTAGACTTAAGATTTCCACTTTTCCAAAAAGACTGTGGGACATCTTTTAGGAAAGAATGCTTTAATATTGTTCTAACAAGAGTTTCAGGGATGCTGTGTGTTTTCTTTCGAGGTTACAAAAAGTTCTGTCCCTGCCGTTAAGGCCATGTGTATGAAACTGTTCTCCCTGGTGGATTTTCTCACGTGAAACATGAATATTGACGGTTGCCTGTGTAGATCCAGCAGTAGAATCAGGTGCTATACTAATACAGTAGTTATTACACAATACATAGATGAAAAGGCATGGAAGACAGTAGGGAAGACAAAATTCAGGTTGTTCAGGTCTTTGTAGTGATCACCAGATGAAACGTCAAAAAAAAAAAAGATTTAAATAAAAGAAAGGAAATTGAAATAAGTGGGAATGTGAGCATTATCTGTGTAGCATCTCACGCTACAACGCAGATCACAGATCCGTTCTGTGCTCCTTACGCTGGCAGGAGGCAGCAAGCCTGGGGCGCAGATCACAGCTTACAGAATGAGACTGCTCCTCTGCTGACTGGGACAACGCTCAACCAGCTGCTGAGAAAACCACTTCAAGGTTATCAGAGAGGGTGAAATATGCTGCTGAGAGAGTGACCTGAGGAGATCACAGGAGACATCCCTAGCGTTACTGCCGTGCTGCTACGCTAACTTCAGTTTCCCAGGCACTCAGCTCAACTGTATCCAGATTTTGAACAAGACAGCATTATAATACACTGTACTTCACGCCCTCTCTCAAACAGGGATTCAGTGACAAGTACTACCAGAGCACTGATCAGTGCCACAATAACGTACTTCTTGGGGAGGGCACATCACATACGCCCAAGCAGCCCTTTCACCAAAACAGATGATGGCTTGGAAAGACTGATAAGAGCAGAGAGAAAAGCTTTGGAGAGAGGGGCCACACGCCATTGGAAAAAAGACCACGACTTAATATTCAGGTGACTAAACAGACACAGTATCTTTCACAACCTCAGTTCCAGAGGGATATACAGAAATCCGTGCACATACTATCTGCCAAGATGTTTGTCTCACAGCCCTCAAACTGCACTCTGCGTTCAGAAGGTGGCAGTCAAGCTCTCTGCCGTCAGCCTCCCTATGCTTCCAAAAGCCACAGAGGAAAGAAAGGTCACAGGAATCGTCACAAGATGATAACACATCCTGCACAAAAAAAGGCCTGCTAAAATTTAACTAGGAAAAAACAAGGAGTTAGAAAAATAAGAGTATAAAAGCAGCCTTAAGAATCGCCACCTCTGACTCCTCCAGCAGCTGGTGGAAAGCGCAGATTTGAATATAAAGGCAAAGTTCCCACATCTTTTAAGTGCTGGGATACAGTTTCCCCACACAATGCTTGAACCTGCCCAGCCATTATAGCCAGAGTGTTTCTTCTCTAAGGTGAGGTACAGCAGAGATGAAAGGGAATGAACAGAAGTACCTAACAAACTCCACAGAAAACAGTAGCTGAAACATGCTCCAGAGGTGACGACTTCTGCTTTTCATAGACGTTAACACTCTCTAACTGGAACCAGTTCAGCTTACATTATGGCTGCCTCGGCCATTCAATGAGAATACACTGCCCATACAAGGTGAATCACAGAGGCTAATTCCGAGCCTCATAAGGGAGAAGAATATTCTTTTAACAAGTTTGAAATACACTGAACAACCGCCTGCCTCACTAGTAACATCTTACTGCCTCCTAGGTCCATCAGTGCGGCACCAAAACCAGCAAAGTGTTGCCCCATGACTATGGTTGCAACCTGCTATAGGAATACGAAAAAGCTTAGTGTTGCAATAGCTTCAAGGCTGTGCCCTTCATTCCCATGGAATAGCAAAGTCCATCCAACTCATACTTCTCCACAAGTAACAGAAGTTAAAGTTCTAACCTTCAGATAATAATGTGTTTCCCATCCCCATTATACCAGAAGAACTGGCCTACTCCTACTCTACATCAGGAATAATAGTTTTCTGTTTTGTTTTATAAGCCAAAGCTTGTTAAGAAGTAAGAGGAGATCTCAAAATATGCACTAATTACACAGAACATTCTAAGGAGAGGTATTCACAAGATGTAGTCAAAAAGAGTTATGACATTCAAAAGATATTCAAAGACAACCACAGGAGAAAAGCTTTAAGGTGGCAATAGTGCAGATATTCCAGCTAAGAGGCTTCCTTGCAGTATACTCACCTTCCTCACGGCCACTACCCACTTAAAAGGCACTAAGTCGCCTCCCATCCTTTTCCACAGAAATTACAAGTACTATTGATTTCAGCTGTTAAATAGGACAAGAAGCTTAGCTCAAATTAATAAGTAGTGTTCACCTCTCATTGCACAACTGGAAACATGTTTTTTCAAACTGTCATCCGAAAACACTGGATCAAGCAATCATTACAACTGTCACTTACAATCAGTAAGGAATAAAGAAACATTCGTTCCATGTGGCAGAAATAATGGACTGAAAGAAAAAGGACTGACATAATGAAGCCCATTTCAATAGGCAAATTAATGCCTTAAGAAGAGCATGTGTGTATGTGCTATCATAAGTTAAGATGGTATAAAGCATGAGAAACTCCAGTAGAGCTATCTAGCAGGAACTGCAATAAAACAACCATAGAAGAGCAGAAGTCCTAACAGTAAAACAGTACCAAAAGCCACTGCTCAACCAAAATTCATATACTCCAAGGCATAAAAGAGTAATGTCACACTCTGTCTACCTCAGAGTACTCAACCCATATTATTAACTAAACCAGGATGCCCACTTGTTGGTAAGCACCACCTCACACAGCACAGAAAACAAGGCCAGGAGAGAACTCTGATGAAATGTCACACAAGCAGTTCAAAGGGGTAACCCGGATTCACAGCACTTTAGAGATAAACAGCCACTATCAAGCAAACTTACTGCCCCTTCCCTCAGGTCACCTAAACGGCTTGTCAAACATCTCAGAGGCTGAGATGGAAATAAAAAAAAAACTGGAAGAAAATGGGAATCTTACTGCTTTGTTGCCTTTTGTAATGACTAAATGACGTTAGCCAGAGAACTAAAAACCAGACAAACACATCTAGGTGCTTAACTTCAGTCAACAGAAACGAGCCATCAAGAGTCTGCGTGGATTTGGGCCTAACCACCCAAGTCCATGAGCCAAGCCACAGTCTCTATGAAGAAGGACAGTTGGCATGACGCAGGGGGTGCAGTGAGCAACTCAGCAAGGAAAGCACAATACATTCCTACTGAAGAAGCAAACAAAGGCTATCAGTATCCGACTCTTCGCCACTGGATGGATGAATTTCTCACTGTGTCATCAGGCACCGTCCCTGGAGCAGGGCGAGACTATCATGCGGTTTCCAGGGTTTTGTCCAGCGTCCCGAGGAGAGCCGGTCTCCGGTGGGAGCGGGGATGGATTAGCAGCAGCACAGCTCTCCTCCCGCACTTCCAGCGGCTCGGGGACGGCTCCTTCCCCTCCTCACCTCCTTCCCCCTTCCAAAGCTCAGCCTGCGGCCGCCTCCCGGTTACCCCGCACGCAGCTCCCCGCCTCCGCGTCGGGCCCCTCCCGGCCCCAGACCGGCCCCACACCGCCTGGGGCGTCGCTGGGTCACGGTGCCCCGGGACGCCGGCGGCTCTCCCGACCCCCGCCGCCCCGGGGCCGGACCTCCCGCCACCAGCGCAGCCCGCCCCGGCCTCACCATGGAGATGGGGGTGGAGGGAAGGGGAGGGAGGGGCGCGACCCCGGGCCGGCGCGGCCGTGAGGGGACTGAGAGGAGCGATGCCGAGGCCGGAGCTGAGGGGGCGGCATGGGGGAAAGCGGGCAGGTGCCGCTGAGGGGACGGCGACGCGGACACCCACCCGCCAGCGAAGGCCCTGCGGCCGCCGAGGCCCGGCCCGGCCGGCGCCCCGCACTCACCCCGCTCCGCGCCGGTGGCTCCCGCTGGGCCCGGGCCAACCCGGAAATAGGGGCGGGGCCAACTCCGCCACTTCCCACCCACCGGCGCGCGTCACTTCCTGCGCGCCGCACTCGCGGCCGCCCGTCAGCCCTCCTCCCGCCCTGCGGTCACACGCGCCGGTGGCGTCACTTCCGGGCGACGGCGGGGCGGCAGCGGCCGTGCGGCAGGTAAGCGGCGGGGACGCGCGCCCCCGGTGTCGCCCTCGGTTTTGGCCTCCCCCTCCCCTCAGGTTTAGTCGTACCTGGGCGTTTAGCCCGCCCGCCCGGTGCGGCCGCTTCCCCCGGGGGCTGCCGGCGCGCGGGGCCTGGCGGGGCCTTCCGTGGAGCCGGAGGCGGCTCCGCTCCCGCCCGGGCAGCGGCCCTAAAGCGAATTTTTGGGTATTAACTTTAAACGCCTCCCCCCACCCACCGTTTTCCCGTTTTTCTCAGCATTTTTAGGTGTCGCTTTCACATGATTCGCGATTTTCATTTTTCCTTAGTTCGGCTTCCCGGGTTGAAGCCCGTCAGCGGTAGGTTGTGCACCGTCACCGGTGACGTGTTTGCGATGAGAAAACCGTCGCTGGGAAAGGAGGAGACCACGCACCAGGGAAGGTGTCTCTGAACATCCTTTCCCAATACACAGATAGAATTGTTCTTTTTTTTTTTTTTTTTTTCTTTTAATACAAAAGTTGTTTGTCTCCAGATAAGCAGGTGCACTCTCACAGTAAATTCTTTCCCCCTCCTTTCATAGCCAGTCTCCAAAATCCACCATGGATTATCTCTCCAAACCTGGGTTCCTCAGTGTCATTGCTGGAGTCGCGTGCGGGGTGTGCCTGGGATGGGGCATTCGCGGGAGACTGCTGAGGCGGCCCAAAGCCGGAATGGCTGCGCCCGCGAACAGCCTGGGCAGTGAAGCCAACATCATGGGAGAGTCCGGGGAGTTCAAGATGGTGCTGATTGTCCGCAATGATTTGAAGATGGGAAAGGGCAAAGTAGCAGCACAGTGTTCCCATGCTGCCGTTTCCGCCTACAAGCAAGTTCAGAGAAGAAATCCTGAACTCCTGAAGCAGTGGGAGTACTGCGGCCAACCTAAAGTGGTCCTCAAAGCTCCTGATGAAGAGACTCTGATCCAGCTCCTGGCTGACGCTAAACACCTTGGACTGACTGTGAGCTTAATACAAGACGCAGGTCGCACTCAAATAGCTCCAGGCTCCCAGACAGTCCTTGGTATTGGACCGGGACCAGCTGATGTAATAGATAAAGTTTCTGGTCACCTAAAACTTTTCTAAACTGGGGACCAAAGAAATTTGGATGAGTATCACTACCAAAGGGGTAGGATCCAAGTTTGGGGATTTTTCTGTATGTTATCTCAGTACAAATAAAATCACCAGGTTTTGTAAGAGATGTAGATTTGCAAATCATGAGTTTCTCTGGCTTCTGTATTGTGTTCTAAAGCAGGAAAGAAAAACACTTGGCTTAGTGGAATTGAGTAAACTTTAGGTGAATTTGTCCCATGTGCTAAAAGTGACAGGTTCTCCCTCTCTGCCTTAAAGGAGGTGGGGTTTTTTTTGGGTTGTTGTTTTTTTTTTTTTTTGAGAGAGAGATCCATTCTTTACTGGATTAGCTGCCGAAGCAGTTCAGAATTGCCCTGTACAGCTGGGGGTAGCTATAGCCAGCTTCCTGCACAAACAGTTTCCAATAGAGTAACTGATGCAACAGCTTGGAACTGGTATGAGACTGACCAGGTTAAACAGGCTTTGCAGCCCAGACCTTAAGAGCCAGTAAACAGTTGTGGAGAGCAGCTGTAAGCCATGCTCCTTTCTGGAGGTGTCACCGTACCTGTTGCACTTGCAGGAAGCTGCAAGGTTAGCCAAGGTAGAGGGAGTCACCCTACATAGAAACAGCTTTTCATATAGCAACGAACTTAAATCCTGTTTTACTTGGGCTTAAGGATGGTACCGGACACAGTTCAGATCATGCTGATCATGGCTCATGTGTAAATTCTACCCTTGCACTCCTTTGTAGCTTTAACACTGTAGAACACTGCACTTTGAAGTAGGTGGACTTTCTACAAGTCGGTTTTATAACAGGAGTTTTGTGAGAACGCTGCTGTTGAGCACACGTCTTGCAGCCTCTCAGCCATGTCTTCCTTCTGTTCTCTCTTCTACAACATATTCCATAGGAGCCCAGCTGGACTTGTCTCCAGTAGTCACATTTACAGACCCAAAGCGACTGTCAGAGGGGCTGAAATGCAAGCAAAGCAACTGTAACAAACACAAAAAATGGGGAAGTTTTTATACTGCACCTCTTATTTAGGCATAATACTGCTATAAAGACCAATACAACTCACTGCAGACTTTTACTCCAACACACACTTGAACAAAGACCTACAGCCTGTGGCAGGTTAAGCTCCCCCAGATGCCTACACCCACCATGACCCCTGGAACTACGGCAGGGCTGGGCTGACGGGCTCACACAAAAAACGGGTGGAGTCAGGAGCAACCAGGAAGGGGATTCAGCCTCAGCTGGAACCGGACACTGGGGGCAGCTCCTAGTTAAGAGACAGAAGCTTCTACAGCTATCACAAATACAGCCAGTGCTGTAAGACTCGTTACACTCAAATATGACAGTATTCATAGAGAAACATTTAAGTCAATTTTATTTGAAGCTAAATATATTTAAGGCAACTTACATACCTAGAACATGATCTCAATTTAACTGACACACCCTACTACAATCCTAACGTATCATCTGATCAAATATGCTGTAGTCGACCACAATGCAGCCAACTATTGAAAAGTGCTGTTTTCTTCTCTCTGGCATATCTTTCTATAGAAAAAGCATTACATATTTTCTTGTATTGCCCCCTCAGTGCAAGACACCACTAACGGTCTCCATTGCTGCTCTCCTAATGGCCCCTCATACCCCTGAACATACGCGCTTGCATGCCCCATACTACTAGCACTGTAATACTTGGTTCGAGTTCGAAGGTCCTTTTTGAAGACAGTAAAGTGAAGCTACCACTATGTAGCATGTCCACAGTCCAGTAATTTATTTTTAAATTGAGTAATTTCAAATTGCACAAACAAAACTGAACAGCAATATGCTTGAATTCTCTCTTCTGTACACTCAAAACAGTGATCTAAAACACCACAATATCCAACATACACAAACCTCGGGGCAGGGTTAGTAAATACACAGATTGGAATCATGGTGCTCTGTTCCTGAATGGAATGTCCCACAAAAGCACAGGATACAGCACAACATAAGGTCATCTGTTACATATGGAGTGAGCAAAAAGACACTAGCATTTTCTATATGCGTAACTGGAAAAACCTGCATAGGTTAAGGAAAAAAAACTTTTACTCATTTTAAGTCAGGCAGGGTTGTCTGTACGCATTTTAAATTCTTTTAGAGCTATGCAATCCAACCAGGGTAGGATATGCTGATTAGTGTTGTCTCTTGTCAGCAGTCTTGCAAGGTCAAATACAAGTATCTTTGCTTTAGCTTTCTCCGAATATACAGTGAGACTTAAATGCATTTAGAATAGACAGTACATACTGTAAGCTGCTCACATACAATGAACTTAAGATTCAATAGTAGAGTTTAACACTATAGAGTGCAAATCAGAATCTTCACAATAGACTTAATGGTAATAAGCAGTCCTGCAAAAGCCCACTTGAACAAAGTTGTTTAAACTATTCCCCTTTTAAAGTAAAGTCTAAATGACATGGAATGTGAAAAAGATTTAACAAGTGATTCAAATAGTTTGCGCTAGAAAAAACAGTCCTTCATGAAGTAAAGGTTACAAGAACACGAGGCAGAACTCTTGCTTTTCCCTGTTATGAGTTAAAGCGGGGAGGGACGGTGGAGTTTCAGTAAGAAAATATGCTAGCTCCAAACTGACTTGTGCTGCATCTTACATGCTGTACCCAAAGCCGGGCTGCGGTTGCCCATATGGAGGTGCAGTGTAGCCATAGCCAAAAGGTGCTTGTGGAGGAACTGCGACACTGGGTCCTGCTGTCAACATTAGCTGTGGCTGACCTGGAAGATAGAACAGTTTCACCTTTATTCCTCGGTACAAAGCGTTCAGTCAGCAGAATTCCTGCAACTTCCCTGCAGACATTCATATGTTTAACAGCAAGTCCCTATTGATCCAGTTTAGAGTCCTCAGCAGCCAGAATGGGTATTTCCCACAAAACCTCAGGATGACAGAGTATATGGCTAAAAATACTACACTATGAGGTACGTGGACACAGACAGATTCTTGAAATCTGGGGCAAGTAGTTTAAGTTCTCAGAAATCTGATGAGAAGGGACAAGGGAACAGCTTCCTATTCCTTAGGCATTGAGCTCACCCAGTTCCAGAATCAGTTTGGCTTTTGAATCTCCTGCTCTAATTGTGTTAGGAACTCTGCTTCATTAAAGGCCAGAGTCCTATTCTACAGTGAGCGTGATGTGAACGAAGGCTTGACCCCTGCAGTCCTAACGTACAGAAACACCTTCTGAAACACTCTCATAAGCCACATTAATTACAACAGAATAGTTCATTCTGGAGAACTATATCTTTGATAAGCGTCTGACTTTCAGTTACTCATGATAACATTTTAGTAAGACAGCCCAATAGTTTGCAGTTATAACGGCTTGTTAGGCAAGGACACGGCTTCCAGACTAGTTCAGCTGTATAGTAGCAATTCAAACACATTAAGAATATCAAGCGTGCATAAAGACAACTGTTACAAGATGTTATGCTTTGGAGACCGTGTAGATTGGATTACTTGTCACACAAGTACTCAGAGCTAGGTCTTGAAACATCACACCCAGTGCCTTTATGGCTAATACTCCACAATTATTGTACTGCTTCGGGTTGTGGCGACTAGAGATGGCAGCTATAGACTGGAGGTTCCTTTATCACTGAATGGAATCCATATTTGTAGCTCTCCAAGAATTAGTGGAATAACCTGGATACAAAGGAAATACCCAAGACAGAAGTAAAGTGTGTCGAGGAAGATCCAGATAATGCACTTGCTGGAAGTCTGGAATAGCACAGCTCCTGCACTCCTCTTCTTTAGAAAGCATTTCCTTAATGAGCTAGGACAACCTTAAATCCTGCAGTCCATATACAATCTTAGCAACAGCAGCATGAGAGCACTTTATCTAGTATTTTGGAACACATTCTTTTAAGACTTGATTTCACACGAAGAACATTCCCATTTCCAAGGACGTCCTTGGGAGAAACCATCACTAGAGAAGTGTTGTTATAAAAGCAAAACACATTACTGACAACACATGAACTAAAGCATTACCATAAACAATAGGTTGTGTTTCTGTAGCTTGCTCCTCTTCCTTTCTCAAAGATTCTGATGCATCCAGTTTATCCACCTGGAATTGAGACCAACAGTTAAAAAAACCTCCTCTAAAAGAGCTACTTATTCATGGCAGAGAAGTGGAAAAGCCTTAGTGGTATGTTAACACCCATCAAGAAAAGGAGACCATTTACAAGTTAAGATCAATTCAAGTAGCAATGTTGGTACTGGTGCAGTCAAGATTGCCCATTTCCTGAAAAAAATCCCTAATTGAGGGATTTGTGAAACTTCTTTGAAAGCTCACTCCAGGCTGAAGCTTTGCATGGAAGGTCCCATATGGGACCAGAGCTGCTTTGACATCAGTAAGCCCATCAGTCACTGTTGCTCCCGCTGCTTCAAACCAACAGCCTTAGGGCACAAACTCAGATTTTAGCACAAGGAGAGCTGGAGACCTTTGGTGTTGGAGCAATTGCTAAGATAATGCTCAGACCTGGAGAAGTTTCCCTGAATATAACATTGAGGTGAAGCAATCTGAAGTTGGCATTTGTATATAGAAGACTGCAATAGCATCCGACATGTCACTTGAGCCTCAAGATTTCACTTTCCAAACCCATTCACTCATGCAATTTAAGTTCAAATGCAGAGAATGCATGTGTATAAGACTTGCTTTTTTCCACTCTAGAACTGTGTGGCAGTCAGCCTAAACCCACCAATACTCAACTTGTTTGAGCTTAATACACAGTAACAAGACAAGACTAGCCAGCTTCACTCTGCTGCACAGCAAGTGCAATTGTGCTGTTAGCCGACCCCTACAGAAAGGCAAGAGAAGAAACTTGTTCTGTAGTGAAATATTGATCGTTACTAAAACAGATCCAAGGAAACTCAGCATTACTACAGTCTAAGGCAGGCCCTGAAACTAAGACCACAAAAATTCAGTATTGATTTTTTACCTGGGAGATAAGATTTAGCATAAAGTCAAAGACAATCATGCCAATTACTTAAGACAGTAAGACAACTCACAAACCAGATTAGTCTTTTATTTCATTTGTGTCCTTAAAGGAGTTTGAAGACAGGTTTCCTGTACTTACACAGGGTTGGCATTACTTCTTCAGCTACACCAATATCCATGAGTTGAACAGTTTTCAGCTTAACTGTGCTACATTAGCAAATATTTGCAGGAAGCTCTAACTGCTTTCTTCTGTTTAGTTGTGAATTACAACATGTGTTCCATAAACCTGTTAATTTGTAACCTCAATTAGAGGCATAAATCCAGGAAGTGGCATAAGTCCCAAGCTTTATGAGTTCATTCATTGACTGGGCTTTCATGCCAAGCCTTTTTGTTACCTCACACCAGTATCTGGCTTGCTGCTGTCAAAGTGCACAGGACTGTACGCCAATGCTTCAAGACTCGCTTCCAGACACTGTGCTGAGAACGGCACTGTTTTTAACTCAAACAGCAACACACTGAACACAGAAGCACAAGTTTAGAAATGCAAATCCAAGGAGAATGTGGAAAGTTTGCTACTAAGCAGAGGCATTTGGCTTACACACACTTGGAAAGCCTCCAGCCCAGGACACTTAAGGCATTTTTGACCCAGTTTTGATGTCTCCCCTCAGAGCTGAACAAATATTTACAATAACAAACACAAGTTGGAAACCAGCCGGCAGGATGGTTCTTACACCACTTGCTTGAGCATTACCAGGTTCAGTACCCTACACACTTGTAGCAAGATTGTTTTAAAGGCTTTTCCACAGGGACTGCAACAAGCTGCAGAGGAAAAGTAACATGCATTCAATGTTACTGTGTTATGTGTGCATGAAAAAGAGGCAAAAGTACTGAAGCAAGAGTGAGGTCTGAAGATGACTGCCATACAGGCTCCCCCCAAAAAAACCACACGCAGCCCACAGCAATGCCTTGTAGCTTAAGGAATAGTGGGATGTAATCGCAATGACTGCTACACATGCGTAATTTATGCAAACACTGCAGTTCAATTACCTTTTTTCACACACACGCTTTCTTACTGCCTCACTTACTAGCTGCTGAAGGACCTTACACTACGCATTTTAGTCAGGTTAGCCTCGAGTTCCAGTGGTGTAATTACAGACATCTTGTCACCAAGAAGCAGTGTGCATTTAGTACATCTTGAAGCCATTTGTCAGTTTGTTGGCCCTTTGCTTAACCACATTAATGGAAAACTCACACTACAGCTGACCTCTGGTCTAAGAAGAATCGGAGTGGTAGTTACACAGAAGCAGATGGATAGACACCTTAGAGATTGCCCTTCCGAAGGGCAAAATTGCATAGCAAAAGGCAAGCCTCAGAGTAGCCTCAGAAGAGCAATAAGCATTACCTTTTTTTTTTTTTAAAGTGAGGTAGCAAGAGATGTTTAATGAAGCTGAAGAGCTTGGAAGGCAGTCTTTTTTGCACAGCTACAAGAAATTTACTACAGGGAAGAGAACCACCAACTTCATCTAATAGCTGAAGTTTTAAGTTGCTATATGAACTAGGTTAGACTAGCACCAGAAGAACTGGACACCTGAACGAGGAAGAGTCTCTTCTGAAGCAGCTAGCATCTACTCTGCCCACTGTCAGCACGCATTAGTAACGGTCAAGAGATCAGAAACTGGATCACAGTCTTTCAACTAGCAAATGCCATACTGATTTATGGTTCAGAGACAGTGGTCCAAGACTTATTTATTATTGTAGGAGGTTCTTCCTGTCTGACTGGCCATCAAATAGTAGCATCTGTGTATCTTTTCAATACCACATTGACTGTGATCCAACTGATCACGTGTATGCCCTTCCTGAGGATCTATTAGCTTATTAGTAGCAAATGAGTCTAGTTTTGTCCTACAGCACTAGCTACTTGTAGAGTTAAACAATTTGCATATGCTTTAGTGATATTGTTTGGGGGAAAAGCAGTAGCAGCAGTGTAGTAAACATAGGAAAGAAAAAAAACTCATGCAGAATCCTTAGACTTAGTCCTCCAGACTTAAAGATGGAAAACAAGAATCAACTTTCACCTTTTCCTTTATTGCATCAACCTGCAAAGGAATTCAGAAGGTGCAGCTTAGAAAAATCAAATTCCATATTTAGCATATAAAAGGTAGAAACAAAAGCGTCAGGGAAGAAATAATTAAGATACAGCCGAGTAAAAACAAAGATACACCAGAAGTATCTGCTTTAGAAAGGCAGCTCTGCTTGTTGCTAGACCTTACCGCATTTATTTCATTAGCTACACTACAGTTCTATCCTAATCCTTTAGCAGATCATGAAATTTTAATCTTTACGAATCCTACTCCAAGACTACTAGCCTCAAGAGAGGCCTAGCATTAGCTTGGTACATCAGGCATATCTGACAAGTAATGCTATTGCTTAGATAGCTCCCCACCTCCCCCAAAACACAGCATTTAAGGCTAGCAGATTGCTATAGGACTATGGCGCAGTCCTGCCTTTAGAAGTAACAGCCAGGCAAATCTTCTGGACAAACAGACACTTTAGTCTTCATCAACTCAAGCTTGAGTTAAGCTTTTACTTCTCACAGAAGGAGTCTTAATCATTAAGGAATTTATACCATTTCACTGGAAGATACTCTAAAAGCTTCAGCTGGGCAAATCTGGCTAGTTGGTATTTAACTCAAATCTTGTTCAAGCCTGTCAGAGCATTATCAAGTATTTTCCCCATCCTAAGTCACGTCAAAGAAAAGAGAAGTCATAATTAGTGCCATTAAGTATCAGAGCCACATTTTAGGGTTAAATGCACAGCAGACCAAGTTAATTAAAGATCTAGCTACACAGCTTTTTTAGTATACAGTCTAGAATTTAGTTAGAGCTTGATCCCAGCTGGGATTCCTGACTGACACAGCACATGAAGAGCCTGAATCCTGGATCTAGGTTAAGACACTGCCCACAGTCAGGCAAATACTACTGATGTAGGTTCTGTAATTGGTAGATAGGGTGGAGTCTGCAAGTGTTTCAGTCTCTTAGAGGGCGAAGTCTCTCCCCAGATGGACTGAAAAGTAAGTGTGGACATGGACAGACAGACATTTGACAAAGCCCAAATCAATGTTAGTAGCAAGCAGACAGTCTCAAGGCATACACCACAGTGACTAACAAGCTTTCAGTGTTGGAGAAGCACCCGCTCTTACCTTGGTCAAGTATTCCTTCATGACCTGAATAAAGTATGGCATGGCAAAGTCCATGATGTTGTGTCTCCACGCTGTTTCCAAGACAACATCTGGCCTTAGGAGATCATAGCAGGTGAAGAGACAAGCACCAAAGCATTCTCTCTTGTTCTCCTGCAAGAACCACTGCAACAACTCTTCTGCTAACTCAGTATCTTTGGATTCTGAAGCATACTGCATTGCATCCTACAACAGAAGAGAGTCTGTTTAGCCTCAGGTGCCATAGTTAAATACCACATCCACGTCAGTGATTGTACTAAGCTGCAATATACTACTGACATTAGTAGCGAGGAGGCATTCTACAACTTGTTTCCAAGAAATCTGTCCATGTACTGCCACTGTGAAGCAAGAATTGCCAGATTAGCAACAAGCACCACCTAGTGGCATGCAGCTTTACTACAAAGTCACATGTCTCCAAACAAGCCTAGTATGCAAAACCAGACCTGTGTAGCGGCCTTACCTTGTACAGTCTGTCTTTCTTACAGAGTTCTACACTCTGTTTCCAGCGATTGTTTCCTTTGAAAAGATATGCAGCAATTCTTCGGAACTCTATTAGTTCATGCTTCTCCAAACGTTGAGCAAGAGAAATGTTGTCAAAATTGTCATAAGCATCTATAGAAGTCCTAAGGGCCTGAGTTAAGTAGAAAAACAAAAAAAGAAAAAGTTATTCACACCTCAGATGTACAACTGCATCCACAAAGACACAAACATTTTCCATATATCTTAGTTCTGTTCATTCCTACTTCTAGGAAGATAAAGTATTCTAGCCAGACCTGCAGAGACTTACTTTTTTTTTTTTCTTTTTAAAGTAGCTGGTGTTTGACACACACGGAGTTTAGGGTATCCCAGTTAATATTTTTCAATAGTGACTGCTGAGATAAAGAGCCTCTGAATACCAGACAGCTGATCTCTGAAAACAGTCTAACAGCTAGACATCACAGCTGTTAGCACTTTCTACCAGTTCTTTCCTTAGCACCCACTACTTGCCTTAAATAAAAGATGATCTGTCACACTCATAATAAAGTAGCCAGTCTAGCCCCAGTAGGATTGGCCCCAAAAGCTCCCACAAGGCCACTAACAGTTCTCTACTTAATCCTTGGCTAGTCACCACTAGTTCAGTTTGAAGTGGCAAAGGACGTACACTGAAGGAAAGCAAGTTGACAGCAAGCAGGTAAAAGGTACTAAAACCAAGAAAGAAACCTGCATTTCTAGGCATTAAATGCACGCCCAGCTTATTAGGTTAAAATTGATGCAAAAGCCAGCTCGAAGAGAGCTCTGAAATTCAGGAATAGCTGCTCCTATTACAAAGCACATACAACATGCAAGCCGGTACTCGTTCCAGATATTACCGTTTCAGGACAAGACATACCTGGTAGTCTTCTTCAATAATGAAGAGGTTGTTCAGGGACTCATTCACTGATTTGTTGTTGTGATTTTGAACAGAGCGCAAGTACGGCTTAACCAGTGGTAGTTGCTTAACCTTCAAGGAATGAGGTAGATAAATTTGAGTCAAGATAACTTTTTGTAGAGGCATCCCAGCATCTTCCCTGTGAGGCAGTGAAGTAGCTAAGCACTTTAAAATGCTACTACAGCTAAATGCTTTTCCAACTGCAACTTTTTGTTTGATCTGAATAGTAAGAAAATTACCTTTGTGAAGAAAGTGACAGCACGAGTGTGGTCAAGCCGAGGGGACAACACCATCAGCAGATCATTGAGCAACAGAGGTTTAAATTCCAAATAGAATTGAACTGCCTTGTAATACAGCTCCACATTGGCCACCTAGAGATAAGGAAGGGTGCACACTCAGAGCAGAAGCTTGATTTTAGAGGAATACAAATGAAAGAGACGTAACTTTAGTTATTCCAACACAACTAAGCCATCCATCCAAGACTCATTCTTGTCTTTAGAAATCTCTTTAGTTACTGTAGTTGACTTGCTTTTACATGGCAATATCAAGAACTTTGAATTTTAAACAGGCTACGAGTGAAGGAAGAGATGTGAAGAGCACATAACAAGAAATTCACCTCCTTCCACTAGGAAAGTAATACCTTAGTGATGATATCTTTGAACTGGCCTTCTTTCCAAGCATCTGTTGGGTGATTCATCATCGTGATTATGGCATTATCATATTCTTCATACTTATCATACAAGAATACCAGTTCAGCCCAGAGATGAGCTTGTTCTGCAGCTCTCAGAACCTAAGCAAAACGCACATTAGGAATTCCAGTTAACATATATTGCTATCAGTGTCCATCAGCACTCAGGCTTTAGCACTATTAACAACCTCAAGAGCTGATATTGCAAAGCTAGGGTACAGACAATCCTGACAGATACATTTTAAGTCAAATTTAAGGCCTCAGACTTTCACCTTGGGGATGTTGACTCTGGACCAGAACAGCTCCAAGTGCTCCCTCATCTTCTGTGGCTTGAATTTAGAGTAGAGAATTGCTAGCTCTGTAAACATCCCCATGTGTGCTCGCTCAAGTCCAAGTGCTGCTTCCAACATAGTTATCAGCTCTTCAAAGTAGCCACGATCCTAAGAGACACAGACAGTTAGAGATGTTTCACATTCGGAACCAAATTGACTCTAAATTTCCAGCTTTGGACAGAGTTACCATGAAAGAATTTAGGTGTTGATTGTATAACAGGAGTCAACTTAATTACCTGGTAATAGTTGATTAGCTCTTCCAACTCATCTGCATGCACAACAATATGAAGTCCACACATCTGGGCCAGGCGGAACTCTTTTCCATCAACACAAGCAAAGCAGACCTGGAATTGACAATTGCATTATTACTTATAATCAAAGTTTCTAAAGAGGCAGCAGCTTTGAAGTCCCTTAACTTAATTCAGTTGGTAAGTTTACCTCTTTCCATGTGCGAGTACTGTTTGCTTTCCGAGCACCATCCACAGCTGCCTGGTATTCACCTAGGTGAACCAAAGTGGAGGCTAAACGGCCGAAGTTGGACACGTTATTATACAACAGCTTAGCTGCTT
Organism: Pluvialis apricaria; assembly: GCA_017639485.1. Classification (NCBI taxonomy): domain Eukaryota; kingdom Metazoa; phylum Chordata; class Aves; order Charadriiformes; family Charadriidae; genus Pluvialis; species Pluvialis apricaria. The sequence goes on from CM030024.1 coordinate 2,355,405, forward strand.
CGTACATCTTTTCATCATAACAGCGATCACCAACCTACAGGAGAGCATAACCAGGTTATTCTTGCAGCTTTTCAGTCAAGGTCTTACAGAAGGTGTGCAGTGTTCAAGCCATTATCAAAATGGAAATGCCTTTTAAGCCCAAGATCTATCTGCATATCCAAAGAGACAGAAGTTCCAACACCCCTCTGGTTAGCAAGGCCTAAGGAACCCGCTACTACGATTCAGCAAAACTGGAACTCGGTCTCACTCACTTGCTGGATATGTGCATTGTTGGGTCCATTGATAAACTCCTCTAGCTCTGCTAGACGATTTGTTTTAGCAAAAGCAAAGATTAATTCTGTTTCCACATATGACTCCCGGGCCTTCTTGCGTGCCATCTGGAGGTACTTCACCAGTTCTTCCCAGTTTCCTATGAAACAGAGTTCAGAATACTTACTTCCCATCATTGAGGATACTTGTGCTTAAGCTATGCTACCAGCTCAACCTAGTTGACATTAAGTATTTCTACAGCTATTCCCCAAAAATCAAGACTAGCCTTCACACCACACATTCTACATTAGATTAATAAAGTCACCTTATCATGGGCTTAATTAAATAAATCCGGTATTTAACTACATGTAAAAACCTCCTTAGCAGCAACTGCTCTGAGAGAAGTCTCCAGCTAGCTAAAGAAATTAGTTATAAGACCACTGATAATCTGCAAATGGAATATGCTATCCTTTCCCATTCTCATTTAGGGCAGTCTTTGAAGGACCAGATTCCTCTGCTTGCATCAAGATACAGGTTTGGCAGAACTGCAGTTTGAGCAACAGACCATGCAAGAGAGCTGAGCAACATCAACAGCAAATGTTTAAGTAAAAATTAATCATACCACTGGCATTGGCAGCTTGAACAACTTCCATGTACGAGGAAGGATCATCTGCTTTAATATACGAGTCAATTGCTTCTTTTACCATCCCTTTCTGAAGCTGTGCTTTGGCCAGCTGACTCCACACAGCAGGCTCATTGCAACGTTCAGCAAATTCATACGCACGATCCAGGTTTCCAATGTGCTCTATTAATACCTAAAGAAAGGGTTACCGTGATCAGCCACTATCTATAAAGGTCAGTTTTACAAGGCACTGCTTTATGTTAGATCTTCAACGGATCCACAGTTGCTTTTAAAATAGGGACTACTCTGTAAAACCCATGCAGCATGAGTGATTTCATGCTTATGAAGTTTCACTTTACTAGACAGTTCAACACACAATGTTTGTTCTACTTCATAAGACACCGAGCAGCTTTGGTCACTTTGCTAACAGGTGTCAAGTACTGAAGTCACAAGTTAACGGCAAAGTCCTTATGTGAGGATGCACATGTCACAAGGAGTTATCACAGACTGAGATTTTAAGATACCTGTACAGCTGATGTGTTGACATCAAACTTCCTGAAGATAGCAAAAGCCTCCTCGAAAAGCTCATTGCTGATAGCTATGTTGGCTATGTCTGGAGCATCATAGTTATCCAGGCGATTGATGTATTCCATGACACGGGTGCGATCAGCCTTAATAGCCGTAAGAATGAGCAGGTTCTGCAGATTCCTAAACAGAGAAAGAAAATACAAGTACGTTATCGTGTAACAATCGAGAAACTCACCCTCCCCTCTGGAGAAGGTATTAGTTTATTTGCTGTTCCACACTGGAGCAATTTAACACCTGCACCAGGTGTAATTTCAAGTTTCCTGTGACTTAGTTTTGACTTTACACACCTGTGCTCACTGAACACAGAGTTATCAAGAACTATTTTCTCCAGCAGTTCAATAAGCTCATTAGGAAGATCTGCAGTCATGAAGGCCTTCACAGTAACAGAGACTTCCTCAGGGTCCTGTGTCTCCGACAGCGCAGTCTGTACAACCTGTAGGCAGAGTCAAGCCATTGACAAATCAGTTAAGTCAGGTACTAGCAAGTCAAGTTAGGAGAGCAAAGGCTTTTAATGTTTTGTCAGTTATACCTGGTCAATTAGCGGTCTCCTGTAAGGGTTGCTTTCCAGTAGTACGCTGGCCCACAGTTCAGGGTCTTTACGACGAACTAAGTAGCGGGAAAGACTTTTGAAGAGGGAGTTCTCATTGCACACCTAGTGAAAGGCAAAAGTTTATTCAGAGCGAAGTCACAGCTATCGAGCCTACAGCAGACGAGCTAATTGTATTGCAACATCGAATAAGCCTGCCTGAGATGCAGACTAGACATCTCAGGCTTTGATACTTCCATCAGCCTCCCACTCTAGGATGTGCAGGAGAGTCTCCCATTTCTCACTAAGTTGCAGAGGGAGATTGAATAGCTACCTATTCTACTATAAGCGAGCAATTGCTAGCTTAATACTTTTTAGGAAACAAATGCTTTTGTCAGTCATAAACCCGAATGCCTATCCCATGATACTCAGGTTAGAACTTAACCCATGAGTCAGCTGCCTTGGCATACATACATTAATAAGTTCCAAATCGCACTGTCCACGCTCATAGGCCACACAGGCCAGGTGAGGGTCCCTCTTCTCACAGTATTTGCCAACAACGCGACTATCATAGTAAGGATTCTCACGCAGGAATCTTTCTGGGTTGTTGTTGCTATCAATGTATATTTTGGCCAGTGCATTGTGAGTTGCAGGCTCCTCACAACCCTCATGAATTCTTGCTTCCAGCCAGGGCAGAAGCAGTTTCAGCCTAGAAGGAAGCAATTTTCACATTAGAGAGGTTGAGCAAATAAGCAAGTATCCACTTGCACAGTTTCTTCACTATAGAAGTCAGCTTCACTGTAGGATAGAGTCAGTAACTAAACCAGAGCCATAGTACTCCATTGTGACCTGCATTCTGGGTCATTATTATAATAGTGTAACTTTCTGACACTGTGAAGAACATCACACGCCAAAGATGCTCTGGAGGCTGCTTAAGAGAGGTCCCCACATCAGTGAAGAAGTAAAGCAGACTTTTGCTGCTTGCCCACCCAGCGGCAGCCTCTTGTTATGTCAGTACCAGCTTTAGCTATGTAATGAGGACGTGCATTGATGGATGAGCAGTATAACCATTACCAGTTCGGCAGTGTTGAGAGACCTGTAGGAGTTTAGTACCTGTTTCTTTTCTCAACCTCTGCAACAAGCTCATCAGTCGAAAATTGACCTCTCACTACAAGGATGAGGTTCTTTATTACATCTTCAGAGCAATCCACATCAAGCAGTCCCCCAATAACAACAGGCAGACGGCTCGGATTCACCTAAACAGGATAATTTAAAGTCAGTGTGTTGTTACACAGTATAGACAGACAATACTTATCCCTAAAGTACACATGAAGGCTGCTTGTTAGGATTGACCTCATCTTCCTGCCTTTACTCCCAGCTTCCTGAGGTTCTAGGCAAGCTTGAAAGTAAATTCTTCAGTCAGGAGGGGTTCACTAATGCTCAGTCCCCATAGAAAGAGCTCCTGAATAAGCCAGTTTGCCCCTGCAGGAAGTATAAAGGAGAACTTCCCTCCTCCCCCAACACACCCGAAGTTAGAATTCCCCTAAGAACTCCAAAGTTATTCTATTCTAACAAGTCTTCCTCCTTCAAGAGGCACATCAGTGGAGGTTACTGCTCAGCTTGACTGAAGAATAAATAAGAGAGCCGACTCACATAAGGGCTAACTTATTGGAAGCCACTAATAAGTACTTACCTAGGTCTCAAGTAGGAGGCTGTTTGCAGAATACTTACAAACATAATGCCTATAGTTGCATATATTACAAGAAAGACTTAGTTTAACTCATTAAAGCCAAGTGACAAATTGTAACTTACCTTCTGTACATAAATCTCAATATATTTTTGGAGATTGTTTCTATACAAGTACAGCACCAAGTCGTGGACAAAGTCAAAGCGATCACATACAATGATGAGTGGCAACTGGTCAGTGAGTTTAGCTTCCTATAAAGAAAAGAGCTTCAGTAATTTGGTTTTGCTTTCTGGCTTAAGCAAACAAATATAGTTACAAACTGTTAAAGTTTGTATTTGAAAATACAAAGCTGAATTTGGACAGCCAAAACTCAACAGTCAACCAAATAATGACAGCTTATTGTTTAACTAATTGTTTGCAATACGTAGCAAGTAGGAGTACTCACACCCACTGCAGGGCCTACAGCAAGAAGCTTTTGAAGGTTAACTCTGCTCCTTTGCAGAGTCTAGAGTTTTACAACACAGTACAACTATTACAAGCCTAAGCTATAAATAGCATTTTTAGTTGCCACTGGTGTTTGGTGTGCAGGATTAGCACTCTGGGATTTCAAAGTGAATTTAACCAAGACTAGATTAAGTTGTGGATCATAACATAAAACTTATATACAGAATTGACTTCAAGTGCCATGTGATACCTTCTAACTATGGATTTAGACAACAGTAAGAATCAAGCTAGTAGCAGCACTATTTGAATTGCTAATCAGATTAGTTGTCTAAAAGCATTCCAACTTTCAGCATAAGATTACAAAGGTTACAGTACAGAAGCTTAGTCTATGTGGCAGACAGTATTCCAGATGCATGTGTCAGATCACTTATTCGAACATGCACATCCCAGAATATAATCCTACATATAAGTTACACTTAAGGACTTTACACAGGGAGGCCTGTACTGGGAGATTTACCTGGTACATGTCCTGCACATTCCAGACATGGAACAGCACAAAAAACAATAGCTTTCATCAGGAATTTGACAGCTTGATAACTTATCTTAGGTGGCTTGATCAATTTACATACCTTACACCTCGGTGACACCAGGTTATTTTTATAGAATTCTCATTTGAGGAATTTTGCCATCTTCAGATATGATCAACAAAATCTAAGGCTATGCTATGTAACCGACAAACACGAAGGCAGGAAGTGTTCCCAGATAAAGTTTTCCCTCCCATGCTGGTTCTCAGATATTTCTAGCAGTGTTACATTTGTCAATAAGCTCAGCACTAACAGCAGGCTACAGAACCTGAACTTGGAGCACATTATCTTTTTCCACACTTCAGAAGTGTTTCAGCAACGCTCTGAATCCTGGCTATAACAGTCAAGTTAGCACGTATTTACACTGACTGGCATATCCTAGCAGAGCTAACCTGCACTTCACCTGACTAAAGTTTCACTAAGTGTGTAGGAGTAAGATGAGTGGCATAGATCAGCATTGAACCCTGAAAGTATTTATGGAATTAACTGACATTATGCATTTGTGGTTTCTGTAGTTGCTCAGTTGAAGCTGATTACACTGCAAATAGGCATTAAGTTATGAACTCATTTGGCATTACGTTTGTTCTCAACCTTCAAGTTATCCATTTCCTACGCTACAGCAGACATCTGTAATAAGTTCTAGATGAGCTGGGGCTACTGTTACAGTTTAAGAGTTCAAGCCAGGTTAACCTTACCAAGAGCAGTGAGGAACCGATCTAACATTGTCTATTTTTTAGATACTGTTCCACGCTCAGGATCTATTAGGAGGTACTGCCAACATGCTACATACCTCTGGTTTAAGAGGACAGATGGATCTTTAAACTTAAGACTCATCTGTATTTTCACAGAGCTGCCTCATTTCACTGCTGACACACACCATATTTTATCAGAATCCCAAAGAGGCCAAGACAGTCCAGTGCTATTTAAACATTACCTTCAGGAAGTTTTTAACACGTTCTGGATCATAGCAGTTACTTTCCCTGCAGATTCTTTCCACTTCTTTAATCTGTCCCGTCTTGCATGCAGCTTGAATGTACTTGAAGTGCACATCTGGATCCTGGCTGAAGTTTACAATAGAGCCCAGGAAATAAAACAAACCTCAAGGGAAACAGTCAACATGTTAGTCTGCTAAAGCACTTGATTTGGATCAGTATTAGCTTTTAAGGAAGCCTCCCAAGTTACTATTACATGAAAATTTGCATCTGACTACTGAAGTTTACAAAGAACTGAAAAAAAAATAAAATTCAAGCATTGTAATTGTATTACAAAACCCAGATTGTTCTAGCTGAGTTGAGTCTGTTGTTGTTCCCCACGTATTACACAGACTAGCATGTTATACGCAACTTCGGTAAATACTGATCTATCATCATCAATTGCCATAGGTCAGCTTTGTTAAAACATTCAGCACATGCCTTCCACGCAGTCCCTAGACAGGAGGGAAGGAAGAGTTTAGAAAGCCAAAACTAGCTGTGCCCAAAAGCTACTATCACACCTTTCACCAAAACAAGCACACAGTGCAAGAGATGCTTGCCATGACCCGCAGCTAAAGATCACTTAAAACTGATGTCATATAATCCGTGACCACTCTAGACAAGCGACTGCCAAGTCACTTAAATATTAACGTGTTTTTTGGAAAAAACACACATAGGCTGCCTATGCAAAAACTTGTCTACAATAGCATCTTATTCCACTAACCATTCTCCAAATGTCAATAGTCCAAGATCACGCGGTGTTCTCAGTCTTTAAGGAGGTTATCTCTAAAGCTCAGCAAGATGCTGTTCAGCCACACATCTGCAGAGATTTGACTACTCACGTACCACCGTGTTGACTAGCCTATGCACAGCTAGTCTTGTTAAGAAGTACAAAAGCCCAAAACCCAAAGGCTACACAAATTTAAGATGAGCATTTTGGACCAAGGAAAGAGGCCAGCAGCTTCCTCAGTTAACTTTTTAGGTTGACTACAGCTGCAAGCTTTTTGGTAGCATTTCAGAATATCAAAATATGCAACACTGAATGTTGGTGCCCCCCTTAATGGGGGAACTTTAAAGATTAGGTCAGGTGTGGAGACAGCTTTAAGGTCTAGTTTCTTAAGCTCAATATGGCTTCCCAGATTTCAGCAGATAGAGAGTTCTTAATACACACATGTATGATGAGGCCAGCACTAGCTTCTTTTGCTAGAGGCAAGAGCATGAACTTACCTTCAAAGCTCTTGAAAGACTCAAACAGCTCAATAAGTGACTGTGTTGACAGTTGTTCATGGTATTTTGAAGCTACCTGGACACAGATCTGCAGGTTCTGACGAATGTTAGCAGACAACATAGCACGCAGACACTCCAGAGAGTCTTCTACCGATAAGGAACCAAAATAATTCACTAACCACTGCAAAAACACATAATCCATTTTAGACCCAATTAGAACACTCTACGCTCTGAAGTCAAATGTTGAAAGCAATTAATAATTGCCTGGCTTTTGCTAGATTCAGGATATTTGATCTCATACCTCAGGATTGAGAAGATGAGTGTGAACTACTGCACGCTTGATGTCATACAAGTCTGTGAAGTGTTCCAGTGCTCTCTGTAGCAAGCCAGCTTTCTCACACAGCTGAGCTATGTGGGCCCGGTCATAATGAGTAAACATTTGGTTTCCCAGGATAGCATCTGCAACCTAGAAAGAATATTGAAAAGTTTCATTTAATTCCTAAACACTATCACATTTGATACGAACCACAATGCAGTGGCTCATCTAGCTACAGACAAGCCTGATCCAATTTAACTCTGAAAGCATACCTGAGGTGCATGCATGAGGTTCATCTCGAGTAAACGTGTCTGCAGGGGACCTTCTGAGGGACGATTATTCTTCAGCGCATCCAGCAAGAAGGCTGTACATTGCTGAATTAAATTATATTCCATAAAGACATCCACAATCTGCAAAAAGAAGTTTAGGCTTTTGACTAGGGACTGGAAGCATATTTAAACAAAGTACGATCAACTGCAGCATCCAAAGCTAGACTGTTCATCCTGGCACTGCGCTAAGCTGCCATTTAGTGTTTTTAAAGCTAGGCAAGAAACAGCATTGCTCTGGTAAGGTAAACCCAAATTCATAGTTCAAAGTGTTTCTCTGATGGTAAGAGTATGGCTCCTCTTACCAACTTAAGGCCTTGGAAGTTAATATTTCATAGCAATAAAATTATTTACTTGTGTTATGTCTGCAAGAGGCTCTTCATCTTGAACAAGCATTTGTGCAAACTGCTGTCCTTGATCAGGGCTGATTCTCATCACATTCCTCAGCAGAAAAATCCAGTCTGGAGTATACCCAACCTGAAGAGATAATGAAAAGTAATAACTCACCAAGAGCACAAGCCTTGTTAAACACAGAGCTCAGTAAAAGCTGCTATCAGCAGCTTACACAACCCAGTCAAAATTCCCTCATTTGGAAGAGGGAAGTATGAAAGGATACATGTATGCAGTCTAGTAGTAATTATTTATAACAAAACCTTAGGCCAAAGTAGGTACTACACAGGCTCTCAGATTCCCCCACAATTACTTGTAGCTACTTTGGAACATACACTAGTTATTCTTAAATACAGGACAGATAAGGCAACTTAATTTCCTCTCACCTTCTTAGCATACAAAACAATCTTCTGGACTTGTCCCGTTTCAGCAAAACACTGGATGACTTTGTTTGGAACGTTGGCTCTCAGGTACACACTAAGTGCTAGCGTCGGATCTACAGATTTCACAAGGTCTCCCAGCTCCTCTGAGCACTCCAGCTGCGTAAAAATATAAATACAGTCAGTCCCCCCTGATAGTGCCATGCTGAAATGCATTACTACCCTCTTCCTCATTTTTCTTCCTTTTGGACTTCTCTTTAAAAAAAATTAAGGCCCAGCTTTACAGCATTATCTGACTCTTTCAGCAGTGATCTAGTAGGCTCTGTTCCTTAGGCTGTTCTACGTGAGTCAGAAACGCATTTGTAGAGCTAAAAATAATTAAGTGGTAGATTGTATCAGCATGTTTCTTCAGCTAGTTACAGAAATGTAACCACAGTTCAAAGTCTATGCAAGCCAGTATCCAAAGAAGCCTGAAGGGGTTTGGTGAAGAACAGCAGCAGCTCAGAAGCTTTCCATACTAAGTTCACCCTGCTGTAATTTTAAGTAGAATGAGCGAAGCTCTTAAGAGCATTTGAACAATTCTCTGGCAGTAATATGGGTCATAGTTACAGGTAGAGTGAACACCTATTGCTCAACTGTTTGACCACACCAGCGCATTGATGAGTTGCCCAGTTGAGTTCTCCTGGGGAGGGGACACACTGTTAAGCAGTTACATCCCTCCAGGGCCCTGAAAATATCTACCCCAAGTTTACCTTATCTTCTTTTAACCATTTTTCCAAGAGCTGTTTGCGTCCCTGCTGAAGCACTGGTCTGCAAAGTTCCAGCGACTCGTACTTATTCAGCTGCCCTTGGTCAAGCAGAATGCCGAAGTATTGGAGTAAAGGGGAAGTCTGTCCTGGCTGAGCTGGAACACTCTGGAACCGGCGTATGGTGTCTGGAGTACGCAGGATTCCCTGCCAAAAATAGAGGTGCACTTTAGTTTTCTGTTCTGCTATTGTGGCTTGGCAAGATTTTCTCCAGAAAGCTGAAGTTAGAAACACTTGCTACAGCGACATTGTGTTTTGCCAGCCCAGAATAAGCCAGAAGCAGTATGGTTGAACATCAGCTCAGACACTGTCTTTGGGATGTTTTGACTGAAGATGTGCAATAGCAGCCTATTAGGCTTGTTTCAGTAGCAATGCAGATTTAAGTTCAGAGGACTGTCCTACAGAATTACGACACCCTTGTCCTTGCAAACAAGTTCCTCTCATCGGAATTTAATATGGTCTTTGCTCTTAGTCTGTCCTTTTTGTCCTGTTTCCAGGTGCAGCCTTAGCTAGAGGCTGTCTTTTCATAGAGACTTTTTTAATCATTGGAGCAGTAAAGATAAGTACCAGAAACATTAAGTCACATAACCGTTGCTCATCATTTACTCCTCTCTCCCTCTGTGAGCGTCATACAAGCTTTAAGATCTTCCAGCATACAATCAGTACTCTCAACACATAGTGTACAGGTTCTTCACAGGCACGTTAAGTACTACATTAGGACAGGCGCAGTAACAAGATTCTGGTCTTGCCACTCATGAAATTCAGCAAGCTTTCCTGAAGCAAGAACTTTAAGCCAGTAGAGTTCAGTACTGTTCTGAATATCAGTCTATTACCTTTGGAGCATTAGCTGCCACTTTTGCTGCCTCTGAATAGTTCCCTTGTGCAAACAGTGCATTGAATTTTCTGGCAAAGAGTTCCTCAGCACCTGCCAGGTTGTTGCGGACAGCCATTCGTAAAGCTAGGTCAGGATTCTGCAGCACATTTGTGATATAGGGAATAATATTCTCTTCTTCCACACACACTGAAAGCACCTGAATAAGTCATCAACGAAAACTTCCAGTTAGTCCAAATACAAGAAGCGAGCCAAGGGCTAAGCTAACCTCTAAAAGGAAAGCTATGGCATACATGTAAAGCCTTTTCATCCCTTGCTAACTGCACAGTGTTGCCATTTTATTTAAGAAACAGACCTCCAGTTAGAAAGAACCTCTACCATCCAATTACTGCATCAAGGCAGATGATTAACAGCCAGTTTAAACTGAGGTATTTACAGAGGTCAGAAATAAAAGGATGCAAGAACTATCTTTCTATAACCTGTACTCAGTGTCTTAAGTAACCAGTCCTAGAGGACAAACTAGGAACAAACCTTCTGCTCTGTATTACCCACGCTCAACAAGCAACAGTATTTGAAATCAATTCACTCTGAAGGCATAGCTGTACAGTGTTAGTAGACTGGTTTAAAGTTTAACGTTAGATGTGCATGAACGTACAGCAGCAAGTTTTCTTTGGGGCTCAGAACACTGTCAGACATCAGATGTTCTGAACAAAAAGTTCAAAGGTAACGTATTTAAGACCTCCACTGCTCTTCCTTGCTCTGCAAGAGGACAAAATCTGCCCCCCAAGAAGAGGTATATTCTAGTTCCATCCTCAACAGTAGGACAGTGTTTAGATCCACTGACGGCCATTACAAAACCCCCAAAATCATGCAACCGGAACCTGAGTTGTCAAAGAAGCTAGAAGTCAGACAAGCTGCACTTCTGTTCAATTATCTGATACTACCACATTCTTCATTCTATTATTTTGTCTTGTTAATTTCTGGAAACTTTTAGACATTGATATGAACGCTACAATTATCTTAAGAGCCAGTGGGATTAGCCAGAAAAGTGGTTTCCAGGTCAAGCTTCCTTACTTGTCCCTTTCTGTTTACTCCAATAATTCCAGCTGTTGCTTCATGCTGTGCAGTAACAAATATGGTCTCTCCACTGATTCTGTTCATATAGATACAGGTGCCAGTTTCCAGGTCATACAAGTGGATATAGCCATATTTGGTTATGAGAAACACCACATCGTGCTTGTCACTGATCTGCAAAACAGAAATAGATTAATCATATTTGGTATTGTATAAAAGAAGTAAGTCCTTTCAGGAATCAGCAGGTAGCTGTTCCATTTCAGGACAACAAGTGCTGGCAGATTTTTTTACTTAATACTTATCATAGAATCATAGGATTGCTGAGGTTGGAAGGGACCTTTAAGATCATCAAGTCCAACCATTAACCTACCCTGACAAAACCCACTTCTAAACCATGTCTCCAAGTACCACATCTGCCCTTTTTTTAAACACCTCCAGAGATGGTGAATCCACCACCTCCCTGGGCAGCCTATTCCAATGTTTAATAACCCTTTCCGTGAAAAAATGTTTCCTAATATCCAGTCTAAACCTCCCCTGACATAACTTAAACCCGTTTCCTCTTGTCCTATCACTTGTCACCCGGGAGAAGAGGTCAGCCCCCACCTCTCTACAACCTCCTTTCATGTAGTTGTAGAGGGTGATAAGGTCTCCCCTCAGCCTCCTCTTCTCCAGGCTGAACACCCCCAGTTCCCTCAGTCATTCCTTATAAGATTTGTCTCCAGACCCCTCACCAGCCTTGTAGCCCTTCTCTGGATACGCTCCAACACCTCAAAGTCCTTCTTGTAGTGAGGGGCCCAAACTTGAGTACTATCACAGTAGAATGATGTTTTAAGAGCTTGAAAGACAGTTAAATATAAATGGATATTTCTTCCATACACAAGAACATGCTGCCTTTGAATGTTGCTTCAGTCTCCACCTTTAACAGTACTCAGGCAGGAGCAGAAATCACATGAATTCAGTGCCAAGCCTCAGGTCAATATATTGACCACCTGGCTTCCAGCGCCCTGTTACAGTGTCACATCCACCGAGAGAAGCGACAGACTCGTCCTTGTGCTCTTGTCTGCAGCTGTCGTACCTGCATGGCAACAGGAAAGTCATTTTGTGCTTCAGGAGGAAAGAAGACATCCACTGCTTTCTTTGGAAATGGCTGATTCCCAGTGGGTGGTGTGCCAACTTCAATGATGTGCAACTGTGCGATAGATAAGATTTGCCTGTTAGTTCTTGTATTTAGGTAACAATAGATTCAACGATGAAGATAAGGCAATTCTTTTGCAGCTGAGCCTTAATCCCAAGTTTATGCAAAGACAGAAACTAAGTCAGCCTTCCTAAATATTTTCACTAGCTAAAGGCGTGGCATACTGCATTCACATACTATAGACGAAGGAAACAGTTAAGCATTATCTTTATTTACCCGTAGTTACTCTGAAGTTTAAGGATTTGGTTAGGTCACTTTATATACACTTTTTCAACTTGGTTAACATTCTACAGAGACCGTTCTGAAGATGTTTCTCTGAATCTAGCTTTGGGTTTACTCTGTTTTAGCTGTCACAAAGTAGCTTACAGAATTCCAGTGTTAGTATTAGACCATCAATTAGCCTTGTAACACTACTACTTAATTTTTTTCATCCAATAATTTTGAAATAAGTTAAGCCTGATACTGGGGATCAGCATCAAAGAAAGATTATGACAGCTTTTCCTTTAAGCTTAGCCTGTGAAGCTGAGTCACGTGTTTCAAGCAGCTAATTAGGCTGGTCATGACACGGCAGCTCACTTCATAACTCAAAACAGACTCCTGCTACATCAGGTAATCCCTGCTGTGAAGCTCTGTATGTACCAGTTTTCCATGTACATTAAATATAGCATCCAGACTGACATAGTCCTTCACTTTTTTCCTAATGGCAACTTTGTGCATTAAACCACCTGTTTTCCTGGAAGCAGATAACCAGGGCGAGTCATTAAAGATTACAGCATATTTAGAACCAAGTCTTACCTTACCCCCAGCTTGCCCTCTTACTGCAAAACAGAAGAGAGTGGATTCCTCAGCATTTCCTTCCATCTTGAACTGCGCAAAGCTAGCTGCATGTCCCTCAATTGGCTGTGACACTTTTCTATCTACAGAATACAGCTGCATTGCTCCCACAACACGATTTTGCTAGACAAGACAGAACAAGAGTCAGGAAAAACAGGTACTCGGACAGGAATTTCATTTAAGTTAGTGTTGGTGAATATGTTGTCGTATCAAGCTGAAGAATCATGCCATGCTTTCTCTTAGAAAGGCATAACTTAAGACTCTTAACCTTGTACTAGCGTTTATACCATTACTGCAATATTTTCAGTTACACTTCAGCTTGCTATTTGAAGATCACCACAAGCATTTACATTCCCAACAATGTTTTAGGAAAGAAAACAAACATATTGGTTTCCTATAGAAGAAGGAACAAGCCAAGCCTCCCAAGTGGTAAAGTACCTGTGCAGATATGCCAGTTAGCAGGAGCCATTTCTGCTTAGCATCAGTACGGTAGTTGATGATCTGGCAGCCAGCAAGACTAGAATGGCGGTCAAACATTTTCACAGGCTGGGACTCCCCCTCCATACTCCAATGGTAGACTGCATTATCCGTTACAAGGGCAACAGTATTCAGAGAGATCCACTTCCAAAAGGTGACATCATCTGTCATTGTATGAGCCTTCATTTTGCTCTTCATTTCAATGTTAAATATTTGAAGCGTTTTCCCAGCTAGAAAACACAACATTGCTAGACAGGTTACAGTTTCCACTCGTTACGTCAAGCACTGGTTAAAAGTAGAAGAGCTGCACTATGACATTACACCCTTACGACTTCCTTCAAGAAAATGCTGTTATATACTGGCAGTATCTTCAGTAATCAGCTATTACTTTTAATCAGACCACATGCCTAGGCTAATTTTACCAATTTGCCACTACTGAGCAATCAAACAGATGTGGAAAACAACTTGGTAGGAGACAAGAGCTTCAGCTACATGAACAAGTTGTATTATACTTCATGTACATCAAAACTAGGTCACAACAATGCTGAGTCTCTTGAAAGTTGTGAGGAGAGCTACGCCAGTTATTAAAAACTGTGTCCACATCTGTTTTAAGTATAAAAAAAGCACAACATGGAATGGTCAAGTTGGCAGAGGGCTTTCATAATTCAGACTCATTAACCAAAACCCTCAGGTTGCACTAATGGGATACACAGCTACTGGCTACAAACCAGACTAACAGAAACTGTGCAAGGAAAGGAATCTAGTGACCAACACAAGCTCTAGAAGGTAAGAGGCAAAGTTCTCTGAATTATATAGAATGGTGCATACATACAATCCTGAGCAGCCACCGGCAGTCATTTCTACCAATTTTTACAATGTAGTGGCATATAAGAAATTATTTCTTCCTGTTGAGAAGATAAGGAAGGCTCTGACCAACTTCTAGTTTTAGGAGACAGCTATTTAAGCACATGCTAGTGTAGCCCAAGAGGAATATTAAACATCATGTGAAACTAGGTGCAGGTCAGAATATCTGCTGCAGTTACTAACTGTAACTCAGCTTGATAAAGTCACAATGCCATACGGGCAAGTGCCTCCACTCACCAAGGATTAGGTTTAGTTAGAAGCCACCATTAGTTCAGCTGCTGACATAAGATGCAGAGTCAGGAGTTTCTCCAGAGCTTGGAAAAGACTGTTTAATGCAGTGTTACTCAGGCTACAGGCGAGCAGCTTATCGCCATAGCTAGTGCAACTGGAGCTTTAGAGTCAAGGGGTATTACATTCAGGTAACGTGTATCCTACGTGCTATGCAAGGCATATTAAGAGGCAAAATCTAGACTTGAGTTGAAGTCCTGTTTATAAAAAGCTTAATATCAATATTGCAACAGTTTAAGTATACTTCGAGTTCTTGAATGGTATAATTTCCCAAATCTTAAGGAATCCCTTGTTCGGGAGAGCATGAAAAACCTCTGAATTTTAGGCTTTCAGTTGCTTAACACCACTGTTCAGCCATGTGCACCATAGATCTGAGCCATTTGATTCTGCTTTCACTTTTCATAAGACAGGACAGGAATTAGTACAGTCAATTGAAATAACTCACCATCTGCACACATAAGAAAGCATTAAAGTTGTGACAAAACAGGAACACAGTATTAAAGTCAAACTTAAATAACACTTAATACATATAAATCTTCCCGTTAGCAATATGTTCATTTCTAGAGTGACAGTATTTGAGCTTCCTGGGCCTCCTGGGGAAAGACAGCAACATTTCTGGAGACGCCAGAGGAATGCTTGTTCTCTGTATCGCCAGAGATACCAAGTCAGCTGACCTTGTGCTTTATTCACTACACAAGTCTTCTCTGCATAGTTTTACTCTTCTTATCGCTGACTGATGTAATAAACATGCACAAATCGGTGCACCGGCCTCTTCCAGCAAGGCCAGACTAAGGCCTTCAGGAATATTTCCCCTCCTCCTCAGTCTTACTTTTCCCCTCTGTAAAGAGAGGCTTAGTTGATAGACCTTATACACTTAGGAGATCAGGTGTCACTTCCCTCTAACGTTATTCCAGACTAGAGGCTCCAGAAGGATCTTAAAGTCTGAACTTCCCTTCCAGCTCTCTCCACTCAGAAGCTGTAAACGTTCTGACTGAAGCAAAAAACTCATCCTAATGATCAGCAAATAGCAGGAAGCCTTAACTGAAACTTACTGCCCAGCTACCTTCAGAACTGAAAATGCACTAAACCTCAGTTCCCATTAAGCTGTGGAAAATTGGTAAGGGATCTTCCCGCATAAGTTGCCTGAGACTTAAGTCAGTCAAACTAGTCTTACAGAAAGCTCGCCATCCACTTCAGACACTTCTTTATCAGTATTTCCATACCTTTTAATGCAATGACTTTACTGGCAGGGTTCATGATAGCACTGTCAGCTGAAATTGGTCTTCGAATAGGGTTGCTGGGGTCATTCATGTCAATGATCACCACTTGAGCCTGTTCTCCTACTTTCTCTCTTATGCAGATGAATTTGTCAGACTCCATTGTCAGAGTGCTGAACCCAATGTTTGCTGGGTTGATGCCCAGATTTTGGAGCTGGAAGAGAAAAAAGGTTTAGCATTAAGTTACTACCGCAGTACAGCCATAAACAGCTTTTGTGAAAGTTGCAAGAGACACAAGGCTTCAGGTACATTTGTGACAATACAACCATGCTACCCAAAAATGGCACTGCACGCAAATTCTTGCCCATCTTCAATTAAGCCCAGCAGGCCTCCTGAAGCAGCCCTGCAGCATTCAAGCACTTGGTACCTCATCTTCAAGGTCCGCTTACAAATTACTGTTTTGAGAACGTAACTTTTGAACCCCTCATATGGTTTAAGGCACACTGAACTTGCCTGCTCCCGGCAGCTGTGCTAGAGTTGCAGCTTCAGTACTCACTCACCAGCTTCGCTTCCAGAGCCCTAACTTACTCCATTAAGCCTGGCAGCCACCACTATTTCAAGCTTAACATCACATGTGAGGCGTCTGAGCTTTATCTTTATCCTTGTAGAGTTAAAAAAAGCTACCTGTCTAGCAATTAGCCTAGTCCTGTCTAGCAGCAAGGCTGTATAGTACCCAGGAGGCAGAGCTAGCACATACAAGATGGGCACTATTGAAATCAGAAACAGCTCATCCACAGCCGTTAAGCCACTTAAGACAGAAGATATCAATAAACCACGTCCTATTCTGCTGAGCCAGTGTCTGCTTCTGTAAATCTTTAAATGCAAACTTTATGATTTTGTACAGCTTGCAACAAAACACAGTTTAGTTAATACCACTTCATTGTGTTTGCAACAGACTAGCATATTAGGATGGCAGTAGCAAAACAAAGTTTATTCTATTTTACCCGTGGAAATGCAGAATGGTTAGTTCACCTCACATACAGGTACCCAGCTTGTGGGTGGGTATACCTTAAAAACCTCAAGATCAGTTTTCTACTGTTTGAAGAATTATCACTTCTCACACTTTAGATATTTTTCTTTCTGGGAGACTGTTTGAACTTCAAGCCCAAGGTCTCCCAAAAAGGGCTAGACCTTCAAAGCCATCTCAATATTATTGTACTAGTTTGAAGCAAAACAGTAAGCTCTTATCAGCTGTGCTCTGTGCCAGCTCTGAGATGACCACGCCTCAGCTGCTCTGTTCCTGCCTATTTGCAGCTTCTGATAAAGACAGTGTTTTACTACTTCCCCTTTGCCCCGGCTTGTAGACAGCACACGCAAGGAACAAGTAACATCTAAGCCGCAGCACGCCCAGTTAACAGAACAAGCCTCAAAAAAGGCACTTCAATGGATGATCTATATCACCCAGGGAATCAAGACAGCCAGACCTCGGTACAGTTTGGGCCTCAAAAGCAAGTCAGTTTTAGCTCCTTGGGTCTGCTGAAGTAGAGAAGTTCTAGAAGATGGTTCAGCCTTTGTGCATGGTTCTCTGGTCACTCTGCATTTAAGTCCTTTGTCCTAAAGGCCACTATTTCATTGAAGTTGCCTTGCTCTTTCAAGAGAGGTCTTCACCATTTGAAGCTCTTCAGTCAGGTTGAAACAACAAGATCTCAATGCTATACCAAAAAGATGTTCAGGCTCTTTGATGTTTAACGTCTCGTTTCACAACTACAGAGAGTTAACACTGATCTTTTGGTAGATTTAAGATCTACCCAGCTTTTCTACTTTGAAAGATTTTAAGTGGGATAAGACTAGAAGTAGAAACTATTTAAATGTAATTATTGAAGCTACACATCAAGCTAGCTTAAGTCATTCTTCCAAGGCAGAAGATTTACACCTCCTGCGACTTAACACAGGGAACAGTTTCATTCAAAGACAGCTCCCTTTACATCCATCCACCTGACAATAAAGCCAGGAAACTTTCAGGTCAAAGACAGGTATTTTATCAGCTCTCCCAAGAGAAAAATGCCTCAAAAACTGCCTTAACGCTGCTACAGCAATCAAACCCTACCTCCTTGACAGGTCAGGACTCTGTTACTCAGAACTCAGATATAAGTCGGTGTTTGAAGTCCAGCATCACAGAACCTGCCCACACATTCTTCAGCAACATGGATTCACTTAGAAGATCTCAGATTTAAGTTCAGTTCTCCCTTTCACACCTTTATTTGAGCAGTGTTCTCTAGGCCCGAGACTGATACTTGTACATCAGCTAGACAGGGCCACACGCAGCCTACATGCAGGCAGAGGAGATTTGAAGATGTAGCAGTGTCTCTAGCTCTGCCAGGCTGAACTTAACAGGATGGGGCCTTTCCTTGTGCTAGGGCTGCAGGCTTAACCGGTGCAAAATCATTTATCAAGCACTCAATTTCATTGTTAATATGGTAGTGGTAGAGGAGGGTAGTTCCAGAGTGCCAAGTACTCTCTGCCTGGCAATAACTGACAGCACTACACTCAAACGGACTGTTGAAGGAACAAATTGAAACAGCAAGTCCTAGCAGATGGCAGACCTTTTATGGAGGTCTAGACTTAACCACTGAATCAAAGTTGCTTAGATAATGCAAGACAGATTTATCTTAATCATGATCAAACTGCCATCTGCTAGGTATCCAACCCTAGTTAGTAGAGGAAGATGCGGTCCTTTTTAAACTTAAGACCATTTCCAAAGGCTAGATATTTATTTGAAAAGATTTAGATTGGCACTGGAGCTCTGAAGCAAGCTTGGAAAAGCTTTCTGATGGAGACATCACCATCAGTGAGGTCTTTAAGTACACAAGATCTTTCTGCTAACATTTCATCTTTTAATTTCAACAGATCCAAGTGCATGAACCAAGTCTTCTCCAAGCACTGGGACAGGAAGCCGACTCCAACCGTGACAATCTGTGTTTGATTACACAGGAGCATTACCAGCCAAGCGTGGCACTTTCTTTGCTCAGCTGGTAAAGTTAATGGGAACTTTTCCTGGCTGCACTCAGACCTGATGCACAGAACTCTTGCGAGTATAAACCATTCCCTGCAGTACAGGTTTTCTTCTCCAAACAGGTTAAAGTTCAGGTGAGTGAGACAGGAGTGTTTATAAAGTTAAGCAAAGTAAACAGAGACTAAGATTACTACTACAGAACATAACAGCAGGTATTTCTTTGGAGGCTTTTATTATGAAAATTTCAATACTATTCTACATACAAACTCCTGAGTTTACACTAGAACTAGAAGAGTCCAGGGGTTTAGGGCACATTTTTCTACCCCTTCTCCTCTTACCATAGAGGAAAATGCCCAAACACTTAACATGGCACATTTAGGTCTACTACCTTTCACCAATTCAGGAACAAGTTTAAGAGATTGGGGGGAAAAAAGAAGGAATCGTAAGATACTCCTACATCACACTGTGAAAACCACTTCCTTTGCTTTCAAGCAGACATGAAAGCAGAACTTGCTAGCTATGGTTGGGCAACCAATTGACAGTGCAAGCTATTTTACGCCAACATTTGTTGGGAAGTTCAGTTATACCAGTCTCCTGAAAGCACGTTGAGAAGAAAGTGAAGTAGCTGCTCTATTAGAGTGGAACCATGAAACAAGTTGCCAGAGACAGCAGCAACTCTTCTGTTCAGCAGAGATGTCCCCTTGAAGGACTCATCTAACTCAAGGTTGGATACTTCAGTCAATTGCAGGCTGTACTAAAGCATCAAATTCTAAGACAACATTTATCTGAACAATGTTGAGAGGTGAATCATTACAACATGGTAGGTGAGAGTCTGATTAGTAAAATTATTTTTTCACTGGAAGATAATTCAAGTACATTCTCGGTAACATACCCCGAGAAGCTGTCATATTACATGCATGTTTGACATCAAACTGAATGGTAAAACTGCTGACAAGAGTCTCTTTGTTGACCCCTTCCTGGAACATTCGCTTTCTTGTGACAGTTTGCTTAGCTGTCAAATAATTTCTCCTTGCCTACAAGGAAGGGCGCGGAACTGCTGAGTACGCATTTCACCTCGACTCTCACACTCAACAGGATATAACCACTGTTCTTGTGGCCACAAGCAGCTGCTTAGTCTCTGCCCAGAGACTCCTTATCTACATGCTGCTAGAAATCACGTAGCTGGGAAATGCCAGTTCACAGAAATATTCCCAGCCTTTTGAGAAGCACAGAGCTCTCTGACATGCAGAGAGTCACATTAGCTCTACTGCAAGGCCACGCTTTACTGGGCTTTGATTGAACAAGGTAGACACCACGCTGTATTTCAGGCACCCACTTAGTTCCATTCGTGAAAATTGGCAAAGCAAACTTAAGTCACACAAAAGATTTATATCTGTGCTGATCTGTTAGTTACTGACTGAAGCTCTGTAACACAGAGTCCCACAGCCAGTCAATGGCTTCAAAGTACTTCACATTTACCAGTGCAAGGCAAGAGTTACAGTTTGTGACAGGCTAGGAAGTTATGTTTTCAACAGGTAAGGGACCCCTATAATATTCAAGAGCTCTTCTATTTCTATATCCTTTCTATTTTCTGCCTCAGCCCCAACAGGCTGAGGTAGCCATGTGGTCTCAGCAGCCCCAGGCATGCTGCATAACTACTTCAGTTACAAGCCACAGCTGAGACCATACCTGCTGAGACTGGAGTTGACAACCACTGGCGGCCATTGGGTACCTGTGGTTGTCACCACAGTCTGAGCATGAAGTGCTAACGACCACTGCCACCAGGACAAGACAAGCAGGCCTATTGACTTCAGTACCTGCTGCAAGGGACACGCCAAGAGAAACAGCTTATAAACTACTTAACTAATTGTTCCTATCCAATTAGTTGACACACACACACTCCTCAATTCACTTTGGTTCTTCACAGCATTCACAGATTTTCTTTCTGCAAGAATACTCCAAGCTCACTGGTTTTAGGAATTCAGATCGGAGTAAGAAGCAGCAGACAAGAACCCCACAGGCACAGCAGTCCTGTCTAATTCCTGACTTAAAATACCAACAAAAGACTTAACCGTTTCAAACTAATGCTGTGATAGCAGAGATTTAGTGTTTTAGGATATATTAAACTGTCTCACTGCCAGCACAATACATGGGAGCATTTTGTTGTTTCTCATTGCTAGAATGGAGTAGTAAATTTATAAGTTTCATTATATGATGACTCAGCTGTCCAGTTTTATTGGGTTAGCTCTTCGGCATAGCTAGCTATGATTTGAGACCCATCCAAGTACCACCACACTAGAACAGCAAAGCCACCATTCCAGTTTGCTCCATCGACGACCAATAGATACAAGAACCCTTTCCTAGTTTAAAAGAGTAGTTCTGTCTCAGTATCAAATGCACAGTCTGAGCTGACAGTTTTCTGTACTATCTAGACAAGTCTACAGAATAATTTAATTTTTTAAAAATATTTAGGTTCAGAAAAGTATTTATTAATGCCTTAAGTCACACCACTGTACCTAGGCCAAGTTCAATTTTTATATATTTCAGAGTAGTGTGGCTAAATTAATTAGCACTCACAGTTCATCACCTGCTAACTAGTCTGGTTCCTTCTCACTCATCAGGAACTTGTAATCTTACAAAAGGTGCATGCACCTACCACAATAAGCAGTTGTGTTTTACTTTCACCCTCAAATACACAGAGACACGAACTTGCAAAATCCCTAAAACCTGGATACGAGCAGCCAGATTTGCAATCATTCGACATACTGAACTCTGATCTCCCGCTACATGCCCACTGAACTGTTTCCTTGTGGCTACTTTAAAAAAAAAAGTACTGTAAAGTTTTATAACACAAGTCCAGTAGTTTTGATAGCACAGGAATCAAGTTTGTCCTTGGAAACTCCCAAGGAAATGTTTCTCCAGTGTGCTGTTGATGTTCTTTTGTGGCAAGGCAGGCAGCTACAGCAGACAATACACAGATAACATCCTCCACATTTGCAGCTACTGAGATTGCAGAGGTATGTAATGGGAAACAAACAGGACCTGAAGTCCGACTACACATTTTGTTTTCTGACCTTCACTTTGTAAACATCCAGAAAGCTTACTTAGCCCTAGTAAGCTAACTACTTGCCACATCTTACTTGCCCAGACTAGATCTCTAGCTCAAATCATGGGTACACAGCATACTTCACTGTGTACCCAAGAGACAAGACAGTCAGGAGCACAACAGTGCAGGTCTTCTCGAGCCTTTAACTCTTCATTCCCATATCGCCTAGCCAAGATGCTGCAAATGACAGATAACGACAGTGTGCCTCAAGCAGTGCGATATGGAGTGCAACTGGGTTGAAGCTGAAGATCAGGGCAAGCTTTGTACAGACAGTTACTTGACCATTTTCTGATCTGCAGTAGTGGAGATCCATGGAGAACCAGTATCATACTACACATAGTGCTGATTGTCAGTCTTTCAGATTAATTAAAAGCAACTTTCAATAATAGCCTCACAAGAACTTTCCCATTCACATCCATCACCTGCATTTTTATGATTAAAGCTCCAGTTGGGTACCTTGGCTATTGTAATGCATCAGCTACAAACTTGCAAGTGTTGCACAATACCTGTATGACAAGTTTCCTAGACAATGTAGGTCAGGCACAGTTCAAGAAATTGTATTACCAAGTCCATGAGGACCTCCTATGAACACCCTAGAACATGCTAAAGCAGTTCTGGGCAGCAAAAATGTACCAACATCAGTGTTTCCGCTCTCAAAATTTACTCCACCAGCAAGCCAGAAGTTTCAGCATGGAAATATTACCTCTGAGAATTCAAGTTCCTCTGAATTTTTTCAATGACATAAAATGAGGAAGTTCAGTAGGTACAGCAGGCTGAAGCGTTATGGACAAGAGCCACATGCACGCAGGCTCAGAAGGCTGGACACCCAGTCTTAGAAAAGACCAGCTCATATACACAGTTGTAAAAGATACTGATTACATCTGCGCTCTACATTAAATAGGAACACAAGAAAAAAAATAATACAGATAAACAGATAAATCAGTCTTTAGTCAGAACAGTCATGTTCCACAATAGTGCTGGCCTGAAACCTATCAACACTTTGGAGTGAAGCAGATGAGTTTCCTTATGTAATAGCACTCATGTCATTAGAGACCTGGTAGTGGGTCACGTGCAAGGTTTGTATCTTAAATAATGTATCATAGATGCACTTCCACAATCCTTTATTAACAGCTGGGCTACCCAGAGGGATGCGTTCCACCCGAGTATACAGAACCTTCTCAATACCTGGTTCTAGGCTATGCCAGTACCCAACAAGAACACTTGCTCAGAGCCGAAGCTCTGGCCAACTGATGAGATTCTCCTGTCAGCACTGCTCGCTAAAGAAGAACCCAGGGCTACACCTAGACTATGAATTCTGGCCTGGTTTTAAACTGATACTGAAGTTATCCAATGCTCAATAGTTAACTAGCTAGATAAAAACCAATCATGGCAGCATTTTTTAAGTCTAAAAATAAGGCTATGGAGAGCCTTACCCTAACTTACCCAGCAAAATAGGCATTTTGCAATTGTTCTTTTAACAAAGTGTCTGGAAATTAAATTCTTTCAGTTTTGGTTAGAAAAGAGTCACTGTAAACCATGCAAATCCATCACAAACCATATACAGACACATACATCACAGCAAAGCAGGGCTACAGACAGGTTGCTAGAAGCGAGAAGATCCTGTCTAGGTATGTCGATGTAACTTTTATTACACATATTGTCCTCAAAAAATACTCCTCAGCAGTGTAGCCAAGCTTAATACCACCACAGCTACAGCAACTCGGGACGAGAAGCATGGCTCGTAGTACTTCGCCCCATAGACTTGTCAGATAGGAAGTACACATTGCACAACTGTACTACCGCTCCAGACCCCTCCCCGTACTCCAGCTTCACCCAGAGACACTAAAGGTGCATGTTTACCTGGGAAGGTAACCTTGCATTTCTGCAATAAAGCGATTTTCGAATTTGTTACTAGTGCTTTTAGAAAACCACATTAAGGAAACTAAAGGTCATCACTTGGAAATAATCTATTAGCATGTGGCTATGGTTTAATGATACACAAACCTAGAATTTGTCAGAAGCCAGCAGACCCCGGACAGGGAGCGTAGCCCTGGCACCTCTGTGCCTGCACTGCCACAGCTGTACTGCAGGGAAGCTCGCAGCGGCTTTCCCATTTCACTGCAATATGTGGCTTTTCTTCACAGAACGTAACATTACAAGTCAGGACATCAATAAAACGATTCAATACGCCATTACAATTATAAGAAGTCTTACCCTCATTGAAAAAAAAAAAATAATTAAGGAACGCACGGAGACAACTTGGCCTCCTCATCGGTTCCCCCTCCCTCCCTCGCCGATCCCGTGCCGAAGCGGCGTTTCCCACCCGCACCGCCCTGGAGGCGACGGACAGCTCTGCCGGGCTGCGAAGGGGGAAGAGGAGCCGCCGCGCTCCCCTCCCACCGCCCCGCAGGTGCTGCTGGCCCGGGCACGGCGCCAGCCTCGCCCACACCGCCGGGACGAAGCACCCCGAGCGAGGAAAGCCAAGCGGGGAAGCCGGCAAGGGCAGGGGCTGGATACCCGCCGCCGGGCCCCGCACCTCGCCGCCGCCACAGGACACGGAGGAGCCCCGCCGCCCCAGCCCCAACCCTTCCCCTCACGTCCCGGCCCGCTTCCCGAAGGTGCCCTTCGAGGCGGCACGGCAGGCAGCCAGCCGGCGGCGGGAAGGCGCTGCCCGAGCTAGACGCCGGCAAGGCCTGCGGGAAGGCGGCCACCCCGCCGCTGGAGGGGCCTGGGTCGCCGCACGGCCCCCAAGGGGAGACCACAGACAGGCCCGAGGCCTCTCGCCCAGGCACCATCCCCGGGCGGCTCCTCTGCTTGAGGGAGCGGCCCGCCCCAGCTCCCGCTCCCCCCGGCCCGGCCTCCCCCGGCCCCTCCGCGCCCACCTGGAGATGCTCCTGGAAGCGAATCGGCAGGATCTGGGCCATGGCGGCGGCAGCGGGCTGGGGCTCCAGTCCGAGGCCGGACCGGAGTCACACCTCAGCGGGGAAGCGGGACCGCAATGGCGGAACAGGCCAGCGAGCGGGGAGAGCCGCGGCGATCCGGAAGCTGCCCCCACCGGCGGAAGGATACGGCCGCGGAAGGAAGAGGCTTGACCTCACCTGCCGGGACCGGCCTTAACTGCGCCGGCCGTGCGGAAGGATTCCGGCGAGCGGCGTGACTCACTCGCCGCGGGGCCAATAGGAGCGGCGGAGGGATCCTCCACCGGAAGGGACTATTTCGTTCTTCATCACTCCTCCCTCCCCGGCCTTTTTTTTTGCCACATCATGCGACCGCGGTGCGGCGACGTCACTTCCGTTCCGCGCTCGTCGCCCCGCTGGGTCACGTGCCGGGGGCAGAGCGGCAGGGCAAGGTGACTCGCCCGGCGCCGGCGGGCCGTTGCCGTGGAGACGGCCGAGGGCGGGCCCGGGGCCCCCTGAGGCACCGAGACCCCCCCGGCAGGGAGGTGATCGATCCCCCCCCACACCCGCCCCGAGCCCGGCAGGTGCCGAGGCCGCCGGTGCGGGCCCTGCCCGTCCCCCCGCCCCCGCAGCCCCCTCGGGTCCTGCCCAGCGTTTTTCCCCCCATTTTAGGAGCCATCCCCGGTGTCAGCCTGGGTAGGCCTCTGCTGCGCTGCACAGTACTGTAACGGATAGGGGATGTGTTAATTAAAAAAAAAAACAAACCTAATTAAAAAGCCAAAACAAAGTAGGGAAGGGCTGTAAGCTGGTACCGACCTTCTTCCCTCCCCAAAATCACAGGATGTCTGTGAACATCACCGGAGGCTGCAGCAGCCCCTGAGACTCCAGAGATGGTCCAAAGGACTCTTCCCATGTAATGCTGTTAATAAGTACAGTAACATATGAAACTTTACATTTCCTTTTATGTTTATTACCTTACAATGTAACACCAGCTCATAGAAATAGGTAAAACTTCACTTTTTTTACTTGAGGACCGCAGCATTCTGAGTGCTTTACCGAGAGGCTGCGTGTGTCGGAACGCACGGGCGCCCCGGCAGACCTAACCGCCCCTTTTCTTCCATCTGTCCTTATTTTGCAATTTCACGGCTACTTCCTCATAACATTTTTACTTTGTATTATATTCACAGTTTCAAAACCTCTGAGTAGCCCTGCAGCACAGGGGAAAAACAACTCCCTTCTTGCTACTGAGTAAAAAGAAATAATGAGTAAAATAATAACGCATTAGGATCTGCCAGGATATATATAGCCCCAAGCAAGAGCAGGCATTCTAGCGACTGATCTCAGACCCACTGCGTGTGGTGCAGATGTCAGTTGACTTGCAAGTGGCTGTGACATTGCAAATATAATGTAAACCAAAGTAAACAGCAATAATTTGTGGGCTTTTGCAAAATTCAGACCAGAGGTTTAGTCAAGAAAAAGTGCTGTCTTCTCAAAAGCAGAGTCTGAGCAACAGCATGGAAGAACAAAGCCCTCTTCCCTCTGAACCCAGGATAAAGGGCCCAAGGAAAGACGAATCGTAAACGTACCACTTCCCACAAAGACTGATCACAACCAGCAATTGTTTGATTCACGCGTTCCCTTAGGAACTAGAAAGGCATTAATCTCCCTGCCGCTTCTGTGCTCTGCACGCACAGAAAAGGGGCAGGCGGCAGCAGTTCTCCCGCAGTCAGGAACTCTGCGACCGAAACTCGCAGGGCCGCTGCCGGCAGCGCTGCTCGCTTCCTGCCGTTGCTGGAGTTAAGCCTCTTACAGCCCAGCAAGGCGGCCCTCGGCCCTGCAGGGCAGCCGGCGAGTACGCCGCAGCCGCTCCCGCTCCGAGAGACAGGAATCATGCCTTCTTCCCAAGGTTTGGCAAGTACACAGACCAGCATCAGCTCTTTCCTTTTAACAGAATCACAATTATCAGATCTACTACCTTCTTTATGAAGAATAATATTATCATATTCTCCATAAAAGAATCCCAAGGTTTTCGAAAGCTTATGATCAGCTAGAGGCTGTGCAGTTCGGAGGTGGAGCGCTGAACATTTTACACCAAGTGCTAAGGCTTACGTACAACTTGGCTTTAACGGAGTAACTAGTTACCCAAAAGCAACTGAAGGTGACACACAGCTGCACAAAACTGAGGCATGAAAAAGGACAGTAGGTTCTTCTATTTTTTTTTTTAAATTGTCTTACAAAAAAAATGTTACTTACTGAAAGTGAAAAATAGGAAAAAAACCCAAGCTCCACACTGGAGCACTGGAACATTTTAGGATTATTAAGGTGAGAGAAGGGGATTACCTCTTTATTGGGAAGGAAGGGAACTTTATGATGACAAAGCATCACAGCTCTTTGCTTTTTATATATTTGAGTCGAGGAAAAAAGCTAGTATTTCCTTGTGTATTCTTTCTACACATTTGAAACAGTGATTTTTCGGACCGAAACCCACACATTTTAAAAATAACAGCTACCAAACTCAGACAAACAGCCCACTAGGCAGCAGGCCTGCTGACTGACTGCAGGACATAACCTGGCCGTGTACTGGATTGACTGCTGGGTGGCTTTTTTTTTGCCAAATGGAAAACACACAGTGCTAAGTCATCCCTGACAAGAATTATGCATTGTTAGCAAGAATGTGAAAACATTTACAAAATACTTTGCATACAAAGACATCTTGACCCAGAACCATCACTGTACATGGTACAGCACAATACACAGTAGGAACAACGCTGTCTGCAACACAGAATGCAGGTGGTAAACGTCCTTTGGAATTTCGATCCTGATGGTTCTGTCATTAAAAGAGTACTTCCTACACATTTTCCTGAGTAGTGTATAAGCCTCAAGACTGTATAGCCACAATCATACAAAGTAAAGTGGATACAAAGTGAAAGTTCCACTCCTTTAAAAAAAACCCAACCTTTAAGAAAATTTTATTAATAACGGCACTGAGACCACTGAAGCCTTTGTCGGTCAACTAAATGCCGTAGAATTGGCACCACAGTAAGTATCGTGTCTTCATCCACGTTTGAGGCCACTGAATTGTTGCTAGTGACACACAGCAACCAAATTCCGCTTGGTAACTTTTCCTTGCTGGATGCAGCAAAGGAAGATTGCACTTGTTTGCCTCGGCACTCGAACTTACCACAAAGCAGAAGTTTTCCCTCATTCCAGTTAGTCATTTTGCATTATGCAAACATACACAGAATGACTGCACTAAACTGCCTTTCCTCACAGTGGGAGTAGAGCAGCCACGAGTATTACCCCATTTCTTTCAATGCTCCACTTAAACCCTGTGCTCTTTGCTGTTTTCTCTCAAGATAGCGAGCTCGGGCATCCAGTATTGATTTATCATCATTCCTTCTCTCCATCTTCTTTGCAGAGTTGTCTGTGACTCCTTCTGGGGAGAGAGGAGAGAGAGAGATATACTCTTCTGTGTAAAAGAAACCCCAGCATTACAATTCCTCCTATTTGTAAAATACCCAAAAAAGCTCAACAGAATCTCAAATGTTTTTCAAGTCCCAGTCAGTCATTTGAATGACTTCCAGAGAGGACAGGCTGTACCACAGCACGGAGAGAAAAATAAATAAATTTAAAAAACCCCAAAACATGCCTTAACTCTCATGTCAATATTTGCAGCTGGGCTCATCTCGTCCCCAAATATATATCTTGCTTTTTATTGTAAGCGATACTGTGCATCTTGTAATCTATGTACCCATTTCTTCTCTGATTTACACTTCTCAAACTCAGGCACAGGGACAGCACTGGGAGAAGGAAAAACAAAAAGCTTAGAATAAACAATCTTTATAGGTAGGAGGAAGAGGGAGGATAACATACAGATAAAGGAGTGGGAAAAGTCAGACACCATTAGAAATGCACATTTTCCCACTGAGCTGAGACCTTGGGAGTGCTCCTCCCAGAAGGAAAGAAAAGCAGGACGTATTTTCAGTTTAAAATAAAATGTGAAATAATAATAATAATTTTTAAAAATCATTCAAAGACTTTGAGAGGCTAAGTATTGTGTGAACGAAGCAGCTGCTGCAGCCTTTTCCTAACGCTCTGGGGCCGGGGACCAGATTCTTTGATATGAGGAAGGAGCTTTAATCAGCATTCACTCTTGGAATATTTGTAATTATTCTGTCTAGGAGTCGAATAATAATTCAGCTCATGCTGCAGCCTTTCCTTCCATTGGGCACTAATTAAGCCTTTGTCAGCTCTTCAGCCACCTACTTTTATGAAGCTCCCAGAAATACACATCTGTAAGGTCAATGTTAATCTCAAATTAATTTACAGTTGCCTGGTGAAGTCAAAAAGTTAAGGGGGACAAAGAGAACAAACCCCAGCTCCTTCGACTTCAGAGATATAGACGAAGCTCCTCTGCGTTACCCAATAATGCAAATATTCTTTCCAGCAAATTTATAAGCAAATGCAATTCATGTTTTCATCATTTAAAATGGTTGTTGATACAATAATGCAGGACAGAGAGATGTGGGCTGAGCACAAGACTCTACATTTTTTCTATTGTTAAGGAAACTGAATAGAATCTATATTGCCAGTGCCTGTACTGTATATTAAATCAATGTTTTGGAAGGGTCAGCTCAGGAGTAAAGAGGCCCTTTGAATACTTGGCTGCTTTATGAAACCTGCTGACAGAAGAATTCAAAGAATGTCAAGCAGCCAGATCAGTTAGCAGGCACCAGTTTTAATTAAAACTGACAATTTATTTAAACGTATGGCATTAAATTCATCATCAGAATGAGACATTCACCAAAATGTGATACCTCTTCCTCTGTGTTTTTTTGTTTGTTCAGTTTGTTTTTTCTCTTGTAGCCCTTAGGACTTCTCTCTTTCAGGACAGCATTATTTTGGGTATCTATGGCTAGATACCCTTTGCAAATTTAAGTAACTGTCAGACTCAAAATGCTTTTATTCAACTCTGTGTTAAAGTTCTGCTCCTGACAGCTATTGCAAACCAAAAGAAGGGAGGAGCATGGCAAGAACCAGTAGCCAAACACCACCAGATGCACTGCCGAGGCAGGAAAATAAGGATTGCAGAGCTGTAGTAAGACAAGAAAACAACTATAGCTACATATCAAATACGTTAAGCACATCCAGATTAACACTTTCTAGTCCAGAGTGCATTCAGTGACATAATATACTCACACATGTCCACAACAACCAAGAAAACCACACACGCCATAGAGATGGACTAGTAATGTGCTTACCACGCTGCCTTTTAAGGTCCTCCTTATGTTTCCACTTTGTTATTTCCTCTTCGGTTACTTCTTCCCGTGCCACACTGCTCAGTTCATATGCA
The DNA here is from genome assembly GCA_017639485.1 of Pluvialis apricaria. Classification (NCBI taxonomy): domain Eukaryota; kingdom Metazoa; phylum Chordata; class Aves; order Charadriiformes; family Charadriidae; genus Pluvialis; species Pluvialis apricaria. The sequence continues at coordinate 2,385,671 of CM030024.1, forward strand.
TCGATTTGATGCAGTCTGGGCAACAAGTCTTTGACCCATTCATAGCGAACAGGACACACTGTCCGGACATAGATTTTGGATGTCACTGTGACATCATGGAAAATGATCCACTCCAGGCGAGTCTCCTGGTTATACAGCTGAAAAGTGAAAATATTATTTCAGAATGCATATAAAAAAATAATAATTACTTCTAGAGCACCCTCCATTGGTGGATGCAAGAATGAGATAAAGCTGGCATTACCCTAAATTTTCAGACAGGGAAACTGAGGCATAATGACTTGCTTAGAGTTGCCCAGGAAATCAAAAGAGCCAGAGGGAAAGCGCAGTCTATGTCACGCTCGTTTCATAAGCCAAACATTTACCAAATTTGAAGAAGTGAGGCTCTTCCCCACTCTCAAAATGAACACTGTAACAGTGTTTCTCCTGGCTGTAAGTTAGCACAAATAAAACAGAAGAGGAAGAGTTTATAGCGACCTGGCTCTTATTCCTTTTATGGATCCTTTGCTACTTTACTAACAGAATTTGGTAACTTACAGTAGATGAAGGATGGATATAGACTATGCTGCCATGTCCATCCATTGTGCAGAATGTCCTGGCTGCAGATCTGAAAGGTTTGTGAAAAAAAATAATATAATGAAACATACTTTGCTGTGAGTAGACAGCAACACTAAGCAAATCAGCAGCAGCACAGAAGAAAATACTCAAATATATAAGCAGGGGAAGATCCTTCCAGAATTAACTGTAAAAAACAAAACACCAATGAGGAATAAAATATATCTGCCTAATTTACCACAGTAACACTGCAGATATAACAACACAATAACAAACAGGGTTTGGGATTGGACATTTTAAGCCCTTCAGTTTAATATCTGGAACTACTCATTAGCTTGCAAGTTCATTTCACAGACCGAAAAGCTCCTGTTCCAAAGACATAAGCAACTTCCCCAGGAACGTAACGAGAGTTAAAAGCAGAGAACCCACCAGGCTTCCAGCCCTGTGCAGAAGCACCACCTTCAGCTGCAATCGCTACTTTGCTACTTTTAACAATATACAGCCTTACTATTCTGTTTCAATATGCAGCTACACCTTTAAAGAGTATGCGTAATATCTTTTCTGTTCAGTTCTCCAAACTTTACTCCTTACCTCCTAGCTACGTTGATAAAGTATCCCGCACATAGACATCTTCTTAGTATTTCAGTTCTGGAGCCTTCAAATGTCTCCTTAGGGAAGTCTGGCAGCTATGTAAAGAAAAAACAATACGAATCAGGATCTTTCCTAAAGAAAAAGTGGCTATACCCCCTCCACCCCATGGATTTTAAACTCTGCATTTCTCACCCTACAGAAACCATGAGGAAAGGAGGAAAACCCTCCTTCTTGCTTGTTACCACCATCATACCTGTTAGTTACACAAGCTCCAGCAAGGATGCTCTAATAAACATTTAAGTGGATTAGCTTCTACTGGAGAAAGGCAGCAGCCATCTGGCAAAGGCTCAGTAGTCCAGTACACGTCTTAAATGTAAACTTATATAACTCAATCATATATAGAAATTATATTTTTTTACCTGTTTCAGTTTACTGATTATTTCCCGAAGCTGTTTTTCCACACTAAAAGCAGATTTTAAAGCTCTCCAATGGATCCAGTATTTCTGGCACCAAGCTGAAGGAGACTTGCTGAGAACAGAAATACTTGTATTATAAAGAAGCCCTTTGTAAGCTGAAGGCAGAAAGTTGCCCCTATTTTATTTTGTTATGCTTGTACAAAGAAGGCAACCTACACAGCCAGATACGTTGTTAGTTTAAAAAATAGGTGTCTTGGTACAAATTCCAGATCATAATAACAAGCAATAAATCTGCAATTAGGTATGAGTACATATCTGTGCATATATGCAATGTATTTTAAAACCGTCAGCAGCTGGGAGTTATGAGCAATGCAAAACCACTTACTGTAAGGAATCATTTTATACCTTGCTTTGCATTGTTCAAAAATATTTAAGAGGGTTGCAAAGTCATTGCATCCTCCCACTTGCGAGGAAAGTTCCTGGTGTTGAAGTTCTGCCTCCTTTTGCTTCTGAGGATCACCTGAGGAAGTAAGTTACATCTCACGTCAACAAAGTCATTTTTATTTATCCCTCCTACTTAATTTTCTATTAGTATCTCTCCAAAGTGTGTTTGACAGTCTTGGCTCTTTATTCATATTATTTTTAGATTCGTCTCTTCTCCACAGCTGCCTTTACTGTTCTTCCCCCTTCCACTACCGCTGAACGAGAATACATAGATGCTATTAAATCTGTGATTAATCTCATCAGTCAGCACTAGAGATGAAGACTTCCAGTCTCCTAGAAAGAAAGGTTCTATATATTGCTCTCTCACAATCAATTCAGATGTCAATGTGGAAAGGTAAAGGAACAGCGACCTTAAACAAACAGCTCAAAGGGATCAAGTGAAAGTTTTGCTCTGGGAGAAAAAACAAGACTGTTGAAACCACCTCATCATAGCACCATCTAATTTATTTAACTCAGCTTTTGTCCTCATACTCAAGCACCATAGTAAAGGAGATCTTAAAAATAAGAGTCTAGAAAAAATGTGATCTGTGAGTTTAGCGGGAATTTGCCTTCACTAAATGCTAGGAATGTACCAGGCAAAAGCAACATTTCTACAGTGTTATTTCAGGTTTTAAATACCCAAAGAATTTCTTCCCCAGGACAATCTATTCCCCTTCGTAGAGAGGGATATGGCTGCAAAGGCCAATGCATTGTATTGCTGCTGCACCACAGACGATGTCAGCAGTTTGCTGGCATTACAAGTAACACCAATGAAGTAAGGAGGCCTGTTCGTATATGTACTGCCCATAAGCAAGTGCCTTCACGACGGGAGTCTCTGTGTTTGTACCCTAAATGTACGGGGTTGCTGGAGAGTAATGAACATGTGTGCGTTAGCTAGCTGAACAGATAACAAGGGCACACTGCCAGATGGAGGATGGGAAAGCAAAAGCACATTTGTGGGAATGGGAAAGACCCCAGAGCAGAATCCAGGCTATCAGTACTGTCAGCAGTGTCTTTAGCTGTTGCACGAATGGGCACGGTTAATAGACTACAGACATAACTGGACAAGAGCCAATGAGTGACTAGAAAGGACAAAGGTCTCCCACAGACTGTACTACATATAAAGACTACACGTAGCACAGCTCGGGGGGTACGGGTCGGGGGGCAGACTGCAGGGGGAAGGAGATAGGAAGGAAAACATGGGAGACTGAGTTTAGTGGAGGCAGTGATAAATTGAGCTTCTCACAGTAACTTAAAAGGTCTATTTGGTTAAACAGAGTTGTTATTGAACAGAAAAACTGAGAGCAAAAACCCCCAGAGGGAAGCTGTAGAAAAGGTCTCCAGGTGAAGCAGTGTGTGCCGCCTAACCATTGCCTGAGATGTCCCTGTCCAAGCAGAATTCTCCACCCACCCAAGGCTGCTTTGGGATAAGAGGCTTCCTACCTGGGCGAATGAAGACATTCTCCACAGACAACATGGCTGCTATGGGAAGCAGCAGATCTTCACAGTCAAGAGAAGCAGCTTTTATGACAGCACAGGTGAGGTTGGGAGAGAGGGGAAATTGTACCAGGAATTCACCCAGTCTTGTCACGTGGCCTCTCCTTATCCCAGGAAAAAGATCCAAATACAAGAATCAACAAAACTATGTTTAAATGTAAATCGAAACATGCACACACAATGTCAACCACCATATACTGATGAAGAGCATGAAAGAAGCATTTCCCTGCGGACTGTTGTAACGCTGCAGTCTGTGTGTGCCCAGAGAGGTTGCTGGAGACATGCAGCAAGCGTTGCTAGCAGAAAAATGTTTCATCTTTCCCAGTTGCTTTTTTTTTTTTTTTTGCAAGAAGAATTCCTGGAAGTTTAGGATAAGATCTCACTTCCCGTCTTGAGTTCTTGGATGGGCCTCACAGTTCATGCCTAAGCACCTTCGTCACAACAGTCTGGGATCTCCTATCAGGAACCACAGTGCAGAGAGCTGAGGTAATTTGTTTGAAGTCACTCAGGAACTCCATAACAATGTGGAGAATTAATCTGTATCTCTCAAGTCCTAAACCATGCTCTAACCCTAATTTTACAGAGATTATATTAAAACCCAGTAGTTAACTTCCTGGTCTAGTGAGGAAACATGTTCTACTGCTGGGGGAAGTCCTTTAGTCCACATGAACAACTCACTAATACCAGTGAAACCATTGGAAATTTAAATTCTGTACTGACTGCACCCCTTTATTTTTTACCTGTCAATAGCATCACACTGGTAAAGTTCCTTTAGAGCTTCTAGAATATGCCTTTCTTCAGGGCAGTCCAAGTAGGGAAATCTATAGTAAAAAATTAATTAAAAAAAGTCTCACTGTTCAGACTCAGTATAACTTCATTAGTTTTCACATTTATTAAAATACTTTTGTAACCTTCCAATACAGGTTTCTGACCAAAGTGCATATAAGCATCTTCACCATACGGGTGTGTTACTACATATACAGCTTCATGCTGAAGAATTACAATGACAGATCCCAGCACGGCACATGCAAAGATGAACTGTATTTTCTGCACATGTATGATCCAAAAATTGAACAATTCCACAGAGATGAAGCTTTTGGGATATAAACATCCGTATTTTAAAGGAAGACTATTAACTATTTCATTTTGGAGATAAGGAGTTAGTTTTGGCGGAACCTCAAACTGAACTTGAGCTCAAGATCCAATCTGGCATTAAAGACTGAGAAGAACAGCAGAAAAGCTGAGAAGCTGATTGTATCGGAGTGTCACAGTTGGCCAGGGACCTAATCCTGCCTCCTGCCAATGGGCTGTTGGTGCTTGTGCTGCCTTGCTGCTGAGACTCAGGAAGAAAATGATAATCCCCCCCACTCCATGGATGTTACCTTATGACATCATGCACGGAAAGGCACTTCAAGGTCAGAATCACAGACGTCAGACTGGTTCTCTTGATCTCTGGGACTGTGTGATCAGGCATGCATTGCTCCCAGAATTCTTTGCTGTATAGCCGATAGCTTTTTCCGGATGATGTCCTGCCAGCTCGGCCAGCTCGTTGCCTTGCTTCACTCCTGCCAAAACAGAAAAGCAGGAAAAAAAAAATCCAAACTCTTGATCCCTTCTGTTATTATCCAAAGCAGCACACTACAATTATGATAAATAATAGCAATTTCTGTGCTTGTAGATGGAAGATATATTATACTGTGCAGCAACTGAGAAATCCAGCTATACAAGAACAGAATGAAGAAGCATTTCTGTGCAAGGGAAGACTTTTTTTGACCTTCTCTGAATCAGGCGGTTGTATTCAGCAAACACAAGATGACATGTGAGCCACTGTTCAGACTACAGACAGTGCATTGTCAATTCCTTCTTAATGCCTGTATAGAAAATTGTATGTCCTGAACTACTTTTTATTTAGCAGCACACAAAATGGCTTTAAATTACGGAGCCTCAAAGCTGACCGCCCCCATTTATTTTTTTTAAAGATCAACCAATACACCGTATTGTCAGAGCAACTCCCAGAAACACCAAGCAAATGACCTTTATAAAACTTACTTCGAAATGGGGACCACCTCCAGTATGTCCAAGCCAACTCGGGGGTTATGATTCAACTGCTTCACAAATCCACTATCTACGACATATCTGAAAAAGATTCATACTCTGTCAGAGAAGAAAACAACAGAGGTCTCAGCAGACAGACAGGTAACTACCAGACGCATATGATCAGAGCAAGAACACGTTTACCCTACAATTGCTGCGAACAAGTAGTTGCACTTTGCTGGTGAGCTGCAGCCCTGCAGCCCGTGGTTCAGTCTACAGGATGTTACTGATAACACCTCTCAGCACCCAAGGAGATTATGTTGATTTAATGGAGCTGAGATTTGCTTTCAAATTAGGGTCCAACAATATTAGTCATCTAATAGTATCAAAGGGTTTTTTATTCACTACACACACACAAAAAGGCAACAGGTAATTAACGGGCAGGTATAGTAGCAGAAGGAAGTCAGATGCATTTTTCCAAATCTAGTAGAACTTTCTGAATTGCTCCCTCTGTTGCAGCTTTTATGAGGATAGAAGATGATTACCTGACTCCTTCAATTGTCAGAGAAGTTGCAGCAATGTTTGTGGACACCACACATTTTCTAATGCCTGTGGGAGCTGGCAAAAATATGCTTTTCTGTTGATCTAAAATGACAGATAGTCAGTAAAACAATGTTAGGTTACAATGCTCTGATTTCAAGCCACATCTCTAACACTGTGCAAACTTACTCAAATGCTTAGTGAAAGTAATTTGGATGAAATTAGAAAGTGAATTACGTAACATTCTAAAATATAGATTTAGTGTTATTTTAGCATATGTCAGAAATCAGAGAGTATCTTCTTAATTGCTTGCATATTCACGACGATTTTGAGATCAAGAAAGGCCAACTCTCCTGGATGTTTCCTAACACAAGCTAGGAAAAACAAACAAGATGTCTGGCCTTAACAGAATCTTCATGAAGGATTTGAAGGGTTTTAGCAATCAGAGCAAATGAAGGCAAATATGAAAAAAATCAGTTAAACCCCCCATGCTTCCAGCAAATCTTCTTTTAACATGTGACAAAGCAGCATATGCAGCTTCTGTTCATTCATTTGGCTTTCCAAACAACAAAAAAGGGAGGTGGAAGTTCAACTCTTCCCAGAAATTTTCCCTCTTAAGTTATCATACTTGAAAAATATCAAGATCTCTTTAAGAAAAATTCTCTCTGATGTATCTAAAAATATTGAAATACAATGGCCTCTGAGAAAATACCATAAAAGAAAAAAAAGAAAAAAATAAAAAAATCACTCTCAGTCAGGAATCTAACACCTATGTTTATGTATGTAAGTATGTAAGGAAGAAGCTACACCTTTCTTTTATGCAACTTTTCATTTTACTCTTTCAAGAAGGTAAAAATTTTGCTCCCTCTCTGCAGATCATGTCCAGATCTTTCTTCCCAGCAGCAATTCCAGATGGAAATTGCTGTTTGTCTTGCTCTTCTGAACACTTATTCAGCCTCTTGGCATTCTACATACCGCACCCACACATTTAAACATCGCACTCAAGTTCATCTGAAAATACAGTGTCTGTGTTCAGTAAAGGTCAAAGGGCCTTTGTTTTTAACTCTTCAAAACTGACTGTGGTATTGCTGCCAAATGAAACAGACTGACTCATTCTGATAACCTGTACTTTTCTATATTGTGTAACACTGTACTACTTCTATCTTCCCTTACAGGTCTGCCCTCATCACCAAAAACCTAGTGGCGATATCTTTTCCATATAAAATAAAATGTGAGGCCTAAATAAGACATCTGAACTTCCAGTTACACAATATCCCCTTCCTAAGCTGCAGATCTGGATGCCGTGTGAAGCCATTTCCAGTGGATGTGAATTTTAACAGGAGGCTTCTGTGCAAGTACAGAGAAGCCTGAAGTTTGATTAGTTTATGAACACCACAAAAAAAACCAACAGAAGAGTGCTATGGTATTGTAACAAACGGGTTAATGAATGCCATTTTTTCCAATCACAACAGAAATATTTGATTAGGATACTGTTTACAACAACTCTTGCAGTTAACATTTATGTGACTTAAGTTCAATATGACAGTATATGCTCTTACCTGTTGACATTGAGCCATACAATGGTAAGATAAGCAGGCCTTCAACAGACCGATCATGTACTTCATACCGGTAATCAATAGATTCTGCTTTCTTGAAAAGTAAGTCACAAGCTCTTTCTATCTCATTTTGACCTAAAAAACATACAAGAGCATTTAAGCGACCTATGCAGCTACAACTCTGCCTTCCTAGTTTGTAACATCTTTAAACAAGATTGTTTTGCCAATATTACAGTCTGAAAGTAATATTTATGCAAGTTAGTTTAGAAGGTGACATCTAGTCTTTCCACAGTGCCTCTCACCAAGACTTTTCCTTAAAAGATGACTGCATAAAAGTGTCATGTCACTTTGAGTGCCTGGCCCATACATTGATGTAGGTTTCTGCAGTTAAAGAAATTTTCCCTTCCTGAATTAACAACAAAATAAACCATGTAGACAATACAGAGTAAATTTGGCACATGAAGAAAAAAACACATACAAATTTTTAATTTAATATTTTTCTTATCTGATCTCATAGGCATGGATATACCGAAACATGCTCTGAAAACTATCGCTTCACAGAACTATGTGTGTCAACCTGCAACTTTCCCCTCTCTGCTTACTGCTCTGGGACAAACTAGACAGTCTTTGGAAGGATGTACTGTTTTGCTGGCAATGCTGTGCTTCTCCTGGAATAACCATCAGTTGTTGAAAGAAAAATTCTCACCTGTCAGGAAAACCAAGATGTCACCTTCTGGTTCATTTAAGTGGATATCCAACGTCACTTTTACAGCCTGAAATAAACAACAAACAAGCCAATAACAGCTGGAATCCCACTTACTCTTTCTAAACTCATGGTACTAGTTCTTCCCTATATCCTGCAGAGATGCTAAAAACACAGCAATACAGCAGCTAATTCTTGTGGTCTTTCATAGATGATAATCATACCAAGAACAGAGAACACAATGCAGAAACAAAGTAAAACAGGACAGACCTCTGTAACATACGCAGAGCTGCCTATGTCCCTTGGGCTGAGCAGGTTGCAGAATATCTCCTTGACAGGAAAACTTCTTCCTGGAATATGCAGCACTGAACAGTGTCCAAAGAACTCCGAGAGCTTGTCTACCTCCAGGGTGGCTGACATTACCACCACTTTCATCGCTGTCTTCCTGTCCGGTGGTTTCCTCTGTAGAAACAGCTTCTTCAGCAAACCAAATAAAATATCCTAATAGACAAACAGAAGCAACTTATATTAGTACCCCAGTTTTCTTACAAGTGCCTGATGAACTTGGAGGGGCCGGATTTTATCCCATGGATCCAGTGAAAACAGAAAATCTTCAGGGCCTAAACACTCAGAATAATACATACACTTACCCCAGTCATCTTGTAAGCATGCTAATTGATTTCTAGAGTTTAATTAATTTTTAATCAGCCTTTCTCATAGCCTGTAAACAGAATCAGTGTAACTTAAAATCCTTTGGTTTTCATTTTTATGCTCTTATGGTCAAGTCATTTGCAAGCAGTTACCTCAGACCCGTTTTAAGAAGTCATCACCTTTGTTCAGCATACATTACCTGACTGACCGTGCGCCCTTCTTTGTTGTACTATTCATTGTTATGACTTCAGCAAATTTATTCTACTCTGCATTGGTCTAGATTAAAAATTTGCTCCTTATAGTTAGACACCGGTGATAGAGCAGTAACTCCTTACATCACCCTAGCTCAATTACTTGCAATACCCTCAGATGCTTGAGGGCAGAATTGGGATTCAGAAAGCATCTTCCCTTCTCCCCAGCTGGACTGGTAGATTGTTTGCTGGACTGGGAGGTTGTTTGACACACAACACGATCTCTTGAGGACTGAGTGACTTGAGTCTGACTTTGCTTGCCACAGAAGGGTCAGAGTGACATTTGATAGCTTTTGGTACTTAGGTCAGTCTAGATACTTGCATGATCCCAAAGGCCATAATCTCTTTGCACAGTCATATACACACCCTAAGAAACATTAGGCCTTAGAGTGAGAGAGATGTTTCAGCGTTTTGTTTGTTTGTGTGTGGGGTTTTTTTAAACTAGGGTTCTAGAAAGTCTGTGTTTGCTGTGCTGGCTTCAAACTCATGGAAATTTTGGGAAAGTATCCAATAGCCAGCCAAGTTTTAACTGCTTTCAAACACAACAACAGCTACAACAACTCCAACAGGATTAACGGCTGCATCTTATTTCCAGATTCTGCAGCATGTAATAAACAAAGCAGCAAAAGGACAAAGCGCATCCATAGACAGTCAGCCAAAATCCTTGGGGATTGCGTAGAAGTGAAAGAAATGTATAAGCAGACCTCAGTAAAGGAGAAATAGTGACCCAAAAGGACAGACATAAGGCAACACTCACAGTGCTGAGGCTCCGCTCATGGGCTTCATCCAGAATGATGATACTGTACTTGCTGAGAAGGGGGTCTGCCAATATTTGCCTCAATAAGCAGCCATCGGTCATATACTTGATGGCAGTATCCTGAAAGGTTTAATTAGACATTCAGCTGTTATCCTGGATTTTTACTTCAAAGTATAGTAAACACTTCTACATAGATCACATATTTGTCCAGAACACACACTGAGATTGCAATACAGGTGCTTACGTACCGCATCACAGGTGCTCGGCTACGTTTCACTAGTATGGTGTTCAAAAAACTTGATCAAATGAGTTACATGATACATACAACTGCATCTTCTCCACAGCTGGGACAGATGGCTTCTCAAGGCTCTGAGACCCTCTGCGCGCAAAGCCCCAGGAGAGGCAACGAGGCTGTGCCACTCCACAGAGAGGCCCACAGCCAAAAAGCTGAGCCACAGCCCACTGACACCACCACACCCTGCCATGACACCACCTGCGGGAACACAGCCCTCAGAGCCCTACCTCGCTGCTGCAGTCATCGAAGCGGACCTGGTACCCGACAACACTCCCCAGCGAACAGCCCATCTCCTCGGCCACCCGCTGCGCCACCGAGATGGTGGCAACGCGACGGGGCTGGGTGACACCAATGGCCCCCTGCTTGGCGAGGCCTACGGGAGAGACGAGGAGAACAGGGACAGAGAGTTGTGCTGCTCAGTCAAGTGTACACACAAGTACCTACATGATATACATATGGTCACAGTTTTTTAGTTTAAAAGGTTTAATCAAGCCGCCTCCGCCCCCCACACGCACAGCGCAGCCTGAGGGGACAGGAGGATTATCTGCATTTATCTGTGCTTACTTCCCACGTTTCGGGGCCGAGGGCGCAGAGCGGAGGGGGCCCTCAGGGGTCTCCCCCCCTCCCCGGCCGTTACCTGCCTCGAAGAGGTACTTGGGCAGCTGCGTGCTTTTGCCGCTGCCCGTCTCGCCGGTGACGATGAGGAAGGGCTGCTCCCTCACGGCCTCCACCAGGGCCCGGCGGTACCGGCGGATGGGCAGAGCGGGGTCCGCCATGGCGACGGCCGCCCTGTCAGACACGGCGCGCGCACACACCCTCGTCACGTGACCCCGCGCGGAAGCGGCGCGCCGATGACATCCGCTGTTTACGCACGCCGAACGGCAGGCGCGAGCCTCTGCGCCCCGCCCCCTCCTGGACACAGATTGTCCTTAAGCCACGCCTCCGCAGTAAAACCACGCCTCAGCCTTAGCGCACGCTAAGCCACGCCCACCGACCCCTCAGCCCCGCCCCCACCTTCTCAGCCTTCTGTCCCTCAGCGGTCGTCCCCCCCCCCCCCGCCCGGTTTTGCCAAACCCGCTATTTTTTTCCCCAAAATCTGTTGCAGTTTTTAACTTTCTCCCTCCCGAGGGACGTTGCCAGCGCAGGGAAACCTAGCGACACCTCTGCCTGTCACCCCTGGAAAAGGGGGTGACGACTTGGGATGAGTATAAGAACGCTGTCAGGGTATGCAGGGAAGAAACGAGAGAAGCCAAGGCAGCCGTGGAATTGAACCTGGCGAGGGATGTCAAGACCGATAGGAAGGGTTTCTTTAAGTATATAGGAGACAAAAGGAGAACCAGGGAAAATGTGGCCCCGCTCTTGAACGAGACGGCTGCTGTGGTGACGGATGATGCAGAGAAGGCGGAGTTGCTGAATGCCGCCTTTGCTTCTGTCTTCACTGCTCGGGCCAGCTCTCGGGGGTCCCAGACTTTGCAAGGAACAGAGAAAGTCTGGAGGAAGCAAAACTTTCCCTTGGTTGAAGAGGAACAAGTTAAAGAACAATTAAGTAAACTGGGTACCCACAAGTCCATGGGGCCTGATGGGATGCACCCACAAGTGCTGAGGGATCTGGCGGAAGTCATTGCTGGGCCGCTCTCCATCATATTTGAAAGGTCCTGGAGAACAGGGGAGGTGCCTGAGGACTGGAGGAAAGCCAAGGTCACTCCAGTCTTCAAGAAGGGCAAGAAGGATGACCCAGGAAACTACAGGCCAGTCAGCCTCACCTCCACCCCTGGAAAGATGATGGAACAGCTCGTTCTGGGCGTCATCTCCAAGCATCTGGAGGAAAAGAAGGTTATCAGAAGTAGTCAACATGGATTCACCAAGGGGAAGTCATGTCTGACTAATCTGAGAGCCTTCTATGATGGCGTGACTGGATGGGTGGATGAGGGGAGGGCAGTGGATGTTGTCTACCTGGACTTCAGCAAGGCTTTCGACATGGTCTCCCACATCATTCTCGCAGGCGAGCTTAGGAAGTGTGGGTTGGATGAATGGACAGTGGGGTGGATTGAACAGTGGCTCAACGATAGAGCTCAGAGGGTTGTGGTTAGCGGTGCAGAGTCCAGTTGGAGGCCAGTAACAAGTGGTGTCCCTCAGGGGTCAGTACTGGGTCCAGTCCTGTTCAATATATTCATCAATGACCTGGATGAAGGGATAGAGTGTACCGTCAGCAAGTTTGCTGATGACACAAAACTGGGAGGGGTGACTGACACGCCGGAAGGCTGTGCTGCCATACAGCGTGACCTGGACAGGCTGGAGAGTTGGGCAGAGAAAAACCTGATGAAGTTCAACAAAGGCAAGCGTAGGGTACTGCATCTGGGGAGGAATACATCATGCATGTATTCCCATGCATCAATACAGGTTGGGGGCTGACCTCCTGCAAAGCACCTCTGTGGAAAGGGACCTGGGAGTCCTGGGGGCCAACAGGGTGACCATGAACCAGCAATGTGCCCTGGTGGCCAAGAAGGCCAATGGCATCCTGGGGTGCATCCAGCAGAGTGTGGCCAGCGGGGCGAGGGAGGTCATCCTCCCCCTCTGCTCTGCCCTGGGGAGGCCGCAGCCGGAGCACTGTGTGCAGTTCTGGGCTCCCCGGGTCAGGAAGGACAGGGAACTGCTGGAGAGGGTCCAGCAAAGGGCTACGGAGATGCTCAGGGGATAGGAACATCTTCCTTATAAGGAAAGGCTCAGGGACTTGGGTCTTTTTAGTCTAGGAAAAAGAAGACTCAGGGGAGTTCTTATCAATCCTTATAAATACTTAAGGGGAGGGTGCCAGGGGGATGGGAACAGTCTTTTTTCAGTGGTGCCCAGTGATAGGACAAGAGGTAATGGGCACAAACTTGAGCACAGGAAGTTCCATCTTAACATGAGGAGGAACTTCTTTACTTTGAGGGTAGCAGAGCACTGGCACAGGCTGCCCAGAGAGGTTGTGGAGTCTCCTCACTGGAAACATTCAAAACCAGCCTGGAGGCCGTCCTGTGACACCACTGTAGGTGTCCCTGCTGTGGCAGGGGGTTGGACTTAGATGATCTCCAGAGGTCCCTTCCAACCCTGACCATTCTGTGATTCTGTGATTCGTGTTCAACTACTTCATAGAAAAACTACAGGAGGAGAGTCGGCACATCCTTCATGTTAACTTCAAAGTCCACACGACAAGGACCTTAGGAAAAACACAGACGGGCATCGGACACGTACCTCATCTTCGCAGACCAACGGATTCTTTCCATTCAGTTCCGTACTGTCATGGCAGAAGAAAGGGCCACTATGGAGAAACGGTGGCAGTCGACAATCTGTCGAGAGAGGAAAAAACCCTTTAGCGTAAAGCTGGGTAGAAATCTCAAGCTGCCTTCTTTCCCCGAAGGTTTGCCAAGACGACAGCTGAGCAGAGGAAAAAGCACTTGGCTTCATCTTTGGGACGGTTCTTGGTGCAGGCCGCTAGAGCTCTTGCCTTTTTCAGACAACCCTGCCTTGTGTTGACTCACCGGCAGCTTTAGTCGCACTAGAGCCACCTTGCCGACCGCACGCAGGTGGCAGACACAGACAGGTACATTTCCTCAAGCCTACGCACAGCCGAGCTTTCCTCACCCGAGACGTCCCAAGGCAAAGATTTTTGTTGAAGGGTGCAGCAACCCACCTGTCTCGCTGAACCGCCCCTGGCAAAAAAGCAATGATTTTTTCCAGGCCCTTTCTCCAAATGGTCAGGAGCTTTTAAAACTGCCATTGCGCCACCAAACCTGCTCAGGGTCCCTGCCAGCTTTCGACTCCCCTTGGCGTTACCGGGCACACAGTCTCTGCCATCTCCCAGCAGCCAAAGTACTGCACGCGCCCGCCCCCCAGCGCAACCCTGTGGGTGCCTGTGCGCACCTCACTCTTTGGATGAGAAACCCCGGAGCATCCCTGCGAGCGCAGCCGCGCGTGCAGGATCAGCTTCACCTACGCTGATTTCAAGGGATGCCATTTCTGAAGCTTTAAACTGAAAACCGCCTCTTCACACTCGGCCACACACAGCAGAAGGCATCCACACCCAGAACTCTGCAAACACCCAGTAACGCGAATTGCAAACCCACAGCCACAGCAGCAGCTTCAGAGACATTCAGACCAGGAACAAGGGAGAAAAATAAAACGGCTTCATCTCGCGTGCAGGAAAGCCGCAGACAGAGAAAAGGGTCTGCCTGCTTTCTGTAAGGGCTGAGAACGCTTTCTCCTTCTCTTCCGAAACCCCTCCGTTAGGTCTAAGTATCTGTTATGGTTTGAGAGACCCATAACAATTTATTGCCGTTTAGACAATGGTTTGAGAGACCCATAACAATTTATTGCTGTTTAGACAATCGTTCTATCACCCCATGACCCCTCCACACCCAGGGAAGGGGATCAGGAAAAACAAGGAAACCCAGGAGATGAAGTATAAACAGATTTATCAGAGTAGGATTAAATAATTAACACTATAGTAGTGCTAAAGAACCAATATTGATCCCGACACCCATACAGAATAGGCACAGATTATACTCAGCCAATTCTATCAGTAGGAAGCCGTGCACTCCCAGCACTGCACAGCGGGTGTCAGACACTGCAAGCGCTACGACTTCAGGAGGAAGGGAAGGCCTCAGGGCTCCGGCACCAGGGCACCAAGTTCTCAGGATCACAGCCATCAAGGCAGAGAGAGAACTTCGCAGCAAACTTACTCATTTATAGTGAACATGAACCCGATGGTGTGAAATAATCCTGGTGGCCAGCGCGGGTCAAGCGCCCGGGTCTCGCTCCTCCTCATCCCTGCACCTGGCAAGCTCGAAAACACCAAGACCTCGAAACCCACACACCATAGCTGGCTAGAAAGTAATTATTTTCACAAATTCAGACACTAGAGTCTTCTAAAAGTCTTCATTACATTTCCACTGGCACCTAGGTGCTCAAAAATTAACTGTACTCACACTACAGACTCATAGCAATTCAGTTACACAGGGAAAAATAGGCGGCTACATTCAACTTGCCCATAAAATTAGCACGAACAAACAAAAAAGAAACACCGGACCCTAAAGAAGGTATCGGGCAGCTCTTAATTTATCCGAGAGGAAAGCCGGCTCTTTTACCCGAAAGGAAGCCATTCCTAACTACCCGGGCACCAATTCGGGAAGGAGGCACGCTCCGTTCACTGCAATCCTGTATCATCTTTTCCACGCTGGCGGCAAATTTGCCTTTTCTGCCGGTTTGACACACAGTACCTGGAACGACCCTGAACTCGCAAACGTTTCTCCCTGCTCCCCCAGCCCCACACGTGCCATTACCTCAGCAGCTGGCGAAATCAACCCCGCAGGATTTTCTGCCCGGGGCGCACCAGGGAACACTGCGAAAAGAGGAGGTGAGAAATTACTGTTGGTCACAGCCAGCCCACGGGGACAAGCCGGGGCACCCCCAGCCCACCTCTGCCCTCGGGAATCGGGCCCAGAGAGGCGCCTGCCATGGATTTAGCCCCCACGGGAAGAGGCCCGGCTTCCTGCTGGCAGACAGACCACTCACCTCCCTGCTGCTCAGAGCTCCTCGCTCGCGAGAGCCCAGCCTGCGCCCGGCCACTCTTCAGCCACGCGGGGAGCACAGTCCGGCCAGTAGGTGCTCCGGCCAACACACGCTGCGGCTAATTGCAGCTCCTGCTCGTTACTGCTTGATTCCAAAGTAACAGCCTTCATAACCCGAAGCTGAGGAAGATGCTTCGCCAGGTGCGCCATTCCGCTCCTTCTTTGCTTTGATTTGTACATTCTGGCAAAACTCGCTCAAGGATTTTCTGTGGGGATCCCCCCCACACAAATATCTCTTGAAGATGTAAAAGCGCTTTCAAAAGCTGCCCCTCCCCCCTTCTCTTTTTCCCATCCCGATTTGGGCCCGAGTCCCCCAAACGGGGACCTTCCCCTGCAGGGCCGAGCGCGCAGAGCGGGAGCCGCCGCCGCGGCACAAAAATGCCCCAAACCCCTGATTCTGGGCCTGCACTGGGGCGGGGCGGGGGGGGATCCCAGTTTGGGACTCCCGGGAAAGCTGAGGGGAGAGGGGAAGAAGGCGGAGCGGTTTTCCTTTGTGCTGTCGCGCACAAATCTATAAAGTTTTTAAGAGGAAAAAGCCGGGTTTTTGCGACTTGCTCCCCCCCCCCGCCCCGGTCAGGCCCCGCCGCAGCTGCCCGTGGCCACGGCAACGTCCCCGCCGGTTCCGGTTCAGACGGCGGCGGCTCCGGGGCGGATGGGCGGGAGGCTGTGCCGAGCGCGGCGCGGGGTGGGGCGCGGTGGGGACTGACGGCAGCGCCCGACCAATGGAGCGGGGCGTCCCAGGGAGGGGTGCGGGCGGCGGCCAATGGGCGCGCGGGGGGGCGGGCCGTCGGCGGCGCTGTGGAAGCGGGGGGGAAACGGCGCGCAGTTCGAAATCGGAGCGCTGCGTGCCGCGGGGAAAGCGCGTCGTGAGGCGGCTCTGCCGCGTCAAGGTGAGCTGGGGCGGCGGGGAACGCGGCGGGGGGGCCTCGGGGGGCCCCGAGGGAAGGCGGGGCGGGGGGCTGAAAGCGCCCTAAGGGGTGATGGCGGTCCCCGCGCGAGGGCCCTGAGGGGGGGGCACTGCAGAGGTCGGAGAGGGGGCGGCTGGCCCCGGCTCCCCGCGGGGTCCCTTCGGTTTCGGCCTGGGGGTTTTGGGGTGCGGTGCTGGCGGTGCCGGAGAAATGAAGCCCGAAAGGGCGATAACGAAGCGGCGCCCGGGCCGTGCCGGCGCCGCCGCGAGGCGAGGTGGGGCCGGGCCCTCCGCAGTTCCCCAGCGCTCCCCAGAACTGCCTGGCGGGCCCTGGGGGTGCGCTCCCCCCGGCCCTCGGCATCGCCCCTCGGGGGCTGCAAAGGGCGTCAGGAAGCAGAGAGGGCGAGCTGGTTCGGGGCCCGAAACGGAGACCAGGTGGTCCGCTCTTGCGGCTGGAGAACAGGCTCACGGGGCTGGGTTTGGGGCTCGGAAACAGGGGGAGTCCCGTGGCTTTGGGCTCCGGAGCAGGCATCGAGCCCTGCATTTTGGGGGCTTGAGAACAGGCCCGGCAGCTGGGGTTTTGTGCTCAGACACGGGCAGCGAGGGAGCTGGTCTGGGAGCCAGGAGCAGCAGCCGGTATGGCCGGGTTTGCCAGGGGGGTGGGAGGCAGAGAGGGGCGGCAGGGCGTTGGGGGGTGCTTCTCCTTCCTATGCAGGCTGGCGCTGTAGTCGCTTCTGCTGCAAATCAGAGGGCATCTGCTGCATCAGGGCACTGGGGTGGCCCCTGGGACACTGCTGTGCGTGCACTTTTTCAGGATTTGGTTCTGCGTTGTGTGCAACAAAGACGAAACTGTTCTTGCTTTGTCACTGGACCTGTGTTTGTAGTAACAGAGATAGCTCTGGATTTCCCAACGAAACAATTTAGGCTTCTTTTTTATGTTTTGGAAACTGAGAGGCCAAATCAGAGGGAAGAAATAGGCCAGGCTCATGCAGGTGTGCTTTGGGGAAAGAAAAGGTAGCAGGGAACAGCAGAACAAGAAGTGAGGCTATAAACCAGAGTAACTCCTGGTGGTAACCAGTGGGAACTGCAGCAGTGTAGGAAAGCATCAGTCTCCTTACAGCCCGGGTACCTGTGAAAGCCTGATCTTCCTTTTCATCTAGAAGTAATAGATTACTCCAAAATTAGTCTCCTACCTTTTGCCATTAACCAAGTCTTTCATTCTGTAGAGCCTTTTCCACTCCTATGTGCTTGCCTGGCTGTGAACAGCATGATCTGTGCTATGTAATGATGCAGAAAATCTTCTGTTGTAAACACCTTAAGAGCGGGACACCAGGGGTGTTTTATTGGCCTAACTAACCGGGCTGGCCGGAGTTAAACCGGCTCAGTTGTTCATTTACACATGTATGCAGCAAGCAGCTGGTACATTAGAGGGTGTAAATGAGTAACTCGGAAAAATCACAGAATCGTGTTTGAGCAGGATTGTCCTACCTAAATTGCTAATTTGTGTAAGTATTTTTCTGTGAAAAATTCCTGATTTGCCTCAATCTTTTTGTTTAGAGCAGCCAGAAATAATATCTGCTCAGAAATTACTAATAAATACCTACTTAAAGACTACAAATTGTGCCACGCATGAAGTGGAAAAAATGCAACAATGCTAAGACTTTGCCCTTTTAATGTCTTTAATCTCAAGATCTCAGAAGTTTGTCTGTTAAGAATTCCACCGACTGATGACCATCCTTGACTGTTACAGTTGGGCAGTTCAGGTGTTTATGATGCCCGATTGCAAGATGTTGAAGAGATTTATCGAAGGTCACAAAGACAGCCTGTGTCAGACACGCATGGTGATCATAAACATTTTAAGCTCTTGGGACAAAATCGGTATCTTGCTCTGTGTGCAGCACATAGCTGAGCTCTTAAAGCAGTGAGAATATATTTTTCTTTTCACTATAGTAAAGCTTATGGATTTTATCAAGTAATAATAAAATTATACTGATGTCAAATAAAACAAATGCTGCTAACAGAACGATGAACTGCTTCCATGGCTGACAAGTCACGTTCTTCTTACAGAAACAGTTCATGTCTCTGAATTTTTCATGAGTGTGAAACAGCTTTCCAGCCTGCTTGTTCAATTTTCCTGATGATTTAAAAAGCAAATAAATGTTCCCAGCAAGAAGAATTTGCACCGTACAAAGTAAAAGGATTACTGAAAATGAGAAAAGAACAGGTAAAGTATGTCAGCATCCTCGAGGCCAATTTATTCTTGCCTTTTTTTATCTGTGCCTTTGTTGTAAATTACAGGCATACCCGTTAACATCTCAAACAGAACTGGAAAATTAAGGCCAACAGAGGTGTACTTGCTGAATTGCTTTGCAGGGTGTTTGATGCAGTCCTCAGAGTGCCACAGTGGGTTCCTTGCGCTTGGTGCGAGCCTGGCTTCATCTCTGTAACTGCTCTCTTCTGTCGCTCTTGTCAGCAGCGAGGGGTGCGTCGTGGTGCCAAACGCTGCAGTGCTGCCAGCGTCCCGCTCCTCAGCCAGGCAGAGCCCTCCTCGCCCGGCGGCAGGCAGAGCGCCGTGCTGGGCGAGAGGCTGGGCTGCTTCTGAGAGCCGTGCCTGCCTCCGTGCCGGACTCGCTCAGAGCGGTGCAGCTCTCTTTGCGCTGCAGTTGATGGAGGGAGTAGCAGTAATTTCTCCCTCTTTCAGGAACTGCATGAGAGCAGGAGTTAAAAACAAGGATGAGCCTGGCTGGAGGGAGAGCAGAGGAGAGTCAGCCCTGGAGAACAAGATCTAGTGCAGCCTTCGGAAGGACAGAGTACACAGAGCTGGTGATACCTCTTCTCCTCTCTCCGTGAGCATCTCTTCATGTGAGTAACTCGGCATACAGCAGGATTCAGCAGCACAGAGGCAGCCTTTGCGCTTTGATCCCTACTGCACAGAGACTTAGATGGTAAGTGTTTTGAGCAAATGCACAAATTCCTTCCCTTGTTTTTTTTTTTTTTGCGCTGCCTCAACCGCCCCAGGGGCCTCGCTTGTGTATTGCGGGGCCTTTAAGCCTTTGTATGTTTTGCATTGCTCTGAACCAGCCTCTTGGTTGGCTCAGAGCCGCTGTTTCTGCGCTGTCTCTGGCCCGTGTTCAGTCTCACCTGTTTATGGACAGTTGGGTGGGTCGCTCTCACACCACGCACAATGTCTCATTGCACCCTCTTTGCATGTGCTACCACTGCACGGAGAGCTGAAAGCCTCCTCTTTTACCTGTCTGATACCGCACTAAACATGCTCCAGGCCTGTCAGAAATGAGAATGGCTGTCTCCTAGTGAGCTCCAGGAGGGGTGGGGGGCAGTTAGTAAAGGAAAAGGGAATCACCAAGAAAGGGGGGAACACCCCCTCCACCTCCCGGTGGCTGATACTGCAAGGAGCTGCAGAGCACAGCCAGCAAGTGGAGGAACTTCACAGAAAGTAAATAAGGGCAAAGGGGATGGTGCCCAGAACAGGTGAGGCCTGGCATCTTTTATCTTAAACATAAGTAGCCTCAGGAAGCAGAGTTGATAAGCTAGAGCTTGGAAAACTCTCTCCCACTCAGGCCTGTCCCTGAGCCACCTCTTTTGGACCCGTCTTCATTTACCCACGCCATCACAGGCTGCGGAGGAGGCCCGGGTGACCATTCCTTCTTTGGTTTATGCAGTGTATTCTATTGAGCACCCAGATCTCCTGGGCAGACCTCGTTCTCCAAATATGCTAACTGGGGGTAGAAGCAGCAGAACAGATATTTCTAGTTTTTCTGAAGGACAGTATGCTATGAGGAAAAAAACCTAAAATACAATTTAATAGTTCAGTGGGATTTTCTTGAACATGTAGTTACTCATCGCTATTTATAGCACTATCATTTGAATATCCCTGAAGATGCAGTCATCAGACTTTTTATTTTTTACATTACTGCTTTGAAGAACAAACCCGTACATGTTTTAACAAGTCACATCATGGGAGATGTTATTCTGTATTCTCCACCCACACAACCCTGGGATTTATTTTCATTTGAGAACTTGTTAAACATAGCAGCAGTCAACTGAAGACACCAATGTTCCAAGACACAAAGGATTCACACCTATAACTCATGAACTTTAGAGGTGGTAAAGGACCATCGTTGCTTTGAAATGGAACAGTCAGTAGCACTCTTCAGAGCTACAAGAGGTTGGCTTTAGTTATTAGTTCTGTGACAGTAAGTGACTAATCACGTTATATCTATTTAGGTTCGTGTGTTCTCTGTCCACCTTTCCTATACAGCTGGGCCTAGGGGGAGGGCAGAAAAATAAAAAGCATTTCACAATGGCAGAAGTGACCATCTTGCAGCCTATGGTATGACAGATTTCAGCCCATCTCATGCATGGGGGTGTTTGTGTCGCTGTAGCAGCAGTTAACCCCTGACAGCGTGTGCTTACCTTCACAGCTGGTCCCAGCCGTTCCGGGGTCAGGCAGCTGCAGCACAGAACCGCCGTGCATGCTGCCCACCCTGCTGCAGCTCGCTGCGACAGACAGGGCAGCTATTGCCCCTGGCATCTGATGCATTTTCTTAAGTGAGCTGCTCGCAGCCGGAGAGGATGCTAATCCGAGCAGTGACATTGACATTCAGAGGTATCGGATTCATCACAAGGTTCCTGCCATGCTTTCCCCTAGTGGCAGCATCCCACCAGCCTTGAGAAAGGGCTTTTAATTTTAACGTGTGCACGTTTTTGCAGTTTTACAGTATGCTTAAGAAAGTCTCCTATTAAGGGAATTAGAAGTTTGGTATGAAGCTTCTGGGATATCTAAAATATGAATACTGTGAAGACTTGTTATTCCAAGTCAGAGGTATTTGGAAATATTTATGCCAGGCAGAGAGACAGCTTAATATTCAGGAAGTAGCCACTCACAGTATGGGTCAGTCTTATTGCCAGTGAGTAACAACTCCCTTTCTCTTCCTCTTTGTACAGTTTTGCCCTACTTAACTCTAGGACAGAATCAAGAAAGTTCTGAATTTTTACTTTGGTTATTTTTTTTTCCCTTTGTGAACTATTTTAGCAGCATCAGCTGGGGAGGGATTTTGAAGCTATTTCCTAAGACAGAACCGCTTGCTCCAAGGGTGCAATTTTTTTTCCATAAAATAGTTTTTCCAACTGCATAAAGACATAACTAAAATAAATTTCTTTCTCCTTTCATTCCCTCACTGTGGCTACAGCGTATTTTGTGATCTCAAGTAGCAGGGATGCTCAACTGTCCAAAAGAAGAACTTCAAAAATGTTTTTAGCAGCAGTGATTTAGTATGCGTTGTTCGAGACGCGTGTATTTCTCCCCACTCTAGTCAGTGCTCCTACTTCTGATTTAGGATTAATGAACGCTTCCTCTAAAGAAAACGTGCTCCTGAAATGCCACAATTCAGAAAATGCTGCTCTTCCATTCGTGCAAGCCCTGCTGGTGGCAGGAGCACTGCCATGAGTCACCTGGTCCGTATGCCCGCGTGTGTCTGTCTGTCTGTCTTCAACTGAGCAGGCCCATGGTATGTTCAGTATGCAGGAACAATAAGATGTCTCAGAAGAAGTCAATGCAGTCACGCTTTAATGTGTTTTTACATCCTTGTACGATTCACAAAGCCAGAACAGAAGTACTTATACATTTTTAATAGGAAAGTAATATATTCCCCTAAAAGAAAAATAGATTTGATTAATCATTTGTCATAAAAGTTGCCTGACAGCTGAAACTTCAAGCTTCTAAGCTAGAAAAGCTCAAATAGACAAATTATACTGAAATGTTTTTTAAAGACCAAGCAGCTGTTTTATTAAAATATTAAATTTACATTTTAAAAAGAAATATTCTGATTTAATATTCAATTATGATAATCTTATTGAAGTGACATGAAATTCATGACAATGGGCTTTATTCTTTCCAAATTCTGTCCTCATTTATCCACAGGCAATCGGTTTTGCCATTATTTAGAACTGTGCAAGATCACACACACACAGAGAAGCACCATTCGGGAAGGACATATCCGAGACACTGGATTTCACCTTGGTTCTAATTTTCCCCAGAGAAAGTGGGTTTTCGGATCTGGGACTAGGGCTGGATCCAGCGCCTGCTGCGATGAGGCCCCTGGTTCAGACCCGAAGGACCCATCCAAATCTCACTGTCCCAAGAAACAGAAGAAGGATTTCAGAATACACCAACTTCGTCCCGCAGCACAAGTGAATGACCTTCAAACAACTTGGAGCAGGTTGAATTTACATTTTACTTCAAAAAAAAAACAAAACAAAAAAAAGGGAAAGTACATACATGAGGGGAAAATGGGGTGAACAACAATTACCTGAACCCAGGTTTCTACCATTTTAACCTACAGTTACCAACCGCGTTCGAGGCAGCAGGGCTCTTGCCAGCTGTCACACACTTGCTTACAATATGAACAGGACTGTGGATCAAGGAAAGGTTTTCAAAGTTGAGGCCCAAATGGAAATAGTAAGATATCATACACAGTGTAAGTTTATAGTACACAGCTTTTTTTTTTTTTTAAATGACATAACGCAACAGCAGGAAGGAGTAGTAGTAGTTAACAGTTACTAACACTAGAATAATCAAATCTGTATGTTATACATATACAGCAACTAACTGCTTTACAAAAAAAAGCAAAATAATACAATATATTGTCACATGTATTTACAGTGTAGTAAATATACTTTTCTGTCAAATTTTACACAAAAACTATTTACAGGTGAATATACTGCATTTAAAAAAAAATTGTGGGACCAACACTAAAAGTGACTTTCTGTGGTAAGTTTGTTGCATAACAATAAGACGTGCTTCATTACATTTGAAAAAAAAATATTAACCTTAATGAAACAGAAAAAGCCCTAAAACCTACAACCCAGTTAGGAATAGAGCACTGGAACGCTCCCAGGTGCTCAGTCCACAATACTTATTTGAAATGTTTCCTGTTCTTGGAAACCTCATGCACATTAAAGCAGAAACATTGGCATAATTAACAGGTAGGTTATGCACTATTCAAATACTACTGAATTATTTTTAAGTCAGGGAAAATACAAACACAAACAAAATGTTAATCATCTTTACAGTACTTAACTGTAGTTACTGCGTAATGGATAATGTGTTCTGAAACAGGGGTGTCAAACATACAGTCCCCATGATGTAGTTATGTGGTCCACGTGTTAAAATCAGATTTTTCCGAATTTAGGTTTTCATTTCAAAGTACACAGACTCCACAGCTGCAGTAGCCCGTGCAGCAGCGACTGCCCGGCAGTCTGCAGGCTGCCTGAAACAGTGACCCAAAGGTCGGAACTCTTAGCTCTGTCTCCCGCTCGTTAGATCAGGTTCCGAGCCCACATCGGCACCAGCACCGAACTGCTGCTCACTACGAGCATCAAGGGAGCAACAGGATGAGGAGAGAAGGGACGCAGGCTGGACTGGGAACTGGGAGCGGTGCTCAGAGAAACCAAACGGAGCAAGTGGAGAATAGGCAACATATTCAAAACAGGAGAAAACAAATAGAAAGGAGGATGCGAGGAAGAAAAAAAAGGCAAACTAACAGCACTGGCTGTTGCAGGGAGCAGGCCAAGAGACGAATGTGACAGTAAGGCACTGAACAACTCATTACTAATAGAAGTTTAATCATTAAAGAAAGGCTGTGTTTTCCCCCTTGATCTAAGCACAAGCTTCCAAACTACTGGGAGATAACGGTCCTGTGTATCGGGCTGAATTAAACCTTGGCCCTCAACTGTAATTACACCCAAATCCAACCCCCGATACCCAAAGCGTTTGACACCCCTGCCCTAAGAAAGTTTGGGTCCTCTCACTGAACCACACAGTGAAAACATCAAATGACCTCCGCTCCTTCCAGGAAACAGAACACATTACGTTTTGACTGACTTTATGGAGAGACCAGGGTTTTTCAGCTGGGACTGAGAGCCTGGAGTAGTTCTGGTTCTCACACGCTAGGTAATTTTAGTCACTGTCCATTCTGAGTTCACATTATATGTATTTCAAAGAACACATTAATTCTAATTTAGGGACACTTTTTTTTTTTTTATACAGGCAATGCGAAATATTGAAAGAGTTGCTCTCCAATGCACCCAGTCCAAACAAAACTGATTTGGTATTTCATCTGGAATTACTATTCCTGTTTAAAGAAAATCTGCTCGTAGGAGAAACAGCTGAAAGCTGTATTTTTCTAACAGCACGTTACCTTCACAAGAGAGTCTTTCTTCCTCCTACCTACAAATCTTCAGGCTTCTACAATTCATTGTCTTCGGCAAAACAGAAAGGGCTGGAATTAGCTTCATTCAGTATAACCAAGTGCAAACTGGCAGTGACACTGAAGGTGGCTCTTCGCAATTTGATGTATGAGATGAGAATGGTTTTGTATCAGCGACTCCTGAAGTTTTACATGCACAGCAGCTTCGGACACGGCCCAGGTCACTGCTCTACGCCTACAGGCAGTTCGCGCCTCACAGTCAGGTCAGTAACCACATTTCTACTGCAGCTCTTATGCGACCAAGAGTAAAAAAATTTGGTTAATTGCACAAGTTGTCATATTTTCCAACGTATCTATTTCAAGACTGCTAATTCTAAATTTTCCTCTTGTTTTGGCAATCTATTTGCATATTAAGTTTGTGTTCATAGTTTTTCCAGGACTGTAAACAAATTAAAGAAATTAAATTGTTATTTTATGAATCAATACGATAAAGGTATTTTTATTTACATAAATGTTACATTGTTACTGTGTGGATACATGTGAATTATGTGCTATATCAATAAAATCTGAACACTTAGTTGTACCATTCTCTAATAATTTAGCTGTGGAGTTTAATTTACTGAAAGCCACTAACAAAATTGCACTAGAGGATTTTATTTTATAGAGCGGATCTAATTTTTTTTCCTTTAAAGCCACTTACAGATCGTTAATTTCTAACGTACAACAGGGATCTGAAACGGGGAAGTTTAGCCGTATTGCAGCAGGAGATCTACTCAGCCCTCAAACGAGCGCCCGGGTGCCAGGCCCTTCTCTCAGCCTTGCTGCTCGCCGCCCAGCTCCTGCTCTGCGCGTGTTCAGCTGCAGCACCAGCGCCGCACCTTTGCCCTCACCAACATAGCAGCACGTCCTCACAGTCGTCCATCGCTGACACACGACTGTAGCTGGCAAGTCTTTCACAGTGACAGCAATTTCAGTTTTGCGTAACCCCCACGCACGAACCCTTACGAACTAAAACCCCCTGGAAGTTCTGCAAGACAGGGTTGCCTGCAGATGTCTGTTCTGATACCAGGAATTGCACTACAAACATTCAGACGTAACCTGGATTTGACACAGTGTCAGTTATTTTTAAATTCATGTACCTTAAGCAAACATTACTGTTTTTATATCACTGCTTGGGCAGCACAAAAGCAGCTTTGCCAAACACCAGCTCCCAGTGCTGGAAGTGAATTCATTCATTTTCCCCTCCATACCCCAACGGTTATTCTGCCAGGAATTTCTCGAAGGTGCATATTGTTGGGACGGGCAGAACTAAAGTATATGCTAAATGGAAGAAAGAAGCAATAAATTTTAAACACTGCTACAACGACAGCATAATAGTCAGTTCTTGATGATTTTCTTTCCACTATACAACCTTTTTAGTGCAGTTAAAGTACAGCAAAAAAAAAATTTGCTTCGGAAAAAAAGCCAGTTTGTCCAGTCTGGTCCATATACAGTCCAAGTATGTGAAGCTATGGTCTGGGGAATGACAGAGACTCATGCAGCCTCCTCGTCCTCTCAAATTTATTGCTAATCACTAGAAATTTAATCTAATCCACCACTTCTGGTTAAGCTCATTGTACTGCGGCTGTCATAAGTTTCTTTTAAGTATGGTAAAAAAAAGTCCACAGCTAAAAATCTTACAGGTTTGAATTAAAACCAGGATTAGAGTAACTTCCCCCGGCTCATAAAGCCACTACCTTGAAAAGTGTGCAAACAGGATTAAGGATTAACACTTTCCTTTAGAGAAGACACAAACAAGGCAGATAACAGAAGCAAGGTAGAACTGCCTACGGGAAATGGCTTTCGTGGTTGGACAAGATACGGTTCCGCAGTGTTAAAGAACTCCACACCTCCTTCGGCTACAAAGTCCGTCAGGATCTATGTGAGCGGTTCTGAAACACTGGCTTAAATCAAGAACAGAAGGAAAGAAATGAAGGCATTAAAATTCAGGCAATGTTTCAAGAGTTGATCATCTGGCAACATGGCTGACAGGATGGGAACTTTAAAAATTAAGTGCAGCATCACAACCGGTGGGGGCCCTTCGCGAGAGGCCTGTGTGTGTCAGTCAGTCTCAAAAAAAAAAAAAAAAAAGGATTAAAAAGAAATAGTCACACAATCTTTTTGATGCTGTGACGTTTGAAACTGCCAGCACTTCGCTGCTTTTGCACTTGGCTTGCAGAGCCGTGGCGCATCCTCCCGCTGTTGGAGTGTCCGGCAGTGGGCGAGAGCTCCACGTTCTCCTTGTCGATCCCTGGGGAAACACAAGGACGGAGGTTAACCGCGCCGCTCTGCCTGTCCTCTAACTCAGCGCTTTAAGGATGGCTTTCTCTGCAGGCATGCAGGGCAGAGTGCCGGCGCCTACGCGGAACAACGGCAGGACAAAACGACGGTGCTTTTGGGCCAGGGAGGTGTCAGACGGCTCTGCCTGCCGGGCAGCGGGGCGGGTGAGCCGCAGGGGACCTGCCCGTGCTGGTGTCCCCAGTCTGGACAGAGATGGGAGGTTGTGGTCTAAACACTGCTGAATTCTGCCATGCTGACAAGTGGCGGTTCATTCAAAACAGCCTTTGGCAGCACAAACCAGCAGCAGCGCCTGGGAAAGCGCTGCAGAACGTGGCCATGGTGTATTTAAAAAACCCCCAAACGTTACTGGAAGTAGCTTTGCCCCAGTAGGCAGGTAAGCCCCACACAGCCGCTCGCTCATCGCCCCCCACCCCCAGTGGGGTGGCAGAAGAGAGAAAAGTGAAAAGCTAAAAAACTTGGGGGGCTGAGATTAAAAAAATGGTCTAGTGAGTGAGGGATCAGTGGAAGAAGAAAAGAAAAAAAGCAAAACCCGAAGAAGCGATGCAAAGGCAATCGCTCAGCATCCCCGAGGGGCAGCCCAGTGACCCAGGCAGGTGCCAGGCGATGGCCAACCGCCCCGGCGCCGCTTTCCCCAGCTCACCGCTGAGCATCACCCTGCCCGGCACAAATACCCCCCGGTGAGCTGGGGTCACCTGCCCGGCCGGGCCCCTCCCGCCATGCCCACCGGCCGTGCCCCGGGCTGAGCGTGGGTCGGAGCAGGCCCTGCGCCGTGCAAACACTGCCCGGCACTGCTCTGGTCACAAGTGCAGAACACAGCCCCACGCCAGCTGCCATGAGGAAAATTCACCCTACCCCAGCCAGGCCCAGTACACTCTTTTAGCCCAATGTCATACAATCTTATTCTCGATGATGTCTCACCGATGACAAATCTGAAGCAGCTATTTTATTGCAGCACTGTAGTGTGAAATATAATGTTTTCAGGGTCAGATGTATGCCCCGTGTTCAGTGAAAGCCCGGACTTTGACCAGATAAAACACCTCCACGTGCTAAAGTGCGATGCCCACTCGCACAGATCTACGCACTCGCCTGCACAGAGCTTACCACGTTTCGACATGACTCGTTCAAATAATCTTCCCGCCCCGCCCAAAGCTGCAGATTGAGTTTGATGTTAGGTTAATCTGTCTCCAACAATAAAAGACAAAATACTTTGGCTTACGGGCACTGCGTGATCTGTTTCCATCTACGCTACTTTCCTACGCTACTTTTTCCAGGGGGATGAACTGTTCACGGAGTTCACCTGCTCAGCTCTTAAAACACCACAGGAATTTTATTTAATATGGGAAATGGCATACATAAATGTTCACAGGGCAGATGAAGGTTCCCCTCCACGCACAAAGCTTTCGTACCAGTATCCGTACTGATAGAAAACACAAAAGTCTTCCAGGCCACAAAGCCCTTTCTGGCTCTCGTTTTGAGAAGACTGAGCAAATGAAAGAGTTTGACTCAAGTCTCTTCTGGCTTTTGCGTTCTCTAGGAGGAAGAACTGACAGAATGTCAACTCTGTGGCCTTCTTCCAGCCAAAAATCAATGACTGCCATTAAACAGGGGAGTGAGGAAGGTTCATTTCTGAACCTGCAGAATTCTGCTGCAACGGCAGAGGCTGATTCTTGCTACCACAGAAGATTAGTGTGTATTCAAGTACCTAAAACTCCCCTCAACACTGAATCTTGGCTCACAAATAAAGAGCAGTAAAAATACGTAACGTACAAATCAATGTTTGGAGGACTCTCATTGCCGGGAGGAATGAAAGGCTTCGCTGGCTTATTTTGCATACAGCAGAAATGGCACTGATGCAGGTATCCACTTGAAGAGTTAAGTGTCAAAATGTAGACACCAATTATAATGATTTAAACCCTGGCAAATTCAGAGTAAAAAAAAGAATTATCAATTAACTTTTAACAAGGACAGCTGCAAAGTAAAATTACTGAACAGAAAATTGGTTCTGTTTTACCTCACACCAGGACAACAACTAAAGAAACAGTTTTCCAAGCAGGGCATTCCCAGGACACACACAGAGAGCTGAGTCTGGAAATCTTTACAAGAACTGCTGCTGCCCAAGTTCAGCTCCACCAGCGCAGGAGGTGGCCGACGGGGCCGGGGGAGGATGAAGCCAGACAGGCTCTACCCGAAATGCATTTACTTTTCTGAGAAGCTTTGGATGTTCTCTGCAGGACAAGGTAACTATACGATGTTTTGCTAAAAGAATAACATCAAACAAACCTCAAAAATGAACTGGTTTAGTGTAAACTTCATGCTGACAGCACATGAAAGCTTTGGGTTACGAGCTGTGACTCTGACAGCTTTGCACACAGTAACTTGAAGATACAAAAGCAGAGACTTCTCTTTAATGCAGACATGCTTCCAATCAATTCTTACTGTTATGCTGACGCTACTGTGAGTTAATCATTCCTGTAGCAATATCTTAGTGCAGCTGTCACATTATTTCTGCAACGAAATGAGTATGTTTGAGGTGTGTTCAGCAACACTCTCAACACTTACGGTACAAGTGCAGCATTGGAACGGATAGCGGGAAGGGTGGTTTTATGCAAGAGGCTAAAAGTATAATCAGCAGCAAAAATAAGGATTTCTGACAGTGAAAAACAAGCTTAGAACAAAATCCTACTTCTGTTAATGACATCTCCCACAGTTATATCCCATTCCTATACGAAATTGATTCTCATTTGCCTTGGCAAGAATAAAGA
Source organism: Pluvialis apricaria (assembly GCA_017639485.1). Lineage (NCBI taxonomy): Eukaryota > Metazoa > Chordata > Aves > Charadriiformes > Charadriidae > Pluvialis > Pluvialis apricaria. Next base: position 2,415,840 of record CM030024.1, read on the forward strand.
ATACACTCCACATTTCCCACACGCGTAGGGACGATTTCAAATCTCCAGCCAGAAGGTGGCTGCAGGCTCCAGCATCCTCCCTCTCCCTGCGGGGCTGAGCTTGCAAACCCACAGCCTACCAGGAGAGGAGAGCGCAACCTGCGGGCATGAGCAAAAAACCTCTGCTGCTGCTTTTTCCTACTGCTCCATATAGAAGCAGAAATCCAATGGTGTTGAGTACCCATTTCTCTGAGCTGCTGTCTGCCGCAATTAGTCCAAAGAACTCGTGCCTGTTTTCTGGTGGCGTGTAACTGAAGTTAAAGCTGAGTTCCTGTGAATCTGCAGAGCTCACATGAAATAGTTCTTCATTTTAGCTTAATACCTGCAGCACAGTAATGTCACATACCGTTCACTTCTCTATCACCAAATTAATCTTAAGGATGTGATTGACTTTCTTTGCCTGCTTTATCATCAGATATTATTAGCATCACACAAGAAAAGCAACAGCTTAGCGCTTACACTGAAGCCATTCCCATGTCAAAAGGATCAGTAAACCACTCCTCATGCCACAAGCCCAACCCTAAAGCAGATCAAGCAGTATTTCGTGCAAATATGATGAAAGTAGAGTGTACCTTGATGAGGAAGCTGCATGAAAACTGCTGATTTAGAGCAAGGCAGAGAAGCTTCACCGACACAGAATGAAAGAGAAAATGTAAGTGAATAATGTCCATGACAAGAGGAAGGGGAGGGGAAGGAGAAGAGATGATGACAGACAAAACATTTATAAACAATGATCTCGTCTAGTTGTTTCCAGATGCAAGAAAAGAATTTTTCATGTATCTGCAACTTAATATATTGGTAACTGTAATAAAAAACTCACTTGGCTGAAACTGTTTCTTTAACTCAGTGTGATGAAGTAACTCAGCACTGGTACAGACTTGATTTTCCTGTTCAGTAGCTCTCAAATCGGAGTAAGCGCATGATAGATCTGCATCCCTTATTAGTCCCAGAGCTGCCCTGCTGTTTCAATAAATCCTTTGCCCACTTTCATACTCTGTAGTTCTTTCACAAATGATTTTTATCTTGGCAGATATTGGGTCTTTCACTGCATACTCCCTCACTCCTGTCTCCAGAGCGCAAACATCCACAGCGATGACAACGCCATCACACACCTCCAGGCACAGCTAAGGAGGATGCAAAACTCACGTATGCAGCTATGGAGCTGTATGAAGTGCCAGAAGACCAATTACATTTTTAATACAATTAAACAGCTTAAAAAGCAAAGCATGTTTTATGCAAAGTTGCACTGGTTAACGCGTCAGTTTAAACTAGTGAAAGTGTGTGTTGATTAAAGCGGAGCAGGGTAATAAACGTGGGATGAAGGAGCAAAATGAAAAGCTCCATGTCGTGACCACGTCCACCGTTCGAGAAAGCTGGAAATCCCCTGATCACACCCCATGTCTTTGCATTCAAATTGCCAGAATGAAGCGAGAATGCTCAAGGAAATAGGCAAGACACTAATAAATTTTAGGAGATGATGGGAAAGTACCACCTAGATTAGACATTAAGCACGAGGCTTTCATAAAGTAGCAATCACTTCAGGCTGTTTCACACTAGCCGAAACACCTACTAAAGATGCCTCCAGTCTGGTTACACAAAAATGGAACCATTAGTCATCTCCTGGCCTTCATATCAGTCTTTGAAAATTTAATTTCCAAGCAAACCATGCACCGAGTGTCATAAACGCATTAGTACAGACTCCTTAGTATCCTCAACAAGTTCGCTAGTTCCCGCCTCCATTTGTGGAGATGGGTTTTAACCAGCGTTTGGGAACAGCCATCTGTTTGCAGAACACTTGAAAGAAATTTTTGATGAGCTGGATTAATTCCTTCCTCTTAGCTAACAATGGCAGGAGGAATAGAAAGTGAGGCATAAGGAAGGAAGACATTACCACAGCAAAATGCTTTTTTCACTAGCAGAGGGCGTAATCCTGCATCATCACTTCATCCTTGCAAAAAGAACTGTTGGAGTTGCCACTGATGCTAAAATGGAAAGATGCTGTCTGTAATATCCTCACTTTCACACCGACAGCACGGTATGCTTTTTTCCCTTTATCTTTCTCCCTGTTCTCGTATTACAGATAATTCTGAGCTGTATATTAAATAAGCAAGTTTCTATCGAACCACTCTCCTTTTCCATAAAGGTTGTTACCTGTACCTGCAGTCAATTAGGAGGTTTTATGCAGAAGTATTTCTATATACAGGATGAATCGCCTGACAATGTAATACAGTGGCTGCGTTATATATTCATAACACATAACGGCCATTGTAAAATGTGAAGTAAAACAGCAGTCTCTAAAACTTCTTCAAACTCAACTTTTCCCTGTTCTTATTATGGGATTCCAGGACGGCAGCAGCGAGTCCCTTTCCGGCTGATGGTCTCGTGCATGTTCTGGGGCAGGGACACAAAACAAGGGAACGACAGCAACAAACTGTCCCCTTTAGCCTAAAAGCTCTATGAATAAAGGATCAGAGAGAAGGGTAACAACTGTGGAAAGCGTGCTTCACGCTTTCTCTTCTCACTTGGGACATTATTTAATGTAATAAATCACCCTGAATTGGCAGGAAACTGGAAAGCAAATCCTGTTTTGAGTATATTTAGACTGACAGCCACCTTGAAATATAATCTAGAACACAGCATCAGTATTTCAAGAAGGTCATCTCCGCAAATGTAAACAATTGAAGTTGGCTTCTCATACTGGAAAAAAGCAAGTTGTAATCACTTTTCATTGTGTGAAAGAGAAGAAGAAATCACTATTCCCAAATTAAACACAGAGCACTGTCTCACCTCTCTGCACACGCACACCTCTGCAGCACTCACCGCTCTGAACAAAAGCGCACATGGCGTGTGTGAGCCAAGCGATACTCGGGAAGACCAGATTTCTTGCACAGAGCTACATACAGCTAAGCAGAGCCCACTGCAGGGCCAGCAGAAACCAGGAAACAGGAGAGTGAAAAAACCCAAACCACTTCTGTAAATATTATAAACCCAAATACAAGTGGTTTCAGCCTTCCATTGGGGTCAGAAACGAAGTAGAAATAAAAGGTTGATTGACTTCAGTGTTCAGAACTGCAATAGTTAAATCATCATTTAAGAAGTATCACCCGGTATCATTTTTATGACAAAGAGGAGTAAAGAATTTCCTCAATATGAGACACTAATCTGAAATCACTTCAGGAAGAGTCCTCATGCAGATTTCTCTGACATAAATTCCATTTCCTTCCAGTATTTAATTTCCTCTAGTTTATGCTTCATTGGCTATACTGAATAATTTTCACTCTCCTTTTTCATCCTGAAAACCTTTACTGTTAAATTTAACCTCTGCATCTCCCTGTAATTCCCCCCTCCCGAAGCCAGAAGGAATTTAGTGGTTTTATCTATTTACTGCCTTTGGTGACTATTCTTTTCTTGAACGCCTCCTGTTCACCATCAGCACTCCTGGCAATACAGTGGTCTGAACAGGCCCACTATGCCACATGTGTCGACGTGAATATTTTTTTTCTTCACGGCAGAGCGTGGCCTCTGTATGACACTGCCTATGTAAGCACTGGCCTTAAATCCACCGACACCGCGTCAGCCCAGACACGCTCCCAAACAGCGCAGTTCTGGATTATTTTTCCTAATATGTGCTACCTTGTAGTGACCAGACAGGTATTATTCTCCTTGCAAAACATCATGACTATATATTTATTAATTTTCAAGGCTCCACTGTTGCATATGTTCCACATTAAGATGCGGAGTTACTCATTCTGATGCACTCAATGCTATTTCCTTCGTGTATAATGACTTGGAAGACAGCTTTTGCGCTGGACAAAATCCAACACCCAAAATACCAGTGTAAGAGCTTAGTAAACAGTTTAATATTCATTTGACTCAAGAATGCAATCATGTTTGGTGCATAAACACATCCGAAGAGACAACAAGGCTGAGTATTTGCCTACAAACCCAGTAAATTCAATACGCTTCCCTCACGTACGCGGTACCGGAACCGGTACTGACCTGGGGAGTGCTGGGAAGTCGCGAGCGAGGTCATGGAATTGGAAAGGTTGAGGTTAGCAGTAATGCTAAGTTGGCTCTGCACGGCGGGAGGATACGGAGATGTGGGTGTCAGGAGAGATTCTTCACTGGTTTCCTCATCAATTCCTGGCAAATACGTGTCAATCAAGGCATCAAGGAACTTCACTATGAGCTCCGCATAGTCTGGGATTTGTGTTTGCTGGGGGGGGGTGGGGAGAAAAAAATACATCAATTAAAAAAAAAGTTGCTTTTCTTTCTACTTTTCTGTCAGTATGAGCTTTGCCCCAGAACTCACTCCAATATCAAAAAAGTATAATTTTGCCTGAAAGTTTTAAAAAGCATTTGATGGGAATATGTGTAAAAACTGATTTGTGGTCTTCCAGACTAATGTAAATGCACCCGTTAAGGACTGCTTGCGGGTGTCGTTTCAGCAGCGCATGGAAGCAGAGAGTCAGGAGAGAGGGCCGTCTCACCCACAAGGTGAGCTGCCGCAGCTGCCTGCGCCCAGGCTGTTAGTAAAACCGTCGCCTATGCCCCCGCAGCCGAACAACCGGAACGCTGCCTGCTCTGCTCCCCGTGCTGGGGACTGGAGGGAGCAAACGGCGGTACAGATGGGCAGCACTCCATCTATTCGTGCTGTTGGAACATAGAATTTACCCTTACGGAATTATCACTCTTCCCAATTGAATCCCTTGCACTGTAAGACGCACACAATGAACGAAAGACTTTCTGAATAACCCCGTGCGTCCACGGCCCCTTCAGGAACCTGGGAGCAGCAAAAAGGCGCATTTACACACCTGACCTCCCCAGCTATGGGAATTTGACCTTCCTGAGTCTATGAAAATACCTGACACAGGCTCAGACACTGCTTCGGCTATAGAACTGAGCCTTATCCTACTAACGTGCTCATATGAATTCTACGTCTTGTCGTTTATCTGCACACGGGAGCACCAGTGTGCTTTGTACAGAAAATGAAGGCAAAACACTCATGAACTTACATAAAGCGTACTGTTCTCACCTTAGAAAACGGGCCAGCAAACCTCCACAACCCATTAAATCCAAAACCTACAACAACAAATGGAATGTTACCACAAAAGCACAGTTCTGAACTGACTGAGAACAACTAGAAAGTACGCCTAGCACATCACTTGGATTTACTTAGGTGTGGAAATGAAATTTCTGATTTGGAGATGCAATGCTAAATTTCGTCGAAACCATGTATAACATAAAATTACGGCATTTTGACATGTATATGAAATACGTAAGTTGTAGAAATCTCTCAGAACCGTCATACAAGAAAATCTTGATGATATTTTAAAAGGTGAATTTAGCGTACGAACACACATCTCTCAAAATTACATCAGCATTTAAGTTTTTCTCAACTGTCATCTGTTTCTTATGGATCTTGCTGGAAAGTTTTTGATTAAGAACCTTAAAAAAATATTTAGCTTTTAAGTGTTCAAGTGTCACACGAAAGTGGAGCTTGGGCACTGAAAAACAAATGTTACTCTACGGAATTTACCAAGAATTAAATCAACTCCTAACTTAGAAGGTTAACTTAAAACTCATCATTCATCACCACCATTCATGTTTTGTATTTCTTCAAATTGGTTGGTGGAAACAGAATACTGAGTTTCAACCTCCTTTTACTCATGTAGACGGTGTAATACTTTTAATATTTGGTGCACAACTGCAGTTTTGATATTCATGTCAGTAGGTTTTTTTTTTAATATGCGAACTGTTATTTTTACTAGGAGATATGAAGTTGGAGAGATTCCGCACAAGCCTGACAGACTAGTCTATTAGGGCTGCAATCGTTCTGAAACATTTTCGGCAGTAAACACAACTTAAAATTCAGCAGTTTGCAAAAAAATGGAAAAATATTTACTCTGTAGATAGGAGGTTTGGTATTGGGGTGGAGACTCCTCATGGTAGACAACGCTCTGAACAATCCCATGAATTGGATTCAACAAATTTGGATCCTGGCACAGCGATAAAAGGGTATTGATCTTGGAATCCAATAAATTATGCCTGAAGAAAACAGAAGTGGCTTATTTTTTGTACATTAACAATAAATAAATCTGCAATTCCCAACTGACTTTAGCAAACAGCAGTTAAGGCGGGATTTTTAAAATCTCAGTGATTGTAGAAGTAAAAAACCATTCCTGTACCTGTTCAGCGAGGACTCTCACAACGCGTAACACGTTCAAAAAATTGCACTCACAATATAACCCACTGAAGCACTTACCTAGCACTTTAAATTGCAAATATTTTCATTATTTTCAACCAAAAAATTATTCACTGGATTTGTGTACATGTCAGAGCTGGAATTTCAAAGGAGTTTTTAAAATTTGTGTGGGGTACTGTCTTATTTGGGCTCCCTTGCAGAACTCGTGCGTGGGGCTTTTCTAATAGAAATGCCAATTCCTTACAATTGGGGTTTCAGTAACTCACAGAACGTGTCTGTACTTTGAGCGTTACTCTACAACCAGAGTATTATTTCTAAACCAGGCACAGGCAGCTTTAAAAGTCTACTCTGATAGTTTCCCTTACACATATTGACTCCAGTGAATACTACTTTTAACTGACATCTAAAGAAAAATATCCAAAGAGTATCTTGAACGATGCTTTAAATCACTGTGGACACACACTTGGGCTACTAATTAAAAAACCCGAGTCTGACTGGGGTGAAAATAATATTTCAGACACAGTTATGTATTGACTTGTACAGAAAGGGACACGAACATACTAAAATGCAATTTGATTCTCTGCAGTATCAAATAAGCGAAGGAGCCGTGCGAAGTCACCAGACCAGAGAAATGGCAGCAGTGACGCTGCAAGCTTTTGGAAGAAGCCGCTGGCTGTACAGACCAGCTCCCTCGTAACAGCAGAGCAGAGCTCGCCCACGCTCCGCCGACCTGCCTGGAAATCTGAGGCTGAAGAGTGCTTCTGAGGACCATCTGTAGCCGCGGCATCTGAGGATGCCTATTCTCGTAAGAACATTATATTCATTTAGCACAGGGACAAAGGATGATTCGCAAACTGCTGTGGACATTTGTCTCGACGAGCCATGGACAGACTGCAGCTACGAACCTGAACTGAGTTAAGCGCCCTGTACATGCTTGTCCTGGTCCAGAGACCTTTGAAAGGATGGGTCAAGCCCAGAGTCATCACACACAGAGTTTTAGATACTTACACAACAGGAAAGACCTTTGGGAAGACAACACTGGCTTCTGCTAAATACTCATACAGAATCCGCTGGTCAAACTCATCAGTAGTGTACTTCACTAATGTTGCCTGTCATAATGTAAAGGATTAAATTAGCATGCTTCGAATTTCATTTGAGTAGTTATAGGCTTTTGTTGTTGTTGTAGTTTCAGGTTTTCTGATTTCTGAATAGCAGAAAGCAGCACTACAAAAGATAAATTTATGTCCTCTTTGGAAATGGAATAAAGTTATTTTACGTGTATGTGGGAAACGATAAAAACAGTTGCTAATAAATAGCTTCTAAAAAAAAATTAGCCAGTCAGTTTTTGCCAAAACTGAGCAACTGAGTATTATTTGAATTCTATCAGGGAAGACGACTGTACTGGTACATCTGAAGAAAGCACTATCATAATGTACCTACAGTACTAGTTAGTCAACTTCTCAACTAAATTACGCTGTGATTCCAACGATTTTCACTACTAAACTTTTAAAGTCGAATATATAATATCATTTTATTATATAAAATTAGTTTGTGATAAAAATCTTGGCAGGAAAAAGGAACAACTGTTGGACATGTTCTGCAAAACAATACAGAACAGTGAAAATTCAGGATTTGATCTCAAAGAGCATTTAAATACATTTCAAAAAGCAATTCCTAGAAAGTTTGAAGAACGGCAACAAAAGAGTCGACTTGCACATCACAGTGACTCTGATCCGTATGAATTTAGAAACACTGCAAGGAACATGGATGCTTCTTTGCAAGATAAAAGAATATCAGGCAGTAACAGACAATACACAGAAAGAAGTCTTACAAGAACTGTAAGCAGCAGTGCTTGAATTTTTGGGTCAGTCAGAACTTCTTCATCTAGGAGGACATTTGACTCAGAAACAGAAACTTTTCGAAGATGTGGGTGTTGCTGCGGTGATATTCGCTGGGTTTCTGCCAGATAAAAAAAAAGAGCAACTCATCCAAAGCAAAATAAACCCAAACCAAAATAGAATTAGCTCTTGCACAACGAATTCAGTCATATGCAAACTTCAGAGTTCACCAGCCTTTTTATAAAGTATAAAAGCAACAGCTATGCCGTAATACTAGCAGCGCTGCTACACCACTACATGGGATGTATTATCAAATGGTAAACAATAACCCCAATTTCCTCTTTGGTGAAATACAGGCCCAGGGGTGGTAGGTACCGTATTGAGGGTCAGGCAGCAGACTGACGGCAGATACGACAGAAGAACCCTGGTCTTGCATTGCAATTGGGGACGGGGGCACGGGAAGCAGATGTGGGAGAAGATGAAGAGAGGCATTCTAGGCATTAGGTCACGTTCCATCTCCTGCAGAAATTTGCAGCTAGGGCTTATTAACTTATAAAAAGCCAAATTTTATTTATTTCATTTCACTCCTGTATGCAGTACTTTATAGCTGCCACTCATCCTGTATCTGCAAACTGAGCAACTCTAATTCAGACCTCAGTTGCCGGTGATATGGAAGACTGCGCTCTCCAGAAGCCACCGTTAAGAAAGATATCTCTCCCTTACCTTGCAGTAACCTAAGCAAATAAACATTGAATTTAGAAATAATCCTTTGTATGTATATACAAAGCATTCATAATTAGTATTATTCTTAAAATATTAGTCCTGTTTCTCACCCATTTCATAATCATTTTCGGCTACTCTCCTCATTTTGGGAGGCGTTGTGATTCCAGATTCCATGTCTTGCCTTTTAGGAGCCTTTGTGTCCGATATCAAATGGTCAAAACTTTTCCTTGTACCTAAAAACAATTTATCAGGAAATTAAAAACATTAAACCTAGATCCATATTCTAAGTATTTCTGATTTTCTGGCCAAGCTACTCTCCTATCTACAATGTATTGATAGGAATCTGGGGACATTTTCACCATTTTCAGGGATGGTAGAGAAAATACGATCACACCATGCCGCTCTCCATCACAGTTTCCAAAATGCTTCACCATACATATGAGGAAAGCATGCAATTTATTCAAATATGTAAGCTGTGGGCATGCTATGGTTTCCTGGTCACCACATCACATCGAATAAACATGCCAAAATGTGATTACTGAAAAGGAAGCAGTAATAGGATTGTAATGAAAGAAATGCCCCTCTTCTTCCACATATACCGTATAATGTAAAAGGGTAACCACAAGTTATGCAAAGCAACTCATCTTGTTTCTCTGATATTAAGACTTCGCTTGTAACCATGATGCACTGAGAAGCCATGAATAAAAATCAGATTGCTTCCAAAACATCTAAAATGTTTTGGGACCATCTTTTCTAGCACAAGACAGAGTATTCACTATAGCAGCTAAGCTAAGGTATCCAGCCGCTTGGTTCTGTTGAAAGGGGGCTGGTGGCAGAAAATTGGCGCTATGAATCTTTGGTATCTGGAATATCTTTGTTTCTTCCTTTCAACAAGCACATTCTGAGCGTCACTCTTCCTTCCCCCTTTTCGTGATCAAAAGTATCGAGTTAGTCCTCTTTAGCTGTACGGGGTTCTCTATTCTATATTTTGTAGAAACTGCATATGCTCCTCTGAATCAGGAAAAGGCACTTAAAGTCAGACTAAATACAAGTATAATTTTTCTCCAGTAACGCTTCCTGGGGTGTTCTGTAGACAAATTAGTAAATTAGTTTTCTTAATAACCTAGAAGCTTTTTAGTGTTCGCTTGTGAAGGCTGCCCCATATCCAAACTCATGGATTTTCGTGTTCGAGGGCTTATCTGTCCCACTGTCGGGTAACTGGCAGCCAGATGTCTGTCTGACCCCTTTGGTGATGACCATGGTTGATTTTCCTTTAGTGTCCTGAAAGTGCAGAGAAATTGAATTAAGAAAATCTTTACAACTGTATATATTTAGGCAAAAATTTTTCAACTAGCCAAACTATCCTTTATTAAACCATTCTTTGCTAACAGGTTAATCTCCCCAAAATATACATTACGAAATAGTAATTACTTTGCTTGCAAAAATGTCTGAGCTAGTGAAAACTAACAATCTGATATGCATGTAATGATCAAGAGAGAAAAAATAAAGCAATGAAAAGAACACAAGCAAATCAGCCTATGAGGCAAGATGAAAGATATTTAATAACCAACTACTCCATACGGGATGCTAAAAAGACAGATACTGAGCAAAGTGCTCCTTATTGAGGGAAACCGGCTCTCCACGTCACTTCGAGGCTGATTTCTTATCTCTGTGGCTGCTTATAGACAGGCTCCAAGGTGTCAAGATTTTCCAGTGATGTGGACCAAGTGATTATTTAAAACACGCCTTGAAGCCTTGAAGGTCAAACAAAACTTTCTTCTCAAATACACATGAAAAATGAGGTGAAATTAGGTCTTGTAGAAAGAGGTTAGCAAAGAGTTTAAGAACCTCCAAAGCAGTTAAGCTCTGAAATAGCTTTATGGATCTCAAAATGAAACCTATAGGAGTTTGATACTCAAATTTCTCTGTGACTCTTGATCACAGCACCAGTAGCATATTGGTCTGGAACCAATAACAGAACATTAACTTCGCTTTACCAATGTGGGTTTTAGTGTTCAGTATACCACAGGTTACTTTTAGATAGCTTAACTAGTAAACAGACATCGAAATTTGGATAACTTAACTACAAGTTAGACAACCAACCTATAGCTAGTGTCACTGTGATGTATGGGATATGTATCCATAGGAACATTTTCCATTGAAACGTCTGTCAACAAGAGAGACTTCCTATGTTTTAGGCTGCAGCGACTTCGAACTTCCTCAGATACTGTCAGCAAAGCTAAAAATTCAAAGAAAGCTAACATAAGTTTTCCACAGTAGGAATACATTGAAGAATGTAAGCAATATTCCATTAATTTACTTAGTATAAAGAAGACCATGGAGATGTAATTACATCTTACTGAAATGTACTGATTAAAAGTAGGTCATTTAAAAAGAATTACATTCCCCCTCTAGTTACAATTACATGATTTGAACATTTGCCCTCACATGGTCACAATTTCTATTTCTGGACCACTAGAAATTTGCATGTTCTAAGGCACGTGCTTAAACCAAGAAACCTTCAGCCTCCTGAAGTATTTTCAAAGTTGCACAGTAGGTCCTGTGCTGGCAAGCCTGCCGTCCCCGGAGAGCTGTACTTGACGTACCCCAGCCTAGCCCAGACTCTTCTCCATCTCCACTTACACATTTCCTTTACGTCGGTACAATTTTATCAACCTAAACCTGTAAGAATCCCCACAATAATTCATTCCTTTTCAGTTAGCACAAATCTAAAAGAATGTTTGTTGGTTTAATTTTACCTGCTAGGTAAGCCACGCTCTGGGTGTTCACCTCAAACTTGTCACAGTTCCTGTGTTTGTTAACCAGAGCTAGTAGTGTATGTAAAATCCTTACTGTTCTTGCTACAGTGGTAGGAGAAGGATGCCTGTACCCTAAGAAATGAGGTTAAGAAACCAAATGTTGTGTTTAATTTTAATGTGTATTTATGAAGCATTAATATTTTGAAAAGATTTATAGATATTTTTCAGCACATTCTCAGGAAACTTCACGCAAATGGTAAGGACGCACAATGCTAACCAAAGTTGCACATTCAAGACCGACGTTTTCCGTCCCTCCCTCCAAAAACCACAGCATTTCAAATGTCTGTGTATAAATTATATCTATTATCTCACAAATCAATCTTCTAAAAGAAACACAGGCAAACACACAGAGAAAGACGGCGTAACAGGAGGAAGTAGTAAAGAACATGTCTATGGGAAACTTGGCAAAGTCCTTTAGTCAAAGAACATTTAATTCTGTATCTACTCCGTGATCCAAGTTACTTAAAATCCACCACCTATTTTTCCCCTTTATCCTTGGACTTGTTTTTATTTCTGAATTAAGAGTGTTCATCTGAAATGAACAGCAAGATGTATTCTCACCTTTCAGAAGGTGTCCCACTAGTGCGAAGTTAAAGTTGGAGTTGAAATTTAGCCCAACAAAGTGATCCATCTGCTTGCAGTGCCACTCGAGTGGCCTCCTGATCTCCATAAACACCTCTTCTGGGCTCTGACCCCGAAAAAATAAAACACAGGAGTACCTCATCGAAAGTTACTCATATCTCAAGCCTTTTTTTTTTTTTAAGTGACAAAACAGTAATTTTAAGAGTTTACATGACAATAGCAAACACGCCCTTGATTAGAACACGCCTATACTTTTCTGTTCCAGTTTAGAACGGAACAGTAAGAGCTTCACCTCTACAGCTGAGTTTTACTGTTGATATTATGCACGTGAAACAATTTCTAATGCAAATTTCAATTTTGTTGCTTAACTACTGTCCCTGAGGACAAGGAATTTTTTTTTGTTTTTAACAGATCTAACTGCTTGCATAAAGTCAGGGTTAGTCACAGCCGATTGCTCCCAGCGCACCTTGTCGTTGAACACTCGAAGGCTATCCAAGGTGTGCAGGTTCTGCTCGAGCAGTGCTGTCCCTGCCGAGTACAAGTTCACTTCATCCAGCTGCAGTACCGCCATGGCTACCCAGAAGAGGGCCTTGTGCATAGGGGAATCCTACACGGAAAATGGAAAAGCCACGTCACTTGCAAGGCAGTTGCTGTAAGTCAAAGACAAGTACAGCCGACACGTGGGTTTGTACGTGCATCGCTGTGCCTCCTGCAGCACCCCTCCCGTCAGCACAGATGGACGGACGAACCTCTTGTCTTAATGCACGTAACAGCCGAACAGTAGAAAGCAAATGCATTTCAAGCCTTTCACACACCCCCAAAGCCATCCGTTCTCTCTCATATTCCTTCCCTTGCTCACGAAAACGGCAGAGACAGATGACCCTACACCAGACTGAGCAGAAACGTGTCTTTTGTTATTGACTGGAGCGCACACGTTGAAAATGGACTGCTATTCTGCACATAACTACCCAGGGAATTTCTTCTCCAAATCAAGAAAGCATGCAGGAAGAATTGGCATTCAACAGATTCTGGGTCTCTTAAGCAGCAGATTTTTCTAGGAACAAGTTTTATTTACTAACAATAAATATACGTGGCTCTTCATTAACAGCATGCCCATCGGTATGCTGATCAAATAACGACCATGAAAGTAACACACAGATGGCAAACTAATACCAAATCAGGTAAGACTAACAGTTATTACAAGCCACCATCTGAAAGGCATATATTAGCAATCAAACGTTTGAAAGGCAAGACTGAAAATCTTTTGGAAAGAACGAAGACAGCCAGCAGTACGGCCTTTGCCTGGATGGCTCCGGCCCCGTTTGATGGCGCCTTTGCACAGGTCCCCCACACAAACATGTGCCATTTCCCATGTGGAGCACTCGGAGCATGACTCACAGCAATGAAGTGTGAACTTCAGGCACCACAACACTTATATTTTTGAGATTACAGGCATAATTATAATTTTCATTTACAAAATATGTTCTCTGTTTACTCTAAAACCCAGTTGTTTACCTTATTAAGAAGAGGCTGCAGCTTGGTGAGTGCTATGACTGTAGCTTCTATTAGAACTTGACTATTGTAATTATCAGGGCCTTTTAAACAGCTCTCAAGTCCCTTTTTGTAGGAAAAAAAGGGTAATTAAAAATACAACCATAATTAGATTTTGCTTTGTAAAAAGAAGATCAAAGCTGTAAAGAATAATTGTTGCTGTCAATTAGTCTACAAAGCTTGAGCTCATTTTAAACCAATTCTCAAGGACTTTTACAAATGCAGATTTACACAGAAGTGACGTATGTATTGCCAAAAGCAATTGCACACCGTGTGTTAAAAAAGTAAGGGTGCACGACAGGGTGCAAGAATTAGAGAATAGCTCTTTTACAACTCAGATGCTCTTCAGTTGAAGTTTATGTCCATAAAACTCTAACAAAATGCTTAAAGGAAACATTATTTCGCACACTGTTACTTGCTATGGAACACGACCTTCTTTAGAAAATATGGAACATCATTACCGAGTCAGGCAGTCTGTTTCAAAGTTTTCTTATACAAAGCCCTGCTTGTTACTGCATTTACTTATAACACATCAGATTATTAACTTCCTTTAAAAAAAGGAAGTTGTGAATCATGTGCATGCAGCTAGACGCCTTAACAGAAAATTTCACATTTATTTAAATACTGACTTCTGTATCAATCTCAGTGGCTCAAATTTTAAACTCAGTATTGAAAATTATTGTTACTCTAGAAGTCGCAGCACTGATGAAACTTATTGCCACCAAATCAATTTAGGGTATATGGGTCTATTACCTTGCTAAGAATTCGGATTATTTGTTTTATTTGTCCATGAGACACACGTTTACTTATACAGCCAAAGACAACAAGTGCTCTTGGCTGCAGCGATGGGTTATATTGGAATGCAAACCTGCGAAGAAACAGAGTACACTGTATTAAACAAATACACAACAAATGGGCTGCGTAGCAAGTTGAGAATTCTCAATATGCTACACAGGCAGGCAGGGATTATGTTTTGAGATCTCCCACGTACTTTTGAGCTAGTTCAGTCCACTGGTCCAGCCACTTGCACGTTGGAATATCCCTCATACAAGCCTAAAAAGAATTATATTCTTGAATGCATGTAACATTAAGAAAAAGCCTTTTTAAAATTCAGAACGTGCAGTTATTTTAGTTCTCAGAATTCAGCTACTTAACTACTGACTACCACATCACGGCAGGTATATCCCGCTACACTGCTTGCCTGTAGGAAGCGTGAGCAGTGCCATTTCCCCTTACGGATAATTTCTGCTGTGTTGAACACATACCTCCATGATCTCCAACAAAGCTTCGGTAACGGTTTCCAACGAAGTCAGTGCAAACGTCTCCCGCTCGTAGGAACCAGGTGAAAACGACCTGTCTCGATAGCTGGATCGGAACGCTATGACTGCAGCTGATTTCACTTTGCTGATTCCAAACAGCAAATAAAATTTGGGCAGAGAGAACTCAGTCAAGCTCAGCCTTAAAACTTGCTTGGTTTCCTCTGTCGAATAAATTTTTACATATTAGGTTTAAACCACTGAAATTCAATCCATATTTTAAAGACTCTGAGGCTCACCCTCCCACGAACACAAAAGTAGACAATCGTCCTATACGTCACTCTGCCCATTCCAGCACTGTTTTCTTTGCTATTCTCCCCCAGTACACCACAGCACCTGTGCTCTGCTGCACAGACTGCTGGAATGAGCCGCCAGGAAGACGCATTCTAAAAACAGGTAGAAAGAAACTTGTTTAAAGGCACGGTTCTGTGAGACTTCTCCTCACATGGATTCAGAAAATGGAAACCTGGAGCCTTCCTGCTTTGAAATACCAGCAGTACTGTAAGTTCAAACTGCAATCAAATTCTGCTTTTGGCTCTGGCACTAAAACGAAAAAAGCCACTTAAATCAGAAGAAAATGATGGCCCTGCTACTAGCACTGAATATTTTTACAATTCTGAACTTTCAGTTCATGCCAGTGTACTTCAAATTCATTGTTTAAACAGGAAGGCTTGCCTTTCCCTCTGCGCGTCAAAGCGAAGCTTTCCTTTATACATATAATGTGTGTGTGTGTGTGTGTATTCACACACTCACTCTGTATATATATAGAGATATAAAATGAGCTTTCAGCTACTTTAAAAAAAAGACAAGATTACATACACTTTTAATTTTTTCTGCACAAAATCTAGCCTGGTTTTATACTGTACTTCTGTGGTAAGAGGCGACAGCTACATATTCGCTAATACCAATTATTTTAGGACTGCTAAAATGCAGCAGTATGCAAAATACCTGTTTTAACAGTATAGTTTCACAATCCCTTATGTAATCGATATTTTTGTTACCACATTATGCAACCATTCAAAAGATGCACATGAGCCAGTTTTAGCACAGACGTATTTTCTCCTTTCTCTGCACTACAGGAACTTTCTGGTGCTTACTTTCTTCTCTTTTTCTAAAACCCATTATACAAAAAATTTACATTATGCACCTGCTCTAAACCAGACAGTAATTTTTTAATTCCATACTCATTTGTTGTAGATCATATCCTCGCTCTGATTTGCACGCAAGGTGAATTACAACACGGTATTTTCAAATTCTCCGAACAGTTTAAAGAGAGCAAGACAACTCAAATATTTCTTAAACAACCAAAGGAGCAATCAGCTTGACTGAAAATCTGAAAAAAACTTACCACTAAAGTGAAGCTGTGAACAAGTGCAAAGAGAATGGATGATGTTGATGACGAGACCGTGAGTGGAAGCTCTGAGAGAAAGGGGCCCAGTGGCCACCAACAGAGTGACGACATGGAAGAGGTAGGGGAGATGGGCAGCCACATCCAGGGAGTTGTTGAAGGAGAGCATCAGCATGTAACGGGCAAGAATAGCAATATCATCCCACATCAGGTGCTGCTCCAGCGTAGGAGTTGGAGACAGACAAGTCTTGTCAATTATTTTACACATCCTCCCAATCACCTGAAAGACAACAACCATTTTGTTTCACTCAAACGAAAAGCACAGCTCAAAATTTCAGTAAAACCCACTGCAATTTAACATTGGAATTATTCCATTGCTTGGAACCTATTTTATCATGGTTTTGGCATTATTGCCTGTACGGAGTTATCAGAAAGCATCTCAGTGTCACATTGTTCTACAAGTTGAAATTATTATATAAAAAGAAATTAAGGCAAGGAGGGAACTCACTTTGCTTGAAACCAATTTTACATTTCCAGAAGCAAGCGCTACCGCTGTGTCAGCCATAACCTCAGCTTTTATGGATCCTAAGCCCCCGGTGGCACTAGTTTTGATGAAACTGTCCAGCACTACATCAAGGAGATCTGTTATCTGTTAGAGAAAAAAAAAATCATTTTTATCAGTCAGATTAACTTGATTTTTCCACAGTAAACCACCTTTTAAATAAGCAATCATTCATTTTTTCCATTGAAGATGCATAACTACCACAAACTGAAGCATCAGTTTTAGTGATTTGTTATCCTTTTGGAAAAAAGTCTACTGTAAATATTAAAAATATAAAGATTAATTCTATCAGGTTTTACTCCAGATCAAAGTGCTTCAGAACTGTGAAGGAACTATAATTTTGTTTGTATGATTTCTATTTTATTTTCCATTTTAAAGTATAACTATTCATAAAATGCTGAACCTAGTAAGAAACTGGATTTGAAGCAGGGGGGAAAACATACTTCCAAGAAATAAGCAGGATCTCGTCTGTCACACATTGTGCTTAGAGCACTGGCCATGCATGAATACAGCTACAATTAAAACATGTTTCGTCTCATGTACAAAAAAAAAAAAAAAAGACTTTTAATATATGCAGGTAAGAATCAAATCTGTCCAAAAGCACAGAGAACTCTAAATGTAACACGCAGGCTAATGCTATTTTGGTATTGGTTCAAATTCAGCTCTCACTACATTATGAAAATTGTTCGAAATTCTGGGTCAACTAAGTCAATGATAAAATTTCCACCAACTGCTGTGGTGCAAAGAAGTCAAAGAAGTCTCAAAGCATGCATCCATTTGACAGTCCTTCTGCACTCTCCAAGAGCAGCTTTGTGATGCTGGGCTGCATCAGTTTGGATGACAGTTAACAAAAATAAAAATAGGACGACAATGAGGAAGCTGGTGCAAAGCCTGTGAGCAAGCCTGGTCCCGGCAAGTAAAGCTGGTCTCGTTTGTCTCGACACCTCCTTCATGAATGGCACATATGATGTCAACTTTATTTTTTTTCATTTTCTTTACTTTGCAGGGAGGATGAGGACAGAATGTTAAGCTAATGATCAACGGGAGGATTGATAGTCTATTAATTGCAATCAAAATGCTTCTGTTTTAAAAAGGCAAACAGGGAAAAAAAAAAAAAAAAAAAAAAAAAGAAGAGTTCTTCAATTCCACATGCCTAACACACCTCTGAATGCCAGTACTTTGTTCTTGCTATTCAGTACCCGTACAGTCAGGGGGTTAATGAAATAATTACTACTAATACCAAAGATTTTAAATTTCAATTTTCAATTCTCAGTGGGGGCCAGGAACACATTCCTACAAGTCAGAGTTCATTAATGGTTTTATGAAGTATTTTGTAGAATGGAAGCTTCAGAAGGACTTGCACACTGCTCTCCATACAGCTAATGTACTTAGGTCACGTCAAGATTAATTTTATTTTTCTGCATTAACATTTAAGTGGTTAAAAACTCTATAATCTGCGTATAAACAAACTGCAATAAATGATGCAGAATTTGTACCTGTCCAAGACTTCCCCATATCTTAGCTTGAATGGAAGGATACATCTGTTTTTCATTTATTGTCATTGTTATAAGCTTATCAAGAATAGCAGTGACTCGCTGGCGCTTGGCATCATCATTGTGTTTACAGAATCGGACCAGATTGGACAGCCAGGGAGTCATATACTCCAGACAAAGATGTTTCAGTTCAATACCTGAAATAAAAATTCACTTTGTAACACAGAATTAGCACTGGTCTCTATTTATAAGTAAATAATTATTTGTGAGTGCTTTTCCTTTCAGTCTTATTGTCTAAAATAATAGCAGAGCTGAGCAAATAATACCAGGCAAACAGATAAGCTTCAAAAAGAAACATACTCCAATAATGACAGCCAAGAAACATCTGTAGGAATCTGGCAAGGAGATGTTGACATTTTAATAACTTATTAAGAGATGTGACATAAAGATGTGTACATTCAGTATTAGGTGGGACTACTGAAGATAATTTCTTTTTAATCTTGAGAATGCATTCTAGACAGCTTCCGACAGTAAAGTCAGAGCTGTATTATGAAGAAAAAGATGACAAAAGCAGTGCAACAGAACCAGATTTACAATTGACAGAGATAAGCAATCTGAAAAGATTAATTTTGACACAACTACAGAAGCCTGTAACTCTTCTGTGTATATGTCTTTTAGAGTTCAAAACTCACTACCATGGACCTCAAATTTTGATTTTTGTTCTGCAATATTCTCTACTTCCAGTGAATTACCAACAGCCCGACAGCCATCTATCCAAAGTACTCACTGCACAAAAGTATCAATGGTGATATGAGACAACCAATTTGTATTGTGATCTCTCTGAACTTGATCTCTACTAAAAATTGTTTTAACATTAATTTCTAAGTGGAAAAGGCAGTTGCCCTTTTTTTTTTATTATTTTTTATTTACTTCACAGGAAAGGAAAGAGCACATTCAAATGTACAAAGCGATGCTTTTGTTCCAACAGATGCCATACCAGTCTGTGAAACTGCCTGGCTTCGGAGGATTACACAGCTCGATTATTAAGAAACAGACATAAATGGATAATCTTGAAAACAGCTAAAACAACTCTAAAGAAGCACTCGCAATTTAAACTTACTGTGACTCAGCAACACAAGGAAGCTTAACAGGCTAAGCTAGACAGCTGCCAACTTAAATCTTTTCAAATTCATGGTTAGCATTAAGGAATACCAGTGTTACTTACTAGATTTGCTAAATCCAGAAATACACTCCTCCAAGAACTCTAAGGTAAGGTGTGGTTCGTTAGCTGCAAGAGTCTTACTAATAGATACAATAAATAGTGTGTTGTTGGCAGGAATACACAGACCTGAAGTTTCCAGTAACTGGCCCTCAATCTTTAAATTAAAGGTACAGGTTAAGGCACAGAGAAGATTATAGGCAGCAGACCTGTAACAAAGCAAGCAGTGTGACTTGTAATAGTTTTCTTGTACATTTTAAAAGACACACATTACACCAAGGCATCACAGTAGTAGTACTGACATTTAAAAAAATCAAATCCAAACTGATCTCTAAGAGATTACATTTAAATCCCAAACTTTTTCCCTGCACCAGTTAAGATTCAGAGACAACAACATGTGCCTTGGAGAAATTAAAATTACTCCTCTACTTGCTTTAAACAATTTCTGGTGAGGTTAAAGAGTGTGCTTGAAGGACTCGGTACTGGACGTCTCGGAGAGGCCTTCAGTTCCAGGAAATTCTGAATATTTCCTGGTGCCGGGAGAGACGGCCAAGGGCCGCGGGGGCTGCCCCTGCGCCAGCACGCCGCCCGAGGCAGGACCCAGGAGCCCGCCCTCGGGGGCACCGCTGCCAGCCCAGCGCACAGCAGCGTCAGCACCACGAACACCAGATGGACCTAATAAACACACATTGCAAAGCAGAAGTATCTCTCCTTGTAAAGACAAATTAAGCTTCTCATACGCCTCCAGATACCCTGACAGTTAAGCATGTCTGTCTTCACCTATAGAAAACCCCACCTTTATATTAGAAAGTAAATTTTATGGAGCTGTGGTGAAAGAAAAATTGTTTTGCTCAAGAGAGATTTGCTCACACTAAGAAAACCTTGGAAAGAATTCACATTTTTGACCAAAGTTGCTATTAATTTAAAAGATCTGTACCGCAAACTGGGGTCTGAGCTTCCCAGGTTGAGCAGCGCTATGTTCAGTAGTGTTCCAGGGACATCCTTCGGGCGAATTTTAGTGTGCTGTGGGATGGAGTCGGGTTGTGACAGCTCCCACCGTGTCCGTATGTGAATGATGGACCTAACGATGGCTTCACACTCCTGATGCATGAAGGTGAGCGGTGTGCCTTGGTTGGCAATGGTTAAGGTAAACTGGTTCTCATCAACAAGACATATTTCCTCAATTTCAGAGGCGTAGTATATATCATTCAAAAACACTGTTTGTCCCAGGACTCTTGTCCGTTCTGCTGATGTCACCTGCACAGCAGTTGACCCAACCTTAGAAAGAGAACAGAAAAATGGTTCAGCACCTTTTGTTAGCAATACAAAGAGAAAAGTCTGACACTTCTAATTTTATAAAGATAAATGTATGAAATTTTATACTTCCTAAAGAGGCATACTAAGAAGCTGCCATTTCTCCTCAAGACAGAAGAGGAGAATTAAGAGACAGTAAAATCATATTCAAATCCTTATAAAAATACAACAATTCACTAGGAACAGCACTAAAAGGACTTACTTTAATAGAAACTTTGGTGTCTTTATGAGCCAGTTTGAGAGCATTGTGAAATACTTTCAAGTCCTCCTCCAAAGCCAAGGTAGCCGCTGGAAGCTTCTGCTGGTCGTGTTCGATGTGCTCGGCCAGTTTCCCCGGAGAGTCTATGAAAATAAGTCTTTTGCTTCCTTTCAAACCTGTCAAGAGCCTTTCATGGTATTTGGTGTATTCTCTGACCCAAGAGTTACAGTTATAAATAAAAACTGCTGAGACATTTTCATAAGCAAAGCCTGGAAAAACTACAAACCATTTAGAAAGAAAGTCTGTTTTAAAGCGATTACTGGGGCCAGCGTGTGTGAGGTCTACTACAATTTCATATGGCTTTGCATAGTATGGCTTCAGAGTTAGCAGCACGTGGTATATCAATAAATCTCCGTTGATCTGACCGGTCTTGAATCTGTAAGAAAACAGACATTGTTGGGTTTGCATTTTAGATCCACATTACGAACATTTGAGTGGCGTATTACACACGCTACTGCTGCACTAAACCAGACTGATCTTTCACGTAGTTCTAAAAAAAACCCATCGACCCGAAGCAGTGGCACTGGACCGGTGGCTGCAGCCTGAAAGCATCTGCTGCTGTTGTGTCCTGGCTCACACGCCAACCAAGTTTACTGCCCAGTGTGAAGAAGCCTGACTGCAGTCTGAAGTGCCTCGCAAACCTAGCACAGCCAAGGAACCTCCAGACAGACCCGAGGTTTAGTCAACTAAAAGGAGAAGTTGGTGGAGATCTCCAGAAGATGCTGGAGAGCACCAGCGCATCAATTGCATCAAAACTGGATTATATGAAAAGAGCTCAGAGTTTCTTTTAAAATAAAAGTATAAGTCCCTCAAACTAACTTTTTAACCTCTCTAGAGATTCAAATTATATCTAATTTTATAGCTAGAAAAATAAATGTATTTCAGAAGTCATAAGTAAGACTAATTAAGCACCCACACACCAACTTTTTTAAAGGGTCTCAAACTCATTTCTTTTGCTATATACCGCAGCACATTCAACGCTTGGTGGAATGTTTCTAGGAATGAACAGTGCTCTGAGGATCTGTCTACAAAATAACTCTTTCCAGAAAAAAATTCAGATAATATATAAATATTAAGAACCTTTTATTCTCGTTTAACGATTCTCTGAATTTTATGAGACCAGGCAGCAATCTGCCTAAACCAAGTCCCCAGAGTCAGCACAGCAGACAGAATTCTACTCAGAAGAATTAATTAAAAATCAAACTCAGCAGCAGCTCGTGAACATCTAAGGTACCTTTCAATATCTGTCACTGAGTCAAGCTAGCATTAACCCAACTCTTTCAAGGCAAACCAACAGGCTATGGAAAGAGGTAATAAATACCGTAAGCACGTACGTAGCTTTGAGCGTACCGGGACACCGCTCCCGGTAACACCCAAGGCAAAGCCCCTGCGCATAGGATAACTGAGATCAACTTCATGAGCGTAGAATATTTGTCTGCTGGAGAGACTTTTTTTTTCCCTTGTGCTACTTCCTGTTGTTCTGAGAGCTAATTTGGGCAAGTTGGTGTTTTTCCCCCTCTAACGTGTCATGGTATAGTTGTTACAAAAAGGAAGTGTGTCATCTCTGTGGTTTTAGTTCTCCACTTAGAGTAAACGACCTATAATTTCAGTTACAGATTTGCTTAAGAAATACCAGCATTGTCTAAATCTACTTGCTTTATGTTAACAGTCGTTCGCATCCTAAAAGCAAACACATGCACAAAGAAATTTTATTGTTAAAGGACTAAATATCTGAAACACCAAATTTCTCTTGACTACATCTTGGCAAGGTAAGTACACATTTTCCTTCTCCTATTTTAAATTCTACTTCAAAGTTTCTTAGACTTTGTACAAAATTATATACAAAAGTATTTTTAAAAAGTTTGAGTAACTGAAAAATAGTAACAATCTGTAAAAATATTACCTCCAACTGAATTAAGGAAGCTGATATAACTGTATTTTTAGTAATGTTAAAGGCTATTCATATTCAGACTCCAAAGATTTAACAGTGACAGGCGCTACTCAGCTCTGTTGCCCCTGTGCTGTGTGCTCACGGAAGACCCAATCAACACCTAGGCACAAAGGCTTGAACGAAAAAGAAAAAAAAAATCAGTTCTTTAATGATCGGTTCCTTTGCTCCCACGATTTTAAGCAAAGCCCTTAACATCAGTTTGTTTAAGAAAAGCACATCTGGTCTAGAGCGCTCCAGCTAACACCGGCCTTGCTGCCTCTCGGCGGGAGCAGGCAGAAGGAGAGTAGCAGCTCCCAGATAGGAACGTTAAACGTTGGAGTATCTCTGTGTCGGCAAATGCATCTCGGTTCTGCATGTGGAAACTTTATGAGAAATGTTGTGGTGTTTCAAAAAAAAAAAGGCTTTGCTGTTTTTGCTTTTTTTTTTCTTTTTTAAAATATGCTACAAGGCATCATCCAGGCAACCCTTACCATAGAAAGATAAATTCTACCTGGGCTGTAGCTGATTACTAAGATGGTTTCTAGTTTAAACTGAACAGTAAGGATTCATCTCGGAACAGAGCTTAGTTTTACATTATGGGTGAACTGCAAAGTAAGAGACACATATATCTTTTGCTGCTCCTTTGTCACATCAGGAGAGATGCCCATCGTTACACCCCAGGCACAGTATCGCTTTCGTTCTCCTGGAGGACTTCAGCAACACGAAGGGCTGTCATCTGGGCACTGTGAGATAGCCAAGTTCACCCCTCTGATTTTTGGGAGTGAACATATCAAGCTTTTTGGCAGGCACGCTAACTTTTGGCTATGATAAAAGAAACACCGTCCGGCATATTTCAAAGTTACCTGACCTTACAAACTTACAGATATGCTTTGTTACCTTTAAAGTAACAGCTTCAGGAACAAATGTACCTATCAGAACAGCACTGGTACTTTTGGTCATTCTCTACAGTATTGATACTTGAACCAAATGTAGACTGTAACATCCAAAGGAAACATTTTGTTCTGCTAATAGAGACCAGTGAAAGAGAGACCTGGCGTGGGATAATAAGCCTTAAGCTCTGAAAGCGTCTCACACGTGCATCCTGGCCCCAGCAGCAGCAGCGAAGCGGTTCACGGCTCGTCTGGTTTGTCACTATTATTTTGAGGTTATTACCTCAGTACCGGACTGACCTAAAGATCAGTTTCCCGCCCTCCAGACAAACTCAACAGGTACAAATTTGAATACCACACAAATGTGAAACAGAACATACTAATGGCAGTATCATTTGCATAATTATCGCAGGCATTTTAAAGAAAATGTCACAATCTGTAACGTGTTTGTTAGAAAAATTTGATAAGCACATTTGTGATAAATAGCCTTTTGAGCAATAAAGCAGAAAAATTAGGGAACCAAGGTTTCCCTAGGTATTTGTGAAATGCTCCAGGCAGCTGTGCTGCGCTCCCGCCTGCTCTCACTTACAGGAACGGTTTAGATTAACGTTTTTCACTCGACCATCTTTACAAGCACGGTTACACTTTCCGCATTCAGGGGAACACAGGAAAGTCAGAAGCAGTAATCCGTAAACTTTACCTGGGTTTCCCCTTTCACTGTGTAAAAGCAGAAGTGATGAACTTACAGTCAGTAGTAATACGGCCAGCTTTAAAGAGGAGGAACTGCCACCGAGGAGGAACTACCACCCAGCCTGCCTCTGCGTCACCGAGTAGTTAGTAGGAAACACTTTCTCTCTTTGCTCCATGTTCTTTTTTAATCTCCATATATTTTCTATAAACCTCAAACTGTCAGGAGTTTGAGACAACCTCTTCTTTCAGAACACCACGTACTTGAACTTGTCCTCCTACATCCACTAAAAATGAGGTCCTTACACATTTTCTCACCCAAAGGGCTGCTGCCTGCTATTTCCCAGGAAGTCTGATTCGAGCCTCTAGAACTAGCATTTGCTAAACTAATACCATCATTTGTATTTTTGCAGGTGACAAAATAGGAAGATGAAGACAAAGAGACATAGTAAACCACACTTCATCTTTCCTGCTGTGATAATCTTTTCTTTGTGTTTGCAAACGAGTGCAAACCATACCCACTACCTCTGGGTAAATGAAACGTGGAATCCTATCAGCCGGAACCTAAGTGGAAGCCAGAACCTAACAGAAGCCAATACAAATTCCCCTCGGAGCATCAATTTCAGCAGCAAAGCGACTACTTTTGAAATGCAGACTAATACCCTGCAACCCTTATCCTCCACAACAGCCCAAAATTCAACATCTTCCCCTGCCAGAAGTGCTCTTTCTGCCACCGGAGGACCGAGGAATACCAGCAAACCCAAGAGTACACTGACAAAAGAAACATGTGAAGACAATAAGTCTCTTATACTGATTTGTTTCATTATAATAGTAGTACTTGTGCTTATCTGCACCTTCTTATTTCTGTCGACAGTCGTAATAGCAAACAAAATGTCATATCTCAAAAAAACTCAGCAAGGAAAACGCAGGCCCAGGAGCAACGGTGATATTCTGGCGACCAACAGCTTATGGCCAACTGCGGCAGGAACGTGGCAGAGGATGCCTAAGGAGACAACGGGAACCGGACGGATAATGCAAGACTTAATAGCAGGGAGAGATGCTGCGATGCAAAGGAAAGCCGAAGATGAAACTACTGAGAAACTCACTAAAGAAACAAATCATGAACAGGAAAACGAAGAACCATCAAAGTCACACAAACCCATTTTAACCAATTTTGTAGTTGAGATTTAATTTATATTCAGGTAAAAACTCATCTTTTGCCTTTTTTACGTCATTACTATGAGGCAAAAACTTAGCTTTCAAGTAAAAACATATATTTTAACACAGGAAAACAGATCTTAGGGTTTTTCCTGTTATGATACTGAGAACGCTGTAGCAACTTGTAGATCTAGAAGGGAATAAGATTGTGTTAAATAGCTTTTTATAAATAGTGTCAAGACCGGTTTTAGTCCTTTGACCAGAAATCATGGCGATAGGAGCTGAACGGGATAAAACAAAAGGACAGAAGTCTGCCCATTCTCAAAGATGATTAGGAGGAAACAAAGGAAAGGACTGTTAGTCTAACAAATACACCCCACCCGAGGCGCTATGCAGGCACATCCAGGTTGTGATTTTTAGAAAACAGTAACTCAGTCACAGCTTTGATGCAATTACTGCATCAGGAACTAGTCTCTCTCAAAACGCCCTTTCAGGTTTTTTCATAAAGGACTTCTTAAACCAGCTTAATAGCTTTTGAACCAGATTAAGATTTGAATCGTATTTATGGTGTTTCGACTTTGTGTATGAATATATGAAATTTGTGTTATATGTCAGAATATGAGAACTATGTCAATTTGTTACCTCCAATAAAACACCAACATCAGTTTTTAAAGAACTTGACTTATGTGATACTATTTCTCTAACTCAAAATACTACCAAAAAAAAAAAAATTGCAGAAGGCATTTTGGAATATTATATTCCTATAGCATTTGCTGAAGGTCAGTAAAGGTTGTCTCTGATGACTAGCGGTGATTTCTTGCATCCCAGAAGCAAGGATCTGTTTCCGTAAGTAAACACACTCCACTTTGTCCTAACAACCGATTAGAACGTGCCACAAATTTCTTCAAGAACCACCACAACTTTTAGCTTCGTTATTCCCATAGAGACTCGATTTTTCCCACGTTTGTGGGGAGATGTCTGATACAGACATCGCAGCAGAGCTTTGTTATCTTAAGGCAACATGAGAAGCTTTTCACAAGCTACTTGGGTTTAAAGAAGATCTGTTGCACCATGGTTCCACGTGGTAAAACTGCACAGGGATAAAGCTCTAAACATCCCGTGCATCTGTAGTAAACATTTTTGACACAAGAGATGGTGGTATGAGTTTGAAAGAATCAGGAAAAAAGACTGAATCCTCCATTCCCTTCCCATTACATCACCCCTACGCTTGGCTGGAGGGGCAGGTAAAGAAGCGACAGAAAAGCAGAGCGAAGACAGTACTCACGGGAGCCAAGAGCGCAAGATCTCAAAGACAATGCGCCTGCTTATGTCAAAGGTGGTTTGTGTAGTAAGGAAGATAAAGTTGGAAGGAGTTTGCATGCTGAGCACAGAACTGGGAGTCTTTAGAAAATAAGTTCATTGGAGACAGAAAAAAACCCCAAAACACAACTACAGGGCAAATTCCAACGAATCTGCCATAAACCACATATTCACACCTTGGAGCTCCAAGGGAGGAGGCGCAACACAACACACAAGGAGAAGGGGAGGACAGGGCATTGTGTCCCGCATTTCTAACACATGAGGAGAAAGGCCAGAAGAAGAGTAAGGGCAAACTGTGCCAGATGGGTGATGACAACCTAGTACTTCGAGGAGATAACTGAGAACATCTCCCATGGGTGACAGAAAGAGAGGGAAAGGACAGGGTTGGGGGATGCTGCATTACAGTTACCTTTTCCTTCCCCAAAATGGCCACGAGCACAGGAGGCAACAGCAGAGGCTGTGCAAGTACTAAAAACCAGAATCTGTGATAGCAAACATGAGAATCTAACCTGGTGTAACACTGCTCCCAGCGAGGACAGTAACAGAGCTAGAACAGAGGAACGGATCCGTCCGTTAGCCAGCCTGCCTACAGTAACACTGCGAGATGTGAGCAGGCAGCGGATTAAAGGGGTAAACCAGCAGTGTCATGAAAAAAGCAGGCAGAAAAGGAAAGGTTCATGATCGTAGTAGTGGAAGGCAGGAAGGAAGGAAGGAAGGAACGAACGAAGGAAGGAAGGAAGGAAAAAGAACTGTCAATGACGAGGGAATTGTGGCAAAAGATAGGTGGGATTATGAAGGTTGAAGAGAATGGGGATGAAATGAAGGAATCGGACAAGAAACCGTGAGTTATAATGTAAGTATGGGATCGGGATCTGTGTTTGCTGCAGGAGCAGGGGGAGTCTGAAAAAACGAACTGGTGTAACCAGAAGAGAGGCACAACAGGAAAAGCAGGAGGAGACGAAGAAGCTGCAGAAGGATCTGGCCGTAGCTACTTGGTACTGGCAGAATACACTTGTAAAATGCCATGAGGACATATTTGTGTGGGTTTCCTCTTGCCAGGCAGCCCTTCTAGGCAAAAATGCTCAAGGAGACAAAAGAAAGTAGTTTGGGTTACACCAAATGGTACGGAGAAAGACAGACAGTGGGAAAAGGGCTGCCCAGAGAGCACAGCCTGCCATCGACGACGGCAGAAGATACCAAAGCTGTCCAGAGAGAAAAAAAACCACGGGGGGGGGGGCGCAGGAGATGGGTGAACTCTGTAGTTATCTGCCTTTTAATGCAACTACACAAATGAAGATGCGTAAGCAAGCCAGCATCCTGTAATCAGATAGCTTTCTATGACTCACTGGAACAAACCTAAGGTTGCTTTTCCACCGATAATCATGACAGCACACCAAACCCACCGCTGAAATTAAATCAGTAAGATTCAAATTGAATCCAAACTTGCACAATTTTTGACTCACACAGAAGTACCTATAACTGTTTTCAACAGACAGGCAAAGAAGTACGTACGAATTTCTACACAAGATGCACATACAGGACAAAAGCCACAAACATCTAAATATTTGAGTTTCATAAAAACTACAGAGCTGAAAAGTTTGCTGGTAAAGCACGCAAACTCTGCCATGAAGCTCTTTGTAATCTCCCTACTCTTGACACTTCCTGCAGCAAGTGTTGGTAAACTTCCTCTTTAGCTGCAGAAACCTACTTCAACGTGGAACGAGCCATTTTAAGCCGCCTGACTTTCAGCGCTCAGCCCGTCTTCGTAAGGCTTCAAAGAAAAAAGTAAGACGGTGCTTGCTTGAGAGAAGATAAATGTGCAGGTAAGAATCAGCTGCAAGATGGAAAGTCTTAATATTTGCATTATTTGGTTTGAAATGGAGCCGTGTACAGCACTGTGTACGTCCCAACTTCAGGGTGTATTCAGAGCTCTTGGTGAATGTCTCTATCTTAAAAGTATTAGGGCTTCAAACACGCGTTCTTTGGTGTTGTTACTACGAACTATCATGAACTTTACACGTAAGTATTATTTGACTATTATTTTGAAGAGAGGGGAGCAGAATAAAAATTAAATTGAATCATTTTTACCTGTTATAAGCCTTACAGAGTTTAGATCAGAATGTTCTCAAGAAGCATTAATTTACTACTCAATAGGTGTTTACACTGTTACATCGGAAATTTAATTTTCCATATTTGTAAACCCACAAAGCTTTATGCATATTAATTTCCCAGAAACAGCTTCATATGACTAGCATTATAGTAACTGATAAATTAGCTCAAATTGCATGAAAGTAACTTCAAATAGAAAAATGCTATGCAGTGGATGTATTTTATATCATTTACTTCATACAGAGACATTCACAGACCTGAACTCTAAACAGTACAGGAAAAAAAAAGAAATCTGTTTCATGTCAAAAACTTAATTTTAACACAATCTCCTCCATTGCAAAAAGTGTTCCCCGTGCAGGAATTTATCTATAAAAAGTTCAACATTAGAATGCTGTTCCATCACAGCATCAGTATTTGGAAACTTTTAAAAAATTATTATGCTCTACTCAACTGCTGAAGAAAGGCAAGAACAGGAAATAAAAGTTTGAGAACTGTGAAGAGTCTTTTACTTAGGTCTCGGCTTATATCCATCAAAACAAGACAATTTTCTTTACTTGTAACAGTCCTGTTTGTCAATACTGCTGCGAGTGTTCTGAATTTCATTCCAGGTCCATAACCATTTACATGACTGATAAATGTTGTTATTTTGAAACACTGTTAGGACTTCTCTGCTGATGCCTTTTTCTGATAAGGTGAAAAAAGGTAATAATAACCAAGATGTTATCTTCAAAAACGTCACTTAATTAGAATGATCACAAATGTTGAAAATCTGCTTTTTGTTTGTAAAGTCAGAGACAAACCTGATTATACAAAAGGGAACGGGCATGAAATTTTAAACATAATGTCTAATATTATTTTCACTACTATAGTATTAACACAATGTTGTCTTGTGTCAGTAAAGTGCAACAATACAACACACACAGTTTTCAAGTTACTCTGTTCTGTTTCATTCCTGCTTTAGGAGAGGACACATCTAAAGAGGCTGCAGGAAAATGGCCAACAACCAGCTAATACTGGTTCTCTTCTATGGGGAAATCTGGAAATCACTTTCTACAGCAATACCTCAAAACGTTTCCATGAATAAAAGAAATGCATACACCCGTGTCAGGAGTCCCAGAGCAGACAAAGCTCCTCTATATCCACTGCAAGCAACCGGGCTCCGTCCACACAAATCTGGAAGAGCACTGACTGTTACGACACCGCTTCAGTTCCCCAAAGCATACACAGAACCTAGTGATGGAAGCTGGATAGCAGCACTGATAATTGGCATCATTTTGATTAGTATGATAATGGCTATTATTATAATTCTTCTCTGGAAATGCTGCAAGAGGCCAGTTCTAGTCGATTCAAATTGGGCAGGTCGTTCTCCATTTGCGGATGGAGACACACCAGATGTCTTTATGGACTCTGACCAGGCTACCAAACGTTCATCAGTGTTATTTATGTTACCTTGGAAATGGAAACAAGACACAAACTCACAGCAGGATCCCACTGCATCAGAGAAACCATCCCGCTGCACCACCAGCAATGAAAACAGCCAGGCGGCTCCACCAGCCGCAGACTGCTCCGTAGACGGCACTTCCAACACGGATCCAGCTCCAGCCACCCTCATTTCCAACAGGGATGCGTCTCCAGCCACCCTCATTTCCAACACAGATCTACCTCCAGCCCTGCCTATTTCCAACACAGATGCGTCTCCAGCCCTGCCCATTTCCAACATGGATCCGTCTCCAGCTCTCCCCATTTCCAACAGGGATGGGTCCCCAGCCCCCTCCGCCGACGCAGCAAGCCCTGCATGTGACTCCTGTCCTCACCCAACAGCTTCACCCGACTTCCCCGATCTGCCACCTCCACCCGACTGGCTCAGGGAACCGGCTGAGGATCACAGTTCGGATTGCAGCAAGTACCAGGGATTTCCCTCGGAAACAGAGGAACAGTTGCCCCCACCACCCGAGTCACTTATTCAAGAGATCCACGAACCGCTGCCCCAGCTGCTGCAGCCAGGAGACCCTCTGTAGACCGCCAGAATTGATTTCCAGCATACTTCACATTTTTCTTAAATGAAGTATTCTTCAAATAACCAAAAAAAGGAGAAGTCGATGCAGGCAAGAACAGTGAGACCACAGCACGGGCACTTCCCCAGTGTTTCTTAACTTCAGCTTTCACAAAAGGGAACAACCTGCTTCTGCCTGAAGGAGATAATTTCAAAATACAAAACGGTCTGTGCCCACTAGTTACTGTCACTAGTGAGTCCAGATTTTGGAGACTACAGAAAACATAGTAGGCACGTGTACCTTTGCGTGCCAGTACAGACAGATCGTAACATACGCATAGACATGGAGCTTTCAAGAAACGGTACAGCTTTAGAGGTACTCTGAGCCTCTCAAAATTGTTTGTCCTACTAGGCTGTATAAGAGAATGCAATGAATTCAAGTTAATTTTAATAAAGCTTTCTAATTCAAAGATGTTTTGGTCACTTAAAGCACAACTGAATATTTGCTTAGATACAAAGCTCTGAATCCAAACCAAAGTCCATGTGCCTCGACACGCACACGTACCGCCTTTCATACACAGGCCCGTCTTCTGCACGTGACGGGGTAACAACCTGGTAACAACGGGTTCCAGGTGTCTGACACAAATCCTCCTAACAGCCATCAGCTGTTCTTCACTAACAGCAACGAGATTTCCTTCAGATCAAATACTGCCGAAAAGTTCAGTGCGAAGTGACTGGAGGTTTTACACCAGTACTGATTGGCAAAGCAGAGAACGGTGCAAGTGACTGGTTCACACAGTGGTCACTGAACAGCTGAAATGGCTCCAAATGCTTGAAGAATAAGTACAGAAAGGCTTTCTTTTACCTAAATACTTTTGATTTTTATGGATAAAATAAAACAGTTTGCAGAACACCAGGGCAAATGATCAGCTGAACTAGCTGTGCACATTCGCTAGTTTCTTCCTCTGAAGTAGTGTTTTCAGAATGCACTCAATATTATTAATATAAACTTTAAAAATTCATTTAATGTTGCATGAATGTCAGACTCCTTTTACTTCAAGTGCTTTACACATTCCTTCCTGGGCGCTGAGGACAAGCACAGCTCCCTGCACTGCCCAGAGCCGTGCATTTTGAGAAGCTAACTTTCTGGTGGGAAGTAGGAGAGTGGTCTCAGAGGTAAATTAATATTAGTTTTTCTTATCAGTATTGAATGTTTAGATTTCCAGAAAGAAGGTGCTGTGTGCTGAAGCTAGCCTGCTGGGACAGCTCTGCAAAATGGCAGAGTTTGTAGTTTTGAGTTCGCCTGGGGAGGGAATGTATCTGTGGATGTTGCACAGAGCGCGTGTTTGCACATGTTGTAACAATAAACTCCAAAATCCTTAAATTACCACTAAAAATTAACATCATGAGTTATGCAAGCACAATTCTAGGCTGCTGTGCATACAAGGGACATAGGAAAAGAGACTTACAATGTTTTCTTACCGTTTACACAAGCTGTATGATCATGCATGCTAAAAGAATAGCACTTCAATTACACAAAGATTTTCTTAAGGCTTGTTGCATTACGCCATGTTAAAATTAATAGCATTATAAACTATATCCACTCTTACCATATTGCCTGGAGAAATTCAGATATAGATTTCCTATAGAAATTTGTAAAATTCTATGAGCTGTGCTATATTATACCTGACGATATAGTGATAACCTGATATGAGGAGTAGAAAATGGAATATTTTAAAATTATGCAAAGATATTCCAGCAGTGTAGCTTAAAAAAGCTTACGGTAGGAAGCCTAAATTAACATTAACCTTTATTACAGGAGGAGAGGTTAATCAAAGGTAAAAAGGAACACAACTTAACATGACTTTTTAAATAGGAACATTTAAATGGGATCACAGCTTAAGCTAAAATAGCCTCGGTACTGTTTATGCAGGCAGTCTTACATGTTATGTTGTGATGCATTAACAGAGCCTAAAATACAGATCCGGAGAAGTTAACTGATCTGAATTATAAAACCCAACTATTTTAGTGAATATGCTTGCTTTGCAATGAACGGGAGCCAGCAGCACGGCCAGCTCTGCAGTCTCAGTGTAGTCAGATCAGGTGCTGCGGAGCCCCAGCCAGCAGCAATACGATGCAGCTGAAGAGGGAAGCACAACCCCCAGGCAGCAACTGGAGCTACTCCCCAGAACGAGACGACCTCTAAGCTTCAATCTGCCACAGAAATGATGTGCTGATATCACGGAAGAGATCACGGTAAGTTTGTGTTTTTTGTTTTTCACCACAAAAACCTGCTACAAAATTAGAGACGGAAACAAGAACGAAATTGTTGGTTGATGACAGATGCTTGCACCAGAAATTTGCTGCAGTGTCAGAGATTTCTTACTAACATTAATTCAGCTTTCAAACATGTGTTACCAGCTTTGAGAATGTCATTAACCGTATAATAAGGAAAAATAATAACGTGCATGTTAGTATGAACATGGAATTGGGGTTTCAAACTAAATTCGTAACAATTTAAGACGTATTTGAAGCAATTCTACTTAAGCAAATAGCGTGCATGTATGGGGGGGACTGCTACATTACTGCAGAGATTTGTAAAGCAGATCCAGTTGACAGCCATTTTTTCATCCTGTATAAAAGAACACATTATTCCAAACATAATATAGGCTTGAAATCACTAAAAACAAGAAGCAGACATTGTATAACATTTGGAAGAGAGTTGCATTTTCGGAAGAAAGCCCTCATTTGAGCTTGAGGGGGAAAGGGAGATGAAAAAACAAGTCTCATTCTGCCAGACAACATGACAGTCTGAAGGGATGCTTTGTAAAGTCTCTCTTGAACAATTCTAAAAAGGACCGTGCCACAAAGGGGTTTATTGATATTTTTACTTAATTTCTCCTGCAAGTGGTCGTTGCAAAGACAGCCCTTACAAAGAAATAAAATACATTACATGGATTTAAAGGGTGTCATTTTGGTATATTTATTTTCAGGCAACGATGGAGTACCAGACACTGACTACATCTACCTGTCTGCTGGTCCTTCTGTTTTTCATGCCCACTGTTTTGGGTATCTGCCCTTCTAACTGTACATGCTCAGGAAACGACAGGAATGTGGACTGTTCAGGCAGAAACTTAACTATACTGCCACACGGACTTCAAGACAACATTACATATTTAAATCTGTCCTTTAACCAGTTCGTAGATCTCGATCATCAGCTAACGAGATTCACCAATTTGAGGACCCTTGATATTTCAAATAATTGGCTCAAGAATGTTCCTGCTCATCTGCCCAAGTCCTTATGGGAATTATATGCTATAAACAACAACATTAAAGTTCTTCAGAAGCTTGATACGGCTTACCAGTGGAATCTTAAAGTGCTCGATGTTTCCAGGAATATGGTGGAAAGAGCCGTTCTGATCAACAACACACTGAGCAGTCTCAAGTTTCTCAATCTCAGTAGCAACAAACTTTGGACAGTGCCAACCAACATGCCCTACAACATAGAGACGGTGGATCTATCCAGCAACTTCTTGTCCCAGATACTCCCAGGAACGCTGGTGAGACTACAGCACCTTACGAGCCTCTACCTGCACAACAACAAGTTCACCCACATTCCCGACAAAGCTTTCGACCAGCTCTTTCAGCTGCGAGTAGTAACACTATATAACAACCCATGGTCCTGCAACGATAAACAAAATATCCCGTATCTGCTTAAATGGGTGCAGGGCACAGCCGCCAGCGTCATAGGGGCTCCCTGTGCTAACCAGTCTGGGCTCTGGATGAGTGCCACCCCGACCTCAGCAGCTCCCACCGCGACGGACTCCAGCCTCACGATTAAAGGAATGAAGGCGGCAGACAAAGCTACTTCTCCAGTGGCGACGGAACCAACCAAAATGACAAAAATGCATAAACAATTTAAAGCTAAGGAAGTCACTAGCTTGGCGACCTTAAGCCAAACTGTCCTGTTGACGAGCACAGACCGACCGCTCCTCCTCTATCCAGAAGACCCCGCAGCCAGGAAGGTCGGCTCCCAAGAAGCAGCAGCCACACACACCATCTACATCAAAGATTCCACCGAGGTGAACTCAAGCCTGACTCGCTCAACAGGATCCCCCACCACCCCCATGACTTTAAGTATCACCAGTGGAATACCAACAAACTACTCCAAAATGCCCCAAAGCACAACCATGACCTTAAGGAAAGAGGAATCTACTACAAGTATTTTGAATACTCGCGTGCCCTCCAAAGCAAGTACCTGTGAGATGTATCTGTTCTATGTTGTAATGCTTAATGCAGTGGCAGTGTTTATTGGCTAAGGGCTTGTGTCTTGTGAAAATTATTGAGTTTATAGCTGTGGTACATAGCTGGAGTTACGACATCCGGGTCAAATAAGGAATCAAAATACAAGAAATGCAAAGTTCTGACACCGATCTAAAGAAAATAACAGTTCTTCATCAAAGAAGTGCACACTAATGTCTTGATACTAAGCTGCTACTTATTTTAATATGTCTTAATTGAGTAAAACTAACCTATGATTTTGTTTTTTAAAATGTGCTTATTTTGTATTTAAATTTTTCATTTTACTTGCACAGAATAAAACATCAGAATTTTAAGTACTGGTTTTATGTATGATCCTGTCATTAAACAACTGGAAAAAAATAGAAGGCCTGTATCATATCTGCATTGTCTTGCTTGACTTGCCGGTGAGCAATTCTTGTAATATAGCAGCACAGATTCTTTGTAAGTTATGATGACATGCAAAAGGAAGGGAAAAAATAAAGGAACTAAACCTAGCTGTTTCACTAATCAGAAGTTATTCCTGAGAAAAATTGCTAGCATGTATATCTATGTTTGCTTCATATGTATTAGGATATTTTAAATATGAAGAACAACAGTTTTGAATATAGGAATTAAATATGACAATGCCATGATGTCTGCTAAGAGCGTGTAAACTGAGACGGCAACATGGTCCAACTTCAGCATGGGAAAAGTGGCAGGGGCTGATATCTCTTTTTGCTCTTGACTTAGAGACTGCAGGCAAGTTATTTCTCACTCTCCATATTTAAAAAAAAAAAAAAAGAGAAAAGTAGAGGAAAACACAAGATGTTCAATGCCATGACACTCTCCAACAACACGGAGTTATCTACGCAAATTAATGAAATGGAACTCCTTAACTTTATTTCAAGTGATATCCAAAAATCTGACATGTTAATATATTATGCTTGAAAGAGTACCACAAATCAGCCAGAATGTACCAAAATACTACTTTTTGATCAGTAAAATGAAACATCAGCCAATTTCTAACACAAATTATGTAACAAATCAATTAAGCAACTAGTTGTCAAACTGTCATTGAAACAATCCTTGAATCTTGTGACATTAAAAAAAAATTGATTCAGCCCATGGCATTGAACATGCCCAAATCCTTGCTTTGTGAGGACGAGCATGAATGGTATTCTCCTTGACATCTGCACCATCAGTGAGTAGAAATAGTTGCACGCATGGTTCTGTCCACTCTAGGAAAATAATTTAAATTATGTGGCAAAGGTACTTGATATACTACAGATGAAGTTTTGCAAACAGCATGAAATGAAAACTGAAGAACAAGTTAATTGAAAAAGTATTATTCACTTAATATTACAAATCTTTATACAATGTTTTCCATTCATTTCAGGCCATTTAATTTCCAGTTATTGTAGCATGAAGGTGCTGCAAAACCCAGAAAACCTCACTACCGAGACTGGAGTCCTCTACCTACTTCTCCTAGGTGTCACCGAGGGCTGTTGACCATTTACAACCACTGGTATCAAAGAAATCACAACTTTCCAATTGTGAACAGTATTTCTATAACCAGAAATGTGTTTTAATTTCTAACAGTAAATGTTACACAATGGATTTGTACAGTTATTTCATTGGCATTTAAGTAAAAATAAAGTTACGTTTCTATTGAACTGAATTAGTGACAGTGCTTCTTTTCAAATAAGCATAGTAATATCACGGACTAGATGATATTTTATTATACAAACCCATTTCACACAGACATTTGGCTAAATCATCATGTCTTATGGGGGGAAATTATGGTTAAATCAAGTTATATTTTGATACTGATGTATCCCTAATATTGTTTGTTAATAAGCTGAACAGCTAACAATAACATAGTGCTTCCCCTTCCCCTTCCTACCCTTTAGAGCTTGCAAACACCTGAGGGATACCTCTATCCACTAGAACACGGTAGCACGCTCTCCCTCTCATGAAAATACTCTTGATGTTTAATAGGATGGAAAATGTAAAAAAAACCCCACCAAATCAAAGACTGACTTTTCGTATACATTTCAGGTGGACAAGAACTAGTTATCCAAGTCAAAGTTTAGACAACCCAGACCATAAGCAATACGTGCACGGTACCTCCAACGGCCAGCAGAAGTGCTTTGGGATATAAAGTGGCCACCAGCAGTCGGAAAGAGTTGCCCACTTGCACAAGTTCCATATATTTTCCCCAGGTTAAACAATCTGACACAAACTGATAAATTCCACTAACTAGGATCAGTATTAAAAAAATGTCACTGCCTGCTGCTCTCTTTGGACAGACAATGTGTTTGCTAGGTACTGACGGACTCTAAACCAGCACCAACCTACTTACCATGGTCAGAACTAGGTGGTTCCTAGAATTACCTCCTTCACACGGCCTCATCCCACACAGTCTAAAGCAGCTCAGCTTGCGAGGTAGCACAGATCACAAAATGAGGTGCTATGACTAAACCGCCTTGAGCTGAGGAAATTACATGAAATACTACATGTGTCTCTGCAGAAGAATTCAATATAGGATGCCAAATTCCATTGGATGCAAAAAAGACCTTTAAATGCTCTGAGAACATCTCACCCTTAATGAGACCATTCAGTGAACAGCGACTCCATGAAAAGTACTGTTTGCCAGAAGTCGGTTGGGGCAAACTGCAAGTCCCCACACTGAATGACTCGCTACCCAGACTTCAAAGTCTTATGCAAGCTGATAAAAGCCTGGAAGCAGAAATGGGGTTGTGGAGTTTTCCAAATGCACGTACAGGATTGGGAAGCTGGAAACAAAACAACTGCGGCGGGTACGGAGGTGAGACGCACTCCCGAATCCCATGGCTGTGCTCTCTCCAAACCTCGCCGGCGGGAGGTGCAAGCAAGAGGGCTGCTTAGCCAGACTGCTTTCAATAAAGCAGACTGAAATTTAGGTTTTCTTGCATTTTTTCTGGAATGCAAATGAGTTGATACCGGCGCAGCGAGTGGGCAGGCAAACGTGGGAGTCGAGCACTTGTTGCTTGGCAACAGCGCAGTCAAACCGAAATAAAACCCATGGGCATGGATGTGAACACGACAGCATCCGCTTGGGCTGTTTTAAACATGCTGGTCATTCCGTCCACGACAAAGACAAAATATTGTAAATAATCTATTCTTAGAAAAATTCTTTTTCCCAAAATACCTATTTAGCATCTCAGGACAATATTCAAAATACCCAAAAAAGGTCTCGCACACCATGTAGTGGAAATATCCTTGCTTTTGAAAGGTTAAAATTGCTGTAGGGATAGCTGCAGTCTGAAGCAGTAACTCAGCGGTTTGTATTCCTATTAATTAGTTTGAGATATCAGCTTTAAAACTTAATGGCAGCACTTCAGGATCAATATGTATTGATTTATTGATCATTTCAGTAACAGTGCAGGGATTAAAAACAGACGAGCAGTGGCTTCGGAAGTCAGGTTGTTGCCCAGGAAACAAAATGCTAAGAAAAATGACAGAAGGGATTAAATTTCACAGCACAAGAACAACATAAACTGATCCAGATATATCAGTAAAATGACTCAACAATGCCCTAGCAACAAGATCTCAAACTACCAAAAAAAAAAAAAATCAGCCTGCCGCAAGCGCTCAAACATACCGGCAGCGCCGATCTAAACAGTCCTTCCCCATTTCACAATTTTAAAAAACAACATCTGGCTCGGAGCCACCAGACAAACAGCCCGAAGAGGCGCCACTGGGCCCTGTCCCGCTCAGCAGAAGCGACGTCCGAGCATCGCTGCGGGGCCCGGCCCCACCTGCCAGGCTGGGGAGACGCCGCACGCCGAAAAACTGAAGGACTCCATAGCTGCCGAAGAGAAAGCAAGCAATAAAAAGGGCAGTAAAGGCAAGCAATATTCCACCTAGCAGCAAGGCTTACGTCAAAGCATAACAGTATTTTCATTAAGTATCATAGCGATGTAAATGGAATTACATACACAGCAGCGAGAGACAGAGAACTAAAGAGTTCCCGTTCCAGGACTTTTCTACTGTCTGAACAGCTATTAGTTAATACAAGAAGGTTCAGAAAGATGAAGATGACATAACTTATTCTGGGCAAGTCACAAGATGAAACATTTGTCTATCATTTTTTTCTAAAGCTGTGTTATCTCAGGGTGTGATCAGCTACTAGTAACCTGATAATTTAAAAATACTTCGCAATGCTTTCTATTTAAAGTTCTCTTTCAATTTTTACATCTATTGTCTCAACAGGCAAATTCTCTTGATGGGTTTCACAGCCCAATTTCAACGTACGCCCATAACAGACCAACACTGTGATTCCTGTGGCTACACTGAGTAGCTACTGCCACGATAAACCAGTGGCACCCTGCTTTACTATTTATGTACTAGCTTCATTAGTGCCCGTTACTGGCTCGTTCAGACTTGGAAAGGTTTCCTCTCAAACATCTGTGTACGAACGGTCACCCACTGAGCTGGCACCTTTTTCCAAGGAAAAAATCCCGAATCACAATAAGTGGGTACAGATGCTAATGATCGCGTACTTTCTCAGATAAGGAAGCAAGCAGAAAAAGTTGAATTATTGGCAAGTAAAAGGCACGAAGATATCGGTCATAAAATCTCATCGTTCTCATCAATAGCCCTTATGCGCAGACTTGCCTGCCCTTGATTAGATATTCTGCAGAATTTAGCCTCCTAATGAATAGGTATTATCCCCATTCTTTAGCTTACAGTGTGTGTCACTCATGACAAGCGGTAAGTAGTATGTACACCTACAAGTGAATGATATCCTAGCCCATTTCACTGTCAGATTATGTATTTTGTAAACATCTCACCCGCTTCATTGTTGGATTCCTGGATGTGTATAATCAAGTCCCAGGGAGTGTTTAATTGATCTCCCAGCCTCTCTGCAGATATCATTGTTTGACTGTGTGAGAATTACGTATTTCTCTAGCTACACGTAGCCCCAAGAAACGTTTATAGGTATCTTACACAGACATCACATGGTAACTCTACTTAAGGCTTAAGCTCTCTTCGGCCTCCTTTTGTACTCTGCTGCCCGGAATTTGAGATGCAAACCTCAGAGTGCTGAAGGGACAGGATCATTATATACCCATAATACCTCTCCAAATGCCTGGAAAAACATGCACCGGTACTGACTTTCCTCCTACCCACCAACATTCTAACAGCACACTTAAAATACCACTGCGCCTTGCACCAGCTAACGGTAAAACGTCAAAGTTTCAAATACTGAAATAAGCACAAAATCACCACTAGGTCATTTCCATTTATGACAGATTTATATACACAGTTTGCAGGCCTCAGCTCAAAATACTGAAATAGTTTGTAGCATTTAAACAACAACATATTTTTGCTGAGATCGCTTCCACATGAACTAATTAGTAAGTCATAACCACTGCGCCTGCTAGCTTCCTTACAGATACAACACTGCTATTAAGTTAGCCAGCTGTGGGTAATTTCATTTTTCTACTATTAAAGAACAGGCAGGTAAGCGATCAAGGCCTAGCAAGCATGTGTTGCACACTTTTGTATCAATTTATTTCCAGAAATTCTTTCTTTATGGATGAAATAACCATTTCTTGCTCTGCACGTCAAGTCTTCGCAGAATACATAAAGATGCCTCGGATCACTGCCAGACAGAGTAAACTTTTTGAAGATGGGTTATCACTATTCTTGGCATTTGTGTGCCTAATTTCGTGTCTGAACAGGACAGGGTAACAATGTAGGCATTTTATTTTACTTGACATGAAATAAGACAGTGTCTAATGGGAAAAAAAAAAGAGGAGAAAAATGTGGCAAGCAAACATGGAGAATTTTTTAAAGAGAATTCAAAAGACTACCTTCTCTTCTAACTTTGTGTATGGAAGGGGCTTAAACATCTGGGATCTTGCTTTAAAAAAAAAAAAAAAAAAAAAAAAGGGATGCAGGGCTCCCTCAGGATCGCTCCTTCTGCCCGCTCGCCCCACAGGCTGCTGAACTCTGGGTACGCTCCAAGCAGGAGCACACGCGGGTGCCTCTGTGATCACATTGCCCCCGTCTTCAGCTACAGCGAAACCTTCCTGACAGCAGCAACGGCACCTTTGATGGTGAATGACGCCTTTTGCCTAGTGCACGAGTTTGGTTTAGCTAAAAGATGCTAAAAGAATCCTTTGCCGTAAGGCTCCGAGACAAAGGAAAACAACCCAGACCAGAGAGAAAAGCACCAGTGTACTTCTGCAGGGAACGAGTCAACATCCCTTTTCTCATTACGCTGCAACTAAGTCCTTCCTTCGAGCATGCAGAAGACACCACGCTTCCTGAAGCAGACACTGACACACCATCCTCCTACTCCAAATTAAACTATCAAGCATTCCCAGTTCCCTTCAAGTATCTACTAGTGTCCACTACACATCTCACCTAAAGAAAAGGAGAAGAAATCTCATTTAAACAGACTCATTCATACCAAAATTAACTGTGCAAGGATACAACAGCACTTTTTATATTAATATCTTAGTTGTTGCATATTCAACATAACTCATGAAAGATATATTGGCAATAAAAAGAGGACTAAGGATAATCTCTGTCCTCTAGTAGACCAGGCTGGTAACGTACTGACTAAGGACGAGGATAAGGCTGAGGTACTTAATGCCGTCTTTGCCTCAGTCTTCAGCAGTAGGACCAGTTGTTCCTTGAGTTCCCTAACCCCTGAGCTAGAATACAGGGATGGGGAGCAGAATGAAGCCCCTGTAATCCAAAGGGAAATGGTGAGGGACCTGCTTCAGCACCTGGAGGTGCACAAATCTATGGGGCCGGATGGGATCCATCCAAGGGTACTGAAGGAGCTGGCGGAAGTG
Organism: Pluvialis apricaria; assembly: GCA_017639485.1. NCBI lineage: Eukaryota > Metazoa > Chordata > Aves > Charadriiformes > Charadriidae > Pluvialis > Pluvialis apricaria. The sequence continues at coordinate 2,458,330 of CM030024.1, forward strand.
CTCACCAGGCCACTCTGCATCATTTATGAACAGTCCTGGATAACCGGGGAGGTCCCAGCCGACTGGAGGTTGGCAAATGTGACACCCATCCATAAGAAGGGCCGGAAGGAGGATCCGGGGAACTACAGGCCAGTCAGTCTGACATCGGTGCCTGGGAAGGTCATGGAACAGATCATCCTCAGTGCCATCACACGGCACATGCAGGAGAACAAGGTGATCAGGCCCAGTCAGCATGGGTTTGTGAAAGGCAGGTCATGCCTGTCAAACCTGATCTCCTTCTATGATGAGGTGACCCGCTTAGTGGATGAAGGAAAAGCTGTGGATGTTGTCTACCTGGACTTTTGTAAGGCTTTTGACACCATTTCCCATAGCATTCTACTGGAGAAACTGGCTGCTCGTGGCCTGGACAGGTGTACCCTTCGCTGGGTAAAAAACTGGTTGGATGGCCGTACCCAGAGAGTGGTGATAAATGGAGTTAAATCCAGTTGGTGTCCAGTGACAAGTGGTGTCCCCCAGGGATCGGTGCTGGGACCGGTTCTCTTTAATATCTTTATTAATGATCTGGATGAGGGGATTGAGTGCACCCTCAGTAAGTTCGCAGACGACACTAAAGTGGGGGGGCGTGTTGATCTGCTTGAGGGTAGATTGGCTCTGCAGAGAGATCTGGACAGGCTGGACAGATGGGCTGAGGCCAATGGTATGAGGTTCAACAAGGCCAAGTGTCGGGTCCTGCACTTGGGTCACAACAACCCCATGCAGTGCTACAGACTGGGGGCGGAGTGGCTGGAAAGCTGCCTGGCAGAGAAGGATCTGGGGGTGTTGGTGGACAGCCGGCTGAGTATGAGCCAGCAGTGTGCCCAGGCAGCCAAGAGGGCCAACACCATCCTGGCCTGCATCAGGAATAGTGTAGTGAGCCGGAGTAGGGAAGTAATCATCCCCCTGTACTCGGCACTGGTGAGGCCTCACCTCGAGTACTGTGTTCAGTTTTGGGCCCCTCACTACAAGAAGGACATTGAGGTGCTGGAGTGTGTCCAGAGAAGGGCTACCAGGCTGGTGAGGGGTCTGGAGGACAAGCCTTATGAGGAACGACTGAGGGAGCTGGGGTTGTTTAGCCTGGAGAAGAGGAGGCTGAGGGGTGACCTTATCACCCTCTACAACTACCTGAAGGGAGGTTTTAGAGAGATGGGGGCTGACCTCTTCTCCCACGTGGCAAGTGATAGGACAAGAGGAAACGGGTTCAAGTTATGTCAGGGCAGGTTTAGATTGGATATTAGGAAGCATTTTTTCACTCAAAGGGTTATTAAACATTGGAATGGGCTGCCCAGAGAGGTGGTGGATTCACCATCCCTGGAGGTGTTTAAGAAAAGGGTAGATGAGGTGCTTAGGGACATGGTTTAGAAGTGGGTGTTTTTAAATCAGGGTAGGTTAACGGTTGGACTTGATGATCTTAATGGTCCCTTCCAACCTCACTTATTCTATGATTCTATGATTCTAAGATGATGGGGGAACACCACCACCCCAATGTTTGCCTTAGAAAAGGACAAGGTGTCTTATAAAGTTGAAGTATTCCTGAAAGTATATATTCTACTTTGGTTTTTATTTTAAAGAGAAGATATTTTGTCTTGTGATATATACTTGCACGAGTTTCAGAGAAACAGTTTCTGAAATTACCTCAATGGAACCGAGGGGAGGATGGGAAATGCAGGTGGTGTTGAAAAACAGTTATTTAAGCTGACACATGCTGTCCCTGAGTACATATCCTTTTTTAAGCCTATGCGAAAATCAACTTTAGCAAAACTCAAAATCCAAGGATATGGAATTTTAAGTGTTCACAATGAGTTAGTCCCCTACACAATACAGCATTTAAAAATGTGTCCTTAGCTAAACTTTTGAAACTTTGTGTGCAGATTTAGTTTTGGGACTCTCTAGTAAAAGATGAGCTTATGAACAAATGGAAGACAGGCAATTAATTTCAGTTCCAGCACTGTATACACTCACTTCACTGTCAACTCTGTACCCTCTCTGAATCTTTAGGACATCACTAACGTTTTTCCTACTGCCTGGCATAAATGCAAGGCTCAAACGTAAAGATTCAATAAATCTGTTCCTAGTACAGAATTACACGAAACATTCTGATATCCCGGTAAAGACACTCTACGAGTCACGTGCTGTTCAATGTTTTCTGAAAAGCAGAAAACTGCATTAGATGCTAGATATGCAGATATGCATTTCACTGAACACAAAATGGGTTTGGTTTTGTTTTAACAATGATCACTAACGTTCCAAAAGGGACATTTCCAGAAGGCACCCCTCTTCTCAACTCTTTTGTTGTAAAATACGAGAGATACAAACAATAACCTCATTTGATACTAGAGAATTACTGTTAGAAACTTATACGGCCATTTATACTGCAAACTGAAGTTTCATCTAAGATTTTATAAAGGCCCACTTCAGGCAACCCAATAGGCTCAAAGGCGACTCAAAGACCTTAAAGGGGGCAGAGAAGTGTGGTACAGCTTTTAAAGACAGAAAATTAGGACAGACAGTAAGTGGTACTACTCATCTTGTTTCCTTCCGCTCCATCCAGAGACTCTAGGGTGTCTAAAATGCACAAAGGGAGTCAAGTTAAAGAAAGGCAGTTTCCCAAGCACAAGGAAGGGAAAGCTAAAAGCTGACTCAGATAAATGTTCTCTCATCTACATTCGATTTCAGAGCTATAAATCATTGGAAGGAAGTTCAGATAAATTTTGTTTTCTTACCTACTTCTACATAATGAGAGTTTCTTTGTGTTATTCAGTGTTCCTTTGATTAGCATGAGCTTAGAGATTCATTAAGTGTCGAGCTGACATAAAGCATGGGCACTTTACTCTCCTTCACAGCAAGTTTGTACCAGCCATGGTACGCTCTCCTTCTGTTTCCCCCTTTGGACTGCCTTACATGTGAAGTCTTCCTAAGAGCTAGCAGCAAAGCAAGTGTTTGAGAACTTTCATAGCAACAAATTTAAGAGAATGTAAGCATCTCCTCCCTATATTACCAGCCTGAAAGCAAGCGTTTTGTGTTGGTTTTTTTAAAGCATGAAGAAACCCTTTAGCATGCCTGTGCAAAATTCCAGAAGAAGGAAACAGTTTTGAAATTTATTTTACCTTCCACATTGATACTGAACAGAAGTTTTGTTTGTTTGTTGCTCTGAAAATCAAAAACATAATAAAAGAAACGTGAACAGATATATTCATTTGTTGGCCCTCTAATTGCATCCTGGCTAGGAAACCACATTTAAGCAGCAGAACTCAACTACCAAGTTAGAGGTTATATTTGGAAAGGTTCTTCAAAGCTTGCTCATGATTTTAGCCTCCAACCTGAATTTGGAATAAGGTATGTTTATTATCCAGTGGTAAAACAGTAAAGTCCTCCGATCACTAAAATCATTCCCTAGTTGGAAATTTGGAAATTTTGAAAATTTCTGAGGGGATTTGACAAAAGTCATGTGGTATAAGAGAATACAGATTTTGTAGGAAAGTAAGTTTGTAACTCAATATACAGAGTAAAAAGCACTACTGGAAACAATGAAAAACTGTGAAAATTAATAAAATTAAGGATCTAAAATTTTAATTAATTGCAAAAATCTTACATGCCTGGTGGGTATGATTTTCATTAGAAATATGTAAATTCCAAGAATGCCTCATTTGCAAATGTGTATTGACTACTTATTTAAATTGTTGAATACAAACAGGAGATACTGCTAAAGAAGTGGTTTCCTCTGCTTGTTTTCATGTTCTTAAATGAACTCAAAGGGTTTGCAGAAGGTTCACCACTGATGACATCTGCTCAGATCACAACAATACCTTTTGCCGGAACCGGCACCATCAGTGAAACTGCCACCATTTTACCACGAGTAGCAATGCCACGACCAGCAAGGAGCACGCCCAGGACAGCACCACTGGCACCACCATGAAAAGCTCTCTTCCTAGCCTCACCCCAAGAAGCAGCTCAAGCAAGAGCACCCCAGGGCCCACAACCATTCCTCACCATGCCACAGATAAGCATGGCAGCAGCATGGGTACCACAAGCGGGGTGCAGCAGCCGCCCCGCTGGCGTGACAAACAAGCACCCAACCAGCAACAGAGGCACCAAGAAGAGCTAAAGCAACCACACGGACTCTACCAGCACTGGTGGCACAGGGAGCTCCACCAGCATGAACTCGGCTACCACCAGCAGCACCAGCAAAAACTGTATTGGCACCAGCAGCAGAAGCAAAACCAAGAGCCCCACTGGCACAAAATGCATCGGCAATAATCCGACCATGAAACCTCACACATGAGCTGCCAGCACCCGTAACTGCCACATTGAGTCAGGACTCTCGCTACCACCATCGGTGCTGGTGAGAACTTCACAGATGCCAGCAGCACCACCACACACCCCGCCGGTGCCAAAACCAGCGGCGCCGCTGCTGCCAGCTCACACCTCCCCAGCAGCACTGCTCCCAAAAGCCGAGGCACCAACACCACAGCACAGAGGAAAGGTACAACGGCGCTCATCTTCTCTCTACGGTTCTGTCTTTGATTGCACTTGGTTGTGAGCACAATGATTTTCCTTAAGAGTCTCAGAATGACTTTTAGTACTGAGTGTAATTACTATGGAAACTGTTTTGAAGGTGCTGTTCCCCATGGATTTTATGGCGCAGTTACTTAATAACTAGATTGAAATACCAAGTTTCAGTTATATTCTTACTCTAGTTCAGCTTTATGACTGCAGACATTAATTTAAATAAAACAACCAGTTTATTTAATGTCTTTATGTTTTATTTTTAAAAAAAGAGAGAGTTGTAACTTATTTGACCATAAACTGACTAATACTGAGTTGGGAAATTCTTCCTGGATTTTTCAGTACTGCAGCATATGTTACTCACTGTTGTGAATCACTGTCTTTCAGAGTAGGGAAGACTTAAAACTTCCAAAATTTTGTCTTATTGGAAAAACACAATCTTCTGTAAAGTTCAAATGTGAACATCTGCTTTTCTTCTTACTTTAGTGATATTCCCACAGACACAATCATTTCCAAAAACGTGGTACTATTTTCACTTAGAACATACTGGTAAAACTGAAGCATGTGTGAAACTTCTAAATACCGGTATTACTCTTTCAAATGGGATACAGGGCCAATTTTCAGAAATTTTATCCCATGTTTTAGCTTGTTACTCATTTTATACTTCAGAAAATGAGATCCTAAAATCTCTGATAAAGGGTTAACAGTAATGTGGTGTAGATGTAGTTTACTTGCAACAGTGAAAAATTAATAAAATGTGTTTAAAATTTTGGCTATTTTTCCACAGAAAACTATGACAGTTCTGATTTAGGAAACAACGCAATTCAAAAATACCTTCACCAAAATTTGACAAACAAGCTATTTTCAGACTCTTGGCTGTTACAAAGTTGGTGTCCCTTTCTTATATACACTTAATACTTTACATTTCACATGTTTATTTCAGATAGGGAAGGTGAAAGATTCCTTACCGCCGAGCAATGTAGTAGAAAACAGGATTGCCAGCTTTTGATGTCCCAGCTTGGTAGAAAATATTTAATGTTTTCAGTGCTTTGAACTCCTCTTTTTCGTGTACCTGATGCCTAAAAAGCAGTACATCGACATCAACTTTTCACAACAAAGAAAAAAACTTTTAAAATAAGAAAAAAAAAATCCACCCCCCCTTTATTTGTATCTTTAAACAAAAGTATAAAGTTCACACAAGCTCGAACCTTTCTTAAATTACAAATGTTACTACGTCTCTGATTCTCAATTTAATTTTTGAAACTAAAATCTACTGAGCAACCTAAAAGGTACATGTAGACTCAGCTTTTTAAACTTCCCTTCAAAACAACAGCTGGAGTCTTAATAACTACTTCTACTGCCTGCCATGCTAAAGTCTAGGCACCCACAACGTGTCCCCCTCCACGACAATCTCATTACCTTGTCATAAATTCTTCAAATTTGGAACTAGTGAGATTTAAACTGGACCAATGGGTATCTGCCACGGGTTTGTGCTCAGGAGGACCCAGATAGGCGAGAAGAGTCGCCATCTTGTCAAAAGGTCGTCTTCCAACAGCCTTGTGGTCCCTAGAAACAGCACATTACTTAAAAGAAAAGTCCTCCTTTACTCAGCAATTCTTATTTTTTTGCCCACTAACCTTCCTTACCTTGAACAGGCTGGATTTTCTTTTTTAAAATTAAAAAAAAAAAAAAAAAAAAAAAAAGGTGTTCAACAAAGAAATAAGAAAAATGTCTGTTACCCACAGAACAATTTTTACAAAAGATAAGACAGATTTTGACAGAAAACTATACACGTGCACAAAAGGTTGGCCATGATGGGGGGGAGCAAAGATGTTAGGTATGTTCCCAATAATAGCTTGTCAATAAGACAGAAATGTTTCCAAAGGTAAGATTTTCAGCCACAATATTCTTCTCGGTAATAATAACAGAAGCGTCTGAACATATTCCCAAATATTAATTTCCCATCAGCTCCTCCCCTCTTCATAGCACTTCTGAAGTCTCACCTGTTGCTGGAAAGGTACTGGCCAATCTTCTCCTGATTGTTCCACAGCAGCCGGTGCAAAGCAAGCACATTGCCATCACTGATGAAGGACAGGCTGTGATTGACCGTGTCGCTGGCGGGGCAATCAGATGCGATATCAAGGAAAAACCTAGAGTAGAAAACCAGTAATTCCCATAAGCGCCTCAGGGAAATTTGCCCAGTAGACTCAATGTAAATTAAAAGGCTCTAACAACATTCTCCGCTTGCGCTTCACACACAAGACAGACTCTTTGTGCACGTTTCCAAAGGGCCTACCTTCGTGCTGCATCAAAATTGCTTTTTACAAAATCATTAAAAGGCCGCATATGTTCTTCTTTTGTAAACAGGACATGGTTGGCAATACTCTGAAGTATCTAAATAAAAAAAAGATGGTAAAGTTTAATGCATGAACTGTTATGGCAACTAGTGTAACTTCACTATCAGAAATACTCATTTTAACCTGTTGTGAAAGCTCAAGACAAAAAAAGTCAACAAGCCAAGTAATTCAAAATACGTTCACTTTCAAAATATTTCCCTTTACATGCTTTTAAATACTAGAAAATGACATCCCTTATTTATGAACTTTATTCAGCTTTAGACAAGGAAAATAAATCATCTTTCAAAACTGCCATTTATTAAGTGTCACTATTTCTTCCAGAAATTATACAGACAGGCAAAGGCAATAGCATATGCCTATTTAAAGAAAACTAGAATTTCTCAACGTTTGAAATAGACCACATGCACAAGCCATAGAATTTCTATGCCATCATTAAACCTTTTTTTTTTATTTATTTTAGTTTTACAGGACATAATACCAAATAAGATTAAAGATAGGAAAAATCACTTTTTTAGTGCTTGTATGAACGTAAGCAATATTTGGCTGCCACTCTTCTCACTGTGCTAAAAGTAACATTGGTTTCTTTCTTTGTTTTTAAATACGGTTAAAAGTTCAAGTGAGGAGCCAGAAGGCATTCTGTTATCTTATACAGTGTTTTGGCAAAATGTGGTTTTTCCATACAGACCGTTCCCCATACTTACACTGCTGGGAGCTGTAACAGTAACATCATGACGTACAAACATAGTATGGAAACTGCACTTTAAATAAACATGATGGTTGCTATAAAAAAGTAAAAGTTCAACTAAACTTTCTCATAATAGTCAAAGAACAAACTAAATCAGGTAGAACATACAATATGGCCAAATAAAAACATTATTGATTCACCTTTGACATCAGTTTCAATCCCCTTTCAATTCTTGGTGGAGGCTTTTTGTCTAAAATCCCTGCCTCGTAAGGGGAGACGATCGCGGGATTGATGAACCGAAGGAACATCGCACTTCCAACTGCTCCAATGCTGTTCTGAGGAAATCGCTGACTAACAACCTACAAAGTTGAGAATTATAAAGAATATTTTTGCATTAAAGGAAAGGGAAAGCAAGCTGAGAAAAACCTTGTATGGTAATCCAACTTTAAGCACTCTTTCCACACCAACCAAGCCCAACGCATTTGAGTCGGGTGCTCTCGCACCACAGGACCACCAGGAACGAGAGGGGAACAAGAGTAAGGGCGAGGGGGCTATCAGGCACTAGCTGCCTTTACTTCTGCTCTTGGGAACACTTTCTAGCTAGGGTGAAATTGCTACAATAGCTCTTGGTCAGAGATAAGAAGATATACTGCAGACGTACTGACCCCTGAACTCCGGGACCCTGCACTGACAGCAAAGCAGACAAATGCTGTAGGTTCATACGCAGGTGGACACCGTCGTCCCATCACGTACAGATCATTCTTTTTAAATGAGTGGGTCTTTTACTCATCTATTTGTAATTTCACTACTGATCAAAGAGCCTCTCCAGCAGTAAGACTTATGCTGTAAAGTTTCGGAAGTAATTTTAAATTTGTGGGAAGGAGCTATTTGTAGAAGTACTCTTCGGAACCATCAGATCTCAACAGATTTGCCAAAGGAGGAAAGACAGATTGAGCCAGAGCTGAGAGGCCAGTGTCCTTCTCTGCCTACACAGACACTGCCCAAAATCACTTAGCAGGAATTTGCTAGAAGAACTACAGTGGAAAATATTGTTCTTTGCTATCTAGAAAAAAAAAAAGTTCTGAAAATGTGGTACAAAAAAGAGATCTCCTTTTTTTTTTGGGAAATCCTCTATGTATTCCTAAGAAGATAGTCTATTCTACGGATATCTTTCATTTCACTTTGAAAAGTTAGTTAAAGATAAAGCTCCCTGAGAAAAATAAAGTTCTTAAATACGCTACATGTGGTTCTATAAAGATTCAATATCTTTATGTGTATTTTCTTATGAGCAACAACAGTTAATCCAAACAGGTCAGTCTACCTTTTCACAGAATAAAATCAGCAAGCTTCACAGTTTAAGTTACATTGTTTAAAACCAATTATAAACAAACAAATCCATTTTACTAAAATACTTCAAAACAGAACTCAAATCATGCTTCTTAAAACTGATAAAGCCATTAGTACATACATAATATATCAATAATCACTTTGGTTCAGTAGCAACTTCATTCAGTTAACTTGGCATGCAATTACTGATAATATTTTCTTGTAAAATACTAGTTTGCACACAGATTTTGCATTTAAATGATTACCATTCTGCTCAGTTACAGCAAAAAATAACGGAGCAATTAATAAAAGTCTAATTTTCCATTCAGCCTTTTATTTTATTCACACTTTATATTTTAAGGTCACTGTCAAAGAAAAGGATAAGTCTTAACTTTTAATGACACCACTCCATCACTATCTACATATCTCATCTCTTTAACACAGCAAGTTACTTAAAATGGGAAATCTGCTTTTCTCCATAAATAAATACAAGTGCTAAATTGTATTGCTTAGTCACAAGGGAAACAAAAGAAGATGTATCAGAAACAAGTCATATAAGCCTCTTTTCTTTCCAGTAACCCATATATATTAATTGCTCTTCTCCCAGGATGCAAGCTGAAGTCAAGTTACCTGCCAGAGCATTAAAACAACTAAACATACTCAGGTTTTCCCCAAAACCGAAGAAAACATGTTGCTTCTGCATTTTTTTTTTAATTTGAAGATGGTGGCAAGGGTAGAAGAATCAGAGTATTAAATACTAAGCAGTAATGTTAAAAATGTCTGTTGTTTACTCAAATAGGCACACAGAGAATATTTTAAATATAACTTAATTCCAGTGTTAATTGAAATGAAAGCTATTTTGTGCCAGAATTAGTAGAATGATTTTACAGTGAGGTCAAATAGACTGAAGTGAAGATGTTTTGAACAAACAGCAAAAGACTTCTGTTGTGCTTTGAAAGAAATGGCTAATAAAAAGGTCTCCAAACTTACTGATTTTTTGTTTTCCTTTTTTTCTTTTACGGTAGCTTTATTCAGTAGAGAGTGGCAAGTTGCCTACAGAACAGAGATGAGCACAAACAAGTCACAGCACCAACTACATACAGCAACAAAAAACCAATGTTGACTTGTACATAAATTACACAGTAAAATGTAACAAACATAACCAACAGAAAATGAAATATATAAACTAAAGACTGATGATGGAGTTTTTATTCCACAATTTTATTACATCTTATTTACAAAGCACTAAATACAAAACAAGCAAATGTTGCGTTTCAATCATTTCTACTATTTCTGGCTAGATTAAAAGTCAAACCACATTAATGTGCTCGTGATACACAATATTGGGCATTAAACGGTATATTCAGCTTTCAAATGTATTTCACCGTCCCCAAATAATTTTAATAGTAAAAATAGTAAAGTGTTATACCTTTGAAATACATATGACTTTTAAAATAAATTTAGAGTTTTAAGTCTTCCCAATGTTTCTCTGTGTGTCCTTCAATTTAGTTAGACCTGTGAATCATCACGGTTATTACTACTTTGATAGCTAAACACTGCCATAAAACACTCTGGGCAAAAAGGAAGAAAAAACCCAGCGGGTCTACATTAATCTATTACAGATTTCCAATCAAGGTATCTGACTTGATTGTGCTTATTTCTGCATTTCACTGAAGTGCAAAGCGACCCACCAAGAAGCGTCACATTCTCTCCTACTTCCCAGCAGGATTTGGGCAAAGCTCCAGCACATCAGCCTTGTGCTCTGCTCCCCTCAGAGAGGGGAATCGGGGGCTCGGAGCTCACTCCTACATCCCTCATATCAGCTGTAAAAGTAAATCAGCATCGCTGAGAGGCCCTACCGCGAGCATCACCTGGAGCTGTATCGATAGAAAGCTAGCAATATTCAGCAGTCTGAGAGCAAGCATGCACCAACCATTCAAATAATCTTTAGAGCATCACACAAACTGGAACTGGAAGAGAATTTCTACAACTTCAGAATGTGACAGAGTAAAAAAGGAAAAAAGTCAGGCTTTTGTATTTAAAGCAAGTAAAATTTCCACCTCTATTAAGAAAAATCATGTATGTTTGTGTGTTTTTTATGAAAAAGCCAGTACAATTTCTCTGTATGGGTTACTTTGATCAGGCTTTTTTGTGACCACGTAACACTCCTGAACATACATTACCTGAAAATCACCCGGTTGTGTCACAGGAACTATTCAGATGGTGTTTCCAGATGACAACACTTACTGGGGTCTGGCCTGCTGCCAAACACCAGCCAGCCTACACCCCAATATCTAACCAAATACACCCTTCCCATAACGTTGCTACATTGATCAAAATTAGCTACTAATCATTTACGGAGCACACCCGGCATGTACTTTTTGCACACAGACTTACTTTAAAACTCTAAGCGTAAAAAGATACTGCAAAATTCAGTCTCATTTACTCTGACACTGTTGCTTGGGATGGAACACATTCACCTTCATAAAAAATGAAGTTACCTTATAAAAATTACCTATTTGGTTCTTACGATAAAAATGAATTAGTACCCCCAAAAATTCAGATTTTATTTGTACTTTCTTTCAGATAAAGGCCAAGCTCTTCAAAATCTCTGGAATTTGAAAGTACAGAGTGAATTATTATGCTATTTGTGATGAACAAACATTTGCACACAAATATACCTGTTACTAGAAACAGTTAAAGTAGTAAACATTGAAGCTGATTATCAGTTACTACCACTTGTATATTTGTCAGTAAATCATCTCTTTCAGGAACAAACTACCCTTCTTACTAAAAAAAATGTAAAGGCAAGAATAACACAAATAGACTTGAAAAGCTTCCACAGAAGAATCTCTGGCAATGCCCACTGGTGAGTAAATTTTAGTAATTCCATCTCATGCAGGAATTAAAAGTGGTTTGCATAGAAATAACTTAGCAATGCATCACTGAAACGGAGGTCAAACTGATACATCCTAGTAACAGCATATAAAATCAATTCTAGGAAAAGATGTGGGACAATGTAACATCAATTAATGGAAGCAACAATTAAAGTTGTGTGAAATATTTTCAACAACACTTAAATATACTTCCAGTCAATGTCTGCAAGACCGTGACCATTTGAACCTGAAGCAAACCAACTTGCCCTCCTCATTTTGCATTAAAACAAAACAAAACAACAAAAGAAACCCCAAATCCACCCCTCTAACCTCAATACAACCACTATCAGAAAGAGAAACTACGGACTTCAGAAGCCACTTGTACAAGCTGTTACAGCAAAACCAAAAGCGCATCGTTTGCATGCCTAATTCATTCCAACAGCTCACAACCATCACCCAAGTTCCACAGCAGTCACAACATACAATTCACTGCTTCTCACTTCCAAGTTCTGAGAACCGCAGCAGTTGCTGCGTTTGTTATTAATACAGCATTCACCGTAAAAATATGACTAGACTAGACTGCATAGAATTCTTTCTTACTACTCGTAATTACTCCCATACAACTCAGAAAATCTCTTTTCCTTGCTTTGCTCTAGAGCCGAGACTCAGACTCCATGGCTGAAAAGCCAATAGCTCTTCCAGAACACTGAGGTGCAACCCCAGCTCAAAGCCTCTGCCGTGCATGTCTTCCGTGACAGCATTCTCCAGCGGGGCTGGAAATTGTCTTTCCTCTGAGCCCTGAGGGCAGCAGGAGTACCCCCCAACGGAAATTTGAGCAGCAGCTAAATCCATCAGAAGCACAGAAAAAGCAAGAGACACACCCACAGCACCCTGGGCTCAACAGCTGCTGCCGAGATGCAACAGAGAGCTGCAGGAAGGGGAGAGAGCTGAGGATGTCAGGACGGAGGCCGGGGAATGCAGGTACGGGAGGCAGCCAGGAGGGTACCACTAGAGTAGAACTTACTCTACAGAGGACAGTGCACCACTCAGGAAGGTTTCTTCTCTTTAAGGATCGTTTAGAAATGGTACCAGAAACAAGCAAGGAGAGGGTGGTCCCAGCTTGGTGACTCTCCAAGTCTTGGGTGACAGCACTTAAGTTTTAGCCACAACTAAAAGTCAGTCTTTGCAATTTGTCTCATTAAAAGAACTCTATAAAGTTGTCTCTTCCTGATTCTCCTCCTCCTGTTTACCTACTGAATTTCTCAGTACTCTGTGCTTGCAAAATGTTTGGTCAGCCACTTAAAAGTACAGCAGCCCCTTGTGCACCACAGCGTACTGCAGGCAGCGGTACCTCCACCACAAGGTCTTGCCCATAGCAGCTGGAAAAGATTTCACATCATAGACAAAAAGGTATTCCTGACGGCAGTCTACCTCTCAAGTACAAGAATTCCACACATCATCCTCAAAAGCACAGAGTATCTGCAGCATCTCAGTTACGAGGACAATGTTATTTACCAAATCGTACCCCAAGTGGACCTCCTTCCCAGCACAAGTTCACGGCTTTGCTTACAGCTCTGCACAGCAACCCAGAGCCTTCTGCTTTCAGACCACGGCACGGAGTGGGATCAGAATAAACCTGAATGAGACGGTGTCCTACCTCGCCCGCAAATGATCCTCTTCAGGGAAGCACATATAACCACAAACAATTCTCTACCAAATACAGCCAACAGCATTTTGTACATCTAATTCCTCCCATTATACACAGCTTCAATATACACTTTCTAAAATTTAGGACTTGTAACTACTGTGGTCCCACTGAAGACCACACAGGTTTTTTCTTAGAAGGATCTTACACCCTTTTTAGCCTGCTTTTCTATCAAAGGCAGAAAGTGTAAGATTGTGCCCACCAGTAATGGACGACTAAGTGACATCTCTGGAGCAATGACCTGAATAATACATTTCATAGACAATTTTTGGAAAAATTTAATTCAGAGAAATGCTCTTGAAGAAATCGCCTCTTTTTAGGGAAAGAAAAACTATCTAGAGTCAGTATTTGCACAAATCGCTATTTTAGTCACAAAGTTAAGGTTTATCAAAGGTGTGATCCATAAGACTTAGATAATTAACTTCATTTCTGATTTAATTGATCCTGTATAAAAAGTAAACAAGTACACTCCTTCTACATTCAAAACACAGTTTTGCATTCTCAAAACCCAGCAGTGATTTTGTTTTTTTAATTCATTTTCCCCTTTTGCTGCCTTCCCTATAGATGGCCCATATAACAAACCGATAAAAGCAAGCATAACCATTACCTCCCTAGATAATCTTTAGTCTTCCACAGACATGCTAAAGCAGAGATTATTGCTGCCTTATTAGGTCTGAGTTCCTATCTGTGATTCAAGTCCTTAAAAAAATAATGTTTAGTCACCTCCTGATTGCCAACCCAAGTCTTAAAACACCATTGTTTAGATTCCCAATGTTTAGACTCCTGTTACTTAACGTATGTCTTGAAACAGTCTTTAAGAAATGCCCACTATGCACCCGCTACTGGACCAAGCTCCAAATTGCTAGAATTACAAAAACAAACCCCAAAGTTCAGGGGCAGGCAACCACTGCAGGCATACCTGGTATAAACAATGGCACACACTGCGAAGCTGGGGTGGGAACTCCGAAGAAGAATTAATGATTGCATGAAAAAATTTTTCTGTCATTTGCAAGAGACTCCGCTGGTTGTCTTCGAGGCTTTCCGCAGGCTCCAGCCTGAAACAGACCCATACAGGTATGACCAGCAATCAAATAAAGGGTACTAGCTGTACCTATACCTTTGGTAGTAACCTTATTTCACAGGGTAAACAGAAATCTGACGGAAATAGTTATGACCTTTTACACAAAAGCTCCCATGCATATTTTAAACCATGTAAGTTATAAATATAAGGTCATTGAAAACTCAGTAACAGACAGCTATAAGTGGGATTTTCTCACACCATTCCATACAAAGACATGCATACATCATTCCAACTGATAATCGCATTATCAGTTTGATGATGGTTTCTCTGACAGGAATTTTTGAGGTAGACGTAGGTATTTGAGAGTTAAATGATTAATAAGAAGGCCTATCTTTTGGTAAGCTACTTCAGAGGCAAATATTTAAAAGTTTTTCTAAGAGTTAGAGATAACTGAAAGCAGCAGAACAAGAACTACTAAACCCAAGTCCTGAAGTGATGTACGAGAAATTAAAGCAAAAAAAATTACACACAACATGCACGCATTCCATCTTGCTTCTGTAGTTAATTCAATGACCTAAATCAGACGCTTTCTGGTACCACTGGAAATCCCCACATTAGTGGCCTACATAGAAGTACGAAGTAGCAAGCAGGACAAGATGTCCTGCAAGAGCTCTCTGGCTTCCTTACTCTCTCAGGGGTTAAAGGACATGCAGCAAAACTCATCTCACTGTGCTCGGCAGCTCTGCACAATTCTCCCTGGGCTGCAGACACCATTGATGTGTCTGGTAAAGTGAGGAGTGGAAAAGTATGAAAGTACGAGAAAAATATTTGCAACACGGAAAAGGGAATCCTATTATATTTGCAATGACTGGGAATCATGTTTACAAATAAATACATTTGCTCCCCCCTTTGAATCTCAAACCTTGTTGGATCCACCTCAAAGCTAACATGCTGCCATTCAGAGGATGTGATCACAGTCCTTAATAAAGGTTCCAAAAGCTTCTGCAAATACGTAGCACCGTATACCTGTGCGGAAAGAAAATCGGAATAGGCAGCCAGATTAATACAGCAATTCACAGGAACACGCCAAAATTCTGTGTTAGAAGAGTCCGAAAACATTTGATTTGTTTTGGCATAAACCAGATTTCTGTAAAACTGGTGTTTTTGTATTGTAGTCTCACTTCTGAAACATAACTGTGATCAATTTCTACAAGTATTTTAATAATTTCCAATTTAGAGAAAACTATAGATCACTTTAATAACCACAATAACCAGATGGTATTGTTTCTTAGAGCACACTGACTCAACCCTTCATCTCTGTTTGTACACAACTTTCTAAACTGAAATGGAAGCACAAACAAGACCTCAGAGTTTGTCTCCCCATCTTTAAACTGCCCATTACAAAAAGACCATCAGGAACAGCCTTCAAGCTGGTATTGGCCCCAGAACCACTCATGGAACTAAATTAGTCAGAAGGCTGAAGAGCCTTACTATGACTGAAGATTATTTAGGAAAGGACTTTAAGGAAACTAAAACTTTTACAAATATTAGCTGTATCAAGTAAGTTATGTTTTCTAAATAACTAATCATCTCTGTTGAAATCTACAAATCTTGCAAACGTTTTTGTTACTGCGATGGGTTTTCCTCTTTACAATGCAGAATATACAGATAAGGCAAGATGAAAAATTTATTGCCTTGGAAACTTTCAAGAGGACTAAATGCAAGCTTAAGCCTAACTGGTTGAGTCATGACGTCCTGGCAAAAGGTTAGTTCCAGAAGGATTTGTATTTTTTAGTTGGGCCTGAGCATAAGAGATCTACAAGATTTAGTTCATCAAGTGTTAAAACATTAAAAGGAAAACTCCCTAAACTTCAGAGATGCGAGAGCTGAGACTAACCTAAACCGAGACGCAAAGGCAACTCTGTACTATTTCATTTAATCTGGTTACTCAAGTGTTTAACACCACAGACTGGTAGTTTGGGGTTTTTTATATTACTAAACTTTTCCTGTTATTGAAGTGATCTGTAGCAGAGAGAAGGATTAGATAATATACCTTAAAGCAGAAAGTCATTATTTTACTGGCTAAGCTGTTTCCTCGGAAGAGTGTCTGCATGGAATCTGCCAGTTCAACTTCCTTTGAAAACATATTCCAGAGTAGCTGGTAGAGCAAGTGTCGGGAATCAAAGAGCGTGACCAGGACACGAGCTAGCTCATCCTTAAAAGAAGCAATGAAATATTAATCTGACCAGCAGTGAGCCAAAGCAGCTACAAAAAAAAAGAATTATGAAAAAAACACCGAGTAGTTTGTACTAATGCTTTAAATTTGCTATGGAGTCTTGCATGTAAATATCAAATTAAGCATACACAATCTCTCTTTAAATCTTTCCTATGCTATTGCTTGTCTAAAAATCTGGCTGTTGATATCCAGTCTACAAATTCATAATCCTGACAGATCAGCAGTTACTCTGCTCTATAACAAAGTCCAACTCATCTTACTAAAATCTAGAGGAAATACAGTTCTGTTTGTCTGTATTACGGCACACACAATAACCAACCCAAACAGTTACATTTATTACCATAACTATACATAAAATTATTCCTAGACATTAACATGCAGTGTATAATCAAGATCTCTGACAATTAGATTCAGTACACTTTTCACAAATATGCAAAGAAAGGCTAGCTATCATGAACGGTAGGTCTAATCTCTCTTTAGCAGACTGCTGTTACACTTTTAATGTTTGCACTGATTTTTATTTCAAGTCTTAATATTTTCAAAAATGTAGGAAATAAAATGCATGAATCAACTTACCCACTGAGAACAAGGCACCACATTGGCTAAAGCCATAGCAATAGGAAGCTCACCCTGATCACCCATCATTGTAACCAACTCCACCAATCTCTCAAACCGATCTGCTAGCACTGTTTCTGCTAACGTATCAAATTCTGTTCCCTGCTGCAGAATTTTGGTGAGGACTTCCATAAACGTAGCTCTTGTTTGGAGGTCTTTATGATAGCCCAAGCCTGATTAAAAAAACCCAGAACTACTAAGGAAGATGTAAAAATAAATGAAATACCAATGTCTTTATTATGTATTCATTTATGCACAGTTATCTCTAACTACTTTACCTATTGAGTGCATAAGACCACTGTCCACATTTGCATTGAGTAAATTTGACATAGCAAGAACAGTGCAGTGCCGCAGCGAAGCTAGTCTTCGAGACATTCCCCGTTTCCTGCCACCTGTTTGTGCACTTTCATCCTCAACTTCACTACAGTCATTCAGAAGGTTCATAAACAGCGTGAAATATCTAAAGAAAAAGAAAAAGACTTGGATAAGTAAAACAGGTTCTGCGAAGGCAACCATCTAAAAAAGGTTTGTATACAGTGGCAAATAGACAATAAGCCTTGCAAAACATCTCGTAACTGCCCCAAGGAATCTTTCTCGCAGCATAGTCCAAACTTTCAAATGTGTTGTAACAACCAGAAAGCACTGTCCTAAAATTTGTGTGCAGATTTTCTCAAACCAAGCAAGCGAATTTCACAGGTGTGCCTTTACAAAAAGATGTCTTGAAAGAGATTTTAAGTTTCATGGATAAAATCAGAGTATCAAAGCAAGCTAATCCCTCCCATGAATTAAGCACACCTCTGCATTAAGCAGAAACAAAGCCAAATATTGTAATTATTTTCTAAATGAGAATATTTCTATAAACCTAGAAGGCAGAGATTTGTGAAATGGGATATATGAGGTAATTTGTGCTTGGACAATAATGTTATTACTGCTAGAAAAAAACCACATAGCTTGTAATTAAAGTCTTATGGTGCATCTACTTACAGTCATCATATAGAAAAATAGTTAAAAGTCACTATTTACTTAAGAAATAACTGAGATTTCGCTTCCATCAACTCAACACCATCTCCTTCTTCAGGCTGTAGTGGAAGCCCAGCAAGAAGAGAGACCACTGCTTCCATACTCGCTTGGTCCAAATCTCTGCAATATAAAGTTTTAAGAAGCTGTGAGTTAGTTCAGCAGAAGTAGGTCTCTCCTTCCCCTTGATAATTTTCCCATCCAGTACCAAGTCCCTTTTCCTTATATACCTAACTGTGGGTGAAAAGAACCTTTAAAAAAAAAAAGTTATTCTAGTAAAGTTCTGTCTGGAATATATCTACTACGTTTTGTGATATAGGTTCAAGCAGTGTATCTACTAAGGACAACTGCAAACCAAATTTGTCCCTAAAAAAAAACAGTAAAGTATAAATTCAACACTACAATGTTTCAAAGGCCACCAGGAACACTGTTAGCAACTCTAGCGGTAGTTTAATAGTATTCTTTCTTACCTTGTCAAGCATTTCACATCCTCATCTGTTGCTTGATTAGATGTTCCCATAACCCAGTCTGTCAAATATTCCACCATTTTGTTCCTGTTACATATAGATATATTGCTTTAGCTTTGGGGTTTTACTGTTGGGTTTTTTTTAAACAACCCTTCCCCCAGTCACACTGACTACTGTTGGCATCACTCTCAATAATTACAAATTCAGTGTAATAACTACTTGAACCCCCACACGCTGAAGATGACCTGAACTAATTTTATTACGCTAAGTAATACCCCCGTCTGTATCATACACAAAATTTTTACACGTGTTTAGTATCCCCACAATCAAAATAAAATTTTAATGCAGCACCAGGCTCCAAATTGCTCTGAAGACAGACAGGAGTACTAGCCCTATACCAGGAATGCTGCCGTGAGACAGGTTTTTTTAAACATGTAACTAAACAAAATTACATTTGTCCACATTACACTATCCTAGAAGATATATGATGTGATACTTACCTAAATTTCATTTCTTGGCAAAATGAAAGGTCATCTCTCCTCTCCATCATTACTTCTACTAACTGACATAGCTTAGTTTTTATTTGAATTGCATGCACCAAATTCCCAAGTACACGCACATACCTGAAGATAAAAGCAGAGAAAAAGCAGAAAGTCTGGTTAAATACTTCACGCTACTTCACGCCACAAGGCCCACACCTCTGATAAATCTTCTCACCTCCCTGCTGGAACCTACACGCTGGCTGACGCAGCAGACTCGCGTAATGGCTTAGCAAGTGTTTGGGCTACCTTCCTTAATTTTCCAAGTAAGCCCTTATATCAGCTGAAGACCAGTACCAAATTTCTTCTGGCCAACGAAGTTTTCTATTAGTATAAAATTGAACAGAAATCTGCCCTTCAGATGGCTTTTAACCACTAGCACCACTGCATAGAAAAGAAACCAGGAATGCTTGCAAGAATGGGGCCATGCTAATGGAACGGTTAGTTCTTAAAAAAAAAAAAGGTCGTCACCCTCCATCAGTGTACTTAATGCTACAGTATAAACAACCTCTACAATTACTGAAGTTGTCAGAAGCATAAGGAGAAAGATCAGAAAATCAGCTGCTGCTTCTCCGTGGATGCAAGCAGAAAAGATATAAACTAGAAGGGTCTACCCTTTTTAAACATATTACTTTGCATAGGAAGGTCAATAGGATTTCTTACCTAACCAGATTTAGCATCATTGTCTCAATACTGGCTTGTCCAAGATGTTCTGAGCTCCCTTCTGTATGATTGTCAAGCAAATTCTTCATTATAGCAATAGTTTGCTCTACAAATTGTGTGTTGGTCTCAGTTAACAAAACCTGAAGGAAGAAAATTGCTGACCTTAATTCTTTACACACAAAAACATAAACCAGGTTATTTATCAAATATACTGCAGCATTTCAAAAACCTAATAGACAAGCATTTTTCTAGTATCACCTAGACAAAAGCATTCCAATATATGCCAAGACTAAATATGTCAATACTACCAGCCATAATGATTCTGAGAACATTCTCACAGATTCTGTACTCAGAGCTCACTTAGAATTCAAGAACATTTTCAATTACTTGATGTTAAATACAGCCTGGAATCACAAATACAATAATTCTTAATGTATGCTGTCACATAAAATCACAACACTTGCAGGTTTTGTGTACAAAACATAAACAGGTATCAATTTCAATTACTTATGTGGAAGAAAAGACAGATGTTTTTTCTTAAGACGCAAACGTGAAGGAATATATCAACACTTTACCTGTCCTTGAGAATCAAAAAATTTGCTGATGGTATTCTTCAGTTTGTTAAACAGCATTGGATAAAGTGCCGGACTCAACTCCAAACCCACCAGATCTTTAATATTAGTCCGTATCTGAAGTCCCACTTTCTCATGGTTACAGACCATCAGAGTCAATAATCGATCGATGAATTTGCTAACAGGAGTCTCTGCATTGCCCTCAGTGGACACCATGGATATCATGGAGCCCTTACGCTCGTTGACAGGTCCCATGGGGGGGCTGTAGGTGGCGAATCCTGCATTGCTACGATGCTGTAGGCACACTCCTCCCAGGGCACATAAGAAGCCCGTCATGTTGATCCACTCCTGCAGAGAATCTGTGTCAGACAAGTCTATGGAGCCTCCCCCGCTAACATGCGACATCCGCCTCTTAACAATTGTCTTATGAAGACTTTCAGCGACCTGAAAAAAAACGGCTGAAGATGAAATCTCTTCAATTAGACATAACTAACGGAGAGAGATCAGAATTCTAAAGCATTCCATAACATGTCCTACCATTTACAAGTCTCAAGATTCACCTTTTAGAGTTTATTGTGACAGTACAAACAGAAATCTCTACAGAGGTGCTGTTTTTAGAGAAGTTGAAAAAGCAAGGCTAGAAGGGACTGAAGGGGGGTGCCTAGACAGTTCCCTGCACATTTAAATCATGATAGCCAGCAGCTTGTTTAAAAACTTCCAGTGAAAGGGATTTCGTAATTTCTCTAGTAGCATTCCAGAGTTTACACTATTCTTTTTTTTTTCTTTCAATTTCTTTTTAATTTGTAAGCTCAGACTCCATTTCCCTCGCAGCAATTTAAGGCAAATTACTTTTTGGTCTCTTTGTAAGCATAGTGGACAAATGATTACCATTATTTTTCTGGAATACTTTCATGGAGCTTAAGTCTGCCTACAAAACTCATTTGCTAGATTAAAATTCAATTCCTTAAAATAAATAAGCTTAAATAGTTATTTTGAATTTCTAAGGGTTGAACCTATGGAAAAATTCATAGTCACCTGCCCATCTTCCATTTTGGTCTTTGGATAGTTAAGGATTAGTTTTGTAGCTTGTTCCCATTTTGCATGTGTATCCTCCCAGGCCTAAAATAAGATATATCAAGGTTTAACTTCAAGACTACTTGTAGCAACAGTATTTTCTGTTTTCAAAAAAATATGCATGCAAAGAGTATATGAATTCAGAAGAAAGTTTACCTCTGTGTTGCCCGCAGTTGGATGTTCAATGCGTCTTAATAACGCCATCACTCTTTTCTGAAGAGCTGCTCTCCCTACAAAGGAGCACAGAATGTTTAATCAAGTTTTTTGAAAACCCACCTACATCAAATATGAGATCTTTGAGAGTAATTATTAAATTAACACAGGAACATAACCCCTTAAAGTGTTTAGAAGAGGATTCTTCTTGTTACACTTTAAAATCCTCATAAACACAGTCACCCAAATTCTCTACTCTTTCTAGCAATTCCGATTAAGATATTTCAGTGAAAGGAGGAGTAGCAAACAAGTCACGAATCTCAACCGGTTTAAAAAACTCAAATACAAATAACAGTCTTATTATACAGGCAGAAAGGTATTTTGCAGATTCATGATCCTTACCTGTTGACATCATATTGCTAACAGATGCAAACTCCATGAAAGTATTGTAGTTTGGCAAAAAATTATGCACCGAGACTTCATCTACTCCACATCTGATATCTGCTTCCTCACAGAGGTGACGGAAACAGGACATTGCAACAAGGACTGCCTCAATATCTGGGCTCCACAAAAACATGTATAAGGCGACTTCCAATTTTGTTTGGGCTTGGCGACAAATCGGTGTTCCACTGCATCCTGCTGTACTTTCCTTGGGAAGTAGAGAATTCCAAATTTGGTAATATTGCTTATGAATATGGCAATTTTATTAAAATTCAGCCTTATCCAAATTGTTCTTTAAAACTGCTTTTATTCCAGTAGGAATAAGCAATCCTAAACAAGATCAGAGCTCTTATATGCTGCTGCATGAACACAGTGGCTAAGAACCTGCTCCTTTCATAAGGATAACCATGTACTTAGGAAAAGTGTACATTAAAAAACAAAATGAAAGTTTCAGCTCATAAAACATGTTCTAAATATCCACTGCAATGTTTTTCCTGCAGCTAGAACTGGCGATAAAACCAGGCTTGAGAAACTTGTCTGTCAAGGGGCATACCTTGCTAAAACACTTGATTTTATGATCCTTCATGGTACATTCAAACCACATGCGATACTTTCAAAAGTGAGATTTCAGATTTCTTAACAATAGACTAATGTGTAGGGATGCTATGTGCAATCCTAAGAAAAAAATATTCACCATTTTAACTTGAAAAAGGTGTGACTTTTAAAGTCTGAAACATCATTATTAACCAGCATATTAGACACATACATTATGTAGGATACAGATGTCTTTTGATCCTCAGAAATAACTAATTTTATTTTTAAAAATTACCCTCAAAGTAATTCAATTTCTACTTGCACATAGGTTTTTCTCCCCAAGTGTAAAAAGGAATTATTATCATATATTACTTACCATGGAAGAATTCCCTTTCCCTTTCCTGAGGGTAGCTCCTGGAGCACAGCGTATCATCTCTTCATGGTCAAGAGAAATTTGACTAGTTCCACCTCCAGAGACATCATAAAGGAAGAGAAAGTGGCAGGAACTCCTATCTGATTGCTATAAAGGGATGGAACAAAAATAATAAACCAACTTATTTTTTAAAAAGGATAGATTTCAGGAAGGCAAAAAGCTCTTCAACATTTACACAGTACTTTTCACACTGCTGCTCCCAGGGCTTAATCCGTCACCTTGAGGTAAGCGCAAAATGATGCCTTTTCCTCCCTTTCCTGGAGCCTCCTGAAAGCCTGATAGGCTTCTTGGTTTTACTCCAGAGAATAAATACTAACATAAATATAATTATAATTTAGGTGTAATTAAATCTAAAGAAGCCAAGCCAGGAGTACCGTACATTTTATTCTATACATTTTATATTAGATCAAAAAAGCAGGAACTGAGATTGTGAAGCAGAGCTCTAATAAGGACTATTATCTTTTTCTGATCCTGATACAAATGAACATCCTCTAAGCACTAAGATGGAAGAGACTTTTAATTACTTCTTAACCGGAAGGGGAACAATAATATTAAGCATACTCTACTTGAAGGACAGTTGATTTCCATTTAGAGGCCAAATGTAAAAGTCTTGCTGAATAGAAAGCCAGAATGCCTACAGTCTTAAGCTGCAATATGCGGGATTCTATTTTACAAATGTATGTTAAATTGGCCATACCAAAGACAAAAGCCCACTAATCAGCATCGACATGGACAAAATGTCCATGTCTACCTTGACTTCAGCAAGGCTTTCGACACTGTCCCCCACATCATCCTCACAGGCAAGCTTAAGAAGTGTGGGTTGGATGAATGGACAGTGGGGTGGATTAACAGTGGCTGAACGATAGAGCTCAGAGTGTTGTGGTTAGTGGTGCAGAGTCCAGTTGGAGGCCAGTAACAAGTGGTGTTCCTCAGGGGTCAGTACTGGGTCCAGCCCTGTTCAATATATTCATCAATGACCTGGATGAAGGGGTAGAGTGTACCGTCAGCAAGTTTGCTGATGACACAAAACTGGGAGGG
The DNA here is from genome assembly GCA_017639485.1 of Pluvialis apricaria. Lineage (NCBI taxonomy): Eukaryota > Metazoa > Chordata > Aves > Charadriiformes > Charadriidae > Pluvialis > Pluvialis apricaria. The sequence continues at coordinate 2,482,624 of CM030024.1, forward strand.
GTGGCTGACACGCTGGAAGGCTGTGCCGCCATACAGCGTGACCTGGACAGGCTGGAGAGTTGGGCAGAGAAAAACCTGATGAAGTTCAACAAAGGCAAGTGTAGGGTACTGCATCTGGGGAGGAATAACCCCATGCATCAGTACAGGTTGGGGGCGGACCTCCTGCAAAGCAGCTCTGTGGAAAGGGACCTGGGAGTCCTGGGGGACAACAGGGTGACCATGAGCCAGCAATGTGCCCTGGTGGCCAAGAAGACCAATGGCACCCTGGGGTGCACCCAGCAGAGTGTGGCCAGCAGGGCGAGGGAGGGCATCCTCCCCCTCTGCTCTGCCCTGGGGAGGCCACAGCCGGAGCACTGTGTGCAGTTCTGGGCTCCCCGGGTCAGGAAGGACAGGGAACTGCTGGAGAGAGTCCAGCAAAGGGCTACAAAGATGATGAGGGGATTGGAGCATCTCTCTTACGAGGAAAGGCTGAGGGATTTGGGGCTTTTTAGTCTGGAGAAGAGAAGACTGAGGGGGGATCTTATCAATGCTTATAAATACTCAAAGGGAGGGTGCCAGGGGGATGGGAACAGTCTTTTTTCAGCGGTGCCCAGTGACAGGACAAGAGGGAATGGGCACAAACTTGAGCACAGGAAGTTCCACCTTAACATGAGGAGGAACTTCTTTCCTGTGAGGGTGGCAGAGCACTGGCACAGCTGCCCAGAGAGGTGGGGGAGTCTCCCACACTGGAGACATTCAAAACCCGACTGGACACTGTCCTGTGCAATGTGCTGTAGGTGTCCCTGCTGTGGCAGGGGGTTGGACTTAGATGATCTCCAGAGGTCCCTTCCAACCCTGGTGATTCTGTGACTCTGTGAAAAAGTAGTGCCCATCAGTAACAGAGCTACCAAAGTTGAAAACAGAAGAAAATAGTCATTTAAAGGTAAAAATCCTGTTGCTGAAAGAAGACTTTTTAAGCATGCTACATACTACACGTAAGATAGTATCCTTCTCATGTTAGCACAGCTACTTTCAAGTCAGATAGAAAAAACAGAAACCCTTTATTTTTTCTAGTAGATCTTTAATTCAAAAAGTAATATAGCAAGCCTGGTTTCAATTCCAGTAATTATAGCATTACAATGTGTGTTTGGCTTGGAAAGAGTCTCTTGAGATTATTGGAAAGAAGCAAGTCAGAATTCTAGGACTCACATGAACATGAGATCCCAAAAGAAATTTTTATTTCATCCATGAAGAAGTGTATTTTATCATAACTAACTTTCCCTTTTCCTCACCTTGTTGACTATTTCTCTTTGTATTAGGCAAATAGGTATCAGGCACCAGGTTTCTGCCAAATATATATTTTCCAGGCAAGTAAGACAACCTGTGTAGCTAAAGTGGAAAAAAAATAATTCCTGAACCTAAATTCGGTTAACAATTCCAATCAAGGGTGCCTCACAAAGCACCGTCTCTCAGCAGAGAGAAATCAGAAAACAGGAAGTGTAGGTGTAGCTATTAAATCTCTTCCAATCGTAAAAATAAACTGGTAAATAAAGGGAGTGACAAAACAGAGAGCAATTCATTTTAATGGTCCTAACAGATAGATGTTAACATTTACTTACTTTGTTTTTCAGAAGAAATTTATTCCTACAGATGAGAATTTCTCGCAGCCACTTGAGGATTTCAGTACTGCTGAGCATCTGATGACTAGTGAGTTTCTTGCAGATATAAAAAAGCATTTGTGAACTGCAGCAAAATGAAATTCAGCATTAGCTTTACAATCTAGTAACAAAATTTTGAAGATATTACTACATCTTACACAGAAATAGGCAATTAGCATGAATACCCTGTACATATACTAGCATCATCTTTTAAAATGTATAATAGATATAATACAGGTGTGTACTTTAAATGACAAGCTCCCCTCTGACCCGTCCCACCGCCCAGCTGTCCTTTTTAGTTCCCTAGAGGAAGTTAAGCAATTTGGGTACTTGTTAGAAGTCCAGACACTCCAGGGCTGTCGGTTCGGAAGTCCTCCATTTATCCACAGAACAGATACAGCACAGACAGTGGCAGTACAAGTTTACCTACACTGCTCTGATAACGTGTCTCAACTCTGTTCTGGAAGGAACACATCTAGGGATGTTCCTTCTTCATATCCATTCAGGCCTCACACTCTCTGTTAAAACTGCCAAAGGGTCCAAATTAGTGTCAATTTTAATGGGTTTATCCCCCAGCCCGAACAGACCACAAACTCATTTCTACTATTAGAAATTACAGCGATGAGTTTCAGTTACAGCCCACCGAGGCAGGGCTCAGCCCCAAACCTATCCCGTACCAAGCCCCTGAGCCACAGTCAGCAGTCACGCAGGCCAATTTGTTGATGCTGGTAAGAGTGTTCCTCCTAGACTGCCGTTCCCTTTCTTCTAAAACAAACATCTGCACCAATCCAGATTAGATCACCAAATACTTCTCTTTAAAATTGTTTAGCTCATGCAATTCTTAGAAATCTGAGTTTACAGATTCCTATTTTTTGGTTTAGCATTTTGTGTAATTCGGACTTTTTTGGAACGTTATTTTCCTTAATATTCTCCAAGAAATCAACCGCAACAGCTGCTGTGAAGTTACAAAAAGCAAGATGACTTTAATGAATAAAAATTCTTTAAATACACAGGGAAGACAAATGGAGATCACAGGACAGAGCAAATGACTACCTTCTTGAGGTGAGGGCTTTAGAGTCAAGATTAGCTAATCCATACTTTTATAATTGCTTAGCATTACGTTCCCTCAGCCCCCAAAAGATAAAATAGAATTTAAACAAGTAGTAAACATTTGAATGCGGTGGAGAAGTCTCTAACATTTCAAACTAATCATCACTTCTACACCTTAACATCAAGCTGAAGAGAGTCTTCAAGAAAGCCAGCAAAATGTTTGTTATATTGTCATTAAATCCGTATAGTATAAGGAGGATAAAATGTTGTTATGAACACATAATAATTTTGACTGCAGATTGATGCCGATGTTGCATAGGTTTTCCAAAACATTCACAGCTATGTCAAAAGAGAAGACAAATCAAAGCAGCTATTTCTCTAATTTACAAAAGTTAACTTACATACCTAATTTCCCAGAATGTTTCTATAGGTGCATCAGGATTCCACAAGTCAATGCTGTCTAACTGGTGAAGAACTAGCAAGGCCTGAATTCAAAACAAAGTAGTTTCACTTAAAGGCAGAAATTTACAAAGTACATCAGCATAGGTAGAGAAATAGGCGCAATCACATAATAATTAATTGTTTTAAAAACAACAAAAGATATAAAAAGCATTTTGTATAGAAGAACAAGAGTTCATTGTTAGTCTGTGTCAGAAGTATTTCATTTCAGTCTTTATTACATATTTATATAAATCAAACCTAGAGGTTTTACCTTGTATTTCCACACAAATCCATACCAGACACACAGACACAATGTTTTCAGAAGACAGGTTTCAGCTTTAACATTTATTTAGTGTCCAGCTGCAAAAAAATTAATGCAACTAATCCTACAGATATAAACCTCTAGTGGGCACAACAAAACTTCTGTAGTTCAAGCTCTTTGCCAAGGTGGGACAGGCAAATACTTTGCTCTTTGTAACCATTCCCTGCACAAGCAAGAACTTGGATAACAGGTCCTGACCATATCCAAGAGCGTACTGGTGAGCTACAGCCAAAACTTTAATTCTGCTTTCGCTCTACTCAATGAAGCACAGACTCTACGGTGCGCTTTTTAGAATGGGAATCTAAAGAAGACAGGACAATATAACTGGCACCATGGATTAAAAAAGAATAAATCAATCTTTCTGTTGCATTATACACAAGGAGAAGCTGATGCCTGCTTTCATTGTACATGAAGTGCTCCAGAGACCCACCATAGCAAAAATCACACAAATCTTACAACTGAACTGGCAAAGTCAGAATCAGCAACTTTGCATGGAAAGGCTAAAAATCAGAAGCAACTTTGGTGATTTGTTAGTTTCTTCAGTCAAAGCTGGCGGGAAGAAGATTTCAGTAGCCGTAAGGTATCCTATCCATCCCTCCCACACACACAACCTCCTCCCATTCACAACAGGACTCAGGACCAGCCACTGCCTTAGGCATTTTTCTCACAGCCATTGAGGAAACACAGAAGAGAAGGGGCAAGCTTAATGGTGCTCTCTGCAAAGACAGAGCAGAGGAACTGTCGAACTGTATCTCATCAACACCAGGGACGAACAAGCCACATTAAGGGGCGCAGGGTCGTCACAGGAGACAGTACGAATCACTTTGGGAAATTTTCTTATAGGCCTCTCCTGTAAAACTTTCAGTGCAGGAGACATTTAGAAAAAGATCAATAGAGGCCAAACTCTAAGACACAGAACTTCATAGCTAATCAATACTTCAGAGCTCCAACAAAAGCCTTGATTTGTCTGCATACGAATAATTTGGCATAAAGAACATTCACCCCTTACCTCCATGGCTTCTTGTGCTATATCTGGCATGCTGGACTGCGGAACGAGCTGTACAAGGCCTGTAATTAGCTCAGCCGTGCTACCTTGCGTCTCGGGCCCTTGCTTCCTTGGATTCTAAATATCAAAAAGGAAAGCAAGTTTAAGTTGTAAAACCTTCTAATGACTGACAATGTTATTGACCGCTACAGTGGCATTCCTGTAATTAAACTAGGTGGATTTCTGGATCTTTAAGAGAGTACCTCATTTATTTTTAAGCTATGATACCCCTTGCATATCATACCTTTGACCGAATAGAAATATTTTTAAATTAAACAATAAACAGACCTGAGAAAATGGAAGATCTAAGAGCGCATCTGTCTTTCCACTCATTGAAATGATGACTAATTCCCCCCTCCTTATTTTAATTTTCTTCTTGTTCTATTCCCCGATCCTCCCCCCACCCCCTTCAGAGTTACAGAGCTTTATTCTCCCTTTCGTTGTGTTGCTCTGGTTCTGTAATATTTCTTACAGTTTCTTTTTGGCTTTGTCTTTTTCCTTTGAAAGCACAGAAGAATTGTAACCAGAGCAAAGAATGAGTAGGGAAGTATTCTAGATGCCAGGTTTGTGTTTTTCATTTTTATTCATTTAGTAGCTTCAAAAGTAAATTTTACTATAAATGAATAGTATGATATACTCACACAAAGCAAAAGCTTTGGATCCGCATGGATCAGTTTTACCAAGGATAACAGCAAGAACTTGTAGCTTCTGGTTTCCAAATCAGTAGGTTTTTCTTTAAATTTAAGGCTTGTCATTTTCTCCTTAAATGTAAGACTCTGACAGAAGGAAAACACCACAGTCGTTGTCAGTAAAGTAGTCTACATAGTAGTTATTACTAAACATCTTATGAACTGTATTGCTTTTGTAATCTATAATTCATGAAAAAGTTTAAAAGTATATAAAATTCACTCAAGTATAGTCACATAGCCTTCTACTTAAAAATCCCCTCTTACATATGCTTATGCTATCACTTTATTATATCTTTAAAGTTTCCTTAAGAATTACTTTAGTGAATTCCATGTGGACATAAGAAAAGTTTTCGCATAAGACAAACTGTGGCAAAAGAGAAATGGATAAAAGGACCAAAAAGAACTTACAGGGATATTCTCTGGTCTGAGAAAGAAATAAAAATAAATGTTTCCAAGTAAGCTTGAATACATGAGAGGGTGGGGAACTTTTTTCCAAAGGCAAAATAGTCTCTTTATTTTCCGCCATAATCACAGTCCGGGTGATAGCACTTTCATCTCTACGACCTCTGAAAAATGCACCTTTCAGTTTTCACAAGGTACACAGTGCATCACTTAATTAAAAAAAAACATCTAGCTTCATCTGAAAAATCAGTAAACTACTTCTGTACCAGTCAACTTCCTCATGTGAAATGGAGGACATTTTAAGATACGCATTGAGAGTTCACATAAGGTGTTCTGGTTGAACTCCAGTGTGAACGATATCATATTCTACCACTGCTGTTCACACAACAGCGTCCGGGTAGCAACATGAGCGATCTATTTAACAAACAGTCAGACAGCGTTGGCTGTGAAAGAAGTGCATATGGATGCTAACGGTTGTAAGGATTTCAAAAATTGAATTTATGCTTCAATCCTACAGCGTGCACAACCCTTCAAAGTGAAGCACACGCTGTTGTATGGCAATCAACTGCAGTTTCTTCATCTCAACAGAAATAATTCGGATGCATACTGAAGTCTGTGAAAAACACTATATATGTGTGTGTGTGTGTGTGTTTATATACATAAACACACATACACACATATATAAATACATATATAAAAAAAAGTGAACTTGCGTTAACTGGTCCCCAGTATGTCCGGAGACAAAAGATTTGCATCTCTTTCCAGCAAGTTTACAGAATTTATACTTTCATTAATTTTAATCTTCTATCAGCAGGGATTAAATTAGTATTTTTGCTTACAGCTACCAAAACAGTTACAAGACAGCAACTAGGACAAAAAAATTTGCCATTGTGGATATTCAACAAAAGAGAGAATACAACACTTTTTAGAAACTCAGCTTTTTGAACTATTTTGTCTAGTTTTTTCTTTTTCACTAAACTTACAAGCTTCAAACAGCAAAAAAAAAACCTAGCTTGAAATCACCCTCAAGGCAACTGAAGAAGAGATATGGCATTGCATAATTGAATAACTAAATTCTACAAGAAATTAGAACGTCATGCTATTTTGCTAAACAGTTAATGTGGAAATATACAGAATAAAACCGACCACATAAAAATGCATCTGGTCAAGAAACCTATACCACACTGGCAGAGGTAACTAATTCTGTGCTGAAGCTTAGTTTGCTACAGTTAAGGGGATTCTGAGAAGAGGCACATGGCAAAAGAAGCTGATAGGTTTCTGTGAAGCTATTTATTTACTTCACACAATCAAAACTAAAGACTATCAATAAACAGAGACAGGGACATGACTGCTCTCTGCAAATATATCAAGGGGATAAACACCGGTTTGAAGCTAACAGACAACACTGGAACAAGAACAAACAGGGATAAGTTAGACATAAATAAGTTTAGGCTGGAAATTAGAAACCAGTCCTAATGACCAGAGTGGGAAGATTCTGGAAAAGCATCGTGATGGAAAAGTAGGGGGCAGAAAGAAAAGAACCAAACCAACAAAAAGCCTTTCCTTCTAGGAAGGCGCTCAACCGCTTGTGAAAGGGATCGCCTTGCAACTGCCAAGCAGTGCTGAATGGGTCTCCTCCAGTCCTGCGCTCTCGGGTAAAACATGCTACCTCTGGTCCCCAGGTGGAGCAACTGCAGTGGTAACTATGCACAGAAAAGTCAGAGCAAGGAAAGGCTTTTCTGCGGTAGTTACAATGGGTCATACTTACAGCAACAGAGGCCCACTGCCATGCAAAACAGTGCCTGGTTGGCATCTGACCGTGCGAGCGACAGCCGCCAATAAGAACAGAAAATAAGAAGCAGAAGACAAAGCACCACCAATCAATGTCAGAGTTGCCAGTACAACACCGCTGCTATTTTCTCAACAGATGAACATATACATATAAAAAGCAAGTTAAAGATGATGTGGCTTTCAACTAAAGGTATTTTGACCATTTGCTTTCATTTGAGAAGCCCAATAGGAATATTTTCATGTATCATTTTAGGCCTTCTTCTAAAACAACCAACCAAGTTCACTTAACACATCAAAAGTCCTAAATGGGAAGTTCAGAAGAAAGGCAACACAGCTGCATGTGAACTTACTAAAAAAATCTGGATGAACTACGAATTTTAATTTACTCAGTATTTTTTCTCAGACAACCAAGAATATTGACTTTTTTTCATAAGGGTTGAAAAATCTTTGACTTTGTTGCTGTCACCAAGACCAAACAGTCAACTTGCTCAACAGAAAGCAAGCAAGACAAATGAAAAGAAGAAATACTCATGCTAACCATGGTAAAAGCATTGCAGTTATCAGAAATTATCTTCACATACAGAATGCTTTTGGTTTTCAGATTAAACAAGAATGGACATATTACCTGGCCATTCACACAGCAAGAAAGCTTAGAACGAACAGTTAGCCACAGAGGACAGTTACAGAAGAAGTATTTCTACGTTGCCAGTTTGAAAGCAGCATGAAAACTGAGAAACATGCATCAGTAACTGGCTAGAAACAGTCAGTGAACACACCAACACTGCAAAGTTTACAGAGCATGTATGGCTCTCTGTTGCTTTTTGGATTGCAATATTCTTCCCCCCTCTAGTTTCCAGTCTAAAATTAATGAATAAAGAAGCTGGAATGGAATGGGGACACAGGAAAAGCAACAGGTTTGTGTTTAACAGCTTCTTTAGAAGCCTTACCGGAGTCATGCGAATTGCTGGATGTGCCCCACAGCCCTGAATAGCTTTATGAAGCGTCTCACTGAACATGCTGCGAAGCTCCATGGAATGGCAGTACACAGCATCGATCTTGGGCCACCAGTCCAACGCAGACTAGAGTGAAAACACAGAAATGCTCAAACGGTAAACTGGTAATATACGAGCTAGATTACGATTTATTGTATACCTCAAAGTTGCAAAAGCTGTAGTATAATGACCCTTTACACAACGGTAGCTTACACAGTATTACTGATATATTAATTTTGCATTCTCACCATAAAACTCATAATATTTAAATGAGTTATAACAGAAGCAATACTTCCAACTTAGCTGCTTACTATATTACTCTTCCTTCTGAGCAAGCACAAACTCTGAAACCAGGAATGCAGGTAGATTTCAGGATACTGAATGCTAGTAAATAATACTTCAAAACAAACGATGTGCACGCAGTTCATCCTGATACACTAAGCAAAATGGAAAATTGGTATTTTTAGTGCTTGATAATATCTGAAAAGCTGTATTACTCCACCACAGATACACCACATCTACAGTAGCATTTTCTCCCCTATTTGTCAAAGTGCCTAGTACTTTTTTGTTTTTAAATACAGTGTTTTCATTACGATGTTGGGATAAATTAAATAGAAAATGTTACGAAAATTAAGTAGGGCTGCTTGCTCAGCACTGACTGATTCTATTTGCATACTGATCAGGAAAGTATTTCTGAACAGTATAAATATTAAAGGGGTATTTTAGTGACTTAAAGTACAATAACGCATTGAAGATAAACAACTGCACAAACTTTCAAAATATTTTTGGCACTCAGCATTTACTACAATTTTACACTATTTATATTCATACTGGATCAAATCCCTGAGCAAAGCCCAAGGCCAGCTCTTCCCATAAGTTCCCATGTCAATATACTACAAGTAGTAGAAGGTGGTGTAACGATGAATGTCCTGAGGGTGTTTTTCATGTATCAATAAAAACAGTACCTATTATAAAACCAGACGGCATAAGATTCATTTATCTTCCTATATTAGAGGTATTAAGAGATATTTGTATTGAAATTTTACATTGGAATACAAGCTCTCAAACTGGGAATCCACCCAGTGGACAGCACGAACCAAGACTTCTATGTCCTTCCTTATTAGCAAGCAACTCTTGCTGCATGGATACAGGCAACAAGATTTGGTCTACTATTCAAATTGTATTTAATAAGCGGGTATTGATCTGAATAGAAGCCACAGCTTGCTGGGCTGATTAAACACTTTCAGAACTTACATTTGTGATTATTCGGTGGAGTGAATTTACCAGTACATAATGAAATGTTGATGGGGAATTCTGTGCCAAGCAGATCTACAATAAAAACACATAAAAGCCATTTAGGAACAGCTTTTTCCTTTGCCATCTTTCTTATCACACTGAATAACATATGAAGCCTTTTTATTAAATTGACAAAGCTGTCAAATCTAAACATGAGAAGTCTAACCAGCTAAGAAAAGATTTATAAAAACATGCAGAGATTTATTACTAAGGGATATTTATATAGTTGAACTTATTTATGAGCTTCCAGGTGCTGTTAGCATTATCTTTTATAATTGACAGGTCATCAATAGCACATGGAGAATGACTTACCAGTAAGTAGTGTTCTCACCTTAAAGTGTTGGTTGTTATGAGGGTTTATGCGGAAGCAGGAAACTAAGCAGTCAATCATAAGGTCAACATCTGCATTTTGATTGCCTCTTGAAAAAGGTTTGCTTGGATTAAACAGCAAATTCTATATATTTAAAAAGAAATGCAAATATATAAATCAGATACCAAGACTATTCTTGTCTACTTTCAATACAAAACTTTCCACTGAAAATCACTATGGTATTCAATTAAGGAGAAATTCAAAGTTTATTTCAGTATTTTAAAATTAAAATTTCTTTATTGCAATTAGGAAGCAGATATTTTTACCTTAAGATCTGCTACCATGGACTGCACTAATAGGAAAATGACGGAATTATCTTCCCAGTTGATGTAGGTAGATGCTTTGCACAGTTTAACACAAGCAATAGCAGCACTTTCAGTCAGCTGTCTGCTCCCACTGTGGCCTGCAAGTGCTTTCCTGAGATTGTCCAGGAAGAGTTTCTGCAGAATTCAAATCAGCAATAGTTATAACCAGAGCTTTGGTAATCTGCAGTCACGGTTTTTAGGTCCTTAAAAATTAAAATCAGACAACATTGTATTTTTTGATCAGAAATCATGGATATTGGGATTGTAAAAAACAACTTGATGCAGCATTCTGGAGAAACATTCTGTTTATTAATTTTGAATGATCTAGGGCAATCAGAGTGGCACAAAGATAGACTGTTGTCTACTCATAATGTTTGCAGCCACATCAAAATCAACATCCACTTCAGGTACTGTGGTTATGGAACATGCAGGGGACACACCGCAGAAACCTGGATCAGTACAATATCGGCCAGCGAGAAGCAATGCGGAGTTTGCTACTAGTGGAGGCAGGGGAAATCGCAAGACTAGGATTCAAATCTCCAAGGAGATGTAAAAGTTCTGAAATAACATTGTGGGGCATACTATCTGCATGAATTATTGACAGTGAAAGAACATATATTAGGTGAGAACTTAAAAAGGGTGCAGAAATTTACATATGGAATTGTAATGTGCTTTTTAGGCAGGAAAAACAAAATACAACACACCTGAAATATAGAACAAGCAAAGACAAGCATCCTCTAGAGATCAGAACCAGAATTCAGACACTTTTCTTCTCTTACCTTGTTCATTTTAGTTTCCTCTACCACATCCTTTGCTATATCTTGGATTATCTCTGGACACAGGACCAGGAGAATGATTTGCAGTGGCCAAACCGCTGCTTTACGTTTAGTGCTTTCAGCAAAGCCATCCACTAAGTCAAACAACTTCTCTGCACAATCTGCATAAAATATAACCCCAAGTTCAATACCAAATTTAATTATGAAAAGGTAAAGAATAGGTATAAAGGAGCAGAGGGATAGCTCCACCTACACAGAAAAAAGTTCTGTTTTGCATATTACTGTGGATAACTGGTCTCCACCCAGTTAAAGACGTGGTTCACTTAAAAATATAAGTTTTCCTCTTTTTGACTAGACACAAATACAGGTGACACTCTCTTAAGTTTTCTTTCCTGTGTCAAGATGAAAAAATACATAATTAAGGAGCTTCCACCTTTTGGGTTTTTTTTTTTTTGTGCTGTGAACCACAAAATGTATCTCTTTAAAAGGTGAGTCAGGAGAGAAAAGAGATAGCAATATATCCTTGCCTGCCCTGACAAAGGTTGACAGAAATTTCTTATTTGCAGGCTGCACAAGAAGCAAAGAGGACACAAAATGCAAGTGAACGTGGAGATATCTGAGAAACCAACTTTTGAACACACTGTCATTTGTTACGTCTTACCAGCCATGTCAGTCTGTGGTGTTTGATACAGCTTTGTGAATTCATCAGGATAGTTTTCCACCCAGTTCCAAAATGCCTGCAGATAATGCAAAACATCTTTACATTCCAAAGCTTAAAAATATTTTTTCTGAATTATGTATTTAAATGAAGAGATTTTAATCTTACTTCTAATCACTCGACATTTCTTATGAAACATATGCATCGAAGGGATGCAACAACATATATTTTATAGTAAATTACAGAATTGCAACTATTCCTAAATTAGATAAAGTCTGCAAATAAGCAATGAAACAGAAGATAAATATTAAAATCCTTACCTTTTCAAGACTGTTGATAACAGCTAACTGAGCTACTTTCTTAAGGGCTTTAAACTTGAATACAGTCTCTGTAAAGGTAAAACATTTCTGCATTTAGAAAAGAAACTTGCTTCTAAAAAGCAACACAGATTATAAAAGACATTTGAAGTGCTAAGCAATTTTTAAACCTATGCCTTTATGTTACTTAAGTATTTTTAAATATTTTGGTTAATATATGACTATTTGGAGTAAAAGACAGCAGTAAACAGCTATACATATCAATACTATTGTGTCATCTCTAGCTAGCCATATTCAGGTAAAAATATTTCAAAACACAGGCTCAAATCATACCTTGCAAGAGTCGTTTTAGTTTTGAACAATCCACACTGATGTACTGTAAAAGTTCAATATCATGAACATCAGCATTATCTTCTGAACAAACAGTCAGTTCCTGTAATCTAAAAATATGCAAAGTAAACTAACATCTCAATCCGATTACGTCAGATAGGTACGATCACATATCTATGATTCTAGACGTTTGAATAGAGGGGAATATTTATACGATCTCCTCAGATAAACTTTTCCAGGTTTAGAAATGAAAGACAGACCTTGCATGATTAGGAGTTAATATTATAGTCGTATTCCATACTCACACTGAAAATGGATCTAGAAGTACTAGTGATGAGTCTTACAAGAAACCAATACCATCTGGTGATAGTCTGTTTATGCCCAAGACTTGCCTAAATCCTTCTGTTATCTACTATATTGTAGCAGTAATCTTGTCATCTTTTCATCTAAACATTAAATTATTAAATTCATAGAATCATGACACCTTTAGACTAGTGCTCCTTAGGAGCAAGTCTTGCCCCAGCTAATTTCTCAAGAGGAAAGCAGTGGTACTTCATGTCACTGAAGTGAGCCACAACCACTCTTTGTAAACTAAAGAAGGTCCACGTTTTTCTGGCCTAAAGAAACAGGATGAAGTTTAATCACACCATTTTAAACACAATGGCACCTTTTCACACTTTTGTATTAGATGATTTACTAAACATCTCATCAGATACTAAGCCACTAATAACTAAATCATATGTTCTCACAAACTAAAGATTGCCATGTCTCGTTCCAAAGCTACAGATGTGTTTTAGACATGCAATGTGATTTCTAGTACTACACACAAAAGCAGTTCTTCATTTCTTCAGCGCCAGGGAAACTTAACAGCCCTCGCTGGGAATGGGAAGGTCCCCACTGCTGTGCTTTTCGTGCCAAAAATCCCCCAGCTGCTGTACAAGGCCCAGAAATATGCCTAAACAGGAAGCCCAGGTCAAGAGATCAGCAATGCTGACTGTCGGCAAGCTGACCCCTGTGGAGATCAGCAACAACTGGTCAAATATTTAACTATTTATGCACAGGCCATCTTGAAGCGAAAAACAGGTTAGCGAAAAGCACTATCTTCCAGCTCAAATGGACTGTAAGAAGGGCTATGGAGCTTGAGAACTAAACCGTCCTACGGACATATAAATAAATATAGATCCACGGACTAGATTTAAAGGCTGTCAAAAAATCTCAACTGAAAAATACTTCCTATAAAAGGAGCGAAAGAAATTGTTTCCATTTCCATACGCAACAAAACATAATCAACCTATTGAGTAAAACCACATCCTTCATGCTAGCTGCCAAGTCTATGTTCTGGAAACAGAAGTTATTGAAGGCTCTGTTTTTAAAATACATAAAATTTCAAATCATTAAATAATTTTTGACTGAGTTGCAAAATGCAAATATTTTCCAAAATGTTGGAATGGAATTGTTTTTACATTATAAGGAATATATAAATCTTTTTTTCAATTAAATTGGCACACTTATTTCTACACAACCACATAAGGCTGCCCAAGCTCTACTTTTAATGAATCAAGAATTATGTTAGCTCTTATCACACATTTTTGCAGCTAAGCTACTTCAAGCAACTTTCAAAAAACATCAAAGTATTTCAGTAATGAAAAGCTTAATACACAACTCTAGTGGACTGGCAAATGCTGAAACATCAGAAAGACCTGGAACAGGGCAAAAAGAGCAAGGAATAGATGGAAACCTTGGGCCTGTCTCTCTTCTCACTTAGAACAGCAGAATAAAACAGTTATTTTCACAGTAAATGTGCTGTGAAACTCAAGTCAGACAGAAGACAAATGGGTCTTTTCCAACAACTAACAAACAGTCCAGCTGTTTTGTCCCCTTCAAGGCATAAGATAGATTTAACATAAAAGCCTTCAAGCAGGAAAAATTAGGAAGGAAAACAGCCTTGGGGCTCCAACACAGCTGTAGACAATCAGAAATTTTGCATTCTCAATTGATAAGTAAATTGATACAACCCATTATCTTCAGCATCCTTTTTTTTCCAAAACACCTTGCACTCACAAGAACTTAGACAACTTATTCAGCTGAGTTATCATTACTTTCACTCTAGAACAGCATTTGACTTGTACTTAAGAAAGCAGACTAAAAAAGCCATAACTGCAGCTCACAGAAAAAATGCTGGCAACAACCTAGAATGGGTATGAAACAGGTTTGGTTTGTAACCTGAAACTCGAGTAAAATTTTGAAAGGTAGAGGGAGTTTCACTTAAGAACTATCGTGTTAAATATCATTTAAACAGTTAACTTTTCTGGAATTAGGAAGACTACAATTCATGACAGATGTCCTATACACCAGTATTTAGTAGGTCTTCTAATGCACTAAGTCAGGCTACTGAAAAACACCTACCTGGTGGAAATGCGGCTGAACACAGCATTAAAGTTATTGCAGCTAAGAGAAAAAAGAACCCCAGAGGCGGAATTTCGCAGTTCAGCTGCATGCTGGTTCCCTTCACGGTAAGTGTGGATGAAGTGGCAGATTTCTGGCAGCAACTGTTTTACCAGCATGGTCTCGTCTAGTCGCATGGTGTCCTTTGGTTGCTAAAAATAAACATTCAGTATTTCATGAAATAACGTGTTGCAGGTTTGGAGACAAAAAAATGGAGCATCTGCCACTAGTAGGCACAGGACCTGAATCTGAACTTCTAATTCTTCCTGCAGGCTACCGCTGAGCACAGCGTAAGTAGTCTACACAGAAAAAGGCTTCTTTCCATTTCAACAATAACCTGTATCATTCAAAGCGTTTTATGTTTTCAGTTAAGTCTCCAAAATATGTAGGACACCAAGTTGATCAATGTCATCAAGTATCAAGCAAAAAATCAACTACTTTTTGAATCAAAACACATTCCTGTTTTGATGAATGCACTCTGTTGATCTGTGTAAAGTATTAGCAGCATAGCATTAACTATGTTGGCTTTGAATGGAAGCTCAAAGGGCAAAGACCCACCTGTACTTCTCTTCTGGGTAGCATTCTAACCACTATATTTTGACAGCAAATATTTTATATAACAAAAAGAACCAAAAAAGAGGTGCTTCTCCCTTGCTCTTGCCTGGGATTGCTCTATTCGAGTCAAAAATGGCTTAACTTTCCTGCAAAAGAAAAATCTCATTTTTGCCAGTTTGCACAGTATGAGACATAAGGAAACTATTTACGAAAGAATTCAAAGTGAAACTTTGCTCTACTAAGAGCAAGTTTTAACAGAAGGGTCAGCATTAAAGCTTTCTAAAATTCTACCAATGAATTTACCATAGGGAATTGGGAAGTTTCAGAGACTCCCACTTAGTTGACCTGAGTCCTGTTGCCATGAGAACTTGATGAAACATTGAGCAAGAACAGCAAGCAAGAAATACGTCTGAAGATATCACAGAACACAACGCTCTTTGTATAGAACTTTGGCTCAGCCTTATTAAACATATACTGGCTTAACTTGCTCTCATTTGAATTGACAAAGCAAGAAGTATTCAGCACAATTTTAGGCTATTCAAATATCATCCTCTATCAGGAAAAAAACACTATCGTTTCAAACAATATGCATATACGAAATATTTTAAAATAATTATTTTCCGAAGTTAAAAGAGTTTTTTTGACTCACTGCATCAAAGACACAAAAAGGGCCAAAAAGAGGTATTTACCTCAGCTGTAAAAGCTGAAAATTATTCTGGAAAATGTATTTACCTGGATCTTTTGTGAATTTAGAAGAATCCACAATTATTCAGACTGTTTTAGTACTGTAATATAAGCTATGCCGCTTGACAAATCTAACCATAATAAGGTCATTACCTTATAAAGAAAGAACCTTCAAAAACTGTTGCAGGGAAACAGCAAAGAGCTTAGATGATTTCATGACATTCATCCAGGAATACAGCTTTAAAAAAAAAATTCCTTTCTTGTTAAAGGAGTAAACCATTGCAAATTTTGCTCACAGAGAAGTTTGGCTTTGCAATTATACAGTCTAGCACAGTAAGTTGTACAACCGTTTACATCCCAAAGGTCCCTGCAAACTGCCTTGCAGCACAGCTCTGATTGGAAACCTCAGGACCCGGCTCCCAGTGGAAGTTTGGACATGGTTAGCTAATGTAATCTAGGAAACACCTGCAAAAGTAATCTTTAGAATAGCGATAGCAAAGTTTCTGCTGTATGTACAAGCACATGAAAAATTTACCTCACCAAACGAAAGTTTTAAGAAATTTAAAGAAAAATCAACACTGTACGCAGAAAACATACTAGCATAATACTTAAAATACTTTTACTGAATTATCTGCTACTTTTAATGTGATTTACCATCACATTACTTTTTCGGTTTAAATTGTGGGATGAAAATGTTTTCATGCACCTATGCAAAAAGTGCTGAGCAGAACATGCCACAAGCACTCAAAGCTTATAAAAATCTAGCAAAGCTTCATAACCACATCTACTTCTTCACTTGGGTTTGTGTCTTCCCTTACTCCAGCTGACGCATGTCTCAGAGTACAGTTGCCCGCAATTCTTCTTAACAAATTATTAAAAGAAAATCATTACTTATAACTCTGCAAATTAGTGGAGCAGTGGGAAGGACAAATTCAAAAGTTTACTTGAATCTATTTAGCTGAAAAAAATCACTAATTTTAGGCAAGAAAAAAGCACCCCACAAATCCTTAATTTATTAATTATATCAACTACTTGCATTTATAGGAAGTTTTTTAGTATTTTTCAAATGGCATTAAATCCTACTTCGATCTAAATTGGATGAGTTTTAACTTTAGTACCAGTAATAATAGATACACAAGCATTTGACTTGTGGTCTCTAACTCATTTGATTCCAACTTAGCAATTGCTTATGCAAGCCTACTCACCCCTGCCAGACATTTTTCCAGTGTATCCAAGATAATCAGCTGAGATAGATATAAATTCTTTTCAGCAGTTTCTCCAAATATTCTCTAAAAGTAGAAAGGATACGGATTCATCTGAGACACAGATATTTGACTTGTAACACCTTAAAGTAATGTAGCAAAGTGGCACAGTAAGTTATGGCTCCTTTACCGCTCTGGTTTTGACTTTAGAAGTAAAGCCAGCAAAAATTAGATTAAAATAGGACTTAAAACCCTATTGCTGAAGAAATATCTTTGTCCAGTCTGCACTGCCAAATCTAATAAGGAACACGCAGTTACCGCAATGTAAGACTGGAGGTACACTGCAGCCCCGTACCTTCATCAGGCCTATAATTTATTCAGAAATTAAGGTTATACCTTTTCAGAAACTATTTTGGTATCAATTACTGCTGACTCTTTTCCAATCACGTATTTCATTGCCAACACCTTAATAAAACTGATGTTACAACAAATCCATATCGACAAGCTTATGAGAGCACTGCAAAATTTAGCACAGACCACAGGAAGAAACACTTGAGACCCTCCAAGGAGATGCCACACTTCAGGCACAGGACGAAGACAGAATTCCATCGGGTGTTTAAGCTAGCACCCAATTTTACTGCAAACAATAGTGACTAGTTCCAGCAATATTAAGACAGCAAAATGAAGCAGAAAAGATTTAGCCAAAAATATACTGGTACTACTGCCTACATGTGGAACGCGTGCAGAAGTCACCCACAGGAAGTTATATTTAAGCCACCGGAGAGGTTAGCTCAACTAAGTCTAAGTTTCAGCAGAATGCAAGACTTTTTTCTAAACGTAAGGCCATTATGACAGTTTATTGGTCTGTTTTGTTTCAGCTATAGAAAAAAATCCTTCAAAAATATTGTCGATTCATACAGTAGCTCAGTCCATCAAACATAAAAAATGTTAAGCCTTGCTCCTCAGTGCAAAGCAAATGTTGACTTTTATACTGACATTTTTAGCTAGGTATTTCCTCTCAAGATCTACGTATCATATATAGAAACTTGTTTTAACTGTGTAGTTTTCTCATTTATCAGACAATCATCTTGCACATCAACGCATTCCTCCATGCCTATGGAGTATAATTAAAATAAATTCTCTCTCAAAAGGGATTACAGGTAGCTGTAAGCAGCCTAAAATCCCTAGCAGGAGGGCAACCTATTTCCTGATTTCATCAATCCTTTGGTAGTGTTTTAGCAGCTGCACATCTCTATACAACTGACATCCAAAAGAGCTCACTGCGAACTATTTTACTAAAACCATAAAAAAAGATATCGCTAGAGTTTGGCCAGTTCTGTTACCTGTTTGTGGAGATTCCACATGATCACAAATCACACGGCTTCAAAACTCAATGAACTAAACTTTTCTCATGACAAATCCAAAACCAGACCTTCATGAAAAAAAAAATATCAAACTGCATCTTTCTCCTCATAAAGGATTCCTAAACTTTCCATTTACCCAACTTGATGGTAATAGTTATTTTTCTAGAGTCAACACACTGGACATCCACATTCATTTTTTTTCTTTCTAGGCTTCTCTTCTCTTTGGTTCCACCCAGATCTATTTTGAAAGACGGGTTTAGTAATGCTGATGAGTCAAGTATTTTGATGGATTTCACGAATCATTTTATGGTTCCTTTGGAGGCAGAACAAAAACCAGTATGCAGAAGGAAACCATCTACTAAGACACCTGGCTCTAAAGATTTCTCTTTGGGAACTCGTGGAAAAATCACCTTGAATCTCATCCCTTCCCACCAGTGTACTGCCCTCAAGTATCAACATGAAATGGTTTAATGAGAGGCGGTGATCCACATCAAACAGTAAATGGAAGAGATGTGTATCCCTCCCACACATTCATCATTCGCTTTTCTTACTGACTAGTAAGGTATTCCTTTGGAGGTGTGAGTCTATAGTGGCAGTATTAGACAAGAGATTGTTTTCAAAGATTTTTCTTACAAGGTTCTGACTGAAATTGTTAATATATATTTATATACACACACACACACAGTTGTTAAAACATCCAAACAGCCTGGAAAATTCAAATAGCCTAAGTTTTAAATCCTTTTCCCTCCTTTTTCCCTTTTTCCTTTCCCAAAATGATTCCTGGAAGGTCATGCTCTGGCAGGATAGACGAGGACGGAAAGCCCACTTCCTAGTGCTGCTGCCCCGCAGGTCCTTTGCCCTGCTGTGTTCCTCCTCTAGAGACTCTGCTGGCACTGCTTCCCAAGCTAACTGAAGCGCCTTTCCATGCGATGGGACACATTCTACCCCACTTCCCAAAAAGCAGTGCATTCTACTGGTATCTGACCATTGCTCAGCGACCCCATGTAATATCAGGTACCTTTATGCACCTACTCCTCAGCACTCCCCACACCGTCCCAGCTCCAGACCATTCCCATGGCTAACGGAAGGTTCCCCTTCATCACCACCTTCCTTTAGATCTCTCTGCCACAACTATCTCATCGCCTTTACATGTAACACAGCTCAGAGCTTGTGGCGAACTTCAGCACATGAGGATGAGAAGAAGTGTAAAAAGCAAGCAACAATTTGACTAAATTTCAAGTGACTCTCTGCAGATTGTATATTATGAATAAATAACCATTTTGAAAAATCACCCAACAATCCAAAATTAGAAAACTTACCATGTTATTAACATTTTTTAAGATATTAGTGAGACCACTGATGACCAGGGAAAACTTGTACTTGGAAATGTTTATGAGACATTCCTTGTTGTGCTCTGTACTGACTTTGGTGTGGGTATTCTGCTGGCCGGCCTTTATTGGAAGCTACAAAAAGAGACAAGCATTGTAAGCTTTTTTACACTGGAAGTTACATCTTTAAAGACGGGTTAAAAATTTTTGAGGCACCAGAAACAACCTTGAAAAACATTCTACAAGTGACAAGCACAAACACATTATTTCATTTTCTCTACATTCATCTTTCTATTAGTTATCTATGAAAACACTGAAGTTTGCCTATTCCTTTTTCTGAATTGAAACGAAACCTCTATTTTGTGATAAATTTTCTACAAACCAAGTGTCAAAGCAATCAAGAGGAGCAGAAAAATATAAGACAATTCTGAGACGAAAAGTATCTTTATTTCAAAAATTAGCTCGTTACATACAAAAAAATCTTCAAAAGGCGAACACCTGCAAGAAAAAACTGCATCTTGAAACCTGAGAGGAGGTAAAATCACAGGAGGAACCATCACCGACAGCCCCCGCAGGACCTGGGCTCCTCGGGGTCCCCTCTCAACCACCCCCCGGCTGGGTGATGGAGCCTCAGATCAAACATGCCCCAAGCACTCGCCAGCCAAGCACCACTTGTGAGCCCGCGTTACTGCCCTTGCCCACCAGCCAGCGGTAAAAGCTAGACTCGAAACGCATCTTTTCCAGCAAAGATAAGATTCAGAGGGACCGCACAAGGCAGAGATCTTTCTCCTGCTATGCGCACACTAGGCACTTTGTTTCGTGCTGCACCCAAATTCTTTGAGGGTCACAACCGAGTCACTTCCCGAGTGCACACGCTGTGCCCCACAAGCTCCTCACTGGAGCTGGCCCGTTACCAACCACCCCGTGAAAATGTGAGAAGCGATTCTTGGAAAAATCCATTTTACTGTGGATTTACATTTTTAAAAAGCAAATAAATGTGGGAACAAAAAAGGAATCAGTATTATCACCGCTTTTTATATTTCACATGTGCCATTTGTATTTTAAAGCCTGACCTAGGAATTCACTATCTACAGAAACTTAAATCGCTACTACAAGTTTTAACCAATTTTGACTAGAATACTCGATAAACATGTATTCTGAAAGACACAGATAGCTCAAAGTAAATGCCATAATGTAATATTTTACATTAGAAAGGGTACCTTAAAAAAAAAAAAAAAAGAAAAAAAAGATAATTTAAGAGAGGTTGAAAGAAGAATTCCAAGGAATTACAATCATCTTTACAGCTGCCAAATGCTTAACGAGCGACCTTCCAGGTTGGGGGCTTCTGCAGATATGGTGAGGGTACTTTCCATACCATCGTCCAGTAAAACTGCGGTCAGCAGTCACGAACATCCCTGCCAACCATTTAACATTACGACCCTTGTGGATAAAAGTTTAAAGGCCCATATTTAAAGTGCTAGATGAATCATATTAAAGAACCCCAAACTTGGAACATTTTTTTTCAACAGTTTTGACTGCATCATTACATGCATTCTACTCAACATCGACATCTTCCATTTGTAAGGAAATGGACCTCTTTCCTACACTATCTGGTTTACGTGCCCGAGTATAATTTCCTCTCCATAGAAACTGTGGTTTGGTTTGGGGTTTAAGCATCAGTTCTGTTGGCACCACAGACTAGGATCACAATGGGCTGTTTTTTCCCAAGAGAATGGTCAAAGCTGAATTAAAAAAATGACTGAACTGCCACGGCAGATCACAGCACAGAGACAGCAGCGTGGACAGGTCCCTGAGGAACGCTTGCCGCCCGTTCAGACAGAGGCTGAGGCGTCTCCGGCACCCAGCGCTGCATCTAGGGAACCTTCCTAAGGGCTCACCCCTCCCTACCGAGATCTAACGCTTTCCTCCTGCACAACCTCCTACAGCAACAAGTTCCACAAGGCAATTTCCACTTAACATTGTAATTCTCTTGCAAATGTTCAGATTGTAATTGCAATTCATTCAAGTGTTCAGATTGTCTCATTGCAGTTACTGAGCCATGGTGGGATAGCTCACATGACTGGAATGCCGTCATGGAGGGCCATGTTCTCTTTAGGAAAGACAGGCCAGCGAGGCAAGGTTGGGGAGTTGCTCTTTATGTGAGAGAGCAACTGGAATGCTTTGAGCTCTCCCTGGGGGAGGATGAAGAGTGAGTTGAGAGCTTGTGGGTAAGGATTAAGGGGCAGGGTAACACGAGAGACACCGCTGTGGGTGTTTATTACAGGCCACCCGATCAGGATGGGGACATTGATGAGGCCTTCTACAGACAGGTGAGAACCGCCTTACAATCACAGGCCTTGGTTCTCATGGGGGACTTCAACCACCCTGGTATCTGCTGGGAAGGCCACACAGCTAGGCATGTACAGTCCAGGAGGTTCCTCTGGTGCATTGATGATAACTTTTTGAATGAGGTGGTGGAGGAGCCCACAAGGAGAGGTGTACTACTGGACCTAGTACTGACAAACAAAGAGGGACTGGCGGAGGATGTTAAGGTTGGGGGCAGACTTGGCTGCAGTGATCATGAGAAGACAGAGTTCAGGATTAAGTGCAGTACGCACAAAACTACAAGTAGGATTAAAACCTTGGACTTCAGGAGGGCTAACTTTGATCTCTTCAAGAAACTGCTTGGAGAAATCCCATGGGTGAGGATTCTAAAGCGTAGGGGGGCTCAAGAGAGTGGGTTGATATTTAAGTATCACTTCCTCCAAGCTCAGGATCGGTGCATCCCGAAGAGCAAGATACCAAGCAAGGGAAGCAGGAGACCTGCATGGCTGAGCAGGGAGCTTCTGAAAAAGCTCAAGTGGAAGAAGGAAGTTTACAGTATGTAGAAGAAGGGACTGACCACTTGGGAAGAGTAAAGAATGCCATCAGAGTATGAAGGGATGAAACAAGGAAAGTCAAGGCCACCTTGGAATTAAATCTGGCAATGGATGTCAAGGTCAACAGGAAGGGTTTCTTTAAGTATATAGGAGGCAAAAGGAAAACCAGGGAAAATGTGGGCCTGCTGTTCAACGAGACAGGCGCTGTGGTAACAGATGATGCAGAAAAGGTGGAGTTGTTGAATGCCTTCCTTGCTTCTGTCTTTACTGCTCAGGCCAGTCCTGGGGAGTCCCAGACTTTGCGGGTAATAGAGAAAGTCTGGACGAAGGAAGACTTTCCCTTGGTTAAGGAGGAACAAGTTAGAGAACAATTAAGTAAACTGGATACCCACAAGCCCATGGGCTGTGATGGGATGCAGATGTGAGTGCTGAGGGAGCTGGTGGAAGTCATTGCTAGGCCACTCTCCATCATCTTTGAAAGGTCCTGGAGAACAGGGGAGGTGCCTGAGGACTGGAGGAAAACCAATGTCACTCCAGTCTTCAAAAAGGGCAAGGCTGGTCAGCCTCACCTCCATCCCTGGAAAGATGATGGAACAGCTCATTCTGGACGTTACCTCCAAGCATCTGGAGAAAAAGAAGGTTATCAGAGGTAGTCAATGTGGATTCACCAAGGGGAAGTCATGTCTGACTAATCTGATAGCCTTCTATGACGGCGTGACTGGATGGGTGGATGAGGGGAGGGCAGTGGATGTTGTCTACCTGGACTTCAGCAAGGCTTTCGACACGGTCTCCCACATCATCCTCGCAGGCGAGCTTAGGAAGCGTGGGTTAGATGAATGGACAGTGGGGTGGATTAACAGTGGCTCAACGATAGAGCTCAGAGGGTTGTGGTTAGTGATACAAAGTCTAGTTGGAGGTCAGTGGTGTCCCTCAGGGGTCAGTACTGGGTCCAGCCCTGTTCAATATATTCATCAATGACCTGGATGAAGGAATAGAGTGTACCGTCAGCAAGTTTGCTGATGATACAAAACTGGGAGGGGTGGCTGACACGCTGGAAGGCTGTGCTGCCATACAGTGTGACCTGGACAGGTTGGAGAGTTGGGCAGAGAAAAATCTGATGAAGTTCAACAAGGGCAAGTGTAGGGTACTGCATCTGGGGAGGAATAACCCCATGCATCAGTACAGGTTGGGGGCGGACCTCCTGCAAAGCAGCTCTGTGGAAAGGGACCTGGGAGTCCTGGGGGACAACAGGGTGACCATGAGCCAGCAATGTGCCCTGGTGGCCAAGAAGGCCAATGGCATCCTGGGGTGCACCCAGCAGAGTGTGGCCAGCGGGGCGAGGGAGGGCATCCTCCCCCTCTGCTCTGCCCTGGGGAGGCCGCAGCCGGAGCACTGTGTGCAGTTCGGGGCTCCCCGGGTCAGGAAGGACAGGGAACTGCTGGAGAGAGTCCAGCAAAGGGCTACAAAGGTGATGAGGGGATTGGAGCATCTTTCTTACGAGGAAAGGCTGAGGGATTTGGGGCTTTTTAGTCTGGAGAAGAGAAGACTGAGGGGGGATCTTATCAATGCTTATAAATACGCAAAGGGAGGGTGCCAGGGGGATGGGAACAGTCTTTTTTCAGTGGTGCCCAGTGATAGGACAAGAGGTGACGGGCACAAACTGGAGCACAGGAAGTTCCATCTCAACCTGAGGAGGAACTTCTTTCCTTTGAGGGTGGCAGAGCAGTGGCACAGCTGCCCAGAGAGGTGGGGGAGTCTCCCACTCTGGAGCCATCCCAAACCCGCCTGGACGCCGTCCTGTGCCACTGCTGGAGGTGACCCTGCTCTGGCAGGGGGTTGGACCGGGTGAGCTCCAGAGGGCCCTTCCAACCCCCACCAGTCTGGGATTCTGTAATGCTTTAAAACAGTGTGATGCATTTCAAGATGCTCATTTTAAAACTGGAAAAAGCAGAACAAACAGCATTTATGACTCAAGCTTTGTTTTCATTGTTAGATGTTATTTTTACAATACATTTTCAGAAGTCATTACTGAAAGAGAGATACATTTAATTAAAACTTTCATCATTACTAGTACTTTTTATTTGAATTTTAACATCTCTGTGCTGACAACAGCAGAAAAGCTCAATGCCACGGCGTGATAAAACACTTCAGAAGTGCCTCTCAAAGAAATTATGTCATAGATCTAGTGCTGTATGCTTCCATGCTAGAGAAACTTCGTGTTACATGCTTCTGGAGCTTCCTGCCACAACAACCACTGCAACAAGGTCACCTAGAAGTAAAATTGCTTTTTATACTACCATTTGAAATAGGAAACCATATAAAAAGGAAATTATCAGCACTGTTGGGTTGGGTTTTTTTTATTTCTCAGCTGTTTCCTTTGTGCACTCCGACACTGATGTCCCCTGACAGAACACAGTGCCAGCGATGAGTTATCAAAACGGAACTATTTAACTTCTGTACAAATATTCATCAATCTAAACATTAACAAGGCAAAAAAGGGAAAAAAAGTTAAAAAGTTGAAATTTTACTTCCATTGCCTTTAATTTTATTTTAGAAAAAAGAAAGTTTGACACAAATGGTTTCCTGTATAGCTTTTACTTGAATTAGAAACAGAAATTAAAGCACAAAGATTAAATATAACTGGAGCTTCAAACTATCAACACCTGCACCATTTTGAACTCATCCCAGTTCAGTGAAGGGATAGTCCACTCCTCTGATTCAGCTATTTTAACCACTGAAATAGAGAGCAATATTCAACAACCTTCTAACTACATCGGTGCACTTACAGCCCGCGCTGAGGCATGCTGCCATGCACCTTCCCTCTCTCATCCAGGCTGACTACATCTCATTAAGGTGTCTAATACGCTACAGAGGACAGGGAACAATGGCATTCTGGGCTATAATTTGCCTTATTTTATGCAGTGGACAGACAAAACCGATGAAACCTGGAATCTTTCCAACTATCAAACTTTAAACCTTTTAAGATCAATTAAAAAAGAACATTGCTGCAAAAGACAAGGAAAAGCCAATAAGTAGCTGAGCCTGCCAGGTGCGATAACGCAGTGCAAGACCCAGTGTACCCTGAACTCAGGATACGAGTCATCTCGTCTATCAGGTATTGCTGAAACAACAGGAAAAGCCAATCTGTAAGATGCAGAATCAAAGAATCTATCAGCTTACACAAGCCCTGCAAGCTCCCTAGTTGTTAAAACACCTTTTGACCGCACAGACAGTGTAAGTCAAACTTTGTTTCTAGAATTGCATTTCTGACTTCAACTTAAGAAGCACTGCTGACCCATCTACAGCTTCTCCCAAATCTGCTACCAATACAATACTGAAATGGAACAATTCTCCCAAGGTTTACTAAATGCAAAGAGATAACAAAGCACTATTAGTAGGATAAAAAGCAACATAGATCATACGAGATTATTATTTTCTTTACATTTCCAAAAGGCATGCAATAACAGATAAATCTTAGAAATAGAGATCTGAACCACATACCCTCAAGAAGATAGGATTGTTAATACTAATCCAGCTGAATTAGTGGCTATTAAAAGATATTTATTTTTTAAACCAATATTTATTACCCAAAAGAGGCAAATTCCTCTCTTAACTTGCCAAAGTACAATTACATTCTTCCACCTTCATGAAAAATGTAAATTAAATCACTAATCACAAATATTACTCAAAAATAATATAATTTAAGAAAAAAATGTGACCAGGCCAACTCACAGACACACAGAATCATAGCACATGGTCAGCTGCTAGCATCTCAGAAAAGAAAACTGAAACAGCGCTTCAAAAGCTTTTTCAACACTCAAGTTTGGTATCTGAAAACTTACTGCCCCTACGCACTGATAGGGCATAAGTTATTAACCCTTCTACACTGGTGTCTGGCAGCCACAAGCCATCTGGTCAATCTTCTGTCTACAGTGACATCCAGGAGGTCTGCCATACTGCCGACGACAGAAAACACAAGGGTTCTCCTATGCCTGCTCATCCTTACCTACCTGTTTCTGGAAATAGAAGTGTTTCAGTCTGTTCAGACTTGTGAGACAATAACTCTGCCTATTTAAATATATTTTTTTAAAAGCAAGTAGTTGGCTATTCCAGAGGAAAAAAGAAAATTATTTAGTGAGCATTTTTAATAAGTCATCTTTATAGTGAAATTCTAAAAACTCTCTTTGAAACTTTAAAGTAAGTGCTACCAGAGATTTGCAAAGCTGTTTAAACAGTGGAAATCACTGTGGTATCGGACAGCACGGAAGACTGCCGTATCAGTTTAGAGACACACGTACTTTTATTCAAAAATTTTCAGTTAAAGAATCCTTCTTTCATCAGAGATGTTAATTATTAAGAAAATTGGGTGTTCTCTGTGTCTGTAGAAGAGCTATTAGCACCTGTTTCAAGTATCCTCTAATCCGATACGATAAGGTATATCTTTTGCTAAACATACAGGGACATTGATTTGAAACCACCACTAACAGGCTTGAAGGTCTGCAGGATATTGCACTCAGTCTGTTGAGAAAGGCTAACATTAAGCCATGGATTTTTCATTATCACCTGTAATTAATGAACAGCAAGTTTAATCATCTATATTCAGTAAAAGATTGTATTTAGTTCTTATTTTCAGAAGTTATGGAGCAAGTGTATGTGCTGCATCACTTCAAACAAAGTCACTATTTCAACTTCTTTGTGAAAGATACAACTTTGCAGAACACTAGGAATTCAAAATCTGACAGATAAACCTAGTCTGCCATGGGATTCTCAATGATCTGCCATGGGATTCACAACGACAGCTGCTGAAACCACCATCCTGAACAAAATCCCTGGTGCTATCCTTAACAGCATAGAAATCTACCTAGCTTTTCCCTTTCAATCATTTCTTGGAATTTATTCAGTGACTATAACAGAGAGATGTACTGGCGAGACAGAAAATATACACAGCCCCGCTCTTCCTCAGCATCAGTACTGTCAGAACTAAATACAAGTCTCTCAAAATCAACAGGCATCGTTCTCCCAACTATAAGCATGCGCTGCATCACCTTCTAAAAAGGCGTTATCCAGTAAAAGAAACTCACAACTGAGACTTCAGAAG
Source organism: Pluvialis apricaria (assembly GCA_017639485.1). Taxonomy (NCBI): domain Eukaryota; kingdom Metazoa; phylum Chordata; class Aves; order Charadriiformes; family Charadriidae; genus Pluvialis; species Pluvialis apricaria. Next base: position 2,510,600 of record CM030024.1, read on the forward strand.
AACATGGAGGTCTGAAAATATTTTATACAGGTTGCTCTAAAAAAAACCCCAGTATTTTCAAAAGGTTAAGTAGAAGTTGGTACTGTGAACAAACATGTAGTTATCCATACCGTTAACACAAACTGCTATGTTAAATAAGGATCATCAACTCATCTCAACGCTTGTCAGCGGTTCATTAGTGGAGTCAGGTAACATTTGCTGCACGTGGGCCACCCCTTTATCTATTCTTTAGGACACCATCTCTGTGCAGCACAGCACTTCATTTTGAAATACATTACACACACTGGTTTAGAAAAATAAGATCAAAGCTGCTTCAGGTTTATGTTAGGGAAAGATGAAATAGCATACTTTGCGCTTAAGAACGGTTTTAAAAGTCTGCCTCGGTTCTGAGCTCTTGTGGAAATCCATTTCTGACAGAGCAGTTGTGGAAAAAAGTTCCATCTTCTGCACAGACCAGCCTTACCTTGCAGCAAAAATACCATTTCACTTGGGTAGCGCAGTCAGCAGAACTCACGTGAAACACTTTAAAATACATCTTATTACTATTAGGGATTTCCTAACAAGCCAAGATGAAAAACAGCAATGAAAAACACAAAGCTGGTACTTGCAGCCAGTGCTGAGAGAGACCTGAAAAGGTCTCTGATTCTGTATAGATCTCAAATGCCGCAGAGGGAATCAACATGAGGAGGGAATATTTGCTTTAATTTAATGCCTTTTAATGAAAGTAAGAATGGAACATTCCTACTGGCTCTGTTTTTACAAAAGCTTTCTTAACTGAAAGCAATCATATCCCGTAAACTACAAATGGAGAGCCTAAACCATAATCCACATAATGAAGGGCTTCTCTCTTTAAAGCATATCATAATCACTTAAGTCACCACAAGTTTATACAGGATTAATATCTTCTATTATATCTGGTAGTTTTAAAACAGTCTAGATTTAAATGGTTTAGGCAGTAAGGCTTCTCTGACTATGCTTAGAACTATTTCACTACTGTAGCAGCCTTCCCATGACTTCAGTTTGTAACACATTTAAAAACACTATAAAAATACAGTACGTAAAATCGTAAGTGAACATTTCCATAGGAAAAAAGGGATAATTTTCTTTTACAAAGACCTGATTATGTCTGAAACCACAGAGAATGTCACTAAAACACAGCCTAGACTCTCTGTGCTACTGCAGCCTACACTGATCATCGAAAGTTTTGAAAAATATAGTAGCGAGTCCTACATGCAGAATCAGTCAAGAGACTTCACATGTGCGATACAAGAAATGTGATCTAGCCTCCCATGTACCATCAATAGCTTCTTTCTGCACCAGCTGAAACCTTCAAGCAGTCTTCAAGGGTAGCTCAAAGAAGAGTGCATTGCAGCAGTTGTAGCCTCAGAAGTGAGCGCAGCTGGGCAAGACTGGCAGGATATTTGAAAAATTTATTCAGTGAGCCAGTCATTGGTTAAGTCATAAAACTATGCTTGCCAGTCATTTTAGGCCCACAGAACTGTACGCACAAAAGCAGATTTTAGTTAAAGCAGCATTTATAACAATAAACAAGAATAGGCAAGAACAGACTGGTTTGCACTGATTTTTCTTGTTTTCAATACAGATTAGCATTCTCTCAGTTTGTTGTTTCATCTGTCTTAAAATGAATTCAAGCACTCAGCAAATGAATGAAAAGCCTGTCTACATCTATAAATTCTGGTGAAAGATGGTTACATTTTCCTCCTTTGTAAAGGCAGGAAGAAACCTTGAAAAATTGTGTCTTCTCCTCCACAGAAAAAAAAGAACAACTCACAACAAACATGAGCTGCCCTTCCTTATTCAAACACACTGATGATATAATAAGTAGTGGCTCCCTCAGCGCTGAATCAAGAGGTCCTGCATTTAGACAGCCAGAGAGAATATGCAAAAACTCAAAAATGCATTATCATTGCTAAAATAATGTGCATATATTCAGTATATTTTTATGAAGTATAAACTTGATGCTTAAATGAGCAGCCTAAAATGTAACAAGTAGATACCTTAATAACCACATGACTATCCAATAATGACACAAGCGTAAGGAGTTACAAGAAGCACATAAATATCACCATTGATCGACAATGCATTTAGCAGTAGTGACAGTGTCACAATAACCTGGCATTTGGGTATTCAGTTAAGAGCAGTCACCTTTCCACCGCGAAGATCACTGTCAGACTAGGCAAGGCAGAGGAAATTATGTATTAAGAGCAAACAAATAAAATTAAGAACCCTCAGTTGAAATTAATAAATGAGTGAGAAGACTCCTCACAAAAAAAGTAGAGATTAATGTTTCATCCTTGCTTCACTGTTTCATTCACTTGATGATACAATATTAAAAAAACACTGTACCAGTTAAACAAAAATATGCAATAAACTAATCAAAATTTTGTTAATAGCACCTATCACACAAGCTACACTATGACTGCAACAGTCAATACCGTATTTGATGTATCTTACCCCTGCAACTCCAATATTTTAGCATCTAAAAAATCAGAACAGCTTTTTTTCCTACCAGGAGAGGATTCCTCCCATACATCTATCTGTAATTATCCCATAAAACGTACAGAAAAGTAATTCCATTTAAAAAGCTGAAGTTCTTAACTCCTAACAGATGTTGGCAAGCCCAATTCCACAATATACATAACAAAGCAAACAACAAAGCCTAGGGCCTTTTAACACCAGTACACAAAGAAACATTTTCTTGCATTATTGGGAGCATAATCAGTACCATGCTTTTTAAGCTTATGGAAAAAATGATCTATGACTCAAGATAACAGGGGGAGGGGGGGGATAAGTTAACTGTGCAAATATGCCTAAAATGTGTTGGAAAAATCTACAGCATTTTAATGTCAAAAGACAAAGTTTGATATCCTCCTCTTTAAAATAAAGTTCATTTGCAGCAGCTTTAATATAAATGAAGAAAAGAATGTCTTATTTTTACTCAACCAGGCCACAATCTTTCTGCGGGTCGTTAACAGCCAAGCATCACTGAGAGGGACAGATGATTATAAGGCAGGTGAAGCAAATTCAATCTGTAGAACCAGCTTAATGTTTCTGATAGATGTTACACTGAACAGGGTCTCAGAGAGCTGTGTCTTGTGTGACACAAAGGCCGTACTCACAGTACAGCAAAATGAGACAGACAACACAGAAACTGATCATTCAGCCTGAAGTGAGCTCACGCTGACACGTCAGGAAAGCATCTTGGGAGTAAAAACGCAGAGTCTAAGCGCTAAGCTTAGCCCCACTGAGAAAGTCACACCACCTAATCCCAGTAAGCAGTTTCTGCCTGTGGATCAGAGAAATACAGAGTCTAAGGCCAACAAACCCTTCTTCCTTCCATTCAGAAAAATCCTTCTCCAAACTAGCACTGACTTTTGCAGAGAGAAGTAAGTATCTACGGCTATAACAACACTGCCTAAAGAAGCCCTTCATGCCATACAGTCGTGCTGCCGGTGATGTGGATAAGATTTCCCACCGACATCCACTGCGATGTTACAGGGAACAAGGTGGAATTGCCCGAGCAGTTTCACGTAGTCTTCCTTAAACTCGTTCTTGAGGCTTTATCTCCTTTCTGATGAAGAAGATGGTGTAAAGCGAAGAAGTAAATTTCGCGGCAATGTCTACGGAAAGCAGACACACTTTTGGAAGAGGTGGGGGAGCAGAGGCGAGGAGGAACCAGGCATCGCAGCCCCGCTGCCTGTACACAACTGACCGATCCGCCACTGCACCTTCAGCAGAGAGGCACAGGGGAGGCCCCTCCACCACCGAGACCGGGGTCCCCCTCGCCGGGAATCGGTGGCCGCAGGGATGACAGACCGGCGGGCAGCCCCCGGCCCCACCCCGCCCGCCACAATGGGCGCAGCCGGCCGCCGCCCCCGGCCGGGGCTCAGCCGGACCCGCCGCCGAGCCGGGCGCTGGGGGACCAGCTCCCTCGGCCCTCCCCGCGGCGCGGCCGGGAAGCCGGCAGCGGGGGAGAAGGCGGGAGGCAGCGCTCCCACCCGCCGCCCCCGCCCCAGGAAGCAGGGCAGCCTCCCCCGCCGCTCGCCCCCTCCCCGCTCGCGGCCCCCCCCCCGGCCCGCGGAGGCCCAGCACCACCGGCAGCGGCCCGCCCCGGCCCTCCCCGCGTTCCCTCGCCGGCCCCGGCCCAGCGCCCGCCGCCCCTCCTGACGGCCGCCCCCCGCTACCTGCTCGTCGAAACGGTTCACCACGGCCTGCACCCACTCCACCGGCTTGTGGGCCGCCATGTCCCCCCCGCCTGCCCGGCCAGGGAGGGGGGCGGATCCCCGCAGGGAGGGCGGCAGGAGAGGCGCCGGGCGAGGGGAGGGTCTCCGTATCCCTGGCGCGCACCGGGGCCCTCAGCTCCCCGCGGCCATCAGCGCCCAGGGCCCGCCATGACACCACACCGGAAGCGGGAGCGCAGGCCGCCCCCGCCCGCCCGAACAGCAGCGCCGCTGCCGCCGCGCCAGGGGGGAGCGCCGAGACACGGGCGGCGGCGGGCAGCGCCTGCGCGGCGGCGGAGACGCACTGTGCCTGCGCGGCGGCGGGGCGGGGCCGAGCTGCGCCTGCGCCTCCCCGCCCCTTCCCGGCCCGCGCCTGCGCCGCAGAGGGGCCAAGCGGGGAAACGGGGGGATGGCGCATGCGCTGTCCGCTGGGGGCGGGGCCTTGGGAGGGCCGGGGAGCGGCCCAGGGCCCGCGGCTGCCGCGTCGCCTCCCCGGCACCGGCCTGGTCAGCCCCCGGGGGCTCGGGCCGGCAGCCCGACGGGCCGCCAGGTCTTGTCTCCGGCCCCTGAGCGTGTCGGGGAGAGCGGTGGGTCGCGGCCGGGCCTGGCGGTGCTCTCCAGGCAGCCGCGGCCCTGGTAGCGGCGGGGCCGAGCGGAGCCCGCGCAGCCGGTGCGAGGAGCCGGCTGGAGGCTGCCACCTGCGGCCGGTCCTCCGGTTCCCAAGCGGTCACGGGGCCGGTCGGTTCGCGGAGGGGTCGCCCGGCCTCCGGCTGTGCCCTGGGTAAAGCGAGAGAGGGTCGGGCTGGGCGGTTCGTCGCCTTTCCCGAGGGAAATAGCGGCGGCCGCGGGGGAGGCCCCGCGTGGGTAAATACCGGTGTTCAATACCCGTGGTGTTACCCTGCAGGGCCGGGGGGAGAAAGGCAAAAACCCCTCCCAAGCTAAAATGTACTGAAATAGCGTAAATTGCTCCTCAAATTAGAAGGTTGTTTTAAAAAGTCGTCTTTGGAATTATTTAATAAATTACTCTAAACCGAATTTCTATTCTTTGACCACAGTTTATAAGGGAACGTTTCACCTCTGCAAACTTGCGGTGTGCATTAGGTCTAAAGTTCCAGTAGCATTTTACACGATTTATGCCTTCTCTTGGCAGACAGACGAGACAGTTGGTAGATGCTTACTTTATTCAAATTGCAGTGGCCATTTCAAAGCCACTGTGCTTGGCAGAGATTGTTTACGATTTGGGTATTATACACAGACTGGAATCTATAGCTCTATTTTACCTTTTAGAAAAAAAAAAAAAAGTTATTCTTTTATAAATCAGTTTACTTCCGTTTAACGGGTTCTGTTATGTCCTGAGGCTTCACTGCAGAACTCCAGCAGTAACTAAAAATACATAATGTAACACACGAAAGTTCTTCCCCAGCCTAGTTAAACAGTACCCAGCCAATTGCTTACTCCCTGTGACTCAGAAAAGTAGGATACTCGGATAACAAGATAAATAAACATCCACTTCCAGTTTCCTTCTTGGGAATGTTAATTTGTTTTCCTTCTGGGTAGACAGAAGCACAAAATAATGTCCTTTCATGCCAGAGTCAAGTTAAACTTCTGACAATATAAACAAAGCTGCAACTTGAGGTAAGACCTCTTGAACGTAGGATTTAAAATTGACAAATGCATAGTGCAGAACTGGAGAATAAAATGGACTTTCTTTCTGTCACTCCGCCCAGCAGGGGCCTTGATTTGACTTGGAGACTCCTGCTATTATCGTAACACATATTAATTATTACCAGCAATAGCAACATGAAATACATGCTGATATATATTCTTTCCCTGTAAATAATGAACAATTAAATTCCTGTAATTCAGATTTACAGTATGAACAATTCCATTGTATTCTAGCAACAGATTCAGGAACTTGGTTTGTAGCAAATATTTGAAGAGGCAGATGTTTTATAAAAACATGAAAATCAATTGCAAATATTTTATTTAAGAAAAAACAATTAATTGATTGAAGAATAAACAGCAGTTTTCTGTCTGCACACCTTGTGGTACTATCTTTCAGGAAATGCAAAAAGCATTCTGATTTATACAAATTGTGAAGTCTAATATTGGGCAGCTAAGTGCACTGAATTTTGTATTATTCATTTGCTGTGTACAATAAACTCGCTGTGGTGTAAAGGCTATTGATTCCTTTGCATTAGAGTGCATTATAATGGTCAGCATTAATATGTTTCAAAAAGATTTTTAAGACTAAACGTTGTCTTATGTTCTAGAATAGACCTCTAATGTACTCATATCCAAATCAAACCTACATGATATGTGTATATATTTGCTTAATTATCAAAATCTGAGCTGAGTTGGATGGCGAACAAAGCTGGTCCCTGGAACCTTTTCTGATCGTATTTGTACGTCTGAGCACAAAGAAAGGCTCAGCCAATAACCACATCAGCAAAAGAGCAGTTTGCAGCACCACACCATTTCGTAAGCATTTGTTGTTCTCCCCAACGTTCCCCTTGCAGAGGTAAATGGTTACTTTGAAGTCTGGAAAATAGGATGAGGCTCAGGGTCTGTTCTCCAAGACTTGCAGCTCCTACGGGCTTTCTCGCTGGGACGGGTGTGCAGGGTATCCGGAAGCAGGGCCAGCACCGGCGCCCCTGAGATCGCAGGGTCTGGTTACTCCACTGCGCACCCAGAAACTGTTTGGACTGCCAGAAAAGGCTTTGTCACAAAGAGTATGAAAGCAGAAACAAACACAAAACACCCAACGGACTCAGTGGAGCAAAGTTCTTACCTAGAATCTTTATTAACTCCTGATTAAGCAGACCCCTGTGGGCTAGGTCTCATCCCCTCTCACGTTCTGTAGCCCCTCCAAGGTCCCCTGGGCTGGCAGAGGAGGAGGAGCGGTAGCGTTTGGCAGAGGGGCAGTGACAAACAGCTGGAAATTATAACACCTGCGGCCAGCTCAGCTCTCTCTGGAAGGGCTCTCACAGGTTGAAACGTCAGCCTTAAAACTGGTCTGAAATGGTGTGGAGTGAGGCTGTAGGCCACAAACACGTGCTCTCTGCCAACGCTGTCCTGCCTGGAGGTGGGAGCACTGCTCGTCCTTGACCAGCACCTGCCCCGGGATGGATTGCGTGAACACTCCCTCCTTCACGTCAGGGCACAGTCTACCAGCTTTATCTCATCCGCGCCTTCCTCACTGGCTTGAACGAAGCTGGCTCATTCTGCTGATGGCAGAAAAGAGGCCGTGCCTCAGAACAATTACCCATTTTTCCCAGCGAGTCCATTGCTGTGCTTAGACAGTGCCTATACAGCACAGCAGCGCAAGCAGAGCACGCCCTCCGCTGACATACCTTTCAAATTTCCCACAGACGGCAGTTCTGGGATTGCCAGAGACCGAACCGCTCCTGCTGGGCCCTTCCTCCATGAATTTGTCAAATCTCCTTTTTCAACTGTTTATATATTTGACCTCTAAGCATTCCACAGCAATCAGGCAGGAATAATATCCACTTAAGGCAATACAGCCACAATCTTCATAGGGATCTCTACATTCTGCCAAAATCTAAACAATAATAATTCATGTAGGGGGCAGGAAAGGGCTTCAGCTTACTGATATGCTTATGAAAAACACGTCTCAAGAAGCCAGAACGAAATCAGGGGTGATAAGATTAGCTGAGAGAGAAGCAACTTGGGAACTCTTGACTTAGGTAGAAAAAGACAGGCTATCTCTTTCCTTCAAAATTTACTAAACAAAACAAACAGTGCTTCTTCCTGTTTCTCATAGTGTTTTTCCCAAAGCAAATCTGTTCCTTAAAAGCAAACATGACTTGCTGTAGTATTCCCGGATTTTAGACGGGGGGAAACTTCAGAGGTTGAACGGTGATGTTGGAAATTCTCAGTGTTTCCCCCAAACTCTTTGGAAAATTCCACCCAGTATTTGGTCAAGATCGTTCTTTTCCACTGCTCTCTGCTTCCTTTTAATTGTTTCCTCTTCTTCCTAGGTTCAATACAAAGTGCCCTGAGACCTGCTATCCTACAAGTGATCCGCTATCCTCGAAAAAAACACAGTATCTCTGCTATTAATTTTGGTGCTAGACCCTGTCTGTTGGATCCATGAAAACACACATTCTGTCCTCCAACAGGCAGACACATGACAGTTTATAACTGCTAGTTAGATATTATTTGAAGCTAATCACTCCAATTTCCTTAGCTCCAGACAACTTCTGAGTTGTACTATTTCTTTCGCAGCTCTTGACAATCTCATGCTTCTTGGCTATTTTGGTGGGTTTTTTAAAGACATTTTAGCAAGAGCTTCTTAATGCACTTCCTTAAACTTAAATGTAAACTAAAGTAAGAAATTACAGCCTAAGGCGTCCACAAGTTCTTGCCAGGCTTTAGTGTGAATGCCAATGGTTCTTCCCTCACTAAAAATTTCCCGTTGTGGCTGTCAGAAGCGGCACCAGCGGTAGGAGTCACACGTAAGAGGAAAGTCCCTGCTATGTCTCTATTGCCTCTCAGCGTAGATGTAGAGCTACTAAAACCTGAAGAGCCAAACCACTAGAAGTACGAGTTGGAAATTTATCTATGTGCGAACATGAAATTTCCAGACACCGATGTTTCTAGTGAAGCCAGAAAATGCCACTTGAATCACTTCCTTGGAGGTATTCTGGCACTTCTGCTTTTTGCCTGTGTAAGAGGATGGGGAACCAGATGAGAAAGTCGAGGCACACAGAGAAAACGACCTGGGCAGATCTGTAATAAAATCCACACTCATTCTCAACTCACTCACTTTGTCCTTTATTCTGAAGTAAAGGTGTTGATTGTATGTTGTTAGATAGCATCATTTAACAGCACAACTTCCAATAAAATTCCCTTTAAAGCTAGAAGCCCTTAAGCATTTTCTTTCCTTCTGACGTGTTTTACCCTTTAAGATTCAGTTAATTTCTAGATCTCACTTACAATTTACTTGGGAGATCTGGGCCTCTATTTTATTACGCCCAAACTGGCTCTTCGAGGTGAAACTTCTCTTGGCTTCTTGCCAGAGAATATGGATTTTTCCCCCCTCCCACATCGTTATCTTTTGCTTTTCTCTACTTCGTATTTTCAAGTCAAATCATTTATTTATTACCCCCCCTTTTTTTTTCTCCTACTCACTGAAGTCTCTGCTTCATACTTTGATTTCTTCTCTTCATTCCTCCCATCCCACCTTCCCATTTTCACCAGCGTTTGTCAAACACTCAAACACTCCAGCAGCGGCTCAAACATGCTAAGGGATACTTTTTAAATTTCCATTTGTCAGCTGTGGTCCAGAAACCTACCACCGCTTTCGGAGCCATCCCTCTGCCGGGCACATGTGCGGTTTGGATTCCTGACAGACAGGGTGTCACCCCGGAGGAAACGGCCCAAATCTGGGATCGGCGTCAAAAACCTTTTCCTACTCTTCTGAGGTGGAGCTAAGCAAACAAACGGAAGTGAGTGAGGAAGGAAGGGAGGAAGGAAAGGATCTGCCCAGGTTTTGGGCAGAGGTGACACAGCAGCTCTGAGCTCCGCACCCCCTTAGCCATGGGGCGGGAGCCGACCGCGGCCCCGCTCCCCCGCACGGCCCCGCTCCCCCCGGGGCTCTGCCGCCCCCCCGGGGCTCTGCCGCTGCCCCACGGCCCGGGGGGGCTCTGCTCCGGCGGGTTTGTCCGTTAGAGGGCGGGAGAGGCCGCCAAAACCCCCGCGGCTGCGACTGGCTGCGGGAGAGGGAAACAGCCCCCGTTATCCTGATCGGGGCTGCCGGGGGCGGCCGATGGATGGGAACGGTCCTTTTTCAGCGGTGCCCCGTGACAGGACAAGAGGTGACGGGCACAAACTGGAGCATAGGGAGTTCCATCTCAACCTGAGGAGGGACTCCTTCCCTGTGCGGGTGGCAGAGCAGTGGCACAGCTGCCCAGAGAGGGGGGGGGAGTCTCCCACTCTGGAGCCATCCCAAACCCGCCTGGACGCCGTCCTGTGCCACTGCTGGAGGTGCCCCTGCTGTGGCAGGGGGTGGACTGGGGGAGCTCCAGAGGGCCCTTCCAACCCCCACCAGGCTGGGATTCTGGGATCCCTTTTCGTTTGCTAAATGACCGCTGGCTTTGTGTTTTTTCCATGACACACACCTTACGGACTCACCTGATGTGTGCTGGACAGGGTTTGAAATGGGAAGAAACTTTTTCTGAAAGATTAAGCCACAGATTTTCTGTTGTGGTCTCTGCTTCCTCCCTGACTGCGATAGGATCTGTTAAATCAGAGCGGAGCAAGCAAACGATCTGACTACGTTAACAGTAATCATGGAATAATGGATTATACTTTAGAGAAATTAGAGATTCCATGCAAAATATTCACACGGGAACTTTTATCCTGCAAAGTCAGCAAAGGATAATTAAGATTGTAGCACATTGTTTCACACAATTTCTAAATGCAAATACCTCTGTATCAGTAGAAATCTCATTTGGATGCATAACACCAGGAGTTTAATCATAGAATCATAGAATCATAGAATAAGTGAGGTTGGAAGGGACCATTAAGATCATCAAGTCCAACCGTTAACCTACCCTGATTTAAAAACACCCACTTCTAAACCATGTCCCTAAGCTCCTCATCTACCCTTTTCTTAAACACCTCCAGGGATGGTGAATCCACCACCTCTCTGGGCAGCCCATTCCAATGTTTAATAACCCTTTGAGTGAAAAAATGCTTCCTAATATCCAATCTAAACCTGCCCTGACATAACTTGAACCCGTTTCCTCTTGTCCTAAATATCCTTGATACTTGGTCTGATACAAAGAAATACTTGGTCTGATACAAAGAAATAGTCCATTATCAAGATGTCGTAAGAGCTCAAATATTCTAAAGGAACTTGATGGAACACAGTATTTTCTGAAACTGAGGCTTATGCCATGCACTGGAAATGGATAAAGACGTCTTAAGTTGGTGTCTGCTATTTTGCCTTAGAGGTATAAACAAGCTCTTTGTCAAATCCTGGTTGAAGTTTGTTTGATCACAGTCTCTCCCAGTGTATGTGTTTATGTTCTAAGAACTTCAGAGGAATGATGTCATTTTGTGTATCTACATTTTTCTTCCCCTCACGAGCAATGCCCTTCCCAGATATTACCGTCATTTGCAGAGGTTAAGTTACTTAAATATTATAAAGCAGTATTTTCATTGTTCTGGATGACTAATCAGCTCGGCCTAGATTATCACATTGCCCCGAAGCATAATTCAAGGTTATCACTTCCTCTCCCTGAAATTGTTTCCTGACTCATTTATCACACAACAGGGTCAAAATGAGGAGAGATTTCACAGGAGAGAAAGACCAGATAGATAGACCTTGTGACTTCAGTACGGACTAATACTCTCTGGCTTCTTTTCTGTGTGATCTCACATAAAGGGCAGGAGTTTTAGGCACAGACGGCAAGCTGGAGGTCTGGAGTGCCACTGGGACGAGACCAGGAGAGGCAAAAATGCGGTAAGAGCTGCAGGCTAGCCATGAACCTCCTGTGCTCTTTCACCGTAAGGTGTTTTCATTAGATTCGGTCTTCCAGGGGAAGTGATTGTACTTTACTTCCTAATGGCACTGAAACACTTCAGCATTGTTTTTCTTATTCATAACGAATCAAGAACATTGCAGATATCGCAGTTCTGTTACTGGGAAGGTGCAGATTAACTCCCCATTAACTCCCTATAGTGGATGCTACTATAAATAACACAGCCTTTTACCTCCTTCTCTTGGTTGTGCTGTGATTAATTGTTTTTTACATTTTTAATCTTTATCTGTACCTCGTATTGCTGTGTGTTACTGCAGTGTGGCACAGCTGCCTCTTGCCAGAGCTTTGGGTGGCTGTAGCATATGGGCATCGGGTGTAATGACCAACGAGACTCGTTATCTTTGTTGTTACTGTGTCTGTGGCTTGGGGCCTTTCAACTGCTTACACAAAGTGCTCCCCCAGGCAAGCAGCCGTGGTTCTCCTGTCTGTGAGTTTCAGTTTGGGGCCCTCACTCTGTTTCATTAGGAAACACTCAATGGTACATGTTCCTTCTTATCTGTTTTGGTGTTTCCCAGCAGCCTTTTGCTTTTGCTGTTCACTGCTCTCTTGTTTGTGAGTACCCCTAAGGACATCTTATGCTCCATTCCCATTTGGAGCTGAATTCTCTGAATTCTGCAGCAATGCACTAGGTCTGGTTACCTGAAGGCAGATTGTAAGATATGGCAGAACTTACATAAAGATTTTTTCTGACCATTGCTCTTGCCAGAGCATCCAGCATCCTTCCAGCCCTGCCCAGAAACCGGATATTCCTACAAGTTTAGTAAATTCACCCCCTGACTCATCCAGGGCATGTTCCTATTCTCAAGCGTTATGTGTGTATCCATGTGAGAACATCCCTCTTAAATCTGTCAGCATTGTTGTCTGATGCCTTTTAAGCAAAACCCGTTACATTTGCACCCCTCCTCTCTCTCTCAGTAGCAAAGCCAGCTCATCTGCTACAGGTATGTGCTCCGGCAGCATGGCCACCCGGGAACACGTACGCTCGTCACACGTTCACTCTCCTTTGAGCTTGCTTACGGTCTCCATCCACTCTGCACTCTGCAGTGCGTAACCTGTACAGTGTTTCCACTGTAAGCGATGCTCCTTCTGGGTAATGCCTTATCCTTACTTCACCAGGCAGGATTCTCAGTAAAATCATATTATATTTGCTTGAGTGCTTGTCTTCATAAAGTGCTCGAGTGCCTCGTGATCAGCTGTGTCAAAGGCTACTCACACCCACAGAAACCTACCCAACGAGTCATGGATGAATGCCCATCACTCAGATGAACTGTGAAATTAAAACCAGTCTCAACTTGCTCAGGGACACAATAAAAGACTGGGACTGATACTTTTTTTCCCTTGACACTATAGAAAGCCCTGTGTAATTTCCATGAAGTTCAGTGGAATTATTTCTCAGTTAGATCGGCTGATTTTAGATTATAATCACACAGCCTCAGAGACGGGATTTGGATTCAGTAGCATCAGGACATCGATAAAGTATGTCTTTTGTCAGAGTGCCCAAGGTCTAAGCTCCGCGGACACAATAATAGCATTTGCACCGCACTCCCACTCAACGCAGTCGTGACAAAAGGGCTGGTAGCCGGAACGTGAGATTTACTTACACAGCTGTGAGTCAATGGTTTAGCAAAGGTCTGCATAAATTCACAGTTGGTGGATCTGTACTGTTATTTTAACTTACTCTAAACACGGATAGTTTTGCAGCACACAGAAATGCCACTGCCCATTCACCAAAGATGCCCTTTTTTCCCTCTTCTCTCTTCTTAGGCGATCAGGTGCACAAGAGGGACTGAAGAGGGAAAGTGATGGAAAGATAAGTCTTTAAGAAGTGGGAGAATCTCAAGACCGGAATTTAGTTTTCTGCTTCTTAAACAACCTTTTTGTAAGCCCCATGTTAGCCTGTATGAATTTATGAATATAAGGACTCTTTGTTACTGAACAGTTTTTACCAACTGCTGCTCTATTTCCTTCCCATGAGTCATGCCATTAGCTTATGCTGCCCCATTTAATTTCAACGGCTGCTTAAGCCCACACAAGATTTTCTAAAATAAAATATAAAAAAAAAAAGCTTATTTGAAATAGACATCAAGCAGTTTGAATGGATGGCGCATGGCACTTTCCTGCGGAGACAATACACGCTGGTTTGCTGGGCTTCCAAATAACGCTGAACAGCGTGGAGTCCTCAGCTGCGGTGTCTTAGAGCCGCAGTTAAATGGAGCTGAAAATTGGGAACGAAGCTTACCTGGGGCGGGAAAGTAACAGTACTACTGCGGATTTGCAAATCCATAAGGGGAAACACAGGAAGGTGAATTTTAACCCCATTGAAATTAATTAGACCTGAGGGTCATCTTTACCTGGGTGACAGATAGATAGATAGATAGATAGGGATTTGCTAAATTTACAGATACTTGCTAAGGAACCAGTGTTTCTATTTTTGCTACTGTCTTTGAAGCTTTGCTATATTTGGCACTGCGCAATGCTTTTATCAATGGCAAATCGTGACCTGACTGGCACTAATGTCAAGACCTCAGTCTAAAGTAATAATTAACTGCGTGCCTGCTACCTCATAGTAAAGTCTTACACAAACTCTAGGAAGCAACGCAGAGGCCCATGGTATCACCTTCCGTCATCTTTTCTTTTGTATAGGTAAAGCCACAAACAAAAAGGATAGTAGTAAGGATCTGTTGGACATGCTGAGGGGTGTTTCTTGTTTCTGAGAACAGTGGACATCTAACTATTTTTAATCCTTAAAGCAACAGCACACCTGGCATTGTGAAGGACCCCAGAGCCATAGCCCTCTTGTGAACACCACGTTTACACTTGAACTTTCCTGGTGAACTCTCGGCTGGTATCCAAACACAGGTCCAGTCTTTCTTTTTTTATGGTTTTTTTTTTTTAAATTGTCTGGCCACATGGGCAACGAAAATGTTGGAGAATCAAACTGCTGGCCACTAGCAGCTATTCTTGCCCTAAACTTGAACCTGACTGTTTAAGGGCCTGGGCACTCTGTAACCCATTTTGCATTTTTGTAATCTTTTTTTTTCATTATGGGTGCAATCTTGCAGTACTGCAGGTCCATGGATTTCCTAAATATCATCATGTGACTGAAAAGCAGCAATGAAACAAAAACATCACCTCTGCCTTACTTGCAGTTGTAACAGGGATTGAGAAACAGGAATAAAGCATTCCAAAGCTGCAAAGGGCAGGGAAAAATGCCAAGTGCTTTCGAGAGTATGTAGTATGACAGGAAAAGCCAGCTCCAAAAGAAAGGAGAGAGAAGGCAAGAGGGAAAATACTTCCTCGCTCAGTGAGAAAGGAAAGGAAAAGACAGGGTTACACCTGGGAAGCACACGAGCTTAATCCTGTAATTGAATTGCACTTAAAATATTTTGCTGTATTAGACTGGCAGAATTGAAGTGGTCAATTCATCTTTTCCTTCCGTACGCAGAAATAGTTACACTGCTATAAAAGTCTATTTCTGTTCTGACAAGCAAAAATATTACGCAGCCCTGTGCACTTTTACAGTTGTATAGGTGTATCTTTATCGGAACTTTCACTGGCACATCGATCTAAGTTAAAAAAAAAAAAATTACATCCTTTCTTGACACAGTCATGGTAGTACAACCTTCAAATATAGACCAAAAGGGCATCGATTGAGCTGTCTTGTGAGATAGAAGGCTTTATCACACTAGCATGGACGGGATTCTAATTGCAGTTTGAAGATTAGAAGCTGCACAGACATAAATTGAGCATGAGTAAGGCTGCCCAGCCTTCACGTGGTGGCTTTATCGCCCATACGCCGACATTGAGTAACACAGCTCTTTACTATACAATGTGCTGTTTGCGTTGCAGTAGCTTGTGAGGACTCCCACCGAAACCTAGATCCCTTTTTATTAGGTGCTGTACAAATACAGATTAACAAGAAATCCCTTCCTTGCAACCTTAAAAGATGAAACAAGGCAAAAGTCAAGAGGGCACACGGAAGCCCGGAAAGCTGGTGGGGCTGACTCAGCGCTCGCCCAGCACGTCAGTACCACAGCCACCAGTACAGCACCAGTCTGGCTCCCAAATCAGTGCCTGTCCTGCGAGGAAACTGTCTCTTCACCAGATCCTCAGAGAACAGCTGAGCTGTCTCTAGAAGGATGTAGGCTTGGAGCTTAGCAGCACTAGTGAGGATAAACACTAATTAGTAGCTTCTAATTTGGGCACTGTAGCAACAAAGAGTGAGTTTACCCATTTTTTGTGTACTACTGTAGCAATGGAAGGTACTGTATCACCAAACCCTACCCTGATATTGCTGTATTGATTGAAACACCGCCTTGTGTATTCCTATGAACACTGCTATCAGCCTTCTAATTGCGCCGTAAACCGTGTTTGGTGGCACAGGATGTTTATACCGCGTGACGTTTCCTCGGTGCCTGACGAGGCACCATCACATGATGCCACAGCAGCACGTCCTGCGTCGGTCCTACCACTCCACCTGTGGCACCAACGGCTCCTCCGAAGCCCTGGTTGGTGTTGCCAGTGAAGCAGCAGCGCATGACGGAGTCCCCTCCTCTTGCGGGGGATGATCCTCTGCACGTCTGCAGCTGATGCTTTGCTGCTTCTCGAGTGACCTTGGTCCCGTCACGTAGCACAGGGTTTGCCTGACTAAATGGGTGGACAGAGAGGTCTCAGCTGAGAAGGGAAGATGTGGGGAGTTGAGGCGGCTGCCCAGAGAGGCCACCTCCCAGAGCAGCCGCAGCCACATCCCCCTGTCCCCACCCAGCAGGAGGGCTGGGAGCCAGCCTGGCTTTCATAACCTTGGGCATTAGCAAAGAGGACAGAGGAAACACGGTCCCCTTCCATCTGCATTACCCTGGTCACCAATACGCAGCGCTGATGCTTACAGCTGGCCCCATGCAGGGCTTTTTTGCAGGAACACTACTGGTGTTTGCTGCCTTCATGGGAGAGTTACTGTTTGACGAGTGCTTTTTGCTGCAGCAGCGTGCCCCACATGCAGATTCTGGCCTGAAGTGAAGCACCAGCTAAGGAGATCGACTGAGAGTGTCCGGAACCCACGTAATTAGCACCCCGTGTGTGAAGGTCCTGCCCTCAGCCTCGGTAGGGGTAGAAGGATGGTCCCTAGGCTGAAGTTCTAGACTCCAGCTCTGGAGGAGTTTTAGTTCTTCCATAGGCTATTCCATGCAAAATTTGGTAAATCCTTGATCTTCAGTCTGAATTTGTGCATTCATCTACAAAACAATGCTAATAATGACCAGTAGACAAAGCCTTGTGAGCTTTAAATATTTAATGTAATAATTTTCTGTTTGCAGGAGTACAAAGTGTTACTACCATCACAGCACAGGATGTCCGACTCAAAAGTAGCATTTCTAGCCCAAAGTCTACAATGCGTATTTTTAACATACAGTGTGTTACCGAATTTGGACATGTACTTCCTGTTCCTGTCTGGACACAGGCTTAAATTTCAGGTCTTGCAAGAACACTCTCTCTTCCCTGTGTCTTTATTTAACGGCAGCCTTTTCCCGTTCAAAACTCCAGTGACCGGACCATTCCCTGCGCGGAAGAGGCAGCGTGCAGCTGCTGTGAGACAAAATGTTCAGCTGCAATTACATTTGTCCTGCAGCCGATCAATCCATCTGCGGGGCTGAGCACGTACAGCTCGTTCCCCCTGTTTATGGTCATCAAAATGACATCTGGCAAAAAGGTAAATTATGCTCCCCAAAAATCCTGCTTTGCTTTAGTGAGGAGCCTATTGCTATTGCCAAGGCTTATTTACTATACATTTTCTGTACAATCTGTGACTTCAAGAGAGATATAATGAGCGTATAACTAGAAATCTCATCAGTCTCTTTCAGGAAACATTTATAAACAGTACAAAATAGACCCTAGTAAAACTTGAACTCATACTTGTGCACATCCTGCCCACTATATCTCTTGTGCAAGATAGTTATTATGTACCAATTTGTGTATTTTCAGTCCTAATGGCAACACCGCGCTTTTACTTTTTGTGCTACAGAGGCTGCTGGAATAATGGAGCACATAATCACATCCAGCCACTCTTTACTACTCAAATTACAAAACCGGATTTCAGTGCCAGACCTTCAGGAAGTAAGACGTGGAAGAAAATCTCACAAATAACCTGCAATTACGTTAATGTGGAGAGCAGGTCCTCCCCTTAAAAGCTCTCAGATTCACTGGGGTGACCCTGCCTGGCTGATGACAGAGCCAGACACGACGCTTCAGTGGAGAAAAAAGTAATGCAGGAGATAAATGACAACAGTCACAGCCCTGGCGCCTCCGTATCCAGGTCTGCTTAGACATAGCTATAAGGAAACAAAGCCTGCAGTGTGGGGCAGTTAAACAGCATAGCTGTGTTTGTATCGCTGTACCTTATTCCTTTAATTTACACAAATGGGCTGTGCTCACAATGAGGTGCTGTTATATGATTACAGCTCCGCTTGCAGTACAAGTCTGCAGTGTTTTAACTATGTTGACTGCCCAGATTGTTTTACTTACAATCACAGAAAACCGTCTGCAGGCTCGCACTCAGATTTGCACAGATCCAGCTAAGCTGTCAAATGACACTGCTCAACTGCCACATTACAGAAATTTGGATGAAGCGAACAGCAATCTGGTGGGGAAGGAAGCACTGAAGAAGGTGACGTTACCGAAAGGCTCAACACGGCTAGCTTTTCTTTACATTACTACGTGTCTCCAGAAGGGGTAGGACCACAGGCTGACTTTTTGCAGGCCAAGAGCTCCTTAGGTAGCCTGCAGAACGCAATGTTTGCAAGAAAGGATAAAAAAATGTGCAGTGAGAAGGAAGCTCTATGAACCCATTCCTATGAAAGGAAGTAAATGAACCTTTTCTAAATGCTGTTTCTACTGCTGGTTATTAACGGACCTTTGTTCATTTGCTTGAAATCGTTGCTGCTTATATCTCCATTCTTCTTTTTTCTTCAGCTTTTAAACATTACCACAATTCTTCAATGTACCTTTCCTTATGGTTTTCTCTTCAGAGTGCAAAGAGGCGGAGAGATTGCACTGTTGAACATTCCTGCTACTGTGAAAATGAGTAACAACCTCTTGAAAAAATGTTACAATAAGATACCAGGGTCATGTCTGGTAATAAACTCTCCCAAATCATTGCCAGGTTTTATACAAAATCTTGTTTTTCTAATCTCAACCAGTTCCTGTGCCCCTGACCTCTTTTTCTTTCTTCTTCCCCTGTCATGCTTTGATTCAAGATTGTAAGTGTCTATTAGTAATGTGAGTTCCGAGTCAGTGATACAACCGAGAATACTCAATTTTATTCAAATGTCACTGGTTACCTGTAGTAACCCCACCTGTATTTTCGTCTGAATATTCCTGCCTGGAGAAGTTCTGCCCCCTGAGCTGCAGATGTGTTTGTGGGAATTTTCCCAAAAGCAATGAGAGATATACGTTTCCTGATACGGAAATTTGGGGGTAGGGCATTATTTTTGTTTGCCTTAATATCTGTCTTTACACTACTATTTATTCAAGTACATATTCTACTATTTACTTCAAGACTCCTTTACACCACTCTTACTCTATAGACACTGGGCAAACACAGGCGCACATTCTCAGTGTAACATAAAAGGCTGCATTGCAAATAAGCGAGTTCCCGTTTTCTCCCCTCACTCTCATACCTGTTTCCAACATTTTAACAACCCATCAAAAATGGGGACAAGAAGAGATCTTAAGAAATTATTTTGTCTAACCTCCGGCTTCGAAGAACCAAAATTTCTCTCAAATTCTTCACCTTTTCTGTAGCCCTGTGCATATGTTCCCTGTGGCAACAGGCCTGGATACAAACCACCCAAATATTTTCAAGCTCAGTCCCATATCAGCTCAGGCCCATCTCTGATCTGTAAGCAAACACGCTTTATCTATAAGCAACCTGGTGTTTCCCAACTCAGCCGCAGCAGGAATGCAGCCTCCTCTGTTTCCAGGCAGAAGCTGTCAGACACAACTGTGTAATTCCCCAACATGCTGACTTTTTCTGTTCTTATTATTTTATTGATCTGCTTTACAGAATGCATGTAGTCTAACCCTTTCATTTTTCCTGTTAAACTCAGCTTGCTTTTTCTATAAATTGAATTTACAAACAATTTATTGAAATCTACGATGACACCCTTCATGCAATTGATTTTCCCTCTGTTTGCGTAATCCTGCTAGTCCAATGCCAAAACACAGATTTCATAAAAAGCAAAAAGTATTCTTCCTACTGGAAACACGTTCAGCAGTTTGTTACCGACTACATCATACGTTAGCATAAATCACTGGACGTTTCTGCCTTGGATCATGTATTTAAAAAAAAAAAAAAGGAAGGCTATTTCATATTTACACAAAAGCATATGGGGTTGGAACGATTCAGAATATTCCCTACTGTCTTATCTGTTACGCTCAGAGCTGGCCAGGACACAGCCCTTATTCTGACTTGTTACGTGACTGCTTGGACATTCCTCTGGTCTCACATCAGCTTCCCAATCCCATCCCTTTTCGGCTAACGCACGATCGCATCAGGCAGAAGAGAGCATGCATCCCCTTAGCCCTTGCAGAGGCAGCACTCCTGCTTTGAAAGGTGCAGCTTGTTACCCACGGGGACATTCAGCTCTTCGAGTTGTATGTACCGAATGCTGCCGGGTGCTTTCCTTTGAGGACAGCACATGCTGCTGAGGGCCCGGAGGAGAACAGTCTCTACTTCAGGGTCGGCCCCAAGCGCGAGCCAGCGCTGAAGCGAGGGCTGCAGGGACACGCTACACCTCCCCATCGCCTGAGTTGCCTCTGCCCCGGCTTCTCCCCTCCAGCCGGCTCTGGCTGGAATCTTTGACTGCGCCGTACTTATCAGGAGCGAGGAACGAGGAGCAGGACAGAAGGCTGAGCAGTCCAAGAATGGTTATTTTAAATCTGGCAGACAGGGCTTGTTGCAAACCAGAACATCAGCTGGATAGATCCTCCTCCGCATAGAAGTGAAATGAATGTTCTTGCAAGGTGTCTCTGTCTCATCTGACAGCAGGGCTGAGCTGAGAGCTGTTGGGTCAGCGCTGCCGGCCAGACCCTGGTGCCCTGAAGATAAAAGTCAAATTAGGAATCTGGCATCTTGGGGAAGAAAGGCGAGCAAGTTTGCAAAACGAACAAAAAATGGAGGGGACTGAAGTTCAGCTCTCAGCAGCCAAACAAGAGCTACGCCGTGTCTGCCTGCAGTCTGCAGCTGTGCCGGCGAAGGCACCGGGGCCGAGAGGCATCGCCTCAACCAGCTTCTGGGCTGCCTGCCTGGGCCGCCTTGTGGCGGGAGGGGATGGCAGGAGAGAAGAGGCCTATGCTGAAGCTTTCAATCTCTTTTATATGCATTCAACAGGAACCAGGCCAGGACTGGACCTTCACATTGGCAGGAATTTGTGTCGAGGAGTGTCTCTGCGGTCAGTCAAATGGCACATGGTGATTGCTGAGGGGCACTGTCCCCGTCCTCACCCTGCATGAATACCAGTATGTCACCAGGCCTGATTTTCTATTGTTTAACATCTCTGCCTTAATTTATATTATTCCCTCATGGTACATTTTGGTTGGATGTAGGAGGCTTCTAAGTCTACAGCATAAAAAAGAAACTGATCTGCGAAATAATTCAGTATTCAGTTGTAATATTTTCAGTTCTCATAAGACTTAGCATCTCTGTCTCAGAGCACTCTGTTACCGTTCCTGAACTGAGTTGGTTGTATTTACATTTGGTTTAAGTCTGGGCTTAATGACGTGTCCAAATTCACCTGGGAAGCAGGTAGCAAAGATAAGAGAAGCTAGCGCTTCTAATTCTACATCCCATGCTTTGCCCATGAGACCTTGTATCCTCTCCGATTTTAATGAACCAATTAGAACGTTTTTAACCCCAGTTATAATGAGAGGTTGGTGTTGTGCACCATTGTAAATAATCAGATATAACTACAGAGCAGAGCGAGGGGATTGAAGCCAAAGGAATACAAGATACAGCTCAGTAACATTTTTCACTGCACAGTGGAAGAGAATGTCATTTCAAATCAGAGGGAAACTCTGCAGACTGAGCACTGCCGCCCGCCAGGCACCCGGCTCCTCCGGCAAGGAGCATGAACGCCTGCAAACAAATTGAGGTTATCGTGGCTGAGTTCAGGGAAAACACAGGCTGAAGAGCGACACATAAAACTAGCATGTTTTGGAAAGGCTTTTTTAAAGAAGTGAAATAGCTGTGTGGTAGAGGTCAGTAACAGTTGAGATTATGCCAATGTATATTAGGGTGCGGATACGGCGAACTCAAGGGAGGCTGACTTGCTTTCTCTGTAACATAGGGACCCTTTTCTACTCTCCTGGTTTAGGACAGTTCAAGTTCAAAACTCTCAGCATGACCTTCAGCCATCTGAGATAACAGGTCTTGTAACTTCAGTGGGTAAATTTAGCACAGATGTTTCTGAAAGCAGCTCCCTTACAAGGTACCCATGGCTAGCTTACAAAGAATGAATGGTTTTGAGCCTAAAAGGAATAAACCCAAACCTCTGTCTCCCTTATTCCAGTGCAGCTACTCATCACAAAAGCACTGAATTCACCACACACACGACGCCATCTGCTCTATTTATTATACCCATAGACATGGTCCAAAAATTATAAAATCCCAAAGAGACCAAAAGAATGCAGAGAAAAAAATACTGTAGTCTATCTCTGATATTCCATCTGTGCAACTTTTCCACAGCATACTCTTTAGCAGACCTTTACAGATTAACCCCTTAGGTACCAGACATGCATCAATTTATGACCATCTACAGAAAACTAATTCTAATTTTCACAATAAGCAATGGTGAATAAGCTACAGAGCAATGGGGGAGAAGGGGACAGAGAAATGACAGCTCCGAATTCCAGTAAGGGGGGCAGTCTCATCTAATGCATGAGGTGCCTGTGGGAAAATCAGAAGATTATGCTCCTGGCTGCTCCACGATCACCCCGAGAAAGTGGACCCCTCTCCCTGCTTCCCCTCCCAACCGTTGTTTGTCTTGTCTATTTAGACTGCAAACTCTTCAGGGCCAGAAGTCCCATACGAAGCTGCTGAACTGTGCCAATATTACTTGTAGTCACCAGGCAAATAACAACATGTACATGAAATGAAGTAACAGCTGAAACCGTGCCAGTCACAGCAGCGTTTCACGGCAAGGAATACACTGTAGTAAGGGTGGCAGGGAGAGGCTGAGAGGGGCAAAGACTGCTTAAGTGTTTAAAAAAAACACTTACAGTATATGAAATTGCAAAGCCTAGTACACAAGGTCTCATATACTCCTAAGTTTCTTGCAGGGCTGGGGTGTTGCTTTCTTCGTATGTCAAGTTTTTTTAACCCTTCAGCTTGTGGGGCTGTCACTTGGACCACCTTCACCTTCTGCTGAACCTTACTGCTATTTGATCACTGCTTGGAAAGTCCATTAACCCGCTATTTTGGCCTAAAGAGAAAAAGGACATTTTTTTCACCCAATTCCCATAGTAATTCAGTAAGCGCTGAGCGCACAACTCTCAGTGCTTTTGAAAACATCTTTTTGTCAGAGTCAGACCTTTGTTACATTCTCTCACAATTCAATAATCCATCCTTCTTTACATTTTTTCCCCTTAAGGAAGATTACCACTAAGGCCTGCATATGCTGGGCACAAGGCACCTTCCTCTCACAGCCACGTAAGGGCTCGTTGCAGTCCGAGCTCCTGAACTCTGCTGAGGACAGAAATGGGACCTGGCAGTGACAACTGCTGCAAGAAAAGGCCAAACAGAAAGCCATGTAGGATAGACTGCAGCTTTCCCACTGTAGGTCTGGAGCTATAGGGTAACCTTTCCGTCAAGATTGCCGTTGGCAGATGCAGTCCCCAGTGATATCTGTAGGGGCTCCACTGACTCAGCCTCTTAAGGGAGAGGTTCAAGCTTTCGCTGCCTCCCCGGGCCCCTGCAATCGTCGGTCAGTCGGTGCTGAGTTTTCCAGTGTGCACCGTGGCAATAACAGCAGCTAATCCATTTTGGGACTCTGACGGCACTTTCTTGGATCTATGGATTCGATAAATGGACCACTCGGTGGATAAAGAACTGGCTGGATGGTCGCACTCAAAGGGTTGCGGTCAATGGCTCGGTGTCCAAGTGGAGAGCAGTGACGAGTGGCGTTCCTCAGGGGTCGGTACTGGGACCCGTACTGTTCAACATCTTTGTTAGCGACATGGACAGTGGGGTAGAGTGCACCCTCAGCAAGTTTGCTGATGATACCAAGCTGTTTGGCGAGGCAGAGACGCTGGAGGGGAGGGATGCCATCCAGAGGGACCTGGACAGGCTGGAGAGGTGGGCCCAAGCCAACCTCATGCAGTTCAACAAGGCCAAGTGCAAGGTCCTACATCTGGGTCAGGGCAATCCCAAGCACAAATACAGGCTCGGCGGAGAATGGCTGGAGAGCAGCCCTGTGGAGAAGGACCTGGGGGTGATGATTGATGAGAAGATCGACATGAGCAAGCAGTGTGCGATCGCAGCCCAGAAGGCCAACCGTATCCTGGGCTGCATCAAAAGAATTGTGGCCAGCAGGTCAAGGGAGGTGATTCTGCCCCTCTACTCCGCTCTCGTGAGACCCCACCTGGAGTACTGCATCCAGCTGTGGAGTCCCCAACATAAGAAGGACATGGACCTGCTGGAGCGCGTCCAGAGGAGAGCCACAAGGATGATCCGAGGGCTGGAGCACCTCTCCTATGAGGAGAGGCTGAGAGAGTTGGGGCTGTTCAGCCTGGAGAAGAGAAGGCTCCGGGGAGATCTTATTGCGGCCTTCCAGTACCTAAAGGGGGGCCTACAGGAGAGCTGGGGAAGGACTTTTTACAAGGGCATGTAGTGATAGGACGAGGGGGAACGGCTTTAAGCTGGAAGAGGGCAGGTTTAGATTAAACATTAGGAAGAAGTTTTTCACTTTAAGGGTGGTAAGGAACAGGCTGCCCAGAGAGGTTGTTGAAGCCCCATCCCTGGAGGTGTTCAAGGCCAGGCTGGACGTGGCCTTGGGCAACCTGGTCTAGTGAGAGGTAACCCTGCCTATGGCAGGGGGGTTGGAACTCGATGATCTTCAAGGTCCCTTCCAACCTAAACCATTCTATGATTCTATGATTCTATGATTCTTCTCTCTGACCAACACAACTTCCCTGCTGCTCACTGTTCTCTTTACCACAATCCCTTTTTCTCTTCAACCCTCTTTGCCCTCTCTTTCTTTCTTCCATTCTACTTTTTCCTTTCACCTTCTCTTTTGCTTCCACACTCATGCTGAACTTTCTCCATCCCAAGGAGGCTACTCAAAACAAACAGGAGCTTGTGAATTATTAACAGTGTAGACTATAAATAGCGTAATTTTTAATGATAGCCAGACCACCAAGATGCATGCACTATTGCACAGATCAGCTGCCTTTGTCTTAGCGTGACTGGCCTTAATTGTTGCCTTACCTATCACCTGTGAATGACCACTGTGAAGAGGGAGGTCATAACTTGGGGGCCTGAAAAAGCACCATGGGCTTTTATAGTACTTTGCTATGTATTTTACACTTACTGTGCTGGTCTAACTTCCAGAGGTCTGACCGTACAACCCAAACAACCACAACTGACAGAAACCGATAGCCTCGGTGGTCCCTGAACAGAATAACCCTGTTGGGATGGCTTGTGCAAGCTGAATGGGGAACTGCACAATAAGCAGAACTTGGACAGAAACCGTGATCTAAATTCACGGCTGATGTGTGCTGGAAACCGGAACGAACAGCCTTTCAGCGGTGGAAGCCTTCCAGCAGGAAGCCATAGCCATGGAAATGAAGCGCAGCAAGCACACTGTCGAGAGTCTTGCAAGTAGATAGAAGACAGGAAACGCATGAGGCAAACACCTAGGCTCATTTTACAAACCCCAGATGATATTACAAAGGGATACAAAGAGAAAACAGCACCAAACCCAATTTCTATAAAAGCAGCACAGTCCCTTATTTGGGATACACACTGATTTCAGATGGCCTTCCTAGTCCAGACTAGTGATGGACTGAGTCAAAAAGACTTCAACAAAGCTGATTAAGAAACATACAATCACAAATCAGTTAAAAAAATCAGAGAAGAAAAAAGAAACGAAATGGGTACAACTAGATTCACCATGTCAGAATACAAGAATGTGAAATAAGCAGATCCTGGTGGTTCAGCAGCCTGGGGAACAGCTCCGTTAGCTAGATATTGGAAAGTATTTCCAAGACGGGCAGACAACAGAAGTCCTTTCATCTGTGAAATCTTATTGCAGTGTGTAAAGTCTTGATGGAGAAAGATGGCACTGAGTTTATTAGCTTCCCAGCTGAACAGCACTGTGCAGACTTGGCAGCTGCATCCATAAAGGAAGATAATGGAAAATACATAAATCAGCCTTGAGTCATTCGCACAGCCCTGCAGGCCCTCGCGGCATGTGACTGTGTGGGGTATGCAGCCTGGTGCCACCCTTGATTCCACAGCTATGCCTCACCAGTGAAGCACAGTAAAAAGCATCCAAAAAATCATCCAGTTTGGTTCACTTACAAGGAAAATAAATGTAACAAGGGTGCCAAGGAAGGAAAGTGTGGGTTCTTCATCTCCTCACGTTTTGACTGAATTTTAGAAAGGTACATTTTACCAACCAGAATGGTTGAGGCGTCAGCTTGCAGACAGCACCCAGCTTTCCACCTCTCCTACTCTGGCTTCAGACATGAGGCAACAGCCCGTCCAGCCAGGCACGAAAATAGAAGGTGCAGGTAATGTCTCCAGGACAGCCTGTGACACCAAACAATTTCTAATAAGCTTGCAAAAATCTGGGAATTTACATATCACAATTTGCCTTGGTGTCCAAAGCACACAAAACGTGGACTTGGAAGTTGAAAGATTGGCATTTGGACTCCAGTGTTGTAAAGGCTGAACAACAGTGTAACTGCTGGAAATCCTCACCGTTTGAAGGTGTGTTACATTAGATTAAATTATATTCCTCTGTTATACAAAGACCAGACTAAATGCGCTAATCATCTCTTCTGGCCCTCAAATCTATCACATTAATGAGCAGAAAGCACACCGAAGAAGAAACACCAACTATTGAGCAGTACTTGCAGAAATACAAAGACTTAAAGGAATAATAAATTGCCAAATGCTTTGCTGCTTTAAAAAAAAACTAGCAAGGAAGACAGCAATGTGGTGACACTCATATAAAGCTGCGTAACTCGACTGCTATCTGTCCCTGGCTACAACGGCCCCCCAAGGTAAGCAAACAGAACCCAGCCTTATTCTGGCTGTACGTGAGGCTCAGACCCTTGAGAAATCTCACAAAATGAGTCATCTCAGCTATGAGATGGCCTGGTTCAAACGTTCACAGGTTATGAGTAACTCCAGACCAGCAATTCACAATATTCACTGGCTACAAATCTGCCTTGTTGTAAGATGGGGGTGAGGGATTAAGTGAAGATAGCTGCTTAGGGCTTTTCCATCTGCAGGCAGCAGAGGACTGATAAAGCAGGAATGGGATTATGCTGCTAAAAAGTACTGCGTCAAATTAGTGCTATGATGTGCTAAGAGAGTTTATACAAACCAGCGTTAATCCATGCTAGTGTTTGGACCATCAAAAATATTCAAAACTTCTTCCTGCTCCTTGCTTTGACATCATCTCGCTACATGATTTTAAAAATGCTTTGCTGGCCTTCCTTACATAGGGGTAATTTCTGGATGTTGCTACAGCTGAATAGCTCATCCATACAGCCATTTCGGTGCACCTACCAGCCAGGCCGCTACTTTGGAATGAAATCATAGTTATTATCCGCGGTTAATTATCCTGCTATGTGCTTTTCTGAAGTGCAAAGAGAGAGCAAGGAAGTCTACAAGAGGGGCAGAACCTAGATAATGCAAACGGAGAACGAGGACAAAGAGAAGAAGTGATAGGGGAATACACAGACATGAATGCAGAATGATGCAGAGAATGAGGTGGCCTCAGGGTCTCTTTCTCCAAGTTGTTTATGGACAACTTCATTAACAGTAAATTCAAAATTTTATCATAAACCAGATCTTGCTGGATTTAGAAGCTGAACTGTACACGCTTAGAAAGAAACATCAAAGAGTAGGAAACTCCCAAGGATTTTCCAGCCCCCAGTAAGGGAAGATGAAATCAAGTGCACACGTCACTGTCCTACACACATTCCGCGATGCAGTCATATAAGCCTTTGCATATTTTTTGGTTTACGTGTTGCCTCGTAGTTCCACAGTCAAACAGACATCAAGGATGTCACAACCTGTCTTGAAAGATACTGGAGACAACCTCTATCTAACTCACCGGGGCAGGAACGTTAACTGCTGCTGGGCGGGCGTTTGAGCAGCATAAGAACATTTCTTATCCCATTTGAGGACTTGGCAGTTTATCGAGACAACCTCAGCAGTACATCCCCACAACAGCAGCTATAAAACGTCTATTAATTGCGGTATTGAGGGGGTCACTATGGTTCTTCTCTGTACTGTGAACCCCCATGTTTTGAGGGAGCCAGGTTACTGCAGATTTAGTCCCTTAGTACAGTTAAAATGTGATTAATCTTTTGGCATAGATGGAAGATGTTGCTGAAATGGGCTGGAACCGCAGACCCCGCCAGGACGGCACCGCAGCCCAAGTCTTGCTACCGCATTGCCGTGAACCATTTTTCCCCCAGACACAAAAGGAACAGGGTGTATTTTAGTATGTCCCAGAGGCTGTTTTACAGCAAAGGCCGTCTTCCCCTCAGCCCGCGTGCTTTGACCATCGCCAGGGAACAATACAACGCTGCGTTTTGTGGGGTGGATGGGGCCAAGCTCCACAGGGCTGGGAGAGCTGCAGCCATGAGGGAAGTCAGGAGGTGCCTGGCCAACATGGGCGGGAAGGACGAGGCACAGGGGGGCACCGAGGGTCCTGAGGCCCCGGGGACACCGAGCGTCGTGGGGCCCCAGGGACACCAAGGCCCGAGGGATACTGAGGTCCTATGGGTACCGAGGCCCGGGGGGCACTGAGGCATCAAGGGTCCTGAGGCCCCGGGGGGCACCAAGCCAGCGCTCTGCAGTGCAGTGAAGGGGCAAAACCGAGACCACCGGCACGGCCGAGGAGCATAAATGGAACTAAGGGCGACGGCGCGGTAGGGCAGGCTGGAGGAAAGGCTGGGTGCGAAGACGGGCTCCCCGGGGGGGGGGCGCGGGCCCTGCCCTGCCCTGCCCGGCCCGGCCCTGCCCGCAGCCCCGCCAGCCGGCGGGAGGAGCGATGGAGGGCGGGCGGGCGCGTCCCCCGCCCGCCCCGCGCTACACCCCGCGCCGCCGCCGCCATTTTGTCCCAGTCCCTGCGTCTCCGGCGAGCGGCCGTTGCTCTCGCTCCGTTGCAGGTCCCGAGCCGGTCCGAAGGGCGGCCCCGTAGATGGCCAGCTTTCCCCTGAGTGTTAACGAGAAGCTCATCGGTGAGGGGCGGGCGCGGCCGGGGGAGCGGGGCTGGGGTGGCTCGGGCCTGGGGGCGGCCGGGCCCTCCGAGAGGGCGGGTGCGGGTAGCGCCGTCCGTGGCCGGGTCCAGCGGCTCCGTGAGCGGGGCCGGTTCGGCGCCGGGCCCGCCGGAGCGGCGGAGGTGCCGCTGTCGCGCCCCGCAGGTCCCTCAGGCCCGATGCCGGCAGCTGCGGCCGGGGCGGCGGAAGGGGAGCGGGGCACACGGGCTGCCGCCATGGCGCGGGGATGCTGACTGGGTGCCTGTGGTTTTGCTGATGGATGGATTTTTTTTTTTTTTTTTTTTGCTAAAGGAGGACGCGCAAGTGTACTCACGTTTTCTTCTTTGAGGGCAAAAAAAAAAAATAATTAATCATTGCTGGGCATCTTATTTGCTAAACTCTGCAGTGTTAGGCCAAGTTGGAGCATAGTTCTGCTGGTATCTCTAGAGCTATAGTTAGAATAATTGAAGTAATAGCTGGTTTCAGTAAATTCTTAATTTACTTGAGATCTGCTTCTGATATCAAGATGTGATATTGCTTACGTGACAGCCAGGACATTTAACACTAAGCTGTTTAAATCCCTTCTGCAGCTGAGGCTTGGTCTGTTGGTTGGTTATGCAGTGACAAGAAGACCCCTTGCCTCATTGCTTTGAGTGCCATGAAATAAAAGCAAAATAATTAACATGTTGCCTGGTTCCCTTGTAACCTTTTAAAATATGCTGCCTTTTTTTTTTTTTTTTAAATGGAATTTCCTCTTTGTTTTCTTTTTAGCACGATCGCGCACTGTAGGAGAACTCTTAGCCCCAACTTCTCCTTTTGACAAGAAGTGTGGACGTGAAAACTGGACTGTGGCGTTTGCTCCCGATGGATCGTACTTTGCTTGGTCACAAGGGCACCGCATAGTGAAGCTGGTCCCCTGGTCTCAGTGCCTTAATAACTTGTAAGACAAAACCATATGGCTTTTAATTCACCTCAAAAACTTAAATATTTCAAAACAGGAGATAACTTTGAATAGATTAAAACGCATGTATTGGCTTTTTTAGGTTTTAAAGTCTTTGGGAAAAATGAATTCTTTAAAGTAACAGCTATTGTTTTGTATCTTCCTTTGTGGCCAGCGAGAGAAACTGTATTGCAACCTCACAAAGGCTACAGAGGAGTGATTTATTGATTGATTCAGATGCTCTAAAATAAGAGGAAGTTATAATGAAAAGGAAATTTAAAGACTCGGGCAGATCTGGACTGTTAAATTTCCCATCAGAGGGCTATTTGGTTTTACCTTTTATGAATGCACTTAAAGGCAAACCTCTTTCCTTATCGTTCTTACTAGAATGCAAGTTAAGTTCCAAAAGACACACTTTACTTTCACTTCTAGGTTGCATTTTAATGAAGTTAAGTAACCAGCAGCTGCATTTTTGTAGCTGGCTACATTTCCCCTCCCAGCAAATCCCGCCTTCCCCCTCCCCCCTCTTTTTTTTTTTTTTTTTTTTCTCTTTGTGGCGGTGAGTTAATTGGTTTTCATATGCTTGCCTCAGTATCTCTTCCCAGGATTTAACGCATGTAAGTGAGTTGCAGGGAACTTCTTGCTCATTTAGCAGAAAGTCTTAGAAATTTTTGTACCTCGTTTTGCTGTAAATGCTTTAAAAATGTTGTTTTTCACAGTGGGTTAAGTTAATATATTGCTCTCTACAGAGGTAAAAACGTGTACAAAAGTGTTAGTATTATATTGTGTGAGAAGGTTTCCAGGTGTTAATAACTTTTGACAGTTATAAGAAAAAGCTGCTTTTATAATTTGAAAATAAAAATGCATCATTATGGGCCTCCAAAATGTATGTTACGGCAACTCACAGATTTCATCACAGCTTAAAGACCTTTTGTTCTATTTATTTTTCAAGATACCTTATGCTGTTTTTTTGTATTTTCTGTTTGTTTCACAGCTTGTTGCATGGCACAAAGAATGTTGCAAACTCTATCAGTACAAGACTTCCCAGGCAGAATAGTGACAGTGGTCAGAAAAATAAGCCTTGTGAACATATAATAGACTGTGGCGATATCGTCTGGAGCCTTGCTTTTGGGTCTTCAGTGCCTGAGAAGCAGAGCCGCTGTGTCAATATAGAATGGCACCGTTTCAAATTTGGGCAAGACCAGCTTCTACTTGCAACAGGCTTGAACAATGGGCGCATCAAGATATGGGATGTATATACAGGTAGAGTATGTGAGAAGGAGTTGGCACTTCATTGTCACTTTATGCAGTAGTAACATTGTTAATATACAGAATGAATTGCTTACAGAATTTTAATTGGGCACTGGACCTTGAATACAAATTAAGTAACCTAAAAAAAGCATGAACTCCTGCCACTAGAAATGTTCAAATACTGCTAAGGAAGCAACAGACTCAGGTCTTGCTTTGAGATGCAAGTGATGGAGGAGGAAGCCTCGTTGCTACAAAATTGTTAAGTATGTGATTGGCATTGTGTATATTGGTTGTTTACTGTTACTGTTTACTGTTGTTCCACTGGATTGTAGTTTTAAAATACTTTCAAACAAAGGAAATTTTCAAAACATGAAGTTGCTCTCTGTTCTTGGGTATGAGGAAGGATTATGTTGATGAGGACCTTTTATTTTTTTAGTAAATAATTGTTCAGAAGGTAAGAGACTGAATCTGAAATGAAGGAATTTCAACTTAGTTGGTAGCACAGCTGCTAGGTTGGGAGAGAACTTCTCAGCTTTAAAAAAATGGAACTAATGACTATTAAGTAATTGGCTGTTATCTTGAAAATCTAAGCTTAGAACAGAGATGTCTTATCAAAAGACAAGTCTCGCTTTAGTTCTGAGGCATATGGTTTTAGTGTGTAGATTTATGAACTTTTCAACAAATTGCCTCTCGATACAGAAGAGTCTGAAAGGATACCCATGGTTCTTACTGTAGGGAGCATTTCTACAAAGAAAATTTGGCTTTATGTGCTGTGATTTTGTAGTCTGTATATGTATCCATAAAGCATTTGATGCGAATAAAAGTACAGTCCTTCATTTTAAATTGTGGTGTTTTCATGTAACAGGAAAACTCCTCCTTAACCTGATGGACCATACTGAAGTTGTTAGAGATTTAACTTTTGCCCCCGATGGCAGCCTGATTTTAGTGTCTGCGTCCAGAGACAAAACACTGAGAGTGTGGGACCTGAAAGATGATGGTATGCATTTTATCTGCTGTAACACATAAGAGAAATATGCATGTATTCCCTTCTTTTATTGCTATAAACTCAGTTAGGTCAGCATTTCTTAAAAAACTAATTTTGTTCTATGAGTCACTTGCTGTGTGTGCTCTCTTGAAATTCTTTGTCTATATATGCCCTAAAGGTACAAGCTGGGATTGGGATAAGTTAAAAGAGTGCATGAAGAGAACTTTTTGAATAGGAACGTAGGACTTAGAGGCTGCCTGACAGCCTGCGTAGAATGACTCTGCAAGATGTTGTTTGGAAAAATAGTATAAAATTTTATAAAGGAAGAACTAATTTGGAAAAGCTTTTCAATTTGTATTTGTAATATTTAATCAATTCTTACAGCAATGTCTTTCTTTTTAGGAAATATGATGAAAGTGTTGAGAGGACATCAGAACTGGGTGTATGGTTGTGCATTCTCTCCAGACTCTTCTATTCTCTGTTCTGTTGGAGCTAGTAAAGCAGTATGTGTCAGAGTTTCTTGTTCATTAAGTCTACTGAATTGTGTGCATAATCATTTTAAATCTAAGTAACATTAAGCTTGTGCTCGGTGTCATGAACTTCCTAATGTTTTATGATGATGTAAAAGTGCATGAAATTAAACTAGCAAATGGTGCATTGAGACACTGATTTATGAATTGAGCTTGCACTGCTTTTAGTTGAAGAAACTGTAAGCGTTCTTTGAGAAACAGTTCTACACATCTGCACGTGTTTATAGTGTAAAACCAAAGAAGACTAAAGCTTCCGGTATTAAAAGATACTTAGATTAATGCATAAAACTATTTTGCTATTGATTTTATCCTTTCTATTTCCTGCTCAATGAAAAGGACTTTTCAAAGTCTGAGCCAGTCATGGTATCTCCCGCTGAACAAAAATGTTGCTACATGTTTTCCAATACAAATGGCACTCGTGTCTAAAA
This sequence comes from Pluvialis apricaria, assembly GCA_017639485.1. Classification (NCBI taxonomy): domain Eukaryota; kingdom Metazoa; phylum Chordata; class Aves; order Charadriiformes; family Charadriidae; genus Pluvialis; species Pluvialis apricaria. Next base: position 2,544,036 of record CM030024.1, read on the forward strand.
GATCTAGAACGAAGAACAGCATACTGGTTTTGTTTTCATCCGTATTCTAATGCCCTGCTAGAGAACTGAAAGCAGTGCAGGTAAAGCACATATGCCATAAGCTGCTTTTCTTGGCACTGAAGAATTAGGATAAAACTGAAAGGGGAATTCAGTTTAGTTACAGGGGCTTTGTAGGTAGTTTAATGAAGCCTAGTGATGCTGAGTAAAAAGCACAATTCAGTCGTTGAATACCACTTTATATGGATAAATGTTCAAATGCATTTTATACTTTAAATTATCAGTGCGGATTTGGTAGAGAATAGTTGAGGTCTAGGCTTTGTTTTTTCTTTAAATAGAGCAGATGTGGATGTATACATTGATATCTTTAGGCTGTGTGTTTTCCATAAGCTTCTTGCTTTCCCTGTCACAGGTGGTGGCAGCAATATTGGTGTGATTGAGGTTAAGCTGGCACCACTCACACAGGAGCACAATGGTGTTAGCTGGGCAGAAAGAGTGGCATCTCTGGCTACCAGGCTGGGGGCGAACTTTACCATAGGACGAAGTAACCTTGCATTCGACTGCAAGGTGTACTGTACGTACGCAGGTGCTGGTTGATGTCCACTTTCTGCTTTCTTTCTTTCTTTTTTTTTTTTTTTTTTTTTTTTAATAATTTTCACAGCAGTGAAACACACTGACTCCTAAAACTTAGTTTCCAGTTTTATGGAATGTTGGGGTCTCCTTAGAGAAATTGGTCAACGCGTTTCTAAATGATTGTACAATGGTTCAGTTTTAGGAAGTATGTGAGGCACTAAGGCTATGTTTGCTTTGGGCAAACATATAAACTTAACCAAGATGTCAGTATTTAATCTGTGCAGTAAAACCGAGTCGGGGGAAAAACCAAGCACCCTAATGAGCTCTTTTAGGGACATAACATCTTATGCTAAAGACTTACCTTTGCTGTAAAATTAAGCTGCACTACATAGATTGTTCTTATTAAGTAATTCTGCACAGTCTTTATTTTGATTATCTATAATATACAACTGCATGTAAAATCCCAGAATATTATCATCTTTTATCAACCTTTATAATACAATATGCAATTATCCTGGTAAATTGTAATATTAATGTCTTTTTTTACTGTTGACTTGATGTTAAATGCATAAATTCTTTCTAATAATGTGGTTAGACTTCCCTATTGTTTTGCCAAAGACATAACTTTTGGCTGTGAAAATTCTTTTTGCTTGCAGTATCTGTTTCTCTTCCTAGGCTGACGTTGGTGATCCAAGCCAATTGTAAACAAGTGATCTTAAACTCAAAGGGATGCCACTGGAGTAACAATATGTTAACCTTACATTTTCTGTCTGTATATTTCTTAAAATTTTGGTAGTTACTGAAAAGAGGGGACTGTAGAGTTTAACCCTATTTATTTCTGCATATTTTAATAAAATAGTTTTGTAATACATGAATTTCAGTAAACTACATGGTTAAATTGTGTTGCCTTTATCTTATATTTTGGCTTATTTTGTTAATAACATTTAACAAACGAGTTAGAACTTGCATGTCTGCTTTAATTATTTTTAAAAAACTCTTGATTTTAATCTGAGTATGACACTGAGCATATTTCTTAATTGTAGTAATTCATAATGCCTGATTTTAATATAATCCTAAATAAGACTAGCAGCTATACTTAAAAAAAAAAAAAAAAACCAAAACGTAAATGCTCCATTGCATCTCCGAGCAGAGCTATAACATTAGCTTATTTAATTGCAGGTTTTTCTCTGGGATATGGATAAATACTCCATGATACGGAAACTTGAAGGACATCACAATGATGTTGTAGCTTGTGAGTTTTCTCCTGATGGAGCTTTACTGGCTACTGCATCTTATGATACTCGAGTCTATGTCTGGGATCCACATCTTGGAGTTATTCTTATGGAATTTGGGTAAGTAAAGTAGTCAAATCTGGAAACTTTCTCCTAGAGTGAAGACAACTACTGAAAATTAATGGGCTTAAGTATTTAACTGGTAATTAGACTTGGGAAAAATCTTAGCAGCGGCTAATGGAAATCCTAAAGTGGCAGAGCAGTGGAGATTAACCTTCTGTCTGAGAAAGAATTTAAAGCACTGATATTTTAACAGATACTAATTTAAGCATTTTCAACAAAGCTGAAGTGTTCAGTGCTACAAAAGTTACAGTACTTCAATTGCCACTCCTGATTTCATAGTTAAATGTTCAATCCATTTTTTCTTCCTCAGCTTTGCTAGTCATGGCTGAAGGAAACGCTTCATAGTTCTTAAACTTTATGCTGTTAGCTAAGTGTCTCTCTATCTCCAGGCATCTGTTTCCCCCTCCTACTCCAATATTTGCTGGAGGTGCAAATGACCGATGGGTCAGATCAGTATCTTTTAGTCACGATGGACTACATATTGCAAGCCTTGCTGATGATAAGTAAGTATGAGGAAAGGTTTGTTAGCCTCCTCTAATTCTTCCCATGAACTTTTAAATACTAAGTCAGCTTCTTTTTTTAACTGAGAAATTACTTCTGATGGTCTTGGTAAAAGTAGTTGAGTTGTTTAGTATATGTTAACGTTCGTTCTGAATGTAGAAATAGTTGTGTACAGCGTAGGTGATCTGAGTAACTTAAGTGTCTAACAGCTGAAAACAGGAAAAAGAGGGTTTTAAACAGTGAAAAATGTCAATGGAGTTAATAATGCGGGTAAGTCTTTTGTATAGTAGTAGATTCCAAAGTAAAAAGAAAAGTATTCTGTGATCTTGTATTCAACTTCTGCTAAGACCGCAAATAATATTTGGAAGAAATATATTTTAAGAATACGAAGAATGCTTTCTCAAGATGACAGCAAGGTATTAAACTATCTACAGGAGGGTTTTAGGTTTTTTAATTAAGGCAAGCGTTGTTGGAATTTCCTAGCATATACGACATGAGAGATTGTCTAAATTTTTAGTTCAGGTTATTGGTGTCTGCTGTTGAAGGCAATCTTTTCTTTTAACTGGTAGAGTTAAACTGGTTGAAGTACAGTTCGAGGTATATATCAGGAATTAAGAAGTCATAGGATTTCAGGCCAAATCTGCAACACCTTGTATGCATATTAAAACATTTATAGAAGTTCTCTGAGCTCTGCTTCAGAGAAAATACCAGGTGGACTTAAATGTCTACTCTGGTAACTTACTGCTTTGTTCTTCCCTTTTCAGAATGGTAAGATTCTGGAGAATTGATGAAGAATACCCTGTACAAGTTGCACCTCTGAACAATGGGCTCTGCTGTACGTTTTCTACTGATGGCAGTGTTCTAGCTGCAGGGCAAGTATATACTTGGGTTTTTTTCTCCCACCTAAAATATTAAGGTAACAAAAGGTTGAAAACATTGGCCAAGTGTTCTAAAAATTTTCAACAGTGACTTGCAGCTTGATGCTTCTGACTTGGTTTTGGTGCTATTTGTTTAAACATGCCTGGAATAGCAGTAAAATCAAGAAGCTGATAAACTCATTTCTTATCTTTGAGAATAAATAAAAGACAGACCCGCAAACATGTGGATTGGAAAAAGACTATTAGATAATGAAGGGCAGTTACTCCGTTTCAGGGTATACTCAATAGCTCTTGGAAGATCTGCTCAGGCCTGTCACATAAATAATCAGCAAGTTGCTTATTGTGGTGCTATAGCTTAAAAGCAGAACAGGCACGTAGTGTAGACGAGCCTGGAGCAGCCAGAACTAAGCAACAGGAAGTTCAGAGCGCGTTCCCCCTAAGTAGCAATGCATGTGGGAGTTGGTACTAAGTTGAAATCATTCAGGTGGTGTAATTCTGGTGGGTTTTTTTGTTTTCTTTTTTTGTGTGTGTGCAGGACGCAGGATGGCAGCGTGTACTTCTGGGCAACTCCAAGACAAGTTTCCAGTCTCCAACATCTGTGTCGCATGGCAATTCGAAGAGTCATGCCCACTAGCCAAGTCAAGAACTTGCCTATCCCATCAAAAGTGGTGGAATTCCTTTGTTACCAGATTTGAATTTCACAAAATAATTAAAAAAGAAATAATCAAACTGGCAGGTGGCCCAGCTGCTGAAACTGGCTAAACACTTTAAAGAATCCTCAAACTTTACAGCCTTTAAGCTTAAAACTCTACAGGTTTTCAAGAGCTATTTAAAGTGATAACCTAAATACTATTTTGTCAAAATGCCTGACAGGTAAATTTTTAATATTTATAGAAAACACAGTAGAAGTATTCCTGGTGTTCTCAATTTTCTAAAATATAACTGTGAAAACATGTACATATATAGACATAAGCTGCTACATGTTACCAATGTACCTTTAAAAATTGCTTTTATGATTTTTATTGTGTATCATGTATATATTGCTTTGGTAGAGCCATCAGATGCATCTGTGCTGTAAAGTGGAAGGGTAGCTGTTACTCTGGGGCACTGATTTAGAAGAAATACTGACGTAAGGAAGCTTAACTACTCTGTATGTGTGTACGTTGGTTGGGGTTCAGGAAACTGATCCACAGATAAGAATTCGTGCTAGTTTATTTTATGAAGAGGTACAGCTTGGCTTTTTAGAGCAATGTATGGTGAAGGGAGGTCGGTTAAGGTAAGGGTTGGAGCATATCTAATGTAAACCCAGGAACGGTGCCTGTGCGTCACCTAAAGAAGGCCTTAAGTTCCATAGCAGCAAACCAGGTTAAATTTCAGTATTGGGCAGTGTTAAAGAAATAGTTCCTTGCATTTCTAAAAATCTAACTACTGTATTATTGCCTGATACTTTGTCTGTAATGAGACAAACTTACAGACTCAGTTTATTATTCTTTAACCCTATAATATCTCTTCGGGGGTGATTATTGGTTAATGGCCAAAGATAAGCAAAATACTTGGTTTTGCCTTCTGTTATTTATCTGTACCTGCAGATATAAAGAATGTATGCATTGCATAAAATGCCTAATTATATATATATTTTTGTTGAATTTTTTTATTAAAAACTTGTATAAAAGTTTCCTGATACCGCATCTGGTGACTGATTTATCAACACTATCTGCATGCAACAGTTCTAGTGGGAATCTGGTACTGCAGGACTCTACAGCGAGATCTTCAGACCTTTTAGAGGGGCAAAGGTCAGAAGAATCGTGATGTCAGTGTTCCCCTGCTCCTGCACGGTGCAGATGTAGGAAATTCTGACTGCAATACACATCCACGGCAGCCGCAGGCTGTAAAACTGCATATCCTCATCACAGCTCCTCCCTCCCTTGCTGTGCCAGAGTACTGTTTTGGTGAGTCCCTTCTTTGTCATATCGAGGGTTACACAATTCAGACCGTGTAGCAGGTCGGGATTTTGCAACTTGCAATCAGGAGACCCAAATTCTTTTCCTTGCAGAGCCAGGGCCTTGTTACAGATTAACCGCGCTAAACCGTTGCCAACTACCCCAGTCCCTGGGTGGGATCGCCGCAGATCCCTTCCCTGCACAGAACCTTTTGCTTCGGAATGAGAAGTAACTCGGGCTCCGAGCCGCGGGGAAGCAGCCGGCACAAGGTCGAGCTGGCCAAGGGCAGATGCTGAATCATCAATAAATGTCCAGCGCAGTTAAAATTGTGATCATGACATACAGCTTTGCAGCCATTGGTAACTCACGTCCTTTGTGTTAACCCGAGCTTGCCACGTGGCAAACGGTGGACTGAAGTTAGTAGGGAAGGCAGATGTGCGACTCCTGCTTACCTGTCCAAAACAGAAGGGGGATTCCACCCAACCCCGTTTGATGGACAATGCTAAATCCCTTCCCAGCTTCCACCAGCTTAACTACTATATGAAATAAATGCAATGAAATTAATCCTTTCGTTCTCAGGCATGCCATTAGCATTTTAAGAGCCTACAATGCCTTGGAACCGCAAAGGCACTTTTCTACTTCCAACAATCTGGTCTCACTGAAAGGTGTAATTTCTGAGCATGTCCTTGTTTTCGTGGGTGAAGTACAAAAAATCTATGACAATCTATGACAAGAACTCTTACTGAGGACAGCCCCGCGGGCCTCAGCCCGAACAGACTATAAATAACCCTGACACTCTGTGTCTCTATTGCTACAGCATTGTAGCATCAGATTCAGGGAAAGAGAAGTAATCTGGTATTTCAGTCTATTTTCAATGTAAGTTATTTTATTTGCACATATGCAAAAAGAAGAGAGACAATCGCCAATAGCAAGGAAGCAATCTTCCCTTCTCGAAGGCTCAGCCCAGACACCCAAGCCCACTTTCCAGGAAGATTTCCCTGAACTCTGTTTCCAAACCATAAATCAACTTTGCGAGGAGTGCTATGGAACAAAGCCAACGGGACAGACCTTCCTCAGGAATTAAAACCCAGCTCGCAAGGAAACAAAAGCGTACGTGTCACCGTGCTACTTAATGACTCACTCACTTGGCACGATATTTTCTATAAAAATATTGCACCTAATTCAAGCAAGTATTTCCCTCTTTTAATTTGTTCTAAATATGCATATCATTAAGACAAGGCTTCTCATATACTGTCCAGTTGAAGGAAGAACCAATGAGTTCTCCTCCCCCGCCCCAGAACATCTCATCGCAACTTGAATATGGATGTGAGTGAAGAACAGCAATCAAGCATGAAATTTTCTGCAGGGAGCTTCCTAGTTTATAAACCTGTGCTCTCTCTGAATGCAGAGCCACTCAGACCGGCTCGAGCACCGCGTGCTCCATCCCGTGCTCTCTGCTGGGAGGTTCGTCCCGAGGCAGCAGTAGCCCTTCCCATCACAGACCCCAAACCAAGAGGCAAGTGCTTACCGATATCTCTGTATCAGCAAAGATGAAGCAGGTGGGTGCAGACAGCGGTGGTTTTAAAGCATGTACTTAACAGCTCCGCCTGATGAAGGAAATAATTATTCTACAACCTTGGAACAACATGCAGGAAATTTGCTGGGGCCATTACCACCGCGCGTACAGTCTGGAGTGGAAGGAATAAACTGCACCTCTGGAATGTTGTTAAGATGAGGGGGAAGTGGTTTGTAGCCTCAGGCATGCTTTGCTGTTGTTACCGTGCTGTCAGTAGCCTGCCTGGCCTAGTTACAAACTGCTCATAAAGAGAAAAGTTGAATTGAGCAAAGTAGCACCTTTGTGTTGTGGATGCGCTGTTTGGCCGGGGCTGAGCAGAACTGGGTTTGGATCTGTGCACAGCCATCTGGAAACATATTCTGCGTGGTGAGTGTAATTAATGTCCGCAAACCCTTTTGCAACCCTCTACAGAAGGGCGCTTTAGGTTTGAAAGCCAACAAAGTTGAAGAGGAACTGAGTCGAGGGAGCCGGAGGCAGAGCTGCTCCTGCAGCACGCCGGCGCGCTGTGTGCGTTACGCAGCCGTTGCGAGTGCTGCCTCACCAGGGCAGGCAGCAAAGACAATCAACAGGAAAAAGGGATGATGCAACACCTTGCAAAATTTCCTGACAGGAGCAGAAATAACAAGCAAAGGAAGGCAGAAAGACACAAATAAATAATTGAGACTCACTGGGGTCGGAAGCTCTTTTAAAAAGGAAAGTATGTTAATGACACAAAAGCAACAGGGAGAGGTAGTCAAAATAGGCAAGAGGAAAGTGGAAAATTCTGATTCACGGAGTCTGACCATTTAGTCTGTGACTGGGCACCGGTATTAGAAAGGTTGAGTGGGTTTGGGGGTTTTATCATTACTGTTTATTAATCCCATGCAGCGACAGAGAACTGCTCTTTCCGTTGGGGGCAGGCTGTTGGAGCACACGGAGTGTTTACCGATCTGCTCCATTCCTCTGTGCCTGAGCACAGTAAAGCCTCAGCATCACCGTGATACGTGACTCTTTTCTAGGACGCCTGCACCTCGAGCCCCGAGTTGGCGGACTCAGGTGTCCCCAAGCTGAAGGAAAGGCCCGGATCTGGTTCCAAATACGGGTTTGGCTCATTTGCGCTTGCTGATCCCGCAGAAGCACCTCTGAAACACAGGCAAGAGCGATGGCTCTGCTGCGCAGAGTTGTAGGAAAATTAAGAAAGGGTGATCAGGAGTCCAAGATGATCCAGAATAAATTTCCTTTCATAAATGTTGCCAACTTTGAGGGATTTTTTTTTTTTTTTTCATTTTAGAACACTTCACTTTTCAAGCTGTACAGTCTCTGGAGTTCTTCCCCACCCCGTGTTCGTATCACACCTAACATGCTCGAGTCTTGGTCTACAACCAGAGCTTCTTGTGGCTGCCACAGATACAAACAAGAAAATAACTGAAGTATTGCAATCCTGTTTGTTTTCTCTATAAACAAAGGGCACACTGGTAGAGGTTGGTCTGCTACTGACTATTTTACATTCACCCGTCCCTCTTTGTCTACAGCGTGCAGTTAATGCTTTTCATTTTGCCATGCCTGTCAGCACAGCGTTCAAGGCTGAGCCTTTAAGATGTCATTTATGCTACTGAACAGATGCTTACAGAGCTTTCTCAAAACGCATGAAATTATCATACGCATGCGGGAGCTGGAAACACACATGCTTATGCACCTCCCCGAACTGAGGCGGAAGCCTGGCTTGCCAAGCACAGGTTTCTGAAAGATCCCCCATCCAGTCCCGGAATTATCAAGTGTGACTTAAATGCGGAGTCTTATAGGAGAGGCTTTTTGAAGGGTCATCTCAGGTTGCATTCACTAAAAGCTGTGATTTATGGAAACGGAGGAAGAAAAGAACCTCCCTGCCCCCCCCTTCACCAACCCCGGACACTGTGTCCCAAAAGGAAACCACCTCCATGAAGTCTCAGCCTGCGTCTCCCGGCTCTGTCTGCATCAGCTCTCCTGTTTGTTCTAACCTTTTTCCCAGGACATAAATGATAATTTTAGACTAAGTACACAAGCTTACCTCACCAGTAAGGGTATTTATAATCATTTAAAACGTTTACAAGCCTCTGCCTGCTATGGTGGGATACCACAAGGTGAGGCTTACAACTGACTCATCCCCAACACGCTCTTGAGTTTCCCGTTTTGGCCAGTGGACAAACCTGAGCCCATCAGTAAGGTCAGACATGCAGCTTCTCCCAGAGACGGAGAAATAATTTCTCAAAGCACAGCCCCTGCTCTGCAGGGCAACCAGGGAGAGGGACACGGCATCCCAAGGAGCTTAGCTGGGGCTTAATCGCTTGATGCGGCCACGCTGAAATGTGAGATGTTTATGTCCGCACTTTGCAGCTGCAGGAAGGAGGGGTACCCCTGAGGATTTTTCGAGGCTATCACTACATGACAAACTCAAGCTGTCCCTGAGGCCCGTGCCAGTGCACCCGGGAAGATGCACCTCATCAGCTGAGACCAACGGAAAGAGCAGCTGTGTGGCATTGTGGCTCGAGGACGTTAAACCTGGTTGAGAAGTGCTGTGACAGATGAGTTACAAAGCCGCTGTTGTTCCTTGTAGCACCACAAGACTTAGGGGTCTTTGGGTAGCAACCGGTTATACTTTGCAGAGAGATGTTGAGTACTCTTCTGGGAATCTAACAGGAAAAGGCTTATTTTTGATCCGCGCATATTTATCCTCCCTTTTGTTTGCTCATAGCAGCACTTTCTGACAGACCTGGATGCCTGAGCAGCACAAACGTTGAGGACTGAAGCTGCTGTTATCACTTTGGTATTAACATTTCCAGAAACACAAGAAACCCATGAATGATTCACAGGCAGAGGAGCTGCGGCAGCCATCCCGCTCCAGGGAACTGCGGGGTACCGGCACACGCTCAGCAGAAGGGGAAGAAGCACCCAAGGAGAAGCAGTGTACTCATGTAGGACACAGAATGGAATATTCCTCAGGAAACCCCTTTCCCCAAAGAAGGCCGGGAGGAAGGAACGAAAGGATTAGAGGTGGAGGAAAGGAGTTTTCTCAGGCTTGACTGCAATTAAACCTATCCCAGGCTGACACCAATTCCCTCCCAGCTTTCCTAAATAACAGCTGTCAACCTGTTATAAGGAGGAGAAGAAAGTAAAAAAAGGCACAGGGACAAGAAAAAAAAAAAAAAGGCAATCTCTACTAAAACTAAAGCCCCTGTGCCCCCTTCCAGGGAGCGCTGAGCCAGGTGCTCTGTGCTGGGGGGGTGAGCGCTGGCCGGTGCAGCGCGGGCAGAGAGATGCTGTGACAGCCCAGACCTCAACGGGCAGCTGTGACCCAGAGCGACCGCAGAGGGGAAGCGGGAAGGAGCATTTCAGACAATGTGCTCCTCTCATTTCCAAAGTAAACCCCATATTCTGCTGCCCTGGAAAAGTCTGGGCTTTAAGTGCCAAAGTCTCTTTCACGCGGGCGCTGAAATTATTAGGTTGGATTCTCACAGTGCGAATACCATGGAGCGAAGCAGATTTCCATCCAAAAATCCAGTTCTACACAGCTTCCCACTAGCTCCGTCCCCACGAGCCCATCCTGTCTGGCTCTCAGCCGAGGGGCAGGGAGAAGGAATGCCTAAAGATGCCGGAACAGTTTGCAAACACCCCCAGTGCCTGCCTGCTCCGGGAGCCCAGGGGACAGACGAGCCTCTGCCTACAAAACCTGTCCTGCTGCCGCCGGTCAGAGAGAAGCAAGTCCCAAAGAAAACCGGAGCTTCAGGCAGTAGGAAGTTATGTCTCTGAAAATGCTCCAAAAACAGTATTTATTTTCCACGTTCATATACAGCATTTTAGTTGAATCACTTAGGGAGAGACTGAATAACACTGCTAAGTATTTTGTGTGATTTATTTTTTTAATACTGAATGAGGTCTTCCATTGGAACAGTTTAGAAACAGGGCGGATGAATCCCATGACCTCTTTTCCTTACATATTACAATATTCTCCCAAAGGACGGAGGTTATGTAAGATCCCACGGGAAATCTGGTAAGGGTGTCAGGCAGAAACTTTTTATCAAGTAATTATTTCAGATTAGAACCACCTGAGTAAGGTAAATGGGATTCACGTGTGATGCTGGCTTCTGCAGGATCGTCTTCTTTTATAAACACCACTCCACACAGCACGCAAATCCAGCTGCAATAAGCTATTTCAGAACAGCTTTAACTATCGATATACTAGAACGAAAAAAAGCCAGTGTAAACTTCAGATAAGTAATCAGTAACTTTGTTTAAGTCATCATAACAATATTAGTTATCAGCAAGGTTATGACTTGTATAACTAGTTGAATTCCAGAGAGAAGCTCTGGGGCAGATATTGTTTATTTTTAACATGAGATTAGAAGATCCTGAATGCTCCCTTTTACTCCAGATGGCTGAGTTCTTTGTTGCATCAAGGAGAAAAAAATTTATTTAGGGGCTCCTATCTTAGCGTTGCTAGACGGATTCCATGACAAATCACGATCCCATCGCTCTCTGACCTCGCTTCTTAGTCTACACAAACTACACAGACATTAAAGAGAGCTCAGTTTGCCCCCTGCACACTAGATGAAGAACTTTTTCTCATTTAATTGGAGAGTACTTCACACTTCTTCGGGTGCCTAAGTGACAACACAACTTTAGCCCACCTCTGTGCAGTTAAGGATGGCTTTCCACTCGCATCAAAACCAACCCCAGTTCCTGCCTGCATGGCTCTCTGCGTACATGGGAAGTAGATACTGTAAGCAGAAAAACCTGCAGGTGAAGTCATCTCATTGCAGCCCTTTGTATGTGTATATCTGCCTTCCCTGGTGTTTCTAAACTCAACACAGAATGGCAGTTACTTTCTAATGGTAGCTAAGGAAGACAGAAGCACAAGACTGTGTGCAGTTATGAGACTGCTGGGATATTTTTGCTGTCTACTGCACAGAATTGAAGGCGTTGAAGTCCTAAGCACGCTTCCTCTTTGCCCTGCCACCCAGCAATATGGGTTTCATGTGACACTCAGACACAGAGTGCTTAACTCAATAAAGCTCTGCAATCTCCTGTGATGGCTCCTCCCTGAACTGCTGCTGAGTGCCTCGGTGGGGAAGACGGATCATAACTGAAAGACACTGCGCAGGCACAGATCTAGGGGAGAACAGTCATCCTGAGTGCAAAACTGCACCAAGCACAAACCCAGAACTTGTTTAGAAGTTGTGCTAACACCTTTGACGAGCCGTCCCTGAAGTCAGCATTTTCCAGCAAAAGCTACTAAAGTCAGCCCACCAAAGGCATAAGCGAATAGTGAATAACATCCCGGGAGACGCTTTGTCTACACTGTAAATGCAGATATGGGGCAGGTTGTGATTGTCATAACACTGGGGCACCTGTTTCACATTTGAACTCTAGGAGAGAAGAGGAGGTCTGCTCTCTGGCTAATTGAGTAACATTCTTACTGTCAAGAAGTTATGAAAACTGAACTCTGAAAAAACAAAATGAAGAAGATTTGTTGCTATAACACATGAAGCGAGATTCCTGTCAAGGAATGCATTTTTGTGCATTACAAATTATTTAAAACCTGCAGTAACTAATATTTCAAAGATGTGGTGGTTGCAAAATCTAAACTGAATTGGGAAAGAATAGGTCTGTTTACATTCAAGGCTGGGACTGCTCAAATGATTATAGGACTGTTGGGTTTCAAATGCACTTTCTAAAAAAGTGTGTAAAATAAATGCATTTTTCAGTCTGTCCTTTGAACTGGCAAAGCTGTAAGCATGATCTTCAAGCTGACAAAAATCACAGGGACTTGGTATGGGTAAAATGCATGCTTTTTTTCTTTTTTTTAAACTCAGAAAGGTGACAAAGGCTTGGATGATGTCTAGGCACTGATGCTGAGTTTCGTTGGTACACAGGAGCTGTATAATGCTGAAAAAGTGCAGGAGAGCTGAGGCAAAAAGTAGTGCTGCATTGCTGGTGCTCAGAAATTTCTGAAATTGCAAAGTACAAGGGGAGAGTTATCGATGAGCTGTTACTTTGGAAAGAAACTCTGAGGGCTGCACTGGCAATGAGTAGACCTGGCCTGAGTCCCACTGAAATGAATAGTATCAGTCATGCAAGCGTGCCCCACGGCTCCCATTCATCGTCATGAACAAATGTGTATTATACGGCTATAAATTGCGATATGCTGTGCAGAACTATGGTCACACCGCAAGGTGCAAACTGGCGTTTCCAAGAAGGCATATTAGAAATTATAATCAAAGACAGGAGTTCAGGAGTATTTAAAGCTGGAAAGGAAAGCTGTCACTGTCTGTTTCTGAAAGACAGCCACAGGAAGCTTTTCCTTACTTTCCATCCCTTTAAAATCTGAACTGCCATTTATCTGTGCTTTTTGCCATCATCACAATCTTTCTAAATCTTGTACACTCTGCAGAAAAACATAGTGGTTTTGGCATGGCAGCCGATCCCTACCTTGAATTCACCCTTAATCTCTTGAAAGCACGAGGGCAGAAATAGCTGCTCTGATGGATATGATTCAATTTAAAAGCATCACTCACTAAGACTGCATTTTTATTACTCAGATCAGAAGTTCACTGCAGATAAGGTTAATTGGAGAAATAGCCATGCAATCCAACAGAAGCGTTGAGTTCCTCTTTATTTTGTCAATAAACGTCAGAGTTTAAGAGATAGATGGCTAAACACTAATTCAGCAACTAGACTAGAAACATATCCTTTAAGGGTGAATTATAAAAGAAAATTATATATATATGGTGTCATGTACTGCTCTATTAGAACAAGTGATTTTTTTCTGGTTCTTTTTATGCCTCTTTTGTTATTATTTCAATTACATTAGGCCACAGAAATCCCATTTGCCATGTATGCATGGCAAACCAAAAAGCTCATCAGGTCAATGATCTGTGGAAAACATGTTTCCTTTTTAATTTTACCAGTATAACTAAACCACTAAGATTTTACTGATGCTGCTTCCTTCTGTGTTACCTCCTGCTCCAAAAGACAAGCACCTCTTTGGGAAGACTCTCTTAGTCTGCTTTCAAATGTTATAACAACAATTGCAAAAAAGCATCTTGTACCAGAATAAATACCGGGATGGAAAAAATAAATTGAAATTATATGGAAAAAATATATTGGTGTAAGCTATTAGCAATGTAAATTCACAAATTCACATCTTCCTGTGCACCTGCACGGGAGCCATTAGGGCATGTTTTGATGGTACTATTAATTATTGACTAGCTCCTTGTGGTCACAGCAGAAGAAACACATCCAGAGGAAAGATTTAAAAAAGAAATATTGCTTCATCTTAATTGCATCAGGGGAAAGAAAAAAAAAAAATCCAAGGTTCACTGCAGATAACAGTAGTGGGAAGACTTCGTTTGGGAAGAACTTTGATCCTGATGTGGCATGTCACAAGACTGAGATACGTGTTTGCTGCTGTCCCAGTCCAGAGAGATGTTCTGGTTTTTGTTAGGCCATTGGCATTTCTAAAACAAGGACCCCTCCAGGAACGAGGGCAGCTGAGAAACTACCCCATGCCTACAGACCTCGGCAACACGTCTGCAAAACAGCAAGACATGTGAGAAGGGCTATGGGCCACCTGGCACCAAAGGGAGGTTACTAATGTGCCAGGTGATTCTCTTGACACTGATTCCGAAGGCGCTGGTCGTTCGGGCATAGAATCATAGAATGGTTTGGGTTGGAAGGGACCTTAAAAATCATCTCGTTCCAACCCCCCTGCCATGGACAGGGACACCTCCCACCAGCCCAGGTTGCTCCAAGCCCCATCCAACCTGGCCTTAGTCCTATTAATCAAGTGAAGCAGCTACAATTAGCGCACTCAGGAGAACAAACAAGACTTAGGTGTGTGGCATATTTTTTTCTGTTGTTGCTATAAATCAGGACTAAATCTGGTCTGAAATTTGCTAATGCCATTTCTCTGATCTCGGTGCTACCATAGGTGAGTTTGATCTACTGCCTAGAGAACCCTCTCCTGACTGTACTCCGACACATCATGAATGAGAATCTAGATAAACAGAGTATGTCATGACAGTAATCTGATCAACAAATGACCAGATCCTAATGAGCCATATTCTTAGTGAAGAAAGGCTTGCAATAAAGAAAGGGAACTTTGATATATTGGTTGTGCTATAACATGGATTGATGCGGGGATGAGTGCCTCCACCCATGTGTGTCTGTGGGTAACTCAAACATGGTGGTGCCCAGCTGACCACCAAGACTTTTTCCTGAGCCTGGGAAAAGCTCGGTAGTTGCGCTGTAATTGGCACAATAATCCTGTTTCTGGAGAGGTGGCAACTGTGTGGGCGGTTACTGTGGTGTCCCAGGGGAAGGTGCAAGGACCGCGTAGCTTCACAAGGTTTATTTACTGTGTCCACTGGCTCGTGAGACATTAGAGAAGCTGGAAGTGGACTGACCTGCTTACAGGTTTGTGTTTGGTGAAGAGCCACCAGGACGGCATTCAGCCAAGTGTTGCATCTTCTGATGTGACCCTCTTGTGATAAAGGCTTGAGCCACTAAATACCAGAAAACGACCTGCCCTGGCTTAATACTCACTGCTGCACTGGAATACACATTGCACAGACAGCCTGGTAATTGGCAAGGAAGGGTCTCTTTGCAGCTAATCTGCATAATCAGACCCGGAGGGCTTGATTTAAACAAAACTGCTACTGTCTGCAGAATGGTGCACGGGCCAGATCATGAGCTCTTTTGGCAACAGGCTCCAAAAGAAATGAATTCAACATGTCCATCTGTGTGGATGTAGAACTTCTTAAATTACCCTTTTCCTATGGAGTTTTTTGCCCACAAAATCTAAGCCAGCACCAGACCCCAGATTCCCCTCAACAGAGATCCTTATATTCAGCTGGGAGGATGTTTTGCGCAATGTGATGTGTAGAGAATGGTTTCCTCTTTTTAGTATCAGTTCTGTCTAGTAATTCATAAGAAATGTGGTGTTAAGGGTTTTTTTTAGTTTAGTTTATTTCTTGAATCTATAATAGATCTTGGCTTCAACACCAGATGTTATTAACTCCTTGTTATTCAGAAATAAACCAGTACTTTGAGTGACCAATTATCTCAAATCATACTTTAATCAAATTGTAAGTCCGTAGCATACATGGCGAAATGTAAGGATAATCGCATTCGGAATGTTTACAGAAATGTTCAAATTATCTTCATTTGTGCAATACAGGAGCATCCAAGCCCTCAATAAACAAGTCTCTCGAGTCCAAAAAAACTTCGAAGTTAAACAGATAAGAGACAAAGCTGTGAACAGAAAACGCAATCCCTCTCTTATAGGTAAACAAATGAGGCACAAAAAGGGAGTCCAAGGAAAACCGTGGCCAACCTCAGGATTTCATTTTCGCCCCTGATGTGGTAAGACAGTACCTTTGGCACATGCCTATCTTGCATCTCAGAACAAATATCAAATGTAAATACAGTTCTTTGAAGTCAGTCTGCAGGGATCACTCCAGAGATTTCACTTCATTCACCACAGATGTAGCTTTGCTGCTGCCTTGATTTTCTCTGCTCTTTCAAAACACCGGACTTGTGATTTTACATCAAGTATCGATGCTCTAAAAGCGCCATTTCCAGCGCAAAATGAACTGAGCTGAATCTCATCTCAAAGCAAAAGAAGCAAAAGAAGTTATATTTCTAGAGAAGTGTTTGAAAACATGATTGCTAATTATTTCTGCACCAAAATCAAGAGGTACCAAGGTACACGGATCATGTTATTTTTAAGGCCATATGCTCGTTAAAGATAGGCTCAGCATTTTATCCTCACCCTCACACTTCGGATGAGTGGGGCTGGCAGCCCTGCACCCGGCTCTGACCCTGTGTGTATCCTGATGAGTTTTTACTTTCACGTGACCTCGGCTGAGATCTGCTCAACTTCTCCTGAAAAGCTGAGATGGGTTCGACTTGGCGCTATATTCATTTACCGTGGGAGAAAAAAAAGACATGAGGAAGGAAGGAGAAGACCCCCCCCCCGCCAAAACAAAAAAAAAACAAACAAAAAAAATCCAGTTAAAAATTGTTACGATCAATTTGTAAGAATTCATCTTCCCCCCAGACCAGAACCCTTCCTGGGTCTGCAGTGCTCTCTGCTGGGTGCCACCGGCTATTGCTCAGCCGGCGTGAATGGAAACCGCCTCTCGGACGGGGCCTGAGGGAGCCGCTGCCCTCCAGGCGCGTCCCCTGGGCTCGTAGGGCTGGGAAAAAATGGTGACCTCCATGTGGTCAAGCCTCAAGGGGCCACCTGCTCTGTAACGGCAGGAATCGCCTGCAAACAAGAGAAAGGTGGCCAAAAAATACAGCATCCTGATGTTAGCAAATGCCTGCTATTGCCCACCTGGTGTGCTTGCTGTCCTCTGCCACGCAGCCAGGTCCTGGAGTCGCAGTCCCGACTCCTACAAGCTTTTACTTACTAGAGTAAAACTTAACTTTTCAGCAGTTACAATAGTGGCTTTCTTCCAAAGGTGGTGTGAGGCTGTACTGACAGCAAAGGGATTCCATAACGACCAGCCGAAGGGGCGAAGAGCTCGGTCTCGGGCACTCTGAGGGCACGTGGGGAAGGGAGGCCGGGGGGGCACGAGAGGGGGCAACCGACTCCTGTCCCGGTGGCTCTTCAGGAGCTCCGGAGCTGTTAACATCAATGTCGCTGCAGGACCCTGTGGTTCCCTCGTACCGCTACTGTCTTTAGCCATAATTTGAGGCAGCGCAGCTCTGCATGGGGAGCGGGAAGTCAGGTGCAGAAGCGGTTCCCCAAACAAGCGTGCTCGCTCACCTCTGCAGGCTCCTGGGAGAAGGCCCTGATGCTCACTGGTGACCTCCCCATGTTTACGCACAAAGGGAGGGAGACTCTGAGGTCAGAGTGGAGAAAGTAGCTCTTTAGCAGGTAATGAATCCACAAAAGTGTGTTTGCACAGGGATTTGCAGTTTGGCCTGGGTTTGGAGGTACAGCTCCTGCAGCAGCTCTGCTCTGCATCACAACAGCCATTTGCGTCCTGCTGCAGGTAGGGTTTGTCAGCTTTAGAGAAAGAAAATGAGCTGTATGGGATTTTCTGTCCCATTAGTGTCCGGGGTTAGTTGCGAGCTGCTTGTGTACATTGTAAGCAACAGCATCGAGTATGGAAGAGTTCTGCCAAGGGCTGGAGGCAAACCTCTGACTCCTTTTGTTTCCCCTGCTTTAATTTGGAAAGAACCAACACATGAAACACAAGCGGTCCCAGAAAACCGAATAAATGTAAGACTTCAACGCTGGCTTTTCCCGACTACACACCTCTAGTCAGCTCTTCGGCCTCTCACCCCTTCTGAGACCAAAGGTCAGTTCGGCCACATGTGAACTGCTGCCCTGAGAGAGGAAGAGGAAGGAAATCACACATCACGCACAGCTTTCTAGGCCTTTCTTGGTACACCGTGTGTATGACTCACCACAGCGTGACGGCAGCCTGATGGTGACTAGAGACTGGCATCTATCAAAATTTGGTTTCCTCTTTCAAAGTCGCTCACTTGACATCTGCAAGCAGTATTTTTCATGGGCCTGAGAACAATCGTGCTTTTGTTTGGTGGGGCTGTATTGGAAGAGTCCTTTTGCTGGAAAGTGTCAGGAGAGTTCCAGCTAAAGCTGCTTATTTTCATCACTTCTGGGAAAGACCAGTCTGGCTCCCAGCCTAAGGAAGAGTGGAAAAACTGCTCTTCCAGCAAGTATTGAGGAATTGCTTTCTGAAATTGTCCCAAACACAATTAAGCCATCAGTCATCACTTTATAGGCTTCCAGCTTCATAATGACTTTGTTCCTCTGTCACATATAGATGACATTTTGTTAAAGAATTGAGGTTTTGTTGCAACTTTAACATCTTAATGTTCTGGTTTGCTCACCATCCCCAACCCGTCTCTTGCAAATAATGTCTTTCACTGCTATAAAGTTAACAGTTCCTTTTCCAGCAAGGCAGCTGTGAGAAAGCTGGATTTAAGATGCAGGTAACTGAATTTCCCTTCCATTTCTGCAACCATCTTCCTATTTTATGTAGCCTTAACATCTTGGAGCCTCGGTTCTCGATACTGTCCCATTACCTTATATATCACCTGTTAAATACATGCCTTCAAACGTCTGAAAAGTGACAGGAAGCTAACTTTAAAATAATTAAATAAAGTTATGTTCTTTATTGCCTTCCTCTGGGACTCATGCAGTCATACCTGCAAGATTCTTTTATTCTTTTTTTCTGAAGCCATGAAGAATTCGCTTGGTTTTTGTTGTTAAAGTGAAAGCTGAGGTTTACATGAAACCATGTGACTCCAGGAAATGGGGCTTTTAAGTGAAAACACTTTAACACGAACTGTAAGATTCTGAGACCAGGCAGATGAGTACGCGATGAGTATGAGGGGCTCAGTTACTCAGGCAACAAAGGCAAGGTCTGTAGACCAAGACTGTATCCCACAGTCAGACACCATCCTTCCCTGTAACATCAAGGTAACTTTGCAATAGCTGCTAGAAGAATAATGGTTTTGTTGCTTTTTAAAGGATACCATCACTTAGATTTTGGTATCAAACACTTTCCAGGGATGAGCAATGGCAATCTGGCCAGTAACTGGGGCAAGGATGTTTACTTCTACCAAAAAAAAGTCAAGAGAGATTTTTATTTGTTTTAGTAACTGGTAATGTCATCACTTCTTTCACATTTTAGCTGAAGTAAACCAGGCACTACGGCACTACGCTGACCTGATCTAATGCTGAAATATCTATGCTGAACGTAGGTGCGATGAGGACTGGGTAGACAGCCCCCCCAGAGTACAGTATGGCAGAAGGTCAAGGAAGAGAGCAGAAAAACACCTTTTTGTTCCGAACTATCACATCTCCACAGCCCTTGTGCTCCTTAGAGGCACTGCCCTCCAACACCGCCCCAGCAGCCTATCTTTGCTGTTAGTACAAAGTACTTCAGTGGGCATAAAACGGAACAATTACTCTCATTCATCAGGAGGACTGTATTTTCAAATTTTTTTTTTTTTTCCTAATACGGCAGCATGGATGTGAACAGCTGTTTGCCAAAATTCCACGCGTGGGGCTACTACATTACAGCTCTGGTAGGAAAGGAGTAACAGCGAACACTGGCAGTGTGAGGAGGCAAATGTACACTAGGCATGGCAGGAATGCAGGGTCTCTCGGAACACCGCATCAATAAAGCTGTGTTTTGCCCAATGGTTTTCCCACTCACACGTGGAGGCAAAGAGCCTCTTCCTTGTTGGCAAAGCAACCTCAGGCCTGCAACATCACACCCATCATTCATCTTTTAGAAGTCTCCTTAAGGAAGTGCATTTAGGAAGGGTTATAACCGGGCAGCACTCACGGTCAGGAAAGGCGTTCCAGGAATAGCAGGTATGAAATCATGTCCCTAGCCCACATGCAATCCAAGGACTATTTTTAGGAAGAAGCCTAAACCGGAAGTTTAACGGTGGGTCTTTTAGGACTTGTTTCTGTTATAAAGACAGTTCGGTGAGCATTGCCTGAGTTTACACAGTCTCATGAAATACCTAAGGGTGCCAAAGAGACCTTTTCAGTGGAGTATAGAGGCTAAAATTAGCAAGGGCATGGGAAAATGTTGAGGAAAATGCATGAGAGTGGTATTTACAGAGGGAGGTGACCTTGGGTGACTTGCGTGACACGCACTGTGAGTCGGGGCAAACAGTGCCTGAGCACCAGTGCCTTTGATATTCTTACTTTTTACTTACTTCTGCACGTAGTATGACTGTCACGGCCTCACTAATAAGGCATCTAAGCATCACCTACTTCTACACCATGGTACCTCTGGGAGGCAGAGAAGTTCCGGAGTACGTTTGAAACGCAGAGGAGGTGGGGAACTAACCCAAAGACACACATGAAGTCTGTGTCACATCAGAGATGTAAACATACTTTTCCTGTGTCTTTGGTTAATACTTGCATTATGGAGGTGGGTATTCTTTCTTTAAAAACAAAAGAAACAGGGCTGGCTGCTAGTAATGAGAAGCCAGAATTTTAACAATGCCTTATTTCTTAGCAAATGTGCTCATTATTTGGTAATCCTTAAGTTATTAATTGAGAAACAGAATGAACGAGACTTGTTAAACTACTTAATCTACTAGTAAAATTTTAAGATCTATGTAAGATAATGCTCTCTGATTTTCCTTGGCTTTTTAATTGAGGCCCAATATTGGTCATTGCCTTTTTTTTTTGAGTTATAACTTTTGTTTCTTTACTTATGCTCAGGACTCGCTTGCTGGGCCAGAGAGACCTAGTGTGGCTGCTGGAGGTCAGTTTCTTTAAATAAAAAAGTAATCCAGATCAACGTGGGATTACAGGGCACAAAATCTCCTCATGGCTAAGCAGGGTCAGTGTTCTTGGATGGCAGAACTGCCCTGAAGTTTTAGTTTGCAATGAAATACCTGGCCTCTTGTTGGCTGCTGGGTTCCCCTCCCAGCAACGAGCTTGACAAGTGCTATTTTGCTTTTAACTGACTGGTGCCCCTGGTCCAGGTGAAAGGATATGCTCCACACCCCCCCAGGATTGCAGCAGTCACAGCTCAATGTCTCCTTAGCTCAGGAGCACAGATGCAGCCCCACGTGCTGAGCCCTACAGAAAATCTGTCTTTTTTCTTGGGTGCTAAAAGGTCAGCTGGGCACACAGGAAAATCCAACCCAATGAAGTTGGCATCGTTACTTTCCTCACTGCTGTTTGGATTCATCAGTGTTTCTGGTCACAGTGGCCAACTCTCGGTGTCGTGGCAAAAGATTAGATCTTATCTGTGTTCAAAGAAATTATAAGGGAATTCTCGTTGTGTACATAAGGCCAAATCCAGAGTTATGCTGAGCCAGTGACTGCCATGGGGAGCCAAATCTCTTCTTGAAATTGCCTCAACACACATACGTAAACACCTCTGATTTTAGGGTCTCTGTGTTAGGATGCTCTGTCATCATAAAGCACTTTTCCTGTGTGTGTTTGTTTTTCTCCATTTGTTTTTACCTCCTATGAAATCATCATTAGCAGCAGGAGCTATGTTGATTGTCTCCATGCTTCTGACAGAAGTAGGAACATCTCGCTTAGACTGCGGCTCAGCAGAGGCACCGTTCAAGCAAAGTGTTCAGAGCTCACTTCAGGAAGAATCCTTACATCAGGATTCCCCACCATGGACACAGAGAGTGTTACATTACAGGATCCCATGGGGTGCCACAGATCCCTTACACCCCCCCCCCCCCCGAAAGGAGGGATGCCGAAGGTGAGTGGGGGCTCTGTCTGCAAGACAAGTGTCCATTGTGGTTGCTGAATGACACATCTGCCTGCTAGAAATAGACTTCTGATCAACCCCCTGAGCGAGCTTACAGCTGGCCCCCAGCCTGAAATGACTTCAAAGCTCTGAGCTGGGCCCAAGGGGTCCAACATCCTCTTCCTCTGAGTTCGCACACCACCTGTGCTTAAGCAACAGCCACTGCCAGGAGCTCCTTTTCCTGACCAGAGATGCTAAGACCTACACATCAGGGGCTGAAGGCAAAGCCGTGCCAAGAACATCAAAGTCAACTTCTATTGGCAACTGTACCTTTGAGGAAAGTGGGATGTTGCTTATGCAGGACATTAGCAATGATTTTAGAATAGCTGTGTTTAAAAAAATAACAACTTCAACAACAGGAAACAAAAACGGGAAAGATCTGAAACCAAAGTTCTCCAACAGAGAATCCGTTACAGCATGGGACTCCAGTGATAAGACTCAAACCACTAAAACAGCCACCTGAAAAAATATTTCATCAGGACGTGAGAGTGAGTAGGTCTTAGAGATTGTTACTTTGTAGTGGAGATGGTTTGAGGTCACCCCTAACAGTTACCTCCATATTTCATCTATCGGTAGGGGTGGAATGGGTAGGTGGAGGGCTAAGTACCATTCCCTTCAGCACGACTGATCCAAATCACCTGGAATGCATCTTATTTCGTCATGCTCACAACAGGAGAAGCTGTACGTTGTCACAAGCAGTGCTGAGAAGAAAGTAGGTTTGAAAATTATTTATGCAGCGAGTCTGTTAAGACCACTGCTGATTTACTCTGTCTTCTTAAGCACCCTGGACTGTCTTGCTCCTGAGGTTCTTGTAATATATGTATATATATACACACACACAAAAGTATACATACACCTGCTGTTTTATAAACAAACACACACAGTGTAAAAGTTTTGGGGCAAGAAGCATTTTCTTGTTCTAGATCTGTCCTAACTATATTCCCTAGTGACTCAAACAGCGGGGAGGCAGTCCCTGACTCGGGTCCTAGGGCCAGAACATTAATAAATACATGGCACGATGAAGAAAAGAATATTTAGTAATATATAAGTAATATAGTAATATATAAGTAATAGGTCCACAGGAGATGCAAGAGGCTTGTGCAAGCAGAGGGACTGGATGTGGGGAGAGCAGCTTGTGTTTGCCCGCACTGTAAGCGCTCCTTGTGCATGAAGACACGAGGGGACGGAGGGCAGGGAGCAGAAGAGGTCTGACCCTCAGCCTATTTATGCCGCTGTTGTTGCAGAGGTTGCAAGAGGGCTGCTCTTGATTCAGGTACTGCTCTTGGTCACGTACGTTTAAAGCAAGCAGGTCTGGTACCTGTCCGTACGGGGCGCAGCTAAAGCACAGAGGGGAATCTCTGGGGTGTAGTCGACAGAATTCAGGGACGGGGGTAAAGAAAACACAGAGCATAAGGGGGGGGGGGGGAAGAAATAACTCCCCCCCCCCCCCGCGTGTGCACACCCGCACGGAGCCCCTCCGTGGGCGCACGACCCCCCCCTCTCCCCAGGAGCCGCCGACCCCCGCGCCAGCAGCGCAGATTCAGGTTAATCTCGGGAAAACAGCGCTCTCCGGGCAGAATCCGCGGATGTTTCGTTTGCTGCCATTGTCCGCCGTTCCCGCCGGGGTCCCGCCGCCACGGGGGCACCCCGTCCCCGCCGGGCTGCAGAGGGCACCCGAGCACCGGGGAGAGCCCCCGCCGCGGCCCGGGCGAACGCCCTTCTCGGCCGGGGGGGGGGTGGTGGTGGGGAGGGACGGAGCCCCCCGCCTCCCCCCGCGTCGTGGGCAGTTCCGTGTGCGCGGCGCTGCGGGGATGCCCCGAATCCGCGTTACGAAACGCCGCTGCCGGGGACCATCTGGCACCGCTGTGGCACCGGGGGCTGCGGCGCTCGGCGAGGGAGGAGGGAAAGGGATTTACAGCCCTGGGGGGACTTGGGTCATCCGGGTACGGGCTGCACGCCAAAAAAACGGTGGCAATAAACACGTCGGCCCAACCAGCTCAGTTTCTTACTTAAGTAATTTCCCGGACTGGGAGAAAAATGCAGAATTGCACAATGTTATTGAGTGGCCGTTTTCTCACTGTTGTGTCACCTCGAGGCACAGGGGATGTCACTAAAAGCCGCGTGTGTTGCGCATCTGGAGAGAGCTGATGAAGCCTCGGCAGCTGCCGGTGAGCTCTGGCCTTCGGGCCCGGGGAGGCAGAATGGAGGTGTTGCGGAGAGGAGCTTGCAGTAAGGGCTGTCACCTCCACCGCGACGCTAGCACCGAGGGGTACGTGACCCACCCCAGCTCAGACACACTGCTGTCCCTGGGTTTGCCATAGCAATGAACAAAAGCTCTCATAAAATTTGCAGAGCTATAAAAGGGGTTTAGGGGCTCATACTCACTGCTTTTCGGAACACATCCTACAGTCCCAGTGAAAGCAGGACATTGTCCTGACTACTCTCCCCACCCGTGCATCCGAATGCATTAGAAAGCCAAATAATCCACCCAAGAAGGCTTTTCTCAGGACAAATCGCAGTAACTGTTCTGACAATTTATCACCCAGCTCACTTGTTTCCCTCCTGGTTGACCAGTGCTTGCTCCAGCAGGGAACTAAATGGTTGATGGGAGGGAAAACAGCCCTGTAAAACAGCTGCGAGTTTGAGGTGTGACCATATTCTTTAGCTTCTGATAAATTCAGTGAGCCTGTATCTCTCCCTGGCTTACTGGAGGATGCTCTTCATGCAATACAGGGAAAATGGGTTAAAGAACCATGTCTGGTTTTGGCGGAAAGAGCAGTAATGTAGAGGCAAGTCAATTGGGAGCCTTTTCAAGACTTCAAGAGACACTGGATCAAGCCCATAGGGAAGAGGAAATAAGCACTACTCTTATCTGCAACATCAATGCTTCATGTTTAGCAGCCTCCATAGATAGCTAGCATCTGTTCTGCAACTCTTCTTACAGAAGTGTTTATATATTTTTATCCCGGCATCTTTAAATAGCTGTATTTTATGTGAAAGTTGTTGAATTTTTTACTGCAAATTCCAAGCCGGAGACAGGTAAGGTATCAGCTCTGAACACCCCAAGCATGTTGATATTTCTAATTTTCATCTGAGTTTAGCAGACAAGATCCTTCATTCCCAGTGACAGAAAAGGATTGCATTTTCCCTATGACCTCATCATGTACTCCCTTTGTGACATCACTGCAGAGTATTTATCTCAGTAACTTGATTAGCTCTTCAGGGTTGGTTTGGGTTTTTTTTTCACTTTTAAATCAGTAAGAGCTCCATTGTTGCTACAGTAAGCAGCCATTTTGGGTTATTTGAGTGCAACCTGCAGATAAGATGACTGTCTCCTGGAGGCTTTTGTTGTCTCTTTTTGCTAGCAGCCTTTTGTTTCTCCCCCTCTTTATATGAAATTTCTCTGAGTTTGTTCTCTGTGTGTGGGAAAGTACAGTGATCACAACTGCTTCCACAAGTGGTTGTGGAATTTGTACCGCCCTTGGGAATCCCAGCCTGAACTCACAAGTCTCAGTTCCATGTGTGAGCTGGCACATCCCCCTGCTGCAACGATTCAGCCTGTCCCCAGCACTCCTACAGAGAGGGCAGAAGGCTGGGCAGACTCTTAAGTGGCTAATGCTCCTCCGTTAAAGATGTCTGTGACACAGAATCTGGCAGTCAGGTTCCTTACATGATGAAAATGGATCCAACTCTGTATCAGCCCTGGAAAACACTCATTCTGTGAACTTACAGCAAGACACATGGGAAGAGAGTCTTTCCCTTTTTTTGTGCTGAAGAAAACAGATAGGGCGTCTAGGATTTGGCAAAGATAAAAGGTATTCAGTTTCAGTTGTAAGAATGGAATAGTACTGAAAGCTGGAGAGAAAGTTTCAGCCAGAAATCCAGGATTTGTCCAGCAGGTTCTGATTCCTACGATTCAGCTGTGTAGAAGTCATTACACCTCCTCACTTCCCTGCTCTCTGAAATGCAGGCTGATATTTATTTACCTGCCCTAACATGGAATCAGCTGAGTCGGTAAGCGCTAGCAGAGTGCCAATGGCCACTATTTCTAGAGCTCAGAACTTTTCAACTGAATCATATATACCACAGCCCAGGTCAGGTGGATGTGATGTGCATCCACTCACTTGGGTTTTTTCCCCTTTGCCAAATAATTAAAAATCACAAAACTGGTATAAACAGCTGACCTACAAACAATTGTTTCTATGTGCATATAAAGCTCGTGTCAGAGTTGTAGCATGCTACAGTGGTTTTCATCTGCGTTTTTGCAGCTCTTAGGAACAGAAGGGAGCTATTCTGACCATCCAGCTCACATCTCCCGAACAGCCCAGGTCAGAGCCTTCTCCCATGATACCCTGACTACATTCCTGTTCTTTGCTATCATGGTCCCAGGTAATAATCAGAAGGGAGTGCCCACAGTCACGTGGGGGATGAGCCAGTTCAGTCGAGTTCCTCATTTTCAGGGTCAACAATTCCTTATGTTCCTTCACACTCACAGACTATTTCCCAGGCTACCAGATGAAACCGTTGCAGTCCACTTTCAGCTCTGCCAGTAACCCACAGCTCAAGACAGACAACTGGCTTCCCTTCCTTCCTTCCTTCCCACAAGGCTTTGAACAGCACTTGTCTCTAAAGTCAGTTTAGGGCCTAGCCTATTAGGACCTCTGAAGAGCTCTTCTAAATAGGAGTCATCATGATAAGTTACACCTAATTAAATAATCAACCTTCTCAAAAACCTTGTGAAAGAGATAGTTAGGTAAGTTTTATCAGCCCCAGTTTACAAGGAGATCACAAGATTACCTATGAGATATGCTCAAAGCTACGTATCACACACAACCAGAAGGCAAGCCAGGACCGCGTTCTTCTGCTAATGCCGTGCTGTAATCCCCAGAGCGCACTGCCTCCTAAACCAGCCTTCATCATCAGGGCCTCATTCTCTTGAACAAGTTCTGTCTTTTCTTCACCTTTCTATATTATAGACTTTGCTTCTTTAAAACATGCTGGAAGAGGCAGTCCTAGTACTTGAACTGCACTTGACTCTGAGGGGTCCGTCCTTGTCTACGGGTAACTGCAACACTTGCTAAACATGCCTTGCACCTTGGTAGTGCTCGCAGTGAGCACTGTGATAAATCAGACTGACCTCCAGCTACAGACTCTCCCAGCAACCCCCTTGATTCACGCAGTTTAATTGAGCATTGAAGATAATCAATTACAGCTGGTTTGTAAGCATCTGATTTGGTAATTCTCATCATTTGCTGAGCTTTTTCTCTTTCCCCCACAGATGCGAGCGTACAGGGCTCCATGCCCTGTTATTTTTCAGTCTGTTTTTCCAGGCTGCTTTCGCCATACTGCTTCATCCCCACCACCACACCTGCCATCAAGGAAACACCTGATACAGTGGTGTATCTTCTGTTGCCTGTAATATTTTAACTTAAATCATCAGGACATCTGTGTTTCCTGACAAGTGTGTAAAGAAAATGTAGATTCTAGAAGGGTGGTGTTAAAGGAGGTTGAGGTTGTGGACTGCTCAGGCAGTGCTGCCTGATAACACACAAGTTAAATAGCATATGTCATCTCTCCAAAGAAAAAAAATATATAGGCTCTTTTAACATGTTTGTAACTGTGGCTTCATCCTAGAAAACAGATACCCTGGGGGAAAAGAAACCTAGCTGGTAGTTACTATTTCTGCATCTCCTGGTATTTTTATACTACTTCTTCTTGTGGTACCTTTTTGATTTCTCTGCATGTAATCGCCTCAGTGTATGTACCTTTGAAGCACCTATTAAAAATAAAGGGTTAAATAAAATTACTCTGTGCAGCAGATGTATATTGCGATGACTTTGCTAAGTGTTATTCCTCTCCATTATTCACCAGCTTCTATCAGTCTGCTCTCAGCAGGAATGCCCTATGTGGGATTAAAGGAAGCAACGAAACAAGAACAAAAGTCAGGTTTCCCTGGCAGCACAGTTTATGTGCCTTTCTAATGTGTTGCTTCATCTGTCTCACAGAGTAGCGATAGGCCCTGCAGAAGAGGAAAAAAAAAAAAGAATTATGCCTTAATTAAGCACTTCTTTTCTGCTTTTTTGTGTTCCCAGTGAGGGAAGGCTGTGTCATTCTAACTGCATCCATAAAAATCCGTAACGCATAACTTTACTTTTTCTTCCCCTCTGTAGTTCCCAACTGCTTCTCTGGGAGCAAAGCTCCTCTGTTTGGGGATGTTGGCTTGTGCTGACTGCAAGAGCCTGGATAACTTGATCCAAGGGACGAGCAGAAGAAGGGACAGCCTTTCATTTCCAGTTTACCTCTGAATGATCGTGTGGCCTAATATGATCAGTTTGGCTGCCTGTGCGTAACCTTTCAGATGGGTAAAGTAATTCTGTGAGCAAAACGCAATTTGGATTTTGTGGTTAACTGCGTGCTCCAAATAAAGTGTAGGACATCACTGATGAGAACTTTTCTTTGGTGCCTGTCTAATCAGTAATGAGTTCACGCTACGGCTGGCCCTTTCATCGTAAGATGGGGGTATGGTGGCAGGGGGGTTGGACTTAGATGATCTCCAGAGGTCCCTTCCAACCCTGACCATTCTGTGATTATCTTCCCCAGACAGGTAGGGATTTCATTATCTCTAATATCTCCACCCTTCTATGAAATCTGCTTGAAATCAATAAATACTTTATTAGAGAGTCATACGGGCTGCCTTGATCTACCCAGTATTTTCATAAGGACCGGCAGTACCGTGTGGAACAGGAGTTCGTGTGCCCCCGCACCATGTTCTGGTGCACAGTGCACCTCTTACCCGTATGTGTCGTGCACTCAGCCAGCCAGTGGTTTGGACTGAGAACTGTCTATGTAATGACTAATGTAATCAGAAGCCAATCTTGATTAGTCCCTGTATGCAAAAAAAAAAAAAAGCGCATTAAGCCTGGACTGCTAAAAGCTAGCTTGACATGCTGTGACCACATCACAGTAACAACAATTAACAAGGCTAAATGTCTCCTGTCATAGCCTATTCCCAGCCCTCCCTATACTGCTGCACTAAGCAAAGCAGCCTGTTTGTTTTTCTAGCACAAGCTGACCTTCTGCGCAGTCAATATCTAAAACACATTGTCTGAGAAGAGGGAGTTCACAACATTGAATTATGCAATTATATGAGTGCACCCAAGCGTTTAGCAATGCAGACTGCATCCATTCCTGCTGACTAGTGGTGATTTTCAGATACATTGGAACCGGCATGTCTTGAAATGTGAATTCTTTGCAGATGGCTGTATCTGCTCAGCATAGAGCTGTAGGCAAAACTCCACTATGATATTCTGAACAGCTCTCCCGTTGTGTAGCTCTGGGGCATGTGAGAGAGGGAAAGATGTGAACAGAAAGACATTTGCAGCTCCAGTTCTGCTGTTTTGCAGATGGGCCGAGGCTGATAAGCAGAGCTGGGCAAATTTCTGTAACAGCTCTCCTGACCATGAAACTTTCCCAGTTTGAAGGGCATGGAGGGGTCAGGATGTAGAGAAAGTACTGGGAGAATCGGCTGGCCTAAAGTCCCTAGCCTCACAGCACAGGTGAACAGCACGTGCTATTTTGAAGACATCTAGGATGGCCAGCAACTGCCAAAATTCTACAGACACACCATTTTTTAACAGAAATACAATACTGAAAAGGACCATACAGGTTCTTCCATAGCTTGAACACCAACATAAAATTATTAGCAAGTCTAACATCCCGACTATCCTTCATGGAAAAACTTGAATGCTTGTGGTTTTGATAGTTCAGATTTCCTATTTTAAATGTGAATAGTTCAGGGTAAATGATGGTGTTTATGGTTTGAGGGGGGGCTTTTTTGTTTCATGTTTTGGTAAAAGGCAATACTACAGAACCGTGCTTTTGAATTTGGAGGAGTTTGCAAATCTCAGAGATGGCGCAGAACTACAGAGCTAACAAGCTGAAACTGAGAAGAGATTCATGGGTGGATGGGAGCTGGAGACATTCTGTTTCAAATATCTACGAGTGCAGTCCTGTCAAAGAAGAAACAACATGAAGTGCTTAGATCTAGTATATAAGTTCTGACTTCATTTAGGTCAATGAATATGTGGGGTAACTCCACTAAACCAATTGAATTATTTTTTATTATGTAATGGGCAAAATCTGACCTTTTGAAAAGGATTCTGGGAAGCACAGATGAGGATCACATCTACCCTTTTCATCCTTGTAATTTTAAATCCTAAGTGCTCTATATGGTTTAAACGGATGTGTCAGACAGAGGAAACATTATCATTTCTACTTCATGGGGGAGGCAGACAGATTAGATGATTTGCCCATGGCTATACTTTCTGACAGAGCCAGGAACTGAACCAGACCGGTCCAGTCTCAATGTCTCAACCACAGGGTCATCATTCCCTTCCGAATGGTTTCCGAAATCATGATTATACTGACTGGAAGCCAAAGTAGTGGAAACATGTACTCCCAATAAACCGCAAGCTACACTTACGGGCTCTTTCCTTGCACTTCCCAAATAAAGTTTCAGAATATTTCCCTTAGTTCTTCAGGGCATAAAAACATCTTCTGGCTTGAAGACGAGACAGATTTACAAAGATGAATCTGTTGTTTTTGAAAGTCCTTTTCACTTTTTATTGAACAGGACTTTCCCATGGGAAAGAAAGACAACATGCTGCTTTGTGCCAGCATCTATCTCCTTTCCCTATAACTACAATTTTATTCCTAGGGAAGAGGGGGATTGATTTGAGCAAAGAACAAACAGAGCACTGCGTTGAATGGTGGAAACATGAGCACCTGAGATGTGAGAGACACCATGCCAACCCACTGGTTCTTTAGCCCAGGTAGGTGACCTGTTGGATTCCTTGTACTCTGCCACTTTCCTCTCAGGGCTTAGTGTTATGCTTTGGGTTACTCCAGTTGTAATGGTAAATTATATAGGAGGAGGGCTGCTGCAAATACCTTGCGTTACCCCAATGCAAGTGACCAGAAACTGCAAAAGCTGGCAACTCCGAATCTTGTGTGGCGTGTTAGGAAATAGATTGGCTATAAAAAGAGTTGAGAATAAAAACAAGGAAGGAAGCAGGAGAGGCATGCAGATGGCTGTTGTAGGACTGGTGACACTCCAGTCAGAAACAAATTCCTCCCTGTTTTTTTAGATAGCTTTGCAAAGAGGATGTGTTAGTATTACTTCCTGACACTGGGGGTTTGTTATCGGTGCATATGATGAGAGACAGCGTTTCAGAGAGGCAAAGGTCTGTGTAAACTGGTTGTCATCCCCAAGTACAGACAGATCCAACTGTCCAACTGCCTCTTCATGATGATCAAGCTAAGACTAAAAGTTCTCTCTTTCTTTTCCTTCAGATGAGTGTCCAAGCTCCTGTAGGATATACCACATGGGAGACACGGAAAAGCTTTATTTTCTTAAGATAATTATTTTCCATGATTTTTTACAA
The DNA here is from genome assembly GCA_017639485.1 of Pluvialis apricaria. Classification (NCBI taxonomy): domain Eukaryota; kingdom Metazoa; phylum Chordata; class Aves; order Charadriiformes; family Charadriidae; genus Pluvialis; species Pluvialis apricaria. The sequence goes on from CM030024.1 coordinate 2,575,598, forward strand.
ACTTTTGCCTTCAGGGAGATTTGCTTCTCCCCTGTTAGTAAGCTCAGAAAATACAGTGGCGTCAATTTCAGGACCTGCAGTTAGAGTTCCTGACTTCTCAGTCAGAAGCTGTGAATCATCTGCTGTTTAGTGCTAAGCAGATCATTTAGCCTTGTGGCTTCTGCTCAGAACCTCACCATAAGCTAACTGAAGTCAAGGGGAGGTTCTCCCCTGGTTTGAATTTGACTTTGAACTGGACAGCTACTTACAGACACACAGAAAAGATCAGCGCCCTATGGAAGTAGGGCATCTTCTGTATTAGCTTTTACAACTCGCTCTTCTAATGAAAATAACTAACAGTTTAGGGTGCACAGGGATTGTTCCAGTGGCAAAAGATGGTTTCTTCCGCCTTCTTTCCCTGAATGGCGTGAGACAATCCAGAGTGAGAAAATGTACTACAACAAGCTCTGACTTAGCAAAATACTTATGCCTGTGCTGGTTTGTGTTCTTTTCCAAGGCAGCACCTGACAGTGTGCTTAGGCAAAGTCTCTGTACTAGCAATTAAAATCAGATACTAACTTGACTTCAATTTAAATGTTTCTGTCATATTGATGGCTGTAGCACTTAAGTATGGACTCAAAATTAACTCTATGCTTATGCAACATCCTGAATAAAAACACTTTCCTGCGCTGAGACCTCTGTCCTTATTGTGATCAAGTGCTCGGGTCTCGTCAGGCTATATTCCCCGTCAGAAAACAATGGGGACTTTCACCTTGGGAACTGCAGAAGCAGGCAGTAGCCAGGGCCAGCTGACTGTTTCTCAGCTGGCTGAATTCTTCGATTTTGCAGTGAGAGCAGAGGTAAAGAAACATGTGAGCTGCTGGATCAGGAAAAACTAAGCTCAAATATGAGGGAAAGTGGTAAGGGTTTACTTTGTTCTTTCCTGTACTTTTGTCTGCCATAAATGCAAAGGGCTTCCTATTTGGTGCTGTGGGGTGAGAGCCAGAATTTTCAAAACTTTGGCTCAGCTCCTGCTAGCATTCATGCTCTGCTTATCTTGCTTCCGGCGCAAACCATTTCCAGAGATGGTGTTATTGAGAAAGTTGACGATTGTGATGGAAGCCGAGGAAGAAGAGTTAGCAGAAAACCAAGAGACTGAATTCAAAGGCTGACAAGAACTGGCCATGACCATTCTCTCTCCAGACGTTATCAGCAAGATTAGAGTGTGCATTTGTGCAGAACTGAAGCAGCTGAGCCCTACCACACTAGCAGCTACTGACAGAAATAGGGTAGTGAAACAGGCTGTGTTTTCTAGCACTTTCTGTCTAAGCAGATTTTTCTAAAAGCAGAACAATGCCATCCACCCCAGGTATCTGTATGAGACTCAGCAGCAGGCTGTGCTCTTCTCTGCCGGGACGCAGGCGGAAGAGCAGGACTGCAGTACAGAGATTGCAGCGGGACCGCAGCGTGCCCACACCAGACCAAAGCTGTAGAATGAAGCTCAAGAATAAAAGCTTGACCACTGCAAAATGAGAATCAGTTCAGAGCTGGATTTCTAAATCACCTTGTTATGTATGTGCCCTGATTCAGCAAGACACGGAAGTGTATCTCCAAGCCTGACTTTAGCTCGACAACTTGTGTTTAAGAATCTGGGCAGAGTCAGGGCCAGTATCAGGAGCTATAAAATAACACTGTGTTCTGGGTGTACAGTTTTAAATTGCCGCTACTTGTCTGAAATGGTCTATTCTACGAGACTTTATTCCAACTATTAGGATTACATGTTTAGGAATATCATACATTATAATCACAGAAGCAAAACGGAGAGCATTTCTACCATGGTATGCTTTGAAAATGAGAAACTGAAGTCAAATGTTAATGTAAAAATTATGCCCATTGGATTTTATAAAGACTCGTACTGTGTTTGAGTAGACTGCAGAATATGTGGTTCACTGTTTTCTGTAACATCATCAGAAGGAGGTTTATCTGCATGTACATTTGTGCTTGGTGAGTAGTTTGGGCAGCAACTATCTGCTGTGTGAGAAGTTAAGTCTATGCATGAAACCCTGGCTCTTCACTGGCAGAGACAAATGTTTCCATTTAAAGGAAGTTTTGCACAGTCTTGCACAGAAAGTTGAGGCTATCTTATTACTTCTTGCACTCATGCTAATGTGTGCTATTAGCTGGTTAGTTCACGGATGCACTAAATAGCTTAAATACGGTGTAACTACCATAATCCACAGTCTGAACTGTATGCAGAGTCCAAGCATGGGTTTGGATAGTACGTGCCCTTAAAGGTAACTTTCAAAAGGGAAAAAAAAAAGTTATAAATATTTATTTGCTGAGAGCAGCTGTACAGAAACAGCCTAAAGGTATTTTAAGCATCTCTTCTTACTTCTCTTTCACCTGACAAACTCCTGTTCAACCAAAATTGTTTACTATTTATAAACATACCATCAAGTGAAGACTCCTGGTACAAATGGCTAGTGACTGTCCACACCCTAACGGGAAGGGAGTATCATTCTGTGGATATGAACAGTACCTTATTGGCATCTCTTCATACTACCACAGTCAAGGCAACACAAAATTTGCAACTCCCAAGGGCTTACAAATCAAGACAGAAACCTACTTTATGTCAAGAATTTGGCCTACAAGTCATCACAGAATAAAGGGGTGATTCTTTTCTTTGCCTTCTACTGAAGAGCTAAGTGGCTGATTCTTCCTGCTGCTTTTGTTTTCCTTTTAGTCTGACTTGCCCTCTCCCTCCAGGCGTTGTTTTAAAAAAATGCAATGGTCCAGTGGATGCTCTGCCACAGTTTCTCTGTGCCCTTCAATATTTTCCTCTTAAACCTGAATCTCAATCCACTGGCTACCTTGAGACCTGACACAGTTTTATACAGCATGGTACACAGAACCCTTGTTCCCCAGGGACTGTCACTGACTTCAGCTGAGCCCTGCACACAGTTTATATTGCAGCGTTGGGTCCATGGCTACTCGTCCGCCGTACAGAATGAAAGGAAGGGGTTAAGTTTTTTAGCTAGTTCTGAAAAGTAGGGTGTCACTGTGTGCCAGAATTAAAATGCGAATGAATCCAGACTGCAGTTCTTCAGGACATACAGTATTTTCTATAGATCTCCCTTTGCCTCTCCCCTGAAAATTACGCTCCGTCTTTAACATATATTACAAGTATTACACTGCGATATAGAATTCTAATTAAGAATAGTTAAGTAATGTAATGAAATCTGCTAGGCCAGAAACTAAGATTCTCCCTTTAAATATGTTTACCTACCAAACAACTTAGCGCTACAGTAATCATTGTGAACAAAGAAAAAATGCCAGACCCTAATCAGCACACAGCAGGGATGGGTCATGAACACATTTATCTTTCTTCTCACAAGCCTCCCCTGGATAAAGGAAATGCCCTAATACTCAAGGCATCTTGGACACCAGATGGCTGATTATTAGACATTTTATGAAGAGGAAGGAAGTAAAGAGAAACAGCCTGAATTTTCATGGTTCTATAGGGACAGGGGAAAGGAAGGCGGAATGAGGACCTAATCCAAAACTTACTGACTGGGAAGACACTGATTTCAAAGGACTTTGAATCAGAAGGAACAAAAGATCTGTGTTTGCCTTTCCTTCTGCAGATTAATTTTCAACTCATCAGGAACTAGAATGATTGATAGGTGAATAAAATATCCTTTCTATTATCATCACTGTAATGACTTACAGCTGAGCCAGTTTTTTGCAGGGGACAGGTTTGAGTTTTTAAATAGTCATAATAATGTCGCAAGTTTCCTTTAGACTATCTGCAGGCTTTTCATAAACCTGGTCTCCAAGAGCCTTACTCAATAGAGCAGGAGCAAGCTGTGAGGCCAGGAGGAACACCAGAACGCACAGGGAGTCGCTTGCAGAATTCCACCTCCTATGAAGGAACTCAACAGACAATGCCAATCGGATGCATTTGGGCTGATTCTCCACTAATATCATTTGGCCCAGCCTGTTTTACAGTGCCTCAACATTTAGAAAGCCACGAAAGCCAGCTCCTTCCATTTTTATCTACTGCAGGGTTCTTGCCTCTCTGCTAAAACAGAGATGTTAGTCTACCGAGGCTCTCCCCAGAGATGACTACATAACTGAGAGCTACAAGACGTGCACAAGAATGCTTAAGGGAAAGAGACTTCACGGGTGTTTCACAAGTGGAAGATGGCAATAGCCATCCCAGGTCCCACCATGCACAATGGAGGGACACAGCTACATCAGATGTGCAGATGAATCTTGGGAAGAATGCGGATGTTGGATCTAGCGGCCTTTGTGGTCCTGCTCCTCCCATGGAAAGGGATGTGGATTATCCAGCAGGCCCTGCCGATCCCAGGACAGACAGCCTTCTTGCTGGGTACGTGATGAGAGACATAATGAATTGCTTGAGAAATGTATGTGGCCACCCCACTTCTGAGGCATTGCGCATGCAGATGTGGAAGAAGGGTTGCAGAACTGGAAGTGAAGCCTGCCAGTATGAGAACTGGTGGTAAAATCTCTCTCCACACAGAAGAGGCTGCATCAGGAAAAGTTTGGGTGGGTTTTTTTTTTTTTCCTTTTGCCAGCAAAACTGGCATTGAGTCAGAGTTCTGCTGACAGAAGTACAGCACACAGGGGTGTGAGGAATTTTTTCTCATTTTGCTAATCAACATAACTACATTGCCAAAACACTGAGCGCAGGACAAACCTTACACAGGGTGTGCGCAGCAGAATCTGGACTCATGTCCTTTCTATAGGCCTGTCACATCAAATGAACCCAAGAGCACAGGGTATAATGTGAACAGATGATTAACCCGTCCAACTCCTTTCCCTTTATTTAAAACAACAACAAGAAAGGGCTTGGGGGAATGAAGCGAAATAGCCAGGTGGCATAACAGCTCTAAAAAATGTAATGATGGACCTTGAGCTTTTTTTCACACAGATGAAAGAAGGGCTGTTGTGATGCAGTTCAGTATCGTGCTAATGACAGAGGCAGCAGCAAAACCAACTAAAACCTTCAGCTGTGTTTCAGACTCAGGGCTGTAATCTCCTTATGCAAGACACTTGACAAAGCTCTCTTGTGGAATATGATCCTGCTTTTTCCACCACAGTATATACCCCCTCCCTTGCCAGACTGTGGGTTACTGGGCTTTATTTATTTATTATTTTTACTCTTATAACATTTAACCAAATACACTGGTTATTTTGCTGCAGATAAAACAAACACGAGGAAGCTCTGCTTGCAGGGATGGGCATGCCTGTCTGAGGGGAAGAGCAGCAGCTCACCTGCTGCAGTGTTTTCAGAGGTAAAGCTGCCTAATTATTTTTTATTATCCCTGTGTTGTTTTGTTAACCAAATATTTGTCTTTTTGCCTCACACACATCTAATGCCAGTATACAAATTGCACAAGGGGATTATGCCAGCATGAGTCAATCTTGGGTGTGTTTATCCTCGGAGAGACATAAGCCTCTGTTTCTAGAGGCGGGTGTTTCTTATCCTTGTTAGACCTATGAATATCTTTCGCCAACAAAATTTGTCACTTTTCACTGTTGGCATGTCTGCTGCTAGAACAAATCCCGCAGACTGGCAGGCCTCCAAGTGGGGTGGGGGCTAAGTCCTCTGTGACTATCATTATTTAGTATTTACATTACAGCAGCGCTTAGAGGATTCTAGCTGAGATTCAGGCGTTGCCGTGCAAGCAGAGAGTAAAAGACGCTTCCTGCCCCAAACAGTTTATAGTGTAAACAGGAGAGACTGGTGATAAATAGCAGAGAAAAGGCGGCATTATTGCAACACAGCTAATGCTAAAGTAAGCCTGCAAAACCCATGAGATTTTTCTAAAAATAAATGTTTTTATTTAAAAAGTTTTTTATTTGTTTTATAAACTATTAAAATTTGTATATTCAAGCTTTCTTAAAGCTAGAAAGTTTTTGATTGCTGTAACAGCTGCAATTCTTGCTTACTCACATGACTCCAAGAGGTGAGGTCTTATAAGATGGACACATCGCTCCAATGAGCCTCCTTTCAGTCCCATTTCAAAATTCCTTTCCATTCACCTGTCTACAGAAAAAAATGAGTGCAGCTACACAGCTAGTTTCTTGTGTCCTCCGTTTGCGGAGCATGAGAAAATGATTTTTAAGAATAACAGCAATATTTATTTTTCACATCTCTTCCTCCATTATTCTCAGCATACAGTTCAGTTTCCTCTATCTATCCACATCTCATTGGCCTATACTACTGTCAAACTTGTGGATTTGCTGTTCCATCCCTTGCTTTTGACCTTGCCATTTTAACCAGCAGAGAGTCCTATTAAATTCCTGGGTTCTCTGATGACAGGTGATACAAAAGAAGGAAAAAATAAGCAGACAGAAAGGAGTGGGTGTTTTGCCTGCCCAAGGTGGCCTCTACTGTAATTTGTGCCTGAAGCTCACCAAACAGGCAGCTGAGCAGGAAAAGGTCTGTGGAAGAAGTGGACCTATGCTAAAATTTTTTTTAAAGGTGTAGGCCAAATCATAAACCAGTATGAACTGGTTTGGCTCAGTTGCAGGCAATGAAGATATTTAAACTGGGGAAAACAGGGAGGATTTGTCCCGTGACCACCGTCTCACTATCTTCACTTTCTCTCTATAACCTAAAGAGAATATCCAGCAGCGTGTCTAAAAATAGGACTTAAGTTTCTCAACTTCACAGCAGACAAGCATGCCAGAACTACTGTGTATTATTGTGCTGTGCTGCAATGAGAAAGGAATACTCTTACTGCCTGTGTAGGAGGAAGCCTTTGAGGGGAAAATCATGGATAATAAAGGCCTCTTTTATCTGAAACACCTAACATTTCAGCTCATCAAATCCCAACACTGCATTTTCTTAAAACAGGTTTCTATTATGTGTTAAACACATCAAATAGAGTAATTCAGTCTCATCATCTAAATTCAGTGTTGTGATAGCTGAATGAAATTGGGGCAAGCTAGCTAAAAAGGTAATAGAAGCTTTTCATAAAAGCAGCATGTGAAATGCATCAGCAGCTTGCTTTCTTCAGAGAAAAGAAAAAGAAAAAGGTCTTTGCTTTTCTCCGGTGAGCTTATGTTACTGAGCTGAAGACCCTTGATATGGTCTATAGGGCTGGACTTCCTAGAGGAAATTAGCAAGTTTAGGACTTTATTGTGGTAGTTAGCAAAGGAAAATTCTTGTCCCAGAGAACTTGGCCTGTGTGGGCAAGAGATACGGGGGGCAATGGGGAGGAGAAATCCTTTCAGTTCTTACGTCAGTGGCTTAACCAAGGGCTTGACAGTTTTCTCTGATCCAGTCTAGGCATTCCACATTTTATTGTTGTTTTCAAAACTATTGTTTCTTTTTGATATGCAAAAAAGGCCACTGTACACTTCACATAGGAATGAAGTACACACTATGTTTGTGGTTCCCCTGACTCAAGAAAAAAGTGGTTGTTTTCCTCTACAGAATGCACTCTTATCTCTACCACACACATGCTGTACAGTCAAGAAAAAGTCCTAACAAGTGCATCAATAAATGTGTAATATATGGCATGAAAAACTTCCCTGAATCTCTGGGCAGAACAGCTCATTCAGTGTGTGCGTATGGTCCTTCTGGCATTGCCCAACCAGTGTATTTCTCTTTTCAAAACCTCTGACAAAGTCTTTTTATCCCCCTTTTCTTACAGACAGAGAGCTGTGATTCCAGACAACATAAAGTATCAAGATTACACACAAAGTTTGTGGTGAAAGAGCAACCTGAATTTAGTTGCCAATAGACATGCTTTCCTCCCACTTCTTTCTGTATCCTTGTTTTCAAGGCAAAGACCGTGAAAAAAATCACAACGGGATCAACATGGTAGAATTCTAAATTGTCTGTACAAGATGCAAGATGCTGGGAAATACTGCTTACTAGGCACAAATGCTAATGAAGTTGGAATAATTTTTTTTCCCCCATTCTGAGCTGCATTCTCCAATACACATTCTCAATACAGACCTCATATGAAACACAGCGTGTTTAAGGAATTAAATAAAGACCCTAACATAGATGTGTGTGACAGTTGAATAGAATCTGTGTCCCATCGTTAGAACAGTATATGGCGATGCTCTGTCATGGCTGGTTTTGTGGGTCTGGAAAAAGGGATACACTCCCTCTGAAATCCTGCTAGCCTCATCCATGAAATCACAGAAATTACACTCCCTCCCCACCCCACGTTCAGAAATGTCTGCTCCTGGTATCTCAGCATCACATCTGTTCAGTGGTCACCCCGGATGACGCAGGCTGCAACTCTGTGGGACACCCAAGGTTGCAGCCCTGTGCTAACACAGCTCTGGGTTCATCTTGGCGTAAGACAATGGTTCCCCTGTGGGTCAGTGTGTGCAGCTCTGCCTCTTCCCTCAGCCTTGCTACTGGAGTCAAAGCAGCTGGCTAGAACGAGAGCAGTTCACTTGCGTGCGATCTGCTTCCAGAGAAGAGCACTCGGAGATTACCCATTTCTCCCGTGAATGCGACAGCCTCATGAACATGCGAGCCAGCGAGCAATGCTGAGCAGGGACACGAATGCATGGTGCGTATGGAGTGTTTAGTCAGCACATTTTTCCATGCAGGCCCGGAGGGCAGTCTTGTACGCTGGGACTGGAATGCTGCCCACTTATGGTAGCCAGCTAATGAGGCCGGCACTCCCAACGCGGTACACAAACACTTGCAGAGAATGCCAAGGATCTTGTGATGCACAGCCCACAATTTTCCTGGTTTGCCTTCTTATGCAATATACTCGGTTTCCTGACTATTAGCAAATGGATGTTCTCGGGTGGGTATACAGTGAATATCTATAAGAATAATATCCCTGTCAATAATATTTCCCGGTTCCACGGTCACCTGTATTTGAGGTGTCAGACGGTCAGAGTTCTACAAACTAAAATCTCCAATGCTAAACTTCCAGTGCTCCTAAAACAATAGGGATAAAGGCTTTTTCACAAGGTCAGAAATAGGAAGGTAATAAGCAAAATAAGTTACTTTCCCAAAACCACAGGACTAATCAGATGGCAAACTAATTAAATCCCAATCCAGCAAAGTCCTTAGTGCGTGTGAAATTTACAGCATGTGCATAATAACAATGAAATCAAATACTTAACCTGACCCACATTCTTAAGAAAATTACTAAACAGCATATGCCACACTACTTGATGCAAATGCACACAAACTAATGTGGATACCAGTATCCATCTAACCATGAGAAAAACAGGTCAGTATCAGCTGATTTGCCCTGCTCCACTGCCTCATGTCCTATATTCATACTGTTTGCCCCTTGTATTTTGCATAAAACTCTTCTGCATTGCCACATGTGGCTCAGATGTCATTTCAGCTTTTAAAACCTGGTGTCAATCTAGTCCAAATTAAGGAGGCTACTTTCTGCTGTCAGCAAGATGCAACCAAATTGCCTTTCTGGATCACTCAGGTCAGATGAACAGACCTAATTTTTCTAATTGGGAGATGCGCAGTTCCTGCACCAATGAGTTCTGTGCGAGTCCACCAGACAATTAGGATATGCAACCAAATACACCTGTAACACAGTTACCTGTGCCATTTTTCTAGTGTTTTTCTATTGTGAAAGCTGCAACCACAGTAGTTCCAAGAGGCCATCATAAAGTTCCCTCCTACCCATGATATGAATGAACCCACATGACTATTGCACTCAAATGTTTATATTCGCTAAAAAATATTTATAATAATGTCCACTTCATGTACTAGACCTGCACTTATTCTTTACTAAGTACACGTTTATGTCAAATAAAGCATGTACCTGATCGATTTATAGAACATTTGGGAAAGGCTATTTTGGAAAAATTCTCCATGGCCTTAGTAAGTGACATGTTCGTAGCTAGCGCTTGGTTTGCGCCGGTGCCATGGCACAGCCGTCACAGCGTCAGAGAGCTCCATAACTGCTCACACCACACCACAGGCTCCAGCCCCAGCAGCTCCGGCTGTGCCATGGCTGCAGCAGACCCCCCATCCAGAAACGCACATGGGGCTTCTGTGGGGCAGCGCTGAAAACACACAATGCTGTTTTGATGCTGCTTTTAACCTCCGGATCTTCAGGTCCTCGTGGTCGTTTAACGTCTGCAGGCACATGGACAGGCTCATCTCAGTGTGTCGTGCACAGCACTCCATCCAGTGCCAAGAGGTGCGAGGGGCTCGGTTGGGCCCCTCAGCCATGGCGAGCGGCTGCACCCGCCGGGTGGGCCCTCACACCTCCGAGCGCGTTGGCCAGGCGCAGCGCTGCCCCTGACCCTTTTCCCTGCAGTGCACCAGTGCCCGGGGCTCCTCTAGGGCGAGCTACAAGTCCCGACATGCCTGTGGGAGGGCTGAGGCGGGCTGAGAGGGTGGTGAGAGGCTGAGGGAGGCATTGAGATGGGCACTGAGGCAGGCACTGAGGGGCTGAGGAGGGTGGTGAGGTGCTGAGAAGAGCAGAGGGAGGCACTGAGGGGCTGAGGCAGGCGCTGGGGGGCTGAGGAGGGTGGTGAGGTGCTGAGAAGAGCAGAGGGAGGCACTGAGGGGCTGAGGAGGGTGGTGAGGTGCTGAGAAGAGCAGAGGGAGGCACTGAGGGGCTGAGGCAGGCGCTGGGGGGCTGAGGAGAGCAGAGGGAGGCACTGAGGCTGGCGGTGACGGGCTGAGGGAGGCACTGAGGGGCTGAGGAGAGCAGAGGGAGGCACTGAGGCTGGCAGTGAGGGGCTGAGGGAGGCACTGAGGGGCTGAGGAGAGCAGAGGGAGGCACTGAGGCTGGCAGTGAGGGGCTGAGGGAGGCACTGAGGGGCTGAGGCAGGCGCTGGGGGGCTGAGGGAGGCACTGGGGGGCTGAGGGAGGCGCTGAGGGAGGCACTGAGGGGCTGAGGAGAGCAGAGGGAGGCACTGAGGCTGGCGGTGACGGGCTGAGGTGGGTGCTGGGGGAGGCACTGAGGGGCTGAGGTGGGCACTGAGGGGAAGGCGGTGAGAGGCTGAGGGAGGCGCTGAGGCGGCTGGGCGGAGCAGCAGCCGCCGCCTGAGCGGGCCGGCCGCGCCCGCGGTGCCTCGCCGGCGTGCATGTTAATGCGCGGTAATTGCCCGGGGAGGAGAGGCGGGGCGGAGCGAACCGCCGGCTGCCCGCCCTCCCTCCCTGCTGCTCCCCCCGCCGCCGCTGCCTCTCCTCCCCGGCCTCCCTGATGCCGAGGAATGGATAGAGCGGCTGCCCTGCGAGCCGCCGGCATGCTGGAGAGGAAGGAGCGGAGCGGCGGCGAGGCGGCGGCGGCCGGCGGCGGCGCGGGGCCCCGGGCGGCGGTGGCGGCGCGGGGCTTGCCGGCCGTGCGGAGCACGCTGCAGCAGTGCGGGCTGCTGCAGGACCTCATCGACATCTCGCTCTCCAACCTGCGCGGGCTCCGCACGAAGTGCGCCGCGTCCAACGACCTCACGCAGCAGGAGATCCGCACCCTGGAGGTAGGGGGCTCGGCAGCCGCGGCGGGGCCGGAGGGGAGCCCCGCTCCCTGTTCCTCACAGCTGGGGGCCGAGGCCTGTCCCTCACCGGGGCCTGCCCCCTCCCCCGGCGCTCTTCCCCCTCAGCACCGGGGGCTGCGCGCCCTCACGGGTGCCTCGGCCGTGGTGGGGAGGGAGCCCCCCCGGGTAGAGGAGGGTGTACGGGGGAGGGAAGGACCCACCCCAGCCCGCTTGCAGCCCTGTCAGCAGGGGGCCGGTCCCCGCCCCAGGCGGGCTGTGGGGCCGGGCTGGCCGTGGCAGGGCCCCCCCCGCCAGCCCTCCGCCGAGCGTGGTGCTGCGGGAGAGGTGAGGGCGCGCCCGGGGAGCGGGCGGGGGAGGACAGGTGCGGGGGAGCCGCCGGGCAGGCCCGTGGGTGCCGCCTCCCGGGGCGGGCGTGGGGGGCCGCGGGCTGTCAGGCGGGTTCGCGGGCAGTGGGAGCCGCGTGTGGCTGTGCCCCCGCCCCGTTGCGCGGCCCTGGGGCCTGTAGCTGGGCTGCGGTGTCACTGGAGGTGGATGCGATGTGAGGTGGGGACCAGAGGTGACTTGAGGCTCCCCAGCAGAAGGTGGGTCGCCACATCGTATGTCCTGGGAAGCTGTATAGACTTACGCTTTTCCCTAAGGTCTTCGGTGTTTGCTTCTGATGGTTCCTGCCCTCTGGTCCAGGCCTGTCTCTGTCCCGAGCTCAGTTTCACTGATCTAATCTGATCCTCCTTTCCACTCCGTTGGTGTGGCTGACAAACAGCATCACGGTCTGGGTTGGAGAGGTGTTTTGCTGTTTAGAAAGATTATAAGAAACTCTCTAAGCATAAAACGTGCTGTTATGCTTTCGAAGAAGGGCTGAATCTGTACATGAATCTGCATAAGTATTTAGGAAGGGAATGTAGATTTATTTTTGCTTAGTTTGACCTTTAGATACTTGAATAAGATTTCATTCTACCTTGTGTGCAGGTAGTGTTGCTCTAAGCAAAGGAACCTCCTCACCCTCCACTCTCTTCTTTGACAGAAGTTTCATGTAAAGGCTAATTAATAATGGTCCTTTTCTCTAGTCTGATACTGGAGGCTGTGGAGCTACAGCATTGGGCCTTTAGGGAGAAGGATCATTACAACAGTGTAACTGTAACAAACGTATATGCTGCAAAATCCATCACATGAGAAATGAAGGTTGGGGAAAAAAAATGTGAAACAATAGGTGGTAGGTAGCTTTTGGCACAGCCTCTTGGAAATCTATCGTTTTTCCTTTTTTCTTCCCCTGCTTTTTTTTTGTGGTTTTTTTTTCTGTTTGTTTTGTTTTGTGGGGTTTGTTTGTTTGTTTTAAATTTTTAGCACTCTTTTTCCTCCTGCCACTTCCAAACAGTGTTCAAAAGGCTATTCTTTATAAAATAGTATTTGTATAGGCTTTTGGCAGCCCTACTGATAGCCTTTTTATTGCTCAAACAATGTCAATCAGCATCACTTTGGAAAATGATTGTCGGTATTTTGGTGGTGGATCCGTTCTAAAAGGAAACCTTTATTCACAAAGGATAAAGGCCTGCTGTCATCTTCAGGTTCTTCTTAAAGCAACAAAAGCTGTTTCTAGCAATAGTTGTCGAGTGTGTGTATGTATCCCTCTTAGACAGTTATCTGCTTACACAAATGGGTGCTACATTCACTGATGATCATAAAATTTATGATCAGAAAAAATCTTAGCTGAAGACATTCTCTTTGATGCATGGTCCAATATATGATTTCTCTGGGAATTCAACCAAGTACTGGATCTCTGCCAATATGTGAAGCTATGGGCATGGATAAAGACTCCATGCCCTTTGCTCTGTTCAGTTGCCTGTACCAAAATACATGTTGTCAAGCATAGCCCGAGTCTTGTGCTGAAGTCTGTGCCAGTCTGCAGTGGGTTTGTCTACAGACACAGAGCAGAGAACCAGACTGTAGGAGAGGAGGGTCTGTGTTTGCTTTCCGAAGTTGTAATTTCCCATGGTGTACCAGAGGATGGTGGGCTGCGGTGTTGTCTCAAGTACCAGGTGGCCTGCCTGTGGCATTACATGGTGTAATTATTGTGCCTTGGTTAATGTGTCAGAAATGCATGTGTGGTCCTATGCTTTTGCCTATCAGATCACATCAGTAGAGACAGGTGCTCTGATACTGCAGAGAGCCAGTGTTACTGATGGTTTGACTCTGGTGTGCAGCTCTGTGCACGCTGTAGGCAACTCCTTGAGAGTCGGTAGTTTAACCAGAAGCTAGGAGCTCGGAGATCTCCCATGCCTGCTGTGGTTCTCTGGGTGGCCTTGACGAGTCGCAGAATGACTCTGTGGATCATGATGAGTGGTGTGGGCCTGCAAGCCTCATCTCTACTTTGGATTTGAGTCTACACGTGTCTTCTGTTCTTGTGCAGAAACTTCTTCATGGAAAAAGAATTATGAAAACTTTGCTACACAGTTTAGCAGTTATACTGATACAGCTAAGCCACAAGGAAATGATAAAACATGAGATAGTTGAAAGGAGCAAATTGGAAGCAGGAAGTACTAGTTTGGGAAGGGAGGGGACTTGACTCTGGAAGTTGAAGAAGTAGCTCCTGAGGCCAAATGTGAGGCTGCATGTGTGGGATTTGAAGACAGTCCAGTATACCAAGTCAAAAATCGGTTTATTGATTTCACTTTTTTTTTATTTAAAGGGATGAAAAGGCAGGGAAGCTTCCATAATACAATTTCTATATAGCTCATACACCTCTGAAAGTTCTGTAGTGTCTAGTTTTGGTGTCAAAACAGTGAACTTAACAGGTGAAGGGATATCTCCTTGAACACAATCTCCTGTATCAGTGAGCCGCAGGCATTCAGACCATGCATGGGGGTGAATGCTGTCAGGTGGATGTGGCTCTCTACCCTCTATATAACCAGCGCAGATCAGACAGCAGTGTGTGCTTATTGCCATTTCTAATCCCAAGGTTAGCACAGCCCTGAAGTAAAGTTCTGAAAGTAGCTGTAATGTGAATGGAATCAATAGCCTAAAACACCAGTGCAAATTCATCTAAACGCTTGCGTTATTTTTTTACACTAGACATACTAGCTTAGTCCTTTTGGCACCACTTCCCTCTGTCCCTGTTCACGATTTAGACAGCTGTCATGTATACCACATGATTCATAATGTGTGTGTGTTTCAAAGTCAAGAACATCAACCTAACTAAAGGTATTTGAGTGCGTGCTTATGTCCCTCCCAGTTTACTGAGATGGTTTAAGTCCTTCCTCATTCCTCTTGTGTATAAGGTCTTCTCAAAATAAAGCACATGATAGATAAGGATTTCAAACTGGGGCCTTGACAGGTAAAGATAAGCACTCATGGTAGCTCAAATGAGTGCAGGGAGAACTTTCTGTAATACAGAAAGAAGAGGGGGGGAAAGAAAGGGCTGTGGGAATTGCTTGCAAATGATGTGTTGAGTGTAGATGTGTTAGATGAGCTGACCCTGTTTCACATGTAGGAAGGCCGTTTCTTAGAAGGGCTGGGAGTTTCCCTGTAGTGGAAAGTAGATGGTGTTAGTTTGGTTATTAGCAGAGTAGGTTCTCTGATGCCACAAGGTCTTGTATTTTTTTAAATTTTTGTATGTTCTGCCGAATAAGTGCTTGAGTGTTTTTCTTTTTAACCAACACTTTGGTATATAGCTTGCTTTCAGTTCTGTCCTAGTAGGTTTGCTCACTTCTCAAGTCAACTACAAAACTGAAATGGAAAAAACCTGTAATTTTAACCCATACCTAAGAGAGCAAAAAATGTCTTGCTATGTGGTGAGCATCCAATGTTGTACCAAGCATCTTTGGAAAGGAACAGCTCGGACAGTCTTTAACTCTGTCGCTATGCTAATCCCTTGCATGACTCTTATATTGGTTTTGAAAAGCCAGAAGCGTATTATTTTTTACCCGTGTTTCTTTGTAAAAGTGGTATCTCTCTGGAATAGTTTCTCTGGCTAGGAAGGTGATAATGGGACTAGACGTGACCTCTGTAGTGAAGCACATGAAACTTCCAACACTGCAGCTCAAGCCAGTCTGTTGGAGGTGAGGAGGAGAATACAGTCCTACGTGCTGGCTGCAGGGAAGGTTCTTATAGTTTCTCAATCTCTTCTGCTGGAAACAGCATAGCTGGTTCGGTAAACTGTGGTACCCCCCCCCCCCCCTTTTAACTGCAGCAAAGATGAGGCAGGTCCAGGCTAAACTAAGACCTAGAGTGTATTTAGATTGCAGATGTATTTTCTTTATACCTTGGTTCTTGCATCATAAGAGCTAACTGCAGTGTTTCTGGCATGGAGCTGCCTCCAAACTGGTTATGGTGAGAGTGTCAGGGTGGGGCGGTAGCACGCATTGCTAGGATCTGCCTGTTCTTTAAGAAAAACTGTCCTCATTGCTCTTTGGCTGGACTAAGTCTGTGCTAGAGACACTCTTGGCCCCATGTGCAAGGATCACTTTGATCTCTTCCTCAGGAATGTCTTCTGTTCAGCACCTCCAGAAAATATAACACCATATCAGAAAGCGTGACTCCAGCTGTGCTGTGTCACAAATAAGTCCACTCCACGAATCTGTCTTTCATATTGGTTGAATGATACCTGTGGATTAAATATGTTTGAACTTGCTTTGGCATTATCTCGATTCACTTGGCAATTTGTCTAGAAAAGGCTTATCTCTTACCAAGCAATCTCTAAGCAGAAACAAATGCTTTGAAAATGGGGTGAGGCGTGAGAGGAGAGGAAAAGGGATTGTAATCGTCCAAACTTGCAGACTGGAAGTTGGGCATGTGGTATGCATAAGGAAGACAGTGTGTTTGTAAATTGGAAGTAGTGGGAGTAGTGAATTTTTCAGGCCAAACTGCAACCTGTAGCCACATGTTTACAAGCCTTGTTCAGCTGAAAATACTTCCTTTTCCAGCAGGTCTTATGTAAGAGAACTTAACACTTTTTGCATATATGCAACATGCTTTCTCTTGAAGGTGTCGTCTTTTTTGTAGGACTCTTTCTTTTTTCCTAAATTTGTGGGCTTGTTTGTATAAGGTAGGCTTCAACAGAGATTCTATTTGACTTGGAAGGAGGGAGAACCATATATTATTATCAAGTCTGTAGACATAATCTTTTCTTTGTGATTTAGCTCATCTTCTACCATTGGTATTGTATCAATGTTGACACAAAAAGTCAGCAGCAGTGTTTTAACTTACTCGGAGTTTCCAGGACAAGCTCTGAGGAATTAGGTTGTCAACAAGATGAAGATATGACAAGGGCTTCTCTTCACTTTTCTGTCAAGGTCTATATGTACTTCTTGCCTTGGGTTGGATTCTACAATGCACTGGTTGGCAAGCAAGAAAGGAAGTATCAGAGCAAGGCTTTATGCTACCTTTGTCTCCCTAAGACTGCTTGCGTGGTCACTGAATTATGTTAAAACAGAAGTATTCCTGCTCGTCTTCATGCAGAGTCAGTTTGTAGACCCTTTTCAGCAACTGAACTCCAATAAAGAAGTTCAGCAGAGCCTGGAGCTGAGACCTCTGTATGTACGTGCCTACACACAGTAACAGGAACCCACAGTCTGTCGTGCCAGACGAGCCTCAGTCTCCGCATGCGATTTCTCATGTTTATTGCATGTTCAGATCTGATCAGTGGAGTAGCCCGACTTGAACCTCAGCTGCATGTAGCTAAACTTATGGATGTAACCAAGCTTGCAGATACCACCTGAGCAGAACTGGGTCTGCTGCTCAAGTTCAAATGCTAGCTATTAACTGCATTTTACACAAGGAAAACCCCGATTAGTGTTACAGCTGCATACTAGTGACAAATTTATAGCTATGAGTCAGTATGGTGGCACACAAATTTATCACCTGTTTTTGTTAATAAATAGGAACACTTATCAAAAGAAGTCATGTGACACACCAAATTATTTAGGGGAACAATTATGCTTAAAATTAAATTTTCAGCATGGACCATGTAATCTTTCAGATGCTTGAGGGATAAACCCTCGCTTTCCTTTTAGGCTAAAATTTTTTTATCCTTATTTTCAGCCCATGGGTTTGTTTTTGGTTTTTTGGGTTTTTTTTTTAACAAAAATTAAAATTGTAATGAAAGCGACCCCGGCTATCTCTCACTGTTTTGGGGGTTGGAGAATGTATTGGCTAGATTAGTGCTGTGGTGAAAGGCACAGAATGATGTATAGGTGACACCACCCAGG
This sequence comes from Pluvialis apricaria, assembly GCA_017639485.1. Taxonomy (NCBI): domain Eukaryota; kingdom Metazoa; phylum Chordata; class Aves; order Charadriiformes; family Charadriidae; genus Pluvialis; species Pluvialis apricaria. The sequence goes on from CM030024.1 coordinate 2,593,267, forward strand.
CATACTGACTCAGATACCTCTTAGAGACTTCCCTCCCTGCTCATTTCTCGCTCCCGTGCAGTAATCCCACGCAGTCGATGCTACCAGCAGCAGTGTTGCAAGGGCTAGCAAACTGGGGGAACAGAGGTTCTTTGGGTCTGGAAATCCACCTGTTCCAAAAGAAGTGGATAGTTCTTCCAAGACATCATTTGTGAGCAGTTGTGCATAGAAGTGTCGTGGGCACTCCTGTTTCTTGGTGGGAGTCTAAACCTAATCAAAGAATAGCTTGACATGATTAAGAAACAGTTTGGTAATCTGTCTTGGCTTGGACTGTGGCTATTCCTTACTGGCGTAGCGAGGGCAGGTGGTAAGTTGTAGTCCATGCCCCCAGAATCTAGGACAGGATCGGTCCCGAGTTAAACTAGAGAAACTGTCTTGCTGGTAAGGTGGGAGGACAACTGAGAACCACCAAAGTACACAGGTGATCAGGTATGTATTTTGCCTTAAACCAGAGCTGCACAGAGCTCCTGTGCCACCTACAGATCTGAGGCACATCTCAGCCCAGCTGTGCTCCCACTGTACACACTCCAAGGAACATGAAGTAATTGTTGGTGCAGCTGTAGTGTTCAGTTGAACCTGTGCTAGTTGACAGTCGCCTGTTCTGTGCCTGAGCTCGCTGTCTACGTTGTAAACCTGCTTTTTTTGTGTGAACTGTTTAAACTGGTTCCTGGAGCATTCCTGAGGTGGATACTCAAACCTTAGCTCAGGCCCTCATCTCTCTGGGCATGTGTGTATTGCAGCCCAGTTTGATAAAAGACTACTTTTGTTCATCTTTCTCTAAGAGCAGCACACACATACATCTTCAGTCTGAACTATTGGGGCTGTAGGCAGATGGAAGATGCAAATCTCATTGGAGGTATGCACCTGAGCTTAGGACTGTTCAACTAGCAACGTGACCTGTGCAGTGATGCTTTAAATTGCTGTTGAAATCAATGTGGTTATGCAAGTGCGCAGGAGATGAGGGGCTGGCTAGTGTTTTTGCTTCCAAGAAGTGAGTGGTGGGGTTTGGGTTTTTTGTGTGTTTTTGGGTTTTTGTTTGTTTGTTTGTTTTTAAGTGGTGGTGGGGAAGAGATACTAGATGGAAATAGCTTGCAACTGGCTGCAGAAGTGTACAAGCTTAGCCTAGCAGAGGGATTGTGATGTTCAGCATAGTAGGCAAAGCACATAATGGCAGAAAGATATTAGTGTTGGTGTGGAAAAAAACAAAAACAGAACTCCAAACTAGACTACTTACTTGCTTTGGCTCTGTTTGAGCCTTTTCAGGTGTTATTCAGCATATAGTTCAAAATACCTAGAATTACTTGTTTCCTACAAAGTAAAGCCACAACAGCAGGTAAAAGCAGCCAGCTTTTCAACAGAACTCTCCCCACCTAACTATGGGCTGTGAATTTTGTTGCTTGACTAGCGACACTTTTGGTCAGCCAAAAGTGATTTGGGGAAGGGGGTGTAACAGATGGTGCACGCAGAATGTGTGCTTAGATGGCTGTGACTCAAATATGCTTTCCATGCCTTAGTGAATGAGAGGGGAAAAAAGATATAGCTTCCTGTTGTGGGTTTTTTTTTAGCAGTGATTTTCCTGAAAGGAGAAAACAAGGAGTTTCATGTGTTTCTTCTAGTTACCCTTGCAGAGGTGGTTGGAGGGACAGTGTAGAGGGCTGGGACTGAACCTCGTTGGAGGCCCCTGAGTCCTTGTCATTGCCTTGATAATTTTTTTTTTCCCCCCTGTGAGTGTGTTGTCTCCTGAACCCTCCCTTAGACGGAGATAAAGGATGCCCTGGCCCACCACAGTGCAGAACAATCCACTAACCAGGATGTCCTAGTTTTGAATTTCAGTAGGGAGAGTGTATCTTGATGCTCCGCATTTTAAAGGACTAATTCCAAGTCTGCTGAGACTCACCAGTGGGGCCACACCGTGTTTGAATGTGTCTACAGGGAAACGCTAGCTTGCCCTAAGTTAGGACAGTGTTGATCCAGAAGGTTGTTGAACAGTAGTTATTCTTTTAATGTCAGTGTAAATGGAATTACAAATATCCTCTGCAGAACCTCCCTGGATATTTGCTGGTATAACTCAGAGAACAGTTGCAATGGAGCTGCTTCATGCTCATTAGCCATTCCCTGTCTGCTTTCAGGTTCTGCAGGCAGAATTGGACCCACTGCCTCCAGCTTGCTTTTGGAACTTTTAAAATTGGATTTGAAGTTGAAATATAGCTGTCTTTTTCTCTCAGGAATGTGTTCTAATGTGAACAGAGCCCAGGTCACTGTCATTCCTTTTCTGCCTAGAAAGAAAATCTAATTTGTACAGTGTGCATCTTGGGGAAGCAGAGAAGAATCACAGGATGCTTAATAAGTAGAATAAGGAATCATGCTTTGATCAGGGGCTATAGAGTGCCTCTGATATGATTATTAGTTATCCCAAATGGAAGAGGTCTAATAGCAGAAGCTGTGAGATCCACTTTAGAGCAGTGATCAACATGACACCAGGGAATCTTGCTGGGATGCAGCACATCCAGGCTCTGATCTGACATTGACCACAGTTTTCAGAATGCAGCCAGGAGCCTTGGGTCTGGGTCCCTGAAAGTCTTCAGAAGCCTTTTGCAAGTTAAGTTTAATGGTGCAGGCAAGCACTTTCCTGCCCAGTTCTACTTTCCTTGCAAGCTTCTAAAACATGGGTTTGTTGATTTATCAAAGAACTTTCACTTCTGTTTGAAGCAATCTAAATTTAGAAAGGAAGTCTTGAGCTTCTCATTGCTGCTGTGTGTGTGGGCTATTGTTGAGGCTTGCAGATTCCAGTGTGAGGTTTTATTTTTAGTTATTAATGATGCTGAGTAAACTGGAAAGAAGAAATAATTAATATGTTTTCCAGATTGAGAACTCCAACCAGGCATCACTACTAAAAGATACTAGATAGGGGAAATAAATGCATTGGTCAGTAAGTACAGCTGCTGGAAGATGTGTGTCAGTGCCCCCTAGGCTGCCTTATAGTGCTCTAGGAGAACCTCTCCATGCCTGTTTCCCTACCCATCCTTAAAGCATGGAGAATTTTCTAGCAACAATTTTCATCTTCCAGAGCAGTGTTTTCTTCTTTTTACCTTTAGAGTAAGCTAGAGGACAGTTGTGTAGCTCCGCTGAAATAAGCAGAAGTAGTAGGGTTCTGTTGCTTAAAGCTTCCTGACTTTTTTAGACATCTCCCTCTTAAAAACTGTTCTTCATCTGCCAAGCAAAACATTTCAGTTTATGGGCTTTTTGTCTTTCTGACCAAAACTGAAACTTTCCACAAAGTAAAACATTTCTTATGAAGACTTTTAACCTTAACTCTCCCACAATTTTCATATCGACAGTTCTGAGTGCCTCAGACCAGCACCAGCTAGTGGTTTCGGACTGTCATAGTGCAGGTGCAAATCAGATGCAGTATTCCCTCCCCCCATTTTAGTGAATTCTGGAAGCTATGCCTTTGTATTCTCCCTGTTTTAAGGAAACAACTGACTAAAATACACATGTGCTGCTATCAGGAGGCTGATCCATTTGGGGAGATTTGCATAGGTCTTCAACCTGCTCCCTTTGGAAAAAGAAGGTTTCTTTTTTTTTTTTTTTAATTTTTCCTTTGAAACCCAAAAGTGTCTGTAAGCTCTGTAGAAGAGGAAGGAGGTCATAGTGTTGAAGTAAGCCAAGGTGAGCACAAACACCAAAGACTCTTAGCAGTTGCTCACACAACTGAGCTGGGAGAAACTCCAGAGTAGATATCAAAGGGCTTGTCAAACCCATTTGTATTAAGCCAGGATATTATGTGTGTTAGAACTGGTTTGGCCTTGCTTTGTGGGTCAGACATATTTGTAGAACCACTGGATGACTGCTGCAGGCCTGAATTAAGGGCTGTTGTATTGGTGGCATTTCGTATGGGTATAATGAGGCAGAGTTTCTGTGGGACACCTCTCGGTGCACCCTAAATTCCTGGGCCATTTGCAGTCATGACTGGTGACTTGAGTGGAGTCTGTGGAAACTAAGGTTTGGAGGGAGAAAGGAGAGCTGCTATAAGCAAGCCCAGGTTGTTAGCTACTGCACTGAAACACTGGCTGGATTTGTGCTGAGACTGCATTTGTAGGAAATACAGTCCTACTTTTGGGGAAGGTATTTTTTTTATAACAATTTTGAACACACCTCTGTAGCAGTAATTACCTATTTGCATCTAACTAAATGGGCCTTATCGGTGATCATCTGCCAATCTATAACTGGGGGCATAGCTAACTTAGCGAGAGCTAGCTGAGTGCTTCTACTAGGGTGACACTAATGTTTAGTTTTTGATTCTTATGGAAACTAAATCTACAACACCATTCTGCTGCCAAGGCATGCTCCGGTTCCACTGATGTGTTCTTTCCTTATTTTTTTTCTACTGTGTTATTCAAATTGCCTCAGTTGCCAAGAATAACTAGTTTGTGGTCTGAGGCAAAGAACTTTGAAGTTAATGGACACCTCGCAACATAAGATTTCAAATTGAAGGTAGTAGCGTCAATCCCTTAATCTGAGTGAGAAATGAGTACTTTGGCAGCAGCAATGCAGTGGTGATGCAGCACTGCTCTTAGCTGAAGTCTGCTGTGGTGTTTGAGTGCTCCTTGCAGCTCCTCGCTGCAGTTGAGTCAAACTGCCTTTGCCGTGTTCCTTAATGAAAGGGCAGATCCTGCCTGTAGCATTTTACTAATAGATTTTTCAGTGTCCTTTTGAACTGTTGTGCCAAGACGGGTGAGATGAGAGAGACTTAACCTCTGGCTTCGAGGCACCCAGTTTTTCCTGGCAGCACAGGGAAGAGAATGCAGAGCTGACAACTACAAGATATTCCTTCTTAAAGCTGCATGCAGAAATTACTTTGATCGTTGCTGTGATAGTCAACTTTGTGATGCAGTGGAGCAACTAGGAGTTGTTTGGAACAGGGGGGTGAGGAACACTGAGGAGAGGAAGCATCTACCAGTGCTGGTGGCTCAAGCATCTCTGTGGTGGCATTCCTGGTCCTGCAGAAATTAAGCAGTAAGAGCTCTGAAACATGCTGACCACCCACTGTTGTGGATGCTCTTGCCCAGAGACTTTCAGGGTTAACACGCTGGTCTTTGGGAAGAGAAGGGATATAAAATGCCTGTTACCTGTCTAGCTCCGGAGGCCGGGTTTAGTTTTTTTTTTTTTTTTTTTTTTTTTTTTTTTTTTTTTTTAATCCCTCACCTCACTGACTTCAACATCTGATTAAGGCAGCTGAAGTTCTGACCAAAATGCTGGCTCTTCTTGCAGGGGTAAAGGCAGACCCCTTTCCAGATAGACTAGAAGTGCCCATGATGTGTGAGCCTGAACTCTGTGGCAACAGAGATCTCCTAACTGCCTGAGGTGCGTTTCAGGGCATCGTTCTCATTGTTAGAGATTACTTCTGTGCATCAGGAGAGCTTTGAGCAGGCTACTGGGGAGCTCACAGAAGCACCCACGCTCATTTCTGGCTACCTGCGTTATGCTAGTTTAGCCAGGACTAGCTAAATCCTTCTGATAGGGTTAACCTGCATCCTCTTTCCAGTTCTCTTAACACAAAATGCTTCTGGTTCTTCGTCTCTCGCAGGCAGGGCTCCGCTATGTGCCTTCAGCCTAGGGAATCCTGCTTGTGCCTGCAGCGGGTGCATCATACCCCTTGGCTGTCTCTGCAGTGTCTTTCCAGCCACTCAGCTTTCTGCCTTATCACAAGGCTTTGTCCTCTGGCTTAAGCCTTGCGGACAGCCTCTCTGAGGCCCCACAGCAATACCCTGACTCAGCAATTTTGCACAGTTCTGGCTTGATCTTTCCCGCAGCTGTAAAACCAAGGTGCAGGGGGGAAGGGGAAACACATGAGGAAAGGCATGGTCTGCTCCCTTCCCCTCCCCATCACTCCTTGTGGATCCTCTACATGAACAGGCTGGCTCAGCCCTTTCTGTCTTCCTGTATTCCTGACAAGATGAGCCTGGTGTGAGGTCTCTTCCATACCAGACATGGCCCCTTTATAATGCAAAGAATAAAGTCTCCACATTCAAACTGTATTTTGCAGGGTGGGTTAGCAGCACGGTCTTTGTCAGATTTCCTGACAAAGCCTCTGTAGTGTGGGAACAGTATCGGCAAGCACTGCAAGTCTCTGCATTGCTAGAATTCTTTAGAGGAGTTCTAAATGCTGAGCCTTCAGCCCCTTAATGCAAGTAGCTGTGGCTCTGGAATGTAACTGGCCTCAAACCTCAAGGCAGAGGACATGGGGGCGATTGTAGAGCCACCCTGATGGGTGAGGGATTTTGAATGTTATCAATAAAAAAGGCTCATTTCTTTGGGAAAAATTATTTTGAGAGTTTTTTCTCTAAGTAGTCCTATTACCAACTCTTTTTGCAGTATTGGCATATTAAATAGTCCAAAGTGCCTTCTGTTCACGGGAGGATGTACTATGGTCTCCATGCTGCTGTGCAGATGGTTGCCAAGTTGTCTAAGGATAAGATTTTCTAAAGTGCATGACCTTCCTGTCCTTAAACGTTAGGCATTCTGGGAAAGGTACTTTACAAGTTAACCTGCACAGCAGCAGTTGTGAGCACCACCAAGGAGAGAGCTGAGTTTTGCAATGTTTATTTTCAAAGTGTGAGATGGTCTAACAATTTCCCCTTAACAAAAACCGGCATGAACCCAGTCCTGGTGTAACTGCCTGCAAATAGATTGCAGCTTCTGTGAGATCTGTGTGGATAACATGGCATAGCTTTGCTTTGATCTCATGTAGCTGCACCAGAATCTCATTTAATTACTTTGAAAGCCTGTCTCTGAGCCATAGATTCTCTTACCCCAACTGGGATAGACAAGCTCAGAGACTAAGCTGAACGTTCATTTCTGCAATTAGTGGAAGAATTACTGTTGTCTGTCTTCTTCTGAGGTTGCAAAACAATGGGGAGACCTTTCACAGTTTAAAATCTGAGGCTGAGTGAGAGATGGGCAGGAAGAGGCAGGTTGATCCAGTGGTTAGTGTCCCCACTCAGGAGGGATGGTTCAGTGCTCTAAGCTTTCCAAGTCACTTGGGCAATTGCTGGGGTACAGAAAGATTTTTTTTTTTTTTTTTTTTTTAATTTTTTTAAATGAGAACAATGGCACTTAATACTCGGAGCACCCATTGTGCTGCTGACACAACACATGCTTTCACTCAAGAGGGTTCAAATCCTTTTCATGTAAGGATTTAATGTAGATTTCTGTGAAGTAGGATGTATTTGCTCCAGCTAAGGGTCTGATCCCAAAGCAGGAAGCATTTCCTGTTTGGTCTCTGATAATTTGGGGATCCCAGTGCCCCTGCCATTGCAGCTGCGTGTGCAGCAGCTAACTCCCAAGTGAATGAGTAGAAAAATATCTTTCCTTAATGACTGTTGTCCACTATAAGGGCTGTCTTCCAAATCTGTCTAGAAATTATGTGGTTGGGTACCTGCCAAATTTTGATTTTTTTTTGATATCTTCTAATATTGCTTTAATTTCCACTGTTAATGCCTTTGCTGTTGGGGAATGGGGAAGGTAGTTAGCAATATGTCCTCAAAATAAACCTGTTTCCAGGTACTGGCAGTTTGGGCTATAAATATGCATTTGTGGCTGAGGTTTGGCATGAACTCTGTATGAGGAAGGGATGATTTATTTTGGGTATTGCATCCTTTAATGTGGGCTTATATGGGCAAGAGCTATTCTTCTGGGTATCTGCATTGTTAACTTTTCAAAAAGTACTGAGGATTATATTGGAGCAGTTTCCACTCAACTTTCTGTGCTCAGCCCAATCCCTATGTTTACCATAACTTTGTTTTGCTACTCAAAAAAATCAGCTCACTTTTACTGTCCCCAGTGACAGGAACCCAACCTGGAGGTGTGTATCAGTTTATCCCAGCCAGAAATAAGCATGACTTCTAGGCCAGGGCATTTGTCTCTTCTGAAACTTCACAGCACGTCTGCTGCTGCCTGGCTGTCCAAGTTTGACCTATTTGTAGAATAGGATTTAGGCCCTGCATTGTGACATACCAGTACTGTGGTCTGCAATAGTCTGTAACATCCTTCGGTTTGTATTGGTTAAGATTATAACATCACTTCTCTTTAATGGCAGCGGAGAGACCTAAGCAATGAAACTCCTTCAGACATGAGAAGGAGAGAGACATCTTTTAAGAGATGAGCCTTGATTCTACCCTGGGCTGCCCTTCAGCTGATAGAAAAGAAATGCCTTATTTTTTGAGTCTACATTACTGGCAACAGTAGTGTTAAAGTAGCATGCATGTGGTTCATGCCCTTCTTATGAATTGTACTTCATTTTACAGAGTACAAATGTCTGCATTTTCTTCAGTAAGTTCTTAGTTTCCAAGTAAAACCTTGAACTCGGTGATACACATCTGCACTTTGGGGCTACTGTAGATTTATACTTAACTCCCTGATGTTAAGTTTATATACATGTCTGCTCTTAGGTGTGAGGTAGGAAATGGAACTCTTTTCTTCCTCAAAGGCTGCAAGGCATGGAGAACATCGGCTGTCAGCTATGTTCCTTTGCCTTACAGCACATATGATTTGTGGCAAGGTGTTTATTATATTCCTGTAATGTATTTTTCAACTCTTCTTTAATCCATAAGACGTCTTTCACAGTACAGTAGACACACAGCTTTAAAACTAATGGCCCTGCAAAGTTTTATAGTATTGGCGACCAAGTACTGTGCTCATTAATGGCTTGATTGCTACCAACAGTCTTCTATACAGCGTTTATAAAAAAGACTGCTGTTTCTATGACTTGTGCAGTTCCTACCTTTACCTGCTGTCTGCTGCTCATCCTTAAAAGATACAGTAAACACTTTCTAACATGGTTGCCTAAGAGATTAGGTATTGAGTCTACAGGTGCCCAGATGCCACTCACGAGGACAGCCAGTACTCTTGCTGTCACTTCAGATGCCCAAAGGCAGAATGCAGGAATTACTTCCAGAACAGCCAGCATCAGACAGGTGGAGATCACCCCAACTCAATACAAAGAAAGGTACCTTTTTCTAAATTATTTTCTCATGTTCTGATGAGCTTCTACTTGCCATCTGCCCTTTACACAGTTGTCATATCATTATCTGTTCTTTCAGAGACAATTTAATTAGATCTTCTTCCAGTAGGTTTTAATCAAGTGTTATGGGGTTGCTGGTAAATTATTTACAGCCGTATCGCTTGATGGAACACTTGGTCTGCTAAAGGTATCACATAAGTGACATATCTGTAGCAAAGAGTACCGCTGGCTTTAACTTAGGACCCCTCTTGTATTCCTTGGGGTTATCCAGTTGACATTAGACAAATGTTGGGTTATGTGAGCCCACTTCCTTTACAATGGTAGAAACTGAATGTTACTGTGCTGAAAATAAAGGAGTTGAAGCAGTTTAAAACTAGGGTAAGAGCTGAATTTAGCTCTAGTCTCTGCTGGCTCAGTTCTTTTATAAGTGCCTTTCAAGGTTGAATACCTTAAACAGTGTGGCCTTGACCCTCACTTGAAGAAGCTCCAGCTATTTAAACAGAAGTGCTGTTGTACTATCTTCAGACTTAGTCTGATGTGAGTGTTTTTTGAATGGGCAACGTAGTAAAAAAACAACACTTAAATAGCAAAGGATAATAAACTGAGAAAGTGGATATTTTCAGAATACAGAAGTATTCTTTCTTTGCCTTATTTCACCAGTCCCTTAAGGTGGTGAAAATTTAACAGCTCCAAGATACCCTTTCTTCTTTCATCTTGTTGGATGCTTGTTTCAGCAACATTACTTTTTCTCCAGTTCAGCTCACATTCTTTGTGAGGAAGCCCCAGCATGGGAGGATACCAGCCTGCTTCCACCCAAGTTTAGCTGTGAGTTCACAGCAACAACTGTCTTCCATTCATTGTTTACATAGCCTCTGAAGTAAAATGCAGTTTGAAGATATATAATCAGTGTTACAGAACTGTCGCGTATGGAAACCTCATTCCATGTATTATTTATGCTTGTTTGGTATTTACAATGAGCATAAGGTTGGGCGTGTTTTTAGCACTTAGTGTGCAGGCTGTAGATGCAACTTGGGCTCCATTCATTATTGGAAAATTGCTAAGTACTTTTGAAGATGTTTGTCTTTCTGTTTTTTGTCAAATTCCTTCCAGTGTATGATTTAAAGCAATAGTGTTGCAGGTTCTTGGTGGTATCTTGCTTCACTTAATGGATTCATAGTGCTGAGGTAGAGCTCTGCTGAAGCTTTGTGATCTGATCCAGAACAGTGGATAATACTAGGCCTTCATTTTGAAGCACAAATCTCAACTGAGTGTATGGAGAAAGTGTATTTGATGCACAATGGAAGACCATATCTGACATCAGGCCAATAACTTTACCCTGATTTTATTTCTCCCATACACATGGTAAAGAAACAAATCCTGGCTTGACTTACCCTGTGCATCTGATCTATAAAAGTTGATGCAGAAATTGTCCAGACTTTGTAGCTGCACAACCAAGTACAAAATTTGATGTAGCTATCTTGCACAACATTTAAAACTGGGTTTAAAGGGGAATATAATGATTGTCGAGAGTCCTGTTTCCAGCTATTCTGCCATTGCTGGTGTCCAACCTATAAAAAACTTTAATCATTTATACAAAAACTGTCCTGCACTTAAAAGACCAATGCTTCCAGATCAAAAGTTGCAACTTACTACTTCTCCACACCACTGCACAAGGACAAAGAACTGTTTCCAAGATTACAAGACCATGTGACAAAAAGCTTCTAACTTACTTTTCTCTCATCACATATGGGGCCAATACTACAGTAAATTGGCATAATACCTTGACAGTGATAGCATACCATCAGAGCTATTTCACCTTGCAAAGCCTTTATCTTGCTCTTGACCCTCCTCTGGTGCCTTGTTCCTCTCTTTGTGTATCAGCTTTGCTGCTCCAGCTCTTTCAGCCCATTCATAGCATCCAGAAACAACTTTTATTTGTTTCTTCTTTTTGAGTCCTATATGTGGCAAGAAATTTCTTGCATGATGCTCTCATCCATGCCCCCATAACATGCAACTACTGCTACCCGTGACCTAAATAATATTCACTGTTTGTATAAAGATTTCATTTGTTCACACCTAGCTTTAAAATCTCTGCCACTGAAATGATTACAGGAATGCTTTAGAGCCCAATTACTCTTAAGGTCTTTCTCTGCATTTTTAAGAGCTTGAACTTTTTTCTGAGGCTGATAATGAACTATTAATATAGTTAAGAATCAAGAAGAGCCTGTAGGAAAGTGACTTTACCATTATCCAAGCCATGCATTTTTTTCAGTGGGTAAGTGCAGATGTTTGGCTTTAGGAAATGGTGTTCAGGGAGGTGCTGGAAACCCCCCAAGAGACCAATAGACGATTTAGCAGGTCATTGTGTCTCGTTGGAGATCATCATTTGTCATGAGCCTTTTGTGAAGGAAAAGACTAATTTACAATCTTATTGTGTAGATATACTGGATGTGTCAGCATGTTTTGAAGGGCTCCTCAGCATGAACAATTGGGGTGAGAAGTTGTGTACTCTACAGTTCCCCCCCTGCAATAAGAGGGAAGACTGCCTACACTCAAACCATGCTCTTTCATCCCTCCTCATTCTCTAGAATGACCAAAGTCAAGAAGGGAGTTTTTTAACGTTCATAAGTGAAAGTTGGGCACGTTACAGTCTCAGTTGAAAGGAACTGAAAGCAGTCCACCTATTCATGAGAGCATTGCTAATAGCCACAGTTTTTCTGACCTCTCTTGGCAGGTAGCTAGGGCAGACACATTTCAGAGAAAGTGCTTATAGTCCTGATGTTACTTAGTGTTTGGGAGACAGGACAGTGTGGAAGTTGGGATAAGAAGGGACTTAGTGCAATAAAAGTGCAGTTGTAATTCTCACGTTGGAATGGCTATTACAGGTGGCATGGTTATGAGACAAATGGAGCCTTAGCATTGCTTATCTGGAGCGGATATCTGAAGCAAACTCCCAACAGGTTATCTGCTAGTTTCAAGGTTCAAGCTCAAGTGAAACTGTATAATAGCTGCTGTGTAACCCAAAAGTTTTTTCCTCTCTCCCATTGCTGTGTTTCTTGGTTTCATATATACCATCCCTGGTCTAGAGCTTTGTGTAGCTGCTAGAAGAGCATTTGCCTTTGCAGCAGAAGGCAGGTTGCTCTGTGTTGCTGAGAGTGTTCCCCTCCCCCAGACTTGGCTATTATTTATGCAACATGATCTAACCCAGAGTGGCTGGGAGCCGATGGTCCAGAGTTCATTTCCAGTTATTATTGTAGTACAGAGTCAGTCTGGATAGAGGTACTCATTTCCAGCACAGAGCATATACCCTTTGAAAGCATAAACAAACTGTAGGTCAGTTTTAACTTAGCTTCATACACAAGTGTTTCATCTAAACAGGAAGAGCAAGCTAGAGTTGAAGCACTGCAAGAAGCTGGTTCAACAGTCATCCATGCTAAACTAAGTAAGGTCCCTTCCAGTAGAAGAGGTATACAAGGAGCACTGAGCTCTAAAACAGCAGTGGAAGCTTCCCTTTTTAGTCTCTAGAGATGTATTGCGTACAGTTCTTAGCTTTGCTACAGTATGTGTTTGAACTCTTGAGCTAGGGCATAGCTGAATCAAGCATAGGCAGAATTACCTTGCATAGGTTGGGGGTCAGACTTCAGTGGCCCTAGCAGATGTGGCGATTCTGACTTTAATGGCTGGAGCAATTACACCTGCTGTCACAACCCTCTTATAATGCATGGGTGTAGCTACTCTGGAGTTCTGTCATCCTAGCTACCACTAACCGAGCTAGTAATCTTAACTGCAGTGCTTTTTTTGTTCTTATTATCTAGGGTACTACTAGAAATCCGTCGTAGACAAGATCACCCAAGGCCCTGGCTTTGAAGGCAGGCATGTTCAGAAGTTGTTGGCATGGCCTCGTAGACTGGAGATTAAAGAGGCTGAACTAGGTCAATCACTACCCTCAAAGTATGAACTTCTAGCATTGAACTTCTACAAACACAGTCTTTGGTGTTTGTACAGTCCCAACAACAGTAATCCGATTGCAACTATAGCCAACAGGGGAGCACCGAGTTACTAAGGGCGCTTGGCTACTAGCAGTAAAGCCTCCCTCAACTGTACTTTGCCGCATGCTAATACAGCAATTTTTTAGATTTGAGGCTGAAAAGACACTTTGTACAGCTCAGTATCTGTACTTGGAGATGGGACTACTTTATGGCAATTCACTCTCATTGCCTTGTTCCAGCTAGTAATCTGTATGCTGCCCTGGGAAAGGGGGTCAGGCAGCTGAAACAAACCAGTGTCATAGGCTGTTAAATTCAAAGGCAAAGTTTAATAGGGCAGCACAGCCTGAGTGGGGAAGGGTTGCCTCTGAGCTGGACAAACAGGTCACACAGGTTTCCAGACACTCTGTCCCATGCCAGCAGAGCACCAAGGCTGCAGGAGCTGGATGCTCTCAGGTAGGAGCTGCACCAATACTTTGTAGAATCAAAGTTTAGTAGAGTTAAGGCTCCATCAGTTACTAGATTGTTTAAACTTTGTTTAGCAAGAATCCATCAGAATAGTCACCAATTTAAGTTCTTTACAATTAGTTAAATTCATCCTACAAAGCACCACTGATGTCATTAGGTGCACAGTTTCTAACCCAAGATTAACAGCTTCACTTTGGGTCTTTGCTATAGTCTTTCCTTTAGAGAGACACCAGCTTGGATATCATCATCCAACCATTTCTGCCCTATTTAGGGAACAGAAGTCACATCCTGCTTTGCCTCTGTAGAGGTGACTCCTACCCTTCCTGTTGCCTCGCTCTTTCTGTTTGTGTCCCGGCAGAATAGCAAGGGGGAGTAGGAAGGAAGGAGAACTAGTCCAGTACAAAACCTCATTCAACACACAGTCAAAGAAACCCAGCAACTGAACAGCAATTTTATAGCAGAGTGAAACAGTACGGCTTATGTACATAGCTCACCTCAGTAACTTCAAAACAAAATCAGGAAAAAGGCAATAAATAAAGCCTTTCTGCAATGCCATTTTTCTGCTTCCTAGCATTTCCCCACATCTCGTGTTAAACCTGAACTTCTTCAACTAGTCCTTCATTCTCATTACAACACCACTAACTCCTGCAGTGGGAGGGTCCTGAGGTTTCAGAGAGGATTTTCTATTTGTAATCCACTGCAGGAAAGTTCCACCTGTGTTTTGGGGTGATTGGCTGCCCAGAATGCTGGTGTCCTTTGCTCCTAATTGCATAGAAGTAAACTTCTTGGGCTGTGTTGAATATCACCAGTCTTTAGCTTTCTGCAAACAGTAAAGTGAATACACTAGGAGTGTCAGTGCTACACTGGGAAATCAGGAGTGTTTTGGAGAGGAAGGGATTCTTCAGCTGAGGATACCTCAGGCATAGTTGGAACTTAAGGGTTCATTGTACTGTAGCGTAATTGTGAGATGTGCTTACTCCTCATGTTGCATGAGAGTTGGTTTGAGGATCCTTGCCTGATGGGAGGCACGCCTTGGACCTCTTGGGCTAGGCTCTCTATTCCCTTACGTTATCTTCCCACTTGTAAGTCAACTACGCTTCACAGAAGTTTGCCTGAGACTGTAATGTTTCTGATTTTGAGACAGCAGAAAGGCTGGCCTGAGGACACATGGGACTGCAGAAAGAGAGGGAATTGGAAAGATAAGCTGTGCGGATTTACATGTGTGTTTTCTGAGAAGGAAAGAGAGCTGACCAGGGAAGCAGACTCAGTATGATTCCTCCTTGCTAATGACATACCCAGTGCTAGAGGGAAGGTAAAGAAAACTCATACAATCCGTTGACTCCATTTTATTTTTTATTTGTTTTAGGATTCTCTTCTAGAACTGAGCTGTGGGTGACCTGCTTGCTACTTGGCAGCTGAATCTCACTTATGCTTGCACAGATTTTTTCATTCCTATATTTCGTGCTTCAGTCTGTTGTACATAGTGCTCCGGAAGCATTCTCTAAAATTGATGAGCACACTGAAAATCTCTGGTCCCTACTGCATGGCAGAACATACCAAAGTTTTTCTTTTTTCCTCTTAAAATCTGAAATAAGGAAGTTTGCTTTATAGGCTCAAAGCATTTTGAACAGAGTGGGGTTTAGTGTATTTTGTTCTTTTTGGGATTGCCAAAAATGCAATCTCATAGCAGCTTGTTAAAATAAAGCTGTTTTGCTGTTTTAAAAGACACTTTCAGAGAATGTGGCAAGTTGCCACATTCCAGTTAGGCAATTTCCTATAGTTGACATATTTCGTTTTTTTAAAAAAAGCGTTTGGTTTTCTCAGCGATCTCCCTCCTCCGTTTTCACTGCAAGAAGCAAAAAAAAGCCCACCAAAAAAACCAAACCAAAACAAAAAACGAAACAAACAAAAAAAAATCCCAACCCCCCAGAACACAGAAGCCCCTATGTCTGTATTAATGATTATACACTTGAAGAGAGTATTCTTTGGGAAACCATGGAAGGCCAATGTCTATCAATGCCGTGCTTGTGTGTTTTTATTCATTGTGTAGTGTAAAGATCTTCTGATTGTATAAACATCTGATGTTTTAGAAACAAATGTTAATATGGAGTGGAATAATTGATATCAAGTATGGTATAAATAAATAAATACTTTCTTTTAATGCTTTTTTTTGTTTCTGAATGGGTTACATGTTTAACATCCGTTTATAGTGTGGAGCCCAAGGTTTTTATAGCTGCATACCTCTTAGTTGCTCTGGAGAAGTGTGTTACTGGTGTATTACATGCTAGTATAAAAAAGTGCCTGATGGATGAAAGAGGCATACAGCAGTGGAGAATCTACTCCCAGGACCTGAAGTCTGTCCAGCTGTGCGATGCTAAATTATTCTTCGACTTAGCAAGTGTTATCAATACAAACATCTTTACATCAAGAAATAAAAGCTTTTATGTGCATAGTTTTTTGTCTTTTCCCCTCTTTTATATGGTTCCTCATCTGTTCCCCTCCAAGGATATTCAGATGCATTCAAAGAATCCACTGCTTTTTGCTGAGAAGTTTCAGTGGAAATAGTGCTGGTAGCAGTAGTTTGGAGCAAACGCCACTTGTCTCATCGTGAGAACAGAACATGGAGCCTTGGCACTGGTGACTGTAACATACATGGTAAACTTGCATTTTTAAGAACGGTGGCCTTTTTGGAAATAGTATTTTCCTTCTTGGGGGCAGATTTGCCTTTTTTTACTGTAGCAAACCTCAAAAGCAACTCGGTAATGGAATTTTTGGGGAATCCTGCCCTTACAGGTTTCAGCTTGTGATAGGGGAATGAACGGGCAGTTGTTCACCCATACAAAGCAGCACTGCTGTATCTGATGATGCTGTGGTACCCTTCGAAGTGGTGAGGCTCACTTGAAATGCCATACTCTTTCTCACTGAAGCAAGGGGGTAGCAGTAGCTGCCTTGCTGAGTTCAGTGGGTGGGTGCGTGTCCTGCAAAAACAGGTTTTGGCAGAAGCATTTAAAAACTGAGTAACTGATTTAAGAACTTCTGCTGAGTAATCAAAAAGGAAGAAGAGGCGGCAAGTCCTCAAGGTAGTGAGTAATGCCATAGCATCCTATTTTTGGGTGACTGTGCACAGTCCTCTCTCCCTTTCCCTTATCAATTGAAGAAAATGATTGGCAGTGGCAATGTTGTAGAGACAAGATTCAACACGCAGCATTTTTTGCAGGCAGGCTATGGAAATGGACTCCGGAACATGAAACACTAGGCTAAGGACCAACTTGGGCAACCGAACTGCTTGTATTGAGCTACCAAATGCAAGCACAAGGCTCTAATGTCAACTGTACTGTTAGGGTAACAGACAACACGAATAGGACCTAATCCAGCATTCTGGGAAATCAGTGAAGCTGGGAAATCAATTTGAGATAACTTCAGTATTCTTTGGATCGGTTCACAGCTGGAAAGCTAATAATAGTCTGCTGCTCATTATTTGCACTTTCAAGATTATACTGTAAACAATCTAGTTGAATTTATGAAGTCCCTTTGC
Organism: Pluvialis apricaria; assembly: GCA_017639485.1. Taxonomy (NCBI): domain Eukaryota; kingdom Metazoa; phylum Chordata; class Aves; order Charadriiformes; family Charadriidae; genus Pluvialis; species Pluvialis apricaria. The sequence goes on from CM030024.1 coordinate 2,610,317, forward strand.
CAAAACACAAAAGAGAAATAAGACTATGAAGAAAGGATGGAGGTAGGAAGTTTTTTGTTTAAGATGTTTTGGATTCAGAAGTTGGATACTAAAGAAAGACCACTGATACTCCGGGAATCCTGCTGGTTTGTTTACTCATCACGTGATGGCTGAGCAGATGTAAGTTCTGTATCTGTGGAGATCCTCAGAACAGCTGAGCTTTGGAAGGAGAGCTGATTCGCTCTATTTTCAAACTACCGTCTGAACTAAACATTAGGAAAGCTGTATGTGGGCACTGAGTTTGCGCCTATGAGACAGGCAAGAAGCGATCTGTAGCACTGCTGGATCCATCAAACATTTGTAGGCCTTCACTGAGTTTCTGGCATTGTTACTCTGGAGGAGTGCTGTAGGAAGAATTACTCCCAGCAGTGTTTTAGTTCACACCTAGCAGGAGGTATAGTAGAGTACCAGTGGCATTTAGAGTCTTCCATTGTACAGGTGTGGCATTTCAGTTTTCAAAAGCATCCTAGGGAAGTTAGTATTTTCAGCAGTGCCTAATTTATTCATGTCCCTTTTGGAAAGATCAAGATGAAACACTGTAAATGAAAGGAGTCTAGAAAAACCACAAGTGATCTTTGTATAACGATGGAGAGTTGGTTGGCTGCAGTAAAAAAAAAAATCTCAAAGCTGAAGGAATGAATTTGTATCCAGCACTTGGAACTGTCAGTTTGGAGGCAGAAAAATAAAACATAGAATCTCTTTGTCTTTCCCCTGCTCCTTAGGAGGGGAATATTTCCATTACAAAATAGTATAAAGGTTTGTTACAATGGCTTTTTATTTTCTCATAAGCAGTCATGTTTTTTTCTCATTTCTGGTCGCTGTCGCTCAGCGGAGCTCTCCTCTGATGCAGTCATCTGAACAAGAGATTGAGCACAAATCCTGAACCCCCGAGGCTGCTATCTCCTGTGGATAATCAGAGGAGATGCATTAAGACAAAAGGGGTATAGTTAAGCATGTGTAATTTGAAAGAGGTGACGATGAAGTATTTTGAAGAATGTTTCCTAAGGACGCTGTATAGCATGAAAAATGAACGATGTGAAAAATTGCAAAGCTCAGTAGATGAGTGGCTTGAAGGAGAACAAGTGTATAAATCACTTTGTAATAATGTTGGTACAGGCTGATGCTCTGGGATTGTGTTCTGAATCCCGGAGTGATCAGGAGGTCTGGGTAGAAGTGATGGCAAATATGAGAACTTTCCTGCTCCAAGGGCCTTTTTCAAGTCCCCAATCGGAGCGCAAAGTCAGCCTCAGATTTTTCATGAGTTCTGCGTAAAATAATTTTTGGACACATATGCAAAATTCTTAAATTCTGATCCTGAACTGGCACATTGTCTTTCGTTATACATTTAATGCAGAAGTGAAGTCTTCTTAAATGCATTTTTTAATTAGACAAATGTGTTCTGAGAACTCTGATTTGTTTCCATAGAATGCTTTGAAAATGAGAAATTTACCTGAATCACTTTCATGGAAAAGTCTTGGTTTAACAAACTATTTGTGAAAATACGGTTCTCAAACAACAAAAAAAATCCCACCTCCTTTTCTGACTAGGCACAAAGACAAACGTGCTGTGTGGAGTTTCTGTGGAAAGTCACAAAAGTAATGGATATTGGATCTGGCTTAAAGATGCTAAACTTGGAGCTTGTTGTCTTTGTGTGATCATTTTTCAAGTGTTGATTAAAATCTTTCCGGGCTGTTGTATGATGCCAAATTGCTGTTGCAATACTGTCTGTTGTATGGCCAGTCGTTGCTTATCAGTCTCCTGTGTGTTTTTCCTCATAAACTGTTACTAGGTCAGCAACTATATTTTCCTTCACTTTCTAAGTGGGCTCAATATGGTTTAGATGAAAGTCTCAGAGTCACAAAAGAAAAAAATGTTTTGTGGGGTGGGAATCTGGATTCAGGTGTCTTCACTCTAAATACTGTATTTGTACTGAAAATAATGGTTGAAACCCCATGTGGTTGCTGTAGGCAAATGTTAACCAGTAAGATGGAGCCCCAAAGAGATTTTTGGAAAAACAAAATGTGAGCAGTGAGCCATGACAGCTTTCTCACGCAGTGTCTGTGAAAAGAGAAATGTGACCCCAGTCCTTGCCAAAATAGCTCCGTTCTTTCTAGCAGAAAGCTAATAATTTGGAGCATTTCACAGAATAAGGTTTCTTAGCTAAGATTTCCCAGGGTGCAGAGACATAATGTCTTCAGCTCTAAGACCTGCAACCTGCTCCTACATAGACTTCAACTTTTTCTGTATAAACCTCTTCCCCTAGGAGCAGCCCAGCAGCAGTTGGGGGAAATGTGTGTGTCAGAGGGAGGAGGGGAAGGTGGGACTCTTGAAGTGCTCAAATAATTGAGTCAAATGAGCAGAGGATTTGATTTGGTTGTGCTTTGTTTCCTTCCCTTGGTCTGCTAGTAAGTTCAAGTGCTGCAGAGAACAAGCTGCTAATCTGTCTCCTTCCCCAGCCAGTACCTGAGGGAATGGAGGAGGCAGGAGGTTTGTGAATGTATTTTGTTATATAGAGAAATATTAGTTATATCATTATAAAAATCTGTAAGATGAAAAAGAGATGGCTGGGAAGGCAAGGGGAAGAAAAATGTGAGAAACCTTTGGGATTAGGGACAGCATCCTGGGCAGTAAATGGCTTCATTAAAGGAGCTCAGTTCCTTCAGAGCCAGCACTGACTTTCAGGCTGGAGGTGCAAGGCATTGCCCTTGGTCCCTCGCTGTCTCTGATGAGAGCTGTGGGTGCTCAGTACCTGGCAGGATGAGGCTTGCAATTAAGAGGAAGGGGAAGTGCAAGAATACGACGGGGACCTAGAATTAGTCATGCCCTTCCTGACCTTGCTGAAGGAAATGTCTGGCTTTATATTTTTTGCTGTAAATTCTACTTTATTTGTGCTGCAAGTTTACACATGCACAGGTTGTCGGTTTCTTTGTTCCTGCCTCCCCTACCATACAATCAAATATACTTGAGAGTTGTTTTACAGTTGTGTGACAATGATTAGTGCCATCATAAAAACAATGGAGTATATTATCTTTAAAGGCATTTTAAGTTTTGAATTTTACAGAGAGATCCATGGGTTGTATAACACAACCCCTATCCCCAAAACATGACCTGGTATTTCCTCTCCAGATTATGAATCTTTCGTATTCTTTCTCCCCGTCACTGCTTTCTGGCTGCAGTCAATTGTAAAACCGGCAGGGAATTTGGGGTAGTTGTTTTCTTTATGGGAGGAGAGAGACAATGGATTTGCCAGGACACTGAACAATTACAGGGAGAAGCATAGTATTAGTATTACCTTTGGGCTGCGTTCACCTTTGTATAGCTTTACGGGCTACAGCAGATAAGTTGGACAAGTAATTGTTTACCTGCAATACTTTAAGAAGCCTGTGTTGTATTAGGATCTGAGCACCTCATAAACTCCTCCCTTTTCCCCAGCTCGGTGAAGTAGGGCAGCACTGGTCTAACAAACCAGGAACTGAGCCTTGAATACTATAAGATGCAGAACCATCAAAGCATGTAAGCTCCTAACTTGCTATTGAAGTCTGCAGGGAGTCTGGCCTGCAGTGGTTTGCTTCGGAACATGCAAGAAACAGGAAGGAGAGGAAGGATCTGAGCTTAAGTTTCCCCAACTGTCAAGAAAGATTTTTGCTTGGGGCAGGGAGATGAAAGTCTTTGACTTCTTGAGGCTCTCCAGATTTCTTTCACTGCTGTTACGGTGCGGGTCAGGGTCTCAGCCAATGTAGAATCCCTGGAAGGGATTCTCCCTGTCTTGCTAAAGGCATGAGTAGCTCTGGCGAGTCCATTTCTGACAGATGCTTGTTAACTCGTTAAAGACCTTGGTTGAGGGCCAAGACTCTGTTGACTTTGTGAAGCCCTAGCTGTTGAAGACCAGGTTCTGGACTTACGGTGATATTCTTCTAGATGGTCACCCAGTTTGTTTGAGTTGGTTGAGATTTGGCTGCACGTGATCAGGTACAGGATCTGGGAACCCTGTGGAAGGAATCAAATGAGTGAGAGCAGGAGGTGTGCTGTGCTTGGACAGAAGTATCCTTTGTAGCAGGGTAAATCCATAAGCCTGCTAAATGGCACATGCACTAATTTCATGAGTGGATGGGAAACCTTAACAGGTCTGTAGGCCAGTTTGGGGTAATGATGTCCTTCAGTATTTGCTTTGTGCAGAAGGAAGTATTAGTCTTCCTGTGCTCCATATAGAAATACAGTTAAGCCTAATGAAGCATGGCTGAGCTAAAGAAGCTAGATGGGTGCTGGAGAGAAGCGTGAGCTGAGAGGAGGTTGAGCTGCAGATCTGATGCGGCAGCAGCAGGGTTGTGCTCAAGAAATGGTAAGTATAGTTCTTAGTCTTGCAGAGCACTCAGTCATTCTGTTGCAGTTGCATGTCCTCAGGTTAAAAAGGAAGGGGGAGGGCTTTCATTTTTAGTGTGCAGTGGGTGTGAAATCTTTGATATTTAAGCAGAGGACTGTTCCTGCAGCTGCATTAGGCTTGGATGCCTCCCTAGGATGAAATCTTTGAAGAGAATCATGTTATCAGGCACAGGGAACCACTTGATTGTGCAGTTTCATACTCCCACTCTTAGCTGGGGAGGCCTCAACTGAGTGTTTACAGCTCTCAGTCGCTGGGACTGTGAAAAAGAAAGGAGGGGAGAGAAAAGGGGGTGGTATGTGGCCTCCAAGTGACCCAGAAATGATGCTGTCTGCATCATCTGACAAAGCAGAAATAACATACTGTAGTGTTTGGGCAGTGGCTATTGTGTCAGCCTCAGGCATGACTGAAGGTTCAAAGGAAAATCCATCCATCTGGTGTTCCATCTCTCCCTATCCCTCTACCTCTCTGTGCTTTTATTTACTAATTTCTCTTAAGGCAGGGGTTTTTTTTCCTCCCCCAGAGCGTGCCTCGACTGTACACTTTTCTGCTGGCTTGTGCTGGCTCCTGTTTTGCAGGGTTTGTTTAGCAATGCATTGAGAAACTATTTCCTTTTCTTTTATAAGCAAAACCAAAAGTCCTGAAGTCAGCCCAGACACCCAGGTTCTGCAGAAGCAGCAGGCTGTCAGTTGTTTCTTGTGGAAGCTGCTGCAAGTCAGGCTGACATGGAAACTCCATGCGTAGACCCTCAGCTGATGTGAGCTAGCACAGCTCCCTCACCTGGCACGGGGCAGCCCGCAGAGGGGTACCACCAGTGTGCAGCTGTCACTCTCAGTGCTTGTTCCCATCCGTGTCATCATTGTGATTTCCTCTGCTTTTTAGAGGCTCCATCACAGTCAATGCTGCCGTGGTCTAGCGGTTAGATCAGAGGACTGAAAGTTAGGTCTTTCGTGACCTGTTTTTAGAACGGTTCCTTGGCTTTGTGCGAATTATTTTTAATCCGTCTTCTTCTTTCTTATTTTTAATAAGGTGCTACCACATGGGGTCTTGTGAGTATGTTAACATTCATAAGCTGTGTTTGGCATTCAAAGCAGTGGCACTGTTCTACAAGCTGTCTTTTTCAAAAGGAACGGTGGTCCAGCATAGCGGGAACCTGCATACCTGGTTCCTTTGATTGCACTTGTATAATCAATGGAGAGGTGGGTAGGAAACAGACCCAAGGAAGTGAGCACTCTGGCTACCGTTTTAGCAGAGCCAGAACTAGAAGCCAGGCCTCACATCTTGGACAGGAGTCCTGCTCACTCTGACATGCTTCCGGGCTGAATGAGCCAGCTGGGTTCAAGTAAATGAATGTGAATTCCACGGACTGCAGTTCAGTGTCTGACATGTATGTGAGCTCCTTCTCTCAGATACCATCTCAAATAAATGAATCTGCTACCAGATATTCCTTTGTAATGTTCTATCTGCTAGCTTGGCCCTACTCATATATGGCTGGTGAAGATAATGTCAAAATATCATCCTTTAGTGGATTCAGTCCTGTTTTTTAGGGCAAAGCCATGTGGGCGAGAAATTGAGTGACCTCATTTTTTAGGATACAAATGATTCCTTGAAATGTTTTTCACATCTTGTCTTCTTATTTTGGGTTGTGCATTTTGCTCCAGTGCAGCTCGTGCTTGCCTTGAAAATAGCTGTTTGAATTCCATGCTGGATTCAAGGTAGCTTTGGAGTTTGTGAGATTTATGTAAGACTCTCCAGCTGAATCCTGCGTCGTCTGAGTGTTCTAATGAAAGCACAGATGGGACGGATGGTTTTCCGTGTGGTCGAACGAAATGTTCTATGAGCAGGTTTGGATGAGTTTTCACTGGAAAACGAGCATATGTCATGTTAAAAGGTACAGACCCACTCTCTCCATTTCACCAGGCAGATTTGGTTTTAAACCAGTCAAAACCAGACATTGGTTTAGTTCTCCCTATACTGGAAAGGGAACAGTCCACATTGTTTTAAGGTATCTTTATACCTATACATGTGACAAGTTAATCGTCTGAACACAGAGGGGAAATGAGAATTTCTGGGACTTCAATTGCTGCTTAGTGATGCTCTGATCAGATGATGATAACGATTCAGATGGCCAGGGGGCATTGAAATGAGTCAGCTGCTTCAAGCAAGTTCACAGAAGGAACAGCTCAGTGTTGAGTTGTGGCGTAGAGGAGTTGCAAGGACAGTTGATTTGTTGTTAGCTGAAGGGTACTGCAGACCGTTTGTTTGAATCAGAACTGTTAAGGATGGCTGACTGAACAGTGGGCCTCGCAGGCACGCATGAAGTGGCTTGCCCTGTGTCTGCAGATCCCTGGCAGAGCTGAGACGAGAAGCTGTCTTGTGATGCTCCATCCGTCTGCTCCTGGCTCTGTGCACAGCCTGTGGAACAGACCAGGAGAGCCTCAGCACTGTTTCTGCATAATGATTCTTTGGCCTTATTCTTATCTCCTCTTGTTGGGTACTTTGTCCTGGTGTATTCCTTTGCATCTCCTCTCGCCCCAGCTAAGTGTTCAGGCTCAACAGCACTCTGATCACAGACCGTGATTGCCTTCATTACGGCAGACCAGGGAAGGGTCTGCTCCGGACACACTTAGCATTGCTGCGTTTCAGTCCTGACTGGGGAGTCTAACCAGCATTTCTACTACTCTGGTGTTTGCTACTTTCCACCAATTTGGTACTCCCTCCCTCCCTTTTACGCTGGTATCCAGGTGACTTAACAGTTACCCTCATTGCCGGGCTGTACTTAGGATTAGGAGTGAGCCGCTGTGCGTGCCTTGCACCAGCAAGGTCAGGAGGTGTGTTTCGGTGTGCCGGCCATCTGCCCAGGGACCTTCTGAGCTCTTGTTTAGATCATAGGTTCTTCCCCAGCTCTCAGCTTCCACACCTCAAAGCAAGCAGCCTTGCATACAGAATAGCTTGCTCTATAAAAATGAAATACTAGTTCTTTCCTTTGCATGGGTCAACTCAGTTGCACCTTTTTTCTTTTTAAACTCCGATGACTTTGAAAAAAGTGTCCTGAAGTACACTCACATTGCTGCTGGTCTCTGAATGGTTGTTGAGATCTTTATCGGTTTCTCACATGATTGCCGAGCATGACTTCAGAGACAAATTTGGCAAGCCAGATTCTGACCTTTTTATGTTCTCTTCGTTGCTCAGGTTGCTCAAGAATTTTTTTGGTCTGACTTAGCATTTGTGTATATAATGGCACTGGGGAAAATAGATGAGAGTCAGCTAAAGGTGTGAAGTGAATCCACTTTCACTGGATGCCTTAAAATGACTCATCTTACTTTCCCCAGTGTCCCATGCAGATAAACTCTGAGATCAGAAGTTTTGTCTTCTGTTTCAGGAGGTAGAAATGCAGAACCTCCCTCACCGTATGAGACACTGATCCAACTAGTGCAGCGCCCTGCTACAGCAGCGGCTGTTGGCTGATGCTTCAGAGAGCGCACCCTTGCCCGCTGGGTCCTGTTCTTGGCAGGAGGTTAATAGAGGAGTTCCTTCCTGATTAATCCCCGTCTGAAGGAAGATAGATGCTTTGCATTTCTCTTAGCCACATGTAAGAGCTGGGTCATGCATTGATCTGATCCTTTTTAAACTTCAGCCACCGACTTGCTAAATTGCAAGGCAGTAAGTGGTTCTGGGCTTGGAAGTATTGGTGTAAGCTCATATTTATTGTCTTTTCAAGCGCTGTCAAACTCCATGAGATTTCATCTCCTGGGACAGGAGAAATATGATTTGTTTTTGAACATGTGCTTGATTTGTTGATTAAATAATGACAATTGCTTGGTTTGGGTATTGCAAAAACCCCTCTTCTAAACTTTGCATATGTTTCAAGTCATCAGGAAAAGTTGTAGACATCAGTGAGCTGAACATTGTAAGTTTTGTGAAAATGTGAAAAGATGGCATTTTGTTCTGAAATGTATGACTGAATCAAACTTGGTCTCAAACTGTTGATATTCTGAAGGAATCTTGGCTGGCTCTTTGGTATAGCAGAGTGCCTCTGGCTGTTCCCAAGTTGTTTAATGTATAATTTCCATTCAGTGCCTCAGTGTCCCTTTTTTGGTGAATTTAAAATAATTATTCTTGCTGCATTTATAGGGTATTCCAAGATAATGTGGATTGAAAGCATGAGAATAAGCTAGGGAAGACTTAAGAAAAATGCAGACTCTTCTAGCCTCTGCCCCTTTCTCCCTGTTTATTAGGATCAATTGCACTGAATTCAGACTGACTGGTTTTTGGCCAAGTGCAAAAGCTGCAACAGGTTTAATGTGCTTTTAATGACTTCTGGAAAGAGGTGCTACTTTTCTAAACATGAATAAATCATAATTGACAAGTAGCTGATAGACAGTTGACCCCCAAATGCATGAAACTTAATTTCTCTGGTTAGGGACCACAGCTAGTAACATTTTCTGACAAATTAAGTTAGAATGTGATTTCTGATCAAATAACCAGAGGTCAAAAATACTTGGGCTGCAGTTTGATTACTGAATTCTTCCAACTCATGCTTGTAATATCTCCTTGCTTGCCAAGGACCCCTGAATTTTGCACCCTGATGTCAGTGAACTAGTTTTACAGATGCCATTGCTTTCTTGTGGCATGTCTGCAGAAGCGCAACCGAAGAACTTGTGCATGTTTGGTTTTTGTTCATAGCTGTTTAAACTCCCAACTGTTGGCTTGAGGTCATGGATATGGGCAAACTTCTGTCTCAAGAGATCTGCTGTTTATTTTGTATAAATAAATAAAAAAGTACAAGCTTGGCAGTTTTTTTCTTAAACATCTTGGGCCTGATTCTCACATATGCTGTAAAGGGATATTCATTTTAAAAGTGCTCTAAGGAGGAGAGAAAAGTGCATCCAGGGCCATACCTTGCAACATGTGCCATTCTTGAAGCAAATGAGAAAGAACTGGGTGTCCTGGCCATCAGCTCCACCAAACAGAGAGAAGGAGGCCTCTAATGGAGCACACCCTGTAAACAGCGATTTACTCCAGCTGCTCCATATCCTGTCTCTGTTCTTGTTCTTTCCCATCTCTGTGGGTTTAAGGCAGTTGGAGTATCACTGCTTCTGTTGTGGGGTTTGCCATTTGTGATGAGTAGGATGTGCCGTTTGGCAAGCAGGCAGTGAATAGCTTACTATTGGCTTTATCTCTCAGTCTAGTTTGTGGTTGGAGACCTGCATGTTGTTTGTGGGTTTTTATGTGCGTCACTGAACCCAGAAGTTTTATTATATTCTCAGAAAAGGGTTTTGCAACAGCCCAGCTATTAAAGCCAAACCATGTAGTTTAGTTAAAAGTCTGGGCAGGAAATAACAAAATGAAATTCATCCTAGGGGAGAAGCGTGGTGCATGTAGGGTGGGAAGAGAATGCAAATATACTATTTATAGGACTAGGGGAAAACAAATTTGGACTTGAAGAGTAAATGCGAAGGAGTTATCATGGGAAAACCAGCCTTGGTGATCTAAGATACTCAGATCCGTGCTGTCAGACTACTTTTCCATTTTTGAGAATTATATTTTTGTTATATCCCCTAAAGAAGAAAAGATTGACATTGAAATCTGTGTTGCATAGAGTACCTTCCAGCAGTATCTTTTTAGGAGTTTATGCTGTGGATGAGACTTGTCAAGTGAAAATGTTTGAACCCGGATTTTTTTAAGCAGTATGAAAATAGTTGAAGACGGCGCCTGCTCCAGGGAGTTTATGCAGTACAAGCAGGCAGAGCCTCATGCAGGATGGAAGAGGAGACACATTATTTAATTTGCTCACAGTCAGACAGCAGGTCAGTGGCAGAGCTAGGAGTGGAGTCCAGCTCCCCTAGAGCCAAGGTCCATTCCCTTACTCATTAAATGTGATGCTTCTGGTGTTACATTGAAATTGGTGAGGAGAACTTTTGTGGGGAATGCAAGAATAGTGACTGTACCTCAAGAATATTCTTCCTCAAAGCAGCATGCTGTCCTCGTGATACTGCAGATTGTAATAGGATAATGTGGGGCCATGCATTTTTTTTTTACAATTTCTTTTACTTAATTTGTGATTTTTAGTTTATAAATTGGTGCTAAGTCCATCTTGCCTTCTACTGTGGTTTTTGCAACAGATTCTCACACCTTTTCTTGCCACTGTCAGTGCTTGCAGTTCCCTGCTTTAATATGGGGTCATGTGCTACTTTTAAGGCATTTGCATATAATTAGTGTTACATATAACTAAGTGTGGAGCTCTAGCTTTGGAGAGTATGCTGATCTCTCTTCCTTCTTTCAGGAAAATATTCAGGAAAATCTTGCCCGATGGGAGGTCCTACGCTAAAATGACAGATTACAATCAGACTGAGGAGCAGAGCTGCTACTTGTACACATAGGCCTGTCACAGCTGGCTGTACCAGTTTGAAAATCACTTTGCAAACACTCTTGCTTCTTTCCCTAGGTGCTCAGCAGCGTTGAGGTATGCCCAGGAATGGGGAAGGGGTGAGGTAACCCGGGGGAAGAAGCAGTAACATACCACAGTACCCTGGGAATTCTACATACCGCGGCTTACAAATGCGCAGCTGACTTGTTTGCCTTTGGCTGGATTTTGTGGTTGCAGTTTGTGTATCAAAGTGCATATCATCATTGAACCATGCTTGGAATTGCTTCCAGAAAAGAGAAGGCCTGGGTGATTTCTGTCTTCCTTCCCCTTTCCATGACATATCTATTGCACAGCTGGGAGGCTATTTTTGATTTATGTAGGCTGACTTCTGGCATATCGGGGGCTACTGAGTAGCCCTGAAACTTCTGCAATTTCTTTTCTGCCTCTTATTAGGGGACCTTCCCCCTCTATTCATACCAGTTCTTCATTGCTCTTTTGGCCTCCATTTCCACTCTGCGTTCTTGATTAACCTCACTTCCAACCCATGGATTGCCAAGATCCTCTCTTTGAGAAGGGCAAATGTGCTCCCCTCACTTATCCTGTCAGGGCTTTGACTATCACATTCCTGCAGCAAAGTCAGCTCTTTCTCATTCTAATGTCTTCCTTCCTAATGTCTTTTGAGGGAAGAAGCCAGGGTACAAACATACAGGATACGTTTGGAGGCAATAAGAACCAAGTGTCTTGAGTGGAATGAAACCCTAATGATGAGAATGTAGGGTTTTGCTGTTAAAAAAGTTTTAGGTCAGATAGGCAAAAGTCACTGTCAGGATCCATGATAGTGTTCAATCTAAACTGTGGAAAAATTGCTTTAACCGTAGGAGACAGTATTTCCAGCTCCTCCCCCTAATATGGGAGTTACCCCCCAGCTGGGCACAGAGGTTTTTTTGTAGTGGCTAGGTGGATCTGCTGAGTGCACCGCGTCTAATATGGGCCAGCTGGCTGTACTGTGTCAGAATGTATAGCATATAAAGCCAAGCCATGAGGCGGGGAAAAAGTACAATGAGAAGCAGAAAAAATTGAAACCAAGCACTTAGCAGGAAAATACTTGGAACGGCATCTCTAAGCTCGTTTCTGACCTGACTGAACGGGAGAGCTTGCTGGATAGGCAGTTATGGGAAAATATGTATGACAGTGAGAAAGCTGAAGGTCGTGACTAAGCCAGCCAGTGGCATCGTATGTGCCCCTTGCCTGTGCTGAGTTAGTTCTGAAGGAACAGAGCGCGCACATTCCAGAGACATCTTAATTTAGGTGTGTGTACAACTGAAGGTGCAACTGTGTAGGAGAGTACAGCTGACAGCAAGTGTAAGAGTACGGGTACAGGCAGAACAAGCTGCAGCAGTGTTTAAAAGTCACATAGTCACACTAGCATATGGCACTATGCTGAGGGAGCGAGCTGACTTGTCTCTAATTGGCGCAGAGTACAGGCGCAGGAACATGGCTGTCAGTGGTGCCCAGACTTCTGCTGAGCCCATCGCCAGCCCCTTCGGAGCCCAGCTGGCTTCAGCAGAACTGTGGCTGCCTGCAGGGGCCTGCCCTGCACTGCGCTGCAGCGTGGGGTCTGACTGGAGAGAGCAGGCAAAGGGTGGAAAAAAGGAAGTGCTGTCATCCCCTTTTTATAAAAAGAGGTACTGAGACTGAGAACGATTGAGTGGGATTTCCAAGGTAATTTCTCTTAGGTCTTATGCTCCAAAGCCATGTTAGGAAGTTATGGTTAAAAGGTTCCTCTGGTTTCGGCTGGGTGGTCAGAGTGTAAATGCAAAGGGATGTCTGCGTCTTCTAGGACATGGCAGTCCTTTTATTGCACAACTGCGTCTCCTAAGAATGGCACTGCTTTGCATTTCTGCATTCATTGCATGAAGAGTTTGAATCACTTTTGGTTGTATTAACTGACTTTTTGATAAATCTCAAACTTCATGACACTGCTGTCTGAATTCAGAAGTGTGTGGGCAGAGTCAAACCTTGTTATACATGATAGTTGTGAGGAGTCAGATTGCTCATAAAACAAAACCTTCAGCTAACCTTACGGGAAAGCACAAGGTAGAAATGCCTTATCAACAGCTGCTGGCTTTCTTCACTACACAGAACTGGTGGTTCTGCTGCTAGAACGCAGCCGACCTCCGAGAAACATCCAGTGTAGCGTTTTGGCTGAGGGCTGCTGCCGACACTTGGCTTCCACTGACTTCAGCTGCAGCTACAGCGCAAGGGATCTGTATGCCTCTTCCATTCCCCTGTAGCTAGCTTAGTTTTGAAGTTGCAGCCACAAACATCCAGCTGGATGTGCTGGACTCCACCACTGAAGCGGGGTCGCTTCAGTCCAGTGTTGCTGCAGTCTGTTGCCATCCCAAGGATGACTTTCAGGGCTTTTCCTACTCTTGACTATCAGTCTTTGGCCATATGCAAAAACTGAGGCCCATGATGGCTTGAGTCCCAAGAAATTGTGGCTGTCACTAGAACATGGTCTCATCAGCCATTTTTAAAGAATAGTATTAGCGATGTAGTAACTTAGCAGAGTATAGTTCCCCTGTGCAAGTACAGGCCCTCCTCTGCAGTGCTTGTTTATAGCTAACTGTGTTCCTGTGCATGTTCTGTCGCGATCCCCTGCAGAGCCTTGCTTATTTAACAGAGCTAGGTGTAAGAGCACATGGATCGACCTCATTATTATACATTTGCAAGACTGGGTCACAGTAAACAAGAAGGAGGGAGAAAGAATTTCCCCCTTTCAATAAAACAAGTCATTCCCATATACTGCCAAGGAAGAATTTGCATTTGTTCTAGGACAGTTACTACAAAGTAGTAACTCTCCCAAACTGATGAGCAGGCCAAAAGCATTATGCTCCATACGGGGGTCATTCAGTTGAGATCAAATGCGGTATCTATTTTCACTACAGTATCTCACATAGCCTTTATCTGGGGAAGGAGGAGATGGTCTAGTTTTCTCTCCCATGTATAAGTGAGGTTGTGCATACAAGTGATGTATAGCATCATTCAGACACATAGACCAAAAATATTTTGAGCAGAAACTTAACAGGAGAGGTATTATAGTGGTCAAAGAACCCACATTTGTTTTTTCCTTTTCATTTGTAGTCTGATCTTGTCCCAAATGCTAAAATTTGTTGACTAAGAACGTGTTTTAGTTTATAAATCATGGATCAGCTAACTTGCTTTGCGGCATTGTTTTGTTAGGAAGGTTTTGAAGCTTAAGTCTGCCCCATGGGAATGTGCTACATAGTGAGAAATCTTTTGAGAATATTTTCTTTTTGATAAGCAAACATAAGGCACAAATAATGTTCCTTCTTGCCATTTTATTTTTCTGTGTCTGAAGTGAAGTTTTCTGTGTAGTGCATTGGGCGTGAGATGGTCAGGCGATAAAAGCTTTGGAATAAGACTTTAGAATAGAAGGCATACAACGATCATCTAGTCCAACTGCCTGAATTTTTGTTGTTTTAAGATCGTTGTTTTTCATGTTGATTTTGTAATAGAAATGCCCATCAGATAACAGGCCTCAGAGTCTTTGGGTACTTTGGCTATTCCTGCCTTACTGATCTTCTAGCCCAAATGAAAGGCCAGATGTAAGAGAATGTAACAAACATACGGGAGCAATGGATGAGCAGGCAGATAGTGTTAAAGTTAGACTAGCAATACCCACAGCATCCAGAATGAGGTTGCATGTACATGTGCAGTGCCTTTAAACTGAATGTGATTAATTGTTTCAAATGGTTTGGATGCCCTTTTGTGTTTTGGCATGACACCCAGCCTCTGCACAAAATTTTTGTTGGTGTGGGTTTAGAGAAGAGTCCTGCAGGGATGGCTCCTGCAAGGTCCTGCCTTCTGCTGAAATGTTGAAGAGTGAAGATGCTTGGTGTGAGAGAAATGCTGAGTGCTTGTAAGAGTATTACATTTTTATATCATGAAAGAGCCCCCACTCACAAACCAACATCCCCTCTGGGTAGGTACTGTACAAACATTGCCCAGGAAGATGACAAGTATCCCAAGGAACTTAACTGTTTACTTTCTGGATCCCAACAGGTGAAACTGATTGACTACATCCACAGACAACGGCAGTGTAAGCTGAGCGTGCCCCTGAATGACAGGACAGCAGAGCTCAACAGCTACCCAAGATTCAATGACTGGTTAGACATTGTCAATGTGAGGAAAGAAGTCGTACAGGTAAGAGGAAGACAACCTCAGCACAGAACCTTCCCACCCTTTCCAGACATTCCCAGCTGCCTGCTGGGTTTAAGTTAGCTTCCTGAACTTACTCTCAGGCAAGGTGGGAGCGTGTGGGGACAGAGGGACCTTTGGTGGAGA
Source organism: Pluvialis apricaria (assembly GCA_017639485.1). Classification (NCBI taxonomy): domain Eukaryota; kingdom Metazoa; phylum Chordata; class Aves; order Charadriiformes; family Charadriidae; genus Pluvialis; species Pluvialis apricaria. The sequence goes on from CM030024.1 coordinate 2,625,472, forward strand.
GGGTGCTTCCTCTCTCCCAGAAGCAGTGATCACCCAGTGGGAGTGCTGAAATACTCCCTTCCCTTTGTCCTCCTCCCTGAGTTAGTAGGGATCTTCTCCTAATAGCATTTGAAGCAACGCCTCACATCTGTTGCTTGGTATGAGACAAAGGTCCTCCATTACCAGGACCTCCTCTCCTTCTGCTTGCTGAGTCTGAGAACGATGCCATAACTTAATCACTTACTGACTTAGATAATAATAATACTTTACCATACTATATTGTGTCCAGTACTAGCCAAAAAAGAGGACCAAGAGTTACAGTTCTGTCCACTGATATATCCCACAAATGGACAAAAATGGAGTTGTTACAGCCTATTTATTTCTAAAAGCATACATAAATTAGAGAAGATCCAAAAATAGCCAATAGCACTGTGTCCCTCTAAACTTAGACTAGCAAAAGGGGTCAGAGTTCGCAAGTTTGTCCCAGACTGATGGTATAAAACTGTGTAGCCTCACACAGCACTCAGACTACAAAATCAAGTGAGCTACAACCCAGTAATGGGCAGGTGGATTCTGATACAAATTTTGACTGGGTGGGAGTCTTTGCTCAGAAATAGGAGAGTTTTTTTTCATTTTATGCACACTCACACACCCACCCATGAGTAAAGTCTCTGGTTCAAACTGATACCAAAGAGCATTGCATCAGTGTAAAAGAATGGAATTAGTAACTCTGCTGTGGTGGTCTGTGTGGTGGTCGGCATCAGCTGTTCGTGCTCACAGACCATGGCTCCCATGGTTCCTTCTGATCTCTACAGTTTAATTCTTAACATGCAAATCACTGGAATCCTCTTTACTGCGCAGAATAATCTGACACTTCTGCTGGAATCAGAAATTACCAGATAAGTCACGGCCCCCAACTCCTGCCTCTGACATTTTTATTTTTATTTTTTTAATTTTTGGAAGAGCAGCCTGAAATCTCAGCCGTGTTTAGGTGGTTGCCGGGAACTCCAGGACTGCAGCACACTGACGTCAGATTGTTCACTTGGGCCTGGACTGTGCATGGCTTCCCCATGCTGTTCTGTACTGGGGACAGTTCAGTTCAGTGTAATGTTAATGGCAATATAAGCAGAGCTCCGTCCACTGATGGTTAAACAAAGCAGAAAAGGCCTTTTCCATTATTTTTCCCGTTTTTGGCTCTGCAGGCCAGATCACAGTGTTTGCATTAAGTTTCCTCTGATCCTTACAGAAGCAAAAATTTTCTTTGACTTCAGCAGGAATCTGCCCAAGTGAAAAATTCAGCAAATCTTCATGGAAGTTATTCCAGCTTGGTCCTCATGTAACTGACCAGACTCTGGTGAAATAGGATGACTTCAGCACTGAGTTGTTCCTTTTATTTACTAGTATTTATTTTGAATGTGATGCTGATACTGCCTTCCAGCCCAGCAAGGTTTTGGATAGCAAAGCTAAAGGTGCAGCAGTGACAATGAGAGAACAGAAAAGCAGCCTGTTGCTGTGGCCAAACTGCCAGGCTCCCAACTATTGTTGGTTTCTAAGGTTACTGGAATTGCCTGAGCCTAAAAGAATGTCTTTGTAGCCCTTTTTAAAATCCTTTGTGATGCCTACAGAACTGGGGGAAGGGAAGAGGTGAAGAGAAGGGGTGGAGAAAGGGGGGGGGGGGGTGTGGACAGTTCAAATTGCCACATTTTGCTAATTCAGGGAGCAAACAGGGCTGAGTCTGCCCTTCCATATGTGTGGTCACTAAAAAGGGTGAACAAATTCGGTTTTGGTCTAAGGCAGGCAGAGAACATTTTCCAGCTGTTTATTATTTTTATTCATGCTCTCTTGCGACCCCTTCCCAAGCAATGACCAGTGTAATGAACTATGTTCCTTCTGTTCTCTGGGACAGAAATAGAAGAGGTGTGCAAAGCATTTAAATTCCTTTGTGATTCCAAATGTATGGTTATTTTTTAAAAGTCCTACATCCATTTCGTGCAGCTGCAGACAGCTTCTGTAGCATTTATAGTAGCTGGACAGGAGAACAGCAACACCCATTGGGTCATTAAAATTACTTTTGAGTAGGCAAATGGAAATAGCTGGGCTAGTAAACCAGTTGCTCTGTTCTTGCAGTGATTTTTTTTTGGTCCTGTTATTTCACTTCTTAGACAGTAGCAGTGCAGCCACTGGCGGTGTTTGTGGCATGGACATCAGCAGACAGTGCAGGGCAGATGTTTGTCTGTGATGAGCTGTCTTTCAGAAATGTTACAGGTGTCATGGGATCGTTCCTGCTGTTGCTTAGATTTCATACAGCGTGTGAACCACATTTCAGCTGAATGCTTTCAAAATGGAAATCACTGACAGAAGGAGCTTTAATGGGTTAGCTATTAAGAAATATGTAACGATTTCCCTTAGCTTTATGCATGCTGCTTGTGGCAGGACTGAGGAGAGAAGAGGTGGTTAGGGAGCCTTCAGAGATGGCTGAGTAGGTCAGACAGTGAAAATGGGGACACTTGAGTCCCATACCTCGTTTTGCAGCTGGTGCACAAGATACGCTGGGGAATGACTTCCCATCTCTAAGACACTGTTAGCTCGTCTGTAAAACTGAAATAGTCATACTGCGTTGCCTTCTTAATGCTTCCAAAAAATGCTACGGAGAGAAGGAAAACCCCACGAACGTTGTAATAGTGTATTCATGTTAGGCACATAGCCCTCTCTTCATGAGACTTTTAGGCCCTGAAACTAGTTGGAGAAATTGCCAAGTACCTGTAGAGTCTCGGAGAACTGCTGCAACAGAGCCGGTCCCTGGCCAGCTCTGAGAAACGGCGGGTACGACACGGGAGGTGTGTGCAGGTGAAGGGCTCTCCTGTGGCCCACTGCCTGTCAGGGACAGATCAGGACAAAGGCCTGGGTTCATGTTTTTTTGCTTTTCTAAATGGTTCTGATTCCCTTTGCTTTTCTTGTGTTGCTGGAGGGAGTATTTCAAGATTGTGCTAATCTGTGACATAACACCTTTGAAAAACAGCCTAATTGCAAGCAGTTTTTAAGCTCAGCGGTTAGAGAAACAATGCTCTTTTTCTTTCTCTCTCTTCCCCTCCCCTCTTTCCCCCCCCTACTCCTCTCCCAAATAAAGCTGCCATGCAGGGAAGCACAGAAGCTCCCAGGCTCTCCTGTCAGAAATAGAGCACCGGCTCTAATTTAGAATATCTGCTGACTCCTCTAGTCCAGAGTGAGGAGTATTTTTGCTCAGTGACTTGGTCTAGACATTGTGAAGCTTGAAAGCTCTTGCTGCTGTAATTGCTGGGCTCCTTTCTTTCTTTGGAAACCTATATTTAAAACAAGAATAATGACTGCTTGTAAAATCCTTTAGTTCTGGAAGAGATTATAGTAGTAACAATGCACTGTTTATGGTGTTGGGCAACAGCTAAAACTCCTGTGAACATGGATAACAGTCAGCCGGTCATGCTGCGTAGAGTGAAAGGGCTGTTCCGTGTGGACCTAGCAGACTTGGAGGTAGGTGGTGAATGCAAGCTTCGAGTTTGCGATCCTGTTTGCTCTCTGTGAATACACAGTTCTGAGGGGTAAGGAAACTTTGAAACTTTGAACCCCCACCCCAACTTGTGCTATTTCTGTTTCTTTGTTATTGTTCCTCTAATCAGTTGCCAGACAGATTTTTATCATAGAAAACGGTGGCTAGTGTGGAGCAGGCTCTGCTTTGGAGCTGGGCTAATGTTGTTCTGTAACTTTCTTTTAAAGTATTTTTCTAGGAAATGCTAGAGTCCTTGTTTTTGTCTAGGAGTCATAGAGATTGATTAGCACTGTGTATGTGTAGTTTAATACTGAAAATTATGTGTAAATGGTTAAGTATGGTGGATTGAAACTGGGAAGAGAGAGATACTTGAGAACTAGAAAAGATAGGACAAGGAACCATACAGACAGAAGATCGATTTAAGCTATGTAGTGGTCTCCAGTGGGTAAAAGTTGCTCTGAAAACAGACCTAGAAAAATATACTGATCTGGATTGTCCTGCTCCCCTTTAAAGTTGAAGTCAAGAATTGACAGGGGAGTAGGAGCGGAGGAGGATGTGAACAGAGCGCTGTCCCTACTCTTAGGCTGATGGAAGAAGTGCCTTGCAGAGCTGCTTCCTAGGTTCTGGGCTTAGGGCACATTTACCAAAAAAAAAAAAAAAAAAAGAGATTAAAAGATCTCTATTGGTGTCCTGGTTATTTTCTTTAGGACAGAAAAAATTGCTCTCTATCTTTACTCTTGTTCTTCCCAGAAACATCACTATTATATTTGTTCTCACATATAACTTGTCACCATCTTAGAAAGTAACTTAAGAACATAGTCATCTCTTTATCATCTTCTGAAACATGTCTGAACCAGCCCTGCTTACCATGTAGCAGGGGTTCCAGTCAATCAAGTTTGGAAAGCTGTTTTTAGCGTAGATAACTGTCGTGCACAGGGAGGGGCAAATCCTGCCCTAGTGATTGCTGGCTATAAGCAGAACTTTGCCAGCAGGGAGAAGATGTGGGAGCAGATGAAACAGTACTGTGGTTGGGTCTGGTTTACGGCTGCTCCACCTGGGGAATGTATTTGACTCCCAATGTATATGTTTTTTCGTAGTAACTCCTGTTTGTTGGTGAAACTTGTCTTATTCCCCGTTTAGCATGTATGCCAAAGACCTAATGTGTTGTAAGTGGTCGGGAGTGGTTCCTGAGCAAGCCAGGGGCAGCACTTGGCACACTGGGGAGCGGAGCAGGAAAGGCTCGTGCCTTGAGTGGGAATTGTCTGTTAAGAGTCTCCTGTTGCCCCTGTAAAAGTCTGTAAAGGATGAGGTGTTGACATAGGGTTGATCCGGTGAGACCATGGCAGATGGTTATACTTGTGTGGACTGTGGTCCAACTTGTAGCAGCAGATCGTGCTGATCAGTTGTTGGAGGAAAAGTGTGGGGTTTATGTGTGAGCATCCTTACTTTGGTTGAGGGAATAGAAGTAGCGGATCTGCCTAAGCCTATCAGGTTTCCACAGCTGTATCCTCTCATCTTTTTCTGTCAGCATATCTGTGTGAACAGACTATGAGGACTTTGGCCATTTGCTGGGGATTTCCATGGGTCTGGCAGCAGAAGCTCTGACTGGACTGCTAGATAGCAGAGATCCTGAATGTGCTAATTGTGTGTATGCAAATTAACTCTGTCCTGCAGGCTTCCTGCATCTAAAACTCCATCCCATGCTCTAGCTGAAGGCCCCTCCCCAGTGTAAACAGCTCTTGGAAAGTATTCTCTACGACTGCCAGGGTTCCCTTCCCCTGCCAGGGGGTCCAGGTGCCCCTTGCAGCCTTGTTCACTGTGAATGGTTCATGGCATGAGGTCAGCACCAGGCTTGTGCTGCCCTGCAGGATCTGCAGTGAAACACTGCAACCGCTACCTCTGTTTTCCCACAGGAAAGTAGTAAGTGACAGCAGCTATCCTGTCCACGAAGAACAAACTGAATGGGAATGTCCTGAGACTGTCAGCTCCTCTCCACCGTGCCTGTTGCGTGAGAGGTGAAACAGTGAAGGAGATGTTCTGTGAAACCATAGCCTGTGTATACTCACAGCTTAATGCAAGCTAGAAATTTCATGTGAGAGGCTTTCCAGAATGCCCATAAAATCTCCAGAAATTTAATAGTACAACATTTTTTCAGTACCTTCTTCACTGAACACTAGAAAACCAGAGCAAAATAACAACTAGCAGGCACAAGATGTTCTTAAGAGCATACTTACATGCTTTGCTTAGGGCTATCACTGGGAGTTTAAGCACCTTATGTAATGGGCTTTCTCTTCTAGCATCTGCTGCCTTACGGGAGGATGATCGGTGAGGGAATGTATTGATTTAAGAGGAGGCATTTGGGGCCTTGACAACTGTCCAGCTTTATAGGAAGAGCCATGTCTACTCAATTGAGGAGCAGGTCAGACTGATCTTGCAGTGCTAGCAGCAGCATTAGCTCCGTAGGCTTATCTGCAAGGAGGAATCTTTACCAAAAATAACCCCATCTACAGTGTTAGATACCAGCATTTTTGCCACGTTTCAGGGATTTAAGTTGGACACCAGACAAGATTAAAGACCTTCTTACACTACTGTGAATGCTTCACCCTGATTAATCAAGACTAACCTTTGGATGGCTTCTTGGATACACTGTGGTTTACTTTTCTCTCTTTTAAACATGAGTACCACGAAGCGCACAGTCTGTATGTCTGATAAGCAGGAGGGCTTTGTAGAGAAGTCCTCTTACCTCTTGTAGAGAGGAGTAATTTCCTGGTTTGGGCTTTTTAGCATCACTTCTGCCGAGGAATGTGTGTGATGGGTAAGGCTTTAGATTTTGCTGGCAGTTTTGAGGTGCTGAAAGATTGAAAGCAGGTTCTGTCTCCTGCTCTTTCTTTCTTTTTTTTTCAATCTGACCTTATTATTAGAGTAGTATCTGAATATCTTGCAGCTTCCCCTGTCATTCTGTAGTCAAGGCAAGGTGTGCACAGGGAGGTGATGCTTAGCTTGGCCATAACGTGAGCCTTTAAGCTGCATTTTTTAAAAGCTGTATTTTTTTAGAAGCCACAGCACCCATGAGGAAGCAGATAAGGAGAGGTCTGTTGGACCCACATTTCTCACCTTCAGTGCTGAAGATTGGAGGGACTTCTTTGCAAGGGCCCAGAATTGCACTTGCACTGAGCAGTGGGAGCCCGCCACATGCTCCGCTGAGATGGGCACTGTCAGGACACTTCGCAGGGGACATTCTTCCCCCCAGCTCAACAGCTGAGCCAGGGCATCCGCAGCAACTGAACCTGTTTTAAGAGCCATCTTGAACTTGTGACTTTCATCATTACCGCATTGGCTGGGGGCTAATACCGAGCTAAATCATATCAGGCCAATCTTACAGGGATCAGGTTGACCAGTTTTATATTAAGCCACCACATATGTGCAGCACATGAGTGGCTGTTTAAAGAAAGCCTCTTACTTCCCCTCCCTCCCCGCCCCCTTTTAAGGCTTATTTCTTTTGTCGTGTGTCATGGGGGCTGGCAGCAGGTTCAGAAAGTCTGAGCTCTCCCAGCTCAAGGTCATTGGGATTGTTTAAATATAATCTCCTTTTCTGTGCTTATACTTTCCTACAACTTGCCATTCTGTCTTTCTAAAATTAAACTATTGAGCAAAAGAGTAGATTGGACTTTACATGCAGACCCAGGACGGGAGCAAGCTAGCAGAAGCCTGGGCCCTTTGTTGGGGCGCGTGTCTGCGTGAGGTCGCGGTAGGGATGCAGAGCAAAGTTCACAGTGGAGAGCTGGGGCTGCCCTTTGCTGCTCAGTTGCGCCTTGTGTGAGCCATTGCAGCTTTTCACAGCAGCCCACACATTGAGTTGTAGAGCACAGACTTGCTTAAGGAAGTGAACCCAGTCAGCTTAGGGGTGATCAAGACCTCTATAGTGTTTGTGTCCTGCAAATGAATGAGACAAAGGAAAAAATGCCCTAACGCTTCTAAAAAGCTCAATGATTTGGAATGTTTTGTAATTTTTTAAAAAAATATTTTCAAGGTTTTTCTCTGCAACCAGGAAGGCTTGAAAATTAAAAGTGAAAGCTGGGGATTCCTGGTTACAGGGGTTTGATCTTTAAAAAAGAAAAGCTCTAAACACCATCGGACTTGCAAGAACAGGCAGTCCTGGAGTTTAACCATCAAGCTGCCGTGGGACAAAGATGACAGCGAAGTTCTCTGTGCCAGGAAGTGTTTGGTTGTTCTCCCCTTGGGGAAAGAGAGAAGGGCCTGTGGGGCTTGGAACACCACTGTGCAGGACCCAGGCCCGCTCAGCGCGTACTGCAGCACCCCATTCCTGCTGTCCTCAGCCATCTGTACTGGTTGTGAGCTCAACGATTTTGCGCTTGAGTTGTGCTTTGGGAGCAGTGAGTGTGTGTGCTGTTACAATCAGGAGCTGAGCCCAGATGCCATTCCGCATACTTCTTACAGTAGGCAATGGGAATTCCTCGGTTAAGCCTTGTCTGTACTAGCACAACCAGGAGGGCTGATTTGGGGTAAGTTAAAATAGTCGATTCCACCTTATTGATACACATTGAAGCACACACTCAGTGTATGCTGTTTTTTCAGTCCAAAGGCCTACTAGCCCATTTCTTACTCCACTGAGGACTAACTGTGCAGGCGCAAGGCTCTTCTCAAAGGTGCGGTGGCATCTGCCGTAGGTAACTGCTGTACTTTGCCCTCCGTGTAAAAGGAGAACAGGCAGAAGAGAACCTGACTGCATCCTGGCTACTTGGGTCAACATAGGCTTGCACACCGGACTAATTTCCTCCTTTTTTTCTAGCCTCTGTGTTTTGGGGTTTTTAAAATTATTTTATTGGTATTTGCTTTACTGACTTTCCTGCGATCTCTAAACTCGACGGGGAGAACTTTTTTCAGTATCTTAATGCCACACTTGATTTTATGAGGCATTGTGGCTCACTAGCATTTCTGCCAAGCCTTGACGCCCCCTGTGCCGATCACTACCCTGAGCGTTAACACTGCAGGTCAGTGGTGCTTGTCTGTTCTGGGTCGTGCCACAGAGCAGGCATCGGAGAAACCAGATCCCCAACGGTGCTGCGACCAGTCCTGTCCCAGCTGGCCCTGCACTTCAGCTGCTTGCGCTGGCCATTTAAAGCCTGTGCCATGGAACTGGCGGTGGTGGAAAAGCTTTGCTTTCCCCTGGAAATCTTAGTCTCCTCGGCTTTACTGATTGACTTACTAATAGCTCTAATAAGTTACTGGTTATATTTGTGTCATGCAAAGGATAGGGAAGTGAGGTGATGCTGGGTAACGTGACTTGGTAGCTTATACTGGGATCTGGAATGACGCTGCTGCTTAAAACAGTGGCTGTGTAATCTGGGTTGTTTTCTTAGTGGGGAGTGGTGGGGGTGAGGAAATGTTTCAAGATAATTCGAGAATGACATCGCTGTAATCCCGCTTACTCTAAGACCATGTAAAAGCGTGAAATGGGATAAATGTTTTTGTAAGAGACATTGGCTTTCCCTTATGCTTAATGGGGAAGCGTTACTGTCCCTGCTCCAGAGCACAGGGGCGCCTGTGGTGGTGTAGGAAACTTTCTGCTGGGCTATGCTAATAACTTGCTCCGTGGCTGTTTGCCCTCAGTCACTATCCCTTTTAGAGCTGCTTGTGTCGCTGCGAGGCTGGCGTCCTGCGTCGCAGAACCACCCTTGTGATACCACTCAACAAAGATGCTTCTGTGAACTGCAAGTCTGAGTGCAAGGGAGAGGAATTCAGGGGGTGCTGGGGAAGTAACTGACTATAAGAAAGAGTTGGTTTAATTCTGTTGTTATCAACGCAGTTTGACTGATAATCTGTGTGAGCAAACCTGTACTGGCTTCATGCTGGAATATTCGAGCTGTGGAAACCCATTCCAATTTTATTTCAGGTGATCTGAATCCCTGGGGTTTTTTGTCCTTCGGAGTGTAATATCAGGTTAGGAGTCCCGGGAGAGCAGATTTTGCACTGCATTTTCGCTGGAGTCTGTGCTTCCTGCATTTTACCCAAGTGGAAGTCATTCAGGAACAAGTTTTTGGGGCAGTTGTACTCCTGCATCTTGGTGGTGCAGGTGTGCAGAAAAACAAATAATAACGCACAGTGTCAGGTGGGATATCTGTGCTTTTTTTATTCTGCTAATATTAATTATAGAAGAACAAGAAAATTTACCCAAACTTCATTGAACTCTGGCTCTGCTATGAACCTGCTTTGTGCTTACTGCTCATTTAAATTCTTGGCCTTTCCTTGAGTCAGCTGTGTTTTTGTGTTTCATCGGGTTCAGGGCATGTGACAGCAGATGCAGGATGCATTTCTTAGACTTCTGCCCTTTCTTAATTTATTCTTTTTATTTGCTTCATGCAACAGTTACTAAAAATGGAAACCATGTGATTACTTTTTGTGTTACCACCTACAAAGCTCCAAAGGTTGGGGCTTTTTCTAGGACTGTCAGGGTTAAAATCAAAAATCAGGCGTCAGATCTCAAAGGCATGAGTCTGGATTAAGAAAGATGTGATTGTTAAAGGACATTCAACAACGTTCAAATTTGATTTATAGTTGTAAGCGGGGTTTAAGAATCTAGAGGATTTCAAGCTTTTTGTTTCTCCACACAGTGAGAGACACTTTTGAGTTTCCCCTTCAAATAAAAGTTGGTGCTCTTTTATATAGCTTGATTCCAGGAGTTGAACCTTCAGGAAAGAGGCAAAATTGTGAAATTTGTGATCTCGTTGTGAGAGCAGGCAACAGTGAGGTTTGTTTAGACAAAACTTTCAGGGAAATTCCTGGGTATCTGGGCTAAATATCCTGGTTTTGTTTATTAACCACAATTGCTGCAGACTTACGCTGGAAACATTTGAGTGGGGGAGGAGAGAGGCAACACAGCTCAATTCCGTGTCAGGAAATACCAGATCATTTCATGCTTTCCAGTCTCTTGTATCTTTTGTGTCTGCCTGATCTAAACCTGATCACTTTGGGGGCTTTGGTGTATTAAGACAAACAAGGAATTTTGCACAAATATCTTTTCAGGCAAGATATGGATAAAGCTGGTTCTCTAATGAAGGAAAAAGTGCTTGAGGAGGAGGTCGCTATCTCTTTGTCAAAACATTTATTTTGTTTTAACAAAAGAAGTAATTTTCCTCAGTGTTTTTACTTTTCACTTCCCTGCTCAAAAGCCAAATATCTTTATCTGACATTTTTTTAGGTTTTAGGCCTGTTTTGTTTCTCACTGCTATTTTTAATGAAAAAGGTAAGCTTTTATTAGCAGCTTTTCAAAAATACTGAGCGAAAACTTTCCACAAGGGGAGAAGAATATTTCAATCACCTCTAATCCTAACTTAAATACCAGAGAACAACCACAACATCCTAAAAATACAGAGCACGCTCGACCATACACCTGGTCTCTCATGATGTAGGGAGGAGGTTGAGCACTGGTAAGATCTGCTGTATGGTCACTACTGACTCAGTGATCCTTAAGAGAGATGCACTACCAAAATGAGTAAATCATGAGTCAGACCAGGCAGTGAGACAGTGGCACTATTTAAAGTACATCAGAATAACAAGTAACAGTCTTATTTATATATGTATATTAAAAAAGAATAAAAATGTATCATCTTGTTTTTCTGCAGAGAATACCAGAGGAGCTAACCTTAGATGCCTTACTAGAAATGAATGAGTCAAAGGTGAAAGAAACAATGAAGAGATGTGGTGCCAGAGATGAGGAGTGCTCCAGGCTCAATGGGGCACTGAGCTGCTTACGGAAGGTGACTGAATCAGGTACAGACTGCCTTCTTGTTCTATGGAATTAGTTTCTTGGCAATCTGTCCCCCTATACTGCTTCCTTTCATATGAGACAATCTGCAAAAACCTCTCGAGAATGTCTTTGGGTATATTCTGTAACCAGTATTGGGTTATGGCTCTTGGATGCACATGAAGTTGCAGTGGTCAAACGCATCTAGAGCTGTGGATTGAATTTGGTTTTGACAGCATATCAAATAAATAAATAAATGGAAATAAATTTATGTAGAAATATCCTCCCCTACTCAATAGATTATATCCTTATTCCGTCCCTGTTCAGAGTTGTGTCTAATGCACCAATTAAACCTCCGTCATTCAGTACACATATCCTTGACATAACGAATACAACCAGATTTCTTGTAGGTAATCCCCTCCCCAAGTATTGCTAGCTCAGAGAGAAGGTGTAATTCTGTTTGGCATTACTTTGCTCTGAAGCCTGAATATTGTTCAGCTCAATGCTTTGGAAGAGAAGAACATTGCTCTGACAACCCTTTATCACTGCGTAGCTTGTAGCGTGCCAGTTCATTCACTTCTCTTTAAAACCACTTGCCTACAGCTATCTTTCTTTGACTGCTAGAATTTATTGAATCATTAGCCAAATTCCAATAGCACATTCAAGAACTAGAAAGAAACCTGATGTACCTTGAAATTACAAAAAGAAAGGTATTGTGTAATTAGAAATGCATGTTTTCAGCATGCAAATGGATCCGACCAAGTTATTTAAGATGAGTCAAACTCAAGATTCCTAGAGTGCTGTTTCACTGTCTTCCCCGTCACCTTTCCCAGGCTGCTTTCAAAGGCATTGTAAAATCTGTTTCTACAAGAGTGTTTCTCACAGCGTACTGGTTCTAACGTGCATCAGATCTTTCTTTGTAGCAATTATCAATCTGTCACTGAAAGGTGATGTTTCCTGTTGGTATTATGACAGTTCATACCATTCGCAAATCATAAAGATTAGTTAATGGAAAAGTCAGCAAACAGCTCAGTTTCGTATTTCCTTTTTTCTAATCTTTCTTGTCCTGGGCTGTCAGATATTTCCCATGCATACTGTCGCAAAACCAGCCATTGTTCAGAAGTCAAGGCATTCACTTACTATAAAGAAAATACATTTTAAAAAATCCAGGTATATCATCTCTTTTCAGCCACTGACTGGTCAATAGGACATCGGGGCCTGAAGCATTGATTTTTCACCTTGATTCAAGTCATTAGACATACTTAAGACAGGGAGTTACCCTGATGAATTAAGGCTCTGAAATTATTCCAATAAACTGTGCCTTCCCGCTTTGCTGCCTGCAGGCCTTTGCACCTTTTTTCCCCATTTTTACCTGGAATTGGTCTACAAGCTGTACTGGATCATTCTGAACTACAGTGCTAGGTGTTGTAGAAGGCAGTCCTGGGCTCCACCAGCGATCCAGCAGGATGTAGTGGTTCCTTTTTGTCCAGCTGTCTGTTCCTGGTGCAGCTCTATCTAATACAGTCTGAACAAACACAGCAACTCTGTCCTGAGTGCTGCTGCTGCCTGTAATTGAACAGCAGTGCCTCAGTACTCCAGGTGTCAGGTGAGTTCCAGGCACTGGTTGGATGCCAGAGAGAGAGAAAAGTGGCCAAATGAGTATCGGGAGCTCCTAGATACCCCTTATTTCCAATGTAGGTGGTATTTAGCAGTTCTGTTGGCTAACAGAAAATAGTTTCCTCTTTTTATCAAAGACCAGTCTAAAAGCAGACAGGGTGCCAGGTTGGATGTACAGATTTGTCTAAACAGATTGGCACTAAATCCACGTAGGCTTGCAGTGGGATGTGGGTGCCTGTTGTATGTGGGTGTGCATATCCCACATTCTTCCATAGGGCCCCAGTCTGTTAACACTCAGCCCATCTTAGAACACAGGACCTGATTTTAGCTTTTGATATACATAGCTACAGATAGGAAAGAAGGGTAGTTACTGCCGTTCTCATTTTAAAGGTTACTTTAGCTGATGTCTTAGATGGGTGTCAAGGGAGGAGAAACTAGGCTTGCACTTTGGCTAGGTGCAAAGCAGGGGAAAACAAACCACTTTGTAGCCTAAAGCAGCATGATGTAGTATGTGTATGTACATTGGCTTTTCTTTTTAATCACTAACATTGCTACGGTTGGTGAACAGCTGGGGAGTTAAAAGATGATGTGCTGATGAATCTTTCTGAGGCACGCCGAGAGAACAGCTCTACAAACACGACCGAAGCCCCCTGCTCCTCTGTGCCCACGTGGACTCCCTCTGCACTGCACCTTCCCAAGGGCAACAGCCAGCAGGCACGTTCTGTGTCAGTATCTACAATCCCATCTTCAGATTCTCTTGCCTCAAGTCATGGACCTTCTATCTATGCAGAAAACCTCCTGGACCCTTTTTCATTCCCCGCACACAGTGGAAGGTTAACGCCAAGGACTCCTCACAGCATCACCATCACTCCACCAACCACTCCTCAAGCCAAGAGACGGCATAAGTTGAAGCCACCACGGACTCCTCCTCCCCCTTGCCGAAAGGTTTTTCAGCTGCTGCCTAACTTTCCAACCCTCACAAGGAGCAAGTCCCATGAATCACAGTTGGGAAACAGAATAGATGAAGTTCCTCCAATAAAGTAAGCATGACACTTTCTCCTTCCCCACGGGCACTGGTGGGCTGTGTTCATACTAAAGGACATTCAATGCTCCAGTTCTAGAGCCTGTTCTATTTAGGACCTTTGTGCCAAAATTACATTTTTGTGTAAGGGAGACTAGCCTAGCTCAGAATGGAGTTGAGATTTTGGGTGTGAGCATTAATAGCAAAGGGCTGTGCTTTTGATGCTGCAGTACTGTATTGCCTGCTGATTGACATGAAATAGTTCATTATAAATGCGTAGCCTTGTAAGCAGTACAGTATTCTTCTGCACTGTGAGTGCATGTGAAGTATATACTAAAACCTGCACATTGCTAAACCTCTAAATGCAGCAAGTAAGAATCTGTGGCCAATGCGCAGCTTTGTTTTGAAATTCAGTGGTAAGAACCTGGTTCTGCTGTGTAGCACTCTTGTGATTCAGGCACTTCCACGGAGCCTGCCAGCTGACTGAGTTGCGCAGCCTTATTAGCACTTCTCGTCTGCGAGCCAAATTGCAGGTGCGGTCTTGTACACTTCACTCACAGACTGGAGCTGGAGCTCTACCCAGCAAAGACTACCATTTGTAGGCAGGAAAATATTAGCTCTGCAGTGACTTCAGGAGCCTGTGCAAAACCAGAGATGTTTGTAAACTGACATCAAACGCTGCAGGAAAGAGTTTCTGCTCTATTAAAGTGTGTATCCTGTCACATGAATATGAATGTCTAAAAGAAATATTTTTTCTTATTTTTTTTTGTCTCTCTAGGTTTGGTAAGAGAATTTTACAGGGCTGTCTTCGTTTCATTGCTGAGAGAGAACCTGTCCTTGTCAACTATCTGTTGATCATCCCTGTGCAACATCTGGAGATCCTCACTTAGGGCCTTCTATCCCAGAGTTTCTGTTAACTTTACAGGAGGTTGGCCTACTGGAGAACTGCAGGATGTTTACATGGTCTTTTTTTGTACCTGGTATTTCTTCAAAAGACAAAAGCAAGGAAGATGAATACTGATGTTTAAAGGATTAAGGCAGGGGGTCCGGGATTGCTTGTCTTTGACTTCAGACAGGGGTTACTGGTGCCTCTTGGTACTGGAAATAACTTCATACCTAACCATTTAGTATCTTTGGATATTCATTGCCAAGTGTCTCTATAATGAAATTAGACAGTTGAGTGCAACCTTCTGAGAAACACTTCAGCATGTGCTTAAATGTGGAATGCTTCCTCTGATGTTGATGAGTCTATTCACATGTTTAAGGGCTTACAGGACTATAACTTGTATTTTTATCCAGTAACGTATCCATGCCATTTAGTGTATTAGCTATCATAGAATCATAGAATAGTTTGGGCTGGAAGGGATCTTTAAAGGCCACCTAGTCCAACCCCCCCAGCAATGAGCAGGGACATCTCCAACCAGACCAGGTTGCTCAGAGCCCCATCCAACCTGGACTGGAATGTTTCCAGGGATGGGGCATCCCCCACCTCTCTGGGCAACCTGGGCCAGTGTTTCACCACCCTCACTGTAAAAAATTTCTTCCTTACATCTAGTCTAAATCTTCCCTCTTTTAGTTTAAAACCATTACCTTGTGCCCTATCGCAACAGGCCCTGCTAAAAAGTTTGTCTCCATCTTTCCTGTAGGCCTCCTCTAAGTACTGAAAGGCCACAATAAGGCCTCCCCGGAGCCTTCTCTTCTCCAGGCTGAACAACCCCAACTTCCTCAGCCTGTCCTCACAGCAGAGGTGCTCCAGCCCTCTGATCATTTTTGTGGACCTCCTCTGGCCCCGCTCCAGCAGGTCTGTGTCCTTCTTATGCTGGGGGCCCCAGAGCTGGGCGCAGTACTCCAGGTGGAGTCGCCCCAGAGCTGGATGCAGTACTCCAGGTGGGGTCTCGCCAGAGCAGAGCAGAGGGGCAGAATCCCTCCCTGGCCCTGCTGGCCACGCTGCTGGGGATGCAGCCCAGGATGCAGTAGGCTTTCTGGGCTGCGAGTGCACTTTGTCGGCTCATGTTCAGCTTTTCACCTACCAGTACCGCCAAGCCTTTCTCGGCAGGGCTGCTCTCCATCCCTTCGTCCCCCAACCTGTATTGATACTGGGGGTTTCCCCAACCCAGGTGCAGGTCCCTGCACTTGGCCTTGTTGAACCTCATGAGGTTTACACAGATCCACTTCTTGAGCTTGTCCTGGTCCCTCTGGATGGTATCTCATCCCTCAGGCGTGTCAACTGGACCACTCAGCTTGGTGTCATCTGCAAACTTGCTGAGGGTATACTCAATCCCACTGGCTGTGTCACTGATGAAGATATTGAACAGTACTGGTCCCAATACGGACCCCTCAGGGACACCACTTATCACCGATCTCCATCTGGACATTGAGCTGTTGACCACTACCCATCCAACCAATTCCTCATCCACCAAACAGTCCACCCATGAAGTCCATATCTCTCCAATTCAGAGAGAGAGTAGGATGTTGTGGGGGATCGGGATGTGTATCCTGATGTGACTATGTGTGTCTGTCTCATAAACACAACCTGTAACCGTGGAAGCTAATGTAGGGACATATGGGCATCTTGGAAAGTGTCTCACCCTTTTGTAAAGTACAAAAGTCCAAATAAGGACATTATAGCACCACACATGTATCTAACTCCCTTTAAAACAAAAATCCCAGGAATTACTTTCAGAAATTAAAAAGCATAGAAGGAAAATTGTAAAATAAAATGCAAACAGAAATCTGAGCATTTCTCTGTGGAGAGTTGTTGATTTTAGGCAATAAATAAAAAAGGCATTAGAATAATTTGGAAGAAAAATGAAGAATTTTGGTTCTTCTATGCATATAGTCATGTTGTCTGTTTTAAAATCTATACTGTAGGCTCTTCTAAGTCCCATTCAATTCCAAAATTTGTTATATTCATTAGGACTCTTCAGTAAGGATTTAGCCATCTTAACTGATGTTAACAGCCATCTTAACTGTTGTATTATGATTAATTCAGAGGACTCTGCATTTGCATGGTCACAGTAAATCAGCAATATTCCTTGGAAAAGCCATTCCAGCGCTGAAGGCCACAGATGCCTTTAAAAGTTCACTGAAGTAATGATAAAAAAGAATCTGGTGCCATCTAGGGTCAAAGAAAGAGACTGGCTTTTTGCAAGCATTGGCAGTGTCCAGCCTTGAAGCTGTGTTGATGCCTGCAGATTTGAGTTTTCTCCAGATTTGCAGTATGGCTATAGATTGAATTTGGGAAATACGCCAGAATCTCAGTATCAGAGAGTTTTTAGGAAGTTATGTGATATAAGCGTTGGAGCGCTGGACTGGCATTTTGAGGTATAGGTCTCCCTTCCTGCACTTATCAGCTATCTAAGTGATCTCACACAATTTTTTTATTCTTCTGGGTTACATTGGCCCTGTCTGTAAAATGGAGATGATAATTTTCAGTGTAAAAGAATATTCTGAAGTCTACTGACACTGCATGGCAACTGGGTGATGGTATTTGTGGTAAACCAATTGGGAGTAAAGTCTGACTTCCCACTTTGTTTTAGGGATGGCCTAGACCTAATCAGGTGGACTTCTGTAATCTTTAAGTGTAAAACATAATGATCTAACAAAAAGAAGGAAGAATTATGATTCCACCACCCAATCTTACCTTACGTTGCCTCCATATGAAAGCAAATAAAAGAGTATCTGTAGCTTTACAGCAGAAGGCAAACCAATCTCAGCTGTGCTATTAACAGTGTCATGGCTACTAGTCCTCATCTATGACAGTCATTGCTTTGTTTCTGTCAAGACTGGTAAGCACAGCTTGTGACTAATGCTTCCCTAAAACATCCTTTTGTTCTCCATCAGAACTTTCCCAAGGATCCCCTCAAACGGTACGAAGAGACTTTGGCTTAGCTGTAACACACAGGTAAGCAGCACGTGCTGTGGGAGCCACAAAGGAAACAAACGGAGGGGTCGGAGCAGGACAGCATCCTGTTCTGGGCGTTTGTAGCAGTGACGACTCTTAAGACAGGTTTGAAGTTTGGTCAGGTGACTCATTTGCCAAGTTCAGCCTTAACTATGTATTTCAACTTAATTTCTTTTTAATACATCCCTGATGTGTCCAGTCCTTGAAATCCTTTTTACAAAGCCAATTGACTCATGATTCTGTAGCGACCAGCATACCAGCAGTAGCAATGTTGTGTATGGGGTGATAGGACCAAGCATGCCAAATGTGTAACGATGCCTTTTCTGAAACGCTTGCACTGCTACAAATGAAAAAGAAGCTGCTCCTTCCTCCCTGCATGGAAAGACCATATGTTTTGCTTTTCTTCCCGTGTGACTTCCTGGATCCTCCCTTCCCAAATCCAAACCCAAGCTGGGCTAGCCAGTTCTAATGCCAAACCAACGTATCTGTTCAATTTTCTGGTAAAAGGGATAACGCTCCTACTGCCACCCACCCACCATAAGCTTGCATCCCAGTTCTACAAAGATGTTCAGGTGAATATAACCAGCACCACGTGACACATCCTGCTGGCCTGAGGAGGGACACCAGTGACACCAGCACATACTCATGGGCTGCATCTGCAGTTGGAGTGTGTGCTGGCTGCTCTGTCTCAGAGTACTTGCTTGTTTTGTGAGGTGAAGCTCAATTCCAGTTTGAGGGTTTTTTATGAAAAGAAGTGACATTCTGTCACCTTGATGTCTTTGACTGCGTGAGGCTTCAGATCTGTAATTGCTGAGCTGCAGTTTTGAGGACATTCTAGATATATGTGTAGATGTACACCCTGTCTCCTTGTCAGAGATACCTCTGAGCACCTCTCAACCCTGTTCCAAGGGTGGAGAACTAGCAACAGGCCAGCAGAGTTGGTGCCAGCCTTCTTTGAGTTGCTTTTGATCAGAAAAATGAGAAGTCTTTTCCACAAGATAACTTGCCCTTTTCAGAAAGGGCTAAAGGAGTATATAGCCTGTCCGTAACTACCTACAAATGTTAATTTTCCTTTAGACACCAGTTAACGTAATTTTTCCCTTCTTGTTTCCACTTAGGTTCTCTACAAAGTCTTGGTTATCTCAGATTTGCCAAGTCTGTCAGAAAAGCATGATGTTCGGGGTGAAGTGTAAGTACTGCAGGTGAGGACACAGTGATGATCTTTTTCAGAAGAACTTTGCATTTGATTCATTAAAGTTTGCCAGTGACAAGTATCTCGTGATGTGGTGCGCTCTTAACAGTGGCATCATTTTTTCAGTCAGCTTCTGAACTGGCAAAGGGATGCTTTGGCACAACTTACACTGAGGTTGGCAGCCTGATGCGTAGATGAACTGAGTTTATTTCCCTGCCACAGGCTTCCCACCTGCTCACAGGCAAATCTTGTAGTGGGAGCTGGATACCTAAACAACCGCAAGGATTTTAGTTTTGGCTTCTTTGTCTGGGTTGTTATTCCAGAGTGCTGAGATTTTAGTGCTTGTCTGTCTTAGGATGAGAGTCAGTGAAGGTAACTATGTTAAAAATAAATCATATGCTAAGATATGTATATGGCTTTCATTAGCCTAATGACACACATAATAGGATCCTTCATATGAATGCATGCTGCTCTGGGGCCTGGAGCATTCCAGAACTCCCTCTGAGATTAGCATAAGAATTACAAATTAAGGGTAGGCTCCCTCTTTTTGGGAAAGAACAAGTTGCTATTTAACATGTAATGTTTCTCTTTCAGATTAAAATGTCACAACAAATGTACTAAGGAGGCACCTGCTTGTAGAATATCTTTCCTTCCCAGTAAGTAATTTTCTATCAGTTCTTAGCATTTCAATGTAATTGATGGTATCACAAGAATAAAAAGTCTGATTAAAGCTTTTCTCTCCCTTCTCCAACCTGTTTTTCAGTAACGAAAATAAGAAGAACAGAGTCTGTCCCTTCCGATATAAATAACCCAGTAGACAGACCAACAGAACCACAATTTGGAACTCTTCCCAAAGCACTAACTAAAAAGGTACGTGAGTCTTGTGTCTGTAAGTCACTGAGTCGCTACAGTAAGGAGAGGTGGTGGCAGTACCTTGCTGCTTGGAGCAAGAACGGCACCTTGAGCTTTCACTTTGCAAGGGGACTTTGATATGTGACATTTTATCCTTGTAAAACATAGTTTGTGCACGGTTCCTGCTGCCTGCTCACTTCGAAAAACTATGCTAGCAACAGCTTTCCTTTCTCTGTTGTTCAGTAAGCACTGAGGGAAATTCTTTCTTTCTTTTTATTGTTTTCTCACGAGTGACTTTCCTCGCCTTGCAGGAGCATCCACCAGCAATAAATCATTTGGACTCTAGCAGTAATCCTTCTTCTACAACCTCATCCACACCATCTTCTCCAGCACCTTTCCAGTCTTCCAACCCTCCCAGTGCTACGCCTCCCCCAAACCCATCTCCTATGGGCCAGAGGGATGGACGATTTAACTTCCCAGGTAAACTTACCTTTTTCAGGAGACCTCTGCTGAGATCAGAAATGCCTCTCTGCAGGTAGAGGCTGACCAAGAAAGACTTCATAGGTAGTTGCAGGTTTCTGAATACATGGTTGTGTCTTAAGCAAGGTGTGAAGGTGTATCATCTTGTTTCTTTTTTAAAAGAAAATGGTCTGTTCTTAAAAGTTTTCAGTGGTATCAACGAGATACCTTTGCAAGAGACAGATTACTGGGGAATGTTGGCACCTTTCTTAAGTGATTCGGTCTTTCTCTTTTCTCTCTTTTGAAAAGGACTAAGAAAAAATTGTATTCTTTCCTCTCCCTTTTCTCATTGTATTGCAAAATGCATGCTGCCTTCTGTGTTTGGTCACCAGTGGCTTTAAGTCATGAGTAAGTTGTTTGCTAGGGCAAAACGTAAAAATGAGAATTACTTCACCAGTCCCTTCCAAAAGATAAGCAACAATCAACACTCATTTTCAAACCACTGATATACATGTGTGGTGGAGAAGAATTTACCCTACATACTTTACAGATTAAGGACCCAAATGTACAGTCTTTACCAAAGTCAATAGAGGCAAGAATCTCTGACGAGGGCAAAGATTAACATAGTGAGAATAAATTTGATTCCTTTGATCTGGAAATGAAGTCATATGCTGCTCAGTAGCTGCTGCATCCAGCCTTCAACATTGCTGTATTTTGCATCGAGCTTTTGATCTGTGAGTGAAAGTTGCTATTTTAGCCTACTGAAAAGGAGCAGAGGCAGAGCCAGTTCAGCACAAGAATTCTACTGCAACTACTTCGTATTAGGACATACTGCTCAAATTCAATGAAATAAAAAAAATATGCTTGCAAATGACTCATGAGCTTCAGCTTCTCTGGGTGCATCTCTGAAAAGCTGAAGACATGAGGGAGCATCGAAGCACAAGCCTTTACATGGGCCTGCCTTTTAGCATTCCTGGGTTCTCTCAATTTGCTTGTGCCACTTCAAGTCTGAATGTGTTGTTTTCCCACCAGACTGTTTGCTTATTGGGGACATAGCTTTCATTTGACAAGTATCATCTCATAGTCTTCCAGAAATGCATGTGCTGAAATTCACCCCCTCAAGCAGGCTGATAATCTACTAATCTGTTTCCCAACAGTGAGTTGGGACTAATTCATTGAATGCATATGGGGCACTTACTGATGATCCTCTAACTTGTTTGTGTTTATTTTTTCTCCTGGTAATTTTTTTTGCCTTTTTTTTTTTTTTTTTTAAAAAAAACACTTAAAAAAAAAAGCTGCCTACTACATTCAGCATAGACAACAATTTATCTTCCCAGGTGAGTTGATTGTTTTAAATCTACTAACCAGCTTCTGCTGCCAAAAAGTAACTTGTTTGTAAACTTCTGCATGCTGCCCAAGAACAATAATTCCGCTTAAAAAAAAAAAGTGTCTGAAACAATTCAAACTTCCTCTTATTTCAGTATATAATTCAGGCCTGTCTCTCCTAATATGAGGTAGTGATGTGATGTGATTTACATACTAAGGTGAAATTTTGAATATTCAGTTGTAAAACGGTAGCTTTCTGCTGTGGGACTCCATACACAGTCATGTACTTTCTTTAAAAAGGCTCGCTTTTAGGTTTATATACCTAGCTGGTATAAATGGACACCGTCAGTTCAGGAATGCTGAGGCCACCTTTATGAACTGAGGCTCTTACTATAGGATTTAACCATGGTGCAACACTATTCATATATGGATTTGTCTATACAAACTTTTCTCAGTCAGCTGTTTGTGAACCCTTAGAAAGAGCTTGTTTGTTTCCAAGGTGAGAATTGATGATGTAGGATGCCAGGCACAGAGTATTTATTCTGAATCTTCGAAGGATTTGAACCCCAAGCTGAATTTCCTGTGCACTGCTGATGCTGGACAGACTAGGTGCATTTGGAATACACGATCTGCAGTATAAATGAATTCAAGTGTCCTAGATCTGTGAGGATTTAAGTATTTCTGATTGTCCAAAGCAACTTGAAGGCGTGTGAGCAGTTCACAGACAAGGGGTGACCTTGAAAGACGTTACAGATAAGTGGTGAATGGGCTCAGTCAATATGCAGGCATGTGAGTACTAGGAAAGATGAGCATAGTTTTAAGTGAATAGAAGCATAAAATCATATTGTCTGTGGTTGAGTTTAGTTTATAATTCCTGAATAAGAAGCAAATAATCACTATTGCAATGTTAGAACTTCCACTCTATGAGAGATTGAAATGTGAAATATGTTTCATAAATGTTTCTACTTTCCCAGAAATTCCCAGTCCTGCACAAATAGCACAGCCTCCAGAAACAGCTGCAGACACTAAGTAAGTAATAGTTTTAAATTCTATTATTTCATAGTGTTTACCTGATAATCTTTGGATTGGTCTGAAAGCACTATGTTATCACCAAAACTGAACTTGTCTGAGAACTCACCGGATAATTTCAGTCAGCAAGGGTGATACTGGTATTCCCAGTTTTATAAAGCTGAATGTGATAGTTATGTTAAATGGGACAGTAAGAAGTCCATGCCTTTAATATCTAGTTATGGTTACGTGTGCATTCCTGAGATCAGAAAGATCTGATGAAATAGAAGTTACAGAGTTTTACAATTAAAAGAGCATGGCACACTTAGCTGCAAGCAAACATATTTTTAAGAATCTGAATTGTAGGGCATGCAAAAGATTTTAGCCTGCATTGCTAGCACTCACAATTACTTCTCTGCTGTGGGTGTTTCACTAGTAGGAACCGGAGCTGCCATTACTGGAACACATTGTAATAATGTAGCCATGCCGCCGCCAAATCAATTCCTAGCACTTAATCATTAAAAAACACTTCAAAGTCTTTGTCCCTCATTTGCTAAAGTAAGGTTAGAAAGTCCTTATCTGTTAAGTGGAGCAGTAATTGTATTTTTCCCTGACCTATTATAATGCTATCAAGATCTGTTCTTGATTTGCTGCTTTCCACTCCACTAATGGCATATGTAGCAGCTCACTTGTCTAACTCGGGTGGACATGCAAACATTATTTTCACTGTAAATCTGTCTTTTCTTGTTAGCGCTGATCAACAGCCAGACACAGATGGAGTTGAATGTGAAGCAGAGGTAGGTTTTCTTTCGTACAATCAGAAATGCCGTGTTGAAAGTGCCATGAAAGAGTTGTGTCCCTGGAATTGAGTGTAGACTAGCTGTGCCTCACCACAGTTCCACTGAACTGTTTGTACTGCAAAGATCTCAACTGAAAATTTGTGGTTTCTGTAGCTAGGGTGAAAAAATTAAGTACTTGTTACAATACCTAACTTTTTCTAATTGGGCTGAGATGATATTTCAAACTTCTAGCTCACTCAGTTTGGCGCAGCCAATTTTACATTACAAGAGCTGCAGGCCTGCTGCTGGAGTTACGAGGTCTAAATGCTGTGCAGACCTCAAATCTGCAAGTAATGCATGTGCAGGTACTACCAGTGGTCAGAGTAGCTCATGGTAGATCCTGCAAATGTAAGCATTGGCTTATGTTTTGCATAGGGAAGCCTTTCCATACCTATTCACAAGAGTCTGTGATTTTGGTAGTGCCTAATCCCATGTTCAGCTTGTAGTATGAACACTGAAATGGGTTTCTGTAGGGATGAGTAAACCAATAGAGATAGAATCAATGATTTCAGCAGAAATTACTGGATTCTGGATCAAGTTTCTTGTTTTTTGGAGCACTTCTCTCTAACAGGAGAATTTTAGTAATCTCAAAAAAACCTGCTACCACATTTATTTTGAAGAACAAAGAGGTTCTTGACCCTTCCTTTTAGAATGGTCTCTAGCATTTTGCCCCACGCTGAAGGCCAAATCCTGAGAGATGCTGAGTGCCTAAATGTTAGTGCTGGTTCTACAAATTCAACTCTATATGGGATAAAGCCTTTCTTGTCTTCACCTGCATGCACTGTACATGCAGAAGATGTATGCTTTTTTGTAGGCTTCTGAGATGACTTTGTCCTGTGAGATGTATTTCTAGAGCTGTAGTCAAATGCGTACATCCCACCCCCTTTCCTGCTTTGGTAGGTTGCTTCTGCCGCTCGGATGGGACTCTCAGCATATGTTTCCCATCTCTTTTTGTAAACAGGTGGAAGAACCAGAGACTAATAAATCAGAACCTGAAGATGATGAAGATGAGGTGGAAGATTTGCCAAACAGACGGCCACACTTGCAAGGGATGATTTATCGCAAACCTAGCCAGACCAGCGTCTACCTGCAAGAATGGGACATTCCCTTTGAACAGATTGAACTGGGGGATCCTATTGGCCAAGGACGATGGGGGAAGGTTTACAAGGGAAAATGGCATGGGGAAGTGGCTATCAGGCTGTTGGAGATAGATGGGAACAATCAGGATCATCTCAAGCTCTTCAAAAAGGAGGTGATGAACTACAGACAGACCCGGCATGAGAACGTGGTACTTTTCATGGGAGCATGCATGAACCCTCCTCATTTAGCAATCATTACCAGGTAAGCATATAGCATCTTAGTATTGTTTTTAATATATACATATTGTATAGATAGTATTTATTTTTTATATATAAAAATACATGTCTCACTACATCAGGAGGTGGCAGAGATTAATGTAGTCTGTGTTGCTAAGAGTTTTGGACACTAGGGTTGGCTCCTTTTAGGGAACATACGATATTTTTTGACAATTTTCTTTTTATTTTTGAAGTTTTAAATAATAAAAATCAAAAAGCAGGAGAAAAAAATCTGGAACAGGCTGTTCCTCTGCCATCTACTTCCAGATGATTCCGGTTCAGCAAAGTGACAATAAACCAATGTGTGAGGCTGATAATGCAACAGTTACCTCTTCCTTTCTGTTCCCCTTAGGGACCCTTGCTGATTAGGTAAAAATGTTACTATTTTTCTCCTCTCTTCTGTTTTCAGTATTTAATTGGGATGAGGATCATTTAGCCCCTAAATAATAGCTTTTTGGATGTTTCTATGCAGGCTGAATTTAAGTAAGGGCAAGGGCATGCCATTCTCATAGTCTGGCACGGAGGCACTCAGTCATTTCTAATTGCCAGTTCCAAAACAAGTTTCCTGTTTAAGTGACCAGTAGCACCAGCAGCAGCAGCTGGTGCTCAGATTTTGAAAACTGGACTTCAGATGTCAGAGCAGTGTAACAACAACTGGCCCTCTGAAGAAATAAGCATGTGTTGCATATCCTTGAGCATGCTTTAACAATAGGTACATGTGCACCCACACACAGATGTAAATCATTTGGGTCCTTAAAGTTCTTCAAAATGGTATTTCTTAGCAGTGGAAGAGGGCTGAGATTCTGTCAACGTGATAAGAAGACCAATCAAACGTCCAGTATTACATTCTTATTTCCCTCCAATATTTTAAAAACCTTTTTAAGGGTTGTTGTTCCTCTTTCTTGTAGCTTCTGCAAAGGAAGGACGCTTCACTCGTTTGTAAGGGACCCCAAGATATCCCTGGATATTAACAAAACCAGGCAGATAGCACAAGAGATCATTAAGGTAAGGGTACGTTATGCTAACGGAGACATCTGCTTACTGGGCAGTGCTTCAGCAAGAGCAAGAGACTCTGCACAGCTGGAGAGGGTCTGTAAGTCTCAATAGCCCGACACCGTGTTGCAGCAGGAGGTACTCAAAGTTGGCTGAAAAAAAGGTGCTAATTTAGTGGGCAGTAAGCTAAGGTCCCATAAGGAGAGAAAGAGAGCTTTTGCTTGTCAGTGAGGGGCTGGGGAAGGAGAATTTAGGTAAAGGGAACAATGAAGAGAGGTAGGTGGGACAGCTTTCCTTCCCAGTCTCTTCTCTTTATTGGTAGCTGCAGCTAATTTAATGTATTCTGAAGTAGATGGCATTTTCTCCCAGATTTGCATAGCGTTTTCTGTGCTTGCTTTCGATATTTCTCAACTGAAGCAGCATTTCTAAAGCTGCTGTTTTCTTTTCTGGCAGAAATATCATGTGAATTTAGAGAGCAAACTCGTGTCAGTTATTCATTGTTCTTACACATACAGACTACAAAGAGTACCCTTCCAGCAGCCCTACTACGCAGAGGATGAAAAGCAATTCAGAGCTTGAGCATGAAACTAGGATCTGCTCCCTTGCAGACTTCCCTTGTACCCTTTCTGCAGAAGTCAGACAGCTGCTGTGTCTCCATTTACAATTAATCATTTATGTTGGAGTAGTGACAGTAAATGCGTGTTAGAAAGCAAAGCATACCCAGACTTAAAGGTTTGTAAATAATAAAAAAAAAGTTTACATCTCTGCATATATTTCCCAGGGCATGGGGTATCTTCACGCAAAGGGGATTGTACATAAGGATCTGAAATCCAAGAATGTTTTCTATGACAATGGGAAAGTTGTGATCACTGACTTTGGATTATTTGGAATTTCGGGTGTGGTTCAGGAAGGAAGGTAAGTGGAGGTTTCAGTGCTGGGTCCACTTCTAGAATGTTAAATAATGATCAAATAGGGAAGCATTTTGATGTGTTACGCAGTACAAGTGAGGAGTGTTTATTGCTTTAGTACCTACACATTTTTGGAATACACACTTTTTCTTTGCTGTTTTGTTGTTTTTTTTAACTGAGTTCTTTGTACAGTTCCCGTAGTACATTGCTAGGAAGTTATGTATGGAGTAAGACTCAGAACACAGAACAAAGAAAACTTTAAGCCCAAGAATGAGCTGGAGAGTCAGGCTATCACGTGTATTTTTTAATATGGCAAGAAAATTAGAAAGCGAATGTCAGTGAAAATATTTGAGTATAAAGTCAAGGCATCAGGTGAAGCACAGATACAGTCCATATGCTGCTGCTTGGTTGAAGCAGTAGCATTTCAGTACCACTTCTTTCTTTGAAACTCAGGAGGGAGAATGAATTAAAGCTGCCTCATGACTGGTTATGCTACCTGGCCCCTGAAATTGTTCGTGAGATGGCCCCTGGGAAAGATGAAGACAAGCTGCCTTTCTCCAAAGCTGCAGATATCTATGCCTTTGGGTAAGAGAGGACACATTTTTCTCAGCTACTACAAAAGTCATGGGCGGGAGGTGTGTGGGGTGGGAGGAATTTGCTGCACAGCCTTATACACCTTCCAGAACTTACATGAAGGAATTGGAACAGTGTCAGGGTTTTGTATCTTTCTCTTAAGAGCAGGCAAAGGCTTGATTTGTCTGTTGATGTTGCAGGACTGTGTGGTATGAGCTCCAAGCAAGAGAATGGCCTTTCAAGAACCAGCCTGCAGAGGCACTCATCTGGCAGATTGGAAGTGGTGAAGGAGTGAAACAAGTCCTTGCAACTGTTAGTTTGGGGAAAGAAGTCAATGTAAGTACCTCGGTTGCAGGAATCCTTCCATGTAGCTATTTATCAGGAAAATAGGGAGCTGCTTAAAGAGGAGATGTATTTTACTCATATTATAACTCTGAAGAAAAAGGGCAGGAGAGAAAACAGATTAGAATGGGACACCAGGTTAGATACTAAGCCTCTGCCCATAACCGTCATACAGAAGTGGACATCCACCGCTATGCAGGATACTGTTTGATTGTAAGAATGTCCAAGGCCTCTGTTAAACAGTATCTCTGGCCGGGCTCACACAAATCACAGTGCTTAATCAGTTGCTCGGACTGTACAGTTGACCTATGAACTAGGGGGAGATAATGAGCCACAAATATCCTTTGCAGGAGATTCTCTCAGCATGCTGGTCATTTGATCTCAGTGAGAGACCTAGCTTCACTGTCCTCATGGATATGCTTGAAAAACTGCCAAAATTGAATCGTCGGCTCTCCCACCCAGGGCATTTCTGGAAGTCTGCTGAGTGAGTATTTGCTGCTGTTAAGAACATTTATGCCGCTCAGAATTTGCTAACTGATCATTTCTGTCCTTTATTTTGCCTTCCGGGGGGCTGTCAAACCTCTGATGGGAGAGTAACAGTGTGCTGCTCTGCTTTTCTAGTTACTAGGAAATTATGCAGTTAAGCTTGCATGCTTCAGACAGTTGATTTCCTGCTTTAACATATTCACCTCCCTTCTTCAGTAGACTCAACTTCAACTCTATGTTTGGTTTCAGAGGGTCTTTACCAACAGTATTGGAAAGGGCCCACACTGACCCCAGAGTGGTTGGAATTTCCCCTATAATGGCTGGTAGACTGAGAAAGGGAAGGACCAAAGAACATGCCACCGTTTCCCTTTGAAACTGAATTGTCGGATTTTGAAAGAGTCCTAAGTTCATAGCCTTCCTCAAGGAGCATGTGGGGAAAAAAGTCCAACCCTCTGCTCTTCATGGAAGAGTGCCCAGTTTGCACAGGGGAATAAAGAAATGCAGCATTAGTCCTGACTTAGACTAATTGACTTCTGGGGAAAAAACGAAGTAGGTGGTAATCATGTGTCAAGTGATTTAGAAATCCTGAAGATGCAATAAACTGACAGCTAGGAACGTGTAGCAGTGTTTGGATTGAATCTCTAAATTGGAATGATGTCAGGATCAGGACCAAGAAAAGATAAATCATGAGAAGTCAGCATAAATCCTTGTCAGATTGTGATACTTTCAAAGTCAGTTCTTTGTTGCAATTGGGGAAGAAAGGTCTCATAAGCTCAAGCATCCATAAACTGTCAAAACTGGAAGAAGTCCCTCAAAACACCTGATTGTACATCCCATGACATCTGTTATGACAGATCAGACCAGAGTATAAAACTCATTCCAGTTCAGACTGGATGAGCGTAAAGCCACAAGGCCTAAAACTTCCAGCCTCCCTTCTCATGAATAACCCGTCAGTGTCAGGGAAGGATGGTTCCCAGTTCCACTTCTATTAAAATCAATTGGAAGCAAAGCAGATACAATTTCTGGAGCCAAGAGACTGAAACTCCCACCCCAGCCCAGGTTTACGTCAGTTATCTGATCTCCACTGCCGGCCGCTGTTACCCCGAGCAGCTCTGATGGACTTCAGTGACCAGGCTGGGCTGCAGGCCCCGGTGAAAGACGGCCAGCCCTGTTTCAGGAACACACTTAGGGTTTCTGTTAGGCACAAGGTTGCACTTTGGGGACCTCAGTGTTTTTTCTCAAAGTCTGGGGGAGATCAGACGTGTTTGCAAGCAGAGCCCATTTACCACATACTTTGCTCAGTGTTTATTTTCATCCACCGAACCTCTAATGGTTATTTTCTCGTTTTTCTCCTTTCCTTGATGTTTAATCTACCCTCTTTCTTTCCCATAACACTTCACGATCTTCCTGCAATACCTTGTCATAACTAACCAAACGCTTGTTTGCCTGTCAGTGACTCTCATGGCATTTTGTGCTGTGGTGGGTGTGGTTTGTTTTGGGGTTTTGGTTGAAAATGTCACCATTTGTCTCTTGGGCAATTTCCCTAACATTTGTACTGGATCCCTGATGCATTACAATGTCTAACAACTTTAAAATGCGGAATGCTTCTCCAGACTGTGGCCTCATCCTTATCCGAAAGGACACTATTAACAGCAAAGACTGAATGCTTACTGTCCACTTGCTGAGTAGAACTGTCTGGTGTTTTTCCCCTTGCACTGGACAGGTATATATGCATATCACAGCGCTCATTTGAAAAAGGCACAACAAAGGATTGAGGGCATCTTACATTTGGCAGTTGTTCTTTGCAGTATCAGTTACTGCCTCTGCATGCTGTGGCGCCTAGTTGGGAGGCACGGTGTCTTTCTGCGCCCCGAACACTCACTCCTTCAGCAGAGCTGTCACAGCTACACTTCAGTCCTTGTGATTTCAATTGTCTAGATTGTTTAAAATAAAAATTTAAAGAGAAACCAACAAAATCTGAGCTAAAAAATGGACCTGCATGTAGCTGCTGCTGTGCATCTGTCCTTCAGTCCTAATTTAAGAGAAACAAATGTTTTCCTCTTCTGGCCTACAGCATACCAAACCCTGTTTCCAGGCACAGCCTGCGTTGGCCAGATCTGTACCCACCCACCTGGAGTAGGTGCTTTTCCAGTACCCATTCCTTCAAGACATCCAGCTTCACTTGTGGCATTTCCACCTCTTTTTGTTTTTTTAAACTAATCCTCTCTTGCCTCAAAGGAAGATCATTGTATTTAAGTCTTCTTATGTTATGAAGACAGCAATTCTTTTGCCAGGAGATTTACATGATACAGCAGTGTCTTTTGGTAATATTTTTTTCCTTTCTACAGAAACACACTGTACTCCAACACTATGGTTCGGTGTGTCAATACTTTCATGCACTCATTTCTCTATACAGTAAGATCCATTTGTGTTGAATCGTTAACTCTGAGTGATTTGACATCGTTTCACCTACCTAACCAGAGAGCACAGAGCAGACAGAGCCCGGGCTGTCTACACATTCCCATGCAGACAGTCACCCTCTCGCATTGTCCTCTAACATCCCATTGGAAATGAACTTGAAGGAATGCGTCCCATTTGGGCAGTCAGTTCATGAGAATGCTCAATTCCAGAGCAATTTGCCAAGCGATTATTTTGGATTAGTGTTTCCATAGGGAGTTATTCTTGAACAGCTTGTGGAACTGTGGAACGATGCCGTATGTAGTAGCTACCCTAATTATTTTTCCCTGGGTAGACGGACTGACACCCCCCTCCACCCCCACAAGTGGTTCGTGTCGATTTGCATACATTACTACTTTTTCTCTGCTCAAAGCATTTAATAGGGGAGAAGTACTTCAAGTGTCAGTATTAATTATCAGCATTGACAGCTGAATTAGTGCTCGTTGAAATGAAAGCGCAGGCAGCTCGGTTGTTCATCCCCTGCAAACCGCGTTGTGTCCGAGCCCCCTGGGAGGCTCTCTGTAGCCGTGCCAGCCAGAGACCTCCTCAGATTCAAAACCCACTAAAGACGCGTTCGCGTTCACATCCCCTCTGACAAATCCTTTGAGAAACATTACGCTAACCCCATGCTTTATTCTGGTGTAATCTTTATAATACGTAGTTCTCAAGGGCTTGCTTTAAATAACTGAAAACTAACTCTCACGGTGTCTTTTTCCCTTCCCTCCCATATTTCTTTGTAGGTTGTAGCTACTGGTGCAATAATGGGCTCCACCTTGCATGCTTCCGTGTGTTGTATCCTAACCAGCAACTTGGACAATCACCTTCCATTTAAAAAAGCAAAAACAAACCACGAAATTAACCCATGGACATAATCAACACTATATCCGAATTCTCCTTTTCTGCCTTTTTCCGCTTGGTGTGGGCTGTTAGCTTGAATAACAACTCCTGTCTGCAAGAAGTTCCCGTCTAACAACGCGGCCATCTTTCCCTTCTGAAGCATTTCAGCGGGCTGTAACTTCCTCCTGGAAAGGGTCTGGTGATCCGCTCTCTAACTAACCAGGTGCAAGCAGCAGCGGGCGCTGTGTGTCCTGCCCAGCAGGTCGGGGGTTTTACCAAAACTGGTGTGACTTGCGCGTGTCCTGCAAGTCTCCTGAGGCAGAGCGGTGCAGTTTCCCAGTTGCAGCCTGAGGTTATGCCTGGCGTCCCTAGTGCTGGACTGGGCCTGTGTCACCGAAGGTAACGGGTACATTTTCACAGGCGCAACCACGACCGAACACTCCACTTGCTCTGCAAACCAACGAGAGCTGAGGGCCAGATTGTGCCAATTCTCCCTTGGGACCAGAGCCAGCATTGAAGCCAGGGTCAGTTTTGTCAGGGGCTGGATGAAGCTGGTGCAGTTCTTGAGTGGAAAGAAGGATGGTCCTTGCTCTGCTTGGAGCAGATTGCAGTCCCTCAGCCTGCCGGGGACCAAGCCACAAGCGGTGTCCAGAGCCGGCCCACGTGTGTCAGCTGGGATCGGCCACAATGCTGTGTAAAGGAGGAGAAAAGCAAGAGCTCCCTTCAGTTCCTCCTTCTCCTCCCCTTGCAAATCCAGTGCTTTGGATTTTAAGATCTGCTTCTGTTTACATCCCCTGGTCAGCAAATTGTCTGATTTAACATTAGGGGCTTTGCAGAATTGTAGGTAACACAGCAAATATGTGCCTTTTTAGAAAAGGTCTTTTTTCATTCTTTACCGATTCATGATTTGGAAAAAATATCTTGTTTCGGAGGGGAGAGGATAGGGACAGAGAAGAATATGCAAGAAACAGGGAAGTTTCTGCTGTCTTCAGTGAGGACAAACACGCTTGCGTGTTCATTCTCGCAGAAAGTCTTCTGTAAGAGCTCGCGTGTTCAGGCTGTCGGCTTTGCTGTCACCTGAGCTCGTGTGTGTAGGAAGGCGTTTTGAAGGGAAAGTGTTTCTAGCTATGCTAACAGTTTAAGAGGGAAGGAAAAGACATCTTTATGCACTTGCTACAGTCTATAAAGAGGAGCAAATGGGTTTGGGTTTGTTCTCTTGGGTTTTTTTTACCCAGTTGATGTACCTTGTCAAAACACCTCTTTCTCTTAAAAACAAAATTCTGTAAGTCACTTTTTCCTTCCCTTCTACTTCAAGGAAACCAAGTGACCATTGAAAACAAGCGTCAGGCTTCTACCCGCCTCAGGTACTTAGGGAAACCTCCTGTTTCTCCAATTTGAGGCAAATCAGATTTGTGCTGTACGTTTCCACTGCTGAGGTTAGCATCAATGAGTTCATGTGTTCGCTGCTTAATTATTTAAGCTGCTTTTCTGGGTGATCTGAAATTGTATGAGATCAGAACCTCACCCATTTTAGTTCCTTTTATAGAACTGTAGCTTTACAAGAAAAATTAAAAATAAGTAACTCTTTCCCCCTCCCTTCTCCTCTCCCTCCCCACTCTTTTCAGCATTAACAGTAGCAAAGTTGTCCTGCGTTTTGAAAGATTTGGCTTGGGAATCCTGGAACCGAGTAATCAAAAGATATAGCGTGGTGTGTAATTGGCTTGTGAGAATGTTGTCTGCCTGCTTACACAAAGCATCACAAGTCTTCACTGAATCTTCCAAGCTACGGAACTGGTGCAGCCCCAGCTGAAAGCCGCACGACCGTCAGTTCACAGCCCCGTGTTGTTTGTAAAGTCTGAATTCCGCCTGAGCACCAGCAGTTATTTAAAGAATGTTTACATGATACTTTTGTGTGAACTATATTTTTTTAAACATAATAAACAGTGAATCAAGTTTAACTACAGCCATTCTCAAATAGCACTGAAAAGAAGAACTATTTCTGGTTCCTTCTGGTGTCTGTGGTAAAGAGGACCTACCTTCTGCCTTCAAAGCATTTGTTTCCCCTAAGAGAAGCGGAACTGGCTTGTTTCAGAACGGCAGCGCATCTGGTACGAGGGGCTGGAGTTCCAGATCGCATTTCTCTTTCATTAAGGTAAAAATGAATCTAGTGCGTTGTGATTTGCCCAAACCAACCATTAGGCTCCGAGGTGCGTTTCAGCAGGGTTGGTCCAAGCTCTGGGTACCCTTGGCTGAAGGTACACCAGAACAAATCTGCTCCTGATAGGAGAGTAGGAACGCTCGTGTTTCTGCTTTCATGTACAAATCCCGTAGGGACCGTGTGGGCTGTGTCACAATTAAGGACTCAAGCGCTCTTCTACACAGAACTCGCATTAAAAGCTCCTTGTTCTCACACAATCCTGCAGGAAGCTTAAGACTTGCTGGCCTTTAAAAAAATAAAGGCCTGACTTGTTACAGCTCTGCGCACAGGGGCCAAATTCTTCTTTTTTAGTTTTAGGGCCAACAGGTTCTAGTCCCTAAACCAGCAGCATTTCTGGAAGTGTGACACTGACCAACCCGACTCGACCATTTCATTTGTAGAGGATAAGCCATTTTCCAGAGCTGCAGGGAATGGCAAGAGAGACCAGACAAGGGGAAAAGCCACCCCTGAGTAATGCATTGAGTAAGGTCTTGACGCAGAGAGCTTGTCAAGAGATTGAGAGTCCCGTCTCCCCCCCAGCAGCGTTGTTGGCTCCTATAGCCGGTCACGTTTGAGTTTGCAAGCTGCTTGTTTTAAAAAAATGAGGACTACAGCAGTTGTTTTGGGGAAAATGAAGACAACAGACAGAAATCTTGCGACCAGGAAAGCTGTATCTCGGTCTGGAGGACCTGACTCAACCCAGCAGCTCAGGCTTGTTTCAAAGATTAATTTTAAGACAAAAGAACAAAACCCAAAGCACCGCACCCTCTCCAACATACAATATGCAGGTGATAAAGGCTACGTCTGATTACCGTCTTTAAGGTGGCAGATGCAGTATCGCGCTTGCAGATGAACTGTGAGCAGTGTTAGCAAAGGCCCCCTCATGCCTCCTGTTGGCATTCGTCTGCCTTCTCCCATCAGCGGAGCGGCGGCCGAGCCCTCGTGCAGCGAACGGACGCGTCCTTCTGTCCTTACAGGGCTTTGCATTGTTCAGCTCCTTCATTAGGGCTCTCTGGAAGTCACCCAGTGGCATTTCTCCAACAGCAGTAATGTTACACACACCCCCAACACCTTTCACTGCCATCACGAGGGTTTGAGGTGAGCCTGGCGGGAGGGGAGCTCTGAAGGCCTTGCGGGGGGCGCTCAGTTTGGCTGCTTAGGGCTGGCTGCCTCGGGTAGAAAATTAAGTGGGAAAAAATTTGCTGAGTTCTGTTGAGCAGAGAGCTTCGCTCCTGTGTGCAAGTCAGTCGTGTTCTCTTACAACTGTCTTGATAGAGTGACTTTTTAAATGTGTCTCAGCTAGAAACAAAAACATCGGTTTGGTGGTAGCCACGCGTGGCGTTGCGGTACTCTGGCCCTCCTCCCTCTCCCCCACCTTTATGAAGCAAATAAACCCCTCCAGCGCTACTGTGTATTTAACCTACACCACTTGGGGCTCTTCGAGACTTGCTACTGTTTGTTCTCTCACAATAATTTTGCGTGTCAGCAGTTTTAAGGAGAAGTTGTTTTCCTTGCTTAAATAACAGCAGCACAACACAAACCTAAAGCGGGGAGAAATGAGCTGCTTTGCACCGGGGATGGTGGGGCCCCGTCGGCCGTCACCTCCGTAGGCGTCACTCTGCATCTCGCCTTGGAGCCGCGCAGAAGCCGCTGCGGGTGCAGTCGTTGCTCTGCAGCCGGCGGCTCTGAGCAGCCCTTCAGCTCGCGCTGCGGCCGAGGGGAGCAGCAGCGCCCGGGTAATTGTTTCTGCCCGCTGAGTGTGTAACACAGGTCCCGAGACGTGGGGCACCCGGAACTCCTCAGGCTGGGAACCAGTCGCCCAACTTGCGGATAGACCGTGTTTCCCCGCCGCGTCACCAGCAGTAGCGCTGCTGTGCAGGTGTGCAAGTGCTGTGCTGGGAAAGCAATACAGCCTCCGTGTTTTTCCTGATAAGCGGACTGTTCGGAGAAGGGCAGCCAGCGCTGCGTGGCCAGCCAGGTTAAAACAAAGTGATTAAAACAACAAAAAAGCTATCACCATTGGGCCTTCCTGTGACTGCCCTCGGGTGTAATTCCGACACTGTCTGAAGATTTTCCAGACGCAGCGCTGCTCCCTCGCCCCGTTCAGCAGGGCCACGCGCCCGGAGCCTCACCTCCCGTGTGCTGACGGTGCCCGGAGACTCGCCCCAGCTGAGCACTGCCCCGGGCGCCCCGCTGGGAGCCCTGCCCTGCTGCTCGGCCTCCAAAACCTGCTTTAACAGTGGGATTTGGGATTCTAATTCAACCTCACCTCCATTTTGTGTTTAACACCCATAAATTGCTCTCCCCACCCTCCTGGGCCCAGTGTAGCAGCGGGGAGGGGCTGATTGCTCTCTGGGATAATTTTTGTTTTAATCAGCTGGTGTAAGACACACGGCGACGGCCCGAAACCAGTGGAGCCGTACGGCTGTGAAGAGCGTGGCGCGCTCAGCCCTCCGCGCGGGCAGGTCGCGTTGTGCCGCGGCCACAGGCGCTGTCGCGCCGTGTGCTGGCGTGAGGGCGCGGAGCACCGCCAGCCTGGACCCCTGTAGAGTTGTAAATGTGAAGCTGGCTGTACAATGCTGCTACAAAAGCCACACGTCAGTAGTGAATGTAAATGGAGTCTGTAATATGGTGAAAATGGACACGTTTTCTTTTCAAATGTGATGTAAACTTTGTACAGTAATATTTTTTTTTATATTTTCTATCAACTGAGTGTCTTCCAGAATTGCTATTAAATTAATTAAAAATTGTTAGTATTAACAACAGTTTCTGTATTAGTTTATGCAACCAGCAAAAAAAAAAAAAGAAAAAAAAAAAAGAGTGCACTCTATGCTAATGAAATTCTGGATCTGTAGGAATCTTTTCAGTGAATAAATCTTTGCTCTGGATAAAGCAGTGGTACAGAATTGTGGTTTGACCTCTTTCCCCCCCATCTCCCTGAAGCCGAATTAAAACACGAGCAGATTTCATAGTGCCTCACTACCGCATCGCACGGGGTGGAACAGCCGGTGCCGGAGGGTCCGCAGGACTCTGAGGCGTTCGCCATCCCCCAGCAGTTCGCACCGCGGCGGCCCTGGGAGGCTGCGACGCCCCCCGGAATAGGCTCAGGTGGTGGCGGGTCCTGGGGCGGTCACAAGGCAGAGCCAAAGCCCAGAGAAGCGCTCCGGCCTTTCCTCTGGCACCCGGCGAGAGTTCACCTGGAGGAGACGGTGGCCCGAGTCCCAGGTGGACCTTTCTCCACGTACCGGGAGATGCTGCCCGTGGCTTGGCGTTAGGAATTCCGGGCGATATATTCAAAAGACCAGAAAATGGGGGAGGTGTGGAGGAAGAAAGGGCAGAGGGTGGGCAGAGGTGACAGTCCCGCGGCGGTGCGTCAGCTGATGCGCAGGGAGGTCACAGCTCCATCCTCAGCGCGGCTCTTCGCCGTCCCCTGCCCCGCGCCTGTCCCGAGGGGAGCAGCAGGAAGGGATTGCCCATCATTCCCTGCTTCCAGAAATCCCGTTGCAACAGAGAAGCTCTTGGAATAACGTGCTGACACAAAGGGTGACAGAAGTCTCAGGTTTAGCTCATGTAAGAAAAAGATTAGAAAAATAAAAGTCACATTACAGCTTTTGCCTGTAGCCCTCACTGTGGCTTTCACTTGATTGAACGCTTGCTTTCACTAGATTGACTGTTCATTTTTGGCCTGTGAGCCCATTTGCTTTCTTCCCGTTATATTACCATCAGTCACTGACACAAACGAGATTACAAGTGTGTCTCTTCTGCACGCGCGGTTCAGTTCGGTTCCTCTTTCAAGTCAAACGTGAGAGACCCTCTGTCCCAGGACATCCCGCAAACTCTTCCCTCAGCGTTCACCGCAGTGCGCAGCATCGGCCTCTTCGCCTCCTTCCCGCGGCAACGCGCGTTCTCCCACGGATCGCATCAAAGAGAACGGGGCGATGGGGGCCCGAGCGGGCACAGCAGCTCCTGCGGGCCCCGGCACAGAGCCTTCCCCGGGCTTTGGTTGCCTCCTCCTCGGTACTGCCCTTCATTGCCGCTACAGCTGCCCCTGCACCCACGGACGAGGCCCGTTTGAGAGCCCATTTGCAATTCTCAGAGGAAGTTTTCCCTCCTGGATATGATGGGGCAAGTTAGTTCGTGCTCTAAGAACGCCATCATTGCATTTTCTTGAAGCACTGAACTATGTTGAGCAGCTGCCTCCTTCCCCTGTGCCACTCCAGGCCGTCCTCAGACCCCGATCACTTGTGCCCCCACTTGTTCCGCACCCCGCAGCGCTGCAGCCTGGCCGGTACGTGGCAATTAGCCCTGACGGCACCTGACCCTGACCTGGCCCCCTTCTGCCCACCCCAACCCCTTCTGCCGACTCCCCAGGGAGGCCGAAGCTCCATAGTCCCCCGTCTGCCGTCAGCACCCCGCAGCGGGGTTGCAGGTTGGGTCACCCACAGGCCCTGCCAGAGCGCCCCGCTGCACTGCGCCGGGACACGGCGCTGGGCGCCTGCCGGCCCCTCGCCGGAGCCCCCGGAGCCCCCAGCTCCTGCCACAACCTCCTCACCTGCGGAGCGGGGCAGAAGCTCTGCCAGCGAGACACGGACTGCTCTGCTCTCCTCGGTGGAAGGGACACTGCAGTGTGTTAATTAATCCCAGGAACGTTACACTGCTGCCAAACGAACGGCTTTATGCTGAAAATAATGG
Source organism: Pluvialis apricaria (assembly GCA_017639485.1). Taxonomy (NCBI): domain Eukaryota; kingdom Metazoa; phylum Chordata; class Aves; order Charadriiformes; family Charadriidae; genus Pluvialis; species Pluvialis apricaria. The sequence goes on from CM030024.1 coordinate 2,663,797, forward strand.
CAGCATTGTGCTGTCCTGCAGGGAAAAGGCCGAGGCATTATACAAGCGCAATTTTACATTTCATTCATCTTATCTAGATCTTTCATCTGCAGACAATAAAAAGCTCAAGGTAAATTGAGCTTTGTTGTCTTTCATAAATAATAAGAAATAATGACTTTAATTCTCAATTAAACTTGAAGGGCAAGGGTGTTTAATTTTTTAAAAAAAATTAAAACGAAACCATCCTCAAGCATAAAGGTTATATTCCACCAGCTGTGAACTGCAACAGTTTGATAGTTGCTGGGCCGTAGTTACATCCCAGCAATTGCAACCCGGTTGTCCAAAGCACCAACGCAGCGGGAGACGGCTCCGGCAGCTCTCCGGGCGGGGGGCAGCCGGCGGAGAGGGCACCGCGAGCAGCCGCAGCGCTCCCTATGGACCCCGCAGAGCAGCAGCTCCATGCACAGCCACGCTTCGCCTGGATCGAGAGGCATTTGGGGATTGTCACTACGTGCAGAGTGGCTCCAGCTGATCTGCAGAGAGACGCAGCACACAGCAGCACCCTGGTGATCACCGGGTCACCCCGACAGCTTCTGTCAGCAAAAAATAACTGCACGATCCCTCCTGCACCCCCTCATCGCCTTTATTCCCGTCAAGGACTTGCAGCGATCATTGGTCTTACTCGCTTCGATAGGAGGATTTTGTGTCTCGGGGGGTTTCGACTCCTTGCCGGTCTGAGGGCAGGAGAAGGGATTGCGCCCCACGTAAAACCGAGGGTTTGGGCAGAAAACCACAGTCCGCCCCACCCTGCTGAAGCACTCGTGAGGGATGGAGAAGCCCGGTCCCCCGAGCAATGTGCCGCCCTCCCGGGGCAGGACTTCCCCGTGAGCAAAGCCATTTTCCATCGCCGCCTTTTGCACCAGCAGAGCCCCGCAAAGTCCACACAGTCCCCAGAAGCCTCCGCAGAGCCGCGCTGGGGCGCTGCTTTGAGGCTTCCTAAGGCGACGTTCAGCGTCGGACGGGCCCAGAGCTCAGCCCGCGGGGCGGAGGCAGCTGTGATGGAACAGCCCAAAGACCCCAGAGCTGAACCACCGGGAGCCCCTCAGCCATTTTTTTTGAGTTCCAGAGCCGGGGAGCAGATGGTGTCTGTGGGTACGTTGTTAACCAGGACAAAGACGGGACCTTATCATGCTGCGGGGAACAGACATGTTCTGAGGTCAGGTAAAAGTCCCCAACAGCAGACAAGCGCGAGTGGTTTGCTCTCCCTTCACACCCAGCCCAGCTGGAGGCAGTGTCAGCAAAGCAGCCGAAGGTTCGTAACCGCTCCAGGAACACGTGGCAGCTGCCACAGGAACCACTGCGGGTCACAGCCCGCCGACTCTTACCTTAGACCCGCTCGATGCCGTGAGCGGGCCCGGATCACTTTTACCTTACAGAGCTGGAAAGCAAAAGCTCACTCAAGGCTCAGCTCAAACTTTTTCTCTGCTGCTACACAGCAAAACAGCGAGAGCTGCATGCCAAAGCCGCAGCCCTTCAGCAGGGCCCACCCAGCCTGTTTAACCCCTTCGTTAGCCCGAGTGTAACGACGAACAGATTTACAAGCGCAACTTCACAGAGAATCGGCAAACAGGAAGATTTGCGTTTACTGTCTGCCTCACGCTTCTCCTGTTAAATCTTCTCTTTCCTCCAACCCAGAAGATTCCCTGCGGCACTCCCCGCTGCGCTCTCCGGGTTTACAGCTTTGGGTGTGCTGTGGTGCCCAGGGCGCGGCGGTGGCCAGGAGGGGGACACCAGCGGGTCGCCCGCACCCGTGGGGTTCCCAGGCTGCAGCAGGCTGAGACGTGGCCGAGCCCTACCCATTTTCGGGCTGTAGGGCGGCAGTCGGTGTACCCACACCGCAAGGGCGGCGGCACACCCGGCCAGCAGCGCGGACTGGTGACTCCCCACGGCAGCCCGCGGGGCAGCGGGACCCGCGCACCCGGCGTGCCTGAGCGCGCAGGGGCATTTCCCAACGACCAGAGGCGGCGCGAGAACCATGCTGAGGGAACGGTCTGCACTTCAGTGCCGCGGCGTGCGGCCTGTCTTGGACGCTGAGTCCCACCACAGCCGTGTAAGCTGGGCTTCAGTGTTCCTGGAACAAGCCGCTAATTGCTTCAGAAAGCGTTGATGTGTAACCCCGTCAGTGAGGTGCATAATCATCTCAGTAACTTTGAGCCCAGAATAGTGCCTCTGCCTCCAGCAATGAGCACTCGAGTGCTGAAACTAATGCACGTGCTTAAATCCTTTCCTGACTTGGGGCTGTAATGAACACTTTAATAACCGCAGAACAGGCGATTTGATCATCTTCAGGATTTTAAAAGGTATATTTTGTATGTGGTTTCTTAAATGAAGTTCCAGTTTTTATCTTGGAATAGAATAATTATCCACTGACCTTAACATTTGCACTTTATCTTCCCCATTTATTTCTGTAGAAAAAGCAATTATACACAGCTGCAGATCAGGGCTGCAACTGGCGGTAACTTACAGTAGGGACCAGTTCAAATAAATTCACTAAAAATGAAAACAGATCTCTGCTTCTCTTAATCCTTTCCCTTAGCTGCCGTCTCACCTCTCTGCTGGGGGGACATTTTTGCAGTGGTGGAATTAAGACAAAAAGGTCCGGCACTAAGACTTGCCTCATCAACGTAGAATCTATAAACGGGGCGGCACGCACCTTCGGAGCTCACACACCAACACTTGTGCCCCTTTCTCTGACCTGTCGGAGGCCCACGAAGGAACAGATGCCCTCGCTGCCCTGACTGGCAGTTTTCAGTGGTGTCCCACATCTTGAGGACATGGCATGACCTAAGGGCACCCCACCCTGCCCTCAACTTGGGATAAACAGCGTGACACTGAGTTTCTGACCCTCCAAATGAATGTGAACTGTGGTCCTTTAGCACACAGGCACGCGTTTATAAAGGATTCTGGTAATGCTTTAAAGTGAGTGATTACTTCAAAAAGACACCTATGATACAAAGAAAGCAACTTGGGAAGGAGATTCGCCCGTTTAGTCACGCGCGTGGAAAATGGGTTGCGCAGTGGCACACCTCCCAGAAAGGCACGGAGCATCTTAGGGCTCGGAACTACGGAATGAACTTCTTCTGTTTCCTACTTGTGCTGGACTCATTCCAAGGCCGGGGCTCAGTGAGCCCCGGGCTCATTGAGAACTTTATTAGTGGAAAGGGCGGTTACCTCGTTCCGTTTCCATCCCACCCCAAAAATCTAAAATTAGAAGACATCGGTTAAACAAAGTATGAAATAACACTGCCGGTGTATTTACACTAGGGGCCCCTCAGGACTCCGCACTTGCCAGGACCCTCCTCTGCCCTTTACTGTCTTTGTACCTGCTGGCTGACACGTCCTCGTCTCTGCCATCACTGTCCACGTTCTTTTATCTATGCTGCGTTTGTGGCCTTACGGCTAAGTCTGTCCTGAAGCACACGTGAAACACACTGTACACACATGGCACTGTTGACTTTTGAGTCTCAACTCCTCCTTCATCAGATCCCAGCTCCTGGAGACAAGGGATGACAGGAGAATCTCACCTTATGCTTTTTTAACATGATCATATAGCCCCGGTAATTTTAGAGGTGGGATTAAAAGCTCTGCTGTAACTGCAAAGCAGAGAAAGAACCAAAGTCAAAATATAACCGGGGCAAAAGATATTGCTCTCGTTCCTATTTTATACTCTTGCAGTTTGCACCCAGTCTCACAATCTACAGCGCAAACTCATGCTTTCCTGGCAGAAACAAAAGTGCATACCTAATCTCGGGCAGACCACGGAACCCCCGGAGAGGGGCTCTTAACTTAGGGAAGGAGCGTTGGTTGGAGCCAAACCCACCTCACTGGAACCTGAGAACGCACTTACCTACCCCTGCTTCCCTGGGCTGAAGCCAATAGCAAAAGGAGGTACATTTAATCCACACCAACTTGTTTGTATCAATATAAAGGCATCTTTTATTACAAACAAATCAAGTAAACCCGAGCATCGAATTCAGATGGACAAAGTGCTTTTGAACTTTCTGAACCTTACTGCCACAGGCTCCGTAACAACGACGACTCAGGGTCAAGTACCCAAATCACATAAAGGCGAATTCACAACTCCTGCCTCCTTGTGTGAATGCATTTGAGATGTACGCAGCAGGTATTTCCACTCACGAACCATTATATTATTATCTCATTTGCAAATATTGCTGCAGATTCAACAAAGCGTGTGACACAACCATCTATTCACTTGCTTTAAAGTGAAGATAATATGCACAGTAAAACAATCTGACATAAATAAACTCACAAAGATAAACAACACATTTCAAAAAAAGATTTCAGTTCTAGCTTAAATAGTAAAAAACTCTGAATTTTCCTTGTATTTACAAAAAATAGATTTATACTAGCAAGCACAGACAGTATTAAAAAAATAATTTGCGTCTTCACTATTAGGATAATCTATTAAAAGAAGTCTCAGAATAAATAGCAACAAAAGTTAAATTTAATATTTTTCTTAATTAAGGCTGAGGTTTAAAAGTCAAATCCTACAATCATATACGTGTGTGCCATTTAACACGTATAAGAAAGAGGATTTGACCCCGTGCTTTTTGAAAATAACAACAAATGTGCAAGTATTGTCTAAAACGTAAGTTGATTCGCACTTGGACTGGTGGGTTGCAAAGCTCTTACACCTCTTTTGACTTCCTGTGGGAATACAGCCCCAAAAATATCTTCATGGTATCGCTTTTGGCTCTGCGAAAAAAGAAAGGAAACCCAAGAGGTGAGTTAAATACTGCTGGCCCCTCCTTATGCAGCAGTTGAGTAACTGAACAGCCTTTCGCTGGCATGGCTGGCTCGGTGATCGCGGACTTTCGTTACTGCCAATGAAAGGAAGCCCCTGAACGCCAGAGACACGTGCTCCGGCCCACGCGCTCAGGACAAGCGCTGAAAAGCGGCAGACCCAGGCACCCTCTTTTCAGTGATGGGCCCGCTAATTTCTTCACTCCCTTTCCTCCATTGGTACAATAAAGTCTCCAACTCCTGATGTTCCAGACACACGGCAAAGCTGAAGGCCCGGACCCAAAGGGAGACACTGGGGAAAACGGTAGATGTAAGAGAACGACATGACGCGTCACTCTTACACCCCAACCAAGCAGAAACTCTGCATTTCAAATCACAGTGGGTGGACTAAGCTGATCACTTGAAGCTTTTTTCTAGTGCACTCTGCTGAAAAGAAGCTCATGGCAGCCCACAAGGTCTTGAGTGTGACTTCCATGACTTCTCTAACCCGTCCTGCAACACTATCTGACTGGAAAGAACGCCTTGCGCATCACAGCGTACCTTCAGCTGGAAGAAATACTCCTCTGCCTGCTGCTCATTGAGGTTGAGGTTTTTTGCAAGCATCCTTTTCAAAGTCTGAGCAACATCCTTGGCCATGCGTACATCTCCACAGACATACAGATGCCCTTCCTCCTTATGCAAGAGGTTACACACTTTGGTCTCCAACTTGCTCTGAAGAATGTCTTGAACGTAGACCTTAGAAACAGGAGAAGGATCATTAGAGACAGTCTCTTAATGCGACTTTGGCTGTCGGCTTTTCCCAGCTCAGTGCGGGTCTGTGCAGTAAGGTGCCCAACGCCCTCTCTATTCCAGCTGTGTGTTGCACCACAGCAAAGGAGAAGAAAAATGTCTTCATGCGGTCTTTATAAGCCTCAGATTTGGAGGCTGGACCTCTCTGCTGATTAAACTACAGCAGAATAAGACTCTTCATTTTTAGAACCAGTTGCAACTGCCAAGGTCTCCAAACTGGCCAACAGCTTAAGTGCTGTTGTCTTCTCCAATCAAGATTTAATCCGAGCAGAATTCACCGTGTCATTGAAATGGTGACAAATGGCCAGAGCCAACTCATTCATAACCAAATCCTGGAAAATTGAAGGTTTCTGAAAATGTTTCGGCTTTCAGTTTCAAAGGCTGTTTGCACTTAAATGTGGATTATACGTCTGTTATGCCTCTCTACGGCAGAGAGGGTTTGACACTTACACAGCTTGCTCCTACTGACGCCCACAGTGAGAGTCTCCTTTCTTTTGAAGGAGTGGGGCCTTTTGTCACTTGTTCACAATACACTGAAGCAAAATGCTACCATTATTTTAAAGAACAGTGTTAAACAGAGCCCAAACCTTAACTTGGAGGACTGCTCTGAAAGGAGCCAACCCTCAAAGACCAAAGGAGCCAGCCTTACCTTAGCTTGGCCGGGCTGTCTGGAGTAAGCTGTATAGACTTCTTTCAGGACTCCCTTCCTCTTCATTTCCTCCATTTCTTTTTTGTAGATGTGATCCACGTCTGGCTGCCGGCAGCCAAACAATAATGTCATGTCACCGCCTTTGATCCCTGAAATTGGAACATTGGAAAGTGTTTTTCTTTCCCGGTGAGGCCCATAATCTCTCATGACCATCCCCACACTGCTGCCACAGTAACCGGCTGTGCACAGACGCCTGTACAGCTATTTTCTAATTAGCCTTTCTCACTAAACACCCGAGAAGGAGAGTGTGTGTGTCTGTGTGTGACAGCTGGTGATTTTAGGGTTTTAGTAGGGCTGAACCTGCCCGAGTCCTTGGAGAACTCTGTGGAATCCCCTGTTGGTGCAGGTTGCCCAGATGGGCTGATAGAGGCAAAGCGTTTCCTCGCCGTATTGTGGCCCCGGTGTGAGCGCCTGGGGCCACCAGGAACAGACAGTATTTACAAGGACACACAGGCTGCCCCCTCCAAGGGACCAAATACCTCAAGACCACCAGGATGGTCTCAGGTGGGACGGATTAGCTCTTTCAGTGCAGTGTTCAACCAGCCTTGGGATGACCGACCTCTACGGGGTTTACTTAGCTAATGTTCTTGGGTGTCTCCACCAGTAGAGATTTTGTTTGGAGGGTCAGGCGTGTCTTCTGCTGCTGGACGAGTTACGGCCTCCCCCTTGTGGCAATCCCCATGAGTACCTTTCTTTTCCAAGTCATGGAGACGCTGCAGCCAGAAGCTCCTGAAGGGCGCGATCCCCGTCCCGGGGCCGATCAGAACGCATGGCTTCGATGGCTCCTTTGGCAGCTGGAATTCATTAGCGCTAAAATGCAAAAATACCTTCATTAGGTAATTCGTGTATGACTGACATCTCGGTTTCCTGAATGAGTGTGAGCAGCACAGCCCAAGTTAGCAATTTGAAAACAGTAATGAGGCTTAATTTGGTGACGGTTGCTTCTTGTTTCCGTAGCTTTACTTGCTCTGTAGTGGATACACTGACAGTGGGGATGGTGTCATATGGATAGAATTCTTTCAGAATTCTCTAACAATTATGATTTTACTCAACATAAGACATGGTAAAGGATCTCATCTCTGGAAGACAGGGAATCCCCTCTCTCCTCAAACTCAGGTATTCCAGCTGGCACTCACCAGTCACTTGAAAATCACATGCAAACAATGAAAGAAACACTGAAGAAGCTGAACTAGGAACCGCTGCCTTGGGTTTGTTTTGTTGGGTTTTTTTTTCTTTTCTTTTTTTCTCTGTCATACACTCACCTGCGGATAAAGCATGGAACTGTTTCACTGAGAGCTATTGTATTCAGCCATGTGCTGCAGACTCCGTGGTGCAAAGGCCCTTTTCCATCTAATGAGAGCAAAGGCAAACACCTCTGTCAGTATTCAAGAGCTCTCCTTTTTTAAAAAAAGCACAGTTTATACTTAAATTTATGGTTTTTAAATAAGTGTATATCTAGTAGTGATTTATAAAACCAGGATACACTGATGATGATGCAGGATTTTAGCAAATCCTGACACAGTATGAACATCAGCACTGCAGTATTATTCTGCACGTGTCACAATACAAACTTTTTGTTACAGATTTGACTCAGGCCATATGGCAGACACAGTTTTTTTTCTGAACCACAATGTAGCCTAAATATCATTTAATTAAGAGAGAAATGAAAGGAACAATTCATTACCTCTTGTCCTGTAGTTTACAACTGCAACTGTGAGATGAATCTCTCTGGGTGTCATGTCACAGGAGGAACTGACAGAATAGTACCTGGGTTTCAGAAACGGCAGCTGAGTCAGCAAGAAAGCTGTTGAGACCTCAGCAGAAGGAAACTCCTCCAGGACCTCCAGGATGTTCGGGCTGTTGTAAAACTTCCATTTATTGTATTCTTCCGTGCTCTAAAAGCCAAAAGCCACCATCACAACGTCACCAAGTTATGCTGAGTTCAGGAGAGCAGGGATACTTGAAATGTCACTTGTAACTAAGATTCCCACTTTGCATTTAATTAAATATGCAGGCAAATCAACAGAGAATTCTCAGAACTTTGCCTAGACCAACACTGGGGTTTCCTAAGAGATTGTTTAATTTTTGAAAACAGAAGTACGGAATACCTGCTATGAATTTCTCCCATAGCAGCTCTCTCAGTGAGGATGTAGAAACTGAGGTTTTATGTTTTGTGTAGAAACTGAGGTAGAATGTGTTCCTCAGCCCCCTGCTATGGTATAGCCACAAAAACCATATGGGCCCTGGTCCTGATACCTACTGAGCCTCGCTGAACCCGGCAGGAGAAGCAAGCACTTGCCACGAGTCATCGGTTACTTACAGTGACACCCCTCTTACCCTCACGGTACCAAAGTCACTGACAAAAATATCTACCAGTCCCCCTCCAACCCCTCCACCCGCAAACTGTAAACTCTTCTACCGGTGGCTCAGCAGAAACCACCGCGCGGCAGGCAAGAGGAACAGGAGGCAAAATGACCCACCCAGAACCACACAGGAAACATCAGATGAAGAAATCTCTTGATTCCCACGCTCAAGCTGAGCCTCGAGACCACCCTTTCTCTCACCGTGGTTGGTTTTACAAGCACACAGAATATGTAACAGACGGATAAAAATCAAGCACCATCACTACAAAAACTTCTCAACCTTCTGCTACACAGTAAAAGGGCATCAGACGGTCCCGTATACAGCGCTTGTGACATAAATCCAACCCCAACACTCACCTGACATAAAACTTCCAGTCTCTGTTTGTCTCCTTCCGCTGTTACCAGCTGGGAGAGTTTTTTTAGCAGTTGTTGGGAAGGGGGAGTAGTGATATCAAGCAAGTATGTCAAAGCCTCAGGGAGTGTGCAGGCTGGAATCTTTTTGTCACTTGTCCAGTAGCCACCTGGAAATGAGGGAAATAAAAGAACACTTGGCAATTCCCATGGCATTTGACAGCTGTAGAGCTTTGCAAAACTCAGTGTCCTTCAAACTACGACTTCAGATGGGGCTGCAGCAGGTCTGGACCACAGGGCCCTTCTCAAGAGAGGCTAATGTGAGGGTTCAAACTTTTTGTAAGGGGAGGATCTGATGTGGACAATCGCATGATAACAAAACACCACTTTGAAATGAAAAGTCTTTCATTTGAGGAAATCATCTTTCTGTCTGTCAGAATCCTATGATTTATCAGATTGTTCCTAATAAGATAGAAAAGAAGGTGATGACGTAAATCTGTTTTAAGATTCTGATAAGTAGCAACAATAAGCAAACTCTGTTGATTAATTTAATCGGGCTCAATGGCCAATTTAGCAACTAAATTACAGTGTCAACCTAGGATAACTCTGTGAACACTGGTGAAGTTACCAGGGACTGCCAGAGTATGCAAAATCAGAATCGAGAATTATACAAATAAATAAAAGCATCAACAAAATCCTATTGAAACTTAAGAAAAGGATAATAGAATCAAGTTCAGTTTATAAAAATTCGCAGGGATTTTAAGAGAAATCTGTCAAACATCGTCTGTTATTTTGTCTAAAGAGAACCAACTTACCATCAGCGCAGGTTTCAAGCCTGATAGCCTGATCGGCTGGAGGCGCATCCTTGACACGTGCAATGAGGCCACGGACTAATTCTGGCTGGTTGCCTGGGAAAATCCCGATATGTTCTCCGGGCAGGTAGCGCACTTCCTGATTAGTCTTACAGGAAAGCTTAACTAGAATGGTAATACGACTAGATATAGAAAAAAAAGAGACCAGACAGATCTTGGTTACGTCGACAGGATTTCCCTTGAATTGCGCAGAAAAGGAATAAATCTGAAGCGACAGTTGGCAAGGGCTTACTTGCGTTCGTTACCAAACCATCAGACCAGCTTAGCACTTCACAGAGACTTAAACAGATAATAGTCCAGATATGTGAAGAACTTGTATCAAAACAAATAAGATGCTGAAGTGCTGCCTGATCTGTGCAGTATAGAATAAACGTGCCTGCAATCAGCCAGCGACGGCAGCGCAGCTCTGCTGCAGGCTGAGTAGCTCCCGCCTTGGGCCTGCTCAGAGGACTCCCCATAAGACAACCGCACTTAGAGCAGGGATGAGAGAGACCTACCCGAGGATGTTGAAGAGCCATTCATAGACGCTATTTTTAAGACAGATGTTAACACCGATTATCCTTTTGTACTTCTTTGTGTACTGCCTTGTCTCAGCTCGCTTTGCGGCACAACTGAGCGCAGCAGCTTCTTGCACTATACTTTTTTTTTCTTTTTTTTTTTTCATGCTAAGGGGCAATTTTCCCCCTAAATGAAGTAAACGTTTGCCTGACATGTAGCATACCAAGCAAGGGAGAGGGACCATACCCGTGACCTTCCACATGTAGTAGGAATCAAAGGGCCGTATCACAAAGTTACTTAGTTCCCGACACTCCCAGAGACTCTGCTGAGAAGTCAGCTCCCATCTAAACCAGAGCTAAGACTGTATATATTCTTGCGGTCTTGTGATAATGATTTACTTCTGCTAACGATGGTAAAAAAATCATATATATTTCTTAATAACTGCGGGGAGAAGGTGTTTATAACAAGGCCCTTCAAATGTTTAAGATTTTAGTAAAATATAGTATTACAATACTCAAAAGACTGAGGTATCATACCTGGATTTTAAACTTTGAAGATTCTGTCTGGATTTCAGCTTCATGGGAATTATATCCTTGGCGTGAATGTTTGCAAGGGCTGTTGAGAAAAGAGGACGTGACTCATGGCAATTTTATGATTATATTTGTTTAAAATGTCTTCAAATAGCATGCCGAAAAGAACTGCACCATGCTCGCCCCAGAATGAGATATACTTGTAGTCAGTTACGTGCCCTATATGCACGCCCTCCCTGACTAAAAGTAGCTCATCTCAGCTTTTGTTCTTCTGGGGCTGCCAAATTGTATGCTACTTCTGGTGTTCTCATGTTATTGCGCTGGAAAAGATAATGATTTGGGCGATGTAAACCAATTTCCTTTTTAGTATATGAATTCTATCATCTAGCAGGACCAATATCACTTTTAGAAAACCTTTACAAGTTCAGATCTGTCATCTGAAGCAAAACGGACAGAGGAAGCGGAAGGTGGGAGGTGATACCTTTAGCCAAGTCCATGGTTTGAGAGTCATGCACTATCCGGTAATTCTTAGGATCCCAGCTTTCATCACAGGTATATATCTCAGGCAACTGAATACTGTTTTTCCCACGGATGTTAAAAATGTCACAGGCAGCCTAGAAAGAAAGAAAAAAAGGTAAAAACTCATGGCAAAAATAATATTCTTAGCATTGTCATAATCCTAATGGGGAGATAGCAATTTCACAGATTGCTATTGTTTATTGATTCTGTTGAGCGCTCTGATATTACGGGGGTTCACTGAGCTCAGCAAGGTTCCACTTCTACACCAGCACAGTTAAAGTACCCGATCTACTTCACAAAATTCTGATGTCTGATGCTACCACCCTTGTTCGTACTCAGCATCCCACTATCCAAAAGGTTTTATTGAACTTTATGTGAATATTAAAAAATAATAGAAAAGGGGCCCTCTTCAACTTAGGCGAGCAGTAGAAGAGAGAGGAGTTTGAAATTCAGATATAAATCCATGTTTGCTTTCCTTCGTTTTTCACCATTTTTACAGGATGCTAATGAATACTGAGATAAAATGAATGAATGAACTAAAATATGAGCTAACTATTTATACTGTCACCTTGAACGCACTGACTGCCCATGTGCGAAAGGCTTCTTCTTGCCCATTGAGTTCATCTCCTTCACCTATTGGAGTGAGCTGAGAAGCCCCTAGTTGGGCCAGTTTTTGGTCAATGGCATGAGCAAAGGCACAGAACTCTGGATACATGCTGGACCCCAAACCAAACACAGCATATCTGCAGAAGGAGATAAAAATAAGATCCCTGTGTTATGCTAAATGAAATGCAAAAGGACTCAAACACATGTAAAACAAACAACAAAGTGGTTTTACCTGATTTTTTTTCTCAGCAATTTCAGGGTGAGCAAAGAGTTCTTCAAAGTCTGTAGAAAAATGTGTAAAATACTTAAGGTTAGAAAAATACTCTGATTTAAAACAGAAGTGAGTCCTCACCCATATCTTGCTCAAGTACATGGGACAAATGAAAGGATTGTCTTTGGTCTCAGTCTTTGAGTTAAGGCTCATATATACTTCTGAGGTAAATATTACCTTTCCGTTATTTGGAGAATCTCCATTGCCAAAAGTGCTAGTAACCACTAAAAGAAGCGTTTCTTTTTCCAGGTCACAGATGTTGTACTCATCCATACACAGAATCTGGAAGGTATAAAGCCCATGAGAAGTTGCTTGCAGACATAAGAACTAGCATTAGATATCTCTGTGATTGCCAGATGGCCGTTGACCAAATTTACAAGGCATTATGCTAAATGAATACAAAATCAAAGTTCTAGTCCAACTTATATTTACTGAATGTTCAAAACAGAGAATGAAAAAGCTTGCAGAAGCTGATAAAACTAGCCAAGTGTGGATGATTTATACTTTCTTACCTTAGTGTTGAAGGCACAGTTGAACAAGCTGCATAGATTGTTCGCGAGTGTTTCTGATTTCCCAGTCTCTGTTGCGTAGATTACAGTGACCTCGGGCCTCGTTGCCATTGTTTGTCGCATGAGTGAAGATGCAAAGAGAACAGCCCTGGGAAAAAAATAATCACATATAATTTTTAATATAGCTACCTAATAATTCAGATTGATTCACAAACAAGCTGGGAAAGACTGATCTTGAGCATGGTTTTTCCTTGGAAGATTGTTCAGAAGTAATACACTGTAGATAGCCCTGAATAAGAATCATAGATATGAACATTCCTTAACTGTGGACAGATAAGTCTATGATTCAAACTGGTCCCTACTGTAATAATTATTCAAAAAAAAAGTGGAACCGAAACACCACAAGAATAGAATCATTGGACAAAAGCATGAAGACTCTTATTGGAACAACTTACTTTGCCAAGATGCTAAACTTTATTTGTTTTTTCTTTGGCCTCCGCGTCTCATCATGCCAGACATGTGTTTTCCATGCATCCACCTTTAAAAAAGAAAAAGTTAAGCTTCAGGTGAGACATGTAAAATAATAAATGCAGAATTTGTATATCTTTGAAAGGGCCAGATTAAATAGAATCTGTATATACAATCCACTGTGTACAAATACAGGATCAGTCTCTGTAGCATGAAATTACATTTGACTTACAGCTTGAGAATTCAGCAGAACTAACATAACCTTCCACAGTATAATACATATTGCCTCCTATTTATGAATCTCTCTAGTGAACTTTCATTAACCAGGGCTTTTCATTCAGAATTCTTCAGGTCCCATATTATCATCTGCACTGCTGAAGTCGTCTACTAGAATCATATTTTTTTGGAAAATGTGTACCTGGTAGTAATAGAAGGGGGTGAGGACATAGTTCAACATCTCCTGGTGGAACACAGGAGTTATGCTCCCTGATATAGGGGGTACGATCCACACCCAGTCAGCCGGGCAGCCTCCTCGCACGCGGTACTCATTCTGCATGTATTTCATGAAGGACTCGGCAGCTGAGTGGTGATCCATGATAGTCACATTTTGTTTCTAGAATAATTGCAAGAAGACACACATACATTAAAAACCCCATTCTGCTCCTCTTCCTGATGTGGTTAAAGTAATCCTTTTGCTTTGGTTAATATTTCAAGGACTTTATACAGGGCTGGGAAATAATTACTATCAGCAACTATTATATAGACACAGATTGAGGTGGACCTTTGATTAAGGATTCTTACATCCTCTTTTTTTTTAAAAAAACCAAAACCAACATTTTACCTCTCCAGCACTGGGAGTGCATGCTGACAAGTCTCTGATCATTTTTACCTATCTTTCAGGTTGTTATGATATGTTAAATAAACTGTAATTGTAAATAAAAGATGTAATCCAACGGCTTTACATAGATTTTGATGCTTAGATATATGTGATGAACAATCTTGGCCATAACTTCCTTTTCTTTTTCTCTCCTTTCTGCCTTCACCTGAGATTTTTTTCTGGCAACAACAGGAAATGTGGATTCCTTTACTTTCCCAGGTGTCAATCCAGAATAACTCTATTCGAATCACACTGATAACCTCCCCTGAGCATTGGTCCCCGGGCACTGTATTTGTATAAAGCTGTTATAAGCAAAAGGAAGAAGGGAGACACAATATTCAGTGTCTCTTCAGATACCACACTCGCTGACTTACTTGGAAGCTATAAAGCACAGCCACGTTTATCTCTACAACAGCTCGGTCTTTCCATAACGATGAAAGTTTGTTTGTTTCCAGCCCCATTCTTCTTCCTACCTCCTACATGTGAAAGAGAGGGAGAAAAGGGAAAAGTAAATTTACTATGTGGGACTTTGACCTCCGGATTTCTCCACCTCATCACACTAATATGCAGGAATATGTATTGTGGAAGGAGGGAGAGTCAGTCTCATACTGGGGAAAGCGATGGCAGCAGAAGCACCTGAGATTAGAGGTAAACTTGAGTTATGGAGTTCTGGTTCTTAAAGCTATTCCAGTTTGGTAAATCAGGGAGTGGTTCTCTCCTGGACCAAATGGTTTCAAAAGGGGCCGGATCTGGTTATAAGTCATCGTTATTAATTTGTACTGGTGAGGTGACCAAGACCTGCAGTGAACCACCAGGACTCCACTGCCTTGTCCACAGCAGACTGGAACTGACATAAATATACCTCTGAGAAAGGTACAGTCAGAAACCAAAAGCCCTGAATCAGCAGGACTCAGGGTAAAATTGGGGAAGAATTCCCTGTGGACACCATTTTTAATTTTTTTTTTTTTTTACAGTTGCAGTTTCACCATTCTATCCAGGTATTTGGAACAGATACTGTCAGAACAGTATAAAAACAGTCATACAATCTGGCAGTCGTAATCTCGGCAGAAATTCAAGATGTGCCACAATAGTCAGAACATTGTGTCAGATTAGCACCGAAGTGTTAGTGCGATATAAATACAGCACCCATCCCAGCAAAGGCTGAGAGCGTGTCTTTTTCAAAAACGCTCCACCCACCAAATTCATTCCCTTCTCAGATCACCACACCTTCACTTCAGAAGATTACCTTCAGGATGTTGTACCGCTGTACATCACAGAAGTCTCGCACTCCTATCTCTGTCCCCATGTACCAGCCGTTGAAAGGACACCCGGTAAATTCCAGGCCTCCCACCTCAAGAAGCATGTTGGCTACAGCAGGCAGCGCGTACCACTTCAGATCTAACTCCTTAAACCATTCGTACCTGTTAAACAAGCATTTTGATTTATTACTTTACATGTCTTTCCCTCCTTTAGGCGATAACCAGAGAAGTCCAGGAAGACAGAGAGTTTGACCCAGGAAGCACGGTTTGCAAAAGCTCGTAACAGTTTTCGTTTACAGTGTGGTAACTAGTAATTGCCTGCTAAGGAAACTGCAGAACAGGATTATAGAGCTCTGCAATCTGCAGGCCATTCCCAAAGCAAACATGAGGAAAAACACAGACAGAAAGGCAATAAACATTTTGTTTTGAGTGCAGCCGCATTTTACATGTCTATTACACCAGCATAAGAAATTATCATTTCTTAAATTCTGAATATAATTGAAATGTAGATTGGGAAAAAAAGATTTCCAACAAAAATGCTTTTGGCTCCCTTAATTTAAATCTGATTTCATTGTTCTAACAAGGATTTTATCTTTCAGGACAATTTACCATCATTTCATCCTAACAAAGAACTCATAAAATAACTGCCTCAGGCGCAGGCTAATAACCTGCCAAGGTGAGGCAGAGGCAAAAATGCAATTGTCTAAATCTTGTGTGCTTACTTTGGATGTTCCATTGGCACTTCAAGGACAATTTCTGGCGGGAATTCAAATATTTCTGGGTCTTGGCCGTTTGCTTGGAGAACGAGTGGAACTACATCAAAGCGGCCATATTTCGGCTTCCACCCAAGCTCAATGCACAGCTGTAAAGAAAGTACGTTTCAGGTTTTTTTAGTTCCCCACCTGCCCCCCCACCACCTTGATTTGAAGGCAAAAGAATGTTAACCCCCTAAAACTTGCTGGGGTAAATTCTGAGTGATACAGATTATCTTCCCCATCCAAACAACGCCAAGACATGTTGTTCAAGCACTGATTGTGTCCCTGACTTATGGGGAGCATTAGCTCACCCTGCTCCGAGACGGAGGGGAGTATTTTATATCAGGATTGTAAGAAACTATGGCTTCAGCCTGCACCTAGAACCTGCGGGGCAGAACATCCCATTCACTCCTCACCGCCACGCTTCCCTCCTGCTCTGCATAAACACGCGAGAAAAAGGAAAAGAAGGACAGATGGGTTAGACAAGATGGACAGCAGTCAGGATTCTGCATTTGGAGCTGTACCTGGGTGAACTCCACACTGGCGGGGTCTCCTACAATAGACCCATCTGGCATTTGATATCCAGCATATCGGATGAGCTGGCTGTTCCAAACACGGAAATCATGCTTCCCATCAGTTCTCTGGGGGAAGATAGTGATGGCTGATCTGCCCAGAGAGACAATCAAATCCTGTTACACCACAGCAGCACATCGCACGCATTCTAATTATTATGACATGAATTGTTACCAACAGCAATTATTTTATATTTCTAAAATAAACATCAGTAGAAATAAAATCATTCATCAAAATATCCAGATAGACCATTTCAGGTCTTACGTAGAGTTTTGAATCGAGATCTAGACGTGATTTTTGTTGTTTAAAATTCAAATGAAATAGAAGAGGCCTACCTTATATTTCCATTGTTTGTGGCATACTGAATATGACGACAGATATGCTCAAACATTTCCTTTGCTGTTTTACAATCACGTGCATCAAATACCTGTATGTTTCCAAACGAAATGCAAAGAAAAAAAAATTATTTTGAAACAGTAACGTAAGCTCATTATTTTTCTTATGCAGTTAAGGAAAGGAAAGATTAAGGCAAAAAGTGAAGTGAAAAATCAGTGTTTCTCAATCTAACTGTAGCTCCACTAGGAAAGGTTCATTTTTATTGTTTTTATATGCATCATTTTCACACATAACAATCTTCCAAGGACCAAGGCATGCACCTGGTTCTACAACTTAGTTGGTTCCTAGACGTTTTCATTGAACTGTGAAGTAGAGAACTACAAAAAAAATGCCAATCTTACGATATGTACAGGAAGGATTCCTCAGTTGGAGCAACTGGCATATTTTACCAAAGTAAAGGACATTCTTCTGATTTACAGTGGGTGCCTATCTGGCCCATAATACCGAGACTTGTAGCTTACCTGTAGATTGGACCACTGGATTCTCCCAATACACCTAGGCGCGTTCCTCCAGGCCTGTTTGGCCGCAAAGATCAGTTCATCCTTTGTCAGATGGTAGGTTCCTGTTGTTTCTATCTCCTTGGTCACTGTTTCCATTCGGACCAGGTGTTCTTCTATTTTTGGCCTTTTGAACAGGAAACAGCCACAAAAAGAAACAATGAGAATTTCATTACTTAGAACTGATTTAAATTGCAGACATTCTCCTTATGTTCTGGGTCAAGAAGAGCACAGGCATTGCTGAAGCCATAAAGCTTCTGAGCATCCTTTTGCACGAGAAGACTTCTACCTACACTGCTGATTTTATCTGTCCAAACACAGGTAGAATAAATTTCCAGGGGGGGATCTCTGTGGGCTGAGATACGGCAAGTTTGGATAAACACTGACAAAACTGCTCCTGTTACAAATCTACACTCTCTGGATGTAGGTCAACATAAAATACTCTACCCTTTATGAAAACATCCGTTACCTCACCAAGTCAGCAATTTCACTGTCCTTCAGATGTGAGAAGTCACTGTCACCTGTTCCCCACCTCCCCTCTACTGCAGCACACTTCTGTCCCCAGGGCAGACCCGTTACCCATTGCGGCAGTCTAGGGTCCCACATTTTTTATCAAAGAGCAGGAGGTATTCTAGGTAAAAGGATGAGTTCAGTACATAGGACTCTGACTGAGGACTGCTGCGGAGAACTTTTCAAGGCTTCAGAACTTAGGAAGTGTCCTTATTGAGTGCAAACAACAGAGATTACTAGCCTAACGAAGAAACTAACACACTAGAAACTTAAGTAGCGACACCATCCTTTCACCACCTAATGCATACATGGATTGATCACAAGCTTTTCTGTGAAAGTTTTCAGTTTAAACTTGGGTTTTCTAGAGTAGTTTGGAAAAAAATGCCAAATTCAAGCAAACAAGAAGTAGAGAACAGGCTAGCTCCAGCCCAAAAGTAGGATTATAGTGACTGTCCTCTCAAAGTTATATTATTTTCACAGCAACACAGCTCTTCTGACCAAAGTAAGCTGGATTTTCATTCCTAAAAGGAAGGGCTGAGCAATTCCTTTGCCAGGGAAACCAACTCTAAAATTCTTGAGTCTGATAACAGAGAATGAAGTCAAAACATTAGGAAATATTTATCACAGCACAGACAAAAATTGTTTTGTTGGCTTACAGACAGAATGAAAATAGCCTGCACTGTCTGAGAGCTTTCACATTTTCAACAAGATGAAAGATCAAGGGCAAGCACGTAAGATAGTGTAAATCAATGTGATCAAATAGCCACAAGCAGAAACACAGAGATGTGCAAATGTAACTCGCTGGCGAGTACAGCCTGTGCGTACGACAGGGACTTTCAGAAAGATTCAGTGGAAGAAAGCTTTGTAGAAGAGTTCAAAGTGTCTAAAGAAGTAGCCATTATGTGGCCGAATCCCTTTGAAAGTTTGATAATGTTTTATAATGGGATAAGCAAACAGTGAATTGTGAGTTGAAAGCTTGTCATGTAAAATGTCACTGCAAACTCTTGAACCTCAACCACACGTTCCAGCTTTTCCTGCAACAAGATGTCTCCGAACCATGTCCGTTTTTGCGAAAACACAAACCTCTCTTCTGAAGCTAGAGCATCCCTCTCAGCATGCTCAGAAAGCTTATGTTGATGATAGCACAGAGCAAGGTTGAGAAGCAAGAGACTGGCCTTCCAATCTTTGGCTAAAGCCTTGAGAATCAAAACAGAGAACAAAAGAACACAGAGAAAAGATACTTGGAACAGCACAAACAAAAAGCATTATCCACATTACTCATGTCTAAGACTGATCTGAGTAGGAGTTAATCTCATCAACATCCAATGTTAAGAAAACAGAAGGTGACATTCTGTAAGAGTCCTAACTAAGCTGTTTATTATAAACGTACTACAATGTAAGACACTTAGAAGGAATGGGGCTGAGGAATGCACTTTACAGAGTCCAGTCCTGTATTCCCAAGACCTTGGGTTGGCAGATATAGCATATGAAGTGCAGCAATTGATTTATTTACCTTTTCTAATAGTCCTTACCTATTTTTGAATGCATGCTATGTAACAGGATAGTTACCAATAGCTGTGAAGAAACCAAACGCTCCTACAGTCTCACAGACAGGCAGGGAGGCAGAGGACTTTTAAACCAAAAATGAAGGTAAAGTTGGCTTACTCTTTAAATGAATTGTAGTATTGCTTGATAAAGTCTAGTGCCTGAGGTAAAAGCTCTGCCGGTGGAACTGGCCCATCCCTAGTGCCTTTCACCAGGCCCTTCGGGGTCATGAGTGCCCCTTGGCAGGCTTTGGTCCGGCAGTTGATAACCTGAAAAACAATAAAATGTCAAAAAACAATGTTGCACTCTGTATCTTTCCAAAGTTATGAGAAATCACTGTTCAGGTTTCCATATCTTACCTCCTTTGCTGTCAGGTGTAGTGTGTCGAGAAAGCTGGATCCATTTTCCAAGTTTCTTACTTTTACATGTCTTGGACATCTCGATATTTGGTTTGAAGCTTTCATACCATTTTGGGAAGGGTTCTGGACAGAGAAAAGATAAAAATACATACTGTTTTCAGACCTATTAAATACCTTAAACCTTCATTTTAAATTTTATTTGACTGTTAAAATGCTACAAATTAAATTCAAGAAACTAGGTATAAACGTGATTTTCCTCAACATGAATATTTATTCATTTGAGTACAAAACTATTGACCTAATCCACAGTTTGATATGAAATGGGGAAAAAAAAAAGTGTTTTGTACTAATCAAACAGTATCTGCCACTGCAGACACCTTTTAAATTTCAATAAGGTCTCTTAACACAACAGTCACAGTCTTAGGAAGAGTGAAGCAGCCAATTTTAGAGAAAGAACATGTTTGTTACTAAAGGCCGGGTTTTCAAAGGTGAATAAAGGAATCGGGCGCTCCAATCCCACTGGGTCACCCCTTTTCCTTAAGTCTTACCAAAGCTCCTTTTTGTTGAGAAAAGATCTTTCATCCAAAGCTCTCACAGCAGGCCTAACCTCACATAATCACAGTTAGTCCTCACATGAGAGCTTTGAGCAGTTTGGAGCAGTAAGCACAACCCATGTGAACTGTTAGTATCAAACAATGACGCTGGAAACAGACCTCTGTCCCATCACTGGCCTTTCCTGAAGTTATGACAGGTGGCATCTCTATCCGCTTCTTGCTCAGATCATATAATTTGGCATCATTCTCTAAGCTTTAAAAGAGAGAAAGACAATTCAGTATAATGCAATGCCCTTAGTTTTTGTCAGCTTTACCTGCAGCATCAGTAGGGAAATGCTGACAGCCGTCTCTGAAAGACGCACTGTGTCAATAAGCCAACCATTCGCAGCAGCGTGAGGGATGGAGTGGACTAGAAGTCAATAGTAAAGCTACAATCACCCTTTCCAGATCACTACAGGGGTAGGAAAACAACAGATACGGCCTGGAATGGTCAAGGCTGAGTATCATTGCTGTCAGCTAAACAAAGGTCATCTGTACAATTATGATCTGGCCAGAAAATACTCAGAGGAATTAAACAAAGAGGTTGAAATCTTCAGGGAAACGTGTGAAGATTTCAGCCAGGTCCAGTCTCTAGCCCATTAAGCAAGTAACATGCTTTTATATTAATTTCCTTTGTTTCTGCATTACGTCTTACTTTCTGAACTCCTACTTTTTAATTTGGATATCACATTTCAGAAGATGCTCAAAAACACCCAAGAGGCATCCAGACCACAAACTCCAAACAAAAGCCTTAGTTTGGAGAGGGCAATGATGTGTTTTAACTAGCAGAGCACACGTGATCACCCACTTCCACTAGTCAGCTTCACGTATCTTCACATTTGAATATAAACTACTCTGAGCAATGACAGGAAAGGGTAGGGAATGGGCAGAGAAAGAAACGGTATGCAGCAGAAAACTGAAATAAGTAACAGCCCGAAAACTGAGAAATTTAATATGCACGTGCAGTTTACTTCATAGTGCCTTGTAGAAATCGTATTACAGAAATACTTTACCAATTTAATTACAGCGTTGATAATCACTTTGCTAATTTTTATAGTGTACACATGCCTCCTAAGTCCCAGCATACATGAAACCATTATAGCACAGCAAATAAATTTAGAACTATGAAAGAGAAAGCAAGATGATTTCTTTCCTCAATGACTGTATAACTTAGACACAAAAGCTTAAATGTACCTTAGCAAGGCAACACCACCCAGTGACCCTCAGGGACAACTGTTCTTTGGTTAATATTATTGCTTTGGAAACACATTACAGGGTTCTCCAGACCCCATGTCACTTAATCTTTCTTTTTCAAATGAAAGAGAAACTACAAAGCCGTTAAAAGACAAAAACCTTACCCACGGATCTTCCCATTTTTCTCCACATTATTATTGACATCCTTCTCTTCAGAGGAGTGGTTCCTAGCAGCGCGAGGTTTGAATACAAACTGCCACGGGCACAACATTTTGTATGCTTTATTTATGATTTTAGTTCACAGTGCTGAAATCTTTTGTGTGACGTGGGAATGCTTCTGAGGAGGGAAAAATAACAACAAGGTCAGGTTTTGACTAAGAAGGTAACTCCCTTTAAAGGGGCTCAGAAACTCACCAGACTAACTGATCTGATCTAATTAACATCCTGTTTTTAAGAATGAAAATTGCTTGACTCAGAGCAGTGATACTAAACCCAACAGTCCTCTTTGTCAGCGTAATGCTGCAGCCAAGCCTTATTCAAAAATACTGGCCAGAGATTTCAAATGTCCCCCAGGTGCACAAACCAGCAAATATCAGTGTCTAAGAAAAACACATGCACGCTTTACTTTATGAAGAACACGCCTTGACACTTGGGGGGTTTTTATGTTCTGTGTTGTTAAGTGTTAATAAATGTTCTCTTAATTTACATCACTATACATTAGCCAGGAAAAGGGATGTAAAAGGTTGCTGTGCTATTCACATAGTAATGAAAAAAAAAAAATTGGTTTGTAAATTCACCAAAACGTTTTGTGATGTATTCATCTGCCAGAGACAAAAGGAATTCTGAGATTCTGATTTCTGTATTTTGCCAGATATATATGTACATAGCACATATTTGAATGTAACAGATAGCATTTATACAAGGACATAGAAAGTTTAATGCTGTACATTTTAACATATATTTTCTGCTAATTTCTGATCCTAAACTGGATTTTTGAGCCAGGGAAGGTGTGACAGGAGAAAAAGAGCAAACTAGGAAATCGCAAGGTGAAGCAGAATTAGCCTCAGCATTGGAATCTGGTACAGAACAGAAACAAAAAACTGATTTTTCAAAAAACTTAAAGATAAGGAAAGAAAATACACATTGACACATATTCCTGATGTAAATTCTGTGTTATTTTGTTATTTATACTGCTTTTTCAGTAAAAGTAAAATTTATATTGCTGGGGTCCCAAGATCCTGTCTGCTGTAAAATTGCACAAGCAAAGAAATCCATTCAACTATCTCGCAGAAACTGTAAGGCGTTAGGACTTCTCTGTTACACCAAGTAAAAGAAATAGTGTGCAATAAGCATTTCTCTACAGTTACAAAATAGGAACAAATGTAAATTACTATTCTGCAACAGAAAATGCTGCAATGTTTATTTTGTAAAACATAGGAGCAAAAGAGAGAAGAGAGAAAAGAGAAAGGAAAAGGGAAAGGAAAAAAACCCCAACCAAATATAAACCAGAAAAAATAGAAAACCAATACACAAATAAAAAGAGGAAAGAAGAAAAAAATAGAAGAAAGAAGAAGAAATGAAAAAAATAAGAGGAAAAAAGTAGAAATAAAAAGAATAAAAATAATAAAAAGAAAAAAAAAGAAAAAGAAAACAGAGAAGGCACATTTTCCATTCACTGGCAATTAGAGTAAGAACTTGCTCACTTTTTGGGTTCTCCCCAAACACGTTTAAATAATGTTTACGATATTACCTGTTACCTGCACAGAACTTAAAACCAGCAGAAAGGGGGGATCAAGTCTTCAGAGCAGCTGGACAGCTTGGAAATAAAGCAGGAGACTGATTCCAATACTTTACTCCTAATAGAATTAAAAACAAATAGTTTGCCACATAATCACTTCACTCACGAGCTGCAGTAAGGGAATGGCACAGTGCTGTCTCACCGCTCCCCTGTGGGAGAGTTCCCCAAGTCCGCCAGGAGATGGTCCTCTCTCTCGGAGCTCCTTCCCTTGAATCTCCCCTGCTCTGCATCCCTCCTGCGAGGCAAAAGCATTTTATACTCCAGGACCACATATGCAAAATAGCAGAGTAAGGCAACACATGGAGAGTGGACAAAAGGGGAATCCCAAACCGTCCAGTATTTCTTTCGGAGTGGGAGGGCGTGGGGCTGATGTGCTGCTGCAGGATTACACAACATGCGTGCCCGCAGGGAGAGCAGCCACTAGTTCCTGATGTTATGAGCATCCCCTCCTTCCTGCACAGCGCGTCGTAACCTTGATTTCTACACGTGCTCGGCTGTAAGGATGCCGTATCACATTGAACAGCTCTTGCAACCTTGCAGGCAAAGTGAAAATAAAAACTGAAGGAACTCTTAGATTTTATCACTGGATGGCTGTTCTCCTGGACATTAAACTACCAGCTGCAGAGAGAGAGTAAGCAAAAAAGAGCAATTTTACAGAAGCATAAAGCCTTAGGATATGGACCGGTAAAGCATTTAAACCGGTGATTTTAACTAAGGACAAGTATCTTAAGCTTAACGTAAATATATTACTTCGGTTTTTTTGATCAAATTTTAAAGGATCTTTCTCAATGAGTATTTGTAGAATTCCTTCCTCTCCAGAGCTCCCCGCTCTACCTGTCGCTGCCTCCAGGGTTTGCCCCCTGCTGCCTTCCAACGTCCCAGGGGAGCTGGAAGGGAACCGCAGCTTCCTGAAGGATAAACTATTCACACCGCGTCGTCTGTGTGGACAGCCAGATGATGAAGATGGCATTATCATTAAGCTGATTTTTCAGTTTGAGGCAACACGTGGACATTCACACATTACAAAGTCGGGTTTCTGCTTGCAGCCGGCGAGGCACAAGCGACCCCGGCACGGAGGTGGAGGCAGTGCAGCGTGCTGCCAGGCAACTGCGGACGCAGAACGCTGCGGTCTGCCAGGACGCGCTCAAGAATTTTGGCCCGAGTTATTAGTTCATTGATATTATGTATGACTATCTCAAGGAAATTTTAGAACCGTTTTCAAATTAAAGATAATTCTTAAATCCGCTGACTATTACAAAGTCAAAACTGTTACAACGGTAACTAGAGAAAGATGTGCAGGCGCTGACCACAGAGCTACAGAAATAAGGCACGAGGCTGCACGAGAAACACGGAAATGCACATTCGCTTCTCATCTGTCGCATTTCTACTGGACAAACGTGGCCAAGGCGTTTTCTTTTTTCTGTGCCTAGTTTCTCTGTTTAAGGATGAACATTAAGGGCTTGTGTAAAGCACTCCTAGAGGTAAACCGAGTTATGCACACACGTGTTCATGCACGAATACACCCGTATATATTTCATCCAGGGTTGCTACAGCTGAATCTCTTGAAAAACACACCTGAGTTTTCTGTAGTTTGAGCATTCATCACCTTGACTGTATCAAGCCCGTACTTCTTTGCATTCACTGCTCGTGTGTGTTCACACTCCGATTTTAATTTATTTTTTTTACGTGATGCCCCTCACTAGAATTATCACTTGATATCCCTTTGTCTAAAATATTCCAGACATCTAGTTAACAGGCAGAAATACCATGTGAGCTGTGTGATTCAATGCCACGCCACAAATTTCTGCCTCGCTTGTGGTCCACGGCAGCTCTTCCCAAACCCCACAGACGGTTGTAACGGCTTGAGCATGGACACAGCCCCATGAGTCTCACAGGTCAAACTGAAGGGGCTCAAACTGAAAGGAAACGTCAGAGTTCAAAGAACAAGGTCACACACTTCCTCGCATGTGCTCTTTTGTCAGCGCTTAAAGATTCTATTTGCATACTCATCTTTCGTATTAAACCTGACCTCTCTTTTCTACAGAACGTGGGGAATCTTAATGTCTGGTACTGTAAGAAAGAACATATCTCAGCAGAAGTTTAAGTGAGTTCAGTTATATCCAATGGTTTCTAAGCTTTTATTATTCGGCCTCCTTATTTCCCTGTGCTCGGAGCCTGCTGAAATCAACAAAAGGCCATGTAAGGATTGGATATGAAAAATCAGATTCGGAATGACCAGAAGAGGAGAAACATCTTCTTTCCTCATGAGAATTGTTTAAGAATTGGCTGAGGTACAGCCATTCAGGGAACTGCTTAATCACTCCAGTTTTTCAAACAGGACCTGCTCTTTTACTCACCAAAATTGGTAATAGTAACTTCCTCCGTAAAATATGAACAAGAGAGCACCACTCATTGCTCAGGTGGAGTCAGAGATTAACTAAACAAGCTCACTGTGCACTCCTTGTACAAATACTCTGCACTGCTTGGAAAGCTCCTCCCTCAGACAACCAATTCCGCACACATTTCCTATTTTTGCACAGCCATTCCTGCCTCTGCCATATCAAAATGCGAGAACTAGTTGCTTTTCTTGCATTAACTTTGATGAAAGAGGTGCCCTTTCAGAGCAGAATGTGTGACCTGTTCGCTGGCATTCTGACCGTGCTGTCATTTTGAGTTAAATTTTGTTTTGTTTCGGAAAACGTTGATGGCCTGTAGCCTCAACAGCAATCTTTGTGCAATTTCATTCAAATCAAGTCACATTCTTTGTCTGACTGCAATATTCTGCGTCAGCTTGAGAAGTTATATTCTTGACAATATTTAAAAACAAGCTCTGTTTGTGAGGTCGCTCCTCTGAGATCAGAACACCTCGAGTCCTCAAAGAACCCTTACGCTGAGGCAAAGCGGATGATAACAAGGGCTGGTTTTCCTATCAAGAGATGACATTCAATTGTCCCAACTTTTCATAAATTACTGGTGATTTTTTTCTAACTCCCTTTTCCTAATTAGTCTAGTTTCTGACTAGTTGAGATGGCTCCACGATGACCTTTCAGAAACGTTGCACACACCACCACAAATTCAAAACGGAACATTGCAGGCATCTACGAATACCCAGCACCTTAGACTCGTTCCGACTTCCCACGCCCCTCCTGCGACAGGGATGAAGTGCTCTATTTGCCTTTACAAGCTGATGGCTCCGTTCTTCATGCGTTTCCTTTTCCTGAGGAAACGTGCTCTGCTTCCTGCTTTACCCCATTGGATTAACTTCACTGGCTGAACAGGGAGTTTCGTCCTTAACGTCCCAGTAGCACATCGTCATTAAAAAAGGATTGGAAAAGACTCCACGTGGCACCTGATCCATCTCCCTGCCCCATCAGCAATGTCGGCTGTATCCAAGATATTTTTGAAGCACCAGAAAACAATTACAAGTCAGTATGAGGGGCAGGACGGGAGCCAAAAAGGTGCCTAGTAGCCTGACAAGGGACACCAGAAAGTAAGATAATCAGGCAAAATGGAGCCAGATCACAGGAGACCAAGTACATCACGGAGATGGACTCATGCTTTTCAGTAAAATGCCCACTGCTTCTTTCACACATGACCACTTCGTGGTACCAATACCTTAAGTCATTTGTTCCATTAAGAACATTCCTTCACTTTCTGTTCCGTTTCTGAGCCGAAGTGCTGTTTCCTCTACAGGCTCTGAGACTTCATTCACATTTTCCAGCTTGCTATCACTTAACTGCAGAAGACACAGCATTTCCCTGGCAACACTTCAGTGTGTATTACATACTTTAAAAGTTATTTTAAGACAAGTATTCTCTCTTTGTGCTGTATCAAACGGGGCATTGAGCCACAGGAAAGCCTCTCTCTGCTTTTTTCAACTCAAAGGTAAATAAATACATAAATAATGACAACGGTGAGGGTTTGTGTCATAGACTGGGTGCCAGACCACCCTGGGACAGTTATCTGCAAGTCCCGGTTTGCCAGCAACTTTGCACTTCTCATCCAAAAATGTTATCTGCAAAAAATGCATTTTTAGTTCCCAAATTCCTACTGTTGTCCCAAATCTGGGTTCTTTCCTTGGTGTGCAAGCCAATAACACACAGAGCAGAGGTATTTCTAAGTTTACTCCATTAATGCGCAGAAATGGGGTGCTCGTCCCAAAACAGGAGCACACCTTAGTTCCAAAAATCTCCACTTTCATACATTGATTATTACATATTCAAACAATTAATACATATTCATTGTTATTCTCTTTAATGATTGGTCAAGATTTCTTCGCTTCCCATGTAAACTAGTGTGCAGACTCTGTCTTCTTCTTCCGTTGTTCTCTTTTGAGTAGGTGGTATCGTTTGGGCGGGTGGTCAATGAGCCGGTGGTTGCGATCTCCCCCTGCCGGAATTACCTCTTACCTACCTCTCCTCTGCTCTTGGCAGTTCCAGGTGGTTTTCTCGGTTTGCTGACCAGATCCACGGTTCATCATTCTCTTGACAGCAATACCCTGCTTATCAGCAATGCTACATTGGCTGGTGGTTAATTCAGTAAATCATCTCTAGTTACTATTCCGCTATTTTAATATTAGGTAAATAATGCAATCGGGTTGGGGCAGTACGGAGGACCTGAGCACCAGCAGGTTTCTTTGGTTGCTTCAATTACATTTTACATTTCATGTTCCTAGTTTATGTCAATTTTACTGCAACACTACACTAAACACCCAGTGCACCCGAAAGGGAAGAGAAAGCTTGTGATACGTGGGTTGTGAGGAGCCCAGGAGTTGTATGATAAGAACTTTTAAAAGGTTATAGGTGACCCACTTCTGTTGGTCTTATTTTTCAGTGCTTCCTAACCTCATGTGGGCATGTTTCAGAGTCATTGTCCTTAAAGCTTTTCCGAGTGGAGTATGGCAAAAACATTCTGTACTAAAGGATGGAGACAGAAACAATGACAACATCACACTTGGAGAATGACACAGTAATATAGACTAGAAATTTCCACTTTCTCACCCTCTACTTCTTTAAATGTCTAATAGAGACATGAAAAATTAAACTGGTAACTTCTAGAAAAATGCAAGATTTCAACTTTATCCGTTTGCTACATTTAATTTGGAAGGTGGAAAAAATGTAAAAATAAGAACACTTTCTTTCCTTATGACATTCCACACTTAAACACACAAAAAAGCTGGTCCATGGAGGCCAGCTCCCAGGCACTCTATGTCTTAAAATGAAGATTTGTGCAATGAAACAATAGAGCTTCTCACCAATTCCTCCTGCCTTTACGCTCTGGAGCCTCAACAGATTCACTGTTTTTATTGGAAGCTTCTGGTAGTTTCTGACAAAGAAAGACAGAATTAATAACACTCATAACTACTGTTTAAAAAGGTGTTCCCAAATATCTCCTCATATTGACTACTGTTAATCATCTTCTTTTACAGTGGTTTGGTTTTTCATTTCCCAAAGAAAATTTGTTTGGTTTGAATATTCCCTCAAACTTTGCTAGATGGCAAGGCTGTTTCCTCGGTTTAGTGTTTTGATTACTTACTGTACCTTTAAGGATTTTAACGTATTTACCATTAAGTGTAGCATCATCTTCACTGGCTGCGTCATTATTTTGAAACGTTCCTTATAGAGTGGGGATAACAACTTTCTATCAAAAGCAAAATAAAAGACTCAGGTCTAGGCACTTTAGAATACGCAAATACAAGCAGGGTCCCAAATCTCCTGCCTGGACTCCTTTTTAGTTTCTGCAGATTTAAGGTATATTAAAAACAGCAGTTTGGGGTGAAAAGGGTAATGTTTCATTTGCCACCTCCTGATCTAGACAGTGCAAGATCGCGTGTCAAATGCTGACAGGGCAGGGTGGAAAATTTCATGATGTGAACGTCTGAAGGCAAAAATGAAAGTGAAGGAGAGTGTTAAATTTACAGCACGGTGCCAGTAAGCCCATCCCTTCCTGCCAGCCAGTTGTAAGAGTGAGGTCAAATCCAGCAGTGTAGTAATAACAAAATTCCCTCCTCAGCCACCCTTTTCAAAATTCCCACATATGCGTATTACAAACATTGATGAGGAAGCGAGGGAGGGACAAAGCAACCAGACAACCGGCAGCGGGATTTCTTTGTGCCCGGACGCACGTTGGCTCAGGCAGCGGTGACCCGTGCAGCGCGGTGGGTCCCCGGCGGGACCCGCAGCCCAGCGGCGGCCGGAAAGGCCAGCACACCGGGGCAGAAACGTAAAACAGCCCCGTGTCCTGCGTGTGGCTGGCTGCGGGGAGGCGTGCGTGCTGGGCGGCATGCCCTGCGCTCCTTGACGCGATTTCATTATATTTAGCCCATTGAAGATGCCACTGAAGATACGGAAAAGCCGGTGTGCGGATAGGGCAAATGGATAGGACAGTGTTTGTCATCTCTGGTCCTGCAATTCACGCAGGTCACAGCTGAATGTAAAGAAAGACGACATGAAGGTTACCCTGCGCGAAAAGATTTTTTTGCTTGAGAAGTAACAGTGAACTACAGACTTGCAAACCTGTTCTCATTTAGTAAAAGCACAGTCTGAGGCAGAAACTCCAATTTAAGTTAACAGCACTGGCTGATGACAGTAGGATTCAGAATTTCTAATCAAGGTCAGACAATGTAAGAGAGATAAATACTGGTTTTCAAAAAACAATCCATAAATTTCCAGACTGAAACAAACAACAGAATATTGAAGTATAAAAGCAATTTAAGTTCTGAAAATTAAAAATACCTTAAACTGAAGAGAATATAAGCTAAAATTCAGCCTAAGAAATCATGAGGACTATTTTTACACGGTATAACTGCATTCTGCATTTCTGCGCTGTTTTTCATCCAAATATATTAAAATATTGCTAAAACATACACAAAATTTTGATCTCACAGCAGTCTCTCAGCACAATGTGAAGGAACGTACAGCCAGGTGTTGCATTATTTCTCATGGGAATATGCTAGAGAGATCGTTAAAACAATGTACTTCCATAGAAGTTGCTCCAAAACCAGCGCAGTTGAATAGAGAATGATATAGTTCTGGGGGTTGATTTGCCCACTCTATAAAATCCTTGAGCGGGGTTATGAGTGTCTGTTATCATGGAGGGTGGATCGTGTTCTTCAGCTTAACAGGACTTGAAAATTTACCTGCAATTCACACCAAATAAATGTTTGAAGTCATTTTGGGCAATGATGAGGGCTCTGAGTCCAGTGTTGCATCACTGGTTTCTGAAATGTGGGGTTTTTTTTTACTTCTTACCTTTTACATAACTTTCTCCTAAATGACTAATTTCACATGTTTATGTTACACTTAGTGTAATTACAAAATACAGTCTGTGCTTTACATGAAATATGAACAGAGACTCTTTCTTCGAAGTTTAATGAGCTCTGAAAAAGTTACTAAGCCTATGGGGAAGTCCACCAAAATCCCCAGAGCCTGAAGTTTGCACATAATGCAGTCTATTTCTGCTATATTCTGTTTTGGAAGCACATAGGCTCCATAGAATCATAGAATCATAGAATGGTTTAGGTTGGAAGGGACCTTGAAGATCATTGAGTTCCAACCCCCCTGCCACAGGCAGGGACACCTCCCACCAGCCCAGGTTGCCCAAGGCCACGTCCAGCCTGGCCTTGAACACCTCCAGGGACGGGGCTTCAACAGCCTCTCTGGGCAGCCTGTTCCAGTGCCTCACCACCCTTAAAGTGAAAAACTTCTTCCTAATGTTTAATCTAAACCTGCCCTCTTCCAGCTTAAAGCCGTTCCCCCTCGTCCTATCACTCCATGCCCGTGTAAAAAGTCCTTCCCCAGCTCTCCTGTAGGCCCCCTTTAGGTACTGGAAGGCCGCAATAAGATCTCCCCGGAGCCTTCTCTTCTCCAGGCTGAACAGCCCCAACTAATGAAAATCACATTTTTGCTTAATACTTAAACGGGTAATACACACTCAGGATAACCTTAGGTGCAAACAAAAGCCACAGTGCTCCATCCTGGATTAAGGAAGTAGGAAGTTAAATCTTTAGAAAACTATTAACGATCTTACCTGTGTCAGGAAATAATCAGAAAACATGCTTTCAAGGCCTTTTTTTTTTTTCTCACAGCACAAACCTTTCATTATCATTCCCTTGGTTACTCCAGACTCACTGCAAGCACAGGCAACAGCAACGTTCACAGTGATTCCTTTTTCCCTTTCCTTTGGGGACAGTGCTTGGGTGTTCACCTCTGGAGCTCTGACCCACTGGAAAGCGTGTTTTCTCACTAATCCTCCTGTCAGCCTCTCCCACAAAACCTCTGATGTGTACAACTGTAACATTTCCCTTGTCCTCCTGTCCTGGACCCGGAGACTATGTTTCTCATTCCTCTCCATTTCCCTCACCCTACTTATCTCCGTATTTGAGTGCCCCCCTGACTGGCGTGTTAACGCTGCATGCTGCTGGGCACATTTTGGAAAGATACTGACCATCGTTTCTTTGATTTGGGTCAACGGAAATTGGTCTTAGGCACAAGTTCAGACATTGGTGGAATTTCACTCCCAAAGCATCCGCTGTAGTACTGCATCCCGGTCTGGAATTTCTGGCTCGGAAATACATGGACCAATTGTGATATCCAGCGAGGGACGGATCATCATCCGCTTCTGTATTTCCTCACTGAGGGACAACCATGAAGCTGAATTTGAAGAGGACAAAATGAGGAGAAAATAAGAGCATGCTCATAAATAATTTTGCTTTCCGAAAGTGTACTGCTTCTTTATTTATGCCACTAAACCATGTGCTTTCTTTATGAAGCAATTGTGAGACATTTTCCTGCCATAAAAGTCTGTGATGTTGGTTGGCTGAGGAACACTCAAATGAATTCACAAGACTTTACTAACTCATTATCCAGAGCGAGGGCACCTCCTGATCCCTTTCCGGTGTCTGCAGCACGTGGGACTGCTGGAGCAGCTGATCTGCTGAACAGCGAGAAGGAATCATCGGGCATCTTGGTCATTTGCTCCAAAAATCTTAGAATGGCTCCACTAAACAGTCCACATCAAATAAAAAGAAAGTATTTCAAACTACCTGGTCTGCATATTTACCATGTCTTTCTATCAAGTCATACTTCTACCCAAATCTCTGGCATTTTTCTCTCCCTAATTGATTTCTTCCAAACAACCAGCAGGGAACTTTGCTCCAAAACTGCCTAATATTTTTCTGCCAGTACCGTCCCTGCTTATCCGTTTGATAGGGAAAGGGATTAAATGCATGGGTAGATCAAGAAGGAAATAGCCACAGGAACATTTCCCACATCTGGAAATGCTCAGTCTCATTCTGCTGACCACATTACTGATCAGCTTTTCGCACCCACCCTGACTGTGGTTTTGCACTATCGCTAAGTCCACAAAAAAGCCTTCTCTACAGAAGCAATATTCCTGAAAACGTCAGATCTGGAAATAGAGGTCTGAGACCACCTCTGCACAGCCTCAGTTTCCAGTAGCCGACAACCCATCCTCACAGACTGCCTGAGCAATGCAAAGCACTCCCTTCGGCAACCACGCATGTTTCTGTGGGTCAGCCTCGGCTGGCAGACTTAAATTTATCAGAAGTGTTTTAAAAATTTCTTTGTTTTTGTGACAGTCTACCATGAACCATGATATAACCTCCAGACAAAGCCTGCCGGAGAGAGGCATCCATTACACAACCATCTCAAATACATCAGTTGTATGAAACACAAAAAAAAAAGGAAGAAAAAAACCCATCTGTTCCGTCACTTTCTGGAATGGAAGATTTTCTTTGATTCTCTGGGTCCAGATATACTTACCAATATTTACTACTACTAAGAGCCAGTGTGAAAAATTTGATAGAAACTGGTATACTTGGTTTTGGCAAAGGAGATGTTTGTTTTTTTTAATACAGCTTCTAAATTTAAATTTTTTTGTCCATGTGGAATCTGTCCTTTTTTTGCCTAATTAAAATTAGTAGGGAAGCCTTCCTGTCTCAGTCCCTCAGTAAATACAAAGTGTTCCCTCCCACTACTACCTGCAACAGAGGTGCACCGAGCTAATGGGTTCCGTTCCCCTCACATCGGTCTCTCACTGCCAAATACAGTACAGGAGCGCTCTCTGCTACAAAGGGAAAATAATTTGCAATCCCTAACTACAAGGTTTCTCTGTCCATGTTTTTTTTTATTGAAACATATAGCACTGTTGAAACAATTTCAATTAAAACTTATGTGCTTTTCTTTATTGCTGACCTATAAGTCTCTAACTTTTCCTTTATACCAGCCTTTACCAACTCTTCACTTCTTTCCTGCACACTCAAGCAGCAAACTCTGGTCAGCACGGCTTAGCCTACAGAAAATCACAGTGCATTCCGCTGCTTTCCGCTGTTTCCTGGACGGCGACAGGGATTTTCGCAGGCAATGCTTTATCTTTATGAGCCTTTTTCTGCTTAAGTTCTTTTAATGACTTCTTGCGAAGCATTAAAGTTAGATTGGTCTTGTCTAAGCCTGCATAACTTTCAGCGTCTGTGAAAATGACATCACATTTTCAAAACTTTCAATGAGAGTGAAGTTACCTTTCCTCTGTTCATCAAGCGAGTGCTAGAGGGTTTGTGGTAATGAGCTTACAGCTCCTTTACTAGCAACTACCTACCTTCCGTACCAAAAAAGACAATTTCCATGGCACGTTCTTCAGCATCTTCAGAGTATTTTTAGTCAGTTTTTGCTGATTTTGAGATGCAAGTCCAGCTAAATACTTGTACATTGAAATACACTGAATGGACAGTGGGGTGGATTGAACAGTGGCTGAACGATAGAGCTCAGAGGGTTGTGGTCAGTGGTGCAGAGTCCAGTTGGAGGCCAGTAACAAGTGGTGTTCCTCAGGGGTCAGTACTGGGTCCAGCCCTGTTCAATATATTCATCAATGACCTGGATGAAGGAATAGAGTGTACCGTCAGCAAGTTTGCTGATGACACAAAACTGGGAGGGGTGGCTGACACGCCGGAAGGCTGTGCCGCCATACAGCATGACCTGGACAGGCTGGAGAGTTGGGCAGAGAAAAACCTGATGAGGTTCAACAAAGGCAAGTGTAGGGTACTGCATCTGGGGAGGAATAACCCCATGCATCAGTACAGGTTGGGGGCTGACCTCCTGGAGAGCAGCTCTGTGGAAAGGGACCTGGGAGTCCTGGGGGACAACAGGGTGACCATGAGCCAGCAATGTGCCCTGGTGGCCAAGAAGGCCAATGGCATCCTGGGGTACAACAAGAAGAGCGTGGCCAGCAGGTCGGGGGAGGTCATCCTCCCCCTCTGCTCTGCCCTGGCGAGGCCACAGCTGGAGCACTGTGTGCAGTTCTGGGCTTCCCGGGTCAGGAAGGACAGGGAACTGCTGGAGAGGGTCCAGCAAAGGGCTACAGAGATGATGAGGGGATTGGAGCATCTTTCTTACGAGGAAAGGCTGAGGCACTTGGGGCTTTTTAGTCTGGAGAAGAGAAGACTGAGGGGGGACCTTATCAATGCTTATAAATACTCAACGGGAGGGTGCCAGGGGGATGGGAACAGTCTTTTTTCAGTGGTGCCCAGTGACAGGACAAGAGGGAATGGGTACAAACTTGAACATAGGAAGTTCCATCTTAACATGAGGAGGTACTTCTTCCCTGTGCGGGTGGCAGAGCAGTGGCACAGCTGCCCAGAGAGGTGGGGGAGTCTCCCACTCTGGAGCCGTCCCAAACCCGCCTGGACGCCGTCCTGTGCCACTGCTGGAGGTGTCCCTGCTGTGGCAGGGGGTGGACTGGGGGAGCTCCAGAGGGCCCTTCTGACCCTCACCAGGCTGGGATGCTGTGATACAGACAATCTACCCAGTTGGCGGGCAGGGATTGGCTCTTCATCTCTTAAGTTTCATAATACACACTGGATGCCTTTTCACTGCATTTAATCAACTAGAAATTACCAGACTTGGTATAGTGTAACTATGAAATCCTATAGGCCATATTATGTCAGTTGTGAGCAGAATTTGGAAATCTCTATATTTTTAAACTGTGCTTCTGAAATAATTGTAAAACAGTCATTACCATTTAAGTACCTTCTTAATTCAGAATCACGCTAATAAGGGAATAACCATTTCACTGCTACTTGCCAACAGAGTCCCAACCAGTCAGAGAGGTGCTCTGCACAATGAAATCATCAGCCTGAAGAAGCTGGTAAACACAACACCGGGAGCGGGAGCGAATGAGTATGTGACATAATCAGGTATGTTAAGGGCTCTTATTGGTTCTTAAAAAAACGCCAGTATTGAGATCCACTGTAAGTTCTTGTTTTGTCTTGCCCATGACAACCCAATTGTTGATTGCAGTTACAAGTATGCATCACTATGTAGACACTGAACCAGACACCCTTCCACGTAATCCAAACAGACAGGACAGAATATGAAAGAGCAGTCCAGAGAAGTGATCTTATTTTCCTGAGGTTATACAGCAACACAGTGAAATATGTAAGACTATCAGCAAGTATAATTTTTAAGGTCTCCCAAGTTAAGCACCCAAAAAGCAATCTGAGAATTACTTTTGAAAATCTTGGCCATAAAGCTGCAACCTACGCCGTCAGATATTTCCAGCTAAAGAGAGGACAAACTCTACAGAGCTTTTCGGGGAGAGAAGTCTCCAAGACTCAACAGCTGTCTGCATTCTGTAGTGTAAACTGCAGCTAAACACACCATTTTGTGACCTCTAAAAACAGGAGGAAAAATCAGAAAATAAAAGAGAAAGCAGCCCTTGCAGTTGCACAATTGTGGAAAATAAAATACTCTATTTTTAGGCATGAAAAATCAGTCCTCAGATTGGTGAGTATCAGGGAGGTGGCGCCAGCAAATACAGCCTTTGCCTGTGTCCACCGTCATGATATAATACTTTCCAGACAACTAACCTCTGTTTGATATTTGTTTTGAAACAGCCTTCCTTGTTCCTTGTTTCATACTGTCTGAGATACAGCTGGCTTTCTGTGGATGGAACAACTACTGAGAAAATGAAAGTAAGACAGAAAATCCCAGATCCTGTCTGATATTACCTAATGCAGACCATGAGTCAGCCTCATCAGCTGCAAGAATTTATTGTCAATTCTCTATCTTTTTAAATCCATTCTGTTGAGTAGCAGGAAATATTAATCAAAACACCACCCCTTTTAAACTTCTTTCAAGAGGGATACCAAAGACTGTGCCAAAAATAAGCTGTAATAACAAAAGCACATAGAGTGCACTAGCTTTTAAACAGATGAAGCAGAACCCTAGCAGGAGGAAGCCCACAGGTAATGAGGCAGTTCAATCTAATGTTGTGGGGCGGCAGCCAAAACAGTATTTTATATGAGGAAGCACCCAAACAAAGCTGTCTTGGAAGTTACTGATTAAAAAAATCAAGTTAATCCTTTTCAAAATGGATTAATGCAGAATATGAAGGCAGATTCTTCTGGGGGAAAAGGCACCCAGGTTGGTAGTTACAGACTTGGGAAATTCACTTCTCAGGCCTCTCAGTTCATAGGTAAGGACAACAAACAGCAGTTCCAGAACTGGCCTCTTCACCACCTACTACCGCACTGAAGCGTGCAGGATTACTCCCTTCAGTGTGCGATGTCAGGGGCCTCTCTGACGGACGGCAAATGCAAACACTGTTAAGCTCTTAGCTGCAAGGGACAGATGCCTTCGTCTGCTTCTAAGCTTTTAAAAACTATTTTAAATATCAAACACAATTATGAGGAAAACAGAAAATATTCTTCAAAGAGCAGGGTTTTTTAAAGTAAATGTGTCTGCCCTGCTTAATCACAAGCTGAAAGGAGTATTTGATGACCAGCTATACTTCAGTTAACACTATTTCATAAAACTCGGCTTGACAGAAGTATAAGATAAATTAATCAAATAATACAAAAGTTGAAAGATGCTCCAGCTGGCTCGTGCTCAAGACGAAATACACTGCTCTGAACAGTAGGAGAGACTGCAGCAAAGCAACTGACCAAGCGGGCAGCGCAGTACGGTGCGGAGCCCTTCTCACGCGGTGCTGAGCTGCTTTGGAACGCGCTTCTCCACAAAGAGACCGCTCACACATTTCAAACAAACATCTGCTGTTGTGGATGACACTGAGGGACACTACGTCGTGAAGCATAAAGCTCTAAAGGCTCGTTCTTACAGTTTAAGCTCAAGGACTCTCATAATGAATGAATATTGTGATACTGAATGTCTAAGTCGCACAGCCGCTGTGCTGCCTGTTTGGTTTGCATCTCGTCACAGCTTTATATGGAGGCACAGTTTGTAATGCTACGCTAAAAGCTATTTACAAATAAACTGTTTCCCTTAAGAAAACATCACAGTGAATGTTACTTATTTCTCTCAGAAATAGTGTGTATACTTGTTCTTTACAGTATCGCAGTAAAGCTCACTTCCTTATGGCATTTGAAAATGAGCCAACCGCCATGGAAGAGATGTTTCTGTTGAGCATCAAATTTTTAAGCTCACGTGTCTCTAAACAAAAAGCAATGCCTGTGACATAATGAACCAAGTGAAAAAGAGTTTACAAAGTGCTAAAGCTAAAGAATGATTTAAAGAATATTCAATTATTGACAAATGGCACTGAGCAAAGCCTGGCTTGGCATGGAGGTATTCTATTCAGTACCCACAGGGCTCATATGACATTCAGTGGCAAGAGTGAATTGCAATCAGTAACACCTCTGACATAAGAATGTGATGAGAAATATATACATCTCTCTAACCACGTGAGGTGCAGAATACTATCCTATATTTTAGATAAACCACAAATTAACAATCTTTTCCATATCAAAACCTTGTATCAACAAATTTAAGGGGAAAAAAAAAAAAAAAAAGGAAAGCTTTTTCGCTACACACAAAGCTTCTACATGAGGCTCCAAGGCTGGTCACGGCAGAAGCAGACCCTTTAGCATTTGTCTGTGGGCTTAAGAGCAAGAACCTATACACTGAACGAATCACATCAACTAACCCACCAGTAAATTGCCATTGTTCCAGTTGTTCTAGACATGTCACTTCCATATTGGTAATGTACGAATTATCTCCACACAATTTCAGCTTCCTGATGTTAGATATATAGAAAAGAAAGCATAGCACCAAATTTGGTTCTGTCCTTAGACTGAACGTTGATAGGACCATAACCTATCTAATGACTAAGAACTTTCTTCTCATTTTCCTTAGCTAAAAGGTGATTTAAATAAGCTGTTTCTCCATACTTGAAGAATGAAACGCATGATACCAACCTATTAAACAGAGTCTCCCAACTGTCTTTTCCTTGTTCCAACGCTTGTTTTGCATAACAAGCCTCCTGTGAAAACCTCTCTCCAGCTTAACTGACAGTTGACTGTACACAACCTTTGAACGGCTAATTCCACTCAACTCCTCTAACTGGAGAGGCGCGCTTAGGAGAAGTTATTAACCCATGGTCTTACAGTAAACAGCTGCAAAACTGTTGTTTCCAAAACATAGTTATTACATTTGTGTGAATGCAATGAAACCCCTCAGGCTAATTAATGGCAACGTGATACCATTCCACACTGAGAGTGATGCTGATAACTGAATGCTTCCTATAGGACTGCCTATCAGTGGGCCAACAAAAGACAGGGCTTTGACACGACCTTCTGACAGGCCCTTAATCATTCAATTATTGCACATACTTATCAACAGTCTATTACTTACTGGAACCGGTGTGATATCCAAGTACAGAAATGGGTTCCTCATTTCAGTAAAAAGAAACGAAACCCTATGAATAGAATGACTTGTCCCGTTTTACAGACATTATCCTTTGTTGCACCAACAGTTTAATGAGCTCTGGGAGCTTTTTTCTTTTATAATTTACAATAGTAATTACAGTGTAAAACACAGTCTCGTTTATCCCCTCCCTATTACTTAATTTGCACCCAACACCTTTATTTTCAGAGATTCTGGATGACTGAATATGGAAACACAGACGCACCAGTCTATTTGGTGTTGATATTTTCTTTGCAACTGCCATCAGAGAGCCATGGGGGGACTGACCAACGGAGTGTTCCCCTGTGAGCAGCGGGATTAGTTATGCCTGCAACTGTGGAAGTCTTGCCCGCAGTGGGCCCTGTTAGGGCCACTGACAGCTAATCATTCACACAGTGGCATTAACACCACGTGGAGACGGTGGGGGAACAAAGAACAGTTCTTCAGTCTCAGGAGGTGACTGGCAGTAGCCAGCATGGCTTCCCAAGGGCAAGTCATGCCTGACAAATTTGGTGGCCTTCTACGAGGGGGTTACAGCGGTAGTGGACAAGGGAAGAGCAACTGATGTCATTTGCCTCGACTTGTGCAAAGCGTTTGACACTGTCCCACACAATATCCTGGTCTCTAAATTGGAGATACATGGATTCGACAGACGGACCACTCAATGGATAAGGAACTGGATGGATGGTCACACTCAAGGAGTTGTGGTCAACAGCTCGATGTCCAAATGGAGACCAGTTACAAGTGGTGTTCCTCAGCAGTCAGTACTGGGACCGGTGCTGTTCAACATCTTTGTTGGTGACATGGACAGTGCGATCGAGTGCACCCTCAGCAAGTTCGCCAATGACACCAAGCTGTGTGGCGAGGTAGACACGCTGGAGGGGAGGGATGACATCCAGAAGCACTGTGATAGGCTGGAGCAGTGGGCCTGTGTGAACCTCATGAAGTTCAACAAGGCCAAGTGCAGGGTCCTACATCTGGGTGGGGGCAATCCCAAGCACAAATCCAGGCTGGGCAGGGAATGGATTGAGAGCAGCTCTGAGGAGAAGGACCTGGGGGTGCTGATTGATGAGAAGCTCAACATGAGCCAGCAACGCGTGATCACAGCCCAGAAGGCCAACCGTATCCTGGGCTGCATCAGAAGAAGTGTGGCCAGCAGGGCGAGGGAGGGGATTCTGCCCCTCTGTTCTGCTCTGCTCTGGGAAGACCCCACCTGGAGCACTGCGGCCAGCTCTGGAGCCCCCAGCATAGGAAAGACATGGACCTGTTGGAGCGGGTCCAGAGGAGGCCACAAAGATGATCAGAGGGCTGAAGCCCCTCTGCTGGGAGGACAAGCTGAGAGAGTTGGGGTTTTTCAGCCTGGAGAAGAGAAGGCTCCAGGGAGACCTTATTGCAGCCTTCCAGAACTTAAAGGGGGCCTACAGGAGAGCTGGGGAAGGAGTTTTTACAAGGGCATGGAGTGATAAGATGAGAAGGAATGGCTTTAAACTGAAAGAGGGGAGATTTACATTAGATATTAGGAAGAAATTCTTGACTGTGAGGGTGGTGAGCCCCTGGCCCAGGTTGCCCAGAGAAGCTGTGGCTGCCCCATCCTGGAGGTGTTCAAGGCCAGGTTGGACGGGGCTTGGAGCACCCTGGGCTGGGGGGAGAGGTACCTGCCCAGGGCAGGGGGGTTGGGAATAGATGATCTTCAAGGTCCCTTCCAACCCAAACCATTCCATGATTCTCAGCAATGCTGGAGGGCAGAGAGGCAGAGGGTTGCTCAAACAAATGATGGCCCTGGATACTAATGAAGACAACTCAATTTACTGTATACACTCCCAGATTGAACAGGGTAGCGAGCGGTAAATTAGGGCAACTCCAGGATTAAATGAATTCTGAGTAGAAGTTTTCTGGATAATAATTTTGGTCTAAAGTATTGAAGCTCTGCCTAAACCCCTTTTCAGAGTTCAGGTTCTCATCTACACCTAGGCTAATACAACATCTTTGGTCTCAAATTATGCTGCTGAATAACCGAATTTGTGCAACATCTTGAAAACATAAAAGCCTCAGCTACACAGCTGAATGACTCTTCAGCCCAGTCATTACAGAAACACGTCTGTCAGACACTGGGGATACTTTCACCATTACAAGGAAGTAAATAGTTGTTTGCATTGTGTCTCCCTACAACCAGGAAAAATATTTTTTCCATAGAAGAGTAAATAAAGTTATCTCCACATTATATTTCCACTCTATTAAAAGGTTTGTTATTTTGAAAACCAGATTAATTTGCATGAAAAAAAAATTAATCTGACATCTCATCGTGCCCTACTACTGCCAAAATATTTAGTCATGACGTCTCCTGCCTCAGCAACCATGTTCCCCCTCTGCACTCTACTACGAGCTGCATGCTCTACCAGTTTCCAAAGACTAAAATTGACATATCCTAGTCCTACCGTACCAGTTGCATCTATCATACCTTTGGTCTGATGTTCCCATATGTCAGATGGCACCTCAGACATTTGGAGCTGCGGACATGCCACGGTTGCACCTTCCAGCTCCTTGGTGCTTTTCCTCTTGAACTATCCATAAATTAAATAACAGGCATGTAAATGATTTAGACACATGCAAGTATCCTATTTAGTAACTGCACAAAACACTATGTCTCATGCTACATCAAGCGAGACAATTAAAGCAATGAAGGGTTGTTGAGCACACCACACTTAAAGTTCAGGAAACTAGTACGTTTCCACACACTGTTAATCCTACTGAGTCTTATCGTTTTTACTATTGCACTGATACAAAGCTCAGCACATCTCCATACTACAGACCAAATATATATATAAAAGAACTGGAGTACAGCATGGGTCATCGGTTTGCTGTTCTTGATTAAAAGTCGCACATTCAGATATCTTCTATCAAATCTACTTGAGCTTTTTTATTACGGCGTTCAGTTTCATACTGACTATTCCTTGTCAACTGCCAAGGTTGAAGTTTTCCATGCTCTACCTTGCATCAGTTTATTTTGAAAGCTTAAACCAGAATGGCTGCACTTTCAAAACATTGTATTTAAGTAGAGAGACAAGGGGGTTTCCTCACACGAAGAAGAAAAACTTGCACCTACGTTGCTGAGAAACTATTACCTTCATGCTTTATTATCTGAAGGATGGCCCTGGCGTAATACCTGAGTATCCTTCTGAGGCACCTGTCAGAAAAGGATTTGAGGAAGAGAAAGAAGTGGGGTAGAGAGATAAGATGAGAGAGAACAGAATTGAGGAATATGTAGAACAGGAACAAAAGTTGAGGGTGCATAAGGTGACGTGAAAGATGTAGGACTAGAGAGAGGAGTAATAGTGGCGATGGCAGAGGAAAGAATAACAGGGGGCAGGAATTCTTGACGAGGAGGGCTTAGGGTTAGCAGAGACAACAGGAAAA
Source organism: Pluvialis apricaria (assembly GCA_017639485.1). Taxonomy (NCBI): domain Eukaryota; kingdom Metazoa; phylum Chordata; class Aves; order Charadriiformes; family Charadriidae; genus Pluvialis; species Pluvialis apricaria. The sequence continues at coordinate 2,706,568 of CM030024.1, forward strand.
TTTTTATGCAACATTTTATGGTATAAACATTCACTTACGGCGCCCTTTTATAGCGCTCGTCAAATTCTTCTTGACTACTTTGAGCTAGGATTTTCTCTTTGTTTCTTTCATGGCTGAAAGAAAAAAAGAAAATCTGGAGCCTAAAATAGATTTGCTTTAGCACTTGAGTTCTATTTTGGCAGGCGAGGAAGCTCAACAGTTTGGAAAGAGAAAAAACAAACCCAACCCCCGAATACTGAGGACTTCGGATCCCATCGCAGCATGCGCTGCCACCTGGGGGCAGAAAGTGCCAACTACAGCTAAAAGCAAAGGTCATGTTTCAAAAGGAAACTCTTTTACCCCTAAATTAATTTTATTTAATATAACTAGTATTTCTATTGAGGTTTTCCTGATGAAAATCTATTAGTGCAGTGAAAAGATGGTCTTTTTACAAAGGACATGGACTCCCATTTTCAAAGGATGTTTATTCCACTTTGCAAAAATTTGCGAAGGCCTTTGTATCTGTACAACGTTGTGCATTTCAGTGGCTATACTGCTTAGTAAGTTTTCCTGAGAAGAAATCCGTGTTACTCAAATCTTGGACAAGTTTGGTCTTTAAGGTAAAGTTTGTGATTATACAAGCTAATACTTTGAACCTAGACTGTGCCTTTTAATCTACTGACTCAAATAGCTTCAGAAATATTAATTTAGCTTCGTGACATCCCAATGAGACATAAATTACTGCATTTGCATTATTTAAGAGAAAACTCCAGGCAATAACTATAATATACTACTGGGCTTGAGTGCAAGTCCTCTAAGGATGTTTACCAATGACATTCTTGTCTTCATCATTCCTCTTCTACTTCTGTTTTTTATACTAGAAAAAAAAGAAAAAAGAAAGGACTAGTTATTTATGGGAAAGAGCACATAACTAAAAGTAATAGTTCATACTGACACGGATTTACAACTTTCTTCATGATCTACATGAAATTATCTGTTTCCTTTAAGTTAAGATTGAAATTTGATAGGCTTTCCCTCTACAATATAAAATAAAGCTTCTTGGCAGGCACAATCCTCCTCTCACACAGTTCAATTACCAGTTTTCCACAGAAGCAGACTACAATCTCTGTAGCAGAATCAGAATGAGGCTTTTCATAATTGTAGGGAGAATAAAATCAGATTCAGGCACAGACAGTTATTTACTAGGCTGTAACTGCTGGGATTTGGCTACTGCTATAATTTTATAATCTATGACTAATCTGTGCTTGCTCCTGTAACAATTCTCATTTGGATTTCATGGGCTGCCAGAGAGAAGGACTTAACAGTCATTTAGTAAATTAAATCACTGATATTTAGAGCAAGCTGAACTTTTGACTTGTTTCACTATACTCTGAGAAATCCATGTTAAAGTATCACGCCTCCCAACCAGATTTAAACCCAAGGAAGTCCAGGTGACTCTCAGCTGTCTAAAAGTAAAAAATCTTCAGTCTTTTATCTAAGAAACCAGTTTGAGTGGTATCTTTCAGTGCTGCGATAGTAAAGAGGCACATCCACTGGGTGACAGCTATGGCACAAGTAAAGCAATTACCACAATTTTGCCACTATGTTGTCTAACCTTCATCGGCACAGCCGCAGGCAAGACGTGAGAAAAACAGTAAATTGTTCTGGGAGTTTATGTGAACTGACTAAGAGAGGACAGATTCCTGTTAGAGAAGCAGCTGATGCATATCAACAAACTGTGGCTTGCAAAATATTGTCGTTTTTTTCTCTACAATAGAGTTATACTAGCCACCACCGCTGAAATTTAATATAATTCTTCATGGAAACAAAGATTTATACAGAGACCAATTTGAAGCATCATTGGTTCTAAAAAATACGCTTAAGTATATGTCAACAAAGAAGAATTTTTAAACAAGAACTATCACAATCCTAAGTCCCTGCCGGCTAAGCATTTCCTTTCACCCAGGCGTCGCGGGCAATGAACGGGTTGCTGTTCCTAACCAGCCTTCCGACGTTTTCTTTGATCGGAACTGAGAGAGAGCAAAACTTAAACAATCTGATGCACTTACTTTATTCATGACCCAGTCAGCATCTTCAATGGCTCTCTTAATAATCTGCTGGATTCTCTCAGGATTGTCTTCATCTGCGTGAACTTTGAAACTCTGCAACGTTCAACCAAAGTGTCACACTGACTAGCGGACTTAACGCAACAGTTGTCAAAACAAGGATCACTTTAAACCTCAAAGAAAATATCTGATGCACACAAACTGTTGATCTGAAAAGGCAAAAATATACATTGTAGCACCTGGCTGTGCTATTTCCATAACAAGTCTTGTCAAATGTGATTTTCTGTTAAATATTTTACTTCTTTCACACATCATCAGCCAAAAAAACCCAGAGAACTGATTCGGGACAACAATCAAAATTGTCTGGTACATTAAAACTGGCAAGACATATTTCAAAGGCATGAAATTAGTTCCATAGGAACAATTAGATGAAATTTGCCCAGCTGGGGGAGCTGGGGGTGTGTGTGTGGGGGTGTGTGTGTATCTCTCTTAAAAAATGATCAACAAGGAACCAGTAAATGTCACCATAAAAGATGCGTTTAGGCGAGTAAGGAATCGTTGTTCTCTCTCTTGACTAACATAAGAATTAGAGATGAAAGCCAAGGAAAATAGGTTTCAGATTCGAAGCAAACAAAAAGAAATGTTCCTTCACATACTCCCAGTATAATCCTTCAAACCCATTAACATTTCAAGCTCGTAGAGGAACAATTTTTTAAGTGCCAGGAATTATAAAAGGTTGTTCCGAACTGTAGGAGAAAAACAAAACCAAAAAAACTCACAACACTGAATTCCACCAACAGAGAAGAAATCTGTTTCTCACCTGTCTGACTGCATGTCTGTAATGCTGACGAATATTCTCCTCAGGAAGTTGCTTACAGCATCGGAGCAAGTAACGATATAACTGCAAAGAGTTCTGAACTAACTCAGCATTCGGTAGTGGGGCCATTATCAAGCTTTTTAGCTGTTGAAAATAAAAAACACAAATCAAAATACCTAATGAGCTTTATTAAGAACACAGAAATAAAAGTGTAAAGTAATTTTACAACAATGAAACCAGGGACGGCAAATTAAGGTTTAGCAGCAAAATTTGAAGAAAGTTTAGAAGAAAACACAATATAAAATGAATCAGAACTTGCTTTGGAATCAGAACTAGTTTATGGACAGATGGGGGTTAGTTGTCATTGACCAAGGTATTAAAATACAACAGTGTGCAGTCCATGCAAGACCACTTTACCATGGTAACATTAAAGTATATTGCAATATCAAATATTAAATTTGTCTAGTTTAAAAAAAGACCCACAGTGTAAGCTGCTACTATCAGTATACAAAACAGTATCGCAGCCCCCAGGGAGTTTTCTACTCGATAAACCATAATTCTTAGATTCATTCAAGCTTCCAGTGCTTTCCTTGAGCATCCATGAGAGCCCTTCCACATGGTGACGTTGTGGAATGAGGACGCTCATAATTGCTACAACTGGTTTTGGAATTTAACAGTATTTCCTAGTATTGCATTCTCTCAAGCATACCTTGTGAGCTGGCCTACGAATGTCAGGCTTTAACTTGAAATAACATGTATAACTATAGAAGACGACAGGCAAAAATATTGATAAGTTTGAAATTTTCCTTTTTTTTTTTTTTTGTAACAGCAACAGGAAAAGAACAAATCTAACAAGTTTCACCTCCATAACTCTACTTACATATTGTAACAATAAGTCCATCCAAGCTATATAAAGTGCTAATCGAATACTGTAAATGACTTGTCACTTAACAGATGGTTACCATCTGCAGAGAACTAAATTAACATTTGGAAAAAAAGCACTTTTACATCATTACTCTTAAGAATAAAGATAATAAATAAGTAACTGAATAATGAAGTAGGTGTATGGCATTATTTTAGCACCCGTTATGATACTTACTCATCATTTGGAATATTTTTTCATTTTCTTAAGTAATTTAATTCCTTCGGGCTGTATATTTTACAGACTAGCTCTTCTTGCAGCGGGGAAAATCTCCTCACTATGTACCCATAAAATGTCCATCATAACGGGATATGTACTACTGTAATCTGTATTTTCAGTAAAACAAAATTCCATCTCAGTCTACAACTAAGACAACATAAATTAGCACACCTCTGTAGCAGTAACAAAAGCTATGCTGATTTACAGTAGGAGAGGTCACTGAAAATCTTTAATATTTTAGGCATAAAAAGTATGATTCTTCTATGTGAAGAAAATTAAAGAATTCTATGACAAAAACGCAGAATGTGTCTTATTCTTGAGGGATGGGCCTCTACAACATTGCTTTACTCATGGCACAAAACCACGGTACAAAGTCATTTCTGAGCACCTCGCGGTATTGGTTTTTTTCTGTTCATTACTGATTGGGTGAAATCTATGCTATACTGATTTTCTGAATCTAACTATCTTTTGTCAAAACTAACATCTCGTAAAACGAGAGGGAACTGTTCCTGTGGCGGAGCTGCTTGTCTATAGGAAACGTGTGCGAAAGAGCCTTGCAGTGTTAGCATTATTATCTGTACTGGAACTGTGCCCATGCTCTTCAGTGAAGGATGCAGGCTCTACCAGGGGAGGTACTATATATACGCACATATCGCATGAAAAAGTTTCTGCCACACAGAATTTACAAGGCAGACTAATGACAAGTCATAAGATGAGGCAGAACGAGGCAGATGAGCCAAACAGGTGGGATGGGAACGGGGAGGAGGTGACAGTAATATGAGCCTGTTTTTGTGTAGACTAATAGAGCACACAATATAGCTCGCCACCTGCTTAGCTGGTATCAACAGGCGAGTTTTATAACACTATTTTTTTTAAGGACCTGCAGAAAGATAGTGAGTCATGGCTGCCGGGTGCTATGGAGGCCCCTAAGAAAGGCTCTGATGACACTTCAGAAAAAGGTTTTCCAGCCTCCAAGAGAAAAAGATGACGGTCTTAAGGAAGTGCTTAACAGGCTTACTATCTCATGAGCTGATGATGTAAATCATTACAACTAATTCTAAGATATACAATAGGCTTAAACCTTTGAAGAACACATTGGGATCCCTTTCCTGCCTATTTACACTGACATCTTTCCTTACATCTGAAATGGGTTCTGTGGAGTTCATTTGTGACTTTATTCAAAATCACTTTAGCAACCTTTCAACGAGCAAAGCCCTTTCCCCAGGGTATTCGAGTATACAGATTTACAACAAATGGCACGCCAAAGAAAATGCTGATCACAGTGACTAACTCCCGAGTGAAAAATACCCATAAAAATGACAAAAATCCCAATTTGATGGTCATTACCAATATGCCACACTTCCTGTGATTGCAATGAGCTGCAGGATCCATGTATGGCGCTGTTTACACCCATTCTGCCATTAATGTTATAAAAAACTCAACCAACCCAAAAAAGGCTGTTGGGTCCCAAGGTCTGTAAACACCACTATAATGGCTGTGCCGACTTTCCTTTGGAGCTAATACAACACGGCATGTCAGCTACCTGCACAAGATTCCACTTGGTCACTTCTTTCATTAATCATAGGTTAATGACTACCTATTCGGGGGATCTCGGAAAGAAAAGTTGACAAGGGCCATTCCCAGGATGGATAAATGGGTGATGCCAATGTCAAATATGGCAATTGCAAACCCTGTTGTTTTTTACTGTGCTGGTAGTGCCCCATCCAGTGCAAGGAGGACTAACTACACATCATGGGAAGACAAAAGGTGGCTCAAATTCAACATTTAAGGTAATAATTTTAATTCGGTTGTTACTCCTAAAGCCTGGAATAAAGCTCTTAAGGGCTGAAATGGTATAAAATTTAGGAAAGATTCCACGGACAAAATGCAAGAAGTGGCATTTCCAATTTTTAGTCACCGGTAACTCAGAAGTAGATGATGTTGACCAGGGTAAGTTCTCAAACACCCCCTTCCCTCAACACAGTTGAGTGCGACATCACAATGTCTTGTGGGCAAGAAAATCTTAATTAGTTGGCTCCTGGATTCTGTCATCATAACCTTTACCGCTCCTCCCACAACTGACATACCGTAACGAAGGTAAATCCGGACCAGCCTCTGACAGGTCAGCGATGTGCCAGTAAAGCTCACTCTCCCCTGAAGAGTCCCATTTTCCTCTGGTATCTCCAACTGACCAGTGCTTTTCTGCACTTCGAGCTTCATGGGGTGTGTCTGCTTTTGAATACTCGATATGGTCTATCAGTAACGTACAAGAGATGAGGTAAGACTTCACAATGATCCCTCCTGAGAATTATTCACAGCCAAAGTATGGTTTCCATTAGCTTTTACAAACTATTAGAAAACCATTCTTCCATCCTGAGGGCAATAAGTTGGCTCTATGCTGCTGCTGCAATCTTTTCATTCTGCTTGTTTGATTCCAGTTCTGTTTTTTCTTATTTGTTTAATAAAAGCCATTCGGCCTCACACGCTACAGGAATTGGATAGTGTCCAAAAAAAAAAAAAAAAATCCCAACATATATAGGGCAGAAAGATGTTATAAAAATTCAGAAATATAGACCAAAAGCTGACTTTTCAAAATGGCTTCAGTTTGACTAGTCCAATTGCTAGCTCACTTCCCAAGCATACAAGATGTGTTAATTATGGCTTTACCTAAAAAGATCGGTTTAAAATACCAATCAGAATACCCCCAGGCTTCAAAATATTCATCTCTTGTTTTCTTCCAATCTTTTTTTGTCTAAAATATAATTTTCTTTTTGCAGTGAAACCCATGCTGGGCATCAGCTCCATGCATTTTTTGGTTTGGATTCATTCACTCTGGTATTTGAGTACAGGAGGTGATTATGCTCTCGACAGCCAGTAGAGAGATCCCTGCGTTCCCCCTCCAACCAGTAGAAAGATAACCAACACCAAAATGCGATTCAGATAATATGTAGACTGAATTACTCCCTGCCCTTCTCTCTATTGTACACAGAAGGAATAACAAAACAAGAATCATAATATAGATCCTGCAGTTACAAGCCTAAATTAGGTAGGACGATTCCAAGTGTGTGTCTTATTTTGAAAACAGAAATATAGTCATAGAATGGTTTGGGTTGGAAAGGACCTTCCAAGACCATCTAGTCCAACCCCCTTGCCATGGGCAGGGGCATCTTTCAATAGATCAGGTTGCATTTGAACACTTCCAATGACGGGGCAATAATACATAATATAATATCAAGTAACACCAAGTATAATAAAAGAGTTTGTTTTGGAGTGGCTCTCAGTTTTGTTTTGGCATACTGGACACCTCATGGTGTAACACCCCATCTGACATACTCTCCAAGTGCTGAAGGCCTCAACAGGTACGCCCAGCGGGTGTATGTACACGTGTTATGTTTCTAACTGCCACATGGGCTCCAATCCTCGGGCTTCTCTTCCAGCAGACAGCTGAGAGAACATTTCCAGCACACACCTTTCACTCCACCCTTGATATCACTCTCAGCACTAACTTCCTTCCTTGACTTCTTTTCTAAAGTTGTTTGCTTTGGAACCCTTCTAATGCAAATGGACTTTCAAAATAGATTCTGGTACCCTCCTTGAGCTTCTTCCTAGCGCTCAGTGCAGCGATATCCATGTATACCCCTACTACATCCCAGTGAGAACACAAATGAAACTTGGAAAATTGTCTTGTTTTGTTACGCAAATGCCTTTGCTTTTGCTTTCCTTCCTGCTTAGGATATTTAGTTTCACCTGACACCGGGCTCCTTCTCCCTTACTATTTAAATTGAACTTTCAGTGTGCAACTGGTATTACCTTTTTAATTAAAGTATTTTGAGATTGCCAAATTACACCATGTGTTGTAAGAAACATTCACTACACAAAGATCATGCTAAATCCCCTCCTTCGGTTTTCTCCTGGCATTTAGTACTGCAGGAGACAAAACGGAGAAGGATACACGTAGAGTGAGTAATATTCCCGACACATACTGAGAGTTCAAGGGATTCTCTCACAACAATATTCAATTTATAGAAGGAGATGCCAATGTTTGTCTTTTTCAGAGGAATTGGGATGTAAAGATTTTATTTTTTGATCAATACCTAGATTTACTTTTCTGTCATAACAGGAAGTTAAAGAATACAGTAACATACATGTTGCCTTTCTTTGATAGCCTTGAATTTTTTACCATATTAAATTACATAGGGGAAGCAAGACCTTTTCAATAAAGTTTGCACGTCCTTTGTGTATCTGACTCTGTATTTCTCTATTTTACCAATACATTCGAATGAGAACTGCCTTAACAGGTACAGTTATAAAAAGAAGGGAAATGAAAAACAGAAAACAGCTTCAAGGCATGCCAGAAATCAAAAAAATACCCCATGTTAATGGCCCAGTGATTGTCAAGGTGCTTTATCTGTCAGTCATTGAAAGCCTGATTAATCACGTCACTTTTCTAAAGAATAAAGTGCCTTCTAGAGTCTGCAATAAAAAATTACTGAAGCTAAAGAATTATTATTTAGAGGTGTTGCACCCACAGATATCTATCTAGCTTTATGTACCTCTGAATCCCCTGTTACCATACCCCAAGCGTCTCCCAGTGTCGCATACAGACACGAGAACACCGCTTGGAGACTGGATGCTGCTCTCATCAATAGGAACTGAGGCACAGATATTAACTGACCAGACCAGCTTCACATGGGATATCTTTGGCTCCAACCAATGTTTTCCTTTTCACCTTCCTTCAGTGGCAGTTGTACACATCCTCCAACTCTGAAATTCAAGCTTGAATACAGCTAGCTTTTAGTCTAGAACCCAAAGGGCTCCACGTTGAGTTGGGCAATTTCCATCCTATCCGAAGCCATCTGACTTCTTTGCTGCGCCCCACGGCCCGTGACCGGACATGGGGAGCAATGCCAACATGGTCAGCAGTGGAGGAAGGCTTTCCCCGTGTGACAGAAAGGATCCTCAGGGAAATGACTGTGCCTTGAAGGTGAATGCTTGAGACATGCTGCCGCACTGGACTAATGCAAAGGCTGGGCATTCATCATTACTGTACACTTACACTAATATGCTACGCTGAATACATGGCACTTTTGTTCTTAAAATAGTCCACTTTCCTCCGAGTACAATGTCTGGAAATACTAAAGCAGTCCAATAACCACAGGAAAAGTAGATATTTGGAAATAAGGGATGAACTCTAGAAAAACCCCAGCTTAAATTGCTTTTGCCATTATCATCATTTTTTTCATTTTCCCTACAGAAGAGAGGGTCTTTTTATGTTTCATGTAACATGTACTAATGTAGGTGAGTAACAATAAGACAAAACCAGATCCATTCCATTACCCTGAGCGTAGACAAAGTTGGGATCTGGATACTATACCTCAAATCAAGCTTTCCTTAAAAAAAAAAAAAAAAGTATCTGTGAATCATCAAAATTCCCTTATTTAATGAAAAGCGTTTATGGAAGGAAAAAATTGCTACAGTAATAAGTCCTACTTCTTGAAATGATAAACCCATGTACATGTTAAAGACACGAGATGAAGAGCTTCATTTATGTAAGCGATAGGGCACTGCAGTCACTGACTGATTTACTGACACGTAAGTAGTGCTACAAGTGAGCGGAATGCAAAGACCATCTGTGCACCCAGGTGTAAGCCAACTCCTCACTCCACTATGTGGCACATCAAAACATGTCCTGGGTCTATACTCAGCTCTGAACTCACTGCAAATTAGAACTGGGCATAGGATTCAACTTGTTACTTACACAGAACCTATGCGAGGTGTCCCTGCCCAGGGCAGGGGACTGGAACTAGATGATCTTTAAGGTCCCTTCCAACCTAAACCATTCCACGAATATGTTCTCTATCATCCAGTACAGAAACCTAGAATACGCGGTTGGATTCAAGTTGATCTGAACCTAAATTAAACTTTATACACAGGTTTTTGGGCTAGCTCCTTAGCTGGTAAGAATTGGTATAGTTCCACTGACACTAAGAACCCGACCCTGTATTTCACATATTCCCACTAAATACAGCGAGACATTCCAATTCAATACAGATCCCAAAATATACTTTGGGACTAGAGCCAATTTGTTGAGTTGTTTCTAGGCTTTGATGTGTAAACTCATCATATGTCATTGTGCTCTAATTAAACCTAAGTGATGCAATAGATTTCCTGACACAAAAGCAACGATCCCTCATGTGCTGGGAATGTATAGGACAGCTTGCTTCAGCATAAAGAAAATAAGCTATGGGAGAGAGAGCAAGAAACCAGAGTCACATAAACATACGAATATGGAAGGATTAAACTGATCAATGGAATTGAAAATGTTGTTTCACTATAGATAATTAGGAATTTTCCACTGCAGTAATTCTGCATAGGAAAATGATGAGCTGCTGAATCCAAATCGTGTGACAAATACATTTACACTGATGAATTCTGGAAAAGAGATTCCTTCACCTTCCCACAAATACTGGACTAACAGATTTGAAGATTGAAGTTTTGATCAGGTCTTGTTATTGAACACACACTGTACAAGGCTCCCATGCTGAAAGAACAAAAAGATACCCTGAGTCCTGACAGACTCATAGCTGCACGAACCTTTCAAGTTTTGTGACATGGATAAGCTTTGCAGGGAAGTTTATCACCAAAGGTCTGGGTTTCTCTGAGCATGTAACTTCAGTGTTTGCAATATCATTTCCAGTGATGCTTTCACTGGAAATCTACCACAGCATGTGGTTAGTTTGGTAAAATGGCTGTTTAATGAGAAATTATCTTATGACCTGACCCACTATTGAGTTCTAAGACACTGGGGCACTGTGCGAGCAGAGCTCAACAGTGAATAGATCCTGAAAACCGGTAAGGCGAAACTCTGCACTCGGACACCCCCCAACTCTGGAGAATTTGCATGGTTACTACTGTAATTTGCCCCTTAGCTTGGCACAAAAAGGACAATGAAGCTTAGTAAGAATCTGCACTAGTGCCTTTTGTTCTAAAAACATCCCCCCTCAAATCCCACAAACGTTACCATTTTTATCCGCCAAGAAGAAAACCTCGACCTCACAAAATCTGGCTATAATCCTGACTAATAATGTAAATCTTCTGATAACTTAAATATCATGCATAGCACAACAAACAAACTATCTAAACCAAGAACTGTTGAGTCAGAAATAAAATAATCCGCTAATTGTGCTTTTCTGGAATGGATGACTGTATAATGTCCTAATCAGAAGGCTGAAATCACATTTGCATTTAGATAAAGCCCCGTTTAAAAAGAGACAACTATAAAACGGAGACACTGAGACTATTGTGGCATTTCTCTGCATTGCATAATCATTTACATTCCTGATAATGATATTCAGATAGCGAAGCAAAGGCTGACCAAAGGCAATTAATCTGGCGCTCTGCTTTAGCAAGCTCGTCAATTGACGCAGTGTATGGCCGAACCCACGATGCTACCGATAGGACACTGTGCCACCGCGCTCAGAGGGGGTTTTTCTCTGCTATTGTGACTGTTTTTCAAGCAAATCCCTATGGTTCACCAGTTAGAATCTCAATCCCTCCGGCCTAGTTAAACGGCCACCAAAGCTGGGCTTCAGAGACTGGAAGCACTAATTAGAGGACTGGAAGAGTTCCCTGAGCTGTTGCTGTTTACGGGTTGGCCCCCTCTTCCCTCGCTTCCCCCCAGTACGCAGCCTGGAGATGTGTTCGCTCATTACTCAAAGTATTACATTTCTAGAAGTCTAACTCCGCAATTTATGATTCCCTATCCTATTCAAATCCCATGATCTCTAAAGTGCTGATTTTCCAGTGTGCTAGTAAAGGAGCACGGTGGTATTATGTCCATTTTTAACAACGAGGAGCCAAGACAAGCCTGGATTTCACCTGCTTCGTTTGGCCACTCAGCTGATAGAGAGCTGGCCTGGCGCACCGCCTCGCCAGCTCGCTGCAGTCGGGCGAAACACGCGCTCACTTCCACGGGGCAACGAGGATCCTCAGGTGCTGGGTGCCCCCCAAAGCAGCATTCAGCAGAACGGAGCCGGGCTCCCCCAGAGGGCCGCGGCATCCTCACCCTGCACCACCTTTCACGATAAACTCACCTTTACAACCAGGTTCTCTGCTGGGGAAGGCACTGCCATTGACCATTGCTATCCCACACAAAACAGAAGTCGGAGGGAAAAGAAACTAGAAACGGAGAGATAGAACTGTTCGATGCAATTTTTTACTGTGCGCTCTGTGATACTGAAGGCACCTGTGGGATCCAAGAGCTGGTACCAGTGTTTGCAGCTGGCACCAGGCTCTTGCTCCAGATTGCCTGTGATGTGAGTTGATCACACTGCATGTTCAAGAAAGAATTCCTCAAAAAAAAAATCCCAAACCAAACCCCATACTGTCTCCCTGGGTGTTAGCAGGCTGTGTTTGGACTCAATCATAAAAATCGCAGAGAAGTACAGAGCAAGTTTTGCAAATTAGGATTAAGCAAACTTCCCTGTAAGCAAAAAAAATAATCAAAGAAAAACAAATGCAAAGAATTTATTGAGTAGCATTAGTTTAGTTTTAATTAGGAAGATGCTTCAGAATATTCCCAGCAGTATAAGTACTCATAAACCAGCAGAGAAATGGACTGTTTTTTCAAACCTATGTGTGATTTTAGGTACCTTGGCAATTCAGTGTTGATCTTGGAACATCTTATAGAGTTATCTTATCTAAAGTGCCAAAACTATTTGTCCTCCTTGAAGTGTCCAATAACAGACTCCACAAGAAAAAAAAATCACTAGTGAACTTACTATTAAAAATTCATAGCCAGGTTCTGTAACCTGACTCATGCCATCTCTGGCCCTGCTTTTATTAGCATGAGTACAGATTCCAAAAGGGGTATTTGTGCAAAATGAGATGGCAAAATTTTCTGCACAGGAAAGTAATAATCAAACTGCCAAACTAAGAATGAAATTGGAAGCCTCTTGAAACCTCTTTAACCACAAAACATCTTGGTTCATGTTTTGACATCAGTCCAGGAAGACACCCAAGCGGACTGCTGCTACTCGGAAGGATTCCTCACTCTTTTGTCTTAGTATTTGGCTACATCAGTCCTCCCTTCCAGGTTTCCCGGGGTTCCAGCTGGTAAACATCGGAAAGGCCGATGACTCTGGGCTCTAACTTCTTAAATACGCTTACAACTTACTGCAGCAGAGTGGCAGACCTCACCGGTGTCTGGGAACTATCTGCCATCTCTGGTTATTACACGGTAATGTATTTTATTCCCTAGTAGGTCACAGGAGAACGGCTCGTGCGCTGTGTTCCAGGCCAGCTCTCCGGGTACTGCTGCCCCAGGCCAACCAGCAAACGTCCCTCCCTCCCAAGTCACATTCACTCACAGAGCTACGGAATATTTTGCAGCCCTGGGCAATGGCCTGCCCTGTAGACATACCCCTTCTGCGTACGGCTGAGCATGTACAATGCCGAAGTCACTTTCTAATAAACACATCTCTCTGGCATGCTGGGCTTTTATTAAGATCTGCTGTTTTGATGTGATCACTTCTGACGAGCTGCGGCCTGTCATTGTTGTGGATTTTGTCCTTTCTAAATATGATCTGTATATCTGCATGAATGATGATAGCCAGTCTTGTTCTGTTCACTTCCATTTCCGTTCTTCCCTGCTTTGTGCTTTGATTGATGCGTGAGGCAGAAAAGCGGCGTCAAATGACAGCGCGACAGCAGCACATTTTGGGGGCGCAGCCCCGCAGTGTACAGTTAGCTTTACACTATATTAGTAAAGCATACAGGGGATTAAGAACTGGCTAAATGACAGATCTCAAAGATCTGTTTGTTGACAAGGACTCACCGCCGGTTGGACATCCTTCACACAGTTCTACAGCAGCAGTATTAGGCCTAATGCTATTCAACACTATCAGCAGTTGCCTCCCTGCAAATATGAAATTATAATTGGTAAAACTTGAGGATGACAGATTGCTAGAGCTGTACATCAAGCCACCAGGGCAATCAGAGAGAATGTGGTAAATTTCTGGATAAGCCAGGTCCGAAATTGTGTTTTAACACACCCGAACACTATACAAACAACTCAGAGTGCAGTTGTTGGTGCCTACCTACCCTAGAAGGAGTAGTTCTGAAAAAAGAACTAGATAATCAAACCGAACAAGCAACTGAACATCAGCTCGCAGAGAGCTGCTGTGCAAAAAAAGATTTTGAGAGCGCGATACTGAAATGTGTAAACAAGGAAACTGTGAATAAAACCAAAAAAGTAACTTTACTTCTGAAAGTGGAATAGAGCTTCATTTTATTTTGTACACCCACTTTTTTTTTAAAAAAAAAAAAGATACAGGCTGCCGCTATCATAGCAATTCATCCAGTGCTCAACCTGCCACTGAAAGTCCGTTGTAAGGGACAAAAAGGAAAGAGCTTCACTGAGTGGCACTGTCCTGGCCAGCAGCACGCAGCCTGGGGCTGGGAAGGCACAGACGCGCTGGTGCAACACGAATTGTCCAACTTAATGCACAGGTTCCTGGGTCAAGTTTTAACACCACATTACACAGAGTCAAACCGTGTAATTTAGTTGTCCTTCTGGTGTCAACCCCTGAAAATACAGGAAGGTGCTGGACACAGCTCCGCGCACACCAGCAGCCCCGCACGCTCTGCACACACGCAATCCCCACTTTCAGGCCCTGAGAAGAACAGCTTTCTTACAGATCAAATGTAGATTATATTTTGTGTTTGCACTCACTTTATGATCCCTCTACTGCTGATATGGTGTAAAGCCACTTTCGGGCAACTCGAAGTCAGCCCTATAATGTGTTTTTCTTAGGGTCTGTGTAAAAGCTTAAAAGATCTGTATGGTAAACGAAAACTGCATATAGACGTAAATCAACAGGATTGTTTTTAAAAAGGCACAAAAGCTCTGGGGTTTGGCCATAAAAAGACATTAAATTCTTGTCATGATGAAGACCACTTATATAAATTAACTAAAGCCACAGGGCAAATGTTTTCCCTTACACTCTTGTTTGGTATCATGAAGCAGAGACACGCAACACATCAAACAGCAATTAAAACATTGAGACTTTTGCAATCTAACACCAGTGAAGAAAGATGCTGCTCAAACTGAGGACAGATTTCCCTGTTCTGGATAATTAATAAGCATGCTCAGTCTAATTAGAGTAATATCCTTTGGAGCATGCTCACTAAATGTCAAGTTCAGGCAGCAACAGGAGGATAGGAATCTCCCTGGTTTAGGTGCATTTCAAACTTCTCTACTTACTCTCTTCTCCTGACAATGACTTCTCCTGTGTTAAAGAAAATTCTGAAAGGCACAGTCTCAAAAGAACTTTGTCTTCCCAACTGTAAACTGCTCGGTTCAACTGCTGTCAACACAAATTTTGTTCTCAGTGGCTAAATCTATAAGTATGTACCTTTGAGATTCACACCTGAATATGAATTAAGTTATATCTTGGTGCCATCAGCTTTAAAACAATACTGCCTTTTCAATCCTTCATTTCTTGTAAAGACTGTATTTTGAAGTGTTCCAGTGCTTAGTTCCAGTTTAGCAATCATGGGTCTCCCTAATACTTTATAATAGAATAACAACTTTCTGGTTGGGCTTATATCACCTTCTAATACTTTTGGAATCTTCAGATTTTTGAAGAACTTCCAATTGGGCACAATACAAGCAACCACAAATTTTGTTACAGGACGGATACCCCGTTGGCAGCATAAGGTATGAAAGTTACTCTGAAGTGCGCAAACATGCTGTCTTTGATTAATGAAAACATTAATCCTATGAACTATGGATCATATAAGCATGGGAATAATAGTAAGTCTTACATAAGGTTTTGTCATGGTTCTTAATTCAGGAAGGACTGACACCGGTTAAAATTTATTTTACTTTTATGGTTTAAGATAGGCTCATTTTGCTTGTGCAATCCAACTTTATTTTTTTTTTAAAAGGCAAGAGGGTAAAAGTACATAATTCAAACAAGCAGCTGGCACTTAGTGCAGAAAGGACTCTACTTAGGAAGGCAAAAGTACAAAAGTTCAATAGGAGGAGGACAAAGTCATGGGAAGGTAAAGAGAATTTAAAACAGCAATAGAAGTCACTGTGACCCACACTGTTGACTAAGGATTAATAAAAAAATGTTGGGTTTTGGTTTGTTTGGTTTTGTTTGTTTGTTTTCAAACCAAGAATGCCTAACATTCTTTTAGAGCAAACCACTTCCAGCCTCCAAGGAAATAAAACCTGCAGTATAACAGGGCTTTCCATTACGACCCCTCATTTTACCGATCTACCGCAGCACCTCCTTTCCAGTCCTTACTATACACACATAATCCCTTGACTAATGCCGATGGTACTTGTACAGTGCCCTGGTATCTACAGCTCACCCTGTAATCGTCCTCCCCAATTTACATTATCCTTCACAGCAGCATCAAGAGCAACTTGCTGTCTCATTATTTCAAATGCACACCTGCTGGAATTTGGCATCTTCCGATCATTTGCTCTCAATCCAAGTATTAATCTGAGCCAAAACCTTCCCTGGCACAAACCCTGTCTGTGGTGGAACTGTACCATGGATGAATGTGGCCCACCACACCTTGAGCAAAATACAAGCCTGTTGACGGGAGAGATGTTTATAAGCAGGAGTATTACAGAACATTTAAGTCCAGGAGTCTTTAGCCTCTTAAGGGGGATTTTAACTTGTACAGTTCACTAATCAGGGATTGTTACCATACCAACAGCTAATCATGTGGGCAGATGCCCGCCATATCTTAGGAACACTCCTGAGGTCTTAAAGCTGTATCTCAAGTTTTCCCAAAACTTTCCCGTCACTCTCCATGGCCTAGCCTGGCTCAAAGAGAATCTGCTACATAAGAAAAACAAAGGGAAATTCTGACTAGCTACAAGCTTATCGCAAAGAAAGAGTTCCCGGTCCAGCAACTGGGTTTTGAGAAAGGACCCTTATCCCTGAAAAACCTCAGCTGGCTGCAGTGGGATGCCATGAGAGAGAGCTCCTCACAAAGCCAGCTGCACTATGAGATTTGCACCTCCGCCATGCATTGGATGGTGAAAGAGCGATACACCTTAGGGACCATTCTCCCCACGGATTACAAGATACTATTATTTTAGAGAGTCATAAGAGATTAAAAGAATCTTTGACGTTGAATGAAAATGCTGAAGGAACTCCATCATCCAGGAAACGGGTACCTGGCTCCAGAAAGGGCTACTTAACAATTGATTCCAGTGCTTCATGATTGGATGCAATTAAAAGAGGGAAGTAATTAAAACCCCAGCTGACATAGTGATGGCAGATATTACCTAGTGTAATGTATTTAAATTTCAGGCCTACATGTTGCTTAAGCACAGGACTAAATGTGGTGTTGCCTACATTAGCTCAGTCCTTGTTGTTTCTCTCCTATTCTGATTTAATATGGGTTTCCAAAAGGAGAACAGAAGCTGTATGCAGGAAGACGACAGTTTTGTAAATCCTAAATAGTCTTCTGCAGTCTGTCTCAGAAAATTCATCCATTGTTAAATAATTCTTACCAAATACAGAACTCACAGAACTCAAATCAAGTATAAATGCAAACCAAATATCTTAGCCCTACTTTCCCCAAAAAGACACAAAGAAAGAAATTAAATAATACTCTTAATCTTCCACATAACATGTCAAGAGCAGAACCAAAACCAGATCCTGGATATCCTGTTGGCCAGGTAAAAATAAATAAATATTACAACTGGGACATGATTTCTTCAAATTTTCACTTCCCCCGCTGCCTTTTGGATATTTTTGTCATTGAGCCAGAACTATATACAAGAAAAACACTTTATAGAACTCTGCAGGACATTTGTTTTCTGAGGTACAGAGCTTGCTTTTAATCGATTACACACAACACACCAACTATATTGAGTAACTAATTTATAGCTCTGGCTGAGATGAAGTTAGGGAGAAAAAAATTATATGTTTTATTGTCCATAGAGTTAAGTTCAAGCCAAAACTCTTGATCTGCGTGTCCAGCTCGGAGCTCTTGCTACAATAGATTAAAACAAACATGCTGCACTTTGCAGAAAGCAGGAGTTGGATCCAATTTTAGCCCTTGGCACTAGAGATAAAAGCTTGCTTTTACCCTTGGCAAAGGCAGCGCTCTTGGTGTCCCAGGGCAGAGATCCATTGTGATCCACTGAGACACCAGTGATTCGAGTATCCCGTTGCAGTATGCCTAGACCACGGATGCACAAGAGAAAGAGACAGCCCTAGCCACTCGGGTCTCTAAGATGGAAAATATCTGAGAAAAGAAACTGTGCTCCAGAAAACTAAGTGGCTTGTGCAAAGTCAGACAATGAGTCAATAGGAGAGCTGGGAATAGGAAGTAGATCTTCTGATTCTCAAACTACCACCTTGTACAAGGAATCATGCTATTGATTATACCTTGATTATACCTTACGCAGCAATTCACAATAGCATCCCTAATTCGAAAAGCTATCCTCCGAATCTTTGGAACCTACGTCTTAATTCTCTTATGTATGTCAGCTAAACCAGGTTCCATACCCTCTATGTACCTGAATTTTCATTAATGATTATTCCAGCTTTCTGGTTTTGACTGAATGGCTCTGGGGTGATTAAAATATTTCCTTTTTTCTAAAGCACTTGAATGTTGATACAGAATGCCACAGTATTCTTTTCCCTTTGCAGCAGACAGCACATTTATCAACACCCGTCTGAGTGAATGAAGGTGGCAGGAGAGTTCTGACTGCAACAGCACTTGATGGAAATGGAGCTGCCTTAGGTTTCATCCATGATTCAGATTTGTTTACATTTTGTGAAACCTCAGGAAAAGGGGGATAAAAGCTTTGGTTCAGTTGAAGCCATGTTGTTAACCTCCAGTGCTAATAATTAACTCAATTATGCTGAATTAATTTGATGTAATTATTGGTGATGGTGCAAAGACAGTGGCCCAGAGAAAGTTTGAGAGACAGGAGGAACAGAAGTCTTAACAATACAAAATGCCCCATAAATAGCATCTTTTTTTGCCAGAATGAGTCAAAGGCACAAAATGAGTTCATTACAGTCATCTGGCTTCACTCAACCCTCCAAATTACCCCAATACCCAGGCAAATAGCTGTGAAATCCAGCAAGTGAGCTAGAATTAAAACATGCCCTGATGAATTTGACACAGCACTCAGCACAAGTGTCTTTCTCTGTCCTATTATCTAAACAATAGAGATTTAATAATATATTTAAGGGATCCACAATGCTTTTCCTTTAACTGAAGACATTAATTAAGAACATTTTCTTGTTGTAGTGTTGTCAGTTGGGTGTTTTTTTGATGAAGAATCTGGAGAATGCTTACGGAGTCTTTTCATTTGATCTGCAGTTTTTATCTAGTATTTTCAGACTTATTCAGTTCAAAACAAACAAACCCCAACTATAAAAACAAACGTCTATCTTTCTCCTTCCCCATTTAATATTTCCATGATTTGCTTTGAAAAAGGACAATAGAAATGCATTCTAAACTATGAAAATACACACATTTTACTGAGGCACTTTAATTCTCCTCTACTGAAAAGTCATCGAAGGAAAAAAATCAGATGTGATTGTCCTAAGTCTTGGGAAGTGGATTACACTGAAAATGAAAAATAAGAAGTTCTATGCAAATTAATGTTCTAAGTATCACCAGAATCTCTACGGGACTCTCTCACCTCCTCCCTTCGCTCCTGGAGGGAGTGCACCTGGACTGCTATGCTTCCATTTACCTTCTAGTCGGATGCCACAGACAGGGGATGCATTTACCAAACGGAGGTCACAGGAGACTATCAAATACTGCAGCCAAGCCAGACACAAGCCCCTTACTACTGGGGCTAGAAACTGCCAGTAGGATGCCTCTTCCCATCTGTGGGCTGCGCCTCAAGTGCCGCCCACCACTCACTGCAGTTTGGCATATAAAGCCTGCGGTAAATCTTTCATTGCTTTGTTTCCGTTGGGCTTCATTGCGTGTATGGATTTAGCACCATGGGTTGTTATTTTTGTGTTGTAAAGAATTTAAGAGTTTAGATTACAGCATCACTACATTTAATATTTCACCGTCCTGGAGGACTGTTCATATCTAACCATGACGAGTTGGGTGCCTTTGCCTGTCTAGCTTCAGTCTGAAATACTACTTGACTTACACCTGTCATAATGCTGTAAATATACCAGCTTCTACTGCATTTTTATTAGCCTTGGTGACAAGAATAAAAATATTACCTCTAACATCATCAATTACTTCTGAGGAGAGCATCCAAGTGCTTAGCTGTAAGAAATGAATACTATTTTTCTGATTTGATAAGCAGGTGCTGCTAGCACGCCTACAGATCACATCCGCATGGAGAGTTGTGATGATTCTCAAACACAGCTGATCTTTCAGAGCTCAGTTTAATTGCCATCAGGCTCTGATCAGACTCATCATTTCAAAGCAAGCTGTATCACATGCATAATTTATGCATTTGATTTCAATAGATCATTTTCTGCCCAGTTCTGGGAGGGCAAAAAGTGTTTTCCATGGGGAAGCTGCTAACGTTTTCTGAAGAACCAAACTGACTTTCCTGAAGAACAATTTTATTAAACATTATTTGGGAAGAGACACTACCTTTTAAAGTAAATTTAGTGTGATGTGATTATTTGAAGTCTCCTACATTTCTTTGGACAGCTACTACAAATTTTCTCTATGCCTATTTACCGCAATTTATTTAGTTCAGTTTAGTGAGCTGAGAGTTACTGCTGGAAGTAGTTAAAAGAAGTAAACTGAAAGAGTGTATGTTGCCATAAATGAATTTATGTCCAACATAAGAATCTGGAATACTGCTATTGTATCTGTACTGGAACTCGATCTGGAGGACTCCATTTTTACCACAGTTTCTCCAGGCAAATGCCACTGAAGGCTACATTAAAGTCACCAGTCCAAATTCTTGGCTGGTGTAAATCTGCACATTTTATTAATTTCTATTGAACCGCAAAAACTTATGTTTGCTGGCAACATGAAGCACTGGGCTTAAGTTTTACAATTGTAGCAGAGTTTCTCCAAAGTTGCGTAGGAGCGACTGAGTTGTTCAAGGCAACCGTCTGTTCCAGATGAACAACGGTCCTGTGGTGCAAGAACCTCTTAGGGGTTAATTCATGTTTAAAGATATTTTGAGTACATAAGTACTGTATATTAGCACTCTGAAGGCCTACTAAGCTACTAGAATGTATTACACTACACAAAGCACCACAAAAATAATTATTTTTTGATATATATATTTCCACGGTGGTTTAAGTAAATTCACAAAGTTTATATGTCTCCTCCCAGGTTTTTTCCTTCAATTTCTTCCTGCTTAATTTGTTTGGTTACCCCACTAGAAAAAAAAAACAAACAAACCAACCAACCCAAAATCTCATCTAGTAAGGTACAACCCTACAAAACGCATGCAAAACCAACAGAGAGCAAACCACTTGATTTCTGCTTATGGAACTCACACAGGAAACACTGAGAATTCTGCAGGTTAACTCAGGAGCCAGAAGAAATGCTTCCAACATGCGCAAATTCAACCATCATGTAAACAGGCACAAAGAATGGAATAAAGCTGAGCCATTTTGCACCATACCGATTTTAGGCTTCAGAATGATAATGTTTTGAGAAGAAAAAATATAATGTACAATCCCTATACCAAGGCAGCATACAGTAACAGGTAAGTCTATGAGGACAAAGCTGTAGGGTATTTAGGGCAATTCCTGCAAGTGACTGGGTTAAGCTGAGACATCCAAGTTAGCAAAGATCAGTCATTAAAAATTTTTTCAATCAAAATAAGTCAAGCTGGGAAGCAATCAAAGAGTTCAGCTTTGAGACCTGAGGGGAAGATGATCACAAAGGAAAGGGCAGGTGGCATGCCCTGCAACGAGCTGGAGGGAAGCATGGCTAGTAACTCGTTTAGCCAGCACAGAAGGAACAAGAGGAGACGTATGTGGTCTAACATATTCTAAAACCACTTCACACCCATCTGACAATGCAAAGGGTGTCTGCGTAAATGAGAAGTTCATCAGCTTTTCCCTGGCACCAGCCCACGCCTCCACCTAGAGCTCCCTCTTCGCACACCCCCAGCCCTGCTTTTCATTTGTGTCGTCACAGACTTGATTTTCCCTTTCATGGATTTTTGCTTGAAAAAGCATCACTGCCTCAATTGTCTATTTTCAGCCTATATTTAAGAAAACCCTTTGGTTCCATTTGTAGCCACATCCTGTCTCTGCCTCCCCCTCTTTTTGTTCCTAAATATAAGGCTGATGCAATTTGATGTGACATGACAAAATAGCACATTTGCATCGGCAGAAACTTTCGCTCAACAGCAGTAATTAAAGGGAGTAGATGAGACATTGCTGAAATTGGTGTTTATTTAGCCTGGAAATAAAAGGCTTAAAAAGGACTTGAGAGGGATGTTCAAGTGTGTCACGAACATGAAATTCATCGATGAGTGCCTTCTTTTTCATGCTTCCTTACTGCAAAAGCAAATGGTCGTTCAAACAATGTAATCGATTTAAAGAGATTTAAAAAATAATCAGAGATTTCTGTAGACCATATTCCTAACCAGTGAAAATCATTTAATGTGTTTCTTTGGATTATAAATAGTACCAAGGCACTTGTGGTTACACATAAGACGAGGCTGAATCTCTAACTTCAGAGCACAGCTCTATCAAATTGAGAAGAGAATTGAGATTTCATTGACTACAGTGAAAATTAGGTGCTTAAACATCTTAATTTTTGAGCTGAGATGCACCAGCAGCAGACAGGTACTCACCTTCACCTACGACATCGATTTTTGTTAACTGTCAAAGACAGGAATTCAGAAATGGCAGCCCAGGGCTCTAAATGCTATGACTTCAATAGGATTCATACGGCAGATTAAAAACACTTATCTACAAAATTTATCAAATATTTCACTGTGATTGGTTTTGCTGAATGGATACACTGCAAATACTTGACCGGCTTAGATACTGTTAGCTCCCTGCACTGTATTCCATTATGGATGGCAGCAATAGAAGGCAGTGGTGGGAGGGAGAACAATGTTTGGAAGTTGAGGGTTTTTTCTCGATTTTTAGAAAGTAAGTCTTGTTTACTTAACCCATGTGAAGAATTCACAGAAAGGTGTGATGGATGTTCCATAGGCTACAGGATTTAACAGACATAATATGCTTTCAAGTGAAACTTCCTGCTCTCAGGAGAAGCTTCCCTCTCTTCTTGTTCACATGAGGCTATTCTTTCAAATCCATCTGTGATTGGCACTACCACTCTGCTTAAAACTGGCAGACCACATTTTGAGCAGGCTCATTTCCATCCTAACACAGATGGCATCAAGAATAGGGCAGGCCAGAAAAAAAATCAGTTTGCATATTATGCTTCAGTTTTTATGGGTCAGATTACCATTCAAAGCCATCAAAATGGCAACCCATATGTGATGTGTCTGCCATTGGAACTAAAGTGATACACCATCATAATCTTAACATGGTTGGTTAGAAAAATTTTGATTAACCATTAATTAACCTCTGATATTGAAAAGTAAAAGGATATTTTCGTTCCCAACGAAATTTTGACTTTGACAAATCAAGAAAATAGCTCTGGTGAACCAAAAAGGAAAAGACGTTATCACATCTCCATCCCTGAACAACTGTATCAGCAAGGCTCTCTTGGCAGAAGGTAGTTTAGCATCTAAGCCAAATATTTACTTAATAAGTGAGCCAGGTGCAGATGTTGGCGATGTAATTTGTTCTAACTTCTTTGTTCTACAAGCCAGAAAATTGTTCCCACAGCTTTGGGGAAAATTTGGGGGTATGAAGAGCTCTTTGCATGTTTTCATTGGTGCAAGAATATGAACTGTTTTAAAGACACTCTCGTAGAAATAAGAAATGTGTCATTAGCAACACGCATAGCTATTAATTATAGAATCAGAGAGCTGTGTCATATGGACACTGAAGGGATGCTGAAACAAGGTCAAAACCATGGCATTCTGTTTCCAGCCTCCTACCCACATTCTGCCTCCCCGCAGCCTACCAGATACAATCGCTGGACTCCACGTCCCATGGGGGGAATTACCCCAGATGCTCCACAAGCCATGCTTCTACATTCACAGGGTTTAAAGCAGGTAAGTCTGCTCCTGTGACAAGTCTATTAAACAGCAAAGATGTATTTTAAGTCTCCTGCTACGCTGTCATGGCACCTGAAATTCAAACTACTGTTATGCTAAACAACAGCCAGGGGCACCACCCTGTGTCATTACCAATGGGAAAAATCTTTCATTCACAAGTTTCATCACCCCTCTGACTTCTCTACGTGATATTCTGGTTAAGATACTATACTGATACTTCAGGTGTTTATTCCCAACCAAACCCAATACACACAGCAACAGCAGATTCCCTCCACCATGCTGAGGTTACTGATCCAGCTGCAAGTCCTGATAGAAGTATGAAAATATCGTTTCCTTTGGTATCTTTACTGGCAATTTGCAATTAGGGTTCTGCTACTGCATTTATCAGCATGGCTGGAACGGAGCCAGGGCTGTTCCTGAATACAAAATGCTATTTAGAAATATCTCCTGCAAACATGTACGGTCATATAACAAATGTGCACCAACTTCATTTCGACCATTTGTTTGTGATTTGGCATTTTCACCTTTTTCCCCTACATGAGGCAAATAGGCTCCTAACGATTTCCATAAAACAAACAAAAAAATCACTTACAGCATTCAGAGCAAAGGAACTTTAATTATCTTCACAGATTAGGTCTGTCGAAGTCCAACAGTAAGCAAGAGAGACCTGCAGAGAAGAATCAATTTTCATTATCTGTTTCTCCTCAAACTTGCTACTTAAAGTACCATAAATAAAGAAATGCAGAGAAGCCCATGTATAGCAAGCACAATTTATCAGTATGTAAGCTTTCACTTTTGTCTAACTGCTTACATTAAACATGAATTCACGGCCTTGATATGAATAGGTTATTGCTTATAGTGAGCTACTCAAAAAAACACTTTTTAATAAATATAGACTACAAAAAGATAGAAATAAATTCCAAAGCACTCAGTGGAACCGAACGTTCAATCTTTCCTGCTACGAGTTTCTGAAGGTAAGAAAGCATTTAACTAAAAAGCCATAGTTTCTATTATTCAGACCTCTGTACAATGACATAATAATTTCACAGAGATTTACATATTTGTCAGAGAGCAGAATGTTGCTTTGGAAAAAGCATTTCTCAACATTAGGACAGCCCAGTAGCTCCTCAGTAAAATTTAAGAAGAATTAGGCCTGGATGGTTATTTGGCTTTCCTTTCCCACTGCCACAGTGGTGCAATCTCATGTCAAAATGCTCAAGTACACTTCTGCAGGAAGAAGCAAAGGGAGAAACTTCTTGAACAATACCCTACTCGCAGTACCGACCTTCACTGTCAAAGATCATCCCCGTGAAGGCTGCAGAAAGCTAGGAATTACTTCCCTGAGAGTTATTGTTTTAACTGAAAAACAAACAATGCACAACCGAAGTAGAACACTTTTACAACTCTAGTAGACAAACAACATCTGAGAATCTTCCCTTTTACGGTATTCTTGTTAACATATTTTAACAGTGTCACACGTTGCTTCAGAGTTACACCTTGGTGCAGTTTCTGGATGACTCTCATTTGGCCCCTAACAGGAGAACCCAGGCTTCTGTCTTCCACCTGTCTAATCTTTTGGTGACCTGCATGAGCTTACTCCCCTTCCATTGTGTTTTGCCCTGACAAAAAACTGCTGTTGACCTGTGAGACAACTGACTCCATACAAGAAACTCCTGCTGTATCAAATACTTGATTCTACAGAAAGTAAAGGAAATCAACTAATTCTCGAAAGTCAACACTTCGAATAAACTTTTTCCAAATAAAAGTTCCTTTATTTAGAACTTGATCATAAGTTTGTTGAAGTCAATAGAATGGATTGCTCTGACTATCCAAAGACATCTGGATCAGGTCTTAGATCATCTGGTACTTCACAGAAACTTTCAAAACCCACTTGAAACAAAAGTCCTGGAAGATAACAATGACAGAAGGATCTGAACTGATCTATTATGCCTCCCTTTGAAAGACACAAGGCTTTGAAAAATCTAAGGCAAAATTCTGAACTACATTTACAAACACACAGATCAAAGATAACTGTTGTCATGGGTGAAATTTTTTTTCAAGTATTAATAGTATCATAACTTGGTGACACATGATGGTTGACAACAGCTTGGGATGTTCAATTTTTTGTATCTAATTTAGGCACTCATAATTGCCCTCTGAAGGCACATAATTACATTGGGAACATGGATTCCAAGAATTAAGCATTCAAAAATAACACAGGAGATGCTTTGTCTGCAGCTACGGCCTATATATCCTTCCTTCCAAGACATCTGAGGCAAAGCCTTTGTCATCCATTCACACAACTAACACTGCCATCCAGATTCTCATCAATCTGCATCTGGAGCACCCAGTGCCCTTTTCTTTGGATTCAGCATTCTACCATTGTTCATCTGTGCTATAAAATGTTTTCCTAATCCATTGCTTCATCTATGTTAGTCTTCCCCTTGCATTCCCTTACTGCTTCTCCCTTTTATCACATTAACAGAAATTACTTCCTTTCATTTCCAAGTTCCTTACTCATCTCTAACACCAAGATGTGGAATTTTGCCTCTAATTAGCCGATAATACTGACTTCCACCATTTACTTGTAAAGTTTTTAATGTAACAACTATCTCAAAGCTCTCTTCCATGCTGTTCCCATGCTACGGAGGATTACTCTGCAAACACCCACTAACCCACTTCCACATTCCACTTCAAACACTTCCTTAAGCTTATTCCTTATCCTGATGCCTCAATTTTAAGAGCCGACTGCTACAATTGAAAAGACTAAATGTTTCCCTTTTGCTGGAATAATCATCTGAAACACAGGTTACGCCAAGATAAAAAGCACCTGTTAGGATCGCACCGAGCTAGGTCTTGTCACACCAAGATGCACGCAGGTAAATGTCCCCCAGGAGGTGATGTAGAACAAGGACCTGGAGAACAGATTCAACTTTACCTAAAAGCCAATCCTGAGTCCACTGAAGCTTTCCAGCTTTGGTACCAGAACTGAACGCTAAAAGCTGCCTTGTAACATTACTTTCAACCATCACCTGAATTTTCTCTTCTGAATAGCAGACAGGACCTCTGATATCTACCTTGGATCAGTCCTGAAGAAAACACCTATTATTTAGCATTGTTAATTAACATTTTGTAGATATACCTGTAGTTAGTTGTCCCACTAGGACATTTATGATGCTCTTTCAGGAGCAGATTGTCCTTTGCTGTTAACATGTAGCCAATATAATAGCCAAAGAGCAATGCAATTAACTTCTCCGTAGGCTGAAATTTAAACCAGCAATTACTTCTGTAATTCACTTAGCAGAGCATCCGGCACCTCTGCTCAGAAAGCTTTCCAAATCTACTCCAAATACACCCAGCTGAGCTCTGAGAACACAATAAAAGAGTATCAGTTGCTATATTTCATTGTTTAGTGATAAACATTGCTTAAGGTCGAACTCAAATTTCTACTTTGGAAATAAAAGTCTTTGAAAGCAAAGTTAGTTCATATCAAACTTGAGGTTCCTTTACACCGCCAGACATGTATAAAGGAGCACTGATGTGTGAATTACATTCCGAACATGATTACTAGCTGGTATAAGTTAGTTAAAGCCAATAATCTCCAACTTGCTGTGCTATTTATACCAACTAAAAGCCCAGTGTCTTCTCGTGCTCTTAGAATACAAAGCTCGTCTGCACTCAACTGCTTTTATGCATCATATTGATGATAATATTTCTGGATGTCTGAACACCACCAGAAACAGCTGCAGCCTGGAACAATGTTTGTGCGGTACTGTTTATCTTAGAATACAACCCTTTGAAAAAAATAAAATTAAAAAAAATCAAGTTCTAGTGTGCCCCTAAAACATGTTTGAGAAAACATGGGCTTGCTTTCCATTTGCAAGTGCAGACATACTTCCAAGCAAAACTTGGAGCCCATGTTCATTCCTCTCTGAGGCTGAACAAAAGTATTGCTGTTCAATTTCTTATTTATTGTGTACCAGACATGCTTGCCATATCCAAAAGGAATAGAAAAATGCTATATTTAAAGTCTTTACACTTTAATAAACAGTAATTAAGGATAATTTACTAAGTGTAAACAGGTATAAATATGCCATTTTAACACACCAAAAATTATTTATCAGCAAGTTTAAAATAAGAAGTGATGGGTAGGAGGGAGGAGCAGGATTACCCATGCATCTCTACTGCAGTATAAAAACGTGAAGTTCTGATCCAAAGGCCAATGAAAACTGGCAGAGGCAGGAACAGAGTTCAGAAATCTGAAATGAAATGGGATTTAGGTACCTTCATCTTTATACCTTGGGTTTCCTTGAAAATTCCAATGTTACAGACCCAGAACAAAATTACTCTTTATACTTTGTTCTTCAATTTTTGTGTTTGTCTTTATGTAAATTTGCTTCACCATGCAGACAAAAATCAAAGCCATATACCCATTATTTGTAACAGGGTTGCCAATGTTTGTTAGCCAAGTGATGAGTCCCACTTACGTGCAACGTACCACTGTCTCTGTACATCACAGCTCTACTTCCCACTGTTGTCAGAACAGGATCAGAGGCAGAATCTACTGACATTCTCATTTCTCTCTTCCACAGTGCATATTGGTCAGCTTTTATTGAGAAACATTTCCATAATAATCCAACAAGACTTCTCCCTCATTTGTTTGCAATGAAAGGGTTAATATCTGTGACCCAAATATGGAGACCCATTTTAAACTTGCTGAAAATTGCTTTTTAATCCTAGCTCTCGAGGATTTCCTTTGGAACCATCTGCCATGCACACTGGGTACTCTTTTCCTGTATATATGCAGGATTACTATAATATGGATTCTTTTGTGTAACTCAATACATTTCAGCATATTAAAAAATTAGTTGAAATTTCCATTCTTTTCTTATTTTAACTGTATACCATAAAAATGACTGTACAAGTCAAAATCAGCGATAAGTTCATAGCAAACCTGACACCCATATTTACCTTATTTACTGCAGTATTTACATTGCAATTCTAATACATTTAGTCAGTCTAACACTGGATAGGATTTAAGCAAATAGTTATGAGTCATTTAACTAATAAAACTTAGGCACATGCTTAAAATTAAGCTTAAGCATCTTCCTGGATAGGAATGGATTTAAGCATGTGCTTTCCCAACTAAAGCATAGTTTGAAGATGGGAAGACACAATTAACATCATAAGAATTTGATATCAGAAAAGATTTCCAACTGTTACTTCAAATCTATTGTTCAGGTTTTTTGTCCTATTTTCTTGCTACGAACCTTTATGCAATTGAATATTTATAGTACAAATGCTGAGGAGAAGCAATAAAGTCACATTCAAAAATAAACTTAATCTTAAAATCATCACGTGCAACCACATATATTTTAGCAATCATCCAAACAGAAAACAAAGAAAATATTTGCTTCCTATCAGAATAATCACAGCCAGAGCTATTGAAATAGCAAACATTTAGCAAGATAGATTTATAATAAATTTGCTAGATCAACCTATAGAGTAAAAAACAACCAGAATCCCAACACAATTATTGATCATTTTCGATGTGGAATGCTTTTAAAAAAATGGTGATTTGCCCACAAACATTCTGCGAACAGGAAATAAGGAAAATTATTTGCGTAGTTTTAATCACGTAAGGCGACACTAACATTTCAGAAGGCAGCCAGCCCACAGCCTGTGAACTTCTGTGTTTCACGCGAACAAACTTGAGAGCAACGTAGCTGTGCATGGGCTTCGTGCTAGCAGTCCTCATTCCCGTTACTCTATTTCACAGCCAGTCCCCTAATATCTAATAAAAGTGAATGGCAATACAAAATCCCACGCCAAAGCATTCCCCTCCTAACCAAAGATAGAATCCCATACCCTTTGATGCATTCTCCCTAGAAAGGAGCAGTGTTAGATACGATTAACACACAGGACAGATCTACACATGCAGATGTTGGAAGAATGTGGAGAGAAGAAAGAACCAAGCAAATCATTTTGTTTCAGCAATAACAGATGTTGAAGCATCATCCTGCAGACATGTTAGTTTTAATACAAAACTGCTCATAAAGTGAGTGAGGGGGTGAGGACAGATCAATGCCCAATTACCCAGTTATTTCAGTGTTTCCATTTTAATGAGCTTCCTGTATGATTTTGTCTTTTTAATTTTCCTTCTGTAATAATCACAGCAAATTAGTTTTGTCTTAAAAATCAGTGAAAAGAAATTCAGCTGTTTAAAAAGGAAATAATCCTAAAACGGCTGGTAGCAGGTTCTTAAAAATGACATGTTTTAGTGTCATTTACCTCTGTACAGCCCTAGAGCAATTCACAAGATCCTCTGGCACTACTTGGGATTAGACTTGAGTGACTGAAAACAGCTCCGCGTCCTGGGACATCTGCTGACATGGCAAATGGATTGTAAAAGACTGTAACAGTGCTATGGTATTTGCAGATATATCAGTGCAGAAAAAAAACAAGCAAATGCATAATAAATAGATTAAAACCACCTTTCTCTGGCTGAGGGAGGGATTAACTGAAGCCTGGTCTGCATTCCAGCTGGGGAGTAACCTGCTTTCCTGCTAGATTGCATTTGCCACTCATTATCAATACAGCACCATAGTTTCTTTCTACTTTCTCAAACTCGGTCAGTGATGTTGAGGAGCCAGAGAGACACCAGGGAGGTAAGTGGTGCCAGTGCTGTGGCTACAGAGTATAAAACACAACTGATTCATGCTCAACACTCACCAAGTCTGTCTCTTCACGTACAGCACGAAAAAACTCCCCCCAACAACCAGAAATAAATACATGCCCAAAGCTAAGTGATGAAATACATCGACAATGCTTCCAGGCACAGGCAGCAGAAGCACGGCATGGGGAGGCTAAGCACTTCATTGGTAACGTCCAAGTCCTCTCCTGAACAACAGGAACGTCCAACTAGTTATCAGAACCAGTTCAGAAAAGCTCACATGCGATAGATGTGAAACTTTTGATGCTGTATAGATCTTCTAGGATCTGCTGAGCAGCATAGCATCACACTGCAAAAATAAGGCTTACTGCATGTTGGAACAAGAGAGCCATCTCTTCTTCATCGTATACATCGGTATATAAGGCTGCAACAGCGGCTTCTGAATCGCAACTGTCATCTCAGATACGGTTTCTCTTTAGACTACACCCCCTTCTTTTCAATGCCAGACTGCTGCTATGTCACCCCAGAGTCTCAGACTATTTACATCCCACTTTCCTTTACAGTGCATTAAATGGAGTATCCCTAAGACCATAGGGCAAAAGCAAAGCTACCAGCAGCCTTCAGGATGGCTGGAATTCAGGCTGGTACACGCGCGCCAGAGTGCCCTCACAGACGCACACCCCGACAGACACAAGGGATTTATGCGACGGCTACAAAAACAACTGCTGTACTTTGACAGCTCTGTATCTCTTGGATGACATTCTCCATCAGAAGTATTTTCAGAAAAAATTTGCTTAGCTGTGTGTAACATGGGCCCTCATTAGTACTATGTGAAATCTGTAGGCAATTAACACCCCAAACGGAGCTGTCTAAAGCCACCCTGTATCTCTTCATGCACATGTGTAAACCTTCAGGCTTTCAATAGCTGCCATGGAAAAAGATGTATTTCAAAACACAAATCCTCACCAAAAAAGACAAACCCTGAACAGCCATAACTGTTTACAAATCAGCTTTCTTACAACTGACTGGTCCACCAGTACCACAGAAATTAGTGACGCATAACTAATTGGGACACATCTCCCGAGGGGAGTATTGCTGCTGGTTATCTTGATATGAGGAATTTAGTCCAGACGGATAAATTGGATGGACAGCTGAAAAGCTTTAGCTCTCCTGGTAGGAAAGGAATTGATCTGGTAAAGAAAACCCTTAAAGGGATATTATCATGTCAAAGAGCAGTATTAGAAGAAACATTAATGGTCTTAAAACAACCAAGAGAACTTAGTAAACTTTGTGTTTCTATCAGTAATGCTAATTAGTTCCACCGATTATTTCTACCTTACCACAAAAGGTGAAAAAGTGAAGATGTCAAATGTTTAATACTTCTCCTAGTTAAACTCATGATACAAATTATCAAACTGTTCGCTGGTAAAAGCCCATGTTCTTCAGTCAGTGATTTCAGTTCTGCATCTAGTACTTTTACTTATCAATTCCCCTTCCACTGAGTCCAAGAATAAAAGTATTCAGCAATTCACAAACCTGTAGAAGATTCTCTTCATGTTTCTGGCAAAATGTTGTATCAGACTTTTCCCCGATTAATTGTACTGCTCAATCCTATACAAATTAGTCAATTCCATAAGCAAGACAGGTACTCCATTCATTGCATTTATTTATAATGTAATCCATAAAAGCAGTTAATAGGTATGTTACACGTGAGGCGTGCATTTTTTGCTCCTAAGTGCACATAACACAAGGTTCATTTTCTTCAAAAGCATCTGATTTCAAATAAAGGATTACGTGAAGCAACAGCAGAACTAACAAATTCTCAAAACGTAGCTCACATGGACTATTGTTTAATCTGCACAATTGGCCTAAAACAAGTTAAAGTTTCCCGGACTCCAGAAAGAGCGCACTGCAATATATTGGAGAAAAGACAACGGATGTCGTAGCCAAGAGAACTCAGGCTGTACCTGCTGCTGTGTTCTGCTGCCAAGACTGAACCTTGACGGGGGTCTCCGGAGGCAAGCCGTAAATCAAACACCCGAAGCCACCTGATCATTTGGGTGGAAAAATATCAGCAAGAGCTCTTCAACTAACAAAATTCCCCATATACAACATAATGATTGTTGTCTAACCAAAGAAACAGACCGTCCAGTCACCTGAACGAGTAATTCCCAGGTTACATGTAAATGAAGATTATTTCCTAACCCCTTATCTCCCTTAGCTAGTAGGTTTGAACTGAATCGCATGACATGTAAACTCAATGCTGAATTAAGCAAATGTGCTTACCCAGCATAAAACTGAGGTGTAAATTATGTGATTACTGTCAGAGATTTGTCATGACTGATAAACCTCCTGATCTTTCCCTCCACGCCTGACGTTACTCACCATATTTAAGAACATCATAAACAAATAATTGTGCCCATGGTCACACTGTGCAAATTAAATAATCCACTAATATTAGAGGCGTGCTGCAGAAAACAAGTGAATCAAAAGCACCTAGCAGCAACAGCAGTCCAAAGAGTATCTCCAAACCGTAATAGACTGCCCAGGGCCAGCACCACACAGGTTTCACTGTCACGCATTAATCCGTTTCTTACACAAAGGATTTTACATTACAGTAGCCAAGAACCTCTGCTATCCATAGAAGCCATGGTTGCCCAGATCCTCAGCTAGCACCATTTAGAGCAACCCTACTTAACTTCTGGCGTGCTATTATTTTTAGCTAGTTTTTACTCCAGAAACAGTGGATCACATAGAAGAACAAGGTCACTAAACATGCGACATGTTTGAACAAGCAGCAAATGGTGATGCAACTCTTGGAAAAATATATAAATGTACTGTCACACACAGATTAAAAACACGCAGTGTTTTTTGCCTGGAGAAATTGGTTGGTTATTAACAATACTGTGGAAAAACACACAGTAAAGGTAGAAAGTTTTTGGCTTTACATTTATTGTTGATTACCTGAGATTAGTTGAAATTCCACTGAACAGATCCTTTAGTAACACCATAATGTTTACTATAACATAGTATTTCTACATATGAAATACTTTCCTGCAACAGATACGAGCTCAAAGCACCAAAAGGTATGTAAACCTATGGCAAAAATAACAACTGTAGGCTAATAACCCGGGCAGGTGGTTCACCAGCTCCGACGCAAACACCAGGCTCAGGCAGGTAGCACTAGTACAAACACCCATCGGACAACCTGACACAAGTTAAATAAAGCACATGGAAAGCTGATCTTTAAACTATTTCCATCATAACACAGTTAAAGAACCTTGCTTCTAAAAAAGACCCCAACCAAAAACCAGCACGGAGGTCAGTTTGAAAGAAGCCATGCTGACTTACATGAACTAAGTGAGGATTTGGGTTCACACAGTCCGTTTCGAATAAACATTACCAAAGTCTACTATCAGATAGATGGATATAATTCTAGAGTCAATATGAAATTTGTTTTTCACATCTGCGATGGCCCGATAAAGCACAGGCTTCGAGTGGCACTAATTATAACAAACCTGCTATATAAACTTAAGTTTATTTAGTGTTACATTATCCCAGTTTATCGGGATCTCACTCTGAACACAATGCTGGAGTGAAACGTTGTCATGAACCAAGCTGCAATTTTGTTGTTTCCTATTAGTTTCCAGATGTTGTGGTCCTGTATGTATTCCTATGTTGATTGTTTGTGTATGACAAAGAAATACAGTAATATTGGCAAGACCTCAGGAATAATCACTCTCTGTACCTCAGAGAAAAACTGTTTAAGTTGCATTCTCAAAATTGCCCTGCTGTAATGGATAGGTGTGCTGCTGCAAAGACCACAATTTAAAAATTACTGTTTGTTTAAGGGCTTCCATAAGGCATTGTTCTTTCTTCGATACCAAATGCATATGGTCTATTGCAAGACTCAGGGAACTCTGACACGGTGAAGGATTTATGAGCTATTATGCTAGACAAAATTTGTCATTACACGAAAAAGCACTAAGAAACTATCCAAACTGGAAATAAAGTGGGGCGGGAAGAGGAATCAGATTCGGGTTGGACTTTGTACTATCATTATAAAGCTAGAGCAAACAAAACTAACTGGTATTTACAGATACATCATCACCTGCAAGAACTTAACAACCTGAACATTTAATCTCCTCCCCAGGACTTCACTGAATCATACCTATAGAATATTGGGTCAAAATAGAGCTAATTTGACAGAGCAAGTTGTTGCAAGCACTTTGTTTCAGTGTAATTGAATGCAGAACAAGAAATAATCATGATCATCAGCCATGATATTGCAAACAAACTCTTAGCAAGAGGCATACAATCAGAGACGCGTACAATCAATTCCGATCAACTCAATTGCTTTGTTCAATTTGTTGTCACTGGCACCAATGACAGAACAAAAAGCTAACAGCAGGACAACAAGAGCAGGAATTCAGGCCTCTGAAAGATGGTGTTTCAAAAAATACCACCACAGCAACAGTATTTTCTGTTCTGATTAACTCTACAATACAGAAAATTCAACATATCATAAGTACTGGTGTTTCAGCCTCCTTCTTCCCTTGCCCATCACTGAATAAAAGATACAGCAGAAACAAAAAGTGCTCAGATATTATTGTACTTATTTTAATTTGGAGGAAAAGGAAGCAACCTGCCTCTCTCCCCACTCCAAAAAACATTAGGGATTCTGCTCACACAAAAACAAGTGGCTTCTGGTGGTGTTTTCAATTCTGCACCTTCTAGGGAAGATAACATGCTGTGGAGCTATTTTAAGAACATCTCATTCACAAAGGTCTCCAATTCAGTCTTCAGAGACAGAGATGATTTTCTTGCTGCTTCAACATCTTTACTGGCATGACATTTGCTTCAGAGGGAGTTCATTTGCTGTTCCAACATCAAAATGGAGCAAGAGCAGCTGCCAGGAGAGGGATAAAAGGAAGCACTGGTGACAAAGAGCAGCGGGGTCATTTCTGGTGCAAAGAAATGTAGAACAGAGAGAACTGCAGAACTGTCGCTTTCTCCAAAAAGCTGCAGGGGATAAAGACCTCTCCTCTGCCTCCTGCAACTAGTGTTTAGCAGCAAGAAGGAAAATGAGACAGAAAGAACTAAACAACCAGGCCAAAGTCTTTAAAAGGCAAATTAGTATAAACCAACCTTAAGCACCTGAGCACTCCCAGTTACAGCCAAGCTCATGCTTAAGCTCTGCAGTCAGCGAAGAATTCAGTAACTATTTCACGAAATTCAAAAGAAAACACTTCTGGCTAGAAAGCACTACAGGGTATGGAGTTCAGTGTTTTGGAGGGGATAGTTTTGGGGATGAATTCAAGCCCCCGTGCTAACGACGATCATCATATTTGTATACAGAGTATACTGAACAAATTCGGGGCAAAGCTGTCAGCTGCAAACCATGACCACCACAAGAACTACACTGCAGGAGCCACAGACAGGGCTGACAGGCCAGTGAAGCTACGGAAGTGCCTGTAGAGTCCGATCTCCAACATGGGAGATCTGCACCATCTTACACGACACCATCTGTCCCCGACCCCATATCTCAGCCACGTCAGCGCAGCTCTATTGAAGTCAGCACCATTCCATCATTTCAATCGCTTTCAAAGAAGTAGCCAAGTTCCCACACTGCTGCTTTAAAGAAAAAGATGAGGTTCATCTTGGTCAACATGCCTTTTTGATAGACTCACAAGCTTTTTCTAGGCCATCCACTTGGTTTGACTGCTTGATTTTATTTTTTTTTTCCCCGTCTTCTTATTAATACATTGCCCAGAGCGGGACAGGGATTTCTCCTTCATTCAACAAGACAAGCAGAACCTTGCCCTCTTAGATGAAGGCATATTGCCATCCTTGCAAACTTTAAGATACAAACCTTTATACACAATCAAAGTTAAAACAAAATATTCTTTCCCCCGGCTCCTCACTGGATTTTATTAATAGGTTAATTTCTTCTTTTCCAGTTTTGTAGAGAAAAGGTTTTAAAAGATGAAAACTCTGGAATATTATTCTTTGCAAAGAGGAGGACCAATATATACCAACAGGAATTTTAATTCTATGATACTTTGTGTATATTAATGTTTATTTGGTTGTATGTTAGGGCCACAGTTTATTTACAGCATAATATTTATGTGACTAACCAAACCCCCTCAAATCCACAGGCATTAGCACCGTGTTTATGATGGGCTTCTGCATTAGGATTTATGAATAAAATATTACCAGGGTGTTACAGAATACTGAGGACTGTATCTGCGGAGTTGTATATCAAGGTATGCGTGGGCTTGTCAAACACCCACATGATAAATTATCAATAGTACAGCTCGGAGTACCCCTTTTGTGGAGAGACAAATCCATGCAAGCATTTTATTATGCTTTGTTCCACTTAATGTTACTTTTTCTGCATTAAAAGGTTACCAAAAAAAGCTACG
The DNA here is from genome assembly GCA_017639485.1 of Pluvialis apricaria. Taxonomy (NCBI): domain Eukaryota; kingdom Metazoa; phylum Chordata; class Aves; order Charadriiformes; family Charadriidae; genus Pluvialis; species Pluvialis apricaria. The sequence continues at coordinate 2,743,812 of CM030024.1, forward strand.
TGCGTAAGTGCTGAAGGACATTTATACACGATACACAGCCATGAAATCAAAAGACTTATTCTAATATTCAGAGTCCTGTTTTCACAGTTAGTTCTTGTGGTACAAGAAAAAACCCACAATGCCTATGTCTGGAACTGGACCGTAACATTTCGTACTGTGCAATATGATACAGTCTTTTGTGGAGAATTAAGGTTAAAACACTGCTGAGGAGCATCAAAGAAACACAACTGGCTGATTACAAATTGTCTTCCACCCCCTGCCCTTGTGCAGAGCGCTGTAAAAAAAGACTATACCCCAGCAAAGCAAGTGGCAAATCCAAGGGGAAAATAAATCTCTCAAGAGTCAGAAAAGACTAAACTTGACACAATAGATTTTCAGAAAGAGACAAGTCTATGCCCTGTGTTTCTAATGCACAGTATTTACTTTTATACGTAATTTATAAGTGAGTTTAGCTAAGGGCACCTGACAAATCTAGCTATACTGGCATTCCGTGTTTGATACTCAAACAGCAGACTTGCTACTGCTTTACAGCACTCTTACTGTGAATAAAATAGTAAGAGACAGATGCACGTCCCCATGAATAACTGTCTTCACCAGTAAGAGATTAGAATTGATCTGTCACGTTTCATCAGCAGTAGTCACCAATCACATATCTCCATGCATCACTGGGGATGACAAATTAGTTGCAATCAAACTGGGCTTTGGCAGGACCTAGAGCAGTGTCTCTACCTGCCCAGTTTAAATTACTATGGTTGGATTTTGCCAACTCACTCATCAAGCAGCTCAAGCTCATTGAACTACTCACAAAACACTCTTGCTCAAAGTTTCATGAGCCAGCTCTGTAACGAGCTCCCCCTCAGCAGCCTTACGCTTCTCAGAGAGGCATTAGAATACAAGGCAGCACTGACTTACAACAGTACACTATTAATTCATTCTGCAGCCCTGTTCAAGTAGGAGTGATTCATATAACTAATAAGTAACGCTTTCAAGTAAGAGATCTGTACTCAGGAAACAAAGGGTCAATTAGAAGTTGAGCACTTTGCAAGTTTCGTGTTTCCTTCATATTCTTTCAAAACATACCTCTGTATGAATCAACTGGATCTTATCCCCCTTAACTTTCATGGCATGAAGTGTCTAAAAAGCAGCTGAACTGACAGTCTTGAGCTTCACAGCATGACAGAGGCCAGGGACACCAGTTAAAAGTGGTTATAAACCCAGTGTGGAAGGAAGATATACTTGTTAGGGTGGGTTGTGCAACACACATCTGACATATCTCCATATGGACACGTAAGATAAGACTTTCTCTTCAGCTGCCATGAACTGGCTGGATGGTCACACTCAAAAAGTTGCGGTCAACGACTCGATGTCCAAGTGGAGACCAGTGATGAGTGGTATTCCTCGGGGGTCAGTACTGGGACCAGCACTGTTTAACACCTTTGTCAGCAACATGCACAGTGGAATCAAGGAAACCCTCAGCAAGTTTGCCGATGACACCAAGCTGTGTGGAGCGGTCAACAGGCTGGAGGGAAGGGATGCCATCCAGAGGGACCTTAACAGGCTGGGCCCATGCCATGAAGTTCAACAAAGCCAAGTGCAAGATCCTGCACGTGGGTCAGAACAATCCCAAGCACAAACACAGCCTGGGCAGGGAATGGATTAAGAGCAGCCCTGAGGAGAAGGACTTGGGGGTGTTGGTGGCTGAGAAGCTCAACATGAGCCAGCAATATGCACTCACAGCCCAGAAAGCCGTTGGCAACCTGGGCTGCATCCCCAGCAGCGTGGCCAGCGGGGCAAGGGAGGGGATTCTGCCCCTGTACTCCACCCTGGTGAGACCCCCACCTGGAGTACTGCCTCCAGCTCGGGGGCCTCAGCACAGGAAAGACATGGACCTGTTAGAACATGTCCAGAGGAGAACACGAAGATGATCTGGGGGCTGTAGCCCCTCTGCTGGGAGGACAGGCCGAGAGAGTTGGGGCTGTTCAGCCTGGAGAAGAGAGGGCTCCAGGAGATCCGAGAGTCCCCTCCAGTGCCTAAAGAGGCAACAGGAAAGTGGGTGAGGGACTCTTGATCAGGGAGCGGAGTGATTTTAAACTGAAACGGTTTTAAGCTGAAAGAGGGCAGATTTAGATTAGATACTAGGAAGAAATTTTTCACTCTGAGGGTGGTGATCCCCTGGCCCATGTTGCCCCAAGAAGCTGTGGCTGCCCCATCCCTGGAGGTGTTCAAGGCCGGGTTGGACGGGGCTTGGAGCACCCTGGGCTGGGGGGAGGTGTCCCTGCCCAGGGCAGGGGGTGGAACGAGGTGATCTCTAAGGTCCCTTCCAACCTAAACCATTCTAGGATTGATTCACTAAAGCTAATAAAAAGAGGTTGTATGACAAATCAATAGGAAGTCAGTAACTTTAGATAAAGGTGTGGGGAGAGAAACTCTTTATGCTAGATATAGTGTACTGGTTCAAGCACCTAACCCTACTCAGCAAACAGTGACCCCAAATCACTTAATGGCAGACTGAAGGCTGGCTGAGCTGATGAAACCTGTTACTTTTTTCTTTGAGATGTACTGCAGATAACCTCTAACCAAAAATTTGAGACTGGTGGTATCTGATGATAACCATAAAGAAAAAGGGCATCAATAAACAATATAAAACTTTTTCAAAAGTTTACCTGTGGTATTATTTTCAAGTAAGTCTGATTTTCATAAAAATACAGGCAACATTCATGACATTGTAATACATCATGTGATACTTGCAATGGAAAGCTGCACATATGTAACATCCTCAACTACAGCAGAGATGCTGAGTACAATCCCCATTGTGCTGATCCTTCCGTAAAGCAGTAAGGATAAAGCAACAGCATGAGCTTCAGCTGGAACTTCCCTCAGGTTAATTGGCAACCGGTTTGGTCATGAGGAAGTGCAAACAGATGCTTTAAACACTAATGAGAAATGGATCCAATTCCTATCTTTTCACGAGCACAATACTTGAAAGAAAGGTTCTCAGGGACACAAGCTGCTCCAGGGGAGATGGCTACACAAAGCTTTAAAATATGCTACCAGAGATCTAGGCCTGAATTATTCCCCATCCACTGCAAAAATGCGTAGGTAAACCCCCCCTGCTTAATATTAAACATTGGTCTTCAGAAGCTTCTCTCTAAATGCTCCATATAGTCAATGGGGAAAAAAATGTTAAAGTGATGTCCAGACACACCTAAAGTAGACTCCTCCAGACAGCAATGCTGTATACCTCTGTACTCTTTAACTCTTAGGAGCCTACAGAGATTTGGCTCCTGAATTAGTCACCAAAATTGCACACGTCTGTGAATACATCTCAATAAGCAGTCGTCACAAAACTTTCATTTTATGGGAGAAAAAGGTTCACTTTTCCCCGTATCACCGAACACTTTATTTTCGACCATAAATTCAGCTACAGTCCAGTTGCAAGAACAAGACAGATGTCTTCCTTCCCTTTGCTTCCCAACATGCAGTTGAAGATGACTGACTTTCAGCAAATACACCAGAAAAAATTACTACTACTGAAAATCAATTGTTTAAAGACATGCGATCCAATTAACTCAGTAATGTACCTAACTGAAAAAATATTAAGATGACACTCTATATTTGGACTTGAATAATCCCACTGAGACATTAATCTCCAAGTACATTTAGAACCCAAGTTTCCATGCCATGATTATTAGGCAATTGCTCGATTTTACTACTTGGAAAGATTTTGTAATAACAGAGGAAGAAAAGAGTCCATCATGAAAATGTGTGGGAGAATTTTAAAAGCCTTCCAGGCCTCACAGCACTTCCCTATACCCAGGCCCACCCAACCGGCTTTGTATCCTCTTCCTTCCATTGTTCCACACACCACACCACCATACCTCTCCCGAGCTTGAGGGCAAGCAGAAACCAAAAGAATCCTTGGTGTATGCCATATTCATATTAGCAATTTGTTATCAACTTCAATAAAAACGTCAAACAGACAGCTAGAAATACAAGTTCTAAGTAAGTATTCTGTCTCTTCTTCCAATACATAATATTATAAAATGGCTGTAAACCACAAATCTACTCTTGCATTTTTTTTTTTTTTCTTAAAGGGAAGTCTCTGTTCTTAAAACTGTGACATGATTGCAAAACACTACTAAAATTCCAGACGGGAATACTAGCTAACAACATTTCAAAATGCAACAGAAAGTTTTAACAAGGAACCTTGTCTTAATTCCTGCAAGACTTTTACTGTTTACATTCTCAAAGAGCAGACAAAAAGTATCCAAAACCCATTCTTAAAAAGACTTTCCTCAAGTTTTCGGAATTGCAACAGGCTTTCACTTTAGAGCCTCTTTTCCCACATGCTGTACAGAAGCCCAATGATGTTTTTAGAGAGACTTAGAGGAAAGACAGATCGCAGCGCTTGATACTGTACCATCAGGTATCTGTTGGTAAAACTTCAGCAATGCAGCTGTGCTACCACAGCTCTGTGTCTTTTTCCCCCCTTGTTCAGACAGGAACCAGATGCAGAGAAGGAAGGGCCGTCAGCTCACCCGTAACAGGGGCACATACAAATCTACCGGCAGTCATTTATTGCCTTTGGAACTGCTCACCCAATTTAATCATATGAAGGAACCTCTTATCATCATCACAGTTAAATTAACCCTACTACCATCATGGGTAAGGCTCTGATAACTAGGACTTTTTGTGAAGCAAAACTATTAATCAGATATGATTAATAGTCACACAAGAAAGCGGGAAGTGTTAGAACTGGCAAATTTTTATTAATCTCTATGTTTTAGGGTATTCTTATGCTTTAAAGAACCACACTGCACTCCCAAACCACGCAGATTAATGGTGTAAGTGAGCTTAAAACAACGAACCACAAAGAATTATTTCGGTCCTAGGTTAACACGTTTGGAACGTAACTTCGGAGGGTGTTAGCGAGCGTGCTGCGGCGAGCCTCAAAAACAGAGGAGAGCTGGCTGCAGTGTCTGCTCCGAGCTGGCTGCTGAAGGGATGGAAACCCTCTGATCACTGTCCTCCTCCGGCGCCAAGGGGCGAGGGGGGCTCACCCCGCAGCGACACTCCGCTCCCCCCCCCCTCTGCGCCCGCCCCAGCCTGACTCGCCTCACGCCTTTAAGGTAAAGCCTTCAAACCGAAGGAAAAAAAAAAACAACAACAAAACAAACCCAAACCACCTCACCCCAAAAGAGCCCCCCCCCCCCATTTTGAGGCCAGCTCCCGTCTTTAAAGCACATTCGCCTTCCCGTTAGCTGAGTTCGACAAGCTTCTTTTGTGAGAGGCAGCTTTAGTAGTCACCTTCCTCTGGAGAGCGGCGCTGAGGCAAAAACATTTACCTCAGGACACCGAGCTCCTCTTCCCTCGCTCGGCCCCGGGCGGGGAGGAGCGCGGGCTGTCCCCGAAACCAGCACAGCCCTGAAGGCCCCACCGCCGCCCCCAGAGCGGGCGGGCGGCCAGAGGGCCCCGGCAGCGCCGAGCCAGCCGACGGGCACAGGAACCCGCTCCCCCCGGCCCGGCCCGGCCCGGCCCGGCACCCGCTCCGCTTCCCGCCGCCGCCCCTCAGCGCCCACAGTGACCTCTGCGCCCCGCCGCGTCCTTATCTCACCCCGCCCCGGCAGCGCCATTGGCCCCTCCCGCCGCTCATCAGCCGGCTCCCCGCCTCCCATTGGCCGGCTGCCCACCTGCGGACGGGCGCACCGGCCGCTTCCTCGTCCGTCACCCGGCGACTCGCGCTGTGATTTGAAGAACGGCATCTCCTTTGACGCCCCTCGCCGCTAATCACTCGTGAGAAGAGCTGTCAATCACGGCGCCGCCTCGCCTCCGAGTGCTATTGGCCCAGTAACCCCTTTTCGGGCTTTCGTTTCTCCTCATTGGGTAATTGGATCGGATAGGGGGCTGGGATTGGGCAAAAAGCAGGTCTTGGGGGCGGGATTCGGCTCAGAGGGAGAGACCATTGGCCAGTAGGCTGGAGCGGCACCGCGTGATTGGCAGGAAAGGTGAAGAAGGCGGGGCCACCCGAGGTGAGGGTTGTATGAGGTGAGGGAATCTCGCGGGGTCTCGCTGGCTCTGGGCGCGGAGGCGCGCGGTGATTGGGCGGCGGGGGTCAAGGGGGCGGGACTGAGTCAGGGAGTCTCTGCAGCGGCCGAGTCCTATGGGCCGGCCGAGCTGGGTCCCGCTCGGTGATTGGGTGGGGGCGGCTCTCGCGGAGCCTGGTGGGCCGGGTCCGATTGGCTGCGGGCGGGTGTCGGGCGCGCGCCCCGCATGGGGGCGGGGGGGGCCGGCGGGGGGAGGGCAGGCCGGGTGCGCGTGCCCGCTGTGCGCTCCGCGCTGGGGCTCCGTGAGGAGGTGAGTGGCGGCGGCGGCGGCGGCGGCGGCGGCGGGTCGGGCGGCCGAGGCGGCGGCGGCCGGGGGGCGGAGCGGCGCTGCGCGGCGGGGGCCTGAGAGCCCGCCGCCCCCACCTCTGCCCGCCGCACGCAGGCGGCGGAGACCCCCCCCCCCCCCCCTCCCCCCCACCCGGCCCGCTCCCGCCCGCCCGCCCGCCCCGCCGGGGGAGCAGCCGCCGGCGCCCCCCGAGAGGCGCTGCCCGCCGCCCGGCCGGCCGGGTCGGGCTGTCAGGGCGCCGCCGCCGCCCCCATCGCCTCCTCCCCGCGCCCCTCTTTATCCCCCGGCCCGCGCTCGCCCCTGTCAGTCATTTGTCACTTTCCCCGCTCCCATCTTTCTCCCTTCGCCCCTTCTCCCCCCCCGCTCCGCCGCTGTTTTCTTCCCTGCCCCGTCCCTTTCTCTTCCTCCATCTATTTTTATCTCCTCTTCATCCCCTTTTGCCCTCCCCCCCTCCTGATCCTCGCCCTCCTCCCCTCGCTCCTCCCGTCCCTCCTCACTTTTTCTGGGTGCTTGTGTGTGTTTCAGGCCTTCAAGGAAAAGTTGCAAACTCCCGAGTTGTTTTTTTTTTTCCTCTCGCCGTATTTGAGGGAGCAGGTGCCTGAAAGGAGGGAGCTATGTAGGAGGTGCCTGGGCGCTCAGGGAGGTTCCGAGGGGGTAAATGGAGAGGATGTGGGAATGGAAGGGGTAGACTTGTCAGTCCTCTCAGGGTATTCCAGAGGAGAGACTCCAAACCCTCCTTCTGGAGGGAAGGGGGATTGATCGCTGTATTCCTTTTTTATAAAAAAAAAAAGAAAAAGAAAAAAAAAAAAAGTGAAGAGAAAAAAACCAAACGAAACCCAACCCAGTTGCCCAAGGATGGAGTTTCAGTAGCCAACCACAGCTGGACTCTTGGGGGAAGAGGGTTCGTGCACTCTGGCTCACGCACACATGAAGAGATTCTCCAAATTGTTTGGCTTCGTGAAGAGATAAGGCCAGTTGAGCTCAATGTTTTTAAAGGTGGGCCGTGTATGATGAAACCCAACTTCTTTTAAAGTGTAGCAGATTTCATTTTTATGGCCAAATGACAGCTTGACCCAGTTGTTATCCAATCAAAGGGCATTTTTTTGAATGTCTCTTTGTGGCACAACAGCCAACGCAAAAATGATGGCGGCTTACAATGGCGGTACGTCTGCAGCAGCAGCAGGTCACCACCACCACCATCACCACCACCTTCCTCACCTTCCTCCTCCTCACCTCCATCACCACCACCACCCTCAACATCACTTGCATCCAGGCTCTGCCGCTGCGGTACATCCCGTACAGCAGCATGCCTCTTCGGCAGCTGCGGCCGCGGCAGCTGCGGCCGCGGCGGCGGCAATGTTAAACCCAGGGCAGCAGCAGCCATATTTCCCATCACCGGCACCGGGTCAGGCCCCTGGACCAGCTGCAGCAGCCCCAGCTCAGGTACAAGCTGCAGCAGCTGCTGCAGTTAAAGCGCACCATCATCAGCACTCACAACATCCACAACAGCAACTGGACATTGAGCCGGACAGACCTATTGGATATGGAGCCTTTGGTGTTGTCTGGTGAGTAAAGAAAAAAAAACTGAACCGATTTTTCCTTTTCATTTTTTTTTTTTTACCAGATCATAATTCATTCTTGGTTTTGTCATTTGAATCAGAATACAAGCAAGCTGCTTACTACGATTCTTTTTTTTTTTTTTTTTTAACTGGTTCTTCTCTGTTCTTAGAAAGTTGGCTTCACTTGTTTTTGTTGGCAGAACGAGGTTCAGAGTGCTGAAGAGCAACCTCTGACTAACAGGCCTCACCATCAGTCTCTTTTGAGACAAATGCAACATGTTTGTATACTTTATATACGTTTTACTAGAATATGTATTCTGTGTAGCTAAGATGTGCTCCCTAAAATTTCAGGTTAACAAATAAGCGTTAGAATATGCATTTTGACCTGACTTAAGAGTTAGAAATTAAAAGCGTATGAAAACATCTTCCATCTCCAGTCACCTGTCAAGATCTTTGTCTAGGAGACTGTTTGACCTGCGGTAGTATGCTGTGTGCTACCTGTAACAGAATAGCTGAACTTTGCTCTCCTCTCATAAATGTAAATGGGATTTTCTGTCTTATTGTAGTACCGCCTACAGCCCTTTTATTACCCCAGACGCTATTTCAGAGGATTCTGTCAGCGGAGCATAATCTCTTCCCATATATTTCTGTGACCCCCTAAATACAATGTATGTAATTATTGCCCTTCAGGACCATTGAAGCAAAACTGGCACGATTTTTGGTATTGTTTCTGTTTGATAAACAGTTGTCAGTTTACCGTATTCTGAAACGCTCAGTAGAAACATGAGAGATGCCTTGGTGATGATTTGAGAGCGAGCGTGTTGCAGCACACTTCCTGTATCACAAATACGGAGTTTGAAGTGTGCAACTGTGTCGTCTCCCTACAGAACTTTCCACAGCGTTCAGTTGAGAAGACTTTCTGTGGTGCTTTAGGAGTTTTGCTTTAGGTACTGTACGTATTTCAGTTTTACTGAGAGAAGTCTTCCGTGGCTGGGGTTGCAGTCCGTACCGGCGTACGGTGGCAAAGTGCTTTTCAGGACAGGCCTCGGAAGGGCGAGGCACGTTATTGCTTCGTCCTGGCTCGTAAAGTTGGTCACTCATAACCAGACCGGTGTTTGTAATAAAATCGTGTTTTCCAGGGAGGCTGAACAAGCTGCACGACCCAGGCGTAGGTTAATGTTATAGTCGATCTTGTGTCCCTTAATTCAGAAGGCCTAGGGAGTTAATCTAAGTTTTCAAAGTCGGAGGAGTACTGTCGTACAGTCAGCACTGCTTCGCTCTCGCTATGGTACGGTATAAAAAAGTTGATATAAAAGAATGAAAACTGGCAAGAAATCTGCAGTAAAAAATTATCTAAAGATTATTTCCATCTGTTCATGTATTTTTTTTTATAAAGTGTGGAGTTTTTTAACTTAATTGTTATGGGCTTGCTTAAATTTAGATTGTTATGTAAGATCAGACCTTGTTATCGTTTCTACAAGCATTTTGTTTACCTATATGTGTTTCCTATGTCTTTATTTTCTCCGTTCTATTTGCCAAAAAATAAGGTACAGAGAGAGATCTGCTTTCATAATATTCAGGAGAATAAAAGGTCACGCTTGAATATTTAAATATAATAACATAAAAAGTGCTGAGGGTAAAAAAAGAAGTGTAGAAAGCAGAAGGGTCTGTCCGCTCCTGAGGGCCATCAGGTAGAGCGGTGCCGAAAGCGGCCGCCCATCCCGAGGCCCCTGACCCCGCCGCTGCCTCCACGCAAGCAGGAATTGCCGCTGGTGGGACTGTGCTTGCTAAGTTGTAACCACAGCTCTTACTTCGAGACAAGAACATCTTAAAAAAAGAAAAAACAAAGAGGGAGGGTGTTAAATAAAATAAAAGCAGAAGCCTGGGGCACAGATCTCCTTTGGTAACGCTGTGAGGCTACGCGGACTGAGAATGTCATTGGTCAACATTAGTTCCTCTTTGCTCACATTTGTTTGAATTCCGTGGTCAATGTTAGGCTTTTGGCATTTCATATTAACTTCTGCGAGTGATGCAGACCGACTTTAGGAGTCTGCAAGCAATAATTAAACTGAATTTTGGGTTTCATTCAGAACGTGAAAGAATGCCTGTGTAATTTAATTTTAGCCATGTGAGATAATGCAACTGAACATAAACATTGATTTGGATATTTATAGTTTAAGTTGACTGAGATGAGAAATGTACACTTTGGTACAAGTGTAACAGAATTTTCGGTAACATAAGGCCTAAGCTAATTTTGAATAAGGATTCTGTTGCTTATCTGTATCTCTTTCTGAGCACGTATTGGCACTAATAGATAACTGGAAGTTCATATCTGTACTTCTGAGGGAAATGGATGCTATTCTACAGATGATTTGAGTATTTGAAGAAGTAGTCTTTCATCTTGCTACTCAGATGTGTCATTGCATTGTCTAGAAAGATACAACTTACCCTGCAGTTAACTTCAGCTCGTCAAATAAGTAATCAGCAGAGTGTGGTATTGAGTTTCCCGTTAGCTTACTGAGAGAGATTTTGACTTGGCAGTTGAATTAGCATTTGTCATTAGTTCATTTGTCTGGTACTTCATGACGTTTTGGTGTAGCTAATGTGCTGCTGGAGTTTTTCACTCATGAAGAGCCAAAGCATCGTGCTTCAGCATTTTCATTATTAACCCGTGCAGGCTTGTGTTGCTGCCGCTAGTGTTTGTACACACAAGCTGTATCCTTGCTCATCTAGGCACCATTACGTTTTAAATCAACTATCCATGGCACGTCGTCTCCTTTGACTACGAGTCGATTTTAAAGTGAACTTAACCCAAACTGGCAAAGTAGCAAAGAATCTCTTGAACAATCGGCAATTAATTGCTAAATTTATCCATTTTCTTTGCGCTTTAACGTAAAGATGTGCATATTAATGCAATACCAAAGCTCGGTGTTTCTGAACTGTGACAAAAGAGGGGGGAACGGGAAGTTGCCGAAGCAGGAAAAGATGTGTAGGGACCTTCCCCAGGTTCTGCAGATTTGCTTAACTGTGCTCGAGTTTGGCACGTTGCCACTAACCAAGTTGCGGACCTAATTTGCTGAAAACAGAGCAATTTGCTCTTAAGTATTCACTGTTAACACATTCTTTAAGTGTTGAAAAAAATCCGGATTTTAGTTGCAGCGACAAACTCTGTTTGTGCCACGTGTTTCAAATTGTCTGTCTGATTTTTGGAAGTCGTGTGTGTATTCTGAGAATAAGGAGCTGTCCTTTGCAGAAGTGCTCCCTGTTTTGCTGGGGAGACATGCTACTGCCATCTGGTGGGATTCTGAAAATTATTATTAATAATAATAATAAAAAAATATCCTTTGAACCTGCCAGGGCTCCTAGGTTTTGGAGTGAGGGGTAAAGTCTTAATACCTTTGCAAGAGGTGCTCGTGCTGTTTTCACGCAGGATTCCTAGACCACTGAAGAGGAACTGCAACTTCTGTGGAGGTAGACAGGGAATCATTACTTTTGTTGCTGGTTCAAGCTGTTAACACCGCTGCTGAAATTTTATGAGAATGTCTTGTTGGTTGGGGTATACCCGCTCCCGTGGGATAAGAAACTATGACTCTGTAAGGTGTGTGGGGATTGTGTTTGTCTTACGTGTGTCTCTGATTTTGAAAAGTTATTGTCGTTCATCAAAGATTGTGAAATCAAGCAATCTGTTTTATTATTATCAAAACTGTGTGAAAGGGCATCTCTGTGGGAAATCTGTTACAAATGCCAATAGAAAAAAGTATATGAATTATTTTAAAAAAAAAAAAAGTCCTGATTTACACAATTTTAAATTGCAGTGTGGTTTTTAATGTATTTGCTTCTAATTCTTTTGATTCAGAAGGTCGAAGAGCAGCGTAACGTTCCAAATAGTTTGGCTGTTGATGTTGAGATAGCACAGTATGTCCAGGCTGTCATAACTTTTAAAGGCAGAAACCATTTGGCCTGAATCTACCGTTCATTCCTGGCCTTCAAAGGCCTGAAATCACCAAAGTCATTGCTAAATAAAAATCGCAAGAATATTGCATACAATTGATTGTTGCCTGGACCCTAGTACTATTTTAAGAGGGTTTTATCACTATACTGATACTAAGCACAGCAGTAGGAAAGACATTTCCAGGATAAACCGATAATCTCCTAACTGTTACTTTAAAGGAACATGTCATGCTGAGCAAGTATGCAATATAGTTAATTTGTTTTGGACAAAATTGCTAGAATGTATATTAGGAGAAAAAAAAAAGATGTTACAGCTTCAAAAAAGTATGAATAACTGCAGGATACGTTCCCCTTCTGGTGTCTGATATTGCTGTGAACCACGATGGTGTTTTGCATAGTTAATGCAAATAATAATAATGCAAAAGTCCAGTCTGGTAAGCATGAAAAGTTTAGAAAAAGGTGAATTATGAAAATTTGTTTTATGAAACCTTTCTTTCAGTGTGAGAGATTATTATTTTTTTCTTTTTGCTAAGCTGACACTGTTTGTATCATGATCTTTTTCCAGTCCCTCAAAACTCACCTTTTAGCGGAAGACAGTACTTGAACATTAGGAAAATGTCCTATGTTAATTAGTGTTTAGGTGGACAGTTGTTTGCTTTGCCTTAAACTATTTCCTCTGACATTTTGTATTAGTCTAAAATGACTTTTTTTGTAATTGATCAAAAAAATACAAAAGGGCTCTAAAGTTTATCCTGCAGCTCTCACTGTGAATGAGACTGAGCATAAATGGAGAACTGTAAGCAGGGAGTGATATCTCCGGTAGATGGAACAGAATATCCACCAGAATTGGATAAAGAGGCTCTGGAAGGAGTAATCCACGCCAATAATGTTATCCGGAGAGAAGATCCCTACAAAACATTCAAACTAAGCAAATCCAAGACAAATCCAAAGAGCCTTTTAAAGTACTGATATTGCAGCTGGCTAAGATGCAACAACAGTACTAATCAAGAATATAACTCACAAAAACCTTCTTAAGGGTGGAAAACATCTACCGTGTGATATGTTGATTTTTGGTGTAGTGAAATTTGCTTTTAGTAATAGGCAACAAAAGCGTTTAAAATTAATAAATAAAATGGTCAGAAATAGTTTTAAAAAGAATCCAGGATATTTGGAGGACTTGGCTGTCTGTGTTGACTGTTGTGTTTCACACTGCTGATGGTCTTCACTCATTTAGGTAAATATGAAGCTTTTCTGTTCAAAGATGCATCTGCTTTGTCTACATAGACTGCAACAGAAAAATGTGAACAGAAATTTCCAGTTAGAAAAGATTGCCACTGTTTAGTTCTTTCTAGTTCCAGTATGCAAACGCTTCCTGTTAGAAGCTGAGATATAAATGTCGTTATAATTGCCTGACTTCTTATGGATGACATTTTTTAAATGATGTCGCCTCTCGTCGTGCCGCTGGGCAGAGTCTCTTTCCTCCCAGTAGCCTGTCTGGAATGGGCTGTGGGTACCCGCCGGAACCATTCCAGGTAGGAGCACTGTGTTGAACACTGGCTTTTTTGGTTTTGCACTTTATGTGTTATACTTCAGTGAGTTCCTCTCGTCCGCGTCTGATGCAGATAGGCAGTGATTTCCTAAGGAAGAGACTAAGTGGGTTTTATCCAGCTATTTCTTGGAGGAAACCATGAGGATGCCTAAGGCAAAAGAGACAATACTGGCAATGTGCACATTAAGGAGCAGAGTGTGTATTGTGTTTCACACTTACCATCACAATTTGAGGATGTGCAGGTGATTATCTTTAATCGCTATGTCAGTATTTTTTAAAGGATTGCTTTGTCTAAATCGGATTCTGACTCTATTTGTGAAGAAATATAGTAGAACAATGACCTTACTCAGGTTTTTTATATGGGAAATTTTGCAAAGCGTGTATGTTTAAGTTGGGGTGGGTTTTTTCAAATTTCATGAGAAGAAAAATTGTGTTAACATTTAAATGACTATTCCCCAAATGTGCTGAATTAAGTGAAATGGATATAGTAACTCCTTGCATTCAAACTAGACGTTGGGAATTAAGTGAAATTCTATCTAAGTAATATACTAGATTGTTCATTATTGCCTTGTAAGATGATGCAAGAAGGAAGGAATGTGGATAACTTTTTTTTTTTTTTCTCCCCAAAGTTGGGTGAGGACCATTTTGGATAAATTAGTTGACTGTAATTTATGCCAAGGTCAGCATTTCACAGGTCACTTGAAATGCACGTTGTTCTGCAGCACCTGCAAATCTGGATGTTGTTTGTATCCGCGTACAACTGTAGGCTGATAATGCAGTTAGATTGTGGTAGCATTCAGTATTTTCTCTTTCCTCTGAATTCTGCAAATGTTACGGCGGAACAGCTTGTGACTGGATCTACAATCTAATATTGATTTTTCCAAAGACCTATTTCTGATGTTCTTTTCCCCTCTCCCCCCCGCAACTCTTTCACCTTTTTTTAAGAGCGTGTTTAAATCGTCGATTTCAGTAATCTGAAAACACAAATGCCTTTAGTGTTTATAAATGGGTGAAGGTGTAAGCCTTCATACCCAGTGTATATGATCAAATGGAGTAGTAAATAAAGGCAAGTAACAAGTGTGTGTGTTGTATGAGGCTGCTTGATGTCGCCAGGCTGCTTGATTTCTTGGGGGAACAATGGGATTGAGAGTGAAAATAGCTCTGGGCAGGTAAAGTAGAAGGAAGCCTTTGGGATATGTTTGAAGTGTTTTTTGATGGCTTGTAATGGTTGTATCTGGGTCTCATGTATCTTTAATCCTCTGGAAAGTTCTGCCTTCTGGTCTGGAATACATAACATTCAGCTTTTCACGTGAGAAAAGTTAGCTCAAAGTTGTATAGAGCTTACTAAAACTGAATTTGTGTTTATTTAAATGAACAATAATTTGTTAATATCACTGGTAATGTTTTTTTAAAAGGCGTATAAAAAAATCCACAAAGATCTGTAACTTAAGTGTTAGAAAATAAGAGAATTGAGAAGCTGGCTCAGTCGCAAAACTGAGCATAGGTAAATGAGCTTTATGGTGGAGGGAGATGTTTGGGGGAATAATACTGCATTTAGGTTAAACTATTTCTGTAGGCTCCTGTATCTAAGTACACCCATCTGTTCTATATTTGAGGGTTCGCTCTTGAAGTCCTGTTTGTCTGAGTTGTTCGGAAGCAAATACCGAACAGTAGCTTTACTACTAGATTTTGTGTACCAACGAGATCTAGCTCCCAGGTTCTTTATATGGAAGTTTTGGTTACTAGAGCACAGCGTGCCTTTGGCTTCTTAATAAGAAAAGTTGCAGTGGAGCAGGCGAGTCTTCTTTTTACACAGAATGTGAAAAATTTTCCCCTCTCTATTTCTGAAAGATTGAAAAGGTGTATAGGGAACGGTACAGTCTTCTTGCATGATCCGGGGATAATTTAGTTGGGTGCAGTGTGCAGCTGGGTTGCAACATCTGATCAGTTTACCTCTGTATTCTGCTTGGTCTGACAAAGGTTCTCCATGCTGACTACGTGGTGGCCACCCCTATAACTGGGCCGGTGGTCACAATTGCTTGGTAACACCTGTATTCTCATACAGTACTTGGTATAAATGTGCTGAAGCAATGTTAATTACTTGTTAGTAGCAAGAATATGTTATAGGACTGTTCTAACAGGTCCAAATAGAATTTCAACTGAGACAAAAAATAAATTAATTTTTGTCTGCCTTTGTTGGTTATACTTTTGCTGTGTTTAGACTTCTGTTAGTTTTATTTCTGTGCTTATTTCTGAACTCTGGTGCTTTCCTGAGAATAGAACTGGCTACTTTGTTGAATTCGTTGAAAAATGAAAGTCCTTGGAACAGAGAATAAGATGATACAGGGGAAATTTAGATTTTAAAACCCTTCTGGAATATGAGAAGTAAAGTAAAAAGCAGGCTCCGTACTCAGAACAGGTTCTAGGGTTTACTGAAAACCCATTTATTTCTGGTCAAAAGAATTCAATAAAAAGAAACTTGGCTCAGTTACTGCAATTTCCTCTGTAACCTTTAGAATCTAAGAGTAAGCACTTGATTAAAGATTAAGTTATAAATATTACTACGAGAGTAATCTATCTGAAAATGTTTGGATTTTGTTTCTGAAATTTAAGTATGTAGTATGCCTGATACTTACTTAATAGCTGATGTCCATTCTAAATTTCTGTAATAGATTATTTAATGGCTGTGATCAATGACTGCGTTCTCTGTTGCTTAGTACCAGGTATTTACAACGCTAATATCACTTTCTGTAAACAAAATATAGTCTCAGTTTCCAAGCTGTAGCTTGGATTTATGCCAGTTTGAGTCTGTCCTAAATTACCTGTAAAAATAGGAAATTCTTAAAGTAATAAATGATAGTTTTAGGTAGTGCAGCCTTAATGTTGATTACACTAGTAAACAGGCTCATTAGCACTGGTGTGAAGTGTTGAGTTTGGAGTTGTACAGATCTCCTCCTGTGTTACCAGTGACGGAAATGTCAGTATGTGGTGATGTGTGTGCTGGAGATGGGTGGGAGCGGAAGCCAGCGGAGCTGAGGACTGGGAGCTTCTAGGAGGAGAGACTTAGGATGAGGATGGGTTAACTGGAAGTGCAGGGTGGAGGAAATGGGAGAATGAATCCCTGCTGCATGTGAAATACCCCGTTGGCCCGGGCCAGAACTGGGTCTTGCGTCTGTCACTGGTGGCATCTCTCGAAGATGACTGTTACCTTGTCTGGGTTGGAATAGCACAGATTAGTTTCCAAACACAGGAAGAATCTTTATAACTCTCAGAGTTGTCTAATGTGGATGTGTTCAGCTGCTCTACAAACAGTTAACTGCAGCCGGAATGGACAAAGCCCCAGTGTTACAATTTGAAAATACATCACGTAGTAGATGCTCTAAGTTTTGCTTTATTGTGACTCAAACTAACTATTACATGCAATTTTGTAAAAGTAGACCCCTGAGTGAGGTAGTAGGTGCTTAAATGAAAGTGGCTTGTGACAGGCAGTACAAATATGTATGTAAAGGATAGAGGCTTATGTGGTTAATGCAGTTATTTATTGATAATAGTATTTGACCATAATAAGCAGTAACAAGGAAAGAGTGAATGCGAGTGGTAGTGGATGGGATGGGGAGTGAATGGGGTGGTAGCTGGAGGTGGTACAAACCATAGCAATTATCTGCTATCTAAATACAGGGATGTTATAAAAAAGAACACTGCTGTTGTAGCAGTAAGCTGCGCCTTTTAAAAAAAATAACATAGGTAACATATTTTCTTTACCTTTTTTCCCCCCACTGTGTTCTGACTGTCCTTTTTATCGCTTCCACACCTTTTTCTTATTTTCCAGTATTGTCTGTGGCACTTTGTATGAAGTGCAGCTTATCAACAGCATGTTTAAATGAAGACAACAGTGTTTAGGTATGAGGGCTAAATTGTAGGAAATAAACACTGCTTTTCTGTGGAAATCATTAGAGCCCCATTTATAGAACACTGTAGGAGTAACCCGGGAAAGAGCAAAGTCATCTGCTCTACGGAAACATTTGGCATTCCTTAGTATGTCATATATGCCATAGGAATGGGCTAGAGACTGGCCTGTGGATGTAAAACGTGTGCAAATACTCGTGATCCAAGCCCGTAGGTCACAGAACCCAGTATCTTTTTGGGAAATCCCCAGCTGGACTGTGGGCAGTGTCGTGGTTTGGGCCGGACTGGCCACTGAGACCTCAAACCACGACAGTCAGAAGTGCCCTAACTCGGTCTAAGTGTAATATCTTAAAATTGTGAAGATACTGATACTTTTAATATTTGATTATATGTTGTAGAGTACACTGAGAGCCTCGATCAGTGAAATTGTCAGCACATTTTTCTAGGTTTCAGAGTTCTGTAATTTTGCTACAAATTGCCTATTAGGAGTTTCAGTAATCATGGAAGAAATGGAAAAATGACAGTTGAGTTCAGCTGAACTCAGTGGGTGATGCGTGAGCGCATACAGCATGGTTCAAGGACAGCCTTGGAGTACCCGGGTGCGTACAGCTTCCCAGGAGAGGGAAGAGGAGACTGGACACACTGCGTTAGGGGAATACAGCCCTCTACCAAAATGCGTTGCTGTTCATATACCAAAACACCAGAACAATCTGGACTTTGTTTCAATATTTAAAGCTGTATCTTCTTTTGTTAGGTGAGTGATGGAGAAAGGAAGGTAGACTTGTGTCGGCCTTGATATTAAATAACTTCCATGACTATGGCTGACTTTGGAACACAGCCATGTACAGTGTTTGAAAGTGCTTAGTAAGAATTTGAGCTTTAATCATGAGGACTGGAGCAGAATCAGTGTGTCCTGGTAGTATCATTCTTTAATTTCCTGATGTGGTATTTTTCTATAAAGGCTTGGAAGCATATGTGTGTGAGTGGAATTTTTATGCTGTTTATGATGTTGGATATAACACCAGAATGGTTATAGCAGAATCATTGTGTAGAATATGTACTTTGATAAATTATCTTCTGTTATTTCTTTAATTTTCTTAGAACACGGTATGATGGTATTTATGTGTAATATGAAAAAAATAAGTTCAGAGCTTTCTGTTGAAGAACCTCTTGCAGGAAATTTTTTTGAAAAATAAAATATACTGGGAAATGTAGGAATCCTTGGACTCTGGAGAATTATTTTCTTTCCCCCATTCTCTTTCATATGCAAATACATTTTAATAGGGGCAAAAAAAAATTGCTCACCATAGAAACTGGTGTTTTAGTTTCCTCGTCATGTTGGAATGGTGCTATTGCAAATTTTCATCCTAAATCTAATCCTGGTTTCATGGCAATATTTTTCTTCATTATTCTGGCACCACCAGGCGGTGCTCTTATAGTTTTCTTCATTTTGTAAGTTAAATGTAGTGTCAGAATAGAGCCTTTGCTTAATGGGAGCAATAAAGCTGAGGATGGTGTTGAACTGATGGTCAAGTAGTTATTCTGGCTTTGATCTACACTATTAGTTCTTTCTGAAAAGCTACTGATTTTCCCTTCTCTCTTGAAAGTGTGCATAGGGGTTTTAATTTCAGATAATGCATTTTAATATTTTATTTAGTATAAATCCTTGTAGCTATTGAAGAATATTTGTCTATCAATAGCAAAACGTATTCCATAAAGGTAGTAGCAGTTTTCAGAAATGAGCAATCTTCTTCCTGGGAAGTAATTGCTAAGATCTGTGCTGGCACTTGTTGGGCTCTGCAAATGAGAGTTGAAAGCCAGCTTGGTTGTAGATTAGGAAGGAGAGAGTCCAGCTTGTGGTCTGGGTCACTGGACTTTGTTTCACTGAAAACCATTTTATTTTTCTTTTAACTGTTTTGCTTCCTAATTAATAGATTAAGGTTTATTACAGGAAATACGGGGAAAGTTAGATCACAGTCCATTTTGAACCCTTTTCATTTATGTATGGCACTTCTGTCTGGAGCTCACGGTGCACTGACTTCTGAATAGAAGTGGGTGACTTTCTGTCTTTTAACAGAGTACCTTTTTGGCTTCCTCCTGCCTTTGTTTTTAAAGACCCTTGACAACCGATATGAAACTATTTGAAAGCCCTAAATAAGAAGTTTTTTCTCCCCAGAGATTACATAGTAATCAGAACAAAAGCATTGTTAAAAAGGCTCTTCTCGTGTAGCAATATAACTTTCCTTTGGATGTTTCTGTAAATTCTTGTTGGCTCATTTACTTCACATCTCTTGTTTGGAGGGAGAATATCTCGCACGTAAGCTTTACAGAAGAAGGAAGAGAGTATATCAGTCATTCCCAGACTGCTTGCAATCAATCTTTCTTAATTTTACCAGTTCCTAGGCTAGCATTTTTAGGTAAAATGAAGAAGAGAATTTTCTGAATCTCTTAGTGCTTTCCGACTCTCCTGTGTTCTCCCCGAGGGCTTTTGAAATCCTGTAGACCAGACCTCCTTGATGTTGATTTGTAGCTTGTGGGTATGTTGATGAAGCAAAATTATTCTTTTTGTTATTGTTCTGACTGACTGAAGGGACATGGATCAAATAGGTCATGGAAAGACATGATATTCATAAAATTAATATGCATAGCTTAAAACTGCACAAGGTTACAAATGTAGACTGCATAGAGCACCTCAGCGGTTCCTGTGCCTGGCTTGGCTGTGGCTAACAGTTGAGAGAGGTGCATCTGCGAGCTAGCTCTTACCGCTTCGTGTGCACTAAAACAAAAAGAAAGACAGTCAAAACAATACAGGAAAAATTGAGATGCTGGGTTTTGGTTTTTTTAATGAAAGTGAGGAGTCTTCCATTCAATTAGCATTTTTCAAGTCATGATTCCTCTTTCAGTCACAAGGACGCATCCGGAACAAACAAGAATAGACCCAGGCTGAAAGTGACGTCTGCGAAAATGAAGATCTGCCAGTAGTTTTGTTAAGGGCACATGTCCTCTAAGTGTCGTTCTGGAAACTGATCTTGTTAACGTGATGTGCAGTTAAAGGACAATGGAGTTTAATGGTTTATGTTTTCTTGTAGTTCAGCATATGTAAATGAAAAAAAAACCAAACCAAACACAAAAACAACTGAGAGTTGTATTAGGAAAAATACCCAGCTCTTAAAGTGAAATAAACAAAATCAGTAATAACTAGCATCTACCTTATTTTTATGTCTAAATTCAAATTGTTGGGGAGAGAAGCTCCCACATAATAATTGCTGTTAATTTAAATGGGGAGAACTCTGCTTTTCCTCATCCCTTGTTTCTTTCACTGTTTTGAATTGACCGAATGAATTCACTGTTACTGTCCATGACATTTTCATATTTTTTTTATATGCCTCGTCCTTGCTGACAAGCATATCTGATTTGAAAGACTCAGCTTTAATTTAGGAGCTGCATTTGGTTGAGGGTGTGCTTTCACAGCCGCGTTGGTGGCAGCCCATCCGCTGTGCCTGAGTTCATGTGACAGTGTCCCGAATTGTTCGTCAGCTGTTGAGTGCTGCTTCACAAGTGAATATTCAGATCATGAGCTGGAACAAAAGAATATGAAATGAAGGCCTGCTCGAATTCTTTTCAGGTTTAAATTTTAAAGCCATTAAAAGCTGCCATTTATGATCTGGCAGAGCAAGACATTTATCTTCTCTGTTTAGATCCGGACTGCTTCTTGAGAGGGACAGTCTCAGTGCGTGTTCTGGGCAACACTTCAGTGTCGATAGCTAAAGACCAACCAGCACAGATCCTGCGTGCCCTCAGCCTTTATGCATGAGTATTCTAACAGAGAATATCATAAAGCAATACTGATAGGTAAAAATATTTAAAAAAAATAAATCTGTTTTACCATAGGTCACCTGATTTAATTCAAGGAAATAAGAGTTCTATCTAACAGCTTAACTAAAAGCAGTTTTTAATTATGAAGTGGAAAGTAACTTTTATTTGTTTTTTAAGTTATTATAGATAGCTCAAGGTACCAAAGTGCTTTTCTGAGCATATTTGCTCATTGACTGTATTTGAAAAGTCAGGATTAAGGTCTTCCACTGTGCTTTTGACGGCAAGGCATTGACATACTTACCCAAGCCCGTAATCTGAATTGCAGCTTTCCTTTTGCCCCCGCAGAAGGAGAAAAGCATTTATATTCTTTAGGTTTGGATTATTTATTGTTTTCTGAAGCAGTTGAAGAAAAGTAGGTGAATGTTGACAGAATCGGGACCAGCCTTGACCTACTTGTGGCTTTTTCTCTGATCTCTGTCTGGGGCATGTCACCTTATCATTTTTATGCTGCTGTTTACTCATCTGAAGCCTCATCTAAAACATTAAGAACTGACAGGTGCTTGGTAATTTGAATATTAAATGTATATATCATCACTCCCACAGTTGTTCCCAAGAAGATTTTGTCACTTATCATATGACCCAGTAAAGGGAATCCTTTTGTAATCATTTTTATTTCGTACTGAAATATTGTTTAAACTTTGGGTTTAAAGTGTTATAGAGCCATTAATTTCATTCCCCTTTGAAATTCTGCATTTTCCAAGAGTCTGTATTTCACTTTACAATGTCCCAAGACTGGAATTGCACCCATGGTAGTGATTTATGTTATCACAAGGTTTTTGGCTGACTCAGAATAGAGAAACATATGTTAGGATTTTCGCGTCAGTTCATGGAGATCATTTAAAACTAAATATAGCTTTGAAACTAATAGGTTAGACAAGAGCCCTGCAGGTCTGACTTTGGCATTTCTTTGGATAAAGTTGTGAAACCAAAACAGCTGCTGTGTAGGATGTAAATTAGTTCAGTTTATAACAATTCGGGTTGGTTTTTCAGGGCAGGGGGAGGAGGACACACATTTTCCTTGAAGATCCTTTAATATTTTAAACAGTTATCTAAGATTACATATTGTGGGTAAGTTTTGGGGGGGGGGGGCGGGGGAAGGCCGAGCATCGCTGAAGCGTGCAGTCTCCTCCAGCGCCTGCTTCTTGTACCTGTTGACTTGGGCGCTGGCACCGTGAGATTAACAGGGTTGGTTGGGTATTTTTCTTCTGCTGACAAGTCATGTAGACATTTACTGATACAAAAAAATAAAACTTTTCAGCAGTGTGTAGGGGTAGCATCCTGCCAGCATCAGCACTTGGAGAGGAGCAGAGGACATGGCCTTTCAATAAACCTTTGAACTTTGCTACTCTGTCTTATGGCACCTTTTGTAACTTAAGCCAGTGACTTTAATTGCTGGCTAGTGAGCATATCACACCTTCAGGCCCTGATCAAATGTATTCAGCAAAGACCTAAAGCTAATGCAAGAAATATTATAGCAGGATGAGATTAAAGGAACAAGACTGTTCTGAGTGCTCTCTCCTTTATTTGTGAATGCCAGTAAAAGAAATGTGTGACGTGTTCTGTTTAGCAATAGAAGAGATGCTGCCCATCGGCCAGCAGAGCTGCAGTAGCATATCTTTCGTTTTATACCTGAAGTACAGTTGTATTTTAATCTCTGAGGGTTTGGTGTGGTTGATGATATCACTGGTTAATGTTTCAGTTATTGATCATTGTAATGAATTTATTATTCAATTCTACTTCAATCTGGAAATATTATCCCGGAGAAGGAAACAAAAATAAAGTCTGCAATAGAGGTCAGCAAAAATCAGTCATCAGTGTTTTTACATTGATCATTTATTTTCTTCTTGTATTATTATGCAGTTATTAAACATTCAGGTAGACTTGCAATGGAAACATTTCTCAGTTAGGAAGCTCGAGTTCATTTTACTGGCTTTAACAAATCATCTGAAAAGGTATGCTTTGCTTCAGATAAGCATTAGATATAATACTGGCATAGCGATGCTGTCCTGTCTTGCAAAAAACTCTAATTATTTGTTTGAGCAATGGTCATACACTTTATCACAGTTCCAAAGGGGGTCACGTTAAGTCTTGGGAAGCGTCACAAAAGTAGAAGGTTGAGGTTAAAGGACTTGAACTTTGACAGGAGCAATCCTGACT
This sequence comes from Pluvialis apricaria, assembly GCA_017639485.1. Classification (NCBI taxonomy): domain Eukaryota; kingdom Metazoa; phylum Chordata; class Aves; order Charadriiformes; family Charadriidae; genus Pluvialis; species Pluvialis apricaria. Next base: position 2,767,200 of record CM030024.1, read on the forward strand.
GCCAAACGCTCAATACCAAGAAGTTACTTAAAAGAAAATATAGACAAGGACTTGCTTTTACCTGAAAAGTTAGATTTTGTGAATTTTACAGTATTTCAGTCATTTGAGTAGTAAGCCAAATGATCTCTCATGGACTTATCAACAAGCTGAGAAATTGCATTGGTTACACGTGCTGCCTGTCGCAGACATGAAAGAATTTTAAAACGTCTTGTACCGCTCTCAGCAGGCTGTTAATTCAAAGGTACTATTTACCTGTCTATTTTAGTCTGTCACTCTAATATCTTAATATTTCTGAAATTGCCTTTTGAATCTAATGAAAAGGAGTGGTTATGGCTCCGATGTAATTGAGACTGTCAAGGAAATAGGTGGAATTTTTACAGCACTATGAGACTTGATGGTATGTGACAGAGGATCATTCACTTCACTGGTCCATGGTAATGGGAGACTGATGTCTCTCTAAACTCCTGCTTAATAAATACAAGCCGGTGGAGGTTTTTTCCTCCTCCTTCTTTGCAAAGTTGTGAGTTTTTCTTAAATCTTCATTAGCATATCCTAAAATAAAAAGCACTTTTTTCATGTTCCAAAAATATCCCATAACCCTAAAGCATCTTCTAGACTTCTGGGTTGTACAGGTTATGACTTTGTTTCACACTTGTGTTTTGACATGTCCCTTCTGTTCCTACACTAATTCAAAGAAGGAACAACGACTGTGCAGTGTTGATCGCATAGAAATCATTACACAGGAAAAAAAAAATAATAGCAGTTTACAGTAATTTACGTGAGTAAAATGTACAGAGGAAGGATCAGAAAAACCGATGTCCGGTTGCCTTGTATACGGCCAGAAAGGTGCCATTAATGCAGTTGGGCACTTTACCACTCTTGTCAAAATATAGAAAGGATTATCTTCAGTTTAAGTTGCCAGATGTGCTGTTTATTTTGTTTCTCAGCTATTACTTCTGGTTTATTCAGCAGAGGAGGAACTGAGACGTCTCTGGTTAGTGTTTACTTTGGCCATTGTTAAGCGTTGGTGTTGGAAATTGCTGTACCTTATAAGCTTAATGTATATTTTAAGTAATATTTTAAAGTTCTGTGACTCGGATATCCATTCCCATGCAAGACAGATAAATAAAAATTACTGTTGTTTAAAATGATTTCTTGTAAAGGGAATGGAAGAGAGAGTAGCAACTAAGAAGTATTCTGAGTTGCAATACTGTATTCTGTATTATTGTAGTCAATAAGGAATGGGCAGGATATAAGTTGAAACTTGAAAGGTCAATAAATAAGATCTACCTCTTCCAGTTAAAAACCTTGATGAATGTTTGTAGATTTATCATTACCACAGAATTTGGGGAGATGAATATAAATAGCAGTATTTCATAAAATTAAAAGGTACTGTGAGCCTCATACAACAAACGTATCAAAGTCCTGAGGCATAGTACTTAACCAACACACACAACTATTTCCCTTGGTGGTAGCAGAGGACGCTGGAGTGTAATTACTTTGGAGTGAAGTACTGTGTTTCAAATATTTGTTGCAGACTTTGGTTTGAATACTCTTCTGATTTTTTTTCATGTGCTGGCAAACAGCCAAACATGATAGTGCGGAAAAAAAAAGGAATGGCTGAAATACGATAGATTTAACTGGGAAGATGAAGTATTGAGATTGATTCGATGATATTGAGATGAGGTGCGGTGCTGGGTCACAGTGATTATTGTGTAGCTTCATTGGAGTAACGAGGCAAAAGGAGTTTAGTCACTGTTTGTTCTTTGGTTTTGCTTTGTCGCTGTCCCCCACCCTGGGAGATGGGAGGGAGGATGAGGGGTGCAAGGGAAAGCCGGTAGTGAAACTTAAGATGTTGGGCATGATTTCTGTGGGAAACTAGGTATCTGTCTAGAGGATATGACCAGAGACTTTATTAACCTACTTTGCTACGGAGGTGCAAAAATATTCTAGGAACTGTGCCAAAGCCTGGAGGCTTGTTGGACACGGAGAAGAAGGTTTCTCATTTGGGTTTTCCTTGGTTGGCTAGTGGGAATGGGAATAGAGGTCAGTGAATTGGGCCAGGAATGTAGTAGTTCATGTAATTGTGGCACACGCTTTAAAAATAAAGAAGAAAGAAGTGCAAAAATACATGGAGATTTATATGTTTGTTGGGCATGTTATTTATTTGTGAACATCACAGACCTTACAGAGCTATGCCATTGACTCAAAAAAGAATTTCTGTTGCGGAATTAAAAAATGTATCTGAAAAAATGTCCTATATAGTGTACTAACTTATTCTAGCCGTGGTTCGTATAGGCAGTTGAGAAGTAAATAAAAAGGTCTCAAGCATAGCCAGAAAATTTTGTGTAAATGGGGAAATAAATTTGATTTGGAAAGCAGTTTCAATTTTAAGCTTCCATGAAGGAAGACAAATTAAACATTTTTAAAGATATTAACCATAACAGTACCCCTTTAATTTTCTATCCTTTCTTTTAAGTAAGATACTCGGAATCAATTTTTGTTCAAGGAGACAGATTTCTTGCAGTAATCAGTTTTGCTTTTAGCTCTGATTTTTAAAGAATAAGTGATAATGGCGCACATGCTTGAGGGTGTGATTAGAACGCAACATTAAAAGGCTTTTTAGGACATCTACGGTTGAAAAAGGAGCTCTGGAGAGGTCTGCATTTGGCAGCTGAGCAAGACGTGAATAAAGCATACCTTTGAAGTGTGGTATGAAGAAAAAGTCGCTTAACCCTTTCACATGAAATGCCTTTTAGTGAAAGTTAAATCTAGGTGTTTTCTTCAGGCTCATCTGAAAGTTACACATTAAATCTGTTAGCTTGTATTCAGTCTTTTCTTGCCCCAAATGAATCCTGTACCTCTCAAAAGACCACCTGTCATGAATATGTGTTAGAAAGACTTGGCTATTTGCAGTAACTTACAGTACGGGGGTTTTGGAGTGCCTTTGAGTATTTTTTGATTACCTTACAGTATTCTGTTGAATATGTTGAGAAAACTTAATAAAATGCTGAGAATGCACATTGGTAGTAAGTTAATTCAATTGTCTTTTTTGATAATCATCTTAAGGAACTTACTTACTTTCTCTTCAGTGTCTTTAAACACACACAAACTCTTGTTCAAACGCAAATGCCTGGATGTAAAACCTACTTTACATGCCTAAATTTTAGGAAATTATTTAGCTGGTAAAATACATTTTTGTAGGTTCCAGATGTCTAAAAGTGTAAGAAGTGTTTTTACTTTTGTCTGTGAACACCTTTACCCAACTTTTAGCAATCTGTATCAGTCTGCAAATGGCTGTTTAATATCAAGTGATCTGTAGCGCGAGTGAGCGCTCAAACTGATGCAGAACTGCTGAAGCTGACCTGTGTGGCAATGAGCTGTCACCTCTGGGTGGAGTACTGCTCTTCAGTCTTAACGCAAGCTGATGGGGCACTTTGCACTTCGGGTAGGTGACAAAACTTGAAACAAAATGGATATCTGGATGAAAAAATTTGAGTACCTCCCCTTCTGCCCCCAGCGGTGCTGGCAGTTACAGGAGTTCCCAACCAGCCCTATGGATTTAGCGTGCAGACCTGTATTACCATGTAACCTGGGCAAAAATACCCCCAAAACAGATAAATAACCTCTTCTGTCCCTCTACCATTTATATAAAACTCAGCAAATGCTCGCTGTTAGTGAAGACTTCTTAACAAAACCTAGTTGAATCGCAAATGTTGAGCAGCCAGTGTAATGCTGCGTCCTCCTGGAGCGTGGTCTGCGATTGAACTGTAGCATCTCACCTTTAGTTCCCAGTTGCAAGGGTTTTGGGAGAGAAACCAAGCGGTTCCACAGCATACAGACCCTACTAGATTATGTCCACAGCAAGATGCTTTAATTCTGATGTTGTTCTCAGTGTGATTTTAATTTTTCTGGAGCTTTGGCTAGCTTTTGTTTTACTTGATCCGTACTGAGACGCAGGTCATTCTTCCTAGGTTAGTACTGAGACGCAGGTCATTCTTCCTAGGTTAGTTAGAATGTGTCACTTCGGTTTTAAATGAGGTATTTTCCCCAAGCATGGGCCAGGCTTAACTGTAGGTAAGGAGCCGTTAAAAGGTGAGCTGAGGAAGAGGAGGAATACAGCAATCGCGACTTTCTGATATACTTGAAAAGGGAATTGGAAATAGATTTTTGACGTGTTTGCTATCACCATTCATAAATCAGTGACACCAAGTTTTGTTTTGCTTGAGTAGCTTGAGTAAATAACAGCTTCCAAAATATTTTTACTCTTTCCTGTACTGTTTTTTTTATGCTTACCTGTGAAGACTGCTGCACGTCTTGCCCTTTGCTTCTTTAAACTTCTATTATCTTAATTTTGTTAGCTGAAAGTTAACTCTGAGACAGTCTCAACACCTCCAATAACATATTGTACTGCTTAAAAATGGTATAACTAGCCAGACGTGCTCTCAAATTTTAATTAATACAGTGAACATTGACCTGTAAATGAATAACTAATAGTAAATACTTCTCTATAGAGTAAACATATCCTTTTGCTTCTTCCTCTGCTTTTTACCCTCACTTGGTTTAAATTAGACCAGAACCTTCAAGTTGTATACTGTTACTCGTTTTATTTGTAACTGTAGCACAGTCTGGGCTCAATTTTGAGTGGGTCTTTACAGTATCACTTAAGATGAGTGGAGGAAAAAAAAAATACAAAAAAAAAGCAAGAAAACAAAGAAAACAAAATGAACCCCCCCAAAGAGGTGGCTGTTAGATATGCCGCTTCCCTACATCTATGGTTTTGAGAAAAAAGCTTTTGTCTCATACAGTTAACTGTTTAAATTCCTTCTACTTCATTGTAGGGGCAGAGTATGCCATTACTAAAAGGCAATAAAGCAAGCTGCTTTCTTGTGTTGCAAAGGTTATTTTGTAAAGTAAAATGTACATCGGAGAGAGGGCAGTGGGTGTTGTGTCTTCCAGTGGCAGCGATGCTGTGACATCCTCCTGTCGGCCTGTTGAGCTCTTACCTCTGATCGTGATCGCACTGTCTGCATTGTTCCTTTTTGCTTTTACACTGACTGTTTTTGGATGTCTGTGTCTCAAAGTTAAATCTAAGTGAAATCAAAGTTTTGCTCAGTAGTGTCTCCTCAGCGATCTTTTTCAGTTTGCTTTCATATCATATCTCTCAAAATAAAGATTTTTTTTATCCACTGTTAATATTTCATTTTAGCATCTTTGAAGTATTGCCAGCTGGAGACTGCTGCAGACCAATAGTGACCTGAAAATCATTAACAGCACATCCATTTCTTAAATATCTCAAAAAATAACAGCTGTTCTTTTTGATAATGGCTTTCAACAATGAAACCTTTTTCTTATTTCTCTATGCTTGTGTGCTAAAAATTCTGCTATCAATACCAACTTTTACTCAGTGTATTCTTTCAGACTCTGTTAGAAACGGGTTAATCTTCTGTGCAGCAGCTGCTGGGGCTCTTTGTAGCCAATGATTTGCAGCAGGATCGTAAACAGATTTTGTGGAAACTTTTTAAGTCCATGAACGACTGGTGAAAATACATGGTTGCACTTCATAACTGTCAGTGTTTGTTACGTGTGTCTGTCTTGTGGGCCCTGATTAGCTGCTTAGGGTGAGCAGATAGTTAATATAGCTCGTGGGAAGGACAATAAGAAATGATGTAATTTACCCCTAGGCTTGTGTTTCTGGCCCCTGCATGAGTACAGGACCCACCTTTTGTCAGCGCCTCTCTTCACTCCAATGGGTAGTCGTCCTCAGATTTGGTGTACTTCTCTGACTTCGGGTTCTTCTTCAGCGCTGACGATGCTGTGACTCTCTGATCTGTTGATCCCCACTTGTTTATTCTTCCTTAGTGGTGATGGGCCTCGTGCTGTAGGTTTAAACCAACCCTCCCAAGAGCTCTGGTCATTGGAATAAAGTGAAGAAGATTGGACGCTGCACCGCTGTAATATTTTCCTCTTTCTTGTAACTTATCTCTGTGTGGCTTTTCCTTTAAAAATTACAGCTAAAATGATTATGAATATCTCCTTTAAACGAGATTGTATCAGCTTTTGCACCTCTTAAACAATGCGTGTACAGCCAGAGGGTAAAACACGGCGTAATACCATGCTAATTGCGTGAGCGTGTATGCTAAAATTCTCTTGTTGTGAAAAATCCAACAGAAACAAAACCTAACTCCCTTCTAATGACACCGCTCAATTAGCCGCCTCTCCTGTTTCTCGCTGCAAAGGAAGCCAAAGTCACGCCACTAACAGGACAGGATTCGGTGTGGTTTGTAACATATAGCACTGACTCTCAATTCAGACTTGGCGGATGGGGCAGAAAAGGCTCATGTAAAATTAAAAAATTAGGGTCCTTAAATCAGCAAGCTTTGGTTATCTACAAGCGAGGCTTCGTTTTAAGCTGGTTCTCTGCAGTTAACTGGTAGGGTGCGGCATTTCCAGAGAAACAGTTCATGTGTTATCTAAGACCCCGATAAAAGAGATTAATCCCACCTATCCCTCTCCTTATTGACTAGGCAGAGCCAGTGCGACTGACTTAGATCATATTTGACATATGCTTAAGCTGTCATTGTTACTGAAAAAGCAGTCTGTCTGTCTTCCCCTTTGTCTCAGCTACTTATTTTCCTGCTTTCTGCTTGGCTGTGCCAGCACAGCTGTTTGCAGGGCCACACAGCGCGCCAGCCCCAGGAGCCCAGCACCAGCCATTAACCAGGTTAAGCGTGCCACGCTTAGAGCCGCAGACTGGAAAATTGACTTGCAGGCTACTAAAGTTAGTGTCCTGGTTTGAGGCGTTTGAATAATTTAACTGTGATTGAGAATTGTCACAAAGCTTTAAAATGTATTTTATATGCATTGGTGAACACCACCATTGGCGGTGAGGAAAAGTTTTGGAAGACGAACTCTTCAGCCTGTGCTTGGAGAAAATACTTGTGTTTGTTAGGCGAGGTCACTGGAGAATCTAGAGCATAACCTTTGTCTCGCTTGTATTTGAGTTTTATAATAGTAGAATTGTTAAAGCAGCTACTTTGCTTAAAAGCTCGGTATATGTGCATAAATTTCCTTTTAAGAAATCTGTTAAACGTGCATACATATATTGTTTTATTTTCTTAATGATTTCACACATTATGTGCATGCTTCCCTCACCTCTCCCTCTGCTACCTAATAATAGTCCATTAAACGTTGCTGATCAGTTTTTGTTGGGTTTGGGTAGGGCTCGTTGCCTGTCCCTGATTCCACAGAGAACAGATATACTCGCTCTGGTGTCCTGATGCTGTGTGTGAACTTTACGTACCCAGTCAAACATTTCCCAGATAAGTGATTTGATAACTGCACACCCTCTCCCTGTCCTTTCTAAAGGATTTTTTTATTTCATCCCATGCTCAAATATATTTTGAGATATGCCAAAAGGTGATTGATTGCAATACTGTGTACTGCAAAAGTGGTATATTGGGTACCGCATGCCCTTGAATATGGGCTGCATTATTTGTTTAAAAGTGGTATATCAAATACGCTTGGGTGAGCAGCCGCAATGCTTGGGGGACCAGGTTTTTTAGATACCTTAGAGTAAGGCTTTCTGGGCAAAGTCTGCATGATTAAGAGGCAAGCAACAGAGGAAGAAAAGTTCACTGACGAATAAGAAAAACTTGGAAAGTAATCCTATTAAGTCCCCCCCTTCTGATAAGTCCCGATGCAAATTTATAGGTATTCTCTGCAAACAAACGGGAAAGGGCGCTTCCGTCATAGAACAAACTCCATCAGCAGCTTCCCACACCGCCCCTGAGAACATTCTTTCGTTATCTCGTTTCTGTGTAATAATTGCCACGGAGTAATCACAAACTCGTTTTTCTACCGGTTGAAGCTACAGAACAATGTGTATGCCTCGACCTGGATTCGGAGAGAGAAAAGGTACTGTTGGCATAGTCTCCGCCTTGAAAATTTGCCATCAACATGGTAGAGAGCTGCTAAAGACCTATAATGCGTAATTGAAAAGGCTAAATGCCTGCCAGGATTCTCTGAGATAAGAATTGTCTTTGAAAACATTTTAACTAGAGGTCTGGACTGTATCATTAATCCTTTCTGTAGTTCTGTTACTCTTTAAAATTTTATTATTTCTGGATTGATTAGCCTGCAATGTACATAGAAGCTACAGTTTTTGTAAAGTATCTTTTTTCTTGATATGTTTTATGTCAGACTTTTTAAAATCTTTTAATGTATAATTTTAGATATAATAAGACATATATATTTATATCACGTATAATCAGAAAAAACCCAGAGTTCTCTGATGGCTGGAGGAGCGGCCCTCGGCGGCAGAGATGCAATCCCCATTTCTGGCTCTGTCCCCAAGCTCCCAGCGTGACCAAGGGCCTGGTTTCCCACAGTGCGCGAGCTGGTGTAATGGCGAACTCCTCCCAAAAAGCCGCGCTGTCCTGCGCTTTGCCCCAGCCGTGCCCCAGCTCAGCTTCCCCCTGTCCCATCTAGGGACCGAGTGTGGCTTTGGGATGGCTTCATTCCCCTTGCTGCGTGCCTAACGCCGACCCTGCCTGTGCGGGACTGCGGTGCCGAACCCACTCGCCGTGCGGGTGGCCGGTGACCGTCGCCAGTGCCAGCCCGAGGGCCAGGACCAGCAGCTGCTGGAGCAGGACCCCTCTTCCCGCAGCAGCTTGCAGTTAGGGCAGCTAGCGTGGTGTGAAACCACACTGTCAGTAAGTCGCTTGGGCAAGTACGTCCTTATCTAACTTGCCTATTGAAAGGATAAAAATCGTTCACTTGTTCCATCTGTGATGGTTTGGAGATGCGGCCAGAGCAAGGGCTCGTGTGCCTGAGAGCTTGTCTGCTACTGGTTTGTTCTGGTGAAACAAGTGTACTGGTTTTCTAGTGAAGAATATTACCTGCAAAGTCAGTTTGGTCGTTAGTGACACAGTACTGAATTACTGCTATAGAGAAAGGTGTAAGTGTTCTGGTAGATTTGACGATTTTTTAAAGAAAAGATAAAACAAGCCAAAAAAATATCGTTGTTCTGATTGTATAATGGGCAGGTGTAGATTTGTTAGCGAACGCAGGACTGGCCGTGGAAGAATTAACCGAGATGGATTGTAAGTGCCTTGCAGCCTTTAGCCCAGAACGTGCATAACTCTGGGTAGCTCTAGAAAGTTTAGCTTTCATCCTGATTGCGGATTCGATGAAGGATTTTGTAAAATTTTGGTGTCTGAAAAACATGGGCAGTATTTGAAGAGGAACATTACAGTCTTATGTTAAGCATTCAAATAGGTGTGTGTGATTATTTTTTTTCAGAGCCAAAGCCTGAAACAAGACAAATTGTCTTGTTTACCTGTATTTTAATCTCTTTACTTGCATGCTTGTACTTTTCTTCCCTCTTTTTGACTAGAGGGATCATTTTTGCCTTGTTTATAAAGAGGGAGAACTGACCAAACTGATGTTACAGAGGAAACAAACTGTTCAAACTAACAGTGTGCTATCAAATATGTGGAGAAGTCAAGAATAGAGAAATAGCCATCTGTAATATTTTGGCTACAGGAGTCTTGGTGTTACCTGGCCCAGTAGGTGATATAGCTACAACAAATAGTTGTTGCAGTTGGTCACCACTTTTTTTAAGTTGCTGAATCATGAAGTCAATTAATTTAAGTGGAAATCAATATAAATATTCTCTTTACTTTCTTGCATTGCTCTTAAGTACTAAAAACCTGGTAAGGTAACAGGGGGAGCGTCTTCCACTAAACTTTTCTGAATTTTACAAATGTATTGTTTGATAAGTTTTCCAGCTTAATATTCTGCCGTTACTGCGTAGGCAGCGTGTGAGCGGGGAGGGGAGCGGGCCGATGCTGTCCGCGGCGGGAGCAGGAGGCTGTGCCCGGGTGCGCTGATGGACGCGCAGCCAGCACGCTCCCCCAGCAGTACCCAAACTGCTGCTCTGGGCACTGGTTAATTGTACTGAAGGACTTGTAATTGCTGTGAAAGCAAAGCGTGTGACTTGTTTAAGGGTATTAAAAGTAGCTTTTGGCGGTGGTTTGTGCAGTATCATAAAGAAACCGGAATGATCGGGTGTTCTCTCAGAAACATCTGGAATCATATAATTCTTACAGGCACGATTAAAGCCAAACTGGGCATTCCTTGATATTTTTCCCACTCCAAATTATATTTATTAACTTTTTTTTGCCCCATACCTATGTATAATTTTTGCTAGGTTATTTTTGGTTTCCATCTTGGTCTCTTATCTCTTTACCCCGGCTACAGTTGGTGCTCAGTAAGCGCAGCCTTTGCGGAGGTCAGCGGTAGCCTGAGAGCGCCCCGTGGACTGCACTGAGCGATGGGCAGAGTCCTGCCGCTGCTCGCTCCGCTGCTCGAGCCACGGGGGTGAGAGCGCCGGACAGAGCAGAGGAGGGAGTTGAAAGGGGTTCTTCTCACAACAGCAGTAAGTAAAGCTGCCTGTCTGGTTGTGCTCTCAATTAGCTCCTAGGAGATTTTCGTGCTTTTCTAGTTTCTCTTGGGGATATGTGACCTGATAGCGTATTGCTATAAATAATTATTTTACTGGTACGAAATTAGGTACTGTACACAAACACAAAGCAACATTTTCAGCATCTTTATTGCATGCTGTAAATACTGTTTTTTCAGAGAGGCTTCTTTCTTTCTTCCTTTCTTCCTTTCTTCCTTTCTTCCTTTCTTCCTTCCTTCCTTTCTTCCTTTCTTTCTTTCTTTCTTTCTTTCTTTCTTTCTTTCTTTCTTTCTTTCTTTCTTTCTTTCTTTCTTTCTTTCTTTCTTTCTTTCTTTCTTTCTTTCTTTCTTTCTTTCTTTCTTTCTTTCTTTCTTTCTTTCTTTCTTTCTTTCTTTCGAATGCAGTCCTGACATTTCTGATCTTCATAACTTTGATTGTTAGTTTTGTGCTGCCCGTTGAAGTGAAATTGCTGGTGAGTGGTGTAAAGCTCACAAGCTAAGGCAAGGGGGTGAGGAGCAGAGGGAAATTGTTGCAGCTACGAGGGAAAGAGTAGAGGTGGATATTGCAGATGATCATTACTTGTTTGTAGAAGTCAGGTATTTAAAAGAAAAAAGAAACTGGCCTTAAATGTCTATGTCAGGGCAACCCCCGGTAACTCATTCCTTTGTGAGAGCCTATGACAGGAGCACCAGGGAAAGACTATTCACTTAAACCAATTTTTGCTGTGTGGAAGCATTTGAGAAATAGAGGAGAGCAGCCCCACCAGGCCTTGCTTACGCGGCTGTGATGAACTTTAACAGGTCTGCAATATGTTTAGGTTTTGTTTTTCGAACTGGGTCCTGCAAGTAGTAAAAACGAGCACCAGTAAGTCTGTGGTAGCTATCAATCATAGAATCATAGAATGGTTTAGGTTGGAAGGGACCTTGAAGATCATCGAGTTCCAACCCCCCTGCCATAGGCAGGGACACCTCCCAATATAAATTAGAATTTTGTATTACCTGATTAAAGACCAACCATTTTATCAAACCTTTCCCTCTCCCCAGCGAGGCTGCGTGACAGCTGCAGCCATGGGAGAAGTGTAAGAATTAACAGGACACTGATATTCACTGGTATCAGTTGCCTGATTATCTTCTGACTTCACAGAGTTTAGTAATCCTGGATAAGTGTCATTGTGGATACTGAACTAAAGAGCTGCGGTACTTCGAGGTACAAAGTGCCGTCAGTTTTCTCAAGTGAGGCTCAGCAGCAGAAGAGGCTCGGGAGTCAGTGCTCAGAAGTTTTAAGTATAAACCTTCAGTCAGAGAGGAGAAAATGGATATCCATTTCGTATTTTTGGGGGTAGTGGTTGGAAGGATTTTTAGGTATTCAGCAATTACTTTCATATCCATATAATCTTTCTAAGATAATTTTTATTTTAATTTTTTTTTAAAGGTTTTTTTTTTTTTTAATAAAGGGATTAGGAATGAGGTTAGACAAAGTACAGGCTTAATACAGATAAGAAAAAAAAATTTTTGCAGTTTGTATTACTGTTCACGTGTAATTAACATTGATTTACGAGAACTTTAACTTAGGCAACTATAAACTGCCTCGTGACATTCTGCAGAGCAGATATAAACTTGCTCAACTGTAGATGATGAACATTCATGTCCTAAAATTCATTCTCCATCTGATCTAGTTTTTGTAAAAGCTGACTGTTGGATTCTTGTGTTTGTATGCAGCTAGTGTAATTTTGTAGCAGTACAGCTGAAGAAACGAGTGTTTCAAATCCATCAAAAATCCTATTTTAGGTATCTTCGCACAGTGACCTCCACTTTGAACTTTCTGTTTTTCATTTGTCTAGTGGAACCCCAGAGATTACTTTCTCTGAGTTTGCATCTTGGATTCAGATTTTTAACTTTGAATGCATTACTTTCCCAGGCCTGACTCGTATCGCCACCACGGCTGCTGGCGGCGCAGCTCAGAGGCAACTGGAAGTAGGTGCTGTGCGCGTGGCTGCGGCTCCGGCAGGGAGATGCCCTTTGGTTTGGGTGATGAGGTCAGACTGCTCCCTTCAAACGGCTGGTGTGGCTTACTTGGAAAATCATCCCAGGCACAACTGCAGAGGCAGTGTAACTGAGAATCAGTGAATGCAAGGGACTATATTTCATACTATTCTCTATTTTAACATTTCCATAATTTCGGATGGTGTGAGAGGAGCACTTCTGTTCTTTTAAAATAGTCTACTGAATTTCAGACTTTGCCTGAAAATCTTTCAGGTTCCTGTTCTAAACCTGAATTCTGTTATTCTATTTTAATATTTTATTAGAATAGGGAGTGACTATTTTAATCTATAATTCAATTAAAAGGGGCACCTTTTGAGGTCTTCTGGTAATTTTGTGTGCACTATCTGAAGAGTATGCGTGGGTGTAGGTTCTAGTTTTTAAGTTTGATTTTTAGACTAATGAAAGTGTTAGCAGTTTTTACTTGGAATTTCATTTTATTAGACAGGAGTATGTAAATAGATATGTTACTGTAAAAACCAGTTGTTTGTTTAGTGCATGCATTAAAAGCACACTGTACATAATATTTAAATAATTTATGTGAAGTTTAGTTTGACACGTAGCTGGTCATTAGGACAAAGAGAGGGTTTGGACAGGGTCATTTTCACCGGAGATGGCAGAAGCCGCCTTCAGAGTGATTCGTCATCTTCGTTAATTCACCTCGTTAGGGCTATAGCTTGTTACCAGCCACAGGCCTGGCTGGCCTTTGCATGAATACTAGCAAGAAATGCTACTTTGTAAGTTTTGCCATAAAACGTTGCTAAAACACAATGTAAACTTTGAAACCATGTGTGTTATGATCCAGCTAATAATATGTTATTGTGGTTTTCTTGTCAATTGCTGCGATAATATTTATACTTACAAGATTTGGGAAAAGGCAGATAACAAGTTTCTAAATGGAAATATGGTTAAAAGGTGGCTATTAAAAATAACTCCAAAAGGTCTTGAGTGTACGGTCCCGAAGCTGTGTTGCTGCTACTAAAACATGCATCCTCCAAGACGTTTGTCACGGGGGAGGAGAACCGGGATCCAGATCCTCAGGTACCACACAGGTGATTCCCCCTTGCTCAATTAGAGATGAACCAGCAGCAAGTGGAAACTTGTTTTGGTGTTTATTCCTCTCCCAGCAGATCGGTTTCATCCCGGCTGCTGTAGGTTGGATTTCAGGAACAGCTCTGTCGCCCCGCTGGTGCTGCTGCCACAGTGAGAGCTGAAGGTGGCAAAAAACCCACGGTGTGTGGCGGCACCGAGGGCCCACTTTTTATCTCGGGCTCCCAAATCCCTGGGGCGGTTTGTCTAAAAAGCCTTCGGGGCGTTAATAATAAGGAAACACCTGAAGAGCGGAGAGGACTCTAGTACGTGCTTTGGCCGTCCAGCAGTGTAGAATTTTCCTCAACAGGTTTTCTTACAGTCTTTTGGTTCTTATTTGTCTTTAAGCCCAAAACCAAAGCCAGACTATTCTGGCTCTTTTTTTTTTTTAATGCTGGTTTTATTGATTGATTAATTGCTTGCTGTTCAAGCACTTTTTCAATTTCTTGTATCTGTTTCATGTAGATATGTGACTTGTATTGCACGTCTGACCTGTTTATGACATTTTAATATGTCAAAAATACCTAAAATTTCAAAGCTGATTCTGATAAGTTGAGTTATTTGCTTGTCAGCATTTACAAAATGGGTTATTCTTCTGGGACTAGTCGGAATGGTGTCTTTCTGTTGCGATAGTGCTCAAATTCAGGAGCTGATTGCTATAGATACAGCCTAAATATACAACCAGGAGTTTAAAGCGCTCGTAGGCTTGTGAGGCTGGCAGTCCGCAGCCCCAGAGGAAGAGCGTTTGACAAACCCACCAGCTCTCTGCGCCGCGGTTTATGGACATCGACTTCCTCTTGCTGTAAACAGTCAAGGTGATGCCCCAGTTTCGGCTGGCAGATTTTTATCAATCCTGGAAGGCAGCGTTGCTTGTTTACATGCTGGGCTGCAAAAACGTCGTTGGTTGTGACTTCTGATCGTTTTAGGTCTGTCCCTCACAGGCTCCATTAAGCTTAGGTAATTTGAGGCAAAAAGCAACCAAAAAACCTATTAAATCTGTGAAGCTACAGACAAATTGCCATTGTTTTTTACTTTACGCTTTCTGTGTTGTACGGCCCCTGGACATGATCAATGAGTACTTTTTAGTCTTTCTTTGGAGTAAGTTATGTATGTTTATCACACTAATTTATTACAGACAGTAGAAATGGTAGAAATAGATGTGAACTCTCTCAAATAAGCTGTCTGGATCTTAAGTATTGTTTTATTCTCTCTTCAAACAAATTGAAACAGTTTTGGAGTGTTAATTTGTTTACAATGTAATAGCGATTGTTTCTATTCAAAGAAAATTCTTTTGTTGTAGTTATGTTTTTTAGATACATTTCTAAGGAAAAATAATGAAACAAACCCACATACTTAATTTTCTTTACCTTATTCAAAAAGAATTGTAGAGTGTGCTCTAAATATGCTGTAATATAGCATAAAATAAATTTTGAAGGTTTAAAATCGAGTACCTTTCATAGCCAAGAAAGCTATTTAACTCTTGTTTTAACTACTCTGTTGAGTATAACATAGCTGAGGAAGGCTCTCGTGGTCTGCCTCGACATTAAGTCATCTGTGAGGAAATTTCACGTTGCCAAAGGTCTCTCAGGTCTTGCCTCTGTACAATACTTTCTTGTATCGTCATTGTGATCCACTAGTGGAATTCCTTCCATAGCTGTGAATATCCTCTTGATAGCAGTTGTGTGTGTGCAGTGGTCAGCAATAGTGTCAAAACCCCAAAGGGAAAAATCAGTAATTCGGTAGCATCTGCAGTATAATCAGGGTGGATTTTTGTGAATAAAATTTTACAACTTCGGTTTTGTGGCAAGAATACATATATTTAATTCCCAGGAATCAGCAGCTTGCTTTTACAGGTTAGAGGTTTGGTTGGTGGCGCAAGGGCCAGAAATGCTGTCTCATAAAGAGAGAAGAATACCACTAATTAGCTGATCGGTGGTGCTTGACCTTGTGAGCGGTGGGAGCTCTCGGCTCATGCTGGCATCAAATTTATATGGATTTACGAGCCACTGCCTGGTGCTGGCCCTGCTGTGTGTCATTCAGAATCTGCCTCTGCTCTAATCTTAAAGCTACGAGATGTGGCCTACTCATGATGAATAGTACCTTGTTTTGCAAATAGACTCGTTGAGGTTAACCATCATCTGTGAATGAAGTTACTGTACAGGGTGAGGGAGGATATTTCCGTCTGGCCAGTGGTGAGTGCTGAGTTGCATTAAGAGTGGATTTTCTGTAGCTCTTCCAGTTTTCATTCCCTTTCTTTCCAATCTAGGCTAGAGGCAAGAGCCAAAGGTCCTGGAGAAAACAGGAAACATATTGTGAATTAGAAGACTTTTTCAGATTCTTTTCGGCTCTGTTTCCCACTATAGAAATAGTCTGGTATCAAGTTTCCCAAGTCCCCCTCTGCCCCTTATTTAAAATATAAATATGTAGTGGCAATTAACAAGTGGTGTAGCTGAGTGTTGTGGGATAGTTCTCCTTTGATGCCCAACCGCAAGTATCAGTGGCCACTCCTGACTGTTTGGATGCATTTGGAGTTGTTTTGTATTTTGAAGTCAGATGTGGTACTTGGAAATAAGGCAGATATTTGATTACCCCATTCTAATTTTTTATTTAGATACTTAAAGCAACATGGACCTGAGACAAAAGAAGAAACTTTCTATGTCGTCTGTAGGGGAGTGACATGATAGAAAAGCCAGCAACTTTTTAAGGCCAAATGTAGTCATCAGGGTACATAGCTGGATGTATATTATTATTTGGTTATGGCATTGCACTGAGAAGAAAGTTATTTTGGTCATCCCAATAAAAACATGCAGAAAAAAATGAAGGTTTCCTTACAACTGAAGATCTAGAAACCCTGTTTTGTCGTGAGGTTTGAGAAGCTTCACCTTAAAAACCGTGATTGGGAATTGAGGCACCATAATCTCCTTGCTCTAGTTTTATGGTTCTCATTATAAAATTCTATTTTCAGGATCTAATTACTTTAAACTAAAATACTTGCCATGTGCAAAGCACCTTATAATTTCTGAACTACTATACTTGCCTCCCATAAGCTCTACAGGAGAGGGACAGCTATCATGCCTGTTTTACATGTGTGGAAACTTAGATACCATGTGCTGTTGCTTCTCCAGATGTAAAGTGATGTAGTGATAGATCAAGTAATAGTCTTACACTTGCCAGTGTTCTGTCATAATGGGATTGTTAAATTTTTTGCCCTCTTAGGAGAGGAAGAAGAAAGCAGTAGACCTGACAAAATCAAACCTGTGTAACTGAGAAAATGTTTTACTCTTAATGAGGTCTTTTTTGAGAGGTGAAGGAGATGTTTATTGTCACGTCTGCTCCTCCGCTCAAGGTGTTGACCTAACTTTGAGCTACAGTGTGGGCCAGTGGCAGGCAGCATATGCACTGCTGTACATGTGTGCAGCCACTTAGCAGCCGCCAGGACTCACCGGGTATGTGTGTATGTACTCTAATCAAAGAATGATCACACTGCATCTAATACAGCCTCTATGGCACAGTGCATAATGCCCTTCGCTTAATACTTTTTTCCCTAGAAGTGTCTTCACATTGTTTTGACTCACCGTCTAAGTTGAGAATGATAAGAACTCTAAAATATTCTTTTCTGATTTAGAAAAATTGTCTAACAGTAGTATGTGATGTTCTAAATCTTTTATTCTGTAGGTCAGTAACAGATCCACGAGATGGAAAGAGAGTTGCACTCAAAAAGATGCCCAACGTCTTCCAAAATTTGGTCTCTTGTAAAAGGGTCTTCCGGGAGTTGAAGATGTTGTGTTTTTTTAAGCATGACAATGTAAGTAAATTCAAAGTAATTTTGAAGTCTTTGATAAAGCCTAATTGTAAAATGGAGCTATCTGTAACAGAAGTATTTATTTCTTTTAAGTTATAGAATATCTAAAATGCTTTAAAAGCTCTATAAATTTACAGTTATCAGATTTCCTGGAAACTCAGATATTACTGTTGCAAACACTATAAAAAATGAAATTACCAAGAATCTAAGGATATTCATAATTTCCCTGCAAAATGTTTGCAAATAGACAGGCAATACACTTCCACCTAATCTTACTTTAGGCTTTAGATAAATGTCAATCTGCACAAAGCTATGCCAGCTAGAGATGCTTTCGCTTCCAAGCTATTTCTTATTCTCTTCCTCTCCCCTTTGTTGGAGTTTATTGCGCTCTCAGTTCTTCTGGCAGAGTGGTTGTACAGGCACTCCCAAATCTGCTTTAGGAAAAATCAGCTACGATAAGTTAAAACATTTTAAAAAATTATTTGAATTGGCCCATATGGTTGTGTCTGAATTGAATCAAAGAATACTTAGAGAAGCTAAGTTGACTTGTTGTCAGTGGGGCGCAAAAGAGGTGGACTGCCTTGCAAATTTGTACCAGGCTGCAGAGTCCCACCACCACCACCGCTATCGCCAGTCCTTGGGAGATGAATTCCAGGACAAGATTTCTTTTGAACTGGAACCTTAAACTGCTCCTCACCAGGGTCTTCATTATGGAGAAGATTTTACTGAGAACTATAAAATTAAATAAAAGCATCTCTGTAAGAAGTCAGAAGTTGAGCCTGATAACCGCTGAAGTTTGTGTATTTCACCTAAATGTCATAGATATTCCTAGGACAGGATCTAAAAGATTACACCAAGGTTGTATTTTTTCCTGTGGGAGGTTGTAAATTCTATGCTGCTGCTTTTCTACCTTTTTGCTTTGCACGGAGAGCTGAGCTTCTGATTCAGAATGGGAACAACTTTGGGTTTTGTAATTCCATGTGGAGGCAGTGTATCACAGAACTCTTAAAGATGAAAGGCACAACAAAGTATAATACCTTTTGCTTTTGCATTTCTTTTCTAGAATTACTTCTTTCCAATATTTTATGGGTTTATATACATTTTTGAAATAAACCAATTTTTATTGGGTAGATAAATTTATGCTTTTAAGCTAGTACTTAAACAGCTGGAAAAAGTTTCTTGAATTAAAAAAAAAAAAAAAAGAGAGACCCCGAATGTACAGAATATCTGACTTGGTGGGCTATTAAACTCGCATATCTAGTGAGACAGACTACTGGTCTGTCTGTCTGGGGTAGAAGAAAGCTAATGTCTATGAGAAAGGTGCAGTCTGACTGTCTTTTTGAAAGGGATTTGGTTTTGTTTGTCTGGGATAGGTCTTGATCTTGTGTGGTGTTTCCTAGGTACTCTCTGCCCTCGACATACTCCAGCCTCCACACATTGACTATTTTGAAGAAATGTATCCTAAATATAAAATAGCGCATCTTAATTGAGGTAGGTGTAACTTTCATTAGCTTAGCAACTGCAAGTAGTTGGTGGAATCTATGAAACAGAACTGCAAAAACCTCGAGGCTGCATCCGAACAGTTTTATTTAAAGAAGTGAATCTCTACTATCAAGAACTCTTAGTTAATGTTAAAATCGGAGATGAAATGGTGCAGGATTGAAGATGAAGCTTTAAATATGTAAGAGCCAGTAAATGCAGGGCATTGTGCTATTTACCAACAGATACTGCTGTACTAATAGTGATTTCCCCAAAATATTTTTTTTTTAAACTATATCCAGTAATTAACCACCTCTCAGTTATTAGTACCTTAAAATACTTTCTGGTGTTTTCAGAGAGCGCTACTGTCACATCCTTTGAAACCATGACTTTTCAGAGATGTTTCGCAGCCTAGTTGGGTTGTGGCTTTCCTTGTTCAGCCTCAATCTTGATCAAGAAGACAGATCTCTCACAGATATACGTGCTGTTTAACGTGTCACTGATGCAAAGGTACATGCTGTCTGTGGGTAACTGGATTATAACATTGAATTTTAGCACATAACTTTACATGAGAATGTCATGTTTGGGTTTTTTTATTTCCTTTTTCAAACTTTATGTTATCTTCTGGTTTTGGGGCTGGGAATTTCTGTATTCTTAAATACTGAAAAGTAAGTCATTGAGCTGGGTAGGCGCTCACTCACTAGTTGGAAGAGAAGTTCTGTGACTCAAAGCTGCTTGTTTTAGCACTTACTCTAGATTTTTAAATTGCTAGAAATTGCTCTACTGCAATGAGTTAAATACAGATTTTCATGGGATAGAAAGTATCCAGAAATACTGTGAGATTTAGAACAAAAAAATATTTTAAATAGGGGTAATTCAGTTCTCTGCAGAGACTTTACAAGCTACAGACCAGGAATCATAATAAAGATTGTCTGCCTAGATCAGTCCCACTGTCTGTTCGCTTCTTTGTGCTATTTTAAAAATTTAACATGCTACGATCCAATTTTTGAGAAGGTTTTAGCTAATAAAAGATGAACCTGATAATTAGCACTGAATGACATTATTTGTTTGTTTTATTTTTTATGTGTGTAGGAAAAATGCTCTTCACCAGACTCCTGCCTATAACAGTTTTAAGGTTATTTGCAGAGTTTTGTGAACTGTTCAGATATTTTTACAACATGCTGTTAGTAACAAAATATCCTTTTAGACTTCAGTAAAAGTGATATTTTAGAGAGCAGATAATCAAATATCCTAACACATTGACATTTCCATTATCAAATTAGCATTTCAGTACAAGGATCTGCCATACAGCTGGGGTCAGCTAATAGACTTCTGTGTTTTCTATGGAAAACCCCAAAAGCAAACACTGAAAATTAAACTCGATGCTGAATTGTTGAAAGCGAACGCTTGAATCTTAGTATATTCAATTATGCGTCATCTCATTAAACTGCTGCTCCTTTTACAGCTTTGGTTGCAGTCTTTCAAGTTTATATTTCACAACCAAATTGTGCAAATAAAAACTTCCTCCCCAAACCAAAATTGCTACCAAAATCTGCTTATAAATCAGGCAGGGTATAATGAGATGTCTGTTAAAAGCTTAAGTAAGCTGCCAATCAATTTTAAGCTAAAATTGGATGCATATACATTCAGGAACATAAATACAGTGTTCTGATTGAGGATCTGGGTTTATTTTCCGAAATCACATAGTTTTCATACAATCATAATTGGGACCTGAGAGCTTTTTCTTACCTGGATGCATAGTAATAGTTAGGTTTAAAAAAACCCCCAAAGTCCCTGTCCCACAGGTGTCCACATCACGTGTTGTGCTTATCCTACAAGTAGCTTTATTATGTCGGTGTCAGTCTTCCGTGGAGCTGCTTGAGGTTTGAGTGCACCAGCTTACTCTTATGGTTAGACTTTGGAAGGTTATTTTTTAAATACGGATAGGTTTTAGCTGCTGTAATATGACCCACTTTACAAGACAATTAATGGGTAGAAAATTGTCATTCTTTATTTTTAGATAAACTGAACTTTGTGAAAAATGGTTTGATCTATTTATAATACCTTGAATTGATTGGTAAAGAAAGTAGGTGTATTTTAAACTTAGTGATTGTAACCAAAGTACAGTATGATTTACTGATTGTTTGAAAAAACTGCTATACTATACTAGGGCTTTTTCACATGAATGTTAGATAAAGCTCATATTTTGGTTTGATATTTCTTTCATGTGAACAGCATACGAGTAGTCTTCAAAACCTGGAGTTTGGTTATTTGCACTAGTTCAGTGCCCTCATTTTATAACAAGTCATATGAGTTATAAATCAGATCTAGGTTAAGGATTACTCCTTCTGTGTAATTGTACAATCAAGAATATTTAAATGGGATAAGCTTATTTTTATGAGCTTAGCTGCTGCCAAGTTTTGTATGTAAAACCAGAAATGTTAGTTTCCTTTATGGTTAACTCCCTTTAAGTCATTCTGACTGGTATCTTATAGGGCTTTTTTTTTTTTTTTTTTTTTTTTTTTAATTTTGGTTTGAATTTCTTGACTCTAATATTGGTAATAGAAGACTATTTGCTGGATAGTCTTCTTTCTCCTTTCTGTTGAAATAATTGCAGTGAGTGCACTTATGACCCTTAAATTCATTAGAAGAATGAATGAATAGGTGTTTCAATTTATATGCACATTTTTAATTGCATGTGCTTCTGCTTACTGGAGTATAAGAAGAACTTAGTTCAGATTCATTTTAAGAAGATTGGGTAACTATATTCCATCTTTGGGGAACATAGTTGTAAAAACTTCTGTTGCTCTACTAGTATAGTTCCTAAAGATACCGTAGTGGCGTTCCTTTTTTACGATAAAGCATATTGATCAGTGATAAAAGTGTGAAGGGATTGAGTTGGTACTGCAGGATTTCCTTTATTCTTTCTCAGAAGTTGTAGTACCCTTTTGAGGGAAAGAAAAAAGAAATAGTAAAAGGATGACTAAAATGATATGAAAGATGTCTTGCAAATGAACTGGTAAAGTAAGGTTCAATTATTCAATGTCTCATAGGTACTAGCAAGAATTTCAAAGTGTACTTTGTAAAGAGAACTCATTGTAAAACTGACTTAAAGTTTTGATGATAAACTAAAAGATTTCATAGGAAACTGGTGATGAATAAAAAAACTTTAGTAAGATTTTTGGTTTAGAATGCAAATTCTTTGCAAATTCTTAGATTGAGATATAATTTGAATGTATAATGAGGTTTTAGATCAAAAAATCTTTGTGAGCATTTAACATCTTATATGGGTATTGATATTTTTGCCAATATCACCTAGTGCAAAAGTGAATAGATAACGGCGCATATATTATTCTGGGTGTCTGTCCTGAGAAAATAAGTGAAAAAGAGGTTGTTAGTGAATTTTAGGTTTTATGTGTTCATCATTAAGTTGATCGTTAAGCTGAAGTTCGAGGCTTATCCCTGCAATCATCAATTTACCTTGGTGGAACAGAACTATAATCCCTGATACATGAGCTTGGCTGATGTTTTGGTTCTGCTGTATGCCTGTGTGCCTAGGTGGGCTAACCTAGCTTTAAAGGATATCAGTTATAAAGGTAAAAAGTGACTCAGATTTTGCTAGAGCCTCTAAAAAGCATTTCATTGCAATTAACATATCTGTTAATTCTTGATTTAACTGATTTGGCAGTGTTAGTTTTACGGTTGGACTTGATGATCTTAAAGGTATTTTCCAACCTAAATGATTCTATGATTCTATGATTTATAGCTCTCTTTTTTTCCAATTACAAAATCTTCTGCAATTGGTTGTAATGCTGAATTGTGTAACCGGAGATATGCAGGCGTTCTCTTTTAAGAACTATCATAAATTTTTGTAGTAACTTTTTGAAAACTTTTTCCATTGAAGTGAATATCAGAAGCAGCTGAAAAGACATCACAGAATCGCAGACTGGCAGGGCCCTCTGGAGATCATCTCATCTACCCCTGCCAGAGCAGGGTCACCTACAGCAGTGGCACAGGACGGTGTCCAGGCATCTCCAGAGAAGGAGACTCCCCCACCTCTTTGGGCAGCCTGTGCCACTGCTCTGCCACCCGCACAGTAAGGAAGTTTTTCCTCATGCTGAGGTGGAATTTCCCGTGTTCCAGTTTGTGCCCCTTGTCCTGTCGCTGGGCACCACTGGAAAGAGTCTGGCCCCATCCTCTTGCCACCCGCCCTTTCGATATTGATCAGCGTTGCTGAGATCCCCTCTCAGCCTTCTCCTCTCCAGGCTGAACAGCCCCGGGGCTCTCAGCCTCTCCTCAGCAGAGGGGTGCTCCAGGCCCTGAGCGTCTTCGTAGTGGACCCTCTCCAGTAGCTCCCTGTCTCTCTTGACCTGGGGAGCCCAGAACTGGACCCAGTGCTCCAGATGTGGCCTCCCCAGGGCGGAGCGGAGTGGAGGATGAAATATACAAGAAAGTGGTTTGTTTTGTTTAAAAAAAAAAAGCATGTTTCTTACAGTATCATGCAGATAGACACCTCCCCTCCACTGTTAGCATCCAGCTCATCCACCTACCTCAGAGCGTATGCACAGGATGCTCACCTCTTCCCAGAAAAACAGTTTATAGAATTGAGTTTTGAGGTATGCAGAGACCTAATAAAGAAGGATCCAAGTCATTATGAGAATACCACATCCCAGAGTGTACTTTATTCCTTTTTAAAATTTGCCTGTCACCTTGTAAAATGTACCAACTCAGCAGGTCTCCCCGTCAGCAGAGTAAGTGAGGTTCTTTTGTGCCGTGCATTTGCCATGATAATTATTCTGAAGCAAATTGGTACATTTGTAGTTCTAATTTTATACAGCTACTTAACTAATTACTGCTGTCAGTAGCAATTTTTATCTGGTAGTAATGTTCAGCTTAGCTGCATATTACAGCTCCAGTGACCACCTCCTAGCCAGCATATTTTATGGTTCGACTCGAAAAAGAAAACTGCAGGTACCTGTTGGAATAGTTGATTGAAATCCGGAGGGGTTTTGCGGTTTGTTTTTGCTAAACGTTGGTAGTCCTGGCCGGAGTAAAGCCATTGACCCACTCGGGTACCAGCTGTTTAAGAAGCTGCCACGTTTGTGAAAGGCAGGAACATCAAGCAAGTGCTGCTTTCGCTCTTGTTTGGAGACCCTCATTAAATTATCTAGAGACAATAATCAGATAGCTGCTGTTCAAGTTAATGGCACCTTTGAGCCCCTGTCAAGAGAGCTTTATTTAATGCGCAACAGACCTGGAGTGGTGCAGGTGCCATTTCAGGCCCTCATTTAATTTAAGCTGCTTTAGTTGGCATGGCAACTAGTTGAGACATCTGGGAGACATTATGCTTGGGATTGAGATTTAGGAGGATTTGTGGCGTAGCAAAACAGAAATCTTAGCATAACAAAGTGCAGAGTAATGCTTTTGGATTTTTTTAATATTTTACATTAAAAATTAAATGTAGAGATTTGTTGCAGCCATAAGGTAAACCCCAAATTTTAGAAGGCTGGTATAAATATCTAGGAGGGCCTTTGCAAAAGGAGCAGGGAAATTAGAGGACGAGAACTTATGGTGCTGCAGGGTTGTTGTTTTTTTTTTCTTTATTAATTCTTTATGAATGCAATTCTAATTTGGGGTTTTTTTTTGGTCAAAAAGCTGGCAATATTTAATTTATAAAATTAATTTTTGTGTGGTGTGCTGGTGGCAGATGAACAGTTTGGCTGATAGGGATTTGGCCGGGTAGGGTTCGCAGGGCAACAGATGGAAGGAGAACACGATTAGGTAGAGATGAAAGAAAAATGTAAGTTTTCTCTAGAGCGCTGTAAGTGCAGCTTGACCTGTGCCAATGAGTTGGTGATAACGGTAAGAACGAGTAGAAGTTTCTGTTGAAGCTGACTTGCTTCGTTTTTGCATTCATAATTTTCTTAGCTGAAGTCAGGGTTTGCCTACTATATCTCAGACTTAGTAGGCAGCAGAGCTCGTTATAAAGAGCATTGAACCAACTGATTGATGCTCCTGCAGGATCACGGTGAGATTCAAAACCAAACCCAACCCCTCAACATTGACCTCGTTAATGATGCTTTCCGAGGAAGGGTCAGCACACTTGTAAAAATACCACCACGAGGTCAACGAGTTCTTGAAGTTACTGGAGCTCGTGCACGGCAGATACGGAGGAGAAGTGGCAGCGAAGCACAGCAAATCCCCGCTCCTTCCCGCAGAGCGGGAGGCAAGGCCATCCCCGCGCCAGGCGGAGGGGACAGCCGCGCTGGCGCTGACGGCTGGTCAGTGTGTGGCGTTGGACGGCTGAGAGGTGGCTACTGCTTCACCGCAAACTGGGAATGAGCCTGGGGCACCAAGGAGACACTAGGTTGGGGCCCAGAAGGTGCAGTTTTATTTCGAACTCTCTCCTTGATCTTTTGCATGGCCTTGGCAGCGTGCACCACCTCTCTGCTGCGTTTTTGCCTGGTTTGAACCTTGCAGGGCTTGGTGCGACTTGTAACATTTACTGCCATACGTGGGGCTCACTGGGGCATTCGATACCTTGCTGTAAAGTAGAAGTTCAGCTGGCGTCGCTACCGTGTTTTCTTCAGCCACAAATGTAATAATATCAGAGATTTTCTTTTTTGTTTCAAATACAACTGCTAAAGGTAGCTTTTAAAGCAGTAATGTTTCTTAATTATCTTATCAAGCTTATTTGATGTCAAACTTGAAAATTCTCAGTATTGCAAGTTCAGTCCTTGAGAGTCGAGGTGCAGTGGTTTTGGTTTAAACTCTGTTCTGAACCACAGCTCCATAATCAAAACTTATTTGCTGGTGGTGCTCGTGAACGAAGCCGAGTACAGCAGAGGCGGCGTCTCTGCAGCTGGATGGGCTCTTCAGCCGTCACCGACTGCCCTGCGCAGCCGCAGGCGGCCTCTGTCTGTCATGCCCCGAGAATTTATCGTCATGATTTTTGTATGCATTTTATTACTGTAGCATATTCAGGAGGTTGATGCTACGACATTGATTTTGTGAGCTGAGATGCGCTGCTGCTGTCTTCTGTGTTTCTCTATTTTTGAAACATTATAGTTTTAGTATTTGTAGTGCTTCCTGAGTAAACACAACACCCTTCTTAATCCGCACCTTACCTTAGTACAGGCCAGAGCGTGTACAGCTCTTTGTATCTTCAACTGTTTGTGTAAATGATCAGTGAGCAGGACTGTTGCTGTGTTGTGCGTGTCTGCGAGTGTGTGAAATAGTGGTTCCTGGTTTTTTTTTTCAGTTTTTCCTCCAGGTAGAAGTTTGGTTGGTTTTTTGCTTTGTCTTCTCCTGTTATAGCTCAGAAGCAGTTTTGTTTTGTGCCTGGGATTTGTATGAATGCGTGTGTGATGCTTGAGAAGGTAAAGTGATGGGTACGGGGTGGATTTAGGGGAGTGCATGTATTTCTAAAAGTCTGCATTGCTGATCGTGTAGCAGCCTGCAAAGTACCTGGATGACCGACTTCCACAGGTTTGCACGTGCAGGTTGCCCGGTTAAACCATGGTGAGGTATGTCTGCTACAAAGATGCTACTTTAGTTGCTTGTAATTTGTGGCTTACCGATCTTAATGAAAAATTTAAAGGTTTCAAGATGTTATTAATTATATGAAAATTTTATTTTGTTTTCTGAGTCGTAAGTTGACTTTGGAATAATTTTGTAACAACTGCCTTAATGCAAATGCTGCTTTATTGAGTAATCTGTTTTCTTTCACAACCCGTTTTTTACTTTCATTCTTGTAAGAGTCTGGAGACTTGACCTCTGTGAAGAAGCTTTGTTTGTTTTTACTCGATAGCTCTGACCTGTAAGAGCTCAAATTCCTAGGAGTTAGAGTAAATGTTTCAAGAGATTATGTGCTGGACTTTCTGCTTTTGCCTTAACTAATAAATTGAAGATACGTTGTCACTGAATTGATGCAGAGTGACCTCCATAAGATTATCGTCTCTCCTCAGCCACTCAGCTCGGATCATGTCAAAGTTTTTCTTTACCAGATTTTAAGAGGTAATTTTTCTTCTTTTAAAATTAATGAAAATTATGTAGTAGTATTATTTTTTTTCCCCTCTGTTTCTGAATGTTTATTCTCAAGATATCCTCATCTTGAATAAGTTTCCCGTGGAAACTTCTTTTTATTTCCTGTTATGAATAAGTGGCAAACACGAATTATTCTAGTTATAAGAATATGGCAGCCCTGCTGCTTTCCATCCTGGTCATGGGTAAAGATGACGAGACTTAACACTTCAGCTGCAAAGGCTTTTTTAATGGCCTGGGAGAGTCTTAAGGTGTGCGGGGGGGTGTTTTAACAGTTCTCTAGTGCTTTTTGAATCAAGGTGCAGAAAGGACACCTAGACTGAGCCAAACTGGTAAATATATGTAACTATACCCACTTAAGGTATTCTGGAGAACAGTCTAGTTTAAAGTGTTATGGAACACTCCACTAACGTTTGATGTTTAGCTAAAACAATTTAGCATCATAGTAATTTTAAACTTGATTTATTTTTTTCAGTCCATTTAGAAACTTTAATCCAAGAAATGAGGTTGTTGTGCCTGTCTTTTGAACACCTGATCAGCGTTAGTCCAGTTGCTTTTCCATTGGCTTTATTTGGGTGTTTTCACTGGAATAAGCTGAAAGTAAACAGTCAGTTTTATCTGGGAGCAAATAAATAGGAGGTCATATTCATAAAAAGCAGAGCAAAGAAATCTCGGTTGTATCCAGCATGAGTATGGGCTGTTCCAGGTAGCTGTTGTGCTAGAGAAGAGACCTTTCCTCTGCGATGTCCTACAGGACAAAAGGTGTCTGTGCCACTGTGCTTACTGAGTGGGATGACTCGGGGAATGGCAACGCAAAACTGTCAGTTAAAGTTTGTTCAAGAGTTACGTGAATTCTTTTTGCCCAGGCACGTGACCTGAGAGCTCAGCGTTCCCCAGTTTAATGCTATTATTTATTTGTGCTCTATCTGACCCTACTTGAATTCTGGCCATTTTCCCGTTTTCCACGCTGTGGCTACTACTGCAGTTCAGGTGTGCAGACAGCGCTATGTTGGTATACGTTCTTCCACTGGAGTTTAGTGAGGTGCTTTCTGCATTACTTGCATCTTCTTAAAAAGATCAGAATTATCGCTTCAGGGGCTGTGAAAGCACGCAGGAAGCACGGGTTATCTTTCTGTCCTCACCACCTAGATGTTAGAAACACCCCCAGTGGCTGTGGTCAGATGTCCTAAGTTCATTAGCTCCGGCTTTGAATTTTTGCACTAATGAAGTTAAGAAAAGGGCCTAGGCTTTGCTGTAATTTGGGCCTGGAGTCTCCTAGCCTTGCTTTACGCCGGCTGCTGCTGGCCTGTGAGGCTTTCGTTTGAAAAAAGTGATTGAAAAAAAAATAAATATTCGAATTAGCTCGGGTTTAATCTGAGTTTATTTCTGAAGTGCAGCTGTTACCTAGGAAATTGTTAAGTCAAATTTTAGTGCTGCAGAAGTTAAAATTGTTACTGGGAAGCAGAGCAGTAGAAGCTGTATGTCAATATTCCAGCTTTGGGATGAGCAGAGTATCCATGTCATAACCAGGGAGATGATGGTTTGGGTTTGGTTTTGGGCTTGGGTTTTTTTGGTTGTTTGTTTTGTTGTTTGTTTGTTTTTAAAAAAGACTGCTTAAATTATTGCTCTGTCTAGTTTGTATACTCCAAAAGTTTTATCCTTTCACTGAGTGACTGAGTGTACACTAGAGAGTGGAAGTTAGAATCGTATGAAAAATGAGCCAATGGCAAAGTCTTTGCTGATCAGGAGTTGCAAGACCTTCCAGGGAAATGTTGTCAGCCTTAAAATTATTTTAAAAGGAAAAAAAGTATTTATTTTCATTTCATTTAATATTTCAGGTCTGAAATACCTACATTCTGCTGGCATTTTACATCGAGACATTAAACCAGGGAACCTACTTGTGAACAGCAACTGTGTTCTTAAGGTGCTACTTAATTTTATTGAAAATGTACATATGTGTGTGCTGTTCCATTATAAACCAGTTGTTATTTTTTTAAACAAAGCCTTTAATATGAACACTTGTCCTGAAAGTAATTTTAAAAGAAAAAAATCCCACAGTTTCTTTAAAAATTATAAATGAAACGAACGTGTTCCTTTCCCCTTCTCTCCCATCTCCCCCCAAATCTGTGCAAGCGGATGGAGGCGATTCTTCTCTCTGACTTGCGGGGGGTGTCCTGTGCCCCCAGCAGCCGAGGCAGTCCCTGCAGCTATCGCACTGCCCCTGCTCTCGCTGCCGCTCAGAGTAAAGGCAGAATGCCCGGGACTCTGCCGTTACCTTCTGAGGCATATGACATTTTGGAAGGCCTAGGTGTGTTGTATAGCTATGCCAAATATAAAAAAAAAAAAAAAGTTTTGTTTGCACTGCTTTGCTAAGCATTCTGATTGTGAAAATTTTGGTGTGTTTTCTTAACCCTTCTGCTTCAAGAAATTGTAAAAAAAATTCTCAAAACCAAAGGGAGTAGAAGGCTGAATCTTTCTGTAACATTTTGAGGCATATAATGAACAATTGAAGTCTGGTTTGGGGTGAAATATTCTGTGTGCAGAGGTTGGCAATATGTATTATTTTTTTTTAGTGCAAAGTTTTTAATCTTTTAGATTATAAATGCTGTCATGCCAACTAAAAATGTACTGTTATTTCAAATAAAATTGCAGAAAGTTTAAATGGATGTGGAATAAAGTATCATAGTTTCTTCCTATTCCCCTTTCCCTTTGCTTATGCGGTTAAAGCAGATTATCTGATTCATTTAAATGCTGGTTTGGAATTTCCTGCTTCGTTACCAGAAGGTTACCTATTTGAAATGCATTAAGTGTTTTGGTTATTTTAATTTTTTTATTTACCTTCTCAATTTAGATTTGTGATTTTGGATTGGCCAGGGTGGAAGAATTAGATGAATCTCGTCACATGACTCAGGAAGTTGTCACTCAGTATTATCGAGCTCCAGAAATCCTGATGGGCAGCCGTCACTACAGCAATGCTATTGACATCTGGTCTGTAGGCTGTATCTTTGCAGAATTACTTGGGCGAAGAATATTGTTTCAGGCACAGAGTCCCATACAGCAGGTATAATTCAATTTCCCTTTAAAAAATTTTCTACTGCGTAATTTCATGGAATCAGTTACACTGATGCATTTTGAACTTGACATTTGCTTTTGTTTTGCTTGGTTTACGCACAGGCAAAAAACCAAGCTACTTTGGAACACTGCAATGATAGCTTCCAGACAGTATTAAAAGTAGTGGTTATTAACGTTAGCTTTTGAAATGTGTATTTTTTGTTATCCCCTGTAATCTGCTGCAGTACCGAAGCCTGCTGTAGCATTTTATTGAGATAAGGTACAGGTGATATAACTGGGATCAAGCTCTTTGTATCAAGTAATATGAGAAAGTAGTAGGTTTTCTGTCAATGTATAACTGGCGATACAGCATTGGCACTTGAACTATTTAAACTGCCAATTACTAGTATTGCTCAGACTGCTTCATTTTAGTAATGGTCAAGTGTGTAAGGAGGTATTGAGTATTTTTTTACGTTGTATAGCTGTGGCTAGGTGTAAAAACATGAGATGCATCAGAATGCTTCATCACCATTCCACCAGTAAGCAAACTAATATAATACACATATATCTCTAATAATCTTGAAATGCTATTTTTACAGTAGATAGAAAATAGTGTCTGGAGCAAGATATTAGAGATGGATGCATTCATACTTCTATCTAAGAGAAGGAACAAGATGTACTGACATAAAAATGTTTATCTTCAATGTTGCTAGTATTCATCTATAGATTAGAAACTGCATACATTAAAATTGTGATATTACATATATTGATTGACAAGAAGTAAAAACACATTCCAAACTTTTGTTAAAGGTGACATTCCAAACTCTATGCTTCTCTTGTTTGTTTATGCACATAGCGTTTTCACGGGTTTGAGGGACATTCGCATTAGTGTGCTGTTTTCAACATTCATATATTTAAAATGTTGTTGTGTATTTATTTTTTTCAATGCTGTGTCTTGTCTAGTGGTTCCTATCATGTCACCGCAGTGGTGTTCCCGAGGGGGGACTTGCTAGTCACTCTAGACAGCAGTGATACCTTGTATGATCACAAAAAGTAGTCCTCCTCCCAGAACACACCTCTCTTACGCTTGGGAAGAGACCGCAGAGGAGAAAAGCAGTAATGTAATCAGAACTACTAGTTAAATTGACAACTATTCTGTTGCAGTCTCAAAAATATTTAAGCTGTCCTGTTTTTCTAACACTTGATCTTTTGCTAGACTGAAGCTAAACATGTGGGATTTTCATAGCCTTGGCTATCCTTCTTGAAATTTAAAGTGCAAAGACATTCATCAGATAAATCTGGAATAGTATGGGGTTGGGTTTTTTGGGTGGTGGTCATTTTATTTGTATAAAGTTATGTCAGAGTTCCTAGATCTTTTATAATCCCTGTGCAGTAGAATGGTTTAAGAAGTCATCACCATATATGTATTAATCATGTTGTGAGAAGTTCAGTACTCTGCAAAGGCGGGTAGGCTCTGTGGAAGTGCTTTGGGCTCGTCAGTGTTATGGTCTTTGCTTGTCGCCGTGCCGTGCCGCGGGGTGCCAGCACAGCCATCGCCAGGCTGAAGTTTTCCCGGTAGAAAAACCAGGGAAGAGACCATTTTAAAACTGACCGTACTGGAAATTGTAACTCAAATCTGTGACCGAGAAAGTGAACAAAGCTTTACGTTATAAACCAGACTGGAGCTGGTGATTTTGGTATTTTAAGCTTTGGATAGTATCATGTTGAAAGTGATGAATATATCTAAGTTGCTTACTTAAGTTACAAGAGCTAACTTTTCATAAGGATTTTGTGGGATTTCTTACAAACATAAGAAATGAGGTAATCTATACTGAGATTTAGATAATCAGAAACACTTTCAAATATGGTATTTCATAACACCTATTTTTGCTTTTTACTGACACTATTTAGAATAGTTAGCATTTTTGTATGATAGACTCTATTTTTGTTTAAAAATGCGTTTTTAAAGGTGCAAACATTTTTAGCTTTATGTCCAGAAACTTTTAATAGATCTAATTTTACCTTTTAGCACATCTGTAGTGCAGGAAGGGCGATCTCTGTCTTTCTGCCTGTCTGTGGGAGCAGACTCCTCTCTGCTTGCGTTACAGACCAGCCTGCACGCCGCTTTGTAAAAGGCGGGTGGCAGAGTGCGAAGTTTTAGCCACCTTCCTTGGTTAGCCAGTTCCTCTACTCTGATGTTGCTGATTATTATTTAATCCTCCTTAAAGATAACCGGTCACATGCCCGAGACAGCGGGCAGAATCCATTTGGAAGGATGAGAGCGTGAGGAAGGCAGGCGAGTGGGGCAGCCTCACGCAGCCGTTCCCATCCGAGGTGACACGTATGTGCTGCGCACAAGCTGCGTTTCTGGGGAGCCGTGCGGCCAACCTCAGAGACGTGGGCACGCACGGAGGCTCGCTGGGTCGCACACGGGTATACCGAGGCTGTGCCAGTTGCTGGACACCACTTTTGGATTTCTGGCCGCAGCCATGCGTACTGCAGGGATTGGGGCAGGGCAGCAGGAGGGGAGCTGCAGAGGGGGGGGGGGGGTACCAACACCCCCGATTTCCACGGTTCAGAGGGCGCTGTGCCTTGGAGGGACCGGTGCTGGTTGCCCACTGGCAGATGAAGCACCCTTAGATGTTCTCATGAAATGCATCCCCCGGTTAGTTGTGGCTAAAAGCAGCCCAGTGCCGGCGCTCCGCTCAGCGCAAAGCAGGGCACAGGCGGTGGCAGCAGCTGGGAAGTTGGCTTGGAAAGGGCACTTCTCCTTTGGACCTGGAACAATAATATAAGAATGGAGATTGACTGTATATACCCAATGTTTTGTAATATTTTTTCTATTTTTACACTGAAATTTCAAAATATATTTTGTAGTACTTCAGAAAAATACGTTTAAAGACTGGTAACGTGCAGCTAGACAAATGAAATCAGACCTTTTAACAAAGCTCTTCTATGAGTATTGCAAATGTATGGGCTAAGACAAGAGAATTTGTATCTCAAGAGATGTTAAACATGAACTTTCAGGAGATCATTATTAAAATTGTTTTCAGTGTTTTTTCTTGTAACCATTAGAATAAAGTGTGTGTATTTATATCCATATCTATATAGATAGATATAAACGTATATTACCGTACCATTGCTGTGTGCTTCAGGGGTAGTTGGCTGAAAAATACATTCCCCGATACGCTGGTACAATTTATTACATTACTTTTTATATTTTCTAAATACATCGGTCTTTTTTTGTATCAGCTCCATGTGTCTATTTCTCAATTATGTATTTTCCACATCTGAAAACCGCAAGGTTTAGGATTTTTTTTCCTCTCTAGTTTTCCGTCTCCTTACAAAGGTACGTCCTTTGCTGTCGCAGCTCAATGAAGTTACGCTAGCCCTGGCCACGCGGTGCCAAGGCAAACGGGAGGACACGTGTTCGGTACCAAGTGACGACGGTGCATGTGCCTCCAGGCACTGGACAGACCAGTGCTTCTGCTGGAGAGTGGGAGAAGGTGGAGAGGATGCACCGCTGAAGAGTGGCACGGCGTGGCGTGCAAGCGGCAGTCACGGTTCCCAGGGCTGTTCTGCCAGGCAGCGGGTGGTTAGCGTGCATACAAGGCTGTGCCACGATGGGAACGGGTTTATTCTCGGAGGAGAGCTCTGCGCTTGTTAGTGCGGGTGGATGGTGGTCACGGGGGGACACTTGGAACCAGGGCGCTGATCTCACTGCTGACAGACTTTTGGGGGGGGGGCTTTTTTGGGTTTTTATGCTTGACTTATGCAGGGAGGGTTTTTTTGTTTGTTTTTATTCACTAAAGGAGTATATGTACACGGTTTTGTAGAAATAAGGTTAAAGCTTGCCTCTTGCTTTCCAAAATCAAAAAGGTGAATGAAATGTTATTTCATTTAAGCTGAGACCAGTTCTAAACGCAGCATCGTCTTTGCTCTTTTTTAGGTAGCTTCTGTTTTCCTTATAACCAGTACCACTCCTTTTCCTTCCTCTGGTGCTGGATAGATTTTTTTTAAACTTATTTTTCTCATATATTGGAATTTTTTTACATAATATGTTTGTACTGTAGTTCTGAGGGTTTTTTCCCATTTTCTACAGTTTTATTCCTGTTATTGGCAAAATATTTTGTGTAAAGTAGTAGTGGACCTGTTTTTGGGGGGTAATTTTGTGTGGTATATTGGTGCGCAATGCTGACATTCAGTTGAGAATATTTGGGTTTTAGAATGAGTAACACACCATTAACAGTACTTAACAATGTTCTTATTGATGTAAAATTGACTTTTAAATTGCTGTAAAATATTTTACTAAACCTGTAAAGAAAAGAAGTTCCCAAACTTGAAAATCAGTGTCTGTTAGGGCTTTCTCAGTGAAATTGCAAATGTTTGTATTTGCTATCTACTAAATGTATACATTACTGTTTGTGATTTCCTATCTGTAAAATAGTGTTTTTAAACGGATTCATACCTTAAATGTAATTCGTGTTAGCTTAAGAATCTGCTGTCGTAGTGAAATATATTAATAAATGTCTAAGATCTCAAATGTATATGTTCTGTCCCTGCAGTTGGATCTGATCACAGACCTGTTGGGAACACCGTCGCTGGAAGCAATGAGGACGGCTTGTGAAGGCGCCAAGGCACACATACTCAGGGGTCCTCATAAACAGGTACGGCCGCACGCTACTGCCCTCTGCTTACGCTCGGTCAGGACAATCCTTGGCTCAGCCCCCGTAAGTCAGGATTTCCTCTCTGCAGGATACTACTGCTGCATCATCGCAGCGTTTCGCATCTGGATTAAATTCTCATGGCGTGTTTGTTCATAAATACTTTGTTGGATATTTAATCTCAGAGGTGTCTCTGCCCGTAAACCGGGTTAGGTTTACCGGAGGTGGTTGTGGTGTTGCAGTGGCATGGGTTAATGGTGTAGTTTTTCAAAAACTATGGAGATGAGGTGGTTTCTCACTAGTAAAGTGCATTTCTGTCTTCTCTGTATTGTTTGACTTAATGGTACAGGTCTTTTTTTGACGTGACTGTGTTTTGATAGCTGTTTTGAATGAAGAGGTTAAATTTAAGTGATGATATTGGCAAGAGACATAAATTAAAATTGACAGTATAGTTCAGAAAGCCCCGGAGGGACTCCGGTACTGACAGGATCAAGAGTGTTCGAAGTGGAAATCACCCGTTATCCAGATCTGTAAACAGAACAGTGCAGCAACTCATCACCAAAGGGTCCCTCGCACATCTGTGCAGTGACCCAAGCTGGTCGTGACAGGCTGAGGAAAAACTGAGATACAACATTCAACATGAGTAAAAGTTCATTTAAAAAAATACCACAAAAAACAACAACAACAAAACAAAAACAAACAAACAAAAAACAGAGAAGACAGGCAGGATGATGTCATTATGCTGACTGGACAAGAAAAAGGGCAAATGAAATGTAGTGTTAATAGAGACAAAGAAATGCTTATTCAGGAATCTGTAGTGCAGTAATAAAGCGGTATGTCCATCCAATACGGTCATTTTTATGATTGTTAGATAGTAAAAATTAACAAAATTAATAACGTGTACATGTTAATACATCAGATCTTTCCAGTAGTTAAGTTTGCATCTTTATTTTCTGCATGCTGAAGTAATTTCTCAAATGTCTACTCACCACAATAGTAGTTACCATAGAAATGAGCATTGAATATATATTCTGCTATATTATTAACATGTGGGAGTTCTGCCTCCTTGGCACTTTCGATTCACTACATCAAGTTGTCTCTATTCCATTTCATGACAAGTTTTTTTTTTCTTTTAACATTAATAATAGGAGGATTTCCTTAAGACTTTCTCTACCAATCTTAAAACAAATCAAGTCTATTTTTTGCTGTCACATGCTAGAAGAGTTGTAACTTTAAACATGTAGTCCTGCACTTTCAAGGTTTGAGATGTTTAAAAAAAAAGTTTTGTAGTGATCGAAGCTGGGAGAAATACATCCACTGTACTTTATATATACAAATATATAACAGTATACAAATACGTCCAGATACTTTATAAAATACATTGGGTTTAAATTCTAATAATTTGATAATCGCTTGACATTTCCAAAGTGCAGTAGTTGGGCTCTTGGTAGTAGTAAGCAAGAGCTCTGGAATTTATTTGTTAGCCTTGTTCAGTTTGTTAAACGACGGTGTATTACCAAGAATGGAAATGGGCCCAAGAACGTCTTCTGATTCTCTAATCCCAGTGCTAAGGCTGTTCTTGTACACGCCACTGAAACTCAGTCTCTTGACCCGTTGAATGATGGGAACACCAAAAAGCAAGTGGGGTGAAATGGTATAAAATGTTTCCGATACAGATTTAATGTCCTATAACCACTAAGTCATAGGAAATAATCACTAAGCAGTTAGTTCTGTGTCTGTTGAGGAAAACAACGTTGATTTTTCATGGGGTTCCACGGAAGTTGAACAGTCTCTGGGGTTGGAGTGCTCATTTGCAACTTGGAAATAGAGGGTTACGGTGCATCGGGTTGACTTCTTTAATGATATTTCTCTGTTTTCAGCCTCAAGCACACTTCATGTTTGAAGGCAAATTTGTGGCTTTTCATCTTTTAAAATGGAGATTTGCTGTTACCAGTTTCTTAATTAGATTAATAGGGAGAGAAAACCAAGTTAGAAACTGGTGATTACTCTGTCGCACAAACTATTTTTAAGCGATGTAGGTGAGCATAGTAGGAGTTAAGGGGTAAAGCATTTTGCTGCTTTGTGTAAAAATAGATCAATGCATGAAGTTTCTGATTTAAAAAAAAAAAAAAGCATCCCCCTGTGTGTTGGCATAATGAAAATTTACATACTATGTAGACTTCTTTGTCAGTTTTTTTAGTCAGTTTTTAAAAATTTTACTTCAAACTAAAGTTGAGTGAATTGCTCAAGTTGCTTAACTGGCAGCCCCAGGAAGAGCGTCTCCTCCCACGTTCCCAGTGTGCTCTGAGCAGTGGTTTGCGCTTCACCGCAGCCATGTGCTGACCCACTTCTCGAAGTAAAATGCGTTGGAGTTCGTTCCCTGCCTGTTGTGGCCCTTGCATCCTCAGTGATGGAAGAGAGAGGTCCAGTGTGATGCACATTACTCGCTGAAGAACCTGACTGTTGATTCTATGTTAATCAAATCTTACAGAAATTCAGTTTTTACCAATTTCTTCTGCCCTTGCTACTACTCTTGTCAAGGCTGTTTCTGATCTCTGGCTGGGGACTTGATTGCAGTTTGCTGGGAAAATGCTGTCTCCAAAAGCTGTGTGTAACAGACATCCTCAGAATGGCAGACAAGCTGCAGACGAGGGGCATAAGCGTAGCAAAAAAAGTGCATCCTTCATTTGTACTGGATGCAGCAGCTTGCGTATGGAAGGGATGTGATCGTATTTTTTTGCCCCAGTATATGGATGAAACCTACTTAATCACAGTGCTTGGGTGACGGTGCTTTTTTGTGTGGATGGTACTTATTAGTTAGAAAAACCATATGAAGTTACCAAATATCATAGCTTTATATTCTATAGATTGCACTTAGAAACTAAGGCTCAGAAGTGCTTAGTGCTATATTTGGTAGTTCAGGGTTCATTTAGGATGATGTCACTGTGGAGGTGTAATTTTTACATATGCTAACAAATTTACAGCACCTAAATAACTTTGTTTACTGTGCTAAACAGGTAGGAGCAACAGCTGCCTACCAAATATTAACGCTGCATCCCAGTTAAAAGTTTGTGTGGAGTTAATGCAGTTCTGGAAATCCTGTGGATCCATGCAAATGTAACGTAAGGTCTAAGTTTGCCAGTGGATATTGTCCCATAAATACGCTAGCTAGCTTGCAATTGGTTGGTTATATTTTAGGCAGAATGTTTTAGTCGTTTCTGTCAGCCGGTAGATTCTTCCCGCGTCTCACTAGCAGTCAATCTCAGGCGCGAGTGCGGCGCTCTGTAGTTCTTCCTGCCCTCATGGCTCTTCCCCACACCTGCGTGCGCTGGCTGATATGAACGCTGTTCGAATTTGCACGGGAAGAACACAAAGGGGGGTGTGTGCGTGTGGCTGCACGTGTATGTGATAGTTCATTTCCTTAAAAAAAAAAAATAATTTAGGAGCATTGGACTTGGAGGTAACACACTCCATAGTAGGAATGTTCTTTGTGTGCCTGTCCTAATATCTGTGGGGCTCTTTTGTCCTTTGGTTGGGGGTTTTGGCTTCTTTTTTCAATAGGGTTGTGGTTTCTTCATCCAGACTTCCTTTCCCCCATCTGACTCCTTTTTACCCCCCCCTTCACTTTAGATGGGTAACTGTTCACTTGGGTTGTAACACTTCACGTGCTTTGCAGACTAACTGTAGTGCGCTCTACCGCCATTCTTGGAACAGCCGTCCTATAGGAATAGGAATAACGGCAATTAAGCAGGAAAATACTGTTCTTGATTTTGGAAACTGACATTGTTGTGGCTTTAAAAGAAAAAAATCTTTGAAGTTCATTCCAGAGAGTCTAGGATATGGCTAATGCTTTAAAATGAATGGCACATAACAATAACATTATTGTTGATTTTTTTCATTTTGGGCAACCTCAGGCAGTACTCCTCCCACGTGTTAGGAATGTGGGGACAGGGGCTGTCTTCCCATTTTGCTACCTCAGTGTTAACATTTAATTCCAGAGTCAAAGGAGATTTTCAGCCTCGAGAGTACGTGCAGTTAAAAGTTGTCAAATGGCAACTTTATACGTTGAGTAAAATCTTGTTATTACCTGCCCGTTGAAGCGGCAGGGCCCGGCGGCGCTGCTGCGAGGGCGACGCAGTTGTCCTTACACCCACAGCCGCATAATCCGTGTTCTCCGCAGCGTGGCTCGCAGGGCATCCGTGCCTGCCCCCGGAGCCAGGGCTGCGCGGCACGTTTCGTGCTGCCATTCCCGGTCTGCAAAATCCATCTTTATTTGGGTATTTGCACCCCGGGGTTTTTTGGCTCTCAACTAAAGGTGGCAACGTTCAGAGCGAGCGGGCTGTGGTGCTCCTGAGCGTGAGCAAAACGAGGGAATACGGGAGGAAAAGGATCTGTGGGGCTGTTTTTGCGGGGCTGACCAGAGCGAGAGGTGCGCTGCCACCGCCAGCGTGGGGCTGGACCCAGCCCCGGTGACCGCTGCGGCTTCTGCCCCGAGAGCGCCCGCTGCCCGCCCCGGCCCGGCCAGCCTCGGTCCGCGCCCTCCGTCTCGCTCTGTAAAACGCCGTTCGCCTGAAGGTCATTTTAATTGTACTGGATGTCACTGTCAGTTAGATACGGATCGCCTGGGTAAGGGAAAGCAAAATAATCCATAATTTGGCAGTGATTGAGATCAGAAAAATGAAATACTGGAAGTGATGTGGTTAATCAACCCCCTGAGCAGCCACAGCTTCCAGTGGTGTCTGTATAGAAAAATAAATAAATAAAATACAGGTTTGTCCAGGGATTACATCTGAATGAAGGAAAAAAACCCAATTGTATCTCTATTACAATTGCTGAGTTTTGTAACAGTGATTATAGCCTCGTTCAAAAGCGTTAGGTAGTGCGTGTCCTTTTTAACACGACGTTTGTCCTTGGTGACTATAAAATACCGCGTGCTGTGACGGTGTCCTCTTGCTGATGGATCTGACGGGACCACTGTCCGTACTCTCCTTTCTCCTGTTCCCCTGCAGCCATCCCTTCCTGTCCTATACACGCTCTCCAGTCAGGCTACGCATGAAGCAGTTCATCTCCTTTGCAGAATGTTGGTCTTTGATCCAGTAAGTATCATTTGAAATTATTTCTAAGACTTTTTGTTTTAACGGGTTTTGTTGTCTGCTACTTAAATGAGTATTTTAAGTAAAGGGCTGCTTTAACTGATTTTCTTCTACATTGCATTTCAGGACTTTTGGGTCTATAAAAGACGTAAAAGTATCATAACTGGTCAATTAATTTCACCCTGGAGTGGGGGTTTCGCATTTAAATCTAGTGGTCTTTTGAAGGAAGCTACAACAGAGTGAGAAAGACGAGGGTGTTCGTGAATCATGCTGTCTTTTCCTAGCTAGGTGTAGGTAGCAGAACATCAGATACTTTGATGCAGTTCTAATTAGGGACACGTGGGTGTTCGTGGTCTTGCAACACGCAAAAAATTCCTTCTACATCCACACAGTCACATAACAGCATCTTTTTTTCCACTGAGCATCTGTTTTTCTAATAAAAATTTGCTGCTGTGGATTTTGGATTCCATCTCTTGGGCTTCCTAAACAAAATCGTCGCTAGACAATCTGATACCTGCATCGACGATCTCGGTTATTTCATCTTCACAGGAAAATCCCTAACATTTCAAATGAAAAATAGACACATTGACTGAACTGCAAAGGAGGAAGCTTGTAACTGATGAAGTATTGGGAGGCAGTACCTTTGGATTTTATTTTTTTTAAAGCATAAGATGGCTTTACTGAACAAAACCATAGAAGTGTTAAGCCATAACTTCCATGTAAACAGACTTAATTTTTTTTCCTTTCTAACTCCCTCAACACTCAGAATACTGTTATTCCCAAATCGCATTTGAACAAATGTGGGTTTGTTTGTTTTTTTTTTTAAAGAATCAGGACAATCCTCTAGAACAGGCGATTTTAATTTCGTCTGGAAAATATCCTGGGAATTGGGACAGCTGGGTGGCACTTCAAGCTTTGCCACTGCTTTTGCTCTGTAACTTTGAGCGAGTAACTTTTGTTCTGTTTGTTTGTGGTTTGTTTTGGCTTTTTTTAAATTCGCTGGTAACAACGGATTTCATTAGACCTTGAATTTGCAGTAGCACTTCTGTCTGCAATTCTTCAGGAACAGTTTTTTGACGGGACGGTGTTGCACACCCGGTGACCCAGCACTTTGCTTGGGTTATGCGCAGAAACGGCCTTAGTGGTGTGGAAGCGCGGGGGTCATAATTCACACCGTTGCTCTGACCGCCTTCTTCCCTGCACTTCCTTCACCACTTGTTTTCTGAAACTTGGTGGGTAAAGTATTTCTCCGAACTGCAGGTGCCATATCCTGCATTATTCTGTTACCAGCGAAGCTTAAATTTGTGGTTTACTTTAAATACGGACTTAAGGACATGTTAAAATGTTTTGCAGAGTTACAGACTTACAAAATGCCGTATTTGCTAACATTAAATTCTTTGGGCTTATTTTGATTAATTGTGGAAGTCAATTTTAAGATTATCTGGAGAAAGTAATTATTGAAAAATAGATTTCTAAAAATCGTATTGGCAGCATTTTCTATCATTAGCTGTAGTACAGCGAGGTCAATGTCTTCGTAGTAATGCTGCTTGTTTTTAAGTAAAAGCTTCCCCCTAGTGGCAGTGTTTGCAGATCTAAGAAGTTTTCTGACCTGAACTAATCCTTTAACGTGATTAGGTGTTTATGAGACAATTTAGAATTAATTGATGAGTAAGTATTCTTTAGACTGTTTCAATACTGCTGAAAATATCCTAACGATTTTTCTTTATCTTATTTTCTTTCCTCTAAATGCAATATTCAGTCCAAAAGAATATCTGCTAAGGACGCCTTAGCTCACCCATATCTTGATGAAGGGCGGTTGCGATACCACACTTGTATGTGTAAATGTTGTTTTTCCACATCTACTGGAAGAGTTTATACGAGTGATTTTGAACCCATCACTAATCCCAAATTTGATGACACTTTTGAAAAGAACCTCAGTTCTGTTCGGCAGGTTAAAGGTGAGTGGTAATTAACCTTTGCATCTGCATTTATCTTCCTGCTCCATCTTTAGTAGTGCGTGGTTAGGGCGTGCGATCCGGCTGCGTGTGCTAACCCGGGTGCTTTTTTCTTTTAGCTATTTTTCCATAGTAGATACTGGAAATAATTTCTTTTCACTCATAGAACAGAATTGCTTGTAAATATTCTGACATAATATATTATCACACACGTTAGTTGACGTGCAGAAGTCTATAGGCTTCAAACCTTGACAGCGTTCTCTGCTGTTGCTGCTCCCCGCGCCGCTCGCGCTGTTGAAGGACTGCATGG
Source organism: Pluvialis apricaria (assembly GCA_017639485.1). Lineage (NCBI taxonomy): Eukaryota > Metazoa > Chordata > Aves > Charadriiformes > Charadriidae > Pluvialis > Pluvialis apricaria. The sequence continues at coordinate 2,809,190 of CM030024.1, forward strand.
GGGGGAACGGGAGACCCCCGTTGTTGGGGTTTGGGGTGCGAGGTGTTACCTCGAGAGCTGTCCCGCAGAAAGGGTCACCATCATCAAGGGACTGAAGCTGAGGAGTCTCATACTTCTCCTGCTTCATTTCCTCTGATCTCCGCAGCCCGCTCGCGCTGACGTGGCCGTGCCGAGGGCCGTGCCCGCCGTCGCAGGCTCCCCGGCTGGTGCCACGCTGCAGTTCGGCAGAGGGTGCGCTTGGGGTCGTGACATGCCCTCACCAGGGAAATCGATCCCGCTGCCTGGGAGAGGGAGCCGCTGCTGCAGATGGTTACTACGTGCCGGCAGTTGCTTTGTGGCACTAGAGATTTGAAGTCTGATTCCATCATAGCAAACAAGCCATAAACCAGTTTCCTCTGAAATCAGCTCCGGTCAGGACAGCAGTCCCGCTCCGAGCCCAGTCCAACCGGAGAAACAGCAGTAGAGATTTAGGTTCTGTTTGGTGGCAGCTCGAATAACTCAAGAGAGAGAGAGGGAGTAGAAATGTGTTAGCTCAGCAGTTTGTAACAAACAATTTGGTCATTTGGGACAAAAATACTCCATGATGTTGCCATGATAACGTGACTTATTTCAGACATATCCTGAACTTGTAATTCTACAATTTACAATTATAGTTTCTACAAGTTCAGGCAACATTGTTTGCTTTTTATCCTGTTATTCTTTCCATTTCCCTCCTCTCTTCGGCCATCGCTTTCCAGAGCTGTACCCGGACCTGCTGTCTTCTCCGAAACCTGTTGTTCTAAAAGCTGCCATTAAAGTTTGCTGGCAGCGGTGCAGATTCCGGCACGCTGCCCCGGCTGCGCCGCCCGGGCGTACGGAGCTCCGTCCTGGAGCTGTGGCTGCTGCTCGGAGAGGAGCAGCCCGGTGCCAAACCTCCCCGGCTCTGGGTTTTGGGGCGGAGCGGTGCACGCCTGTGTGTGAGAAGAGGTTTTGCCTGGCAACTCTACACAGCGTTCCTCTTTCCTTATCAAAATCTACTTTTTTGCTTTAATCATCTCAAGCGGCAGTTTTGTGCGTGGTGGTAATAACTGAGTTCACGAATCGAACTGGACTGAGCAATAGCACTGTGTTCTCGGTATTTGCAGATCAAGTTCAAGTTGAGAACTCTTTGCTTTTCAAAAAGTTATACCCTAAAACTGGGATTTAATCTATAACTAGTTATCATCGTTTTATATATCATCAGTATTATAGCAGTGATTAGGGTTTTATTTTATATGCATTTATTCCAGTGTGCATGTAAGAGTTCTGTGTGAATTTATGCTATGAGGTATGGCATCAGATTAGATTTGGGGACGCCGGAGTGCTTTTGTCCTTACTAAACTGCACTTTCCATAAAGGAAGCTACGTTTCCCTCCAGGCTTCGTTGCATTTTACTGAAGCAAAAAGTGTTAATGCTGTGGTGGTTTTTTATTTTTCTCCTATGTGCAGAAATAATTCATCAATTCATTTTGGAACAGCAGAAAGGAAACAGAGTGCCTCTCTGCATCAACCCTCAGTCTGCTGCTTTTAAGAGCTTTATTAGGTAACTGTATGTAATCACATCTGATATTAATTCACATTTCTTAGTAGTACAGAATTCACACATCCAAAATGTTTTTGTGTTTTAAGTTTCGGAGAGTAGGAAAGGCCCAAAGATAACTTCTGCAAAAAAAGCCACCTCAAGGACATTTACGGTTACATTTTAAAAATACTTGTCTGAATTCTTCTAGAATTTAAGTAAAATGTGCCCAAGTTTCAAGTAATATTTTTGCGTAAAAGTACAGAAGTCAGACTAAAAATTAGAGTTGAAAGATTGCCAAGTTGAATTCTGATGGTAGAATTGCACTGTAAAAACATTAAAATTAATGGCAGATGAAGCATCATTAAGAAGATAAGTAGATGAAGTATAGCGAAATACCTGCTGTCGGTGTTATTGACTGTCGGTCTGGGGGTGTTTTGGTGGGGTTTTTTGTTTTCCTTGAAATGTTTGCTTACTGGTCGAGCATTAACTTTCTTGTCTATAAGCTATTGCAAATGAACACTGATTTTCTGTCTCGCCTACATTCTAGTTCCACGGTTGCTCAACCATCTGAGATGCCGCCATCTCCACTGGTTTGGGAATAAAGTGGAAGATAATATACTACTGAAGATGTAATGTAGCTTTCCACTGGAGTCTGGGATTTGCAATTCTGGAGGTTAATCATGCTTGTACTGTAATTTTACTAATGAAGTTTTAAATTAACAACCACTACTTGTACAATATGAATAATATTTAGAAACGTACTAGACTTTTAATCTTGTAAAGTGGTTGTGCTTTTAGAAGAAAATATTTTACCCAGAGTTGCACGTGTTTTATGAATTCTAGTGCAGCTGTGATGGCTCAGCTCAGAACAAACAGAATTGAACCAAATTTGGGGAGGTTTTTTTCTTTTTTCTGTTTTCTTTTTTCTTTTTTTTTTTTTTTTTATTGAAGTGAGATTGTACAAAAAGATAGACATACATTTTGATATTGAGCCATTCCTGAAGATTTGGGGTTTTCTAAAACTAAGGAATACAGAAAACTTGACTGCGACCAATCCTGAAGTCACGTCAGGTGGCAGTGGCCACAGTAAGTGGGCATGTCCCTGATGATCAAATCCTATAAATAGCTTCTCACTAGAGCTGTGATGGTGATGTGTGCTGTTCTAAAATCAAATGTTGTGAGTAGAGAGAATGAGTTTGTGACTAGGAGAGACTAAACTTCTGTTTCCTTACCCAGTATAAATATATATATATATTTAATCTATTTTTATTAGAAGTTTTTCTGCTCTTTCTTACATAAAACCCCCCAGCATGCATCTTCTATGTGTGTAAATAATTCCATTTATGGGCTAATTTCAGAGATCCCTGACATCATTGCTGTATAGAGAGAAACTAGCTTGCACATTTTAGGTCTGTGAAATTTTGTGAGAACTTTTTCCTGCACTGGACAGTTGAGAAAAAAAAAAAAAAAGAAAAGGAAAAAAAAAAAGCACATAGGGAATTATGTTAATTGTGTTCGTGTCTTTAGGCGAAGCTGTGGAAGTCTTGAAATGTCACAGTAGTAAATAACTTTTATTACTTTTTGGCTAATTCTTTTTTCTGTTGGAACACTGAATTCTGTGCATATGTATATATGAACACAAATTGAAGGCCTCTACCTCCTGGAGTATACAACTTGGTTTGTTTACCTCCACATGATTTTTTTTTTTTTTTAAGTTCAGTGTGGAGACTTGAAACTTGAATGTCCCTTCCAACTTTTATATTTAAAACAAGACTAGAAAATTGAAGACTGTTTTTCACCTGTACAAAGAGATACTAAAGGGTGGTCTTAAAATTTGAGCATTGGTCTGGAGAAAAACCGTGGTGTTTGTTATGGACAATTAACTGTTAAAGTTATTGTAAGTTATCTGTATTTAGCAGAGTATTTTCAACAAGAGTGATCTGAGCTGAAATTGGAGACTATTAGTAAGTTATGTTTGGAAGTTTTAACTTCAATGAAGTAATTATTTGCTGTGAAAGAGACAAACATTGAATAACTGAACAAAGATGGTGCAATATCTTTGTTTTTTATGAGGCTCCTGAGAATAAAACCAACTGAAGCATTTCAATTCACTTGAATGAGAAAGGTGTTTAATTAAAAGAGCCCAAGAAGACACTGGTATGAAAGGTAAAATCTCAGAGGTTGGTCAGTTAATGTGGCACACTTGCTGGTCACTTTGTAAAATGTAGATTTGAAGTACAGTGGTGAAAACATTAAATGTGACATTTGAAAAAGCAGTGGTGTTATCTTTATTTCCTGTCTGATCTCCCACCTTTATTTAAGAACGAGTTGTTACAATCTTGATTAAGTACTGTCTAAAAGAAAAGAAGTAAAAAGAGTTTATAACATCTTGTTTTGGGCATGGTTTTGATTTTTACACTCGCATACACACATATATATGATGCGCATATATATGAATTCTTAAACAAAATATTCATTTACGCTTTACGCCTGATCCTGGATAAAGGCAAAACTTGCTGATTAAATCAAAACAAGCAATTGAGTTGCACTTTATTGGGAGGTCGAAAGACATCCAGGCAAAGATGGATTTTACTTAATTTGCAAAGTTCATGTCATTTTTTTCAGCACAAACGCTTTCATTGTTTTCTGTAGCCCTGATGCAACGAATCCAGCGTGCAGTGGTGTTGCAGAATATGGCTGAAAATGTTCATGTTTTATGAGTAAAACCTTTTTAAAGATCAAACAAATTGAACGATATAGTCCAAGCCTCAGGACCTCGCAAGAACTGAACCGATAAGCCGCCTGAGCACGTGCTCTCTTCCCAGGGCCGGCACAGCCGTTGTTTGGGAGTCGTGTGTCTGCCCCTCACGCCGCTTCTGCAACGTCTCCATACGGTTACGGGCTTAACCTTAACGTGGTTTGGGACTGGTGATGGTGGTGTCATTCCTGCTTCGTGGCCGGCTGTTGCTGAAGTAGTTGCCATTAATTCACTGCCAGTTTGTCTTACTCTGCTCGTTAGATTCTCCTTGGGCATAAGGCTGCAGTAAATCGGGCAGTTTACTCTTTGGGTCTTCTCATCCTGACGCGCAGTTTTGTCAGGGCGGGAGCACAGTGGCACGGCTGGCAAAGACGCCTCGTGCGTCAGCGTGGCATTTGGGAGCGAAATGCTAGAGGTCCATGGGTTAATCGTGTTCATAACATAATAAGAATAAAATGTCTTTTGGACATTTACCTTTCAGGGTGTCTTCATACGAATGTGGGCCCGGCACTGTGCAGAATGAGTAATTAAAATTGGCACAAATGCGTAACTAAAAGTGTGTGTGCAAATGTATATAAAACCCAATTATGGTAATGTTTTCTGTAGCCTCAACTGCATTTTACATGTTTAATGTAAATCAGTTACGATGAAAGTGAGACCTCTTAAGAGCCGTCTTTGGCAAAGGCAGTTCCATTTCTAAAGTGAACACACGCGCGCGTACGCTTGGAGTCATCTCAACGTGGGGTCGTCGAGGGAGCTTCTTTCTTTCCCAACGAGGTTAAAATCTGGCTTGCAGTTTTCAGAGTTGCGTTTTAATCAGTTTTAAGCTGTGTTGACATCGATGTCAAATGAATTACAGATTGTAATCATAAGTTATAAGCTCTCTAAATATAGCTTCTGCATCTCCTTTTATTAATTGTGCCTTGAGAAGAGTACAGAAGTAGTGAGTGCAAAGAATAACTTCACACTTATTCACAAATTGTCAAAGGAACATGCAAGTATTCGCAGGGCTGATCTCTCCGTGTGTACGTCTTGAAGGTGACACAAAGGGGTGAACCACGATGTGGAAAAGTAAGTTGCCAAAATCCATTTCCTGATGTGTGGTGGAATATCACTGACTGATTCAAATCAACTAATTGACGAAGGTTACAAAGTGCTTTTCTCCTTCAGCCAATTTACTAGTGGTGGATTTGGGACTTCACTGGTTGAGCTGCTGGAGTGTGTGAGTGTCACCGGACTGAACAGACGGTTTTCATATTTACCGGGTAGCAATTTTTCTAATCATCTTTTTTACCCTTTATTTGTTTTAGTAACGGAGTACCTTGAGATCCTTGAACTGTTTGTTCTTTGTAACTTATAAAAATCCTTCTGTCAAGCATAACTTGATAGACAATTCTGTTCACTGTACTTCTGTAATCCTGCTCAGGTATGGTTACTTTAAAACTGTTTGTGACATTGATGGGGGGGGGAACTGGAATCCAAGCGGGCGATTGATACGTAATCTGCGTGTACACCTTGGACAGCCTCTGTGCTCAATAAAGGACGGAATCGGACCCCATGGATTATCTGGTTTTGCTGTAACGTGCCGTGGTGAGTGTCTGAGCTCCGTAGGTGAGGATGGACGCGTCAGCGGAAGGTGCGTTAGTACGAGTCAAGAGATCGGTTTTTCCCGGCTTGGTGCTCGACACAGAATGAAGGGGAACGGCTCCCGTTACACGCGGTGGCTTTGCAGAGCGCCCGGCCGGTGACCGGCGGTCGGACAAGAGCGGGTGAATTGTCGGCGCCTCTTCGTACCCAGCGGCCGCCTTTGGCCGAGGTGGGGCTGAGATTGGTAACAACGGGCGCACCGCAGTGCCGGGGGGGCGCAACGGGCCCGGGGGGCGCTCTGGGCCCCGGCCCTGCCCCTCCTCCTCCTTCTCCTCCTCCTCCTCCTCCTCCCCCCCCGCAGCCGCACCGCAGCGCCGGGGCGTGGCGGTGGGCGTGGCCCGGTGGGGCGGTGGGCGTGGCCCGGGGGGCGGTGGGCGTGGCCCGGGGGCGGTGGGCGTGGCCCGGGGGCGGTGGGCGTGGCCCCGGGGGCGGTGGGCGTGGCCGGCGGCGCGGGGCGCGGGGAGGGCGCGGCGATGGCGGCGGCTCCGCGGTGGCGGGAGCGGCTCTTCGCCCTCTACTTCCTCACGCACATCCCCGTGACGCTGCTCATCGACCTGCAGCCGCTGCTGCCCGCCGGCCTCCACCCCCCGGCCGTGAGTAGCGCCGCGGGGCGGGGGGCGCGCTCGGGGCCGGGGGCTCCGGGGGTTGGGGTGGGTGGGGGGTTGAGGAGAAGCGAATGTCTGCGGAGGGTTCCGCTGGGCTTCCCGCGGCCCGCGGCATTTGGTACGAAATCCCGTAGGCAGAGACGTAAAAGGGGGAGGGAAAAACGCAGTAAATGTCCCTAAAATGAGGGAGGATTTAAAAATAACCCAGCGCTTGGCTTTCCGCGCGATGAGTAACGCTTGCAGTGAAGCCATTCATTGGGGAAGGACGGGCGCTGTGACGGTGTGACAGCGTGTCGCGGCTGCGACTGATGGGGTTTTTAACTTCATCGCTCGGGTGTACGCGCGCCGCTCCTCCCGGGTGCCGTGGCCGCGGTCACCGGGCGCGCACGGAGGGTCCGTGGCGAATTGACGGGGGACAGTTCCCCGGGGGTGCGGTGCTGTGCGGCAGGTGGAGGAAGGCCAACCGGCGGAGTAAAGCCCGTTTGGGCGGGAGCGTACCTGCTGCCCCGCACGCGCTGCGTTGAGGCCCCGACGCCGCCGGCAGCCCGAGCACGACGCCGCCGGCCCTGGATGTGGCTGTCGCTGCCTCGGCCGCTCCGGGATCCCGCGGTTTTCCCTCGTACTCCTGCCAAACGCAGGAGGGAATTCTGACTGCTGCAGAAGCAGGCGCGCTGGCAACCAAATTTATGAGTAAAAATCTCTGGTTTGATGGGTTTTGAATAGACTTATAGAAGACAATACATGTAATAAAGTCAATTAAAGTAATGGATAGAAGATAATCAATTCAACTCTCGCCGTCAGGGTGAGATCGCCCATAACTTCCTATCCAAGCTTTACAATTAGGGAATTTGATTTTTGCCATTCAAATTGCCTGAAAAATTACTCCATTATGGAAACCATTTTTAATTAATAGTTAACCAGCAAATCTCAATACATATCTCTCCGTTCAAAGTCCGACTTAAAGGCGTGCTGGAATTTACATTTCTGTCATGGAAACTAATTGCAACTCGCTAAACCGAAATCCCAACACGAAGTCCCTGGCGCAGCATCCGGCAGCCACCAACCTCCCGCCCTGAGGATGCGCTTCCCGAGGGAGCGAGGGCGCAGACCCCCCGGGCCGGCGGGACCGGGCCGCCGTCCCAGCTCCTGGCTGGACACCCCACGTGCCCACAAGTATGTGCGGCACTGGGCCCACCTCAGCAGGCAACAGGAGGGTCAGAAAGAGGAAAATACAAGAGTTCTTCAATATCTACTAATGTCAAGGTGCAGATTTTCTGTAGTTTGGGCTTTTTTCCAGTAGGAAATGGCATTTCAGGAATAGTTTTTGGCAAGCAACTGCACTTAATGCTGTAGTAATCCTAAAAATGCCTATAATGCAAATTTAATAGCTACTTGATGGAGAGGGTTCATCGCTTTAAAGACTTGGGAAATGCAGTCCCTCTTGCAACGGCACTGCAGCATGAAGCTGTGTGTACCGAGACGAGAGCGCTTCGTTTTCCCTCTGGGCTGATGGTCCCAACTGACTGCCACATCAGGGTCACAGCTTTTCCCCTTGCGGCTGACGCTCAGTGCGCTCATCTGTTGTTTTGTTCCTTTTCTTAAGCTGACGGAGTTGTTACAGTGGTACGCAGCCTCCTTTAAAGACCCCATGATGCTCCAGCCCCCAGAGTGGTTCAAGGCGTTTATGTATTGCGAAGCCTTCTTACAAATGCCGTTCTTCCCCATCGCAGTCTACGCCTTCTTCAAAGGTTGGTATGAAACTCCTGTAAGAATATGTCCCATCCCGCACTTCTGCTAACGCTTGCTTTCTGTACCGCAGAGAAGTTTATTTATCAGTCTCAAGCAGTTATAGGGATGTACCACGTGGAGTGCTGTGCTATTTTCATGGCAAGTTTTATCTGAGAAAGCAGCATAGAATAAGGCCTGTCAGAAACAAACCCCGTCACTGTAGGCCCTTTCCCGCCGCAGCCATTTATACGTAACCAAAATCAACGTTTGACATTGGGCGCGCTTCCAAGGTAGATAAAGTTCTGGGTCAAGCCTGTGTACTCATTTTGTTACTTTAAAACTTTCACGATCACACCATCGTTCTAAATTTCCATAAAGGTAGATAATTTTCCTGGGTTGCTACAAGTACCTAACGTTTTTTTTCTACTACCTATTTAATACAACTTATGGCTCATCTTATCAGAGAGAGAGCAGTTAATGTTCCATTAATTTAAAAGCCACTGAATTCTGCTTGTTTCGAAATACTTCAATATTGTTTCCTTTTTGCTTCTCTACAGGTGGCTGCAAATGGATAAGGACTCCTGCAATTATCTACTCCACCCACGTAGCGACAACCTTGTTTGCTATCCTCGCGCATATCCTGTTCCACGACTTCTCAAAGTCTGAGCGTTTGGGACCTCAGACGCAACGTGAGCGCCTCACTCTGCTATCGGTATACGCGCCGTACCTGCTGATACCGCTTCTGATTCTTTTCACCATGCTCTTCCACCCCCACTACAACCACGTGGAGAAGAGGAAAAGGAAGTAGTCCCCGCTGGCAGCTGTAAGCGCACCACTCCTACTGGTTTCGGTTCGGGCCCTGTGCTGACGTGGTGCCTGGGGACACACACCTGCCCCGTGGTGGCGGCTGCAACGCCTCTCGCCAGAGCATCTGCCTCCTGCAAGAAAAATTTGAATTGGTTTGAGTTTACGGCTCTCCTGCGGTCAGGAGTAGCTCTGGCAGACGCCTGTACTCGCAATTCCACGTGGTTTCTGGGCACGCGCGGGTGGAGGGGCCTCGCTCCTCTCCCCCGGCCCCTTCGTGCGGTACATCTGTAATACAAACGGGAACTTTTAACCATTTGATGTGTAACTGCGTCATGGCGGGGGGGGGGGGCACTGCAGCTGATACTTTTCTTTCACATTCCCTTTTTCCAAGACTGTTAGAAAACCACTTAAGTAAGGAATTTGTCTTCCAAGAGCATATTCTGCAAAATCCATAACTGATTACTTACAGCTTTGCAAAGCTATGCTTTTGAAGCGTTTCAAATCATACAATAATTCTTAACTTCCTTGCCCCTTCCTTTAACGTTTCACCTTCCTTTGCTCTGCTTCAATTTTGATTAATTGCACGTGTCTGATCAATGATAAAGGTGGCAAAATCTGGATTTCTGAATGCTTAAAGCGAACGTTGTTTGACAATGAGGCGTGCGCCTGAGAGGATTTTGAAGCACTTCAGGAATTGTAAACACGGATTTGGAAATTTCTCTCTTCCACAAAACCACATTAGTATGGAAATAAATAATTAAAGGCATTCAACTGCATTTAATTTTCTTAAGGGAATGACTAAAAAGAACTTAAAATGACCATGAGATCACAGTTCACACAGTAAATATATGCATAAGTTACAGTAAATAAAACTGACTACTGATGGAAAGTCTGGGGTGGGTGGGTTTGGGTTTTTGTTTTTTAATTCTCAGTCTGATCGGCAAGAATCAAACTTGGAGACTTGTGTAAAAGTACAGGTTACCGAAAAGGCTTTTCAGTCCCTGCCTGTATATTTCAGGGCTTCACTGGTATAAAACTTAAGCCTTCCGCAGGCTCTGAAAAGGCCAACGGTTCCGTATTTGGTTGCCTAAAGACACACATAAAATGCATCTATTTGCACTTCAACGTGAGGCTTGATTTTACATCCCCGGCGTTCAGTTTTTAAATGTCACATTCATATTTATAGTTTATATACAGTGCTGGTGTCACTGAGCGCTTGGAATGGTTTGTCTCCTCCGTTTGCCGTTCTATCGCTAATAACGCCCGTGGAAGAATTCTACTCTCCTATTACTGCCTGTATGGACAGACCTCAGGCATAGTTTAATGTTAACTCTGCCGTATTTTCTGCTTTTTTATGTGTCTGTAATTGATCCGTTCTGTTAATCACGGATTTCTGGGTTTTTTTCCTATGTCCATACAAAAAATAATCCGGTCGATATAGATAAAAGTTACTGCTGATTGTGTGTTGTGTCTTTACAGACATGAAAACCAGTATGTACAGGAAAATCCTTGTGACTGTCCAGGGAGCCGTAAACTCTTAAGCTCAAAAATAACATAGCAGAAGCAATTAATGCTGGTATATCCAGAAAGTCTGAAAACAATAATTTATTTCCCGATTTCTTTGAAAGAGCTGTACAATTCAAAGAGTGAGAGAAACAACATAGCAACAGTAGTATTAATTCAACTATAATTTGAACTACTGACTGTACAAAACTTTTATAAAATCAAAGGACAGAACAGTCTTTAAGTCTGTTAGAAAGCTCTCCTTATTGCCACTTTTAGTGCAACTCACACTGAATTAAAAGACACTTCCATTTGTACAAATCATCTATTCATTCATACACAGTGAAAAATTGCATATTTTTTAAAATCTCGAGATTTTGGAATGGTCAAGTTCCCAAGTTAGTTTGTTTTTATCTTAGCATCCTCTATTTCTGAAAAATGAATTGGTCAATGAATTCGTTCTGGTCTGCTTCAATTTTACACAGAGTCTCGTACTCTATTCGGTATCTGAAAGAAAAAACAGATGGTTACCAGCTGCATCCAGCCCGCGTTAAATGGTTTAGTACAACGTTCCCTGGTCTGCGGTGAAGGCGTCAGGCTACGTGTGTATGTCATCTGCAAAGCAGCGGCTGCGCGAGTTTGACTTTGCAGTTCTGCAGCGCCTTTACCAGTCAGACACGTGGCACGCTATTACAGTTTTATTCATTTCAGCTGCACGATCTCGTGCCGCCACAAAGCTGTCGGAGATGAACCGTCTTGATAAGTGGCAGGCAGGGCCTTTAGTTAACTCCAGGCTCGTGGCTCTGCACGGTGGCACGCGTGCTTTGTGCAGGAGGACACCCCTTCGCTGCAGCTGGACTGTTTGAACAAGCTTGGACAGTGTCCTGCAGCCAAGCGCGGACAGTGAGACTGACTTTTCAGCCTACATAATACCCCCCAAAGTACTTAATAGAAAACTCACCTTTCCAGCTGCATCTTTTTCTCAGCTATTAAAGCCTGAAGTTGCTGCTCCTGAGCTTCTCTTTGCTTTGCTATAGACTTCAGCAAATTCCGTGCACCAATGGCCTGTCAAAAGAGGACAGTCAGGGATGTAGTTGCATTGGGATTTTGTTTTTTCTTAACCCCTTTCACTACCAGCAGGTTGATTTCGAAGTGTTTCAGCCATACTGATAACAAAGGAGGGTGACGCCTGAATACTGAGTGGTTGGTGGAACAGGCAAACAGTCCCTGTGGAGGCTGGGCAGAGTAAGGCACTTCAGACTTTCTTCAGACTCAAGGAACAAAAGTCACTGACTCCTCTGGAAATACAAACTGATCACTGGTGACTGGTCCTACAGACTGACAAGCTCTGGTTACAATTTCTTCCCCAGAACAAAGAAGGAAAAAAGTAATTACCTACAATTGTGCTAAACAATTTCTATTTCCACAAAACATGGAAAAAAACCCACACCACTTGGTGACACGTAAAGAAAATTTCAAAAGTAGTTCTGGAGCTATTCACTGATCTGGTCTTTAGGAAGCCCTCCTCCTCCCTGAGCCTCTCCTGCCTCTTAAGGACAAAGCTCTACTAGCAGCAGTAATTAAAAAATACATTTTCTATTTATGTGCAAATAGATAGATAAGCAGTAGGACTGTTAAATGCAGGAGTAACGTGACACTGAGCGTGCCTACAAAAATCTTCTAGGTGTTAATATCAATTAAAAAGCCCCATGCTTTCATCTTGGAGACAGACAGATGTTAACTACCAGGGAAATGCCTGTACGAGACCGACAGATGGTTATGCTGTAGAAGGAGGAATAGAGATATCTGGTTTCTCATGCACGGTACAGGGCAGAAGACGTGACAAGCCAGTAATTAATTGCACAGTACCTTCATCTTCTCACTTTCAGCAGCTTTTGCCAGTTGATCGACGAGTTCAATTAAGCTACCCACTATTTTTTGGAATTCTACTATTTCTGCAAAGAAAAAAAATTGTCAAGTAATATCCAAAACACCCCTAAAGAAAACTAATGCTTCTACTAAGCGCTATTAATTTTAGATGCAGCGTATATTTTTAGAGTTTACTGTAAACAAGTACATTTTAAGATTTCCCCTTGCTATTCGGCAGGCTATAATAGGGGGAAGAAAAGAGGAAAGCCGTTAAGCGTCGGCGGGAGTCACCACAGCCCTTTGCGCCCCGGCCTTTCCCTCCCGGCCCCGCTCCGGGCTGCTGAGGGGAAGGCCGGGCCGGCTCTCTCTCGTCAGGAGACGCTGCTCTCCGGGCGGGCACCGGGGCGGCGGCTGTCGGGGCCCGCGGGGGACTCACTGTCGAGGAAGGCTCTGCACTCCTCGCGGAGCTGCGCCGTCTGCTGCGCCGCCTCAGGCTCCAGCACCCGCAGCTTGTTCAGCTCGTCGAAGTGCAGGCCCGCCGCGCCCAGCGCCGCCTGCGCCATGGCCCGGGGCGGGCGCGGGGGGCAGCGTCGGCGCTGACAGAAGCGGGGCGCCTCTCCTCGCCGCGGAGCACGGCCCTCCCGCCGCCCCCGGGCCGCTCTGGGCACCGAGGACCCGTCACCTCACAACGCCCGGCCCGGCCCGGCCCGGCCCTCCGCCACGGCGACAGGCCGCGCCCGCCGCGGGGCACGCTGGGAGATGTAGTTCCGCCGCCGCGGGGTGCGCTGGGAGATGTAGTTCAGGCGCCGCCGCGGGGCGAGCTGGGAAATGTAGTTCCGGCTGCGCCGCGGGGATCGCTGGGAGGTGTGGTTCCGGCGGCGCCGCGGGGCACGCTGGGAGATTAGAGGGGAGGGATACCATCCAGAGGGACCTGGACAGGCTGGAGAGGTGGGCCCATGCCAACCTCATGCAGTTCAACAAGGCCAAGTGCAAGGTCCTACATCTGGGTCGGGGCAATCCCAAGCACAAATACAGGCTCGGCGGAGAATGGCTGGAGAGCAGCCCTGTGGAGAAGGACCTGGGGGTGATGATTGATGAGAAGCTCGACATGAGCAAGCAGTGTGCGATCGCAGCCCAGAAGGCCAACCGTATCCTGGGCTGCATCAAAAGAAGTGTGGCCAGCAGGGCGAGGGAGGGGATTCTGCCCCTCTACTCCGCTCTCGTGAGACCCCACCTGGAGTACTGCCTCCAGCTCTGGAGTCCCCAACATAAGAAGGACATGGACCTGCTGGAGCGCGTCCAGAGGAGAGCCACGAGGATGATCCGAGGGCTGGAGCACCCCTCCTATGAGGAGAGGCTGAGAGAGTTGGGGCTGTTCAGCCTGGAGAAGAGGAGGCTCCGGGGAGATCTTATTGCGGCCTTCCAGTACCTAAAGGGGGCCTACAGGAGAGCTGGGGAAGGACTTTTTACAAGGGCATGTAGTGATAGGACGAGGGGGAACGGCTTTAAGCTGGAAGAGGGCAGGTTTAGATTAAACATTAGGAAGAAGTTTTTCACTTTAAGGGTGGTGAGGCACTGGAACAGGCTGCCCAGAGAGGCTGTTGTAGCCCCGTCCCTGGAGGTGTTCAAGGCCAGGCTGGACGTGGCCTTGGGCAACCTGGGCTGGTGGGAGGTGTCCCTGCCCAGGGCAGGGGGTGGAACGAGGTGATCTCTAAGGTCCCTTCCAACCTAAACCATTCTGTGATTCTATGATTCTATTCTATGTGATTCCTGCGCCGCCGCGGGGCGAGCTGGGAAATGTAGTTCCGGCGGCACGCGGGGATCGCTGGGAGATGTAGTTCCGGCGGCGCCGCGGGGCACGCTGGGAGCTGCAGGCGGCGGCGGGGAGAGCGCTTCCGGGTTGCCGGTTCCCGGCGGTGCGCGGAGGAAATGAGCTCAGCCGGGGGCCGCGGCGGTGGGGCTGTGGGGCGGCCGCGGGCGGGTGAGCGAGCGCCGGGGCCGGGGCCGGGGCCGGGGCCGGGGCCGGGGCCGGGGCCGGGGCCGGGGCCGGGGCCGGGGCCGGGGGGGGGGGGGGGGGGGCGGGCGGGCGGGCGGGCGGGCGGCCGTGGCTCTCCCGGGCCGCCCCTTGGGTGGGGGGCGCGGGGCTGTGTGGGCCTCGGCCGCCTCCCTGGTAGGCGGCGGGTGGCGAGCGGCGGCCCGGACCCCCCCCGCCGGAGCCGTCCCCGCCTCTCTTTGCTTCTCCGGGTGCCGGTGCGGGCCCCGCGAGGAACCGGCTGCCCTCGCCCGGTGTGCCAGGCCTCGGTGCCGCCTCTGCCCCGCCGCGACGGCCCGGCCGGGCCCGGGGTGCGGGGAAAGGAGAGGGCCGCGTGGTGTGAGCCAGTGAGGGGCCCGGGCCGGGGCCGGGGGGTTTGGGCGCGAAGCGTGCGCGGTTGGCGGGCGGTGCTGCGCGGGAGGGGGGGGGCGTTCGGGGGTTTTCGCCTGCAGCCGCGAAGAATATTCCTTTTTATGGCAGCTCTCAGCCGGGAGCGTTTCCTGGTGCCGTGTCCCAGCCGTGGTGTGATTGTCCCGCAGCCCTCCCACACGAGGCAGGAAGGAAGGGACGGAGAAAATGTTCTCGTGTTGATGGGGGTAATTAAAGGTTACGTTACCGTTTACAGCAAAAGCCTCCTAGCTTATTAGTTAATGAACGCGTCAGAGCGATAGCACTGACTCCTGCTTGGAGTGGCTGCGCGGGGGATTCTGGTGTTCGGCTTCGTCCTCCCGGGTCAGAGAAGCAACGGCCCGGAGCGGTGCAGCTGACTGAGAACGTGGCTCTCATGAGTACGTTCAGGCAGATCGCTGCTGGAACTGGAGAGCTTCTGTGTATGTCTGGATTTCTCTGTTGTTACAGAATCACTCTGGCTGTCTTTAAAAACGGGCTTTTGTTCTAAAAAAGGGGTTGCTGAGTGGCTAAAGCAAGGCAGGGGATCGATGACAAATGTACAGAGCTAAGGCGTATTTCCATTGTTACCAAAGGTCTCAACTGCGATACAAGGTGTAGTTGCTTCTGGTCTTGATTTACTTATTTGTAATGGATTATAGTAAACACTTGCGACTAGTTAGGAGGAACTGTGTTACACACAACACTTGGACAATTTCTGATTGATTTCTCTATAACCCTTAGGTGCTTTGTTTGCGTGATGAACCTCTTGTATAACACCGCGACTGTAATACACAATTTTTGGTTGCTGCTGCTTGTTTACCAGTCAGGAGTTACTCTTCTGACCCATTCCACATGTAATGTGTAGTTGCCTTTGACTTAGATTTGCTCGTGGACTGCTTGCCTCAGGTGATGTAGCTGGAAAAACCTTTGTCTTGCCCAGAGGTAGGCTGAAGCTTGCTGCTGCGTTTCGTGGTGATTAGTTGAAAGTAAAGAATGATGGCAGCTAGTGGGAGTTCCAGTTATAGACAAACTTTTTTGGCACTAAAATTCTTACAATTGTTTTGTGTTTTGATGACCTGCACAATATTTGTATTGCTTCTTATTCAATAGATATCGTTTGTAGTTTTTGCTTAATTAGAACAATTGAATTAGGAACTGCAGAATAACGTTACATTTTAGGTGTTGTTCAAAGTTCAGTAGTTATTCAAATCTCTGGCAATTTTAAGATAGCATCTGTAGCTGCCAGGTAATTTGCTGTACAGATGGATGGTTGTGGGTTTTTTCTATGTTGAAAGCTGAGGTGGGGTAAGAAGGAAAAGGGATGTAGGAAGAATAGCAATATAATTAGCAGGTTATTATATTTATTTATAAAAGGTTACTCATGTGCCATAGACACAGAACAGAGAAGGTAGATGTTTGTAGTCTGAGTTTTTAAAAAATAACAATAAAAAAAACCAACAGCAAAATGATTTTGAGAACAATAATTATTAGAAGAAGGATAAGTAATAAACCTGTATTTGTGCATTTCCAGTTAAAGGACTTAGGATCTGGCCCCTTAGAGTTTCATTCTTTATTTGTTTGTTTCAATTTTGAGCTTATTGTTCATTAGAAGATAAGCATAATGAGTCTAGGGAGAGAAAGAAGCAGTGAAGGTCTAGCTAGCTTTTTAATTGAGACAAATATTCCAAAGATGACATGCTTGGAGGGAAGGTAGTGTTAAATGTTTGTTTTTTGTTTTTTTAATTAAACTACAGTGACTGCTCAGCATTCCAGGATGGAGAAGGAGGAGTTTTGAATGAATGGAATTGCCAGGAAATAGAATGTTATGGTCCAGCATTTCAGTGTTGAGACATTTGAAGAGACGTGTAAATGTCTCCAGCTGAAAAACAAACCACCACCACCAAACCCCACACATATAGATATGCACCCGGTCGAAGGAAGGGCAGAAAGCTCTTCCATTGTGTTTCAGCTCAGCACAAAAAGAGTTGCATTCTTTTGGAAAGTTGAGAGGGAGCAGCATTCCAGCTAGCGTTTAAACTTGGACTGCGGTATTGTATGGCGTTTGTAGTGTTGGCTGCAGATGAAATAACAGGAAGTCCAGAAGAGTTTAGCATCCCTCACTAACAGTAACGTAACCGTCCCTTGGCTGGGTGGTGCTGAGCAACCATTACACTGCTGTGTAAGTTGTCTGAAAAACAGCTAAATCTTGTTTTGTCAGAATGTGTGTAGGTGTGTCTCTAGGAATCTACTGACAGTATCTCTTCTTTATTGTGGGCTTCGTGTTTTTGTTGTAAATGGAAATTCCAGGCTTCTGTATTGATCTTACGCATTTCTGTTTCAAGGGCCCGGTGGTTATGACCGCTTTTGCCTTGCCGTCCTCGTCTGGTGACTCGTGACTCTTCACCAATCACGGCGGAATCCGTCAAGCCCACGCTCTGCAGGGTTGTCATCTACCTACAGAAGGAGATGTCGGGGGACACGTGTCTAACCACCACCCTTTGTCCAGCTGCAGGGCCCAAGCCCAAAACATGCAGCTTCAAAGGGGGCAGCCTTGGTAACAAGTATGTGCGACTGAACGTTGGGGGCTCTTTATATTACACTACAGTACAAGTACTGACCAGGCACGACACGATGCTTAAGGCCATGTTCAGTGGCAGAATGGAAGTGCTCACAGACAAGGAAGGTAAGGGAATGTCTTTTGTTGTTGAGAATTTTGTAAAACAAATGGGTTTTGGTAGTGGTTTTTTAAATATCTTAAGACTACGCTCAGTTAAGGACATAGGGAAAGGTCTATTCCAAAAATAGCTTGGAACATTAGTCAGCCAAATCCCATTGGCGCTAACAATCCTCTGCTTTATAAAAATGTGTTCTTTTGTTACTAAAATTAACTAGTGGAAGGACTGGTTCTCTTTCCTGTGATCACAGCTGGTATGCAGATTGTTGATGTTGTTAATGAAGACTGAACAGACAGTATGTGGGTTGTCGTTTATGTGGTGTCATGTAGTGGCATCATTCGAAATGCGTATGTGGGGAGGGACGTTCAGTTTTCATCTTTAAACTTCAGAACAGCCTTGTTTGCTGTGTTGAAAATTCTTTTTTTCCTCCTCCCAGTAGCTTGTTCCACTTGTGGCTTACGATGCTGTGACAGCCTTTAGCTGTCAGTCAGGGAGTATGTCACCTCCTGCTGGACACTGAATATTTGCATTATAAAAATCCATAATGCATTACAGAGAGAGTAGAACAAGTAAGAAGGCCAATATCACCACTGGCTACGAGTGCTTTCATTTTCCTGTCTTAAGTTGTCCAGGACAAAGTGACACCTTAGGAACGAGGGTTGTGGCGCTGTGGAGAAGAGTCTGAGAGGTTGGGAAGTACTTAACCTCTTGGTGTTTCTGGACACTCCTGTGTGAAAGCTTCCCCATGTGCCCAGATTACATCAGTTTAAACTTGATGCACGACAGTGTGTTTGCTTAAACTGAAACAACTCCTTGTGGACTTTGCATGTCATTTAAACCAAGTTCCCTCCGAGTAGGCTGGGTCTTGTTGAGTGTTACATACAACTAAATCGCCTGGCAGTTTTGTGTAAGAGGCTCAGCCTGAATGGAGGACGAGGTTCACGTTCTGACAGCTACAGCTGGAGAATCGAGAAGTGATTTAGCCTACATTCCTATGTTGTTTTCTGTACCTAGGTCCCAAATTAACACTTTTTGCCTGCCTTCCACATTATGGAAAAGCATTTGGCACTGTTTTAATCCCTCTGCCCGTGTGTATCCTACATTGCTATTGTTTGCCATCAAATCAGACATCCTGTTTCCTAGTGAATGTGTCGTCAAGGATGTTTTAAAGTTGCAAGAACTGTCTGTCTGCTACTGTTTCCTGTGCTGCATCCCCTCCCTGCTCCCTCCCGGTCTGTCTCTGTCCTGTTCTTTGCTCCTATTTGGAGACTACAACAGCCCTTTTCCCATACTGGGTTTTCAGGTCTCATCTACCCTTTAGCGTCTTCGTAATGCTTCTCTTTAACTGTGAACAACAGCAGAAGATGTGGTTGCAAAAGTGCCAAATCCTTCTCATTAGGCCACAGAACTTAGCCCCTTGTTGCAAACATTTGTGAGTTCTCTCTTCTAGTCTTTCCTTGGCTTTCTTAAGTCATAAGTTTCTAATTGCACAGCATTACACTGTAGCAGCCGTTAATACATTTATTCCCATACAAATATAGCACACCCCCATTTTGCTGGGAATATGACAAGCCTCTAAATAGAAGAAGAAACTTAGCTAGCAATAAGCTGGGGTTTTTTGTTTGTTTGTTTGGGGTTTTTTTAATAGGTTTGAATGGCTTGGACAGTCAGTTAAATGTAAACTGGTGACTATGGTAGTTCCTACGGTAGTTGAAAAGGTCCATTCTTTTAATCAGAGCCTACTTCAGAAAAGTTGAAGCACAGTTAATAATTTTGGTCAGGCAGTCCACTGACTGATGAATTGATACAGTGCAGTCAGGTTCCTGCAGCAATTGTAGTGTCTTGTGATAGGAAGCCGAGTACTTTTACCTTGAGGCTTTTCTTTTGGGGTGCTGGAAAGTAGTGAGAACATACAGGAGGTACCAAAGGAGTGGTTCCACTGTTGGTTTCTGTTCTGTAACCAAATTCAGTTTGCTCAAAGTCATTAAAGACTTCCACTGAATGAAATGGGAAGCATATCATGTGCAGTTTCAGGAAATGTTGGGCTTATTTAACCTCTCTGAGGAGCTTTTTCTTGCCCCCTAGTGTTGAGGTGATTGAAATGATGTGATGGTTATTTTTCAGGCTGGATCCTTATAGACCGTTGTGGGAAGCACTTCGGAACAATTTTAAACTATCTCCGAGATGACACGATTGCACTTCCAAAACACAGACAGGAGATTAAAGAGTTGATGGCAGAAGCCAAATATTATCTCATTCAGGGCTTAGTGGACATGTGCCAAGCAGCCCTGCAGGTAAGAAATAGAAGTAGACTGTAAAGTTTTTCATGGGTATTTTGCTTATAAAATTTACTTAAGACAACTTGAGAGAGTATTTCATGGCCTTAGAGACAGCCTGGAAAGAAAAGGGGACTGCAGTCAGGTAAGTTGTAAGATCTTATCCAGTACGTTTATCAAAGCCATAGTTATCCGTGCTCTGTATGCACACCTGAGATTCTGCAATGCTTTGAACAAGGGACAAAGTTTAGTTTATGATCTCCCTGGAAGTGTTTTCAGACCCACACGCTGTCACGGCACAGCCTTCCAGGCCACAGATGCTGTGCTCGGAAGGTATTTAGTGCAATTAGTGAGGTGATTGCATTATCAAGGGAGCTATTTCTTTGTAAGAAGAGGTGTCATGGTTTGGGCTGAAGAATATGCCGTTAATTTCAGAGTTCAGTTAGAAGAGGCTTAGCTGAAAAGTAAAATTACTGAAAAGAAAATTGGTTCTGTTTTACCTCAGACCAGGACAGAAAGATTGTCCCCTTGTTAGCTTATATGAATCTAGAATGTGCAAGATGTAGATTTGGGTTCCTGTCATTTTGGAGATGTCATTTCCCTTTGTGCTTCCATTCAGTTGTCCAGCTGCCCTCTCAGAATGGGGATGGTGGCACTTTTCTACTTCACAGGGATGCCAGCAGGACGAACAATGTTGAAACTGTATTCACAATTTGTCATTTAAATAGAGGGACTGGTTTTTTTCTGGCTTCATTTTTTAATGTTATTTAGGAAATAGATAATGAATGAACTCCTCTTGTGTGAAATGAAATAAAAGCCAGAAATTTAAAGGAAACTGATTGAATAAACATGATTATTGAGCATATGTTCTAAAAGACCTTATGGCATTTGTCTAAATTTCCCCCAAGTTATGTCACTCCTAATTAGATAATATTTGTAGGCAGAAATGGTTTCAGTCTTTGAAAATGTGGTAACTTTTTTCCAAGTTTGAATCTTAATGGAGAAAAAGACCTATATGGTAAACACTGATTACTTTAAGGACTTTTCTTTGTATTAATTTACAACTGCTATTTGCAAATATGTAAGTTTTATTCACTTTACTAGTCCCTATGAGTTCAGCTCATTGAAATCAGCTTGTTCTGCCAACTTTTTAATAAGGTTAGCCCAGATGCAATGTGTATATAACTTAGTAGTCGTAAGATCATGAAATTAATGTTTCTTGCAGGACAAAACTTCGTAATTAATAAATGCCTCACAGACTAGGTTCAATATACTACTTCTGTCCACTGAAAGAAATGCAAAGCCACACTGACAATTTTCTTTCTGGTTTGGAATTTAAAACCTTTCTTCTAAAAACAAAATGTTCTAAGGCTTTCCTGTTAGCTATTGAGCATTCCTTAATTTGCTACATGAGGAATCTGGAGTCACAGGCTGTACTACACACTCTTGATTGTTGCTTTTGTATCACAGGGGGCTGAAGTCCGTTGTGGTGACATGCTGTTCTTGCCAAATGTTCAGTTCATAGTGGCTGATATTCTTATATACCGCAATGTTTTGCGTTGATTAAAACTAGTGCAAACTCTTACTATCCTTTTCTTCAAAAAAGGATGTAATAATAAACCCACTTAAACCAAATATGACTTGAGCTCAGAGTCCTTGCTATAGCTAAGAAGGACATCCACCTGCATCCCAATATTTCAATTACTGCTGCCTTCTGGGGATAAGAAATCTCTCCGCTGTATTTCTGGGTTGCAGATCAAGGTAACGCTGTGTGGTTACTATAGCAACACAGAGCTTTTTCTGCACATCACAGGATTTGGGAACATGGCTGGAGGGGTTGGAGAAGACACCAACAGTAGATGTTAGTTTTAGCTTTTATCTCTCTTGAGTTTATTTCCTCTCTCTCTTCTGTCTTTAAAACAGGACAAGAAAGACTTGTATGAACCTGTCTGTAGCATCCCTATTATCACATCTCCAAAAGAAGAAGAGAGACTGATAGAATCATCAATGAAAGTAACTGCTTTTCCACAACTGTTCAGTGAGAAACTGAATTTTTGATACACATATTCAAACACAAAACTTACCTTTTCTGCCTTTTTTCTTTCTCTCCCAATAGCCTGTTGTTAAGCTGCTTTATAATAGAAGCAACAACAAATACTCCTACACCAGGTATGTCAGTTTTCTCCCTGCTGTAATGAGAAAGTTTCCCTTTGACTATAGGAATGGAGGAAGACGTGGTACGACCTAACTTGGTTTTTTGTTTGTTTGGAGGTTTTTTGCTTACAAAAGTGCTTTTCTAAGGACTTGTGTGCCATTATTTTTGATTGATGGGAATCTAAATGGGAGGAAAACACAACAAACTGTGTCTGTGAAGTGTAGTGTACAGTTCAGTTGTGTGAGAAAGATGAACAGAAACAAGGGATGAGATAAGAATGATGAGGCTATTAATGTTGGCTGAAACTAGATGTAACTTAGGTAATGCAATGCAAACCAGTAACCAGTGTGTTACCTCGTCAACGCAAAGCTCATGCATCCATGTCCCTCGTCAGTTTAGCCTTGCTTTGGAGTCTGCATACACCTCTGCCAGCACTCTTTGACCTACAGGTGATGTTCCAGCACCTCCAGTGCCTCTAAATTATTTGGTTACAAAGGAAAGCAGCTCTTCCGCTCAGGAACAACCCAGATAGGCCAGGGCAGAATTTACTGGCTTTCCTCCTGTATAAAGTAACATTATTTATTGAGTTTTATGTGGGAACTATCATGATCCCTTGGTTATGGTGCTATCAGAATTGCTTTGGATTTTCCCAAACCAGTCATTGAAGCAATGTGAGTAATCCTTTCTCACATCTTTTCTGCTATGCAGAATCCTCGTTTTTGGCCTTTTCAGCCTGAGATTCAATCTTGGAAGCTTTTTTCTCTAGACAAACTGATTATCTATCTGTCAGAGAGATGGATTCTAACAGTCATGATATTTCAGGTAGTCAGGAAATGCTACTTGTGGGAGTGCTGAGGAGCAGGCTGTTTTTCAGCAGACTGCATTCTGTATCTGCCAGTTGTATTGCATTCCTCCCCGTGTTACCCTTTAGCTTACAGCAGTGATGCTAAAGCCAGCACAGAATAGCGTATTAGTCACCATGGGGGTCTGGAAATGTAAACGTGCTAGTAATGAGGGCAACAGAATCCTAGATACCAGGAGGTGCTGGTATCTCAACTAGCTGTAGGGTTCTAATTATTCCTTGCGCATGAATCTGCATGCCTTGATGGTGTTTAAATGAGGCATCTTTCTTTAAAATTCCACACTGGCCGCTAGCAAGCAGAGATTTTTTTCCATCTATTCTTCCTAATCGACAGTATAAAAGGATCTTTCTCAGTTATGTTGTCAGTGTGATCTAATAATGAAGACTTCTACATTCTTTTGCCAGCTCTGCCACTTGATACAGCCTGGGACTTGTCACTGGCTGAATCCCAGGTTGCTTTATCAAATGATTCTTGTGAGCTGATGAATTTGTCTGGTTGCACATCATGCTTTTTTCCATTTAGAACTGAACAGAAATACTTCTCAGATTAAGTAATTTACGTAAAGCCCAGTCAGCTGCTCTTATTAGCAGTGTCTTGATCCACAAGTATTTCATAGCCTTCCTGGAGCACTTGCAAAAGTTAAGATACTGCATACAGAAGTACAGTGTCATGTCTCTGAGTAGGTT
Source organism: Pluvialis apricaria (assembly GCA_017639485.1). Classification (NCBI taxonomy): domain Eukaryota; kingdom Metazoa; phylum Chordata; class Aves; order Charadriiformes; family Charadriidae; genus Pluvialis; species Pluvialis apricaria. The sequence goes on from CM030024.1 coordinate 2,832,724, forward strand.
CTTGGCAGCACGGTGTGAACCTCGAGCTTCTGGGACCAAAGAGTAAGGAATTTTACTGTTAAACCTAGCGAGGTTGCCTTTGTTGTCTAGGCAGTATGATGTTCACTAATTTTCAAATACCCACATATAATTTCCCCGGCACCTATAAAAAGAGACAAAGGGACACAGAGTACTTATTTTTGATACAACTGCATTCAAGCTAATATGAGACGAATGAGGCTTTTAGGTTGTTTGGTTTTTTTTTTTACTTCATCAAATAGGACATTGATTGGTCATGATGTTATTTAAGTAAAATAGTTTAAATTTTAAGAATAGCTTTCTGATAGCTTTACTTGCTTTTAAAGCTATAATACCTTGTATATTTTTTTTTTCCTCTAGGACATCTAGATCTTGCTTTGAAAAGTAATTAAGATCCTACATTGCGTTGATTGTCAATAAAACTTAGTTTCCTAAATAATGTGTTCATATGAGAAATTTGTATGTGGTATCACTGGTGTTACGTGTAGAACACCTTGCTTTTTAGCTGGCCTTCTAACATGCATTGATTCTTTGGACTTCTGGTGTTACTAAGCTAAAGAGAACTGCAGTTAGGATGTGATTTAATCGTCTTGAGTGTCAGTCAAGAGATAGTTGTAGATAGTTGATGTAATGATTTGGGAAATTGTGCTGTCGTTATTAATTACATAACTTGACCTCTAAAGGCTGGTGTGTTTGCTCCTGGGGATTGGAGCATCTTATTTGTATCTGAATTGGCTATTACCCTCTCTTTTCTTGGCAGCATATGGCAATGAGTCACTACTTATTTGTATTCTGCAGTTAGATCAATGCTTAAAACTGGTGGAATAGGCATATAAATTCTGTAGAGATGGCCAGTTGAAAAACCACAAAAACCGTGTCCCTTCTTTTGTTGCTGTGTTTCAGTAACTCAGATGACAACTTACTGAAGAACATAGAACTGTTTGACAAACTCTCTCTCCGATTCAATGGCAGAGTTCTTTTCATTAAGGATGTTATAGGGGATGAAATCTGCTGTTGGTCTTTCTACGGACAGGGTCGGAAACTTGCTGAAGTCTGTTGTACCTCCATAGTGTATGCTACAGAGAAGAAGCAAACCAAGGTAATGGAGTTTTGCCCACTTATCTCTTAAGGTTTAAAAAAAATTCAGGTTGATGATAAATTGCAGAAAGATGCAGATTTTGTATAACTTAAGCCAAATTGCTAGGGGCAAGCAATATCACTTGTTGGAAAAGCTTTGAAACTAACTCTGACTGGAATTGATGGTCAGTGACATCGAAATTAGTAGGGTGGCTTGCTGCTAAGGGAGCTGCAGGATGAGCTGGTGTCTTGGTAAAAGATGCTGCATACTAGATAAAATTCAGAGAAGATTCAGTATGGTAGCAGGTTTGAAGAAGGAAAGACAGAATGGTAATTCTGAAAGCACGTGTATTTTAGCACTAGTCTACTAAAGTTGACTCTGCGTCCCTAAAGCATGTAAACGCCTTTAAATTCTTCTCTAATTAAATGAAGTAAAAATCAAATTCTGTTCCTAGTTATACCTACATAAGTTTCCTTCATTGCGGTTACTTTGTACTGTTTCACTTGCACTGATGTAATCACTGTATGTAATTGGACTAAATGGTTGTGTCTGGGAGTATAAATTTCTCCAGAGTGTTGGAAAATATATGCCAAAAAGGAGAAGACTGAAACTGATCTGTTCCAGCCTGAATAACTGAAACGGATGGGATGAAATCAGTGAAATGGAGACATGAGCGCAAACACTGTTTAGAAACATGATATTTTTATTACCATTTTGCTTTTATGTGCAAAACTATAGAATATCTTTTAAAAAGTTCAGCAGGAGTGCAGGTTCCTAACAATCTAGAGCAATCTAAAAGAAGAGATGAGGCAGGCGAGCTGGTGGTGGGAGCAATCTTCTACTCAGAATTAGACTGCTTTGCTCATCTTTCTCATTTACAATTGTTTTACTCTCTTCATAGTGTTATGTCTTTTTATGGCTCAAGTATCTTTTTACTTATGTGCATGTGTTCCAGTGGTGTTAGCCTGTATATATCAGGAAAAGGAAATGTGCTGTTTTCTGTAGGTTGAATTCCCTGAGGCGCGAATTTATGAGGAAACACTAAATGTCTTACTATATGAAACACCGCGGGTTCCTGATAACTCTCTGCTGGAAGCAACAAGCAGGAGCCGAAGTCAGGCGTCTCACAGCGAGGATGATGAGGGTTTTGAACTTCGTGACCGAGTGCGCCGAATCCATGTGAAGAGATACAGCACCTATGATGACCGTCAGCTTGGCCACTAGCGTATCAGTCGAGGAGAAAGGGTTTGGTGTCAAAGCTTGTATCGATATTCTTTGAGGGAGATCAAGTAGTAGGGAGGGATCAGTTGGACTCTGCGGATTGATCTTCATTTGGCTTCTTGGCTCCCTAGAGAAGCAAATGGGCATTTGTGCGCACAAAGCAACACTAAAGGCCAAGGGCTTTGAAAACGAAGATGTTAATTTTGCACCGTGTGCTTTAAATACATACTGGCCCCCTTTTCATGCCACATAAGGAATGGAATTCGGAAGACCGATTCTGACAGTTTGTGGTGGTTGCTCTTGCATATGTAATGACTTGCCAGTTTTCTTACTTCCTGTGAGAAGTACTGCTTTTCCTGAATGAGATGGCGTGATTTGAAAATCTTTTTCCAGATACCTGACCTTTTAGGGTTTTGTATAATGGAACTTCCAGTTTTTAAATCAAGATACTGAAGAGGGGGTGGAGAGAACTTGAACGTGACTACTCTTAGCAAACACTACGTCTGATAACCCCCAGAAGAAATGGTTAGCTATCCAATAGTCAGATGCACTGCACATGTGGTTTCTCCCACCTCTTTCCTCCAGTACATACGCAAAAGTTTGTGTTCCCTGGTAGCTGTCTCTAAAACTCATTGATTCTGAGGCAAGCTCTTCCGAAGAGGTAAGAGTCAAGTCATCAAAAAACTTCCCCTTGCGAAAAATGAGATCACTTTGAAAATTTAAATACATATGTAGTGCCTGTCGTGGGAGATGGAGAAACGGCTATGGTGAAGGAAGAAACTTCCTCAAGTAAGAAAGCTTCAGGGATAGATTGTGGCAGGGTTGCCATTGTTTAGGCTTGTGATAGTGTAATCCTGTTCATATAAACAAGGGAAATCTGGGGAATTAGTTTTATGTTAGTTTCCTCCTGTGGCCCAAAAGTGCTATTTGATGTTAAATTTCTCAAGCAGCAGGGGAAAAATTGCAGTGACTGGGGAATTACAGACTAAACACCATTTTACAAGGCTAGATAATGTTCACATACTGAAGGGTGAATTCAATTTTCATGTTCTGAATCCCTTCTAGAGCATAGACACGACAAAGTTGAAGTGGAAAGAGAAGAACAGTCATAAAAATCATGTTCTAACATGTAACTGCAAGAGGCTTTGGACACAGGAGAAAGGTAGTTTATCCTGAATTTTAAACTGAAATAATCACTTTTATTCTGAGTGCTTGCCTGGGTGATAGTTGTAAAGGGCCTTTCAGAAGGTTGGAGTCAAGGCAGCTCTGCAAATTGGGTGTCTGGAAACAGTTTCGGGTTTAGTATGAAAAGATGTTACTGTATTTTTAAATGTTTGCTTGTATGTTTCAGCTGTAGGTTGCAGATTGAAATTTTACCACTGTCATGAACGGTTATTACTTGATGGCTGTTCGTTGGCAGCTATGGATATGTGGCAGCGGTGGAGCACGCTCCACAACTGCTTTTATGTTCCCATATGAACATGGAAGCTTCAGATTCCGCGATGGTTAGTCTTGAACTGCTTTGACCAGTGCCAAATCTACCTATAAGCTTTAAAGCAAATTACTGCAAAAGCCTGACAAGAAAATCATCCCAAATTACTGCAGTGAAGTCCTAAGTAGGATTAAGATGGTAGATGGTTTGGTAGTGATAGAAGCAGGCAAGGGAACAAAAAATTATTTCCACTTTCCAATTAGGCTTTTGAAAATGACATTGTTGAGGCTTGGTAAGAAAACACTAATGGCTTCAAACTTTCAGGATTTTATTGCCTAGCCAGACCTCTACATGTGACAGGCATTCACTTAATTCTCCTCACATTCAGGAAGTAGCGTTGCCACAGTAATGCACCTGCCTTTTTGTGAAAGGCCTCTTTAAAAGTCTAATAATCTCTTTTCTTTTTATATTGCTTTCTGTAAGTTGTTGTTTTCCAGCTGGTTTTTCCGTTGTGCCAGTGAAAATACAGCTGCTGAGATTAGTTTTGACAAAGACTTTTGTGGTTTTTTTCTTTAATTCTACTAGAGTGTGATGTGGATGTTTGTTTTTATTTTTTTTCCCCTCCACTGATACTATTTAAGTTACTGTGGTGGGTGCTTTGAAGCTACCAGCAGATCCTGTAGCGATAGGGTCTTTGTGCTGTACTTAATAGCTTCAATTTATTCTCTTGTACTTTTTTTTTTTATCTTTGTAACAAATAAGACTGCCATTTAAAATTCATGTGTGGCACTTCTGTTTCTTGGTAAATGATTTATATTATTTTTTTTCTTGTTACTATCATAGTGGATGTTAACAGATTAAGTAAGCGATGCTGGTAGCCTTGCAAAATTGTGTTCAAAAGACTTTATAAGCAGAAAAATGTCTTCTTTGCATTTCTTTTCTTTGGGGAGTACGGGTATGGGAAGGAGTGTGTGAAAGAGAATGAGTGTCAGCTCTGTGTGCTTTCACTCTGTGGTTGGGTTCTGTACTCCCAGGATTCATTATTACGCTATAAGAAGCAGAGACGAGCTTGTGTTTTGGTCTAGCTGGTTTTCTTTTCCCTGTCTCCCATAGCCAGCAAGTAGTATTAATTTCTGATTTGAATTTAGAAATTTGAGTTTGAAATTAGTCTTGGAAACAAACTGTTTTGAGAACCGTCTGGGTTGCGAGAATCTTTATAAAAGTGCAAAATAACTTCTTCGTATTTGTGGAATGTGGGATATCAGTTAAACTGTAAGCAGATAGAGATGTTTTTAAAACATATACGGATATCCTTTTCATTTCACCTTCTTCTCTCATCCCCATTCATTCTCCCTTCGCTACCCCCAGTTAATACTGTGCTACCCCCAGTTAGTACTGATCGCAAAACATCTGCTTTTAGATTAAGATACGACTAAAACTGGAATGATGTTAAACAATGCTTGGCTGCTGCGGACAGAACACTGTCAGTCTGTAAGCTTTACCCACAGTAAGAATCTAATTGCATTAACACTAAAGTTTTGTCTAGTCAAAAGACGTTTCAAAACCACGGTCTTGGTGTTCTTTATCTTGATAAGGTTTTCAGGACGTGGCTGAGATCCCAGTTAAATACCTGTGGTTGGGTTTGACTCGCAGTTCTATAGTTCCCTCTGCGGTGGACAGATGGCAATTGGAGAACATCAGGACATCCTCTGTGTAGGATGTGTGCTACTCAGACATGCACAAGGCTAAAATGTCTAGTGTTAGAGATCCCCTCCCTAGGTAGGGCTGCTAGGGTTTCTGATAAAATCTGGAATGCCCGGAGTTATTTCTTACCTGAGTGCTTACATAATTGGTTAATTTGCGTGAAGTCTCAGGAAGTCTAAATGTAGACATGGATGCGGCCATGACTTACACAGTGGGTTGAACATTTTTCTAATACAAGTGATAAGAACACTACATTTTCTCTCTGGAAGTGCTCCAGTACAGGATGTTAATTGAATGTCCTTTCCACCAAAATCATGGCATGTTGATTTATACAGTCTTGGTACTACCAGGTTCTGATAATTTTGAATACTGTAGTTTTGATGTAACACATGCTTTGTATTCTCATCTTAATCATCCTTTACTTAATTAAAGGCTATAAATTGTTTTGACAAGAACATTCTAGACATTCAAGAACATATTTTTACAACCTGGTATAATGGAGAAAAAGCATCGCTGAAAATGATAATTCAGTTTTGAACTGCAGTGTTCACTTAGTTGCGGTGAGCTCTCCACTTCTAGAGTGAGCGAACAGCTGTGCTTCCTAAGACTCTTCTCTGCTGGCTTTAAATATCACAAATTATGATCCCTATTAAGACAATATAGATTTCTAATTATATGCATTTGTCTGCAAGTTAAGAGACTTGTAATGGCTTCCTACATACGCCATCACCAATGGCTGTGTTTACTGCTCTGCCTGTGAATTTATAGTAGCCTTTAGGAGGAAGAAATGCCTTTTTGCCTCATTTGCAATGTGTGAATTCTAACTACACCAGCGAACATTCATTAGCTGCTGGAGCTCTTTTTGAAACCTTACTGTCCTCTTCACTCCTAAATTTATGTGAACTTTTACACATTCAAATACTATATTAGCAGACTGAGAATGAATGGAAAACATTAACTGACATCTATCTACAAGTACTGTAATAAAGGGTTGCGTGTTTCCATAATGGGGTCCTCACATGTTGCAGAACAGCCTCAGTCTTTCTACGGAGAAGGAGACTTGGTGCCTTGAGTGAATGTCTTTATGTTAAACAGCTTTTCAGTACCAGTGTTAATTAGGCAATAATGTCAAAAGAGAGAGCTCTGCAGGGTAGCAGCCTCCAACTGCTTGATAAATGCCGAGACAAAACTAAATGTTTAACCTGCACCTTGACATTTAGTTTTTGGAACAGGAGACATTTATCCTATCATAAGGTTCCATTCTGCTTGCTTTTTTTGTCTTGCACTTCTTGGTTAAAATAAAAAATAACTGGCTGAGCCTGGGAGGGCATAGGAGGGACTGATACCATGGTGTTATTGAAAAGCTACATTCTACTTGGAACAGGCAATGCTTACTGTGGTTTTGATGAGATTTTTTCCTTTTTTTTTTTTTTTTTAATTTTCACACACAATTCACTCTTAGAAATACTGGTGAAGTATAACTTAACCGAGTATGTCTGACCCAGCAGTCCTTGTCTTAACACAATTAGATTATATCCTCTGACAATCCTTGGCATTAAATCTTTACAGCCAAATTTCACTCCATCCATTCTGTTAGGATAACTGTGGTTTTATTAAGAGATCAGTGGGCATGAGTCCTGTTTCCAGCTTTGCCACTAACTCAGTGACATACAGCAAGTCAGTTTTTCTATATGTACATAATTTTTCCTCATCTGTAATAAAATGGTGGTAAGACCCTCCCCTACCTCAGAGGGATGTTGAAGCTTAATTTGTTTAATAATAGTAAAGGACTTTGGATTTCTACAATATTTTGTATCCAGAGGACAGCAAGTGTGATTGCTGGTCTTGTTTAAACTGACATCCTGTGATCAAGCTGTTTTCTTATAGCATCAGGCTTTGTTTTATTTTTATGTCTAACTTTTAAGGGTCAGCCTTATGGATAAAATAGTTAATGCAGTAATCATATTAGCTATTGATTTAAAGTGTTTTCTCTTTTATCAGTGCATTAAATGGAAATGGAACACTAATTTTTAATAAAGTGTTATATTTTGTCTTCTGTGATTATTTTTTTTATTCTCCAGCATAACTTTTTATTTATCATGTTGGTCTCTGCACTTTTATTCTGCATTGTAGTTGTCAACCTCACTAACTATTTAGAATTCCTGAACCACAGAAATACTGTATTGGCAAATGGCTTTTGTAGTATATGGAGCTGTTGCTACCTTTCATGCAGGCGCTGCAAATGCAGACTATTTGTAGGAGGTAGCAGTCTGCTTACAGGTACACCACAGATGACTGGTTTTGATTTTCTCTGGGCTTTTCCTTTAACTGTAGGACAGTTCATTGGCCACAGTGGTTTTTCATGTTCATGGAAATAACTTCCTTTCCTAATAAGAATCACAGAGCGTTTTGATCTTTCATTAAGTGTACATCCAATTTGTATTGCTACAAAGGCAACCTAGCGTGTGTTTTGAAAATCTTTAACCCTTCTTGACAGACAGAGCAGCTGAGCAGGGAATTAGATCCAGAGATTCAGTCTGTATTCTGCAGTAGATGTGCTTTTGAGGTAGCCAACGTAATATTCTGTCTGTTCTACTTAGCTGTTCTCTGCTGCTGTTACCCTGCTTTCTTAGTTAAGCCATAGCTTTTTGTTGTGAGCAACAACTGCAAAAACTATTCCACAAAGAGTGTCTTTGAAAGAAGTTGGTAATCCTTCTATTCGGAGAGGTGAAAAACCTCTCTTAGCTACCTGTGGTTTCTAGTGCATACTGCCTATTCCTTCCCACAGCTGTGGAGAAGGGGTTTACCTGTAAGGTGGGTGCCCCTACCCTGACTTTGTTGCATGAGAGTTTGTAGAAATGGCCGCCTTTTATCCATTGTTGTAGGACTTCTGGTTCTTGTGACTGAACAGTGGGACCCACTCTCCTCTGTCCGCGGCCTCTTTCAGATTTGCACAGAGCTACACGCTCCAGGTGGAACAACTCTGCTTGTTGGTTTTCTGCCTGCGCTATTGGAGGTCTGTCTTGTTCTCCTGCTTCCCATCTCCTCCGTTTTCTGCAACCTCCCCTTGGAGCTCTCCCTTTGCCGGGGCGTTCTGCGGCGTCTCTCGCAGCCACGGCTGATGTTGGGTTTTCAGCAAGAGGTGGGGGACAGGCTGAGCGCCAGCTCTGGCGGGTTAAGTGCCCCGATTACCCCCGCTGCAGGCAGGGCCTTCCCTCCGCCCTCACGGCCTCCGGGAGGCAGAGCCCGAACGCTTCCTGGGGGTTTGCAAAGTGCTCTCCTTCTGCCGGCATCAGCGGTGGATCAAACGAGCTGAGCACGCTGTTCGCTCTTTTAGCGGAAAATAAGGAACCAGGAAAAAAAAAAAAAAAAAAGCAGATTTAACATCTGTCACTAACCTGATGCTTCAAACCCCCCCCTTCCCTTCTCTGGAGAGGCCGCTGTGAGGTACTGCACACAGCTCCGCGGGCCCCTTCAGGACGCGGCTGGGCACGGGCTGGTACCGAAGGGCGCCGGGGCCGCCGGGCAGGCCGGGGCCGCCTCGGGGCCTCCTCGGGGCCGCCTCAGGGCCGGGGCCGCCTCGGGGCCGGGGGCGGCGGGCTCCCGCCGGGCCGGGCCCCGCCCGCGGCGCGGTTGCCATGGAGCCGCGCGCAGCCGGGGCGGTGGCGGCGGCAGGTGCGGCCCCGCCCTCCGCCTGACGTCAGCGGCAGCCGCGGAAGATGGCGGCGGCGGCGCCGCTCGGGGCTCGGGCGGACGGCGCGGAGCCGCGGGCGGGCGGGCGGCTCTGAGCGCGGCGGGCGGTCCCGCTCCCCGCGCCGCCATGAGCTGCTCGGCGGACGCCGTGAAGGAGAAGCTGCTGTGGAACGTGAAGAAGGAGGTGAGGGAGAGGGAGGGGGCGGCGGGGGGCCGTGAGGCGGGCAGGGCCCCGCGCTCCCGCGGGCGGAGGGTGCCCCCTCCCCGGGCGGGCTCAGGCCGCTGAGGAACGGTTGGACCCTCCGCGTGATGAACGCCTTTAATCTCTCGCAGTAGGGCCGGCGGGTCAGAGTTTGCCTCCAGCAAATAAAATAAAGCTTTAGCCAGATTGAATTAAAGCCCAATTTCCCTCCGGGAGGCGACGAGTGGGAAGCGGAGGATTTGTTGGGCCACAACTGTTTAACCCTCTCCGTGCCGCTTGCTGCGGGGTCCGTGACCTCCCGGTGCCGGGAACACCGGCGAGCGAGCGCAGGGCGCTGCCAGCCGGGCTCGGGGGCTGCGGAGGCCGCTGGGTCCGGGGACGGGGGCGGTGGGGCCCGCTGGGTCCTGCCCCGGGGATGGGGGCTGCGGAGGCCGCTGGGTCTGGGGACGGGGGCGACGGGGCCCGCTGGGTCCTGCCCCGGTGGCCACTGCTCCGCCGGGGCAGGGGTGTGGCGGGAAACCGTGGTCCCGGCCCCCTTTCCCGGGGTTATGTTTCCTTTATCACTGGTTCTTTGCTAACTTGTGCTCAGCTGTGAGTTTTAGCGGAGAAAGGGAGAAACCAGCGGTAAGCAAGCTGGTGGTAAGACACCCTTGGCTGAGCTGAGTTGGCTCCCGAGTGCCGGAGCCCCGGCAGAAGGGTCTTCTCCCATGGGGGCCGTGGAGGGCCGGGAGGGCTGTCTGCGTTTGGGTGGTGGTGTGTAAAGACAGCCGTGGGACACTCAGGTGCTGGGGCAGTCTGAGGTCCATTCGTGGGTAAACTGCCAACCACCCTGCGCCTGAACGGCGATGGTGGCACTGAACGGCGATGGTGGCACTTGGTCACACTTGCGCTTGGACTGGTGGTGCTCCAGTCTTCGCAAAGAGCGGTGCTCCTGGCCTGGCGGGATGCGCTCGGCAGGACAGAGTGCCCGCTGTACTTGGTGGCGGGGCTCTTGCCGCGGAGCGGGGGGACCCATGCCAAGACCCCTTCCAGCAGGACGCTGCCTGGGGTCCCTGCCCGGGTGCTGTGGGAGGAGGTGCCCGGTGGTGTAAGCGTGCCCTGGTCCATGAGCGCCTCCCTGAGCAGGCTCCAGGTGGAACCGCCGGCGTAGCTCACAGCCGCCTCTTCCCCATTACAACCCAGTACCGTTTTTTTTTTTTTGCATTTTTGTGGCATTGACTGTGTAACAGCTGCGTGCGGTTGCCTGATCTTACACAGGAGCTAAGTGAAGATGTAATGCTTACCCATCCCAGCAATAAGAAGTATGTTTTAAAAAGCTAACTATCTTCTGGCTCCTTCGCCTCCCCCAGGTCACAGCTGGGGAAATCAAAGGTAGCCTGAGGGCAGGATTCATTAAGGCTCAGGTGAAAAGTTGTGTATACGGCCAAGGTTCCTGAGCCTGAATCCAGTCTCCTAATATTTGTTAGTGTTGAAACTAGAAAATTCCAGATGTTTCAGTCAGTGTGGGTTGACTGGATGGGGTCGAGTAGGGATAGACACGTAAAGAACGCTCTGTCCACAAAACTGTAGGACCATGTCCTAGAATGACCCAGCCGGCACCTGGCTGCAGGGCACGCGCAGGTGTTAGCCGTTGCTTGCTCACATGCTAAATGCTGCGGCTTAATGCAGCCACGAACCTGCCACTTAATTTAGAAATTTTAGCTTAAACTAGGACCTTTGAGCCAAGATAGAGTAAGGTTTGATTTAGGAGTGTGTGCACTCACTCTCCTGGGTTAATGTTTAAATATATAAATAAACTTGAGAAATGTTTTCTGACTCTGAACACTGCAATCTTGTGCTAATGTACGAGATTGAAAGTGAAATGGATTTTCATGATCCAAGCCAGCTCGAGCCAAGGAGAACAAGTGGTATATAATTAAAAAATCTGAGGCTAATTTGTTTTTAAAGTCTCTAAAATGTTTTTAATTGGACTCTAGCTTTTAAATTACTTGAATAATGCTTGAAAGTGTTATTTGTACCTTTTATGTCATCTGCATTTTTGTTTTGTCTTTGATTTGTTTGTTTCTTCTCCAAATCCGCACAAATGCTCTTGTAGAGGATTTATATTGGCTTGGCTTTTTGGGGGTAGCCCAGAGCTTTCCATCCTAAAATAGTCATGAGAGCTTTTTGGCGATTGTATGCCCGTTGAGGTGACAGCTCTTGGCTGTGCGCTGCACAGATGAGTAAAAGGGGACCCTGTCTGTCCTGATCACGTTAAGACAAACGATACCAGGAGGTAGTCAGAGACACTGAGATTGAAATTTTATTTTTCTTTTAAATAATCAATCAGTGGAGCTAGGAATTGAATGCAAACCACTAGGATACCAGCCACCAGGTTATGCTGCCCTTAATGATGGTCATTAACTTTTTCCGATAGAATTTTCAACCTCGTTTTATATTTTGTGTGACTTTTCACATAGCCTCATATACCCGCATGCATGTTGTGCATTGGTGGTCTTGTTTTGAAAATTTTACTAGTCCATGTCCATTCTCAAAGCAATCATTCCCTTCCCTTGTCCTTTAAACCCAGGCTCTTCCTCCCATTGAATTATTTTCATGTAACCTCAATATCTAATGGAGTTCAGAGTAAGCATATTATTTCTGTATGTTGTTTACACCAAACCTATTAAAATTCAGTTGTCGTCCCAAAATATAAAATGGTTGTCTCCAAAGTCGCTTGGTGCAAAGTGTTTTTTTATTTTATTTTATCTCTCCATCTCAGCAAAAACTTTTGCATTTTTCCTTTGGGAAAATTTAGCGTTGTTTGCTTTTTCTCAGATGGACTTTCAATTCCCACTGGTAATGAATGTGTTTTGTTGGCTCTAATAGAAAGGAGGACATGTGATGTGTTTTGAAAATTTAACTCTGCCGGGATTCATGCTGAGGCTGCTTGTAAGTTCACGTTTCAAACATTTATCTCTCTCTGCAGGAAAATCTGTTGTGACAAGCAGGCTCATAAAACAGGCTTTTCTCTGGCCGTTTCCTTCTACCTACTGAAACGGAGGGCTTTTGCCATTTCTAGACGTAAACACAGTACTCTTTCTAGCTGTGAAGCAAACAGGGTAACAATAAGCTTGGCAGTTTTACCCTGAAAAATTTCAGAGCCCTTCAGAAACACACTTGCTCATCTTACAACTAAAATGCAGCCACTTCTGAGCAGAAATACAGTCCTTATTTAACAGCTTGTATTTACGCCGCCCAGTTCTTCGTCGAGAGTAGCAGAGAGTCGGTGCAGCAAGAGCGATCAGTAAATGAGATGAACAGTAACTATGCAAGCTAAAGAAGGCACGGATGCTGGGCATAAGGTTTTCTCCTTTGAGAAAAAAATGCTGTGGGTTTTAACTGTGGTCCTGGTTATTCCAGTACTTTGTGAGCGCTGTTCTTTGCCTCTGACGCTACATTGTCCCCGTGGTGCTTCTCCAGTGTCCCATCATGGTGCGTGCTTGGGGGAAGCGCTGCAGCCTGTGCTCTGAAGGAGTGGTGCTGCTTTGAAAGGTCATTCCTAACCCTGAAGGTTGCGGCTATGTTGAGATGTGCTGGGTCAGCCCTGGTCAGAAATCCACCATGGTGACGGTTTAGCAAAATTGCAGTCAGGCAAGTCCTAACTGTCTGTGCTCATTGGAGTGGACGAGGAACTCAACAGAGGGGTGGAAAAGGCAAAACTTGGGGGTCTCTTCCAGCCTGATGCTTGTGAATAAGTTAGTATATAGTTAGTGCATGTTGTGTCTTAGTAGTTTTAATTTTCTTGATCTCTTATACCAGCAGGTTGCTGCAAAATTGGAGTTTGTTTCCATTTTTAAAGCTTCTTTATAATGAAAATGAAAAAAATTAAACATAAAGGCATTTCTCTTGTGTTTTTTCTTTGGTGAAACTTATTAAATAATCCATGTATTATGACTTATGTTTGGTGTTTGACTGTTTCTGAAAGTTTTGGCCATTGTAGGATGTAGGAGGAAGTCAGAGCAGTGATCTGTTATAACGTCCTGCAAAGGCTTATCAGCTTCTACCCGAGGAGCTTGCGTTGCTTTGCCTGGGTAACGCTGCCACCGGGATATTCTTCACTCCTCACGTGCCAAGATCTTTACTTGGGTAGACAGAGCTTTCCCATCCTTGCTCTCCAGTGGTTGGTAAACGTGGTGCACGCGGAGCCTGTTGCCTTTTCCAGGGAGAGCAGAACGTCTTCCGAGCCTGTCGCTGAGGCCTCTTGGAGCTGCCTGTGGTTCCCTTGGTGCAGCCCTACTGGATCATGGAGAGACTGAAACGCGCAGAAGTTGGTGCACTTGTTGCTTGTTCCACCTGGCAGGTGTAAGGGAGCAGCCTGGTTAAGATGGGTAGATCCTGTATCGATCTTACGAAGGAGGCTCAGAGGAGGGGAGGACGTTGCCAAGGGAGCGGAGGGAGCCTGTGTCACACCTCGGCCGAACCTCTGCCGCCTCCCTCCCACCGGAGCGGGTTTCTCTGCAGGCGTCTCTCTGCGGGCAGCGCTGGAGGAGGCAGCCCTCTGTCCCTGGCACAAACAGCAGCGCGGTGGGCCGAATAGATTTCTTTACCTATGCAGGTGGATGGGTGACTGCAGGGGGGGGGCGGGCTGTTGATGTTTCTCTTAATGAGATTAGTTTGCAGTTCGGTCAGGTCCACTAGTATCTGCAAGTGGGTGTCTGTGTAGGCTTATGCTCGAAAGCTTCATTGACAAGCGCGTCCCCAGAACACAGAGACACAACAGCATAATTCCCTACACAGAGAGCTGCACAAAATTGCAAGGGGAAAAAAAAAAAAAGAAAAAGGCTTGTGTTCCATTTGATCAGAAACATTTGATTTAGCTCCTTGCCTGGAGCGTCCCTGAATTACGTGGCAGTGAGGAATGACGTGGGATTGAAGAACACTGCATTCCAGCTTTTGAATCTTCGCATCTACTGTCTATGCCCTGAAAATGTTTTCTAATAACATTCACTAACTCTCCAGAAAATATGCAAAGGTTGCTCTGTATTCGGTGGCAGTTGGGAACCGACGCCGATTGCTTGCCTGGTCTGTGCTGCTTAGCTCTGGAGGTCCTGGATGCAAAGTCTGCTGATAGCCTGGACGTATGGGGCTGCGGTATAAAAAGTAGGGTTGGTTATTGCACCTGCAACCTTTTTCTTTCTGAGTTTTTGTACACTTTGGTTTTTTTTTATTCCTGGCTACAGACTGGGATCTAAATAACGTACTGAGCTAATAAAGACTAATGATTGGGGTACGCCTGGGAAATGTGTGGCAGCGGGGAATTGGCCCCCGAGCTCCAGAGCTTTTGCTCCTGGTAGATGACTCTTCTTCCTCCCTGTCATCAGGAATTGAATTCCAGTTACGGTTCTCTGGGGAGCCAAGATTGAAATCACAGTCTGCAGTCCTGAATGGTGCCTCAATTCATGGCTGTGAACTTGAGTCATATGTGCATGACTTATCATGGTGCAGCGCTCTCGTGCTTCCTCTCCTGTCCACCTTAACGCTAGTGGCACTCAGAGGTACTTTTTCCCTTTAGTAAATCAGGCCTTTCATTTGGTAGATTAAATATATTTTTCATCCTGTGAAATCGGAACAGCTTGTAAGGGTTGGGTCACTGTCCTTTCGCAGATTGGTCAGCCAGGGCTCAGAGAGGACTTGGCTTGGAGGCAGTGGATGGCACTGTCTCCGCTTCGACTGCAAGCTGTGTTTGCCGGAACATGCTGCCTCCGCGTGTGAAAATGCAGGCCAGGGTCTGAGCTGGAACTCAAACAGACAGAGCTGCGCAGCTGTGCTGTCCTCTTCCCTTTGCTCAGCTGTGCTCTGCCTCGGTGCTGTTATCTAGATGATTTCAAACCTCCAGGTGAGGTTTGGAACAAGTTTTGTTGGGTTCCTGCCAGGACAAACAGACATCAAGCTTGTAAATCAACAATGATGCAAATAAAAAGGTGATAAGGGGATTGCTGGATAGACAGGATAATCCAGATGGTTCCCATGTGAGATCCCATCCATGAGACTTTCTCACACCTTTGCTTCTTTCTTGATATCCTCTTACTCCTCCACCTCCCACTTCTTTACTGTAAAGTCCAAAGTTCTAATAGCCATGTCAGAAATGCCACAGGAAAGAAACAAATTGCCTTGTTCGGAGTTTATATTGTCAAGCTCCAGTATGTGAACAGCGAGACAGGTTTTATAAAGTGCAAAAGACTTGCTTTGAAGTCCTCAGATACAAAACATGTTCTACTTTCAGAGCCTCTTACATGTTTGCTTTTTTTCCCCCCCAATGTTTTCTTTGCAACCCAGAGGGCTCCTGTTTGATGAGGAGCCCAGATTCTGTAGATCAACTTGATCCAGAGTGTGGGGCGAGGAGAACGCCATGTGTTGAAAGGCTCGTGCAGCAAGTGCCGGAGCTGCAGACTGCCGCCAGCCGGGGCGGGGGCGTAGGAGTGGGCATGGAGGCCTCAAGAGGATTACCGGGGGAAGGCATGCTTGATTACAGTATCCAGAATTGTCCTCGCAAATGATCTTACTGGAGGAGGAAGCCCTGCAAACTGGAGAAGGCACCTTCGTAGGCAGCTGCCACCATTGAGCATGGCACCTGCAGCTTCTCCTGGTTGCAGCGCTGAGTGCGAAGGCTTAAAACCTTTGGACCGGTCGGCGCTGCGAAGAAGTGGTAACCCGGCTAGCCTTAACCTGGTTGTCTCGGTACCAGCTGCAGCCCAAGGAGAGCTGAGCGCGCAGTTGCCAGCCCTCCTGAGAAGCGCGGGTGGAGGTCGTGTGGCAGGCTGGTGGTGAGCACCGCTGTGCGGCTCGGGCTGGCGCTCCGGTCAGACCAAGCTGATATACAGCCCGTGATGCTGAGCGTCTTGGTAAAGAGTACGCACACAGTGATTACCTGCCAGATAATTCACTATTTGTTGGATTCCAGGGACTGCTGTCAAAATTGTTTTCAAGTTTAAAAAAAAAAAAAAAAGTTGCAAGAAGAGAGTATCTTGTTAAAGCTTCTGCCACAGTAGCACTTACTTTCATATACTGAAAGGGATGCGGCATTTATTTAGGCAGAGTGTCCTAACCCCATAATTATAGCTCACAAATGAGAGAAACCGAAAATGATTGTGGATTTGTATCTGGAAAAGCGAGTGCTCCGTGCCCAGGAAGGAATGAGTGTCTGATAAATGAGCTGGTTGAGGCAAATAGGTTTCATCTGGTATGAGGCCGAGGAAGCCGTTGGGGGAGGAATAAGCTGGCAGATGAATGGAGGGTGACTGCAGCCGCTCTTCAAGAGCCCAATTGTAAGATTTGTCTGTTTTCTTCCTAAATTTTTGAAAGTCAGTAATCTGCAATGAATTCCCTCTGGAGCTTTGACACATCAGCCTTGAAACTGGAAAGGAACTTTGTTTTAAATCAGTAAGAAGCGTGATAAATGTAATTTTATTTGCTGTAATTCTTCGTTTGTGTCTAGAAGTGAAAACTGAAGGCACTGTCTTCTCTATAGGTACTATGTTATTTTTGTATAGTGTCTGCTGCAGCAGGGCTTTGAGAGCATCGTTTGTAATTGCTGTGGCATGTAAAGTCCCCAAACAGGGGAAAGGCTGCTGTAAACCTCTCTTGGGATATACGCCTGTGTAGCTCTGGGATTCTTTGTGCTTGAAAAAGAGCAGAATGCCACAAGTGGAAAGAGGACATGGCAATGCATAATCTTGTTTCATGAGCAGAAGTAACTATGGACAGGAAGGCCAGGGCTGAATCATATAAAAAGTTTTGCCCAGCCCTTTGGAACTTCTGCTGAAGAGGTTCTCCAGGGGGCACTCTGAAATAATTCAGCCTTTTATAGGGGCACGCCCCAAACAGACCTGTCCTTATTCTGCCGGAGGTTCCTTCATCCCATGGAAAGCTGCTCAGGTTTGTCGTTCCTCTCCTTTCTTAAATGCTTTTATCCTTCCTTGCTTGCAAAGAGTAATTTGTGTGAGTTGTTAGTCTTCTGGCGTTGGGGAAAGGGCAAGCAAAGGTTCAAACTGAAACTCCCAAGTGCTGTGCTGGTTTGTGTTGAGATCTGACAATCGCTTCTCTTTATTTTAGGTAAAGCAGATCATGGAAGAAGCTGTCACCCGGAAATTTGTACATGAAGACAGCAGTCACATCATCGCCTTATGTGGTAAATGACACACAAAAGAGCTAACACTACATAATCTTACTTTTCCCACAGAAATGTGTTTTCTCAGCTGGTTATGCAGGGATTTAAATATTGGAAAACATGGAGTTCAGGCCCATGTCACCTTTTCTTTACGTTTGCTACATTTGTGTGTGCATTACAAATAAGAAGGTAACTCTTATTAAAATGGCATCCAAAATAAATACCAAGCCAAAACAATAAGGTGATTTACTAGGAAGCACTAGTAGGTTAAAAAATATGTGTATTTGGAGATAAGATACAACCCAGAGAATAACTACCAAAGAATGAAGTTTTCACAGTCATGGCTTAAAATCTGGCAGCTGCCTTCCAGCTGAAAGTACTTTGTTCGGTAAGTTGTTTCAATGTATTTGAAGAATAAAGTGTCTCATTTTGAGTATAGGTGACAAAATCCAGTCCAGAAAGTCATTGAAAGAGCTGTTGCCTTTTTTAAAAGAAGAGAGACAGTGGAAATCTGGGTGACTTTTCTAGCCAGCGTCACGCCACTGGCCAGTTGGCATGTTTCAGATCTTCACAACACTTCTCAGCTCCCCACTCTGCACTGAATGCTGTATTATGTAGGTGGTGCATTTGAGAGATTGAGCTCTAGGCTTTGACATTGTGGGCATTCTTGTATATTTTTAAATATAATCAGCCAGCCATTATGTTGGTGATTTTTCCTCATTACTGCATTTTGGAAGTTGCATTACCAAGAATTAGCAAGAAAATAAAATTTCTGTGGAGATAACATCACGTATACCAAGGGCAGCTGGTGTTTCAGAACTCTGTGAATCGGTCAAAGTCTGAATAAATTCTAAAATTTGGTGGTGATTTGCCTGGTCCCTGCGGACTCAGACTGATGTGTGTGTGTTGTGATGATGGAGTGAGGCAGACCCTGGGTGGGTGGGTGGATAAAGGATGGTCCAATGCTGGATTCTCAGGAGGGGTCAGCTGCCGAAACTTCACGCCAAGTACTGCTTTGGAGATTTAGCCACTTCATTCAGTGCCTGAGAAGGAACTGTTGAATGCTGGTTCAACAGTTCTGAAATCTAGCCATTAATTTACTCGGGCCAATAAAAATTTAACACTATTCATCAGACTTTGGTGTGGAGAAACCTCACAGCAAGATACTGCTGAGAATTAAAGCTATGTGTAATTGTAAATATGTATGTTGGCCTGTGAATTCTTGGCTGCTTTGTCTCTGTGCTTCAAATTGAAGACTTAAATGGGAGCGATGCTAAGAATGATTGGAGAACAGCCATCATCTAAACACTTCTGGATTTCACAGAATGGAGCGTTTGCAGCCAAGCATACCCTGTTATCTATTGATGACAGTGGAGAGGTTAAGAAGAGTGGAAGTTAGATCTGGCTTTGGAGATAAGTGGACTGTTTAGACAAAGAAGTATTGACACGTGTTACTGAAAACCAAAGTCAGAGAATAGTAACCTTTTCCTGCGGCAACGCTGAAATTCCAACTTGCTTTGCTGTGCGCAATTATTATGTATGCAAGGCTAATCTTTCACTGGCCTGCGTGCTGTTTCCAAGTTATCTTTTACTTACAGCTTAGGAGAATTTATTCATTCCTACGTATTCAGTGCAGGAACGCAAGATTTAGCCATGTTTTCTGGCTAATGTTTTATTGCTATTAATATAGACTGTAGCAGTTTACTCCATTTAGGTTGCGGTTATGTTAAATATTCCCCTTTTATCTACTGTGTATTTGTACTATACGGAGGAGAAAAACTAACTGAGGAAAATGGTCCCAAGATAGGAGCAGGTGAAGGAGCCCTGAGCCGGTGCCCTTGCTGCGGGCTGCCCATTTGATCTGGAGAGCTCCCAGAGTTGTGTGTCTGTTCTCTGTCTTTGAAATTATGTTCTGTAAGACGTGCTGCAGTGTTGATGTAAGGGGTAGTGGGGCGGCAGCTATTTCTGTTAGAATCTGCTCGGCCAAAATTAGGAATACTGTAGCATCTTCTTAATATTTCTCCCTTCCTCCCACTGTGATTCCAGTTGGTTTTGTGTTCTGAATTCTGTAGGGTCTGAAGAACTAATGACTCTCCATGAGATGCCTTATTATTGCCCAGCAATCCTGAGAAAGTATTCCAACCTGCAGCTGCTTTGAATGTAGGGCTTAATTAACTCTAAACCAGAAGTAGGTGAAGCTGAATGTTCTGCTAGCACTTCAGCTAATTGAATGGAGAAACCATCTCCAGTAGATTTGGCTAACAGCTCCTGGCTGGGCACTCCTGCGTGTGCAGTTCTCTTCCCTCCCCCACTACAGTTTTATGTGCCTCTTCAAGAGGTTTTTCCCTTCTATTTAAAATTGGATTGGCTCAGTACATGAGTCACTTTCAGTGAATCTTTGTTATAAATATAGAATTCTCGTGAATCATTTTACTCTCCTGCAAGGCTGAGTTGAGCAAGAGTCTCTTAAATACATGGTAGTTGATTTTCAGGGCCTGTCTGCATCAGTAACCAAAAATTTCCTAGCTCTTCTAGGTCCCAAATGGCTGAAGGTGCCAATGCGGTAGCGTGTGCCACCTTTCCCACACCCTTAGGCGCCTCTCTGTTGCAGTACATGGGGTTTGTAAGGACGAGAAACCCCAAGGCTGAGATGGCAGACTCAGCGTTCACCGTTCAGCCCTGTGCTGGGCTACAGCAGAGCTCAGGTGCATCACCTGTTAAGCAGAAGGGAGGTTTTCATGTAAGATTACTGCAGGGCATTGAGCCTGAGTGGGTTTCCTCACAGTCTGGCTAGCCCTTGAAATGCGTCTCCGTGGTCCTGGATTCCATCTGTAGGATGCAGTTGGACAGAAGAGCAGCTCATGTTGCGTAGGGTTCATTTGCAAGTCTAGAGGAGCTTACGTGGGATTTGACTCTGTGGAGATACGTGGGTGTCTGGTGGGTGGGAGTGCCCCTTTCCTGCCCCGAGATCACCCTAAGGAGACCACAGAAAACGTGTGTATTGAGATAGGAGACACAGTCTCTGCGCTGCCGCCTGACCCGTTGGACATAGCGGATGGAGCAGTGAGCTCACCTTTGCAAGCTCCTGAAGGAAACGCCATTCTCCGGCCCCGGGGCAGCTCTGTGCCACCCCTGCTGGCCCCTGGGGGGGCAGTGCCTCTGGGCCGGTTGGTTCTGCTCATCCAGTGGGAGAGATTTGCTGTAGCCCCAGTGACTCCGCTTACATCTGTAGTCTTCACCTCTGGGATCTAAGAGAAGGAAAACAGTGCTGACATTTTCCTCCTTGTGGGGCAGCAACGAATGCAGATGTGTTTGTATTTGTTCTCAACCCAGTTTATAACCTAGTTACATTCCAGCCACTCTTTCATCCTATCTGATTTCTAAAAGATCTGGCTCTGTGATTCAGAGCTGTAGCGGTTTGGTTCGGACTGTGTGCAGAGTGGCTGATGAGTGCCATGTTAGGACAAAAATGCCAAATTTCTTTGGGCTGCGGGTCGTTGAGTGAATTTCACCGGTATTGTGTTGTCAATCTGAGTGTAATGAAGTGACGCGAGCTCTGTGGATATTCGTGGCGTCTTTAGTGGACCAGCATTTCTGGTAGGAACTGGATGGGGATGCTTTCAGCCTGGGTTATCTGGTGCCGTTTCCTTAGTAACGGGAGCTGACACCGCATGACGTGCGGACCGTGCCGCGCTCGTTCAGCTGAGTGCCCGGGAGAACGCTGTCGCTCTCCTCCTGCATCCTTTCACCAGCTTCCCTGAAGTTGTCTCGGCTGCTCGTGTTCTCACCGGGAATACTAGCTCTTCCCAGCTTCTTCTACACTTCTGTGGGGAAGGGGGGAGAAAAAGGAAGCTTTTCTTCTGTCTGTCTCTGCAGTTCCCTAATGCGTGTTTACCAGTGAGCGGCAAGCAGGGCTTTCCAGGTTCAGTGCGTTACTGTGTTTGTCTGAAAACAACCTGCAGCTTTGCTTAGCCTTTTTCTGCGTGGCTGCCCATCTTTAGAGCTGACAGTAATGCGCTGCGATAAGCAAAGAATTAAAAAACTGCTTAAATCAGCCTCAAACAGCAAGCGTGATGGAACATGCCTTATTCATGAATGGATCCAAGACAAGGTTACCCGAACGTTGCTCTTTATGTCTTCAGGGGTGTGTAGCTCGTGTCGTGAATCGCACAGGACTGATTTTCTCCAAGTGATCTCCTTTGTGTGTCCAGTCAAGATCTTTCATTAACTCACTTTTTAATATTTCTTCTCTTTCCCTCCATTTATCTAAAAAAAAAAATTAATAATTTTACAGAAGGTTTCATTTCTGGTACAGAAATGTACCAGATTAGGATATCTTTACTCCAGATGTACAAGGCCAATTCAGGCTGTGCTTAGTGATGCTCTTCATCTTATCCAAAAAAAAAAAAAAAAAAAAAGTCCTTCAGACACTTTCAGTCTCATCTTTGAAACCAGCATTTTGATGTTTTTCAAAGAGCTGTCTAATTTCCAGTGGGTGTATTTAACGCGAGTGTGATGAACTCCGTTGTCCTGTCTGCTCGGCAAGGCAGCCCTGAGGAACCGGGGCAGCCAAGGAGCCTTTGCAGAGCCTGTGCCTCCAGCGGGGCGCAGGCAGGGGCTCCTGCCCAGTCTGTAGGGTCCGTGTGCCTCTGGCACCGTCGGAAAGAGAAACTTTGGGAGAGGCTTCTGCAGAACTTATCTTCCTTCTCTGCCGTACATCCCAGTTAGTGCATCCATGGTGGAACGGGTGGCCGGACTCTGTTCATCGCAACATCGTGGGTCACCGGGACATTTGTTTATTGCACTTCATGTTTTGCTCGTTTACTCTGGGTGCAGAGCTGTCACAACTGCCCCTGGTTGCTCAAACTGTATGCACCGTTTGTGTGCGTTATTCATTGGAGGAGGAAAAAGAAAAGGGAGTGTGTGGGGACTTTCTCCTGGAAAAGACGCTTAAAGCATGCCATGTACACAGCGCGTGTGTGATGCTTGATGAATGGGTTATGTTGCCAGAAGGACACTGCTCCTGTAATAATAGTAATTAAATGTAGAGTATATTTTTAATGTCTTGTTTTTAAAGGTAAATCGATAGGTACTCTGAAAACAAACTTTGTCCAGACAGTGTCGCCCTCAGTGAAGTTAACAGCATATTGTTCTGATTGGTGTAATTATTACTTAAGTGTAGCAAGGATGCTGACAAAAATACCCTGGGATTGTACAAAGTGTTCAACATTCACTGCATGTTTGTTTTAAAGGAAATGTGAACTTTGAATTGACTCGTAATTAAATTATTGTTCATAGGAGTTGACTGTGCTTGGCCTGATTTATAATTTAAAGGTATTTTTATATTGTTTGAAGTAAGTCTCAGTAGTTTGTTCTCTTTGAATAAATATTTTGAGTGCATTAAATGAAATAATCCTGAATTCTCATGTTGTAAAATAATTGCTGTAGACTTCAGGTGGATTGTTGAGAGCTGGGATGTACTAGAATAAAAATGTATATTGTTCAGATGTAAATCCAGCATGCCTGCTCGTCAAAGTGAATGTAGTTACTGCATTTTGTGGGAAGGTTAGCAGTAAACATGACTAAAAATGGTAACTTGGGCACTGTCAGACATGCAGAACTTGGCTTTTCAATTAGATTTTTATTTGAATTAGGGAAGGGATGAACTGCACGAAAAGGGGTTTTTTTTGGCCTGAATAATAAATCTGCTACCAGTAATTAAACCCATTAATTAAAACGTACAGAATCCCTTTGTGGTTGAAATGAAAAGGCCAGTTCTGATTTTGAGCTGTAGAACGGTATTTAACGTTGTGCTTGAGGCTTCCTTTAAACCTTCTTTGAGGAGTGCAGGTTTGTGTTGCACGCGTTTTCTCAGGGTGTGAACGGAGAGGAGAGAGCTGGGGGGTTCGTCCCCGTCCCTGGGAATTGTGCCTCCGGACCTCCCTGGGGACCCGTCAGGGTTTATGCAGGAGCTGTGCTGGGAAACGGATGGGTTTACTGCAGGGGCATCGCCGTTGTCTCTTCCTTCTCCCCCAGTTCAGTGACTGGTGGTGACTTTTCTCTGCAGCCCCTCATGCCGGAGGAAGGGCGATGGCTGCAGCTGTGACATTCCTCGTAGCTGCGCATGGTGCGCGTCTAGTGAACCTCAAAGCCAAAACCATTGGTGTGGTACCACTGGATGGCTGCAGAAAGAGGCCCCTCATCTCTGGGGATGTTCCTCCTTACTGTGTTATGGGCATTACGTGTAAAGTATTTATATATATATATTTTATTGTGGCAGCCAAATTTCTTCTCTTTTGCCCGGGTGATGATGGAGAAGGAGTTGCACAAAGGATGCTCTGTTCGGTGTGCTGCGGCGAGAGGCTTTTACTTGGTCTGGAGCCCCGCAACTGCACCGCCTGCTTCTGAGCTCCGGGGACCCTCGGCTTGGTAACTGGCTGCCCGCCAGCGACAGCGCCGGTCTGCTCGAGCCTCTGAATGTGAGCTCAAGTCAACCAGGAGCAGGCCGTAGGATTGGATTTGATGTTTCAGACATCTTTCTTTGGTTTTATCGTACTACTGCATTTATTGCTGGCAGGGAAGGGAAGACCTGTAGGTCCAAGCACCTCTCTGAATTGCGTCCTGTATTCCTGTTGATGCGAGTGTGACCTAACCACTTGTAAACTAGAAAGCGAAGAAAATGAACCCAAGTTCTGTAAGGCACCGAACCTCTTCCATCAAAGAAAACAAAAAACTCCTATCTTCTTTTTGTTTTCTTGGTACTTTGGGTATCTTTCTTAGTATATTTCAGATAAATGACATGTGCCATTTCTTCCTATTTCCAGTCATTAATACAATTTGACTTACCTCCGGTGTAGGTTACAGTCCTTGACTTCAGAGGCATTTGGAAGTCTTTTCTTTTTCCTTACCTAAGAGTCATTTAATTATCTTTGCCTTCTGAATCTGTTCTAAAGCTGTGTTTTATCTAGACCAGACTTAGAGACCAGAAACATTTGTCCCCTCTAAAACCCAAGCAGTTAGTTTGCTGTTTCTGAATGTTAAGTTACCGCTCTATCTGGATAGATTTCTTGAGAAAACTCACCGCAGAACCTGCAATTTCATGTGCTGGTCCGTTCCAGACCCGATGTGCAGAGACGAGGAACAGAGAGCCTCTCCTGTGAGAGGAGACGATGGAGCTTGGCTCGCTCAGCCTGGGAGACGAGCCTGTCCCCTTGGTCGAGCTGCATGAACCTCAGGTTTTGTTCTTTCCATTTCCATTATGCATATTGCTTTTCTTCTCTTACTAACTGATGGAAATTACTGTTTTTTCTGGGTAATGCTGTGTTTAAATATCGCAGATCTAAAAAAAGAAAAACAAAATCCATGTCATGCTCTGTCCAGTAATGCATTGGGAAAGGTCATGTGGTTCGAGTGCAGAGCTGGATCTGAATATTAAATGAAGGCGTTCGCACATTATCTGTGACAACGTTTAGTCATGAATGCAGTTTGTTCCTCAAACAAAAGAAGGAAGTGATCAGTGCGCTGGAGGGAGCTTGTGATATAATGAATTCACGTTAGTAAGCAGTCCTTGAAGCGATGGCCCAAGCCCTTTGAGCTGACATCCACCAGCCCAAAGTGAGCAGACACGGACCGAGTGCTGACTTGCCCAACTGCCACTCCAGACTGCTCTGGAAGCAGCTGCTTGCGAAACCTTCGGTAGTGGCTGGGCCATGGGGTGGAGGCGGGCGAGTGAGGGAGCGGATGGACGAGGAGGTCCGCGCGGCGGCTGGCTCCACAGGGTGCATCCTTTCCTTTGGCCATGGCTTCCAGGTCTGTAGGTATGATGGGCCAGGGGGTAGGTAAGTATTATCATACTGCTGCTTCTCAGTACGGTTTCTCTCGTACGCTCCTCTAAGCTGTGAAGTAGCTCCTTCAGCTTCCCTGCGCTTCCTTCGGTGTGTCGGGACTGGAATATGATCTTGGCTCGGGACAGGCTGGGATATGTCAGAGCTGGACTCCAGGCAGGATGAAAATGGCTGCTTCTGTGAAATACTCCTCAGCTGGCATTTGTATTCCTCTTCAGGCAGAGCAATGTGGACACCCTTTTTTGTCTGTTTTAACCCGCGTGTGTATTACATGCACCGTGCCAGTGTTCCCCATCAGGGTACTCGCATACTCTGCGGAGTTGGTGTCAGCGATATTAGCCTGTGGAGGGGTTTTGAGGGTGTGAGACTGAAGTCCTGTCATTTTTATCTCAGAGACTTTTTTAAACTTTTTTTCAGAGTTGCCGACCTGGTGCAGTAAGTATCATTGACCTGTTTATGCCCTGTTTGCCTTGTTGGGGTGTATCTCATGTTGTGTGCTCTTGCTTTCAAGCTCCTAAAGTGTCTGCGTGCATCAGGACTGCACAGGCATTTATTGTTCTTGGAAGCGAAGTGGAGGAAAACTGTCACGCACAAGTGCTTTTGAAGCGGCTGTGCTTTAGGCTTTAATTCCACACTCCAGAGGAGACCTAATGTGGAGGCCCTGTATCCATCCATTGCAGATTCCTTTCCCATAGCCCTGGGGCACCCAGGCTCGGATAATATCAGGGTAAGGTGCTTCCTTCTTGGAAAATAAGTAGAGGGAAATGTTAGTTGGAATAGCTCTGTATCAGTCAGTATCTGTTCACAGTGAAAGGACTGGCAAATTCTGAGAAACAGAATGGTTCTTGCGTCCTCTTAACATTTTAGAACTAATTCAGTATGTAACATGATTGCAGTTAATCTGCAAAACGCTTATTAAGATTGGACTTTCTATCAAACAATTTAATGGTTACTTCCCAGCTTTAATTAGGTGTCGGCACAGCTTCCTACAGCAGATGAGTACTCCATTCATTTTGGAGGTGGTAGACAGTAGGAAAGCAATTGTGTGGCTGGATTTTGTGGAGCCACGTGCTCAGTCTGAGATCAGTTGAGATCTTAAGTTTCAGGGTCTGTAGATGTTTGTAGGAATACAAATAGCTTCAACTGAAATCATGGAGACGTCTCTGTCAAAGCTGGCAGTGGAAAACCATGAAACCTTTGGACGTGAATGTGGCTGGTGACTCCTAGAGAGCAGGTATCTCGGGTATTTCAGGGACAGAGCGTGTCTGAGTTGCAGGGGCGCCCGGTAGTGCTGGTTGGGAATCTAAGCTGCTAATATACACAAGGGTTAACCACAAAAATGTGGTTAGTTGTGGGACTGTTTTCTTCGTTGGTCTTATGATGACTTGTTATCCCATTTTGCACAAATTTAATTGTGTTTGAAAGAGAAGATCTAATTAGGAACCAATGACTGCATGATGCTGGAGCTTGTGTTCTGTTTTTTCTCGTTCAGGACCTGAAATCCAAGCAATTACCAGAGTCACCAAACGTCACCATTGCCAGCCCCGAGCCATGCAAAATCATGAGTCAGAAATCTTTTCCTTCGTGGCCCTAAATTACAAGACTTGATTAAAGTTCACAATAGGAAAATAAAATCAACTAAGGAATAGAAATGTATTTCTTAAATACATTTCTTATCCAGAGATCCTTATCCAGTGGCACACTTCAAGATGGTAAAGCTTTCAGAAGAATATCAGATATCCACAGACTTGCAGTAAGAATCATGGAAGGCAGCAATATGCAAAACTCTTCTTTGTTTTTAAGGTGAGAAATAAGTTCCTGATAGAAGCAGTTTCTCTGCCTCCTACTTAAATGACAGCAACAAAATGTTAAGAGGTGAAAGGAACAGGAGATTGACTTGGAGCTAATCTGGACCTCATTTTTGGAGTGTCTTGAGTGTTCCCATCAATTTCAGTTGGAATTACAGCCTTCCAGTTCCTCTGAAAATCAGCCCCATTAGGAAGAGATGCCTTGTGCTTTGGGGTTTTTAGGTGATTCCCTTGAGGCTTCTAAATAGCACAATGCTCCTAGGTTTGCAAAAAAATAAGAATTCAGTTTCCTCTCTTTCTTTATTCCTTAGCTCACAGAAACAGATGTAAATAACCATTGTCCAACCATACAATTTAATATTTCAGTTCTTCTGGCTTTGTACCCTTGTCATTGATATTTTAAAAAATGTAGTTAATCTGCTATGGAAATGCAGGTCTCAAATAAAATATGAGCCTCGCTGTATTATTACTTCTATTTGGAAAACAAATTGAACATTTTCAGTGATGTATAATGCTTGTAAAATAGTTTACAGAGATTCTACCTCACTTCATAAACACATTAGCCCAAAGACAGTACCAGATGATCATAATTGGGGGAGGCAAATATTTTTTCACACAAATGTAAAAGGTTTTTATTGTGCTCCAAAGATGACTGGTTTAAAGTAATGAGTGGTGTGCAATAGAGGCGAGAGAAAAAAAAAATAAGAGAGTGAATATTGGCTCTGATGTGAAATCAAATAGTTTTTGAACTGCACGTGTTTTTAGTTTGAGAGGTGAAATATAATCTCTCGTGGTTTTTAGAGCACTCTGCTAAACATTTTACTTTATTCCTGGGCCATCAAACTGGATCATATTCAATTATTTAGAGAAACCTCAGTAATTTTGATTTACCTTTAATAGTGTTTAATGGAAACACTTCAATTTTCTGAAGGTTATTGAGATCCTTGAAGCTTAATGGTCAAGATTTTAAAGAGGAGCAGTCACCAACTTCCAGCCCTGATGTTTCCCAGCCAGAGC
This sequence comes from Pluvialis apricaria, assembly GCA_017639485.1. NCBI lineage: Eukaryota > Metazoa > Chordata > Aves > Charadriiformes > Charadriidae > Pluvialis > Pluvialis apricaria. The sequence goes on from CM030024.1 coordinate 2,860,890, forward strand.
TATCTTTAGAACTGAGGATTGTCCATTTAGATTTTTTTTTTTTCCCCCCAGGGATGTATTGAAAATGTAATGTCTGTATGCTGCCTGTGTGGCAGAGCAAAACACAAGTCGCTTGAGCCCAGGTTAGCTTAACCATTGAACCACATGGCCTTGGGTGTTCAGTTCCCAGTAACTGCTGGTTTTACCTCGGTTCCAGGGGGAAAAGGTGCTTTCTCCTGATACGGATTCAAACCATCCAATTAACTATAAGTACAGTTTCAAATTAAATAATTCTTCTATAGCGTGTTTTCAACGTTTCTTTAACAGTGAATATCCTTTCACGTGAAACCTCCAAGAGTGAAATGGAAAGGGTTTTTTTCTGGTAGTCATCAGGTGCAGTTTTACGGATGGACTCTTCAAGGCAGAGACTGTCTCCCCCCAGACAGTTGCACAGGACCTAGCTCTCTGCAGGCCTGATCATGGGTAACATCTCTTTGTGCTGTTGTAAAATAAAAATACTTGGTGTTATTCTAGCACCTATTGTTTTGGTATTTTTCTTTGCATGCATTCCAAGTGATTTGCTACATTAGTGTTTAACAAACATGAATAAAAGTAACAGGTGCTTTAAAGGTGTTCATTTTGCAGCTTGAAATGAAAATGAAATTAAATATGAAAACAGTTTGCCCTCCCAGTTGATCTAACATTGGGTGTCTTGACTTCTCAGCTGACCGGTCAGAATAAGAGCCACAGCAGAAATACAGGGCCTTTAACTCCCTAAGATGCCCGTCTCTTAGCAGTGCTGATGTTGTTCTAATATAACCACGGTACGGCTGCTGTAAGTAAGAATGTGTAATAAGTACACCAGACTTGCAGTGAAGCTGCAAGCTTCAGATGTCCACAGTCTTGTGGTGAAATGAAAAATGGATATATGCTAAAAAGAAGTACTGAAGTCATACATCAGAAGTGGAAGAAACGCATCAGCACAGATAACTGATGCATGTAGCTATTCAGGGATGCCCAGTTATAAAGCATAAGTTGTACTTAACTACTGAGGCATTAGTTTGAGCTTGTGATTATAAAGAATATATTTAATTGGACTTCTTATACTCTTGCCGCCTCCTCTCCTATTCTATGAAGCAATTTGTTTGGTTTTTTGTACTAAGGGTACTTCCTCTGTCTCAGTGACATACAAACCTCTGCAATGAAAGAGTTCATGTGCTTAACCCTGAAGATGATTGCAACCCTGAAAATTAAGAATTGATCGCAGATATCTTTATATCATTCATACCCCATGCTATGATATTTAAATCGCAGCACCAGAGCTCTGAGGAAGATACTAGTTCAAAATGAACCACTTCTTTTTTTAGTGCTTTTTGTTCTGATAGGTGAGGGAATCCTTCCATCTCAGTTGCGGTGGTTGCGGCATGCTTGGGCTTGATGAATGATGTATTGAAGATCAGGTGAGGCAGGTGGGAGCGAGAGCTTGGCTGTAGCACAGCTCTCTCCTTATTGTCCTTGCCTAGTGTCCCGTGAGTGTACTTGGATTTGTCACATCAAGTCCCCTATTTGCAGTGCAGCTGTATCTAGAGACTCTGTGGTCCTTGGCATTTGAAGACAGAATGTCAGATGGGGATTGAGACTTAAACACATGCTTGATGTTCAGTTTTTCCCTCTTCTATAAAATGCCCTTTGGACAAAGGAGGAAATTTGGATATCTCCTCTGCAGTAATTTGCTTCTTAGCTAGTACAGGTACAGCTGGGTATCTCATCTACTCAGTATGCATTTCTCAATGACATAGCACGCTATAACTTGGTAATAAAATTGGTTTCAAACTGGGCAGATGTGTGATTAGCTAGGTAAAGCAACAGCAGCTGGAGATCGTGAGCGTCTGATTGCTTCTTTATCATCCCCCTCTTTTCACTAGTTCTTGTTTTCTTCAGCCTCATGAATTCAATTCCCTGTGCACAGTTTCCATGAAAACAAGGTATTTAGCTGTGGTATTTCTTCCTGTCTAAGGAAAATCTCATCTGCTAAATAAACCCCATAAATAATCCTTCCACAGACCTTCTTTTCTCTGCTTACCACCCTTCCAGCCCCATCCCTAGGGCTCTCTTATTTCACACTCCATTAAGTCGTGTCAAGATTTTCATAAAGGCAAAAAAGAGAGAATCCTGAACTTTTTCACCTGACCCTGCAAGAAGTAGCCTTTTTGAAGTCATAAAAAAAGTGGCATTTTCCAAAGCTTGTTGGGGACTGTGATTATTTGGACTGTAAATCAATAACATATCTGCACTTAATTAAATTCAGCAGTGGATACTGCAGGGGATGTTCCTCAAAACCGGCTGCAGTTAATGAATTTTTAGATGGCTGCTGTCAGCTGAACCATACAAGGGAATTACCTGGGCTGTGTTGATTTATTCCAAGTGCAGTGCTGCTCTTCCAATCTATACGTAATGAATATCTGCATTTTTCTGTAGTCATTTTTTGTATGTATTTATTGTTGTAAGCGTGGTGACAGTAGGTGGGCTCAGGATCACGTTGTGCTATGCTCAGAGAGCTTACAGTAGTTATTTACCCATGCGCATGCATATGTATAAATAAAAGCAGTGTATGTGTGTACAAACTACCTGTTTTTACACAAAACTACCTGAGGACCACAGCAAGCTGTGTGGAGCAGTCAACACGCTGGAGGGGAGGGATGTTATCCAGAGGGACCTGGACAGGCTGGAGCAGTGGGCCCATGCAAACCTCATGAAGTTCAACAAGGCCAAGTGCAAGGTCCTACATCTGGGTGGGGGCAATCCCAAGCACAAATGCAGGCTGGGCGGGGAATGGCTGGAGAGCAGCCCTGAGGAGAGGGACCTGGGGGCGTTGGTGGGCTGAGAAGCTTAACACGAGCCGGCAATGTGCGCTGGCAGCCCAGAAAGCCCTCGGCATCCCGGGCTGCATCCCCAGCAGCGTGGCCAGCGGGCGAGGGGGGACTGCCCCTCTGCTGCGCTCTGGGGAGCCCCCCCTGCAGCGCCGCCTCCAGCTCGGGGGGGCCCAACAGCAGAAGGACACGGAGCTGTTGGAGCGGGGCCAGAGGAGGGCCCGGAGATGCTGCGAGGGCTGAGCCCCTCTGCGGGGAGGACAGGCTGGGAGAGGGGGGGTTCAGCCTGGAGAGGAGAAGGCTCCTTGGAGACCTTAGAGCCCCTTCCAGTGTCCGAAGGGGGCCTACAAGAAGGATGGAGAGGGACTTTTTGCAAGGGCATGTAGTGATAGCATGAGTGGTAACGGCTTTACACTGAAAGAGGGCAGATTGAGATGAGATATCAGGAAGAAATTCTCTCCTGTGCGGGCGGTGAGCCCCTGGCGCAGGCTGCCCCGAGAAGCTGTGGCTGCCCCATCCCTGGAGGTGTTCAAGGCCGGGTTGGACGGGGCTGGGAGCACCCTGGGCTGGTGGGAGGTGTCCCTGCTCAAGGCAGGGGGTGGCACTGGATGATCTTTAAGGTCCCTTCCAACCCAAACCTTTCTATGATTCTGTGTCTTTCTGATGTTACCAGTTTCTCCAGAAACAGCTACATCTTCATCTCTTTATGTCTTTCTAGTGTGTCAGATTTCAAAAAGGGAAAAATGGTTCATTTTCTTTAAAAAAGGTAAATAACTTCATTTTTCTGTCCCTAAGGTTCTTCTAACTATAACCCCTAAAATGTTTTGTGTGCTATCTTTTTAGGCAACAATCTAAGCTCTGCATTCTGTAGTTTGCAACTCCGGAGGGATTACCTATTTTTGGTTTCATAAAGAAAAGTGGATTTGCAGAAACCTGATTTACCTAACTCTCCATCTCTCTTCCCCCAAAATAGTTCTCTGTCAAGATTATTTTTTCCCAGTCCCCAGTTCTGCCGTGTATTCTTGTTGTCGTCTCCGTTGCATGCTGCTTGCCTTTTTTGTGTATCTTTGAGTGTGGTCACAGTACGTAATCTATATTGATTCAACCGATTGCAAATGTACGCTGATGCACTATGGAGATGGGGAAGGGCAGTGTTTGTGCACACCGTACGTACCCTTTTGTGTGTTTGCTTAAAATTTCTTGTCGTTTCTGACATCGTCCAGCAGAACAACAGGAGGGGGGTACATTGTATTCAGAGTAAATGAGTGAGTTCAGTTTGTTTTCACCTATTCCCACAAACCTACAAGATGAATGCCGAGAGCCTGCCGCGGCAAAGTGATACAAACCCGAGAGCTGGCCAAGAAACAATGCTAATTCCCCTACAGATCACGCGAACGCAAGAAGCGCAAGCAGCCTGACTGCAGAGCCACGGCTTTGGGGAGGCCTTCCTGCGCGGAAAAGGAGAGGCTTTCCTGCGGAGACGGGGGGTTTCAGGAAGAAGAGTTTGTAAATGCTGTTTTATTTCACTGTAAAAAGTGTGTTTTTACTGTTTCAATCTGATGCTTAGAAAATAGAAATCTAGTATTTGTGGTTGGTTTAAAACAGAAGAGAAACAAAAGGAGAAAAGTTAAGTGGAGCTAAGGAGATGTCCTTAAATACCTTGTATTTTCTCTCTGTAAAGCCGTTAGAGCACCACTGTCAAGGTCCTCATGTCTTTTAAAAGATTCTGCAGCTTGAGGTGATTCTTCTGCAAGTTTGTTCAGGACGTGTTAAAGTTTCCTTTTCGCCTGAGCTTGGCTGTGCGAGGACGTGGCTGTGGGTGATGCTGGGAAGGTGCAATGAGATCGGTGTCTGCCTTTGGGCACACAGTAAGTGACTCTTCCAGGAGCTGACCTCTTTAACTCACGTGCCGTGAAGCTCCCGTGTGGCTGTTTTGGAGGGGTGCCTTCCTGCGGTCCTGCGCTACAGAGGTGACATCTGTACGGTCCCCAGGGTTGGAATAGGAGTGCATCTGTGCTGCAAGATGTACTGCCCTCCTCGAACGTTTCGTAGTTTGACTGGATAAAAGCCACTGGGTGTTTGAAAGGTAATTCAGGTTAGGTCAGATGTGAAGGTAAAGTCAGTCAGCTGAATAATTCCCTTGCATGAAGGAGCCTGGAGAGACAATTTGGAGACAGACAGCACTGTTAGCCTGTGGGTGAAGCAGAGGAGAATGAAGTGACGTGACGGTCACACAGGCTGGGACCGTAACCCGGCCCCGGGTCTGAGGGTGCCTTACCCATAGAACTGGACATGGCGCATCCATCTCTCCTCCCGGGGAACATACATTCTGAGGCAATCCAGCAGCTAATTCCAGCCTCTCTCCCCTTGCAAATAACCACTACACGTGTATTACAGCCAGTTGGGGACTGATGTTAGCCAGGTCCTTGTGATGAGAAATGTCACAATGGAATAATTAAATATTGGGGCTTTAGGGACAGTCGCTGTGGAAATTGCCCTCCACGGCAGCTGCAACATTTATTAATAATTAAAGCTATGCCTGCTGTGCTTTTCACTAAATTTGTTTCATTAATATTTTATTGTTTTAAAGAAAGAAAAAAAACCACCCCAACAGCGAAGGTGGGAAGAGAGCCTGTTTCCTAAGCAACAGCAATGCACTTCTTTGCAGTTATTTTTAAAGGCAGGTTGCTTCATTTAAGATTTGGAACCAATTATTGCTGCATTGCTTCAGGCATCCGGAAAGCTGCTTTTCTTTTTTCATTTTCTTTATTTGTAATTGAAAGACAGAGCAAAACAGTAGCTGGGTTAAGAGTTGTTTTGATGGTTGCTAGACAGGATCTATGACTGTGATGTGAAGAACGTCCCCATGCTGTCATCACTCTTTGTTCTTCCCGTGCCGCTCTACCTGGCCTTGCAAAACCCCACGGGCAACCGAACAGCGCTCGCCCCCGCTGCTGCCTCTGTGCTAGATGCACAGATGCTCCCTCTTCCTTTGAGGAGAAACGGCCTCGCTTGCAGAGGTGTGGTGGGCACTGGGCTCCCACTTGTGTAAGCCCACAGGCGTTGCCTTCGCCGCCTGCAGATGTCCTTTGGTTGCAGAGGGTGGTTCCTGGTATACGCTGATTGCTGAGAGGGGTCGGCGGGGATGTGACCGTGCGTCCTGGTCCTCCTTTCAGGGAATAGTGCCACGCTTCGTTAGGCTTTTGTGCGTAATATGGGTGAAAAGGCAAGGGGGTGGTTGTCTTCTGAGGCAGTAGTTCTAGGTTGGGAAGTATACCAGCGTGGGAAGCAGTGTCAGACTTGCTGCTCCGTAGCCTTGTTGGATGCGTTCAGGCTCGTATGCTAAGAGAAGAGGAGTCTGCAGGAGCTGAGGCCGTTGGCACTGTTCCGTTGTTGCCATACAGGATCTCAGTGAGTCTGGTTTTTGCTTCTCCCGGGCTGGGACTTCTCTGGGTTCAGCTCGGGCAGGACCCTCTTTGCAAACAGCAGTAAGACATGCTAGGGCAGTTATTGCGGTATCGCCCAGGGCCAGCCACAACGAAACCCTGATCGTGGAGGGGTTATTGGTGTTTTCTTCTTGGGGATATGATGGAGAGGAGAAACACGGTGATTACTGCCCATCTCACAAGGGGACGAGGCTGAATAACGTTTCTTCTCTGCTTCCAGATAAATCTGCTTACAGACAAAATGCTGATAAGTGCCTTGATCCTCAGTTCCTGATGATAAGTCTTCTAAGTATTCAAGAACGCTGTTCTCTCACCGCAAAAAGTGGGATAAACTTATACGTATTTTCTTACACTTTTTATCACTCTTACCTATGTGTGTTTGACTGTCTCTCAGTACATGTTTATACAGTGCTTGATGCAATGGGACCTTAGTCTAACACAGAAAGTAATAACCAGTTTTTTAAAATGTAAGATACTCTATCCATCCGAACAGCAGTTTGTCAGTCCTGTTTAAAGTAAAACTGGAAGGTAATAAGCAATTAAATGAGGGATCACAAAGAAAGGTGAATCACACTATTTTTTTTGGAGAGTTAGTGGGTGTAAAAGCGTATGAATACCTTGTTGTACCACTCAGTGAACCTCTGTTTGGGTTACAGCAACATGGAAATAACACGGATGGGCCAGTATTTCTTTTGTCCACTTTCTAACGCAACAGCAACTTTGTCCATTTGCCCTGGAAACAGAAGAGGGTGTGGATTTACATAGCATGAGTGTTTATGCTGAAGACACCAATTTAATGCTGTGAATGCTCAAATGCTCTTATTTATTGAAAAAAAGAAAAAAAAAACAGCAACAAAAGGAAAAAAACAAGTCCTTCATTATCAGCAAGTACGTGAGACATGCTATTTCATTTATAGCAGCTGTACTGCTGTCCACAGGGCTTGCCAATCTCCCGAGTTACTCATTTATTGGAGGATGGCTGTGTGTAGGGTTTTCCTGTGTTTATTTGAATTGTCCCTGTTGTTGGAAGAAGCTGGTCGCAGCACAGTGCATCACGATGCTGTGCTTTTGGCATGCTTGCCAGCAGCATTTACGTGACATGTTTCAGATTAGGCAGCTTGAGGAGAGACTGTTAAGATAGTGTATGCTTCTTGTTTCATTTTAAGATGAAATTGGAGTTTCGGTTGCAGTGGTTCTCAGAGGTTGTGCAATAAGGGAATATATCACATTTATTCTGAAGAATTTGCAGTCTAAATAAACTTAGGACTTGGAAGGAGGGGAAGAGAGAATGTTTACTTCTCTGTTTTACAGAGAATGAATTCAGGGTATACAATCAGAAGATTTGGCTTTGCTAACTCAGGTTAGTTGTATCTTGGTAAAAATTGTTTAAAATGGACAATCGCAAATCCCCAAGCTTTCAGTGTTTGATTTCACCTGCTGTCTCATAGGGAAATTAATGCTTTCCATGGAAATTTTATTTTCTGTCAGATTTTACCCAATGTTACTTAGCTTAAAAACATATCTTCCTTCACAGTTGAAAGCAAAACAGTGGCGTGGTTATCCCACAGCGCATTTCCAATCTGTTTTGCCAATGCTGTTTTCTGCACGCTAAGAGCAAATGGTTGTGCTTTCTGAACATGCATTAGGTTAATTTGTGTAGTGAGTGATAGCAGGAAGCCAATTAGAGTTTTCTTTTTTCCAGTGTGATAAGACACAAAATGTGAAGTTGTTAATACCTCATAAATGCTTCTCTTAATGTTTTTGTTCATTCAGCAGGTCGTTCTTCAGTCGTGCAAAGCAAAGAAATAGGATAGCAGCGCTGAAGGGGACGTTTTTGCCAACGCTGTTCGTACACACACACGTGATCCCCGACTGCCATAGCGTCTGGGCTAGCCAAACGCAGGAGGTGTTTCTGCGTGCCATTCCATCTTGCCTGGGACTTAGGTTAGCTTTCAGGGACTGGACAGTGAGGATAGGTCTTTTTCAGACACAGGCTTTCAGGTATTACAGGATTTGGAGGCCGTTAAGCGCTATAAGGAGAGGGGGTCTTCAAGAAATGCTCAGCGCCTGACAGTATTGGACTTAAAGTGCAACAAAATACTGCCTTCTTTCAAAATTAGCTGCTGAATCTTGGGAGACATGCAATGTGTATCAGAGCAGATGGAGCACCATTTGTTACTCGTAATGAAAATTTAACGTGGCAATTCTAACTGCAATTTACCACAGGACTGCCTGCTGTCATTAAACACAGGAGAGCATCGCTCAGCTGCTGAACTCAGACCCCTCCGTAAGGGCTGGAGTGCTTGTGTGGGTTTAAACGAGTGCACACCTTGCAGATACAGTTGGGTTTTTTCCCCTCCCTATGAATGAATTGGTCTGTTCTCCTTCATACCTTTTTATGGACAGTGTTGACTGGATGAGTCATCTGCAGTCTCGATTTAAAAGCTGATAGACAGGGAAGGCTTGGGTTTTATTTTTTTTTATTTGTATTTATCTTGTTTCTTTTTCCTGCAGCAGTTTAAATGACAGCTGGTTAGGTTTCTCATGCAGTCTTGCAAGGCTGAAATAGTGCAATGCGGTCTTTTACTGGTGACCGTCAGAGCACGTTACAGTAAGGTTTGCAAAATGAACCTCGCAGGTGGATCTGTTGTAGGTGTAGGTCTGGCTGCATCTCCCTTCCCTCTCAGGCTATAATAGTATTGCATTTTCCTCTCAGTTCCTAGGCCTTTTAATCTTTCTGTCTAAAGCTGGATGGTGGGCTCTGTTGGAAGGTGAGCCTGTCTTACCAGGTTTTATGGCTTTATTGCCTTGTATCCCTCCAGTGCTTTGGGAGGGGTTTATATTCCCTAGCATAATTGTCCCATTTCCTATTTGTTTTCCAGTAGCTCTGCTGATTTTAGTCCAGCAAGTGTCCTAACGACTGGTTCATGTTCAGTACCTGTGATTGCAGGGTAACTTTGTACCGGTCACAGGTGATGCTGTCTTTTCCTGAGGTCTGTCATGTTGTTCTCTACCTCCTAACCAAGTGATGTCTGAGTTGCAGTCGATTCCTTAAAAGATCTGGTAGCCAACAGCTGCTGTTTCTCCAGGCTGTACGTCCTACCACATGGAGATGCACGGTCACTGGGTGCATGGGCATCTTACCCTGGAGATCTTAGTAACTGATGCAAAGACTTGAACAAGTCATTCCTCTAGGAGCTTGGCCCTGGCGCTTGGAGAGTTTTCTAGGCTGGAACATGGATGCCCACAACATAACTTGATTAAGGTGTGTTAAGCATTTCAAATCAGAGAGTCTATCCAAGTGGTGGTGGAAGCTCGTTACAGGTCTGGCTATTTGTGATCGTGTTGGAGGTGACAAACCCAGCGTAACTGAGAACAGAGTGAACACGCGGAGAGCTTGGAGTGGCTGCAGGCTGTGGACCACTCGTCAGTGGAGAGTGAACCGCAATGGCTGGTGGTGATGTTTAAGTTCACTGTTGTTAATCCATTTGTTTGTAATGTGAAGGAAGAGAGGGCTGATGTTAGCAGTCTCTTATCTTCCCTGTTTTCACCAGAAAGAAAATGTCTTTCCCACAATGTCGGGGAGTGGAAGGCATCATCACCGTACCGCTTTCCAGGCAGCCACCGTGCTGCTGTGGGTGATACACGTTCCCTCCTGTTAACACAGTAGAACAACCCAGCTTCTCTTTTCCACCCAGCCAGCTCAGAAGTCTACCTCCCTCAATGAGACTTGTTTCAGAGTTCAAGAATATTAAAACGAAACACACATACACACAAAAAAAAAGCCCAAACCAAAAAAACCAGCTCAACTCAGCTGTGACCTAGCTGGACTCCGATGCTTGTGGGTTATGTATGTTCTGAAGAAAGTGTAGCTCTGGCTTTGATTCTTGTATGTCTCTCTCTCCTCGCCCAGCCTCCTCAGGTCTCTGAGTTTTGTGTTAGTCACCATGTAATGAGAGATTTGCAGGAGCAGTTTGTGGTTCTGTCTTGAATATGCCATTTTAAACAGTGAAACGCATAATAAAATTGCATCTGAGTTCCTTCCCAACAGCGTTAACCAGTGCCATAGTAATGTTTGCATGTTTCTCATGCTTTTTTCATCGTCTTCCCTTTGCCAGAGGAGAATGGAATACATAAGGCAGTTGATGGGGAGGGGGTTGGTAGACTTTTTTGTTATTTTCATACCTATGAAAGCTGGAGCACGTCTCCTGTGAAGACAAGCTGAGAGAGTTGGGGTTCTTCAGCCTGGAGAAGAGGAGGCTCTTCACTTTGAGGGTGACAGCACTGGCACAGGCTGCCCGGAGAGGCTGTGGAGTCTCCTTCTCTGGAGAGATTCAAAACCCACCTGGATGCCCTCCTCCGCGACCTGCTCTGGGTGACCCTGCTCTGGCAGGGGTTGGACTGGATCCTCTCCAGAGGGCCCTTCCAACCCCCACCATTCTGTGATTCTGTGAGACTTTATAGCCCCTTCCAGTCCCTAAAGGGGCTACAGGGGAGATGGGGAGGGACTCTGTGTCAGGGAGTGGAGTGATCGGGCAACGGGGAATGGTTTTAAACCAACAGAGGGGAGATTGAGATGAGATCTGAAGAAGAAATTCTCTCCTGTGCGGGTGGTGAGCCCCTGGCCCAGGCTGCCCCGAGAAGCTGTGGCTGCCCCATCCCTGGAGGTGTTCAAGGCCGGGTTGGATGGGGCTGGGAGCACCCTGGGCTGGTGGGGGGTGTCCCTGCCCAGGGCAGGGGGGTGGCACTGGATGATCTTCAAGGTCCCTTCCAACCCAAACCATTCTGTGATTCTATTTCCAATGAGAGGTGGCATAATGAAAGTATCTCACTTCCATTTGGGACATGAAGAGTTAATATTCGACTGCATGCCAGTAGTTGGTTAAATACAGCAATTTCACACATTCTGCATTCAGAGGTCAGTTCAGGTTTGAACCTGAACTCTATATAACTTCCATGTATCATTCCTCACAGGTCAGTGCTAAAATTCCTGCAACCTGATTTTAAAAATGAGTAGCAAATAACAGGAAAGCGTGACCTCCAATTAGTCCCTTTCATTGCAAACACCAGATCGTTGACAAATACAAGTGGGAGAAATGCATGCAGCAATTCACAAAGATAAATAGGAGCCTCTGCTCAAAACAGAGATCTTCAGTAAGAGCAGATTTCTGGCTCATTATATCTTGAGTTGGGGGACCTGGTTCTGCCACAGGGAGATGAGAAGTTTTGCTTTTGGCTTCATTTTCAGTAGAACAGGAATTCTTTCACAGTGACATGCGTAAAATGGGGTGAAAATACTGGGAGATACTTCAGTTCTTTGGTTCAGTTATGCACTGATGTTATCTGTAACTTACAAGGTGCTTATCGTTGTGGATTAGACACGTGCATGCATCATCTGATTTTGAGATCTTGTCTGTGTGTCTGTCTCTTCCCCCCTGCTCTGTTCCCTTGACTCCATACCTGACCAGCGGGTGTTAGCAGATGGCATTCACCGAAGGACAGCGGTACCCATAACTCTATCTCCTTCCCTTCCTTGCAGGCGTTGTGGAAGCGTGTCTCCTGCACATGCTGAAGCGCAGGGCTGCTGGCTTCCTGCGGACTGACAAGGTGGCTGCGCTGTTCACCAAAGTTGGCAAGACGTACGCAATAGCTGGAGACATATGCAAGAAAGTGCAGGAGCTGCAGCAGCAGGTAGAAAGCAGGTGAGGTTTTGTTTATCACCAAAATTCATACGATGTGTGTGCAGCATGGAGATATCCCCCAGTCCAGAGACTGCTTGGGAAATGCAGAGGGGTCTGTCTTGGCCATGTCTGTTAAAGCTTTGTCTCTTTAGTGTCTGTAACTGTAAGGCAAATGTTTTTGTTTGATCAAGCTGGCAGCTACCAAAGGGACAGAGGTTGGGAATTGGGTCTTTGGTGTTTCGTTTTGCTTCTCAGTATAGCGGATCAGTGCATCCAGCCCACACAGAGCAACAAAAGCCAGTAACAACTGGTGATTGTAGAGAGCGCTCACAGGCAGGGTATGGTGGACCAGTCTGGACTGGTGGCGGGCAGGGATGTGGGTGGCAAAAGGAACTGAAGAACAGACTCACTGGAAAAGCTGTTTTGGCATGCTTCTTGCCAAACCAGTAACAGAAGATTTGTGGGTATTATGGTAGAAATAGCTGAGTTAGTGGATACAAAGATTGATAGGAAGAAGGATGAACACAAGAAGAGGCGGTCAGCGGTGAGAGCCTCTTTATCAACTTCTGTATGAAGGCCTTTGTCAAGAGAGCTTGATTTCAGTGCGTTGCATTGAAGTCTTCAATTATTGACAGTTCTTTAAATTAGCACTTACATTTCTCTGTAATTTTCTGGCATTTATTTTTATTAGACTTCTAATTATCAAACTTTGTTATGTAGTTTTTAACAGGTACATATCTATTTTTGATATATTTTTAAATTGTGTGCCTACTGATACAGACTGGGGTTTTATTAATTTTAGTTTTTTAAATGTCGGGAGGAAGGATGCTTTCTACTGAAAATTCTCTAGCTGTCCTCCTCGGTTAAGAGCCCACACGAACCCTACTGTATCCACCACAGACCTTTGGCTGTGTCTTCCAACAGAAAGGAGCAAATGAACTTAAATTCTGTGGTTTCTCTTGGAGAAATTTTGTGTGTTTTTCAGCTATTAACAACCACAGATTTTAAGTGCTGTAGAAAATATGCGCAGCAAAGAGACCCTATTGGGAAATACTGCAGGGGGTGGACTCGCTTCGCTGAACATATAAAATGAGACACAAGTGCCCTAGCAGTGTAATTGCTCCTGAGGCTGTGGCTTAAGAAAGCCCCTGGTTAGGATGCAATTAAACACATTTGAATTCCTCTGATATCAGTGGTGTCACCTCTGTTTCCTGACTTGGGCTTGTCACTGCATGCGTGTATGTTGCCTTGTAGAGGTTCTGGCATGGCCTAATGGAGGACCAGGGACTCTGTAAATGCGGAGAGGAGTTAGAGATCTCACTCAAAACAGCACCCAACTACTGTATTTAGTCTTTGTCATTGAACACTTTCCTGAAATGGGACCTGAGTGCTGATAAAGAACAGGATCATTTGAGAACGTGGATTTTCTGCTGCAGATCATTGAAGATGTCAGGGTTTCTCTCCTCATTAGGACAAAATGGAACCTTCTTTTTCTGCTATGTTAATGGAAAATTTTCTGGAAAAGAGATTAAGAGGGTTACTCTTCCCCGGTCAGCCCTATGCAGTGTATGGAGAGCCAAGGCAAACCTGCAGTACTGTGCAGAAGTAGGAAGCTCTCCCAGTGCTCAGCTTTGTCATCCCCCTTTCTCCTGGTGCAGGAGTATGGACCCATGACAAGATGTCATCACGTGCGGTGGTGGAGCTCTACAGCTTCACCACCGGCTACGCTGTGGACACGTGGCGTAGTTGCATTATGTATTTTAGGAGGAGAGGGTTTGGGGCAGTGCCCCACCAGTGCCGTCACAGGAGACTCTGTGGCTGGTACCACCATATAAAATTGTGCATTGTGACTTGTTGCTGCGTGTTAGGTATTCAACGTGGAGCAGTGTTGTCACCTTGTCTCACATAACTCGTGCCGCAGGCAAAGCTAGCGGGGAGGGAGAAGGGAACACAAATTCACATTTGAGCTACTTTGCTAGGCAGCAGGAAGGAGAAATGGAGAGAACAAACCCATTTTCCTTTTTGTGGGTTACTTTTTAGAAACTGGAAAGCTCTAGGCAGCACATTCAGCCTCAAAATCAGCCTCTGTTTCCAAATCTGTTCAGGCCATGAATTATCTCAACAGTGACAAGTGATAATTTGTGTGAGTGCCACCAAAAAAATGAAGGGAGCATTGTTGTCAGTATGAAAATGTATTTTGGACACTGGTACTTAATGGATGAGAGGTGGATGCTCACGGTGGCAGGACACCCAGCACGGATAAGAGCATGTGCTGAGAAGGCACAAAACGGCTCCTTGGCGTGATGCAGCTCCAGCCACGTGAAGCTGTGGGGTGGCGTGGCAGGAAGCACGGCGTACTGGGGTCTCCAGGGAAAAGAACCACCCTGTTCATGCGGCAGAACACCTTCCCACAGCGCGCCTGGGGCACAACACGCCACTGTCCCATGTTGGACTGGGGTCAAGTAGATTTCCTGGGCAGCAGGTAACTCCACGGGGAGGAATGACAGCTTCCTGCGTGGTTCAGAGACCACCGTGCTGAGCAGCCCCCGCGTTCTTGTTGACAGCTGCATCTGGGAAGTGGTTCTGCTCTGTACAGCCAGCGTGCCATCCTGCACTGAAAGGCAGCGTTAAGCTCCTCGTTTCTGAGGTGGACCTGTTGCTGTGCTGGCTTATGCCGTAGGAACAAGCAGGGGGTCTTGGCTGTAAGCAAGCTCCCAGCTGGCTTTGGATGCTCATTTGCTATCATTCTAGTTTCTCAGTTTGATGTTGCTTATCTCTTAGTTGTCTCGTTGTCATTCTGTAGGTGGTAGGAGATAGGATCTCACTGCCAAGACGCTAGCACAGCCTGTGCTATAGCTATAAATGGTGCTTTACAGGGAGAGTGAAAGGATGGGCCTGTGCCCAAGGATTGCCTGATGATGCTATGGCAGGAGGTCCCTGGAAAAGCTCTGCCTGTGCTATCTCAAATCCTACTGCGTGCTTCTGGTCTCAGTGGGAATATCCCATGCTGAAATAGCTGTGTGCTTTCTTGGGGTCGTGGCTACATTCAGCCTGAGGGTACCAGGCAAAGCTGGGAGACAAGAATCTTCTTTTTACCATCCTCCCCGTGGCTTTCCCAACTAAGTGTGACGCTTTGTTTGATAAGCAGCAAACTTCTGTTCATCAAGCGCTACTTATTTTCTGCTGCACTTTGCATTTTGTTGTTGTTTTCATTCTTTTGTGGTCTGTGGTCTGCAGTGGATTTACAGCCTATTCATTTCAGCCTAGTATGTGGGAGTTTTGGAGGAGCTCAAATGTTGGGCTTTTCCTAAAGCTCCAGAAGCTGAAAAGGTATTTTTGGCAGGTGACTACCTAGCCCAGCCCGAGATTCCTAATACACGCTTGTTTGGGGGATTTTTTCAGAGCTTGTTTAGCGTCTTAGCATCTGTCTGCGAATTAGATAATCTTTACAGATTTCTGCTATTCATGACTGAGGCATCCTAAATTATTAGAGCCATGATTTTCGGAAAGTCCCTGACAATGGACTGACCAAAACTCTGTACCCCAGTGGTAGTGAGGACTAACACAGGAGTGTAGGTGGGTAGTATCATACAGATACACATTTGTCAGATAGGTGCTGTGTATTCCAACACCTCTCCACGCAGCCTTTCACTGGAGAGTTTTCTGTGAGGAGAAGAGTCTGAGTTCTGACTACTTTTACTTTAATCTCCTTTTGCAGGAAAAATCAGCCAAATGGGCAGGAACCCCTCAAGAGGCAGGGATCAACCACAAGCAAAACACCTGTCCTGACACCTCAGGCCATCAAACACATATGGGTTCGGACAGCACTGATTGAGAAAGTGCTCGACAAGATTGTGCAGTATATTGTCGATAACTGCAGGTAAGGAGAGAATCAGAAGCACAGGGACTTGTTGGACTGATGTGTTTAGGTATCTGCAACACGAGATTTCATCAAGTCTTCTGCATACTTCTGTGACGCAGACTTCTGGTAAGAAGACAACCAGTTGCACAGGCAGTTAGGAAAAAACATACTTTTGTTTTGAATCATTGACAGTGTTTCAGACTTACAAAAAATGTTAATAGCCATAGAGCTTTCCAGAAATCAGCTAAAAAAATAACTTGAAGTATATTAGGTGCCCAAATTCTAATGGGACCTATACCTTAGTGGAATAGAAATGCCTTCTACTAGGTCAGGAGTGCTTAATTCCCTTAGTTAGTTGAAAACAATCCTTTGGAATTTAAGGATGTCAGGGAAGAACATGGTCTTGTAGATGAAAGAAGGGGAAATGAGTTTAGAACAGGAGGAGTTAATGACAAAACTTTCTGGTTGTGAAAACAGGTTCTTTGAATCACGTTTCGCTTTAGAAAAGTCAAGCTTTGTGTAAAGTGAATCTTCCCTTGCAAAACTGGAGAAGAGCATCAGTGCTTTATGGATGTAGTCCACAGGGACTTTTCAAGAGGAAAAGACAAATCCTTTCCATTCCATCATTGCTTCCTACTGTCCAGCATTAGCTTTGGTTTCCCAAGAGATGCTTCTTAAGTCTTACCCTTCCTACCCTCCCATGACTGATAAAGAATTATGGGGCACACTGGGGACAATTTCCTGTAAGAGGAGAAAGATAGGAACTCTAAAGGTTGTTGTGGTCCCAGAAAGGTACATCTGTGCCCACGGCTATTGCAGTTTGTTCCCAGTGGTGCTCTTGTAGTTCTGCACTGGGGGGATGCATTCTTGGCTGTCCAAAGCCCATGGGTCTGAATAAGGAAGAGGAACCAATTTTCACAGTGTTTTCCAAGTTTGCATTACTGTTTTCCCTGTCATCAGCTTTATTTTCATGATCTATCTTGCCACTAAAAAGAAAGAGAATGGAAGAAAGGTCTTTGTGCTGTTCAGAGAAAACTGTTGCTCTGGGATATCTAATGCCAGTTTGTTTTAAGAGCTGTGTGCAGAAGAGACAGTGGGAGGGTTGGCTGTGTCCCAGAGACATAGTTAATGAAAGCATTTTAGTCCAGTGTATCAATATGTCTGCTGATACATGGATACAAGGATTTTTAAATTTTTTTTCCACATAATTCACCTGGAGACATGTCAAGAGAGTTTGGTCTCAATTGTTCCAGTACTATGTATGGTAGATGTTCACCTTACTGCCTTCTCCGTCCATTCAGATGAGTTACGATCAGGTCCTTAATTGCAGGTGTGTCATTTTGAGAACCTGACTTAGGGAATAAGACAAACCTCTTCATAAGGCTTGTTCTCACGCGTTTTTCTGACAATACCGCTCAAATGCTCCATGTTTAAGTCCTTCAGCTCTTCTGTTCTTGAGGAAGAGAAGGTGGTTTAGAGTTTGAGCCCCATCTAGTGGAAGAGACGGCAGAGGATAATGACAGTTCAAGAAATGGGGGTGTTTTGATTTTTTGGCTATGTGGTTTTATAAGTTAGCTTTGCCTGCTGAGATGGGAAGACTTCGGGGTCATTGCAAGAGCTACTATTTGTAGTAGTTCATTGTTCTTGACAGTGTTTCAAGATTATTCCTCACAGATGGAAGAGATGTTTAAGAATGTGTGGATCTCTTGGTCTCTGTGGAAAACTGACAAAATTGCTTGCAGGGAGTTATTGTTTGTCTCCATATTGCATTAGTGCCCAAAGCCCCAAATCAAATATACCGGGTAAACACATTTAGCAAAAGGCAAGCTCTCCTGCCTCTCAAGAGCTCAGTTCAAAAATAGATGAGGCAGAATGAGCATACGGAGAGGAAGTGACTTGCCTGAGATTACACAGCTAATCAAGGGCAGAATATGGATCCAAAGTAGGAGTGGTGGTCATCTTGTTAAATACAGAAGTCTGGAGCGTAGGTTTATGGAACGGGTTGTTCCAGGCTCCTTTTATGCTCCGTGGAGATCTAGTCAATGTTATTGATGTAGTTTAGGAAATTACCTAATTCTAAAGCAGATGTCTAAAATAGACTAAATGAATTTCTCCACAGCTTTCTTACAATTTATTTTAATGATCTTTAGAAATAGTTCAGGAGACACCATGTTGTAAAAGCCACCTTCACCTGCAAACCCAATGCAACTTTTCTTCTTTATGAGATCAGTAGATGAGCCAGTCAAGGTCCGTTAGAGCTTTTAGAGGAGACGAATGCATCGGTGATTTCTAGGTATTCCTAGCAACTGCTTTTCCTCTACCTGTCCAGTTCAGGAAATATATAGGGTTTGGATCCCTTTGGTCCTGTATCTGACTGTTTAGATACACAGTTTTCTTATCAGCCCATTGTGTGAGAGAGTGTATTTGATAATCACAGCAAAATTTTGTTGCTGGAATTTTTGTTAGAACTGTAACTAAACCCAAGCTTTGAAAATGTGTTCTGCTTCAGTACACGCACAGCACTCCAGATGTACAGCCTAGATCCCATCTGCAGCCTTGGTAAAACTCTTAAACTCTTAAATCTTCCCTTCCATATAGGTAATTTAATTGTCCAAATTTGCTCTTGAAATGAGCGTTTGGCCTCAGTTTTTATTAAGTATGAAGTCTGACCTGGAATGTGAGTTCAGTAGTCGTGCTGCCCCCTGCGCGCACACTCGACTCCCCCTGGAGTCCTGGGGGGCTACAGCAAAGGCTGAGGGAATTGTCAGGTTAACGGCAGCGCGTCTCGCTTCTCTGCCCTTCTCTCTTGCTTCCTTTGGCATACTTTCTGGTAAGCAGTAACGTGTGATATTTTTAAAGTCAATGGATTCATGCTACTAGGAGGCATAAGAGCTTTTAAAAATAACAACCAGGTTTTAACTGGGCTCTAATCTTTTATTCCTAGTAAATACTACGAAAAAGAAGCTCTACTGGCAGATCCTGTTTGTGGCCCAATACTGGCTTCTCTTCTAGGTGAGTTCTTGCAAAGTTACTTCTTATGCTAAGGAAAAGAAACTGTTTCTTAAAACGTTTTGTATTGTGACAGTGTTACAAAAGGTGATTTTTATCTCTAGCATGTAGTTTAACTATTTATAATAGAAGATGTTGCTTTGCTGCATACGAGACCAGGAGAGACCGGTCATCCAGTTTTATTATAAAATGTTCATTGGATCAGAGAACAAAATGGGAATGGCTTTTTACTGAATGCTTGCTAGCAGACTGTACCTACTAATGCTGCTATGGCAGAGTATTGTGTCCTGCAGGAATATTTTTATACAGCCCTAGATAATAGGACCTGATAGGTTGTTATATGTATTGTCTCTATTATGGGCTGCAGGATCATTAAAATTCACTTGGCTTGAGAAGGAAATCTCACTTTCAGAACTTGGCCAGCAGGATAAGACTAAGTATGTTCCTGAAGAGACTCAGAAGGTGTCTCTCTTGGGCTGTTTTCTTAGTTGGACCATGTGCTCTGGAGTACACCAAGCTAAAAACAGCAGACCACTATTGGACAGACCCTTCAGCAGATGAGCTTGTTCAGCGACACCGGATTCATGGAGTACACGGCCGCCAAGACTCTCCTTCGAAGCGCCCAGCCCTGGGAGTAGGTATTTACTGTGTAGCTATTTCTGAGTTAAGGCACGGGTTGATAATAAAACAACCCCAGGAGGGAGAGATTGGAATCTAGAACAACCTTTCTGTAATGGAGGCTTTATCACAGATTAGAAGTCCATTTGCACCCAAATGTCCTCTATCTGTATGTAGAGAAGTTTGAGATCCAGGACTAAATTCTGTGGCTTTTGACATTTGTGATCTGACCAGGAGTTCACAAGAAGTTATGAGCTGCCTTGGTCAGGGGTGAGCAAGAGTCCAGCGCATTTCCCTGCAAGGTCTCCTGGCTCCAGAAGAAGTTCCACTGTAGGGATTGGTCTAAATGGAACTGTTCCAGTTTTATCGGCCTGCTGGTACAGTCATTCCTGTCCTACCTGATCTGCCTTGACTCTGTGTGTGTGCTAGATCCGGAAACGGCATTCAAGTGGGAGCACGTCAGAAGATCGCTTTGCTGCTTCGGCGAGAGAGTATGTGGAGTCTTTGCACCAGAATTCCCGAACACACCTTTTGTATGGGAAAAACAACGTCTTAGTCCAGCCGGTGAGTACTTTAATAGGCTGCCCAGGGAGGTGGTGGATTCACCATCTCTGGAGGTGTTTAAAAAAAGGGTAGATACGGTACTTAGGGACATGGTTTGGAAGTGGGTTTTGTCAGGGGAGGTTAATGGTTGGACTTGATGATCTTAAAGGTCCCTTCCAACCTCAGCAATTCTATGATTCTATGATTCTACTTTGCGTTTTGGGCCAATACACACAGCTGCTGCCTGGCTGTGATTTGAGGAGTCAGTAGTGTAGGTAAGGATATAACTTAGGCTTGTCGTACTCGCTTATTGTCTTGTCCTTGGGACAGTGCTGTCTTCCCACTTGACTCTATTATGCTGAGGTAGATTAAGATGTGACAAATGTTTTCACTGCCTGATCAATGTGAACTGTGAAGGGAGCCTATAGGTTGGAACAGACTGGACTGTATTTCATAAACCCAGTAACCGCACTGTGTTTTTCCCCTCTCTTTCTGATAGCAACATTAAATATCAGTACTTTCGGTGTTAACGTTTCCCTCAGCCATTCCGAAATAATGCACTGCTCTGGAACTTGTGGGGCATGGCAAGACTGGAGCATGACAATTGCAGTTGTGCACTTGAGTCACCTGGATTGTCTGTTTGTTGCTTCTGTGAACAGAAAGATGACTTGGAGGCAATTCCTGGGTATCTCTCCCTTCATCAGTCAGCAGATAGTTTGACGTTAAAATGGACTCCAAATCAGCTGATGAATGGAACCCTTGGAGATTCAGAGCTGGAGAAAAGGTAGCCGTTGCATTCAGGAAAAGATCAGAAGCATTCACGGTGTTTATTTCATGTATATTTGGCAATATGACATAAGTGTAACAAGGGTCATTTAACTGAAGGGCTTCTGAATAGTGCGTAAGTTGAGGTGTCAGACAGCTTGGGTTCTGTTCCTGCTTTGCCACAGATTAAGCAACTTTCTAAAGGTCCTGTAATGCACTTGGATACAAGGCCTTTTCCAAAGGAAGACAAAAGCCTGCTTTTCCAGGAGTTCCGGAGAAAAGGCTCAACGCTATCTTCCTTCTTTACAATTCTAGTACCTCCCTTCAGAGGGTCACAAATCACTTGGCAAGCATGGCTAATTTCAGCCTCAAAAGACAGACCTGCAATGTCATTGTCTTGTGATAGATCAGTTACTCATCTAATCTGGCATTCTGCTTCAGTAGAAAGACAGGTAAAGTCTTGAACCAGGCAGGTATGCTTCCTTCAGCCCCAGAACAGTGCTCTCAAATGCTTAATCCACAGTATTGTTTCTCTAAAACTTCACGCGTATTTTTCCATAGAACATTACTGAAGCCCTCTCCCCTTGCTTTTATTGCTCAACTCTGTCGAGGTTCTGTTCTCAGAAGTGTTCGGAGCTGTTTCCAGTGTTTAATCTGCAAGTTTGAGCCCTGATAGATTTACATGCTGCTGCCCATAAATCGCATGTGCAAGACGGAACTTAACCCCACTGTCCTGAAACCCCCCCACAAGACCTTCATGAAATCTGTGCCCCGGGGATTTCAGTCTTAGCCAGGACATTGTGTAACCGGGAGCAGGGGGGAAGGGGGAAGGGGAGATGATGAAAAGGCCGGTGCCAGATGTATCCACTGTGGAGAAGTAGTTCCTTCACTTTTTACTTGACTATTAATCTACCTTAATTGACCCAATTTAATAAGCAGTTATTAACTTAGGATAGTCTTTTTATTGGGTGCTTGGAAACACAAGCGCTCATGAATATGGAAAAAAAATGTTTCCTGCGCTTTTTCCTTCCCTTTTAGTGTTTATTGGGACTACGCATTAATAGTGCCACTCAGCCAGATCGTCTGCATTCACTGCCATCAGCAACGTAAGCATAAACCTTCTTCTCTTGGGGGCACTGCCAAAGCCCCTTTGTGCCAGGTGACTGTTAGTGCTGCTAATGCTGCTGCCATTTTATAAGGTGCCTGTTAGGGGGTTGGTGCAAAAGGAGACAAACCATTTTTCTTCTTCAGATGCCTTCACTGAAAGGCCTGGTAAGAACTCCTCTGCCTAACACTGCTTCAGTTGTCAATTGCTTTCTGTGTGCTTTGGTTTTTCTCTGTGCTTTGTTTTTTCTGAGCATCTGTGCAGAACAGCACTCAGGGGGAACCATCAGCAGCAGGTATTAAACATAGAAGCTTTGGCTTTCTAAGCATGGGGCTCCATCCATTGACCATTACAAAAAAGAAGAGTGGGGGAAAAAAGCAGGTCTGTCAGCCATGTCTATAGTGGGATCATCAGCCCGTGGAAAGGGAGTGTGTGTAACCAGAGCCACCCCCTGTCACCCCCTGACCATCCAGTTCTCGGTAGCCCGTTCTGCTCAATGTAGGAAGAGGAATCTGGGACAAAATATCTCTCCCGATGCTTTCCTTACCACAAGCCTGAAGTCAAAATCACAGAGCAATGACAAAGAATGTTTAGAAATTTTATTTGGAGTCAGATTTGAGTTACAGTTGGACTAAAGGACCTTCTGAACTAAGAGCCTGTTTTAGAAGACAGTTTATGTATATTGCTCTAAAATACCTTAGCAGGAGAGCCACCTGAATGATTGCTTTTCCTCCCTCAGTGTCATTAACATTTCTATCTAATTATGGACGTGTGGGGATGAGTGTTAAGATCTAGAATCCTAGCTGGTAGAGGATGACAATTGCAACGTTAGTTCAGGTCCGTTTGCCTCACTTTGATCGGCGTCCCCGGGACACTTTGTGCCTGTCCAGTGTTTCACTGATGGGTCAGAGGCATCACCACTCTGCTTTGGGGCAGTTCCGTAGGAAAAGGGGAATTAAATGACAGCCATGCAACATGACAGCCTTTGTTGTTCTTCACTGAGAAAGCTGTTTCAGTATCAGGTGCCAGGCATACATATACACAACATGATTTTTGTTGTTTGCACAAGATGACAGACACTTGGCGGTCCTGCCACAGCACCTGGCTACCAGACTGGAACTTGCACAGCCGTGCTGCGGAACCCATCCTGCTCTTGGAGAACCCCCCTTCACCCACGTGGCTCCAGATGCCTCATTCATTCAGTTTTGGAAAAGGAAATTAAGAACCTAATTCACTTACATTCTTTTGCAAATTGTACAAGAAGCAGATTATTACGGTTAAAAGAGTATCCAGAGCCCAGGGTAGTTTTCCTTATTTGTGCTAAATTTCTAGTGGCAGTGAAGATAGATGAGGAGAACTTACAACAGGGAATGTGACTTGCTACTTCTCACAAGAATAAAGCTGACAGCCTCTGGTTGTATCTGCTAGGTTGGTTTTCATTCTAAATGGTGTGTCCTTTGTCAAGGTATGTCATATACCAGAGACTTAGTTTAGTTATTCCTTTATTATTTATTATAATGGTGTTCAGAGTCACTTTAAATGTTTCTGCATGTCATAGTTTGCTTGTATCTTGAGCTTCTTTAGGACTAAAGGACTGAGATCATCCCTAGATTGCATTGTGACTTACAGAGGTTTATTTATCTACTTAGAGATGATCACACATAAAATTTTCTTAGAGGATAAGAGCAAAAAATAGAGGTTCCGACGTAACAGTGTGGACTCCCCTTGTCCTCCTTTGCAGCAGAAAGCAGATGGACTTTAGTCTTGGTGAGTCAGGATGGAACTCAGAGACCTCCGCTGCACTTCCCCCAAGGAGGTCACCTCCTCGCGTTTCTTTCCTGTCTGGAAAATGGTCTTCTGCCTCGTGGTCAGCTGGAACCACCGCTTTGGTCCCAACAGGGCAAGGTACTGCCTTTTCTGATGAGCTGCTTGTAGCAGGTAGGGATAATCTTCATGTCTTTGTTCAACCAGCATCCCTCTCCACAGAGCCTGGGCATTGCTTTATAGTAAAATGGGAGGCAAAAGAACTCCATTTAGTCCAATTTGATTCTTATACAGATAGTCTATAAAAATTGTATCTTCGTTGCCCCATTGAGCAATGAACTGGAATCTGCTGTTATTCCAAAATATGAACCCAAATGACAGGGACCGAGACTCAAATGGACTGGGACACACTTGCTGTCAGGGGCTTGGATTATTGAAGAAGCTGGTCCCCAACTCCCACGGATTACAAGAAAGAGCTGTGGTTTAAGTACACAGAAAAGTTGTGTTAAGTACCCCTAAACCACCTGCTATATATGATCCTACTGTTGTTTTCTCCTTCACCTCCTCCCAACATTGAAAGTTTAGTTTTAAGATGCCAAAGGTCTGAAGTACTTAGTTTGTTGTGCTCTGTTAGTCATTCATCGCTGAATGTATGGAATCATTATTTTCTCTAGGGTAAGGTATTTCCAAAGCTTCGAAAACGGAACAGCAACAAATCAGTGGACCTGGAGGAAATGCCAGCTGAAGACACTTCTACAGACTATGTGTTCAGAATTATCTATCCAGGACACAAGCATGATAACAGTAAGTGCCTTTGTTCTGCTTTGTTTAAAAAAACAAACAAACAAACAAAACCCCCAACCCAAACAAAAAACCTTTGAAGTAATATCCTGGGAAGTAACTGCAGGTTAGAGACAAGCCAGGATTGTTTTGGAGGAAAAAAGCACCCTATCACAAAATTTCATTGTGTGATAATTGTGATCAACAGGTACAGCTTACTGTAGGTTTCCTTAACGCAGTGAAACTTGTTATCTTAGGGGAAATGGAGTTGAGGTGGGGAATCTTACTTATATTTACTCTGTGTTTTGCAGAGGAAGTTTTCAAAATACTCCCCTGGGCTTGCAAACCAAGACTAAAAGTACAAAGATTGCTTGACTAGGCAAGAGCAGTTTTGCTCCTGAAGTGAGGATATTTTTACTGGCCACACTGCTCATAATGTTGTTATTAGGGGAAAAAAAACCCATAAACTCAACTCTTAAAGTACCCCAAGAACTCCCTGGGCTAAGTTTTCCTGGCTTGGAAGCAAGAACTTAACAATGGATAAATAAAGGCCCTTCCAAGGAAACTAAATGAATTCCCAAGCACCAAACCACCTCATGTCATCAGGGAATACAAATTCCCTACATGCAAGAAGGCATTCGAGGTAGTTCTCAAACAGCATGTTCGGTTTTATTCCCCTTGGCAAAGAAGCAAGAATTTTCAGGAAGATCAGACCCTAAAGTTTACAGGGGATTTGGATTTACTGCTCATATTGGGACTTACTGCAGCTGAAAAAGCAGAAATCTCAACTGAATCCTCCTTACCCCAGGGGACTGAACCACAGTGGTGGCCATGCTTTGCTAGGGCTTCTGGATTTGCACAGGTAAGTTCATGCACGCACCAGCAAAAGCATACTCTGCCTTTGCCTGAGTCAAGGGGACTGCAGATTGTGTGGGCGCACTCAGCACAGACCTGCCCGTTGAGTGCAAGACAGAGCGACCTGGCTCCTGCCTCGGGCTTCCTTCGGAGGCCTCTACCCTGCACGCCTGCAGTGCCAGCCAGAGCAGAATGTTTGCTGTGCAGATGCATCTGGCAGAGGTTTCAGAGTGGAGAAGAGGCCACAGCATTGATAAGGGCATGGTGAAGGACAGAAGCTAGTTGGAGCTCAGAATTCCCATGGAGTTTTGCAAAAAAGCATGCTCGCCTACTGCAGGCTGGCACTGGGACCGTTCTGCGTTGCCGCGATGTGACACATGTGCTCTGGGAACACTGCCTGTGCACAGTCAAAAGCTGGCCTGCATTTGGTGGAGCATGCTTTTTTTCTCTAAGCAGCTCATTTTTCGTAGCCATTTACAGGAGCTTGTGCCTTCAAGAAGAGGGCAGGATTCAAGTCCTTTGTCTTTGCTGAACATGTCCTTTTGAGCTTTCCCGCAGAATCGAGTTCTCTCTTCTTATGCTCCTCTTTCACTATTTTCTTTGAGCAGTAACTATTAACTACCACCACTTAGCTGCCAGCCGCTCTGCCTCTGTTGACGATGATGAGGAGGAGGAAGATAAGCTACACGCAATGCTATCAATGATCTGCTCTCGGAACCTCACAGCTCCTAATAGGATGAAAGGTTTTTATCCTCCTCCCCCTGTGTCCCAGAGCTCTATTGCAGCTCGTTCCACTGATGCTTACAACAGTGTTGGCATTATTACAGGGAAAAGCATTTCACTCGCGCCATGAGATCTGGAGAGTAAGTTGACCGTGCAGAGAGGCTGGGAATATGCTCACGTCCTATGGGAAGCAGAAACAACAGCATCTTCCCTCTCCTTTGAGCGTGTGTGCTGCTGAACAGACAAACCTCTCCTTCCAGAGGCTTCCTGGCCCCCTTCATAAAAGCTGGATACCAGAGCATGTTCTCGCAAGAGAACGAGGGAGTGTAACAGGGCTTTGTGTTCTCCCTCCGTGAGTTAGTCACGTACAGCGTAACAGACTGGGGAGGGCAGCCTTGCATAGGAAGGATCAGAGGTGAACCACTGACAGCAATGGTAGTGATGTGCTGGGCAAAGTCAGAAATGGAGTGTGCCTGTGTAGGCAGAATAGGGCAGAAGTGTAGTGAGTTGTAATTCCAGCCCAGGGATGGTTCGAGTATCCACGCTCCCTGTCCTGGTCTGAGGTAAAACAGAACCCCACACTTTGGATACCTCCACAAGGGAGCGGGAGTGTGCAGAGAAGATTGGATGGAGATGCAGTGCCTTTCTGAGGTCGTGTTCTTTCGTTCCATTTCTTGCATTCATAGCCTAGGGGGTTTCCGATCACCAGCTGCAAGGCTCTCCACCCTCCAAAAATCTGTCATCTAATTCTTCTCCTAAAGCAATTCATAACAGATGTATTAAGTTGGTATTCTCAAGCAGCGTATGTCTTAGCAGACATTCAGGATCTAGCAGTGTAGGTTTGGAGACTGAGACATCCTTGCTTCCTCGAAGGAGGAAGCTGAATGGTGTACAAAATAATCCATTCCCCAGGCCAAACCCCTCCTGCACAGCGCGGATTCTAAGGCTTGCAGTTGTCCAGAAGACAGGCAGGCGCTGTCGGGGCCTCTCCACTAGTTCATGTGGTATCTCTTCCCCCCATGGGCTTACCAGTTGCTGCACAGCTTCAGTACCGCCAGACTTTTGGCCTTGGTACCTCTTGAGTGCATGTGCCAAATCTGGCATGCTCCTGTTATAACCAAAACGACAGCCTCCGCCTCTTCCCAGTGACGGGAGTGTATCAGCAAGAACAGAATCTTCTCTGTTACCGGGCTGTAAAGTAGCTGTCAGAAGTTTGACATCTGCAGAGGAAGTAGGAAGGAGAGCAACTGCTTGCAAGTTTGGCTCTTGTCTATATTTTTCATTCATTACATTAGCAGGAACGTGCTTTTTATGTATTTCTGTTTCCTAAGAAAAACACAATGTATCTTGACTGCAGATAAGACACTCCTACCTTTAAATAGCAGAGCAATGATTTTGGTTCCAAACGGGTGTTAGCCCTGGTCTGGTGGGACTGACTGTAGGAGACAATAATTGCTTTGCATCTCTGTGTAGTGCTTAAGCTCGGTTTAGGTTGCATATGAACATGTGTTCAAGGAGATCCTCCTCGTGTCTTGTAGGCTGCCCGCGCACTTATGCCAAGGTAGTAGCCCTCAGAAACTGATAAAGCCCAGCCCAAGTTAAAGAGTTCTTGGGCAGTATGGATGGAAAGAAACCAAAAATACCGTGTTTCCCTTGAAAAAAGATACTGGGTTAGGAAGTTTCTGTGTATCTTAACTGTTCAGTCTGGATATGGGTGATAATGGAAAGGAAGAAGGTCTGACACTGCCACGTACACACATTAAGAGGCTAAAGCTGTGATCTAAAGCATAAGGAACACAATTCAGTCTTTAGGTAGGTGATGGACATTTTAAGTTATCCCACCAGAACAGCTGTCAGCTATCTGCTTTTGCTTATTTAATCTTGGAAGTGATGGTAGAGTTAGGAATATGCTTGCTGTTTGCCTAGTGATTCCCGCTGAACTAGACTGGATTGGCGCTTGTCTCTCCAGCAGCATCCCTTTTCAATAATGACAACACTGTTGTAGAGGTTTGCTAGCCATCTGCTTTTACATTTTGCAACATGCTCGACTTTTGCATGTAGCTGAAGTTACAGATAACACCACTACAATTAAATAAAAGATGCTGTTCACTCTAATTCTTCACTAATTCAGGTACCTTTCATCTGAATCTTTAGGTTCTGTGGGGTTCTTTCCTTGTTTCTCTAAAAATAAAATAAAAAATTAAAACTGAAAAACCCACTTTTCTTGTCTGTAGAGGGGAGGCAAAAAATAATGATCTAAAAATGTTTGTCCAATGGTTTTTATTTGAACCCAATAAGAAGCTGCAATAAATACTGGGTCATTCAGCTCCTTCCTGAAGAATTAAGGTGAAGAGCATTTTTGCATCACACTTTGTTTTGTGAAATGAAATACATATGACTGCTTCCGCATGAGCCTGTGCTTTTTCTGTTAACAAATGTTTTTACTCCACTCCTTCCTCACCTTTGCCCACTTTCTAATAGGCACTACTAAAATGCTTTATGCTGCCTTGATTTAAAATGCATGAGATGGTTTGGAATTGCCCCTATCACCACCCAACAAATGTATGTTTTAAAAGCACGGCCCAGGGGACTGGATTTTGCTTACAAATGTTAATTTAGTGACATACACTATTATGGCATTTGCCTTAATTTTAATCACGGGTGAGCTGAAAGGCCAGTTATTTATTATACAACAAAAAACCCATGAGCTCAGATGCCAGCTGGGAAGGTTGAAGAGCTGAAGCCAAGCTTTCTGAAGGCAACTGGTGGTTTTTTGGGGTTGCCTTCCAGAAGGCAGTTAAACAGGCATACAGATTTGGTGGAGCAGGGATAACTCACGAAGCTGCACTGTACTGTTGGATCACATTTTCCTGCAGAGTATCCTACTTTTATAAACATAGCGTTGACATCAGTAGGACCTGAACTATCCTTCTGCGCTAAATATTTCAGGATCTTGTCCTAAGGGGAAAAGAAGCATCTTCTGAAAGTAACTGAATCAGTTTGTCTTAATTTCTTTTACACTCAAACTTTCACTCTAGCTGGACTAGCAGTTTACGTGGCTGATTCCAGGAACTGCAAAATGAAATTCCGAGACCTGAATTAAATAGGAGGTCAGGTTAGATGATCTCTTCTGGCCATAACTAACATTACCGTAGCACCACACAAGAACCAGTTTTAGTTGTTACTGCAGCACCCTTTTCTCTGTTCTCTTGCAATACAAACTGGGATGTGTATGGGCAAGAAAGGGGGAAATGGTGAAGGGATTTGACTTCATGGGAAGTGGCCGCGCACAGCATGCAGCTGGTTTAGATGTGCCGAGTGCAGTGTTTCTGAGGTCACGTCACTAGGATGGTGCTCTCCCCTTTTTGGAATCGAGGTTGAGAGCCTGCTGAGAAGTAAAGCATGATGCTGTCAGGATGCACAGAAGAGGGGGAAAGAAGAGAAAAGGTTGATGGCCTGCTGTTTTGTTTGGTTTTTTTCCCTAGACACCAGCGAAATGATAGAGATGCAAGGCTTCGGGGCAAACTTGCTCTCGTGGCAGCTGGAGCACTGCAGCCAAGGCTCCTCCTGTGTCTCCTGTTCAACGGGCAGCTCTCCCTACGACATTCCCAGCTGTTGCAACTGCATCCATGACAGGTGAGCAGGTCGTGCGGAGAGCTTCCCTGCGAGACTTTGTGCGTGCCCCAGTTAAAAGCAAGAATGTTCTATTGGTTGCAGCACCAGAGAGAGAGAGTAACAATTTTCAAGTAGTTTCTAACATAAAAAGATGGAGTTATACAGCAAGAAATTTAGTTTATTAAAAGTAACCTATTAAACTGCTCTCAAGTCACATTTTGATAGAAAAATTGCAGCTAGTTCTTTTGTCTAGTTTAATATAATTCAGCTCTGGACGCGTTTTCTTTAACAAGTCATTAACAATTACAACGAAGGGCAACAATTCATCTAATTTGACAAGGACCTTTACCATGCACCTGCAGCAGTTGTAGCTAAACGTGCCAGGTGAATTTGTTTTGGGTCAAAATGCTGCTGGGGAAAATGCTTTAAAAAGTGTAATTTGTCATACTGTTGTCCTTTAGCTAAATAAATCTTGGTGCAGAGAAAGAACTGCTCTGTGTAGGTCAGAGGGAACAGCATAAAGTTCACAATGATCCCTGTCCTTGTCACCTGTCATGCTCCTGTTAACATTTCTCCACAGAACTCCTTTAAAGATGTTGTGTGAAAGCATGAAGAGGCAAATAGTTTCCAGAGCCTTTTATGGATGTAAGTGAAGCTTCTTATATCCAGCCCTGTGGTATCTATATGCTCATCTGTAAAACGTGATGTTTGTTTTAGAAAGCAGTCCAAACCCAAATGTATTGTTGCGAGTCAGATGACCTCAGGGCAGTAGGGTGGATGTGGCTCAAGTCTCGTAGCTTCTTAATCCCTTTATTTGTGGCATTTGCATATAGCAATGGGCGAACTGATGCTTAGTGAAGAGGGAATGTAGTTTTACATTGCGGCGTGATACTCTACTTGGATTTTACTAGCCTGTGTAAGATTTACTTAATCTCTGGCTCGGTTGCAATTCTTCATTCTTACACAGTGTGATGCCAGTTTAGTTCACACAGGATTATTAGTGGCAGGTTTAAAACGTCACAGCTTCATCCTCAAAAAGGGGCTGCTGACATGCTGTAGACGGCTCATTTCTGAAAGCTCACCTCCTGCCCCCGCCGCAGGGCTCGCCTACTGCCGCCACCTGTCAACAGTGCGAACGCACCTCTCCGCCCTCGTGAACCACACTATCGTCCCCCCTGACAAACCGTCCAGCGCTGCAGGAGGCCTGACTAAAGAGGTCTGGAGCAAGTATCAGAAGGACAAGAAGGTAAGTAACCCGTGCTGAGTGTGCTGTCCCTTAGAATGGACCCCGGGAAGTATTAAAGGTGTTTTCTGGTCTTCACAGGATCAGTCTTTCTAGTGAGAGGGAGTCAATTCTTACAATTTCTTTAATCCTTTGCCTCTCTGATGATGGCAAAGATATTGATGAACATCAGAGCAACTGATCTTATGATGACTCTGGTCTCTTAAAAGTTAGATTATTTTCATGGGAGGCATGACAACTTCTGTGAGACTGGATTTGAGCTAGGGCCCTAAAGGCTTGAATCAAGCTGCAAAATGTATTCAGTGCCGTGCGTGCATTTCACTGTCTTTATACTTGGTATTAAGCGCATGCCTGAGGAAGATAAAGATGTATTACCTTCAATACCTCTTCTCCTGATTGCTGTAGAACTACAAGGAACTGGAATTACTACGAAGAGTTTACTACGGCGGGGTGCAGCATGAGATTCGAAAGGAAGTATGGCCATTCTTGTTAGGTCACTATAAATTCGGCATGGCCAAAAAGGAAATGGACCAGGTAAGCACAGCTTTCCGGGGATCTGAGTTACGTTTGCAGAACAGGTTTTGTTTTCTGAATAGCAAGTGCTAGTCTTTATTACTGTTTAATATTCCTCAGGGAAAAATGCTACTGAAAACAGGAGTGACGCATGTTAGAAGAGGGATTATGATATCATGTTATCATGTCTGAATATCACTGAAAGGGAGTTCTTTATTGAAGTGAGGAAACCTGTGCCTGTGACATGCGCTTGCCCTGAGCAAATCCTGTTTTCACAAATTTGTCACTTATAAAGTGGAGAGACATTGACATTTGGATAGTAATTTGAGTAATTCCTCTCTTAAATGGTGTGTTATCTGAGTTATGCTTCAAAACACTCTTTGAAATAACGACTTTGTCTACGTGATCCTGCATCTGCGTGTGCGGACTTCTGTTGGAGCTGTGAACAGCCCAGATGTACCTTCTGAAGTGCATTTGGACTTACTGTCTAGAGGCTAAAAGTACCCAGAGGAAGGTTTGGTTTGGAAGTTCATTATGCTTTTGCTAGACTGAAATAAGGTGTGCCTCTGTAAGACACAGGGTGCAATTTCAGATGAAACATTATTCCTTTTAATATCTCCCATGCTGCTGCTAACATTGATCAGTGAATAATTGCCCGGGTTATGTCACAGTCTTATTTTGCAGTCTGAAACTTGGCATTAAGTAGATAGTTTCCATTAATGAAACCACAATTTGCCCATCTCTTAGTTACACTCTCTCCCGTTGCTACTCTGTTTATAGCAATACCAACTTTTTACTTTGCTGAGTGCTTTCATTTGTTGTGATTACTGGGCAAGGGCCTTGGTGATAAACCAGGCTGGTAGCAAACAGATAGAGCTGGGCAGAACGGCAGACGGTCCTGCCCTCGCTCAGCTACGCTTACTGAACAGAAACTGGAAGTGGTTCCAAGCCAGAGCGCCGAGAAAAATACAGCGATGCTCCAGTTCCTTACGCCTCTATGCTTTCCGTGCGCGTCTGCCAGGCTACACCCCTTCAGCTGATCCCGTGGAGCTGCTGTTAGGAGTGCTGTGTGGCATTTTCATTGCGGTACGGAGCCAAAGCCAACACAGTACCCTCAGGCGATGCGTGACAGCGCCAGGGTCCTACCACAGGCAGCTGTAGAGCTGATTCATGTGCGGAGCGAGGACTTAAGCGTAGGCCTACTGCAATGAGCAGAAGGTAGCGCCACCATCGTGAAGGTCTCCTGCTGTCCTGCTCACGTGTCCTGGGAGCACCCGTCTGCCATCGCAGACCCCGGCACTGCCGCTAGTCTGACTCCTGGACTGCTGAGGAAAGGGATGTTCTCCTTCGCAGAGCACAGGGCTACAGTAGGACACTGCCCTGTGGGTAAGGACTGGATTTGTATGTTGGTAAAACATTGCTTTTAACTGACATTAAGAATCACCCATGTTTCCTGAACTGTCCAGAACAGTAATGAGGTTTGCCCTGGAATATAATTAACACATTAATCTGCTTTTCTGTTAGTGTTATTACCAGGGAGGTAGCACTCATGCAGTGGCTGGTCCTGTTCTGGATTAAATGGATAAGGAGTGGTTTATATATCAAAACATTTGACATCTGCTAACTCCCAATTATTTTATATTCCAACGGATAGTTTATATCCCCGTGAGCACCTGCAGATCAGAAGGGCAGCCTGACCTAGAGCCTGGCAATGAAAAATCAGCTGTCTTGCAAACAGTGGGCACTTCATAAGCAGCATTCTTCTTACTAAAAATTGCTACAGCAATTTGACTTGGTTTTCCTCACACTAATCTTTATAAACCAGTTCTGAAGGCAGATGGAGAAACAGACCCCTCAACTGTTCAAACTGGGTCACAATCCAGATTCTTCACCCTGAATCCAGTCATCGTTGTAGGTATTTATTTTTAGATTTTCTGGCCGTAGTGTGTACATCAAGAATGTTCCGCTGAGCACTGCTGAGGCAAATTCCTGCCCTCCCATGACATCAGCATCGGAAGAAGACGAAGTACCTCAGAAACCACCAAGGGCAGTAAGTCCTCCTGGTTGCCTTATCTCCTGAAGGCCAGGCAAACTGCCTCAGAAGAGAAACAAATCCAGATACCCAGCCGGGCCGATACACTGCCGTAGTCCTGCTGGAAAGTATGTCTGTTCTACAAGGGGACTTGTTCAATCATCCCTTTTTTGCATACAGCACAAGTTTAAAAAAGAAGTCCTTCTAGACCGCCACATGGACTGGTTCCTTAACTCCTATTGTCCTGGTGAAAAAGGGAGGGCCCTTCCAAACACTTCCATGAATTTGGCTAAATTGCAGCACTTCTACATGCAGTGTGAATTTATTACATTTGCATTTGGTGCTCCATTCATTATTCTTTTTTTTTAACCCTCAGATTTTTCAATAAATATAGGATATTGGAGGTTTCTTGCCTAGACCGTGTTTTGCTGTCTGTTCTCCACAGATATACGAACAATCGGGTTTATGATCCGTGTGTAGAAATAGAAGGTATGTCTGGAACTGAAAAAAGGAGCCAGAAACTCGAGTTTTTAGAGTGGGAGATCTGGAACCACAACTCATGGATTCTAGTCCCAGCTTTAAAGTGCACGTGCATGTATACCGCTAGGACATAAGAGATTTGGCAAGAAGAGATAAATACTTGAGTCCATTTGTGCAACAGGAATTATAGTAAATTCATAAAGATACGTTGCAAGGTATAAAATATCTGATCTGCAGAATGCACACTCCTATAGGAATTTTTTTTCCCTGAGTTTGTACTGTACTGACACAGGGGTGCTCCAAACCTTATCTGGAATGCTAATGAGCTACTCAACACCAGTAGTAAATAACAGTAATAGCCAACTCCTCAAAGAAATGTGCTGCTGGAGTCTAAAGCTTACCACTGAATGTAGGAGCCTATTAAATGAATGACATGAAAACAGTCATAACATTTGCACGTATAGGAAACTTACCGTGTCCCTAATGGAAGTCATCGCGGGTGATATATCATCTTTGCCTTCTGATGATATTTTTGCAGTCATCCATCAGTATCTGGGGCACTCCCAAACGTGGATGTCCTCCAGCCTTCCACTAACGGTTGTATTTTATGATTTATGACTCGACAGCTACCTCAAGTGACAAATAGCCTGCAGCTCTTAGCATGAATGCTCTGGTAGCAACTCCAGCCAGCAGAGTCCAGAGCCTGAAGCCAACTCGCAATTGCGGTTTCTCTTCAGCTCTTGACAAGTGACAGAGTAGTAAGATTACTACGTGCCCCTTAATAGCTCAAGGGGGGTTCTGTGTCTGTCTTTCAACAGAGGCAGCCAGCAGTGGCAAAAATCTGTTCCATTACTATGGGAACCAGAGTGGTTGGATCTGGCCATGCGCAGTGCAACCGCAAGACTGGGCTGTGTGAGCTGGGACTGCTGCTGTTCAGGAGTCTCTTCCAGCATCTACCTCCGTCCAGGCTGATGTCTGTAAACCTGTGACCTGGATTCATTGCAAGGGCTGTGTTAGAGCTGGAGTAGAGAAGGAGTTGGGAAGGAGGTGTAATGAAATTAGGAATAATCCCATTAGAGGCAGTAATTGCTCCATCAGATTGGGTCTGACTTCTGTGTGAGGGTTCACACGAACACCAGTGACATCTGTTGTTCTTTCCTGAACAATGTTGAAGTGCTGTTGATAGCATATACACATGCTTATATGAATCTTTTTTGGCATCTGCACTGATAATTTATTCCCTGCAGTAAATACGCAACATCTTGCTGCTCCAGTCATTGCGCTTTCCAGTCACAGTGATGTGCGCTCCAGCAAGAGGGCTTCGGGATCCTTCAGGCTTTCAATTTGAGACATTACTCTTGCTCTAGACCTCCCCCTCCTGGCTTTCACTCATTTTAATGCTATCTTTCAAGGAGGACCAATGTTTTAGGATCTGTCTGTCTGTCTGCAGGTGGATGAAGACATTGCTCTCCGGTATCAGAAGGTTATGGCTGAGTGGAAAGCCTGCGAGGTCATTGTAAAGCAGCGAGAGAAAGAATCCCATTCTGCCACGCTGGCAAAGTTTTCGTCGGGCAGCAGCATTGACAGCCACGTCCAGCGACTGATTCATAGGGACTCCACCATCAGCAACGATGTAGGTACTCCCTTCCCATCCGCCCATACGGTGCAGGCAGCGCGGGAGGCTTGGCATTTGCAGAGGTACAGCCCAGGGAAGCTGAGCCTTAGGTTAGCACAGCTCCATCAGTCTGCAGCTACTTGGAGCTGTACTGCCTCCATAGTAGAGCTCAGAGTGGGTCTGCATTTTGGGTAGTCTGTAGCTGTTCTGAAGCAGGACCTGCCTGAGGGGCTTTAAGGTTCACCTACTGTAGAAGATCTTCTCTCAGTAGAGGAACAGCTCTCTAGATCTCCTACTTGTGGGCCCTTGATTCAAATCTGGCATAGAGCAAAAGAGCGCTACCACTTAAGCCTGTTTTTGATTCTGTCATGTCCCCGATTGACAGGTTGGGTGTGGTTTTATTTTGGGAGAGGGGATCTTTGTCCACTTTTGTTCTACTGCTAAGCAGTAGAAAAGCAGATTGAATTAACTTTTCTATAGCTTGAATAACCAAGAAAGGGGCTTCTTTTCACATTGTTGGACAGGACTGATGGCAATTGTGTGCCCAAAGCATCTCTTGGTGTCCATTACTTATGCAGACTTCAAACAGCTAACTGATCTCAGTAAGGCAAGAGAGAATAAAACTTGAAATAGTTCAACAAAGAGTTTTTTAGCAAGAGAAGAGGTACAGAGATTGTGTGGTGAAAAGAATTTGAAGGCCAGTCTTGACTTCAAACAGCAGTACCTGAACTGGATTGTTGGAGGCCTGAGGTGTGTTGGTCTTCTTCAAAGATATATTGCAACGACCAGATGGTTTGAGTGTTGGTGTTGCAGGTATGGAACCTTCACTGATCTCCAAGGTATTTCTAAGTGAAGATTATGAAAGGGGGAGACATCATCGTAGGAGATGGATATGAGATCATAAATTGATATTATTTTAGACTTACAGCCTCAGTATAAGGACTGAGTGAGGAGCTCTCAATTATTTGCATGCAGTGATCTTGTTCACAGAAGTAATGTAGTGCTTTGTCTCTTGTGGCTGGAGGTTTGTTTGCTACATGAACGTTTCTTGCTTCTCTTTTCTCCCCTGCTTTATCCAAATCTCCTCTCCGCTGCCCACCCCCAGGTCTTTATATCTGTAGATGAAACGGACTCAGCGGAGCGGGACTCAAAAGGTCAGGATGACCCCAGTTTCACCGTGGTGTCTGCTGACACGCCAGCAGCAGTGGCTGCCGTAGAGCAACAGTCTGTGGAGTTTGACTCCCCCGACTCCGGGCTGCCATCCTCGAGGAACTACTCTGTGGCCTCAGGCATCCTCTCCAGCATCGATGACGGGCAGAGCGTCTCCTTTGAAGATGGGGCTGAAGAAGAAGCCAGCGCTGACTTGGAAAGGACTGATCCAGACACACCACGTATGCAGAAAGCCAAGTCAGTTGTGCTGCAGTCTCAGGACTCTGTCTCAGAAGAGCAGCTGTGTTCCCAGGTGGATTATTTAATGGATGTTGCTTCTGTCTGCGCTGCATCCTAC
Organism: Pluvialis apricaria; assembly: GCA_017639485.1. Taxonomy (NCBI): domain Eukaryota; kingdom Metazoa; phylum Chordata; class Aves; order Charadriiformes; family Charadriidae; genus Pluvialis; species Pluvialis apricaria. Next base: position 2,897,895 of record CM030024.1, read on the forward strand.
ACAGTAGGTCACAACATAAGTATCGTCATCTCTCTGCACAGCATTGCTTTCCTGGCAAAGACGTGTACTTTTTCAGATAGGATTTAATGAGAGACAATCCCAAACCAGAACTACAGGGGGTGGGACGATAACCAAGGATTTCTGCATCCAAATCTTTTCATCTGGATTTTGAGCTGGATTGGAAATAAGGCAGCAAGAAAAATTTGGGTCTCTTTTTGAGTGGGAGGGCAAGGAAAAGAATGTGGTACAGTTCTAACAGCTAAAAACTTCCGGGGGCTGGGGGTGTGGACGACACACCACTTGTAAGATTTGAGTGTCATTTAATTCAAGCTAAAACATTTAATCAAATTGAACCACAGCCTAAATCTAGATTCAAGGCTCCCCATCTCTTAGTGCTGCTGTCAACAGATTAGTAGTTCAGTTGTTGCCTCTCTCTGCTGAAGTTGTTCAACTAAAAATAACCCTTTGCAAATAGGACAGCCTTGGAACAATTACCAGTGAAAGTGTACGCATTTTACCTGGGATTTTTGACAGTAATCGAGTATGTCAATGCTCTCATATGCCCAAAGTGTAATTGTACTATTTCTGCTTTGTTGATTCTCAGAGCAAATCTGCACCAGGTCCTAGGAATGCTCCAAACTCAGCAGATCTAACTAAACCTTTTCTCTTCTAGATAGAGTTATTGGACACTGTTGCCTTAAATTTGCACAGAATTGATAAAGATGTCCAGAGATGTGATCGGAATTACTGGTATTTTACTGCCGATAACCTGGAGAAACTCCGAAATGTCATGTGCAGGTAATACAGCTTGGAAACCGAACTTTTCACATTTCTGTCATAATCCATAAACTATAATAATATGAAAATTATTAATAGTCTGTATAAAAATTCTCACTAATGAACTTAAAAAAAAACTTGCAAGAAGGAGGAGCAGGTAGGTTAGAGAGCATGGTATGATAGGCAGCCCGAGGCTGGAATGCAGGCATGAGAAGATTCTCTTCCTACCTCAAGAGACTGACCCTCTCGGTCACCTTGAACACCTTTGATCCTCTAAATGCACTGTTAGCTTTGGTTTCCTACTTACGAGGATGATAGATCCATGCTCCAATGGCTATAAAGATGACAATAATTGCGAGGGGCCCAGATACAGCGTTGAGGGACATCTACTAAGCAGACAGAAAGAGACTACATCTTCAAATCCAAACAAAATCAGAACAGCCTCTTTGACCACCGAGAGCAGCTGGAATGGATGGAAAGCTAGCTGTCGCCGCTAGGAATGCAGATTGCCACGAAGGGCAGTAAACTAAACACACTGAAAAGCAGACTTTCAGTCTGACTGACTGCTCAAGACTGTCGTAGGCTTTAACACTTGAAAAAGACCCCAAGATTCCAATTAGGGGAAAAAAGAAAACAAAAGCCAAAAAAAACAGGTAGCTTTTAAAAATTGGGGCTTTTTTCCATAGACTGTTACACTTTTGTTAGCTGTTTTTTCACAAACTAACTATTGATATGCAAGCCATGCGTGTAAGGTTTGGTCCTCCCTGTCCAAGCAGGAAACAATACAGAGCTGTGAAATACCCTGGAATGTGAAATGTAAAAAAGTTCTGAGACATGCACATTCAACAGCTGCTTAAGATTTGATCTCACGTAATCAAATTAGACTTCAATACAATATTTAGCTTTTGAGGAACAGGAAAAGTTTGGTATTAGTTAATTCATCCTGTAAGTAGATAATCGATCACGTTCTTTTACCCTTTCACAACACATGATGAGCCTACCGCAAGGGTCATACTACAGGAGAGATCCCTGCCTCACATGCTGCTCTGTCCCATCCTGGATTGTTTATAGCGCCTTTAGGAATTACCCTGAAAAAAACCAGCAGAAATACTCATTATTTTATACCAGTGTGTTGGAAGATTTGAATTGTTGTAGTTCTCTGGACTTGCAGCTTTACCTTTTGCAGCACTCTAGAACAAGACATTTAAAAGCTACCAAAAGGAGTTGTATTTTAGGTGTAAGACAAATTTTTGAGGCCACCATGCAGCAAGAGGATTTTTAATCCTATTATCTCTTGTGTGTTCTTCTTTCTGCAGTTATGTTTGGGAGCACCTAGAAGTTGGTTATGTTCAAGGCATGTGTGACCTCCTGGCTCCTTTGATGGTTATACTTGACAATGGTAGGAAGGGTTTTCTTTTGGAACACGTTGGTATTTTTAGGGAGGTCTTTCTTTAGAAATGCTGTTTCAGAAGTTGCGTGCGTTAACCAGGGCGAGCTCCCCAGGAAAATCAAACCTGCAGCTCTTGATTTGTATTTTCTCTACACGTGGCTGTTGTTGAAAAGGCTACCATTAGTATCTTGGGGATTCCTGTTCACTCACTGACTTTGAGATCAAATTTTACTAAATTGTCAAAGCAGCTGTGTTCCTGCAGTTGCTGAAGGTGAACACTCAACTGCAAGCTGGGATCTTTTGAAACAAAACTAGTAAAAGTGGTCCAGAGTCAGGCACTGTCTTCTGTTTCATCTAAATACTGGTGATGGGGTTAGGGAACAACAAAGGTTTTTGTTTTTCCCTTGACCTGCAGTACGTTATTTTGGCTCAAGGAAGCCACACAATTAGCAACGCTGAGTGTTCTGCATTGTGTCTGCAGATCAGCTGGCTTACAGCTGCTTCAGCCACCTGATGAAGAGGATGAGCCAGAACTTCCCCAATGGAGGTGCTATGGACACACACTTTGCCAACATGCGGTCCCTAATCCAAGTGAGTCTTTTTTTTAATCTTCTTTGAAAGATGATGAGGTTGTGGCAGAGGCTCCGAACTAGCTCGATGCCACAGTGAAGGCGGGAACTCCAGTCACTGGGGTTCCTAGTCATCTGGTACTTCAGAGCTGGGGAGGACGAGAATTGTTCTATGCAGCCCCAAACCAATTTCCCGCTTCTCAGGGGACAGTGTTTGCTGTCACAATGAAGAGTGTATATTAGAGCAGGTCAATTCATCTTAACTTTACAAACAAAACAACCCCCCCAAACTTCTGTCTCCAGCACACCCACAGTGCAATGACTCCCGTTTATGGCTCAGTCCAGCTCCAACTGCAGTCAATGAGAAATAGCAGTAAGATCCGGTCTTCACTGCTTTTTGGAAGAGAAAACACCGATATTTGTGGCACAAACTTTATTTCTTACAGGTTTAAATAGACCATGGCTCTATTTGTATTCGCACAGGATGCTTGCAGAATGGGGTTTTTTGGGACAGATTTAAGGCTTAGACATTCCACTGCGGGAAGCACCAGGCACCTGAGCAAGATTAGCATAAAGAAGGGTGAAAGCTATTGGGTTAAGCCGTTATTTGGTTTGCTAGGTGGCATATTAAAAAAGTAATGAAAATACAGGTCGGTCAACAAAAAAGATGGGCAGCGTGGCAAATGCAGGCAGCACACGAACATGTGGCTGCAGTGTTTCTGTTGAGTAGCAAGATGCCACCCTGCTTATCCAGCAGCCCATAGCACGCTTCTGGGAGGAATGACTACAGATGTACTTACACATCTAAGACATCTCTCAAACATTTAGCGAGTAGTTGTTCAGTTCCAGAGAGCTTAGATACTGCAGTGTGGAACTGTGCCACTGCTCATCGGAACTACAAACTTGCGATGAAAAAGTCTCTCTTCGTTCTTCTCCCCAGGTAAATGGATTTCAGTCTTTGCGCCCCAGCTCCTATGTTACAATCTAAGAGCAGAGCTGGGTGAGAAGATGAAAATTTGCCACTTGTTGAAAATTGGTAGGATCTGTAACTTGCTGCTTGGATCTTTAAAATCACAGTGAAGATGGACTGTTGTCACCTCATACCTGCACAGCAGTAACTCTCACCTCATGAGTCTGTGTCAGGGCACCCACATCACAGGCGTTTTGCAAACCCCTAGTAAAAGGATGTATCTGTGCTAAGCAGCTGCTCTGACTAACCACAGGGTTGGGTGATAAAGAACAGCAAGGACGTCTTAACTAGACTCCAACACCTTTGATCTTGGCGGCTTTCAGACAAGATACTGACAGCTGACGTTTTGTGTTTTAGATTCTAGACTCAGAGCTTTTTGAATTGATGCACCAGAATGGAGATTACACTCACTTTTACTTCTGCTATCGCTGGTTCCTGCTTGACTTTAAAAGAGGTAATAATGTTCGATGTCTATAGTTTAGAGTTGTGCAAAACTGTGAACAGCTCTGTGTTTTGGTCTGAATGGTGAGTAGGAGCTAGGCTCACAGGAGAGTTTGTAGCGAGGAAAGCTAGTGCAGCTCTCAGAGATGAACTAGCACTGGAATGAAGTCAAAGCTTAGGAAGGAACGTTTTAAGTTCCCGATAATGTGGTTGGAGCCAGGTTTCTGCTCAGTGCAAATGCCTATTTGCTCAAGAAGGTGATCCCAAGTTGATCACACTCCTTGGTAAGTTGTGATACTTCCTTTCTAATCCATTTGATAACAAGGAGCAGCTCAGCAGTACCTCAAGCGCTGTTGTGCTTTGCTGAGTGAGCTACTTTATATACTGTGGGAGCACCCCAGGATCTCGGCATCCCTCCATAAGCACACCCACCCACCCACACCCACTCGAACAGAAGCAGTTGCTTGTGATCGAGAGACCCATCTTGCTATCAGGCAAGTCAGTAACTCCTTTGAGTTACAAACTGATTTGCAAGAATGAAAAGACAACATCCCTCTCAAATACGCTAAAGCACAAAGGTGACAGAGGGAGATGATACACATCCATCAGCTATTTATTATGAGCAACTACCTGATGGTGAGGGGGGAGGAATTGTGGCTCTTAACTGAGCAGTAAACTCTGTGCCTACTCCTTCACAGAGAATTGCCTGTCCCCACATGCCCGTCCCCTGGACCTCACTGTCGCAGAGTGGGCAGAAGACGAGCCTATATGGTTCACGACGATAAAGCTTCCATGGGTCATATCTGAATTGTGGCGTGTGTAGACCTAGCTTACGCACATCTGCTATACAATTAATTGTTGCCAATTAAAAATAGCAGAGCTTTAGTGCTGATAGGTCCACTGCAAAGCCAAGAAGGGGGCCCTGGATACACATTCAGATTTGCGGCCTGTCACGTAGCCCTGCCTGGAACAAATGAGCCTACCTGTGCCGCTGTCACATGCTTACTGCAGTTCAGGCATCTTCCTGGGCTCCTCTGCAGCACCGCACCTACAGTCTTAATTTCCCTTTAAACCCAATTCTGTTGCCATACTTGCACAAGTAAGTGACAGGAGTTGGCTGGAGGAGAGGGGGAGAGGAAAAGGAGTCATCAAGTACTATTCATGTCTGCGTGAGGCCTGTAAGACATTGGTTAGAGAGGGGGAAATGGTCAATTTGAATAATCAGATGCTCTTGTAATGTTTATTCCCATTCAGAATTGTTGTACGAGGATGTATTTACAGTGTGGGAAGTTATTTGGGCAGCAAAGCACATCTCTTCAGAACATTTTGTCCTTTTCATTGCCTTAGCACTTGTGGAAGTTTATCGCGAGATTATCCGTGATAACAACATGGACTTCACCGATATCATCAAGTTTTTTAATGGTAAGAGACTTTTTTAAGAGAGCCATTATGATAAAAACCAAGTAATGAGTTTGCTCCTTCTCCCTTACTCAGACTAACTGTCTGCAGTTGTGCAGTGTTCTTGCTGTCATGACAAGCCCCTGGTCATTTTAAGCTCTGAATCTCTTACCCCTTCACGTAAATGAAGAGCCTGGATTTTCATGTGCTTCCTGAAGACCTGCCTCAGCGTGCACAAACGACAGTTTTAAAAGCAACGTGGACCACAGAAGATGATAGCTTTTTCAGTGTCGGTGGTAATTTTTACCACAAACAAGTTTCACATTTTCTGTTAAAAAGATCTGCCACTTGGTTTAATGGGAGATGCTAAAACGTTGCTTAATTTTTTGCAGAAGTCTCTCACAGGTTTTAAGATTGCCACAGTCATTTCTGCTTATAGGGCTTGACCCTGCTGAGGCTGAAACATGTAAGCAACTGTTCACGCAAAACATCCCAAACCGATTCCATGGTTGATTGCTTACCGTCGTGGTCCATAGACGCTGGCCATCGTGTACTGCCAGGGCAAAACGTGTTCTGCCAAAGCAAGCTCGGTGTCTTCCTAGCTGCAGAATGCAAGTTAGTCCTAAACAAGTGCTCCCTGTTAGGATATTTTAAGAAGTTTGGAAACAATTTTATGTAATCACAGTAATTTAGTAAATTATCAGTGCTGTGGCTTTCAGCCATCTGTTGCAGAAGCCCCAGATTTGGTTTTGTTTTTGCCTCAGCCATTCTTAATCCAAAGCTGTACATTAATGCTTCCCTCAAATAAAAAAAGCCCACCAAAAACCAACCACCACCCCCCCAAAAAAACCCAACCAAACAAAACTGAATGAAATGTTTATTGTGGAACTGAGGATTCGGGTCTGTTGAGAGCTACTTTCTGATCTTACTTCAAGCTGCAGAGTGCGGACATCTGTGTGTGGAACTATGTGGGCACATCGCTCCGTGTACATGAAGCCGTTTGAATTGTATTTATCACTTGCATCCCAGACACTCCAGTAATAGCCCCCGCTGGGAGAGAGGTATCTTTTGATCGAGTTGAGCTCAGCTTTACACTGCTGAGATCCCAGGAGGGCTGTTCACAGGCACGTGTGGGCAGACCTCCCATTCCTGGTCAGGGGTCACAGGGCACTGGGATTTCTGCAGCAAGAGAACTGACGCCAGAAGAATTAGATCTTGATGCCAGGACCTGCAGCACTGAGGGATTCATCCACTTACTCTATCTTTAATTCTACAAACCTAACCCCCTGCGGTGCTTTTGGATTGCTGCTGATGTTACGCTAATACACTGAAATAGTAATGCTAATGCTACATTAATATCAATGCTAGGGCAGAAAAGTTTCTGCTGCTGACAGTTAAGAATGTTTGTCTGTGTCTTTTAGAAATGGCAGAGCATCATGATGCTGAGGAAATCCTGAGGATAGCAAGAGACCTTGTCTACAAAGTGCAGACACTGATTGAAAATAAGTGATAATGAACAGACTGTCATTGTGGGCCTTGTTGTGAGCTATCGGATGGAGCATTTCTTGCACTGTACCTTCAAAACGATGTTTTAATTGCATCTTCCATGTAATGTAATAAATATCGAAGAGATTTGTAACAGACTTTTAAAAACAGAACTTTTCCTTCACCAGATAAGGTTTGTGTTTGATAGTCCTTGTTACACTCACTTTGTATTTCTAGACAAAATCTTTTTGCATTCTCTTATCTCCCTCTCTAGAAGACCGTCGATCTACGTATTTGAGATATTAAAAAGGGGGGATTTGACATACTAGAACATTTATATTTTGACTTACTGCACCTTTAAAGCCCGGATGCACATTGTGTGCTCTGCCAGAACCTTCCATGGAGGTAAGGCCGGATCCAATACTCACTCGTGTTGCAAGCAGCGAACTGGGTCCTTGGAGAAGCGTGTCCGTGGACTCACTGTCTATGCCTTGAACATGGAAGAGAATGCGTATGAGTGCCTGTGGCTGAAACATTTGGATTTGTATTTAGCAGAGTATTTAGCAGCAATTAAAGTAAATAAGGTTACCAGCTGGGAGAATGGCCTTAAACTAAATAACATGGTTAATATAAGCAGTGAAGATCTGGCAGCGTTGGCTAAAGACACCCATTAGCCTTTGCTGACGAGCTCATGCTGTTGCGTCTTCATGGCCTACACATGCCACAGACATGCCTTCGTTTTACTTTGCAGACTTACTCTGCAGATATTCCCAGATGACAAGATCTGCCTAATGTAGTTCAGGTTAACAAGTTTCGCACGCAGAAACAGGTTCCCTGCTCACGTTAGCAGCTCCCACGCTCTTTGCGTCTGTGCAGAGTGCCGTGAAGTTCGGATCCCGCAGTACAGAGCAGACACAGCAGAGCTGAGCCTCCTCCAGATTACTCACTGCACACTGCTGCCCGCCCCCTCCCCGCGCTGCAGAGCTGTCCGGGAGGGCTCCCCTTGGCACCCTGCGAACACGAACCACGCGCTCATCTGCTCAAGCAGGTATCAGCACTTGCCAGATGAAGCAGTCGAAATTGTTGCACGGGATCCGATCCAGTTTGCTGCAGCACTGTGCTGGTTTGTAGAGCCGTCCGTATGCCCCGTGGAAGTTCTGTGCCTCTTCTTTTCCTGCTTGGCCGCATGCTTTAAGTAGCAGCACATGCTTCACCCCATCCTGCATGGAGAGCAGAGGTGACGGAGGGTTAGCTGGGCTCCTGCCCAGGACCTGCAGACAGGTCTGCTGCTGTCCTGGCACTTCATATAGCGGTGTATAAAATTGCAACGTAGCCTACCTACCTTCCCAGGGCGCGTGGTGTTTCTCAGTAAAAGTGTATCTCTGTGTGAGTGAGAGGGAGGGAGGGAGCAGGTTTTTGCTAATGGGTTTGCTGCAGATTTCATGGATACTCGTGACCTGTGCTCCTAGAAAACCTAGGGGCTTATTTTAAGCACTTCAAGTATTCCAAAGTATTCCACCCTTTGCCATTAGAAACTTAAGTGATTTCAAAAAACTCAAACCAACAAAAGAGTTTGAATGTGAAGTTTTGTGTTTCTGTTATGTTGGTTGGGTTTTTTTTTTTTATCCTTCAGAGCAGACACGGTTACGCAGCTTTGTACACATTCAGCCTTGCAGGGAAAACAACTCTCTGTGCTTTTCACAGAATCGTAGAATAGTTTGGGTTGAAGGGACCTTTAAAGGCCATCTCGTCCAACCCCCCGGCCGTGAGCAGGGACATCTTCAGCTAGAACAGGTTGCTCAGAGAAGTTTACAGGAATTGGATCAGCTCACATGAGCTTTCAAAATCAGACTTCAGCAAAAAGAGGTGTAGGGAATAAAATTATTCTGTTTGAAGATTCAAATATTGATAGGAGGTATTTACTTTAGTAACTCTGGTCTTGTTAATGCCCAAGCAGTGGGCACTGCTGCCCTTTGCACGAGGCGAGTACTGCCTCGGGGTCCTCACAAGCTCAGTGGTACTTGCACAAGAAAAAAGTAGATTTGGTTCTAGAAAGACCATCTATGCGTAGATCTTTCTTTATGATTACAGTAAATCAAAATTGGTAAATAATAGTCCAAAAAGGGAGAAAATGCACATAAAGTGCTTCTCAGCTCAATAGCCAAGCCCTCCATTAAATTGGTCTCTCAAAATTTGAGGGGAGGGTTAAAAAAAAAAAGCAAACCAGAAGTCCCCCATCGCTGGTGTAGCCAGATGCCTTCAGGGACGAGCGTGGTGTTCTCTGGGCTCACGAGCATCACGGTCACGAACAGAAGTGAGAACAGATGAGCCCACTCAGTGCTGAAGAAGGTGCTGCGGAGGCGGCTGTTGGGAAGGAAACCCCCTTTCTGCACATAACAGTGCTAAAATAGTAACAGTGGGAGTTACAGAAGGAAAAAGTTATGATAAGCTCTACTGCCCGCCCCCGCGCCTCCGAGAGTTCGGGTGTGCTCAGGACGAGGAGCCAAGAAGTTGTACTGCAGGCACGCTCGCAGCCTGAGCTCATCCTTATTTATAGCTGTCTGCCCAACTGGTTCATAGTTCGGGGCACGGCTGCTGAAAGGCCTCGGAAGTGCTTCAGTTTGTGTGTCTGTTTGTTCACTGGAAAAGTGAAATAGTATTTTTTTAGAAAATGACAAGAGCGAGAAAACCCTCCAACTCAGAGAGCCTGAGGAAGTGATGTAAAAAATAAAACTGCACTATTTTTCTTTGGTATGTTGGGAATGTACTATACAACTCTGTTTAAAAAAAAAAAAAAAAAAACAACAAAAAAACCAAACCTCTAAGAACTTTGTTGTATTTGTTATAACATTCTGTCTAATTGTATTTTATTAACATTGTGTATTGACTTATTTATTTTTGTTGGGAGCGGACTACTCTCTTTATTGCTCAATTATTTATGTTTAAATGTAACATATGAATAAATACTTATCGTCAAGGCAATCTGTGGGGCTCTTTGGAAGTGATTTCTCTCCCCCCAAGGTAATTTCAGAGAAAGAACAGGGAGTCCTAAGGTCAGGGCTGTCTGGGAAGAGTGCGCAATATGTAACTCATGTTTCTATGACGAGCGCGCATGGGCTATTGTACTAAGTGGTATTTTTAAAGTAAGCACGTCATCACCAAATGGACTGCTAAGGTCCCTTAGGTGACTTTAAAGGTGGATGTAAGTTACACACAGTGCGTGCTGAAGAGCAGCTATCGCCACGCGCCGAGCCCATCGCCAGTTCAGCCCTGGGGAAGGAGTGGGAGCAGAAACAGGCCTACGACAAGTGTTAAAAAATAAAAGTTTAATCCTGCAATTTTAGGCCTGATCGTGCTGCAGCTAGAACTAAATCTGAGCTCTTGGGTTTCCAGGAGAGATCCTCATCCGTCACTCCTCGTTCCCCCTTCAAACCTCTTAAAAATCCTCCGGCTGCTTCTGTTCTGTAGCGGGGACTCTCCCTCCTTCAGAACCCGCCGTCTGCCCCGATGGCTGGTTTGCTGCCGGCAGTTCTTCCAGCAATTGCTTCTCCAGGTTTTTAGGGTGGAAAGCTCAGCCCAGAGGTGGGTCCCAGGGGGTAACGGAGCATTTCACTGTTCTACTGACTGTAAAAAACACCCAATAAATGCCTCTCTACGCTGGGGTGCGTGCAGCCATCCCTTGGGCATTGCTCGTGATTGTTACAGCTGTTAATCGTGTATTTAGCCTTATAAGAGAGGATAAGCCCTTTATGGAGTGTATCCAATGACATGCTGGCTTAAATAATCCTCCAGTGCCACTGTGTCCTCTGCCTTCATCTTGTCTGTGTGGTGGGACTTGGGGTGGGCAGGGAGAGGTGGGTGCTACAGCTGGGATTACACATTTGCGTTCTTTTCTAAAGAACCTTCTGTCTTATTACACCACCTCTCACCCACCCCCCAGCAGTCTCTTTGCACCTTCTCAGACCCTATCAAAGCCGGCGCTCAGCCAGCGGGTCCCCAACGCTGCAGAGCCCCCGTGGCAACCGGAGCTTATTTCAGCAAGATGCAGCAGCCCAATGAAGTTTCATCACCATGAAAGTCCCAGTGGTACCAAGTGCCGGCCGAAAACCAAACCAAAAGACCTTCCTCCCCCTTTTCTGTGAGCCGGAGCCTGTGCTGGCAGCCCGGCCAGGGTCCAGCTGCTCTCTCCACTCTACCACTAGTTTTGCCAAACACAGCAACTTTGGCCCTTACAGTTTAGTGCCACATCTTACGGTATCCTATTAGTCCAAGGCCTGCTTTCCGTGTCCAGAAGCTCACCTAGAAATGCTTTTCACGCGTGTGTGTGTGGAAGGAGTCGTGTCGTGTGTCTGTGTTCCCCCTCCCCCCCCCCCCAATAGCTCAAGAAGAGCTGTCTGAGAAAGGTGACATTTTTGGGGGTGGTGGTGAGGTGTTCAAAGGCATCACGGTGATTTCTGCCTGACGGGTCTTTCCGGCTCTGAGCTCTGACTGCGCTGATGCCGCTCACCCCCTCAGACAACGGCTTGAGCCGGCTCCTAAGAGCAGCCTGGCCTTAGCAAATCAGCAGAAACACATCTAAAAATGCTCCCGGGGAGGGGGGCAAAACACCCCCGAACCCCCTCCTGGGGCAGCTGCGCCGGCTCCAAACCCCTCACCAGCGCCCGGCGGCCACTGAGCTCCCCCCGAGATGACCACCCGAGACCCCTGAGCCCCTCTGACCCCCCCGACCCCTCCGACCCCCAGCGGAGCCCCTCCCGAGCCCCCAGACCCCTTCCCAACCCTCCCCGACCCCACGCAGAGCCCCCCCCGGACCCCCTCCGTCCCCCCCAGCCCCCGAGCGCCCACGGAGACCCCTGAACCCCTCCGATCCCCCCGCTGAGCCCCTCTGACCTTCCCCGACGCCCCCGCTGAGCCCCCTGTGCCGACCCCGAGCCCTGAGCCCCTCTGACCTCCCGCTGAGCCCCCCGCCCCCCCCCGAGGTCCCGCACCCGCCGGCCGGCGGGGACCGACCCGTGCCCGGTGCCGTCCCCCGCCAGCCCCGCTCCAAAGCCCTCCCGAGCCCCGGGGGGGTCTCCGCGGCCCCCCCTCCCCGGCTCCCCACACAAGTCCCGATGCCACCGAAGCTGCCCGAGAGGTGTGACCCGCCCGCGCTCCGCCTTACCGGGCTCCGCGTCCTCGTCCCGGCGCCAACGAAGCCGGGAGAGCCCGGGGCTCCGGCGGCAGCGCCTGCGGGAGAGAGAGCATTCACCGGGCCGTCAGGCGGGGCGGGCCCCCCCCTTCCTCCTCCCCCCCGGCGGTATTTCCCGTTCCTTCTCGCCCTCAAACCCTCTCCCCGAGCGCACCGGCCGCCGAGGGCGGCGCGGGGCCCGGCACCTCACCTGGTGAGGCGGCGGGGCCTGGCGGGGCCTTGGCGGGGCCCTCCGCCCGCGGCCGCAGCGTGAGGGCGGGCTCCGCCGGGCCGTGGCCGGGTCCTGTCCGTGTGGGGAGCGGGGCCGGGGGCCGGGCCGTGGTTCCCGGGTTGTCACAGGCTCTGGAGGCGGGAGGGAGCGCTCGGCTGTGTCCCCTCGGCCCGGCCCGGCCCAAGCGGGGAGCAGAAGGTGCGGGCTCGGGCCGGGGAAAAGGGCCGGAGCCGGCGGTGGTGGCGGCCTGAGGGGGCTGAGGGAGCGTTGCTGTTGTGAGGGGAACGCGACGCACGAAGGGAACCGCCGGCACCCAGGGCACAAGGAGGACAACGCGCAGTCCTGGTTCAGATTTCAGTGCATGTTTATTTCAGTTTTATATTTATTTCAGGCAAGTGCTTATTACATGGGTATTATTCATGTCGGATACCTAAATTCTGGAGCATGAAGAGCCAGTATAGTACAGCTGAATAGTAAAAATACAATATGTACAAAATTAGTTGGTTTCTTGTTTTTTTTTTTTCACATAGCAGATGTATCCAAACACATAAAAATCTTTTACAGTCTAGGTTTTTCAATAGTTAGTATTTCAGTAGATTGGTGACACAGTGACACGTCCTCACTGTAAACGGACGGCATTTGCCCGGGGTGCGCGGTGCCGAGGCGGCGGCTCTCCTGTGATGTGCACTGGCAATCGGCATCTTCAGCGAAACGGTCCCGACGCAGAGCGCGCAGGGAGGGTAAAGGTAAATGCCTTTCGCCAGCAGGGCGCTGACAGGCGGCGCGGGACGCGGGGGCAGCAGGGACGGGAGGTCCCCGCTCCCACCGCCGCTCCTCACCCAGCGATGCCCGGGCTGGCGCTTCACCAGATGCAAATAAATCGTTGGGTGGATGCAATTAGTACTGGTTTTCCCACTCTGTCAGGAAACACTCTTTTGGACCGGATTGTTAAGGCAAATCCGTAAGGCATTCGTACCAGGATTTCTCGTCTGGAGGTGTACAGCCCTGCGTGGGTGGGCTTCCAGCCCCGTGCAGGGACGGGATGGGAGTTTGGGGTGTTTCCCTGGAAGTGAGAGCTGACACAGGCGAGCCTCCCCCCCGCGAGCCGTGGAGGGCTCCGCGTGCACCACCAGTGCTCCTTCACACTCAAATTCATTTTCACAGCACAAAGAGAGGGTGCGAATTGATGGGCCTCATCCTGATCTACAGCAGAGCCGTGCAATCCCACCGAGGGAGCAAAATGGCATCCCACGGTCGGTAAGAATGTAAATTCCCAGTGCAGAACAGCACTGTGCCCTGCGCTGGCCCTGCAGGCAGCAGGGAATAAAGGAGAGCGGCACGTGTTGGCTGCGCATGCTGCTACCCAGCTCTGGACAAGCAGGAGCTCTGCCCCAGCGACTCGGCGTGGAGACGGCCAAATACAGCCTCCACCAAGGCTGCACCTACCCGATGCTGCGCTTGTGCTGGTATTTTGATAATTCAAATTTTGGATTATTATTTTTAAGCTCTATATAGCAGGAAGAGAAAGGTGACATGACTGCCCCTATCCTATTTTCCTTAATGCTAAACATCTGTTCCTAACAACTGATGTTTGACTAAGGAAGAAAATAATCTAAAAATAGTTTAATAATCAATTTTAATCTGTTCAAAATGATAGCAAGGGATGGAAAATGGGCCAGAAGTATGACAGTTTTCCTTTCCTCATTCCAGTATCTTTTAGAATTAAAGTAAGATTGAAATGAACAACTGCTCACTCAAGAAAAAGCCCAGCTGCGAAGTCTAAGCGGAGCCTCACCTGCGAGGTGCCCGGCAGCTGCCCACCCCCACGCCGTCTCTGGCAGAGTTAAGGCAGTCAGGTCCCAGCTCAGCGCAGCTGCACGGCTAATTAAGCTCAAGCAAGTGCCTAAAAGTCTGAGCCAGCGCGCTGCTCAGGTACGCAGAGGTCAACCGATTTACCAGGCCAAGAGCGCGCACCTTCACTGGGGACACTTCAGCACACATCACAGAAAGCAATGGGGCCAAACAAGCACCAACTGCGCCGTCACACCGGGCAAATGACGTCTTCTCCCCCGGCGCACAAGGGAGGTCTCCAAACACCCCTCTACCCACCCAGCCCAGAACAATTTCCACACTTTTTTTTTTTTTTTTTTTAAATGCAAAAAATTCACTCAGGATGCAAACCAGTCCAAAAGAGACACAGGCTACATACAAAAATTGGAGACACGATAAACTCTTGCATTGAAAGTCTATACGTATATAAACAGGCGTGCATACGGACAATCACACCAATACCGACACAAGCAGCAATAGTCTCACCTCCACCTACACCACTCAAAGGCATTTTACGTTTTTTTTTGTTTCTTTTATTCTTTTGTTACAGAAGGCCACTTTTAATTAAAGAAAAAGAGAGGAGCAGTCCAACACCAGCAGGCAGCAGCCTGGCCGGTCTTTGGACCTGCACGGTCATACGCTGAATGCCAATTAGTTGGTGGTGCGTTTCCTACCCAGATAAATTGCGTACGATTTTTAAAAGAGCAGAAGCCCCTGCAGAAGGGACGTCACCTCTGTCCAGCTCTCTGCTCAAGACAACAAAACCCGACCCTACCGGGGGCTGCCCACCCGAGCGCTCCTTGCCTTCGACACCCGGTACTCAACGCCCGCACAGACGGACACACACGCACCCCCCCGTGCAGAAGCAGCGGTCAGATGGCAGCGGTTTGGGTTCAGCCCTGTTTTTCTGGGTGCGAGAGGTGGGTTGCCGGCTGGCACCCCCCGCCATGCCCCCGGCACCACACGCAGCCGCTGCCCCCCCCGGGCAGGCAGAGCCCAGTGCCACTCGCCAGGCAGGGCTGTGCCAGCAGCGGGGACCAGCGCGGGGACCAGCCCGTGAACCTCCGCACCACCGACCCCAGCAACACCACGGCACGGGAACACCCCACGCTGCACAGCCCTGGACAGCCCAGGTGTGAGCGAAGGGGGTGCTGGCGCCCTGCTCCCCCCCAGGCTATCGTCCTCCTCCCCAGGCAAACCCCGCGCTGCTCAACCCCCCTCAGGGGGGCACCGCTCCTGAGCACAAATCACAAACAAAGCATGCGATTCCTTCTCTGTGGGTCGTCATCATAAAAGAAAAATGCACAAGAAATGTTTTTGGTCACAAACTAGCGCTCAAACGCACCCAAGCTGGGTGAAACAGCGCTGCCCCACGCGGCGGCGGCGGCTGCGTGGCCGTCCCCTCTCGCTCTTTGCAACTCAAACGCCAGCAGAAAAATGGCCTTGTCTGAAAGGAAGGCTGAAGGCAATGGTCGGGCTTAGGCTCAAATAAAAATGATTTGGTTTACAGAATGATGCAGTTTGCACGACATTGTCAGCTTTGGGAGCTGGGCTGCACGTGAGGCACCGCGCGCCCCGTGCCCCGCTCCGCAGCGGGCAGCAGCCGCCGGCAGCGGCATCCTCAAGTCTCTCCTCAGTCTTTCCTGAGATGAGCGTGGGTTTTGCCTGAGAAAGGTGTGAGTCAAGACTTGATGACGTGGCCCTCGGCAGCTGCCACCGCTGTGGCGCACCGGCCGAGCCGGAGGTGCCAGCGGCAGGAGCCCCGGGGAACGCTGCTCCGAGAGCCTGGCTGTCACCGGGTCTGGGCATGAGTCACCACGTCCCCAGCAGCGCTGGCACAACTGAGACTGTTGATACTCTGAATAACACCAAGGTTTCTCCAGCCAAGGCAATCCCTCACCGTGTACTACGACAGGACTGTAACCCTAAGCAGGGCTTTAAACCCAGCTCGTGAATTGGGAATTCAAAAATTCCTACTGCTTGTCCACCTGATACCATGCAAAAAATGGTTAGAATTACTTTCGGTAGTTTGTCTGCCTTTTTTAAACTCTTCCGTCTCCCTGTTGCCCTCCCCACCTGTTTCGATCAGTTTTAGAAATCCTGAGCAATCAGAGGATGAGTGAAGGACAGCAGCGGCTCCAGCCAGGACCACCGCAAACGCCGGACAGCAAGACATCGCCAGCCCCAGGAGTTCAGAGAGGAATCTCGCACACACCGTGTTCCCAACTCCGGCTGCGGGGACAGCGAAGCACACACGGAGGCAGCAGCCGCGCACACCAACACACACGCGCACAGGGAGGCACGACCCGACCCGACCCACTGCTGCTCGGACCCCACGCAAGCCACTGCGGAGAACGTGGGGAATCGGGTCGTTTCCCTTCCTAAGCTAAACTATGGGGTTCTGGCTAATTTTTATTGGTGAGGTCAGGAATACATTCCCGTATTTAAAGTGTCAGCTCTAAGAACTCTTTTCAGGACAATTGTAAAGCAGCAGTTTGGGTTTTATTCCTCTCTGCCCGCACTCGGCAGGTGAGCGGAAAGCAGCCCGAAGCAGAGCAGCGGAGGTGCCCAGCCACCAGCCCGCTCCTCCTCGGCAGCCGACCCGGCTCTGCGCAGCCGCCGGGGCTCCCTCCGCCAGGCTCCGAGGAGCAAAACCACCCGTCTGCTGCAGCCCCGCTCCCCGGCCTGGCTGTGCTGTGAAAGCAAGACATGATTTTTGCATGTAAACATAGCTGCCCGAGGGGTTTCGCTCACACACAGGTCTGCTGGGGTCTATTTCAAACAAACACGACTGCGCTGGCTGAAGTTTTTAGCACAGCTCGAGCTTTTGAGCACGTTTTTGCTGTTGGTAGGGTGACGAGAAGCGTGGGGAGCACACAGGCTGGGAGGTCGGGAAGCAGAGCACCGCAGGTGACGGACCCAGAGCCTGCCCTCGGTGGAAGCATCTCCGCTAACCTACAGGCTCCGAGTCGGGCTTGACGGGACAGAAAAGTCTTCTCAAAACTACCACATAGAAAACGCATTTGCTATTTTTTCTGTGGTATGGTTACCAGTAACTAATATTATTCAACAACAGAAGAGATTTCTTGTAAACTTCATATTTATTGATTTTTTTGGGGACAAATTAGATCTTCTGAATCCCAAAGTGTACATATATATATTTATATATAGCTTTCTCCATAGGGAAAACACATATATCAAAGGAGGAGAGACATTTCTAAAGTGCCCCTTGTTATACAGTACTGAACATAATTTCTAAGAGCATTAGCGTAAATCTGAAGTTTCTGAGCAGGAATGACAGACACGGGGAAAGAAGGGCTGTGGTTTCCTCTTTTCCCCACAGAACAGAAAGAAGTTTGCTGACTTTTAAAAACAAACAGGAAAACCCCAAAGAAACGTTTCTGGTAGCCATGGAAAAGGCAGATGAGAACAGGGGAACCCAAGACACCCGGACCAGCTTACGGGCTGGCCGAGCGCGACAAGCTGTTCTTCAAGCAGAGGGGAACACCGGTGAAGGGGTTCAGACACACCGGCACTGCAGAACTCCAAGGAGGAGAGGAAAACTGGCAAAGATGCGGACTTGTACATGAGCACGGTAGTGACACTGTTACCTTTAAACCATAAGGGAGTAAAAGATGAGGAGGTCAGCAGCATCACCTCTCCTTACAGTAAAGGCCATTAAATAATCCCCCAGAAAGCTCATTCGCCTGTGTCACGTAAAATGGGAACTCTTTTCTCCATCCGTACGCTTTTCACTGTGGCAAACACAGAGCAGCGGCGCGCCTGGGTCACGGCTAGTTACCGGCCTCTGCCTCGGGATAAGAAGCCAAGGGGGTTAAGGTGGGAGCAGAGTTTTCCATGCAGAAAGTAAGCCGTCATGCAAAACTGCAGGCAAGAAGAGCAGGACCGACCTGCGCAGGCTGACCCCGCAGCTCCCACCAAGCTGGCACGCAGGGAACGCCGCCGGGGGGACAGAGGGGCTGGTGGCCAGCCCCCGCGTGCTGAGCCCCGCTTTCCAGCCGGGGCTTTTTCTCCAAATAAGCTCAGCCACTCTTGACTAGAAATGAGCCTTCCTGCCTCGATTTGGTTATTTTATGAGTTGGAACAGTAAAAAAAGGCAGAAAGAAGCTTCCTCCCTCTCCTAACGCAGCTACAGAAGGCAAAGCCACGCGGTTGCTCCGAAGAAGGGAGATGACCCTCTTGCAAATACTGAGTTTTCAAGAGTTTCTGATGAGGAGCAAGTGTCCTGTTATCTAACGCTGTTCTCCAAAATACTGGCACACAAAACACATGGGCCTTGGGAAAGCCCTCGCACGTACAAGGAGACAATAAAGCCCTGGCGATTCTGCTAACCCCGCAGCGTCAATGGTGCACTAGAAGTGAGAACAATCTGTTTAAATGTGGTTTAAGGATAAGGAATCCTTAAAGATTTGTCCACCCTGCCGTAGGAACTGTGCTACCAACACCGGCACGAGCCTCCTGGACTCATGGATGGAAGGAAAACAAAAAAGAAGAAAGGGTTAACTATGGAGCAACCCAGGGCTTTATGAACAGATCTAACGCAATTCTCAGCCACGTCTGCTCAGAAGGCACAATCACGCTTGATCTCTGTTTGCAGTAGCTACTCCTGTCTCCAGCACAGTTTCAACCATAGCATGGACGGTGCGAAACGGGCAAGTTTTCTTAATTGAACCTCTGCCACTGTTCACAGCTGTCCACAACCAGGCAAAAGTCCTGCTGGAGTCCCCAGGCATTTTGGGCAGACTATGGATCATGTTTTCCTGCGGACGATCTTGACCCAAAACCAGACGTAGCCAACCAGCACAGCGAGGGGTGACCGCTCAGCACCACCTCACCTCCTCCTCCGAACGGGCATCGCTGCCCACGTGTACCCGGACAGACGCTAGCAGGGACCTTCCTCCCCTCCTGCCCCGAGGAAAACGTCCGCTGGCTACAGCGGGAATTTCGCCTGCATTAAGGACTGAGGAGTATTTGTTTTTCAAAAGAGAGGAAGACGGAAAAGAGATCATTAATAGCAGTACTACACACAGAACGGTGCAAGGACCAGAATACTCGGTCAGCCATGAAACATGTCCTAAGCAACCTCCCAGTCAGGTGGGCAAGTACCCGCAGAGCCAAACTACATCCCTCCTCTCCTGACTCCGGGGCAGTTTGGCTGCAGTGAGATCTGCCCTAACCACCGGGAAGGGTGAACAAGAGGGTCCCTTCGGATGCGGGGCTGTTCTTTGGTGCACGTCTCACTGTCGTCTGTAAGACACGAGTTATACGCACTGATCTCCTGCAGTATATACCCTCACCCTACACAAGACTAGATTTTTTTCTCCCCCACCAAAGAAAAAAAAGATGTCAAAACTGCTTGCATTTTGGAAGATACTGCATGCACATTCATCCATTTTCTAATCCACTGACTCCCACACTAAAACATGGTCAGTTCAGGAACAAACTAACGAAGGAAAGTAATCCATGCAGCAAATCTACTTAATTTCTGTTGGTCTTCTTATCCCAGGTTCCGCTCTATCAGGCCAGATAAACATATTGCGAGTTGCCAGCACAAAATATCTGCCCCTGCAAACCACACACGAACCCAAGAATCGTGGGGGCTTGGGACTGGCAGGAGGAATCCTGGAAGGGGGAGTGCCATGCACAGAGATCTGCAAAATCAATTATTGCATCAGCAAAACCAAGCCAAAACAAAAAACAAAACCCCCAAAAAACCATCCAAACAAAACATTGTCAAGCATTAAAATAATAAAAAACATTATTTTTTTTTTGACATAGCTATAAAAATCAAGTCATTTATAAAACTGCAACAAATGAAGTCCGGTTGTGTATTCTTTTTCCTTTTATTAGACAGGACAGAGAATTTCCTTAAAATGCCATAACAAGTCACAGTGATTTTAGATGTTTTTTTGAAATGTAATATATTGACGGGAAATACCTTTAACATGGTTTAACTTTTTTTTTTTTTTTGTCACTGTATATGTACCCTGGTCCACCAAACCATCTATCTTAAAGTTTCTTGTTTAGAGAGGACACTCTGTCTTCTTCCTCCAAAAATGAATTTTGTCTAATAATCCTGCAAAATAATCAACCTTACAAAAGGCCTTCTTCAAATGTTATATTTATATATATATGTATATACATATATATACACACACATACACACATATATATAAATATAGACTTCTATGATTTTTTTTCCCATTCTACGCAATGTCTCAATGAAGAGATCAGCAATTTTTATTCTACAAAGAAGCAACACATAAAAGGGGAAAATTAAAAGTCTTAAGAACATCATATCCATATTTCACTGATTACACATAAAAGGAAAAAAAATCACCATGAACAACTGTCTTTGAAGTTTTCTTGGATTAGCAAAATTCAAGTGCAGAGAGGCGCCGTCTCTCGCTGCCAGCGGCAGGTCGGTTACTGGGCGGCTGAGGACAGCCCAGCCCGGCATCCCGCCACTCGGCGCTTTCTGCACTTCCCTCCCGCGGAGTCGGACGTGGTTGGAATGTATGGAGTTTAGGAAAGGTTCCCAACAAAGACCTCGCCGTTGGACGATCCCCTCTAGGCCAGCTTCAGTGTGCTCACTGGGAATGATGGCATGGTTACCATAGTCACCGGATTTAGGACCGTTTGCCCAACTAACTGCGGGTGATGGACAACTTGGGTTCCTACAGCAGGCTTGGCCATCACCGCTTGCTGGCCAAGGTTTGTGGTTCCATTCACTTGCTGGTGCGAGATGGTGTGAGCAATATGGCTCACCACGGGCTGGCTGACGGCCACGGGCTGAGGGTAGATGGGCAACTGCTGGCCGAGGTGGGCCATGTGGTTGATGGTGGCTGGGTGCACAGTGATGTGGCCGATAGGCTGAGCAGCAGTGGTAAGTTGCACAGGGCTGGACGTGGAAGGTGCAATGTGAGCAATGTGCTTGGTCTGTGGACCCTGAATCACGTGGTTGACAGTCTGGATGACCGAAGCGTGGGTAGTGGCGGTGTGGGCAATAACAGTCGATTGCACTGTCGAAGCCGCCACGATGTGAGTCTGTGCAGGGACGATCGCCTGCGGCTGGACCAGTGCTTGTGTCTGGATGGGAGGCTGTGCGTGGGCTGGGGTTTGTTTCTGCTGGATGGACAGGTGCTGAGGCAGAACCGCCGGGTGGTGGGAAGCAGCGTTTGAAGGGACGGCTTTCAGGAGCTCCGGGTGCTGGCGCTGGGTTAGTTTTGGTAATGAGTTCACTGGCCTGTCATCTTCCATGTCTTCATCCATGTTGTCTTCACCCTCTGGAAAAAACGAAAGGAAGAAACTCCCATAAAAAAGAAAGCAGAGCACGAACTGGACTAACCAGGCTCCCTACAAGGCAGCACAAGAGGAAGAGACAACAGCAGGAGGAGTCACTGAGCTACGGGCAGGCGGCATGGCATGGCGCAGTGCGGCACGGCACGGCAGGCTCCACCGAGCCCCAGTGGGGCAGCACACCCCTCTCTTCCCTGCTTGCGGGCCAAGGACCCGGAGCCAGGCAGGCGGGACCGGGTCGGAGCCCCAGCTAGGGAGAGGTGCTCACAGCAGGCTGAGAGGTCTCGCTCGGCAGGCGAGGGAAGCAACGCCAGCAGAGGCAGACGGAGAGCACCCGGGCTGAACTCCGTCGGGGCTGAAGAGCTCTCCTTCTGGGAAGAGGAACAGGGTGTCTTTTCCTGTCCGGTTGTTCCACCGATTGGTACCACCCCTTCTGCTCCCCGAGCAGGAAGGAAACAGCCACGGAGAAACACAGCAAGTTCCTCGTCGGGTTCTGGAAAATGGACTCTCGTCCAGACCAGGAACTAACGAAGCAATGCAGGAACATGCTGACCCTGCGGAGATCCGGAAGACGAGCAGGGCACCCTGCACTGCCTGCTCTAAAGGCAGCCACGCAGTAGAGATTAAAAATCTCAAAAGATACAGAAGCAGGAGGAAAACGAGGGAAGACACTTCCCCTTTTGCAAGCTCTGTGGTTAATAGTAGCTTGAAGCGATGGTTTTCAGCAGAGGCCAGCTGGAGAGGTAAATGGCTGACACTCCTATTGACAAAGCACTCCTACTCTCAACTTCCATCAGCCTACACTCGGTGCCTGCGAGTGTGTTCAAAGGTGGTGAGCCTGATACAAGCCTGAATGAACCAGAAAACTCAGGTTTTCCCTTCCTGGAACTCGTTGTATCATCTGCCTGGAGTGCCAAGAGCAAATGCTGTCACGATTTGAAGGAACTGCTGCAAATGGTTACAGACTGCTACAGCCTCCTCATCTCTGGAAAGCAAAGCACTGTACATCCACCGACTGCCTATTCTTCCTGCCGCAGATGACTGGTATGGAGAAAAGCATGCACTCTCCTATCCCACAAAAACTTCTTACTGGGAACAGCACGCCAGATATTCGTTAGTATCATTTCATCTTCACTGTGAATCCTTTTCTCACAACGTGAAGGCTCATTAAGTTGTTCAAATGCTCTGGTGATCCTTCCTGTACCAATTCCTTCTTCTCTACGTGGCTGAACACCCTCCCACATCCACGCACAAATACACGAGGACGCTCAGGCACCACTCAGTTCTAACGAGCGGGGATGCACAGTTATACAGGAGGAATACTAAGTTTTGAAAGCAGGGAGCTCCATGTGAGGTATCAGCAGACTGGATGTGCAAACCTGCGCTTTGTATCTACCTAATGTGGATGCACGATTTTCAGTTTACTCTACACAAGTGGCAGTGTGTTATTAGGCCAACATCAATGATTACAAACCACTTGAAAACCTTTTACTTTATTCTGAATGCGAAGAAACCTTGACGGTGCTAAATGAAGATCGCCACCACCGCTATATAGCTGTGTCAGTGACATATGGTGATGATTACAAGAAGAGAAAAATTATGGGTACCTGATGCTGTCGAGGTAGATGCCTGGTCATCCTCTGGCTGAACTGTCTGTCGAATAATTCTGTCTATCTCCACGATGTCCATCCACTGGCTCAACTCGTTCTTCAATTCCGCCAGTCGCTGCTGGGTAGCAATCTTCTCTCTTGCCAGCCGCTCCATCTCATGTTCATATTCTTTTTCCTTCCTCTTTAAAGTCTAAAGACAAAGGGAAGAAAAAGAAATATAAGGAGAACAAAGACACGTATATAATCTACACTAACCTGGTCGCTCCCATGTCCATAGCTCAGGTTATTTATTACCAGTTATGCTGGTGTAAAACACGTTCAGATATAGTTACACCTTTCGAATTCAGGCAGCAAGGGAAAGGACAAGAGCCAGCCACGAAAACCTAAAGGGTTACTTTGGCCAACCGCTTTCTGTCCTCTGAAGGAAAACTGGTGAGCCTCCAAACTGAAATGCTTAACCACGTCAGGTGTGAGTCCCTTCAACTCCAGGGGTAAGTTTAAAGCCTAGAACTCCTCAGGAAAAGCTGTAAGGCTTTCTCTCTGAAAAAAGGTATTTCTGCCACTCTAAAGACAGAAAATGAAATCTTCTTCCTGCATTCTTTCTCCTTTGCTTTAACCTCCCCAACAGAACTTAAAAATCTAAGGACCAAGAGCACTGAACTATGACTATGGCTCGTATCTGTAATGTGGAAGCCAGACCCTTCCCAGCATTTCCACCCTGCTGACTTCCTAAGCTAAACACAGGACGCTGACGGTACATGCGTGCAAACACTGGCAAGAAAGAACGTCTGTAAGGACACCAACAAACGACTCATGGGTGCAGAGCGCGCGTGGACCACGAAGCAGGCTGTCTGAGGCCCCAGATGGGTATTTGTTGGAGGTGCAGCAACATAACCCGGGACTCTCTGTTCACTCCTCTCTTCTGTTTCAGTCCAAGGGAGCTCCTTGTTGCACTTCAACATCAGTTTAGCGCGACAGGGGTGAGCACTCAGTTCCCAACATCAGCCTCACTTCACCTGCCTTATGAAATATTTGCAGAGGATTAGGGCTTACCGCAGACTGGTGGGAAGGTGCAAAGGGAGGGAAATGGCTGCAGTTCCCTCCGACCGCCGTGCGAGAGGACATGAGACCATGGTCAGTTAGCCACCCGGAGAGTGGGGCTCTGGCATTTTTAGTATCTATTTCCAAGCATCCCTAAGGAAAAGTTGCATCTACACAGACAGCAGTGCTCCTGCACAGCAACTGCCCGCTGCCCATGGCTTGAGAAAGGTGGAAAATACCCCACATCCTTGCACAAAGACGGAAATCCCGTGCAGAAAACTCTGCTCTTATGCAGGAAGATAAAACCACAGACGTACTGAAGTATTTCAACGACAAAAATGCGTAGGAAGAGATAGTATCTTTTACTAAACCCACTGACAGTAGCTGGGGAAAAAAGACAAGCTTCGGGCACACAAGCCCAAGTAGGTCTACCCAAAATCAGTGCATTTCCAGAATGAGTACATAAATCACGGAGAGAGAGGGAACTTTTACATGGTCAGAAGAAAAGAAAAAGCACAAGTACTCATTAGCTTCTGAGCAACACACACCACACCAAGAGCTCCTGACCTAGAAGAGATGGTGAAGAGCAACAATACCCGCACCACGAGGCAACTCCTCAAGTCAAATGCAAAGGAACAGTATATGTTCTCCTCTTCTGCCAATGCCCACTCAGTGCTGGAAATCTGGTACGTTCATCGGCAGGGGAGGGAAGAGATGCTGCGTCAGTCAGTACAGTACACAAAAATGCCAACTACTATTAATGGGAAATATAAACCACATAGATCTGGTGGGGATCAATTCCTGAGCAGTGCAGCAGAAAAACAATAGCTGATCTTCACAGAAGGTACTGTTTCACGAGATTTTAAACCAGT
The DNA here is from genome assembly GCA_017639485.1 of Pluvialis apricaria. NCBI lineage: Eukaryota > Metazoa > Chordata > Aves > Charadriiformes > Charadriidae > Pluvialis > Pluvialis apricaria. Next base: position 2,922,997 of record CM030024.1, read on the forward strand.
AGCGTAGCACTGAACAGCAACAGGATAGAGAACCTGTCCCCCAACCCAGGTCAGCACATACTACAAGCATAAAAAGAGACAAAATAAGTGAAATCTGCAAAACCACGTATAGCCTGTCTATTTTCTAAAGTTGAGTTTCACCATTGAGCACCTAAATCACATACACACTTCTGAAAATAGCTATACAGCCCTGCACACAGCCTGCGTGGATGCTCTTTGTCACTCACTGCTGGCAGGCACCGAATTTAAAACCAAACCTTACACTTAGCAGAGCGGCAGAGGATCAGACTCATGAAGTTCTGAATATGTGCTCTTTATTTCTCTCTCAAGTTCTCCAGGACAACTGCAATCCGAACCCGACCTCATGCGCTTCAATGGTTCTGCTGGGCTTTTATCTCAAAAATTAGCCAGGAATAACTTTAAAGCCTGTTCAGCCAGGCCTTTAATCCTGTCTTCTTATAGAAAAGTAAAATGGAAAAAAAAAAAGTACCTTTGTGCCAATAATAACAAAAAAAGGAAGTATTTTTAAAATGGTCAAACAATGCGTATTAGCAGGGCATGATCACTCCAGGCGCAGAAATGGAGACAACTCCTCTCCACGAGGCTTACGCTTTGCCTCCTGGCGCAGCTGGCTTTAGCTCAGCTAAAAGCCTCTCGAAACGGACAGTTTCCAGGCAAAGTGGGCACTTCTGTCCCTCTCCGCTGCTTTTTAAACCGTACCCAGGCAGCAGATACACCGACTCCTCAATGCCAAGGTTTTATAGTGGGACACCCCAGCAGACCTGCAGCCTGCAGTGAGAGGAGTTACCGGGACAGCAGGGAAGGTCTTTCGGTGCAGGAGATGCAGGTACGTGGGGACAGGGACTGGCGGGACTCCCAGCTCTGCACCAGCGCTGAGACAACGCACTAGCCCGGAGACGGCGTTTAGATCCATATGTGGATGAAGCCGAAATCCATATGCTGGTTTTAACATCTGTTACCCTACCGAGTGCGGCCAAAGCATTTTGCCTGACCCAGAAAACACAGTAATGCCGCGTGTGCGCTTTGATTTCCTTGCGGCCGAAGGGACGTGGGTGGGACGCAGAGGGCAAAGCTGAGGCAACGAGGAAGGCACATGCTCCCGTGCTCGGGTCTGCGTAGGCAAGAAGAGAACTCGCCTGAACATCTTCTCTCTTACTATCTAATCAGGAAAGAAGCAAGCAGGAGAAAGCCTGAGACTAAAATTGCTGCGTACAGACGTGAGCCCAGCCCCTCTCTGCAGTATTTCTCTCCAAACGCCTTCTCCATGCGGTTACGCACAGGGCACGATAACGAAAGGACAGACTGCAGTAACGCAGCTTTCCAGGAAGCATAAGAAAGAAATCCGCGCAGGCTCAGCACCCCTACCGCGCACGGCACAAGCGTGTTCATGCAGCTTTGGCTCCCTTCCCCGCTGCGAGAGGACTCCCAGCACCGGGGGGAAGCACAACTCTGCGGTACGGACAGGGCAGCTGGCAATTAGTTACAAACTTTTAATTACTGAAAAGGCAGGCAAACCCTTAGCAAGCACCAGGACGAGTCTCCCAGCGAACGGGGCCATGGCGCTCTCTCTGTCGCTCTCCGGGTGCTCCACTCCTCCAGCACAAGCTCCGGGATGTGGAGCTGCTCCAAGCCCAGCCCTGTGGGCTCTGCCTCCCTCCATGCTGCCGGCCGCCCCGGCCCTCCCCGCGCTGGGAAACGGCTTGTCGGGGTGCCAGCTCCCGGCAGCCACTCGCCACGACGGCACGCTCCTCCCGGGGCTCCTGCAAGCGGCCCCCCCCAGCCGGCGCGCTCGCAGGCTGGGTGCTCTCCAAGGGAAGCTGCCGGGGAGGCTGGAGGAGCAGATGGGCTGGAGTCTCTGCTGGCACCAATAATCTTCCAAGAACTATTCTAGGATGCAAGTCACCGTGGCTCGCTTGGTAAAGACGGATCTCACGGCTGAGCTGCTTTGGCCTAACAATGAACTGGGTGTGATTAACCGGAGCCTCCCTCCCTCCCTCCTGCAGCGGCCCTCCCAGCACGGCCCCGCTCTCTGCGGGCACCGGCCTCGCACCGCGCAGGCTCCGCGGGGGCTGCGCGTGTGCCCCGCGTTCGAAGGGGAGCCTGGGCGCAGGAACAGAGCCGACCCCAACCTGCAGGCCCCTGTGCAGCCGTGGGCACTCATCTCCTCCAGGAACCTGCTGGAGAGGGACGGGGAGCAGGGACCCTCCTGCCTTTGTTTGTCCTCCTTCCCACTGGTGGCCAGCACGGAAGAGGGTGGGTGCATGTCTCCCGTGTCCCCTCTGAGCAGCATCACCAGCAGCCCCGTGGACAGACGGCTATCTGGAATCTGCCTGCCGACAGGGTATTTCCTGCAGATCATCCTGCCCACGTCAGGTGCCAGGTTTTCCCAGCTGTCAGTAGAAAGTCCACAGTGACAGCCAAACCTTAGTCATTCTGACTCTGCTCGCCTACCTACTCCCAAACAGAAAACACCTTTAGAGATATGCGTTGGTCTCCAGTACATTTTTTCTAAAACAGGAATTTCTTACAACAGCAGCAGTATCACAATAGATCCTACACGATACAAAAAAAGAGAAAAAAGTCACAGCAGTTTTAAAGTAATAATCAGCCACACAGACACTCCTTTCACCAAACCCAAACCTTTGGGATCTTCCAACAGAACTGGCACGCAAGGCTAGAGCTGAAACGGGCAGAAGGGACCCTGAAACTACATACAACAAAGTAACTAACTGAAAGTGACATTTCAATAAAAAGAATTCATACAAATTCCCCACGACCTGTCTTTCAAGGTCTGAAATTTCATTAAGGCAGAGGCATGTGCGTCTGGCACAGCTGCAGGTCTGTAACTGCCATCCGACTCGGCTCCTGGCCGCCGGGAACAGCAACGGCGAGGGCTCCGATAAGGTGCTGGTATCTGGGATGACGATTAAGCTGTCTGCCGACTTCCTGAAGGGTATGCACCCCCAGCTTTGACCCAGCCCTGAAGACTCAAACCCTTGTTCCTGAATTCCCTTCCCAGAAGACGCTGCTTTCCTTTGCACCGTCTTGCTGTTTCTCTCAGGACACGGTCCCTGCAGCAGGGGACAGGTCTCAAGTCCCGCAGACTCCTGGAAGTCACTACTTTAAGGATGGCTGCACCAAAAGGTGAGAAACCCTGAGGAGAGTTCAAACCAGACGGCTTTGCCTGTGGGAGTCGGAAACCAGTGAGCAGGCAAGAGGGCTCACCAAAACACACCTCTGCCATTCCCGGTATTGGCAGATGTAAGCGAGGCAGCTGGAGTCCCTCTTCCCAAGGTTAAACTGAATCTGAAACACTGTAGTATTAAAAAAACCAAACCATCCAAACCTCATAATTGTAATCAATTGACCAAAAATTCCTGCCACACATACCGAGCAGCTCAACACGGACCCGGGCATCGCAGGCCTACCAGCAGGCTCCGCTCTCAACGCGGCAGTCCCTTCACCCGGGGTGACAGGACAAGCACTTGCAGAGACAATACGGACTCGAGGACAGCTGTGGTCTAGCGGAAGCCCACAGCTGGCAATCCCTGTGTCCAGACCGGGAGTCCCTATTCCAGCACTGACTTTGCAGCTAGACTTCAAATGTTGTTGTTAAAACCCTCTGCCCTCCTCCCTTCTAGATCTGCTGCAACTTGGGGCTGGGCGATGCTAGGAGAGATGAAAGTCTGTGATTTCAAAGTTTATCTGACTTTAAATTATCTGAACATGAAACAATTACAAAAAAGTATCCAGTTGAGTTTCCTCCTAATAGGCAGTTATGCGCTTTAGGAGTTTTACGCTGAGCCCAGATTCACGCTATGTCACAGACTTAGTCCTGGCGAGGATGAGGATCTGTGCACATCCAGGTCTGTGCTAAGGGAAAGCCCGCTGCGTGGGCGAGCGCTCCCACTGCCCAGGCTCTCGCCATACACAGGTCCCTTGCCATGCACAGTGCCACTCTGCAATTTGGGAAGCCTACACTGACCTCACGGAGCGGGTGAGCAGACCCGGTGCCCCTTCCTTCTTCTGCACCTAGCCAGCATCGCTGCCACCCACGCGTCAGTGTTCAACCAGAGAAGCAGCACACAGACGGGATCACGCCTACTGCGAACCCCTTTGTTTAACCTGGTTCATGAAATACCGATCCTGCTTCTTCATGGTGGAGAAGTCACTGAAGTTAGCTGCATTTCTCTTTTCCCGCCCGCCTCAGAGAGCGGTGAGGACTGACGGTGCTGGGAGCTGCAGAGCCCCGGAGAAGGCGAGGTGCAGCCATCCGCAGTTTTGGTTCTCTGCTCTGTGCAAAGCAGCCGGGCCCTTGCAGCCCAAAGCCGGAGAGACCTGATCTGAGCACAGCTCACGCGTACCGGAGACGGCAGCCTGATTTCCACCAGCTCAACAGACGCACACCCCACCCCGAGACTGCTCTTTTCCACGCAACAAACTTCGGCACAGACTCTTCTCCTTATGTGTGCAATGACTGTGGGATTTCTTTTTTTAATGTTAAGGAACTGAAGCCTGGGTTGCCCAGGCAACTTTTACTCCACAGTGTAAGGAAGCTACAGTGAGAATCAAACTTTAAAACATATTTATTTTTCACTTCTATGCACTTAAAAAAATGCCACAAGAGCATCACTTAGAAGAGCCAGTAAACCCTAACCCTGATGTGGGGGAAGCTGATCTACCCCAGGAAGAAACCACAGATTTCCTCATTTTCATCTGAATCCATCCATGGCTTTTGACAGTTGTGAAGTTTTGCAAATCAGCTGCTGGTTCTGGTGAAAACAAGTTGGTCATTTTGCTCTGAACATCTACAGTTCTCACAGTTAAACTCCTAACCACATGTGAAATAGGGAGCCGAGGCCAAATAAAGTGCACGGCAATCGTTTGCTGCAGGGATCAGCATCCCTGCAAGAACAATTTTGAACGTGAAAGTTGTATTTGAAAGGTACTTTAACCGTACAGCGACACACTCCAGCATGTGTGTAACATAAAGCACAAGGGTGGTCCCGTGGAAAACACACCTTATTGCGAAGCTGCGAAGTCCTTTGCTGGGCAATGCCTGCAGAGGACCAAGGGCCGGGGGACCACCTCTGACCGTGGCCCTCTCCAGTGCAGAGCGGCTGCTGCTATTGTACGCAGGCAGAAATGGTGACAAGGGAGCAAGGGCAGCGGTGAAGAGTCCCTTCATCTTTTATTTAAACAGCAGCGACCAAATTAAAATCCGTATGTGGGTTTGCTTTTGCTCCCCGTGAGTATCTGATTTTCCTCCTTTACACGTAGCTGTCAGCTTCAAAGCAGCCTTTACCCCCGTGGATTATTAAAGCAAGACCAGCACAACTGCGGCGACAGCAAACACCCGATGCTACACCAGTTGTAACGTTTCGCCCCTTTGTGCCCATTCTTCTTGCTGTTTCGGAGCTGCTATTTGGTCCTTGTGTGCATCCCACTTGCCATTATTTGGTAAACAAACCAGACACAAACTACTGTTGTCGCTACGCAGCAACAGTCATTTGTCACTGTAAAGAATTTTCCATTTTATAGCTGGCTGTAATTAAATTGCTTATTCTTATGTCAAAATTGAAAATAATGCTATCAATGCTTTCTCTGCGCTTGCCTCAAGAATAATGCTAGCCCTGTACTTGGCATTAGTGAGGTTTAAAAGGTCTATTCAAAAGCTCCCCTTATAAACATTATATTAGCAATTTAAAAACACACTTTCAATTATGAGCTTTTCCAAAAGCGTATTTCAGCTGTTGTGTTCTATTACATGGCGCTCATTGATTAAAAATTCCTCATCAATGAGCAATCATGAAAGTGATTTGCAATTTTGAACCAGATTCTTTAACGCTTTGCTACTGGGATGGCAGCCGCTGCAGCAAACCAGGAGCTGCTGGGCCGGAGGCGGTGCCCCAGCAGCAATCCCACCCGCGGGACCTCCACGCCATTCAGCACAGACCCGACCCAGCCGGTCCCGCTTTCCACTGCTGTATGGGGGTTTGGTTCCTATATATCATAGGGAAAAAAAAGCTAAACCCTAAGGAAAGGATCTTATCTTTGCAGGGACTGCCATGCTGCAGCGTATCTACAGCATCACTTGTCCACCAGCCTGTCTCCCCAAAAGCTGCAAGCAGAAACATCAGGAGACAGAGGAGCGCTGAGGAGCCCACAGTCCCCAAACAGCCCAAGCCCCCACACCTCTGTTGGCAGAGGTGCCGCAATCTCCTGCAGTACTTTGGAGTTTTGCATTAGTTACAGCGATTTGCCCATTCCCGCTTTGAACCTTCCTACTTTTTCTATGAAGTTCTTCAGGTGCGACAAACAGTTTGTTTAAAGCCCGGCATCTAGCGAAATTGCTTGCCTCAACTCAACCCAACCTGCTGCGATGAAGGAGAGCCCACAAAAGCAGGAACCCCGAGAGCTGGTTCCCCCCTGGCGTCGGGCCGGTGACCTGCTGGACCCGAGCTCCTGTCAACGCCAGCAGGCCCCTCACTCTGCGGAACGCAGCACCGGGCAGGATCCGGCCATCAGCAGAGGTAACAGTGGTACCTCTCCTCCTGCTTGTGTGAAACCCCGGCTGGTTGCCACGGGAACCAAAGCCATGGTTTCCATGGTAACTGCTTCATGCGGCTGGCTCTCGGAGACGAAATCCCGCAGCGGCGCCGGATGCGCTACCCCGGTACCACCGACGGGAAAATACAGGTCCTGGCACAACAGTACCAGCCCAGTGACTGACGGCGCTGCCGCTCGGCTCTCCCATGCACGCCGCCCCACTGCCGGCACCCACCTGCCGCTACCCCTGGACAGACAGTCTGTCCTACAGCAGCTTCTCCGTGGGGTCTCCCGAGCCTTTGCTCAGTGCAGGATCACGGTGCCGCTTTCCCCAGGCTCAGTGTAAGATCACGACGGGCTGGACCCAAAGCTCCGAGGTGTTAACGCGAAGTGCTCGGTGCTGGGGGATATGTGGGCAGGGGTCCTGCAGCAACCCATTCTCAGTGGATTGTGAGAAACTTGTGTGTTGAGGGAGGGGAGGAGCAGAACAAGGACTTCAGGCTACCACCGTCTGTGCACCGATTTCAGCCTCCTAAGCTCTCAAAGCTCACACTTCATACCAGCACCAAAACAAAAATAAAACTTGCAAGGTGAAACAGAGACCATCCCACGCTACTGGTGGGTCGCATCACCAGCATCCTGCAGCAGGACAATCCGATCCCGGGCACGGCTGCTACCCTGCAGATCCTTCAAAGGAGAGGAGGCGATCTGCAGCGCGCAGTGATGCCCGGGTGCGGGTCTGCCCGCAGGTCTCACAGACCTGATGGGTCATTTACCAGCAGCCTCGTCATGTGCTCCTCCACATGTTTAGACCACAGCTGGAGAGTGCTGTCACATTCGTGGAGGTGACCTCACCCTCACACGCATGCAGCGAGCACAGCCACTTCTCGTTTGCTGCAGAGGCTGTGCCGGCTTCTCGGCAAGTAGGAGAGAAGAGTGCTGGGCAGGGGCTCATCAGCGGCGCGTCTCTGTGCGCCCACCACTGCTCAACCTAGCTGCAAGGGAAGAGATGAATATCTAGATAGAAATACTTCACAGCAGAGGAAATCTGCGCAGAGCAGGGAAGTCAGGGGAAAATGAGAACATGTGTTGTTACGTTTATTATTTGCACATTGTTAGCACTTAAGACTCCTGACAAAAAAAGACATTGGGCCATTATCCCTATAGAACAAAACAGCAGCTGACCCACAGCTATCTGCACAGGCCTTGCAGAGCCAAGAGGACCTGGACTCGTGAAGCAGCGCTCTCTGGACAAAGTACAAACAGTTCCAGGGTGGAGGGTAGGAAGAATCCAAATCGGGAAGACAAAGAATAAATTCAGACACCCCCCCAAAAAAAAGCACCAAAGGACTGGAACATGCAGTGCAAACACAAACCAGGGAAAGGCACAGCCATGCCCAGGGCCGACCACCAAAACCGTGCTGGCTTCTACCAGTTTAACAGATCTGTTTTATCCCTTGATATGACTTTCAAGGTTATGGGAAATGGAATGTTAAAAAAAAAAAAATGTAGTATTTGCAATGACTAGGTGTTAAAGTTTGTTGTGTGTTTTCCTTTTTTTAAATAATATCTGTCATTCAGGAAAAAAGTGAGACATTTTCAATGATGATAACAGATTCTGGATGCCCAAAATACCCCTGCATACTGTGCTGTTTCTTATTTGGAAAATGATCCCAAACAAATTATTTTAATTCGTCTGGTGTGGGAAATGCGTCTCTGGTACAACTGTAATAACTTTCTGCCAGCGAAAATAAAGCCTGCTGCATTTTAATGAGCGATTGTTATTAACAACACTACTGCTGGACGCGGGACCTTTGCAAACCTTTCCCGAGCCCACGTGAGGACGCACAGAGCCGTTCTGGAGGGCAACAAGCAGCAACGCCTCCGAGCTACAGCCAGACCCCTCGCTGCTGGAGATGAGGAGGAGATTAATGTGGAGCCACATTATCGCTACATCTACTTGCTGCAGTATTCTTGTATTTTTCTTGGAGGCATCTCACAGCAGCCGCTGTGGGAGACAAAGCAGAGTTTTGGATGGGTCCCGGGTACAGCGCTCCCTTTGTTCGTATTCCTACAAATTTGGCCCAGCCAACAGGCAAGACGCACCAGCGAGCTGCACGTCGCATCGCAAGCATTGCCCAGGCTTTGAGCGGCTGCCTGGGGGAGCAGGTAGGCCAGGGCTTCCCCTGGGAGAGCAGCACGCCTCCCAAAACACAGTTTTGGCAGGTGATGATGGTGCCAACAACCAGGAGCTCTGACAGAACCACCCCCCTTGCCGCATGCACACCACGGCAGCGGGTCTGGCAGGCTGAGGTCCTGGTGACTGGGAGAAGGATGCCATCCTCCCGCACCACCTCTCTGCCCTGTTTCTCCATCCTTGTAAGGAGGTCAGTGCCAGTTACTCACATCCCGACGGCTCCACCTACGGCCCACGGAGCAGATCTGGGTCACCAGAGGATTTCTCTCCACCTCCCTCCCTCATTGTTATGGCCACGGCAGCAGTGGGAGGACATAAAACCCAGTTGTTAAATACAAACCAACTCCGGCACTTGTGCAAGGCCACGGATCAAAGCCATGCACCTGAGTGAAAATCTCTACCTCCGTGCTGAAGGGCTGAGGGCTGCCAGCGCCGCTGTGGTGCCCACCGCACCTGCAGAGCGCTCAGACTCCCCGCTGCTGCTCGCGAAGGTGGTCCCAGGACCGCAGCTCCTCTGCATGGTACAGCACGCCCCGCTGGGCTGAGACACTGCCTTAGAGCAGGTAAAGTCATAGAATCACAGAATGGTTTAGGTTGGAAGGGACCTTGAAGATCATCGAGTTCCAACCCCCTGCCATAGGCAGGGACACCTTCCACCAGCCCAGGTTGCCCAAGGCCACGTCCAGCCTGGCCTTGAACACCTCCAGGGATGGGGCCTCAACACCCTCTCTGGGCAACCTGTTCCTTACCACCCTTAAAGTGAAAAACTTCTTCCTAATGATCAATCTAAACCTGCCCTCTTCCAGCTTAAAGCCATTCCCCCTCGTCCTATCACTCCATGCCCTTGTAAAAAGTCCTTCCCCAGCTCTCCTGTAGGCCCCCTTTAGGTACTGGAAGGCTGCAATAAGGTGTCCCCGGAGCCTTCTCTTCTCCAGGCTGAACAGCCCCAATTCTTTCAGCCTCTCCTCATAGGAGAGGTGCTCCAGCCCTCTGATCATCCTCGTGGCTCTCCTCTGGACACGCTCCAGCAGGTCCATGCCCTTCTTATGTTGGGGACTCCAGAGCTGGAGGCAGTACTCCAGGTGGGGTCTCACGAGAGCGGAGTAGAGGGGCAGAATCACCTCCTTTGTCCCATGAAACTCGTAAATATGAAGTGATGGGAAGGTGCGAGCTGCTGGGGACGATGAGCTCTGAATCACAACACACACTACTCCAAAACAGCAAAACATAGCAAGAATCGGCCGGCTTTCTGCAAACCCACTCAACCTGCGCAACATTAACATCACTGCAGAACGTCTGCAGAATGAAATCAATCTTCTTTTAGAGATACTTTCCTCTCAAAGATCTCAGCCTTTTGGGAAGAGGAGCAAAATCAAAGTTATTCTTTCTAATGCCGCAGGAAACTGCACAGTCATCCTCAGGGAGCTAGCTCCTGTCCTCCTGAAACACAAATACAGCGAATAATCAGGTACCTGCCCAACAGATGGCACCCAACTCACACCTACTTTGTACAGGACAACAGGTCACCCGCCGTCTACCTTCCTCTTTCGACCACAGCCGTAATTTTCAAAGACAGAGTTTTCCCTAAATGCCGTCTCTAGATGACCTGAGCAGCCCAAATATTCAGATCAAGATGCATCTCAGCAGGACCAGACCAACAGGCCCTACCTGACACCCTCATTACCAGACTATGGACTGCATTTTCTCCTACAGGTGCTATACTGGCTGCCCCTGAATGAACAGTAGGTCACCGAGCAGCATTTAAGAAAGTAGTAAGAATTCCACAGTGAAAGGGACAGTCTAAACGGAAAATTGATATCGTATTTTAACTCATAATGACATAAAAGATGGGCAAGACAGCTAAAAGAAAAAGAAATTGGGAAAGAAAAAAAAAACATTTATTCTGGTTTGTTTATTGGATGCACATGTTACCATCCTGTGCGGAAGCAGCTCCACGGCTTCACTGGGTCCCCCAACTCCCCACGGCCCACGCAGGTCTTCCCCAGTGACAGGGGAGAGAAAAGGGGCAGAAGAGAAGCTGCACACAGAAAAGCGGTGGGATAAAACCACAACAGTTGGCAGGGCAGGACCGAGGCACAGGCGGGATTAGAGTCACTATTAACTTTTGATAAATAACAACTGAGACAGAGAGTCTTGTAAAAAAATCTTACTCGCATTTCCACATCCTCCAAAGCACGCTATATCAGTATTTCTATCACATCAGAGCAACGCCGACACGACAACAGGAGATTAAGCCGATACCACCTTCCTGCTGCTGTACGACAGTTTCAAAATCCCCCTCGTTTATTATTTTGGAGTTGGCAATGTCTGGCAAGGCTGCCACCGGCACCTGCGACTGCAAAGCGCTGCGTAACACGGGCTGAACTCTGCTGCACTTCAATACGCACCAATTATTGTTTTCTTGCAATTATTTGTTTGTAATTTCAATAGGTCAGTAAGTCCTTCACCCTAATTTTAAAGAGTGTCACCACACGCCTTTGCTCCGGCTAACAAGAACAGGAATCCAAACTACCCTTGTGAGTTGTGCCACAGGGCCCCGACCTCCTCCCTCTCAGGAAGAGCAAAAACACAAACCAAAGCAGTTATGGTGTCAGTGGGGTTTTTTTGTTTGTTTGGGGGTTTTGCCTTGTTTTAAAGGTAGGTGGCTGCTGCACTCTTGCGCATAAAATAGATCCTGTGCAGTCAAGTTGTGCTCGTCACTGCTTTCGTCATGTCACGTAACGTCACATCACATGCGCTCTCGCCTCCCGTGCCGCTCTCCGACAGCGCCAGCGCCCAAACGGGCCGCACCGCAGCTGTCGTTTCGGAGCCCCGTGCTGCGCTCCACTCAAAGGCTGTTTTGGTTTTCACAACCTTTAGTACTTCGTTAAACTACCACTTAAATGACAGCAGTATGATAGATGTAGATTTTTCTAACAATTAAAAAAGCACCTATGGGATTTAGAATTCTGTCTACCCTTTCCACACTCTTGTGTATGAGTCATAAGTGAGACACTGTTAAAAAAAAAAAGGTAATAAAAGCCACCATCCCTTTTGGCAAAGGTCGAGAAACAGCTTCCTCTCACTCAACAAGGTTCAAACACTTGGCATTTTGCAACGCTCCATTGCGTGACACATTTTGTGGCCACTCCTGCCAAGAAAAGCCCGCTGGCTGCTCTCTGGACGGAGCCTCCCTTCAGGCGGACCGTGCTGCGGCCGGGGAGCGATGGCAGCGGATCTCATGGCAAATGCCCGCAGCTGCCTGAGAGCCACATCAGCTTTGGCAGACGCGCCAGCCTGAGGACCAAACTCCCCGATTCAAGACGGGGAATCCCACCTTTCTTCCACTCAACGACCATGCAAGTCATGCAAAGGGAATATGATGCCAGCGCTACTGCATGGTAAGCACCGTCCCGGGCTACACGCTGGAAGCCGTGAAAACATGCCTGACAGCGGAACGTGTCTGTCTGGCTCCGAGTGCCATGCAGAGTGCCAAGGGACTGGAAGCTCTCAGCATCCCCTGGATTCCTGGGTTGAGCACCCCACCTCCCGCATCGGTGCAGCCCTCTGTCCTGCCTCTGAAGCTGAAATCAATTCTTCAGCGACTCCAGTAAGGGCAGGAACCAGACCCTGCACTTGCTGTGCATGAACAGCCCCCACGGACCCCAGTGGAAGATCCTACATCCTAATTCTTGCCCATTTCACATTTTTAAGCAGGTTTCAACTTCCTTTACTTTACTAAATGCTATTTGTAAAGGTCTTATTTCTGTTATTTCTCTCCTTCTGAAATCTACAGGTGACACCAGGTTGCATGACCACAGCCTATTGTCGCTGGAAGCCCTTATTACCGGCAACGAAATTCAGGCTAATTAGACAAGATAGAATCAATTGATCAGGTCAGGTAAACAACATGAAGCAGCACTGCTTGTCATGTGAGTGCTGTTCACATGAGGAGGCACTGAAAGCACTAACAGACCCAGTTCTTACTAGGCAAGTTTTATAGAAGATAAGTACATTCACCTAGTAGCTGGCACACAATAAAAAAATAACCGTTACAGCTGCACTCGTCAAGGTGAGGAACTTAATTGGATTCAGCATAGTTTGGCTTATGCATTTTGATCAATAAAACAGCCACTGCAGTGCTTGAATGTAAATGAGCTCTCTGCTTTAAACAAGACCAAAAGCTCACGTCAGCTGAGCGGGGTTTCTGTCTGTGGTACGTACGGCACCTCCCTCCACCGGGAACCGGCGTGTTTGTAGTGTCCCCCTTCACCTGTGTGACACCGAGACCCTAACTCCAGCATTACCACGGGACTTCAAAAATCCACTAGTCTTGTTCTGGTCCTCTACACCAGACAGGGATGAATTACTGTGTTCAGGCACTGATGAAGCGAGCAATGAATAAAACCAAACGAAAAGAAGAAGAGATGCTGTGGTTATTAACAGGAAAACGTACCAAATGCAAAAACAGTATCTGGCCTGTTCACGTGTCCACAAAATCAGCTTAAAAAGGACAGCACAAAGGATTTTTTACATGCACTATTTAGGCATTCTTGGACAGTACTCTGTATACATTCTGCCCTTGAAGGAGTCAATTCTGTTGTTTGTTGTTGGCATAAATGGGAAACTGCACCATTTTTAGGTGCACAGTGTGTTGCTTCAGGCAGCCTGAAAAGCCAGAAGAGACTAGCTGAGGATAAACGATTTAAACGTCTCATACAAACAATTAGCATTACTGATGAGCACAGGTAAGTCAGTTCACGATGGATTTCCACTGCAGGCAGGAGGTCAGGAATCAGCTCTGTAATTTATTGTTTCTCTTACACAGCATCCTGTGCCCCCAGCTTAGCGTGTGCCTGTGGAGAACACGGCACAGGGACAGGAGAGGTGGCAGAGGCGCTCACGCTGCAGACAGCGATGACAGAGGAGGAAGCAGGCACGAGGGAAGGCAAAATAACCACCCTGCTAATGGTGAAAAACTGAACCAGTCTCCTGCATTGAAGCACAATGACCGATGCTGCCACGTCCCCTACTGCAGGGTTAGGGGTTTTGTTTATGAAGGGATTGAGTCCATTCTCCCACCTCGGATAATCACTTCTCCCTTACCGCCTACTTCACACCCGCACCCGTGGGTTGAGTTTGCTGAACTATTTTTCTTTCCATCTGACAATGATCTGAGATCTATGAACTTCTGTCCTTGCTTTAACTTCAGTCTAAAGCAGTCACATCTGACCAAGGAAAATAACATCCATTTGGGCAGCGGTGACCTGGCCGCGGGGCGGCTGAGGCCACAGCACGGCCATGGGAAGGCGGTTCAGCTGAGGAAGCCCATGTCTGTAATCAGACGAGGAAATTAGGCACACTTCCCTCAAAACGAACAATGCAGTAATTTACTTGGGAACCTAAAGAGATGTCAATTACCTTGAGTCCAGTACACCACGATTTTTTTTTTTTTTTTAGCATGAACGGGTTTTTTTAGCTCCTGAGAAAGGCATCGGACCACAGGAACTGTGAGGTGCCGGGAGGGAGCTGCAGCCCAGCCCCCGCCCCAGCCTTTGGAGAGGAAGATTTCCATCATGAACATGGAGACTGTTTTACTTCACTAAAATACTTCTCTAGCTACCTGGTCTACAGTTCAAGCAAGAGGCCTGCAGCCGGTTCACACAAGCAGTCTTGTGACTTTTAATTGGCTTTGCCACTCGTTTATACATTCCTCTAAGCGCATACAAGCAGAAAAAAAAAAATCAAAAGATTGGTTTTCAACAAAAATTGATCTGGGTGCTTCATGGGAAGACTACAGGTACGGCCCAAGAGGCAAGTTTTCAGCTAGCGTTGCTCTGTCCCACCAAGTCCACGGGATGTGGGGTACAATGCCAGCCTGAGCTCCTGGGGCAGAAAGAAATTCTACCCTTCCTGAGGCAATAAACGATTTAGAACATGACCAGCTTGTGCTAAGTTCATCATCACAGCTATCTCCCATCTGTAAAACCACAAGCTCCAAGGAGGACTGGTTAATGGCTCCTGTGAATTTTTAAGTCAATTTCCTAAGCAGAGCAAATACTCCTCTGCAGGAGTAAGGCCCAACATCCATCATCTCAGAACGTCCCCAACGCCCCTGCAAGCATCTGAGCGGCACACGCAGTAGTTTGGATCCCAGCGGCGCCCCGCTTCGCAATCTTCAAAGGATTTTTACTCTTTGCCTCTTGCACGCCATGGGAAGCTCGGCTTTGTCTCACATTTTGTAAGCACATTATTATTTACTCAGCATTCGACTCTGGTCATAGTGGGGAAACTGGCAAACAAGCAGGACCAGCGGTGTGATCCGCGGTCTACCAGGCTGCGGCTGTGCCGCTCACCAGCCATCTCATTTTGGCTGTCCCAATGTCACCCGGCGAGCAAATCGCCTGGATGTCATCTCACGCTAAATATGCAATAGGAAATAACCCCTGAAACTGGAAGGTGTTCAGGTACCATAGCGACAGGCACAGTTTGAGAACACAGAAGAGAAAACAGTCTTGCTTAAGGGCTTCAATTAGCTTCCAACTAAGATGATTACAACATTTCCTAGTGGGCAAGGAATCCTTCGAAGAGAATCAAATCAGGACACCCAGCTGCACGGCCGTCCTGGCGATGAAGCGTCCGACGCCTCCTGCACAGCTCCGCTCCCTGGCGACCTCAGCAGCACCGTCCCCAGCACAAACGAAGCGCGGGGCAATTCCCTCTCGCAGCGTGGCTCTCCGGTGGGACGTCAGGCTCGTCCTGCCTGCTCTGTGCCGGGGGACCCTGCTCCGGCGGCCGGCGCTGGCCTCCCTCAGCCCAGGGGACGGGGCTCTGCTCTCTCCAACCAAACAGCATCTTCTTCCCACTGCGGGTTTGGTTTTTTTTTTCCACATCATTTCATGCATCTTAGAAACTTTCTGGAGGCCTCCAGCATTTTCACTCATGTTTTGCGGGGAGGGAAGCGAAGAACGAAGGGCGAGGTGGCCCGTGTCACAAATGGGCTTCGTCGCAGGCTCTGCTGCTTGGGACCAGAGCCCACCCCGCTGCCGTGACCGCGGGGACAACTCCCTCAGCCCAGAGCCACAGCACAACAGCCTACACCGCCAAAAACTGAATCACCATTTAAAAGGATTATTAACTTCCAGCTGCGTTCAGCCTAATTTCCTTTGTGCAACAGTGTGTTTAATTGCAGAGATTCTAATTTACTGTTGCAGAGCACAAGCCCAACTCTTAAGTATAAATTAAAATGACAGCTCCACGGGAAGTTCGGAATTTAACTTTCTGACTTATCTGATTTGATGCAAACACAAATATTTAAATCCAGCCAAGGAAACAAACAGCCTGTTTGAAAGAAGTTCCAGCTGGAACGGGGAAGAAAGGATTTTGCAGGAAGAGAGGCTGCAACAGTCAGTGCGCTGTCGTACTCCTGGCGGGCACAGATCGGCAGCTAAGCAGAGCCTCGGGGCCGGCACGCTGCACGCCTCCCCTGCAAGGTTCAGTCGTGTTTGGTTTTTCGGTGTTTTTTTCCCCCTTTAATGAAAAACTGCTTTGCTATTTTAAGAGTAAGAGCTTTTACTTTCAAATCTCCTTTGTACAATTCCCCCGTTCTCTCTGCGAGAGTGAAGGTAAGCACCAAGCCCGTCCGGTGAAACCCACCGAGTCTGGTGCACGATTTGCTGCCAGGAAGGCAATGTTTCTTCTGTTTTTTCTTGTCATCCTGCCCAACTCTGCTCCTGCCTGCAGATCAGGCTGGGGTTCATCTCACCCTGCCTGGGCTGGTAAGAGGTGTCCCAGCCCAGTCCGCAGTCCCACCTACGCTCCCTGTAGCCCCCAGGGGAGGCCAGCGTCATCTGCAGGCAGTTCACCCCATCCCCACGCTGAAGCATGTCATTTTTGTTGAGACAGAATGAAGCTAAAATCAAACTGAATAAAAAAAAAAAAAAATAAAAAAAAAATTTCATTTGGAACTCTGAAAATTCAAATCAGATTATTCACAATCTGTTTTTTTCAGGCAAATAATCAGAGTGCTCAAACTTTTAGTGCAACCGCATCCCATGATGCGGGTGCAGACCCACGGCGAAGCCACTGCCAAGGAAAACGCTCTGCTTTTGGGACACTCCCTGCTGGGAGCGAATTCCAGTGAGCCGCCGCCAGCGATGCTCCTGCCGCCCGCGCGAGGACGAGGAGGAGGCAGCGAGGCGTGCGAGCGGTGTCCTGTGCCAGCAAGGAGGTGACACAAGCAGCACGGCCATGCCATGTCCGCCGCCCGCGGGGCGGCCAGCCGGCCACACTGCTGGTGCTGGGCCAGGCACGGCCGCCAGCCCGCTCACCATGTGCTCGCTGCACACGTGGAGGTGGACGCTGGCATGGGAACTCCCGGCCGGAGGGGAGGGCAGGCGGCCAGGAGGTCACCGTGACCTTGGCCGCCATGCCGGGCGAGCGCCCGGCCGCAGGCTGGCTGACCGACCCGCCTCCTCCCCTCCGCCAGTGCCAGCCCAGCAGACAGACGGACGGGCGCAGCAGCGTGCAGGCTGGCCCCGTCCCAGAGCTGCGGCCGTCACAGGCGACAGGGCAGCGCTCCAGGCGGACTGCTGGCAGGGCAGCTGGCGCAGCACCCACGGCCTCGGGCCCGTACTGGGGCTTTGCTCCTGCGCACACCTCCCGCACGCCACCGGCGTCTTTGCCAGCTGCCCCCGCACCCCCTCCCAGTCGGTTCAGCGCCGGGCTCCCGCAGCGCCTGGACCCCACGCGCCCACCACCAAACCAGCTCCATTAACTCCACCTGCAAGTGGGAAGGTGGAGAGACATTTGGACAGGAGAAACGTTCAGACAAGAGAGTTCAATTTGCCTGTGCTGAAACTGCTAGGAGAAGTTGAGGGCTGTGCCCTGTGTGCTCCCCGACACCAGCCCGGAGGGAATGCAGGCAGTTCCTGAGACACTGCCACCGGCACAGCACACCTGAGAGGAGTCACCACAACGGTTCCTCCCGCAATCCACAGTGTCTGCAGTGCACACAGACAGCACAGCACCTAAACCAGAGCTGTGAAGGTACAGCAACCTCTGGCGTGACGGTCCCCGACACCAGGATGTAAATATTGCGACGTTAACCGTCATAACTTCTGCATTTTCACTTCACTGAGTGACTGAATACACCACAATTACACCACCCCGAGACCCCCTTCAGCCCCAGACCATGAGCACACAGACCAGCGCAGGGACACCAGGACAGTTGGGTCGACAGACCCGATCCCAGCCATTCTGACACCCCGAATGGATCCATGCTGGGAAAAGCAATTCAGAGGCAGCACTGAAATGGCCTCCAAGTGGCAGAAACTTAAAGAAAACGTGGTTCTGAATCTGTGAATACCTTTTCTGGACCGCCATAAAACTAGTTTACACTTCCTAATAGGACGTGATGAGAGTTTAATTCCTAGCAATTTACAGAGACGTTGGTACACACACTTGTAGGCAGCACAAAACTGCATTGTGTCTAAGCCTGAAAGCATTTCACAGCAGATCCTGAGAAGAGGGAGAGGAAGAATCAGCCATCCCCACCGACATCCTCAAAGAGGATTTTAAGCTGTCTTCCAAAAGCAGAGAATAAAAACGCTGCTGGAGAGCAGAGTCTGCTCACGGATAGGTCTGCACCTGCATTAGTATTCATAGAGCATCAGCTACCCGGCCAGAAACAGCTCCCTTCGTGACATCCTGACTCCACACTCAACTCCCGAACGCGGGAGCGAGTGATCACATCGCTCTCCCTTACTGCTAATGGAAGCTCATCTCTACCAACACCAGCCTGCCCGAAATCAAATGAAAGGCTCAGATCTTTTCTAATGCCCATTAGGCTGCAATACAACCACATCTCCAAAAATGACCTTTTTAAGCAACATAGATTTTTTTCCTTTTGTTTGCTATCCTCCAGTGGCTGGGTACCATTAGAATTTGCCCCAACCAAAGGCTCTGCAAGAGAAGTCACCGGTGAAGACTAATGAGAAGGCCTGAGCTGGTCTAATTCTGAGAGGTGATGAGTAATTACTGACTTTCCAAAGTAAAGCAGACACAAGTAGTCAACGTCCAGTACTTCTGAACACAGGAATGAAACGGTATTTGAGAGAGACGGAGGAAAATGGGAAGTCAGTCAAGAAAAAAGAGGACACTTTGCTGTGGAAAAGCCCATTGTTAACAGTTCTCAGCACCCTTTATTCTAGCCAAAATGTACGCGGTCTATTTGCTCACTTTGTTTGCACTATAAATTTAGCAACTCTTCCATTTTCCCGATGAATTTTAATTGCATTACATGCTATTGATTTCACAGTCACAGAAGACATCTCCAAGAACTTCTTTTGTGCTACCATTAACCAGTTTTACAAATATTAAGTATGGAAAACATGCTGGATAACAACAAATCAATGCACAAAGTTGACAAAACTGCTGACAGTGTCAAATATGAGATAAACAACAATAAGCAAACACTTAACACTTACTTCACTCAACCTGCCAACACCACACCCAAATTTTATCTTTACTTTCTCCCAGACTCATTCTTGGTACCCCATCCACCGAGAGCTCCACACTGCAACCCCAAATTCCAGTCTTTCCCTACGTCCAAGCAAAGGACCTGTACTTGTATCTCTGTCTCATCAAAAACTTGAGACATTCAAAACCGTTGTGGAAGCCAACACGTTTTGGTTAAGCAAACAGAAAACCTCACCAACACCTATGGATTAAAATTCACCTTAGTCCAAAAAGGAGCAGCTTAAGTTTATATAGCCTAGGTGTCCCTTTTTAGGATCATCTGAATTATCTGCTCAAGAAGGTGAAAGTCACCTTAACTGCATCACCATCGCTGGTACAGATGACTTCCAGTTAACTAGGAACTTCTAGTACAAGGAGATTGCATGAAGCAAGTGATCCTCGAGGATTCAAATATACTGGAGATCTGGAGTTTATAAAGGACTAGACTTGCACAGGGGAAAAAGGGGGAATGGGAGTTTTCCTCCCCCCTTTTTCCTTTGCACTACAGGTTTAAGCAAAGACAGCCCTGCTCTCGTTTCAGTAGATAAAGTGCTATACGACAGCCAACAGTCACCCGAACGCTACACATACCTGGATGTATCGCAAGGCACTCCTTAGGACGCTGAGGTTTGAGGTCTTCTTGTCGTCTACATTGGGGATGTTGCGTTTTAATGTCTCAAAGCACTCTTTCAAATGTGCACGTCTAAAGAAAACACAGGTGGTTTGTCAGCTTGTGGGAGCACACAGCAGCAATCAATTTAGCAGAGGGCTAGAGCTTAATCTGGGCCTTAATCCAGCAAAGCACTTACACATGTGCATAGCAGTCACCGAGACTACCTGCATGCTTACAACTGAACCAGCTCAATCCAGCGCAAAGACTACGGGGCTGTGGCTTGTAACGCCTGGATTCCAGTCCTAGCTTTGTTAACAAACCGTTGTGCAATCTTAAATTCAGTATCTCATCTCCCTGTGCTGCAGTTTCCACTTTTACCGTATTTTCGATTTAGCTAGTTAGACTTCCAAGAGTTTTGGATCAGGAACTGGTCTTTATTCTGTATTCACACTGTACACAGGCCCCTGACCTTGGCTAGTTTATTACTTTAAATCAAAAGAGAAGTTACACCGTTATGCACGTGGAGATTTACTTTGCGGGATCAGGGCTCTGCAGGGTTATTGTAATGCAATTATGCAGTTAAGTAAAACATTCTGGGAAGCAAGAGATGCAGAATTCAGCTATAAGAAAGCAAAGCGATATTGCAAGATTCATTAAAAATCACTAAGAATTTTGGTCAGGTTATTTGTTAAAAAAAAAAACCAAACAAACAAAAATCCACCAAACCCAAACAAATATTAACAGACTATAGGCAAAAAAAAAAAAAAGAAAAAAAAGAAAAAGGAAGGGGAGTTACAATGAGAAACCAAACCCCTGGCTTTCTACGCACCTGTTCTTCTCCAATTTATTATGTACTTCCCTGGTCCCAACCCTGTAACCCAAACAGAACAAAGATAAACTCAGTGTCAGGTTTAAAACTACTGCCATTCAACCCGTACTTTCAGCAGTGTCTGTGTGCCTAGGATAGAGAGGTAAGTATTAAATAGCAATAGAGGTGTTCAGATATCACTGTTTTAATGCTAGTTGCATATATGTTTCTACCTATACTGTATCAAGATAAAATCCATACTTTACATGCATATTAGATGGGATAAGCATTACCCATATACTGCACACAAGATACAAAGAGGCAGGAGTGCGATGTGTGTGTATATACAGAGACGCGGCTGCTATCATTAACAGGGAAAGACATGAAGTATGAATTGTACGTATTTTTACAATACCAGACAGCCCAGATTCTGACCCATTTCTGAACTATGCCTACACTCCAGTGGGGTGAGATTTATGCAGTTTCAGATTAAAGCGTACGGGACTTGGCAGACATACTTCAAACCACTTTAGTTTTTCCCTGTGCCTGAAATAACACAGCTGAGCATAAATATGGAATGAAGTAATCCAGGAATCCTCCAGTCACTGCTAAAGGAAGAACCAGGATGAGCTTCTGGTTTTTAGGGTTCCAGTCTGTTCCTACCCTCCGAATCACAGGAACACTTTTAGGAAAGGCCAAACAAATTCATGTTATCTTAGTTTTCAGCTACCGTGGTGATAAAGTGCATTAGTAGACATGTGGAGATTTCAAATATCTTCTGTACACTATGCAAAGTAATTATTTGCCTTTGGCAGAAACTACACCCACACTGAGGTGAGCATTTCAGAAAGAATGTTAATATTTAATAAACATTCAGGTGTTTAAAAAATATTTGACAGCCTTTTCCCATGAAACATTTACAAGCTGAAAAAAACATCTTTTCTGTGCTTACGTCTAAAGGAGTAATTCTGGGGAGACAAGGAGCACGCACCTTGGGGTACCCCATCAAAATGCACTTCAGGAAACCTTTGCAACTCGCTCAGCATCAGACAGGTACTTTTCTGGTGTGTCTGTGCCAAGAACTCTAGAAATCCCACTTGGAAAACGCTCTGACTGCGGGCACAGACACAGCGGTGATGCTGCATCTGCACTGGGGTAACAACCCTTCCAACGTCCCAACGTCTGCTGGCGCAACCGCAGCCACCCCACCGCCTGCTGCCTGCAGAGCTGCTGCTCGGACAGCAAAACTCTCCACAGCCTTCGCCAGTACCCACCCCCCATCGGAAACCCCCTCTACACCCACCTGGACCCACACAACAACGTCAGCGACAGGCATGCTTGAGTAAACCACAAATATACTTATCATTTCTGCAGCTCTGCATTTTATAGGCAAGCTCTAAAGATCACAATCTATCTTAGAGGAATTATATTGGCATTTTACAGAGGCCATTATCTTTTCAAATTCTTATCTACATTACTCTCGCTGTTTCCTTCTATGCATTTTGGGATCTCTACATCCCAAAAGACACTATGAACCCTTTTTTTGTCCGCTATATCTTACATCTCTTCCTGCCCCCGCGAGATGATACTGAAACTACCACTCCTTGCACGGAGGCCGTGCACAGGGAAGGTCAGTATTGTCCCAGCCCCGCGCTCGTGCTCCTCTCACAACTGGGCTACAGCCATTCCGCGTTACAGCTCAGAGCAAACGCCGCAAGGACCGGAGGACCCAGGGAAAAGAAAGTGAACTGCCACGTCCTGACCTTCTGATAGAGTCAAAATACTGAGCTCTATCCAGGAGGGAGCAAAAGACAAGGCCAGATCTTGACCTGGCCAAAACGTTCCTCCTGAGCAGGTCCCCACCCTGGGAAGGACTGCGTTCTGTCTGTCTCCTCTGCTGGCATTTGTTGAGGCTGGGTGGACCAGAGTGACGAGCAGGGCCTCCAGCTCTGCTGGGTCTATCTCAGCACAGCAGCCTGAGCCAAGCTGGAGCGGGACAAGGCTGCCGCCGCTACGCCGCACGGCAAGAGGGGGACTCCAGCCGGCATTTCATCCAGCAGCATCTCCTCTGAACCCCACCCAGACCCCCACCCCTGCCCTGAAACCAGGGGCACATCTGCCTCCTTGCGCTGAACAGGCGAGACGCTCAGAGCGACTGTCCACACAGCCTCCGCCGGATCCGCATACCATTTTAAACACCGCTGCCAGGAGCTATCTGCCAGCTGCAGGCAGCGGGGAGAATGGTCAGAGGTCCAGGCAACACGGCCAGGAGGGAAAACTGAACAGATCCAGTCCATTTATCCTACAGGAAGGAAAACCAAGGGGCCAAGGGAAACAGGTAAAAGTCTGCTGCAAAGAAGGGAACAATTTGTTCTCCCAGTCCACAAGAAATAATACCAGACTACGCATTAGGATACTGTGGTCTGGAAACAGCCGCCTAAGGAGAAGACAGAGTCTCCACCAGACAAAGTCCTTAAGAACAAGTTAGACAAACACTAACCTGGAGCAACATCAGAGTCACAAGTCCTGTCCAAGGGTGGGGACAGATTAATCAGCCTTCAGTCCCTTCCAGCTGCAGGAGCTCTGAACAAGCAGGAGGCCCTTAGCACTTACAGGACTAAGAAATTGAAACAGCAGCTAAGGTGATCTCTGTCCTGGGAAATAAAACCTCCCAGATCACATCCCAGTTTTCAAGAAAGTTCCTGCAAGCAGCATTGCTGCACGACTTCCCTGACCAGTATAAGCAGAGATCTTTTGCCAAGCACAATACCAGATGCCACCTGAGATCAGACAGGCAGCGCTGGAACTTGCTACCTAAGACAGTTCTGGCTTAGAAAAAGAAATCCTGGTATAGAATCCTACAGTGTGTAGTCAGGGGGGAAAAATAAAAACCAGCAAGCTAAGAAACCCTGCTATAAAAAAAAACAGACATCCAAACATCCACGGATCTTGGTGTTTCTGGTCTGACAACTCTTTGCAAAAGCAGTAGCTGCTCCAGGTCGATGCAGCTTTCGGCATCATTTTTGTCTGGTCCCTCTCAGAAGCCTCCACACACAAGGTGCACTCACCCTCCAGGTCTCTTCTTCTGCTCGTTTGGTTTCGCGTCTTCTGCCGGAGCCAGCTTCAGAGCACCGAGCTGGGGCGGTGCTCCCGGGTGCTGCAGGGGCTGCTGCGGCTGGGGCTGGATGGGCTGCTGGACCACATGGTGCTGGGAGATGGCCAGGACCGGCGCCGCGTAATGCTGGAGCTGCTTCGGGCTGCCCGAGGAGGGTGTAGCAGCTTTCCCGTCCGGCAGAAGCGGGCCCGGCGGCCTCTGGATGACGGGCGCGACCGAAGATGCTTCCTTAGTGACACCGGGAGTGCTTACGAGGGGCTGGTGGCGTTGTACGAGCGGCGGGGACAGGGTGGTCTGGGCTGCTTGCTGGGGGGGGCTGGTGACAACAGGGATGGGAATGACCGAAATGGGGGCTACCAGGGGTGGGGGCGGCGGGGGGGGCCGGGGCCGGGGGGGAGATGGGCACCAGCAGTTCGCTCCGGGGCTCCTCCGGGGGAATGGCACTGTTCGCCCGCGGCGTGCTGGTCTTGCCGGCCTTCTTCTGCTCCTGCTCCCTCTCCAGGCGGAGCTTCTCGTGCTTCTCATTCTCCTCTGAAAGAGAAACACCGACAGTGATTAATGGCGCTTCCCTGACCTTCCCCGTCCACGGGCCTCTAACCAGGCTGGTGGTAACTGCCGTCCTTTCCGAGAGGGAAACGGAGGCCTCGGGGGTAATGCAGCCCGGCCCACAGAACGCCCCGAGCCCACAGGAGGAGCCATGCCCCTGGAGATCCGTCCCCTGTCCCAGCCACGCTGCGCCGCCCGCTCATTGCCCTTTCACTCCAGCACGGACTGTTAAACTCTGAACCACGCGCTGCCCCCACGTTCAGCGCTCCAGACCAAGCCGCCCAGGCGACTCCCGGCTCCTCTGCTATTTGTGGCAACCCCGACATCTCCAGGGACGCCAACGATCGTGGCAGCAGATGACAAGCAAGACACCTTCCGACCAACCTCCTTCCCCATCGCAGCACCACGCGGAGAGAAACGGCCTGACCCAGTCACTTCTCACTCCCAACGTCCAAACCCACAAATCACAAGGCCTTTCTGCCAACGGCAAACATTACTGAACCGAACAAGATTTATGGACCTTCCAGAGCTGTGGCAGGACCTGGCTGAGAGCCGGTGCCCGCTCCTCAGCGGGCTGTGATGCAGGTGCAGGATCAGCCCCCGCTTGCCCTTGCACAAACCCGCAGGGATGGGCTCAGCATCCCAGCGATGACTACTTGTACACCACCTTCCCAAAGCCCTCCCTGCTTGTGTCCATACCTAAACACATCGCTGCGCGCTGCTGCGCCGCAGAAGAAATCAATCCACAACAAAACATTCCCAATTCTTCTTTTTCTGGTTTTAAATTGGCAAAGAGCTACTGAGCATTTTACCGAGGAGCCTGCCCTGGCCCCAAGACAGCCCCAGGACAGCACCAATGTTCGCATCCAGGGAGGTAAAGACGAGCCCAGAGACTAACAGCATCCCGGGAAAAAAACATGCATTTCGGGTTCACCTCCTAAACTAGAGCCCGTGTGTGGGAGACAGGGAAAGCTCTCGAGCCGAGAGTCCCCCGCGCCCAGCACTGCCCAGGACACCCAACAGCCAAGAGATAAACAGCAGCCGCAGGACTGCAGCTGGTCGGGCAGGGCAGGGTCCTTCGGTTAAAATACCTTATATTTTATACTATCAAGTGTAAATTTTAGCTTAGTGGATTTTACACTGATACAAACCTGTCAGGGCCCTTCTTTAGTGCTGTGGATTTAATCAAGTTCTTAAACTTAGCTTTCGTGTGCTATGTTCCTATATGTTTTTAGAACACTAGACAAAGTAAATGAAATCTGTGTGGCCCGACTAGCAAAATAAACCTCATTAAATGCAATCCAGGTCTCTGGCTTTAATTGTGTGAACCAAGCACAAACGAAATTTATTTACACAAGTCCCGTGGCGCCAGCAGCCCTGCCATATAGACATCTCACAGCCTTGACCAAGGACCTCCAAACCCACTGCCCATGAAGCTCAGCGGATCCCACTCCTGACAGCCTCCAAGGAGCTGCAACAAAAAACGGTGCATCAACAGCATGCCTGGAGTTATGACTTCTTCATAGTAATATGCAAATATTTGGAAAATAAACCCTTGCTTCATCAAGCAAGGGATCAGAGAAAAGACGCACATAGTGTGGTATCCTGTCTTATTCAGTGGCCAGTATCGGGTAATTCAGAGGAAGCTCTGAGGAACATCCCAAAAGAGCCTTGTCCACAGGAGAAGCTTGGACCTGACCAAAACGCTGAAGTCAGAGCGTGGATTTAGGAAATTTGATAGAGAAGCATGTATACTGCAACCCGGAATTACCAGTTTATGCTCAAACCCCCAGTTATCTTCAAGAAGCAGCTATATTAAATACAACAAGTGGAACAAGGGGAAAAGGGCCCCCCCGGTCCTCACACACCACCCGAGGGGCACAGCCGCTGCTTGGGTACTGTCTCACTCAGCTTTTGATTTTCAGGGGTGCAGTGCAAAAGCAAGAGAGAGCCATAAAGGGAAGAAAACTTTTATTCCCGATTCTGAATGACCTTCGGTACACGTGACTGCACAGCATCACTGTCCATGATTCACAGACGACGTGGTTTCCCCGCAGCTCCCTTCAGCCCAGGATTTCTACAGCATACGTCATATCTCCTCCAACCTTCATTAAAGCCCTTTGGCCCAACTCTGCTCGGTAGTTGCCTGAGCAGCTCCATCCAGAGCCACACCAGGCCTGTACAGAGCACCCAAAATGCCCGGGCGGAGGCGGCCAGCGAGGAGTGCCTGAAGAGACACCCAGGGTGAGCTTCAGGGGAGGCAGCCCAGCATTGCACCCGCTGCTGGCGGGGGAAAGAGGGGGACTTCAAACCTTACAAACCTTAGCAGCCCTAGTTCAACTCTCAGCTCCAGCCAGAGCCGAACACACATGCCTTATGAGACCAGGAAGGGGGTGAAGCACCCAGCTGACGGGCTAAATACTGTCCAGCGCCCACACGAGCAGAAAGCGACACCTGGATGGAGCTCCAGCACCAGGGCTGCATCTCCAGGCTCTGACCTGCGGCACTTGGGAAGGGGCCACATGAAATTCGGTGGTCTGGAAAGATTTCACATCCAAAGAGTACTTTTCCCATAGTTGCCCGAGACTCAAATACAAAATTTTAATTCAACTCTTTGGAGCACCAAGTAGGAGGGTAAGTGAGCTCAAGATCTGACTGACTCCAAAACGGGACGTTGTTTAAATAGAAGCTCAGGTCTGAACACTATTTCTCTGTATTTTCTCAAAATATTTCAGGGTAATTGTCAGCATTTCCTTAAGGAAGAAGTAAAGCAGGGCAGGGTGGCAAAAACCCCAGCAGGAATCCCCTCATGTAAACAACATAAATCTGAGCTACCGATGATTTCAGACTAGTTCAATCGAACAACATTAATAACTAATAAATAAAAGCCCTTTGTCTGCAATTCTTTCACTCCACTTTGCTGCTTGGTTTGCAGCCAGAGCCAACGCGATGGCCCTGACACAGGACACACGAGGAAATTCAGCCCCGGTGACCTGCTGACTAATCGTGTTTTCTGTATGTGTGCTCGGCCACGTGGCCAGCGCCGTGCGGCACAGGTAGCCGGTCTCTGGGAGAGGGAGAGCAGCCCACGGGCCGACCTGGCGCCAGCCCCTGCCGGGCACACACCGGACGAGACCGCACAGCTTCCACCCAGATGTAGAACTACACCGTGCCGGAGAGGAGTGCAGCAGCAAAGGCAGCAATTAATGGAAGCTCCTGGCACTGCTCGAGGTCTGATGAGGAGAGCAGAACCTGCCCGTGCTGAACTCACTCCGGCGATGGCTTCTGGCAGCGATGTCGCGACAGCCGAGCAGAGGACCGAGGCAGGAGACCTGCAGCCGAGGTCTGCGCTGGTGGCAGTGCTCTCCGGTGCACGCGCAGGAGCCAGCAGTGAAATAAATCCCTACAGCGAGTAATTTTCATTCATCGGGGAAGCCGAAAGAACAGGAAAGTAAGGTTACAAGCATGCATTACTGATCAGAAATATTTATGTAAATGTCTCCGCCAAGCAGGTGCAGCCCTCGGGCTGCTGACAAGCTGCCAACAAGGCCTTTGGTGTTGCAAATCTTCAGCTCCCTTGAGCTAAGGAGTTTATTTCAAGGATTTATTTTTTTTTTGGCCAAAATCTGACACCAGTGAGCCACTGTCCTCTGTGTCTGACTCATCCATGGGCAAAACGGAACCACGCTGCCGACCCCTCCTGCCAGTGAGAGGGCTGAAGGGTCTCTAAGCCGTCGCTTCCCAACACACACACCGCTTCAGGACAGAAACGCTTCCATCGAGCTACAAAGATCTCTGCCTCCTGCCCACTTCGTACTCACACCTTGCAAACAAACTACAGACACGCTTTAAAAAAGCCCCCTAAAGCTCTTTGGTTTTCTGTACAAAATAAGTTCACCCACTTTCCTTCACAGACACAGATAAGAACAATGAATGGCAGCCAGCGCGCCCTGCGCTGCGGCACACGCGTGGCTCATTCCTCCACGTGCGCTGCACTCAGTATGCGAGCTTCTGCGAGCCCAGCGTGGAGAAAGCTGCAAGGCTTAGGGCACTTTCCTGGGCTCAGCGGGACAGCTGAACCGGCAGGCGCGCACCAAAATTATGTGTAATTTCCACTCAATTCTTGCCACTCTCCTCAAAGGGACTGAGGACTGAATCAAGGACAAGGAACCTCACCCTGCCCACACCACGCCGCCCGCCAAAAGGCCCCACGCCGCGAGAGCGGGGACCTCAGCTTCCCGGCCAAGCCACCGAGGCGGCACACCGTAAAGGAGGACAACAGCAGTGCCAGCAGAAGCCAGACAGAACAGCAAATCTTATCACAGGAGGACACAGAAACAGGGTCAGCGTTCCTGACCGGTGCACTGGTGCTATTTTAGGGCCCTGATGGTCCAGGAATACACAGTGCCAGGCACTCTTAGCTTTGTTACCTAATAATCGGTCGGGTTTAAATTTATCTCCTCCCTCCTGCCTGCCCTGGAAATGCCACCCATCCGTCACAGCGAGTGCTGCCAGCAAAGGCAGCGGCCGTGCCGGCAGAACCGCACGTGCCTCCCGGGCCGGCAGTGGCCGGGGTACGTCACCGAGCCTTCCGCCAGAGCCATCCCACGAGAGCACTGCCTGAGCGTGCCTTTAAGGAATTTCAATGCCCCTTTTTAATGCTCCCATTTTGTGCCAGGGACGCTATCAGCACTCAGAATTTATCAACGGCGCGTGCCTTTGCGTAACCACACATCTTACCTCTACTATGTTTAAAGGTGCCTCCCCAGTACAGAGGGAGAACGTGCCCCAACTCCATGAACAGTTAGGCACTGGCAGTGCCGTGCTGCGATTTTCTGAATAGTTTGAAGTGTTTCTCCGAATCATTCAATGCTTCTGGGAGCCTGAACTGCACACCATGAACCCGGAGAAGACCGCCCTGGATTTCGCTCACACCGGTTCTACAGCAGCGTCACCCACGGGAGTCGCTCCCGGCCCCTACCGGGAAAGGGCTGAGGACAGAAAAGAGTCTCCAGACTTCTTCCATTTCCGAGGCTGGCCCGGCCGCGTGCGGGGATGGGGAGGGCAGCGCTGAGAGGAAGGGCAGGCTGGAGCCTGAGGGTTAGTTTCTGTTTCTGCAGGTCCCAGGCTCCGGATGGGAGAACCGGGAAAGGGAAGATAAGGAGAGAGTCAGCAGTACTGGAGACCAGCAACGCTCAGCCCGAGCCAGGCTATCTCTGAGTCATACCTAAGGCTCCTGACACAAGAGGCTACGCCAGCAAACAGCCGCTGGCGCTTTCCAGAGCCTAGAAACAACCTGCAGGACCGAGACCCCTTTGAAATCATGACCCCTTTCTCTGAGCCCCTCTGAATTTTGGATGAAAACAGCGCAACACAAGCCCAACTCTTCCCTCCCGTCTCTGCTAAAACCACTTTCTTTGGCATCCACCCCTTTGCACCGCCGCTTCCCCATCAGTAACGTGGCAGCGCTGAGACACAGCACTTCTCCCCGAGATTCCCCGGCTGCCGGCTGTGCCCAGTGAGGCCATGGGACAGAGCCGGCTGCAAGGCTCCCGACGGAGCTGCTGCTCACCCAGGTGCTGCCTTCGGATCTCAGCCTGCTACCGCGACATCCCTTTTCCCCTCCTATTAACACAGACTGGGCCAGAAACATTGTATTCTTAAAGACAGAATAAATCACATTTTGAAAGCACGCTACTCACAAAGTATATCCAAATGCCTCACAATCAGCATCCTCATTTGAGCGACACAGGACTAATTTCTCTTTCAGTAACTTAACTTTGCAGTAAAGTCTCTCCTAGTGCTTGGGAAAACTGCGCTTTTTGAAGACTCTAATGTCTGAATTTGTGAAAATATTTACTTTACAGCCATGGTATGCGGGTTTCAAGATCTCAGTGTTTTTGAGCTCTCCAGGCGCAGGGATGAGGAGAAGCGAGACCCGGGCGCTTGACCCAAGCTGCCCAACAGGGTTAGTTCATACCACGAACGGCACATTCAATATAAATTAGAAAGTTTGCTGAGGAGTTTCTCTCCCTCCCTCGATGGCTGCCACCCTGAGAACTCCCTGCCCCGGTGTCGGAGCCCTGAGCCCTTCCCGTCCTCCTGAAGCCGCAGCGCTCGCAGTGTCCCACATTTGCTGTCCCCTGCTGGGAGTGCACAGCTTCTACGGACAGAACGGCCTGACGATAACCCTTGTATATTTTATATTGGTAGTAAGATCAATATGGGTTCTATTATCTAGTCTTATTCTATTAAATCTGTTTATATTTCAACCCTCGGGTTTCCTTGGTTTTTTCCCCGATTGTCCTTCCCGGGTGGGGAGGGTTCACTGGGTGAGAGAATAATTGTCTAAATGACACTAAATTCTTGTGGGTTCCTCAAACCATAACAATCAGAAATCAGAATCTCACAACAGACTCCAGAGGAGTGGGAGCTAAGCCAGCCCTGCGGGGATTTCCATTTCAGGGTTGGGACCCCAGCTCCCTCCTGGCCCTCCCTCTGCCGAGCTGTCCTCACTGAGCTGGCGTACCACACACTCTTCATACCTTATCTGCAGACGATGTCACCATTCACTATTAATGACAAAAATACTTGAATCTCCATTTTCTCAGCCAGACGATGATGACACATTTATGTCACATCTGTAAAAGCAAAGAAAATCAGCCTTCACATAAACTATCCCTCCTTAGCACCAACCAATACAGACAATTAGCGATTTCAGCATGATGGGCTTATCTGTAACTCTTAGAAATCAAAGTGACCTCAGTACCCAAACCTGAAATAAACTACAGAAATGACAAGATGATCCTCTTGCCTGATAAAATCTAGGAAGCGGACACGCTTTATTACCACTTTTTGGAGACAGATGGCTTATGAGGAAGTGAGTATCTCCCTTCAACAAAACCATCACAGCTCCCAGAACGGAGAAAGGAAGGTCAGAAAGACCCTCAAGAAATCTTGTAGATCATCTCACAAGCCCTATAGGAGAATCAACCGTAACTAAGTAATACCTGGCAGACGTTTCTCAAAGCAACAACTTTTCATATCTCTATGGGTAATTTACATTGTGCTTTAATTTGCTTTTCCAGTGCTTAACTGAAACCCTGAATCAGCTCCAGACAGTCATTTTAGCTGCATTTTAGTTACAACTAACTCTTAGCAGACAGAAGAAAGAAATAAAGGGCCAGGGTTTAGCAGTACTACAGAGGAAAAGAAAACAGATCAAGACTTCTAAAAGAATGAAACCATCATGGACAGCCTTATATACACACAGACCACCCCGGTGCCTTCAAGCCACGGAGGTGCGGAGCCCACCATGCGCTGCCTCTGCTGCAGCACCGAAGCTTGGCAGGCTGGATAAGAGCCTGATGTAAAACTCTGGTTGTAGCTTTCCGTGGAACTCAGGATAAAGCAGAGAAGAGCACCAGCTCTGACAGGCAGGGTGGGTACCAACAGCACACGGCCGACGATTGACTCTGCTCCACCACCTGAGGAGCTTCACCTGGGCAGACAACCAGCAGAGCTGTTTCTATACGAGATGCTGTCGCGATGCTTTTCCATTGGGCATCGGCATTTTTAAGAAATGGGGAGACAAAGTAATGCGTTCTGAGAAGCTGTTATTCACAAGTTGAGCAGCTTCTGTGTCGCAGTTCAGAGCAAGAAGCGGCCCTGACGATGGGCAGGATCCAGGCCCACCTGCCCCAGCGCACACGAGGAAACCGCTGTCCCCCCTTCTGGCCCTGGGACAGTGTGACACACTGCAGCCTGCAGAAACACAGCAGTGACGCTCTTTAAACGCACCAGTCGGAAAAGAATGGTAAACATGAGCTAACTTAATAAACCACATTATAAACAAACTGTGTACTCTCAAAACAAAACAAAAAGCCCAAAGAGTTGATAGTGCCCACAGAAGAGACTCCGAGGCCCCACTTCATCCACCGCTCGCAAGCAGGTCTCAGACCCTCGGGATGCGAGAGGCCCACAAACTTCTTGAAGTCAGACAGCACACCGCTCGTATTTTACACACGCTAGGAACTGAAGCAAAGACAGGTTAAATGACTTCATGTAACAGACTGAGTCATGGCAAAACCGGATCTGTCGGTTAATTACCAGCCTGTTAGGTAAGCGTATTTGCTCGACACCAGTTCACGTAACGTTCCTCGATCCCCACAATGAGAACAACAGCCTGCTGCTGCACCTTCACGCCGGGGCTGTTTTCACAGGCTGCTCACACTCGTCAGCTCTCTTCTCAAGGAAATGAAGGGAAATGTGCAGATTACCCTCCAGAATCCTACCTCTGTACTTGAAAAAGAAAAGGAGGTAAGAATCCAAGGGTATGTGCCCATCAAAGCACACTGAACACAGGAGTCAGAAGCTTTCCTTGATCAGCCGAATTGGCTGCACCAGGGCAGTTATCCCTGCCGTCTCTGCACTCACACAGACATCGCGCTCAGCCACCAAGCAAGGCTCTTCCCAAGGTTAACTCACAGAGCCAGCACGCCAGTACTGCGAGAGCAAGAGCAGGTTCTCGGAGCAGTCCAGATCCCCCTCCCGCACACATTACGGCACCACTGCAAGCCTGTCCACCTGCACAACAAAAACCTTGAACCTACAGCATCATCTGCTGATGGTCCAGGCACACACTAAATGAGCATTCCTCATCAAAAATACACCGTATGGTCTTTGTTCACTTGGCTTACTGCAAATGGACAAGAGCTGAATCTACACTGCACCTAAAACTCCAGCATATCCTCACTAGCAAGATCCTACCACTTGGCCACGGCAATTTTAATAAGGGAGAACAAAGCTGATCAAAACCAGAGTGACAGACTTGTTTGAATGCTTCAAGCTGTCAGCAGGTAGCAGGAGATTCTCCAGAGGGAGATGCCTGCTCTGCCCTGCTGTCTGACAGCACCCAGATCATCAACTGACCTACGTGAGGTGCCGCCGAGTCCTCTCAAACCTTCTCTCCTGGTAACGTGACTGCACCGATGTGAGGGGTTGACTGAATCAGGGAGTATTTTGTGCTGCAGTGGGAAAAGCTGGTGTCTTCTAAGCCACACAAATACTCGGAGATCGGTCTGGAGACTTCCTGAGCAAGGATGCACTTCTAACAAGCTAAATAGGCATATAAAGGAAACAGAATCAAGAATGCAGCCACAATTTCATACAGTGGAAATTGAAATCAGATGGTCCTGTTCATACAAGGCAGTTTTGGAAAGGTGGGAGTGAGTACTGTAGAGTTTGATCCCCTTCCCGGCACCCCTCACTAGCCTGGGCAGAACCAGCTCCTAGGCACCAATCCACCATGCCGAGGACACTCCAGACAGTCTCTCCCTGTCCCCTGCCTCTTCTACACACAGAAATACAAACACACTGCCCAGGGACACTGGGACTCCCATTACGAGCAACAGCGCCTAGGTACAGCTCCTGGTAGCACGATCCGTGTTGTGCACCAGGCATAAAACACATGCTAACACACGGCACATCCATCACCTTCTGCAGAGTTATCACCACCTTGTAGGCTCTCGTGAGGTACCATCAGATATACATCATGCTTCTACACACAACGCTGAGCGCAGAAACACAAAGGAAACAACCTTCTTTATCGGGTGCCGCTATGAAAAAGATCAGAGGCTGAAGGAAGGACAGGGAAAGCCCAAGGGAATCTTTAACTAGCAAGTAGAGTGAATAAGACAGACCTGATTTCATAGAATCATCAAATGGTTTGGGTTGGAAGGCACCTTTAAAGGCCATCTAGTCCAACCCACCTGCAATGAGCAGGGACATCTCCAATGAGATCAGGATGAAACACTCCTTGTTCATCCCTATACCATCCTCTGCAATGTAACGCAGGCGGCTCCCAGTCAGGAGACGTTGTGATGTTCAGCGAGTCTTGGGGCTTTCTATGCTCCAACCTCCACATCCAACTAGACAGGAGACTGGGAACCAGAAAGCTCAACTTTATTTCTTGCCTCATGGAGGCACAGCTTTAGGTAAGGCACTCCAAACCCCTCCACCTCAGCTCTTCCACCCATGACCTTTTGGAAGTGCAGCAAAATACAACTAAGGACTACAAAATGCTTTGATGTCCCTTAGTGACACAATTTATCAGCCAGTGGAAGGGAAGTTTGTTTGTTTGGGGTTTTTTTTGGCAAGGAAGGCCTGCAAACTTTGTATGCTGTATCCTGCACATCGCCCAGGGCAATCCCAAGCACAAATGCGGGCTGGGCGGGGAATGGATGGAGAGCAGCCCTGAGGAGAGGGACCTGGGGGCGTTGGTGGCTGAGAAGCTCAACATGAGCCGGCACTGTGCACTGGCAGCCCAGAAAGCCATCAGCACCCTGGGCTGCATCCCCAGCAGTGTGGCCAGCGGGCGAGGGGGGATTGTGCCCCTCTGCTGCGCTCTGGGGAGCCCCCCCTGCAGCGCTGCCTCCAGCTCGGGGGGGCCCAACAGCAGAAGGACACGGAGCTGTTGGAGCGGGGCCAGAGGAGGGCCCGGAGATGCTGCGAGGGCTGAGCCCCTCTGCGGGGAGGACAGGCTGGGAGAGGGGGGGTTCAGCCTGGGGAAGAGAAGGCTCCAGGGAGACCTCAGAGCCCCTTCCAGTGTTTGAAGGGGCCTACATGAAAGCTGGGGTGGGACTTTTTGCAAGGGCATGGAGTGACAGGATGAAGAGGAATGGCTTCAAACTAAAAGAGGGGAGATTGAGATGAGATATCAGGAAGAAATTTTTCACGATGAGCCCAGGTTGCCCAGAGAAGCTGTGGCTGTCCCATCCCTGCAGGTGTTCAAGGCCAGGTTGGACTGGGCTTGGAGCAACCTGGGCTGGTGGGAGGTGTCCCTGCCCAGGGCAGGGGGGTGGACTCAAAGCCCTTTAAAGGTCCCTTCCAACCGAAACCATTCTATGATTTTGTATTTGTATTATCGCTCCCTTTCTAAGCGCACCCATATGCCTGTATGTGTGGAGAAGACAGGAAGAGATAAAGATGGGAAATGAAGGACAACTTACATACAGTTTTACTTCTTTCCTCAGACTGCAGCTGAGGGGCAGCTCTGCCCTGAAGCGGAGCGCCCAGAGGGGCGCGCAGGGTGGGCAGCCAGCACGCTCCCCAGCA
The DNA here is from genome assembly GCA_017639485.1 of Pluvialis apricaria. Taxonomy (NCBI): domain Eukaryota; kingdom Metazoa; phylum Chordata; class Aves; order Charadriiformes; family Charadriidae; genus Pluvialis; species Pluvialis apricaria. The sequence goes on from CM030024.1 coordinate 2,958,479, forward strand.
TGACATGTCTCAAACACCTGAAAAGCAGCGAGTCAAAAACAAAGAAACCCTTTCACGTACTGAATATGATTACGCTGTGGGACCCACTGCCACAAGATTCCGTTGAGGATCAGAACTCCTGTTGATTACAAAAGTTTTTATGTTTACGCAGTTTTGCCAGGTTTTTGGGAAGTTCAGTATCTTATACACAAAATTCCACTGACGTGCCCCACAGTACAGAAAAAGGCGTCAGCGGCGTTAAGGAGAGCAGATTCCCAGCTTGCAGCCCTGCCGTGGGCCCATGGCGCAGCGCTGCTTCGCAAAGCAAATGAGGTGAGAAGTTACGCGAGGGCACCGGGAGAGATGAGCCGTGCAGACAACACGGGTTTTTGGAAGGGGTCCTCTGCCGCAGGCAGCGTGACCCCCTCGCCCCCCGCCAGCAGGCCTGACTGCCTACACCGGGTCTGCACTCATCGTAAAGGGAAAAAAGTGGACAAAAAAAAGAGAAAGGTGAGCACAACAGCTAGTCTAGCACTTGAGTAACAAGACAGGTCAGGACTACGTGAGGCAATTATCTCCCAGGAGCCAGCCCGCTCTCAGTTTGTCCTGTGGTTTCGGCAGGCCTGTGCAGACTGCAGAAAGCGAAGCTTGTGTGTCAGCAGAGCTAATTCCACCGCCGCTGTGGCGCTGGCGTCCCCTGGGGCTGCAGCGTGGCTCTCGGGGACCTGGAAGCCTTTGCAAAAGGATAAACACCGCACTGTTCGTCAGGAGGCGCTTTAACTTCTCCTGGAAGAAACGCAGGTGGAAGTGCTGCCTGCAGCAGGCCGGCGATGGCCGAGGAGATGGCCACACGCGCCCAGGGATGCTCAAGACCTGCGTGCATCCAGACACCGGCCAGCTCTGGCGTAAAAGCTCTGCGGGGATCCTGGAGATGTGCCTCAACATCCCGCTGACGAGAGCTGCTGAGGGACATGAGAGGAGGACCGCACTGAGCACAGCACTGAGCCACCGCCAAAACGTAGATGCTGAGCATGAGCTGCTCCTCCTCCCCACCCATCAGCACGAGGTGGGCAGCACTACAGCCAAAGGAGATCTTTCTGGTCACCACACACCTCGTTATCCATCCCGTGCAATTAAGATATGCGCCAAAATGGCAGGCAGATGAAATGGGAAAGGACCAGGCCTACGCTCGCTGTTCGGTCACCACCCTTGCTGGCAACACTCAAAAACATAAAAGGCTATAAACACAATGGAGCAGCATCAAGCACAGCAGAGAGCGCACGCTGAGCGGGTCGTAGATGAGGATCTATGGGAAAAACCCTAAGAAAACAAGTATTAGTTACTTGCAATTATAAATAAATTTGTTTTCTTAGATCATGAAACATTCTTGGATTAACCTAAACTCAAAGAAGTCAGCCACCCTCTAATTCAAGTCAAATGTCTCTGGAGTTGGCGAGGAAGAGACAGAGAAAGGATCTCAGTTTGCGGGTTTGTGCATGTGTAAACATATGCGTTTACGTGCACGTGAGCCACTTGTTTACGGAAAAAAGGGTTATCAGAAGCAACATTATGAAGCATGAAAGCGCAGAAATGGATGAGACACGAGTGCTTCAAAATCCTGACTCCCAAAACAACCAGAAATGCTGAAGTATGTGGCCAACATGGTGTACGTCCAGGGTGTGTCTGTTATTGTCTGCATTCCCATGATGTTAATACTGTAACAAGAAACGCGTACCATCAACTATCCCTCTCAGCTCCCCCAGATCTGTTGTTTTTTCTCCCAAAAAACTAATGAGATCCGAATAATGTTACTACTAGTACCATCATTTACATAACATTTGTCATCCTGCGGGAGAACGGGTCTGCCGAGCGTACGAACAGGAGTACGGATGACAAGCCAAACCACCAAGGTTTCATTTTCATTACATCTCCCTGCATAGCTACATAAACCCGTCATACGTATTTGTAAGAAACTATTTCCGAGTCATACAAGCCCAGCAGAAAGCACGCGACAAAACCAAGCCGACTCACAGGGTCAAACTGGGATGTGCAATGAGCGCACAAGGAAAAGAGCCTCCAAAAAATACTATTTTAAGTCAGTAAATAGCAGAAATGTTTATGTTGTGGAAGTGTCATCAGGAGCGAGGATTCTATAGATGTAAAAATCCCTAGATGTATCTGGGTATTTGATTAATTAATAAGCATACAATTCCCTCTAACTTAGCCTGTTACTTGCATTTCACTTGCTCCCAGTTTACTTGGGAGATAACAACCGACCACTTGCACTGCGTCCTCCAAATTCCTGCAAGTGATTTAGCAAAGTCTGAACTCTGCTTTTGGAACGAACGGCACAACTCAAGGATCCCCACATCACCAAAGTCTCTTTCGCCCCTGAGGTCCCAATCGCAACGGCACCACGTTGCTATCCTCTGTCAAGCTGTTACTCTTACGGGCGCATCTCACGCTGATGTATTTTGACTCCGCTTTTTTCAGCAATTTGAAATTATGTTCTCTGAAATATTAATACATGTGATACATAATATACAACAGGCTTTTGGGTAAACACCTCGTAAACACAGTTTGAACCATGCTGTAGGCAGTGCCGGCTTGCCTGGGGCCACAGGAGGTGACAGTGCCGTGTACCGGCTGGCGGCAAGGCAGGCTCCGCGGGTAAAAGCCGCCCGGGTTTCCCCGCAGTGGGTCAGGGGTCTGTGGCAGGGCTTCACCCCAGACGCACAGGCAAACCCAAACAGCATCCCGAACAACCCCCCGACGCAATAAACGGCCCTCAGAGAGCTGAAGGCACAGAATGAGACTGCTCCGGTTACAGACCAAGAAAAGCAAAGCCTGCACGGTCTAATTTTCCACCGGTGGAAGAGGCTGGAGGAGCAGGAAAAGCCATGTGTGCGCCTACTGGAAAACGAAGCAGACCCGAGCAAAGGCATCGGTTACAGCCGGGGAAACAGGACGACGTGCGCACTCGTGTCAGCTTTGGATGTGCCTGGACGCCACGTGCGTGCTCATGGAAACCCGCACCTCGATGAATACAGCACGACCCGACGCCAAAGTCAAGCGCTGCTGTATCCGCAGACCTGCGAAAGGCGGCGTGTGCTGCGGGAGGCAGCGGGCGGGTGCCCAGGACACCACCGCCCCGCCGGCCCCCTCCCGGCGCGTCAGGGGTCCCCGGTGTCACACGTGGCACCGCGCGCTACGCGGAAGGAGAAGGTAGATGTCGGGGCAGGTGTCGATCTCACAGCTGTGCAGACACCACTCTGCTCCCTGAAGGCAGCGATTTCATTTCAGGTTCCCACGGAGCTCTCCCTGCACTACTCCCCAAAGCGTGAGATTACACAACCCGCACCCCAGTAACCACCAACCACAAAAAGAAGTACAAAGCAGTGACAGAAGCTGCTGGCTTGAGCTCCCGGCGAGTCCAAGGAGAACGTGACGATCCAGCTGCTGTCTGCTTTCAGGGAATCCTTCCGCAACTCCCCTTTTCAGAAAGCTCTCCTTCCCAGCCGCCGACTGCACACAGAGGCGGTCCCCCGCCACCTCCGTCCAGCTGGGAAGCGGCCACGGTGCTCTCCTGGCAGGCAGAGCGAGCAGCTACGCCTCACGCTCTGCGTTTTCATGTGCAAGTACGGCGGTGCTCCATGTCACCAGGAATCCCCGCGAAGGGGACCAGCCCCACCTTAACCCTCTTCCCCTCCAAGGCCATTCTGCTCTCCTTTCTCCTAAACCTTTCTGGTTTTTCCTTTTATCAGTTTTCTTCCTCATCAAGACAGGATGATGAACATCTGGATGAACGAAGACTTTTTCCTCCTTTGTTCCCAGGTTTGAAGAAGCAACAGCCTAAATATTTATGGTGTTTTACCATCGTGTTGGTAGCACAGCCTGGGCACCAGCTGGGCGGACCCACAAGGAATGAGCGCAGACCACGCTCACCGTGGTGTCAGCAGGGACTCCCGGGCAGGGTCCCGTCCTGCTCTCCCGCCCGAGGCCGAGCACTCTGCAGCACCTCTGTCGGCTTTCAACCCAGCAGTTTTATTTTACATTTTCACTGCCATTCCCAACTTGGATTGATTTTAAGGACAGACTGGACCCCCAGAGTTGTGTGGTGTACCTGTGTGGGTAATGCAGACCCTAAACCTTCTCTGAACACACATTTGAAGAGGGAGCGGAGAAAGAAGGCAGCAAGGGAAGGAAGCCAATCTAGAACGCTTTACTGTTGCCTAAGCAGTCTTTCCCAGCTATTTCTCCGCTTGTGCTCTCCCCTGACATCTTCCTGTTACCCAAAGTTCAAGCGACGGGCTCCTCCCTCTCATGCCACACATCTTCCTGGTGCTCACGCCTTCCCCGAAGTAGCCACGCTTGCACTGACGCTGCTGCTCCACCAGCCAGTCCAGCCCTGCCGTGTCTGCTGCAGCAGAAACGGTGACCGCGTGTCTCGCGGCAGAAGGCACAGCACCCGGGCGCAGCCGAGGCAGCGCCGCCGGCTGCAGTGCACCTCACCCAGGAGGTGAGGTCCCCCCGGGAGCGGGCTCTGCTATGAAGCAGCATCTCCACGCGCCCTTGCGTGCTGCTTCTTGAGACGGCAAAGCCCACCTGACTCCTTTTTTTTTTTTTTTTTTTTTTTTTTTCCCCTGCTGCATCGCCTTGCCCGCACCCCACTTAGAAATGCCATCTGCCTTCCCAGGTTACCCAACCCGACACAGCCAGGTCACTTCTCCCCTCCTGCCCCGCAGTCGACGCTTCTTCCTACGTACCCCAGATCCTCACTTGTTGCTTCCGTTTACAAAACGTTCTCATGACACGGGGCAGCTGCACAGTAATGGGAATCTTTTCCAGCGGCAGCAGATGTAATACGCAACCCCGCTTCACGCCAGTTCCCCAGCGCTTAACCTCGACCGTACCCAGAGCAGGGCCGCCCCCCGCCAGCCGCAGAGCCGCCACCGCGAGGGGCGGCCGAGCAGCCCGGGGAATCGTCACAGCCTCGGCGGAGGGCACTGTCACCCCCCGCTGGGGGCCGGGAGGCAGAGCGGGTCGCCGCAGTCCCTAAATCCGCCGGTCGGTTCGTTTCTCGTTCAGGGACCCTCTCGCCCCGGCGCGTCTCCGCGCTCTCCCGCTCGCTAACACCGGCCGTCTCCGGCATGACTCATCACCGAGACAATGGGCGGCCGCCGCAGCCGCCAGCGCCGCGCAAAGCGCTGCTCCCCCCCCCACCCCCGCTACGCGCCGTGTCACCGCGCCCGGCCCGCAGCGCGACGGCGGCGGCGGCGGCTCCCGCTCCCCGAGCCGGCGGCACCGCCGGGCACCGGCACCACGGCGGGCAGGGCCGGTTCTTGCCCCCCCCCACCCCGGGGCGGGGCGGGCAGCGCGCCCGGGGGAGCCGCTGCGGCCCGGCGGAACGGGGCAGCCCCGGCGGGCCCCGCTGCCCCCGCCACGCCGGTGGGGGGGGTAGGGAAGGGGGGGGATCCCGCAGCCGCCGCCGGGGCGGGGCGGGGCGGGGCTCCCCGGCGGGGCGGCCGCCGCTCGGCGCGCACGTGGTGGCGGGCGGCGCCTGGCGCGTCACGCGGCGCGGCCCCGCCCCCGCCCCGCCCGCCGCGCGGGGACACGCAGCGCGCGGCGGTGGCGCGCCCGCGGGCGGGGCGGGGGCGGCCGGCGCCCCCCCCCCCCCCCCCTTCCAACACTACCGCCCCCCCCCCCCGGGTACCGGGGGGCCCTCGGGGCCGCACCGCCCGCACGGAGCCCCCGCCGGGGCGGCGCCGCGCTCTTCTCCCCCCCCCCCGCGCCTCCTTCCGCGCCCTGTCACTTCCCCGCCCGCTTCCCCCGCCACCCCCGGTGGCAGCGCCCCCGCACCGGCAGCGCCGGCCCCGGCCCCGTCCCTCCGCCACCCGGGACGGCCGCGGGCTGTCAGGCGGCGATCCCGGGGCGGCGCGGCCGGACACCCCCCCCCCCCCCCCTTACCACGTGCGGTCTGCTGCTGCTGCGCCTGCCACTCCAGGAACCGCGCCGCCTCCAGCAGCGTCTCGATGCTCATGGCGCGGGCCCCGGCCGCCGCCGCCGCCTCCCCCGGTCGCGCCGGCCCGGCCGCAGGCGCCGCGCCGCCCCGCGGCTCGCCCCGACGGCAGCAGCGCTGGCGACAAGATGGCGGGCGGCAACAGAAACACAACAGGCGGGCGCTGGCGCGGCCCCGCTACTACGCGGCGGGCGGCGGCAAGACGCGGCGCGGAGTACGGGGCGCCGCCCGGACGGGATGAAGCGGGACGGGACGGGGCGGCCGGTCCGGCCCGCCGCCCCGCGGGGGCGGTACGACAGCCCCCGGCCGGCTGCGCGGGGCCGTCTCGACCCGCCGGCTCGCCCCGGGGCGGGCGCCGGAGGCGGGAGGGCGGTGGGAGCCGGGCCGGGCCGGCGGCGCGTCGTTCCGGTCGCCGGGTTTTGCGGGCGACCCTCCCCCCGCAGTGCGCTCGCGGTCTATTACAATATGTCACCGCGGCGCGGGCCAATGGGCGCGGAGGACAACAAGGCATGGAGCACCTCCACATGGGCGCCCCGCGCCGCCGCCGCGCGCCTTAAAGGGGCCGCGCCGCGCCCCACCCCACCCGCCGCCGGGCCCCGCAGCCGCTCCCGGCTCCCGGCGCTCAGCGCTTCGCCGAAATTCGCTTTTTTTTTTTTAAAAAAAAAAAAACCAAACCAAAACAATAAGTTGCGGCAGAGCGCGCCGCTGCGGAGCGGGGCCGTTGGCCCGGGCGGGGGCGGGGTGGGCGCGGTGGGTGTCGGTGCCGGCGCGGAGCGGAGCGGAGCGCACCGCACGTGTCTGTCGTGTTGTTCCCGCCCTCCCGCCGGCGCGTTTCCCCGAATTACCCTAAAGTCAAGAAAATAAAGTTATCTTTTTCAAGCGCCCGGCCGCCGCGGCCGTGGCGGGTCGGGGTGACAGCCGCGCCGCCGCCGCCGGAGCGCCGCGGGGGCCACCGGGGCCCGTGTCGGGCACCCGCGGGCGGGGACCCGCCTGCAGTTCCTCCGGCAGCGCATCTTTTCCCACCGTCTGTGCTCGGCGCTGCTTTGGCAGAACCTCTTCCCAATGTCCTGGTTCGGGCGGCACAGGACCCGTTTCTCATCCCTGGGGAAGCTGCGCTCTCGGGCTGGAGTGCGGGAATTTGTGAGAACATTCCCCGTACAGCCCCCCGGGGGGTGCGGGTTCCAAGGGCTCAGTGGTGTCGAGCTCGCCGGGCGCGGGGATGCGAGCACTCGGCCCCAGCTGGCCCACAGGGTTACTCCCTACGGTGAACATCACATTCAATATCAATGAGAAAATTTGCTGAGGAGTTTCTCTCCCTCCCTCGATGGCTGCCACCCTGGGAACTCCCTGCCCCGGTGCCGGAGCCCTGAGCCCTTCCCATCCTCCCGAAGCCGCAGCGCTCGCAGTGTCCCACATTGGCTGTCACTGCTGGGAGTGCGCGGCTTCTGCTGATATAATTGGCTGAGGATAATCTTTGCATACTCTGTATTGGTATTGGGATCAATATTGGTTCTTTTGTGCTACTAATATTAATTATCTAATCTTATTCTATTAAATGTGTTTATACTTCAGCTCCCGGGTTTCCTTGTTTTTCCCCATTCCCTTTCCCGGGTGGGGAGGGGTCATCGGGTGACAGAATGATTGTCTAAAGGACAATAAATTGTTATGGGTTCCTCAAACCATAACACCCGGCTGCTGAGGGGCGCAGGGCTCGCCCCTGCCCCACGTCAGGCCGGGTGGCCGCACGGAAAGGAGGTGGCGAGCCCGGTCTGTGGAGCGGTAGCGAAGGAGGAGGGAGCCTTCCAAAAAGCGTCCACAGAAAGTCGTCACGCGTGGTGCCTGCGCTTTGGGAATACTTCGCAGTGGGGCTGAAAGTGCTGCCTAGAGTCAACGCTAGCTAAGGTTTTCTTCTGTAAGGCCCTTTTTCCAGTAGCTTGCAAAACCAAATTAAACTTCAATTTTCCATGCTGAGTATCTGCCTCCGATTGACTTAGTTTTTTAGGCTAGGAAAAGATAGTGAGGTAACGGAAATAGAAACTGATTAGAAAAAACAATGCTGCTCATGGAAGGAATGGGATTTAAAAAAAAAAGAAAAAGATTTTCATGTGAGAATTTTCATTCTACTTAAAAAAAATTAAGGAATTTACAGACCAAAAACTACGCTGAGGAACGGCCACTGAAGGTGGCAAAGCCAAGGCCTCGTGAGCTGGGCCGTGCTGGTTTGTGGCGCTCAGGGCTGGCTTCCGAGGGCTCGCCCCTTCCCCGCCGCCCGCACCAGCCCGGCGGGCTGTCCTCTCCTCCTCGCTCCGCGTGCGGCTGATGGCCGCGCTCCCTGAACGCTCCTCAGATCTTCCTCTGCAGATGGAAGTGGTCATTTTCTTCTGGGCTTTGCTGTGAACTCATCTCTGGCTTATCCGAATACCTCACAATGTTAATGAGTGTATCGTCATCACTCACGAGTGGAAGACATAGATAAGGACTGTGTGAGAGCCTGAGCGAGTAACTCACCTGGTACCGTGGGGCGGTTGTAGCTGATGGAGGGACGGGCTTCATTTCTCAAGGAACTTCTCAGCTGCTCTTCAGCCATCCGTCCTCTTCCTGCAGACCGCCCCCACCCGCTCCTCACAACTTCTGCAATAAAGGAAAGTGTTTCAACAGTTTCAACATTCAACAAATGCCCTTCATCACCCAGCCCTGATTCTTTAAGTGACACAGTGAATATATCCTTAAGGAGCTCAGTAAAAGCTACTCCAGGGCAAACTTAATCTGACATTTCCTAAGTCCTTCGCTTTGTAACCTGAACATATTTAGATATATTTTGCATGTATTGTATTTGTTTGTATAGGTTATGTTCATAAACCAGGTTTGTCTGATGGCAGCGGAGGAGCCAGGGATGGATGGCCGCTTGCAAACCGAAGGTGGAGAACGCCGGCAGGGCTTCGGGGGGGACAGCCTGCAACTCCTGCTGCTTGTGCTGTGCGTACGGCAGGACTGCCGGACTTCAGATGCCAGACTGGTCAACGTGGCACTTCAAAAAGCAGGGCATTCGGACAACGAGATAACGATGACGAAAAGGTGACTGAGAATATCTGTCTGAGGGGAGCGAGGGGTTGAAATCCACAGCTGGGACAAACATCTGGTGCAGTCCAAGTTGATGGTGTGGGATGCAGTTTTGTAGACCAGGGCTATGTGTGTAAGCGCAATAAACCACAGATTCTTTCTCCAACCACCTCTCTCTTGTCTTCCACACTGTGTTTCATCCTACAAACCACGCAGGTTTACAGAGTGTTCCTCCAGATGGCCTCAGTTTTAAGAAGGAACTGCTATTCTGCCATCAAACTCGCTTTACAAACCACACCTCTTAACCCCAGAGCCCGTGCCCTCGCGGAGAGCCACCGTACCCGCCTGCGGCTGTACAGCGCCGCTCGGAGCCCTGCTGGCTCTGCGCTCCTGCAACTGCTACAAATTCTCTGGTTTTAGCAGGTGAGATTAAAAAAACCCAAGACAACAAAACCAAATCATTAGAGGAACTTACTGACAGTACAAGAGCCAGCGGTCTAAAGGAGTATACTTGTTAGAACCCAGCTTTTAAAAGCAACATTTTCAGGTACATTTGAATAGTTGACTCCTCTGCTGGGTTAACTGCTTTAGTCGGAGGCAGAACTTTCCTTCTGCTTGTCTGGTAACATCTCCTGCAACACTTTAATCTCCAAGGGGAGTTGTTTGTTCTGAAATCTTGAGCTCTGTGAGCTCTCGACTGCTAAGCTAGCTCCTGACTTTGGCAGCTGAAAGTATAAATCAGTGCCATTAAACATTCATATCAGGGCGACGTTTCCTGATTAAATTCATTTATTGCGAGTTTTTGGACCCAACTGATGCCGCAGCTTGGGAACACATCCAAAATCCATCAACTGTGTATTCATCTACCTCTGGAGGATTATACTAAGAAAGGTTTTCGCTGAATCATTTGACCCTCTTACTAGGGACAGCAATAAACCGGAACACTTAGATTATTTGGATCGACTTTGTGAGCACTTAAGGAGAGTTTTTAAAACTTTGCATATGTGCTGAAAGTACAAAGAGGTCCAATTTCTACCCTGTTACGCCCCGCGCCTGTGAAGAGCAGGCTGGGCTGTCGGTGCCACCCAGCCGAACGCAACCAGACGTCACGGGCAGAGGACGCCGCCAAGGAGAGCGGTGCGATCTGAAGTCCGAACCGTCCTTCCCCGCCGGCCTGGTGGACTCTGCTCGGGGTTACGTGGCTCTTCCTTCTCTGGGCCACTCCTGACGGAGTGGAGTCTCCCCAGGCGGCAGCAGGGAGAGCGGCTCCTGCGGCTTCTGCTGCGGCTTCTGCTGCGCCGCTGGTGGCAACTGCCGCTTCCTCCGGGGCAGCTCCGGGGCGCCGCTGGGGCTCCCCACCTCCAGCCCGGCTCGGGGGCAGGAGGGCTCTGCAGCTTCCAGCTGTGGGTCTGAAGCTTTCAGTCAAATCCTTTGACTAACGTTTTTTTCATCTTCTTCAAAGAGTAGATGTAATTTATCAGAATTTAAAGCTTTTGTTTCCTTATAAGCACAAGTATAGGTTCAGAGGTGTGTCGGCTTACTTGTTTTAAGGGAATGCCGAGGGCATTTTAACTTATTTGTTTATTATTTCCTGTTTAGTCAGTCCTTTAGGTAATATCAGATGTTATTCAGGCAGTACAGATATGAATCTCTACTATATTCTGGCTGTAGTTAGTTTAAAATCAATTGAGTTGAGCGTGAATGAAATTGCCCCTATACACCACGAGTGGGGAATTTGGATAACATCTTAAACTTGAAGCTGGGTTGCGATAAAGACGTTCAAGCATTTTGAATAGCACAACAAATGCAAAGTCTTACTGTACTCAGTAAAATACATTTCTTTATTTTCAGGGTTATTGGTGGCATTATAGAAAGTTGGAATGGGTTTAGATTTATTTAGATATAATTATCGTCATGATATTCAGATATTGATAGTGTGGGGAAAACAAGCAGTGGCTATAGGTCCCATTATCTTTCCTTATATCTGCCCTTTCCCCCTCCCCAAAAAAGACAAGATTTCAAAGGAGATGAAAAGTTGCCATTTGGAGGATGACACTACCTTACAATGCCACCTATACACAAGGATCTCCTAACACCCTAAACAGCATATTCTGTCCTAGGGATATGATGGATGTTTAAAAAAACCCCAACAACCTGAGCTGTGCAAGTTCAAAAGAATAACTGCAATACTGCTGCGGACTCGACAGTCTCCTTCCTGTTACTCTGCTTGTTTCCTTTCCGCCTGTGCAGCAAACAGCTTCTCCTTACACAAAACCATCCTCAGAATTTTTGCACCACATGACCGTCAGTAAGTTTTGCTTTCTGGCGATATTCATCACTAAAACTTCCTCCCCTCACACCCCCCACCCCCCCCCCCAAGTTCAGAAATTACTCTCATGCGTTTCCTGGTGGGAGGCGCCTGGAGCAGGAGGTGGTTTGAGCAGCTGTCGGGTGTTTACGCCGCTGGCACGAGGATGTTCTGTGAAACTTGTGCTACCGTCCCGGAGAGACAGCGTCGCCCGCGTGGTGCAGCCGGGGAGCAGCGTGCTCGCCACGGCTCCCCCCGACGCTCTCGCCCCTGGCCCCTGCTGCCCCTCCGCCACTCGTGGAGCATCCCGCCGTGTAGCACTGTCGGGTGTGCATGCATCAGTCACCTGTTTTCCAAATTTTTTTCTCACCAGGCAGGAGCTTTTATGGAATATCGCTTCCAACCAAGTTGTGCCTGTTGGTGGAAAAAATAATCCCTAAACAGGAGCTTTTTGCTAGCAAGATAAACAATTGCACCCCAGTCAAAATTGTGTGTATTTAATTAGAAATATAGCTGGTTTTAGAGCACCTTGGGTAATGGAAGCACATCAGATGTCTTTTAGAACCCCAGCTAAATTACTTTCTAAAGTTAAATAATTTTCACTATTCATAATATTTGTAAACATTCAAATAAAAATTGGATTAACAACTTGGGTGATTGATTTTGCGCCACACTCTCTCACACGCACTTGCATCAGGTTGGGTCACCGGCGCAGTACTGGACGAAGTGATGCACCTTTTCCTCGATCATACAAAACCCTGCCAGCCCGGGAGCCCCCCCGGCGGGACAGGGGCCATGCGGGGACTGAGCTCTGCTCTCTGCACCCCAGATCGTAAACTCTCATCGTCCGTCTCCCCAGCTCGGGCACCGCGGCTCAGCTTCCAGTGCACGCGAATTTGCTTTGTTCTGCTCTTCCCCTACTCTGAATAAACAACTTCTCACTTCGGGCCTCTGAATAATCTTCCTGGAGTCAGTGGGAATACTTGACTGCCTAAAGTTTTAGCGGCTGCTTAAATACTTTGTTGCTTAGGGCCCAAATTATGACTGAACGTAAATGATTAGATGAGTGCTTATTCTCCTTTTTCAGGCTTCACACTGAATAAGAAATTGCACCAACTCTACTGACATAAAAGCGGGGGTTTATCTCAATATTTTCATTTTGAAATTCAAGTATTGAATGCAGAAAAACCCACAAGGGTGAAAATAATTAGTGCTCTTCCCTGACGGAACCATTCTGACTTTCTCTGTAATCCTTTTATTTATGGTTTTAATGATGAATAAATTCTTGTTGTAAATATTTAATCACGAAGAGTGGTTAGGCAGGACTTACATGATGAATGGGTCTCACACAGATCTGCAGATAAGCCTGAAATCTTCCCTGTTCTTCCCCACAGCAGTGCCCGACATCCACCCTCGGGCATCCACCTTCGGGCAGCGCCAGGAAGTGCCAGCACCGAATTCACAAGGTCTGGGATGCTCCCCAGACTCCTCCTGGTTTTACCCAGTAATCTCCGTACTGGCCCCGTAACTCTGGCATGACATAAGGACAGCTTGTATTACGCTAAGGTGCATCTTCCAAAAAATACATAGGTGTCATCTGGAAATATCACGAGCAGAAGTCAGCACTGCCACTTGTCCCAGTGGCTGTTTACACCCTCCAGTAAAAAACGGTGCTTGGTTTTTCCTTTGAAGCAGCCTGAATCCACCTTCCAGGCGCTCGGCCTCCTTACAGCGTTCTCTGCTACCTTAAGGAACCGATTGGGCACGGGTACCTTGTGTTTCCTCCCAGAAAACTACTTACATTTTGTAATGCAATTGTCTTCCAGCGTTTTCGGTAAGCCAAACCGACTGAGTTAAGTTTCCGACAGTAAGGTATATTAATATTAAAAACCCCAGAAGCATTAAAGGTAACTTTTCTTCACTCTCTGTTTTTCAGTCGCTCCTGTGGACACCAAAACGCCAAAGCTCTGTACGATATGAGAGTCAATCACAGCAACACAATACACATCAGTAAAATCTCTGTTCTTGGCAAATCAGCCTTATATCTGCCCTCACCCGCTCTGTGCATTTCTTCCCGGCTGCGTGCTCCCTTACACCGTCGTATTTCTACAATGCATGGCATACGCTGCTACAGAAGTGCCTAAGAGAGACTGGTTCAGCTCAACTGAACCGAAGAGTCTTTCTGGCATTCAGAAATACTTATTGGGCTCCCAGTGACCACGCTCAGCGCTGGCTTTTTGGGGCACGCTGCTAAATCCCACTCCCTTTACTTGTGCCGTCTGAGCATTTGTTCAGGTCTGGATTTGCACCTCCGATGTGGTCTGTGCTGAGGCACACGGCAGTTAATATTCGCTTTGCAGCCGTCTGAGCAGGTACAAACCTGAGCTGTTGTTTAGACAGAACAAGGAAATGCCGTGCAGCAGTAACCGGCTGCAATCAGCTGCAGAAAGTGCTTCTGGAATTGTTGATAATAGTGGGGGGGGGGGGGGGGGGGTATCCAGCCAAAGTCCATAGACTACGTCGTGCTAAGGCCTCCTGGGCTTGGGGAGCAATTGCTGACTAAGAAGTGAACACTGAACGCAGCCTCCCAACCTGCTGCAAACTATTGCCTGTGATAAAATGCCTGCTCGGAATGGTAGAATTTCATCTACAAAATACACAGAGAAATCCAAGTATTCTCCGCTGAGCACTGGATTTGCCTCTACGTTGCTTCAAGTCACCTCCTAACTGTGTTAAAATTGTGCCAAATAAAAGAATTGTGGAGAAGAAAGCTGCAGAGCGATTTTGACACACCAAACACAACCATGCTTGGACCACCTCCTCCAAGAACAGCAGCAATGCATTCCTACAAAGAGGAAGGCAGGCAGAAAAGCCAGGAGGCCTGCGTGGATGAACAAGGAGCTCCTGGAACTGACCAAAAGAAAAAAGGAGGCCTACAGGGAGTGGAGACAGGGCTGGGTAGCCTGGGAGGATTACAGAGGAATCGTTCGAGCAGCTAGAGAGCCGGTTAGACAAGCTAAAGCCCAGCTAGAACTAAATCTGGCCAGGGACATTAAGACAAACAAAAAATCCTTCTATAGGTATATCAGCGAGAAAAGAAAGACTAGGGAAAATGTAGGCCCTCTCCGGAAGGATACGCAAGAACTGGTCACCCGGGACAGAGACAGAGCTGAGGTACTCAATGACTTTTTTGCCTCAGTCTTCACAGACAAGGACAGCAGCCGCACTGCCCAAGACGCAGATTGCAAAGGAGAGGATTGGGAAAATGGAGCACCGCCCACTGTAGATGAAGATAAAGTGAGAGACCACCTGAGGAACCTGAAGGTGCACAAGTCCATGGGACCTGATGAGATACATCCGCGGGTCCTGAGGGAACTGGCAGATCAAGTCGCGAAGCCACTAGCCATCATATTTGAGAAGTCGTGGCAGTCTGGCGAGGTTCCTGCCGACTGGAAAAGGGGAAACATAACCCCTATTTTCAAAAAGGGAAACAAGGAAGACCCAGGGAACTACAGGCCAGTCAGCCTCACCTCTGTGCCTGGCAAGATCATGGAGCAGATCCTCCTGGAAACTCTGCTGAGCCACACAGAAAACAAGGAGGTGATTGGCGAGAGCCAACATGGCTTCACCAAGGGCAAGTCATGCCTGACAAATTTGGTGGCCTTCTATGAAGGGGTTACAGTGGCAGTGGACAAGGGAAGATCTGCTGATGTCATCTACCTGGACTTGTGCAAAGCGTTTGACACTGTCCCACACGATATCCTGGTCTCTAAATTGAAGAGACATGGATTCGATAAATGGACCACTCGGTGGATAAAGAACTGGCTGGATGGTCGCACTCAAAGAGTTGCGGTCAATGGCTCGGTGTCCGAGTGGAGAGCAGTGACGAGTGGCGTTCCTCAGGGGTCGGTACTGGGACCCGTACTGTTCAACATCTTTGTTAGCGACATGGACAGTGGGGTAGAGTGCACCCTCAGCAAGTTTGCTGATGATACCAAGCTGTTTGGCGAGGCAGACACGCTGGAGGGGAGGGATGCCATCCAGAGGGACCTGGACAGGCTGGAGAGGTGGGCCCAAGCCAACCTCATGCAGTTCAACAAGGCCAAGTGCAAGGTCCTACATCTGGGTCGGGGCAATCCCAAGCACAAATACAGGCTCGGCGGAGAATGGCTGGAGAGCAGCCCTGTGGAGAAGGACCTGGGGGTGATGATTGATGAGAAGCTCGACATGAGCAAGCAGTGTGCGATCGCAGCCCAGAAGGCCAACCGTATCCTGGGCTGCATCAAAAGAAGTGTGGCCAGCAGGTCAAGGGAGGTGATTCTGCCCCTCTACTCTGCTCTCGTGAGACCCCACCTGGAGTACTGCCTCCAGCTGTGGAGTCCCCAACATAAGAAGGACATGGACCTGCTGGAGCGCGTCCAGAGGAGAGCCACGAGGATGATCCGAGGGCTGGAGCACCTCTCCTATGAGGAGAGGCTGAGAGAGTTGGGGCTGTTCAGCCTGGAGAAGAGAAGGCTCCGGGGAGATCTTATTGCGGCCTTCCAGTACCTAAAGGGGGCCTACAGGAGAGCTGGGGAAGGACTTTTTACAAGGGCATGGAGTGATAGGACGAGGGGGAACGGCTTTAAGCTGGAAGAGGGCAGGTTTAGATTAAACATTAGGAAGAAGTTTTTCACTTTAAGGGTGGTGAGGCACTGGAACAGGTTGCCCAGAGAGGTTGTTGAAGCCCCATCCCTGGAGGTGTTCAAGGCCAGGCTGGACGTGGCCTTGGGCAACCTGGGCTGGTGGGAGGTGTCCCTGCCTGTGGCAGGGGGGTTGGAACTCGATGATCTTCAAGGTCCCTTCCAACCTAAACCATTCTATGATTCTATGATTCTATGTTCTCCTGCATAAGTGAAACTCAAAACCTAAATAAAAGGTTTAACATATACTCATCCAATCTCTCTGGTGCAAAAGGTGCTTCCGCGGCAAGACTGCAAAGGTGGGGGCAAAAAAAGGAAGACCCGGGGAACTACAGGCCGGTCAGTCTCACCCTTGTGCCCGGCAAGATCATGGAGCAGATCCTCTTGGAAACTATGCAAAGCCACATGGAAAATAAGGAGGTGACTGGGGACAGCCAACATGGCTTCACCAAGGGCAAATCCTGTCTGACAAATTTGGTGGCCTTCTGTGATGGCGTTACAGGATAAGGGAAGAGCAAGCGACATCAGCTACCTGACCTTGTGCAAAGCATTTGGTACTGTCCTGCACAACATCCTGGTCTCGAATTTGGAGAGATGTGGGTTTGCCAGATGGACCACTCGGTGGATAAGGCTGGATGGTCGCACTCAAAGAGAGGCAGACAACGGCTCCATGTCCAAGTGGAGACCAGTGATGAGTGGTGTTCCTCATGGGTTGGTACTGGGACCAGCGCTGTTTAACATCTTTGTTGGTGACATGGGCAGGGGGATCAAGTGCAGCCTCAGCAAGTTTGCTGATGACACCAAGCTGTGTGGTTGACACACTGGAGGGGAGGGATGCCATCCAGAGGGACCTGGACAGGCTGGAGAGGTGGGCCCATGCAAACCTCATGAAGTTCAACAAGGCCAAGTGCAAGGTCCTGCATCTGGGTCGGGGCAATCCCAAGCACAAATCCAGGCTGGGCGGGGAATGGATGGAGAGCAGCCCTGCGGAGAGGGACCTGGGGGCATTGGTGGGCTGAGAAGCTCAACACGAGCCGGCAATGTGCGCTGGCAGCCCAGAAAGCCCCCGGCATCCCGGGTGCATCCCCAGCAGCATGGCCAGCGGGCGAGGGGGGACTGTGCCCCTCTGCTGCGCTCTGGGGAGCCCCCCCTGCAGCGCTGCCTCCAGCTCGGGGGGGCCCAACAGCAGAAGGACACGGAGCTGTTGGAGCGGGGCCAGAGGAGGGCCCGGAGATGCTGCGAGGGCTGAGCCCCTCTGCGGGGAGGACAGGCTGGGAGAGGGGGGGTTCAGCCTGGGGAGGAGAAGGCTCCGGGGAGACCTCAGAGCCCCTTCCAGTGCCTAAAGGGGCTCCAGGAGAGCTGGGGGGGACTCTGGGTCAGGGAGGGGAGCCATGGGACGAGGGGGAGCGGTTTTACACTGAAAGAGGGGAGATTGCGATGAGATCTGAGGAAGAAATTCTCTCCTGTGCGGGCGGTGAGCCCCTGGCCCAGGTTGCCCCGAGAAGCTGTGGCTGCCCCATCCCTGGAGGTGTCCAAGGCCGGGTTGGACGGGGCTGGGAGCACCCTGGGCTGGGGGGGGGTGTCCCTACCCGGGGCGGGGGGAGGAACGAGGCGATCTCTACGGTCCCTTCCAGCCCAAACCCTTCTGTGATTCGATGAACGTTGCGGTGCTCGGCACCGTTGCGCCCGGGCGGGGGGCGCGGGGGATCCCCCACCCCGTCCCCGGGCGGTGTTTCGGGGGGCTCTCGCTCCTCAGCCCGTAACCGCCCCCCCCGGCCCGGCAGTGCCCGCAGCCGCCGGCAGAGGGACCCCCCCGCCCACGCTCCGCGCCCCCCCCCCCGCCCCCCCGGGGCTGCCGCGTCCCCCCCCGACGGCGCCGTCTGCTCAGAGCCGCCGGGTGGGGATTGCAGAGCGCTCTGGAAACGCGCTCGCAGGCGGGAATTCGCTCCGAACACTGACGGTAAATAGAAGTGAGCATAATAAAGTAAAGGTTTTCCGTTATTCTGTATTTCACTGCCAGCATCATGCCAGCCCTGTCCCGTGCTGATACTATTTCAATTCTGCAAACGCTTCCAGGCCGATGAGCCCATCGGGTTGATCCATTCGTGGCACCGCGCTTACCTCTCTGCAGTGGCACAGGGAGAGCGGTTTCCGTCTGAGACTGCTGAAGTCACGTCCAGCGTTTGGGAGATGTGTATACAGCACTTTAGTCCTCGTCTTTAACGCCAGCCCACTAAAAGCTGTGTAAGTCTACAACTAAAATAAAAACAAACCAACCGAAAGAGGATATGCTGGTGGAACGGGCGAGTAAGAAACGAGGATGCGAGAGTGTGGGTGGGTGAACTTTACCTGCTTGGGCAGCGGAGAGGGATGTCTAGCGAGAACCAGGTCTTGATTTACTAAGGGAGGGGGCGTCAGCACGCAGAGAGCCAGCGCTGCCGTCGGAGAGGACACCCTGGGCTTTCCCCACGCACCGAGGGGCTGAGCCCTGCTTCAGGTCCTTCCCTGCAGAGCCCTGGCCGCTGCCTGGGCTGTGCCATCCCTGCCTGCGGAGCGATCCCCGTCTGCGTGTTTATACAGCCAGGGGCAAGCAGGCGTGATGGGGGCAGGCTGCAAGGCGCCACGAGCAGCCGTCTACGTCCCGCACCGAACACTCACTGCCGATAACCCCACTATAAATGTCAGCCTCAGACATGGCGTCAATAACTTATTGTGTAAGGATAAGGCACCGTCTTGGTAAAGGCCAGCGTAAAGACCAGTTTGCCACCCGGCCTTTGTGATTACAGTTACTGAGGGGTTTTCATATACAGGGTCAATCGCTGGATGGAGGGAAGCTGGTGTATTTAGGTGAGATTATTACAGCCTTGCTGAATAGCGGCATTGGGGCTTGCTCAGAGCAGCGTTTCTCAGACATCAGGCTCCTCTCCGGGGAGGCTGTGACCTCTGAGGGACGCAGAAACTGGTCTAGAGAAAATGGGAGAAAAAATATTTGCTGCTCCCTGCAAGTTCATTTAAATTGAGGACTCAGCAAAAGAGCACTTAATAGATGTTTCTTGCTTTTGATGATTTAACCAAAGCTGACCCAGTGGAAGAGGATAATCAACACGTTCTGCCCTGTTTGCTACAGTCAATAAAGATGCAGAATATTAAAAATGAAGTTGTTAGGGAAATTACATGCCTATCATGTATGTGCTTTAAACTAGGCTTGAAGGAGGGGTGGGATAATATCAGGTTTGCTCATGACAAGCTGTGGGACAACACACCAAGGTCAGAGGGACGGGGTGCTAGCGAGGGCCCGCAGGCTGTTGCTCTGGGACGTGCTGGTGATCCGGGAGCTCCTGAGGTCATGGGAGCCAAGAGGGATACACCAGAGAAATACCCAAAAGGAATGAAGGGGTGTTCCTCTGAGAAGGACCCATTTGAGCGGGGCCAGAGGAGGGCCCGGAGATGCTGCGAGGGCTGAGCCCCTCTGCGGGGAGGACAGGATGGGAGAGGGGGGGGTTCAGCCTGGAGAAGAGAAGGCTCCGCGGAGACCTCAGAGCCCCTTCCAGTGTTTGAAGGGGCCTACACGAAAGCTGGGGTGGGACTTTTTGCAAGAGCATGGAGTGACAGGATGAAGAGGAATGGCTTCAAACTGAAAGAGGGGAGATTGAGATGAGATATCAGGAAGAAATTTTTCACGATGAGCCCAGGTTGCCCCGAGAAGCTGTGGCTGCCCCATCCCTGGAGGTGTTCAAGGCCAGGTTGGACGGGGCTTGGAGCAACCTGGGCTGGGGGGAGGTGTCCCTGCCCAGGGCAGGGAGGTGGAGTCAGTGGCCTTTAAAGGTCCCTTCCAACCGAAACCATCCCATGATTCTATCATCAATGTCTGTACATTAATGTCTGTACAAAGTCTGTACAATGTCTGACTTAAACCCATACAGGAGTGTATTAAGCTCTTCAGAGACAAAGTCTCTGCACAATGGCAGTGCAAACACACAGTTAAGTAACTTAAGTGTCAACATGCTATTTTATTTTTAAATGTGTTCTACAATATACATGTGCGAAAATAGAAGGTTTTGAATGGCACAAGCCAATTCAATTTGACAAAAGTTCTGAAAAAGGATTTTATTTAGATTTATGATCAACATCTGCACGGTTCGTAAAAATACAATTTTTCCTTTCTGTCTATATGTACTCATGCTTGTATTGAACATTTCTATATTGTAATATATGGCCATATTAAAACGGAATGATAGCAAAAGCAGATTTAAAAGAACAGCAGCTCTAAAAATCATGCTTTGTGCTTGCAGTAGGGTGACACTATTGGACACTGTAAAAGAAAACCTCAACAGGATAACATAATGTTAGAAAAGACCCCCCCTTTTTAAAGCAGACACTAAAAAGTAAGACAGTTCAAAGTTTGCCTGCATCTCAAAACAGTCGTTGTCTGGATCCGTTCTGAGAAGGGCCGGAGCAATCAAACTGCCACAATCTAGTTTAGGAGGCAATGTGCACATAAATTATTCAGCATCTAAAATCTAAAAATCAATGCTTTACACTGCGTAATCCAGCTTAATGTAACAACTAGAAAACCAATTTATGAGCAATTTTAGATTCAGTTTTCCCACAAACCCTCGAGAACTGCAATTGCAACGCAGAACAAGAGGAATGAGCCTGTGCCTCCCCTGCGTCAGGCACATACGGCGTTCTGTAGGACACGTGCCGCGTTGACAGCGCACACTGTGACTCTCGGCGCTGACTACATCCTAACCCGCCTCCCCCTTGCAGTATAATTAATGAGGAGCTCCACACAAAATGCTGACATAAGTCTTTTAGAACATTCTTACTCCCTGAAGTAGTAGTACTGCTGCTGCTCAAGCCCTCGCTTACCTCACTGTCATTTCTAAATCTTGGTGGGGTGAATCACGAGGCGGGAGAAGCCGTACGCCGTGTCTGCAGACTCCAACCTGTGCCCTTTACTGACAGCCGCGTCGCTGCAATCGATGTAAAGAGCAGCTATACATAAACAAACAGACAACAATAGTGGATTCATCTGTATTCCCTTCAGTACCAAGTATACTATCAGGCCTTAAATAATTAATGCTCTGCCTTACAATGTACCTTTCACCCCAGGATCTCAAAGCACTTTGCAGGCTGTGGGGGTGGATTTTTATTTTGCTGGAGTAAATAGGGTACAGAAAGATTAACTGATTGACCGAGGTCGTGCTGCGTTAACATTTTATTTCTGCTCTACCATTTAACTGGATAGCTGCTGTGACCTTGCAAAGCTAGAAGGCGGCTGCATTTTAAAGTTAACAATGTAAAGATAATCTCCCTTAAAGTGTACCATATGTTTGTGATTAGGCAAAAGAAAAAGCTTCAGAAGAATTGCTCGTGGTGCGAGTATTCACAGTGTCCTCCGGGGTATAATAGCCGGAATTTTCAGCAGAGCCTGAGAGCAGTAGATGCAAAGCTCCCCCTCTATTTCAAGGAAAAATGGTTACTCAGCATCCCTGGGCCCTGCTGAAAAATCAAGCTTGTACACCTATGGAAGTTTCTGGGGTGATCAGGGGAGACCACGGCAGGCGTGCCGCTCCATTCCCTCGGAAGTTTTGACTCAGGAAGCTCAAGATGCTACCACAAAGCCACAAATAAAATATTTTAGCAATGTACACTGGTCTGTGTGTGGGAAGCCATTTGGGATACAGCCATTAAAGCCAGGCTGAGGATCTAATATGTCAGTAAAAGATGAAACGGACTAGTAGATTAAAGGAAAAAGGCTTGTCACCACAAAGGCACTAAGGAACACACGTGCTGTGCACTGCCTGGCTCTGGGCTCTGTTGCGCTGAGCCATACCCTCGCCGGCTCTCGTTCCCCTTAGAGCCCCCGCGTGGGCAGAGAGCCGCTCTCAGCATCACCTCCTTCGGGCCCCTCTGTTCGTTTTGTCCCATCAGCGCTCACAAGCGCAGCCGGGGCGCCTGCTCTGGTCCACCCCATGGCACAGGCGCAGCAGCTTGTGCCTTCCCCCGAAGGGGCGAACCGCAGCGTGCCGGGAGCCAGCGCACGGGAGCCATGGCATGGCAGCCGCGGCACGGCAGCCACTGCATGGGAGCCACGGCACGGGAGCCACGGCACTGCCCTCCTGCACAGCCCAGCGCTGTTGCCCCAGCCAGCCCAACGCATCGCAGTGTTCCAGCTAGGCTGGCGCCCTCTCGTACAGCGGATAAACTCAATGTACTTCCAACGATTTTTCAAGGAGATGAGGATGTTGCGATGTTTGACCGTCTTTTCTTGTGGCCTTAAGCTGATTCTGCAAAGCTGTGCCAGCCTCAAACACCGCCCAGATGAGCTCAGACGAGAGCAACGGGCTGCAGAAAAGGAGCCACTTGACTTGGCAGGGAAAGAAAACAATGTTTTTTCTCTGCGCGGCTCCCCCAGAAGTGAGTCAGTAGGCCTGACGAACAGAAAACACAAGTTGCCATAGAAACTCGCATGCCTTCCACCAGGAGGAGAAAAAAATGTAGGCCAATATTTCTGCTTAGCTGGCTCTTGTTCTTGCTGTGCTCCTCAGCCTGCCCGCATCCCAGGGCTGGGTTAGCGACTCGCGTTTATTTTGCCCCTAACTGAGAAACGCCTTTGCCCCCACCGCCTGGGGAAGCTGCAGCGTTGTGCGCACGCACACGTGCGCACTGCCCGACACGGGCACGCGCGGGGAGAGGGACACGCATGTCGGCTGAGCCAGCGCTGAGGCTGCTGCGGGTTGACTGGGAAGGAGGATGCGGCAGAGGATGGGGAGGGCAGCGGGGCAGAGGATGGGGAGGGCGGCAGGGCAGGGACTGGGCAGCGCCCCAGCACCCGCAGCGCCAACCCGCCCCAAAGAGCATCCTTTTGTGGTCCTCCCGGCAAGGGGGGAGGACCGAGAGGAGAGTAAGAGTAATGGGTCTGAAAGGAAACGTTTGCGCTGGATTATTCCAGCCACCTTTGATTTAAATAAACTCCTTTCCTCCGTACTGCAGGTTTCTCATCTGTAAAACAAGGGTGAGCCCTCAGCAGGGTGGAAACGCGCACGGGTCATTAATGTATGTAAAGCCCTCTGTGACGCTCTGAGGGAAGGGGTTACATGATGCGTACGAACACAGACGTACGCTGGAGCTGCTGCTCCTTGCTCACCCACACGTGTTTTCCATCGGGGCAACCCCAGCAGGTAACACCAGGACGAATAATTACAAACCCGACGGAGAGAGCCGGTAGCTCTCAGAGCTGCAGAGCCAGGAGCTGGCTGAACGAGAAGACGCGTTCTCCTCGCACGGGCTGTCACCTAGAAAAAACACAAGTGTCTTTGAGAATGCTTCTAGTAGTTGAATAGAAATGATCCCTGCTGAACTATCCTTTGCTTTACCTTGTTCCCTGAGTGCATGTTGTTGTTGGGTTTTACTTTAAAATGTACACACAGGGAAATTTGCTTTATTTCTTTTCTTGCTCCTGTTCTTTCAGATTGCATAAGGGACAAATGGCCTACTATATATTCTGTGGGCTGTTGTGCTTTAACTGGACTATAAATAAAAACAACTTATCAAAGGGAAGAAAATCCACTTTCCCCCTCTTTTTACCTGTAATCTTTTATGACCCACTTCTAAGGAAAAAGAAAAAGAAACCCCAAACAGAAAATACATTTGTAATTTTGCATTTGGGCCAGCGTACAGCCCAGAGCAGTGTAAAGCCCAGTAGACAGCTTTTGCCACTGGCTAAGATCACCCGCCAGGTTCTCGGGTACCACCGCTCTGAGACGACCGACTGCTGACGCGGTGCCGGTCCTGTGCCCGCGAGCACTGGCTCCATCAGCGATAGTTAAAGGAAAGCGATCAAAATGATGGAGAGAGCATATTCCTCCGGAGCAGGGCATGTCACCCAGCCACCAAAAGCGCAGAGAGGATATTTTTCAGTTCAGTTCAATAGTCCCCAGAAAACATGATCAGGTGCATAATTTGAAAAGCTGCACATTTTTAACGAACCGACTCAGGATCTTGACAGCTGGAGAGACAGGTGGCGGGTGGTAACACCTCTCCTTCTAAAAGGTCTTTTTGGTTTGGGGGGAAGGAGAGCATCTTAATCTGTAAGTGATCTATGTCATTTGAGCAGTGATGTGACTGTTGGGATTAATATGATTTTCAAATCCCTCTAGGTAAAGAGAGCTTAATGCAATTACCTACTGATTGTGAATGAAGACATACGCATAAAAACCAAATTCCTACAACACATTTACTTCAAGACATTCTAGCAGGAAAAGTTTTCTTTTTGTTGTAAAATAATGAGTGAAAGAAGAATAAAGATAAAATGGATCTGGTTTAGTCCTTAAAAAATAGCAGTTTGCAATGGCACAGAGTCCTCCTACTGCAATAAGAGCTATGTAAAATGATGGTTTCATGGATTTGATTCTTAATAAGGGTGTAAACCAAAGCAACACTTTTATAAGGATGCTGATGTTACTGCCTTGGAAAGAACCCAGCAGTTCCCACTTCCAAATGTACTTTGCTCACCCTCTGTAACTGATCCACTTCAGGTACTCACCACACCATAAAATTGGTAAAATTCATTTTCAAACATGAAGATGAAAGTCAAGTGCAAACATTGCCCCCAGCGTGGCAATCGGTAACTTTGGTTCACCCCAACAAAAAGATTGCCACAGCTTGGCAGTACAAGCACGGGGATAAGCTGTGTTTGCCCAGGAGATTTTTGTCAGCGCAACTTTTGGAGTAGATTCCACATCCAGTACAGCGTCAAAGGCCACTTTACAGGAGCATAACTGCACATACACAGAACTCCCCGGCTTAAAACCACGACCAGAACATCGCATCGTACTTGATGTTGCTCTGCTGGCAAAAGCGGGCGGTTCAGCCACGCTCCTCCCCGGCTTGCCGGCCCGGATTCGGCAGCCCTGCTGCCCCTCGCCCCCCTCGCAGCCCTCCGAGCGCTGGCGGGGTGTCTGCACAGCGCCGCAGGGATCGTTCCTGCATCTGCTGCGGCCTTGGGAAAGGGGCTTCTCACCCTTCTCTCTTTGCCCTGCCACTTCATTTTGGTGCTGTTTGGGTTTTTTCTATCCCAAATGCAGGTTTTCTATGACAAGATCTGCCTGTTTCAGTGGTACCCACACCGGTGCTCCCCCCATCTTTTTAATAGTTACTGTAATATAGATAGTTAATAATCACTGCTTTTTTTAGATATCTGCTTTGGGAGTGCAAGAGTCAGTAAAACTTATTTTATAGATAAAAGTCACTGTATAGGTTTAACAAAAATAGAACAAAATTCAAGAGAAACTTTGCAGTGTTTTCACAGGGGAAGCGAGAGTCTAATTCTGTGGCTGCCACTCTGCTGGGTTTGGTATGTGGGACACTTCCCTCTGGGAAGAAATAAGTAAGATAACGTAGAGTTAAAAAAATAAAAATCCTAAGCTTACTACAAGATGAGAACTTGAGAATATGTTAAACTCAGCAGTAGTTTGTTGAGGGAAGTTGTTTAAAAGTGTAAAACGACAATATTGAAGAACAAATTTCTTCCAGTCTGTATCGTCCTGCTAAATAATTTTCAAACGACGGGAAGTTTGATAAAGTAAGCGCAAATGCAGTATGAACTAAAGCATGATGTAACACCAGCAGCTCCCGCACTGCTTTTTCCCCAGGCTGGACGTTTGCCAGTTCCCATTCCTTCTCTGTGCGCTGCAGCAGCTCTTTCAGTGCCTGCGCTCTGTGCCCTGGAGGACTCAGTCCTGCGTGTCAAAGTGATGCCACCACGTCCCAGCGGCAGCGCTGGCTGTGGCTTCCTGGGAGAGGGAAGCGGCTCGCAGTCCTTCTCAGGCTGCTTCTCACTCTGCTTGAGACGTTGGTTCAACCAAAGCTTCCCTCCTGCCTGGCAGCTACCGCTGATGAGGTAGCACGAATCAGCACAATTCTTTTGACCTAAAAAGGTCAAAAATTTGTAAATGTAAAACCTAATCCTGTAAACAGCCATGCGTAGCGATTTGCTGCCCCAGTTCATTTCAAGGGGCAACTCGCACGTGACTTCGGTCCCTTGCGTGTAACTTGGCTGAAATCGTACTGACACCCCACCCTTAAAAATGGAGTTTGCCATTTTGAAAGCATCATAAAATCTTTAAAAATATAAAAATAGTGCAGAATTACAACTGAAAAACCCTTCATTCAAAAAGGAAGCAAATCTTTCTCTTCAGAGTTCTAAAAAATGAAGGAGGAATATGATCCCTTTGATAACGTAGGCTCCAGCCGAGCAAGGTGCCTTCATTTTAAGCACAGGACTACAATCTTCAGGTCAGTGGCAGTGCTAAAGCTGAGTCCACGCTTACTGGCTGGAGCAGATCTTCATTATTTTATTGCTTCCCACCTTCCAAGAAAAAACAAAGTTTAAGGTAAGAAGTGAGAGTCCTCTCTCAATCTCAAGCTCTCCGCTTACGACAAGGTATGACTTCTCAGCAAAATAGCCTATAAACTCCAAAGATTGAAGTTTGGCTAGAAGATTTAAATCTTTGTAACAGACGTATAAAGTAAGTAACATTATTCGAGCATACACACTACGTTTATGTTTACATTGGAAGGAATAGTATACAAGAAGAACCACAGAGGAGATTTTCTGTTCAAGACGAAGAGGTAACCAGCTTCCCAATATGCTGATTTTAAATGTTACTCTCTGTACTGAAGTCACCGGAGTTACCTCATATAGAGAGCTTTACATGTTGAAAGGAAGAGAGATAATTGGTGAGCGATCAAAGATTTCTGCCTGGTAATTTACAATCACTTTGGGGCAGGATTCCTGTGGAGAGGAAAACCAGACATCAGTAGGATGCTAAATGATAAAAAGCTCCTATGGAGGCAGTTATACATTCACCCAAATCTCCTGTAAAAATGCAGCAATCTCCTAAGATTTATAAACTTGCTTTTCTGTAGAGCGGCCCCGGGGTCAGAAATGTGCATCCTTTGTGTACCGCAGAAAGAGATACCAACAAAGATTTTCCTCTCCTTTCCATGCTTTTACTGCCAGGCAGCCATTGTGTCTCCTTTACGTGCCTGTGCTTTACAGCCTCTACATCTGCCAGCAGTAGGCGACGGATTTTAATAGTATGAGTCGCATGAGTAAAACTACTCGCACACAGAACCCTGTGCAGAATCATGAGGCCATCACCACCGCCAAGAAGAGCCCTCCCGTCCCCGGGCAGACGCCGGCGTGGTCGCCAGCCTCCACAGGAGCAGTGCAGGCGTTGTGGAAATACGGATGTGATGGATTGCAAGGAAATACTCGCCACTGAGACGAGATTATTTTAGACACAAATTTTAACTTACAATTTCTGCCAGCGGAATTTTGATTTCCACAGGAGCATTATTTCATAGTTACGTGTCTTTCTAGATGGCTTCATGCCCAACACCCCCACGCACCCTCAGAAAATCAGAACTGGGAAAGAGCGTATTTCTTCCATGCCTGACTGCGGGAAGCACCGCTCGCTGGAAAGTACTCAGAAGAGAGGACTTTAATCCAGCAGACACTGATTTCTCACAATGGCTATTTTTACAACAGCAATAAGATTAATGAAGACTGGTGATTAACCTAAATTGTTCTCACTGGAGAACAAGGAACGACTGAGGGCACTGGGGTTGTTCAGCCTGGAGAAGAGGAGGCTGAGGGGAGACCTTATCGCTCTCTACAACTACCTGAGAGGAGGGTGTAGAGAGGTGGGGGCTGACCTCTTCTCCCTGGTGATGAGTGATAGGATGAGAGGGAATGGGTTCAAGTGATGCCAGGCGAGGTTTAGATTGGATATTAGGAACATTTTTTCACTGAAAGGGTTATTAAACATTGGAATAGGCTGCCCAGTGAGGGGGTGGATTCGCCAACCCTGGAGGTGTTTAACAAAAGGGCAGACGTGGCACTTGGGGACATGGGTTAGAAGTGGGTTTGTCAGGGGAGGTGAATGGTTGGACTTGATGGTCTTAAAGGTCCCTTCCAACCTCAACAATTCTATGATTCTATGATCAAATAAGCACGGCAAATGTAAGTGCCCCTTGCTGGAAGGTGATTCCCCCCCAGCCACGTTGGCCGACATTCCTCCCACATGGCGTGAAGGGAGCGGGGGCTGCCACCGGGCAGCTGGCGTGCTGTGAGATCCAGCGGGGCACTCTGGGCTCTTCTGTAGATGTGACCCCATAGGGCAGCTGTTAAATCACATCTCACTTGGGATGAAAAGCAATAGGTGGCATCTTCAAAGCCTTAACTGTGACTTTACATTTACATCCTTAGGTGGGGGAGAGGAACAACTCCTGCCTTCATTGAGCAAGATGGCCTGGGTGATCAAAGCACTGCCAAAGTTGAAAGATAATTACTGACAAAGCTCACACTTCACTCAGTCCAATGTAACAACGGCGTTACACATATAACCGATCCCGGCTCACTGGCACGGTGTGACAGCATCGGCGCAGGAAGCCTGCGGTGGAACGAAGCCCAGTTACGCTGGGCACTATCCAAACACTGCGAGAGCTTCTGCCAGATTGGAGTCCACCCGGCAGACAAGGGAAGTGTTACTCTCCCCCAGATGCACCACTAAGTGACCTGCCCACGGCCACAGACCTGAGCAGACCCAGAAACCCATCTTTTCCCTGCACTGCCCATCACCTTCCCTGCGAGGCCGTGCTCCTCTGGACACTGCCACACCGTGCTGAAAGCACATGGCTCCACGCGGTTGCATTTACTGTGCTGGATTTAACTATCAGCGTTCTCAGTACCAACATGTCTTTATAATACTAAGAATTAACAGGAAATGTTTCATAATAATGGGAGGCATGCTGTGCTAGTGATTTCAACTGTTTTTAATAACCCTAGATCAATTTTTTTACTCCCACTTTCTCCAGATTTGAAAGCTCAATTAATTTTGAGCTACAACACTGTCTATCATTTCAACCACATGTGGCAGACCGAGAATTCATGCGAGACAATGGTTAATTTTTGGTATCTTCTGCTGCCTAATGACAGGTGTGCTGTCCTAAATAATTAGCTTTCAAAAAGGGATCCCCTTAACCCTTCTCTAAAACTGGTTAGTGATCTCGGTTTTACTTCATTAAGCTTGTGACAGCTCAATGTACTCACATCTGTTACTGTTTGGTAGTTTGGTTCCAAGAACACAAATCGCTTCAAGAACTGGCAACAAATTCATTCAGGCTCGGGATGCAGATCAAAATCCATCTGTTTACTAATCAAAAGCCATATTTAAATCACAGTGCAATAGTGGTGTCAGCAATCTCGTAACCGAGACTTTCTCTCTGCCCTAAACACGATAGGTACTACTCTTCATTTAAGCTGCATTTATTTGAATTGGGTATTTAAAATGCAAGTGGCCTGATGTTCAAGCACTTGCATACAGGATTTAATCATTCTGCTTGCACTGGACTAGGTCACTGGGCATTTTTTATCTACAGGCTTAACCTGGAAGTTTGTTACGTGGTGGGTTTTTTAATTCCAGGTAAAACCTTGGCCTGATAAATTATCCCACCTTATTCATCATTTAACTATAGCAATGAACTCAACTCTGTGCTCTCTTCAGAGTCAAACTGGGCGAGGGTTAAGTCAGATTTCCTCTGTGCAAACAGACTCTTGCCTGCAGGTCGCATACTTTGTTTTGGAAGCTGGAAACTCTACAATGAGTAAGGCAGGAACAGAAAATGGTCCTGAAAGACTGAACTCTATCCCCGGCAGCTTTTCTGTTCACGGGTGTGATGCAATATTTTTGCTCCCAGTGAAGTTTCAGGTCTTGCATTTTAACAGATGTACTCCCATTATAAGAAAAACAACAACAACAAAAAGAAATTAATTAGCTGTAGGATACTGAACTGGGTGGTCTGATCCAGCACAGTATCCAGTTTCTATTACATCAGCAATTCCAATATGACTCTACATTACATCAAGAGAGGAAAAGAATGGGATGAATCAAATTATAATTTAACTTTCTAATTATTTGTTTCCATGAAGCAAAATACTTCACCTACCCCAACAGCGATGGAGCTGACTAATGTCTACAAAAGTTTGTCTTTAAAGCTCAGGTGACCCAGGAGGGATTAACAGAGGAACTGCAGCTTCGTTGGATCCCAAAACTTGGGGAACAGCCCTTGCTAAACCTGGGCAAACACCACAAGATCCAGTCTCACGGAAATGAGAGAGAATCTCAAATTTCAAGATGTTTGGCTTAGCGCAGTAGGGCTGAGGGGACGCTATGTGGATTATGATGGGGAGGAGCTGGGTAGGTAATAATTCATTGGGATTTGAAACAGGGAGGATGTTTCTGCTGTACAGGCATCACAGCATCATACTCAGCAGACACCACAGACAGTTTTATAGGTTCACAGTAACTCCAGAAGACTGCCAAAATGAGAAATAGCAGTTTGCGCTGTGAGAGTACTCACCGCTGCGGGCGATGGGGTGAGTAAAGCTCTAATCTCACATCACCGCCACATCGACTGTGAAACAGGCTGCGGCTGGATCTCGGCAAAGGAGCGGCTGCATCGGGTCCTCCTCAGACTCAGAGCACATGAGAAAAGGTCCTGCTGAGACCTGCACGCAAGTGGGCAGGACAGATGGCAGCTTGTGTGAGAAGTACAGGCCCACAGAGCACTGCTGGTGAAGGCTGGGGACTGTGAGAGCTGTTAGCTCTGCCCTCCGATCGACTCAGATGGGGAAGAGAACGCAGATAAACCGCTGAATACTTCAGTTTCTTTGGGACGAGAGATGGATGCGAGTACAATGCAAGACAGTGACTTTTTGGTTCTTCATCTTCTCCTAAAAATACAGGCAGACCACCAAAACTGACATGGCACATGGGAAGACAGACAGAAGAACAAATGGAAAAACAGTAAGTGAGACTGTGAGGACTTTACTGACTTGTTGCGGCTGCTCGGTAGGGGCAGTCAACTCAGATGAGGGGCTCCATAGATTTATTTTCCAAAATGCAAATCCCAAAGAAGAACTTGTATTGCACTATGTGACAAATCAGCATATGGCTGTGTGTGTGAGCTTCTAATTGCAAGGGGCATTTTGATTTTAAAAGAGCGGGTGAGATGATTGTAAAATTACGCTGTATCATTTAACTGTGATTCCTATAGCACCGTCAATGGATGGCAGATGTAGAGTGGTCAGAGGCTATTACAGGATAATCGCCTCTTCAAATGAGAAAAGCTGCAGACATTAGGCAGCATAATTCCCCATGGAATTCACTCTTCTAGGTGGGCTGCTGGCCTTGCAGCACCTTAGCTAATAAGGGAGTTAAAAGTTACCCCAGTGGTCCTCTAGAAAGACTCGGGGAAAGGCAAAGGGGAGGGAATAGGTCTAGACTAGAAGAAAACTAAGTCAAGTAGAAGGTCAGAAGACATGAACAAAATTTTTGTTGATTTTTGGACACATAAGAAAAATGAAATAAAAACCTACATTAAGCTTCTCCAGGTTTTTATATGTTTGTTTATCATGTCTGCTATTTGGGCCATTAGCTCATAAATGTGCTGATGTTCTCCACTGTTAGTGTTTCAAAGAAAACAGTGAAGCAGGGGGTGCACAGCTGAGAAATAATACGAGCGTATTCAATATCTATTATGAAAGATTTAGACAGTGAGGACCAATGGCAGTGCCTAAGCAACCAGACTGTGTAGCTCCCGCTGCCAAAAGTGGTACCAGACCCTCGGTTTGCGCCTGGAGCGCACAACGAGAGGCCCCGAGCCAGACAGACAATGTTTCTGTGCAGACTCAGCAAGCCAAGAACATGTGGGACACGAGGTCTAGACTGGATACAGCAGTTTAGTGAGCATCTGCCGGGAGGGAAGCTAATCCAGGATTATAACATACTGTTCAAATGGCACATGCTTTGAGAGCAGCAGAACACACTTGTAGCAGGTGTTTTCATGATGAAATTTTCCTTATGCGCATCCTAGCCCAAAATGTTAAATAGAAGCAAGCACGTGTGTGACGGACGATGAAAAAGAGCATTTGAAGTTCAGAAAGAAAGTACAATGGCATTTTGATTCATCTGAAAATACTCGCGTTTTTCAAATGGTTCATTTGCATTTCTATGCAGAACAAATACATATGGAACTGCCAAGCAGGCTTAACTGAAGACTTAATTGATTCAAAATCAAATTTGCTGATTTCTTGCCCTTGTATTGTAGTTGTGGAGTTGCAGTGTCTCATTGACCTCATATACAAACAGCTCCTGTGCTTCAACTTAGAACACTTACTCTGGAATAGCTGTTCCTGAAGAAATTCAGCCTTACACCCAGCAAAAGCACAAGCTCTCACGATGTAAGTTAGGTGACCAGCAGCATTTTGCCCATGACAGCAATCTCATGCCAAAGGTTCTGGTGGGATTTTTGGTTAAACTTCCAACTTCTAATTAGATCTTCCACCTACTAGAAAATTTAGTCCTGGAGAGGGCAGTAAGAATTATGCTTGTCCACAAATGTCAACCAGAAATAAAATTCTTCATGACTATTAATAGCGAAGAACACCAAGCAAGACAGCTGGTATCAAACGCTGGGTCATCAGTACTCCCTTACAAAAAATACCAAATACTGAAAATAATATTTTGAACAAATTTGCTACAAGATTCAGGCAAACTATGCTTTCCAGAGTTTGCTAGCCAACACTACGTAACTATTATTCCCTTGTGCATAGCATGAATATTTAAATGCATATCAGGATGAATTGTATCATTTTGATTGAGCCTATGTTAGACTCATACTCTATTCTTTCTGACATAGTTTCCAAATTGTTGAGTAACAGTAAACAGCTGCGAGTCAGTGCCACAGGTATTTTTATGTGAATTACAATAAATTTTGCCATTAAGGATACCTAAGGTTCTAAAAGTATAGTTTAAAACAATCAATGGTTCAATAATTGTCTTAATTATGGGTATGGTGCCTGAAAACACTGACTGCTGCATGGTCAAAACCAGGTGAACGTATTTGACAGTTTAGATCATGAACCTGCAAATTACGGTGCTGGATAGAGTTCTAAAGTCGGCATAGAGCTCTGTAGGTGCAACAAATTGCAGCATTGAAGCCATCAGTGAATTCTTGACCCTACGAAAATCCACAAAGTTTTGACACTAATTATACTTTTCACCCATTATTTTCCTTGATATATGGCAAGTCAGTAGGATCCTAGTTTATTCATACCTGAAAAGAAAAGCCTAAGGGATTTTACAAGATGGTTAACCTATGACCACTACATTAAGGCTTCAAAACAAATGTAACTCATTTGCTCAGGGATGACAGATTAATAAATTGTTCCACCTCATTATCCCCATAATACCTGATGGCATAGCTTAGAGGAAGTCTGGCAAATGACACAGGCCAAAGGTCAGCGCTCCTTTTCCAGAAACAAGATTACAAACCTTAATACAAATATAAATGATTCAGTGGACTTATAAAGACACAGTAGAAATCCCAGTTCGGGTTCAAACAAATAAAAATTGCACGTCCAGGTGGAAAGCACAGTGCGAGGCACGAGACGCGGAAACTGAACTTGCTGCAGCCGTGTTTCCGAGTCCCGTCGCAGTGCGTGTGTCCCCGGCGATGCCGGTGCTGCCAGACATCCCCGCGTGCCAGGGCGCGTGCGTGAGCCGCGCCGCTGAAGCCGGGTTGTGTACTGCCGGCGGTGAAGGCACACAGCTGGGCTACTCCAGGGCTACCGATAACCATGATGGGGTGTCTCTAATTCCTTCCTCTGGGTTGGAACGTCAATATAAAATAATAGAGAGAATGAACAGTAGATTAGATACAGTCCTGCAATTCCAAAACCGTGAATCAGGATGAAGACTCTCTCGAGTTAAGCTTTAACATAGTACCTCATTTTAAATGGTTAGGCTTTTGAGCTTTGTAATGGCGCTAGAAATCTTCAAGCCTGTAGGGTCATATTTGCAAGCTTTTATCAACAACTGCGAAAACGAAAAGAATATTTAAAATAACAAAACACTTGCCTGCAGGAGTTAAGGAGAAGGTGAATATCATGGAAGCCATGATGAAATGACGAGACCTGGAAGCTATGAAATACAACTTTTAATATAAAAAGATGAAGCTGGCTACAAACATGCTGAGGTTTACACATTGATTAGTCTCGGTGGAGAAGCTCATGGAACCAGAAGGTAATAGGAAGAAAGGTTGTGGCTCAAAATAATTACTCTTTATGGTAACAGTCATGCATTTTCTATGCAGGAACGTGTAAACTTTAATGGATAATGTGTAGAATAGAGCAGGGCAGAGAAAACTACATAACTAAGCAAAAATACTGTATTTTTGGAATTGCTTCTACATTTGTGGAAATAGGTGAAGATTTGCTAAACTGTAGAGTGGCCAATTTTAAAATTATTGTGAAGACAGCCGAGTACAACAATTTGAATAGCATCACTGCAGCCAGACCACAAGCAGAACACAGACTTTCATGCCAGTATTACGCATGGAACTGTAAAAGCTTTTTGTTTCCAGAGTCACAAGTAAAAATAATCTAAACTACCAGGTCAAGAATGCCTGGTGTGCCCAGCCTGACAAGTAGCATGAAATAACCTTAAACCAGCCAGAAACAGAGAGTGAGGAATTCCCCTTGCGAAGGGAAACTGTACTGGTGCAGTAGGGTAGAGGTCTGAGATGCTCTGGTGGGTATAAAAAAAAGGGGGGAGCATAAAAGAGGAGAGTTTATTTACATCAAAAATCACTGAAAAGTTACTGTCGGGATATAAATCAAAGCTGTTCCTTTTCAGCTTTAACATATCCAGAGATGGGTAAACTCGGGGCCGAGGAGCTGAGGCGGGAGCCTTGCTCTCCTGCAGAGTCCAACCCCAGTTCAGACGCAGAGAAACCCGTCCTTACCTTTCAGGCACCTTCTCTTGCTGATGAACATTGCCGGCATGACTGCACCAACCCATTATCAAGTCATATTCTGTTTTGCTACTACAAAACATACAAAGCAGATACAAAATTAAAGTTTCCGTAAATAAAGATGTCATGTAGAAACAAACACGTATTCTGTTTGGCAGCAAATACCTTTGTTACCAAAGCACCTGGCATTTTAAAATGTTGATATTTGTATCTTTCTCTGCTGAATATTTTAAGCAGGAGGAGCTGCTCTGGAGAAAGAACTATAGTAGGAAAGGAACACTATAGCCATCAACCTCAGCCACGTTAGAGATTAATTCGTAATGTCACTTGCACTGAAAAATTACATGTATTTCACCTCTCCTTTTCCAAAGGTCTTTAATTCTTCCTCTGAAAAGGAATGTTATTTTTGCTGCTCAATTACATCTTAACCACTCAATCAGATCGAGCTATATATAAACGTATGGACCCTTGTTTCAGATTCCCTTACTCAGCTTTTACTTCATGAAGAGAAGAGCTGTGTTCCAAGGTCACAACTGATTAATCTTGACCTGTGAACCTTGAAAGTGTAAAGTCTTAATATAAATGTATTACTCTACATAGTAAAGTGAAATGTACTCTGTATCCATGACGAATAATGAACTGAATTTTTCTGACTTTACTCTTTAGTTGCTAATTAAGCACTTGACTACAAGATCTGTTAACTCTTCGGTGTTCTCTGGATAAATTATGTGCCTATAAAAAGAGTGAAATCATTTGGCCCTTTGAGCAGGTGTGATGGAGGGATCTCCCCATCAGGTATTTAGCAAGACATCTTTTGCTGAACCTTGAGGATGCTCATGGTGGAGCTGCCACAGGCATGCTTCAGCCTTATAAAGAATATATTATTAACACGCGTTAAGGCTTGTGTTTCACAAGTGTTTAAGGCTTCCAGTAGTGTTGTGGCAATATTTTTACGTTACTGGTGCTACTACATATTTCTGGTAATATTTGTTAGAAATTAAGCCACAAGACAGGGGCAAGTGAAAGAGTTATTTTAGAAGAAAAAAATTTGCTAAATGCATACGGTCATCCCAGATTGAATTATACAGTAAACAAACTAAATAAACTAAACTAAACAAAGGTTTGAGGGGAAAAAAAAAACCTATTTCCATTTAGTGGCATCACACGAAGTTAAGCTTTTTAAAAGAAAATACCTTTCTTTTCACATTCATTAATATGTGCTTCTGGAATGTGTCTCTCACACATCTTTCTATAAGAAAGTCTAATCTACGCAGACGAGTGAAAGTCTGCGCTATTGAGATGCTCTTGATGAGCAAAACCAGGTTGAGTTTCCAGTGCCCGTTGCAGCCAGGTGAGATGAGCAAACACCGGTTCACACTTCACGTACCTTCAGTGCCGTCTCACCTACCGGGGTTTGCGCCACGCGACACCAGTGATGCCGGTGGAATTCCTGCAGCGAGGGAACTCCTACCAGCGAGGGGAACTGGGCGTCCAGAGGCCAAGAGAGGTTGGAAGGGAGAGGAGGGGCAATGCCTCCGCAGCTCTGCTGTGTACAGTACAAGCAAGAAAAGATAACATCGATGTTCAGGTTAGTCTTACAAAGAAGATTTCTCATCACGCGCGCAGTTTACTGGCAGCCTCTTAGAAGAAAATGAAGTATACCACAAAATGGGACTTACATCAGCTAGCACTTTTAAGATAACCAGAAGACAGTAAAGTCAAAACAAATTCACCAGGTGCTTTGTGTAATTGCAACCAGCACTGGAAACATTTACAATTGTGACAATGCAATTAGTTGTGCTCAACAGACACCGTGAAATCACTTTCAGAATACATTAGGACAGTCTTACATGGGTGTTTTCGGCAAGTAGCTACCATATTTCCTGCAGATCTGAGGCCGATGCAATTGAAAACATAATAAATCTCTTTTTATCCTTAATCATTCATTTGAAGTACTGACAGGCACATTAGGCACTCCTGTCTAAAATTAGTTCTGTTCATGCTGGAAGCAACCATTTATTCTACTAAGCTATTTGCATGCTTAATATCAGAAGACTTCTTTTGGGAGATGTGACTGGTTTTGTGTGAGGTTTCTCTGAAATATCTTGTTTGGTTCCTAGAACACAGTATTGCTATCGTCACTGACGTCCTAAAGCTCAGTGGATGGTATGTCATTAAAATATCTTTTAACCTGCAGATTGCTCTTGGAAACAGAATACAAATCCACTCTCAAGAAACTAAGCAGTAAGACAAAAGGATGGCTGGCTTAGGAGATGCCAGACTTTGACCGCACCATTGCATTTCACCATCGGGATTGGTGCTGCAGCCATCACAAATCAGCAACAGATTCTCCACCCGTGGCGCACCCAGGGCTGCAGCGGTCAGTCTTTGCAGCGGTAGCTCCAGCTGCTGCCTTTGGGCCCAAGGTCAATAATAACGAACATCTCAGTAATAAATAAAACCTTCCACAATGCACATAGTCTCATCAGACACTGTAGGGGCACAGAGAAGCCCTAACCCTGTTTATGACACTGCACTACCAGTTCTATTAGTCACATTTTCTTCATGTAGTTTCCTTTTAAAGGTTTTGGAGGACTCACGAGCACATGAAACAATCTTCCACAGTTTAAATCAGCACTGCTGTTGCAGCCCTGTGTATTTCCCTGTGCCCAGGCAGCTCTCGGAATAGCCGTCAGCTTTGCTTATGTCCAAAGTGCTTACGTACTTAGTAAGACTCATTTAGAGAGATAAAATGAGATTTTAAACCAGGTGTCAATTTGTGTCCGAAGCTGCCCACCCCCACAGGAGAACACAGCAATTCCTCCTCTCGACGCTGCGCCATCTCACTGCCATCCTCCCACAAGAACAAGGGTGAAGGTGGCAAGGTTTTGGCCCTCACAAAAATCACGAAGGTGGCATATTATATGTATTTACTATAAACTCCATCTGATCCATACCAACAGAAGCTCATGGCTTCTGGACGCTCCATTTGAAATGATTGTTACTATTCCTGTGGTTGGGTTGATCAGCCACTGGATGTCACTATTAGTCTGAATACATAAACCCAAACAGCATTTGTTTGGCATTAGAAAATTTTTAAAGACAGGATGACTCTGAGCAGACTACATAGCGATAATATTTTCAGACGCTGAAAGCATTTGTTCAAGTTTCGTATTTCCACCAAGTACATGGTATAAGAAGTGCCTGATTTAATGCATTTTTTTTTCTTCTTTGGTGATTCATTTATGAAACTGTTAGCAACTCATTTGTTCTCAACTTCACTGCTTTCCTGACAGTAAATTCATGTCCTGTGCCGTGTGCTAACTTCTGCGCAGAGCCGGCGTGCGGCATGCAGCACCCTGCAAAGTGTTCCTGAGGCAGCCCAGGCCCATGGCCAGTTTGCCCAGGGATGAAAAGCGCCTTTTCCACACCCTGGCAGAGCTCACTGTCTCCCTCCCATGG
Source organism: Pluvialis apricaria (assembly GCA_017639485.1). NCBI lineage: Eukaryota > Metazoa > Chordata > Aves > Charadriiformes > Charadriidae > Pluvialis > Pluvialis apricaria. The sequence goes on from CM030024.1 coordinate 2,996,877, forward strand.
ACAGCCCACACAAAGACGTTTCAGAGCCACATGGCTTCCAGCGCACACAACAGTCGCCTTGACATCTTCAATTCCAAATTTGATGCTGTCTCATCAAAATGTGTCCAGAGTCACAGCTACAGAAATTGTCCCAAATCAGGAGCTTTCAAGATACACTGCTGAATTAGGAGAGGAGAAAAGAAAACTTTTACTCTTTACCCCCAAAAATCTTCAAGTATCAAGTATCAAAGTACAGAAAACTAAGATAAACTAAATGAATGTTCTTCTTCATTGGGTTAAAGGCCAGAAGATCTGTTTCTCCAAAGGGTGAGAAAAGTTGCAGTGGCAAAGTGGTTGCAGGGTGTTAGCACAACCAGCCAGAATAAGCATAAAATCATTGCACACGATGCAAGGTAACGGAGAATCCGAGCCAAAGAGCATAAAATAAAAATGGAAAATCCAGAAAATACTACTACTAATAATAATAATAAAATCCACCTCTACCAGTTAGATGATGTGAATCTTACTTTTGTAAAACTCCATTTTGGCAAGGTCCCAACTACATTGCAAGGAGAGCCACTCACAGGCAATACAAACCAGAAACCCGACATGCCAACTCCTTCTCATACAGGGGCAGGGTAGTTATCTTGGAGCAAAAGTTCATTTTGCCTAGGGTGGAAATCTGCTGTAAGGAAATACAGAAACACTCAATAATGATGCGCAGGACCAAAAAACCCTCTCTTGAACGTCCCACCAATGGCAACAAAAGAGCCAGTGACAAAATCACATACAAAAACAATCTAGACAAAGTTCTGTTAACATATAAATTAGGGTTTGTTTGGAAATTATGATAAGCACTAGAAAACAACTATGAAATTACAAACAACAGAATTGATTCTCACCAACCCTCATAACTAAAAAAGAAAAAAAAAAATTGGTGGTAACTGCTTTTAAGTCTATGATATAGAATAAATGAAATGAGGATCAGGTGCGTTTTCCTGATGGTATGTGCATTTATTTCCTACTGTAAAATTAACAGCATGATTTTTCAACAGTCCTTCAACCTAAAATACAAAACCTTTTAATTATCCAATTGGCATTATCTGAAACCATTTCATTAGAAGCTCTTTATCTCAAAGAACAACACCCTTTAAGAGCGGCACTCATAAAGTGGACCGCATGCCGGGGCAGGAGCCCTGCTGCCGCAAGGTCACCTTTCAGACTCCATTGCGGCGATCCCCGGGGTCACTGCCCAGCGCTGCCCTTCCTTCGCTCCGCCGGCGATGGCCCTGACTGTGGGTAAGCGCTCCTCAGGCTCCAGGGAAGACGGAGCATCAAAGAGCTCTCTCGCAGCAGCGCAGGGCAGATCGATCGCATCTCAGCTTAGCCAGATGTGCACAATCCAGTCCTCACGCTGAAGCGCGCTGCGTTTGCCTGCGCTCGGCAGTCTGAGCCAGAACAAGGGGAGGCCTCATAATATCAGTGCATCAAAGAGGAGAAGAGAGGTATTTGAAGAAAAGCTACTTGAAGCCATTTTAGGAAAAAGGATGACTGATTTGTTTTACAATTATTTTGAAATAATTATTTAAAATAATTAGATTGCTCCGAACCAATACTGTAAGTTTAACACAGATATAATCACTGTAAATGACATTAAGAGCTCGTCTACAGGCAAATTGCATTGCTGTGATTATAATGGGATTGTTAAAGCTCAGCAAATCCCCAAGTCCAGATATAGTTGACACAGCAGAAAAGGAAGGGAAAGAAGTTATGCCAGAAAACCTAAAACATCTTGGCCTTACACAGACATAGGTATTTCAGTCAAAAGAACTCCTAACTAACCAAAACAATTGGGCTTGAGCAGGAGCACGGCACACATCAGCTCTGAAGGGTGAAGTTGCAACGGAAGCAATGCTGAAATTTTCCTACATTTAAGCTTGGAAGTGAATCTGAGCAAGTGCCGTTAACGTCACCGTTTAACAGTGTCCTTCTGCAGTTGCACAGCAGCTTGGGAAGGGGAGAGGTGAATGTACCAAAGTCCAAAGGACGGCTTTGCAGCATGAAGAGTACCGGCCTCCGCCGGCTGGAGCTCCCAAGGGAGTCCATGCAAGGCAAAATGGCCCACAGGGACCTGCAGCGGTGATTCTCCAGGCATGCAGGACACTTTTTAATAATAGCTTACAAAACCAATAGAGATATTTCTCACACCTTGAGAAGGAAAGTTACGGTAACTCCTAATCTGGCAATCCAGCGTCTGTATTTGCTCCACTCTAACTCCCAAAGAAAGTGGAAAATAAAAAGCCCACAGCAAAAGGTGCGCATGAACGGGTCAAGAAAGAAAGACACTACAGCACACAAACTAGAATCAAAACCCCTTCGTCAGCGCTGTTATGGAATTTGGGAATGCTCCACTCAGTCCGCGCTGACCCTCAGGTCGCGCAGGGCACCCCTGGGCACGATGGAAGCCGGGGCGAGTTTCAGATCGGAACGCTGACACCATGGGAAACGCTCCATTCTGCCAACTTTTCCCACCGATCAGAGGAAACAGATTTTAAAATCATTTTAGAGAAAGCCTTTACAAAAGTCCTGGGCATTGAAGTTAATGGCAAAATTCGCACTAACTTCGATGGAAGCAAAAGTGAGTTCAAATCAGTAACTACCTGCACCAGGTTCTCTCTCAGAAGCTGAAAACTAAACGTGAGATGAACGACTGACCTAAATATTCAGAAATTACTTAGTGACTGTTAGTGAATCTATTTTTGGGTGGTTAACTATGGACTTCTCAAAGAAACTTGATCACCAGAGATAAAACTTTAACAAGACAGCACCTTTTAATGTATTTCTGTTTAAGGCATATAGAACTACTAATCACTTCAGTGAAAAATTGGGTCAGAGTTATCCCCATCTTCCCCAAAGTGCTGTAAAACTAGATTTAAGTGTATATATATTTAAATTAATGTATAATTATATATTTATATATCATTTTCTATTCTGCTTAGCAGAGATGGCAAAGTACAGTAAGAGCTGAAACCGTTTCAGATGGTATTCACAAAAGGACAACAGTAAAAACACCAACCACAGGGCATTTTTGCTAAGTCCGCTTTCAGCCCTGTTCTCGATAGATAAAAAAAATCTATATTAATTAGTGATTCACAAAACCCCTCTACACTTCCTAATGCACTAGGCAGAGACAGGGATATTTTGTACCTGTTAATTAACAGATATAAATGCAATATGGATGTAAACAAACACATTTAGATGTTATTTATGGTTGCACAGACCTGTAAATAAGAAAATAGGGGTAAGTAAACGTGTATTATTTTCCACCAATATTTCCAAATGGCTTCATTGTATTTCTACCATATGCTTATATGTAAAGTCTTAGATTAAGAAAATTTAAGCACAGCATGCCTTTAGTGGACTACATCCTCAGTAAGTGTCGCTCAGCAGGTAGTAAATCACGGCTGTTTGCGCAGGTTGGCAATGCAGCCTGAGATTTGCGCTAAGCATTATCTGTGCTTTCATATTTCTTAAGCAGCAGCCTGTTACGGTTCCATTTTCAAATGTTTTTCATCAATAATGCCTAAAGGTGGCATGCTCACTAAACAATCTTGCTGGAAACAATACAAGGTAAGGCATAAGAGACAGATGAGATTACCCAGTCCATGTCTCCAAATGCAACAAAAATAAATGCAAAATGCTGCAGGGTTTGTTGCTTGCAGCATGCAACAGCTTTTCCATTATGCTTTGCCCGATCCTTTGCCAGGTTTCTTCAGAAAAACCGAGCGCTAGGAGGAATGGAAAGAGCTTGTCCGGAGGTCGCAGTGTGGGCGCTGGGGAGCCGCACGCTGGCGTTCTGCTCCTGACGCCCGACGCGGCCCTTCCTGCCTCGTTCCACCCGACTAGCGATACGGACGTTTAAGCTTCCTTCCCATGGAAGTCTCACAGATAATAAACAATATCAGTGTTATTACGTTTAGTAACTAACGTTGATGCGATAAGTAAACCCAGGACCCCCCAAATGGATTGGGACTTCTATTGAGTTTAAATCCCGAACTCGTGTAGTCATTCAAATACAAATTATAGGACCTGAAGTAACTTCATACTACAGTTCCAGTTTTAAATGCTTCAACAGCAATTGCTGCTGCTTCCCAACCCCTCACCTTCAGGAGAGGGACTCCCTGGTTCTTACAGCCCACGTTCTAACAGCCCTTCCAATGATGGGGTCTGCTACTGCGGCCCACCCCAAATACCACAACTATAATAGGGTTTTTTCCACCCAAACTTGTCATATTTTTGCCAAAGTCATCTCCTCCTCATAACGCAGAATCACCTGGTGGGATTTCCTCCTGTCCTGCCTTGCTCCACAGATGTTTCCGTCAGCCGCTGTGCTCCCACGCACCTTCATCTCTTTTCCTCTGTCTCCTGTACTTAACTTTCTGGAGCACAACTTCACAATTGACTCCCATCGTGCAACCGAGCGCAGAACTGAGTGACGCCAACGGGAATTTTGGAGGACACGGGAGCGCTGATGAGGAACTGTGACGAGATCAGGGCTTTGGACTGCGAGGTCCCCACAGCGGGACTGTGGCTGTGCATCCGTGCACGTGAAGTGCTGCGTGCCTCCCTGTGTCACACGTGTATGGGTAGGGAGGCTGCTTATTGCCAGGTGTGCTGGGAGGAAACATTTATCATATTTCCCAGGTACGTACTGTTAAAATTACGAGGATCACTGCCATTTCAGGAGCGCTGCAGAAATCTTTCGATGCTAAGAAAGTATTGTGAAGAGGAGAAGAGCCAGGTAGCCATTAGTATTATAAATAATACTCTCCTAATTCCTAGTCCGAGTAGGCTAGTAATGGCTACAAACAGCTAGGCTAGAAGAACATTGTGAAGCAAAACCAACCAGATGAGTTTCGTTTGCTTTTGGTGAGGAATTACTCTTTACAGTTCTACTACACGAGTCCACAGTGTTGGCTGTGAGCTGCCAGCTCCTCCGGGCAAGGTTGAAATTAAGTTCTCTTCTGCTGGGTTGTTGTTTTTGGTTTGTTTTTTTTTTTTTAATCAGGAAACTATTTGTATTCATTTCAGGCTTTGTAATCTTCTCCAACCCGCTGTTGAAAAATAACAAACAAACAAAAGAATACCCAAAGCTAAATGTTGACTCTAAACCCCCTTTTCCAGCCTCCTATTTAATCAGCCTTGTGGCATGTTGGGAAATAGATCATTTAGTTCCACTTCATTATTATGGGGGTAAAAGAAAATCTTACAGTCAGGCTTAAAGCACCTAAATACCTAAAGCTATATTCTAATCTGTAAAGCACATGGGTGTAAAACAGGCAGGCAATTTTTCATGTCCTTGGGGCAACAGTGTTTATGGTGACTGGCGGGGGCTTTCTGTATTCCATCGGGCCCTTTACGAGCAGGCTGCCAGGCACGCACAGCCGCGCTCGCCGCATTAGGATCAGATTATGTGCGATGGTACGTCTAGCCTGGCAGATAACGGAGCTGCGGCTGTCGAGGGGGGCGACGCAGGCACTGGTGCAAGGGAGTCTGAAATTGCTGGCGACCCCCTTAGAAATATATAGGGCTGAATTTGGCAAATGAGAGCTGAAATTAGCAGGAATTTAGCCGTGCTGCCAGCGAAAGCCACTTGCAAACAAAGCAAATAATTTTACCCTTAAAACATCTTGCAAAATACTCCCTATTGCGTATCCAGGAGATAGTGGCCTGCCTGCAGTATGGATTTCGAACCACAAGAGAACAGAGGTTCATCTAACCTGGAGAAGACTCTCATCCCCTTGTGGTAAAAGAAACCCACAAAATTCTATGGTGTCACAGACATTTGGGAAGAGGATTATACGATCCCCTGTGATAGCAGCTGCCTAGGCTCAGTTACAGGCGGTCCATTCTGATTGTGTGTTCCTCCAGCAGATTTTCAACTGGCATCTGAGAATGTGAGATTGTTGATAAACAAGCCCCAAATTACATTAATGACAAAGTGATAATATCTTTGAACTCATTTTGGTTTGGTTCTTTCACATGTTGTTCATCAACATTCTAATATCAAAATAAACAAATGTAAATACTGCCTGATGATGCCGGTAAAAAACATTAATAGAGATTGAAAAATTAATTAAAATGGAAAAAAAACCCCTCTCTGGGGAAGGACCTCTCTGGGACGTTTTGTTTTGAAATATGTAAAGCTGACCATTCCTTTCTCTGTCTTTTCTTCTTTCTTGGACTGGGCACTGCCTTCATCCATGCATACCACCACAGTAATTAACTGCCCTTGGGGAGCTGACGTGAAAACACCATTCTTCTGGTCCAAAATGATGGAGGTATTCTAAAAGCAGTTATGTTAAAGTACAAGAAAAAAGGCACAAAGTCCTCATTTCTTTATGTTTCACAAAGATAGCGAGGCATTTCTGGACCTAGCCAGAAGCAAAAACTTGTTATTTTAAGCTGTTTTTCAAAATAAATCCATTTCAGGGACTAAAATTGCTCAGCTTGCTCATTGTGTGCCGGCCAGAGATTGCGGATATCCTGAGGTTTGCTGGAGTAACTGCGTAAACATGTACTAGTAAAAGGCAGAACTGATGCACACGTTGGGGCGCAGTGTATTTGGTGACGGAGGCAAGCAGCGTCAGCTTCGTAATTATCATGCCCTCTATTGGGAGTCTGTGTCCTGCCACTGATAATTAAAAACTTGACCTAACAAAGCCTCTTCTCTCTCCAAGTTCTCTTGCGCGGAAGGAACATCTCGCTCCTCCTTGCGTCCGTCAGTCGCGGGGTGGGGGAGACGCATGGCGGGTGCTCCAGAGGCGAGCGGGGCGTCTGGGCGTGCGATCTGTGCAGGCGGCGGCCGTGAAAAAGATCCACGCAGTTCGTAAGCCACAAGTTGTTATCGCCTGATGCAGACACGGTGCTATACACGGCACAGCGCAGGGTCTGTCTGGTGGTACGCTGACTGCGGAGCAGCAACACAAGGAGAGGCTTGTTTAAAAATACAGACACGTAAGCAAGACAGAAACCCCACCTCCATGTGATTGTCTGAGAGGGATCAAACGGGTCGAAAACGCCACAGAGAGACACACTCCTCCCAGCGTAATTGTTACTATCACAGCTGTGGTGGAGAGAGGGGGAGGAGAGCGGATGATGCAAGGAGCTTGGCATCACGCGTAGCAATCGCTAGACTGCACCCTTTCGTAAGAGGCGAGGCAGCGCTGGAATCCACCAGAGACAGCCCAGCTCTGCGCGCAGTCACCGGCTGTGCGGCGCTGGGACTGCAGAGCCCGTGGCGACACGCCGCATCATCTGCATCTGCTGCGCAAACCCCTGGACGCGCTCGGCATTCCCACCCTCCCCGCGCAAAGTTTATCCAGCAGCTATGCCATTCACTCCAACAACACCCGGTCTCAGTCGCTTATTTTCAGAGCTCATTACAAAGAGTAATTAAATGGTCATAACATCCCCAGCCTTAACCCTATTTAGTAGATAAAGTGGATAATTAAGCATTGTTAGCTCCATTTTCCATCTATGGAAGCTGGTGAGAGAGGCTGACACAAGGTCATAGGGCTACTCTGAGTCAACTCAGGACTATAATATATCAGTTACTAACTCCTTCATCCAAAAATGCCAGGATATTTCCCTGATTTTAAGGAGTTGTGGATCAAAACTGCTATTCCTGTCTTACCACTGAGAAATCTAATACAGAGCAGTTTTACATGATTTAACCGAATCAAGTATTTGAGAACTTGAAATGAGCACTGATGTTTTGTATTTCATCTGTCAGGTGAGATAACCTCCATCTCTTGTTAAACAATCTCTGTTTGATGTAGCCAATTGTTCTTATACGCATACCCTTGTACTAACATATGACGAAGCAGTCAGAAATCTGATACGCGGCCTGTGGAACTGAGTTTTAAACGTTATTATTTGTAGCTGCCCAGGTAGAACCACAAAACCCTGACACTCGTTCTCCGCCGGAGTTTTTCATTTGTGTTAACTGCAGCGACAGCTCTGAGACGTTGGACGAGTCTCTCCCCTGAGAGCACCTTCCCCAAGCTGACCGTGAGTGACTGGAGACTGTAGTTTGAACTGCTGTATCCTTCAGGCTATATATAGCTCTATTCCTATAAACTATTATCTCACTTTTGGCCAGTCAGTTTGCTTTATTCAAAAGTGTTTATCTTGCCCTAACTGCCAGCCTAAAGGTGGAATGCTATTTTCAGGCTATGAGAGAGGCCTAGAGAGTGCTGAATTGTTAATACCTTAGTACTTATGCAAGATACTACAAATTGAAGACCTCTATTTATTCACAATATGTGTATAAAACTGACAAATTTTCTCTACTTACATGTCTCAACCTGATTTCTAGGGAGTGGAAAAGACTTCAAATATTTTTAATTTTTGGCTTCGCTCCTACGGCAGACCGGTAAGGCTCAAGAAACGACCACGTGCACTTCATGTAGGGACCTCCAGACAGTCACCACTGTGGACCACAACTATCCCAACAAACACAGTATCATCTGAACTACCAGCTTCACTGGGCCACCCCATCTCCCAAATCCTGATTGTCTTCCAAAGCTTTCTTAGGAAACGCATGATTATACCCACATAATCACAACAAATGTTGAATTTCATACTTCCATTTAAACCTATGGAAAATTTGAGACAGATTAAAGAGTGGGAAAAGTAGAGCCCCTAAGTGACGTGTATGGAATAAAAAGCGTCTTACAAAATCCACTGAAGTGAAAAGGCCTTTAAAGGACAATTGCCTTTATTAAATGTTGGAACAGTATGAAAAACAGAGTTCGAAAACTGCCCATTTATCTAAAATTCTTGATGGCGACTGAGTGGAGGATCATTTCTTGCCAAGTAATTCGGGTATAATCAGGTGAGCTCCACCTGTGCCGTGATACCCAGTGCCAGACATGGGCCAACATTCCCTGTATTGGGCTCATTCTCAAAAGCGGTTCAGAAGCTAAATGACTTGGGTAGTTTCTTTCTAGTATGGACAGACCCATCACTTACAGCGTGGCACAGTTCTGCTCTTAGGCACTGAGGAAGTGCTGTGAACAAATAATACTGGAGACAGCCAAAAGATTTAGACAGTTTTGTTGCTTAAAAAAACCAAACCCAAACCCAACCAACCAAAACAACTCAAAGCAACGACCCAAAAAAATCAAGCATTCTAGAAGAATTAAAGGCAGCTGGACCTGACATAGGGACTGAGCTGGTGGCACAGCCATGCTCCCTCTCCCTGTCTCGTAGCTGCCTCTCCGCTTGGCTCCGAACCAGTGGCATTGTTAATTGGATGCTGAGTGATGGATCTGGCCACCTGGCACTCTGTCTGGCTCTGAGCTGATGATCAACTCACTTGGCAGGCTAAGTGGGGAACTGGCCACCTGGCTAATACGAGGGCTACAGAATCTCTGGCGAGCTGAATGCCAACCTGCTAAGACATTTTTTTATTGTGGATACTGACAGTAACTACTCTCTTCTGCTCTATTCATCGTTCTTATCACAACTTGTATGCTCACAAAGAAACACCCAATTCATGACCCCCTCCTCTCTTTACTTTCCTCTGCCTGCTACAACGGATAAAGACAGACTCCTGCCTTAATTGCTCGATGAGAATAAAATGAGCTTCTCGCTTCTCCTCCAATTTCTTTAAATTATTCCAAGTTCCCTACCCCCACTCCATCCTGTCTCACTTCTCACCATCATCCTCAACACTCCAGATTAAAATTTGTATTAGCTGATGAGTTTCACAACAGTTTTTGAATGGTGTAGTTTGTTGCATATTTTTTAATTAGTAAAAATACTGATAAAAATTAAGAATAACATCAAACCAAAGAACTGGACAAGAATAATGTGAAATCAGATTCATGCCTGAAGGCTAGATTCTCCACTTGCCTTGCACCCTGTTTTATTATTAGCACTTGCGGAACCTTAGTGAGAAAGGCCACAGTTTTGATTTGATTTTTTTACATTCATTTTGCATATATTTAAATTACTCCACAAGGACCAAGGCAATGGAAAATGAAGAATGAAGTGCACAAAAATACATCAGTAGAGAATTCTAGAGTACTGTCAGTGTCACACAGCGAAACATCCCAAGTTATGCTATGAAAATTAATTTTTTTACTTCAAGATGTTAAAGAAAGAAGTATTACAAGTACCGAAATTCTCTCCTCAATTTCAAATGTACTATGATGAGGTTTCACAATGTTTTTAAGCTGGTCTTGGGATACAGTGAGTAGTTAATGTCAAGCTCTTACATCCATTAAGAATGATCTGAAAATAATGTACCTTGTTAATTGCAAGCATTGCAAAAAAGTAGATCACTGAGTGGAACAGGGCTACGTTCGCTCCTGGCATGACTGCATTAATGTAAACCAAAGATTCATTTCCACCTTAGAGGGCCTGCTCCAGCTGACTTTAAGGGGAGACTTTCCATAAGCTAAAAGAACTGGATCAGGCTAAGAACGGGTAAGGCAGCCAATGGCGTGGGTCTTCCAAAGTCTTAACCAGCCATAGTTTAACTGAAGTTAACGTTTTGGTTTACCCAAGTGGCAATTACAGAACTTGTTTTTCTCTTTTCATTGTATATACGCTGCAGATACTGGAGGGAAGCATACTGCCGTTCTAACATCACAGCTTAAACCAATATAGCTCGGCACTGGTGCTAAGAGAAGCAGCCACGTGCTTCCCCACCCGCTCGTTTCTGTCCTGATACAGCCCTTTTATTTGTCCCAGCCACAGTTCTCACACAGCCACATGAGGAAATGCATCGTGAAACTGATCCAGGTAAAAACTAGGGGCGTTTTTCACTCTTGGTTATTTTTATCGTAGGTTATTTTCCCGTCCATTTATCACAGTGTGGGGACAGAAAGAGGAGTTTGGGAAGTGCAGAAGGGGAGATCCCTTCTTTTAGCTGCGAGTGCTGTCTTAGAGCAGTTAACATTTACCAAGAAATGACAAGATAAATAGCTCACCTCTAATAACTGCAGCACCCAGGAAGTGTTCCTAAGACTCGTTTAGCAGTAAAAAGATGTTATGAGCTGAAAATATGCACTGAAAAATGGCAAAGTGATATTACATTGAAGTAGCAGATGGGGTTAATCCTGAAGTCTCTTTATATGAAATAATTCTGTTCAATTTTCTGAATCTGCATGGTAAGTTCAGCTCAAGCATTTAGTAATATTACAAGCATGAAGGTTCATTTCTATACTCTATTGTTTATACACACACAATATCTATATCTAATAATATATTAACAGATGCATGTATTTGCATTAATAAGTTATTAGAAGTTTACACTTTGTGGTCCAAGATAAAAATATTAGGGAAGGAAGGAGGTCAGGCAAATTCTCTAGTGATCTGTCACTTTGTCTCCCTTTTATTCCTCTCCTACGTGTTGTTTCAGAGTGTTAGTGCTCTGAGCAACACAATAGTTGAGGCAAAATGTTCATGTTTCGGTTCACTTCCAAAATTCAGTTCGGGGAAGCTGTCTGTCAGAAGCAGACATTTAGACACAGTGCTGGTACCTTTTCAGAAGTACAACAGCTATGTGCTTCCACATCTCTGAACTTTCCTGGAATTACCCTACTTATCTTTTGTAGCCTTCTTTTTTTCCCTTTCCAATTTTCATAATAGCCCTGTAATTATAGGAAGAGTATCTCTCTACAGTTTAAAGGTGGAAGAAAGTATTTCAGATATTCATTAAGACAGGAATGAATGTTAAACCAATCAAGTTGCTGTCTTCACATTATTTTTAACCTTTTTTCAGCTGGACAACTGGTTTTCCTGCATCCGTGCCGGAGAAGGTTTCAGGAAACTCTTACTGCTTTTTAAGGAGCCCTTATTGGCATGAGCACCACCTTTGAGCAGCATTCATCCTCCTTTACCTGGTAAGCCTCTACCAATAAAATTACTGCCAATCTTTGTAGGAAGTTATAGGTGAGTCAGTAACCCACACACCAAACCACAAACATCCCCAGCTGCTGAAAGGATTTCCCCATCCTTCAGAAGCCGCCTCCTGCAGAGCAGCCTCACTCCCCTTTGCAATTACCACACCAGTTGCCTCTCGCGTTGCTCCAGTGCTCTCTTGGAAAGCAGGGACAAAAAGGCATCGCGGTGCGTTTGGCTCTCAGTGACTCGTGTGCGTTTCCATCATCTTCCATGCAGTACTGCTATCTGCTTCTGGTAACGGCATCTCCTCACCACGGGCCTATGGAGCCCTCTCTGCTCACACGTTACATTGGAGAGGCTCCCGCTTGCTTATTTGACCCCAGTTCTTCATTCTGGCTTTACAGCCATATGTAACTTCACTTTGCTCCCCTCTATGTCTCACAGCTCACATAAACACTGGACTACTAGCATTAAAAAAAAAAAAAACCAACAGCGATTTTAGCTGACTTTCAGTTTCAGGTGTCCAAACGTCAGGCTACAAGAGGCTCTCTTGTGCTCTCTGACTCTGTATCAGAGCTTGAACGACCAAGTTATTAGGTAAGGGCACGCTGGCACAGAGCTCCTTCCAAGGCGTTCAGCTGGCTCAGCTCTTTCTGATCTGAGAGCGCTTCCCATTTCTCTGACTGGCGATGCATCCCATCAGCAAGGAGGACCCACATGATTTTTTTAATCTTCAACTGGTAAACAGCTGCTGAACAAGTACGATTGTCATTTCCAAGCGTGACATTTAGCACTGCTGGTGTTTTATTTTCCCCATCTTAGGTGCCAGTGGAATACTTGTTGCTGTTTGCTAACAGGCTTTGAAGACTTCCAGCCGTGGACAAGGATGATGGAAATTGTGGGGCAAGGGATTCATTACAAAACCTCAGCCTTTGGCGTTATCTCAGTAAAGTATGTGGCCCTCTTTCTGTTACTTAGCTGTCACAGGTAATATCGACCCAAATTGAAGCCGAGCGCTGCCGAGCCCCTGCAACCTGCAAAAGCCAGTGAGTTGTTCCTCAGTACCGTAGCAGTGCCCCCCTTGCTCTTCTTGGGTGCTCACAGCACACGCAGCAGTCATTTCTTGGTGCTGATACTCACTGCAGTCACTGATTAGTAGCTTGTAAGCAACTAAATTTTCATTCCCTGTAAAAGGTTGTTTTTCTTTAACTGGTCTGGCAGACCAAGAATAGCTCTGTGCGCTCTAATGCATACAGTATTGTAAGTAATGACAGATAATGCTATCAAGGTCTTTTCCTAGAATATAGGGATTAACTCACCTCATTAAAATGTACACATTCTGCATGGCATAATGCAGTACCACTTCAGGACAACTCTTTAAGCCAGCCAAAAGATATTATGTTCTGTGAGAACTAGGATGATCCCTAACTGTCCTCTTACTTCCCTGTATTGAGATTTTTATAATCTTTTTAGATTAGTACATAGATATCATAGCACTGAGCACTTTTAAAAACCTAAAATAGACTACATTAGCTTAAATTTCTAGGTAGTAAAGAAACTCGAGACAAGAGAAACATAATTAACTTGGAGCGTGGAAAGATTCCCTTGTGGGAAAAACACCCTGAACTAAAAAAGGTAGTTTGTATGAAGTACCTAACAGTGAACGTACGGAGTCTGGCAGGTTATAAGCTCTGAAAACTGATGTCTTAGGTTGAAGGTGGAAAGGTTTTCGTTTTATTTTCCCTTGAGCTATTGTTCTTAGACATTTAAAACTTATATATATTTTTTTAATATTAAAATGTAATCACCGTAGTTTTCATCGCTTGGTCTTTTTCTGTCCAGAAAATTAAAATAAAAGCTGTTCTGTGGGAATTGCCTACAGGTATTTCTCTACATCCAAAGAATGCTTCTGAAAGCTATGCCAGCACATGGAGCGCAGTTCTGCGCGTGTTAACGTAAAAGCTGAAAGTATCCTGAGAATCAGCAGATGGAGAGGGTAGGAGATGGAGAAAGCAGAAGTCCCTACAAGAAAATGAGGCCCTCCAAAAACCAAACCACTTTCCTCAAACGATTCAGTTTTTTCCCCTCATAACTTACTTTTTGTTTTCAACACACTACAGTAACTCTTAACAGTTTCTGGGCTGCTTAATTTCTTTCTGCTTCTGCAACAGCCTCTGTGACAAAAGCAATTGCATATATATTTGCTTCAGAATCAAGCTCCTAGACTGGTATTTATCAGCTGTGTAAACGCCTGTTCCTACAGCTGTGTAGGTGGCTACAGAAAGGTGAGTTTTACAGAACTGACTGTTGATCTATTACAGCTGAAAATTTTACAGTCCAGACACCCATAGTAGTTATTATTGTCTTACCACAATTCAATTTCTTTGTAACATCCTTACCTAACTCAATTATTCTGCCATAATATGTCAATCAGTGCCCTCCCCCCCCAACACTGTTGTTTGTTTTTTTAAAAACTATGGTTACATTGCCAACTTAAAACAAAACAAAAGATACTTCTTTCAGCTGTGTTATGTACCATCAGCCTGATGAATTCTAAGTCCTAAGAAATAAGAGTCCTAGGAAATATTGCTATGGGAAGAAACAACTTTGCTAACCCAGACTTCTTATTTATGCAATTCTCAGTCTCTGCTGACTGGTCAGCATCTTTGGCTGTTTTACGTCCTTCTGAACAAATCCTTAAAAGAGGAAAATTGTTTGTTTGTTTCTTAAAAAAATCCACAGTAGCTCTGTAAATACAACATTTCCAAAGACTGCTACAGATTAGATGTGCTAGATACAGTTCGTATCGATAAATCTCCTGCTTTATCAGTATATCAGAAATCTTAGGAGATACTTTGTATTGTCTTGTGCCGTAAGATGACAAAACTGTTCTAATCTAGTATATCCTTCACAGACCCTGCTTAATAATGAAAAAGCTGCCATACAAGATAAAGAAGTGAATACAGATAACACAATGAAGCCTGAAAACGGTGACAGAGAAAAATCTCCAGGCCAAATGGAAACCCACTGGGATTCTGTAAATGAACCAGCAGAGCTTATTGCCATTTTTTTAAGAATTAGTAAACCAGTCTCAATTAGAAATTCTTCTCAATTCCAAAAAAGAACTGTCATCATTTATTAACACAATTTCTAACCAAGGATGTCACTATGCACTAAAATGGTAGCAACCTGAACCTCACAACTGTAATTTTTCATAATTCCAGTCTCACATCTTGTTCCTAGTTAAAGTTGTATACCATTACTGGATAAGCCAGAAGGAGTACTGATGGAAAATAAAGGGTAAACACTCTGAAAATCAAGTCCTGTCATCTGCTGAGCCCACTCTGTCCCATGTCTCTTTCAGTCATATAATAATTTATTGAATTATGAAGCTATTAAAGAAAAACATTCTATTACCTAACTGTAATCTTATTTTAGTGCAGCTCTGACTGAAAGCAATGGAAGTTTTGCCTGCAAAATGTTATGTCACGGTTGGATGATAATTTTTTACCTTCAGGTAAAGTTCTACTTCCTTTTTTTCATAGAGAGCTCTTAAAACCACAGAACTCAGTCTTTATCAATCTTTTAGGTAACACACATTAATTTAATGAAATTTGCTTGGAGTTTCCTATTTGGAATGAATAGAGAAAATACAGTAGGGAGTCAGGGACAATTCTTCCTTTCCAAAGCATTTTTAATTAAGTGTGCTTTCTAACCTGGCCAAAACATGTCACATCCTGAAATGTATCTTTTTCTAATTATATATATAAACATAAGGTCACCGAGGGCACTAAATTATGCTTAGAACAAATAATAGAAGTACACCAAAGGTCTGAGAAAGCACTTCAGACAGTAAAACGTGAAAGCACATTAACTTTCTGCTATAAACATTACAGACCAGTTAGATGATTAATTCCATCACAGTCACCTAGAGCTTTACCACTGGTTTTGAAAGAGGTTTTTCCCAATACTTGTCAATGTTATTTTTGTGGTGACATTTATCAAAGCATAAATATAAACAAACTTCATAAACATGAGTTAATAATGCCTGCATTTTAAATGTTTAAAGAAGTATTCAAAAGATGTTAAATGATTGCCCAAAAGGAGTCATTGAGAGAACAAAGCATAGGACAACATCACAGTATATCAGTGTTAAGAATTTGTAACTTTTCCAAAAATGAACAGATGTTCCTTCTTCCCACCATTTTCCTCCCTATTCAGAATTACAGTTTCAGCTAGAAGGGATTAACTAAAGAAATATATGTATTCATGCACTACAGAATGAATCATTTTACTGCTTCTGCCCTTCAGAATTTTCAATGCTAAGCTTCCACAGGGGCGGTAGTGTAGCACCCCAAGAGTAACAGCAAGCACCCTACCCTACTCTCTCTTCTTTCTGTGTATTTGCTCTCTGACAAGTTTTAAATCTCAGATTTTTTCTTCCACTTAAACTTTTCAGTACATTTACTAGAAAATACCTACTATGACAAGTGATGTCTCTACGTGGTCCTTCTTCACAACCCATTTTAGATTACATAATATTAATTATAGCTGTTTGCCAGAAGAAAACAGTGGTAACAAGGCAAGCTGAGGTTACTGTTTCCGTACGAGTATGCTATGAAGAACAGCCACTGATGTATTTCATTACTAGCTAGCATAATAGTGAATCACAGCACAACTAACGAGTATAATTGCATTCAGAAAGTTTCCTTTTAAGAATGTGTCAAACGTATAATTTGATTTGGGCGTGTGAGTATCTGTGCATGGGGTGTTCATGGTACATTCTTACGTATGTGAGTCATGAGGCATTACGAGCCACCTACCTCCTGGGACTAGGGAAGCTGCAACATTCCTTCCTATTAGCAAGAAACCTGGACCATCTTTTTAAAAGTTGACAGCAGTCTCAGCACACATCTATTTCAACTCCTAAAGCTTCTAGTTAGACCAGTAACATTCATGATGTTACTGAGAAACAATAGTTATTAATTTTCTAATCTAAAATTTGAATTTTCTGGTAACAATAAATATTCTAAAATTTAAAAAATGAAGCATCAGTATGGAATTTACAATTCGGAATAGCCGGGACATCTATTTTATGTAAAATGTTGCTGATTTTAATGGGGGAATAGATTGTCAGTTTACTAAAGTTTGGAGCAGGTTTATTAGTTAAATAGATTGTACGTTGGGAAAAGCATTAATTTTGCCTGTAAGAGGTAAGTATTTCTGTTCAGGATTATATTTTTGTTTAGAAGACATGTAAGATTAAAAATCATCTTTCAAGTAGCTACTGGCCAGGCTTCCTGCATACCTTAGCCTGTATGTAACAAATCTCCTCTGTTAGCTTGTTAATAACTTCAGCTGCAGAGTCCATCATCCTTCCGGAGAAGCAGCAACTCGGTCTTCAAGTCAGCTCAGCTTACTGTTTCACCTGACTAGAACAATAAGCTGTTACGTCAACAAGACATGCCATGATCACGAAGTCAGTAACTGTTGACAAATTTCCTTTATCACAGAGACAAGTTACAGTTTCTATATACCCTTTTGCATTTCCCACATCTGTAATGGCAATGACATCATGAATAACATCTTTCTCTAATTTCATGGATCAACTAAACAAAGATACTTGTACCATGAAAGCTGTATGTAGAATGCTGCAGCATCCTTGGGGCAGAGGCCGTAGTTCCCCCATTGTTTTACAATACCTCAAGCAATAGATTTCTGCTGTAAAAGCAGAACTGCAAAGATCTTCCGGTGATTCTGCAATAACAAACTAATTTGTATGGCTGCAAATGATTTAGAGGATTTGCTTCTCAACTTAGAAGCAAATTCCCATTTTCTATGTGTTGCATATAAACAATAATATTATAGAAGCACGAAAAATAACAAGAGAACATCTTTTAATACCAGGTTGAGTGCAATGAAAGTGCCGTCAGTGCTTTATTATTTCAAGTGAAAAGGAATAAAGTGAAAGGAATTTAGAAGGGAGGTGGATAGTGTCAGCAGTAACAACATCCATGATTACACATTACTATAATTAGCAATGGAATTTAAAGAATTAAAAACCCAACATATTTGCTTTGTTTCTAACTATGCTTTTGACTCAGCAGCAATTCCAGTGATATACTTGGCAGAAAAGTTTATCTCAGTCTTTTTTAAAATATAAACCCATTAGAAGGAGAAATGCTGTGACCAAAGGTAAACACTTCAGTATAAAAAGAGCCTTAAAAAAACCTCCAGAAGGCAGTTTAATCCAAATCTGGGATAACTATGGATTAAGAATACATTGATGTTAGTTTGGGCTCCGCTTCTTTAATGCTACCTCATGCTAATATGCTCTGGACTATTTTCCCCAGCCCTTATACTGACTAACTCTTATGTTCTAGTTGCTTTTTTTACTTTGATACACTAATTTGTGAAGCAACCTTTCATTGCTACTTCTAACAATTTGTATATTTAGTTTCTTTTATTTCATTCTGCTGTGTGATTTCTAAAGGTTATAGGTGTGAATGAAAAGGTGATGCTGAGGTACAACAAAGGCTTGCACTTAGACTACGTCAAAATTTGCTTAATTGCAGTTGCAATATGCTTAGAAACATATCTGTAAGACTGATGAATGATTTATCTGATCTAAAATATCTGCATGTGCATTTGCAGCAGCTTTCCATGCAAATCAGGTACTTATGCACACAAATTATTCTAGTTAGCTACAGGAGTGTATGATGACCTAATCTGCATGTTCAGCTGTAGTACACCTCTAAATTAGCATGAAAACTGTGTGCATCTTTTGCATGCAAAAGTGCATGCCCAATTAGATTGAAAGGCAGACCTTTTATTATCCCTGCATTGCTTTACTATGCTTCTAATTGCAATGTACATGTTACTGGCATTCACTTTAACTCATAAAAACATTTTGAAGATGTAAGGAATAATTTGTGGAAAATATTAAATAAATTTTTTAAAATAAGTATTTGAATTAGTGAATAATTTGAATAAGTGTAATTCTCATATAAATTTTAAAAATTTGGGAACAGAAAACATCTTGTGGTATGGCAATAAATACCTGCAACTAATACTCCTATGTTAAAAACTTTGCCAGGTTATTATACGCAATACTTGTTTTCACAACATCACCAAAAAGGATACTTTTAATATCTCACTGTATGAGGACAGAGGAGGTGGAATGTGAGGCACAGCAGACACTGACTATACTCTCACTAAAACGCAAAATGGCCAGCAGATAAATTGTGACTTAACGAGCAAGCCAGGCTTACCGCTGTCAGCCAAAGCTGTACTTCAAAGGTGAACAATAAAGTTTAGATAAGGTCCTCTGTCAGGGTACAGCCAGTAAAAACGAAACTGATAAGCTGATGAAATGCTACTTGTACCTGGACTTTCATCCTTTGCCTCTAGGAAAAGTAGTTGCTGGTCTAACATGAGTTTAAAGAAGGAACCATGTGAAAATAATAACCATAGAAATAGAGACTATTGAATGAAGGTATGGAAAGACATCATCATCACTGTTAGGAGCATAAAGCATTTATAACATATGCATGGTGACCAGTCAAGTTGAGAAGCAAAATGGAATACAGGCATGTGAAGCTCTAGAAATTAAAATGGAAGACTCGCTGAAAATTTCATCACTTCCCTTTCTTTATAATAAATTTGAAAAGGGATTCACTTTGCTTACAAATTCTACTATGAAGGGTGAAGACCTTGCACAAGGCCAAGGTTCTCAATACTGAAACGCATCAGAGACCGGCTCTGTTTATCTTCTCTTCTTTTTAATGCTATTAAGAAGGTCAGGCAGAGAGGGATACAGTTACAGATTGCCCTCTTCCTTATGTTGAGAATATATAGGAAAGGCCACAGGAGTACTGGAAGTAGGATCTCTAAAATCTGAATAGACATTAAAAAGGAATCTGAATGCTTTTGCGCTACGCTTTGCATTGGGAACACAATATTTTCCCACACACGGGTATTTTCTCTCTGTTTTGATTGCAAAAATAATAGTTTTTTCAATATCTTTAAGTTGAACCCCAAGTGATGTTAAAATTCAAAAATATACAATGGCAGAAACTTTTGCATGTGCTTCCATCTATAAAACAATAAAGTGGACAATTTTGCAGGGTTAGAGGCAAGTCTTGCTTGCGCCACAGAGAAGTCCCTATTTACTAGTGAACAAAAAGATGAGAAAATTCTCACTTCTTGTGATTTATTCCAATGACAGGGTTAATGACACAGGTAGACATGCCCATTGACTCATTAAATTGAACGGCAAGACACAGCTAGAAGTTAATTTTCCTTTGGTATATGCTTAGGCACCTAGTTAAGAACAGTATTTGTTTCACCAGAATTTATTCCTGACCTAAAACTGAGTCGATCTTTCAGTTCAGATCTGTGGAGGCATTTTCATGCAATTTTTCATCTTCCAAAGCTCTGTAGTTGTAACAGCTCGTATCTTTTGTAGGTCAGGCACTGAGATGGGCTTGCAAAATGTAAATGAGTTGATTACAGTGGTACGTTGCTACGGATGTTTTGCTAGGCAAATATGTACACATGTAGAATATTAATGACAGCTTTCATTCATATGAATGATCAATGAATGAGGTTTTCAGTGTTTAGCAGAAACCTTTTAGCGAGGTTTGATGTAACATTTTGAAATATGTAATCTCCGGGTTAGTAGATATATCTGTGTGTGCCACCCCATATGGTAAAAAATGCCCTGAAGAAGCCTGGCTCACTCTGAAGCGTGGCTGTGCGAGTTGTAAACATTTACTTTAGGAATATCCTGAAGAAAAATTTGAAGTCGGAATCCAAAGGAGCTACGCAATTTGGATCTGCACATCCCTGCTGAGGCAGAGGGTATGTGTTTTCTATTATCAAGGTACACTGTGGCAATTAAGGAAACTATCAGGAAAAATGGACTCTGAGGTTCCTCAGAGTTCAGCCATGCTGGCAGCTGGGATTTTTTTTCCATCCCAGTATCAAGCAATGATACTACAAGGAAGGCCAGCTGTAAAAGGAGAAGAAAATACCTGTGTCATAAAAGTGTTGGAAAATTCATTAATGTCTGTGAAGTGGATTTAATTTCTTGGTTAGATGCTAATTATCACTTGGAGTTGCACCCCAAAATGCCTGATATATTAGAATTTTGAGAAATGTCAAAGCAGTTTTGCCCACTTGACAAACAAACTGAAATAAAGCAAAGGTCATTTTGGCATACCATTTTAAAGTTTTATCCTAAATTTCAGGCCCTGTTTCTGCAGATATCCCGCTCACCGGTTGCAGTTAACATAATGGGCACTTCTGGAGAACTACAGACTGGCCGGCCTGATCCCGGCTGCTGGGAAGGTTATGGAGCAGAGCCTCGGGGAGGCCATGTCCAGGCACAAGAAACAACAACGTGACTGGGAGCAGCCAGCACTGATTGACCAAGGGCAGACTGTGCTTAATGCATCCATCCAGCCCGTTACTCTGCAGTGGGACGACCGGCTCTGTGGACAAGGGGAGAGATGCGGATGCTGTTTGCTTTGGCTTCAGCAAGGCTTTTGACATGGTTTCCCAGTATTATTACAGCCAAACTGGTGAGATATGGACTAGACAGGTATGCTGTAAACATGGGGGAAAAATGACTGAACCATCGGACTCAAAGGCTTGCGATCAGCAGTTCAAAGTCCATGGGACTTCAGGATGTAAGCTACATGCACAACAATATAACTGAGAGCATGTTTATGGGTAATTAACCCGTGAAAAGGGTAATATCTTTTACCTTACAGTAGGAGTGGAAGGCTCTAAGCTACTTCCAGGCCTGTCCATTCATAATCAGCACATTAAAAAACAAACGAGCCAATAACTGTATGCCTCTTAAGAGATAAGAAAATTTACTCAGCACATTTAAAAATGAAAAGTATGTTAATTGCCAGAGAACAATTCAAGAGGCTAAAATTGACCAATGGGTAATAACCCAGGCACAAGAAACAAGAAGATGACTGGAAGCAGCCAGCACTGATTGACCAAGGGCAGACTGTGCTTAGACTTAGAACGTAGGGAATAATAATCTTCAGTTGCACACATTATTTTTTTATATACCTGAGTGGCACGAGGGACCATGCAGGTTTGCAATTTTGATCCGCTGTGTTCCTCATGTTGACGTGTCTATGAAATACCACTGACACACGCCTTACGTGGGAACAGGGAATGTAATCTCTGCCACAGAAGGGAAGTGCTATTGCCAGTGGTCAACACAGAAATTTAGAGATACTGAGTGGAAAAAACCCAGTAAGGCCAGATCCAATCCTCTTTTTTGGAACGTACCTGAACACTTCCTTGAAATGTTGGTACAGGATACTGACACATGCTGCTTCATTTTCATTGTCATTAACAAAAGGATCAGGTCCACACTATATTGTCTCCTCACTGGAAATTTGTCCTACTGACTTATCCAACTGTTTATCTCATCATTAATTATATTCATCAGTATATTGAAACTGAATTACTCTATACCCTTAGTCCGTTTTGAATGTCACCAGTGTATTGGGGAATGTCTGCGATATCGCCATCTCTGGGTATGAACTATAAGAAATTTTCAAGGCTTAAACGGATCTAAATCGTGTAATCTAGTCAATTAAGAAAACAAGTTAAATGCAGGTTCATACACAAAATTTGTCCTGGATGCATTTGCAGTTTTGCATTGTGTATTGGGTTTAAATAGCACTCTCTTGCCTATTGCTATATAAAATAACCTCATAAAATAGAAAGTGACTGACCATAAGCCACAGCACAACAGTGAAGCTGACAGAACGCACTGTCAAGTGCCTTCAGTACATAAACTGAGAATCATTATATAAATTTTAGATGTTAATAATCTCAGCTGCTACTTGCAATAGAAACAGGTAAAACCACACAGCTTTTTATTACGAGATTTTCAGCGTCCCTTGAAGTTTCTTCAAGTTTGTGCTACAGAGATAATGTTACATGCAGAATTACTCAAATCAGCATTTCAGAAAACTTTATGGCCCACGTGGAACGTTGTATTATGCTGTTACGCCTGCCAATATTAGAGGTGACTTTGGTCACCAGTCTTTGATAGTGACACATGTAACTGTTTCCTGTAACAGCGGGGCTCTTTCTGTTTTGCATCTGCATTTACTGCGAGTAAGCAGTTACACTGGTTGGGTCCAGTGCCAGCTCATCTCGGTCATTTACCAAATGGAGTACTTTGCAAAGCACCTGGGTGAGGACTGCTGTCACTGATACCCAGGGAAACCACTGAAGACCATAAGGATTGCAAAATCAAGAACTGAAGGCAGAATTTGGCTTCTGACGTACACAGTTGCTTGACTACGTTTGTCAAATGGCAACTGAGGGAGGCAGCAGCCCATTTTCCAGGACTCTGTAATGCTCCTCTGCCAGCCACTTCTTGCGAGCATGTGGATTAAATTATCAGTGGTCTATGCCTCAGTTTACCATTAGGAACACTGATATATTAAACCAACGACATTTTGAAATTTAACCAAGTAAGGTTTGTAGAAGGTTATGATAACATTCTATTCCAAGTGTAAAGCATGATTTTTTCATACTGATACTGTGAATGTGCACTAGCAAGATGCACGTGGACATACCAAGTTCCTGGATCTCCAGTCACACAGAGGTAACGGTCACAAATGACATGCATGCTGCTTTCAAATCTGGTAACTCTAGGTCTGCAGGACAAGGTTACTCACTAAAAATAGTGCTGTCTCAGGAGCAGGTTCCACACAGGCCGGAACATGCCACAGCAGTGTAGCTGTGTGGCGAGGCCAAATTCAACAGCCCACAAAAAGGAACAGCGTAACTCCGCTTTAAGACTTTTCTTGGCAGTTACACCAGTTGGGTTAGAACAAAGCATCAGCTCCCTCCAGAGCGGAGCGCTGTGCCACACTGCATGGCAGGGCCCCGTCTCACCCTTCTCTCCATCGCTTTGCGCAGCACTGATGCAGATACTCCGTGTTTCACATGGTGAGAGCACTAGCGATGTGGACAGCCCAACAAGCATCCTCCATGCTACACCACACAGACAGACGTGTGTATTTACTCTGTCTTTTCGTAGCCCTCCAGTAGTATTACTCTCTTCACTGGTATTTGCACCGTTTTTTTTTTTTTTTTTGCAATTCACAGACATCACCGATGCAGCTTCACCTCTAATTAAAACGCTGATGAAGAAAAGAACGGCACTGCCAGTCATGCGGGGAGGGGGGGGTGTGTGTGTGACAGGGAGGCAGGTTGCCACAGCAGCCGGAGCGTGCGAAGCACAGGCGTTTAGGAAGGGACGCTCACAAGGAGCTGCACCGCCTGGTGCCACCGGGGGGCCGGAGGGGGCCGGGGCCGGGGCCGGGCGCGGGGCCGGTGTGGCGGGGCCCGGCGCCGGCAGCAGGCCGCACCCGCAGGCCGCAGCAGGACGCGCGGGGCAGGCCGGGAGGCGGGCGGCGCGGGGCAGGCCGGGACAGGCGCCCTACGCCTCAGCCTCCCAAGATGGCGGCCGGCGGGTGTCCCCGCCCCCGCCGCGCGCATGCGCAGTGGTGCGGCGGGCCGCGCCGCTCCCTCCCTCCCTCCTGGCGGCCGGGGCGCCACTGACAGACCGCGGAGCGGAGCGGTGCGAGCGGCGAGAGCCTCCGGGACCCCCCCGGGCCCCCCTCCTCCGCGCCCCGCCCCGCCGCACCGGTGAATGGGAGAGGCGGGCGGCGCCGGTCCCACGGAGCAGAGCGAAGCGGCGGCTCGGGTAAGGCCGGGGCCGCGCCTCCCCTCCCTCCCTCCCTGCCTGCCTTCCCCCCCCCCCCCCCCCCCCGCCCTCCCCCGGCCGCCGTTACCCCCCTATCGCCCCCGCGGGAGGCTGGCCCGGCCTCGGCGGGGCGCGGCGGGCCGTGCGGCCGGCGCAGCTCTCCTCTCTCTCCCCCCTCCTCTCCTCTCCGGCTCCCCGCCCTCCGCTCCCTCTGCTGCCCCCTCCCTCCTTCTCTCCAGCTCGCTCTCAAAATGGCGGCCGCGCCCGTTGGTGAGGAGGGAGCCAGGGAGGAGGCGGGGGAGGCAGGGAGACGGGGCGGGAGGGAGGGAGGCGAGGCGGGGGACGGTCCCCGCGCCCCGGCGCGGCGGGGTGGGGTGGGGGCCGCCGGGCGCGGTACCCTCCCCTCCCCGCGGGCCCTTCCCGGGCTCCAGCGCCGTCCTCGCCGCCGGTGACTTAGCAGGAAAACAGGGCGCGGGGGAGGAGTGGGCCAGACAAGGGAGCGGGGTGGGGTGGGGGCAGAGGGGCCCCGCGGTGGGCTCCCGGCCTTCGTGTGTGTGTGTGTGTGTGTCCCTCCCTCCCTCCTTTAGGCCGCTTCATTTCTTCTGGTGACTTAGCAAGATACCGGAGAGGAGGCGGCGGGCCAGGCGCAAATAATAATAATAATAATAAAGAAAGATCGTCGGGGGCGAGGAGGGCGGTGTGTGCGTGCCGAGAGGATAGCGAGCATCCCTTCCCCCGGTTCCTGCTGGGGGGCTGCCCCCGGCCCCCTCGGCCCCGGCCGCTGCGAGGGCAAGGCAGGCGGTGGTCGGGGATGGCCCAGATCTCCGGCGTCGGCCGCAGCACAGACAACAAAACGAGAATTGATAATACGAGGGAAAGGAGTAGGTGTTATTTTAAGAATTTGTTTCACATCCACCGCGTTTTCCTGCAGTGATCGAGCCGGGGAAGCGTTGATAGGAGGTGGCTCAGACCTTCAGAACCAGCTGCAGTGGAAACGGGGGAGGGAGGTCTAATCTCTCCTTCTTGGGGTCATATCGCTGCCTGCTTGTCTACAATCACGCAGTCGTTCCGTGAAGACCTTTTAATAGCAATCGAGTTTGCTGAAATGCTCCATTTATTGCTGCTCTTGAGTTTTTGTTTCGGCAGGAGATTATATGCAGGCAGGGCTTCTGATGGAAGTTGGGGGGTGGGAGTGGTGCCTCCCTTAAAAAGTTTAGGGTTTACGCAGTTCTGTGGGTGTCAGATTTTTTTTTTTGTTGTTGTTGTTTAAGGTGAATGCAATTAAACTTGACCTTTAATACCAATAATAATGTGACACCTTCCCTTTCCTTGCCATAGTATCCCTGGTAAAATTTCCCCGCTGATAGTGCTGCAGCAGAGGGCTTGGTTGTTGCAGGTCAAGTCAATTCATAATGAATTACCTAACCGGGGATGGTGGAAGGTTAATCTAAGCTCTATTAAAAATCTTTAACAAACACTAGTTTACTGTAAATAAATATCTGGGCATATTGACGTGACTGAATTATGTATTTATGTGGAGATTCTTTTAAGTGCATATTCCTATGACAGTATTGTTTGTAGTACTAGGAGATGGGGGTTAAAGAACCTACATTCAGCGATGATCATTTCATAAATGATTGTGCAGCATTCGGCTGGCTTTCGGAAGAGGGAGGGTCTCCTATCAAAATGTTATTTGCCCTTAGAGTCATTTTGTTAAATAGGAAAATTATGTTAGGGAACTAAACAAAGAAAATATTTTTAAACAGAAGGATTTATTGCAAATTTCTGGCTTATTCTCAGGGATTTCATTTTTGTGTGTTTCTTTTGATATTACTGTGTTTATGGATGCTGTGTGCAGCCATTGAGCAGAGAAGAGACTGGGTGGAGTAAGGAGGCAAAGCTGCGAAATGGCTAGATTACCCTTTCATAGCTTTTTTTTTTTTCTCCTTTGCTTGCGTTTTGCTGGGGTGGAGGAATACTAATTGCCGTAACAATGAAGTCTCTTCTTTAGGGAAGAATCTAATGGTGCAGGAACCTTCTGAAATGAAACAAATCTCACATTCTGTTTTGAGGCTTATTTTTCTGCAGGGTGGATCTTGATTTGTCTGACAGTGAGAAGTGACCAGTCACTGTTGCAAAGCCAGATTTTTTTTGTCTGATAACCATTTCAATTTATCGACTTAGATATTCACTTGTTGAATTTATTTACACTTTAGATAAGAACTATAATTTTTGTGGGGGTATTTTACACACAAGATGCACTGAAATGCAGAGAACCCCCTGTATTGTTGCTTAGTGCTATTATTTGTTCATATAACTTCTTGGTTAGGCTGTGTTATGGGTGGACACACAAGAAAAGACAATCTCTGCTTTCTCTGCTGCCCATGGTAGGGTAACTCCTATTAGTATACAGACTTAATTGCAGTACCCTTCTTCATGTGCTGTGTTCATATAAATTAACATCTCGAGATTTTTTGGAAGGCCTTTTGAACAATATGGCTCTGGGAGAGCATTACTGTACCGCTCGGGTACTGCTGCATCACAGGGGTAATACTGATGCTTAGGCTTAAAGTTGTGTAGGAAAGGTGTTAGAACAAAGGATTTGGGGACTACAATAGGGATCAGATGAAGCACCTAGGAGGGGCTGGTTATAGAAGTGCTCTCCTGTTCCAGATGTGGCTCGTGGCATTCCCACCTGAATTCGGTGTTGATCAGAGCAAGTACAACACTGAACATGAATGATTCTGAAGCAGGCTAAGGTTTTGTGTTTTCTTGGGTCTTTCTCATTTCTGGAGTCCAGTTTTTGATGGTAGATGGCAACAGATGAGACTGTGTTTGGTTCTAATTTGCCCAAAATTAAATTAAAGGGTAGTGGCTTTTTTATAAGACGTAGTTGATTCACTTAGAGTAGATGTTACAGGATTCAATGGATGTGTTCACTAAATGCCTGTGTCTAAAAATGAATCCAGGCTAAGAGCAATGAAGAATCCAATAAAACGCTTGCCTCCTTATAACTTTGGTTTTTGTCCTTGAAATGATGGCAGTTACTTTCTGTACAGGAGTAACTTGTTAATTTCTGTTCTACAAAAGAAAAAGGCATTAATGCTTACCTTTATGACTGTATGCAAGGTCTGTCTTGTGTGTATTGCTGAGTCTTCTGTCTATACAGTTTCCTACGCTCCACCCGGCCTTGAGTGCTCAGTTTGTATCTTTGCTCTCAACTTTTTTGTCTATCCAACTTGCTATCGATGGGACAACTATTGAATTAACATCTGTTGACTGTCTTACCCAACACTCCAACCTTGTCTGTCTTCAAGAGCTCTATAACCGTCTCCCATCAGTGCTAATTACAATGTGTTTGTACCCACTTGTAAAATATTCTGGGCAAACAATAGCTGGAAAACCCCTGCCTCTCTATAGCTCAGAAATACACTGTGTATGTTTGTGACAAAGTTTATTTACAACCCTCTGTAGCTACTTCTGGTATTTATGAACTAGAGTGGTTGGAATTACTGTGCTATGAAGGGGAGCAGCTTTTGAACGGTTTCGTTTAGGTCAGCTTTCCCCTACATTTGTGAACTTCAGGCCCGTTTTCTAAACTAAAGGCAAAGACTGTGGGAGGGCTGCTGAAATGTCTGTGAACTGAACACTGACATACTTGTCAGCCTGAAAATAAGAACCACTGAGGCCTAAATTCAGGAAATCAAGAGGACAATAAAATCAGTAATTAGTATTAATAAATAATAATTTCATATTTTATATAGGGTGTGGGGGAGTTTCCAGCCTGTAACATGTAATTTGTGATGGAGATTGAAGGTATTTCCCAAGTTTCAGTCATGTTTGTTAATCAAAATGGATCTGAGTTTCTTCTGTGAGCTTTATTATGCAGAAGTAGTAAGTTATATACTGCCTATACATGCAGATCTGTTAATGAAGTTACAACTGGTCTCCTCTTTCTTCATTTTGTAAGAGCTTACATATCATTGGCAGAACAACCTGTCTACTAAAAAATGTACTCAGTTGATTAAGCCTCCGCTGGGTTGAATGGCTTTCTTGGGAGCTACTTTATTACCTGAGACGAGGGGAATGGGGCTCCTAATGTGGCTTTTGGGTGTTGTGAGCATAGGTATTTATTAATGGGTGATGTTGCTTTGTCTTTTGATCTGCCTGACAGAGTAGGTTACACCTCAATTTAAGTTTTTAAAAATAGGCATTTACACCAAGACATAATACTGACCTGTTTAAAACTAGTTCTCAAGTGCATAAAGTTATTTCTTCAGAATTCTTACTGTAAATGCTGCCAAGTTAGCAGGAGTGCACACATGGTCATCCACCTGGAAGGCTTGTGCCATTACTGAAAATGCAGGGGTGTGAGTTGAGCTGTAGCTGTATTGGGTCAGCTTCGTTTTGGTGCTCTTAGCATAGGTTGAGTTAAATGTCTGTTTTTCTTGTATTACAGTTATTCTAGAACAATGCTCTTCCTCATTCCTACCATGTCTTGAGATCTACTGATGAGTGTTACATATTGGGAACATTTGAAAGAACCATGGTTTTTATCTGATGAATAATTTAGTTTTAACCTGGCGAACTTGCTAGGTACTGCAGGTTAGCCCCAACAAACGTATATCTTTAACTTATATCTTACCTTAGTTATTTAAAGAAGGGCCTTTTCTTCTTAATATTCATTGAGGCGGGACTTGAATGAGGCAAGCATTGCCTCATTCAGCATGTTTAAAAGCTCATTCTTTTTTCTTTTTTTTAACCTCGTGCTCTCTCTTTAGGGTATTAGATTGGTGTGACTTAGGCAATGTCGCGTTTAGTTCACTGTCATGGAAGCCGCATGTCATATCACTTCATGCTGCCATGTACTGTTAAGGAAATTTCAAAGAAAAATGCTACTTAGAAAATAAGTGTCTGCTGTGATCCATTTCATCAGTACTATAAACATACAGTCCTCTGCAAAGCAAATCATGTGTGCACAGCATTGTCATACTAAGCAGTATTAAGTGCATTAATGCATGCATAACTATATTAAAAAAATCAACATTATGAATTCAAAGTACTTATTAGTTAATACATTTAGAAGTACTTTTAGCTATTTCTTTCTTACTGGTACTGCTTCTGAGAGAGCCTAGCAGTTTGACTTGGCTGCTTATGGACCTTTGGATAAGGACTGTGATTAAATAAATGTAATAAATACATCTTTGTGGTTGTGATTCCGTTGATTCTGGAAGACTTACCTGATATTTTTAACCAGTAACGAGTTGTTGCAGTCCTGAAAAGGTATTTCCAGTTACGGGATAATCCATTGTGGTTGAGGTTTATAGGTGGTGCTGCAGCAAATGTCTGTCCTGTAATTTTCTCAGATCTGTTGTTAAATAGGTCCCTGTTGGGTGAGTTTGTAGATACTGGAGAACAAGAGGTGCTTCAGAAAATCGGGCTTGTTGGTGAGTCAGCTGACATACCTCCTTTGAGGGAGGGCTAAAGGTAAAACGTTTTATGGCATGATGCCGTACTAGGTTACGTCTGAGATAGCACAGTGGCCTTCGTGATTGAGATCATTTATACCTTCCCTCTTGTATCTATGTTAATTGTTCCTATTGTGCTCCACAGATCTCGAGTTCTTTCAGTTTAATTAGACAAGTCTCCCCCCTGCCCCTGCAGACTGCCTCTGCTTTGTTTTTCTGCATGGAGGTAGCTTAATGCTAAAGCAAAGGTGTTAAGTTTATCCTTCTTTAAGACTAGGGGAAATGGGTTAGAAGCATCTAGCCTGTTTACCTGTAGATAAATGACTGTTTCTTCTGTAAAGAAACAATGTTGGTGGTTTGTCTTGTGCTTGATTCACCTAGTTTTGGGGTGAAGAAAAAGGTTGAATAAACAATTTGCTTTATTTAAATGCTAGTGTCTTTACAGTCTATTAAAGAGGATGATGTCATTAATGCGAGTGTGTATATGTATTTTGAAACAGATGGTGTCTGTTAAATCAGTAACAGGAGAAGTTTTTGGTTCTCACTCAGCTGGATTTGTAGGCAGCAAGCACCAACTAGATTGGGGGAAGCCTAACACAGGCTCTCCAACCCTAATCTTGTATTCATCCACAGCAGACAGCAGGGATGGGGTTAAATGTAACATCGTGCATGCTGTTTTTGTAATAAAATCTTGTGAATAGCTAACACTATTCCAACAAACTTGGAATTTAGCTTTTTCATGGTTTTGTCACAGTAGTAAGGCTGGGATGAGTACTAATGATAGATAATTTCCAGTACCACAGCATATCATGGTCACAAATTTATACATCAACAAAATGAGAACTGAGATGGTTGTGAATATCGTGGTCTGCTGCCTAGTGTCTGGTCTTTCTTGGCCCTGTTTTGTTCTATCTGATGTTACTTCCACATGGGAAGGTGTTTCCATTTCAGCAGTAAAAGTAGTAATTCTGTGTTTCTTGTGCGCTCTTGCCTTAGATGAGGGACCTTCCTCCAGGGAGAGCAGTTACTCTCTTCAGCAGGGGTTCCCGCATCTGCGAATGGATCAGGGATGGAGGGATGCTGGTAAAGTTGAGAAGAGGAAGGCAGGTATTTCTTAGGGACTGGTTCCCACAACTTCAGATCTGCTGTAGAGGCAGTAGTGTAGTAGGTGAAGATGGGTCATAAGAAAGATGAGACACCTTTTACAAGAACCCTCATCTCATTACTTTTGGTACTGGTGTCAAGAAAGATTAAACTCTGTTCCCTGGGATAGGATAAGGTGTATGCATGACAATTATCATGTTTGGGGTTTTTGTTGTTGTTGTTGGGTTTTTTCCCCCCAATCTTTTTGTCAAGTGAAGCCATTTTCGGTCAACAAGCTTTGAAAATGGCTAAAGGACTAGCAGTGCTCTCATGATGTGAAGAGTGGAAGTTCTGTGAATTGTTCTTTGGATTTCTTTGTGGTTTTGTCCTTCTCCTGTTTCTAAAGCTTTAACATAGGTGTTTCTTCATGTTTCCTTCCAGGTGTTTTTCATATATAAATTTAATCGATTCACCATCATTTTCGTTAACATCACATTTCCAATGTAACAGGCAGTTTAATAATTGAAATATTTAAATTTGGGTATAGTCCTGTGACCTGCTTGACAGTTGCAAGTGTAGTACTTAATTCTTCAAGCCAGAAAAGGATGGGGGGAAGAACTGAAAAGAACAAAGTTCAAATCCAGTGAGCAACTGCTGACCAACCATAAGAAACTATTCTGAGTACATGCACTCTTCTCTCAGTGGCTAAGAGAAAGCAGCTTAAATACAGGGTTCTAGAATTGCTGTCACAAAATGTGTATGTATTGTTTGACCCAGCAAAAATGATTTTGCAAAATATCTTTTGCTGAAGCCATCCAGATAAACCGTGACGTGCATTACGCAGTTCTCTGAACAAGTTTAGAGTAGCAGCTTGTAATACTTTAGCCCACTGCAACACTACCCCTCTTCCTTCCTTCTCTGTCGGTCCAGTTCTTCTACACCCCCTCCCCCAATTTCACTAAGCCGTGTCTGATCAGAAAATCATTCACGTTTCCAGTGAAGTTCGGTGAAAACCCAGTGGGGGTTAATATGAATTTTAAACTAATTTTGTGAAATAATTCCTTGCTATCATATCACTATCACAACATACTAAACAACAGCGTAAGGAGTTCTATGTCCAAAACTTTTTCACACATTTTAAAGGTTTCTTTTCTGCTGCAGCCTGCATTTTTTCCAGGTTGTTCATTATTGGTAGTTAAATTTACCTGTGTTTTCACACAGAACTGAACAGGCAGGCTAAAATAGGATGTTTTCGCTTGTTTTCTACCAAAGTCTCCATGTAAACTACAGACTTGAGCTCTGACCTGGAAGAAGCTTAAAGGCGCTAGAATGGTATTTAGCGACTGTGTGCTTGAGATGCTCTCCTGAGAGTTAACTGTAGCATGCTTTTCCAGAATTGCAAAACTGAAGCAACAGAGGGAGGATAAATGTCAAGATTGAATTAATTTAAAAATTTATTTTCCCCAAAAAATATTTTCGTAGCAAATTTGGTCCCAATGCATCAAAAAGTCACATAGTGTTGGTGCCTGGGAAGGTAATGAGACCAAGAATGTCCTTTGTTGTTTTACAGTCCTAAAGGTAGGTAGTGACTACCAGTGATCTGTTAAGTACTGATTATAACTTGAAATAATATGGAAAAGTAGATGGACATAAAGTTTATTTCAAAATAGTCATCTCAAATAAATGCATTTCTGTCCTAATTAAGGGAACGTGCAGTATAGAGTAGTTAACTTGTTCCTGTTTTATAGCATCTTCATAACATTTCTTAGCTTTAATTTCTATATGTAATTGCAAGCTGTATTCCAAGTCTTTGGAACATAAGCAGTATATCTGATCTGCTATAGATTACTTTGCAGTTCCCTGTGGATTTATTGTTGAATTATTTTCAGAAGTAAACTACAGTATCAGGTTTTTAGCAAAGTCAATTCAATTAACCCGTGAAAGTAGGTGAAATGGATAAGAAAACAGGCATAGGACTTCAGAATTTTTTCTGTTAAAGGTTTATGAAAGCAAATATATTTTTAACCGAACTGAAATGGAAAATATTTTTGGTAGCTTGTTGCAAAACGTGAGCAAACACTGCACAAAATACTATATTATGTGTAATAGTATATTGATATACTTTGCAAAGCATTTGTGTTTAAGACCTACAGGCATTTTAAGACTTCACTTAATTGCAGAATAATAGGCTTACTAAACATATGAATTAAAAATAAGGCTCAGAGTTGTAATTCAGATCAGATTTGCTTTTTGTTTTGTTTTTCCAAAGTAAGAGAGTTGTTGGAGCTCACTGTTTCATAATCCTTCGGCTAGCTTTACTGATGAAGGCTGAAAAGTGGAAAAAAGATTAGCCCGGTTCATCAACAAGTGGCTTGCTTGTGTTCTTCAACTCATCCCTGCTGGCTTAGCAGGTGATGAATTGTAACGTTTTTCCAGGATAAGGTGTGTTTGTCACACTGTAAAAAGAACTGTATGGCTGTTCTCTTGTCATTATACTGTTTAGGTGCTTTTCTGCTGTAACTGGGGGTGAGATGAAGGGGAAAAAAGGAACTGGATGTTTTATTTTACTTGTTACCATTTTTCTTTCCTATCAACAGATGGAGACAGATTTCTAAGAAATCTTTTCAGGTCATAGTGGTTATGCCCAAGAAATATGGATATTACTTCACTTTTTAGATTTGTGTTTAAATGGTAGCTTATACGGAATCTGTTTGTACAGTACATTTGTGGGAAGAGTTGTCCTATTCTGTGGCTTGAGTTTGATACAGCAGCTTTTTGTTTACTGGGTTTAAAACAAAATCAGACCATTAAAAATTAGTCTAGATTAAAAGGAAGTGTGCTTATATACTTGCTAGAATTTAGCACTATAATCTGGAGGTATAAGAGAACAATTCATTTAATCTAGTTCTCCTGTAAAGGACTGTAGCTCTAATTGCCTGCAAATTCTCACAAATAACCACTTTAAGTCCTCTTGTTAATATGTTATGAAACAGAATACACTGTTGAAAAACTTTGTAAGGCTAATGTGCTAGCCATGGAGCAAGTGACAATGTGGCAAACATTTCTACTTTATTAATATATAAATGGATCGTCTCAACTTTAAAGAATTGTGAAATTTAATTCTGATTATATCAGTTCAATTAGTCTTTTGGTGGCTCTGGTCTCTGCTGCCGCTTCATATGTGACTTACTTTTCACTGTGGTTGAAAAGTTACCTGAAGAGAGGAAGCTAACTGAACTAGGATTTCAGATACATAAACTCAGAAGAAACCGAAGGAGTTTTCTTCCAGGTAGAATATCTTTCAAGAAGAGTAGAATGCGTTAGAGAAACCGCTTCAAACTCGGTAGCGTTTAGCTGGACACTCAAGACTATTTTGAGTTTTACACAGGTTGTTGGAACTTTAGATGATTGCAAATTAAGATTTAAATTGGAAGCTAAATGTGAGCAATCTAAAACTCTGTAATTGATTTCATCATGTAGACCCAGTTGTACGTTCCTTGTGTTTGTGATGGCTTATATGCCTTTTTAACACCCAGGTACTTAATATTAGGCATGCCTAACCTGGCAGTCTGAGAACACGATCTCAGATTTTGTCTCCTTCAAAGAAACATTCTTGCAGAATATTATTAAATACATGATTTTGTCATAATAATACTTAGAAAATAAATGGTCTTGTAGTTGAGTTTATTAGGGTATTAGGATTCTGTAAAAATCAAAAATTTACTGTTCTTAAAGCACAGCAGTGCACAACTGATAAGCTTTCAGAGTTGAAAGGTGTTGGTCTGTTCTGTATCTGCTCATACATTTGGTCTGTAATTTATGTCATCTATCTCTTCTAATTTCAGATATAATAAGCTACAGTTACGTGTTTAGTGTATGTACCTTCTGTTTTAGTGGGGAAGACTGTTTATGGAGTCTAAGCAACGGTTGTTAAAACTGCAGAAATTTAATTTATTTTTAAGTTCCTGGAGGAGCTATGAATGTGTATTCTAAGATCTGCAATAACTGATCGGTCGGCAGTGGTTGTTAGGTTGCCTGACAGCAGCAGGGTGAACTTGGGGTGGTGCTGATCTATTTGACGATGTGAATCAAGGAATGATGTTGAAACTGATTTTCTTGGTTAAACTCGTAAAAATTAAAAAGTTAAGAGGGACAAATGGGCCTGTGGGAATTACGTGAGACAGGAAAAGTGCTTAAGAACGTATTAAGGCTGATTGACTGTTTTTGTAGTAGCTAGTAAGCAAATGTTTCTGTAGGCTTGAGGACTTAAATTACCAGAGTGACAAAGATTTTGAGCCTGGAGTTCCAGTGGGTGAGACCAGCTTTCGTCGTGGTGCTGATGGGGATTTTCTTGGTGACAGGAGCCCTGGCTTAAGTAATCGGAGTAACTTAGGCTGTGAAAGAAGCCTGTAAAATTGAACTTGTAAAACTTGCGAAGGCCTTATCGTGTAATACATCTTTCTCTACATTACTCTTTGCAGCTTTATTAAGGTGACTTGAAAAATCTCTTTAGAACCTACAAATGTTTGCAAGGAGTACTGGCTCATGATGAGCCTGGAATAACTTTCTGCTCTCTGCCTGTATGTCACTACTTGATGTTTGTGTAGATTTTCTTAAACATTATTGCTATGATAGCAGAGCACTGCCAGTCAACAAGGCAGTGACACAGGTGGTTTGCTGTGTGGCATAGTCATAGTGGGAGGAGAGTGCCGCTCTGACATGTGTGTTAGATCGGGTCTTGCTCATGCTACAGAGGCAAGCTCACCTGAGTCTAGCTAGCAAAGCAAGCCTACATCCAGAATGAAAGATGATTTTGACAAACATTATTTCCCATTTGTGTATTTTATGTTTACTGGTCTATATGTTGTTTCTAATAAAATACATAATTGTTTAACTTACTAAACTGCAATTTAGGTCATATCTCGATTGGGAGTGATTTTTACCGTAACTTATTCTAAAGAGCAGAAATGGGTATTGTTAGTCAGTTGAGCCATTTCAGCGATTTGTTTATAGAATCATAGAATTGTGTAGGTTGGAAGGGACCTTTCAGATCACGGAGTCCAACCATCAACCTAACACTGCCAAAACCACCACTAAACCACATCCCTAAAATGGTCCCTATGGTGTTGATCCCTAAGTAGTATTTTTGACACTTGGTGGGAGCAGAGGAAGGACAGTGGAGGACTTTGGAGTGATCTTGCTCATAGAATACTGAGGAAGATAAGGTTGGTTGCAATGGCAGAATTCGGTATCTCAGGATGCACTTATGAAAATGCTTGGATTTGGAAGGGCTTCATAAGAACTTAATATGAAACACCCTGTGGATGGCAACGTAAGTGGAGAAGTTAATAAGCTTGGTGTTGCATGCTGGTAGGCACTGAGTGCAGTTCCTTCCCATGATGTGATTCCTCTAAGGCAGTCTAAAGGACAAAAGCCCTTGTTCTTTCTGGGATGCTAAATCCCCGACTGAACTGATACCTTGTAGGGGCCAATGTAGCATCTTACTGAAGGTATAATTTATATCATGAGTTAATAACTAGTAGCTAATGGTTTCTTTGACCTCCATATTTATGGCTTCAATTTTGTCAGAGTACAATATATGTGTTGCTTTGAAAGAGTTGAATGGTACCCTGCCATATACAGATAAAACCTTCCGATTAAAGCTGTAGCAATGAGTTATTACAGTTGCTGAACAGAGTCATAACAATAGTAAAACAAAGGACTTAGGTGAAACAGAAAAAATAACAAAACTTTCATCCTGCTCTAAAATATTTGGATGAGCTGTGGTATCTATGGGTATCTATGCAGTAATTAACAGCAGTAATCAATAAGTCAAGGGTGAAGTCTACAAACACTGTTTTAGTAGTTAGAACTAAGAAAGCAGGCTGGTCTTGATTTTAAAAACTTCTGTCTTCAAGTGTGTTTCAAAACTTCTGTTTAGTCTCATTGTAGGTTTGCAAAGTAGATGATTAACTTGAAATAGATAAAAGCTAAATGTCAAATTCTGGGCACCATGTCTTTACCAGGCATACGTATTCCAACCAAATTTTAATACTGTTTAGCATCCAGTGTATTCTGATAAGCAAAACCGTAATGAACTCTGAAGTAATTTACAGATTAAATTTGATACATTTTTCTTAGTGTGTACAGAATGGGCAGTTTTAGGGATTTTAATTCCAGTAACTTTGCTCTTGCTTGATGCTAGTTTAGGTAAATTAACAGATATTTTTGGCAGGTTGAGTCTAAAATGCTGAAGGGTTAATTTGATTCCATAGTGTGTTTCTCAATTATATTTGGAGAATACTTATGGAAAATCGTATTTAAATGTCTCGTGAAGCAAGTACGAACACCATCATAGAAATACCTATGAGCCAAGGCTTATCACTTATCGACATGACGTATCATGAACTGAGGGGAATTCTGACTATCTCTTGCCTGAAAGGGATTTTTTTTTTTTCCTCCTACCTCATTGCTTTGACTGTATCTGTTTAGCTATTGTGCTTTGAGTATCTACTGCATCCCAAAGAGCTAACAAATACAGCTGAACCTGTTTCATTTTGCTATTTGTGCATCGTATGAATGGTTAGCAGGTCTCTCAAGTTATTGCGAAGTTTTCCAGTAATCTAGGAAACACTTGAACCAGGCTGATAGACATCGGTGTAAGGACCTACTGTTTAATGTCAGGAGGAAGCAACTGTCTTTTGAATTGTTAGGATGTCTTAGTCACCTTCAGGAAGAGGGTGGTTCCTCTACAGGATCAGATCTGTGATGTCCACTTCAAGTGTGAAGTGAGGCTCAGCTGGGCGCCTTCACACTAACCAGTTGCAAAAGGTATGTATTTAGTCACCATCAGGGCGGGACCATCTTTCAGTGCATGGGAGGCAGAATCCCTGAGCCTCAAACCAATTTCAGTAGGAGTAAATGTGTCCTCAGTGCAGTGTGGGTGAGTCTTGTGGTGAGTGCAGCTGGCTCCAGCAAAAGGCTGTATGTGGTGAAGCTAAGGAATCTCTGAATCCCGGTTTGGGAAGATCGGGGGTGATTCTTAGCTGCAGAGAGACAGAGGGTCTTCCAAATGAGAAAGTCAGAAGAACCTATACTGTTCTGTTTCTGCCTTCCATTACAAGGAAAGAGTTGTCTGCTTTTCAGGTTTTTCTGCCCAATTTGTTGCTCTTTATCAGTATTTCTGTATATTTTAGAAGCTTTTGTAGGGGAAAAAAAAAATCTGGCCTGTGATGATTCCTAGCTGTCTATTTATTTATCTTTAAAAGATTATGCTTTAGTATGTCACTCCAGTCCTACAGCACTTAAGGACTAAATTAGGTCTTTTATCCTTATTGCTCAGACATTTCTACCAGTCCTAAGTATAAAAGCCGATCTTTAGCTAAGTGGAAAAGTTAGCAGTTGAGATGAGATGGAGCTGTCTGTTGAGGATACGCTACTGTTAATGAAGCTGAGGAGGATGTCACATATCGTTTCAAGTGGTTTGTATTGTTTCGTAAAGAAGTAGCCCACCTGGAGTGGGTGAGCGCTGCTGCTCCCACCGACCTGTGCGATCGGGAACGCCGAGCAGATGCCGCACTGCCAGGAGGAGGGAGAGGCAAACTTTCCATGTGTCATACCTGTTCGGTGCTATGCGTTCAGCCAGGTCTGGCTCCCTGTTTTAAAATGCTTATAAAGACAACCTATCTTGCTGAAAACACTTGTAGCCCACTTGTGTTGCAAGATTGTGCCTATGCAGAGGTTTGCCACTCAGTGCTTTTATATACGCAGACCATTGGTATTGAATCAAATAGGTCTTAAGTTAGAAACTAAAACTTTTTGCAGTGTAAGTGGGGCTATTAATAAAACGCGCATCCTGTTTCACATTTAATTAGTAGCTGTTCCTCCATGGATGGCTCTTTAGGTTCAGCCTTTTTTCCCCATACTTAATACAGAACAAATTAAAATTTTCATACAAAAGCATCTTTTCTTTCAAAAAAAGATCTAGCTGTGTCTTGACATCATCTTATTCACAGTAAGCTGCTGATATTAAAAATGACTGATTTTGGGCAAAATGTCATGAACATGTGTTGTTTTTTTGTGGGTTTGGTTTGTGTTTGTTTTTTTTTTTTTTTTGCCAAGGTTTCTCTTTGAACACTTCCTTCCTCATTACTGAGGTTGTTTGCGGGTGTGTGTAACACAGTGGTGACTGTAAACCTCGATAGGCAGTGGGAGAGAACGGGTTAGTCTGGCTCCACTGAGTGTTGTATGTCACAAAGCCTTCTCTAGCTAAAGAAAAGGCAATGCACATGGACAACATTCATCCATTCTCTGGATGAAAGTTTCTAAAAGTGGCACAGGTATGTAATTAAAGTTGGGTCTTTTGGGGCTTTTTGTTTTTGCTTGGGTGGGTATTTTGGTTTGTGGTGTTTTGTTTTGTTTTTCTTTTTTTTTCTGTTTGTTTTCATTCTTTTTGGTTTGTTTTGTCTTTTGTTAAAGGATGTGCATGAAGGAAGCTGCCCTAAAAATACTTTGTATTATATTCAGGTGCCTTTGTAGTTAAAAAGTCAGGAATACTGAGAAGGATGCTTGGAACAGACACTTGTCAGTGAAGCGAGTTACTGTAGATCAATTGACTGGTAACTGGCTGTGGATCAGCTGTAATTTGCTAATAGCAGAAACAGCTGCTTTGCCCTGTAGCTGTTGAAATTTATCTAGTACTAAGGAAGATTTGTTTCTGAATAACAGTTCGGAGTTAGAGCGATGGGACAGGCCAGGTGTTCCTAAGTGTTGGGGATACAGGAGGAAAAGGTTGGGGTTAGTTTACATTTGAGGGGGGAAAAAATGCCTTTCTAACTAGATGACAAGTCAAGGATCGCCTTATAAATATAGTTGCTGTTATTTTTGGGCAAGTGCTATAGTTGCATCACC
Source organism: Pluvialis apricaria (assembly GCA_017639485.1). Taxonomy (NCBI): domain Eukaryota; kingdom Metazoa; phylum Chordata; class Aves; order Charadriiformes; family Charadriidae; genus Pluvialis; species Pluvialis apricaria. Next base: position 3,036,993 of record CM030024.1, read on the forward strand.
TAGACAAAATGACAAAATTGATAAAATATTGGAGTATGATTTTTACTGGAGTTATTGCACCGATGCTGGATTTACCGGCATTCACTGCTTAGTGGTAGTTCATAATAAAAAAAAAAATCTGTTTTTAATACTGTGATTTTTACCATGGTAGTACTGTAAGAAGATTCTGGAAGTTTATATCTTTGTGTTCGGCTATTCAGTGCTTCGAACAGTGCTTCTGTGTATAAAGAAGTGCTTTATTTTGTTCTTCTCCACAATGTTTATCACTACTGAAAGCGTTGCTATGTTCGTACTGAAGTGCAGAGATTCAGCCATTATAAGCCTCTGTTTTTTCAGTGCTTAAATTTATAGCAGCATTGCCCTCTAGAGGGCACTTCTTCTGATCATTTCAATAGATTATTTTTTTAATATTAACTAAATTTCCATTAATTTGTATGCAATACTCCTACTGTGTAGTGAAGAAGATGCATCTATTGCAGAACAGTTGTCTCTCTACTTGTCAGGAAGCAAGGTACGGGACAACAATAAGTGAAGTGTTTGCTTCTGTTCTCTGAAAGGATGCAGCCTGTGCTATCAGTTTTCAACTGAATTGTTTCTGAAATAGCTATTAGGGAAGAGGTCAAACTAATTAAATAATGTCTTGCCTGTTTATAGCACTCATGTCCTAAAAGGCTTGCACTGCAGTATTACAGTGTACGGCATTTGACGTGGGAAATCCACCAGCAGAATGAAATAGAAGCAACTTGCAGCTTAAGCTTATTTTGAAGCAGACAGCAGTGTCTAGATAGGTTTAGTAACAAGCTCCTGATCCCCTGTGATGGATAAGTAGACATTAATGATATGAGCTTAGTATTTCCTTTAATTTTTTCATATAAGAAAGCTTTTGTTTAAAACAGACTCCTGACCAACGTTGCCATCCAACTTTTATAGTGAACCTTGTGTACCTGTATGTCTAGTGGTGAAACAGTAGGGGAGAGGCAGTGGGAGCACACGTTTCCTGAAGTAGTTGGTAGAAAGTTTACAAACCCACTAGTGTCTCCTAAGTCTTTGTGTATTGTCATGTTCAGTTTAACTCGTTGCTAAAAGGCGGTTGGTCAGACTTGCATAACGGCTTGAGTAAATTATGTGTTATATACAGACTCTAGTCAAGTATGCAAGAAATGCTAACTTCAGCATTTTTCGTAATCATGTTGCTTACAAAAGAGTACCTGCAGTGCAGAAATCAAGAGGCAGTGCTGCTAAAATGGTTTTGGTGATGTTGCCTTGACTAGGATTAAAACTGTCCAGTTGGAAGTAGAATACTGAAGTTCATGTTACTGCATAAGAAGATATTAAATAGTGTGTGGGGAAAAATGTAATTTGTGAAAGGCACAATTCTGGGTGACTTGAATGCTAGCTCAAATACGTCAAATTTCACCTGTATTCTGAATTAGCTTGTGTTGGCAGATGCGTAGTGATCGAGTCACTGTCTGAACCCAGCTGAAGTAACGGGCTTGTGAAAACCCTCCACCATGGTAATTGTGCTACTCTGATAAGATTGGAGATCTGTTTAGAAATTTGCTGTACCCCAAATGTCAGTGAGATAAAAGATTAACTGTAGGTAAACCATGTTAACACAGGGCTGAAAAGAAGGCAAGTATTGTCTTTTAGAATGTGGTTCTTCAGGACTTGTTCAGATAGTGTACTAGAATAGAGAAAGTAATTTGTCTAATATAATGTGTAGTAATCTACCTGTGAAGTTCATGTGCTGAATTATAGCCGTAGTCTTCAAAGATGCTGTTGGGGTAAATCCTAGAGAACTGCCAAATATAATGCCATGAATGAGCTACAGTGACAAACTGAGTGTGCCTTGATGCCGTTGGGCATGGCCTGAAGTGTGCTGTAGCATCTTCCATAGTCCCTTTCTGGAGTGTTGTCTTCTTTCCTTAATCTCTTCCCCAAAGCTTGAAAGATACAGGAGAGTGTTAGCTGGTCTCTAGTGTGTGTTGAAAAGTAACTGAATGAACTTCACTGGGTTTAGTTTGATGAAGAGATAAATCTACGGAAGATAAAAAAAATCTAACATAAGGATAGAGGATTTTGAGGGGTAGCTTTTTGGTAGGAGTAGTGAGTGCAGAAAGTAGGCTGTTTATGGTAGGCCTAAGTTGTTCTCATCACAAGGAAAAATTGAGTTGCCTACAAACTAGAACTGAGCTGTGAGTGAAGGTGTCTCCTTCAGTTCCCCGTTTCTTGAACGACTAATGGTGGGAGGACAGGGAGTAAAGAAAGTGTACAAGTCTTGCCATGCTACTCAGTCCAAGTTGGAGGTGTGCTATAAGGGCATAATCCAGCCTAGCAAAATAAAATTAATTTACAATTTGGTCAGCTTGTTCTGTCTGAAGTGGTGTTGTAATCTGCGTACAGAAATCTTCATGTCAGTCCAGCATGACTGAATGCTTATTTAAAGGAAATTAATGGTGTCTCTTTCTCCACCTTCTAGATGGATTGAATCTTCTGTGTTGAATGCCTCTGGATTTCCTATTGGATTTCACGTCTGGAAAAATATTTTTGATATAAGCCACTCGGTGGCAGACTGAATTGTGGATCCAGGGTTCCTAAGACTTTAGATCTTGAGGAGGCAGCCACTGCTGAATCACGTTAACCTGACATCTCAGCCACAATGGTGCTGTCACAAAGGCAACGAGATGAACTGTAAGGAATGATTATTTTTAAGTTTGTGTTGTGTTTTCATTAAACTTTAAATATTAACTTTTGTTTCCAAATAGATTTTACAGAGTGGCTCTGCTCACGTGCCAGTCAAGTACCATGTATTATGGTTTAGATCTCTGTATTCTTATTTTGTCGTTGTCTTGTGTCAGTGTGGAATATTTTGAAGAAGAATGTAAATTTTGAAGCACTGTATCCCTTCCTGTAATCTAACTAAAAGTTACTGTATCATTCTGAAAGACAAAGCTAAGACTTACTCTCTTAAACTGAGCATTTATTCAAGTTCAACTATAGTAAAATTTTGTACTCTAAACTACTCTACCCAAAATAATTTCCTTCAAAGATAAAGTCACAACTTTAATATGTAGATACGGTTATCACTTTTGTATCTGCTGTGGGGTTTATGTACAATACAGATTGATAAGTATATTCATGTTGGTCCAATGTTTGGTAACTTAAATGAAAAAAAAAACCCAAACCTCTTTACCAAACCTAAAATACAAAGTGTATCCTGCTGTTGACATCTCGAAGCAAAATCTTTTTGCCCAATGTATTTGTAAAATTAGCTTGGGCTTTTAACAAACCCAATAATCCTAGGTGTTATACTGCATTGAAGACTTAAATGTTGATTGTGCTTTTTAAAAAATAAGTCTGAACCAATTCTTCTACTGTTTTATTCAGAATTGTGTCTGAAGATACTGTTCTTTGTTTTTTAGAAATCGAGCGATAGCAGATTACCTTCGTTCTAATGGCTATGAAGAGGCATATTCGGTTTTTAAAAAGGAAGCTGAGTTAGATGTGGTGAGTTCAAGCAAGATTCTTCATCTATATTTTAAGTAAAGAGTTTATAATTTTATGACACTTGCATCCATTCTGAACATGTATATCTATTATCTACCTATCAGCTCATGCAGTTTCAGAACTGGAGGTGATAAACTCACACAGATTATTGCCTTGCCATAAAATTAACTAATCATTGGATAACTCAGCGATTTCTAAGCAAAACTCTTACTTTATCTTCAACTAATGACTTAGGCATATTTTTAATCTCTTTTTTTTGTCTAGCTACTGCTCATCTGTGCAATGCTGAGTGCTTCCTGTAATGGTCTTTTAAGGATGCAAGTCCTGAGAGGGCCTAGATACATCATGATGAAAGGTGCTAGAAAACAAAGCTGACAAAAGGCAATGTGAATGTATAAGAAAGGTGATAGAAGATGGTACTAAAAAAACCCCAAGACACAAAACCAAACAAATGATGGAGTCTCTGTCCCTAGAGATACTCAGAACCTCACTGGACACAGTCCTGGGCAGTCTGCTCCAGCTGACCTTGCCTTGAGCAGGGAGTTTAGATTTCATGATCTCAAGAGGTCCTTTTCAACCTGAACTATTGTGTGCTTAATGTTCAGAAGAATTTCTGTTTCCTGCTGTTGTGTCCATCCCTCCCCTCCCCTCTCTGTAACTCATTTCCTTAACTGTGCTTATTGTTATCACGGAATTCTGCATAAGAGCTTAAACCTTCTGCAGGACAAAGTTAGAAAACTGAAGACTGTTCTCTTGTAACCGTATTTGAAATGGTATAAGCCTATGCAGCTTTGGAGGCTGACTTCACACAGTAATGTTTAAGAAACAGGAAGACAAACCAGGATTGCTTTTGTCCTCTCCTTTATCATACAGAGCAAACGCTGGAAGTCTGTTTTGTGATTGCAGTTGGGTCAGTAGTTAAATCATTGCCTGAAAGTGTTGCGTACCAGTTGGCTAACTGTATGGTTGGAGGCAAGCCCAAATGGTTAACATAAGTTGGTCAGCTCTGGTAAACAACTCTCTGTTGTTAGACTGTACGGATGCTATTGACTTAGACCAGTCATTTCTTGCAACTTAATTCTGTTGATTTGCCATTGTAACAGATGATTCTTGGTATCATTTTTAAACTTTCTGCTTATTAGCATAGGAGGTGTGCATTTCATCTGAGTTTGTTTCTCTGGAGACACCTGGATTGAGTAGTAAACTTCTGTGTGCTGACTTTTGATAAATCCTTGCCTTTTCTCTATTATAAATCTTCCGTTGTTCTTTTTCCAGAATGCTTGGTTGAAATTTGACTTAATTTCTCCAATCTGCTTCCAGTATCTAATAAATAAGTAGAAATGACAAATTGGAATACTAATAATTGAAAATCCTAGTGCCATTCCTTTATCTGCCTTATCTATCAACCTAATTAAGTCTTCTCTTCCCAAAGGCTAAAAAGGTGATCTAAATAGGCTAGATGGTCCTGAGGGAAGTAGAAGATGCAGTTGCTAGAAGTTCCACATTACTTTCTTGCAAGAAAATCCAAATTGGTTGGGGTTATACTAAAATGACAAAAAAATGGTTAAAGGCAGAAATTATTTCGGTAAATTGGAAGGATTCAAGTGTAGTTTTGCAATGAGAGATTTCATTTTTTGGTATTGATTATTCCTGCAGATAACGCCAGTTTTTACAAATGCCCCTGAAGTAGTAGGTTAACATCTGGTCTCTGACCGAGGCAGCCAGTCCTCAGAGCTTTTATGGAGTAAGCCATGCGGTTATTATTTTCCCCATGCCTTTGTTATTCTTCGTCTAATTTAGAAATATTCTAGTATGAGATTGTCATTTTGTACATGGAAAGAAAGTGTGCAGCATTTATTTACACTTCTGTGCCTCGGATGTTGGTTGTTTTTCTGCATTGCTTGTCTTCCTCTTTCTTGTGTTAATAGGTGGGAGGGAAAAAAAAAGAGAGTAATACTCTGTCTTTTACAGTAACATCAGCTGTTCATTGTTGCTCCTCGGCTATTCCTTAGAGCCCAAAGGAGAAATATTTAGTGGAAGAAAATTATTCTTCATTAAAGTTTCATTAGAGGTACAAAATCAGTGTTGATTTCTCCAGTAGCTGAGGTGGTGTTCACTTGGGCAGGTGTAGTAGTCTGCTTTCTGCTTCAGTTACTGAAGTAAGACGCAGGGAGAGTGTACTTAAAGCTTGACTTTGAGAAGGTAACACAAAATAATGCAATATTATGGTGTTAATTTGAGGTTAACTATAATCAAGTTTGGGTTTTTTTTAAAAAAAAATAGTGTTAGTTTGGGCTAACTGGTTTTCAAGTGAGATGGAGTATACATAATCCTACTGTGACAGCTGGTGCCACCCTCAAACAGGGTGCTCTTCCACAGGAGATAAAGGGCATTGCGCTAACAAGTAATAGTGCTATCACGGGCTTAACTCTGAAGGTAGGAGTTCATTAGCTCCTAGTGCTGTAGTTGGTGGATACGGAAAAAGGAAGCTATCTTTGAGAATGCTTTCTTCTTTTCTGTGTACGTAAATTGTAGCCATGAAAATTTGAAGTGTAGTTGTTCTGTGTGACTAGTAAAGCTGATTATAGTCTTTTGCTTGAATTCCTCTTTCTGTGGTCAAGGGATCTTTATTAAAATGAGCTGTTTATGTTGCCTTTGAAGAAACACTTCTACAGGCTTTAGAACTAGAATTTCTTAATTTATTTAAATGCTTCTCCTCAGAATGAAGAGTTAGATAAGAAGTATGCTGGACTTCTGGAAAAAAAATGGACATCTGTTATAAGATTACAAAAGAAGGTAAGTTAGAGATATGATGGATTTACTTGCGTAAAAAGTTATAACTGAAAGTGAACATTCATCGCTGAACACAATGTTACATATTTTCCTTGTCAGACAAATGCAGGGTTTAGAAAATGATGCCTCAAAGATGAATTTTGAGGACTTGAGTAGGGAAAATAGCTAAATCCGTGTTGTAGAAGATGTTTTGTCTGTCTCAGTGCTAGCAGAGGCATCCTCTCAGTTTCTTTATAAAAATTTCTTGACTTCAGTTTATGGGTTGCATGTGCATTTTCGGAAGCTGGAAAGGAAAGAGGTGCCTTAAGGCAGTTTGTGAGTGGAAAGATTGAATAGCTGTCTCCAGAAGGCTTGGCTGGTTTAGAAAGAAGGTAAAAACCTGTGCTGCCAGTTGTCTTTGGGCATTATGTTGAAGGGAAGAAACTATTAACTCCAGTGCATTAGAGCAAGTGATTCTACTGCAAGTGGACACTACAAAACTCTTTTTAGTCATGCTTCAATGGATCTAAAGTGTATTAAAAGCTTAAAAAAAAAAAATCAGTGTGCTAACAACAGACCTATCTATTGTGAGGGTTTATCTAGGGTTTTATTACACCTTTAGTTTCTCTGCTGTTGGTTAACATGCGTGCCATCTCATGGATGTGAAAAATTATTGCAGTAGTAGCATTCCTTTTTGCTAACACAACCTCCTTCAATAGTTTGTCAGAATAGTAGCTCAAACATATTTGTAGAGTATTTCAGCGAACGTGATTTTGTGGGACTTTTTTTCCTGTCAAAATATTTGGGAAGTTAGAGAAGAGTAAATGATTAATGATTAAATTATTAAAGAATAAATGATAAAAGATTAATTTAGGTTTGATTTTTAGAAATACCAACACTATTGAATGTTGGTAATCAGTCTGGATCCATGCAATCTTTGCTTTACTGTGAGTTTGGGAGCCAGTTGGTATTTGGATTATTAATGAGTGAAGGTGAATTAGATCGTGGTATAAAACTGGAAATGAATGGTCTCTTTAAAATTCATAAACTTAGGTAATGGAATTAGAGTCGAAGCTGAATGAAGCTAAGGAAGAATTTACATCAGGTGGACCTCTTGGTCAGAAACGAGACCCTAAAGAGTGGATTCCTCGTCCTCCAGAGAAGTATGCGTTGAGTGGACACAGGAGTCCTGTCACTCGAGTAATTTTCCATCCGGTTTTCAGTGTTATGGTCTCTGCTTCAGAGGATGCCACAATAAAGGTATGTGTTTGCTACAGAAAATTAAACTAAGCAAGTCAGAGGATGTGGAATATGTAACATTGGTACTTCAAGCAGGGTGTGCATTGTACTGATGGAAGACTGTTTCAGATTCTGCTTTAGCTTTGATAGGACGGTATGATGTCCTGTGTAATCTACAAATTTTAGTTTTCTGCTGGTCCAATTAATATCTGCAAGAGTATTTTACTGTTCTTTGACTTGAGGAAAAATAATCAAGCTAATGTTGATTTAGAGGCTGGAGAAATAGATAAAGGATCATTGGGGGAAGAATGCATTTTGACTGCTCAGTAGAGGAGAAGTGGGGTAGTGTATAGAGTAGTGACGTGATGAGAAGCAGGAAGACAATTGCCTCAAGTCATCTGAAGTGATTATTTTTAAAGCTGAGCTAAAGCGGTTATGCAGCTGTAATCTTAACTGAAAATTAGTTCTTCCCATTAACTCTAAATGGGATGTGCAAGTCTCATGAAGTCCCCGTGACTTTCAGTAACTTTAAATGGTCTTCGTAGGCCTTTATTGCAATGTACAGTGGCAGGAAGAGATTTGTTGCAATAGGCAAGTAGTTTCTCATTTTAGCATCCAATAAAGACATGATTGTGCATTTTTTTTGGTGTTGTTTGAATGTCACAATTTAAGGGAATTATCCTGATAAAGGATACTTCTCGTTGTTCTCTTCCACGCTGGTTTGAGAACCAATGGAAAAGTGCTGTTCTGGAAAAAGTTGTAGCATATTAAGCAATGCGCTTAAAAATACAAATTGATCTAATAGTGGCTACTTGTTGGAGAAAATGAAAATAAAAAGTGTCAACCGGATGTAGTTCAGGAAAAGCTTTAACATGTTCTTGTTTCTGCAGCAGACTTGAACAGAGGACTGGTATTTTTTTCTGCAGGCAGACAGGGCCAGCTGAAGCAGTGACAGCTCTGTGTGTGTTAGATGTTACAGAGGAGACTAATTAGCTTTGGTTTTGCTCCCTCTTACAGATACACTGGATGAATTTTCTTATTCTTTAAGTCAAGCTGTATAGCTTAATTTCTGACTGTTGCATTCCAAATGATTGCAATCTATTGGGATGATGGATTTTTTTGTTGTTGCTGGGTGGTTTTTGGAGTTTTTGTTTAGGATATAATTTAAAATGAAATGTCCAATTTTGTGCTTGAGACAGACACAATAAAATCTGTAGGAGCTTGTTTTGTTTCAAAGGCTTTTGTTTGTGGCTAGATGATGGAAGACTGACTTAATTAGGAGGTGAGAATGGGCACTTCATGCTATCTTGCAGTTATTAACTGCAGACGTTTATTTAATCTCTGACAAATTCTGTAATCTACCAGTGTGTGCATACCAAGTTCTTCAGAGTGGTTTGGATTATCATCCCTAAACCAGTGCATTCTGAATATGACTCGAGTATGCAGAATGTTTGCGATTGGTTTCTGAAGCAGCAAGTAAATTCCGGTGCCACAGTAAAGCTTGGGTAAGGATGAGTTGGGGATTGTTAAAGATGATGCTTTCCCCACCAACCAAAAATGGGCTGTGGCGCTAGTTAGGGAACTAGCATAGAAAGGGATGGAGAAAAACAATCTGTACAAAGTGGATTTGTTCTGTCCAGCGTCTTCTAAATTGATCTTCCTTATTTTTAAGGGTATTGGGTGTTAAGACTCTTAGATACAATGGAAGTTATTTTCCTGCTGTGTCTATAGTGCTATAAGTTAGCTGAAAAACAGTTTTCAAGATGCATGAATTCAGTTAATTTGTAAGTTACAAAGTCATATAAAAATAATGGTTATTTTTCTATGCTGTTAGGCTTTTTAGGGCTGTCTGTCTTTGTCTCTTGCTCAATTAATTATTGAACAAGGTGCCAGACTGGTCTGCAGAGTGCAAATGTAAGGCTGGAGAATACAAAGAGTAATAGGTTGCTGTTAACGGATTTTCTGTTCGCTTGTCAGGTGTGGGATTATGAGACGGGAGACTTTGAACGAACCCTTAAGGGGCATACAGACTCTGTGCAAGATATTTCCTTTGACCACACTGGCAAACTATTGGCCTCCTGTTCTGCTGATATGACCATTAAGCTATGGGATTTCCAGGGCTTTGAGTGCATCAGAACTATGCATGGTAAGGTATAAAGGGAATTGATTTGGTCTGTAAAGTGAAGAGATTTTTTTGTATTTTTTTTTTTTTTTCATTCAGCAAAACTGCTGATGTGGAAAGGGGTTATAAACCAGAGTATTGTCCAAAAGAAAGGGGGGGGGTGTTTTGATGCTTTGAGTTCTCTGTAAAGTATATGTTTAGTGTCTATGGAATGAAATAGCATGTCAAATCTGCTATGCTTGATGCTGTGGGAAGCATAACATAATGATACTGAAATGAAATGTCAGTTATAGGGTTTTAGTGCTAAAAATTAAATGCTTACTAGACAATAAACCTGTAGCTTCAAATCAGTAAAAGATTACCTTCTTCACCCCTCTGTTTCCCTGATGTACTGCTTTGGGAAGGAAGCAATTAGTGCAAAAGGTTCTGTATGTACTGCGCAGTCAGCTGTGTTCATGTTTGTCTGACTTCAAAGGAACATGTCCTTTGCATTAGGCTCAAAAGCCATAGGAAAAATGGGAAAGTAAAACAATCACAACTGTAAGAATTTATATTGACACAACTATTTATTTTATAGCTTTGGTGTAAAAGCATTTTTATACTCCTGCTTGTCTTGCTTATAACATCTTCTTGTAGAAGTGGTGAGTAGGAATAGAGAATGTTTGAGACTAGTGAAAATAAACACACACATCTATACCAAAGAAAACAGAAAGCTGTTGCCTTTTGTACATACAGTTCTTTAAACTCCATAGAACACTATTGTAGAGGAAGAACAGATGTTGCAGCTGGCTGATAGCAAGAAAATAAAGTAGTGCTACCACGGAGGGGGTGGGGGTTGGTTTTTAAAGATTTCTATATGATCACACATGCAGCATGTGTTTTTATGAACTGGATGTTGTAACATGAGCTTGGGTAAACTAGCTTCATGTGTGTTGCCAGTTACATCCTTTCAACTCAATTTCAAGTAAAAATAAATACTCTTTCTAGTGAGGATTACTTGTTTATTTTTACTTGAAATTGAGTAATCTTTCTAGTGAGGATTTGTGAAGTACCATGTTTGCACTGAAACTACTGTTCTCTGACACTTCAGATACTTGATCACTGGTGTGATTGCTTTCTAGTAGTTCGCCAGGAGCCCTGAGTCCTTAGTGCAAAAAATGGAAATGAAAATTGTGAAGTTGTACATTGTGGGCTTGCAAGATGCAATGTAGCTATCAGTAAAAGAATAAAAGCAACTCATTAGTGAACTTACTAGCTATCATTTTTTGCAAAAAAGAACCATCAGATCTCCAGATGAAAAAAGGAAGCTATTTAATGCCTCTAAGCTCTTGAAAAATTGTGTACTCTAACCTGCTGATCCCAGAAGATTCATTTCTAGTCCTGACAATTTTAGACGGGACAATTTCAGAGCTTAAAGTAAGACAAGTGCATGAATTAAATACAGACTCTGATAGTCAAGCTTGTACACTGGACTTGTCAAAAAAACCCTACCCAGCAGCTTGTTCTGGATAATACTAAAATTTGAAAACAGTTAATCCTAATGTTGGCCACTTTGGGAAGTTTAAGTTTTAATTTTTTGTAATACTGGAAATGAATAGTGATTACAGAGTGTGTTATTTCCCTTTTATATGTTACGACCCGTTGCTTGTGGGATGAGTAAAGTCAAGAGCTGAAACAACATATATGAGTTCATAAGGAGTTTGTGTTAAGGAAACAATCCGGATGCTTTTTTTCTGAGGCATTTTTCTCAGCATTGATCATCCTCCTCTCTGATCTCTCAACAGTAGCAGAAGTTGCTGTCACGTATATACAGTTGGTTCTTACTTGGTTCTTGAATCAGTGCAGTGTTTTATTAAAACCTGGTATCAGATGTCTGGAAGCATTGTCTTTTAGCATTATGTTTCTGCAGTGAGGTTTGGTGTGCCTCTCACTGAAGACCTGTTTTCATTTTAAACATCTTCTGCATAGTGCACCAGCGTACTGTAATCACACCTAACTGATCAGTTTAAAGCCAGTCACTGTAGCAGCTCTCTTCTAAACTACCAGCTTTTGTAACTATATAGAAGTGTTGTTTGTAGTGGTGAATGCCTGGTTTTAAAGCATTTTAAAGAAATTTGTGAAACAATTTTGAAGGACACAATGTCTAGACTGTGTGGTTTCTAAAAATATGAATGATTATTTCATAAAACCTCAAGTTTACATGTAAAGATTATTCCATAAAACATGCACTACTGCTGTAGGTACTTGTCCAAGATAAATGAAGAGCAAGTCCTGCGTGCTTTGTAAAAACTATTACAGTACCACTTAGTAAAGGTTTGATTTTGTTTTTAGGTCATGATCATAATGTTTCTTCAGTAGCCATCATGCCCAATGGAGATCATATAGTTTCTGCCTCAAGGGATAAAACTATCAAAATGTGGGAAGTCCAAACAGGGTAAGTACACCTCTGGCTAAACATCCGCACCTATACAAAACCAGCAGAAACCACTGGTTATAGGAAAAGGGCCACATAGATGTTGAATGTCAGCAACTATTATTTGAATTGAGGTATGATATTGTACCCTTTAGAGTAATTCACTTAAGCATTCTGCCTTAAATCATTAAACACAGGGTTTTAGTACTGACTAATTAAAACTTAACTGGCTTTATCTTTCTGGTAGCTGTGAGGGTAGAGCACTGTAACTCAGGACCAAGTAGGAATATAAATTCGGTGGTTAACCACAAGTTTAAAGGGAGCATGAGAGGAGGGAGGAGAAATCTGTTACCTTTCTTGACGTAGATCAAGGTGTCTCCTGATTTATTTGTTGTCATCTTGCTTCTTTCATTCATCAGTTGTCTCTTTAATCCATCTAATTGCTAAAAGCTGTAGATGAAGGCTATCTGAATGACCTGTAAATCTCTACTTGGTCTTAAAATACCTATTTAATGCAAGCTGTTGTGTCAACTTCATTTCTTTTCCTGAGCTTCCTGCTTTCTACCTTAACAAGGATTTGCCAGTTCTTAGCTGTCGCTTTTATCCTGTCAACTTCCTTTCCATGAACTGTTTTACATCACCATCCAGGATGGGCACATGCATGCTAAAAAATTTTATCTTAACTTATAAGATTAGGTCAAGCATCCTTAAATTTCAAAGGCACGTGTAGTGGTTTTCTTGCAATGTTAATTGACTCATGCTGTATTTCTGGTTTGATTTTTTTTTTTTGAATAGTTACTGTGTGAAGACTTTCACAGGTCACAGAGAATGGGTGCGCATGGTGCGACCTAACCAGGATGGCACCTTAATTGCCAGTTGTTCTAATGACCAGACAGTGCGTGTTTGGGTGGTAGCAACAAAGGAATGCAAAGCTGAGCTCCGAGAACATGAGCATGTGGTAGAATGCATTTCCTGGGCTCCCGAGAGCTCGTACGCCACCATATCAGAAGCTACAGGATCAGAGGTAATGTTTCCAATGCTGATAAATAAGTAAGATTTTGGACTATGCTCTGTATAGAACTTACTCCAGTATTTAGAACAACTAAGCTTTGGTCTCAAAGTGTTTGGCAGATACAGCAGGTGTATGAGTGTTTTTTTGCTGAGTGTGCTGTTAATCCCCCATCTTGGCTTCACAGGATCCATGCTTTTGTGTTTTTTAACAGTAGGACCCTACCTTTGCACTAATGAAAGTGAACTTTGGAGAGATGCTCTGTTTCTGAGAAAGTTGAGAGTGTGACCACTTTCACGTTTCACCAAAGAAATGTGGAAGGTAGTGAAGATTGATTATAAGGATGCTCAGCAATTGAAAGGTGTGGGGGGAAGCAGTGAGTTGAGAATGCAGAGATGAAGCTGCTTTGGGTGTATGGTGCTGGACTAAAGCTTTGACTGCAGTGTCCTAGTGTACAAAGTTAGTGATAGGAGCAAGCATTCTTTAACAAAAATAAAGCCCCACTTGTGTGATCACAGATACATCTTTGCTGTTTCAGTTACTAAATCTTCAAGAAAGGCTTACTAAAGGTCAGCAAAAATTTCATTTTAAGAATGACAAAGTGTAGAAGAAATGAGCTAGAAATTAACTCCCAATTTTTAGTTAAAAAACCCCACGCATTTCTGTCTTGCCCACTACCTCAAAAAGGACACAAGTACCCAAGGGGAAAAGTAGATACGCTGAAGACACAGGGATTGTCTAGTGATGGATTTCACAGATTATTTCAGTCAAATTTTACTTGCATCCTTAAAAGATCCTTATAATCTTTTAATTAAAAATGATGAAAACTAAATTCCAAATGTTCACTTCCTCTTGCAGTGGTAATTATCTGAAGTGGTGTCTCCCCTGCCCTCTGCTGGTCTGATCAACTGTGTACATCACATTACAGTACTTAGCTTTGAACAAGCAGCAAGTTAACACTAACTTCACAGTTGAAACGTTTCAAGTTCTGAGAACTAAGTCTTTCTTTCATACTTTGCGTGATTACAAATAGAAATAAGTTCAGAGTAGGAGCTTTTAAAAAATACTTAAATTTGCTTCATTGCTTTTATGAAGAATGAGAACGCAAAGGTATGTCTGAACTTCATATTCTTTTGTCCTGAGATGTCTGACTCTACTTGAACTGTGTCTACTATTAAAAGAGGATGTCTTGTAGTAGGCAAGTGTGGATTTGAAGTATTATTCGGCTTGGTGTATCAGCAGGACATACAACCATTTCTTTTAACAGATTGTTTAATTCCTTGTGGATTTTATTTCTCCTAATGTTAGTAACAAAATGCCATTGACTTGCAGCTTTGGTGTTGTGTGTTTATTAGCTGTAAGCTGTCACACAATCTAAATTAGCTGCTGAGAAATGGCACTCAGAAGGGATCTGCTTCCTTACTTCTTCCCCTGCCTCCCTGCCCCGTATATGCCATAACTGAAAACTTAATTTTCTGTAGACTAAGAAGAGTGGCAAGCCTGGGCCTTTTCTGCTGTCTGGATCCAGAGACAAGACCATTAAGATGTGGGACATTAGCACTGGCATGTGCCTTATGACACTTGTAAGTTCACTGATGTTTTTCTGGTGGTTGTAGCTGCATATGTAAAACCAGTTTTAAAGGAATGAATTATCTTATGTATTTATGTTTTCAAGAGAAGCCAGAGCAAAATAAGACAAGCACTGGAAATACACTGTCTTAATGGCTTCTATATTTCAGATCTCGCTGTTGCTAACAAATACTGAGGGTCTCAAAATACGTAGTATAAATGTGGGAGTACTGTGGTGTAGTTTTGGTGCTGAGCAGCTTGGTTTGTCTACAGAAATGCTAAGAATCATGTGAATTTGGTCTTCTGTAAAACGTCACGTTCTTTCAACGTGTTGGTCTTCCCGGGGGCTATGGGCTGCTGTTCTCCGGGCTGTGTTCAGGCTGGGCTGAGTGGTGGTGCTGGGGGTGGGGAGCAGAATTAGTGGAGATCATGTGAGGACTTCTGTTTGTTTGCTTTCAAGGACAGGAACTCACATTGTTGGTAGTGCTGATACAGATGTAATAACAGAAACTGAAGATAAACTCAGTTCTGATAGGTTTTAGAAAGCTAAATGCTACCCTTGCAGGAACAGGGCAAGGAGTCACTCGGTTTGCCATAGCATGAATTATAGAATGCTTAGCCTTAAACCATGCGTCTGCTCACTGATTTCTCCTTATGCACAAGGTGGGCCATGATAACTGGGTACGTGGCGTTCTGTTCCATTCTGGGGGAAAATTTATTTTGAGCTGTGCTGATGACAAGACTCTACGTGTCTGGGACTTCAAGAACAAACGATGCATGAAAACCCTCAATGCGCACGAACACTTTGTTACCTCTTTGGGTATGTATTGTTCTGTGGTGCTTGCTGCAAAGTACACAGCCAGAGATACAGATTTTTTTTCTACATCTTCATCAGCTGAAGTTGAGCACCAAGCTAGGCATTCACGTTCTGGATTCCAGTGAAGTTTTGTGCCGTGTGTATTTTAATCGAGTAAGGACAGACAGGAATTTCGAGTGTGCTGGATTTTTCCACTTCTGTTGCCAGTGTTGCACGTTGGATAAAGATGTTAACTGCCAGGGTGTTCTGGAACCTTTCACCACTGAGTGTGTAGGCATTTGGGGAGTGCTGTATTGCAAATGCTTGCCCAGCAGAACAAAGAACAGCGCGGGGCGGGATGGGATGGCAAAGCAAAACGGTCAGAAAAAATGTACTTTGAATTGCTGGGCATTCCTGGTTGGTATTACCAGGTCTTGGTAGATCTTAGTTCCCCCCTGCCCTGGCAAAACCAAAACAAACCCTTCCCTATTCAACAAAGCTGGTTTTACTCTGGAATCGTCTCTGTTGTTTCTTTGTGTGCCGCTCTGGCCGTTTCTAGCTTCTTAGCAAAGCTGTGTAAGTTAGATTAGCAGTGAACCAGGAATTGGCTACTAAGGTTTCCTAATCAAACTTGCAGGTCTAATCAAAATGCAGGGTTTCTGACTTCACTCTTAAATTGTTGAAGACAGCTGATCAGAAAGGGGCAAAGAAAAGTTGTGAGCTGAAGATGGTTAAGCCGTTAGCATGGATTGGGTAACTTTGGAGTCGGCGGCGTCAGTTTGCAGCTTGCTTTGCTGAACCCTCTCTGCACAGCGAGGCGCTTTGATTCCTCGTGGTTAAACTTCCCAGTACTGTCTACTGATGCAATCCAAAATTGATTTGTATATATGAAATATTTGGCGATCTCCTAAGAAACAGTACACTTCACATTTTTTAAATAGTAGCTCACAGCCCGTACTGTCTACAGCAAAAAGAAAAAGTTGAATTTCTTGACTTCTGGTTCTTGGCATCTCTTATGTAAATACATGAAGTTCTGTCTTTGGTAGTACTCAAGGGTCTTACCAGTTTGAGATGTTTTGGACTCCTCTCTGTTACAGCTTTATCTGGATTTCTTTTCCATGAAAGCTCCTTTATAACTGAACTGAAAGTAGATTTTCATGGTTTACAAAATTATAGCATGAGAGAATTTGCCTTCAGAATTACAGACATGATGAGCTTTGAAATGTAGTCTTTTGAGCTGGTATAATTTTTCTGAAAAAGTAATGACATTCAGCAAGACTGGAAAATACTAAAGTTTTGTATTCGTTCTTAACATAAGCTTTTCTTTCCTCGCAGATTTCCACAAGACGGCACCGTATGTGGTTACTGGAAGTGTAGATCAAACAGTAAAAGTGTGGGAGTGCCGTTGATTGAATTCACATTTGACCCCTTTTTCCTCTGGATGCACTCAGATACCATGGTTACCCATTGAGCTCTGTTTAAATAAATATTGTCCTTTCATGTAAATTATTCTGGATGTAGATTGAGCTTATTAAATGTTACACACAAAGTATTCATGCATGGTGAATCCAAATTGTATACTGTAAATTTACATACGTTGTCTAGAAGTACCATAGGTTTAAGAACATGGGCTGGCATTGGTCACATCAGACCTGAGAAGGCAGAAGTTGGATAATTGAAATAGGGCACTTAACTGAATAGTTGACAGTGTCGTTCTATGTCGGATAACTATACCTGTTTTTCTTTCTGCTGTCTGTTGGTGCCTGAATTGGTGACCTCATTTGGGAAAAGTTTTGTAGGGCTCTTTCAGAAATGTGTATCTATGTAACATCACTTAAGTGTGCTTAATAAATCTTCTCTAAATACTAGATAATAAGGCTGCAATTCAGAATCTTCTGAACCTTATGTGTAATTAATGGAAATTAATTAAACTCTGGAATATTTGTCATGAAACATTTGCCAAATCAACAGAATACACTTGTTTTGGCCTCCTATCACGCAAGGGTTGGTATATTTATATAACTAACTGTAAACCTGAAGTAAGACAACAAATCTTAGTAGCAGCTGATGTGATAAATGTATTTATTTTTTATTTGGTCATTCAATGGTTAAGCTGTGCTGTTAAACTAAGTTTAAATGGGTTTTTTTGTTTGGTTTTTTATTTTATGCTAGACGAACTTCCAGGAGGAGTTGTCCATCCCACTAGAACTTAGTGATCTAATTTCCACTAGAGCTTAATCTCCCAAATGACTGCCATGGTACAACTTGCTGTTTGCTTTCAATGTTTGTTAGAGATGTGCAATTCCTACTACGCAACAGTATCAAAGTACACTTCCCTCTTACTCACTCGCAGGAGGTTGGGGTATACAAAGGTTTCTTGGTTTCTTTAGTGCCTCCTTGGAAACCCTTTGAACACGAGGTTATACTTACCTTGACGAGACAATGTGGCTTGAATAAAAATGTACTGTGGTTTGCATATTGAGAAATACCTTGGGATGCAGTATTTAAATGCTTTAAAAAAAGCACTAAATACCTTGAGAATCAGATTATAGTGGCAGATACAGATTGATACAGGCTTCTAAAAGAAAAACAAAACACCATCAACAAAACAAAGTCCATCTGTGGGAATGATGCTATTGAGTAAATATTTAAAAACAAGACCAAATCCTGTTGGCAAAGCTAGCCCAGCTTGGGTATTAGTATTTATGTTGTTTGG
Organism: Pluvialis apricaria; assembly: GCA_017639485.1. Taxonomy (NCBI): domain Eukaryota; kingdom Metazoa; phylum Chordata; class Aves; order Charadriiformes; family Charadriidae; genus Pluvialis; species Pluvialis apricaria. The sequence continues at coordinate 3,055,136 of CM030024.1, forward strand.
TGTATACAATTTTTAATTTGCATATCCCTAAAGTTACCTATTTTGATCTGAAGTGAATGAAAATATTATAAATTAATATTTTAATCAGCATCTCTGTGACAGATTCCATTGTAGATAACTAAGAATGACAATACTTATCAAACTAACCAGGTCTTTTTAAAAATTCACTTTAAAATTTGCAATATAATGAAGTACCAGTCTGATGTTTTAACAGGTGAATTTGTGCTTTATTTTATTCGTTTTCGTTTAATACATGGCTTTTAAAACTGTCCCTTTTAAACATAAGAATCCTTGACCAACGTAGGGTTGGCTGGCGGGTGCACACACGAGAGCGGTGGGGGTGCGGTGGTTGATTTCCTACAGTTGCCCACAGAAGGGTCCGTCCTTCTGCGGGGAGGAGAGGGTTTGGGCTCTGGGTCCCGGCGCAGGCTTGCCTCGGGGAGGGGTGGAGGAGACGGAGTTCTGATGCGGGGAGTTTGTGGAGCCAGGTTAAGATTCAGGCTAATCTCCGAAATCCCGTGGTTTATGTAATTTTTTCAGTGTGTGTTTCTGCAGTTAAGCATGCACAAATAAAGTATTTCTTTTTGTTTGTTAGCTGCTTGGACTGGAAAAATTTGCTGCTCTTTGTCCTGTTCGAGAATTCCAGATACACAAGTAGTGCATCTTAAAATTCCTCAGTGCATCTGCAACTGTAAAGTAATACAGCTGTTTAATTCCTGATAGGACCTATAAACTTTATTGAAGTATAAAGTAAACCACACTCATGTACATAATTCATAAAGATGAATGAGAAATTAAAGGTACCTATTAAGTGGAAGTCGTCTACTGCATTTTTTCCCCTCTAGCGTACAACTATTTACAAGGACAAACAACTAACTAAAAAGTCACGTAAGCAGCATTTAATTGCTTGTGAAACACTCGGCTCAGTACTTCTGCAGTGCGATTTGCAGCCGCCTCCTTTCAGAAGCAGTGAATAATCTCAGGGATGGTCCCGCCTGGATCAAAAGCTAAAGCCCTGGTTAGACAAAAACACGAAAGCCACAACACAGGCGTTGGGTTTGCGAGGGTTTCCCGCAGTGTCGCGCCGTGAGACTCCGCTGGGCTGAACTTCTGCCACTGTTGATTGCAATGTTTTCTGTTGCCTGATCCTGTGCCTTTCCTGTGATAAGAAGTACAATAATGAGGTTCCTGGTTTGGATTACAAAATACATTTATTGGAGGGTTTAAGAGGTTCACTGCTGCTTTGTCACTTTCCTTACTAAAATTGGCATCGCTTAAGAAACGACTATATATAGACCGTGTTACCAAATAGACAATACAGACTTTTTGGCTTAAAACCAGACAGACATTCCAGTGCCACACTAGTGTAACGTGCCCAGGAAGTCTTAGACGCATTCTGAAAAGTGCAACATTTATTGTGGTTTAGACATAATCTGGAAGTTGATGTTTTCTAGCATCTTGCACTTTAGAAGATTAAAAAAAAAACAAACCGTCCTGCTTTTGTGTATGGTGTGACCAATGATGTGCCCGGGGCACTAATTAAAAAGAAAAAAAAAAAAGTAATCTAGTTGCTAGCGAGTTGTGGGAGGGCTGTGGAGCACTGTAGTGTTTTGAAAGCTTTGGCTCTAGACTCACCAAGCCCAGTCTACTTACCCTGTCAGTACCCTGCTTCTCCCGTTTGCCTCCTCCTGTTTTTATGTGAACTGCCTGAGAATATCCCTCTTAAATAGCTTTTGACTCGCATGAAAGCTATTTAAAAGAAAAAGATTATACTTTGTTTTTGTAGACAGTGGTGGCTTGATAATCCTTTTAATGATTTGAATATTAAAAAAAAAAATACTGAGTTGAGTGAAGGAAAAACGCACTTAGAATGAGTTATTTGCTGTCCAGTTGTACATAAAGTCCAGTGTATTTAAAAAAAAAGTCAATACTGAGAATCTTCCAGCGAGAGTACGTGCATAACCTGGTAGGGACGAACACGTTGGGAGCGGGGAAGGTTGAGTTGGATTTTACAAGTCACGACTGGATTTAACTGGCCTTTTTATCTTTCCACTGTGTCATGTAAGTAGCTGCTTTCTTGTCCTGCCTGTCCCTCGGGCTTCCCCAGGCTCTTTCTGAAGATAAGTTAGCAAAATCTTCAAGTTTTAGAAGTTGATCCTGACATTGACATGAAGGCAAACATTGAATTTTTTTCATAAGAACGATGTTAGAGGTTGCAATTGGAGAAAACAGTTCCCAGACTGTAGGAGTTAACTGAAGCTATTGACACAATTTAATTAAAAAAAAAAAAAATAAAAAATCAGTAAAGGAATGTATATAATACTGCTCTGTGTTTTACAGTAAGATTTGTTGCTCTCAGACTGTGTAAAACAAAATTTATTCATGTTTTCTGCATATTAAAAAAATCTTATTGTACCAATTGGTAAACTATTAAATGCATATAAAACTAGATGTGGTTTTGTTTCCTTGGATGCAAGAATTAAAACTATTTTGAAAAAAGCTATTGGTGTTTCACCCTTCGGATTTTCCTCCACACACCTGCTTTTTATCTGATTTTAGTTTAAAATGTGCTGGCCTGAGGAAACGTGGCGCCTTTTTAAGGCGGTTGGTTACAGTCGGAGTAGCCAAAGGAGTTGTGGGTTAGTGTGGTGCGGCGACGTTTCCTCACGAAGCGCTGTGATCACGCCTGTGACGCTGATTTCAGGTTTGCTCTGGAAGAGCGGCGTTTCTGCTGCCTCCTGCCCGCAGAAGCTGTTGCTGCTTTGATTTGGGTTTTTTTCCCGTACCTTGAGCCTGCCGGTACAGCAGGGAGAGTAAGAAGAGCCCCTTTTCGCGATTTCTGCGCCCGGTGGCGTTGGGGCTGTGGCGGTGAAACGCGTCCTGTGCGGCGGGAGGGGCGCGGGGGGCTGCGGCGCCCACCGGCTCCTGGAAGCCGTGGTTCCGTGGCGGGGTGCGTTTGCAGCTCGTGTGTCGGTGGGGTTTTCCCCCGTGGTGCGGCCGTAATTGCCGTGAGTGCTTGAGCGGGTGTGGAAAATGGCAACGCGCATCTGCAGCAGTGGAGGAGCGAGGATGTCACCTCGCCCTTGGCAGGGCGGGGAGAGAAGGAAACCAGAGCTCCTCCCGGCGATGTTCCGTGTCAGCAGCCGCGGGGTGTTCGTGGCAGGAACAGACCTGAGTGGGGCTTTTGGGGGACACTGACTTCCATGTGGGAAAACCACGGGGATTCGAGGCCGTGCCGGAGTGAAGGGGGGGGTCTGCCGGCCTGACCTGGCCGAGGTGGGGGGGCGGTCCGGAGCCGGTGTTGGGGTGCGGATTTGAAAGGAAAAACTCCTCTCTGTTTGCAGAAAAAGGGACATCAGTGAGAGGGAGTGATATGGGACAGCAAAACGTAAATTGCTAAGAACAATCTGGGTTGTTGAAGAATTTCATTTTCCCCTTCGCGTTGGCGCCCCGTTGGTTACGCACCAGTGCCTTTCTGAGGGCAGCTTTGCCAGCGGCTGAGGGGCGTTCCCACCAGTTGGTTCCAATTTTGATAGAGCAGTGGTGGGCATTAAAAACACTTTCAGCAGATGGGGTTGGCTGTGAAAAGAACGTACACACATAGGCGTTTTGGTCCATTTTGGGAAGCCAATGCGTGCAGGTGGGCAGGCGCCTCGCCCAACAGCGCGCCCACTGCAGGGAGGGTTTAACGGGTGACTTTTCCTTGGAAGAAAGTTGTAGCTTTTATGGTGTGTGGTATGTCTGACGATGACATTTGTGTGTTGGAAATCCCTCTGGAAAGAAAGCAAGGAAGATAAAAATAGTGTATTTCTCGGTGCCTCCTTCACAATCACTGACGGTTTTCAGCTTTCTCCTGAAATAACTTCATTTTGCTGTGGTTACTGTTCTCGGGCAGTGGCATAGAGTCACGCACCCACCGCGGGCGCAGCCTGGGTCAGGGCTGGGGGGACACTTCCCCGTGAGCCAGAGCTGAATAGCTGCCGGGGGGGGGGGGGGGTGAGCCGAGGGGTGATGAAGCAGGAGCAGCGCTGGGCTCCCGCAGGGGTGGTCCAGGGCCGGGAGAGCGGCCGACAGTTCCCCAACACCCCCCGTCCTCTTGGCCTGGCACCGCCTCAGCACTGAGGGCGCTTCTCGTGTACCTGAGCACACCCAAACCCCAGCAGAGGCAGAGGGAATTGCAGACCTTAGGTGGTTAAATGCAGTTATTTAACAATTAAAGATGGCATTCAAACGGCTTGGCTGGGACACCTCAGTAGCCGGGATGTGCATCCTGCAGCTTCATTTCATGTTTATGAACCTCCACGGCGCACCCGTGCCCTGCTCCCGCCTTGGCCCCGCGAGCGGGATGGGGAATGGGCGCTCCTGGCCGGAGGTGGGGGGGGTTCTGAGGCAGTTGGTGCCGGAGGGCGGCAGCGTCGAAGGGGTTTTGGGGATGCTGTGGGTGCGATTCTGGCACTGGTTTTATTACTGATCTTTTGCAGTCAATTCCTTTGTCCACAGGGCCACTCTGTCCGAGGAAGAGGGTGCCCAGAGCAGAGGCAGCGATAACCCCGCAGAAGCCTGTGCACCGCGCAGCGTCCAGCGAGCGCAGCCCCTTCCAGCACGGGCCAGGAGCCGCAGCACTGCTCCCGGCCCTGCACACACCACCCTGGGCAGCGCTCAGGCAACCCAGGGGAAAAGCGTGTCCTGCCCCGGAGAGCCCACACCGGCAGGCAGAGGAGTGTTTAATGGGCGCTGAACCCCGCGGCGCGGCGCTGGGACAGTTACGGGTTGTCCCTGTTCTCGCCTGCTGACTCCTGCTCACAGGAACAGAAGTGGCGGCTCCAGTGATGGGATCCAAGGCCCTGCACTGAGCTGTAGGGCGACCAATACATAAAGGTACCTAAAGTAGTTAATTTTTTTTTTGTTAAATGGATTGAAAGACACTAGTAAAAGAAAAATCTTGTAGGAAAGATGCACTGTAGTCATTTATTGATTGCTTTCCAGGAAATTCAGAATTTTTCTAATAGGAGCAAGTTCTTTTGCAGTAAAGACTCCTCCTGCTTTGTTGCCTCTCAACTCGGAGGCTGCTCCCCCCTTCCCTTATCCCCCACCGAGAGTTACAAATACCTGTAAGGGCGTACAGGAAACCAAGGGTACAGAGCACAGTGACAGCACGTGTTCTCCAGAAGGTCAGTAAAAGAAGCAACGCAAATTAGCACAGGGAACTACCCACGACAGACACCACGCGCGGGGGAGCCTGGGCTCTGGCGGCGCGGGGGGCAATGCCACCTCCCGCAGCGCCCGCTGTGCGCAGAAAAGCACATTCAACTCCGTCGGCAAACCGGGGCCGGCAGTGGCCACATCTTACCTGCGCTGTGACCAGCGCGGCCAGGGGAGCACACGCTCGTCACCGACAACCACCACGGGCCGTGTGTGTGATGGGGAGGGGACATCAGGATTTGTTTAGTGGCATCTGCCACTTCTGTAACGTCCATTGCCAGCAATGGAAGCTCCCCTGGCGCCAACCTTAAACCAGTGTGCAAACCCAAAGTCAGTGAAGAAGGCGTTAGCCGTAGGTTTCAGTGCTGTGGGAATTTTTAGTTTTTATTTAAACCCCCTCCCAAAGCCCAGTAATTTCCCGATCCCAATCTGGGAAATTACCCGTCAGGGTAAAGTCCATCAGCTCTGTTTTACAGTCGCTATTGCAAATGAGACCAAGTCCCCGTTTCTGGCTTTTCCTCCCCCTCTTCCCCACCCCCCCCCCTCCTTTAATAGGGCCACAATTTCTTGCTAAATCACTTTCGTTCAGACTTTGTTTGATGCCATTACCAGTCTCTCCTAGGCACTGGGGTTTCCATTGTAATGGAAGTTTGTGCGCTTTATTAGACATCAAGCCCTCACTCTTTGGATACAGTACCCTAAGTTACTCAGCTGCAAGCAGAGCAGAGAGGTGGAACTGTGAGTATAATCTTTTTATATATATATATATGTATATATATCTCTCTCTCTCTAGCTATATCTTTACCTTGAAAATTAGAATGTGAATGTTACAAAACCCCACTGAATTGCCAAACTGCCAACCAAAAGTAGAAAAAAAAAATGGTTAAAGGAATCCAATGGCTATATCCTGATGTAGAAAATGCTGTACATTCCCCCGCGTACACAGACGTTACAGGCGTCAGTCATCTGAGCGATACAAATATGGCTGCTTAGTTTTCCTTAGCACAAACTGGGAGAGTGACTGGGGGGGAATAAATCTTTTGGCTTGGAATCCACGTTTTACAAGAACGCTGAGCAGTGGATGGGGCCGGTTTTGTACTGTTTTAGCAAAGCAGTGTCCTTAGTCAACATAAAAATGACCTGAGAAATGTTACATACCTCAAGACAGTTCATTTGGAATTCATATGTACAAAGTAGAAATAACTGATGATATGCGCACACACACAACACGTACACACACACGCAGGCGTGACAGCCTCTGGCTGCGCTCACCCAGGATGGGTCTTTCGTATGCTGCTGCATCGTGGCCACCTTCCCCTTCGCGTGGCAGACACAAGCTCAGGCAGACAGATTACATTTCTCAGATTAGTTCTTTGCATTGTGTATTAATTGTACCAGTGCAATAACATTGTCAAAAAAGGAGGAGCTGCTCCAGGGGAGTCCGAGACCCTGGGTCAGATTCAGAAAAGGGTGGTTTAAACTTTTTTTTTTTGTTTTTTTTGTTTTTTTTTGTTTTAAGCGAGGTACACATTAAGCAGAGCTCTGTGTTAAGGGGATCTCAGCAGAAGGCATGCTCGGCTCGGCCTCTTTCTCCTCCACAGCTTTGTCCTCTGGTTCCAGCTGTTCGCCACTTTTTATGCTTTCTTGGAGCTGCTGGCGCCGCTGCACCTCTGCTTTAAGGTTCTCCAAGTCTTTTTGGCTGAAGGGGAAACCAGGAAGGGTAGCAAACGTTAGCCTGGCTTTAGGAACGGCGTGAAGCACAGGCACAAGGACCTGCTCCTAGCACTCGCCCTCTTCCCGCCGGGTCCCAGGCCTCAGCTGCAACTGAGCAAGGCCAAGGCGCTTGGTTTGCCGTTTGGTTTTGAACCAAGAGGCACCAGGACGTGACCGTCAGTGGCCGCAGTGAGGTTAATCATCCTGTCTACATCCAGGCAGCCTCCAGCTGCTTCTGGTGAATTTTTACCATCAGCGATTACTGTCTCAGCTCAGGTCATCTTTTTCCACCACCCCCCCCCAATCAAATTTTCAACTAAAAGTCTAAGAGACAATTTGTAATAAATGAAAAAAAAAAAAAATTTCAAGAGTACTGCTGTTTATAGTGGTCTTAAAGATGACGATGATAATCAGGGCTAGTATCACCATCTCAGCTGATGTACTGTGTAAACAAAGCCCGTGGAGCTGGGGAGGGAATAACTCCAAGATGTACTTAAAGCAACAACCCAGCGGGGCAGCCTTGTCTGCGGGAGAGCCGGTGCTGTTCCTCGCTACCCAGAAGAAATGAAGTGAGCAGTGCCGGGCTGACACCACTGCCCGTGCTTCAGCCACCTCCCGCTCCACAAACAGAGCTAAAGGAAAGAATCGCTTTGCTGCTGGGGTGACGGGCTGGGAACGGGCGAGGAGGGGAGACGCCAGCTCCCAGCTCCCGGCCGCTTGCCGAGCGAGCCCTGGGGCAAGTCACACAGTAGTGGTCCTGCCCACTGACGCATCAGCTCGCCAGGAAGCTTGCCTGATTTCCTTTGGCTTCCCAGAGCCCTTTGGGGTTTTTGAGATCTGCTACAAGCTCAAGGTTACAGTTTTGAAACAGACACCTGACATTTCATGCAATGTTTTTAGTGCCACTAAGGTTTGCCCAGAGATCCCATAGAGCATCCCTTCGCAAATGTTCTGGAGTGCCTTCAGGGGACCCACCACCTTCAAAAGCAGTTTTTATGCAGAAGTGACAATTTCTGCCATTATCTGCCTAGTGGTGCCTGAGGAGAAGAGGTACCTACGGTCACTGGGAACTCCACATTTTGGGTCAGTGACTCAATGCAACAGGAAGCGTTGGGTTTATGCTATCTCAGGAAAAAAGATAACACAAAAAAAAAAAAGACTACGTGATTTCTAATGGTACAACACACAGAGGTATCACTGTACCTTAGTGGAATGAAGAGAATTCCATTGATAATGTTGAGCTGCTCCAGGACACTGGCCATACTGGGAGCTGTGAACTACAGCGTAAGAGGAAAAAAAGAGAGTTTCAAAAGTCAAAACCCAGACAGAAGAACTCAGAGCTCCTACGCAAGTCCAGACACCATCTACCAACAGTTCAGGAAGACCTAGGTCTCATGTGACACACTAATAGCTGTAAGGTGGCATAATTTATGGGTATAAAGACATAGAAAACATAAGTTCAAGAGCAGCATCAAGAGGTGCACAGGCAGTCACTGTGGGCCCCCTCCCCTCTGAGCTCTGCGGGCCTTCAGCTAAATGCAGTGTATATGTCAGTTCAAAATGTGTTGGGTTTTGGGTTCCCCCTCCCCCTTGAGTGTTGTAACAAGGGTAAAATCTTTATTACTGTTTTACGGGTTTGAGCCTCTTAGCTGGACACTATTGCCTGGACTCGACCATTTACTCGATCCAATGTCCTTAAGCTCAAATTACTCTGCCATAAACTCCTCAGCTCCATACCCAGTTCTTCTTTGCAGTGGGAAGAAAACCCACCCCCTCCCACAGAGCACCCTTCTGCGGGGAGGGCGGCTCTGCGGCTGGAAGGCTCTTTCCCAACCCGCTGGCAGCCAGTGGTGCGCGGCACGGCAGGGCGAGCACCCGTCGCACCCCCTGAGATACGGCGCAGGCGGGCCCGGGTGATCCGCCGCGTGCACCCGCAGATAAGAGCGGTGGGGTTTGGCCCGAGGGGCCAGTCTGCTCCCGCTGCATGGAGGGCAGGGCAAGGCAGCCCCGCCACGCTCCGCTCTGCTGCCCAGCTCCCCGCGCCACAGAATCCTTGGAAGGAGAACAAAGCACCCGGTGAAAGATGACAGCGTTTTTTAGGATGAGGAAACTGAAGTACTTTTGGATTGAGCAACCTGCCTACAGCCAGTGAGTCAGCAGAGGGGCAGGTTTGCGCGTAGGTGTCCCCGGCTCCCGCACCGCGAGCTGCCCAGCGCGTCCCTACCCATTTCCCCGGGTGCCCCGCAACGCAGCCGGCTGCGCTCAGCTGCCCGAGCTCGGGAGAAAGAGCCCAGAGCTGCTCTGTTCAGAAACGGAGGGGACAAATGCTCAGACCGCGTTGGTTACATCATGTTGTGTCTGTCTGAGCCTCTGCCTTCGCAGCGACCTCCTGCCCATGAAGGGTCCGCGACTGGCAGAGCTGTTACCACCTCCTGCACAGGCAACGTCCGCACGCGTACGCTCAGTGTCTTTCTGGAGCGGCTAAACACAACTCTGCCTTCACGGCAAACACTCTCCATTGCTCTCATTGCACAAGGTTACCTTAAGTGGCATGATGTTCGCATTGGAGCCATTCTTGTAAATCTCATTCATTGTGCGTTGAAGAGCGACTGCTTGCTGAGTCAGGTATTTCAAGTACTCAGAGCTCTCTTTGGTCTTTTCATGGTGTTCTCCAAGCTAATCAGAAAAGGGGGAGAAAAAAAAAAAGGTACAACATTACAAATCAGAACAGGACTCAAACCATGGCGCGCTCCCAGTCTCTGCTAGCTCAACATCTTTACAGAAACTCATCAGAACTGGATTTCACCTGCCCTGGCATTCAAAAAAAAAAACCAAACAAAAAAATTCCTCTAGGAGCCTTTTATCAACGTTACACATTTCCATCAAGTAGGAGCACGTTCGCAGGGTAAGCGGCGTTCCCTCCACCAGGCTGTGCTTTCAGCCAGTGAGATGGCGCCGAATCACCGTGTACGACTGCAGGCGTGTTCAGGCAGAGCCCGGGCTGATGCAGAAGTTTCACTGTGCATCACCAAAGGGCTGCGAGCGGGAGAAGGTATTGCCCACGAAACAGCTCAACTACCAAACTAGTTTGGATCTGGTATTTAAAAGGCAGGTGGTGCAAAAAGTGGAAAGAACAGACACAGCTCTTTCAGCGCCCGGCCAGAACGGCGGCCGTGCCACCAACGGGAGTTTCTCTCCAGCGACAGGGCACAGCGAGAACAAACTTGCAGGAAGGCCACTCAAAGACTTTTGATGTAAAATCCGGTCAGTCACTGTACAGGGCAGCAATTCCGCCCCGTCCCAGGAATGAAGATTCCCTGGTGTCTGCTCAGAGCCGTCTGTACGAAAGGCCTCCCCGAGTTCCAAGGCGCGGCACTGCTTTGCAGTGGCGCTGCTCGTTTCTGGCAGGACAGTGATACGACACAAGTCGGCAGCACGCACGCTCATTACCTGGTTTTTGTAGATGGTGTAACCTTCCTTCTCATGCTGCAGAGCTGACCGGAATTCCGCTTTGCTCTCGTACACTCGGGCTACCAAGTGGTGGCTGAGGGAGGGAAAAGGATTTAGAGGCATTTTAATGAACAAACATTTCTGCATTACAGCGAGCACAACTTCAGCTTAACGATGTTTACGCTAAAAGTCTTAATACAATGTCAAAGGAGGCAGGTACTGGACTCCGAATACAGCACCCTGGTAGTTACTTTTCCCCACCCCGTTTGGAGAGGCATATACTACACTGATTTGGACTGGATTTTTGTTCAAATGCTGAGAAGTGACCTACAGAAGTAAAAAAGAAAAGGGGATTTTTTGCTCCTGCCCCCAGGAAAGCCGAAGGCCACAGTGGCGAACTGACTGGAGGCAGCACATCCACGGGAACACCTCGGGGCTAGACTGGGTAACTGGAGAAGAAGGAAGCAGCCGTAAGCCCTTACCCTTTCAAAAGGCTCTTTTTGCTTCTTAGAAAGCAAAAGGTGTGAATTACTTGATTATTCACAGCGAAAAATAAAAAAAAAATCTTCTGGCACAGAAACAACCAGCAAAACCGTGGCAGAGCTGGGGCCCAGGTCACCTGGGCTCTCTCCAGTTGGGAGAGCTGGCTTGGCTTGGGCTTTGCTTCCTTGGTGTTTCGGGAATGAAAAAAAAAAAAAAAAGATTTCTGTTTTTGGCAGTATTACTCTGTGGGAGGTGATGAATCTCATGAAGCATCCCAGCGCTACTAAGGGAAGGCAAGATGCTTTCTGCAGAATGCATATCCATCAACTGCTGGAAAACAAACCAGACTCTTGTGGGCGCTTAATAAGATTTATTTTCACCCTGATGAAGAACAGATGGGTTGCAATGTGGTAGTAGTAATTAGGAGCGGGCCACTGCTTGTTTGATAGTGAGCCAGTTTTGCACTCAAGGACGATGCATACAGCGCTGAAGAGCAGTGGGTATCCAGAGCAGATCCTAAAGGTGCCGACCACTCATAGCTCCCTTGGAAACACAAGCCGCTCGGTATTTTATTCAAATACAATGTTTTATGGTAAAGGACAAAAGCAAATTATATGCTTCTCAAAGATAGCTCCCCGAGGGCTGAAACAATTAAACACAAGTGTTTACGTATCATCCCAGTCTCCCAGTATAATTACATTCGCCTCGCTCTCCAACCTTCACTTGCCCCATGCGTTTTGCTACTGAGAGTCCACAAGGACTGGGGTCATTTTGAGAGATTTTTGGGGCAACCAGCATTACACCAGATCCCACAAATTAACTTTAAGAACAAGGGATCTCCGTCTTTTGAGATCCAACTTGGACGCACCATGACCTTGACTCAGGCCGCCAGCAGTCCCACAGAGTCCGAGAGCTGGGACGAGACCGCCTCTCTAATTTAACAGGACACAGCTGGACACAGCCGGGTCAGATCCCTCCCTTGTGAGTGCACGGTGAATGTACTCGCTCTCTTTAACAGTACGGTGACCCAGCCCAGCACTCCACCCCGCCTCACCTTAGTGCAACTTTCAAAGACTTGGAGCCGTGATACTTGGAGCTGATGGCCAGCGCGTTCTCCAGGAACCGGAGGGATAGGTCATACTCCATCACCCCGTGGAGCACCAAGCCGATGTTGTTCTGCACAAAGTCAAGGAGACGTTCAGAAAGGCAAATTGAAACTACGCATTTATTGCTTTGTAAATACCAAAACTGCACAGGTATTTCACTGTTGAACAGGCTGTAGCAGCCACAAGTCCCCAGTGGGTCTCTCTACAGCGTGTAACACACGCCAGGAGAGCCTTCTCCCCCTTGGGAGCTCAGTCCAAACAAGCCAGACAAAAGAGAGAGAAGGAACTCTCTCCATTTTATGGAAGGGCAACAAGAACAGGCTAAATTAAGGAATTTGCCCAAGGATTACAGGCTCTTGAACCCGCATCTGCAGTGTCCCAGCGCAGAGCTCCAGCCACAGAAGGCTGACCCTCCCAGCCAAAGGGTCCAACCCCTTCTTCCCCTCCTCCTAATAGCACAAACTGGTAGCAACCCAGGGAGCAAAAAGCAGTGCCCAAACGCTTCATTTAAACAGCCAGCACTGTGCGCATTTTAAAGGCCAAGAGGTTTCTTAGAGATTAGAAACTTGGAAGCCTCTAAAAGATTACTTACATCTAAGAGTGCCATTTCTGGGTGATCCTCCCCAAATACCAACAGCATGAGGTAGCGTGCACGGTACAGCAAGTTCAGTGCTGTAGAGAGCTGGCTGTTTGCAAAGCAGTACAAAGCAAGGTGCATCTGTAACAAAAGAAGTAATCCAGCATTAATGGTTTTTTACTTACCACTCTGTAAAGCAAACTATCTCTCCTTTCTACTCCTTTCCTCAGCTGCACACAAATAAAAGGTCATCCTTTACGGTTAAAAAGGATTAACCACTCAGGTAAGTCCAAGTCTGCTGGTTGGTTTACAGCTCCCCTAAGGTACCACGTAGACACAGGACTGAGGAAGTTGTTGAAGTGTTTCATTTCAGTTTCTCTTACACGCCTCAAAGAATATTTCAAAATTGACCTGTATGTATATGATAGTCTGATTGCACTTTTGGGGGGGGGGGGGGAATTCATACTCTTTCTTTGTTTTTGACATAAGCCCAGGGCAAAAACCAGCAGAATTGGTGATTATAAATAAACATTCAGCAGACAAACCCCCAAAACTCTAAACTAAGTAGGACAAATGCTGACCAGGCAGGACTCTTAATGCAAACACGCAGGTATTGGGTTTACAAAATGGTAAAGATACAAAACTGATGATGAAAGTGGAGGATTCTGGGAAGAACACTGCAGAAGGCAGAACTGCAACTGTTTTCTGGCTGCAGACACGAATTAAGGCTCACAGACTCCAGGTGGACACAGGAGGTGCTGCTTCTCCCCCAGCACCCTGTACTCACGTATTCTTGAATCGTGTTGGGATGTTCAATACCCAGGACCCTCTCGCTCATTAGCACCGCTTTCTGCTGATTACTTAAGGCCTAAACAGGACAGAAGACCCAAGAGCAAGTCACACAGTGCCGTGCGCTTGAGCAAGCAAGCACAGGGAAGGAATGAGAGGACTAAACAGGCCCTATCCGAGCCCTTCTTACCTCTGAATAATCTCCCATGATATAGTTGAGACGAGCTAGCAGCCTCAGGCAGGCACAGATTTCTACATGCATAGCACCATACACATTGTTGAACAAGTTTAAGGCTTCGTTGATGAGCTCACAGCCCTCCTTCAAGAAACCTGAAAAAAAGTTATATTCACCTAAGTATATACGTTAAATAAGCCGTAATACTACTGGAGAAGCGCGCTGCCCGTGAAGTGAGAACAGCAGTGGGATACGTAGCTGCAGGTCACTGCTTTGTGTAACGACTAAAACCGCGGAGAAGGAAATTGGTGCCCCGCATCCACCCTTGTTCATCGTTGGTAACTTTATTGCAGGTGTTTTAGATGGTCTTGGAGACCACGATTCTCTGCCAGAATGGTGTGGGTGGGAGTATACTGGTGGAGGGCAGTGGGCCACGCCACACATACCCCGCTCTGCCTTTTACCAGCGGCCACCTCAGGAGGTGGAGGCGTGTTGGGTCCGTACCTTGCTGAACCTTTGCTTGCCCGCTCTGGAAGAAGTGGAAAGCATCTGAGGCTTTGGGGTTTACATGCTTCACTACAGGGAAGATGTTGAGAATATCCTCTTCCGTGAAGGTGGGCTTGTGCCTGTTGTCAAAGTTGTACTCTTTCAGCAGTATCTAGAGGAACAGAAAAGAGCGGAGGTCATGGTCACCATTTTCATCAGTACTTGGCAGGAAAAGAGGGGAAAATGGATCTTAAATTCTGCATGTGGATTCACAGTCAGTCCCCAGTACAATACATCCCCAGTGTCACTACCTTGGGACAGTTTTGAAAGACTGTCACATGTAAGAGTGCTGAGGTACGGTCGTGCCAGTACTGGAGGCCCTGATGGGAGAACCCCATCCAGCCAAATTCCTGCACCCCGGAGAGGAGTGAGAAGGCAGTGCTGTGGGGAAGGAAACCCCCTGGCTCTTCAAACAAGGACAACCCCAAAGTCCCGCTCTGCTCAGCCAGGAGCTGCTTCTCTCTGGATGGGGAGTATACATGTGCATGAAGTTAAGGTGCAAGTTTGGTTTGTCAGACAGAGCAAGCTACAGGAGCTGCTCTCCCAAGGGAGATGCACAGCAAGTTTACCCTAAAAGGGAACTGGATTAGAAATCTCTTTCATCAGGGCTGGAACCTGTATTCCAACATGAACACCACAAAGACCTTTAGGGGCTCTCATTGTCTGTCCGAACGGCTGTCCCCTGCAAAGCAGTTTGCACTCACTCTTCATCCTTCTCAGCACAGAACATGATGGGGAAGGGAGGGAAGATGTGGATCTTACTTGGACTCCAGTTTTGAGGGAGATTTCACGAAGCAGGGTGATTTTCTGCAGATTATACACTTCAGCTGCCTGGTCAGCATTCTCACTGCAAAAAGCACACAGGAGCTTCAGCTCTCGGGTAAGTTCCTGCCCAAGGACATCCCCCCGCTGCGGCACATCTGCGGTGCCGGCCCCTGTACAGCTAGGTGCTAACCGAAACCACCGACTGACATGACACCACTTGCTCATGGTCTATGAAAGCCTACAGAGGTGCACAACAGTACTTTTTACTGAAATCCTGTGTTCTCTTCAAAGCTCACTGCAGAGCTCAGGCGAGAGTCTGAATGCCTTCAGCTCTTGGTAAAGCGCGAACTGTCCCCGACGTGAAGGGATGAGCACTGGTTTAGCCAGCTAGTCATGGCTCTTCTCTTGGGCCACTTTGCTTGTACTTCTAGTTTAACACGCACTATCTTCCACCAGTCTTGTTCACCATTGCTGTTTCAGCTACAGGAGAAGCTGTCCTTCGTTTTCGAACATAAGCTCCCTTTAGCCTAAATCATTGTCTATACAGATGAGTATCTTTCGACCACACTCCTTCAGCTTCTTGCCTTCTGCTCCCCTCGGCACCGCTAAAGAGGTTTCCCTTCCTGCTCTGGTTTTCCTACCTTCTTTTGCCTCGTAGGTTTAATCTCATTTCAAGTTTCAGTTACACTTCCCCTGCTGCTCTTTGCCTGATTTCTTTCCATTATGAGCCTGTAAAACTCCCTCATACAAATTCATATTCTAACAGAAAACAAGTCAAAAAGGCAGGTCCTATGAAAGAACAATAAGAGCTACAGACATTTGGGGAGAGCCCAGGCACAAGCAAGGGTAATTTGCTCTGCTTACCATTCAAGACTAAAATCGAAGTAGTTCTTTGCTTCTGAACAAATATTCTTCCAAAGCTCCTGAGGGGTCATGCTGGCCCATGCAGTGTTATCAGCGTTTCCAAGGTTCCTGTTTTTCCTTTTCTTATTCTTTTTCTTGGAGACCAGCTCATCAGCTGGAAGATGGGCAATGGGATTTGGAAAGGAGCTTAGAAAGCAATTGAGGAAGTGGCTGATGGCTGCTGATAAACCCGACAGCTCCACGCCCTGCGGCAAGACACCAAAATCAATCGTGGAAGACACCTGCCATCACAGGCACTACTTCGACCCTGAGTCCCACACAAATCCAGCCCTACCAGAAACAGGAAAGTCTTCCGGAAAAGGAAGAGGAAGGCAATATTTGCAAGCAGAAATAGTACAGACAGAATTATGGAGATGTAAGAGGTAAGGATACGCCTACACACACACACAAATATGTAGTTCCATTTTGGGCTGCTACCGGGGACAGAGAAACTAGAGTGTAAAGACGATTTTGAAACTGGAATAAAGCCAGGTGTATTGCTATGCTATGTATGGACACGTATAAGGATGCACTAGCGCTCATGCAATTAAAAACGCTTCTTAGAAGGGCAAAAGCAACAGTGTTTAAGAGGAAAGGTATTACAAGCTGTGATTTCACTTTTAAAAGCCTTCAACATAATGAGTGAGAATCTGGGGAAGAAAAGCATGAATGATTACTCTCTGGGAAAGCTATCTTCAAGTGGGAACTTGTTTTCCCTTACACACAGGCCTGTACCTATTTTAGCGCTAATGAGATTGTACTTCCCGTTGCTAGGCAACCCCTATGAACTGCCTAATGAGAGAAGAGACTCAAACAGCGCTCTATTTGTGGGAAAAAAGTCATTAGAGAGGACACACAAGACAAGAGGTTAGACTGCAGGTCATACCTGGAGGTACGTCTTGAAGATGTGTTTAGCCGATCGAGTGATCAATTCACTGATTCCTATTTTCTACCCAAAGGAATAAAGAACACAGATTAAGAGTCAGTTGGCAATAACAATGAAAAATACGCTTTGCTTTTGAAGTGGGCTTTTATCAAGATCTGCAGAAGACATTCTCCAGGCCTCACCCTGCAGCTCAGAACTGTTTGGCATCCGACAAGACGCCTGGTGCCGGGGAAGAGCCCCTGCGCCCCCGCGCATGGGGACCACACCACCCCGCATGGCACAGCGCAGCTCTAACGGCGCTTCCAGGAGCCACCGCAGCACTCGCCCTGTGCATGCTCGCAGGCAGCCGCTCACACTTTTCAATTCGATCCGAAGCCCTGACGGATCTTAGAGGCTTAAAAAATGCATGGCTTAAAATCCAACTGTGTGTTACTGCTATTACGCTTGGGAATCCCTCAAGCACTTCTCTATCCCAAAGGACACTCAAAGCCCCTAACATTATGAAAGCCATTAGGAATTTAGGAGCAAAACTCCCCATCCACCACTTACGGGTCCTTCTCCCTCCTCTGTTTGCGAAGCTGTTTATTTTTACACAGAGAAAACAATCGGCCAAGTTGGAATCTATACAGAGCAGATTATGCCAGCGGCGGTTTTAATTGTCAGCCTGAAATTAAACCTGATGCTTACGAAAATGTGATCCAGCTGAGCACGGCCAGGAGTCTTGGTGATGAAGTTGATCACTTTGCCTAGGTAACGCATGTTGATGCCCCTCTGATGCATGGCCTCCGCTAAGGTAGCCCCGTCCATCGGGAGCACCGTGTGATCCAGGCAGTCTTTGACCTGCAGGACATACGCAAACCGATTACAGAGAGCAAACATGAAGGAAAGAATTTCGATTTAAAAAAAAAATAAATAAAATGACTGAAAATAGAGAGCCCTGACAGAGAAGGCAGTTTCCAGGGATGACATTTAAGTTACAGGCACAGTGAGAACTGGCAAGCACAGAGCCCTGGTCAGCCGGAGCCAGGGCTGCCGGGTGCTCCCTGCCCCGGGCCATGGCTCCACCACCGGCAAAGCCGATACATTCCGCCTGCGGAGCCTCCTCGGGAGCTCTGGTCAGTGCCTCCCCTGCTCTGCCTCTGGGCTGGGACTGCGGCTCTGGGATGCAGCACAAAGGAAACCCGGAGGGGCTGCGAGCGGAGCGGTGCTGTGCCAGCAGCAGCAGGGAGAGCCCTTTCTGCAGCGCTGATGGGATGGCAGCACCGCTCCTCCCCGACTGCCGGTCGCACACACCTCTGTTACCTGGGGTGCAGGGTCACCCCAAAGGCCCGCAGTGACCCCGAGCAAGGCTCTTTCGGTGGGTAGAGTGCTGTAATACCAGAGACCACCACGCTACGCGGGCAAGGGGAACGCTCGCAGCAGAGAGCCCAAAGCAGTTTGTGCAAGCTCCTTGCCATTTGTATCGTTTTTACTCTTATGTCTCGGTGGAGAACGAGCAGCACTATGCACTCCCAGTACGCACTGGGAACTGAGGTGCGGAGAGATCAAGAATCACGCTAAACCAGCTCAGGCTTCATCCAATTCCCTGTGCAAAACAAGCGGAGGCAAAGGTGCCGTGGAGCAGCGCTGAGGACTGTAACCAAGCGCTGAGCATGCAGTGTCTCCAGTGGCACAAGGAGACCAGTGGGGACAGCGAGGGTGTTCAGCACAGTTCAGCATACCGCTTCCAGCGGTTTGCCCGAGGCCACACAGAAACTCGGCAGCAGAGTAGGGACTCGGAGGACTCTATGGCTCAGGCAACGAGAACTGCTTTCCCTTTGGCATGGTTTATTTAACTAACGCTTGTGGAACTAGCAGGGTAACCCTTCTTTAAGGGACCCACTCACTGAAAACATTTCTAATTAAAAGACTACATAGAGTTGTGTACCCTTAGCTGATAAGGGGAAATAGCACTTGCATTTTAAGTTGTGCTGAGTGCTGATAAAGAGTCACTTAATTCACGTCATGGAGTAACACCAGTTACTCTCCGATACGCAGAGTATGGAGGACTGCCTGCTACAGCAGCTGGCCTGTAACTTGCCCTCACACATGCTTATGCAGCGTTTTGGGTTTATATACTAGCGTATCAACTATTTTGTAAATCAACAGTCACCAAGCCCTTTTCTGATTCACTCCCCCTCCCTTTTTTTATTTAAAGACTGACTAGCTGGTCTTAAAGGTTATGCTGACTAGAAAAATAGTGGATTCATTGTTCAGAAGAAACTTTCCTGCAAGGAAAATCCCCTCCTACGTAAGACCAACAACAACTGAACCCCTTGGAGTTCATCAATTCTACCCTCCTAGAGCCTGCTGTACCATATGCATTAGCAGTCAATTTAGAGAGCATCTCGCGAAGGGAGAAGCTGGTAGCCAAGCGCATGGGTAAGCATCCAAAATGCTTAAGACTGACAGAGGGAGTTTTTACAACAGATATTAGTAAGAACAATTTCCCAGTTCACTCCAAATTATTAATCACCAATTGAGTCACAATCAGGGTCAGGTAATACAATAACTTGTGCAGAACGCCCAGGGCTAGGGAGGATGACTTACGTGGTCTTTATTGTCCCAAACTCTTAGCAATGGCTGTTAATTACTAGTGCCAAAAACTCATTGTTGGATTGAGGTGGGAAAATTGTGCCATGATGCAAGACAGGAAATGGAGAACCCCTTTTGCGCTTGCCCCAGAGATGCTCGCACTGCTCACTCCGCTTCACCCCGGCTGCCAGAACTCGGCTGCCAGCAGAAGTCAACGTTTGCTTGGGACGCAAAGCTGGCGTGCCGCTGCGTCACTACTTGCTCAGAGCGGCCAGGCTTGAGGCAAGCTTTCAGAGGGGACGTTACTGCTGGTCCTCAGTTCCTTACCAAACCTGGGATCTGGCACGACAGCAAGAACGCAGCAGCATCCTTCAGCAACTGCTTCTGATCCTGCACCTCCTCTTTGCTAGACTCGGGAAAACGAACACCTAGGGGAGTAAAAGAGAAAAACATAACACATCAACTCAAAGAAGAAACAAGTAATATACAGAAATATATAGTAATAGCAGGTAGAAAGTTAAAGTGATTGTCTCCCTGGAATTAAAGATGCTTCTTAAACTCATCTACTCTGCAACATGTTTCAATGGAAAGGGCATTCACTGCTCTGCTTGGTTAGGAGCTGCGCTGCTCTTGGCCACTCACATTCGTTCTTAATGCAGCTTTTAAAAGCCCAAATTCTGCTCTTTATCTGGTCCATTCTACCTATTGCAAAGTGCTGTGTACAATTCCAGTGCGAAGGAGTCAAGTGGTTAGACTGGAGTGGGAACAGTTCAGCAGACGGACCAGCAAATGCTGCAAGCGCTAGAAACTCAAAGCCTTTTGCTTTTGCACACCAAAACTGAAATAAAAAGTTTTAAGTTCTAGCTGCTTAAGTTGGTGCCAAAGCACTAATCCTTACCAGCCTCAGAAGATGCTTGGGCGTTTCAAAACACATGCTCCTTCTGACACATTTGTTCCGGGCTAAATTCAACTATAGGGCCATTCCCCTGCAATGTGCACGCATACAGCCTTGGCATTCACCCCCATAAACCCCCGGCAGCTTCTTCTGTATTTCCAAATAAAAAAAATACCAATTCCAGCCATGGAAAGCTCCATACAATGCCTGCGACTGATGCCTGCATTTGCAAGGGCGCTGTGACCTGCTTACCATAACGTTACTAAAACAAACCCTGCCCTTCTCTGACGATGCAACATCAGTCGTTCAACTCCAACTGCTGGGGTTTGTGTAAACTACTACATTAGGATCAAATTTATTTTTTCCCTCCCTCTGCTTCTTTTCATGTGGTCTAGCAGCTGGGAGGCCGGAGAATCGCAGGAAGATTCTTGGCAGCAAACTGCAGACCTCCCCCGAGCGCGGCGGTGGGAGACAGCTTACTGCCTGCATTTGGTAGCTCGAGCGTTGCAATCAATTACACTTCTTTCTCTTTTCTGCATCTTTGTGCTTCACAGAGAATCCTGCACCATTCTCAGCTAGCCAAAAGCCAGCAATATTCTTCGCTACAGAAAACAATTTTTTGTCTGTAGCTGGCTGGACAAAGCAATCCGCTGAAGGAGGAATAAAACCGGCTCTTTGTACACATACCTGGTGAGAAAATATCTGGGTTAAACCGAATGTCAAATGATGTGTCACTAATGGAGCCTACAGCCTTGCAAGCGTTTCGAATCACTTCTCTGCTTTTGGGATCCACTGGAGCAGGAAGAAAAATACAATACAAATGAATGTGGATTTCAGAAAATGACAAGCCTAGCTATTAAATTAAGAGAAAAGTTATGTTACTAGAAGCAGCAACGATGGCACATTCTGCAGAAATCCATTATAAAAACAATCAATTGTAAGAGACTTGGAAAGGAGGACGGCTGCAAAACGCAAAGCCTGAACAAGAGGATGTAAGATGACCCAGAAACCCATCGACTCCCACCACCCCCCCAACCACAGATACTCATTAATCCCAGCCTGGGATGCCCAGAGGTGGCTGCGCATCGCGCGCGTCGAGCCCCGCCACAGCCCGCTGCCCTGCGGCCGCGGGAAGGCTCTGGCGGCGCAGCCCCGGCCCTGCAGCCCAGCTCGCCAGCCACGCTCCGGCTCCTGCGGCACAGCGGGTGGGCTTGCTGCGGTCAGGGACACTTGCCCACCGACCCAACCGCCCCCAGGGTGACTAATTCGTTAGTGCGTGAAGGGCTCTACGCAAAGAGCCAAGACAACACTGAGATGCAGCCAGTGCTTGTCCTGTTTAACAGCAAACAACGGCCCCGGCCACCCCCCGCCTGGCACCGCTCCTGCCAGCGGCACAGCCACCAGTAGGGCAGGAGGCCTGGGCTGCTTCTGGTGCCGAGGATGAAATACCTGTTCCATCATCAGATGCAATGGTCTCAGCAAGCTCTTTCACCTGATCAAGTCCAGTCACGTTATCGTCTATTTTACCATCCTCTGACTCAGACTTCTCGCTGTCTGCAGTACCATTCTCCGGAGAAGCACCATTTTCCAGCGCACCTGAGCTCTCCTGCTTGTTGGCTTTCTGCTGCATCAGCTGCAGCGCAGCCAGCTTCATGAATAAGAGATACCTACAGTAAAGGAACAGAGGAATTCAGCACAGCAGGAGAATCCAAGAGGATCACCACTGCTCAGTGAGGAAAAACCTCACAAGTTTAGCATTATAGACCCCACAGTTTCCCTGTGGAAAGGCAAGATGTACACCCTCTTCCCATGAGCGAAAGCAAAAAATCAAAGGAGTGCACATTAGTTTATCAGAAGAAGCAAAAAAAAAAAAAGTGGGTTTTCATTACCCATCACAATGGGAAACTAATCTCCTTGCAGTGGTTACAAATTGCTTTCCAGAGGCAGCATCAGCAGACAGCTCGGGGAGACTCTCCCCGCCGGCCGCGCAGGGCCAGTCACACACAAACCAGCAGCCGCCTCGCCGGGAGACCTGAGCAGAGGGAGGCCTCTGCTAGCCCAGGAGGAGCAGCAGCACCCTACGGCCACGGTCCTGCAGGCTGCTGGTCTGGAAGCTCTCCCAGGGAGCAGCAAAGCCTGCCTGCAGGCATGTGGCAGAACTGGGAAGGGCGCTGGCTGCAGAACTGGTTGCTCAGCGGGCAGGGCTCCTCTGTCAGCAACTGGAGGGCTCGTCTTCCCAGCAAGTGAAGCACAGGCTCTGACCATCTGCGATGGCAGAGCACCTGCAGCCCTTCACACGGGAAGCAGGAGCGTTAACATCACCAGCACCACGCGGCAGCACCGCACGACTGCGGCTTGTCCTGCTCCCAGAGCTCCCGCTTCCTCGCCTGCACTGAGCGAGCCCAAACGCCAACACGTCCCACCACAAAAGTGCCTACAGCAGTTCCCATAGGTAACTTTTTTCAGCCACTAGGAAAAAAAAGGTAGTATTCAAGACACCTGGAGAGCCTCAAAAAGAAGCACGAAGCCTTCCCATTCCCTAGCCATCAGGTGCCCAGGGTATCTGCCAGGAAAGAACTTCTAGATGTGTGGACAGGAAACAACAAAAACAGGTCTGGAGACTAAAAAAACGCAAACCACCCCTTTCCCTGGCTCCCTGTAACCCTGTCAGAATCCCTACTGTTTTCACCTCGCATTAATTAATTCTCTCTAATTGTACCTGCACGACCAAGCAGTGGGGAAGTTAGGTGCCCACTTCTGGGAGCTCTGCTGTGATGTCCCTGGGACAATGCAGCATGGTCCAGACTTAGACCACTACCAGTTGCAGGTGGAGGAAGGGAGGAGCTCAGCTCACCTGTGTTCTACAAAGGCATCGACAAGCTCTTGCCGGAGACAGCAAAGCTTGTGTCTGTGCTGCTTGGGGAACCCCATTTTCTTACATTCTTCTGGCATCTCCTCCCCTTCAACAGGCAGGAAGTTTAGATCTGGAGGGAACGTGCGGAGCAGGTCCAGGATGTAGTGACGCCCGTCATTGCCAATAATGCCTTTGCACTCCACGGAGGAGCACAGCTCCACCTCCTCATTCTTGTCATTGAGGACTTTGTGCTTCTGGATCTTAAGCGGCCTGCTGGTCTTCTCCAGCAGCTCCAGGTACTTGGGGTGCGAGACAACTGTCTTGCCAAAGTCTATTGACCCATAGATGACGCTCTGTTCCTGCTCCCGTTCCAAGATGCCAGGAATAATAGACTGAGCCGTCACCCTGTAACCTCTGTAATCCACCACTACAGTCCCCAGCGTGTACAGCCCTTCTACATCCACAGCATTATAGGTCCGCACACCATTGAGATCATTGGTAGGAGCTACGTAAGCAGCAACATCTCCGCCAAAGTCCTTGTAGTGGTCACGGACGTCAAAGCCCAGGCTGAAGAAAATGTTGTTCCAGATGAACATCTGCATCTTGGTCTCTTCACTGGGGTTGATGGCCATGACATTGCCATCGATGACAGCCATAGCACCTCTTGTTGCTGCTGCAGTGAAGTCACTGTGAACCTGGAGGTAGTTGGAGAGAAAGCTGGGTAAGGACGGGCTCCCACCTTCCCAGCACCTCGCTCTCAAAGCTCCCTGCAAATTTCTCCTTCACTCCTCTCCTCCTGACAGCCTTCCAGCAGACAGGCAGGTCAGCTGGCTTTTACTTTTGTGAGCCTGGCTGGGGGCTTGGATACAAGCTCCAGGAGCCAGAACATCAGGGATCAGCATGGCTCAGGCTCATTAGCTCTCTGCAGAGGACAGCTTAGGTGTGTGTCCCCTTTCCCCGGTTCCTCCCACCCACTCGAAGGGGGACTGAATCAGACAGAACGGCAGAGGCGGCTGCCTCGGGGTCAGCATGGAGACACGGGGCCAAGGAGCGCAATTCTTCCCCGTAGGACTGAGAGCAGAAAGCAAGAAAGAACAAGACCCCGCAAGACCCCTTAGCTTACAAACGGGGATCCTCCTTTCGCAGTTCTAAAGGGTAGCCCAGGTGAAGCGTCCAGATGCGATACGGGCAGCGGAGAAAGGGCTGCGTGAGCAGTTGCCTGCACAGCCCAAAGTTACCTTGAAAATGGCTCGTTCTCTCAGCAGCCTCTCGGGCAGGTTCTTGCGTGGCAGCTCTCGCGTGGTCTGCAGCTCCTCGTTCCAGTCTCTGGTCTGAAAGAGTCAAAGCCTTGTGGGAAGCAATGCATTGCGTAGGAAGGGACTGGCAAGTCAGCGTTTCTGCTTTACGAGGCGTTTTGTGAGAGAAGGAAGGGGAAGGGGCAAGAATTCAAGCTGCCATGGAGTTCAGAGGAAGTGAATTAGCAGCAGGAATGAACATTCCTTGTGAGTGGACTTTATTCAACAGCAGTTTGGGATAGATCTTACATTAGCGCAGCTTACGCAGTGCAGTTTAACCGAAATGGCAGCTTGCTAGCTCTGGAGGGGCACGGTGCAGGTCGCCTCAGCCGGCACACTGCGATGTGGTCACACTGCAGGCAGACAGCCGCCCACGGCTCATGGCCTGCAAGATTTTATGCTACGAAGCTGCAACTGAAACATTTTGAATAGTATGCTCACAGACACAAGAGCCATTCCAGGCCTGACGAGCACGGAGGAGTGCTCTGCCTTCTGTGCCGTGGCACTTGCTGGAGCAGGGACACGGGATTTATAAACACCCCAGGCAAAGTTGCTCCTCTCAGACCTTTACGTGCTCGGGGAGTCGCAGCCTGAGCAGCACAGCCCCTATAGCCAAGGACACTGTCAAGAACAAGGACGCCCGCAAGTTTTCTCTTGATGAGCAAATCCCTTCCATAAATACCAGAGGTCTACTTTTAAAAGTCAACTGGTTCCCAGCGCAGCTGGCAGCAAAACTCTTGCCAGCGTTCTCAGGCAAAGCCAGACCAATACCTGTCCAGGTATGTGCTCTTCATAGCCCAGTCTAGAAGTATAAGCGTCTTCTGCCCGGACACAGTCCATGGCATGTTCTGCTTGCGGAGCCGTCCAGCTGTACACTTGGAAAGGAGTGGCTATCCTTTCAAAGGGGTGTCTCTGAACCCTAGTTTGGGAGTGAAAACAATTAGACATTTTCTAAGGGCAGATTTCTTTCTATTTTAAGAGAATTTTCCCTCTGCTGCAACACCAGTTTCTGGCACCCAACAGAACAAGACCAGGCCTCACGAGCAGCACAGTGTGCTTTCATTTAACCATGGTGACCGACTGGCACGGGCAGCACCTCTCAACAGCAGTCTGCAGAATTACCTGGGCTCTCCCCATCGCCTTTGCCCCAGTTTTATCCTCAGTTGTGTCTCCAGAGATCCCCATCACCCTCTGCATTTGGAGGTGGAGGATGCCCGCTCCCAGCCCGGCTCTCAGCTTCCACACCAGTCCATACGGGCTGCGTTACAGAACCAGCCTCCAGCACACATCCACTAATGAAGTGAAAAAGCAAGCTTCGCCGAACGGCCTCTTGAGTAATCTGTCTGCTCTCAGCAGGTGCCGGAGTCTCATCTGTATTTACTTCTGGCCCAAGAAGCAATACAGTATAATCATTTTTAAATGGCCAGATAGTCACAGTGGTGGCTGGAGGCCACTGCTAATTTCCAGCCCTTGTCTAGTGTCACTTTCATCTTCTTAATGAGAGCAGAAGCAGAGCTCCTGAAAGCCACACAATGTGCCTGTCAATTTGCACCCTGCTGAGCACAGGCAGTTCATTAAGTGGACTCTAAAGAATGACAGGCTTTTGCACAGGACCCACTGTCCTGGAGCAGAATAAATGGTCCCTGCAGCAAGGACAGGAGAATAAAACAATACGTTATTGTTTGGGGTTTTTTATTATTATTATAGGAGTTAAAGGAAATTAGAGAAAATGAACATGCATGGGCATGTTTAAAATAATTATTCTCTCTCCACCGTGAGCCTACGCAATGCCCTCCTGTGTTCCTTTCCCTGGTATTTTACGCTTCAGTCTCTTTTTTGGATTCAGAGGAGAAGTACCTACTGAGGAGGCTACCAGCCCAGTCCACGCTGCCGCAGGTGGGCATGCTTCACATTAACTCTTTGCTGCCTGGCTAGCTGGGAAGTCATCAAGCCTCCCACAAGGCATGCAGCCAACCTGCAGACTCAGCGAGGGGACCCACGTCTCGGGAGCCGGTGAACACATGAACACTGCAGTCCATCTCTGGGCTTTCCCTCCCACTGCGCGAGCTGCCCCACGTATTCCGTTTCTCAGCAGGGACAGTGCGCTGAACTCCAGGTAAGCCCCACAACCGAAACTCTGAAATCTGTAAATCTACATGCTGTGAGCAAGAGTCATCTGGGAACTACAGCCAAGAGAAAGCAGCCAGTGGATAAGGACTGGGACTTCAGGCTTCCACTGGCCTCCGTCACTGTCGTGCTGAACAACAGCAGACAAGGCACATCAGCTCCGACCGCTCCATGCTTCGAGCGAGGGAAAGCCAGTTACATCAGGGTGCCGCCATGGCATTTGGTCAGGTGTTTTGTGGTCCTTGCTGCATGGACTCGCATGTCCCACCCACCCCACCGCTACGTGGGCTCAGAGAAAGCGGGCAGTTCCTGCGGAACCAGCCACAGAGCTGAGCCTCACCACGCAACTTCACAACAACTACTCAAGGCAACAAGAGAAGAAAAAGTGCTGCTACCGTTTTTTCTGCAGAGCGGAAAAGTTTTTTTTGAAGGTAGGGCTGATCTGGTTAAGTAGTTCCACCAAGGAATGACTGAGAAAACTGGGGTTTGCAGGTTTGGGATTGAAGTTGTATGCAGTAGACCTGCAAGAGAAAAAAAGAAACAAAAAAATCACAAGCCGTTATCATACCTGAGACCTCCCATGCCCTAGGAACACGGTATACAAACAAGAGCTTTCCATACATGCACTGCATGACCCGCCTGCTGGCCTTGCTTGCAAAATGGAGACCACACGGCCCACGGGCAGATGGGCTGCACGGGCCCTCTCCCGTCTCTCCACACGAGATACGGCTAGTAACCCGCTCCCCGGGCCCCGACGGACCGCACAGCACATTTGATTTAGACCTTCAACCACCACCAGGCTCAAGAAAGGTTTTTGTTTTTATAGCTGGGAAGGATTGATTTCACAGAGCTTCCCAAACACACCGAGAGGACCTTTGCTTAGAGAACCCAACGGCAATGGCACCAGCTACACCAAACAGCGGGCGCCCTCTCAAGACACCTCGTCTCCCGGCTGGAAGGCTGAGCACCAGACCTGCCAGGAGCACACCCCCAGCTCCCCCTCTCCAGGGCACATTTTGCCAAACTCAGACAGGCCACTTGTTTCGTGTTCATTGTGCCACTTGGTCTCCTGGGTCCTCCACTCAGATGCGTACCCTTCGACTCGTTACTTTTAACACTTGTTTTTACAGATCTGGGGGGAAACAATGGACTACAAATTTCTTCCACGAGCCAGTTTAACACAGAGCACTCCCACTTCACAATGAAACAGAAGGTGGAAACATGCTTGAGCTTTATCTTCTATATTTTAGGCTCTCCTTCTCTTCAGGCAGCTTCATTCTCTTTCTGTGAATTATAACCTTGTATTTCAAACATGCAGTGATGGTTGCCCAGGCAATTATCTGGACTGCAAGATCAAGGCCACCCAGAGATGGCTGTGAACTGATGGCTGCTCAGTTACAGCGAGGTTTGCTGCTCTGAAGTTCTCTCCTGTCCACCCTCAAGTTAAGGTCTCTGTTAAGGGCTACTGGGCTGGATGGACCCTGCACCTCCCTCGCAGCCCCTCGCGCAGGCACCGCCGCAGTGCGCCCGCTTCGACAGGCTCTCACAGTCACCATGGCAAAAAAACATCTAGTCAAATCTGTGCCCAGCTTAAGGAGTTCTGACAGGCTGTGCTTTTGCTTTAGGGCAAAATGAGATAGTTGTAATGGTCAGGAAGGAATTCCCTCCCAACTCAAAATGCTCTAATTAGCCGATGACATTATGGGATGTTTAAACTTTCCCTAAAGCATCAGGCATTTATCCACTGTGAAGAAATGGTACCAGGCATAACCGAACAGCCCAATCCAGTATAGCAACTCCTACAAACCCATGTAAGTAGTGAATTAAAATAAGCTATTTTCCACAAAAAAAAAAAAAAAAAAGCAGCAGCAATTGTTTGTTTGTGGTTTGGTTTTGGTTTTTTTTTTCCCCAGTTGGCTATCACAAGCTCCCTGCTGCAGGGCAGGACAGGAGGAATCGTAGTTACTCACTGATTCAAGTAAAATCCTCGAGTAGATGCAGTGATACTGACGTGCCGATCCTCCACCGTGATGACGTATAAATACATGAGGTCCCCGTGCATTTTCCGGTTACCAGGTGGAGGGTTCCAGCCACTCATCGTCAATACCTTTAGGCACTGCAAAGGCTACAGAAGAACACAACAGAAGCAACCCCTGTCAGCAGGAATTAATTCCCTTGAGTTACAGAGCCATTCGATGCACACGCCAGATTCCTTTTACCTGCCGCCCTCACTTGGTTCCAGAAACAGAGCTTACAGAAAAGCCAAACTGGTCTCAAGAGCATAGCCTTCCTCAAGCCATTTGCAGTCCACTAATTTGCCTCAGTTTGCTGCCTCTCACACCGTAAGACACAGGTAAAAACAGACACCCTGGGCCTTTGGGCTGCACAAGGCACGGATTTCTTGCTGTACTGGTTTTCAAATGGCAGCTTCTAAACCGGAATCCAAGTGGGAGGGTATGGGAAAAGCTAAGGGTAATTTGTAGTGATCTGCGGATCCTGTCTCCAGGACTTTGCAGAGAAATGCTGCTCTCCCTTCCCGGCCTCCCCTCCCAACAATACTGGCCATTTTACACTCTGCAGATGTCCAGACACGGTGTCCAGTGTTTTGCACACAAGCTCTTGGACTTTATTCTTTTGGCTAAGCAATGCTATTCCAGCACTCATTAAGCATCAAGCAGAGCAAATCCCAAAGTCCACTTCAGCGGCTTTCAATCCCTGAACACCAGTTTGCTGCGAGGAATGTGCCAATAGCTGTTTTAATGACACCGGAGAACTCTACCTTCCAGTCTCTGTTCTGGGGCTGAAGGGCACACAGGGGTCTCTCTTTGCTACCTGGCAGGATATGTTCGGGAGGGGTGCAGTCAATTTGTTCCATTTCAGTACCTTTCTTCTTCCGTTTTCCACTGTCTAAAATGGACAGAGATAGAACATCAGTGCTGAAAAATGCAGTAATTATTCAAGGAGGAATGCAGAAGTGCTCCGAGTGTTTCTCTGCACTCCTGAATGATGGGGGACAGCTGATTGTTATGGTATATTTTAACGAAGCAAGGAGTCAGGGGAATGAAAACACTGACCACACCAGAGAAGCCTTTTTGCCCCGTACCTCCCAGGTCTCCTTCAGTGAAGACACTCAGGAAGGACAATGAATTACAGTCCACACCATTGAAAGCATCTGATGGGTCAAGACTCTTCAGAAGGTCCCGAATGTGACGCACGTGTATCCTGGCTTCTCGCACTGTGTATGGCTCTAATGAGCAAAAAGGGAGGAAAGAATTTGGAATTACACAGTTGCTTACTCCTTTGGCACACGGGTCTCAAAAAGGAACCACAGGAAAGGGCTGCCAGGTGGCCAAAACCGCTCCCTGTGAAAACCCTCACTCATTCCCTCCCAAAGTCTGAAGGAACTTGCCTTCCACCACTTTCAGCAGCGAGCCCTCCTGCAGTCCTTCAATAGTTTTCAGCTCAGCAAAGTTATCGAGGACATTGCCATCCAGCTGCAGAGAGAAGCAAGTCCGGTGGCAGGTATCCTCGCGGTCCATCAAAACTTGGTGGATCTCTTGCACCATCTCTTGAGGAGAGACCTTAAGAAGGGAAGAACCCAGACAGTTATTCTCAGTCCTCACACGTGTTCTTGCCAAACTTTGTCCCTCTGCTGCAGAATTAAACACCTTTTGCACCTCCCCAGGCTTGGAAAGGCAGGCTCTAGCTTTCCCTCCCAGGAAGATCACTTCTGTCCCTGCTGGGAGGGCACTGCCACCTCTGGCAGGGTTGGCCACCCCAGCTCCGTTTCACACAGCCTGGCACGCAGAGGCATCACAGCCTGGTGCTGTGCCGAGGACTCAGCACGGGAGAGAGGTGGCAGAGAGGGCAGTGAAGCAACAGAAGGTGGTGGGGGAAACCGGAGGGGCTCTTCCCTTATCTATTCACACTGTGTGTTTGTGGTGAGGCTTTGAATGATGCACATGGAAAACAGACCGTTTCCTCCACTCGATCTGCTGCGGTATCCGCAGCGCGGTGTGGCACGTCCACGCCAGTGCCACACCTCCAGGGCACGCCGCCTGCAAGCACACAGCTCCCGTGATGCAAGAAACCACCCCGGCTTGTGCACCAGGGCTGCTCTCCTACCTCCCTGCTCTGGCTCCAGCAGCACTGACACTGCTCGCGAGCCAGGAGGACTCAGGGTAGTTTACATAAGCCGCTGTAAACAACATGGCCTGCTATTATTAGCCTATTAAAACTAACAGCCAAGGGGATTTAAAGGAGAAAAAAGCTAGGCTGAGATACAGCTAGTTCCACGGGGGATGTAATTGCACTGCACTCTCTGCTAGTCTTGGGGAGATAAGACTTCCCAGTTGGTTTAGACTCCAGGTGCCTCCCCCCGAAATCAGAAATACTTCCTCCAAATGGTTTTCAGTGAAGTACCAAGCTAAATCGGAGTATCAGCTAGGCATGTCAAAGCCTGCACTGATCTGGCAGCACATGCCATTGTCCACATGACACATTCAGAACTCTCTCTGCAGAGGGGAAGTGGAGACTGCAGCATTCCCTTGATCTTCAGGCTGGTGCTTGAGGTCCCCGAGCTGTGCCAGCTCCTGTCACTGTACCAAACCCACGTTAGCCTGAAGGAGCATCATGCCAAAACTGCTGGGCAAGCAAGGGATTTTCCCTTCCAGAGTGTCAGATCCAGAAATCATGATTTCACATCCCTCCTTCAAAACAGCCCAGAAGCGGGAAGGCCGTTTCCCCGGTGCTCAGCTCCATGCCTGAGCCCCTGTGTGACAGAGAAGGAGCAGCTACACCTCGGCTAATTCCCCCTACCCTGGCTCCACACCTGGAATGCGGAGCAGAACACCCTCCCCGTCTCTGCAAAGCCTAGGCAGGCCTGTGCCAGTCTGTCTCTCACATCTCCTCTTCCTTCCTTTTTCTCTAGAAGCCACTGGTCAGGCAGCTTCTCTCCTGCACCCTCCATGCTTTGCTGCCTCCTTCCCCGCTTAATGCCACCGGAGGAGAGAGAAGTCAGGGAGCTGTGAGCAGCCTGAAGGTACTGTCCGGGCTGTGGGGGCTAACCGGGGTCTTCATGGACACAGTCCCCTGTCCCCTTCCCTGCCTGTCTGAAGGGACAGTGCTGTGTGTGCCCTGGCTCAAACACTTCCCACCACTGCCTCCTCCTCCTCCTCCAGTGCCGCCTCCGTTCCCCTGCCCAGCTGGCAAAGGGAGGTACCTGCAGGGAAAAGGGCTCTATTCCTGGCGCGCAGATCTTGACGGTAAATCCTGTGTCCTGTATGACAATGACCTCCTGGTCGTTCCCATCTTCTCCCGGGTCAGCCTCTTCGTGACCGTTCTGCCTGGCATCCTTCTCGCCCTTGAGGCTCTCGTGTGGGCCGCTGCCATTCATCAGTGCCACGCCAGACGGGTGCTCTGGGCAAGAAGAGAGGGGTTTAGACAAGATACGAGCAAACGGACGGTCCTCTCTGAGCGGCTGGAGAGACTGGTTCGGACAACACCGCTGTCCTCCGACCAACCCAAGCAAACCAGGGGTTAAAAGGCAGCAAACGTTTTATTCTGCACTTGGTGTTTACTAGACATAGGTGTGCCAGGCCCTTCCCTCCCTTCGCCTCACAGCATAATTAACACGCTCTCGCTCGCCTGCGGGGTTTGCATCTTCCACAAACCCTGCGCAGAGCGGGGAGGGAAGGGAAGCAGGAAGGATGGGTCAGCATACAACACATTCAGCTTAGTCTTAAGAAGGCCCTTAATTAAAAGAGATGGGTGTGTGGTGCTTTGCGGCCCGGAGGCAGCTGTAACCTCTGCACCAACATGTTACGCAGCTCCTAACATACCTCCTGGTATGCCACCGTTCAGCCAGGAGAGCAGGGAGGGGAAGACGCAGTTGCATTGCTAAGCTGCGCATCACGTGGGAGCCAGGTTACTCCACAGGCACACAAACAGCTCCCACGGCCCTGCCCACATCTGGCCACCCTCTGCATTTCCAAAATACTTCGCAGAGATCCCATGGTGCCAGGGCGAGGCTTTGCCTAAGCAATTTTATTCAAGAAAACGGTGACGACATTTTAAGTGCTCGTTTAGACAGATGCGTCACAGGGATGGGGAGCTCTCTGCACCTACTTCACTGCTCCCACAATGGTTTGTTTTCTTTTCCAATAAGGCGGATAATGTCAGAGAGATGATAAGATCTAGGAAGCTGCAGGTCTGGAGCAGCCTACACCCACCAAACCGGGCAGGGGACCACGCCAAAGAGGATACACCGCGTTGTTGGACTGAGGTGATGCCAGGGTAAGCTGGAGTCATGGAAAGAGCCACTGATGACAGCTGTCGAGAGGAGGAAGAGACACCCTTGTCCCCAGCCTGGGAGCTGGGCCCTGCTCCGATCCGCCTACCCCGGGCGGTGAGCGCTGGAAGGGAGCGGGCGTTGCGCCCCGCAGGGTGCGTTCACAGCACGGCTGTCCTGTCCCAGCCGGTACGGCCAGCACACCCGGCCGCTGGACCCCCACTCACGCGTGGCGGTTCTAGCTTGGTACTCCCAGGCACCCACTCGCAGGCAGTGTGGACGGAGAGGGCTGGGGGCTTTCCCGGGCACTGGGAACAGCCTCTCCGAAAGGCTGCAGGGGGTCGGGGCAGCTCAAGGCCAGGATGATGCCCCAAGGCTGCTGAGCACCAAGCTGCGGTCCTCCAGCCAACTCCACCTGGCAGGTCTCTGTCCTCCTCCTCCTCACCTCCTAGCAAGGCATCAGTCCCAGCCCCAGCTGTGCTCCGGGGGAGATGGCAGCTCAACCGCCGTCATTTCTGAAATGCAGACTGGCGCTGTGGCTTGAAGACCTAAAGCTATCACAGCTAGTTCTTACCTATCAGCTCCAACTGCTCCAGCAGCCCAGGAAAGTCACTCAACCTTCACCACGTATAAGAACAGGGATGGAAACGCTATATCCCCTTGCACACCTCTGGAGCGCAACACGAGGCTGCGGCGACGAGCCCTGCCGAAGCGTCCCCGGAGGGTCATACTCCTGCTCCCGACTACGACTGCCAACAGCAAACCCACCTCAGAGACGACTGTCAAGGTTGAATTAGGACATGGTGAAAGAGCAAGAAACACAAGGAAAGCACACCCGTTCCAAAAGGCAGCAGGTAACAGAGTTACCTTATGCAGCCTCTGCTGCCTTCAGCATCTCGGCAGCTGCTGCTCATGTTCCCTGTCACTTTGCGTATGTCCCCAATGTGAGCCGTTCATTTCTTTGACAGATGAAACCACGGGCAAGCCAGACAAGAGGCCTGGCTCTGGCGCTAGCAAGCTGCAGTCATGCTAGAAAGGAGGAAGAAAAGCTCCACACAAGAGTGCCCCAAGAGCCGTGGTTTCAGAAAAACCACGCCATGCCCAGAGGGCTGGGGAGAGCCCCTCGTCACACCCTACAGCCAGCACAGCCACGCTCCCGGACTGCCTGAACACGTGGGGACGAGGAGGGAGAGCAGAAAAGCTACACCTGGGGCTACCGGTACCACAGACAGGACAGCTCGCCAGGCTCCTGAGCCAGCCTTGGTCCAGCTCCTGCCTCCTCAAACGGGGCAGGATCACGGAACTTTTTCTTCTGCTGTAGCAGCCAGAAAAAGGAGGCAGAATTTGGCTACGAGGAAGGCCGTAGCACTGACTGATGGCCCAACAGCCCATCTTCAACTGCTTTCACAGCAGCCACAGGAAAAATCCCGGCACAGCCACAGCGGTGCTGCCCACTGCCCCAAAACCCCCAGACTTCACCTATCCATGACCCAGGACCTTTTCTATAAGCGTCACGGATGCCAGACTTGAGGTGCTGCTTACGACCAGCGGACTTTTGCTGGCAGCTGAGGTGTGGAAGGAGCAGCCGCTGGGATGTGCCCGCTCCTGCCTCTCTGCTCTCGTTCCCAGCCACGTCGCCTGTCCTGATGCTCCGGCAGTCCGCCCTGTGCCTGGTAGTCATGCTAAAGGCTTGACCAGGGATGCTTTCCAACCCACCAACTCAGCAGCAGCAGTGAGGTGGGCACTGAAGCTACTTCTGTGCCACAACAGTTGGCAGGATATTCCTGAAAGGGACACCGTCATCTCTGAGTAAATGTGATTTTGTTTTGTGTCTTTTTTTTCAAGCGAGATCCAGCAGAGAAGGTGCCTCCATGGCAAGCAGAAATGAACTGGGCAGCTTGGAGCTGGAAGTGGGGAGGACAGCAGTGCACAGGGAGTAACCAAACCAGAAGGAAACGGGTTTCACACGAGAGCTGAGTAACCCATGCACATGCCGATCTCGAGCACAGCAAACACACACCTTCTGCCGCAAAGCAAAGCGAGACAGGGAAAGCTTGCACGCTTCAAGGAAAAGTTACCAACCAGGACCGTGCTTCTCCTTTTCACTACTCAGTCCTATCAGATCTCCAAACTACTGATTGTTTCAGAAATCAGAAGACTGCTTCTTGACTACAGAAATACAACACATTTGCACCTTCCACCCTTCCTGCCCTACCTGAGTGAAGACAGAGCTGGTACAGTTCTGCACTTTGCGACAGAAGAGACATGT
The DNA here is from genome assembly GCA_017639485.1 of Pluvialis apricaria. Classification (NCBI taxonomy): domain Eukaryota; kingdom Metazoa; phylum Chordata; class Aves; order Charadriiformes; family Charadriidae; genus Pluvialis; species Pluvialis apricaria. The sequence continues at coordinate 3,090,034 of CM030024.1, forward strand.
AGAGGCAACACCTTCATGTCTCCTTATGCCAGAAGATCCAGCTCCAGCCAGCACTGCCTTACGTTCAGAAACAAAAGTTAAGCGTGGACCGAGAAAGAATGACTGTCCAGCAGGTTAACCCTCTGATTTAAGGCCAGCGAAGGCCTTCTAGTGGGGCTTTTACAGAATGGGTATTTTGACAAAACCAGCGCGTTTTGTTTCAGCCCCAGCTGACGGCAATGTGTTGCCTGCGGGGTGCTGACTCACCTCGTGTGCTCTCCCCGTGGGGAAGCAGAGCTTCACCCACCTGCCTTAAAAGTGGGTCACCAGTTCTTACCGCCTGCGCCGCGGCCTCAGCAGTGCCTGCCAGCAGGGAGAGCGAGGCAAAAGCATCGGGCGCTTGATTTCAGCGTACTCAAGATGGCAGGAAGAGCAACAGGGACACCTGAAAGACACCTGCAGAGACCTCTCTCCTGTTACTCACTTAGTTCAAGCCCCAAACGGGCCAGTAGCTGCGTTTACTTGCAAGCTCTCGCCTGCAGGAGAAAGTGCCGTGCGACGCAGCCCGGACGGTTTTGCGGGAGGCGGCTGAGTCACGGGGAAGCAGTCCCTCCGCTCCAGGGGCACCACCCGGCCGCTCCTCCCGTGTACCGCCCCACTCGCGCCGCTGGAGACGGCGCAAGGAGATCCCTCCTGGTACGCGTTGGCCTCGAGACGCAGTGACCTCCAGGCTCCCCTGTCATCCCAAGGAACGCACCAGCGTCCCAGCAAAAACCCTCCTCCTTTCGGCCCTTGGTTTGTACCCGCAGGCGCGTCGCAGGCTAAGCTCCGGCTTGCGCTGGCTGGCAGCCGGGCTGTAACACGATGTTCTCATTGCTACTGGGAGCACAGCGTGAACAAACCCCGAGCGCACGCAAGACTAAAGCGTCAGGAAAACAGGCAAAGCAAAACACTGAAGAGGGGAGGAGGTGGCGGCACCACCTCACCAGGAGGAACTGACTGCAGCGTGCACCTGGTAGAGAGGTTCGGCAAAAGGATTACGTTTCGTCTTTGCACCCGGACAACGAGCACACACGCCAAGGTGACGGGCCCAGTTTTAATCACAGTTCCTACTCACAGTGAGCCTGCAGAGGCGGTGGGCACCTCGCGAACCTGACCGGTCAGGATCCCGGCGTGAAAGAGGGTGCGCACCTGAATGTCGTGGGCTGCGCACAGCGATAGAGAGGATAGATCATGCGAAGTGTTAGTTAGTAACTAATTAATGTTTCAACAAATCTTCTAAACCAAAGTCAGTCACTAATCCTTTATTTAAACGATCAGGTCAACAAGATGGCAACATTACGCTCCTACAAGTTAGCCTGGTGTGGAAAATGGGGTACAGTAGCAAACCCACGGACTGCTCTGTACCGGAGACACTCCCTTCCCAACATTTAGTAACAGCAGAGATTATTAGAGACACAAAAACTGAAAGTTAAAACCCTACCTTTTCCACCACTGAGTTTAGGAGTGCATTTCTTATCATCAGCTCCAGTGTCACTCTGAGGGCCCAAATTCTGCCTTTCCCTCCTCAGAGGTATTTCAAATTCTGAGCAGTGCAGGACAGTTTCTGTGCCGTCTCCCATCCAGCTGTGCCTGCAGCCTCAACACCCGCCGCCGGCACGCTGCCGGGCGCAGGGAAAGCAAGCAAGGCACTAAACCACAAACCGAGCGACCAGCTCGGGTCAGTCACCCTCCACACCCCCTCATGCCACCAGGTGCACCACAAGACAGCATTTGAGACCAAAATTCAGCCACTGCACAGGGACTGAACAAAACCAAAATACAGTGATAGAAAGGCAAAATTTGACCTCGAGACTTGAAAAACAATAATAATCTAAGTTTCTCGTATCCCAGAAGTCCTGGCGAGGATAAAAGCCAGTCCAGCTCAGCTATCACTTGGTGCCACATCGGAGCAGCGCTGTGCCAGCTCATGGAGAAGCGGGAGAGGATGAAAGCAGGCTGTGGCCGAGTGGCTGCTCACCTCCCACGCTGCACCAACCGGCTGGGGCCCCGCTGCCCCCGCAGCGCTGGGAGGATGCTCAGGGCAAAGGAGGAGAAGGAACATACCATCCCTGTGCTCAGGGCAGCCATGGAGCTGCTCCATCCCCGCAGTTCGGGCATCTCCTCCCACCCGTGCGGGGCTGAAGGGAGCCAATGGCTCCGAGCAAACGCTGCTCCGGTCCCTTGCCGCCCTGTGCTCCTGTCGGCACTGCTGCAGGCCGGACCTGCCAGACCCGCTCCCATCCTTTACAAGGGCCGTGTTTGCAGTCACAAACAAGAGAAGGATTTGCCTTATGAATTAAGTAAAAAATAAGCAAAACATCTTTATGTTTGTTTTGCTAACATGGACAAGGCCCAGACAGGTCCCTCTGTGGCACACACCCCGGGTGGGATATCTCGCCACCTTCCTCCTTTTCCTTCTGCCGTGAAGTTAAAACGTCACCTTGCCTCCCCTCTCCTTCGTCCTGCCCCATCCCACGGGCACACGCAGCCACCCACCCCCGTTACAGCCATACAAAGTACGACAGAGTGCCACGTCGCTGAGCACCTAGAAGCGTGAGCTTCTTTTTCTTCTTCCTCTTCTTCTGCTGCTGCTGCTTGGAGGTCAGTGCCTGAGAGTCAGGATCACAGCTTGACCTGCCGCCGGGGCAGGCAGCGGGGTCCGTCACTACAAAACCAGTACTTGCGTCCCAAGCCTTGGATGACACCTCGCCAGGGGGGACAGGCGGCACGACTGTCCTTTGGGCCAGCGGGGTTTTCCCTGCACTTGCGGGCAGAGCAGGGGTAGGTGTCCCAGGGCTCCCCGGGGAGGGAGCAGTACCTCTGCATTTCGGCAGGCTGTCCGGACCCACTAAGGCTGCTCGTCCCTCACCGTGGCCCCGGCCGGCGGGACGTGCTCCAGGGGCCGCATCCCCCCCGTCAGCTGCCGCCACGTGCTCCTCCCGGCGGTAAGATCTATGGGCTAAGCCGCTGTCCTCAAGTTTCATGCAGCTCTGGCAGGCCTCAAGCGACTGAGCATGATCGACCAGCCCCGCCGGCCCTTCCCCAAGGTCGGCTGGAAGGACAGCCACCGCCCGGGATGCCTCTGCCTGCCGGAGCGGGCCAGCAGCGCCAACGCCGGGTCTCAAACGGCTCTTATCACAGACCGTCACTGTTCCTTCTTTGTCCTTGGCCTTGGATAGGTCTTGGATGTATTCGGTGCACTTCTGCAGGCTTCCAGTCACTGCCTCGCTGGGAACGATGTCTGGATACAGCCCAGCGCACTGGGCAGCTTCTGGCACCTCCGGGCAGACGGCGCAGCTCGTGGGAGGCTTTGGTAAGAGGGGTGACCTCTCATCGGCCGAGTTAAAGCTGCGTGTCTGGAAGATTAGATCCGTGACATGCCTGCAGCAGTTTGCAAAAAGGCTGTTCCCCATGATCACAAGCGGCCTGGCTCATACAGCACCGGATTAGAAAAGTTAGTTTTGCTTGCACACATATATCGAAGTCCCCACAAGGCAAACTCCCACGCGGCAGCCCTCGCCCTCTGCAGCCCGGACCTGCTCGTCTTCTCACACAGTTGGCCGCCTTCTCCAAAGAATATTCCTACTTGGCCCCAGGGTGGCGGGAGGCAGAGGACCGGCAGCGGGCTCTGCGCGGTGTCCTGCACACCCTGAGCTCACGTCCCGCGTGCTCGCCAGAACCAGACACTGGGCTCGCAGCGGTTCTCCCAACGTGCCACCCGGCGACCTTCATCCACCGCGCACCCTCGCCCCCTCCCAGACCGCCACGCTCACACCACCACGATATCCACGAAGCCCAAGAGCAGCTCCCCGCAGCCGAAGCTCTCCTCTCCCTGCCGCGCCAGAACAAAACCAGACGCGTATCTAACAGGTTCTTCAGGCGCGTTCGCGGAGGGATGCCGGCCCGATCGCCCCGGCCCGGGGTGGTTATAAATAGCCCGACCTCGAGTGCTGCACCAGTGCAGCCTGGGACGAGTGCTGGAGCGTTTCAGCGCTGCCAAACCTGTAAGCAAGTGAGATGCATTGAATTACAAGGCGAGGGCAGTTACTATGGCACGCCTGGGCCCAGGCACAGCCATCCATACTAAGCAGGCGAGCACAAAACAGCCAGGCAGTGAACCAGTAAGTAGTTTCCAGATGAATTTTCTGTCCTCTCACCCTGCTCTGCCGTATCAAACACAAACAAAACCACAAAACCACACACACAACCCCCTAACACCACTCCTCTCTCTGTGCTAATTTAAGAAATCCCGGCAACTGAAACAGGGATTACGGAGCTGGAGATTTCTGCAAGCACGGGGTGCCCCGGGGAGGCTGCAGCCGAGCAGGCCACAGCATGCCTCCAGCGAGGCCATGCCGCAGCCGCCCGCTCCTCGCCTTCCCCCGGGGCATCGGCCAGGCACCACGGCTCCGCGCGTGCAGGCACACATCCCGTACCGACACACACGCTGCTCGGCATTCAGCTACTTGGGTGCCTTCAGTGGTCCTGGTCTCCTGGGACACATGCGAAGAGCTGGATCTTTCAAACAGGCGATGTGATGTGCAAGAGCTGCAGCCCGAACTGACCAGCCTTGGACCTGCCCGGGAAAGCCCTCGTGTCTGGTTAGAGGAGGGTTGTTAGCAAACCTGACAACCCCCCACCCCTGGACAGCCCAAGTTTCGGCACAGGGTTCCTCGGCACATCTCCCCAGCGCTCGACATGGCTTCAGGGGCGGGAAGGCGCACAACTCTGCACTGAGCAGAAGAAAAACACGTGCCACATCCCCAGCACAAAGATCTCAAAACTAGACGGAAGCCAAGACCACACAGCACACGTGATCCCTTGTTCAAGGCCAGCACAACACACACAGAGGAAGAACCACCCCTTCTCCCAAGAAGGCCCCGGGAAGGCCAGGAGCAGCCCCCGGCGCCTCCGTGCCAGCAAGCCACCTGCCAGCAGAAAGGCTGAAAACCAGACCAAAAGCTCTCTACAGAAACCGCTGGCTAGCTTCTGCTGTCCTTTTAAAGAGAAGAGGAATCAGAAGAGAAGTCTCTCCCACTCCAACTCATTCGAGCTCCTGTCCCAGTAAGCGAGAAGCCCCAGGCACCCCCACGGCTGCTCCTTCGGTGTAGGAGCCACTGGGCCTGGGAGCCCCGAGACAAGACACCCCTTGGCCTCGGGAGCCAGCACCAACTTTCACATCACATCAGCAACAACTCATGTTTTTCTGATGATTTCTGAAGGACTCTACATGTATTGGCAGCTTCAGCTCTTCCTCCGTATCAAGAGGCCCCTGGGAAGAGGTGAAATCTCCTCCTGGAGAAGTACCTGCTCAGGGGCTCTCATGAAGCTGAGCAGCGTTACATCGACTCAAACCAAAGCAAGTTCAGAGCTGCGCGGTACGTGCCAGCTTCAACACGTGAAGGCTGGTGTCAGTATAGCAAATGCAAATTAAATTTTAGCTGAATAATAAATTAAATGAAATAAATAGTTTAATGAATGTAAATAAATTGAGTACATGAATAGGCATTAGCCCCAGAGATGGCCCTAGTGGAAACGTTTCTGCAGGACATCCCGTCAGGGGAGGTAGGAGAGAGCATGGAGGTGCCTCCCTCTGCCTCCCCAGCGCAAACCACAGCTTCCCAGAAACTTTCAGCACTTTAGGTGCAACAAGCACTTCTTTTAATAAGGGCCCACAGTGAAACATTAGAGCTGCTCTACTGCCGTCATTAAACTCAAATTGGTTATAACCCACCTGTGGGTAGAGGTATAAGCACTGCATTTATTTTTCAGCAGCTTTACAGTGCCGGGGACTGACTCGCACAGAAAGGACAACGGGGCTGCAGCGTGCAGCTCTCGACGAGTGCCCCGGGCTCACTGGTCCCAGTGTCTCTCCTGCGGCACTAACAATCCACAGATGGTAAGTGGGGGAAATTCATTCCTAGCTCATGTGCATCCGCAGTTAAATTGGGCTGGATAGACCTAAACAACTCAATCCACATTCCAGCCTACTTAGAAATTTGTGGCTTTTCTGTATTTGTATTGATACTGGGAGGTTCGCATTGCAGCCGTGCCCTAGGGTGCTCACGGGGTCCCACAGCAGCTGGCTCAGGCACTTGTAAGCCACTGAAATGCCTCATGCTTTGCATTTGGCACCCTGAGTTACCCACGCTGTGCTCTCCACACCTGGGAACTACATTTAAACCCGTTTGTAAACTTCCTATCCGGCCAAAACTTTGGAAACAGTGCTGAAACTAGCTGGCTGGGTGACCCTGCTACAACAACGTGCAATTCAAACATCACAGAAATCGGGAGCAAAGACTAGGACCTAAGGCAAAGTGCAAAGATCAGCACCAACAAAAACATCAACTATGTCAGGAAGAGCGTGTTTCTCAAATTTCAAGAGAAGAGAGCCGGATGAAGGAGTCACATTTCAGACAGATACCGAGAATCAGTCGATAATTCTCCCAGTACGTGTATTTTATTCTGGCACATACCTTAGGTTCAGAAAGCTACTGAGACAGCGAGAGCCCAAGAGAGTGAATTATCCCGGTAGACTTTGCATGCAGAGGGACCAGCAGAACATCGGGCTTGCAGACGGAAGCAGCCGCGCAGGCAGGCAACAGCCACAGCTCCACGGTGTCACAGGGAAGACTCCAGCTTCACCCCGCGCTACCGCTGACGCCTGTCGCCACAGCAGCTCTGGAGAAAACTCCACACAGCACAAGCCCGGAAAGACTAACTTTGCCGGTTCTGAGAGCCCTATATAAACCTTAACATGGCCGAGAGCCCCAAGACCTGCAGAGGTGATGGCAGGGAGCTCTGGGCAGGGTTTGCAGAGGAGATCCGACGGCTGTGATGTTGTCCTCAGCAGCTCCCGCTGCCTTCCTGCATCCCGCAGCGCAGATGTGCCGATTAGCCTGCAGCCTCCCACCCGGCCAGCCCTGTGCCAGCCCCGGGCCGCACGCAGCCCCAGGGAAACAGGCTGGACGGCCGCTCCCCGCGGCTCTGCGAGAGCCTGGGAAACTCACCCGTCCCGCAGAAACCCCTCTGCCAGGGACATTGAGCACCCTGTCCTACCTCGCACAGTGCCTGAGCTGGCACCAGAGCCCACCTCAACCCCAGCCAAACCTGCGCACTGAGCTTCCAGGCTGGCGGAGGCTTCGCAGGGTTCAGCGCCACCAGCGGTACGGACAGTCTTACCCCCAGTGCCCGCTCGCAGGGCACTCGGCACGACACAGTTTGCTAACAGGCAATATCCGCGTTACCACTTCCAGCCTCATCCAACCACAACGGCGGGAGGTTAGCTAGGAGAGAGCCTGGGAAGGAGGGCTGGTGTCAGGCTAATCCGACCCGCAGGAGCTCGAGGCAAGCAGGGCAAGAGTCACGATCCTGCATTTTATGTTGTTGGATAGTAACTACATAAAAGTCCTCTGAGCCTGCAGCTTCGTCAAAGGGTAGCAGTAGAGCTTTTCTCTTTAAAGAGAAGGGCAAACTAAGGAAAGTATTTTTTTAAAAAACCCATGCCATTACTCTAATGCCACTTAGCTGCAGGGAACCTTACTTCAGTGGCCTGCTTCATGGGACTTTTCCCCTCAGGACCGGTCAAGTAGCTGGCGAGCACCACAGCAGTTATTTCTTCAGCTTGAGAAAACAGCTTACTTCTGTGAGTGCAGATCTATTTTCCCACCCAAAGAGGGAAGGTTTGTCACCTGTGAAAGCGCATCTATGCTGAACTGTCAAGAAAATGCCAGACAACCACTCATCCCAGACTCACTAAGATTAAAAAGGTGGAATGCAACAGGAAGCTCATCTGCCAAATGGGCATGAGTGCGCTGTGCTACATCAACCACATGCTTGCAGGAGGTGCAACCCTTAGACAGCCCTGCTACTACTGGCTAAAACCTGACCTGCTTCCAAAAAGCAACAGCCACCGCCACCACAGAAGGAGCCACGCTTTGGTTTTCCATCTTTCGTGCTCTAAGCACTGCCCCATGGACTGGTTTTACTTCTCAAACGCAAATGAAAAAAAAAATGCATGAACTTCAGACCTTCAAAGCTTCTAGAAATAACAACTTTCTAGTACAACCAATGGAGCACGGTGCAAGAACGCAAAGCGAGTGCTGGAAAGCTGTGCCAGGAAGGGGTGCATTGCCAAGTTTAGTCATTTACAGCGACGAAGACAAACACAGGACTCTGCAACACAGCGCTGTTTTTACTGCGCACGAGGCAGTTCTGCGGGTGGATTTATCTAGGTGCGTGTTCTGACCTACTTACTTCCACTTTTCAGCTGGGAAGCCCACGAGGAACGCTGCTCAGGCAGAGCAGTGAGCTTCCAGCGGGAGCTCGACTCTGTTATCCCACTGGCAGAACCACTCCGGACACAATCCCCTCGGGTTCCCATCCCCCGTCTTGCCGCACAGATGCTGTGTTATCACACTCCTTTCCTCTTCTTAACCTTGTAGCTGTGATCAGATTTCTCTTGCACAATATTCCTCTGATTCTCCCCCCGAAGCCTGTTACAACTGCATATTAAAAAAAACCCGACTGCCAGCAATTCAGCCCGTTCCAAAACACCAGCGAACCTCCAAGGTCGGGCGACAGACAGCGATAGCAGATCCCGAGATTAAGAATCAGTCTTCTGACCTTGTTACTAATGCACAGCTACACTTGCCTCCACAGCAGTTTTCCATTAACACCTGCATTCTCTGCTTTTTTTAACAGAAGACGTGGCTGAAGATATGGGTGGCCTGGAAGAACAGGGACAGAGGGACCTAGCTAGAAAAAGCAAATATTCAGGCAAGGCAAGGTTGAAAAGCATTTCATGGTAGCTAGGAGCACTGCTAAACTTGCACGTGAGACAAAGTTGTTCTAAGGCAGTGACAACTGTAGGAAGAGAAAGAATCCAGCAGACACTGCACACAATGGCTGTCTCGATCTTGTGCTAATAAGAAAGGTAACTTAACCTGTAACTGCCCCCATCAGAAATCATTATAGGTATGCAAATTGTTCACTTTTTTTTGTGTTTCTGCACTCAGAGGATGGAGTGGCCCCAACAGTTTTGTCAAGCTTGGAGGTAGGGAGAAGCAGTCATCAGCCCTCTCGCCTTTTAGAGGCGGAGAAGACAACCCCCAAGTCTCGATGCCTGGCACAGCAGAGCGAGAAGCCCCCTCGGAGCCTGCCCACCGCCCAGCGGTGCCCACAGTCACCTTCAGACAGAGCAGGGTGCCCAAGACGGCTGCTCCACGAGCCACGCAGGCAGCAGCTGGCACACCAGAGCAGGGGCTGATTTTCCCTGGCAGGAGGAGAGGCCTGGCAACCAGAGCTCCTAAGGCCGATGCCAGCGCAGACAGGCTGCCCCCACCTCTGCCTGGGAGCCATGTGGCCAGAGGCACGGCCTCAGCCCGGGCTCCCAGACGGGGCAAGAGCCTTCCTCACCTTCCTCCCCCCTCCTCCCCAGACCCACCAGGTGCCTGAGCAATCGTGCAGTGCTGAAACACGGGGAGGATTTTTCCACCTCCCTGCCTCCTTCGGCAATCAGCTTGTGCCCTGAGCGGCAGGGATTACACGGCGTAACTTTTTAACCCAGTTGCTGGCACTGCAGGCCTGACGCCTGCTTTAAAATGCAGCGCGGGGAGAGGGGGGGAGGGAGGGCTACCAGCACTGCCCTCCCCACTCTTGAACGGCATCCAGCCCGCTCCAGCACCAAACGCCGATGAACTTTGCTTTAGGTGACAAACTTCAAAAATTCACCTTGCCGCCATAAAACCAGGGGAGGGAGGAAGTGGCGGGTCACTCGCTCGGCAGATACGAGCGCCTCAGGACGAAGGCCAGCCACAAACCACGCTGCTTCTGCCCTTTTTTATTGTACTTTAAAAATCAGAGAAAAAGCCCGAGGCTGATACGGGCGCTCAGGATCGTAACTTCTTGAAGATACAAGGCACCAAATTCAGCAAAACCCAGAGCCGGGGCAGCCACGCAGGGTCCGTGCCCCGAGCCCCGGTGACGGTCAGGACACGGGGCTGTGCCTCGTCGCTGGCCTGAGCCACTCGGGCTCCCGTCAAAAGCAGGAGCAGCCAGCAAAGAACGAGTTAAACCCCGTGAATTTTCCGCTGAGGTCTCGCACAAGCCTTCCGCCCTCCCCAGGCAAACCCAAGTTCTTACTTTGGAGTATTTCCTAAGGCGCCGGTGCCTCCCGTGTCCCGCACGGCCAGGAGGGCCCGGTGCTCTCCCACCTTCCGCAGGACAGCGGCCAACGTCCGCAACAGGGGCAGCGCCCGCGCCCCCCGCAACGAGCCTGGCTGCCGGCGACCGTTCGCCCCGGGACCGCCCGCCGCAGCCCGCCCCGCGCCTGCCGCTACCGGCGGCCCTTTTCTCGCAGCCGAGCGGGCCCGGCCCCGCGGATCACCCGCACCCCGGAGGGGACCGCTCTGCTTGGCCGCCCGCGGGGCCCGGGCAGCGGCGGGGCCGACCGGGGGAGCGTGCGGGGCCCCGGAGCGGCCGCTCGTGTGCCCCCCCCCCCCCCGCCGCGGCCGCGCGGTGGTGCGGCCCGGTGAAGGTGACCTTCACCGGGGCCCGGGGCTCCCCGCTCCACCGGGACGGGCCCGGCCGGGGACGCCGCACGGCGCGGTCGGTGCCCCCCCCGCTTCTCCGTGCCCCCATCCCCCCGGGCTCGGCCTCGCCGGGACGCGGGCGAGCAGCGGGAATCACGCGTCCCGGCCCCGCTGCGAACGCCGCGGCCTCCGGCCCCGGCAGCCAGCGCCTCCCCGGGGACGCGGCGGCCCCGCTTACGGGCTGCGCGGAGCCTCCCCGAGCCGCGGAGCGGGCCCCGGGCCCTGGCACGGCTTCCCCGCAAGAAACGGGGACCCCCGGAGCGGGGAAAGGGGGCGAGATGGGGCGGGGGGAGAGGGGGGGAGGGGAATAGGAGCCCGACCCCGCGGCGGGACAGGCGGGTCGGTCCCGGGCCGCTCCGGGGGGGGTCTCCCCTTATCGGGACGAGCAGCCGGAGTTGACAGAAGCGCTCCGCTGCCCCGGCACCCCGCGACCCTCCCCGGAGGGCCCCGGTAAGGGGTCGCGGGGGGTCTGCACCGCCGGTACGGTCATCCCCGGGGTGCGCGGGCGGGCAGCCAGACCCCCGCCAGGCCCCGCTCAGGCCCGGCCCGCTCTCCCCGCCGCAAGGCCCCCCGTCCCCCCGGTGCCCGTCGCCCCCTTACCGGAGCGCTGCTGGGTCTCCGCCGGCCTCCTGCCGCGGGGCCCCGGTTCCTGCTGCTGCTGCTCACCGCCCGGCACGGCGGCCGGCGGCATTTCGTCCGCTTTAATCACCATGGAGGGCCGCGCCGAGCCCCGCGCCCTCCCGCCGCGAAGGACAGCGCCGCCGTTCCAGGCCCCACGTGGTTCCCCCGCGACCCCGCGCCGTCGCTACGGCACGCCGCCCGGGACCAACCTCCGCGCCCCGCCGGCAACGCCTTAAAGGGGCCGCGCCGCCCTGCGCCAACCGTCGCTCCGCTGAAGGTCGCAAGGTCGCCGGGCGGGCGGGAGACAGCACCGGGCCCCGCGCCACCGGCTCGGCTCGGCGTGGGCCTTAGGCCCGGCAGGGAGGCCCACGCCGAGCCGAGCCGGTGGCGCGGGGCCCATACGGCCTTATCCGACATGGCCACCTCGGCTCCTGACAGAGGGACAGGGCACATACCCACCACCCGGCACCGCTGGTGGATGTGGGCTCCAGCCGGCCCCACATTTGGGTTGGAAGGGACCTTAAAGATCATCCAGTGCCACCCCCCCTGCCCTGGGCAGGGACACCTCCCCCCAGCCCAGGGTGCTCCCAGCCCCGTCCAACCCGGCCTTGAACACCTCCAGGGATGGGGCAGCCACAGCTTCTCGGGGCAACCTACGCCAGGGGATCACCGCCCTCACAGCCAAGAATTCCTTCCTGATATCTCATCTCAATCTCCCCTCTTTCAGTGTAAAACCGTTCCGCCTCATCCCATCGCTCCCCTCCCTGACCCAGAGTCCCCCCCAGCTCTCCTGGAGCCCCTTTAGGCACTGGAAGGGGCTCTGAGGTCTCCCCGGAGCCTTCTCTTCCCCAGGCTGAACCCCCCCTCTCCCAGCCTGTCCTCCCCGCAGAGGGGCTCAGCCCTCGCAGCATCTCCGGCCCCTCCTCTGGCCCCGCTCCAACAGCTCCGTGTCCTTCTGCTGTTGGGCCCCCCCCGAGCTGGAGGCAGCGCTGCAGGGGGGGCTCCCCAGAGCGCAGCAGAGGGGCACAATCCCCCCCTCGCCCGCTGGCCACGCTGCTGGGGATGCACCCGGGATGCCGGGGGCTTTCTGGGCTGCCAGCGCACATTGCCGGCTCGTGTTGAGCTTCTCATCAACCAACACCCAGATCTAATTTAAATCTCTCCTCTTTCAGTTTAAAACTGTTCCCCCTCATCCCATCGCTCCACTCCCTGGTAAAACGTCCCACCCCATATCTCCTGTAGGCCCTTTAGGGACTGAAAGGGGCTATAAGGTCTCCCCAGGGCTGAGAAGTGGCTCCGGGTGCCAAGGCAGGAGTCGCACCTGGGGATGGAGACACAGATGTCCGTGGTTTGTGGCTGGAGGTGCTGGGGCAGGACAGCGCAACGCTCTGCGGATTTCAATCTCTTTATTAAGAAAAAGGCGTATTACAATGACTCCTAAAGTACAGCTCCATACTCTGGGTATTAACGCGCTTTGAAAAGCACTTGGTTAAAAAGCAAAGTCAACATTAACATCGTCCTGGCGAATAATGGTGTCATGTAGTCAAATGAACATTCAAATAAAGCAGAGCAGTGTCAAACCTTTGGCATCTGTCCCACCGCAATGGCTCTCCCCAGCACGAGGCACAGGCTTTTATTGTTCTCAGCTGAGCTTCTCAAACCCAGCCAAGGAGAATATTTTTGCTCCGACGAAGCCGCAGCTGCTCTAGGACCGGAGGAGCTGTACGCAGGGGTGCTTCCCTCCTGTTCCTGCTGCCAGAGCCTTCCCCGGGGTCCTGAGCACAGCTCTGGGCAGGCAGAGGCGATGTCCCCACGTAGGGAGGCCTGTTATAGCCTTGGCGAGGACTGGGATGGCAGCGACCTTCTGTGTCACCTTGAAACACCCGAGCGAATACAGACAGTGCTCGTCCCTGCAGGGCTGCGGCTCAGCACCTTACCCACATCCCCTGGGGGAGAAAGGGTCTGGTTATCCAGACATACAAAGATTTGAGGGATTCCCATGGCCTAATAGTCTCCTTCCTGCTGTAACTGCAGTGACAGGGAAGGGGATCTTTTTTTGGAAGCCACAAGATCAGTGGGATCTATTGGAAAGAGGCAGGACGCATCACCGCACCCCGTGGAGAACCGGGGGCCGCTTGGGTTTGTGTCGGGCGCACTTCTCACACTCACACCAGCAGCTTCGTGACCCTGTTCCTGCCCGAAGGCGTGAGGGGAGGGAGGGTGAAATGAAGAGACCTGATGTGGCGGCAGAAACAAGTGTCACGCTCCCTGTCCCCCTGCCCACGGGCACCGGCCCTTCGCGTGGCCGCAGCGAGGAGCTGGGACCGCAGCATCGCTACAGGGCCAGCCGCCGGCAGTGCTGGCAGAGAGGAGACAGAGGCAGAAACCTGGCCTTGGGGAGCAAAGGGCAGCTTTTAAACAGCGAGGAGATGCGGCACTTTTATCCTCGTGCTTTGACAGGCCGCGTTGTCCAGCAGGATCCTCCGCAGCTGCTGTGCTCGTTGATCCCAGGTTTCTCTTGCTCACCCAGTCCCGGCACAGCAGCATTGATGATCTTATCCACGGTGTGAGGCAACCTACAGATGTAAGGGAGATTTCTCTCCCCTCCTTCTCCTTCCCTGTAGGACTTGGCAGCCAGGCACCGACAGTGCAAGAGGGTGACAAGAACAGACGTGCACCGAGGCGGCTGCGGCGTCACTACAGCGAGACTGGCTCGTCAGGGCCGCCGGGGAGCGAGGGCTGGCGTTCCTGGAGAAGGGCAGAATGCTGCGGCTTCACCAGGGGAGCAGGAGCCACCGCAGGAGGCTGCACACGAGGACCCCAAAATGTTCACCTACGTCCTGAAAATAAAAGTCCACCAACGTGCTGCTGATTTACCTTCCCGGTGGGGAGAGCTAGCTGGGCAGCGCTGCGGTGCTGCCCCTCCTCTGCCTCCTGGAAGCTTATTTTGGGGAACTCGTGCACAGAGATGCTCTGTGTGGAGCAGAGCAATCCTTGCCCACCGCTGGCTCCAGCTCTCCAGCCGCTTCAGGCGGGATGTTTCTCGCTGCATCGCTGCCAGCCTTCCTGGCATCCAGGAGAGGCCACCCCAGCCCCTCCGCGGCAGCTGCCCCTGTGCCCGACTTCGCTTGCAGTAAGGCGGTTTACAGAAAGCCGTGGGCTCTGCCTCGGGCCAACCTTCCCCGAGGCAGCAGGATTTGGCCCCGCTGCGGACAGGTCCCCGCGCAGTGCCGTGCAGCAGCGGGAAGGTCATGCAGCCTGCCAAGGGGGTTTTGGGGAGCAGCTGCGCCCTTTGGGCCCTCGCAACGGCACCCTCACAGCGGGGACGGGAAGGATGCAGCCGGGAGCACTTAGATTAGCCCCATCAAACACATTCAGAAAATATGGCTTTTTAATTCACAGGGTCAAGAGGGAGAGCTTCCCTGGGCTGCCCTGGGCTAAAGAAGTCCAGGGGAGCCTGCGCCGAGCCGCCAGGATGGGCTCTGCCGCTTGGAGCCACCGGCTCCGGCACGGGCACAGCTGCAGCGAGGGGAGCGGGCGCATCTCCTCCCCACCCGCCACTCGCAAGGTTCCACAATTCAAGACATCGCTTTCTCAGAGAGCATTAGGAAAAGTAATAATAATACTAAGGAAAAGAGAGATTAGCAAACCCAAGACATCAAATCCATGAGGCTCTGCAGAGCCGCAGAAGGAAAGGGGGGGTGCTGAGGAGAGGCGCCCGGCTGTTAGTCTGCACGCAGAAAGCTCACAGCACGTTGTGTTTTATAGACATAAGACATTGTTTAACAACCGAGCGTTATTGCTATGCATCCATTTCCAGTCTAATCATTAAGCTTTACGAGTCAACATTAAACATCGCTTGTTCCATACAAAGCACGTAGGTGTCAGTGGTTACACTCCTCGGTCTACGCGCGTCAGGTACACGGCGCAGGTCGAAGCTCTGCGCACCCTCTGGACTCCCAAGGAGTCCGGCAGCGCTAAATGCACCTACAGAGCCCCGTTACACCTTAGGGGCTAAGGGCTGATTTACAGTCCAAGACCGGGGGGTCTGCACGAGCCCCGCGCCCAGGGAGGGGAGGGCAGGCACTGCCCGGGCTCCCGCCGCTCCCTGGGGCGAACAGCGGCCTAGTCATTAAAAAATAGGAACGCTGTCTTTTTGTTCTTTTTTTTTTTTTTTTTTTTGATCATTTTGATCTCTTTGATCATTTTATATAAATACAAAGATTAAAATAATTTATCTCAACATCATTTCTATTACAATCATACAGTGTTCTCCCTTCAAAACGAGTGCATGTATGTGTGTGTATATATATATAAGTGTATATATAGTATCTCTACAGCCTCCCTCCCCCCCCAAGAAAAGCAGCAGTGGCTGAAGCAGGTACAGCGTGCAGGAGCCGATCCTTCCCGCTCCGAGGCAAGGGTGCCCAGGGAAAAGCGCAGGGCTCACCCCGACAACTCATTTCCAAGCACGTTACATCGGCACGAGTGGGGGGAACTGGGGTGCTCCCTCTCCATCCCGGTGGGAACCGACCCCCCTCGCTGCCCGCAGCTCTGCCCGCGCACCCGAGGGCTGCGGGGCTCAGGGCCTGCCCAGCTGCCCACAGACCCCCCGGGAGCACCGGGAGGAGGGAGAAGCAATCGGGGGACTGGAAATGAGATCAACTCCTTGAGCAAGCTGCTAATTAGCGGTGAAGAGGACAGGATCCCGCAGCTCAGACAGGGTTGCTTCATTTACATACTAGGCACTAAAAATGATGATTGCTAGGAAGGTATTTACACAGGAGGAGGATCGCACCTCTCCCTCCCCTTTTCAACGCTCAGGTCAGTCACGAACACCATGATCTTATCAAGGATTTTATAATAAAAACGCGACATCCTCCGTCTATCAGGATTGTCTAGGAAGGAGCGGGAAAAGCCGCTGTGCACACCACAGCTAAAGGAACAGCCAAACAGTGCGGAGACACGCGTTCCCCTCTTTCATGTTAAAAGAGAACAGAAAGGGATCCTCAGCAGAACCTCTCTGAACCTGAGACAAACAGCTATTTCCAAAGGCCAAATGGCCCCTCACCTGCACGACACCCCCAGGAGCCGGGTGGCCGCGACGCTGCACCCTGGGGTGCCGCCTGCGCCACGCAGCAGGAACTGCCCCTCGCCGCCCCGCTCTGCCTCCGCGGGGACGGGCGACAGCAGGGCCCCCACCACCCCCTGCTTGCCCAGAGCCGGGCTGCGGGCCTAAATCACTTTGCAATGGAAAACAGGCGGGAAGCCTCCCGCAGCCTTGCTGAGAGCCAGACCCGGGGCTCTTCTCCCTTGTGCGGCTGTGCCCGGGTGCTCATCCCCCAGCTGGGCATCACCAACGCACCCCACGCCGCCCCTCCACCCCCTGGGGAAGGCAGTTTGGGCACACAACGCATTGCAGCCAGGGTATGTGAGCACTCTGTCTGGGCTCTGTGCAGCATTCTTGGGGGGTCAATAGTTGGGGAGGGCAGGCGGGAGCTGGTGGGGGCTCTGTGCTCCCAGGAGAGCGGCTCCGGACGTGTCAGGGGCTGCAAAAACTTCCCCTTAAGGCTTTGCTTTCGCCCCCAGAAGCTGCACACCCCCGCAGGGCTTCAGCCAGGGTGAGTGCTCCCTGAGCCCCTGCTAGGGGGGACCTGCCCGGGCACGGCTTTGCTGGGCTTCTTCCCAAACTCGGGGGCGCATTAGAGACCATGGTAGGAGCTGGGGAGTGGAAGGGTCCCAGCCCTCGAGGGTGCCCTGGGGGGAGCAGGAGGGGTCTTGACCTCTGAAGCCTGACTACTCACATCACAGCCAAAGAAAAGGTACAAAAGCTGCTAATTTCTGTCTTGCTAGCGCAGCTCGTATGCTTAGGGGTTTATTTTTACCAAAGAGCTGGCCTAGGGACTGTTGCTGAGAATCTCGTAAAAGCATTTTAATATAGTATATAAATATTGAACTACAAAAATAGACACCTCTGACTGCATGGACGCGCTGCGGGTGAGCTCGGGCAGGGTAAGCCCGACTGGTCTACGAGGGCGACTCTTTTGAAGAGGTTTCAAACTGAACTGGAGGGAAATGGGGTCCGATCGCAGCCCGCGGCTTCCTCCCGCCCACGCCAGCTGCGGAGGCAGCGGGGGTCCCGTGGGATGCTGCTGCCCACGAGCCGGGCAGGGCGCTGCCTGCGGGCAGGGGCCAGGGCTCCCAGCTGGGCATCGCTGCCCCAGCACGCCCGCGCGGCCGGGCTGGCCAGGGCTGGCAGCCAAACCGTGGGAGCAAAACCTGCCCCTCGGTATTGCCTGGAGCACTCCAGGTCCTGCTGGTGCCAAAGCAGCGAGACCTTCGCCCTGCCTGGCTGCCGGAGCCGTCCTCGCCTCTCCCCGGTTCTGCTGTTTCAGAACATCCAGAGAATGGATGTGTAACGCTGCTGGTTTGCTTTGCAGACTGGGCAATGCTGCCCCGGCAGGGCAAAGGCTTCGTGCTGTATGGCCGCTGTGCTGGGAGGGACTGGGAGGTGGTGCAGGACTGGAGGGCCTGGCGGCGCTGGGAGGGACTGGGAGGTGGTGGGGAAGGACTGGATGGCCCCGCAGTGGTTTTGCCCTGGGGGACGCAGAAAGGGACACAGGTAAAGTGGCTTTTCCAGCCTCTGCTCCACATGGAAGCTGAACCTGGGGCTGGTTTGGCCCCAGCAGGGTTTCTGTGTATCGTGGGGCACCGTCAGCAGCGCGTTCCTGATGTGGCTGCTCAGACATCTGTGGGAGACCCAGACCTGGCTGTGGACGGGACTGGGAACCGACAAGCTGGTGCCCAGACGAGACCTGCCCGGCGCAGGGGGGTGTGAATCGCAGCCCTGCTCCAACAGCACGCGGAGCAAGGCTGCGGTGGGCGAGGAACTGCGTGGGGTGTCCGGCACTGGCACTCGCAGCTCCCGGCCAGCCGCCTTGTCCAAGTCCTGCGTGTAAATGTACTGTGGGGAAATCCGTGTTAGAGACAGCTGAACTGCTGCGCAAGGGAGAGAGGGCCTGGGACCTGGCTGGCATGGCTGCACCGTCCCCATGGAGGGGGGACCCTCCTGCACCCGTGGGACCGACTGTCATTCAGCTGCATCCCAGAGGACCCTCCTGGTGATGTCTGGGGCCTGCTCCAGCCCAGCCCCGGTGCCGGCGATGCCCGGGGCTGGAGGCACAGCTGAGCTCACCCCGCTGTGCCACGCTGTGTGCCGCACAGCCTGTCGCTTGCTGCTGCACTCCCACCTCCCGGCACCCCCGGCCGGGGAAAACACACCCGGCGCCTGCTCCGAGGGGCAGCAGCAGCAGGAAGATCTTCTCATCGCAGAAACGCTAATTTTCTCTTTTCTTTCTTTCCTTCTTTCCTTTTCTTTCTCTTTCTTTCCTTCTTTCTTCCTTTCTTTTTTTCCCCTTTCTTCCTTACTTTCCTTCCTTCCTTTTTCTTTCCTTTTCTTCCTTTCCTTCTTTCTTCCTTCCTTCCTTTCCTTTTTCCTCCCTTTCTTTGCTTTTTTCTTTTTTTCCTTTCTTCATTTTCTTTCCTTCTTTCCTTTTCTTTCTTTCTTTCCTTCTTCCTTTCTTCCTTCCTTACCTTCCTTCCTTTCCTTTTTCCTTTCTTTGCTTTTTTCTTTCTTTCCTTTCTTCATGTTCTTTCTTTCCTTTTGTTTCTTTCCTTCTTTCTTCCCTTCCTTCCTTCCTTCTTTCCTTCCTTCCTTCCTTCCTTTCCTTTTTTCCTTCCTTCCTTTTGCTTTTCTTTTTTCTTTCTCTTTTTTCTTTGCTTTCTTGTCCTTCTTCCTTTCCTTTCTTTATTCCGTTCTTTTTTCCCTTTCTTCCTTCCTTCTCTTCTTCCCTTCCCCTCTCTTCCCCTGGCAGCCCGCCCACCCGCTCAGCCCTTCCCCTGGCGCCGCCCGGGGCCGCCCCGGCTCCGACCCTCCGGGCAGGGGGCTCCTGCCGGGCGCCCGCCCTCCGCTGCCCCTTCCCCTCCCGGGGGACGAGGGAGAGCTCCCTCAGCCCGCGCCGCCGCCTACTCCCGGGCGCGGGGGGCGCCGCGGGGCCCGGGCCCCTGCCGCCCGCCCGCCCTCGGCCCTGCCCGCCCCGGCCGCGCCCGCCGGCTCCGGGCCGGGCTGCCGGGGGGGCCCGCTGCGCCCGGGGGGCCGCGGGGCCGCGGGGCGGCGCGGGGGGCTCGGCCGGCGGCGGGCGCTGCGGGGCGGGCGGCCGCGCCGCGTAGAGGAAGAGGGCCGGGTCGGGCATGGCGTCCTGCTCCTCCGGCGGCGCGGCCCGCGGGCGGGGGGCGGCCCCGGGCGGGCGGCGGGGCTGCGGCCGGTGCCCGCGGCGGCGGGGCCTGGCCTCGGGCGGCGGGGGCGGCTCGGGGGGCGGCTGCCCGCCCGCCCGGGGGCCCGGCAGGCGCTGGGCCGTGGCGTGCAGCTGCAGGGAGAGGTAGGCGGCCGCCTCCGTCTGCTTGTGCAGCTCCGTGTCGAGGATGGTGACGCGGTGGCTCCGCCGCTTCAGCTCCTCCAGGAACCGCCGCTCCTTGTTGCGCAGGCTGGAGCGCAGCGCGGCCACCAGCGTCTCCTTGTGCCGCAGCTCCTTGCGCAGCTCCAGGTTGTCCTTCTCCTTCTCCTGCAGCTGGGCCTCCATCGCCCGGCACTTCTCCTCCAGCTCCCGGTCCAGGACATCTGCGGGGACAAGGCACAGAAGGGCATCAGGGCAGGCGGGGGGGACTCAGCACGGTGCAGCAGCCCCAGCCTGTCGACCTCCCCACACTCCCGATGTGCGCGTGGACGCGGCTGCCGGCGTGTCCCAGCAGTGCCATCGCGGCTGCTCAGGCGCCATTGGGAGTTTGGGGCTCCAAAGACCCCCGTGAGCCACCCGAGCACAGCCAGCCTTTCTCCGCGCGCCGCAGGCGGGCAGGGGAACCCCGGCAGCCCCGAGCTGCGGTGCTGCGGGCGCAGCACCATATCTAACACCCAAGCGCGGGGACGAAAGCAAAGGCAGTTTCAGCGCAGGACGCCGGTGCTGTGGAACTTGCCGCCCCTCCCTCGCTGCAGCCTTGTGCTGCAGTTTTACAATTTCCCTGGGTTTTTCACCCTAAAATGCCTTTGAGTGTGTGCAAACAGAGGGCACAGGGGAACGTACGGGCTGGGGGAGTAAAGGAACTGTCGGCAGTGAAACCATCAGCCCAATTTAGGAGAGGTCGTCGAGCTCAAGCCCCGAGACTCCGCAGCCTCATTAGCGAGGATGGAGATGCTGATCCGGGCTTACGGAGGAGCCGGGCGGTGCTCGGCAGGGAAGGAACCCCCACCCTGGGCTGGAGGAGTGGGCTCAGGGGGAGCTCGGCTGGGGGGGGCGGCATGGCCAGGCTGCCACCCCTCCCCGGCTGCTGTATGCTCACCACGCTGTCACCTCTGGTCACCAACGCCTGACCCGTTCATGGTTCTGCTCCGGGCAGCCACCCAGTGACGGGGTGCGGACAGGACTTCTTAAAAGAGGCGCTGCATCGAGCCGCACGTTCCGCACAGCTCCCATCGCCCTCCCTGCCCTTCCCACCCTCCTGAGTCACACCACAGGCACCCCAAAAAGTGTGGCTTCACATGGGGCCCTGCACGCTGCTCCTGCGCACCCTCTATCGCTGTGGCCAGCCCGCGTGGGCTCCCTTCCACCCGCCTGCAGGAGGATAACGCCTGCCTGACATCCCTCCCACCACCCACCCACCCATCCCACTCGCCATCCATCCTTCCACCATCCCACCCACCATGGTGGTGTCAAGAGGCTGCATTGCGTAAACGCTGGTACAGCACTTTGGATAACAAAACTTTGCATTTCCTCAATCCCTTCTGCCTAACGACCTCGAAAAGCTGGAGGAGGTGAGGGATGGAGGGGAAGCGTGGCAGCCACAGTGACTCATTTCGTGGGGACTCTCTCCGTTCCTCTCCCCTGGGCAGCCTCCGATCTGCTGGGGACATGCACTG
Source organism: Pluvialis apricaria (assembly GCA_017639485.1). Classification (NCBI taxonomy): domain Eukaryota; kingdom Metazoa; phylum Chordata; class Aves; order Charadriiformes; family Charadriidae; genus Pluvialis; species Pluvialis apricaria. The sequence goes on from CM030024.1 coordinate 3,111,238, forward strand.
AAGGTGCGCCTGTGCATGGGCACCCAGGTCCTGCCCCACGGCCACCTGCAGGTCCACGGGGACCCACTTCTGCGGACCAGACAAGGTGCCCCTGTGCCCTAGAGGGGCAGAGCTGGCCCGGCCGGGAGCGCCGTGTGCTGGGGGGGCTCCCTGGGGGCCTGCAGTCCTCTGCCGCTGGTGGCCTTGCACTTGGGACAGCAAAACTGCCTTGGAGCTGATGCATTGGGAAGGATGCTCTGAAATGGGAAGGAGGAGACTGGAGTGTCGCTGGCTGCCAGATTTCACCTTCTCTCTGCACCTCCTCCGGGCAGGAGGGAGTAGGGGGGTCAGTGGCTCAAAATGCTCTTGTCCTTGGCCAAAAAGCGTTACCATCTCCAAAAGGAAAGGCACGCTGCTCCCGCGGGGCTCTCACGGGACCCCGGGGACCTGGCCCGGGCACAGATTTCCACTTGCGGTTGCTGTGAGCTCATGACGGGGTGCATTCCGCACGCTCAGTCCTGGGATGTGTCTGAGGGACATGGGCCACATCGGGAGGGGGCACATCCCACCCGCAGGTCGGAGGTGGCAGCTGGAGCAGCCGGCACGGGGGATTCGCACCCTTGAGGTGAAGGGGACCGAGCTCAGCCGGAGAGCTGGGCTGCGCGGCCGTGCCGTGAGCCCAGCGCAGGGTCACGGGGGGGCCGGGCCGCCCTGGTGCACCCTCCCTGCCCGCGGCCGGACTCCTGCCCCCGGCAGCCCTGGCTGCGAGCTCCTGCACCCAGCCCTTGGTGGGGCGCAGGGAGGGGAGCGAACGCTCCCCGCCGCGGCTGGCACCCGCCTGCGCTCACCCCTGCCTGCCTGGGCCTGCTCCCATTGTCTGCAATAATCTCTGCTTTTAACGATACGATTTGCAACCGCTTTATAGCCTCAGCTCCTAAGTGTCTTCTGCAGAGGAAAAATGCTTTATAATGAGATCTTAAGGGAGGCAGTTGCACGCGGTAATTATTACGAGTGGCATTTGAGGAGCAATCATTTGATGGCATCTTAAATTAGGTGGTTGCCCCATAAACGTGGCAAACGTGATCCCACTCCTCGTCAGCTGTTAAACGGCTGAAGGATGGGCAGAGACCTGTGGGTGGGATTCGCTGCAAATGATGGCCTGTGACACACCGATGGCACCCAGAGGGCTGGACACGAGGCCCTCCTGCGAGCAGCGAGCCCACCCGCGGCAGGGAAGGGACCCCGGGCTCGGCGGGGGGGGGGGATGTGAGCTGGGAATGGGGGTCTGTTGGGGGCTGCGATGGGCTGAGAGGGGCTGGGTGTGCACTGCCCGCTGCGCACCCCCCTCCCAGGGCCGGGAGCCCCACATCCCCCTGAAAGCAGCCACGGTGCTGCCAAGGGACAAGAACCCTGGCAGCCCGGTTAGAGAGGCCCTGTGCCCCCCCGGCACCGCCAGCCCTGGCTCTGAGGACGAAGCGCAGGCTGGGTCTCGGTGCCGGGGACTGTGCCTGGGCAGCGCCAGGGATGAGGTTCAGCTTCATCCCTGGGGTGGAGGAAGAAGAGGCGCCAGGCTGCTCCCGGAGCATCCTCTGCCAGCCACGGGCACCCAGGCGCCACCGCCTGCCCCTGCCTGCCCCGGGTGCTGTTGGGGTCGGGGATGTGTCACCCAGAGCTGTGTGGTGGCACTCGCTGGCCTGCGGCAGCAGCGTGGTGAGGGCGGTCTCAGCCTGTGGCACCTCGGGACAGAGGCAAGGCCAGGCAGGATGGGGCCCAAAGGGACACCCTGGGGACACAGACATGCACCCCCTCCCCGCCGGGCTGCGGACGGAGCAGGGCCATGGCGGGCGGTGGGAGCCCTGGGGCACCGCAGCCCGTGGGCCTCGCTGGCCACAGTCCGCCGCCTGGAGAGTTGCCCAAAGCACCCGGCTCGGGCGCCAGGCTGGCCGGACTCTGCTCCGCGGGTCAGGGCTGCGGGGCGGTGGTGGTGTGCGAGACGCAGGCAGCGGCGGCATCTGCCTCCAGACGAGGGGCTACGGCAGGGGATGCTCAGGAAGGAGGGGGGGGACGGTGCCCAGCTGCGTGCTGGCAGCGGGACGCTGCCCCCGGGGTGTCCCCGCTGCGCTGGTGTGTCCATCCGCAGCCGGCACAGCCCAGCCTGCAGCCAGGCCCCCTGCTCCCCCCGCCGGCCGGGCACCCCTCGCTGGAGGAGAGGAGCTGACGCTGTGGGCCTTCACCCCTTGGAAATGTGGATGAGCTCAGCGCCAGCTCCCCGCTCCTGCACCTCTCGGCCACAGCCCCGCATTTCAAAAACCTCCTCTCAGCCGCTGGGTCGAAGAGCCAGCCTGCTGCCTGCCAGCGCCGAGAGGTGCCAGAGCCCCGGCTTGCGCTGGTCCGGCAGGAGATGGCTCGCGCGGTGCAGGGGGGGACATGATCCCCAGGGGAATGAGGCTGCCTTTGGGCTGGAGAAACGCTTTGCCAGGGCTCTGCAGGCAGGCAGGCAGGCAGGGCTGCCTGTCCCACGCCTGCCCTCGCCCCGGCAGCAGCCCAGGAGGGGCTGTAGGACACAGGGCTGGGTGGCCCGAGGGGACAGCGCGATCCGCCATGGCTTCTGGGCAGCTCGACGCTGCTGGTCGCAGGCCTGGGATGGTGCCCGGAGCTTGCAGACATTTTTCATGCACCAAGACTTTTCTCCCCCTTATTTAGGAATATAAAGACTATTTTGCGGGCAATACTGACTGTTTGATGAAGCAAAAGCGCTGGGAGATTTTCGGAATCAGCGTTTGGATTGCAATTGGTGAGGGGACGCGGGGCAGGGAGGGGGGGCTGATAATGTCCTTGTTTCCCGGGAAGCTGCAGGGTTTGCAGGCTCTGAGTGCCGCCCTGGGGGGGTCTGTGAGCCGGGCTGGAGCAAAGCCCCCCTCGGGACGCTGGCTTCCACGGGTGAAACCTTCCTGGGTGGCTGCCCAGGCATTTCATGGGGCTGCCAAGAGGCTGTGAGCCCTGCCCTCAGCCCAACCGTCCCCTGCCGACAAGGTCCATGTCCCCTCCCTGCGCCGCCCCGATGGGCCCCTCCGGCCGCGGGCTTTTCGGGCGGCCCCCCCGCCCCCACGCACGCTCCCCCTTATCTTATCTCGTGCAAAAACCTGTGCTCTTACCTTGCTGGTGGGCTTCCAGCTCTTTTATTTCCAGGTCATGGGTGAGCTCTGGAAGAGAAATCAAATGGGAGTGAGAAGGAGCATCCCACCCGTGCCGCGCGCTCCCCGTGTCTCCCCCTGCTCCCTGCCGGCGCGCTGGCAATCATGGTGACTGCGGCGCTGCCTCTGCCTGGCCCATGGTGTGAGTGTGGCCATCTCGGAGCACCGGCCACAGGCTGAGCCAAAAATAGACAATTCCGGCAATTTATATGTTATTAACCAGGTTTGGGATCTGGCATCCACCGCAGTGCTTGCCCCTGCGACGTGGCCACGGCAGTGCCTGCAGGCCCTGCCCACGGCAGAGCGGGACGCTCCGTTTCTCTAGCGATGCCTTTTCTTTTTTCTAAGAGAGTTGCAAACCATTGTCGGTGCTTTAAATCAGGACAAAGAGCAGAGCACTGGACTGAAAATAGACCAAAGTGTAAGCTGCCGCCCCAAGTATTTCATAATTTACTGCTTCCAGGCTGATCTCTGCCTCTGCACGTGACGCAAGCGGGACGGCCGCGTCGCTGCGCGGTGCGCCCGCAGAAGGATGCTGCCCTGCTCCGGGGGCAACGTGTACCTTCGCCATCCTCTGCAGCCTGCCACCGAGCGCAGCCCAGGTGCTGCAGGTATGTCCCTGGGCAGAGGGGGACAAGGCAGCAGCAGCGCTGGAGAGAAGATGCTGTTTGCGGGCTGTGGCCCGCAGCCTCCCGAGGGCTCCGCAGGGCTGCTGGATACAGATGTCCCACTGCGGGACACGGGCTGCAGACCGCGGGCACCCCAAAGTGTCCCTGCCACCATCCCATCTCCCACTGCCGCGGGCCCAGGATGGGGTGGCAGTGCTGCGGGTCAGGGTGCAGGCAGAGCTGCGCCATGCCCACGCTGCACCCGGGAGCAGCGGCGGTGGCGATGGCAATGTCCTGCGGGGATGAACCCACCAGGGGGCTGCAGCCCCTGCCCGCCTGCTCAGCCCTGACATGCTGCCTGCTCTCTGCCTGCACGCTGCCTGCACGCTGCTTGCTCGCTGCCTGCACGCTGCCTGCATTCTGCTTGCTCGCTGCCTGCTCTCTGCCTGCACGCTGCCTGCACGCTGCCTGCTCTCTGCCGAGCCCCGGGCTACAAAACCAGCTCACAAAGGGCAGTGAGGGAGGGAGCTCAGGGACTTTCTGGAGTTCACTTTAACCTGCACGCCTTTACAGACAATCTCTTTTGAATCTATTATCAGAGCCCACCAAACCGCCAGCAGCTCTGAGAGGAGGAGGAGAAGGGCAGCAGCAGCATTCGGTTGTTTGGGGGCTTTTTCCCCCCCCTGAAAATGAGTTCAAATGGTTAATCTTTGCCCTACATTTCTCTTTTAATCTGCTTTCATGTTGACTCTAATCCTCATCACTGCCATGCTTCTGAAACGAAACACTTGGCTCAGGCTGCTCTGCCCGTCTGTCTTGGAAAACAAATCTGTAGTGAGAAGGCAGAAGTAACTGAGAATGTAATGCAGTTTCTGGAAAGCTTTCAGCACTCCCGACTGCCCCGTTGGAAATCAAAGGCAACTGTGTTATTTTTCTGAAGCTAAAATAATAGGTTTGGAGTCTCAGATATATTTCAAACAAAAACTAAAGCAGTCGCCCATTTCCAAAGAAGACATGGCCCAGCTGAGCGAGCGCAGGGCTCGGGGATGATGCACAACCCGGGGTCCCTGCTTCTGCGCTGGAGCCACGAGGGCTGGTGGGAACCTGCCCCGGTACTGTCCCCATGACCGCCGAGCGGCAAATCCAGGGGACAGCACCCCGCAGGGCTCTCGGGCGCTCCCAGCTGCTCTGCACTCCTGTATCCCGCCTCCCGCGCTGCTGCACGGCTGCCAGCAGCTCTCCCGCTCGGCCCCGGTGCCTCCGGGTGTCCCTTGCGCAGGGTGATGCGCTTCAACTTGCCCGGTGCAGGATGTGGCCGAGGAGGGCTCTGTATTCCCTGACCCACGGCTCTGCCCCGCAGGAGCCCCCCAGCCCCAGCCGCAGCCACCCGAGGGCCTGTGACCCCCTTGGAGGCGGCTGTGTGCCCCTCGGGGTGGAGGGGGGGGGGAGATGCTCACGGGCAAGCTAGAAATGGCTTTATTTAAGAGACGGCTGATCTCAACACGTCGGGCTTCCCTTTGCTGCCCGGGAGGACTGTCCCAGTGTCCCGACGCGTGAGAGCGCGGAGCACAGCCCAGCCGGCCAGCATTGCTCTTTGCCGCCCCATCTGCAGGGATTCCTCCCCAAAACCCGCTCCGCTGCCGGCACCAGCCTTCCCTCCGCCCTGCTGCCAGCACCGCTGAGCAGGCTAATTATTGCCACAAGGCTTGAGCTCATCTTCCAGTAAAAGGAGAAACAGAAGAGTCAGAGGAATCTATTGCTATTTCTGCTGTGTTTATACCTTGCAAATAAAACGGGAGTGGGAGGGAAGCCAACTCTCCTCTGTAACGTGAGGCTCGTTCCAATAAATGAATCACAGCACGCGGCTCTGGGCTGCGCTACCTTCCTGTAAAGGCTCCGACCGGGAACGCCGGGCTGCGGGGCTTTGCTGGGGCTGGCTCTGCCCTGGCCCCGCAGCGCGGGCTGCGGTATTTGCCCAAAGCAGCCGTCCCCCTGCTCCTGCCAGGCTGCGGTGAAGGGTGCGCGGCTGCCGGGGGCTGAGCAGGCAGAGGCTCCATCCCGCTTGCAGCTCTTGCTGCTGGCCCTTGCCGCGCGGCGGCGGAGGCTCCCAGGACAGCGGGAGCAGCGGGAGCTGCCTTGGGTGCGGAGGCAGCAAACCTGGGGATTCCTTTACTTGAATGAGGTCCCTTATGAACACGCTGTTCTGCTGCCAGGTCCAGCGGCGCTGGCGTGCTGTGTGCCCCCGCCGTGGGGCTCCCCTGGCTTGCCTCCCCCTCGGAGCAGACGGTCCCTCGGTCGGCGAGGGCTCTGGCACCTGGGAACTGCCACTGCTGCTGCCACTGCAGGCGGATGGAGCTTCTCGGGGCTGCGTAGGTGGCAGCTGAGAAAGAGAGCTCTGCAGGAGCGTGGGCATTTCCAACGGTGGTGCCTCGGGGGAGGCCGAAGGGATGGTGCAAAAGTTAAGGTCTAAAACAACAGCTCCAGGGCAGGCGGTGCAGCTCCGCAGGGCCACAACGCGGGGAGCGCTGACTTACCGGCACCTCTTTCCTCTTGCAAACAGCCCCGCCAGGTAACGGCGTTCAAACCATCAGCAAAGGCACCTTAAAACTAACCAGGGGCTGTGCCCCCATCGCTCCTAGTGGAGAGGTGTTGCAGCACCACACGCCTGGCAGATGAGGATGGGACTCGTCCAGGCAGACAGTGCTGTCGCTCTGGGAAGGAGCTCACCAATAACCAACTGTGCAATGGGCTCATTTCTGCCCCTGGGGACTCAGAACCCCCCAGCCTGATTTAGGCACGAGAACTCTGCCCTCTTGCCTATCTGGAGAGGCTGTCGGTGAAGCCATTAAAAGCAAACAAATAGAACAGCAAAAGCTCAGAAAGGATGGGGGAAAACAGACAATTCTGTCAACGCAGACATGTCTTTGTTTCCCAGGAATCAGGGAGGACGAGAGGCTGGAAGACAAGGAGTAATTAGCTACGGCTGAATTATTGATGAGAGTGATGGCACAAGTTGGAACGTATCGGCGGCGGGCAGGAGGCCGGGGAGCCATCGCTCCAGCGGGGCTGGCTGAAGGGGAGGGTGACATTGCCGCGGCGGGGCCACAGGCAGGGGGGCTGGTGGCCATGTGCCCCATAGCCTGGACAGGTCCCTGAGCCCCGCACCGGACTCGTGGCGGTGCTTCCCGGGCACCGGAGACAGGCAGACCCCGGCTGCCCACTGCAGGGGCCGCGGTGACCCTGGGGAGCCACTTGCCCCCGTGCCAGCTCTGAGCCAGGCTCCTGGTGACAGCCCCCGACCTCGGGAAAGGCCGGGGGGCTGCAGCCCCTGCCCGAGGGGCTGCTGAGGGTGCCGGGCAGGGACCCTCCCTCCAGAGCAGGGAGCAACCAGGGGCGGGCGGGCGGATGCGCTGCTGCTGCTGGTGTTAGTGCTCATTCAGCGCCGCAGCGGCAAAGCACGGCGAGGGGGTACCAACACCGGCGGTAGTGCCGGGCCGCTCTGGGCTGGGCCAGCAGAAAGGGAACAGATTTGCCTCTCTGTGTGCAAGAGAATAGAGAGTAACAAAATATAATCAAGAAAATCACATTTCCTCCCGTTCTGAAAGCGGTCTCATATGCCCCCACTATTGACGGCGTTCAACTCTCTTCTTTCCCTTAGCCCACGGGCGTCTGGGAGAAATGATGAACCCCTTTCACATTTTCATTATCAAAATACCTTTGCAGGCACAGGACACGGGAGGAAAAGGCAGGACCACCTTGCTGGCTAATGCTGGGCTTTGCCCTTTCCTTACACCTGCAGCCAAACCACTGCAGGGCGCAGGAACGCGCAGCCGGGAGGGTGCTGAGCTACTGGGGCTGATCCTCGTTCCGAGGTGTGCCCTGAGCACGGCGTGAGAACGCAGAGAGAGGGCTTAATGATGGACTATCAACACAGGCTCCTGTCATATCACCCACCCCGCCAGCTGATGCCCGGAATAAAAATCGCTCTGGTTCTTCGGTGTTGCGGCTGGAGGAAGCTGCCGGCACCCACTGGCAGAGGAGCGATTTCAGAGGGATCGATCCACACTAGATTTGGTGGCCACGTAGCGTGGTCTGGGGAGGGGCTGGTGGCACCCGGGCCAGGGGTGCAGGCGGGAGGCTGAAGGGGATGGGGATCCCCTGATCCCACACCGCGCAGGATGCCCGGCAGCATGGCACTCGCCTCCTCCGTGTCCTGCCGAACGCCAGCGCAAGCTGCTGTGTGGGACCGGCCCCGGGCTGCCAGCAGGAGCTCTCCTGCCCAAGGTCCTCGGTGGGCACGCAGCTCCCACACGCCACGGCCACCCCAACGCTCACCTGAGCAGTGCTTCTGCAAGCGGAGGATCTCCAGGTGCAGGTCATGGAGCAGCTCCATCTGCTCCTTCTTCAGGAAAGCGATGTGCCGCTGCACGCTCTGGATCTGGTGCTCCAGGGACACGGTCTCCATCGCAACCAAGTTCACGGTCCAGGCCTGCAGGGAGCGGAGACGGCTCACGATCAGACACGCAGCAGCCTGGTGAGCCCAGTCCCTGCAGCCCCGACGAGGGGCAGAGCCCGCTGGGTGCAGGGTGGGTGACCGCTCTCCTCTACCCTTTCCACAGGGACGTGGCTGTGGGCGAAGCAGCTCTGCTCAGGAGATCCCCGGGAATGGCCCCCAAGCCGTCCCACCGCCCCAGTGCCTCTCGGGCCGGCTCCCGTCCCACTGCGCTCGGGCTGGCGGGCTCAGAGACTGCATGAGCAGAAAATGCTGCTGCATGGACCCTGGCATCCCAGCAGCTCGTTTCTATTTTGAATTTGGCCCCAGGAAATGTGTTATTGCCAGGCAGGATTACATCTGGGACAGGATTGCTCCCCGCAGTCCCCAGGTGGGACGTGCACCAGAGACGATTTTGGCTCTCATTTGACAAGCCACATATTACAAAGCAGCAACTGCAGCGAGAGATCTAACACATGAAAAATACAATATGCTCCATCTAACCCGATCAGCGTTACGCAGCGAGGAGAGTCATGTTGTCTTCCAGAAGAAGAAACGTCTTCCGTGGTAATTCGCCTGGCAGACAAGAGCTGCTGTCAGTCCTGCGCCGGGCGGCTCAGCCCGCGGTGGGGGTCCAGCACCATGTGTTAATGGCTTCGGCAAAGCAGCGGCGCGAGCTGCCTACCTGTGCCGCTGCACCAGGGAGATAAAAATAAACCCCCAAAAGAACCCTTAATCCGGGGAAATACCATTTCGTACAAATGTGAATCCGTCCTTACGCCCCGCGCCCAGCCCAGGAGGAGGGGCAGCTGCAGCAAACCGAGGTGGCAGCGGGGAAGAGGCTTTGCCAGCAAGCCTGAGGGACGGCGTGCACTGCCCCGACCCTGGGAAGCTGCTTCCATTCCCTCCTTCATCCACGTCTGACTTCGGTTTTCTTTCTATAGAAACTTCAGAACTAAGCGAGCGCTTTGGCTCATGTTTACGGCACGCCCAGCTCCGTAATGCAGTGCATTTTAAGATAATTCCCGCAACCTAAATCAAATCAAACTGCATTTAAGCTCGATTCCCCAGTAAGCGATCTTGGCAGCGCCCCGAGTTCAAAGCTTTGCTCTTGCCAAGGCCTCTCCAGATTCATGCAATCCTCACCGTCGGGTCTCCCGTTGCATGACAGGGGAGGGGGGTGCAGTGATGCTCCAACACTAACGGGTTCGGGGTGTTCCCTGCCGTGCCCCGCTGCTGCGGCATTGCCCCAGGGCCCCAGCCTGCGCTCACCGGCCACGGCATCACCCGTCCCCTCCGCAACCCGGTGGCTCTGCCGACACAGCTCATATAGCCACGGCGGCTGTGGGATCCTTGGGGGACATCACCCCTATGCACAGGGAGCCGCTGCGGGGCGAGAGGGTGGTGATGCCCTGCGGCTGGGGAGAAGGGGCCGCGGCACGGCATGATGCTGCCTTCACACTGCCCCCCCGCCCAAACCTGCAGCTCTCCCGTCCCCCCCCCAGGGTCTGTAACCCCCCCTGCAAGGGGCGGCACTGCTCTGCCTCCCGGGGTGCTGCATGGCGGGGGGGGTGTCTCTGCTTTGCTGCAGCCCCTGCAAGCCCAGCAGCTGGCCTGGCTTCCACGGGGGATGTCTCGGTTGCGATACCCCCGAGCCAGGCCAGTGCCGCGGGTGCGGGGAGCTGCGGTGCTGCCGTTCCTCTCCCGCAGCCGGTGTGGGGTGTGCTGGGAGGGGGCTGGGTGGGCACCCCAACTTGGGATGCTGGTGGTGCTCAGACAGGGCGGCTAGAGGCAGCTGCAACACCCAACTGCCATGTAAATTAGTAGAAATCATAGAAATTGTCTTCTCCTGTGGTTGCTCCCTGCTCAAGGGGGTCAGACCAAGCTGTGCCAGGGGGCTGAGCTGGGGCTGGAGGGGGGACATGGCTCAGGGCTCACTCTGCACCCCAGGGGGGTGTCTGCCCACGGGGGCTCTGCATAAAGCCTAAAATAAGAATATTGGGTAATGGGAGCTGGCTTTGGCATGTATGGTGGATTGTCACTGTTTTTCTTTCATGTCCCGGGGAGCCATTTCCAGAGGCAAAACAATGAAATTTGGAGTTTTAGGATGGCTCTGCTCTTCAGGGAATGAAACGCACCAAACATTCACCCCGTGAATGCTATGGGAAAACACGAAAAAAGATAGCGCGATGCATAAAAGCAACAGATCATAGAATCATAGAATCATAGAATCATAGAATAAGTGAGGTTGGAAGGGACCATTAAGATCATCAAGTCCAACCGTTAACCTACCCTGATTTAAAAACACCCACTTCTAAACCATGTCCCTAAGCACCTCATCTACCCTTTTCTTAAACACCTCCAGGGATGGTGAATCCACCACCTCTCTGGGCAGCCCATTCCAATGTTTAATAACCCTTTGAGTGAAAAAATGCTTCCTAATATCCAATCTAAACCTGCCCTGACATAACTTGAACCCGTTTCCTCTTCTCCTATCACTTGCCACGTGGGAGAAGAGGTCAGCCCCCATCTCTCTAAAACCTCCCTTCAGGTAGTTGTAGAGGGTGATAAGGTCACCCCTCAGCCTCCTCCTCCCCAGGCTAAACAACCCCAGCTCCCTCAGTCGTTCCTCATAAGGCTTGTCCTCCAGACCCCTCACCAGCCTGGTAGCCCTTCTCTGGACACGCTCCAGCACCTCAATGTCCTTCTTGTAGTGAGGGGCCCAAAACTGAACACAGTACTCGAGGTGAGGCCTCACCAGTGCCGAGTACAGGGGGATGATTACTTCCCTACTCCGGCTCACTACACTATTCCTGATGCAGGCCAGGATGGTGTTGGCCCTCTTGGCTGCCTGGGCACACTGCTGGCTCATACTCAGCCGGCTGTCCACCAACACTCCCAGATCCTTACAAAGGATACAAAGATACAAAGGTCCTGCTTCTCATCTAAGGTGCTTATTGGGGGAGGTATGATTTATACCGGCTTAAAGCTTCCCTGCGGAACAATGTCATGGAAGTGACATTGGATCAGCCGGCTTAGCCCTGCCTGGCTGAAGGTACGGCGTGGATGCTCTGTGCAAGGAAACCCCGGGCATTTCCAGGAACCCCAGGGGATTTGCCGTCCCTCAGTGTTTGGCATTTTAAAACAGATCGGGGGGCGGGGGGGGGGGGGGAATCTACTTCTAGACTTCCTAATCATTCCTATTCTTCTGAGTGGCAGGGTGATGATTTTTAAGTCTTGGAAGTCACCTAGCCGTTCCTGCTGGCACTGTAATTAATAGACAAGAGAGCTGGCGTTCGCTCTTTGTGCCGCGAGAGCTGGCAATGACGGGGATTCGTTAAGTAGAGGGAGGGTAATTTCCTTGTGCCAGTGCAACAGCTATGGAAGTTACCTGGCACGGGCCGTAGGCTGGGAATACAAATCACACCACGGCGTGTGCCTTGCTGCCGGCCCCGGCTGCGGGGGGCTGGGGGAGCGCGATGTGCCGGGCTCTGGAGCAGCTTCTTGATGGGAGTTGTGGCACCTCATCTCGGGAAACGGCGGAAAGTAGGTTGGACGAAGCCCGGGGGATACGTAGTGCTATTTTCAAGCACTTTGTTCTGTCTAGTTGAAATGTCTTTAGCAGAAATGGCTGCAAATTTTCCATTGAACTTTCCCTCCTCCCTTTAAGTGGGAAATTCACCCATTTCACCAATGAAAATGTTTTCCTTTAAAAATAAATAGTTGATAAATATCAAGAAAGTCAGAGAAAAAAAAAATCTGGACTTGAGATCTGTTTGTTGTCCCTGATTTGGAAGATAAAAAGCCTGCATAATTTACCTGGGGGGGGGGGGGGAGGTCTGTTTTCAAAATTGCTATGGGAAATCCTTAGTGGTTTGGATCAGCTTTGCCTATCCAACGTGACTTTCACCATTTCCCTCGAGAAACAGCTCTCAGCTTGTGGCAGGAACGTCAGAGGTACCGTGTCTGGGGGAGAACACCGCATTTTGTCCGCACATGAAACTCCCGTTGGCACTAAGGACACGGAGGCAGGCAGGGGCGGGAGCTGCCTTCGCAGGGAAACGGGGACGTCGCTGGCAACGGTCGCGCTGCTGCCTGCGAGCAGCGATGGGGAGATCTCTGCTGGGGCTCCCGAGCCCCCCGCAATGGGAGCCTGGCAGGGCCACAGGCTGGGGCTGCTGTCACTGCTTCCCCACCGCACGGCCCCCATGGGCGAAGGGAGGAACGTGCCGTTCCGCTCCGCAGCCGTTAGACAGTCACAGGTAATGATGCAAGAGCCAAGAGTTATTAACGAAGCTGCAATTTGGTCTTGAGGCTTCAATAGTGTCTGCGAGCCATTCGAGTGTCTGTAACGTGACCAGAAGGGCGGACGAACTCTCGCCTCGCTGAGGCTGTGTCCACCCTTTACCCCAAAGGGTTTCAGAACCCATACCTTCCCTCCGTTGCTTCTGATGTCAAGTGGAGATTGCAGCAGCGCTTTGAGCCTTTAGTTTGACGCGTGCCTTTGGTCATCTCACACAGCACAACCACTTAGCAGGTGTTGGGAGTTAGTAGGGATTAGCAGCTGCTGGCTGGCTTAACGCTTTACTAGGCCATCCCATCTCCCAGCTAACAACGCCAAAGCTCCCCATGCTGAGGGCTTCAAAGCACCCAGCAAGCGCCGGTGACTGTGTTTCTATGTGGTGAAGCAAGGTGGGAACCTTCAGTCTGTGTCAGAGGCACGAGAGCCAAAGCACAGTGACTGGGGCTGTCACTCCCAGGGATGCTAAGAAGCACCAGCTCCCCGAGCCCCGGGCTCGCGAGCGTGGCTCCCGAAAGGTTGGTTGTTCTGCAGCAAGTAGGGATGGGGCTGGAAGTGGCCCTGCTCTGATCCCTGCCTTGCTGCTGTAGCTGTTACTTTTTCCAGACTAGTTCTAACTTGCCAAAGCAACCGGTGGTGGAAGCCTTTGCAGTGACCTCTGTGGCTTTGAGGAGTTATGTATGAGGTTACAACTCCAGAAAATAATGTCATTCATAATAAAAGCAAAGGGTAAGTGACAGTCCTCTTTAGCTCAAAGGATGCTGTGTGCCCTTGTGCTTCTGACAGTTGTACATACACACACAGAGAGCTGGAAAGGAGGCAGTCATCAGCTGAACGGTGGGTTTTGCCCCTTTTCAAAGGTGACACCTACAGTCGGAGCTGGCCCCGTCTCCCAGCAGAGCTGTGGCCAAATGCTGTTGCCAGTTTTGGAGATGGGGACATCCAAGGAGCTTTGCTCCATCACCGAGAGCTTTCCAGGAACAAGTTTCCCTTGCTGACCATCCAAGACTTTGAGCACAGGACTCCCAGGCCTCTCCCTGGCGTTGCAGGACGGGCGCTTGGGACCGGATCTTTGGCTTTAAAAATGCACTTTTAATATCTTAACCCTCAACTGCAAATTTACTCAGAGAGACTGTGAAAACTTAGCTGGTAAAGCGCCAGGTAAGTTAGAGGCGGTTTCTGGGCTGCTGAGCACAAGCAGTTCATGGGAGCCCGCGTGAGTGCAACCCATGAACATGAACACGGGGAGATATCCACCAGGAATAGGTGAGCGCGTGCCAGAATGAGTCTTGGAGAGCCGCTTCCCTGCTACGCTCGGCCACCCCCTGCCCGGTCCCTCGGCAGAGGGTCCCCAAGCCTGGGCCATGGGCTGGCACCCGGCCATGGCACTGACGTGGGGTGCAGCAGTGCCGGGCTCAGTCCCCCATGCTGGGTGATCGCGGGCATGGTCTCGACTGCTGAGCCTTCCTGTGGGCCTGCCCCTGCCTCTAATACACATTTATTTTCCTCACTCCTTATATTTCCACCATGCGATGACAGTCTTTGGGACAAGGCACGTCGGGAGTCCTGATCTCAGCTGGGTGTTTCAAAGTGAGAAGACCTCAGTGAGATTCACAATTTCATCCCAATTTATCAGAATTCTTATTTCACAAAACAAAATGACTGAAGAAGCCTCTTGAAGTAGCCACAATAACCAATTTAGTTGCAAGTCCACTAAGATCTCATTTCCTTTGCATGGAAGGACTGTTTGAGAATTTGCTTCCAGGGCAAAACTATACTGAAGCCTGTTGTTTAACGCCAATCAGAACCCCAAAACTTTGACCCAAGAAAAAAACTCAGTTCCTGATGATGCATTTGAAAGGCAGATACGGTATTGCATGTCCACATACCCCAGCACAAACACCGTCACACCGAGATCCAGCCCTTATCCGCGGAATCATTTTTCCCCATAAATGGCAAATTAACCAGGAGTCAGAGGGCACAAACAAGGTTTGCAGGAACAGGTCGATAATTTATCCTGCTGTGGCTGCCAGCAACCCCCTCTCCATCGCATTAAAACATACGCAGGAATAAGCACTGATACATATTAGAAATCTATACTGCTTAGTATATATGACCTCATAGAATACGAACACAAACTTTGCAACAATGCCACGAAGCAAGAATGTCTTTAAATGCAAGGAAAATAAGGCAGCAGGAAGCAAAGAAACTTGCAGAAGGTCACAGAGGTAGTGGCAACGCCAGGAATAGAAACTAGAGGTGAAATCCTGGCCTTGGGAAAGTCAGCGGGAAACATTCCCTCATCTCGGTAGAGGCAGAATTACACTCGGAGTCCTATTTGCTATTCATTATCTATCAGGATCTATTTAGAGATAAAATCAGCAGAAACGTTGATTATAAATTACTGTGTTTCCTCGCAATTCTCTAAACACAACTGCCTGACGAGCAGCCAGCGCCGAAGCTTGTCAATTGGTTGCAGATGCTGAAAGCAAGGCCGTGTTTTCCCCTGCTGGCTCCGGGGGAATTAACGACGGCTTCAGCTCTCCGTCAGGAGCAGGATTTGGCCCACCACCACCACCACCACCACCGCCGCCGCCGCTTGGAATCAACCCTCAGCTTGAGCGGGTGATGCCCGTGGTGCCCTCCTGCACTCCGGGAATTTTGGAGCACCGCTTTCTGCTGCCCAGTCGAGCCCTTCCGCGGACTTTGCCGGGTCCCCCGGGCTCACCCCGCGGTGGAGGGCGAGGGGAGCCCTTGGGGGCCCGGCACAGCCTCACACACACACACACACACACACCCCCCACCTTCCCGAAGAGGCGCACGAAGGGCTGTGCCCAACTTCTGGCGGGGACCGCTGGATGCTCTGCCCCGGGCTGCGCCCCGCAGCGCGGCTGCCGCTCCCTTCGCCTCCCCGCGCCGCTCCCGCACCCCGCGGGCAGCTCCGCCGCCGCTCTCCCCGCACCGGGGCCGCTCTCCCCGCCCGGGGCCAACGCCATCCCCCGCCTCCCCGGTGCCTTACCTGGGGGGAGCGGCGGGGCCCCGCGGGGCGACCGCTGGGCGTCATGGGGGGGGGGGGGGGGGGGCGGCGGCGGGGCCGGGGCCGGGGCCGCGCCGGGCTCCCGCGCTGCCCGCGCTGCCTGCGGCGGCCCCGCCTCGCCCGGCCCGGCCCGGCCCCGCCGCCCGCCGCGCCGTAAACAGGCGGCAACGTGACCGGAACTGGGGAGCTCCGCCGGGGCGGGGAGCGGCGGGGGGGGGAACGGGGCCGCGCCGGGGAGGGCGCCTACGGGGCGCGGCGGCGGGGGGTCCCGACACTGGGGGGCCCCAGCGCGGGGGACACCCCCCGCCGTGGCCGGGCCGGGGCTCCGCCGCCAACGGGGGAGACGCGTTGGGGCCGGGCCTCGGCTGCCCGGGACCCCCCCCGCCGGGCCGGGGCTCCGCTGCCCGCGTTCCCCCCCGCCGGGTGTGAGCTCGGCTGCCCGGGACCCCCCCGCCGGGCCGGGCCTCGGCTGCCCGGGATCCCCCCGCCGGGCCGGGCCTCGGCTGCCCGGGACCCCCCCCGCCGGGCCGGGGCTCGGCTGCCCGGGACCCCCCCCGCCGGGCCGGGCCTCGGCTGCCCGGGACCCCCCCCACCGGGCCGGGGCTCCGCTCCCCGCGTTCCCCCCCCGCCGGGCCGGGCCTCGGCCGCCGTCGCTGTCCGCGGTGCTGAAGGCGCCGGGCCGGCGCCGGGCGCGGGGAGGGCAGCGGGGCCGGGAGCTCGGGCCGGGCCGGGGAACCGGCAGCGTTCCCGTCCCCCTGCGGGGTTTTTTTTACTGCTTAAGGCGATTCACGGGGGGGGAATGCGAGCCCAGCGTGGGGTGGGACCCGCTTCAGCGCGGAAATCGGTGGGAAAAGCGAGTCAAAAAAGAGCTTCCCGGCAGCTGGGCTCAGAGAGAGGATGAGGAAAGGTTGTTTACTCATGTGGTTACTAATTCTTCGTGCCCTTTTGTTTGTGATATGCGGAGCAGCTGGGGCTCCAGTTTTCAAAGGTGACTAGATTCATTGCGCCTCTTTTACAGCAGGGGAAGCTCAGATGCGGTGGCCTGTTCCATGTTGCACGGCAGTGAAAGCGCAGAGAAATGGTAGCGTCCTCCCCGTCAGCTGACAGTCTGCTGATTCCCATTCCCTTACACCAAAATCTGCTACAGAGAGTGCAGTGTTCCTGGTCTGATGCTCAGATGGATTGTGCTACCATCCTCACATGAAAGCTGCTGCTATTCCACGTTTATCAGTCTGCAGCATATCAGTCTTCAGCGCACAAACAGCATGGGAATGTGTTGTAGGGCAGCCCACAGGATATGGTTTGTGGTATTGTTTTGTAATCCCACATCCTTTCCTCCCCTTGGTTGCTTCAGACCTCTGGCAGGGCCCGTGCCGCGCAAAGTGATCGAGGGTATGCCGTGGGAAATAATCGTGCCTCGTGCCTGCAGGAGGGCAGGCAGAGAAGAGCAAACTGCAGGTGTAATATGGTGGGTTTGTAACGTCCCTGTGCTGTAACAGCCGAAGACTGGATCCTTCCCTGATGCAAAGCGGTGGGGTACAGCCTGGCATTGTGCTGGCTGACAGCAGAGGAAGGCCTGGCTTGGGGTCGGGGCTCTTCTTTGGAGAGTGAGTTTAATTCACACTAAAAGAGACAATTAAATCGGGAGAAAAAGTGACCAGTGTGGTCTGAAGCTCTGCACATGCACACACAAGCTTCTGATTTGCGATGAATTATTCAGACATCTCTGCTTAAGGCCCCAGCCAGCACAGTCGAGAGCTTCCCAACACTCATCCAGTCACGCTGACTCCTGTGTGGGCTTCTTCTCACCTTGTTTTCCCTGGAAAGGGGTCCTTTCTGCAATGACAGGTTGTTTAAGAGGTGAGGGATTTTTGTGGGAAGGAGAGTGCGGACTTTCTTATTCAGAGAAGTGTTGTGTCATTAGGAGCACTTCTCACCCATTTGCAACTATCAGGTCAACACTTGCCAAGGTGTCATTTGTCCCTCTCAGTGCAGTTTGCTGTGTTGGGAGGTGGATGCTGTTTTTAATGTCTCAGTGTCTCCCCTTAACTCGTGTGCTAACTTGAGTAGCAGTGAATTCCAGATGGGGAGGCAGGGGGAAGGGGGAGGGGTGATTTCTGAGTGCATCATGTTTCACCAGGTTTGTACAATTTTCATTGATTTTCCACTGAATAAAAGACAAGCCTGCAAACAATCAAGGTCAGGCATTTGGGGACAGAGAGCTGCCTCTGTAAATGAGGTCATCGCTCCGGGATACAGCCGCGCTGCGCGGGAAGGCAGCGGAGCACGGCGCATCCTCCGCACCCAGTGTGGGACAGGATAACGCCGGCTGTCACCGCAGCGATTGCCTGGCAGCCTGGATTCAGCCACAACGCACCCACGCTATTAGTATTTCCCATCAGCTCTCTCACTTGCGCTCATTGTTCCTCAGCGGACTGGTTCCACTGGCAGCTTTTTGCTCTGACGGTGCTGCTCTCAGCTTTTTTGACTGGGACGTGACCTAGCCGTCCCTTAGCTCGTGCCTCCAGCAGCCGTGATGTTCTGCACTGCAGTTACACTGTGACCCTTCCCCACTCCCTCCGTGCTCTGAGAGACAGGAACCGCCTCTCCGATGGGTCTGCGGTGGTTTGTGAGCAACACAATGAGTCAAAACCAGCAGGAATGCCATTTCAGCCTCGGGAGGAGGTTGTGGCAGCACCTGCGGCCGGCCCGGGTGCGTGACTGAGCTCCGGAGGGCTCTTGGGCAGAGCCAGCCTGCTCCTCGCCTGCTCTACGCCAGTTGGGACACATCCAACCGCAGAGAGGGTGCTGGCAGCACCACTCGCTGTGCCCCCGTGGATGCGGGCAGGTGCCGGAGCGGTGGGCTCGCAGCGGGGCTCGGGGGCCAGCGGCTGTGGAGGGGCTCAGCTGAGCGCCTGGGCCCTGGGCTTCGCTGCAGAGATGGGGCTTCTCCCCCTGGAAGCCACCCTGGGGAGAGGGCGGTGGGGATTGCAGGGACTGCAGACACTGCAGCTAGGTGGTGCAGGCAGCAGCAGCCAGCGCCGCCGCTGCCTGCAGCTCCGGACCGACGCTGACCTCTAGCGACAGCGGTGCGGGCAGCAGTGCAGGCAGCGGTGCGGGCAGTGGTGTGGGCATCGGTGCGGGCATCAGTGCAGGCAGCAGTGTGGGCATCAGTGCAGGCAGTGGTGTGGCAGTGGTGCAGGCAGCAGTGTGGGCATCAGTGCAGGCAGTGGTGCAGGCAGCCGTGTGGGCAGCAGTGCAGGCAGCGGTGCAGCAGTGGTGCAGGCAGCAGTGTGGGCATCGGTGCAGGCAGTGGTGTGGGCAGTGGTGTGGGCAGCAGCGCAGGCAGTGGTGCGGCAGTGGTGCAGACAGCAGTGCAGGCATTGGTGCAGGCACCTGTGCAGGCAGCAGCGCAGGCAGTGGTGCGGCAGTGGTGCAGGCAGCAGTGCAGGCAGCAGTGCGGGCATCGGTGCAGGCATCAGTGCAGGCAGCGGTGCAGGCAGCAGTGCAGGCAGTGGTGCGGCAGTGGTGCAGGCAGCAGTGTGGGCATCGGTGCAGGCATCAGTGCAGGCAGCAGTGCAGGCAGTGATGCGGCAGCAGTGCAGGCAGCGGCAGCTCGCACAGCCTCCAGCGCCGAGCGCCTCTGGGCTTGGTCTGCCCGGGCTGGGGTCCCCCATCCCGGGGGGCTGGGGGGATGCTGGGGGTGCCAGGGGAGGGATGGGCAGAGCCCCTGGGGGGCACGTCTGGTGCTCAGGGACACTCGGCAGCGGGCCCCGGTGACTGTGGATGTGCGTGGCTGTGCGCGGGGTGTGTTTGAGCCCAGCCCTCGCGGGCCGCAGCCCCGGTGCAGGCAGAGCTTCCCGCAGTGGCCCAGCTGGGCACCCCGCGCCCCACCAGCGCGCTGGGCAGGCGGCTGCGGCAGGGCTGGGGGCAACGACCGTGCCCTGCAGAGAGGGGCGGCTGCAGAGGGAAGGCGGCAGGAGGGGAGTTGTGCTGTGAGCTGCGGTCTTGCTCAGGGCCTGTCTGTGACACGGTTTTTCTCCCATCTTAGCTGAGACGTTTGTCCAGGGAGGGCACATAAAGACAGTTGTCATCTCGCACTCCAGTTGCAGTCAGCGGAAAGAAAAAGGCACCCGGGCAGCAGCAACTGAGGCTGCTCCTGACCACGCGTCCCTCTTTCCTCTGGCTGCGTGTCATGGTTTCAGCTGGGATGGAGCTAACTTTCTTGCTAGCAGCTGGTGTGGGGCTGTGCTTCCGATCTGGGATGACAGTGGTGGTAACAGCCCGCTGGTGCTTTTGGTTGTGGCCAAGTGGTCAAGGCCATTTCTGCTCCTCACCCCGCGCTGCCAGCGATGGGCTGGGGGGCACAAAGCTGGAGGGGACACAGCTGGGGCAGCTGACCCCAACTGACCGCAGGGATGTCCCATAGCATGTGACGTCGTGCTCAGTAAGTAAAGCTGGGGAAGAAAAAGAAGGGGGGATGTTTGGAGTGATGGCGTTTGTCTTCCCAAGTCACCGTTACGCGTGATGGAGCCCGGCTGTCCTGGGGGTGGCTGAACATCTGCCTGCCGTGGGGAGCAGGGAAGGAATTCCTTGCTTTGCTTTGCTTTGCTTGTGTGCGCGGCTTTTTCTCTTCCTGTTAAACTGTCTTTATCCCAATCCATGAGTTTTCTCACTTTTACTCTTCTGATTCTCTCCCCCACCCCAACCAGGGGAGTGAGCGAGCGGCTGCGTGGTCCTGGTTGTCGGCTGGGGTTAAACCACGACACTGCAGAAGGAGCTGAGGGCCGTGAGCCTCTGCCCGCAGGTCTGTCTGCGGTTAGATGCTTTGCCGTAGGTGGGACAGCTCGCATCAGAGGTGACTGATACCGGGACAAAACAGCCACTTCCCAAAGCGAGTGTGCGTCTCAGTGTGCACTGAATTTAAACCTTCATCCCGCATCCTTCTGGAGTCCACTTTGCGGAGTGCTTTTAGACCACTACTTTGCCCTCCACCCCCCAAATTAATTATTAGGGAAATTTTTGCATTTAGTTAAAAAATGAATTTAACTTTGCCTCAAATTGTATTTTTCAACCTAATTGAAATGTAGTGTGTGTGTGCCTTCTAATTGCTTTGAAGAACGTAATAAGAAGCTCCTTAAAGTGATGGAGGGCTAAAAGCTAGAGGGTTTTGATAAATTTAACATTAGCTTAACATTTCCACAGGGATTTGAAAATATCAGACTTGTAAGGATATTTGCTTGAGCTAAGTAATGCAATTTGTCCTTCTTCAAAGAGCTGTAGCTCTGCCCAGCTGACTGCAGGGAGGGCTGCGGCGTGCCCCAGCGATGCTGGGGAAGGAGGGAGGCAGGGGAGCGTGGCTCTGCGATGCCCGGCTCAACGGGGCAAGGGGTTGGGAAATAGTGGGCCAAATCTGTCGGCTCGGCTCTGGCGTGCTGGCCCCAGAGGGACGCCCGGCCGGGATCAGCACGGCGCGGGCAGCGCAAAGGGGCGCGTGAAAGATGCTGGATGCATTAGCGTGTATGCGCTATGTGAACACGCCAATTTTTGAAATTTCTCATTATTTTAGAACTTTTTTCTTTTTTTTAAATTTTTATTATACTTTAGATCTCACAGGTAAAAACCTCTGTGTGCTGAAACAGGGGTGGGTCAGTTCCCAGGCTCCAGGGGGAGAAGGGAGAGCCTTGGCCTCTCCTGCACCCACTCCTCCGGCCACACATCCCCACAGGGTCCCATCGCTGCTTCCCACCCGTGACCTCCCACAGCGGGCGCAGGCACCGGCAACTCATCTGTCAAGACTGAGACTCTGTTTGTATTTACCAGTGTGACATTCAGCATGCCTCTCAGGCTCTGCAGAGCAGGGATCGGATTTTTTTATCTGCCCTCGGCTCCGAATCTGGCTGTGAGAGAGGCCAATCCAGGCAGAGCTGGTGGCTGCAGGCAGCTGATAACGGGGCCTCGCTGAGGGGCGAGCTCGCTTGCTGCCCGGCTCATTAAAAGATGATGATTTCAGTATCAACAATTTCCTGCTATAATTTCAGCTGAAGCATCCAGCTGAGGACAGAGCTACCAGACCCCACGGCGGAGGGAGCTGCTGGCGGCTCACTGTGTCCAGTGTATGGACACAGCCTCTCTGGGTGGGCTGTTTCCTTCCAGCCTTCAGCCCATAATTGTAAGAGGAGGCAGCTCCTCTCCAGAATCTGGGAAACCCCTCCCCAGCTGCATTCCCTTTATGAGACCCTGAAGAAGCCACGGCTGCTCCAGCTGATGTGGCAGAGCACCACTCTGCTTCCTAGCATGGGGCTGAGACGGAGGCATCAATGCCTTTCAGATGTGTTTGGGCCCTGCAAGAGTGGGACTCTCGAGTTGCCAATAATAGGTACTTACTTGAGTAATTAATGTTATTTGATTTAAACGAAGCAGTTGGATTGTGGGTGCAACAGCTGGGAATGCCGAGTTGTAAAATTATGCTCTAAAAGATCCGAAAAGTAAGGATTTAGGCCAGAACGTCATTTTTGACAAACAGTGTGATTTGAAGATCCTTGAAATAACTTCTAAATATGCTCCAGCATGTTTCCTGAGCGCTACGGGCCACCCGTACCGGAGCTCACCCTGCAGCTCCCGGGGGGGGAAGGCCGCCCGGTGTGGGAAGATCCCAGGGTTTAGCTTTGAATCCGCGGGGGAATAATTTTCCCGTGGCGTTCCCGGACCTCGCACAGGGCAGTTCTGCCGGGTGGGTGGGTTGGTTGGTTGCGAGGGTGAGCAAGGACCGGTGACAGAACCAGGGTTCAAGGGGGGGTGGTGGTGGTGATGTCTTCACACCCCCCCCCCCGAGCCTGTGCTGGTGTGGCCGTGCACCTCCGCTGCGGGGGGCTCGGGCTGGGCGGGGGCAGCCTGGCTGGCGGGAGCCCCTTTCTGCCTTTATTTCCCCCGGCGGCTGTTCCCGACGGACTTTGTGATGCTCGGCTCGGCCTCGCTGCGAGCGGTTGAGGGGCTGTTAAAGGCGCGTTGCCGTGCGGAGGCTCCGGTGGGAGGCGGCGGGCGGGAGCCCCCCCCCCTCCCCGCAGGCAGCGCTGCCGAGCGGGGCCGCAGCCCCCCCAGCCCGGTGCGCCCTCCGGAGCCGCCCGGGGGCCGCGGGCGGTGCGTCATGCTTTACGTAACCTGCCGCCGCGATGTGACCCCCCCCGCACCTGCCCGGGCCCGTCCCGTCCCCGTGTGTGTGTCCGTGTGTCCCCTCGGGTCCCCCCTCCCGGTGCCGGAGGAGGCGGGAGCGCGCAGGAGCCGCCGCAGCCGCTCCATCCCCCGCGGGGTGCGGGTCCGCGCTCCGGTGCCGCCGGGCGGCAGCGGGGGTTCGCCGGTGGGGTTCGCCGGTGGGGCTTCCCCCCCACTTCCCCCCCCACCAACCTTCCGCCCGCCCTGCGGCAGCGCTGCCCGGCCCCGGCTCCGCCACCGGCGCCGGCATGGCCTCGGGCAAGGCGGCGGGGGAGCGGCGCTGGGAGCTGGTGCGCTGGTGAGTGCGGGGGGGGGGACTCCGGTCCTGGGCTGGGGGGGGGTCCCGGTAGGGTCGGGGAGGGGGGGGTGTAAGTTTGTAAGGGGGTCCCGGGCTTGGCGCGGTGGGGGGGTGCTCCTGAGCGGGGGGAGTCCCGGCTGCTGAGCCAGGCGAAGGGGGATTCCCGGGCATCCCGGGCGGGGAGGGCTCCGGTGGGGTTGGGGGGGGGACAGGACTGAGCCCCCGCAGCCCGGGGCACCCCGAGGGTCGCAGCGTGGTCGTGGGTGTGGGGCTGTGGTGGGTCCCAGCGAGGGATGGGGGGGGGGGCACAGCTCCCCGGGCAGGGAGAGGGCGATGCGGGGGGGATCTTTGCCATCGGGGGTGCAGGAGGGGTGGAAGAGTGGGATCCCACAGCGAGAGGGTGCCCCGCACGGGGGGAGCGGCGGCAGCAGCAGTGCCCTGGTCCCGGGCTCGTAGCTGCCAGCGGGAACTCCCCGGGACAGGCACGGGATGCTCTGGGGGTGTCCCGGCTGCTGTGGGGTGCGGGGTGCTGCGGGCTGCTCCGGGCTGCGGAGTGTGGGGACGGGGCGATCGCGGTGGCCGGAGCAGCCGGGACGGGCTGACATTGGAAACAAGCTTTCTCTGTATTTTTTTTTTTTTTATTTTTAATTGTGTAGTTTGTGACGTCCAAAGCTTGTGACTTTTGAGCAGGGCGCTGTAGCGATGCCAGGCTGTGACTGGGGTGACTCCGCTACGCGCGGTGCTGCTGATGTCAGAGCTGGGCCCGGGCCCAGGGCTCGTCCCGCGTCCCAGCGCTGTCCGGGTGGGGAGCGGAGCTCCCGGGGGTGGGTGGCATCCCTGCAAACCTGGGGGAACAGCCAGAGTGGACATCATCGAAGGATTACTCTAAGGTTTTTTTTTTTCCTCTTCTCTCTTTCTTTTTCCCCCCTCCTCAGCACTTTCTTTCTTGCACACTTAAACCCACACTGTTACAATGGCTACGTGGCCTGGCCGTTCTGGCATCCCCGCTGTCTCACCCCCCCTCTTCCCAAAAGACGCTCTGGTGTGTGTGCCACTACTTTGTGCAGTATTATTACGTGCAAGAGCTGCAGGGGAGCACTGGGACTGCACTGTGCCTGGTTGCTTATACCAAGAAAATTAGCAGGTCAGCCCGTACCAGGAACACTCAAGGAGCCTTTTGGGTTTCCTTTTGCTGACAGCAGGAGGTCCTGAGTCCTGTGCTGTCGCTGCCCCCCGGCCCCGCCAGGACCCCACAGCCTGGCCGAGTTTGGGCGAGCGGCAGAGCCCAGCACCGGCAAACAGCTCCAGCCGTGGCCCTGCTCGTCAGGGCTGTGGGGTGGCTGCGGGGAGCCCGTGGCACTGTTATGCATCCCCCTGGCCCCATCCGAGCAGCCGTGGCCACATCCCGGCGGTTCATGGTGGGAATGCGCTGCTCGGAGCGCCCACATGCTGGGGAGCGGAGTGTGGGCTCGTCCTGGCCCTGGCTGGCGATCAGGGATGCTGCAGCTGTGCGTGCGTGTGTCTCCAACCAGTACTACAGGGGCTTTAAATAATTAATTGCTTGCTGATGAAATTTCATGTTCAGAGTGGTTGTTGGGATGGAGGCAGGCAGCAGGATTGTGTTCTGAAAGATGGGAACAACTGCTGTTACCGCCATTTTGCCTGTGTAACAGAGACCGTCGATTTATCACTCGAATATTACTTAATAAGCCTCAACATCTGGCCTGACATTCGAAATAACGTTAGAAAGGCATTAGCCTGGTCGTGGAGCCGCTGATAACGGGGACAGGGCTGCTGCGGGGGCCCGCAGGCTGCAGGCTGTGCCCCGCGGTGATGATGCTGAGCCGGGGGGTTGTACCTCTGCCGCCCAGGGTTCTACACTGACATGTCCTGCGCTGCTTTGGAAGGGTTTGCTCTTTGCTTTTCTGTGCGTGAGGGGTACGGGCGCGCACAGGTCTGGCCTGGGGGGTCGCATGTGCTCTGCAGCCGCTCTCCGGGGAGCTGCGGCCGCTGCCTGCGCTGGGCAGTCAGGACCGTGGCTCTGGTGGCAGTGGTGGCGGGTGGCCACCGTCCCCCCCCCCTGTGGGGGACGCCCCCGAAGGGATGCCCCGTCCCCATGGCTGACGGGGAGGGAAGGACAGGGACGGTGCAGGGATGCGGGCAGACGGGGCTGTAATGTCGTTTTGCTGCTTCCACTGAGGACCGTGTCAGTGGTGGTGTTGGGCGCACGGCTGCGAGCAGCGCTGCTGAGCCAGCCGCTCTCCGCGTCCTGCAGCTCCCTCTCCGCCATCCTGCGCTAATAAATATTTCAGTCTTTCTCGCTGTTATTTTTAGGTACGTGAGAGAAGGCCGGTTTCGGATCGAGGAGAGGACGCTGACGGCTTTCCAGTGGCTGTACTCGCCCCACCAACACCGCATCGTCAGCCGGGCGGACCTGGGCTCGCCCAGCAGGTGAGGGGGGGGCCAGTGGGTGCAGGGCCAAGGGCACGTCCCCTGCCAGTGCCACCAGCAGCCTGCCATGCTGGTGGGACCTGTCTGATCCTTTTGTCACAAGCCCCCGTGGTTTTGACGTGGGTCTCCTGCGCCTCAGCCTGTCTCTGGGGCCCGGCGAGTATCCGAGCATCTTGGGTTTCGCTTTGAAGTAAGGCTCCAGCCGCAGCTGGGAGCTGCAAACATCATGTGAACACCCCTCTGGTTTAAAGCAGTGGAGAGGGCGAATTACTGACTGCCTCCCCAGACTTTTATTTTTAACCCCCCCCATGCTGTTGGTCAAGCACACAACCTTTTGAGGACCCGCTTTATGCATACAGCACACTTGGGATTTGCTTAAAAACCAGATTGGGGGGCCAGGGGCGGCATATCTCCCATCCATAAGTCATCTCTGGATGGTTCGGTGGTTCTGATACCCCGATTTTGTTTGGTGCTTAAACGCTCTCCTTCACAGCTCTGCGAGAACACGTCTCGGAGCCACGTCCTGGGCATGTGCCGTGGCTCTCCCTGCCGATGCATATTGCATCGCTGTCGGTTTGCATCCCAGTGTTTGGTGATAAAATGCCATTAACATAAAAGCCTTGCGGGCCTCGAGACACATATCGTGCAGTGGCTGTTTTCCTGCCTGGTGAGAGCACTGAAACACCCCCAGCCCCCGGGTGACTGCGTGGCTAAAAGCTTTTCCCTCTTTATTTCAGCAGCGGTTTTGCTCCGAGAGCCCTTAAAGCCCTGAAGTGTTTATCTCCCCGGAATCGCGTGTCCCAGAGTAACGGCGGGAGGGGGTGCCCGGGCTGAGCCCCTCCCCAGGATGGGGAAGGGCTGTGGGTGCTCTCGGGGGCTCCCCGCAGGGTGAGGGGTCCCGGGGGGGCACAGTGCTGCAGAGCCCCCGGGCTGGATGGGGAGCAGGAGGGAGGTGCCCCCCTTCCCTCAGCGGGAGCCGTGGCGTGTGCCTGTGCCGCAGCCGGGCGATTCCTCCGCCTGCTGCCAGAGAGGCTTTCCAAAAACTGGAATCACCATGCTGGTTATTGATTTTTAACTAATTTTTGCAAATTGCTATCAAAGGCTGCATTAATCTCACCCCTGATGCACATATATCATGCGGCACATGGCACTTAAATGCGTGTAATACAGTTTATAATTAATGTCAAGTGCCATTGGGGTTAATTCCACTGGATTAATTTGATTTCCCGGTGGGCTGGGAAGTTACCTGGAGAAGTCTGGTAGAGCGTGTGGGACATCAGTGGCCAGTTCTGAACGGTGCCTGCATCCCTCTTACAGGGGGAAACTCTCTACCCGGATGGCAGCTGGGGCTGTTGCCCCGGTGCAAACTCCAGCCGAGTCCCGGGTTTGCCCGGCTCTGACCCTACAAGCGGCCGGGAGAGCGGCGGCTGGGGCAGCGCTCGGGGCGCAAGGCTGCCGTGGGCTGTGCCGTTGGCTTCGGCAGCTGCTCCGTGGGATGGGCGTGAGGATGAAGCTGTGTCGGGGATGTGTTACCATCTCTAAGCCCCTCGTTTGTTACTGGCGGCAGTGAGGTGCCCTGCACTGGCGTGTCCCCGCTGGCGGGCGAGGGACAGGGCGCAGCGGGCGGGCAGCCGTGCCCACCTCTCAGCGCCGACACCGCTCTCGGCTGCGGCACATTGCCGCGGAGGCTTCAGCTGGGGACCGTGTTAGTGCCTCGGGTGGCATGCTGACACTGGGATGCTCTGTGGCATTTCAGGCTGTCACATTATTTATCCGTCACATTAATCGGATCGGTGTCTCTATTTCGCACTTGCTGCTTTTTCTTTGCATAACGGCAGTGACACAGCTGAGCGGGAGGATGGCCGATCTGCGGGAGGGGTTAATGTAACAGGTGCGTTTTATTTTGATTATTTGTGCGCATTAATGTACTCATGGGTCCCACTTGAGCAGCACTTTGTAGAAGGAGGAGAGCATGGGTGCTTTCCCTTCAGCTCTTCACGCAGCTGGGCGGGTTTTGCGCTGGTCCCACGAAGGCAGCGCTGTGTCTGGAGGCAGCAGGCACGCTGCCGCCGGCGGAGCTGCTTTGCCTGGGGTGGGCCTCCCCTTTGGCATGGGAAGGCTTTCGGCAGCTGAGCCCAGCTGGCGCTGCCGGGGAGCAGCGTGGGGCGCAGCGGGCTGCCCAGCTCAGCTCTGAGCGCCTTCGGTAGCTGAAATCACTTACTTTGATGTTTAGTGCTGTTAAACAGATTTCAGAGCTGCCAAAAAAAGGGAATTGCATTGGTTTCACTGCATCTCTTTAGGAACCGGTGGGACCAAAGTGATGCAGCTTGTGACAGCTGCGCCGAGCTCCGGGCTCGTCCTTCGGGCTCTGCCGGGTGACAGCAGCGGGGGGCTGGGGTAGACGCCCCGTGAGCGAGAAAGGATGGGCCCGTTGGTGGGAATGGGAATTCTGGCTTTCCTTTCAGTGGGTCCAGATTTTGGCCCTGGAAGCTCTTCTTTTGTCTGATCCACTCTGTGTCTGTCTTTAATCCAATTCAGCTGTAGCAGATGAAGGAGCTCACACATAAGACTGAAGTCTGCTTTCAAAGCTGAATCCAAGGGGGTTACTCCATTTTCTAGTGATTTTTTTCGCAAAAAATCCTGGGCTGCATCCCCAGCAGCGTGGCCAGCGGGCGAGGGGGGACTGTGCCCCTCTGCTGCGCTCTGGGGAGCCCCCCCTGCAGCGCTGCCTCCAGCTCGGGGGGGCCCAACAGCAGAAGGACACGGAGCTGTTGGAGCGGGGCCAGAGGAGGGCCCGGAGATGCTGCGAGGGCTGAGCCCCTCTGCGGGGAGGACAGGCTGGGAGAGGGGGGGTTCAGCCTGGGGAAGAGAAGGCTCCGCGGAGACCTCAGAGCCCCTTCCAGTGCCTAAAGGGGCTCCAGGAGAGCTGGGGGGGACTCTGGATCAGGGAGGGGAGTGATGGGATGAGGGGGAGCGGTTTTACACTGAAAGAGGGGAGATTGCGATGAGATCTGAGGAAGAAATTCTTGGCTGTGCGGGCGGTGAGCCCCTGTCCCAGGTTGCCCCGAGAAGCTGTGGCTGCCCCATCCCTGGAGGTGTTCAAGGCCGGGTTGGACGGGGCTTGGAGCACCCTGGGCTGGTGGGGGGTGTCCCTGCCCAGGGCAGGGGGTGGAACGAGGCGATCTCTACGGTCCCTTCCAGCCCAAACCCTTCTGTGACTCTATGAAAACAGCCCTTTCAATCTAAAAGCCCCAGACAGGTTTAACGAGCAAGATCCTCAGCTTTTGCCAGTGGGTATTGCTCCAGCGATGCCACCGAAGCCCCCCCACCGGGTGGCTAAACCTTGCCGAGGAGCCCATTGCATCCTGAGCCTCTTAGTCGTTCCTTCCCCCCAGGTTCCAGCTGGCTGATGCGCTGCACCTGAGCAGCGCTCACTGCCCTCCTGCGAGGACGGGGGGAAGCGTGGGGGTGTGAGCAGGGCAGGCAGGGCAGCAGGGGAGGGTAGGCAGGGGAAGGCAGGCAGGGCAGAGCAGCCAGGGCAGTAGGGGAGGATAGGCAGGACAGGCAGAGCAGGCAGGGGAGGGTAGGCAGAGCAGAGGAGAGCAGGCAGGGCAGCAAGGGAGGATAGGCAGGGGAGGGTAGGGCAGCAGGGGAGGGTAGGCAGGGTGGGCAGAGCAGGCAGGGCAGGGCAGGCAGGGCAGCAAGGGAGGATAGGCAGGGGAGGGTAGGGCAGCAGGGGAGGGCCGGCAGGGCAGGCAGGGGGAGGGTAGGCAGAGCAGGGGAGGGCAGGGTAGGCAGAGCAGGGCGGGCAGGGCAGCAAGGGAGGATAGGGAGGGCAGGCAGAGCAGGCAGGGGAGGGTAGGCAGAGCAGAGGAGAGCAGGCAGGGCAGCAAGGGAGGATAGGCAGGGGAGGGCAGGGCAGCAGGGGAGGGCAGGCAGGGCAGCAAGGGAGGATAGGGAGGGCAGGCAGGGCAGCAAGGGAGGATAGGGAGGGCAGGCAGGGGAGGGTAGGCAGGGCAGGCAGAGCAGGCAGGGCAGCAGGGGAGGGTAGGCAGAGCAGAGCAGGCAGGGCAGCAAGGGAGGATAGGGAGGGCAGGCAGGGCTGCAGGCGGGCGGCTCTGCCCCGGTAGCCCCCTGCTCGGTGCCGGAGCCCCCCCGGCCGCCCGGGGCGGGGGTGCGGTGGCTGCGGGGGTGGGAGAGCCGCCCCGCTCCGCCCCGCACCGCCCCGCAGCGCGGCGCGCAGGCACTGCACGGACACCGGCGCGGAACCCACGGTAAGGTGCTTTTCCGTCTCGCTAAATGTGAGCCGCAGTCACGATATAGAGCGGTATTTAAATGCCGTGCGGGGACTGGAATATAAATACGCAGGGTAAGCCTTTCACGGCGGAGATTCAAGTCCGCGGTTGTCCTTGTTTTTACCCTGCATGGGATTGTCTGAATGCAAATGTGAGGCAGAGCCGGGGCATCTATTGTTGAGATGCTTTCCGATTCTCAGCTTCTCTGTTTGCGTTTAAATACGCGATGACTCCTTCAGGCATGTCGGCGTTGTGCGGCGGGGGCTCGGGGACAGGAGCGCGGGGTCTGCGTGCCGCTGTGACCGCTGTGGTGATTGCCAACGCGTATGTTAAATATTGAAAATTCAGGGAGGCAACTTCGGAAGGTGCTCTGCCCCATGTCTTTGGGGGGGCTCCCGGCGTTGGCGCTTGCTCTGCGCGGCTCCCCGGCAGGGCTGCGCGGGGTTACGGTCCTGCCTCCGCAGCGCACCTCCTTTGCTGAGGAGCCCCAGTTTTTTTTTGCGTTTGACAGAAACAGGGCGCTTGTTCGGAGTGCCCCGATTGCTGGGGTGACCCTCCTCCCCGCTGTCTTTGAGCAAGATTGTGGCTTATCTGTGCCGGAGAAGCAGTGTAATGTCTGCTCGCAAGGCAGAGGGAGAGCATTTCTTTTTATCCCGCTCATCTCTGCGGGCAGAGCAGCGGTGTAACCCGGTGTGCGAGCCCCATGGAGCTGATAAGGGCTGCACGAGCATGTCGCCTGCATCCCTGGTGTGTACAGGACGTGAGATGGATCCTGCCAGGTACTGCCTATTTCCTCATCTTCTGCACGCTCCAGGCTCCGCTGTTTTATTTAAGACTGCTTGTTGTTTTAGTAGCACAAGGGACATAATATCTGTCCACACGGCACGATTTATTGAGGGTTGGAAGCACGCCAAGGAGTCTAAATTCAGATTCAACAAGAAGCGTGATCCCAGCCAGCAGGCTCGCTTTCTGCATGCACCAGGTTTGACAGATATTTTGTTCTCCCTCTGCTGCTGATTCCTCCCAAAGAGCAGCTCACCATAACCATAGCGGCAAAACTGCCTTTTTTTCTTTGCTGATGTTTGTTTTATCATCATCCTTCCTTCCTCTTCATCCCTAAGCATATCTGTATGGTAGCAGGGTCTGGGGGGCTGCTCGAAGAATCCCTCTGCCGCTGTTGCCTGTAGTGTACCTGAAGTCAGATGCTCCGGTTGTCGTTAGTGGCTGCTGTGGAAACAGGAACAGGACTTCAGCAGCAACAGTAGGAAAGAGACATTTTTTTCCAGGAGCTAAAAACAGCTCATTCTCTGCAGACTTCTTTCCAATTTCGTGGGGGTAGATGAATCCCTGCTTAGAGTTAACATCTGCCTCCAAGTTGGATGCCAAACCAGAAAGAGCTGTTTCTTGACTTGAATTTAGCCCAGCTCATGCAAAAACCACCCAAAATGGTGGAAAAATACAGGTGATACTGGCAAGATGTAGCAGGGGTTTGGAAAGCTTGAGTCCAAATGCTGCGTGTCTTGTTTGCAGTATTCAGATGGAACCATGTGCAAGTTTGGCCTTGAATCCGAGCCCTGATTGCTGCCTAAATCTAATCCTGCGCCAGCGCATCTCGGCTTCAGGCGGTCGCTGCTTAACCATCTGCCGTTGGAGGGCTGGGGAGCGGGGCAGCGGCTGGGCTGGGAGAAGCCCCGCAGAGAGGAGGGTGCGAGGGCACAGGCTGGTTCACCGAGCCCGGGTCTCTGCTGCTGCAGGCACCGTCTCCTGTAACGTCTTCATAAACACGCTGAGCATCACTTAGGGTTTCCTTTCCTTTACTTCTGTTATTAGGAAACTGTTCCAGAGACTGTTTGTATTAAAGATTAGAAACCTCCTAATTTCCAGCCAAAGCATGTTCAGGTCTATCTCATGCCCGTGCTTTCCTCCCACCCCCACATTTTGCCAGCCCTGGTTTTTAGTTTAAGCAGTTCTTTTTCTGGCTTCCCACAATTTCTTCATACTCTGCAGTCGCATCCCTTCCCCGTGTTTGCTGCGTGATCTGGGCCGAATGCTCTCCAGCTCCTCTGGTCCAGCTGCGTGCCAGCGCCAGCCTGTCCCCCACCGGCAGGACCTTCTCCGGCCCTTGGGGTGGGTGTGCGGCAGGCTGCCACCCCGGGTCTGTAGGTGACTGGACAGGCAGGTGAAAACCAGCAGGAACGGGATTTCGTCGTTTTTTTGCCCTAACACACCCTCCCTCCACCAGCCCCTGCAGTGCCCGGGCAAACAGGCGATGAGCTCCTGCTCCTCCAAGCAGCAGTAGCAGGGGACCAAGGGACCGCGGTGTGGGATGCATGGTGGATGTGCAGGTGGCCACGGTGACGGTGCCCAGGGGCCTGGCACCGGGCACGGCCAGCTGGCCATGGGAGGGGGCGCGCTGGCGGCAGCGGTGCTGGCCCGTCTCTGGAGCATCCTGAGCAAGGCAGGCCGTGTGTGTATTGCAGCGCACGCCGAGAAACCTTCATGCTGGATCCTCGGGGGAGGCACCGAGTGCGGACACGGGTGTCTGCTGCTCATCTGAAGCATCCTCTCGTGCTGAACTTGCACGGGAAGGGGAAACAGACACCGAGAAAATTTGTGTGCTCGAACAGGCTCTTCCTAAAGAGAGAGCCTGCCTCGGGAATTCCGTCCCCTGGCTAGCGAGACAGAGCTCTAAAATGGGTGGACCTGAGAAAACGAGCAACTCTGTACATTAAATTCATAGCGGGCTGAGAAGAATTTAATGAGCCTGGAAGTCTGTGTGATGACTTTCTGTTCATGGCGCTGTGATCAGACAAGATCTGTGTCGCTCTGCAGTGAAGAGCTGGGTCGTGTGACGCTGGGAGAAACCAGTTGCTAATGAGCGTCAGGCTGGGTAACCAGAGAGCGTGTGTGTGCCCAAAATGTGAGCGCTGGGGATGGTCTCAGTGCCGCAGCGTGCTCAGCCCTCAGCAAACCCCGTCACCCCTCAGGGAGGCCCAAGGGCAGCAGCCGGGGACCCGGAGGGTTGTATCCGACTCCGCCGACGCTGTGTGCAGAGCGAGCTTTGGAGGGACAGGCGTCCCTTGCTCCACGTGGCTGGAGAGCGGGGTTTGCTCCTGAACGCGCAGCCTGGACCGGGCTTTCCTCGCCTCCCTTCTGCGCTGCCTTGAAGCAATGAGATCAATACTGCAAAGAAAAGACAAATTAGCATCGATGGACTTCAGACCCAGAAACAGTTAAACACATTGATTTGTGCTGCTGCTGTTGTCCTGAGCCAACCCAGGCTTTGCAGAGTTTGGCCTTGTCTTCCTCCGCGGTGGTCCCGCAGAAGCGTTTGCGTCCCTGCCAGGCTGAGCGCAGCCCTTGCTGGCTCGTCCCAGAGCCCCGCTCCCACCCACCGCCAACGTTTACTGGGACGTGCGTGATGGGGGGCTCGGCGGTGGCCCTTTCTGTGGTCCCCAACGTGGCTGATCAGAGTTTGCGTGTTTCTGCCGGGCATTGAGCTGCCTTGCTTAGGGCACGGCTCCGGCCTCCCTGGTGCCTGGCTGCAGCCCCCACGGGGTTTAGAAGTGACGTTACTGTGAGCAGCGGTGCTACCCCGTTCCTGCTGCCCAAAGGCGTTTGGGTATCGCGGTACGTGTGGTGTGGGGATGCCTCCAGAGATGCCCAGGGAGGAACTGCCCCTCTGCCCTGCGGCGGCCGGTGGGTTTATCCTGCCGGGGCAGCAGGGTGCCCAGGTCCAAAGCGTGTGGGACAGGACCCCCCCCTGCGCTGGGCTCCGTCGGTTGCTGCAGCCTGTGGGTTCCTCCGCCTCTCGTGGTGACCCTGGGGCTGTCAGTGCGTGCCCCGGGGCCTCGGTAGGGTGAGAAACTGCGGTGCCGGCCATGCCATTGCCGGTGCCTTCGGTCACGCCAACCCCTCCCTTTCACGGCGTGCAAAGAGCCACCCGGGGAGCGCAAGAGCCGCTCGCGGGGCGGAGAGGAGCCGGGGGTGCTCAGGGCTGGATGTGTCCCTGCGCGGCTGAGTCATCCGACCTTTCTGTCTCTGACATCCCCCGTGCAGCTCGGGGCAGCAGCGCAAGAGCTCCTTACAAACCTGAGCGCTGGGGCTGCTGTGCTGCGGCCGAGGGGGCTGTGGGGGGCACGGGCGCTTGGCCGGCGCTCAGGGGGGGCTCAGCCAGCGGCTGTTGCTTTCCCGGGGTCCACTGCTCTGCTGCAGTCCCCACGGCGTAGCCAGGCGCCCCCCAGGCCACCGGGAGCACTGGCGGTGCAGCACCTGGCTGTGGGGTCTGGGCTGGGCGCGCGTACCCCTCCGTCACCGCTGTCTGAGAAGTGACGTGTCGCAGGGTCGAGCGGTGGCTTCCTCCAAGGTCTGTTTTTTAGCCGTTTTCATAGAAGGGAGCGGGAGGGATCAGGTTGCTTTGGAGGTAGGGATGAGTCCGTGAGCCGTTAGCGGTGGCGAATGGCCTCGAGAGCGTGGAAGAGGAGCCGGAGCGTGGCGTGCGGCGTGGGCTGTGCGTAACCTTGGTCTCCGGAAGGGAGAGACTCTCGGGCCTTATCCCACACTGAGTCTGCCCCTGACGCATAAATGCTGTGGGCGGGAAATGAGCTCTCCGGAGCCCTGACCCCGGCGTTCGCCCTCGCCATTGCCGTGTTCTGGATGTCCCCAGGTGGGCTCTGCAGACCCTGGCAGGGGCAGGAGCCCGCCCGTATCCCCCAGCGCCCCGCGGCCCCTCGCCCCCGCCTCACTCTCCAGCCGCTCGCGGCCGATGCTGAGCGGAGCGTGCGGGACGGGGCGAGCGCAGCGACGGGGCTTTGCGTGGGCATCTAACCCGGCCTCCCCTCCGCATCCCCAGCGCGGGGACCGCAGCCTCGTGCGTGGCTGGCACCTGCGGACCCGGCGCTCTAATGGAGACCCCGGTGCTTGCAGGAACCAGAGCCGTTAGCCGCAGGCTCGCTGCAGCTGCTGGCTCCTTCCAGGGGACGCAGGGGATGTGTAGCGGCACTGGGGCCGCAGAGCATCACCTCTCCTGTGCTGCCGGCGCGCAGACCAGCAAGCCTGGTCACCAGCCTGGTAAAACCTCGCTGCCCAGGACGGACGGAGGCACAGTCTGCCCTTCTCCCCAGGCACGTTCAGCGCGCTTTTCCTCCCTGATTTCTGTTCCTCGGGTTAGGAGCACCTGGAGCAGGACTGCCTTTCTTAAGGAGGCTGCGAATAATTTACATGCTGAACTTTCTCTCTTTTTCTGGCCAGCTGAGCGTTTTGTTGGGAATTATTAGCCCTTCGTTTCTGTATGGAGGTGTTTGCAATTCTTGCTCTATTCTGCAGGCTGATCCCCCTCGTTAAAGCTCAGATGTAGTGAGCCCTCCCTAATGAGTTTAACGAGCGGGCTGCAGATCGGCGGGCTGCGCGGCTCAGCTCCCGGGCTGCCGGCCCTCCCTAAAGGGCAAAGCGGCAGATCAGGCTGTGGGAAGGAGGCGCTCACCGAGTCCCCTGCAATGAGCAGCCCTGAGGCTGACAGAGGTATGGTACGGTCTCCAGAAGCTCTCCTCAGCTTTACTGTCCTTCGGCTGGAGCTCACCTCTTGGGTGACGGTGTTCCCCCTCCCCGGTGCCGTGGCCGGGGCTGAGGAAGCCCCATGGCAGCCGGCGAGTGCTGCAGACCTGTTGGCTATTGAGCAGTAAATAGCCACCTTTGGGGGCAAGCTGGGGTTTGTGGGAGGCTGCTGGTTAAGGCATTGAGTTTCTCACTTCATTTCACTTCAGCAGCACCATAAAGGGGAGAAAATACTGTTAAAAATATTCCATGCGCTGAGTCAGAATTAATTCGGACACTGTTTTCCTTTGCTTTGTACATCGAGGCTGATGATATGCACAGCGTGTTCTTCCTGCCAGGACAAAATCTAATATTTCTGGGTGCCCACAACCTTCCTTAGAATCATAATAGAAAGATGAATACCCTCAGCGCGCCGCATGCAATATTAAAGCGCTAATGATGCAATCAGTCTCCCTTAGCCCCAGTAACAAAGGAAAGAATTACGCTGCCCTTCCTGAGCCTAATTCTGCTCTGCGGTGCGGGCTCTGACTGCCAAGGAGACGGCCGGGTACCCGCACCCGCCGCTCGTCCCCGGTCCATGCGAGGGCTCACGCGGGCAGAGGGTCAGCCCTGCGCTGCCGCCCGCGCCGGAGCCCCTCATCAGCGGTTCATCTTTGTATTCCTGCCCAAATGGCCGGGCGGCTGTGGGCTCCCGGAGCAGCCCCCAGCACTGGAGCAGCGGGTACCGTCTGCGCTGGCTCCACCGCGAAGGGCCCGGTGCTGCGGGGAGCCGGGGGCTGAGCCGCGTGGCCGTGCCCGGGGGCCGGTGGCCTGGCCACCCCGTCCTGCCACAGCTGGCCCGTCTGCAGGGGGCTGGGAGGAAGGTGCCATTGGACCCTCCTTTCTTCTGCGCCATCGGTCTATGCATTCGCCGGCGCTGTGTCGCACGGACCTTTGAACGCCGCGGTTCCGGTGGTCTCGCTGGCAGCCGCGGGTGCCGCGTCGGGGGCAGTTTGAGCCCTGTGGTCCCCCGTTAGGTGACGGGAGAGCTGAGCCGGGCCCGTGCAGAATTACCCTGTGTTTCTTTTCGTAAACAGAATCGCAGCCCAGCAGTTTGTGCTCATTAAGCTTTAATGCCGTGCAGTTGTCAGGGCACAGCTCCGGGCGCAGCCTCGCGCTCCCTCCCTCGCTGCGCCTGGTTGTGGGGTGCGATGGAGCCGCCGACGCGCGGGCACTGCTCCCCCTCCCCGTGAGCCGCTCCGGGACCGGGGTTGTGCTCCAGGGAGCTGCAAGCGCCTGGTGCACCAGGAGAGTTTGGTTTGATTAATTGGCTTGTTAACGATGTGGCTCGCTGCCCCAGCGGTGCGGTACCCCATCCCTGGCGTTCCCGGTGGGCTGCGGCTGCTCCGCGGCGCGGGGAGCGCAGCCGGGGGGGGTCAGGGCGACGCGCGCTCCTGGCTCTGGCAGAGGGCCCGTGGAAATGTTAATTTTGTCTGGTGCAGATGGTACCAAGGAGGCATCCTCCCCCAGGCCTTTGTTTCTTAATTTTGGCTGATGGCTTATGGTTTGGCTGTGCTTGCTCTAAAGGGAGGAGGGGTGTTTTTTTTCCCTTTCATTTTTGAGCCCAACTGTGTGAAATACCTCGGGGTGGGGGGGGGAAGAGGGGAAGCGAGAAAATGTCATTGCAGACAAACTATTTCTGGATGCACTCCCGTGCGGGTGAGGCGGCGCTGGGCGGGCGCTGGTGTGCCACGCTGGAGCCGAGGGAGGCTGGCGGCCTCTGGGGGGTCGGAGTTGGGTCCTTGCTGTATTTTTAACCTTTGCCTGGTTCAAACGCTGTCTGTCACCTGTATCTGCGGTGGCTGATGTGGCCGTGGGGGGCTGCTGGGCACGTGGGGATGGGGGGCAGGGAGAGCTCTGCTTGCACCCCCGCCAGCCGTGCGCATCCCTGGGCACTGGTGCTGCCGCTGGCGCGGGGCACGGTGGGCTTCGTGCCGGGCTGCCTCGCGCCTCTCCTGGGCAGCGGGAAACGGAGACAATTTCCCTATGGCCGTATCAAGGTCCTGCCCTCCCGGGCTCCGAAATCCCGGGGGAGGTATGTGAGTCACTCTTCGTGCGTTAAGCAGAACTGTCATGCCAACGAGGCATAACGAAGACCTGCTGGAGTAATTTTGACCTCCTGGCTGCAATGACTTCCAGTTAAAGGGGAGCCTGGTCCTGCCCTGCTGCGCGTCGCCCCCTCTGCTTCCACGGTGCCTCCGACAGCTCCGAACCAGCGAGTTCACGCAAGGACCGAAGTGGCAGAACAAGATGCAGTAATTGGTGCTTACAGCGCTGCGAGCGTAAATGTTGAAATGAAGAGCTGGCTGTTTTCCTGGGACTCTCCGAGTCGTTTTTGGTGTGATGCCAGCTCTGGATTGATGCTTCCCATGGCTGCTGTCGCTACCTGCCACCCCACCTCTGCGCGCGGGGCTGCGCGGGAGCTGCGGCGGTGGGGTGTTGTTCTGATGCACTGCAGAGCTCGGCCGTGCGGGGAAGCTCCCTGCTTTTATTTTCAGGCATGTAAATCGTGAGCGGCTCAGTAGAGCTGGGCAGACATCAACTGGTATGAGTGTAAGGAAGACATGACCTGGGGGAAGATGAAGCGAGAGGATAACGTCACACTGCTATTGATGCAGAGCTTTAACACGGAGCACGCAGGCCAGAGCGAATGTGCTCCAAGCAAATGCCTGCTCCAAATATTTCCTGGTACCTGAATTATGGCCTTCAAGCCTGCATTGTGTTTGGGATTTTTTTTTTTTTTTTTTTTAAATAACGTCCTTAAGAGCTCTAAAATGCAAAGGATTTCCATCATTTCATCCCTTTAAGGAGAGATGGCTGTGGGCAGAAAAGTAGGAGTTGAAATAGCTGGATTTCAATCCAAGCTTCTTCCCTGGAGTTGAGTGATTTCTCTCTCCAACTCCCTATCCCCCCCCCCCGCCTCTTTCACACATCAGACACAATCCAAATGTCTCTCAATTTAAAGCTTTTGGGTGCTTGGATGGGAGTCTGACTCTTGCAAGTGCCGAGTGCTGGGCTAAGAGCTGCCTCAAGTCCCCCGGGAGCCATGTGAGCCCGGCACTGCCCGGCGGCGCCGAGTCAAGGGGATGGTTTCTGTGTGGCCTGGGCGTTGTTTTAAATCACCGGAGTAGGAGGTGAGTGTTCAAGTAGCCGAACCAGTAGGACCTCGGCAGTCGGAGGCTTTCCGCTGGTCTTTGAAGTGCCGGGACCTTGGGAAGCGAGCTTTGGGTTCCTGTGTCTCGTGAACGTGGCCGGTGATGTGCGGCCGAGCAGCTCGTCCCCTCCTGGCTGCGGTGTGAGGTGAAGCTCCGGCGTTGTGCCGGTGGCACAACCCGAGTGCCACAGCCACGCCGTGCCGGCTGCGGCCCCAGGGCAGCGCGGCATCCCCAGCTGCCGAGGGGTGCTCGGGGTTCCCACCCTTCCTCCTGACCCTGACCCACGGAGGCTGAGCCCTCTTGCAGCCCCGACAGGCGCTGGTGGCTGGTTTGGGGAGGGTGTGAGGCCAGGGTGGCAGTCCCCTGGGCACGATGCGCAGCCCCCCGGGCACCACGCGCAGCCCCTGGCACCGGGCTCGCCTCCCCACGGGCTCTGCTGGGAAGGCTGGTGTGGGGACAATAGCCTGTTTTCTTGGGACTGTGTCACCGATGGAAGCTCATACCCAGCTAGAGGTCAGCATTTCCATTTAAATGGGATTTCTGGAGCCTGGCTATTAAATGGCCTCGGGTTTTTCGGTGGTGGTCAGGCCGCAGCTGCACACTTTGGCATTACGGAGCTGCTGAGGAACCAGAGGAGAGAAAACGTCGTGTGCTGCAGCTGCGTGGGGGCCGGGTGGGAGATGCCTCGCCAGGCTGTGGGCGGTGGGGGTCTGCTTGCCATGGGAGATGAGGTGATGGCATTTTTGCTTACCGAGGTTTTCAGTGGGACGTCCCCTGAAGCGCACTGGAGGGTCAGTTGGAGGATCCCCTACCGGGGAGCCAGCCTGGGGCAGTGAATGCAGCCCTGCCATTTCGGGGACAGCCAGGGGAAAGCCACCCTGGGAGGAGGACCTCTGCATTGCCACCAGTGACCCTCTGCACCCGGTGGCCGGCCGGGCTGGCAGGCGGGGTGGGGGCGGCCCCGTGGCACGATGCTCGTGGGTGACGCCATGCCTGTCCCTGACGCCCACGCTGCCCGCGCGGCGCTGCCCGCGGCTCCCGCCATTAGGAGAAATACGATATTTGCAGCGTAAGGTTGTGAAAAGCCCGAGGCCACAAAAAAAAAAAAAAAAAGAGAAAAAAAGGAAATGACTTTTCTTCTGGTGTTGGTATGCGTGCGCGTGTGTGCATGCGCTTCTGTGCTGGGGGCAGCTGACCGGGAGGCGCTGGGGTCCCCCCGCCCCGGCACAGCGCCGTGCACGCCTGCAGGAAGCGCCCGCCGTGGCTGTCCTCTGCACGGCTGGCACGCGGGTGCTGCCGTCCCCATCCACGCTTCCCCCCATGGCCGGAGCGCTCCGGCAGCACCGAGCTGCCACCATGTTCCAGAGGAAGCGCAGCGTCTCCTTCGGCGGCTATGGCTGGTGGGTGCCTTTCCTTTCTCTCCCCCCTCTTTGCTACCGGGAGCGCCGTGCCGCACAAGGAGCTTCTCCTCCCTTTGTGGCGTCAAAGGAGGAAGCACCGTGGTGCTGCGGCACGGTGCCCCTGCGACAGAGCCCTTCCTGCGGCCCCACGCCAGCGGGAGCCCATGGAGGTTGGGAAGGACCTTCTTCGCGCCATGGCGGGGAAGCATGTGGGTGCTGCTGGGCTCCGGCAAAGCCCCTCGTGAGCCCCGTGGGTGCCAAGCAGTGAGAGGACCTCCCGGGGGCACATCACCTGCAAGAGCATCCCATGGCTCTCCCCTGACTCCTTTCTCTCGCTGCCCAGGACCCACTGCCCGTTCTCCCTCCACCCAGGCAGCGACGCTTACAGCTGCGTTCAGCGCCGTGCGGTGCATGTGGCGAGGTCCCACCTGGTCCATGGCAGGTTCCCGCGGCCGTAGGTGCCTCCCCACGTCCTCCCTGCACCGTCTGTCCTTGGCTGCCGCCTGCACCCCGGGTTCAGCAGGGCTCTTTGCTTCTTGCGTCCCTGCCCTCCAAGACGTGTTGATCTGTAGGGAGATAGCTTTAAGAAAATGGCACTGTACTCCCTCTGCCCTTCCTCCGGTTCACCTTTCTCTGAGGTATTTTATGCCCATTCCGAGTCTGTGCTGTGATTGTGATCAGGCCGGGGGAACTGATGGCCGAATTGGCCGTTCTGGAGTGATTTTGGCCGTTTGGCACCGGGGCAGAGGGTCGCTCTGCCTTCCCCCTCCCTGTGCCGTGGTGGCTGGGGCTGGGCAGCCGGGGGCCGCGGGGGCTTTGGGAGGAGCGCTGGTGCTGATGGGCTCAGAGCTGCTTGGAACCCGCTGGGGGAAACGCTGAGTAACTGAGACGGTTGTGGGAGGGCGGTGAGCTCGTCAAGAGTTTCGGCAAAGTCTCCTGGGAATAGAAGCGCACACCTTACTGAAGCCAAGAGGTTTTTTTCTCAGCTGGATTTTGTTCATTTTTCTTTGCATAAAAATGGGAAGGAAGCACTCTGATAAACTGCTGTACAAATAAGCTTTGTGAAATACGGGCTCATTTTGTGGCAGAGAGAAATTGCATCTCTTGGGCAGCTTTGCCATTGGGAGCAACGGCTCTGGGACCCTGACCGTGCCGGGCGCATCCCGGGAGCCGCCGCTGTTGCCGGCTCAGGCTGCGATGGAGCGGAGCCGTTATCCCCCTTTGCAGGGGCGTTCGAGGCCGACTGGGCTCTGCTGGGTTGTTTTCCTCCTGCGCTTCGGCAGTTGCAGGGAAAAGATAACCACGAGCCGGAGAGTCACGCAGGAAAATGTGGTCTGACGGCTGTTAGAGGGCTGTGCTGCCGTCGCAGTCCGGGCTGGGGGGAAGCCGGGTGCGGGGCGTTCCCTTAAATACCAGCATCGGTGTCTGCGCAGTGGGAAGGGCAGACGGGGGGAGCTCCCAAGTGGGGTCGGTGCCCAACTCCCCGGGGGCCCTGGGGAAGACGCCCCTGGCAGTGGAGTGTCACCCAGAGCGCAGCGGGGCAAAGGCTCCCCCGGGTGTTTACGGGAAAGGAAGGCACCTGCCGCAGCCCCGTACCTGCATCGGCATCTTCCCGCGGCCGCCGGGGCCCGCGGCCGACCCACCCTTCCTGTGGGGCCGCGTGGGGTGGCCGGGCACACCCAGCCGCCGCGCTCTGCACCCGCAGTCGCTATTTCCAGCCCTGCGCTGGAGCGTAGGTTGGGTTTTCGTTCTGTCTACGGGCTGCATCTGCTGCCAGCGAGGACCCGGGAGGAGCGTGCTGGCCCCGGGCGGCACACGCGGTGCCACGGCTCGTGGATGTGGGGATGCGCATCATGTGTGATGTGCAGCCGTGGGTGATGCGCAGCCGTTGGTGTGCCACCCCAGCCCTGCCTGCAGCCCCTGCCAGGGTCGCCACGGCCCCGGTGCCCAGTGCGGGTGCCCACCTCTCCTCTCCCCTCTCCTCCTCGGCCATCAGCACCCACCACCTGCATCTCCTGGCCGCTCCCTCGCTGCCCGGGGCGGCAGAGGGGCAGACACCCCGTTGCGGTGCTGCCGGGGCTCGGGCAGCCCCAGGGCCGCGCCGGGGCGCGCAGGGAGGGGGCTGCACTGGGGCGTGGGGTGTTTCGCTTCACCCCTCCCCGCAGGGCAGGGCCTGACGAGGCGGCTTCTGAATTTAGTCATAGTGCAGCTGCGGTTTCCTTCGTAGAGGGGTTTCTCGTGTGTGTGTGGTTTGGGTTTGGTTTTTCGTTTTCTCCCCTCTTTAAGATGCAAAATAACAGCAACTGATTTTTTTTCCCGCGGTTCCAGCAGAGGCTGCTCGGTGCAGCTCCCCGCTCCGGAGCGGGTCCTGCAGGAGCTGCCCCGGCCACCCACTGTCCCCATGGCTAATTCGCATCTGTCACTGAGTTCGGCAACAGCTATTTACGCCAGCTTTAATGTGCACGTTGATTTAATGATCACCAAGGTCTGTGGACAGGCTTGTTAAGTATGAAGGGACACTAGCGGGTGCCCTGGGTCTGTTTGTAGAAGCAGTAGCGTGCTGGCTCCCCGGGAGCGGAACACAGGAGCTGATGTTTGGGGAAATGCCGGGAACGAAACTCCCGTGGCCTTGGGGTTTTGCACGTGAAATGTCGGTCCGAGAGAGGAACCCAGGGATGGTGTGTGCATGCGGGGTGGGCAGGAGGTGCCAGGGTTGAGCTGGGGTGGCTTTGCCCTTGTCCGTGGGGCACGGGGACACCCCACGCAGCGTTCCTGCTGCGTCTGCCCCGGTGCCTGCCCGGCTCAGCCAGTGGCACGGCGTGCCGGGGATCCGGCCCCGCTGCGTCACCCGCGGGTGCAGCCTCCTCGTGATGGAGAAGTTCAGCCTGGGAGCGGAGGGAGGTAAAGCTGCGAGTAGAGGGGAAACTGCATTTCTGCTGCCTTGCTGTGTCCTCTGCGATCGCAGTGCAAAACAAATGGCATTTGCGGGGGTGTGGGAGGTGGTCTGTGGTGTTTGGCTTGTTGTTTTGTTTTTTTTTTGAGAGTTGTGGAATTAATTCCATGTGGCAGAAAACAGAGCATTTGCAATGACTGCCAAAAGACATCGTTTTGCATTTTGAGACATTACTATGATTTGCATTAATTAATATTAATATGGCTTTAACCACAATGTTTCTGTGGAGGTAGACGCTTGTTAATAGTGCCAAATACGTAAGTGAAGCGGTTGGGGCTGCCAGCCCCACACGAACCGGCCGGGGCTGGGAGCGATGGGGCTGCTCTGTGTCGCCTCCGTCCGGGGCTCTCGGCGCGGGTGCCGGTGGTCGCAGCGGTGGCGGGCGGGTGGGGGGGGTCAGTCTGCGGGGTACCCGGGAAGGGGATGTGCAGCCCTGCAGGGGTGAGCCTGAGCTCAGGCAGCGAGGCAGCGACCGGCCAGGCGTGAAAATCCCGCACAGCGCTGTACCCTTATTCCTTCCCCCTTGGGCTGGGCTTCTGGGTCGAGTTTCGGGGTTTGGGGTGATCTTCCCAGCACGTCAGGTCTTTCTCAGGTCTGTCATCTTTAAATATGTGTTTTGTGGGAGGTGGGAACTGCGCTTTGGAGAGAGCGTGGAGGTGGGCAATGCCCTCCTCTGCTGCCCAGTTCACCTCCGGCATTTCAGGTGAGGTGGCAGCAGTTCTCCACTGGTCACCCCCAGGAATAACTGCGGGGATTTGGCTTTACGTGCCACCAGGCTTCACTTTGGGTTAAATTTTGGTTGATTTTTGTTTTCTGGCCAAGTCTTTCTGTGATCATGCTGTCAGCCAGACTGATGCCGGGGCCGGGTTTGCCAGCAGCGCCCGGTACCCGAGTCGGGAGGAGGGACAGCCCTCCCCTTGCGCCCGCAGCCCCCTGCGCCCGCAGTAACACGCTCCTCTGCTTTCTCCCCAGGATCGACAAGACGATGCTCGCCAGCCTGAAGATCAAGTGAGTACCCGCGCTCTTCCCTCGTGTACAGTGAGTTCCCTGTGAGGGACGCGGTGCTGGGAGATGGTTTTGGGGGGGGGGGGACGCTTTCCCACGAGCTGGGCTGCACACCCGGTTCCAGCTCTGGGCAGCGGCAGGCCGGCCAGCTCTACCTTCTCCCGCAGAGAGTTTTGTGCGTGTCCCACAGCTCGCTCCCCTGTGCCATCCAAAGCGATTCACGCACTGGATGATTATAATAAACGCGTGGACACAGTCGCAGCGTGATCAGTGGGTTAAGGCACGGACGGTGCAATGCCCGGGGCGGCAGCTCTGCCTTGGGAGGGGTGGGACACCCTCAGGTCGGGCAGCCGCTGAGCTTCTGGCTGAAACTCGGGGAAGCCTGGGGGATTTTGTTTTGGTTTGGTTTGGTTTGTTTTTGAATCTTGCAGTCTGGAAAGGCGGTGGGTGTCGGCGGGACAGTGGGTGCCTGTGCTTGTTGCCCAGCTCCGGCTCCTGTACTGCTGGGGGGGGCTCTGGGCGTTGCTCTGAAAGGGGCAAAGATGCTCTTGGGGCCCAGGAGGGTCCATGAGCTGGTGGTGTTGCTTGGTGGGTCCGTCTCGGGTTTGCCATGGACTTGCTGAAAGCGGTGGTGTGGGCCGTGTGGCTCCTGGCGAAGCGGCTGCTGGGCCAGATCCTGCGGTGAGATGGTGTGAGGCGTGCGGGATCACCTCCCCGCTGCGAAATGCCGTCCGCTGGATGGGGAAGAGCAGGCGAGGAGGGGCTGGGAATGGTGGTACTGATGCTCGCTCTTCTCCCGCCGCCTGCGGCTGTCTGGGACCTGCCCCCAGGTCCTGCCAGGCCTTGTCCTCCCGGCTGCGTGACCAGGGGGACCGATCCCATCCCTCCCGCTGCGGCACGTCCTCCCCTCGCCCCGGTTTCCGCATGAGCTCCTCGAGTCAGGGG
Organism: Pluvialis apricaria; assembly: GCA_017639485.1. Taxonomy (NCBI): domain Eukaryota; kingdom Metazoa; phylum Chordata; class Aves; order Charadriiformes; family Charadriidae; genus Pluvialis; species Pluvialis apricaria. The sequence continues at coordinate 3,156,154 of CM030024.1, forward strand.
TTTTCCGTCGCAGGCACACACGCGGCTCCGGCACGATCAGCATAACCGTGTGCTAATATAGAACTATTCTGGCCAAGCCTCCCTTGAGCTCAGGGTAATGTGTACGGGTAACGGCTCATGCGGTTCCCTTCTATAATCATTACTTGTGCAAATTATTCATTAATGGAAAAGTATACAGCAAGCCTTGGGGGAACCTGCTGCCTGAATGAGCCTGCGAATGCCCACTGTAAATAGCACAACGGAAACGCTGTTGCTGCGCTCATTGCTCAGGTTTCTGCTGAACTAATGAGAAGTTTAAATCAATGTTTACCGCTTTTGGGAGGGGAGGGAAATCTCAGTAGACTTTCCTTTTCCCGTGGAGCTGAGAAGGATTTAACTGCTCCTTGTACGCCGCTGCACGCCGTGCCCTGGGTTTTTTTCCCAGAGCCTGTGAGCAGTTCTGCTGCAGAAATGCCGTTTAACCTCCTGTCCCCACCATGGCCGGCAGTTAGTGCCACGCTGGGAGCGCTGTGCCGGTGCCGTGGGGCACGCTGCCGCGCTCCCGCTCGGGCAGGGGCGAGGGGCTGGGGCCACGTTTCTCTCTCCGTCCCTCCTGCCCCGGCTGGAGGAGGGGGTTTGCTCAGGGCGTTCGATGAGCCTCCGCTCGAGTTGTTTTGTCCCCGCTATTTGCAGCTAATGCTTTCCATAGCCTCGTATAGCGCCTCTGGTTTGTGGACAGATTGCTTCATTAAGTGGTTCTGTAATTGGGGCCCAGCCAGAGCCACATTAGATATTTGTAAAAGCTTTTAAAATTAAAAAAAAAAAAAGTTTTGGTTTTCTAACGCCCTCTTATTATTGCTGCAGCCTTCTGGCTAAGATACCCGGCGTGGGCAATTTTCTTGTGCTGTATAACTTGTTAACAAAAAGACAAGCTGCGTTCTGCAAGCCAAGGAGCACTTCGTGACGCCTCGTGCGCGCGGCAAACATCAATATTGACTTGCAGAATCCTGGCAGGGGAGGAAGAGCGCGTGGCGGTGGATGCGGCCCCGGGCTTCAGGCTGCAGAGAGGATCCCGGTGAGGCTGGGGGGGCTGCAGGACCCCCGCCTGAGCTGGCGCCTCATGCCCGGGGTGAGGGCTGTTTGCCGGGGTAGCGCCGAGCCCCTCGTCCCGGGGCAGCGTGGCGGTGGGGAGCGGTGGGCTCGTGTCCCAGTGGGCTCTCACTGCCGAGGATGAAGGCCGGGTCCGGCGCGAGGTCGGTATTTGGTGAGACGGATCGAGGCGCCGGCTGTGGGGGGCTGCGGGACGGTCCCCTGCCCGCCGCCGCTCTCACCGTTCGCCGTAATAAATGCACACATGCAGGTGGCACCAGAGCATCAAAGCGTTTTTCCCTCTGTCTTTTTTTTCTCTCCTTTTTCTTTTTTAATTTGGGTTTCATTAGTTCCTATGGTAACCGTGAATATGTCTGAGGGACTCGGGGCTGGAGAGAATGAGTAGACATTGCGGAGTGGGAGTGTCGGGGAGAGGTGACGGATGGGGAGCCCTGGCATCGCGGTCAGGGGCTCCGCTGTCCCCCTTCGGTGACGGGCACCGCCGGGAGGTACTGCGGCCGCACTCGGGCAGGGAAGGCGCTGCAGAGGACCGAGCATCCCCGAGCGGCTGCTGCTGAACGGCCACGTTCACTGCTCGGCCTCCGAAATGCCCAGGAAGCTCTGGTGAGTTTGGGTCTGGCTATGCCCTGGGGAGCCTTGCCCGTGCCTTCCCGGGGCACCGCGGAGCTCGTGCGCCCGGTCCCACCGCTTCGGCTTTGGATGTGCGGCTGGCAACGGGCCGTCCCTGGCTCTCCAAACCGCTGTTCGGGGGCAGGAGCGAGCTGAGTTTCTGGCTGCCGCGGGGGGCCGTGGGCTGCTCTGGAGAGCTCAGGCATGCTCCCGCCCTGCGTGGCTGGGGGCTGCGCTTGGGAAGCCTTGCGAAGTGCCCAAAGGCGATGTATGGGGGATGGAGAGTCTGGGAGAGGGCTGGGAAACACTCTGTGGCTGGTTTTGGGGGGTGCGTGTCCCCAGGGGTGGCAGCGGGAGCTGGTTTTGGGGGGTGCGTGTCCCCAGGGGTGGCAGCGGGAGCTGGTTTTGGGGGGTGCGTGTCCCCAGGGGTGGCAGCGGGAGCTGGTGCTGCGGGGCTCGGGTGCCGGGAGAGGGGCCGGGGCTGCCGAGAGCCGCTGGGAGCGGGGCCGGCCTCAGGGTGCTGTGAGATGGAGACCCGGGCACCTGTGCAGCAAACGGGATTTGGCATGTGTCGACCCAGGATTTTGGCATGGACCAGTTGCATCGCAACCTCTGTTTTTCTGTTAAGTTTTTTTTTTTTTTTTACTCTTTCCCCACTTCATGGGGGAGCGCTGAGGGCAGCTGAAGCCCCCAGCCTGCCAAAAGGGGCATCACATCCAGCCTTCCAAACCTCGGCGTGGTGCTGGTGTTTTCTCACGTCGCGTGACGTCTCTGCAGAAAGCTAGCAGCGTCTCCGCGATCACGGGGTGCTCTTGTGGTGCCCTTAGCGCTCCCTGGGGCACGGCTTCGCGCAGAGCTTGTGAAACGTGGCGGTCAGGTCGTACTGCTGGGGAAGGGAAGAGCTGAGCCAGACTGGCAGCTAAACCCACTTCCCAAGCAAGGAGGTCACCCTGGAGAAAACATCAGCCTATCAAAGGATCTTTGCATATCAAAAATCAGCCCCGGGCAGATGAGCTTGCCTGGCGAGTTTGTTTGCGTCTCACAGCCGCCCTGCGCTAACTTCGGGCAGCACAGCAAGCGCAGGGTGCCGAGGGGCCGGGCAGGGACCCCTGAGCATCCTCTGCCTCGAGAAATCCTTGTACTGGGGACGCTGGAGGTGGGAAGGTGCGATGGGGATGGACCTGTGGGGACCTTGCTCTGATGGGGACGAACCCAGGGGGACCTTCCTCCTCCGTCCAGCCGGACCCCTCGGGAACGAGCTGGTCGGGTGATGTCCCGCGCAGGAGGTTCGCCAGCCCTTTGCCTGCTGGTGGCTCCTCAGCCCTCTGCGCTCTGGTTATTTTCTCTTTGGTATCATCAGGAGGGTGTACTGAGAAACCATTGAGTATTTTAAATAAATAAAAGAAATCAATAAAAATTAAGCCCCTCCTTGAGGCAAAGAGTCACCTCTTGCTTTAGCCTTATAAAGCAAAAATAGCAATGAAATAATCACGTCTCTGTGGAATAGAAGAGCGTTGTATACCAATTACTGAGAGTTAGTGTGTGTACAGCTAAAATTCACATGAAAGAGCATGTGATGCTCATCTGATGATGGGAACAGTGGTGGAAGATAAAGGTGGGAAGACAAGAGATGAAAGATTTACTTGACCTTCGTAAAACAAGCTGTGTCCAGGCTTGAGGCTCTTTAATATTTGATGGGCCAGAGCTGAGTTAATAGGAAGAAGTGGGAATGATTTGGCTTCTTGGCGGTAGCCACACTGTTGCAGTAATCTCAGAGGTTTGTGCTTAGGTCTTGTGAGGACAAGGTCTGGAGAGCAGATTGTGTCTAAGTAAATTCTTTTGACTTTATTACCACCTTTTAAAACGGGTAATTGCATGCAAACGTCTCTTTGGCAGTTATACTTTAGCTGTAGTGTGCCTTAGTGCAAAGAAAATGCTAAAAAACCTACCCCAAAGTGGCTCTCTGCGGCGAAGAGGGGAGGCGAGCAGGCTTCCTATTTTATTTGATTCGTAACTGCTCATCTCTGGGGCTGCTGGGGGAACCCTCCCGCAGCGACCCTCTCCCAGCTGACCCCCCCGCCGGCGTACCGGGGATGCCGATCCCTCAGCTCTGGTGCCGAAATGCAAGAGAGGAACTGAGCGTATGGCGCCGGTGTGCAGAGGGTGCCTCGGGACTCTCAACAAACTTTAAAATCAGCCAAAATGAGTGCTGGGGCACAGTGAGGGAGGGCCCGTCCAGGCTCCCAGCTGAGTGCTGGGCAGAGTCTCTAAATGGGTCTGTGCGTGGAGGAGAGTTAATTGGGCGCCCAGCTGAGGCGACGGTTGGTTACTATGCATCGTCCTGCCAGCTCCGACGCTCTTCTCGCCCTGCAGCGACGCCTCTCCCTTTCTGACGTCGCTGTTGTCAATTATATTAATTTTTATTGATGTGCGTGTGGCTCATCTAATCACAGCAGATTCTTCCGAGCTTTTCCTATGCCATCTTTCTCTGTCCCCTGACTCTAATCTCACTCTGATTTTTTGTAAAGTTCTGCTGGGAACTTAAAGAGCCCGTGATGGGTTGTGAACCAGCCGTCCCCTCGCCGGCGCCGGGTGGGTTCCTGCAGGGTTTCCCCTGTGTTCGCGCGGCAGCGGGGGGGTGAGGGGGCAGAGTGCCCCCTGAAATGGTGCAGCCCCTTCCAAGGGATGGCGTAAACCTGGTTCACCTCGTTTAATGTTTCCCCAGCGAAGCCGCCGCCGCTCTGCCCCCTCTCACGGGAGATTCGTGTTGCGCCGTGGGTGTGCAGGGCCGTGGCAGGTTGGAGGGACGTGGCCGGACACGGCATCCTGGGCACAACGAGTCCTTGTGTTGGTGGCAGGTCCCTGTGGTGGCTCGGCCACTGGCTGGAGCCACAAAGCCCCTCGCCAGTGCCAGGGAGGCTGTGGGCGAGCGGCCAGGGATGGTGACAGGTCCCTGGTGCCGCTGCGGGCACTGGCCCCCACTGCCCCCGCTCGCCGTCTGCGGCCCGAGAGCTGCCCCCCGCGCCTTGGGGGCAGCCCTGCCAGCACCGGGGGATTTGGGGGCTGCGCGGATCAATGTCACCGCTGCCTTAATGCAGACCCGAGGTGACAGCTCTGCCTGGCGGGGGGAGAGCCGAGCACCTTCCCCCCCCCCCCCCCCCGGGGCTCCCGGGGCTGCCCTGGGCTTTGGCTGTGCCGGGTCCACATTGGAGTCCTTCGCTGATGCGGTGATGGTTGGTGTGGCTTTGGTGGATTTTTTTTTTTTCTTTATTTGTTGTTTGGGTTTTTTTTTGGGGGGGCGGGGGGAGTGTTGGAGTTTGTTGTTTTTAAAAAACAACCGCCAGGCGCCCCCCTGCGCGCAGGTTCGGGCGGGGGGGGGGGGGGGGGCGATGGCCGTGTGGCGAAGCAGCGCCAAATCCCCCCATGGTTGCAGCGCGGGGGGGGGGGGTGGCGGCCCGGGCTCCTGCTGCCCCCCCCGGTCCCCCCCGTTCCCCGCACCGCCGCTCCCCGCCCGCGCCGGCAGTCGGCACTCGAGCGCTCGGCTGCGGCTGCTGCTGCCCGCGGGGGGGCCCGGGCGGGGGGCGCTGCTGCTGCGCCGCCCTTCAGGGGCGGCTGCCCTCCCCCTGGGGGGTTCCTGCCCTCCCCCTGGGGGGTTCCTGCCCGTCCGCGGCCGCGCTGCTGCGGGTCAGGGGGCCACGGCGCGGTTTGGGCTGGAAGGGACCTTAAAGATCGCCTCGTTCCTCCCCCCGCCCCGGGTAGGGACACCCCCCCCCCAGCCCAGGGTGCTCCCAGCCCCGTCCAACCCGGCCTTGGACACCTCCAGGGATGGGGCAGCCACAGCTTCTCAGGGCAACCTGGGACAGGGGCTCACCGCCCTCACAGCCAAGAATTCCTTCCTGATATCTCATCTCAATCTCCCCTCTTTCAGTGTCAAACCGCTCCCCCTCATCCCATCGCTCCCCTCCCTGACCCAGAGTTCCCCCCAGCTCTCCTGGAGCCCCTTTAGGCACTGGAAGGGGCTCTGAGGTCTCCCCGGAGCCTTCTCCTCTCCAGGCTGAACCCCCCCTCTCCCAGCCTGTCCTCCCCGCAGAGGGGCTCAGCCCTCGCAGCATCTCCGGGCCCTCCTCTGGCCCCGCTCCAACAGCTCCGTGTCCTTCTGCTGTTGGGACCCCCCGAGCTGGAGGCAGCGCTGCAGGGGGGGCTCCCCAGAGCGCAGCAGAGGGGCACAGTCCCCCCTCGCCCGCTGGCCACGCTGCTGGGGATGCACCCGGGATGCCGGGGGCTTTCTGGGCTGCCAGCGCACATTGCCGGCTCATGGTGAGCTTCACAGTCACATCCAAGTCCTGTCCCCCAGCTCACACGGCGGCAGTGGTCGCTCCTTTGGGCTCTGGGTGCTGGTGTGAGGCGGGGGGTGCTGGGACGAGGCACTGCTCGGTGCGCTCTGGGGGAGCAGGGACCAGGCGCTGGCTTTCCCTCTGCTCCTGCCGGGCGGTGCTGCCCAGCGCTGTGCCCTGGGGACCCCCGCAGCGCTGAGCCCCGCTGCCAGGCCCCGCGTCCCAGCACGTGCCGCCTGGGCGACCCCGCACTGGAGGTCTTCAGCCTGCGGAAGCAAAGGTGGGAGTCAGTAAATGAAAAGGAGAAATGTAAACCCAGCGGAAGGGGGGTGAAAGTAGGTCAGCGCGTCTGGGAGCTGGGGTGAATCCTCAGCCAGCTCCCGCTGCTGCCGCTTTATTTGCTTTTTATGCAAATAAATTAGTCTGTCAGCTGCATTTTCCTTTCCAGTTTAGGGTCCAGTGGCCCACGGATGAGCAGGTCAGCACTGTGCCATCGCCCAGCCGGGGCTGCCGTGGGTGCCGGTGCCGGCAGCAGCGCCCGGGGTGGGCGGGCAGGCGGGGGGCCGCAGGGCGGCTCGCCGAGCCCTGGCCGGAGCTTGGCTGCGGTGCTGGTGCCTCGGTCACCGCAGAGCTGGGCTGAGCGGGTCCCTTGCCCTGCAGCGTGCCCGGGAGTGCCAGAGGGCTGGCACAGCTCCGGGGTTTGGGTACTGCGGCTGTGCTGGGGCAATTTGCAGCGTCAGTGGCTGGTGGAACTCAAACAGCGCAGCATCCCATCCCGCCGACACCGTGTTCAGGTGCAGAATCACCCCCCAAAATCACATCTATTTTCTAGAGGGGAAAAACAAGCTGGGAGATGGGAGTCGTAATGATATCTTATTTTCTTTATGGACAGAAATGACTTTCAGTGGTCACAAGAGCTGCTCTTTTTGCTGCGACACCGTATAATTTTAAGAAGAAAAATCGAGAAGGGTCTGAGGAGCTTTAGCGAGGTCTGGTGGCGCAGGGGCACAGCTTGGCAGGGGCCAGTGCCCCCCATGTTCTCATTGCCCCAGCAGCGAGGATGGGGCTGGGGGCACTGACCCTCCATGTGCAAAGAGGGGAGCGTTTGGAGCCCCGAGGCTGCCGCTACCGTTTGGTACCCGCTGCTCCAGCCGGTACGGGCTGCGGCACGGCACCAGCGCCAGGCAGCCGCTGTCACACGGGCACCAGTGGGACAGGGACGAGCCGGAGGGGTCGGTCTTTGCTCCTCAGCTCCCAGCGGTGTTGGGGCGGGTGCTGCACCGAGGGGCCTCGGTGAGCAGCATCGCACGGCTGCTCACGGTGCGTTGTGTTGCAAAACACCCTCCTGCGGGCGGTACTGCTGCGGTCAGCAGGTGACAAACGAAGACGCGCTGGAGACGGCGGCCAGAGGACGGGCGGGCGGCGAGCGGGGCGCAGCCCAGCCCGGGGTGCTTGTCCCGGGAGGTGAGCGGCCGCGGGGGCGCAGTCAGCCCTGCCTCGGCCAGCCCCGGGGCTGGCTGGGGATTTACAAAATCTAGCCAGTCCCAACGTCTCCCCCCTATCTCGGGCGAGCAGGCGGGAGCGCTTCCCTCTTCGTGGAAGGGCGGTTATCGCCCCGGCCGCCCCCGGAGACACCCAGCCCTGCGCCCGCGCAGCATCCTTGCGGCACGTTTCAAAGCCTGCCTGGGACGGAGGAGGAGGGAGGAGAGGGGCTGTCAGCTTTGAGGACTTGGGGTGTTTCAGCCATTTGATCTGGTAAGCCTGATCTATATAAAATTTTGGGGGGGTTCTGGCACAGCCCCGCTGATGCTCCTGCCCTGGGAGACTTCATGTGGTGTTTGGCCAGGTCCGTTCCTCTCAGTGCCTCGCTGCAGATACTTGGGTTTATTTGGGGGTTTATTACAGCAGAACGCCCGGCTGTAGAGCGGAGGCAGCGGGCCGGGATCGGCGATGCAAACGCCGCTTCCCGGCGATGTTGGAGGTGGTGCAGCGGCGCGTTGTGCCCCTGTGCTGCCCAGTCCCATATGTTAAAATGTTGTTGTTGCTGTCAAAACAGCCTTCGCATATTTAAAGCTAGATTATCCACAATTACATCTGCCCAGAGGACTTAGCAACCCCACATGGGTCTATTTTTAGCTGTTTCAGAACTAATAAACCGTGCTGGTTTATATATCTTGTCTCCTGCTGTATTTATAGCCTGCCAAAGTAGGAGCTGTTTGCAGACAAGGGAAAGGCGGCCGCTCGGAGGAGTAACAGCCTTCTAAAAGCAAATTTTGTTGTGACGGGAGGTGGGGGGGGGAAGCTTTCATGGCTGGAGCGACAGAGACACCACCTGCCCGCGGGTGCGCGCTGCCGCACGCCGGGTGTGCAGGAGGACGGGGTTGTCTGCGGGAGCCGAGGGGCTCACCCGGGGCAGGGTCCCCGGCCGCTGGCGAGTGCCGGAGGTTTGGGGGGGCTTTCACTCGGCGTGCCCGCTGGCCTCCCCTCCGCCATAGCCATGCGTCCGCTCGCCGACAGGGTGGGTGCGATTTGGGGAGCGCGAGTGGCCCCGGCTCCGCGGCTCTGAGGAGCCCAGAGCAGAGCAGGGAGCAGCGGTGCAGTGCCAAAGCCTGTGGTTTGTTCCTGACGATAATTGTGTTTAATTACTATACCGCTCCTGCCGGCTGTTGATTTTCCTTCCAGTCGGCGGGGTCCCGGCTTCCCAACGGCGCCGGGCACTGGTGAGCCCCGCGGCGGGGACGGGCGGCTGCTGGCGCTGTGCCTGGTGCCCGGGAGCTGCCCGGCAGCGCTCCCGTGCCGCGGTGTGGTTCGGTGCTGGATGGTGGCGGTGGGGTCTGTGGTCCCTTGTCCCTAATGTGTCTGGAAACGGCCCTCTCCATCGCCGGTGTATTATTTCCAGTGGGGCTCAGGATGCTGTTAGCAGCTTCTGCGCTCAGTTAGCAAACAGCAGCGTCAGCGTTGGACCTGTGTGATATCTGAGAGCCTCACGTCTTCCAAAGCCCGCCGTAAAAGCCTGGCTCGTCTCAGACTCCCACCCAGAAGAGACGTGTGGAGGCTTGACAGGTACTTGAATAGGTCAGAGCTGCATTGTGAAGACTCAAAGGTCACTCCCTTCACACACTGTCCTGTCTCGTTCCTCTCAAATGTTAGCCAGGGCCAGCGACAGCTTCCTCCTGTAAGCGATTTGGTGTTAATCCTCTCCAATTTGGAAGGCGGAGCTCGCTGTTCTCTCCCCTGAGATGGTGCAGCGTGCATTGCTGGGTGACGTGAGGGCGGTAACCAGCCGGCCCGGCTGCACCGCGGGCTCGGAAGCAGGGCAGGGTTCCCACCAGGTCCTCATCGGTGCTCCAAAAACCCAGTGCAACTGCGTTAGCCGAGCGATTCGCTCTCTGCTTGCACGTTAAGCTCGAGGGCAGGGAGGCGGGCTGACAGGCAGGAGAGTGAGAACATGGCGATGAGACGTACGGGATCAGACTGGGGGGGGCTGTGTCCGCTCCCCGGGAGTGCTGATGCTCAGGGAAAGACGGAGAAACGGGACACATAAGTTGTGCCCTTTTATCCGAGATGCTATCTCAGTCCCCTTGCGGGCTCTCCGCAGCCTACACCGGTGGGAAAGGAGAGTTTTTCTTTCAACTGCGTTTGTACCATTGCCCGCGGCTGCGGCTGGACATGGTCGTGGCGGCTGCTGGGCTGTACGTACAAAAGACACGGCCTTGACCAGGGCGCTCTCGTGCTGCTGCAGGCACCGCTCCTCCTGGGGCGGACAAGCAACTGTCCAGGGACCCCCCAGCGGTACGGGCAGCGTGCACGTGGAGCCCGCAGGGAGCAGGCATCCCTCTGTCCGGCCTCCCTCGCGTGCGGGCCTGGGTACCAGCTGCCAGCGAGAGCTCCGGCCCACGGGCATTGTACCCTCCGCTTCCCAAAGCCCCGGCACGCTTGATCCAGGTCTGTTGTTCCCGGTCGTTGATGCGGTTGCACAGTGCGAGGTGATTTAACCAGGAAAATGGCTGTTTTCCAGCTAACTACTGCATCATTTTCTATCCTTTTGATCTGGAGCAAGAGGCAAGGAAAAAGCCGTAGAGCAATAGAAACCCATTTCTGAATGTGATTGACTTCAGCACATTCCCTATTTTACGGATGTGTCACTGAGATAATACCTGTGTTTTAGCTCCGCAAATTATATGTCTTTTAACACTCTCACATCAAACAAGGTGTCTGAGGGAGATGAGTAATCGAGACGGCAGCATCTCCCGGGGGAGCCGCCGAGGGCTGGGGAGCTGCGGGGTCCGGCTGCTGCCCTCCGTCGCACCGGGGTGCGTTCCTGCACGGGCAGATGACCACCCCTCGCAGTTCAGCGCCGGTGAGTGCAGCAAAGCGGGGCGCTCATCGCCCCCCGAGGGTTCTGGAGGTAGAAAGTGCTTCTCCCTACGCGGCACCCGCCTGCGGTGCTGCCCGGGTGCTGGCGCCGTTCCCGCGGGGCACGGGAGCTCACCGCAGCCTGGAATCACGCAGAGGCAGCTCCGGTGACTCCCTGTCACCAAAACACCCCAGCGTCGAGGGAAATCGAGGCCCGGAGACAGCATGAGATTTTTCCAGGGCTCCCGCAGACACGCGTGGCAGCGCCAGTCTGGTTGTCCTTGCAGGCTGCCACCTCCCCATCACGCCTTTAGATTGACTCACCCCTCCTGATGCTTTTTTTGGGCCGGGGGGGCTGCCGCAGCGGCGGTGGAGGGTTCGGGAGAGGGAGCGACTGCGGTGCCGCTGCCCTGTCGAGGGGGATTAGAGAGGCCCAGGCGCACACTCCGCTTGGCTGGGGCTCCTCTTCTACATAATGCGATTAGCGCTTCTCTGGAGCAACCCCTCCCGAGCCAGCTGAATATTCAGCATTGCCACGAGGACCTGCGTTTGCAGCCACCGGCTCCTCTGCTCCTTCTGCCCGCGCCAGCCGCAGCACGCCTGCGCTGGACCCCGTGCGGTGCCGGTGCGCCCAGCAATGCCAGCGGCTGCTGTGGTTGTTCAGGCACAAGTTAAGCAGAACCCTGCCGTGGTGTCAGTTTTAATTGCAGCAATCCCATGACTCACGTGCCTGGGTTTTAGGCTGTGCGGTGCGGGACTGGCGGCACGGTGCTGCATCCCACCCCGCCGGTGGATGCTTTGGGATGTTTAACCCGGCTCCCACAGGGATGGGGCTGAAGTGGTGGCTTTCGGCAGCAGCTGGGCTCGGGGACACAGATGGGCATCGCCCGTTGCTGCAGGAGGAGCAGCGCTGGTCGGGCCCGCACCGCTCCCTGCGTTCCCCTGCCCGTGGCTGATAAGAGCCCGTGCAGGGTGGAGGGCGGCTCTCCCGAAAACACTGGGCTCCAGTGAGCCATCCCCGGGAGTGTGACCCTTCTGCCCGAGCCCACCCTGCTCCCCCCTCCTCTGCCTGGGGTCCCCCTCCCCGCTCCCGCATCCCTCGCAGCATCCTCGGGAAGGAGCATCGCTTGGTTGAGGTTAAACTTTGGGTCTAATCCGGAGCTTCCCGGCTGGATGCTGGTGGCAATTGATTGGAAATAACGGCTTCAGGGGTGGTCTTTGTTCTGCACGGGGGGCTGGGGAAGGACCGAGGGCTAAGGAGCGCGCTGGCGGCGCTGGAAGCATCGGGCGTATGCCTGATGTTAGTTTGCTGTGCATCCTGAATCTGGCTTTATTACTGATGTTAATGATAAATGATGGCATTTAGTTCACTGATTTGCTGGTAAAATTTAAAGGATCTGCTCATGCTGTAAAGACTTATTTCCTCTGCTGATTTGATCTAATTTAATTGAATGCTGAAATCTTGGAGCTCATCTCTTCAGAAAGCATTCGTTCATAGGAAAAATACCCCAAATTACCAAGAACACAATTTCCATGTAATTGTGCCACTGTCACAGGCATGACTACCTTGTTCTGTGTTTAACCATCACAAACCGTGCAGTCATTCAAGGGAGCAAACCGGGCAGGGGCTGGTGCTGCACCCGAGCCCCGGGGCTCCCTGCCCGCCCCCAGCAGCAGCGTGACACGTGCCTGCCTTCTCCCCTCTGCCCCCGATTCTCTGCTCTGAAGTCCCGGGATGCGTGTGATGGGAAGGTGCTTTCGAAGAGCTTCTTTCCAAAGCTGTGTCTCTCCGGAGGCTGCTGAAGGAGGAAGGGTTCCAAAAATAAAACCGTGAGAACCTATAGATAGACATATAGACGCATGTAGATATGTAGACAGAGGGATATCTCTATATCCTCTTGCATGAAGCGGATCCAGCAGTTTAAGCCCCCTGGGCTGTCACAGGTGGTTTTATACCGAACACGGACCGGAGAACTGAGTGTTCCCATCTGACCCCGGAGCGTTTGGTCTGCAAAGCAGTGCTGCAGCGGCCCTGGGTGAAGAGCGTTGCCTGCGTTTGCGTGGCCTCGCTCAGCCCTCAAGGTTTTCTTTGCAAGTCACGACTATCATTTCGGTAATCTTCCCGGGCTGGATGAACCCTGACTGCCACGGGTCGCTGCGGCTCCTCCGGCGGCGCTGCCAGCTGCGCGCGACTGCTGAGCCCCCAGAAGGGCAGAACGTGCACCTTGGGTGGTGCTTCATCCTGAGCATGGGTAATTATGTGGGAGAGGACTTCTTGTTAGACTTTGCCGCTCCGGTTGCCAAGGAGGGGTGACTGGAGCATCCCTGCCTGCGGTGGGAGCCGGGCTGCCGAGGGCTAAGGTTCGGCAGGGCTGGTCGGCTTTCCCAGCATGTGCCTTGCGGTGCCAGTCCCGCGGTCCAGCCCTGCCCACGCTGTGGGGAGCGGGGCCACCAGAGGAAATGAGTGAATGGTTAATTTGCAGCTCATCTAATTAAAAGGCTGTGATTCCGAAGGCTGCTCAGGGAAGATGAGGAGGACATGGCGCTGAATGAGCTGCTCGCCGCTGTCTGGGGGCCGGCGGGGGCTGAGGCACCGGTGCCCACGGGCATGGGGGGCACGGTGGGAGGGCGGGCACGTCGCTGGCTACCGCCGGCGGAGCGGACACAGGCAAGACCCGCGCTCTGCGGTGCAAGTCCCAGCAGCTCTCGCGCTTGAGCAAACAGCCATTCGTTTGACCTCCCGCCAGCCTGCTAAGTAGGCAAATATTTACTGCCTCCTTCTCTGGGCTGCTCAGCGGAAGGGGAAGGGAAGGGGCATCGTGCCGATCGCACGGCGCGCAGGTCCCAGGGCCTGGCTGCACCGCCACCGGTGCTCTGGCACTGGTCGCCTGTCTGGGGTACAAATACTGCTGGAGCGTGTCCAGAGGAGGGCCATGAGGATGATCCGAGGGCTGGAGCACCTCTCCTATGAGGAGAGGCTGAGAGAGTTGGGGCTGTTCAGCCTGGAGAAGAGAAGGCTCCGGGGACACCTTATTGCGGCTTTCCAGTCCCTAAAGGGGCTACAGGAGAGCTGGGGAAGGACTTTTTACAAGGGCATGGAGTGATAGGACGAGGGGGAATGGCTTTAAGCTGGAAGAGGGCAGGTTTAGATTGATCATTAGGAAGAAGTTTTTCACTTTAAGGGTGGTAAGGAACAGGCTGCCCAGAGAGGCTGTTGAAGCCCCGTCCCTGGAGGTGTTCAAGGCCAGGCTGGACGGGGCCTTGGGCACCCTGGGCTGGTGGGAGGTGTCCCTGCCTGTGGCAGGGGGTTGGAACTCGATGATCTTCAAGGTCCTTTCCAACCTAAACCATTCTGTGATTCTATGATTCTATGAAATAGCCCCGTTGTGACATCCACTTTCAGCCTTTTGTGCTCAAAGTTTAAGCGCGCTGTGATAACGCAAACTCATTTTTTATCACCGTGCTAACGCAGAGACACCTTAGGTTGTACCCTGCATGCTATGGCGATGTACAGCGGTGTCAAAGGGCTATAGTAACACCCTGTGCGGAAGCGTTCAGCTGGATTTCGTGGCAAAACCCCTCCAGCCTGCTCCGTGCTGGCCCTCGGACCCTGTCCCATATACAGTCACACCGCATCCCTAGTTTTCCACCAGTTCTTATTATCTCGGTTTGAGTGCTCTAAAAAACGTCAGCCCGTTTCAGGTGTATTTTAGAGTCTGATTAACAACACGAACGTAGCAGCAGTGACATGGTGCTTGGCGTCATTCGTGCACTCTGCAGTGATTAACTGTTTCATCGTGATGCTCTGGAGACTGTACGACGCCAAGCAGGGACAGTCCAGGGCGCGCATTGGGCAACGCATGCGGTGAGGGACTTGTCTTGCTCTTCTCTGCAGAGCAGAAAGGGGGAGCAAAGGGGTTCCAGAAGGGCTGAGCCTCTCGGTTCCCAGAAAGGAGCAATCTGCACCCCCATGGCTTCATTAAGTGGTGTTCCCTGCCTCTCGCTGAAGCTTAAATTGCTTGTTAGCTCCCCTCCGCGGGGCGCGGGGGTCTGTGCGTGAGGCTGGGTGTCTGCCAGCGTGCAAACGTACCATGCACGGCCGAGGAGCCGCCTCTGCGGCCAGCCTACCGCCGGCTGAGGTTTTGTGGGGCTCTGCTCACGGATTTCTGTGCGGTTTTGGGGTGTGCAGGGACGGGCAGGCAGTGTTGCCGGTGTTCGCAGCGCCGGCTTCCACACCAGCGGGATGAGAGCGGAAGGGTGCTGAGCGTGGCGTATGCCGCAGGGACCATCACTGCCGCCCGGGCTCTGCCCAAGGAGCGCGTCTCCAGTGCTGGTGCTGCTGCCCAGTGTCATGCTGGGGCGCCATAGTGGGAGAATTGTTCACATTTCACTCTGGAGGTGCTCATAAACTGGAGCAATAGAGGCTGCAACGTGCCCTTAGGACCACCTGTACTGGCCAGAGCAGGAGCCGCGGATTTTCAGGCTCCCGCTGGCAGCCTGTGCAAAGCCCGAGCCCACCCCGTGGCGCGGGGACCCCCGCCGCCTGCCACGACCGGGGCTGGAGGGTGCAGCGCTGTGCGCAGGGTCAGGGCTTGCTCCGACCGTGGCCACGGGAGCTGCAGGCGTGCGGGTGTCCCAGGCAGCAGCTGTGGCTCCGGAGACGATGTCCTTGGGAGGCTGGGAGCGAAGAGGGGGCACTTGGGGCTCGGATCCTGACATGTCTGCACGGACCGGGAGCAGTGGTGGCGTGGGCAAGGGGGGCTGCCGGAGGGGGTATCTGTTGCTGCCCACCCCAGGGCACTAGGATCCCGCGGGGGGAGCCATGCCCCCCGCCATGTGGGGCCTGTGGGTAAGGGGGATTCACCCCAAGACCCTCTGGTCCCGCACGTGTGGATGAAAGCCGGGGAGCAGCCAGGCACCGGGATGTCTCCCAGCCAGGAGCACAGTTCCCTGGGAGGGAATGGGGGTGCTGTGGTCCTTTAGGTCTTGGCCCATTTGCTGTGGGCTTTTAGAATTTTTTTTTTTAATTTTTTTTTTTTTTTTTTTTTTAGTGCCGATGCCTGCTGGGAGGTGCTTTCAGTGCTGCTGCCCGCTCGTCTCACCCTTTTGCTGCGCAAACACAGCGAGGGGACATCACGAGGTGCAGCGAAAGCCCTGACCCCCCCCTCTAGGGAAACGGGGGGCTCGTGCAGAGGGGGCAGCCAAAACGGGGTCGCTCTGGGGCCTCCAAACCCTCCCGTTATTTTTAGGTCGTCTTTTGCAGTCGCTTTACATACTGAAGTCCCTTTTCTCTGAGCCTCTCCGAGCGCAGGATGGGTGCCCACGTGCGCCCGTGCTACTCACCCACCGTCCCGGCCGCCTCCCAGCCCCCTCGGGCGCCGCACCTGCAGCGCCGTTGGCCGTCAGACCCTGCGGCCGCTCTCGTGCGGGGCCAGCGCCTCCTCTCTGGGTGGCAATACCCTCGGCTTCCTGCTGCAGCGAGAGGTCGTTCGCTCACAATGCATTTTTGTTCGTTGGCCGCGGCTTTGATCGCTTTCCCTGCTCGTTTCCGGGAAGGCTGATAATTGCGCTGGGGAGGTGAAACGTCGCGGGCCACGCTCAGCCCCGCGGCAGGCAAAAGGTCGATGCGTGTGTGCGCTTGCGACAGGGACAGGCTGTGATGGGGGACAAGCTCCTTGCGTTGGCTCCCAGTCGAGCTAGGCAGATAAATGATGTCTTTTTGCACATCGGTTGTGCAGCAGCCGCAGCACCGGGGCGCGGGGAGCTGCCGGGGTCTGGGCACTGCGGTGCGGTGGGGAAGCCTTTTGCCGGCTGTGCCGGGGCAGGAGCCGGGAGGGCTGGGTCTGCCCCGTGCCTCGGCACACGTCGCTCCCTCATCCCGGCACTCTGCGTTGACAAGGTGCTAACGCTGCTGGTGGCGCATCGCGCTCGTCTCGCGCCGTTTCAAGAGAGATAAAACTTGCTGTGTTCTGTCTCTGCATCGCCTGCGTGGCGGAGCCGACTTAATGCTTTCTCGGTATTTTCTCTATGTCTTTCTGACTGAAGCCGTAAAATAAATCTCTAATCACCTTACGTAGGGCTGGATGTAATATAATCTAAAGCTCTGTTTCTTGTGGTACTTCTCTAAAACTGGATGCACTCTTATCCCCTTCCTGCAGCACCGTTTGAAACGCTCTAATCGCTTTCTCGCGAGTTCGCAAGCTCCCAAATCCCTTTTCTTCCTGTGCCGGGGAAATTGGAATGTGACGGCTGCTTTGCGGAGAACCGGTTACTATTTTTGTCTTTCAGTCCGTGCTCTTTTGGCTCCTTTTGTTCCTCTCTGGCTCCCGGTCCCGGTCGCTGGCGCGGCTGTCCCCGTCCTAGCTCTCCCGCCTGGGCAGCGTGGGTGCCCGCGTCCCGCTCGATGGTGGGGGGGGACACCCACCGGGGTCTCCGGGCAATGCCTGGGGCGGTGGGGAAGGGTCCTTGGGCAGAGCTCTTGTCTTGTCGCTCCGTCGGCCGCGGCGGCTCGGCCGTGGGGCTGCAGGGATGGGCTGGCCATGCCTCCAGCCCGGCCGTGGCAGATGCCTGGCATAGCCGGGGTATTTCTGGCTCTGTCCCTCGTGAGCGAGGGAACCAGAAATATCTCATGCAGAGGGAGGCGCAGAGGGCGTCGGGGACGTATCCTGCGCCGTCTGACGAGGCAGTGCCGCCGCCGCTCTGGCCGGAGAAGCCCTGAGTCACCGGAGCCGGGCTCGGCTGTGCCCACTGCGCAGGTGGGAGCGACGGGGGCCGTCGCGGCTGGAAACGCACCCACAGGCAGTTTGGGAAGGTCGATGGGCTGCTCCGAGCCGGTGGGTGATTTAATCTCACTGCAGCATTAACATAAGAGCCAAAGTTATTCCATAAATATATGGGTTCTTAATAATATTAAGTGTCGCTTATTCACAGGAGATTGGGTAATATCAGGGATGAAGGCTTGATCTTGTCACAATCCAGTGTTTTCAGATCCTTCTTTCTTAGCAGAGCGTCCAGAAGAAAATGCCAGGCTTTGCATAAATGAGCCAGCCACCCAGGTGATTTATTAATCACGGCGTGTAATTGTCCTAACCTGCCGTGAGCTCTCTCCAGCCCCTCGGGACCCGGCTTCCTCGTTAGCTGCAGAACTGTTTTCTCTGAAGCAAAAACGTCAGGGCATTTTTAAAGAGATATTTATTTCTTCATAAAACAGGGGCAGCTGCTTAACTCGGAGGTTATTTAGTCGCTGCAGAGGTAATGCTGAATTTTTCAAGGGAGGACAGAGATGGGGGAGCCCAGAAGCGCTGGCGTGGGGAGGGAGGGAGCTGCAGCGTCTCTGGTCCAGGCTCCGTCGCAGAGCGGGCTGATCCCACCGAGCTCAGCTCGGCCGCGGCTCCCTCCAGCCAAGCCTGGAAAACCTCCCTGGATGGGGAGCTGGCAGCCTCTCCGGGGACCTCTTCCAGCGCCAACCCGACCTCCTCGGTTTTCCTGATTTCCAGCCTAAGCCTCTCAGGCTGCTGCTTTCTGTCCAAGGAGTTGTCCTGTGGCACGTGTGCAGACTCCGGCCAGAGGGCTTTTATGGGTGCTGGCCCCAACAGGGCGTCCCTCTCTCAAACCTCCAGCAAGGTGATGCTCTGGTGGCGTCGCTGCGGGAACCGGAGGTTGGCCGGAGTCACCCCAACCCTGCAGAGCCGGGGGACAAGGCATGGGGCTGGGGACACGCGCTGCAGAGGTGTTTCTGTCGCTAACGAGGACGCGGGCAGAGTATTTGCCCCCTGCTGGGATCGGTTTGATGGGATCCTCTCTTGGAGAGAGTCAGTGCTGAACTGGGGACGCGCACCACGGCTGATGCACTGCAGGAGCCAAGGAGACCTGGCTTTGCTCCCAGGTCAGGGTGCCCCAGCGACCCGCAGCGCCGTGCCCGCGCTGGCCATGCGGTGCAGCTCACCGTGCCTGCAGCGTGCCATGCCATGCAGCGTGCCGTGCCATGCAGCCCGCCATGCCTGCCCTGCTCCTGCTCCTCCCTTTGGCCCACGGAGCCCATCGCTGTGTGCGCGGTGTGCCGGCCCTTTGCAAGGGGGACCCGCGGGCGCGGGAGGGGAGAGCCCCAGGCCGGGGGGGAGCGGGCAGGGGCAGGGGCTGCTCAGATGCACCGGCCCTGCCACCTCCTCTGCCTCCCTGGGCATCGCTGGCGTCCTGCCCCAGCCCGTCCTGCAGCCCTTCATCAGACGGCAGAACACGAGAAATACAGGGCAGCCTCTCCGGGGAGCCATCGCAGCCACAAGCGACGGCCTCGGCAGCAGGAGGACCCTGGTGCCCCTTCACCTGCCTGTCCGGTGGCTGAGCGTCCAGACCTCTTAGGAAACCCCGTGGCCTCCCAGGAGGGTGGTGCCGTCACCAGATGGGACCTTCTTTGTGCTGGGGTGGGGGGAGCAAAGGGGACTCTGGCATTTTGCTCGCAGCCCTTTCTCTGTGCGAGAGAGGAGGTCCACGGCACGGCTGCGACCCAGGTACCGAGCTGCCACCCCGCCAGCCCTCCTCTGGCCCCTTGCCATCTTTTCTCTTGCCCTCATCCTATAAACTGCAAATCAGCTGCAACGAAGTCCAGAAGAAATTGATCCCAGCGCAGGCTCGTTTGCCGTATTTGGGTGGAGAAGAAAATATGGCTGAGTGTGTCTGCTTAAAGTGATTCTCTATTTCCAAATATGAGAGAATTGAACATCTTTAAAAATCAATACAAAGCCACTTCAGCATAAACCAAGAGGAGATTAATACTTAACTTGTCTGGAAAAGGGGAAGAGAGACGGTGGAAAACGTCTCCAGAGAGAGAGACTCAATGAAATTCGAAGCTGCCTGTTTAATGCGAGAGGTAAAAGGTTTAAAATTAAAACCCCTCCCCCTCCATTAACTGGGAGCTAATGAGGTGCTGGAGGATTGCTGTAACTTGGCATGGAAATGGGTTCTAATTTCTTTTCTTTTTTTTTTTTTTTTGCTATGCCTGAGAAATTTGTCAGACCGATGATTTCTGCTTGAAAGGAGGCAGCCAGGTATTTTCCGCAAGAACAAAGAGATTTGTTGATCCAACAAAAACTTTATGAAAAGGCTTCGCCGTGCGAGTTGAGCGCTGTGCCCTGCAGTGAGGAGGAGGGTAGCACCCAGGTTTAGCAGAATTCCTCCTCTTACCCACTCGCCTTCTCTCACCCACCACACGCGGTTTGGCATCATCCGATGTCATTCTGAGGGGGCAGAAATGCGTTTTGGGGTGTTTTGAGAATGGGGTGGGCTTTTCCTGGTGGGGAAGTGGGGACCTCGACACTCGTCTGCTGGAATTACCGTGCTGGCGAGACCGTCTGCTGCTTCAGCCTTCCCAGGGACCCGTTGGCATCTGTTGAAATACGAAAATACTGATTTTTGGGTTTAAGTTTAGGTCTTGACTCTTTGAAGAGCGACACGTGTGCTGTGCAGGTCAATGTGGATGGTGTGGTGAGGGCTGAGCGGCTGTCGGGTTCCGCTGGGGTGAATTAATGTGACATGTTGACAAAAATATCATGGCACGTATTTTTATCTGACTTACAGTAGAATGCATAAAGAGATTAGAGTGATGATGAGGGTTTGTTTTGGTTTTTTTTGTTGTTGAATTTAAGGAAGACATCCGATTAGAGATTGTGCTGAAACATTTCGATAGCAAAGGCTGGAGCTAAGGCTGTGCCGGTCACCTTAAGCGTGGCGGGCAGGAGGAGGCAGCGAGGGCGGCTGCCCCGTGCCAGATGTGCTCTGTGGGCCTTGCGAGCTGCTCGTTCCCGAGCAAACACATTTATTATGGACTTTGCCAGGAGAGCCCCACGCGCTGTTAATGATTGACCGGCCTGGCCGGGGGGGTTTCCAGGCAGCTCACGCTCCACCGCCTGTCGAGGCTGCCGGCGCCGTTGCACCGTGCGTGATCCCCTCCCCGGCGGGCGAGGAGCGGAGTGCCATTCTCCCCGTCTTTCCCCACGTCCTGCTCGGGGGGCACGCTGGTGGTGGGGTGGCCGTGGTGGGCCCTGCATGCCCCCCAGCAGGCTGCCTGCTTGCGGCAGAGTTCCCCCCAAAAGCCCTGAGCTTCGGCTGTGACAATTTGCCGAACAACCGCTCCGGGGGTCCTACACCCGCTGCCGGCCGGAGGTTGCGCTCTCCTTGCTTTAAGGCCGGGCTGGTTGGAGCGTGCCTGGGGGGACGCGGTCGTGGGCTTGACCGGAGGCTGCAGCAGCATTACTGCGACGTCTCTGAGGTCGGCTGCAAAGATGCGGAGCGCTGGTGGGTGCTGGGCAGATGCTGATGTTTCGGTCCTGTGCAGGGCTGGAGTTTTGCCTTCGTGTTCTCGCACATGCCGACAGCATGGGCCGTGTTCTCATCCCTCTAGCGAGGAACATACTCAAAATGCCGTAGTTAGTCCTGTGTCTAATTCCCGTGAAAATTAAACTTGCAGAGGAGGAAGGTGAGATGGGAGGTGGGGGGGGTCAGAGAGACCCGGGTGCGTTATCACCATGGCAACAGAGACTTCCAGGGAAAGGTGCTGAGGTTGTGAAGTAGATCATTTACAGTTTACTTAATAAAAAAAAAATATAAAATATATATGTTCCCTGGAACAAGCTGTGTGCCAGCTCCTCCGTGTAAGAGGCGAGCCGGAGGGCTCGTGGTGCCGCGCAGCTCCCAGCCCTGGTGCCGTGCGGCTCTGCCGTGGGGAGGGATGTGTGCCCCTGGCACAAGCACAGCAGGCGCCCGGCTTGGCCCCGCGCAGAGCCATCCCGTATGGGAAAGGTTGGCTAACGTCTGAAAAAGGGCAGAAGAATACGTTTGCAAGGCAGGAACGAGTCCTTCCTGCTGTTCATATTTTCAAGGGGCTGTAATATAACTTCACCCCTTTAAGGAATGCGGTGTATGGGTGACGGCAAAGGGTGTTTTCAAGGAAACCTCGGCATAGTCACCATCCCTGGAGGTATTTAAAAGGTGTGTAGATGTGGCTCTTAGGGACGTGGTTTTGTGGGACTTGGCAGTGTTATGTTTACGGTTGGACTTGATGATCTTCACAGGATCGCAGAATGGTTTGGGTTGGAAGGAACCTTTAAAGATGGTCCAGCCCCCAAGGCTGCAAGGTTGCCACATACTCCACGCCCCTGGGCTTCCACAGAAATTGTGGAAACAGGGATTTTAAATCCCAATCTATTCAGCCTTCATTCCACCCCCTGAGCCTCCTCGTGACCCTTCTGTGCTTCAGTACTGTGTGGGTACCTTAAGATCTTAAAGCTCAATGGGAGTGAACGGTGTGCTGCTGCGGCAAAGCAAGCCGCTGGGATGCTGAGTTGCATCACCAAGGGCATCACCAGCAGAGAGAAAGAAGTCGTTATCCCACTCTATTCAGCGCTGGTCAGGCCACACCTGGAATACTGTGTTCAGTTTTGGTCCCCGCTGTACAGAACAGATGTGGATGGGCTGGGGAGGGTCCAGAGAAGGGCCACCAAATGATCCAAGGACGGGGAAGCTGTCCGTGTGAGGGAAGGCTAAGAGAACTGCGTTTGTTCCGCCTTGAGAAAGGAAGGCTCAGGGGAGACCTTCTCACCACGTCCCAGTATTTAAAGGGTGGCTACGAAGAGGATGGAGACTCCCTTTTTTTACAAGGAGTCACATGGAAAAGATGGGGGGGGTGATGTGTACAAGTTGCTCCTGGGGAGATTCCGGTTGGACACAAGAGAAAAAATTTTCACAGTGAGAACAATCAGCCTTTGGAATAATCTCCCCAGGGAAGTGGTGGGTTCCCCAACATTGGCCACTTTTAAGGTTGTGTGCTGGGCCATCTCGTCTGGACTGTGCTTTGCCTGAGAAAGGTTGGACCACATGATCCTTGGGGTCCCTTCCAACCTGGGATTCTGGGATTCTGTGATTCTGTGATTCCGTGATTCTAGAATTGTGTGATTGTAGGATTCTAGGATTCTGTGATTCCATGATTCTATGATTGCATGATTCTGTAATTCTAGGATTCTGTTATTCTATGATTCTGTGATTCTAGGGTTCTGTGATTCTATGCTTCTACAGTTCTGTGATTCCATGATTTTTGGATTCAGTGATTCCATGATTCTGTGAATCTAGGACTGTGTGATTGTATGATTCTGTGATCTGTGGTTCTAGGATTCTGTGATTCTGTGATTCTATGACTCTGTGATTCCATGATTCTAGGATTCTGTCATTTTATGATTACATGATACTGTGATTCCGTGATTCTGTGATTCTGTGATCCCATGATTCTAAGATTCCATGATTCTAGGGTTATGTGATTGTGTGATTGCATGAGTCTAGGACTTTGTGATTCTGTGATTCCATAATTCTAGGATTCTGGGATTCCATGATTCTGGGATTCGGGGATTCTGTGGTTCTAGGATTCCATGATTCTAGGGTTCTGTGATTCTGTGGTTCTAGGATTCTGGGATTCCATGATTCTAGGATTCTGTGATTTTGTGAATCCTTAATTCTAGGATTCCATGATTCTGTGGTTCTAGGATTCTGTGATTCTGTGATTCCATGATTCTAGGGCTTTGTGATTCTGTGGTTATAGGATTCTGTGATTCCATGATTCTGGGATTCTGTGATTGTAGGGTTCTGTGATTCTGGGATTCCATAATTCTAGGATTCCAGAATTCTAGGGTTCTGTGATTCCGTGATTCTAGGGCTCTGTGATTCTGTGGTTCCAGGATTCTGTCATTCCATGATTCTGTGATTCTAGGGCTCTGTGATTCTGTGGTTCCAGGATTCTGGGATTCTAGGATTCTGGGATTCTGTGATTCCATGGTGCTAGGGCTTTGTGATTCCATGATTCTGTGATTCCATGATTCTGTGATTCTAGGATTCTGTGATTGTAGGGTTCTGTGATTCTGGGATTCCATAATTCTAGGGTTCCGTGATTCTAGGGCTCTGTGATTCTGTGGTTCTAGCATTCTGTCATTCCATGGTTCTGTGATCCCGTGACTCTGTGATTCCATGATTCTAGGACTTTGTGATTCTAGGGTTCTGTGACTCTGGCATTCCGTAATTCTGGGGTTCCGTGATTCTAGGGTTCTGTGACTCTGGCATTCCGTAATTCTGGGATTCCGTGATTCTGGGGTTCCGTGATTCTGGGGTTCCGTGACTCCCGCGATTCCGTGACTCTGGGACTTTGTGCTGCCCAGGCTTCCGCGGCGGTCACGCAGCATCCCCCGCCGCCGACTCCGGCTGCGCCGCGACACACGGGCTCCCTCCTCGTTTCGCACGCTCGCCCCGGCACAGCCCGGGCTGACGGTCTGCGGGGGATGGGGGTGTCGGCAAGGCGGAGAGGAGAGCGGTCGCCCTTCCCGCGGGGTTGGTAGCCCTGTTTGTGCCCATCACCGCGGCGGCGGCGGCGGCGGGGGGGGGGAGCGCGCAGGGCGGCGCGGACGCGGGCGCGTCCGCGCCGCCCTGCGCGCTCCCCCCCCCCGCCGCCGCCGCCGCCGCCCCGGCTGAATCGGCGACAGCGATAGCTGCCATGTCCCGACCGAGCGACAGGATGCACTCCCGGCGGGCGGGGATGCGGGCGGCGGTGGTGCTCATCGGGCTCCTGCACAGGTCCCGCAGGCAGAGCAAGGAGAAGAGGTTTGTTCCCCGCTCCTCCTTCCCCCGGCAAAACCTTTGGCTATTTGGGGGGGGGGAGGGAGGGTGTTGAGGGGTGCAATCGGTGGAGGGGGGGGGGGGGTGGGAGCCGTCAGTGGTACCCCAAAAGCGGGTGATGTGCAGGGGAGGGTGTGCGTTGCGCGCTGGCTGAACCCCGTCTTCTGCTGCCGGAGGAGCCCAAGGAGGACCGTTCTCGCCTCGCCGTGTTGGCGGGCACTGCTTTAACTCGGCTCGACAGCTTTGTCTCTTCGCCGGGGAACAGCTGACAAATGGTCTCGTCTTTCATTGACTAAGCCGCGGATCGTACTTTATGTTCAACTTTTGTGTTTGGAGGAAATAGGCTGTTTGCGATATTGCGTTAGCTGGCATCTGCGCGGCTCTCCCCACCACCACCACCACCACCGCCACCACCACCACCCGGCTCCTTACGGCGAGTTGCTGTTTGCTTCAAAGATTTGCCCTGCTCTGATTTATGCCGCGCGTCCTCGGTCAGGGAGTTCTCTCTCCTCCAGGGCTGTGCTGCTCCGGCAACTTTGTTGTTAAAAATAGTAAGAAATATGCACCCAAACCTCGGCGGTGTGCATACCTCTGCTTCGGGGGGGGGGAGCGGCGTGGGCACTGCTGCGGACTGAGAGGTGGTGGTTTTTTTTTTTTTTTTTTTGGTTCAATTTGTCATTTTGTACCAAAACCATATGAATGAAGAATTGATTATTTGGAATCTTTATTGTATGTAAAGTATCCCCCTGCCTCCCTCCCCTCCCCCCCCCAAATCCGTGAGCCTGAAAATTCAGAGTGAGACGATTGGGGATGAAGCTTTAGCTCTTCCTCCACTTACGGCTTTGGGTCGCAGGGTCCGTACCCCAATTTTCGGTGCTGCTGCCGTGTGTGCTTTGCCTTGGACAACAGGCAGCCTTGAGAGCAGGGTTTTAGTGATGCTTTTTATGGCTTTACGGTGGCCTTCCCGTACAGTTTATGTCTTGCTGCTGTTGTTTTGGGGTATTTTCTTCTCCTTTATTGGGGTTTTAGGTAGATCATCGAAGCTGGACAGGTGGAATAAACCAACCTGCAGGTCCTGATGGTCCTGAGCAGACAGCAGAGATGGATGCTCAGCTGAGCTCAGCCGTGCCACGGCTGTCACCCCCATCCTCCCCTGCCCCGGCTGGGGTGGGGGGCGCGGGGGCTGTGTTGGGGTGCCCCGGCAGGCTCGGCCATTCCCGTCCCTGCTGTTGCCCCTTGGGTTTTGGCTTGTTTAGCCCAGGGCCGCCCCTGCTGTTGCTCTGCCCATGGCTCCAGCCACGGGCCAGCATGTTTCGGAGGGGCTGGCTGGCTTGGGGGCAGCTGGGGCCCCCATGCCCCCCAGTGCTCTGTGGTCCGGAGCCTCTTCTCCCGCTTTCACGTGCTGCGTGTGGGGAGCGTCTGAGTGCCGGGGAGGTCTGTGCCGCCGGCGGGGGCCCGAATGCTCCTCCGCACATTGTCCCTGCTGAAACTCATCGGCCACCCCGCGTGTGCCTCGAAGTGCGGCAGGGAAAGAGGAGAGTGCTTTACCAGTCGCACCGAGCAAGACGTTTCCCAAAGAGTCATCTTTCCCCTAGGTACCGGATTTCTGTGAATGAGCTCAGCATGACACTTGAGGGCTGAGAAAAAAATCTGGCTCTGAACTCCCCCAGAGATCTGGCCGGTGATGTGTGAGTCTGGGGGGTTTTTTTAAACATTTTTTTCCCCCACCATCATGCTGAGCACAAACCCTCTCGGTGTAGTTGTTGCTGCGGGGTTTACTGAGGACAACGAGAGTCACGCAGCCATCTCAAGGGGAGAACAAGACCCTGAGGAGGGTTTTTTTCCTGTCTGCTGTGGACTGAGGAGCCTTCATGGGAGCGATTGCAAGAATTCAAGCAGTGCTTTACGGTGGCTGCTTCGTCTTACGCAAGCTGCCAGGGCCATCAAAGTGACATAATCTGCAGGAAAAGGAAGGGGCTGCGAGCGGCATCGTCAAAAGGGACTCTGTTCCTCCACCTGCTCCTATTTTCTTTTTTTCCTCCTACATTCGGTCTTTGTTCTGCGTTTGCAATTGAATTTTGCTTTACATGAGCCATATGCAAGCCTGGCAGGATCGGTGGCAGCTGCAGAGTCCCTGGTGGCCCATGTCCCTTTCTTGTTAGCAACCCGGCGAAGTGCAGCGCAACAAACCGACTTCACCAAGCTCCCCTCGCAGAGCCGGGGCGACGCGTACCCTGCTCCCTCCGCCCGCCATCCGTCTGCCCGCGCGAGCTGGAGGGGGGCAGCAGTAACGTGCACCAACAGCCTGGGGGGGCCGCTGCTGCCGTGGGCTCGGGGCACCTCCTGGCTCCGGTCCCGCTCCACAAACCTGGGATTTGGAACTGGGTATTTTTATCTAAATGGGTTTTCGGGAATATCCCACGTGGAAGGCAGGTGATGCTGTGGTGCCCGTCTCCTCGCAGGGTGAAGCCGGGGGGTGGGTGCCTCGGTGTGGGTGCACCCCTCCGGTCGCTTACCGGTCTCAGCTGCGGTGTGGGCAACTGGGAATAAGGCAAATGTCTTTTATCGCTGCTGTTAGTTCACTGGTTAGTTCAGCGCCGGCTACTCATGGGTAGTCTGTCTCCTGGAGCCATGGAGTGAAATCTTTGTACTGCTTAAGTCAGTTTTAACCCCCGTTTGTTTCGGTAGGACGTTCACCGGAGAAGCATCCCGCACGTTTTGGGCCTCTCCCCTCCCGCCCCTGGCGCGGATGCTCAGGCGGGGACGGCGTCCCTTCGCCCTTCGGCATCGGTTCTGCCTGCAGTTGGAGACGCCGGTTTCTGGGAGCTGTTCTCTGTAATTTGCAAATTATTGAATCAGCTCAGAAACGGCTGCCCAAGGCTCGCTGGCTCGCGTGTGGCAGGAATCGGATCAGACGAGCCTTCTGGTTTTAAAGGGTGCGTGAGTGCCTTGGCTGGTTTACCCAAATGCTGCGGGAAGTCACCGCTTTCTCTCTGCTCCTGCAAGTGACATCAGACAGCAAAATTTGTAAATTATAAAAAACTCTTTCCACCGTTACTGGCATATCGAGCCTTACTTTGCGAGCCAGACCACGGGGGGAGTCCTTGGCCGGTTGGAAAGAACAGAGTGTCTGTGGAGGCGCAGGCAAAGCCGGAGCCACCTCCTCGCCGTCCCCCCGCGCGGGACGGGCGATGCGCGGTGCAGCGGTGACCCACCCAACCAGCGCAGGCGGCACGGCCCGCACGAGCCCGGGACGCTCCGAACTGTGCTCAACAATGTTCTCGGTGCAGAGGAGTAATTAAAGCTAAACTCATTTGGCAGTTAAATGTCACCTTGCTCTGAGCGGGGCTGCGGTGGCCGCCTGTGGGAGCTGCGCAGTCGGGGCGGCTCTGTGTGCACGGGGATGCAGGCTGGCGACTTGCAAATGCGTAATTTATTGCGAGAAATCTAGACCAGAAAATGCTGCGCTTTTTCTTTCCCGACTCTCAGGCTTCAACGCAGGAAGGTAACGCATCAGGGCAGGGCCGGCCTGAGCCCGGGACGGAACCGGGAGAATCGGTTTATCGGGGAAGACAGCGCACGGCGCGGCTTTGCCCTGCGCGCCTTGGAGCCCCGGAGCACCAGCAGCGTGGCAGCGCGGGGTGCGCGGGGCGAAAGCCGGGTCCGGGGGGGCTGTGGGGCCGTGGGGCTGGCTGAGGGCGGTGGGAGCCCTGCGGCAGCGTGTGTCCTCTGCAGACGTCCTCCCCGGGATGAGTGATGATGCAGCGAGATCTCGCCTGCCTGGAGCCCCCGGGATTGGATGGAGAGCTGTTCAAAGTCAGAGTAAGGTGCCTCGTTCAGGCACTCACTGCAGATTTCCAGGTGCAAAATCTCAGCACGGTGACCTTGTCTCTGTTGCAAAAAAAAAGAAAAACCAACCAAACCTTAAAAAAACATTTTTGGGTTGTTTTTTTGGCAACTTGTGAGCAGTCAGCTGAGGGCTCCTGGCCACCTCCGTGCCCGGGGTGTCAGCGGGGGCTCACCGGTGTGCCGGGGGCTCGGTCCCAGCCGTGTGCCGTGAGCCGCAGCAGCCGGGGGGATGGCGAGGAGCCTCCCGCGGAGGGGGGGGTGAGCGGCCCGGTCTCCGCTGCCACCACCCGCCCCATGACGGGGGCTTAACCCGGGGCAGTGTGAGGATGAAGAGCAATACAGAAGCACAGTCCCCTGTGAAAACTTACGACGCTGGGCATTGAATATTAAATAAACTAAAAAGGGAGCAGCTGGCAAGGTGATGCCCATCAAGGACAAAAATTGATGGCTCCAAAAATAGAGGCTGCTAATTTACAGGATAATCTTTGCTGTCCTTCTCAAGGATACAGCATCCAGGCAGGCTGAACTTGTTGCTGCAAGAGTTTTGCACCTCTTCAGGCCAGGTTTCATCTGCAGAATTAAGCGTAGGCATAAACGTAACCTGCAGTGCTCTGTGTTTAATTTACACAGCGTAACAAAAGGTAGAGCTAACCACTTAGCGCGGAACGCTTTGCCGTGTCGGATAATATGTTGACATCTCCCCTTCCCACGCGTAATTTATATGAACATACTATGTCAATTTGGAGCCTGTCGGGTAAATCAGAGGAACAAAACAAGAAGGTGGGATGCATTAGACGTTTTCCATTAGGCTTTAGTGGGAAAGCGGGAGAACGGCATGCGCTCGGGGCAGGGGTTGGGCTGGGAAAGCTCGGGGGGCTCCGGGGGTCCCGGCAGCGCTGGCTCTCTGCTGAATGGGACATCTAAGCTGAATTTCAGTATGTCGATGGGGTTTACCAAATTCAGGATATGAATCTGTAGGCGCTTTTGGGGCGTGATCAGGGATGCTCTGAAGAAAAGGGGAAGACTTCGCCTGCCCTCACTGTGTTGGGAAGTCACCAGCATTACAAACCCAGTGCCCATGCGCTCAAATTGGGGGGGGGGGAGATCCCCATTTGCCCCCGCTTTGGGAGAAGCAGGGGAGGCAGCCCTGGCCGCGTGGGCTGTGCCTTCTTGGTGGGGGCTGGCGGCAGCGGGGTCGCCCCCAGCACAGCCCCACGGCTGCAGCCCCGGCGCTGGGGGGGAGCACGGGACCGTGGCGGGATGGCAGGGCTCATCTCACCGTCTCCGGTAGGAAACCCTGCCATGGGGCCTGCGTAACTGCATTAAGGTATTTCCTTAATTAGATTTACTAAGTATGTAGGATTCTAATTCTTTCTTTTCCTGCTCTCTTAATTTGCCTAATGAGAAAAACGAAGACACGAAATTACGAAATCGGTGCCCGCGTTGCCTTCCAGGAAGGCCGGTGTCCGGCCGCGCAGCTCCGGAGGATGCTCTCGCCCGCCCCGCGCTGGTGCCCGGCTGTGACCAGGGTGGGCTCGGGGCCGTCGGGGCCGGGCGAAGCCCCCCGCTGCCAGCCGGGCGCTGGGTGCTGCCTGTGGGGAGCGAGCGCAGCGCCGTAACCTTTGGTTACGTTATCAGTCCTCGGGCTGCGCGTCTGCCGTGGTGCCGGGAGAGGCGAGTGGGGAGTGACCGCAGAGGCCATTTATTGGAGCCGTGCCGTGCTGTGCCGTGCCGTGCCGTGCCAAGGGCGGGCTTCAGCTCATCACACTGTTCCCGCTGCCCTTCCCTGCCCCGTCCTCTCCCCAGCTTCTTAATTGCCCTCTTGCATCGTCGTGCCTGTGGCCCGGCTGCTCAGGCAGGCGGCGTGTTGTCTTCTTGCGCGGTGCCGTCCCGGTGCGGGGCTCGCTGGAAGAGCCGGGAGCCTTTCGGGAAGGTGAACACAGAGCGCGCTGGGGGCCGTGCCGTGGGGCGAGGGGGTCCATCCAGCTGCGCAGCGGAGGCAGTGATGCTCACACGCTGCAGGCCACCGGCATCCCCCGTCCAACCAGTCTCCGGCCGTGCAGGGAGACCCCCAGCGGCGATGGGTGTCCTGGGGCGGCTTCCCGGGGCCCTGCGGTGGGTGGGAGACGGGTGCTGGCACCGCAGGGAGCTGCACAGTGTCCCCCGGCCCCGGTCCTGCAGGAGTGAATGCCTGGGACCTTCGCTGTGGTTTGGGCGCTGCAGATGCTTGTACCCCTGGTGCAGCTGGGGACTGGGTCACGGCGCGGGGCTGTGGTGAGCGCCCGCTGGCTCTGCCGGCGTCTTCACGGGAGATCCCCAGGGGCTGCTTCTCCGTGCGAGTGTGCTGGTGCACAGATAAAGACCTGCTAATCTTCCTCATGATTCATTTATCATCCCGTGAGGGTAAACTGTTTGGGAATTAGGCTGATGGCCCTTGACCCCATAGCTGACGGCAGACTGAATCACGCCGAGTCAGTGGTTGCAATTTAACGTAACATATTTCCAGTGCACGGAGGCTAATTACAAGCGGTGGCTGGTGAATGGGTTTGTTTTGCTCTCCCTGGAATCGCAGGAGCAGTTCCAGCAGTTTGGCCCCAAAGAAGCGATCAGCATGTGACAGAGGAACACGTTGTTAAGTTGTGTGAGTGATTTTATAATACTTAGAATATGATGCTATGGCAACCTGTTACAAATCTCAGATCAAATCAATTTATTTGTGTGCATCCCTGTAACTTTAATCTTTGCAAAGTCTGATATATTTTATGCCTTTGAGGCCACTGTGCAGATTAGTGCAATCAGGCAGAGCTCGGGGTTCAAAGCAAGGAAAGCAAAGGATGAGTGGTTTGCATCAGATCAGGCTGTGCTTTGGTGTCCTAGAAAGTCAAAGAGCAAACAGTAAAAATCTGTCATCCTCGGCAATTTTTCAGCAGTGGAGTCACGGTGAGTTTGTGGAGAGGAGAAAGGGAAGGAGCTAGATAAACAATACGGGTGGGCAGGACGTGGATTCTGCTATTGCCCGTATACGGTCCCCCATAATTCTAATTCATTTCTTGCATTGAAAAACTGGAAGATCATAGAATCATAGAATCACAGAATGGTTTAGGTTGGAAGGGACCTTGAAGATCATCGAGTTCCAACCCCCCTGCCACAGGCAGGGACACCTCCCACCAGCCCAGGTTGCCCAAGGCCACGTCCAGCCTGGCCTTGAACACCTCCAGGGACGGGGCTTCAACAGCCTCTCTGGGCAGCCTGTTCCAGTGCCTCACCACCCTTAAAGTGAAAAACTTCTTCCTAATGTTTACTCTAAACCTGCCCTCTTCCAGCTTAAAGCCGTTCCCCCTCGTCCTATCACTCCATGCCCGTGTAAAAAGTCCTTCCCCAGCTCTCCTGTAGGCCCCCTTTGGGCACTGGAAGGCCGCAATAAGGTGTCCCCGGAGCCTTCTCTTCTCCAGGCTGAACAGCCCCAACTCTCTCAGCCTCTCCTCATAGGAGAGGTGCTCCAGCCCTCTGATCATCCTCGTGGCTCTCCTCTGGACGCGCTCCAGCAGGTCCATGTCCTTCTTATGTTGGGGACTCCAGAGCTGAATGAGCTAAGATGCGAAGAGCTTAAATGGGATGTAATAATGTCAGGCAAATTTGACCTGCCCTAATTTAAAAAAGGCAAAGGAAAAAAGACGTATATTGTTTTAATGTAACGTAAATTGTCAGTCCTTGGTCCGGATTCACGTTCGGACAGAAACCGCTGGGTATTTCCCCCAGTGACTCTGGCCGCGGTTGCGTTGCTGGCACAGCCCGGGCGGTGCCGCAGCCCTTGGTGCCCTGCGGCTGTGACGGGGATGGGGACGGGTGCTGCTGGTTCCGCTTTGCCTTCACCCCTTGCAGCCCCGGGGCGGCTTTCCGCCCCGCTCCTCCCGCTCCGTCGCCTTGCAGCCTGGAGACCAAGGAGCCCACCTTCCTCCTGCCCGCGGCTGCCCGCGCCTCGGGAGGAGCCCGGCAGCATCGGCCGAGTCCAAGGGCAGGGAGTGCTGGTGGTGAGGCTCCGCTGCCCGCTCACCAGCAGCCATTACCAGTGCCGGAGGGTTTGGCTCGCTGCGTCCCCGGGGTCTGTGAGCCAGGTCCCCGTGTGCTGGCAGCCAGTATCGGCTGCGGCGCTGCCCGGCGTGGCGGTGTGTCGCCGTGCCCCACGCCGTGCTGATCCCCGGTGCCCTGCCTGGGTTGGTCTTAACGCCTCCGGGACAGATTTATGGGCTTCAACTCCAGCCCTGAATTTCCCCCGACATGCAGCCCGTGTTCCCCTGGCTACAACCCAAGTCCATTAATTCTTGTTCCTTGGTCGTTGACTAATGAGAACTATCGATCCGCCTCCTGTTGGTCCCTACCTTCCCCTGGTCGCAGGCGCTGCGGCTCTCTGCTTCTCCTGTCTCCATGCGTGCAGCACGTTAACAGCACAGGCTGACAGCTGGCAGCCCCCCCCGACCAAATCTAATCGTGCCTGCTGCGGGGACGCGGGCTGCGAGGCACCGCCGGCTCCGGCTGCTCTCCACCGCTCTGCCGTGAAGCCGGTCCTGCAGCGACAGGGAGAGATGCCAAATCCCCGGTCCGGGCCGCGGCGCTGCGAAGGGCGGGCTGGGATCCCGCAGCGTGGGGCTGCGGCCGGGCGGGAGGCTGAAATGCCCTCCTGCAACCCGCGGCGTGCAGGGGGCTTTCTCCTAAATGCTCGTCTGCATGTGTGTGTATGTGTGTATATGTACACGTGTGTGTTTCAAGAGATGGAGTCAAGTTCCATGGAGAAGTCTGTTAGCCAGAGCAGTTGTGCAGGAAGGGCAGGAGCCAGCCCTTCTCCAGCTCCGGGTCGGTCTCTCGCTAGCAGGGATGAAGCCGAACAGCCGCCCTGGTGCTCACACAGGTGACAGTGGGGTTTTGCACTCACTGTTGCACCAATGGTCTTGTAGAAAACTTGCCTGCAGTGCCCGCTGCACCCTCACTGCATCCCCGCTGCATCCCTGCTGCATCCCTGCTGCACCCTCATTTTACCCCCACTGTGCCCCCGCTGCACCCTCGCTGCCTCCCCCCTGCATCCCCACAGCACCTCTACTGCACCTCCGCTGCATCCCAGCTGCATCCCCACTGCACCCCAGCTTCATCCCCGCAGCATCCCCACTGCATCCCCGCAGCATCGCCGCTGCACCCCCAGAGCGCAGAGCCCTTCCGAGGAGGGGCTGCAGGCACCCGCGCCTCCCCCGTGACCAGCGTGTGGTTGTCACCCGCTGTCGCGAGAGCTGGGGCTGGCGGAGGAGGGCAGCGTGGCGGCGGGGCTGGGGGCGAGGGCAGGCGCTGCAGGAGGTCGGCTGTGCACCCTCTGGCAGGAGCTGCGTGTTTTGCAGAGGGCCCCGGCGGGCATGGGTGCCCGGCTGCTGTGCACGCCGCGCCGTGCCGTCCCGGGGCGGGCTGCCATGGGAACCAAACCTCGTTACTGCGAGATAAACAGTTGGACATTTTGGCCCAGTTTCTGCAGGACTAACCTGGCAGGGACAAGAGGAAACTAAATTAAATCTCAGATTTTCTGACTCCCAGAGTAGCATCTGGCAGCGCGGCGGCGAGTGGCGGCTCGGCTGTCTGCCTGGGAAGCCGTTGGTGTGAGGGGGACGGGGTGTTTTTATCAGATGGTGGGGGGCGAGGGGGCGGCCGAGGTCGTGCCTTTTCGAGGCTCGGGGCCTTTTGTGCGTTGCTTTCGCGGTAGGTCTGTGTCATGGGGGCTGCTCCCGACTTCCCCGGGGTCTCGTGTCCTCGCAACGCCTTTCGCTGCCTCCGAATTCAGTGTTCAGGTGCCGTGTGGCGGAGGTGCCCTTGGCTGAGCCCTGCCAAACCCGTGCCAGGGTGTCCCTGGGTTTTACGCCGGCGTCATCGAGCCAGAAGCCTCCTCCGCTGTCCCGACCTGCCGGGAGGCCGATGGGCCACGGATCCTGCCCAGGGAGAGGGTGCCAGATGGAGGGAAACCATGGGGATGGGTTGTCATAGAAACCCATCCCTGCTGTCCCCGCTCCGCCGTCCGGCACAGCCCAGCATCGCACCCCGACCCCGCGGCCGGGCTCCGGCACGCTCCCGGGGATGGAGCCGGGGCATGGGGTGGTGCAGCGAGGGGTCCTGGCCCGCGCGGGGCTCTGCAGATGACTTTTATCATCTTTTTATGCTGTCTGTTTGTTTCTTTCTCCGATTCAAGACATTATTTTACAGGCAGCCCGCGCGCCTGCGGCTTTGCCAAAGAAGATAAGCCCTTATCTCCCACCTCGCGCTCTTGCTCGGGGCACGGGGGAAGCTGACACGCCTGCGTTTGGTTTTCCAGGAAACAGGAGCTGCTGAACAGCACGGATGTGACCGTCCCGGAGCGGCCGCTGTCCCCCCCCCCTCACCGCCCCGCCGACCATGAAGGTGAGTGCGCGGGCGACGCTGCGCTGGCCGGGCGATGCCGTGCCGGGCGATGCCGTGCCGGGCTGTGGGCGCGTGGTCCAGCCGAGGTGCTGGTTTTGGAAACTGGAGCTGGTGAGGAGCAGCACTTCCAACGCAGCGGCTGTACGGATTTGGGCTGTTCCCGAGGGAGCAGCAGTAGGTGGTTTCTGGAGTTCAGCCTGCAGCGTGTTCAGACACCGTCAGCGGCAGTGGGGCGTGCGTGCCGGCGGGCCCCATCCGGCACTGCCGCTCACGTTATGCAACCACGAGCGGCGGTGCCAAGCAGGGTGCAGAATCCCAGTGCTGTTATCCTTCTAATAACCCTCCCGGGGCGCCGCGGCGGGCGGCTGCCTGCCAGCACGAGGCAGACGGCGCATCCCCGGCATGCAGGCGCTGCTGGCGCGGTCCGACCCGCCGCTCGCTCCTGCCGGGACCGCTTGGCCGCTGCCCTTTGCCATGGGGGGGGGCAGCGGGTGGTGGGACGCGGTGCTTCCCCACAGCGCTCTGCCCGTGCCGGGCTCTGCCCCTCCTGCAGTTTTCCCAAACCCAGCGGGAGAAGGTCAGGAGCAACCTGGTGAGGCCCGGGAGCGGGTCCTGCTTGAGACCCCCGCAGCTGCCAGCTGGCGGTTATCTCGCTCAGACAGCCTCAAGCGAGCGGGGAGCGCGCAGCCCTGTGCCGAGCAGGGCGATGCAGAGAGCTGGGGCAGTGACCTGGGGCAAAGCGTCAGAGCAAATTTGGCTAAACAGGAAAAAAACGCAACACAGGTTCACCAAAAGTAGCTTCTGTCAGAGTAACCCAGGAAATTTCTGTGGCACCAGAGTTTCCAAAGGCAGTTGTAGCTCTTCTCCCCGGGCTGCTGCAGAGCGCTCGATACGCTGCCACCCGGGAAATTACTCATTACGCTGGAGAAGGTGAGATGAACGTGAAGATTACGAGGTGGTTGAGAACCGGTTAAATGGTTTTTAAGAGCAAGTGGGTTTGGAAATAGAGTGTTGAGTTGGAGGAGTTTATTAGCGGAGCTTCTGACAGTTTGGCTTATTTAGGGTTCTGTGTATGACCTGGGCGCACAAAGCAGGCGGGAGCTGGCACCGTTCGCTGGTGACATGAGCTGTGGCGCCTCGTCGGGCTGCAGAGGAGGAGGGGGAGGTCCTGGTGGGGGGTTGAAGCCTGGAGTGATGGAGGGGAGCGGGGATGTGTCTCCGGGGAGAGCCCGCCGGCAGCGGGGGCATTGTCCTGGGGGCACTGTGGGACATGGGGGGCGAAGGGGGATGCCGCCTGCGGGGTGTACCCGGGGACGTGCAGCGTGCCGGGTGCGGGAGGTGCCGGCGCGTCAGCAGCAGAGTGTGCTTCCCAGTCCTCCTGCCGGCAGCGTTCCTGGCCGGCCTTGGGCTGCTGCCCCAGGAGGGGAAGCCAAAGCCCCCGCGCCGTTCACCAGCCGCGGAGCACCACAAGTTTCCCGGGATGGCGCTGGGCAGCCCTCCCGCGGGCTCGGAGGGATTTCACCTCGGGGGTGTTGCTGCGTCCCGCGGCAGGATGCCCGGAGCCCACCTGCCCATGCAGCGCCGGGGAAGCAGCGAGCGTCCGTGTTTCTCACGTGGGCTGTCCCGGACAAGCGCCGCGGCTCCTCTGCGGCCCTGGACTGCCCGCCCTGCCCCTGCGGGGGGAAACAAATCATTAGTGCAGTTTATTTTGCCTTGCAGAAGAGTGGTAGATTGCCCGGTAACACCTGGCTGGGGTTCAGGCAGGACTTTGTGTGACCGTGAACGCTGCAGTCCCACGGTGTCCCTGGGGCTCATCCTGCTGCCGTGCTCCCTCGTGCCTTCCCAGGCTTTACAGCAGCACCTGCGTCCGGAGAGGGTCTGCCTTTGCCTTTGCCCTCATCATGTTTTAAATGGAAATTCTTCCTTTTTAATGAGCCTGAGAGCCAAGCAGGCTGAGCCCGGCTGCGCCGTTGCGGAGGTGGCCCCCGATGCCGGGGTCTGCTCCTGCCCGGGTGCTGCTGCAGGGGGGGCTGTGGGGGGGCAGACCCCAGGCACGCCGTGGGCAGGGGGTACGGCTGCTCCTCGGCTGGAGCCGGGCGATGTGGGGCAGTGAGGGGTTCAGGCTCGTCACCGGTGTCTAAACTTCGGCTCTAGGCTTCCCTCAGCATGGGAAACCTGGCACGGAGACCTATGGAAAGCCTGGCATGGAAAAAGTGTGTAGATGCTACTCCATATGCTTCAGGTAATGTAAGCTCCCCAACGGCAACCGCTGAGGCCTTTCTTCTCGTGCATCTCAAAGACGGCCATCCCTTCTCGCGTCGCAAGGCGCACAGCCCCTCTCGCTGTGGGCGCTGCGGCCGGGGGAGAGGCGGCGATGGCTTTGGCTGAGGGCGCACGGGGGGATTGGTCTCCATGGGCAAGGCTGGAGGCTGCCTGTTTCACTGCTGGTTCTTTCTTTTTATAATCACGTAATTAAAGCAATTATGAGGCGATTAGTGACTTGTTCTGCTTTACAGCAGGATTAAAGGGCTCCAGAATCTTTTGCAGATGGTACAGGTTGTCCTTTTGGAAAGGCGAGGCAGAGCTGGGAGCCTGCGGCATGTGCTCCCTCCCTCCTTCCTCCATCCTCACGGCACTGGCGATGGCAGAGCCGCCGCGGTGATGGCTGCCCACGCTGGCACCCCGGCCAGGGAGCGGCAGAGGAGGATCCTGCATCTTACCTGGACGTTGCTTTGCCGGGCACAGGGAGCTCCGGAGGTGCCAAACAGGAATAAATCCGTGAGGCTG
Source organism: Pluvialis apricaria (assembly GCA_017639485.1). Lineage (NCBI taxonomy): Eukaryota > Metazoa > Chordata > Aves > Charadriiformes > Charadriidae > Pluvialis > Pluvialis apricaria. The sequence goes on from CM030024.1 coordinate 3,193,254, forward strand.
GGGGGCTGGTGTGAGCCGCTGGGTTTTGTTTGTGCGTCTGCGTGTTTGGAGCGTCCCGGTGGCCCCACTGCCGCTTTGGTCTCAGCTGCCGTCGGCTCTGGAAAGGCAGGGGCTGGTGTGTAGTTGCTGGCATTTAAGAGATGAACTGGAGATACCAGGGAGAGGAGACGTCAGGGATTAAGGAGCCATCAGCTTGACGAAGGGAAACCTGGGGTGACTTTGTGGTTGGGAGCCAGAGAGCTGGTCCTTCTGGAGACGTGGGCTCGGTCCCCTGACAGTTGCGGTCAGCGCGGGGGATGCCGGGTGGTGGCTCAGTGCTGGTGTAGCCGAGCCTGTGATGAGATGCTGTGCAGCATGAGTGGATTGAGTCGGTATCGGTGCGCATCCTGCTGTGCCCTGCTCTTGGTAGAGTTTCAGGTGCTTCCTAGAGATCTGTGCAGGACTTGGTGTCACGGAGAGGGATGAGGGGTAGGTACGGGCAGTGGGAGTAGGGACAGGAGCAAGTTCCCGGCAGCTGGGGCTGCTCGTGCTCCAGCACGGTCATGCTGGCGTTTTGGCCAAAGCAGTGTCCTGCCTCCTCCCTGGGCGTTGTTGGGACGGGAAGGTCCTGTTGGTGCTCTGCCTAGTCTGCAGCTCCTGGGTGAGCAGGTTGGGTTGTCCTGAGCTGACTCTGAGAGGATTTAAGGTTGGGATTCATTCAGCTCCTTTGGAAGGGCTGTGGCTTTTTTCTGCGTGTGGGTTTCCAGCTGGAGAGGTTTTTCTGTCTCCTGCCCAGCGCCCGGTTCCTGCTGCAGCTCTCCCATGTGAGTGCCCTCCCGAGGGGTGCAGCGCATCCCCCCACAGAGCCGTACATCCCCCGTGGGAGCGTCTGTCCCCACCGAGGAGTCGTGCATCCCCCCCACAGAGCCGTGCATCCCCCCTGGGAGCGTGTGTCCCCCCCGAGGGGCAATGCATCCCCCCCACAGAGCCGTGCATCTCCCCTGAGATGCTGTGTGTCCCCCCTGCGGGGCCGTGCATCCCTCCCATGGGGTTGTGTGTCCCCCTGCGGGGTTGTGCATCCCCCCTGCAGGGCCGCACTTTCACCCCGAGATGCCGTGCATCCCCCCCGTGGGGCTGTGCATGCCCCCTGAGATGCTGTGCATCCCCCCGAGGGTCCGTGCATCCCCCGTGGGGCTGTGCATCCCCCCATTGGGCTGTGCATCCCCCCCGCGGAGCCCTGCATCCCCCCGTGAGATGTCGGGCATCCCCCTGAGCGTCCGTGCATCCCCCGAGGGTCCGTGCATCCCTCCGCGGGGCCGTGCATCCCCCCCGAGGGTCTGTGCATCCCCCGTGGGGCTCTGCATCCTCCCCGCGGGTCCGTGCATCCCCCCCGCGGGTCCGTGCATCCCCCCGCGGGTCCGTGCATCCCCCCTGTGGGGCCGTGCATCCCCCGAGATGCCGTGCATCCCCCCGGCGGGTCCGTGCATCCCCCCGGCGGGTCCGTACATCCCCCCCGCGGGTCCGTGCACCCCCCGAGATGCCGTGCATCCCCCCCGGCGGGTCCGTACATCCCCCCCGTGGGTCCGTGCATCCCCCCTGTGGGGCCGTGCATCCCCCCGTGAGATGCCGGGCATCTCCCCCAGGGTCCGTGCGTCCCCCCGCGGGTCCGTGCCTGCCCCGTGGGGCCGTGCATCCCCCGCGGGGGGGCCGTGCCCGGCGGCCCGTCCCCGGCGAGCCCTCAGCCGGCTCCCGCCCGCCCCGCTGGGGCACTTTCCTCCCGGGGGAGCCACCCCTTGAAATAACAAAGCGGCGGTGCCGCCGCGCCTCTGCCGTGGAGAAACATTAACGAAGGGCGGTGGCGGGGCCGGGGCGGGATGGCCGCGCCGCGGCGGGGGGGGGGGCGCCGGGAAGATGATGGATTTCTTACGGGGCTTACTGGTGAGTGCTGGGCGACCGGCGGTGGGCCGCCGGGGAGGGGTGCTGGGGGGCTCTGCCCCGCTGCGCTCCATCCCTGGGAGCTCCTGCCCGCTGCAGGGGTTTCTTTCTGGGTGTTATTTCCTTAGGAAACCCTCAAAGTGGGCACTTGGGGGCTGCTTCTGCTCTGGGCGCTGCTCGGCCGCAGGTGCCGGCTCCCGAAACTCGCCCCGGGGTGCTGGGGTGGTTGGACGGACACCGTGTGCTCCAGCCGGTCGCCTTCGGACGCGCTGTCTTGCTGCTGCTGGCGGAGGGGAATCATGTGCTTTTCTGTGCTGAAGCGCTGGGATGTGACTGCGCGTCCCCTCTCACGCCGCCAGTGCGGTACGCTCAGCGGTGAGGGGTGAGGACGGGTGAGCAGGAAAGGAATAGCAGCTGTACCATTTCGGGTGGAGTATTTTGCATTTCTGAGGTCGTTGGGACAAGCTGCTGGGCAGGTTTGTCCTGCCGAAGGTGGCGGGGGAGATGGCTCTCCGCTCCGATGTTGCCTGTGGTTGCGTTTGGGAAGCAGACGCGGGTTTGGTTGGGAGCAGACGGTCTCAGCGACCCAAGCGCAGTGAGGGCACCGTTCCCGCCGGCTGGGCCCGCGGCAGGTGACACTGCTTCCTGCCGAGCGTCACAGAGCTGTGATTGTCTCCACTATAATTACCAAAATATTTGTGGCCCGGTAAAGCTTGGCCTCAAGTATGCATAAATCCCTGAAAGGTACAGACTGGTGTCTGCTGTAGGAAATACTGCCCGCGCTTTCTGCTGGAACTTGCCGCAGCAGGTGGATCCAGTGCCGCTGTGCGTCTCTGGTGCTGGCTGCTGGCAGAGCGGGACCTGCAAGCTGTTTTAATGGCCTCAGAGAGCATTTGTCCCTCGCAGAGACCTGAAGATAAATGGAACCTAAACCAAGCTCAAAATAGGGGAAAGCCTTTTTATGGGGCTCCTGGCTTTGGGCACTTCTGAGCCCGAGGTTCATTCTTCCTGCTGTAGGTGCAGCAGATAAAAACGGGGCATAGTCTAAAGCTGGAAACGTGGCCAGGGCTGCTTCCGAGCCACAGCAGTCCCTGCCTGCACTGACAGCGTCTTTCCCCCATCCCAGCTGGTGTAACTGGGAGCAGTCACTAGGCGGCTCATGCCATAAAACTAACCTTTGCTCGCCACATCTATTAAAAGAAAATCTCTCTGAGGTTTTCCGTTGGTCTTTGATTTTCGTTTCTTCATCTCCTCCTCTGTTTTTTTTCTCTCTTTTTTGTCTTTTGAGAAAATTAAGTCTATTCTAAGAACTCACCAAATATCAGCCCCCCATGCCTTTCTCCTTGGTACCGTGACCCCTTCTGCCCCAAATCTCGCATCCCTCTTCTGCAAACCATTTCTGACAGCCAGCAGCGTCGGCGCTGCTGATCCCGCTTTCTGCTCTCCCTCCCGGACCGGCAGTGTCTGCCGCGGCCTCAGCCTCTCTGCGACCGCAGGAGCCAGCAGCCCATCCGCTGTGGCCGGAGCGTGGCGGGTGGCCGGGAGCAAACACGGGTTAGAGGAGAGGTGGGGAGAGGATGGAGGAGAGGAGGGACGGGGCTGCTGCTTCATGTCTCCAGAAAGGCCACTTACTGATTGTCATGGTTTAACCCCAGCCGACAACCAGGACCACAAGGCCGCTCACTCACTCCCCTGGTTGGGATGGGGGAGAGAGTCAGAAGAGTAAAAGTGAGGAGAATCTCATGAGTTGAGATAAAGACAGTTTAACAGGGAGAGCAAAAGCTGCGCACACAAGCAAAGCAAAGCAAAGGAAGGAATTCCTTCCCTGCTCCCCACGGCAGGCGGGTGTTCAGCCACCCCCAGGACAGCCGGGCTCCGTCACGTGTAACGGTGACTTGGGAAGACAAACGCCATCACTCCAAACATCCCCCCTTCCTTCTTCTTCCCCATGGCTTTACCTACTGAGCACGACGTCTCACGGTATGGGACATCTCTGCGGTCAGTTGGGGTCAGCTGTCCCGGCTGTGTCCCCCCCCAGCTTTGTGCCCCCCAGCCCATCGCTGGCAGCGCGGGGTGAGGAGCAGAAAAGGCCTTGAGAGCTCAGCAACAACCAAAACCATCACTGTGCGATCAAAAGTGTTTCTCATCCCAAATCCAAACCACAGCACTATACTAACTGCTAGTAAAAAAGTTAACTCTATCCCAGCTGAAACCATGACACGTGTTTACTGGGAGTGCCCCAACATTCACAGCGGTAGTTTGGCCGGATAGTTTATTTGCATGTACTTGGGAGCAGGAAAAGCTGGACGAGGGATTGGGATACTCCAGCTGAGTTTCGGTGGTTGCTGTCCCGAAGGGGTGACCCCGCAGGTGCCCGGTGTGTCGGGAGGTTGGTGTGCGCTGGCGGAGCACCGGAGCGTGCTGGTGGGGCCGTGCCTGTGCCGGTCGCTCGGGTCAAACGTGCATCCGCTGCATCCAAACATCGCGTCAGGAGCGAGCGGGAAAGGCGGCCGGTGCCTGGCGAGCCGCAGAGCAGCTCAGCGGTGCGCCGACCGCCACCAGGACTGGGGCCCCTTTGGGCAGCGCAGGGAGATCAGGGCAGGAACGCGGTTCTCTGAGGTCCCCCCTCGCCGGGGGAGAGCGCGGCTGAGCAGGACAGACGCGGCTTTAGCACCTCTCCTGGAGAGGCGGCGACGGGCTCTTCCCGGCCTGGGTTTGGTTCTTGTCCCAGAGTGTTTCCAAAGGCGCAGGAGCCGCGTGCCCCGTGTGCCCCGCATGCGCTGCAGTGGCCTGGGGGGCTCGCGGGGCTGCAGAGCACCGGTGCGGCTGGGGAGGGGGCAGCGGGTGCGGGGGGGAGCAGGACGAGCTCCCTGGCTGCGGGGTCCGGCCGCTCTCCGGAGGAGCCACACGGCTTTTATTTGGAGCGCAGCGCGGGGCTCGCTAATCCGTTTAGTTCGTTTGGCCGTTAACCCTGCTCGGGGCAGCGCCGCGCTGCCGGCAGCGGCATTGCCGGCGTTCCTGTCGGGGGTGAAACGCAGAGCCCGGAGCTTGCGCCTTGCCAGGTGAGGGACGGGGACGTGGCGGGGGGGCTGCTGTAGGGGTCTCGTTTGCCAGAGTATTTATTTGCTTTTTTGGATTGATCAGTCTGGGCCTGTTTCGTTTCCAAGGGAAGGTTTGTTGCGGCTGTTTGTGTGCGCAGACCCGCTCCTGCCGGGGCCCCGCAGCGCGGCACTTACGGGCAGAGTCTCTTCTTCCCATCCCTGTTGGGGGCCAGAGCCAGCGTGCATGGTACAGGGTGGGGGGGTCCGGTGTCCCTACCTTCATGTGGCTTGGGCTGCCTCACCTCGTGTCTCCTTTAATCGAACAGGAGATTTCCTTCTTTTCTTTTTCAGTCGGCGGAATTCTTCGAAATGCTGGAAAAAATGCAGGTGAGCAGCAGGGTGCATGCCGGTAACGCGGCACGTTCCCCAGCCGGCGGAGGCTGCAAGGGCAGAGATCCCACAGCACCCCGTACATTAACGTGCCGGGAGACCTTGTACGATTGTACCAGGCTTTGAATTGCTGCTGACGTCCCCGGCGCTGTGCGAGCGCTGCTGAGAGGGGCACAGCAGGCGCTTCCCCGCGCGAGCTGTGCAGGGAGAGCTGCACAGAAGCGCCCCAGCGGGCCGGGGGAGAGCAGTGGTTTCGGCAGCATCTTCCTCCGAGGTTATTCCACGTCACCCCGAGCCGTTTTGCAAAAGGAGGTTTAGGGGCGGACGGTCTGAGACGCGGTCCCGTTGCTCCCTGGTAAAGGCAGCGCAGCGCACTGCTGCCCGTCTTTGCCCACGGAAGGCTCTGGTACGGAGCACGGCTGCGTCCAGCGCTGTCTCAGTACCCCTTGGGCAGGGCGAGGTATTCTCTTGTCCCACACTAAAACACATCAGGATCTGCCCAAGGAGGAGGGTCGGGGGACCAGGGTGTCCCCTGGCATGTCCCTTATCCCCACGGCACGGGCGAGTGCCCGCGGGGTTTGCCGTCCCTGAGCTGGGCCAGGGCAGCCGGGGCTGTCACCGTGGCACACGCCGGGGCTGTGGTCCCCGCTGCGCAGGAAGGCAGGGCAGGGGTCTGCTTTACGGGTCCGTCCTGGAGCAGTTCAGATGAAGCTGGAGTGTGATATGGGGCGTTTTGTGTTTGGTGCTGTGCTGGCACCTGGGAAACGATAGTCCCTGCCTCACATGTAGGCATTTTCAGTGCGGTGTTACTGTGTGCCACCTCTTGTCCTACGACATCCCCGTCACCCATTTTTGCTGTGTTAGCCCCAAATTAGCTATGTTTTGCCCAGCCCAAATCACGACATGGGGTCTCTCCTGGCACGCCGGCAGCTCTGCTCGGCTCATCCCAGGCAGAACCCCCCTCCTTTCATGCCACTCGTGTCTGAGTGATTTCCATGTAGCAAAATACCCCTGTGGTTTTGTCTGTGTTGTTGAAAACACCTTAGTTATTCGATGTATTCTTTTTGTTCCAAACAGGCACCAAAACTTGAAGAACAGAGGACTGGAAGCCAAAAACACAAGGTTGGTTGAATTTTTTTTTTTCTTGTGTGGATTTCTTCAAGCGTCCCCCTCTTATCTCAGGGCTTTAACACGTATAGGCAAAGACAGTCACTCAAAGGACTAAAAAGGATTTAAATGTTATCTAAAAAGAAGGCGCTGATTGAATTGCAAAGATGAGAGAGTGGTGCCTGTAAATCCCTAATCCGGCTTTGTGTCCCAACGTGTGTATTTCAGCGGCGAGCTGTGTAGAACGGTCGGGTTCTGCCGCAGAGCTGAGAAGCTTACGCCCGTACCGGAGACCCCTTTGGAGAAGGGCTTTTGCTGCTGCAGTGCTTTCCTGCAGCCCCCGAGCGGGGAGGGGTCCCCGGGCCGTGTCCCCAGGCAGTGTCGCCGGGCAGCGCGGTGGCACCGCTCCCGGGGCTCGTGCCCATCGCACGGTGGCCTCACCCGACACGAGCATCGCTGCCCGTCACCACCTGGCGCTGGGTGCAGGGCGTGAGGACGGGAGGGACCGGCGCGGCGGGCGGCTGGGAGCGCTCCCTGGGTTGGGTGTGCAAGGCTGTGGTTTTAAGGGACAGCTGGTGGGGAACAGATGGTCACACGCGGCGTTTCGATTCCTTTTTCCAGGAAGACTACATCCCGTACCCCAGCATCGATGAGGTGGGTGCCCTCAACCACCCTGAACGCCTTCTGGCGAATGCCTTCCCAAAACTGCTGATAACGGGAATTGGTGGGGATCCTGTTTCTGAGAGGAGCCGCAGAAAGCACATTCCCCCTCCCCACCTTTGGGGCTGCTGCTGTTCCTCCGTAGCACGTGCCCTCTTCCAGGGCAGAGAGGTTTCGGAGGGGGGCTGGATTTGCCCCCCGCGGTGCCGGGGCTGAGCGCTGCTGCGGGAGGGGGCAGCCGGGGGGGGCAGGGGACAGGGTGACAACCCCCCGCACCCCACACCCGCACCCCAGTCCTACCTGACCCCTCACGGGCGCGTGTCCCCCCCAGATCCTAGAGAAGGGCAGCCCGTACCCGCTGATCATCCTGCCCCAGTTTGGGGGATACTGGATCGAAGACCCGGAAAACCTCGGCACACCCACCTCGTCCGACAGCAGCATCTGCGAGGAGGAGGAGGAGAACCTCAGCCCCAGCACCTACGGCTACAAGCTGGAGTGCAAAGGAGAGGCCAGAGCCTACAGGAAACATTTCCTGGGGAAGGTGGGTGCCCCTGCCGCCGGGGACGAGCCGTCGGCGGGAGATTGCCTGCCCCCCAGGAAAAAAAAAAAAAAAGACATTTTAAAATTGGGAGCAAAATGGGCAAATTTTGCAACTTGCCTCTTGGCAAGGAGAGGAGGGCACCGGTGGGTGACCGGCCGTGGCAGGGATGGCCACGCACAGAGCCTTTGTCCCCGGTCCCCGTGGGACGGCGGGTGGGCACGCTGGCTCTGAGCCTGCTCCGTCTGCGGGGACCTGGGGCTCGGCCGGACTCGGGGGACTGCCCCCGCCTTGCGCACAGTGCTGTAATCCTCTCTCCCTCGGGACAAAGCTGAGAGCAGAGTGCTAAAGTCCACGGGCAGAGAGATTAAAGCCCTGGTGCCCGCGAGGAGGGGGGACGAGTGTGTGTCTCCGAGGGGCAGGGGGGGTCGGGGTGGCAGGTGAGTCCTCTGCTCCCGGCCGGGGCGCGGGGCAGCGTCCTTGCCATCGGCGAGCTGCCTCCCCCGCTGCTAACACGCTTTTTTTTCCTATTTTTAGGATCATTTAAATTTTTACTGTACAGCCAGCAGCCTAGGAAATCTGATCCTCTCTATTAAGTGTGAGGAGGCAGATGGCACGGAATATTTAAGGATTATACTCAGGTATGGGAAAAAAAGCTTTGTTTCACAAAATATTTTCTCTTTGGGAGTCCCTTGGTTTGTTTCTACTGTAAGTGCTAGAGCCGGGCTGGCAGCACGCAGGCTGTGGCACACGCAGGGGCTCGGGCTGGGACGGGAAGCAGCAGCAGCATCCTTTTACTGTTTCTGCACTGGGACTGCCTGACCCCCGCTAATGAACGCGGGACTTTGATCTGTTGCTAAACCCGCTGAAACTGAGTGTAAACCTCTCCATGACACGGGATAATACCAGTCACATCTCTTGCCATCCCGCTGTAAGCTGACAAGACCCAGCGTGTCTGAACCGTTGTGTCATTTCTCTCCAAACTATGAATATTTTAAGAGCTGCAGAGATGAGAAGAAAAATTGAGCCTTTGCTTACTAACCAGGCCCAACACATTCTGCAGAACATAATTTCCCAGCAGCCGGTGGAGCATCGCTGCGTGCGTGCCACAGGGCTGGTGAGCGGCGGGGGCTGCAGCCACCGTCTCTTTGCCTTAGATACTCCCTGATGTCTGCTTGTTTCTTTTTCTTTGCTAGGTCCAAAGTGAAGACGTTGCATGAAAGGATTCCCCTGGCAGGATTTAGCAAGCTCCCTAGTATCCCCCAGATTGCAAAGGTGAAACGCCGGGCTGGGCTGGGATACCTGCAGCAAAGCCTGCGCTGCTGCGCCTGGCGCCTTGGGCAGTGTTGGGTGGTGTTGGGTGGTGTTTGGGTGGCGTTGGGTGGTGTTGGGCAGCGTTGGCAGTGTTGGGTGGCATTGGGTGATGTTGGGTGGCATCAGGTGATGTTGGGCGGCATTGAGTGGTGTTGGGCAGCGTTGGCAGTGTTGGGTGGTGTTGGATGACATTGGGCAGCAATGGGCAGTGTTGGTGGCGTTGCATGATGTTGGGCAGCGATGGCAGTGTTGGGTTGCATTGGGTGGTATTGGGTGGCATTGGGCAGCGTTGGGCACTGGTGCCTGGGCTCTCAGGTCCAGGGCACTTGGCGGGTGGTGATATGTACTGGCCTTGCTGTTGGTCCTGGTCAGGTCACTGGTTGATATCTGGGGGAAGAGGTGAGGAAGTGGCAGCACCTTTGACCCGTGGAGAGACCTGGGACTTGTCTTGCTGCATCCTCAGTTGGGTTCTCAGCCAGGCCATGGGGCATCCCAAAGAGAGGTTGTGAAAAGGGGAGCTCCTGCAATCGGAGCCTGGATTGGGCTCCTTTATGAGACATTCACAGCCTTGCTGGGGAGTTTCTGCAGGACAGGGGTGTCTGTTCCGCACGCCCAGGGACCTGGCACTGACTGCTCTTTCCCCTTGCCCACAGGCCTTCTGTGACGATGCCTCCGGGCTGAAGTTTAACCCAGTTCTGTACCCCAAGGTGAGGTAACTTACCCCAGATCGGTCGTGTATTCAGCAGAGGAGGTCAGATAGAGTTAACTCTCCCCTTTTCTCCAAGATCCAACGGCTGCTTTGACACAGAGGTTGGATAGTTGTACTGCATCCTTCTAGCTCTCTACCTTTGTACCCAGCTGCAAAGGGGATGTGAGCAGTGCGGTGGTGTCGGGCCGTGCATGCGTCTGGCGGTGGGTTAGCCAACGGCCATGTGCATGCCACCGTCTCGTTCTGTTGAATGGCCACCAAGGATTGATGGCACTTTGGTATTAATCTGCCCTTGGATCCTGGGGAAGGAGGGAAGGGTGACTGTCTGTGGGGTATAAAACCAACCTGGATCCTGGTTTGATGTCTTAAGGCTTGCTTGAAACCCGCTGAGATGGGTTGAGGTGGTGCTTGAGAAGTCCTGCAGGAAGAGACGCAGAGGCGGGTGGGTCACTGTGGGGGACAGAGTGGCAGTCCCCACTGGTGACGTACCAGGACTGACTCGTTGCCCACTCTGGGATCGCTTTTCCTCTTGTGTGCTCTTGTGCTGCCATAGAGACCCGCTCCTGGGAAGCTACAAAGCAAATCCATCATTTTCAAGAACCTTTTACGTGCAAGACCTTTCCTGTGGCAGGCAGAGCAGTTATAAGTTATAATGCAGTTTCACCACCCTTTGATGTAGCCAAGGTCAAACCGATTTTGTTCATCCATTGTCATTATTGGTGTTGCTGTCAAACCCTTATCTGGAGGTTTGACAACACCCGATGCCCAGCTGGGGAAGAAAAGTGGCTCTGACTCGGTCCCCGCAGAGCAGGACGGGGACCGTGGAGCTGGGGCGCTGCGGGAACTGCCCTTATTTCCCCCCAAAGGGCCCCAAACTTCCCCCAGAAAACCTGCTCCCCGCACCCCCCACCACGCCTGGATGCCGGGGCCACAGCTCGTGCCCACCTGAAGCCCATGTGCATCGTGACTACCGGCGGCGGAGGCGGCAGGGATGTTGATAACCAAGACTGGGGCCCCTGTTGGAAACTTTTGGCCTAATTATGGGGAAATTTGGCTTTTGCACCCCTTCCTGCTCCCTCAGGCACTGCTGGGCCGTTGCTGTACCCCGCTGCCTGCTGCGAGGAGCTGTGCCACGGCCGGCGGGCGATGGCGAGCGCACGGAGCGGAGCTGCGAGCCCGGCCCAGCAGCGTGTGCCGAGCAGGGTTTGCTTTTCTGGACATCGCGTTTTGAAGTGCTGAACGAAATCATTCATATTTTGTTGTACCGCAGGCTTCCCAGATGATAGTGTCTTATGATGAACATGAGGTCAACAACACGTTCAAGTTTGGCGTGATCTACCAGAAGTTCAGGCAGGTGAGTGATGCCCGTGCTGTTTTCCCAGAGCGCATTCCCACTTGCTGGAGCTCCGCGTTGCCCAAGTGTGGGACCCCTGAAGCTAAAATTCAGCCTTGCAGTTAATTCTGTCACGTGCAACACGTTGTGTTGCTGGGTGTCCTCACTAATAACGCATTTCATACTGCTTGGATGTTTCCCCAACTCATTAAAAAATGATGTGACTGAAAAAATTCAGTCTGGAAATCAGCCCGCAAGCTGCTGTAGGGAAAAGTGGATGTGAAAATGGATTTTAGCAGGCGTGGTATTTTGATCAGATATACGTTTAGACAGTGAAACAGTTACATTTGTCTTGGAGGACTGTGGGCTATGAAGACATGCGTCTGCTGACAATGCTGTCATTAGCCGAGGGACTCTGGATGAGGAGCGCAGAGGCAGCTGAGTCTTATAACTCACCAAAGATTATTCTGACAGGCGCTCCAATTATCTTTACATATTGCATTTTGTTTCGGATTGAGTAACTCGTGCAAGACCATAATTAAGGTCTCGTTGTTTTGAAATAGAGCACGCAAGGGATGATTAAGACTTGGATTTTCCAATGAAGGGTTCGTTGGCGTTTTGGTATTTCCTGTAGGTTATCCCAGGCTCCTTGCTGTTGGTCAGAAGTGGCTCTCAGCACCTTTGCCTTCAGGTGCCTCGGTGACTGGGTGGGCTGCGGGCAGCCCACGGCCGGTGCCGGTGGTGAGCGCGGTGGTGCCAGCTGGGGAGCGCAGGCGCGCAGCAGCCTGCGGCCGTGTGTGGCGCTCTGGGACGAGGCGCTGGTCGTGGCCCTGGGGACAGCATGCATGGGGGCAGGAGGTGGCAGGAGACGGGCAGGCAGGGAGGTGGCATGAGCAGCAATCTCCATCAGAGCTGGGGCTGCTTTCAGGTTCCTTTCCCTGGTGCTGTGGCACTTTTGGTGACAGCGATGTTTGAATTTAAGAAGATGCTGAGAGCAGGGTGACGGGCAGAAAGGGGCATTTTGAAGGGACCTTTCACGTTAGTGGTGTCCGTGGTCATTGTGTCCATAGCACCCATAGCGCAACAGAGGAGCGGTGCTGGCGGGTTCCCGAGGGCACAGGGCTGTCGCCGTGCATGGCAGCCACCGGGGATGGTGGTTTTGGTCATGCTCGGCTCAGGCAGCACGGGGGCCTCCGTGGCTCTGTCAGACTGACGCTGCGGTGGCAGAGCCACAGCCAGACCCTCCTCCTTGCCCTGGGAGCCGGGGGTGGCCCATGCTGCGCCGCCCGGGTGGGCTGGCTGCTGGAGACAGGCAGGGCTGGGGCTCTCAAGAGATGTGCCCTGTGTTTTGTAGACTCAAGAGGAGGAGTTGTTTGGCAATAACGAAGAGAGCACTGCCTTCAAGAACTTCTTAAGTTTTCTGGGAGACACCATAACGCTCCAGGACTTCAAAGGGTAAGTTAAATAAAAAGAATGATTTTACAAATACGTTTAAAGAGAGACCATGTCATATGTAAAAATAACTGCTGTGCGAGAACAGAAGTCATCTCCTGAGCGGGCTGTACAGAGCAGAAGCAAATATAGCTTTGGCTTGTTTTTCTAAGCTGGGGGAGTTTTCCGACAAAAAATTGGAGCTGCCAAGAGAGAAAAACTTCGTCTCCTGCAGTTTTGAGGTTGTGAGAAAATCTGACTATATTCAGCCGTAGATGGAAGGAACTTGGATGAAAACGCGCCCTGTCCGGCACTGTGGGCTGAGCCGCGGTGCGGGCAGAGACCCCCCGCTGCTGGCGAGGGCCGGGGCTGGCAGGCGCGGGCAGCCCCCGCGGCAGCGCTCGGCACCGCCGGTCCCATGGCTGGCGCCCACGGCTGCAGTCAGCCCGGCCGACGGCACTGCGCTGCCACGCACCCTGAGTTTCAGAGGGGCGATGGCCATGCTTGGTTACAATACATGACGCACGGTTTGTTCTTTCCCATTTGCTCGCTACTGGGTGAAGATAAACGAGCTGGGTTGTTCTATCGCCCTGTCCCCTGGCAGCCGCCGGCGGTCTCTGCTAAGCTTTCAATTAATATTTTTTCGTTTCTCCCCGCCTTTCCCATCGTCACCAGTTTTCGAGGAGGTCTGGATGTCAGCCATGGGCAGACGGGAGCAGAGTCTGTGTACACGGTGTTCAGGGACAGGGAGATAATGTTTCACGTCTCCACAAAGCTGCCTTTTACCGAAGGAGACACGCAACAAGTAAGAGAGACGAGCTTCCTTGCACAGAAGTGTCTGAGCTGGGATGCGCTGGCGCTGCCCTGCCCAGCGCCGCCAGCTGCCAAGCCCCAGCGCCGCGGCATCCTCGGCTGATGGCGGCGGCGCGGGCAGCGGCCGTGTGGGCTCCCCGGCGCATGGCAGCCGGTGCACCCGGAGCTGATGTTGCTCCTGAGGGAGCAGAGCCACCTGGCTTTACCGACCGAGTGTTTTCCCTTTGCACTTAGCTCCAGAGGAAGAGGCACATTGGCAACGACATTGTGGCAATTATCTTCCAAGAGGAGAACACGCCGTTTGTCCCAGACATGATTGCCTCCAACTTCTTGCACGCCTACATTGTCGTGCAGGTGGAAAACCCCGAGGCAGACAACACGGTGTACAAGGTGAGGGCAATCACGACTTGCACGTGCTGATTTTTGCTTCGGCATCGCAGGCCGAGGTGTGGAGGCAGCTGCCCAGCGGCTGTTCTGCCCGCGCGCTCAGCGATACAACCGGCGTTATGCCTAATGGAATAGGTGTGTGTATGTTAAACATACATATGTGTATATATATACACACACACACATATTTATGTATGCGCTATTGCATGGTGTGTGTGTGTATATGTACATATGTATCTAAAATATGTGGATGTATAACAGCACGCTCATTTACTAAAGATTTTTTGACGCCACTCGGTATTTGAATAAGCCTCAGAACAGCTCATACCCGTCTAACACATCGCTCGAGTGTAGGTAGCATAAACCCCGTTCTCCCTCTGTTTTCTCTGAAGATGTCCAGTAAGCCGTGATTTTTTTCAAACGGGAAGCACGGCGCTTACAGCCACAAACGGAAACGGAACGCGCAGGAAATAAGCGTAAAGCGCTGTGCGTGGGTAACCCTGGGGTGGGAGCAGGAGCGATGACAGATGCGGGCTGGGCGGGAGCGGTCGCTCTGGGGTGCCCCTTGGCTCTCAGGCGCTGGGGCACCTCGGCGGGGCGGGGCAGGGCGGGGCAGGGCGGGGCAGGGCGGGGCAGGGCGGGGCTGGAGAGAGCATCACCCACCCCATGGCTGCCGCCCTCCAGGAGAGGGACATCTCCGCGCTGGGGGCTGCCCTGTGGCACCCATGGGATGACGTTTCCCTTGGCTCCGCAGGTGTCGGTGACGGCCCGGGAAGACGTCCCCTCCTTCGGGCCACCCCTGCCGAGCCCCCCGGTGTTCCAGAAGGTACGAGCTGAGACGGGAAGCGTGTTCCAACCCATAAAAAAAGCGGATGCCTATGTCCAAGGTGTTTCCAAGCACACCCACTTAGGGGAAATGTGACTTCTGGACTTTATGTGCCTTTATTTTGACGTCTGGGGAGGCCCGTGGGGTCTGTGGCGGGGCGGGAGACCGTGCGCTGTCGCACAGCGTAACCTGTGCAAGGCGGCGGCTGCGGCCCTTCTGCCGGGGCGCCCGCGTCAGCGCGGGGTGACGGCCGGTGCAGGAGGGTACCTCAGCCCATCTGGGGATTCCACCGATGCTGCCTCCTCCCGGAGGCGCTGAGCTCGGGTTTTGGGTGGGTGCAGCTCCGGTGCCAGAGATACGCAGTTTTTGGCTGGTGTTTTCCAGCGTGCCTCTCTCCCCGCAGAGCCCCGAGTTCCGGGAGTTCCTGCTCACCAAGCTCATCAACGCCGAGAATGCCTGCTGCAAGTCCGACAAGTTCGCAAAGCTGGAGGTAACGCTGCCCGCCCGTCCCTGCCCGGCGCCGCGGCAGGCGCAGGGGGGATCTCCGCATTCCTCCTCAGAGCCGCGTTGCCCGGCTGAGCTGGGTCAGCGCTTGCAGGGATGAGCGATCGGAGCGTGCACGTGTCTTAGCGCGCTTGGTGGCCATGGGGTCCCCTGACGCCGCCGTGCCCTCGGTGGGGGGATGAGCCAGCTGCCCCATGGGTTGGCACCGCTGCCTCCTCCCTCGTGCTCCCCGGCTGAGCCCATTCTCGCTCCCGCAGGACCGGACGCGCGCTGCCTTGTTGGACAACCTTCATGACGAGCTCCACGGGCACACGCAGACCATGCTGGGGCTGGGGCCTGAGGAGGACAAGCTGGAGAACGGGGGTCACGGAGGCTTTCTGGAGTCTTTCAAGGTAAACCTCCGTCCCTTGCCAACAGCAAAGTTAAAACGCACCCGGGGCTGGCAAAGTGCATTTTAGTGGAAGATGTTGTTGAGCAGTATTGAGGGACGAGGGGTGTCCCCTGAGAGCAGAGCGGTGGGAGGAGGCAGGAGCTCACCACCACCAGCACCCGGTCAGCCAGCAGACACCTGAGCTGGTCCCGGTGGGAGCGGGCACAGGCTGACGTGGTTGTGGTGTTGGCCAGTGCCACCATCAGGGTGACCTCTCCAGAGCCCCAGAGCACCTCCTCTCCCGCCAGCGTGCTCTGGCATTCGCCGTGTCTCCGGCGGGGTCTCCGTCCAAGGCCAGCACCCCGGCGCGGGCTGTGCTGCAGTCGCACTGCGCTGCTGCAGGGCAACTCCTGAACACCTGAGAGGAGGGTGCGGAGAGGGGGGGCTGAGGCTGACCTCTTCTCCCGGGTGACAAGTGACAGGACGAGAGGGAATGGGTTCAAGTTGTGCCAGGGGAGGTTTAGACTGGATATTAGGAAAAAAATTTTCACTGCAAGGGTTATCAACCATTGGAATGGGCTGCCCAGGGAGGGGGTGGATTCGCCGTCCCTGGAGGTGTTTAACAAAAGGGCAGACGTGGTACTTGGGGACATGGGTTAGAAGTGGGTTTTGTCAGGTGAGGTTAATGGTTGGGCTTGATGATCTTAAAGGTCCCTTCCAACCTCAACAATTCTATGATTGTAAGTCCTGCCAGCATCCCCGGGCAGCTGGCTGTCCCCGCTGTGCCACGCTGGCAGCGGGAGGGGGCCGTGGGGCGCAGGACGCCTGGGGCGGCTGCTGTGGCAGGGGGGCAGGAGCTGGTTGTTGTGTTAAGCGGGAGACAACACAAAGTGGATGAAACTGAGCCACTGTTGGAGGTGGGGACAAGACCAGCTGGGCAGTGGGGGGTGTCCCTCGAAAGCGAGGGGCAGCACTCGGGTCTCGGGGGCTGAGCCGTCGCCAGAAGGCTGTGGTGAGGCTCCCCTGGGACGGCGATGGGGAGGTGGCTGGGACGGGCTGGCTGTAAATCCAGGCTGCACCCATGGGTGGGTGTTCAGTGGGATCCCCGAGCCAGGGCACCGCGTCCCTGCCCTGGGTGATGCCCGCAGCTGCGCTTCGGCCCGTGCAGCTCACCCACACCTCTCGCCATCCTGCTCCCCGCGCGTCGGCTCTGCCGGGCAGAGGCAGTTTCAGCTGCATCAGCAGCGGGGATGGGTGCTGGTGCGGGGTGGCCATCACCACAGGAGCTGCCCTGGCTGCGGCGGTATGGACACAGCTCCTGCCGTTGCCTTATAGGCACAGTTTTCTCTGTGACATAGAGAAACAGACACTGGTGGATGAGTCACCTCATCCTGCACCCAATGCTGCAGAGGAGGGGCGAGCAGCTCCCCGGCCCCCGCTGTGGGGGTGGACGGAGGCTCAGGTGTGTCCTGTGTAGGTACGAGACACGCAGAAAGTGAGATGCTGTGCAGGCATACATCACAGCCTTCACTTCGGGGTCTGAGGCTATGATGTTAAATAATCATTTTTTTGGCATGCTTTTCGTGTACGAGAAAGTGGACTTTGCTCTCTTGGCGTTGCAGGGAGCGCCGGGGCAGGCGGTGAGTTCCCTGGTCCGGGCCGGGCTGCGTTTGCCCGTCGGCCTCGGCACCGCGCTGCTGGGCTGCGTCCTGGCGTACGTCCTGCACCGCGCGCTGTCAGAGTGACGGGGGGGAGAGCAGAGACGGTCACTCAGAGGGCTGGGAGGGGGCAAGACCTGGTCCCCACCGTTTCTTTTTGCCCGGTGCCGCACGCCCGCGACCCAGCCCGCAGCCCCGTGGCGTGGGGACCGGCCGCTCACAGGACAGCGGAGCTCGGTTCTGCTGGGCTCTGGGCGAGCGAGAGGGGTGCCCTCGCCTCCCCGCCGCGGGGAGAGGAGCCGCTGGCCAGTCTCCCCCGAGGAGGGGGTGTCGGGGTGCCCTGCAGGGCCCCGTGGCCTCGGCAGCCCCGGGCAGGAACCTTGCTGCCCGCACGGCGCGAGCGCCCGCCGGAGCTGCTGGCAGCAGGGCAAGCAACCGGTTGCTTTTATCTGCAAACACTGTCAAATTTTGTATGAATTGCTGACCCTAATAAATCAGGTGTGACGGACTCGTGCCTGGTGTTTGTTACTGGGTGGGCAGGAGGGGACAGTGCGGGGCTGTCGGGGTGGCCACGGTCCCCGGCACCGTCTGGGGCTCGGTCAGCGCTCGGGGCTGCAGCTCCCGCTTGCCCCGGCGCGGGTCCGCCTGCAGCGCGGTAACCCCTGGAGGCAGCAGCACCCCGGTGCCCGTGCACCATGGGCACGGTGCTGGGCACCCCCAGAAACCTGGCCCTGGATGGCCGGGTTCCTCCAAACTCTCTTTACGTCGAGCGGGGATTCGGGGGCCGGAGCAGAGGTAGCCGTGGCGCGGTGGGTAGCGCAGCAGCAGTTCGGAGGGAATAGCTGCGAAGAGAAACTTTTCTGTAATTGGCACGCTGGCATCACAGTCCAGTTTGGTCTCCCGTTACTATGGTGACTACAGTAATTAAAATATGGGTATAGATTATTTTTTTTTTTAACTTGTGCATTTCACTGCTGCTTTTCATAGCGTGTGCCAGACTTTCAAAAGATCTCGTGGTCGTATTTGTAAGCGCTTGGGACAACAACTGAGAGAAGACTTTAAAAATAGCTCAGGTCCTGCTTAAGCACCCAGACGAGCGTTCGGATCTGCAGAAGGTCTCTGCCTCCGCTGCGCACAGCTCTGCTTGCAGCAGTCGGAGTCAAACAGGTTACAGCAGGTCTCTTCCCCGGCTTGTGCCGCCGGCGTCCGCGGAGCCCGGCTGCTGGTCCTTTCCCAGGGGACATGGAGAGCTCCACGGGAGCTATGAGCCCCGTTGCATCCAGACCCGGCACGGCACGTCTCCGGGCTCTGCCACGGAGGCAGGTTGGACCCGGCACCTCTGCTCCATGCCCAGGCAAGGCGGGCCTGGCTGTGGGCATCCCTCGGCGTGCGGAGCGCCGGCGGTGCTCCCGCTCTCTGGGGCAGCCGGAGGGAACAAGGGCACGAGGCCTCGCGCTGGGCATCTCGCTAGCGTAAGACCCAGCCTGTGCCAAAACGGACACGGATGTTTCAGGGCAGCCGGGGACGGGCTGTGGTTTGCTGAGTGAGCGCGGTGCCTGAGGCTGTGCGGGAAACGCAGCGCTCGGCCGGGGCTGGGAGGCCACGGGCGCTTTGGCCGAGGGGTTTGGGTCGCAGGAGGGGTTTGGCACAGCAGCGGTTGTGGTTGTTGGTTGCGGCATCCAGCAGCAGGGATGCAGCGCTGGCACCGAGCACGGCGCGCCTGAGCATGGGTGGGCGTTGGGCTGGAAGGTGCACCCCGACTCGGTGACACGGCTCAGGCAAGGGCGGTCCAGAGGAAAGCGTGTCCGTAACTCGGGGCGTCGTGGATGATGTGAAGCGTGAAGGAAGGGGGCTGCTTGGTTGGGAGAAATGAAGACCGAAGGGCGCAGGGAGAGTCTGCGGCTGCCGTGGGGACGATGCTGCGCAGTTCATCTCCGGGTCTCTTACAGAGATGGATGGGCCAAGCCAGCAGCAGCAGAGGTTCAGGCTGGATGTATCTTCCAGCGTAAGCATGCTGAAGAGCAGAAGTACTTTTGTGCAGAGGCTGTAAAGCCTCCAGCTCTGGGGATGTTTGGGGCAGGCCGGAGAGGTCTGTCGGCACGCAGGAGGGGCGCAGGCAGGGCAGGAGGCTCTGCGCGGGATCTGTCCTCTCCACATCTGGGGAGAATCGGTGGGGGTTGTGCATCCAGACACAGGCTAACGCCTCGGCTGTGCTCCCCATCCCTGCTGAGGGGTTTTGGGGGGTCGGCCAGGCGTCCCGCAGGAGGCAGGGCTCTGGGGCTTGTGTCTGCTGCTCCCGGTCCCATAGCTGCAGTCCTCAGCCCTCGCACCCGGCGTCGTGGGGGCACTGGGGGGAAGACCCGACCTTGTCATGGCTGTGGCATTGCCCAAGGGGCGGCGCGTCCTCGGGCTGCGCAGAGCCATGGCTGCTCGTGGTACTCGTGGGGTTGGTGGTGGTGTGCGCCGGCTCTCGGGGGGAGGACCGGTCGGGTCATGCTCCGGTGTGCCTGGGGGGGCACCTAGGGCTGGGGAGGAGGTTTGGGGATGGCGCCCCGCAGGGTGGTGATGGCCTGCTGTCCCCTGTCCCCTCCGGCTGCAGAGAGCCATCCGGGTGCGCAGCCACTCCATGGAGACGATGGTGGGCAGCCAGAAGAAGCACCACGGCAGCAGCATCCCGGGCAGCCTCAGCGGGGGCATCGCGCACAACAGCAGCGAGGTGACCAAGACCACCTTCTCGGTGAGTGCGGCCTCACGTCCCCCCGTCCCGCTGTCCCTCTGTCCATCCCTCCCTCCCTCCCCAGCCGGGCAGGGCGCTGCATGGCGCTGACGGAGCCTGGCAGTCCCCTGCGCGGGCAGCGAATGTAAAGGTGAGAAGGTCTGAGCAGAGCGTGATTTTATGAGTGCTGTGTTCAAGTTGTGTTTGTTTTGTGGAAGAACCGAAGATTACCTTCCTGGGGTTTTCAGCCCCAAAGTACAAAGGAGATACAAAAGACATTACATATTTTCTCAGCTCAGGCTGAGAATTACGGGCAGCATAATTCCTCGTAGGACGTTTAGTCTTAGGAGCTTCTAGGAAGGAGCTGTGCTGTCCAACCTGGGCTGTCCTGTGCTTTCAGCCCCCCGTCGCAGCAGCTGCCGCCAAGAACCAGTCCCGGAGCCCCATCAAGCGCCGTTCGGGGCTGTTCCCTCGCCTGCACACGAGCTCCGAGAGCCAGGCGGAGAGCAGGACAAGGTGGTAAGTTGGGCATCACCCTGGTAACTAAGGTTAAAACCCCCTGTTGCATGTTAAACATTAGAGAAGCTGTTGGTGGGTGCTGGAGACCTTGCCCGGGGCGCAGCCAGCAGTGAGCGCTGCTTTTGCCGTGTTCGAGGCAATGGTGCCTTGGATCCCTTCCCTCTGTTTTAAATCGGAGCGGTGGTATGCAGAGAGCATCTGTTACTCTTACAGTTTAGCATTTGGTGTTAGGGAGTATAATTTGACCATCCTTTTTAAGTCTCTTGTATAACTTGTGCAACCTGTCTCTTTGTGCCCTCAGCGACAGTGTTTCTGGAGCCCAGAAGACACCGGATTTGGGACATTCTTCTCAAGAGATGAAATCTGAAACCTCGTCCAACCCCAGTTCCCCTGAAATATGCCCCAACAAAGACAGGTGAGCTGGGAGAGCACCGTCCTCCTCCGACCGGAGCTCAAGTCACCCTGTAGCTGACAGACCATCAGGAACTTTGTCAAACAAAACCGTCTCCAGGTTTTGCTATAAATAAGTTTGATATTAAGGGAGGAAAAAAAAGATTCTGGTGATTCATGAGCACAGCTCCTTTATGGTCTGAAAATAGCCATCTTTAAAAAGAAGAAGAAGAGCAAAGAGCAGTGTTTGACAGAAGTTGCCCAAACCCTCACGGCTCAGGAGCTGGGGAGGCCGGTGGTGCCCGTCCCTCCCTGCCACCGGGCGGTCAGCCTGGTCCACCGGTTTCTGCTGGTGGCACCCACCAGCTACTTTGTCCCATGCTCTTGGAAATGGTTATGGAAACACCCCACTAGGTTTGTCCCTATGGCAGCTGCTTTGCTCCGGGGGTCCGCAGGAGGGTCTGTCCCCGCTGTCATAGCCAGAGTGACAACCACGTGCCTTTCATTTTGTTCCGCCTCTCTTCCTAGGCCGTTTATCAAGCTGAAAGAGAATGGGAGGTCAAACATCTCCCGTTCCTCCTCGAGCACCAGCAGCTTCAGCAGCACGGCGGGGGAGAGCGAGACCCTGGAGGAGTACGAGAGCGTGGTAGGCACCAAACCGCCCCGCGGCTCCGCACGCCCTCGGCTCCCTGCTGCCTCCGGACCCGCGGGTGGGCTCTGCACAGGGGAAGGGTCCTGCGGCCCCCCCAGGTGCCTCCTCCCCGCTGGCACCGAGGGCTTTAACCCCGTCCCTGGGTGTGGGGAGGAGGAGGGACGGTGGGACACCCCGGTGAGCCTTGGCGTGCACAGCGCTCGGCACAGCGGGCCCAGGAGGTTGCTCGGTCAGGATGAGCTCTCGGGCGGGCGGCAGGGCTGGGATGAGCAGGGATGTGGGGAGCGGGGCGTGGGGAGGAGGAAGGCTGTCTGCACAAGAGAAAGCCGTGTCCTGCTCTCTCCCCGTGCAGGGAAGCCAGCCGTCCACGGCCTCGCCGTTCAAGCAGGACGTCTTCGTCTACAGCGCCTCGCCGGGCAGCGAGAGCCCGAGCGTGGGGGCCGCGGCCACCCCCGTGATCATGAGCAGGAGCCCCACAGGTGGGTCGCGGGAGGGCTGGGGGGACACCAGCTCTGCCTTGGCTCCTGGAGACCCTGGAAGCCCCCCGGGTCCCGCGGCGATGGGTCGGGACGGGGTCTGCGGCTCTGGGCTGGAGAAGCCCCCTCCCCAGCCTTGCCCGGGCTGCAGGCAGCTGGCGACGGCGACGGGGCGAAGCAGCGGCCGCGCTCGCCCTGGCAGGACGGGCATCCCGCGGGATGCGGGGCAAGCCCTTGCTCCTCCCGAAACCCTGATCCCGACGGGGCTGTTCCGGAGGGACACCCCCACGCGCTTTATTGCTGTATTTCCATGGGGAATTTGTTTCCCTTCTAAATTAGAGCGCAGGGATGGCTTTCGCTGTGGCTTTGTTTCCTCCCTTCTCCCCTGACAGCCGTGTGCAGTAGTCGTGGAAACTCGCCGTCTCCAAGGACCCAGCCATGACTCACAAATTATTTAATAAACAAGCAGCTTCCCTTGCTCTTGGCTCCGTTACCCCTGCTGCTAACTCACTCTGCCACCGACCCCGGCCGTTTCAGTCGCACGATTTGCAAAAATGAGCTGCGATTCAACAGGGGTAAAATTGGCAGAAATGGGCCCTTCGCTGGTGCGTCCCGCGGTGACGGCACCGGTGACGCCGCGGTGGTGCTGGGGCTGCGGGGTGTCCGCAGCGCTCGCAGATCCCCGCAGCTTTAATTTCGTCATGCAGCAGAGCGCCTGCCGAAGGCGCCGCGGTCCAAATGAAAATGCACATTATGGAGTCCGGAGCTGTTTGCGGAACAGCCAGGGAGGCACAGATCCACCCGGCACAGCCCCGTAACCGGGAGCCGGGCAGGGGAAGGCTGGGCTGCAGGGCGCGGGCTGGCTGGCTTTTTGTGTCTCAGCACCCCACAGGTCCTCCTCCTTATTTCATCAGCGCTTTTTCTGAACTATTAAACCAGCCCCTTGTAGTGTTTAAATTGTTTATTTTGTGTTTTTCCTGCCAAGAACATGGAAATCCACCCATACATTATACGGATCAGTCATTTCTTGTAGCCTTTTCAGTGGCATTTCCAGTAGAAAGACTGTGAAATGTAATTAAGCCTCAATTTGTTCCATCAAAAACATTTAATGTACAGATTTTGCCAAACATTCAGCCAAGATAGACTAAATATTGGTAGCACTGGTGACAGCCTATTGAAGTGCCTGGCTGTCAGGCTGCTGGAGCGGCAGTCAGCACTACAGCTTCAGCAAATATTTTTGTTCGTAGATTACTATTTTTCTTCTTTGCTTTTCCCCTCCCACCAGCAGATATAAAGAGCAGAAACTCTCCAAGGTCAAACCTGAAGTTTCGCTTTGACAAGCTCAGCCACGGCAGCTCCAGCACGGTAGGTGCCGGCGGCTCTCGCCGGCGAGATGCTGCGTGGCCGCATCCTGCCCTGCCCGGCTGCAGGCACCCGGCGCTGGCGGCACGGGGGGGACCGGGGTTTGCGGGGGCTGCGGAGCAGGAGGCAGAGCCCTGGAGGGGCAGGCAGCAAGGGAGGGGAAGGGGAAGGGGTTTCATGACTTCTTCCCCCTTTATTTGCAACCCAACCCGTGCTCTGTTTTTCATGTAGAGCCACTAGCAGGAAGAAGAAGTCACGGACGTGTGAAAGGTGAGTGTTTGGAACGCGGTGTCGGGCAAAATGGGTCATCTCTGGTGCTCTGGACAGGCGTGTGTCCTTCAAAGATGGCTAACGTTGGCTAATTGCACTGTTCATTATTAAACATGTGATCAATAATATATCTTAAAGCATCCTAAATGCTTTTGTAAGATGAGGGCAGCGCGGGAGGTGGAGAAGCAGAGCCGAGCAGGTGTCCTTACGCCTTCCAAAAACCAGATGCAAGCAGTCAGCTTCCGAGGTGGATTTTATGGGCAGAGGTGAAGGGAGAGCAGTGTGATTAGCCGGGGCTCTCGGGGGCCGGGGGACTCGCCGCCCGGCGGCACGGCTTTTGCCCATGCGCAGGGCCGCCAGCACGAGCGGTGCTTTCACGCAGGAGGCGTTCGCAGGCCACGAGGAATTTACTTACAAGTTTTCTCAGAGGCTCCAGTGCCTGGAGTGTTTCTGTGCCGTGAAATCAAGGTTTTCATTAGGAAGTTCCCACCTGAGCAGAAAAGCCCATAAAACTTGAAATGAGAGGAATTTCCATTCCTGAAAGCACCGGTCTCAAAAAGCCCCTCGCTGAGTTTCCTCCTCTCCCGGCGGGGGCGGCGGGCGGCTCGGTGTCCGGAGGATGGGCACTGCCGCGGCTTCGGCTCCCTCCCTGGGACTGGCGCTTCGTGGCCGTCGCTGCGGGCGTGAGAATATTCTCCTTCCACAGACTCTGATGCTTTTCTCCTTTTCTTCTTTGCAGAGAATTTTTGTTTCAACAAAGGGAAAACTCTTCAACATCCCGTGGGAAAATGCGCGCCCCGGCCGTGGGCAGCGGCGTGCCCTCACCTCCCGCCTGCCCCTCCGCGCCGGGAAGAAGCTCTCACCTTGCCGCGATCTCTGCCCCGACAGGGACCCAGCCGCCTTCCCACCGGGTGAACCCCTCGCCAGCAAACACCCCTGCGCCCCGCGCCCCCCTCTCCGCCGCGGGAGGAGATGGGGCTCTGACCGCCTGGCACATGTGTGCGGCCAGAGGCCGTGTCCCCTCCGCGGTGCCATGTCCCCTCCACGGTGCCGTGCCATGTTGCCCCGTGGATGCCCGTGCGTGCTGCAGTGACGGGTGCCACGTGGGCACCGTCCATCTCCCCTCCCGGTTCGTCTGCCGGCTCCTCTTGGGCAGAGGGGAAGCAGGACGGACCCCCCCACACCTTGGGGGAGTCTCCGTGCTTTATTTGCAAGTTATCAGTGGGGAAACAGGGTTTTTGTGTTTATTTTTTTTTGGAAGGGTATGTGGTCAGAGCAAAATGCCGTGTTTGCTTGGCGGCGGGGCAGTTCCCCTGCCCCGGCGTTTGCTGTCGCTCTTCTCTGTTTGGAGGTAACGGGGCAAAATCTGCCCCCGCCGCGCTGCCCGGGCGGCTCTTCGCGGCACGGCGGGGGCTGCAGTGGCTCTCCGGCCGCCCCCCCGCTGCCTCCCCTCCAGCTCGCTACCCGCGCTGCAAAACCGAGGGCGGCCGCAGCCTCTCCCGCCGTGCCCGCTCAGCTTCTGGCACAAGAGGCGGCGGTGGGAACCCGGTCCCGGGGGAGCAGAGCCGGTGGCCGGGGCCAACTCACCCTCTCTGAGCAGCCCGGGAAACGGTTTATACGGCCGCCCTGCTTTTTCCCTGCCTGAAACGCTGAGCACAGGCCTCGAAAAGATTAACCAAAGCTAAAGCTGTAGTATATCTAAATACCAGACCTGGTACTCGGAGTGCATTTACCCTGTGGGCACTGCTATACCTTATGGGTTGGATCGCCAGGCAAGAAAATGCAGAAAACGCCAGTGATTTGGATGGCATTAGGCTGCTCCCCCCGCCTTGTAGAATCTCTCCCTCTGCTTTTGAATGTGCTTTTGTTTGTTTTGGAGGATGAGGATTATGAATTCTGCAAGGTGACTTCCCTGTAACGCCCTTTTCCAAAAAATACCTCTCTCAACATGCCAAGAAATCCTTTTGCTCTTTTACAGAACTTTGTCTTAAGTTTACTGAAGTCCGTCCATGAATTTCACATTGCTCATAGATTTCCCGTATCAGGTTTTTGAAAGACACAGTGCAATGCTGCAGCGATGCTCCCCCTCCCCTTACCACAATCTGTGACCTTTGCAAACCCCCCAGTGGAAGAGGGTTCTCCGTCTCAAGTGAAAGCAATTCTTTGAGTTCCTGATTCCTCATGAAGACAGAACTTTGCGTGCCAAAGTTAACGTTACACAGCTGGAGCCGCGAGGGGCCCCGAAGTACCTGCCAGCCAATTTTAGGAGGCGCAGGCAGAACTGCTCACCTGGAAGCAGCCCCGGGGCAGCCGCTGCGGGGGGGGATTCCCAGGGCCACCCAGTGGGGCTGCGGCGGCGGCTCCCTGGGGATGCACCTCGCACCGGGGAAAGCGCTTGTAGAAGGGAACCATCGCCTCCCCTCTGCCCCGTCACCTCCCCCCGGGCCAGAGCAACGCCAAACCGACCCGGCTCTGCTTGCCGAGGCGCTGCGTGGCACTGACAGCGTTCCCGTTGGGGTCATACGGGGCGCCCACTCGCGCATGTACTGTAGCCATGCGAAAAGGAAAGGCTGTAGCGCTGATGGGAGAGGAACCAGGTTAAAGGAGGAAAACGCGTTGTGGGGATGGCGACCAGTTTCAGGGGCACTAAGCGCGCTGTGTAGGACTGGTAAATGCCACCGACCAGCAGTGGGGACACCCCCTCCTGCTGTCAGCGAGTTGCAGTTAAATAGAGTTTGAATCTTGAGGTTTTCTTTGAAAGAGGCAAAGCACAGTGTGCTCGGCCCAGTCCGTAGCTAGCTCGAGATGTCTCAGGTTCCGCGTACTTTGCTGTTCAGCACTTCTGTCTGACAATGCTTAAGAAGCACTTTCAAACCCGTCCCCAGTCCTTCCTCTTAGAAGCTTTTGGTCTGGTTTTCTTACGCCGCGCAGAGAAATACTGACTGGCGCACCGACTTGCTTTGGGGCTCTGTTCATGGTTTTGCTTGCTTTCCCTGAGAAGTTGCTTGATTCTATAGACGTCGTCATTCGCGTGGGTGTTGATCTCCGTGAGATCTTTCAGCAGAAGATGCAGTGGCTACTGTCAGCTGGGTTTTTCATTTTTTGGTTCTCTGGGTTTTGGTTGTGTTTTTTTTTTTTTTTTTACTTGAAACTGTGACTGTCCTTTTTGACCTTGATTGATGTGTGGAATTATTTGAATGGAATGAAGAGGCAGGCAGGACAGTGTGAAACTTCAGGGAGAGAGATGCAGTGCGTTGGGCTTGTCTTTCCCTGCGCCAGCCTGCTGGAACGGCAGCGGGGCCCCGAGCCCAGGTCTGGCACACCGTTTGCCGTGCTCTGGGGCATTTCCAACAGCACCTCCTGCAACACCCTTAATAGCAACCGGGCTTTTAAAGCTCCTGTCCCAGCCAGGCTGTAGCGCGGTTGCTGCCTGCCCGCAGCGCCGTGCCGCTGCGTGTGCGTGCCCTGCGCCCGTCGGCCCCTGCCCTGTCCCGGACTGTCCCGCGGCGGTGCTGGGGACTGACCCCCCAGTGCCATTGACCCTCGGAGGCATTTCCACTTCCAGCAGCGGGTGAAGGTGTTCCTATATATATATTCTGCAAAATGTTTTGTGCTTATAAGTGACACACACACATATATATACATATAAAAAAGGGATTTTTATATATATATATAAAAGCAATTTTTATATATATATATATATAAAAGAAAGGAACCTTAACTGACACTAAAATTACTGGGCAGCGCGTTTTCCTTTCTGATCCCCACCGTTTCCACGCATGTAACTTCTACCGCTCTCGGCAGTGACTTTGCACAGGGAGCAGAAGGGGTTTGGAAACGCGGTGGGGGAGCCCCGGGGAGCCCCCGGCTGTGTGGGGCGGTCTCTCCTCTCCTGGGGGGTTGCTCCCCTTTTCGCTGGGGTTTTGGTCCCTCGCTCCTGCTGCACGCTGCCTGCCGCCTGGCTTGGACCGGTTCACGGCCAGAGGCAGAGCAGGTCCAGGTGCCCCGAGTCCTCACAGCAGAGCGGGGAGGGGACCCTGCTCCCCTGCGCCGGCAGCCCCGGGGACTGGCGTGGGGCTGCGGAGAGCTGGCAGCGAGCTGCTGCTCCGTCTGGGCGTTCATTCAGGAAAGCACTTGGCACGTACTCGCGTCCTCCTGAAAGCCCACAAAGTCAAGCACAGGATTACACTTAAGCACAACATAAGTGCTTTTTTTTTTTTTTTTTTTCTGAGTGAAAAGGGGGGAACCGAAGCACAAACTCAGTTTCTTTCCAGAGTTTTGAGGGTCTCCGGGGATGGCGGGTGAAGGGGCCAGGGTACGTCACTGGCACGAATGGGCTTGTTAACCTGGGCTGAGGTTTCTCGGCTGTTTTCGGCTTGGCTGCAAGAGGTGCTTCGCGCGGTGACCGCTGTTAAAACCAGCGGTTGGTCGGAGCGCGGCACCTCTGCAGGTCGCACCTTGCACTCGCGTCGCTTCGCTGATGTTCCAACTTCTGTTCACTGGAGCTGGCAAAGAGTCTGTCATTCCCCGGCCCTAGAGCATGCTTTCATTATGTTTTAATGAATGTAGCACTGCGTATATCCTGCAAAGGGAAATGCTGAATTTATATCATTAGAATGTGAAGAGAGTTTATAGAGTGAAAATAAATCTTGAAGAAATGTATCTGACAAAGTTTATTTTTTATGTAGAGAGGCGGTGCTTTGTAGTTCCTGGTGGCCTATGTCTGTTGTAAATAATGTACATTTAATTTATTGCTATAGTAGCAGATTGTATTTGTTATGTATAAAACTAAAGGTTCACAAATGTATATTTTGTTGCTTAACTGTGTCTTTGCAAAATTCACAATAAATAACATATTTTGTGTCCATATGCGTACTACGTGGTGTATGTCCATAAAGTGACTGAGCTCTTTGGGAACAGCCAGTGCTCTTCTTTACCTCCCTGTAAAGAACCATGCGATGGCACAGACCGCAGCCGAGCCCTCACTGGTGTGAATCCGGGAGAGCTCACATAAATCACAAACCGAAGTAGAGGAGCGTCCGAGTGCAAGGAGGTGTAAATCGGGACACCTCTGCTGATGTTCCTAACGCTATAGGACTGCATCGA
This sequence comes from Pluvialis apricaria, assembly GCA_017639485.1. Lineage (NCBI taxonomy): Eukaryota > Metazoa > Chordata > Aves > Charadriiformes > Charadriidae > Pluvialis > Pluvialis apricaria. The sequence goes on from CM030024.1 coordinate 3,221,740, forward strand.
CAGCGGAGGACCCGGCTTCTCCTTTACCAATGCACAGCAACGCTCACCAAGGGACCTGTTCTGGCTGAACTGGAATTAGTGCCACATAAAGCGCAATATAAACTGGTCCCGGTCAGCAGCCAGCCCACACATGGTAAAGAAAATAAACAGGCAGCGACAGCCTTAGTCTAAACCAGCTTAGTTTACCTTGGGTCGTCGGTCTCTGGCATCGCGGCTGCCTTTGGACATCCTCCATGAGCTAACTGTGAAATTGGATTTTCTCTCTCCAGCTCCTCCGGCTCCTTTCAAATCCCCCTAATTTCCCAGAGCTCTTCCTCCCAGGACGCTAAGAAAAAAACTGTTATTGTTTGGAGGCGGCGTGTCTGGTACATTTTCCCCATGGCTCGGGCCGAATGAAGCACAAAGCTATTAGCCAGCGCTAGTTTTTTACCATTTTGTGACGAGGGGAACGAACCCCTTAATTTGTACCTGTGAGAATTAAATACTTGTCTTTCCCAGGGGGAAAAAAGTTCCACCCCGAGGAGCATTTCGTTCACCCTCCGTAGCGCAGCAGCCTGGCGGGGGTGCCCAATGCCTGCAGAGCCTGCGGCAGCCCCAGCGCGATACCATGGGGATGCTCCGGCAGGATGGTGGCAACCCGGCTGCGGGTGCCCGGGCGGGCTGAGATGGGGTCCCGCGGGATGCCGGCTGCAGCCGAGCACGAACTGCGTGAGAAGGGGGCTTGGGCAGCGCTTGAGCTGCTGGCAGCACGCGGGGAGGCCACCCCGGCCTGCCTCAAACGGCAGCGCGAGGACTTTGCTGCGGGTCACACACGTTTGCCGAGAGTCCCTGTAGGGGCGCGGTGATCAGAGCCGCCAGCTTCCACCAGGAACGGCAGACGAAGAACAAATCCTAAAAAGTTCTGTTTCTCTTAACAGATCTTTATTGTTGTAAAAATTATTCTTGGTTACCAAACCCAAATCCTCCCCTTGTCCAGATGAGCCAACACTGAATCTGCGGGTCGCCGAATCCCACCTCTGGCTAAACCGAAGCGAGTCCAGCCCAAGATGAAGCCGCCTCTTTCCTCCGGCCGTGGGCAGGTTCTGGTTTCCTGAGAACAGCAAAGCTGAAACAGCGCTGAGCGCTGGCGAGAGCCAGCACATCACCCACTGCGCGCACGCAGAGCTGCTGACCGACCCTTCCTGCCAGTTGGTAGGGAAACACCTCGTGGGGGTTTTGGCAAGCTGCTGGGGACATTTATCCTCCCTTGAATTTGTCACTCATACTTTTTTTTTGTTGTTGTTGTTGCAATGAATCAGAGTAAACATCTGTCTTTTTATGGCTTTTTTCCTTCATTGGCCAGCGCTTTTCTCCCCTGACCCTATGACACCGCCACCCGAGCCACGCTGTATCCTTTCCCGTGCTGAGGCCGCCTTCCCCTGCATGGACTTCTGTTTCAAAGAAAACAAATTACCCTGCAGGAACTTCACTATATTTGAGAATTGTATCTCTATGTCAAAATTAAACAACTGGTGCTCATTTTTTATAAGAAAATATTCTAAAATCCAAGCATGCTATTGAAAAAATGATGGAAATGTACACCGCGCGGGCAATTGGTTTCTTTCAAAACATCCAACTGGACTGCTTGGGGTTTTGGTTGCTTCCTGCCAGAACGTAAATGTACGGCATCTGAGCCATTTCCATGACTTTCCAGGGCATGGGTGAAGTGCCAGACTTGCCTGCACAAAAAGGGTGAACAAAAGACTTTGGGTGAGCCACGGGGGGTGGTCTGCACCAGCCACCCCAACCGCGGAGGAGGCAGCTCTTCACCTTCAGCGCAGAGCCCAGCAGTCACAGGAGAGCTCTGTGCACCCCGCCCCCCATCCGCCGAATTCACGAGAGGAGTCGAGCCTACCCTGACAATGAGCAACCTTCGACATTTTCCACATGTCAGACAGGGATACGAGTTCTTTCCTCCCACTCTTAGCCTATTTTTGGCCAAGGACAACACATTGCGCCTGGCACAAAGAGGGCCTTTGCTGGTGACCTCACCAGACACTGCTCGCGACAGCTGTATGTGCTCAAGGAGGGGCAATAATTACCGAAGGAAAAGAAGATGCAGAAGAAGGAAGGACTGAACAAGAATGGATGGCACGAGGATACAGAGCAAGGGCTCACCTCGCCCTGCAATGCACACTACTGAATGCTGTCTCGGTTTTATTGCCTTCCCTTCCCTGCTGCACGTCTGGCGCAGCTGAGAGCCCCCGTCCTGCTGCTGTGGGAACCACGGACTCCAGAAAAAATATTGTTCCAATCACCCTCCGGGTGATTGCCAATTTGCTCCGGGATGCCTTGCAGGAGTGGCGTAGCTTTGGCGGCATGGAAGCACCCGTGACGCACAGCCCTTGGAGGCTGCGTAGCGTCCTTCCCGCCGGCACCGGGCTGCCCACCTCCCGCCACCATCGCTTCTCGCCGCGCGGCACCGTCCCACTGGCGCTGCCTGCGTGTTCCCCGGCAGACAGCAGCCTTTCACCCTGCTGTTCTCCACCCTTCCCTCCAGATTTGGTACCCAACATTGTTTTGTGTGCTCTTTGGAGGCACTCTGCTGCTTACCTGGCGGGCACTGGAGGTCCCGTCCCTAGTAAGGCTTGGGCTGGAGGGCAAAACAGCAACGAATCGGCAACGAGTAAAATGGGAAGCACCAGATGTGTTTCAGAGAGAAAACGGAAAGCAAAAAAAAAACCACACCTACCTTTGCAGTGCTCCTCACTAGGGCAGGGAAAAAGGGAAAAAAAGAGATTGTGACTAAAAGAAGGATGAAGCACGGCTTCCATCTCCCAGCACCGGTAGCCCGGTTCGGCAGCACAGAGCCTGGGAAGGGCTGTGGCCCCCAACCGTGGGGACGGCTGCCACAGCAGAGTCCTTCCCTCCCCACAGCCCAGATTTGGTAGCCCGGAGGTGATCTTACCTTTGCGATAGCACCAAAGGGCGCCCACGAGGCACACGGCCAGGCCGAGGAGCAGCAGCAGCAGCCAGGCGGCGGGGGTAGCTTCTGCCCACGAACAAAAGAAAGACCGATGGCAGAGACACACGACGGCTGCGGTGCCCGACCCCGGCCACGCTGCCATCGCGCGCAGGGGACGGGGACGGGAGCAGCAGCTCGTAGTGGTCGACTGCAGGAGATGGGGGTGAGAACAAGCCCCAGTGGGCCGGCGGTGATCCTGCAACCGCAATCAGGCTGCAGGACATGTTAGTGGAATCCACTGATCCCACTGAATTAAAGGCCAAATTTAATTTACCCCAAATACCCTGGCACGAGGTTTCCACTGATATTTGGTCTGAAATGATGCCCTCATTCAATCCTCTCTGTAAAGTTTATCTCCTATGTTGCCCAACGCACAAAAAAAAACCAACCCTCACATTTCAAAGCTGTTCGAGGGAGTTCTCTGTTTCGCTACGGGCACTTGGTAGACGCTTCAGAAGAGACCCAGCTCTTGCTGATGAAAAGACTGTTCATTACGGGCCAGAACCGGCCAGGAACTGGCTTTCCTGAGAAATGGACACCTTGGTAAAAAAAAGTAACCTGTCTCATTCGTTTAATTTTGAATCAAGGAGTCAATTTTGCTGTTCTTCATCAAGACGGCAGAAAGTCTGATGACAAAAAGATTATTTTGTTGGATTTTTTTTTTTTTTTGAGAGGAGCAGTGGAAGGGAAGACTGAGAAAGGGGAAAGAGCAGCAGGAAGTTCCCACACCAGCAATCCCACGGGGTCAAGTGTGCAGGGGACAACGTCCCCAGGCGAGCGGCGTACCTCTCACCTCCACAGTCACGCTTCTCCTGATGGGGGCCTGCAGGCTCGGGTGGTCTACCAGGCACGTGTACTTATGGCCGTTGTCCTTCAGGGACGCTGTGAGCAGGAAGTATCTGGAGGAGCTGTAGGTGCCATTGCTGCTCTGCCGGTGGCTGCTCGAGAGAACGTTCTTCATGACATCGGGGACCTTCCAGGAGTCCTTCGGCTCCCGCAGCCACTGCACCTGGATGTTGTGTGGGTAGTAGTGCCTGATATCGCAGACCAGCTTGTGCTGCTCTCCTTCCACCAGCGACAGGGAGTTAACGTTGACGGTCACTATGGGCTTTTCTGGTGAGTGAAAATTCATTACGCTGCTAAGTCCCTCAACTCATAAATTGCGTCTCCGTCATTAAACAAACCCAAATACAGTTTTATAGGCTCTGTGTCCGAGCACTTCCCACCTAAACAAACCCAAATGTGGTTTTATAGGCTCTGTGTCTGAGCGCTTCCCCTCGGCCTCGAGCAGAACGAAATCCCGAGCCCGCGCTATTACCTTCTATTTGCAGCTGGACCGTCGTTTCGGCGGTGAGGGGCCCCACCGACACCGAGCAGGAGTAGGTGCCCTCATCCCGCAGCCGGGCGTCTCCGAGCAGCAGCGAAGCGTTTCCCTCGGCGATTCCCTCCGGCACCACCCGGGCTCGGCGCTCGGACTGCTCCACCCGCCGAGGGGACCCGCCGTACTCCCAGAGGCTTCTCCTCTGCCCCCCCGGGCTGCCGCAGCGCCCACCGCAGGGTGAGGGCGGCGTGGCGGGGGGCGGCGAAGGCGCAGGGCAGCCCCACGGCCCGGGCCAGCCCCGAGCGGCGGCGGGCGGGCGCAGCGCGCACCAGCAGCGGCGCTGGACGGGGCGGACGGAGCGGTGAGGGGCGGCGGGCACTGCTGGGGACCCGCTGCCACCATCATCTACTGACCCGCTGCCACCATCTACTGACCCGCTGCCGTACTGCAGAGCCCCGACGGGTTGGCACCGGTGCCCGCGCCCCCGGAGCCGAGCCGGGGTGGCCACGGGCTCGTACTGCCCCACGGGCTACTACTGCCCCACGGGCACCCCGGCGGCTCCCCCTGAGCCGCGGCCGCGCCGTGCCACGGCCTCACCTCGCTCTACGCAACCGAAGAACAGCCGCAGTAACGTCCCCGTAACCCCCATCGCACTGGGAAGCGTAACGGAGCTGCGCTTCTCTGCCACCGCGCTGCTGCTTCAGAGGTCACTGCAAACCCCCAAAAGCCGCAGGGGAATGCACGCAGGGGACTGCACATGATCCCAGCACTGGGGAGCGCTAAGCAGCATCCCAACGCTTCGGGTGGCAAATAGAAGGCAGCTGAGTGGCCCAACTAACCTGCTGGGGGGCTATAAAAGGCAGCCGGGGGGCAGCCGCAGGGCAGGCAGGCTGCCTGTGAGGGGGGACTGGGAAGGGCTGGCCCTCTTCTGGCTTCCAGGCTGAGATTCTGCCACGTTTTATCTGCTTGGAAGTAGTGAGGCTCTGTAGTCTCAGTAAAGTGCTGCTGATGTGGTAGTTAATCAATTTAAGTTTGTGTTTTTTTGGTGGGGGTTTTTTTTGGTTTTTTTTTTTTTTTTTTTTTTTTTTTTTACAAGGGACGGGGAAAGGCTGCCGTGGGCCAAGGGGAGTGGGAGAGGCTGAGAAGCTCGCAGTGTAGGCAGGGCGTTTGTACGCGCCAGCGATGGGCTCTGCAGCTCCCCGCAGCGATGCATGGCGCTGAGCGCTACCGCCGGCGGCCTGAACCCTGCTGGGGACGCTGCGCGGGGACGGGGCTGCGGGTCTGTGCCCAGAGCCTCCTTGCTGCAGCGGTGCAGCCACCGCATCACGGGCTGCTCCACCTCAGAGTCTTCTCCCTGCTGTTTTTAAGCGCTGCAGCTGAGAATCTCTTGGTCAGATCGCACTGGGGCCTGGGGAGTGGGGGGGGGTAGCAACACAAGTTTGCGGTCTGGAGACAGGAACCAGAGCCTCGCTTGCTTGTTCTGACCCTGACTTGCAACCCTTCTGCACATGCCAGCTAACCAACTTCTTTCGGTTTCTTCACCCCAAACTCCTCCCTAACGGTAAGAGGGCGGCGCACCCCGCAGCGCTCGCCTTCCGTGCAAACACTGAGAGTGCCCCGTCTGCTGAAAAACTAAGATAAGGCTTAATGCGTATGGCTATGTTAAAGCTTTGGCTATTTAAGTATTTACTGTTAGGGCTTTTAGGGATGATGGTATGGAAGTACATAAATAGAAAACAATTATGCTTTTGAGAAGCTGTTTCGAAGTTATTAGCTTCTGCAACGTATGCAAAATCCTCAACGCAAGGGCGAACATATGCTTTTTAATAAAAGCATTTTTGTCTTACAGTATGTTAAAAAGCTAGCTTAAACTATTTGTAAACTCGGGAGGCTTTGAAAAATAGACTGAGGTGCATAATCACAGAAGTCCAGAAGCTAAGGACTGGGAAGTGACACGGAGGGGACAACTGCTGCACTGTGTAAAACCAGGGTATGAATTTGTAACACCCTAGCGCAGGTGGGGAGGAAATGCAGGTTTTGCCTACGCAATCCTTCTGGAAAGGTTTGGAGCTTGGGGTGCAGCTGAAACACAGCAGGGACAGCTGTTCACCAGCTACCTTTGGGGACAGCAGCTGCCACGCGTGCCCTGGCCAGCCGCGTGTCCCTCCCGCACATGGGCTGTATGAGGGTCCCGAGGGGAACGGGGCTTTCTCCGTTACCTGACACATGCAATTGCTCTGCAGGGCCTGGGAGAAGCTGTCCGGGATTTGGGTTCTCTCTTTCCTTCTGGTCTTGCACGAGGAAGGCTGTAGCTGCGTATTTTCCAGCCGCGTGTGTTATGGTGCACGTGAACCAGGAGTCCGAACTGCTGGCTCCGATTTCTCTCCCAGGCCAGCCGATCTGAGTGTCTGCTGGGAAGTAAGGGCTGATCCTGCAGTCAAGCATGTCGGTGTCCTCGTCTGCATAGTGAAGCATATCCGCCGAGGACCCTGTAAGAGAAAAGCATGCACAGACTTGTTTTGATCCCGGCCCACAGCTATGCGCAGCTCTTGACGCAGCTCTGCACTGCACGTGGTCTGGCTCTCCGTGAGTTAACGCTCTCCCTTCTGTCTCACCCCCGCAAGGTGCAGCGTCCCGCAGCGCGGGCTGAGCTGCGGAGGGTCTGGGGACGTCCCCTGGAAGGAGGGGATGCCCGACTCCTCTCTCATTCAGCGTGTCGCTGGGGGCAAGCTGTGTGTCGCCCGACATCAGGCTCTCACACGGTATCATCTTCAGCCCGAGGACAAGTCTTCACAGGAACGTGAAATCTAGCCAGGTAATGAGTTTTGAAACGCCGATTTTTTTGTTTGTTGTATCTTTAGTACCCAAACCACAGTGAATCTAAGGGCAAAAATACTGCAAGAGGCAAATGTCTCTCCTGAATCTTTCAGAGCATCGCTGGCTTTTTTACCACTGTGGATGCAACTAGCATCATCTCCGGTCGGGCGTCAAGGCGGAGACCACCCCTGGGCCATGCAAAAAGGAGGAGAGGGGCAGCTCTGCCCTTCCTCGACACCCAGCCGCTAGCAGCGGGTGTCAGAGCCGCTGCCCCTCCCGCAGGACGCCGCCTGTGACTTCTCACGTGGATGAGGAGCGGCAGTTGCTCACTTCAGCAAATAACTCACCATGTACAATAAATGAGGGGATATTGTCCGGAGGAAGGTGTTCTGGCGGAGATCTTTGAGCATCTTCTGGTCCCGTTGCGCTCAGCAGGAGCCTGACGTTGAGCCTGACGATCTCAGTCTCTTTTGTCAGGGGAATGATCTTGCTCGTCTCAAACACACAGGGAAGTTCCCTGCTGCTCCTGAAGCCTGGGCCCGCTGCAGCGATCCCATTTAGGGTCCCCACAAGTCCTGAAAGACATGGCCATGCATACGCAAGCTATTTTAAAAATGTCACGGTTGATCTTGAGAAAGCAACAAAATTAAGCTTACTAATAGCAGAAAAATTGTGTAGCCGGGACCCTATGCATGCAATGAATCCATTTAGCTCACAGCAGGCTGGTTATGTTGGGAAACACTTTTTACAAAAATTAAATATTCAAATACGTTCCTTTCATTAAAATATAACCTTTTAATGGCTATAATTTTAAAACAGCGTTTCTTCCGAGAGTCGAAAGGGAGGAATAACGAGGTGAAGACCAATGCAGGAAAACCTGCTGGATGAGTGAAGCGCTTTTGCGCTGGCGGCGGCGCCCGGGTGCTCCCCGAAGGAGCTGCACCGCCAGCAAGGCTCTGCCCTTTGGCACCGCCGTTCCCAGAAGCTCCGGGAGCACCGTCCGTGGGGAAGCCCAGCCCAGCCCAGCCCAGCCCAGCCGCACGCCTTGCTGGGCAAGCTGGTGGCGAGAGTCAGAGGCCGGGGCGATAAACCTCTGCCGGCTGGGGCCGAGTGGGAGCGATGTATGCTGAGTGCCGGGGTTAGAGACAGGCGTTAGTCACGGTCCCGAGCTGGCAGCTGTACCTTGGCCCATCTAAACGGCTCTGAGACAGAGCAATACCGTCGGTTCAGAGGTTACTCCTTCTCCTCAGTATAGAACAGCAAAAGTAACTTCAAACTGCACAGTACTCCCCGATTACGGAAAATACATTGTGAATTCCTTGAATCCTATTGCTGTAAGGGTAGCATTTTTCTACAAAATTCAAGAACAGAGGCTCAATACAGCCTGAATGATAATGTTATAAGGACTGTTAGTAAGAACATTGATTTTTAGGTGTTCCTTAATTACTGTGGGTTTCTTAGGGAGAGCCGTTCGAGGAAGCAGGAATAGCAATGTGTGAATATTGGCTTATCCGGCTCTGCAGCAGGGCTGTATGTAACCACAGTAGCTTTTGCTTAACAAGGTTTTTTGAAACTGGCAGAAGCCGGCAAAGCCATCGGGGACGGGGGACCTGCTGGAGTGAGAAACCCTTATCGCCGTGCCACGGAAGGGCTGTTAAATTAGCTGGGGAATATAGGCGAGAAGGCAAACTTTTACCAGACCAAAGAAACACAAGAGACCCGTAAGATGCACCCATCTTACGTACGCGAACCGGGTAACGAAGGGCCGCGAGGACGTCCCCGGCTGTGCCCGCGAACGCTCTGCGCTGGAGGTGCCAGAGGCGCCCCGGCCCGGCGGAACGCGCTCCTCTTCCATTCTCCGGGCAAAGCGGGGGCCGCACTCACCTCTGCCGAACCGTTTCCGAAACTGCATCACCTTATTTCACACAGCCCATAAGGAACGGCTGCGGGACCCCGAGCGACTTCTTAACGAAGAGGCTTCTGCCCCCATTTTAGGACAAGAGGTAATGGGCACAAACTTGAGCACAGGAAGTTCCATCTCAACCTGAGGAGGGACTCCTTCCCTGCGCGGGTGGCAGAGCAGTGGCACAGCTGCCCAGAGAGGGGGGGGAGTCTCCCACTCTGGAGCCATCCCAAACCCGCCCGGACGCCGTCCTGTGCCACTGCTGGAGGTGCCCCTGCTCTGGCAGGGGTGGGACTGGGGGAGCTCCAGAGGGCCCTTCCGACCCTCACCAGCCTGGGGTGCTGTGTGGTCTCCCCCCCCCCCCCCCCCCCGGGATCGCCGAGGGGGTTTCGGTTGGCTTTGGGGGTTACCCCCAGCGCCGTACGGGGTCCCGAGCGCCGCCCGCTCCCCCCCCGGGGAACGCTTCAAACGCGCTGTGGGGGAACCCGCAGCGCCCCGTCCCGGCCCCCCCCGCAGGGACACGTACCGATGCAGAGAGGAGGCAGCGGGCGGCCGCGGCCCCTCCGCCGCCCATGGCGCGGTCCCCCCCGGGCGCCGCCCGCCCCCGTGGGGTTCCGCTTCCGCCGGGGGCGGCGGCGCTTTCGGTTTCGGTTGGGGGTGCGGGGTTGGGGGGGGGCGGTGCCGCTCAGGCTCCCCCCGGGGGGGCGCTGGAGGAGAGCTGTGGGAGTTGTGCCCGGAGGGGGGGGGGGGGGCCGCGGGGAAGGTCCCTTGGCGGGGGCGGCGGGGGCGGCGGGGGCGGCGGGGGCCGGGGGCCCTCCCCAGCCCGGGGCTGCCCCGGGGGCCGCTCCCCCGCCGCGCTCGGGGAGCGCTCGTAGCATCCCTGATCAAACCGGGGGGGGCTTTCTGGGGCTTCTGCCCTGCACTTTGAGGGGCAAGAGCGTATACCGCCATAACAAAACTTTTTTTTTTTTTCATAATTTAACTATTTTTGGTCAGTAAAAAATTATATGTATTCATTTAGCACGCGTGCCATCAAATAGCTTTGTAATTACTGCAGGCAGCAAGTGAAAACAGGACCCTGTACGTCCAGATGATTTGTTTAATGACAGCGTACAAGCGGCATTCATCTCCCCCTGGCGCGTACTCAGTTCAAGTTATGAGAGGGCTGTCAAAGTCAGCCGCCGTCTCCTCACGGCGCTGGGGTGGGGGGGAGGAACCCCGAGACCCTGCCGTGTCACCCCTTCTGGAGCCGTACCGCCGGCCGCTCTCCCGAGAGCAGCTGGCACAGTGCAGCACATAAAGCTTATGTGGTAAAACACAAGGCAATTATTATGCAGTGCAAAATTCTCCACAGTTCCTCACGTGCAGAGCAGTATCAGCCTTGAGAGGTTTAAAAAGTTAAGCTTTAAAATTAAATAGTGTGAGACGGTGGTGACACTTAGACAAACAAACAGTTGAGACGTACATTTTAAAGGTACAGAAATCTTTCCTAGACCTAGCAGATGGGCAGGCTGGGAATTAGCGGGTGAATATTTCAGCCACAATTTGGAAAGTCGCACAAAGAATCTGGACTTATAAAACAGGGTGGGAAGGAAAAGTCTAATTCTCTAGGCAGTCCTGAAAAACTCCTCACAACAGACTTCTCAGCAAGGATTGCTTCACTCGCTCTTACAGTTTAAACAAACTGCAAGGGCTATGGAAACAGCGGCCTAAATCCAGGTTTCAGAGGGTTTGGAGGAGAGTAATTGAGCTAAATTCTTCACTTTTGTAGCGGAGATTGACCAAATCCTTAAATAGTGTGCTTGAGAGGGCTCGATTGCTGGGAGTCTTACTCATCAGGTGAAAGACAACCCAAATATTGCAGATCTTTTTCCCAAGAGGTCTCTGAGCCTGGTCTGATCTCTCGTTTGGGGTTATGTTTTCTGGACAGGAACCTCTTCTAGTTTTAGCTGAAGAACCTTTTTCAGTTCAGCCCTGGAATATTTGAGACTGTAATTTATTCCAGCAGTAGCTGCAATTATGATATGCTGTGTACATAATTTTACAGCTTAGTCTTATTCCATATAATTTTGAACTTGAGATGCTCCAATCAGGGTCCTCATTTTCCAGGCTCTGGCTATAGGCAGAAACACACGATGAGTGGCACTTTGAAAATCTGCTGCTTTTCTTTTTCTTATGAGCTACAGAGAATCCAACCAAGCACGAAGCCAGGCATAAGAGGAAAATATAAATAATCATTACAGCCTGTGCCTCCTAGAAGTTTATTACTGGATTACTTACTGAATTAAGATACTTTCTTTGGACATGCAACTGTCTATAGGCTTGAGTCATTTTCTTACCTGGAGGTGATCATTCTCTCTGTGCTTCAGAAGGCATTAGGGGTTTGCTTCGAGTCTTTAACTCATACACTTCCAGCTCCCCCTTGATGGTATAGCACAACTCATCATTAACACCAGTCAGGAAAACTCCTCCTGCTACTCCAAACACGGGAATCCCCCATACACAGCCAAATTTCTTGTACCTGCGCATGAGACGCTGCCTTTGAAGCACCTTGTGTTGCAGACTTGGAGCAACTGCTAACAATGCTGCATGATGCCAGACTTATGCACTTAAGAGTTCCCGCTTTACATGCCTATTTTAGGACACAGTGTAGTGTCCAAGCCTTCTCCTGCTCTTTTTGTTAAGTATTGCTGTTCTGTGTTATCAGGCAAGCAGGAATAAGACTGCTGGCAGTGTCTAGAGTGACCATATACGCAGTCTACAGAGCATCCTAAGGATCCGGGTCTCATTTGGAGTCAAGTGATTTGGGCTTGACTTGAGAAAATCAGTCAGGAAGTGTGAAAATAAACGTCAGCAACACAATGAGTAACTTATCTTGTGCCTCCGTAGCCTCTCCCGGGTGGTGATTACCTCCCTGTTCATTTTCCTAGTTCTACAGATGCTCACTTCTCTCGGTGAACAATTGTCAAAATATTCCTATCAGCAACCTCCGTCAAATAGGGAAACTTAGCTGAAAAATTCAGTCTTTACATGTTCCTTGAAAGTGAGACCCCAGAACTCAGCCCCGGCTGCCTAACCTGCCTTTGGGAGTGAATTGCATGTATGCACAAAGCCAGACCTGAGAACACCGTGTCACTCCAGCCCCAATTAAAAGTGGTTGGACGTTTTAAGGCTGTTCCGAATCATCTTTAGAGCTTATCGGATCTGGCAGAACAGTGCGGTACATCTATTAGGGAAGCTGATAAGACCTTGTCTGTCTTTTTAATGGCAGTCTATATGTACCAGATAATCATGCTGAATAGGACCCATTGGAAAACCTCCCAAATGTAATTTATCAAGTAATTTTCCAGCCACTGTTGGAAAGTAGAATGAAGAATGAAATGACAGGATGGTTTGAATTGGAAGGGACATTTAAAGATCATCTACTCCAGGCCCCCCTGGCACGGGCAGGGACATCTTTCACTACGTCAGGTTACTCAAAGTCCCGTCCTGGCTTTGAACACTGCCAGCAATGGGGCAACCGGGCATCCGTGCCAGGTCACTGGTCCAGTCCAGCTCTGATGGATGGCACTGTGTGGGTTAGGAAGCAATCAAGGCAACCGCTAATAAAAAGCAGGTTTGGTCTTAATATTTAAATTTGGATCTAGGGACAAGAAAATCCAATTTATGGGATGTTTTTGTGGCTGAACTCTTGATACAATATGGAAGAACTACTCAAAGCAAATGTTTACAGCAGTCATCTGTACATGCTGTTGGATAAAGCCGAGTATTTGCGGATGAGGTGCGCATTCCCAAAGCGCAGGCAGTGCGCTGCGGCCGTGGAGCATGGTGAGGCCGTGCTGTGCAGTCAGGCTCCTGGAACTGAAAATCCCTTCAACCCTCTCCCTGGGGAGAGGCTCGGGGTGACACAGAGGAGAAAACCAGCCGTCCCTGGTCACAAACTTTAATTATGGTCCTGTGAATTCATTTAACGAGAGGTGTTGATATTTATAGCCAGATTTATACTCCAGTTCAATTTTTTTAATAATAATTGTTGTTTATTTCACTCATCCATTACATGTCACCCCATAAGCTGTATGAATTTATGGAAAACACAAAGTGAAGCTGAGGTACTTTCTTTGTAAAATTAGAAGTTTTTGACACATGTGGGTGTCTTAAGCACACAACTCAATATGCTGTTGAGCTACTGAAAATGTAAATCTTTCAGTATTTAATTTCAGTAGTGACTGTGTTCCCACGTGGGTGGGGAAGAATTTTCCAGTTTCACTCCTTGGAGCTCCTGAAACTCAAAGGTTTCCTTTTCTGTACAGAAGGTGGCACTGGAAATACAGGAATGAAAGCGTAATCCTCTGCTTGCTTTTACAGAACAGGCTTGCATTTGGATAACATCTTGTCAGAGGGTTATTCTTACCTGCAAAAAAAAAAAAGAGCATTCCCTGTTTCCCAGTTATTAAGGGTCCCGCTCAGCCTCTTGCAGAGCATTCATTTGCAAGGTGACCTGTACTGACTGGGGAGGAAATTCTTGAGATGTACAGTATGTGCTCTGGGTCCCGTCCCAAACGGCAGCATAGTTGGCTACGTCTGTGAAAGGCAGGGTTTCTTCCAGCCTGTGCCCGCAGAGCTTTTGAACAAGCTACAAAGGCTGATGGAAGTTACCATGGACCGTATTAAAAATATGTCTGAGCTCCACAGATGAATTAGCATCTAATGCATACTGTCATAGCCCCGAAAGTTCAGGATAGCAAGACACATGCAGAAGTGGCTGCGGTTCATCAGTACCTGCTGATGTGTTTGCATAAGCAACATTTAAGTGGTAATTTGCTGTCTCTCCTGCCATGCATCAGTTCTCTTATTTAAACAGTGCTTTTCATATGCATTATACTTTCTAGGTATGAGACAGGGCTCCTTCTGCAGAGAGCTCCTACAAAATGAGAAATGACAGTACGATGAGTAGTTTAAGCAATGCAAGGGAAAGAGATAAATAATGGTGTTCTTGTTATTATATTGCTGACTAGCGAGAGTACACTGGCAACTATATTTAGCTGTAGAATTTTTCAGCTTTAATAATTGAAGGGAAGTTTCCACAACTGTAACACTGCATCATTACAGGCACTAAGCAGGGCAGTTTTTAGGTGAGTTGTTACGGAGTTTGGTGCCATATGCAGAAAGAGCAGTCGTTATGCCATTTACATTACTTTATTAGTTTAATGGCTTTGGCTCTGTTCCTAGAAATGGTGCTGCCATTTTTGTGGTCTCTGCCGCTTCAGAATGCCATTAGGATGGGGATATGTGGGGAGGCGTGACATCAGGCAGCACCGTGGGTTTGGAAATTGCGCGCTTGTGGACACGTCGCTGTACTTTCTGCTAATGTCATTAGCCTAAGGACAAATGCCCTTTACTTTAAAACAGAATCAGGGCTCAACCACTTATGGCACCGCCAGCCCTCAGCAGTGTCTTCTCCAGACTTCCAGGGAAGATCCTGTTGCTGCCTGTTGGTTCAGAAATGTTGTTTTCTCCTGTTTCTTCCAGCTGAATCACTGAAAAGGCTTTTCTGCAGCTGCTTCATTTTCTGCACTAGTTCTGACCAAACCCAGCATTTTCTAGGAAAGCTCCTGCTGCTTCCCTGCTGTCACCATGGAGATGATGCTCTTGATGCATATTCCTCCTCTCTCCTCTTGCAGGAGGGAGAAGTGAAGGAGTAATGCCTGCTCTCCTGCCCACAGCTGGAGACAAGCCCCAGTGTTTGCAAAAGCACTTTCATGACTCGATCCGTATTATCAAAAGTGCCTTAAATGGCACTGCTGTACTTCATCCCTTAGCATGCACTATTTTAAAACAATGTATTTAGAGCTACTTTTAAGAGCTTTAGTGTTTATTTTGGAAAGCAGGAGTAGCTGTTTGGATGTCTTCTCTCTAATCTCAGCTTGCTACTTGAATGCTTGAGGATAGGAGACAGCAAAGAAGCTGAGCTATAAAAAGAAAAGGGGATGAATGAAGAAGGGAAATGGAAAACATTTGCCAAAAGACTCTGAAACTTGTACCCTGCATCTCAAAGTCTTTGGAGTTTGGCAGTGCGTTGCCTGTGTCTGTGCTGATTATTGCTGTACGAGCCGAGGTGGCCACTGTAACTCTTGGCAAATAGCAAGGGTTGTCTGACTTAATCTGTAGTCCGTGGGTGCAAGCAGCTTTTCATTTTGGGTTGCCTGAAGGAAACCTACCAACAGCCCAGAAAGCCTCTCTGGAATGCTGAACGCAAGAATGGGTGTTTTGCTGTGGTGGTGGTGGTGGATGGGGTCGTTAAGGTGCCGCTCACATGGTCTGCGTGGAAAACTGTAACTGCTGGGCAAAGAGCAAATCTGTTACCACGACCAGCGGGGACCATGGGTCCGCATCCCCTCTGCGGGTGCACATGGTGCCTTGGGTGACAGCCACGGATCCTGAAAAGCCTGGAGCAATTGTTCTGAGAAGCTGATCTGCTTGGAACAGAGGGCAGAGATTTTTATTACTGCATTAAACTGGATTTAAGTGTTTTTGGGGGAGCAGAGGACATGTGCAGACAGACTGGCTTGAGTGAAACCCTGCCAGTGGCCAAGAATTTGCCTGTCCTGTCCAGCAGTGTCCTTTACGTTGACAGCTGACAAGTGCCATCTTCTTCCCCATTCCTCTCAGTGCTGAGGAGGAGGGAGCTGCTGTTTGCTGAGCGGGGTGGCTGCGTTTGAGTTAATAGTTATGAGTTTGAGTTAATAGCGTACTGATTGCGTGGATGTCCCTGGCCATGCGGCCAAGAGCTCCTTACTGTGTAGGTCCTTCAGGATGAAGGTTCATTTCATAATTGCACATCCAGTTACCGTGCAGGACCTGAATCCAGCTTCCCATAAGAGAGGACAAAAAGCTCTTTCTAGCTAATCTAAACTATGTGACCAGTAGGAGTGATGCAAAGGGTATGAGGATGAAGCGCTTCATGTGGAAGCGGACCCAGGCCCCGGAGTCCCTGTGCTGTGCAGGCGGAGGCTGGTTCAGGCCGTCCGCGCGGGAGCCACGGAGCGGCAGCATCGCCTCGGCGGAGACGGGCTTTACTGGCTGCCTGCCGTTCCTCGGAACTCGAGAAATAAAACCCAAGCGCACCACAGACTGTAGACGCTGAAGATAACACAAAAATAAATCATTTTAGTTGTAGGAGTTTAGAGTTCACGTGCTTGACTAAAATGGGAAGATCTTTCTTTTTTTTGCAATGTTGGAGATGCTGCAAGAGACCTCAAAAATCATACACCATAGGAGCAGCTTCTCAGTAACGGAACAGCTGCTATTAGGAAAAGTTCAGCTCCAACGGCATGCAGCGGGCTGAAAAAGGCAGGTTTGTTTTCGTAGCGTTAATGAAGTTTCCTTTACAACTTTACCAAATGCTGCAATTTCAAATATTTTTTGTCCTAATTAGAAGAAACAAATTAGGCTTGCTTGAAATTCTTCCAGCGCTGGTGCACTTTCCATGTTCATGGAATCACGGAATCATGGAATTTTCAGAGCTGGAAGGGACCTCTAGAGATCATCCAGTCCAACTCCCCGGTGGGGGCTCAGTGTTTGCCGCGCCGAGTGCTGCTGGGGGGTGCAGGTGTCCCACCGCCCGCGGAGGTCACCCCTGGCGGCACGGCGCTGAGCGGGGGCACCCTGCGCCTCCACCCAGCTTCTGCCCCGGGGACACCTGGACCCTGCGCTTTAGCCGGGAGGTCCAAGGAGGCCTCTCGGGGCCCTGGGGACATTAACCCCCAGCAGAGGGATTGCAGGGGCTACTGGAGGCAGCACCATCCTAAACTGCGGTACGGCTCTGCTGTAGGGTGGTTTGTGCTTTGGAAACAGCCTTCCAGAGCCGCCTCCCCTCGCCTTTGTCTTCGTTGTCTGCCAATTAGCTGAGCAGAAATCTTTGCAGTTTCGTGGAGTCATTTTTCCCCACACGGTTTGGGAGAAGATTGGTGACAGGTTCACATGAACTTTGGTTTTTCTGAAGAGTTCGGTTTAGAGGTTAATCCCATAAGCGGCTCAGCAAAAAGGAAGGGTGATGGAGGGAAGGCAGTCCCATCATAAGAATGGATTTAGGGAACATCCTGCAAAAACTGGGTATTTTTTGTAGTTAAGAGTCTCATAGCTTCATAATTTTCCGCTTAAGAGCCCTGCTTTGCCTGTAGTGAGAGCGTCCTGCCTGCGTCCAGGTGCCCTGGGCACATCTGCAGTGTGTGTTGGAGACAAAAATGGGCCTTTTGGGGGAGTTTTCTTCTCCCACTTTAGTAACCAGTGACTTCTTTATTATTAGTGAGGGCTGAGATTCTGGAGAACAAGATAATACTGTGGTGCAGCTGAGGAGCTGGGCTGCCTGCTGCTCGCGTTGGTAGTTGTGCCTGCAGCCCTGCTAAGGACACCCCGGTCCCTGGGGCACAGCAGAGGTGGAGGAGGCGCCGAGGAGACCGTCGGTGTGTTGCCGGCAGCACCCACCGGCCCCTTCTGCTCCCTTCTCTTGCCGGAGGTTGCCTGGCCACGGGCACTGCCTGGGTTAGGTGTCCGAGCTCGAATGCAGCCTGGGTTGTTAAATGTCCAGGTTTCCTGACTTCTGCTTGCACAGGTGACCACCTACGGCGATGGGGAGAGGACCAGAGGAACCAAACGCGGGGTTGCCCCGTGCTAGGTGGAGCTGGCCATTGATTTTGCCGCTGAAAGATACGGAGAGAAGATCATTGAATAATTGTGTACTTCCAATAATGACAAACACAGGCTTGGCTAAGGCTCAAGAGCTGACTAAACATCTGGCAGTTCCCATCGTCTTACAGCCTGTGCCACGGTCTTTAATTTCCATGATGTTTCTGGCTATATTTCATATGTCCAATAGGAGAGGAAAGATGGGAAAGGAAAACTAATAGATCTGTCTTTCTGTGCACGCATGGTACTGAGACCGGTGAGACAAATCGCGTAGCTCTGTAAAGTGCTGGGCAGCATGATAAATTGTACTGCTACATTGCACTCTCTCCACTAATCCATCTCCCCTTTGATTCCCCCCTCCCCATATTACACTTCCCCCACTCCCAGCAACCTCCTTCTGGGAAGGACCCCCCCGACACCTCCTGAGCTGCTACAGAAATCTCTTCCTTTGACCTCCTGCTGCCGTTTCCCCGCTGTTAACTGAAGTCAGAAGTTGGCTGCGATCTGGAGTATAGAAATGGCCGCTTTGGGACACTCCAATCACGCCTCTAGTTGTCTGTTTTCTCTAACAGGGATACCATTGCACTTTACTGCACTTTCTGGAGATTAGGTGGAGAAGTACAGACTGGGCTGAGTTTGGCATGCTCTGTTTTCCCTCTGTTTGCTTTGCTTGAGGTCTTCCTGGTGGATATTTTTATTAAACGAATTAAATGTGTCCGGAATAAAGCACAATTGTTCGTAATTACTATGTAAAGACTCAGTCGTGTACCACGGACACCAGTGGGGATTTTATAACGGACGTCAATAAACACAGTATTGTGTCTAAAGAGAGTGGTCTTCTGGAGGTGGTTCTGTTTCTGAAGAAATGACCCCATTTACTGACAGGCAGAATTAATCTGTTGGGTTTTGTTTGCATGGATTTTGCAGGAGTAAAATCCAGCTTGTTTTCCATTTCTGCACCATGAGAAGCGTATTGATTTTTCTTCACTTCTGATTGTTCACATTACTGGATTGCTTTTAAATAGTTGACAGAGAGATCATTCATTTTCCTGCCCCAACATATTTTACAGCTCCTTTCTTGTTTTATGCGTGTGTGTGTGGGTTTCTACAGTTATACATCATATTGATCACATTTTGCAAACTGCAGTCCGGGTGGGAGTGGAGAAACTGTTCCTACGTGGGGTTTTTTTCCCTTCCTACCTTCTCCCCAGCAGCTTCGGCATCTGCGTTTCGGGTTCCTGACCTGGAAACTGGAGGTAAGGTTCAAAAAAGCCTCTGAGCCAAAGATCAGAAAAAGCCAAAGTAATGAAATGGCCATGGGTAAATCTATTGAGTTGCAGAGGTGTTCGTTAGGGACAGAAGTATTGAGGGTGGTCACTGGGGTTTTGTCCCTGCAGAAGTTTTGGATAAGGCGTGATGTGCTCTCCAGGGGACTGTGAAGCGTTCTTGCAACCCGACAGACACAATAAATGAGGAAACCTCCGGGCATCTTTTCAGTGCAGAATCCCCCAGGCTTTGACGCACTGTCCTGGCCCAAACATACACCAACATCTCTTCGAGGTTTGTGCATTGAAATGCAGTACCTTGCTCAAAACCAAAGACCAGTCTGTGGCACAGAAGCAAGCTGTTTAAGGGCTGCAGTAGAGGAGCAGACACCTAGTCTTATTTTTGTTTGAAGATTAGCATTAGAAGGTCCCCAGCTGACTGTTAGGGAAGGATGTCTGTAGCTTAAGCAGCAGTGCTCATCTGAACGTACTTGCATATCACGCAGATATGTTATTTCATTCCTTCAGTTTACTCCCAGGGAGTGGAAAAGTGTAATTTTTTATGTTTGCGGATAGTGATATTAAAACCCAGGCCGCCTGAAATATGCAAGCTCATCCTGCATGGAATTTATGTCTGTCTCAGCAGGAACTGCACATACTGCACAAAGCTTTTGCCCAGAAAGGTTAAAAACATCTTGTCTGTTCAGCAAGACCATGACTGAGCTAGAAACAGTTCAGCTGCCCGGGGCAGGACATGGCAGGGGAACAGTTAAACCACGGAGTTAATTCAAAACAGAATAGAAGGTTTTCTTTCGTTATACTCTCTTATTCTTTTCTTGGGTTTTTCTGGCCACTTATTTTATCCACCTTTTCTTTGAGTGTAGAACAGCAAACTTTGTGGAAAAGGATATTTATTTCTCATAGCTCTTTACACTGAAAAAATAATGGGGCCTTTTAGTGCTCATATTAAATGTTATTAATATTGATTAAAGTATCATTACCGCTATCAATCAGCACTATAATGATAAGACTATACGGCGGGTGAACAGTGCCCTTCTCCTTGCTGCTGTGTGTGAGGAGAACCTGCAGGACCACGCGCAGCTGCCGCCGTGCCTGCGCCCTTGCAGGGCTGCTGCGCTTCTGCCGCACAGGCTGCAGCACTCACCCGCTCAATGCCTGCAGATTTGCAGCGCAGATGACCTGGAAAATCAACATCAGCATTTCATCAGGCTGGTTTATGCCTTAGGTGTAGCTCTAGGCTAAAAGATATTTTTAAATGGGATTTAAATGTGAATTCTTTAGCTTCCAGGGCATTTACAATGGGCACGAAAGGCAGAACAAAACTCATCAGAGAGCTTGTTACAAATTTGGAACGAGGAGTGTGCTAGCAAAGGCTCACAAAACTGCCACGGGATGGTCTGCTACTTGGGCATTTGCAGACATTTATGAATTAAAATATTCTTTTCTGGGGGCTAGTAACATGTCTTGCCCAGAGAAGGAGACAGTAGTTTGGAGACGATGTTCCTCCACTTTATCAGGTCTCCTCCTGTCAATCTAAATGAAGTATCTGGGCCTGTCTCACAACACATCTTCGCTGGAGGAATATGGATTGAATTTATGAATGGCCCCACACGCTCCGCATGCTTGTTGCTTTGTTTCCAGTGCATTTGCCAGTGGACAGATTCAATTTAGTTCAACAACACCATACTAGAAAGCACTTAAATAAAATTAATGGCTAATGCAGCATTCCTCAAGAAGGAAGAGAGTGCGACTGCACCATGTTTCATCCTGTCAATACTTGCCCGCTGCCTGCCTTCAGGGACGTGAACGGCCCGGACCCAGAGCCACGGAAAGGCAACTGCCCTACCAGCGCCCGCTGCGCCATGGAGGGGCTCTCCGCCCCCGGGAACAGCCCTCACCCCGAGGGGACCCTCTTTAATTTCACCTGCGCTTGAATTGAATTGAATTGAATTGCACTTGAATTTGTCTGAGCCTGAATATTCCTGCAATAGTCCGGCCAGCACAATGATGGGACAGCAGTAATGGCGCTGTGCTGGAGCTGATCTCCAAGGGGTGAGGTAAACCTTTGAATGCTCTTTAGCCCGGGCCCGGAGGTCTGTCTCTGGAAATTCAGCTGTGTTTTGGTCACGGGGTGTTGGATTTGAGGGAACTTTCTCTGCTGGAGGAGTACAGTAGGGTAGGGGTGAAGTAACGTTTTTTGAGGCTGCACCCTTGTCTCGCAAATGCAGTGATGGTTTTACGGTTCAGGTGCGGAGCCACCGCAGCTCCAGGTACCGGCTCTGCATGAAGGAGCAGCGGTGCCTTACTGCGAGGGGATGCGATGGGCATGGGGATGACCTGCCCGGTAGAGAAAGCAGCTGAGAAATTATGCATGGAGGTGCAAGACAAGGCGTGAAGGGTTTTGGGAGGTGGGGGCTGGGACTTCCATCCAGCAGAGGTGGCAACTGTGCCGTCAGCCTGGTGAGAGCCGGTCTGTTGTGGGGTTGGTTCAGAGGTCGCGAGTGCTCAGCCCTTAGGAACTGGTGGCTGTCTCTTTGTGCGCGTTGCTGTTGAAAAGGATGCGCAGATGGATGAAGAGAGATGTTGTCCCTCTGTGGAGGATTGGCCCACCCCACGGAAACTGTAAGCGCACAGAGGGAGGTGAGAAGAAACCATACCCCAAGGTTTGCTCCTGCACTGGAGGACAGCCCTGTCCTCGGCTCTGCCACCGAGAGGCTGGATCCGATGCTGAGCAAGTCATCTTGTCTCGTCGCAGCCTTTCGTCCCGCGCTGTGTCACCTCTTTAGGCTGAAAGCCCTTTGGGAGCAGGAACTGTCTCTCCCTATTTGCTTATACAGTACCTAAAGCAATGGGGTCCTGATTTCAGTGAGGCCTCCAGGCAACAGGACAACAGTGCTAATAATGAGAATTAATAATTAATTTATCACTTTACTCTCAGTGAATAATCTCCAATAATCATGTATAATTTGCTGCTTCAGTGAATACCGTGCTAATAAACAGAGCTGGTACAATAAAGTCACAGGAGTGAAAACCCCATGTAAAAGGAGTGAGAAAATGGTCAAGACTAATTAATTAAAAAAATTCCAAGGAGCGTTTGTGCATAATCATTTGCAGTATTTGCCCAGTTCTAGCGATGGCCTGGATAAAGCAAACACATGGGAAGGCACATAAAAAAAAAACAGAGTAGCTCAGTCTCTTACACGGCTCTTGTTAGAGAGCCAAGTACCCGGCAGTATGATCCCAGCAAGTAGCCCGTGTCCTAGGGTCACAGGCACGCAGACTGGATCACCTAGGAGGTCCTTTTTCCATCTTTAACCTCGTTATGGGGTGAAGAAAGTGCAGGAAGAGAAAACTGCTTGCCACTGAAGCAATTAGGTGCGAATTAAATATTCACAAGGTCCAAATGATTGGGGCATCCAGACTGCTGATCAAAATCAAGGCTGCACTGGGAAGGCAGAGAAAATTCACCTTTTCACATGGGGTTGCATTCAACGCAACTAAGGGTCGGTTTGCATATAACTACCCATAATAACAAATGACATTTACTTTCCTCATTTGCTCCTGCCTTTCCGTTTCCTGTGATTACTAGATTGCTGGATTCATAGGACTGTGCCAATTCATACCTAGAAGATCTGGCCCTTATTTTCGTTTGTGTTTATTGCAAAGCTGTTTGTGGAAAAGGCAGATACCGGCAGCAAGGAGCTGTGCCGGCTGCAGTGTTGTTATTGGAAACATCTCTGTTACCAAATGGAAATCTCTTTCGGAAACAGATTTCACTTGAATTATATTGTTTTATTTGTAGCACGGTGCTTACAGTGCCTGCTCATATTATCCCTCACTGATGTATACTGATGATGCATAAGTTAGATTTCACAACGCTGAGAAAATTAACGCTTCAGAAGAATTTATCTCCCCTGTTATTGATGTTCTGTCGGTAGCAGCGTGCTAATATTCTCTCCAGAGAAACTAATGGCACCGACAAAAATCACTGAACTTCTGTTCTCATCTAAATATCTAGATAAAAGATGGCATTTCTGTATGCAAGAAGCATTTTCGGTGAGAGCAAACTGTTATCTGTTTCCCCCTTTGTGAGTTACAGGATATTTGTTAGGTTTTTCTTTTTTCTGGCCAACTTTCTGAAACATGATTTGGCAGATGTTACTTACTCCCGCTTTGCTCTCTTACATCTTTTTCCACAGAAGTATCAAAGCATTTAACTTTCATTTAGGCCACCGATTCCCATTACTTTCAACTAGAAATAACACGCGTGGATCCCTGGGAGGATCCGAGTCTCTGTGCTGATCTTCCCACCGCTTTGGTCGCTGCACAGCGCTGGCAGACAGCATCGCTCTCAGCCATTCCTCAGCACTGAGAATGCTAAAGCCATGAACCTCTGATCCTGAACATGATTTGCAAATCCTCCCAAGCAAATACTTGTGGAGAGATGAAGCACAGTCAAAAGGCGGATGCAGCCTTTACCCAAAAGTGGGTTTGGATTGGAAGTGAGACTTAATTTTATGTTAAATATGATCATAAAGGCTTAGATTTTCAAGGCATGTGAAGAGTAAATAACCTAATTCTTGTCAGATGCTTTAAGCCTCTTTGAACATGACATGCACAAATCATGTTTTCAGGAACATCCAGACTGTGCCCTGGAGTTTATAATCACAGGCTGAGGTGTGTTTGCCTCCGTCGTCTTCCATTGCACGGTGAGCTAAAAGTCACATTTCGGGGTGAAGGCTTTTTGGAGTGTGTTTTCTCATTGCCTTTTCCCTGTTAGCAATGTGCCCTTTCGTCCTGTGAAGATTCGAAGCTCCCTGCGAACGTGGTTGTGAAATGGTTCGCAGTCTCTGAGGGGTGAGCACAGATGAGTCTCTCCACATAGAGCGATTGACCCAGACTTTCACAAAATGGATTCTGCGCTACGTGGGAGAGCGGACGGTTCTCTCTGCAGATGAAGCGCTGCTGGTGGTTACGCCTGGGGATTGCCTAGCGAGGTCTGCGGCCAAAGAAATCATGTCTGTCTTCCTCAGCTGTGTTACTGGAGGGTGGAGGGGCAATTTTTGGATAAGAAGAGTGATTTGATTTCTGTGCATAGTGGTGGACTTCTCAAGCATATTAATTAGTAGAAGTGATGGAGACAGTCTCTTCAAAAGAGACCATTATTAACTGAAATGTCAACAGTAATAAACTTCACAGGGGGCATATGGCAGCTGCTGGGTTAGACGAATGCTTTACCATCGTCAGCCCTGAGCTGGAGCCAATGAGGAGGCTGATCCTTTGAGGAAGGTGATTTCCATCCCTCCCTCCCTCCCTCCCTCCCTCCCCAGCGCAGCTTCTGAACGGGCTGTTCAGCTGGGGCGGCATCCTGGTGTTCGTTTCTGCCGTGGTTTGAGTCACGCCAGATGCTGCATTGTGTGAATGCCATTCGGCTGCTCTTTGATTTCACTGGTAACCAGGTCCACCAAATGAATGCCTCCAAATGGATACTCAGCCTTACACAGAGCTAAGTTTGTGAATAGAGCCCTGGTGGTGGGATGAACTGCTGGAGCTCTCCTGTGCAGAAAAAGCATGGAATCATCGAATCGTCAAGGTTGGAAGGGGCCTTTAAGATCATCGAGTCCAACTGTTAACCTAACACTGCCAAAACCACCACTAAACCATGTCCCTCAGCACCACATCTGCCCGTTTGTTGAATACGTCCAGGGATGGCGACTCCACCACTTCTTGGGCAGCCTGTCCCAGTGCTTGATAAACCTTTTGGTGAAGAAATTTTTCCTAATATCAATCAGGATAAACCATGTGCATTTCTAGATAGAAAAATGAGAGTATAGCATTTTAAAGCTATAAGGAATTCAAATATTTAATGTTTTGGAGAGCTGATTTGAAAGTAAAAATCCAGGCAGGGATTTACTCATTTTCTCATTAAGCCACCTGAAACAAATCACAATGGCTGTGCAAGATGCTTTCATTGAAGGACACGGACGTTTGCCAGTACTAATCAAAACAGTGCGGGCTTGGGAATGCTGCCGCTCGCAGACTTGGCCGAGCAACAGGGAAGCCAGCCAGAGCCAGCGCGTCTGCTGGATCGGCTCTGCCTCCGATGGGCAGAGGATCTGCTGCGGCGGGCAGCACTGTGGCAGCAGAGCATGTCCCCACCTGGGGATCAAAACCTTCCTCTGCATCGCCACCAGCGCCAGCCCGGCCCTTGCGCTTGGGTTATGGGGAGAGCCGCGGTTGATGGCTGGTGGCCGGTTGACGGGCGCTTAGGGACTTTCTTCTCTCTTGTGCTGGCACCAGTCGATGCTCTGAGATTCACAACGCCTGATCCAAACCTCCACAGTCCTCGTGACTCCGCAAGCGTGCAGACCCCAGTGCTACCCACTGTAGTAAACATTAAACCTCCATCTTATAGGCATGTCGTGAGACTTAATTAATGCTTCTGAAGTACTTTGAAACCCTTGGATGATGAGCAGGCTAAAATATTGCTAGTCCCTAGGGAGCTCTCCCCTTCAGTGAGGAATTTGGGGTTTTTATTCAGTGAGCGGTGCTGTCTGAGGACTGTCCTGACAGTGATTATTCCTGAGGCAAGGCAGCAGCACATTCACAAGGCGCTGCTGAATTTTAAATAGACTCCAGTTTATCGTTGAAACACAGCAATGGAGCAAACGATCCCTGCTGCACCACTGCAGCAAGCCTGACCTGTGACTCTGCCTCCAGAAAGTGCTCTACAACTTAGTGCAAAAAAGGCACACACAGACATCGCAGTGCGATGTGAACAGCTTCAAGAGGTCCTACCTTTATTTCCTCAGGCAAAAATGTATGGAGCCAGATAATTCACCTGTTCCGTAGGAATGTGTCTTACTCACCTTGCTCTCATCTTGAAGTTGGGTAACCATCGCTTCTCATACCTCGGGGGGAGATCTGGGGCAGTTCAGCGATGCTCATAAACAATCTTACAAGAATGCAGATTATGTAAATGTACCAGGTTTTCTACCATTTCTTGTGCAACCCATGGGAAGAAGTATTTTCTGGTGTGTGAGCAGGCTGCAGAATTGAACCCTCTTCCTTTTTTAAAAAATGCTTTGCAAGAACAGGAGTGTCTTCAGAGGTTCACTCGCCTGATACCCTAACTAGTGACTGTGAACACAGCACACGCCATGCAGAAGCCAAATAACCCTCCAGGAATTCTTCCTATTAAAATAATTGCTAGGGCAGAGGAATACTGCAAACAGCTGTGGTTCATCCCATAAACATATTCTCCCTCTTTTGGAGCCTCAGCTTCCAACTTATGCCAGAGCTCGTCAGCTGCAGGAATAGTGGAACATATTTCCTTTGCAGAAATGAAACGATTACTGTTGAATAAATATGTTGTGCATAGACCTGAACTATCCAGTGAGTATTGCATATGCAAAAAGAAAAAAAGTGACAGTGTTTCACACTGACATGAGCTGAAGCGACAGTTCATCTGCCTAACACGATGGCAGTGGAGCTGCCTTGTGTTAGCAGCCTAGCAACACTGAGTTTAATGAAAAAAATCCCCTGAAATCAGTTTGGCTCTGAATGGCATCATCTTGCCACTACAGTGCGCTCGCCCTGACGGGGAAGAAGGCTGTAAGACGTCACGGGGGATGTGCCCATAGAGAGATTCCCCTGCAAACCCGGCGTCCTCCTGTTGGCAGCCGGTCCTTCCCCTCCACAGCATCCCCACCGGCGGTGCTGGGGGGTCGGGGTGTCCGGCCCCCCGCGCCTGCCCCTGCGCTGTTCCTCTGCAGAGCTGGGAGCTGCGGCGCAGAGCGGGGACCCAGAGCCTCTTCCCGCGACCCTCGCGCTGACTGCAAGGGAGGGTGTCTGGGAAGGTTTATTTATTCTTCATGTGCCTTTCTCCCAGAAATGGCCCCAAAACGGAAGCCTTGCTGGTTAGCCCAGGATGTATGACTGATCCCTAGTCCATCCACCTCTGCTGGTAAGCTCCCAATTCATTTCAGAGGGCCGAAGCTTCCCGACTGCCCCATGAGGCCACCAGCGAGGGTCCTCTCTTCTCCCTGTCTGCTCTGGCCAAGCTTGGTGTCCCTCAGGCTGCAGCACACAGCTGCTTTGTCAACCTGCCTTCAAATTGGCCGGACCAGCACCTCCAGCGCGGCGGCGTGGGGGCCACAGGTGCCCTGGTACAAGCTGATGCAGTGACAGACGGCGCCGAGCGGGATGGTGCCGAACGGGACACACGGCTCTCCTGTTTGGTGAGACTTCATTATCTTGAGGAAAAGCTATTTCCTGGGTTTTGTTTTACAGCGTTGTGAAAAATAAAACATGAGGCACCTGGGGGTTGAGAAGACTGACTGACTAAGCAGAGAGTTAATACTTGGGTTGAAAAAAGGATTAAATTTTAGCGCTGGCAGTGGAGTGGTCTGCAGGGGTGGGTGTACTCTGATGCTCCCCTGGGGTGGGTGGTGGTAGGATCTGTGTTGCAGCCTCCAGACCTGCTCTGAGCAAACAGCACCTATCTTGCCTTGCTCCGACTTCCCCCTGTGTTTTTTTCTGAGGCGATGATGCTCGAAGGAAGGAACTTTCTGAGCCTTCTGCGTTGTGCCTGTGGCGGGGCTTCTCGGTCGGAAGAGCCGTTATGCAGTGAAGCCTGCTCCTGAGTCTGCAGGTGGTGATGGGCGACGCTTCTTGAGAGCTGCCAAGCCCAGCGCTTCGGGGAGGGCTGTGTGCGGTGTGGCCTCTGTTCCCCAGTTTAGCGTGCACCGTGAGAGCGTAGGGAGGAGGACACGGTTGGAAGGTGGGAGCTCTTTCGCCTGGCTTTGCCATTGCAGCCAACACGCCGTGAAATAGAGCTCTCAGTTACAAGAGCATATGGAAAGGTGTTAATGGGACATGTTTCCTCGAAGCTTCATCAGCCTCTGCTCCTGTATCTCCTAAGCATGGTTTGTGTCCACCAGCAACATCAGCTGGATCTCCTGAGGCTGGGAGTCCTCCTCGTGCAGAAAGCGCCAGGGGCAGCATCCCCGCGGGCAGGACTGCGTCGGGGTGCCCTGGGGGGGCCGGTCACCACTGCCCTCTGCTGCAGAGGGGGCAGAGGCAGGGAGCTTCACCTGGGGTGGTGAAAGCAGGATGGGTGAATCCCAGCCCACGTCTTCAGCAGGGCGCTAAATTCATCACTGTAAAATGCTCTCCCACCGGTGTAGGTCGCTCGCCTGACGAATGGGAGAGGGCTGTGATGGTCCTAATGCCCAGCGCTGGGCAACGGCTGGAGCAGGGCTGAGCATAAGGAGCTCATGAATCACCCTGGAGATATCCCACATCCTCCAGGTTGCAGGAAAAGCTTCTGAACAAGTTCCTTTTTATGCCCTAAATTAACATCAGTGAAGCTAGAGTAAATGTTTTTAAGAGAAGTTGAGGGCCAATAACAGATTGAGCTGCAGCTGTTTTGGCATTCCCCCCTGGCGCCGTGGGGCTGGTTGACATGCAGAGCTGTAAGAGCTTCAATAGATGCACGGAGACAATGATACCCCGAGCCCGGGGAGCTGCGGAGTGCCTGCGCCACAGCCTCCCCGGGGAGCAGGGAGGCGCACGCCGGCGTCCTGGCTGCTCGCAGTGCACAGTGCGTGCGTGGGAACGCAGGCTGGTGCAGCCTCCAGCACCGTGGCAGGACTCGAGGCGACTGCTTTGGCCAGAGTCGGCGTTCAGAGACGCTCCAGCCTGGCTGCTCAGTCTGCTTTCCAACCTGGCCATGGAGCTAGTCTGACAATACTTATTTTTCACAAATATCAGCGGCCTTTTGTGCTGTTTTTATTATTTTGACCATGGGCGTTGCCAAGATGTAATCTAATCTTGAATAATTTACAGATGGGCATCATTTCAGTCTCAGCCCTATGGGAACACATACGATTCTCTAAGAGGTTTGGATCGCCTAGCTGGTTTAAAGCATGATTTAGGGCAACAAAACTGGTGAGGGGTCTGGAGCACACATCTTATGAGGAGCGGCTGAGGGAACTGGGGGTGTTCAGCCTGGAGAAAAGGAGGCTGAGGGGAGACCTTATCGCTCTCTACAACTCCCTGAAAGGAGGGCGCAGAGAGGTGGGAGTCGCCTGTTCTGCCAAGTAACGGGTGATAGAACAAGAGGAAATGGCTTCAAGTTGCGTCAAGGGAAGTTTAGATTGGATATTAGGAAGAATTTCTTTACTGAAATGGTCATCGGGCATTGGAAGGCGTTCCCCAGGGCAGTGGTGGAGTCCCATCCCTGGAGGGATTTAAGGGTTGTGTAGATACAGTGCTCAGGGACATGGTTTAAGTGGTGGGCTTGGCAGTGTTGGGTTAATGACTGGGCTACATGATCTTACAGGTCTTTTCCAAATGAGGAGATTCTGTGATTCTGTGATCTGAAGAAAAGCCTCATTTGGGAAGGGCCGGAGCTCCTGGGTGCGCCAACAGCATCCTCTCCCTGCGGCACAGCCCTGCTGTCCGTCTGCGTGACCGGCGGCAAAGGGCCGAGGGTGGGCGACCCTGGGGCCAGAGGGGCTCGGGGTCCCCGGGCCGGGACCGCCAGGCGCTGCTGGGCTGTTACAGAAAGAGCCGCTGTGCCCACCGGTCCCCGCGGCGCAGTGCCTGGCGCTGGGCAGGGCGGCGCGGAGAAGGACGCGAGATGGAGCAGAGCAAACCCCAGTCTGTAGCTGCAAAGGGACAAGAGGGAAAAAACAGAGAGGTCAATGTGAACCGTATTTGCCCTGGTCTTACGGGCTTGGAACTCATCTGACAAAGTCAGACCCTCTGACAGGCCCATTTATTTCTGTAAGTCACGTCTGACTGGAGGAGATGAGCAATGGACACTGCCACCTATGAACCTGATGTATCGGCGAGCTGTCATCAGCCCTTACTGTCACGGCAGTATTTCTTCCCACTCGGCGTGCGGGAAGGGGAAGGTTTTGCAGGGAGCGGCGCTCGCCGGCATGCCGGCTCCGCGATCCGCCTGTCATGCTGCTAAAATAGACTGCGCCATATTTGCAAAATATTGTTAATCAAGAGACACAGTTCAAGGCATTTGACTGGCACATCCAGTTAAGTGGTAGCAAACACATGTTGTAAAACTACTGTGCTGAGGCCACCTTCCTAATGAATGCAAAGTGGGAGCAATCAATCAGAGCCTCGAGAGCAGTCGGCACTCGGCTCCCTGCATCTGCAAACGCAAATTGAATGAACAATAATGAGTGTTATCTAATTAGTCCACACAGCTGCAATGTTACAGCCCTGTATAGGACATACCTTGTTAAATTTCATGGTATGTATAATAGAGTGTCTAAGTTAAGATGATTGAGATTCACCGTGTGCATGCCTAGTACAATACAGATAGGTAGATTCTTAGTAATAAATGCATTATCCTCAGCAGATGGCCTCTGGATTAACTAATGCAAGGATCTCTTTAACAGCAAGCTAGTTAAAGTGCAAATTAGCCCGCGTGGCACCGTTGCTTGGTTTGCGAGTGCTTTGGCCCAGGATAGGGGTCCCGGGCTGGGAGCAGAGACGTGGCCGGCGCGGGGCCAGCTCTCAGCGAGCGTTCCCACGCAGCCGCTGCTCCAGGAGCTTTGTTACCGGCTTTGTCGGCTCTTGGGGCGCTGCGCTGCGGGAGCTGCCATGGGCATGACTTCCACCGCTGGTTTCTTTGGAGCTGGCGGTTTTAAGCTGGGGCCCTTCATCCTTTGCAAGCCGTGGAGCTCTGTCCTCTGCAAAGAAGCCTCCTCAGAAGCGAACATGCCTCCCTCACCCCAGACGGCAGGTGGAGTTCTGCTTGTGCTCGGGCTCACGCTGTCCCTAAACACCCTCCTCAGCAATAACGTCTCCTGGTGTGACCATGCAGAAAATTTTCCTTTGCATCATCCAATAATCTTGGTGTTTTGAAGCACTTGGCATGAAGCGATGCTGGAAAGCAAATGATAAATGATTTAGGATCGGCAGCGGAAAACATTCTCTCAAGCAGCCCTCGATTCTCTCAAGCAGTGTTTGAACTGGATGGTCAGCAGGGCTTAGGAGCTTTCGAGTCACTTGTGCCTCAGTCCTGATTGCGTTCGTAGTGACTCGTTTACTTGACGTGGCTGGAGCATCCCTCACCTTTAGGATCCCAGTAAGTATCCCAGGGAAAAAGGCACGTTCCAGCGGGCAGGTCAGCCTCCCTCCACTGACTGTCCTGCAGCCCGAATATTCTGCCTGGGCGCTGTGGCTGGGTGAGCGGAAGACCTACGTTGGGACAGTCCTACCCCACCTCACCCAGCAGCACCCAGGCTGACTCTCACCGAGCCCGCACCGCCAGCGGCTGCGTCTCCGGTGCTTGCGGAGCTGCTCCAGCTGAAAATTAACTCCATGCATTTGTCTGACTTTCAAATGACCTGCACGGAGACTAGAAACCCATTTTCCAGTAGTTCTGACCTGCAGCTAAGACCCCAGTAGTTCTTAACAATGGGAGGGAGAACACCTGGGGCCAAATTTATCCCCGGACAGTTTTATTCCAATCCATGTCAGGAATTTGGCCAAAGAATTATTTCAGGCAATTCTTGCATCTTTGTCACCTTCGTATTCAACAATATCTGTGGTGGCGCTGCAGGGGATGGTGTTTAAATATTGATGCTTTAGCAGCTTATGTTTTTAATACATTTTAAATTATGCACATTTTTATTGGACTCATAGGTTCATCATCAAATTAGTCTCTCCCAGCTGCACAGTAGGGTGTTTAGTAGCTCCGTATTGATTTCTGCCTCAGTCTTTCAATTCTTGTGACTGGATGCATCTTCGTGCCTTGGCAAGGTAAACAAATCCACAGGCCTTTATTTGAGCGCCGCTGGTTAGTAGCCATAAACGTGTAATGAACAACTCAGTATCCTTGGAATTAGATCTTCTTAACAATCATTAGTTTCATCCCTTGCCGTTTTAATAAACCTCTTGGTAGCAGGCCAGTGCTTGGAAAATTATAATACAAGGAGAAAAACTGTGTTGCCACAAAGAAGTGAAAACTTTAACTGGCCTAAGGCTGTGGCACGTGCGGGACTCATCTGTTGTCTATCTGAGGGTGAGAATTTAGTATTGGAGAAAATATTAAGGGAATCCATATTTATTTTGCACATTTATGGATCCTTCCAGCGGTGCTAAGGCAGTATCGGTGCGCGTGTCCTGCCGCGGCAGCAGTGGCCGGACCGCTGGGCTTCTGCATCCGTGGTGCAGCTTCTGTGAATTAACTCTGATTGAAAAGTGTTTGTGGAAAGATCCCTGGCCAACGACCCACTGAAAACTTTAGAAACGAGGATATATTCTGATATAGTGACTGAATTACTTGTAATTGTTTGAGAGTGACAGAGCTGTGGGCACTTGCCACCAAAGCCCAGGCCTGGGAGTCTGAGGGCTGGCGCTTCATTTTCCCCTCTCTTCCGCAGCCCCAGATCATGGAGCATCCCTGGGGACTGGCTCTCTGCGCCGGTGCATCCTCGCCTGTCGGGATGAGCACACGGCCGGCACAGCGCCTGGGGAGGAGCTGGGCAACGCTGGAGTGATGGCTCCGCTGCCGCTGCGCTCCAAGCGCGGTGCCCTGCCTGCTGCACAGGGCAAGGGCGTTCCCGCCACAGAAGGGTTTACTCTCTAAAAATGTAGAAGGTGGTGCCATCCCTCATCTAAAGTATGGACACTTCTACGTAACTGGATTTTTCTTCAGATTTGGTGAATGAGCTCTGTACCGTTCAGCGGGGCTTTTGCAGTGAGAAGAGAAGGTGTACTTGCACCAAGTATGACTATCGCGTGGGCTCTTCCTACAAGAAAATCATTAATAAAAGATCCATTCCTTCTTCTCCAGGCGATTCTTATGCCATCACACACAAGATGTATTTTTTGAGTGAGCTGATAAGTTTCTGGGATGCAACATTGGTTTTACAGTAGAGCCACTGGCATTAGGAGAATGGTAACATAAACTGTAAAAATAACAGATGGAAGGCAGATATAATAAAATGGAAGTGCAGGCGAATTATAAAACCATTCAAACTGTTCACGCAGATAAAGCAAGGGTACAAAAATGCATCTGAAATCACAAGGATGGGGTGTCTGTTGGGGAAAAAATGTTTGCTTTTGTTTGCTAGTGTTGTTTGCAGTGGAGGCACTCAAGTTGGAAAGACCTGAAGGAGAAGCAGTGATTTCCGTTGCAGGGGAAACTTTTGCTGTGACACCATCATTTTTCGGGGAGGATAATTTTCAGTGTGGAGGATTAAAGACAGTGTTTTTTTTCTCAACCCACACTACAAATGTTAATGTTCAGTTTGTGCCAGTGCAATTACTTTATTACAATAATAAAATACCATCTAAATAATTTAAGAAACACGAAGGGAAAAAGAGCCCTCAAAAACCTAAAGGGCAGCTGAATATGAAAGTGGGAACACGAAATGATGCGTTCCTGGGTGTTTGAGGGGGCGGCTGCCAGGGACAGGGCTGAGGTGGCACGGCCGTAAGGAGCAGACCCCAGAGAGAGCGGGGACGTCCCCAGGGGAGACGCGGGCTGCTGGGGTCTTCCGCAAACACGGCCTGCCAGGACGCAGGCTGCCGTTCAGAATGGCTTTAAAAACAGACATAGTATGTATGTCTCTGTTTTTTTTATGGGAGATTGTGGTCTTAGGGGTTTGCCCTGGGGCTGGACTAGAGCTGGGGTCTACCTGGGACTAAACGCCCAGGCTGAGGGATGCTTTTTACTGGTAACCGTGAATTCTCCCATTTGAACTGGGACATGCCGAGCACCTAGGTGTGGCCCAGACCCCAAGGGGGTTACGGGCCATTGCAGCCAGGAGGGGCTGATAACCGGCGCCGATGCCCCGGCTGCTGGGCCAGCGTGCGGAACCCACCTCGCCGCCCTTCCTGCGTTGCTCACGGCGCTCACCGTGCCGCCGCTGCGGTTGGGAGAGTGACAATCACTGACCCCTCAACCTCTGCGGCTGAACACCTCCACCCCCCCCGCGCAGACCCCGGCTCCCAGGGCTGCGCTGGTGGGCGAGCTCATGGCTCACGTGAGCTCATGGTTCATCGCGAATGCCACCGCAGGGACGGAGGATGCTGGAGGCACCACGGAGTGTCTGCTAAGATGATTTTAAAAGACCCCAACAAAAGACTAGGTACATTGGAGCATCCAAAATCATCTAGCCAGTACCCTGTCTCCAGCAGAAACTGGACAAATACCAAGTGATCCGTGCCTACAAATAAGCCTCCCAGTTTCTAGTAATTAGCAGATTAGAGACTTCCTGAGCCAGAAGTTGCATTGGGACCAAGGGGCTTAATAGCCACAGATAGGTTTCTCCTCTGAATTAATTGAATCCTTTTTTGAACCCATTTATCCTTCTGGCCGTCATGCATCTCACAGTTTAATTACACAGTGCCTGATGACTTAACTGGGTACCCCTTTCCCGTTGTACTGAGCATAAGGAACAGACATTCATAGTCTCACCTTCTTCACACCATTTATCCGAAATCTCACTGCAGGTTTCTACAACATCTGATGCTTATTAACGCCTCACTTTCTGAAGTCACTGGGCTGGGATTCTGTTTTCTCTTTCTTAATGATTTTATCCGTGCATAAAGAAGGGGGAATGACATCTGAGGATGTTCTGAAATCTCTATCCAGAAGGTAAACAAAGACCCTCAAGTGAATTTCTATTTTGAAGGCTTAGGATTTTTAAGCTAATTTCATATTTGTGGCAGAGAGGAGGAACAGGTTCACCAGAATGTTGTGTATGTCATAGAAGGTAATGCAGAGCTGCTGAAGGTAAAGCAGAGTGTGGGCTCTGTGGAGCTTTCCCCATGTGAAAGCATACAGACGGGGCTGGAGATTGCTCTGGTTTCCTCATGTTTGAACAGACCTCTCCGTCTGATGGAAGGAGTTATGATCTATTAGGTATATTGCAGTTCATCTGTTTTTGTGAGGTACGTGCAATAGTTCATGAGAAGATGGCAGGAGCTGGAGCTCAGGAGAAGGGGGCGCCGCGTTTCAAGGACTGGAGCCACTCGCTGTTCGCTGCAAGAAGCTCCTCGGCTCGTCTCCAGTCCTCTGCACAAGCCCAGACCATGTCTAGGAGCTAACCTGAAAGTTGTCCCTAGTTGTATTCGCCTGTGCAGGTTTGACCTTAGTAGTTGTTCACCCTGATCTTCAACAGTGTGGAGCAGAGAGTGACAACAGGAATAAAACCCACCAGCTCACAGTGACAGCGCGTTGCAAACAACGCTTTGACAACGGAGGAGACGGGGATGAGAAACTGCAGGGCAGGGGATGGTCCCCCTCCTCCCCAGCCCATGCAAAGGGTGACAAATACTTTCAGATTTCTCTGAGAGATGCTGTGCTGAGGGCGGGGGAAGGGGGGAAGAAGCAAATAGCACACAGTTTGGCAGCATGATTTATTTTTAGGTACCCTTGAGCTGTATAATTGACTCTTTGTTCTGAAAGATTGGCATTATTACTCTAAATTTCATAATTCTTCCCGGTATAGAGCTCACTTCAGAATCCCAGCATTTGGAATATTGCTCTGAAACATTTGGATCGTTACAGCGGAGCTGGGTGTTACAGCCAGCCATTATGTTCTACTCTGCAATGGGTGCAATTAGAGATACAGCTTCAAAGTAAAATGTGGGAAAATGTGACTACTGGGGGGGGGTAAAAGGGAGAAGAGAAAAAATAATGCCTAGAAGCTGATCCTGCATAGATAAGAAGAAAAAAGTTTATGGCTAGTTCACCAGGGTGAAGCCCAGAGGGCACCAGATGGGTCTGTCTGGGGTGTTTTTAATACCTGCAGTGCTATGGGAGGTGTCGGAGCTGTGGCTCAAGCTCGGGGGGAAACCGCGATGGCTGCAGACTTCAGTGGGCACTGCCGCCTCTCTGAGGTGCACATGGAGCTGCAGGCTTGCCAGGGGACCCAGACACGACGTCCCTCTCCCAGCCCTTTTCTCTGTCCTGGAAGGCCGGAGATGATGTGGGTGGCCTGGGCAGTAGTGCATCGCGTGGCAGTCTGAAGGGAAAGTCACCCTCAGGCCTGGGCTCAACACACGAAACCGGCAGGCGCTGGTTTAACTTTCTTAGGAGTTGTACCTTGAAGGAGTATGAGAGCCCCTGTGTTCCTGCAAGTCCCCAGGACTGCTCGACGCCTCTCTCATGGAGCCCTCAC
Organism: Pluvialis apricaria; assembly: GCA_017639485.1. Taxonomy (NCBI): domain Eukaryota; kingdom Metazoa; phylum Chordata; class Aves; order Charadriiformes; family Charadriidae; genus Pluvialis; species Pluvialis apricaria. Next base: position 3,257,924 of record CM030024.1, read on the forward strand.
CTTCTTGTCCTGACACAGCTTCAGGCGCTGGAGCTGTAAGGATGGTGCCCTCGGGATGCTCCATGCCCTCGGGATGCTCTGTGCCCTCGGGATGTGGTGTGCCCTTGGGATGCTCTGTGCCCTCGGGGTGCCTGGGCACCTTGGCTGCCTGGCTTGGCAGCTAGCAGGCTCATGCGACCGCGTGGACATCAGCCCACCAACAGAGGCGGGATAATTTGAGGTCTGCAACCACACCACCACCTCTAACAGCTTTTCCCAGTGTCTGCTCCAAGCTGCTTACAAGTCTTGCCCAAACAGCCATACTGCCGTGTCCCGGAGTGACTGCTCCACGACTCTGGTGATTGCCTCCACCGTTGAGCTGGGTCCTATTGATGAAGGGAAGATCTGCAGATTTTGGGGGTTCAGGATCTGCTTGGGGTAACATGCGGGTGGCAGTGATGGTTCCTCATCCTCTTCTTGCTTTGCTTGTGCATGGAAATTTATTTTTTTTTCAGAGGAAGGGCAAAGGACTAAACCTTTCAAGTTGTTCATGACCTCTTACTGATTTTATGCAATGATATTCATAACAGCATCAGGTCAGAATTAGGCTTTTTCTACCAGTGTTTATGACGATGCTGGCCATTTTATGAGTCTCTGTCTTCCAGAGCAAATGAGTGATTAAAGTTTTCTGTGACCTTGTTCTATCTACAGTTTTCTGCACTTCACTTTGGAAAAATCTAAGCAAGAGAAGCCACAGGCCTCTTTGCAGTGTCGGGGGGTTGGATTTGTTTGTTGGTTGTTTTTTTCTTTTGGCTGGGATTACAAGTATACTACTTTATCAGAAATCCATAGTTTTCTGCGGTTCTTAAAACATTTCAGTGTATTTTACATTTAAATAGAAATGAGGCCTCCTTGAAACAAATTTATTCCGGTTGGCTTTGCACATTGATGATTAAAGAACGTGGTTCAATTTTTTTTGTCTCATTCTGAGCAATGTCTCATTAGATTTGCTTTTTATTGCTTTTCATATCCATCATGATTTGTGTCAGCAGAATGGTTATATAGACGGACAGCTTATTATCAGCTTTAAGTGAAGAAACAGAACACAAGAATGGTTGCTAAAAAAAGGGAAAGGTAATTAACGCTGGGTGCCAGAATAGAAATGAGGCTTGACATTTTCACTTTGTAAATCCAAATTAACCCCTGTCTTAACGTTACAGAGCGCAGGAGGGGACGCTGCGCCCCTGCCCGCGTCGCTGCACCTCCCCTGGTGCTGCGTGTCCTGGCGCAGGCGGCGCGGCGATGCCCGGCGTGGCTGCAGCTGCTGGCGTGGGGGGATCGGACAGAGCTGCGGAAACTGCTCCTGTGCCCGCAGCTGAGCGGCTTCACCCGAGCTGCGGCTGCCCGCCATGGAGGTTTTGGGCAGTCAGGAATTCAAACAACTGCTTTTCCAGCGCACTTTGCTGTCCCCCCTCCTTAATTTTCTCATACTGATGTGATATGCCTGCAAAGTAATTAGGCTGAGTGATTTGATATATAAGGTGGGAGTGGGAGGGAGGGTCAGGGAGGACAGATTAAAATGAGTTGGGAATGTTTAAGTGAAGAGAAAAGAGGACTGGAGGGAGCCATGATAACTCTTTACAAATACTTAGAGGGACATAATAAAGAGGACAGGGACCAATTACTCTCATTAGTCAGCGCAAACTGAAGGAGAAGTAATGCTTTACGCTGCAGAAGGGAAACGTAGATTATGATGGAAAAGTTTGAAGAATAACCCCGCAAAAGGAGCTGCCAGGGGAAGGTGCTGGTCCTGCCGCCCCAGCACGGCGCAGGGAGCGCATTCAGGGGAGCTTCACTCCTCAGGGCGGTCGCAAGTGGCCGTGCATGTCAGATACCCAACTTGCCCAGAAACACCGACTTGCATCCATAAGTTGCTGAATATTTTGAAAACATGGTTGTGAATGCGCAGAGCCCCCTCTCCTCCTGTTCCTGCTGCCGCTACGGGAAACCTGACGCTTTTGTCTAACTGTGGGAGCTTAAATTCTTTCCGTGCAGTGAGCCCGGGACAGCCGATCCCTGCTCGCAACCTGTGCTGCAAACAGCTCTGGGGAGAAGGGGCCGTCGCGCGGACCCCGTGTTGCGGCTGTGAATTATGCGGGTTGGAGACAGGGCCCAGCTTGCGCCAGGCAGGCAGCTGCGTCGGCCGGCACGGCACGGCACGGCACGGCACGGCATGGCACGGCAGCCCCGGTCTCCCTCGGCCCCGCAGAGGTTCTGCGGGTGCTGTGCTGTCCTCTCTGCGAGGAGGAGTTGCGGGTTCTGCCTCTAAAGCTGCGCGATGGATCCCGGTGGAGCAGTGCTGGCGTGAGCCTGGAGCAGCGCAGAGACCTGCTGCTGCTGGGCCGCTGTGAGCTTGGAAGTGCCCTTAGCACCTCTGAAAAGCAACCAGTAGAACCACTTTATTGTCTGATAACTGAGCAATTAACTTGTGTGACCACTGTATAGTGTTTCTTTTGCCATAATATGGAGCTTTTAAGAAGAAAATTAAACCTGCCAAGCATCATTACATGATAAGCCTACCAAGCGAGCAACTATTCAGATTTCAGTGGCCTTGACTGAAGAACCTGGTAGAGTTCAGACAACTGAAAAATGCGAGCATCTGGCCAGCCTCCAGATAATTTACCAGTACATTAGAGGTAATTTTTTGCTGGCTTCATGTATACCTGGTGATTCCTATTCAACTATGGAAATTTTTCCTGTTCTTATATGCATCCTCATTATGTGAGGGGACACATTAGGTACCAACCTACAGTTTGTTGCTCCTGCTCCTTCTGATCATACGCTTCTCATTGAAATGGAAGTGAAAATGAGAAAAACTTGGGAGAAATCTGAGTGGGAATCATGGGGAGTGTATTAGCATTTGGTGAGCTGGGCACAGGAATCACTCAGGAAATTAAAAGGAGGATGATATTTTGAGGTGATAAAACATTAAAATATGAAACTTGCATTTGAGTCGGATCCAGCCTTAATTTTTCCTTTCTAAGCTGTAGCTTATGAAAAGCTTGAGCCCATGCCAGTGACAAGTGAAGTCTTTGGGCTATTGCAAAAGGGAGAAGCGAGAATGAATTAAATGGTGTTAGAGCTGGGCTTCTTGGTGAAGTCCTGATGAAATGAAATGAGAAATGCAGAAATAGGTCAAAGGACAGAGAAGGCGCTCATGTAGTTGAAACAAAAAGGCAGGCGAGCCTATTACATGATGCGTTAATTAAGGCAATGTAGTTGTAGCCATCCCTGTTGGTGAGGGTCACTGAGCAAGGAGGAGGCAGTGGAACGGCCATCGCTTCCTTGATAATGAATTCTGCTTGGCCGGCTCCCACTGACGTTCACAAATGGGATGGACAGAGACCACTCTTCAGAACAGCCAAATCCTTAACGGTGCAGCTTCGGTGTAGGTGGTTCTGCTGCCCCACCAGCTGGAGAGACGCGGTGATCTTGAGATAGCTAGCATGGCTTCAACGTGGTTGGTGTCCATCTTCAACTGGAAGGTCTTTAACTTACAAAAAAATAGCGACTCAGATCCTTCCCCCATCCTCCAGCTTCATGTGCTTTTCAGGCTGAGTGAAGCTCCCTTGAAGGTTGGCCAGGGCGGTCAGGGAAGGTCCGTGCCCTGGAGTCTGCCTTCGATGGGGTAGGGGTGTAAAACAGTTTCTGTGTTTCTCTGCAAATAACAGAAAAGAAGATGCAGGGGTGAAATCTGGGAGGAGGTGCTGTACAAATGGCTCCTGGGGATGGCTTAGGACAAGGACCGTCCCACGGCTGGCAAGAGGGCTGCCAGCTATGGCACCGGGGGCGTTCGCTGCTGCGCTGGATTTTGGCTAAAACCACTCACTGTTCGCTAAAGGTGATGGCTGAGCATTGGTGCGTGGAGCCCGCGATGGCAGGCTGCGCGGGGCAGCGGGGCCGGAGGGGCTGGCAGTGCGGTGGGAGCCAGGGGGTGCAGACCCTGCCCGGTCCGCCCGCGGCGCTGGCTCTGCCTGGGCTTCTCCTGCACAGTCTGAGCACGGCGCGGTGTGGCGGGGGGGGGGGGGAACACCGGTTTCCTCCCCTTATATGAAACCTCAGTTATTCATTGGTAAAGTTATAACGATTTTGCTTTGTTGGTTTGGTTAATTATTTTTAAAGTAGACATAGGTGGCTTTGCTATGGCCTGTTTGAGATACACGTAAAGAGAATAACAAAGCATGCTGTAAAGGCAGGAATAAATAAAACATCCCAAATGAAATGCAATACAAAAACCTCCGGTGGTTACTCTGCGCTGATTTTCTGTTCTCTGTGTGTGCCTATGGTTCAGTGGTAAGAAACCGCGTACGCCCTTGTTATACGCAAACCGCAAGCTGCAGCCAGCTCTCCCACAAGCCTCAGCCGAATCTCCCCTCCTGCAGGCAGGAATTATATAGCCCGGAATACACAAAGCAAGAGAAAAAGGGGACAGCAGGTGCCATGCACAGTGCGATGCCCGTGGTCCCCTTCCCGCGCTGCGGCTCTGCCAGTGCCTGCGCTGCCGAAGGATGCGCAGAGTCCGTCCGGGCTCACGCCTCCCTGATGGGGGTCCGGCCCCGTCCGCTTGGTTGGTTTGAATTCGCTCAGCGCTACAGCAAGACGATTCCCTGGGCGGGCGATTATTTTATTGCTGGGTTTTTTCTCATTCTCTTTTGTGGCCATTATTGAAGGTACAGGTTTCATTACATCCCTTCAGCGGAAAGAGATGATAAAAACCAAAGAGGAAAGGCAGGAAAACACCATTTAAGAAATAAATGCAAAGTTATGACGCCTCTGTCTGCCTGAGAAAGAGAGATTTTTATGCAGTTTTTGGCATTTACAAATCCTTTGTGAAAAGGTCACCCTGTACTTGGAATCTTATTAATACAGAAGAATGGCCCAGAAAATGTCATGTCTTTTTACCATGATATTTACACAGAAAGGAGTGACTCAGCATATGAAGCTTTTCAAGCAGGATGGCATTAACGAGGCCGGAGACCGCAGTCGTGCTGCAGGGATAAGTGGTTTTGGCAGCCCCTGCCAGCCCGGGGGGGGTCCCAGCGCCGCGAGGTGACAGCCCATCACTGTCACCATGCCGGACCCCCTGCCCCGGGCTGCTGCTCCCCGTCCCTCCACTCGCCGGGTTCAAGCACCGGTATTACTGGAACGAAGGCTACAGCACACTTGTCAGCCAGCAAGAAAATAACTTTATCAGGGAAAAAAGCTCACATTTAGCAAACTTTTCATTATGTCAGCACCAGCAGAGGAGACCCTAAAGCCAGACCCGGTGGCCGTACGGACAGACGGCTCCCCTGTCCGGGGCTGCAGCGGGGCGGTGGGCTCAGCCCCCCCGGCTCCCCCCCGGCTCCAGGAGTGCCCCCGAGCCCCCACGGCAGCGCCGGCAGGGTGGGGAGCAGGGACCCCTCTGCTGTCCCCGGGAGCCCCACGCTGGGTGGGGGCTTTGTGCCGGTTCCTGTGCCCCGGGGCAGCCCCGGCACAAAGCTGCGCTTGGGCTGCAAAATCTCCTTCTGAATTTCTATTTTAATTCCAAATTTCTTTTTTTTTGTTGTTCAAATGGGAGCAGACCCCTTACTCTCACGCCGTGGGCGGGCGAAGCCGCCGGCTGCGGGCAGCCCCTGGTGCCGGGGGTCTCGTGGCACCGCAGGATGGGGCTGTGGCCACCTCTGCCGTGGCTGTGCCCACCATCGCCCGTCGGCCATCGTCTGTCACCTGCACCGGGGGGGGGAGTGGGACCGAGCCCCGGGGTGGACAGGGAGCTTTTACCAACCGGTGGGTTTCCACAAATAAAGATTAAAAAAAAAAACAATTGAACTTTTCTACCTTCTCCGGTGGATGCTGCAACGGGGCCCCCGGGAAACCCCGGTGACGGGGACCAGCCGGTCCCCCGACTGCCTGTCCGCGCGCAGCCCGCGGCGCCCTGCAGCCCCCAGGGGTGGCGGCTGCTCCGTGCCGACACGCAGCCCTGAGCGGAGCGTTTCCTTCCAGTGTGAATACACGAAAAAATGGGGACCGTAAACAGCCTTGTTTTGGCCATCATCCATTACAGTCTGCATAGAAGAAAATTACTTTTCTTAATCATAATCACCACATAATAATCCTTGTATGAGACAGACCAAAAAATAGGCCTCTGTTTAGAATTTCTATTATTAATTTCTCTTGTTTCCACAGCAAGAAAGAGGAAAAATAAAAGGTTTTTCTTCCTTCTCTGCTTTTCATTAGCAAGCAGATTATCCGAGGGCTGACTGCAAAGCCTCCTCGGGAAACACTGGCAGCCCCGGCAATGCCAAACGGTGCCGCGGGTGCCGTCGGCGCAGCTGGACGGTTGAGCCATGCCACCGCAGCACCTGCGTGCGTGTGGGTCAGGGCACGTCCCGGGGTTAATTCTGCAAGAAAAGGAGTCCTTCCAGCTTCGGCTCTGTGACGAAATCCTCGACGCAAGCCAGACCCCCCCCGAGAGCCCCTCTCCCCTTCCCACCCCCTGGGTCGCTGGTTTTGCCCGACTGCCGGAGAAAGCGTGACGGGGTGATGCCGGTGCCGTCCCCGTGTCCTTCTCCCACCCGCGTGGCTCCGGCTCCAGCTCCAGCCCCAGTGCACAGAAGCGCAGAGACGGCTGCACCCCTGCAGGCGGCATCGAGGGGCAGCCGAGGGGCTGCACTGGGACTGCGGTGGGGCTGCGATGGGGCTGCGGTGGGAGTTACACTGGGGCTGCAGTGGGGCTGCACTGGTGGCTGTGGTGGGGCTGCGGCGGTGGCCGTGGTGGCCTGGAGCACCAAGAGGGCAGAAAGGCGGAGGGCAAACGGCCGCCCCGGCGCAGATGCGGAACCCGGTGCTCGCAGCGCCGCGTCTGCTTTCTTTCAATTCCCCCCGTTATGAAGGAAACCTCACAATTATTTTTTGAAGCCTGACTCATGTTTTTTAAACGCTTTGGACCATCAGTACCAAGGAGCAAATATTATGGGAAAGGCATTGATTCCTCAGTGATTTATCTTCCTTTATTTTAAATAATTGCTCTGGATGCCCTTTTACCTGAGCAGAAGTGTAGGGCTCCTTTAGAAACAATACCTTGCTAATTGTACCAGAGTCATTTTGCTGCATAAAGCATCTTATTTCATAACGATGTGAGTGGTGCCGTATAATGAATGCCTGCCTGGGGAAATTAAAGTAATCAATTGCCAAGGCCAACACATTTTAGAACAAGTACAGAAAAAAGTGTAGATAAGGGCTTTTAAGCCACGGGGTGGAAAATACGCACATAACTCTCTGAAGTTTTAAAATACGAACAAATGTAATTTCTTCATCAGCTATGGAAATGAAAACACTGGCTCTGCGGAGCGGCGACTTCCACCCTCTGCTGAAAACTGTCTATCGCAAGAAACCAGGAAAACCATTTCTCCCAGCAATCCTGGTCCGGTGAAACCGCGGGGACCCTCGGCAGAGCAACGCCGGCCACCCCTGCTCCCCGAACGCTGAATCGTACCGCAGAGGGAACGCTGGCACTTGCTTATCCCTGAGGTTTAATTAATGTTTGCAAAACACTTACAAGATGAAAATGTGCTCCAGAAGTGCTGAGTGTTATATTACAGCCCCCTCACCGCGGCACTTTGGTGGAGTTTGCTGAAATAAGGTCTGCGGAGGACTTTGCACTCTCGGGGTGGGGGCCAGGGCAGTGCGTGGTGCCACCGCCCCCCTCGCTGTGCCGCGCCGCAGCGCCAGCGCAGGGCCGACCGCGCTGCTCCGGTACTGCCGCTCTCTCTAATGAACACGTCCGTTCCTCACTTTGCGAAATGATTTTCGCTGTGATCATGCCGGACAACGTGAACGCGGCAGACGTTTTAATGAAGGCATGGGACAGCCCTAGGAGACCATGCCACAGATAAAACATGGAATACATCACGTTTATTACTTGTTACATCAAACGGAATTCCAGTGATGGTCTGATGCTGAAAGCCAGTCGGAAATGAGTGGGGAACTGCGGTTGTATGTGATTTCAAAACTTAAGTCACAGCATTACGCCGGACCCACCGCTCTCCGCCTGTTGTTGGGGAGTTTATGTGGTACCCGCATGAACGGCTGTTTCGTTCGCCGCCGGGGGTACCACGCTTTCCCAGTCCCCGGCGCTCTTCCTCCGCTGACACTGCGCCACCGCTTCCCGACAGGGACCGGACTGGCTACAGCACTTTGCAAAGCAGAAATTCCTTAAGCTCTTTCGCCTTTCTTTCGTAAAACTCAATCCCAGCCCAAAGCTCCACCTTAATCCAACCCAAAACAAGGGTGGCCATCCTCGTACCAACCACACCAACAGCTCCTGCCCTCGCCAGCCACACGAGCACCAAAACTGTTTCACATCTGGCAAGAAAGGACGTTTTTCAGCCCTTCTGTTCCCCAAACTGGTGCCCAGTCCCTGTGTGTAACCTCAGCCCAGCCTGAGCGGCAGTCCCCAGGCTGGGGGTCCCACGGCGAGGCGCTGCCTCCCCCCCCACGCACCGCCCTCCGCCTGGGGGTGCTCCCGCGCTCAGCAGTCCCGCTCCCCCTCCAGCCCCCCACAACGGCCACATGCCCCTCCTGTTCCGTGCTCTTCCTTTCACAAAGTCACTTTGTCATTTACGCTTGGTGGCAGGTCACCACGGCCCATGCACCTGCTGCAGCCGTGATTTGTTACTGCTGGACTGTACAGCTCTATACAAAGAGCCATTGCCGCTTTTTTGGCTGGCACCGGCAATTACAGAGAGTTGACCGTTTTTCTTACGCGCTTTATCTTGCGGCTGTTTCATTCCCGGGCAGCTCCAGGAGTTAACACAACCCAGGTGGGCTTCGAGGTCTGAAGAAAAAGCTCCGTTTCATCATCTGGCTCAGCCTCAGCCACGGAGCTCTGGAGCTGGGGGAAAATCCCACCAGCTGCCAGCCCCTTTCCCTGCTGGAGGGATACCCCTATTCCTACGCGCTGTTTCAGGTAATTTGCCTTCCGCTCGCTCGTTTACAGGCAGTAAGGACGGGGGGGCTTTGGCTGCTGCACTCAAGAAACTTTGTTCACGTCTCTCGAGCAAGAAGCCGACGCGCAGCTGCAGGTTTGGCTCACCGTAACGGTGGCACAGTTTGCGTGAAGGAGGTTTCCGAACCGCAAAGGGCAGATTGCTTTATAAAAAAACCCAACACCAAAACCTCATTAAGACTATACTAAATTATTAGGTTGTGGCATCTGGCTCTGCAAGTCCTGAGATTGCACACGTTCTTTCTAACGCTTTAAACTTTGCTTTGAGCTTGTTTAAATTAATTTAAAATTCATTACAGGATGTCCTTTTGGACAAAGTTTAGCTGTTTTAAGAAGCAATATTATTTTCCTAGGTCTTGGTAGCCCTTGGTGCTCTGCTCGTAACCAAACTCGGACCTGCAGCAGTTCTCTCACGCGGCACCTCCCCAGGAGCCCCACGGGGAGCGCAGCGGCCGGCCCGGCCAGCCCGGCCCCCTGTGCTCCTCGGCCCGTAAAGCACCCACAGAAACCATTACGTAGAACTTTTTTAACTTCTTGACAGAAACTATGCATGCGTTCACACCAAAGCAACACCTTGGCTCTGCGTTTCTTTTCAGTGAACAAATTACCTGGAAATTTCTGCCCCTGCGAAGCGGACCCTCGCCGCCGCGGTAGGCCGGGCCACCTCCGCGGCCAGACCCGGGGCCACCAGATGCGCCTTGCTCCAGGCCAGGGGCCTGTCCCCTCCTTCGCTCCCCGGCAGACGAGCGACGGGTTTCTGGCTATTTGCTCTTGCAAAACACGCTTCAAAGCCACGTTCCAGCCCGCCGGGTTACGGACCGACCCCGCGTGCTCCAGCCCGCTCCGCGTGTCACTCCACACGCCGGACTCTCGCCGCCTTCGGTGACGTTTAAACTCTAACACAGGAGACCTAAAAGCTCTTCCCCTGCTTAGTCCCCTGTGTAATTTGTACTTACCAGAGGGAAAAAAGACCATTAACAGTTTTCGTGCAACTCAACACAATGCACTGGCTGTATCTGCAGCCAGTTCTGCAAAATTCTGCTTCCTCATTAAAACAACCGGGCCAACCATTGATTACATCCCGCTGGCTTTAATAAGCTGTGGGAACTATTGTTCTCGCCCACAGCAGCTGTAGCTGCCCCTCACGATGGTCTCGACTTCTCGCACCGGCCACGTGGTGATTGTGCCGCTGCTCAGCCCCGTCCCCTCCACACACCGCTGATAAATAAACACCTTTTGGGGGGGGTTTGTGCCGTGGCGCTCCGGGCTTCCAGCACTGTGACACGACTGAGAGAAGTTTAAGAGGAAGAACTGAGGGGCGGGGGGGGGTCAGTGCTATGGAGTATCAGCATCCCCCGAGTGCCCGGCAGAGGTGGGGAGACACAGCCTGGGGGCTGCAGCCAAAATGCCGGCAGCTGGAGAGTGGAACGATTATTCCCAGTTTTAGAGCCAGGGAGCTAAACCAAAGAGGCATTACATGATTTGCTCAAGGTGACCCGAACACACGCCAGCAGTGTGCCCAGCACCGGCCCAGCGGCAGGCTGGGCTGCCCCCATCGCCGCCGCGTCAGGTCGCATCCGCACCGGGAATCGGGAGCCACCGGGAGACCTGAGCTGGAGAGCAGCGGCTCTGCTGCCGGAGGAGCTGGACGCCATGAGCTCCGCTGTTCCCGGAGCCGACGGCCGATGACCGCAGCCTGGCCGTGCCGTGCTGGCCGGGGGAGCAGAGCACAGCCCTGCGTTTGGGCTGAGCAACATAAGCACGGTCTCCCCAAAACCACCCGAGAGGAGGTCCTGCGGTCCCCACTGCCCTGCAGGCACAGGGGCTGCGGCCCCGATCTGGGGTGTGAGGAGGGGGAGCACTCGCAGGGGGCAGGAGGGGAGCTGCTGCCCATGCCCCCTCCCGCTGCGGGGCCACACACTCCTCCAGGCTGCAAGGGGAAGGCAGATTGCACAGTGAGAAACACAATATAAATGCTTTTCCTCGGAAAAATTGCTAAGAAAAAGTTTGTTCCACATCTGCAATTTAACTTTGTATTTCAATCTTTAATCTACAGCTTTTAGTTATGTTTCCGTCCGGCTCAAAAAATGGAAACAGCTGAAATTTGCAGACATGAAGATAATATATTCACAAAGCAGAGATTAGAGATTTAGGGATTCATTCTCAATTCTCCTTGATTTGATATGGGGAAAGAACTTGAAAGACAAAAAAGACCTTTTGAAACTCTGTTGCTTGTTAGACATTCAGGGAGCTCCACATCCTTCACTTTTCCTGAGGACTTGTAGGTCTTTACAGTTAGCCCAGAGTTAGTCTCATCGCAGGCACATACCCCTTGCTAATTCCTGCTCGTTAGGTTTTCTAAAAATGCACCCCTGCCCCTGCCTGCACCCCTGCCCCTGCCTGTATCCTGCCTGCACCACTGTCCCTGCCTGCACCCCTGTCCCTGCCCGCACCCCTGTCCCTGCCTGCACCCCTGCCCACACCCCTGCCCCTGCCTTCACCCCTGCCTGCACCCCTGCCCTGCCTGTATCCCTGCCTGCACCCCTGTCCCTGCCTGCACCCCTGCCCCTGCCTTCACCCCTGCCTGTACCCTGCCTGCACCCCTGCCCCTGCCTGTACCCTGCCTGCCACGGGCAGAGCGGCCGTGCTCAGCACCGCGGGGGCCAGCCTGGCACAGACCCCGTCTGCGGGGGACAGATGCGATCCCCCATCCAGGACAGCGCTGCTGGTTCACACCCGGCGAAGGCTGCGTCTGTCCATCCATCTGTCCCTCTGCCCATCCATCCGTCTGCCTGCTCGGCCCCCGGTGCTGAACCTGGAGACGATTCCCGAAGGCTGTACCACGCGGTACACGCACACTGGAGGGGCCAACAGACACCGACTGACCCTGCTCCCTCTCCGGGACGGAGATCCCATTGCCTCATCTCAAGACTTCTGTTATTTTTCACAGCGCCATATGTGTGTGTGAGCAGCTGTGATTTCCCCACAGGATTTGCAGCTGATGCAAATTCAACAAACTCTAAAAGGGGGATTGTTTTGCCACAGATGCCTCAACTCAGTAAAAGAAAAAAAAGAGGCAAACCCACCACAAACAAACCAGCAAATCCACCAGCAAAGGAGACGGCTCAACAGTTCTGCCACCCCACCTCCACATGGCGCTCACAGCCACAGCCCCTCGCTGTCGCAGGGTGAACCCCTACCACAGGAACTGGGGGGAAAATTCCCCAAATATCATCCACAAACTGAATTGGAGAGAATAAAAGGGGGCAACATCAACTGTCACAAATACTCTGAACTGTCCCGGGAGCTGGATGTTTTTGTCAGTATCCAGTCTGAAAAAGAGCTATTTTGTGACATATCCCACGCTGCAATAATCCCTTAAGAAAAGCATCTAAGATCCAGGGACATGGACAATGACATTTTTCATGGTCAGACAGCTTAGCCAGTCTTCCCAGGCTGAAACCCAGCTCACGCCACTGCTCTGTCCTCTTTGATGGACCTCTCCCTTTAGATGGACCTACACCTTAGAAGGACCTCTCCCCTCAGATGGACCTACCCTTTAGATGGACTTGACCCCTTTAGATGGACCTATCCTTTAGATGAACCTCACCCCTTTAGATGGACCTACCCCTTAGATGGACTTTACCCCTTTAGATGGACCTCACCCTTTAGATGGACCTCACCCCTTTGATGGACCTCACCCTTTAGATGGACCTACTCCTTAGATGGACCTCACCCCCGGGCCTTTTTCTGCCCACCCTTGTGTGCCTGGTGCCCACAGCAGCCTGCGGCAGACAGCTGCAGGGGCTGCCTGGGTTCCTAACAGGAACGTTTTGCCTTCCTGGGCAGAGCACAGCCGGAGAGCTCGCCCGCCGTGGAGGGGTCTGCAGACCCTCCGCCCGCTCCCCTCCTGCCCCTCCGGCTGCAGGAGTGCCCCTCTGCACCCAGAGCATCGCTCACCTCCTGCAAGGGAGCTCTCTTTTCGTTTGCCTTCGTGGTGACTCATTTTACCTTTGAGATGTTTTGGCAGGACTGAGGTATTCATTTTAGCAAAGTAGTGAAAATAGTTTTGAGCATGTTAGCAATCTGTGCAATTCTTGTCAAGTCACTGCTTTTTTAATGCCGTGGCTCGGATTGACCTGCCGTAGCTCTAAGCATACACAATCAATCAAGATCAAACTTTACACCGTATACAATTTCCTCATTTCTAATAACTTGCACAGAGGAATATTTTGCCAGTTCTGACATGTCACAGGCTCACACGGAAAGGCGCTGGCTTGTTTAGCTTTCTCTAATCCATTACAACATTTTCATTTCACTCTTCTCTTCGCAGAAGTCAACTGCACATGTAAGAGCTTGGGATGGATTTTGATAACATATGACAACGGCGAGTGGTTTTTAAGATACACCACCTCTGACTGCAGAAAACTCCTGACGTACATCCCAGTGGTCAGTGCTACTTTTATTTTTTATTTCCCATGGGATTTAAGATTCCCACTGTCCTGTCCCACCTTGTGACCCGAACATTGATTTCCTATTAGGATACAGATCTAGTCTGAATGCTCATAAAAAAATCCAGGTTCTTGCTTAGTTACTCATGCATTGCTCTTCCCTTATAAGCAGACCAAATCCTGCAGAGTCACTGGCGGAATGACTTTGGCACTCATCTCCATGACGAGCATCATGCCAATGAAAGCTTTTACGGAAGGCAACTGCGGTACAGGCTAAAATGCCACCAGTCCAGGTTTTAAGAACCGCATTTGATTCTTTTTTAATCAGGTACATTTTCCTTCCACCAGAGCTTTACAGCTTACATACTACATTACTTCCCAAATCTGTTTTTAATTGAAGTTGGTTTTGTAATGCAGCTACATGCGTGTTATTTGATAAATGTGAATCATAGTAAATGCCCTTAAGCCAACTCTTTAAAAGTAGAGAGCACGTTTTATAAATGTGCTTCCTAAATAGCAATATTTTCTAATTTCATAGAACAACAAGAACAAATCACCAGCTTCTTTCAGAGATAGATTAGTTCCCTGTAGACAATACATTGATCCTAACAGATTTCCATCTATTTTCAGGACTTTCAAAGAACAGCTATTACCGTTCAATTATCATGCTTCATTAAACAACTTAAAACCTATATATTGCACGCTTTTAGTTAAAAAAATGCTCAGTAACCTTGTTTATGACATGTAATGTAGTGTTCGTTCGGAGAAATCTGGCAGAGCAAGCGTGCGGCCGCACAGCATCGCTCCAACGCTGCGCTGCTGGGAAACTCCGAGGGGGAATTGCCGCAGTCCGTCCTCGCCCGGCTCTCGGCACCGGCGTGCCTCGCTGCAGGGGGGGACACGGGGGGGGGCTGCAGGTGACACCACGCTGTGCCCCGTGCAACTGCCTAACTCCAGCTGACCAGGGGAAGATCGCCAAGGGCTGCCCGTCGCTGCCCGCGGCCGCTGGAGCAGCCACAGCACCAGGCTGCCCAACGGGAGCCGCAAACCACCTTCACAACGTGATGGTTTTCAGGTGTTTCACCAGGGAAATATAAATATTCCCCCTCCGCCGGCGAGCGGGCAGCCTCGGACATCACAGCCGAGCGCGATGAGCGCTGGACTCCTGTAGATCTCAGGGTGACACTGAATTTTACTACGAAACATGAGGCACTGTGCAAAACTTAATTGCCCCTGGGTGTTGTAAAGCCGGGGACTAATCTTCAGCCAGTGTCAGCGGCACGGCTCAGCCACGTCTCTCGGACAGAAAGGCGACGGTAACATTTCGTTTTGCCCATTCTCCCCCTCTCCCCCCCAGCCCATCTCTGCCCGTCTGCTCCTCGGGGAGACGGCTTTGCTGCGCGGTGGGGACCTGCCGCTGCCACCCCCTGCGATGCTCCAGGTTTTACCTGCAATCACAAAGGGAAAGTGAGAGAGAGCCAACAAGTGGACCCACAAACTTCCGAATCCGACTGCAGAGCCCTAATTGAAGGTCACCCCGCACCTCTGTTCAGCATTATTAGTATTTGTATTTGTATAGCCCTTCACGAGCGTTACGAGCGATGAGCAATGACAGCTCATGTATATGTTTCTGTGTACACACACACGCACATATATATACACTCTTACATCTGAACGTTGTGCCAAAGAAATTATGTTTCACATCATTTGTAGTGTCATCTTTGATTAATTTGCATCTCTTTTCTCATTATGGCTCATCCCTCATTTCAAAGGTGTCCTTCAAGCAGGACACAGGGAGGGGGCCGAGAAGCGGAAAACACCACGGCGTAATCTAGAGGCAGAGTCTTGGAGAGCCTTTCAGACAGCCGCACCTCCGGCTCATCACTCCGGCCCCCACACCGCTTCTTCCCACGTACGGGTCTGGAAGACAAATCTTACAAGGAATGACTGAGGGAACTGGGGGTGTTCAGCCTGGAGAAGAGGAGGCTGAGGGGAGACCTTATCACCCTCTACAACGCCCTGAAAGGAGGTTGCAGCGAGGTGGGGGCTGACCTCTTCTCCCGGGTGACAAGTGATAGGACAAGAGGAAATGGGTTTAAGTTATGTCAGGGGAGGTTTAGACTGGATATTAGGAAACATTTTTTCATGGAAAGGGTTATTAAACATTGGAATAGGCTGCCCAGGGAGGGGGTGGATTCACCATCTCTGGAGGTGTTTAAAAAAAGGGTAGATGTGGTACTTGGGGACATGGTTTAGAAGTGGGTTTGTCAGGGCAGGTTAATGGTTGGACTCGATGATCTGAAAGGTCCCTTCCAACCTCAGCAATTCTATGATTCTGTGATTCTATGATTTCTTCTTTAGCGAATCAGCTTTCCCCAGAACTGGTTCATTGCCTCCCAATGGCCATAGGTTCCCTCTTACATCTTATTAAGCAAAGAATAAAGCAGTGAATGCATACGTCTTTGAGAATGACAATGGGGCGTTTGACAGCTAAATGGAGCCACAATATGCAGAAATATAAACACCCATGTGTGATTTATCCGCCTTCTCCCGCACCCCCCCCCCCCGTCAGTGCGATGGGTCTGGGTGACTCCGTGTCCTTTACTGCTCACAGTTCAGGCACCAGACCCAAAGCGGCAATAAAAGGGCGGCAGAGGAGCGTCCCCAGCACCACGGTCCCTCGGCTCTCCCGCGCAGAGAGCGGCTGTTCTGCTGCAATACCGGAGGGTACCCTCTGCCGTCGCGGCGTAAATCACAGCCACGACTTGCTACGATCTCCCCATTAAAATAGTCTGAAAACATCACAAACAGAGCTCATCTGGGGAGATATTTCATCTTAAGGTTTGATGACAAGGTCAGCAGCGCTTCAGCGCGCCCTTCAGCGCGAGGTTGGCCCCTTCCGCACATCCTCCTCCAGGACCACAATGCCAACCTCCATTTCCCATCCGCGTGCTCTTGAAATGCCACCGTCAGACCCGCTGGACCCCGGCCCCACCTCGGGTTCCCACCTCGTCACACAGCCGACACGTCGGCGGGAGAGGCCGGCTTGCCGCTGCGCTACAGGGGAGGTCGTTGGCAATCTCTGACCCTGTGCCGAATCCACGCAGATTTCCTTTCTGTAAACCATCCTACAGTGGGTGATCCCCTGGAAACCCCACAGAAGGACACTGCTGACCTGGGCAGCGGTCCCCGACGTCTGCAGTCCAGCTGGCAGCTCTTGTGACACATTAGGAGTGCGTTTTAAGACAAGGCCGGTCAGTGGGCTACACCGCACCCGCTGTGTAAGCAGAAAACCAAGGCACATGAAGCTGCTCGTCTTCCTGCGAGACATGCCTCGGCTGTGACACCTGAAAAACCCAGCACCACCGCCAGTTACGGAGAAGGATATCTCACTTTGGTTAGAAAATGGTTTTTCCACACCAAATGGATGTCTGCTGCACAGAAATCGCAGCTGAGAAGAAGTAGTCCAAGACAGACGACACACAAGAAAGACAGAGAGAGACACTATTTGCTCCTCGGCACGAGCCAGTCGGCCGTCCTGATGCGGCAGGAAAAGCACTTTACAGCCGGTGCTTCTGAATTCTTCTAGCGCATGTGGCAAATAAGAATCATTATGTATAAAATTATATGACTCAGGCTAGGTAATTATCAAAGGGAAAAACCAGAACAATGCACGTTTCCCAAGATTGCTGAAAGCCTTTTAAACCAGGCTGCCTTTCAACAGCCATTATCAGCTTCTAATTAAACCCAACTCCGAGCGCGTTTGCTGAAACGGGGCCAGTAATAGAAAACTAATAGGATGTCTTTTGTCGAAACCATGCGAGTAAACAGTTTGGATCCCGTTACAAAGACTGTCTTTTGCCGACTGGCAGGAACTTCGCTTTCTGACGAAGATGCGTGTTTGCAGGGAGCGGGATATGGAATTGGTTTGTACCACATTTCTTTTTTCCCCATATATATTTTTGCGATATATGAAATAAACCTACACCAACAGGAGACCCTCCAAGAGGACAAGTTGAAAAGAACATCCTTCTTTTTTTTTTTTTTGTTCAAAATCTGTTGTGTCTTTTTGGTCAAAAAGGCATTTTGCAATTAAAATTTTCATCAGGAATGGAACATTCTTTCCAGCTTTGCGGATGGGGAGAGAAAAAAGTGTTCTCACTGGGCGGCATAGGTGGTTGCTCGGAAAACGAGCGCTTGCCTTTAAGCATGTAGGAAGCCTGAGTGTGCAATTGTACAGCATGGAAACAGTTTGTTCTTTGCCTAATACAAAATTAAACATTATGAAATTCACTGAGTGATATATTTTGTCCCATGAGAGATTAGCTTCAGAAATACAGAGACAGAAAAATACTCATCTTTCATTATCGTGCCGTTTTTTAAACAGCTGGGAAATACTGCTTCTGCCCTCACGTGAGCAGACTACATGAAAACAGCGTTCTACCTCTGCCTCCCCCCAGCGACACTCTTCCCTTTTCCCATGGAAATTTTCCATTCCAATTAAATTTCCTCTTTATTAGTACTTTCCTCTTTTCTTTTTTTTGTTAATTTTTCTGGGACACCTTTTCTTGCTGTTAACCCTTTTTTTCCCCCCTACACATCTATTTTTCATTTTCTTCAATCGCCAAGAACAACAACGTGACTCTGTGTGCACGTGCTGAGGGAAGGAGAGGTAAGGAAAGGAGAAGGAGATAAGAAAAGAATAAAAAGAGAGAAAAGATGGGAAAAAAATCATCTGATAAAGAACAATTGCTGGGAAGACCAGCTGGACTCGTTGACAAGTCACTTTCATGAAACACAAAGGTTTCCTATTTTGCTGGGAACGCGGTTAAGCCCCTGGTGCTTTCTCCTCCCCGACTGTGCCCCAAGCACCAGAGGGAGTTAATCCCTTCCTGCTCATTAAAGCCACTGCTCTGCCTTAAGAACTTTTTTTACAGAGAACAAAACAAGCAGAAACAAGTCATTGCTGGTTTCTAAGCCACTCTCAAGCTACTTTTACTGACAGTTTTTCGAGTGCGGTACTGCGAGAGGGGAGAAGCCTGCTGCTGGCAGGGCGCTGGGGCTGGAAGCTCCCGAGGATCGAGCGCGTCACGCTACGGGAGGCCACGGTACAGGGAGACCCTGATTTATGGATTTCGCTGATATATTCCAACGCCTGCATTTGCATTTACAACCCAATGAAAAATTTATGACTGTTAAACTTATCCTGTATGTCATAATTAAACACAAACAATCATTTCCAAATAACTGTTTACCACATTGCATATTCAATTGTGCAATTAATCTCAATGACTCTTTCTCCTTGTAAATAAATATAGGCGGTAACACATTCTGCCATAATGCACTCGAAACTCCATCCAGCGGAAGATGAAGAGTCAATCTGACATTTCAAGAGAGAGCGGTTACCTGCTTAATAAATAGATCGGGAACCCTGTCATTCTCAAATAGATGCCTTGTTCTCCTGCTAACTATTTGTTCTGAGGAAAGCCTCCGAGAGAGATTTATAGGACAAGTGCTGTTTAAACATTAATCTCAATACAGAGGAAGAGGGAAGCGGGTTGCTCTCAGAGCCTTCCAGGGATCCCAGACTGGAGGGGCGATGCGGGAGCCGGACCCACACCGGCGCCAGCGATGGCTCCGGGGCCAGAACGCGCCCGGCGGCGAGCGGCGGAGCAGTGCGGCTCCGGCAGAGGCACCCACAGGGACCCCTCACCTGTGACGAGCTCTAACGACCGGCCAGCGAGGGGACGTGCCGGGAAAGCTCCAGAGAGAGCTGGCGGCAGAAAGAGGCCTTGGCATCGTGAGGATAAACCCCTGCAAACGGACCCGTCCCTGGGCGCACTGGTCCTCGCCAGCCCAAACGGGGCTTCTGCCGGCAGAGCCCGGGGTCGCCAGTGGGGAACGGCCTCGCTGCCGGCGGTGCAAACCGGGGCTGCTGCCGGCAGCCGCTCGCTGAGAAGCCGGTCCATGCCGAGTCGGTGGCACTGCCGCAGCGCATCGTTAGGATTCAGCAGCAGCTTGTTTCCTTTCAGGCATAAAAAATGAAATAGCGATCTGCTGATGGGTGCTGATGGGTAGACGGCTTCACATGAAACAGCATTTGTCCTGAGAACAAGGTGAATAAAAGACTTGATGGAGTATTAGCCGTGCAATACAAATAACGGTGTCCCTTTACATTACCAACAACACACACTCCGCTCTCTCCGGATCCCTGTTCTCTTGAATACTCCACAAGGAACCTTTTTGTAAATAGGATGTCTCACTTAATGTCCTCTCCCAAACACCATATTAATCACCCTTTAAGAATGCATGGTCTCGGGGAATAAGGACTGCACTGGGTGTGATCACTCCTAATTTTAGCTCTGCCTTGTCTTTCCGCAAGCCGTTTCCCTGCAGCCGACGCTGCGACCGCAGCACCCCTCTGCTGGGGTGTCCCTGGAGACGCCACCCGGGCGGGCAGTCACCAGGCGTGCGGGAGAGCCGGCATCACCCCCAGCCCCGACAGCCCTGGGGGCTGCAGGCAAAGGGCCACGAGCGGCTGTAAAGGGACGGAGGGGATGGAGGGGACCTCCTCAGGGGGCCGCTGAGCTCCGCAGCCTCTGTGAGCAGGTATAAAGGAGGCTGAAGGGTACTTGATAGCTCAAGAGGTTGCTAATTGGCTATGAAGGATTCCTCTGCTGGATTACGGGTCGATATTGTCCCCAGGTTGCTGCTAGTGACCGGAAGCTATTTCCACCCAGAAACCTCTGTGAAGGGAAGGTGAATGATTGTCCCAGGCTGGGTGCCGGCAGACTGGCTCCTGCAGGCTCCCGTCACTGCTCGCGCAGAGGAGGAAACGGCTGGAAGCACAGCGGCAGAGGAGTTAACCGTCCCCTGTCGCGCTCTGCCCGCCGGGTCAGATGTGTTCCCGCCGGGTCAGATGTGTTCCCGCCGGGTCAGATGTGTTCCGCGCGGCCGGCGAGGCGCGGGATGACGGCGATGTTATCGTGCGCGCTCGCCTCTTGCAATGGCCAGAAGATTTCAGCTCTCTGGGCTGTCAGCTCGCCAGCTTTCATCAGCACCAAATTCCCTAATGAAATCAAATTCTTTAGAACGATTTAATTTTGCATATGTTAATTTTTGTGCTAGCACGACTAGTCCCGTATTCGCAGTTGTTTATTTTCAGGGTGTTTACCCAATCTTTGCTGTAAACACGTTTTCACGGGTCAAAAGCAAAGCATGAAAATCACCAAAAATATTTGTATCGTGAAGATTTTCAGTTCTACAGTAAACGCAATGAGGGGAAAACAACTGTTTGAGAGAAAGAGAAGGTGCAGTAAAGACCCTGCCGCTCTGAGGAACCCCGCTGCCCGCAGGAGAGTCGGCCGTGCCGGGGGCTTCGCTTTGTGCCGGGGAGGGCACCCAGCACCGTGCCGGCGTTTGCTGGGGAGGCAGAGCCAGCCCTGGCCAAGGGCGGCACAGAGCCCCTGCGGACACGATTCCTGGGGGCACGCAGCCCCTGGGGGGCTCCCAGAGCGCGAACGCCGCAGGCACCCCCAGGGGAACGGGGCACAGGGGGGGCACGGCCGGGGGTGTCCCCCCACCGCCCCAGGGGAAGGTGCCGGCACAAGGGTGAGCTGCTGCGGGGCGCCGAAGCAGGGAGCACACTCTCCTGACTGCTGAACAACGTCCTAAAAAAGCGACCTCCGCGAACCAGGAGCGATGCGCATCCCTCACCCGCCGGGCAAACGTGATGCTTCCCACGGCCGTGGCACGTGCACGTCCTGCCAAGACAGAAACGGCCGCGCACAAAGGCCACATGCCGCACGGCTGCTCGGCACCCACGGCAAACGCCACCCCGGTATGTTAAACAACCCCAGGACAGTTTGCCTTAACTTTCGGCTGGGACCCGTGTCATGCCTGGGCAGGAGGTTCTACATGAGACGGAAAGCTGCAGGGAAGGAAAAGGCTCCCGAGAGGCACAGTAACCCTCTCTCCGGATTGCACAGATTTAAAGTGCTCCCACTGGGGACTCAAAATTGTGTCAAACAAATACAACTTCTCAAAATTGTGTCAAACAAATACAACTTATTGTCTCTTTCGCTGTCGTGCAGTCCCTGACAAAGTTGTTTTCATTATCTGGGAAACCCCTGGTGAAGTGTTAGCATCTTAAGTAACCCTTGTAAGTGGAACCAAATTAGGAAAGCGAGCAGACAACACAGGCAGAGAAAACAGATTTCATTTTCTATGTATCAGTTTCTATTAGTTTCGGAGACAGGTCTCTATTACACCCACTGTTTGTCCACGGTCAGAGTGCATTCAACAAATTGAAATTGAAATGTGTCTGCTGATGAGACTGACGCGGTTATTAGATTTAACTATCAATCACCAGCTGGGTGAAGGATAATGCAATTCATTAGGTATCAGTCCTATAGACATTTCAACTGAATGCTGCGAGCAAACCGGCAGCAAAGCTCTCTGCAACGCTTATTTGGTTTAGAAACGCCTCATGGGGGGTACCTTCAATGTGCATAGGGGTTATATTTTTATTTTTCAGAATTCCTCCTGCTGTTGGAAAGGTTTCCTCCTGCCCTGCTGCTCCACGCGTTTCTGCGAATCCCCTTTGCCCACCCATCTCTTTTCCAGCACCTGCAATGCATCTCTGGGCAAACTGCTTAAAAATTACGGCAGCGGTTTACCCACCCCGGTTGCAGCTGGATGCGGTGCTCAGGCCGTATTCTGCATCTCAACATCGGCGACTCCGCAGAGAAGCAGCCCCGGGGACGGAGGCTGCAGAGCCTGCGCCCCCCGCCACCTCCCACTGCCCTTCGGTCCCCCGGGGACGTCCCTGCAGCGGCTCCCTACCAGGGGTTACGGCTGTGCCGTAAGGGCTCCCTTCGGCGCATCACCCACCGGCCCGGGGCTCCTCTCCGGCCGCCCCCCGCAGCTACGGGGGAGGACGGTCAGAGAGTGATAGGGAAGAAGATTTACCTTCTAACTGCTAACGAACAGCATCTTTCCTTGCTAGCGTGTAAACAAGGAAATTTGGCTCTCCTGCTGCATTAATGCGACTTGTGGAAACCAACTTGTAAGGCTGGCTGTTTCTTCCAGGGTAAGCCATGTTCCAATTATCAGTAAATTGCGAGCGCTTGGAACAGCGCTGCATATTAATTCAAAGCAAGCGAATGTTCATTGAATTACCCAGAGCAGTAAATAGCTCTTTGTGGGGTGTGTAAATAATCCCAGGGTGGCTAGGAAGTGGGGGAAAAGATATTTTAAAAATTAATTTGCCTGGGCAGAGTAAAAATTTTAAAGGAAATCAGTAGAAGAAGGAATTATCAGCGAAATGGATATTTTGACTGCTATGAGCTAGGCTGTGTGTTTGCCGTCAGCAGAAGCAGCCCTGCGGTGCCCGTCCCACCGGCACGGGGGGAAGGCAGCCCCTCTCCTCGGCGGCCGTCTCTCCTTCACGTGGCAGCGGATGGACGCACCGCATGGATGCTCTCCTCGGCCAGGGCAGGAGGGGCAGCCCCAGCTCTGCCTCGTAGCCCCCTGGGCTCCCCGTGGCAGAGGAGCCGCAGAGCAAATGCTGTGGTGAAGCAGAAGGTGATTCATGGGTTGCCATACTTTCCCCCACGAAGGCCAAACTCTACTGTTCCTCCAGTTTGGTGGCCATTGGAGTCACTGCTAACGAACTGAGGGTTTAATAAATGCACATGGCTTCGGGGTTTTTTCCACTTTTTTTTTTTTTTTTTTTTTTTAATTCAGCTCCCTCATCACTGAGCTAATGCACTAATGGACACTTACCATTACCTAACTTCCGACCTAATGGGCACAGCAAATAAGTGAAAGGCTCATAAAATCAAATTTACTGAGCATCATTCCTTTTGCTGTCCATTAACTGAAACTATTTATTAGGTTAAACAGATCTAGGGTATGGAGTTATATTCATCTTGTGTTAAGGCTGTTACACGGACACGTTAGGATGCCAGAAGCCCTCACAGTCGCAGGGAAGAAGGGAGGGCTGCCCCGGTGGCACTCACCAGCCCCCGGGCTGATGGGCACAGGGATGGCAGCGCCAGCATTGCCACCGGCACCAGCCGTCCCACATCACAGTATCACAGTATCGTCAGGGTTGGAAGGGACCTCTGGAGATCATCTAAGTCCCACCCCCTGCCAGAGCAGGGGCACCTCCAGCAGTGGCACAGGACGGCGTCCAGGCGGGTTTTGAATGTCTCCAGTGTGGGAGACTCCACAACCTCTCTGGGCAGCTGTGCCACTGCTCTGCCACCCTCAAAGGAAAGAAGTTCCTCCTCATGTTAAGATGGAACTTCCTGTGCTCCAGTTTGTGCCCGTTACCTCTAGTCCTATCACTGGGCACCACTGAAAAAATCCCCGTGGCCACAGCCGCATCGTACTGCCGTGCCGGCGCCTGCGGGACCGAGGAGTCCGTGATGAATATACCCTTGGTCGCCACTCTGAACTCCCTGTCTTCCTTTCTTCTCCAGCACTTCTGCCACAACTAACCTCCCCGCAGCTCCTCCCTTCCTCCAGCTCACCCCCCGGCACCTCTCTGAGTAGTTCTGGAACTCACTTGTGCCGCGTCCTCCTCCTCCCGCCCCACAGTCCTCCCCGCAGTTCCGCTCACCGCAGAAGCGATGCCCTCCGGGCAGCCCGCACCAGAGCTGGGTGCCACCTGCTGCGGGGTCTGACACTGAAAACAGTCACGGTAAACCCAACCCACCCACCTTTGCAACCCAAACACGTTCGGCCCGACTCACCGCTGTCCTGCTGTTTGTGCTGCCATTTCGCGACCCCGACGGGGATGCTGCTACTCAGCGCGAGCATCCGCCCGCGCGGTCCTGTAGTGACGCTGCTCAGCACAGAGGTAACGCACCAGGAGCAGCCAGACTTGCACACACAGGGCTGGAGAGATATCTGTATACATATATAGATCTATAGATCTATCGATCCATCCTTGGCAGGGTCTGGTATAATGTATGGTGAAAACGTCTCAAAAGAGATTAGCACCAATGATGCCTTCTGTTTTCTATCAAAAGATAGAAGTTCAGTTTATGTTCTGGCATTCAGTTCTTCGTAGGAATATAAAGAGCACTGAAATTTAATCAGCTTCTGAATAGCAAAGAACAATCTGCTGCCCTTAATGGGTAATATCCTCCGCCATCAAGGCTGCCTTTAGGATTTCACTGTCTTCCCTAAAGAACATTTACTGGATTATCAATGAAAAGAATGGCTGTAACAAAAGATGAGTTGATAGCAATTTTTTTCTCCAAGTCTGGCAAATTTCTTTCACTGAGGCAATCACTTACACGAAGTTCATGTGCCTTTGCTCAATTCCTAGAGAAATTTTGGCACGTCATCCCCGCAGCGGGCTGGGACTGGCTGTGCCTCTCACTTCTGCGTCAGCCCTGAGCCATCGTCCGCCTGCGGCAGTTTCGGCGGGCGCTCTCCCCTTCTCTGCCCTGCCGCGTCCTGCGAAGCTGCCGTAACTGTTCACACCCTGGAAATGGCACATAGCGACAGGAAAGCACGCCTAACTTTTCTTCACGTGCCGTTCATGTCCAGCAGAACACGATGGCATCACCGTCTCCCGTACCTTGAATCACAGGCAAAAGCATTTTAGATGTTTCGCCCAGAGACAGGCTGGAGAACACCCACCGGCGCATCCCCAGGCCATAAAGCATCCCGAAGGCTCTCCGGCAAAGAGCGGGCACAAGGGCAAAAGGCAAAACAGCATAAAAATGATGCAATGCTGTAAGAACGACGCAGGGAAGCTCAGGACTGGAGTGCCACGAGCTGGAAGGCAATTTGTTACGTGAAAATACCCAGATAGCGCTGGAAGCCAGAGCTCTTGCTCCTGTCGGCACGTTTGGGAGCGGGAGCTGTGCCCTGAGCGGCCCCGGGCCCCGCGCTGGGGGGGTCTGTCCTCGTCAGGACGAGCGGCTCCGTCGCTCATCCCAGCAGCGCACGGCCCAGCTCCAGTCAACCGATAGCTGCAATATTCCCGGGAACGGCAAAGTGCTGCTAACCTTAATGACAGCGTGTGGTTTACAAATACCGAAAACAGAGAGAGATTAGATGAACCTGGAAAACTTTCCTATATATATTTTAAGAGATCTTGCTTGCTAAGCTATTTTTTTTTTTCTTTTCTAAACTCCCAGGGCCGTAGTAAAGTCAGTCAATACACCATTACAATCATTTGGGGAACAGTAAAGCTTTGAAAAATAGCGTTTGCACTGTGGATTTATAGAAACCATTTGAACTACAGTAAGCCTTGATGATAACTCTGAAACATATTTTGATTTCTCAATAATTTCTTGAGAATCATTAAAAGAAATGAAAACTCTACACCCTGGACAGACACAGGCTGGGAAAGCACTGCAAGGAGGAAAAAAAATATTGTCGGTACTTAAGAAAGTATATAAGGAGTGTCCCAAAAGAACCGTCTCACTCAGCAGGAGAGAGGCGGCGCGAGCTCTCGCATTTCCATTTCCATAACGCTGTCCGCCCACCGAGACGCCCGCGCGCCCGAGGGAGAGCCGCCGTGCCCGGGGCAGAGCCGATGCCGTGGGCAGGGGAGGGGGGCAGCACCGCCAGCGCACCTCGCCCCGCGCCTTCGGGGTGCTGCGCGTCCCCACCGCGGGACCATCAGCGCGGCTGCGGCCACGGAGGAGGCGCTGCCACCCCAAACCACCCCAATCAGCCCGGGACAACCCGCGGCGGTTTCCTGCTTGGAATGGGTGTTCTGTCCCCAGAAACCTTCCCCAAACCTCCCGTTTTCCTGCTAGAAGTCCACCTCAGCCCCTTCCGACCGGGGGGCTGCTCTGCCCTGCAAAGGGGAGGCTCGAGCCAGGCTTCGCCGGAGGGTTTGGTGTGCACGGGCGCACGCTGAGGCACAGCATCGCCCGCGGCCACCCCCACGCTGCCTGCGCGGCCGGGGAGCCGGGGCGGCCCGCGCCAGAGGTCGAGGGTTTAGTTTTTGCATTCCAAACTCCTGCATCTTTATGTCAGTTTAGGTGTTACTATGGGCTCCGTAAGGTGCCATCAGCGGGACGGGGTTCCTCTCAGTGTACGGGAGGATGCTGGGTCGGGACCGGAGTTGTTCTGACGTGGGATGGACCACAGGGTCCCTCCCGTCTCCCTTCGCTTTCCAATCAGTCTCTCTGACTGTTTTCTAAAACAAAAATGAAAGCAGCAGCTCTCATTGCATCTGAGTAATGACATTTCAGGCTCAAAAACTGTGCTGTACCCACAATTCACGATGAATCAAAGAGACTCTTTAATGCCTCCCGACCTACTTCTCAGATCCTTCACAGTATCTGCTTAAGAGGAAACCCTTGCTAGGGATTTAAAGCGTTTGTGGCAAATGTCCAAAGGTCAGAAAAGGCCATGCTGGAACCACAAACTAAGAAAACTGCTCTTGGCAATTTCAATGTTGTATTTTACCTCCAGCACAAGAACAAAAACTTTTCAAAACTGGGAATTATCTTACACCCCAGCGGGAAGAGCTGGAACCTCCCACCGAAGAGCAGAAACCAGCCTCTACACGTACCTCTCTGCCTGCCAGTTGAGAAGCCAGCATCGACAGAAATTGGGATCTATTTTTGCTCTTAAATCACTTGATTTCCTTCAGCATTTATGCTGCAAACAGGGATTAAGTAGGAAAGGATTTGAAGCCACTAAAACATTAAATGCCTAGTTTTCCAGCTACCAGATGTGGCTTAATTTGGCGTCCAGCACAGGTGACACTTTGCAGTGGCGCAGCGAATGCACTGGCGGTATTTTTGAAGGGCTCCCGGCCAGGCGGCGGGGCCAGGCTGGCTCTGACGGCCACAGCGGCACCAGCGCAGCCGGGCAGCACAGGGCCCTCGCAGCACAGGGATGTGCAACCCCTTTTCGGCTACTTCGCAGTGTGTTTTTTTTTCTGTTCTCACCCTTCGGGGCCAAGCAGCCGGTCACAGCCTGTGACGCGCAGGTCCTGTCTCTGGCAGCGTATTCTGCTGCACGGGGCAAACTGCCGAGGAGTCCCCGGCCGCGCGGTGCTGGGCTGGGGCAGCAGAGAGGCTGCGGCCCCGGCTGGTGGGTGCTGGCATGGCCACCAGCCCTTGGAGAAGCCAACAAGGATGCACAGGTTGTTTTCACCCGTGAGACACTCTGTGCAGCAGGTGAGAATGAATCCTGAATGAACTGCCGACGCTGGGCACCCAGGCAGGCTCCCTCCCGAAACGCCCTCCATCCCAACAGGTCAGACAGGGAAGCAACGCACGCAGCAAGCGCCTTCCACGCCAGGAGCTCAAAGCCCACCGTAAGCATTCGTTAACCAGAAACACATCGCCAGCCGGAGGATGATGCTCAGCCAGAAACCCCCTGCAGGTCCCCGTGGCGGGGAGGAGGGTGTAAGACCCCGGCCATCCAGTGGGAGCGGGGGCTGCCCCGCTGCGTGGGGGCAGATGCCCCACACTGGAGGCGATGCCCACAGCTCCGGGATGCTGCCCCAAACCAACCCCGGGAAGGGGAGGGCTGTGCCTGGCCCGGGTTAGCGCACGCCGGGACGGTCAGTATTATGAGGATGTCTTTTTTAAAGACGCGAGCTCAGGCCTCCCACTTGTCTTTGTACCAGGGGCAAGTAAATTTCAGTTGAAATTACCACATTAAAATATACACATCTGGATAAATCATCGCTTACTGTTAAATCACCATGAATTTACACCATTTAGCTATTCTGTGTATCTTTCCTTTATTTATGGTCTCCATTGCCATTCAGATCTCTGTGCCCTGAGAGTGGCTGGGGAAGAAGCTGAAACCGAGTTGGGCACCGCACTGCGCTACAGCCGCCGTCACCCCCGCCGTTCCCCGGGGCGTTGCGGGGCGCTGCCCCGGCCCCGGCGCAGCCATCCCGCACCCCGCCGAGCGCGCCAGCCCCCCGCAGCCGCCGAAACCGTCCCGAGGACCCCGGGTATCGCCACGCTGCGGTTTGTGACTGGGGTTAATGATAGTTAAGTGAGTAGCTAGAAGTACAATGCTGGTGGATTTTCAGTTAATTTAGCGGATTATGTCAGATGCACAGTCACAGCCTATTTAACATTCTCCTTCATTAACCTCGGTTATGACGAATTGTACCGCTGCGCGCTGCACTTCAGACGCCATCCATCAATCCACCGTGACTTGCAGTGACGCCACTTTCTTTTCACTGATGGTGGCAGAGGAAAATTTCAATTGTTTCTGCTGTTTCCCACTCGAGACCGGGTCAGGGACGAAGCGAGGTCAGGCCTCCGGGAAGCCCCGATGGCGCAGGAAAGGAGCGCTGCAGGAGGTGGCACTTCGCCCTTCAGGAGGTGGCACTTCGCCCTTCAGGTTGGGGCAATATTTAAACCAATCCCTGTTACTAGTGGGCACCAAGCTATTTTGGAAGCCACCTTGAGGATAAGCTGAAAAATTGCTGTCCTAAATCCTGAGGGTCTTTGAGAATTTTATTATCTGTATTTAATGCTGATTTTTGTCAGAGCTGGGTGGGTATCTTGGAGTTCTACTTAAAATCTTGCCTCCTCCTGGGACGCTGACTCTCTCTTCCAGCAGGGACAGGACTTTCAGTCTGAAGCCCCTGTACTGTCAGTGAAAGGGATGAAATTAGAAGTTTGATGCGTGACAAATTGTTCTTACATTTCAGAGGAAGTTTCATTATTTTGTTTTTCTTATGTTCTTGAAATGAAAAAGAATTCTTGTAAAAAAAGTACTGTGGAAAAGGGAAAATTTTGCTTATTTCAAAGGTTCTGTTTGAACAGAATGTAATTCCACTTGAGCCTGACTTGTGGAAAGCATCAGAAAACTGAAACATCTGATTCTGCAAATGCAGAGCAGAATACTCCTTGGGCGTCCCGCAACCAGCTCGGAACGCTGCAGCCCCCCCGCGGTGCTTTTTACTTCCGAGTTCCCCCTGCGACACACTGTTTGTTGGAAGTGCGTTGCCTCAAACACTGGGAGTTACCACAAAGTCATTTTCCAGTGGAAAAATTGTTGGCTGTAAGTGTTCTGGCGGGCCCCAGCCAAAACCCCCGGGTGGCTTTGCCCCGCTCCCCGCTGCAGAGCAAAGCGCTCCCGGGAACACCGCCGAGTCCCCGCGCGGCCGCTGACGAGGGGGGACACCAAGGGGGACACAGTGACGCTTTACCTGAGCCCCCCGCCCGGGGGTTGGTGCTTCCCAACACTTTCCAGTAATAGTCTGAATTCAAACAATCGGTGCCCCCCCGCCGGGCTGGGCGCAGAAGCGGAGTTGCAGACAGCCTGGGAAAGGCGACGTGGTGCCGGTGCCCGTAATCCTGGCTCTGCCTGTCCCTGCCGTCCCCAGCACAGCGAGGAACCCGTCTGCGAGGGGCCTGGGGTAGTTGGAGTCCCCGTGCCCGGCCGTGCATCCCACCGCGGGCACGCGCAGCCCTCGCACGGGGCACGGCCCACCCGCACAAACCCTCACGCGTACGCTCTGCCAGGGACCGCATCCTCGCCGCTGTGTCGCATGGGAAGCCAGCCCATCCAGAGCAGGGCAAACCAGCCCTTATTACTTATTTATGAGAGTTAATTTCATGTGCTGGCATTTAACGTACCAGATGGAGGAGAGGCTGCTGGAGCCAAGCTACTGCGCAGCTTTCAGCCGCCTTTTATTTTTTTTGTTTTCAATATTGCTGAACGTGAGTGAAGCAAGGTTAGTTGTATTGCCTCTTTTACTAAGAAAAAATTACCTCTTGAAAAACAGTCTAACTAAAAATCAACGTCCCCACCTCTTTCCACGGGCAGGCTTACGCCGCAGAAGGCACTGGTATGCCCTGGCAAGGGTACCAGACCACCGTGATGCAGCAGGACTTCGCAAACAGACCGGCTCTGTACGTATAGCTAAAAATAATTAGATGTTAGGGTATGTACAGCCACAGCTAGTAATTTTAATAAGCAGCACTTCCTCCTGGTATTCGCTCATCCGATAGTAATTGATCGGGGACCAGTGTGCAGTGGTTTGCCATCCAAGCCTACTGGGAACTTGGGTACCCGCTGCTTTGTCCTGTGCAACCACTGTCCCCAGGAACCCTTTCCTCAGGAATGTTTTCTCTGAAATTCGGAGTGCCTGTCCCTTTGTGGGAGCTTTCTGTAAGGGTGTCAAGGCCCAGGTTAGACCAGAAACTCGTATTTGTGCAAACGAAACTAGAAGCGTGCACGTCAATAAATGCACATTGCTTCAGCCATCCGAGAAGCTGATCCCTCTGACATACATACATATAAATATATATATGTATATTTTCAGTATTTCTCCTTTTCAGATGAGGGATGTTTCCAAAGATAGTGCTGAAATAGATTCACAGCAAGGTTGTGGCACTTCTGGTATTTACTATATAAGAATGACATTTATGATAATAAAAACGGAAGAAGTGTTGAACAGTAACGATAGCAATAACATTTCTCCAGTGACAAAAAAAATATATATAACGCAATGAAAGCAGAAATGGAGAAATGGTGAGAGGGGGACTGTCACAGCATGGGGAGTCGAGGAGATGGCGGTGTGGAGGTGGACTCGGTGAGCAACGCTTCTGCTCGGGCGGAATAAGTAAGCAGCACGAAGACAGAGAGGGCTGACTCCTCGCTGGCTGGAACCGATGGGAACGGGGGGAACCTCCGAGCGCGTCCTCCCAGGGGCCCCAGGAGAGGGTCTCGGTAATCGCAGCCGCCTGGACCCCCCTTGGCACCCTTCTCCATCCAAGTACCAACTCCCGCTCATTCTTCCCTAAGTCTTATCAAAGACTCTTTTCTTCAGGAGATCTCCAAGGCTAGTGAATCCCACCAAAAACCGTTTGTTCCCTTCATTTATAAGACTCCCTTTGACTTATCTGCAAAATGCTCTGAACACGGTAATATAAAACTGTTCTCATTGCAGTGTTAAATTAAAATTTAGTAGAAGATGCACAAGCAGAATAAACTTTCAATTAAAATATAAACACTGTTACTGAGAAAGAAAACTGGAGGGAGCTCCTAGGCTTCTTTGCATTAAAAATGCCTGAGATTTAATTTCACTGTGACATCTCCTTGGAATTACACTGCTAATTGATCAAATTTTGTCTGTCTGTTATTTAAACTTTCAATAAAACTTAGATTAATGGAAGGTGTAATCCTCCCGGGCAGAACAAATATTCCCATTGTTCATGTCAGGTGTGGAATAGCAATGCCCCTACTAACAGCTTTTGCATTCAACCTGTGAACATGAAGTTAATCATAAAAGTGTAGTGATTCTTTAATTGCTTGAATGAAATTTTCTCTGTGTGTCATTTCTCCCTCCCGCTCTCCCCCGCCCCCAGTCTCCACTAAATGCTGGTATAGATCTTTCAAACCATCTAGCTATAATTTTCAGGACTGATTTGCTTTGTTCATGATGCAAATAAAAAACGCGCTCAGTCTGTCTGTGATCTCTCAGAAGGATGGGAGCATCCCCCGCCCCGACACTCCTGGCAGAGGGTGTTTTCTCATATATTAAAAAATGAAGCAGCATAAGAATGAGAAGTGTCCTGCCTTGTGCAGGAAAAAAATAAGTAGAATTTTTTTTTTTAGGCCTCACCCTACCTTCCTCCTTCAATCACGGGGTCAGACCTGCGGCAGCTGCAATCAG
This sequence comes from Pluvialis apricaria, assembly GCA_017639485.1. Lineage (NCBI taxonomy): Eukaryota > Metazoa > Chordata > Aves > Charadriiformes > Charadriidae > Pluvialis > Pluvialis apricaria. The sequence continues at coordinate 3,290,043 of CM030024.1, forward strand.
CTGGGTTTCACCCTCATTTGCACCCTCTTGAACCTGCTGCCGGCTCTCCAGCCTGAATGGGACCGGACTGGGAGCAGCTCCGACCCACACCGCCTCCCTGGAAAGGCACCGCGCCGCCTCCTGTGCCCACCCCGGGAGCCACGAGCAGCGCAGCAAGCACGGGGACCGGCCGGAAAGACAACAGCACCAAAAAAGGGAAAGAGAGAAATTCTTGCTCGGCGAGCGGAGAGTCGAGGATAACGGGCAGAGCGTGCGCCCTGTGACTCCGAGAGCGACCACGAACCGCCGCACACCTGAGCCTCTGTCTCCGAGCCCGCGCAGCGGAGGGCACCTCAAAACCACCCCAGGGTGGTACGATGAGGTGCGAGGTTTTGTGTCCACCCAACAGCCGGTGCGATTTTGCAGCACTGGCGTCCTGACTCAGCAACACCTTTGTCACCTCTTTGTCCACTGCAGTGAAAGTGAGACCCCATCTCTCGCCCCAGAGAGACAGGAGCCCGAGTGCGCCGCAGGAGCGTCGCGCTCTCCCCGGGATGCCCCAGGAACCGCTGCGCATCCCTCCAGCTTCTGGACTGGCCCGGGAGACCCTCAAGACTCACATTAGGCTTTGTGAAAATTAGTACTTAAAAGACTTTTAGTCACATAACACTTGGACACCGACATTCATGGACCATCCAGCTTCCACGGACATCTGCAGGTGCTGCAGTGCTAAATGAGCCCTTCGTTAGCACAGGTGACCTCTACTTCCAGCTTTGGAGGATTTGATTATTTTCCTACACAACATGCATCTTAACACACCATATTTTTGGATACTTCTGGTGCAAAACCATTTCTCTTTTTCAAGCTGAGTTCGAATAGATTATGTAAAGCTTCTCCAAGATTCAGGATGTTTTCCAAATTGGTTATTTTAGTTTTCCCTCTCAGCAAGGACTAAAATCTCTTGCATTTTTAGAGGAAACGATTGAGAAGTCAAGGTGCCATCTGTGGGGCTGAAGCGGTGATTGATCCATAAAACTTGAATCAGTCTTGGACGAAGGACATGCTACACAGACGGAACAGCACAAATACTGTTTGCAAATAACATGTATTTGTAATGTTAATGTATTTGAAAGAATTAGAGTCTGTTTTTTACCATTCTTTTTCCACTGGGAGAGCAGTGTATCTGTACCAAACTTAATATTCACAAGAGGAGGGAATCATGCAGTATTTTTTCCCAATTTCTGCTTTTTCAGCAAATTTACTATCTGCCAGACTGAGACCTTTTGTACCACACAGAGTAAAGAACAAAGAGGGGCACTAACAAGAGGGAGGACGAAGTTAGGAAGCAGCATCTAGTTTGTATTCCTTCAGCGGTACTGTTTGTTGTGCAGTGCTAAATTAACTCCCATTAATTCATTGTGAAAACAAGCCTTAGAGAATAGCAAGGAACTTACAGTTTCTTCTCTTGAATTAATGTTGCGTGGTAGCACTTTATTTTAAGAATAATTAACAATAACTCAATAGTGGGGAAAAAAAATGTCTTTTGATACATCTGAAGTGTGTCAGCGGTAGATGGCTGCTGTTGTACCTGCTGTGCGTCGTATTTAACATACAGCCGAATATTTTCATAGCTGTGATTCATTTTTTCATCCTCCTAGGCCTGTGCTGTGCTTATTGCAGATACACTTTTGGGGGGGGGGGAGAAAAAGGAAAAAAATCTGGTGTATTTGAAACAGGAACGCAAGGGCCGAGTTCAGGCAATCCGCTGACGCCAAGCAACGCATTACCGGGAGCGGGGAGGTGGGACGAGGTGGCTGGCGGCGGCACGGGCGGGCAGGCAGCGCGTACGGGCGCAGGCACCGGGAGCGAGCGGCCGACGGCGCCCACAGCCGGGCCCGGGTGCCCGCGGGATGCCCACGGTGGACGGGGTGGGTTCACGGGCGCACCTGCGCGCGGGCGAACGCACAGCCACGCCAGCTCTGACGCGAGGGGCTCTCTTCACACGTTGGGCAAACATCGCTGAGACATCTTTTTCACCAGAATGGTTCGTTCTACTGTTTCTAAATACAGTTTTTCTGATACCACTTAAAGCTTAATCATATCCTCAGTGATTCATGCAGGAGGACGCTTAGCTAGATGGCTGAAGTATTGAAAATAACAGGGGCACAAACACAGTTAAAGAAAGTTGCTCCATTTTTTTCATTCCAGCATTTTCTCAACCAAATTACCGCCGTACCCCCAGGAGACGACGGGCAGAACACACAGCCCAGGCAACACACGTGGGATATGCCACCGCTGCTCATCTTTGACGGTGCTTTGCTACCCACATAAGCAAGCAGCACTTAAAATCGTATGGTGCAGAAGCAATAGAAAGAGGGATGCTGTTCTGCAGGCCAAGTAACAGGTCCCTGGACGTCCCTCTGACACGACGAAAGGCAGCAGTCCCGGGACCCGAGGGAGCTCGCTCCCAGACCGCAGGCTGCAGCGCCGCGCGGAGCCCCGGCCAACCTCCACTTTGATCCACCTAAGCCGAACCATATGGCACCGTGCCTCTGGAACGGGTGAGCCGCGGCTCCGTGCTGGGGGCTTTGCAAAAATCTGCATAAATGATTTATACAGGTGAGAGGCACACACTGTCCTCATTAAAGTATCAGTGCGGCTGGAAATGAAAAAGATTCATATCTGCTGCAGGAGGCTTTCTGGGATCAATATGTTCCAACATATGTTTTAATACTTCCTAGGTTCTCACATGTGTCTCATGAGATTTCTTTATTTATCTTTTTTTCCCAAGGTTATGAAGCCAACTGTTTTCATATGTGCTCTGAAGCAGCGACCTGCTTTTCATAATAAATCTCTTCTATAGAAGGGGAAAAGCATGAAGCTGTGCTTCCTATTCAAACAGTGCACGGTAAGATTATGTTGTGCACAGAGCCTTAGCTGCTCCTGCTGCTTGCTACTGTATTTAAGTGCTAAGCACACGTTCGGGTAGATTATTCTTCCAGGAAGGGGCTAACAACGATTTCTGCTTGCCACTGCTTTCGCCACGTTTTCTCCCCCCTTCAGTGCTCCTCCTTTTCTCCCCGAGGATGCTGTTTTCATGTCTCTGTAATAAAGATCGCACCGAGCCTGGTAAGTGAGTGGGCTGCACAGATTCGTATTTGGAGGGGGAAAAGCTGTCCTCGTCAGCGCTGGCAGCGGCAGAGCGCAGCCCACGGAACAAGACTCGATGGGAAAGAAAAACAAGGGAGAAGGGTGCGAGCGCGCGTCGGAGCAGGCGGGAGATGCAGCCCAGCGCTGGCAGCGGGGGCTGGCCCCGCACCACGGGCGGACTCGCAGGCGGCTCTGTGACCTGGCTCTCGAGCCACGCGTGCTTAGCAACTGATCTGACTCCTCATCAAATCAATTAATTAACAGAGAGCGCCTAAAGGTCCGCTTGAAGTCAGTACATGGCAGGATGCAGTGAGCAACCTCCCTTTCTTGCACGTGGAACACGGGACTCAACAGCTCCAAAACGCGGTGCAGCTGTAAAGCGGTGGGTGCACCAGAGGGGGGCTGCAATGCCCCCGGCACCCCCAGGGCTGCAATGCCCCCGGCCCCCTCCCCGGGGCTTTCGCCTGCAGCACCCCGCGCTCCGCTGTCCCCCGCGTCATGGCAGCCACCGCTCCGGCTCAGGGCCACCAGCTCACACAAAGCCTCTCACTGGGGCTGCCTCCTTCTCCTCTTTGGTTCAGGGCAATACAACCAGCTTTTTTTCCCCCCAAAGCAAATGGAGGTGGTGCAAAAATCATTTGTTAACACCTCCCACGTGTCCGTGGTACCGCAGCCTACTTGTTGGAGTCCGTCACTGCTGGGTGGGAAAGGAGGACAGAGCGCTTTTCACAGCCTGGTTTTATTAGCTGTGTGAGAGTACGCTGCTCTTTTCTCCAGGCATTCTTTCCCTTCTCACAATAGAACTCTGTAGGATAGAAAAGGAGCATTGCTGGGTTCACACCTGTGTTGAAAGGCCATTATGCAAGAAATCATTGTATTCCAAAAATCACATCACGGGGGCTAAAATAATAGGATAGAAACAATTGCATGAAATCCAAAACCAAGAGACAAAATGAAAGTCTTTGCAATTGCAGTGCCCTATTCAGGACAGCCCAGACTATCCCAGTATTGCACTGTAATGCTATTTATTTGTATTCATGCTACCATTTAACTGCCTTTAGTTAGTGTTATAGACCTGTCATTTTCAAAGCATGTAATGTATAGTAAATACAAGCTTCTTACAGCATAAAAAGGTACAAAAGGCAAAGGGCAGAAGGAAGCGCGCACTGCTCTAGTCCCGCTTCCCGTAGTGGATGTGGGCAGTAGAAAGTGTCTTCACTACGCTTCCCGCGGTGTATGTCTGTACCGCCACCTCGGGTACCCGCGGTCACCCAGGACACGTTTGGGAGGACTGGAGTTTGCACCTCCCTGCCACCCTACGGCAGCCTGCATAATTATAATTGGTAACCTAAAACTCCCACTGAAGCCTTCCCTGGATAAGCAGTTCCGTATCCTCTGCCCTAAACGCCTTCGCTGCAGCGAATACGCTCATCACCCCCCAAAGGGGGTCACACTTCACTGCTGAATTACGTGGTTGGTGAAGCACTGTGAGTTGTTTTGGGTCAAAAAGGGAGCTGTGGAAGCTCAGCCGCCGGGAGGGCTGAGTTGGATTTCAACCCAGCGGCAGAGAGTGCTTGCGAGAACCAAAACATCCAACGGGCGCCGAAACCTTATTCCCAAATGCAGGATTCACAGCCTGAAAGAAGGAGAGTTGCCCAGGCACACGGGCAGCACAGCTCCTGCTCCTCGGCTTGGGCGTTCGGCAGCTCCCTGGTGTGACCCGAGTGCTCAGCGGGGTCCCGGTGACCCCGGCCATTTACCCACCCGTTCCCACCTCCCGCGAGCACACAGAGTCAGCGGTACCGCAGGGGTGCTTGCAGCCCCGGTGGAGCGCACACCGCGGTAACCGCCTCACTGCGGAATCAGCGCCAGAAGGGAGAGAAGCAGTTTAGTCCTTTCCCCATCCCACAGAAGGGCCGCACGTTCCTATCGTCACTACTGGCAGAGGTCTGTCCAACCCGTCCTTCGGGGCTGGAGATTACCCACAGAAGTAATCTCTGCCGGCAGTTCACCAGCCTCCCCTCTACTGCCTGACCCAAACCTTCCTCACCACAGCCCAAACCCTTTATTTCTTGTTCCAGACACTGCATAATGCGTCTGGGGAGCATATTGTTCTCCTGGTCACGGTAAGAGCAGTTTCGGCGCTTTCAGACTCTCACCACAGTCTCCTCAGCCCACTCCTCTAAAGGCTGAAACTCCTTCAGTCTTTCCTTATTGCCGTATTCTCCAAACGGACACAATAGATATTACAGGGCAGAAATAAGATGATTCAGAATAAAACTGTGGGTATCATTGGTTGACGCGGTCCCGGGAACGTCGGGGTGTCTGCATTTGTTGAAAGCAGGAGGTGCAGACGGGGCTGAAGGACTGAGCGGCACAAGGACTTACTGCTCTGAGAAACTGCGGCCCCGCCATGGAGGTGATGAAGGAAACCACACCAAAACCCACAATGAAACCCCGATGCTGGCCTGCAAGCAACAGGAGCCCGAGCGCCGATCGCTGCCGTCGGCACATCACGCCAAGGCACAACGACGGCCCAGCGACAACGTCAGCGCTTTGGCCAAGACCCCGAACAGCAGCGAGTGCCTCTGAGAGCTCCCCTCTTCTCTTACACAGGCTGCACCTTCCTTTTCCTCTCCCGCTGTCCATTTTCATCCCCTTGGGTGTTATTTTTACGATTTAACTGATACAATTTCTTTGTAGATTACCCACAGGGTTGAGGAAGAGCAGAGCAGAATGAGATGTCCCAAGAGCGGTCCATACTTCTGCCACTGACCTGCTGAGCGGTGCCACACGCGTGCTGGCACACGGGCTGGCAGTTGGAGGAAATGCTTCAAGACTGAGTTCTCTGTCCTTTGTTATACAACTGACAGGAGCATCTGCTAAAACCCCAGACGAGTATCCTCATGGCAATACTGCCGGATCTCAGAGCAAATGTAAGACTCGCGCTCTCCAGATCCGCCCTCGGTCTCCGCCGTTGGGTAGCAGAACACGTTGCCGTTGGTCTGTGTCTGCTCGTGACAGCCCCCCCCGAAGCCCCCCTCCTCGGCTCCCGCCACGCACACGGCATCGGCGCACCGGCGTGCTGCTGCACAAAGGAGAGCCCGTGGTACCACGCAAGCGCGAGGCTCCTCAAAGCCCTCCCGAGCGTCAGGGACGCGTCCAGCGGGTCCCAGCCCTGGGGCAGGCAGCGTGGGAGCCGGCCCACGCGGCAGACGGGCAGAAGCCCAGCCCTGCCGGCTCCGCCGTCGCTCAGCACCAGCAGCCATCACCCATTCCGCCCTTTCACACTCAACAAGGGGGTCCCATCCTGAACTTTGCCTTTCTCTCGTTTGCATAGCAAGCAGTAACTGCGTCTGATGTGATGACACAGTAATTTTCGCAGCTCCCGGGCCCTGGGAACAGGGACTTTCTTTTGGCCTTACTGCCTGAGAGACCATTCGAAAATAATTAAAAGATGGAACCTTTTATGTGGTTTATGACGCTTTGATCAAGGTTTTTTAATTAACCTATCTTGCTTTAAGCTACTGCGAGTTCATTTCACCCTCGTCGACAATATCATAATGGAATTGATTATAATACAGCAAAGAGCATGAGTAATGCGCGGCAGCAGCGCCGCAGCGCAGCATCCTTAACCCCTCGGCCGCCTGGTGACTAGGCGAGGGGGACACGGCTGCTCCGCAGGCAGCGAGAGGAGCGTGCTGCAGCCAGCAGGCAGGGCACGCTGCGTCGGAGCCCGGCTGGAGCACCAGACACCACATCCATCACTGCTCCGGCAGGCGGCCGAGGCCAGGGCGCTCATCCGCGAGGGAAGCAGGGAGCAGGGATGGGTGTAAAGGCAGGACACGTCTCAGCGCACTGCTGCCATCGGGATGTGTCAGGTTGAAATTAGTCAACCCGGTCCCTATAGCCAGAGAGACACGGGTCCTTCTAAAGGGTAATTTGCTCCATCAATCTGTACAGAGACATCTAACCATTCACGTGACATGAAGCCAATGGGGAGGGAGACACAAATGTCACCCAACTTTAACTTTGCTGCCTCTGCACTGCGAGGGAAGCTGCTCTACAGTCAGCTCAGGGCAGGGTTTTGCAGCGGCAGGGAACGGGGGAAGATGGAAGACGACCACAACCTGTGATGGTCCTCCCAGGACCAAGTTGGAGGCACGTCAGAACGGACCAGGAGGAGGACAGGTTTTAAAGCTCTCCTGTCTTCCAGCATCCTGCTGCCCTTCCCAAAGTCCCTATCAGAACAAACTTCTGTTCAAACCGCCAAATGTCGGGGTATTGCCATTACCCGCCCTGTGCTGGGCTCTGCCGCCTCTCAGACTGCTGACACACTTCAGCCTGACCCGTCTGGTCACGGGGGCCACGGATGCCCCCAGACTCGTCGGTGTGACTGGCTCACTACTAATTTTCCCCAATGTAATGGCTTTATCTTTGACTATTCGGTACTAACCAGTAGCAGCAGTAACGCTCGGTCTCTTGGTGCTTCCGTTCAAGGTCAAAACACCTAGTGAACTTGATATTGAACAAGAGCCTAAAACAAATTTCGGCAAGTTAAGAGATTTACAGTATGCTGCGCCAACAGCTTTCCGAGAGGGTTTTTAAATAGGCTGTCCTAATAAAGCCTACAAAGAGAGCAATCACATGGTTGGGAAATGCTGAATCATTACTGCTTCCATCTAAACGGCAGGAGAGCGCAGCCTGTTTAGGCTGGATAAATCCATTCTTAGTTATTTCTTAAAACAAGTGTTTTTAAACCAGATTTAAAATTCTTTTCGATACCACTAGTTTAAGGGCAGGCTAATTAAGCCCAAGCTCTTAGAATGAACGTTTCTCCCACCTCTGGTGTTTACCAGGACTGGTGGCAGCAGACAGGGTAATTTTACGGCTGTCACAGAGTCTTGGCGTGACCTTGGGCGATGCTCAGGACCTCATCCAAGGGGCGCTGAGGAAACCAAAAGTCTCTGCTGTGACTGATGGCTTTGTGCTGAACTCACCCGTTCTCCTGCCCTCAAAAAAGAAACAGGATAGCCTTCTTCCATTCTCCTCGCGCTTGTCCTGACTATTGAAAACATAAAAGCCCCACAAATGAGAGGGAGGGAAACCCTCAAGCAAGGCAGCAGCGGGCAGCATCTGGTGTGAATCTAGAGATCCACACGTTTGGGAGATTCTCTGGAACCTGAAGATTTCTAGCACTAAATTGGCACCTCTGCTTCTTGGTGCAGGTACCTTATGTGTTACTTTCAACTAAGTTGGGATCCCTGTTCTGTGTTTGGGCATCTGTCCGTACTTTTAACATCACTGACAACGGTGGCTTACAGGAGCAGAGAGATATGCCCAAATCTTAGGCATTTTATGGTAGTGTACACTGTCTCTTTTAAAACAAACAGTAATCACTTGGTGCTGTACAACCCCAAATTCCTGCAAATTACTATTTCTTTCTGAAGATCGTGTAGTAAATTACACGTTTGCTCACACAAGCCAACCAGAGCACCACCTAGAGAAAGTTAACCCAATAATCCAAATATGATACATATAATCTCGGGCTAAGATCTGTTTGGGCTTGTGTGAACATGAACTAATTTGCTGTCATTTCCGATAAGGATCAGGAATCACAAAAATTTGGCTTCATGCTTTCTGTTTGATTAAAAAAAAGAAGGTTATACCACGTACTTCTTGTTGTCATTTAGACAGAGAATAATGACGGACAGACCTGCGGGTGAGGAAGCCAGGATAAGCAGGATTTTAAGTAAGGAAACAACAAAAGCAAGAAAAGCTGGAAAAAAAGCAAGAAAAGGTGGAAAAGCAGCATGGCTTCACCCCAGCTGGCGGTGGCATCCAGAGCAAGCGGCGCTGTGCAGCACGTCTCCACCGTCCCTTCATCACCGCCCCGTGTTGGAGGAGATGCTGCACCCGCCTGCCATGGACCCCCGAGCCCCACTGCCCTGAGGTGTTCCCACCGGCAAACAGCCCCATCCACTTTTTTCCCCTGGTTGGGTTTGCCACAAAAATCCCCGAAGAGACTGGGACTCCTGTCCCACTATATTTCCACAACACCTGAGCCACTTTTTGGTACCAGCCATCCCGAAGAAAACAAAACGTTGGTGATCAGAAAGCATCTTGCCATTTGCTTGAGGAGGGAGGCAAGAAGGAAAGACTTGAGAAAAGCAAAGGATACAGGGGAAGGAAAAATTAAGTCGCTTATATCAGGTACTTTCCTTAAAGACTTGAATACCTGTGGAAAATGTGAGAATGAAACAAGAAAAAGATTTATTGAGTCTCAAAGCCTCCAGTTAAAATTAAATGCGGTGAGAAAAGTGGCTTTCCACATTTAATTGTCTTTTCCACAGTAACTATGTGTCAGTCTCTTCTAAAAGCCTATTAATTCTGTAATTTAGTGCTAGCAAGAGCTGGGAGACAGACAGAACCACCACTGGGTTTTTTTCTTAATTCATTGACTAACTGTCATCAGGCATCAACGTTAGGGGTGCTTTCTCCTTGAAGGCTCCAAATACTAAAAATTAAAAACTTTTTATAGTCTATTTAATAAAAAAAGTGCTGGCACATCAGTTAATAGAATGGATTCTATGACATTGTATGTTAGGATTTTAATTATGGCTAAAAATAACCCGACGTGTCAGAAGAGCTATAGAGAAAACATTTTTCCAAGCACGAGGAGGGATTAGCTCATTTGACCTGTGCAGCTAGATGCAATTTATTTGTTTAGCCGTAATTTTAGAGTTTATTCTGAAACTAGCTAGAGCTGGTAACGGAGTTATTAACGCAGAGACGGGCTGGCAGGTGTAGGTCTTGGCATTTGAGGCTGTAGAACAAGTTAACAGCCAAACCCCCCGTTACCTCAGAGTTCGCAGCAAAACAGCGTTCACCACCAGCCATCCAGGTCCCCGCTGGTACCCCAAGCTACTTCGGAATCATCAGTTGTTTGCAAATAAATTAATCGGGTGAGCCTGGGTCACTTTTATGCCTGAAATAGTGTCGGCAATAGAACTGAGAAGTCACCTTAAACAAGGGCTAGCACTGGAAATAAGTAGTTCTGCGTGCTTCTGTAGGAATGCAAAGGTTTTTCCCCAATCCAACTCATCCACTACAGCTCCTCTTGTGTTATTTCAGGCAAATCAGGATGCAATTTCCCTACATTCCTCCTGCAATTTAGGCAGAAGCCTATAGGAACGTTTTTCATTATTTTGCCAGCTGCTTCAGCTTCTCAGGCCCCCTGGAAACTACAGTAGGTTTAACTGGCAAAATCTGTGATTTGGGCAAATCATTTGCTTATTTTAATGTATTTCATACTGCGTCTCATCTTGTTTCTCAAGCAAGACTTCCATGTAATTGAACTGAAATTTCCCCTGGTGACCTGTGGTTACGTTCCCCCTAGAAAGGTGCCAAAAATCTCAAGGGCATCGCTGTGCCACACTCCTCCCGAGCTGCCCCCGGCCACGCGCTGCGTCCTGGGAGGGGATGGCGGCAGCTCCCATCCAAACCCCCCACCCAGAGCTGCGCAAGGGATGCGGCCAACTGCCGTCACTGGCACAAGGCACTGCTCTCACCGCTGAGCCGGTGGCACGCACACTGTGGCTGGCACCATCACCGCGCCCTCCAGTGCCACCTATGCAAATAGAAAGTCTTCAGAGCTGCCCGGCAGATAGTCCCCAGCGAGTCTATGAGAAGAGAGGGGAAAAAAAAAACAAACCAACCCAACCCAAAAAAGAAGAAAGCCCTTAGATTCAAGGTTTCAGAGCTCAAGACTGATTTTTCTGCACATACTTTGTTCACCACTTTAAAACCACCAGGTTCACCGCTACCTTTTTCTGGAGAAAATAAACAACTGAACTTTAAACCAGACTCAATGACCAACATGACATTGTGAAGGACATACCAGTAGTTGTCATCTCTCCAGATGAGTTGTTAAGTATTTATAGAAACATTTTCTCCCTGGCACAGCTTAAACCAAGTACTGTATCTAATTTCCTCTGGAGAAATGTGTTGGAGAAATCAGTAAGATAAGTCTGTCATCATAAATAGTAATAAATAACTACTCTAGCATACTTGCTTATTTCCCAGAGTTATTTGAATATTAATGGTTTTTACAGGTACGCCTACATGGTAAAAATCCACTATGGTAATATCTCAAAACTATTTACAGGATTCCACAGTCTTGATCACAAGGCAGAATTTGGATGAGGTTACTAAAGACAACTACATATGGAATATCCAAAACTTTCCCTTTCACTTCAGAGACTTCAAAGAGAACGAGAGCACCAAAGCCCAAGTCACCCCAGAGCAGACAATTAACTCCCAGCGCCCACAGCGTGACGGAACGGGCAGGAGAGCGGTGTCAAACATGACGTGGGGCATAACCAGGTCCCGCCGGCATGAGCCCAAGCAGATCCGCTTCGCCGGAGCGCGGCTGCCTGGGAGACAGCAGGTCTCGGGGTGAGCACGCAGAGCTGCGGAACCCATCTCGGCTCTGCTCGGCCGCGCCGCACCGGATTAGTGCGGCTGCTATAAAAACACATTCTTTAAAAAAAAAAAAAAAAAAAAAGGAAGGGGAAAAAAAAAAAAAGGACTGCCTTCATTCTCCTTTAATTTTCTGACTTTACTTTTTAGGCACTGGTTCTCATTTTGCGAAAGCAACTTCCTTAGCACCTGGTGCCTGCACCCCAAGGAGGCAAGCGCCGGCTGCCGCCCTGCCCGCAGGGCTCAGCTGAGGCGGGAGCGTGACAGGCTGCGCGCCTGGACATCGCCTCTTCACCGCCTCCCCAGGTCCTGCCGAAAGACCTTCTCTGCGAAGCCACCTCTACACAGCACCGCAGCACGCAGCAGCTCAGCGCCGCTGATGGGAAAGGTGAGGCAGAAGATCACTCTCCCTTTAAACACCCCAAACTGTTTAATTTCCTCCTAGGGAACCCTCCTGACCAGCCAGCCCCGCACATGAAGCCTCACCTGAAGCGCTGCCGACACCTGCAGCGGCGGGAGAGCGTCCCCCCAGCTGCGATGCCGAGCCTGACCCACAGACGCTGTGCTCTCAGAAGAGACGCTTCAGAGTACGTGGCGGGAGATATGCTGGAGAGATGAAAGATTAACTAAAAGGACAGGACATTAAAGGAGCTCAGGAGAGTGTTTATGAGCTTTACAATGCTTTCAGAGAGTGCTGCGATACCCCCTGCCCACCCCCATGTGCCCCTCTCGGTCTCTCGTGCTGCGCTGCCCTCAAGCGCCTTCCAGCGCTCTCCTGCCGATCCCCAGTTATTTCCGCAGCCCTTTTGGATTTCAGTGGCGATGCACAATTCCCACTTCATCCTTTGCCTTCAGAACTAACAAGAGAAACCGGAAAGTTTCAAGGGCGCCGCGCAGCTGTGTGTGGACACCGGGTGGGCAGGCGCCGGCCGGGCGCGGGGGGAGAAGGGCCCCCAGCGGCCCCACGCCACCAAACCACGGGGACGGGGTACCCTCGCACCCCACCTTCCCTTGAAGCTCCCGATCCACAGCTCCGGGTAGTGAGTGCAGGCAGCAGTGGAACACGGGAAGAGCTAAAAGCAAACGAGCGGGATGGAGGAAAGCGTGAGGGACGCAGCCCGGACCCTCCTGCGCTCGCCGGCAGGCGGCTTTCACGGGCACGTTTGCAGAGAGGGAGATGTTCGCTCCAGAGGGGCAAAGGATGAGAGCACAAACACCCAAACAAGTTACATTACGCAGGGGAACCTGCCGAAGACTCTATTTTCTGCTGCAGCCTGACCCACTTCAGTGTTTATTTTTAGTCTCATTTGGTACAGAAACAAAGCTCATGAGATCTCCGCGTACATGTGCATCTCCTGCGTGTATCCGTGCGGGGTTACTTCTCCCGGGCTGATTTCAGCCGAGGTGCTGGGATGGCAAAGATGCAAAGTTCCTGCAAGTTTCATGTGAGTAAGCGGCTGAATAGCTCAGAAATCCTTGATTAATATCCCCAGAGAACAGGCTCAACTCTTTTGAAAAACCAAAGACATGCCACAGCTCAGCCTTGAGACAATTCTGTAGGAAACCAGGTTTCACTGGTGCTACAGCTTATGAAACTACCTGTTAAACTCCTGTAACAAGCTATAATATTCTGGAAACACAAAGGGGCAAACCCTGCATTTGCTACTCAAAACCACCTTGATTTCCACTTCCAACTAGATGCTGGATTACACGTCCGGCAGGTATACATCTCTACAGCTCCACCACCCGAGGACGGAGGAATGCTTGCTGTTTTCACACAAAACCTTGCTTTTTGTAAGCAAAACTGTTGAGAGTTTCACCACCACTTGGCGGGTCCAGTTTTTCCCCAGAAGTAGTTCACAGTTTGAGCTCTCTCACAGAGCACATATGCCATAACGAAACTCCAAGGTGGGTGCTATACACAAGGGTGTATGTATATATACCCCCCCCCTCCCCGTGTCCGTGCCACCGCCGGCGCTGACCCAGGGCTGTGTGCACACAGAGCGGGTTCAGCGCCGTCCCCCGCCAGCGGTGATGGTCGGCAAGGAAAGGACCATCCTGTGAGCGCCCCAGCGATGCTCAGCGTGCGCCCATCCACCTCCCAGCGGGATGAAGATCCACAGCATCGCCCGCTCCTCTCTGGCACAGCACTGGTGTCTGCGGCTGCTTTGATGTCAGCAGCGTGAGCCATCACGGCGGTGCTGAGACGCTTATTATCCCCTTGGGTTCTTTTCTTTTATTCGTCATGGATTTCAGCCTGTTGTATAATATACATTTTTCAACTTAAGCATCAAAACAATGAATACAAACGAGCAAGGAAGCGTTCACTTGCTGAAGGAGGAGAATTACTAAGAGCAACATCGCGCAGTATTATAACGCATTTCTGCTACTACACCATTTGTATTAATGTATTAGAGACATCTACAAAGACAAATTGCAGCTTAGTTCAAAGGGAAGAACACTCAAATGTCTGTAAAACACTGCAGGCTGCGATCAGAGATGGTCTCCCTGAAACAACATTTGGATTTTCAGATCTCTCCTGGCGTAAAGGACAATGTTCTCCCTCTCTCCCCAGCGGCACCGGCTCGCCGCCCGCGCGTGGGCGCCCACGTACCCTGGGGACAGGGACAGCCCCTGTCCCCAGCCAGGGACGGAGCTTGGTGCAGCCAGCCTTCTTCTCCGGATGGCACCGACATCCGCTGGGACAGCTTACTGCATTTGCTTAGCCAAGCAACGACTTAATTACTCTACACAAAGTATACTATATATGTTACTATCAATTGCTCGGTACCCCTTTGGAACGGATAATAGAAACCCACATCTATTTTACTTTGATTCTAATTGCACAAGAGACAAAAATGCCTGGAACAAAGGTGCAGATAAAATCCCACAAGAGCAAATTTGCTGGAATGAAAACTGAAGAAAAGACTGAATTCGATACCCAGCCACACACCGTGTTTTGTATGTATACATCACACCAAGAAGAATAAACCAAGTTTCTATTACCCAATACGATTTGGTTCTGCTGGTCTTACAGTATTTATTTATTTTTTAAACCAGACGAGCATCAAGGTAATAGTCTTTTGGAACTTTTGAGGGTGCACGTAGAATTGGCGAGTTTGAGTGCGAATTCATGCAATCAAAGGAAACATTTAGCCTTAGAAGAGGGGAAAAAAAAAAAGCAACGATTGTTCAATGAAAAGATTAGTTTCTACAGCCTTTGTAGAGAGTTCTCCATGTAAATCAATATAGTTTTGCCACAGCTAAGCAGTCTTGCAGAAAGTTATTTGCGGTAAGACAGCTAGAAATAGAATAGCAGCAAACGCAAAATGTGTGAAGAGTTCTCTTCTCAAAGCTAATGTATGGGCCGTATCTTCTCCCTCTCCCTCCAAGGGCCTCGCTCACAGCTGAAGAAAAGCCAAGACCGTTTTTAAGCTTATTTTTTAACTTGGCGTAAATAGAAAAATTTATTCGAAGTCTGCTATAAGAAAGAAAGAAAAGCGCACCAGCAGTGGACACCGACTAAGGTTAGCTTGTTTAAGACAGTGAGGGTGAAGGAGACCCCCCCAGCAGTGTGGGGGCTGTGGATGCAGATCAGCTCCACCACAGAAACACCGATGCTTTGGACGCCCTCACCAGAAGCATTGACAGCGACTGCTGCAAGGACATCTCCTTCCAGGCAGCCGCTGAACCCTACACCACGGCACACCATAAAGCGCCCCCGCTCAGCCGCCCCCTCCCTATCCCTGCGCAACGCGCAGGGTTCAGGGCTAGGACAGTTCTTGACCGATTCGGTCTCTTGGCTTCGCTCTAAACCACTGACCCACCATCAACAGGAGGCTGCAACAGAGACACGGGCCTCTCCGGATACCAGCCACTGAACTCCGGAGTCCACGCAGAGAGCAATAATGACCCCTGCGCTGAATTCTTTGGTTGCCAGAACCCAAACTCACCAGCCAAACCCCACAGCGACACTGAACTCAAAGAGCTGGTCTGGGAGAAACCCCTGGTTTTGGGGGCTGTGTGTGGCCAGCACTAAGAAACCAGCTAGGAATTCAACGCCCCTAAGAAACGCAACCCCCACATCCCCCTCAAGACGTTTATAAATGGGCTGCAAACTCCTGGCGGGAGAACGCAGAGCGCCGGCCCTTGCCAACAGTTGTGTTCCTGGAAACCGCTCAAGTGCCAACAATTCAGGAAGAAACCAGCATTGCTGCGCTTTCGTTCCCAAAATGCTTCTTCCAACAAAAACTGCGAGCACGACCTGGGATGGAAGCGCTCAGAAGAAGGGAACACGGTAATTAGTCTCCATTGGCACAAAAGGCTAACAAACTTTAACTCTGAAACCAAAAATAGCCAGAAAAGGTTGAACTTGTATTGCTTTAGCTTTGAGAACACAGCTCGAACTGTAAGAATAGACTGGAAACACCAACTGAGGAAAACGGGAAGGGAGAAAAGCACGTTATATCATTTTGAGGAGTTTTCTTCAGCAATCAGTAACGCAGTGGGAACGTAGTGCTTCAGTCGGTAGAGCCTCAACTGGGATCTCTGGTCTAACCAGAAGCAAAGCAACACTGGGGATCCACGTGGCCGGGGAAGGGCAGCACGACACCCAGCTCTCCGCCTGCAGGAGCCGTCTCCACCACTGCGGGCAGGAGGGAACCCGAAGAAGCTGCAGAGCTTCGCCCTCCCACAGCCCAGCCCCTGACCAGCCCAGGGCATCCGGAAAGCCCATCGAGTCAGTAAAAATAATGAGACATCACAAACACATTGACTTACCTCAGAAGCAAAGCCAAGGCAGCAGAAAAGAGTCCCTGACTTCTCAACTACTTCTTTTCAAAGCCAGAGCCTGGCCAGGCTGCCCCGGGTCACTGGCCGCCAGGGAGCAGAGGGATGGGACCAGGAGACATGGACCCCCGTTGCTCCCAGCTGCAGGGATTTGCACCAGGAGTTTTCACTTTTCACCATGTGGTTCCCGGTTCGCTCAGTTCTCTTTTGGCAGTCTGCTGACTGCTTCATTAACATAAACGGCATTTAAATTTTGTGGCACTTGGCTAACGCAGAACCCAGACTCCGACCCTTTTGGGGATGCCGTGCTGATTTCTGCTCTTTCCTCCTTCTGACCTTCCACCCCCACCCCTCACCGGTGTAATTAGTACTGCAAATAAGCACTGCACTGCAGGTGTGCAGGCAATGATAACGATGCTTTAGGATCACGCCCTGCACCTGCAATTAGCTTTGGGTCCTCAGGTTTCTATTATTTCACACACGCCAGGAGAGAACCTCATAACGCGTGACACAAACTGAGGGACTGGCTGCTTTTGCTGCAGATGCACTGACACCGTTTCAGTACCTGAGATCCAAAACCAAAATGAAACAAAAGCCTTCGGGTGCTTGGATGAAACATGGGAGTAAAGTTCAACCGAACCGAGGAAATGCCTTGTTTTCAGCAAGGCCCGCTCCTGCCCTCCTGCAAGAGGGATGGAGAACAGTGTCGCTGCGACCGCTGCAGCCATTGGTGCCCCAGAGAAGGCGCCTTATAGCCCAGCAATGAAGGCTCAGACTGTATTTGGAAGAGCACATGGGTTTTCACCCCTTTCAGGATGTTGTTTTGGAAGCAAGATGCTCTCCCTGATGGCTTGTGGTTTATTTTTACTATTTTAAGTAGAAATTCCCACCCAACACATGAACGCAGAATTCCTTTGTGCACTGTTGCACCATTCATCCTTCCCAGATCACTTGAAAGCAAAGGAAGGAATCTGTTGTTCTCGGAAGGTTTCATATGATTTCTGGCCATCTCTTCTATTTTTCATTTTGCTGGAGAAGAACAACCTTTTTCACTAGACCCTGGCGTTTCTGGTCCCAGCCTCTCCCAAGAAGAGCTTGAGGCATGAAAAGAGAATTATTTCTGAAAGCAGAGTGCAGCCAGGCCTCCTTCAAACCTCTGAAAACATGTCCGTGTTGGAGGACTGTTTTCTTTCTAACCCAGATGCATCTGGGTGACCAAGCGTATCTCCACGTGCAGCATTGAGCCTGGGGCTGTGGCTGCCAGAGGACCGCAGTGACGTCCCGCGGGCGCAGGTGGTGGATCTGCGAGCAGGCTGCCGTTGCGGGGAGGGGGAGGTTGATAAGTATTTCTATTGGAAGGGTGGAAAAAGAGGAGAAATCTGTGCAGCTGCATTTACTGCAGGTGGGATGTGCACCATGGCCAGGGACGGTCGGTCCCTCCCGGCCAGGAGGTCGAGCTGGCAGGCGGTGCAATCCCAATGGGCTCGGCTACGGGAGCACGTGAACGGCATTACTCATTTAAATAGACAACTTGGGGAAAACTCGCTTCGTGAGCAAAGTCACTTTTGAAGAAAGCTCATAAGAACCTAACAGAGGGAAAGAAGACGACGGAGATGGCAGCCCAGACATTAAGGCCCAGAGTTTCAAGGATGGCTTCCCTCCTTGTGAATGCTCTTTGCATTTTTGTTTTGCATCCAAGTGGTTCTTTCTGTGTCGTGTGGGTTTCAAGGCAGCAGAGAGAGCGGAAATTAAAGCTGCCCCCGATGACTGTGACCTATATAAATTAGAGTGTTCTCTGCAGTCCTTGTGCGAGAGAAATGCAGGGTCACATCTAATGTCACAAGATGCCAGCAGATCTTTCTTCAGGTAAGTGGAAAACACATGAACAGCCACAACATCAGTACCGAGTTGTTCAAAGGTTGTGCTGTTCATCAGTTATTCAGCACCTGATCAGCTGGGGTCATCTTTTTCTCAACATCCATTTTCCTTTATATGCATGCATAACACGTCACCACTGCGTTCAACTGCCTGTACACATCACTGTGAAGGTGTTCTGGGTACCGAGGGGACTGCATGCTGGGAGAGAAAGGGAGTTTCCAACAGCAGAGCTTGAAAACACGCGACTCACACCCAGACACACGCATGCACAAAAGTCACCAACAAGTAACCGAAAAATTCATTACGGAGTGCAATGTCTTTGGCAATCACATGGAAAAGAGGAAAGATAAATTCATTGCTCAGTTCACACTTTCCAGTGGGGAAGAAAAACAAAAACTAAAAAACCACCCAAGAACAAACTTGGAAAAAAAAGTTTAAAAAAGCTGAACAAACCCATTTGCGCTTTGGTGAGTCATTCTTGACTGCGTGTGCCGAGCAAACAGCTCCACACACACAAACCCCAGGATTACCGCAAATCTCCTTCCTACTAACTTCTACCCGGTTTGACTTCAGTGAACTTTGACTAATCAACAAAAATCTATTTCTACTTGATGCTGAGTATAACCTTTTATCTTTTCAAGATCTTCTCGCACCTGGAGAGCAGCACAAAGTAATTACAGCTGCTCCAACCAAATCGGCCTCAATGAAGACACGGCTGAAGTGCCTCTACGCAGGTCAAGGGAGGTGATTCTGCCCCTCTGCTCCGCTCTCGTGAGACCCCACCTGGAGTACTGCATCCAGCTCTGGAGTCCCCAACATAAGAAGGACATGGACCTGCTGGAGCATGTCCAGAGGAGAGCCACGAGGATGATCAGAGGGCTGGAGCACCTCTCCTATGAGGAGAGGCTGAGAGAGTTGGGGCTGTTCAGCCTGGAGAAGAGAAGGCTCCGGGGAGATCTTATTGCGGCCTTCCAGTACCTAAAGGGGGCCTACAGGAGAGCTGGGGAAGGACTTTTTACACGGGCATGGAGTGATAGGACGAGGGGGAATGGCTTCAAACTGGAAGAGGGCAGGTTTAGATTAAACATTAGGAAGAAGTTTTTCACTTTAAGGGTGGTGAGGCACTGGAACAGGTTGTCCAGAGAGGCTGTTAAAGCCCCGTCCCTGGAGGTGTTCAAGGCCGGGTTGGACGGGGCCTTGGGCAACCTGGGCTGGTGGGAGGTGTCCCTGCCCGTGGCAGGGGGGTTGGAACTCGATGATCTTCAAGGTCCCTTCCAACCTAAACCATTCTATGATTCTATGATTTATTTCATGGTGATTACGGAGTCACTGTTTGTTCACGTCACCTGAAATTGTTTCTCCAAGAAAAGCGCCCAGGGGTACGCGGGGAGGCCACGAGCCCGATGCCGACCTCTGCGAGTGGAAGATGCTGCCCAGAGCAGTGTCGGCTGTCGCAGCCTGCCGGGGCTCAGCCACGCTGACACCCGGCTGCACCGTCCCCTGCCCGCTGCCCGCAGCTCCCCAAGAAAAACCAGAGCTGTGGCAGCAGAGTGAGTGCACCCAAAGCACGGTCGCTGGCACGCAACTGTGCGCAGCATGGCAAGGGCGTGCGGACAGCGTGGGGACGGCTGCGTTTTCAAGCGCTGAAATGCTCCAGCTGCCCACGCAGCACTCGCCTTCTATTGTGCAGAAAAGCACCGTGCTTGAATTGGCACAGCCCGCGGCAGCCAGAGCACCACACATCGCATCGCATCGCCACCCGGGCAGGGAGCTTCACCCGGCCGGCACGCAGCTTGGAGCCGTGCAGGCGCCGGGGGCTCAGCGGGGCTCTGCCGGTCCCCGATGCCACGGGAGCTGCCCCGGCACAACTCCACGGAGGGTTCTTGTGAGTGTCTCCAAAACTGTGCGGGTTTCAACTCGTGCGCTGAACTTGTACTGCAAAACTGGAACATTTCTGTTAGTGCCCAGGATGCAGAACCCTTCTGGAAACTCTCCTGGTGCTCTTCTGGAGGGGGTTCCATCTCCCTGTCGCCCATCCCGTCCCTGCAGCGGAGCCTGGGGGTCGTTACCCGTCCCGGCACCGCCGAGGAGCCCTGCTCTGCCGGCCCCAGCCCGTGGGAAGTCAGTGCACAGCACAACTGTACAGAAAAACACTTCTTTTGGGCAGCATTATTACTTAGACTCTTCCTGTATTATGAACACATAAAACACACAATAAAAAGTATCCAAGTGGATATAACAAAACTGAATTTAACGGCACACACACTGAATCTAAGCACTTTTTAAATTCTGTGGCTTAACATACAACAAACAAGTGTTGCAATTTGTGAACATTTGTTAAAATCAGTTAATGATATTGTTTTCATTCTTAGTCTGTGAAAACGATACAGCAGACAGGTATGTTGTTATAATCCCAGGGCAGGATTAATGACTGACATCACCATAAATTCAGGGTGGTGGAATGGATTTTTTTGTTTTACTGGACTGGGCTTATTAGTCATAATGAATAAAATATTCTACGATTTTTTTTCTTTTACTGCATGCTATGGGATATGAACAGCAGTAACGGCTGAGAATAAAACTGCTGCTTTCTGCTTCTAGCTGCTGGTTGCACAGAGGACACGCTTCTCTACTCAAATTAACCCTTTTAGCTCTTGCAATTAAGGTTTTTGTTTCAGAACTGAATGTCCTAATTTCTGCATGTTCAGTCGTCCCACGTGCCGCAGTCCTGGTTAGTGCTAGCGCAGCAATCCTTTGCAATTAAAGTTACTTGCTGCGCCTTCTGTCCCCCTTCACCCTCAGGTTTCACCAAGCTGCAATTATCACTTCTCAGTGAGCGATTTGTTGCAGGATCCGCTGCTGCATCTGCTGTGAGCACACATGTCACCCGGTGATTCATTACCTCTGGCTGGAGGAGGGTAGGTCAGGAAACTGGGAAAATGATGCATTCAGTGGTTTCTTTCCAGGAATTTTTGCAGAATTATACGCTTTCTTGGTTTTCTCAACAACGTGTCAGCCCAGGACGCTTGTCCTTCTCAGCGAAAAGCTGGAGATTTTCAGGAGAACAAGACTTCTCGTTCCTCTCTAATGGCTTTATCTGCCCTCCCAGGTTTTGTAGGCACTCGGGGACCTCAACCCCTCCGAAACATCTCAGTACTGGTGAGATTCAGAATTTACCAGCAGGGCTGGGACGGACGAATGGATCCTCAGACAGTGGGATCCCACGACTCCCCGTCTCACAGCCCTGCCATGGCTCCCGAGTAAACGCATCATTTCTTGAAATGCCATCTCCAGTCAGCACCAGTGCTCAATGTGGATAAACCGCAACAGAGCCACGCTGCGAAAGCAGAGGTCACCAACTGCGATGAGCTAGCTGGGCGGGATGAGTCAGCTGAGCAATTTTCTGGACATTAAGATTGTTTACAAATCCAGCCAATTTTCATTTAGTTTTGAATGAATTTGTGTACATATTTTATTTGTCCTCTACAAGCACAATCATCCCTTCTTATCTTCTCCCATCTCTCCCTGGCATATGGTATTTTCATCTTGCTAATAAGATTACATTTTACCCTGCTAGGCTGTACCAGTCACCGAATTTCATTCCAGACTTTCACTGCTTCTATCACAAACTCGCTGCTATTAGCAAATGTCAGCCCTGCAGCACGAAGGCGTGAAAAAGAAGAAAAAATAAAACAAGAAAGGGGATAAAAAAAAAAAAAAAGTGTTAATAGCAGGTGTTGAAAGGCCCCGAGCAGCTGTGAACCCCCTGGGCTGGAGCCTCCGCAGCATCTCGGGGCAGAGGGGCACGGACCGTGGCAGCAGCCCAGAGCTTCGTTAGGAGCGGGCGGACGTGCCGCCGCAGCCCCGTCCACGTCAGCATCGCCCACGGCAACTCAGGGTGAGCGGGGAGCGGATGGGGCACCCTCAGGCTTCGTCTGAGAAGACACGGTCAGTGCTGCGCACCCGGCATCGTGCTGGGTGCGAGGGGAGCGACCAAAGAAATTGTTTATTTTTGCTGGATATTTCATGTTCATGAAAAAAGTACAAAAACTAGCTCTGTTATTTCATCTCCATCACTCTCTGGGCCAGTTCAAAGGGACAGGACAAATTCAACCACCCTGTGGGTAGCTGGATCTTGGGTTTGTTTGCTGCGTGCCAGGTCTCCTTCTCAGCTGGGATTTACCCCATCATCTGCTGGCACCAGGTAACACCACCTGGAGGTATGTCTAGTTTACAAATGCACACATGCCCGTCCCTTCCCTGTAAATCTTGCAAGAAGAATTAATTAAGTTCAGATGATAAAGCACCACAGGGAAGGAGAATCAAGGTTAATAACATATATTAATAAAATATCAGCAAGGAAAAATGACTAGCTGTGTCCCGGCTAAGCCATCTCCATGGCCATAATATGTCCCTGTCTTTGGAAGCGGTTATTCCTTGATAGATCAGGAGGGGAAAACAACAGAGGTGAAATAAAGCTGCAAGATTGCAGCTGCACATGGAACTGCTCGGTGCTCTGCTGGTAACGAAGCTGGTGCCGCAACAGGAGCAGACTTGGTGGCTGACAGCACTGATTAGCCTGGAAGCTGTTCCCGAAATTTGTTTTGAGGGAGATTCCAGCCTGGTGCAATGTTGCCTACAAAACCGGAGCGGGCAATTTGCAAGCCGTTATATTTCATTCGTTGGCACTGGGGATCACTCCTGAGCTCTGACACGTCTGTGCTTGGAGGGCACCGTCCTACGGGAGGAGGAGGCAAGCAGAGTAATTTTTCACTGTGGGCTGCGTTGTTGAGACCTCCTCGCAGGGGCAGCGCGACGCTGAGCACCGCCACGGCCCCCCGTGCCCCTCTGGGCACAGCAAGGGACGGGACGGGTCCCCTCGCACCCAGACCGCATGCCGTGGGCAGCGATGCCGGGGCTCGCGCGTCGGCTCATTCACCGCTACTGCCGCTGCGCAACCTGCTGCAAATTCCCAGTTAGATCCCACCTCTGCCTTTGCTCAGGTACCTCAGAGCTGAGTGTAAACCCCACAGCTCTTAAAACGTAATCTTGACTAGAACATAAGCTATAATAAATAATATATGTAGGAAGATCTTCCCTCAGTAAATGAGCCCTGAGCCCCGTCTCACTTTCATTCAGTTACGCCGTGCTTTATTTCCAAGGAAGGGGTTTGCAGAGAGGGAAACGGCGAGATGCCAGACAACTGCCAGTTGTCATCCTGCCTCAAAATGGGACCCAACTTTTCCTTCCATCTTTCCTAAATACGTCACTCTGTCATTCCCAGTAAATTTCCCATTAAGTGTTCCCATCAGAAGCGAAGTGATGGAAGCACACACCAGTTCATTTGTAGTTTCATCACCACCCCAACTAATTACTTGCCCACAAGCTATGAAGCAGTCAGTTAGAGAAGCAATACAGGCACGGTCTTTGATAGGCAGGTAGGAAATAACGTGTTCCCTCCCAGTAATGACCCGTATCCTTGGAGATCCCAAGGGCAGTAATACAAACAGCAGCAATAGGAAGTGCAAAGTCCATTGAGAGGAGCGCAAAATGCGTTTTTCCATCAAATTACATCCTCGGAAGGGAAACGGAAATTTATTTCTCCTTTCTTCTTCATCTACTAAAATAGGAGGAAAGCCTGAATCCAGAACTTTCTTTCTAGAGAAACAGGCCTCCAGCAGACAGCGGGAGCAGGGTTCGCGTGCACGACAGCCTGTGGTGATTGCTTTTGTTTCATAAAATAAACAGCACATTTAAAAAATGGTAATCCCTCCCCAATACAAACAAAGCAAGAATCTGCTCTGTTCCATGACTTGTATTGATTTATGTCACTCCAAAAATCTCTCACCATACCGTCTTTTAATACCTTAGCTGTAAAATGAAAAGATGCTTTCAAGCTATTAAAGGAAGGTTAATGTGTTACGAAGAAGACTGTATTTGCATTTAATGAGAGAATTTTAAGAGCTCTGCTGGATTTCTTGAAGGCTGCCTCTAGAAAGTTGATTCCTGTACAGAGAAAAGTTTCACCAAAATAAGCGCGTGTAGCACAGCCCCGTAAGACTGGCTGCGGAGATCCCACTTCCCCGATTTCTGCCCGCCTCCAATCCCAAAGTATGCAGTACTTAAATAAGTATCACCATTAAATACGTTTGGTCTGGTGCCCAAGTCAGGAATGACTCGAGTGAATGGGCAGCAGCTCCTGGGCTGCCCACCACCCCACACCACCAGCACGAGGGGCTGGGGCGGCAGCGCCGGCGAGCTCAGGGCACCGGTGACCGCGGGGACGCGCCAGGACCGACCCGCACCCGAAGGACAACCTCGAAGGACGGCAGCAGGAGCGGGTACAGCATCAGCCCCCGCAGCAGCTCCAGCGACCGAGGGGGGTGGGGAAGCGTCTCCCTCGCTGCACGGCGGTGCTGCACAGACTGGGGACCGTTCTCCCCGTCAAGATGCAGCTGATGCGATGCAGCCCGCGCTGAGCTGCCCCATCGCCGTACCCTGGTCAGCCCCGGCACACCGCAGGCGCCCACAGCCGAGAGGCCTCCCGGGCCGGCAGCCGCTGCGCTGCGCTCCGCGGGCGGCAAAGCAGGCGCAGCATGGCGGGGAGCGAGGACGCGCTCCCGGCTGCGCTGAGGGCTGTGAATTTGTCTTCCCAGGTTACCAGTTTCTTCAATTACAAGTGCTGCAGTGTAGCTTCAATATGTTAACTTTATGCCAAACCGAATACTAGTAAATTTGTATTTTTCCTCTGCGATGGACTCTTTCCTGGGAGTCCTCCTGGGGCCGAGCTGTGCCAGGGACGGACGAGCCCGGCCGCGCGCTGCCGAGGGAAAGGGCTCCCCAGGGAGCAGAGGGGGTCACTGTGCCCCCACCCCGGCCTCGGCAGCTGCACCAGCACCCATCGCTCGTATTTCAGCCCTTTAACCGTCAACAGCTTCTGAGTAACGCTCGAGAGCCAGGGGTGAAGATTTCCACAGTGATCTATGCTCCCATTCTTATCTTTTGATATCTGGAAGTAGAGAATTTCAGCGAAAAAGGGCTTTACACTAAGATGACCATAAATCTCAATGTGTTTACAACAGAAGACTGACCAGAAGAGTTTATTAAATCTCTAAAGGATTTGATGTATATCAAACTGTTACATAAAGTCAATACTTTGGAAAGAACTAGACAATAAATACTCTACAAGAGGCAATATTTCTATCACAGAGAAAGCAATCACATAAAGATTAGGAGCCCAATTTCAATACTGAATGTCAGTCTGCTGTAAGAAGACATTTATTGTTTTTCTGAGTTATCACAGAGGAGCGAGATAAGCTATAACAATATTCTGAGCCAAGCTAATCATGCTATCAAAGTTAGAAATACTCTTTCACCTTTTAAAAATCACTTTTCCACTTTGCAAATAAAAAGAACAACCTCTTGCAGGTGCACGGGGAGGGAGGGAAGGAGATTTACTACGGCAGGCGGTGGGAAAAGTGTGGAAAGAGCTGGCCCCGAGCCACGACCACGGTCAGACGCGGCTCTGCGGGCACCAGGGCCGAGGGGCAGGGGAGGCGCTGACTGGGGGAGCCCACCCCGGTTCCGCCCCGGCTGTTTGTCGTGGTTCAACACACCAAAGCATCGCTCTGTTACACAGCCTGCCGCCGCGAAGGCTGCGGGAATTCATTTTTCTGACAGATTGCTGAAGAGCTATGACAAAACTATCAATATTCTCCATGGAAAAATGCTTCTGGTTTTATTTGTTCCCCTATAAACAGAATTTTCCTTTAATATCTCAGATTAAAAAAAAAAAATCTTAACCAGCTCAATTTGAAACAGAAGCAAAAGAATAGATGTCGCTGGGGGAAGAGGGCTCTTTTTCAAGTATCGACCAACTGATATTTCAAGGGCAACTGCCTTTTTCAGTCGCATTCCCTATTTTCCCACTGCGAGGTGCTGCCTCCCACATCAGCCTCCTCCGCACCGCGCGTGCCGGCTCTGCCCATCTTCCCTGGGCAAACCCCCGCTCTGCCCCGTGCCCCCGGACCCGAATCTTCCACTCTGCCCCCCAGACCGAACCCCCTGTTCTGCTCCCTGGACCTGAACCCCCTGCTCTGCCCCCCAGACCCCAACCGCCCTCGTCCGGGAGCGCAGCTCGCGCGCTGCCGCCCGCACGGCGGGATTCAGGGTGTGATGCTGAGCGGCCACATCACCCTGAGCATCTCTTCCAGCTGCAGGTGGCCACGGCAGACGCCGGTAAAAACCGGATGCACAGAAAACAACCACATTCGCGGTGCAATCACTGTGCTGCAAAAACGGCACTGCTGTGTTGTGGCGCTTGCGCTTTCGCCAAGCCGTGTGTTGCGGCCCTGCTTGGTGCAGCGCCGGCGTGCCACCACCAGCAGAAGAGGGGACCGGTGCAACTGGGAGGTACTCGGGTACCGCAGGAGCGCGGGCGACACAAGCACCACAGAGCAAAGGAACGTGGACTCTGGCACGGAAGCTGCAACGTGGCATCGATCACGCTGCTGGGATTGAGTTCTGAGAGTTTGGTTTTGTTTGTCTGGAGCAAAATTGCAAATTTGAACAACAAAATGGGAGCTTAAAAATTTGTTTTCTATTTTTGCACACCACACATTCCACCGACATTCCAATAATCAGCAAAGAGAACAGCCAGCAGCCTGTGTTCTGCATACCAGCAGAAAGATAAGCCCTTTACAGGAAAGACCGATGACAGTCTAAGTGAACGTGGCTATTAATAACGAACCCCAGCCCAGAAGGGAATCATAAATTATGCTTATCATCTTTAACTTGTATTCCTGGAAAGATGAATCTCGCAGACTGTCGTGCACAGAGAAGAAAGGAAATGACACAAAACAGTTGCTCATTATTATTGAGAACTGAAACGCAATGAAATTAACTTAATTATGAGCAATTTTAACATTGCCGTACCAGATGCATCAATGCTGTATTGTCGCATATATGTTGTACCAAATGTGGTTTTCGGTCTAAAGTAAAGTCTTTCACAGGAGCTATACAGAGGTGCTCGGAGGCCAATGTTTTGGAGAAAAAAGTGATGTTCACGGCTGCTAGCAACTCCTCAGTACAGACAAAAGGCCATCAGATGTGTCAATTTTAAAATAAAAAGCAGTTTTGTGCTTAAGGCAATGAGCTGTGTTCTTCCCGTCTGTCGCAGACCTTTCCCGGGTGCCTTTCCACCGGCTCGCTGTAAGGAAGGAATTTTGCCCAGCAAGAGCTCGCGGTGAACGCTCTGGGGGATGGGAGAGGTGAGCGGGGCGCTGAGGGTCAGGACCCGCGGCCGGGGCGGCCTCACACGGAGGGAAACGGGCACCGAGGCACGGGGGCGGCAGCGGCCGCTGCGTCGCAGCCGGGCCGTGGTGGGAGACGCCGCGGGAAAAGGGAAAGGTGAGCGGTGGGCGAAGCTGCCGGCGGCAGAGCTGGGCGCAGAGTGAGGGTCAGTGTTCAGGCTGTTGCCAGTCGTAGCTCTGGGGGGAAAAAAGGGGGAGACTCAGAAAGGAGGAGCACTGGACCAGGGGGAATTTTAGAAAGCACGGAGGGGAGTTACACAGCAAAATCACAAGTCTCCTTGGCGGAAACTCCCTACGTGTGTAGCTTCATCTAACGGGGGACATCAAGTCCGAGTCAGCACATGAAATACATCCCAAAATATTTTGTAAATCCTTTTTTTGACATTGAGATGGACGGTAAGACAGGATGGCACCAGAACGTGATGTACAGCAACACTGTCTGCTTGATGGATCGGTAGGTTGTGTGACATCCCGTGAAAAATGATCTCCATCTTCTGGCTGCAGATTAATTTTCTAGGTCATTTAATAAATTATAGGAAAAGAAGTTATTTGAGGGGCAAACAGTAGAATGGAGTTCCAGTGACAAGATACCACTCCCTGACACTGCTTTTTGTGGGATTAATGAGAGTAGATGGCTCCTTCTCTGCCTCCTTCTGCAAGGTGATCGTAACTCCATGAAGACAGCACTTACGTTTTGTCTAGTTTTGTGCAGGGGAATTGAGTTTGATGCAGAAGAATCAAACCTCCCAAGGAAGGATGTGGCCATGGCGTGAACTCCTCTTTAGGGACACAGAATACTGATTAATTCCCACCAGAATGATATTAAAAAGACGTCATTATACCAGCACTATATTTAGATCTGAGCCCCAAGTTAGCAGTAAGGCTCCGCAGCTCCGGGCAGAGGGAGCGTTCCAGTGTATTGGAGTGTGGACAGGAGGATGGTCGCCTGCTCGATGCACCGGCTGCTTTGCCACTCGCATCCTCTGGGTCCCTGGCAGCACTGCCTGCCATAGCTCTAGACCCAGCTTTGGCAGTTATTTGGGCACTGAGACCCACAGGAAGATGTATAAATAGGACTTAGAGAGGTTTGGGCAAGGCACTTGCATCTCTCCAACAAGCTTGAGAGAAAGGCAGAACCTGCTTGGCGTTACTGGGAAAATCCCCCTAAACCAGTAACAGCATTTTCAGTTTGCATCCAGCCTCAGTTTCCCCGGCTCCGAGGTAGGGATGTCGGCACCAGCGGCACAGCTGGGAGGTAAATTCATCAGTGGCCTTTGCACACCCAGTTAACTGCCGGGACGATTGTACAAACTGCAGACGGATGCATCCAACTGCCTAAAAGAGCCTGGCTCAGGTGTGATTTGTCTTCTATTACCTCTACACACTCCTGCCTTCTCCTGTCCACGCTTGCGCTACAGCTGTTGCTCATTCTTAGAACAACAGAATTTAAGAACAAAAAAAAAATAAAGCCTTTAAGGGAAAAATAGCAAAAATTACCTCTGCTTTTGAGCAGGACAATGGTGGCTCCCATGCAGCTACCACAGGGAAGGGAAAAAAGACTTTTTAAAATTAACTGTAAGCCTACAAGAGTGGCATATTAATAAAAGCAACTGGCATGAATAAGCTAAAATTCATTATCATGCTTTTCATAGACTGGCTACAGCAGCATTATTATGATCAAATCCCTCTGAAAACCAAGTAATACCTTCCCCCTCTCTCCTTTGCTTTCGCATACAGTATCCTGGATTAATTTATAACATTAATCAGGAAACAATTCAGCCCCTCACGGTTTGATGTAAAGAACTGAGAGCTATTTCATGCAGCGCATGAAATGCATTGCTGCTGATGGGCGCTTCTGACCCGTACCTTCTCTGGGTGATTTCTGAAGGGCTCCTGAGCACCGAGCGCCTTTGCCAGCAGAGACGGCACGCCACGGTGCCGGGGACGGCAGCCCCGGGCACGGGGAGCGCGGCTACACAGACGAGCTGCGGCCTCCAAGGAGCCTCAGATGCTGAAAACTAATTTCCAGGGAGCCGTGCCTGCGCGCGGTGCAGCAGCGCACGCAGGGACTGCTGCGCCCCACGAACCGCTCCGGGTGCTGCGTGGCACTAACCTCGTGGCAGACAAACGGGGAATGAAGAGAGCCGCTGGGACGTGAACCTGCTGCCAGATTGGCTGCAGTTTTCTTAACACTGGAGGGTATAGCTTTAAAAAAAAAATCACTTTAAGGCGGAAACCTGGTCCTGGTTGTTGCCTTTGGCCCTCCAAAGTGTGCCCTATTCAAGGGTAGTCCGTGAAAGGGGTTTTTTGGTTGGTTTTTTTATTCTTTTAAACGGGTGTTTCACCCAAAGGGAGAACTGAGCTCCAGAAAGGTTAAGCGGTGCAGATGAACACTTACAGCATGGGCTTTAAAGGGCCTGAAAATTCATTTGAAAAGAACAGTAAGTTAATTTTCCATAGCCGATTTCTTCAATAAGCCCTGTATTTTTTCCCTTGCCCCATTAAGAATAGTGAGCAGCTTCCCCAGAAGTCGATCTCACAGTCTAATCAACGTGTTCTCTCTAATTGAAGTTAATCATAGGAAACTGGTAAGAGAAAGATGGTCTCAGTGAATGATGCCATGCTGGAGTGGTCATTTAATTATGGGGTTAGTCTGGTGACTATCAGTCACCTCAGTGGGATGAGCGCGTGAAGGGCCCCGAATGCAGACGCAACCCCGGCCGCAGCCCCCGCAGAGCAGCAGCCGCCGCAGCTGCTGCGGCAGAGGACCCCCCCGGCCCCGGCCACTCCTCGTTAAGCGCAGTGCAGCAGCACGGTTCAGCCGCTCGGCTCGGTGGCACGGTGATTTCTTCCTGGGAGATCAGGACCAGCACCCCTGCCTGCGGC
This sequence comes from Pluvialis apricaria, assembly GCA_017639485.1. Lineage (NCBI taxonomy): Eukaryota > Metazoa > Chordata > Aves > Charadriiformes > Charadriidae > Pluvialis > Pluvialis apricaria. The sequence continues at coordinate 3,320,516 of CM030024.1, forward strand.
GTGAGCGCAGAGGTCTGCCCTCTGCCACCCACCGCTGAATCTGCATTACCCGCAGCGGTTCCCTCGCCCTCCTCCTGCTGCCGGCCATCCTCCGCGCGGGCTCCAGAGCTGCTGGCCAGAGGAGACCGGCAGAGCGGTGGCTGGCAGGGCAGCAGGGCACCGCTTTGCGGGACGACACAGCCGAGCTGGACCGATCGTGCTGGGGTGACCAGCACCCCCAGGAGCAGCATCACCACGAGTACCGAGGCTGGAGCTCCCGCAGCGCCCGGCCGACACTGCCGCGGGCTGGGCCGGGCTCGGTGTGGGCGGCCGAGATGGGGACGCACGTCCTGCTGGACCACGCGAGGCCTTGGGAGCTCTTCTGGGCACCGCGAGCGCCTGAGAGACAAGCATGCCACGCACTGTGTCAGGGTTTGTTTTCCTTGACATGCTCTTGCATCTAAATAAATAATGCGCTGCTTTTAACAGGGCTGGCAGCTCGCTTGGTACCCTGCCCCAGCTCCCAGGGGAAACAAGGCCGAGCCCGAACCCCTCACGCCGGCTGGCACGCTCACGGCTGCTGCCAAAGGGCTCCGGATCTCACGGACACGGACAGCAGAAGGGACGGCGAGGCAAGCGCTGCCAGAGCGACCCCAGGTCTCGGCAAGCACAGCCGCGCGCGGGGGAGAGGAGGCACAGCACACCCCGACCCCCCAAAACGGGTGCGCTAAACAGCTAGGCCCCGCAATGAGAAAAAGTGTTTTTCCTTGATCTGTTTTCCAAAGAACTGCTCCGCTTTATTTCTGATGGAACAGTAACCCGCACTCTTATGGGGCTGGAGAAGTTGGGTTTCTGAGGGAATTCGATAGCAGCTTTACTAGTTTATGGAAGAAAAGAAAAGGCACTTAAGGGGATTTTGTTTGTCACTTGAAAATTAGCCTAGAGGAAAGAGAATCTTCAATTCAAATTTAATTAAAAACTGATGAACCGAAGGCCTTGTAGTGGCTCTGTGAAGTCCTATTCTTACAGCACAAGAACACAGCACTGATAAGCCACAAGAAGAAAATAAACGCAAGAGATTTAAAGCTAAAACCCAAACAAAAATGGGCCAAACCGTAATCCGGTGGCACCAGACCATCACCAGAGCAGAAACTGTCTCTTTGTGCTTAAACAGGGGTTCGCAAAGCAGTATGAAGGAAACTGCTTAGTTGCTTGTGTACAACTGACAACAGCCCATTAAACTTACTCCCTGTTACTTCATCCCGCTCTTAAAATCTCGAAGCCAAGAGAGCATAACTTGCAGGCCGGTACGCTTTACTCAGGCGCAATTTACTTTGCGTGAGACAGAATTAATAGGATGAAATTCTGAACCATGTTATGTAAGAGAGTAGGCTGGGAATTTTTTAACAATCCTTTGAGGCCTTAAAATACATGAATCAGAAACGCTTATATACTCGGGACCTTCTGTTCTATTGACATGTACCGAGAGACTGCTCGTAGGCTCCTGTGCTTTCCCCACACGGGCTCTCCCCCCTCGTTGTAGCTCACGAGCGCACGCGCTGAGCCAGGCGCTTCGGTTCTGCTCCTTCATTGGAGATGTTCATCATCAACAGCCACAGAAGAGTTTGTACGCAGCTTTGCGCTCGGTTTCCCAGGTATCAGTTTTCATAAAGGACCTAAGAGCCTATTTTGCATGAGGAACCCACAGAGGAGATGCGCACCCTGAGATGGTCACACCTCGGTCACCTCCCGGCCATGTCCACCTGCCCGTCTCCGGCTTTATCCTCCTCGCTCCTCCCTGTTCCCAGAGCCCCGTCCTTCTCACCCCCCCCCCCCCCCCCCTAACCTAAATCCACCAACCTCAATTAACTCAACTGCAAAGCCTGCTGTTAACGAGTCATGTGTCTGTGTCTCAGTGTTTGATGAGCTGCGCCCTGGGCTGCCTTTGTGTTAGGACCTCGGGCAGCCAAGGAGAGGGGATGCTGTCCCAGAGGTGCACACACACACGGGCACATTCACAAACCCCCCCGAGCCCGTGTAATTACTCCTGACTGGTGACATCCTTGTCCCCTAAAACATTAGAGCATGTTCATAAACAGCTAATAAACCCACAAATGAATAACGACTCTGCACAAGAGGAGGAGAGGTTAGAGCAGTGCGCAGCCGTCTCAGTTTGCTCCACAAGGGGAATGCTGAAAGTCCTGGCGGTGGTCCGGGGGGTGTCACCGGTGTCACCGGCGCTGCCTGTTGAAAGGGCCGAGCGGGGTGCCAGGCACCCAGCCTGCGCAGGCAGGCAGCCCTGCAGAGCGTGCAGGGGGATGTGAGCCCCGGCAGATAAATCTCTGAGGCCAGAGTATATGGCTTCACTTACCCAGCTAGACCAATTTAATTAACTATGGGAACATTAATTATTGGCTGTTGCTGTTTTTATTTCAGAAAAACCAACTGGCGTTTTACCATATCCATATAATGCAAAATAGCCACTAAACCCAGCCTGATCTCAGGCCCTCAACACTTTAGATTGATGGTAATTTCTTTGCAGCTCTTACTGGCACAGAACAATTTCTAAAATAGCCCCAAATACCAACCGATAGACCAGCTAAAGGAACCAAATTTCCTCAGATGCTTAAGACCTCCTGTTTATCACCCTGTGTAGGACGTGATATATATTGTTGTACGTTTTCTGCCAGGAGGGATTTATGAATAAAGTATATGGTTCACACATAAAGAACCGAGGCGTGTCGTCACATGGACGTGAGGAAAGGCTTAGTGCCTTTGTCTGAGCCTCCCGTTACTTTCCGGATGGCACGAAGAGCTGCAGCGGGTGAGCGCGCTGCTCCCCTCGGGACCGCTGCTCACCGACTCCGCCATCACCACTCTGCCGGGGCGCCTTCTCGGGAAGGGGAGAAGTGTCAGCCCCTCCGCCTGTGACAGTGCCGTGAAGTCACATCTCTGGTGCAAATGCAAGCCAAGAATTACCTTAATTACATAGAGGAGACTGGTACAGCGATGTATTAGAATGAAAATAATGACTTTTTCCCCCAGAATCAATGTGCAGATACACATCCAACAGTGGCCTTCTCAACAAAACCCCATGAAAAATGCACTCTGAAATAAAGTATTGCTGTACTATTTCGAGACCAATCAAGCAGCAAACGTTCCCAAAATTAAAGTTAATGTAATGAGATGCAAATTAGCTATTCTACACAGTCACTGCACATATTATTAAAGATAGACCATACTTGCTTATTTCAGTTTTCAGTGTTTAGGGAAAACATGCACAACATAAAGAAGCCCACCCATAGGTTTATCACCTCCCCAGGAAGGCGGGAGCGTTATCCATGGGTACCGGAGCAGAGGTTTCCTCCACCAAGGAGGCGCTTGCCAGGCTCCAACACAGAGCTCAGTTTTTTCCCCCAGTTTTCAGTGGATTTTGGACTGGTAATTTCAGTGCAATTCTGATGAGCCAATACCAGTCTTAAGTATGATTAGAGCTTTTGTTAGAGATGGCAGGATCCCTCAAACAGAGCCTTAATCCTTGCCTGAGGCTTGTAACTCAGAGCAGACCTCCAACCAGGCTTTTAAGCCCTTTTTGCTTTCTCCCAGCCCCAGGGACCCTGAGGAGCTCCTGCTCCCCGCAGGGCTCAGGACGGGGTAAAGGGCATCCTTAAACCATGGCACGGATGCAAATGGCAGTTCATCAACAAACTAAACCATTCTTAAACAGAGCCTTGGATCTCCAGGAGTGAACTTTACTTGCAGGGAACACAACTTAAAACCCCTTTAATACACGGATTTCTTTGGTCTTTTGTTAGCTCTTGGGCTGGTGCAATCGTTAATGCAGAAGAGAGGATTTGCCAAGTCTCCGGTGGAAACAACATACAGCAGGTGCCTAAAGCAACGAGCCAGGCCTGATCTGTATTTCCCAATAAGAAATGGATGTCTAATGTCTTCATTTGCTGAGATGAATCCACTTCTGGAAACATGCATCAAAATCAAGAGCTGCATTATGTTTAAAGCATGACCTGAAAGCATGAGCTGCCTCATGTTTAAAGAAGCCTACAAGTCTGGCCAGAAATATGATAAGCTAATGCAAAACCCAAGTAAGAGTCATTAATTTGACACGTTCCCCTGGCAGGGTTCTTTCTTTGTTTCTTCAGGAAATCACACCTTTCCTCTTCCTCAGAACCCAGCAGCACCAGTGCTTGCCCTCCTTCCATAGCGCTTGCCCCGAAATGAAATAGGAACAAAACAAAACAACAAAAGCTCTAGAAGAGAGGTCATTAATGTCCCCGTGCAATTCCATTCCCATTTGTAGCTCTGATATTACAGTTAAAATATACCTCTGACTTGATATGACTTCTGACTTGCACTAAAAGAATCAGAGAGGAAGGAGAAAGTCAAAAGAAAAAGAAATTGGAAACTTCAGCAACTCTGGGTGCTGAAAGAAGTGGGAAGGACGAAATCTCCTGCTTGAGCAGCTGCTTCGTACTATTTGGACTCGGAAATAAATTGCCCTGGGTTCTCTATTGCTTTGCCTGCTGACAGCCACCGCGTCTCACGCAGACGAAGAACAACGTGGGTATGAAACACCGTCATCCGCACCCTCGGCATTCCGCCCCCCCTGTCCTGAGGCCGCGCAGACCCGTGTGGCGTTTGTGAAGGGGCTTCCCTGGGGCTGATCGGCTCTCGCCACCTCTTGCACGCCTCTCTTCCAAATGGCGACACAGAGCAAACCCATTTCCCCTAACCACTGCATTTTTCTCTCCATGATTATCTCCTTTAAAGAGGCACAAATTGAAAACGAGATGCAGAGCCAGCGGCCTCTTTTGAGCTATGGTTATTAGCTATGTTGAGGATGAAAGCGGTATGACTCCCTAGATAAATATATAGTTCATTAAAAGTGTTCTGGATCACTATATTCTACTGATCAAAAGCCTAAATCACACAGTTAGTGACATTAAGGAGCTATATTATGATTTGAGTTCTATCTGGGTAACACCCCAGCCCAGAGCCGGCGGGAAGCCCCGGCGCTGCGTCGGGCAGCGCGGTGCCGGGAGCCGGGCAGTCGCCCAGCGCCACCGGCTCTGGCCCCGGCACACACGTCCCAGGGCAGAATTTCATCCCCAGTTTTCAACAGCTTAAACGATTTATGCTGTTTCGGAGTAGCAGCCAGCACACATGGAGAGCCGTGGTCTCTTCACAGACATGCAATTTGTTAGGTTCTTCTCATTTGGATTACAAATAAGTGTGCAAACCCAACTGGCACCGCACTACTTCAAAGGTACTTTAGAAACCGCAGCTACGGTGCATTTCCAGCAGTAGCCCGGCAGGATGCTACGAGTTTGGGAATCACGCACATCTTTGTGTCACAAACCTTCGATTTTTAAAGTGCGTTTGTGCTAAGAAATTTGCAGGTGCGGAGGGCACGGTGGAGGAACCGGGCTGCGGGAGAAACGCCACCGGCGATGGGTCCGCAGTTACTCCAGCACAGAGCTGGTACTCACCCCAAACACAAGCGCTGTTGTGTCTGTAACGTGGCCGGCCAGCGGCCCACACCGGCCACGCAGCATCTCCCCTTCCTCGACCCGTCCCATCTGTCTGTCTGTCCTTGCACAACTGTCCGGTTCGGGTTCTACCCACTATGTCAGGAAAGAAAATTCCCTCTAGTGGCACAAACCAGCACGACAAAGCTGTGCTCAGACCCCCGCGGGCCCAGGCCCGGCGCTCAGGGCTGCGTTTTCGAGAAACACTTTCTCCTAAGAGAAGCGTTGTTCGTTACGGAGCCCCTGATCACCGGCGCCTGCCACGCAGCGCAGCAGTCGGATTTACCGCGGTGAAAGTGGCGCCTCTCGTATTCACCGGATAGCGCAGCCTTTAAGTGCAATAGTTCCAGGGTTAATTCAATCAGCAGTATTTAAATCATGCCTGATGAAATATTAATTCTGGAGAACAACTGCATGCTGATTTACTCTGAGCTGCTAACACTGACTGAAGGTGATTTTCTCGTCTCTCTTGTACTACGTTTTCTTTAGAGCACACAGCTTAAGAAAGACCCAGAAACCCACAAAACCTCCTGTACATCCAGACTGTGACTCTCTTGATGGCCTGCAGAGATCTCTGCAAACCCCCAGCCCAGCCTCGGAAGGCTCTTCTAGAAATCTGCCACTCTCCCATTTCCGATCATTTCAAATCTGGCTCAATAAAAGCCATCTGAGACAAAGGACATGAATACTGATGACAAGTTTTGCATCCAAATTATGTCTCAATCAGTCAGTTTTAAAGAGAGCACAAGTCTCTCGTCCAGCTTCAGGCTTCTTCAAGGACACCGCAAAGTCCAGGCGATCTGCTCCGCTCTGCCTCCCCTCCCCAGGCCCCTGGGAGATGTCCAGGGGGTGCCGGGTCCCACAGCACCCATGGCATCTCCCGCCCCACATCTCCACCACCCGGCCGGCCAGAGAAGCCCTCGCCGTCGTGCTCCGCTGGGGCAGAGGCTTGCGCTTCTCTCGCGGCACGAGGCAGACACAGCACCCATGGCAGAGAGGGGACGGGCCGTCTGCCCCGGCACCACCGCCCCGACCCGTAGCGCGGACCCCTCCTCAGCCTGCTACACCAGCGCTGCGGCACAGCCCCGCTGCCGCTGACGTGCTGCGCTCCGCTGCCATTTTCAGAGGTGAGGGACCCCTAAGAGGGGTGCAGCGCGTATCCGCAGGAGCAGGACGCATCTCTCGAATGCCAGATGCGTAGAAGCCCCCCGAGGATTGCAGCTTGCGGCGCGGGGATCTGCTAACCGTGCTTTGCCGCGTGCCCCACCTCAACTGACTGCACATGGCAAGGAATCGCAGGAAACGGCCGGAGAGTGCGGCTCTGGAAGGACCAGCACCCCCTACACCAACCCCCAGCCCAGCAGAACCAGTCTCGTGCTTATTTTTAAAAGGTCAGAGTAAACCCAATTCAGCATTATGGCAGACAAACAGATCAGGTACAGCAGGACACTGTGGCTGCAGTTGTCGTAGGGAGAACGTGCCGGGGACCAGGACTTGCTGGCCATGACCCACGGGCACTCGCATCCCATTCACACCCTCCCCAGACGGACGGCCAACCGACTCCCACTCTCCAGGAGAACCACAACCTGCTTTTTCTACCTCCTGCTTTCCTTACTGCCCTCCCGCAGTTTGTTTTTATGGTGCCTGATCCTTTCAGAATCGGCTGTTTCTGCTTACCCCACCACTTCTCTGCGTTTACATGGGACAGCCCTCAGCTGCACTGAGGTGTGTGCGCAATCAGACAACAGCTTTGCTAATCGAAGGCAGGAGAGCGCCAGTCATAGACTATTCCTCCCTCCCCCCTTCCCTCTCTGGGAGTTCTCGTCGAGGCATTGATAAATTAAACTAGGCATCTCCTTTGACTAAGATGGATGGCAAGCTTAAATGATATCCACCGAACAAATGGCTGATTTGTGTATTCTTCCATTCAGGATTAGGCTAATAAGATGTTCATTTATGGATCTATTACTCAGTCATTTAACTGCTTGAAATAAGAGGACCAGGCAAATTCCACCATCCAGGGATTGATTTCCATCTTTTTAGGCCATGTTTTAGTGGAAGGTTTGCTAAGGTAATTAAGTGGGACGCATCAAAACATTCATTAAGTTGACACAGTACTTTAAAACACATTAGAAAAACTCGGGGTGTTTGAAGTCTCCAGGCTGAAGGCGGCTGTGTTCCTCCTCGCCCCGATTCTCCTTTTCTGCAGTCGCTGACAGGACGCACGGTCGGGGTGGTTTAGACTGAGGAGTGAAAAGGAAAACCGAAGGCAAAGTCAGTGCCTGAGCGCGTCGCGGTGGGTCCCTCTGCCCACTGGGATGTCTCGGGAGCCACGAGCTACAGCAGCTGTCCCCGGGCAGATCAGGTCACCCCAAGGGAGTTCCTCATCGCGCTAAGACTGCGATGCATAATTTCCCTATCATTTTAAGGGCACGTCCGCATCTGCTCCAGCAATGGAGAACACAAGGTCATTCACATTTGGGTTTTACGGAGGCATTCCTGCCTCTCTCGCCGACAGAAGGGAACCGGTCTGTACAGACCCCGCTCACGGCCGCTCACCCAGCGGTCCCGTCGCCCGTCTGAGCGGGGTGGTGGGGGGACGCCGGCTCACCCCCCGGGCTGCGGCATTCGGCAGCAGCTCCCCTCGGGTCCCCGATTCAGAGACTTTTGGGGAGAACAGGAAATTACACAGCAGATCTCTTCTTAGAGTGAAGATGCGCAGTCACTAATTATCCACACCCCGTATACGGAGGCGTTGTGTCCCGATAAACAAACTGGCACCCCAGCGTCTGTGAGGACAGCGTGCCGCGCGAGCAGCCGATTCGGGGATGGGGGCCGGCTTTCTGCTTGAAGGCAAATAAAAAGCATCAGCCGCCTGGTTCTGCTAAATTGAAGCAGGCAATAACTAAAGACGCTGGTATTTAAGCTGCCGTCATTAGGATCCAGCATTAACAGGCATTTCTGCATGAGCCAGCTTTCTGCAGCTCTCCTTCCCGCAGGACTCCTCTCTGCCGTTCGCGTCTCCCGGGCTGGCAGCACGGCCCGGTGTCCCGCCGCTGCTCGGACACCACGACTCGAGGCGTGACGCCGCACTCGGGGAGCGACAGGTTTGCTCATGAGCAGGAGGGCAGAGACGACCTGGACGCACGCTGCCGCCGGGCGGTTTTTTAGCTGATATTTCAGGATGGAGATTGCTGGTACTCGAAACTATGGGTGCACTGCTGAGCAGGGAGAGTCACCAGGCAGGAGGGAGGTCTCTCGCACGCCACGTGTCTCGATCAGAGCAAGGGACCACACACGGGTGGAAGGTGCAGGGGTCAGTTTGCTACAAGCTCACAGGCTGAAATACCGGGAACGGGCAGAGCTGGCGGCCGTGCACTGGGAAGGAGCGGGAACCGGCGGCAGCAGACACACTGCTCGTTCCTTCCCGGCCCCGTACCTGCATTTCTAACACACCTACACAGTGCTCACACACCTTCCAGAGCTGAGGTTAATGGCTTTACCCCAGTACTGCTTGACAGAAGCCCGCTTGCTGACTTCAGGGCACTAAAAACCAAGCTTTAACCCTCTCCACACCGGTCACCCGGGGAATAGCTCGTTACACAAGATTGCTGCTGAGCATTAGAGGCAGGAACACAGTTATCCTCCAAAAGGTATTTACCCAGTGCTCTTGTCCTCCTGCCTAACTTTAAAGCACAATGAGCTGTAAAGGAGCACTTTCCCGTTTAAGATCACTGGTACCTTCTGGAGACAGAAAACAGGAGGGCATAGAAGAGTTCTTAATTTATACTTCATCTACTGGGTCTTAGTTAATTTAACAGGTCCCTACATTCATACAACAAATTATCCCTCCAGAAAACTGAGCTGGTGCCAGGACATAACTGTTTCATTTAATATACCCACTGCGTAATGAAAGCGTATCTCTTTATGTGCGCTGTCTTGTACTTTACATTAACAGAAATTCTTATGCATATTAGTGCTCTTTTTCCTCTAAGTAATGTGTCATTTCAAGCAGACACTTAAGAAGAAAATACAAATGTAGCCTCAAGAAGCGCACTTTCATCTAGTGAAAGGCTTTCTTTCCTGCCTGCTGAGGATAATAGGAGTGATCAGATTTAGCACGGGGTCAGCCGGAGAGAGCAGCAGTGCGCTGCTCCCCGCTCCCTGCACGGAGGAGAGCCGCTGGCAGCCGGCGGTACAAGCACTCGCAATGCTGCTTGCCTCTGCTCGCAGCTCCGCTGGCTCCGCTTTCCCGCAGCAGGGCTCAAACCAGCCCCGGGGCTCTGCAGGGCTAAATCAGACGGGCGAGCAGGACGCGGGTGAGCATCCCTCGCCAGCCCCGCAGCAGCCGGCGGAGCCCCGCGGTGCCTCTCCGGCAGCACGCACCGCGCCGAGCACAGCACCGGGTCCAGGCGGGATGGAGCGTGTCCCCAGGCCCGCTGCTCCCTGCCCCGCGGTGCCACGCTGCCCCAGTCCCGGGGAGAAGGCAAGGAGAGCAGGAGACAGGCGACGGGGCTGTGGGGAGCAGGACCAGGACACGACGCTCCGCGCTGTGAGCCTCAGCAGAGCCGGCTGCCGGGCCACCGGCGTGGGGCACCGCTGGGAGCGGAGAGTGGCACAGGGCACCCATCGCCACCGGCGAGCGTGGCCGGCACTGCTCACCCGCCGCGGCGCCGGACACTGCGGGCAGGGCCCTGCTCCTGGACGCTGAGACGGCTGTCTGTCTGTCCATCCATCCACCCTCCCACCCGGCAGCCCTTTCGGACCCCGGCCGCGGCTCAGGCTCACAGGGACACCCCCCGGCGTGCACCTCCGCAGAGCAGCCCTCTGAAAAACCGTTCCCAGGCTGGTTTTAGTATTTTCGATTCCACCCGCTTTCAAAAATCAGTGCAGACCACTGAGCTGTGACCAAGTAAAAAGCTCAGTCCTACATTAATTTCTCTCTTTTGCATAATGCATTTAGGAGTGTATCTATTTTTTATTGCAGAATAATATGCCTGGTTTATATACTGGCATCTTTTTGATGTACTGAGATTCTGTGCAAATTCACTATTCATCACAGGGAAAGCCAAATAAATAAATACCGCCATGGCCCTGTTTCACAGCCACAATTATAATCTTTTCTAGGTACTACTTGCTTCATTATCTGAGTGAACAGTTTTATCTTACCCACAAGGCAGACCTTCCGAATTCACAGTTGGGCAGATATAACCTTGGTTATTTAACTCAGTCTAAATGGTACTCTAATATTGCTCTTAACTGCTGCTCTTAAACAGTTTCCTCCTATAGTTGTTAATCACATTAAAAGGTATCGGATATATAATTTCCTTTAATTACGTGAAAATATTGGTTGCTTCCTTTCTTTGGAGCATTATGTACAGAGCAGCAATGATTAATGCCAAGAGTTTCAGAAGGTAGCCAGAGAGAGCTCATAATTGTTGATTTACGCCTTAATTGGAAGACACCTGCTTTTTTTTTTCCCTTTAGATTTTTACTTTCTGTTTGAGTCCGAAATTATTCTGCATGTGTCATCATTACATACATGTTTTGTCTTCCACAAATCTGCCTAATTGCTTTTCTCATTTAGACAACCCTGGAGTCATTTGCTAATGAACATCGTCACACACTAATATGGCATGGAGGATTTACATGTGGCACTCTAAGCAGATTTAGAAGGAGAAGGGGAAGACATCAAGCTCATCATTACGAGTGCTGGAGCCTTCCTGAGCCATTAGCGGGCGATTGTTGTATCGCAGCCTGGAAACTGAAGACGGGCTCCACTCCCCATCAGCGCCGTGCTAATTGCACGGCGTGGAAGCTGCCGCCTACCCCTCCTCGGCCAGAGCACGCTCAGGGCGCACAGAGAGCTGCTCGTGGTGGGCCAGCGCTCAGGCTGTGCCCGTGCCTGCTGCCGTCCCCAGGAGGGGGAACGCGCGGCTAACGGGCCAGCATTTCCATGCAAGAGGATGGTTTGGGCTCAGGTCGCCTCTAGCTCTCTCCTACGGACAGCACTGCCACTACTCACGCGCCCACATCACACCTCCCTCTTGAAGCGAAGCTTCGGACACCCAGCAATGTCCCCAGACCCTGGCTTGGAGCCCCGGCTCCGGGGTGAACGCTCCCCATCTCCTGCTCATCTGCCGCCCCTGCGTTTGGAGAGGCGAACGCTTTCCGCGGGGGCTTTATCGATGCTCAACGCGGCAAGGCCTGCGCTGGGAGAAGAGCCGGGCACGCGCAGAGCCGAAGCACCAGATGTCCTGGCAACGGCTGCCAGCAACCGAGGGAGAGCCCGGTGCTGCGCAAGCGGGATCCGCTCCCCCGCTCCACCGACGCACGGGGAAGCGCACGTGTTTCCGTGGGATCTGAGCCCAAATCGGGGGCGGCTCAGTGCCACACCACAGGAGGACAACATGGGGCTGTGCCATGGAGAGCGGTAACGGGGGAAACGTCCCCTCCGTCCGGGAGCGGATGCAGCACGTGCCCGGCTCATCACGGGGCAGGCTCTTAGAAGAAGTCAGGGCAAGATGGAGAGCCACCCGTGGCAATCATCACACCCGTGCCGTAAGGTCCCTGCCAGGGGCGGCCGCGTGTGTTCATCCCATCGCGAACCCCCCGTGCGTCACCCCCCGCCTGCACGGCGACCAGGGCAGGGGGCAGAAGGGACCACGCTCTGCCCCCACCGAACCAACCTTTTTGAGAGAAGACGAAAGCTGAGAACATTTCATCTCTCTCTGACTCTGGGCTTCTGTCCTCATATTGTCACAGCACATCTAAAACTTTGCCAATCCTCAGGAATTTGCAAATATTCCACGTCTTTCCTTCGCACCAGCAGGTCCCTCTGAGATCACTGCAACACATGTCAACCTCTACTAATATTTGGTACAAAATATACAGTATGAAAGATTTCAGACCAAAAAACGCAGGCTTCCGTTGGAAACTGAAACACTTTCAGACTCCAAGCAGGGCGCTCGCTCTGCCAGGTTCAAGTGCAGCTGATAAGCTGAATTCGGGGGACCTTTGCCTGAGAAAATACCAGAGGCTCCGAGCCAGGGGCTCATTCAAACCCACGTGCAAGAAGGGCGACAAAAGAAACTGGAGAGATGCAACAAATAACTGAGAGTCTCTAATGAGTTGCTCCAGTTTCCCCACGTGTCCTTCCTTCCCACCCTGCAGCAAAGGCTGAAGAGGGAGGAAGACCCCGAGTGCCGTCCCCGGGCAGCCCGGGCTTGCTCAGCCCCTTTGCTCTGAGCCCTCTGGAAACCCGGATCGGATTCTCTGGGATAAACGCGATGGGCGAAACCCACATCTGTGAAGTGGTGGGAAAAAAGAAAACAAAGTGTTTCAAAAATAAATAATCTTAAATACAGCGCTGCAATTTTTCTGCACCCCATCCATAAATATGTTGGTTTGGGTCTTCCTACCGTGGCTCCAGAGTCCTTATTTTTTTTTGGAGGCCACAAATGATACTGAGCCTTACGTGATACTGTAATAGGAAGTGCCTGAAATGACAAATTAAGAGAAAGAGTGTTTGTGACAGTGATAAAGGGAAAGTTTAAGGCTTGTATTTAGATAAATTGGCTGGAAAATTTGATCCACACAGTCTTTCAAATACGATTATACAAACATAATTTGCATAAATATTATAATTAAAATTCTGCCTATGGCATAATAAAAAAGGGAAAATAGTATTAAATGATCAAGGCATTTGAATGTTTGAAATATCACCGTGTGATGTTTCATGCTATCCATTAAATAAGTAATTTATTGCAAAACCTATCAAAGCAAAAGGAAATTAAGTTAGATAAGGCTGCCTTTTTATTTTGCAGGTTTTTTTGCAGAGGACATCGTTACTTTCAGAGCACATTTGATTTTTCCAAGGTACTAACTCAGAGTAATTATAATACTGGATCTGCTTTAGAGCTGCGACACTCCGGGTGCAGTAACCGCAGCACATGCTCATCAGCAGCTCATGATGAGAGGCGCCAGTGATCGCTGTCCTCGGGCAGGAGCCCCGTCCCGGAGCGCGCGTCCCCGCTCAGTGCCACCTCCCGCAGCGGTGGCAGGGAGCCCAGCGCAGCCCCGGGCGTTACGTGCGGGCAGCCCGGGCACAGGCTCGCAGCTCAGCTCGGTCATCGTCGGAGGAGAGGGTCCCGATTGTCCCTAAACGCCCCCTCAGGACCAAAGCTGGTGTAACTACACTGATTTACACCATCCCTGGGTATCACCCATTTTACATGACCACCAGCTCTCTGCAGACCATGAGAAGGACCAAGCCTCGGAGCCAGGTCTATTTTTAGTTCTTCCAAAGCCATTCAGCCACCCCTGACACTTACAGAGCAGTTTGTCACATTCATCTGCTCGCTGCCTTTTGATTTACCCTAGCCATAAACGGCACCTCCCTCTCCAGGGCCACACATCCGCATGCCACCGCACAGCCCGCGAGGCCCCGCCGTGGACCGGCGAGAACCGCTGTGAGGGGACGAGCCATCCTCCACGCGCGCGGGACACTTCCAGCCCCCAGGGAGAGAAGAGCTTTCTCACCAGCCGGGTCACGGCTGGCGGCTGTGCGGGCGGCTGCGTGAGCGACCAGCGGCACCGGTGGCCAGGAGCAAAGCCAGGCTGGCCGGAGCACGGCCCCATCACCGGTGAGCGTCCGGAGAGGAGCTCGCAGAACCTGCAGGGATCTTGGGAGTATTTCCACGGGGACGGCTCTTCCCCAGGTCCCTGTGGCAGCACAGCCTGGACGCCCCTCCACCTTCCAGGGCAAACCTTCGAGCAGCAACCACAGTTAATTAACGAGGGCTTTAGCCAAGCGAAGACAGCAGCATCCCCCCAGCCTCACTGGGGCTGGTTTCTGCATTCCTCTACTATTCTCCCGGGATTCGGCAATCATCCCCAGGAAGCTGCCAGATACCCTTAGCATTTTAGCAAGTTACTTCTAAATCCAGCCAGCCCACGGTAATCACTTTGCAATTTAAAATCAAATACCTGAAACAATATGTGTGATTAGAATGGATAAAAGCAAAAAGTGAAGGTGTATCAAGAGCTTCAGAGCGAAGATCCTCTCCAGCAGGATCAGGTTTAAATCAATAGGAGAAGATAAGTTAAATTAATAGTTGTAAACGTGGACAGGGACAATGCCGCTCTCCTCCCGGCTCAGCTCGGACTCCTCTTTGATTACTGCTCTGTCCGGGGAAATGCCAGGCTGCGCCGCAGGGGCAAGCTCTCAGCCACCGAACGCCTGAGATAGGCAGGGAAGCTGTGATTACACAGATCTCCCTGGGGATCTTCTGAGAACTTGAAGAAACTCTTGGCTGGGGAGGGGGGGAGAAGAGATTCAGTAGCATTATGGTCTTCAAATTTGGAAGAATAGCAAAGCAGCTGATATTCAGGATTTCCAGAATGATGTCTCTAGCTTTCCAGAGGGCTGGGTGACAACGAAAGGCAGGGACGCGCCTTTGAGAGGTGTCTCTCTCCATCTGCAGCCCTTCTGCACGGGACATCTCCTGCCAGGCGCCCCCGTGGGACGCTCGGGATCAGGAGGATCTCCATTCCACGCTGGGCACAGACGGACATCTCAGAGGCTGTGGGACTGGCAGGGCTTTCGATGGATGTTTCCACTGAAACAAAGATGGCCCTAAGCCACTGGGGGCTGTCTTTTTGAGCAACCTATTCTTCCTTGTGCTCGGGTTAAAAAAAAGAAAGAAAAAGATAGAGGGTCTCAGAGAGTCGGGGGGGAGGCAGCCGCTGCAGGAGACCGACGTGAAGCCCACCCGCTCCCAGGGGCTGCCCCAGACCGGCTGCAAATGCGCGTTGTAGCCCCGGGGAGAGCTCGCGCGAGGTGCCAGCACCCTTCCTCCCCAGATGTTCCTCCCCAGATGTTCCTCCATGCTGGAGCACTGTTATTTTTCAAGTGCCTTTTTCAGGCAGGCTCTCCCGCCCTGCCTTACACTCACACGTTTTCATACAAACAACAGATTGCGCTGCTGCTAAGCTTCTCTGGGTTTGGAAGAAGCAGTAAGAGGCTGCTGCAACTCTCTCTTCAGTCGCCGTTTCCTTCCGCCCACGTTGACTCCCGCAGCCCCTGGCTACCGGCAGCCTTCTCCCCTGCGCTCCTCCTTCCCTCCCTGGGCACAACCCTCCCTTTGCCCTCACGGACCACTGCGGCACCATCCCCACGCGGTCACGCTTTGCCCTGCAGGTTCTCGTTACAAGCGGTTAACGAGCGAGCGATGGGCAGGCGGCGTCTGACGGACACGGGTGTGATATGGTGCAAGCGGCTACTTTGATCACACACAGGGAGCATTAAAAACGGTTCTCAGCACCACATCAAGCCGGTGGACTACGCACCAACTGACGCGCACTGTACGTCGCTGGACAAGCGCGTGTTTCTTGTTTACTCCCCGTCTGTTCCCAGAACGTGACAGAAATTGGGCGATGTGAGTGAGGAACATCTTCTTATAAAAACCATCTGTGCTGGGGAGAGCAAGGCTCCGGGCACAGCCTGGGTACGCCGACGGCTGGAGACGGTCCTTTGCCACGGCACCCGACCTGTCCCATGTCACTGTGACCACCGCGGGTGCCCTCGCACCGCTGCCTGTTCGGGCACGCTCCTGACTACACCTCTCTCTTGCCACGGGTGTCCCCTGTAACACAGCTCAACTGTCTCCGAAAATAACGGGAGCGCCCTGCCCCCCGTGCTGGCTTCTGCCCAGGCTCTGCCGACACCGCCGGCGGCAGCGCGGGAGGGTTTGGCTCTCGCTGCCCGCGGGCGCTCCCTCCAAGTCCCCTCCCCAGGGAGGGCTTCATCTGAAACGGGTCTGAGGTCAAAGATGTGCTTGACAGCACCGATTTGGATCCTTTTGCTCACCATACAAAAGGCGATGGAAAAGGACTACGAGACAATGACGTTTGCGGTTTCAGCAGAGGAACAGAAGGACTGCGGGTCCAAACCTGTCCCTGCTGCCGATGTCCTGCACAAGAGATGCGGCTCAGGGAGAGGCCGTCTCCCTTATTAGAGCCACAGGCACCGCTGGGAAAACTGGGCAAGCTTGCAAGAACCCGAGACCTTTGCACCAAAAACCTTCCACATTTTGATGCTTCAGACTTCTTCCCCGCCCCTGGGGAGGGGACGGGTGGTGCCGAGTGCCCGGGACCCCTCTGCCTACGCAGAGCTGTAACTGGGGGCTGCGGCCGCGCCGGTGCAAAGCCAATCCCTCCCGCACGGGCGAGCGGGCAACCGCTTTGCCTGGCTGGCACGCGCTGACGCGGCGCAGGCACCGGCGCCCGCCCTCAGCGATGGGGGTCCCACACGCTCCCAGCCGCCGGGTGGCTTTGCCAGGGAGAGGGGGGACCCACGCTCACGGCACGAACTCGCCGCTCCGAGAGAGCAAATCACGCTGTTTATTTATTGTCTGGTGTCCCAACCTCACGGAGACCGAAGGATGAAAGGGCAAGCAGAAACGCACTTGGAAATGCGCTGGGAGACAACCTTACCTATCAGCCACTGTGTCGTCCCTGCCACCGCAAAGATCTCTTTAAGTAAACCGGAAAGAAAAATAAGATAATAAAGGCAAGAAAACTTAAGAACGGTTTACTGAAGCACTTAGACTAAACTGCTGCAAGGTACGCTGACCCTTTGATAAAGCAGCTCCTATAAATCCTCCGCCTCTTCCACCTTCAGGCCTACAAACAACGCAGTCCCGCTCCTAACGTCGCTTCCACCGCTGAAAATTTGTGACATCAATAAAATCCTGGTTTGTCAGTACAAATGGAATTTTAAATTGAATTCTTATCAAATTAGCCTTTCATCAAGGTCACGCAATATTGTGTGAATAACCTTTTCAGAAGCTGTGTACATGGCTGCTGCCGGAGGTGAAAACGAGACAAATTCTAATGAGATTACTCAGCTGGAGCACTCAATAACATGCGATGGAGTAGACGGGGTGACATTAGGTTTAGCGATAATTTAAGTAAATGGATATACCAATGCTCGAAGCACAGTGCTTTACCCCCCCACTCGACTGTGAACACACGCGCCCGCTGCGCCGGTCTCATGGATATTCAGCAGCCACAGCGCACTGTCACGTCTCCCCCGCCAGCCAGATCCAAATAACATATTTTCTGGAGGGAACCGGGATGAATTGTAAATGTATCCCCTCTGCTGGCTCCCTGTCGCAATAAAATTTCTCTTAATTTCAGGCAGATAGTGTTTTACAACATTAGCAGCTGGAGGGATTTTCCGTCAGCCTTGTACCTAATCACCAAACTTGTGGGAAAAAACCCTGCATTTCAGCATTGTGAGCTCAGTGCTGCCAGGAGCCGAGCGTTAGCCCGGAGGGCTCGAAGATGCTCACCTACGCTTTGAAGCAAGGGCTCAGCCTCGCTCACTCCTCGCGGACTCTGCGCAGAGCCCCAAGATCCGTGCGGGACACTGCACCGCATCGCCCGGCCCACGGGGGCCCAGCAGAGCCCGGCAAGTGCCGGTCCGTAGGAGCCATCTGAGGAACCTCTTCTTGCCATAACGGAATAATCACAGTGCGGTTTGGGTTGGAAGGGAACTTGAAGACCACTGAATCCACCCCCTGCCCTGGGCAGGGACACCCCCACCAGCCCAGGTTGCTCCAAGCCCCATCCAACCTGGCCTCGAGCACTTTGATGTCCAATCCCAATAAACCAGCGTGAGCTGCTGCTGCTGTCCTTTCGGATAATGCCTTCTTGCAATCAAATACGTAGATCACATTACACGATTGAGAAACAAAATATCCAGCTGCCTAAAGACTCCTTCCCAAATAACAAAATAGACACATATTTGACAACTCAAAAAAATATTTCAGCAAACATAATAGAGAAGATAATGATAATTAGGCTAGCATTTTATGCCATAACACTCTTGAATGCCTACGAAAATACAATATTTTCAGCGAAAGATAATTGAAAAGATTATTTGGCTTATCTAAAATAAGTTTTTCCAAGCCTCAGCACATCTGTTACGAGGACTCACGCAGACATATGGCGTAATGCTGTAGGCTCAACCTACGGTTTATCACTCGGAGAAAGAGGTGGATAATGACACGGAGGTTTTTGTCCGTGACGGGGTCCCTTTGGCAGGAAATGGGCATCATCGCTTTTTATCAGACCCACGGAAAAGCGGAACCGATGGGACATGTCCAGGAGAAGCGCAGCCAGCAAAGCTGTGGGAACGGGAGGGCCGTGGGAGCCACCCCGCGGCAGCAGCAACGCCGGGACGGGCAGGGGGCTCCGCTCGGCACACCGGGGTCTTCGCTCCTGCAGGTACAAGCTGATCTAAAAGATCGTGCTCTGACATTTCACTGCAAACCCTCACAATTTGTTCTTTGTTGCTAAGTTACGTGTTTATCTGGCTCCCGAGCGGATGCCTCCAACACAGCACGTAAGGGCATTTTTTGCAGTCAGATACAGACTTTTGTATTCACTTTCAGCGACTACTCAAGCTGAGCATTTGTTTTGAGTACGTGTTCTTGCTATTAAGATCTGCTGATTGAACCTTTGCAGGAAAGCCACTTTCTGTCTGCAGCGGGTGTCTGCAGGGAAAATCCGGGCTCGGTCGCAACGGCACAGCGGATGCCGAATGGGTCTGCGGTCCCCGAGTGCTGGGGATACAGCTGAGGGAAAGGCAACATTTCTGAGAACATTCTGAGCTTTCAAAATTGAGCGTTTCAAATCAGAACAAAATCTGAAGGTCCACAAATTCCCTGTCGTTATCATTCCCTGCTTGTCCCCCTCCCCAAACGCTCCAGCTCCTGGCAACACCTCCTGCGCTCGGCCGGGTCTGTACTGTGCTGTCGCGCTTGCACCGGGGTACCCTCCAGCTGACGAGGGGGGAAGAAGCGTCCTCACACCTTGTTTTGGGGTCCCTCGGTTCTCTCCCTCATGTGGACGGCACCCCGGCCGTCTCGGTTGCCCTCGCCTCACCCGGTCTCCTGCAGCCACAAACAAGTCTTCCCGCGGTGAACACCCCCGGCTTCCCGGGATCTACCCATGCTTTGCATAAAGCCGCTTTGTGCGGCAGGGTTGGGGTTTTTTTTAAGTCTCAGCATTTCTAAAAATATTTACCCCCAATTCAACCAGTAATTGCGGCTGACCGAGTAGAATCTGGAAAAGGAAAGGCTTTTCCACTGGCCCTCAGTGGGTTTAATCTTCAGCACTGCTGTAAGAGACAGCTGTTTACAAACCAGAGGGGCCGTTAATATTTGCTTTATGAGGCATCTGAGCATAGACGGCACAGAAAGTCAAAATATCCAGTGCTGCAACCCTTCTACACATGCAAAGTGAAGCAGCATCTCATTATTCAAACGCAGAAGCCCGGAGGTGGTCCTCAGCAGAATTTCACCCAGAAGTTGCTCTGCTGGTGGTAACCGGGCTCCCAGCATGACCCGGGTTTACCCAGTGCGCTGAAGGGCCCGTCGTTTGCGTTCAATATTCAAAATACACTAAGCACAATGTTTGTGAAAAGTGTCAAATGCAATAATATATTCTTGTGTTTAACTTCAGGCTACCCGTTCGCCAGCTACGCTGGAAAGTGTTAGAATTGGACAAGATTTCCCAGGAGTAAAGGAAATCCATGTTCATATGATTATAAAGGCTGACAGGTGAACAAACTCTTCTACAGGGCAAGTGCAGATGCTCTAAGTGACATTTTTAAATTCTTAAGATTTTTTTCCATTTGCAAATAAAAGTTGCCTTGCAAAATGACAAGCAAACCAAGCAGATTTCCCAGAAACCGGCAATTTCTGTTGTCTTTTAATTCTTTTATTTTCCATAAGAGAAAAGAATGATCAGTGGTCAGGGGAAAAAAGCCCGCTCAGAAATGGATTTTTGCATCTCTCCCTTTTTAATCACTTATGGAGGAAGAGTAATAGGCCAGATACAGCACTAATTTTTATTGTAAGCTACTCTGGGAACATATTTTGCTCAGAGCCATTAGCAGAGAAAGCAGATTAACTGGCAAAGCTAATGGTATAGTGCAGCATAAATATTTACGTAAATGTTTGACTAAATCCTTTAGTAACAGGTCAAATTTTCTCCACATTTTTCACCTTTTGTTATGAGATTTTTAATGGGCTGATACCTTTCCATGCTTTAAAAACTCCTCGAGGGAGGAGGAGATGGCTGCACAAGGATCCTGGCTCTCGCTGCTGTGCTATTTCCATCACGTTGGCATTTATCAAGTAGGAGGAAACTTAAATTCCTGTGCCCCTACACGGGACGGTGATGCCTCGGAGAGGAAAGGGCGGCGAAGGGGACTCTCGGGCAGCAGAGTCCCCCATGGCTCCGGTGCCATTGCTGCACCCCCCGGCAGCGCCGGCGCTGGCTGCACCGAGCGGGGTGGCGTGCGGGTGCCGCAGCCGGCCGCGCTCGCATGGCGCAGCATCCGCCGGACCAGAGAAGCGAGAGGCGAGGCAGTCTCTACCAGGAACAGCTAGTCATCTCTTCCAGCAGCGCAAACATTACCCGTTTCTCCCTCCCCCCTTTCGTTTCTCATTTTTCCCCTACATAATTCCGAGGTTAATAATGAGCATTAAACACACCGAAGATCAATACTTTCCAAAAATCACTGAAAACTTGTTTTAGTTCAAGAAACTGGAGGTTGCTCTAGGGTCCTATTATAGTTTTACAGCCTTGAATTTATTGGGTAGGATTTCAAGTCAAACTATACACTCAGACATCAGAGAATGAAGGTCTGGGCAAACTCAATACGGCAACTATATTATCAAGTGAATCTAGCATTCTGCTCAGAAGCAGGCTTAAAATACATGGCTTAGACTCATCAATTTTCCATTTCATCTATCTACTAAAAAAAGAGAAGATTATGAGAAATCGCCACCTCGGGTCACTTATGAATTTCCCATCTAACATGGCTTTGATTAACATCTCAGACTCTTCTGGTATCGCGACCAACCCCGCTAAACCTGCCAGCCACACCGGCACCCGAATTCACCCCGTCGGCACGAGGACGAGGTGCTGCCAGAGCCTCAGCGAGAGCCGGGCCAGCCCCCCCGGAGCCGCCGGCAGCCCCTGCCACGGGTGGGCTTTTGTCGGGGTTTTTGTAGGGGTTTCCTGGAGCGGTCAGATGCGGTATTATTCTTCATATGCATATAAATACATACATACTGACAGACACCTCTCTCCCACACCCCTTACATCAAAGACCATTATCTGAGCTGGGAGCACTGGGGACTGACTATTCATTACTCCACGGCGGTGCATTTCACCCCTGCTCCTTCAGAAAATCTCAGATTATTATTTGTAAGAAAGGGATTTCTGAGCTGCTGTGTCCACACCGCCGCAAGCGTGTAATCCACGTTTAGTTAAAAAAGCTCCGTGCTTCTGCTCTTCGAAGGCACAGATTTCTGCCAGCATCCTACAGCCGATGTGGCAGCCCTGCTCAAGCATGAAGCGGTCTGACGAGCTTCCAAGGGCAACACCATGAAATGAAGAAAGAAAATAGCTGGCAGGACAAAAGAAGGGTACAAAAAATGTCCTGAGTCCCTCTGAAAGGAGGAATTTATTTTTTTTTTTTTTTAGAAAAAAAAGGTCTCAAATAATTTTAGGGAGCAGAATGTATCCCATGTTCCACAGGAGGAAATAAAGGTCAGCGAATCCCCGCAGTCCCTGCTGGCTGACCCGGGGAAGGGGTTTTCTGTTCTACCCCTTGCAGCGCACCCGCTCCAAGCAGCGGCACCGACGTCTGGCCCCTTCCAGGCAGCGCCTCCGCGGCCGCGCCGGGCCATGGCCGCTGTCACCGGCAGAGAGGGATGCAGCTCCCGCGCAGGCGAGGCCACCGCCGCTCCCGCGCACCGTTTCATCTGCTGCCCGCGCTGCCGGCGCTGTGCCAGGGCGCGCAGCAGACACACAGAAGGGACCGCAGTGTGCCAGCCCTGCGCGAAGGAACAGCACAGTGACAATGAGAGGAAACCTGTATTGGGACCTGTACTATTCAACATCTTTGTCAGCGACATGGACAGTGGGGTAGAGTGCACCCTCAGCAAGTTTGCTGATGATACCAAGCTGTTTGGCGAAGCAGACACGCTGGAGGGGAGGGATGCCATCCAGAGGGACCTGGACAGGCTGGAGAGGTGGGCCCAAGCCAACCTCATGCAGTTCAACAAGGCCAAGTGCAAGGTCCTACATCTGGGTCGGGGCAATCCCAAGCACAAATACAGGCTCGGCGGGGAATGGCTGGAGAGCAGCCCTGTGGAGAAGGACCTGGGGGTGATGATTGATGAGAAGCTCGACATGAGCAAGCAGTGTGCGATCGCAGCCCAGAAGGCCAACCGTATCCTGGGCTGCATCAAAAGAAGTGTGGCCAGCAGGGCGAGGGAGGGGATTCTGCCCCTCTACTCCGCTCTCGTGAGACCCCACCTGGAGTACTGCGTCCAGCTCTGGAGTCCCCAACATAAGAAGGACATGGACCTGCTGGAGCGCGTCCAGAGGAGAGCCACGAGGATGATCAGAGGGCTGGAGCACCTCTCCTATGAGGAGAGGCTGAGAGAGTTGGGGCTGTTCAGCCTGGAGAAGAGAAGGCTCCGGGGAGATCTTATTGCGGCCTTCCAGTACCTAAAGGGGGCCTACAGGAGAGCTGGGGAAGGACTTTTTACAAGGGCATGGAGTGATAGGACGAGGGGGAATGGCTTCAAACTGGAAGAGGGCAGGTTTAGATTAAACATCAGGAAGAAGTTTTTCACTGTAAGGGTGGTGAGGCACTGGAACAGGCTGCCCAGAGAGGCTGTTGAAGCCCCGTCCCTGGAGGTGTTCAAGGCCAGGCTGGACGTGGCCTTGGGCAACCTGGGCTGGTGGGAGGTGTCCCTGCCTGTGGCAGGGGGGGTTGGAACTCGATGATCTTCAAGGTCCCTTCCAACCTAAACCATTCTGTGATTCTATGATTCATTCTATGATTCTATGAAACAGGGAGAGCCCCGCAGCAGCCACCCCACGGCTCGGCCACGGTCAGAGTAGGACAGACTGCCGACCCAGCCTCTGCCGCACATGCAGCCTCCGCCACACGCGGCGCCTCCGCTTCACAGCCTGCCTCGCCAGGAAAGCACAAGGGGCATTTTCACGTCACACCTTTATGTTGTGTTTTGTCACACATTCACCGTTTCAACCAGTTGCTCGTTTTGTCTGTACGTATCATAAAAAAGAGGTTCGAAATGTTTTTTTAAAAAAATCATAGAACTATTATAACAAACTATAATGAATTTTCTAATTCTAATCTTCATTTTACAAATCACCCATTCTTACACCCTATAAAGAAAAAAATTCCTTATATTGTTCCTTTCTGGATAATCATTAATCCCGCCTGATGCTGAGAGGTCTTTGATATTTCATTCATGCTGGGCTGGTAACAGGTCAGGACTCCAAACTCATTTGAAGGTCACCAAGACGATGACTGGTGTCTGAGATCTGGTTTATCTCCATCAGGGGATTTTTCCCCTCCATGATACCAATTTGCTAAGCTAATATAACCGTGTCTATCTTTCTGATTAACTAAATTACAGTTGGTCATAAGGCATACATTTCTGATGGGGACCTTAATGTCTACAAATCAATCAAACATACATGAACGAGACTGGTAAGTGACACAGATTTAGTTCCCCAGAAGATGGGTAAGTAAGCTAAACCCCTAAATATTAATTTTGTAAAAGAAAAAAAGTGTAAACTATGGCAAAAGCGTGAAGTATGGCAAAGTCTGCCCGCAGAAAGCAAGCCGGCTGGGTTTTGCCTTGCACGATGGGAGCGAGGTGAGCAGCGCACCTTGGCCAAGAAGAGATCTGTGGGAAAGCATCCGTATCATCATCGTTAGCGCGGTTTAACTGGCAGCCCAGAGCCCAGCAAGACGTGCGATTGCTTCTGCCCTCTCCCCTTGCTCTGATCTACCCTCAGAGGGAAGAAGGTGCTGGTTTTCCGCTGGCAGCAGGGGAACAACGCTGATTTACCCCGGCTACAGCTCTTACCCTGCAGATGCCGAAAGAGCCTATCTCATGGTTCTCCAGTCGTGCAGGTAATTTCGCTCTTAATTAAACAAATGCCACAATGACAGCTGGGAATTAGCAGCTGTAGTTTGACCAAGTAAGTATGACACCTCCTTTAATTAAAAGAAAAGCCCTCAAAATTTCCCTAATGAAATTTCCACTCTGATAAGATGGAAGAGCTATGAATTCGCAAAGCAAGAAGTAACTGAGAAGCACAGCAATTCAATCAATGCAATTTTCTTGCAGGAAAATACTCAAACTAACAAGAAAAGAAAAACAGCTGTAGAAGTTGCAAAATGTCAACTTCCCAATTGATTTTCAGCTTGACTTTGTAGAGTGTCATTCCTAAGTAACGACTAGGAAAATGTATAGCATCCAAATTACATACAGGAGCACGACACTAGAGGTATTGAACTTAGATTTAACCGTTATATTTTTAAGTATGTTACACAAAATATTTTATTTCATAAGGAGGCAGGGACCTGCAAAAGAGGATATTAAGCCACCAGAGATTCAAATCTTTGACTTTTTTTAATATCGTCTCTTTTGCCAGCCTCAGAGCTACCCAAAGTAACTTATTTACATATTCTTACACACCAGACTTTCTCTTTTGATAGATAAAACATGTAACCCACTCTAAAGATGGAGAATCACTCTCTGGATTTTTTCTAAATAACATCAGATACGTAAAGAGACTTCCACTGGAATAAAATTTCCTCTTACTCGCTCGACTCAATGTTACCCCTCTGGACCCAGCCATCAAAATGCTTTTCATGTTGGGCAAGGGAGCACGGAGCGCTCCGCACCCGCCTCTCCCACAGCGGCATCCACCCCCTGCGGCCGTGGGGCAGAGGCAGACCCGGAGCGTCACGTACCTGCCACAGCGCACCACCACCACCATGCACGCGTCGTGCACAAACAGAAGGGTCCCGTCCACTTTTTCCCTTGCAAAGTCATAACGCGGTCAGACATGCTGTGACTATTAGCGAGCGATTCAGAAAAACTACAGGAGCAGAAACCATTAGGAGCTCGTGCAAAGAGCAGCCCAAGAAAGCAATTATTTCAGAGTCGGGGTTGCTGCCATCTGAAACAGGGATTTTCTCAACCTTTTTGTATTCTTTGTGGAAATTATCATTTGCCTCCAGACAATAATTTCACGACAAATTTGGAAGAGGATGTGCACCATCCTTGATGTCTTGTGGACTCTGGGTTTTGCCATAGGGAGTAAATACACGAAAAGTGGAAACTAGGTCAGGTTGCTAAGGACAAGGATAAAAACATAAGACAAATGTACAAGGACGAACCCACAAAAGCCAGGGGAGATAAACTAATCGCAGAAATCCAAACTAACCAGATCTTTCTGTCGCACTATTACCACGAGAAAGTCTGGGTGGCTGAATTTATACCCGCGAAAAGGGGACAACTGCTCTGCCTTGAAAAGGGGCAGCAGAGGTGGGGTCTCACGTGCCCTCAGGCCACCTGGGCTTGCTGAGCTTCGCCCTGGGCTACCGAGAAACTGCCCAAGGCCACCTCAGAGCCACAGTCACAGCGGCTGGGGCAAGAAGTCAGGGGAAGGAGGTGCCAGCCTGGCCGTGGGCTACCTCTGGGGCTGCTCCCAAGGGGGTGCCAGGAGGGGGAAAATGATATATTTCATTAGAACGGGGTTTTTTTACGAAAAACAGACTCTGCTGAAAATCATCTTTACAAGATGATGACCTTCATTTTATTTTAGATGAGCAATGTATGTATTCAATGGCAATTATTTTGTTTCTAGCAGCAGCAAAACCACCTAACGTTTCCTCAACGTAACAGAAAATTTATCTCCCTATATTCGCCTGGACAAAAAGCTGGTGAGTGGGTCACATACGCAGCTGGTACAAACTCATTTAGTTCCACGAACTTTGATTGAGCACCACAAATCATTGCAAAAGCAATGAATATAATGGCAAAACTCCCAGCCCCTGTTGGCGTGGCAGATAACCTGATGTGACAAACAGAGGACAGTGACTGTCAGGAATATATTGACTTTACAGGTGTTTCCAGGAACAGCGACTACAGAAGTTTCCAAAAGCAGGGACATACGGTCCTCCCTGCTTATTGCACGTGACTACATATTAATAGTTCCCGGGTTGTGCCTGGAAAAATAACTCTTTTTTACAATAGCACATTCCTGGCCAGCCCAGAAGGCATTTCCACGCGTTTGCAGCGTGGACGTCCTCTGTGCCCCATTTCGCCTCAGGTCTGCACTGGCTTCCCACACTAATCCCGCTCCCCGAGCCTCGGCCGTGCGGCACAGCGCATGTTCCTGTCCTCTTTAAAGCACTTGGAGATCGAGGGTAGCAAAGTGCTGTCTGATAACAGAATTGCCTTTTGATCATCAAAGCGCATGTTTAAAAAAAGATCAATGGGATTACTGCATGGGCAAAATCAGAACTCCCCAACGCCCGGCATCCTGGCTCTCGCACATAATCCTCCGCCCTTTTGTCTTCTCACCAAAGGAAAGGGGAGAAAAAAAGAACCTGCACTCAAGCCCGCTCTGCCGCAGAAAAGGTCAGCCCTCCCCACCGCTGCGGTCTGAAAGGCTCCGGCTGGTGCCCCCCCCGCGCCCCACCTTTGGACTGAAAGCAGGGCAGTCCCATTTAATGGGATTTTTTTTTTTTTTTTCCTAACGCAAAGCATTCTGGCATCATTTTTTTCCAACAAATGACAAGGTTTGCACCGCAATAAGGAACAGCAGGGTGGAGGACTGGGTTGCACTTGGCTGACTGTGATTTGTTGGTAAATAATAAATCAGCTGAGCGTTTCCCAGGGATGCACAGGATTTAGCTATGAGCATAAGAGGAGGTGGACTCCTTGAAAGGCCGTTTGCAACAGCCGGTTTTCTCCAGTGCTCCCCGGCCCGGCACAGGGGAGCTCCGCGGGGAGCGCGCGGCCCCTTCCCTGCCCAGCGCCGGCTGCCGAGCCCACCGCTCGCCCGAGCGCTCCCAGAACTGGTATCGCTGCTCAGCCAGGATTTGATAAAACAGAGCGTTTATTCTAATCCCATCACCTTTTCCTTTTCTCTTTCTTTTGTTTATTTGGTTTTTGTTTCAGCTGTTTGTTGCTTCAAAATGACCTACTTTTCCCCGCCGAGGAGCTGCGGCTCTGCTCGCCTCTAATGTTGTTTTCCTCCTCCCCTCCCGCCTGAGCCGACTAAACCCAGACCGCGGGCTCTCTCAGGGCTGAGCTTTTATGTTATTTACTTACGCTGTGATTGGTACAACGGGGCTGTGAGACCTGATGAGACTCTTCCAATTTTACTGAGGCAAAGAAATACTAATATTAATAACTCAATTGTTCAGAGTGGCGATAGTTGTTAGCGATGTGCCTTCAGCCACGGTGCCCCGCGCTCTCCCATCCCCGTGTGCCAGCTCTCCTCCTGGCACGGCCGGAAGGCAAAACCCCCCCTGTGCCCACACCCGCGCACGCAAAGCCCTGACCCCCGCCATTCCCCGTCCCTCTCGGCGGATGGTTTGAATGCAGCGGTGGAGGCGAAGCGCTGGCTGCCAGCGGGCTCTGCTCCGCGCCCCAGGCCGGCGGCCCCCAGTCCCGGGATCCGGCAGGACACGGGCTCTGGTGAGGCACCGGGACGGCAGTGCCCGGCTCGCTGCCTGCATGGGTGACAGCGCTCCATCCCCAGCGTCCCCGCAGCCCGGCACCGGGCACCCGCAGCCGACGGAGCGATCTGCTGCCACGCTCCCTCTTGGTTTTCTCTAGCTGGGGAACAGGCAAGAGTTTTTGCACCTAAAGCAGGCGGCAGTGTCAGCAGTGCCCAGAAACCAACAGGTTCGGTTTGGCGGGGGTCTGAACCCAGCACTTACTGGGCAGCAATGCTGACCTGACGCAGCGCGAGAGGTGCCACGCTCCCGCACCGCCACGCTGCCGACCGCCGGCCCTCGGCTCCCGGGGCAGCTCCCCCAGGGCACGGAGCAAGCTTCACTGCCGTATGTATTACGCTTTGGTTATTCCTGCATTGTTCTCAATGGAGTACACAGAATCACGGTGATGTATTATTTATGAGAAATAAATATTAATCAATGTCAATAAATATTTATGCATGCATAAAAACAGAACGGCACAGATAATGGCCAATGAGTGGTGGTGTATGTCCTTGCACTCGGGGAACTTGGCAAGCACTATAAATACATCAACCAGACACACAAATATACTCGCTCTCTGGGGCCCAAATATAATACCAAGTGTAAACACTCAGCGTTAAAATCAGCTACACAACAACGTTTTTTTAAACCCACAGTAAAATAAAGCCTAGTGCTTCAAGGGGCTGTTGAGACAAATGGGATTTTTAAACCGCCTCATACACGTAATAGGGACGGGGCTTAGAGGATGCTGCTGAACGAACACCAGAGACACGTCCTCTGCGGAGGGACTGTCCGTCGGTCCGGCTGCGGAAAGGGTGCAGAGCACCGCTGGATCACTGCTCTCGGGGTAAGTTCTGGGCGGTGTTCGCAAGAGGTCTGCAGTGCAATTCCTCACATGCTCTTGCCTGCTCTTACCTTCCTACGGAAAATACCTACTCGTGTATAACCTCCCGGTCTTTGCTTGCCACAACTGAAATCCTACAAGCAGCTGGAGATTCATCCGCAGTGGAGCTGCCTCTCGTGAGGACCAGCCTCTGACCATCACCGCCCGATCGCTGAGGACCAGCGCAAGCCCGGGATGGTTCGGAGCACCCTCTTTGCACGATGCGGTGCCCTGGTTTGGGCAGGACGGCACCCAGAACACCCCTCCTAAACCCGGCCGAGGCCTCTGGATCATTAACAGTAACAGCAACGTGCCGCTCGCTCCTGCACGAGGAGGGGAGGGAGCTGACGTGCTGCTCGGGTACCCGAACCGGCACTGGGACTGCATGGGCAGGGACAGATTTTCCATGCAAATCACCCATCTCCTCAAGAAATCACACCTGAATATTAGCAAAGCTCTCCTCCGATCTCCAAACCAGGTGGTAAACTGCAGTCACAAGGTGATACTCAGCCGGTGTCGTCCCAGTCCCAGCTCGTAACCTGCACTGGAGTAATCCAATCCATTGATCGGACTCGTTTCATGGTAACTGCTGAAGAGTTCTGCTAAACTTGCACAGCACAGCAGCAAGATAAAATGCCACGGGGAACAAGAACCAGTAGATTAAAATTTTGTCCACCTATACAGAAATCAATCAGCTAAATGAGTCCAGCCCTTTTGAACTGAGTTATAAACACTGAAATTTTCAGGCTCTTTACCAGCGTGGAGAAATAATTTCTGAGGTTCAAGTAATCCAAACTCTGACCTCCATAATTGTCAGCTGCTCGTAAGCACAACTGGCCGTCGCTTGCTCGGGAGCAGCCGCTCTGCTGCCCTCTTCTCCAGCAAGAGCAGCAGAGCCACCAACAGCCCCAGCGCCGCTCCGGGTCGCTGCCCAGCCGGACCCCAGCCCGCTGCCGGCACTGCCCTCCCTGCTTTTGAACCTGCTTCTGAGCAATTTCAGATTCGCTCTTGGTGGGGAACGCAGCAGTTTCAGCACTTGTCTGACAAGAGCACCCGACACCGCAGCTGGGCGAGCGGGTGTTCGTCACCCGTCCAACACCGCAACGCGACCCGGCGCAGCACGCGAGAGGGGTACGGGGTGGCACGGCCACCCCAGCGCCCGGAATCACCGCCTGCCTTCTAGACACTGCCACCGCGAAAACAAAACAACAATAAAACATGTATTTAGCAAAGTCCCAGAATACCATTAACACTTCCACAAATAACGGCAGCATCCACAGCCACCGAGCAAAGCCGCTACCCAGGCTGGGCCGGGAGGGACGCTTGGAGACCCACGCATGCAGACCCATGCATGTTGGTATCTGCTGAAACACCACCTTTTGTGTTCTTTCAAAGCAAACGAATGGTCATCCTCTTTATACAAACACTTCTACCCATTATGGCTATTATTTAGAAGCACATTCACAGGTTGCTTTCCCCTTTCCTTGCTCTAAACGAATGCTCAAGGGAACGCTCAGCCATGCTGCAGGGCACCAGTGCCGCTCCACGCTGCTGGTGATAACCTCCTTAGAAGTTTACCTTTTGCACTTCCAACTCACCAGGTCTCCAACTTTAAGGTTCTTTTCATCACAACAAGCAATACCTTTTTTGACTTTCTGATTTCTCTGTCCTTGAAAACCTTTCTGTTGCTTCTGCAAAGCATCCGCGTATTCTGGAGCAGGCGCTAATCTGAACCTACTCCCCACTTCGCCCACTGACTCCCATGACCTGCTCCTCACCTCCCAAATACACACGGAGACAAGAAAGAAACCATCTCCATGCTGCTCATGTTTCCTCAGCACACATCACTTCCTCAGCTATTAAAATAAAAAAAAAAAAAACCTTATCAAGTGAAAGCATTGAGAAAGGTGGATGGGAAACAACATGCAACAGTCTTTATCTATGCAATGTCGCGTTGATTCCCTGTCACAAGAGATTTACTGAAGGAAGCGGGAAAATAACCAACCCAGTCAAGAACACTTAGAAAAGCTGAAAGTCGAAGAGAAATTAGGGCTTACAACCACAGCAGGAGCTGTTGGTAATCAGTATGTGCCACCATATGTTTTAATAATTTCAGATTTCTCACATGTCTCTGGGGAACCTCAGAGGGGTTTTCATGATCTTCACTCAGTTTTCAAACTTACGGCTGTTCTCATCAATAAAAGATTTGGTTTACTCACTGTGGCAACCGTATAATGAAAAACAGGTGCAGCTATGTAATATTTCTCTTTAATTACTATTTGTGGGGTGAAAAAGAAGAATTAATTATTCTGCATTGTTAGGACAGAATGAACCACCTACTAATTACAATCTTGATTTTAATTCAGGTGATGTTGCACAACATTCTATTAGTCCAAGTAAATATTAGCACTAGTTTTAATCATTTTTTCTCTTCCTCCCTGCATGAAGCATCTACCTGATGGGGACAGACACACATAAGTTAGAGTTATGGCTTTTTCCTCTCAAACACCTAGTCCAGAGAAATAAAACATTGTTTTTCCTCAGCATGAAAGAAGAGTTGTCTTCCCCCCCCCCCCCCCCCCCCGAGCTATTTTCTCTAGCATCAAGTTTGTTTTTATGACTTATGGGTGAATAGTGTGAATTCAAGGAAAACCTAGTCTTCCATTATTTATTCATACTATCCTTCAAAGTCAACCCACTCAAGAATTCACAAACATTTCTTTATTTTCGATGTGTGTGTGTATGAATGGATATGTCTGTTAAGCATTAGCCTTGCTAACAAGCTTCCTGACGGTCAATTTTTAATTCCTGGCAGGGGTCTGATATCCAAATCTTACCAAAAAAGAAGAAACACACAGAAATCCCTATCCACAAAGGAGTTGTGTTAGCACTTACTGAATGCAAGTTTGTGATGAGACGTGCAGAAGGCTCCAGCATTACTAAATTATGCATGGCTGTGCATTCAGCAGATCCTTCGCTTTATTTGCAAGGGTTTCACTTGCCAGAGCACTCCAGGGAAGAAGGGGAGGCTCTTGTCAAAACAAATACACTCAACCAAAGAAAGAGGCTTTCACCAATTAACTGATAAAGTTTCTTCATTCTTTTCTTTTTCTTCTTTCTCCCGCTCCCCCCACCCCCTTTTTAAGCAGCGCTCTGGGGCTGCGGGGGCAGCGAGCAGCGGGCTCAGTTTGCCGACAGCGATGACATTTACATGGGGAAACGCGGGGCTGTGTCTCTCCTCCTCCCTCCGCTTCGGCCCTTGGCACCGCCAGCGTGTGCGTCCCACACGTGCATCCCCCGTGCCACCGCCAGCTGCGGCGCAGGGAGGAGCCCGAGCCCAGAGCCCCCAGTGCGGAGCCCGTGAAACCGTCCGGCACCACCGCGTACCCCAGCGCTGAAGGCTGCTCCCCACCATGCCGGGACCGCAGGGACGGGAGGCCAGCGGCACATTTGGGGTTCACCAGCCACCGCTGCCCCACGCTCCCCGAGGGCGACGGCCACGCCGGGCTGCGCCTGCCTCGGCACCACCAGCATCGTGCCCCGGCTGCCCCTGGCGCCGGCGCTGGAAGAGGCAAGCTACAGCCCATCACGGTCATGAAAGGCGATGGTTTTCTGCTGGAAAATGACATCTTGCTGTAAATAAAACTCTGTTGCCCATGCTAGTGCTGATTAAATCAAAATGTGTTTTGAAAAAAAACCCTAGAAATACAGTACCTTAAATCTGTCAAATTGCTCTGTTTTGACTTTATTGAAGAGGAGAATTGAAAGGGGCTGGCTTTGAAACAGTTTCTTATTTTGAAGTTAATTGTGCTGTTATTTATCATTCAAATCATTAGGGAACACAAGATGGTACAGAATAGTACTCTGTGCTGTACAGATATCAATAATCATGTAAAATACAATCGAATAAAGAACTGACTTAGTTGAACAAAATGATTTTACTGCAGCAAAGCAAATTAATTTAAAAACATTAATAGCCCAGTAAATCTGGGTGGTTTTTTTGTTTTTGTTTTGTTCCAAACTGGAACAAAATTTCAAGGCTGCTAAACCCCCACACAACCAACTCCATTTAAGCTGTTTGTTTAAACATTTTCTAAAAGTTAATTGGATTCCCAGTCACGTCCTGAAATTACTATCAATCAATCCAGTCACTCTGGCATATTCATCAGCTATATGGGATACTAATCCAGGCTGTTAAAGGAAATAACTAGCTGTTAAAAATCATTTGGAAGCCTCTCCACCATCCTATACCAATCTTCCTAATTATTAAGAATAGAGTCATAACCCAGCTGCCTCTTTCTGACATCGTTAGCCTTGAAAGAGCAAGAAAATCTATTCGCCTGACTCAGAAGCGCTGCAGAGGGCGGTTAGAAAACAAAGCTTTATCTTCCTTTTCTTTCTCTGCGCCAGCACCAAAAGGCAGGGACAGGCCCGGCCGTGCCCGTGCCCAGCAGGGCTCCTCGCAGCGATGCCCGCGCCGGCTCCGGCAGCCTTGCCGCTGGGCACCCGCCACCTCCGGGAGCCGGCGCGGGTCACACACGGGCACGGGGCTGTCGCGCGCTCTCCTGAAAGGCAGGAGCTGCAGGGAGCGAGGGGACGGGCGGCCTGAGCAGTGGGTTTCCACTCCCGCCCCGGGCAGCAGCGTCACCGCAGGATGCTCTCGCCCACGGCGCAGCAGACCGGAGCCACCCAGGGCTCTGCAGGGGACAGACCCCACGGCCAGCCCGGCGCCAGCCCGGCTCCAGCCCGGGGAGGGGGGCAATAAAATGCCAGGCCGCTGCTTGGGTGTTTTTTGATGGCTACAGCACAAAAAATTCCAGGACCTGGGGCAGACAGGAATGTGCGGACCACCTGGAGGAGCTGCCCGACAGACGCAGGCTGAAGCCATGCGCAACTGGAGGGCTTTCATCGGGTAGAGCGAGGCACGCTTGTGAAGAAGGGTTCATGTGCAGTGCTCTCCTCCTGACATCTCCCTGTGAACCAAGGTAACAGCGGACTGCCTATGGAGACCGGCCTCGGGACGCAGGGCAGCGAGTCTCCGCTCCCCGCTCTGCCCAGCGCAGGCAGAAAAGCCAAACCTCCCCGATTTTCACTTCCCCGTCTATTACCGTTCCAGTTTCCCAGCTGCTCTGCCTCCCGTCAAACCACAATCACCTCAAAGCAGGGGCTGCCCTCACGAGCCGCGTGTTCCCTGCGATCCCAGTCAGGGACGATGCCGTTGCCCCGGGTTCACACCTCACAGAAGGGTTTGTAGGTTTTCCCTCCCAGTTCCACGTTCCAATCCGTTCCCTGGGCGACCCTACGTGACTTGCTGCACTGGATCTCCTCCCGCCGCACGGGTACCAGGACCCCAATTTCTCAGCAGTTTGCGGTGCCTTGCTTTTTTGATCCAAACTTGACAAACCTCGAATGAATGTTCCTGGGGTTCCCCACCCCCCCAGGGCCACTGGGGCTCCAAGTCCATCTAACATCAAACCCCGCAACTCACTCACCAGCCCTGAAGGTCCTTCCCCAAAGTCTTATTCCTGCCCCTTAGCCAAGTTTCCCGACTCAGAGCCTTCGGGTCCCCTCCATCCCAGCCCACGGCGCAGGCAGCCCTGACAGAGACGGAGCTGATTTGGATCCTCTACAGCTGTGCTCTCCCCGCCTGGCAGATGCGGTTCATTATAGCTGACTAAGATAAATGCCCGTATTCGTGGAAGTCTCCTAAGCACGGTACCCACGGCAGCGCCAACCAGATAAGATGCTTGTACACAATGCATTACAGCGTGTCCTGTCGGCTCTGCCAGCCCCTCGCTGGCGATTCAGAAGACTGAGCTGAAAACAATTAAAAATGTAATGGCATGGCTCTCTTACCTGGGAATTGACCCAGAAAGGAGATTAGAATAAAGCTATGGGAAAAAGCATGAGGTAGTTTACAGCTTCAGTGTTCTCCATCCGAACTAGGCGTGCAAGGAATAGACGACAAGCCTCAGCCCGACTTCGCTCCCACCACCACGAAGCACCAGCAAGTTGCCAAAGCCAACAGAGCAAAATCCCCCGGGTGCAGGGTCAGCTCTCCACACCTCCGGCTCTTCCACCGGCTCCCACCAGTGGAAATTACTCTCCTGTCAGCATGAGCAGCAGAGAAGTTGTGCCTCAGCCCTGCAGTTCTGGTGAATTAGTTTGAAGTGCGCACAGGGATGGTGTTTAGCCAACGTGCTGGGCAAACTCCAGTTTGCAGCAACAACCTTCCTTCTCCTCCAGCACCTCCCGGCGGGACGAAGCGGACACAGAAAGCATGGCTCTTACTTACAGCGCAGGCACTTAAACTGCTCTGCCGCCACTCTGATACGTGGCCATTTTAGGAACTCTTTGCCCCTCTTTTCAGTGGATCAGAACGACATAAAAAGCCTTTGGGAGGTATGAGAGTTCAGCCTACTCTTCTCACACGCGCCCTGGGCTGGATACTCATGTCTAGGTAACAACATTTGTCCCAAGCCACATAGGATACACTCATCCACAAAACACCACGTATGAAATAAATATAGTTGCTCCCCCACACACGCTCTGATAGTTTTGGTGGTGCTGGATGATGACATCAAACATAGACTTCTATGGAATAAAGCTGTCAGTCGCACTGAGAAGCCAACAAATTGATGCCTGAATGCAATTAGTGACATATTTTGCATTAGCAACATGATACTCTATTTTAATGTTGCTGTTTTGACACCCATCTCTTGTAGAAAAATGCACAATCATAAGACTAATCTTTTAATCCCTTAATAGCAGCACTTTCTAATGCTCTCCCAGCTACCTCCTTAGAGCAGCCAAGAAATAGTACGCACGTGCTTGTGTAACCCTGCACGGACCCTACATATACACTTATGACCCCGTGGATATTCACCAGGGGACGCCAGGTAAGAAACTGGTCGTTTTCTGTATTTCCCCATCCCACCATATCAAGCCTGGGGTGGAAAATAGGAAGAAACGGACTTGGACCATCCCTGCGCGACCTCAGCAAGAGGAGGTTTTTTCCCCTCACTCCAAAGAGTCGGTCTCCGGAATTCTGGTCATTCTGCTAGGATTTCAGAAGTGTCTGTTATGTTCAGTCACCTTTTCTACTGCCTTAAGTTTTAGCCTCGCTTTCTTTTTTAAAAAAAAAAAAAAACAAAAAAACCCAAACCCCAACGTTAATGTTATTACTTTGGCCTATGGACATTCATAGCAGTCTCTTTTCTGGCCATGCGCCTGTTTCTCTGTAGCAGTTTTGTATGATGCTCTTTTGCTCCTCCAGAAAATATTAGCTAGATCTTATCCTTTTCTCCCTTCAGCGCAGTTCTTATATCTGTTCTGTCCTTTGTCACCAGACACAGCAACACCTTCTTTTTTTTCTTTAAAAAAAAAAAAAAAAAAGAAATCAGCAGCAAGGGTGTTCAACTATGTCTCATTTCACAAGAAGACAGATGAAACCCTTTGACAACAACAGCTGGGGGATGGTTCTTAGGGATTTTTTTTGTTGTTGTGGACTTTGTTGTGGTTTTTTTTTTTTCTGTTAAAAACATACCCCTACATGCTCTACCTTGCATGGAAGCGGCAAACCCATGGTGCCCAACCCTCCACCATGACTATGCTTGAAAGGAGTGACCTGACTCTGGAGGGGAAGTTCGCTAATCCTGCGTAACACAGCCGTGGGGAAACAGACAGCTGATGACTTTCCCCATCTTCCATTTCTTGGCCATTGCTTCTTTCCTTTGCCTCAATTCCTCATACAAATTTTTATGTACAAAGAACCCTAAGAAACACCAATAAAGCAGGGGGAAAACCCAAGTGCTCACTCTGATGGTTTGAAGCACAGTATGGATTAATTGCAGCTCTCCAGTGCTGGAAACTCTAACCTATGAATACCTAATCATCATAGATAACTGCTCAACAAAACAGCTGTTTGGGCACCCCATTACATATATTTATAGTGGTGGCAATTCAGAAAAAAAAAAATACTGCTTTACAGAGAGAGTTAAAAAGTGATGCAATTTGCAACACACACACACACACATTAAACAACCATAAAGCTCCCGCACTGCATTGGCACAGTATTGTAATGTATGTTGGCATTATGTCAGGAAAAGCAGTTTCCTAGATTCAGCCACATTAATGTTCATCCTAATGAACTCTCTGGAGGAACTGTCATAAATGACAGAATATCATAAAAGAGCTTTGCTTCCAATAAAGGCCAGAGATAGCATACACTATGATTATATTCAAGGGACGAGCTCTGATCTGTGATGTTTCGAGGCGAGGCAGTGATATTTCTGGTTTATCAGTTATTCATTGGGTTAAGCTTGTTCCTTTCATCTCCGCAGCAGCATTTGAAGTAGGATTCATGGAAAAGAACTTTAAAGATGTCCTCCAAAGTTATTAGAGATAATAATTGAAATAGTTCTTTCGGCTGACAATAAAGTCAATGGCTAAAATTATTCAAGCTTTTAAAATCAGATAATAAACGAAGTTTCTTCCTACTGGTAATCAGCTCATTTGGTTGCAGAGATCTTCTTAATAAATTCAGCTTGATTAACTCCAGCCTAGTTACAGAAGGTTATTAGTGTTGTGGAGTTTATTTTTGGTGGGGGTTTTGTACATTTGGTTGGGTTTGTTGTTTTTTCTTTCAGTTGTATGGATGCTAGGGAAGAGGAAGAGAGATGGGGCCACATTTTCATCTGTGGGCAGCTGGCATACCTGCTTTGAATTCAGTTAGGCTTTCTTAAATAGTCAAAACGAGGAAGATGTGAAAGGAAGGTTGTCACCCCTCTGCTTTCCTCCGACGGGCAGCTGTGGGACTGAAGTATTTTGTTGAGTCGACAGCTCCCCAGGCAGGAGGAGCCCAGCCGGGGACCTCGCAGGAGTCAAGCCAGCAGCCGTCCGACGCAGCCGGGTATCGCCCTGCGGCTCGGTGCACGCCGTGGGTGTCTGCGCGCAGCAATGGCACGCCTGGGCAAGGGGGACCTGTGGCCATGCTCAGTGGAGTTTTTGGACCTGACAGACACCACTGCTGCCTTCCCCAGTGGGGACACAGGGGCTGGGGGCGACATACGGCCCTGCCAGCAGAGCTAGACCTACGGGAAGAGAAATCACAGGTAATTCAGAGAATCTGGGAATCGTGCCGGATTTCAAGGAAACCATTCTGGAAAGCTTTATTGCACACCAAGCCTAAGCTGGATACAAACATCCACCAAGTCACCACGCTTTTGCGTGTCCCTGATGAGCTTGATCAGACGCATGCCAAGCGCCAGCAGTATACCCGTGCAGGAATCGCGAGCCGCGCTTTACTGACCCATGGGTTGTGCTAAATAACACTGAAAAGCCATCCCGCGCTTTCAGAGGAGAACAATACCAAGGAATGACACCCCTTGGAGAAAACCACCATTTCACAGCTCTGTGGGAGCGACTGCTGGGCTAATTACACCCACAGAGTATTACAGCAGCACAGATTTACCTTGACATTGAATATTTCTCTCCGTTCAGTCGCTACTTTTATGCCACTCAGGGAAGTTCACTCAAAAGAAAGCATTTACCCTGCAAACTATGCACATCTCTCGGCAGCAGTGACCATCCCTAAGCGGATGGTCTGCAAAGCCACTCCTACCTGGTGACATGAGAAGTTTCTCTCTTCCAGCATACCTTTCCTATGTACTTAGATGCTTGCAACCAAATTACAGCTCTTATTACCATCCTTTTTGCAGCGTCATCCAACAGGAAAACTTAATTCAGCACGCAACGGATAAACATAACAGAAGTCACCGATAGCTCACAGACTATTCCCTACTTCATTTTGGGAATGTAGGTATACGCCTTCCCATTCACAATGAATGCTGTCTGAGGATGCTGTATTTGCTGTACTGGTTGCTGCTCACGTGGATCTTTTCTCTTCTCTTGTTTTTAATTCATTCCTTTTTCAGCTCCTTCCTTCCTAATTTCTGCTCCTTTCAATAGTTTCTGCCTCCTTCCCCCTCCACCTCCCCAGCTGATAACAAATGCAGTGCATGGGATTTCAAGTCACGCTATCACGCCCAAGATATTTGAACGACTCTGTAATTAGTCCAAACCAGTTCCATCATTGCTTTCTGAAAAGAGCAATTTTATATAAATTGCAACTGCAATCTAGTTTCCAGAGAAACAGATATTCAAGTTTAGGATCCAAATTCCAGCCCCCATGCTGCAGCCCTCCTCTCCCTCGGTACGGGGTATAAGTCCACATAACAGAGCACAGGAGAAAGCAGCCTGACACAGAATAACTACTTCATCATTTCCACGGCCAGCAAGGGACGAGACACCAGATGTGCTGCGCTTCACACACACCAAAGCTAATAATAGTCCTCTGGAACCAGCACGTGCTGGGATCAATTAAATTCATCTTCTGCCTCCTCTCCAGCCAGCTCTGTGCCAGCAGTGCAGGCAGAGAGGTGCGATTCCCACCTTCCTTCACGGGCTCTGCTATGGATTTTCAGGAAAACAAATGCTGCTGGGTTTTGCAGTCCCCATTCCTACTCTTGGTATCTTTGCCATCCCCTCGAACCCCCACAACGGGGTGGCCAATATGAGCTAATATAGCCTCCTGCGAGATTAAAGCAATTTAGCAAGCAGAAGATGTCCTCATTTAATAATCTCACCATCTCCATCATCCTGACAGCATGTCTTCAGCAAGCCATTAAAGTCTAAAATTTAGTGGGGACAGGAGATAGGGAGGCCTGTCACAGCCACCAGTGAGCCAGTCCCACAGCTTACCTGCCAGCCGCAATCAGGCACCGAGAAATTCCTCTGCTGCAGGTTTAAAAAAAAAAAAAAGAAAGAAAAATCAATCACCATCATCCTGATGTGAGAAAGTCCCCAATGCTCCAGACATGCCGGGTAATTCATCACTTCCTCATAACATATATCTGTCCCTTGCTCCTAATCAAAAATAAAACCACCAAGAACTGAACATATGGAAGGCAGCCCTGTCTCTGGGGGGCACTTCCACCTCTTCCCCCCCCCAAAACCCTCTAACAATAACTATCATAAAGCAGCCCACCCTAAGAATTCAAGTATGTTTCAGTCTTTAAAAAAGTATAAATTAGGGTGATGACATAGTCATTAAGCAAGTCTGCTCCCGGAGTCAGGAGCAAGAAAGCTCTGGAGACAGCCCAAGGCTGAGTCTTTTGGGAGTCTTCCGAAAAGCCCTAAACGGTGCCAGCCCAGCCCCCACTGCTGCGAAGCAGAGCCCCTTCATCCACGAGAAGGCAGTTTTTGGTTGCAGTTACCCAAATCTCTCACGTGGGCTCAGCCAGCTACGGACACCAGGACACGGAAAGACAGAGGCTGAGGGAGAGTCACCTCCAGCACCGCACCCTCCTCCCACCTCATCCACCTCCCAGGGGACTCACCCAAGCTGATACCCTCCGGCCCACGCAGCTGCAGAGGGTGAGGGCCCACCGCAGCTCCGGCCGCCCTCCAGAGGTGCCTCGCCATGTCTCTGCCGCAGAGAAGCCACCAGCGGGAGCAGTTGGCTGACACCGGGTGGGATGAAGGCCCCTGGAGGGACATGCGGGCAGCAGGGACTCAGCCCCACGGCCGAACTGGAGTTAGATCCCAACTCACATCAGCTGTGTGCATGCTGCGCTGCCCGTTAATTAAATCACCGCCTCGGCACCTGTAATGGAAAGCAGAGCTGGGTGTGGGGCCGCCCATTGTGAAAAGCAGGCTTTCAGTTCTTTAGGCCCCCGAAGCAGCAGAAATACAAATGCAGGCAAAGAAAACATAAACACTGCCTTGCCTTCCTCCTGGCTTGTTTCTGAGAAATAAACCAAAGATTCCTTTAAAATTCCACGTATTTCTAGCTCTTACTCGCTGCTTCAACAAACGCCACGCTCCCAGAATACCCTCCATCTGCTAAACGCTTGCAGAAATTTTGGTTTGCTCTTCATTTACCATCTTAATGAATTGCCCTGAAGCTTACCTTTCCCTTCTCACCTTTTGCTTGTTTATCAACTCTTTCTCGCCACATTTGCTAATTATTGCAGACATTTTTGTTTAAGGGAGATTTGCTCCTTTCCTGCCAATCTTCCCTTTCTACTTGACCCTGCAGGAAAGTTGCTTATCAAAGTAAACACAATCTGCCTGGTTTGCATATGTAAGAACAAAGACAGTAAGTGGGAAACAAATGGGCCGTGTTACAATACACAGTGTTTCTGCTTTGCAAGTTCTCCACCTCTACCTTCCTAGAAGGAAGGAGTATTTCATTCGAGGAGAACAAAAAGTGCAGTCCCTCCTCCATCAGCTGAGATTTGTACGGGGGACACCATCGTGTCAAGCAGCAGAGGTGGGATATGAGCACTGTTTACGTAAAGCAGCAGATGGTGGAATTACATAACCCGAAATGTTATATATGTATAGATATTTATATATCAATTTCACCGAGGCTGGAGGAAATTACATCTCGGGGACAATGCCTATTGCTAGTTGTGGCGTGGGTCTATAAACTGCGTGAGAAGTTGAACACCTTTTTGGGCGCTATGTCTCAAGAACAAAAAATTTAGGTGCAGATTTCTGTCTCAAACCTTATCCCAGCAGAAACGAAAAGGAAGCAATTGGTGCTAAAGCTCATCAGGGAGAAAGTAAAGAAATTACCATCACTTGCTTTCATAAAGTGTTTGCAAGATGAGTGTTCTGCAGCCGCAGCTGTAACTGTGATGCTTCGCAGGGCTTTTCCTGGGAAGGATCCCTTGGGCCAGCGCCACGCAGCTCTGGAGGGGTCTGGGACAGGAGCAGAGGGGCCGTTGCTGCAGCGGAACGCGTTGCTGTCCTGCGCTGGCGCCAGGCCTGTGCGCAAGCTCTGCTCTCCTGCCGCCACGTCCCGCTGCCTTTCCGAGGGTCCGCGTCCGCAGGAGCCCACCGGTGCTGTGCCCGGGCGGGGGGCGGCGGTGGACGGCAGCGAACCTGGCGGCGCTCTGTGAGCAGGAACACCGCGCGGTTAATTCCCAACCGCTGGCGGAGATGGCAGAATTACAGCAGAAAGAGGCCCCAGAGTACATCAAGGTAATTCTCTTCAGCAGCTCCCGTGCTCTTAAAAGGTCTCCGTAGTGCGAGAGCTACAAACCATGCGAGAGCAAAGCCTCCCAGCACCGACTCTGCTATTGTAATAAAAGCCCGTAACACTGTTGGTTAAGTCTAAATGCCACTCAAAGGAATTAACGCGAAGAAATGCTCTGTTTGACCTTCCTTTTGGAGCACTTCAGGCTTTCAAAGTAGCACAGAAAGAGTACGGTTCCTGCCTCTCCTCCCCACCGCTGAGACTGAGAGGAGGAATTCCGCCTGGCCTGGATGCAAACAGTTATTCACAATATATAAATAAAGCTTGCTCAGGAAGCGATCTTGAAGGCACTTAGGATAATCCTAGTGATAAGTACCAAACCGGCTGCTGAGTGTTTGCCAGACGGCACTTTAAAATAGTATTTGTTTAATTTGTAAGTGTATAGCATGCTTTGGTGAGTAACTGCCTGGGGTCAGATGTGAGGAGTCACTGCTGCGTTCAGCTCCTGTGAAAGCAGCGATATAAATCGCCAAATCTGTAAAAGGATGTGGAATACCATGTATGTGCCACATCCTGAAATCCTTTGAAAATCCGGCCAAACCCGATGGACACTGCTGAGGCTCTGAAAACCCCGCCGGGGTACGCGCTGCTGCAGTACGGGGGAGCACCCGGGAGCTGCCGGTTATCGCCCCAGAGGTGAGAGGGGCGCTGTCTGAAACCCACCGCGGCGCGTCCCTCGCGGTGCTGTGCCGGTGTCAGGAGCCCCCGGCACCACGGCAGACCCCGAAGCCGTGCAGGAGGGCACTGCCAGGCACCGCTGCAGGCGTCCTTCCCCACGCGCTGCCAGCACGAAGGAGCGATAGAAGACTGTGTGGGTCCCACGTGCCCGTGCTGAGACGGCCGCGGTACCCTCGTCACCTGCACAGGAGAAAGAAAAATGCTGACTCAGGTTTTCAGAAAAAAATGGCGTACTTCACTGCTGATGTGTGACCTGTCCCCCAAAACCCAGCAAGCTGAGTATCTCCACCAGTCACACACGTTATAACGCTTGTAGAAGCTGAAGATTTGCGGAGAGCTGGACCACGTTGCTCAAAAGCCGCAGCCCCAGGAGCTCCCTGGCCCTCAGCAGCAAAAGCCCCCAGCCTGTTGAATGACGTTCCGTTCACCTCCTGGTGACATGAATTCGGTCCAACGTGCCAGCGAGGCGTGACGCAGCGCGGGCGGCTCCCGCGGGACCACCGC
Source organism: Pluvialis apricaria (assembly GCA_017639485.1). Taxonomy (NCBI): domain Eukaryota; kingdom Metazoa; phylum Chordata; class Aves; order Charadriiformes; family Charadriidae; genus Pluvialis; species Pluvialis apricaria. Next base: position 3,363,862 of record CM030024.1, read on the forward strand.
CCCGTCCAGGGACCCCGCTCCTGCTCCAACACCGCCGGGAAAGCTGCTTCCCTGCAGGTGACCGCGCTCAGTCCGCCCGTCAAGGACTGCAGTCACACCATTCGTTGTCCTACTAATTAGCTCTCTGCATTACTAGTAACGAGGCAGCCTTGCAAGGCTGCGTCCCCACCCTGGGGCAGCATCGGTCCTCACGCTGCCAGCGCCCCAGAAACAGGCCGCCCGCTTGCTCTGTCCCAGCACACGAACAGTTACGACCCCAGAGCTCCTGACGATAACTAGCCCTTCTGAAGAGGAGAATATGAGCATCACCTCTGGAAGCCGGTATGGTGCTTGGGAATGGCTGTTGGCCTTTAAATGCAGAAAGAAACAAGAGCGGGCTTTGAGCGCACATTAATTTAAAATGTAATTTTCATCCTCTGCCTAGGACTCACGTGGGATTTATGCTATTAAATATTAAATACCAAGACCTTTATGCAATGAGGCAGCTTTATTGAATAAAATTATATCAAACAACGAAATCACGAGCTTTGCAGATATTAACCATATAATAGGTTTCAGAAAATATGGCAGTGGAAGGACCCAGAGGAGAAGCGTCTTTCGGTCCGTGACTCACCGGGAGAGCTCCTGGCCGCGGGGCCAGTGGGTAACTGCGCACCCCGCGTCCACCCCGGGGCAGGGGGGCGCGCTCTTACAGCTACACCGCACTGATGTCTACTGCTCTCCATGCAGGCAAGACTTCCACATAAAATAAGGCGTTTCTGAAGTTCAGCTCATTTTCCAATTTGTGTAAAGTCCAACACCAAATTACAATTTATTTTTTTTCTTTCTATTTTGTTTTCTTACGTTGCACTCTAGGGAATTATTTTGAATATTCTGTGTGAGAATGGTGATTACTTCGTTGAGACTGGCTGTCAGAGTGACACGGCGCTGATTTCATTCCATGTCTGGATGAGAATAAAAGCACTTCTTGAGCGATTACAGAAATTGACTTCTAATTAACATTGGTGCCACTAAATCCCAATTCTCCAGGGCTTGCAAACAAACAAGCACAACAGAGCCCCAAATATGGACAAGATAGAGGGGTTACACTAAATAAATATTCACCAATTTCATTATGTTTATCAACTTTGGGAGGGAAGAGGAAATGCTTTCCAGGGCTCAGTGGCTTCACTTCAAGGAATTCAGTTTCCCTTCTCCTTGGTCTTAGTCCTGGCCCTCAGCTTCTCAAAACATGAGCGTTTTCAAAGTCAGATTGCAGAGGACTATACAGCAGAACACAACCAAATTTTAAAAAAAGGGGGGGAGGAGGGGCAGATGACTTCACTCTATCCATTTGATTTTGCCATGTTCAAGAATAATTTAAATAACATGTAAATGATAATTTTGATACATTTAAAGTATTTTATATGCTTCTTGAAGGAAACAATTTTCTGATGTAATTTCTATTTCAGTGAAAACTTCCAATTTTGATAAATGTCAAAAACTGCTTTTGAAAGCACTCTGTTAAGAAAATTATTATTACTATTATTATTTTACATAAGGAAGACTTTAAGAGTAAGCAACTGAAATTCCTCTCCACTCCAGTGCCATAGATGGAAAGATGTTACTTTGATGAACGTCCTTGACAGTTCCAAGCATTTTGGCTGCTGCACCATAAAATTAATGGTATTGACATTTCATTTCATGCAAAGCAGCATTCAGTCCCTCTGCCAGTCACGTGTCGCCTGCCTTGGATGGGATGCCAGCACCGCTCCTGCAAGCGCTGAGCTCCATCCCAGGAATCATAGAATCATAGAATGGTTTAGGTTGGAAGGGACCTTGAAGATCATCGAGTTCCAACCCTCCTGCCACAGGCAGGGACACCTCCCACTGGAAATTTCATCCAGCTCCGCTTCTATGCCTGGCGTAGAGGAGTGTGTGGTATTCCCTATGCAATGCTACTAACTTCCTTCTGGTGTTGCGAGAGCAGCCGTGGCACTCCGTGACGCCTCGCTCTCATGCCGTAAGCCCCTTCCCCTTCCCCTGTTGTCTGCCCTCTCTGGAGCTGTCACGACATCCGACTTCCCCCACTTTCAGCTGGCGAGGAAACGGGAAAAGAGGGTTCTGAAGTGCAGCATGGGAAGTCATTATTCATGGCTGTTTTTCAAAACAATCTCAGAACAATCAGGTAGTGAAAATAGTCTTTCTGACATTAATTCTTGCTCTCCAGTTGATGGGAAGGGCAGAGGTTCTTTCTTCAATCTTAAATGTTCATTCTTAGCATTGGTATACTTTTTCACTTGAAGTTTCCCAAATTCAATGAATATTCAGTAATGTGTTTTACCCTCAGATCCTCTCAGGATTTAAAACAATGGAATATAATGGTTATTATCCTACTTCACAGCCTGACTGATACCCAAATGTAATACCAGTTAACCCACCTCTTCAACTGTGGAAGGTCCAGGGACTAGTCCCGCTGATGGAAAGAAATGGACCATGTCTGACCTGTTAGCCCTGATTTCAGAAAACCTGCTTAAATGTAGGCTGGAATACGGTTCAGCATAAGCACAGATTAAGTACCTACTCAACATGACTTAAAACAGCACTTCTCATTACAGCTGAAGTTCATGTATTTAAATATTTTCCTAACCCCAAATGTTCAAGTCTCCTGTTACAAAAGTGCCATTTATCGGCAAATTTCCAAAGCACAAACTGGGAGTAGGTAAAAGCACCTTGCTATTAAGGCAGAAGAGGACGGTTCTATTTTTGATCAGTTCACTGGGGTTTTCTTAATGGAGAGAGGAGAGAGGTTTGGGAAAGCTCTTTGGTGAACACACTCACCTTACAAAAATAGAACAACAAGAAAAAAAACCTCTTTCCCAAGTTCTCGAAATGGACTCAATGTTCAGAGAGAAATTTTTAGAACGGAAGACTAATGTGATGAAAAGTAATTGGAAACCTGTTAGAACTGCTTTAAAAAGACTGTCTTTGGGGAAAACATTCATTTAAGAGGAAATAAAGGAGAGTAAGAGCCTGGAGGGTAAGTAACCTGCAATAAAGCAAACGGCTCGTCTCGGACGCCTGGGCAGCGAGCCCCTCCAGGCTGAGCACCCTGCGCTTCGCCGACAGTGCCCGTGTGGCGTTCCTCTGCTCCGGCCCCAGCTCAGCCGCCTGCTTACACATCACAAATACTCCATCCATCCATCCCAGCGACTGGGGAAAAGTCTGGCAGAGAAGCAGGCAGCAGGAACACAGGGACCACGGAACGATGTAAACACGGACATTTGTGTAATCTCTGTTAGAACAAGTGACTGAAGGAGTTCCTGTGGCACCGTTTGCAGTGCCAAGTTTAACCTATGCCACAAGAATGAGATTTCGACACGTTAATGTTTCCCATGTGCGGTGGAAGAACGATGTGTACCTTTGAAATCGGCCGTCTCCACCACTTCTGTTGCATCTGCTTATAGCGCAGCAACCTGCAAGGGAGGCAGCTTGCCAAAGCAGCAATAAAAAGAATTTACAAGGTCAAAGGACTGCATCATGCTTTGGGCATTAAAAGTCTCGGCTTCACTATAAGCTGTGTTGATGATGGGCACCAGAGACAGCAGGGAGTGCTTTCCATCGGGGTGTTACGCTGCTCTCCGGCCAGATGGCTCAGCGAGGGTTTGCTCGGTTTTGTTGGAGAGATCGGAGTCTTGCTTGAAGTGCTGGCAGGTAAAGCAGTGGAGATTCCCAAGGGGTTTCCCTGTTCCGGCGGCTCGCTGCAAGGAGCAGAGTCCCCCAGGGGCTCTGGCAGATGAGAGCCGTCCGGCGCAGCGGTGACGTGCCGGCAGGACGCAGAGCCATCGCGCCGGAGTTGGAGGACAACTCCTTCAAGAAGCGCTGGAGTAGCGGGAAGGGACTCACCAGAGAGCCAGCCCCGGGGGTCAGAGCTGAGCAGAACGTCCCCTGCACGGTCAGCCGTGAAATTCGGCTGTGCCCCCTCTGCGGAACGGCACCCACGCCAGCGCTGATGGCGAGAAGGGACGATCCTGTGCCTCAACACAAGTGAAGGTCCCTTCAAATGCCCTTCGAATGCCCCGCGGGAAGTGCCACCAGGCCTCTGGCAAAGGCGACTGTAACACATCATTTCCCAGGTTAGTTTATTTATTATATGGGCTCCCTCAGGTTACTTTATGGCCACAGTTTCTAAAATTTGGTTTAAAAAAAAAAAAGAAAAGCTGTCTGAGAGATTTTGGGAGCTTGGCATTCTCCTGGGCGCTGAGCCACCCTGAGAGCACGGCCCCGACCACGGGCAGCACGCCCGCACCGCATTCACTGTACACACACCTCTCTCGGAGAAAACTGAGATCAAAGCCATTTCCTCCTCGGTTGATGGACAGCATTAGCCATCTTCCATGCGCGGCACTTATGCCAATGACCGCTTTGGCCTTGCTTTAATGTAACGATTACACGGACAGAGACATCGCTGTGAGCAGCGGCAGCCACGACGACGACGGAGCAGTTCCACAAACAGCTGCAGCAAAGGGGCTGCAGGTTAAAAACATCCAACGGCGCCCACGGAGACGTTGTGTTTCCTGCAGCCGTCGTATGTGGTGAGAATAGTTTGCTGCACCTTGCAAAGGACTGCACATGTTTTCCCCTCATCTATATTCCCTACAGAGACTTTAAAACGTGCCTGCGGGCTGGAAGGCGGCAGGTGCCGCGGGAGGTGATTTAGTGAGGCCGCAGGGCTGGGACTGGAGAGGGGGACAGCCCCGATGCGGACACAACCCCCCCATGCTCAGCGGCTCTGTTTTGCCGTACGGACAAATGCCGGTACCCTCAACACCCCATCAGACCCACCAGTGCCATGGTCCATCCAGCCACGATTGTGCCATTAGGGCAGGTGGGGCTGACACATGGATGGACGGACGGACGGACAGACGGGCAGCTCCAGACCAGGAGGTGCCTGCACCGACCTGGGGAGCGATCACCGCACCGGGCCCAGCCCAGCCGTGAGACGTGGGAGTCCTCGTCCAGACCCCACTGCAAGTGATGGCCCAAGGGCAGTGCTGCTGGCGCTTCCCAGGGCCTCTGGAGATGACCAACAAGGACTGAAATGGCGGCACCTCTCCCCCGGAACGAGAGCCGGGCCCCAGGCTTGCTGAGGGTTTGCAGCTCTTCCCTCCAGTTCCCCGATTTCTGACACCTCCGCACACACATCTTCACACAACCGCTATATAGAAAAGCAATTTTTTCAGATGTTTGCCTCGTCCTCAGCAAAAGGGAGCTGTTGAGCAGACAGACAAGGGGACTTGGAAAACTCTGGAAAACCTTATGTCCCCAAAGAGGCGTGAACGTCCCGGAGAGGGTCAGTGTCGCTCACCTCTCCTCCCGGGGCAGCCCCAGCGGGAGGGGACGCCAGCGGGGCACAGGCACTGCCTCCTGAGGCAGAAGCCACCGGGTGACCACCGCCATCACTCGGCCGTGGCATCTGCTTCCGAAAACGCTTCCAAAAGCACACAAACCTCTTAAAACCGGGAGGAGCCGGCAGAGTAAGTGTGGCCTGGGAAGGATTAGGAGACATAGAAAAGATGTACAAGTAAATATTGCCACATAAATAATGTCAGCTTGACGCTATGGCTACTATTTTTCTACTGATATTTTGATGTTTTCACTTACGGTCATTATGAATGACTTATTCCTGTCCCTAAACACCAATCAGAGCTACCATTAGTAATATTCTGACCACAGGCAAGTGCAATAAAATTGATCAAGATGTTGACACTTAAAGATACAAGCAAATGAACATGATAAACTGCCAAGAACTGTGAGCAAGAAACACAATGTTCTTTCTTTGTAAAATAGCACCTGGCAGGGATGGTTATTTTGACTTTGTTTTTGTGTAGACAATAGCTTTTCAAATTACCCAGGAAAACCATTTGGCCTCTCACAGCAGAACGGGTCGGCAAAACGGCACTTGTGCCCTTGAAAAGAAAGCATTCCCGCGCTGCAGCCCGCAGGGGGCTGGACCGTCAGCTCTCCCACCCTCGCGCGGACTGGAAAGGAATAAACGCGTGTGCAACTCCCAGGAAAAACCTCTGCACGTTTCCCTCCTGCCCCATTTTATTTCAGTTTTAACTAAACTGTGTATTATACTTCAACAAGGTTATTGCGTGTCTGTATCTAGTTTGTATGGAAGAACCGACAGCTATTTCCAAGTTCATTTCCTGACCGTTAACTCCAAGTACTGCAAAGAGGGTTTGTGAAGTGCTCCCTTCCTCTGCTTTTTTCCTCGCGGCAGCCGTGGGTTGCTGGGACCCCCGGGCAGCTGTAGGCAATCAAAGAATCATAGAATTGTTGAGGTTGGAAGGGACCTTTAAGACCATCAAGTCCAACCATTCACCTCCCCTGACAAACCCACTTCTAACCCATGGCCCCAAGTACCACTTCTGCCCTTTTGTTAAACACCTCCAGGGACGGCGAATCCACCCCCTCCCTGGGCAGCCTACTCCAATGGTTGATAACCCTTACAGTGAAAAAATTTTTCCTAATATCCAATCTAAACCTCCCCTGGCACGACTTGAACCCATTCCCTCTCGTCCTGTCACTTGCCACCCGGGAGAAGAGGTCAGCCTCATCCCCCACCTCTCTGCGCCCTCCTTTCAGGTGGTTGTAGAGGGTGATAAGGTCTCCCCTCAGCCTCCTCTTCTCCAGGCTGAACACCCCCAGTTCCCTCAGCCGTTCCTCATCAGACGTGTCCTCCAGACCCCTCACCAGCTCTGTTGCCCTTCTCTGGACACGCTCCAACACCTCAATGTCCTTCTTGTAGTGAGGAGCCCCAGTCCTTCCAACTCTCCTACCAGTCGCCCCCATTCCCTGCATGAGCTCAAGCAACTTGTCACCCCAGCGCCTTGGCGGAGAGAGCAGCCAGGGCCAGCTGCCCCAGAGGGTGGTGTGGCCACCCCAAAACATCCACGAGCACATGCAACGGGCCCTCGGGGACTGGTGATGATTTGTATTTGCACTGCTGCAATATCTCGGCATAGGTGAAGCTTGCACGCGGTGAGGTGAACAGCTTGCCAGTGTGGCAAATTCCCTGGAAAAGTGAAAAATTCTGATGGGCACTGCAAAATAATGGATTGCACCAAGAAAAGGAGTCTGGCAGCAAATGTTTGATTTGAATTGAAAGAGAGAAAAAAAAATGGCTGGGTCTAAACAAGACTGTTGACCATGAAGTAGACTCTGCTGTAACTGAAGTGAAAAGGCTAATTCATCACACTGTAATGAGAATCTCATTGTCATTCATCTTTTATGCGAACATTTGCAGGCAAGAGTCTGGAAGTCAGGGGAAAGCCCTGTAATTAATTTATCTCTGTTGTGGAAAAGGTAACAGATCTGAACGATGGGTTCTGTCCCAGCACAGCTGCCTCAGATAAAAATCAAGCAGATTATTTAGGTCTGATTTCTACTTTCCTTCAAAGGAAAAATAAATAGCTACAGAAAAATTGGGACTGTGAAAAATACATAGTTTGGAAGAAGGAAAGAAGGAGAAGCCTACCTCCTAGAAATCACCTCGGCAAGAACGACTGGAACCCGCGGGGAGGTGGGGGGAAGTATAATTTGTTTGCAATGGGAGAATTTTATTGCCTAGCCTAAGGTATCAAGTTAGGATTAAGACCAAATAACGGAGGCAGTGATCAAAGTAATTTGCCATGGATAATTTGCCCTCAACATATTCAGAAGACAATGTCAAGGCTCCCTACAATTACAAAGTCCTGGCTCGCTCTCTGTTGTGATTGCTTTATTCTTCTGAAAGCACAAGAGGCACTGGAGGACCTGACACCCATTGAAGTCGGCAAAATTTGTGTGCAGCTCATGCAGCGCTGCCACGCTGCTCACGCTCCCGCGGGTGAGAGCCCCCCAGCGCGCGCAAGAGCGCGGGGACCGCTCCGGAGGGGTCCCGGCAGAAGGCAGGCACCTGAGTTTGAGCAGGCACAGAGGTGCACGTCCTGAGGCACAGCGCTGAGGGGCTGAACAGGTCCGTCCCACGCACTCGAGCTCTCTGGGGAGAGGGACCCGAGAACAGCACCGTTGCCGCAGGCAGCATCGCTCACAGTTCCTGGGCTGCAGGCGGTGGCTTGGGAGGGGTTTGTGCTTAGTTTTGGGTTTGCGGTTGGTTGGTTGTTTTTTTTTGTTTGGGTTTTTTCGTTTGGGTTTTTTTCGGTGTTTTGGGGGGGTACTTGTCAGTATTTTGGGCTGCTGTGGGATCAAAACCATGCAGACACCTTTATAAAATGTGGTGGGTTGTAGAACTACGTTATAAAGTTACAATTAAAATTATTTCCTGTGGCAGACAGGCTAGATGGATCAGGTTTAAGTGCAGGTGTCATCCTGAGGAATGCAATACTGATACAGACGCGCAGGCAATGGCGTTCTCCTGTAAGATAAAGATAACTCCAATTAACAAAGACTGTACAGTGGACTCCATATATCCTCCATCAGCAAAACAGAAGAGCCTTTTGGAGAACCGTTGTTAAGAAATGTCAACAACGCTCTGAAGAAAGCCAGAAGGTGCCAAGGAAAGAAAAAAAGGACACTTTGCAGTCAAGGTTAGTGATGTCTCTGCCGTGTCATGCTTGTACAGACCTCCTCAACTCCCACAGACACTCAAGGTCTGGTTTGGCATAACTTTGCCAGCGCTGGCAAAGAAGAAATCCCTCATGCGTGCAGATCAGTGCGGACTGGAAGGAAGGGCTAACAGAGACTTGCCTTTCACGCTGCCCAAGCACGGGTTTAGCATCTCCCCCGACTCTCAGCTCAGTTTTCGAAGGCAACAGCTCGTTTGGCTCCACTAAACACCACGTTCAAAGCTTTCGCTTGCTGTAGCACTCCCTCCTCTCGTGCATTTGTGATTAATTTCTCTTTTCACCTTTGAAAAAGCAGAACAAGGGGAGCTGGGTATCGAACTCCAAGCTCCTTTGAAACCCCAGATAACGGTTTGTCTAGCAAGAATTTTGTCCATGCACTAAGAAAAACTCAGCAACACAAAGTGTGGTGTTGCTTCCCCTCTGCAAAGCCCAGGACGCGGCCGGTTTCCCTTCCTAGCGGTGTGCAGTTCTGCAAGGCGAGAAGGCTCCACCAAAATCCCCGCGCCGGGGCTGCCCTGCTCCACCCCAGCATCCAGCCGCACGCGTTTCCTGAAGCGGCAGAGTCTAAAATGTCAACTTTTCCCGAGATGCAAATGACCTCGACTCAGAGCGCGGAGGTGACTTTGTGGAGGGCTCTGTCTCTCTGTTCAGCAGTGTGCGACTCAGCCGGGGCACCATCCCGAACTGGGGGGTGACTGGAGCACACTGGTGCTGTTATGTTTGTGCATACAGGGACTTCTCAACTTGCCTATAGCTACACTTATCAGCAGAAAGCAAAAGTCAAATATACCCATTATTGTTACTATTTACCTGGCATCATTTCATCGTGTTTATTCACCCAGGCTTCACTTCAAGACAAAGCAGCCCTGGGAAGCCAGACCCTGCTGACCGGCTTCTCGGCAGGGCTCTGGAGCCGCACGGCACGCGGGGCCACGTTGGCTGCAGCGTTGGGGCTGGGAATCCCACGGGCTCGCGTGTCCCCCTGTCCCGGGGACAACACCAGGCTGTTTCTTAATGCGGTGCGCCGTGGCTCAAGGGAACTCACCACCGCTCACCCAGGTCTGCCATGGGCCGAGCGCCGCAGCTCACTTCATCGTCATCTATCACCGCAAGACAAACGCAGTGATCAGAGGATTAACAACAATCACACTGAGCTCAGCGAGGTAAACTGCTCAGCCGGCAGGACGGTGAGCTTGTCATTTCAGGTAACACCAGACACTCTCCCGCCAGTGTGACAGGTCCAGCACTGGCGACGCAGCAGGAGCGTCGGGCTGGTGTCGGCTTCAGCACCCCCGATTTCAGCAGAGTTACTCCTCTTTGACAGGGAGACGGATCCGTCCACCTACCTAAAAAACTGCACAACGCAGAGACTCTTCAAAACCCCTCCAGGTCCAGAGAGCCCGCTCCTCCCCCAGCTATTGAGCAGGACGCGCATGCTACAGCAGCCCTGTTCCGTATTCCAGCCCTGCATAACCCAAAATTGCCTCAAGGGTGTCATCTTGATGCGGCTGAAGTCAACAGCAAAATTTTCATTGACTTCAGTGCCCCTGGACTATGCCTTGAAATAAAGTCATCCAAATGAAGTGAAACAAACAAACAAACAAACATTCTTCCCAGAGTAAGTGGATTTAATCCCCCTTCCTGCTTTAATTTGAATTTCAGAATTTTAAGACATTAAAATATATTTTTAACAAAAATCAAATACATTTCTGCAAGCTTTTCTCACTTCTTCAGACCAGATCTTATAAACAGGATTAGGATTTGCAATTAAGTACCAGCACTCAGCTGAGATCAGGTACCAGAACGACTAACGACCCGAGGTGCCAGCGGGCTTGGAGCCACTACTCACGACCTCATGCCTGCAGTGATAAAACACATATCATGTGTTTAAGAAAAAAATATAGATTAGACCTAACAAATGAGACCTGTGAGCTCCAGCTGTGGCAGAGCCATGGAGATACTAAATCAGAGCAGAACAGGGAAACCTCTGGGGAGCTAAGAGGTAATTAAGCAGAGCCTACGAGGACTGCGCGAGGGAGAACATCCCTGAGAACGGTCTGTGGGAATAAGGTCTCTGGGTTCGCACTCGCTGGTGGGTTCACACTTGCTGGGGGATCTCCTTTCTGACTTAGGAGATGACACGCAGCACCTCTGCCCATGTCCATGCTGTGGCTGCGTGGTGTGAACAGGCTAACAGCACTCGGAAAAAATCACAGGAGATCTGATGATTAGCACAAAACAGTCCACCTTGAATTGATAGCTGTCCATAAAGCTAATCAACTACATGATGGCACAGGAGAGAGAGAAAAGAGTTCGACATGATTTCATTTGTTTGCAGTGGCAATAAATCTGAGTGAAAATTGCTGAGCGCCTGCTGATCTCTGCATACAGGCAGGGTCAAGGTTCCCAAGAAATGACTAAATGATGATCATTTAATAGCAATTCTACAGGAGCACCAGAAGACTCGGAAGAGTGACGGAGACTTGCCTGAACTGCCTTTTGTACAAATAAATGCCACAGAGACAGTTCTTGCCCTTAAGCAACTTTTGATCCAGAAATGTACTTGTACAGGGGTCCAGGTCCCGCTCAACATGTGCACTTTGTGGCGAGCGCGGGAGGGTTGCCCTGTTGTCAGAAGGCTTCCCGGTCTGCAGTACCAACCCTCAGGTGGATAAATGAGCAAGCCAGTAGAAAGACAAGGGAGCAGGACAGCTGGGTCTGCATAAATTAGTAGTCACAGCAGATGATGTATCGATATGTGAAAAGAAGAAAGAGCAGACTGGGTTGCTGTTTGCAGCCAATGCATTAGGTGAGCTAATTAAAGAGACAAGAAGGAAATTACAGTCAGTGGAAAATGAGGTAGCTGATGTCTGGAAAATGAAAAAACATCCTGCTGACCACGACAGACCTGCCAGGCGTCTCTCCGTGGCCAGTGCCGCGCTCTGCACAGGGATCACACGGGGCCAAAGGGCAGAACTCGTTCATAGGAGGAGGAAGCGCAGCAAGGCAGAGACGCAAAAGGCAGACATACGCTGGTGAGCCCTGAAACACAAAAATAAGAGCAATACGGGTACGTTCCTAGAGTTGGGCACCTTATTTATTCTCTACTTCACATCATCATGCAACTCTTCAGATTAAAACAACCAGGGCGCTAGCCAGTACGCTGCTATCAGCCACGAAGATGTAGGTCTCTAGCGATTTTTTCTAACCTTTTTTTTCCCATTTGGTGGTGTGCTTGGAAGTCAGCCTGTATGGATGTTCTTGCCAGCTGGGAAATCCTAGAGGACATGTTCCTTCCTCTGTTTTGCTGGCAACCATGAGGAAAAATTATAATGAATGACCCCTATTCATTTTTCCTTCTGCAGCAGCTGGCTCCGATACCCTTTCCCAACCTCCACTCGCATCATCTACCAAAACAGAATCTCATTTCCTAGATAAACAGACTTCTTCAGGCTTCTCGAGATAATGCTTAATGAAAAAAACAGTACAATGGAAATACTTTGCATGGGCTTCCCTCTTTTAAATGCACTTACTTTTTTTATTTAAAGAGCTATTGAAATAAGTAATTTTCCTCTCTTCTGTTAATCCCAGCTCTCTGCACATCAAGACACATCTTTCTAAACTGGCCGTACTGAAACCCATTAGTTAACCTTCAAACAGCAGAAATGGAGCTCTCTGGGATTTCTCTGACAAAACAGTTTGCCAGAAGAAAAACACTGAATCGGTATTCTTCAAAAGTGTGCAGGAATAAAAAAAAAAGAAAATCAGATTGTTTTTCTATTTCTTTGTGATTCTTTACTTCAACAGAATTTTAACAGAGATGAACATGACCCTTTCTGCCAGTGAGCGCCGTGGCTGAGGAGCGGCTCGGGCCCTGCCGGTCGCTGGCAGCTCCAAGCACCGGCCGGGAGTCACGGCGGCTCAGACCCCACTGCGCCGGACTCAACCGAGCAGTGCCCACCGCCTGGGCAACGGCACGGCGTGAACACCCCAAGCGTGGCCCGACACCCAGGGTTAGCAAAACCATAAAGCTCCCCCTTTGCCGGGAGCATCAGCGGCTGCGAGCGCTTAAACCACAGCGCTCAGAGGGGTCACACAAGCGCGGCAGCAACTGAACGTCTCTGACACGAAAACTGCCTGAACTGAGAAATCCGTTCGACCTTTTGAGACTCAGACTGTTACCGACTCGCATTTCAAGCAGAAAAACCTTACAGATGTCACCCATACAGAAGAATGAACTTCACAGGTTTTTGTTTTGTTTTGTTTTTTTTTTCCACTATGTTTTTCTTTACAACGATCACTTTTTGAACAGCGAGTGGCAGCAGACCCGAGCAGCACAGCGCCAACAAGCGCCGCGCTCTGACTCTGGCCCGCGGGCCCTTTGCGGCAGCGCTGCCACCGTCAGCGTCCGGCACGGCGGAGGAGAGGCTCGGGCCTCGGGCAAGAACGCTGGGGACTGCAGAAAAGACAGAAAGAGAACATGGGAAAAAGGAAGATCTTGGCTTTTAGCTGATCCGAGAGGATGGTTCTGCAGAAACTGGTACTCGACGGGCATTTCGCCCCCCCTTAATATTTCCTTCTTCACATGAAGTTTTCTCCGTTTTCAGTTGTTCTGGTTCGAGTCCAGTTTGCTCCGCAGGGATGATAGGTTACTTAGCAACTGAAATTAAAGTTCGATTATTGTATTAATATTGATGCTATCATTGCATGAATCATGATTCCAGTAGGAGGAATAATTTCCGTTTCTTTAAAATATTGATTTTGGAAAGATGCCAAAGTGCAGGCACATGGGGCTGAATTGCTGCTGTCACAGCAGCTCAAGGATGAGCACCTCCGGCCACCCCAGGGTGGGACGGAGATCGGAAAAAGCAGAGGGAAATTCTGGGCTATCGTTGTAATAGACCTCCCCTCAGCTCGGTGCACAAATTCGGAACAGCATAAAAATGTTCTCACGTTTCAAGGAGTTGATGCCGCCCTCATGTGCACAGGAGTATTTGATGACAGAGACCTATCAAGTTGTCACTTGCACATACCACTGTAATTCACGGGATAAATGGGCCCACCTTTCAACCTGATGAATGTTTTCAGAGATAAATTTAGGAAATTAAGTCCCAGTTTTCTCTTTTTCCACCTTTTTCTTCCTTCACTAAAGCCTGTCACGCATTTCAATTAAAATATTTCAAATGATCTTCTCCACTTTCACAACAGCATCACAAACTAGTTCTAAACTAAAAAATAATAAAAAACCACCCCACCAACCAAACTCCTTTTGGATCAGCTTTTCATTGCCACTAAGCATGCGCATCTTTTTCTTGGAGCTTTCTGGGCTTCACCGAGACCAATTCTGGAGAGACAATCTCTCAGGCAATGAAAATGAGATTCTGCTGTTATTGCAGAAGTTCAGCCCAGGCTCACGGGCTGCAGTGGCCCCCATCAGGCAAGTAACACTGGTGACAGTGCCTGGCCAGAGCCGCCGAGTTCAAAATCTAAATTAAAGACAAGGAAATCTGTCTGTTTTCACATATCCATCTCCCAACAGGGGTCGACACATCATCCATCTCCCGCCTGAGACAGACGGCAATTCCGGGTGCACCCAAGCACATCCTCTACTTAAAAACAAGCAAGAAAATACGATGGAATTGCAACTGATTTCAAAGCTCAAATGCCTGTAGCTGGGCATATACTTAATATTAATACCCTTCCTGAACATTAACCCCAGCCATGGTTAATAACTTTTGACAACGTGCAGTTCTTCCTCTGTAAAAGCAATGAGAACTATATGGTACTTCTTCCAAAAGACCCCTCCACCGCGCGTGCGAGAGATCCCCAACAGAGATGAGAGGCAGAGAGCGTGCTTTCAAACCTTGGGGGGCACGGTGGTATTGAGAGTGACAAAGATTAAATCCCTGGTACCACTGAGCGTCACAGGACATCCAAAAGGTGCCCATGACCCGTTTGCCCACCGAACGACTGGCTTCCGTCTGAGAACCAAACGCGTGTGCTGCCGTGCCAGTTTAGCAGCAGGGAGATCCTGCTTCCTAGGAGATGGACACGAAACTTCACTTGTAGTAAACCAAACCCACCCCAGCTTTACGTTGAAATGAGAAGAAACACTCCCAGGTGAAGTCGGGTGGGTCTACAGGGGCTCGGCACGGTCAGCAGCCAGGACATCTATGCCCTTCCACATTCAGAAACAGTGGATTTTCTTAGGAAAATACTCCTGCCACCATGCCAAGCTCCTGCAGCGCCTTCACTCCCCGGTTCCCCCTGGCTGGCGTTGGTCGGGCTTTGCCGAGCCAGCCCTCGGCTCTTGCGTAGGACGCACCGCTACACCCCGAGGGGCCGTGTGTCCCTCTGCCTCCGGCACTGCCCCGCCAGTCCCCCGCTGCGCTGGGGTCCACTGGCCATAGACAGTTTGCAAATAATTTTACTAGACTTGCAGCTTTATATTCTACATCTTTCCATTCTTCCTACTAGCTTGTGCCCTCAAATTTATGCTTTTTAGGACTGTCATCCCACGTGCATATTTTTTATGTGATGGGTGCTTTAATGGGATTCCTCTCAAAGAGCCATCTAACCCGTCCCCAGGGAAGTTAACATCCTCTGCCATGCTTACAGTTGGCACTAGCCGCTTTTTTTAAGCCTAGTTTTAAATTGTACAATAGAGTTTTCATTTTTTCCCCTTAGCAGAATAATTCTGTATGCCCTCACCTAAAAGTTGTCCCCCAACGCTTGCTCCTCAAAGGAGCGTAGCAGTTTGGGTGAGTCCATCGCATCTGGAGGCCAACTCACCCACACCACACATGCAGCCAGGGAGATGCCCATGCCTACGGGCATGAGCGCTGGAAGCCTTATCTGGAATTTCTAGACTAAGGTCAGAAATAGAAAGTAGTCATGAACGGAGAGTTCTGTTGAGACTCACGATGCTTGCCACATAACACACAAAAAATGGGTTATATAAATAACACTCTGTGAAAACGTCTTTAACGGATGTGCTTTGACAGATCTTTAAGATCATAAACTTCACTCTTTTTAATGTTTTTGGTAAGACTTGTAATGAGAAAAGACAATTCTGAAGTCCTGACATTAATAAGTCTATTGTAAAAAGGTCACCTTCCCCTAAGAACGTTTTATTATCAGCGGAGCAGAGTAGCTCTGAATATGTAATGACTTTTATCTGATGATTGCCCTGTATTCTTCGCTAAAGGAAGAAGGCTTCAGATGTTGATAATTTACATATAAGTGTTGAAATGTTTGGCAGCAGAAAAACAAACTGGTTCAGAAAAATTAATTATAAAGCTGCTATAGAAGAGGCATGAAAATTAACTTCTGATCTTCATATGTCTCTAAGAGGCACTAAAAAGCACCGCAGGACTGACTGTCCTCCGGGACACTGCCGTGCATCACTCAGCTGAAGTAAAACACAGGCGGTGGAGGTTCACTCCCTGGGTCGGTCCTTGTAAAGGCTGTTTCTCGTTCGCATGTGGTTTTTCCACTAGAAACTCCACCACTTGCATTTAGCAGCGCATAAAGGATTAGGAGGTGCACGAGAGGATATATATTAATTTTAGTGACAACAGGAACCCAGACCAACAACCAAGACCAACGACCATATGCAAAGCCAGAGCCACCTGAAGGTCACTGTCCCCCGTAGCTCACAGAGCAGCAGAGACAGAGGGGCACCGCAGGGTCCAACCAAGCCACCGTGCGTGGGACAGGCAAAGCCCTCGGCGGGTTCGCAGCCGGCGCAGAACCACCTCCCCACGAGCTCCTGTCTGTCCGTCCGTCCGTCCTGGCACAGAGGCACCCCCCGAAACAACTCAAATTTTGCGCTCATTCCAAATGAGAAGGTTTCCCCAGGAGAACTGCGAGTTCATAAATAGCTATGCCAAAGCTTGTTTTTTGTTTTGAGTCATTAAATTACATTGCACTTAATTACTCCCAATCTACCACCAATGAAGGTTTTCCAACAAAAGCTGCCTCTGTTAAGAAACCATTTTTATATACTAATGATCTTATCTCGAGAACGCTTTTCAAAGAGCATTTAAACAACATCATGCTCCATTTACCAGGGGGACACACAGTGGAAAGTAAGTATATTTTAAAAATCATTTTTTCAAGAAAAAATGTTTTTCTAAGAGTGCTATCTAGGACAAAGGCTCTGCCTTATTGGGAAGGCCATTTATCTGGGGACCAATTAGCTGCTGAATCTCATCAGCGAGACAACGCTGTGCCAATTCATCAGTATTTCAAAGGAAATGCTACGGATATATTAACAGAGGACGGGACTTGGCTGCAAACTGACAGCTCCTCACTCCCCATTAAAGGTCGTTTCATGATTCCGCAGTGGGACAGAGATATAGGTACGGTTGGATTTGGGAGCGTTTGCTTCATTTCATCCCAGCGCCTGGAAATAACCGCTGCACAATCAACCAGCAGTACCAGCTGAAGAACCTCTCCCCTGTACACGTCTGTTTATCCCAGGAATACACATTTCCAAGCTGCCTCCAAGATCAAGAGCCCAGCAATGCAATTCTTTGCTCAGAGAGGTTACGGCATCTCCAAAAATCAGGTCCCTCGGGAAAGCTAACACCAGAATCCAGAAAGAAATAGGTGTCCCTGGCCTGGCGCAGGGAGAAGGACAGCCTTTGGGTGACCACGGGTTTTCAGCAGTGTGCCACCTCTCCCCGAGTCCTCCTCGCGTGCCAGGGCAGCAGAGGGCCACCAGAGACAGTTTTGAGGGGTAAGTGAGAGACTGAGGAAGGGGACAGAGAAGACTCAGAGGAGCGAGGGCAGGACAGGCAGCAGTGACGCTCATCCATCTTCTCAAGAAGCTGGTGAGATCTGAACGAGAAACAGACTTGGCTGAACAAGGAGAAGCAAGGACAAAGGCGACTTCGCCTGCAGTAAAAGCGTGAGGATCCGTGACTCTCCTGCAGCTCTTTACGAGTCAGATTAGCTGAAGCTAAACCCTGGAGGTGCTTCCAGGCATGTCCTGTGTCATTTGCACCAATTACAGGGCTGCCGTCCAGTCTGCCCTCCAGTTTGGAGCTTAATGAGAAACAGGAGGAGCCTTAATATCTCTGTATCAGGAAATGGGTATTTAACCTAATTTTTCCAAATCCTAATTGCATCCTTATTCTTCCCAATACCGAGCTAATAAATGAGGCATTTCAGATTTCACCCTGGCATTTCAGCACACCATAAAAAAAATACACAACAGATTAAGCAACCATTAGAAATATTGTTCATTCTCAGCCAACGCAACTCAAATGTCACATTTCACAGATGGGTTTAGCAATTGATGTTCTGTGCAGGCAGGAGCAGCAGGGTGGGCTGATTAAACCAGAGTAACAACATAATTTGAGTCTGCTTCTTCTGTTTTATTGTAATAAGTTTGCGTTGGTTTGCGCTTTCTCCTTTCTGTCACCAGCGCATCTTTTCAGATGGAAGAAATTCTGTTGCAGCAACTGTGTCCCCAGAACCGAGTTAACTCGTGAGCGAAGAGGTGACATTTCAGGCCATGAGCACCGGGGTGTTTGTGTTGAACTATGCTCCCTCATGTCTCCATTAAAGAATGAACCACTGACAGATGAAAATATTTACGGTTTCCATAAAGCTTGTTTCATTTTTCATCCTGTCGTGGATGAAATGCTTTCTTAATGTCTCCTACCACAAAGAAATAATTTTATGTGGTATCATCCAATCTGCTTTCCATTCCCAATCTCCGTTCCCTTAGAAAGCTGAACACTAATTGGTATTCAGCGAATAAATTGTCATTACTTTTATTAATTATATCACATTGTTCAACACCCAAGATAAGGGAATTACTGTTCTCAATACCAAACAGAGATGCCGTGCCTGTCAGGAGGGAGAGGCTGAGAGGAATAGGTAAACAAGTCCAGGAGTAATGCTTCACCACTGGAAGATGCCTTTTATCAGCATTTCTGAGCTCCGAGCTCTGCTTACAGCCCTGGCAAGAAAATAACACGTTTCTACCACCTCCCCGGCACCCCTGCTCTCCTGGCGCTTCCCCGGTGCGCGTACGGGGACACACATACACACACTTGTACAGCACTGCCTCCCCCTCTCCGAAGTCGCCATTGAGTTCTAAAAATTCATGGATAGGAGTTCACACAGCTAAAGTTCACGTGTATGTTGGTGTCTGATTCAGGAAGGCAAGAATGGGCTGTCTCCGCCCATACACGGGTAGGATTTATTCAAACCCACCTCGGAACAGGTAAAGGTTTTGTTCAGAGGCTGCTGGGAAGGAACAGAAATGGGAATACATCTGAAAAAAGGTTCAGCGCGAGAGGGGCGGGAAGGACGCGCAGCGCGTTGGCGGAGCTGGAGACGCGGCGTGGAGACGGGGCTGAGGGGCACTGGGCGCCCCGCTCCGAGGGGTCCTGCCCCGGCAGCAGGCGGCCGGGCGCCGGCACGAACACCCGCTGCCACGGGCGCGATGCTTTTTTCGTTGCGGGGTGGTAGAGAGCTGCGGGGTTGCGCAGCTGAGGCGGCTGCAGCAGAGCGCAGAGCTGAACACAACTGCCTCCCGTTCAACTGCTTGTCCACGTGTTGGACAAACACTTTCTTTTTTTTTTACAGCACCAGCCAGAAACATCTCTAATTTCCAGCTCTTGAGCATACAAAAAATCAGTATGTCTTTTAATATCTATTGACCTCCAGAGCAAAACCCCTCTCGCCACTGATTTTGCATTGCAACAGTACACGAGGACTGCCGCACAGCTTACCCCGCCGTCGGCTTCACGCTGCAGCTGGCGCAGCCAAAGCAACGAGACTCGGACGGCACTCAGCGTAAGCGCTGCGGTGTCAGAGCTTCTCCCTGCAAACCCCCGGGCTCCAGCAGCTGGCGGGGCCTGAGAGACCCCGGCGTGCATCACAGCGAAACAAAACCCACACAGAACAGCACTGCCCTCCTCCCATGACAACTAATCACATTTCAGTTCCCACTACCCGTTTCTAAAGAACCACTGAAAAATAGCCAATTTCATGAAGTTCGACTTACATCTACTCATTCAGTCCCCAAATATGAAGGATAGTATCATCCATATAATTGGAAACTGGTCTGGGACCTGCTCTGCGGCTACGGGAAAGAAGTGGGACAGAGATACCCACACCCTCACCAGGGACTGGAGGTTCGCATATCGCAAACACTGAATTTGGGAAGGATGGCCAGCAGCTACATGGCCTGAAGATTTCAGAAAACTGAGTTGGGGAGGAAGGGAGAACTTGTAGAGTTCCTTTTGTTTTTCTCTTTTTCTCTTAAGAGGAATAGACTTGGAGAAGGACATATCCGCACAGCCCAATTCCCAACTGCACATTTGAGTTTTGAGTCCAGAGATGAACATGCTGCAGTGGTGTGAATTGTTACAATAACATTAAAAATTCAGCAGAACTCATTATCCTAAGTTTAATCGTTCCCTCTGAAATTCTGTCAGACTCATTATGTCGGCTCCCTTTCTGACATGGTTTAAGCTCCTCCAGAGAGCAGCTGTACAATAGCAATAATAATGATTAAATTGCTGTCTAAAGCTTCACTGGACATCAAAAATAAGTAGACTAAATTCACACTTACAGCCACTTTTTAAAGAAAATTATCATCATACCAAAATGGTAGAGCTTATGATATGTCCTTACGGAGTTAACTAAACACAAGCTCACAGAGAAAATTCCATGTGAGCCTTATGGCCACGGGCCTCGAGGGGGTCCGGGTCACCTCGGTGATGGGACGCCAGGCTACAGGGACCACCAGGACTTCGACTGTGACGAATACAAGCCACCTGAAAGAATTTCAAGAAAAGCTGAAGTATTCACAAATCCACGCTAAAGGCAGGAAATAGTCCAAGAGCTGAAGATGGGAGCATTTTTTAAACAGTCACAGAGCAAAGCAAGTGCCCAAGGACCACCGCCTGTAACCACGGCCCACGCTGGTTCACAGCACTCAGCATCCCGGGTGCGGCGTGCCGCTAAGTAGGAGTTTATTCAGAGCTCGGGAGTTATCCGGCTCTTCTCTCACAGCGAGCTGCTCCTCTGGGACCAGGGAGGCTGGAAGCATCGCAATTATCTTTGTGTTTCTGCATTTCTTGGTCCTGGGGAGGAAGGAAGTCATGGGAACTGGTACAGGCTGAGCAGAGTCTTCCTAAGATGGATCTTCTCTGCTCTGGGAGACAACACGAGATTTTGGTGGAGGAAAGGAAGCACCGAACATTTTTTTCAGGAGAGCAGAAAGCCGAGATTTCATCCAAAATTGTTACAACCTCTGGCTTTGGAAACGGGCAGTGTCCCACCATCGCAGGGCTCCTGCCCCGCGGTGCCACGCACCAGCCCGGCACTGCCGCTGTCCCCCACGGCCACCCAGCGCCAAAGCCCCGCGCTGCGGCACGGGCCAACCACACCGGGGGGGGTCAAGGACAGACCTCCGCCTTCCACGAGGCTTTTAGGTGCTTTTCGAATCATTACAGGTTTCAGACGAGGGGTAGTGGAATCCATTCACCTTTTTTGCAAGTCATATTTGACGAGGATTCCTGTATCTCTCAGAGGACTGTGCTGTCAGGCAACGCACAAATGTTATGCATTTAAACAGTCTGCTTTGCAATAACGCACCCGTTCAAGTTGGCTTTATTACACTTCAGTGATTGTACATATTCAGCTTGATTTTCTTCTCACAAGGTTTCACAAATAGAGAACCCAATGACTGTGTACCTCAGCCCTACTGCCCCAGCACTGGGCAGGAGCGGCCGTCTCAGCAAAACTCCTCTGCGACAAATATTTTCCCTGCACAAACGCACGTGGCTCTGCACAGCGCAGGCACAGCCTCCAGCCGAGTCCCACACCGAACGCGAAGGTGCAATTCCCACCGCACAGCGGCTTTCTCAGGCGAGGACAGCCCACCCGCAGCCGCAGCCGCAGCCGCAGCGGCCCCTCGGCGCCCGCCGCCCCCTCTGAGCACACACAGGGCTGCCGCTGCCCCTCCAGCACGTCACCGCCCCCGGAGCCCGCCGGCCCTCCCTGCCCTCCGCCGCTCTGCCCAGGCGCCGCGGGGCAGCTCGGAGGCCCCGACCCAAGGGTCCCGCTCCGGGGCCGGGACACACACAGAGGGTCCCGCTCCAGGGGCTGGCTGTCCCCCACCAGCAGCGCCGTCACACCCCAAGTCGCTTGGGGAAACGGCATCTGCCACTACCCAAAGGTCTGACCGCCTCCAGGTCCTCTCCTCGGCACAGTCGAGCCCAGCCTGCGCTCCCTCCTGCATCCCGCTCCCCGCGCGCCGACAACCAGCAAACACCGGCCGCACAAGACTCCATCTCCTGCCACCCACACTGGTTCTGCTCTGTTGGTTACCAGGCTTCAGTTCACCAATGATAATTCTGGACTTAATTCGTCGTAGGATTAGGAAAAGAAAATGCCAGAGGAAACAGTGATCACAGAATCACAGAATCCCAGCCTGGTGAGGGTCGGAAGGGCCCTCTGGAGCTCCCCCAGTCCCACCCCCTGCCACAGCAGGGAGACCTCCAGCAGTGGCACAGGACGGCGTCCAGGCGGGTTTGGGATGGCTCCAGTGTGGGAGACTCCACAGCCTCCCTGGGCAGCCTGTTGGATGGTTAACAGAACTGTAGGAGCTGACGCACACAACTGCTTTACCGGGACGCACCACGTCGGGGAGATCCCGTTGGCCGATGCATTATTGCACCAAGAGGAAATCAGACTCTGACTTGTGGGGTGCCGTTACCTTGAGGGGTTCCCGAGGAACCGCCCCCAACCCCAGGCCAGAGGTAGTGTGTGTGCACGAACAACAGCCGGCAGAAGGATGTAAAACAGAAGTTTTACCACAAGCTGTAACTGTTTTCCATTAAGCACCCCGGTGCCATCAGCCCGGAGCAGGGACATGGCCCCGAGAGACCACGGGGAATTTCCATGCAAAGTGTCATCAGGAAGATGTAGCTCACCTCTCCCTCTGCTCTGCCCTCGAGGAAAATGGATCACCACCCGGCAGAGCGAGCAATAAGGCAAAACAAGCCTCCCTGCTCACCTGCCCTCCGGTGAGCTCAGAGCCTTCTGCAGAAGATGCCCCACGCTCCCAGTGGCCACCCCACCACCGTGGAGCCAGGCACGGCCACCTCCAGCCCCTCTTCGCAGGGCCCAGGGGTCCCTCCCAGGCTCCTGGTGCTCCCACTTGGGCAACCAAAGAGCTGGGAGCGGCCTCGGCGGCGGGGCTCCGGACGGGTGCTCGCGCCCCAGCCCCTGCAGAGAAACGCAGTTAGCTGGGAAGCCACAGCGCTTAAAATGCAACTCCGTAGAGACAGTACCTCTTTTCCGTGAAGGACCCCACTGAGATTGGTAAGATTTAATCAAGCACTCTAAATTAAAGCACAGGTCGGAGTTTTCTTGAGGACAAGTAATGTAAGCGCATGCTTACCTTCTGGAGGAGAGAGGTTTAAATAGAGCTATATATAGGTGAATATCATCAACCAAATTTGTAATTAATTCCAGCAACTCATTAACTGTAGGAGTGAAATCACCGGAGCTTCACTAGTTTATGAGACCTATGGATGTGTGTCCATTCACTTACTAAAGTATGTAGATCATGCCGTGGTTTTATGATGTAGTATAATGACTAATGTAGAGACATTGTCCATCAGAGTTGCAAAGACCCAGAAAGGCACTTTAACTGAAATTCCACTTCAGCACCCAGGAGTTAAGTGGGACACAAACAATACAGAAACCTTGTGCTTATTTCTCCTTAACTTATCAGTATTTCCACTGAGACTCAGTAAAACTGTCCTTCAGCTGCCCTGGTAAGCCATGGGTAAAAGAGTAGGGAACCCGAGCTGCGTCTGGTCCATGCAATGCGCTTGGTCCTTTGAAGCGTGCTGGGTATGTCCCAGCATGCATCACTAAATAAACCAAAACTGAACTGAAAAGTTACTTTGAATTATTATTAACAAGCACTGCACTATTTTAATTGGCCCCCTGGTGAATACTGGCCTAAGAGTGGGGACAATAAATTGCCTTACCGTGTGAAATTGCTGTTTTGAATCCAACAGGAAAAAAAGCCCCTCAAAACCACAAAAAACACCAAAGCTCATAGTATTCTCTCCGAGCCCATGGGGAGAGCTGGCAGTACCAGGTCTGTCAAGAGCTCTTCAGACACCTGCCAGCCACACCGATGCTGAACTCAGGCAGCTGCTCATAGCTCACGTAGTGAAACGAAGTCATTCATCATTTTCTATTAGAAAGGAAGAGCTCAATGAGCAAGGTGTTATTAATTCAAGTGTTTCTGAGAGCCCCGGTTTAGATGAAGATGTTCAGCTTCAAATTTCACCAAGAAAACCCCACAAACAAAACAAAATAAAACAAAAAAACTCCAACGCTGTCTAACTTCTGTGCCACCAACCCAGCAATGTTTATTTTCTAGCCCGGGTGAGTAAAAGGATTTTTTTCCATGCCGGCAGCAGTTGCCTGTCCTCCTGGGGCACCCTGCGCTCGTGGAGCAGAGGCCAGGGTGACCCATGCTCTGCACGGCATCGGACCCCTTCCAGCTGAGCACATCTGGCCAGCGAGACAGGAAGGTTCATTGCCAGGGTCGTCCTCAGGGGTACAGCGACAGGGAGGAGAGGGAAGAGGAGCACATCGGGGCGGCTTCCAGTACAGAGTGGGGTGAATCCAGGCCATGCACCCAGGCCACTGGTTCGGCAAAACGCTTTCTGCAATCTGTAGATAAAGAAAATTGGCAACAGAAGAAACTGAACTAAAATCATTAGGGACAAAGCTGCGGAAAGATGTGTGAATGCAGTGACACTGGGAGTCTGCTGCAGTCAGTGAGAGTTGCACTGGGAGGCAGGGGGAGAGAGAGAAAGAGCCACAATGCTATTAAAGGAAAAAAACACTATTGGAAATTGCATAATTCCAGGACATCTTAACATCGCTGATCTTGACTGCGAAAATGCTACCAGTAGCGGTACAAACATGTCTGGACGCAGTGGGTAGCTGGAACGGAATGAGGAGGAAGAGATGCTATTCTCCAGTCAGCTTTTGAGATCCCGGGGTTGACTCTGACAAAGTTGAGTTTCAGGCTGAAAGAACTGTTTGACCAAAGACGACTGAATTATGTTTGGTTCAGTTTCCTCATTACGTTAGGAAGAAAAAGAAAAAGATGTTTTGCAGTTGTTCTCAAATATTCTTATTCCAACTTTGATCTGCTACATACACTAATTCATATTTTTGCACCTGAATGAAAGCTCAGCTTTACCTACACACCATTAAACTCCGGTTGGGGACTGTCTGAGAATTTTATCAGCAGTTACTCCTTGCTCAAGCTAAAATTGCCCACAGAAGAGCTCAGTTCCACGTCGGGTAGTACCAAGTGGAGGACAGCGCTGGCCCGAGTCTCACCGATAACTGCGTTCCTCCCTGGTGTCCGGTTTAACCGCGCGCGGGCCCTGGCTGTGGGGCGGATCCGCACCCCGCACGGGTGCTTCGCTCACCCAACGAGCTGCGCTTGAGAAGAAACTGTTACCCAAGAAGACTGAAATTTACACAGATCAAAGTTCACGGGCAGCATGTAAACAGAGAAATCCCAGCAGAACCTAAGCTAATTGCTGTCGGAGTGTAAAAACTGCAGGAAAAGAAATGCTGCTGAATTATTTACTGTCCTACTGTGCTCCGCACAGCTGCAAATCTGTGCTCCCCTCAGCTGCCGCTGCATTCCAGCACTACTGACCTGAATTTAAGCTCATGAGTTTGAGGTATCAGTGGAAGTGAATATCATCAAAACGTCTGATACTGTGGTAATGGCATAATTCCATCAAAGGTGCTTAATCTATATCGAAATCCGCCACCTGCCGAAGACGCTCCTGTGTCGATGCCATGGATGATGAATCGGTCTGCACAGCAACGCAGCAATGACTCAACTTGTGCTGCAACAATCCACATCTGTAGGGCAGCTCCTCATCAAGAGTTACAATATTATTATGACAAATCAATATTACTATTTTTGATTTCTGTAAGATTTTGGGATGTTTCTTTAGTTTTATATGAGCCCAGTTCTGCACACTAGTTCTAGATCTTCCTCACATTTTTACTTCTGGAGCCGCATCCACTGAGTTGTAGAAATACCGTCGTCTTTACACATGTCAGTGTTTGAGAACAGGCGCGGTACACGTGCCTCCTGTGCGCAGGAAAACATCCCTGGCGAGACCAAATACCCCGAGACGCGGCAGTCCCTGCTGCACCGCTGTGTGCTCCCAGCCCTGCCAGCGGAGGTGAAGCCCGATGATGATTCTGTGTAGTCCAGAATGGGCGTTCGGGTGGAAGGTGACTCTGGTCAGGGACACAGATATAGTCTTACTTTTCATACACAGATACATTAACGCTTTCCTCTCTTACACCTTTTGCAATGCTGGTGCAGTCACTGCAGGGTTATATTTTCTACGCATTCTCATTCCTGGGATGCAGGACAGAACCCGTGTCCCTCCAAACAGTGCTACCAGGAGCTATCCTAGATCTACCAGGTAAGTCTGCACCAGCTCTGCAACTCAGAATTAATTTAAGAAACAGAATATTTCGCAGAGCCACAGGGAAAATGGGATCCGTTCTTTAAAGTCAACTGCGTGTCTAGATAGCACTGGTAACTGCCACACAGCAATGAGCAGGCAACCTCCAGTGGCCTCAGCAGCCAAAGACAGCAGCAGTGATGGAGTGTTGGAGCTCAAGACTGAAATAGTCCTGTTTTTCTACATCAGTAATTTTTGGAAAGCATATTACTTTAGCTTCTACAAAGGCTGTTTCTTTGCTGGAGGCAGAGTGAGAGCATCCTGCAGGAAAGCACCAGGCCACTGCGAGAACCGTGCGACGGAGGGGATCCACGGCCAGCACAATCCAACAGACCCACCCCAGCCCGTCAACGGAGCAGCGCTTGTTGACATCAGCAAACGAACCGGCTCCACAATTGCAACAAAAACTGAACTTCACTTGGTTAATTTAAAGTTGCACTGGGTTGTGTAATAGCTGTTGCTTCCTCTCCCTGACAACAGGGTCGAAACTCATGCTGCAGCTCCGTAAAGGAACAGAACCATAAGTCATGTAAATACCCTCAGCCCAGTCAGCAGCACAAGGATGTTCAGTGCATTTTTCATTTTAAGGACAAAGCACATTCCCAATTAGTGCTTAAAAGGAAGCGTGAGTCCTTGATTCATCAACTGAAACAAATTAGAGGACTTCTGAAGACAAAAAACCCCACCCTAGAATAACATAATACCCAGGGTTAAAAGTGAGCAAAAGGGGGAAAAGGGTAAAGGAGAATAGGTTAGAATAACACAGCACAGTGCAATTATGGCGCCAGTGGAACTGCATCTGTTGATAAAGTTAAGAATATACATAAAGACGTTCAGGTGGGTAATGAAGACACAGGACAGTCATATCCCAGGAGCCCAGCACATGTAAGGACAACAAGATTCAATTCTCAGTAAGGGCTTCTTTTTCTCTTGGATTAGGAAATGGTTCTGCATAAGTCATTTATACTTCCACATTGTACTGATTTTCGGGGGAGACTTTTCAACTGCCTAATCACTGTCTTGCTCCTCTAAGATGTTCCTGTCATGCTCTCTGTCTTTTTCCCCAGTTTAATTTTTTTTTTATTCCCTGTGCCCCTTAAACACAGGGGACAAAATCCCCTGGAGTTTTAAAACCCCCTGAATTCTGAAATAATTTTTTCTTAAAGTACAAGGACGCTTGCCTGTTTGTTCCACCCAGCACTGTTCTACTTAGAGTTTTAGTTAACGCCTGCGCTACTACGCTCAGCACTTCCATCGCACAACCCGATGTGGCTCCGGGGAGATGCCCACGGAGAGGGGCCCAGCCTCAGGGGTCCCCACACTCGTGCTCATAACCCACCTCGCAGAATCGCAGGTGAACCTCCTCTCCAAGTACTGACCACCCTGGGGGTTACCTGGCTCCCAGAGCGGCCACAGCAGGGCGAATACACAGGCTCCCCTTCTGCTTTGCTCTGTTTTGTTTTAGAACAACATGTTGTTCCCCTACGTCAGGCGCTAATCTCAGCGGCAGGGCCCCATGCTGTCTGCAGGGAACGGGGTGGGACATCGGTTGTCCATGAGCTGCTCCTCAGGGGTTCTCACCTGTGTTGGCACCAGCCTGCGGCCTCAGGGCCTCCAGGAGATGTCCACATCTCTTGTCCTATCACCATGCTCTTTTAACCTAACACCTATTAGGTGCCTTGACTCCACACACCCCCATGCCTGCCCCGCAACCCATGCTCTAGAAGTGACGAACTTCTGCTCCCCCTCTAGGCGGCCTGGGCAGGACCAGGGTCCCGGGGGAACACCCAGCAGGCAAACAAGGCGGCTTTGATGGCGCAGAGCAGACAGGGGAAGGGACCTGCCCCGCGACACACCACAGGCTTTCCATCACAACATTTCACCTTTCGCACCCAACTGGTCCTACAGCCACTGCACTAATTCTTCACGTTGCAAATGTGGAAGCAAACCTCACCCAGAGCTGAAAACTCCGTTAAATTCGCATGACCTCCCTATTGTGATCCCTTCTTTAAGTTAGTGGCCTGATGGTAATAAAAATGCAGAAATGTTTTTGTCTACAAAGGAAGTTTTTGTGTGTTACCATAGCTACTCTCAGGGTTATCACTGTCCATTGCATCATTTAAAATACTCAGGGTAGACCATAAATTTCTTGTCACAATGCCAGCATGCGCTATTCTATCTCTAGACATATTCAGGCATGTTTTCACTTTGTGTATTTATTTACAGCATACACTTGAGGGTATCTCTCCAGGCACAATGGTGTCTAAAAATAAACATATTTCACCTGGTCTCTTACAGTGTAGAAGAGCTTCTAAGTTTTGGGCAGCCCCCAGGGGAGACATTTATCTCCACAGAGAGCCAACAGAAGATCTCATCACACCTTTAAATCCATGTCACCCCTAAACAGTGGGTTTCAGGTGTATCCATGGCCTTTGGGAACTGTTCTGTATCCCCAAGCCTTTGGAATTCTGCTTTGGAAAATCAAGCTGACGGGTCTCCCAACAATGCATTATTTTTTCGGATTAGTCCTAAATTCAGCCTTTTTTCTTTGTTAGGAGAGCCATTTGCAGTTGAAGGCAGCCAACTGCACATGGAGCAGTTCTTTCCAGCTCTTTTGTCTTGCAACGTGAGTTACTCCTTCTGAGCTCCTGCTGGCTGGTTCACCGGTATTATTTCATTCTGGCAGCAAAGGGCAAATCGCTCATTGGTTCTTACTGTCCCGCTAAATACTTCAAATGCATCAAACCAAACTAAATTCCAGTCATCTCAGCCTTGCAGGTAATCAACAGCTGAGAGAGGTCTCACAGCCGTACAGGGCTCCAACCCTGTTGGATCAGTTGTATGAAAGCATTTGCCAGACACAACTTGTGACTCGGAACTTGCGTGTTACAGAGGGCATGCTATTTTTTTGTTTCATAGATCAGTGTAAACGTACACTGAAATCAAAGATTTGTTGATTTGTTGAGTGTTGATTCTTGCCTTAGAACTGAATTTGTTTACCTTCATTCTAGGACGAAAAATTGCTTTTTTCTCACTCGTTTCAGACAAAGACAACTATTTACATCAAGCCATATTCAAGCAGCACTTCTTCCCAAATACCTGGTCATAGGAGCTTAGTCTGAGGAGAGCCCATGCCAGGAGAAGTACTCACTGGACGCACTCAGAGACTCCTATGGGACTCTGCAGAGCTCCACTGGATGTGGCACCTTGTGCTGGATTTAGGTTTTCCAGCATCCCTTGGAAGTCAATGCAGCACAAAAAAAGAGTCAAGTCCTCCTAAAGAAAGCAATAACTGAACCAAATCAACCTCCAAGTAAGCTCCATCAGTGCTGTTGCCACCCCCTATTCATCAGGAACAATGAGCGCAGGCATTGAGATTCCATGCCGGTTTTATAAACAGAGTGCTGCCTTTTTAGTATGGCACATTTAGGCAAGAGAACAGATTCTGGCTATAAAAAAGTACCCTTGGAACCTGCTTTTATAGTTCTTACTTGAAATATTTCTAAACAGTCCTCTCATCACATGCATTTAAACAACTCCAGCCTCAGGAGTATAATAACCTATAGCAAATACGCTGACCTTTCTAGAGCATAAACGCAAGTCTTACATGCAGGTCACAATTTAATGAGTTCACAGACAACAAAGCCCCCAGATGAAAGGGGAATCAGTGCTAATTACAACGGGGAATCCCAGTGTCTCTAGTGCATCTGTAGTGACACTCACCTGCAACCACCAACTTTCCACACGCTGATTTTAAGGTCAGCATCAGGCACAGCACCTTGATGCGAAATGTGTCCTTCTGCCCTCAGATTGGCGCCGACAGGGATCAGACAGCCGATAACTGCTGGGGGGGAAACATCCCATACTCCCCATGCATAACTGGAACAAAAGAAAACCCAGATTCATGAATATTTAGCGAGTTCTCACACTCTTATTCATGACAGATGTATTTTGGATTTAAAAGAATGTCAAAACCGTTCACTGCAATTCCCTTGTGCAATTAGAGCAGTCCCTTTTCTAGGAGCAGTCAGTTTTGTGGCTCCATCCCATACCCGGCTCCTGAGGATTAGTTTGGGGTTGGAACCGTTCAGAGAAGAAAATGGTATCCGTACAGACATCTTTTATTCGGAGACTACAACTACATTTATCTTTGGTCTTTGAGGTTGTTTACGTCTGCTATGTATCTGCCACGAGTTCACGTATTTCTTAAACACTGCACCCATTATTTCTCTAAAAGAATTACCAAGACAAAAGAATCATACGCAACCAAAAAAAATCACCTAAGGAAGACGACTATCAGTTTCTGATATTCTGGCTATTGTGATATGTCCGATGTCCGGCTCCAGCACAGGACAAGCGGTGCCGGCGCCGGGGGCGGACGGCGGGGAGAGCTGGCACGCAGCACTGTGCCCAGCGCCACGCGCCCGCGCGGGAGGCCATGCGCGCGCCGGGGCCTGCTGGAGCCTCTGCTCTGCCGGCAGCCGGTGCCAGGGTCTGACCCACCGGCCGCAGCGAGCCTCCGCAGGGCAAGGCGGAGCGGGAGGGCGGCCGGGCTCTGCCCCGCGCCCCGGCCCTTCCCTGGCCACCCAGGAGGGGGTGTCCCCGCTGCCGGGCTGGGGGTCTCGCGCCCGCCTCCCCCCCGGCGCCAGGCGGCTGGGCCGCAAACGCCGGGCCCGCAGGGAGCCCGTCTTCGCCCGTCGCTGGGGGAGACAGGGCTGGAGCCACCAGAAAAGCCGTGCAAGGGACAGAGAGGTATATAAAATGCTCCGTTAGTGAATTTAATGCCCGGTGATAAAACGTTTTATCCATTCTGGAGGACAATATTTAAACAGATGCTATTAGTGGTTGTATTTCAAAAGTCAATGGGGCTAAATAAATCTAACATTTACTTCCACTAAAAATGTTATGAGGCCAAGCTCTTTTTTTTCTCTAGGTGTTCAATTAAGCAAAAACACATAGATCTCCTGCAGAATTTAAGACTGCCATGAATAGGAAAGCTTTTTGGTTAAGCTTTCATCTCTTCATGTAAAGACCTAAATTGATGATTTTTAAATAATTTACATCCCAGAAGTAGTATTAAAAAAATGTCCCAAATGGAGCTAAAAGCATCGTAAATATAATTTCCTGTCAGATTATATGAAATACTCTGATGAATGAACCGTTCCTAAAAGGACACTAAGTGTGGACTTGGAAGGTCTAACTCTGGTTTTCTGAAAGTGCCGCCTTTGAGTAGTGTGCCATTTGACTTCACTTTTGCTTGTCTTCAGCAAACCCTTTGAGATACAGAAGATATAGAAGCACTATTTTTTTTTTTTCTTTCTCTGATTTATTACATCAATGCTTGTTTTGAAGAGCCTTAGCCACCTGAGAAGCAAAGGGAAACTAGTCATCAACCCCGAACTGGGGAAGGGGAGGGAATCACAACTCTGTTTACAGGCTGGATAAAGAGCCTTTTGAGCACATCACCAGCTTGCCAATGCATGCAAATGTCTTTTATTTTCCTTTCAGTGCGACTGTGTGTGGGAGGGGGAGGAGACAGAGGAGGGAGTCAGTGTTATCTCTGCTGTTATAATGCTGAATTAAGACAACCACCTGCCCATCATCTATTTCCAAATCCTTTTTGCTTTTCCGACATGACTGACGTTTCACAGCCTCCTGTTGCCCATCTCGCTAAAATATTAATGCATCCAAAGGTTCTGCTGGCTGCAACCATCCAGAACAGAGAATGAGAAATTAAAAGCAAACGGGCAGAGCAAAACGCGGTAACGAACGCTTGGTTCTGAACTTGCTGTTAAAAGAGGAGGTGAGCATACATTCAGCGTGAGATGCGAGTGATCCTTTTTTGTTATTAATGCAATATTTATTAGCACTGATTCCTCACCGTGTGATTTCCGCCAGCTCTGTTTTCCCACCATGCCCTTCATCACAGCTCTCCAGTGTCCGGCCCCGGCTATCACAGTGCCCGTACGTTGCCCGGCTTGTCCTGCTCGCTTCCCTCCACGGCTCGCTCTGCGTCGTGTCCTCTCATTGTGCAAACAGCCTGTTTCTCTGGGTGTTTCTAATTGCTAGTCTGAAAATACGATGGGCGATTTTCTTGTCTTATTCTTCTTAAACATTCTGAATATTTGCTTAGCTTGACTGAGGACATCAGCGATACATAACTAATACAGACTGAGATTTTTCTTTCCACACCCGACTGACCATGGTTAACACTTACGCGAACAAAAGGTAGCTACGCGGCGTGGACTATGAGCAGACGCCCTGAATGCCTGCTCAGGGAGAGACGTTATTGCTGTGGAAACACGACTCAGCAACGGTGCCAAGGGTACAGAGGTCTTCAATTCTTTTGTCCCATCCTGTCATATAAAACCAAGTGAGGGTACCTAAATGACGATACTGATTCTGATTATTATTGAGAATAATGATCTCAGGGACGGGTGTGGTGCTGCTCGGGCCATAAGCAAAGACCACCTCTGCCTCAAGAATCCCACCCCAGCCGGGTCTGCTGGAGAAGCACAGAGGGGCCGGCGCAGAAGGGCCTCGGGGACTTCAATGGAAGCTGAAGGGGACACAAGAAAACAGCTGTGGATGAAGGAAGATGCATTCGGCAGGTGGTCTGCCAGGTGTTAACCACAGTTCCTGGCGCGGGTGAAGATCGAGTGAGTGCTCTCCTTCCTCCAGCCCAATTCCCTCCAAAGCATTACGGCACGAGATGGTATTTGCTGTAAGCACTTTTTTTTTTACGTACACAGCTGTGAAAATTAGGATAAATTCAGTAAAGAGATTGTGTTGGATGTCACTTTCCCTTGCCTCAGGAAATAATTCTGACAGCTGTTTATAAATGTGTGAGTAGTGCTCACTTCTGTAATGCAGCACTACCTTCTGAAAGAGTATTGATGTTGCTCGAGTTATACCTGTTTTTAATTGTGTTATGGAACAGCGTTCTTGTTTTATGTATTGGCATTTTTTTGATGCATAGAGACTTTTTATAGATTTGTTGTTCATCACAGTGAAAGTCCCCTCCCCCCCCCAAAAAGAAAGGAAACTACCAAAGAAATTTTTCTTCTCCTACAATTTATTCTAGAAAAATCTCTTTTCCCTTATCCCACTTCACCTTCTTTGAGAGTTTCAGGCAGATTTCAGAAGCAAACGCATTAGCAGAGTATCTCCTAAGAGGGGAACAGGGCAAAGGAAAGGCAATAAACAGACAACAGACTGTTGCCCACTGACACTACAGAAACCTGATCCACCACGATTCAGCCAAACACCAAAGCACTGAGCCCAGCGTCCCCAAAGGGAGGCCACCACCCTGCAGGACAGCTGGGGCATGATGTGCTCTCTCACATCTCATCCCTGAAATGGTCCCCAAAGAGCCAAGACAGCTCCGGGCACTTCAAAGAGCTCACAGGTAGTCCTGAGCCATGAAGGAGATCCTTCAGGACCCGCCTCGGTGCTCAGATTCGAAGGCACAAAGACATTTGCAGTCAGCCTTATCGCCGGTTCCAGCAGCGGGCTGCACTCATGAAGGCAGGCATCCCTGCCTCCAGCACCAAATTAATCGTGGTGCCCGGCTTGTTGCATTTGCTACGGCACTACAGATTCGGGACGCGGCTCAGAGGTGTGTTCTCTGCACTGTTAGCCGTTTCTTTTGCAGCTGTGTGCGCTTTGAGGTGATGGGACAGCAGTGGTGAAATAAAAAGTGACAGTCCACGTCCAGTGTTGTTAAGACACTGTCATTTCAATTTTTAAACAGATGGAGTTGGCACAAATTGAATGTAGCTCTTCAGATGCACTAAATGGCTTTAGCATGATTGGTGGGACCGACCTCCGAGCCCAAGACATAGCACTGTCGTTTAAAACACAAGGGAAGAGCTAACGTTTCCTACCACTGTCGCTGCCAGTCAGTAAGCGATCTGGGTCCTGCTGGCAAGGGGCTGTGCACCTGCGCTGACGCTGGAACCGCTGCTACGTGTACATTCTGGCAAAGTGCATGGTCCTGCACACAAAGAATGACCTTGGGCTCTTCCACCACCAGCACTGAATCTGCATGAAGAACCTGACCCGTCCCCACGTTGGCTCACTCACTGATGTGTGAGAGCCCACAGCAACAGGGACCAAGACAAAATTGTCCTGGTATCCTATACTGTGTGATTGCATGGCAAACACCTTCATCGCAGAGTCCTGCAGCAACTTGCAGGTCATCAGGATGCTTCCAACCTGCTTTGTCTCTCTTTGAATTTGGCCAAGACAATTAGATGTTATACTGCTAGTGGCATAGAAAGTACCTCACTACGACTTGCTTTCGCTGGCAGCGTGGCTGGCCTTCTCATCTGCTGCTCTGTGACATCCTGTTCTAAAGGCTGGACTGAAATTCAAAACAACAGCAACAGCGTTTGATGTTTTCAGAGGTAGGAAGAGTGCCATTTGGACAGCCAAGGAACATTAAAGCTTGCGAAACTATCATTAAAACCTGAAAAACCTACCTTGGCATGAAAATACCAAGCAGACCTTCTCACCGCTCTGATGATAAAGGTTTATATTTCATTACACCAGTGAACTCTGATTATTTTGCAGAGCCGCTTCTCCATCCCCAGCAATTTAATGGGTGTGAGAATTTGCGCCCTTGCATGTCCAATTTGGAAAGTTTCTAATTTGCTCATCAAGGGATCAGGATAGAGTGATCATCTTCTTGGTATTTATTACCAGCATTGTAAAAAGTAATTATGTGGAAGATGTCCCGATACTGATGCCATACAAAAACTTAAGACTGGATAGAAATTAATTACTAACAACAGTTCCGTGCTGTGTCTTTGGGAACGATTGCGACGTGCGTGCCACACAATGGCTGCTCGGCTTCCCACTAGATCCAAGCACTTGCATCACCCACGACAGAGGTGCTGCACGGGCAGGAACATGAAGATCACAGCCGAGCCAACTGATGCTGCTGGGGAGGGCCACGTGCCATTCTGCCGGCCTCAGTCAGCGATGCAGGGACTGAGGCAGCCGCCCCTGGCAGGGCTGTGACGGCAGTCCCTCGGGCTGAGGAGGAGCAGAAGGCTGCCGTTAGGTGACCAGCAGCAGTTTAGTTTCAGTGTCCAAGAGGGACATCCAGCAAACCCCGACGAGAGCTGAGAGCTGACACTGAATGCTTCGATGGCACCACTCCTCCCTACCACACTCAGTCATCCTCCCTCAAGACAGTGAAATACATAACTCTTAGAAAAGGAAAACTATGCTCAGTGAAGAGTAGAGGTAAGACAAACACAGCCGTTATGGGACGCGCTTGCTTCCTTCCGCTCAGACTGAAATTCTGAAATGATAACGGCTAAACCCTGAGGAGAGGAGGATGAAAGGGCTTCGCTCCCGGGCATGTGACACTACTCCCCTTTGTGGGACCAGATGCGAGGAAAGAGAGCGGAGAAGAAAAGCAAAGCTGGAGCTGAAAGACTCCTTTTTTTTTTTTTTTTTTTTTAAGAAAGAACAAAATGAAAATGATCCTGAAAGAACAACTGTTCCTTTCAAAGCCATTAGTTTGGGAAGCTGGCTGTAAAAGGGTACATTTTTGAAATGTGGCTGCGGTTACCAAGCAACAGCTGAGCCCCTGCGCCGCCGCCAGCAGCGCCTCCGAATTCGGAGAGGGTCGGGCGGGGGCGAACCCCGCAGCTCTCCCCCGGGGACGGCCCGGGGAGCAGGCGCAGCCCGCGGCGTGCGGGGCCCAGCATCCTCCGCAGGCGGCGGCCGCAGCCCAGCGCTGCTCCAGAGACATCCCAGGGCTTGGGAAGCAGTGAGGATGGAAAACCGACCTGACAGAGTCTGACGGAGGAACAGGGAGAAGAGGAAAATCTGAAATAAACCCAGTAACTGCAGCAGCAGAGCTCTGGTTTTATGTGGGTGTAACTATGAGCATTATTTGATGCATATTACTAAAACTAAGGGAAAACAGCAAACAAAACTCTAAATTAAAGTTAACAGTTCTCACATGCATTGGGCGCGCTGAAGTGTTTTGCAGGATTTTGTACGGCTCAGGGATCTAACGGCGGAAAGAAGAAAATAAATCCTCCTGAGATGTAACGTTCCAAGGCCGTTCTGTGAGCAGCTGAATACCCACATCTCCGGCTGGGTCCAGAGCTCCGTGGTGTAACTCCCAGGAACTCCCAAAAAGGATATCATTACACTTATCCACGAGCGGTTTTGTTACCTCCATTACGGTTCTAAATGAGAATTAGGCACAACATGTGCTTAATTTAGGCGATGAGTTGAGCTGGCAAAAATCTAAGCTTATATCCAAGCTGTACAAAGAGCTGAGGGGTTTTATTTCCACCCATTCGGCGAAGAGAACTGGTGCCGAAACCTCACAGCCTCACGGTGCCCCAAACGCCTCCCCGGCAGCACGCAGCCCCAGGCGCCCCGAGCTCTCTGGAGCCGAGGTCTGGGTTCAAACACCTCGGCGTGAAACATTAGCAGACAGACAGCGATTAAGTTTCATACGGGACGGCTGAGGATGCCAATACCAAAAATGCCCATTTACATCTGCTCTGTTCATCACGTAAAAAATGAGGACTGGGGACATAAACCAGTTGTCCCCACAATTCAGCATCCCGTCACTGATGCTGACCACTGGCACACGCTTTGTGAGCGCACAGGAAAATTGTTTTGTGGGTAACTGAGAAAAGAAATGTTTTGCTGTACTCCTCTATTTCATCCTGTTTAACTATCACTAATGGGACTGTTATTTCCTTGCAGAAATGTATTTCCCTCTCCTTGCGTGCCACCAGGCAACTGCACAAACAGGTTTTTAAGGCTTGAAACTCACTTTGAGCATTGCTGAACATCTGTTTGTTCCAATGTGACGAGATAAATTAACTTAGCACCTCCGGTTCATTATTTCTCTCCCATTCATCTTCCTACATTTCTCTGTGATGTTGCCCTTGTCCTTGCGTTGTGATCCCTGACTCTTTAGATTCCCCTCTGATCATTTGCCACGTTTGTTGTTTGTGATGCCCTCGGAACTGGAGGGAGGGGGCAGTTTTTGCCATAGCAAACCTCATTGGCCAACTGGATAGCGCTGCCAGACAGCAGCCTAATTCGTGGGCACCGAAGGCAGCAGCCTAATTGCCATGACTCAACTATTTCTCCTTTCAAAGCTGGGAAAAGGCGGTGAGCGTTACTGCAAGGCCAGCTTGCAAAGAGCACTGTACGCTATCCTGACTCTCATTTAAACTCTGAATCAGCGTGATCTTTGTTGTGCTGGGTGTTCAGGGCTCACTAATTGTTGCTGTCGGTTCCGGATAACGAATGATTGAGCCAGCATGTGACAAAACCCCGGGACAAGGCGCTCCACCTGTGTCTACAGAACGCGAGGGGGAGGCTGCGAAGCTCTCTGAGCGGTGCTGGTGCTGCTACTTTATGACATGGGCAGACACTGAAAACATTCAAATGTTTATGGCTCAGGTGACTTTCTATCTGCTCGGGTTTATTATGGTCCACTACAAATAAAGAACAAGACATTACTTGCACTTGTCAAAAGACCAAGCCTTCAAGCAAAAAACCAGGAGCAGACTTATTTGATTGAAGACTTGAGCTGGTGTTGCTTTGTGATTTCTGCAGTGTAAGGTGTTATCCACCTTATTCCTTCACACCGTCTGGCGGAGCAGCTCCAGGAAAGCACCCCTTGAAACCCAGCTCTGGGTGTGAAAGGGAGCGGGGAGGCAACAGCTCGGGAGCTGGGGCAGTGCAGGACCCCTGTGTTCCTGAGATCGCCGTGAGGAAAGGTGCTGGTGAAACTGCAGGTCCATTGGCCTTTCTTCTCTTCAACAAACAGCTGCATTTAAAAGATAATACCAGTCCAGGACATCAAAAGGCACCACTCAGAAAAATACCAGTACTTTAAGCTAAATGTGTTTTCTGAGGCTGAAAACACTCAATAGGAAGGACAAAGATAGTAAGCTGATTTGGGCAAGGACTGTCCGTCTCCCTTGAGCTCAGCACAAAGGGATCCCACAGTTAGACACACAATACCAGGAAGGAATATACATTCAAGTTACATCTGAAGGCACTTGAATAGCAGGAAGCTCTCCGCTTCAGGTGGCGATTGCAAACACACTGTTTTCTTCTAGTCCGTACCTTCACAAGCCTTAGCGCCTATGCACTCGAGACCGGGACGCTCCGCAGTTTGCCATTGCTCCCCGGCTCCGTTCCTCGGAGCAGAGCAGCGGTGGGTCCTGCCGGGCTCAGGCACAGCCGGCACTGCTGGCCCTGGTGGAGATACTGTGGAACACGACCATCTGCACCCCAGGTTCCCCGACACGTGGCCACCCCAAGACATCAAAGTACTTCTACTGCGGCAAAGGCAGGCGGACATCACGAATCAACAGGAACGTGTGGGCAGAACAGGAGATGTGACCAGAAGCGTTGAACAGATTTTGAGGCCAAAAAGAATGAAGATTGTTTAGTCCGGCTTCCCATAGAATACAGACCATGAAAAGCCCGGTAACGTGCATCCCAGACGTGCCCCGTGGTCGTCCTTAGATGAGAGATCATCGCTTGTGACTAAGGTTCTTACTTGCCAAATCATAACCAAATCACCTCAAAGATTACCGGTACATAAAACGTTCCTGCACACATACTGCAATATGCTCAGTACATTACCGGGCAGAAGCACTACTGTCTTCTTTGGTTCCAAATCTCCGAGTGGCGCTTTTAGCAAATTTACCTTTAGCAGCAACCAGAACTTAGTTACTGAGTACTTAGAAACAATTACTTTGCATCACCGTCATCTCTTAACGATCAGGTCAAATGATACCCTCAATTTAGTTGCTTTTGCTTTAAGTCACAAGCAGAAAGACCAGAAGAGATCAGCAAAATGTTGATTTTTACTGCAAAACTAACAATAAATTCTACCCCAGAACTCACGTTCCCACCCCCATCTACTCTGCTCAGTCCCTGCAGCTGATTCCCTTGAATCCCATCCTGCCCCCTGGCAACAACTTGCTGTCTTGTTGCTCGTCAACAGGACAGAAAAGCCATGTCGTCACCTGATTGTTGTTCCACCA
The DNA here is from genome assembly GCA_017639485.1 of Pluvialis apricaria. Lineage (NCBI taxonomy): Eukaryota > Metazoa > Chordata > Aves > Charadriiformes > Charadriidae > Pluvialis > Pluvialis apricaria. The sequence goes on from CM030024.1 coordinate 3,403,096, forward strand.
GTTGCATTTCTTTTCCCAGGGATGCTAACCGCACCACCAACCCTGTCGTGTGCAGCGGTACGTGCAATTGCCATCTGTGTCGTTGGCACTTCTTCAAAAAATATTTAAATAACTGTGGAACTTATAAGAGTGTAAATGAAACATGACAAAAACCACAACATGACATAACGTACGCCTGAAGTAAGGGAACATCACCACGGTCCCAAGGTTTGAGATGGGACCCCCTGCCCGAGCGCGACGCAGCCCCCTCTGCCCCGGAGCTCCCGCGCACGCTCCCGCCAGAGCCAGCCCGCTCCTGCTCCCGAAACACGCACACGGCAGCTGCTTTCCAAAAACCTTTTCCACTGCCAGAGGAACCAAACCCGTCTCGTGTTTCCGTGCTGGGCGACGATTACTGAAGCAGTAAGGAGCTGTGCAGCTTATTTACATACAGGGCAAAGAACCACCCCCACTTTTTGTTTATTTTGAAGCTTCCTCTCACCATTTTATGTGATGCTGTGTCAAAGGTGAGAAACAAAATCTTAACGACCCTTAGGCCAGCAACGTCCTGACCACAACTCACCATATTTACCTGTTCCTTGTTCACAGCATGCTCCAGCCTTTAACCAGCTGCAAGCTGAGCAACAGGAACAGCTTTAGTTACAGCAATCCTGGTCTATGCTGAAAGTTTACCTTCACCCTTCAAATCCCTCCTGCATTTAGAAATTAACTTGGCTTTCCTTTATTACATTTCTTATTTTTTCAAATGTTATTTCGCCTCCGCTTAGACACTAGGAATGTGTTCAAGACCCTCATCTATGTTATCCTTTTTGTTCATTTATCTTTAAAGGGGTTGTTTCTTCAAGCACTCGTTATTGGGAACAGCAGCGCTTCCTTCAGACCCCCCAACAGGGCAAGGCGGTACCAGCTGCTTCCAAAAGTATGACCCGCCTTAGCAGCAGTGATAGCAGGAAAGGGGAAACTCCGGAGCTGGTGGCTCCAGACCCAGACGGGCTGATTTCTGCCGCACCTTCCCATACCTCTCCCCACCATTTTGAACCACGCTCCATCATCACCCGAACCAGATGCAACAGCGAAACACCCTGTGCTACAGCGTCGCTTGCTCTGAAGCACGCAGTACCGCTATACACATTAGCACCAGTTTAGCATCTGCCTTTATTTCCATAGCTAAAGCACATCCTGAGATGTCTTCGGCATGTAAGATTCTTCGCTGATCTGCACAATCTTCAATAAACGCTCTGTGCGTGGCGTTTGACATATCGGTGCTCTGAAATCATTGGGAGTTTTGCCAATAATTGTATCAGACCTGATAGTTTTCCCTACATTCTGCATAATACGGCATTTATGTTATGGAACCAGTCATTCTGAAAAAAAGAATGACGTTGTCAACCACCGCATTAAACAGCCATTTTGCTCAGTCGTTTCATGAAATAACTGAAAATTGTAGGTAGGCATTACATGGAACGCCTAATCCCCGAGTATTTAGGATTATTAAATAAAAAGGACGAGAAAACTATTTTCTATATTACATTCGTTTATGAAACCACACAGTCTTTTAGATGTTTCTTCTTAAAACCACACTAGCAAAAACTGTCACTTTCCTGAACTGATCCTTACTTTTACAATTGAGCCTATTTTCTGAAGTGACTGAAAGTTTGAGTCATTTAGCACAAGAACTGCTCCCACAACAGGATTCTAAAAGTAATGCCACTCATTTCGAAATTTCTGTGCTGTATTTTGTGCAACAACCAAACAGAACCATCAAGCAGAGAAAGAAAGTGCTGAGGATTTTACTCAGATGCAGAATGCCTCCAGCTGCCACTCATTCCATCAAATGACTGATTTTCCAACATGACCATAATGCATACGTGCTTTATTTTCCTAGTTTTGCCCCTTTTCTCTCAGTGTCATTATATATCATTTTTCCACGCCTGCATCCTGCTCAGCTTTGTACCTAGTTTTCCTTTTCTTACAGTACTTTTGCCATGTAAACCACCAGATCGTCCTTTGTGTTTACAATCATCTGATCCATTTCCCTCTTCATTTAACAGGAGCTGCAACGGGCACTTACATGGGTCTTGTCAAGGCACAACTCTGCAGACAACGGGACGACACGGACGAGAAAACAGAGCGAGTAAAACAAGAATAGTGTCCCATAGGTCTGAGCCTGAAAACACGTGAAACCACCTCACACACCATTCTGCAGAACCAGCACCGCTCGTGCCTCTTCCCCGACAGCACATCGTACTTTCACCCCCTGGCGCGAAGAGTGGGGCTCTCAGCGGCGCCGGCGGAGGGGACGGCGGGGGGCACAAGAGCTCGGGCAGAAGGACGCTGAAGCCGCTCACAACCACCTTTCGGTGCCCACCCTGCGGAGTGATGACTTTGCTTTACCGTACTCAAGGCTGTGTTAGCGCTTCAAACACAGAACAGGTATTTCTCTTTAAGGCATTTAAGCCAAAACTGTGAAGGAATTATTAAAACCAGCACCCCCTCCAGTCTGGCTGGATTAAATAATGCTGCTCATCCCGCAGCTTCGAGGCAGAGTGCGCTTCGCAAGATCAACCTCTGCTCCTGGTGAGGGGCGGAAAAATTCCCCGGGGAAAATAGTATTGTTAACCAGATGGGAAATTAGGGAGTGGAGGGATTATGACCAGGACTGTGAGGGGTATTTAGGCTTCCATCACTCACAATCGGTAAAGGGCACCAGCAGTCTCCCTGTCGAGGCTTTTAGACCCCCCCATGTCTTAAGATGACATGGTGAGAGTGTGGCAAAGCTAGGAACTGAGCCCAGGTCCCTCCAGTTACCGGCCGCTGTCTTAGACCAAATGCTGCATTTCTCTTTTTCATCCAAGTTTGAGAGTAGAATTTGGCATAACCAACAGCAGCAACGCCCCCGCTCTGCCAGCCCCCTTCTCAAAATTCAAATGCTTTTCCTGGTTCAGAGGGTTTCTACAGCTCCTTTTCTCCAGGCAGAGCTCTGTTCCCCGTCCGCTCTTACTGCTTATTGAGGCCGTGTGAGATAAAGCACGAGGCCAGAGGCACAGGCAGGGTAAGGCGCCAAAAACAGTACTGCCTCTTAGGATTTAATTGAAATCCAGATGTTGGTGAATCGGTATTCTGCATATTCCTGGATTAGAAAAACCAAAGTGCTATTGATGAGCATTTGCAAAAGACCTTCAGATTCCTGCGACCACCCCTGGTTTTCACATCACAGTTTCCATATAGAGGTCGATTATCTCAGCTGCATTTCCATTTACCAAAAAATGCGGCATTTTCACAGAAGCTTTCATTACATTTAACCTTTTGATTATTTTTTTTAACAGCGTCATGTTTTTTGTCATCCACCTCCACGTTTCCAGGTTCACCAGGCAGCGTCCTGCTCTCATCTAACAGAGGTGCAGATCTGGAGTGGGTCCCATGGCCTCAATGGGAATCACTTCAGATTTACACCAGGGCACAGACAAAGCAGAGTTTGGCCTCCTATTTTCTCAACTGGAACACTCTATTGATTATTATTTTTTCCATGTAACAGCACATTAGTAACAAAGCAGAGCTGACATGAGCACTGTGGAATGAAAGATAATTGCAATGTACAGAACAAATGAAGTACCAGCACACCACAGGGTAGAGGAGACCTCGCGGATTCAATATATAGATATTTTGTACACGATGCAAAGCATACTTGCTAAAATGCCCCCCCCAAAGCTACCATGGATTTAATCCCTATTTGCTATTCTTTGGTAAGAAGAGAGGAAACTTAGTGTCAGTTGCCAGATGGTACTACTAGAGATTCGTTGATTATCTAATCACAGAATAGTAACCCTTCTTTTTAAAAAGAAAGAGACTGGCCAACGTGATGCAGGTCTTAACCAGTGCTGAGGGTGGTGACAGGAAAACACTTTACTATGGCATCTCATCTGGTATCCTTGTAAAAGTATACACCAGTTTAATTCGGTTGGCTTAATTAACCCTTCACAAACCTTATGTGGACAACCTTACTTCAATTTATGAACGCCTTGTTTTGTTTACTGAAACTACGTGGTAATTCCCGTCTTCACAGAACTGAGATTTCACGGCTCCCCGTGATTATTAACATCACCCGGTTGTGAGAAACACGCTCGCTGTATTGAAGTTTAGTCAGGGGCAAATTCGGTGGAGCAAAGAATATTTAGTACAGCGCTGGGAGCTACACAGGGGACTTCTGTGGCTCAATTTTTCCTTTACAAACGCTTGTTTTTATTTCATATTCCTTATACCTATTCGTGTTTCTTCTTTGAAAATAATTTGCATAATCAATGAGTTCTTGGAACGCAGCCCACCCCCAAACATGCCCCCTCCTCTCTAGCGGCGCAGGCGCTGTGCGTCCTCAGGGGGCTTCCTGGTGGTCGCCGGAGGGAGGCTCCAAGCCTTTCTCACCATGGCCTTCTGGTGGCTTCTTTATTCTTCACACTTCTGTGGTTATCTTGGCTAACTGCACCACCCTTTGTTTTACAACCATCCCGTACTTTCAACTGTTGCTTTCGTCTGATATCCCATCTAACACGATCCCTTTTCCAAACGCACCGCGAGCACACACCTACCTTAGCTGAAGCCATAGCGAGCACGTTTCCATTAACCGCATAGCACACACACACCCATCTCAGCTGAAGCCACAGCGAGCACACATCCATTTTAGCTGACGCAAAATGCTTTTGCTAAATTACTTATTACATGGTCCAAAGGGTTTACTGACTTCTTAACTAGTCTCACCAGACAAGCTACACCGCAACAATAAAGCAAGCTTTAAATCTGACTTTTGCTTGCTTTAACTAAGTTAAATTAAACCAACGAGACTCTGCATACAGACCATCTCCAGCGCCTCGCCACGCAGGGCGCTCTGCGGTGCTGCCGTGCCCCGCCGGCACGCTCCCAGCGCGGCCCCGCGCAGCGCCACACGCCCCAGCCGGGACACTGTCCCCATCCCGCAGCGCTGCACCGCAGCGGCTTCAGGAGGGGCGTGCTGCCATCGCCCCTGGGACACAGCACTGCCCTCCCCTGATTCCCCTCGCTGATCCCCCGCAACGGTGCCGGCTGCCGCCTCGAGCAGCCCCAGGCCACCGCTGCTCGCAGCCGGTAGCCCCTCGGCGGGCTCATCTCGTGGCAGCAGGGGTCTGGCCCACGGCGGCACCGAGTCTTGCGAGTCCCCACGTGGCATTTTGTACACAAACCCCTGGGAATGAGCCGGCGTGAAGAAGGGCTCAGTGCAGCGGGGCTGCTGCTTTATAAAACCTGGCAGTTTGTCCGGGCTTTGCCAGAATTCGGGACTCAGGGCAGAGCAGCAGCAAGACCCCCAGACGGCAGCGGGTTGTTTTCATGTCAAAGCTGTGCACACAGACCGTACGTCAACGCGACAGCACGTCCCTGGGACACGCTCACCATGCCAAGGAGGGCTCGCCAGCGCCTTCGGACGCGCGCCAGACGGCTGCAGACCCGGGCTGCTGCTCGCGCTTGCAGCAAAGGTGCCGAGTGGCCGCTCCGGCCCCACGCGCCCCACTGACCTGCGCCGCCCGCGCCGCCGTGCCCGCTCGGGGAACCGCTCCAGCGCTGCTCGGTGCCCGCCGGCTCCCGGCCAAGCGCAGCCACCCCCAGGTCGCACATCAGGGAAAGGGCTCCTTCGCTGCTGCAGGTGGTGGGGTGAGGTCTGCCTTCACGGCTCCGAGCAGTGCCACGACGCGGGCGCACGCCTCGCACTGCCGGTGCGCTGTAGTGCAAATTGAGAGTTTGGTACATTTTCAGCATCGTTTTTCTCGCTGATAATGCTGAACTTCATTTCCTGCCACTGCTTCACCTGGGCGGATTCCTGTAATTCTATTGATTTAGGCCCCAACCCAGCATAACATTTAAAAATGGCATTACATTAAACATTTGATCAATTTAATTTCAGTAAAATTAACTTAATTCATACTCTCGCAGCCTTAAAGCTGTACGCACACATAAAGGTTGGATGGGTTGCTATCCAACGGATGCACAACTTCTTGGGGTAAGAATACATTTCCAGACATCAGTGTTTCAAAATTTGACTAAGTCTCAGGGTTCTCCATTAATCAAAATTCACAAAATCAGCGCACAATTCCAGCCCTCTCAATACATTAAGTCTCAGAAAATATTTGTTAAGAGCGAAAATGTTTTAGCTGTTCATTTTCACATCTTACCAAGTCTGAAAGATCACCAGATTTATGTGAATGCTGTAACAGCTTGAAACTCTTTATATTTCCTTCCTGGATTTCTGTATATGAAAACTATTTGCAACTACTGCAAATTTGTTCACAGAAGGCTCTTCTGCCAGCAACGACAATTTTTTTTCTCATAGAGAAGGACAGGCATATCTGGTGGCTAAACGGATTTGCAGTTGTCATTGTGATTTTATATTTTTGAATTGTACCACACAAGCCCCAAAGCACACACTGGCAGCACTGCGGTGCGTGGCCGGACGCAGCGAGGGGCGTGAAGAGCGGGACGAGGGGCGCAGCGCAGGGAAGCACGCAGCTTGCCCGTGGTTGCCGGGCCTTCGGGGGCAGAGCTGGAAGGAGACCCCCGTGTCCCAGCCGTCCCCCGCAGTGCTGGTGCCCCTCACGCCCCGGGAACGCCACAGGCACAAAGCGCCGCGGTCACCGTTTGGAGGGGCGCTGCCGGGTGCCACCGGCGGCAGCACCGTGGGCTCTGCTCTCACTGCGCAGTGTGCGCAGGGGCTCGCCGCCCAGCCGAGGGGCTCTGCCGCCCGCCAGCCGAGGCCTCCCGCCCGGGGTTTGGGGGGGTCAAGGGTCTGGCCCTGGAGGGGCAATGAACAGAAATACAAAGTCCTTTTAGGTCTGCCAGGACTGCAAACTATTTCCCATGTTCTGTAGCCAGAAACAGAAGTTCCTGAATCTGTTTGCTTTTAAGACAAAAGACAACAACACAAAACAGCCTTCAAAAAAAGGAAAGAAAAAGTAAACTGACAAACTCCAGTGCCAGGCACAGCACAGTTTGCTTACACAGGTCTAAGACAAGAAACACACATGTCACTAACCCAATGCAAACACAAAAGTGGCAAAATTCATCCCTTGATGCTGGCGCCAAGTAAAGATTGAACCTTTCCAGCACCACTGCGCTGTTTTTCGTGAGGTGGTGACCAAGTGAGGTTAGTCTGTGGCTCCCACCTTTGCAGCCTACAGCTCCCGTCCTTGTGTGCGTTTCTAATCCAGACTGGCTTCCCAACCAGAGTGTTTTGAAAGTAGCTAGCATGTGTGCAGAGACCCGAGCCGGACCGCCAGGTCCCTCTGCTCGAAACGGTGCGCAGACTGGAAAGCCAAGTGCCGTTCAGGCAGCGTTAGCATGGCGGTGGCAGGGGCAGATCCCACGCGTGGGCCGTGCTCTGTGGAGAGAGATGCACGCACCCGGCATCACCGACCCCGCGGGGCTGGGCAGCGTACGGGAGGGCAACAGGGTCAGTCCCCATGTGGCATCCGAATTGCCTCTTCCCTCTCAGATCGAAGAAAAGCCCCGAGTGCCGCCTTCCCGCAGCCAGGCAGGCGTTCAGTCCGACGCGACGGACCCGCGCTCCTCCGCAGAGGAACAACGAGGGTCCCCATGACCGCATCCCATTTGGGCTCCCAGAGACAAATCCCCACAGGTTTGATTTAAATATGCAAAGACTACGGGGTGCTTCGAAACCGCATGCCGTTACAAGGGTGCAGCCTACTCCCATTTAAATGCAGATGCTTAAAGAATAATTACAAATTGATCAATCTCCCTGCGAAGCAGTAGCAGGAAGGAGAGGGTGCGTGCAGCGAGGACGGCAGAGCAGAGCAGGCAGTCCTAAGGACACCGAGCAAACTGCCTTTCAGCTCTCACATTTATAAATAATTTACTCCTATCCACCTGTGCCCGGAATAACAATTTGCTGCCTGAAATCTCGGAGCTGGTGCCGGGAGCTGCCGGGGACTCGCTTTCCCGGGACCCTCTGGACCTGTTGGGAAGGGGTCTGGGTCTCCAGAGGAGCGGCTCCAGAGGGATCTGCCCCTAGTGGGAAGAGGCACCGAGAAACAAACACAGGAGCATCCGTTCAGCTGATCGCATTAGGTCTTCACGCTGCTGCTGCCGCCACTTAGATCCCTGCCTATGCAGCCATCCGTGCGTGTAGACAAATATATAGACAGATCGAGTGTATGGGTAGGTCTGGAAACGTCTGTGGCTGCGGAAGGCTGCAGAGCTCTTCTGTGAAGCAGACGTAAAGGAGAGGCTCCGTTTCCCCGACCAGCGGGAGCGTTACGAAACACGAGTGGACCCGCTGTGGCTGAGGATTCCGGCAGCGCGGCGCTGGGGCTGCTGCCATCCCGCCTGTTGGCGCAGGAGGCCATGGAGCGCTCCACCGCCACCAGCCCCTGCGGGGCACAGGACCCCGGCCCCCCGGCCCGGTGAGCCGCAGGGACCCCGGCGAGGGACCGCGACGGGCGGCGGTGAGCAGCGAGCATGTGCGGGGCTGCGCGGCGGCTGCGTTAGTCACGGGTATAAACATCTGGAGGGAGCGGAGTGCCGCGCAGAGAGGGGCAGAGCACGGAGGGGTGCTCGGGAGGATTACGGCGCTGCGCGCTGGAAGGGGGAGGCGGGGAAGGATTAGCGGGGAAGGGCAGAGGGAGCAGGATTTATCAGCTTTTCAGATATGCGTTACAGCTTTTTATAATATTTCACTGGATTGTCTAGGACTTTGCCTGGCTACAACAGGAGTTCCTCGACCATAAAAGAAGGGTGAGTTTTTTTCCTCTTTTTCTTACACAGTTGCATTATCTGCTTCTGCAAGCTGTTTGTCAGCTGGCCTTGACACAAGTAATAACCAGACAACTTTTTGCAGGGGCTGAGGTATTAACATTCATTGCAGTCTGAATGGCTGTTTGATTTATTAAATTTATCCATGGCATCTAAGCACACGAGGCTCAGCTGCATTATTTATAAAGATTGCAGTTTGCTCTCGAGATGCCCTTCTCTGAGCATCCACAAAACATTATACTTGAAAAGTAGGCACGGATAATGCGAGTGTGTGTGTGTGTGTGTGTGTGTGTGTGACACAGCCTGGTGAGGCAGGCTAGAATGCTCGGCTTCTCTGAGCAGTTTCTGAAGCATCATTGTGCTGAATAAACACACTCTAACAATTTTTAGTAGGTGGATGTTGGAGGAATTTGGATGTTGAGGGATTTATGAAAGACGCTTTTCAAATACCTATGATTTAGTTAGAGATCTGCATGTTGTTTTAATTCCAGTAGATTTCCTTGCACACAGGAAAAGATCTCACCTCTAGCTCCTGTGGGATGAGGCAAAAAAACAATATATGGTACATTTTTTACAACAATCTCTTGCAAAACTTCAGCCTATAGCCACAGAACCATATTGTTGTGGTTTGTTTTTTTTTAAATTGCAGACAAAGTATCATTTGCTGGGTGCTTGAGTTCTTAATATCAAAGGGATGTACATTATGCATGAATGGTCTATTATTGATCAAAATACTTTCTAGGTTCAAGAATACTGTTTGCTGATAGGTCTCAGGTTATCAGCGAATGGTGACAGCAGATTGTGTGTTATCTTTTGAGTACACATCCCTCTATGTACAGAACGTATACACACACGCATACAGATGCGTGTGTCTGTATACATATAAACTGTAGGCATGTATATGCCTGCATCTTTTCCATACTGGCATGGAATCAGTCCTCCTGATCATTACTTCATCACTGAGCTAGGTAAAAAGTATTGGATTAATGGAAGAAACACCGTATCGCCATGGTATGCCGTCTGTTACAAGCTGTCACTGAACACTTTCCAAGTCAGCGCTCTGTCTCACAACAAGCCTTGCTGGACCAGCTGCCTCCTGCAGGCTCTTCTGCATCCCTCACCACAGCCTACTGCGGGCACCACCGAAATTATTGCCTAGATTTACACCTACCTATGCTAGAAAATTGGTCTCAAAGAAGTGGAATATCTAGTGAAGGAGCTGCTGTGACCAAATTTGCACAAGTTAGCGCTGGCTCTCCAGCCTGCAGCTCTGTTCTGTGACATTGCCTTTCCCTTCCAAAGCTGAATTATCTGTAAGCTGAATTATCTGTAAACTGTACCCCCCCACATTGTATACAATAGATATCGTGTATATTTTTAACTTGTGCATTTGCAAATTGATTTGACTAGTTTACGGACTGTAGAGTTTTTCTCCATCTTTCTGCTACCTCTGCATAAAGATTGCTTTCTGCTTTATCACAGTTCATCATTATTTAACAGATTTAACACGATATCAGCACCAAAGATAACTCTGCGATGTGATTACACCTTGTAGCAAGTACGCTTTCAACAGAGTGTGAGGAGGGAGGGCAGGTGAGGGGGGAAACGGTAAACTCGCTAGAAAGCCCTCTCAAGCTGCAACGTTTGCCACTACTGCATGTGGAGGAATTTTGGTGCTTCTGCCTCATTTCTAGTTTGTTGACAGACCTTATGTTGTGCTTAAAGTAACACTCAAAGCAGCGTTGTGTCAGGAAAGAGTTGCTCCCGAGCCAGGCGTGTGCGTAGAGTCAGCACAGATCCATCCTCTAGGAAGTAAAACTTTGTAAGTTGAAAGAAGCGCTTACTGCTTCTGAAAGCCCAGGTAGTAAGGGCAGATCTTTCGGCAGAAAAGCTGGCACGACACATCGGAGCTTCAGTGGTCAGGACAGGCTGAAGGTCCCTTCACTCCTGTCTCATTGGGCACCTCAGCACTTTACTGAAAATCCCTAGATGATAAGCTTCATTTTGATGGGAAAGGGGTGGAAGAGTTAGTTTCTAGAAATATTTAAAAGCCAAATTATTCTCTAAATCAAAAAAAATTGGAGGTGGTTCGGGAAGAGATGTGGTAGAAACCCTTTTATTGTATTTCAATACAAACCCTCTGCAGCAGCAGAACTGAACGACGTGGGGTGTTTCACGTGGAGGGAGATGCGGGACGTGCACGAGCAAAGGACGGGCACTAACTCACCCTCAGCCTCGCGTGCCGGGCGAGACCTCCTGCCTTGGAACAAGGGAGAAGGGCAACTTGAGTCTGCCACTCGCCGCACAGGACGGGCAGGGATGAGAAAACCGGAGAGCAATGGAACCGGTGTGAGCTGCAGCGGCTGCTGGAGCTGTGCGGCACGTCACCGTGCCAGGCTTGACCACGCCAGGGCTGTCTCCCAGCGCAGCCCGCGCAGGACAGCTCGCGCGGCTGGGACGGTGGCTGCGGTTACTTTGGGGCCTGCGATAAACGCCTGGTGTGCAGGGTTACCGGAGGAGCGCTGGGGGAACGCGGGCGCAGGCCAGGGATGGAGGGTGCTGCCGCCTCTCCATCCGAAGGGAACGCTCTGGGTAGGCGCGTTACGGGGTTCCAGACGGGTCTTGTTTGAGCGCTGCACTGTAACTGCCAGAAAGGCCGACAATCAGGTTATATTCCATAGACTTTATCGCATAGAAAAGTGCATGTTTAAGTTGGTGAAGGAAATTAATAGTAGCGAAACTATTAATCAAAACTTTCCTTTCTCTTTGGTGAAATAATATCCTGAGAAAGGTGAATTACAAAACCACTTCTTTTTCCTTCCCTTGCAAAAATCCCTAAATTACATTGTTAAGTTAGTGAGAGGAGTCCACATGACACTTTTTTAAGGCACTAGAAAAAGTAATGATGGACCCGAGCCAAAATCCATCAGCATCAACCTATATCTTGATCCGAGTGAATTTTGGGTTGACAGTAGAGTACCAGATTTCTTCTAAGCGTTACTTTTAGCGTGTGCTGCTTTCCACACAAGTGTGGTCCCCGGTTTCATTCTTCTCTCTTATCCCATGATTTGGAAACCGGGATAATGTGGAATTTCTCTGTCGACTCCACTCGAGGTGTGAGGGGAGAGCTCAGACAGCTCACCTTTGTCATCTTTGTAACCCCTTTCTCAAACCTCAAGAGACAGCTCTGCCCGCATCTGAAGGTACGGCTGCTGGAGGCACTTGCTGTCGGCCATCTCGGCGCCGACACTGGCAGACACTCGGGGATACTCAGGGTGTTTTTAGCTATCGGAATAAAGGGAAATGCAAATATTTGACAGGATCAATTGGCGGCTTCTCAAGAGTTTTCTTTCCTACGTGCAGTATGATATTGGCCTTGACTTTCCAAACAGCCTCAAGAAAATGGCAGCGTGTATCCAAAAGAAGGGCTGTGAGCCAGAATCCTTCAGCTGGGTCCTAACTGACTACATTTGTCCTCAAAGAAAGCTGACAAAAGAAAGGAGAAATGTGGAAGAGGGATGGATTTTTCTAAAAATAGTGTTCATGAGTCCAATTCCCTTCAGTTTACAATAGAAAACACAGTCTTGCTTCCGTGCCAAGAACTCTGAATTTGCAAAATCCTGCTGGTCTTTAGACAAGATCAACTATTGATGAGCTGCAGTCGTCAATGTTGTATTGACCGAAGTTTCTGCATTGAACAACCTATTAAGGGAGAGAGCCCTCAACTGAGCAACTCTTCACCTCCAAGTCTGGGGCTGTTCTTTACTTTCTTCAGCCTTTACGGGCTTTCATGGCATCATGGAAAGTATTCAGTCTTCCCTGGAAAATTCTGTAACTACTCCTTTAGCTAAGAGAGTAGAATTGCCAAGAACTTTACAATTTTTCTCCTATTTCTCCAGTGTGACATCTTCTGTCACACTTTGTGAGGTCATTTTGGAAGCAAGGTACTGACCTGCTTTTCCTTCTAGCAACTTTTTATAAAATCTGCTGTTATATATGTAATGAAAGAAAAATAAGAATTAAAAGAAAACCAGCACCTTAAATGGGAAATGCCTCGGGTGTGGTGGTTAGTGCCGCCAGTGCACTCTGGGACGCAGCATGCTGCGTTCACAACCTGTGCTCTGGCACGTCCCAGCGCTGCGCGGAACCTGAGAGCAGCGCAGGGACGGCAGGGGAGGGCACGCTTCCAGCGTGGTCTGAAACGAGGAGCAGACGCGGACAACGCCCTTCTCTGCCTCCTTCCAAAAAGAGCTCCCTACAGTCACGTCAGTGCCGCAGGTGATCCCCGACCTGTTAACCACGTTGGTTTTAGGAAATATCCGTAGAGCTCTACAAAGACACAACACCCTTGCGCAGGCACAGCGGCTGTTCCTGGCCTCTGCCCTGGGTCCAGCCATGGGGCTCAGCCCCCGAAAGCGGCCGGCCGCCTGCTGACAGCCACGGTCAGAGGAGCTGGGCCCCACCTGGCTGCCAGCGCCCCGTTCATGGGTACCACTAAGCCCCTCAAGGGCTGCCGCCACCGCCAGCCCGCGCGTCCGGGCAGGAGCCCACGGGAGCGGGCTCCGAGCAACGCCGCCTGCAGGGAAGCAGCAGAGACGAGCAGCAGCTTTCTGTGGGTGCGGGCAGGACCGTGCCTTGTCCGAGCACTGCCCACCCGTGCAAAACCTTTGGGAGAGCATCTCTTACCGCTGGCACTCGGCACTACGCACTCGGAGCCTGACGGCACCTGAATTAACAAATAACCCACCCGCAACGCGCTCGGGAGGATCCCCAGCACCGAGACGGTGCTCTGAAACGCGGCTACCAGCCCGCCAGGCCGCGGGCGATCAAGGCATGCCACATTTAGAGGGATCTTTCTTTTAAGATGTTGGCTTTCCCAGACACGGTGAAAAGAATCACCGCATTGCCCATTTTAGGAAATAGACCCAAACAGATTCATACTTTGAGATTCTGGGATTTCGGGTAAGATGCATTTTTCAGCTCTGCGTTCAGTCCTGCTGGTATATATAGAGGTCTTACAGAAAAAATACCTCAAACTGTTTTTTCTAATGACACTAAAAGACAAAAAAATTCAGACACAAACAGCTAAAAATGCTGTTCAGACAACTGAATAGTTATCTGACTGCTGAACAGTTAAAAACAAGTCGCTAGTAAAGTGAATAAATTCCTATTTTATAAAACAAGATCACTCAATGCTTTTCTGAACCCCATCCAATTCTTGTCCCCAATAACCAGATAATTATCCATTTGATAAAAACACAGGCACCAGCTGCACCACCTCGTTAGTGGTGCAGGGGATCCTCTCCCTGCTGAAAGCGCACCCAGCAGATCCCCTGCCCGCTGCCACTCACCACCTCCAAAGCTGGCTCTTGCCAGTGCTAATTATTTCCCTTCGTTTTTGTTGCAGCGTTAACCCTTTCATTGTTCTCTTCACCTAGAGGTCTTCACTGTTTAACAGTTCTCATTGCCCATCTCAGAGTCCTCTCAATTATCATTTTATGATTTTACCGACTAACTCAACCCTCAATTAATATGGTCCTAAAACCCCTTTGGCTGGGAGAACTGATAAATAGGAACAGAAGACTGTATTTTTCTTCCATTTCACTTCATTCATTTTAAGTGAAACATGTATGAAAAAGACAAATGACACATTTTCTATTACCAGATACCAGTTCATATCCTCCTTACTCTTTCCTTTTTAATATCATCATCAAAAGTGATGCACTTCAATTCTTCTAGGCATACTTTGATGATATTGCAATATGCAGTTTATGGAAAAATCAAATGACTTTTTTTTTATGTCAGCAGCACTCTGCTGTTTCCCCACTAAAAAGCAACATTTAATTTTTGAGTTGCACATTTGCAGCAGTTGCTGTGGGCGGAGAGTCTGCTTATTTATTTGGTTGGTTTTTACTACAATGTACTGTCATGGCAACTGTACTGAGGGCGAATGCATCTGGAGGTAATTTATATATGTCATATTGACTGCAGTAGAATTGGTTTGTACCATTTAAACTTTTTCAACCACTGGGCAAGGGCAAAGTTAGCTTTTTGAGACCCAGAAGCAGCTTCTCCTTAGTAAATAAGTAAATAAATAAATAAAACTAGGCAGGTCAACAGGAGCTAAACGTTTCTGGCGTTTGGATGCAGAGCTTGCTGCATACTTAAATCCGGTCCGATACCCGGGGGAGTTACCCCAGCTGCACTGGTGCATAGCACGCTCGTCATCCTGCCAGCGTGGGGCAGCGATCGCAGCCCGCACGGGCGCTGTTTGGGCAGGCGGCGGCCGGACCGTCTCCCCTGGCACCAGGAGGCACCGCTGCGTGCTGCCCAGGCCAGCGGCAGATCCTCTCTCCATGGGGGTGATGCGGCGTCCACCTGCTCCACTTCACACCGCCGCAAACATGGAGAAACTCAACCGAAATCCGCTGAAAGACTCAAGTGCACAGTGGCATTAAAAGGGACTAAATTGGGCCACCGATGCAGTTTCAAGCATAACATTCCTGACCTCTGCTACACGGCTTCGACGGTCCTTCTCCAGCCACGCTGCCACTCTCAGCATTGCTCATGAGCAACGCCCAACGGTTCCCGGCGGCCGCAGCCCGCCTTTCCCACACAAATGACTTGGACGCACTTGAGAACTTTGGCTCGAAGCATTTTTTGATATTGTAACTTGATCACTTTGTGAGCAAACCAAAAGAGCTCTGAAACCCTGAATTACAGTTGGGCAAAAATGATTGCAAGTCTAATAAATTTATCTAGCCTCATCTTCTGCTAGGGGCAAAAAAAAAAATCTTAAGCCTTTTGAATACCTATGTGATTGCAGCCGTTATCATCTCACTGATGAGGCTTTGCAGCAGTTTTTTATTACGAAGGGCCATCCCTTTGCATTCTCGACAGCAGCTGGAGCAGTGCGCTGTCTGCTCCGCCACCAGCCACCAAGGCGTTCGGCTGCCTCCTCCTTGGCCAAGCCTTCCCTCAAAATAGCGTATGCCACAAAGAGCACGGGAAATTCCCAGTCAGAGTCTCAAACGGCTAATACACACAAGCGTCTGTCTTTTACATTGGAGAGCCTCTTTTGGGAATAGCTCAAGTTTCCAGTAGCCCCATGTTAGGAACAACTAGTGAATCAAATCATACCTATGCTGATAGTCAGTATTTCTTCAGATAAATTAGCGCAGTAACAATCTGCAGTATCTAATTATGGCTAATTTCCTGCTCATCTGTCTCGGTACTTCTGACCTTTTTACTGTAATTCTTGAGCACTCACAACGTTGATCAGAGATTTTCAATAATTTAACTTTAAGGGTCAGCTCTTCAGCTGGTGTAAATCAATGCATTTTCTTTGGCTTTGGAGCTGATCAGAAGGGAGCTGTGGTAACTTTAACAGCGGAGAAAGTGGTCTTAATTGACTGCAGCGTGGTACTGCCCTTTGCAGCTGCTCGCTCCCTCCAGTGCTCTGGCTGCCAGCGGACCCACAGGTACTGGGGGAAAGAGAGCAGCAAGTCCTTCCCAGACTGAGCTCTTGGAGAAAGTGTGGACATAAATACATGGAATATTTTTGGATATTACTCAGCCCTACACAATTGAGACCAGCGTGCACAAACTTTAAAAAAAAAAAAACTATCAAAAAAGCGCATCTAAATCAGGTCCTCAAGAGCACCCGGGGACTCCTGCCTTGGGCCAGCCCTGTTCAGCGATCGAGGCTGAAAGGTCACACAAAAGGAATTCAGGCTCAACTGACAAAAGATTCGGCTGAGCTTTAATGGTTTTGGCCTAGAAGTTTTCGAGCTTTGTTTTTGATTGCTGCTTAAGATAGAAATAAGTTGCACAACTAAATCAAAAAGGGAATGGGTGGAGACTTAATTGGTAGCATCTATTTAAGAAAGACGCATAAATGAATATCCACAAAACTTTAAATCAGATACTGAAACAAGAAATACAGTGAACGGCTGTTTCTTTGTCACGACTGTGGAATTCAAGACTGTGCCCCAAATGCAAGTTAAGCAAAAGCCATAATATTTTCTTTTCTGGAAAACACTGCATCTTTTCTCAGCACTTGCCTGGCTCCACAGCGAAGTGACAGACTGGGAAAACAGGAACTTATGGGGAGATGCCAGCTTTTATTTGCTACAGGAGGTTAAAGGTTCCCCAGAGCACAAAGGAGCTTTTCTTGCCCAGACAATCCCATTATGGTGTACATCAGCACGGCTAAAGCCTGCAAAGCTCAGAAGCAGTCAAGAGATATCTGGTGAAACTTGAAATGATTTTTTTTCAAACATTCACTAGTTTTTGTCCAGGCATCCACACGTCAATATTTGGCAATAGAAATCCACTCAAAAAATAGCAGAATCTCCAGTTTCCTTTAAAGGCGCATGCACAGCAACTCACATAGCTCCGTGTGTAACTACAGAACCCCCAGATAGCCTTCCAGCATAAAGCCTGACTTTATTGTGCTGCAAAGAGATTAATAATTATCTTATCTATTGTGAGTCGATGCCATTTCTTTCTTTTCCCCACACCCCCACACTGCTGCTTCCCTCTGATCTGCACTTGTAGCTTAGCTACTGCTTTGCTGAAAGGAAGGAATTTGGAAACACCTTCCTAAGAAGATGCCTATAACTGTGGCTGCCTGTTCCAGCCGGTGCCAAAGAATGGAGATGTCGCCTATTGACAAAAGAAAATAAAGAACTTTTTTTTCAAACATCTCAAGAGAAATAACCTCATCATAAAGGTATTTCTTGTTCATTCCAAGTTAAAAGAAAGAAAGAAAGAAAGAAAGAAAAAAAAAAAGTAAGGCTGAAGATCTGAAACTAGCTTAATCAGTGCTTCTCATTGGATTATAGCTTTTAAAGTGCATAGTTATAAACAACAGATGGAGAAAGGCTCAGCTGAAAAAAAAGGGGGTGGGTGGGGGAAAGTCACCCTGATGACAGGTATTTTCTATCTGGGTGCGAACCAACCCTTTCCCCTTGATATTTCAGGTTTCAGCATGGGCTGTTAGGCAGCTTGGCGGAGCGCGATGATGGCATCGCCGCGGGCGTGTGCGCAGCCCCTCGGCCAGCCGGGCGCCTGAGGCCGGCGGCTGTGCCGCCCCGGGCTGCCCTCCCTGCCGGGGCCGCCCGAGGAGAAGGCTTTGCGCCAGGAGAAGGCACCGAAGTGATGGGCTGAACTTATGGGAGGCACCAGCGCCCGGCCAGGCGGAGATTCAGGGGCCCGTCGGGAGGCGTGAAGGGCCCGGTTTCAGTAAGGGCATGGCCAAAGCTTTCTTCAGGCTACAGAAGTTTCTCCGTCGGACCCAGTTTCTGCTCTTCTTCCTCACAGCAGCTTACCTGATGGCTGGCAGCCTCCTGCTGCTACAGCGGACCCGCTTGGTTATCCAGCAAGGTTCGCGTGGGACCTCTGCTAACCAGGCCCTGCCGGTGCCGGAGGAGATGGCCGGGGTTGGGCTTGTGGACCCCAGGACGCTGCAAAACCCCAGCCCCAGGCTGCTGGTGGGCATGGACGCGATGCAGGAGCCGGCGCTGGACCAGCGGCACAGCCCGCGGTGGCTTGTGTCCCGCAACTCGGAGCTCAGGCAGCTGAGAAGACGGTGGTTTCACAGGTTCATCAGCGACCAGGAGCCCATGCAAACAGCGGGATTGAAAGCGATGAAGCACACTGCTGAACACAAAGGTAAGGGATGCACCCCCTGCCCCGTTTTCTGGCACGCACATAAACTGCATCTCCTCTTGGGACTGTCCCGGGCAGAGAGCGGTGAGCACCACAGAGTGTCCCTGCAGAAACGCCTTCCTCATGGCTCATCACCATGTTCACACCAGTTCTTGAGCATACGCACAGGCCAAAGCATGATCCTGACGTCCCTGGTCATGCTGAGCTGCAACTTCCTCCAAAAATGTATTTTTATTGATTGAATAGAAGCCCAGACAGTGAAATATTCCTCTATAATTTAAATTCTCTTTTCTTCAAGCAGGCAGAGATGAACACTGTTTAATTGATTTTCTTTCTCAGAACAGGGAACACTTAAAAACAGGTTTTATTAAATTAACTACCCAAAACCACACAATACGTTAAGTCTAGAAGT
The DNA here is from genome assembly GCA_017639485.1 of Pluvialis apricaria. Lineage (NCBI taxonomy): Eukaryota > Metazoa > Chordata > Aves > Charadriiformes > Charadriidae > Pluvialis > Pluvialis apricaria. The sequence goes on from CM030024.1 coordinate 3,421,967, forward strand.
GCCTCCTTGCTGCTAGCATATACCAAATTCTGCTATTGCAGACACCGTTGCTGTTCCTGACCTGCCCTCTGTGACCACCGCTGCAGCAGTGGGGGCTGCAGCCCCGGCCCCGCAGCCACCGCCGCAGGCCGAGCGTCCCCGGGGAGCAGAGCAGCCCCCGTGAGGAGCATCAGGATTCAAGCTGGGTGACGCTCTCCAGGCTGCAGCATCAAAGTATGGCCTTGCGATCTTTGATGCGCTGCCTTTTAGAAGAACTAGTTGTTCTTGGAGGTGTTTCACCGATAATAACAAAAGCAAGGGGATCTGGATGACCAGACATCACATTGCTAAACTGCTCTTTAGTTTGTTGAATAAATTCACCCAAACAAAGGGATATCTTCTGCAAAAATCCCACAAAATGGGTGCCACCTCATGACTCCTCCTGGGTGAATTGCTGGAAATGGGAACAGGAAGGTGACAGCGATGGTGTGTGGGAGATGAGTCACTCAGCGTGAGTCAGGCAAACTGCAACCGCCGGAGTTACCTGAAGCACCAAGCTGGAGCCTCCAGCAGTGCTCCACAGGCGCTTCACAGCATCCCATTGCTGGCAGGCTTTGGTGGCAGCGCAGAGAGGCTACAAAGCACAGAAGTCCCCCAGAGAACCCCACTGCGTTTTGTGCCGTGCCCCGAGCCCGTAGCCTGGGTGCTCCGGGCCTGATGACAGCCCCCGGGCTACCATGGAACACGAGGGTGCAGCTGCGCCGTCCGGCACAGCAGTGACCAAGCCTGATGCAGGGGAGCAGAAAGCTGTCCCCATCCCTGTCCCCATCGGGAAGGGCTGGACGCAGACACCGCCGGCTCTCTGCGGGAGGGAGACGCACCTTCACCGTCAGCAAATACATCTTTTGCTGACCTTGGTCACCACCGACTCTAATAAGTTCTTCAGGGACAGTTGCAGAAAAGAATCACAGGAGCCCTCCAGGCTACCAGTGTTGTGCCTGTACCTCATAAAACCAGTGTTTAACATTCACAAGTATTACTTTTGCACTTTTTTGTGAGCAGCAGATGTCCGGGTCTCAGCGGGTCAGTGGAGGCTGTCGATGCAGCCAGGAGGGGCTCAGGCTGGGTGCTGTCTGGGCAGGCTTGCTGTTCCACGCTGGGAGCTTCGAGGGGCCGGGGAGGCGAGAAAGCAGTACAGTAAAATAGGGCACGTTCCGTTCCCTTGCCCCAGACGCCCTGTGATTTGTACTTCCATGCTGCACGGGTAGTTTCGGTGGGTTCAATGAAGTAAACGCGGCTTGCTGAACTCCACAAGTGCCCACGAGCCCTTTGGCTTTGCCTCTTCCCCAGCCCGGAGTGTGCATAGCCAGCACGCCCCGTCCTCCCTCCACCGACTGCAGCCGCTTGGGCTGCTCCATCCCTCTTGCGCTTGGTCATCTTTTTTTCCCCAGGTGAAGACAAGAATAGATAAAAAGTAGAGAAACGTGGCAAGTCTTTGTGAGCTACTCTAATACCAGGCAGAGTATAAACCTGTTCTTTAAAAACTTAACACCAAGTTAAAACCAAAAAGATATATTTTGAAAATTATCCATAAAGTTAGTGCAGGCTAGTGCCTTGCTCAAGTTCTAACTGCTGACTGAGAGGAGCCAGGAGGACTATTTATTGCTACATCCCACTGAATTCTGTTGATTCAAATATGCATCATTTGAACATCTGACTGAACATGAAACGACATTATTAATAACAGTATTGTTAACAAGCATTGGAATGCCTTTGGAAATTACCAATTATAACTTTAACTACCTATGTAGAGCATGTTATCCTCCCCCCCCACACACGTGTCCTAGTAAACTTACCGGCTTGTTATTTCATTATGGATCCCTTCCAAGATGCAACAAACTCCTCCGTGGTTATAATGCTAGTTAAAGTTTCAGGGTTGCCCTGCGGTTCCCACTCAGCAAAGCGGCACATTGCCGTACTGCGGAGGCTGTGTTTGTGCCTTCCTCGTCAGTGCCATCCCAACAACGCCCCGGCGTCCCCACGCGGCACGGCCGCTCTGCCCTGCCCGTGCACGGGGATCGCAAGCCATCCTCAGTGCGCTTCCTAGGCAGGCCCTCAACCTGAGACAAAACCGATGGCGTCTGCTCCAGCATACTGCGAACACCTCCCGGCACGCTTTGCTTGCTCTGCGTCCACCACAAAATGAGAAAATTCAAGTCTTTTTTTTTTTTTTCTACTCCACCTCAAGCTATTTTGCCTGCTTACACTGCAGGTGGCTCAGGGCAGGGACCACATCGTCTCCTGCAGGGAGACTGGCAAATACTATCAGTGCAACTAATGGAAACAGGAATTTGTTACGTAAAAAAATGAAAGTTTTCTGTTACGAGCACTTCCAGCGGATGGGGTGTTTCACGCTGTTTCCCCTGGCCCGGTCAGGCCATTGCACAGGGTGCAGAGGTGACAGGGACCAGGGCACTGATGTGACGTGACGTTCGGCTCCGAGACCACACAGTTTCTCCATGACTCATTTATAGGAGGACATGAATGTGATATTGGGGGGGATGCAGGGAGGAGGGCGGACACCGCCTGTGCCGCGGCTTCCCGTGCCTCCCGGCTCGGGCGCTTGGGCCCCGCACACCGAGTTTGCTGCTGCTACTGGTCTGAATCAAAGTACCCAAATCTAAAGTCTCCGGTGAAACGGAGACCATCTTCATTGCAGGTGTGTGACTCCCACCTCGTTAACAGCGTGCTGTGGGTGTATATTCACAGCTTGGGAATTTTGTAATTGCATGTTTGCAAATTACCAATGTACAGGTCTTCAAATCAGATGTTGTGTTTGTAACATTTAAATGTTTGATTTATTATTTCTAGCTCCAAAAATCTCTGTTAGAGTGGCCTGAACTTTCTTTTTCTTGTGGATTATTTTATTGTTAATATAATGCTTTTTAGTTCCATTTTTCATCATATATTCTCTTCCTACCCACAGCTCATGTTATTTAATTTCCCTGTGTTATCATCTCAATACTGCTACTTCTAAAATCAAATTTCCTTTTTTCCTTCATATTTTAACGATAAAATGTACTTGTATACACACAATTGTTGTACAATAGTGGGACTCTACATCATCCTTCGAATCGTATATTAAAACATGGGCTGGATTTTAATAGTATTTTGCTCGTGACAACAAAATGAGGCTTAACATAGGATGCAGTCTAAAAGAAATATTTATCTTTCATATGCTAAGTAAAGCAAGACGTATTTTAAAAGATTCATTTGCACTGGAGAAAAAGAGATAGTTCAATGCGATAGCGAGACAGTGCTGCCTTGTTAAGACTGAAGTTATCTTTCCATTATAGCTTTAATATAACTCTATGTACCCAAAGAAAATTGATTTTCTTAATATTTCTCTTGCAACATCTTATTCTCAACTAGGGATTTTCAAGAAAACTTGGGAGAAATCCAACAAGATTTCTCAAAGTTTGTCCCATTTTGAAGACTGCCTTCTCCTGTACTTTAGCAATTGGGCAGGCGCTGTCACCGACGGGAGGGAGTCGGGCTGGTGGCAGCCGCCCGCGGGAACCCAGGCTCCGGGGCGGTGGCACACTCTGTCTGCAAAGGCGGGCCTGCTTCAGGAAACCCGGGGAAGGGAAAAATCCCATTTCCCTTTGGTTTGTTCCCACTGGACACACGAGCTTACCCTTCAATAGCATCTACAAAGGTTCGGTGCCAGCGGACAGGGCTGCAGAGCAGGCAGGGACTTGATGGAATACAGCCCTGCTTGCAACTTACGGTGCTGGATGGCCGCTGGGTGGTTTTTTTTTCCCTCTCCCCCGTCTCTCCATCCCATGCACGCTGCCTAACTCTGGTCTTGCATGCATACAGGCACCTACGTGGGATGCTTCAGCGATGATTCGAGGGAGAGGACACTGAAGGGAGCTGTGTTTTATGACTTAAGAAAGATGACAGTATCTCACTGTCAGGAAGCTTGTGCTGAGAGGTGAGTGGTGCTTTTTCACTGCAAGTTTTCTTTTTTCTGGCAATAAGTGGATCTGAACTCAAAATGGGAAAAGCATGCATGTTAAATATATAGCAGCTGTGAAAACTGTGATTATCTCATACCTTCAGGCACAGCGTAGCTCTGCTATTTTGCTTAAAGTAGACTATTTCATTGTTGGCTATTGGCTTTATTATAGCATGGCTACTTACAATATATTTTCTGTTGTCCTGGTCAAAAATTACTGTTTTGTTAGATAATCTTTGTTAGATATTTGCCCTCTAGCCCAAATCTTTGATCTAAAATATTAAAAAAACAACTATGGACAAACTAGCCCTCCCAGAACCAAGAGAGGGCAAGACGACCGGGTGCCCCGCGTGGAGCGGGGCCGTTCCCATCGCCGCCCGGGGAGATGGTGCTCCCCGGGGAACGGGCAGGGGCAGCTCCTGCCACCGCTCTGCCCGCCCTGGTCAGCCAAGGCAGGGCACGGTCCAGGGACAATCATTAGTACCTGGGGCAGGACGATATGGAACTATTTATGAAAAAGACTTCCCGTTGCTCCTAAGCACAAGAGAAAGCAGAAGAAGCAATGCAATGTAGAGCTATTCCTGTGAAATTTGCTTCCTTTGGTCCATAGGGAACGCAGTGCATGTGGAGCCCGTCCACACGGGGACAGGGTGCCGGTACCGACAGTGCCTGGTTTTGTTCCCCGCAGGGCTTACACCTACGCGGGCCTGGCGTACGGGGCAGAGTGCTACTGCGGGAACAAGCTCCCGGCGACCGCCTCGAAGCCCGAGGAGTGCAACAGCGAGTGCAAGGGGGAGAAGGGCTCCGTCTGCGGAGGGGTGAACCGGCTCTCTGTCTACAGGGTGGAGGAGCTGCGGACAGGAGCCAGACGACGTAAGTGGGTGTGCGACACGAGAGAGGCGGCCGCTCGCCCCACGGGGGGAGACGTGTGGGCTGTCCCTGCTGCTCGTCTCGCTCCATTTGTCACCAGAGTTCGAAACAGCAAAGGACAAAGGTGCCCGTGGGGCATGGTGTCCATTTGCTGCTGGTCCGGTGCCTGGCTCCCTCCCCGGAATAGCAGTGCTGCTCACCTCCTCGGAGCGGCCAGACGCGCCTGGCACGCTGCCTCGGGGCTGCCACGTAGAAAGTTAGTGTCACCAGGGAGGAAACAAAATACAGTGCAGAGCGGCTGCAACTGCAGCAGAATTTCAGCTGAGGAAAAACTACTCCCTTTCGCATCCATTGCCGAGGGACAAACCCACATGTATTTAAGAAACAACCCTGAAGTGGGCGCCTTATAGTGGATGGGCAGAAAAGCACTCGGATCAATGCCACCCTAAACTCAGAAATAATCCTGAACAAAGTGCGTGCCATGTGATGGCAGCAGGAGAATAAGTAGGGGCCAGAGTGAGAGGTACACCAATCTCTCTCCTAAGTGAGAGAAATGAGACCACAGAGTTTCGCTCTTCCAAGGACCTCTGTTTTAGCGGTGGTTGGGATTGTTGTTTTACCGCTAGATGACACTTACTCTACTTGTCATTCAATTAGCTACCACAGGAGATACGATAGATAAACCTTTGGGCCAACGCAAAGCGCATAAAATATCTAAACAGCTGAGCAGTCTTTACTTCTGGCAAGCTCACAGGACCTTAAGGGATGTTATTTGCTGAGAAGAAGCACCACGACCCTAGGTTGTGCCAGTATTGATGGTACTTCATTTCTTCTTAAAGACAAGTCAAGGTTTGTACAATAATCCACCCAGCTACATATAAATTATATATCAAAGGTACATAGACCTAAATTGCTAGTGTCAGCCTGACAGGCACATTGGCAGGTTTCCCGGGACATGCATCACTGTTTGAATCTTCAGCATAAAATATATATACATATTTCACAGGAAAAGGCGGCATTTATTTTTTGCTTAGATATTAATGAATTAGTCATCAAATTAGTCTAGCCTGGAGCTAGATTTGTATTTTGTTTGCCCTTAGTAATACCTGATATTTTACGGTTTGAAGAATCCCACTGACACAAGGTAGCTGAGGGGCCAACAGAAGTATTAATCACGATGAACAAGTATATTGGAAAGTAACTCTGAAACTGTAACGGCATCCGTGATTTACACTATGGAATGTAGAGAACAGACCTCGCATAAGGCTTCTCCTTATGCAGAGCAGATCCAGTGGTGGCATCTCCATTTATCCCTTCCGAGACATGGGTTCGCTGGCTCCCCTCTCCGTCCCTCGCCTCCCCCTTCCCACCCTGGCAGCTCCTGTGCCGCAGGACTCGTGCCCTCACATCACATTAAGCGCAACGAAGCTCAAAGTCTGCAGCTCCCGCAGCCCGGGGATCGCTGTGGCACACAGTGGCGTTCTCCTCGGGGCAGGATTCAGCCGTCCTTCCCGGGAGAGCCGGCAGAGAACGGAGATACAGCACATTTCCAGTGCGCTCCATGGGTTCTCCGCAAACCCTGCTCCCTCCCGAGTGCCGGCGTGGGCAGCTCAGGCTTTCTTCCTGACCCGCCGAGACAACCCTAAACATGTTCATAAACGTTTTGTTCCAGGAATTAAATATTAGCATGAGATTTAGTAGGAAGTCTTTCAAGAGCATCCTGAGAAGCCAAAAAACATCTGTTCCTTTATTCTTCGGTGCCATGCTTGCAGTGATCTGGTCCCAGGGAGACTCCTGCTTCCTCCCGATGTGCATTGAGTTATTTGATTTTCACATCTCCTGAGTGATCCCAAAGATATAACATTGCTTCTAGTAACTAGTTTGAACAGTCATTAGGACAATATTTAAGCAGCTTCTCCTTAGGTGGCTCTTGGCTCACACTGGAGAATCTGGGCCCTTCTGCCAGGAAATTCATGCACAACCAAATTTTTCCTGCAAAACTGTGCTGCATCTCTCCTGTCATCCAACACATTTCCCACATCGGTTCTAGTGAGTATTGTTTAAGGTAGCCAGTGGGTGCGGACCAGGACTCCGAAGACCCAAACTCATTCCCAAATCCACATTTCTCCCTGTTGAGTCATGCTAGGCAAATTCTGTCAATAGTTAGTACAGAGCGATGAAGTAAATGCATTTTCCACGTTTGTAAAGCCCATAAAATCCTAAGAATTGCAGAAGTTTTGTACAACACGCAGACTTTTTTCTTTTTCTAACCAGCCACCCAATGTCATTTTCTTCATCCCCATTAGTTCCTCTGGGCAAATGCAGGGCCTCACCTGTGGTAGTGAGTTTCCGTGACAGCTTTGGGTCATTGGTTCTGTCAGGGGACATTTCTCTCTTAAGCGGGAGGGAAAATTGTATTGCTGCTTGTAACAAGTATTGGGGCCAAATCCTGACTTCAGTCACAGTGATGCAAAAAATGGAGCAATTCTGCCAAGCTCTGTGACATTTATACAGGAGCGGGTGAGATCAGAGGCTGAGGCTAAAGACTTGAAGCAAGCTGCTCTCCCTGAACGGCTTACAAAAGCCTAGTTCAGGTGTCGAGGCTGCAGCGAGCTCCTTGCCCTGAAAAGACAGAGCGGGAAGCGGAGAGGGGCGGCTCAGCCGCTGAGCAGATGTGCAGGAAGGTGGGTCCCTGTGGGGGCTTCCAGGATTCATTTAAATTCCTTTCCTTTTCTGGTGCAGATCATGGGAAGCTTTGTCGATTTTTATCGGGGCTTTCAAGTCTTTCAGGGGAAGGCATGTCTTCAAAAGAAAACTGGGACTTGCAAACAATAGCAATGCCCTCCACTGGCGGAATTTAATTTAAACTCTTTGCTGCAGCCCTCCTTTCAGTGGTTAGTACAAAGCTAAGGGCATGTGCTCCTTTCAATACCACAGGATTTGCAACACATTTTTCTAGTGTATATCATGGTTTCTCTTATTTCTACAGCATTTGGAATATAGAATATATTTTATTATTTTTAGCTTCTGAACCTAATATTGTTCTTTGTGAAAGAGGCAGGATACTACGGACATTGTTTTCTCAAGAGAAACCTATTTCATATCCCTGCAGGGAGGAATGTTATCTATCGAGGATGTTTTAGAGCTCCAGAAAATTTAACAGACACCTTTCCAGCCTCTTTGATACAGCCCAATTTGACGGTGGAGATGTGCTCTGAATTTTGCTCCAAGAAAGTAAGAACAGTTCTCATTTCACATCCTTTCTTCTTTTTTTGTTATTTTAAATTTTAATCTACTAAGGGAATAGCAGAGATTAGTGCCTTAGAGCTTTGAATTTGTAAATGAGTTTCTAAAGGACAAAACTCATTAGAGTAAATACCCAGTGATGCATCTGGTCCAGCCGCTCTCTGGAGTGGGGAAGGCGGGAGGGAAAGCCATCAGAGGGATGCCACTAAACATGACGCACAGAAAAGCCATTCTAAGTGACGAGTATCGACCATGAGGAAATCAATACCGTTTCCGTGTCACATTCAGACCAAGCCCAGAGCCAGGTCGGACCCTGGGGGAGGTCTCGGTGGCTGTGGCTCACGGGGGGACACGCTGCCGGAGGGTGGAGGTGGGTTGAGCAGCACCCGAAAGGTGGCTGTGGTGCCCTCCGGCAGCCACGCGCAGTGTGGGCAGGGCAGGGAGACCGATCCCCAGCGCCCTCCGCGGTGCGCCGCCCCGTCTGCTCCCCTCCAGGCCGGTCCTTTCGGTCCCAGGGTCCTCGGCAGTGCAGCAGCAGGCACATGGCGAACAAGAGGATTTCATGCGGAGGTACTACATGCAGTTTTTACACCAGCATGTAACTCTGCTGGCTAGGAATGTGATACAATCTTAAATATTTAAAAAAAAAAAAAAAAAAAAAAGCAGCTGCCAGAGAAAAATTTTAGCAGCTAAGCACACTGAAAGCAAGCGGACTTTCCTGGTACTTTTATACAAATGTGTCTCTTTCCACATTAGAAGAATTTACACCATTTTCACTATAACCTATGTAATTTAAATCTAATCTATTATAATTTAAAATGGAATCATTGTAGAACTTCATGCCAATAGACAAGACTACAAGAAAGCAATGAGTAAGGTCAGTTGTGTACTTATTGGCTTTTGGACAGACAGTGAGAAGGGACACGATAACATCCGCTGTCCTTGCGCGCACTCTTGGCCTGACGCATCCCCACACTTACCACAGAGCAAGACCACAGATTTAAGAACTGAAGGAGTTTGATGGACTCGGGTATCCTCATGGGAGGGAACATCTGTCCCAGGGCACCCTCTGCTTTAGTGGCCGTCGGAGCGGTTGGTTCCCTTCCCTCCCTCCCACAGAGGAGGGTTCACCATGTGGTCAGATTGAGCCCACAGCCACGTTCAGCCTCATGCACTAAACGGAACATTCAATTACTTTGTCTTCTAGCATCACAAAATTGATTAAAACTATTAAGGCATGAACAACAAATCTTCTTAATCACCAGGTTGAGTGGGAAAGCTTTTCCCAGTCAACATATCCTCTATACCAGCTCATCAGTGTTTTAAGAATGCATCATGGAATTAACTCTGTGCAGCGAACTGCGGTGAATCACCCATGTACCCTGCACACAGCAGCTTACAAACACGCATACAAACGCGCTCTCACATCCTCTATGCATATAAATGTTCAGTAAAGCAGGACTTCACGAGCAATTCATCCCAAGCTCTGCCATTAATCTATTGTTTAATGGTGGAAAAAAAATCTTAATCCTTCTGTCTCAGTTTACCCACACGTAACATAATTCTATTAATATTTTCTGATGAAGTGCAATTAATTATTGCTTCTGTGTGGGAGAATGACATGGAATATCTGGAGAAGTTATTTTCAGATGTGTCTAAATACGAGGTCAATGTTTTTAAAATGGCACCAGTCGTGCCATTCTGGTTTTGGGAGGTGACTTTTCTAAATAAGTGGGGTTTCAGAAGTAGAGTTCCTTGAGGGTTTTCTGGCCATGCAGCCAAAAAGTGGAAGCATCGGAAATCACTGGTGAGTGAGAAGGACAGGAAAAAGACCACAACCAAAGTGTACCACATTGGCGTGGCACTTGAACAGGACTAGGATGGAGGAGAGCAGCGGGCCGGGGGAAACTGTCCATCTCTGCAGAACAGAGTGAGAGTCAGTGCACGTTTGCTCGGTGAGGCTTGCGTGAGAAAGCCGTCAGCAAACCAGATATCCTCAAGGAGTATCTAAACAGACTCTTTCTGCACAGAGGGCATGGAGAGGGCTACAGAATGACGTTAAGAGGAAAAGGTACTGAAGGGAGGTGAAGAAAAGGTTTGGTCTCTCTCTCGTTTATTCCCTCCCTAAATTGGTGCAGTAACAACCTGCTTATCCTCCCGCCGCCTTTAGCTCTGCCGGGCACCATGCTGCCCTTTGGAAAGCGGCTACCAGAGAACAGTTGCCTACAAACGACCGTCAAGGCCTCCCTCCGCTTGAGAAGCAGCAATGGCATATCCACAAGTCCAATTGTTACACACTGATTTGACCTTTAACTCTAGATACCAAAACAAGTCCTATATGACACCACAAACGTTTGTCCCGACCTCGTTTCCTCTCCTTTCACAATAAGACGGACAGCTTCCCAGCCCACAGCAACGTGCTTGGCTCTCCCGACATCAGGACGGCGCCGTCATTTCGGTCCAGCCTGTTATGCTGAAAGGAATTATCCCACCAGTGGGATAAGCTAGCGGGCTTTTGAATGGAACTAGTTGGATGCTTAAAGTTAAACATATGAATAAGTCTTTTGCTTTTTGGGACTTAGAAGAAAACCAAATTGCAGCATACCATATTTATTAGTTAGCCTTGCGAGTTGCTTTCTGCAGCTGAAATGGTAGCTCCATTGGAAGCATTTGAGATATGAATTTGAGGTAACAACTTCAGATGAAACCTGCTAAATACCTTTAATTATCAATTTGTTTCTTAATTAAGAGTGATGACATGGCTTAATAGCAGCCCATTATCGCCCCATAACGCAGATCCATGAATGCGTTTCTGTGCGAGGTCCCTTGGCCAGAAGCCATAGTTTTCATATATGCTCTTTTATCAGCCAACCTGCATACTAAATGAGCCATCTCCATCTGAATTTATATTTTTCAATAAGCAGTCCTTTTACCACTCAGCTGCTGAATGCAGTTATATATGATGACATGAATAAAACCTGGGAGAACACTAAGTCTTGAGGAGAGAACCCCAGTAACTCAATGTATCCAAAAGCCATGCCAGCAAGTTTGCTCACTTGAACGCTACCAACTCTAAGGTGCTTTTTCTTTTTTTTTACATAGCAATATACAGAATACAGCAATCTTCTTATTTTAAAAATACAGCAGCTATTTTGGATTCCAGATGTAGCTACATGCCATTATTTATCCATAAACAAAAGACTCCTGGGATTTTGATCCAAATCCCACTGTAGAAGTCATACAGAATGTTTCCATAGCTTCATTTAGATATTTTTTTCCTAAACACAACAAAAACAAAGACAAGTAGACCAGAACCTCAACTGGCACACATAACCACAGCCTCGCTGACTTTATTGCGGCAGTGAGAGGAAAGTATTTCAAATCAGGGTCACATTGGGTATAACAAAGCACAAAGGAATTGTCCCCTCGCCTCAACAAATCACAGTGTCAAACAAGCCACATTTTCATGCAAGGGTGTGATTCGCTCTACGGTATTTATTCTTTGCTTTTAACATATCCAGTTCAATGAAAACTTGAAGAATGACTTCTAGGTTTGTTGCAAAGCGAACATGCCCATTTTTAAATTAACCAAATCCATCATTTTTACTTAGGAGAGAAATTTCCTTCCATGATTAGCCAGGCCCCCATCTCTTATTCTTTTCTGGTAGGTGGAGAGCAAAATTTTAACTGCGTCAGATAGGAAAGTTAGTCAGGAAGTTGGAAAAGAAAGTAATTTAGCAGAGTAATCAGAGTAGAACCATTAAGTGTGCTTTTAATCTATTCATAATTCTTAATTCGAATACAATCTAATAAAAAACAATTAGTGGTTGAATCATCACATCAGCTGTGTTGCTATTGGAGAATGATTGCTTTCCTTACAGCATTTAAAACTACCTGTTGAGGCTTCATCTAACAAATTCTTATGTAAATAGTCCCATTGACATCAGCTCTCACCGACTCACAGCTTGCAGGGTGCACACCTGAGCCTGTCGATGCATGCTCGAAAGCTCAATCCAGAAAAACGCTTTACTCATAGACCCGCAGATTTCTCCGGCGGTACACTGGTGTTTAGCCGGAGTGAAGCATCGCGGATCTGTGCGCGCTGAGGACTAGTCCTGCACTTAAAGGTTACACGGTGCCCTAAAGCCGTAACCACAGCGTGGGGCATACATAAGTACACAGGTGAGCAAAGTGGACAGCTTGTAGTTTTGATTAAATAGTGATGGGAAGTCGAGACTGAATAGGTTACTTTGCAATCACTTTGTGCGCTGCATCAGGTAGGCGCACAGTCCCAATAATCAGCCGGCTGATTACAGCGCTTCGCACCGGCGCTGCGGATCCTGGTGCAATTCCCAGAACTACTGCCATGCTTCTTTCAGCGCCTGCGCTGCCATCACTGAAACTCTGGGACCCTCACTGCTGGAGCCCACCCCTCCTTCTCCCCTTCTCCCCCACCGGCTGCGCCAGCAGCAGGAACGCTGCAGAACAGTGCCGTATCCACCAGCGTGGATGCACACGTTTGGAGAAGCGTTTGCTTAGGTCTCTTCACAAAACCTCCAGCCTTCCAGAAAAGTCAGTCGCTTGCAGGTGGCACTTGGCATGAGGTACAAGGTACATTTTTATTCTAGGCTGTGTTTGAGGGCCGGGACACTTATTAATTTCTCAAACTGAAAAACACTACTTCATTGTAAAGAAGAAATTTCTGTTTGCAGGCAGAAACAGAACTATTTTGCCCTTGGATCAAATCAGTAAATAGTTTTTGACAATGTCATATCTCATTCACAAAGCAAATGTTGGCTGTTTGGGCACAGATGGCACATGTGTTGTATTTGACTCCTTATCAGAGGATGAACACGTGGGGAAGAGCCAGAGATAAGCTACTCAGCAGTCCCATCACGCACTCCCAGACGCCAAAAGACTTTTAAAAGGCAAAAAGTGTTGATATGGAATAGGTGGAATGGAACACCCAGCACTCGACTAACCCCTGAGCTTCCTTCAGCCACCCCGTGGCCGCGCCGAGCCCTGCACGCCACTGCCCCCGTGCCGCTGCGCGAGCCCGGGGGGGGCTTCGGAAACCCGGGGTAAAACAACCCCAGTCCTCCCGGGAAAGGAGAAAGACTGAATTTTAGGGGGAGTTTCAGCAAAGGAGTTAAGTGTGCTTTTCATACTGAGCGCATGAGCAACCGCTAAGTTCTTCAGCAGACAATTAGCACACGTTTCCCTCAAACTTCTCTTAATTCTCATCAGTACCGGCCCAGCAGCCCAGCCTCACTGCGCCGCCACCATACCGCAACGCTGCTTTGTGGCCTGTTGCCTGTTTGGCGCGAGACGGGTACACCAAAACCTGAATGACATTTCAGCAAATCCATTGCAAAGAAATTGCTTACAGCCAGAAATTTTCCTTGGGAATTGTTTCCTTGCAATGAACGCTACCTATAACTTTCCTGTCGTGGCACATTTTACACTCTGCCGACGTACCAGGTACCATTTGCAGTGGTCAGTCCGGGTTTCACATGAGGTTTCCCTTTCTAGAAGCAAGGTGACACCAACCCAGACGTGTCCATGCCTGAAGACAGCGGGCAGAGCTGTGCATGCCCAGATCTCGCTCCAGCACCCTCTATGCACATTCATTTTTTGCAAACTGTGAAGAAGTCTGACTAAGATGCATACTTTTTTCTGGCTTGACTTTTTTCTTTCTATTTTTGAACATGATTGCAGCAGTTAGTGGGTCTAAATTTCCTTCATCACTTAAATCCTTTAAGTTTAAGGGCAAGTTTCCTCCACATAAACTCTGGCAAAATCAACTGAATAAGGCAAACCTTTTAACAGCCGACTCCTCGGTTTGGGGGAAATAAAAATGGAAGTTTAAAGGTTATCCAATTAAAAATGCTCATTTTGGGGGTAAATAAAAACAACTTTTCCCACACTGATGTTCTGCAGGTGGAATTACACACTAGGTGCTGCAGGAATATTATAACATTTTCAAGCTTTACAAAGCTTGTGCCCGAAAACCAATTTTTAAGAAATTGCCATATGAAAGACAGTAGTATAAGAAGCATGAGCTTTACAATGATGTATCAAACACTGCTTTGATCTTGACAGTGGCCTTGTGAAGATTTATTTTTCTTTGTATAGCAGCAGCATTCCCCACAGGCTGTTGATGCCGTAGCATTTACGCACTGATCTATTTTCTCTCTTTCGTAGGAGTTTCCCTTGGCAGTCATCCGAGGGCGGGAGTGCTACTGCGGCTACCCCACCGGGCGCTTCTCGCTGCACGACGGCGCAGACGGGCTGTTCTGCAGCGGGACGCACAATGCCGAGGGAAAATACTGCCTGGTCTATCAGACACCGGTGCAAGGTACGAGCTCCAGACCCACCACTGCTGGAAACAGCCCCTGCGCCCCTTCTGCAGCGGGTAAAAGTGACCCAGTTTGCGGCAGTCTTAGCCTCAATGGTTGGTATCACAATACAGGCAGGAATTTAGGAAACACCCCTTATCTAAATCCCCCCTTGCAATCGTGCTCATAAATATGCATCTTTCCATTCTCTCATTAAGTAGCACAGCCTCCCCCCCTTTCCCCCCAAAAACCCAATTATTTTGCCGATGGGGAGAGCAAGGCAGAGCCTGGGAAGGCACACCTTGAGCCATGCTGAACGCCAGCTCCTTTCAGTAGGAGGAGTTTCTCCTGCGTTATAAAGCTCGCAATTTCCAGGTATAATGGCACATTTAGGGTTTCACTGAAGAGCCAACCTGCCAGGCAAATAGCCCTTCACAAACAAGCATCAAGGGGCTTTTATCACAACTTGCTGGCAAGTACAATGGTTTGCCGCAGCTCTATAAAAAAGCATTGCCTAACACAAAACCAGCAAAAAAACCTCTTCTGAGGATAATCTCTTTGGCCTCTTATGGCTGAATTAATTTTGGGAAGTAGCTGACTCACAACTGGACTCAAATTGATATCTTATATTCATAGGAGAGAGAAAAAGAAGCAATAAACCCCGTAATCAAGAGCTGTCAACGGAATTATTAAAAAGCCACAATGCTAACAATGAAATATCTTCTGTGCTCGCAGACACCCGCTGCACGGACAGGAAATTCTTAACCACCAAATCCAAAGTGTTTGTTGCTTTGTCGAGCTTTCCCGGGGCTGGGAATACGTGGGCTCGCCATTTGATAGAGCACGCCACAGGATACTACACGGGAAGCTATTACTTCGACGGAGCCCTCTACAACAAAGGTACCATATCCAGAGGGATGGGACACACGAAGCCCTTCTGAGGCACGAAGCTCTACTCACTCGCTCGAGCATCCTTCTGCTCGGAGCCAGCAACGGCTGGCACTGTCAGCACGTTCGGTAAAATGTAAAGATGTGCCCGGAACGAGCGGTCTCACGCGGCGCGGAGGGCAGCAGCGCCCTGAGCCCGAGAGGCAGCGGCTCGCGCAGACAGCAGCCAGGCTCTGGGTTGGCACAGGCTGCACGTCGCCTGCACTGGTGCTGCTGTGCACACGCACGCACGCAGTTCCCATAGAAAAGACTGGTCCAAACGAGCAGTTGCCAAAAAAAAAAAAAAAAAAAATTGACTAAACCTTGAGGGTAAGAGCCTTCCGTAGCACATGAGACACAAGGGTTAAATTTTAAATGTTAGTAATTATTCTGGGAGAACAGTAGCCTGACGGGGCACGGTATTTGGCGAGCGCCAAGCATTGACCCTGTGAAAATCAGCCCTTTTGCAGCGAGGTGCCGACGAGTCCTCCCCGGCGGAGGAGAGCCCGGCGCCCAGTGTGTGCCCTGCTCGGCGGCGGGGGCTCCAGCCAGGGACGGGCGTGGAGAAGCACACAAGGAGATGGTTCCCAACCTAATAAAGCCAATAAGCCTTGCAGGTCAGTGGCAGGCAAAGAATAAAATTCAGTCCTCGTCCCAGGTCCTGGGTTGATGGGTTTAATTGACTGGTACTTTCACAACAGTTTTACACCACTGTGAGGAATGATTTAGAGCGTGAAAAGGCACAGACGTATAATCAAGTGAAAAAGCCAACAATCCTATCTTGTCAAACAGGTTTCAAAGGAGAAAAAGACCACTGGAGAAGCAGAAGGACCATCTGTGTGAAAACACATGAAAGCGGCAAGACGGAGATTGAAATGTTCGACTCTGCCATCCTGTTGATAAGGAACCCGTACAAGTCTCTGATGGCGGAGTTCAATAGGAAATACGCCGGGCACCTGGGCTACGCCACCGACCGCAACTGGAAGAGCAAAGGTAAGGCACCGCTCCGGCACGGGATGGGGTGCCGCGGCCGCTTTGGAGAGAGCGTGAAGCCTGTCTTCTTGGCACGGTGGGAGGGGGTAACGCACCGGGACCTGAGTGAGAACTGCAAGCAAATTCAGCGGGACTTGAGTCCCACCGCAGCCGAGATCAGTGCCAAAGGCACTCAGGCTGCTCTTTGGGAGGGGCTGTGCTCTTGCCGTACATCCACCACCACGGAGAGGAGGGTAGCGCAGCTCCAGTGCTGTGGCCACGGGCACGCAGCAACATTGCTGCCACCGTACTGTCTGGCAGAGAAAACATGTCCAGGTACAACACCCCTGCATACAGCCCATTTGCCAAGCTATGTGAGGTGAAGAAAATTTGCCCCTGCAGCATGTAATAACCATGAGAAATCTAATTTAAGATTTGGAGGATTCAATGGAGCATGACATTTCCTGAAGGAAATTTTACAGCACTGCACAGGCGCTACTGCACTGCAGATAAATAAGGATAATAGCAATAAGGGGACTTGAGATTCGGCGTTCCTTGAACGCATGAAAAGACTTCAGAATATGCCTGCCACGCTTCATGCATTTGACTGGCAGGCTGGACTACAATTTCCCCGCTGACTACACTGCTGCATTCAGGCTCTGCAGCGAGAGGAGATGGGGCTTGCATTTCCCCTCGCGCGTATTTTAGGCGTTACAGCCGTGGCTCGGCAGAGCACGCAGCACGGGGCTGGGGGGGAAGTGTCCTCTGTCACAGCATATTTCTTTCCCAAGTTCATGTATGACCTTTCATCAGCCACAACTCAAGAACATATTCATCAAAAAAACCCAAACAAAATAGCCCTTAGAAAAGAGAAAAATTCTGAAGGGAATTGCTTTGCTGTACTGCAAACTACAAATTGTAACATTTCAGCCACGTATGCTCTTTGTCCAGCCCAAAAGCTTTAGCCAGGACTATCTTGACCCCCAGAAAATTAAATTATCAGAGACACCAAATAGAGATTGAGGTGTCATTAATGCCCAAGGCAAAGGTGGGAAAATAATTCAGTAAATTTTGTCCCAGTGACCCTGGCGGGTGACCCTAAACCCCTCCCATGTGCCAGGAACAGAAGAATCTTCCCTATTAATCCTATTTCCTTATCCAGCCTCCCCATAAGCAGGCTGGTAAACACGCAGAAAGATATGTTACCCGACAGATTTGGAAATCAAGAACACCTTGGGCCCCAGCCGAGATCAGTGCCTTGATAAAAAAAGTTAATCTATTATTATATATTATTAGTTTACATAGATATAAAAAAATAGGCCTGTCCCTTTCTCAGCCTACATTTGAAATGGAGGTAAAAGGGTAGGAAAACCACAAAAGTAAAAGAATCTGCTTGAAGTTCCGTGGCAAAGCTTTGGTTAAGCCACGAGCCGAGCGGGACCCGCTGCTCATCCCCCTCCAGTGGCGTTCAGCCCGACTCTCCCGTCCCCCCCAGCCCCTGTGCGGAGCCGCCTGCCCGGTGCAGCCGCCGCTGGTGGGCACGAGCGCTCAGCTCCCACCGAGGAGGCCCAGTGGAGACACAAAGGCGCAGCTCTGCCCAGCGGGGTGCTGCCATGGCCTGTCCCCTCCCCTGTGGCCTCCGCGGCAGCTCGGCCACGCTCCCAGCCCCGTTAAGAGCCACCAAGCTTGCGCAGTCCCGGCGAGCGGGGGGCAGCAGGGTTAAGCATCCTCCGTCTCCATGCCAAGCCGAGCTGCCGTTCCCCAGCCACGCTGCGCTGCTCCAGCGCGTGCCCAGCCAGCACCATGAGAGCGTTCCCAGCCGCTCCGGTCTTGCTGCACATGATAACATTTGGAAACTGTTGAAACGCAGCATGGCTAACACTGTCTCATTTTCCTGGCTCTCCAGAGTGGCCCGATTTCGTGAACAGCTATGCCTCCTGGTGGGCCTCCCACGTGCTGGACTGGCTGAAGTTCGGGAAGCGCCTCCTCGTCGTCCACTACGAGGACCTGAAGCGGAGCCTTATCCCCAAGCTGAAGGAAATGGTGGAGTTTCTGAATATGACCGTGACAGAGGACCGACTGCTCTGCGTGGAGAACAACAGGGATGGGAACTTCAAGCGGTCTGGTGCTAAGCAAAAGGATTTTGAGCCATTCACCCAGGAAATGAAAGATCTTATCAACAGATACATCCTGACAGTGGATGAAGCCCTGAGGGGAAGAAACTTCACTGGGCTGCCCAGAGAGTATGTGCCAAGATGATAGCCTGGCAGCACTCTGCTGTGTTTAAAAATAAAATCATTTTTTCTTAAAAAAAAAAAAAAAAAAAAAAAAGACCAGAGCTTTATAGCAGTTAAAGCAAAGATACTTGTGGAGTCTGCTGAGCAGTGCAAATTCTCTCCACTCTCGGGTGTTCTTCAGGGCACTAAGTGCTCCAGAAGGCAAGCAACGAAGGATGGAAATTGGGTTATAAACCAAGGCAAAAAGCTATTAGTGTCTACCTGTGCGTGCCCCTCCCTGCAAAATCGGCTCAGAACTTCCCAGCGGAGCATCCCTGCTTCTGCAGCACCTTCTCGCCCCCACTGCTGTCACAGACGTGCCAGGGGCTGCTTGGGCTTCCACAGCAACTCTGGTGGAAACGGACACACGTAAAGGCGGGGGCGGGGGGGAGTCTTAACACCGATAAACAGTTTTCATCTGAGCATTTAAGAAAATCAGTTCCTTTCTTCTTAGTATAGCCCACTAGCTTCCTTCTCGCAGGTTTGCTGGGCAGGTCGCCTGCCGCAGCGGTGTCAGAGGTGCAGGGGGAGAAAAGCACCAGTGGGCGAAGGTGCCCCAGATACCGGGCAGAGAGATGCTTCAGACCAACCCCAGTGCTCCCCGCAGGAAAGGCACGGCCTGGGGCCACGCGAGCTGCGCAGGGAGGTGGGTCATCCCCCCCGCGGTGAGGCGCATGCCGGGGATCCGTAGGAGGAAGCAGAAACTCAGCGTGGTCAGGGATGGAAATCCCTGGGTGCCACCAGTCCCAAGAGCTGGTCCCAGTGGTGTGGAGGAGGCCCGGAGGGGTGGGAGAGAAGGGGCTGCCACCCGTGCCAGGAGCTCGGCACAGGTTTCTGTGCCTCCATCCCTGCACCCGTAAGAGTCACAGTGGGGCTGGGGACACACCAGGGCCAAATGTCACCGTGCTTGGTGCTAGAAGCGGCCACAGCCGGGCAGCACTGACATGAGCCCGGACCACCTGGGGAGCAAAGGGGGTGAGCCCCAGCCCGGGCAGGATCCCACCTCCCCTCCCACCCGTGGAGGAAGGCTCAGGCAGACCAACCCCAAAAACCTTAAGCTACTTATTGCTGCTCTCCGCAGCCACCCCCGGCAGCGGTGCGTGTTTTATTTCTAACTCCCCACAGTTCCCTGCGGTTTGCTTCATCCCACGCTGGGCTGCGCGTGCGGTGCGGAGGGAGCGCCCTGCTGCGAGATGCTTTTGTTCATGTGAAATAAAGGATTCTTCCAAAACATGAGTGAAAATACTAGTTTTAATAAAACAAGAAGTTTATCTGACCCAAACCATTCTATGATCTAAAGGGAGGTGGACTCCCTCTGCACGTGTATCATTGATGCTTTAGAAGAAAACACAGGACGTGGAGCAGACTTTGGCCTGAGTGTCCCCCTGTTTGCGCTCCACACGCAGCTCCTCCGTGCTCTGCACACTCGGCAGGTGTGGGCCTTGCTGCGGGGCTCTCCTGCCCCATCTCCGCTCCCCAATTCCTCCCACGGCAGCAAAGGCCCAGCAGCTGTAGGGAAGCGGCGCGGGACTGCGGTCGACTCAGCTGGCACACAAGGAAAGCCGAAATCTCCTTGTGTTTCCACAAGTGGCACAGCTTGAAGACAAGCAGCTGAGTTAGGATGCTGCAAGTCCACATAAAGGCAAGTGGGAAGAATTTAAAAAAAGTACTTTCTTTACATAGCAAAAATGGTCATATTTCTAAAACAATACATGCACTGCACTGTACGTTGCCTTCAAATCAGCAAATCCTGATTTCAGTGAGGTGGAACCTTCCCTGCCCTCGCACTTGGCTGCTGTTTGCATGCACTTGTGGGAGCACAGCGCACACGGACACACTCCCCGCAGGAGCACGGCGCACACGGACACACTCCCCGCAGGAGCACAGCACACACGGACACGCTCCCCGCAGGAGCACGGCACACATGGACACGCTCCCCGTGGGAACATGGCTTCCCGGTGGGCCAGGTTGGGGATCAGGGAGTCAGAGACGGAACAGGGTGCAAACACAGCCATGAGAGCAGCTGCTGGGGAGATGCCAACCACCCGGGCATGTTCTGCCTGGGACTGCTACACCACTGTGCGCGTTAGTCTGGTTTTAACATTCTCTCCACAAGTCCCCTACTACCCTCAAAAACAAATAACATTGTGCTCCATAGAGGTAACAAACACCACAGACAGTATACAAACACACGGGTACAGAAACATAAGCATAAAGTAGATAAATCAGGATGCTACAAAACAGGACTATCATCATCTTTACTGTGACGTAGTAAAGAGCAGATTCTTTTTGAAATTAGGCATAGAAACACTTTGAAGTTCCATTTGGGCACCAGGTGCTGTTGATGGATGTGGGTCACGTCCCGTGGAATCTGAGCCCAGCCTGCGCCAGGCACACAAATACTTCACAGAAAGAAATTGCTCTCGGCCTCGCTGAATCGCATGCATGAGACCACAGGCCACAACTGCGTCCACCACTAAACGTTAAGATTACCAGAATGTCATTTTATTACATTGTCTTTCTAGCCTGGTATAGCTTTATAGGATCATTTGAAAAATATTTTTATCATTTCAAACCTGTAAATGGTGAGAGTAAGGCCAGTTTGCACACTCTGAAGAAGGCTATTTAATTATGTGTGTATCCTGCAATGAAGACTCTGGGTGGCTAAAATTAGAATTGGCAAAAGTTATGGATATTCATTAGCTCTGCGCATGCCAAAAAATCAGCTCATTTAAAAAAGAAATTGTAGCTAACCAATTCTTAATAGATGAGGTAGAGGGACTGCCTCTTTATTTATATATATTTTATATAAAATACATACACGTTATATACTCCATACATGTATGTACACACACATATCAGCTTGCTATATGTTCTGCAAGGGCTCATTTAAGACTGTAGGAATACATAAGGGCTTCTTGGGCCACTGCACACAATCCCAGCTGCTGCCTGCATCGCCGCATGCAAGTTACACAAATACATTGACTTCTGCCTTAAACACAGTTGCTGTATTTTGACCCCTTACTCTCCTAGGAAGAAGGATGCACAAACGTTTGCCTCTAATGCTTAGGAACAATCTCCAAACTAACAGCCTGAACATATTTGTAGCTTGTGCTGCCCTACCTTTCTTTTTTAGCTTAAATAGTCCTTCTTATTTGCCCCTCGATGTGCTCACAGACACTGATCATATCCTCTCTCAAGCTCCATTTTGCACGAGCAATCCGTGTTGCTTTAGCCTCGTATCCTAGGTCAGCAATTCAGTGGCATTTGGAAAGACCAAGCGCTCTGCCACAGCTGACCTAAGCCCTGCAGTAGGTTTGCACAGCAGGCGCTGATGGCGTGCTGAACCGCACCATAAGAATTTTGCACAGGCATACCCATTCATGGAATGTGAAAATATGCCTTTCTTACAAAAAGAGCACGCAGGCTTCAATTATGTCACTGCTGGGTGCGTGCGCTCTGGTCAGACGCACCGAAGACAAGGAGCGAACCACCACCACGTGCAGCTCACGCTGTCCAGGTCAGAGAGGAAAGCTTTTGTCTGCTGTCCTCTCCTGGAAGGTCACCTCCCTCTGACCACAGAGGAGTTCTGGCAGGTTAAGACCCCCAGAACTTTACTCAAGTAGCTATATTTGTCCCATTTCCCCCAGAAGGTGGTTTAGAGATTGCTCTTCCTTCCCACTCTTCACAGGGTTCTCTCTAAATAGAGAATACCCCAAAGCCACGTAACGTATGAGACCCTCCTACATTGCAAGCTGCCAGGTAAACCTCTCCACGCGTCCGGACAGGAGAAGCAATAGTCAGAGTCCAAAACCTGCCACCAGGATCAAGAGGACAGAAGACTCTGAAGCAGTAGATTGTTATATAACAGTACAGATTTTGGACCAAATTTTACTGGGACTCCTCTGCTTCATGGCAGGTCAGGGAGTAACGCTAGCAATAAATCTACTAAAATCAGTCAAATTAAGTTGCATTTGGGACTGTCACGCAGTAGAAGCCTATTAGTGAACGTTAGGTTTTATTGAATTATTTCTCCCCCTGCATCCATTTTAATGAAACATAGGGGCGGACGAAGCAAACTACTAAAAAAAATCCAAGCAATTTCCCTGCAAGGCAGGTTTTCCTACACTCAACAAGCTCTAAGCTCTATGCTTATCACACTGAGCTTTAATTAACCAGGATGTTTTAGTCAAAAAAAATAAGCTATCATGCCATTAAAAGCCATGTTGATGTTCACTCCACGTACATTTTCCTTCTTATTTCGTATTCGATAGCAGCATATTAGACATGGAAACATGCATGCAATTCCCTCAAGCTTTCCGTTTTCTTCAGGAAGTTAAGGCTATGATGAGTCATAAACAGACAACTAGAACAAAACAGAGATGCTACGTTTGAAAAAAGAAGAGCTGAACACTTGAATTTTTTGAAGCGAACAACCATCACAATAAACAAGTTGGAAACAAGATTCTCCATTAAATTGCAGCTACATTTTGTCCTGCTGCACATCTGGATTCAGGTTACCCCCACCGCTCTCCTGTTTGATCCCAACCGACGCTGTTGGCCCAAGAGCTCCAAGGCACCCCCAGCCACACCAAGTTTGACCGGCTTTTCTCTCACAGACAGAATTTGCTCATGCTTTGTATTTCTCTCTCCTTCCAGAACAGCCACTGCTGAGACCCACAGGATGAAATGCTTGCAGACACCTTCCCCAGCACTCGGCGACCTGTGCGAGGTCCATCACGTCATCGAGCAGCATTCCCCAGGTGCTCCAATACCAAAAAACCTGGTCCCTGAAGCTAACACCCCAAAGACGACAGGCAGTAACGGTGTGGGTGGCCATGCTCCCTACAAACCAGGGCAGATACAAACCCGGTGTTTGCACGTAAGCTTGCTGCAGACACACACCGTAACGGCCCAAAACCGAAAACAAGTTCTGCCAGACTTGGCTGAAGACAGGAGCAGCGAGCCCTCTCCCTGTGCCGAAGCCGAGGGTCTGGAAAGCTTCTCATGCAGGTGGGAGACAACCTCTCTCTGGAGAGGGACTGCGTGGGCATCTCAGTGAGCGATCCACTTACTCCTCAGGTGCACTTGCACTCTTGGGGGTGCAGGGGAAGGAGAATTAAAAAAACAAACAAAAAAGGCAGTAAACCTTACTAGGAACAGAGCACATAATAGGAGAGAAAAAGGTTTTCCTTCCTGGAAACCAACTGCAAAATAAAGCCTTTAAAGCAATACTAAAAAAAAGCGTGAACGTCATCACCAGCCTTCACATGCAATTCAGCCATTCTGCACTGCTTTATTAATTTTCCATTAAACTCATTTCTACTAAAACCTATTATTCACTGCTAAGACCAAGCTACTACTCTACTACAGCAACATTAACCTCCATAAAATAATTAAAGGATGGATTATCAGCATGAGACCTTACGTGTCACCTCTCTGGAACCTAATGTGTCTTTCAATGGCCTAGAATATAATGAGATGTTCAAATATAGAAAGTTGAGTTACCGCTTTTCTCAGTTGTGACATTTATTCAGCCAGAAAGATCCAACTTCTCAACTGTATTACTTATAATTTACTTTTGACCCTGGTAGTTGGGAGTAATCTTTAAGGAAGCTATCCCTTTGAATCTCCTTTTTATATTAGCATTTAATTACTCTAACAAATTTCCAGATGTACAAATTATAATGGACTGTAAATCAGCTCTTGCCCTTTGAACCACAGTGTCTCTTAGGAAGGCATTTTTTATCCTTCTTCATACTTAGACCAGCAAACTTATCTGTCTCTCAGCATTTGTTCTCGTTCCTTACAGCTTCTAGTTATTGTCAATTAATTGTTCTCAGGTCAGAAGTTTTTCCTGTTGCAGTGCTCAGCCCACCACCCAAACACCGTGGTCCGGTTCCGATCTCCAGGCCTCTCAAGTGGCACCATAAGGCTATTTTTCCTACATACACAGCAACTCATATGCGTGTTCAAGGAAATCCAAGAAACACATCAGAAAGTGTGTAATTTCTGCACGTGGGGCATGGGCATCGTTCACAAGTGCGTGTTTCCGACCAAGCTATCCGTAGGAGCAGCAGCGAGAAGAATGGCTGCTCTTAGTCACGTGAAATGGTGCCAAGCACTCCCATAAATGAAGAGAGAGACGATTAAAGTGCATTATTAAAATGAAATGTTTTATGCAATAGTCAAGATGATGTGATAAGCCCAAAGATTTTTTAAATGAAATCAATTCTAATTAATGCTATCTCATTTCATCAAGCCAGTCTTCCCCCCCCCGCCCCCCCCATTTACCGCAGAGCTGTGTCTCCCCTATTTTTGGACCCGCTCGTCCCCTCCCGGCCCAGGGCAGGGTGGTCTGCAGCTACCAACCTGGCTGCTGCCTCCTGCCCACCCTGGGGACACCAGGTGGGATTTTTCCGAGGTTCAAGGCTCACCAAAGCCTTGGCCAGAGCTACTTCAGGTCCTGCCCCGGTGCAGCAAGTAACACTGCTGCCCACCCGGCGACCGCTGCTGCCCTTCAGCGGTGCCAAGCGTCGAGCACTGAGGTTTGCAGACGGGAGATGCTATGGAATTGCAAACTCTTGCAATTATTGAAAAGGAGAATAATTTTCTCTTGTGGACCATAGTGGAGAGATCTTTCAAGGTCAGTTCTGCATCAGTGGGGTGGGTCAGAAGAAATACTGCGTAGCTGGAGCATTTCCTGCAGATACGCCTTGACTGGATTACAAGCAATTATCATAAAACCACTGCAGAGGCAGAACAAATGATCATAGCCTTTGGTTTAAGCTATGTCGAAAGTCTGCATTAACCTATAATGCTTCTAAAATAAAGCACTTAGCATTGCCTTAGCAAAATTATACAGCTCATTTCAGAGAAGAAAATTCATGTCACAATGGATAAAAAATACAGATAGGGAAATGATTTAAAGGAAACACCTTGCTAATGACAAGAACATTTCTTTGACGAGTAGGGTTATAAAGGAGCGCTCTGAAGTAAAACTACATCCTTCATGAAGCATCAAATATGCTGGAAAATAAACCAAATCTTCCATGCTGACTTACCCTATTAAAATGATGTTCTGGAAAATTGTCAAACGCGTGCAAGTACGTGCACGTGTCACCGCACGGGCAGTTGGTCCGGCGTCCTATGCAAAGGGACCGCGAGGTTTGTCCCTGCCTCGCGTCCCCGGGAGCCGCCGCGCCGCCCCGGGGTGCGCAGGGCCGGGACCCCCAGCCCGCGCCGGGGAGGGCACAGCGCGGGCAGTGCTGTGCACAGCGCCCGCCGCCGCGGAGGACGGGGGCACAGCTGCGGTTTCGCCACCCCGCTCCGATAGAGTATTTTTTGTTAAAAGACTGTGCAGAACATTTGTTTTCTTAGAAACTGTATTTCTTTCGCAGTCACTCATTTAAATGGATTCCACTGTGCTGCTTTATGCCTCTCTCCGTTCCAGCAGAGACTAAATTAAGCTTTGTAGTTTAGTGAGAAATCCCAGTGGTGTAAGACTTCAATGCCGTTTCCTGGATCCTGGGGAATTAAAGAAAGGGGGAGAGCAAGAGAAGAAACCACTCTTCTCTTTTATTGTTTTCTACAGCTTGATCCTGAAATGACTGACTTTGAAAATAACCTTAGCGCCTGACTTTATGCATTATTCATGTATACTAAAACATGTAAATAGTTTCCAAAGGTTAAAATAAAACTCCTTTTCTATACAGGTTACAATTATTTAATGTTTTTGACATAGCAACTTATATCATTAATATTAAACAGCAGATAGGGGAAAAAGTGACCTAAAACGAGCGTGTACTTTTCTCCTCAGTATGGAACATCTACACATTGCTCAGAAAACTGGCAGACTACAAATGTGCATAAGGTTTTCCAAAAAAGAGGGAAGACTGAAGCATTTTAATTTTGCATAGAACTGTGTAGCTGTCAGTTTGCCACTGACTAAGTATGTAGCCTGTCAAAATGTCTACTTGCAAGGATTTTCCTGGCATAGTAATAGTCTTAGGAGATGAAGTAGTAGTATTATTTTGGTTTTCAGGAATAATAATGACAATTTAGTCCCAGTCAGAAGATAAATTAAGTGTTTGTATTTGATTGCTACAACAACAAATAGGATGCACCTGGAACGTACCTACTATACCCTAAGTCTGGGCTAATTTAAGCTGTCCTCCTATACTGCAGAACTTTCATACAGCTACGTACCACAGGTAAACCTGAAGATGCTGTGAAGTTTAGACAAAATACTTGTCTCAAGGAGCAGATCAGCTGATGGAGTAATCTTTTTTTAATTATTATTGGGTCTTACTATGAAAGACCCACATATTTTGGGTCTTTTTCCCCCTCCCCTCCTGGAAAACTCTTCCGGTGTAAGTAATCCCAGTCCAGTTCACCCCACGGCCCCAGCACAGTGCGAGGAGGGGCAGGAGGACCAGGGGGATGCTCCCTGGCCCGTGCACCCACTGGTGCGTCCACATGCCCACGGGGGGCTCACGGCTCCGCAGACCACCGGCACAGCAGCCCAGAGCCACAGCCTGCTGCCCCCGCGCACCGGTCTGCCTTCCAGGGCCGCTGGGAGCGGTGGTGACTGCTGCATGTCACACCGCTGGCGGGTATCCCGGCATCGCGCTGATGGACAGCTTCTGCACCACAGGCAACGCAGCCGAGGGCACAGTCCTGATCACTTGAAATGCTACGTGTTGCCGGAGAGCGCTGGAAATTGTGCTCCAGCAGCGGTGGCTGGAGGCACGCGAACCACATCAGCATCCCCACTCTTTGCAGCAAGCATAGGAACCCACAGAGCAGCAACATACATTATTTATTTGAAACAGATTATGCTACAAGCAGAAAGAGATGTGGCAAGCACAAACATTTCCTGCATATGAGGACCTTTCCCAAAAAAGGGACAGTCTTAATTATTCACTCACTTCAACGGCTGTTGGATCATGCCGACTTCTCTGGTTTGTGAGGAGTCTGCTAGGAGAAAGCTAGGACCTGATTCTCTGTCTGCTCATGCTTGTGTAAATCAGAATAACTGCAGGAGAAGTCAGCTGAGTAACCCGAATAAAGAGAGCAAGAGAAGAGGTCTCATCTTTTGATGGGCCCTCTCAAACACGGATGTCATTTCATCATCCTTTTGAGGCCATCATGCCCCTGAGACTAGCGGAGAGCGAGCGAGCACTCTCTGCAGAACACCAACGAGCTCAGCCGAACCACAGGAGACCCGCTCCGCTTTCTAGAGACCATACAAAGTTTAGCGAGTTTTACATTGGGGGACAGTAACTGTTACCGTGATAACTCGCATCGTATTTTGAATCCAGCCAGGGCATTACATGTATTGTTCTGTCTGCAAGCCTTTTTTTTTTTTTTCAGGAATAACGTATTACTTGTTTTATAGCACATTTGCTATCGCAAAAGTCAACCTGGTACAAATTAGAAAAAACTGTCTCCTATTGAAAGTACTGGGAAAGATAACTTTAAAGGATGAAATTCACTTTCAAACCAAATGGCAGCACCAGCCCTTTCATTTTCCAGTCCACTAAGGTCAATTTTGAATGTTTAAATTGAGCTGTATTAGTTCAGAAGGCCAATAAAGATCCATTCGCAAGACTGAGTTTCTCCCATAACCTCAGGGTCCTCAGGACAAGAGATTCTCTCCCACAGCACCTCAGCTGCTAGAGATATTTTAACAACAGTTCCAGTTATCCATGTCTACTGCTTTAGGGAAGAGAAGAAGAAACGCTATCACAAGTGGAGTTTAGTCTGCACAACACTTCCAAATTTGCAAGTAAAACATCTCCTGAAAGAAAGGGACAAGTGTACAAGGCAACCGCACATCTACTTTCCTTTCCCAGCCTCAACATTTTAGGGAGTGCGATGCAGGGGACTCGCCTTGCTACCCTACCTTTGCAGAGCAGCCTCTGTCTCTTGCTTTTACCTTGAGGATGCAAGAGCAAGTTTCTCCCACGCTGCAGGATTTGAGCCCCAGCACCGCTCACAGCACCCTCCTGTATCACCGAGCCCATCACAGCGCATCGGCACCAACGGGTGGGTATCGGGCCAGTTTGCTGCACGCACTCCTACGATGAGCGGGACAGCCCCCCTTAGCCTGCCTGGATTTACTCGACCCCATGTAGCCCCTCTCCGTTCAGCCCTCACGGATCAGGCAGAGGTCCCCGCGGTAACTCAGGCAGCAGAAACCGCCTCGGAGCATCAGCAGCATGACATGCACAGGAGAAGGAGGAGGTTTCTGTGAAGGTACTCACTTGTAATCGCCTCAGCCAGAAGACTTTACTGTGAGATTACATTAAAATTAAAATTAAGCATGACTAATTTTCAAGTTCCAGTATGAAATTTAATGGGCATTTTCTCACCCATTTTGTCTATAGCAACTTGGTTCTCACCTGGCTGTCTCCAACATGCGTACAAGAAAAGCATGCAAAGCACGCAAAAGAGACAGTAACAGCTGCTGTTAAAACCTTCATGGTCTGCAAGGAAGAATATGTATAAAAGTGCCGAATGTGAGAGTCCACGTTCCCCGCTATACAGAATCAAGCCAGGAGAAAGAGAGAGGAATAAAGTAATAACGACAGGTTGCACAACTTGCCGAGTCCCTAAAGACCCTCACGTGCATGCGGATAGAGCAATTCCTAATGATAAATAGTTATACAGTGGGGAAAAAGTCATAAAATTTCATGGAAACTAAAATAAATTGCATTCTCAAATATGATTGTAACAAACACACCAAAATAAGAAAAACCCATCAGGGTAAGTCGGTCCTCTTCATACCCTGAGGTACCAAAAAAAACTATTCTAAACCCAACATACCTCTGCAAATTCCATGCTCTTTGGGCAATGTCAAAGATATCGTTTCACCCAGCACTGTCACGATTAAATCTCTTTATTGAAGGGTGAAACAGGCCTGAGCTTTAAGCATGCATTCATTTCTCCTAATGTTCATTCAGAAAGGTGAGCGACAAAAAGTTCTGCCTTTGACAACTCTTTACCAGCTGCGAACAGGATTAATCCTAATTGCCAGGGACAGAAATCCTGTTAGGCTATCCAGTCCAGCAATTTGATAGCACAGAATATTCCCCTGGGCTTCTAAGTTATTATCCAGTGCTCTGTTTAGTCTGTCTTTGAGTTTTGTGTTGATGCCTATATAACTAGTACCTAAGCTCCTCTCGAGTTAATTACATTGCTAAGAAAGATCAATAAATTTCAGGGACTCTTCAGCTCTCCAATTCAGGTCACTTAGGCACACTAGGGGAGTGGTGAGGTACCAAAATTAGATGCCGACAAGAGCATCCTGCATCCTCTTACTGCTCTGACAAAAACTGCTTATGGAAAAAGGCCGTGTTCAGTGTCCCAAATTAAGAAAACAGACTGGAAAAAAAAAAATTGCAACTGCCAAAGCAGCATTCTTTGAAAAAGATTTGTTTTAGTTCAGAGTACAGTAGCTTTACAATTTCAGTTTATGGTTGCTTGTTTTATAAGCAATTGAAGGCAAAGCAACATCCTTTCTGGGCCTGTTTTCTTCCTCAGACTAATTACATTCATGCACACACAAATTGTCCTTTCATCTCTCATTTAAAGTGGCAGCAATATGAGAGAGGAAAGAAGATAAATAAATTGAAATCTCAAATTTCTTCTGGGACAGGAAACAAAATCTTCTGCTCATATCTACAGCAGCGTTAAAATTAAGTTCTGAGCTTTTTTTTTAAACATAGAGGTTTATTACAAACGCTGACGCAACCTCTATTGACTCTCTATGTACAGTAGGCACAACAAAATTATTTTTCATGTACTTTCTGTATTATTTGACCAAGGATTGTTAATGACGTTTTATTGGCTATTGCTCTAAATATATGGCCAGTCATAATTAAAACAGAAGATGCAAACCACGCACTGATGTTCTCTGGAGTTGCATGAGAAATATTCTTGGTTTATAGGATAACCCTAACCTGGCATCATCCCACTTCTTTCAAGTTAGAAAAACTAAAATGCTTCATTTTATCACACCCTGCGAGATATATGCCAAGTGTAAATATAGCCAAGCTGGAAATTGCTAAAGCATTAGCATATATGCAAAATACCTTTAATCAGAACCATGCAGAGTGGAACTTCCAAAACAACTTGTTTCCACAGCATTTTATGAAAACTGATATTTCTATTTGTACTCAACTAACTTCCAAAAATAAAAATAGGCCTGCATCAACAGTGTTGAGAAATTAAAAGTTACATGGTATCAGAATATAAAATTCTGGTCAATCCTGCCAATTTTATCTGTACTAGGAGCACAATAAAACTTAAAAAGAAGAGCGGAATGAAAAATGAGAGTGGCTTTTATTTAACTCATCTAAGAATTAATTAAAATAAAGATTTGCTGTCAGTTGTGAGCATCAACAAACGAACACAACATTATTCTAATAATGGCTTACTACATTATTTTTCTGCTAGAATGCAATATTGATTGGAAATCCTTGGGACGGAACAAATTGAATATCTGAGCAAGTTTAACAACTGTTTATTTACAAACGCAGATGCTTATTCTTTAATTTGAGATGAGTCCGTAGGCAAGCTCTAGACGCTGCAAGGAGGGCCCGGTGCAACCACGGGTCCAAGTGGTTATGCCCACGACGAGTTAACACCGGGCAGTTCTGCACAGCGCAAAGGTGTGACTGGTCGGGCCGTTCCCAAACCCCACCAGCCGACCCCCTGTTCTGCCAGGTGGTGTTTCAGTCGATCGTTCCCCCCCCGCAGAGCCCCGCGTGCTGACGAGCAGGGCTGGCACCCAGGGCACGGCACCGCCGCCGCGGCGCCCTCCTGGCCGGGGTCCCCGTGGGGTGCTCGCCCCGGGGCTCCTGCCCCTCCGCAGTGCCCAGCCGGCCGAGCGCGGAGACCGAAGCAGACGCGGACCTTGCTGTTGGCTTGCAACACTACCTCCAGCACCATGTATTTAATGAGAGGGTCACAAACAACCTGCTACGTACAAAAGCTGGTCCACCGAGAGCTGCCACAGTGCCAAGCTGATATCAGAGAAACACAGAGAAATCATGACAATACCCAGAGATGAGTTGCCCTCCGTTTGCAGCTACGGAACCCGCTGCACCTTGGACTTAAATTTCTGGATTCCACAGCTACAACTTAATAGGTGCTGAGGTCTCAGGGCTATAACCTTTTGACTACCCTAATTCAATAAAACACTTTTCCACCAGCTTGCTGGGGGGAAATCACACCCAGCAAGAGAAAATATTCCATTTGCTTCTTAGCGTGCAACATGAAACATTTCAGTCCTGACCCTGGAGAACTGTCATTTGCCACAACAGCACAATTTGGTCTACATGTCCGTTTTGATCAGCATTACTAACAGCACAGTACAGCTGTCTCCAGGTCTTAAAACAGTCAGTGCACATATTTAAATTAGAAACAATAGCACACACGCGCTCTATAAATAATTTTCAATGTGTCAGCAACATGCAGAAAGCTCAGGAGGCGACTAAAGCATCCGATAGTGCCCGTATTCAAATCATTCCTGCTTTCTTAGGTTTTAATTTCTGTAGTATTTATGCTGATTTAAAATTTACTAATATTACAAAGCCTGATTGCAGACTCTTAATTTAAACAAGCACCTGCAAGATAGAAGGGGATGGAAATTAATAGAATAATACCATGAAATACCAAATTGGCTTAGTCTACACGAGCTACACATAAAAGACATGTTTTGTTCCAAACACACCAGAAAGACATTAAGACTGGCTTGACCCAAAAAACTTTCTCCCAGTTTCAACCTAGTCATTAGCTCTGGATACCACAGCGGCGCCAGCGCCCCAGCCGCGGCCCCGCTGCACTGCACGGGCACCACGAGGA
Source organism: Pluvialis apricaria (assembly GCA_017639485.1). Lineage (NCBI taxonomy): Eukaryota > Metazoa > Chordata > Aves > Charadriiformes > Charadriidae > Pluvialis > Pluvialis apricaria. The sequence continues at coordinate 3,454,468 of CM030024.1, forward strand.
CGGTGTCAGCAGCGGCAGCCGCCAGCGATGGAAGGGCCGGGCAGCACGGGCAGAGCGCGTCGGGAGAGGTGGGGAGCGCCGGCCGCCCTCTCTGCCTGCTGGCTCCCTCCACGCTATCAGGTCTCCTTTTGTAGAAGATTAACACAGCAAAGAGGAAATCTGAGGAAAGGCGTTGAACAGTGACAGCGGAAGGGTGCCACAACATCCACTTTCAAGTCATGGAAGAAAAAACATTAACGTGATCACATCCACAGAGCTTAAATTCCCTTTTGTACCTGCCATAGCCAGGTTTACAAACAGCAGGTCTGTTGTATTACTGAGTATTTAGTCTTACAAGAAGTCAAGAAAAAAGAGCAAGCAGGTTTTTAGTAGTAATTTGTCTCAATGCAGGCTTTAAACCCTCAATTTATCTCTGTCGTTGCCAACATTTAGCTTAATCTGTTGCTCTCTTTCTTACTGCTAAGAATCCCAGAAGGATAAGGAACTGATATACATAAAGAACTGAATTTCAATTAATGCAGGCTCTTGCTAATTTTTCCAACACATAACTAAAACGTTTTAACTCACTATTTTCTCATTGCTGAGCCTCTAGAGAAAATGCTTCTACATACTTATTTTTTCTGCAAGTTGGTATTTATCACCCACCGTGGCTGTGTCAATGCCATGAAGGTTTGCAAGCAACGCCTCTATCTTCTGCCTCCCCAGAAGTAAATATTTCAATTAAAATGAGAAGCAATTTAAATATTAGCATGAGGCTTCCAAACAGATTTAAATAATGCCCCAGCTGCACAGTGCCTTGTTCTTGTTTGGTTCATCATTTTAAAGGAGAACACACAATATTAACCAAACAAATACATTTCGTGTTCTTTCAACACAACACCATGGACACACCACCATCAGCAGGGCTAACACCAAAACACACATGAAAAGCACAGCCTTTTCTGCGGAACCCATACCTGTGGCACGTTTAAGCAGAGCCGTTGCATTCGTTCTCACATGAAGACAGGACGAGCTGGTAACACCACAGCAGGTCCCAGGGAAGGGGCTGTGCCGGAGGGGACGCCGGGGACCCAGCTCGAGGGACCCCTCTGCTTCCCCAAAGCCAGCGACACCAAGCCCATCAACACCGTGAGCAAGGACCAGTGGCCCACCAATGCAGTGGCTGTGCTCAACAGCCAAGAAATCATCTCACATGGCACACGCGGTAACAGTTGTCCCCCAAGACAGCTGAATTTCTAAGCACTGATTATTTTTTGACACAGTCATTGAAAGGTTTGTTATGTTGCTCTAGTGAATCTGAGCCTTTGCTTTGGCTGAAAGCTTTCCCGGAGCTGAACACCAAAGAAATGAGAACGTTTTTCTTAGGGAGCCAAGCAGAGTTCCGACAAACCCGCAAGAGCCAGCGGTGCTGCGGTTCTTCAGCATTTCCAACTTTGTCAGGAGTTTCCTTCACCAAAGCGCCCACTCTCTGTCCCGGTCCAGGCAAGCAGAGCCTCAGGGCACAGCAAAGCCACCACCACCACGAGCGCCTGCGCGCAGCGGGTCAGAGACCAGCAGCTGCCACGGCAGCATTCCCACACCCCCAGCAGCGCAATGACCCGCTCCACCACGAGCGGGACCCCCGCTCCCCGGGCACAGGAGCCGGGGGCCGAGCCATGGCCGGTCTCACCATCCTCGCCCTCCACCCCATCCGCACTGCCGCCCCGGCGGCACCCGAGGGCCAGCAGGACACAGTTAGCACCTCGGCTAGAAGAGGAGGACCTTCCCTAGCTATGAAGGCCACCGGTCCCCCACCAGCCCCAAGCGTCCCATTCTGACCTCCGCAAACCAGGCGGCGTACCAGAAGACAGGCGAAGCATTTCAAGAGTGAGTGAGTCAGTTAATCCTGATGGGGAAGAGAAAGGGAAAGACTCCCACCCCGTGATGACTGATTAAAGGCAGGAGTGGGAACTTGGCGTGGTGTTACTGAGAATAACTCCTCTGACGCTGTGCTTCGTTAAGGCTGCGTGGCCCTTTTCAGAAGGACCTAACGCCGAGTGTGGTCCTGAGGACCGTGAGCCCCGGGGCTGAAGGCAGACCCGTGGCTACAGCAAGCTGCCCCGAACAGAGCTCAGCGACCCGCTGTTAGCGTTTCAGCGGAAAACCGAACCCCGCTGCGGGGGCGACCCCGTGGTCTCTCGTGGTGGTGGGGGCTCGAGCACCGTTATCACTCTGGAGCCACCGTTATCACTCTGGAGCCACGGGTGTCTGCCAGGGGAGGAGAGGGAGGCTCACACGCCGTGAAAACCATCACGACCACGCTGACCTGGGCACCGAACTCAAAATACAACTTTCAGCCTGTTTTTAACAGCAACGTAAACAAAATAGAGCCCCAGCCTCAGGAAAGAAAACACTTCAATTTAGTTAATTAGGCCAAGCAGAGCTTTCTCATATTGCCTTATTTTCTCCCAAATTAAAAACAGCCTTGTGAATTTTTTTCTCGCTGAACGGTGTTTTCTTTCTAAGAAGTCAGTCTACAAATAACTGCTCTGCTATCTGAACACGCTTAAAGATAAGGGACCGTTCGGTCTCTTTCCGGCATCGGTACGCGCTTTGCGTTTCTCCTTTGTGCTACTAATTCATTAATGCCCTGTATCTGCGCTCCATTCAGATTCCCTCCCTGCTGTTTTCCGCATAAAGTAGTGCTCTGTATCTTCCCAGTGTCTGTTTATTGACTGAAATAAAGAAAGCAAGACTGTACAAAAAAGGCTATGCTTGTCCTCTTCAGCTTCAAAAATAATCGTTTCCTTTCATTGTGAAACCATAATTCACCACATAGTTGAGAAAGCCACTTTAAAGAAATTATATTTTTCCTCTGTGAAATCTTTATTTTTATACTTCTTAATTTTATGTCAATCTGAAAAGGGGTATGAATTAATCTCTGTATCAGGTAGCAGTTTTAGGACAATTTGGTGTTTTCTTTTGGTAAGAACTGGGACCCAAACCTGTGCAGGAGGGGCTGTCACCACCGCGCGCTGCTGCCGCAGGCGGCTGCCAGCACGTGCTGTACCTGGTGGTGCTGGGGGGGAGAGCGGGGACTTTCTCTCCCAGTAAAAATCTCCTTATATTTATCACCTTCACTTTCCTGCTAAATATGAACACAGAAGCACATGGACTGTTCACAGTGTGCGCGTTACACACACGTAAGCCTTTGCAGGATGCTCTTCATTACCAAAGTGCCCATTATTCCCTCTCGGTACAGTCTGCTTAGACTTGGGGAATACTGCCAGGAGCCGTCCTGTCAACACCTGAATTAAATAACTTTTAACAAAAGCCATAAATGGTTTTTAAAAGTCATGAGCATGTCTCCAGCAATCGATAAAACAAGCTTGTTGTAACCATGGAAAGACTCCAAACACAGGAGATGATCAGAAGATTCCCCACGCGTCGGGCACGTGCACTTTGAGCATCCTGTGGTCTGCAAATAGACTTTGGGAAGAAGCCAGAAAGCTTACAAAAGGATGACTCCGTTAGTCCAAAGGTAACCACAAAGGTGCCGTATACTCCACATTCACCGAGGGACCTGAAAGGGAGCAGCCAATGATCATAAAGGGGGCATTTGGGAAAACATTTGAAGAATACTCCTGAGAAAAAGGTCTGCAGCTCAAGAGCTGCACCGAGACATTAATGGAACTAAACTAACCGAACAGCCATTAAGAGGCCACATTAAAGAAGCAAGGACACAGCCTGACCTTCCGGGGACCAAAAATGCTCTCTTTGGTTTCCTCTGAATTTGACTTTAAACTAAAAGCCCATTGTTAGCTCCCCTTCGGCTTCCACAGGCTTTTTGTTCTCCAGATTCTGCATCTGGCAATTTTAAACTTTACTTGGCTTTCACCTTACATCTTAGTGCACTTTTCACAGCGAATCCCATCAGCAGGTTCTGCAAAGGAACAGTTTGATACAGAAGTTGAAAGACTGCAGAACCGGGGCTGCGGTCGACGGGCAAAGGGGACAAAACCTTCCTCGGGATGCTATGCTTTTAAAGGATGCCACACAGGCTGGGATCACCAGGGTCGCTGGCTCCAACCCGCCTCCCCCAGCTCGTGAACACCTGCCTGGCAGCAAGATGCTGTAGGACGAGACCAGGAGCAACCAGAGGTGCTGGGATTCTGCAAAGCAGAAAAAACGCGCCAGACAGCCCGGCACGGCACAGCTGGGACGTGCCAAGCTGGCAGGGGTTTAGAAAGCCGGCCCCTTAACTTCACCCTCAGTGAAATAAGGGCAGTCTTGTCACCTACAAAATAAGGTTTCACAAACAGCCCTGACTGCTCTGTGGACGCTGGATGCTGCCCGTGCAGTCCCTGGGACTGTGGGGGCCATCACTGCTCCCTCCTTGCCCATTTCTGCCCTCTTCCCAGCAGTGGCCCCAGGAGCCCGGTTCCCACCAGGCGAGCACTCATGGAGGGCACCACAGAGGACAGATGACGAGGGGTAACAGAGAGGGGCCACTGCCCCCCGCTGCCTTCGAGGACGCCGGCCCCCAGGGGCTCCGGTCCCTGCATGGAGCAGAGGACTGACTGCTGCTCCCAACGCGGGGTCCAGGGCACAGGCCACCGCGGCAGCCCTCGGGCTGCACACCCTCACCTGCTGCAGCTCTGCTTCAGGAAAGTCATGCCAAATTGCCAGTGACAAGCAGGAAGGCCACCATCATTGCCAGCAACCTTTGGGGCAGAAGTGCTCAGCAAGCGTTTTACTCCCAGCCCCAGTCGGGCAGGAACAGGGGAGAGTGGTAGAGGGGAATCCCATCCCGTGCAACCCCGGCCATTGCTTTGGCAGCACTTTGCTGTCACCGCAAGGAAAGCTGGCGTCTCTGTGACACACAGGGCATCCCTGAAGGACCAGACAGCATTAAGGCTCCATCAAAAGTCTCTGCAGTCCAAAAAGATATATTTTTTTTTTTTTCACATCTGTCTCTAGGCATGAATCTCACAAACCACAGTACAGTACCACCTACTAGGGAGGCAAGTTACACAGCAACTCTCTTCACCTTCGCAATGGGGCCATTTGGTTTGGGGTTCCATCCTTTTCTTGTAGTTTTACTTTACGGGCTTTGTAGCAAAAGGAAGCGAAAGGGAGGTGGGGAGGAAGCCGCGATGCTGCTGCTGAGAACACCTCCTTAGAAAGCACTAGTGCCCTTCATAGTGCAGGGAGGGCTGTTATCCACACACATTCTTACTCACCACTAAAGGGGCTATTAAAGACAAAACGACATTTGTTATGGCAAAGATCAGGCACGTTAAAGGATAAAACTTACTCCATTTCTGTTGGGAGGATGAGTAAGTCTGTGCCACAGAGCCCTCAAAGACCCCTTTTCCCAGAAACTCCTCCTGTCATCCAGGCTATTAAATCCAAACCCCAAAAGGGACAGCAGAGCAACCTTTCAATCTGGGAAAAGACCAAAAAAAATGGGTATTTAAATTATCGGCAAATGGTGCTCAAATAAACCAGACTTTAAAGAAAAAGCATGCCAGTAAGTTTGGAGAGTTTTTGCTGCTTTCAAGACCAGATAAAAAGCATCTCATTCTCTGCTCTCACCCCTACTGAATTCACCTGAGTTTTGCCATAAAGTTATACGGCTCAGGAGTCACTCATCCTGCTGTTCTAGTGCAGTCGAGGACCATTTCTTGAGCTGGTAAAAGTTAGCATCACTCTGTCGACTTCAAACAGATTTTTTTCAGTTTATCAACTGCTGAGGATCATCTCCTTCAGCCATTTCAGGGTAATAAAAAGGTTGTTTAAAAAACCCATTACGAGTGATAAACAGTCCATGCAAGAAAACATTAAAAAAAGATTTCTAAGTGCAAGTTGTAAGTCTGAAGAGATACCTCAGTGATATTTTTATATTGCTATCTATGCAATAAAACAGACGAGGGAGTCATGAAGCGACTTGGTTTTGCATGCACAAAAGGGCAAATAGAGGGGAAAGTGCTGCACTTAAGTAGCATAGATTTCAGAATATTTTCATGATGATGAGATTAGCAAGAGAAACACAGTATCACAGTCATTAGAGTCACTACCTCTTCCAGGAGGGTCAAACAGAAGGAAGTGGAGGACCTACATGTTGGCTCTATGTGAAACAGAAATGACAATTAAAAAGGCTGTGTTAAATTATTATATATGCCAGATGTCATATATAACAATGCTATGGAGGAATATAAACCAAATATTCATGGAACTGAGTTCATGTACTTTGTCCAATATCCCATCGCAACCCACCAGAGCAGTTAGACCCAAATGCCAGTCACTGATGAGAGGGAGAGATGGTCATTTTCATTTTGCAAGGATTACGTATTGGCAACGGGCAAGGTTCAAAGACACTGTTTTCCTTGAGCTTTAGAAAAATATCCAGAGCAGCAGCATTAGACTATTTTTTCTGCTTCTGGCAGGGATGCCATAGGTTTCACATTGTGAAACTGCAAGGGCTTTGCACCATGCAATACCTGAGTTACTGCAAAACAAATAGTTTGTGTCCTGTGAGCTGAGTTTTGCGTTAATTCAAAAGCCCCCATGCTTCTGTTAAGGTTCTCCATGGGAACATCAAGCGATTGTACAGGATCAGCCCACCTTGTTCCTCTGCTGTGGATGAACACAGCCCTGATTTTCTGCGAGCAGACCTGGGCCAGGTTTGTCTGTCTGGACCAAGACGACTGCAGCACTGACACCCACTTCTCAGCCTCAGCAGCTCCGCACGCTTTGCGGTCAGACAAGAGCAATGGGCACCACTGCTGCACGAATCCTTGATGCATATTATACATCTACTTTAAGGTAGCACTTACGCTTCTCCAGACTCTGTTTTTTGAAGTGACTGTTTTTCAGGGTAAATATTTGCTGTTCCCATTCAGTTTAAGTTTGTTGGTATAAGACTCCCCAAACCACTTGCCCCTTCTGGCCTGCAGTGAGAAGTCACCAAGTCAGAAGCTGCCAGCAGTGACAGAACACCACCACTGACAACAATTGACTTTGTCCTTTTATGAACATGTTGTCATACAATAAGGTCCTCACGAGCGCTAAGGATTTGGTCTCATAAATGCCAGTTCTCCCCAAGACAGAGGGCATATCTGCACCACAGAACGCAGCTCTGTGCTACAGACGTCAGCTTTGGCACCAGCTCATCAGTAGATGCTGCACTGTTAGCCTCACGTTTGAGCAGTGTTGTCAAAGGCTGGCAAATACAGAGATGCAGTTTTACATGGAAAAGCCTCAAATGATAAAACCAAGGTCTGTTAATATCCAAAGGCTTCTATCTCTGTCGGGATTAACAGTATAATGACTGCCAAAACAACTCCCAGACTAAGGAAGAATTTGTAACCACCTCATATTCAGCACAGACTAGGTCACCCTCATGCTGGTACTTTGGCCAGTCACGGGGATGGGACTGAGAAGGTGTTGGCACCCGAACCAGTGAAACAGCTCAGCGTCACCAGCTTAACAGAGACAAGCTGGGCTTTCACAAGCAACAAAAACCCCACCAAACCCCACCACAGGAAGCACACAAATACTGCAACGCTTTGGGCTGAGCGTGAGCCCAGAGGATCTGCGCGACGGAGGCAGGAGAGGAACCATCATCTCTTGAGAAGCCCCGCGGAGCCGTGGGTGTCCCCACCCTGCAGACAGCTCAGGCTGGCCAGGGCGATCCCAGCACACGCAAACTCAACGGCGCCAGGAGAATCGCCGTCCTGAGGCACGGACTCGGCCGAACGCAACGTTCAAGGCCAAATTCCCAGTTAACCTACATCAGTCACAGGTGTGGCAGAAGCACGTAGTTTTCTGGGAACCTCCTTGAACAGATGGTGCCAGAAAGGCCCAGAACATCACCACTAAGCCACCGACACGTTTTGGCCAGACAGGGCCGCCCCGGGCGGCGCAGACGGCCATCCCCGGCGTTCTCAGGCAGGGCCCACTCCTGCTGCTCCTGCTGCCTGCCCAAGCACACCACACCATCGCCACAGCTGCAGCACACCACACCATTGCTGTGGCCACAGCACACCACACCATCGCCACGGCTGCAGCACACCACGCCATGACCACAGCTGCAGCACTCCACGCCATCGCCATGGCTGCAGCCCCCGGCCCTGCGGCTGCTCCCTCACACCGTTTTCGGCACCGCCACGTCCGACGGCGGGCACCCCCACAGAACCCCCCGGGGCCGCGCGTTCCTCCGCCCGCCCCTGCCCTGCGGGGGGGTGCTGCTTCAGGCGGGACCCGGGCAGAGGGAGCGCCACCTGCACAAACCAGAGCGCAGGAGACCTACGCCTGAGAGAACCAAATGGCCGCCCTTGTACTTACTTCCGTGTGCTAAACCCGAAGTTAGTTGGCAGTTGGTGTCAGCGGCTGAGGCGGGCTGGGCGGGCGCAGGCCGCGGGCGGGAGATACGAAGGCGGCGGAACCGGCCCCGGCGCTGGGCGGGTCGGCGGCGGAGCGCGGCAGGCGGGACTCGAACCCGTGACCTCGCGGCGCGGAGGGACCCGCTGGGACGCGCCGGGCGGGGAGCAGTGGGCGGGGCCGGGCGCCGGTGTGAGGGAGCGCCGGTGCGGGGCGGCGCGGCGGGGCCGGGCTCGGCGGGCCCCGGTCCTGCGCGGCCTTTTCGGGTGGGCAGCGGTGGGGTTGCGGTAAGAGGCCCGAGGGCGCTCAAGGGAGGCGGCGGGTCAAGGCACCGGGCGCGTCCTCCTCGACCCCCGCGGCTGCGGGCGGCCCCCGGGAAGGCCGCGCCGCGCAACGCCCGGCCCGGCGCCGCGGAGCTCTGTGGGGTTTTGTGACCACGGGTCAGTCCGCCAGCGCCGGGCCTGCTGGTGACAGACGGGGTGCGCCTCTCGCAGAGGGGGAAGCGGCTCTTTGCACAGCAGGGAGCACCGAAAGAGCCTTAAACCGGGTTTGAAGGAGGAAAGGGGTGCAACCAGGCTGCCCGGGGGCAGCGTGCCAGGGCCTGAGGGACAGCGTGCTCGCCAGGTCCTTCAGGCTGCTCCGCCGTGTGCTGAGGACGCGGGAATGCGTTTGAAATACCTTTATATTAACGCACACAGCATGGCGAAACCCCGGCCCAGGTTGCCCAGAGAGGTGGGGAGCGTTCCAGGCCGGGTTGGAGGGGCTCCGAGCAGCCTGGCCTGGCTGAAGGTGTCCCTGCCCATGGCCGGGGGGTGGACTCCATGGCCTTTGAAGGTCCCTTCCACCCAAACTACTCTATGAGGAATAAACAAGAGGAAGAAGAAGCATTGGCGCAGTCCTGGAGCTGCAATCTTATTGGCATAACCAAACCTGGTGGCGTCACCGAAATCGGGAATAAAACTCCTTAACACTTGATACGTATTAAAGAGCAGGCATGGCTTTATTCAGCGCCGGGGACATGGGGATCTCTCTACCTAACACGTCCAACCAGTGTCACAGCCAGCATGGCTCATATTGTTCCGTTTCATACATAAACATTGAATTTCCCACAATAGCTATACATATGCACTCTATTTCCTGGAAATGATTATCATATTTACATATCCATTATGCATGCGGTTATGTTCTCTTCGGGGCTCGCAAGGGGGTCTCTCTGGTGGTCCTTGGTGGTCACAAAAGGGTGAACTTTGGTGAACTCTGGGTTCTTTCTTCTTCTATATGTGGTCTCGACCCATCCTTTGTTTGGGGTAGTTTCAAGTTCCTTATCTTCTGTGCTAACTGGTTTCAGCTGGTTCCTTTGTTCTCGTGAGAAGTGTCTGTTCCTTTACTGTTTCTCTTACAACACTTAATGCCTGAGGTTAAAAAAGTTCCTGTTGTGACGGTAGGATGAGTCCGGTGACCGGTGTGCGGTGATGGAGGGTTTACAGGCTCTTCGGGAGGGACAGGCGGGGCGGGTGGGGGGCACTGGACGCAAGGGAGGGATGGGCTGTATGGTGCTTGCAGTTGGTGACACCACAGCTGAGGGGACTCTATGATCCTTAGGGGTCCACTCCTACTCGAGCTATTCTGTGGTATATGTATGTATATATATACAGGTACATACACACACTGAAATAATATGAAGATTATTGTATTGAATGACAACCCCAAATGAAGGCAGACTTTTTTCTTTGGTGCCACCAAAGAGAGATTTTTATCTCACGGTGTGCTGGCTATGAAGCAGAAAGCTAGCATTAAATAAGCTCTATAAATTGAAAGATACAGAAAATTGTTGTGCAATTACTTAAATTCAGAGGCTTTGCATTTTGCTTTGTGGCCCATTCTTCCAGCCACATGAGGTCTTCCCAGAAATAAGATCCATCTTTTGAAATGAAAACAAACCTTTTTTTTTCTTAAACTGCTCTCAGAAACCTTCCAAATGAAACCCAGCGATATCTAGTACTGCAGACTGACAAAGCCTGCAGAGCCTAAAAATAATAATTCCCAGAGAAACAAACCCCTTCTATTAATCAGAAGAGCATGTTTACTTCGCAGTGCAATTATGACAATTTAGATGTTGGTATTAGCTGTTTTGCCTGTGCATTTGTCATCAATAAAACAGATTCAAATACATTGATAAAACTCTATTAGAGCTATGAGTAGAAGAAGCATCCCTGTTGTTCCTCCTTCTCCTCTTCCCTTCCCACGAAGATTTCTGCTTTCTCATTCACAAGGGCATGAGCAAGCAGAGCCCGGAGACTGAGCCACCACTCTAAGATCATTTAATTGCTCTTACACCATTGTGATTTACACAGGGCAGCTCCTATTTTCTCAGTTTGGGAGCACAAGGCAGCAGAGGAGAGCAACAGGACAGCACTCAGTGGTACTGCTGGAGTTACTGACACACCCTGGGTAAAAATAATAATAATAATAATAATAGTAATAATAATAATAATAATAAAGCTCGCATTGGCAGCATCAGAAAAAACAGGCTGAGGTGCAAGAGCTCCTGCCGTGGAGCAGGTCTCCAATAGCCCACAGGAGCCATAACGTCCCTGCTCCCCTGTGGGCTATGCCGGCTCCACATTACTGCCTCATATTTAACTGCTCCATTTTTTGTTAACGTACAGGTATATAATCCCGTACAGCTATTACAAGCATGTAATTAGAATGGTGAAGGCTAAAGACGCCACATTTGCCCTAAAGACCAAGACTTGCTTTTGACTGCTCTGCCTCTCCCGCAGAGCTGACTCGCTGCTGGAGACTCAGCAATCAGCTCCTGTTCCTCCAAGACAGCATTCCTGCCCAGGGAACAGTCCCTTCGGGCTGCAAATCACTGCCGACAGATTTTGCTGAGGCATTAGTATCTAAAGAATCAATCTTTATATAGTAAACCAATAAAAACTCTCATCTTAAACCAAAAGCACCACGCGTAAGCACCACGCGTATAAAAGTACATTCTCTAACACCTTGCCAACGTGCAACAAATGAGTTTAAAACACTAATTTCAACATCAGCATTTTTCACAGCTTTGAATGGGTGCCAGCAGCTGCACGAGGCTGCCGGCGGGTGACTCCCCCAGCACGGCCATCGCTCTGCACCGACTGCAGCCGAGGGGGGTCAAGCAGGGAAGGTGGGCCTTGCACCTTGTGGAGGGGTGGACACAAGTGCTGGTGATCAGCATGAGGCCATCAAAGCCTCAGGTGGTAGAGAGGAAGCCGTGGCTCATGTCTACGCATGTCACCTGCAGTCTGAGGGATGAAGTCACCACTCACAGCTGCGTGGTCTGGAAAGGTCCTTGACCCCAGGTCAAAGGGGGACCATAGCAACTGAACTGCAGGAGGACACCAGGGTGGCTTCACCACCCCCATGATGTAGCGAGTGAGGGTGGTCAGCAGACAAGCTCTCACACCCTTAAAACCCAAAGCTCATTTATATTTTTGGTCTTGGCATACATTAAAAAATTACATTGGTCTCCATCTTCAAGGGACATAATGACCATGACCCAAAGCACCTCCAAAACTCTCTGAAGTTCTCAGCAGTCACACACTTCCAGGTCAATACAAAGGTCCCACAGAAAGTCATTTTCATTTTTACCTCGCAAGTGTCAGGGACCTTCAGGAGGTTTGCCCAAGTCTCAGCGTCCTCCTGAAGTATCTGAGCAGCTCAGGAGCACTCACCGCTCTGCCATGAAATGCAAGCTGTGCAGCATGCCCAGGCTTGTCGTCACTGGTTCATTTTAACTGTAGGAATAAACCACACAATGCATATTAATATCTCTTTTGAGTGGCAATGCGTGTGCAGAACACTAGGAGTCATTGCTAGTGACAGAATGCTATATTGCTGGAGAAAGAAAGCAGCCAAACTCACCTTCCTCTCCAGTCAACACCTAACTGATGTCTACCACCCTACCCACTTATGTACTAATTAGACACCCTGTGCTAATTAATAAGTAATGTTGAGCACTTTTTTCATTGTTACTGGATTAAAATTGTAATTTTCCAATTGTCAATAACAGCCCTTGCATTTCAGTCTTAATCAACAAGCACGTGTGGTTTTCTGCATGTGTGTATATGTAAAAGGGAGAAAGAAACCTATGACAAATAACTGAATAATTTTCTTCATTTATTGGTTATTGCTTCATCCGTATATTTCTGCATTTTCAGATGCATCTAGTAACCTGCAAAATTTTTGCCACATTTGCAAAACACTAAAACTCTTCCTTTGAACCCTTATTTTAAGTTTTTCCAGGAACATTTTGGTTACCAGATTTTCAGCATGCATCTAACTTAAACAATGAGATTTAGTTATGTTTTAAGCTCTTACTGAAGAGGATGATGTGTAGCATCCCACAAAAGCACTAGCAACCATGGGCTGCACACGGCAGGAGCTGGTGAGTCCTGCCTGAAGCCCCGGTTACCTGCCGGCACCGATTTGGCCACAGTGGTGGTCAGGCAGTGGTGCTGAGCCCTGCGGCCGCCCAGCCTCCCTGGCCCGCCGGCAGCCAGCATCCCGCTCCCAGCCCGGGGCCGGAGCCTGCGCGCTCTGCCCTGCCGCTCCGGCACAGTCAGGCCACAGCGCCTTGACCCGCTCGTCATGAGCGGTAGCCGTTGTGTAAGTTAACTCAGGCATTCAGTGGAAATACAGTTACCGTGGGAGCTGGCCTCCTATAAAAATTATTTACTCACCTTGGGTAAAAGACCAGAGTAATATTTTTAAGTTTGTTTCAATTTTGTTTCAGCTGCAGCAGATTTATCAACAGTTTTCCATTTTCTAAGACTCCAGAGTTCTTGCATTATTCAGAGGCAATCCTTTCTGTAATCGTTCTTTACAATGAATAGGTAGTGTGTAAGATTACCCTTAACGGGAAAAACCAGTATACGTACACCAGTATGTGTACTGTACCAGTAGAGCATGCGCCCCGTCAGGGCCATGGAACACTTGCAGTCGCTGGAGATGCAGCCGAGTAGGCTTACCCTACAGTCATTATCTCTCTAATATCTGTATCAGATCAATTTAAGGCAAGAGAAGAATTAGCAAACATAATAGGGCATCACAGTCAGAGTGAATAGCCCCTGGGGAAGTCTCTTTCCAAGAGGCTCCTAGCAGGAGGCGAGACTGGTGAGATAACGGGCAAATAACCAAGACTGCCGTGAATTATATGATTTGCAGGAGGGGCTTTGGGAACACCAAGCTGGCTTCCTTATGGACTGGGTTTTATTCTCACGTTTCCTAAGGCGAGAAGAAAGGGAGAAGGTTTCCCCGGGTGCTCCTCAAGGGTGGCTTTAACAGCTCCCCGTCCTCCCCAGGAGACACGTCTGCCACTGTCTCTCCAGTCCTGTGCACTGTGTGGTTATTTCCTCTTTCTTTTCACAGCACCTGGAAGTTAAAATTACTGCTAGGAAGCATATGTAAATAAAACCCAGGTTTAGCTGTTAGGGCCTGACGAATTGTGGAGCCAGACTGCAAGTCCTCCAGGTCCCAACACGGGGCTTTGAGCCACTCCTCTGTCTTGGCGGAGGCACAGTCCAAGAGACCCATCTCCTTCAGGGCGCTCTGCAATGCCCCTCCCGCACGCCGGCTGCTGTAATACAGATGCTGTTGTTACAGGAGGAGCGCAATCTCACCCTGAAAGGGAAGTACATTAAGAAGTGTTCCACGTGCCATATTTAACAAGAATTTAATTGTATTAGTATTTTTTACAAATTATAAATGTATTCTTCAAAACCCTCGTGCTATATAGTGGATGGAACTGATGGAAGGCAATAATGTAAATTTTTTCCTATTTAAATGTCTATTTCACTTTTCATTCTTCCAAGAGGATGAGCAAATTCACTTCATAGGAAAAAATGACTTGATACTGACATGTAGTAAAACACAAATTGAAATTTTAGAAAGAGCATGCTAGAAGAAAAATGCGTAGATCAGAAGTAGTGATGAATAAAGAATATCCTTACTGGGCCACGCTGGTTTCTTGTCATCGCTTTGCCTTCTAGCAGACGTGGCAAGAGTCACTTTCACCTGGAGAATTTGCTCGTCTGTGACAGAGGAAATCTGAACGAAGCAAGGAAGAGGAAATTGCTCTTAGGAAACTGAACTAGCAGGGATTTTCTGGATCCCTCATTTGTTCATCAGCCACAGTTATTTGTCTTTTAATTCACCTTCATATTGTGCTGGCATTAGAGTTGTGGGACAAAAGGGTGAAATCTGCCCCAAAACCCCTGAGCCAGAAGACATTTCTCTGCCTGGTGCGTCCCAGGACCTGCCGAGGTACCGCCAGATGATGGAGAGCAGCGGCCACTTCACCAGGACATGCCAGTCAGCCATTGCGGATTTGAACTCAATTCCTTTTCTGAGTTGGTCTGCAGAACAGGCAGGAAAATCACTCAAAGGGGGTAGAGGCATTTGCTTATAATCTGGAGCAGCCACAGAAACGATGGCTGGGAAGGAGCTGGGGCTCGGCCAGTCACCATCCCCGGGGGACACGAGCCCACCCCTCCATACGGGCCACCAAGAGCCACGGCCTGACGGCTGGTTTCCACTGAGGCAACCTGGGTCACCCTGACGGCAAGAAGGGGCCTTACAGAGGACAGGGGTGACACCTGCAGACTCTCGAGTGTCCCTTTGTGTTCCCAGAACAGCCAAAGGCAACTGCAGTGTAAATAAGAACAAAATCTTTGGGGTAAAGAGCAAGAGAAGTTATTTTACCCAAAACAGTGATACTCCTCTTAAATTCAGTCCTTTCTCAGGTCTGTAAGTTACAATAATTGGAAGGGGGAAAAGGTCAAAGCTATTAGATAATTTATTTCAGTGAGTAACAGCTTCTGACTTCTCGCAGCCTGATAACAAGAAGGGAAAAAACAACGGGGGCTTAATTTTTACATTGCCCTCCATAGGTGCGATTCCTCTGCATGTTCTCCATGAACATTTCACATCACCGCAACTCTCAGCTTACCTCCCTCAATGAAAGATGACATATTTTTGCTTTAGCAGAGAAGAGTCAGAGCCGTTGTCCAGCAATCAGTCCGAAATCTCCTGTGCCCTGTAAAGACATACATACCGAGGGACGTGCAATAAGGCAAAGTGGCAGTGACATTTCAAAAGGAGTCAGGAATGCCACCGGCACTGGAAAAGCAACCCAGTACCTATCATTTTACTCTTCGTTGAAAATAGTTTTCCTTCCCCTTCTTTCATACAATTAAATTTACTATGGTGAATTGGCATGCAAAATTGCCCTCTTCATATACATTGTTGTTAAATTACTCTATAATTAGTACTAACATATTGTACTTATAACATTTACTACGCTTGATGGTTCCATCAACATAACCTTATTGTGATCTATAGCAGTAAGGATAACAAGTAAAATGGTATTATTCACTTTTAAAGAGCCACTGACAAGTTCTACCCGCATTTACAAGCATCACTTCAATCATGTTTAGCCACATCCATAAACTCTGCTATTATTTCCATACAGCTTTTCTGCACTGCTTTCCCCGTGTATAGAGAGGAGCAGAAAAAGCCTTCCCACCCTTTTGGGCAGAACTGGGAGGCAGAAGGGCCGGGGCTGTGATGGGGTACCTGCCTCCCGCCGAGCAAAGACCAGGGGCTGTCAGGGGCCCAGGAAAACTTCTGCCAACAGTTTCATCAGCGCTGGAATTCCCCCACATAGAATCACAGAATGGTGAGGGTTGGAAGGGCCCTCTGGAGCTCCCCCAGTCCAACCCCCTGCCACAGCAGGGGCACCTCCAGCAGTGGCACAGGACGGCGTCCGGGCGGGTTTGGGATGGCTCCAGAGTGGGAGACTCCCCCCCTCTCTGGGCGGCTGTGCCACTGCTCTGCCACCCGCACAGGGAAGGAGTCCCTCCTCATGTTAAGATGGAACTTCCTATGCTCAAACATAACCCAGGGGGGGTCAGGATCTTAAGTCCTTTAGGCCCTTCTGCAAATCCTGGTTTATTGCCCGGGAGAGATGCACCGACCACACCTGCCCAGGTGAGGAATGAGCGGCACCCGGCAGAGCTCGAGGGCAAATGCCTCCCGGTCCTGCGCCCATGCAGATGGGGCGGCCATGGCGGGAACGGGGAGAACGTTGCTGGAGGACACGACCAACAGCACCCCAAACCTCTTGGCATTTGGGAGGGGAACAGCCGGCTGCCATGCCACCCTCCTCCACCATGGCCCAGGACACCTACAGGGACCTGAAAACCCAGGGCAAACACCGACTGCAGCATTCTTTTTTCTTCAAGAAAACACACAGACTATGCCCCGGTTGCCACTTTGCAAGCTGAATTTGACCACCAAGGATCTGAAGGGAGCTGTTATACTTGTTAAACCTGTCAGCATTTAAGGCCCATCCCACCAAAACCCACCACAAAATGTTTGTAATGTTAGCATTTCCCAAGCCGTTGGAAGCAGCAGCACAGAACATGCTTGTGCAGTGGTGAGCAGCTGGGAAATACGAGCTTTGATGTTGCGCCTGCCCAGATCTGTATGTTAGGAGGGTGCAATAAATGATGGTTTCTGATGAGTGAGAAAACCACAGGTTAAGGTTTGCAAAAGCATTTCTCCCGGGCATTCCTCCATTTCCAATGAAATTAAGGGTGGTGTTGAAACTTTGCAGGGAAAAAACAAACCCTCCATTGGCCGGGGTGGAAACTGGGAGAGATGCCTTAGCGGTCACTGGAAGGACCACACTGCAACAAACAACTTGGACCAGGGCACGGGCCAGAGACGCAGAGCTCCAAGTGTTGCCAGCAGCTACCACAGCCAAAGAGGGATTTATCCGCTATGGTCAAGGTTCTAAATAAGTTATTTTATGGCCTATGTTGTCTAAAATGAGGTGCGATTTCAGACCCCTTGGTTTTTGTGTGCCTGTTTGCAGACCCTGTACCAGGGATCGCTTGATATTGCTCCACCTCTCAGGTCCCAAATTCGTCAGGAGCTTTGTACCTCCTGGGACCCAACAAAACAGAGAGGCAATTCCTCTATTGGAATTATATCCTGTCACATGGATTTATTCCCTGTGCACCGTCCTAGAGCCAGGGCCAAGATTTAGCCTTTGGTTAGAAAGAATATTTACAAATCATCTGCATACAAGCTGCGTGCAGAACCCACCATAAATAGGTAACTTAACACTAAAATTACTTTTAGAAATGAAGTCTTCCATTTTTCACACGGAAAAGGAAATCCATTTGAATACTAATAGCATTCATCTTTCCCTTACAAGCAGTGTTTCAGATTTGTAGTCTGGTGCAGAAGAGCAGGGGGAGGGGAAAGGGTAGAAGTGACCTCAATTCTGACAGTCACATAATTTTGCAGTTCAAAAGTTATTGGAACGTTTCAGAGCATAATGCCCAACAATTTGCATTCCAGATACCTTCCACACAAACTGAAGGATTGCTAAAGGTTGCATATCTCAGCTTTAATGCTTGTGCCCTTTTCTCAAATTAGCGATACAGCCAAGCTCTGATGAGATCATATCTTTGACACAGAGCAAAATTATGGTAACATTCATGTGTGATCTTATCCAGTACAACTCCTATTTCCATGGGATTAGAAAAGGGAAGAAAGTCCCATTAAACTATATTAAAGAAGGTGATATTCACCCTGCAGCTACAGGAATATATTTGAGCACTACATATCACATCCTGTGAAAAGAAAGTAGAAAATGAAAATTCAAGAGCAGCAGAAAGGATCTAAGCAATCGTGTAATACAATCCCAGTTACAATTTAGTGCTGATTATAATTTTAGGTTTCTAGACATAAGTGAAGGAAACCAGATGAAGTTTGGGAGACTGTTTCCACATATATAATTTAAAAGGGTGCCTATAGCAGCTGGGGATCCGGCCTTATTTGTGAGACCCTGGTTTTGAACAGCAGATTTTGCCTGTAATTTGGCAACGTCCAGAACACATTCAAATATCCTCCCACTTCCTTGAGGGGAAGAACGATTAACGATGAGAGAGGCATGCTCCGCACCGATGGTAAGTCTCTCTGTCCAGGGAGGATGCAGTGGTCCCGCGCTCCTGCCCCTCGGCACCCCGCAGCAGCAGGTCAGGCATTCCCCCTGGCTCTCCTGGGGGCTCCTGCGGCCCCCGTGCAGGGCAGGGGCCCATTTCCCAGCTGGACAAAAAGAGGATGAGCCCAAAGCTCGTGTCCTCATCGCATTATGGGCTGGGAGAGGAGGCACCGACAACATGTGCACCCCAGGACGGCCACGGTGCCATCAGCAGAGGACGGTGCCATCAGCAGAGGACTGTGGCCAGAAGTACGCCGCAAGGGATGCCCCTGGCAGCCCTGTGCCTGCCAATATTGGGGCACACAAATACCAAGAGAGACTCTCACACTCATTCCCAAGGTACCCGCTCACTTTAACAGCGCTATGAAAGTGAAGACAGTGTGATAGAGAGTGCTGTGAGCAGGGTTCATCGCCGTACCAGCACTGTATTTCAATGTCAGACAGCCCTGAGGAGCGCAACAAGCACCAACACAAAAGAGCAGGAGTTTCTCAAGGGTTTCAGACTTTAGATATGAATGAAGGACGAAGACATACACGTTTTGCTGAACATCTCTGTTAACAGGGAACATCAGGCCCTTCTTAGGAGTCCAAAAAATAAAACCAAGTTGAGCCCTGCTATAACTCTTTTCTTCACTCTTGAAATCTCGTCCTGGTCCCATGAGAGCACTGGGGTGCTGTGATACAACAGCTCGGGGGGGTGTTACATTTAGGGGCACCCCAGGCTGCTACCAGAGGGCTCCCGGTGAGCGTGATAACCTGTGGGCCTTACCCTTCCCGGCCGTGGCGCTACACCAAACGGGAGCCATGCAGCCACTGCCTGCCCTGGGCCAATGCGGCTCCTGCGCGTGAGCCTCAGCGGCTCGGGGGGTTTGCAGGCTTGGGCAGACCTTCAGCCCCCGCTCATTAAGCCCGAGACCACCTCTTTAAATGCTACTGGAAACCAGTACCTATCTGCAGCACCGCCTTGCACTGCTGCGGTACGCACAGCACCCTGCAGCTCTCCCAGGGGCTGCTGCCACATGCAGGGCTTAATGACGCCGTCTGCTGCCTAATGAGGCCACAGATAAAGGGCTCAGGTTGACTGTGGAGGAATAAAAGTACACAAGGGTTGTGCCACAGCTGTGTTAGTTCGGCACAGGCACTTAAGTGCAATTAAACAGGCCGGATTTTGTTCTGTCACCCATCCTGAGCCTAGAGCCATTTTGAGTTCCACACCCTCTGAATTAATAGAATTAATGGGAAGCCACACACAGGATCTACGCCCTTCACAGCACAGTCGTTACACAGGCCTGGATTCCCCATCCCATCAATTTGGTTGCTTTCACAACAACAGCCCAGTCCATGTGAAAATAACATGATTCCTCAGGACTCACAGGTTCCTCCCAGCACATGTTCTGGCTGAGCAAGCAGCAGAGGTCCCAAAAGCTTCTACAACTCTGAGCAACTGGTAAGAGATTGGGAAATGACCTACAGGCTGGTGGGAAGCCGTGCATAATACAACCAGTACTTACTACTGTTTATCTGGACCTGCTGGGTCAGCACCCGCTCCCACAGAGCACGTCCTCTCCAGCAGCTTTGACTCCTGGCTCAGACACTAAAAACCCACAGTAAATACAAAGCAGGACAATAGCCCGGCCAAAACACCTTCAAGAGTACAGGACTGCAGTCACTGATAGCACAGAAACGACCTGCCAGGGCTGGGATCGGCTCTCCCAGCCCTGAGAGGGGGTTGCCAGGCCAGACCCCGCTCCAGCTCTCCAGCTTTTCACAGCTCTGCAAACCAGCAGAGGTTGGCTCCTGCTGGAGCGCACCTCCCGGTGCTGCTCAGGCCAATCATTGGTCTCGAATAGGCCTGAGAACCCTCTTTAAATGGCCATGCAGCTAAAAAAAAGTATTGGTTTTAATCCTAGTTTCTGTAAAATAGGGCTGGATTATTTTTTTTACCTATTTCTGTGCTTGTTTTGAAGATTTGTCAACAAATGTCTACACATAGTTTTGAGAAACTCAAATGCAAGACAAGCAAATATGAACTTACAAAGTGGCCCAGGGTGTAGGTAGGCGTGATGAACATTCCTAAAGCCTATTGAAGGTCTCGGAGCACCTGCGGACAGAAGGGAAGTTAAGAGTAAAATTCTCATTTGGTACTGTGGGGCAAATTTCCACACAATTTGTGCAGGCAAATCCAGAACACACCCACTTGGGGTAAATGCTGTACGCTCTTCCTGAGAAAGTTTCTCTGTCATAAACTGATCCACTTTGGTGACTGCTCCCAGCACAAACACCTCGCTCCAGAACACTCTTCTGTGTCTGACAGAGAAGCAGAAGGGGAAGCGCTGGGGTGTTTCTCATGGACAATCCTCTGTAAAGGAGACCCGAGCGACCCGGGTGAGGTCAGCATTTCAAGTTCAGCGTTCAGCAAGCGGCACGGTGCCACCAAAACTGAGGGAGCCGTGCCAGGCCACACCAGCTGAGATCTGGCTGCTGCTGTCTGCCGAGGAGGCGGCTGAGCAACCCCTGCAGAGCAGCTGGGGTTTAGCTGTCCGATGGGAACACGGCGCCTGCTGCCCTGCTCCTCTGGACGTCCCCATGCTGAGTGCTGGAGAGAGAAAACGTTTGAGCGATGGAAAGCTTTCCTCAACACCTCCCAGTGAAACCTGCTTGCCATTCAAAATTTTTGCAGCCAGAAAGCATGTAATTTCCCGCTCTTGTGCATAAAACTGGGAGGCAGGCTTTCCCAATCCCCCGCATCTTTGCTATTAGCCTGCCGTTTTCACACAGCCCCGCTACACGCCAGATGATTCAGGCTGTGCGTTCCCCATGCCCAGATCTTAACTGCCACACAGTAATTGCAGGGTTGGGAATGAAAACATTACTCAGCTCACCATGACTGATGCCTCTCGATGACTGGAGAAAATGCAAGCCAAGCACCCTCAGCTTGTGCACGCAGACGGGCAGATGGTTTTGATAAACAAGGCGATCTTGTCTTTGAAGAGCCTCAATGTTGGCTGAGGTTAGTTGGTGGCCAGGGGTGCCCAGAAGAATTCTGGTGGGTTGGGCAGAGTCCGTGATCAGCTTTGCTCAAAATATACACTCTGACATCTGTGTAAGAATAGCTGGGAAGGGGAGAAATGAGCAAACATGAAATGTAATTTGAACACATGCACACAAAAGGAAAGACAGCAGTTATATTTCCAACCCCTTCCAAAAACCATGGGTGAGAAATGTATGTTCTTCGTATGCAACCCCATGGGAAAGGAGAAGAGACCATTAAAATAAAGAAAATGAAGGGTTGTGAAGAAAGGCAGAAAAATTTTAGAGAGGAAAAAGTAGTTACAGTATCCGAAAGTCGGCCTTCAGCTGTGGTAAGTTTGCAGGCGGTGGAAAAGAGAACAAACTCATAACTCAAACAGACCTAAATATGAAATTACAACTCCACTTAATGCTACCTCAGAAAAAGGGATGGATGCGGGGAAGGGGTTTTCCACAGCGTGCACATCCAGCTGGCAAAGCCGGGCTGGCCTGACGCTGCAGGAGGCGGGGTGAGCCCCCCAGCTCCTTCAGTCCCGGACTTCGAGGGCACCAGTTTTTGGGGCCATGGATGAGGAGGACCTCACCGGCTCGCCTGTCCTGGCCAAACGTCCCACTGTGGCCAGCAGGGCTGTGGGACCCCGCGCGGGGCAGCCAGCGCGGCACTGACCCCCGGGGTTTTGGCAGCTGAAGACGCGGTGTGAGGTGCCGGGTTAAGTCCTCCCCCTCTGCGGCAGCGCGACCAAGGGGCGCCGGGAGCGGGCAGTCACATCCATACGCCTCTGCGGCTGTCCTTTCAGCCCTCTTTTCCCCAAATGCTGGATTCTGTTAGATATACATCTGGATGAGGCCCTGATTCAGCAAACTCTGTAAGTCAGGCGCACAAACCATCCCAACGGCCGGAGTTAAAGCCGAGCTCGTCGTGCTGGGGACGGGGACAGATTTACTCATCGGGTGCCAGTGAGGGGAGGACCCGGCCCCTTGTCACGAGGTGTTAAATGGGCTCGATAAAAGTGGAGCCATTAGCCCGTATATTTGCTGTGCTCGACGTCAGCCCTCATTGATCCCTTGCTGCTTGCAAGGTTGGAGTTTTACATATTCAATTATCAGGGGAGAACATTTAAACAAAGGCAGAAATAGAGTAAGGACAAGAAAACTGCTGATATATCAAACCAGGGCGGATCTGAAAGCCGCTCACTATATATATTCCCAGATGTTTACTATGCATTGATAGAGATGGCACTTAAATATGAAAAGTTGCACTCCATTTAGAAAACAGCCGCCAAAACCTTCTAAGTTTCACAACCTGTCTCGTTGGGAGAAGGATATATACATCTTCAGTCTGGAAGAAGACAGACCAGGTGAGAGCCATATCTAGACAAGGAGAGCAATAATTTTCCTTCATTACTTTCTATTGCAAGTGCGTGCCCTTTCTCGGGAGGACGGCGGGGTAGTTTAAGTCTTATTCTTTCACTGTTTGTTTGCCTATATTATCAGAAATTATCTTGCCCAATACTAAGGACTGAAGTTTCCTCTCCAACCCGTACCCAGTGGGCAAAACGTTTTAAATGTGTACATTTAGAAACGGGAAGAAAGGAAGACAGAAATAAATTGGGTACGCCTTGCTGTAAGAAGCAACAAACAGACCTTTTTTTTCCTCTGGGTAGCCAGCCCTGAAGCAACAAAGAGGAGAAACACTTCCATTAATTTCTGCTTGGAGAGATCAATACCACAGCTCCAACCGAACCAGACCCTTTCCTCTCCTCATCCACTGCGGCGCTGGGCAAATCTCCCGTCACTGGAAACAGAGCGACGCCACGCTCCAGCCCCTTGGCGCGTGATCGGTGCCCTTGCTCCGGGAAGAGAGGTCGCTGCTGTCGGCAGGACGTGGCAGCCGCGCCTGTCGCGACAATGTCCTGACACACAAGAGCCGTGGCGGTTGCGCCACGCAGTGCTGCTGCCCTTCCCGTGGGCTGCTCGCCTCTGCATCTCGGTTACGTTTGGTTCGCTTCATTCTGAGCTCACCACTTAGGAGCTTTGCTCTTTCTGAGGCAGTGAAGGAATATAGCATAAATAAAAAGGCCGTTAAATTAAAGCCTGTGTAAAGCACAGTTACGCCCCCGCTCTGCAGCCCTGCCGGGTTGGGAGGGACGCGTAGGCGCAGTACCTTTCCCACACCGCCCCCGGAGAAGGAAGCACGTATTCTGCTGGTGTGGAAAGAAACGGAGGGGTGCATTTCGGTAATAGGAGTACTTTGGCCCTGGTCATGCAAAAGATTGCTGTTTTTTTTGTCAGCACACAGGAAAAATTCTTCCCTTTTTGAACTCACCACCTACCAATTGCAATTTTGCTCATTCCACATAGGAAATGATGTGTGTGTGCTGAACATGGCTTGCAGTCATTTGACATATTAAGCTCTGTCCCAGTTCAGCTGGTCATGGCAGCCTTCCGCAGCCCAGGCAGAGACACTTGCACATGTCCGGCTCTTTGTCTTGCTAATTACATTAATTGAAACTGATGTGGTGGAAGTTGCAGGGGGTGAATTCCTCACACTCCATTTGAAGGCTGCTGCTCAAATGGGAACTGATCTGCTTTCAAAATGTCTTGCTTTAATGTGTCTAGCGATATTTTGTAAGAGAAAGAGACATCCAGTATTTAATGCACTTCGTCTTTCAAAAGTGAGCAAATACTTGTAATTAAATTAATTATGATAATCATGCAGGTGTCTCATGTGCTGTAAGTTGGGGGTTTGATTTCCAAGACATTGCCTCCTAAAAGGAAATAGTTTATTCCTTTGTTCTGCGCTGCTTTTGATTGGAAGGATAGTGAATAATTAATTACAGCGATATCACAGTCTTGTAAATTACTCCAAGCAAATGACAGGTTCTCCCTCTGGCCCCCGCCCCTGCGACCGGGCTCTGCCTCCTGGAAGGTGGGACAGGCTCTGGCGAACCCCGAGGCAGCGGCTCTGCTCTTGGGAGAGATGAAAGAAGTAGGAATGGTTTCATCAGGAAAGTGATCTTAAATCATGCGAGAAATGCCGAGCAGTTCTCAGTGCACCTTTACCTCGGGGGTGGGAACTGCAATTTCCATTTCAAAAGCATTTCCACAATTTTAAAGTTGGTTCTTCCAATTAAGAACAAAACGTTACCTTTTCCTTTGAATTTAAATTAGACAAATTCAGGCCATTCTTAACAGTGAAGACTGACTGAGCAGTGGCAACCACACGTCCATCTTCTGTTAAAGTGTCCCGTGTACATCTGTCAAAGGAAAGGAATAAAAACTCTCTGCAGCCACCTCGGTGCAGGCGGTTGGTGATTGCTGCAAGCAGAACGCTCCCTGTTGGGTTTTCTTTCATGAGAATTTTGGCTAAACCAGGAGAGCTGCTTGAGGTCCCACACGGACAGGGTTGGATAAACCACAAGAGTGGATAAAATACAAAGGAACACAAACCAGGACTATGGGCAGGTATTCACAGAAATAAAAGCAGAGAAGTCAGTACTGAACCTGTTTCCTTCTGGAACCTGCTTCGCTCCGGGCACCAGCGCATCCCAGCTGCCCGGGAAGGGGAGCGGCGTCGGAAAACAGATTTGCAAATCTGGAAGAGTTCCCAAAGAGTTTCTGCCTCCTTCTGCTAAAAAAGTTGCAGCTCAGAGTTGCATCAATAGCTCAAGGCAGTGGGAGAAACAGTAAAATGGACCTTCAATGAAAACATCCGAGATCTGACACAGTCACTGAGCAGTGAAAGAAAATAAATGGCCTTTAATTGATACTGGAGTTGCTCAGTGTCCTCACATTGCTCAGAGTTAATTTCTGAATTAAGAACTCTGTCTTCTTAATAGTCACTCACGGCGACTAACTGTTGCCTTCTGCTGCTCCCAATAGCCATATTATGACTTCTTTATTCCTCAGTAATAGTTGGCCTCTTTCAAAGGAAGACCTCAGTTCAGGGGAAGCTCATGAAGAAGTTTAACGGTACATTAAATGATGCTGAATTACACAGGAATTTGCATGGATTTGCATTTTACATTTATATTAATGCCAGATGAGTTCATTATGATTCATCTAACAATAATGAATGCTAAAGGAATAAGTAATGATCATGATATTACAACTGTGCCATAATCCTGTCTCTGCAATTTCAGTCTCTCTCCTATTTTCTACAAAAGCAGAGAATTGGTTACTGTCACCGGCAACGTGACAGTGTTCTGCTATTACCATCCTGACTCGGGTCTAACTTTTCTGAGCCCTTCACGGGTTTTCTGTGAACACATGGCTTAAAAGTTCTCGCCAATTAGCGTCTTCCCAGGATTCAAAATAGCTGAAAAATCACTCACGGTCCTTTTTCATGGGTTGATTTTGCTGTCTTTCCCCTTTCTCCTGGGGGATTGCTAGCAGCTCTCACAAGCTCAGCCAGCACACAAGCGTGTTCCTCTTGTCCCATCTGAGGTCTTAGATCCGTCATAAGTGTCAGCCAAACTGGCCAAGAGATGCAGATGGATGTGGAGAATAGGGAGAGAAGAGAAGAAGGGCTTGTTGACCACAAGCCTACCCTGTCTCCTGCCATTCCTGCCCGGATCCATAGCCTGGAGCGAGCTGCCGGCACCCACGGGCAGCGTCCGCAGCTGCTGCCACTCCGACTGTGGCTCCTGAACACCCACGTGAGCCCGAGCGGACAGAGCTGGTGGTGTGCAGGCAAAGTGTCTGCTTCGCCCTGCTACAGGGTATGGTTAAAGAGCCACAAGAGAAAGAGCTCCAGCTCTTTGTTAAAGTCTACACGTTTTTAGAGCTCTTTCTTCCCACCCACGTTTGTCTGTAGAATGGCGCTGACTTGATCCCTCCGAGTTTACCATCAGAGGAGTGAAGGGTTGTGCTCGTTGAGCCTCACGCAATGGGCTTCCATGAGGTGGAGAAAATAGGAAGACGATGACCAGCTGCTGAGCATAAGGGTCATTGAGGGCAGTTCATTAGGAAGAGTGACTGAGGCATAGAGCAGACTAGAAACTGAAATGCGAGTTTTTGTAAAAAATTCTGATTTTTTTTTAATAGCAAAATCCAAAAGTTGATACTATGGAGATGTAAATGATGGAATCAACCCAGACAATTTTTTTTCCTGATGGACCTTGGTGAATTCTTCTGATACTGATTGTCTGTCTTAGAATGTAAATAGGTCTTCTAATGGTACAGGTGTGACTTAACTCACCATCAATTTTTTACACTAATTACTTCACTCCTATAAATTTAAAGAATGTGGCCTAAAATTTGCCTTAGGTAAGAACATGGTTTGAAAAAATATCAGAAAAAAATCCTGTCCTCATAATCCCTGTAACAGCAATTCTTTTTCACATCTTTTGCTACATTATTGTGCTTTCTTAATGCTGCTTTAAACCCTTTTGGCAGGAACAGCTAATAACAGCTTGGAAAAATTAATATGTATGTTAGATGGAAACATTCTATTGTTTCCATGGATACCGGTGCGAAATCCCTTCTGTGATGTGTCTTCCTGCAAAATGTTTAAGCGGCAGCAAAAAAGCCAAATACCTGTAAAGTGGGGAATGAGCTTTAAAAATCCTGTTAGAGCGCTCAGGACATTTCTCTGGCGCCTGCGATGAGGCGTGCCTGGCGTGTGGCAGCTGCGCTGCCCCGTGGTTCTTTGGGTTTCTTGTCTGTCTTGTGGCACCCAGGGCTGTGGTGTCTCAGGATGAACTGGGGGAGATCAGATCGCTGCTGGCCCTCCGGGGATGCTCACGGTTGGGTGGGTTTTGGAGCTGACTTTGCCCAGGGTTGCGCCCGTCCGGCTGCGCCGGCGCGTCCGCGGCTCTGCTGGGGGAGGCTGGGCAGAGGAGAAGCCTCCTGCGGGCTTTCCCCAGGTGGGTGCCCGCGGGAAGAGGCTGTGGGGTCTCTCTTGTTCCGCCAGAGCGTTCGCGGTCCAAGGCAATGGCGCTCTCTCCAACATTCCTGCTCTGACCTCCATGGAAACTTTTATAAAAATTTCTGCTGGGAAAAAGGACATTTTTAAATAGATTTCATCCTCTGTTGAAGAGCGTTTGCCTCTTCCCCAATACCTTTTCTTGCTCCAGAAATCTTGCGCTGCTCTCATTTCACCGAGAACCCACCTTAAGCGTCAGTTATTGGTGATTTAATGAGGAGTCTTTTGATTATAACAGCTGTTGTTTTAATTAACAAAGGATTTATAATTAGCCCCCCTGCACAATCCTGCTGCTAAACCAGAGGCTCAGAAACCCTCCTGACACGGGCAGTCTGTCCGTCCGTCTGCTGCCCCGGCAAGCAGCCGTCCTTTGCTCACATCTTTTGGGAAAGGAAGCGGAGTGAGTGGAAGCGGCTGGAGTCGCAGGTGCGGCTGATCACCACGTTGTGCGCACAGAAATGTTCCTCAGGCTAATAAATATTGGGTGTATTGGTTTGTTGGCAGCAAGAAATAGCTGTGCAAACTTGTTGTGTGCTATTTCATAGCTCTTACTACTGTTTTAAGGGACTTTATCTCGCAACCTCCTTTCAAGTAATCAACTCAAGAAGTTGTTTTGAAAGCTTCTAGCGATAACAGGAAAGGATGCTCTTCTCACACCTTTTAATTAAAAAGGGGAAAAAAGGGCAGCTTTAGACAGACCTGTATGCTTTCACAGCACACCGTGCTGTGCACAGTCAGTACCATATAGCTAAGACAATCTCTTCAATTTTGGCTTCCTTTCTGAGTCCCTCAGAAATTTAGACATTTCAACATCCACTCGCTGGAATGAAAAGTTAACATTTTGGAAATTCTCCCCAGAGTTAGAAATGCTGAAAAGCTGCGTGTCAGAAATGTTAAAGGTAGAACCTTTCAAGAGGCACTGAAACAGTGATTTCAGAGAAGCTTTAATTTCAGTTAAAAAGTAAACTATCAGAAGGCAAAGAACGTTTAAAATGGCAGCCAGCGGTGTTTGCCAGGGACAGTCAGCCCGAGGCAGAAGGCCCCGGTTCAGCGAGGCAGGAGTGGTAGAGCAGAAACAGTCGTCGCTCTTGATGAATTAAAAGACACTTGAAGAGCAGAGAGAAGGTTTTGGTATCAGCAATTTCAGCTAGACACCGCACTGCCCTTCTTCTTTCGCAGCCCACGGGGCTGCGTGCTTTAACACAGCTGCCTTCTCTTTCCGGCTGGGTGACACTCAGGGGCGATGAGAGCTCATTTCTTGCATAGAGCAGGTACGAAGCGATGCACCAGGCAGCCCTGCCCTGCGGAGACGCGCGGGAGACGCGGTGCCTCTCACCGCCGTTGCAGGCTCAGGGCTGGGCCGTCCCTGCGCGTTCCTGCACAGGAGCGCTGCGTTCTGCTGCGTCGCCCCGTGTTGGCAAAACACTGAGACTGGCAGATAGGAATTGTAAGAGATATGTATTCTCCAAGAGAAAAACTGCCTATTCAGTTACAGTGATCTCAATTAAATTATGTCCTAGAGTGAGTGCTCAGTTATTCTGACAGTGGTGAATTTCAAAATTAATTTGATTTCCTTTTGCTGGGCAATGTTTCCTCTTGGGCTGGCAGGTATTCTGAACTGGGTACTCTCTTCTCCCGGCTGTTATTTCCCTTTTCCACTAGCACCACTGGCATGAGCATGGGGTATCTGAAGAAGGGGAGCTCTCCTGACTGCCGGCCACCATGGCAGCCGAGCCGGAGGTTGCGGGGGCTGCCCTGAGCCCCAGCCCCGAGAGCCCCAGCACTGCAGGCAGTGTCTGCTCCCCTTCCACGCGCCGCTGTTTTGAAAGCCGCTGTGCAGGACCGGGCTCAGAGCTCTCGGCGTGCCGCCCTTGGCCGCATGTCAGCATCGGCTCCGTCGGTTGTTGTAGCTGAGCGCGGTGAGTACCACTTGACAGGTTATTGACTTGCAGTGATACACTTTATTAAAAATCAGGGGGGACCGAAGCTCTTGGCTCCTTATTAGAGTGCAGACTTGTTAGGAAAATTTAGTGATATGAAAACTATTACAGTATCCAGCAGAAACAGTCCTTCTGAGACATTCAGAATAGCAAAAGGTTAAATTAAAACTTCCCTGCTGCAGCATAATCAGGGGATGGCCAGGCACAGTCTCCACGTTATCATGCTGGGCACGCTTAAACTAGAACAGCGAAGCGGATTTTATATATATATAGCATGAAGATATTATAATACATAGACCTGCTTCCCCTCTCCAAATGGCCTTCTTTTCCACTTCTGACTGAGTCTGAAACTGTTAGAGCTTGATTCAAAGCGCACTGACAAAAATGTGTTTTTCATGTCAGAAGCTGGGCTTCAGCTGGCCCTGCAGTGCTCCTCTCTGAACTCTGCAAAATGCTGGTTAAAGCCTGGTGATCGGCAGAAAGGCAAAAGCCCTCACAGGCACGTCTGTTTAGTTGCAGACTACAGGTACCATTCGCAGCATGGATATGACACTGTCAACTGATGCGATGAGTAAAGTCTTTGAGAAGGGGCCAGGGGCCAGCCGGGAACCGTCTCTGCTGGACGCCCCCCACGCCTGATAACTGCAAGTGCAGCTCAGTGTGACAGACGGCACCTACAGCAACAGATGCCGAAAACATGGCCCAGGGAGACAGAATCACAGAATCACAGAATGGTCAGGGTTGGAAGGGACCTCTGGAGATCATCTAATTCCAACCCCCTGCCATAGCAGGGCCACCTACAGCAGTTGCACAGGACGGCGTCCAGGCGGGTTTTGAATGTCTCCAGTGTGGGAGACTCCACAACCTCTCTGGGCAGCTGTGCCACTGCTCTGCCACCCTCAAAGGAAAGAAGTTCCTCCTCAGGTTTAGGTGGAACTTCCTATGCTCAAGTTTGTGCCCATTCCCTCTTGTCCTGTCACTGGGCACCACTGAAAAAAGACTGTTCCCATCCCCCTGGCACCCTCCCCTTAAGTATTTATAAGTATTGATAAGATCCCCCCTGAGTCTTCTTTTCTCTAGACTAAAAAGCCCCAAGGCCCTCAGCCTTTCCTCATAAGAAAGATGCTCCAATCCCCTCGTCGTCTTTGTAGCCCTTTGCTGGACCCTCTCCAGCAGTTCCCTGTCCTTCCT
This sequence comes from Pluvialis apricaria, assembly GCA_017639485.1. Lineage (NCBI taxonomy): Eukaryota > Metazoa > Chordata > Aves > Charadriiformes > Charadriidae > Pluvialis > Pluvialis apricaria. The sequence continues at coordinate 3,484,979 of CM030024.1, forward strand.
GACCCGGGCAGCCCAGAACTGCACACAGTGCTCCGGCTGCGGCCTCCCCAGGGCAGAGTAGAGGGGGAGGATGCCCTCCCTCGCCCTGCTGGCCACACTCTGCTGGGTGCCCCCCAGGATGCCATTGGCCTTCTTGGCCACCAGGGCACATTGCTGGGCATTGCACAGCAGGGCTGTATGGCTGCTGTGTGTCCGAAGCAAAGACCAGTCTGAGTGTCCTCTGGGGATGGTCATGCCTTCCCTCTCTTCACCACAGCCACCGGCCTCCACCGCCCACGGATGTGGGTCAGGGCCGGCATCCTCAAGGAACAGGCATTGTGGTGCACACACAGATTTCATGGGTCTGACACATGAACTGGACGCAGAAAATGTAGATAGTCATATACTAATTGTACCGAGCGTTTCCTACATGCTATTCTATATGGGCATCAAGCCGACTGGGCCACCCCAGCACCGCGAGCGAGCACGGCTGCACCTCCACGGTGGGCAGCGACGGGGACAACTTTCTCATTGTCTGCAGAGCACAAACTCGTCTGCGACTTCAGCCCGCAGCACAGCTCAGTCTGAAGATTTGTCTAACCCCAGCATGGGAGCTGAACAGTGTCAATAAACAATTAACGTGCTCCCAACCAAGCAATTAAATCAATGGCAAGTGGGGAATTCCAGCAGACAATGCAATTATTGTATTAACTACAAAAATTGCTATACGTAACTACTGCAAGAAGAAACACCAAGTGAGGAAAAGCTGGGGCTGTTTGCTTCAACACTTGCCTCTGCGGTGGGACGGGACCCTTCAGTGGGAGCTCGGGAGCGTGTTTGATTCCAGGTGAAGACAACAGTTAGTGTTACAGAAAATAGTTGACAAGAGGGAAGAATGTTTTTCAGCAGCGGTACCATCATCTGCGTTTGAAGGAGCTCCCACACTGTTTGGAAGAGGATAAGGCACTAGCGGAAGGGACTGAGCAGTAGGTGCTTTACTTACAGGTCAATCGGCTTCTGAGCTGCAGGGCAGCAACGCGGGTAAAGGCCATATAAATCTCAGGAACACTCTATTCCAAGTTATTATGTTTTAACGGGAGGAAGAAGGGATTCAGCACAATGGGGTCTGTCTGTGGGCTGGCACTCGTGGTCTCTCCTCCACGCGTCTGTCACACAAGGGGCCGAGATGAAAGTCTGCCATCGTTGTCTCTCCGCGGTGGGGACCGGGCGCTCACAGCCCTGCGGCTCAGCAGCCGCTTGGACGGCGGGACACCCGGCACCGCCGAGCAGCCAAACCCCAGCATGACCACACAGGGAAAAGTGGGTCCTCCTCGAGCTGGATCAGCGCCGTGACCCTTCCCACGTGTCGTGCGTAATTATGAGTCACACTGCACATCCTGCTTGAACTACCGAGAAGAGCTGCTTAGCTTGGAAAATTCAGAATCCGTCCGCTCATTATGCAAGATAAAATAACTCTCACTTCAACGGGAGCTGACACAGAGCCTCGAGAAAGAGCAGATCTGTGAAACGGGGGCTGTTTGATCCGTGCTTTGCTAGCTGTTATATCAGCTCCTCTCAGGAGATGAGAAGGAATATTAGCCAGGAAATTAGCTTCCAGTTAGTTCAAGCTGTGTTTTGCAATGCTGATTGAGGTGGAAGGTGACAGAAACAATTGCTAAATATCAATAATATTATGTACACAATTAAAATGCAGCCAAGAGTCTTTTAATATAAAACAAAATGAGGTTGTGAGCCCGTGCAGGGATTCAGTGATGTTGCTAGGTTAAATCTTCAACTCAGTAGAATATTTGAAAATGTAATTTTTGCCTCCTCCTCCAAATCCCTTTTAATATTCACAATTGGCTTCTCTGTGAGAGATTTCCAGCTCTGAAAACTTGTTTGAGCCGAGTAGCTAAGGATTATCTCTAATAAAGCACTGTTATTCAGGACAAATCTCTATAGACATGTTTACTAAATAACTCTGATATTTTACAGAATAAATTACATTAATTACAACCACAACAGCAACAAAAATAGGTGGTGAAATGTTTCAGTCATGGCTATCATGAAGAAAAAAGAAATGAACACGGAACCTTCTTTTGGAATAAACACTCCGTGTCCCAGAGAGGCTTTTGTAATTTCCGAGTTCCTGACAGAAAAGAGACAGCCCAGCGCGTGAGGCAGAGCAAGGGCGAAGGTGCGCCCAGCTCCGTGCCCCGGGGAGGGACCGCGCGAGGCAGGGACGTGGCCGAGCCCCAGGCAGGGCAAGAGATGCACGGGGGCTGCCCGGCGGAGGCGACGGGTGACGTTGTGCAGAGAGCCCTGCGAGCACTGTCCTTGCTCCTCCGTCCCACCGCCGCCCCGTGGCTCACGGTGCCGCTTTCGGCAGAGAGTGGCCCTGGCTGCCCAAGCCAGCCCCACCGAGGGAGCGGAGGAGCTTCTGCGGGCACCGGCGAGGCCAGAGGAGAACGCCGCCTCGCCCACGAGCGTCGCTGGGAACAGGAACAGCACTGGGAACGCTCTCTTCTCTTGCGGCTCTTCTCTCCCCGGGCTCCGCAGGCACCAGCGGCCAGGAGCAAACGGTGCTGCGTGTCCCTGGTGAGGGAGCAGCACAGTCCTCGGGCCACGCCATTGCCCACTCCATGCAGCTCGTTAACTTTGTGCCAGGAGAGTGTGTGCTTGGACGATGGTAAGGGAGACAGTTTTCCCCACGGCGGTATTCGTTCACTAGCTCTGTGCCTTCTTCTGCCATCGATCCAGTGGCTGACTTTGAGCAAAGTCATTTTCCCGCTCTGTGCATCTGTTTTTCTGCGGGTACCGATCTCTGGCAGCTTTATAGGGCACACAGAGCTACAGCTGAGAACATCTGGGTTGGCACCTCCTGTCCGGCAGCGAGTTCACGGCAGAGACTGCTGCGAATGCCTCGGACAACTGCAGGCTTGCATCGGAGGGAGTTGTTAGGCTCTCCAGATGTTTTCTAACATCTGAGATGCTTAGTTTCTAGCGATGAGCTTGGAAGCCTGACTTTTAACTCTTTTGAAAACCATGGTCTGTGCTTGCTCTTGCAGTAGGATAAGGAGAAACCTTTGTTTTGGCTGGAACCTTCTGACATTTTCAGGGACAAAAATAAATTTGATTTGCACAAGCTGTGAAGGAATGGGAAAGATGTTATTTCTAAAATGTGCGTGGTGCTATTGGATATGATAAAAGACTGAATGAGTCAGTAAATGTAGCAGTTTAGTAGCTTAAAAAAAAATAAATCAATAATCATGCAGCAAGATCTACAGTATTGGAAGAGCAAAATGTAGCTGAAAGCCTGTCTGTCTGGGGAAGTTAACCCTTGCCTTCACCCGCCCCGCGCCTGGGAAGTGGTGGGGCAGTTCGTCAGTGAGTCGCATCCATCCCGGGGGTGAGATCAGCCGATCCCAGGCTGACAAATGCAAGTGTTAAAGAGGGAGCAGAGCCAAATTTTCTCCCCTCAAGTGCACGAGGATTTTGGTGGCTCTCACCAGCTGCTGGCTTCAGCCACCGTCCTGTGGTGGTGACAGAGCCAGCACGTCAAGCAAGGGGGAAGAGTCATCCCTGAGAAGAAATCTCAACAGGCATGTGAGTGAGATTCATTTCTCCTCATCACCCTTAAACATGAGCAGAAGAAAGATGAAAGGAACTCATTTTAGGGCAACATCACCTGTTTTTCAAATCTACCACATCGTCACAGACATGACGGGAACATTCATATCTCTAGAAGACTGGGTAAATGCTTACAAGTTATCTAAATCTACTTGCTAGTCCTTAGGAAGGAACTTATCTCACCAAGCTACCCATAAATTAATGTATTTGCCTAATTTTAATTGCCTGGGCTCCCTTCATAACAGAAATCAAGAGTGAGACACCATTCACGGAATTGTTCATTCTGCCCGTTTTAGACACCCGTCTCCTCCTGCCCTGACCACCGAACCTGCCCGCGGAGATGCCGGCAGAGGGTCCCGCACTGCCCAGCCGCTCCTCGGAGCCCTCGGGTGACCAGCAGGGAAGAAGCTGCAGCCACGCTTGTCACCCACCCCATCGGTTACGTCTGCCCCCAACAGCGGCTGCCTGAGTTGGGACAATGCTGCTGGTCTGACCGGACATCACTGGGGCTGATGAGACAAGTTTGGCGGGGGAGAACAAATTCTGCGTTCCTCTCCACAAGCTGAAGTGACACAAAAAAGACAAGAAAGGGAAAGGCTCGCTGAGGGTCTGCTGTACAGGACCCGGCGCCTCCTGTCCCTCTCAGCCCCTTGATTGCGGGAGAGTCGGCACTCAGCCTGCTGCGGGATGAATAAGTCATCGCTAATACCTCATTAGCAAACGCGTCTTCTAATCTGCCCTGCAGCCTGCCTGGTTGTGACTTTCCTCTCGGTGGTTTTCCACAGTTTGCCACGTAACGCAGGTGTGTGGCTCCGGTGCCTCTGCAGAGCGCGGGGGCATCGCCCCGGCCCCTCGCCCAGGAGCCGTCCCCACCACAGTCCCGGCTCTGCTGGCGCGGGCACGGGGTGACAGCCACCCCGGCAGCGCTCGCGGCACAGCCCCAGGGGCGGCATGGCCCCAAGGGTGTGGGAGGACACGGTCCTCCTGGCGCGGCATTGCTCTGCTCCAGGTGGGCTCCATCCCCTCCCGTCCCTCCGCCTGCTTCACTCCTGTCCTGACTCACGTTCCCGCCACCCTCGACCGTCACCCCGGCACGCTACCGCAGCGGTTCCGCAGGTCCTGAGAAGGACTGAAACACTGTCTCGTACAGTAGCACCAGCCCCGGCACCGCTGTTGTTTAGTTCGCTGTGCCATGCGCGGAGCCGGCCGCTCGCCTCTACCACGCAGCCCTCCTGTAGCACGCAGGTTGGCTTGGCGTCCCTCGGGAGCTAGCCCCCGCCGAAACTGCCTCCTCGAACACACGTCAAAATGCTCTGGCAAGAGCACCTTCTCACCACCCTCGCTGCTGCGCCCCGCAGTTGGGGGTTACAGACGCACACAGAGAAGAATTAAAAAACCCAGTTGTTCTCGAGAGCCGCGTACAGCAGGGGTGACCCGCCATTCCACCCGAGCGATGGGCGAGGGATCGGCGGTTTCTTGTTTAAACCAAGCACTCCACACGTACTGTGAGACTTTTCCTTACAGCAGACCACAGGGAAGATGAGGTCCCGCAGCCGCGGGCACGGGCTGCCCGTGGGACCCTACTGCTTTTGCTTGCAATTGGAGTTGTATGAACACACAAGGGTTTGGTCCTCCGGGCAAAGGGTCTCTCGTGCATGAAATGGGGGGTTCTGGCTACTTCGCACAGGTGTATTCTTAAAACCAGTAGTAGTGGCTTTTAGTATTTTGGGTCTAGAAGATGCCTTTCAGTGTAACCATAAACAAGTGTCACTGAAGTATAAATCCCAGAGATGTGATTTCATAAATACACACACATATATGCCTGTGTGTACAGCCTCTGACTCACACTACTCACCCGTTCCTGAGCCGGGGAGTCCCTTACCAGCCGCGAGACGTCCCCTCCGTGGGCTGGGGTGCGAGGACAAGGGCTCCTGCCATCTTCCCCTCTCCTGCCACGGCCCACCACAGCCCTGTCGCCCGCCGCTCTCGCTGCGCCCCGGTCTGGCGCTGGGCGGCCGGCTGCGACCTGCTCTGTGTCTGGCAGGAAAGCAAACAGTTTGAACGGGGAAATTCAAAGGGTAGCGTGGCTCCCTCCAGCAAAGGAAAAACAAATGGCCGTAATGACAAGCTACCGCAGGATGCTCTGACTCAACGGAGCCGGGCTGCTTCGCTGCTTAAGTTATTTTCAAAGCAGATGTTTCCTGTGCGTGATTATTACACTGGTAAGTGGAGAACAGAGCAGGGAAGGCAGATGTTATCTTGACCTCTACTTTCAGGAGCATGATGGCTGATTTTTATTTCTGGCACATAGTCTGAACGTATTCATCAAGGAGAAGATGATGGAAAAGAAGGACAGCAGCAGTGACAGCAGCTGTACCAAAAAAAAAAAAAAGTTTAGTTTCTTTTTGCTTCTCTGAGTAATGAATACAGAGGAAAACACGAAATGACCTTGAGCTCCTTCCACCTGCTTTTGCATTTATTCGCTTTATTTCAGTATTTCCTGTTTTCTCCCAACCTCCCGTTTCCTCTGCGTGTTCAGAGCATCCCAGGACACTCCACTAAGCTCAGGGGGCTGCTCCGGCTGGCACGGGCACGGACACGCAGGCAGTGCTTGGGGGCCCCGGGACGTGAGCCACCAGCTTGGGACCTAGTCCTGATCCCACCAGGGATCTGCTGGGGGAGTGATTTCCAAGATTAGCAGGTTTCTGGGGGGCCTCCGCGGTGTGACCAAGGGACTCGGTGGTGGGGGACGCAGAGGAGCCCTGTCCCAGCCCGGCAGCCGCCCCGTCCGTGCTGCCACGCGGTGCTGCCACGCAGTCCTGCCTCCCGAGCCACCACTGGGCTGAACAACGAGCACGGCGGTGGCCACACTGCAAGAGCATCGCCTGCCCCTTCCCTGCCAGCACAGCTCGGGCCACGGTGGGAGAGGAGTTGCTTCTGAGGAAGGTTTGTGCCCACCATTTTCAAACCGTTCCCATAAAGCACCCCAGGCACGCTCCTTTCCGCACAAAGACGGGGTACCACAAACCATAAGTCACTTCTGGAAATATTAATTAACATGTTGATTTACTAGCATCTGTATTCCAGTACTACTAGACACCCGTCTGCACAGGTCACCCCAGCTCAGGACCGGCTGCTGCTGTCGCCGTGCCCCCGCTGCCCGAAACACCTTGGGTGGCACTGCCTCCCCGTTGCCGCAGGTAAGCACGCAGCCCACCGCACGCGGCCGTGCTGGGAGGGGGGTCTTTAATGGCACTGGCTGCGACCCATGCTGCTCTCAGCAGGAGTTGCCCCAAAGCTTAAGGAGATACAAAAAAATCTGGTTTTAAAAAAAAAAGAAAAGAGGATTTCAGCTAGCACAAGGTCAACCGAGTCAGAGTTCTGTCAATGTAATGAAGATGGAGCGAGGCAGATTTAGATAGAAGAGAGAAGGGTAAAAGCAAACTGCTCAGAGCAAAGATGACGCCAAGATTTCTGGTCTCGGGACTCTGGTGAAGGTCTAAATCCAGAGAAACGAGAGGAGCCACTGAAGCTGGTGAAAGGAGCAAGTCTTTCGTGATCAGCAGTGGAGACAAGCTCGATGCAGGCACAAGGACCTCAGCTGGATTTCCCCTGCCAGGAGGTGCCCGCGGTGCCCCCGGCACTGCCCGGTGCGGCGCCCGCTGCCAGCGCCGCGTCATTCCTGCAGAAAAGGAGGAAACCAATGCAAACAGCCGGTGCACCGCCAGACAAACCACGCACCGTCATTGAAAATGGAATGATTCAGCATGAATTATTTGTTCGGCTTCAAAGCTCATGCGCCAGCCGCGGAACATCCTGATGGGTATTGTCTGCCTCAGGTCTGACGCAGTTAGCACGGAACGACAATCGCTATTGTAAGAAGGAGACGCACTTAGCAACACCTCCAATTAAAAATTTCAATTGTCTCAAATAAGTGCCCTAATAGGGATTTAATAAGATTGCCTATGTTAATTATATATCCATTTATTGTTAAAAGAGCACTAAAGATTTAATAAGAGATAAATCCAGATGTCGTCTTATTAGCAGAAGGCTGCATGAAGTATGAAGGGTGAAATTCATGCCTGCGCCAGTCGGCGTTAGTCCGATGCGGAATTTGACTTCCACTCAAACCCTGGAGGCACAAGTACTACGCTGGTCTCGATCTGACCTCATTGCACAGAAGCAGACTTCACTGCAAATGCATAATGACCTTTTCATCAATACGAGATACTTGCAAAGAGATTTTTTTTCAAATCAATTTAATGCTTCACCTGCAATTCAATACCAATGTAATTAGATCAAGATTATGCACATTCAACTATTACTCACTTTGACTGCTGCTGCTCAGCTACATGATATTTGAACAGAAGAAAATAAAACAAAACTTCCCTTCAAAATATGAATGTAAATGTTAGCTGTTAATGGGTATTTTGTGGAGGATCATTTTTAAACATTTTACATGCGTGTGTTCATTTGCAATCAGGCTTAGCGGACATTGCTAGGTGTGAGGCAAACTTTGCTCACAGACGTGAAAATGAGACCAGGAGCTGGAGGAGTTACAGATCTTGGTCTGTCCTCCTTCCCTTGGCTAGGCCAAGGAAACATTATTTACCTTGATTTTTAAAGGCCTAGACAATCTGTTGCAGAGCTCTCTGGGCCAGCATGACTTTTCCACAAGGGGAAGAAGTGTCTGCCTATGCTTTAGATGAAAAGCTGGGACGTCAGTGTCTGTGGGATGGGAGCTCTGTTCTCCTGGACTGGGGTGGTTTGTACAAGTTCCTCGGTGCAGTGGTACAGAGTGTAGGGAACAGGGCAGGGCTGCACAGCCCAGTTCAGGATGGTGTAGTTTACCCAAAGCATTTCATCTTTTCATTCACAAAGCATCACTCTGCAGAATGGGAAGAAAAAAAAAAGGAAGAAAAAAAAAAGGAAACAACAAAAAAAAATCGATGCTTTACTGCAGATGTTCTATGATTTTAATCCTTCTCTCCCTCCTCTTTTCTCTTATAATTAATTATATCACTTTGTCTCCGTTTGGATTGATACAACTGCAGCTGTGCTAATCAGTGTAAGCATCCCCTCATAAATACTATTAATTGATAGTATTAGACGACAGAATAGCTATCACTTCCTGCCTGGCATTTTTTTAAACGATAATTTGATTTCATAGAATCATGGAATAGTTTGGGTTGGAAGGGACCTTAGAGATCACCTCATTCCACCCCCCTGCCCTGGGCAGGGACACCCCCCCCCCAGCCCAGGGTGCTCCAAGCCCCGTCCAACCCGGCCTTGGACACCTCCAGGGATGGGGCAGCCACAGCTTCTCTGGGCAACCACAGCTTCTCGGGGCAACCTGCGCCAGGGGCTCACCACCCACACAGGAGAGAATTTCTTCCTCAGATCTCATCTCAATCTCCCCTCTTTCAGTTTAATACCGCTCCCCCTCATCCCATCGCTCCCCTCCCTGACCCAGAGTGCCCCCCAGCTCTCCTGGAGCCCCTTTAGGCACTGGAAGGGGCTCTGAGGTCTCCCCGGAGCCTTCTCCTCTCCAGGCTGAACCCCCCCTCTCCCAGCCTGTCCTCCCCGCAGAGGGGCTCAGCCCTCGCAGCATCTCCGGGCCCTCCTCTGGCCCCGCTCCAACAGCTCCGTGTCCTTCTGCTGTTGGGCCCCCCCGAGCTGGAGGCAGCGCTGCAGGGGGGGCTCCCCAGAGCGCAGCAGAGGGGCACAATCTCCCCCTCGCCCTGATGGCCATGCAGAGGGCTTCCTGGGCTGCCAGTGCACATTGCCGGCTTCTGGGGAGCTTCTCGCCCACCAACACCCCCGGGTCCTTCTCCTCAGGGATGCTCTCCATCCATTCCCCGCCCAGCCTGGACTTGTGCTTGGGATTGCCCCAACCCACATGCAGGACCTTGCACTTGGCCTTGTTGAACTGCATGAGGTTGGCACGGGCCCGCCTCTCAAGCTTGTCAAGGTCCCGCTGGATGTCATCCCCTCCCTCCAGTGTGTTGATCGCACCACACAGCTTGGTGTCATTGGCAAACTTGCTGAGGCATTTGGTGAATCCATTTTTGAAAGTAACACATCTTATTAATTAATCATAATAAAATGTTTGAAAATAGGGGAAGGAGAGGAGACAAAAGAACACACAGGGTGCCCAATTAGCATAGGTGGAAGAGATGGGCATTGGGTCGAGCTATGTGCGGACACTAAGAGCCGGGCTGGCTGGGCCAGAAAGTAAAGGACAGGAAAGCAAGCTTCTCGTAGTATAATTAATGATACAGAACTGGTTGTAATATAGGAGCGCCATGTATCACTTTTGTGATATAAGATGCTTGTGGTAGTGATAACAATAGGGCATCAATTATCCTTTTAAGTTTCTTTGCCTGTGATGGGTTCATTTTCTTTGCTTGCTTGCCTCCGTTTTAAATTGTTCAGCTGAATTTAGAGTTCCTGAGTGGGATTGAGAGCCCCACGGAGCCAACGGACGCTGTTGTTGAGTTACAAACCCACCCTGCTGCCTTCCTCCTCCCCGGTTCAGCAGGGCGGCCCCAGGGGTCCGAGTCAGAGGGCGCGGGCGCTGCGGGCTGCGACGGCCGAGACAGCACGGGGCCGTAGGAAACCCCCGAGCCTCCCTGTGCCGGCTGACTTATTTGCCTCCCCTTGAGTCAAATTATTTGCTAATGTAAGAGGAGGTCTAAAGTGTTTCAGAAGAAGGTATTGAGGAGCTTAGATCGCTTACATAATTTTGAAGATTTCAGATTAGGTCCTCAAGAAGGACTCATGTTTCTGAAGTAGCATGCCTCTGTCCCCAGCACAGACAAGCGTAGGTGGTCTCGCCATAAAGCACAGTGACTTTATTTAGACCCCGTGCAAGGGAAATTTAGTCACATTACTCCAAGCAAGAAGGTATGAGCGAAAGGAGTTTTGTCTGGAATATCAAAAATATCCAAAGAAAACAATATTTGTTAAACAAAGAACCATTCTGAATAAAACTCGCTCATGTTAACATAAAAAGAACATGTAGGGGAAAAAAGGAGAGAAAGAAAGAAAGCAAGCAAGCAAACTTGATATAAATCAAGTCTAAGCACTCCACCAATCATCAGCTCTCTAAATCAAGAAATCTGGCAGATTTTCCAAGTGAGAATCAATCTTCCTGTCTCTGCAGTAAATACTGTAATCCTTTTTCCAGCACGGTATAGAAAATGTAACTGCCACGTTCAAGATTTATTGAAAAATATTCTGCCAGACTGTTTGAACGCTGCGGTTCCAAATGTTTTTAAACAAGAGGTCAGAAGAGTTAGCACGGCTCCATCCTCCTCCTCTGTCCAAAATGGTTTTGGTGAACAGACAGATCTCCAGCTGATGTTACCGCACACGTGCAGCACATACTGGAGCTGTAGTCACCCTCTGCACTCCTTTACACCCAAAGCTCTTAATGCAGCTGCAACTACACCGTGCGTTTGCAGGAAAAACCCATTTCCTTCGCCCTCCCGCATCACTGCCAAGCGCTGCTCAGGGCGTCACCTGCATCAGGGCTGAGGGTGCTCAAAGGCATAATATCTTCTAGGACCGTGCTGGGACACTGCGTAATGCAGAAGCCACCGCACTCAGTGTGGTCACAGCAACACTGCCGTCGAGGCGGGTCCGTGGAGCCGGCCGCCCCCCGGCATCCCTGGCCCGGGCGTCCTGGAGCGTCTCGCGCAGACCAGGCTGACACAGGAGCAGTAGGGGTGAGCAGGGTCCCCAGGCACAGCTGAGGCTGAGCTGCCTTACAGCTTTCAGAGGAGGTATTCTTGGAGCTTAGAGGCTGGACCAGGACTCAGAGTATCACACATCCCAGCTTGGGCCCTGCCCTGAAGAGTTTTTAAGTGCAGCGGGGGCAGGCAAAGCTTAGGCTACCATCATCCCAGCATTTACTGGAGGGGGAGGGGAGATACAGATGGAGGAGGTAACTTGCCCGCAGCCACGCAGGGAGCCCACGTCAGTCCCTTATGGGATGTTTGTATGGCCCCAGCAGAACGACAGCAAACCAGGACTGTCTACCAACGCAGCCCCATCACCAGCACACATCATCCCATACACATACACCAACGCTCTGCATTTTCCCCTGCAGCAGTGGGACTCAAACTCCTGTCATTGCAAAGCTTTGAGTAGGAGAGCAGCTGCAAGTAGAGTTTGTATAAAGACAAACTTGGCCCAAATTGCCTTTGTTATAAATTTTCCACAACTCAGAGCAGATTTGCTTGCGCTAAACTCACTCCCCATCTGTCAAACACCTGGACCCCCGGGACCTCAAACGGCAGGAGCATTTCTTCAGGCAGGCTGGAGGTCTTCTGATGAAAGCAAAGACTGCTACGACATCAGAACTTTCAGTCTTTAAGGGTTTTTTTTTCCCTCCTTCCATCTTTGACAAATGGAGCTTTAATGAGGCAGTGAACTTTGTGGAGTCCTCCAGAGAAGAGAACGCTCCCGCTCCGGCTCAGCTCCTGCTCCCGCAGCGGGAGCCCGAGGAAAGGTGCCGCCAGTCCGGCTGACATCTGCACCGCCGGGATGGCAGAGATGCTGCTGAAAGCACAAAGAGGTCAGGGTGGGGAAAAGTATCCAAAAAGCAAGGACAGCGAAATAAGCAGGAAGCCAGGGCTAAAATCGCCTCTGCCCCCATGCACTGCCCCTGCCTCCCTGTGCCGTTTCAGAGCTGCAAATCAAAAGCTCGACCCTCAGAAGACCAAACTGGACAGGAAACGATACCAACTACAGCCAACATCAATGGAAAATGACCCCTTAATTCCCAGAAAATACAGTAAATCAATGCTGCTAGCATTGGACTATGTTCACGCAACAAGAAATTGAAGTGATTTCGCAGAAATAACCCTGAGGCAACAGGTAAAGGGAAAGGAAAAAGCCTATCAGATTAAGAAACTGTTTAAATTAGTAAGTCACAGAAACAACTAGGAGAGCTGAGGTTTCGCTAGAATTTTTAGGCGCATTTTTTAGGCATAACAGTGAATCAACAAAAGCTATTCTTCTCTTCCCCCATTGTTTAAAGTCCATGGGACTTCAGCACATGCTTATAATGAAGCCAACTCACAAGTGCTTCGCTGGCTTGTAGCTCACGCTGGTGTTGTACCGATGCTCCTGGGTCGTTAGTGTCATTTATTAAGCTGTAAAGTTGGCAGAATTGCAGTGAGTTGGGACCCCCTGGAATATTAGACTTTTTGACACTTTGTGTTAACACTTCTGTCCTGGCTTGATTCCAGTTTGCTTAATTATATCCCAGCGTTCCCAAATCCCCCGCACTGTTAGCTGGGAGGACGGTCTCCCTTTGCCGCTCTGTAACCGTGTCCTCCTCCTGCGCTGCAGCACAGCCGCAGTGTCCGGTCCCAGGGGTGGCTGCGTTTCAGTGGTGGGGAAAACAATGGCCGTATGTCATTCCGATACCCACTGCACATTTTTTTTTAAAGCACACGCTTCGAGATGAAAGCTTACCTAAATGGAAGGATTGCGTTGTATGTCGGTTATACGCACAAAGAGAAGGAAGGTTCCGAGCAGTAATGTTAAGGAGAGCCAACGTGAATTCAGTCTCGAATACTCCTCGATGTCGAGCGAACGGACAGATGGTTTTTGAGCTGTCCTGGCAGGTGGGAGGCAGTGAGTCGCGACTGAGCTTCCACACTTGACCTTCAAAGGAGAGAACCAACCTGAGTAAAACTTTAAGAAATACGTGTTATGTTATGTTATGAGGAAAAAAGGAGGAGAGGATGGGTTGTTTCCTTCCTGTTTATCCTGTAGTCTCTCTAAAAACTTATAATGAGAGCTCGGATGAGTTTGGTTTTTAACAAGAAGTAATTTGCATGCCAGAGAGAAAAAGCTGAGGTTTGATTTTCCTTCAAAGTATATATGACACAACAGCAAATGTGTCTGTACAGCAGCAGAAGGGGACCTTGCAGATTTTTTTTCTCTACATTGGTAAAGACGGTTATTCTTTTTCCAAAGGGATATATATCTTTGTCTCAGTTTTCTGCATGCGTTTTCACTTTCTCAGAGGCCAAAGTGACATATTTAATTCGAAACTGCTGTGAGAGTCTCCCCGGAGCCGTAGTGCAGATGTGTCACCTTCCCCTTTGCCCCAAGAGCTGGTCCTGCTCATCACCCCATCAGTCAGGAATATGCCCCAGCTGGGAGCGCTGTAATGTTCCTTCAGATGAATATGCAGGAAAGATGGGATCTGAGCTGGTGTTCAAAAACCAGCAAGAACAATTTCCTTTAAAAATTAATTACTGCTGACATCTAATACAATTGTAGCATGCAGGCAGACACCAGCAATTAATTAATCAGCAGTTTTCAAAAAAGAGAGTATTGATTTGTTGTTCCTCATAAACCTGGAATATTAGATTGAGGACAAGACAATTACGTAGAGTAAGGTTAGAAAATTGGCCTTCATGAATAAGACAAATGGAAAGGAGCCTGGGTGTCTGCTGTTCCTGCGGGATACCTGCATCCCCAGCAGGGTCACGGCACCAGAAAGGCACGTTTAAAACAGCTAACTCATTCTTCCGAAAAATTAAGTCTCTCCAATAAATAAATAAATAAAGACATAAATAAATTGAACAAGCTGTGGTGCTGGAAGAAACAATCTTCACAAATAGTCATTTTTAGCTGGGCGCTCTCTGTCCATCTCTTCTCCGAGCGGCGGGATGATACCTGGAACCACCCGCAGAGCCCCTGGGGGAGACGCGCTCTCCCCGTCCCCAGCGCAGAGCCACCTCGTCACCTCTGCCACTCGCAGCCGGCAATGGCACTGCGCCGCTCGCTGAGCAGGACCGGCTGCCACGCGCAGCCCAGGGTGAAAATTTCCCAACAGACCATTTCTCCATCAGAAAACGTCAGGCTCTTGACTCCGGAGCATTTTCTGCCAGCAATTTCGTTAAATTCTGTTTTGTTTCCCTGCAAGCCTCCTTCCCTTCCAGACAGCCGTGGCACCTGGGATCCCGAGACGGCACGGCCAGGGTAGCGGGCTATCAATCACACGCTGCTTTCTCCTGGAGCAGAATTGTCTCTTTTTAATTATCTGCCCTGTGTGTGACTCCAGTTAATCATTCCCAATCACACCCCTCTGTCTGTCTCTCTACATATGTGTTATTTCCCCCCTCATAAATACTCTTTCCCGTGAGATGGAAGCGCCCCTTCCTGCTGCGTCGGTGCAGGTAGCAGCACGGGGGTGATGGTGCCCAGCCTGATCCCCCCAGTGCTGCTGCTCCTTTCCACTTGCACTCCCTGTGCCCGCCAGTCCCAGGGAACTGGTTCCCAAAGGCAATAAACGAGCCCAATTAGCACCTGTCGTAAGCCCACATTTTTTCAGCTGCCTCCGTAATGAGGTCGCTTATATCAGAACTACAGACACATAAACCTACGCATTTCAGGGAAATCAGATGTAGCAAAAGCGAGTTCTGTTAAAAAGCAGTTTCAGGTGACTCCCTCAAGGAATCGTGGTGGTCCAACAATTCCCAGTGGCCTCCGAGGGCACCGCGCTGCTCGGCTCTCTTGTACCTCCCCAACAGATTTCAAAGGAAAGCTTTCTTGTTCGTAGCTTTAGCTTTATTTTTCAAAAATATAAATTCAAGGATATTTTAAAATTAGGTGTCATCCAAAATCCAGAAAGGACATGTGCTTCCTTCTCAGCACGCTTCCACAACGCGTTCCGACGTTTGGGGCTTTGACTGGAATGACTTCACCGATTGCAGAGGGGAAGAGGGTTCCTGCGGAAAGGCGCTGCCCTCCCCGCCTGCCTCCCGTGCGCTCGGAAGGCGCCCTGCGCCGCGGCCCCAGAAGTGAGGTGGCAGGACCCCCACCGCAAGCCCGCAGGCATCGCCGCCGCACGGGGCCGCGTTCGGCCCTTCCCCGCTGCCTGCGCCCGTGGCGGTCACCGGGCTGCCGCCGGCTGCCTGCCCTCTGCCCGCCGCCCTCCTGCAAAGCGCACGGAGGTCTCCAAAGGAAGAGCCTGTAATCGGAGCAGTGAATATTAACTCTGATCACACAGCATTTGATGACAACATGGTCACGCACATACAAATCCCGGTGAAAAACAAACACCGACAAGATCTCGTGCAGGCTGTTTCCATGGATGCAGAGCAGAACTGCCTGCTGGAGCTAGCTGGCTGAAGAAAAAAAAAACACGTTCTTTGGTCCAAAATTTCACACTCCCTTTCTCCCTGCAACTATGTGCAGGGGTTTTCAGCCATCAATTCCCATTTCTGTTCCTGCCGCACCTTTGCCCACGGAGATGGAAGCGATGCCGTGTGTGTGTTCGGGTGCTGTGAGGAGTGTCTGTGCCCTCCACGGCCCCTCGAGGAGCGCGTCCTGACACCCTCCCGCGGGCTCGTCACCGCTAGGCCGGGCTGCTGCTATCGCAGTGCGCAGCAGGAGCGTCTCCGCAGCTCCCAGCACAGCGCTTACTCTTCTTGGCTGGCGGTAAGCGGGGTTTGTTGCGCCCAGATGAGACCTCAGACGCGTGCAAGAAGCGGCGGCGGCAGGCCGAGGGGCTGGCTGGGCTGCTGGGGGTGAGGAGGCGGCTTGTGCCGCACCTCGGTGAGATGAGACAGCTCCGGGAACACGGCGAAATGGTGGATGTGGCCTTCAAGCCCGTGTTAACACCCGAGTGGTGCAGAGCGTGATCTGCACTGCGGGGCGGGCACAGCCTCGAGCAGCGCAGTGTGAGCCGTGGAGGGGGACCACGCTCCGGTTCCACAGCGGCCGCCGGCCGGGGAGTGCCCCGGGGGTCGTGGGGTGCCCCATTTCACACTGCCCGAGGAGTGATTCAGCGGTGAGAAGAGGTAAAGGCACCTGAGCAGAGGCGCAGGTATCTCGCCGTGCTGAAATTCACTTAGGGCCACCTACGTAACTATGGATCTTAGACTATGTTTGCCAGTCTAAGTCTTTCTATATTTCTAATCTGTGGTCATGCCTCCACCGATGTGCAATGATGCAGGTAGTGAATGAGGCTTTTAGAATATCTGACAGTCCTATCTGGTGACTCCAGACCTCTGGAAACATGTCTCTAAGGAGCATCAGTGAAGTACCATTCTCCGTACCCGTGTTTTTAAATTGTCATTTAAGGCCTTCAGTCACTGGGACACCCACAGTTACACGATCAGCCAACCTCAGGGTCCACATCCAACTTAATATGGGGGAGATTTTCATACGAGTCTTTCAATGTCACCTGCACTCCACAACCTCCATCTGTTCTGCAAACTATCCCCCAGAGACTGAAAACACGCCACCTCCCTGATTTACACGACAGGCCAGGGAACAGGGACGTGATCACCTTGCCCGTTGAGCGCTCAGCATGCTGACAAACAGCCCAATATTACATTTCCAAGGAATTAAAGCCTGACTCAGAAAACCAAGGCTTCATTAGCAGAAGCTGTTTACCTGCTGCCAAGAGGAGGGTGGCTGCCCACCCCGTAAACTGCGCTGGGTTTGGTGGGGAGGGGGCTCAGGCTCCGGTGCTGTGTGGGCGCGTGTCAGCGCGGCTCTGCTGCGTTGGATGAGCGTGAGAGGGACGTGAAAATTCTCAGTGCTACACGTTTTTGGCCCGAGTTTCTGAGGAAATGATTCTTTTTTAACTGTGCTGGCTGGCGGGTCACCTTACAGCCTCGCCTCCTCATCCTCCATCACAAACCTCTTTTCTTTTAATACATTTTACCCGGTTGCCCATTTTCCAAGGAATTTGGCAAGAACTCCAGGGTCGCTGAGTTGCCACAGTTCTGACAAGTTTCACCCCAAATCAGCCCGTTGGTTGCAGAGCGGGCTGACCGGCAGCTCTGGGCCAAAGGAAGTCTTGCCCCTGGTGCTGCTGCTCGCAGCGGTGCTTTCCCCGGCAGCGCTGATCTCTTCCCCAGAAGCGTTTTGCTCTCCGTGACCTCCTCCCAGGCAGGGCTCACCTTGCTGGGAGCAGAGGGGCGACTCCGCTGAGCTCAGTGCGGGGTTGAGTCCGGGGGCAGAGCGCGGTTGGGCTGTTCACACCTGCGGAGTACGGCACCTGAAACCACAGCAGTCCTCTGCTGTGACAATTTCCTACCGCTCACCCAGGCGAAGGCAGAGCACCGAGGTGCTGCAGGTGCACGAACCAGTGAGAGCGGAGCAAAGCGCGGGGACTGGGGGCTCCCCGGCGGGGCGGCACGGGGCGCCTGGGCAGTCCCAGCAGACTTCCCATTACCGTGATGTGTACCAGTCCTTGAAAACCATTATGAGGATGCGCCCCACCGCAGGAACAGCTTGATTGCATGAGTAACTGGCTCCCATCTGTATTATAGAAATACCCCTGCTGGGAAGCATAAAGGCAGAGCAGCCTAATTAGAGAGCGTTTGAGCACTCCCAGGCTCAGCATGGCTGATCTCGTAATTTTCTTGGAAAGTTGTATCTTCCAAAGGCAGAAATATATTTGAACAGAAGGCTTCCCTGTATCCCTTCCCTTTGAAGTCTGCAGTGGTCTAAGGCTCCCCGGGAAGACGGTGCTTTTCCAGAGCAACGCAGGACCCCCGAGATGACCCCGAGTTGTGCAGTGGGAATGGGGAGGGAGCGCCAGGACGGGCCGGTTGCGCATCAGCCCTGGCGTATGTCACGTTAGGAACAGGAGTCCCATTTGGTGCCCTGCTCATTTATCTTCCTTTTCATTTTCTTCCTTGTTTAAAGTAAAATAGTAAAAAACCTGCTCCTATAGCAGCTCAAAGACATCTCGTTTCTCACCTTTTTAGTGGTTTAAGCCTAGCTGACAAAGACTGAACAGCGTCTGAACCCTGTGGGATGCTGTCACCCAGCTCCCGCAGCACTAGGAATCTCATCCCACCTTTCTCAGAGGTGTTAATATCTCCTTTCAGGAACACAGCCCTTTTGCTTCTGCAGCATTTGGGTAGGGTATCGCAGTCAGAGGACACATCTTGTGGCTTTTTCCTCCAAATCAACATTTGAATATCTTGTCTCTACAGTCCTCCCAGACCATTTCTGGACAAGCCTGAGGTTCGGTCCTTCCTCCATAACACCTCCCCTATTACCTGCAACTCTAAATGCAAAAATATTGTTTTCAGAAGTGACCGAAGCAGTTTTGGAGGTGGGAAGGAGAAGGGGAATGTCAAATACATGATTTCCAATGAAAAGTCTCCCCGTCCCGCTCAAGCAGGTCACCCAGAGCAGGCTGCCCAGGACCGCCACCAGTCGGGTTTTGAATATCTCCAAGGATGGATATCACACAACCTCCCTGGACAGCCTGTTCCAGGGTCTGACCACCCTCACAGTAAAGAAGTTTAAATATTAAATGTAATTTCTTGCATTTCCATTTGTACCCATCCCAGTTGCAAAACTGGAAGTTGAATTTTGGAGTGCTTGATGTGCGCTCAGATTGCAACGCAGAGACAGCAGATCTACCCACGGGACTTGCTGTAAAGGAGCAATCCAATCAAGGGGAGTGCTTGTTTTCACGTCACCTGCAGAGAGAACTACTCTTCATCTACCCCAAATAAGCCCTGCTTCGAAAAACACGCTGTGAGTGAAGCTAACGGGCAGAAAAAAAACAACTTGCCTTTGATTGCAGGGACAGGAGACCTTTGTTTCCCAGGAGAGGGAACGGGCTCTTTGCAGTGAAGAGCACCGACACCTTTTCTTTTGCCCCGGTGTTTTCTGTACGCCCTCTCTGTGCGGGCGAGAGGCCGGCGTTGCCCCCCCCATGCCCTACAGCCTCCCCCCAGCCCACCCCTCTGCGCCTCCACTGGGGCCGCGCTTCCCACAAGACCCGCACGTGCGGCGTGGGGCTGCCCCGTGGGCTCTGCCGCGCCGGCGCTGGGAGCGACACCTCCTGCTGGGTGCAGAGACCCAGCAGGTCTCCTGCTCCTGGTGCTCTCCCCTCTGGCCCAAGGGCAGCTTTGGGGGCCCTGGCCCCTTGCTCATATTCAGCAGATCCGCTAATTTTGTACCTGTATCTCCGCTCCAAAATATTATTTAGGGGTCAGTCTCCTCCTCTGGTAAAGGCCGGCAGAAGGCTGCAGCAAAAATCCTCAAAATAGGGGCAAGACGTAAATTGATCTCAATATTTCTCAAGAGATATGAATTTCATTTTAAAGCACAATCTTGGCTTCCTATTACAGTCAGAGCAAACACACACAGAGTGTTTACTCTGATCCATCTTCCCTCATCTTTTGATATTCTTCATTTCTGTATACACAAATAATACTTAAGGATTTTCTCCAATTAAACCTTGTGCAGCAAAAATATGGTTTCCAATAAATACAGTTCCAGCGAAGCCAACTGACCTAATTCCATGCCCTAAGTTAAGCATGTGTTTAAATACCCTATCGGACCATAGCCTCAGTTTCTGTATTGTGTATTTTTTCATAACTAACAAACAAATTGAGAACGGAAAAAGCCAGGTAGGAAGTAGGACAAAATAAGAATGGCTCTTTTTGCCCTGCATTGCAATCGCTTAGCAGAGATAATGCAGTGCTCTCACCAGATCCTTACACACTGTGACAAGGCAATTTCCTCCAGGCGGCTTATTCACTATTCAACTCGCATCTTATTGACTGTGTAAATCTAACGTGAAAAATAATGCCTTATTTCCCTTAAGATAGCAATATAATGAGAAAACAGCACACCCTGTACAAGAGCTCGTCTTAGCAAAAGTTTTAAGTGATGATTTTGGGGTGTGTGTCTTTTCAGGAACGCGGCACGTTGGTGCAGATGCTCTCCAAGGCGGCCGCAGGCGGCTGTACCGGCCCCGGCTCCTCTGGGCAGGAGTACAGGGACAACCGGCTCCTGGGGCTGTTGGCCACTGCCGGGCCACCACATCTGCCCTGGCCTCTGCCCGGGGCAGGTTGGCAGAGAGCTGCGCCTCCCACGTGGATGGTCCCCAATGGAGCTGAGCAGATGGGCACAGCTCCACCAGAAAAGCAAGAGAGGAAGGAGGAATAAAAATTGCCAGTTTCAGCTCACTCTTACTGTTACTTATTACATGCTCAAGAGTGCACTAAGTCACGGAGAAAAAGTGGACGTGCAGAAGAGAGAAGGCAGAGAATGGAGAGGGGTGATGAGGACGCTCCCTAGCACTTAATGCAATTCACTGACCACATGCAGAGATTCCCATTCCCTCAACTCCTGTGCCCCCTCCAGAGCCTGAGCAGCGGCTGAGGGCACTGGGGGTGTTCAGCCTGGAGAAAAGGAGACCTTATTGCCCTCTACAACTATCTGAAAGGAGGTTGCAGAGAGGTGGGAGTCGCCTGTTCTGTCAAGTAACGGGTGATAGAACAAGAGGAGATGGCTTCAAATTGTACCAAGGGAAGTTTAGATTGGATATTAGGAAGAATTTCTTTACTGAAAGGGTCATCGGGCACTGGAACGCGTTCCCCAGGGCAGTGGTGGAGTCCCCATCCCTGGAGGGATTTAAGGGTTGTGTAGATACAGTGCTCAGGGACGTGGTTTAGTGGTGGGCTGTCAGTGTTGGGTTAATGATTGGGCTACATGATCTTACAGGTCTTTTCCAATCGAGGAGATTCTGTGATTCCGTAAAGCCGGCGGCTGCGCCCAGCAGGGCCCTGGCACCTCAGCTGGCACGGGCTGTTCCCTCTCTTCAGTCACACCCCACGCACAGGGACTATGCAAGGCCGGGTTATAAAGCATCACACTAATTCTCAGTGTCTTATACACCACAGCTCATTATTTAGCAATAAAAGGCTTCCCAGCAAATGTGTTGCAGGCTTCCTGTGGAAAGATCAGGTTATAAAGTACTCGAGCGTGAGGGTTAGTGATCAAAATTATTCTTGTGATTTGTTCTTTTGGAGATTTCTCTCAGCAGGAGGCCAAAGCTGGCGTGTCCCTGGGGAGACGGAGGTGTTTCCTTCAAAGTACCATTTCTACCTCCCCCACCCCCGGCACCATCGACACCAAAAGGTGCAAAAGTGCAGAATCCACAGGAATCCGCTGCCACCGGAGGCTGGGAGGTGTCCCTGCCCTGCCCTGCCCGGCGGCCGGGATGGGCCCCGGCGGTTCGCAGAGGGCCATGCCCCGTGCCACGGGCCGGCAGAGCGAAGCCACCACCAGGCACCAATGCCACCGCGCTCTTGCCTGGCGCCTGCTCTGAGCGCTGCCATCACCTCCCGCACACCCACCCGCTCCGTGAAGGAGCCCCGGCTGTGGCGTCCGGGGCAAGACGCGCTCCACAGCCGACCAGCGGGTTTGGTCCCAGCCGTCTGGCTGCATTGCTTTTTGAGCATCTTCCTCTCGGTGCATTGATCTTTTTTTTTCCCCTTGCAATTTAGCACTTTAGAAACAAAACTAATTAGAGATGTCTCACCAGAGACTTTGGTTTGGGGAAGTAGAAGGAAGCAGTATTAAAAGCATATTGAATATTCATTCAACAATGAAATCCTAATTCTGCTTAGCAGTTCATCTCGGGGAAGTACGTTTCAAAGTGAAACTTGAACATCAAGGTGAATATTAATTATGTTGCTATTGTTTTTTTCCTCAGCAGCTCTCATTTCTAAGTGATAGTTCTACAAATTCTCACACACAACTTAACTCATTGCCAAGGCTGAACAGAAAAATAACATAGGTGAGATTTATAAGCATGGGGCATGTAGCAAATAGAAAAGATTTGTAAAATGCAAAGTCCACAGCAGCTTGATAAATGATAACAACAGCAACTAAATCCCCAGGGGTTCTTCAGGGCATCCTGGTTTCAACAGCAGCTTTAAGCCCGGGCGGTAGCTCGGGATGCAGCCTCCGCACGGGGGATGTCCCTCAAGGGTGGCTCTTGTCCTGCTGCCCATGTTCTGCTCCAGGGCAGCTGGCTGCGACCCTGCGGCCGGTTTGGGCTCTCCCTTCCCTTCGCGGTGGCGGGGGGACAGTGCCTCCTGGGCAGGAGGGGAGGACCAGGGCCGCCCAACTTCTGGCGGCGCTCGCCCTGTCTGAGCAGCGTTACGGGTGAGTGATGCCGGGAGCGACGCTGGTAGCCCGCGCCTTCATCACCTTTGTCACCCACGCACTGTCACCTCAAGGACGGGAATGACGGGGACAGGAGGAAAAGGAGTGTGTCACTGTCAGCTGTACAGTACTTGAACGTAACGACAGGGCTACGCATCGTGCTGAACTCTCCAAACACCTCTTTTCTAACAAAGAGCTTCTTCACACTCGTTACTCAAAACTATTCCCCAGCTTTTCAGAAACACAGTCCCAGTTCACTGTTATCAGACGTGAATTGCTATGTACATGTGCAAAGAAAATAAGAAGAGTCAGTTTTTATGGAGAAGCTGCCTTAGGGATTTCATTCAAAATGATCATCTTCAATTTTATTAAAATCAATAGGAGATTTTATTACAGTATAAATTAAATGAGCGGCTATTTGCTCCTCGGATACCAGAAGCAGTAGTATGAAAATCGCTTCAAGCGATGATATTCATCCAGATGTCTTAGCTAATGTTATCTATGCACAAGTGTGGAGTTTCATTTCTTTTTCGTTCTTATTTTTTCATCCCTTAAACACCAGGCATAGTTCATGAAATGTGACTGAGGCTTACAGGTGATACACAGATATTTTTAAAGGCTCAGGCTTGCCAATGGTTGAAACACTGGAGGGACCTCAGAAAGGACCTGAAAAAATTACTGAGGTCTGTAGGAAATGCTCTGCAGTGAGTGATTAAAGAGCTCAATCTGCTTAGTTTATTAAAAAGAATGCTAAAGGTGGCTTGATTTCAGGGTATTAATACATTCACAGGGAGAAAAAGACAAGGGACTAAATGGCTTTCACTCTCACGGAGCAAATAGCAAAGCGATGGGCAGCACGCACGCTGCCAGGGACGCTTTTGGAGCAGGAGGGCGGCCGCTGTCGGGGTGACCCTCCCGTGCAGATTTACACAACTGTCAGTCATAAATCTTGCTCTCTGTGAGTCAGATGAGGGACCCCAGTGCGTGCCGGCCGCCGGCGGGTGCACGCCTGCGGGGACCACGAGCGCTCCCAGAGACCAGCAGGGAGGATCCGCAGGCGGGGGGAGCGCTGGCAGCCGCCCCAGGGGCGCGGGTTGAGCAGCTTCAAGGCGGAGAGCTGGGCTCGCGTCTTTGCAGGCAGCGCCTGTGGTTTTCTAGAGCTAGGAAGCTTTTAAACACACATTTATGTGGCAGTCTAGTAATAGCACTGTTTTGAGAACTGAAATTCCTAAAACCAGGGTGAGAAAACGGCGGTTTTGATTGAAATGGTAAGCTGTCGGTGGTGCTCCAGGAAAAGCCCGAAATGCTGTATTACAGTAGATGTGAGATAAGCTGTGATAATAGCCAATATTCTGTCAAAGTTGATCTAATAAACACTTAAACTAGACTTAAGTGCTTGAAAGGTTAATGTGGCAACCACTCATTTCACCAAGCTGCCATATATCAGTAGACAAATCATTTAAATAAATATATACACACTCAAAAGAGGGTCAGCAGGGCCCTGTAAATGCAAGTCATATTCTGAAATGCTGCCAGGTACTGTCACTCCGAAGGGAGAAATTGATGTTGGGCTGATTTGCATAGGGAGAAGCTGGCCCTAAATGCCAAAGATAGAGAAATCAAGCACAGACGACGGGGTGTTTAAAGTTCATCCCAACACATGATACGAAACTAAAGCATCCCCACACCCCCACAGATCTTACAGCCTCTGCAGAAGTGTCTTGGGCCAAGGTGTCTGTTATCACCCTGGGGACACGGGCACGCACAGACGCCTTGACAGCCGTCATGTTTCAGCCCGGTTGCTAATCTGGGCCCGGAGCGCGGCGCATCTATCGGTGTCTCCCACCGGTGCGGAGCGATGCTGGCAGGGACAGAAGTGGCTCCATCCGTGCAGCACTGGCAGCACCTCCACTGGCTCCAGTGACCCAGCCTGCCCACTGCCCCCAAAACCAGCAGGGATGCCCCGGCTGGGAGGTGGATGACTGCTAAAACAGTGTTCCTGTGCCCAAGGTGGCAGAGCTGGACCTGAGCCCCAGGTACCGCCAGGGGCAGCGCAAGGGCGGAGGATTGGGTGCAAAAGAGATGCTGCATCCCTGGTTCCCACCACCCTGGGCACGCGAATTTGCTGCCCCTCTCTCACTGCCCTGAACCGCTCGGACAAACACCACCAGAGCCAGTGAGCGAAGGTGAGGGGAGGTGTGGGATGCTGCAGACATCCACAGCCCTGGCACCAGCCGGGGATGGGTCAGACGAGGAGGGCTGTCCCCATGGCCGACCCCCCTCAGACCTCGCAGACCACACACAACTGAAAGGAGCGAGGGATTAGTCACTAAATGGAGGAAAAAAAGAACGTAAATAGGGCTCTTCTGAGCTTTTCATTTTTACTAATTCCATTGAATTGGGAGGGAGAATTTACTGCAAAACATAGGACAGAAAGAGAGATGTTGGAGTTTTATTCCCCCCTGCAGCCTCCTGCACCATTACTCTGCTGGCAGCCTCTAGCAAGCCACAAGGTGCCAGTCCCTCCCTGTTCTGCACTGCAACACTTACTGAAGTGTCAGAATGACAAAAATTGAGTAGCAGCACCTTTGGTCTTTTTCAACATAGCAGGTTTTAAAGCAATTCCTTTTCAATTTTAAATCAGACCTTTAGTTTCATTGGAAATGGGAGAGGAAAGGGATGAGCACTGAATAGTGATTTAAAAGTGCAAAAATAAATCTTAGGCATGACAACCTTCAGGGCTTTCTGGGGCCTTTGCACAATCCTGTGCCCAATCTTATTTTGGAGCTCATGACCCCTCTCCTGAGAAAGTGGTGAGTATTCACCCCATCCCAAAACTGATCTATCTCCTTCCAAATGGGATCTCTCCCTACTGATGATGGGGATGGATAGATAGCCCGCAAGATCCAGTTTAGAATAAGTGCTTCACCTTCAGATACCAGGTTTTAATGAGACAAATCTCACCCTACGTGCAGCCCCACAGTGTTTCAGGAGCTGCTGCAGCCCGGAGTTGATGCCTTTGGGTCTCTGCATGGCGGGGGTTTGGTCTGCGAGCCCCCGGGGAGGCTTTGCCTTCATTCAGGCTTAATGTCACGAGGCCCCGACACCCGACCGCCACCTCTAAACTCTGTTGTCGCCATCACAGCAATCAATGTCACCAGGACTCCAGTAAAGGCATAATAAATCATCGAGATAACTGGTAGAAATTAGACACAGCATATGCACTCATCCCTTGTACGCGCTTGATGCTGATGAAAGCTAAGGACTGACATATTTATTGGAGACAAACGCAATACGGACAGCAGCTGGGCCAGCTTCCCACACACAGATTTCTCATCCTTTCTGTTTAAGCCCTCGCAGCGTTGATAGACACATTTCCAACTCGCTGCGGTGTCGCTGCCGGTTCCACTACCGCCACGAATACATCACTGCCTCTGAGCCCCGAAAGGCTGCGCGTCCTGAGGGACTCCCAGGCCCGCTGGTACCACGGGGAGGGCTCAGAAAAGACCTGTTTCATCTGAAAACAATCCTGCTTGTGTAGCATTTATTCTCTGCAAATGCTGTGTCTTGCTCTTTCTTTAATTAGGGCATTTGCATAAAAACTAGATTCCTGCATCCGAAGTTTATCAGTTCTAGCTGAGTTTTTTTGTGAAGGTTTTTTTCCCCTCTCTTCTGAAATTGCCTTTGGTTTGGGGACATGATAATTTCTGTCTTGCTAATTATGATGTCAAAACCAAAGGATTAGCTATTCCACTAGGCATATACGCAATGAGAGGCGATTACACAGCGTTCCTGTTTCCATGCAAAAGCCATTGGCACAAGCGAGTAACACAGAAACAATAAGGACCAAATACTGTCTCGTGTCGGTGGGTGCGGAAGCAAGCGGAACTGGACGTGGTTATGCTGCATTTGCACTAGCTGAGGAGGGATCCTGCCCTCTCCTCCACAGTCCCCTCACCTGTAACGTGCGTGTCGCGGTTTTGCGCGCTGTCATGCGTAAGGGTTTGTTCAATATCCCTCACCCATGTTTGTTATTGGCGAGAGAGTTCACACGTGCTGGGGCAATACCACTGGCCCCCAGTACGCCTGCTGTCACAGGAGAGGAGCGCTGCGGACTCCGGAGCCTGAGAGCAGACGTCCCTGTGTGTTAGGGCCTTCAAAAGCCACATATTCAGTGACACGAATTACAAAAAAAACCCCCAAACAACCAAAACCAAAACCCAAAAGACAACAAAACAGTAAGCACAAAACCCAAACCTACTTCCGCCTCTTGTAATGCCTTTTGTTAATGGCCTTTTGTTCATAATATTCACCCTTAGCTTTTACATAATGGATCAACAAGTCTTTCCCATCCCCAGAAGGAATAACAAATCTGAACACTGTGACTGCACTAAATGATCTGGATGTTATTTCATGAAACTTACTTTGCATATAAGTATATTATCCACCAGTACAGAAGAAAAACGGCTTAGTCATACATGCTTTTCCGTACTCTCCCTCACATCAACAGCCTTCTGACTCATTTCAGCATGACATTTTTACACAAAGGTGAAGCAGCACGAAGGCAGCCTCTCGTGCATGTTCTTGCCTTGTGTTCAGGAAACCTGTATTCAGAGCGAATAAATCTGGCTGCCTCTGCCTGACTTCGTCAGTCTGCCCCTGGGCCTGGTAAGGCAGGCGGGGAGCTCACGGCCGCAGTGCGCGCTGGCTGCTGCCAGTGGGGCACCGTGCCTGCCGCCAGCCCCGCGCCCGGCCGGAGCGGGATGAGGAGTGGGACCCTTCCCTGTGCCCACCCCAGAGGAACCGGGGCAGCCCCCAAGCCCTGGGAGGGTCCTGCGTTCGGCCGTGCAGGTCATCCCTGACCGTCCCCAGCAGCCGGGGTCCCCGTGAGCTCCTCAGGGACTTGGGACGGGCATTGTGGGGTCTGTGGTGGGACTCGGCTGCTGACCCGGGAACGCTCCCGCTTCGTCCCCTCGGCCCGTTTTTCGAGATAAAGCCAGTGAAGGCAGGTGAGACATGTGGGTGAGGAGACTGTCCCCGTTCTGCCGGGGCTCTGCACCTCCAGCAGGTCCCATCCACCCGCCGGTGCCCGGGTACATCCATCCCAGTCCCAGGAACTCCTCCGCTGCAGCTCAGTGTCGAGGGAGAAATGAGGCACTGCTTTTCCTCCCCTCTGTCTACAGTTTGCCTGTATTGAACAGGGCCGTGCAGCACAGACTCTATTTTTCTTATTTTTAAATCACCGAGCTGAAAAGCCTGTTTTTAATGAAAAGAGACGAGCTCTTTGTTAGAAATGTGACAAATAAGGTCTCTTGTACGAAAAAAATTCTGCAGGTTATTAGAAGTGACACGTCAAATACAAACTGGATTATGGGCACAGTGAAGTAATTATTTTTTAGAGACATACCATTAAAATAGTATGTAACACTCTTTAAAGCCCTGATAGATAGATAACGAGCATGAGAAAATGATGAATGCAGCCGAGAGCCCAATTTGTTAAGTCTGAGCAGGGCTCTCTCGGAGGCGCCAGGAGACACCACGGGACCGCCGAGCTCTGGGCACCGGACCCCTTGGGGTGCCCGTCCCCCTCGGGGTGCCCGTCCCCGGGACCTCCACAGCCACCCCCCCCAACACCCGTTCAGCCTTGGCTGAGGAGAAGCTGGTGGCGAAATCGGATTAATAGAAATCCAGAACAGTGAAGATAGCAAAAAATAACCACGCATGCCACAAAAAGGTGCAGTTTTTCATTGATCCCTTTGTTTCTGTGAGATTGGCGGTTCCCCCAGAGAATGATAGAGTGGAGCCATACAAATAATTGATTTTTCGGCTCGCCGACCAAACAGAAACGATAAACATTTTTGTCCAAGTAATATGAAAAGTTGGAAAATGCATAGTTGAAATTGAATGAAACGTCTTGTTTACCAGCTAAGGTTTGAGGGTTTGTTTTTCTTTAAATAAAGCCAATATCGTGTTTACCCTTGAGACTACATTTTGTTTTGTCAAACAAAGTGTGGAAAAAAAAATGTTTCAACTTTTTAAAAAATGTAGATGGTTTCTGTCAAAATGTTCTAGGCACAGGTTTGAATAGCTTCAGTCAATCTGAGTATGATTTTAGGGGGGAAAAAAGACTGAATTAAAAGGAAAAAATCATGAATCAATATAATCACTTGAGGAAAAAACAAATTCCCAGTCCCTCATAAGACTTTGGATTTAGGTACAAATACACCAAAAAAAAAAAAAGTAATTACTAACAAAGAACACAATAAAAAGTGCCTGAGACATCTCATGACCAAAACATCACCATCCTGGTGTTGCATATTCCCTGAAAGCTCGGTGACACAGGATGAACTGACCTTTCTAGCAAAAAAACATGGTCTTTCTCTTTTTTTAATTGGAAAAAACCCAGCATATAAGATCTACAGTGTCTTAACAGTTATCAGAAGAAACTACATGGGACCTTTCTTTGTATCCTGAAAATAGGTTCCATTTTAATATGCTGTCAGAGACAGAGATTTATGGATGAGCATGCCCGTACACCTCATCAGACACGTTCCAGCTGCTCACAGCAGTCTCCCATCTCTCTACACTCAAACCCCCTCATCCTTGTGACCTGCACTGAGCATCACTGAAAGAAATAAAAATACAATACTCCTGCTTTCTTCACAGAGAATTTATGTAGAACACCATCATTAATGTATAAAAGTATAGACCTAAGCCCAGTTTTAAGCAGTGAAATAATTAAATATAGCAACAAACAGGGGAAGTGGTAAATTCTTCATCATTTGACTCTTTAAAGATTAGATATCTTCTGAAAAGACACTTTTAGGTTAAGCAGATGCTCTAGCACTAGACACAGGAATTACTGAATGAGAGTCTAGGCTTCAGGATGAGTTGAGTTCAGCACACAAAAAGATCCTGGGTTTAGGGTGTACAAGTTAAATAAAGACTTTTCCCACCAGGGTTACTATCTCACAACAGAATTACAATTAGTACTGTATTAGCCCGTTTCCTGCATGAATTTCTACTGGCGAAGTTTCTTAGGCACATCTGTTGATTTCTGCTGAATTTGGGAGTGTGGAAAGAGAGCGAAAGCCACTGCTGTCCTTGCTGTAGTTTGCTAGCCAGGCTATTGCAGTGCGGTAATCCCCCGTACAGAGAAAGCTCAAAATGTTTAGACTCTTGACTGTCACTGCAAGAGGTGTTCTTCAAGACAAACTTCACCAGCTGGCATTTGAGAGAAGTAGTTACTGAGCAGATACTGGCGTGGTTGGGGCTGAGGTTGTGAGGGCCTCTGAGGACATGAGCTACAGCGCGCGATACCCGTCCCCAGGTGCGTTGGGTGCTGGCAGAACTGATCAAGAAATGCCTGGAAATACTGCTGGACATAAATAATTAACAAACATAAGTGAAAATTAACTGAATTCTAGCCTCACGTAGTTTATTGTCTGACCCTCAGTCTAGCTGCTTAATAGAGCAGAGCAAGATAAAATGCCTGCAGTGGAAGCACTGGAGAACAGCAGTGCAGAACCTTTCGACCCAGTGGAGGTGAAACGTGGGACACTAATTTGCTTTTTAAAATGTAGGGCAAATAACCAAAATAGAAGATGCAGCAAAATTAGTAGAGCAGAAGAGTCCAAATGATGTGACAATAATTCATTCTGTTCAAATCAAATGCCTGTTGACAGATGGTGTAATTCAATATAGCTATTGTTACCACTGCATGGTAGCAGGGAAGGAACAATGGGTCAAAGGAAAGAAATACACGTCATGGCAAAGCGTGCTCTTGCCTTTCTTCCTTTTGGTTTTCAAACAACTTTTTTTTTTATTTTTTTTTTAGTATAGTGTTGGCAGGAAGTCACGTCATACAATGCATGAAAATCGGCTTCCTTAATAGGCTTCAGAAACCCAATTTGGACAGTAAACCCTATTCTTTAGGAGGAAAAAAAAAAAAAAGAGGAGGATGTTTACAGTCTGGTTTTCAACACTGTTACACGGCCCCAGCTCCTACTCACTCATTTTTCTTGCTTTTGCTTCACAGAGCACATGAAGAGTCACTGCATTTCCATGAACGTGTGTGATTTCATGAGGTGTTCAATAGGAAGAGAGACTGAGCAGCTGCTGTTTTACAAGGAGGGGGTTAAGTAGATCAGTTTGATTTCAGACTAGATAAGAAAGTGATTGGCAATCTGGGCACAGTTTCTTCATCATCCTCAGTTAAACCTATAATTCCACCAGTCTATCACTATTTCACGGTGTCTTCACATGGTTATAGCAGCAACCATGCAGTTTCATGCCAGTAGAGGGTATCAGATAAAACACCCAAAAAGAAAATGCTTCAGATGCCAAAAGACTGGGAATTCCTCTTTCACAGCAGTGGGAGGTGGATAAACTCAAGATTTTTAAGCCTTCGGAGCAAATCTGTCATAACTAGGTCAATCTGGACTGACACGGGGGAGCTTGAGTGAGGCAACCCTAACTGACCAGGAGAATTAAGTGCAGAAGAATCCCATGGCGTTTCAGAATATTTGTGCGTTGCTGTTTCAGATCTGTCGTCATGTCCAAGGAGGTGCTCAGGAACGGAGGAGCTCACTCAAGGGATCTGGCCCCACGCAGGGTAAGACCTGGCACTGCACCTGGGGTACGGCCACCCCTCCTGGCGCTGGATTCAAAAGCAGCAGGAGTGACGGGAAGGACACAGCACCCAGTGAATGCAGGAGGTTTGGAAGCAGCTTCAATGAAGCTGGTGCTTCCAGTCATCTTTAGTAGGTCATAAAATAAATTTTGAATTAAAATATACCGTATGTTCTGAACTTCAAGTTTCATTTACTCAGAGTTACTCTGACTCTGAGAGTTGTTCCTGGGGACCTCATTTATATGGGAAGAAATTCCAACCATTTGTTATTCATAGGGTAACACAGAACCATAACACATTTGCCTGACGGGTGCAAGATCTCACAGGGTGTCCGTCGGGTGGTGGCGCAGCGGGGAGAGGACCTCCAGACAGGCTGTGCAGGGAGCTCACTCAGCAAGGACTGCCATTGCCATCCTGTTACTGCAGTGACAGCAAGCCATGGGAGAGGCGGAGGCAAAGGGATGCAATAAACGGAAAAGGGGAAAGAATTTGTTAAGAGGATTTATCCCTTTCATCTCTGTAACAGGCATGGAGTGCTACAGATAACAAAAGCCGCCCCAGCCCCAACCATGCGAATGCATGCCTGGCTCTTGATTGTCTGCTCAGACAGAATAGATACAAGTCTTAATTAACTCTTGATGCAGGGTGTTGTAATAATGATAAATTGGGCAATGAAAGTGGAGAAATGTTTTCCACCTCCTGCATTTGACTTCTGCAGGGGAAATGGCTCATCCTCCTGATTGTTGTGAAGGCATCCATCAATGTAAGATTTTCACACTTACCTTCTTACATAGAAAATTACATTTTAAGAGCCTGGTGCTGAGTTCTGAAGTAATCCTATTAGCTTCATATAACAATACATGCGAGATGTTTAAGAATTTTTGTCTTAATGCAAGCTTTCTGCTTGACATTTATTTGTGTCACCTGCAGTGCTTACCAACCATGGTCATTACGAGCGGTCTGTGCCACGGGGCATTTCAAATGACTGGGAATTCCACATCTCTAGAGAAAGATGGATATCTCCCTTCCTAAAAAAAAATTATGGGGCAAAATGTCTGCTAGCATAACTTTACCAGCACTTGACCTTATGCACAGAACTCTCATTTATCCTGTGGGTAATAATGGATGTAAGTGGCATTTAATCCCATTTTAATGCTCCTTTAGAGTGCTGCGAAGACTTTACATCACCGAAAACAGGCCTGCCCATCTGTTGAGATGAAGACAGCACGGAGATAATGAACTTCCTTGATTTTAAATGTTTCCAGAAGTCAGAGTGCCCAGGACGCCCTCGGGATCCTCGGGGAGGCTGGTGTGCGGAGGGGGCTCAGAGCAGCTGAGGGAGGCTCCGGGGCAAGGCCACAGCTGGCGCTTTTGGGGGACGTGTAGCCCCCACCCGCATGTAGCCCCCACCCGTGTGCCTCTCGGGGCTCACAAACAGCCCAGAAGGTCGGTGGGGGGGAGCACCTCGTGGCAGCCGTGCCGCAGGGCTGCTGGAGAGGAGCGTGCTGGGCTCTCGCAGCACCCCGCTGCTGCTCGCCCTCGCTCGCTTCCCTCCCTCCTCCTCTGCCTGTGGTAACGTGCCACCAGCTGCCAGGATTTCTGCCTTCCTGAGCGCATTACAGGATTTCTCAAGCGGCGAGCACAGGCTTTTGGCTCCAGAAGGTGTTTAATCTCAGGAATGAGCAAACGCACCTGGGAGTGCGGTGCCCCAGGACAGGGGTGGCAGCGGGACACGGGGCACGTTTGGTCTGAGACTCTGAGTCCGTCTGTGCACACAGATCCCGAAAAATAACAGCTCTGCCTGTGGAAGGTAACAGCCGTGATTATTTGTCTCCACTGTGTAGTGCTGTGGGAAAAGTCTGAGAGCACCCCGGGAAGGGAAAGGCATGTGCGTTTATTTCTTACCAACAGCCCACATTTCTAATTAATTTGAACATTTAGCCATTCTAATTAATGAGCAAACATTATTTGAAAAACAATGTTTAAATACTTTAGTTTTAATTTAATCAAATATTTAATAGCGCTCTAATTAATCTTCTAACTGTTAATGAATTAAATCATGGTCCTCCTGCAGTTTGATTTATAGTGTTGACTTAACTTCAGAAAAACTATCCAGCACTTGGTCCTCTGCTGCTGCTGCATTATGGACTCAAATTTAAAAAAATACTCCTCATCATATGCACCAAGATCTGTTGTAAACCAAGGAGCACTATTCAATTTTAATCTTGAGCACGTGCTTTCCTACACCATTAATAACATTTACCACTTATTATATATGTTCTTCATATTAAAAAGTATACTGAGAAACTAATGACTGCATATGCTGGACTGATACAACATGCCTCGAACAAGGGAAAGGGACAAGTTGCTCTGCCTGATGTGTTTGCCACACAAACCTAATACACAAATATAAAAGAGGTTGACCACTCTTCTATCTTACAAAAAATACGAATTCATAGTACAACTACTACAGTTACCTTTTGTTGAGTACTTCCTGACACAGCAGTGTCTTTTTTCCTTCACAGATAGCTCTAGAGCTTCCAACCTCCCTGTTTTCCTTCTCCAACTAGCTAGAAAATAGATTCCCATTTCATTTGGACATTAAGATTTCTTTTTATAAATATCCACAACCACACCAGAAAGCAAAAACATTGCAAGTTTGCAGGAAGTGAAAATTTCAGTGACACTTCAAATACATTTGGGGCTTAATTGGAATACTTTCCATATATTTAAAATATTTGCTTGGTTTACAGCCCTTTGTTTATAGAAATGTTTTTACAACTGATGACATAGGCATTGAAACAAGAAATCACTTCCAAACAAAAGGACCGCAGCTTTTTGTAATAAAAATGTCAAAATGGAATGCCACAACATTTTAAAAGTGCCAGTGTTCCCATGTTTACTTATAAATATTGAAACATTAGGATCTTACATACGGAGACAAAAAAAACATGCCGTGGTCTTGCTGAAACAGCAAATGTTAAAGAAACAAGTTCAGTATTTTCCAGCTAACTCTAAACTCAGTGCTGTGCTCTCCCTAGGAGACGGCATCTGCTCAGCCTGAGCGTACAAAGCCAATATACAGTGCTCGTGCCTTTTGAGGTGATTCTTAGAGAACTATAATAGCCATCTAAAACTGAAGGAGCGTATTGATTCCCATGGACCACCACAAGAGCTGAAATTACTGGTTCCTGGGTGAGGAACCTCATTACATTTTGAAGAACCACATCCATTCCCTTGGCCACTCCAACTAGTGCAGGAGGGGTTTCAGTTTGTTATTGTAGCACTGATAATCTGAATAAAAGAAGCATCCAGTTTAACAAGAAAAAGTGTAAATACCTTTTCCATCAGCTGTCAAAGCCTAATTGCTTATCAAAGCACAGAAACAAATCCAACAGCATTGCTACTGCCATGAGAAATTATGCACTGAAACACAGCCATTCTCATCTCGCAAGCCATCAGCCAAACATTAATGCTCCCACTGTTGCAGCAGTGTCACTGGGGGATGAAGCTGGCTCGCAACCTGCTGTGAACCCAGGGTAAAAAGGTTTTCCAGAGGCAAGCTGGAAAGAGAGGATTTCAGCCTCAGGGGGAGAGTAGGTCTCAGCATTTCAAATGTTCCTCTGCATTCTCCTGTCAGCAAATACGAGTTGCCCGATCATTGCACAGAATTGCATGGTACGCTGCGACTGAGCTGCGAACAGCACCTTCTCGCCTCATACAGAACAAGGGCCAGGCAATTTCCTAAGCACAGGTAGTAGACTTGGGAAAGAACCATCCATTTTTCATTTCACTCAAAATTTTAATGAATGTCTTCAAATTATCAGTACAAATTTGAAAATGCATGAAGTTCTTCCCAAAACATGACAACAAGATTGAATGGTATTTGCCAATAGGATATCTGTCTTGTAGCAGTCTTTAAACCTGAACAACTCACCATCTGTTCAGAGTGGAATCAAATACTCCTCCCTCCCATGTCTCTATTTTCCCGCATATTCATTTATCTCCTTTTACTCTTCCTTCTTTCCTCTTATTCACTACTTGCGGTTGATGGGACTGTGACTAAACCAAGACGGACAGCAAGGCGAGCAGTCCGTGGTGAGACAGACGTGGCAGCATTTCCCACGCATGTGTGTGGGTTACTCACCCCATCCATCCACCATGCTGCCGGGAGATGGCTGTTCCCCACTCCAGTCTTCCTGACCCATATGTTTATCTCTCGATTACCAACATTTTCACCGTTGATAATAACAAGTTGTGCTGTATACTGATGTGCCTCAAGGGAAGAAAAGTCTGACTTCCTGAGTGAATAACTTAATACTACTTAAAAGAAGTCATCTTGACAAGCTGATGTATAAGATTATTTGTCATGCACTGCAGTGCATTGCAATGAGCTTAGACTTGAACGCGATATACAGTTCTAAAGACAGAGTGTTAATAGCACAAAGGAATCCATCCTCACATTCTCAGCTGGGGTAAGCCAGCAGTGCTTCACTGAAATCCGAGCACCCGTCCTGAATAAGTCATCAGAGAATTAGCCTCTTATTTCTGCAGTTAAACCCAGCTACATCTCAGAGTCCCCGCATGGTTTTAGTCCCTACAGCCTGGGGGCCCAAGTTACAGGTCAGGCACTGTGGCTGCTAAGCAGCAGCAGAGAAAGAAACACACTCCCCCTCTTAGGGGACCCAAAGTGGGTGTCGTTGCCAACTTTAGCAGCAGCATCTCTCTCACCAGCCATCCCAGAAGCCTCTGGCTTTGAGAGTACCATATGTCATTTAACTTCGATTACATCAAGACTCCTTTAGGTCCAAATAACAACAAAACCCCCAAAGGTAAAGTGCAGAGTTTCCTGGAAGGACTCAAGTTTAACGCACTGGGACCAAAAGCCTGAGGCTTATTTCTCAACCGTGAGGCAAGCGACTGTGTGCAGTGCTCCTGCCCAACATCCCTCGAACCCCCAGAAACAGGCTGTTTCACCACAATCAGCTATTAAGAAGTGAAGACCATTCAAGCACTTAAAGCTGGTTTTCTGGACACTTGCGCAAGAGGTTTCTGGCCTTCAGAGATTTGTGACATGGCTCGGATGCCTCATTCTGCAACTGCAGGAACGATTGGTCTGTTAATGAGGCAAATTCTTTTTTTAAAAAAAAAAAAGGCATTTTTTAATAATTTTTAAGTGCTGACTTTCCCTAATGATTGCACATCACATTGTGTTGTAAGCACGAGTCCAGTCTGAGATGGTTGTCCATTCTCAGCAAGCATCGTCTCTACACTGAAAACCACCTCAGCAGGACTGGTGCTGCACACCGCCAGCAGTCACATCATGTTTTACAGTGCCAAACTCTCCTGGGACACCTACTGAAATCCACGGGGTTTAGCCTGGAGAGAAAGAAGTACATGCTGTTCAGGAGGGAAAGGTGTATAATGGAAATTAGTCCTTGTGATGGAAGCATTATGGCAAACTGTCAGAGGTTTAAGTAAACTACAAGGGTTATCCAGGCAAGTTTTTCCCAGTGTTTGATGTCCCTTATTCTTCCTGGATTGTGCCTTCACCTCAGTAAAGCAAAGAACAACTTTAGGCAGTTTCACTTCAAAATTACAGAAAGATCATAGTATTTCTCTTCATTTTAACGTGCAAGCAGACAAAACAGTCGTCGCCAGGCTGAGCTGTACTTAAGCTTTTGAGGTTTCTTAAGTGCAGAGTCAAAAAATAAGAGCTTGATTTTGAAACTTACATTTACCAAACTAATGCTCACATAAAACACCAAGCTTCAAGCCGTCCTAGATACTGCTAGGGTGTACCTTCATCTTAGCTGGCTTTCACTAGCCTGCTGTTTGCCCCAGTGACTTTTCTGTTAGGTTTCATGATGCGCAGAAGCCCAATAATCATTGCAATCAGCAATAAACTGTGGATTTAATTGACTTGTACACAGATGTATTAAAATTGTTGTAAAACAGAAAAATTTAACACTATGAAGATATACTCCATCATGTATTATTTATCCCCACACCATTAGCTCATTAAATTAGGAATGCATAAAGTAGTCAGTGCTCAGTAACTAAGTCAAATTAATACACACTTAATTAAAATACAAAGTGAGCTTTAAGCAATTCCATTTAATCTCCCTGTTTACAGAGCTGGCTGCTAAGCAGGCGGTGGTTACAGGCTGCCTCGGGGTGCTGGGAGTCAGCAGCACCCGTGCTTCTCCCACCACGTTCGGTGGCATGGGGGACATAAAAACCTTGGCTCCACATGCCTGAAAATTGTCACGTCTCTTCACAGCAGTCCTGTGTTGGGGGGATCCTACCACCTTGCCCAGCCAGTCCGATGACGGCTCCACCAAAGGCGGTGGGGGCCCTGCATTAACCTCATCACCAGGCTTTGGGCTGTTTTTCAACTCCAGCTTCAACCTGAGCATTACAAGCTCACAGTTCATTTGTTCCTTAACACAACTTCCCTTGTTAAATTAACAAGCAATGGTCCAGCTGAGAGATAGAAAAGCACGCACAGCATTTTCACCACAGAAGGTTAGTAGATATTGTAGTGGTTTGTACTTGGTTCTTCCCACTTTACACTTCGCCATCAGGTTTCTGGAAATGTTTATGACTCTCTTGCACTTTATGCAATTCTTAAGTGTCACAGCTATCATAGCCCTAGGAATATGATCTCTGCTGCTTCCAAATATTAGAATAAGTAAAACTTAAGTTTGAAGTTAAAAGAACCAGCATCTTGGTTCAAATGTGAGTTTCTCACATTATTTGGATTATTTGGGTTTAAAAGAGGAAAAAGTACACAGCTTTATTTAAAATCCAGTAACATGATTCCATTGATTCCCACTAGAAAGAGCGTAGATTCATGAAGAATTTCCCATTACTTCTTTTAGAGAACAGGAAAAGAAACATAATCCCTCCTAGATGAAACCTTACCACATCTTCTCAATCCTGCAGGGGTAAGAGAAGAGGATTTCAGATTGTCCTGGTTTGAGCAACACAGGACTATCTTCTAA
The DNA here is from genome assembly GCA_017639485.1 of Pluvialis apricaria. Lineage (NCBI taxonomy): Eukaryota > Metazoa > Chordata > Aves > Charadriiformes > Charadriidae > Pluvialis > Pluvialis apricaria. The sequence goes on from CM030024.1 coordinate 3,523,193, forward strand.
TGCTTGGGAAAACTGCACTTTTAGAAGACTTTAGTGTCTGAATGTGTGAAAATATTTCCTTTCTAGCCAGCTATGAAAGGTTTCAAGGTCTCGGTGTTTTCAAGCTCACCAGGTGCGGGGATGAGGAGGAGCGAGACCCGGGCACTTGACCCAAGCAGCCCAACAGGGTTAGTTCATACCATGAACGGCACATCTGATTTAAATTAGACAGTTTGCTGAGGACCTCTCTCTCCCATGACGGCTGCCATCCTGAGAACTCCCTGCCCCGGTGCTGGAGCCCTGAGCCCTTCCCTTCCTCCCGAAGCCACAGCGCTCGCAGTGTCCCACATTGGCTGTCACTGCTGGGAGTGCACAGCTTCTGCTGATAGAATGGGCTGAGGATAATCCTGGTAACTTTTATGTTGATATTGGGGTCAATATTGGTTCTTTAGTGTTATTAATGTTAATTATTTAGTCTTATTCTGTAAAATCTGTTTATATTTCAACACTCGGGTCCTTTTTTTTCCCCAATTCCCCTTCCCGGGTGTGGGGAGGGGTCATAGGGTGAACGAATAATTGTCTAAATGACAATAAGTTATTGTGGGCTTCTTAAACCATAACACCGATCTAAACATGAGCAGCACTTCTGAGCTCCTTCAGTTGCTGTGATGGCTCCAGCAAAGCCCGCGGCGCCACACGTTGCTCCAGGCTCCGCACTCGGTCCCTTTGGGGTTCTGCTGCCCTCCTCCTCTGCACAGACGGCTTCCTAAACTGCTCTCAACTCTCAGCTGTTTCTCCACTGCTGCTGTCAATACCCAGTAAATGCTGCCCATGGAGAATAAATTCCATTGATTTTTTTTCTTTTTTTTTAATTGGAGGCTTCAGAGGTTTGGCTGGCTGCGCAGACTGCAGTGCCAGGCCACCGGTGCCTCGGTGCTCCAGCTGGCACGCTGCTCGGTGCTCCCATCCATCCCGCCAGCTCTCCCGCCGGAGAGGACAGGGAGGGAAGCCGGGCACTGGCAGCTGAGCAAGCCCAAAGCCGGCTGCGCCAGGAGCCCGTTGCCCCTTCTGGGACCGGGGCTGCTGCTGCCATCCAGGGTCACCCCACCGTGCCAAGGCCAGATCCCAAGGTGGGCTACCAAGTGAAATCCCCTCCACGCTCCTCTTGGAAAGAGATTTCTTTTAATGCTTCAAAGGCATACACAGCTTGGCCGTCACTGGTCCTTTCAGTGTTCCCTGTCCCTCCTCTGGAACGCACAGTGCACAGGGCCTGTGGTGCTGCTGGTGCTTAGGAAAATATATTCTCTTTCCTATAAATGGCAAGGAGTAGTGCCCATGTTTCCAATAGCCTAAAATTCACATGCGCAGCATAGCAACAAGAAAAGAGATATTATTTTGAAGGGAAAAAACCTGGATGGCTTTAACTTGAGGAAGCTACGTTAGTCACCCAAAGAAAAATGTGTAACTGATAGATAAAAGTAGATAAATGCACCACGTTCAGTGTATGCTTAAAAGCATGCAAGGCTGGGTTTATGCATGAGAGACGTGAGAAAGAGCAAGAGTGGTAGGAGAAGGTTTGTTTATATTCCAGACATTTCAGCCCTAGAGCAGACTATTACTATTGCTCGTCGGTCTCTTTGAAGTCGTGATAGAAATTAAGCACGTCTGTTGAGTAGAGATGGACTGAAACGCACCCTTTAGGGCTGCAGGAGCCCCGCAGCCAAGCTGGGCGCCAGGCTGGGCTGGAGTACGGTTCCAGGGTCTCCAGCCTTTACACAGCTGCTCTTACGGCGCAGACTGTCCCCTCCTGCCCCCAGCCCCAGCGGGGGCGGCGCTGCCGGGGGAGCAGCCGGCGGGCAGGGGACGCGCACCCGGGGCGCAGACGCTGAGGCGGTCCTGCGAGGATCTCTGAATTTCTCCTGCTTCGGCAAGTGGCTGAAACAAGCATTTCCCTTGTGTAGCTCAGGCATCCCCTCCACGTCTGCTGTCCTTGTGTGGCAGAAGACCTGGAGGTCAGCTTAAAATGTATGGCAGCTTTTAAGTCTGTCCAGGCTCTTTTTAATGAAGTGACATTGAGGAAAAGAGAGCAAGCCAGGATTATAATAATACCATGTTTTAAACAGAACGATTTAAGGCTCCTGGGAGACAGCTATTTTGATAGCACGGTGAGGGGATGATACGCTTGCTCACAAACAGGCTTCGCGGTGGCACGGAGCCTCCCCAGCAGCGGCGGTGCAGCCCGGAGGGCTCCACGTCAGCCCAGAACAGGTTCGGCCGTGGACCGAAGCTGCAGGAGCGGAGGGGACTGAGGATGCACAGAGCCGAGAGATGGCTGCCGGGCAGAAGGTCTGAGCGTGCCGTCAGGTGCTGGCACGGTGCCTGGTGCAAGCGTGACCATCGCGGACAGGGGGAGCAGGCTGGGGCCGGGAGGCATCCCGCACTGAAGTCAGTGGGAGATCTGAACCACCCAGAGCCCTCAACACGCTGGAGAGAGCGCCCGCAGCCCGCGCACCCTGCGCGCCCACCTTGCTTTCGTAAAACAGCAGGATCAGTTCTGGCTGCAACAGAGGGGAAACGTGAAGATGAGCATATTTGACCTCTAAAGTGATATGACACAAGGCAAGAAGGTGCTCAAAAACATATATGATTTGATGTGGATATCTAATGCAGAAGACAGCACCCACTAGCACAGTACAACAAACCCATTAGCCTCTGGACGGAGTCACATCAGAGCAAGTCCCACTATGGTTAAAAATCTGACAGCTGAGTAGCTTAAACCACAGGATCACATCTTTTTCTATCCTGACTGTTCAGCTGTAGGGAATGCTGTTCGTTAACGTTTCCTTTCATACAGTATAGCTTCCTAGTGAGAAAGAACTTTTTCCAGTAGTTTTATACTGGGGGAGGAGAGGTTAAGATTGTTTTTTCCAGTCAAGCATTTCTCCCTTCTTCTCTCTCTGTTTGCTATGCAAGAAGATTTCTTTGCTGTAGCCTTAGCTTCATTCCATCTTGCAAATGGCTCTGCTCTCCAGAAGGCAAGCTGCTTTTCAATGAGCAAACTCTCAATGTAATGGATGAAAAAACATTATAAATAACTAATACTGCTGCAAACACTGAAAGACTATCCATCTTTCAGTAAACCGCACATGCTTTTCAGGTTTTGTGACTTCTTCTCCAGATCTTCAGGAAGTAGTGTATAAATATAAAATATTGCAGCTATCACCCTTTATTTCAGCAATCAATTTTGTTCTTATGCGATATTCATGTTTTGCAAAAATAGCTTTTTAAAAGGAGTCGCTCTGCTATTTGTGAGCTAAGTGAAGATATACTGTTGCAAATGGAGGAGCAGAAGAGGCCCGTGATGAGGGTGTTTTACAAATTGAGAGTGTGGTTTCCTGGAGAACAACAACTAAAAGAGGTCATGTAAACTTGTGCCTTAAACAGCCCCTGACTTCTCCAAACATTTGTAACTGTTTTCTAAGCGTGCCTTTAAAGTTTGCTAATCCTCAACACCTACATTGCAACGTTTACCTAAGCAAGTGGTGTGTACAAATGACATGGTATTTATCAAATACTTGCTTCTTGTGGTTTGTTGGCTTTTTGATTTCCTGCTGTTTAGCAAATGGAGTGCTGTGAACTGACTTAGCTTGGCCAGCTTACTTTGGAGCCAGCAAAAAATCACGAATGTAGCCAAAGAGGAACGCTTCTCCATGGGAAATGCCACGGTGGCTCATTAGCATTTCCCTAACACCACTGTCCTACCGTCTCCGCTGCTTCTTTGTGCTTTGTACGTGATGACACAGCTCGGCTCCACAGTCTGTTGAGGATCAGGTCAGCTGGGAGATGATCAGCTTGCACAAGGCACACATTGCCTTCTCCAAGGAGTAACAACATCTGAACGCCCCCTTGCTTTGAAAAACCTTGCATTCTTCTATTTATTATAAATGCAAACACAAGAAGTCTGCCCTCCTGCGGCAGGCTAAAGGCGCATGAATGCAGCCGTTTTACGGACTATTCTTGCGGGGCAGCAGCGCTGGCCTGGATGCTGGCTGTTACGTGCGGCAGAGCCAGCTCCAGGGTGATCACCCAGAAGGTGCCTCTTTTTATCTTGTAAATTAATTTCGTGGGTGCCTCATGGTTGTTTCCCATCTGTTGTGGCTGCTTAGGCTGTCTGGGAGCCAGACCTGAGAGCACAAGACGCCTTGCAGCTGCATGCGTGTTCGTGCGACGCGGTGCAGGGGCACCTGCCAGCAGGTGTTCGCATCTGCCCGAGCCTGGATTCCTCTTGCTCTACCCCGTCACCTCCTCTGAGGGTAGCTGCTGTGACAAGTATTTTTATGGCTCCTTCAGTGCTGCAAAATGCACTTACATTTTCTGTAACAGACGCTGCAGAATTTCGATCGTGGCAATTCGTAGCAAGCCTGCTTCTTTGGATTCAAATTAACTATTTTGGATGACTTAATGATAATCACAGTCATTCAGCAGAGACAAGAAAGAGGAAACTTTCAAGAACAAGGACAAATATCACCTGCTGGATCAGGAAAGTTATTATCAGGAAACAAGACAGAGTAAATAAGATTTTGAAGACCTGAGGTAGAACAGCAGTCCAATAGATTTGAGCTCCCACCCCAAACAGATTTACATCTCTGCATTTCTTTGGCGCCTGTACCTGCTGTAGCATTTTTCCACCCATACCACGGAAAGACATTTTCAAATCATTCCTGCACCAGTATCACTACGGGCACATCTCTGCATACACCTTTATGTTCCTCTCTTCATGGGGGCAGGGTGTGTGAAATGTGAGAAAAAACGTAAATTAAATCACATCCAATGCCATAGTTCGGACCCCTGTACATTTAAATGTACTTGCAATGCACCCCTATGAGTGGAATTGTTTCCTACCAAACGACTTGCCAAGTTGCAATCCTGCAAAACCCTCAGATCCTGATGCTACAGTTAGCTGCTAAATTGGTCTTCACTCTGTTTATCCTTTTAGTCTTATTTTTTTCCTTTTGTTTGCAAATAGAATTCTTACAGAAAGCAACAAAAACAAAGCAGCACCTGCTTGGCAAATTTCTTTGCTTCAAGTTGTTCATCCTACAGTGAGAGTACTAAAAAATGCATTTTATGTTTCTCTCTCAAAACTTCATTATAGAACAAGAAGGGCTTGAAGCTCTGAATGCTCACTAAATCCTTGAAAAATTTCTAATATTATTTGTGATTTTCCTGTTGCATGGCTCATTTTTCTCCTCTTACAAAGCGTGAAGGAAGACAACCATGAACCATGAATTCTTGGAGTTGTGACTGCATGGATTGCATGACCCAGACAACATTATTAATCTCATGAATAAATCAGAACCCATCAATAACCCTGAGGTAGAATTTCCATGCAAAGGTGCTTTCACAAGGCCCTGTATAAATGCTAAAGCTTCCTTTCAAATTCCAGTGCTATATTTCAGGTCCTGGAGGTAACATGTCAATTCAGACAGCAATGATGCCACAGCCACGCCTGAGGAGCCCCTACAGCTGTGAAAGACCTCGCTGATCCCGAGCCTCTGGGCAGTAACCCACCAGGGCGGCGGCGGAGAGCCCCGCCACCACCGGGCAGCTCACCAGTGCTGCTCGGAGGTTTCCTTCCCGACAACCCCATCACAAATAACCCTTTGGGGGTGGAAGAGGCATCAAACATCTCACATCCCAGAAAGCTGCTCTCGAGGTCAGAGGAAAGGGTGAACAGGGCAGAGCTGTGGGAGAAGCCTTCGCAGCTGCTCTGTTAATCAAGCTCACCACCTCTGATGACCCCCGGCACCATTGCGCCGGCTCACTGAGGCAGCTTTCGCTGCCTGTGATGCAAACCACAGAGCTGACACTGGCTATTTTAAACATTAATTAGCTGGTGGTGATTTCAAAACTTTTGCTCTCAAGAGCCGTATATGACCTGAGATCAGCCAGGCCTGAGCAGGTCCATGCCCTGGCTGTCCCGCTCCTTTGCAACCCCAAGGGGCAGTAAAGGGTGAGAGGATGCTTAGTGATACCCAGCTCCTCTCCGAGCGAGGACAGCATGCAGGAGCTCACCTCAGAGCAGGAGAGAACAGCAGCAACAGCACTGCTGCTGCTGCAGACATGCTGTGGAAAGACATACGGAGAAGGGCTGGAGGGCAGGCACTGCGTGGCAAGCATCGGTCCTCAGGCCTTTCCTTGAAGCACGGCTCCACACAGAAAGGCGTTTGTATTCACGCAGCACTGTGCTCGATGTTGGATCTGCTCTTGGCATCCCGGCGCAAGGTCCTGTGTCGCACTGGGGCAGTGCCCTGTGCCTGACGCAGTCAAGGACAAGGCACCGGTGCCGACACGGCACAGCCACGCTCCGAGCAGAGCGTATGCATCCTTCAGGGAAACTGTTTTCCTGAGATGGCCAGAATACTGTGCAGACGGCTGGCCAGGCAGCTCAGGTAAGCCATGAATAAGTGTTCAAGTTATGTGCTGTTCGGCCAAACAAAACCCGCTGAGATTTGCTCCCTGCAGTGTTTATCTCCTGCTGAAAGCTGGGCCAAGCGGACCGCAGTGCTGCGCCCTCCATCGAGTGGGCTCTGGCACAGCCGTGCCAGCCGGACGGGTGGGACCTTGACCCACAGCGTGTCTCCAGCGCCCACGGGCCAGGGCTTTGTCCCAGCTAGCCGGGGTGGGTGCAGCTGAAGCTCAGCACGTACCAGGACACCCCACAGCCAAGGGTACGACAGCAGACGTCTGACACCACAGTCACCACTGACTCGAGCTGACCCACTATCACTCCCCGCCTAGCCAAGACCTCCCGCCCCGCCATGGGCACTGCTCAGCAACCGAGGATTGGCCTCGGCCCGCGCTCAGCCCCGCTCTGTGCAGGGGGGTGAAAGCCTCCAGAGATGCAGCCAGAGCCAGGGAACCCCCTGCAGCCCTTGGTGCAGAAAGGGGAGGGGAGGAAGAGGCTGAGAACAAGCTGCCCTTGTTCCCCTGGGAGTGTTTCCAAGATTAATCTCTGCAGAGATAAGAGTCCTAAAATATTTATATGAAGAATTTCATGCTTCAGTGTAAATCCCAGTGTAAGTCCTACAAGAGCGACAGGGTTTTTTTCTCCTCCCTTTCTCTCCTTGGCTCTGTCTCTCCACACACATAAAAATAAACTGATAATATCCAGCTAGGCTGAATAAATTCAAAGCTATTGAGCTGTAGAATTACAATTGCCCAGAGAAAAGCACAGAAGGAAGCAACTTTCCTTCCTACAATGCAGGAGTGAGTAATGGAGCATAAACGTGTGAGCCGAGCTCCTGCACCCTCCTGACTGACACAAATACACATTGCCTGGAAGACGCCAGCTCGATTTGAGGTCAGACATTGTATGTGTTAGAGCTGAGGGAGCAGGAACATAACCATCAGCAAGGGGGAAAAGAACAACGCTATCATCATAGCACGGAGCTATCAAATAGCATAAAGAAATCAAATGTAATTGTGAGAGGGACAAACACCATATAATTCATAACATCAAGTGCCAAACTTGCGAGAGCTGCAGGACTGCTAAGGTCCCTCCAATGAGATATGTTTCAGCCCACAAACCGGTGATGCACGGGAGAGGTCCCAGCACCTGTGATTAACAACTGATTCAGCGAACACAAGAGCTGTCTTCGAACGGCTGCTCCAGAGAAACGGTGGTGGGAGACTTTGACCCTCAAACTCCACACCTATCCCAGTACCAAAAATATTATAATAATAGTCATCTTCCATTTTTAAAGTAGTTCATGGTTCTGTCATTGTGATGACTTTTTTCAGTGAGCCGCGGTGCTTTTGACAGCCCCAAGATTAGTACGCCTGAGAACCACCTGTGCAGAGGGTTAATCAAAGCTTCACCACACCAATCTGCCCCTTTGCCTGTGACCCAGGGTTAAGCCTGCAAGGGAAGGGTCCCCTTAGACATCGTCCTTTTTTTCCCTGTTGACATTGCAGCACGGCTGCTGATAATAGGGCTTGCTTTGAAAGATGAGGAATATCAGGTAAGAAGAGAAAAGACACCACTATAAACTGTTTTGCACAAAGCCACCGGAGAGCCACCGGCCCCTCCAGCACCAGTGCCTGGTGCCTGTCGGGAACCGCGGGCCAGAGCCGAGATGTTCCTGCTCTTCCCCCCAAAACTGCCGTGCCTGCCGCCACCTCCTCGCCCTCGCCCAGGCCCACGCAGCCCGGGGTGGGTTTGAGCGCACAGGGACTGTGCTCCCGGCGGCGAGCAGGGGCTGAGGCATCCGGACGGTTCAGCTGGTGTTTGGCGCGGGGCAAACATCGTAAATGACAGGCAGTGCCTGAAAAGCTTTCTGTTCTCAATGAGCAGGCAAAGGTATTTACCAAATCATCGTTAGCTATAAATTAAGCAGAAATGTCTTTCCATAAAGGCTCTTTTTCGATCCACAGAAAGGGAAAAATAAAAAGCCTTCACACAGGTGCCCTCAAACAGCACAATCCCATGCTGCCGATCCCAGCGACCTCAGCCTTCATCCCCTCCTGGCGGCTGTTCCCAAGCCCCGTGGTGCTGTTTCGAGCTCATTACGCACATGCCTCGTGCTTGGCAGTGCTTCCTACAGGGCGATGGAGGGCAGGGAACGCAGAGGGGTTACGGCACCCTCAAGAGCCCCACAGATGCTTGCGGAGCCAGGGTAAGGCAGAGCATCCCTGCCCTGGGACAACGGGCACCGCCTCCGGGCTCCGGCCATTGGGAAGAGCAGAGGAGCTGCGGCTGCCTTTCACCAGGGCCTAGGGTCCCACTGCACATGGACAATAAGAATTGGAATGAATAGGGCTGACAATGTAGTTAGAGACAATATACAATTTTTTTCTCAGTCATTATTGCCTGCTAAATTTAAACATGATAAAGCACATTATATTTCTGCCTCAACTTTATCACTTTGGAAGAAAATCCTTGGATATTTCCCAAATCACAGTCTAAACTAGAAGAGCTTTTCATTAAGTTTCTAGCAGAATTGGTTATTTTAGTCCGACTAATGGAAGTGTTGCAAGGGTAAATTATGTGAGCCCACCATGTGTTTTTGTTTGGAGGATGAGAGTGTGCCAAGGGGGCCCAGCCTGAGAGCAGGACAGGACCATCCTCTGACTGGTGATCAGCACACAAGAACTTCCCTACAAGTTGTTAATTGTAGTCTTACTCCGTTTTCAGCAGCTGTGAGCTGCTCTCAGACTTTCTCCGACTTCCCTATCTAAACAATTATTATTTTTTTTTGCATTAAGTTATCCCTAGAAAGCATCTGCTTCTTTTTCCTGTTGCTTATACCCTACAAAAACCTAGCATCCTGTTCCAAAACCCGCTATGACCACCTGCATCCTTCCTGCAGCCTCCTCAGGATGAGCTGTGAGCCTTTGTTGGGACCCCTGAGACATTTCCCCTTCTCCCAGCTGGGTCTGTTAACTGGTGGTGACCATCATACTGCAATCCCCTAGACTCAAAGACACATTTCTCAACAGAGTCATCAGTCCTGCACGTATAGAAAGATGCTTTAGAGATTTCTTTCCCATGCAAAAGTGAGGCTGTAAATGGAAGGACTCCTTGTCCACAGTCTCAGATTCCCCCTGGCCGTATGAGCTCATCTGTTTACTAATGTCAAACTTTTCCATTTGTCACCAGTGTTTTACGATCCTGACACTGAATTGCTTACGCAGGGCATGCAGGCTTCCAGGGCTGCAGGGCTAAAATAAAGGTAATGTGGTATAATATGCTGCTGGGATTTTTCACCTTGGATTCTTTGTTGATCTCAGTTTAGTAAATCAGCAAAACTGTAAGGGTGCCAGAAGCCCACGTTCAGATATCTGGCGAAATTTAAAATTGCATTATTTCTGCCATTTACAAGAAGACAAATTACTCTTCAGCATTTAACTTAGCATGTTTTCATCACAGTAAACAGTTTATCTAATGAATACAATGCACAGCAGCAACACTTACCTAGTCTGTCAAAGCAATTTCTCTATTTATTTAGTTAATAAAGATTTTTAAAAAATTATTCCTAGTGTTTTAGGAACAGTTAATGGTATGGTAGTGTGGTAAGATATATAACCTATTGCAACATTAACAGGCAATCTCTTAAAATGTATTAACAGCCTCATATCATGGAGAAGAACCCAAAGTGCAGTCTCAGTACTATTCACCTGCTTAATTCCGAAGACACAGTTCTGCCCTTAGCAAGCACTCCTTCCCCGGGGGATTGGCTGCGGGTGAGTATCACCAAGCGTTTGGCTTTACCGACCCCAGGAAAGGCTGGCCGCTGTCAGCACACAGTCCTAACACCGACTACAACTGCTAAACTGCTTAAGCATAGACTCAAGATTAGAGAAAAGGAGAATTTTGCAAAATGTTTCCAAAGGTCAGCAGAATAGGGCAAATGGCTTCAGAGCCAAGTGAAGTACTGTGTTTCCAAAAGGAAATGAAACGGTGGTAAATTCATTTCTCCTGTAATAACACTGCTTCTTTTAATACAAGACGTACAGGCACTTAAGACAGTAAGGCCAGAGAGGAAGCCTGGGAATGCAGCCATTAGCTTGTCACCTCGCTGCACAGGCCACGTAGATCATTCCTCACCCATTACCATAGGCAGCGGGAAACTTTGATCTGCTTTTTAAGAAGGTAGTGCACAAAAACGTTTCAATGCACCATTCCGCACTGGGCATCCATTAAAGGAAGCAAATATGGCCTAAGCCTTCCTATGCAGTTTTCATAGAGAAAATAAATAAACTTTTCTGCCAATACTGTGTGACCTTATAAATTCCCTTTACAGCAGCGCAGTAGAGTAGTCACGTGAAGCAGACACTGGGTACTAACCCACTTCAGTGCATTACGGCATGGTCCTGAAAACAGTTTCCTATTAACACCAGTGGGCTTTGGCTCCAGTGGCTGTTTAGCTGTATCTGGCGGATATCTGAAGGCGCTGACTGCTGAACCACTCTCCACTATACGTTAGACATAAGAAGCCGCCACCTGGGTGTGCAACCCTGGTGTGAAATCAAGGAGGACTACTTAATAACTGGTATTATGTCATCTGGGTGCTGTGCGAGTCTTTCGCCACTCTGGATATTAGAAAGCAAACCCCTCGTCTTTAACGGCAGCCAGCCAGAAAACAGAAGATAGGTTTAGTCTGGAACTTCTGCATCGAGGCAAAACTAATGCAATGATTTGGCTGGATGGAAGTGTCACGCTGACTACCCCCACCATGCAGATTATACCTGCCAGGTACAGAAACGCTCAGTAAGACGGACAAGCAAAAAAAAAAAAAAAAAAAAAAAAAGCCCAAAAGGTTCATTTGTGTAATTAAACAACTAATCCAGGTGTCAACTCAAAAGATGCATCCATGGTGTGGCAGAGATGAAACAAGGCAAGGCAAGTGCATCATATGGTGAAAAACACAAAAACCAGACAGAATTTTTTCTTTATATCCACGTCCATTTGCATGGCTTCTGTTAGTCATCGGCACAGAATCAGCTAGAGTTTTGAGCACGACATTTTCCAGATCAAAAATATTTTAAAGGTCTAGCTGTGAGGACTAGACATAGAAATAACTGTAAAAACCTATAGAATACAGTGATGAATTACAGCCTTTTTAGAATTTGGTTGTAGTATTTGATAGCAAGGACAGTGGTGAATGCAACGAACCAAAATCATAATGCCTTCAGGACAGAAACAAAACAAAGCCAGATCCCAGGCTGAGTACATCAAAGCAAATCTGCTGACATCAGTGGAGCGACGTCAAGCAAAGTACGTGGTCCACCACTGATGATTAATTCCAGCAGGCCCTTTTCAAGAGTAGGGAAGTGCAGAAATAACGAACTGGTCACTTGTGAGCAAACAAAGCACAAGCTTGCAGGAGGACAGAAATATTTCACCCCTTCAGAAAGCCTGTACATGAACAAGAGCCTTCTGAGCTTCTTGCTGCCACGACCTGGGTAAACAAGTTGCGATAACTGGAGTAGATCTATAATGAGAAGTACAGAAGTGGCTATAAATTTACATTGCAGATTTCTTACTCTGTTGCTTTTCTCAGCCTGAATACTATAGAACGGCCAAAAGTGATGAAGATAAACAGTGTGGTTGTTCCCCTTCACTACAAAATTGCAGTTCTAGTGTCATAAATTGTGATCTCTATAGGGACAGAATGAGGCTGCTTTTCCAAGAATTACTCTTGGGCTTTGTAAAAGCCACACACTGCAATACATTTAATATAATACCATTTTTATAACATAGCACTGTGAGACCTACAGCATTTAGTAATAAACTGTGAGTAAGCGCTGATTTGCCATTGCCAGAGCTGTTCCCGTAATAACATTTAAAGTACTGTATTCAATAAAGGTTTTTCTTCACTATACATCGATTTGTATAATCTTAGTCAGAAGAAACCTACCTGGCTTCTGACTGTGTCAGCAGCGTAACACTGAGAGCTACCGGAACATTTGTTCATTCTCACTTCTATTCACCTTGCAGATGTTCTCCGAGCTTTCAAACGGGGAATGACACTACAAGATGTCCTCAGTTGCCTACCAATCCTTCCCAGCTTTCACTTTCTGGAGGGGGAAAAATATGATCTTTCCCTTTTAGCAGTGCTGGGTAAGACAAACTCCCCTCACCGGGGCATGCAGCAAAGCCAGGCATCAGTGCCCAAGACACCCGCGGCCGGCACTGCTGCCCCGGGGAGGCAGAAGAGCTGAGCGGGGAGCCCCTTCCACCATCTCCATAAGTTTTGGGCTCAAACACACGCCGGTACCGGGGTGGGCAGCACCAGGCAGCAGCGCAGGCTGGCCAGGGAAGGATACCACAGGACTGGCATACCAGGGGTAGCTGAAGCCGATGTTTTACATTACTTTCCAACAGTCTCTTCTGTAATAAAAGGATGGAATAACCCAGTTCCTTGAAACGTGATTAAGATGTAGGGCCTGATTTCTGCCTGTTGCAGGCTATCCTGACTAAGCCTCTTTGACATCTATTCATTTTTCAGATCAATGCTCGTTATTAGCTTGCATGGTTAGCTTTGTTCTATTCAGGAGGGACATCTGATGTGCCCTGACAGCTCTATCCATATTTAAAAGGGACTATTGGCAGATACGTGTATATAGGGTTACTCCAGTTTCATCTAGCTTGTCAGCTGCTGAAAATGGATTGACAAATACCTACTAATAGCCTAAACCAGTAGAAGAAATTCTAGTCTTAGGAGAACAACAAGTGGACTGCAATTTTATGGGTTCTCCAGAAAATGTTTCTCCTTCACAATTTGAAACTTAAGACATTGCTCCAGAATGTGCAGCAGCTCAGGACATGTGGAAACAGGATGCTCCTAGTGGTTAATTATGGATTTAAGAACATGACCTGACTGTACCAGGTCATGACAGTTCTGACCTAGCTTTTCTTTTTCAGCATCACAGTTCTGGTTCCCTCCTGTGACGGGTTACTCAGTCCAGTGGAAAGCAGCTCTGCCTTCTATGGAACAAAAAGATATCCAAAAGTCAGCTGTACAACTTCACCATGCTTTTTAAAACAGACAGTTCCATCGGAGCCAGGAATCAAAGATACCTTCTTCCAGACCCCATGTTGAACTTCTGATTGATACTGCAATTATTGTTTGGGTTGGGGTTCTTTTGTTCGTTTGTTATTGCTGTTATTGGATTAAAAGCATTTGTGGATACTCACATCTCAAATTTTCTGTTTTCTTTTACAAAACAGAGCCTTACATGACTTTCTCAGGAGTCATTTCTTCTTTGAGCAGCACATGAAATTTCCGTACTTCAAATTAGCTAAACCGGCCAGCTACAGATTGACCTCTGACAACATGCCTTTTGTTAATTTCCCACATTAATAACGAGGATTTACTCCAGGCAGAGCAAATTCTCAGGACTACCCAGAGAAAGACAGTGACCAAAAGGAAGCCCAAATTCTCACTATACACAGACATCCCCAGCAGCCTGAAAGCACCTCAGACTGGAACGCCCAACTGTTTCCCCACTATGAAAAGACAACAAACAGCCTTGCATTGCAGAGGACATCTCCAGAGGAAACAGATTCTCACACATTGTCTCCTTGAACGGGGGAAAAACAAATTCTTAAACAATATTTCCATGTGTGCCTTATTAATGGAAACAACTGCATAGTACGAAAAAAAAATCAATGGCTTGTAAAAAATCCACAAATCTGCTACAGTATCTTGCTGTCTTCTTTATAGTAGTGGTCAATACTGAATATTAATTGAAAATCAATGGTACCGATAATACTTCAACTAAATATGGACTACAGCTCAAAGTTTTCTTGTATCTTCTGTGTGGTGCTTTCTCCAATATCATCTCAACCACTTCATTTTTTGGCTATAATTAAAAATACTATCATGTGCTGTCTGAAAACTAGTCACAGTCTGTTCATAAAAACCTGCTAGGAAATGTATCATTGTGATCACAGCTTTACACAGAAACTTCTCCATGTAGCCAACACGGTGGCGCACATCCATTTGAGATGATCAATTAGGCATTCAGAAGACGCAAAGAGAGATTGTTTTTTCCCATTAATGAGTACAAATGCTGCAGTTTAATTTAGAGAAATTATACCCTTAGTACCTTCCCAGAAGCATGGCTTTGAATGACAGGCATCTTGATTTTGTAGAACAATGTCTGAAAAAGAGTGGCACAAAAATGCTGTCTCCAGCATGTCCATAGGGCCATTTCACTGCCTATCAGGACAAATGTCCTGGGGCACTAAATAGATTACATTTATAATAATTATGTTAGAATTGCAGTGATGAATTCTGACAGCTGTAACTTCTGCAGGGTTATGACTGGAATGCAAAATTGTGGATTATCTCATCATACTTGGAATCTGCTTCTAGGGCTTGATTTTCCTTCAGCAAGACCCGGAAAACCCAAAATTAGCATTAGCAGTGGTACACCTCCACTGCAGATTCATGATAAAAACAGTGGACCCATTTCAATTAACTGTCAAATTCATACCCCTAATACAGTAGGAATTCAATACAATTTGAAATTAACTATGGTAGCAATAGAGAGCAAGTGGATTACATCGTACTGAAAGTCTACAAGAGGTGCAAAACCATAGTTTATGGAAGTCCTCTTTGACACTGAAGTTACAATTATCTATCCCCAAGCACAATAGATAAAAAAAGAAATACAGAAAAGTTGCCATAAACTGCTTTTCATTTACAGTTGCAAATACATATAAACATAAAGGGTAACTAGTGCCAACAACTATTAGAAGGACAAGAAAATTCACAGCAATAGTGACAGGTAACTGAGAGAACATGAGAATTTCTTGTTCTAGTCCAGTGGAAGGCTTGTCCACATGAGCCTGCAGTCAGGTGCTTTTCTGAATAGCTACTCCTGAGAGAAAGAATAGCGGCTGTGGCCTAATAACTGGTACTTTACAGTAGCAGGAGTTTATTTTCCAGTCTATCTTGTCACCAACTTACTGAATCCTCCCACAGCTCTTCAGAAGGAACACGTCCTGAGGTTTGGCTGAGATGGTGGGCATTGAACGTGACACATCCACTTGCAGGGCAGAGAACAGATGTCTCCCAGAAGACTGATCACATCAGAAGATGGATGCCCATACACTGCTTGGAAAACGGTCAATCCTCTGTGCCAGATGGATCCCAGCTTCCCTCAATTCTGTCCTGTTTTAATATATACTCAAGAACTTTCTGCTGGAATGCTTCATTTCCTCCCACCCAGGACAGCATGGTGCTGGGGAGTCAGGCAAGTGAGACAGCCCTTCCCCGGTGAACCCGGCTCACTGACTGCTCTCACCCCGCCTGTGTGGGACAGATTGCCACTTCTCTAAAGGCATTTACATGTGTTTCATTCTTTGTAATGTTTTAAAAACAAAAAATCAAGAGAAACAGTCCTTGTTTTCATGATTTCATTCTGAACCCACCCACAAAACTGTTTGTGTGAACACATGGGGTCTGCCGGGCATGTCCTTCAGATACCTTCATATGCCTTGCTTTTTCAAAGAAATGCATTTCTTTCCATTTCCTGACCTCTCATCCAGATTCATTCTCCTCTGACCTTTTCTGGTTGTTTTTTTCCTGTAAATAAGGAGGAAGGAGAGAGGACTCTCTTAGTGGTTTAAACCAGTCTGATGGCATGGAAAAATGATCCCTTTGACACAATGAGTGCTACACAAATATTCTCTCAGCTGTGTTTAAACAGGATCTTTGTGTGTTGATCATCTAAGGAACTGCAGACAGAATTACAAGTAGAGCCATCTTCATATCTTGTGCCATAGGCATGAATTTGGGATGCAGAACCAATTACCCAGACGTGCTGGGGGAGAGAAGGGCTCAGCACGCAAGAGAAGAGCTAATTACAGGTACCACGTGAACTCACTCAGAACTGAAATAGTTATCGGGCTGGTATCTTTCACTTCACCATTTCCCAAACACCATTGCACTAATATTTATCATATCTTTGTTTTGATTAAGGAAGCACCTGCTCCCTAAATCTAAATATTTGAAAAGCTTTGAAAAAACACTCACTCCAACATAAATCACATTTGGCAACATGTGCCCCTTTGAGAACTAAATAACTTGGATCGCTTGCAGTATCTCTAGATCACATCTTGTTCCCACGGAAAGTGGAACTTTCTTGCTCTTACTCTTGCTGTAGTTCAACCTGATGTTAAAGCATACTCCTATTTCTCTGAGCCATGTCGCCTCACGAGTACTACAGGCAGGGAATTAAATGCAGGACTAAGCCCTTGGATTGCATCGAGTGAATTCAAGAGGAAAGCCTGACAACTATGGACAGAACCAAAACGAACAAAAGAGAAGCAAGCACTGGCAAAACATGAAGCAAAGCCTTATCTGAAATCATGCACTTCTGCAAGTGTTATTTCTTGCCTGCGAGTCTTCCAGAAGTATCATCACGATCTCAGCATGCATTTACTCTTCATGTTGGGAGCGCCTGAGTGAGCGCATTGTGTAGAGGCTGCCCTTACAGTAAAGGAAAGCAGAAGAAAGATTCAAGAGGTTGGGGTTTTTAACAATTGTCTGTGCGTGTATTTACATTCCCTCATTGCTTCCTATGGCGCTTCCTACATCCACAATTGCACAGAGGGAAGCAGATTAGACCTGAGATAGATACATTTTTTTCCCCTGTCCTTCTAAACCAATCTAAATTATCCAGATTGCACAGCTGGGTGCATCCCAGCTCCACAGCCATCTAACACCCACACCACCACACTGCCGCGCCATTCCACCCGTGATTTGAAGGGAGACAGATTCTCCTTACATTGTGCAGTCTAGAGCTACAAGAAACTTCAACAATAAATGGTTTTAATCATCTCAGTGGCGTTACATGCAATACAAAGAAAAGCGAGAAGTAGGATTTTGTTCCCAGCGTCAATTGTTAAGGAGGGGAGGGGGAAGTCATTTATTCATGAGCTCAACCTACGTAAGAGGGAGTATATCTGACACAAAAGAACATTTTAGTAGTTCACAGAATGGTACAACAGGATTCAGCAGGTGAAACAATTACAATTAAAAACCCTGGAAATAGAACCTGAGCTGTAAAAACAATAAAGTTGTGCAGCGATCAGAATTTCCGTTTATCAGAATGTTGTGCAGTTTCAAACTACAGCTAATTCCATGTCAGAATGGGGTAAAAAGCATATTACAACTCTGAAATTACTTTTTTTTAATGCCACAAGAGATTTTATATCATTTCAGTTCATTACAGTACAAGCTGCAAGCAAGCTTTGGTATGAAATACAAAGACACATTGCTTCACTCTTGAAAAGGTATGTTTTGACCATGCATTTCGTTTGTCCCTGGCTGTCGCGCTGAGAGCGTAAGTCTGATATGTGGCTGAGGCATGCCCTTCCGTTGTGTCACGAGGGTCAGGAAGGACCCCCTTGCTTTCTAAACTCCTTCTCAGAGAGGAGTCTCGGTACAGCTGGATCCAATCCTAGTCCCAGACTTGGTCATCAGTTTATGTCTAAAGGATTATGGATGTAGCCACTTACCGAGGTTTGCTTGTTTCAGAGCCCTGCCAAGGGCTTTCACTGAGACAGTTTTGCAAAGTTGAGAAAGATAAATGATTTATTAAGGCAACAGATTTAACAAATTGCCATTGATAAATACACTCATGGCAGAAATCAAGCTTGAGTTAATAGTTCAGCACTTTTGTCAACAATATTTTCCCGGTAACATCCGACATAGTCAGAGGCGCAAGTCTCACCACAGAGGCATTCCTGCTTGGGGAGGGGACAGCCCAGACCCATCCAAAGCTCGAATTCTCATTCTCCAAAGAAAGGATTCTAAACACCAGATTTTGACTTTTGGCCAGGTGGGACTAAGTCATTTATCATGTGCCAATTAACTCTTAACAAGGCTTGCGTTGGGTGCAGAGGGAGGGTTGCTCCCCTGGCTTTACTGAAATAACATGGGGCTGTGGGGGCTTGGCCCCACCCCGGGTGTCACCCAGGTAAGATAACCCGGGTATGCAGCTCTCCCCCCACTACCGGTGCAAGATAAGCGTGTTGCTTAACTTGACTCAAGTGGGATTTACAATGACCCTGTATTCCAGCACCGACAAGCCTGGTAATTTCCCACACTGGCCATTTCCTTCGTATCAATACGCTCTCGTTTTCGGTGTTAATGAAATAACAATTCTCAAAGGAAAAATGTCCCATCAGAAAACTCTCTATAGCTGTAATTGTGAGCTAGAAGGCCAGACTGCCAAAAGGCGCAGCAGGTATTTCAGTAAATGAAGCGCTTCAAACCAACTGTCTTTCTGGAATACCTTAATTCAGGTATTGATTCTGAGGTTACCTATCCAAACCTCTGAACATAGGTCCTGGGCTTCAGTTATGTCTCTCTGTGAGCACTGATGTGAAAGGAGCCCAATGAATAGGACTTTTCAGGACGGTAGAAACCAGGCATGCACTTTCCTTGGTGCTATTCTTAGACTGAAATATTCATCCTCAGATTGCTTCTGTATCCCTAACTGGGTTGTCTGGCAAGCTGACAGACAAATCTTAGTAAAAGACAGACTTGATAAATATGCCAGGAGATGTACTTGCAGTCTTTTTACACAAAGAAAAAAATAGGGGAAAAAGAAAAAGAGAGAGAATAAGAGAGAAGAAAATGCAAATTGCTCAGCTGCCCTTGCTCAGTGGATGACTTCTGGAAAAGGGCAGTGAGAAAAATTATCATCTACGCCAAACAAGGCAAGGCAAAATATTTTGGCTGTCTCTTTCTTTGCTTGATGTACAAAACCAATCTTCTGGTATGTCCTAGATCTAAGCAGGAGAAAGACTATTGTCAGGCCTGCTCCCACAGAAGTTCTAGGAAAGCCCCTCCCAAGCCCCATACACTGACTTGAAGCTGGGATGCACCATCGCTGCTCTGCAGGTTCAGAGCTCAGCTGCAGGCTTGGAGACAGCGAGCCAAAAGATTACGAAGACCAAAAAAAGCATTTATGTTTCTTTCTATTTGTCCCAGGGTCTGAGCCTGAGGTTGTAACTTGAATCAAAGTTTCTCTACAATGTATGAACAAGAAAGATGCTTTCAACAAAAACAAAATTTTATATTCTTCTGTAATCGCATATTTTGGCGCAAAGTCTCAAAAAGTTCTGGGATGTTCATGGTAAGCTGATGAGCATTGCAAGACATCTAAATTCAGGCAGCCTGAACAAGCTGCCCCAGGCAGCTCTTCGGTCACCAACCAAAGGGTGTCAGAGGGGAGGGCTAAGTCACCCCCCAGAGGTACCTATGTGTCCTCTGTGGACTAAAGAAATAAAGTAAAATTAGATGGGGTGGAACCAAAGCCATCTTTTGTGAGTATCAGAAGGGGTGGGACCTGGATGTGTGACAGTCATCGTGTTGTTCTTCTGCATCTCCCGTCTCCTGGCAGGGTGCCTGCAAGGGCAAAGCATGATCTGGAAGCTTTCCCACCAAGTCATATTTCTCCAAGTCTGAGCCCACAGATAAACGAAGCTGTCATTCTTAATAACTTTCACCTGGCTCATGGAGGTAATGTGATAATGCTTGCTTTTACGTGTACACATGTGTCGCTTCTGTTAGCAGCAGGATACACATGGGAATTGAAAGGAGCTGGCTAAGTTCCCCCAGGCTCACGTCTCCAGTCTGAAAGATTACGGTTGCTGAGCTCTGGCATTGCTTTGCCCACAGATAAATGTAAAAAAAGAAACTGCACTTTCAGAAGAGGGAGATAACTAAAATTTATTCTGCCGATCACTCGGCCTGATCCTAAAGATTGATCAAGTGAATACATTTATTGGTGACTTTTCTTGAATGTTATGCACTGACTTGATCAAGCTAAAGGAAGCACAAGGAAACCTGAAATTATAACTCAGAGAAGAAAAAGTTCTTAGCAACCATTTATTATTACTATTATTTTTAATCAAAATAAAATGAGGTGAAACAGGACAGAATGGTGGTCCTGCACCACTATGTTACTACAATTTCACAGAACGAAGGTGGAGTCGGTTATTTTCACTCCAGTTTTGCTTGTTTGAGGCACCCTTGAAAAATCATTAAAACCAAAATGAAGTAAACGCCTGACAGCTGAGAGCACACTCACCAAAACGTGAGCCAGAAAAGTCAGGACTACATTCAATGTGTCTTTAACAGAGATAAGCAGCAGCCATGGGAGTCAGAGAGACGGTGACAGATCCTTCCAGGTATAAACCCAACACACCAAAACAGACTGTCCCCGACTGATTTGTTTCTTATTTAAATCCGTGCCAACTCGCATGCCGTTGTAAAAATACTCTGCAGTTTTAACAGACGTTACACACAGATAAATTCCTTATCACAGCCAGCCCACTGCAAACCATACCTTTCCACTGGGCTGTTCAAGAACAACTCCAACCAAGGTCTTTACAGGAGTGCCTTAGCCCCTTGCAGTGAGCTATTTTCCTGAAGCTCTCAATTCAAGTCAGTAATGGTAAACATACCGGCCAAACCTACTTTCTCACCGGGTTTCCTGCTGTGTTCATGTGTGGGGTCTGCTGTCCTGAAGGGCTCTCTGTGGGTTCCCTTGCCAGCAGCTCCACAACTGTGAGATAGTGTCTGTGACTTGTAGGTCAATTAACATTGATGATCTTCAAGAAGAGATTTATGGATATCAAACACTGACCTTTACCAAACTAAAAGTCTGGCAAAATGATGTTCTTCCCACAGACATACACATGTCTAGTGTCCAAAACGTGCCTGTTAACTTGGTGCAGAAGGGGACTGGAGAGGCAATAGGAAAAGGAACAGAGAACAAATCCCGCCCCAGCAAATGGCACAAGGACACAGTGCAGCACACGGTGGAGTTAATGAGCATCTTCCCTCTAAGTTAATTGTGTATTTTATCAGGCCCTGAAGGCAAACACAGCATTTATCCAACCATGGGTTAAGACCCCTGGGAGGCTGTGGAAAGGCTGTTTGAAAGTGTTGTGAAGTATTAGTAACCCAGTTGTGCCGGCACAGGGGAGGGGGAGGCAGCTCGAAGCACAGGCTGCAAGTGTTTTCCCTCGGCAGCCACCGAGTGCCTGCAAGAGCTGGCAACAGCTCCGCTCCACCAGCCCGGAGCCGGGACAGTTCATGCCCACAGCCGGGACAGTTCACGCCCACAGCCAGCTTTCAGCCTCCTGCCCCCGTGGGGCTGAGCCGTCGCAAACGCAGGCCTGATGGCAAATGGGGCAAAGTAGTTTTTCAGCGGTAAAAGACGCGTGAAGGCCTGATGTCTCCCATTTGCAGGCCGCGTAGTGACAGAAGAAATCCTGCTTCCTTGGACAAATGTTTTAAGCTACGTCCTGAAGTCAGTGATGCTCTATCATGTCTCCACTTCCAAACATTTTGGACTAACGTGCTCAAAGCATGACCCCCAAACCCTTGGATGCCCCTGACCTTGGAAGGACGACAGCCTGAGGTTTAAGGGTGGTGATGCTCAGCACCTGCTAACTGCAGGGGCTTTGTTGGGGCACGGGAGATGAGGTGTTACTGTCACACCAGGTTCTCAGCCGCCAACAGGCAGTAAACTTTCCTTGGCTTCTGGTAGCTGTGGGTACAACCTGTTTTGCTATCATACCGACGATTCCCCAGCTCAGCCACTGACTGAAAATCTTCACACACAACAGATTAGTTGCCATATGCTGACTCTGAAGCTCTCAAAGACGACCTCCAGTCTGTTTGTCCTCATACAGCCGCCCTACACTCCTCCCTGTCTTGCACTACCCACAGATGGACGAGTTACATCTGAGCTTGCTCGTACGCGGGATCTTACATGATGTTTTATCTGCCTTACTGGATTCACGAAAAACAGTGAAAGCATTTTACGCGTTTCTGATACACACTGCAGAGCAGAAATGGCGTGCTAGCCCCATGTGCTGAGTTTGCAATACTGAAAGGGAAATCTCCAGTACCCGGGGAGATTTCTTCCAACTCTCCATCCCTTTCTCTTCCTTCTGGCCCAGGAAGACCCTCAGGAGCCACGCTCAGCCGTGGTGCTCCCCTCGGTGGTGCGGTGACAGCCGGGGCCCAGCCCTGCCTCTTCGCCCACCCGCGGCACTGCCCACCCGCTGCTTCGGGCGCCGAAGGAAGGCCGGTGGGGTTCTCCCGGTCTGCCCCTCAGCAGCCATTCCAGCGGCTCCTCGGCCCCGTTGCTGTTGGGGGCAGCCCCCGCCTGGCCCCTGGCCGGGGAGGGCCTTTGGAGGGGCAGAGACACCCTCCCTGGCACGGGGCGAGCTGGGGTGGGCCAGAGACCCCTCTGCGCCACGCTGCCAGACTGGCAAACAGACCCGTCGGCACACGGCCGCCAGCAGGACGAAGGGAGAGCTCGTCAGCGCTGCGACCGCCCGAGCACGTCCCTGCCACACACGGGCTCGCCGCAGCCAGCGGAGCAGGCGAGAGCGCAGCCACTGCCAGCGTGTGTACAGGGAGCGTAGTCAGCGCTGTGGGTGGGGACCGGCACCAAGCGAGGTGATGAGGCAGCATTGCCGGGTGGGCACAGCATCGGGTCACCCAACAGCGAGAAAAATGGAAGCACTGGACCCCACACGCCCACCACAGGTCATCAGTTAGCTGGTATTTTCACACATCTAGATTCTGATTTGTAGTTAAATAATAAGCCCCATCGCCAGCTGCTGTAACTGATAAGTCTATAGCAGCACAGTGATTTGCAGCACCCGGGATCTGGTGCATCTGTGCATCACAGCTCCTTCCCGGCTGGGGGTTGTCGGGGGACTTCACAGCCAATTCGGAAATCACGGAAGTGTATTCACCTTCTATGGTGGAAAAGAGCTGGAAACTGAAGATGAGTCTGTATTTGAACTGCCATGGTTGTAATATGTTGTAATCTCCAGCACATTAGTGTTCATGCTATTGACCAAACAGATTCTGCTCAAAACCAAACCAAGCTTAAAGCAAGCTTAAAAACATTCTGTTTCTTCATGAGTTACGTTTGGTCTCAAAGGAGACCTATATTGCTACAGAATCATTATTCTGTTGTCCGCACCCTTTGGGTACTTCATCAAGCAGCGTGACCGGCATCCAGCACGCACTGATTCACAGTCGTGAATAAACCTGGCAGTGAGGATTCCCCTGGCGGCTCCAGCGCAGCGTGGTCCCCTCGCCCAGACTGCGCTGTCACCCGCCCGGCAGAGGCCTCGGGTCCCCCCCCCTCCCTCCCAGGGCAGTGACAGCACACGCAGTGCGGGCACACAGAAAGAGACAGTTGTCCCACCTCACCCACGTCACACAGCGTCTTGACTTGGATTTCTATCTTCTCTGCTCAAAATCAGTATTGCTGCAATCCATTACTTTCCACAGGTCTCTGAGTTCAAAAGTAACAGCGTATAAAAGAAAGATGCACAGAAAACATTGCTTACAACTTTGCATTCAACTGCCATTAATTTTACATTCATTTTACATTCATTTTAATGAGTAGATTCATGCAAATAGTACAAAACCAGAAATATCCACTTACCAAGGATCCTTCTGTGAAGGATCACTAAATGCTCAGAACAGGCTGCTAAAAGCAGTCAGGATAAAACACACTATCAGGGAAGAGGAGAAAGAAATCAGATAAAATAAAACTTAGCAACAAAAGAAGGGAGTAACTGACAAAGGAGATAATGCAACTGAGGAGCAAAATTAGCCAGCCCTGTTAGCACTCCTCATGCACAACAGCTGAGCCATCAGTTAAAACTCCAAGGAAAATGCATCACTGCTAATAGCAAATATCTGTGTCAGCATCTTCCATAGGACTGTAAGGGGAAGCAGTCACAAATTATAGGGCTGACAACCAAGGTGGCAGTTCCTGTGACAAGAGCTTTCTGGCAGCCCTGGATGGCTGGAGGCAGCGGACACGGAGAGCCTTGTCCTCCCGCCCAGACCCTGCGGCAGCAGCCCCAGAGCTGGGAAAACTGGGCAGAGCAGCCCCAGCTGCACCCGCTCTGCCTCCCTGGAGAGACCCAAGTCTCCATCACCAAGCCTTTGGCTCCAAAACCCTCCGGCTAGTGAGGCTCCTGCAGCCCCTGCATCCCGGAAGGTTTATGAATTGCCCATATTTATATTTCATCTGACTTTCGAGGAAGATGCATTTGCACTTGACAATGACTGGCTTTTAGCAAAGCTGTTTTAATAAAACACTAGGCAGCTTTAAAGCCTCATTGAGATTACCACTTAGGAACAAAAAAAAAGGAGGGAAAAGGAGAAATTGTCAGCCAACATCAGTGCCACTTGACTTCCTTTTTGTCACCATGAGTGCCTTGTGTATGAACAGGAGCGCATCCCTCATGCACTATTAAAACTCTGATAAATTATGGTTACTCTTCACTCAGCACAAGCCTGCTCCTGAGCAAAACAGCACTAGGTATTAAAGATAAAGAGCAACAAAAGGAACCTAAAGAAGAGGAGATTCAAATTCAATTTAATTTATTTAATGTGAAATCAAAGTACTTTACTGAGGTGGTCACCAAGGCATCAGGATCAGACTGAAAATGAGAAGGAACCCCGAAGAGAGACGAGAGAGGCGGGGACACAGCCCACGGTGAGCAGCAGTGTCTCTTGATCGCTGCAGGTACAAGAGGAACTGTGGTACTGGTTTGCTTAAGCACATTCTCATTGTACTGAAGTTTAAAACAAATCTCTTCCACACTGCAGCCAACACAGTTCCTCGGCCACATCTCACCTGAGGACTACCGCAGTGCTTTCAGAGAGAAACGAGCACCTTCGACATTCGTTTTGGTGTGACAAGAGCACACAGCACATTATCATCAGGTCCTATAAAACCCATCCGTTTGGGGGAAGAGGTGAACTGGGTAGCTGCTCCAGCCTTTTCATCAGCTTTGGTGAGCAGAGACGAGCTGTGCGTGCCTAGAAGCAGCGAGAGGTGCTCCCTGCACGGCTGCTCACGCCGGTGAAGCCTGTGCAGGGTTAAACAGCAGTGCTCCTTCACAGCAGGCCACCAGCGCACACAAACAGGAAAACATCCTTCTGGGAGCAAAGGATGTCCCACGCCATGACTGCTCAGCAAGGAGACGCTTTGATCCCAGCGGTCTCTGCTGATCAGCACCGGGACTCGGCAGAGCCCCTGGCCACGCTTCCGACCAAACCCTGCAGCTGCCAGCGCAGCCACCCTCGCCTACACCACCCACAGATCTCGTTCTCGCGCACCTCAGCTCAAAATCTCTCATTAGCATGTGAAATCCAATCCACAGTACGTCTATTGTCATATTATTTCCAAGAGAAGCAGGGAAAATACAGCAAAGTGCATTTCCATGTACTGCATTTGACAGGGAGCTGATCTTTTCCTAAAGAGTTCAGACCTTAGAAGCTTCCCCTCCATTCTCTCCAGAAAGGGATCTGAAAATAATAAAAACAGTGGTATTTTTCAAAAGAATTAGTGCAAACAGCAAAAGTTCCTCACTCCAGAAGCACCCAAAGGAGCCAAGGTGTGCAAGTTGCCCAGCTTTTCATTTCTACAGCCTCAGTCCACCACTTTCAAATGCAGGGCTGCCATGAGATAGCGGTTCACAGCCTCCCAACCTCGCCGAGGCAGGGCTGCAGCCGCCGTGTCCACAGCCCCCACCATGGGCTGGACTGTCCCGGAGCCATTCCTCTGTGCTCTGATCTCCTGTCACCACCGGTCCTGCTGCTCCGCACTGCCCACCATGCTGCACCGCACGGAGCGAGCACCCCTCTTCCCCTGAGACAGCATCACCGTCTTCACCAGGAGGTGCCACCATGCCGAGCACCACGGGGATGCGCGCCCTCAGCTCCGCAGCGCCCTGGAGCCATCACAGGAACGCGCCGTGCTCCAAAGGGCAGGTTGCTGTTGAGGAGATCAACAGCGATGCAATGACCACAAGCAGGTTACGTTCGCTGTGCCTTCCCCCCAGGACGGGCTGCAGGGACTGTCCTCCGTTTTTGTGCACAAGCGATGTCTGCCAGAAGCAAGATCTGCACCAGCTCTGGGAGATATTTGCACCAGTGTCCCCCTAAATACAGGCAAGAGTCTGGTCATTCCGCTCGCTCTCCCTGTAACAGAGGACTTGCTCACTTCAGTGAGAAAAGAAAAAAGTTAGGGGAAGGATTAGCAAGAATGACAATTTCAACAACTGGGTTAACGTCTCTCAGTGGAGACTAGATCTGTCAGCCACTGCGATCAAAAGAGCTTTGCATGGCCACAGAGTGGCCTTACCTCCACTACGGTGAGATAATGATTGATTGATTTCACAGGCTTTTATGCTGAATTCTGTTTTCTCCCTATGGTCTTTATGGCAAGGTAAGCAATACAAATAGCCCCAAGGTACATTAACTCCGCTGGAAGGAAAACACATGATCCTGTCGTAAAGCATTCATCCCATAATTCTTCAAAACCATAAGTAAGGCTGTAATTTGCTATCGCTATGATCCAGCCATTCATTTGACTCTTCCAAAACTGTTCTTTCTGCAGAGATCATTCTGCACATGAAGCAAAGCTAAAGTATGGCATCACCAACTCATTTGTTTTAGGTTTTTGGTTTTGTTGTTTGGTTGGTTTTAAGATGCGGAGTGAGTAAACGCAGCAGGCTAAATCAGACCCAACACAGTCAAAAGCGCTGCACATCCTCCACGTCCCCCTGGGCGAGGGGTCACTGGAGCCCGCTGCAGCGCCGGGTGCGAGGTTGCCCAGTGGGCTGAAACCAGCCTGGCAGCACAGAACTGAAAAGCTCTGCGTTTTGGTGCCGTTCCCCCAAGCCACCCCCTGCCCGCTGAGCTCGGGCTCAGACGGCAGCGCGCGCCTGCAGCTCCGTCCAGCCTCAGGCAGGCGAGCGAAGGAGGACGCGCCTTCGCCCGTCCCCGTCAGCCTGCCCTGGGTGAGCCCCGCGCCGAGCACGAGCGGCACCGCAGGGACGGGACCAGCCCAAGGCTGCCCACCGGCCACAAAAGCCCCTAAAGCCCGGCCCGGTTTTGTCCCCCCAGCAGAGAGCCGCCCTCCAAAGCAGCCGCAGGCAGTCACAGTGGTTCTGGCCCCGGCTGTGCTGGCGCTCCCCAAAGAGAATCACACCAGTTACTGTGTTATTTGGCCAAGTGAAAAAAACAAATTACTTAATTTATAAAGAGGCAGGAGGCTTTGATGCAGCAAATAGGAAGATTGCTCTTGTTAATATTTTATGTTATTGTTACAGCTAAATATTATTTCCCACTTTGCCTAGGCTGAGGCTTTAATCTTTGAATTAAAAACTTCTCTTTAAAAATTCAGCAGAACACACATGGTGCATAATATTTTAAGACTTCAGTCCAGCTTCACCAGTGCTGGCGAAAGGAGATGTGAAATGCCCCTCTGGGCCAAAGCCCTTCGTGTCCCACAGGAGAACCAACAGTCAGCGCGTGCTCTGATTTCCCTCCCACCAGCAGCACCGGTGCCATCCCATCCACACGCCGCCGGAGCGGGTTGGTACCGGCACCAGGGAAACACGGAGCACGTCCCAGGGCCCTGCCAGGTGCCTTCGAGCACTGGGAACCGGCGCTGGTGAGGCTCTGCCGCAGGAAGTGTCTCCAGCCTGGAGCAAAACACCCTCAACAGGGCTAAGATTTACCAGAAAAAAAAGGCAAGGTGGAGGGGGATGTTTCCGTGAAACACAAACACTTTTTAGGAGGAGAAATGAATCAGTGAATGCGTAATTTTGACTGATTTTTTTTTAACCACAGCTAATTAGAATGTATTTTAATAACTGTTGGACCTTTACACAGAAATGAATTAAGCCCTGCTGAATAATACGTCCTCTAACACACATGCAGTCAGTGACGCTTCCCTGTGGCAGACTTAATCAGAAATGGAAATTCATTTAGCACCTCATTGATTAATCATTATGCCACAGCTCTTCAACACAATGGAATTAAAAGGAACCATATAATATTGTTACACAGTTTGCTTGTGGGGAGCGAAGTGGGACACATCTTACCATTTCGCATTGTTTTTTGTTACAATTTCCTTTGTTATTTGGGTTTTACTCCTTTTCAAATTGCTGTCTTATGTTTTATCCATTGTATTATTGCACTTTCAATGACTTGCAGTCAAAGTGAAGTCAGGTAATTATGTTCTAGATAAATGCTAATATCTACACTGAATGCTTTACACGTGGATAATTGCTCAGCCCTGTGCTTATTTTCTGGGCTCGGAGCCTCCATCTCCAGAGAATTTGCGCAGCCTTTGCTCAGCGGGGAGCGAGCAGACCTCGCAGGGCAAGACCCCCGCTCCCGCAGGGGTCGGCAGCAGCCCCCTGCTCTCCCGTCCGCCAGGACCCCGCAGCGGCAGAGGGAGCCCACGCATGGCCCCCTGGTACTGGGGGTCACCCCACCGCTGCAGACCACCCCGGGGCCCGGAGGGATCGCCCCTCTCCCCGCTGCCCCGCCACCCCACAGCTGGCCGCTGCCCAACAGCAGCAAGAGGCGCAGGAATGCTGAGAGCGGATCCCATCAACACCGATCAATACCTACAGGGTGGGTGGCAAGAGGATGGGGCCAGACTCCTTCCAGTGGTGCCCAGCGACAGGACAAGGGGCAACAGGCACAAACTGGAATATGGGAAGTTCCATCTCAACATGAGGAAAAGCTTCTTTCCTTTGAGGGTGGCAGAGCACTGGCACGGGCTGCCCAGAGAGGTGGTGGAGTCTCTTCTCTGGAGATACTCAAAACCCGCCTGGATGCCGTCCTGTGCGACCTGCTCTGGGCGACCCTGCTCTGGCAGGGGGTGGATGAGATGGTCTCCAGAAGTCCCTTCCAACCCCACCATTCTGTGATTCTGTGAGAAGCTTGCTGTGAATACACACAGCCTCAGAAGAGTAGGAGGCAGTAGGAGAAAGATATTTAGGTGTTTCAGGCCATTTCACCTGTCAGAAACCTGACCATCGAGAGGCCCTTGAGGACGGACACACGGCCAGGCAGATCACCACTGCCGAGAGCAGAGCACCCCGCTGCCTCCAGGCAGGGCTTGAACCCAAACTTCACCACGGCTTCGTTGGCAAAAGCGGTTAAGGTTTTCCAAAAGAGAGTCAGTAAAGGCAACTTCTCCCAGAAAATTCTTTACACACATTATTCAGGATGATATTTGTGTTAATCAAGAATTTGTAGGTCAATGACTTTAAAAACCTTTAGGCTATAATTAAGTGTCTAAAATTCACATGAGAATCAACATGGAAATTAAAACCAATTACATTGCAAAATAACACTTACTGTGCCCTTCTGCAGCACCAAAAATCATGTCTTGAAAGAATTAATTCCCATTACCAGGGACTAAAAATTAAGATAGGACGCCTCCTGCACAATATTTTAAAGTTTGCAATGGACTATTGAAATATGGGCCACAGAATATTTTCAAACCTATAGCATCTATAACATCAGATGTCACAATTTAGCAAATATATTCTGTACTTTCATATAGTCTGCTTCACAAAGTAGAAATTTTTAGGTCATTCAGTAAGTTTCCCTGGAATGCTTGCTATTTTGCTCATAACTTTTTCCTGATACCGGACAGTCAGAAACACACGTGCAGCCTCCAGGGACGCTGGGTTCACGACTCACCTACACTGACAGCAGTGGCTTCATTCCTACACAATCGGTGATAACACAGGAAAATTTCTTTTATCAAATTCAAGTCCATCCTGAATATAACGCATGTACCCAATTTTACGTCCTATTTTGAATGATTTGTATTACATCTGTCCATGAATTTGGCAAATGGAAATCATGTTCATTTGTGTCACCTGCTTTCATCAAGGATATTGTCTTAGCAAGGTTTCTAACCATATATTTAAATTTATTGTGATCAGTTCCACTGAACTTAATAGGCTATGAAATCAGGTGTGTGCCTGGCTGATTTCAGGGAAATATTCACACAGGGCATCTTGTTATTTCTATTGTAATGTTCAGGTGAAAAACAAAACAAATAGCAAATATGAAAATGAAATGCACTGAAATGGCCTCTTTGGGGTTTGGATTGTTTTTTTTTTGGCAGGGGGAAGAGGTAAACTTCATTTTAGCTGATAGAAAAAGAGTACTGTCAAATTTCTACTCTAGTAATGTACAAAGTAAAGTTTTTATTTTGCCCTCTAAACTGGAGCCAGAAGGTGAAATATTGTCTGCTATTAAAAGTGAACGCAAGCCTGAACACACTGGAATTCAAGGAGAAAATTGTACATATACAAAACTTACAATAAATCCTTTCCCAAATTATACCGAGGTGAATTACAGCCATTTGAAAATTTGATCATCACACTCCTGGTTCAAGTTTATAAAATGGTTTGCTCAAGTCATTTCCCTGTTTTGTGGTGCATACCATCACTCCTGAGCAGCCCATAACTCCCCGTAATGTTTAGGTGGTGCTGCCGGCCCTTAGTCACGAGTCTTTACAGCAGAAAGCGTTTCAGAGCCGTATTCATGTGGGAGCGCCTTCGGTGGTGAGCAGACATTACTTTACAAACAGGCTGGCTTGGGTTCATTTCCCCGGAGGCTCCTTGCCCACGGTGGGGTCAGGCTCACGGCCGCGGCTCACGCTCGGGGGTTTGTCTCATTTCCACGGTGACCTTGGACAAGCGAGTTAATGAGCTACAAACCGCGAGAAGATGAAGGGGTATGGCTGAGCCCTGCGTCACACCAGCCTGAGCTGGCAGACGGCGGCGGAGCCGGTGCCGGGTCCTGCGCCCGCCTTGGAACAGGCATGCGCCTCCCTTGGCAGCCCCAGACCCCGCGGGGAAGACTCGCTCCCACGGGTTTGGGATCGAGTGTGGGCAACTCTGCCAGCCATCGTGCAGCCAACACACACAGTGGTGCTCAGCTGCCACTCTCCTCTGATCACAGTTTTCCTGTAAATCCTGCCATCTGACGGCTCCCCCCGATGCAATATTTTAAGACATCTAGCACAAGAGTTACATGGCAGCCACTTAGCATCAAACCAGACATTTTTCCCCCATTGTACAGTACATAAACTGCGTTCCATTTTCTCAGCAAAGCTTTTCAACTCCTTTTCCATTCAAAAGTTTTAAAAGTTCACATTGCCGGAAGAGTCCAATCCTATTATGACGAGGTTTGTGTCTGAAGCAGTGTTAAATGTGTATATATATATTTATGGAGCTGCAGCTTCTCCCGAGAGGATGCTTTCAAGGAGGTACGATGTGATGCCTTTTACGTAGTGCAAGGCAAAAGCCCTTTAGTCTTCTGTG
The DNA here is from genome assembly GCA_017639485.1 of Pluvialis apricaria. Classification (NCBI taxonomy): domain Eukaryota; kingdom Metazoa; phylum Chordata; class Aves; order Charadriiformes; family Charadriidae; genus Pluvialis; species Pluvialis apricaria. Next base: position 3,554,904 of record CM030024.1, read on the forward strand.
TAAAGAGTCCTTACATTTTATTTTTTGGAGAGCTTCTGTCATACACCTTCCTGATCCCCCAAGGTACTAGAAAATAGCAAGTTTTCTAATGTAAATTTTTACTCCTCAAAGATATGGTTTGAGACATAATGCTTGATCAAGAAACCAAATCCTTACTTTATACCATTTGCGGTCAGCCAAAGAATTAAGTTTGCATAGCTTCAGGATGCCTCCCGAGACTTCACTTGGTGTTTCAGAATGCAGATCAGGAGGGAACCAAAATAAAAACTGAAGACCCTTGTTCAAAAGCGGCTGTGCATTTCCTACCATCCCAGGGAAACTGATTAATTCTCCTCTGGCTTTATATTTTTCTTACTTTCTTAATGATGCTCTGTCAAACGCATGTTAAAGTTCCAAGGCACCAACTCCTAATCTGTGCCATTTTTTATTTAAATTGCTACTGCTTCCTAGCAAGTTAAGTCCGCAACAGAGAGATTTAGCAAGACAGGAAGAAAAAGACATGTTAAACAAAGCATGTGTAATGGTACCTAACTTGCAAATATTTATCACTTGTAATTTCACTCCTCGTCTGAGTACTGGTGTACTGAGGCATGTTTTTATTTACATGATGGTGTTCTAAAAGGAGCTGGTATAATTTTAAATGTTTTTACCACCCCTTCCCAAACAGCTGCTCTCTGGCTTTGGAAAGGCACAGTAGAAAGAATGATGACACATGGCCTGACTAAAATTACATGTTTTCTATTTAGATTGCAAAGAGTATGTAAGAGGAGGTGTTCCACTACTCAGGGGGCAAAGGAAAATCCAGATTTCCCTCTCCACTGAGAAACAAATTATATTTTTCCCCCCTTATGTCCAATAAATTGGAATTCCATTTTTTTTTATGACATTCTAACATAAACTCAGTGCAAGCGTTGGGGACGTGTGCCCACACAACACCTCCACCCCAGCACTGATACGGATGGTAAAGCTCCTTCTAAGCTCAAGTGCTGAGTTTAAGCTCAGCTTTAGATTGTACATCAGTCACTGCTAACTCTTTCCAGCTCTGACTTTTACTGGGAGCTGACTCCTGAAGCGCCCAAGCAAGCGATGGCCCAACAGGGCCCTCCTCTAGCTAAGAGGATGAGGTGAGGCGCTCGGCACCGAGCAGCGGGAGCTGATGGCCCCGCGCTGTCACCAGGTCCCCACAGCACTGAGACTGCCCTGGCGATGCTCGACGCCGAGGAACTTGAGCAGTCCCAGGCACGGACCCCTCCACAGCAGCTTTTGGATGACGCCCGGCATTAAACTCTCGTACAAGCAGCAGACGGCTGAGCACAGTGGAGGCGGTTTAAACCTCAGACACGCTCGAGGGCCGACAGCGGCTCGGCAGGTACCACCATAGGCACCAGGAGCAAACCCAGCTCAAGCTAAACATGCTGATTACGTTTTATTTACTTTGTGATACATCAGGAACATAAGAAAAATAATGAACCGTCACTGAAAAAACATGGGATTTTGGTGAGTAAAAGTTTGGAGGTTTATTTTCACTGGTCTTCTGGCTTTGATGCCTTCTGATTACAGCCCAGTCACGCTCAGGCTTTTCTGCAGTCAGAAGCAGCAGAAATCTGTTCAGCAGGAACTCGCTACGCTAACAGGCTGCTGCATTAGGTGGATGTTTGACTGAACTCCATGACAACACTAATGTTTTAAATAAACTTTACAGTTCTCTCCCAATAACCTGATTCCAGGGTTGGCATTTAAAAAAAAAGAAAAAATCACAACACTATTAAAACTCAATGATGTGGAAGATTGGTATGATCTACCATAGCTCTAAGTACCTGGGGAACAGAAGCTTTTTTAAAAAATTTCAATTATTAAATGTAAATGCAAAGATTGAACAGCACAGCTCTTGCATTTGCTCCTGGTTAATTTCCATCCCTCAGAATTTCCCTCCTATTAAAAGTTTAGTATCTTCACTTCTGGTCAAAATTAAAAAGAAGCCTGTTGCATGCAAATATTTAAAGCAATCTGTACGGTTAATCTTTAAATTCTTCAGAAAATATTAAGATAGGTTTTGGGTTTTTTTTGCACAAAACATTAATTATACATCCTTTGAAACACTGCAGTTAATACAAGCTAATGTTGCTTGTGAGCATGACGCAACGGTGCATAGCAGATTTGCAGATCCCTTGTTAGCTGATGTTTCAGACACAGCTGAAGAGGGGATGACATGTGGGCAGCAATGAAAGAACCGAGCACCAAATTCACAGCATACAACCCCCCACACTTACTGGACTCAGACCTCCTCATGCAAAAGTATAGGAGAGTTCTCACTCCCCCCCAAAAAAATTGGGCCTTTACACTTGCTACTTATTTCCTCATGCTTATCATGGGAAAATTTACTGAAAGTAATGCCAAGTCAGGCATTATTACACAGGCAAAAACATCTTTCCAATGGCCAACAGGTTCAGAATATGCTAAAAGGAAAGGATTTTTCCTATTCTGCAGATATTCAGACATCAATTTTTTGGTAGGGGAAGGAGTGAATTTGAAAAATTCCTGATGACTTCTCATTTAAAGCAGTGAAGAAATTTTAATATACACTCTACTGCATCAAGCAGTTTCATTTCACTTCAGCAGGTGGTGGTAATTTTATTCACAACTAGCAATATAGATTTGCCTTTGTCTCCAGTCTCTCGATGAGATACGAGAAGCCGTGATGGGGCACAGGAGAATGATGCATTTTTTTTAAATGCTGTGTTTAAAAAGGTGACAAGTATTTCCTCAGTCTGTTGCTTGGATTTTTCCATTATGAATCACAGCAGCTTAGATAAATGAGGTCACTGGGTTTGAAATGCCAGGCTTCATTATCTCTCCACACTCAAGCAGTTCCACTGGCTCCTGTGTCAGGAATTGGTTCACCTGACATTAATAACAAGCTCCCCGCCTGTAGAAACAATCTATTCATACAATGCTAATGGCAGAAAGAAGACAACAAATTAAAACTGTGTGGGTAAACAAATTACGAGGTTCTGCTGTTGTTGCCTATCAAGTGCTGAAAGGCCGTTTACTGAGCATCCGGAGAAGACAGCTCAAGAAACTTTTTTTCTGACATATAAGGGAGTGCAGGAATTGCCCTAAGTTTTAGTGGCCGCGAGTAGCTGGTTGCTATTATGTAGTGAAAAAGAAACCTTCTCTGAATATTCCCATGTGAATACTTTAGAATAATTATCTCTTGCAAGATGATAAACAAATAGAGGTTTGCTTTTGGGAAAGAAGCAGAGCCAGAGCACTGAGCAATGAATGATAAATCCTAATTTCAGGAAAAATACTCAGAGGATTGACTTTGCTATGAAAAATGTAAAAAATAAAAAGCCTTTGCAGCCATCAGCCTCAATAGCTGAAAGGTGGAAAAAGTTTTTCAAGTGAAGCTGACTTGATTCGTGCTCCCCCACCCCCAATACTGCCAGACTGCTTTTTGCATAGCCTTCAGGTAAAAAAAAAATAAAAAAGGAAATTGGTCAGTGACCTTTTTCTGTTCTCTCAAAGCCAGCAGAAAGCTCATGAAAGGAATTTCTGCAACAGTGAGATTTTTTTTCAGAGCATTCAACACTGTATTAGCCCTGCTCTCCTTGGAATCAATAATGGGCGGCCCAGTGCAAACTTGGGTACAGAGAAAAGTTAAGCCAAAATGAAGCTTCAAATCTTTCAAGAAGCTGCTGTGGACGAGCAGGAGCCACTATCTTTCACATGAAATGTTGAGTTGCTTTGTATTCTCTGTTTAAGGACATTCACCAGGAGAGCCATTTGCACTAAGCAGAATCATCTCACTGTGAAGATGAATGCGTCTCTTGCATACATTAATGCATCAATTCTCTTTCCTACCAGGAAGCTGATCCAGCCTCTTTCCATACACGCACGCCCCCCAGTTACATCCAAGAATTACAGCCTCACACCCACTAGCGCTAAGAGAGATGAGGACATGAACATGTATATGACAGCACTGGTGCTAGGAAAAATAGGTTACATCCTAAGCTGTGCAGGTCCCCACTGTTTTCAATGAAAAGGAGTCATTTGTACAATCCTAATGCACAAATCTGACCTACGACTGCAAAACCACCCAAAACCACCGGGCACGGTCTTTTGTTCAAGTGTGTGTGTTATGCACACAAGGTGCTCAAGATAATGAACCTTGATTGGGGCTGCAGCTACAGCGGTTATACAAGTAATAGCATATTCCCAAATAGTCTCAACTGCCTGTTGTCACAGCTAACAATGCCACGTCACAGATTTGAAAGGATTACATACAGCACTGTGGGGAAACTTTCCCCCTCCCCACTCCTGCTGCTTAAAGCAATTAGCCTGGCAGCATTTGCATTGTACCTACTGCAATAGGGAATACCTCAAGTCAGCACTTTGCAAACATTCCAGCCTTAAGATTAAATACTCAGTGAAAATCTGGTGTGTTAAAGAAACTGTATCAGAACGTAATTTCCTATAATTTCAGAAGCTTGCTGAAACATCAATTTATCCTTTAAGGTTCAACACAAAAAATTTGGGATGAAATCCAAGGCTGGTGGCTTAATCACTAAGTAAAATACTATCCCTCCAACTTGCCACTCCGCTTGGTAAAAGGGTCTCAGGCTTTTCACCTGAAAAACAGAACAAGAAAAAATGCCTAGCAAACTACTTACACTTTAAGGAACAGAAAAAAATGGTTTCAGTATGCGACTTACAGAAACGAATGCAACACCAGATCAAAAATACATTTTTCTGGTTTAGCTCAGGGAGACATACAGAAATGCTTAAAAATATTTAACCTACCTAAATGCCAAACTCTTAATACAAAATTATTCTCTAAATTATTTTACTCAGACCTAGTTTTCTTAGACTAGTTTATCCATTTACTGTTCAGCATTTGCAAAATTCCTACAACAGCGCGGTCACTGCTGTGTCGCGGCCTCACAGGACATCAGCTGGCTGCTCCCAGAGACAGCGTCACAGGAGATGCAAAAACGTGACCAGAGCTCCCTCAGGACTGGACCCCGCTCACCAGCCCAAACCCCGGGTCTCCATTCATGGGACCTGCAGAAGCCTGGACGTCTCTCCAGCTCCCCTCACCGCGGTGCACCTTCCCCGGTCAGAGCGCCACGGGTGCTGCCCGTCCTGCAGCCCCTCAGCCACGGGACCAAAAGGCCGCAGCCCGCAGCAGCTGAAGTGGTATTTTAAACCCTCATGTCAAGCAGACGAGCCATCCCAGGAAAAATGTGATTTCCCCCTACGGAATCCACAAGATGCATTATTTCTGTCTTCTTTCAGCCATCTTAAAATCCAGAAGCCTGTTTCTCTCTGCATTCCCATGGCTGCGCTTGGGTTATTATAGCTTTCTACACTCCTCTGTGGCCACGGTGTCCCGGGGGACCCACACCACAATGTGGTTTCCTATGCTTTCCTACCAAGCGCGCTTCCCAGAAGTTAATCTTCTCCCTTCACCATACTTCACTTCCTTCATAACAGATAATTTGTCTTGGCAATGACAACTAACAGCCTATCTCTGCAATTAATTTGGTTCAGAAAAGAGATGACCTGCTGTCCGTGACACAATGCAGCGTGGTGCAAAACCCAACAGCTCACATGCTTGCTATTTATCCAAAAAGCTGCTGTCTGAGCTGGTTGTTTTAAAGCTGGTGTTTACATCCTCCTCTGAAGCGGTGCTCCTTTGTGAGGACAGTCTATTTTGTGTCAGGTGTGTCTTTTGCTGAAGACCCTCTCCCGTGGGGTCAGATGTCTGCAGCAGCAGCAGCTCCACCTCACAGACACTGAGACACTTTGCCATAGAAAGCAAAGCCACATTCAAGGTATGGTTGCGCAGGTTTTCGGTGCTGCCAGGTTTGTAGCTCTCTAACGGACATAGAGAGCATAACTGAGATAATAACTGAGCATAACAGAGGGCATTGGCGTAAATTATCACTTAGTCGCTTCCCGTTCTGTAAGACAAGGGTATAAGGAATCAGAGAAACACCAAGAAAACAAACTGCGTGGAAGTAGCAGGAAAAGCTAAATAGGCACAGATGACATAGTATCAGAAAATGCTAAGAGCAAAGGAATAAAATCCAAGATTTCCTGACTGGAGCGTGAGCTAGACCTGTGAGCAGAGACCTCGCCTCTCCTTCGATTCCCACCCTGCTGAGGACACTGTGCTGCATGAGCAAGCAGAGGTCCATCAAAGGAGCACTTGACTCCAGCACCATCCTCTCCTCCACAACTGCAGCTGGCTCAAGTCAAAAAAGGAAAGCAGTGCATTATTAGCTGATGCTACTAATGTCATTTCTGCCTCTGGCTAGAGCATGACCTTGAGGTGCATTTACTGTAATGTCTCAGATCCTGACCTTGTAACAAACACCAAGCCATGGCAAGGTTCCCCTGTGGAGAAAAGATACCGTCCGTAGCTACCTGAACTATCTCAGAAATCAGACAGACTGGTGAATAAGGATGAGCTGATGCACGGGACCTGGTTTACCCAAGATGTAAGCGAACAACTGCAGTGGAAACATAGAAGATACTCGTTAGCACAAGGAGCTAGAGGACAAAAGTCTGGCAACATGTTTGGTGCTAGTTAGCTCCGCAGGAGCAGAATGCAGCAGCTGCATGTTACAGAAGCTATTTATGTGACAGGGGAAGGGATGTAAAAACAGCAGGAGATGGAATAAAAGCAGGGAAACCGGTCTGAGCCTGCGCCTCAGTACCATCAGGACTGCGCAACATGCTGTACATGACAAGAGGGGCCCATCCCCTCCCGTCAGCTGCAGGCCCTTGGCATCAGGAGGTATGTAAGATACCACCTAAGTCAACTGCTGTCAGCCCATGTCGTTCCTGTGTTAATAAGTAATCTCTCTTGCCTGCATCACGGATATGGTGGGGGGTTTTCCTCAAAACCTCCTCATCTGCCCTGTAGCTGGACAGAACACCAACATCTCGTCCTTCTGAGCCTGCACCTGAAATAGCTGTCGTACTGTGGATTACACCTACTCTGGCTGTCTGCAGTCACCTAAAATTCATTCTTAGTTTTGGATCAAGGACTACTCAAGCTGAATTTCAAATTCAACTCAAAGCTATAACACTTCACCCGTTCTGTACACAGACATAGGAGACAACACGAAGCAAAAAGCACCAGAGTCCCAGTCTTTATTCATTTAATTGCTAACAATGCTGCTGATTTAGGATCGTGTGCCACAGCTATGAACTCCAGCAAGGGACAAGCTACCAGAGTGAAGTTGTTCTAACAGCCTAGTTTGTGTCAGAGTGCTAAAATCACTAAAATCACACAACACTGGATGGCTTTACTGAAATTTTTCCTCATCTAAAGCTTGGGTCATTCCACACTTCCTCATCTCACAAGTCAGCAAGGCCTCTGGTGTCACTATCAGCAGGGCCAGGACATTGTTCCTCAAGGCCCAGACATCCCAGGGGAGCTGGAAGACAGTCAAGGATGTTTGCATCTCACCATCTAAAGGCCCGTGTTACAGACAGAGCAATGTACTTTCTTGTTCACCATGATTTGCAAGAAGAAACCTGCTTTAGATATGAATGATACATGATTTGATTCAAATTCATTTAGAGATACATACTCTCGTATTGATCCAACATATACTGGCTGCATGATTAGAAAACTAAATCCTAAAATCTGTTTTTAAACTCAACACCAGCAGCTATTGTTGAAGAGATGTTGCTGGCAAAGTTAATGAAAGCCCTAAGGTATCCTTAGTTCAACCACACTCTTCTTTACCGTTTCAAGGCATATACAGTGATTCATGGAAAGGAACAGAGCTCCAAAGTGGTACTAAATATAGAAATAGCCCTGTAGATATTAGAGTGACTCATAAAGTACCTGCTTGTAAGTGATGTCTTTTCTCTTTAGATGTCCGTCCATTGCCCAATGTTTAAATGTACTGCATCTTGGGTCTTTTGTTCCTTTCAGGATGATGTTTACCCTTCAGTGGAATGAGATGCTCCTCTGGTAGAAGCACTTCAGCTTCATGGGTGCCTTTTATTCATGGGTTTATTCATGGGCTTCTTTTTATTCATGGTCACCAATACTAATACAAGGGGTATTTGAATTTATATAAAATGCATACAGTAAGTTGCTTGACTCCTAGTTCGGAGCTCTGTATTGTATATCCATGGCTCAGCAGAAATTCAGCCAGGCCCTATTTATATCATCTATAGCGTTTAAAATCTTCAGTCTTTCTAGCCAGAAAGATTTACTAAGGTGCTGCAACTGCAAATGGCTGAAAAGCAGGATGGTGTTTCAGCCATTATTCAGGTATCACCCACTGTTCCCAGACAGTTTTCATGTAGAAAACTCAATCAACTAGAGCAAAAAGGAAAATTGCTTTAAAGAGAGCACCAGTTACTATCTTACAAAAACATTGACTACGTTTGCATTACCTTCTGGAGATATGACATCTGAAACCATACGGATGATCTGTTCTTGGGTGAAGTAGATGACCCACAAACCAGTCAGACCAGGTGGTGGGCAAATGTAGGAAGTTCCTCCAGAAAAAAAAATGACAACTTCTCAGAATGACTAGGACTGGTGGTGGAAAGCCAAATACCCCATTCCTCCACAAAAAAAAAATGAAACTAGCAAAGCTGAAACTGGGGCAAATGTCTACAGAAAAAAATGCTACTATTAAATCCACAGAACTGGTAGAAACCACCTGTTTTAACTGCGTTCCTTCACGCTCTTCATTTATGTCAAAAAAAAAAATGACAAAAGTAAAAGCACTCCTAGAAGTAACTGCTGATGCCCCATCTCTGCTTGAGCTTATCCATGTTTTGTTGGGAGCCATTGTTGATACCAGCATGGACCATTATTATGAACCTCTTCAGTATCCCCTGAAGTGACACAAAAAATCTACCCTCAAAATTAACCCCAAATGATCCTCACAAGAACTGGGGAGTGTTCCTTGATTCTGGGCTGCCCTATCATCTACCCGCTGTTTGCGGAGATAATACTCAAAGGCTTCTTCCCCTTTGAATCTTCAAAAGAAGACTGTATCAAACAAAAGGACAGAGCGCTAACATCTCTTCACTCTGGTGTCAGAGTCCACAGTAGAGAAATGAGTAAGAATGACATCAAACATGGCAAGAGGAACTTTTCTCACTTTCTCCAGAAAGCTACATGAAACTCTCTAGGCACAGACATCCATGTATCTAAAGAAAAAGTCAATCTTGATAAGAAAATCAAGATGGGAACATCAGAAAAATGTTTAATAAGTCCCTCCATGTGCCAAACATCATGGCCAAGGAGCTTCTAAGGTGCCTTGCAATAAAGTGCACATTGCTTTCTCAGGCATATCACTGCTTCATTGTGGTCTACCATCAAGCAATATGAGATTCAGCTTGAATAAATGTGTAAGAATCTGCTGTCAGAGTTAATTTTGGTCCTCACTTCCCAGATTGCTCTGGTTTTACATCACTACTCTTGAGCTGATGCCATTGCACAAGAGCTGGGTGTATTTCCTACCTTTCCCTGTGTCAGCCTTTTTCAGTGCCAATGATCCTGCTGAAATAAAGCTTTTTTGGGTTTTGTTCTCTTTCAGCCTTCAACATGAATTCATGACAAACACGTCCCTCCTTGCTGCGTTTCTGAAAAACAGGTAGTTCTCCTGTAATTTGTCTTTCACCTTCCCCAGCCACTAGCAATTACTAAAACTCGAGCCCATGCTTTGATGAAAAAGGAAGTTGGATGCTATATAGCAGTCAAGAATTAATGTGCTAATGAATTTTCTGAAATAATTGAATCTAACATTACAGTCAATGGTACTGATTGTCTCTGGGATAGGAAATTGCAAAAGGACAGCTAGAATCACTTCTGCAAACAAAATCCTTTGTTATTAATTAAGGTAAAGATTAATTGTCAGTCATGTTTACTAGAAGCAAGTTCAAGATTTACCTGATAATGGCTGAATATACGTTATTTCAGTGGTGTAATGTGACATTGAGCAGACATCTTTGGGCTGACAGTGTCTAGCTTACCTGCCACTTTTGAGGCAATATATAGCAAAAACCTAATCTCTAGCTGACATTGAGAAAACAAGTCATCCCAATTTTGATTGCTCAGTCAATACAAGATGTATAAGGTACTTATAAACTCTCTCCTAACCTTACATCTTGAAACAGGCCAATTTGCAGGAAACAGACTACCTAATATCCTTGTCTTTGTTTGTTGGCCAAAGTCACAGTATTGTTAGAACTGATACCACTCAAAAATAATCTGCAGGTGAGAGGAGGAAAAATTGAGCAAATCAAAAACACTTTCCATCTGAAAGTTATATCTATCTGTCATGAGCAGCCTTATATCCACTGAAGATTCTTCCTGGGAACCGCCACGTGAGGCAGCAAGGGGTTCATTAGGAAAGCATACTCTGCTACTCAAAGCACCGAGTGCCACGCTGGAAATCCTTTTGGTAAATAACCTTTCTGGGTCAGACTTTAGCATTGCACTCTGGTTAATTGTATCAGTGGGAGAATATTAATAGCAATTCTTACTTCATAACCATTCATTTCAGACCAAGAGCTTTCACTCCAGCAATTTATCTGACTGCCAGCTTTGATCTTGCTATTTATCACAGTCTGGGGGCACTACAGATGTCTAACAAGTCAAGGCCCAATTCTTCCATCTCATTCATAGCAATGCACCTGTTGCCTAGTGCAAAGTCAATTAAATATATTACTGTTGATTACATGGGCCACAATTCAGTGCTTGGTACACAGGGAGGGCTGGCTGCATTCAGTAATATGCTCTGCCCCAGGCACCTGAGGAAGTTCAGGGCTCCAGTCTGAAAACACACAATGTGCAAGGAAAGAAAATCATTCCTGTTACAGCAGCTTTTTTCCCTAACGTCTTGCTAAAATACAAACACTTGTACTAAGTGATGTTATACCCTTCCATTTGCTCAGAAGGTTTAACTTGCAATATGCTATTTTTTGCTCAGATCAGCCTCTCAAGGTGGTTAGAAGTCAGCCAACACATGGAGATTTCAGGCTAGGTGAGGTCCCACTGTCCTAATTGTGCTGTACGAGCTAGGCCGTGCCCTGGACAGCAACACAGCACAAATGAAAGGAGACCATCCTGCCTCTTATCCCGCGTTCAGAGGAGCGCAAGAACTGAAGGAGGCACTGACAGGAATGAGGCATCTTGCTCAAGGTCACGCACTGATCTGGAGCGTGGCGTCTCCAAGACAGCCCCAGGCCTCTCGCACCACGTGCAGTAAGCGCAAGAGCTCGATGCGGTATCAATTCCTAAACCTCGCAGAAGAAACTTGCACATTACACTTCAGCTTCAAGTCCCAGCAAGGTGTGAATTATTATCCCACAATGGCCATCTAAATCTCATAATGGCACGCACACGGCATTATGTAATGATAATACCTACATTGTAGAGCCTTCTCCCAATAATAAAAAGGACATAATGTTCAAATTAGTAGGTATAAGCTTTATTCTTCTCTCAGTTAGGATTTTCAATTTGTGAAACAAAATGGGTATGGGTATACCTCCACTAACTGGCTTCTCAGAGTGCAGGATTTATTGCTCTGCCTCATGTTTCTAATTCATGCTATGGTTGGAGGCGGCATTTGTTGCTTGGAATATGCACTAACATGTCTTCTGACTTTGAATGAGCTTTCTGGAAAACAAGATGCAGTTCAGGAACCATTCCTTATTCAGATTCACCTAATGATCTGCAGTGTTTCACAGATGATTCCAATGCCAGAAAAAGAAAAGGAATGAAGATTTCTAATGGATGCAAGGACACAAAGCATAGATGGCTATCAGTGGAAAGAGCAGTGTCCTGGTTTGAGCTACACAGGACCTGTTTCTCCTTCAGTAATTTTACTTTCCAGTAAGGTCTCTTCTATTGCTAGGGAAAACAGCACTTTTAGAAGACTCTAGTGTCTGAATTTGTGAAAATACTTATTTTATAGCCACCTATGGTGTGCGGGTTTCAAGGTCTCAGTTTTGGAGTTAGCCAGGTGCAGGGATGAGGAGCGAGACCCAGGCGCTTGACCCAAGCTGCCCAACAGAGTTAGTTCATACCATGAACAGCACATTCAATATAAATTAGAAAGTTTGTTGATGAGCTCTCTCTCTGCTGTGATTGCTGCCACCCTGAGAACTCCTTGCCCTGGTGCCGGAGCCCTGAGCCCTTCCCTTCCTCCTGAAGCCACAGCGCTCGCAGTGTCCCACATTGGCTGCCACTGCTGGGAGTGCACAGCTTCTGCTGATAGAACGGCCTGAGGATAATCCTGGTATATTTTATATTGGTATCGGGACCGATATTGGTTCTTTGGTATTATTAATGTTAATTATTTAGTCTTATCCTATTAATTCTGTTCATATTTCAAACCTTGGCTTTCCTTGCTTTTTTTCCGATTCCCCTTCCTGGGTGGGGAGGGGTCATGGCATGAGAGAATAATTGTCTAAACAACAATAAATTGTTGTGGGTTCTTCAAACCATAACAGCTAGTAATTCCCTTGAGCAAATTTCAATAGCACTATTGAACTGTCTCAGTGACAAAATAAACCTAACAAAAACTCCCCGCAAAACCAGCCTCTCAGAAGAAAATGCCATGCTTTCATATAATTGTTCAAACGCAAATACAGACTTCAGACCATTTGCAGCCTCTGCTGACTTCACTGAGAGCTAGAGATGAGTTCACACAAGTGAGGATCAGACCTGGGGATCAGACCTAAGGATCAGCCAAGTAGCCGCATGGCAGACAGCAGATAGAAGCAACCTTTAATCCTCAGAATTTAAAAGTCTGAATCAAAGACCAGTGAAATCAATAAGAGTCCAAGGACCTCACTGGGCTTTGCTGAGATGTCCAATTCCATGTAGCTCACCCCGTACGGCTTCTGAGTTACTGGCTGCTGTGTGCACAGCCCCATCCCAGACGCTCTGCCCTGCCTGCCTCGGGCAAGAGACGGAACAGGCAACCAGAACTGGGGGAAAGAAGGCGAGGAAACTCAGCCACAGCCAGTTCTACAAGTTTTGCAGTTTACTGCAGATATTAGTATCTGAGACAAATTCAGATATTTGCTGCTTATGCTGATAGCAAAGAAAGCTGTGGGAAGGATAGAGCCATCTTGGCACCCCTGCCACCTCTCCTCGTGGAGGGCTCATCTCACTAAGCACGCTGCAGCCTGCTGCTGCTGATGTGCTTTATATGGTCTAAACATCAATGCAAACACCAGCATCTCCAGCTTACACAGACATGCAAGTTGAAAATTATTTTTGCTCTTTCCTGACAACAACATGACGTCCATTACAGTCAGACACTGTGCTCTTTGTCAGTGACAGCATCAGAAAACACGTGGTGTCGGCACTGGTGTGTGTTGTCTTTGCGAGGGCTGCACACAATGGTTCAAGGCCTGTTAAACCAGGAAGGAAGATGTTAAGATTCACAGGGCTTTTTGTGATTTTGCTCCCCATGGCTTCAAAGGGTAAAAGGAAAATTGGGATTTCAGAACCACTCAATGCCCAGCTGAGCACAAAGTCAAGCCATCAAATTTTCAAGTCAATTAACACAGTAGGAGGGCACTGAGCACTTCTGAAAAACTGTCCCTTATTTAAATGTCTCAGTGAAAACTGGGGTCTCTGAAACTGAGTCTGAACTTTTAATGTGCCTCCGTTTGCTATCCCTCTACAAGTTATACTTCATATCTAGAAAAATGTTTTCTGTCATTAGTGAAATGTCATATTGACTAATGTCTACCTAAAACAACTGGTTGACCCAAATAACTTTCCAAATTCCCATTTTCCAAAAGACACTTAGAGTGTTCAGAGAGTGACTCCAAGTACCGTCACGATGGCCAGGCTCTGGTAACATAAGGAAGGAAATTAGGCATCAACTCATTCACCACTCAGTCTGTGCAGCTTTTTCACACTTTGTCTTACCCAACAGACACGTGTTTTGGTTCGTTCCTTTCCCTAGAGACAAAGCATTTACCATTAATGAAATTCAAAGAAAACAAAACTGGCAAAAAACACTCCAACTCGGGAAATCTTATTTCAGGAAATCCCGGCCAGTTCTTCAGCTAATATAAATTGCATTGTAGCAATGAAGAAGTGACAATTTCAGCATTCTTCTGGCACTTTCAGTATCAAGAAACAAATAAGTATGAAAAAACCCACATTCATAAATTATCACCTATAGTAGTCAGTAAAAGTACCACCACACTATCTCTAGCCTTATTCTTCATGCCTTAGCAGCCTTCGCCACTACTAAGAAAAGTTGGGTTGGGAAAGTCCTTTTTAACCCAAAAGCTTCATGCATATGGCAAATCCTTCCAGAAGACTTGCCTGCATGAAAGAATAAGAGGCAGTTCCTGTTAGCAGCTAATTTTAATCCAAATGAACACACCACTGTTACTGAAGTTTCTGGATTTAGGTCTCAGTGGTGACTACCTAAAGAGAAGGCAGATCATCTACAGATCTTCCTGGCTTCCCAAAACCCTTGATCATCACTACAGAGCTGGAAATCATCTTCCCACTCGTGAGTTTTCCAAAGTCACGCAGTGAGGCAGAGGACAAAGTAGGGACAGAGCATGGGAGTCTTGGCTCTGCTGCTACTTGTCAAGAGAGCCACATCAGCAGCAAACACAGCTCCTGCACCCCGTGATGGCCACGGGCACGCTGCTTAACCGTCCTGCTCATGCCTCTAAAGAGAGAGCGTGCTTTCAGAGGAACTGGGAAGAATGACCGAGCGTACTTCTGTACTTGTAACCAGCACATTTCATGCTGTCCTTACCAGGTCCTTTGAACATATCTGGAGTCAGCAACAGCTCTGGCTGAGAAACAAAACTGAACAAAGGTTTTAGAGTGCGTTCTAGGATTAAAAAAAGATAATTTAGAGCTCCAGCATGTTTTCATAGTAGGACCAATGTATGTGTTTAACTATTTTATAGGCATAAAACATAGTCAATTTTTTGACCACTTGCCTTCATTCAAATTTAAAGAGTAATTAGTTAACCTGTTAAACCAGCAGCATTTAATGTATCTCTTGACCTACTCACAGGTAAAAAAATCAGAGATATGTTCAAAAATAGAATCCAACCTCTTCTGTAAACTATAAGGGTAATTACTGTTGCTTCTGCTCGGCTTTACACAAGGGGAAAGAGACTGTTTATGATATTACACACCCTACTGTTCCATTTTCCCCCCATTTATAGCATTTTAAGGAAATGTAGTCCACGCCAAAGTTTCTTTTTTCAGAGTATTCAACCTAAATTCTCTTGGTCTTAAATTTGCCCTAAAAATGTAACAGACAAATGATGGGTGCTGGACAGAAATCCTCACGTGTGCTATTTCTTTAGGTGCCACCAACTGGCAGAAAGGCATCACATCTTTGGAGCAGCGGGTGTCATTTTGGGGACAGGATTCTTGTTACTGCTACTGTGAGTTATGTCTGAGAATCCATGAGCAGGGATGATTTCTTAAATTATTATAATAGGCAGGAAGTGGAAGTACGGAAGGAAAGGTCACACAGCATCCCTGCTGGGGAACTGCTTGAAGTTCTAGGCTACAGTCTGAAGTCCTAAGCACAGCTGATTACATGCCTCCATCGGATAAACACGTGTGCATGCACACAGGCTCCCATCCTCCAGCTAGCTTTCCATCCATGGAAAGAGAACAGGACATTAGCTTTCAGGAATGGAAGCAGCCACAGTCAAATCAGACATTCCTTCCTCCCCATCTCCACCTTTTCAGGCAGGATTGCTGACCAAGATGAATGACTCACTATATCCTTTCTAATGACTGTCTATTCCACAGCTGACATTTTGTTAAACTACAGCAACTGATATATCCTCAGGGACTTTCTAATGATCAATTAAATTTGTAAGCTGTGGCTGCTGAACCTCATCCTAGGAAGACTGGCAGAGGACGAGCATCAACAAAACAAGGAAAGCAAACAGAAGTTTAAAACAGCAATCTCATTTTATCCCGGGGAAAAGAGAGCTCCGGCAGTGCACCATCTCTAAGCCATACAAGATTAACATTTGGAATTGACAGCTGAATTATCTTTAGTTAGCACCTCCAGCTTGTGGATCCAGCTTGTCTGTTGCGTCTGTGATAACTGTACCTTAAGACACTCAACCTAGAATGGCCGGGTCTCAAAACAGGACTTTTTCTTTTTTTTTTTAAATCACAGTCCTGACACTTTATCAGAAGATAAAATGTTTGAGATGAGATAATGTTACCTGGGATGAAATAATGCTGGCAATCAAGAGCACAGGAGACTGCTCAATAGCAAAACAGTGGCCAAAAGTGAGGAAATGGATATATTTAAGACCATACTCTGGCCCATCGTGCCAACAAAGCAGTATGTCACTGACGAGTTTAACATACTTAGTTTGAGTGCAGTTTTCAGAGTAAGTGGCCTTAAAGGCAAAATACAGTTACTCATAATGCCACCCAACCAGAACTCCAGATTCACCAGTAACAGCCCATTATTCATCCACAGTTCTCAATTTGTAGAATTAGACACGACTGACACCTTTAATTACAGAATTAAAGATATCGAAATAGTAGATCTGATGTTTGATTTACTAAAGTCACTGTCAGTGGTTCAGCTGCTGTTAGTGAGGCTCTCGGGGACTGCATTTCTTTCAGGGATGGACCTTTTACAAAAGCGCAGTTGAGCACTCAAACCACTTACTCTTAAAGCATTCCTTGGACCAGCTTTTCTAGCCATGGGCTGAATGTTGTTTGCGCAGTTCTCTAGGACCAAGTTTCTGCAAGATATCCCAGAAGAAAACTCCTCAGCATGAACCGGCTTTTCTGGGAGAAGCGTTGTTTCTCCCATGGCACCATTGAATCAGTAATATCGCTAATGAACAGTCAGTCTGTGCCCAGGCATCTTCCAGCTCCCTGATGAAACACTAGCTTCAGGGGCGGTGTGAGGTTTACAGTCTGGCATGTTAAAAAACAAAATCAATGAGAGCAACCAACACCAAAAAGCCCTGTTTGCCCAAGATTTTGACATTTCCAAGAGCTGGCACATCTATTTCTGCACTTCTCGGTAGCAGACCTGCTGCTGTGAGCATTCTCAGGACTGGCATAGACTGCAGCCTGCTGTTCAGAGTCCTGCTGTGCCAGCTGTTCTGAATCAGTATATTCCTGCTGTGCAAACAGCTCTTCCTGCCTGCGCACACCACTGCACTTCCAGAGCAATCATGATATTATTGTGTGCATTTCCCACAAGCCACACCTGAAGTTTCAAATCCCAGACACAACACCACAAGAAGTGTATCAGCTAAAGCCATCTTATTTAACTTGTCAGACAACCATTCCTTTTGAACCAGATTATGTTCCGTCTAATTTGTTAAACTAATAATGCTAACACTTGGAAACACCAAATGCCACTTAATAAAATTTGGTAGGAGTGGTAGAAAGCCCCCTCAGGCAGGGGTTCATCTTTTGATTGGTACATGTGCTGACTAACACAACACAGCCTCAGCCTTCTCTGGAGCCCCTAGGTTCTCTGGCTCAAATAACACACAATAATTGTAATAAGTAAAGGTTAAACCAGAAGACATGCAATGAGAAAGTGTGATACAGGGTCTAAATTCCTCTAAAAGGCAGTGGGAAGCAGGTGCCCGAAATCAGTTTTCAACTGGAGTTCTTTGTGCCCAAAAGGATTTTCAAAATTCACAATAAACGGATTACATGCCTAGCTCCCAACTGATTGCCCTCAGAAACTGGTGTCTAATTAGGAGGCCTGGGAATTCCCACTAGTTAGCCCTCTGCACCTTAAACCATACATACAGCCTGGAGATCTGGCCCCACACCCTTTAAGTCCTAGAAAACTCCAGCCCAAATGTTCTTTATAATGTCACTCCTTTGGCAATAAAGTTAGCAGCTGAATCAATACTGAGCTGACATTGGGAGCTGTCTTAAACCTGAACTATGGATTTATTGCACTGAGTTCATGATAGATAGAGTGCAACTTGTACAGACAGGCATCTTTGGCCTGTATCCATCCATGCTAAGTGTAAAATTCCAGTTGCTGTCAGAGTTCCCAATAACTCTCTATGTAGTGCGCAGAAAAATAGGGATGCACAGCCTACCAAAATACTGCTGAATGCTTACCCACATCACTTGCTCCTGTTCTCCCCTTTTCATAGGCAGGAAGAGAAGCATGGAAAAACTAAGCGCCTTCCCCTAGTCTACTCAGCCTTTCTGGAACAAAGCCAAGAACAAAAGAAGAAACGTTGCCCCTTCACATCCACACTTGGAAACCTGGAAGAACGCTGGCTGAACTGCTGTTTCAGACATTCAGATATGACATTCACACACCCCTTCTGCCATTTACAGTGCAATGGCCCATGTCTAGAACATTATTCCACGGTAGAACAGAGTCCTTGGTGGGGGGAAGAAAGCAGCAATACCCTTAGCTGACACCGCCACAAGGGAAAAAAAAACATTATAATAAGGGTGATAGTAGAGCCAAGAGCAGCAAGAGAGAAGCCTCTTATTAGAGTATGATCCAACAGTTTTTAGAAACCTCCTTTTTCAATGGACTTCACTTCGTGCCCCAGGGGCCCCTAAGGCACAAGGTAACTGCAGCTGCACGGTGCTTATTCAGCATTCTTAAACTTGCTAATCCTGTGTAGGCTCAGTTCCCAAAAAACCTGAAAAAAGTCAAGCTGAGATAGCTCCAGAGAGTCTCATCACCCCACCAATGATGACATTATAAAATAGTGGTGCCATTTGGTTGCAAGGTTTTATTACGTAAAGCTCTGCCATATTGGGAAGAGAATGAAGCACCTGTCACACTACATTATTAAAAGCAAGGAAGCTGCCATATTACATTTCCTTGATCTGCAAACAGCATTTTTATGTTAGCAACAGGCAATATTTCTGCATAGCCTTTTCTTTTTTCTGTGCACTATAACATAGCTGGAACAGCACTTTAAAAACAGCAGCTTGGATGAGTTTCATTTTGGCATCTTCAGCCACATTACAGATGTACTGAAATGCGTTCTGTTTAAGCACTGGAAAGAGGACAACCTCAATACTTAACAACAGCAGAAGACATGACAGGCCCTTATTTCTCACTGCTGAAACCCACTTGCCACCTTCTCACATACCTACAGCTACTTCAGACATTCTTCTAGATTCCTGGTACAGAACAGAGGCCTACATGTCAGATGCTCTTCCCTCTCTCCATGGAGTGCTGATTCATGTGAAGAGCTGTTTCAAGGCAGAACAGTTTCAGCAGGGAGCAGCACATCTCAGCCACAGGGTCACTTCCTGCTCCCCCAACTCCCTTTCACTATTGCCATGGCTACATCTCTACCAACCCATCTCCAAGCCTGCATCCATACAAGGAGGACACAGGATGCCCAGGGCTTGGTGCCATATGCTTGCAAATACAGATGGCGTAGCTAAATCTGCCTATACATACCTCATACTCTCGCACACAAGTCATGGCGCATCTAGGAATTGTTCTGCGGTCAGCAGGACCAATGACTACATGCTGACCAAGACTGCTAAGATAAAGGCAGAGGTACACGTAGCCCAGAGTGACCCGAACCAAGCTTCCCTCCATCCCCACCTCCTTCCTGCCCACCTCACGTGAAGCCCTGCCGCTGCACGCACAAGACCGTCCTGTATCGTCTGTCTTGTTCTCCCACCCCATGCCTCAGTACCGCCCAACAAAAACAGGACACATGCATTCTTCTCAGCTTGTAAGATAAAAGCGTAGAAGTTGAATGGGGTATATTAACAGGTTTGAGGATCAGGTATGCTACTAACGATACAGATATTGGAGAGGGCCCTAATCTTGTCACAGGTGGTTAAGATCACACTTCCTACGATGAAGCAGCACGTAGCTGCCGTGGTGCTGTATTGGATGCTTTTAGCAGACAGCATTACAGTTCATCTGTTCAGGGGACTGCAGGTTTGGAACATAACTGTAGGCAACAAATACAAGGGCATAGCATGGCATTTCATTTACCAGGGCAGCATCGATACCACTGTAGGTAACGACTATGAAAAAAATAGAAACCTCGCTTGTGCTTTGTTCTGCTAACAAAATTAGTAAATCTACTTTTTTCCTAGAGAAAGGTTTCTTGATACCATCAGACAAATATCTGGGCGTAGGAGAGAGTCACATAGGACAGCCAAGTGTCTAAAAAACCCAAACCAATCCCTCCTGTCTAGAAAGCTAAACGTGAAATCAATTCTAAACAAAATCAGTGCTCAGAAGTGCTATTCAGAGGATCCCAAAATGTGCATTGGTCAAAATAAAAATGATTCAATTATCTCTGTGCGCTACTTGATTTGTTTAGTTCTTATCGGCTGATGTATGGTCTTGTTTAATTCTTTGAGGTGTATTTAAGGGAAACACTACTAAACCTCTCACACTTAATGGGCAAATAAACCATAATGTAGTATGTTAAACATTTTAATGAGAGTTTGCATACTTACTTGCAGCTATTCCTTAACAGTTAACATTTGAGCAATGTTTGTGTGTGAATTTAAAGAGCATTTGAATTATACTCTGGAGATAAATGTGGTTTAGTACTCAAAATTATGTAGATACGTATGGAAGTATGTCTCTCAGATCTGTGAGGTCCAGAGAAATCAGACAATATACACTAATACATCGGTGAAAAAATACACTAGAAAAATATGTAGTATTGTCTAAAGTCCACTGTAGAACATGGCAGTTAGTCTGTAAGATATAATTGCTGCTAAAACCTTGACAGCAGCAGTGAAGCTAACACAGATTTAGAGAAACAAGCCTCTGTCATTTGAGCTAACAGCAAATTCTGTCTTAGCATGCACGGTTCAGACCCCATCCAGAGAAAGCCCTCTGTCCGTGGAGTGATCTGGAGGAGAGCTGGCTCGTATTTAACACTGGTGCTAACGTGCTCGCTGACTTCAGGCAAGTCATCTCACCTCTTTGTACTGCCCTTCTCCTTTCTTACCCATTTCATTGCATTTCATCTACTTTCACCAAAAGTTCTTCCCTGCCAAGGAACCTCAAGGCAAGGGAACACATTACCTGTTAGTGGTGCTGTTGAGGGTAGGGCTGGACATCTCGTTCTCTAGAACCTGTTGATAAAGCCGTTTCAGACTCCATTCCCTGCCGTTACCTCAGGCTGCCGTGCTTAGCTCCGCATTGCCGCCTTCTGCCCCTTTTCTTCCTACTGTGTGACCAGCACTTGCCAGCTGCCTCTCCCAGTCCCCGTGCTCAGGGACGCCTTTCCTTTCATTAGTCATTGCTATTGAAGAAACGGCATTCCACTGGTCAGCCATCACCTACCAGAGCAACTTTTATTCATTGTGCTGCTTACCTGCTAATTCGTTAACACAGCAACTGCGTGAGGTTTGCTGTAGAATACAATTTAGTATTATATAATAGCCTTTATCCAGAGAAGACAAGATAATAATCGGCTGTCTTTTCACTGCCGAGTGTCTCCGATTGCAGAAGCCAGCAAATGGCTAAGAATTTACTCTTCCTTCCTCCTGTGGAGGCACCTGGCATAGTCAGCCTCCAGCAGGGATACCCTTTGCTCAGCACCAGCCTCTCAGGCTCAGCCTCACCAGTGCCACCGCCGTACGTAGCAGCACACACTCCAAATGCTCATGTAAGCTGTAGCTAAGCCAACGTTCAGCAGAAACCATAAAAATACCAGTGGCTATTGGAAAATCTGTATGATACAAGACAATACATGTACAACCTGTTGATTTAGTGACTGTCCAGCACAAGACAGAGATGCCCAGGCAAACATTTTGTGCCAGGAGCTCTAAATTAGAGATATGAAGGTGTTATCTAGACACACAGATGTCCATGCTGTAGACCTCATAGTCCAGGTATGAGCGACCTGGTCTAGTGGAAGGTGCCCCTTCCCATGGCAAGGGGGGTGGAAACTAGAAGATCTTTAAGATACCTTCCAACCTAAACCATTCTGTGATTCTATACTAGAAACAACCGGAATTTTTGTCGCCTGTATGGTCCCACATGTTCAGGACAGGTACAATCTGTAGCAGAGCTACAGAAGTATTCATAGCTGAAGGGCATCAGGTTTAAAAACAAACCTTCAGACAAACATGAGCCCAGTTCCGCAGTCTTGCATCTCAGCTGCAGGGACTCTACAGTCATCCTTCTGTAAGTAAGTTCAGAAAGGACCTAGGAAGAAATTTCAGGTGTGTTAGAAATTTGGGCTCCTACCTTGGAATTGGACAAGTTAATCACCCCATCTCTCAACTCAGCTTCATTTATGATTAATTCTGATGTGAATTACTTGAATGTATCTTCTTAAAAATTATTCTTAATCCTTCTCTTTGGACCTGGATTAACTATCACTGTTTCTGTTATGGCATTGAGGGACTCCAAGATGGACCAAGGTTATATCAGACAAAAGCATAAATAAACAAAAAAATCTCCCCTAAGGATCTTATGATCTGAGTGAACGCCATCCATGCGCTGGGCTAGCATTCTTCCCAAATACCTCGTGTCCCACCTCTGGAGCTGCCTTTGTTGCCCGCTTATTCCCTGCCAGCTGTGTGCAGACATGGACGGTGTCTGTTGGCCCTACCGCCTCGAAGCGCGCAGCGGGGCCACCAGCAGGCTCCCCTTTCCCCGTCCCGGCACACACCGAGCCCAGCTGCCGTCCCTGCCTCCGCACACCCCGGTGCCCTGCGGTACCGCAGGTGCAAGCAGCTCCCTGAACAGGCGAATTGTTAAGGCAGGCCACCATCCAGGACGAAGATCTGCATCCAAGACATCTGCTCTCTTAATATCCTCTTAGCCTTTCACGTGACTCGGCCCAGCTTGTTTTCCAGATACAATTGTTTCCTTTCATTTGCTTTTCATTTCTAGCTCTTTTTCCATGCAAATCCTTGTAAAGCCTCCTGTAGAGAATGAGTTTAATTGCATACTCTTTGTCTTTCTGCCTCTGGGGAAGTAAGTGGCAGCGCTCTCCCGAGCTCAGCATCAAGGGCAACATGAAATATTTCAGGAGGCAGGAAAAACCCCACAAGGCTTACTTCCAAGCAGCTTTAAAAGACCAAGTGCCAGAAAAGCGATATTTTTCCTGATTTAACGTCCCAGTCACAGTTTTCTCACGCTATTTATTTAAAAGCCTGAGCTCCTCTTAGACTCTTATTACCTGGCGGGATGCTTTGGTTTTGAGAGGAGGGAAAGGGCCAACCCAGCTGAAGGCATTTCTCGCCACAGCCACAATAGCTGCCGCACCGCACAGAGCAGCTTTGGACCAGGTCTAAGCTCGACTGCGCTCTCGCTCCCACTCTCGCCAGCGCAGCCAGAGGAGAAGCGCAGAGGGCAGCGACAGCCCCCGGCGCCTCCCGCAGCACGGCCGGGGCTGCCAGAAAAGCCTCCATACCACCGCTGAGAAAAGACATGACATAGCTACAAGAATTCATCAGTTTTGTTGTGGCGTTCAGAGGTCGAAGTAAGTTACGTGGAGCTCGGCTGGCTGCCTGGGGAGTTTTGCCATTGCCTTCTTGGCTCAGGATTTCCTCTTGGCTCTGTTACACTAAAAATAATCCCGGCTGACAGAGCGATGGCACACCCTCCCTCACTTTATAAATATTTCAACAGCTTTGCTTGCTACCTAAATGCCTGAATATTGCAGAATATCTGTTTTAAAACTTGTCTAAATTATAAAGAAGCAGAATTGTGGTGGAAGTAGCAGCAGCTCTTAGCACGATGTGGCTACACAATTCTCATTTAATTGAGTGTAAATGTTTAATTACATTAGGGATAGCCACAAGAACTTCTTAGGCCTACGAAGGCAGCCAAAGGCAATTTAGCACCTGGCTCATAATAGGGTATGAAACAGAACTAGACATCTGTGCATAATAAAATAGGCAAAACTAACAACGTTCAATGTCCAATTCACTTTGCGATTATTGACTGAGGAGTAAGCCATAGATTAAAATGAAGTATCTTTTTCGATGAGGAACCTGAGATCTATACCTTTTGGGACTTCTAAATCCAATTACTTTTTCTTATTTATTTTCATTCAGACATTCAACTTCATGCAGTCAGTATTAATGTATTGCCAGGGGCCTTATAATTTATCCAAGGAAAAAATTTGACTACTGCAGAGCAAGTACTGGCTGCAGCTGACTTTGCTGGCCAGGAAACCCCATCATCAACCGCTGTTAATGGTGAATTTCCTTCCAGTGCCATAAAGGAAAGGGAAAGATCGCCAGCACTGTGCAAATCAGTAACAGGGACAAAAGAAAAATTCGGATGTGTTTTGCATCCAGTGGAAAGCACAAATTCTGACTTCACCAGCATTTTGCTCCTGGCGTACAGCTCTGAGCGTTCACCCATCCTTTCATTGCGCTGATGGCAGAGCCCGGAGCAGCTGTGAAGCACAGAGAGGGGTCTCCGCAGGCAGTGTGGAGCAGAGGCTCTCCCCACGCTGGCGCGCTCCCCTCGCTGGGAGGAGCAGGGTGGAAGGGAAGCCCCAAGGAGGAGACAGAGGCGCTGACTTCTGCTATGTTGACCAGCTGTAGGGGTATGGGCTTGCACAGCATGACCAATGCTGGGCTTCATTTTCCCAGACTTTCCACAGCACTTTCTACTTTTCTGCCTTTGGAAATCCATATAAATATATTTTTATGACAAAATTCAGTGTTTAAGGGATCAGTCTCCATGGTTGCAGCCATGTTTCAAACATTTTGAATTTGCTTCCAAAACCACAAAAGAGACTTTGATGAGCTTTGTTCTGCAGCCCCGTCAGCGAGGAAGGGGAGAGGTGCCCAGGGGAAGATGCTCACCCCTCCAGCTCAGGGCCAGCACCTCCCTGGCCAGCACTGCTTACAGCCCCCCAGCCCCAGCTCAGGGCAAGTTCTCAGCAAGGAAGGCAAAGGCCCCATTCTCCCTTTCCACCTACATCAAAGTTGAAGTTGGGGAGGCAGAGGGGGCCCGGAGGGACTGAGACCCTCCATCCTGCTGCCAGGGCCCAGATGCGTAGGAACTTTCATGGAGCTCAGCCAGCGAGAAACACAACTACCGCTCCCAGTTCGTCATCTAGAGAGAAAAGAGGAGCTGTGGAAGCAGAAATGGTAACAAATGCTCCCTTTAACTTGAGGAATCATTTAAAATAAAGAGGAGGAAAGTTCACATAAGCCTTATTCATCAAATCCTGGAGCTACGGATATAAAGCTCTCTAAGAGGCAGCAACTGACTGGCGCAACGGAGATGCAGACCAGAGTGGTAAAACTCTTCCAGAGCTGGTATCACCAAGAACACACTTGCTGCCGGACAGTGCTTTTCCTGGCCACAAGCGAAATACCATGCCCACCTGCTTCAGGCAGTTCAGAAAATAAAGGGCCACATAAATCTTGCTGCGCTTTTATTACTTCAAACCCAGGATGACTATTCCATTAAAAAACCAATGCAAATCCAAACAAACAACCCCCCCAAAATCCAGCCACACCATTCATTTCCTCCTCGATGTGTTCCCCACCAAGGGTATCGCTGCCCTGCTCACACTGTTTTTTTCTCCTGTAATCAGGTGTATATATGTGGTGGATTCAACAGAAACGAACTCTTGATGACAGCTGGAGTGTATGATGCCACAAAGAATCAATGGACTTTCATAGCCCCGATGGGCAGTGGAAGTGGACCAGGTGTGACTGCATACAGGAACAAAGTATATGTGGTAAGGGAGCAGTGGTGCCTCGGCCATAACACCTCCCAGCACTTGCAGATTAGCAAAAGTCAGGCCTACATTTCCTAGATTTTTCAGGCTTTTTCATTTGCTTTTAAGTGAGATTTAGGGAAGAAAGTCAGAGCCAGAACAGTTGATCGACATCCTGACAACTTTATCATCTGCACACTTTGTTATGAAAAATGTGGACAATTTTTCAGCAGCTGCAGCAAAGACATTATTTTCTGCTGCTGCTGACAGCATTAGCAGCACAGAACATTTGCTTGGTCCTGGTTACCCAATCCAGGTACTGCATTTAAACTCTGTAGAAGTGTAGAACCTGACAGTTGCCTAAAATACTTTTGGAAGACGCAGAAAGAATAAGGGAGCAGTCTGCAGTAAGCAAGCACTGTGTGTTGAGCTCCCCTGCTCTCAGCCGTGCTCCAGCTGACGCCAGCGAGGCAGCAGCCACCACCCGACTTGTGTGCAAAATGGTTCTGCTGACTCAGCGGGCGAGGAAAGGCCCATTTCAACTCCATACCTTTGGCATTCTCAGGCTGGAGGATTTGATGGAGTCAACCAGCTTTGGAGGGCAGACATCTACAACCCCGTTGCCAAGACATGGCACACAGTCCCCGGCACGCTCAGTCCTCGCAGCAGCTTTGGCATTGAAGTGCTGGGATGATCTGTTTGTGGTTGGTGGCTTCAGCGGCTTTAATACTACTTTCAACATTGAGCGTTATGATGAAAACACTCATCAGTGGCATCATGCCGACGACATGGGCACACACCGTAGTGCTCTGGGCTGCTGCATGGTGCCAGGTCTATCTAATATCGTGGAGTATGTTCATTCCCAGGAGATGTCAGCGTTGACAACTCTTGAAAGGCAGTCGGGCCCGTTTCTTCAGCAGGTAGCCTGCCTGTGTAAACAGCCCCACTGAGCTAATAACATCTGCCAAGCAGCAAGGCAGCGGAGTTGCTTGCTCTCAGCTAAGGACACTTTCAGAAGGGCTGAAATACAGGAAATCGCTCTATTGCTTTCCCCGTTCACCTGGTTCCTCCAACTGTTTAGAAGAAACAATCCAAAGAGACTCAAATTAGGGGAACCCTCCTCTACCCCCCCAGACATCTCCAAATCCACCCAACCTCCCCAGGACCCCCCAAATCCCCACCCAAGGAACTGGCTGGACGGTCGCACTCAAAGGGTTGTGGTCAACAGCTCAATGTCCAAGTGGCAACCAATGACAAGTGGTGTTCCTCAGGGGTCGGCACTGGGACCAGCACTGTTTAACATCTTTGTTGGCGAGGTGGACAGTGGGACCGAGGGCGCCTTCTGCAAGTTCGGGTGCACAAACACCCCTAGCCCCTTTCTTCTGTCCTACTGCTGCATCTTAATGTCACGAAAAGCATTTTGCACGAGTAGCAGTGACAGCTTCAGTGGCCGCTGTTCTTGTCACAGTTAGCCTACCAAGCAAACACCAGTGCAATTGATTAGCTTTAAAGAAGGTTTGCTTATCACAGTCAATTTCCTGCAAAAGTTCGTGCTGCTACAACCCTAACACGCATCAAAATACCTCATAGCACTTCATTAAGGGAAGCAGCTTGCAAGACACTTTTCGCAGCAAGATTCCAGGCTGCAGGTTTACCCAAGAACAGTCCGCTTCTCTGGAGCCAGAAAAGGAAAGCTGCTTGCTAAAAGGCAAATCACAAACCTCAGTTTCTGCCTTCGTAAAGGTTGTCATAGGGATGCCATGATATGAGAGAAGTGGTGTTTCACTGCCCCCTGACTTTGCAGAATAAACGTGCATACGGTAGCATAGAGTGCTTACTGCCATCAAACACAGCAAAGCAGCAATAACCCAGATGTCAGAAGTGCATTACAGACCATTAATTTATTTATTTTTCTCTAAACTGCTTCATTGATATGCATGACACTGTATGCAGGACATATATCCTGGGCCTACGTTATTCTGCTTTGCAAGCTTGGGGAAATTTGTAGCAATGAACTCTGCATCACAATGAGAGGTTTTGTTTGCTTACTGGTGAATCAAAATTGAATATCAGTTATCCCAGAGAAAGGAACAGAAGACATGTCTGTGCAGTTCAGTCATACTCGGTACTACAACTTCCATTTACAACATGGAAATTACCTTCAGTGCTGTGCCAACTGCGGTAGGATGGGCTCAAACCAGGCTGTGGCAATCAACTTTCCTCTGTCTTTTAAAGTCCCTGCTGGCTCCCATCTGCCTTTTCCAGGACCACAAGATTCTGGTTTCTCAGATTCTTCTGTGATTAATGCGCTTAGGTTTTTCAACATTCTTTCTAGCCCTCAGCCCCTGGTTCATTGCAGTGTTACCGATCATTAATTGCATGATCTTGTAATTTGCACTCTATAAGTCTGTCTCTTCCTTGTTACCTCACTCCACAAGTGCCACCCCGGTACCCCAGTGCAGTATCTTTGCCCTCCGTGCTCACAACTTCAGCTGGCTTCCCTTTGTGCAGAGGCAAACAATAAACAATTCATAAGATCAGCCCAGACGCATCTTTAAATGCTTACTCTAATTATGTCCTTTCCAGCACAAAATGGCTGTGATTTGCAGCCTTTTGATTAGCCATTTTATAACTTGTTCTCCATATTTCTCCTTTTTGGATACCATATCAAGTGTCTTAGTGAGAGCCATAAGGACGAAAACTGTTACATTTCTTTTGTCTAAGAAAAGCAAACATACAGGGTTATTCTGCTGCACTATTTCTGATAAATCTGCATTGACTTTTTCTATTTGCATCTCATCTTTAATGATTTTTTTTCTCCCCTCTAAAATATGTTCTAAAGCACTACATACTATGGAAGTTAAAGTGTCAGTTTAGTTTAAATCACTAAGGATCAATTTGAGTTAAATTGGCATAACCCACTTTAAAATGAAATGAAGAATATCTAGGCAGAGTTATGAGCTAATTTAAGGAAACTTAAGATTAAACTGGTACAATGTTCAACATTAGCAGCATCAAGATATGCTTATCATACACAGGAACTGGTGCCAATGAAGACATCTCCAAGTGCATTAGAGAAGTCTACAATAAGGAGAAGAATACATCACTGCCTCAAGAATTCACCGTTCTCAGTTTTAGCTGCCGGTTTCTGTCTCAGCAAGGCAGCAAGAAGCCGCTGTGAGATGGCACACACTGGGCCAGCGCTCCTGCAGCCACGGCGTCTCAGGAGGAGCCCCTTGTCACCGGCAGGCAGTGACAGCAATGCCATGGACCAGCTTAATCTACTAATCCCACTGATGCGGTTTACTCCAGGGCTACTCTAACACATGCGGAGGTATCAGCACTTCATGGACCACAGCAGCATCCCAGTGCCGTGCCTCGAGGCAGCCACACGTCCAGCAGCCCCCCTGCCCACTGCCACCCTCTTATTGCCTGTGACTCCAAACAGTTTATCTCATGCAAATGATGCAGGATTTCATACAATTTACAGGCGAAAGTGTCATTTTATAGCTAGAACAAGCACATGTATAATCTGCTGGGGTTGTAACCAGTTTGGTTTCTTTTGGTTTTCATTGCCAGAAAAATCTTATCTGTACCTTGAAAAACAGAACAACGTACTTAATGGTATAATTTGAACTCGGTGGTACTTAATATAAAAAGAGAAGGAAAATTAACAAGGTGTTCTTTCCCTCCTGGGAAACTTTTACAAAGTCAGAAGTAACAAATTTTTCCTGTCACTTGGAAACACAATTCACAATTTAAGCTTTTAGCAGATAAATAGATTTGGAAAGCATTGGTAATACATCTGAGTTACTCTTAGCACTGAATGCAATATTTCTTCGCTGAGAAACTGAATAAACAGATACCAAAATATGTCCTGCTCTCACGATCGTTTAAGATTGGCTTTAGGCTGAGTTTAAGCCAGACAATTTAAAATCAACTGGGAAGGAGTTTGAACTCAGATGAAATAAACTCCTTCTAAACTGAGCTAAGAAACCTTCTTTCAATGTTTCTTCTGCTTTAACAGCACCATCTCCTTCTTCCAAAATACAATTCAAGCGAGCAGTTATTTAACTTTCATAGTAGAGATTAATATCTAATGACTAAAAACATAAAAGCAATCTATGGGACAAGAGGTGGATACCATCATTAAGAGTTTATGGAAAGACAGTTAAGGATTCATTTTCACAGGATTACTCCTACTTGCTGTAACGATCAACGAACACACACCCTCCTGTAAGGGAATACAAGCTAGGTTTTCTTGCATAATCCCTCCCTCCCAGTTGCAATTTGAACAATTTTTTGCAAAGTCTCTTTATTAAAGGAAGGAATGAAGTAGCAATCATATTTGCTGTAGCCTTGTACTTATATTTAAGCACACGGCAAGTTATTTCATTGTCAATGAGAAAAGAGTAGTAGTGGCAAAATAGTTTGTGCCAGCCAGTCATTAACACAAAGCACTCCAATCATTGCCCTGCCTTAGCTCACTGCTTCAGCCAGAAAAAAGCCACACAGAAATTTCCTTAAAAATCAGTCATTAGCATTATAGAAACAATCACTTCACCTATTAATCAATTCGCCTGTGTTAAAATGCAACGCAGGACAGAGTATTAGCATACGAAAGCAACTACAGTACTGTTTCTATGTGCTTGTCTGAGCCAGTTCCCTCCTTCGTCAGTATTTCTCACTGTACTGACTTCTGTAGCCATCGGCACACATTGCTGATTTGGCAACTTATCTTGACTTGGTGATACATGGTAATTAATTTACAGCCCGAACTCCCGGGAATAAATCAAACCCTCAACTTTCCATTGAGAAACACAATGGAATTGTAGAGCTAGTAGTTAATACAAAAAAAAAGGCTGAAAATAAGAAAAAGTTAAAAGGCAAGTACAAAAACCCCAAGCATGCATTTTAAATCCTGAGACATTCAAGGGCTCTGTTCTGTTATTCTTTTTCACATGTGGGCTTAAAGGTATTGGACACAGATCCCATATGAATTCATCAATATAGGGCAAATCAGCTGTCTTGCTTACCGCAAAGGACGAGGTTAGAAACACAAGCCGGGAAAGGTTTTGGGTCATGATTTCTTCTACACAAAGCTGCTTTGTTTACTTTGTCTTCCAGACACAGCTGCCTTTTGGGATGGAGCATTGCACAGGATGAGTTATGTGTGCTTGGAGACTTTTGGATTATCCCAGTTCCTCCCACCGCCACCAGCACTCACAGGCGATGGGGCAGACTGAGCACCTGGAAACTCCCCACGGCCTTCACGCTGGGGGCAAAGCGGGGGGCAGCTCACTGCACAGCGACATGACACACGCTGCCAGGCACAGCCACATCCCCGAGCGCCCTTACCAGGCATCGCTCGGGCACCGCAGTGAGAGCTCTACAGAAAACCCACAGGAAGGGGGTTCTGCTGGAGCTAAGGAGTCAAAGCACTCCGGTTTCAAAGAAACTTCATAAATAGGTAACACAAAAAAGCAGAAGTGTTGGCTCCCAAATGGCTCATTAAACAGGTGTGATGCTAAAAAGGAAAAAATGATTCTGAAGTGTTACCCTGTTGCTAGGTTACCCCAGGCTGGTCAAAGATCTTGCTGGTTTCCCTACTAACTGCATCCTAGAAAGCACACAAGACACATGTTGAGCTGCTACAGGAACCCACCCTAAATCTATCAAAGCCAAATCATAGTCTAAAACAGCTCTGTGCTCACTAGAGCAACTGTGGCTTGCCCACCAAAGCTATTCCCTTAAGTGTTGTCAGCTGTGTACATATGGACACAGGGAATTTCATGTGGAAAACAGTTCGTTAAATATCCTGTGCCTTCAGCTATTTTGCCTGTGCTGAGGTAATACTGGCATTATCTAGTTTTGATCTTTGACATATCTGTACGACAGTGCTGCAGATAGGTCCACAGCTAAAAGCTCAGCACCGAAAGCAATTTTTTGGTGAGCATACAAATGCTGAATACAAAGGATGCCCCACCTAGTGTTTCTTTGCTTTTGAGGATCAAGATCAAAAGCCACTTACTATTGTTCAGCCACTGCTATTTTAGGAAGAGTACTCTTCCCTCCCCTTGGAGGAGACCGATTCACAAGGAAGAGGCAGGAGGTCACATCATCGTGCATGGTACAAGCAGGGTATCTGGGAACGTCAGACCTTACAAGTAAGTGAATTAATGTCTTCTCGTTACCTGGAGATGCAGAATTGTAGCCCCCAAATTCAATGTGTTAGCAACGATTAACACAATAACTTTCACTGTCATTAGACTCTCTATCCAAGCCACAGAAAGGACCATACGGGAGTTATAGAAGATCTTGCTCATTATTCCCTCCGGATCTTTTTAATACATGGATAATTGACATCACAAAACCAAATGGTGCTGTGTGCTGGATTTGTGACCAAAGCAGTGCTGATAACACAGGGGTGCTTTGGCTATTGCCGAATGGTGCGTGTCCAGCATCAAGGCCTTTTCTGCCTCTCAGGCTGCCCCCCAGTCAATGGGAAAAAGGCAGGAATTAGCAGCTCTGCAAATGCAGGATGAGAAACAAGAGCTTATGCAGCAGTCGCACAGGAAGGCATCTGGCAATTATCATGGATGATAGATGGAACACGAGTCAGCAACATGATGCTGCTGCAAAACATCAACTGGAGAGAATCCAAAGGAGAATGATCTGAGGTCTCAAAAAATTGGTTTGGAAAAACAGGTGAAAGAACAATTTAGTCTGAAGAGGGTAAGACTAAGGGGGTCAGGTACAGATGTGAAGGAGGGAAAAGCAGCTAACATTAACATTAAAGGGCTCTTTAATGCCAAATATCAAACTGTGCCAAAAGTATGCTTTGAGATGGTCGATCTACTACTGCAAATAAATGCATGTCTTAAATTATGTCTAAATGTTCATACAAGAAAATGGTTTATAGAAACTCTGAAGCATCAACTCAACAGAAGGAGCAAGCTTCTGCTCCTTGAAGGAGTTAAAGAATGTTATATTCTACCACATATTTCCCTCGGAAAAAAAATAATCTGTTAAACTAGTAAAGCACTCAATTTACTGAAAAAGAAAAGTAATTACCTTCGTCTGAGAAATTCCCCTGTGGATCACCCAATTAATTAAAAAAATATTACCCTTCAAGGGTCAAACTTCCTGTATCTAATCCCAACACACTGTTATTTTATTGATCAGTTAAGAAAACATTCAGAAATATGTGGGGATGTCTACATAGCACATGTACATTTATTTATACACTCTCTGGTAATACAAGTTACGTATGGTAATTAAGAGGATCATAGGAAAACGGGTTTATATTTCAGCATTATTTTAAGACCTGCAATTGTTCAGTCTTACCCATCCACACAAATATGCTGTACCAACCGCTGATCATTTTAATGGCACATATTTACCAATAACACTTCAGTACGTGCTAAGAATTTTCTGCATTCTCCAAACCATTAGCAACAATTCACAGCCTCAAACTCCCATGAGAATAGCAACGGGCGTACAAGTAGTTATCCTGGAGAGAGATGGCACCTTTTATCTGCTGATGCAGTTGCCACAAATCTCCAAAAGCTCATGAGCAGGAACGAGAGCTGCAACGAACACCGAGCTCCACCTGGGGAATCTTCCACTGATGAAAATGTTTTGCATCGAGTACCTTTTGGAGCAGAGGCTTCAAATCTGACTTCAAAACACCAGTGACACAAACCTACATCCAAGCTGGTTAGCTCAACTTACTTTCTAATCAATGGTGTAATTAGAAACAGGCACACTAGAGCACAAGTCATTTCACCAATTTAAAGGTCTACCTCAGGATGCAATGAACTGCAGGACAGAGTTCATTTCTCTTTGTAGATATTAAAAATTCAGTGAATCGATACATCAGGCTCAGGTCTGGGATTTCTACACTTGGTCTCTGAAGTCTGGTGACATATTCCATTCCTGATGTCTACTGGAGTGCTTTTTGTTAATTCAGAAATGCCACCTTCTAAGTAAATGATCGCTTTCTGCACAATTTCAGTAAATGTCAAGATTTCAGGCTGGTTAGTATTTTGTTCAATGTGTTTGATATCTACAAATGTACTATTTAATGTCATACACACTTGCGCGAGATGCAGACCACCTCTAAAAACAGAATCATAAAGGTATTGATGTCAAACAATTGGAAGTACCCAGCAGAAAGACCAGCACCAGTGCACCTGGACACACCAGGCTGAGCTGGATAACGAGCTGCACTGTGGTGCAGGAGTCCCTGTGTCACGCGGATCGACAGGAACACGGATTGCTCCCTGCCCGTCAAGTCACTTTAAGGCCAGTCTTTCATTTTCTCACTTGTCTAAGACACCAAACAGTGAATTAGCATTCTGCGCAGTTATTTTTGGCTAATAATTATAACAACTCACTCTTTCCTGGAAAAGTGCAAGAGACATTGTATTGTCATTGGGAATTAGGCACTATGGAAATGGGCTCACAATAATTTGGGTAAAGGTAGTGAATTACCTCTAGTTCTACCTACACTTTTCTAGCCTTCAGAAAAGGAAATAACTTTAAAATAACAGGTAGAGTTTTCAGCATTATGTATCTCACCCAGTTTTCCTAATTTCAGTTATTTTTTTCTTGTCTAATCCAGGCAAGACTTTTTCCACAACTCCTAACTGATTGCGCTTCTTTCTGACGCATCATTTGAAGGAAGCCTTCAATAACATCCTTAGCCACAGAGTGGGATATCCATACACCTCATTCTTTGAGCAGGTCTGAAAGTCAGAAGCACTGCTAAAGAGTCCAGTTCTATCAAAATCTCTAATGCACTGCAAACATGTAATGCTTACTGAAATTTTGTTTAAGGAAAAAAGCAAAAATGCTCCAGAGGTTGTATGTTTTAACATTTTCAGAACTAAGTGTTAAAACCCTCTTCATTTTACTACATATTATAATAAACAAATTAAGTAACACTAAATAAATCAAATCTGAACACGCCAAGAGGCTTTTTTTTCTACTAAGAGTTTCCTAGGCCAGATGAAATGAAATATATCAAAAAACTGAAAGTCCCAAACAAATGAGAATTTGCATACCCCACTGAGTGCTATTAACACGGTCTGCAAACTGTATTTTTAAAACATGTTCAAGTTAAGCTTAGGTACCATACCAATCAGCAGAGCTTCTCAAAACCCCTACTTTTTTGCTATCAGTTACAGAACATATTTCTTCCACTTAAATAGTATCTTGGAAAAGCGAAGATGATTGCTCCCCTTGTCAATATGTGGAACATTCCCCACTGGATCACGCTCTTACTGAATGTAGTGGAAAATTACGTAGCCCTCAGTGTTAAACCGCACAATTCGCTCCGGGAAGTTGGAAGGGGACAGCGTGAACCCTGGTGCGGCAGCAGTGCAGCTTTACCTAACGCCGCGTCTGGCCCGACAGCCCCTGCTCTTAACTGGCATTGACAGAGGTCATCCTGACCTAGTAAGCTAGCTTATGTTAGTATTATTAATTATAGTCTTAGTTAACTAATAATGAACAGGACATTGTGTTGTTTGAAGCCCCTCTAGCTTTAATTAACTGGTAATGAACAGAATGCTGCGTTGTTTGAAGTTCCTATCTGCTGGACCTTAACATCTGGGATTGATTGTGTACAGGATGAGTTATGTGACAACCTGGCAAGATAAAGATCCAGCTGGCCAACTTGGCAGCAGAACTTACTTTTAAGGTATCCGGAAGTGAACTACCTTCATTACAATACTAAAACACACACCCACAGGTCAAGACGACCCTTGCCCAGGTGAAGATCCTTCCCCTGTGCAAGCACAGTGATTGAAGAGAGTGACACAGCAGATATTATAACTATATGTAAATTACTAACCAATCATTGTGACTGGGAGTGGGATACTTTTAACTTTTGTGTATAAACATGATGGGGAAAATCGGCTTAAGGTGTGCTTGATTTGTGGAGAATCCAATTATCACGCAGGCCTGAACCAACACAATATCCCTCCTGAGCGTGCGAGACTGGTTAATTGCACGCCGGGCACAAATCCACTTTTCAGACAACAACATTCTTTCTCAGGGTGCAAGAAAGGCGGGCTGGGACACTAAATATTTTTTTATAAAAGGTACATTTAGGGAAACAGAGTTTCAAGTACTTGAGCCGCTCTTCTGGTTACAAATGGGACCCTCAAAACTCAAATACAGTTCACTGTGCTGAAATTCACTGTGTTAATTGGATAATTTGAGAGAAAGGGCATTATGGAGAAAAGCAAGGAGCAGGGAGAGCTACTAGCCCGAGGAGAGGCGGTTAAACAATACCACAGGACAGAGCAGGCGGAGTGTTAGCACAGGACAAAGCATTTCCAGCCTTCTCTTAAAATTTGCTACCTCTGTTTCACACCCTAAATTTTTTCAGTCTTCTTTTTTAACTAGTCTAGCCCATAGATGAAAAGACACTTTTCCCTAGAAGTTTCATTTCACTTTCATTCAAACCATTGCATTTTAGCACAAAACTACTATTAAAAAGAAATCAGTCATGGATTACTTTACCCTGTATTTGCTCAAATATTTAGAATCAGCAGCAAGGAATTAAAACAGCTAGCAATAACAGTGGCCATGCTCACCACTTAGAAAAAATTCAATCACTAATAGTTAGCGGTGTTTACTACTAACAGCCACAGATTGGCATCCCTTTGATCAAACCATAGACATGGAACAGAAATTAAGATAATAGTTCAAGCTCACTGCGATGTCATTAAACGATCGTTTCTTCATGTATTCAGAGACAGCAGGTGCTTTTGCCAAAAGCCGCTCAAAGTGGATCTTCTGAACATTTGAGCGTTCAGATGCATGTCTGCAGTAGTCCAGGGACTTTGTTAGTCAGGCTTCAGCATCCTTCCTCTGGCCCTCTTAAACATCTATTTTTCCTCCACTGCAGGCACATATTTCTTCATAATTGCCTTTCGCTGTGCTGTTGCTCACTGGGGAAGCTGGTGCTGCATCCATCCCTCACTGCTCAGCAGCGAGGAATAGAAAGGGTCCCTTTTTTTCCTCAGCTCTAATAAATATTTGCATGGTGTCCATTTTTATAGCTTCCTACTGGAAGCATGTAATGATGCATATTTATGTGCTACCCATTTAAGAAGGTGACACCATCAGAGCAGGAGAGAGATTAACCCCCTACCACTGAGACACTTTTTTAAAGTGTTCTTGCTATCAGCAGCTCATTTAGAGGATTACTTTTCTTTAAAAGCTCTAATTAAGATATTTGTCAGGTGATTTGAGGAATACATTTCAGCTATTAGTTTACTTGATGATCAGCAGACTCAGATGTTTCCAGCTGGGTGAGCCGCAGGACACAGAATTTGTTTCCAGTTCACAAAGTTTTATCAAGTTTTGTGTATTCCTGATTCCCCCTCCCCCGTACAGCCTTTCGCCGGGGTCACTGCGGGTACTGGAAACCCTGCTGGAATATAAAAAGGAGATAGAAACATCCAGCAATTAAAGTGGGAGCGATGAGGAAATCAGCAACGCGCAGGAACAGACATCACAGATGGAGGACACCGCGGCGGATATCCCGCGGCGCTGCGGTTTCGGGCAGAAGGGCTGCAGGGACGCGGGTTTCTGGGACTCACTCGGGCACTTCACACCGAGCTTGAATAAAGATGGCTTTAGCCAGACTGCACAGACTCTTGACGCTGTCAGAAGTCAGTGAGAACATTCAGGCTCTCAGGAACACCCGTAAAGCAAAGCGCCCCCCGTGCCGCGCCAGCGCTGAGCCGAGGGGCGGCGTCTCCGCCGGGGGGCGAAGCACCGACCCCGTCCCCTCGGCCCCGTCCCTTCGGAAAGCGACGGCGATCTCTGCTGCACCGCGACCCTGCAGGGATTAAGACAGAGGAAAGGAATCCAGGCCTTCCTCTGAGAATGACTCGTCTCACCAGGGAACAGTGATGCTAATTAATGGGATTGTGAAAGGTCATCTCGTCCTTCCTCTGAGCGCAGCCCCCGGGACGGCGGCACATTCAGGCCACCATCAAGCACACAAAACACTTATTTCTGTGTAAACAGACTTAAATTCAGAGCGATTCAAATTACACTTCAGGATCTTAACTCCAATTCAAGTGATGTCTACGCAAATGAATAATAGCAGGACTGCCACATTTTATCTAAATGAGGAGAAAAATGGGAACAATCATCCCCACCTGCAACCAGAGGCAGTCTCATTATACATTCCACATGAAGTACCTCTCAACAATTTACAGGAACAGGCTGGTTGACAATTTGAGCAAGCAGCTGTCAAGAAATTTGTCATTCTGATAATGTTCCGGGTATGAAAGTCAAATGTTAACAGACCTGGCTTGCAGCGTAGAGGAGCAAGAAGCCCCAGACCTTTCAGGTCAAAGGGAGTAGGAGCCCAAAGCTCTTCGGATCTGGTGCTGACATGCAAACCTGTACTTATCCATCCATTCTGCTGATTCCCAAGATATACAAGCAAGTAAAAAAACCTCATGACAATCAAGTTGGCAACACTGAGGGTCACAGGACACTTGTAAAAGAGTAGACAGCTGTCGTAAGTTTATAGTGATACTTTCCAATATGTTCTTGGGACCTCCATTCTGCCACTTGGACTTTGTGAGTCAGTCATTTCTGCATTTCTCAGCCGACAATGATTATCTTCTATGAACCTCAACACAGTTTTTTAACCCACTTTGTCTTAAGTTGTTAAATCAGAGATGGTGCAACAGTGGAAGCCGAGTTGCACAAATGGGGACCACAAGAGAAGCACTTCAGCTCCACACGCGGAGCCCATGGAAGGGGCTGAATGAGAGAAGGCAGATGCATGCAAAAATTTCTCCCCCACATTGTATACTGCACCTATATGCCTGCCTTCACACCAGGCAGAGTCTTTACAGATATCAATATCTAGCCCGTTAAAGTAACACCTTAGCTTTTTCTACTCTATTATTAGTGGATTTTCCTTATAAAACTCTTCGACCCTCAAGACTCATGGTCCAGGATATATTTTTCCCCTACAGCATGCTTCTAACATGCCCAGCAACTTCTGATGTTTATATTTTCCTGAATTATTGAAAGGATTTGATAGCAAAGGGTATTAGAAATAAACACCAATAGTGAATCTAGAAACAGAAACAATCAGCAGTAAGTCAGTGGACAATGTTTCCTGACATATGATACTGCATTCACAATCATTCTGAAAATTGGAAATTGAAGATAAACTATTGCAACAAGAGACTGTCTTTCAGAAAAGTCAGTTGATGAAAAATATTTTACAAACCAATTATTTCAAGAAGCAAGAAGTCTCCCCTATCTGGCAGCACTTCATTATTTTTTCCTAAAAATGCTTGAATATGGACTTTTCTCAGAGAAATTATTGCAGCAAAGGTGGACATGTGCAGAAGACTGCACAGTTTCCTAGCACACACCGTCATAGGGCATCATGGTATTTTGTCTGTGTAGCCTGCAATAACCGAACAGTCGCATCCTTTGCAATGCTGACGTTTGCTTTGCCACACACTTTGCAAACTGCTCAGCTCCTCCTGAAGTTTGTGGGAAATAAACTTCGTATTGCACAAATTCCACTTCCACCTGCACTGAAGGCTTTGTGACCCCACGATCCCCGTTTTCACGCAGCACGGGAAGCGGAGGGGTCCATCCCTCCCCAGGGCATCCCCGCTCCCCCCACAGCACACAGCGGCTCTTCCCACCAGCAAGGGCACTGCTGCTCCGCAGCAGCCTGCTGTTGGCATCCTCCACATTCATCCCTGTGTTCAGCTGCAAAGCTTCAGATGCCGCACAAGTTGCACAGCGAGATCTTCAGCTCAGTCCACAGATACGAGAGTAAACTCATTTTCTGGCAAAGGAAGCTGCAGGCCCCACCCCCCAATTTTCCCTGAAAAGGAAGTTTCTCTGAGCATCTCTGCTCAAAGTTGATGATCTGGTTTATTCCATCAGCAGACACAGCCTCAGCTGAGTTCAAGAATCTGTATTTCAGGTAATTTTCAGCCTTCCCCACCTTCAGAACCCAGCACCATTCCTTTGAGTACGTAAACAATTGTTTGGATTAAATACAAAGAAAACCAACACCTATTCATTTACTAAACCTGAGAGAACCTTTCCTGAAAAACCTACCAGGGTTTATCACCCCTGTGTCTCACTTCTGATGACGTTTTGCTTTTCCTTCCCTACATCATGATTTCTTATCGAATGGACCCTTGGCACAGTCCCGGAAAGGAGAAAGGCGCACAGCACAGCACAAACCGCCCCTACGCCTGGGAAGGGAGCAGGTCTGACCACGGCCAGCTGGCCTGGGTCTGCGGTGTCTGCAGGAGGAGGGATGAGCCAAGAACAAGTTCTCTACTCACTCGGTTTTGAGAGCGGAGCGTGGGCAGGCAGCACATACTCATGTCTGTCCTTACAAGACTGATCAAGTGTTGTTAAGTAGCAGAGATGGTGGCAAGTTTCCTAAAAACCAGTCAGGTGCACACAGAGTCTGGAATTAAAAACATCTCTCACAGCATAAACTGTGATTTTCACCCCCAGCACTCACCCGCCCCCTCCCGAGACGTTCCGTCACACTGGTGTCCCCGACGCATGGCTGAGCAGCGACAAGACTCGAGTGTCCCGCACTTCCAGCAGCCACCCCCCCCCAGCCCTCGCTGGGGACACCTTGGCGGGCACCGTCCGGGTCACCCCATCCATGCTGTGCTTCAACAGCCGTGGGCACATCCCCAAGCCCACAGAGAACGGCCATGGCCACCCTGTTTGTGCATTCCCCAGCCCACGCGGTGTCCAGGGGAAGCAGGGGCAGGTCCGTGGTGTGGATGCCAGAGTGTTCCGATGACCCACGTCATCTCCAGCCCCCAGAGCCTGGGCTGGCGCCCCAGGCCCCGCACCCTCCTCAGCCTGCCCGCCCACACGCAGCGCTGCTCGGAAGCAGCACCAGCACACGCAGCTGGGTTTTATCCACACCTCTGATCCCAAAGGCAGCAATATAGTCTTTATCACCGCCACCACACTCTTCATCCAGTAACGCACAGACACCTTTCAAA
Source organism: Pluvialis apricaria (assembly GCA_017639485.1). Classification (NCBI taxonomy): domain Eukaryota; kingdom Metazoa; phylum Chordata; class Aves; order Charadriiformes; family Charadriidae; genus Pluvialis; species Pluvialis apricaria. Next base: position 3,595,631 of record CM030024.1, read on the forward strand.
TACCATCATGTGCTGGAAGAGTTAATCAAGCATACACTCAATTTGCAGACAGCATAAGGCAGGAGTAGCGTCCCGCTGCAATGGCACAGAAAATGCAAACAAAGCAAGAGCTGCGAGGGAGAGGGCCCCACTGAGACACCTGAGGAAGTGTTTCCAGGGCCAAAAATCTGTTTTGATGCAGATGTGAGGCAGCAAGCACACTCCCCCCATGAGCTCTCCTCATAAAAACAGAGGCTGAAACCTCACTGGAAGAGGGGCGTGAATCAATGGCACTAGAGTTAATGCTGAAAATGTCTACAGGGGAAGCCCAACCCTTGTAGCTGGTTGGACATATAAGGGGCACCACACTTTCTAGACCTACGCTATTTAGCCTCCAGCGCAGGATTTGACAAGTCACTTTCAGATTTAACTGCCCAGTGCCACTACGATCAGGGGAAGCATTAGCCAAAACGGGACAAATCAGCAGCCGGAGACCCAAGTGACTCACGGGGCTCCCGTGGCAAACCAGCAGAGCTGGCAATGCAGCTGCGACGCCCGTGGCCAGGCTGTGCTGGAGCTGGGACCAGTGCTCCCCCAGCACAGAGGAGGAGGAGGCCATGGCCCCAAGCAGAGCTTAAACAGCACTATGGGGCCACACGGGGGACGGGGGGCCCCAGTGAGGCTGTTCTGGGCTGGGGACTCCGGTGAGGCTGGTCGGGGCCGGCCGGCCCATCAGCACCCCAGGGCCGGGGCACCTGCGGGGTCATTGCGCGGAGAGTCCTCTCCAGCTCCCAGGCTCCTGACTGAGGGGGAAGGGCTCCTGACTCCCTCAGGCCGAAATAATGCATTTCTGAATAATGACACCGATTTATCTTTTTCTTAGTGTTTCAGTTAGACCGGATTCCAAAACGGGTAGAATCAAGGGAAATCTTTCTACTGATCTCTCAGACACTTTGGACTAGGCTCTTATTGAGCTATTTGTGGCATTTGGGTTTTATTCTGCATTACAGATTGAACCTATTGTTAATCAAAGCACTGGTGACACTATCAGAAAGACAATGTGACATTTCCATGCTGTTCTACCAGTTTAAACAAGATTCCATGAAGAAGTTGACCTTTTCTCAGTCGAATTATAAATGTCAAAATTGCAGGAATCCATCTTTCAATTACTGTCACCTTGAAAGTGAAAAACGCTGGAGGCATTACATTCAAAACATTACCAAGCCCAGATATATTTCAAATGCAAGCTCCCCTTTCAGGATGGATTCTTCATTTTTGAAATGCAATGAATCTTACGCAACTTTTCCACACCACGATGACAATACTGCAGATTAAGCCTAGCTTTAAGGAGAGGAGGACTGCGAGCGTGTTGGGGAACAGCAGGAGCACGACTGCCCCAGGAGGGAGGACAAGCCAGGAGCAGAGGGTACCCACGGCACAGGCTGGGAAGTGACCGCACCAGCAGGGGACAGTCCCACAGCACTCGAGCCAGCACTCAAGCACAGGGAGCCCATGTACAGCACTAGCCAGCGCAGACCCCAGCCCCGAGATGTGGTGGGAATACAGCAGCTCCAGGAGAACCTGCTCAGGAGGGCACTGCCTGGGCACTACTCTGGCACAACAGGCTACAGAGCTGAGCCCTCTCTTAATTTCCCAGCTTGATGCTCCCTGCAGTTCATTAGGTTCACATCTTCTAAATGTAGGTAATTGACAATACAGCTTTGAGTCCTCCCCCTCCTTCTATAGCCTTGAAGCTTTTAGGAAATTATATGCAACTTGGTTACATAGGAAAAAAATACATTGAAATGTGCCTTGGGTTTTGGGGGTTTGGGTTTGTTTTTCCTAACGGAAGTAGTTGTACTAATATACAGGTGAAGGACCCATGGCTTGGGGCAGAGACAGGAAAAAGCAATTAGAAAGGTGTCTGCAAATGTAATGATGTATTCTTTGTCTCAGGATTCTACTGAATTAGCAGCTGCATAAAAGTGCACAGTATCTTTTTTCAGTTGCCTTTAACAAATACTTAGCATATTGTTTCTAACTTTGCATATAATTAAGGAAGGGGGGGGGATATTACTGGATTCCTGATCAGTTCTTGCAGACCCTGTGCAATCAGTATAACCCTATGGTCACCATCAACACGCGCAGACACAATTAACTCCAGTTCTGAAACTACTTTGTCAAAGGGCCCAGACAAGCCCTCTGGCCTGATATGACCAAGTATCAGTAGGAGATTTACCTAGGCAGGAACACGTTGGCAGTATTTTTATCTTAAATAGGCATTTGTACCCCTTGGATGTGCATCCCCACATGCCATGGCCAGGAGGGCGCCTGTCCCTCTGGCCCCAGCGGCTGGGCTGCCCCACCTGCCCTGCACGGCCCCAAGGGGCGGGCAGGATTCTTATTTTTGTTTTAGCCTGACTCTTGTAAAGCCCAGTTAAAAAAATTTCACTTTTGTTTCTTCTCATCCTAAAAGAAATCTGACAGCCTCTGCGGGCGCTCCAGCAGCCCCTCCTGCAGCCAGGCACACACCTTAAACCACAGGCTGGTTTGGTGGGGTTTCTTACTGTTATTGCTGTCCAAGAGGGACCCGTGCCCCGTGCGTTGTTTCCTGACTGCCAGCACTGCTGGGGATGCTGTCGGCTGCGAGATGGCAACTGCCCGCCTCGGGGTGCTCACACGGACCCTTCCCCTCCGCACTCTCAGCCTGAGGCATCTTCTCAGCAAAAGCCACACCAACCGTCATTACCCAGTCCATCAATTACCACCAAGCCAGAAGGGATAAAATGCAGCATTGATTACTTTTCCTTTCCTAAACACCCTCCTTCAGATTATCACTCATGTTCCTTGACTCCACAAGCTGCACACTCATGTCAGAAGTACGAGAGGGGTAAAAGAGTTCAACTCAAAGTGATGAGACTCCAAACGCGCTTCTCAAGAATATTCTGTACTTCAGGGTTTTAATCAGAGAGCACAATTAGTCTGACACTTCATTGATCCCTTTTCTCTAATCAGATCAGCCAGTGGACACATTCTTTTTTCTTCCCGCATTGGGGCTGACGGTTCTAATCTCCCTTGTATTTTCCCCTTAACAAGGATACTTGTTTAATTCCATAATGCAAAAGGTTATTTTCTAACTGCTGCTCAGCTGGGAAGAAATACCACTCCTCCAATAGCAACACCGCTGTTAGTTTCTGTGCCCCAGACACACACGAGGGACCCCACGAGGAGAGGGCTTCTTAGCACCACTCGAGCACACCTGCCGACACAGGCATTGCAGAGACCTCATGGCAAATGAAGCAGGAGAGGACAAAAGCATGGAAATTACTCGCATGTTGCCCGCGGCGCCGAGGCGAGCGCCATGCCTGGGGCAGCAGTTCATGCCTGGAGATGCTCATGTCCCTCCAGCAGCAGCCAACTGCCCCTGGAGAGAGGGGTGGAAGGCGCAGGCACCAGCGGCAGGGAAGAAGGGTCCCCAGTTCCTGGGGAACAAGTGTTTTTCTTACCCTCTTCTTTTTCCGAGGGTCCCACTTTTGCCAGAAAACTTGCCTCCAAATGAGGCAAGAAGATAAAGCCCAGAACCAATTTTAAAAACTCAGCCCGAAGCATCCGCAGAAAAATTCTGTTTAAGGTGAAATGATCCAGAGTTCCTGCTCCTCTTTAAAGACAAGTTGCATTTTCCCTTTTGCTTTCTCTCTCCTTTGAAAAGAACAAGACTGCGAGTCCAGCTTGTCAAAAAAGTAGCAAATATTTCTGTTCAAAGTAACTATGCACACCGGGGTTGAAATTTCACACAGGTTCTACTTCTATTTCAGTTCTATTTTATATTTCAAAACAGGATCTTTCTCTGCAGAGGTGAATGTCAAGTGTTTGATCCATCCATCTGTGTCACTGCACATCTGTCCCACTATCCGTACACCCATGAAGTTATAGGATGGTCATAATCATAATACCGGAGCACCTGCTCTTTGGGAGAAGGATTGCTACTTTTAATATAGAGATTTGTCTCAAAAAAGTGAAAAGAATATGTACCAAAGAGTCCACGAAGACCCCTAAATTTCAGTTAGAGCTTTTCATTTCCCAGAGAAGGCACATACTGCAGTACTAAGTGACAGCATAAGGCCCCTAGATAGATGCGTAATCACTTATTAATTACCACTAATGCAGCCGGAAGCCCTTGGACATAGATGTCCTACAATGAAACTATTTATTATGAATCATTAACATGACTTCCTTGGGTTGGTCTGCAAGTTTATTGAAAGGACTACCACAGATTAAGAAACATCTGGTTTTTCTCTTCCTGTTCTTGCTCATTTCATCCCATCTTTTTCATTTCTTATTCTTTCCTCTTACGGTAGCAATGCTGCATACTAACAAGACACATGCATTTCACCGTGCTCAGTCATTTCCATGCCAATTAATTCAGGTTCCAATATCTGCATTTTGTGCAGGTTTGGTAAATCCCCCTTAAATTGGTAATTTCAGCCCAAATCTTCTTCCTCTGGAAGAGAGGATATTTCAGCTCCTGCCCATCTCTGCTTACGCTGTTAGTGCAGGGATTATTTTAATTAAAATGCTAGGTGAGAAAATCATTAGAAAGATAACAAACAGGCCAGCTCACCCATTACCCGTGGCTGCTGTATATATGGGATTCTAATCCAATTTAGGAAGCTTTCAAGCCAGTAAAACAATTAATTTTAAAATGCATTTCAGTCAAGATGAAAAACTACTTTGTTGTGTGCTTTGTTTTTTAAGGTGCAGGATGAATAAACCACAGAAGACAACAGAAAAGCATTTCCTTCTTGTTTTCGTTTATTAATGACACAAATGCAATGATTACTCCTAAGTGAAATTCATCAGAAGTCTCCTGGCTGTTTATACAGGACTTTAACACTAGTTGAAATACTTCAAACACTTTGAAAGTGATGTTAGAAGACAGTGTTTTTCTACTGTTAGTTGCTTTCACTCCAATACCTCCCACATCAAAACATCAGCCACAGAGGAACACGTCCTTGTCCCGCTGTACTCAGCATTGGCGTAGCCTCACCCAGAGCACGGCGTGCGGTGCTGGGCCCCACCACCTGAGGAAGATGTGAAGGTCCTTGAACACAACCCGAGGAGGGCAACCAAGGCGGTGAAGGGCTGGAAGGCCTTCATGCCCATGTCCGCTGGGGAGCAGCTGAGGGCAGTGGGTTTGCCTCCTTTGGCGAGAAGGAGGGTGAGGGGGCACCTCATTGCTCTGCAGCTTCCCGAGGAGGGGACGGGGAGACGGAGGTGCTGAGCTCTCCTCCCCGGGGTCCAGGGGCAGGGCACCCGGGAATAGCTCCGAGATGCATCCGGGGAGGTTCAGACGGAACATGAGGAAGCATTTCTTTACCAAGAGGGCGGTCAAACCCTGGAACAGGCTTCCTGGAGAGGCGGGGAAGGGGATTAGAGCAGTCCACGCTGGCGCCTGAAAACTGCAGAAATCAGGACTGCACTTGTCCTTCTCTAGAATGAATCATAGAATGGTTTAGGTTGGAAGGGACTTTGAAGATCACTGAGTTCCAACCCCCCTGCCATAGGCAGGGACACCTCCCACTAGACCAGGTTGCCCAAGGCCACGTCCAGCCTGGCCTTGAACACCTCCAGGGACGGGGCCTCAACAACCTCTCTGGACAACCTGTTCCAGTGCCTCACCACCCTTAAAGTGAAAAACTTCTTCCTAATGTTTAATCTAAACCTGCCCTCTTCCAGCTTAAAGCCATTCCCCCTCGTCCTATCACTCCATGCCCTTGTAAAAAGTCCTTCCCCAGCTCTCCTGTAGGCCCCCTTTAGGTACTGTAAGGCCGCAATAAGATCTCCCCGGAGCCTTCTCTTCTCCAGGCTGAACAGCCCCAACTCTCTCAGCCTCTCCTCATAGGAGAGGTGCTCCAGCCCTCTGATCATCCTCGTGGCTCTCCTCTGGACGCGCTCCAGCAGGTCCATGTCCTTCTTATGCTGGGGACTCCAGAGCTGGACGCAGTACTCCAGGTGGGGTCTCATGAGAGCGGAGTAGAGGGGCAGAATCACCTCCCTCGCCCTGCTGGCCACACTTCTTTTGATGCAGCCCAGGATACGGTTGGCCTTCTGGGCTGCGATCGCACATTGCTGGCTCATGTCGAGCTTCTCATCAATCATCACCCCCAGGTCCTTCTCCACAGGGCTGCTCTCCAGCCATTCCCCGCCGAGCCTGGATTTGTGCTTGGGATTGCCCCGACCCAGATGTAGGACCTTACACTTGGCCTTGTTCAACTGCATGAGGTTGGCTTGGGCCCACCTCTCCAGCCTGTCCAGGTCCCTCTGGATGGCATCCCTCCCCTCCAGCGTGTCTGCTTCGCCAAACAGCTTGGTATCATCAGCAAACTTGCTGAGGGTGCACTCTACCCCACTGTCCATGTCGCTAACAAAGATGTTGAACAGTACGGGTCCCAGTACCGACCCCTGAGGAACGCCACTCGTCACTGCTCTCCACTTGGACACCGAGCCGTTGACCACAACCCTTTGAGTGCGACCATCCAGCCAGTTCTTTATCCACCGAGTGGTCCATTTATCGAATCCATGTCTCTTCAATTTAGAGTTGAAGTTAAGTTGGTTACAAACAGTATGGGACAATAAACAGGTACATTTTACAGTTCCACTATTTAATCACTTAGATTTGCAGCCCAGCAAGATGAATGTGTTGAAACCTATTTATTCTGACTCCTACAGTATGGCCAGACATTCACACTCTGTGAATCCAGACTAAACGGGACATAAGTTCAAATCACATCTGGTTTTGAATCTGATTTAAGGACACCAAATCTTGCTGCATTTCACAAGCCTGGAATGACAGCCATACATGACAAAGCAAGACTGCCCAAAGAAGATTCTGCTGCCCTGGAATATTCTGTCTGTCCCACTCGCAGGTGCTAGGCGGCTTTTAAAGCCTTCAAGAGAATATTAAGCATTCAAGAAAACTTACTGAAATTATTAGACATGGGGCCACTATTCAAGTACATACAATATCATTATCTTACATTATGATAAGAGCTCAAATTTTAATTGTTATAGTGGGTTATGTTACTATTTAAAAAATAGTAGGAAAATCACAGGGATGCAGGAAAAAAGCTCGTTACCATATGGTATGAAGTGAAAGTATTGAAAAACAGAATAGTGTGTAATTAGACATAAAGTGTATCCAAGCAGACATTTACAGTCTTCATTATGATGCAGGACAATAAGTCACTGAAGGCAAAAATACGCTCCAAATACAATAAAAGTCATCATCAATTTTGCATGCCAGAGGAACCTTTAAAATGAAGAAGAAAATGTGATTTCTTCCTGCAAATAAACTTCACCAAAAAATGGCTGTTCAATTGTGATGTATTCCATTCTTTTGAGCAACTTTTTCACAGTTCTTCAGTTTGCTTTTTGGGAGGGAGAATAAAAAGGGGAGAAGGAAGGAAAATTAAAACAAAAGAAAACCTTTCTGTTTCAAGCAGCATAAAATGTATTTCATAGCAAAAGCAATCAGGAACAAGAGAAGAAAAAAATGCACCCTATTTTTATGTCAAAGCTATATCATAAAATAATAGTTTAAGAACCCACTGTATTCATAACCTCAGTTTCGGTACAAATGCTGTATTCATTAAAAAGAAATATAGGGTGGCGGGGCTGGATTTATCACTGGAATTTGCACGCTGCCGTAAAGAATGTCCTCTATTAATGACAACAGCTGTTGGTTTAATAACCCTAGAAAAGATCATTAAATTCCTTCACATTTCCCAGAACCAGATGGAAGAAATGCAGAAGTGTTAAAGCATATGGGAGAACATATTGGAATCCAGCAGCCTCCTCGAGCGGCTAGGAATCCTAACGCCGCAGTCTCCGTTTACGCTGGCCTCCTTGCGGGTGCCTAAGGTGTGTGTATTGTGGAAATCATGTAAATACTGAAAGAGGATAGAAGAGGCTTGGAGTGCCGTAGGCGGCATTTGCTCTGACAGTTTATCATCACTTACGCTATGTTTGCAGGCACAGATTTCCTTTCCCCTCTATTTCCTTGTTAGCTTCTTTGCACCTAGAACTTCAAAATGTAAAAAATCTGCACACACAGAGGAATCCTTTCATCAAAGAACTGATAATAAGCCTGTGAATGTAGGTCACCTTCTGCGCTTCCTAGAACAAGATTCATTTCAGGAAATGGGAATTTCCCAACAGCTTGAAACAGAAATCTCAACAGGTCCCAAATGCAATTTTTTCTGTGATCAGGGACACTGTGGCCTTCATACATTGGCATATAATTTATGGACAAGCCTTAAACACTGCATAAGAACACCTAGGAACATTTGAATGAAGTATTGTTGGCATTGTTGCTAATACAGGCCAACAATGGTGCCAAAACTGGAAGCAAACTATAATGGGAGCCCAGCTGTTTGCACCTGAGTCTGCAGGAGGGGTACTCCATCCCTCCCTGCCTTTTCTCCCCTTTCCCCTTCATTTTGCCTTCCCCTACCATCCTGGTTTGAGCGACACAGGACTAATTTCTCTTCCAGTGCTTAGGAAAACTGCAATCTAGAAGACTGTAGTGTCTGAATTTGTGAAAGTATTTACTTTACAGCCAGCTATGGTGAGCCAGTTTCAAGGTCTCAGTGTTTTCGAGCTCACCAGGTGTGGGGATGAGGAGGAGCGAGACCCGGGCGCTTGACCCAAGCTGCCCAACAGGGTTAGTTCATACCATGAATGGTACATTCAATATAAATTAGAAAGTTTGTTGATGAGCTCTCTCTCTCCTGTGACGGCTGCCATCCTGGGAACTCCCTGCCCCGGTGCCGGAGCCCTGAGCCCTTCCCTTCCTCCCGAAGCCGCAGCGCTCGCAGTGTCCCACATTGGCTGTCACTGCTGGGAGTGCACAGCTTCTGCTGATAGAACGGCCTGGGTATAATCCTGGTATCTCTTATGTTGGTATCAGGATCAATACCAGTTCTTTAGTATTAATAATGTTAATTATTTAGTCTTATCCTATTAAATCTATTTATATTTCAACCCTCGGGTTCCCTTGTTTTTCACCAATTTCCCTTCCTGGGTGGGGAGGGGTCATGGGGTGAGAGAATAATTGTCTAAATGACATTAAATTGTTATGGGTTTCTCAAACTATAACACCCTGGCATGTGGCAGAGCTCTCCCATGAGGAAGGGCGGCAAGGCCAGCCTGGGCTTAGCTCGCTTGTGGAGTTGGCCAAATTCAGCACTGTGCAACCTTCCACAAGAGCAGGGGAGAGCAGGATTATCCTGACAGAAAAAAAGGGTAAGCTGGAGCTGGATGATGGGCAAAAAGTCTCCCTGTATAAATGAGCTGACGGCACGCACAGAGAGAGAGAGATACAGCTGGATGCTCTTTGGGTTTCCTCTAGAAGACTATTCAGCCACCCATACAGCTAGTAATACTGAAGACAAAACACATACAAAAAAACCCCCAAACCCCATGAATGTAGAACAGGTACAGCTTTTCAGGCCAGCTAGGAATCTGTCCTCAAATGTGCGTATTCAAGAGAAATTCCTTGCTGACAGATTCTTGGACAAATCACCAATAATGAATAACTGAAACCTGGAAACGCCGGTGGCTCAGTTCTGCAGTCTGCACAATGAAATTGCTGTGGTTAAAGGCAAGGAAGGAAATCTCCTGACATGAAATTTGGGTGCTCGGGCTCCTGTCCTCAAAGCCGCTTAAAAAGATTTTAAAAAAAAAAAAAAAAAAGCAAGATGTCTTTTTCTATCAGAATTTCAATGGGATATTTGATCAGCTTCATTTGCAACTGATTTAAATGTAGACACCAGACTTCTTTGTAAGAGGTTGGATCTGGGACTAATTGCTATGTGATTTCTGAGGCAACACATGCAATTCCTCTACACAGAGGCCAACAGAGCAAGGACAGCTCTCCTGCTCTGATCACCTCTAATGGCTGCAAATAAAACAGAGGCTCTCTCTCCAAAGGTCACATGCTTCTTTTTATGAAAAAAACCTGTTTCTGCAATGATTATGTATTGAGATACAGGATGCTGTCTTAGATGCTCTTGCCAGGTTAATAAAGTTTGAGAGAAAGGGAATTTTTGATAGCACAGATAGAGGTATTAACTGACAAACTTTGCAAATTAAGTGCTTGGAAGGCACATAGGGTGAAAAATGCAATAACTCTATCATTACTAGTTCATTGTTGTTATCAGATTACTCTGCCTGCAAACAGCTAGTGATGACTGAATAATGCTGATTTGCATTGATGTGTGCCTCGAGCTCTCCAAAGCGAATTCTAACTTATAACTCAATTAGCCAGTTAGAACTAACATGATTACAGACACACAATGCTGTCCTATTTTCCTGTTGCAACTTCCCTTTCTTCTGATTTAAGTCGCTTTAGCAGCATCCTAATGTTTTATAATGTTCCAGCAAAAACGTTTTTTCCTGGGTTCTCTAATCTAATCCTTTGTTGACTTTATTTCTGCAAGTTGTAATCAGGAACTGTACCCGGTCGCTACAAGCCATCCCTGCCCTCTTATTACATATATCAGGTGTTGAATACATGGGTAACCTAAATGAATGATGTTTTACTTATTGCCGAATCCTCCAGTGGATGAGAATGAGTGTCTATATTTTTCTCCCTGCTGGAAATCTTGTAAAAATCTTTGTGCATTTTAAACAGCTCTCTCCAACAGTATCATACCTTAGTCATGCTTTGTCTAGGACAGTTTTAAACCCACTGCCCAGTAGTTTCCTAGGTTGCCTGCTTTTCTCACATTGTTTGTAGGGAAAGATCATTCATCACTCGTGTTTCTCCATCCCTGTGCCTGCCTTTACACACCTTCAGCCCTTTCTTCCCCGCTACTCTCCCACCTGGAAGAGCTGCAGTCTTTCCCAGTTGTTTAACAGAACACTAATTATCAGGAAGACCTCTCGTTCTTTAACAGTATATGACAGAATGAAGAAACGAACATATTTTTCTAATAATTTTACCTGGTTTGAACAGTTATAGCCATAGCTATTGGAGTAGCCATCAGTGCATTTCATAAGACCACAACAGGTATAAATGATATTTCAAGTCACAAAAGGCATTTTTAAAAGGTTACAGCCCACATCACAGACCTTTCATATTCACAGATGATAAATGACCCTGTCAATCTGTCAACACAAGTCACATTTGGGTCCCTACCAAGCATCCGAACTGCTTTATGATTAAAGCATGACATGGAACAGCACAGAAGACTTCGTATCACATGGGATCCCTGACCATCAACCCCAGTTGCACCACTTCATGCTCATAGGGCTCCCAGTGCCCGTGTCCTTCAGGTATTATTTCTGTCAAGAAATACAAACTGCCTGCATGGACTTGAAATTAAGCATTTGTCTACTTCCTCCAATGTCTTTAGCCTATGACCTTTTTCATTGTTTTCTGGATCCCTTTGGAAGACCCAGACAACACAGTAAATAGAACCCTAATCAACAAGGCAATTTCTTTTGAAGGCAAAATCAGAGGCATTTTGAGAAGGTCTGACAGTCTCTTCAAAATTTTAGGGAGAATTCCTTTCACTTTTCTCAAATGCATCATTTAAAAAAAAATAAATAATCCAGTAGGGACATTTATACTGGGCCAAATTCCCCAGAAGCCACGTTGTTTTAATTGAACCTGCAGTAGGAATCAGGTCTGTCCTTTACGTTTTCGATGTTGTTTCTGGATTATACTGGATGTTATTTAAGCACTTCAGTGGAAAACTAAACAATGAACATTGGTATTTCTTGACCTATACGCAAATTATCTCCACTCTCTCTGCTCAAAAATGCCAGGTGTTTTTATCTCCTCTACAATTATCTGCTTTATGAAATGTCATAGCAAAGCTGTAAGAAAAAATGGGGGTTTTAATGTTTAGGGTTTTCAAGGTTTTTTTTTTTAAGTCTTACTGCATTTTCTGGGTAAAGAAGAGGAAAAATGCTAAAATACTCAGAGCCAGATCTTCAGCTGAGGCTAGTGAATCTCCACTGAAATCAATTTGCATCAGTTGCATAGATGGCCAAAAGCTTTCAAAAGGTAATTCCTTGGGTTTTGCACCCTCCTACCTCCCAGGCTTTCTTTCTGATTGCAAATGATCGTTTTAGATTTGCATCATACAACCCTGCGCCACAGCCGCAGAAGCAAGGCTGGCTCTACACAGCCTTGTTCCCAAGCATCGCAGCGGTTCTGCCCACCGCGGGGCAGCAGCATGAGCGACCAGTTCGTGATGTGACAGGAGCACAGGTTGGGTTGTGCTGTAAAGCTCCTCCAGACGCGGCTCACCTGTAGCCCAGGAAGATGGGATTTTTGTAGTGAAACCTCAAGAACTGCTAGAGGTTAAGGACTTACTGCAACACTTCAGAAGCAACCTGACTCGCAAACCTCTGGAAGACAAAAGCTTTTGGTGTAGGTACCACCCGGCTGCAGCAGCACATTCACTAACAGAAAGGTGTTCAGGATTTCAGCTCCCACCATCAGTAACACCTTGAAGGCAGCACACAACAACATACAACTGCGGGCTCTCAAGGGCTGGCGCGGGAACAACAGTGATGATCACTCATTCATGTGCAAAATTTAAATAATGAAAAATCAGCAACATGCCTGGAACCTGTGCAAGGGTTGCGCACCAGCCTTGTTAATTTCTGTTTATTGGCTGCCAAAAAAGGAGACGCAAGCATGCAGCCCCTCATGAGTTATTCCTAGCTTGAGCTAAGGTCTTTGAGTGATTTCTTAACATCTTCCACGCAGAACAAAATGAATACAGTGAGGAAAGAAAGATTTCACTGGGTTTATAACTCTGTCTTCAAACTGGGAACAGCAAAAATGTTGAGCGGGACGTCCAAGTCTGTTCAGCACCTACCAGAGAGGGACTGAAACAACGGTATCTGTCAGTGCAGAGCCCGGCGTAACAGCACCCTGCCCATACCGCACCCGCAGACACGGAGGTGTCTCTCACACAAGGGGAAATTGTCGTGCAGGGTAAACCTTAGACTCCAAATGACAGAGATCTGATTTACAGAAAACACAGAGCCTGCATATATCTCCGTTTTTTGTTTTTTGTTTTTTGGGTTTTTTTTTTTTTGGGGTGGGTGGGGCGCGGTTCTTGTTCTCCAGCTCATTTGAAGATTACTGTTTGGAACTCAGCAGGGAGCCAGTTGGCTGAAGAAAATGAAGCGCAGACTGAAAAACAGCCAGACAAAGCCTCAGCGGCTTTTCTTTCAAGCGTAGTCTGGAATGCATACGTGGGCCAGCAATCTTAGAACAGATATGATTTTTTTTTCCCTGCGCTGCTCATACAGCCTCTGACCATGGTTGAGGCAAACAGAGGTTTTCCTTAGGGCATGAGAGGCAAGCTTCGGTTTTCCTGCTGCTGACAGCAGTGCAACAGAGAATTAAGAGCTGATTTTGTCATATTTACCTCAAGGTATGATCAGTGAAACAATTTTTAATGCAGGCAGGTAAAACTAAGATCTGATTCAGTCTGATTATAAAAACAGTTCCCCAACCCCCAATGGTCTGTGTCTGGGACAATAACTCTAAAGGCTCAAAAGGAAGGTAAGTACCAAATCCAATTACTTCTCAGAGGCACAGCTGTGCACTGGAGTGCAACTCATGCTTGTAAAATAGCCACTTTCTCTGTTAAAGATAAGCTTGAACTCAGACAAATCTGTGGAAACATAAGAACATTTAGCAGTTCTGTGTCCCTTACTGCATGATGTGGTGAAACCTTGTATCTCACAATATGCTGTTCTTTTATATTGCTTTCCACTTATACATCCCTAGGCTCTAAACAGCCTCAGTATCTCCATTTTGCAGCTGGAGGAGCTCAGGAACGAGCAGGAAAATGCTTTTCCAAAAGTAACCCATCAGATAGTGATGGAGAACCCATTAGAAATCCAAACCGTAAACATGTTACAGTCTTCACACATTTGGAGAGAGGGATTTCTTACATTTTCAGTTTTTCTGAACAAATGTACAGGAGCTATGGAAGAATAAAAGTACCCAACAACAAGCCACTACAGAGCATCTTCCTTCTTTCTACATTGTATATCCAAAATAAAACTCGCCTTGCTAGTCAGTAACAAGCTTTTCTGCACTTCTTCACTGGCAAGGTAGACACTAATTTTCAGTCCAATGGAAGCCAAAATATCAGTACATAGTGAATACGTGGGCTGGACGGCAACACAATAAGACAAACATAGTAAGTAGCATACACCTGCAGGTGACATCATTTTGCTATGGCAGCAGGGACTTTATCCAGAGCCAGCATTCTCAGACTCCTTTGCTGAGGAAAGAAGTTTGTCCTCTGCCTTTCTGGGCAGCTGGGGCTTCCTGGAGACATTTTGCTGGCCTGCTCAAGAGAGCAGCACTGCCCCTGAGCCATGCTGGGCTCCGGAGGCTGAGGCCAGAGCATCAGCCAGTGGAATGGGCAGGTTCAACGGTGCTGAGAAAGTTCTAAAGGATTTCAGAACTGTGTGTGGAGGATGTGCAGAACTGTGCTCCCAGAGGAGAGCTCCTCACGCCTCCAAAGTGCTGCTGTCAACAGCCTTGAAGTAATAACCAGATGGCACTATGAGTCCCAAACGGCTCGGACTAGGAGCTCAGCGCAGTCTCTCCTGGCCTGTCTCCCCACAAGCATCTCTGCTCCTGGCACCCATCTGCTCCTGCAGGCACGTCCATACGGGAGTGTGGGTCCCTGCAGGTATCTCCCTCCCTCCCTCCCATGGTGGGGACCGCTCCATGGGGCCAGCACCAGCATCACCAGCACAGGCCATAGCAGCTGAGCCACCACAAGGAAGGGCACAGAAGCCAAATAATGGCACACAAGTGCCATGGTCTTTGTGTGTTTTCTCAGCTTTTGACAAGACTGGAGAGGTCTGGCTCCTTTTCATTGCACTCTCAGCAGAGTAATCCTCTGTTTCTGCTTCGCAGCCTTTCTTGGTATTACCCGGCCGCTATTTTCCTCTTCCTCATTGCCCACCTTTTCTATTTACTGCAGACAGAAAGAAAAATGGCTACTTTTGACAGTATTTTCTACTACTCAAGGAAATGCTTTCAAGCAGCAGCTGAATTTTATTTACTATTTCCTACCAGTCATTTCCTGGAAGGCCCAATTTGCCTTTTACTTCCCGGTATCTTCCCTTTCTGTGGGCTGCCACACACAGCGATCTGCAGACCTGCTCAGGATTTACCCTGCCCAAGGGCTCTCAGCTTGGACAAGCCACACCAGTCACTGAGGTATCTCCCTCTCAGGGGTGGCCACTGCCACCCGCAGGAGGACACTGCGTTGGCAGTCAGGGCATGCACACCCTGCGATGCAGATGACCCAAAAGCCAGTGACAAGACCACACTCACATTTTATTGGGCTTGGACTGCAATAGAGATGAGGGCCTGCGCAGCAGAAGATGACGTGCAACAGGACTGACCAGATCCTTCCTGTTGAAAACATGTCTCAGATCCGGCCCTGGGCATGTTGTCCTTGCCCTCGGTCTGTCAAAATGGCACCATTTCATATCATCTGTGACAGGGACAAACGGGCAATGTCAGCCTTCAGAGGAACATGTGCATAACAGCAGTGCTTTCATTTTGAAGGGTAAGAAAGTACCAAAAATGCATAAAATAGACCTTCTATTTGGGGAAGAAACACTATTAGTAAGAGAGAGGGAGAGCATTCACAAAGGTATTTTCCTCCCTCTGTGTTCCCCAGCAGGTCTAATATCAGTACGCCTCAGCCCTCCCAAATGATTCATTTAACCTTCACAGTTTAATCATAACAATAATATTTGTCCTTTTCTCACAGCACCTGATGATTGCTGTATTCATTACACTAGAGCCGTACATCCTCTGAAAGGAAGCACTCAGATGCTAGTCAACCACAAGGCATATATTTTCTCCCCGGGTGCTAGCCAAGTGTTTGGAAATAACCTTTGTAATATACAGTAACCACTAGGCTGTAATAGCTTTTGTTCAGCCACTGAGAAAGGTTATAAAGTTTTGCAGGGATTTGTTCTGAGCAGAATCCCCCCCGGTTTTAAAGGACATTTCCAAAATCATTTTGCCGACTCTTCCCTCGCTGGCGATCCTCTGAGCACCGCCAGGCGCTCGGGACTCGGCTGCCTGCGAGAGCCGCATCTGGCACGGGTCCATCCTGCTGCGGTAGCTCCTCAGACGCACCCCGGTGAAGGTGGTGCAGGTGCTGGTGAGGTGGACCAGACCCCCTGTCCCCTAGCCCAGGGAGCACGTCACTTGGGTCCTTGCAGTCAAGAGACTGAGAGCTGCTTTTGGGCTGTGACTCTGCTGGATCAGGTTCAGCATCTAACTCTCGAGTGGGGTCAGCTTCCCCCTGGACTCCACGCCTGTACTGACCACATTGCCAGACCCGGGCTGGCTCACTTCAGGCACAGCCTGCAGACATCACCCTGCCGTCAACCAAACCCTACAGCAGTCTCAAAGTGGCCACCGCGGTCCCCTGTCCTGCTCAGGCCCTCCTTTCCAGCCATCACCTGCTCGGAAATTAGCAGACATTAGACAACTTGATACTTTTGAAAAATCAATTTGGCAAGTCTCTGCATACTGAAAGCCTTGAAAATACTGTAAGACCTGAGTGCAAGAGCTGAGGCCAGACCCTGCACCCATCCAGCACCTCCCCAGCAGCTCCACAGGCTCCAGCGAGGAGCCCAGGCACTTCGTGCCATGCTCCATCAACACCCCAAAGCAGCTGCTCAGTCGTTCCCACCTGCGGGGATGTGCAGGCTCCATTTCTCACATTCACAAAGTCTTCCCGAAACAGCGCAAACAACCTGCGATGCCGCTCAGACAATTTGTCCTCTTTTCTAAGGCCTCTTTTCTAAGGGGCAGCAATAGGTGATGGGAGATGGGAACCAGCTGAAGCTGATGTCTGACACGCTGCCCTCTGCAATTACTGCAAATAATAACCTCTCCAAAGATGACATATTCCTAATAAAAATGTGGGTGAGGGGGTGACTCGGAGGCCCAGACCACAAGCCTGCAAGCCGCTGTGCCAGCAGAGGCCACGCGGTTGCTAACGATGCTCGGGGCCATGCTCCCTGTGGCCGCGCTGCAGAGGAGAGCCCCAGTGCTCAGGCCGGCTTGGAAGGGCTGCCACCCCACCAGGCAACACAACGCCACAGCAGATGCCCAACGCACCCGGTGCAGCCGCAGCACAGCTTGAGCACCGGAACGGGGAGAGGGCAGCGTCGGCATCAGCCCTGTGCCAGGCGCTGGCGCAGTCCCCAGCTGCGTCTCTGACACACCCTCTGCAGCCTCAGCCACCCACCCTGTTGTGACCCTGCATAAAATACAGATGCCCGGGGAACATACGTACCACACATGCCTGAAATTAGTCCAGAAAAGTGCTGCTGCAGCTCCTGGAAACCAGAGAATGAGTTAGCAGTACAAAACCAGGTAAATTCTCTTTTCCTGTGTGGCTTTGAGGTACAGCACAGAATGGAGCCCTAATACACTGCAGAAAATCTCATACGTAGGCATCTGTGTACAAACCATCATTCATGCAACGGACATATGATTAACCTGCAAAATTACAAGCGTCTCAAATTCACCAGGCACCAGTATCGATTTCAGGACCTTTGCACCCCTGAAATCCCACCTGTACAACCGTACCCATCTGCACCCCGGCAGCCAGCCTGTGGTCGTAGCAGCTTCCAGCGATCCCCACGCAGTCTGCCCCAGAGACACGATTCCTGCTGATTCCACTCTAAAGTTAAGATGCAGCACACCTTGTCATTACTGCCATTTACAAATTACCTGTTCCGAAACATCGCCCTTCCATGAAAGCCAGGGCAGGATTTTTATTACAGAGCACACTTTTTATTGCAAATCATGCTCTTATTAAAATTCATAAAGGATAAATTTAAAGGAGAAAGGCTCTACTCCGTTCATCTAAGTCACAGATTACAGCCTGTTTGTCAGATTCTTCCCTTCTTTGCTCCCCGGTAGGCTGTAATTGCACAGAAACCTATGAAGGAGAATTTAAAGGCTTGTGACAGGATGGCATGTAGTGGACACTAACTCCTTCTGGTATGTTACAAAATAAGATCACATTTTCAGTTCAGGAAGACGGATGGTACGTATTACTTGCTGAATTTCGAAAAAAGTGTCCCCACACCGGCGCAGTTCATGGGACAACTAGTACCCATTCTGCTAATGGAACCCCCTGCAATAATACAAATATTGAGCCAAATATTTGCCCCGTGTGAGTCAATGGAACTTTACTGACTGCCTCTTAACAACACACATTTGTATTAGTTCATGATCCAAACTATTAATTTTCACCTACCCTACAGACAACAGTGTGTGTGCCTGGCAGACTCAGCTGGCTCCACTGCTTAGGAAGCTGCAATCACTGGCTGCTCGTTACCACCCAGAGAGGAACCCGTCCTCACTGATGCTTCAGCCTGGTCCTGCTCAAGGGCTCTGTCCTGAGAGACCCCAAACCCCACAGCAAGATGCAGGACCTGAGCACTTGGCTGTTCCTTGTCCATATTGATGCCAGCAACCGTCACGCCTCATTACCAGTGATGTGCTTCCACTGAGCTCCCACCACGTCCCACATCCCAGGCTGGGGAGGCACTTACCCTGTCTAAGGTTGCAACAGCCTTATATAGCTAGAGAGAAAAAGGAAAAAGAAACAAACAAAAAAAAACCCCATAACACAGACATAGCCCCTGTCCCCAGGGACATCAGTACAACGGGATCCCTCTCTCCACACAGTCCAGACAGCTGAAATCTCTGCGACATTACTCGGCCAAAGATAGAAAGCTTGATGTGGTATTAGCAAAGCTGTAGCTAAAATGAGTCAAGGTTAAAAATCCACATGTCTCAAAATTTCTTTTTCTGTTACCCATCTGCAACGTCCTCTATGTTGCACCTTGGTAGGTGTAAAAAGAAAATAAATCATCTAATACCTTCTATACAGGAGAAGAGTTTAACTACAAGGTTTTTGCTTCAAGGCAATTTCAAAGGAGGGGCTCTTAAAAGTTGTTTTCATTTTCTCCTAACTGTATTCAAACAGGACCATTTGTTTATCTAATGCACTCTTTTGAATTTATGCTTCAGTAAAGTGATAGATGTAATAATTAGGTCATTTATCATTGATGAATTGCCTTAAGAATAAATATTAATCTTTGTTTCGGGAATTTTATTTTTCTGTTCTGATAGCAGATAAAAAATCTGCCTGGATATTAATGTTCCAAATAATGTACGGTTTGCTTAAGTGAAAAAATTATCCATTAGACTCAAAAAGACAGTCTGATAAAATGTTTTCATTATAAGGTGTATATGTAATGATTTAAACATTTAATTAAATATTTCTTTGCCAGTCCAAGAGATATATTCCTTCTAGATACTTAAAACAGTTTAATGGATAAAAAGTGGAGTTTATTCAGCCATAACTGAGAAGATTAATACCATTTCCTTGTGAGACCAACTCCCACCCAGTTACCCCGACCTTTATGTCTCTTCTGCTGCCATCCCAACTTACTGGAAACCAGTAGTTTCACTGACCTCAGCAAGGCCTTACCATGGCTGAGCATCTGCTCCCCCAGACAAACACACATGTCAGAGCTGGGACCTCGCAGGACAGTGCGCTCTGTAGGGGCATGCGTATTTATAACACGACCAATAAAACCCTCCTTCATCAACTGAGCTGCAACATCCCGCACATTGCCAGGTCAGGAAAGCAGGAGCTCTGATCGCCAGACCTTGGCACAGTGGATGTATGCATGTGGCTGCACACAAAAGCCTTTACAATTTTTTTATCTTTTTAGATCATTTGCAATAGATTTTGTTAAGTTTTGTATCTCCCCAGTAAGCTTGGCATTGAATGCAATTCCCACATAAATAGGCTGACAGGCAGTTTACGAGCCATCTACAATACATTGCACCTTCTTTCTGTACACAAATAATTATAAGTTCACTCTTTCAAAAGACTTCTTTTTCTTCAGCAAAACCCAATTACAATATTAAGCCATAAATCTAGGTCTTGTCCCATTTTTTATTTATGGTAATTTTCATAAACAAATGGCTTCTGTCTTCTCTAAATTGATAGCACAAAATGACCAAGTTTATCAAAGTCATCCCAAACTACGTATAAAGTAATCATGCTTTTGTAAATCCAACTCAGGTATGTAATTATCACAAATAATATTTCCCACATTACTCACTTGAGCAGAATGGCATTTCAGTGAAATTTTGGCTAGCAATTGATTGTTTTGAAAAAACATCATTTCAATTCACAAGGATAGATGCAAGTTTATATGTTTTATTTACATACACTCACTTCTACCTGCCATTTCACATACGTGCCTACCACAGTGCATCATCGCCAAACCTGGAAGCTTAACCCCTGAGGCTCTCTATTCTGTCCCAAGGAAATCCTATAGGTTGAAAGGGTTAACTTTCTACACCTTTTTTGCTTTTGTTTTGCTAATTCAGTAATAAAGTGTGATTCTTATCAATATTAAGGTAACCGGTTTTGAATGTGTATATCAGCAGATTTCAGCATCAGCTGAAAATTCATTTTTCATTCATCATTCATCTTGAGGAAAACCTTACACTTGTGCACACTCTTTGAGCAAGTCTTGGGAAGGTATGTTAGCAAGGGAAAATGTATTGGTTAATTCTTCATTCTGTGGAAATGGTCTTTCATTCCAGGCCTCTAGTAAATACTCTTAAGTACCTTGGTACACTATACTACTGTCATTATTATTATTATTCTCCTCCTAATCCAACTCTCTCTGAAGTCAATGAGTCACCACAATGGCAGCCCTGGTGGCTGAAGTTCTTTGTTATGCAGAGAAACTTTTGCACAGGTACAAAGACTATAAGCTTCTCATAAGCATCCAGCTACATTTCTTCATCCCTAGCACAAAGCATCTGCCTTCACAAGATGAGAAGATGGCAAATATTCCTTCTTTCTCTGACAATGATACACTGCAGCTCCATTGCATGCTGCATTTTAAAGCATGGGACTCTCTTCATTGTCAAAAAACTCTAAGACTGATAGCACTATTAATCTTCATTGCAATCAAACTGGCAAACTATAAAGGAGCAACTCAAGTATTATTGCAGGATAATGATGAAAGACCCACCCAAATTGAATCGCATTGTACAAGCCGTAGGACACAGTTACCAGCTCAAAGAGCTACCAACCAGCACAGGCCTTGGGGAAGAAAGGAAACAGAACCTCCGAGACCTACATGAAAAAATGCACCAGGTGAAGTCCATCCAGAAGTCACCCTTCTCTGTCTTGAGACAGGGCCCAGTACACAAGGCATCAGCCCACACCGCCTTAACCTCCCTGCCTTCTGCATTCCTCCGAGCTCTTCAGCCCCATTTCCTTTGTACTGATGACTTCAGATTTGAAAAACAGTTTATCATCAAAGTAAATTGCTTATGCATTCTCACAGAACATACTTTCAATACAATGACAACATGTACTGGTGAGTTATAGGCAGTTTTAGAAGGGAAAGGTTCCCTTAATTGTGAGAAGTAGAATAGATTTGTATATTGCAATGATGAAGCACAACATTTTATTATTGGCATGTAATAGCATAACAGATTATTTCCCTAGATAAATACCTCATCTGTACTTATTAATGTCAATCTGTTATGGGGCATAATGGAGTTATTAATACAGACCAAGCTCTGTTCATACTCACAGCTATCAGTTTCAAATACATGATATGCTTTTGTGTTTAAAACAGACCAATCACCAAATATTACTCAGCCAGCCGCTTCCAGAGCTCCATATCCCTTCTCCCCAGAAAGTCTGCTTTTTGCAAGTGGTTAGACTCATAAGCAGCTTTAAGCGACAACCCTTTGGAGCTAACAAACAATGAATTAGAGCCTTTGTGCATCACTAACAGTTTAGAAATAAAATAATTCTTATTTATTTTGCCTAACCAGTGTTTTGAAGGTCAGAGTATTCCTTCTCCAGCTGCTGGGTATTTTGCACTTCCACGGAAATAAAACTAATCTGCAGGCACCTAAATGACAGTATGCAAATTCCCTCCCCCTTACCATTCAATACACGGGAGTGACCCATCATTCCCACTGAAAGGTAGATGGAGATTGGGGAATTCAAAGCTTTTGCATCCTGTCTAGGAAATCTTGGTTCTGTCAAATCAACTGAAAAAATTATTAGGGGCCCATGGAGAATTGCTCCTCAACATCCATTTTTAGCAACCTGGAGCTCAGGGATTTCAACTGGTAAGAGCAAGAGCGAGCACACCTCTGACATAGACAGGCACAGCATCACACAGGCTTCTCTGTAAATCAAGGCCAGCTTCTTGAAGATGCGCATGCCCAGCGCACAGGCAGCTGAGCTGGCTCTGCAGCGCCTCAGCTCCCACTGGAGCAGGCTTTGTCGCAGAAAACACTGTAGCCATCATAGCCTCAACATGGTAAATATTTGATCAATTTGCAGATTTTCATTAGCATATGTGACTCACTACTGATTTTTTGTTTGTAGACAGCTGCAGCACACTTGATATGGTACTTCCAAGACCTCCCGTCTTCTGCACATAGTGAGAGCTTGACTTTGCAGCCTTTACAAGATGGTGAAAGACCACAAGTGTGCTAGCCAGAACGAGGGAGGTCATAGCACCTGTGACAAACTTGCTGCACTAGCCATAAAAAAAACATTGCTCTAACGGTTAGAACAAGAAGACACAGCAGACCCAAGCTGAAGATGTAGGCATGTCTCTCATCCATTTCACCTGAAATTGTGGGGCTAAATTCCTGGCTTGGCTTCTTGCTGGAGGTTCTCCTTTCTGCAGGAAGGTGCCTTCAGACAGGCTCTGCATTCCCCTTCTGCAGCACCTTCCCAGCTCCCTGCGTCTAGATATTTAGCGGGGCAATGCTTTTCCCTCCCACCTATCTTCCCAAGCTTACCTGGATTCCTGACGTGCTCGGAGCACTTTGACCTGTCCCGCAGGAGCTGCCCTGAGAACCTCAGCTTGCAGAAGGCACCAATGTGTCGTTAACTTGTAGTTCTCACACAGATGGAAACCAGACTCCAATCTGGGAAGAGGGGGCCCATCACTACCACTGTGCCTCCGGAGCCCCAAGTCCCCCGAGGCCAGGCACAAATCATTAAAAAATGTGAGACTGATCCACAAGATCCTTGTTTGAAGGTCCTCGTTCAGGAATGGCCTTAAATTGCCATACCTTAACCCTCCACAGCAGCCAAAAGCTAATTTATCTTTGAACGAAAACATCTGCAGGAGAGCTGATGTGTTTTAAAACACAGGTAGTGAGCCGGCGCTCTGCGGTGGCCGTGTCTCCGCTGCCCCACGGGGGCCAGGCCCCGCCCCGCAGTGCCCGCTGGAGGCCTCGCTGCCGAGGAGCCCCACCACAGAGGCCAGGACTTCGCTGAGCCGACATCCTCCTCGCAGCCGAAAGCATCTCTGCCTCCTACACTCTTTTATTAAGTCATCCAAAGATGTAGTTTACCTACAGGCTTATTTCAGCGGAATATTAGAGGGAAGCTGGTCCCAAAGAGGGCCCTTGAGCTGCCTGCCTGTGCTGAGGGCCGTGACATTGGGCCCTCACGGTGGTTCTCCTGCAGAGACGGAGTAAATCCCCATGTGCCTCTGTGAGTCACGGCTTCGCTTGTAATGGATGCCAAATCTCTAATCCCTGCTTCCTGCTAGGCCAGTGGAAAGAAAAAAAACAACACAAACCCACTAAAACCTCCACACAGGAACAGTTCTTACCCCAGCAGAATCAGCTAATAAAGAACATAAAGGCACATTGAGGTTTTACAGGGCTATGCTTCAATCTTTATTGCAAAGTTTATTAATTATTGAATAATATTTATTTGAATTATTCAGCAACCTTGTTTTATTTAAACAGGCATTTGGTAGCATGGAAACTGGAACAAACCACTTCAATCCACAGCTCTATAATCTAAATAGATAGGCTTAGCAGAAGTAAGTCTCATTTCACAGTTAAAATTCATTTGCTGGACTCATTTCATCTTCTAAATTTGTTGCCGCTCCTCAGGAACGGCATGGGACAGAATCCAAAAGCTTTGGGGGAGCACGACGCCGTCCCCAGCACGCTGCAGCCCCCGCAGGGGCTCAGCAGAGCGTGACGCCGGGGCACCCGATGGGCACCCGGCACCGATGCAGGGAGGGCGATGGCTCTGTCGGGCTGTGGCGGGCTCTGGGCTCGACTGCCCTGCGCAGAGCAGGGGCTGGAGCAGGGCTGGAGGCGGCGGCAATGCCAGCCAGAGCCCGGGCCCGCAAAGCACAGCTCTGCTCCCACTGAGGAACAGGCGCAGCGCTACGGCATTGAATCAGCACATACAGTTGTGCTTTCCAGCCTGAAAGGCAAACACTTCGATCGCTCCACCTGTGATCTTGCAGACGCTTTGTCCACCGCATTAAGCACAGACTCATCCCACTCACACGCAGGATGATTCACACACTGAAATCTGAAAACCGAGGATAAGTCCTTACAGGACTGTGACCAAAGGCATTCCATCTTCCTTGTCAACATTTAAACTTCAGCAGCTGAGTCTCATTAGGACACCTGCTAATGGCACTCCCCTTTGAAAGGCTGGGACACATCCCTCACAACCTGCCCAAAGTACTGCAGTGGGCTGGGGGGGTCCTGGGGGTCGGCCCCAGGATGACACTGCAACGCATGTGTGCGCAGCAAGTCTCACCTTACTCACAAAGCAATCAAACCGTTTTAATTACCTCAGTACTGTTTGTGCACAGCAATAAAATAGACCTGTTAAAGCTGAATCATTAATCATTTGAGCGAAATCAATAAATAATTATATGTGCCATACCACTGTGCTCATAAACAGAACCTTCCAGACCTCAACATACTGGAAACAAACAATAACTACACATACATGTGCAGGAAAGAGGGAAAACAGCTGCTCCTCAGAAAAACTATGTTTTTTTCCTAGGTGCTTCATAGTGAGATTTGCAAAGTTCCTGAGCTGTAAACCGACAATTATTCCTAAAACCGTTACAGGCTTTTGAAAATTTTATTACATCCGTAGCAGATTCATAATTACCTCATCTGGTACTATTTCTGCACCATAATTTTAAACAGCGACCGGACATGCACAAGGGCACACAAACATTAGCAAAGCGATTGCTGCGCACCGGAAGGCAGCGATGCGGGGCTCGACCTGTTCAAGAGTTTTACGTGACAACAATCCTGCAATAATCTAAAAGTTGTGAGAGAAGGAGGAACAAAATGTAGACATCCAGTCACCGTCACCATTAAACTCCATTTTAATACCGGTGACAGCTCGGAGAAATGCCTATTTAATTATCTCCTAATTAGGAGCCCTCCCCACTCCCCCACCTCTCAGCTCCATTCCTCCTGTTCGGAGGAAGCCACAAGACAGCCCTTCCCCGGGACGCAATGAGCTACACTGCCAGCAGCAAAGCCCACAAGCCAGTTTTCTTTTCTGCTCATGCAAGAACGTCACCAGACAGACATGGGTCTGTTGGTGCCAAGGCGCCAGCCCGCACCAGAGGCAGGGGCCAGGATGGGCCCTCACCGAGTAACACCGGCAAGGAGCTTTGCCACCTCTGCCTCGAGCCAGCTGTGTCCTCCGGCCGCTCCCCACTGCCCCACACACCGGCACTGCGGCAGATGGCAAGGAGCGCACTCCGGCATGGAGACGGGTGTGGAGGAGGGAGCACAGGGGAGACGGTGAGGGCTGGGAGTTGGAAGGATCTGCCTGCGCTGCGCGTATCCCCGGGCTGCTCTCATCTTCCAGAAGAGAGGTGAATTGCAGCTAAACACGATGCACCGCACAGCCTCCACGTACAGCCTCGGACGGCAGAACGTACCCCCCACTTGTGACGGGCAGGGAGTCAGTGATCAGAATGCTTTTATCCTGCCACGCGTTTTCATGGGTCCTAATACACTATATGAAGACAAATGGAAAAATGTGGAATAATGACTTGGATGTGTGCTTATTACTGCTGTCTCTGAGGCTTTCCGAAAAGGTCAGGGTAGTCTCTGAACTTGTGAAAGACTGAGCATGTCTGAGTGCCAGGGACTATTTACAGAGAAGTAATTGGCATTTCCAAGGGCACGAGACAAATTATTACAATAATTATGGACATTTATTTCAACTGGGGATATAGTGCATGTTGTAAATTCACCAGGGTGTGGACCCTTGTGCTGGCTTGCGGGGCTAAGGCTCTCCTGTGCCCAGGAACAGGACATCACCGTCTCTGCAACCGCAAACAGGAGCCAAGCCAAAGGCACCCATCTCTGCAACACTGCAGCACCGATGTGGTCACTCATCCTCTGCGGGGTGACAGCAGGCGTCAAGGCCAGGGGACCCACCAACGACAGCAGAGGCCCTGTCACACGCCAAAGTGAGCTTTGGGGCTCAGGCCCCCCAGTCTGACGCTTGCTAAGCTGTCCTGTGGATCACACAGTCTCACCTTCCCTGTTTTCATCATGCACAGGTTCTCACAGCTTTTTGAAAACAAAGTTTTAGACAGCAGGAGGGGTTAGTATGCCTCTGCTCCAGCTTCAGAGGTGTGGGCTGGTGGGCACAAGTTAGGGTTCATCAGACATCTCTCCTGGGTTTCCCAGAAATGTTTCTGACACTCATGCCTGGCTTCCTACGGTCCTTCAGCCTCCCAGCGCTCATGGACTCAGAGGAAGATGAGCAGCTCCGGGCCCTCTGTCAGCTCGCCAACTGTATAAAACCAGGTTAATCACACACGAGAGCAGAGTAAGGTGTCCAGCTACAGCCCGAGGAGAAGAGACCACCCAGTGCCCATTATGGCCAGGGCAGTTTACAGCGCGGAGGCGCAGGCACTGCCCAGGCTTCCCTCAGGGTCACGGTCCTACCCCGTCGCTGGTGCAAGCTGAGGGGTCCCAGATGCCTCCCTGGGAGCTCACGTGGCCCGATGCTCACCAGAGTAGACATCACTCCGCTGAGGTTTGCACTTAAAGCAAGCCCAGGCTCTCTCAGAGCAGAGCACTCAGCTGGGTCCCTCAATAAAGGGCCAAATGCTGACGGGCTGAGCACATTAGATGCACGCTGCTTATCCAGCGCTTTCAGAGGCCTCCAGATAGTGTCAAATGGTACTAGGAGTTACACCCATGCAGGATCTATCCCCAAAGTGGATTAAAAAGCAGAAGCTGTGAGGAAGCAGTAGGTTTGCATTCTTTTCCATTTTCATCCATTGTTGAAGGCTGAAAAATTTGTGGGTTTGAGATTTCCTTTAAACTACAAAGACTTGAAACAGCATTAGGAAAAGGAATTATGAAAGTCTCAGATAACTCCAGGAGCTGGAGCTTTAGTAAGAAACGCCAAGTACTGCAAGATTTTCAATAAAAATTTAAAGACATGGCAGCACCGCTGCTTTAACGTCTTCCTATTCTCAGAATTGAGCCGTAAGTGCATCCTTCACCATGGTGCTGCCCTGAGACAGGGAGTCACAACCAGGCGCCAGCATCCCAGCTTTTATAAATCACCTCTGCGTTTTACCTGTTTTTTCAGTCTCTTCAGAGACAGAAGTCTTCCTTTTGAGAGGAACCCTGCTCTATTTTCAGCATATGTTTCCAGGACTGAAATTCTTACACAGGATTTAAAAAAAAACCCTACCAACAAAAGAGAAATAATGCTCCTCTAATAAAACCTACATGAGATAATACAATTTTTATAGTGCATGAAAATAACAATAAAGATACAAGCTTTTATAGAAATCAATGAATCTCCTATTTCAAAAGCTTCTGTGCAAACAATATTTCCTTCAACTAATACAATACATTGAACTGAAAACTTTAACTTTAATATAATTGCATCAATAGAGCAGTCACATTCCTCCAAACAGCTACTCTGAAGATGAGATTTTTAAAGCATGGTTCATAAATATAGGAACAGAGAACAAAATAGCTTCTTTTTTTGATAATTAAACAGTTAGCAGCTAAATTGCATTGTAATTGATTGGAAAATTGCTTTTTTAATGAGATTTAGTCACTAGGAAATGGCTTTTTTCTTCAATATGCCCAATGTGCATTGGGTCATTTAAACAGCAAATTGCCTTACTGGCCTCCTATTTAGACAGTCTAGATTCAACTTTCTGTAAGAAAAGATGCACCACCCAATAGAGGAGCCTCAGCCTTTCCAGACCTCGGAGCAGACGTTAGCCCCAGGGACTGCTGTGTCTGGGCAGCAGACACCTGAAGAGCATGGCCACAGCTCTGCGTGCAAAGGAAGAGCAGGGACTAGAGCATACCCACCCAGAAAATAAAATGCACACCCTGCGAGCTCTGCTCTCGCCCATTGGTGTGGACAGGAGCAGGAGGTGATGCTCCATCCCCAGCTACTGCTGCAGCAGAGATGCAAGCTCTGCTGCCATGTGCTTCCTGCCCCTCCGCAACCGAAGAAGTCAGAAAGAATAATCCTCTCCCAGCTGAAATCTACAGAAAAAAGACCCTAAACTTCAGGAACGTAGGATTTCACACTGTTTTGCTATTATACTAGCTAAACTCCCTTCCAAATGGCAGGGCTGAGGTCCCCGAAAATCTCAACTCTGAGGCAGTGCAATACTGATGGGCGAGCACAGGCAGATGGCACAGCCAGCTTCCCTGCTCTGGCTGCCCACCACTGGTCCCCTCAGGAGCACCGGACCGACTCATGTGCCTTCTTTCTCTCTCCTATATCTCTCTTGTTCTCAACTTCTTCAAAGCTCAGCAGGTGATGTTCAAAATCAGAAACTGATCATCATGGAATGGTTTGGGTTGGAAAGGACCTTAAAGATCACCTCGTTCCAACCCCCTGCCCTGGGCAGGGACATCCCCCCCCAGCCCAGGGTGCTCCAAGCCCCGTCCAACCCGGCCTTGAACACCTCCAGGGATGGGGCAGCCACAGCTTCTCGGGGCAACCTGGGACAGGGGATCACCACCCTCACAGGAGAGAATTTCTTCCTCAGATCTCATCTCAATCTCCCCTCTTTCAGTGTCAAACCGTTCCCCCCCGTCCCATCGCTCCCCTCCCTGATCCAGAGTCCCCCCCAGCTCTCCTGGAGCCCCTTTAGGCACTGGAAGGGGCTCTGAGGTCTCCACGGAGCTTTCTCTTCTCCAGGCTGAACACCCCCCCTCTCCCAGCCTGTCCTCCCCGCAGAGGGGCTCAGCCCTCGCAGCATCTCCGGGCCCTCCTCTGGCCCCGCTCCAACAGCTCCGTGTCCTTCTGCTGTTGGGCCCCCCCGAGCTGGAGGCGGCGCTGCAGGGGGGGCTCCCCAGAGCGCAGCAGAGGGGCACAATCCCCCCTCGCCCGCTGGCCACGCTGCTGGGGATGCACCCGGGATGCCGGGGGCTTTCTGGGCTGCCAGCGCACAGTGCCGGCTCATGTTGAGCTTCTCAGCCACCAACACCCCCAAGTCCTTCTCCTCAGGGCTGCTCTCCATCCATTCTCATTGATATTACAGTTTATTAATGTTGTAGCTCATAGAAGTTCCTTTATACAAGCCTTTGCACAAAATAATGACAGTCCTTCCTCAAAAAGCCTGTATAACCTAAACAGACAAGGCAGAAAAAGCATGGTAGAGAGTACTGAATTATCTTTTTAAAAATATATTATTTTAGAGCTAAGATACTACTATGATTAGTACAAGGTAAAAAAAATAAGAGCAGCCTTTCTTCAAAACTAGAAAGGCTATTAAAAATAATAATTTAAGGATGTACTCAGGAAACAGTGCAAAAGAAATATTGTCCAGCTGTGTGAAGAGCACTGGGTAAGTAGGTATCGAAAATAAATTATCATTTGACAACCCTTTAGCTAAAGGAATTTTCCAAATGCTTCAAGAACAAAAGATTTCGATAAATCCTGATTATTGTGAACAACCTATTATATACAACAACAAATGCAGTATACAGTTAAGTCAGATTTTTATTGTTTCGTTTCCAAGATCTCTATTGGTGTGACTTGGATTGCAATATAAACAGCAGTGATTGCAATCATTTGTTGCTACCATAGCAACAGACAAAATTAAAAGGGCAAACTACAAAGCTGAAGTGGCATCATAGTTATAGCTTCTAATTGCATGACAGTAAAATGATGTGTACAGGACAGCAGCAGTAGAATCATAGAATGGTTTAGGTTGGAAGGGACCTTAAAGATCATCTAGTTCTAACCCCCTGCCATGGATATACTTGCAGATATCTGTGAAGCAGGTTTGCTTGCAGAGATCAAAGTCGTTTAGGTCAGGTTCTGAAATCAAGGACCAGCATCAGCTCTTGTGCTCCTACCAGTTTTCTCTCTGCGTGTCTCTCTGTCTCTACAGTTTTAAATATCGGGGGAATGGGGGTAGAGTTAAAAGCAAGAATTCAAAGCAATCTTACAGAGATTTAGGCCATTTCTCCATCCTCCAGTTTTCAAATTTGGAACTCAGTCATGACATTTACCACTTCTGTTCTGGATTTCAGAAAGTGGCAGAGAACGCTCCCCCCAGCATAAGATGCAAATACACTCAAATTAAACCCGTTGACAGAGTCTTCATCAAAAAGCATGAGAACTTAATTTCTGTAAAATGCTCCAAGTAAGGTCATATTTTAAGTATGTTTTTATCCTGTTTTCTGGCTTTGGTATAAAAGAGATGAGCTGAAAGCCTGGATCTGCTGGGTTCTCCAAACGACCTCAGAAAATGCACGAGATTGGCCTGTTTCAGCTCTCCACCTCTACAAGAGGTAGAAAAAAATTTCCTTCTTCCCACCTTTTTCCTGCCTTTTGTGTTTGAATGAGCTCTTCAGAACATCGCTTTCCTCCTGTGTTTATACACTCCTGAACATGATGGGGCCATCAGCACAGCTAGGGGGAAGGCATAATACTCGTACAAATAATAAAGAGAAACAAAAATTCACCATCTTCAATCAGGCTTCCAGCAGAACAGAGACAGGTGTTTCAAGGAGCCAGTTACACCACTTACACTGTCGTGGTTTAGGCCAATCGGCCACTGGGGACACAGGGGACCCCAGATGGGACCGACAGATGCTCCCCTCTACCCCTCTTCAAAGAGAGAGGTAGAAGAGGAAAAAGAGACTTACGAGTTTAGAAGGAACTAAACTACTTTCATGAAATATTAATAATAAAATAAAAAGAAATAATGAGAAATATACAAAACCGTACCAAGCTCCCAGGATGACAGTCACAACACCGGCTGGCACTGGGGCAGTCCCAGGCTGGACTCGGTGACGGACGGGAACTGGATTCCGGGTCTGCATTCAGGACTGGGACCAAAGGCAGATGAACAGACAGAGTCCTCCTCAGACGTCAGCCATTGAAGGAAGAGAGAGCCCTGACCCTTTGATCCCTCAGCTTTTATCCTGAGCATGAGGCAGATGGGATGGAATACGCTGTTGGTCAGTTTTGGGTCACCTGTCCTGTCCACTCCTCCCTGCAGGTGGGATCCCAGTACACTTTTCCACTTCTGACCCTCCAGGGTGGCAAATAACAAAGTTGGTTGCCCTTGGGTGTTATAGCAATAAGTATAAGCAGGAGCCTCTCTGCATCCCATGTCTGGGCATCAGCTCTAAACATTGGTCTGATCACTCAGAGAGTGAACAGTGTCTGCACAATATGCTGTTAATGTCAGTAGTTAGAAGAGGCCCAGCTAAGAAGCAAAGTTGCTGAACAAAATTGGTCCTGTTTTACCTCAAACCAGGACACACACACACACACACAGATAACATTGGTAAGAAGTAAAAGGGGGAAGCAGGTAGGGCGTCGAGATTATTTCACCGAAGTGTTCAATCAAGCTAACTCAAGAGTGTCTTTGAAAATTGGGTCTTGGAAGCACAGGCTAAAGGTGGAGCTTAGATCTTCAGACATGCCTGTAATCAGGCATCAAAACCATTTAACATTTCCAGTACTAGATAGAGCAAAAAAATGTGTATTAGCAGCACAAAGATATTTAATGATATGTTATTGACCTCTGGTGAGTGTCAAGCTACGGAAATTCAAAGACATTCTCTGTGCTATAAAGGGCAACTGTAAAGTGAACTTTTAAACTTCAGTTAATTTAATAGCAATTTCCTTTAGCAGCTGTCTGCTGGAGAAGAAATGAGGGCCAAAGGCTGAGCTGGCCCATTCTGATGGATCATCTGCTTTTGCAGAAGGACAAGGCACTTGACCATGTTAAGTGCCAGAAAGCTGAATTTGAGTCCATAATTAATTGTCACACTTGTCCGGTTTTCAAGAACTGGCCAGGGGACCTTCAGATTTGTGACTTCATCACCTTACAGAAAATCTGACCTGTGAACACACTTTAGTGAAACTTAGTAGGCAAATTCTTAGCTGATATGGGTAGATGCAACTTTATCTCAAAGATAAATGGAAGTGCTCTCAAACACTTAAAAAGGCAATTTTAAGTGGTCATGAAAAAGTTCTGCTTTACCTGGTGTGTTGCTTTAATCGAGGGGACAGAAAATGTCACAGCAGCATCGGTGGCCGCATGGCCAGTGTGACTGCACTCCCACCACCCGCAGGGCAGACGTGCCTCCGCAGGACCTCGGCGCAGGCGGCATCAGGGCTTTTGCCTGCTGAGACCCCCGCGCTCGGCCCGGGAGCACCGTTTCTGGAGACGGTGGGGCAGCACACCCACTTCCCCCAGTTCCGCTGCGCTTCCAATTCCAATCTGAACGAGCAAATAATGTTTTCTGAAATTAAACTAGAGCGCCTCTAACTTCAGCCCTTTTCATTAGCCCTTTGTTACAGTGACAATGGGAGGAAAATAATACTGCCTAAAGGTACCCCAGCCATGAGTGACAGCAGACACCGTAATGTGCATAATTACAATATTCATAAGTAATTTTTCATGATAATTAACAAAGACAACTGTCTTCTTTTGTTCTGATTACCTGAAGATATGTTAAAAGTAGGTTTGCATAATTAATTACCAAATGTGAGGTTCCTTACAAATCCTTGGAGGTTATTTCAGGGAGCTTGTTCAAGGAAGTCATCTCCATAATAAACATTATCTGTCACTTCTGAGCTTATAAATTAATTATGGCGATGTAAAGAGAAATACAGCTTGAGCATCAAGCGGAAGATAAAGCCCAGGAACTATTATTAGCAATGAAAAAGCAAACTTGCAGGAAGGCAAGAAGCTTCTTTGCCAATGCAGAGGACTTCTGCAAGGCCATGTGGCGGTCAGCCCCAGGAGCTGGAGACCGCTCAGGCAGCATTTGCCCGCGCTGCAGAAGGAGCGCATTCAGACCGAAGCCTTTTTGTACAGCCCTCGGTGCAAGAGAAACAGCGTGAGTGCCCGGCCCGACCCCCAGCACTCAGGTGCCCATCACCTGTGCCCAAGCGACGGGCAGCCCATTACTACCCACGGTCCTGCACACCAACCACATCATTTATTTTTATAAGTGAATAAACCAAATAAATAAGAAGAGTATATAAAAGGATTTTTTTCAAAAAATAAAAATATTAAATACAAACCAGACCAACTGACCTTTATGGACAAAGTTTACAAAATAAAATTAATTAATAACACTAGAATGAAACCTGTCATTTCTAGGAACTTACGTGAAGGGGTTTTGTTAAATCTAATCTGCTCTATATGAATACACTACAATAGTCATCTGTCCCTTCTTCTGAACTTCTGTCCTTATTTTGACCTTCTGGACAAAGCTCTGGGATGTTTCCATCTCTCCAGACTCTCAGGCATTTTACAAATGTTGATGCCACCACACCTCCCTCTATGACAAGGTCTCTGTAGCGTCTCCTAGGCTAGGGCTCATTTACTTCTCCCTGGCTGGGACGCTCATAATCCACAGCCCAGCCTGAGCAAACACTGCTCTGCAGATCACCACAGCGTGCTGAGAAATTATGTACAATCCAGTGATGTGATGCTAATATTAAACCAAATAGATTATTTCACAGAGAGACAAAGTGGGAAGATTCATCTCAGGCAAAATAGAAATGGGTGTGAAGTTTCTTTTCACAGATTAACTGATTAGGAAGTGCTAGCATTTTGTATCTCTCCTACAACTGGAAGCAGGGAGAGCTGTGAAATAATCCTACCAACAGTGTGAGAAGACAAACTAGTTATCCTTACATTTTAAATGATAATTAATGGAAGAAAAGCAGAAGAGTTGGCCTCTTCCACCTGCCTCATTCCCACATAGGCTCCTTCATAAAACAGAGGAAGAGATTTTTTCTCCTCCTGCCCACCACCCCAGTCAAAATGTAAGCTACCAATGTAAATAAACTCATTGGAACTAATTGCAACTGAAATATTAAAAGCTAATAAACCAGTAAGCTACCCCACCCATCTCACTTCCAGCCAGGGGAGTTTGATACTGAAAGATCACAAACTATTGCTCTCCAAAGTGTCCCCAGCACAGCCAGGACAGCTCATCAGACAAAAGGCAGTAAATGTCCATCCACACATCCGCTGTTCATTGCGGTGTCTGGGGTGGCTCCCTGCATCGCTCCGCTTTAGGACACGAGCGCTGCTGGCACACAGCTGTCCTCCCAGCTGTGATGGCACTTCCCGAGCCGTGTCCCTGCCACCAGCAGGGAGGTACAAGCCCACAGGGGTCACTGCCCCCACAGACACCGTGGTGGCTTCTGAAAATTCAAGCAGCCATGGGACAGGAGTCCCATTTTTTAACTAGAAGTAGTCCATAATAAACAGTTTAAACTCCTACTGTAGACAATCATCCTTTGGTAAAGTTTATTTAATACAAGGTTCTACTTATTACAGTTTACACTATTTCTTTGACTTTTAAAATAAAACTTTAAAGAAAAATATATAGAAGATCCAATTACACATCCTATAATAAAATATGCATGCGTAAAGGTATGTCATAAAAGCAACATAAAGGAGATTTATTCCAACATTTTAGAAGTTCAAACTCTCAATAAGGCTCAGGCTTTTGAAGAATTAAATCTATTTCCAGCGTTTCTACCAGCCATGTTATACATACTTAAATAATGTCCACAATAACGAAGCACAAAATCTGCATAAAGGATGAGCAACTTGATATCATTCATTTTATTTTAATGTCTCTATGAAATTATTTGCACACTTCCATATATTTTTCTATTTGTTAATGCCATAAAAATAAATGCTTAAATAAAAATATATTTGCCATTCATCAATTTTTAGTGCAGTTTATTGCTTCTCCAATGAAATATTCAATATGGGATTCATTTTTATGTGTTATGATGTGTGTTTACATTTATCTGCTTGGTATTGCAAGAAAAAAATGTGTAGGCAACTCAGTTTAAAATCCTATTTTGTCACATTTCATTGCCCTCTCCAGACTGGAAATACATGCCTACAGGTTTTGATATCTCAGAAAATACGCTTATATATATTATATATTTTCACTATGCATCAGTGTTTGAGAAAGTAATTTAAGGAAGTCTAATTGCTATTTAAAATAAAGTGTCTTCTGCAACAGATTTTGGAAAAATACTCTACACATTCTTCCTCAATGAAGTTTGGCAAAATACTTCTGCTTAGAAAGAATTATTTTTGCCCTTTGATTTACAGCTACCCTGTCTGAAAAACCTGAGATTAAGCCATCCTCCCTTGACGTTATGTTGCTGCTGTCTTAGTGAACAAGTCTGAACAACTTACTTTCTTTGAAGCATAAAGTAGCATATAAAAAAACCCTTCTGAGGATCCCAGCTAAGCACAGCCTCAGCATCATCCACAGGTATGTACTCTCAGCCAGGTAAACACTCCTCCTCACACGGAGCAGCTGAACCTTTCACCAAAACACAGAAGAGCACGAAACACACTGTCTTTGGCCAGCCTGGGCGCCGGAGGGGGAATGGGTCCCACCACCCATCCCCGCCATCCTCACTGTCCACAGTGGAACCAGCTCCCTGCTCGCCTGAGCACGCGGAGCCCAGCAGTCACCAAACGTGGATGTCGCTGGTGTCACCTCACCTTTCCCACACACCTCTAGTCAGAGAAGTACCAGCAAAACCACCCCATTTCTGCCCTGCAGGGAATACGACCTGTGTAAAGGAAGTCCTTCACCATCACTCAAAGTCTCGCTGTAAACAGTGTCTATCTTAGTCACAGAAAGCTCTCAATGCTCCCTAGAAATAACACATCTTGGCCTCTGAAAAACACTGCCATCGCTCGCCAGAGCTTGGACTTTCATGCCGGCATCTGAGGATGGCACACCAACGGAGACACCACTCATCTGGTCACTGCTCGCGTGATGAGACACATTAAAAACAACTTTTCACTAAGTCTTGAGGACTTCAGAACACAAAGATGGAAAAACTTCCACAGCCTTTGAAGCGACTGTTTAATCCTCCAGCCACGGGGCTTCTGTATAATAGACAATGTTTTCTCGCAGGACTAGAGATCAGTGTTTTACGGAGCACTCTACATCTTCCCCGCTGATTTTCTTTAATTTGCATTGCCCTCCCCCTCCGCCCACCACAAGGCTTCCTGCACAAAACCTAGGCACATCATTAGAACGCGCCAGTGTCATGACTAATTTCAGGGATAAGCAATTATTATGATTACTCTTGGCCTGTGATGTTTTTCTAAGTAGCACTGGGAAAAAAAAAAAGCCTACCCTTTACTTGAAAAACAGCTTTTCAACCAAATTAACAGGTCACAAAAAGGCATAATAGGCTCTCTATTCAAAAAATGACAGCAGAGAAAACGTATGCAGCACACAATCTGAATTCATGCAAGTGTTGAAAACATTTCTGTAACAGCTCTTATGAGCAAATCCCACTCAAGTCTACATGCGTTTTTCTTCGTGCCCCCGAAGCAGCACAGCTCAGTGTTACAGACCAAGAAAGGGCATGTTTACAAGCACAGAAAACACATGTTCTCAGGGCCTGGTGTCAGCACCTAATGACAGAAGCTGCTTTCCCAAATTAGAAGAATGTACTCGCAAGTTGGCCCAACTGGAAGACCGAATTTTCACCTAAACAGATATTGCGCACGGAGAGCTGTTTTTCACAGCAATTTTCTATTACTCACTAAAGTAGTTCTCAAACTGGCAAAGCCAGCCTTATTGTCAACTAAAAAAACTCCCAATCGTTTTTTATGTGTTGGCTGGAAATTCAAGCTTTTTGCACAAAAATACAACGTTCAGTTGAGCTGTAGCCTCTAACGTAAGGGGTTTTCTTTCCCAGCTCACCTTGAAAAGCTCAGTAATTGGACGGAAAAAAAAAGATGGCTAATGTTCTCCAAGCTAATGACAGTTATTAAATATAACAAGTTTCCTTACATCACAGCAAAAGCTCTATGGGTGTTCCTGCGGTACCTGCAGTTCATCCCACCAAGATGCAGCACAGGTTAACGGGGCCCCGTGCACATTCGCTGCTCCCATTGCACCCCACGCACACCGGCACGCTCAGCACCAACCTCTCCCGCCGCCACAAGCCACAACCAGCTCTGCAGACCAGCCTGCTGCCGCTCCACCGGTGCCCTCGCAGCCAGGTCAAAGTCAGCCCCAAGAGGCATCTCGGCGGGGTGGCCGGCTGTGTCCATCCCGGGGCACGGACACACCACCCACAGGGCAGCATCCACGTGGTCTCAATGTCCAGGGCACTCCGCTCAGATGGCCCCATCTGCATTATCCAGAGCCCCCTTTTCGTCAAGCTGTTCAAGAAAGAAAAGAGTTTATTTCAGTCTTTCTTCAAGACAATCTCTACACAGCCACAACCACCTCTGTGTAACAGCCCAAGATGAGAACTAGCCCAGGGCTGGTCCGCGTACCAGCCGCTCTTACCAACCCTTACAACCTACTTTTCAGAGGGCAATTTTCACTCCTCACCTTCACCTCTACTCAATGTTTCCTCTAACACCCACACCAGCTCTCCACATTTGCAAGTCGTTATAAAAAAATACATTCCCTGTTCCTGAAAAGCATCTTTAATGTGTTGATAGTGCTGGCACCGGGCTCCAAGCTCTGCACAGCCAGCAAGTTACTTCTGTGGAAAATTCCCCGTGGGGTAGCGTAATCTGACCTATTGCAATGATAATAAACTTTCAAGAAGTTTGAGCCTTAGGGACAAGTAACTTCTGACTGGTAAAAGTAGAACAAACTCTAAGAATCAAGAAGAGAGATGAAACTTGCATTGCATTTGGTAGCAAAAGTTATTTTGGGTACAGCAAACGGATTACTAGAAACAAGTCCAGCCACCACCCTTCTCCTCTGAGGAGATGTGTAGAGGTACTAGAGGGAACTGTGCCCCAGT
Source organism: Pluvialis apricaria (assembly GCA_017639485.1). NCBI lineage: Eukaryota > Metazoa > Chordata > Aves > Charadriiformes > Charadriidae > Pluvialis > Pluvialis apricaria. The sequence continues at coordinate 3,633,883 of CM030024.1, forward strand.
CAAAATTTGATACAGCAGTTTATGGTGTTATAGCCCCATACTCTCCCTCTGTGATCTCCAAATATAAACACAAAGCATAAAATCTCATTTCCTCGCACTGCCTCCAGTCATGGGAAACCAGTTTTTGATATCTTGTGCAGGCCTATGGGAGTAGCAGCATCCATTTCACAGAAAGAAAAAGAAGTGGCACTTTTGTGTTGGAAGAGCAGAGTGGAAAGATACCCACCCAACACCTGCCGGTGCAAGTCTTGCCGTTGCTTGCATGTCCGGCCATCCATTGGGACAACCACAGACACCCGCACTCAAACTACCCACTGCTCTTTCCAGCTTAGGGATCTCCCAACAAGCTGAATGTACAGGTCTTCATCTCACACCCACATGGTAATAAATCTCCAATAGCACAGACAATGGAAAGAGAAGCCGAGGCAGAGAGATAGCAGAGGTCACCTAGTCCCTAAGATGGCTTTTCATTTTCCTGTAACACTTGAGTCAGAAAGCTTCCAGCCTGCTCTCCGCTAGCAACACCAGCACCCCTCTCCCAAGCATAGATCATACTTACCCAACAAGCCCCTCCTCTCTGCAGCAGTACCAAAGGAGCACATCATCCCCTCTCTTCCCTTTTATACCTCCCGTCTCTGCAGGGTGAGCCCCGGCCACAGCTGAGCGCAGCCAGGACCAGCCTCCACTCACCCCTGCAAACACCCACCCAACCGCTCCAGCCCTCCGCCTGCCCACAAACAGCCTCGGGCGGGTGCCTCTTACTCCCTGACACCCCAGCCTGTGAAATTCCACAAGAAGAATGAGAATGCTGCCATTTGTTTCACAGCGCAGAGTTAAACCTCCGCTGTTTCTTGTATTTCAGGTTGGTCATTATCAGTACATTACAGCTTTCCTAATCACACGGATTCCATTTTTCAAAAATACTAATACTAAAATACGAAGCAGCAGCATCTGTGCGGTCACCACCTATTGCTGCCACCTGTTGCATGAAAATCCCAGCCACAAAATTCTCACCTGCACCAGCCCTCCCCAGAGCCCCAGTGTGTAAGATTCATACCACCTGGTCCCCCAGGCTCCGGCCGCGTTATCAGCCCCAGGGCAAACTGGTGTCAGAAGTAAAAGAGATGTCTATGTGTTCGAAACAATGAGGTAATGGAAATCTTAACAATGAGAAAAATATAGGTAACATGAAGAGAGTTCAGAAATTGAGACAGATGCTTGAAAGAGGCTCTTGTCTTAAACCCTATCTCAGTTAAAAGAAAACTGTAAAGATTGCTAAAACATAAACTTTTATATTTATTTGTGCACCTATATATTTTATACAAGGAAGAGAGTATGTGTGTATGTGTTTTCAAACATCTGTAAATATTACACGCATGTAGACACACTCAGCCTACGTGGGGAGAACTTGCACAGTTTACGGAGACAAGCATTTGAAAATGGGGCATATCTTAACTGCCGTCGCCCTTGCTGCCCGAACTCAGGTCCCTTGTGCATGCTTGCTATGATATGTCTTTAATCACCTCCTGATCTGCACTTTCTTCCCTCCTATGGTTCTTGTGCCACCGGGAAGGGTGACCATCCCTCAGCAAGGACCTCCTCAGCCCCCTCAATGGACCCTCTTCACAAAGCGTATGGTCAATTCATCCGATGGCAGCGACTAAAATGACTTGTGTTGTAGCCATGCAAAATGACACAAAGACTGTGACCTGACAGTGAGCTGCTTTGTTGCCTTGAAAGAACTAGCACCTCTGCTCCAAAAACACCATGGGTGGTGGGTGTCAATGGGTGCTGTCACCCCAAACTCACCTGTGTCCATCAGAGCCACCTGTGAGCAGTCTCCATCCCTCTCTACCCTGCACTCCTACATCAGCATCCCACCTGCAGCTGCTGCCTGCCTCTAGGGTCCCAAAAATGAAAATTATTTATTTTTTTCATTGAGGAGAAAACGAGAAAGAAATTATAAGGGTTCTCTGACTGTCCACACTCTGTGTAAGAAATATTTAGGAAAGTGATTTTCAGATTCCAGCATATTCGTTTCAGTGTGACGCTTCAGGCATGGTTTAACCTCCCCCTCCCGCAACTGCTCCATAAAATCTCTGCTCCAACTGTATTTAAGTCCTTTCTAAAGACCTGCTTCTGCTATGATGCCACATGGAATATTCATGGTGGTTATTCCCCTTCTGATGTTTGTCCTTAATTTGCAAGCATCTGTGAGCACAAACCAACACTCCTGAACTGTATGAAGGGATTCCCCTGCTCAGTCAGGTCCACCGCAAGCAAATAATGAATGCAGCACACTGACAACAGGCAGAACCCATTATCTGTGTGCACAGCACCTCACAGACCAATATCCTAAATTTGCCATTAATTCTTTGATTAAGCACATAACTGAACGAGGCTGAAGCAACGCAGCAACAGCAAAGCCACGCCACTCGGCTGCTCAGCCTCTGCCGGTTGTAGCGCAGGGGGAACGCTGGACGGTGCACTTCGTGTAACAGTTTGTGGATGAGCATGATCCAAACAGCACTCGTCAAACCTACTCTGGTCATGAAGGCTTCACACAGGCATAATTACTGCCACATTAACCTGTAGTTGATAAATCATCTCTCACTTATTTCTTCCTTGCTTTACCTAGGAAGACACCTGCCTTGATGTGGAAAGGACTGGTCTTAGGAAACGACTGAGATGAACAGTTCCCTTCTTTCAAATGTTTGCAGTATTTTTGGTGTGATTCCTCAGACATGCAGAGGTCTACATCTGAGCTCGTTACTGAGACAGACACCCTTTGCAGTCCACAGAGAAACCCAGGCTCTTCCAGGTGTCCCTGCCCAGGGCAGGGGGTTGGAACTAGATGATCTTTAAGGTCCTTTCCAACTTAAACCATTCCATGATTCTATATTCTGCCTCATCCTGAAGTAAATGTCTAAAATGGGCCAAAAGAATCACATCCCAGAGCCCTTGTTGGGTCTGAAAGGCCTGAGGGAGTTACAGCACTGCAGCCCTCTCCTCTGTAGGCATCTGCAGCTCCGGGAGATTAATCTCACCGTGGTCTACGGATCTGCAAATACTGATGGGTTTCTTTCCCCGGTTCTCCCTAGATCACATGTGCACTGCAGCAGAATCAAATGTGCTGAAAAACCTTTTAGGAGGCAGTCACATCCTCTGATTCAGACGGGGTACCTGATTTTGTCTTTCTTTGCCCGCAGAGGTGAACACTTACACAGCAGGTACTACCATGGCACTCGGTGGCAGGACGGTGCCCAGTCCTGCTCGCTGGAGTAATCCAGCCAGCAATTACTGTCTCCGCGGGACCCAGGCACTGCCATGACCCACCCAGGCTGCACTGAGCCTTGGTCTCAGGGGAACTCCAAGAAGGGCTGAGCATATCTTTAGTCCGATCAGCTGCTGAAGAATTCACCACAGACCTCCAGCTGCCTCTCTCACGCTGATGGCTACGAGTGCAACTTCCCAAGAGCCAGTTTGGACATTTTTCCACTAACTATCCCCACAGGCTTACCAAACCTTTGCAATCATCAGTCACAACTGCTACCATTATACTTCATGGTGTAGAAATGAAATGCCACCTTTTTACAAAGCCACAAAAATGTTATTGAAATTTTCTTTTAAAACCAAGCTGTTGGCCTGACTGACTGGCATGTTTATCAACCTGCTCCCTACCAGCACCTCGTAAGGGGCCCGCATCAAAGAGTCTGCATTAAATCCAAGGAGGAATCTGCCAGCAGCGCTTCAAGAATGAAATGGCGTGACACATAAGGATGCACAGCTATATATAAGGCTGCTATCCTTTTAACATGTTCTTCTGTCTTCCAGGGAACAAGATTGTTCTTGACAGCTGTTAATAAGAACTGATCTAAGTAGCTGCCCGCTTCTGCACACGTCCAGGCAAAGACAGCATCTAGGCCTGCGGACTGTGGGAGACGTGTCCTTCTGAAATCAAAGAAATACACAGCTCTAAAATTACCAGCAGTCACCCAATTCATTTCCTTTTAACACTCAATCTCCCCCACTGTTTACTTGCACTTTCAATGCATTACTTTCTGAATTGCTGGGAAAAGCGTTCATATACCATAGGAGATGACCAATCCTGCTCATCTATCTAATAGTTTGTTTTGGTTTTGTGGTGTTTTCTCTAAATAATCAAAAAAGTAGTTGGGCTGAAGTTTCTGCCAAGTTTTACCCCAATGTAACTCGATTCAAGCAACCCAGAAAGCCCTTCAACAGCAAACGAAGGACTGTCAATTATGAGGTACAATGCAAGTTACACAGTTGGGTATGGTTTGTAAAAAATATGCTGCTTATTTTTCTTTAAACATGCTGAAATGGTATGGGGGCCTTGTGCTGGCTTTTAACAGCTGACATTTACCCTCTGGATTACTGAAAATCTACATCCCATAGAAGACAGTGATAAGTACTGAGATCCCGCATTGTCCTTTGCAACAGAACCACTGAGAAGCAGCAGTGGGCAAATCCAAAAATAGGTCATTCAGCTTCTCCCCATCAGCACACTGCAGGGTATATTGTCAGTTTAATTTCTTCATTTAGTTCCTTCTGCTGCCCGTAACACTTGTTTGCAAATCACAACAGTATATGGGAGTAGGATATGCCAGCTGGCTTTGCAATTTTTTGCACACACAGAACTCCTGCCTCCGAAGGAGATTAACCTTCAGTCAAGATTAAGATACACACGGTGTAGTGGGGAGAAGCCACCAGCATACGGCACCATGGGACAGGACACACACAAGGTGCGCTTCACTCTGGTACTTCATAGATTTGCATTAACGTTTTCACTGTGAAAAAAAGATTGTTTAAAAAAAAAGTATGCAGAGGCATGTAGGTAAGCTTTTACCGGGGAAGGAGGGCCATACAGAAATGGATTGATCGTGGCACTGCTAAAGAATGCAAACGTGTTTTAAGCTTCAGGGTAAATCACTGAAATCCCAGTGTATTTGAAACCAGCAGTGTTTCGGGAGTATGATGCCATATTCTCTGAGTACGAGCCCTGGCGAGGCTGAGCTTCCTTTTCTTACTCAGAATTATACTTTTAATAATTTTCAATCATAATCATTTTCTGCCTGGTAAATACAACCTATACTTTTTTTTTTTTTTTTTTTTTTAAAAAAAAAGAACCAGACAATAACAAAACAAATCCTCGTTACCAAGCAGAATGATTGCAAACTTATTTTCGCGGCTTCGCTGGCATCTTCCAGCTCTGTCTCCCAGGGCGCGTCCCGGCCGAGCTCCCACCGCCGCTCCCCGCGGAACGCAGAGCGCAGAGCGGTTCTTTATCGCCATCTACGGACCAAAGGCGCCGCCGCTGCCACACCAACCGGGGCCGCGGCTGCGGGGGGCTCTGAAACCCGCGGAAGCCAAGAGGAAGGAGTTTGCCTCTCTCCCTTAACGCTGCCCACCCGATCCGCGTCCCCCGCGGCCGCTCAGCTCCCAGGAGGTGCAGTGCACTGCGGCTGTCACACGGCCCTTTGGCCCTGCGGACGCGCGGGCCCTCCGCCCTCCCTCTACAGCTCAGCAACGTGGGAAAGAGGTCCCGCTGCCAAAATGAATAGCCGTGTTCTGGCCCCGGGGAGCTCAGGGAGTTGGGGTGACGGTGGCGGACAGGGCGAGGGCAGCACCCCCGGGGCCAGGTAACGATCCCCGCGGCTGTGGCAGCCGCCGCCTCACGCTGAGAGACGGAAGGATTGGGTTTAGGTACCCTCCACATCCTTCACAGGGGCCCTACGCCCGCCTTCTCCGGGGGCTCAGGAGCGGCTCCAGCCCCCGGACACTCGGTGGCGCTGCCGTTCCGCCCGTGCCGTTGCCCGCACCCCGGCGGGGACCGCAGCCCTCCCCCCCCGAGCGGCGGCGGCGGCTCCGGTTGTGCCGCCCACCGACGGCCACGCGGTGTCACTGCCGCCGCAGCCCCCAAACGAGCGCTGTGTGCGCGGAAACGCCGCTTCTTTCCTCAGCCAGGCCTCCCCCCCACACCCCCCAGGAAAGGGGGGGTGTATGGCCAAAGGTGGCCTTGTGCGCTGATGCAAGTTTTGCGACGCTTTTCGGACACGCTGTGGGTCCCGTCTCTCAGCACACGGTGCGACCCCGTGGCTGTGCTGTGCTGTCGGAGCGCGGGTCACTCTGCAGCTCCCCAGTGACAACGGGGCCGCTGCGGGCACCATCCCCTCACCGGCCTGTTCCTGCCCGTTCGTTGTCCTCTCTGGTAAATTGGGCTCTTTCTAGGTGCAACGCATCCTCCTTTGCATCTGGGCAGCAAAGCTTTCAAAGTTCCCTTGCAAAAGGGATGAAAATGCTTTCATGTCTTTCTCTGTATTAAGATTTAGACTATGGAGCATGAGCTGCTTGCCCACTTTGTCTCCAAACTTGTTTTGCTCGTTTACTGTGGATTCTCTTCAGACCGTGTCATGTTTACCAGCCTCCTTCAAACAGACTTCGAAGAGCAATAAGGAAAGGGCTCCTGGGAGGCCTGGTAAGTCCAGCTTTGCTGGAACCTGTACAGACCCCAAAATACACAAGAGCTTATGCTTGTGTGGAGATCCATCAAGTCCACTGCTGTGATGTGTATCAAAGAGTAATAAGGATACTAAACTATGTGAAAGTCTAATGAGTGCAGAATAAAAGAGGATAAATTTATGCATAGAGTGATACAGCTTTAACGGACATGCTTTCACAGCCCTTTCCTCTGCCCCCAAATACAGAAAATTCTGTTTCGTAGCACTACGGTCAATGTTAGGCCTCCTTACCAGGAGTTCAGAACTATTTTTTAAAAGCTTTAGATAAACCTCAGTGAGAGCGCTGTCTTAAATTGTGTTTGAAGATCCCTACTCCTGCAAGCTTTCAAATGCAATTCACCAGACACTGATCAGCAAAACATCTGGGACAGCCCGGGAGTGAAGTTATGCACTCTTGGCTTTGAGCAGCAGAGTTTCAGATTCAGATCTTCTTCTTCTAATCTTGGAACGTCCATTGGTGCGCTTCAGCTCAGTCCTGCCCATATAGATATGCCTACGATACGCGTAAATGGGCCCGGGCCCTTGCTGAGTCACTGAGAGAGTTTCTGAACTCGGCCTGACTTCACAGCCTATGAGTGCATGTGCATAAACGATGCAGATGTCAACTAGTTTGGATCTGAGAAGTAAGGTGTTACTCAAATTATAGGTCAGCATATGTACATTAGTGCCACATCAGCCTGTAAGACTGAGCACTGCCAAAGGTGGATGAGAAGAAAATGGCACCTTGTAGTAAAACTGTTCTGTTAACATGTCGTAGCGTTTATTGATGTAAGGTGCCAAGCAGCAAAGGCTGCTTCACAAACGTTCACAATCATCAGCATAAAGCATCCACTCACCCTTCATGTCTAACTTTTCCACCATTGGGCTCTATCGGTTTCCATTTGCGTATCAGAAGATGAGCACCCTCCGTTACCCTTGGATGCGTCTGCAATCTCCCAAGACTAAGCTCTTTGTGCTAGCCCTAGGGCCGGTGGTTCACTGAAGTGGAGGAGAGCAGGATTTAATGTTTTTTAATTTCACTGGTCCAGGCCCTGGAAAACACTAAGGTCTCGGCTCTCAGTGAGGGCAAGGGGAATTGGTGGCACTCAGCATGACAAGGAATTCTGAATTCCTTATTTCCTTCTCTCCCCCAGAATAAGCATTTTAAAATAAGCTCTTCTGCTTGCTGAAGCGTGTGGGGAAAGTACATTCCTAAGGCAGGCTTACACAGAAGTATTTGAAACGACAACAGCTATCGAGCCCCCATCACTTTTACAGTTGTCTGGTGAAACCTTTTAAATGCCTCTCTTGATAAGGAATAAAAATCGGAGTCACTCTTTGTTCTCGATCCAGAGTAGCAAGTCGCTTTTATTTGTCAATAAACCTACTGCACTTTCAGTGCCTTTTGCGAAAGCTGAGCTGAAGCTTCAATCTGAAGATGTGCCTCTATTTCCAGATTTAATCACGAGCGCTGTAGAAAGAGCCTTCTGTAAAACAAACAAAGACCAGTTATGAGTGATTTTAAAGTTTCAGTTTTACGGTCTTCCTATGTCATCGCTCAGTTGAACTATATAAATAAACACAATGCAAGTCAAATAATCCGTGTAATTACCATGTACTTACTTTTATTTCAAGACTAGAGTCCTGTAATTCAAAACTAGGCAAACCCCCTATTTCTCACTTTGGTGCTTTCTCTCTTTAATTTACCAGGAGAGCAAAGTTTTACAGGGAGAAGTAATACCTCATTTACTGAACCAAGTAGAAAAAGGAAAGATTGAGAATAACTGCTTTCAGTTTCACTTAATTAATCGGACTGAAAGGAAACAATACTGCTTAGGAACTGAAAAGCAGAGGGGGAGGCTAGCAAAGAGAGAAGTGCTAAGATTCACAGCCTGTCTGGGACAGGGTGAGGAAAGAGACTTACTGCCTGTGGATCAGCGCAAGCTCAACTGCAGGTATTGTCTGGAATAATTATATCAATGCTTCTGCTGAACATGTAATTTTTACTATGGAGAAAAAAAAATTACTTTGTGTCTTCTGAAACTATTCTTTAAATCTGCGTTGATTGTTGGAGCAGACAGACGTGGGATAGAACATCTGTTCTGTGAAACCTTTTGTGCTGCTCTCTGCTTACAGCAGGGAAGGTACTGCACTGTTCATAGTAGCACAATTTGAGAGGCACAATACCTGTTACTCTGAGTCAAGAGAGTGAAAACATACTGGCTCTGAAGCAATGCTTGCTTAACGCAACCTCATGGGAAACCACTGCATGTGGAATCTAAAGAGCTTTGGGATATTCTGAGTACTAGCTTTTGAAGATGCATTTCCTCTGCAAAATATCCCATTGTTCCTATTAACCCAATGTAGAATAATCCTGAATGATGAATTCTATTCTAAATTTCTGAAATTCTGCAGTACCTTTTTCTCCATAGCTTGATTTTTGTTTCATCCTAGCATTTTTCAAAGATGTCAAACGTAGGCATTTGATCTAGAAAAATAAGTAGCAGTCATATCAGAGGAGACTTTAACATTCTATTCAACATGCAGTCATATTCAGTAGGGAGGCAACTGGGTCCCTTTGTTGGGATGGAAAATTATCTAGAGCTCCATCTCTGATGCAGCTGAGAGATAATCATACTATTTGTTTAGCGGAAACAATATCAGCCTGCAGCTAATAAGGACAGTTGCTGAAGACTTTCCAGGACTGGAGCTTAAAATTAATGGCTTGAGTCATGGTTATTATTTTCCTAAAACTCAAGCAGACTATAGGCAATGGATCTTGTTTGTGTAAATGTGAGCACGAATAGTCAATGGAATTAACAAATTCCACGCTTTAGAGAGAGAGTGTACCTACGGCCAGCATTTCAAGAAGCTGTGGAATCCAGAAATGGGCACTGGAACCCCAGGCAGTGTGGAGATACGCAGTGACTCTGTAGGGATGGCCCTTTGCATGTAGGAGGCAGAGTTCAATGTGTCGCTTCTCACCTCATGTTTCCGAAGGGTTGGAAGCGGCAGAAGAATGTTGCAATGGGCACAGGTCACCAGCACGTCAAAAGACTGGGTGTCTTTAAGATCTTGAGGTGATGTGGAAAGTCCGCCTCTTGTGGGAGAGGGAAAGCCAATCTTTTTCTTCTTTGGGTGTTTAAGCAAGGTTTTGGAGGTCAATGGCTGATCCCTTTCTTTTGCTTTGGGACGGACATCTTTCCACACCGTTTCATTCTCGGAGCTGGAAGAGGGAGCCAGGGAGGAAGAAGACTGTGATGGATCACTGCTGATTTCTGAAGTTGACTGGCCAGCAAGAACTTTTGTCAGCTTATTGGCTGCACTGCATTCATTCTGTTAAAAGAGAGCATGCATAATGAGGTGAAGATTGGCATTACACCCAACTGTGTGGTATGTTGCGATTTGCAACAGACGTGAGTCGTGGGGAGGGACAGTGGGCACCACCTCACAGTGATGATTCAGCCGCATACTGGCTGGAAATTAAGCACAGGCCATTCTCTTGTTCATTTTCAAATGTGCTTACCAGATGTTGGGAGTACTGGTCATCTGGGAATGACTTATTGCACTTCTGACAAAGATTGCCACCAGTACCTTCAGAAGGAAAAAAAAAATGAAGAGAAACACAGTACTGACACTAGTCATCTGGACATGCTGCTAATTCTATTGCTCGAGGCTTTTGCTCTCTGTAGTTTATTTTGCCAACAACTGCACCTACTGATGCCTGTTCTTTTCTGGACTCATTGACAGGATTCATGATTTTTTTTGTCTTGACATACTCTGTCCAATACCATAGGCCTAATAAAGCTGCTCTCAACTTCAAGAAATCAAAGTATGCATCACTGTCTTTTATATATGAAGTAGGAAGAAATTCTAAATCATATTTTCTCCCGTGTGACAAGCTGAAAGAGGAAGAAGCTCCACTTATTTTCTGACAAAAGGAATTTCACTTCCAGGATATAAGGGAGGCATAAAAGAACATGGCCAATGAGCTACCAGTCAGTGGAACCACTCTGGCTTTACAATAACCAGTATAATAGAAAGCAACACCCGGACCTTTCACTGCGGTCGGTTAAACAACAATCCCCTCCAGTCTGGATTACTGAGAATTGTGGAGAAGGCAGGAGAATTTTCATTGAGATTTAACAGAGTTGACCCAGTCCGTTACAATGAGGAATTTTGCTTACCAGTGGGGCAAATAAACGTTGCATTAGTGGATGCTCCACTGGTTTGAAAGTTCACATCCTTATGATAGGGCAGACCACTGTTCTGACAAATATCTTTGTGGGTTTTCTGGTCTTTGTACATGATGTATTTGTTACACTTCCAACACCGCTCTGTTCGGCTGGCACAGGTGTTCAGGTGTTCCTGCAGCTTGTTGAAGGGCATTTCGAGCTCACAGATCTTGCATTTCATTGCTCGTTCGTGGCATTCCTTGGTCTGCACATGAATAGAGGAAATTATTGCAAATTTTCTATCAATACCAAAAGAGGGCATTGGGTGAGAGCAATGAGTGAATGCTGAAGAATGCCCTCCTTAAGGTGTATCTAAACAACCAAATGCAGGCTTAGCTGTGTTAGGAGTTCATCCATCTAGGCTATCTTTAATTTAGGATGATTTAGGCAATGTAAGGCAAAACAGGAATCAATAGCAGTGAAGATGTTCTGTTAGCAACAGAGCACAAGCCCACCTAGAAAATTGCAATACTTCAGCTACCACCACCGGGGGAAGCCTGTCGTGTCTTCACTGCTTTGGTTCCTTGAAATGGTTAGACTACAGCTAGCGTGGACAGGCTGCTCTCACCTCCCAGCCTCTGCCAATTCTTTTGCCTATCTTCTCCCTAGCTGTTTCCTTGGCCTTGCACTCATGCAGTTCCCATGCAAGGCTCCCCTGTCAGAGATGACTCTCGCCTTGTATAACCTCTCCTTTGGAAAAGCAGGTAATATGAGTGTGGGGGCAGGACGGAAATGTCTTTGAGAACCTCTCAAAGAGCATCAGCTTGAGGTGCCAAAGATGAGAAAGTAATAGATTGTCTCCCAGAACAAGACTGTCCCATCACAACTGAATGAGCAACCACCATGGGATATACTTATTTGCAAGGGAGAAAAGGTATGCCAAAACACTGCAACTGCAACTGGTGAGAGGTTTAAGTTTCTTTATGGTCCAGGCAGGAGTCAGGGATTTACATGTTTTTGCTGTTGAACCCATTACTGTGACTCTTGGTGGCTGGTCAAAGGGATCAGCCTAGAAGGTAGAAAGTACTGCACTCCATACTTACCTCATGATGCTCCAGCTGGTATTGCTGCATGCTTTGGTGACAAAGATTACATCTGACCTGCAAGCAAAACATACACCAGTTCACTGGGAGCATAGGATGATGGTTAGTGCTTTCATATGTCAGTACAGCTTCAGGCTGCTGACATGGTCTTCCTGTCATTTTCATCCCAATCATCCACAAGCTGGTGGTGATTTTTTTTTTCTCTGTCAGGCCTGAGCTGTGTTGATGAGATTTTTGAGGAAAACAGATATCTGATGATTCTACAGGAAGCTGTCATTCTGTGCAGGGATCCAGTTCTCAAAGGAGCCCATGTGAAATGCAAAGTGTGATGTGAAATAAAGAGTGTGCATCCAAATTTATGACTGAGGTTTAACTTAAAAGTATAGGTCTGATATTCAGCTAGTCTAAATTATAATAGCCTCTCTGAAAACATAGGAGGTATGCTGGTTTTCTATAGGCTTGCCACGAGAGCTACTCATGTGTTCTGTTAAATAACTGAAATCAGTGGAATCACTAAAACAATGAAAGTAGTAAAACAGACTAAAAAGTCACGCCTGTGTATTCATGCTTCAACACAGTACCTCTAGCTACAGGGTTCTTAATGCTATACTAAAAATGCCATTGCCTCACTACATGAAGAGGTGATAAAATTACTCTGCCAGTCCAGTTTTGTTAAAAATGTGCATTGATGTAATAGCTTTGTACAAGCAAGGTTTATGTCAGATCAGGTACCGTCCATCTTCCTCTAATCAAATCATTTAACTTGCATGCTCTGGCTAATTCACAAGCACTAGGAGCATGTATCCATACTTGATCTGTAATTTGTATTTCTGAGGAAACTGAGGTACCACACTGGAAGCTTTAGTCTCTTACAATGAGTGTGCACTAAGATCAATAGGTGCTGTAACCAGGCCTGAAGGGTCATGTCAGACCCTTACAGATTTTCTGGTCAAACAATTACAGAAGTCCAAATCTAGTTAATATAGAGCACAGTACCATGAACGTAGTGTTGGTTTAACCCCAGCCAGCAACTAGAACCATGCAGCCACTCGCTCACCCGCACCTCCTTTTCACCCCACTGAAAAGGGTGGGGGGAAAGAGGGAAAAAAAAAAGGAGTGGAAAAGGAGAAAAAAAAACACCTGGTGGGTTGAGATAAAGACAGTTTAATAGAAATAATAACAGAAAAGGAAAAATAACAATAATAATAATGACATGGGTCACTCTGGTGAATTGGCACCCTCCTGAGCAGTGATTGCGGATTCCCACCCCCCGGCTAACCCCCAGGTACATATACTGAGCATGACATCTATGGTATGGAATATTTCATTGGCCATTCCATCATTCTGTCTGTTCCTCTATGGGAAGCTGAAAAAAAGGCCTTGAACAGTGTAAATATCACTTAGCAACAACTAAAAACAATAGGTATTATTGACATTCCTTTCACAGCAATCATTAGAAAGAAAATTAACTGTTTCCCAACTGAAACCAAGACAACATACCACTTCAGCGCTGGCAGAGCTTTTTGCTATTTTCAAGAAAACCCTGAAGAACGTGTTGCATTCCTCACCTGCTTGTGTGCTTCTGTTTGGTGGTCTTTCATATCCTTTTGGGCAACTGGTTTATCACATTCTGGACACAGAGTGAGAAACCGCAAGCAGTGGGCCTCATGAAGGGAGAGATTGGCGGCAGACACATCCCGTTTACTACAGAGCACATAAATGGGAGAGAGAGATGCGTAAATGAACTGGTGTGGTGGGTTGAGATGTGTAAATGAACTGGTGTGGTGGGTTGACCCTGGCCAACAGCCAAGCACCCACACAGCTGCTCACCCACCACCCCCCCACCACACACACAGTGGGAGGGGATGGGTTGGGAAATAGGAAGAATGGAAGTGAGAAAACTTGTAGGTTGTGATAAAGACAGTTTAATACTTGAAGGAAAGAGGAAGGGGGGAAAAAACAAGTGAAGCAAATGACATCACTCACCACCTCCCACAGGCATACCTATGCCCAACCAGTCTTTGAACAATACCCAGCTTGGAAGCAAAAAAAACTCAAACCCCAATCCTGTTGTTCTTCTTCTAATGCAGTTTTTATTCCTGAGCATGAGTTTGTACAGTATGAAGTATCTCTGGTCAGTTTGGGTCAGCTGTGCCGGCTGTGTCTTCTCCCAAACTTTTGCTCAGCCCCAGCCTACTCACTGGGAGAGGGGGGCAGTGCAGGGAAAAAAGAGAAAACCTTGACTGTATGCAAGCACTCTTCAGCAAAAGCCAAAACACTGGTGTACTATCAACACTGTTTTAGCCACAAATACAAAACACAGCACCATAGGGGCTGCTGTGGAGAAAGTTAACTCCATCCAGCCAGACCCAGCACAACTGGTTACAATTCAACTAGTTTGTCCCTAAAAACTAGAAATAAGTAGTTGGCTTTCCAATTCATCTTAATGAGACATTTAGAGACTGGATTCTGTTACACATTCTGTTCTGCCATGTTACCAGGTATACTTCTGAAAGGGACAGGGCAGCTGCTGGTGGATCCTGGTATATTTCACAGAATCACAGAATGGTCAGGGTTGGAATGGACCTCTGGAGATCATCTAGTCCAACCCCCTGCCAGAGCAGGGACACCTACAGCAGTTGCACAGGACGGTGTCCAGGTGGGTTTTGAATGTCTCCAGTGTGAGAGACTCCACAGCCTCTCTGGGCAGCTGTGCCACTGCTCTGCCACCCTCAAAGGAAAGAAGTTCCTCCTCATGTTAAGATGTTCTCATCTACCTGGCACCCTCCCTTTAAGTACTTATAAGTATTGATAAGATCCCCCCTCAGTTGTCTTTTCTCTAGATTAAAAAGCCCTAAGTCCCTCAGCCTTTCCTCGTAAGAAAGGTGCTCCAGTCCCCTCATCATCTTTGTAGCCCTTTGCTGGACCCTCTCCAGCAGTTCCCTGTCCTTCCTGACCCGGGGAGCCCCGAACTGCACACAGTGCTCCAGATGTGGCCTCACCGGGGCAGAGCAGAGGGGGAGGATTACCTCCCTCGCCCTGCTGGCCACACTCTGCTGGGTGCCCCCCAGGATGCCATTGGCCTTCTTGGCCACCAGGGCACATTGCTGGCTCATGGTCACCCTGTTGTCCCCCAGGACTCCCAGGTCCCTTTCCACAGAGCTGCTCTCCAGGAGGTCAGCCCCCAACCTGTACTGATGCATGGGGTTATTCCTCCCCAGATGCAATACCCTACACTTGCCCTTGTTGAATATTTGTCCAATAATTGTTTCAGGAAAAGCTCTGGCTGTTGTTTACGTTGTTTACAGATGTGGAAAGAAAAGAAGGGCCCCTCTTCTGGGTGTCATCTAAGGCATCACAAAATTTACAGCTCTTTGGCTCCCAGTGGACCAATTTAAGGTAACCCAGCCAAGCAGCTGCTCTGTTCAGATGAAGGCTACCTCTGAGCTGAGATACCCAGATGTCACCATGCTCAGTGGGTTCAGGAAGAGCCACTTAAGTTTATCTGGGAAATCACTTATTTGATTTTAATAACTGACATGTTGACAACATTAGTGACAAGAATTGAGATACAGTTCAACAGGGCTCAGGTAAGACCTGCTGAAGAAGCTTCCAGGTGCAAATCTTAAGCAGTGTAAAACTGCCATTGCTCCCTTTGAAACAGCCTTCAGATGAGTGATGTGCACACCAGCTGATTTTCTGGCTTCATGTGCTAGCACAACCTGGGATCCTGATCCCATGGGACCTGTCTTAGGAAGCCTGCCTCACTGCGCTCACTTCAGGCTCAGAGACCGCAGTGCGCCACGCAACAGGAGGTGAGGTGTATCCCTGTCATTTCAAAGCCTTTACTGCAGTGGGCCTGGGACCCTGCGGCAGGAGGTGCTGATGCCCGACACAAGACAGTGATGGTCATGAGGACATGGCAGCTGGAGGTAAGCCCATGCAGCCTTTCTGGGCTACAAGAGTAGGAAGACTGCCTGAAAGGACATGTACGCTGCCAGCTCTGCTACTTCAAGGAGATGTGTGAGGCAGAACAGCTGATGCCATTTGGGCGTTCTGCACGAGTCTTTGTTCCAAACTCTGACATCACGTCTGGGCCACAGAATCAGTTTGCCCGACATCAGTCTGCCGGTCGCTCAATGTGGAGGGAATGGCCAGGATGAGGTCACATGAATTATGAACAGCCCAGCACCAAGACAAAGCAGCCACACCAAAAAAGCCCTTGGGCAGTTAACTCTTTTTATTTTCTTAGAGAACGTAAGTTGCCTCAAGGAAATCTGCTTTAGACATGAGGAGAAGCTTCTCATGATTATGATGGATACGAAACAGAATGGATTTCCTGTGGGAATATGTCATCTCTGTCACCAGTTTTTAAGAATTGGTTAGAGGCATCTATCAGAAGTTTTAGGCAAAGTAGGTCTGCCAAGGAGTCTGATCAGTGTGCAGCAACTGCTTTATTCAAAGCATCCCCTACAACCCTTTAGAACATAATGCACAGGCTCTTTTTGTGCAAGGCTAAGCACTGGTTCTTCTTTGTGACCAAATAAAATTGAAGCGAAGCTCATGTTTAACGTTTCTAAGGTTGACTCTTTTTTTTTTTTAATTGCAGTGCTTCGTAGTCTTTGTTCACATAATTTGCCTAATGGCTTCGCTACTAGTTGAGACACACCAAGCTATGCTATCCTCATGGCCCCTTTCAGCCTTCTATCCTATAAACGATGGCCAATTACCCTGAAAAAAATGAACATTTTATCACTTAACTGCAAACATAGCAACAGAAAGAAACATCAGCCACGAGGGAAAATTGAGGCAGCTGCTGGGTTTGGCATGGTCCATGCACTGACTCCTCTGCCAGATACTGCAAAATTACCCACAGTGATATTATGTAAAAGAGAACATGCAGCATGGGAGAGGGCTATGGAAGAAACCTCTCCACAGCAAAGTAGCAAGAAAGTAGCAACCTGGAAATGTAGGAAAAATGCATACAAAATATTTTTGTTTACTACTTAATGGCTAGCATGGTCCTGTCCTGCTGTACGGTTCTTCCTCTTATCCCCCTGTTACAGGAGACCTAGATAACATTAGGGAAAATCCTAAAAAACTCTTGAAATCCCCACACTTTGTAGGGGTGGAGAGAGAGAAAGATCTCTTACCAATTTTTGCAGAACCGGCTCTCTTCTGTCATGATTTTTCTTTTTATTCTGCTGGATATCCTTTCTTCTAAGAGCAGAGAGGGGGAAAAAAAACGAAACTGAAAGCCTCTGTTCCAGTAACTCCACCCCGAACAGCTGCTTAGCCAAAAATTCTTTAAAGGAGAAACAGCAGCGTTGCCAGACAAGTATTAGTTTTTAGCGTGAGTTCCACATACAGATTAGTTTGCCAGTCCTTAGAGGAACTGCGGGGTGTCAGTTTCCGTCTCTCCCAAATAAGTCTAATTTACAGTAGCTGGTTTGTGCAGCAGGCAGGGCTGCCGCCCGGAGCTGCCAGAAGCAGTTGTGGGCAGAGGGGTTCCGTGCCCCTGGTTCCTCGCTGGCTGACCCCCTGTCGTGGTTTAACCCCAGACAGCAACTAAGCCCCACGCAGCCGCTCGCTCGCTCCCCCCTGTTGGGATGCAGGAGAGAATCAGAAGGGTTGAAAGTGAGAAAATTCGTGGGTTGAGATAAAGACAGTTCAATAGGTAAAGCAAAGCCGCGCACGCAAGGAAAGCAAAGCACCGTCCCTGCTCCCCATGGCAGGCGGGTGTTCAGCCACCCCCAGGACAGCCGGGCTCTGTCACGCGTAACGGTGACTTGAGCGAGACAAACACCATCACTCCAAACATCCCCCCCTTCCTCTTCTTCCCCAGCTTTATATACTGAGCACAACATCACACGGTATGGAACAGCCCCGTGGTCAGTTTATGTACTGAGCACGACGTCTCACGGTACGGTCAGTTGGGGTCGGCTGTCCCGGCTGTGTCCCCCCCAGCCCATCGCTGGCGCTGTGAGGAGCAGAAAGGCCCTGACGCTGTGCAAGCGCTGCTCAGCAATAACGAAA
Organism: Pluvialis apricaria; assembly: GCA_017639485.1. Classification (NCBI taxonomy): domain Eukaryota; kingdom Metazoa; phylum Chordata; class Aves; order Charadriiformes; family Charadriidae; genus Pluvialis; species Pluvialis apricaria. The sequence goes on from CM030024.1 coordinate 3,651,718, forward strand.
ACATCCCTGTGTTGTCAATGCTGTTTCCAGCACAAATCCAAAACATCATAGCCCCATACCAGCTACTGTGAAGAAAATGAACTGTATCCCAGCCAAACCCAGCGTGCGGGGCCGGCCTCTGCCCCCCAACGCCCCGCCATGCCCGCGCCCTCCCGCCCACTGCGGCCGCCCGCCGAGGCGCCCAGCGAGCCCCCGGCTCCCTGAGGAGGGAGGCAGCAGGCGGTGGCAGGCCAGCCGCCAGCGCCTCAGCGAGGACAGAGGTAGCGGGACGCTGTCCTGGTCACTGCTTCCCCAAGAAGGCCCGCAGGGCGCCCTCCGGCCACGGCCTCCCCTCCGCGCCTGGGGTGGCAACGGCTGTGGGGAGCCCACAGGCCCCATCGCCCCGTCCCGCCCAGCGGAACGTGCAGGGAGCATGGCGGCCCTGCCTGCCAACTCACCTTTGATGGTATTTTACTGGTAACCGCAATGTTGCGGTGTTACCCAGTCGCAGCCCAGCAGGAGCCAGCAGTCAGGGAGGAGCAGCCCCTCGAGCGCCGCGGTCCGGACCCAGGCGGGCTGCGGGCGGGCAGCGGCTCTGCTGCGCTGCCCTGTGCCCCGCCACGGCTGGTGGCTGCTGGGCCACAGCCCTGGTCCCGCTGATGTCACCAGAGCCATTGTTCTGCCGGCCGGTGTCCAGGCTGCCGGGCCGGTGGGCACTCAGAAGTCAGGGCAGGGGCTCCGCAGCCCCTCCACTTCTGGCGCAGTGGTCGCGGTAAGTACCCGCCTCAGCCTCCCCGGCGTAACGCTGTCCCACTCGGGCAAAACCAGCCAGCTGGTGGAGAAAGACCTGGGAATAATGAGTGTTTATCTGGATTTTGTAACACAAATTATGTAATGAAGCAGAGAAAAGGCTTTTGAACAAATATGTTAATGAGATGGCAGCTAAGGGAGAAGTTACAGAGTTGCCAATTCCAAATCGAATTTTTTAATGTGATTTTCTTTTGCCTTTTTGGTTTTTTTTTTTTTGCATTTGTAGTCATTAGCCTGCACAGCATTTGAATGTGCTTTAGGGCTTCATGCAAACTATACGGGAAATACCAATTCTAGGTCAAGAAAGCCTGATCAGCAACACACACTGATTGAGAAAACCCCACTGACTCAAAATTCATAATGAGGGCTTTTATGTAGAAAGTTGTTGGGCACAGGGATTGTACTGAAAGGACTGTTCGTTCAGAGTCTCAAAAGCTTTTCTTGGAAAAATATCAGATGCTCCACTGGGAACTTAGTTGAAAGATACTCCTAAAGCAACACACTGGACTGGCAGTGGCTGGAAAGTACTGATTGGAGGGAAAACAGAAAGTAATGAAACAGTGATTTTCTCTGAATGCCGGTAATAACTCCTTCCATTTCAATTCTGTGTAAACCTTCCAGTGCATAACATTATTGTACAAGATCTCTTCTAGGCATCTTTTTAAGTCAAGCATCACATAGAGGTAAGTTCTGAGCTGGTTGTTTTTCAAATGTGATTTTCAAAAGCCTGGGTAGAAGACACTTCTTTTACTGCTAAGTCCTAGAATGTCTCAGGGTCAGTTGTTCTCATTTTTGTTTCTAGGTGTCAAGTATGATAGGTCTTACAGTCCTTGTTTAACATAATTTTGTTAAAACTTTTGTACCTCTGGGTGTTGCACGGAGCCTGCAACATGAAAGAACTTTAAAAAGAACGTGAGGAGAGTTTTTGTCTTGACAGGGAATAGCAGTTATCTAGGTCAAATGGACTGCTTTTAAACAGGCAAACTGTACTTATGTGCTCAGACAGCATTTGAATTAGAGGTGGAAAATATGTATATCTGTAATTAAATGAATCAACTGCTACCTCTAAAGCCTCCTTGCCACAGACCATTCCTACCCAGCAATAACAGGAGTAACTGGGATGATGGGCTTGTAAGTGAATAAGGTATGTCAGAAAAGCAGCTTCTTGGGAATGACCTAAACTATACTAAAATCTTTATTTTCCAATTTTTCCACCTGAACTGATGACCCTGGAATTCCTACCTTCCAGGAGGACTTGATTGCAAGTCCCTTTCTACTAAGCCAAACAATGCAGGTCAGCCTTTGTTAACGAGTCTTCAGCAGTGTCCCACTTCTGAGCGGAACTCTTTACAGTGGCTCACTTCATTGAATCTGGTATCTGAAGTACAAAAGGGAAGATTGCAAGACTCTGTGTGTGGTTTGACAAGGCTGTCAATCTCATCTATGAATTTGCTGTCTTGAAAGGTGCGGCTGTTCCTGTCCCAGCTGTTGCTGTTCCCAGCCGTAAGTGGCCCAGTCTCTTGAGCTGGCTCTGGTGCTCACTGAACACTTCATTGAACCTATTCAGCTCACTAACCCAGCAGAAAAATGTTCTGCTTTCTTTGCGAAAGTAAACTCCAATGAGCCCCAGAGCCACCAGCTGAGAAACGGCAAGAAAGCCAGAGCAGGTCAGTGGCAGTGAGCCATGAGATGGGCTTGGCTCTGCTACTGCATCATACCCTTGGTTCTTGATATGCTTTAAAATACCTGTGTTTATTAGGGTACGACAGCAGCAAATGGGATCAGTGGTGTCTAGTAACCAGGGAAAGGGATTCAGGTACAAGAGACCTGATTCAGCTCCTGCTTCCACTTCATGCCACCACCCATGCCTAAGCCTCTTTGTAACACAAAGATTTGAGTTCCTTTGTAAACTGAGTTGACACTTATTACCAAGAACAACAAGAGCAGCATACTATTCAGCATTAGGGTATCAAAATTTAGCCCAAAGGCTGCTACAGCCTCTTGCTTACAGTCTCTTGCTTCTAAATGGTGTCTGCATCCAAAAGCTAATTTTACCTACTGTCTTTAAAGCAGTAGTTAAAGACCGTGAAACCACACATCTCATACATATTTGTAAATACTGCTCTGGTCTCTGCTAAGTTCAGAGCAGTACTGACTGGAGGAAAGGATTTTTTCTTGAAGGCCTGCAGTTAGTGCTCGATTAGCATGAGCTGAATTTCAGGCTGTGGGAGGTTTTTTCTGAATGCTGTCTTTGAACCATCTAAAACTACTCCTGCTGGAGGTTTTGCAAGCACCATGGGCTCTCTGCAGCTTCCTTTTTGCCTGACTGACAGACTAGTTCTGTAAAGCAAGCAGCCAAAGCTTTGTCCGCTTTCTCCTTGGCACAGCGAAGAGGAAGCTCATGGGCAAATTCTGTGAAAGAGCTGCCGTTCCTGTAGCACTCATATCCAGCCACTGCCAAACATATCTGAGTTGTAAGCATAGACTGAGGGAGACGGGGAACAGCTGGAAGACTGGCCAAATCGAACATGCTCCTCTGTGCTTCTCTGTTGGTGTATGCTGATCCCTCAGGGAGCAGTGCCCGGCCTTGGCCTGCATCGTAAAGCGGCTCTCTTCCCCCATTTTGTCCAATTATGCTCCCCCCTTCCTGGGTCTTGATTATGCATCGCACAGCTTTTCTACCTCCTTACCTGAAGGTAGGCATCTTCTCTCTTGTCCTTACTCAGTATTCTTCCAGCCCACGCTGTTGCTGTTTGTGATGATATGTGAATATGTGGTTCTAACATCTGGGTTCAGTGAAGTTCATGGCCTCCTGGTTCTTACAGTAGAGCATGAATTGACGCATGTAAGCCTGCAATGGCTTTTAAAATAGGTGTCTTAAATATGAAGTGTGCAGTGGCAGGATGGCTTGAGCAAGGGGGTAACGAAGTCAGAATTTACCTTTCAAGATTACAGGTTCAGTTCAGTGCAGGACTTTGTCCTTGCTGCTCTGCAACAGCCAGCTGCTTTGCTTGGTTTTCGCTGAATTCCTAGCAGACTTCCACAGGAACTGTAGTTGGCACTAAGTCGTTTTCTTCTCAGCAGAGTCAGCACAGACATTTTTCATGCACAAATATTTCACATGCACTCCAACAAACCAACCTGCCCTCCTTCTGAGGCAAGCCTCTAGAAAAGGAGCCTACTTTTGCAAAAAAAAAAAGTGAAGAAATAAAAGTTGCTCGTTTCCATGGTCACGCTTAAGATTTTTCCCAGCTTTTGCTTTAGTCAAAGTGCTGGGAATGATCAGCCTTTAAATTTAGGTTTCTAAACTCAGTTTATCAGTGGTGGCCTTGATTCATGAAAAGATTACAGTTGCTTAGTTTGAGACCCGGGTCTCAGATAAAAACATGCTCAGATAAAGGAGCTTTAGACATGCTTTCTTTCAAATCTGAGCTCAGTGTTGTTCCTAGATCTCCATTCTCATTCAACTGGTACAGACCAGGCAACTCCACCAAAGAACTGGGAATTGCGTATTTTATCTCCAAGGGTCAGGTATTTGCTGGTCCTGATTGACACCTCTCAGTTTTCCTCCTTTGCTCCTTCCTTTCTGCTCTGTAATCTCTTGGGAGGCCTGCACTGTCTTCTCATCCCTGTCCCAAGTCAGCTGTTCCTAAGAACCCTAGGGAACATTGTGTTTCTCACACCCTTCCCCTTCTCCTCCCAAAGGTACACCTTTCTGCTTGACAGTTGCTGTACGAACAGCAGAAGAGGGTACTCCACTATCTCTCAATCTGACTTCTTGTTATTCAGATGCTTGTTCTTTCCTGTGAATCCTTTTTTTTTATTTTGTTCCATATCATAGAATGTACTTTGCATGGTACACTGAAGGCAAGTTGCAATAATTCTGGACAATAAGGAAATATTAATCCCTTTCTCTGTGTTTGACAAAAGAGGACACTGAGGCATGGACTGGCTAATTGAATTGCCCACAGGAGTCCCTGATCTCATTCCCAGGTACAGCAAGCAGGTCTCCTTTCACAGGATTAGTCCATCTAAAGGTATCAACACATGTTCATGGCCTTTCCCTTTATTTTCTATTTTCTCTGCTGCATCTCATTTAAACAAGAAGACAGCAAATCATATTTGCAATGGTCTATCAAAGTGAACCTTAGAACAACTCCTTTAGAGTTAACTCTTTGCTTTTTCTTATTCAAGTGCTTGTAATCCTTTTTCTTTGTTGACTAGGGACCATTTTTTCGTTGGACACTGGCCACAGGAATTCAAGTTTTGGCTGATTCCCAACTTTCTGCTAGGCTTTGAGCTGGTGTGAGGTTTCTTCTGTGTTGGTAAGTTACCCAGAGGGAATGCTGCTAAAGGTTTGTAGATTTGGAACCTGTCCAGATCCGGTTGGCTACTATTTTCCTTAGTGGACATTCACTGCTTTTACAAACAGAACAGTAACATTGGAGTGTCTTGTTTTGAACTTCTGTCGCTCAAGTTCCTCTGGTCAGCAGAGGACAAATACTGCAAGCTGTAGTCAGAGCTCCCTCATTACTTGCTGTGGAATCTGAAATTCTTTATTTCTGTGAGTAACTGCTTGGTAAGACTGTACTAAGAGTCTGCAGGATCAAACTGTCAAGATATGATTTATGCTGCCTTCAATGTCAGGTGGCTGTTGACATCCCAGGAGCAGAATATAAAATACCAACAAATTATTTGTCCTCAGTCTAGTTTCCAGTCCCTCCAGTTGCTCCTTTCTGCCACCTCGATAGTGCTTGGCGCTCTTTCAGTAGTGCCACCACTTCTGATTTTGATTCCGCAGCTATGCTGTAGACCAAATCATTGAAACGAACAACATTAAAAATACGCTTTCAAGTTAACCTTTCTGGGTTATTTTTAACCCAGATTGCAGACAACCAATCCCTCACAAAATAATAGGCGGTGAAACACAGCCATGCATGCTTGTGCAGACCTTTGTTTTGGGGAGACCCCCACTGTGGTTTTAACTCTCCATCTCCCTAAAGGAGCTCAGTCCTTCCTCCCCCCTGTGTAAACGAGCGAGAGATGACCCTCCCTTGGCCTCACCAGCACATCCTCAGAGCCCAGCGCCCAGGGAAGCCCTGTGTCAGCTGCACACGATGTGCGTTACCAGAATCTGTGCTTAAGGGCAACCTTCTGTGGGCCTTAGGGGCAGGGAGGTCTCCCGTAACACATCCCCTCAGCTGGGGGGACACCCCGCCGCAGCCCTTAGGCAGCTCTCCTCGTAGACGGCGGGCGTGCAGGACCGCCAGCGCAGGGGGCCGGGGCCGGGGGGGAGGCCCCACGCCGTGTCCCGGCGCCCGCGGGACGGAGCGGGGCGGCGGGCCCGCACCTGGGGCTGCTCAGGCCGAGCCGGCGTGGGACGGGGGCGGTGCGTTCCCCCGGGGGGGGCGGCACGGCGGGGCGGGCGCCAGCGCGGCGGCTCTCCCGCTCCTCACCCCCTGCCCGCGCCGCTGCCCGGCGGCCCGGCCCCCGTCCGGGCGGGAGGGAGCCCGCGCCCCGTCAGGGCGGCAGCGGCCCGGCCCCCGTCCGGGCGCGGGCGGGCCCGGTGTCCCGTCCGGGCGCGGGCGGGTCAGTCGCCCCCCGCCATGTCCCTCCCGCCGCGGCCCCGCCGCCCCCTACTTAAGGCGGCAGCGGCGCGCGCTGCTCCCGCTCGCGCCCTAACCCTGTGTCACCACAGAGATGGCCTCGACGTGCTTGCGGTCGCTGCTGCGGTACCGGTCCTTCGCCATCCTCTTCCTCACGCCGCTGCTGCTGCTGCCTCTGCCGGTGACTGTGCCGACGCGGGTAAGTGCCTGCGGGGCCCACGCGGGGAACGGAGCCCCCACATCCCCTCCCCACCCCACCCCGGTCCGGCCCCTGCCCCCCGCGCCGGGCCGGCGCTGCCCGACGGGAGCCCTCCCCCGAGCCGCCGGGCCGGGCCCCGCTGCCCCCGAGCCGCCGTCGCAGCCCCGCAAGGGCGCCCTCCGGGCTCGCCGGGCACCCAGCCTGCTGGGCACCGTGCCCCGGCCGGCCCCGTGCAGCACTGGCCACCCGGCCCGCCCTCGCCACGGCGGTCGGCAGCTCCGCGTCCCCAGGGACCGAGGCAGAGCCGTCCTGCCGCCGCCCCCCGAAGCGCGACCCCCCCGGGCCGTGCTGCGGCCCCCACTCCCGAGTGGTCTTCGAGCGCCCACACGGCAGCTCTGTGCCCGTCGGTGTTCACCCAAAGGCTGCTGCCGCCCGGGGCTCCCAGGGACACAACCCATCTCGCAGATTACACGCAATTCTTCTTGGGGCCAGAGGTAATATATGCATAACTGGCGTGGACGTTTGGAATTGTGCCTGGCACTGTCCGGTGATGGTGGCAGTGGGCTGACAGACAGGAGGTCCGGGTTCTGCAGCTCGCTCTGCCGCCGAGACCCCGGCGTACTTCAGGCAGTGCTGCGGAGTGGCGTTCTTCGCCAGTGGTGCAGTCGGCAGCCGCGCGGTGTGTGATACGCAGTGATCCACAAGGGTTGCAAATGCAACGTCCTCCAACGCATGATGGCAATGGCACAACTCCTTTGCTTTCAGTGGAGTTATACCAGCGTAAAATTGGAATAACCCAGTGAAGAGTTTGGTCTTTAATGTCTTGCAGCCTTCTTGGCAAAATGTGAAAGCTCAGTTTACAGTATTTTAGCCAAGTAGAGCTTTAGAGGCTATTCTAATGCTAAAAACAGCCTTTCTTCCGAGTGACCTGTGTTGCTGAGTGTATCTTAGAGGAAAATGCCATGCACATTTATAAACAGAATTGCCAGCTCTTCTGGTTTACTTGTCTAAGTAATATCAGCCCTACCTTTCAGTTGAATGCTGGTGGTTTGTAGAAAGAGGAATTCCTGGCTGTTAGGCACTGCGTTGATCAATACCAGGAAAGATAGTTTCCCTAAACAAATAAGTATGTCATCAGTTTTCTGGTAGTTGTAGTAATATTGTGTCGTCAGTCTAATCTGGGAAATGACAGTATTTCACAATGGGAGAGTAACATTTCTGTCAGTGACTGCACCTTCAGCTCTCAGTGAGAAGGCAGATCACTGTGTCTCCTGCCAACTGTCCAGAGACACCAAAGGAACGTTCTGTGACTGTTGCCATAAATCCCGGGTGGATATAGGTATAGATACAGATTTAATTCCAGACCTTTGGTTGTTTGAATTGGCTGTGGTTGTTGGAGTTAATTTATAAGCATGGTTGTATTTTTGAACTTCACATAAATTATTTACTCTCCGCTCTACAGAACCAGTGTTTATTCTGTACTGTGAATTTTATTCACTTAGAGTTGTTTATCTGTCTTTCATACTGGCAACAGATTAACCACGGTCAGTTCTAGCACTCAGTTACTGTGGTACAGCATAAATTGTATCAGGAGGTGACCTCATATTTATTAAGTGAAGAGACTTAAATAGGATCTATCTGATATCTTTTAGTCTCTGAAGACATATTTTTTTCAAAACGTGCTGTAATTAATCTCCTGGAAACCTGAAGGAAAAAAAAGTCAAATTACTTACAAAGGCTGTTTTCTGGTTCTTAAGCTTCTCAACAAAATGAAGGAAAACACACCCCTGTTTATAAATATCACCTTACAGCAATTTTTAAATGTCACTGTAACACCATTTATTTTTGCAATAAAGTCCCATTTGTTGTATTAGAATAAAATCCTATAAACACACACTCTAAATACGAGCAAATTCTGAACTACGGAACACTGACTTAAGCTTTAAAACACTGTTTACTGTTGGCTAATGAATGCTTGCTTCTCCTAACAATTTTGGAAGTACAAACAAAGGGAGGCTAGGTTACAGAAGTGCCCGATCAACCGTATGAAAAGACACGTTACAACATTTCTAATCCAGGGAATCCCCGTAGTAGCACAGTATGATTTGGGAAAGTAATGAAATACCACTAACATGCTTAGTCACCAAAAATAAGGTAAAAGAGTTTTGCTTTAAGAGTTACTTTTAAAAGTTAAGAACTTTTAAATTATTCAGTGGTATAGTTTCTGGGCTCAGGTGTGTTACTGGACACACCTCAAAGATTTGTGAATTTCAGACAAGTTAATTGTCCACACTGGGAAATTTGGCCATCCATTTAAAAATAATTAACTCAAAATAGAAGTGCCCAAATCTCCAAACACTATTAAAAAATCTTGGCTCCTAGATGTGAAATCCGCTTCCCTCAACTGCCAAGAGGTAATTGCACACTGCAAACTGTGTACTTACCTACTTGTGGAAGATTTCTTTTTCTCACACCCTGCATTTTGTGGGGGTGCATTAGAACAAACACTGTGGTCGAAAAGGTCTTTTTATGCAAGGCACTTCAGAACAACATTTAAAAGTACAAGTTTAGATCCTCGTGTCTCTGCTACCTATTTCAGCCTAACTTGTTAAGCTACAGAAAATGGAGTGTTTGGGCCCCTTACAAGAGCTACCAATGTGTTTCTTACGATTAGGAATAGTTTTCTATGCTTAAATGTGTCTTCCGTTTTGTTGCAGGAGGCCAAATGCGCATATATCATCATCATCATGGCTGTATACTGGTGCACTGAAGTGATCCCACTGGCTGTTACCTCGCTTATGCCTGTGGTATTTTTCCCTCTGCTTGGAGTTCGGAGCTCTAAATCAGTAAGGAGCAGTTCGTGCTCAATCCAGATCTGATACAACGATATCCATTGCTCTGATCCCCCATCAATATTTAGCAAACAAGCCTGATTAGGAAGGCACTCCACTTCTGTGGTAACGTTTTTTAACATATCGAGCAGTGTTCAGGGTTCCTGTATGGGACGATGCTGAACTAAATACACATTTGCCCAAAATGTTAAGGGTGTGGGGCTTGAAGTGGCAGAGGGGAAGGTCTGTTTCTGGGCGTGGATCCTGCTGCTGCAGCAGCATGCCACTAGTGCTGGCAGCTTGTGTGTCCACAACCCATCCCATGAGAGAGCAGTGCTGACGTATCCCCTGGGAGATCTCAAAAGGCATGGGACAAACTTCTGACGGGGTAGATAGCATGATGCCAGCAAGTACACTGTGTGCTCTCCAGAGCTCATTCTGGCTGTTTGCGCTCCTGTTTTAGTCAAAGGGAGACAGGCTGTATTTAGGTGCTGTAGCACAGGTTCACTACTGCCAACAAGCCGGTAAGGACAGGTATGGTTGCTAAAGGTGCTGAGAAATCCATTTTGGAGCTCAGCATGTCTAGTACCTACACAATACTTTGAGCCCCGAACAATGTTTTAGGTAACTGCTGTCATTTTGTACTTTACTAACTCCTAATGATCCAAAAAGAAGGTTCATGATGCACAGAGAGCCCCTGCACTAGACAGTTCAGCACTTGGAACAGGGCATCAAGGGTTCGGGAAACTGGAAGTACCTCTGAGACTGCAACTGCTCCTTCTGCCAACGTTGGGATGGGACCTGGTGCAGTAAATGGCTTTGAGAGGATGGAAGGCAACACGTACTAGTGAAGCTAACAAGAGGCGACATTTGGGCCCCTGACCTACCTTCTCTGTCTTTCAGGTGTGCTTGCAGTACCTAAATGACACAAACATGCTTTTCATTGGAGGGCTGATTGTTGCAATTTCTGTTGAGCAGTGGAATCTTCACAAAAGGATTGCGCTGAGGGTCCTGCTGATTCTTGGGGTGAAACCTGCACTGTAAGAGTATTACATTGCTTCGTCCTTGCCTGTGTCAATTTAGCAGAGGCCTAGGGATAGTATTTAACAGTCAGCAGAGAAGGGAACCTTCAGGAATCTCTTTAGCTGCACTTTTACAGAATTTCCAGAGGTGGAGCCTGGCAGCAGGAACAGTTTATTTTTCTTTAGCCAGAACCAGAATTCGGCTAAATTCTAGATGCTTGCCATTGGGGACAAAATGATGACAGACTTAATCATGTGCAGACTAAGGACCTAATGGCTTTCTGGGATTCCTTCAGTGAAGGTGGCGGAGCTGTCCTAGAAGGGAATCTGGCCCTGCTTTGTATTACTGGACGCTACACACATCCCTGCCTGGGCTCTACTGTCTAAATTACAGTAACTACAAAGACTAGCAGCTCCTGTTTTCTTTCATCCTTTCTCCTCTGCCTGTTTCTCCCGTCAGCCTCATGCTGGGATTTATGATAGTCACTGCCTTCCTGTCCATGTGGATAAGTAACACAGCCACCACTGCCATGATGGTTCCGATTGTCCAGGCTGTCCTGGATCAAATGGACAACACAGAGCATGATGTCACCATGATGGAACAAGCAACTGGGCAAACAAATACAGTGATTGAGCTGGAGGAAAAGAGTGCATCAGATCCCACTTCAATGCATGGTAAGGGCCTACTCAGCAGTGAGTTGATCCTACGGAACTTGCTACGCTCAGAGCTCCCTGACCTGGAAAGAGTTCTCTGTACCTTTTCCAAGGAAAGAGGGTGGTAACCTGACTGAAAATCCCTAAATGCATGACATTTAGGTTTTACAAAATGGCTTCCAGTTTTGGTGGCTGCCATTTTGTTACGCTTAGTGCTAAATCCCATGCAGATTGTTCTTTCCTTCAAGCTGGGGTCATTCTCCCATAGTTTCCCTAGACTTAACTGCCTGCTCAGGGAAGTGTGGGAAACACCGTCCAAGCCCCCAGCATCCCACTTTCTAAATCTTGTGATTATGAGTGGGGATTCAGCTTCTAAGCAATTTAGGAATGTTTGAAAAATTTTGTGCAAATACAACCTATTTTGGTTCTGGGGTAATAAATGTATCGACCAGATTGTGTGTGGCAGTGGGGAGAAGAAAGAGGAATACCTTAAAGGCTATATGGGAAATAGGAGCTGGTGTCATTTGACTCACAGTAGAAAAACTACTCTTTGGAACGCTTTAAAATGTGATCTTACCCTGACTCCACAATGTGGATCTTACCCTTACTCCACAAGGTTCTTCTGTCGATGCTGTGGTTCTGCAGTAGGTTTCACTTGACTTGAATGATGCGCAAAGACTCAGTCCCTCTGATTTCACTGTTCTGCTGCTACAGAGGTCTATATTATTAAATGCCATTAAAGATCAGATCTGCGGTCCCTTTCTCTGCCAGAGGAGGGAGGATTGTCTTGAGGATTTTCATGGAGATGTAATTTCCCTGAATTAGCAAGTTGATCTGCCACGATTCTCTCTGTGATTGTGTGCGAGAACGAGTGCAAATGTTGGTAGTACATGCTGTGTCCCACACTTCGAGCCTTCTGCCTGGGACACACCATGCCCATTTTCTGGCTTATGTGTCCATGGAAGACACAGTGTAGAAGAAGGGTGTTTATGTGTGCCAGACATTGCCCTGTTATGAGATTGTCTTATAACTGCCATGTTTGTTTGGACCTCGGAGGCATAGTTTAGATACAACTGTGATCTCTGCTTTTTGGTTGCTTTGTTTCTTACCTCACTTGTGAAGGGAGAATGCACTATGATTGTGCAAAGCTCAGATACCGTTTTTATGTAAGATGCGCAAGCCTGCAAGAGTGCCACTTGGTCACTGTGCTCTGTAAGGTTGCTCATTTCTAGCTTCCAAACAGTTGTATTAAAGATAAGTTTTCATATTTGCAAATGCTCTTCTTGACTCCCAAAACTGGACTTCTGCTGTAAGACCAGTAATAATAATTTTGCTGGTTTTCTGTCTACTTAGAAGGATCTGCTTGGCTTTGTTGTCTAATTTATTTTAATGGGTAGGGAAGGTAATAAATGTGTGCAAAAAATACCCTTTGGTATTGTTGAATTGGTTGTAATTTCCATAAATTCATTGTTCTGCTCCATTATTCCAGTCAGACTTCAAGATTAGACTGTTAACCTCAGAGAACAATGGACATAGCAGCAAAATTTCACAGTTGATGTAAACTGATGTAACATATTGATCTTAACGGTTATGCCAGGAAAGAATTTGGTTCTGGGCTGGGGTTTTTTTTCTGCCCATATTCACAGCTGTTAAAGCTAGTTGGGTTCTTACTGTGGTGTTGGAATGGTTCCGGTGACTACAATATCTGGCTGGCGGAAAGCCTCTGTGTGAAACGAGAAATTACTGCTCAGAAACTGTGGCACCAATATGGACAACAGCATCCTTGGATCATGTAGAGCCAGACTGTCAACCTCTCTCTTCAGCTCCTCATGAACACGAGTCCAGAGTATGTAGGAACATGTCTGTGTTTTCTTTGAATTAAAATAAATGGCATACACAAAGTGGAAGCACTGAGCCTGCAGACCCTGAACTCTCTGCCTCCCTAACTTTATCTGAGGCAAGTCATGTTCTTTGTGTCTAGTCATAAGCAATGGACAAGTCCCTGATGACCCCAGATCTTCTGAGGAAAAGAAAATGAGGAAGCGTATATGTAAGGGGATGACACTTTGTGTATGCTATGCGGCCAGCATTGGAGGAACTGCAACACTCACTGGAACAGGACCAAACATCGTATTGAAAGGCCAGATGAATCAGTAAGTCATTCACGCTGTTCTTTTATTTATGCTGCCTTACTGTTTGTGTGACCAACTGACTAGTCTTAGATGACAGTTTCAGTTGCAAACTGTAAGCAATAACCAGTTGATGAACTGAGAGTGAGGAATGTGTATGAAGTGGTGGGCCTCATTTTTCTGCCTCAGCCTTTTCTAGGCGGCTATGTGCTGGTATTATAGGTCTCCTGAGAAACTTGGAAATACTTGCTGGTAATCGGCAGACAGCTGGTTGATCATGAGATACTGGTTCTTCTGCCACCTCTTTTTCAGCTGAAATGCATCACATTAGCAGAGGAACTGTAGTGAAGCGCATCAGAAGAATGTATGACTAACTCTTCTCATAAGCGCGCTGAAGAGAGCTAAAAATAGCTTAGGCTCTCCTGTATTATTCCTTCATGCTGTGGCTGTGGAAACTGTACAGATACTGTTGTAAAGGAAAGGAGTTATCCACAAAATACTCTCTTTGCTAAACTGAGTTTGGGAATTGATTTAAATGCAACCTAATCTACAGTGGAAATTTTGCAGGTTCCACAACAGTCCCTCAACATTACTTTCTTCTGTTGAGAGTACTTCAGCCTCAGCTGCCACATTACCTGTTGGTTTTAACACCCAGCTGGAAATGTGCTATTGGTATTTTTCCTCCAGTCATTATTGGTGGACAAAGGAAAGAACAAAAATTGCCGTTCTTAAAACACTGGCTTCATTTGTTTAAGCCAGCTAGCAACTTTGTCTTCTGTTGAGCAGAAGTACAACTATTAATTTCAGGAAAGACAATTCTTGCTCTCAGAATGAATGGGGAGGAAGAAAGAACGTCCTGTCTTGGGATAAATGGGCAGGCATGTTGCGAGTGAAAGTTACCTGGAATGTGTGGGAGATGTTTCATCAGCGCTTGTCTTACTGGGACCTAAAATATCAACATGAGCTCCTATATGCATTAAAGTAATCTACAGGGAAAACTGAGGATCATTTAAGTACTGCTCTGAAATCCAGGCTGCCTTCCTATTGACTTCAGTTAGGCTGTGGATGTTTCCTGTGATTACTTGTAACGGTTGTCCTAGATTTACAAGTGTAATTGTCACTAGTGCATATTAAAGGGAGAGCAGATTACTAAATGTTTTGACATTCATACAGACAGCATTTTTCTTTTCTTTTCAGGTTATACCCCAACAATAATGATATTGTGAATTTTGCTTCCTGGTTTGGGTTTGCATTCCCAAACATGATTCTGATGTTGGTACTAGCCTGGCTTTGGCTACAGTGCTCCTTCATTGGACTCAAGTGAGTATTTAACTACATGATGTTGTGTAAATCCCTCACCTAATGCAGATCACCTTATTGAGAAATCTGGATAAAACAAGTGCACTGACAAGTTACGTATTTTGTAGCGGAGAGCAGTTCCATTTCACAGCAACTTTTGAGGTCTAGAAACCTTTTGTGTTCGTGGAGTTGCACTAAGGCAAAAGCTGTATACGTTCTTAACGTGTAATTAATTCAGACAGAATTGCCTTTTTATTTTTCAATTTCACATCTGAGAATTTCAACCCTAGCAGAGCTAGCATATCTGTTTTGCTACCCTTGATTCAAAACTGGGTTTTTCATCCCAGGTTGCTCCAAATTGGACAGAGACCTACTTCCATTCATAGACCCCATTCTTCTGTGAGAACTGGCATGTCCCCATTAAATGCTTTGACACTGTTGCCGTTTCTTTGTTCCTGGCCTCTGCTGTAGTCTGTGTCTGTCCCCAGGAGTGACAGCTTCAGAGTGGCAAGCATGTTAAATCCCTCTAATATGTTAATACTTACAGTATTTTCTTCTCCTAATACAGTATTTTCTTCTCCTTTTTCCTTAAAGCTTTAAAAAAAGCTGGGGCTGTGGGACAGAGAGAACTGCTAAAGAAAAAGCTGCATACAATGTGCTGAAGGCAGAAATGAAGAAATTAGGCCCTATCTCATACGCTGAATTCAATGTCCTCCTCATGTTTGTTTTGCTGGTGCTCTTGTGGTTTTCCAGACACCCAGGCTTTGTAAAAGGCTGGGCCACCAGACTCTTCCCAAGAGGAGAAAAGTAAGTTTTTAGGGTTTTTTTCATCCTGTACTCTCTTGGTTGTGAATCAGATTCCCTTGCTCTTACATTCAATTTTGAGTGCAGACTTATTCATTCCAACCTTATCTGAATTCACGTTTGGTGGGCTTAATCCTGTCGCTTGTGCGTGAGATCACCAATTGATCTATTTTTTGACAGTTTGTACTGCAGTGAAGGCTGGAGACTGGGACATGGAGCAAGCTGAACCTCCTGAAGGAAGAGAAAATTCTGTAATGCGGGTCTCAGCCACACTGATGTACACATTAGTATTTTGTTCATATGAGCTCCAATCAGTTGTGGTATCATTTAAATATTTGGTAATATCACCTCTCAACAACAGCTTGGAACTCACTGGGAGATTGGTTTGATGCTTTGAATGGCTTCTTCACATAATGTCTGTGGCATATTGAGAACATAAAATGCACGATGGGACTATCATTTGGGCCATTTCTTTACACATCTTTCTTTGAAATGCCATTGTTGAATCTTGGCTTCACCACAGAGGAGGAACCCTGCTCCCAGGAGCCATTGTCATCTGTGACTCTGGTTATTAATGCATATTGTAGCTAGTTTATTTTATTACTGTGTTTGTGTTGTGGCAGGTCTAAGAGACCTCAGTCATGAACTAATGACCCATTTCGCTGATGTACAAGCCCCAAACAGGATGACAAAGAGCCGTGACTGCAATGCTGGAAGGCAGCCATCTTCTAGGAGAAAGATGTCTGTTTTCTGAGCTATATTCTCTTTTCTTCTTTAGGTATATCACTGATTCTGCTCCTGCTGTGTTTATTGCCCTGCTACTGTTTATCCTTCCTGCTCATAAACCCAAATTCACAGGCTGGAATCCAAGCATGTCTGACCCTGAACAGACTGAAGAAGGTATTTAAAAGAGGAATTGTAGCATTGGGAAGCAGTTAGCCAGCTCCAGCTAGCATGGCAGAAATGTGCACTGGATTTGCATGCAGTTCTTCAGGATAGCGCACCTCCCTCACTTCTTGGGCAGGGCTGGGGCATGGTCCCTGCTCACGTGTATTAGCCTTACCGTGTGCGGGTTTCTCAGTAATATTCATCTGCCTGTTGGGTCTTTTGCTAGTGTCTTATAGAATAGGAGACAAAATGTCTTCACTCTCCTAAAACATGTTCTGCTTTTCATTTCGCACTTCAGATATGAAAAAGCCATTTTTACCAGCCCCGCTGCTCGACTGGAATGTGGTTCAGAGGAAGATGCCCTGGAGCATTGTGCTGCTGCTGGGAGGAGGTTTTGCTTTGGCTGATGCAAGCGCAGTATGTCCTGACATCTGTTTTTCTCTGACTCAAAGGCAAACTTCTCTGGTTTGTTATCTGGTCCTGTATTACTGGGCATGCACCCAAAGGCAAACCCAGTAGAGATGTTCAGATCTGGAGGCAGATCCAAGTTAGCAAAAACTGGGAGGAGAGGTGAATGTTTGTGCCTCTTTTTCAGGAATTTGTGTGCTCTGACCAAACTTCTTCAATTTATCTTACCTCTTGGAGGCTGCCGAGTAGTTTGGGATCTTCACTGGACAGACCAGAAAAGCAGCCTTTCTTATTTCTGTTATCATCCCGATCCCAGCCCTGACTAGAAAAATAGGAGTGCAGATAACACTTGTAAGATTTTCAGAACCATTTGAGATTTGTTTAAAGGATGTATTTCTTCAGTTTTAACCCAAACCACTACTGAAGTAGTCAGGAAGAAAATCACTGTGGGTAGATATCTTCCAAAATTGTGTACAGTGGGGTTTCTTGAACTTCTTGTCAGTGGCTGTTGCCAGGCAATATGCCGATCATTGTACTTTCCCAGATGGTGTTTCTATAATTCAGGAGTCATTTAGCATTATTTGGTAGGAACATTACACATAACATAAGTTCCCTGTTCATGAGCTAGGCGTTCTAAGCCTCACTGAAAGCCACTTTTTTTTCCTTGTCAGAACTCTGGGCTCTCAGCTTGGCTGGGTCATCAAATGATTCCGCTCGGATCTATCCCGCGGTGGGCCATTGCAACAGTACTTTCGCTTATTATAGCTGTCTTCACTGAATGCACCAGTAATGTCGCCACAGCCACGCTCTTCCTACCTGTCTTTTCATCCATGGTAAGATTACTTCCATCCTGTTACCCTGTCACCTGGGAGGTTGGACTTAAACTGACAGTATCTAGTGGCAAAGCAATATTGTATTTATTGTCTTGAACGTTGCTCCAATGTTATCTGAAAGCCAGTAAGGAAACAGTCCATCTGACAGTATACCATGATGGACAGCGATTTTGGCTAGTGTTCACTGCTATGTTTATATCATCACATGTAGATAGAAAGTGGGAATGCAGACTTTCTCCAGTCTGCCCTCCCTATATGCCTGGAGCCTGAGAACCAGCTTCTTGGGGGAAGAAGCTAATTCCAGATGCCTATCCCATGGCACCCTCACTGAAAAGGAAGACAGTTCAAGCCTCCTGTAGCGTGTGTCCCTTGGCGCTGGAAAAAGTGAAGTGAGAGTCACTTTTTTAATACAGATCAACAGACATCAGTTAGTTCTGGTCATTTTGTATTTGAACCATCAACTCAGAACAGGAAAAACACACACACAAAAAACCCAAAACAAAATAAAATCCAGCACTTCCTATTCATCCCTTCGAATGGTTCCGTCATCTTCATGGTTTTATGCTAGAATACAGAAAGTGGTGGGCCTGGTTATTAGAAATGAGTCATTTTCCATAGGAAGCGAGAACAATTTTAAAACTTACGGAGGAAGACCTGGTAAGTTTTGCTGCCTTTTCTGAGCAGAAATGAAATTGTAGCATAAAGGAAAAAACAGATTACTTTGTTCTTTAATTAGAATGTACAACCACTTTATTCTAGACCATTTCATCAAAGTAAAATTATCCCAGTGAAGGTGCTGAGCTGTTAGTGGCTTAAATTGGCACCTAAGTTTTGAGTCCCACAGAGTTTATGTAATGTCCAAGAGTGTTACTCCACATGCCTAGTAATTATAATCTCATTCCTGTGTTACCCTGGCAAAAGTGTGGTCCAAGGTCAAAGAAAAGATCGTTGGATAAATTTGACCAGAACTCCAAATTATACCATAGAGCAGAACAAACAACAAGAAAGAATCAAGGATTGTTTTTAAGTATTGTGGGACAGGAAACAAGAGCAAAGTTATCTTTAAGCACGTGTGGATTTCAGAATAAAATGCTTGTAAATTACTCTGGTGATATACCAGCAAACACAATGAGCCTGTATGTCTCAGTGGTCTGGGAAATGGTCTTTATGCTTTTCTTCTGGAACACCATTCTCTCCGTTTCATTGCAGGCTGCATCTGTCAAGATCCATCCTTTGTACGTTATGCTGCCTTGTACTCTCAGTGCTTCCTTTGCCTTCATGCTACCTGTTGCTACACCGCCCAATGCGATAGTGTTTTCCTATGGCCGCATCCGTGTTTTGGATATGGTAAGATGATAATTACCTGGTCTCTTATCTGAAGCTCTCTATTACCTTTATCCTGAAATATGGTGAGAGTTTAATTTTCTTAGCTGAGTATTTCCAGAGTACCAGGAAGCTCTTGTAGGCTGTAACTACCACCCTATGCCCCTCTCTTATGCAGTGTTAGTACTGCAATAAAGATTTGCATCTCTGAAGTAACAGTACCTTTCTCACAGGCTTTGGCAGGCATACAGCCCAGCCCAATTGAAATTAAAAACTGAGAAGTCATAAGTCTCTTAAGCACTGAAGAGCTAAAATGCAGTCAGTGCTTTCCAGTCTTCTGGGGCTTTGGTGAGTGTAGCTGAAGCCTTGTTTCCACTGGAGTTGAAAGCAGAAGGTAATAATCAGTTGCCCTCGGCTCTGGTCCTCTGATTGCCTGCCAGACCACACAGCGCTAGGTTCTGTCCCGAACACCCAAACATTATTGGGTTTCTAACTGGAGACTTGAAGGGGGCAGAAGCTGTTCTTTAACTAATAAGAGCAACCTGTTGTACATGCCTCAAAGCTCCTAAACTAGTTATATAGCAAAGTGTTCGAAGGCTTTGCACGGTGTGTTCCCTGGTATTTCCACATAAGCAAGAACACGGGGCAGTGGGTACAATGGCTATTTCTGTGATTTATTTGACCATGTGTCTATCTTGTTTATGTACACATAGGCTGTTGTTTGTTTATTGTTGGTTTGGACTTTTGTCCTCACAGGTTAGATCTGGAATAGTGATGAACATCATTGGAGTCTTGTGTGTCACACTGGCCATCAACACATGGGGAAGATCTATGTTTGAGCTGGACACATTCCCAATCTGGGCAAACAGCACGGCTAACCAGTGAGCAGTGAAGAATTCATGTGTTAAATAAGGAAAGGACCCTTAATACTACTCCCTATTGCCCGAAACCCTATACAGAGTCTCATCACCACTTCAGATCCAGTGTCAAGTGTTTGCTGCCTTCCAGGAGTCACAAATCAGTTCAGGCATGAAACAACTCAAATTTATTCTGGTCTTGTGTCTGGATCATAAGTATGACCTCCAACCAATGTCAAGATTTAGAATTTATTGAACTTTAAATAAAGAGAGGGCAGGCTGTTGTATCAAATGGTTTGAACTATTGTATCACTGGTATGTGCTTGTAAATCATTAGCATTAAACACTGCGCTCAGGCAGGGGCTGAAAATTCATTAACTAGTACTTATATCCACAAGTCAGCAGCTGTACAGGGAAATCCCTGTTGTCACTTGTCTAGTGAAAGAAGGTTTATGTTGTTATGTTATGTTATGTTATGTTATGTTATGTTATGTTATGTTATGTTATGTTATGTTATGTTATGTTATGTTATGTTATGTTTTAGTCAGGCCCCAACCATGTGGTGGAATCCTTCCAAGTCAATATCCAACACATTTTCCATTGCCTTGTTTTCACTCCCAGCTCTCACTGCATTTAGACACCCTTATTGAGGGTTGAGATAACATAATTCCATGCTGGTTATGATTCAGCTGATGTCTTGGGCAATGATGATTTAAGGCTGGCTTTGTGTTTCTTGCTCTGTGGCACTGGCAGGGACAGGAGCCTTTCCCTCTCTCAGCCGCAGGATGTGGTTTTACACACCAACCCGTGTTTTGTTAGTGCCAGCCTGGAAATGCGTAGTGGCCTATAGGACTTCACACCTATTGTGGACTAGCCCCTGATGTGCCTTATTAATTAACTCTGGAATTTTGGAGTGGAGACAAGGCATGAGAAAGGCTCTAATTGAAGGCATTGTAAAAATGTAGGGGCTTGTGCTGGCTGACAGCAATGGGAGTTGTCTTGTGTACTTTGCAATTCAGGTCCTGGGAGAAAAGTAGTTTGTAGCACCTGTTTATATAATTTCTGAAGCAGAAGCAGTCTACAGAAGGATTGGTGTTGGACTAGGTGTATTTTGTCAGTGGTACGTGGATGCTTTTCATTCAGCCCTGGAGCTGAAGTTGGGTGGGAGGCAAGGCAGTGTGTTACAGAGGAGAGATCTGTGGGCATGACCTGAGTTCTGCTCCCAGACTTGCTGTGCAGCCTCATTCAAGTCGGTTCACCTCTTTTTGCCTCAGCTTCCCCTCCTGAAGAAGATGTCATGGTACCTATCTACCTCACAGGGGTGTTGAGAGGACATAAGGGTCAAATTCTGCACATGTGGTGATTCCCCACCTCATGATAAGGAGTGCAAGGTAGAAGTTATAGAATCGTAGAATTCTGGCCAGAGTATCTGGCCTCTGGCGTAGTACTGCGTGTAGGATATTCAATAGTTTTGCTATTAACATGAATGTTCTTTATAGAACTGGAAAAATATTCACTTTTTTGTCTTTAAAAGTGAGTAAAGTATTTATCCACAAAATGATAAGGTGCTTTTCTGAGCAGAAAACTACTTCAAGAATGATTTGATTTGATATTCGTGCCTTTATCTTCTGTGCTCTTTCAAGGTGCTGGGCACCATAAACTCTCCACTGACTGTTGTTCCCAAGTGCCTTCCAACAGCACCCTGTCTACCCAGCCACTGCGCGTGGTGCAGCCGCGTTCCTCTTCCACGGAATGGTGGAGCACGTGGGTAAACACTGTTTCACCTGCAGAGTCTATCTAAGGAAGAGGACAGTTCTATCGCCAAGAAGTAGCTTGGTGTCAGGCATTTGTCACCGCCTGAAGCTTATCACAGTATTTGGTTGAAGAAATTGAGACCGTGCACAGTTAAGCACCTTCTGTGCTGTGGCAGGTATCTAAATGCATTTGAGAAAGAGACTTTTTCTGTGTTCTGATGGACTTCACAGTATGAGGACATTTCACCAGTGCCAGGTACTTCATGGTGCTTGCTCTTCACTATTGCAAGTAATGTACAGTGGAGCTTGCGTGGGTGGGTAACGCTGAGCTTGCCTGTCTCAATCCATGCAGATCAAAACTCCTCTAAAACCACTTTCAGCTAAAAGCCGTAGGACAGGCGCTTCCCTGTCCCATTTGCAGAAAGGAATGTTCTGAAAGTTTCTTGAAGGGGAGAAAGTGCCCTCATCTCAACTAGGGAAAGAGCTTCCCTGTGTTGCTGTGCAGGTAGAAAACAAATATTATTTTCATCAGTGGTCACACAGGGTGGTTTATCGACAGGAGTGTTGGGGCAGGGGGAACGTACATACGGGGTAATGAAGAATACTGGGTTTATTATAACTGTCATGTATTTGATGTGTCACCTCTGTGTCTTGTTAATAGCAAGGGTTTCTTTCTGAGATACTTTTAGGACATCCTGTGATTGATTTGTATTTAATTTAAGTGGGTCAGTTGCAGAATTAGAGCCTGGGAAATAAAAAATCACTAGAACTGTCTCCTCTCAGGCATGGATTGTTTCCTGTGTAACACAGCGGACCACTTGTTTCTGCATTAGCTTCCACTGTAGCATCGTATTGCTCCAGTAAGATCCAGGAGGGTGCTCACCATAGAGAACCAGTGCAAAGCAGAGATTTGGATACTGCTTTAAGTACCTCCAGACCTACGTATCAATGGTTCCTCCTCTTTTCTCAGCTAAGCGGTAACTCAAGTTTCCATCTTTGAAAATGCTCAGGTGGGACCAAATCAGGTGGCATACCCTACAAGCTGTCTCATTCTTTTCAGAGCAAAAGATTGTAAGAATCTAAGAAACACAACTAGTTTTTAAGAATTAATCTTGTACAAACGTGTATAAACTTGTACAGTATAACAGGCACAAACAGGCTTTTCTTCGGTATCAAGCATGCATGTCGTCCTGTTCCAGTACCCTGAGTAAATATATGTGTTATTTACAATGAGTAATGCAACGACGATTGCTTTGTTAGTGGAGCTGGGTTACATCCCCTTCCAGCACTGCAGGGTAAGTATCGTGATAGAGATTCGTCTTGCATGGCGTTTACTTTTCTTCTCATGAAAGGCATTTTGTATTAGGCTCAAAAGTTGTGATGGTCCTAAGGTAGCGGCATGAAGGAATCCCTTTGTGCCCCACTTCAAAACGTGCTCCACCAGAGCCGACAGAGAACTCGGGAGGATCTTCAGTGTGGACTTTGTCAGGAGGGGTTACTCAGCCACCCTGACCTTGCAAACAGTTCTGCTTTTATCGTATGTGGGCAGAGCGTGATTCCCGGTGGTGAATGGGCACGTCAGCTGCCCAGCTGGCGTAACAGCAGGTAGTGCTGCCTATAAGGAGCTAAATTAATGCTTTCCTATTTTCTGTTCACTCTCTATAGAATGTCCTTGACTTTTCCTTTCATCTCTCAGTTTACCAAGTTGCTAACACTGTTTCTGCGAATGTTGAATGTCTCAAATCTGCAGAATCCTGATATGGGCTGCTCTTCTACAGAGTTTGTTCCTGCTAGTTCATGTACCTGTGTGCAGGCTTATTCCCACGAGGTACGGGCTGTTTGGGAATGGTTACACGTGTGTGCATGAGTTCATGAATGACCAAACTACAGGAAAGCATACAAAGGGAGGACAAGGGTATCTCCTGCCTGTGTTGAACATCTAGATCTGGGGAACGGAGAAGAAAAACCCTTCAGCATTCTCTATATGATCTAGAAGCCACCAAGCTGAAAAAAACACCCAGGCAGAAATAGACTCAAGCTTAATGTGGATGCAAAAGTCATCCCCTTTTCTCTTAAGTACGAGTATGTTCTTTGGCCTACTGTAGAGATCTGTCTGAGACCGAAGTTTGAAGCAGAGCTATGTTACGTATCAAGTGGTTTATTCTGGCTGAGGTGTGATCCCACTTGAACTCAGTCTTTGTTTTCTTCAGATTTTGTTTTCCAGCTCAGGTGTGTTACCACTTGAAAGAGCAATAGCCTGGTTGTAGCCAAAAAAAGATTTGCTGACAATGTGTTGGAATTGGACAGCTGGTGAAAATCAGCCCAGGAAAAAATAGATCACCGAATCAGTCCTAGCCAAAATCCAGCAGTGATTCCTTCACACAAAAGCACCTCTTCCCTTTTAGTAATGGCATATTGTATACATTTTTACATCCTGCACATCTTTTCTTCCTAAATGTCTGTGTTAAATATGGAAAGAAGTGGGCAGTAATGAATGCTGAACACTTGGATCAAGTGACAGATAATTTTTGCAATGTTTTCCTGGTGTGGGTGAATAAACATGTGACTTTAGCACAGCGCTCGGTCTGGTTGTGTCACTCTGAGGTCTCCAACACTTTTGTGCATTGCAGCACCATCCCAGCAGCCCGTTACTGGACACTTGCTAGGCTTGGCATGTGTCTGCATGATTTAACGGCAGGATGCTGGTTTTCCTCTATCCGGAAGAACCATCCCAGTGGCAGCTCTTCTGCATGGGGTCAGACCGTTGCTTGTCTGTACCTTTGCTGGCCACTTTGCGAAGAGTCTGTGGTACAGAAAGGACTCTGCCGTGCACTACAGAGCGCATCTGCTTTGCAGGAGGTGACTGAAGATGTTCCTGTCCTTGAGCAGAGCACTTGAATGTCCCTGGGACTGATGATCTCACACAGTTGTCAACTCCACAGAAGTATTTGCAGAATACCACAACTTCATAGTGCCAATTGCTACCGGTGAATATTAATGACAAAACAGCACGATCAATAATAATGTTGTTACCCCAAAAATAATGTTGTTACTCAAAGCCTAAAAATAGTTTCTTAGGAAACCCAGTCTCATAACGTATTTTCATTTAAATAACCACAACAGAAAAGGGAAGAAATTTGTTAAACATTGGTATGGTAGAGGGGGGTAGTTTTCCTGTTTTACTCATGACTAAGATTCATTCTTTACTAAGATTTTGATCCTAACATTTCCTGTATAACTCTGTTGCTGTCCAGTTGGAGCTATTAGGGATAGATTTTACACCTCCTCTCGTCTTACTTTAGATCCTCCCAAGATCTTTCACCTGCAAAACTGGCAGGAGGCTTTTGCATCTAGACAGCCATTAAAATCCAGCTTCTGCTATCAACACTTAAAGAAGAAAAAAGAAAGTTCCTGGAAGGTTGATGAGCATTTTTTTAAAGCCTTATATCTAGATAGTAGTTACCTAAAGATTACTTAAAGATTTTCTGGACTCAGCATTTTACACAGCTGTCTTGTAGCTAATAAATGACAACATGAAATGACCCATTATTGAACTCTGGTGATACAGTTTGTTTCATAGGAAGGCATGCTTTGGGAGAGGGTTTTTTTGTGCCCATAACTGTTTTGTTTTAATGGTCAACCATCCCTTTTGGTTTTCAGACTGAGGTCTATTGAAATCCTCATGCCTAGGAGCTCTTCAGTAGGGTTGCACTGACTCTACTCCACTGACAATCGTCTCTGTGCTGCTAAGGCCAACTGGTTTTGCAATGCCAGCGAGTTCTGTGTGTGCTAAGCTTTGCTCATACATTTATATGTACATGTGTGTATCATATGCATCTATATAAAGTGGGAGGACGTTGTTCTGAGTGTTTCCTGTGAGTCTAGATTGCTTAAGAATATGTGTATAGGTTAGTTGGGGAAACTGTGTGAAGACTTGTGAAAGTATGTATAGTAAAGGGACACGTAAAGAAAAAAGCCAGAAACTGGTTTATTAAGGCTTTTTTGGACTCTACATGAACTTTAAGAAAGTTGCTTAACTTTTCTGTTTCAGTCTGAAATGTTGTATTTCATGCTTATCAACCTGTAAAACTAGTTAGAAATACGTCCTGCTAATTCATGCACAAAGACAAAGATTAAATGATTTGCCTAGCTAATGAATAAACTATGTTGCTAAAGTCTGTGAGCTCAATCAAATTGTATGAAATCTTCTGTGACTCTTGAAGCTCTACCTCTTTGAGGCATGTAGGAATCCCGGCTTCTCTTGGAAGCAATAAGGAAGCCTAAAGCTGTGACAACATGGGAGGAAAGTCTTCGAATATCAACTCTAAGGCCTCAAAAACCAGAGGATAAGTAATAGGAACTCGCCATTTCAGTTTTGAACTACTTAGTTTTAAATGCAGACTTGCAATTTTGATGGCTTGGGTTGTGATTTTGTGCAGCAATTTGCAGTGCGAAGCAGTTCTGAGTCCATGCTGATAGAATGTGGCATTTCTTGTCTATCATGTCTGTTGTTCCCTGCTTTCCCCCTTGTTGTTAAGTCCCTATGCCGTTTGTTGTGCTTGCACATAAATACAACCCTAAAAAGTAAAGTATATTTGTCAACAGACAGTTCCTTTATCTGTTTGTAGTAGATTTCTCTCAAATGCTTTGTTATTTAATCTGTGGTTTAGCATTCCAGTGTAGTAACTGAGAACTCGATATGCTGAAAATAATATACTTCTATATCCTGTGCTTTTGCATGGCTAGTTAATACCTGTAGCTTTTCATGGTGAAAGAGAACTTGCTTCTTCCAGAGGGAAATTCTAAGGAATTTGTGTATCATGTGTGGAATAGAGGTAAGTACAGCCCTCGCCATTCGGAGGCACAGAGTAAAAGGCAGTCATACCACGCTGCTCTGAGGTGATTAGGGACTGCTTAATAAGACGTTTGGTAGCCCTTTAAAAATAGAGCTGACTATACTGAAACTATTTTTTGCTCATTTAGGTTTTTTTGGAGCACTAAGTCAATAGTTGCCCATTCATTATGGTGTAAATGTGGACTGTAGATTCTGGTCATAAGAAAAAGACTGTTTCTTCTGTAAGAAAAAAAGGTGTTATCCTTCCCATATATACTTCAGTACTTTATTTACCCACGTGAAATTACTTGCTAGACTTCTTTGGCACACAGCTCTTCAATGAGTTTTCATAAACTGTTCCAGGTCAGAATGTGAGCCTCATTACAGCGTTCACAAAACATTATTTTTATAGGCAAACCATGTTCTTGAAAGAACTGAATGTTCCAGATACTAAGACTAGTTTGTTGTCGTTTCATTTGTGAGTTATTCTTTGTGAACAATAACATGGGTTTGTTCTTAGCAAATATTTTAGCAAGCCAGTTGAATATCAAATTTTCCATCAGAAACAAAGTTAACAAAATCTTTCAATTAAAGAATGATTACTTCTGGAGCAAGTAACCATTTCACTTAAATAGTTTGTCTTGGCTATACAGTCAAAAATCAGAAACACAGGATTTTTTTGTGCACATCACTCAGTATAGTTATCCTTCAATTGGGCAAAACAGAATTTCCTCTGAAAAAGAGGGGTGGGGATGAGGTGTGGGGCAGGACACAGGACACTTCAGCTCCTCTTTGAATAACATAAGCTGGGGAAAAACAACATAAACTTTCCTGGGAGCATCCTGCCCACACGCACAATGGTGTTGTGGTGCCTCATTTCAGAGCTCACCTTTCACTGTTTTCATTCATATCTGTCTACATATGTAAGTCAGATCAATACAGAGCAAATCTGAATAAGTCACGCTGGGATACTGAAAATACACGAGTTAAATCAACCCTCTAGGGGCTCATATTGGGGAATAACTTCACCCTTGTTTGAAGGGTGGTCAAATAAATAAACCATGAATTTTTTGGCAGGTGATCTTGGTCCAGCTGTTTGGGGTTTGTTTTTTTTTTTTTTATTTTGAGGTGACTTAAATTGATGATGATCAACATTTTGGGAGTTAATTAGGTGCAGGTGTCCTTCATGAAACACCTCCCAGGTGTTTGCTACTTTATATGTCTCACTGCAGCAGCTGCCCTAGTTGTGTGGAGTTCCTCCATTCCCCTCCACTTGATCCATCAGTAGGTTGGAATCTGTACAATAAATAAAGGTCAGGGAGAAGGTCAGGATTCTCTGCCTCCTGAGGAACATTTAAGGAGTGGAAATTACAAAGGGTAAGTGGTTTTGTTTGAGTTTTTTGCTGTGGCTTAATGTGCTATAAAAGCAGGTGTCAAAAGATCAGAAAAAGCCCTTAATAAATACTGGGAGGCGTGAATGCCTGTACTTATTAATGTTATGCAGGTGAGAGTTCCAAGTTCATACACTGTGTGAAGCATTTATAAAACCTGTGTAGCAGGGTCACTGTAAACAGAAGACTGCGTGCTATAAAACCTTCTAGCACTGAGAGTGCTGGAGCTGTTGCAGCAAACCTTCACCAGAAAGAGCCTGTAATAATGGAATCTGGAAACCTCTTCACTATGAGATTAACCAAAGATGTATATGATGTCTGGACAGCTGGGCTAATACTACTGCAATTTTTGCACTCAGAAGGTGGTGGCAAGCAATTTTAGGAATAAAGACTGTTTTGACTGTTTTTCCAGAACTGGGAGTAGATTCCAGGAATACTGTGTTTGAAGTGTGGACAGAACCCATGTGCTTCTCCTTTCTTGTGACTTCTGAATGCTCCTGATATAGGAGATGCCTGTTCCCTGACTGGGAAGAACAATCTGTGACTAACACCTCTCCTCTACTAAACTGTTCTGCACAGGGGCTATTAAAGATTCAGTTGGGCTGTTTGGGAGCACTTAAGATAACTGTAGGTGAAAGATAACAGGAAAAATCATTGCTGAACAGCTACAATATGATGCAAGAAAACTGCTGAGTGGCTGCCATGAGTATGCAATGCTGTCTTCATCTTCCACTCTCTTTTCCAAAATACTAAAATAAGCCTTTCTGTGCAAGTAATAGAGATTATGTTTGCATTTCCAGCAAAAGAAAATGGTACCCTCGAATACTGTTCCCAGCATCACAGCCTTATTCTGTACTGTTTACTCATAGGGAAGCAGGGATGACTCTTCCACTCTGGAACCTAGCATCTGAGGAACGAATGCGGGCTCCAGAAGTGAATCCTAAGGGCAGGTTCAAGCTAGGTCTCCAGATAATCCATAATCCAGTGTGTTTGGTAAATGCTGCTGAGAAGCAGCTCAGCTCCTGAACACTCAGGTGTTTAGTTATTCAGGCTGAGGAGCAGGAGAGCATGGGGCTGCATCTCCCCTCTTACATGGTTTTAAGAAATAAAACAAAATGATGGTGTATTTTGGTTTATTTCCTTTTGTGGTGTTTGAGCTCTAAATCCTCCTTATGATGAAAGGGCTGTTGAAGATCATTTACAAAGGCCACACAGTTTGTTTGGAGATGGAGGTGGGCCCACAGATACATGAGGTGATACCCTAAACAGCTGTAAAAGGAGAAAAAAAAAAAAACACCCACAGTTTTATGTGTGCTGGTCTCTGTCAGGTGACTAAGTCAAGGTGTCAAAGGTCTGTGTTGCCACAGCCAGTAGTAATATTAGATCCTCTAAGCACAATCAACTGATTCGTTGAGAATTTTTAAGGTTCTTCCAGTCTCCTGTGTCTTGGAGCTGGAGGACCAGGAAAGCAGACAAGAGTCTCTGAGCCTGGCTTTGACTTTGGCAGAAGCTAAAGTATAGATAATTTGATGTATTAGACTCACTGAACTGGAATTTTGTGGCAAATCAACACTTCTGACTTGGTCTCTAGACAACTGTAGTCCTCAGCCAGTTATTGAGGTGTCTACCAGTGCAAAAATCAAGGAATTTGCCTCATAGTGAGGTCAACTGTGACATCTCAGCACAGGGTGTGATCATATGGAGGTATAGTCCAGGCTTGGCCCCTTGACAGACGAATTTGGGGACAGCAATAACAAGGCAGCATCCACTCCATGATGAGAGTTACATCCTGCTCTGGTGCCTACAGCAGACCAGTGGAAACACAGCTTTTGCAGTTACACTGCCATGTATGTGTCCAAATATTTCCAGAACCCAGTGGCTGACTCCAGCAGAGTTTCCTGGATGGGGAGAGAGTCTTGGGATAATATGATTCTGATGAGAAGAAACCTGGTTACGCCCTGACAGCAGTAAGAGTTACAGAGAAACTCCACAAGAGAATTTTGGCTATGCAGAAATCATTGCTAGAAATTTAGCTTATAGGAAATCTTCTTCAGTTCTAGTGTTCCCAGCATGACGCTTCCAACAGAATTATTGCTACTTACTGTTCAAAATACTAGTCTTCAGAGAAGATGCACTGATGATACTGGTGCAAGCACCTAGGAAAAATACTGTGAAGACACTGGGTGGCAGGGGCGTCGTTCCTAGAAAAGCAGGAGCTGTCATACAGCACGCTGGGGTATCTTCATAAGCCCCAGGTTACTTCATGTTACTAAAGTTTGTCTTAGGCATAATTCAAATGTGCTTTACTGTAGGCCTGGCAAAGGTTATGGGCCTTGCCTACAAGAGGTATATTTAGATTTGCTCCCTAAGGAATTCAGCACTTTTGTTTGCCTGAATGCTGTATAATCTTGACTATAAGCACTGGCAGGTTGGCTAGTGTGCCGCTAAAGAGAGGGTTTATATTCTTGCCAAATATTGACGTAGGCATCAGTGAAACTGTAACTATTTGTGCACCACCTTTGCAATGACCAAGAATTAAAGTTATTTTCATCATGAGTGGGTGAGGTTGTGGGTGAGCGTACAGAATATTTAGTTTTACTTGCCAGCAGGAAGGAATCTCACTAAGCATATTTTCATTATTGGAGACCATGCATTTCCAGCTTGCTCCTTTTTTTTTAATCTATAAAAGTAACTGCAGTGCTATTTCTAGTATAGTTAGATGTTCCTATGCAAGAATAGGAGAATGTGATTTTTTTTTTTAAAATTTTTCTTTTCCTCCTGACTCTCTCAAGTCAGGCAGTTGAGATGGCAATATAAAAACTAGAAATAAATTGTTTGGGTTTTCTAAGTAGCCCAAAAGATTTAGTCAACGTTACTCATTTATTATCAGAATTTTAATTCTTGGGATTTCATAGTTTTGATACTTGGCTGCCCTGACTTGGCAGGTTTGTATAAACTTCAGCTGCTCATCTAATTGATACCTGAGGAAAGTTAGTCTTCAGTCTGAATCACTACTGTATGTCAGTATGGATTGTCATGCATCAAGGTAGCACCTACAAGCCCAACATTTTGAAGTCTGGTTCTCCACATAATTAGTATTGCTTAGTTTTGAGAGCTCTGACCTGCCAAAGCCCCAGGTAAGTCTAAAGCTCCTTCAGGTCTGAGCTTGCAGCTCAGCTTGCAGCAGTTTGGCCCATTCAGCATTTTAGGGATCATAGAATAGTTTGGGTGGGAAGGGACCTTTAAAGGCCACCTAGTCCAACCTCCCCTGCAATGAGCAGGGGCAGCTTCAACTAGATAAAGTTGCTCAGACCCCGTCCAACCTGGCCTGGAATGTTTCCAGCAATGGGGCATCCACTACCTTTCCAGGGAACTTGGGCTAGGGTTTCACCACCCTCATTGTAAAAAAATTTCTTCTACTCTAAATCTTCCCTCTTTTAGTCTAAAGCCATTACTCCTTGTCTTATCGCAACAGGCCCTGCTAAAAAGTTTGTCCCCATCTTTCCTGTAGGCCCCCTCTAAGTACTGAAAGGCTGCTATAAGGTCTCCCCGGAGCCTTCTCTTCCCCAGGCTGAACCCCCCCTCTCCCAGCCTGTCCTCCCAGCAGAGGGGCTCAGCCCTCGCAGCATCTCCGGGCCCTCCTCTGGCCCCGCTCCAACAGCTCCGTGTCCTTCTGCTGTTGGGACCCCCTGCGCTGGTGGCAGCACTGCAGGGGGGGCTCCCCAGAGCGCAGCAGAGGGGCACAATCCCCCCCTCGCCCGCTGGCCACGCTGCTGGGGATGCAGCCTGGGATGCGAGTGGCTTTCTGGGCTGCCAGCGCACAGTGCCGGCTCATGTCCAGCTTTTCTCCCACCAGTACCCCCAAGTCCTTCTTAGAGCTGCTCTCAAACCCTTCATCCCTCAGCCTGTATTGATACCAGGTGTTGCCCCAAACTATGTGCAGGACCTTGCACTTGGCCTTGTTGAACCTCATGAGGTTCACACAAGTCCACTTGTCGAGCCTGTCTAGGTCCCTCCGGATGGCATCCCGTCCCTCAGGCGTGTCAACTGCACCACTCAGCTTGGTGTTGTCTGCAAACTTGCTGAGGGTGCACTTGATCCCACTGTGTATGTCATTGATGAAGATGTTGAACAGTAGTAGTCCCAAAACAGGCCCCTGAGTGACTTCACTTGTCACCGATCCCCACCTGGACATTGAGCTGTTGACCACTACCCTCTAGATGTGACCATCCAAACTACTCCTCATCCACTGAACAGTCCACCCATCAGATCCATTTCTCTCCAGTTTAGAGAGAAGGATGTTGTGGGGGACCATGTCAAAGGCCTTACAAAAGTCCAGACAGGTTGAGGGAACTGGGGTTGTTTGACTTGGAGAAAAGGAGGCTCAGGAGAGACCTTATCGGTCTCTATAATTAACTGAACGGAGGCTGCAGTGAGGTGGAGCTTGGTCTCTTTTTCCCAAGTAACAAGTGATAGGACAAGAGAAAATGGCCTCAGGTTATGCCAGAGGATGTTTAGATTGGATATCAGGAAAAATTTCTTCACTGAAATGGTTGTCAAGCATTGGAACAGGCTGCCCAGGGAAGTGGAGGAGTTGCCATTCCTGGAGGTATTTGAGACATGTAGATGTGCTGTGGGATGTGGTTTAGTGGTAATTTGGTTTAGTTACCCTGCTCGTGGCTATTCTTCAGAGATAGCTCTTCACGCTCTCTATCCATTTCTTGATGCAGAGGGCAATGTCTCTGCCCCTTCCTCGTCCATCCCTTCTGTAGGGGAACAGCCTGTAGCCATCGACAGCTGCACTCCAGTGGTGGGCTTTCTCCCACCAGGTTTAGGTAATGGCAAACAGGTTGCAGCTTTCTAGCAGCACAGTGGCTTCCAGCTCCTCCGGTTTGTTGCCCATGCTGTGTGCGTTGGTGTAGAGGCACTTCAGCTGGGCTGTCAGCCGCGTCATCTTCTTAGAGGAACATCTGGTAATTCCTTTGGAGTATTTCTCTGGTGTATCCCCCTCGGTTCTTAATACTTCAGGAGCCCCTGGCTCATCTCTGTAAGACTTCAGGTGTGCTGCAGTGTAGCTAACACATCTCAGAGCAACAGGCTGCATGCCCTCGCTAGCACCCCATCCCTCTGACCTTGGTGCGTCATCCCACAACTTGTCACAGGCAAGCCTGATATTTTCCCTCTCCCCCCCGGCCTAGTTCACAGCTCTGTCAGTGAGCCCTGCTGGCTCATGAGCAAAGACCCTCTTCCCCCTTTCAGAAAGGTGAACCCCATATGGGCGAACAAGTTGAATGCTCTTGCCTGCCTACTGTTAGCTTGCTTTCGCCAGACCATTATGCCAGCCTCCCCTTTCAAAACTTCCAGAAAGATCTGACTGAGGTTTTGACCTCATTCACTACACAAGAACTCAGTCTCTGGGCTGTCAAAGCAGCTCTGTGCGTTAGCCCACTGCTGCTTTCTGTTGTTCCTGGTTGGAAATAACGCAAAAAAAAAAGTGCAGGATTAACAAAATCTACAAAAAACCCCCCTACCTGCTAGTTCTGGTATAGACAAATCCAAACAAACTAAACCTAGATATCCAAAATTTACATTTACTGACAGCACCTCTGTGTGTGGCTCAGCTGGCTCTTGAGCTTTTAGGCTATACTGGAGGGAAAGGTCACATTCTCAAGCCTCTGTCCTCAGCTGTAGTGCCAGGAAACCTTCCTATTTTTTTAAAACAAAAATATACATTCTCATGTAAGGAATATGTTGCCATGCCAGTTGGCAAAGTTGTTGGTCTGTTCTTGTGATTATTAAGAAAAATGCCCTCACCTGTACTCTATGTGAGCATACCTACTGGTTTCAGCACCCAATTAACTATTTGTTTCTTACTTGCTGAACACAGTCAAAACACATTATATAAAGGGGATATATTTTTCATTAATTCCTGCAAATTATTTCCTTAGTTTTATACATAATTCTTCCTAGTGTGTTCCCTACACCCCTCTGCTTAGTGCCACAGTGCTCAGAGCCTAAAAATGAAATGGCATAGAAAGTGGACCAAACTACATCATTATTGGATGATTATTATTATTCAGAAAATTAAATAATTGTAATCCAAAATATGATGAAAAATAAGTGAAGTTATTCATATCTGCATTATAAAATACCATTATCAAATAGATAATATTCAGTTTATTGTTCTGCAAGCTTCTCTATGGATCTCAGACTTGGGAAGTTTTACATTCCCTCATTGCTGGGGAATGAGTTTGTTTCTGGCCTGTTTGGCATTCAACAGGATAAGAGTTCCTTCAGGTCAGGCCCTGTATATCCTGGCTCACTGCAGAATATTTTCCTTGGAACACCTTAAAAAGAGCTTCAAATAGCAAGCAATACCTTTGTGAAGATGTTCCTTGTAGACCATTGTTCTCCTGGCAAATGGCTGACCTCAAATTCATCTGCCTTCCAGATGTCCTAAGAATAGAAGACTGACGTATTTTTAACCAATTTATTAAAGAAAAACATAAAATGCTTTCTGACACTTGACATTTAATCTTGAATTTATCTTTGCTTTCCAGTGGTTGTCTGAAGCTAGAGGAGTACCATATTCACATAAGTACACATTCCAGCATCTGCAACAAGCCACAGTCTTTGTGCACCATTTCACCAAATTTACAGCTCCATTGAATGGTGTTTAACAGTCTTCAGATGAAGATTGTTCTGCCATGACTGTCATAGGCTGGCTTATGAAATGCGTGTTACCTGCCAGTTTCTTGACCTCAAAAAATAGAACTCAGTGAACAGTTAAGCCTTTAATTAAATATGTTCTGACAATTGTTTCAGCCACTAACTATGATCTTGTTTCTATTGAATTACAATTATAACATTGGAGTAAAAAAATTGCAGACTTTGTACTGGCTTGTTATAAATATAACATAATGCATACTCTGTTCTCTGTTATTTAACCATATTTGAAGCAGAATCCTCTCCAGTCTGCAGAATTCTGTCTTGCAATCTATGGGTAAAATACTTTAAGATATCATTATCCAGGTCAATACAAGTTTGCACTCTATTCTAAAGCAGATGGGAAAATGTATGAATAAAATGGGATGTCTTGGGTTCCAAGCATTGGGTATAAAATACGTACTGTTTCACTCGATTGTTTTTTCAATCATGAAGCCTTGATGGATCTTCCTATCTTTCTGATGCAAATGCACTATATTATGGTGTCATAGATAAACCCTTTGCAACATCTCACTTCCTCGGTGTCTGCCTTCAAGATCCAACAGCACTTCAGACAAGACTATTTTCTCCTGTTTCTAACCGAGTCTTGCTGCCTTCACGTCCTAGAAGTGGCTCTGTTTAATGGCTGTGTCTCTATGCCAGTTCTAATGATGTTATATTGTGCTTGTCACCATAAACCATTACATTTTTTAAAAAGCATTATTGCCAATGCAGTGCTAATCAACGTGACTGAAAATGCCAGAACCTAGCCTATGGCTTCTAATATTCTCTGAAACCCATGAGTGTAAAACTTAAGCTTAAATAAGTGAAAGGTATATTCAGCTGAAAATTACATTTTTGTCACTTACAAGTATCCAGTGTGGAAACCCCTACAGGTGACTGGGATAAGACAGCTTTAAAAGATAATGGTTTCCGCCCTTAAGCCCTCAGGAGCAGCTCTGAATTAAGTCATAGACACGAGCATGTGAGATCTTTATCTACAGGACATATTTTGTTATCAATTTGAAATTGAATCTCCGAGTCCTCCAAAGAACCAAGTTTCTTTATAATATCTCAAATATAAATCTTAAATATTTTGACAAGATGGAGGATACTTCATTTAATATTAAAAAAAAAGTCCAAAGTTCTATATGGCAGTTGGAAAAAGAGGTTGAAATCCAGACATTGATATCAAACACTTGATGATAGTAGAAACATTATGTTATTTCGTGGACCTGGAAAGATCTTTTGGTATCCTGGTGTCTGTGGTTTTCCTAAATATAGTATTTACAAAGACATGTCACAAACTTGATTTTATTGTCACTTAGCTACTATTTGTAATGACGACTGCAGCCACATGTCATTTTTTTAATGCAGTTTTCAACTTTCAACAGCTTAATTTGCTTAAGCTAGAAAATATTATCTCACATTTTTCTGTTTTTGATAACATATCTGTGTTTTATGTACAAATCCTCTACAGTTTTAGCACACTCTGTCAAAATGTCTCAGAAAAAAATAAGGTTCCAGGAACAGCAGCGATGGCAGCCTACTCTCTATAAAAGGAGAAACTGAGGCAGGGACATGGTCCTGGTTTGGCAACAATATGGAAGATTCCTGGCTCACAGTCATATATGTTAACACTTATACCCTGAAGGTTTCACTCAACTGATATTTAAAAGCAAAAAAAAAAAAAAATCCAACTTTTCCTAGAGAATGTTCTTAGTTATTATACTATGATCCTGACTTTCAATTTTGTTCCTGGTTTTGATGGCCAAGAATTGAGATGTTTGACTTAACTCTGGCAAACCTACATAGTAATTTATTCCTGTGACCAACCCTTTTTCAGGATTCTCTGCTCTGAAGTCAGTCTTGGGAGAGAAATCGCATTCTAGAATAGCAGTGCAGACACGTGGGATCTGTTTGATCTCTGCTTTTAGCCCAAAGTCTGTGTTTACTGGGGAGTGACTTGTTATGTTTTGATATAGTAATGGTAGTATTCCACAACCACTAAAACCTTGTCTAAGAAAAGCAACCCTATTTTATTAAGAAAAACTATGCGTAAATCCTTTTTAGAGGGTTTTTGTAATGCAGTTCCCAGGGGGAATAAAAAAGGAAAAGATAGTATTACAGAAAATTGCTAACTAAGATGCTGACAATAGTTCAACAAATGAAAATAGTAAATCACTTAAAAAAAAAAAAAGTAAAAAACAACCCAAAACAGTCAGGTTTCAGGTAAGTCTGTATACAGTGTATTGTTGCACCAGTGCCTAATAATACAATTGTCGTTGCAGTGAACCTAAGCCAGCTTGACAGTGCTAAACCATTGGGGCTTTTGTTTCAGCCAAGTTCTGAAAACGTAGTGCGGAACGGCAACTTGCGGGAGGTTTGCCGCCCCGGAGCCGGGCTCCTCTCCAGGGTGCTGATGCAACAGCGCGGCGCTGCTCCGCACGCTTGGAGCAGCTGTGCATTTACTGGTTTCACTCCGATGCAATTTTTGTCTCGTGAATGAAGAATTAAGCGCAGAGCTTTGAGGAGCTCAACACGAGCCGGCAATGCACAATGGCAGCCCAGAAGGCCAACCGCATCCTGGGCTGCGTCAGAGGAAGTGTGGTGAAGCAGGGCGAGGGACGGGAGTCTGCCCCTCTACTCTGGGGAGACCCCACCTGGAGTACTGCATCTGGCTCCGGAGCCCCCAACATAAGGAGCACATGAACCTGTTGGAGCGGGTCTAGAGGAGGGCATGGAGATGCTGCAAGGGCTGGAGTCCCTCTGCTGGGAGAAGAGGCTGGGAGAGTTGGGGGTGTTCAGCCTGGAGAAGAGAAGGCTCTGGGGAGACCTTATTGCGGCCTTCCAGTACCTAAAGGGGCTACAGGAAAGCTGGGGAGGGACATTTTACAAGAGCATGTAGTGATAGGAAAAGGGGGAATGGCTTCAAACTGGAAAAGGGTAGATTTAGATTAGATAGTAGGAAAAAAAATTTCCCTGTGAGGGTGGTGAGCCCCTGGCCCGGGTTGCCCAGAGAAGCTGTGGCTGCCCCATCCCTGGAGGTGTTCAAGGCCGGGTTGGACGGGGCTTGGAGCAACCTGGGCTGGTGGGGGGTGTCCTGGCCCAGGGCGGGGGGTTGGAACTTGATGGTCTTCAAGGTCCCTTCCAACCTAAACCATTCTATGATTTTAGGCTGACCGAAATCTACTTGGCTCATTGTAAAGCTGCTATGAAAAAGAAAAACAAAATCTGAGCTCAAATTTCTGTCCAATATGCAGAAAGAAAAAGAAATCAAAACATAGGTTAGTATTTTAGGGTTGAGTCTCTCCATTTCCTTCTGCTCTGGAAGTGATCAACAATGGCTTGCCTAGTACAAAGTTAGAATGAATGTTCTGCAAATACAAGATCATCCTCTTTTTATCTTTCCCAGCTCAAGCATTTATCTGTCTATCTGGGGAAAAAAAATAATGACTAGAACATTGACCCTGAAGCTACCTTCTAATGGAATTGGAACTGAATTGTCTATGTGGTAAAAGCTCCCTTCCATGACAGAACAAATCATTACTCCAGCATTAATTTTCTTCAAAAGGTTGTTTACTCACATTGTACACCATTAAATCCGTGATGTTAGAGCATAAACAGTTCAGATCTGGAATGCAAGGTCTCCTTGAGAAACCTGGAGGATTGATGACTTACTAATGGCAGCAATGATAAAACCATAACTGCAAAGATCCACTGAAAAATGAGCACTTTGAGCCATGTCACTGCCTCCCAGAAGAGCAACAACAGTGCCAGATGAGAATGGAAAATTCATTGTGGGTTTAGGGCAGACTGCTCTCTAGGTAAAGACTGTCTCAAGACAAACCCCCCACAGTCCCACTGAGAGGGGGCTCTTGCTTGAGCTCAGCTAGCGTTTTAAACACTATAAAACCTCCACAGAAAGAAAACGCAGAAAAACAGATTTTGCTATTTCTGCTGTTCGTGGGTTTACTTGGCTTATTTTCATGTCTGCTGGTGCATCCTGGCTCTAATAAAGTTATTTTAAAAATCACCTATATTGAATTCTAGCTTAAAATATTTTGTACAGTTAGAAAAGCAGTAACCTCTTCATATACATCATAAAGAGATCAAAATGTCAAATAATTTCTGCTTGGTTTTTTTAAGTACAGAGCACTTGTTTTACATCCTAAGCACCAAATTGCTTACTGAAATGAGTAGTTCTTAAGGCTTTTCCTCCAACCAACTTTGCAATGTCTCAGTCCAAACTGATTCCATGTTTGGAAAAGACTTCTGCATCCATTTTATAGCAAGTTCCTCATTTCTGGAAGATGAGTTACATTTAACCTACCAATCTCCTCCAGAAAGTCTGTTGCTGTCTTAAAATGTCTTCCTTACTTATCTACCAGAGGACAGGTCGCGTGGCTGGTTCATGACATCTGGATAACATGGGCAAAGTGCTAACCATTCCACCATGTTACAGTTAGAAGGAATATTCTTTTTTTGGTTAGGAAACAAGCCTATAAAATGTAGTTGTAAGGATGTTATCTTTATGCTTACACTGGAACTAGCACTGCATATGTGACTCTTTTTTTTTTTTTCCAGTTGGTTAAAGCTTGCAGATTTTGGGAGACATAAAGGTGATAAGTAAAGTTTTCAGAGGCACATTTGTTTTGCTTGCCAAGTTTTCAGAGTGCACTGACTGATGTAAAACTGAACTTTGGTCATTTAAAACATACACTGGAGTTTGCACTTTGATTTCCGAGTACTTTGATTTTTTTACTTCTGCCACTTTTAAAAGTTTGAAGCGAGCTGCAGCACAGCGCAGGACAGCAGAGCAACTTGACAAGGGAGGACTTTTTCCTTTACTATATTCAGTCTGAGTTTTTATTTGGACGTTGAAATCTCTGAATGTTCTTCCCACCGCCGGACACTGTACGGCCTGCTGCCCGCGTACCGCCCCGCCGCCCGCGGCACACGGACGGTGCCAGGCGCAGACAGGAATCGCGATTCTGAGTGTGTCTTCTCCAGGTGATTCTGTGTAACATGGGGGCAACGCTCCCTCTGGGCGGTGCGCGTTTCCCCCAGGAAACGGACTGAACCAGTATTTTAGGAAACTGAAAATTTAGAATTGCCAGCATTTGTCCAAGGGGTTTTATGCCAGTCCCTAGAAGCGAACGGGAGGTGTGGAATCCTGTCATCGCCCGTTCGAGAACGATGAATGAGAATTTCCACGAGGAACGCTCTGCCCCGTGGGGACGCCGCACCGGCGCCGTGGTTGCTGCTCCCCGCGCTGCGGGCGGGCGGCGGGGCCGCCTCCGCTGCCGCTGCCGCTCCGGCCCACGCGTGCTCTGACGGGCCCGAGGCCTTCCCGCCCGCCGGGAGCCGCGGCCCGGCCCGTTGCCGGGCAACCGCCGCCGCCTTCCCAGCGTGCCGCGGGGCGACCTTCCGCCGGGCTTCCGGCAGCCGCTGCCCCCGCCGCCATCTTGTGCCTGGGCGAGAGGCGCCGCCCGGCGGGCCGCCATGGAGACAGGTGAGGGGCGGCGGTTGCCGCTGCCCTCCGGGCGCTCGGCACCGCGCGGCGAAGGGCGGGCAGGCCGAGCGCCGTCCTGCCGCAGCGGGGCCGGGGCCGGCGCGGCGCTGGGCGGGCTCCGAGCCCGCGTCCTCGGCGAAGGGGGCTCGGTCCTGCCGCCCGCGTCCGCCCCCGTCAGGCCGGCTCCGGACGCCGTTTGCTGTGGGGGGACAGGCGGCCCTGCTCCTCCCGAGGGCGGGGGGCACCCCTGGCTGTGGAACTAAAGCCCGCTGTCCCGAAACTCTCCAGTAAATTTTGCCGGCGGGGGCACGCCGGCTCCACCCTTAACGTTTGCCCTCGACTGAGGAATCGGGGCTGCGAGCCTGACAGCGCCAGGCCTTCGGTCGGCCCCAGTCTGTCCTTCATCCTTTTTCCCGTGAAAAGCGGTGGCTTTCCCAGCTCCCCGCGAGCCCCGGGCTCGGCGCCGTGCCCGGGCGGCGCTGTAGGACGAGGACGGTGTGTTTCGGCGCGGCCTTCCCGGCAGCCGGCGCGCCCCGGCGCTGAGGCCCGCGGGCGGCCGCAGCTGCCTCCGGGCCCTGGGACGGAGACCCGAGACCCTGGGGCAGACCCGAGAGCTCAGGGCCCGGCTGCCGTCGATAAGGGCCTGCTGTGTGTTCGTGATGGTTAAGGCTTGCGCGTTCTCCTCACGGTTTACCCGGGTTCTCCGCTGGCAGTGTGCTGCTCTCGCGTTCTCTGGTGTCTTATCGTTTTAAGGACACAGCTGCTTCTCTATGGTATGGAAATGCTCTGAGGTGTGAGACGGTGTCACTAAGGGATTAGAGGCTGGTGGCTAAAATATAATGATAAATAGAACTTATCAAATTACTATCACCTAATTGTTATGTCATAAGTTTTGTAAGTATTACATAAATAATTACTCCCACTTAAAGTATCTTATTTAGTCCTCGGAATTCAAACAAAAATTAAAAGAACTAAAGGCAGTGTGGGCTATTGAAACAGATTTAAAAAAAATGACCATCAGGTAGTTTGTAAAAAATAATTTTAAATATAGAATCATTTACATGGATTATTTTTTTTCCTGCCAGGATCACCCAGAGCTTACGTTCTCAATGAAATATTTAATGGTTTTCAAAATGAATACAAATATAGGTGATATGGTGAAAATAGGTGAGGGAAGATCTGTAATAACCAACCTGGATCAAATAACATTGTTTACACCAATAGTGAAGAGAGATGTTTTTCTAGAATACAGTGACACTGAAAGAAAAAAAAATTAAAATGAAGAAACTTTGATGGAGTGATTCTAAAAATAAGAAAGTCAGTTGATTTTCATCTCTTCCGATATGTTAGCCCCTAGCTCTTCTAGTTGTGGGCATAAATGCAGAAATTAAGTGAATTTCTTATCACCACTGCTAAACAGGCAAAACCTGTCAGTACCCAGCTTTGATTTGGTGTTGGGTTGAGGTAAGTAGGCTGTTCTTCCATTTTTCACCTTTCAAGATGGGACTGTTTGGCAGAATTTCAGAATAGTTCATGTTCAGAGGAACCTTTGGAGATCATCTAGTCCAACCCCTTGCCAAAGCAGGATCAGCTAGACCAGATTGCTCAGGACCTTGTCTAGTCAGGTCTGCAGTATCTCCAAGGATGGAGATGCCACAGCCTCTCTGGGCAACATGTTCCTACAATCAATCACCTGAACTGTTAAAAAAAACCAAACCAAACAAAAACCAGCCCCCCAAAAAAACACAAACAAGCAAACAAAATCCCCCACAAACCCCCAAACTTATGTTTAAAAGGAATTGCCTGTATTTCAGTTTGTGCCCATTGCCTTTTGTCTTTTCTGTGGGCACCACTGAGAAGAGTTTGATGCTGTCTTCATTCCCTCACATCCCGTATTTATACACATTGATAAGATCATCCCCCAGCCTTTTGTTCTCAGAGCTGAACTCTGAGAGGCTCTCTCAGCCTCTCTTGGTATGTCAGAATTTCCAGTCCCTTAATTATCTTTCTGTCCCTTCGCTGGACATGCTTCTGTATATCCATGTCTTCTTGTCCTGGGGAGCCCGTCATTGGATGTAGCACACTAGATGAGGTCCCACCAGCACTGAGCAGAGGAGAAGGATCACCTCCCTCGACCTGCTGGCAATGCTCTTCCTAGCGCAGCCCAGGATGCTGTGGAGCTGCTTTGCTGCAGTGGCTCGTTGTAGGTCATGCTCAGCTTGTCCACCAGGACCCCAGGTCCTTTTCTGCAAAGCTGCTTTTCAGAAGGTTGGCCCCCAGCCTGTACTGTTGCACGGGGCTATTCCTTCTGAGGTGCAGGGCTTTGTATTTCACTCTGTTGAACTTAATGAGATTCCTGTTGGCCTGTTCCTCCAGCGTGTTGAAGTCCCTCTGAATGCCTCAAAACCCTCCTATATTTCAGCCACTCTTCCCAGTTTTATGGAATCTGCAAACGTGCTGCGTGTGCAGCCTGTCACATCATCTGAGTTATTAATAAAAATGTCAAACAGCACTGGGTCCTGTATCAGCCCCAGTGGTATACCACTAGTGATTGGTGTGCGCTGTACTGTGAGAACATTGCAGTACTCTCACTAGTATACTACTGTAGAATCATTTAGGTTGGAAGGGACCCTTAAGGTCATAGAGGCCGAATGTTAACCTAACACTGCCAAAACCACCACTAATCCATGTCCCTCAGCACCACATCTACACGTCTTTTAAATCCTTCCAACGATGGCGACTCTTCCACTTCACTGGGCAGCCTGTTCCAGTGCTTGACAACCCTTTCGGTGAAGAAATTTTTCCTAATATCCATCCTAAACCTCCCCTGGCACAACCTGAGGCTGTTTCCTCTTCTCCTATTGCCTGGTACTTGGGAGAAGAGACCGACCCCCCCATTGCTACAACCTCTGTTCAGGTATCTGTAGAGTGATGAGGTCTCCCCTCAGCCTCCCCTTCTCCAGACTAAACAACCCCAGTGCCCTCAGCCGCTTCTCGTAAGACTTGTGCTCTAGACCCCATGATATATTAAGATACATTTCTGCCAAAAAACCCCACCATGCTGCCTTGCACTACTTTTAAAAATACAACTAGGATTTCAGTGAGCTGTTGGCAGTTCCCTGTTCTTACCTTCTTAGTTTTCCCTGTACAAATATTCCAGGCTTCTTGCTCTTCCCTTTTTTTTCACTCTAAACAAAGTGTCCCTGGGCATTCCTCCATTCCTTGTACTTGCTTGGCTGTTAAAAGAAACCAGCGTGTTTATTAATGCAGCCCAACACTGATTCATGTAATGAAGGCTTTGCTGAATGAATCCATATTTATTGTGGAGCATTACTGCTTTTTCTCCTGTTTAAACACATTATCTCTGTTTGTATGGCTCAAACTGAGAAAATTACTTTCAAATCTGTTGTGTGGGTCCAATTCTTACTGTTTTTCTTGTGTTATCAGATGATACAGGAAATCGACTTCGATTCCAGCTGGAGTTGGAGTTTGTTCAATGTCTGGCAAATCCAAATTACCTCAACTGTGAGTACTTAAAAGCAAATAACAGGATCCTGAGCAATGAATATAGTTTAATGGTGTTTATTATTACTGGTAATGTTAAACAGGGAGAGAGCGAGCTAAACAAAGAAAAGGGAACGGGTCTTTCACAGCATAAAGATAGTCTGTAAATAATTTAATTTTTCTAGATTTCTAACAGGTGGGGGTTTTAAATTGCAAAATGTTTTATTGGTTGAAATGAAAAAAATATGCATCTGTGTGGTGGAAAAAAAAAAGTTCAAGTCTGTGGTTAAAACGTAATGTCGAGTTAACAGCATTCCTTTATCTGAAGTTTACTAATGTTAATAATAGTTTCAGGTGCTATACTGAACTCTCTTGAATTCCCTGCCAATTTTTATGCTACAGTCAAAATTTTCTGTTCCAAAAAGCTGTTCTCTTCCTTGCTGTTGTATGGAAGATACTTACCATAATGGAGATGAGATTAGTTTATTATGCCTAGTATGGTGACGTAAAGTGTATTTTCCCTGTGGGTTTTTTTTTTTCCATTTTGAATTGTCAAAATTTTATTGTCATGATAAACCTTTGGCTAAAGTGCCTGATCCTATAGTTTTGTGAATACATATTCTTCAAGTTTGGCAGATTTTTTTCACGCATCTGTAACTGACTATTCCTTATTTGTCATTTTATTTCAGTTCTTGCACAAAGAGGCTACTTCAAAGACAAAGCTTTTGTAAATTATCTTAAATATTTACTTTATTGGAAAGAACCTGAATATGCAAAATACTTGAAGTAAGTGTTAAAATCACTTAGGTTTCCGCATTTTAATGATTTGGTGTTCAGCTTGTGTTATGTACTGTACAGCAGCGTGTCAGTATTTGGTTTCTGCCTGTAACCTTACCCTTCTCCTCCTGTGTTTAAATGCAACACAAATTTTCCTGTTACCAACAGTCCCGATGTAGCAAGAATAGACAAAATTATAAAACTTGTCTTTCATGAATCATGCATGGGATCTTCCTTTTGCAGCCTCTATCTGCACTTTACCATTTGTTCAAAATAAAACTGTTCAACATTATGGTACACAAGTACTTCAGTTAGGCCCAGTAAGTACATTTTAAAAGTGATTTTGCATTGTTGATGCTTACACGAAACAAAGGATGACTCTGCATTTTTGCAAATGTGCAAA
Source organism: Pluvialis apricaria (assembly GCA_017639485.1). Classification (NCBI taxonomy): domain Eukaryota; kingdom Metazoa; phylum Chordata; class Aves; order Charadriiformes; family Charadriidae; genus Pluvialis; species Pluvialis apricaria. The sequence continues at coordinate 3,696,243 of CM030024.1, forward strand.
ATCCTTCAAATTTTGGGAGAACAGTTCTCGTTTATGTTCTTTAAATGAGCTCTGGAAACAGATATGGTGGTTGTTGTATTTGTTTTAGTAAAATCTAGCCATTAGAGAAGCTACTCTAAGCAAGCATGTATATCCATTTATAAACTGTTATAGGACTCCTGGTTTCCTAGCCTGAAGTTATTAAATTACAGTGTGTGGAATACCTACAGTCTTAAGTGGTTTGATACTTGAGTAAAGCATAAACATGATAAAACTAAAATAACAAACTGCAGAATTATTGGAGACTCCTGTTTTAGCGTACCTTGTAAAAACTTGTATTAAAGTATGTTTATTTTTAATCCAGGTATCCTCAATGTTTGCATATGTTAGAGCTGCTCCAATATGAACATTTCCGCAAAGAACTGGTAAATGCTCAGTGTGCTAAATTTATTGATGAGCAACAGATTCTTCACTGGCAGCACTATTCACGGAAAAGGATGCGCCTCCAGCAAGCACTTGCAGAGCAGCAGCAACAAAACACCACCTCTGTAAAATGAAAAATGCTTGGAAGAGCGATGATAAGGTGTACTTTGTGTCAGTCAAAGTATTTACAAAAGAGGAATGAACGCTTTTGTAGGTTTGGCTCTGGGTGTGCATACATTGAATTTTTGATTTATCAATTGACTGGGTTTGTCTTCTTTCGTCAACTTTAAACACCTACTTCTGCCATTTATTTTGTAGCATGCACAATTTTGTAAGAGCATTACTTATTGTAGTTACTGATTCCTCTTGATTTTGAAAACAAAACATAGTTTTGAGGGCACTGACATTTAAGTATCTAACCCAAAAGCATAGCTCAGAAGTGCATTCTTAAGAGGCAGTTTCCCTGGAGAATAATGACGTGTCTCAGAGTGTGGCTAAGAACTCCCTCAGGTACTGCTTTTTACAACTGCAGGATGAGCAAAGTTGAAACGATGATACTGTACAAAATCTAAATTGTGGATTTTTGCCTTGAAACCAAGCTGAGCTATTACTTGTCATTTGTTTACCTGGTAGTCATTGGTACTGGGGGTCTTACAGAGTTCTCCTTACGACATGTTTTAGAGAAATCAAAGTGGGATAAGACAAGGAGCAGAGATAAGTAATAATAAACTTTGCAGATACTCAACAGAAGGAAATAGGCTGTAGCTGTATCTATTCCATTACAGTCAGCTTCCTTTAATCTTGGTTTTCTGCCAGTGAAACAGTGGCTGCTCTTGGGCAGTACGTGTAGTAAAAACAATTTGTGTTACAAAAAAGGGTGTAAACACTTCAGTATTGGAGAAGCATTTGCCTTTTATTCCTGCATAGTTTTTATTGTAAGAACACGGATCTTGGCAGCTGTCAGGGATTTAATTTTCATACTTTTTTATATTGTATTTATGCTGCATTCATGCTGTATTTCATACCCTTGTAGGAGCAGGTACTGCAACTGTTAACCCTTAACGTGATCAGTGACACCAGCACTGTCAACCCTTCAGCTTATCATACTCAGACTGAACAGAAAAGCCATTAAACATCTCTGGCACTGAAAATTTACCTTAACACTTTCAGTAGCTACGTAAAAGTCAGATTTAGGAAGAATAAGCAGGTTTTTCTGTTTCTCCTACCCCCCCCCCCCTTATTCACTATTAAAGGTATAACTTAGCAGTTAAGCCTTACTCTGTAGTAATTGTAGGCTGCTCTCTGTGGGTAAGGTGAGCTCAGCTCCTTTGAAAAGAGACTGTTTACAAAGTCAAGTTTATTTGAACATGAGAGGAAAGATACAGTTTTTTGTTGCAGGATTTTACCAGAAGGTTTGGACCTAGAATTTAATGACGTTTATCTTGACTGGTCTGAAGTAATTAACCATGAAAGTTTTAAAAAAGGTTAAGGATTCCTTGAAAGGACACTGGAAATAACTTGAGATGAACATCTTCGTAAATGATTGACTACTGGAGGATTTAGTCTTCAGTAAACAACATACGCACAAGCTCTGCTTTAAAACATTCTTCTTCAACCAGCTTCTGAGGCTGAAAGAAAAGTTAAGATGTTTTAAGGGCAATTCAAAAACTAGAGTCATTTGTACATACTAACCTTAGCCATATTCCAGCAATTGTTTTTCTGGGGAGGGCGGGGTGTGGGGTGGAGCAAGCAAGGTAAGAATAACTGAAAAATTCCTGAGGGTTTTCTGGCCTTGGAAGAGGCACTTCTAAGACAGTAACTGCTAATTTAGATAGCATGCACAAGCTGAAATTTGAGCTGTCGTCTGTTTGAACCAAGAGTATACTGCACATAACCTTGTTTCGCTGCCATAATTCAGCATTTGGATTTTATAAAATTTGAGGAGCTGCAAGTCAGGAAGCTAACAATATGTTGCTAAGAATTTTCTCTGCCCCTCAACCACTACATGCTAAGTGTACGTATTTTCTTTAATATATGTTTATTGTAGACAGCACTATACAGAAAGCAGGGTGGTTCTCTGTTGAGGAACTGTTTGAGCCAGGCAGAGCGCATCGTTGGGAGCAGAAGAGCTGTTCCTAACGGTCTGCTCATTTTAAACGAGAGGGTATCAGAAAACATGCATGACACTTATTTACAGCCGCAAGCTCCTGCCAGTTTCCCATCTGAATGCCTGTAGATCCAGAACATACAATAAATCACTTACTGTTCCGTATTTCAGTAGTGTAGGCACTCCCGTTAGTTTCAGATTCTTCCTGAATTCATTGTTGGGATCTTTCCAGCTGTTCAGAAAGAAGGGGTTAAGCACAGCTTGTAGAGCTGCAGTTTGAACTTAGCCTGTTAAAATTCCTTTGAAAGGATGATTCAAAGGTCTCTGCCTTGCACCTGCCCAACCCACTTCTCCGAACAAGCATGCACATGGTTCCCATTAGGGATGGTGCAGACCACAAAACTCAGCAAAAATGATTCATTCCTTGCAGAAAAGGGCAGTTCAGTTATTTGTTCCAACAGGTTAGTTAACCTCCAGTCCACGAATAGCAAAGTTATATCCATTGTTGTTACTGAAAGAGTTACTTACTAGGCTCTGTCTCCAACTAGGCAGTAGATGAATACGGAGTCATCGGGCATGTTATGAAGTTCCTTCCTCACAACCGGCTCAGCTAGGGAGTAATTTTTAAAACCTATTAGTAGTTAATACTTTTACTGTGCTACAGAATGACATGGGTCTACTTTGACCAGCAAGGCAGCTAATTAGTATTTTGTCTGCTTGTGGTGGAGATCCGTAGAGGCTCAACGCTGAAGGGACTGGTCTTTGAGCAAAGGCCAGCTTCTGCGTTAGCGAGTAAGCAAAATAATCATTGACCGCTGTCGGTACGAAGGCCCCTGAGAACAGCAGTAAGGAGCTGCCATAGGTGCTCCGGCATACGCGGTCCGGAAAAGTGCAGTGCGGTGTTTTCTGAACGGCCTTCCCGTGCCCCTGCCAGGCCCTGGGGGGGCACTTCTCCCTCCCCGCGCACCGAGCGGCGGCCAACTCGCGGCTCCTGAGGTTCTCATCGGATTGCGCGCAGGGCCTCTGCTGAACACCGCCTTACGCCGTTCGGCGGCGCAGGGCTACCGCACCCGCGGGGGGGGCCAGCGCCTGCAGCCAGCCCCGGCCGAGGCCGCGCTGCCCAACGGGCTCCCGGCCGAGCGCGGGCCGCTCCGCACCCGCGGGCCGGGACAGAGCCGGGGCTGCGGCGCGGTCCCCGCGGGGCCGAGCTCGGCCGCTGCCGGGGCCCTGCGAGGGCCGAGGGCGCTCCCCTGCCTCCGCGCCCGCCGCCGGCGCGACCCGCGGGCCTCACCCGTCACGCAGTCCGGGCACCAGCTCCTGCCCGCCGCGTCCTTGTCGCCGCAGAAGAGCGCGAAGATGGGCCGGCCGTGGTAGCGCTGCGCCGTCTGCACGAACTCGGGGTAGCCGCGGACCTGCTTCTCCTCCCAGCCCATGGCGGCGGCGGGAAGGGGCGGGCGCGGGCTTCGCCCCCGCCCCGCGGCGGCCACCGCAGTTCCGCGCCGCTCCCGCCGCGTCCCGGCGGCCTCTGCGGCGGCGGTTGGCGGCAGCGGGTTCGAACAGCGTCCGGTGGGGCCCGGCCCGGCCCGGCCGCCCTCCCTCCCTCCCTCCGCGGCGGCGGGCGGTGCCCGGCCTGGTCGCGGTGCCGGTGCCGCCCGCCCGGGTGCCGTGAGGGCAGGCGGGCCGCGAGCTGTCGCCGACTGTCGCCGAGAGGGCTGTGGAGCCGGGGGCGGCTGGAGGCAGGTGGGAGCGCAGGGGACACCCCCGCGGGCGGGCGGGCGTCGGTCCGGGGCGTGAGGGCGGGGGGAGGCCGTGCCCGGAGCCGCCCGGCAGAGGCGAGGTCGGTAGCTCTGTCGCGATAGACAGTTTTGACAGCGTTATGCGTTGGCTCCTGCTTGGTTTTGGATTCCCAGAGGCAGATGAAGGAGACGTGAGCGTCCGGCTGTCTCCACGCATCGCTTTTGTTTTAGGTGCTGTTCGAGTGCCTGTTTGAGTACACACAATACGTTTTCCCTTTCTACATGCCTCCTCAGGTCGGTTCTGTGTCTGTTGCTCATGTCAGACCTGGGATTGCTTTTGAGAGGCAGAAATAACATATGATGATTCTCATGTTCATAGCTGTGATTGTAAGCGAAGGACAAGTGACTGGGTTGTCGCCGTCAAGCCGACGTGATGGGACCAGGCAAGCCAACTATGTCTGATGCTGCATTCGCATTCACTACCCAGCTGCACAGGAAGGAAGCAAAGGCTTTACAAACACAGGTATTATTTGACTTCTGCAGCGATGCTGAATTTGTTTTCATTTGTGTTCGTTACGAAAAGATGATTATGACCCGCTTCCTGAGATAGCCCACTGGTGAGTGTCAAATCTTCATGCTTGCTTTCACGATGCTGTCATACATAATCTTGACACTGTCCTTTTGTAAGGGTATAGATCAGAAACCACATCTGTAAATATTATTTACCCATCTGTTGTGGTTTAATGCCAGTAGGCAGCTAAGCGCACGGCCGTTTGCTCACTCCACTCACACATGCAAGCAAAGCAAAGTAAGAAATTCATTCACGACATCCTGACAGCGGGCAGGTGTTCAGCCATTTCCGCAGCTCCATCACGCGTAACGGTGACTTGGGCGAGACAAACACCATCACTCCAAATGTCCTCCCCTTCCTCTTCTTCCCCATGGCTTTATATACTGAGCACGGTGTCACACGGTATGGAACAGCCCCGTGGTCAGTTTATGTACTGAGCACGACGTCTCACGGTACGGTCAGTTGGGGTCGGCTGTCCCGGCTGTGTCCCCCCCAGCCCATCGCTGGCGCTGTGAGGAGCAGAAAGGCCCTGACGCTGTGCAAGCGCTGCTCAGCAGTAACGAAAACATCCCTGTGCTGTCAATGCTGTTTCCAGCACAAATCCAAAACATCATAGCCCCATACCAGCTACTGTGAAGAAATGTAGCTCTATCCCAGTCTAAACCAATACGCGATCTTAACCTCTTACTTTACTGTATGGAAACAGAACCTAGAAACTTTATTCTGGTACCATGTTTCAGCTTTCCATTCCTCCTTCATCTTGTGTCTCTGTCATTTCCCCTTCTGTTACCTTTGCAAATTTAGTAATGCTTTACTAAATCAGTATGACATAATCATACCCACTTTTATTACTAATGTTAATTGTTGTTACAATTCATTAATTTCATTGTCAGAACTCTTAAAAAAAATCATTAAAAGGGCATTCATTGTCCATTGCCCAGTTGCTTTGGAGCAGTTTTTTCCAATGTCTGTACCCTCCCTAAGGTGCCCACTTTAAGTTGCAGATAAGTGCCTAATGTTATTTACAAGATGATATAAATGCTTAGTTCAAAATGATTTTAAATACTGGCATTTGTCTTGCATGCATTGAAGAGGTACCCTCATGACAGAAGATCTCTTTTCCTTACTGTTATACACTAGATGTACATCACCTGTGTAAAGCGTTCTGTGTAACATCAACTTGTTTTTACACTTTGGCACAGCTCCAGTTTAATAGAAATGTTCCTGCAGATCCAGAGAACTTGGCTCTCAGATTCTCTAACCCCCGTGCAATTACAATAGAAAAACTGAAGGCATCCAATGATCGGGGAGATGTGCCTGGAAGTGGGGACCCCAGCATAAGAAGCTCTGGCATGTTTTCAGTGATATCTGAAGAGAGACTAAAATTGGCTGTTCAGCTAGCCAAAAGGGACATAAAACGAAGACGTCTTGAAGAGCAAGTGAAACAGCAAGTGTTTGGAGATGCTGTCAATAAACCATTGTTGGCCCAGAAGCTGCAACAGCAGAAGACTGAAGTATTTGAAAGTCCAGAAAATAAAAATGCATTGAAGTCTCAAACTCACTTGAAATATCAGCAGAAACTCAGTCAGCCTTCCAAAGTGGAGACTACCACCTCTGGCGCTAAAGTTTATCTCTACGCACCAAATGAGGGAAAGCTAGTACCAGCTGTTTTGGACTCTCCACCCACCCATGACACAAGACCAGACCCCAAGCCAAATGTAAACAAAAAAGAAGATAAAAATGTGCGGGAAGTCCGACGTCTGCAAAAAGAATTGAGGAGCTATGTCCAGAAAATTGAAGAACTGACTAAAAAAGGTGTAAGACTGAGCAATAATTATGTTATATAGATGTACAGTAGTTTGCTGATTTGTTTTTCTTTCTGGTTGTTTTTTGGCTTGGGTTAACATCCGTGTTTAGTTCTGGATTTTTGAGAACCACCTACTTTTTTTCAAAAGTAGATAAAAGCTAGGATGGCTAGCCAGTTCCAGCAATAGCGGGGTTTAATATCTCCAAGTGTTTGTGGTGAGTGCCAGTCCAACCAGCAATGATAGTAAATTAGCGATAGGCTGTTAATAACGTGGGTGAAAAAATCTTGGTGTCTGTAGGCATGTTGACTAGATATTCAAACTGCAAAAAACAGTATCATAATTGACCGCATTCTTATCAGTGATGAGAAGGGGGGCAACAGCTGGTAAAATCTCATGTCACAAGTTAAGTCTGACTCACCTAATTTATGGCCGTGCAGTAGCATGATTAATGTGCTTTCTGACAGTGCGTTGTGGGCTGACCCTGGTTGGCAGCGAAGCGCCACATGCTTGTGCTCATTTCCCAACCCCGGTGGGATGGGGGAGAGAATAGAAAGAATAAAAGCAGGAAAATTTACGGGTTGAGATAAGGATAGTTTAATAAGGGAAGGAAAGAGGAAGAAGAAAGAAAAAAACCAAGTGATGCAAAGGCAATCACTCACTACCTCCCACAAGCAGACCCCATGCCCAGCCGGTCTGGGAGCAATGGCTACCTTTCCCCAGAAAAACCCCATTTTTTGTTGCTGAGCATGCCATGGAATATCCCTTGGGTCAGTTGGGGTCAGCTGTCCTGGCTGTGTCCCCTCACAGCTTCTTGCACGCCCGCAGCCTACGCACTGGCAGGGCATAGTTCAAAAAAGAGAAGGTCTTAGCGCAGTGCAAGTACTGCTCAGCGATAGCCGAAGCGCTGGTGTGTTGTCAGCACTTTCAGTCGTTAATCCAAAACAGCACCGTACTGGTGAGTGTGAAGAAAACTCTCCCCATCCCAGCCAGCCCCAGTGTACCCTGCCTTGGTCCTTCTGTAACAACCAGCCGGAGCTTTAACTGTTCCTAACTTTGAGTGCTTTCCTGCAACTTTGTCACAAAATGAAGGAGTCACCCAATGATTTTGTAAACTATAACTAATAAGCTATATTGTAGAAGAATGTTTAGTCAAATTCTAAATAGGAACATGATGTAGAGTTAAAATAAATACCTTGCATTACTGCTCAAGGGAGCCCTGCAAAATACATGATACATTGTGTATTGGATCTGCATGAGAGAGGCTTATGACTAAATTACGTTTATTAATCATGGCTTAATTGGGATTTTCAAAGGTTAAATTAAGACATAAAACTTTACATTTCATGCTTTTTAGGGAGAGAGAGAGAAGTTTTAGATCCTGATACAGAGCAGCGAGTTTGCATGAGGAGACAGAAACAAGCTGCACGGTCAGCTCGGATGCTGTACGTACTCCAGCAACAGGTAGGAACCGGCACTTTAAATTGGGATGTAGAGTAGCTAGTTTATTGTGATGAACTTGATAGAAATGAACTGAAACGAGAAATTTGATTGGGTTGTCTCTGAACTTCCATGGCATTCTAGTTTACATCTGAATGGTGTGACTAATTTCTCTCATGACTGGGCAGAGAGATGAGCATCACCGCTGGAAAATTTTGAGTTTCACTTAGACGTTACAGTGAAGATTAATTGTTCATTTGTAGACATGGAGCTAATTCTGACTGACTTTCCTCTCTTCCCCTCCTTTCATGTTAAACAGGTAAAAGAAATTCAAGATGATTTGGAGAAACTGAGTCCTCATAAAATCAAACATACTAAAAAGGTAAGATGTAACTATCCTTCAGGCTGCAAGTGACTTACTGACAGAAAGTTTTCTAGCTAACTGAGTTTGATGGTCTGGGGTACACCTGATCCCTCTCCAGAAGGAGATTTCTTTGTGTCTTGCACGTTTCATCTCATTCTCAGAGAAGTACGTTTCACTTGGTCTGATACTGCCTTTGCTGCTTCTCTCTTCTCCTCGCTTCTTACCTGTCTACAGTAAACTGGAGAGGAAGGCTGTTGGTCCTCTGCTTTTATGTGGCTTCTAATTCCTTCTCCACTCCAGTTCCTTTTCTGAATAACAGTGTTCTGCTCTTGACTACCTTTTTTAACTTCCTGTGGATGTCACTCAGCCTTATCAGCCTCCTTTCTGATTTTCTTCTCTGCTCAGCATCTTTCAGAAAGATAGTACTGAGATCATGCCTACTGTTTGGCCAATATTGTCCCGTTGTCCTTTTGTGCTTTTCCATCACTTGTATTTTCTTCTGTAACAAAAACTGGAGGATGTTCTGTGTTTCTGCAATTGTTGCCCATTAGGGTCAAGCCCATGACTACAGTACTCTGTTGGCTCAGGTAGTGGAAACATCAGAATATGTTATAGCCAGGTGTCCTGGTTTGAGCGACACAGGACTAATTTCTCTTCTAATACTTGGGAAGACTGCACTTTTAGAAGACTTTAGCATCTGAATTTGTGAAAATACTTACTTTATAGCCAGCCATGGTGTGGGGGTTTCAAGGTCTCAGTTTTGGAGTTAGCCAGGTGCAGGGATGAGGAGCGAGACCCGGGCGCTTGACCCAAGCTGCCCAACAGGGTTAGTTCGTACCATGAACAGCACATTCAATATAAATCAGAAAGTTTGTTGATGAGCTCTCTCTCTCCCGTGATGGTTGCCACCCTGGGAACTCCCTGCCCCGGTGCCGGAGCCCTGAGCCCTTCCCTTCCTTCCGAAGCAGCAGCGCTCGCAGTGTCCCATGTTGGCTGTCACTGCTGGGAGTGCACAGCTTCTACGGATAGAACAGCCTGACGATAATCTTTGCATATTCTGTAGTGGTATTGGGATCAATATTGGTTCTTTGGTATTATTAATGTTAATTATTTAGTCTTATCCTATTAAATCTGTTCATATTTCAAACCTTGGCTTTCCTTGTTTTTCCCCGATTCCCGTTCCCGGGTGGGGAGGGCTCATGGGGTGAGAGAATAATTGTCTAAACAACAATAAATTGGTATGGGTTTCTCAAATCATAACACCAGGCTATTTTATCTGAAGTTAGCATGATACTTGATACGAGTACTGTTGTGTAGTACCTTTAGTAGATTACTTAAGTGTCTGTTTTGTTCTGTCTCACAAATGGCCTCACATCCGTCAGAATTATCCCAAGCCTGAGTGTTTCTCCATGAAATTTTGGCAACAATTCTTTGAATAGTATCAGTATTCATAGAAACTGTAGCTGTTAAAGCATTTCTTTTTCATTTTTCCAGTCTCGGGCTGTATCCAGGTTGGCAGCAGCACACAGAGGAGCTGTACGAGCCTTGCAGGCATTTGCCAATCAGTTTACAGATCAAACAGAGCAGCAGATTCCTACCCACTACAAGGAGCTGGGCAGTCTCATTCGACAACTGTCTCTCTGTTCTGCCAAACTAGAAGTGGATTCTTCCATTTCTGACATTATCATAGATATTTTGCTGCAGGTTGAGGTAGGAAAAAAACATTTTGTTTTCGCTAGGGCAGAAAAGACGTAATGAAATATAAGACTGCAAACTATATTGTGTGTTCATAAAATGGCAGAATATCTTACTGTTGTTTTGGTTTTTTTTTAAGGGACATACTTTCTAATGTATAAATATGTTTCTAATGTTCCTAAATAATGGTGGTCTAAAATAGAGTTGCATCCTAAACACTGAAGCTGCCTGCTGCTGTTCTTGTTGATGTGGTCACTGTCCTTATTGGCTCTCCGGTAGAATGAGGACTGGTAGTGATAGTGGTAATGAAGCACCAGTTTCTGATTCGTTTGCCATTTTGGGGACTGAAAGAATTGCATTTTATACATCGGTGCAAGTTGTGTGTTTGTTGTTTTGCAATGAATGCTTTAGTCATCGGGATTAGTGATGAGCATCTGAGCCTCACACCTGGTGGTGGGTGCAGGATTGTCCAGACAGAAGGTAAAGTTGTAGCTACATGAGTTGCTTAAGCTCTATCCCCTTCAAATGGCTTTTGTTAGTGGTATCTGATGTCTTAAAAATTGTTGTTGGTATAATAGAAAAGTTCTGATTCACATTTCCTACTGCAGTTCCTACCTACAAGATTATTTTTTTTAAGTAAGAACTGATGTAACCTGAACTATTATGAAACCACTGTTTAATTAATTTGAATAAAAGCAACCGACACAATAGCCGTAAGATATTTTATTTTCCTTAAAATATTGTTCTAACTGTAAGACCCGTGTTTTTATTTTTACTGTTCTCCTTATGAGAACAGTAGCAGTGCTAACTGCCTGGGAACAGGAAAGGGGGTAGAATTATTTAAGTCTGGACTTAGCATTGGAAGAAGTGTCTGTCTGTCTTACCATAGTCATGTGGGCATTTTTTGCCTGTAGACTTTGTGTCTGTTTCTTTTTGAACATACTGTAAGCAGATAATTTGATGGAGTCAACTGTAAACACAAAAATGCAAGCTTTTTCTGCAAGACTTAAGTTATTCTGCATGAACAAGCTATCGGGAGTAAAACAAAACTCAAAACCAAAACCACACCAAAAAAGTTCCAACTAAGAATCTCTTGAATTTGCTTCTCATGATTACGTCAGGTTTACTGAGAGAATAATTGATATTCTAAATATTTGGTGCAGGATCTGGATTCATTACTGGAAAAGAAACAAACACCCAAAAAAGTGAAGAAATGTATTTCAGCATCTCAGGGCAAATCTCCAAGGAACACTGAGACGTTTCCAGCCAGAAAGCAGCTTACATCTCCAAAAGGAGAAAACAAATCTCGCACCTTAAAGGCACAGCGTGGACAAGAACATAGAAAACCTCCGGCTGCCAGGAGTCTCTTGACTGGTTTGTATTTTGAAGTCGCTGACTGTTAGTGGAACTCCAACAAAGCTATCGTTGTTTAACTGTTTACAGTGAAATGGTGTGCTGAAGCCTTGGCTCAGAATTTCCTTGGTTTGTGCAGTTTCTCTACTTTTGAGATGGGTGACTGTGTTTTATTCTTGCCAGTTCATTAACATTAATGTCTTCTGTACAGTAATCATGGTTTCAGTACCTAAAGACACGTTAACTGATAGTTAAGATGAAGACTTTTGGTATTTTTAACTACCAGTTCGCCATGGAACTGTTGGAAATTGGTTTACTTTCTTGTTCTTTTACTCCATATATGAAAGGAAGTGGGCTTTATTCTTTCTCAAGGTATTGTGAGATAAATTTACCACCTGAAGTATTTTGACACCTCATGAAAGGCATTGGAGCTTATAGCATTATTATATAACCTATATTAATTGCTTCTCTTCTTTGGGGTGTCTTTCTCATACCATTTTTTACTAGAATAGTCATTACTCCTTTCTACCTCTAGGTTAGGGTGAGGAGAATTCCATGAGATTAATGCATCTTTGGCAGGCCAGAGAGACGGTATATGGAGAAACATCTAATGGTTTCCATGTGTCTTGCTGCCTAAAAAAGAATGTTTTGTTATCACTGCCTAGACCTCATGGCAATTACTACCAAAAAGCTTTTGCGTGGTTTTCATATATATGTGTGTTTTCAAATATCTATATGCATATAAATATGTATATGTATACAAAATCCAAAATCTCCTGTTCATTGAAACAGTGTAAGAAAGACAATTTATTTAATACTTGTCAGGAAAGACAAGAGGGGTTTTTTTCTTTTTTTATTTTATTTTTTTAATTATGGTGGAGCTTAAAAGTTCATGATTGGGTATACCTAGCATAACAGAAGTATCAAATGTAGAAATAAAGAGGATTCTTGCCCTTTTCAACTTATAGTTGAAAGTTTATTTATTATTTTTGATACAGATAAACATTGACATGTTGCAAATATTTCAGCAGTTCAGAAGTCGAACAGTTGTGCTCATATATTGCACAATAAATTCCGAGAAGAAAATGACCCACCTGCTCCAGAGAGAAATGCTGCTTTACAAGGAAGCGTAGATGCATTGGTGAGAGCTAGAGCTGTAAAAAAAGATCCCACCCTTGAAAGTGGCCCTTCTAAGAAGAAAGGGGTGCTATTACCTGCAAAATCACAGGTATGGGAGTGATAAAAGAATTTATGCTTTCTTCTGCTTCTCTCTGGGATTTGTTATGTAATGTAAGACACTATCAAGCTTTGCAATTCTTCACAATTTTTTTATTCTGAGCTGGGAGACATAGGGGGATAAACATGTCATCTGCCTACGTTATTTCTAGCGGTTTTGGCTATTTTATCAAATGTTTTTTGGAAATTAGTGTTATTGTTGCTTGGAAACGCACTGTACAACTAGAAACAATCAATAACAGAATTAGCATGGAAACCTTGCACCAAAACTAGTTTCATGTTTGAAATTAGCGTGGTTATTTTTCAACTTGAAATATTTTCCTCTTATTGGTTCTCCTCTGTCATGAAAAATGCGCTCAGCAGTAATGTGGTGCTGATGCTAGTGTTAGTAGGAGGATATGTTAGGCACATTTACTTCATGGATTACAGAAATTACAAAACTTCACAACACAAATTCTGGTTTCCGGTAGGTCTTTCTTGCAACCAGCAAGAGGCTCCTGTAATGCAAACAAATGAGTTCTTAAAAGAATATTTCAAAGTGCTAAATTTTGCAAATAGTTGGGGTTTTTTATTAAATGCTTTTTTTTTTTCCTTCCTCAGAGTGTCACATTCAGATTGAAAAATCAGATCTGATACAGTAACATAGGTGTATGCATCTGTAATCGTTACTTCTTCCCGTACTGGTCAGTGAGGAGTGTGAGCAGGAAGGTTAAGCATTTCAGGGATTCGTACTGAGGGGACTGGTCTAAGTGTCCCTGTAGCAAATACAAATATGGCAATATTATAGTTTCATGGCTGAATATAATGTTACTTTGGAAACCTTCTATTTGGATTTATTAGGAGTTAACATAGAGTCTAATTCTGAAAATTTCAAAAGAAGTTTTTCCCCATGAAGAGCAACATCGGAAAGATTGGAACTGTTTGCAAAAATAATAGTTGCAGGATTAAGCATATGTTCTCTTGAGGCACAGTTGAAATTCCCTTTAAATCAATCATAAAACCTCCACATAGGTCAACTGTGCGACAAAGCCAGCAGGCAGGACTTCAAGACGAATTCTGAAGCAGAATGCAAAATAAGTTAAGAATTCAACAACTGGAATATATGTTTTTAATATGATTGTGTTAATTTTAAGGGAATACTGAAATCTCTAAAATCAAGACGGGTACAGCCTCAAGGAAAGCATGCCCGATTTCAAGAGACAACTATAGCGTTCCAGCTAAAACAGAACAAACGACTCGTTAAGGAGAGCAGAACACCCTGCGTGCCTCCAAACCCTGCGTCTCCACCTGCTTCACCTAAGCGGTACGTTCACGGTCTGGTGGAACCCGTCTTTACCCTGCGTTCCTGTGGAACTGCTGCCGTATCTGTAGCAGTAAATGTGATGAATTTGGCCTGCCTGTCAGAACATGAAGGCAAGTGGCACCGCACAGCTTGCCACCAGAGAGCTGTGTTAGATAGCCATGAAGGTGCCCGTTTGCCAGTAACAGAAACATAACTGAAGATCCCCAATTCTCAACAGAATTTCCTGGTTTATGTGGTCTTAAAGTCAGTATCAATTTTCTCTCTAAAGTTTTTTGCAAGCTTTCTAAACTAATACTCAGAATCACGTGATTTCATTCTTCAGTTGTTAGAATGTGCATCTTGTAACCATCTGTGTTACTGGTTTATTTTTGAAGACTAGCGTGGCTTGAAGCAGAAACTTCAAGAAGAGTGAAGGATCTAACTGACCTTAGCAGAGGAGAAATAAAAAAAATACATAAGTTAAGGTAATGACTTACTTTGAAAGCTAGTTAATGGTATCAGATACGATATGGTCTCCCCGCTCCCACCAGTCCCCCAAAAAGTACATTTATGCATTTGGGTTTTTTAAATTATTGTTGTTATACCAAGTTTCAGAATGGCGTTGTCATTTGTTCTTTTTTGCGTAGGTCGCAGAGTGCTTCTCCAGCCCAGCACGCAGACAAAGTTGAGAAGGCAGTACGGGAGCACTTAGAAACTCGATTAGATGGAACACAGGTAGTACAGTCAAGCTCATGCCACTGTTTGAAGGATGCCTTTAGAGCTGTAAAGCATTTATAAAGGGGCAACACATAGTTTCTTTTCAACTTAATGCAAGTCATATTTATGTAGTCAACACAGTTTTGGACATCTGGAGAGTATCTTTCCATTTCAGTATGTGGGTCTTGCATTATTGTAATGAAGTTTGACAAAGCTGGACTAAATTTTTTTTTGCTAGCTTCTTCACAAGTAGATGCATTTTTAAGTTGTTTTTGAATGGTCATAACAGTTCCGTGCTGAACATGACTGGACTTGGTAGGGTTATTTTAGTAGTTCTTATAATACCACTTTTAATAATGAAATACATATGGACTAGTAATGTTAATGACTAATAATACAGAAAGCTTGATTATCATGAGAGGATTTACATTTTATTTAGAAGATCAATCTCTCCTTGGAAGCAAACTGTCATCTGAAGGATTCTTTATTTATAAACCACCTTTTAACTCATGCAGCTGAGAAGGTATATTCTATGTGTATGTCACAGAGTAAAGTTGTTTGACATTTAAGATAAATTCTTATCTTTGCCATAGAGCAGAATGCATCTAGAAAAGTAGTACTGATTTCCCAAACGTAACAGTTTCAACTTACATGAGACGCATCTTCAGAACAGCGTCATTGTATGGGCACGTGTGCCTTCTAAAGTATTGTTTTGTAACCACCTACAGTATGAAGCAATGAGAAAGCTTTTTCTAACATCATCTCTTTTGTATATTTTTTTGCTTGATGTGACCTTAAATGCATAAAGTTGCTTGGGGGAAAAAAAGTTTTCATATGAAATAACACAGGTAAATGAATAGTGATATCATACCATGGCTAATTGGCAAAATTGGGCACAACTGAAACCTATGGCTGTGGCCTGGATCCTATTTGTTTACTCATTACCACCTGGAGCTGCTGTGAGACTGTTCCTCTAGGATAAATTAAACGTGTGTGTAGTGGTTTGTAAGATGAGGGGCTTCACTTCACTTCCTTGAATTCCTGGGTGATCTCTGAACCTGTGACAGTTTTGTCTTCAATTTGGGAACATAGTTGTGTAGTAAGCTTTTTCCATATCCATTGATTTTATTGGTAGGAACATTCTAAGCTGTTTTTTTTATTTTATTTGGTTTATTGTGTGGGTGGAAGGAAAACGTGAATTTATTTGGATTTTCATTGAAGGGAAAAGTTCAAATGACAATTGGATTATTTCCATGAGCTGCTGTAAGAAATGTTTGATTTGTAAGCACTCTTTCCCCCCATTTATTTTTTGGGTTTTTTTTTCTTTCTTGCATTGGCCACGTGGTTTTTTGTTTGTATTGTTTTAGTTTTGGTTTTGGTTCTGTTTTTTAAATAGCAGGCTGCAGCGAATGCAGATATTCTGAGTGAAAAGCTATTGGATGATCTTTTGGAAGATACTGCTCAGGAACTGTGGAGTATGGAGCAGCGTGAGAGACTGCAAACTGAGGCTCTGCCTGTGGCTGACACGCATAGTCTGGAGTCAATGTTGCAAAGAATGGAAGAAATTGAAGTAAGATCTTTCTCTCGGTTAGTCTCATTAGTGCCAATTTCTTGCTTACTGTCCATAAATTGTAATATCTGTAAGTATCTACATTCTTAAATGAAGCAAAGTCTGACTGGATCAGTGTATGAAATGAAAGACGTGGAAGGGGTTTGCACTTCCCGCAAAACGTAGTGCAAGAATAGAAGAATGTTTGCCCTAATGGTTTTATTGCTAGCTTTACAGTTGGTAGAGCTGAGTGTGCTTCCCACCTCAAGGCTGTGGCTGAGATCATCATATGTGAATGGGAGAATCAGTATGGCGATTAAGTTGATCATCTCACAGATTGGAAAGTATTTGAATATTTATGGATTTAAATTTTTTTTTTTTTTTTTCATTTTTTGGTGGTATAGAATCCTAGTATTCTAGTAGTATGAGCATCTCAAGGAAATATGCTCTGGCTATCCAAAATATTTTACAGGGCAACATGGGGAAGTCGGACAAATACATGGTTATCTGTGCCCTTATTTATCCATCTTTAACGGAAATATTCATGAGGTTATCATTGACTTGACTTGAACTTTCTCATATATTGCTTTCTTAAAAAATTTTCTTTGACCAGCTTTTCCGTAGTTTTCTGGTTTAAGTCCCATTTCAACATTCCTGGTCAGTGAAATGTATCGTGACTTGGAACTGCTGAGTTTAGTGCCATTTCCTTTTAGAGATCTACTCAAGTTGGAAGCGTGAAGCTCACCGTGTGCAGTGTCCTTACCCATGTGATAAGTGTACATTTGAACTCACCTTTGGTAAGGCAGGAACGGCACCAGGGCCCTTCGTTTGGCCAACTGCTGTTGATCCAAAATGGGAGGAGCTGCCATGGTACTGACACATAGCTGAGTCTTTAAGTGTGACATTTTGAACAAGATGATTATCTGTGATTTCACCCCCCTGCCCCTTTTCTGTGTTACGTTAACGAGGCAAAATAAGCCTACTTTGACCAAGGAGGATCATGACCTGCTTTCCCATTGGGTGATAACCCGTACAGCTGAACTGCTAAGTATGTATTGATTGATTAATTTTGTGTGTTCAAAACCAGAGATACCAGGAGGCCGTACGCAGGAGATTCACCAAGATTGTGTACAGCGACTCGGAGTTCTGGGCCCAGGAAGACAAAGTCGGTAAGTGTCTTTTTAACGCAACTTGGTTTTCCTGTACTCTGTACCTTTACGTTCACATGTTTTGAAATGAAAATCATTGGATTATGTGTGATCAAATAGCGCCATCCAGACACATTTTTTACTATAGGTGCTCCTTCCAAAGGACTGTTTCTAAAATATAGTTCTAAAATCAATATTTTAGAGAGGAAGGATCTCTTCTGAGAACAGGCTGTGATACTCTATTTGCCTTTATTTGGCTGCATTTGGATGGAAAGCACTGCTACTGCAACGTAGCTGAAGGATAGGAATCTTTAACGCATACTTCCAGTCATCAAATGCTAAGTTTGAATGTTTTTCCTTTTCTAGCCATTTGTCATTCCATAGCTTAGATATTTTCTTTTCTACCAAAATGTGTGTAATGATTTTTGTGCAGTGAAGATGATATTTCGTAAGTACATGTGCTCAAATTCATCTGTAAGCTACTTGATTTTACTCCACAAGACAGCTAGTTTACTTTCTAAGTCTGAGGTATCCTAAACCTACTTCACTTCTTTTCTTGTTAAGCTCTGCATGACTTGCCTGTCTTCGGTTTTGAGAAAGGCACTGGCAAATCTGTAAATCTTAATCTTGAAAAGAGTATTTAGTGTGTTCTCATTTGACTTGATTCCTTTGAAACACCATTAAGTAATCATTTTCATGCTGCTGAATACTATTCTTAAGAGCTCACAGGCTGAGGTAAGGTATAGTGAAACAATCTCGGTTTGTTCCTGCTTTTGATTTACTTGGGCAGGAGCAAGCAGATCTTTATCTTCTAGTTTGCTTCGCCCATTTTCTTTCTTTTGTTTTAATAAACTATCAGTTTAAATGGCTTAGAGTTCAAGAGTAAATGTTAAGTAAATATTGGTGTGGCACTGAATCCATGACAGTTTGAGGTTTTTCTGGCAGTACACAGAAGATAATATTAAATTACTTGAGCTTAGAAGATTTTTCTCTTTCCTTATTCTTTTCAAGTGATGGTGATACTGTTTTTAGATCTTGCAGCATACATGCAAGTTTAACTTTTATAGTCTCAGAAACTCTGGATTTTTCTGTACAGAATTCATTATCAAATGTGCTTCAGCAAAGTATTTAATCCTTGAAAAAAAACCAGTTTGGATGCTTCCAATTCACATTAATCACATTTTTCCTGCTTGTTTTTACTGTATAGAAATATATTTAAAATGTTATTTTCTTTCTTCTAGAACAACAAATTGCATCAATAGCTAAAAGACCTACATCTCCTCATCCAATTCAGATAACCAAATTAAACGGACACACAGAGCCAGAAATGGGCACTGTATGTGAAAAACTTTTTGATGGCAAGTAAGTAGAAGATTTGGCCCTACGCTGAACTGTGGTGCATATGAGCTGTGTGTCTTCATTACAGTGGTTTCATGACAGAAAACTGCAGTTACTATTTGAAGAGATTTTCTGATCCTTCAAAAAGATACTTGAAAATCTAGTTCTGGCTTAACGACCATTTTACATTTCCAGTGATATTGATGAAAACAAAGAAGCAGAGGAGAAATTGCAGACTGGAAATGACATTCTGCAGCCCTTGACTCGGAATTCTGTACATAAGGAGTGCTGTGTGTCTCTCTCTGTGCCAAAGCATATGCTCCAGAGCATCTTGGATTATAACAGCAGATACGAGCATCACTTGAAGCTTATTTCCCATGAGACGATAGGCAGTTTCAATCCATGGCACATTGCTGAGAGGTATGTGAACTATCTTTGTGTTTTTGAAGCTGATTAATGTTTTTTTTCTGTCCTTATTTAGGAAAGGAGTGGGGAGGGGACCATTTAAATTCCAAATTGAAAGCCAGAAGTAGTCAGCTGTTTCTCTACTGGGACTCAGTGTTCATGGGTTTTTAAGGTAGTTGGATAAAACAAAAGGGTATGGGAGCAGAATGTCCTGGAGGAGTGATTATTTTTCACATCTTTCTGTGGTGTTGCCACAAAAACAACTGTGTGAAATATAGGGTAACTTAAATTATTTTCAGAAGACTGTCATCAACAGGTAGATTGAAGGAAAACAAAATTAACTTCTCTTTCTTTTTTTTTATTTTTTGAGTGACAATGAAATAAAGCACTGTAAATAACTGTGCAAATTTTAATCTTTGTGGTGAGGGATTATGAAGTTGATGTTTCATGGAACAACAGTAGATATTCTTTAAAAAGAGACCACTGGCCTTAGCACAGATTTCAGTGCTTCCTTGTCCAGAACTCTTCATGCTTCATGGAGTTCACTGGGGGAAGTGTGACATAGGTGGCTTAGCCCCCCTTAGTACAAACAGCAGAGGTGAAGAAGCAATAAGGAACAGTCTCTCTGCTGTTCACTTCTGGCAAATTAAAATTGCGTATCGTGCTCAATGTCTGCTAAGCAAGCAGGGCAGTGTAAGCTGAAATACCGTATCTCCCTTGCACTGAAGCTTGAACAAGTGTTCTGATTGCTCAGTAACAGCTAAATTATATCACTGGTTACCATTCCTTGCACTTTCTTGAGTGATTGCCTACAATTGCCTAGAAACCGTTTCAATATGTGTGTATACATCTATATTTCAGAAATCACCTATTGGTCTTGTAAAGTCCCAGCCCAAAAAAAAGCACAGAAATATAGGCTGAACTTGAACCTTGCTAGTTTTGTTCTTTTACAACCAAAGAAATACTGGCACAACATCAGTTGGCGCAGAGGGGCCATTAATTCCCTGCACAGTGGAAATGAGAAGACTTCTGACTATGGGAGGAGAGAAATGAAAGAAGAAAACTCTGGAGTATTAAGAAAGAATTACAAAATCTCACTTCAGTGGTTGTAGATGGAGTGGTTTGCCATAATTGTCTGTATTGGCAGACTGGACATCAGGCTTAATTGCCAAGAGCTTTTAAACTTCTGCACACATTTTTAATGTAGTAGCATTGCAATCAGCGATACAGCTCATCTGAGTAACATTTGGCGTCTGCATCTGTGTTTCCAGGAACGGGTCCTGCAATATTTGAGATGATTTGCATGCATGAAGTTAATCATGTGTGGTGATGGTTTGCCCAGCTGTGGATAAGTAGGCAAATGTTTCAGTAACTGTGGTTAGACAACTGTATTTGAATCTACTGAACTAAACCACTGAAATGTGCGTTGTCAGTTCTCAGTACGGTTCTGCCTTGTGAGTTGTACTCCTTTTTATAGTTAGTGTGAGGCTGGGTAGTTCAAGGACTGGCACCTTCTTGGGCTTGGCCGGTGGATTAAATGGCAGTGACTCTCTCTTTCTGAGAGCTGAACTCCACTGCTGCCATTTGCCTGATACGCGTTGTTACCTGAAATCAAACGACAAGTGCAGTCCAATATCCAGCATGCTTCATTGGCTTATTCTTACCACCAGAGGGCATTATAAATCCTCTTATGTAAAATAGTATCACACAATGTTTAAACGAAACACTCCTGTTCTATGCCCAAAGGGTCTTAGAAAGACTTAGATATTTTAGAATATATACAAAACTGATGAGACATTTTCAAGAGACCAGTAATCAATTGTGTTCTTACACTACAATAGTTCTCCCTTCTGTAACATCTGCTGTGGCTCAGAGATCACTGAGCAATGAAATTTCTCGTCTCACTTGTCTCTCAACTATTGCTCTCAGTAAGGCCTGATTCAGTGGCAGCTAAAACCAGTAAGAAGCTTCACATTTACTTCAGTGGCCTTTGGATGAGCACCATAGTATGTTAACTCTTATTCCCAAAGCAGGATTTCTGAGTTTCAAAAAAGGAAGCACTTTTAAGCCTGAAGTATGTCCTTTGCTACGAACCAGACTGAGGAGAGAATTTCTGATACCTTATACAACACACCAGAACACATACCAGATCTTTTCTTGGGCTAAGCAGTAGAAAGAATGAAAAAAACATGAGTATTCACATTTAAAATCGGAGCGCTGATATCAATGGAATGAATGAATGAATGAATGGAATTTGACATCTGACTTTCTGCACCTTTTCCTTTTCTTTATTTCCCTCCCTCCCCCTCAGTCTTGCAGAGCAGCTAACAGAAGAAGCCCTCTGCGATGTGGCAGCAGAGCTGCAGGATGTTTGCGAAGATTATGCAGAAGCTGTGCTCACATCAGAGTTTTTGCAGCCGGCACAGTAAATGCTTTCAAACCTGCCCCATTATCAAATGCAACATCGGCCTCAGTCTATCAGTCTTATCAGATGATCTTATTTTTCATGGGTTTTTTTAAAGTCTGTGAGATTCTGTTCAGCAAATGAATTAAGTCCATCAAGGATTCATCTGAGGTTTTTATAAAACTATTATCATAATATTTTCCTTTTCAGACTTTATTATACTGCATTTATCAGGACTTTTTTTTCTTTTTTTAGCCAGTGTTTCAATAGAATGAAGTAAACTGTTACTGGTAAAGGTTATATAATTTGATAGCAATACCAATCCATTTGTATACCCGTATTACTTCATTCATTTTTATGTGTGATCTTCTTACTAGAATAAAATACTGGGAGGAGGACTGGGTTCAAGCAGTGTCACGGACTCAGCTGTACTGTGCCTCAATTTTCTGTTTTAAAAAGGAGAGGATTGGACTTAGCTCATAAAGAGCTGTGGGGTTTAGTTTATTCTTCTCTGCAAAATGCACTGAATGTATCTGACAGTGGAGTTGGAAGGATGAAGCGTTACTTGTATTTCTAAAGCTGAGATGGCACAGTCCAGAGTAAAAGCTGTTTGCTTTGCGGTTTGGGGCTTTCAGTATCATGTCAGAAAGATGTTGTCTGACCACCACGCTTAGCACACACATTGGGATTAGTTCTTTTGGGGATGTGGCTACCCAAAGGGAGGATTCTCATGGCACAGCAGTAACTAGATGCAAACACAGCATTGGCTGTACTCATAGGCTGACAGCCCGCTGGGACCCCTGCAATCCACTTCTGAATGCAGTACCTCCTCTGTTGGTGTCTGATTATCACTAGTACGGTATGCACAGACAAATGAGACCTTTCGAGAGAAGCATACGATGGAGATTTTTCTCCCTTTTTTTCTTAAACTAGTCTAAAATATTATAATTTTATCAGCATTTAGTGATCCAACCCCACGTTCCTTACTCTTAAGAATCCCATTGACATCAAGAACAAGAAAATAATTGAACAATTGGCATTTACACAATAATGAATTAACTTGTTTGTTTCAAGTAATCAATGTACTAGTTTGGTCATGTTTGGAGGAAGCAATGGATAATGATCATTTATGGTAGTATTCTAGGGAAATGCAAATTTAACCCTTGAGGTAACCCAGAAACCAATATGACAGTCTGTTTCCTTTGACAAATTTATTTTCTCCAATAGTGTTCAACCTACAACAGAATAATTTTTAATCTCCTGAGATTATTTATATTTCCTCTAATTAGAACACACCTTTTTAAAATAGTTTTGTTTTTATTGAAGCCTGGTTTACTGTTTTGTTTGTCTTGTAATTTACACCAAATGTAATGATGTAAATGTTACTGCTAATGTGTGACTTCTGTAATTTAAAACACTATCTTTTTTTATTTCTAACATTCTAGAGATAAGCCTGTTTTTAAGTCCAAAAGATGAAAGCCATAGTGCCTCTATGTACGTATATATATGCTTGTGAAAGTATTTTCAAGATATTTTATTTTTTAATAAACAACACTTGTTTCTTAGGACTGAACGTAGTTTTAATTTAAGAAAACTTCCGTCTGAACCCGTTTGGAATAGTCAGCACCCACCATGCAGGGGAGCACCTGGCAACATTTCAAGAGGCAGACTACCATATGCCTCCAAATAACGTGGTCATGTGTCAAAGTAAACGTACTTTCTCTCGTGAATCCCATCGTGCTGTGAGTGGTGTCCTCTGACTGATGATGCCAAAGTGAACTTTTATTCTGGATGAGCAATTTGTGGATTTTGGGTGCCTTCTTGGAGCAGAAATGTGAGGACAGCGAAGGCTTTAGGTAGGATCCTTGACTTCACACTCTTCAGTCTTCCAAAGGAACTTAACAAAAGGATTTCGTAATGCATTATTTACACATGCAAGCTAGACAGTCGTGAAGTTTCTACCCTGAAAAATTTTGTAATTGTAGTGCTTAATCTTAAAGTGACTCTGCATGTCATTGGTCCTAAGGGACAAATCGGCACCAAGCCAGATAAACATTATGCACGTGTGCAATTCTTGTCACAGTGTGTTGGTAGAGACTATATATGGGGCTGAAAAGTGCAACCGTAATACCACTGCAATTGTTAACTATGTGTCTAACGAGCCACCGTAACTGGCTGTACACTTATTTAAAGCACTGTCATGCATCTGGGTCCCTACTTCTTTAAAGCTAAATCATGGGGGCATACCAGAGGCAGTTTCGTATTTTAATGGTGTAGATAGTGAAGAATGCATTTGCTTGGAGACTGTGCTCTTTCTCATTGCTGAAAGTCTTTAGGAACAGGTTAGATATCCAAAACAAACTCTTCTACCTGGTATCGCAGAGGATCCACTCCCATGGATCTGGACTAGATTTCGTTGTAAGAGCTTTGCAGTCCTGTTTTTTTTGTTGATTCTTTATCTGCAGGTTTCTTCAACGTCAGCTGTGAGAAGGATGAAGCAAAAACGGGATGAAAGAATTCAGTCATTCTATAGACATGTGGACAACTCTAACAAATATAAATTGCTGCGGGTATGTATATCTGAAGTAGAATTAAAGTTTACAGAGGGGTTCGTAGTGATTTAGTGATGGCTGGTAGAAGCATATCAGAGCAGTTTAGTGCAAGGGCAGTGCCATATCCTGGGTGCACCAGCAGGCGTTAATTGCCCTAACTAGCCTGCCTGGGACCTTTGCCCGTGGCCAAGAGCCCCCCTTGTAGCCAGGCGAGTCCGCGGTCCTCGCCGAAGCTGTGCCACAGGTACACCCATGTGTGTCCCTGCTCATCCAGACTCACCGGACCTTGGCTGCGACTCGTTGCCTTGTGTGGTGGCGCCGGGGCTGTCGGTGGGACCTGTGACTGTCGCCGTCCTGCCGTCCTCAGGTGCTGTGGGACTGTCCCCTGCTGGTGCGGTCACCTCCCAGCCTGTGCCGTGGGTGCCCTCTGCCCCTGGCCTGTCCTCCCCCCCGGGGCGGCCGTGCTGCTCCCTGACGGGTAACTGGGTGCGGAGGGAACGATGGAGCCGGGGGAGAGGGGTGACTCTGGAAACCCTCTGTGAGGACCCTGAAGACAGGACTGCATATTCGCATTCTCCGAGCAGCTCCCGCAACTCCTGCAAACATGCAATCATCTGCTCTGTAAATATTTAACTGTAGAAATTAAACCGGCGTGCTTCTGGGATTGAGGTAGTTATGGCAACAGTGTTTGCTCTACCAGTGCTTTGGAGAGCTACTTTTTTCTACTACTGCTGGACCTAATTCAGCTTCCATTAATGTCAGTGTAAGACCATAATTGAACTCCTTTCTTCTCTTTGGCTTGCTTTGTCTCCGTGTTACTCCTGGAGGCTAACTTTCTGCACGTCCTGCTCCTCTATGGACTACTTTCCTTCCACTAGGAAAAAGAGGTGGGGTTTTTTTGAGACCTGATCCACCAGCAATAGGAAAAGGGATTCTGTTCATGATGTACATGTCAGTCAATTATCAGCCAAATAGAAGATCTGCTTCAGTGTGTCTGCTCACAGTGTGTCCTGGAAGAACATAACAGTTTTCAAGTACATTTTTGCTCAGAGGATCCCACACCTGCTCTTGCAGTGTGCTAGAAGCACCAGATTGCACTGATGCTTCAGGACAGTAATCTGCTCTGAGTGAAAAGCAGCAGGCTGAAGGACAGTGGTCCCAACTGGTCATCTGCTTCCTTGTGCTTCACCTGTGTGTTGTGCCCGCCTGTTGGCTCTTGCGTACCAGGGGTTGCAATGTGCTGGTGAAAGGGCTGCCGGGGTCGCACAGCTCCTCGTGCAGTGAGGGAAGTGTGCGGCCGCTGCCACGGTATTGATGTGGCGGAGGGCTCCGGCAGCTGCTGCCGCGGTATTGATGTGGCGGAGGGCTCCGGCTGGCAGAGCCGGGCTGCTGACGTACCTCACCGAGAGCGGCTGGAAGGAATGCCAAACAGGATTTCATTTTAACCTGCAGGCATTACCCTGCACAGAAGGAAATGTAACCCAGGGTTCAAAGTTCAATCCTTGCTTCCACACATTTCGTGGAGACAAGGTATTTCTTTACTGGTTGTTTTCTTTATTCTTTTTGCTGTAGGAAGATGCCTCTTTTCATGGAATAAACTCAATCACTGCTGCTGAGCAGTATTTTCCAAGGACTGATTTTTAATATATTTACTTTTTGGTTTTAAATGTTCTTTTAAGCAGCCCCCTCATTTGCCGAGATGCTTTTGGACATGCACAACTTTTAAAGTAATTATGTAGGCATGGGTGTAAAAATTGCTGAATTCGGAGCTAATTCATGAGCTACTCGAGTTTTCTTTCAGTCGAATTCCTACTGTACCACATATATGTGTGTAGATCTAGCTATAGATCCCAGCTTAAAAAAAACAGAGATTATGGTCCCCCAGCATCAAGGCTGTAGTCAGTGCTGTCCTTTTGCCCCATGTTCCCTCAGAGGGGCTTTGCATTTTCAGTCTAGCTGTGCCAGAGGCACGTGCACGAGACGGGGGTCACCCTGGCAAACAGGGGTACGTGCCGCGGGCAATAGCCGAGGGCTGGTGGTGTGGCTGGTGGCTCACGGGGCCAGGAGGAAGCAATCTCGTCGTGGGCGCGAGAGGCTGGAGCCCCTGGTCCTGTGCGGGGGCAAAGGAGCCGGCTGGGTTAGACCTGCAGCGGCTCTGGTGTTACTGGTCTGAGCCCGCAGGAGAAGGTAACCCGGGTGGGAAAGCTGCAGCACGGGGCCGTGCGCTCGCTGCTTCCACGCCGCTCTGCAGAAGGCGTTGCGGGAATACGTGGTGTGGTTCCGTCTGGGCTGGGAAAGCTGCCGAGTGCCCGCTGGAGGAGCGAGACGGCGCCCCGCTCTGAGCTCCGGCTTCTGGAGCAGGACAGCTCTCCGGAGGTTAGCGTGGGTGACTGTTAGATTAGTGCGAGAGCTGGGGCAGGAAGGGACGGGAGTAATGAGAGAGAACGAGTTATGGCTCAGTACCTCTCAGTCATGATCTGTTTACTACAGGGAGGAATGTTTTCTCAAGACTTAGCTATACAGATATTTTAATGGCACTTTGTATATACTGAGAATTGTAAGCTTTCCTTATGCGTTAAGCAGTCGTCCTCCACCCTCTGTTTGGTACCTGAAACCTCTGTGGAGCCAGAACCTGGCTGACTCTGGTGATTTTTGAAACCGCTTGCTAGTCCTTTGGACTCCCACTAAAATCAGTAGGGACTGAACGTCACTGGTGCCTACATCTGATTCCCCTGAGGATTGTTTCAGTGGTGTTTCCCATAACCCCACTGCGTAGACCTGACCTTGCGCCAACCTGCATGGTTGGGAGTGGGTGCAGCCCCGGTCCGAAAGGGCTCGATCAGCGTATAATGGCACTCTGTTGGAGAGGAATAAACCCGCAGGACTGAAAGCTGAGGGATGCTCCAGCCTGCCAAGCCCTTTGGTTTTTCTCAGCCTGGTCGCTGCGTAACGTAAATTGGGCTTAATACTTGTGGAAGATTTAGACAGGAGCTGGGAGAGGGCTGAAGGGTGGGTGTCCTATGAAGAAGATATTTTTCTGCAGAATGACTTACTGTGGTCCGTGTTAACCGATTAGAATTCCTTTGTTGTTGCCTCTTTTTAGAAAAGTTTTGGCTTCCTCTTTGTGCATGTGTCAGAGTTTAAGCAACAATAAGATTTAATAGGTTTGGAAGCAAGGAAAGGCTATAACTTAAGTTATTTTATGAGTGAAATGGCTGTCAATAGACTCCCCATTCGACCAGTCAACAGCCCTTCATTATCCCTGTAGTTGTAAAAGTCCTTCAGCAGGGGCCTGTGTGGGATTAGTATGGGTACAGGGTCTCTACTGGCTGTGTTTCAACTGGAAATCAGACGACAGCAACAGAGCACTGCTGTTTTGTGGCTGCTGTTTTACGGTGCCACGGCTGTGAGGAAAGGGCGTCTGCCCCATCGCCTGCACTCTGTGCTGCCACGGTGGCAGCGTCGGGCTGAGTGGGTCTGCGGGCTGACACAGCAGAAGGGGGATTTTCTGGCCCAGCTGAGGGCTGCTGTGAGGCCATCAACAACCTGGCACTGCCGGTCTGGCAGCGGCCACTCTTTGCCGAATAAACCCTGTGGGGGTGCCTGGAACGGACTGCTGCCTCGTGCCCTGCTCAGCTCGCTCGCAGGGCACGCGGTGTCTTGGCTGTTTAGACCTGATGTACCACGTAGTGTTTCTCTGTGTGGGCAGAATATTTTAAAATAGACAAAGTGCAATGAAAAAGGGAGGGGGCTGGAAACTGTAGTGAGCTTGACAAGGAAACCCAATGTCTCATTAGTCTGTCCCGCCTGCCGACAGCTGGAAGGAAAACTGCATGTTTCTGGTAACGTGTCCGAACTCTTAGGCTGATTTCTTTTTCATATTGTTTTTCATTAGATGTTGATTTATATTGATAGAAAAGATGTACCTCAAGCTATTCAAGATGCCTTTGGCATTTACTTCCTCATGGAAATGAAAGCAGTGCTAATCAGTTATCACTTAGTTACAGCAGTCTAAATTCTTACTCTGTAATGCACTTGTCTGAGCAAGTGGTAGTCAGTGAAGTTACCTTGATCAAACCAAATGCAGAGCAAGGGAACAATCAGTGTTGATGAAGTCATGGGCAGAAAATGCTGATTTTTTTGAAATTAAATTGCAATTCTTTTTCTGCTACCACCCCCTTTGTCTTCAGGGAAGTTCTGCTCAGCTGCCTGATGAGAAGAACAAAAGCTTGAGACATCTTACTTGCATCTGCCTGATGGAAATTAAGCAATCCCAAATTTCTGCAGGCTTTAACCTCTCTTGGGAATCTGAGTCTCACTTATTTATTGCACTGATTTAATTTTTTTATCTTTGGCTCTTCCTTTCCTTCTGTGAGTCAAACACGAGGACAGCAATGCTATGAAGGTTCATGTCTTGGGAGTTGGTCTTTAGTTGTTCCAGTGAAGTTTTGGTAGGGAGGAGCTCCCGGGAGTTTACTGCTCAGCATTTGTCAGGAGTTGGTCCTCAGTTTGGGGCAATCTGCAAAGAACCTGGTCTTCACATTGTCAGTTCCGTGGGCTACACCAGTGCAGGCAGCTGAATCACAGCTCTGAAAGTTCACTGTCAGGGTGTTTTCGCTGGAACTTTCATCCCTCTCTGAGGTTTGTAAATGTGGCTGAAGTTCAAATCAAAGGTTATGCTCTCTATAATTGTCTGTGTCTTTCAATTGGGAAAAGCAGCTGCTTCTGAACATGAAACTAAGTAGCACCAATTAAACTAAAGGTAAGGCTGCTGCTGCCTTCCCCCCACCCGCAGCCCCCACCCCTCTGACCTTCCTCTCCTGCTCCTGCAACCAGTCCGAGTATTCAGGCTGAGGAAAAAACAGCCAAACAGAACTGGGTGAGCAGGAAGGAGACAGAGAATAAGTAAACTTCTTTCAAAGGGGGAGAAAGAAAAGACTGGTTGCTTCTGATGTCAAGACTTCCAGTGTGGATTTCTGACCACCTCAGGAGCACATGCTTAACAATGATTGTATCAGCAGGAGGTGGCACCATTGGTGTCAGTTATTAATAAACCTCTTAAAATGCACATGCTGACTCTTTCTCCTTTTCTTTCTTCTTCCTCTTCCTTTTTTCAACTCACTGTAGCAGTTTCTGTCCCTTTTTGAGCTGGCACAGAACAAAAAGTCCCCACTATTAATGAAACATAAATAGCATTGTTCAAATGGACCCAAACTGAGATGCTCAAGGCAGAGCAAGCTGGGCAATTCCATACAGAGAGCTCCTTAAGCTCTTCCAGTGTCCTGAAATCTCTTCAAAACAGAACCAACTGTATAAGATGAAGGATGCCCATCAAAGAAACTTCAGCAAGCAGCACATTTGTTCCCTTTCTGAAAGGCTTTGGACTTTACCTGCAGGCACAGCCAGAACTCCCCGGGGCTGGGGTGAAAGTTAGTGACACGTTGTGCCCTGTGGATCGTATGAAGAAGGGGTCCGGCGTCATTACCAGTCAAAGACCAGCAGAGGCCTTCGCCCGGTCCCACACAGGGCAGGGCGCCGGATCAGGGAGTGTCAATGCTGGGGGAAAGACGCAAAGGAGTTATTTTGCCCTGTGTACGTTTGGTCCTGTGGGCAATGTGACGCTGACCCTTTAGGCAGTGAGTTACGCAGAAGCAGAACAAGTGGAAGAGGCAAATCTCTCTCTGCTATAGCCTTGCTGCCAGGTTGAATCTTCCCCGAAATGTCTGAAAACCATGAATGTCTGCTTACTGCACCTGGCTTGTGCCGAAAGGTAGGATGAATTGGGTTGTGGCAAGGAAGCATGGGAAAAAATATCTGCAGTCCAGTAATGTTCTTTGAAAACTCACCAGGTGCTGTGGCTGCAGCATGAAGAAGACTCAGTGTCAAAAATTTAGCAAACTCCCCTTTGTCAGAGAAAGGGGAAGGCAGACCGTAACCTGGAGTAGCTGAGCTCGAAGGGTTGTGGAGGAGTTTGAAAATGGCAGCCTTGCAAGCATAGTTTCTGCATGCTTGGTATTATTCCTCCCTATGCATTACACAGACGGTTCCACTGCGTTCTCTTACGTGTACGGATAAATAAGAGGGCCATGGCTGCCACCAAGAAAAAATGTTCTGTAAGTAATTAGTCTGAGACAGGGAGTGTAGAGTGACATTTAACATCAGCATGAAGACTTCTCTAACGAGAGGTTATTAATAGCAGTGGGAAGATGGGAGGTGGTGCACAGAATTTCACCCCCTTGAATGCACTGACCTCTTCAGGGTGTCTCCGCTCGTGGATTACTAACTTGCTCTGCTGCATTATACTGATGGCATTGCCCTGGCTTATGCGGGGGCCTGATTTCGGAACTGAGCAATCCAGCTGCATCAGCTTCATTCTTGGTCCCAGGCAGCATGTCTTAGCAAAGCTGATCCAGGGGAAGACTCATCTGTTGAATAGAAGTTGTGTGAGCTGAACAACGCTCCCCATACACGCATGGGAGGAAAGCTTACTGAAGTCTGCCAGATGCCCACAGAGCAGTTTCAGGTCTCCAGAGCACCAAGTAGCATTGTCTTTCCAATCCACTATGTCAGTGTTTTTCGATTTGGATAGTAAATGTTTTTACTTTTCCATTTTGACAGATGTTTAGGGAAGTGGATAGGTTCATATGCCCAAGGTCTGCATCCTTTTGCTTTGTTTGGAAACTAACAATGGAAAACATTTTTTTTTTAAATCTTCTTAATAGCACTCTGGTGGCTTTTGCTGAGAGAGTAACCTAACTGGGTCTGATCCATCTTAGCAGCACTGAAGGGCGCACATCACTTCTTCAATGCACACCTTCTTACCACACTGAGGAAGCTACATCACATCACTGCTGGTACCTGGTAGAGCTATTGCTAGGAGTATCTTCAGAGGAAGTTGAGATGCAGTGAAAGCACAATGACTCAGCAGCATTATTGTATTAATCTGTTTAAACAGACCCTTGAGACAATCTGCTTTACAAATTAGAGCACCGTGAGGCAGAGTTCTGCCACTCGAGTGTCAGCTTTGTCCAATTCCCCCCCAGTCTGTGACTTCTAGGGAAGTTTCTAATTAATGTTGAGATTTTTCCCTCTCCTTTGCACAGCATTGTGTGACTTTGCTGACAGGTAGAGACTTTTTTTTTACTCCTCTTACTAGAGACAAAGTGGGTATTGAAACAGCCAATGCCTACTTTGCAGTCTCACTCTGGGTATCGGCAGGACAATTGTAATTGCCTGTTGGCGGGAAGCTGCGCAGACCTTAGGAGGCTGTTTCCTCAAAATGTAAGGTGAAGCTCGGATACCTGCTAAAGAAGGAAGAAGCTAGCAGTTTGAGAGTTATAGTAGGGGAATCTTGCTTGCTTCAAGAGAAACCATCACTGGAAATACTAATAGAACTAGAACTGCGTTACAGGCGAGGGAATGCACCACCCGCCCCTCTCTCTGCAGCAGGAGGAAATGGGGCTCAGGGAAACAAAGTGATGTGCGTGGAGTCACCCAGCGCACGCACAGCAGCCTGCGAAGTCAGTCTCTTGATGCAGTCTGGGCCTTTGTGGGTTGATGGATAGAAAATTTGAGTTGAGGAGCTTTCCTCCCACCCACCCTACATCTTTTTACCAAATTATTAACTGAATTTTTTAGCTGAATTTGGAGGAGTGACCAGCACTGAGTGAACTGAGAATATTTGTACCTTCTGAGTATGCAGCAAATAATAGTACTAATAAAAAAAAATGGCATTTCTTTACTTGTGAATGTTTTTGTGAGCTGGTTCTGAGTAACTTGTGTACCAGCAGAAACCAAGGTGCAAGTCCTGGGGGAAAAATGCTTTTTTAGGAGAATTGTGCATTTCCAGTTCATCTATGGTGAGATTTTCCAAACTGTTAACTCTCTAAACATGTTTTAAAGAAATGTGTATGCTATTGTCAAAGTATAATGGCTGTTTATAGCTGACAGTCTTACTTGGCTGTTGATTGCAACATACCTACAGTAGCAGAGCACTCAGGGGGGCTAATTACCCAAGTCACGCCTTTGCTTCCTGCAGGTGCTTTGCAGCTTCAGATAAGCTGTTTGACACCACAGCTAGATGGCTATTGGTACCTGACAGGGACAATTTAATGCCAGCCTAGCTGTGCCACGGCCTCTGAGCTTCTCAGCTGTGACGGTCACGTAATTATCAAGGGTAAGTCTAACTTCAGTCAAAGTGGGATGGGTGGCATGGCAGGATGGTGTGACAGTCTCCACCCTGCTGAACAACTTCAGCTCCCCTTCCTTCCCCAGTCCCTTGGGCTCCTCTGCCTGACCTCGCTCGCAGTGTCACAGCTAGCCATCCACAAGCCTGGCTGGCTGCGATGAGCTGTGGACCTGTGGCAGAGTTTGGCCACTTTGCGGTGTCGCCCCCAGAAGCAGAATGAGCAGTTGCCCGGGCTGAGATTGGTCTGCGGCTGAGAAAGCCAGTGGAAATTGAGGCTGGGGCTGTCTGTGCAAACAGCTGCTGCTGCACTGCAGAACAGGAATGCTTCATAGATGCTTCTAAAAATCCTGGTATCACGGTCTCTCCCTCTCCCCTCGGCGTTTCTGTTAGGAAACAGATGACTAAAAATAGCCTACACTCGAAAGCACCCAGAGAGCTGCGCTGTCTGATTACTCCTTTAGCATTTATTTTTTGTTCTCCTGAATGTATCCAGTTGGGTTTCATTTTTTTTTTTTTTCCACATACCCAGTCCCTCATTTACTAAAAAAAGATGGATTTAGGATCAAGCTGATATTCATCAACAAATCTTCTTGCATTTGTCATAGTCCTTCCTCCTTCTGGTCTTTCCTAACATTCTGCTCTGCTATGGCCCAGCAATCAGGCTCTGGGAAGAAGGCTTCCTAGCAACGCCTTAAGCCGCTATAACAACGTTTTAGAAAAAACAGGCTGCCTTTATGAAAAGTAACATTGGGAAACTGATAGACTTTCCCACATGGGAGGACTCTGTGCCCTGTGCTTATCCACTGAAATGGAGAGATCCTGTAATTTTATCACTGTCTTCCTCTTTTTTTAATGGAAAAATCAGAAAGGGCTTAATAAAGCAAAGCGAGTATCAGTAATATTGGAGACTGGCGAGTCTGGGTTATTCTTTAACAGTAGGTTAGAATGGGAAGGCAAGACAGGACAAAATCTGAGCTATTCTATGTTGAAAGAATGAGATATCTAACCAGAAACATTACAGTATGAGCAAACCAGTGTGTGGCCATGACAGGTTTTAGCTTTTGTTTTTAATCAGTAGATGCTGATTAACTTAGGCTTTTTCTGTGTGTTTGCAGCAATGTAGATAAAAACTGTACCTTTGGTTTGCTTGCTTCTTCTTCCTTTCGCTCTCAATGTGGTGTTTTGTCACTGTCCTGTCCTGATTTTTGACAGTGGAAAGTTTGACAAATGTGACCTGTATTCTAACATTTTGAAAATTAAGATATTGCCCTCCTTTCCCAGCTTCCTCCTGTACCCATGTGAAAACTTGACAAAAAAGCTCCCAATTGCCCTAAAGTAACAGCATAAAAATCTACAGCTGCTACAATTTCATACTGTTCCTTTAAGTTTTGATTCGTGAATTTCTGAACACTTGGGTTTTTTTAATCTGTGGAACTGGTCTTCTGAAAATGGCGAAGATCACTGTCCTTCTTGTGGTGTTTAGAGTGGACATGGAGGATTGCTTCTTCAAAGTAACTCTTTCTGCAGCGCTACCAGGTGTACAAAGTCATGGCTGCATGGGCATATTTGAATGTGGGAGCTTTCCCATAGGGTCTGGAGCACATCTTCCATGTGCTCCCATTTGTACCCAAGGAGTTTTTGTGAGCTGTATTTCTGTCTCCCATCTGGAACTGGAAGCTGTTTGCCTTGTGCTCAGCAAATCTCTCCCTTTTATTAAATTGTAAACAGTGCAGGGAAAACAGTCAGTCTTGATTAAAGTAGTGATTCTGCAATGTGGTAACAAATACTAGATGCAAATTAATTACTTACAAAATCCTGCTTCATTCCTGGGATTTTAATTCTTATCAACTTTCTTTCCATCTGGTTTTGTACCTTGTGCCTTCCTGCTCATGTAGCTCCCAACACTGCAGAGCACTGGAGTTAAAACAGCCAGTACCATTTTTCCTTGCCTGCATTTAAGAAGGCCTCAACCCTGACATCATTGATCAGTACAAGTCTGCTCCCGCTCTGACAGACCTTTAACTGGATGGCTCTGGCTATTGGGAAGACTCGAGGCAGGAGGAAAGAGCATATTTCAGTTCAGAGCCGATGAAGTAACAGTTGAGGGTGCTGATGGGTTCAGGACTGAGCCTCCCTCAGCTCTCGCGCCTGCACCTATTGACAGCTGTCTTGGCCATTAGTTAGACCCTGCTTTTCTGCAGACCAAGACCTGTGATATCGTTAGGAAAATTTTCATTGCCTCATGTCTGTTGTGGACTTTTTACAGCCACGTATCCAGCCTCAGCTGCAAAGCGGAGTAATCCTGGTGTCAGTCAGTGCAACCTTAGTAATAAGGGCAGTATGAGGCCCTTCTGGTATCCGGGATTAACTAGAGCCAGCAGCAACCTGGAACATCACAGCCTCCTCAACAAGCCACGGACCTTCCTGCCAGACAATTCCCTGTACCTGGGAGTACCATGAAGTCTTTGTTGAGACCAGTTGCCCATCCATTGCTGCCTTCTGTTATGCCTCTGGGGATTATGATTTTGTTACCTTTGGTATTTGGCAGAACGCAGCTCTCCTCTAAAGTGCTGGGCTCTGAAATATCCTGTCTCTTTTTTATTTTGGCTGTGGGTGACATATAAACAGTGCGGAGAGGCCTCTCAAACTATTTGAAGCTATGTTGCCAAGAGTTGCCATCTCAAGGCTTGTTCTTGGATCCTGGACAGCTTCTTTGGCTGTTTCACTGGCATGGGCAGCCACAAAGCAGGTGTATCTGCTGCCAGAGAATTTCTCAGTCCTTCCAAGTAAAACAGCATAGTGCAACCCATTTCTAGTGGGTGGCTGACGTGCAACACTTGGCTGTGAGCTGCTCTGCTGCCTGCTGTTTTCTCTGACTCAATATGGTGTCTGCTCCTTAGGGCTTGCCTCTCAAATTCTATGATGACTCCAAGGAGGATATAGGAACTGAGTCTAAAGGGTTCTCCTGACCTTCACTGCACCCTCCTCAGCAGCTGCTTTCCTTGACTCCCACACTGCTGTATCACTGAAGTCTCACAACTGCTGATGGAACTGCCCTCGGCATCACCCCTTCTTGAAACAAGCAATTATCTTCTGACTTTGGACAACCAGTGTTGGCTCTAGAGGACAGATCTCCCATTTCCCTTACTTCCTCAGCAGTCTCCTGGTTTGGCTTCAAAGGCTGCTTAAACCAGATTGAACCTGGTGTCAGCAAGCACAACTCTCTGAAGCCAGGCTTGAATTCAGGCCTGGAGATATTAACCAACCTTCAGCTTTGCTGCCAAGGCCCTGACGTGTGCAGCTAGAGCGACTGTCCCTCCCCAGTCTGAGCAGGTTTGGGTCATTAGGTGGGCAGCTGTTTTCAGGGGTGCAATAGTGTAAGTTGATAGCATTATTCTCTGAGCTCTCATCCTCAGGTTGCTCTGTATTGCCTCTAACACATGGCGCTGCCTACTGTGTTGATCTTTTTCTGCATGAATTAGCATGCAAACCATGTTTTGTACAAGGTTTGATTTCTGTAATTAGACATCTTGCAACACCAGAAAACCTAGTAACGACGCGGAACATCCTTTGACAAAGGTTTTGTCTGGAGAGGAGTTTCTCTGCTCTACTGTAAGGAAAAGAACGGGGGTCACCAGTAAAACAAAATGTGTTTGGAGTGAAGAGTAAATGTGTTTAGAATTGTATTGTTTTCTCAACGGGTACTTGGATGTATAAATATCTTTAAAGGCATACCAGCTCAGGCGATTGCCTGGCTTGGTATATTTTTCTTACATTATTATTTGGCTATGACTCTTGTAGAGGTTCTACAGTCCCCTGTAATGCATGAAAAAAACCAACCGTGTGCCTTTATGTACCAAAAAGGTTTAGTTACAATCTCTGAAGCTTTTGCAAGTCTCCAGGAGAAAGAAAAAAATTCTGGAGGTTTATGTTGTCAAGGGCTGGCAGTTGTCTGCTTTCGGTATTGAGGACAATGTAAATTAATCTTTCCCCCTCCAGGGAGGCGTTGTGGTTCTCACTGCCTTCAAAGGCGGCAGTTAACTGCCTGCTTGGGCAGCCATGCCGATGGAAAGCCTGTTGGTTTTTTTTTAAAGTCACTGCATCTAGCCCAGTGCAAAGGAGCCGTTAAGGAAGAATATGTGCTGGAATAATTGTGGTGGTGTGTATGAGCAACAACAAAGCTTATGCTGTCTTACATCCAGAGCTATTGTGCAAAGGTCTAATTTCTGTCTGCCTCCTTGGGGGAGGATGGTGGGTGGTGAGGCAGCACATCCGCAATGATTCCGAGATGATAGAACCTGGGGCAAGGAAAATTAAAAAGCTACTTGGTAAAGCATATTCTTCCAGTACAGTTTGCTGGTATGATTTCTGTTAAAAATTGTTGAACAACAGATGGGGCACCTGTTGATGGTGGTGCTAGTTTGTGTTCAAATTACAAACAATCCTATTAAACTGGTATCAAATGCTAATCCAATCTTCTTTCGATGGCTGGGTCAGAGTCTGATTTTGAAGTGTGTTTTCAAAGAGACACTAATATAACTTTGATTAAAGGCAAAGATTGCTCTTACATGTTATTCAGGGTCTACTTTCTCTGAGCAAAGGAGTGCAGGGAAGAGATAGCTGGGCTGGCAAGAAAAAGGGTTATCAAACTGATACGGTAGCAGTGTCTCCTGACCCCAGTTCCAGCCTTTGCCTACTGCCATATTATCCAAATATAGTAGCTTGGGATATATCTCGTAGTGTGCCATCACTGCACTAAATTTGCTCTTTGTGATGTAAGTTGAAAGGAGCAGTTTAATGAAGAACCTCTGAGCATGGCGGGCAGAGCTCTGGGAATGTACACCAGGATTCCACTTCTGCCTCTGGTCTTCGTACTTTGTTTTCTGGGTCAGCAAAAGGGGGTAGAGGACAAAGAAGGAGAGAGGAACTTAATACTTACAGATCTGAGTACGGTATTGTTCATGTTCTCTGTACAATTCAAATTCTCAAGGCACTTCAGAAGAAAAGTTATTCTTCCAGCAAAATTACCCAAATCTTTTTGGAGCATAGAATATGGTTGTTATGAAAACACTTTGCAGAGCGTGAATCTCATGTAGATGTTAATGCCTAAATTATTGCATCTTGTGTTTTCTGCTTCAGGAAGAGACTGAATTGCCTTAGTTCAGTATTTGTATTTACCCAGCATACTATTACCCAAATATTCTGCAGAAATCTTATTGATAAAATAGTTTTGGATACATTGTACAGATATTTTATGTGAATGGTGCATTGGTTTGTGTCTGTGTGAACGCCTTCACATCTCTAAATAGAAGAGCTATTCTAGGCAGGTTCTCTTTCTCTCCCAATGAAGATTTGAGGCGCATGGAAAAGAAATCGCTTTCATTTTAATCATGGTATGGCTATTACATTGAGTGCAGTTAATGAAGGACAGAGCTATTAAGACAGGTAAACGTCTCATGGGTGTCTCCCTCATTGTTTCTTACCCGGAAACAAAATTCTTTCAAGTGCTAGAAAACCTTCTAATTTAAAGTTCTGTTCAGATGATTGTAAGAATCTATTTTGGTGTGTCTTCTACATGGTAGCTGACATGGAGACTGTTAGCGTAACACTTCTCAAAAATTACTGTGGTTCACTTCAGTTACTGTTACGAAACTGGTTAACAGCAGTTAGAATTGGGTGAGTTCAGCCTAGGAACAGCTTCTCATTTCTCATGCTTTTGTATGCCCAGACTGAATGCAAATATGGGAAGGATGAAGACTTTTCAAAGGGCTACAGTGCAAGTAGATCAGCGCCTGGTCCGTTTTCTTGGATGTGCATCGCTGACAGGCTCTTGCTAGCACGTGCCTTCAGTATAGGTAGGTTTCTTGAAATAATGCTGACATGAGGCATAAGTCTTGTGCTGGGCTTCTGCATAGGTGACAGCATCAAGTTTGGAAATAAGACATTAAATTATGCCTTTGTGTATGCCAATTTCATAGATTTCAGAGATATTGCACTGGCATAACAGAAAGCAAAGCTTAACGCACATTTGCCCTTGGTGACTAGCAGGGAGAAGACACTCGCTCTTTGTCCATCGCTTCCCTGCATGCTGTTGTCATGATAGCCTTCACAAAAACTGTAAAGGGGTTTGTCATAACATTTGATAGCTGTGGATAATCCTGCATTTTCAACTACCTTTTAAAACTACCTTTCAGTCCCATTGTCTGTCTTGTGTTCTGTTTCCTACTCCAACTCGTAATGAGTTAACATCAAATTAAAATAGGTGTTTTATCCCACTCATTACCGTCCTGCTCCTTCCCAGAAGTGATGGTGGCAGGTCACATCTGTACAAGACAGAAGCTGTTTGGAAAGTACTGCAACTTTTACAGTAGGAAGAAGCACAGAGTAGGGAACTCACTACTTTTGTCCAAACATACCTTGTTTGGACAACGTATGCCTTTCAGACATTTTCCCCTGAGCCAGGACTGCCACCAGACCCATGAATATATCCACAGCGTTTCTCTAGGATTGCTTTATTTGGTGGCTTAGTGACACTGTAGCATCTTTGGGAAAGCAATCATGTGCTCAAATCTTTTAAAGGGGACTTCCAGTGAAACAGCAGAGGCAATGGGCAATGTGGCTCGAGGCCAAACTTTCCAGCATGCAGCGCTGTCACCCATAGCTGGGGGAAGGCGAACTACAGTTCGTTTACTTGCAGCTGGCTCTGGGGGTGAGAATTGCTGGCAGTTGTGGCTATTCCACTTAAGCCTCAAACAAAACCACTTAACTCACTGTTTTCAAGGGTATTCGCTGTGGCTGGTTGAATGAGCTGCTTAGCAACAGCCAGAGCAAATCATGTATTTATTTTGATACCTACCAAGTTGGTATTGGCACAGAGCCTGAAAGTTGCTTTAGGACTTGGTTGCATTGTGTTCACTCAGCTCTTTAATTGTATGCTTCCTTGGGCAAAACTTTTGTTTACTGCACTTTACTTGGTGGTCTTCTGACATGCTGTAAATAAAATATAAGCCCTCATAGACTCTCTGCCTGCCTCCTTCCATTGTTCCGACAAGACGAGCTGCCATTTAAGCTGAGTTTCTCCCGATTCTTGGGAGATCTGGAGAAGCTGGCTACTCTGCTTTTTTGCTTGATGGTGTTAAGAGAAACGCCGCTAGTGAGGCTCTCGAAGAGGGCGGCAGCGTCCTGCCCCGAAAGCTCCCTCGTCCCACTCTCTCGGCAGACAAAGCTCCTCGCCTGCCGCCGACTTAGAAGGCAACGCGTTGCGGCAGTTCAGCCACCGCATTGACACGGGACTTGGCAACAGCCGAAGGCTTTTTGCTGCTAAAACCCAGAGCACCCGCCGGCAAGCGCCGTGCGCGGGGCTGGTGCCGCCGGGGGGGGGGGGGCCGAGCCGCTGCCCCCCGCGCCCCGGCCAGGGCAGAGGCCGGCGGCAGCAGCCGGGCACGGCGGCCGCCACCGCCTGTCCTCCTCTGACCGCCCCGCGACGGCGAGAGAGCCCCGGCCCTCCCCGGCGGCCGCGCCGCGGGGGCTCCCGGGCGGGGCGAACCGGCGGCCTCGGCATCCGCCTCGCAACCGGCGCGGACCCCGCCGGGCCGGGCGGGTCCCACGGGCGCCCTCCACCGCGCCCCTCCCCGCGCCGCGGGGCTGCGGGGGCCGCTCCCTCCGGGCCCGCTGCGAGCAGCCGCGTCCCCGCGCCGCCCCGGCCCCCGCTCTCCGCGCTGCCGCTCGCTGCGCCTTTAACGACGGCGGCTGCGCCGCGGCGGGCGGGCGGGCGGCGCGGCGGGACCGCGCGGCGCGGCGGCGTCGTCTCCCGGCCGCGTCTTCCAGCGCCGCAGGCGAGTGGGCGGTGCGGGGCCTCTGCCGGGAGCCGATGGGGCGGCGGAGCGCGGGGTGCCGGCGTGCCGGGAGGGCCCCGCGGGCGAGCACCTGACGCGGCCGGCGGCGGCTTGGCTGCGAGCGGGTCAGCGCCGACATGGCGAAAGCTCCGCGCCCAGGTGAGCGGCGGGGCGGGACGGGACGGGACGGGACGGGCCGCCCTGAGGTGAGCGCGGGACGGGGCGGGACGGGCCGCCCTGAGGGGGGCAGCGCGCTCCCCGCCCGCCGGCGGCCCCTCACCGCCGACCCACCGGAGCGGCGAAGGCGAAACCCGTGCGAGCGAGGCGCCGGCGCGGCTTTCCCGAGCGGCGTCTGCTCTGCCTTCCCCGCCCGCCTCGGCCGGTGCCGGCGCTGCGGGGGCGTCGCGGGAGCCCACCGCCATCGCCGCTGCCGGGCCGCCCCCCCGGCTCCTCTCCCCGGCGCGGGGCCGGGAAAGGGTCTCTCCGGCCCTGGGAGCCCCGTGGCTGCCGCCCTGCGGAGCCGGGGCGCGCTGCCGCCTGCTCGGGAGAAACGGACCGGGAGGCAGCAGCCGTGGGCTCCCCCGAGCATGGCGGAGGCGCGTTTGCCGGGGGGACGGGCCGAGGGGAAGAGGCAGATGCGTCTGTGCTGCGCCTTTGGCGGGTTCGCGCGTTTTCGCTCACCCTGCGGAGCCTGAGCGATGCGGGGGCGGGTGGTCCGGGGGGCGGCAGAGCCCCCGTGTCCCGCAGCGCGGAGTCACCGGCGGACGGGCGGCGGACGGGCGGCGGGGGACCCTCTGGCTGTTACAGAAGCGGTCTTCTTCCGAGTTGCGGGCAGAGCCCGTTGCTCCCGAAGGTGAAGGCCTGGCTGGGCTATGGCCGAACGGCCGCTGGTCTGTATGTGGAACTCGCCTGGGGCCGGTTCTTGGCACAGCTTTATAGCACCATGGTGATCTTAAGGCCAAACCCAAAGTTTTTGCCCAGCAGTGTCTGTTGTTTTTTTTTTTATTATTCACCCAAAATACACCCAGAGACATAGCTCTTGCAAACACGAAAGCATCAGTGATTTCAGAAGATGCAAATATAGTGTTGAACTAAGTGGTTGTTGTCCATCTTTGAAAGATGAAGAAATAATCAAATGGGGGGAAAAGTCTCATTGTTTTTTCTTTAGCGCTGGTCCGTTTAACTTTGATAGGAAAATAAGGGAGCATTGCTTTCACTTTTAGTGGTACTTGAGTAATGTAGCGTACATAGCTTGCTTTTCAAACCCAACTTTGCACAGGAATTTCAGAGGATGGTACTTCTCTTGGATGTGATTCCACTCACTTTGGTAGACAAAATACGACTTTTGATGTCACTACTTATTGTAAAGAAAAGCAAGAACGGACCATTCACAAAGGACCTCTGGCAGAACATATCTGGGTTAGGAGCAGGGGAAATGTGCTGCTTTTATAAATTGAGCCTACTGAGTTTATCAAAGTGAGCTGGAATATGCACAAATGTAGAAATGTTGTGGCTGTTTTGCTTCTATATACCCTGCCTTGGAGCCTCTGCCAGTGCAGTAACCTTATCACAAACACAAAGACAGACCGTCATTCTGGTAGCCATGAAATCTGCTGCCTGATCACTGTTGAATGACGCGTGTGCTTATAAAGGGCTGTTGGAGGTGGTCAACTTCACTTGTTTGTGTAGCCAGATCTCACCTAGTGGATTGCAGATCTTAAGCCCTCAGAGTAGTCCCTGCGCAGAAATGCTTGGACATTTGCAGGATTGTAGGTTGCAAAACCACGGAGCGGCAACTGCACATCACTACCTGACATATCCCTGTGGGGGTGGTGTGGTATCTGTTCTTCATCTCCTACTTCATTTTTTAACAGGCAGCAGTGACTCAAAAATGCCAGATCCTCCTCAGAAAGCAAAAATCTCTGCACTGTGAAAGTAAGAGTCTTTCAGATGTGATGCAGGCAGTCCACCTACAGTCGTTGCAGGAAAAGGTTAGAGAATATTCATATCTTCTCTGGTCTTAGGGAGTGAGTTTGGAGGAGGTGATGATACTGCTGAGAGGGAGAGTGAAGTTAATTTCTGCTGTGGGGAAGCTGGCATCTGAAGCATCAAGAAATGGCTCTAAGGGATGTACCGCGTTTACAGGAAAGCTTGATCTAGGATTTGGAGCCTGAACAGCCATGTTAAACCTCCTCTCTCTCTTCCTTCATCTCACCAGTAATCCCATAATGTGCGAGACTGGAAATATCATTGGACCTTAAAATAGGGGCTTAAAGGCCTGCATAGCTTAGTTTCTTGATTTGTTTCCTGTACGCAATAAGCAAATATATGCCTGTCCTTACCATCTGCTGCAGAACTGCCAGTTGAAGGATGTACAGAGTAGGTAACCAGGGACTTGTCATTGCTGAATTGCTATGGGATGAATGACACTGAGTGAGGAACGGGAGAGAAGAGTTGGTTATGTTGGAGTCTTCTGACCACAGTGGTGTCTGGACTGTTCCTTCAGTTAGCTCTTTCACTCGATGTCTTGATACGGGAAGCCGCATTTTGTGTGGACTTTCTTCTGCCTGTAACTGTGTCTCTGGCTTTGTCAGCTGTGCTCTTTGCTCTCCTTTAGATTTTTATTCAGGGACTGATGCAGCCACAATGAAAATAAAGGGAGCTCCTGACCCTTTCCCCTTTCTGGCCTTTCCTGGTACCTGCTCGATGTTGCTGACTGCCTTCAAGCTGCTTCTCCTCTCCACTTCTTGTCCTAAGTTGCTTTCTTTCCAAAACTGACCACTTTATTCTTCCCTTAATGCTTCCTTTCACCTCTCATTTTTTTCTTTGTACCTGTCAACCCTTTTCCCACCTCTTAGAAATCCTGTCTCAGTACACTGCCTCTGTCAGCCCAGGACTGCTCTCAGAGGGAGTATTGTAACATCTCTTCTGCTGCAGCTTCTCTGATTAACTTGGTGATTTTGTTCACTCTGAGACCCTGCTTGCTCTATTCCCCTTTCAAGATTTGCTTTCTTCTCCTTTTCTCCCACTTACATGCTCCTGATTTCTTGCCTTTCATCTTGCTGCCTCTTAATCCGGGAACTTTCTCCTAGCGCTTGTTTTCAAAGCTCCCACTTCAGTCCCTTGTAAATCTTCCTCTTCTGTCCTCTTTCTGAAGTGCCAGCAGTGCTTCCAAGTCTGCAAGTCACGAGACTGTAAGCGTACACAGATTTCAGCAGGGCAGGACTCAGCCTGTGGAGTACTGCAGGTTCATGAACAGAAGGTATGGTTTGATGATCTGGTAGCTTGCTGCCAACAGTAAGAAATCTTGTGCATTTCCACCTCTTTCCTGTGCCAGCTGCCAACCTTCTCCA
Organism: Pluvialis apricaria; assembly: GCA_017639485.1. NCBI lineage: Eukaryota > Metazoa > Chordata > Aves > Charadriiformes > Charadriidae > Pluvialis > Pluvialis apricaria. The sequence continues at coordinate 3,739,723 of CM030024.1, forward strand.
GCTCTTCTGCAGTCTAGTTCTGGGAACCAAACAGGTGGAGAACTCTTTGTTGTCTTAAATTTTTAGAAAGTTTGTGTTCTGCTGGTTTTACGGTCTTTACCAGCTCAACTGCAGGGCCAAGTGACTGCCCTCCCTGGTGGGAAGGACACAGGACCACATCCCTTATAAGCAGCTACCAGTTCGGGTGGTGGGAAGTCTCTCCCCCCCTGCATTGCCTCCCACTCCTTTATTTGCCTCTCCTCTCTGGCTTCCTATTTTCCTCCCCTTTGGCCTCCCACTCTTTTATTCTCTTCCCCCTCTCTCCTTTGGGGCTTCCCCTTCTCCACTCTGGCTCCCCATCTTCCTCTGGCCTGGCGCCCTCTCCCTCTTGTCCTCCCCTTCCCCTTCAGCCACCCCTGCTGGCCAGTGGCCCACTCCCGCTGCGGCCGCCCCGTCCTGCTGGCCTCGCGCAGTGCTCTCCCTGTCGGCCCTTGGCCTCCTGCTGTCTCCCCCTCAGCCCACCCCTTTCTCCCAATCTCAGCCTCCATCTCTCCTGTCACGTTCTCGTCTGTATTTGCCTCCTCCTCTCCTCTACCCGTCTGGCCTCCCACTTCCCCCTCTGAGCGCTCCCCCCCTTGGCGTTCCACTTCTTCCTTCCCTATCGCCCCGGCCTTGAGTGCTGTCTCTCTCCGACTGACCTCTCGCCTCCCATTTCTGTTTTTCTCCCTCTCCCCCTCTGGCCTCCTCCTGTCCCCCTTTGGCCTCGTACTTCTGTAGGCCTTCCACTCCCCCCAGTCCCTTCCACTTGCAGTGGATTTCATTTCAATTTCAGCTGTTTTCATTTCAGTTCCAGTCTCTGCTACAGATTGATGGTGTGACTTTGGGTGAATTCTGTGTGGCCCTACTGACAGTAATGGTGTGTACGGTCCTTCTTTTCTGGTGGTCTGTGCACCGGTGAGGGCTCCCTCTGAGCGTACTTTAGTTTTCGCTCTGGAATAATTGGAGGGAGGATCGGCATCTCCCTCTGTCTTGCCTGAGCTCCTGAGTCTGAGGAGTGCCTCCAGTAGTTAAAGTCACATCTTTTTAAAGTACATCTTCAGTTTTACCTTTGCCAAAGAAGAAACAAAACATAACTAGAAAATAACAGTGGGTAATTTTGGCCTGCAGTCAGTCTTAACTGCATAGTCACTAGGTAACACTGTGTGGGTAGCTCAGTTAAATCACTTAATGGGTAGGCAGGACGCATCTGAAACCAGCAGAACAGAAAGAAGTATTATTATGCAACAGCAGTCAATGGCAGCAGCAAAGGTCATTCCTTCTACCCAGCACCTCTTTCCAAGTGGAAAAATGACTTGTGCTTTTTTAATTTTATTAGGAAAACCTTCCCTGAATTCAAAACGGTCGCAGTTCTAAAACAAGTTTTGACAAGTGGAAACATTTTAATCTGTGCAACAGAGTCTATTTATTGAGATTAATTCAATCTCCAATACTTTGCTATGCGAATGACTGAGTTCTCAGTAGCTGTGAGAACGTTGTGTGCTATTTTTTCTCTGCTGACCACGTTGGTGTGGTGGTAGTAGTATTCAGGAGTGCTTCTTTTATGGTCACCTGTCTGTGGCATGTGCTTATGTTGAGGCTTGGTCAGCAAATGCTTATTAGCAAGCAGAAGATGTAGCAAACTGCTGGGCCTGCTGCAAAGCTTGAAATCTCTGAAGGTATGACAGCGAGGTGAACCGTATTGAACGGTTTTCCCAGGAAAGCCCGCTGTTGTGACCACGTCCAGTGACAACTGCTGTTCCTGTCCCAGGCTGCTGGAATGCATCTCCCTGCGAGGTCGGGTGGGAGCACACCTGAGCCTGGAAGGTCCGCTGGCCTGGCCCGGCCCGTGGGTGTTACCGCCGGTGCACGGAGGGGCTGGCGTCACTGGCATTCACATCCACCTGCTTGCTTTCCATCTGTCCCATTTGCCTGACAAGGTAACCATAATTCATGCATTGTTAAGGAGAAGAGGGCCTTTAGGAGATGCTGGAGTGATTCTGAAACCGATGCTTCTGGACTGTGCCTGCTGTTCTGCTGCTGTGCCCCCTCATGAATGTGCTTCAGGTATAAAATCATTGCTGTTCCATTCCCAAAGTGTTTGTGCTGATCCTGCTGGTGAAGTTCTGCTGTAAACAGCAATGGCTCGAGTCACGGTTTTCTTTTTCAGCAGCAGTCGGTGTTTGTAAAAGCTAATTCAGGCTGAGGAGAAGGCAGAACCAGTGAAGAAAGGTAACATGGCTGTGGTTTCGCAGCAGGGCTAGGCTTACTTCTTGAGGCATTTGTGAAATGACTTTTCAACTCATTAGATCCGATGGCAGAGCCCTGTATCTTGGTCAAGTATGCTGTCCACTAGAGGACATCATTTCCGCAGGCAAACGTTCCTTCCGTTTTTGAGAAGGTATTGCTGTCCTCTGCACACATTCTCCCCAGGTGCTGCGCCTAAAGAACTGAGGCCTGCCCCGTATGGCGTTGGTTTATTGTAAGTCAGAGGTAGTGCCAGTTACTGGAATGGAACAAACAGATACCTTTTCTTTCTCATGACTTGATAGGCATTTTAAATGCAATCCTTGCATAATAAGTAATATTGAAACAGCATTTTTGGTACTGTGTGGACTTACTGAGTGACAGTGGTGAGACTTTCTGCCTTAGGACGTTTGGGACTTACAGGACGAGTGGGTTTTGGACATCAGGCCTTTTAAAAGGATAGAGGGAAGTGGTTAAATTAAAGTCAGGAATCAGCAGCATTAGCTAGTCAATTTTCAGAGGAAGACCTTTGTTTCTTAGTGCTTTTCAGATCATCTTAGGCCTTACTTCACTTCTTGTCTGTTTTTCTGCTTCCATTTCCTTAGTTATGGAATGTTGACTACAGACCAGTAAGGTCACTTTAATTCCTTGTGTGTTTTTTTTTATTTCTCTCCTTTGGAAATACCCTCAGATCACATGGAATGAAGTACACTCACGCACTGCTTAATTATCATATCACTGCCAGTTTGTGGTATTTCTTAAAAAAAAAAAAAAAAAGGGCACCTTCGGAAAGAATTTGTGTTCATGCTTTCCGACCAGGAGAAACTAGACCCGATTCTTCTCTTATGTATACTTTTCAACTCCTGTTGATTTCAACAGGATAATTTGCTCATGAAACTCTGAGAAAATGAGCTCTGCTGGTGTTTGCGGGTGAAAGTGGAGCTGGCCTTTCCTGTGGCTGTTCTGCTCCTTAGGTCTATTTGTGGAACGTATCAGAGACTTCAGAGACTGCATGGTCATAGTATTTTTGTTTTTCTTCTTCTTTGGATGGATAGCATTAGAAACTGCTGATACATGACTGGGAACTACTGCTTCTGCAGTTTGCTGGGACTGTGTACAGTCACTATGCACCAAGGATGCAGTTTGCCTCACATCTAAATTTGGGTGCCATCTACAGAGGTGCAGTCTGACTTGCCCTCAACCAGAAGTATGAGTGTCACATAATAGGACACGGAACTATTTCTGTAGCAATTCTTAGTCAAATAAGATCCTGGATGTTCCTGGGAAGAGGATTTAGTTATTTTTTAAAATCTTTTTGTAAATGAGGGTCAGAGCGGCTGAGCGTTCTTCAGGGATGAGTTTGGGTGCTCATTCAAGTGTGGGGTCAGTTAGCTATTTTACTGCCTATCACAAAGGGGTGCAACTGATTGCATCTGCTGCTCTCGCCCTTATGGAAGCTCCTGCTGTACAGGATATAGGTTTCAGTTGTGATCCTTGCTTATGTGTCTTAGTGCCAAGGAAATCAGTATCTAATGTGGGTAAATTGGGTAATGAGCATATTATAAATCTAAATAGCTTACTTTAACTGATTCTTTTTCAGCAACGTTCAGAAGTGACTTTGCTTTTAATTAGCAAGTTATATAATGAGACCTGCTGTGAGGTTGGGATGTATGGTGAAGTATGGTGAGTCACAAATCCAGATCTAGTATATCCATGATGTGGAAAATTGTTTCCTGTAGGTCCCACAAGAGTTGTCTTCATGCAGATATGTGATAGCATCAGCCACGGAAAAATTAAAGCATGAAATGATTTAGTGCAGGGAAAATCAAGAGACTGCTTTTCAAAGTTGCATTTTACGCATGCATCACATCACCTCATCTCATGCCACCAGATCACAGACGCAGCAAAGTACCAGTGGAATTCCTGCTGTTCTTTGTTGAAGAAAAAAACCAAGACTTTTACAGAAGAAAATCACTGATTGTAATCCTAATTATACTTAATATTAATTACAATTAATTACAATTAGTGCTAGCCTAACTAGAGAATTCAGCTTCTGTGCGTGGTGCTGCAAGATGGCTCTGCCTTTGTCTTCTCCCCCGCTGTTATTGTGGCTGTGTGCTCAGGGCAAGCCCCCAGTCAGCTCCCTGTGTAATAGGTGAGCGTAGTAACCTGCAGTACTATGCAAAAGAAAACAGTTTAAGTAGGAAACTTTGCTTCTGCTTCTCCTAGAAGAAAAGCACCTGTGCATTTCTGTGGATTCTTCTGCCAGTTGGAAATGTTCCCTGTGTATCCTGCTGTCAGCCTGTCGTGCTGCCTCAGCAGCCTGTGGGGACTTCTACACATGCTTCTAGTTCAACTATTGTCACTGGCAAATTAGTGACGTAGTGGGTTTCTGTTAAAGGCATTGCATTTCTGCATGTTTTCCCCTTCTATCCTCAGACAGTGTGGTACTGAACAACGGAAATGAAATATAAGTTGCTACCCTGCTCGCAGAAATTGCTGAAATCTGGACGCTAAGAGTCAGTCAACAAATCCAATAAAGTTCATTGACATAGAAGCATCAAGTGTCATTACTGAGGAGTTAGCCTGTTTCCATTCTCTGAAAGAAAATAATAAAATAAAATATGCAGCAGTTGACACTGTAAATCAAATCAGTGAGTCCAGGCAATGCCAGTGTCTAATGCAATCAAGAAATGTTAATAGAGTCCTATTAAGGTGGCTAATGCTAATCTGTTGGCACAGAAGGAAGCAGACTCAATAAGGCTAATGTGTTAGGGCGATGCAATGCAGTTCAGCCAGCAAATAAATGTAGACGTGAAGAACTGCTGCAGTGAGCTTACGCAGACTTGCGCTGCTGACTGTGGCTATGTTTAAGCTGCTTCTAAATCTAGAAGCATTCCTAGTGCAGTATGATAAAACTGGTGCTCCCAAGGGCTTTTCTTGTAGCCGGAACTTATGCCTGGAGATTTGTGACACTTTTCCCTGCCCTCCCTCGCAGTCTGCATCTAACTCCAAGGTCACTGGAAGCATGAGCTTTCTCTGTGGGGCGAACGCTTTTACTGATTTCCAGCCAGGGTAGTGGCAGTTCTTCCCCAGGGAGCTGCTGTTTTCTTCTGAGTACTCGGGAAGTCTTTGCAATTTTATATTTGTATAGCCTTCTCCCTTCCTTCCTTCCCAGCAAATTCTAGCGGCTGAAATGGAAAGCTTTTTATTCTGGCAAAAAAGCAACAGTCCCTGCAAGGCCTTTTAGGCTCTCATTCGGGCAGAAGTTCCTTCAACTTCACGTTATTCACATTATTCATGATTAAGTAACACTAGAATGGTGTTGGTTAGGGAGGTGCTCATGGTCTTTTGAATTTAAGTTGAAAGCATTAGTGCAACTACTGACTTTTTTTTCCCTGGTGGGAGGTGCATTTGTATTTACTGCCATTTTTCCATGGGCAGCATACTGTGCTTGAGGTGAACACCTTAAAACTCTCATGTCAGCATTGGCTCTGTGGCTGAGGGAAATGACAGTTTCCACTTCTGGACAGGGCCCTTACTTCCATATGTGAAACGTTCCTGGAAGCCACTGCATCCGACACTCGGGAAGTACAAACCTGGGAAATGAGCAGTCTTCCATTTTCTACTGCTGCTTGTAAGCATAAATTACTAGTGAAATTTAAAAGTGAATAGATCTGAAGAGAAACTTTGAATATCTTAACGCCTCCAGAATGATTAGATAAAGCAAATGACCTGGAACACCTTAGAGCCGTTTTGTCTGTGGGTCATGCATCTTGCACTGCACTGCACTGCACTTTGCTTATACCTCGAGTTCTCAGCTCTCTCTTGAGCAACAGCTCCAGATTTTCCAATAATTTTGTGCAGGGAAGAAGGAAAACCTTAACAAAACCACCTAACTCTTGTTTTCACTCCTTTTTGTCTGTATTACATCTTATGTGTTGGATGGCTGCCTCCGAAGTACATCACAAACATATTAGGCAAATATGTCTTATGTAACTGTTCTTCAGTGGGAATTAAATTCTTCAAGATTTGTTTTCCTTCCCCTAAAGATAGGAATGTGGGCTCCTCTTTAAAGAATTGATAAGTCTTGAAGGCCCCCCGAGCCTGTTTGCCGAGCAGTGCCAGTTGAATGAGTGGAGAAACAAGAGTTGAGCAGCTGCAGTAGCACAGCAGGCTCCGTTTGTGTACGGAGCGTGCACAGCTATGTCTAGAGGGCTGCTGTTTTTATCCGAGTCAGATTTTGTCTTTCCAAGTTCCAGTCCTGCGTTTGGTATCTGTGTGATGGTAACCTGAACTGAGGGAAGCTAAGGAGAGCCTTCCAGCTCAAATTTTATGGTCTTGTCAAGATAACTTAGACCTAAATACTGAGATAGGTCAAGTGCTTAATCTTCTCTAATTTGGATAAGAAAATGTGAACTAAACCAAAAGCCTGGCCCAAGAGCCTTGGTAACAGTCTGTACTAATGAACCAGGGGGCATGTACAGGTGGAAAGCAGTCATACATGAAGGGATATCTGCCTGTCTAGAGGTGTGGGAATAGATTTGTCACTTGAATTACTCTGCATAAGCACACTTTTTATAGAGCAGAAGCTGGCAGAATGCTTGTGTTACCAAGAATGAGAACATTAGGCTACTCACAAAAAAAAAAAAAGGCTTTAAGATTGTTTCAGGTACATCTTTATACATGTTTCATGACACTTGGGGTAGTTAGGCAGTCTGTCTGTGTAAGAACCTGACCCTTGCTGTCATGGTGAAACTGGGGTTCCCCATACTTTGTGCTTTTCTGTATGTTTTAACACATGGAAAGCAGTTTTACTTTCTGGAGAATGGCCTGGCATAAGCTGCTGCTAGTGTTACAGGAAAAAAATATTCTCTGGAACATCTTCCCTTTCAATTTCTTGATGCTTGTGTTTTTGTTTTCTTGCTGTTTCAAGGTAATTCTTTTCCATTTTATTGAGACAGCATTTTTATAAACATCGTAGAACCTGTACTACCCAAAGACCATGAATGTGGTGAAGATTTTTGTTTTCTATTTTGTTTTTTTCTTTTAATTGCCACTCTTAATGAGTAAGAATCAAGAGTTCAAAGGATTTTATCTTCCTTTGGTGCTTTTCAAGCATATGGTGATGACTTTGGAAACTTCTCTCAGCATGGCTCATTAAAAGGAAGGCATTTTGCCTTTTCTGGCACATGCATGATACTTGACATCCCTTGACAGTAGAGGGGCATGGGAATGAGCTTTTGCTATGAGATAGGAGAATGAGGATTAATAAGACCTTTTCCAAGAGCTGGTCCAATGGGACCAGCTTGTACAGTTGGCTCTTCCCAGAAGGTTATGAGGATTTTAGCTTGCTTGCTTGGCTTTCTTGACCTGCACAACAGAGAATATCTGTTAGCGGGGTTTTGCTGTGTTTTCTACCTTGCATGTCATTAAGACAAAGGCTAGCTTGACTCAAATCAGTTTTGGGAATCAAATGTCAAAGGAATTAATTACCCAAGCGTGCTTATGCCATACTGTTCTGTGTTTGGTGCTAGGGTACAGAAGGTTTCTCAGGCCAACAGGTCTGCTCTAAGGATTGCAGGCTTGTTTTGAGACAGTGGATGGCAGGCTTGCTATTGCCCAACTGTCTATAGTCAGCTTCTCTAGCTCTTCTGCGTGTTGCCTCTTCTGCTTATAGTTGGTGAGCTTCCTCAGCTAATTCCTTTCTTCTTCTGCTGGGGTTGTGGCATCACAGCTACTGAGGGAGTGAATTCCATTACAATCAACAGCCTGCAGCTTTGTCTTTGTGAACATTAAAAAAGCAGCTTTGTTATCTCCAGCTAAAATGACCTTGATGCCTGGTGGGGTCAGCAGGGCACCGTATCCCTCTGGTCTCAGTGAGTTATCAGGGCCTCCCTGTAACACGCCGTCTCGACTTTTCCAAGCTGAACCAGGAATGGGAATCCAGTAACAGTGTGGCTGTGGGTAGCAGTTGTTCTGCACAGGACTAGGTAAATTTTTAATTTTTTTTTTTTTCTCCAGCATTGACAGGATCCAGGCAACCTGTGGGGCTCCTGGACTCGGCTCTATAGGAAACCCTTTGGTCAGAGAACTTAAAGTGAATGAGATGGGTAAAGAACGGGGGAAAGAGGAAATATCCCCAACGTCATCCAGCAAATCAGTGGCAATTGTAAGATGGGAGAAAAGTCCAATCATGTAGCCAGGAAAGGATGTTCTTTAAAGGACTGTTTATTTCTCTAGGTGTCTTTGAAGTAGGTCTGATAGTCTTGGCACATTGTCCGTAAGAAGAGGCCTTATGAAGTATGAATTCCCTGCAGACTTACCCAGGTATTTCAGGATGCAGCGATGAGCTTTGAACAGCTGGAGGAAGTAAACACCAGAAACTGAGTCTAAACATAAGTAGAGCTGGGAAAAAAAGTGAGCATGCAACTTCCTCTCTGATAGAAGTGCACTATTAGGTTTCTATTTTAATTTAAAAATAACAATTTTACTGCAGCTAAAAATCCATCTTTTAAAACAGTTAACCAAGGGCTTTATTAGTAAATTGCATTTTTTCTTTGTCATAAAGCTGATACTAGTTGTCGTGGTTTAGGCCAAATCGGCCACTGGGGACATAGGGGACCCCAGATGGGACCGACAGATGCTCCCCTCTACCCCTCTTCAAAGAGAGAGGCAGAGGAGGAAAAAGAGACTTACGAGTTTAGAAAGATCTAAACTACTTTAATGAAGTATTAATAATAAAATAAAAGAAATAATGAGAAATATACAAAACCGTATCAAGCTCCCAAGATGACAATCACGACACCGGCTGGCACTGGGGCAGTCCCAGGCTGGACTCAGTGACGGACGGGAACTGGATTCCGGATCTGGATTCAGGATCGGGTCCAAAGGCAGACGAACAGACAGAGTCCTCCTCAGACGTCAGCCATTGAAGGAAGAGAGAGCCCTGACCCTTTGATCCCTCAGCTTTTATCCTGAGCATGAGGCAGATGGGATGGAATACGCTGTTGGTCAGTTTTGGGTCACCTGTCCTGTCCGCTCCTCCCCGCAGGTGGGACCCCATTATGCTTTTCCGCTTCCGACCCTCCAACGTGGCAAATAACACAGCTGGTTGGCCTTGGGTGTTAGAACAATAAGTGTAAGCAAGAGCCTCTCTGCATACCATGTCTGGACATCAGCTATAAACATCGGTCTTATCACTCTGAGAGAGTGAACATTGTCTGCACAATATGCTGTTAATTTCAGTAGTTAAAAGAGGCCCAGCTAAGAAGCGAAGCTACTGAACAAAATTGGTCCTGTTTTACCTCAAACCAGGACACTAGTGTACTCTGATTGCAGAGGTTGCAAAGGCAGCTGGGATCCAGTAGATCTGGGCACCCACTAGACGGTGTTGGCTCTTCAGGGAAGGAGACCAGTAAAACTAGATGACAGGGTGGAGATGCGATCAAGACTTTTCCTTGTGTCATTGCGGAGGACTGCAGAGAGAGATGACCGGTTTTCAGAAGTGCTGTGTTTGCTGTCCAGTCATGGACATTATGAATTTGTGTGTTGTCATCCTGCAGTATAGTGTCTGTTTGGATCAGGTCGGGGTACACCATCACATTTCCATCACACCAACTGAGGCGCATGACACGGTACTTTTGATAGCTTTTTTGTTCCTGTTCTCACTGCAGGCAGAGAATGCCCGATTTTGTCATGAAGCTGTCTGGTACCAAAGTTAACCATCCAGAATGTTTTTGACAGGTGGGAACTTGTATTATGAGGTTACACTTGACCAGAATCATGTGGCTGTAGTGCCTTTGTTTCGATTTGGGGAAGTCAGATTACAGGCTTGAGGCACAGTCTGACTCTGATCAGCTGCGGATCAGCACTAGCTACCGTTGAAGAAATCCTGCTGCAATTGACTTGTCCTGATGAGTTTATAGCAGAGGCCATGACCAAACATGAGCTTTTTGCTCTCCTTCATCTATATTTGAACACCCTCTAGACTTGTCCTCTTTCCTTTGCATTTATCTTTCAAGTTGGTGGCTCTGTGCTGAGTGCTGCAGTGATTTCTGTGTAACGGGGTCACTTAAGTAGCCTGCGTACCCCTTCCTCCCTCCTTGTGCTGCGTCCCCCTGCTTGCCAGAGATGCAGTGGGTTTGCACAAGGCTGTAGTCTGCCCAGCGGAAAAAAAAAAAAAGGTATTTTGTTTCTAAGGTGGTCAGTCAGAAGAACATAAAAGTGACTACACAGAAGGACTGATGGGACTTTTTTGGTGAGTGGACAGTGTGCCAGTGTATTTTTTGGTAACATGTTCAAGGAGGAAGTAAAAATGAAAAATGGAAATAGATGCAATAAAACCTTAATGCTTCAATTAGCTTCAGCTTTGAGCTGCCATCCTTTTTTCAATTCTTTGTCATACCATCGGTTTTGAAACAGATTTGCTCCTCTGTGGATTCTTGCACAATCTTTCTTAATCCCTTTAAGTCACTTCAGGAAAGGTGTCTGCTTTTCTTCGCTGCCCTCTACTGCTGTCCCCAGCTGCAAAGAACTTCTGGAGTCATACACAAAACTTTTCTTTACATATGAATAAAGTTATTACTGTAGATTGTTGCTCCTTCAACTGTTCTTTTTGTTGTTGTTGCCAGGCGACACACCTTTCTGGACAGGAGTCCAATGGTCCCATTGACATACATGCTTCCTTAAATCTGTGACAGGGTTATGGATGTTCAATTCTTCTCCCCAGAAAGGAAAGTCATGCGTTTCCCGTGCAGGTTTTTGCTCTGGTTGCTTTGTGCACAGTGGGCTTCAGTCGCTGGTGACCTTATGTAAAATGACTGAACCTGTCCCTTTCTGCGGTGGAGCAGGGTGTTGCAGAGCTGCCCATAAATGAGGTGCTGACAACATGCAGAAACATGGCCCGCTCAGAAACGCAGTCTGTGCAGTTGTGGCAATAGGAGCTTATTGGCATTCTCTCCTATGCATTCCCTCTGATCAGAGTGCTCTGTGTATCATCACAGGGAGTATTTTTATCTCTCAAGTTGGAGTGTCTGCACCACAATGTCATTTACATGCACATACTCTTGTGTGTGTGCATATATGCGTTCATATGTTCTCCCTCCCCACCTCCACCAATTTTCTCAGTACTGATCTGGTTTAAGATACATCTACTCTACAGACAAAAGTCAAACAAAAAGCTGCTTCTAGCAAAAAAAAGGAGATGGATCGATTATTTTAATTGCTTCCTGTATTGTGAGCTAAATGGTAAAATTTGATTGGCAGTAAATAAATGAATATAAAGGTTATATAGGGGCTCTGTAGCTTTCGTGCTCTTCATTTCCATGGAAATAGTTAATGCGGGCTCATAGAGTTTCCCCCCACCCTTGCTGAGATGTAATTATGATTTACTGTACTTTCCCTGTTTCCATGGTATATCTGTCTAGCCTTATGCAGTGAACATAAACCTGCCATGAATATATGGGGTTGTTTAAAGTTTTTGGAGTGCGTTGGGGAAGTGTTTAATATTGGTAATGTTTACGTTATTCCACATCAGTTTTTCCTCGTGCAAGTTTTAAGGAGACCTGGACTCTTGCTGGGAAATAAGCAGGAAAGCAAACTTGTCCTGTTGTGTGCTAAGATGGTGAATAACAGGACATGAAGTAGAATTATATGGTTTCACTGCATATGCTCTGAGGCTATCTACATATTTCTTTTAATCTGAGTTTGCCCCAGGGATTTTCCTGTGAAGTGATGCTGTAGCCAGATTTCTGAATCATTGTTTAAACACCTGAATGAATGTCCAGACTTATTTACAGGAGGCTGATACAGGGCTGTGGCATCATTATGGTTGCTGAGCTTGGAGGTGGATACTTAAACTTATTTGATATGTTGACTTCATCTGTACAGATGGATCCCTGCTGAGATTACTATTGACTCCAGTGAAGTTATGCCAGAAGACAGATTTGGTGCTGTTAGCCTCATTTAATGCTGCAGGTGTTTGCCTTAGTCTTATCTGGATAATAAATAGATGGAAAAAGGCAGACCACTGGAATGGAGAGGAGTTGCAGTTGTTTCCCACTACGTTTGCAAAGTCTAAGTCTACATATGTATTTAGTTTACTGTTTAAAGATGACACTTCTATCAGGATTTTGATTGTGAACACTAATCCCACCACTGTATTAGAACTGAAGCCTGTGATGATCTTTTCCCCTCCTTGGAAAGGCATAAGGTGTCTGTGACCTGTGTTGGGGACTGTTAACAGCAGCAGTAGAGCTTTTGATTTAATCTTTGTACAAGCTTCAGAACAGTTCGATCCTGATTTAGTGTTTTCTATCTGTCTTTCATATAACATGCCTGCATTTCAACTCAACTTCCATGCAAAGAGCATCCTTTCTCTTCAGTCTGTAAGAGCTTGATTTGCAAGGCAACAGCTATTAGCCCGATTTTGAATTTCCATAGGTTAGAAGTAAAGGGAAAAGCCCACACAGTAGAATATATATATTTCAAGCTGACATTGCTGCTCTTTTAAAATTTTAGAGCATTTAAACAATGTTCAGTGCTTATTATGCACTAACATTGTTAGCTGAAGTAGTACCTTGTTTGGCTGAAGACCGAAGACTGAACGATTAATAGAATAATTCTTGGGCATTTTATATGGAAAATGGACATTGAAAACCAAAACAAAGTGTTAACTTTAAAAACATTATCAGTAAGATGACTGAAGAAAATGCCGGTTCTCTCCCTTGGAGGGAAAGGACAGAAACTGCTTGCAGGTTTTTCCAACTTCAGTTTTCAAAGGCTGTGTTAAAAACTCATGGTTTATATTCACCTTTATTATAAAAAGGTGAAGACATCAGCTGTGTGATCTAAAGATGGTTGTTCTGTTTGGGCATGCTGTCCCCTGTGTCCAATGTCTCCCTATTGTACCTTCCTCACTTTTGTGTTTTAACTCCTTTATCCATCCTCATAAGATATTCCTTACTTGATTCATAACAAGAGTAATCGGTAACAATACAGTTGAAAACTTTTTCTGGAGATATGATGAGGCCTTATGTAGCCCAGGCAGCTTGAAAAGGTGCAATTATTCTGGTAGAGCTAAACTAGGAATTCCTAGTTTAGGAATTTTCTGGATAAACATTTGCTAGTTACTCATTTATCTACAAGATAAGCCATAATAGTCTGCTGTCTACCCATGTTGAGATTTACCTGAAACGGTGATTGTCACTTTTGAGTTTGTTTCCAAGTTTTCTTTTGTTTCTGGTTCTGTCTCTGGGGGTTGGTCTAGGTGATCTCCAGAGGTCCCTTCCAACTCTGACCATTCTGTGATTCTGTGTCTTCTAATGCAGTGTAGCCCTGTCTGAAAGTGCAAGTGGTTGTAGTGTAGTACTACTGATGCAGGTAGCTGTTATCTGTATTTCAGAGAACCCACTTTAAAACTGACTGGTAAAAACACAACAGAGCAAACCCCAAAACAATCAAACAGAACAACCTGTCTTATAATCTTTGCATGGCTTAGAAAATCGTTTTATGTCCTAAGGGGCTCAGCATAGTGAAGATAAAGCACTTCCAGTGTGATTAAACACACAGCAGATGAATCTGTAAACTTCAGTGAAAATACAGACATGAAAAAGTGGCTGAGAATTTGATTATAACATCTCCAGTGCTTCAAAACCTCTTAATTTCCATTATGTTTAGAAAGGAGGGAAAAAAAGTGCCTTTACAGAATATAATGTGAGCTGACTTTTTAAATGGATTGTGAAGTTAAAATGTAATACCAAGGTCTGACAATTGCACTTTCCCATTGTGCTTCTATTGTATTAGTATTAGATATTAGTGCTGCTTCTGGAAATCTTAGCCTTGGTTTTGCATGAGATGAAGAAGGAGCCTGGAGTGGGGTGAGAATGGAATCCAGCTCTTCTGTTTCCCAGAATCATGCTTGATTTTTTTCAAAATGAATCACATGTTCAGAATAGACAACTGAGTTTAAAATACATAAATAAATACATTTGAAAGAACAGGCCTGAACCAAACCGTCAGACATTCCCTACTCAATTCTGAATGCTGGGGAAATTTGCTTCTCTTCCAAACAAAGCGTTTAAATTGTGCGTTCTGCAGGGTAACAGGATGTCTGCTGCTCTGTATTTTTGCAGTGTCTGGCACAATCTTGACTGGTTGCTATGAACTTGCTGAAGTAATAGAGCCAGCTTGCTTCTACGTACACTCCACAGTCTTAAGGTCTGTACATCTCACCGTGGAGGTTGCCCTGTTGTACCAGTAGTTTAGCCAATGCCAATTGCTCCCACTACCTCCTGTTTACTCTTAAAGCAGAAACATCTCTTGCCAGAGCAGAAGCATCTCTTGCCAGAACTCTGTGAATGAATGCGGTCTTTGCCATAAATTTTTCTTCAGTGCATCTACAGATGTTTCCATTACTTCCTGTTACCCCAACAGATCACAGGGTTTTTTTTTTCCATCTGATTTAGGATTATAGGACAATTGAGATTGGAAGGGACCTGAGAAGGTTTGTAGTCGAACCTCCTGCTCAAAGTAGCAGTCTATGGGAGCAGATCTGGTTGATCAGGGCTCTACCCAGCTGGGCCTTGAAAATTTCAAAGGATGAAGATTGTGCTGCGCAGCTGCATCCAAAGAATGGCTTTTCTTCCGGGGAAAATGTTTAAGGAAAAAGCCAATATGGAACTCACTTCTACTTAGACCCAGTGTCTTCTGTCCTCCTGTCCTGCACCACCGTGAAGGCTGATGCTCTGCCTCCTCAGCGCTTTCTTCGCAGGCACTGGCAGACAGCTGCCTGCTCCCTGTGAAGCCTTCTCATTTCCAGGTTGAACAAGCCCTGTTCCCTTAGCTTTTCATCATCAGGCAACTGTCTAGGAAGGAAGTTCGGTGGCAGAAATCAGACTTGGATCCATCTGCTTCATTAGTTTGTGCCTGGGAGTGCCTGTCCGTAAAATAGACCTGCTAATCCTTCCTTTTCTTTTAAGGGTGTAAAACTCCTATTAACTGGTAAGATTCAATTAGAATCTTAAATAAGAAGGTCAACTTTTCCATATTTTCAAATCAAAGTCCTCAAAGCAGTTGTGTCCTATTTCAACATTTTGATTTAAAATAGATAAAACTTCTGTAAAACTTGTTAGACTTGTTGACAGTAAACACTAAAAGCCAAAATAAAGCGCAGTGTGAAAATCTGCAGGGGCCAGAAACTGCAATAGGAGACTATTTTTCATGCTTCTTCCACCGCCACTGGGATTACGGAGTTTGTGGATTGCTCCCTTTCCAATAAAGTTCCGTGCCCTGTTGTGCCATTGAGCAGTGTGAGCTTGAGGCACACAGCTGAGCACTGTCTCTCTAGCACGCTTCTTTCATGTCACAAGGCTTCTTATCTGCACGCTCGCAAACGCCTGTGTGCACACAACTGCCTACCTTGGCTTTATTGTTTCTTATTCTGGTCTGGAAACAGCTCAGGGTGAGGATCTTTTTCTCTTTTTCTTAAAATGAGTACAAATTTATCTATGTTTTTAAGGGAACTGGGAGTATAGAAGTGGTGGCTGTTACAAAGTCTTTAAACAGTGCTCCGCTGTATCAATGAATCATAGCAAATGAATGATAGTCATAATGAGGAATGAGTCTTCAGTGAATCATACTTACTGTATCAGGTGAATGCATAATTGGAGAGTTTTTCCAGTGGATGCGTGACAAAAAAAAAAAACCAGAACCAAATGTGATCCTAGTGCCTGATGGTGTATTGTGTGGGGCTTTGCAGTGGTATTTTTTAACAAACAATTTAAGTATGCACATTACTGTGTTAAGTAAAAGCTTGAAATAACTCTTCCATATTGGACTGATGGTTTAAAAAATTGCAACCTTTAAAAACATTGTATATTGTTACAGTGGTTTTCTTAAACAGAAACAAAAACAGTGGTAAAAAAGGTGAAAATGTGAAATGAGCACTTATTCGTATCACTACTTCAGTTAGAATAAACATAGTTTTTTAAGCTTTTGTTTAGCATTCTCTCTTCAATAAGACTGTCAAACATGGCTTCAGTCGAAAACTGTTTTCTGCACCCTTTGGGGATTTAAATGCAATCAACTGTATTCTGTAATTATTGTTAGTGGGCTGGCGTTGGGAAGTTATGCATCATTGAGGAGGAAGAACATTCTCTGCTGTGCTGGGATGAATACACTTTGCAGCAGCCGGGAAAGGCAGTAATAGGTAGCAGCCATGCTGCCTTTACTTAATGGTGGTCTGTAGAAGTTGTAAGCGTATTGGTCTTGAGTGTGGTGGACTGGGAAGGTCTTGGAAATGGAGAGGTGAGGTGACAGCAGTGCTCATCGACATTTCTTCTGTTGTATTTGAGGTGTTTGGTCAGTGGTCTTGTATTGGTCTTACCAGCTCAACAAATATCTGAAGGGAGGGTGTAAAGAAGATGGAACCAGCTTCTTTTCAGTGGTTCCCAGTGACAGGACAAGAAGCAATGGGCACAAACTGAAACACACAGGAGTTTCCGCTCTGAACACCAGGAAATGCTTTTTTTTTTTTTTTTTTTTTTTTTGCAGTAATGGTGACCAAGCACTGGGACGGGTTTCCCAGAGAGGCTGTGGAGTCTCCCTCCGTGGCAATACTCAAAAGCTGTTTTGCACATTGCCCTGGGCAGCCTGCTCTAGGTGACCTGCTTGAGCAGGGGGGCTGGACCAGATGGAAGAACTCCATGAGTCCCTTCCCATTTCAACCATTCTGTGATCCTGTAAACCTACTTGTTTTGGTTTTACCTCATTTTGCTGAAAAACAATTCAGGTGGTATCTCAAAGGCATTTAGACATACTTATTACAACAGGTTCAGAAGCATCTGAGTGATTATTTTGTTCTTATTAAGCCTACACAGCTTTTGCAGGCTGACATTATCAACCCAAAAGAGCATTCGGACAGATTATTTTCACAGTCCAGTTGAAATTTTCTGGAATGAAACATAGATTTTTTTTAATTTTTTTTTTTTTTGTCCTGTGTGCCAGGAGATTTCCTTGATAAATAATTTACATTCTGAATCCTTTAATTCTAAATTCTAGTTCAATTCTGGTATGCAGAAGTGGAGCACAGTCACATATGTCTTGATCTGAATGAATTTTTATTTGATTGGGAAAACCATGCTGAAAATGCCTTTGTTATTACTGGGTACAAATCAGTGAATCATCCAGATGCTGAAACTACCTTGCTCTTCAGTGATTTCTGTAGTGGTTTTGATGTTATTTGCTATCTTTGTCATAGTAATGTCTCAAAATCTGTTAGGTAAAAACAAACAGTAGCAGACAGTTTCTTCCCAGAAGAACTGGCTGTCTTTAGCAGAGGAACCAAGTGAAAATTGAGGTGAGAAAGCATACACCATGAAATGGAAGGAACTGGTCCACGTATTGCAGGTGTTGGATTAATCCTGTAACTTTTAGTATTTGTTCTTTGAAGGTGGATTTTGCAAGGGGACTGAATATCAGGAAAGGCAAAGAAGAAATGGAAGGAAGAATGAGTGGGTCCTTCTTGTTTTGAATCTTAAGCTTTTACTGGAGAGTTGTGGAAGCCCAAGACCACGTTGAATGGGACTTCACCAATCCATAGCTGACTGACACAGCAAAAATTGGAGGACCTTTTAAATCATGATAAGACAAATCCTGAAAATAATTATCCAAAATGCTAAATACTTGTTTCTTCTGGTTTGTTTTTGTTTGTTCTTTTTCCCAGTGTTTGCTGGCTTTGGATACCAGCATTTGTGGTGCCTGACTAGAGGTTATGCAGCTATAAAAAGTGCAGAGAAACGAACTTCTAAAAGTCAGGTCCCTAAATGTCTCTTCAAAACAAGTTATCTGCTGCCATAAGAAGGTATTTTTTGTTGTGGCACTTTTGTTTGTTAGTTTCTGCAGATGTAGCCCTCTGGCTTCTTGTGGAGTCACTGAATGCTCAAAATATATGCAAATCAGACTCCTCAGTTTTTATCCTTGGAAGAACTATCATCAGTACAGACATCTGTTTTGGAAAATCTGAGCAGAATTTTCTCAGTGTGAAATTCATGTCCAGGATGGGAGTGTCTGCATCTACAGGACCCTAAAAGGCATTAACTGTGTGTTACCAATGAAGTCTATCTGTCTTAGTTTGAATATCCCCGTAGTTTAATAAACATCCATAGCACAGAAATTCAGCTTCAGTTACAGATACTCGATTGACCAGGGTAGCTGAGTAAGGAGCTGTTTTCTTGCAGAGGAAAAATCTGACCACTCTTGAGGTATTCAAGGTAGTCCTTTGCCTTCTTGTCATTCTCTCTGTCTCATGCTTTCTCTCATATTCTGTGGACCTGCCTCTCATTTATAGGTTCTTCATAAATTTGCTGGTTTACTGCCTTGCTTCTTTCTGGTCATAGGTCTGAAGGCCTGTGGTCAGGAAATCTAATATTCTACATAAGCTGAAAAAGAGTAATTTACTCGAGAATTTTTGTACTAAGAGTAATAATACTATATTTTGTTTTTCAGATCTAGCATCTCCAAAGGTGAGGCAGATTATTTCTTCCTTCTGCTCTTTTGTAGTGTATGAGATCTTATCCAAAGACTGACTTTTGCAAATTCTCCCTTTCCCATCTGTCACTCCGGCTTTTTTGTGGTGCTTCCCATTCTCGTGCTTTGAAAACTTGGAATTCCTGCTCTTCCAAGCATTGTCTTTTCTTCATTAGAAGTTCAGGAATGTGTTCTTTCTACCACTGTTTTGACAACTATAGTGGTAAGTTTTAGGTTATTTATATTTGAATGGAGGGACAGGAAAGTATTGTTTGGTAAGGGATCATTCAGTTTGCTCTCCCCTATTGTTAGTAAAAGTTTCCAGAAATCTGTAACAGTAAATGTAGTGATCTTTATGCATTCTCTGTGAGCTGCCAAATATCACTGGACACATTCCCAATATACACAGTACTCTTGTAATTAACACTGACTCCTTAATAACCAATTATTTTGAATGGTTTTGGGTTTGGTTTTTTTTTAAGCTATTAAAATGCTATTAACTGATTATTATTTTTACTGTCTTCTTGGCCAGTTAAAATCTACTTCCTCCTACCACCTTTCATTTATATTTCTGGTTAGTTCAGCTATAGATGGAGTAAAAGTAGAAGAAAAGGCTGTGACCTAGTGGCATGGTTCTCCCAGAATAATGTAGAAGGATGCCTTCCCTGCTTGAGTTGCTCTTTTACTACTGGGAGAAGGAGAATGCCTTTTTGGACAGGGCCTCAGGATATTAGATTTCAGGTCTGATGCCATCATTTGGAGAAATGAATAAAACCAAGGACACTATTCTGGTTGGTAACAAAGGTCCTTTCTACAATAGCTGTAGTGGTGTTATGTATATGGTGGATTTGATCCCTGGTTCCCCACTGATTTGGGGGAGACGTTAGTTTGCATAAGGAATGTATTTCACTACTACTTTCTAGTGTCGGGTTGCTGTAGATGTAAGGAGAACTGATATAGTTAGGCAGGTCTGATTTACTAACTACAGATTAATTTGAGTATGATAATCCATTGGGACCGTCTAAGTTGTCATGTCAGTATCTGTTACTGTACCTATTCTAATGTGGTTTTGCCTCCCAGTCTTCAAACGGCAAGCTTCAAATGAAAGCTCCGGGCTCCAGCAAAACAAAGCTGTCTGATGGGAACAGCTCAGTGAGTGAGAATTCAGTAGTTTGTCTGTAAATCTGTGAGCTAAATAGGATGGCACTTCTTTTAGAAGTGAAATTGAATTTAAATGGGAGCTACTGCCACATCCTGGGGAAATGCTGCTGCATGTTTTTAGAAACAATGTACAGTTTGACTGTTGGAATTGAACAGCCTAGTGAATTCAACAGGGAAGAGTGTATCTTTTCAAGTCACCGAATTAGCTGGAAGTGATGCAGGCTTATCTTCAACAAGAACTTGTTTTAATCACTTTGGTTAGGTGGAAGCAAGAGGTGTAATTTCTGTGCCATCCTGAGAATTCCTGCTGGCTGTTGAGATTAAAGTACGTGCGCTGAGCAAAATGATCCTCCTGAGCCATCTACACAAACTGTTTATTAATAAATTTTTTTTTTTCTTTAAGCCTGGAGCAGAGGTGAGCATTCCCGTGGGTTAATGTGAGTCTCTCTGTATTTCCAGCTGGCCTGCGTCGATTCAGTGGTGCTCAGTGGCACATGCAGAATGTCCTCAAAGACTCCGTGGAGAGCTCCGATGACGAATTCTTTGATGCGCGAGGTCAGTACATGTTTTTGTCCTCCCCTCCCCATTCCTTACCCAATTTTGCAGCAAGTCACTAAGCTCCTTTGGGGATGAACTGACAACATTGTCCTCATCACACTGAGATCTGAAAAAAGCGCATCACATCTTCTGTAAGGATTTGTGAATGGACATAAATTTACGGGAGATGGGTGAAAGTGCTGGGGCGAGTGTGCGAGCTGCCATGAGCTGGATCTGGCATCAGAAGCAGCACGACTACTACAGTAGAGAGCTTCATGGGGTCTCTTGGGCCCAGCTTGTTTACAGGTCAGGTAGTATATGATGCTACAGTTGGAGTGCTCTTGTTTACAGTTCCCGGTGAAGGCCATGAGTGTCTGTGTTACTGATGGCCAACTTCTAAAATAGCCAAGACTTTCCACTCTGGCATAACTTTGACTAGAGTGACTGGGACCTCTGCTTGTTCAAGAAGCAGCAATATCTGAATGCTTGTGGATTTAATCAGGTGAATCCAAAATGCAGTGCTCCCTACAACATCTGATGAGACCCTGAATGTTGGCACGCTCTTTAACACGTTTAACATGTTTTGTTCTGAAGTGGGAGTAAAATTTGTAGGTTGTGTGCACACAACTTCCCACCTACATTGGGAGATGGGGGTTCTGGTTTTGGTTTTGTTTGTAGGAGCAAAATCTAATGCTTTTCTGACATGTTTCATTTGCTTTTCTGAAGAGAATAACCCGCAAGGGAGGATTAATTCTGCTACTACTGTGAAATCCAGCTGTAGAACCTTTCTAGAGAACCTGGCTAGAGGCCAGACTGAGCTGTCCTTATGTCCTCATGTTTACCTGGAAGTCAGGAGTGAAGGGTGATGGAATAAACTTGTTGAATGTCCTTTGGCTTTTGTAGCAACCTGGATTCATTAAGTACAGAGCAATCCCTATGGCTTTGAGCAACCTGATCTAGTGAAAGATGTCCCTGCCCATGGCAGGAGGGGTTGGACTAGGTGGTCTTTAAAGGTCTCTTACAACCCAAACAATTCTACGATTCTATGAAAAGGAGAGGGATTCCCCTCCTTCCAAATATTTGTTGAGACTTCTTTTCTAGTTTAAAGTAAACCTAATCCGAAGTGGAAAACTCAACTGTCCCATGGGAAACTTGGCTTTGGTTTGGATGTGCTTTTTATTTTTAGTTTGGTTGCTTCATTATCAGGACACTCAGCAAGCATTCTGCTGATCTCTAAGTGCAAAAACATTTGCATGGCTAAGATTGTCACTCAGTTTCTCCTTCTGTTGTTATTTATGGTACAGAGAGAAAATCCCTTTACTTCCCAGCATTCTGCTCTTCTTGAATGAGGCTTGTTTCTGAGCAAATTAATTTGCTTTTGTAGGACTGCATTGGCTTCAGTCTCGTTGCTGTGTGCCGATTTGATGTCTTTAGATGTATGGTGGTATTGCAAATGGCAGTTGGTGTTTTTAAAGCAGTATTTGGCATTATATGTCTGCTGTCTTGCAGTGAACTTCATATTTCAGCATGTTTTAATTTTCTTTGTGGGTGGAATTGTTGCAGGAATGGTTGGTGACTGACTCTTGTGTTTTCGTGCTGGCATAAGCTTGAGTTGATATTCAGCATGAAGGAGTTGTTACGTCAGGAGCTTTTTAGTTGCTTTAAAAATGCAGAGGGTAGGAGGTAGGCAGTGAAAATGAAACAGCTTTTATGGGGGGAATCAGCTCTGTCATCTGAGCGGTTTGGAAGCTTTGAAGCAACTTCACTGATAACTCACTGATTTATTTCTGCGAGGCTGAATTTGCAATATTATTTTCCTATACAGGCTGGTTTTGCAGAGCCATAGTTAATATTAATCCGATTATTACTGTGTATTATTCAAAGTACAGGTTTGGATCTGGGATGCTGCGACTTCAGTTTATCTGCCAGTTGCTCTGACAATGATGGTGACTTTATCTGATGGTGAACCACTTATTTTCCACTTTACTTTCTGTAAATTGCCCACTTTAGCTGTAAAACTTATGACAACTTTAAACTTGAAAGACAAACTGCTTACATGTCAGTTAGATGATTTTTTTTAAATTGCCCCCTCCTGCCCGCAGTAGGCAACAGCCTCAATCAAACAGGGGAGGAGAAGTTTTCAAAATAGAATGGAATTTGAAAACTTGCCACAAAATTCTGGCCTTAGCTAGGACGCTACAACGGTCCATTGAAATCAGGCAGTTCTAAATGAAGATGGATATTGGAATAATGTTTTTATGAAAGTCAAATGATTTGTGTTTGGTTTATCGGGTGTAACAGGATGAAACTATTTGATGTGGCCTGTTCAGGTGAAATGATTTAATGGATCCTTGCATCTCTAGAATCTGTGAAATTGACTGTGGACTTAGTGTTCGTTCAGAAAAATGCTTGCATCCTCTTGATTTACCACAGCTAGAAAAGAGTCCCTTGCTGTACAAGCATGCTACAGCCACTGTGCAGAAAAAGAGATGCAGATGTTCTTCCTGACTTAATTTGAAAGGATGTCCTGTGGTAGGTTTGTTTGGGTTTTTTTGTTTGTTTGTTTGTTTTGTTTTTTTAAAAAAACAAGACTCAAGTACATGCCGGGGAACAAAATTCCCTCGTTTGTTGCCTGTATTGATAAGATATGTATTCAGTTCAGAGCTTTTTCGAAGTCTGAGACATGAGATGGATACGCATCAAATATCATTTTTCTTCCCTGTTCCCGTACAGTTAGGCTTACAGTAATAACTACTTGGCTGGTGTAGAGGGTTCTGTATTTGTGAATCAAGAAGTAATCCACAGAAAAGTAAAGAAATAAGTGACCCAGAAAGGTAAATAAATGAGAGGGTTTTTTTAAAAATGTATAGGTAGGCTGAGGCACAAAGCCCGACTATGTGTTGTCTGATGTCACAATGGCAGCTCATGCCCAGCCTGAAATCAGCTCATATCTGCACTTCTGAGCTGGGATTTAGCAACCCATCTCTATTTGAAGAGGAATTTGAGAGCTCTGAGTGAAGAGCTGTGAGCGCTGTGTGTGTGCGTGCACATGAATGCATGTTTCAGAAAATACATTGCTGAGCACCGATTATTTTCTCCTTGTTCTGAACCAAATGGCTATCTTGTCTGAAAGAGACTTTTAGCACAGGGATGTTCCAGCTGTCTGCACAGAGAGAGGAAAGAAATATGGATGTTATAAGCTGATTTGTCCTTTGTAATCTTTATTGTCGTGGGTAGGCACACAGACACTGCAGCTGGTATTCAGATGATCCTTGCACCTAGATTATTTTTTTTTTTCTTTCCCCAGATGGATGCTTCATTATTATAGGGATTTAACATCAGATTGAGTGATGTAAATTGTCATAGGTACAAAGCTGATGTGATGTGTTACTGAGATTTTGGGGAGGGGCTGTGTGTGGCATATGATTTTATTTGCTTTTTTAACCGTAAGAGTGGCAGGTGTTGTGTTTTTGAGGCAAAACCAAAATCTCAAGCTATTTGTGTCATGTCTTAGGAAAATCCATGCTCTTGAAATCCATCTCAGTCTATGGAAGTCTCCTCGCATTGAGAGAACTAGTAAACAATAAATTAATTCACCATTACAGAAAAGCTTTCTGCGTTCTTGTTGATGAGGTCTCCAAGCTCA
Source organism: Pluvialis apricaria (assembly GCA_017639485.1). Classification (NCBI taxonomy): domain Eukaryota; kingdom Metazoa; phylum Chordata; class Aves; order Charadriiformes; family Charadriidae; genus Pluvialis; species Pluvialis apricaria. The sequence continues at coordinate 3,763,856 of CM030024.1, forward strand.
GTTTGGCTTTGCCAGTCAGGAGGAGTTCTGCTCTTTTGGGAAGGGGCTTTAGCTACGGCAGAATTGTAAGTAGCTGAAGTGTAATGTGATAGAAGCAATGCCCTGTGACACACATGAAAATCGGTGTTGAAGATGCTGTTCTGCATTGCAGATACTTGGTGAAGTGAATCTGTTTGGCACTGTGAAAAGCTGTCAGTGTAGGGAGAAAGCACAATGTTAAATAAGACGATGACCACTGTGTGCTTAATTTTGACTTGCTGCATGTCTCCTAGCTCCTAGTCCACAGGATTGACTGTAGCAATAGGGGTTGGGACTGGAATATTGTTACTTGACATGCTAGGGCCAAATTTGCAAACATTTACATGTACAACTACTGTAAGCCTCATTTAGAGAGTTTCACTTCATAGTCACAGTGAACAAGTGATTGCTTTCACTGATGAGTTATGGCCATCGTTTTAGATATTGTAATCTTTGTATTCTCACTTCAGCTAACTTTGCCTGATTGTGGGTTGGCTGCCACAGCTTATCTGAGTATTGTTGTTGAATATTTGACCCTTGCAGCATGATAGATTGCAGTGCTATTTGGAAAGGGTAAATTCTACAGCCTTCAAGAAATGCGTTTAATTTTTCTGAGCAATAAGGAGAGGATTCTAGCCACTGTGATACTGGAACAAGGCCATAGCTGTAACAGTAGTGTGGGGTTCCCTGGTCAAAATGTGTCCTGGGATTCTGGGGCTGACATGTGGGTTAGAGCACGGCTATAAAAAGGTGCCGCAGGCTGTCTAGGTGGGTAGCTTATGAAAAGCAGCCTGTCTGGATACGTTTTGAGCAGAAATAATTTCTAGTGCAGACTTGCAAATCTTATTCCGTAAGAAAATTGGAGAAATCAAAATACGATGTCTTAAATTAGTGTTTGAGTTGCACCTTCTAATTTCTGAAATACATATCCGCAAAGAAAGAGGTGTTTCTTAAGGAGCGTTAGGAAGAGATGCAGGCAGGGCCAGTAGGTGCTGTGTGTCAGGAGAGCTCTCCTGAAATTGTGCACCAATTCAGTCTGCTATTTAATTCATCAAAAAGGAAAGAAAAAAACTGAAAAAACCTAATCCTACTTGCAGTTGTCAAACAGGCTGCTCTCTCCTCCCTCGTACTTTACGCTGACAGAAATTGAGAAGAACCAAGGGAAACAAATTAGTGCAATTGACAGAAGACTCAGGTCTTGGATTTTTCTGTGTTTGAAATGAGTAACATGAATGTTTTCGCTCAGAACCATTTAAAGCAAGGAAGAGTAAGAGCATCTGGAATTCTAATCTGTTTGGAGTGTAGAAGTTATAGAAACTGGAAAAGCCACATCACTGCTGGAATCAAGTCTCTCCCCAACAAATATATTTGTATGTAAAAGACTGATTTCATTTTTGTTTGTATTTTTAAAAGCTCTGACACACAAAAATAGATGTGTGTGTAGAAGAGGAGGGACTGCCAGAGAAGTCCAGTACAGTCTAGTCTAACGAGTTTTCTTAAATGAGTTTTCTAATGAGTTTTCTTTCCTTTGTGTAACCCTAAAGAGGGATTCCTGCTTACCCCATGTTGACTTTCCACTGCTGCGTTTGACCCCAGTGCAGAGGTCTTGCTGCCATTTCCTCATATGTCAGACTTGGCTTCGCTTAGTTTGCAAATGTGGATCTTTACTGCCCTCTGAGCAGGGCTGCAAGAGCTCGTGTCCATTCTATCAGAGAGCCGGGATATCGTTTTGGTGTTGCTGACTGACCTGTGACTTTGCTAAATGAAAAAACAAGTGGAACTTTTAAGGGAAGTGGCTGCCTTTGTATTAAGATACCAGGTAGGAGGTGGGAGTCTCAGGTCTTTGGTCTGTACTGCCCACGTTCCCAGGGACATAGCTTACAGCTGAGCCATTTTCCTCAAGTCTGTCATCACACAGGTCATTTTGGTATCACTGCTTTCAGGTTGGTAGACATTCTTTTTTTTCTTTTCTTTTCTTTTCTTTTATTCTTTTTTTTTGTGCATTGTCTACCGTTTTACTTAGGTTTAGAAGTAGAATCTATGTTGCCTGTATTAAAGCTTTAGACTGGAGGAGACACTACTGTGTGGGAGATGTTACTATGGAGCAGAAAATGCCTTCAGGGGATCACAAAAATGTGTTCTGTATCATACAGGGGATCACAGATCCCAGCAGTGAGGACTATGCAGGATGAAATATCAATCTCCAGGGTTTTTGCTGGGAAAGTACCAGTCTCTCTTCTTTCCATGGGGCTGCTTATGGCTACATTTCATGAAACACATGTACTGAAATACTCATGGTAAGATAATTGTGGACAGTATCAAATTCCAGGCAGTAACAACAGCTGAAAGAAATCACCAGAACACTATAGTTTCTTTGCCATTCAGAATTTGCCACTGTTTTAAGCTTTCTTTTTTTTCTTGGCACTTTGCTACTGTGGTATTGCTGCCCCATGTGCATTGACTCCTGCTGAGGTAAATGGCTCTGCTTTACCCAATACTGCATGCTTTGTGGTGTGAAAACCTGCAGTTAATGCTGCTTTGCCTCTTGGCTGGAAGGTGGGAAGAGAGTTTCAGCTAGTGAAAATTGTTGCAGAATTCACACCAAAGGGCAGGTGGATGGTTGCTGCACAGCGCGACAGTGCAGCATAAAATACAAGGCTGCTCGGTGTGGTTGTTCTGTGGGGTTTGTTTTGTCTTTGGGCAGGAGAACTGTGTGCTATCTAGTTTTTCCCGGTGTGTATTTACAACTTAGGTAAATGCTGCATTGAGCTGCAAATAGAATACTTGGCCTTCTGAAGGGGCCATAAGTCTGTGTACTGCCAGCTGCGGGCAAGAACAGTGATCATCTGCCAGCTGCTGTCAGGCGGACGATGAAAGGACTTGGAAGTGCCTACAAGCTGTTGCTATGAATGGGAGATTTTGTGCTTTCTTGAGACGGAATGGCCTGTAGCTTTTGTATAGGGTGCTGCCCTGAATGGGGCCCATAATGTGAAGTTGTTGTAATTTCATCATGTTTGTAAGACTATGACTTTTTGGTAAAATTAGGTTGAAGAAGAGCAAAGCCGAGGGAAGAGTTGAGTATCTTCTAATATGTGAATAAATAACAAAACCCTCTAACATCCCTTTTAGGTGATACTTCCTGAGAGCTGACACTTGAGAGCATGAAGCAAAAGTTGATAATGAGGAGAGATCTCAGCAGCATGTACTGACGTTGCAGTGAGAGTGCCTTTGCTAGTCAGGCTGCTACAACATGGCATGTTTACCGCTTCAAGTTCTTGGTGCTGTAAATAGCACCCAGATGTAGTCATGAGAGAAGCAGAATTTGGCTTTAGCAACAGGAGATCCAAGAGCAAAATGAGGGTGGGACACTGGCCAAAGGTTGTCTCAGCCTGGGGTCATATCCAAAGCAGCTAATTGTGGAAGTTGCTATTTTTTGTTGAAGTCAATGAATAAATGTCGAAGTGTAGAAGAAGTATGCGTGTGCGTTAAGAACAGAAACTGTTGTGTGTTTTGGCGGGTGTGTGGGACCGGGGTGTGTTGTAACACTGTTGGTAAGCATTCCAGTTAGTTTTGGTTTACTGTAGTGTGCAGAAGCAGGGAATACTGTGTTTGACAAACTGCATGCCTCTCCCCTCCCTTGGTCAGTGTACTGCTTCCAAAACAGGCTATAAGCATTTATTTTAACAGTTGCTGTGTAACTCTTCTCATCAAGTCCACATACTGCAAACTAGGTTGCATTCACGCTCCTAAATGAACAATTCCGATTCTTTTTTATAGTCTAGACTCCAGCCACTAGTATGAAGACAAATTTAAGGTTTTTCTTCTTGTGGCCCTATTACCTTCATTAATTTTGTTCTTGGTATCTTGATTTTGTGCTAAAAAAATTGCTTTCCATATTTCCCTGCTCTTTTGGGGGAGTTTATGCACTGTTGACAAGTCTAGCAACTTGGCAGCTCTAATTTCAGCACACAGGCTACTGGCTGGCGTGGCGCAGCACAGCACAAGGAGCAATCCATATGTTTGGAAGTTAAAACAAAGCCAGAATATCTAAGCTTCCACCTACATACTTATTGTGAGTCTTTTATCCATGTCCTGTGGACCGACAGAAATGTCCCCTGCAGCGTTGGAGCCCTGGTACAAGTTCTCATTCAGCAAACATTTTCCTTGTACCAGCTCACAGAGTTAGCAAGGTGTCCTTTCCAGGAGTAGAAAGACTTTAAAGATATGACTTGGGAGTAATGTGGAGAAGACTGGGCAAAACTGATGTGTTGGATCATGCCGTGTGACAGAAAGTGTGATTGTTTGACTTAGAGACTGGTCCCATTTGGGCACTGGACTCTTTATAGGAGGCGGTAGTCGGTAAAAAACAAATGGACTGTGGGTACATACAGTCTATTTTAGGGCACTGATTTTCTGAGTCATATAAAACTATTAATTTTATTTCTAGGTTTTCATACTTCCAATTGTAAATCACAAGAAATCTTTTCTGGCAGGTGGCTGGAAATTAGAATGGTCTTTAAGAGAGAGTTGTTGATGATGGTTATTATTAAAGTACCTGGGAGGTGATTTCAGGCTTTTTGTGGACTCCCTCAGAAGAAGCGAAGTTAACAGTCGATATCACGTTTGTGATACAATGCAAATGGTCGTTGCTGTTTGCAGGGGATCCTGTAGCCACTTTCTGACCTACTTTAAATTCAAATGAACTCTCCTTTCAACAGTTATCCTGGATTTAAACTAGTCTAGAAGATGAGAATCTGACCTATCAGAAACATGACTTCTTCATCATTTCTTTATCTCTGCATCAGGCTTCTGATTCAGAATGTGAGGGCATTTTTTTTCTTGCTTCCTAAGCGTGTAACTGTAGCAGATGTTGTGGTCAAAAGCCTGCTGACAGCTTTGCTGAAGATTGAAGAGGTGGTGTGGCATACAGCTGCCTCATTTTCTCCAGCTGAGTTTATTTAGTCTGCATAAAAACTTTTGTCATTAGTTTTGCCTTCTTAAAATGAGCCTTATGGCACTCTCTTCTGTGTTACTGTGTTCATATAAAGCTGAAGCCGATAGATACTTGGTATATATTTCAAGCCAGGCTCTGCGTATGCTTTCTCAAGATTCTTATTCATGAAACAGGCTATGGTAGCTCTCTGCTAATTAAAACCTGCTCTTCATTTGCTGCACCTTCCTCTCCTGAAAATAGACCCACTAGTCTCATTTATTTAATTTTAAAATGCTCTGCTGAGCAACTTGAATATTATTTGGAAATGCTGCCAATGAACTAAAGTGGAATTTTGGGAGGTCTAAACACTGCTCAGGGTGTTTGTGCTCTCACGCAACAGTGTGACATAAAATTCTATTGTGCGTAGCAAAAAGCCTCTCAAGGTGTGAGGATGCTGACCCTCATTCACTAAAGCACGTGAATTTTAAGAAAAGGCTGTGATGCAAAGATGGCTTGTGAATGTCGGAATGGCAAGATGTCTGTCTTTTCCTGCCTCAGTTTTTAGTGGGTGTCATTTCCTCCCCCCCAGTTTAAATATCAATGGAAGGCTCTTCTGTAAGTGTGTTATTTTCCATGTGATACATTCATTGCTGATGACATGTGGTTTACCACCCGTTTGGAAGAGACCCAAGTGCTTGATGTTGCTCGTGCCACTCCTGCATCTGTGGCGTTAGAGCAGCTCTTTGTCTCTGGTGTTTGTAGTGTATTACATCTATGGACTCCACTCATAGTCTTCCATCGCCTTTTCTGCTTACAGGACTTACCAAGAGACAAATGTAGGTATTAAAGTTTCCGGATATTTCTGTGAAAACTGTATGCAACAGTCAACCTCCCTGGTCATAAATCTTTTTCAGCTGTTGCCTAAAACAGGTAGATAGTGTCTATTCTTGGTCACAGACGCTGTGTGATTTAACGCCAGTGCAGTGTCTTTTGTCAGATGGAAGATTTCATGCTGGAACTGAGTTGTTTCATAGCAGACGTCATATCATGACAGTACTAGTTTCAATATTTTGATGCTTCCAAAAATTATTTCAAATACTTTTATTGTTGATCAGTGTGAAGTGCTGTGAGCTTATCCAGATTGTCATCACTTCTCGTACGGTGTGGTATGCTTCCCATTTTGTTTAGTGCAGATGATGATACTAATGTACGAGCAGTAATTCATTACTGCACTAGGTTCACGCTGCTTCAGAAATGTGAGGAAAGATATCCTCTTCCTGGAGTTCATGCATGCTAAAGGAACCTCATAGTTCACTGGAGCAGTCTAGATTCTTTTTGGGTGAAAAAACCATATCAAATTAAAAACAAAGTCAACACTGACTGCTTAAGTATTAAAAAATTGAGGTGTCTGGCTTGAAAGTTTTGGGGTTTTTTTTTCATTTTGGTTTGGTTTTTTTTCTAAAGTCTTTTTTTTCAGAGTACCCAGGGTGTGAAAATCAAGAACACTGAAATTTCCATAAATTGAGAACCCCCACATCAGAAAGATTTGGAAAAAAGAAGAAATGAAATCTTAATCTTTGTTTTTGAAAAGCAAGCCATGCTGCCATCAAACCCCTCTTCCTCTTCATGCTTGAGAATATTCTCTACATTTCTGTCAAACTGAAGTAATTCAGAGGCTTATGCAATGTTCCCTCCCAAAACCTTGCTCACTGTGCGCTTGCCAAGACTAGGATGTAACAGGAGTCGCAGGCCCAACCGAAATGGGCCTCGTTTTTTGTCAGTAACAGTTCTGGCCACAGTATGCTGTATTCCACGCGCTAGGCAATTCTGTTTAGCTGTATGGCTACTGCAGCAGCCAGCTTCAGCAAGAACACTTTGTATATAATGCATTGGATTTTGGAATGGAGGAGACAATCCCAAATATTCCTTGTTGCAGTCTGCTGCCTCCATTCTCTTAGCTCCTCTTTTTTGAGATAAACTACTTTAAAATCAGAACGTCTGTGCAATAATTTTTCCATTTCTAATGCTGTCCACTGTCTCAGCTCTTCTATGGCAGGATGATTTCCAAAGTTTGGAATTAAGAAGGTAAGTGTATGTATAATGTTTTACATATTATATTTTAAATATATTTGAGAGAAATGTCATGATGCTCCTACTTTTTGAGCACAGAATGCTGAAAATATATTGATTTAGTATGTAATATAGCTTTCTTTAAATAATTCTTGATTTTTTAATGTCAGGAGTAGTCTATGTAGTCTGAAGTGCTTATAGTGACAGTAGCTATCCTTTTTATAATTCTTACTTGAAATAAAAAGTGACTGCTATGTATATGTAATGAACGACATCTGTTACTGAGTTGTTAATCCTCTAATAACAGACTTTTAGTGGGAGATAATAATTTAATATGTTATAAACTGCTTATGTGGATCAAAATTAGATTTGTATTGGAGACATTTAGTCTTGAAGAGAATGAGAGATGGTGCTCTGTTCCCACTGGGTGTTCAATGAGAATAGGATAGCTAAATTGTTTAAGCCGCATTGAAATCTTAAGCTTTAGTGAGTGGAAGAGTTGGAAACAGAAAAGAAAAATAGCTTCTGATGACTCTCCTCCACGCTGCCTTTGTGCTTTTCAATGATCTTCTACTATGTGCTTAAAACGGCTGTCTTGAGGGTTTCAGTGATGTTTCCAAATTCCATGTGAAGCTGGAATTGTAGCTTTGAGCACCAACTCATACTTGAAATTTTGTCTAAAAAGAGAATGAAAATTATGATGATTCAGAGATTTTAGATGAGGTAGTTTCTCTGATGCAAAAAATGTTACTGGGTTCTGTCTTTGGGAGTATGATCACTTACTGTGCTTGATGGAATATTCTTTTTAATTGTCAACATCTATTGTTCAAGAATGCTTTGAAGTTGAGTGTGATGACTGCATTTTTGGAGTTGTTGAGGCATGGAATGCCTCATGATGCACTTGGAATTTGCTGAATGTAACCTGTATTCAAGCTAAGTCATAGAACAGACTTCAAAATACATCTTGCAGGAGACTAAAATGTTGATAAACAATGACTACCCACTGTACCAAGAGAGTTTGACACAAGCATTTCCAAGTTTTGATTACTTTGTAGTTAGCTTGCAAAAATGCTCTTTGAATCAAGTTTGGTTCAGGTAGATTTCCAGAAGAAAAGTGGTATGGGGAAACAGAACTCCTTTATTTCTACAGTAAGTGTCATTGGTCTATTAAGCAACCAAAGATAACGTTGTTTATGTGTAATGTATACGTTTATGTATAACGATCACATATACGCTTTGGCCAGTACAAAAGCCTTATTGTACTAAAGCCTTTGCACAGGCACAAGGGATGTCTTCTGCAGCTGTGTCTTTGTCACCTTTCATTCTGAGTGGATGGGTGGAAACAGGCTGAAGAGATCAGCACAGAGTGGAATCATCTTACCCAGAGCCATAAACAGTATCAGTGGCTGAACTAGGGCGGGGAAATGGTTCTATTCCAGTAGTCTATCTACAATTAAATTTACTTTCTAGGGAATACAATGCATGCTTAAACACATTAAGTCAGTATCTTACTGCTGGTTGTTAGTTGTTCTGGAATGTTTCAAGGAGATCCAGCTATGGTTGAGGCCTTCAGGTATTTCATTTGCCTTGGTCAGTACTGCTTTATATGCATTTGCATTTTTGAAAGAGTGGATGGGAAAGAGTATTATTTTATGGGAAATTCCTATTTGAGATGGTTGAGATTTCTTTTCTTTTTGTTCTTTATGCTGGGAACCGGGCATCGTAAGTGGGCTTTCTCTTAAGTTTCAATATGTAAGGAAGAAAAAAAAGAATCAAACAGTCCCGTGTTTTCATACTGGTGTGAATCATTGGCCTCACTGAAGGCAATGTGGAGCTTTCTCAGCATTGTGCTAGTCCTGACTCCCTTACAAGTGTTTTGGTAAAGACAGTGAAGCAGGAGATGTGTTTGTACAGCACCAAGGTGATGTTCTAGCCTAACTGGTCAATTATGTGTTTGTATCATCAGATCCCAACCATTAGAACCTTGCATGCCTTATTAGTGAGTCTTGAAGGAGAAGTAGAACCCAATTTTGAAAAGACTACAAGAAGGATGCCATTACTTTGTCTTTTCATAAATTGATATCTGTGCTTGTTCCGAGAAATTTTTAAGTTGGAAGAACAGAGTTCTGATACGAGCCTTTTGCTGTTCTTTGTGCTTCTGAAAAAAAGCAGAAATGGTGGCTAGTTTGTAGTACCAGCTCTTAGAGAGATGGGGTCGAAGGAGGGAGTGAGCTGTGCATTCTGAGAGAGAGTCCTCGTGAGGCAGAAGTGAAGATTACTGATTTGATGTTAACAACCTGCCTCCCAATCTGGCAGCAAGCTTCAAAATCTCCAAATTGTTTGAAGTAAATGATGGTGTTTACAAGGACTTGTTACTGGATTACTCAAAGGATGACAGTCTTGCATTTATATACCATAACTCAGTAGTGAGAACATAAGCACTTATCTTTGGCCTGTGTATTACTAGTAGGGCATAGGTAGAAAATCTTCCCTGGTATAGATTATCTCATTATTGTTGTCTTGCATTTACTTTTGAAGTTGCTTGCTTTCTGGTGCTGCTGCCTGTAAAATATAACAGTGACCAGGCTGTTCTGTCAATATGATTAGCATCAACAATTAACAAAGAAAAGGGGTGGGAAAAAAAAAAGTAACAATAGGGCATCTATGAGAGGTAAAGAAAGGAGAGGAGGATTTGGTGTTCTGTCATTTTTGTGCATATGCTCTTTCATAGAATCGTAGAATATCTCAAGTTGGAAGGGACACATAAGGATTGTCAAGTCCAACTCCTTGCTCCTCGCAGGACTACCTAAAACTAAACCATAGGACTAAAAGCGCCATCCAAATGCTCCTTGAGCTCTGACAGCGTTGGTGCTGTGACCACTTGCCTGGGGAGCCCGTTCCAGGGACCAGCCACCCTCTCAGTGAAGAACCTTTTCCTAATGTCCAATCTGAACTTCCCCTGATGCAGCTTCATCCCATTTCCTCGTGTCCTGTTGCTGGTCACCAGAGAGAGGACATCAGCACTCCCCCTCACCTGTCCCGCTTGAGGAAGGTGTAGACTGCGATGAGGTCCTCCCTCAGCCTTCTCTTCTCCAAGCTGAACAAACCAAGGGACCTCAGCCACTCATAGTAGGTCTTGCCCTTGAGGCCTTTCACCATCTTGGTTGCCCTCCCCTGGACGTGCTTTAATAGTTTGATGTGCTTATATTGAGGTGCTCAAAACTGCACGCAGAACTCGAGGTGGGGCCACACCAGTGCAGAGTGGGACAATCCCCTCCCTCGACTGGCTAGCGATGCTGTACTTGATGCACCCCAGGACACAGTTGGCCCCTTCAGCTGCCAGGGCACACTGTTGACTCATATTCAACTTGCCATCAACTCAGACCCCCAGATCTCTTTCTGCAGAGCTGCTCTCCAGCCTCTTGTCCTCCAGTTTATACGTATAACCAGGATTGCCCCGTCCCAGGTGGAGAATCCAGCACTTGCTCTGGATAAATTTCTTATGGTTGGTGATTGCCCAGCTCTCCAGTCTATTCAGGTCTCTATGTAAGGAGAGATTACCCTTGAGGGAATCCATAGCTCCTCCTAATTTAGTATCATCTCCGCTTTCTCCCAAACAGCCTTTTAGGAATAATTAAGTGTTTAAATGTAAGGAAAACAAATGTGCGCAAAAGCATAGATATCGGCAAAAGAGGCAGAAGGCATTTCTACGCTCAGAAGCTCTCTGGGTGAGGAGGGAGCTTGTATCTTTGTTAGAGGAAAGCATATGTGTGGGCTAAAGTAATTGGCATTGTCTGTGGATTAAACTTGGCACCAGAGAAACCGCAGGAGTTTGTGCTGGAGTAAGGAGGACCTGTCCAGGAGAGAGACTGCGGCTTTCACCTCCCAGACCCTTATTCTGTCTCCAGCATTGCACTTCTTGTAATGTTTCTTACCTGTATTTCTCACCCATTCTCTGTTGTTTATACGGAGTGCTTCATCAATGCTTGATATTCGTGCAGCTGAAAGGACTTTCTGCACAGTGCAGCTGGAGTCGAGTACTACATTTCCTTATGGGAGAATTTGGAAACTATCCCAGACTCTATGTCTACCCATGTGTAATTTGCACTTCAGAGACAGCCTGAAGCAGGAGGCAGAGGGCACAGCAGTGGGCACAATTAAAACATAACATTAGTGAGCTGCTTTTGCATTCTGAAAAACAGCTGGGGTCAAACCCTGATTCCTCAAACAAAGAAATTTCTGGCTGGCAGCCTTGTAAACAGAGAATCAAGCACCTGTGTTTGAGATGGAGCAGCTGTACATGTTTTGACTGTTGATTCATCTGCCCTGGCTAGCTACTTAATATAGTGAAATCCATAGAGAAAGGGAGAAGTAATATTTTACTGTTTTCTTTTACCCAGATTTTCTTTGTTTCTCGCTTTCCACGTGGCATGCAGTAAGGCAGAAAGTTCTCAGTTCATAGCAGGACTGAGTTGTGCTTCCATGTTGGAAACTTTAGGCTTATTAGATTTTTTTTGCGTTGGTGCTACCAGATTTTCTTCCGGTAAGTGATGATCGCTGAAAGTATTTTCTCGGTGTGTCAGATGTCCTAGCAATGTGAACTTCCAGCTGTGTGTGAATAAGGTAAGAAGCTTTTCACCGTCTGACCAGGCAAGGGGTGGAAGGAGAGGTGCAGGGTCATTCTGTGTTGGCTGGCAAGGCACTGGAGGCAAGGAAGAACTGAATGGCTTTCCCAGGGTCAGGCAGGACCCCAGGTTCTGTGACAGCCACAGAGAAAGTCCAGGTCTGTGAGTAGGAGTCAGCTGCCTTTAGATGTGCTAGCACTGTCCATGTCCTTCAGACGTCGCATGTATTCTGCTGCCATCACCTCAGCGATGAAGGGGTGGGGGATGAGCAAACACCTGAAGACAGGGAATCTTTTGTGTGTAGTTGCATTCTTCTCAGATGAGCAGCGTTTCAGAAACGCTGTGGCATGTTGAAGGTTTAAATGGGAACAAAAACTCAAGCCCAAATTTGTGTACTCAGAAGCGCTTTGCCTGTTCAGAGGGTTTTAAAGTGGAATGGCCCAGGGGTAAGGTGCCAGCCCTTGCCAAGTTAGAGGGCTACTCTGATTTAAGAAGGAACTGTGCGACATGAAGACTACTCAAGGTAAATCTGAAGGCCTTTCAGCAGTACTTGTCTTTGTTCCTGCTATTTGAAAGTATCTTTTACCCAGACCACCTATGCTGTGTTGAGCTCTTCAACACTGATCTTTGTTTACAGTAAGCAGAGAAAAATCTCCCCTCTGTAAACAGTGTTATTCATATTAACATTTATTCTATTTAATTTTAAAAGTTTGTGTTTTTTTCCATCATCCCTGTAATGCCTTTAAATGGAAGATAAAAATCATCATCGATAATCACAAGAGGCACAAGCTCATGATTCTTGCTGCAAAATGTCGGCGAGTTAGGCATAGGGGGTACTATGTTTTTATATCCTGAGTGTGAAAAACAATATGTATCTCTCTGCGCTTGAAGAAAAATTCTACTTGAACAAAGAATTTCAGGTACATGTTCTTTTCCAGGTATAGCAGCCTGTTGATAGTCATGGATGTACTCAAGCTGTCCTACTGGTTTTCATCTACAGAAACGTTCATTGCCCCCAGAGGAGCAGTACTGCTCCAAGGTAGCTGGCTCTCTAACCTAATGCAAGTCAAAATCCACCTCAGTTACAGTACATATAAATCACCATAGTTTGAGTAACATCCAAATTTTTAAGCTTGATTTTTATTCTTAATGCAGAATTCCTTTCTATAACCCTTTTAATAATTTGCTGTGACAACCTCTTACACAGTGTCGGTCTGACTGAACAGATTGCCCACAACTTGTTTCTTTTACTAAAGGCACCTTAATAGTTTGTGCTCCTGGTGGTCACACTAGAGTTAGAAATATTTCTGCTTTGAAATTTTTTATGCTGATTTGAAAACTGGTTTAATAAAAAAGCAAGAGGAAATGCATTGAGTCTCTGCTTGCCCTTCTAGCCTTGCCCGTCTCATAACTGCTGTGGATGTTGGAAGTGCTGTCAGAAAAGAGACCACTGAGGCTGCGCTCAAGTGTTACTCTTCCTGCATGTGCTGGCGAAGTGTGCTGAATGTGTTGCATATCACAGGTTTTTCTTTGGTCTTTTCATGTCGACAGCCTTGTGGAGAACGTTAAATCTTTTGGTTGTTGAAGTCTGATTTAACAGCCGCTGAATTGTCATACGTTTTCTAGCAATCAGGAAAGATCAAGTACTGTAATACTGCTTCCTCAGGTTTCCCTGGGATGGGTGGGCATTGTAGTCCCTGACAGGTCTTCATCCAGGTCCGTGTCTGCTCCTTCTGAACTGGAGAAACCGTTTTGTTGCTCTTCTAACAGTCCTGGGACAGAGAGTAAACTGGGATCGATGAAAGAGTTGGAATTTTTAGGCTACATTATTCCCTCCCAAATGCATTCCAAAACTTTTCACAGACCTGAAGAATCGTGCGGGAGCGACACTGAAGACTAGAGCCTGCTTCAATCACATTTCAACCTACAGAAGATTTAAATGTTTGTTTCTGAAAAGGTTTCTCTTTACTGAGAGAGGAAGTTTCACACTTGCAAACGTGGCTGTTAGACTTGCTACCTACATACAAATCTACCAGATTACAAATCCAACCAAAATACCCTTGAAAGTTAAAGTCTCTACTATTTAAGGACTGGTTGTGCCTGACTGCTACATCTGTGAAATAGGAAAGAGAATGCTGGCTCTTCTACAGAGAACCCACCAAAACAGAGAGCTCCTACTGAAACCTGTAAGGCTTTTGCCTCTCCATGCATGTGAAGCTATGTGCACAACTTGAGAGTATTTGGTCCTTCCACTTCAAGCTTCTCATTTGCAAACTGAATCCCAATCTCTTTGAAATCCATAGGTTCCACTAAAATACAAACAATAAACAATTTTAGAAGTACAGCTACATCTCATCATGTTGCTAATGAGTATTATTTGATGCAGGAAACTACTCTGTCATTGAATTGCAACATACTTCTGTTTGATCGCAGAAGATGGAAGTTACAGTTTGAATACATCTTCACAAAGCAGTCAGAATATGAAATTCCACTATTTAACTAGCATTTTTTCTCAGATTTGAAAAGCTGTTTAAAGAAACTTGCACATTTCCATTTGGCCGTTTTATCAGACTTCCAAAACAGACAGGCAAACAACTCCCCACCCCTCTGCCCCAAAACCTTTAAGCAGAAAAAAAATCTTCCGAAACTCAGCCCTTGAGGCACACCTATTTCAGTTGCTTTCAGTTCTTTTTCACTGGTATAAATGCATGCTGCATGCATCTACCGATGTTAAAGACCATCTGCTGTACTGCTGCTTTGTCTGGCAGTGCCAATGCTGAACTTTGTTCAAGAAGAGCAAAGGGGGAAAAAACCAAACCTGCAGAAGAAAACCACTATCGTGCTGTTTTATCCGTGGATAACGTCTCACCTGCCAGCCAGAGACTCGCCGCTGCTAGGCTGTAAAAAGCTCTTGAGGGCTATATTCGTGCTGCATTGCTGCTAATTTGAACACTTTTCTATTTGTATTTGTGCAACTGCACTGAAGAGCTGGTGCGAGGCTCAAAGGGCCAAGACACTTCATGTTACTTGCTCCCGTCTGGTGGATGGGAACAGCAGGCAGTAGTAATCATAAAATGTCACTGAAAATCCCCATCATTCTCAGATGGATTTTAAAACCACCTGATGGCGGGAGGGAAGAGACAAAAACCATTTCAGATTTGGTAAATAAGCAGGAGGCGAGGGTTACAGCATCACCAATTAAAAAAAGCTTTTACCCTTTCTGGTGAAATTATGTTCCCATCAGCTGAGTACGAGAACAATATGCATGAATCTGGTAGATCCATTGTATCCAGAATTTCTACCCATTATTGTGAATTGCAGATGGTATTTTAGGGAAAAAGATTAAGAAATTCAAAGATCAAATACATGAAATTTATGGTAGGACGATGTTGTCATCATCAATATTTCAGCCTTAAAGGTAGAGAACAGTTGAAATTCCTAAGGTTGAAAGTGAATGGATTTTATTAGGTTTAGCATTTTGGTGCATTTAGCTACACTAGACTTTAGGACTTTTTAAGTACAACTTACTTGGTTACTTAAGAAGCTAAAAGCTTCAATCACAAGAGTCCGTGATTGTGATTTTAAAGAAAAGAAAAGTATAAACCATCACTAAACTTTAAATTAAACCACTTGAAGCACTACCGTCTTGTTAATTTGATTGTGACAGTGCCCATTAAAACCAATGAAGGTTAACAAAATTTTGTGAGTTAACAATAAGCAAAATAGGAGCAATTACCACAAAAAGAACTATACATAACTGACACAGATGCAATGCTTATAATTGCTTGAATGATATTTTTTAAATACTGATTCCATACACACAGTGTTTTGAGAGCTTCTCTGTAACGCCAGCTGTTTGTTTGTTTTTGCATTGCTGCTCTGTGAGCAGACATCCTCTTAGCCAGGAAACAAAATTGTCCAATGGCTAAATAACAGTGAAAGACTTCCATGAATTTGTGGCTTTCTGGGCAAAGTATCAGAAGATACTCAAGAATCCCAATACCAATTTTGCTACAGTTTGGCTGTGGAGGGCATCATCTGTTGGTTCCTCGGGACTCTGTGGCACGTGGGCCCTGGTGAAGGCTGGGGACCCGGGAGAAGCTTCTGCACAGTGGAATATGGCATGCAGGTAAGGGTTCTGCCAAAAAGAGAGACCTCTGTCTTGGGAGTGAGGTCTCACTTCACAAAGCCTTCCTGAAGTAGAAGTGTTCTGGCTATACGCATAACACACATGCACAATATTCTGTAGTATTTTTGATATTTTAACCACTGAGGCTGACATGGCTGTTTCTTTTAATGTATATTGTGACGTTGCAGTTTGCTGGAGTGGGTCAGAGTAGGGGCTACCTTCTGACATTATTTGTCCCTCTTCGCAGTGACTTGCTCTTAAATTCTTCAGTGTGCACTTTGTTCTGCATATTGAGGATCCCTTTATCATTTCATGACAGGCCCCCACCCCCCAACGTCCTCCTGAAACTGCAGCAAAGTCCTCGTAGGCATGGAGGTACGCTTGGCTGAATACAATCCTCATAGCTGATCAGCATCTTAGATGGAGATAATGTTGACGCAGCGTTGAGCGCCTCGCTGCGGTATCCCTGCTGAAGCTCGTGGAGTTAAACCAGGTGCAGCATAAATGGATGAGAGCTCAAGGCAAGTCAGAAGTAGGTGAGGAACAATAACAGAAAGAAGGATAAATTGAGCCCTTCTAAGGAAACAAGGGGTACTTTGTATCCCTTTGTCTTCTCATAAATAAATTGTAGGATGAAGTAACTTTTTGTAAGGATAAACTGTGTCTGGTGCTTTTACTTGCCAGATGAGGCAAATAGCAAGAGAAGACTCCAGTGCTGCGAAGTGAAATTGCATTTGAAAATGTAGATTGTTTATGGAGGTCAAGACTGCCTGTGAAATCGGAACACCTTGGAGTCTGTCTTGGTTTGCATTATGAAAAACAGTTTGACCTACATCGAGCACTGCAGACAGTGCCTTGCAGTGTTCAGTCCTTGTGCCTTCCCAGGGGTGCAGAAGCCAGCAGCTCCTTCCTACTCCTGACACTTTTCTGGGCTTCTTTAAATAACTGACTACAGATGTGATAATCTATTTTGTGCTAGAAAAAGTAAAGCGGAGACTTGACATTTTTGTATGCAGTCTGGTAAGGAGATAGAATACCTTTTATCTGTAATATTTTCTTTTTCCCTTTCATTGATGATGCTTGCTTGAGGTTGAAAGTCACAATAAAATTCAGAGTGGATTGTTTCCCCACTTTCCCTTCCTTCTGTGTACATTTAAGTGAATTTGATTTGAAATAATATTTCGAAAGGGAGAGGCGCACGTTTATATCCTTTTGTGTACTGGTCCACAAGTCATAGAATTGCTTTAGAAACTCACAGTTCCAAATACCCAGTTACAACTAACCAGATACCTTGTTCACTCAATCATATGCATGAGTTTATTCCAATTGAGAAACTGTCTTGCTAACATGATTTTGGCTTTATTGTCTGGCTGGTTTTTGGGTTGCCAACAAACAGTATATGTGGGCAGAGGTTTACAGAGTGGCCTGCACATGTATGCTTGTTAGTCTGCTTTGAAACAACTGGGAACAGTGCGACTTGAAGACCTGCGGGCTCACCCAATTCAGAGTGCCAGCAGATGATGAGGCGAGACAAAAGACTGTTCAGAGGTGGTTAGTGCTTGTGGGAGCGGTTGATACTGATGAACGTCATAGCTGTCCACCAGACCACAAGTGTTTGAATGTGGTGGATACTCTGTAGTGTCCTGCAGTTGCACTAGGTTAGTCTCTCGTGCTTGTCCCTGAGGGTCTTCTTTCCTGTTATTTAGTCTGGGGAAAGATGCATGGCAGAACTCCAGTTTGGAAAGCACAAGTGTGTATTTATAGAGAAATTTCATGCCTGGATAGTTAATAAGCGTTCTAAGTAGGAGGGAGCAAAGTTGGTGAGGAACATAACTTTTTTCTTTAGACTGGGAGAGGGAAAGGGGTCCTAAAACTGATGGGAAGTCTGGGGGGGTGATCCACAGCCCTGTGATGGGCGTAGGGTCAGGGTCTGGAGGGCACTGGGCACTGGTGTGGGGACTAAATACCATTGTGTTACAGGCCACATGTAATGTTTTCTGTCCAACTCAGAAAGCCAATAGAAATGAGAAGCAGTATGACCTCTAATCTTATTTCATCTTTCTGCTAACCAGTAAGGCCATCTGGAATGCCTGGCTTGGTAAATGACATAACAGCAAAAGCAATAAGAAAATACTAGATCTAAACGCTCAAACAATTTTGGAGCCCTGTTTCTCTGCAAGAGGCAGTTCTTTAGCGTCTTCTTGATACAATTCCTAAGTGCTAAAGCCAATATCGGGACAGATCCTCACCCCAAAGCTGTCTGTCTAAAATATTGCTGAAAGGCTGTCCAGCCTCTTCCCGCTGGATGCGGCAGGTCTCTCGGGAGGCACGCTGCACGAAGAACGCCAAAAGAGCTGCCTTGCCTGCATTGACATGGAGGAGCTCAATGGCCTGGTCTTGCTTTCCCTCGTTTCACTTCACGGTAACAGTTAATGCAGAAGGAGCTTGTCCCACAGCGGATGAGCTGCCCCTGTGCTTTAGGCAAAGGTCTAAGTTGCTGACTTGGTCACAGGAGGTGCAGGATGTCCTTGGGGCAGCTCAGTCCGTCTCCAGTGGTTGTGGCAGGGTGCCACCAAGCTGCCTTCAGCCAACCCGTCAGGGCACTCCAGAGCCACCCCATGGCTCGTTCCCTCCCTCCTTACAGAACTTCAAATAAATCATCCTTTGTGGAGAAAGTGACAAAAACTTGAGCAAAGTGCTGTTCTAAGTGGTTGACTTTCTTTACCCTGGGGAGCAGCTGAGATTGCATCAAGTCCAGTAGGGGCTTTGCTGGATCCAGCTTCTCTGATAAATCTGACAAATGACCTTTGTGAGGGTTTGTTTCTAAAAGGTAGGACTGAGGGGAGATGAGATATGGTGATGACTATGAAGTGATTTAAAAGCTGTTATGTGGATCCACTTTCCTCCTTCCCGGTACCAAGATCTCTCTAAATGAGAGAGGTACGTATGACAGAACATGAAAGAACATAACTTTTTAAATCATTTAGAGGCCCACTGCAAGGCCTGGTGGCCAAAAAACTCACATTTCTTTTTTTGTTTGAAAACGTAGGTCATTTTAGCCAGAAATGTTCTGGCCAAATTCTTCTGTATTTACTCCCATAATAGAGCCCTTCTCTCTACAAAAGGCAGTAAAAGAGGGCAGAATTTGACCTATTCTCTGAATCTGCCTTAACAAGTAAAGAACCGCGATGATTCATTTTACTTGGGTTTTTTTGGTGCACTCACCCTAGGTACAAAGACCGTTCTGGGCCATATACAGCCAGGCTGAAATGCTTTTAGTAAATTTATTCAGAAAGGACTAATGCACCCTTCTGCCAAACAGCTGTTAAATTGAAAGAAAGTGTTTTCCTACAGCTTCTAGGCCTATTTGTTTTTTGTTTTTAAGAGAGAGAGAATACTACAGTTTGTGTTTTGTGCTTTCCGCTTTTCCTGCCCCCTCCCTGGATGGGATCCCAATAAAAGGGATTGTTCTCTGTGTTGTGGGCTTGGTGCCATTCCATTATGTCTCTGTGTCCCTGGATGAAAATTTAAAGCTTTGTGTAGCACAGGTGGCTTTGATAAAAGGCAAAAAAACATGCTTGAAAAGCCTTAAACTGGTCTGTGTCCATTCTTCCCTCTGCTCTGCCTTTTGAATGTTCTGAAGGGGGAAAGAATTCTG
The DNA here is from genome assembly GCA_017639485.1 of Pluvialis apricaria. Lineage (NCBI taxonomy): Eukaryota > Metazoa > Chordata > Aves > Charadriiformes > Charadriidae > Pluvialis > Pluvialis apricaria. The sequence goes on from CM030024.1 coordinate 3,783,289, forward strand.
ACTAGTTCTGTTTCTTGATATTAAACGTTCAAAGTGATTTATCATAAAGTTTGTTTTTAAGGGACAGCTCAAGGTAAGAGCAAAAATGAGGGCAGTTCTTTCTCCTCTGTTTTTCCTGCACACAATATATGAAGCATGTAGGTATGCTGTAGGACATATCAGTAAGCAAGAAGCTTTCCTGGAGAGTCCTCCATATGCTAACCTGTTATATATTCCAGTTAGGGACCATGATGAGTGTTTATTTCTCTCTCAATTACTAGTTCTCACCCTGTCTTTTTTTCTCGTGTTTGTCACTGCAATTTGTTCTGTTCTCCTTTTTCCTTCAACAGAAGAGATGGTGGAAGGAAAAAGTGCCATTCTCATAGGCATGAGCCAGTGGAACTCAAACGACCTTGTTGAGCAGATAGAAACAATTGGGAAGCTGGAAGAAAATCAAGGTAATGTTTAGCTTGCCTTACATGTTAATTTAAAGTTAACAAGAAAATCTGACTTCTGAAGCAATTAGTTGTCAGATATCATGTAATTACTCAACAGAAATATAATTTACAGCATCCCATAGTTAAAAGATTTACATAGACATGTAAGTAGTATTTTAGTGCTGGGAAATGAATTGCAATGGTCTCTTTCAGGAGGAAACTTCTTCTCTGGCAGGCCAGGTAATACAAATTTATTGACTACAGTGGGAAGTCAATGTTGGACTCGGCTCAACAACTATGAGATAGATTACAAGACCACAACTTATCATAGAATCATTATGGCTGGAAAAGACTTTTAAGGTCATCAAGTCCAACCGTTATCTAACTCTACCAGGCCCACTTCTAAACCATGTCCCTGAGCACCATATCTAGATGGCTTTTAAATACATCCAAGGATGGCAATTCAACCACTTCCCTGGGCAGCCTGTGCCAGTCTTTGATAACCCTTTCAATGTAGAAGTTTTTCCTAATGTCTAACCTAAACCTGCCCTGGCACAACTTGATGCCATTTCCTCTTGTCCTATCGGTTGTAACTTGTGAGAAGAGACCCACCCTCCTCTCTACACCCTCTTTTCAGGTAGTTGAAGAGAGCAATAAGGTCTCCCCTCAGCCTCCTTTTCTTCAGACTAAACAGCACCAAGTCCCTCAGCCACTCCTCATAAGACTTATTCTCAAGACCCTTCACCAGTTTCATTGCCCTTCTCTGGACCCTCTCCAGCACCTCGATGTCCTTCTTATACTGCAGCACCCAAAATTGAACACAGTATTCAAGGTGCGGCCTCACCAGTGCTGAGTACAGCAGGACAATCATTTCTCTGGTCCTGCTGGCTACACTATTCCTGATACAGGCAGGATGCCGTTTCCTGCCTTGGCCACCCGGGCACACTGCTGGCTCATGTTCAGCCGGCTATCAGCCAACACCCCCAGGGCCTTTTCTGCCGGGCAGCTTTCCAGCCACTCCACCCCAAGCCTGTAGAGTTCCATGGGGTTGTTGTGGCCCAAGTACAGGACTTGGCACTTGGCCTTGTTGAAGCTCATAATATTGGCCTCAGCCCATCGATCCAGCCTGTCCAGGTCCCTCTGAAGAGCCCCCGTACTCTCAAGCAGATCAACATTCCCGCCCAACTTGGTGTCATCTGCAAACTTACTGAGGGTGCTGTCAATCCCCTCGTTGAGCCCTGTGGAACACCACTAGTTACCAGCCAACAACTGGATTTAACTCCATTCATCACCACTCTGTGCCCAGCCATCCAGCCAGTGTTTGATCCAGCAGCGTGTACGCCTGTCCAAGCCTTGGGTAGCCAGTTTTTCATGAGAATGCTGTGGGGAACAATATTGAAAGCTTTACTGAAGTCTAGGTAAATAACATCCACAGCCTTTCCCTTGTCCACCAAGCGGGTCACCTTGTTATAGAAGGAGATCAGGTTCGTTAAGCAGGACCTGCCCTTCATGAACCTGTGTTGACTGAGCCTGATTGTCTGGTTGTCCTGTAAATAATATGTAATGGCTTTTGAGATGATCTGCTCTATAAGCTTCCCCGGCACCGAGGTCACACTGACAAGTCTGTAGTTTTGCATGTTTCCTGTGTTCAGCATATATGAGAGACTTGTTGCTCAATGTCACTGGGCTATTTTGCTCCTTAAAGTCATCAAATCATTATCTGGAATCTAGGACAAAAGCCTAAGCAGTCTTCCTTTAATTGTTACTTTGTCTCCTAAATTGCCTAGTGGTTTGAAAATTAAAATGACCTCATTGACTTTAGGGAGAGAGAAGGACCTAGCTTCCTTACCCATCAGTGGTATGGGGCTCATGGTGCTTGTTAATCTAACTTTTTAAAGAATTTGTTGGAATTGTCCACTTTAAGGACCTTTTCAGGAGGCTTTTCTTTATGGATTTGCTACATATAACAATCCTGAAGATAACTGTGAGCTGGTCTATTTTAGTATACAGGTGTATAGAAGTAATATTTATCTGAGTCACAAAATTCTGGATTACCTACCATAAGAATGGTTTATTTTGATAGTATTTAAGTGACAGGTATAGATACAATACACACAGTATATTTACAATTGTTAAATAGGTAATTAAAGAAGAAAAAAACTTCTCTTTTGCATTTGCTTTTAACAGTGGTATCAAGGCCTCACTTATGTTGCTTGGTAACTTACTTCATTTGAAGTCAGAGATTAAATGGCAAGTTGTAAGGGATATCACATGTGTTGTAAATATGCCATTTTCTCTGCTACAAAGTAGCAAGAAAAAGTAATACAGTATTGCATCAAATCTGAGTTAGTCTTCTAAATGACTTGCCAAGAACTACCTGTCCTTGCATTCTTGTGGATATTTCTCTTCCAGGGCTGGCAAAGATTTAGAATGCTTATTTTCATTTCAGGATGGTTTTGGTTTTTTTTTTGTAGCGCCCTTTGTGTTGGGCACTAAGGAAAGAGTTGCAAGAGACTGCTTTTAAGGGTTTCTGCTGTTAAGAAACAAGGCTGGTAAAAGGATTATTGTTTGCGTTATTGTCATGGTTCGGGCTGATCTGGCCACTAACACGTTGAATAGCTGCAGCAAAGAGAATGCGAGACCCAGGGTTGCTTGGAAGATCTGTGCAGAAACAAATGAAGCAGTCCCCTGAATTATAGTCCATTCTTCTTCATACAAGGGGTTTCTATTTTCATTTGATCTAATTCTCTGTGATGTTTTGTAAAAGAAAGACTTCTCATCCATTATCTTAATTTCTATTTGCACACAGCTGTTAGAAGAGGCTTTGGAGCCAGTGTACCTAACTCAAAGCACTTGACGATTTGGCCTATGCGTCAAATGCATCTACATTCTGACATTGCTTCACGTATGCTGCAAGCACACTGTGGCTTTTAGGTCATGGTTCATTGTGTTGATTTTGACCATTTTTGAATAGATATGCCAGGCAAGGACTGAAGTCATTAAGAACTGCGCTAACACAAGTCTGAGCCAATATTACGTGTACCCTGTCTCGTTATGCTAGAATGTGATTTCACTGCTTCAGTAATGCAAAAGAAAGTAGAGTTCTGGCTGTAATGCACACTGCCAGTTAGAAATTTTCTCTGATCCACCCCTACTAAATTCATCCATTTTCTAAATAGGCAAGGCAATGATGTGCCTTTCCTTCCTTCCTCTGCCACCTTATACTCTCAGATTTATTGATTAGCTAGTTGTTGATTTTATTTTTTTTATTATTATTTTTTCTTTATTTCCTTACACGTGCTCATCTATATCTTATCTTCATGGAATTATCTGCCAAATGCTGATAAGTCGTATTGCAGTGTTGTTAGTGCAGACAATTGTACAGTGCTTCCATTATAGTTTAACAAGACTGAATAGTGTTTCCAATTCATCAGTTTTAGAAAAGTCTGTGATGAGCAACAGATACAAATGATAAAGGCAAAGAGGGAAGGAGGAGGATGTTTGAAGGAAGACAACATATTTGTCTTCTGTGCCATAGTAGAAAGATATTTCAGCCTTAGCCCAGTTGTTTATGGTAAAGAATTAAAAAGTTCAGGTAAAGCTGAATTCTCTCTTTAAAAATGTTATGTAGAAGAGAGAAAGATGTCCTATATGGCTTTTTTCCTAGGGTACTTCACTTGTGCAGTGGAAAGATGTGAGGAAAGTGGTCTGCTGATTCAGGGAAAATTCCTCCCCCCCGCCCCCTTCTCGGTGGATTTACTTAGAGCTCTCAGAGAATGATGAGTTCTTTGACTTTGGTTGCAGAGAGCTTTGTTACAATTCAATCAGTCTCCAGGGCCAGTGGTTTTGCTAGGTGCCTGTGCAGAGAGCAGAGAACTGGTTCTTTTTCATGATTTAATAAACTGGTTAATAAAGCACATAATTACGGGCTCCTTCAACAAATGAAGATGTATGAGAAGATGTAATATGCTCTGGGCACAGCTGAAGACCCACTGGATGCTACTTACTTAAGTAATGCTACATTTCTCGTGTGAGACAGACAAGGTTCTCAGGAACTTTATAAATGGCAAGTATGTAATTTAATTCTATCTTAGATTCTCAATAAGTATGACTGAGAGCACTTGACCAGCACAACCTTTTTCATCAGAGGTAGAAATAAGTCTTTGGGGGAAAAGTGGCAGCAGCGTTTTAATTTATTAAGTTTTCATTGCAGAAAAGAACACAAATAGCAATCAAGCTGAATTAAAAACTCATACAGCTGCATAAATTATGTTGATGCAGATGCCTTCCCTGTTGTGGAACAAAAAAGCATGACTATGACGTGTGAAAATGCTTAAATTCACTGCTGGTGCAAAGTATCTGTCCATTACATTAAGGAAAATTGCATGTATTGAGCACTAGGAACAAATTCAGCCTGTTGGATTTCAGTGCTTGGCATTTCCTCCAGCTATCTTGAGTTCATATCCTTACTTTAAGTATCTATTGTTAATGTTTATGAAGTTGAAGTTGTTGCTTTGTTTTGTACTCTTGACACAGTGCAGTGAAGGTGAGGTGAAGAAGTCTTTGCAAATACAGCAAAGACTATTTGTATACTTCAAACTCAGTAGAATCATAGAATTGTTGAGGTTGGAAGGGACCTTTAAGACCATCAAGTCCAAACATTCACCTCCCCTGACAAACCCACTTCTAACCCATGTCCCCAAGTACCACGTCTGCCCTTTTGTTAAACACCTCCAGGGATGGCGAATCCACCCCCTCCCTGGGCAGCCTACTCCAATGGTTGATAACCCTTTCAGTGAAAAAATTTTTCCTAATATCCAATCTAAATCTCACCTGGCACAACTTGAACCCATTCCCTCTTGTCCTATCACTTGTCACCTGGGAGAAGAGGTCAGCCTCACCCCCCACCTCTCTACACCCTCCTTTCATGTAGTTGTAGGGAGTGATAAGGTCTCCCCTCAGCCTCCTCTTTTCCAGGCTGAACACCCCCAGTTCCCTCAACCGTTCCTCATCAGACGTGTCCTCCAGACCCCTCACCAGCTCCGTTGCCCTTCTCTGTACACGCTCCAACACCTCAATGTCCTTCTTGTAGTGAGGGGCCCAAAACTGAACACAGTACTCAAGGTGGGGTCTCACCAGTGCCGAGTACAGGGGGACGATCACTTATGCTGATATCACATATATGCTTTATATTTCATTATTTGAGTTTCTTTATAGAAGGAAATGAGGTTACTATACATTTTAACTGGTAAACCAGGTAAATACTTGTTACAGAAAAACATCAGTCCAAGCTAGTAATTGCCATGTAAATGTAAACTTGTGTCAGCATTTCAAAGGGTGAAATCCTGGGGGAAAAAATGCCATAGCTGGAGTAGACATTGCCTTAACTTCACAGATACGTTTGTTTGAGACCAAACCTGCAAAAGACTTAAAATAAGGTCACAGGAATAGTAGTATTGTCCTCTCCCACTCAGTTGCTCATCTTGTTATATTTGGCCTTTTAAAAATATGGACTTGAGAGCTAGAAAGTGTTATAAGAGTTCAATGTCTTTTTTTTTTTTCCCCCTTTTTTTTTTCTCTCACACACACAAAAAAGTATGAGGGAATCCAGGAACATCTGAAATGGATGAAGAACCACAGAGCTCCATAGAGACATAAGTGCTTGCCATTGCAGTTGAAGATTAGCAGTGCTGCTATGATTCAGTCTCCATATACAGACAGCAGGCTTTGCTGCTCTTCGCCCTTCATTTTGTCACCTCCCCCGCCCAAGCCATGCTATTTTTCTAAGGAGTAGAAGAAACATGCGGCTGTCAAGGAATTAGCAATGCCGATATCTCGGCTTTTCCAGTTGACCATCATCACACATCCGTGATTATGAACAAGCGTTATTTACATTGAGCTGCAGTGAGAAAAAGGTTGCATTCTGCAGCTTCAGTAGATCAGATTGCGCTTCCTGAGCTGGTGACTTCCATGCTGGGGAATTTTATTCACCTCTGCCTTCCTAACCGGTGAGCAGAAGCATCTGGCATTTTCTGGATCATTGCCACAGACAGAGCTACTGTGCATAAATTTGTGCAAGCTACATTGCAACTTCAGACCTCTTTTTTTAGCATCAGGTCTAATAAAACATGCAAGCTTTATGTTTTTTCTTGTGTTGAGTTTCTGCTTTTGCCTGTGCCTCTCTGGTTTTCTGCCTGTCCTCAGCGAGCCAACAACCATGGCTGGACAACTCTGATTCCAGGCCACCGTACCAGAAATGCCAGGGAGGTTTCTTCTAGGCAAAGGTTGCTAGACTTTGCTTTTCTTGTCCTGCCTTCTTTCACTGAGAGATGACATAAGTGGTATCTGGAAAGGAGAAAGGTCTTCTGTGCACCAGCCGTACACACTGCAAGTGTCGTTCAGCAAGGAAAAGAGCAGAATCCCACCTGTAGTTGACCTTGGTACAGCTGCAGATAAATTTCACAATGGCTAAGGTGCTTGCATAACGGTCGCACAAGTGGTCAAGATGATCAGCAAAGATATCACATCCTTTTTGTGACCACAGTAATGTTCCTTTCACTGCAGGCTGGGCTCTTGCTGCTATTTCTTGGTACAGCGAAATACTCCGACCAGGACTGACTGATTGTGGCAGGATGGGAAAGGCAGCTGTGTTGAAATGGAGTCGTCTTTTTAGCTTTTCCTATTTACTGTTTGTTTTCTCCAAATTTTGTTTGGAGAAACAAGAGAAAGTGTTTTGTTCAAGCCACTGAATGGCTTTAACATTGAAGTACTGCTGTCTCTCGGTGCAGTCATTATCACTACATGTTGTAGTTAATTGGTAGGGATTTTTGATTTGCTGAGCTCTCTGCTACCCCCTAACTGCTGATTGTGTCTCTTCTGCAAGAAAAGCAAGCAAGGTCAGGGTGAACATAGGCAATTTAAAAATTGCTTTGCAGAAAAAAAATTGTCTGGAGAATGTGCTGAAGGTATCCAAACTCTCAGTTCATTAAGGACTGTGTTGTCCTATTACCTGTGCTGCTACTCTTCATTCCTTTCTGTTATTTCTTCCTTCTGTTTTTTTCTGTCAGTGGCCTTTTTTAGCACAACTGTTCCCTTTTAAACAAAAAGAGACTGACTTGCCTTTTGAGGCACTTTGGGCTCTCTTTCTCTTGTCCAGAGGATTAATTTTTCATTGTCTGTTGGTCAGCGCTGTGCTTTTTATAAAACAAAAACGACCTTAGAAGCCATAAAAGCAGTGGATTTCCAAGCTCTTTTGTAGCTCTCGTGATGCAAGTGAGTTTTGGGACTGTGCTGTCCCTTGGTTGCTGCATAGCAGTTTGGATGTGAAGACAGGGTGTCTGTTCAGTTGGCTGGCTGACATAGTGGATCTCGCGTCCAGCCCTTCGCCGAAGTGACAGGAGCCCAACGCACCAGAAGGTCAGGACAGGCTATATTTCATCACAGTTGCCAAATACCCCGGAACTAAGTTTGCAAAGCCAAGATTTCAGAATCTAGCAAATGCCGAGCTTGAGATCTTAATGCAATCTTTATGGATCTCCTTTGTCTATTTGCCCTGTCGTGCTGTTTTTAATGACGCAGTAATGTGATAGGATTGCACTGTACGTATAAAAGGTTTGCTTACTAACTTTGAAGAAAGCTCTTGTCTTTAGCGATGCTGGGAGAGTTCCTGAAGGAAAGTTTCTCTGGCAGTGAATGGAATGTGCTTGTCCATCTTTCTTGTCTGCGAATAGCTTTTTTCCTACAAAAGCTTCCCTTAGAAATCTAGAGAGACATGAAGGTTATCTCCAGAAAAACAGATGGATGTGTGAGTAGGAAGGTTGAAATGGTCTATTTTAGATTATGTATTAAAATCACTGTAGCAGGATATTTGCAGTAATGTAAATTTGTGGTGTAGTTGTGTGATAATAGGTAATTGGCTCATTATTTCTTCTAAGGAAAAGAAATATATGTCTTTGTAGGATGTGATGGAATTAGAGAACACCTGAAAATCGCTGTGTGCAATTTCTGATTCTTTTGACTGTCCATTCTTGCACAACTCGTGGTTCTCCGGAGCACGCGATGTCTGGCTTTCACTGGAAGATGCACTTAATATCTGAGGGCAAATACACTTGGGGATAAAGTTTGTATGCCCATTAAAATGGCAATAGATGACTTGTCTTGTTCTGAGCCTTCTCAGAGTTATATTGCAGTAAAGCTATGAAATTATTTAAGACAAATAAGGGAACTTTGCCCTCAGTACAAAAAGCAAAAAAAAAACCCCTGTCTTTGTCTCTCAAAGGACTGTATGGTATGACAGGATGTATGTTGACCTCCAGTGTTTTAAGTAACAGATGATGGTTAAGAGCTCATTTGGAAAGCAGCCAAGTTTTATTGCTCTTTTGGTTCATAAAGAATTTATTGGAGATGCATGGACGTGTCTGCTTATGCACATTTGCTGCAGGCTCTGATGAAGATGCCTTCAATGTTTCCTTAAGGGATTTAGCCAGGTCTGCCGCACGGCCAAGTGGTACAGGGGACTGAGCGTCGAGAACATCAGTTAAAATTTTACCTACATGACGGCCAACAGTTATAACCATCTGAGGTAATTTTGTGACCTCTAAGAAAGAAGTGCAGGAGCGTTCTCATTGCCAATTCCTGCGCTTCCCTCCACGGCCCCATGCTCCCTGTCCAGCCCCAAATGATCAATGCATTTTGACGCTGACTAGCTCTTAGCTGGATGCTCCAGCAAGGAGCTGATGGACTTCAGGGTCTACGAAGCCTGAACTGTCATCCTGTTTATGGAGGTAAATCTGCTTTGATAGGTGTGGAGAAGGATGCTTATGTTGTCTGTGCAAACCAGGGTATTTAAGGCCCTGGTTGCAACAGTATCATTCTACAGATTTCTATTTCAGAGACAACCCCTAGCTATTCTCTTACAGAGCCAAATTCTGTGCTTGGTTACTGCATGGATTCCCAGTAAAGTGACTGTGGTGAATATTATTGCACATAAGGCAAAACATAAAATTTGGCTTCTTATTGATGAAACACGCGTGATCCCGACAGACATTATTTGTAATTAATTGCAGTAAAAGGAAAATGGATCACAACTGAATAGTGGCTACTCTATTAATAATTAGACCCTTGTTTTCTAACTGTAAAGTCAATGCTTGGCATACCTCAAACATACTGTTTTTTATGCTAGCAAGAATGTAGTGGGTGCTCTGTTGCTTTTTAAAATAGTCTAGCTGAAACGTTGAGGAAAATTAGAATGACTAACACTTACCTCTTGTGACAACTGATTTTATGTGTGTGTGTTTTTAAGCAGTTCCTACATAAGTGCAGTGGTTCTAATCACCTATTACCTTCTGTTTGATTTGTTTCATTCTTGTTCAGGTGCCTAGAGCTCCTCTGCTATAAGGTTGGTCCGCCTTAAGTGAGTGTGCCTACACTTGGTGCAGAGTAGATTTGTGCCCTAGGCAGGAGTTTGGTAGTAAAGACTTCTTCATTCTTTTCTTTCATTTCTTCTGACACTCTGTGGTCTTCCGTGCAGTTCATGCTCAAATATATTGAGACATATACTTTATTGAGTTACCTACTATAGATCACGTTTGAAAATGAGGGATTTCTTTAACCTTTCTTCAGCCCCAACTATGAGGATATGTTTTCTTCATCCCCAACTATGAAGATATGTTTGTGTACACTTACAATGTGTGTTGATTCATTGGGATATGCAGTGCTATTTAAGACCAAGGTGTCCTGGTAGCACAGAAGAAAAATTGGAGCTGATCCTGGAGGCTGGAATGTGGGAATATGGATTCATTATGAACTATGCATGTCCTTATGATAAGACAGTCATATTATTGATGATTCTATTGCAAGGGTACACCTAAGAGGATAGCAATCTCCTTTCAAGTAGGTCATATCTTTTGAACGTTTTGGAGGACCTCTTTCAGTCACTTTTTTTGCACATACAGAATTCAGAAGATCTTGGTATCTAGGATGACTGCTTCATCGTGGAAAGACCATGGAGAATTAGAAGGCTGTAATCACACAATGTTTTGTTGATGAGTGTGTGAAGTCCTTGTCTGGCCCACTGAAGAGAGAAATCAACCAGGCTATTATCCAGAGTACGCAAACAAGACCTTCCAAGACTGAGGTGGAGTAATATACCATACGAAAGGAAGCTCTGTAGGGTCAGTTGGTCCATTGTGAGAGGCAAAAACTGTTCCAAAGGGATGGATGGTAATAGCCTCTATTGCCCCCAGCTGGTTGAAGGGAATTTGGTTTCAGATCCCGGATTCTGAAGTAACCATTATAAATTCATATGGGATATTTACAAATTTCACTGTTCCTCTTGATTCATCATTCCACCCTTTGGTATGGAAAGTACATTTATATCTTAAAGACAACTTTTTTTTTTTGTCCCACTAAGCCATTCTATCACTCCCTCTTCTCAGTGGAACAGGGAGAGAAAATACAATGAAAAGCTCATGGGTTGAGATAAGGGCACAGAGGTTTCTTACCAATTACCAACACAGGCAAAACAGACTCAACTCGGGGAAATTAATTTAATTTATTGCCAATTAATTGTAGCAGAGTAGGCTAGTGAGAAATAAAACTAAAAACACCTTCCCCCCACTATTCCCTTCTTCCCAGGCTCGACTTCATTCCCAACTGTTGTACCTCCTCCCCCCTCTCTGAGCCATGCGAGGTGATGGGGAATGGGGGTTGCGGTCAGTCCTGAACACATTGTCTCTGCCACTCCTTCCTTCTCATGCTCTTCCCCTGCTCCAGGCTGGGGTACTCCCATGGGACGCAATCCTTCATAAACTTTTCCAGTGTGGGCCCTTCCCACGGGCTGCAGTTCTTCATGAACTGCTCCAGTGTGGGTCCCTTCCACGGGGTGCTGTACTTCAGAAAAGGACTGCTCCAGCGCGGGTCCCCCGTGGGCCACAGCTCCTGCCAGAAAACCTGCTCCAGCATGGGCTCCTCTCCATGCGCCACAGTTCCTGCCAGGAGCCTGCTCCGGTGTGGGCTGTCTGTTGTCCCCTAGTCGGGGTTCAGGTTCGTACCCTGTGTGCAGGAGCCAATGAGTACACGGCGTTGAGATCCATCTTCTAACCTTTAGTGCAGCTCTGTACAGAAAGGGGTGCCAGGTGATAGTTCGCAAAGCCAGCACACTTCTTTGGAGAGGTCGCAGGTTTGTATACAGTTTACAACAAAGAAAAGTTATGCTAAACTTGTTCATTGGTCACCTTTTGATTATATAATTAATGCCCTGCTGTGCATGCTGCGATTAGTGGCTAATGCCTTATACAGAGCGGGTCAGACATCAGCATGTATGGTCTCCTCCCAGCGGTGTTTACCATGCCAATTAGTCTTAGGTTACCCTCAGGCAGCCCCCCTTCCACCTCTCGCATCCCTCTAGTCAAGGGGTGATTCATCCTTGGTGGCATTAGCTCATTCCCGTGTTATCTTGTTGTGATTCTTTACATTGAGGACCACATCTCCACAGGTTGCAGATTCCTTTAGGCAAGTCCCCCTGCTCCGGCTGTGGTTCTCCACGGGCGGCAGGTGGATATCTGCTCCACCGTGGTCCTCCATGGGCTGCAGGGGGACAGGCTGTGTCACCGTGGTCTTCAGCACAGGCTGCAGGGGAATCTCTGGTCTGGCACCTGGAGCACCTCCTCCCCTCCTTCTTCACTGGCCTGGGTGACTGCAGAGTTGTTTCTCTCACATTTTCTCACTTCTGTCTTCCAGCTGCTGTTCACAGTACTTTTTACCCCTTCTTAAATATGTTATGCCAGAGGCACTACCAGCATCTCTGATGGGCTCAGCTTTGGGCAGCAGTGTGTCCGTCTTGGAGCTGGCAGGAACCGGCTCTGTTGGACATGGGGGCAGCTCCTTTTGTCTTCTCACGGAAGTCATCCCTGTAGCCCCCCGCTACCAAGACCTTGCTACATAAACCCAATACAATTACTTAACTTTTCTGTAAAACAGTTTAAACTCCAGTTCTGCCAGATTTGTAGAAGGGACTTGAACTTGGGGTTCTTACAGAAGGGCTCCATGAACACTTGTCTGCTAGCTGTTTTGCAGTGAGTTTGTCTCTTTTGAAGTCTTCCTGGGGAAAAAAAAAGGTCAAATTTCTGTGGATAGTTTCGGTTTTAATACATTTGCATTTTCCAAAACGTAAACATTAAAGAAAACACAAATGCACACAAAAAAAAGTGAAACAGGCAAACCCCCAACAAACCTCCACTGTTTCTTTGTTTTGAAACTTCATTTGTCCAACAGGTTTAAGGCGGTCATCTTTAGTTCCCCAATCACAGCATCCTTAAATTGGTAGGATTGGAATTGTCAATATGCTTCTCATGTCTGACGCTAAGAAGACGTTCTAAAATCTGCTGCATACCCATAGCTTGCAACCTTATTTCTGCAATATGAAGATCTTCAGAAAGAAAAAGAAAAAAGAAAAAAAAGAGGCTGGCATTAGTGGTATTTTTGTAGAATATAAAGTAAACAAACAAGCAAGCAAACAAATAACAATGTTAATTCTGTAATACAGCTTGCCACAAAGGATGACTATTGATTTAATACACCCTAATTAAATTTTAAGAGCCATTAGTCAATTTTGTCAGCAATACGCTACTATTTTACTCTGCAAATCCAGCTAATTGAATTAAAATGCTTCAAATGAGGATGAATTCTCAGGTAGGCAATTGACGAAATACAATTTAATTTTTAGTTGTTTAAAACATAACTGACTGTAAAATGCCTGTGAAATTCATTTTTCCTGTGCTTCATATGCCACACATACAGACTGATGGATTGCTTTACTGGTAACCAGCAAAATAGATGGACATGATCAGCTTTCACAACTGGAAATTTTTGTATCAGGTGAGTGAAAGGCCTTTCTTGGTCCCATGGCACGAGATCAGGTTACTCAGATCTTTTCATCTTTTAATGCATTGATTGTCTATCTGGAAAATAGTGCTGCAGTAATATCGCTCTCTTTCTGGGTTTCATTTGAATTGTTGATGTAGATTCAACTTTTATTCTTCACCTCCAGACCATTACCAGATAGTGGTTTGGAGCTGGGAGGTGCTGCTGTTGGGCACGTTGTGTTAGGTCTGTGTACGGAAACCCGCAATTCCTGCGCTTTCTGCGCCACCTAGGATTGAGCTGTGCAATTGCTACTGTTTTCTAAAATGACAAATTCTGTGCTTCTCACCGTAAAACTTACAAATAATTGTTCTCCGAAGACTGTGGCTTATGAGCGTTAGACCATAAAATTACGTTAAATTTACGGCATGCAGTATGACTCCCCACCACTCCAGCTGTTCTTTGTAACTCCCCTTTAAAAAAAAAATTCCTGAGATCTTAAGTACAGTAAATACATCACTAAGTGATGATTTTTTTTTACTCTCTGATATCATATCTTTTGAATCTCATCTTTTTGTGTCTAGTGTAAGGGGAAAAGTAAGCCTGGTTCATATGTGAAGCAGCACATTTCTAAGAGATGACAGGGGCAATTTCCTGTTGATTCCCTGAGCTGCTGTCTCTGTTCTCCTGTCATAATGTCCACAAGGCACTGAACAGAACTGGAAGACTAGAATAATGGTTTTGGTTAAGATTAAGTTTAATACACAACTGTGGAGTAAGCTAATTAACAGAATCGTAGAATATTTCAAGTTGGAAGGGTCCCGTAAGCATCGTCAAGTCCAACTCTCTGCTCCTCTCAGGACTACCTAAAACTAAACCATACGACTAAGAGCGTTGTCCAAATATACTATTGTGTTTCACACTAATTTGAAACAAGCATTGCTACAGCATATTTATGCTTCCAGAAAATGTGCAGCAGTCACCTCTCAATTGCAGCGCCTTTTGCTCCAAGTACCTTTTGATTCTTTGCAAAGACTACTCTGAAGAGTTACCCTGCTGAAGAAACTGGACTTACAGCAGGACAATGGAGAGCAGAATCTGTCCTGGTAGCTTTTAGCAGAGACTTACTGGGTGGAAGGGGTGGTCAGTCGCTGGCCACTTCCACAGCAGTACATTGGGCACCCTTGTGTTTGGTGCTGCTATTGCAGTTCTGAAGCCCTAGGATTCACAATAGCTTTTGCTGCACTACTTGGAATTCATCTTTTCTGCTGTCTTGTATGCACAAGGCTGCTTTAAAGACTTAACTGACGATAGTGATTCTTCTGTTTTGAGAAGGTTTGTTTTGGTTTCGTTTGGTTTTGAGTGGACTGTTCACAAGGGCTAGCTTTTCAAAGTGCACTGAGCTCCCATAAATCGTATTGGGCATTCAAGAGCATTAAGCACTTATGAAAATGCCTTTGTCCTTGTCCCAGACCTCTTGAATCTCTGGTTAGACCAACGTGATGCAGCACAGGGTAAGAAAACACCAGACGGAAAGGCAGGATACACTGACAGCTGCTACAAAAATTTACCCTGATCTCACCCCACAGTGGAAGGTAGAGACAGGGAGGTGAATCATAGAATCATAGAATGGTTTAGGTTGGAAGGGACCTTGAAGATCATCAAGTTCCAACCCCCCTGCCACAGGCAGGGATACCTCTCACTAGACCAGGTTGCCCAAGGCCACGTCCAGCCTGGCCTTGAACACCTCCAGGGATGGGGCTTCAACAGCCTCTCTGGACAACCTGTTCCAGTGCCTCACCACCCTTAAAGTGAAAAACTTCTTCCTGATGTTTAATCTAAACCTGCCCTCTTCCAGCTTAAAGCCGTTCCCCCTCGTCCTATCACTCCATGCCCTTGTAAAAAGTCCTTCCCCAGCTCTCCTGTAGGCCCCCTTTAGGTACTGGAAGGCCGCAATAAGATCTCCCCGGAGCCTTCTCTTCTCCAGGCTGAACAGCCCCAACTCTCTCAGCCTGTCCTCATAGGAGAGGTGCTCCAGCCCTCTGATCATCCTCGTGGCTCTCCTCTGGACGTGCTCCAGCAGGTCCATGTCCTTCTTATGTTGGGGACTCCATAGCTGGATGCAGTACTCCAGGTGGGGTCTCACAAGAGCGGAGTAGAGGGGCAGAATCACCTCCCTTGACCTGCTGGCCACACTTCTTTTGATGAGAAAGTAATTACTATTGTATTGCTTAATAGGGCATAAGCAGTTCTTAATTTGGCTGTGGAACAGTATTGCTTTATCTTTCCATCAAATAAAGAGCCTAACCAGTCAGGTATTATGGAGAAACATTAACATGAGAGAGGAGTAATTCATCAACTTCAGGAGATTTGTCTTCATCAAACTTTCAACTGGGTTGTTGCTAAGTAGGTACAAATCCTAAGTGTAAGAGGAGAGTTTAGCTACATCACTCTCCAGGTGGATGTTTTTGCAGAAGGAGAAGGACTTTGTAATCTGGAAACCATCTATTGTTTCTCGTAAAATAAAATTCATCTTGGTTTAACTCAATAATAAAGCTTGTACAGTGTTTAAATCTATACATACAGTGCTTGATTAGGAGTAAAGCAGAGCCTGCAGCTCCCCGTGCAATGGCTAAACGCACCTTTGGCAAGGAAAACTGCCAAGGTGCTAGCAATCAGCCCTGAGTTAAGGGCAAAGTATGGCAGGAAGGCAACTGCTAATTTAATTTTTAAGGTCATTTTTTTCAGGCAAGATTGGAGCATATTAATTTTTTTTTCTCTCTTGTTTTCTTTCCTTGAATAATTTGTATATTTCTATAATTTCCTTGTATAATAATGTGAAATATATATATTTCCTTCTTACTTGATTCTTTCATGTGTATAAAACCTGTAGAGATGGAATCAACTAATTTATCTTCAGCCTAATTATATGGGGGTCTTAATTGTTTTGTTGATTTTTGCATTTCTAATATTTTTTTTTTGAAAAAAGATTGGATTATTAGGTCAAGAGAAGAGAAAATGTGGCAGATATGCTAACTTGGCTGTGAATTAGCATTTTCCACTTAAATGGGAGTGGTTAATATTTTGTATTGAATGGTTTAGACTTTTTGTTAAGGTACTTGTCAGTTGTGATGTAGATTCTAACTTGTAGTATCTGAAATTATGAGCTATGTTGAGTTGGATCCATTACACTCCTACAGGAAAGTAGTGTTTCTGTGGAAGACTGGGTGCACACTAAGATGTTTTTAACGAGCTCTTCATTTTTTGTTGGCTCAATGATTCAGTCTCCTTTGTTACACCTGCCAT
The DNA here is from genome assembly GCA_017639485.1 of Pluvialis apricaria. Lineage (NCBI taxonomy): Eukaryota > Metazoa > Chordata > Aves > Charadriiformes > Charadriidae > Pluvialis > Pluvialis apricaria. Next base: position 3,799,872 of record CM030024.1, read on the forward strand.
GCATCTCAGAGGTTCTCCAACATTTATGCAATGGCCAAAACACTCAATATAACAGAAAAATTTCTACACTCTCATGATTCTGCTTTCAGTATAGTGATTTTTACCTTGTACTAGTGTTTCTCTCTCTCTCTCCTCTGAAGGCTGCCTTGCCTAATTTAGTCCACAGTGAAAGTTCTGTGTAAACAAACGGCTCCCTTCCTTCCCCCCAGTGGCATGTGATCTCCCCCTCCTTGTCATGTCCTCCTAGAGTCATGTAATTAATTCAAGGGTGTTTGTACATAGCTGACTGTAGTGTTTGCACTGCTATTAAATTTATTCCAATAGCATCTGTCACTGCCTAATAATGTGAAGAATGGCAAACAGAAAATTTGGCTTAGTGGAGTGAACAGTGGAAGGGAGGGATGGAAACTAAAATAGTCCACGCCGTTCCAAAACACATCAGATGGCTCGTATAAAGAACAGATTTACTTCTAGCAGCGGGTTTTAGGGAGAAGCAGTGAACTGGATTTCTGCAAATCATCCATGGTAGCGGTTTATATGAGGGCAGGTTACCGGTGTTCTGCAGATCTTGTGATGCTGTATGTTCTAGAATACAGCTCAGCACATGCATGAAAAATGGAGGAAGCTTAAACGAGCTGCTAAGATACTTTTTAGCTGAGAGCCAAGTCCTGCTGCAGGGCATATTGCTTTCCTTGCAGCCCGTCCACAGTTTCCCTTTTCCTTTTTCCACCTGTATTAAGGTCCGGTCCACATGCTGGAATCAGCATGTGTTCCTGCATCAGTTTCATTGGGCCTATAGTTTCCCTGGCTGCCATTCCCATCCGGAGGGTTGTACCATCTGGAGCTATATTACCTCCTTTACTCTCCCCCTGCTTTCCCAAGTTTGACATAATTGTGCTCACACCAGTGTTACATTTCCCATGGCATTAAAAAAGAATTAACAAAACTGATTTTTCTATTCAGAAGTGAAATTTCACTGTATCCTTGCTGGGGTGGAAGCCACCTTCTAAAGTGGAGCATGAACATTGTTTGTGCCAGTGGTATGGTTATGTTGTTAAGTGAATTGAGATGCTAGAACAGAGAAAGTCATGCGTACCGTAAAGCCTGCTGTCACTCCAGTAGCTAATGTTGCAAGGCGGGATGTGTGGGGAGGAAGGCAAAGAAGGATTCCCCTAATATCACACTGGTGCTGGGGCACACAACTCTGTTCTGCCCTGCTGTCTCCTGATGCTGATCCCATTAGCAGTGTAATCCCAGGGGAGAGCGAAACGAGAGGCAAGAACTGTACAAAATGCCCTCTGACACCTCTGACACAAGGCAGTGGCAGGAATGTGATGGAAGCTTTTTACAGAAAAAGAACTGGAAAACATGTATCAAAACATGGCAGACCTAGAATTTATTGACTTCAGTATACTGCTTAGCATCTGAAAATAAGTGTTCCCTTTCTGGTGTTTTTGGTTTACCTTCATGGTTTTGTTTAATTTTTTTTCCCAGACCTCCTCTTATTTTACCCTTTTAAACAGTGAAAAATATGGGACAGGCATAGTAACGCATACCAAAAGACGTAAATCTAGGTGTTGAAAACTTATATTGAAAGTTGAAATTTTTTAGTAGAGCTTTAAAAAAGGTAATTGTCTGCTTTTGAAACCTATGAAAAATGAATTTCAGTTCTGTAGTGAAAGTGGCTTTACTTTCCAGCAAGAGCTGTGTTTTGAGATGGAGAGTTTCTATCTGCACAGCCATTTAAAGCTGTCATGGGAGGGAGTTTTCTGTATTAAACTGGTTGTTTTCCAGTCATGTTGTAATTCATTGAATTGTGTATACAAGCACTTCAGAAGGCTGGTCTGTGCTCCTGACACGGAGGCCTGGTTTTTGCTTTAGCTCTCTCACTCCTGAGAGCTTCACAGGTTCTTTCCAAGGCAGTGACTGATGACTGCTTTGCCTCAACAGTTGCTCTTCCTGTGAGCTATTGCAGATAATTCTTCTTCCCTAATAAGCTGAAAGCAGATAACAGTTGTGACCCAAGCTCTTTGGCAGAACGACCGTCTGTGAATTGCCCGGGTGAGGAACTGAAAATGAAGGAGATTGTATGGAAAGTAGTTAATTCAAATCGATCTCATTCCTCGAAAGTCGAGTACCAAGGTGGTCTCTTTGCTTGCAGCTTCAGCACAAAGAATGGAGAAGAGCAGATTTCTATGCTGTATATTGAAGAGCCTGTCATTTTTTCTTTTTCCTCCCGTTAAAAGCCAAGTTGTGATAGCTGGGGCATCTGAAGAAAAAAAGAATTGTGGCAGAGCTCTTATTCTGTACTGCTGCATCCATCAGAGGAGTTAAAAAATATTATTTTTCATTATATATTAACCCTAGTGGGGTTTAACATAACAGCATTTTTAATTCATGACATGAGGAACAGCGCATACAAGTTCTATAGTCTTCTTAAGGCACTGGGCAGAAGCTTTCACTGAACACAAGGAAATCAGCGGGCAGCGATTGTGGCATGTACACTGTTTTATTCACATGTCATGGAGTGCCACCGGATTCCCTGGTCCTTGTCATTAGACCAGTCTGGTTTTTGTTTCCAAGTACATAGAACATAACGTTGCCTCTGTTGTTTATTCAGACTGTGTCTCAGCAGAAGAGTGCTGTCTCTCGCGTGTGTTCGAATACACTCCAATGGTAGGGTCCGCTCCAGGAAAAAGAGTAAATTTTGCCTACGCCTCTGAAGAAGGAATCTAGAGAAGGGATTGAGAGACCTGCGTTCCCATCCCAGCTCTGACGGTGGCTGTGGGCTGGCACCATTGGGCTTTCGTTTCTGTAGTGGCGGAATGATGGCAAAGGTGTTTACCCTCCGTGGTAGAAAATGGCAGAAATGACCTGAGTGCTGTTGGAGGCCTTTATCTATATGCACAAAATAAATGAAAGGCCCTTCTGTTCCCCTGTCCTTGTGTCTCTGCATTTTAGGGTTTTGTATTTAGATCTGAGAAAATCTATTTGTACTTGCAACTTTCCTTGGACAGGTGGACTGTGGGAGGGAATGGAAGGACAGAGATATTCTTAAAAACACTGCAAACTAAGTATTTGGAATAAGAATCTATTTTGTGTTGTTAGATAAGTTATACTAATTCTTAGTTAGTTAAAGATTCAGTGGCTAATGCTACAGGTAACCAAATAGATTCCTAGCTATGGTTTCATTGCTTATGATGCCTTCTTTGAAATGAAGAGTAAAATCTGGCTTCTAGACTGACCATTTTGATGAATAGATTAGAGCAGTTTTCAAGTGTGTCATACGCTGAGCTATTCCCACTGAAGCCAATGGGAGGTTCAGAAATACTTACTGTGTTACAGTAGAAAAAAAGTAAAGAGCAACTTAAGAGCAAATTGTAAAGCAATTCTGTTTCACATTGTGGTTTTTTCCTTTTGCAGGTGAAGAGTCTGCATTTTGCTCATCTGGCTTCCTACAGGAAAAACAACGTGAGTCGAAGTTCTCATTTTTCTTTGTACCGAGGCTGTTCAACAACTACAGATAATGACAGAACACAAATGTTAACCAGCACAGGTCTGGTGTTGTGTTCTGTTGAGAAGGGAGATGGGTGTGGAGGGACCGGGATTCTTTTGAGTTTTGTTTTAAATGTGTTTATTTTTAATGTGGATTATGCAAACGTACCAAGAAACTGCCTGTAACGTTATTTAATGCATTAGCGCCTTAAAGCATTGGCTAGAGTGGCAGAGTTGGAGTACTGGAGGGTGAAGCTGCTAGTATACATGATAGCTCATACAGGACAGTACAATGCGACTCAGTTTGGAGCGTAGGAGCCTTCAGTGCTTTGTGCTCTGGGCATCCTTCTCCCATCTCTGCCTAAAGAGATGCAAGAGGTGCTGCTGTTAAAGTTTCTGAGCGCTACAGGAATGAAAAGTAGTGCCATGCCTGGCATTGCTGGGGTTCCTTTGCTGCTAGTGCCCCACTTCGAGGAGTATATTCACTTGTCACTGTGCTGTTGATCTTTGTGTCCATTTGCATTGCTTGCTAAAGAAAGCAAACTGGCTTATAGAAATGAGTGGTGTTAATGAGGGTGTTTTCTTTCATCACAGTTCTCTCTGGGGACAATTGTCCGTTGCCCTTGTTGAGTTCACAGTGAAACGTCTGTTCACGATTACTGCAACTGTGTTCATAAGTGTGTGCTGTTACTCTGTGCCAACCCCTTCCCCTTTGGAAATCACGCTTTGCCCAGCTCATCTGCCTGATCTGAGAACTGGAGCTGAGGAGCACTTGGAAGTCTAGATCCTTGGCTAAAACCTGTGTGTTGCTTCTACTGCAGTGCTCCATAGTAGTCATGTACAAGATCTGGTAGTGTGTGTGTAAGTCTCATTCAATGAAGAAACAGCGTGGAAGTTAACACAGGCACTATCTCGTGTTGTGGCTTCCAGAACAGGATTGGGCTCAGTGATGCGTGCCATTATTTTCCCCTAAACAGTGCAGTTTGTGAAACTGCATCCGCAGTGTATTACAATATTCTTTGTCATTTGTTAATAGAAAGCATATGTTACAGCCTTCATGTGAACATATTTCTCATGACGGATTTGTCATTATAAACAGCTAGTAATAGCACAGCAGATGGCAAGAAATGGCATAGTTTCTCATGGGAGTGCAATAATGGAAATAACAGTTTTCTTTGGGGACTATCACCACCTTATGCTTTGTACCTAAAGCAAGTTCTCTTGTTTTTATTCTAAATTCCTCCCTAATTAACATGGCAAAATGTTAGGGATGCCTGAAATGGTCTGGGGAAAAAGAAAAAGAGGACCTGGCTTGATTCTTAGTAACAGGTTTGAACTGTACCTCATGTTCTTAGACGTTTGGGAATGATGGCGCAAATTCTTTTCTCCTAGATTCAAGGTACTTATTTACTTACTTTTTTGTCATGGAATGAACTGATGCTTTTCATGGCTGATTTAGGGTGTTGAATCACTTGAGCTTTCCTTTCACCTGGCTCTACTCTCATGCTGATGGCTGATCATGAGACCTGATGTACTCCACATGAAGGGACCGTTTGGGCAGTGAGTTATTTCAGGCAATAGACATGCAGCTTGCTTGACGTCTCTGTAAGTCACTGATGAACATGTGTAACATATATTATATATACCAATTCCAGGGGGAATTTGAGTCCAAAACAATCCCTGCCAGAGATGCTGGCTCACTGGTATCTGTGGTAGCAGTGTATGTTTCTGTATCCAGAAATACTTGATAAATCTCTTCCCTAGTCACTAAATTAGTTGGCTCAGATGGTAACCTCTTGTCCTGGGTACTGACTGCTAGACTGAAAAGTAGTATAATTTCTGTAATTTGGTTGCATTTAATTCAGGACTGTGAGCTGTCTTTCTTATAGTGCAGCATCTGATCAGCAATAGGTAAATGTCATTTTCTGATTTTACTCACCTGTTGACATAGTTGTTTAATAATGAGGCCACTGTTTCCATGTTGAACACCTGCAATGATCTCACAGTACTTATATTTGGCCACTTATTTTCATTAAGGTTACCAGGTATCCCAGGCTGGCTGAGTTAGCCCCAGGTTACAGGATGTGTCTCCAGGATGCTATTTTGTCTCAGATTTTCATCCAGGCATAGGATTTTCAGTTTTCAGATTGGGTTGAGAGAGTTTACTCTTTCTCCAAGGCTTCAGCCTCACTGTCTTGCTTTCTCTCTCCCCCAAGAGAATGAGAGACATGTATTCTTTTCATTTGACTTGTTGCTGTTGGAATATAATACCATTAATTTTGTTCTTTCCATCCCTGATACTTCTGTTGCTGGTATCAGACTACAAACCTGTAGAAGGTTACGAAAGGTGTTTATAGAATCATAGAATCATAGAATAAGTGAGGTTGGAAGGGACCATTAAGATCATCAAGTCCAACCGTTAACCTACCCTGATTTAAAAACACCCACTTCTAAACCATGTCCCTAAGCACCTCATCTACCCTTTTCTTAAACACCTCCAGGGATGGTGAATCCACCACCTCTCTGGGCAGCCCATTCCAATGTTTAATAACCCTTTGAGTGAAAAAATGCTTCCTAATATCCAATCTAAACCTGCCCTGACATAACTTGAACCCGTTTCCTCTTGTCCTATCACTTGCCACGTAGGAGAAGAGGTCAGCCCCCATCTCTCTAAAACCTCCCTTCAGGTAGTTGTAGAGGGTGATAAGGTCACCCCTCAGCCTCCTCTTCTCCAGGCTAAACAACCCCAGCTCCCTCAGTCGTTCCTCATAAGGCTTGTCCTCCAGACCCCTCACCAGCCTGGTAGCCCTTCTCTGGACACGCTCCAGCACCTCAATGTCCTTCTTGTAGTGAGGGGCCCAAAACTGAACACAGTACTCGAGGTGAGGCCTCACCAGTGCCGAGTACAGGGGGATGATTACTTCCCTACTCCGGCTCACTACACTATTCCTGATGCAGGCCAGGATGTTGTTGGCCCTCTTGGCTGCCTGGCCACACTGCTGGCTCATACTCAGCCGGCTGTCCACCAACACCTCCAGATCCTTCTCTGCCAGGCAGCTTTCGAGCCACTCCGCCCCCAGTCTGTAGCACTGCATGGGGTTGTTGTGACCCAAGTGCAGGACCCGACACTTGGCCTTGTTGAACCTCATACCATTGGCCTCAGCCCATCTGTCCAGCCTGTCCAGATCTCTCTGCAGAGCCAATCTACCCTCAAGCAGATCAACACGCCCCCCCAGTTTAGTGTCGTCTGCGAACTTACTGAGTGTGCACTCAATCCCCTCATCCAGATCATTAATAAAGATATTAAAGAGAACCGGTCCCAGCACCGATCCCTGGGGGACACCACTTGTCACTGGACACCAACTGGATTTAACTCCATTTATCACCACTCTCTGGGTACGGCCATCCAACCAGTTTTTTACCCAGCGAAGGGTACACCTGTCCAGGCCACGAGCAGCCAGTTTCTCCAGTAGAATGCTATGGGAAACGGTGTCAAAAGCCTTGCAAAAGTCCAGGTAGACAACATCCACAGCTTTTCCTTCATCCACTAAGCGGGTCACCTCATCATAGAAGGAGATCAGGTTTGACAGGCATGACCTGCCTTTCACAAACCCATGCTGACTGGGCCTGATCACCTTGTTCTCCTGCATGTGCCGTGTGATGGCACTGAGGATGATCTGTTCCATGACCTTCCCAGGCACCGATGTCAGACTGACTGGCCTGTAGTTCCCTGGATCCTCCTTCCGGCCCTTCTTATGGATGGGTGTCACATTTGCCAACCTCCAGTCAGCTGGGACCTCCCCGGTTATCCAGGACTGTTCATAAATGATGCAGAGTGGCCTGGTGAGCACTTCCGCCAGCTCCTTCAGTACCCTTGGATGGATCCCATCCGGCCCCATAGATTTGTGCACCTCCAGGTGCTGAAGCAGGTCCCTCACCATTTCCCTTTGGATTACAGGGGCTTCATTCTGCTCCCCATCCCTGTATTCTAGCTCAGGGGTTAGGGAACTCAAGGAACAACTGGTCCTACTGCTGAAGACTGAGGCAAAGACGGCATTAAGTACCTCAGCCTTATCCTCGTCCTTAGTCAATACGTTACCAGCCTGGTCTACTAGAGGACAGAGATTATCCTTAGTCCTCTTTTTATTGCCAATATATTTATAGAGACTTTTTTTGTTGTCCTTGACAACAGAAGCCAGGTTTAGTTCTAGCTGGGCTTTGGCCTTCCTAATTTTTTCCCTACATAGCTTCACTACCTCTTTGTAGTCCTCCTGAGCGGCCTGCCCTTCTTTCCAAAGGCCATATATCCTCTTTTTTTCCCTAAGCTGCAACACTAGCTCCCTGCTTAGCCAGGCCGGTCTTTTTCCCCGACGGCTTGTCTTCCGGCACATGGGGACAGCCTGCTCCTGCGCCTTTAGGACTTCCTTCTTGAAAAACATCCAGGCTTCCTGGGCTCCTTTGCCCTGGAGGACTGCCTCCCAGGGGACTTTTTCAACCAGGCTCCTGAAGAGCCCAAAGTCCGCCCTCCGGAAGTCCAAGGTGGCAGTTCTGCTGACCCCCTCCCTTGCTTCTCCCAGAATTGAGAACTCTATCATTTCGTGGTCACTGTTGCCAAGACGGCCTCCGACCATCACATCCCCCACAAGACCTTCCCTGTTGACAAACAACAGATCCAGCAGGGCACTTTCCCTAGTTGGCTCTTTCACTAACTGTGTTAAGAAGTTATCCCCAGTACCTTCCAGGAACTTTCTAGACTGTTCCCTCCCTGCTGTATTGTATTCCCAGCAGATGTCTGGCAAATTGAAGTCACCCACGAGGACTAGAGCTCGCGACCTTGAGACTTCTCCCAGACGTTTATAGAATATTTCATCTGCCTCCTCATCCTGGTTGGGCGGTCTATAACAGACTCCTACTACAATATCTGCCTTGTTAGCCCTCCCCCTGATCTTTACCCATAAACACTCAATCCCATTATCACCATCTTCTAATTCAAAGCATTCATAACACTCCCTGATATATAGGGCCACACCCCCGCCTCTTCTTGCTCGCCTATCCTTCCTGAAGAGTCTATAGCCATCCATGGCAACATTATAGTCATGAGAGTCATCCCACCATGTTTCTGTGATGGCAACTACATCATAATTACCTTGGTGCACGATGGCTTCCAGCTCCTCTTGTTTGTTGCCCATGCTACGTGCATTAGTGTATAAGCACTTCAGGTGGGCTATAGGTCCTTTCTCCTTTTTACTAGAGGGAGCTAAAGTTCTGCTATCCCCAGACATCTTCCTAAGGAGCCCGGTTACACCCCCTGTCTTTTCCAAGTCTAGAGCCAGCCCACCAATTTCAGGATTTTTGCTAGCAACCTTGGATCTATCCCCATCCCCCTTCGAACCTAGTTTAAAGCCCTGTCAATGAGCCCCGCCAACTGCTGCCCTAAAACCCTTTTCCCCCTCTGAGACAGGCTTTTGGTGTCTGTTGCCAGCAGGCCTGGTGTCCTGAAAAGCAGCCCATGGTCAAAGAACCCAAAATCTTGCCGACGACACCAGTCTCTGAGCCAGGCATTGATTAGTTTGTCAAAGCCTGGATTACAACTCCTGAGCAGAGCTTCTATTAAAATGTTAAGAAATTTCCCTGCAGAGGAAATGGGAAATTGAACACTTTTAAAATTATTGTTGTTATTTTAATGAAATTACTCCTTCCCCTTTCCATACTTCAGCTGTTGCTGTTTCAGAATGCTGAAATATCCAGCCCTGTGTTTATATTACTCAGCTGAACTGCCCAGAGGTATCTGGGAGGCTATTGCTGTGTCCAGAACGGCAGTGCCACTTCCCTGTAATCACTTCAGTTGGTGCAATTATGTGAACGCACAAGCCAGAGATTTGGGAGAAGCTGCGGCTGAGGAAGGGGTAGCAGAATTAAACCCCCGTGCGTTCAGTGTGTGAAACTTTTTTGAAACTTCCTGCTAATGAAGAAGCAATAATAAATATCTGCATATTTCTAAATATAGGCAGGATTGTGTGTTAATCAGTAGACTAATGAGGTTTTGAATAGCTAGGCAGTAATTTCTTAGCATGTCAGCAGTGTTCTTGAAGTGTGGGAGAATTACTGGGTGCTCAGGTTAACTTCTGCAAGGTGTAAGCGCATTCTGATGATATGCAAAACCTGTGTCTGTATTTCTCTTTTGTTTGTATTCCTGCTTGTTGGTTTTGTGTGTTGATTTTCTGCATTTTAAGATTCCAGTGCTTAATCTAGAAAAGGACGGCTCAGGCCTGGGGAAGGCGAGATCCGAGTAACATCACTTTCACCCTACAAGAGCCCTTATTCAGGTTGAGATAGATCTTCAAGTAAACAGAGGGTTCTGTGTGCTTTTCCTGGTTTTCTTCTCTCTGGCAAATGAAGTCTTAGAATACATGGCTCCACATAGACTGCTCAGATCTCACTTTCTGAGTCCTGTACTTAGCAGTATGGGACAATGAAAGGAGGGAGGCATAATGATCGCAGTGAGGGCCAAGGGCTGCTGCGGTGAGTCTCGCTGAACAGGACAGAAACCAGACCCAAGATCTCTTTCATATTATGGTTCGCCCAGACGGCAGGTGAAGTGTGAGAGTACCCCAGCATCCACGTGAGGTAGGAACCCTACACAAGGCTCTTGTGACGTGTTATATGAAGTGCTTTGACAATGTGCAATGCACGGTTAGCGAAAATGCAGGAATTTTGCCTGATTTCTAATATGTAGCCTGTGGGAAGGACTCCCGTTGGAGAAGCTCCTGGGAGACTGTCTCCCGTGGGAGGGACCCCACGCTGGAGCAGGGAAGAGTGTGAGGAGGAGGGAACGGCAGAGACATCGTGTGGTGAACTGACCACAACCCCCATTCCCGTCCCCTGCACCGCTCAGGGGGAGGAGGAAGAGCCGGGGCTGTGTAGGGTGGCTCAGCAGCTGTGTCTACATAGAAGTTTTCAAGTGTTTTGCTCCCAGGAAAGCGTTGAAGCAAAGGCTGGGTTTTGAAAGCTGTCAGCATGTTTGGAGACCTGGTTGCTTTTGTAAACTTGGACATGAGGAGGGCAGTTGGAACCCGGCACCGCTGCCGCCTGCCCAGTACCGACAGAGTAGTTTGGGTGCCAGCAGAGGAGCTAACCTGCTTGGGGAAGGAGATTTCAGCGTGCTCTCCTGTTCCCATGTCTCCTCTCAGTGTGCTAGATTTGGGAGGCCTAGCGGGTTCCACAGCTGGTGCATTTGCAGGTTAATTAACAGACAAGACAAAACGAATGAACAGAAAATTTTAAATCTTATCCCACCCTGACCTTTCCTGACTGCATCACTAGCTGTTACAACCCACTGGTTTCTGACTCTGTATGGGATTTGGGTACCTTTTTTGTTACTGTAATTTACGTAATGATACAATTAGCATGAATTGGTATAATGATGGTATGAATCAAGACAGCTGGAAAAATCTGTAGAATGTTGATAATGTCATCAGAGAGGTTCAGTCCAGCAAAACCGTGTTATTATTTTACCTCATTAAAGCCCTTCCAGTAAACAGTAAAACACATAATTTCTGTGTAATCAGTTTCATTTCAGTGCCTAATTAAATTTCTGTCATTTTCTCTAGTAGGTCATACTGTCCATTTCTGTATCCTACAGAGCTGTAGCCGCTGAATAGTCTTACCCTTTATATTGTCATCATGACAGAGAAGATCCCCCAGTAATTTAAGCCTGGTATTTAACCTAAACACTAAAGCTGAACCAATGTAGACCCAAAATCTGATTATCTTCCAAAGTATATGATCAGCACATCTCTTGAAATAAAGGCATGTATTGATCCCCTTACACACGCATGACACACAGCCCCCCCATCCTCCCCCACTGCGGGACTGCTTTGAATTCAGGCAAGTTTGTTTCTTTGGGCAGTGCAGTGCTGAAGATCTGTCCATTGAAATTCCTCACTTGTGCTGCAAATCAGCAAAAAACCACCTGGCTCCTGGCCTTTCTCTGTGCTTCCCCCTCCAATCTTCTCATTCTTTTTATGTTAAAACTGTACTTCTAGGTGCAGATTTTCAAAACGACACTCTACATTCTAACATTACTGCAGCCTGAACTTTTGGCAGTGTAGTAGTGTCCTGAAGACAGTTGAACTGTGCACATCGGTGTGTCTGAAAGAAAGGAATACCTTGTATGCTTCCATAGACTGATCTGTGTGTCATCATTGCTGTAATCTCTGATACTGCAAGTTGATACCGTGTTTTTTCTTTTTCTCAGCTGAAGTGAGAAAGCAGTTTTGAAAGAAGCCAAACTTTATGATACAGGGCTATTTTAACAATGGAATAGAAAATGTGATTCAAACAATGCCTAGAATCCTAGTGTCCAGTCATCTATGACATCTGTGTGTGTGTGAAGCAAGGAACTATCCTGCAACCTGGCGTTTGATGCATTAGGGAAAAAGAAGCTACCCTCTCTGCTCTCTAGAAGCGTATCTTAGAACAAGGTTTTCAAAGGAACAGTGCACAAGTGATCCCAGGAGGTGTTTTGTCTGGTGCGTTGCACTGTACAGATAACCAAAGAGGTTTGTGAGCATGTGATGAGGAGTCCTGGGTTTCCTGTTTGAATATTCTCTTAAAGATAAATATTGTGGTTCACTGTAAGGTGGTGCTTCATGGCCCTGAATAATCCTTTTTCATGACACAAAACTAATGTTTCAGTGCTACTGGTTGTGTTGTGAGCTTAGATGTTAAGAAACTGACAGTTTTTCATATGATGACCTTCAGAAAAAAGTGAGTCTTCTGGACAGGCTTATGGAAACAACACTTTTAACTAGAAGCAGCTTTAAATTGCAGAGACTTCCAGAAAGCAGTTGCATTTGGTGGAAGTTCAGGGTTTATGGGTGCGTGTTGTTGGGTTTATTTTCTGGTGTTTTGGTTTTTGTTGTTGTATTGTTTTCTTTTATACAAGTATTAAATGACTAATCCTGTAAATCCTTGCCTACCAGAAAGGCAAGAATAATTACCGTGCTTTTAAATATGGAGAAACATAGCCACAGAGGTTGAATACATTTCTAGTGGCTATAAGGAATGACAGTGGTAGAATCTGCGGTAGAATTAGCTTTCAGTCCTAATGCAGAAGAGTACACAGTGTTTGAAATGTGTTTTGGACTAAATTCAGTGCTTTTAGAATAACCTGGCCAGACCCTGCTTAATCAGTGTTCTTGGGGAGGTGAAAATTACGGTCCGCTCCCTTACGGTCTGGCAGACTGCCTATAAACATACGTCAAATGGAGCGGAACCACAAACGCGGTGTGAACGCAGAATGCCAAAAAGAAAAGTAAACTGACTCATCTATAGCATTATGTGATGCATCTATTTTCTTCTGCCTTGCTGGAAGAAACAGAGGAAAATGTATTTTAAATCCAGGAAGCTGTCAGTGAACTACTTTGGTATTATTATTTAGTACAATCCTCTCTCATTCATGACTAAAACTTGTATCTGTCATGGAGGGAGGAAGCCTCCCAGTTTTTCTCGGAACCGCTAACCCACGTGAGATGAGTAGAATTTTAAGGCTGCAACACTGCAGTCAGCTGAAGTTTTAAATTGCAAATTTCTGGCGTTGACATTCTGAAGGGTTTCAGAGCCGCCTCCTCCCCGCATGAGAGGGAGGAGGAGGTGTTACAGAGGTAGGAGGATTTACATCTTGTATGGAATTTCATCATTGTCTGTAGAAGGGAAAAGCACATTTCCCTTCCCCAAAGAACTGAACCCCACAACTTTAGCTGAAGTAATTCCCCTTCACTGAGATGTCGCAATATTTAATTTCTCTGTTTAAGTCCACTGAGGTATAGGAATAAAAGGTCTTATCTAAAGACAGCCTGGCACTTTTAGTTCGTAATTTTTATCTTTTAAACGAAAGACTGGCATAGCTGGACCATGTCATAGTTCTCATAAAGAACTTTTACTGGTCTCTGTTGCTTCTTACTACATGAGAGGGTTATATTTAGGCAAAGGTTGAGATGCTGGACTTAGCAGTTAATCATGGCGATTTTGCCATTTTGGCACATTTCAATGAATAACTAATTTTTAGCTTTTACTATTCCATATCTTAAAGAGAAATTAATATTGTGGAGAACAATGGCATATAAGGTAAAGAAGCAAGCATCGTGAAATGAGTAGGAAAACTCATGAGTAGGAGCACATTTAACAGATAAAGCAGAATGCATCTCTACTGGTCGAGGTACCACTAGAGTTTGTATTTCAAAGGAAACCAATTTGTTGTTCCTAGGTCAATATTGGTTGGTTCATAGATTGCTAGCAGACTGAACAAATAAACTCAACTTGTCAATGGTTTAGGTGTTAAACTCTTCCTCTCAGGTGTACTTGTAGATGTTATGTGTTTCCTGTCTCAATTAAAAAGTCACTGCTAAGAAACTGAGACGGTAGCAGAATCAATCACATTGTAGATGTTTTAAATTCTAAATGGAAAACCATCAGGTTTCAGTTTTGCTACTCTCTTTTTAGCATCTTTGAAAAAAAGCCAGTTGAGTGCTGTAAACCTGGAATTTTCATAATACTGCTAGAAAGTGAAAGGGAGCATCCTACCAAATATCTGGTTTGTGGGTTATAGTGGCCGTCGGGTACTAATTTTTAAAGAACGGCTGTGTGTTGAAGGCAAGAAAAACCTAAATATTGTGTTCTAATGTCTTCTAATTCAGAGAATGACTGAGGTTGCAAGGGACCTCTAGAGGTTTTATAGCCCAACTCCTCTGCTCAAAGTAGGGTCATTTACAGCAGATTGCTTGGGGCTGTGTCCCGACAGGTTTTGAATATCTCTAAGGGTGGAGACTCGTAACTTATTTGAGCAACCCATTCCAGTGTTTCACCACCCTCATAGTAAAAAAAAAATCTTTCCTATATTTAAATGGAATTTCCTGTATTTCACTTTGTGCCCATTGCTTTTTGTCCTTTCACTGACTATGATGAAGAGGACTCAGGCTCCATCTTCTTTACTTCCTCATGTCAGGTATACACATTGTTGAGATTTCCCCCACATACCCCAAGCCTTCTGTTCTCAAGGACAAATAGTCCTATCTCTCTTAGCCTCTTCTCATGTCAGGTTCTCCTGTCCCTTAATCATCTTTGTCTCCCTTGGCTGGTCTTGCTCTGGTGAGTCCATGTCTGTTGTATACTAAGGGGCCCAGAACTGGACACAGCAGTGCAGATGTCATCTCACCAGTGCTGAGTAGAAGGGAATGGTCACCTCCCTTGACCTACAGACACTTTTCCTAATGCAGTCCAGGATGCGGTTGGTGCTCTGCTGCAAGGGCACATTGCTGGGTTCGGGTCAACTTGTTGTCCACCAGAATACTCAGGTCCTTTTCTGCAAAGCTGCTTTCCAGACGGTTGGTCCCCAGCCTGTGCTGTTAAAGTGGGGTTGTTCCTCCCCAGATGCAGGACTTCGCATTTCAGTTGGTTGAACTTCGAGATTTCCTTTGACCCATTTCTCCAGTCTGTTGAGATCCTTCTGAATGGCGGCACAACCATCTGGTGTTTCAGCTACACTCCACAGTTTTGTATTGTCTGCAAGCTTGCTGAGAGTACACTCTGTCCCATCATCTAGGTCATTAATAAAGATGCTAAACAGGACTGGAATCAGTTGTGACCCCTTGGGGTACACCACTAGTCACTGGCTTCCATCTGGACTTTGTGCTGCTGATCACAACCCTTTAAACCTGGTGCGTCAGCCAGTTTTCAGTACATCTCACTGTCCGCTTACGTAGCCCGTACCTTCTCAGTTTCTCTATGAGGATGTTATGAGAGACGGCATTGAAAGCACTACTAAAGTTGAGAGAAACAACATCCAATGCTCTCCCTTCATCCACCAAGCCAGTCATCTCATCACAGAAGGCTATCAGGTTGGTTAGGCATGATTTTCCCTTTGTAAATCCATGCTGACTACTAGCAGTCACTTTCTTGTCCTTGTGTCCACAAAGCACAGTGGCCATTAGAATACCTCACAGAGACAGCAGCAAATCGGAAGTTTGATGTTTTTCTTCTTGCCTCCTCTTTCTTTACCTGAGAAATCAGTGTTCCAGGATCTGATTGCAGAACCCTGTAAGCTAAAGTGTGAGTAAGTGGGCTTCAGTGTGTTTTTTGCAAAGCTTTGCTCATCTCCTCTGATGTAGATGTCTCGCAAGTGCTGTAAGAGACAGAAGTATGGAACATTCCTTTAATTTGTAAGGAAGAGATTGGCCCCGTGTATAAATGTGACAATGAAGCTGACAACAGTGCTAATCAAATTTCATCCTACAGCTGTTGCCTAGGTAACTAACACACGCAGCTGCAGAAAAAAAGACTGCATTATGAAGAGACCATAAAGATCCTGTAGCAATTCTCTTCAATGACTGAAGAAACACAGTGGGGGAAAAAAAAGTAGATACTGCTATATCATCATCTTTTTCATCCTCAAGGACAGAGAAGGCAAGCCTTTTCATAACCAGCTGTAGGAGTTTTGTAGAATAGAATAGAATAGAATATTTTCAGTTGGAAGGGACCTCCAATGATCATGTAGTCCAACTACCTGACCTCTTCAGGGCTGACCAAAAGTTAAGGCATATTACTAGGGACATTGTCCAAATGCCTCTTAAACACTGACAGGTCTGGGGCATCGACCGCCTCTCTGGGGAGCCTGTTGCAGTGTTTGACCACTCTCTCTGCAAATAAATGCTTCCTAAGTTTTGCTTCCCAAGGCCAGACAGTGGACAGTCTCATGGTCTTAAAGCTGATACTGTGAAAGTTCCACCACTTACAGCAGGTTGCTGGCCAGCCAGGCTGCCTAAGAAGTAGTCACAAGTGGGTCTTTTGGTCTGTTTGGTTGTCTGAGTTTTGTCGATTGGTCATGCTCCGAAGTCAATGCAGAGACTTTTATGCTCTGTGTGTGCATGCAGAGGATGTTGCATGCACAATCCTGTTGTGAAAAGGTATTAGCAAAGCCCTGTGTTTCTCTGCAATGGCACTAGCTATTTTTCAGGTTACAGGGTTTTTTGAGGAGAAACTGTCTTTTGCTCTATCATCTGCTACTTCTATTTTGCATCCTGATAATGGAGCACTGCAGTTACTTCTGGGAATTTCACAGGTAGTCACAGAGGTTTGTGGAAGAGCTGTATCCTGAAGCTCTTTGGAGAAAGTTCACTTGCCTATATGTAGGTTTTTAGTGCTATTCAAGACATGCCAGAGTATCTAAAATACCTGTATGGGAGAAGCAGAGATGACGCAGAACCTCGGGTGACTTTTTCTGTTGCTGCTCCGGAAAGGCACAAATGTCCAACAGCAGCTGTACCAGTAGTACATACCTCTGTATAAGGACACGAATCCTGTTCTAAGTGTTGCTGTTAAGAATGGAAGAGCCCTCTAACATGTAGGGCTGCATGAAACCTTGTCTGTTGTTCTGTTTGTCCACAGGATTTTCTGTGAACTGATCTTTCTGTCCTGAAACTAGAAATGTGCCTTATCTCCACAGATGTCTGTAAAAGATGAGGCAGCCAAATACTTACATGATCAATTATGTCTCTTTTCCTTTCAGGCGAATTATATAGAGCCTCTTTAAGAAAGCAAAGGTTCCCGGCACAAGGCAGTATTGAAATACATGAGGACAATGAGGTGAGATTGTTTCCCAAAACAAGCTGTGCTGATTTCCAAGAACTAGACACGTGGAAATACTTTCATATTGTATTATGGAATTATAAACCTATTTAATGGCTTAGTGTGTCCTTTATTATTTCCCTTATTCAGTAGGTGTACATGCAATCACTGAAAATCATCACAATCTTTTTAGACATTGCATAATTAACTTAGGTGGAAACATGATCCAGTTCTCTGAACAGAAATTGTTACATCTACCTAGTGGAAATGCAGGTTTCTGAAGCAGATTCAGCAGCAGTCATGAAATTGATGGTAACAGAATTGCTTCTTTTTAGAAGCAGCAAAGAATCTAAACAAGCTGTGTTCCTTCTGGTTAACTGATTGAACTGGTCCTCTGTCCACGCATAGGACAGGCAGCAGAAATGTCTACTTTTCCATTTTTGAAGAATTCCAATCCTACAGTCCCTGAAAACGATGACAGTCTTTGATTGACTTCAGATGCCCTTTTGATTAGCCCTTGAGCCCCTTGTCTCAGTCATGGCTGAACTACTGCTGAGAGGCAAATTGATTTCATTCTCTTTGAATCCTCCTGTGAAGGACACCAGTTAAATCCAGCTGAGAGACTTTTTGTAACAGTGACTTTAGCAATGTTGACCCGCTTGAATTTTTCCCTCTGAAGCTTTCAGTTCCACCAACATCAGCAGTGACACTTATTTACAAGCTGGCATTGGCTGTGGAAGGAGCTACTCTTAGCTTTTAAAAGGAATTACATTTCTCTTCTGAATAACTGGAATGGGACCACGTGGAGAGGGAAATTGTAAATTAGAGCAAGGAAAAGTAGAACCATAAAGATTCTTACAAGATCCAGTACTAAGCAGATATAAGGCAGGTCAGCAAAACGACTTCACAATGAATACTTCTACTGGATAGTAAAAATCATGGGCTGAGCAGAGAGAGTGGCTTTATGGAACAAAATATAATTCTCTCATTTTCAGCCACTTCTCTGTCACCATTATACAGGTGCTAAAGTTACCAATTTCTTTGTCTTATACATGTAAACATTTCCACCCTTACCCCTCACTAAACTACAGCCTGAAATGTGTGTGTTTATTGTCAGCTTTTCTGATTAAAGAATTAAACTCAGAGCAGTTCTTCTTGTTTTATATTTACTGTTGAAGACCGTGGCTTTCGTTCCAGAACTTAAGAATAAAGCATTCAGAACGTTGCCTGATTCTCAGTAAATCACCCAATCTAGCAATTAACAGTCCTCAAACAAATACAAAAAGTGTTACTGTTATTTTTATTTTGTGATCATATTTGGTCAGGAACTAGAAGTCTCTAGGAATCGTGGTTCAAAGCAAAGAGGAGAATGGCAGTCAAGATTTTAAAAAAAACAAACCCCAAAAATCTCCTAATCTTTTAATGCATTACTGAACTCTTTGAGTGCACATAGCTCTCAAGGGGTAAAGAAGAAAAAAAAATGGAGTTGTGAGATATTTAAAATCTTTTTCCAGTCTCAAGTAGGTAACATCTTGTTTATTCTACGGAGCACACAGATTATTATCTGTGTATGCACATATTCACATATTCATAAATGTATTTGTGAGGTTTATGGATATCAGCAATGATACATTTTTTACTCTTTCAGTAAACGTCTGGGTAAGTTAGCACCATTTTTCATTTTAATAAGAAGTTGCCAATCTCAAAAGGCTGAGATAACTGTATCATCTGCTTTTGCTGGATGTTTTCGTTGGCAGAGAAATTTGTCTTTTTAGAACCTGTGATGATTTGAGTTAGAACCGTTCCAGTAAATGCAGCAGCCTCGTTCATGATACCTAGACAGACGTTCGCTTAGGCTGTCTGTGGATGTTGGAATTCTTCTCCAGTCTCAATATAGTTAAAATAGCTTTTGATATACACAAAGCTGTTTATAATCTTTGTTGATCTGAAATCTACATCTGTGCTGCGAGGGTTTTCTGGCAGAGCATACATACTGTGCTCTACCTGGTTCAGACATACTTGAATTAAATGGAACACAGGGCACACACACCACCCCCACCTCCCCCCACAGAAGGCAAGTATCACAAAAAAATCACAGTGGGGTTGGGAGAAAAAAATCATTGCTCGCTGCTTGTGAACATTGACACCAAGTATACCAACGCTGTCCATAAAAATGCTTCCTCCCTTCTTATTCCCTGTTTTTCTCACAGGAAGGAGTTCAACACCAAAACTGCAAAACTCATGTGCTAATTTTGATCCTACATGGGGGGAACATCTTGGACACTGGAGGCATGGACCACAGCAGCAAGCTGGCAGACATCAACACCTTCAGTTCTGTGTTTGAGAAAGTGACCCGAGCCCATTTCCCTGCCGCTTTGGGCCACATCTTAATCAGACTTGTTCCCTGCCCAGCAATCTGTTCAGCAGCTTTCTCTCTTGTTTCCAAGTAAGTCGATTTGCATTTTCTAATGTTTGGCTTTGCAGTGTGGTTTTGAATGGCTTTCTGTGACCTGTCTTTTTTATAAAGAAATGTTGTGAATCCTTCTTAATCTTTTGCTTACTGCAAGACTTGGAAGAATCTTTCATCCTTTCCTAAGCAGATGTATTTGTTAAAAAAAAACAACCACCAAACACAAAGAACCATCAAAACCAGAAAACTAAAACCCATGATGGACTACAGCCTGTTGTCCACATGCACCCAAAAGAAAAAAAAAATCCAGAAGAAATCTGGACAGAAGAAGAAAACTGTGATAACTGTTAACTTTTCCTCCCCCTCCCAAGTATGACCCCCCCAAAAAATCAGTAGTCAACTTCTATCTTATTTTAACATTGAAGCATAGCTAGATCTGCCTGTGGATATGCCAACTGATGTTTGTCTGTCATTTATCTGTTCATTATTTGGCCATTGTAGGGACAGGATGTTAGAGAAGACCCTCATGCTAGTTTTAATGTTTCCTGTTTTAAACAAAAATGGCATGTTGCTAACATTGGTTTAGGAATAAAGTGGAGATTGTGAAGTGTTGCTGAGAAACTTAGACTGATTTGAGTAAATTCTGCTTTGCACTGGAAATTGAGAACAGAAAGAAATATCTAAAACAAGAGCGATTTAACATGTCTTCTTGGTGAAAGAGAATTTACATATGAACATGGTTTTTGCATTTTAAGATGACAAAACTTTAGTATTGTTCATTCCCAATAGCAGCTACTGCACTTTGTGTCCTGTAGTGTTTTGTGGTAGGCCACTCATTTATCGTCATTAACCTGTAAGAATGGCATATACAGAAGTGTCTTGGGTGGGCTACGAAAGATGCATCTCTAGGAAACAGTGCTTTTGGCTAATGAAGGCATCAGCTCACAGTAAACTAGAATTTGGTTGCATGGATCGTGAAAAGGGTCCGTTAGCTTTAATGGAATTTCCCGTCTGAGCAGATCCATTTGCTAACTGATATAAAGGGAGATGGCACTCATGACGTTGCCCTTGCTAACATGAGAGATGGGTGGTTTGCTTTAAGCAGTTTGGTAATTCACATGCATAAAAGTAGGTAGACCCCAGTCCAGAGCTTCTAGCGAGCAACTGGGAGAGAATGACAGTAGATACTGGATCAGCTCTTTATTAATGAAGAGCACTAGACAAGTATGCCTTAAACATCTTGTCATTGATAAAATTAGTAAATTTCTCAACTAGCGTAACTCTGCAAGCTTAAATGACACTGAGCTATAGTATGGTTATGCTACATGACATTCACATTTACATTTCTAGCTGTCAGGTCCTGTTTCTGTCTGAGACCAGGTTCTGCTAGGAAACAGTTACTACTTGCTGTATGAACAAGAAATAATGATTTCATTTTAGGAAGTTGCTTATTATGGAAAGAAAATAGTTTTCTGGGTTTGGGATTTGGGGAGAGTTTTGGGGATGTTGGAATTTTTGGAGGGAGGTTGTTTTTTTTTTGGGGGGGGGGGGGTAAGATAATTATCACAGAGACAAAAGTCTCATAGTGTCTGGCTTAAAGACATAGTTCATCAGATCACATTGGCATTAAGTCTAGTGGCTTTCTGAGATTCCTGGTAGTCACTTCTGCATTTGAAAATTATTGTAATGTAAAAAGCTGTGATAATTTTTTGGTACAAAACCAAGTCACTATGAAATACTAAATGCAGCTTGCAGAGAAAGAGTAGTTAGCAACTGCATCTCAGAGACCTGCTTAGTCTAGTATTTCATAGAATCATAGAATCGTTTTGTTTGGAAAAGATCTTTAAGATCACTGACTCCAACCATCACCCAGCACTGCCAAGTCCACCACTAAACCATGTCCCTCAGCATCATATCTACATGTCTTTTAAATACCGCCAGGGATGGGAACTCCACCACTTCTGCACTCAAAGCAAGAACGTAACTCTGAATTGTTAACTCTGTGTCAACAATGGTAGTTTTGAAGTTTCTGTGTGCATGCTTATGTGAAAGGTATTGTCGCCTTGCAAAACTATTACCTCTATTAATTTTAACAATTGTTATGTTTATGGCAGTAGCAATTTCAGATATGCACTCTTTTTGACAGTGCTGTGAGATGTGAAAAATGAGATGTAGCAACTCCTTCTGGAGAGGAAATACGGCTGTAGTTATAGTGCCCGCTTGGGCGTCAGGAGATGCGGATGCCATTCCTGGGTCTGTAACAAATTTCCTGGTTGACCATAAATGAGAAGATCAGTCTGTTGGTGCCTCACTTCTCAAATCTGTTGCACAGAAACAAGGCTAACATGATACAAGGAGGAATTTTTCTGTCATTAACCAAAGGCCTAACATAAAGCCTGAAAAAGAAACAGGAAGGTTTCTGCCGTCTGGATTGTGCCGCTAGCCTAGGATATATGAGAAAAGCTCGAGGGATGTAGGAGTAGGAGAGTACCATGGTTAAGGCGTGTTCCCTGAAAGCTGGAAAGGAAACGGCTGTGCTGAAACTCTGCTCTGACGACGGGAACCTTTTTAAGCATGAGAGCAGGTGATTTGTGAGAGAAGGAGGGTGATCTGGGTGTTTCTTTGTCAGATTATTAAGACCAAGGAACAAAGGCTGATCTTAGGCTATATGGTTGAGGAGATGTTACACTTTCATTCCAAGCCTACTAATGGCCAGGTAGCCTTACAAGCAATAGTGTCACCAACTTAATTTTACACCCCCCACCCCAACAACAACAACTTTTCCGTGCAGCATTACTTGCATGCTAAATGAATGAAAGTTTTAGCAGGTGTTGAGCAAACTTTCCACTGAGTGCTGTATGATTGGCTTCCGCATCATCATAATGATGTGGCTCTGGTGAAATGAATTTAGAAATAACAAATGGAATTTTCCATTGGATGTATCCGCTTCAGTAGCTGCTCTTCCTTGCCCACTTTTTCAGTCTTGAAATTCACTCATTAAATGAGAGAACCTTTTCAGGTGACATTTCTTTCCTTAGTGATATTTTCCTTGACATAAATATTTTAAATGGCACGATAGAGAAAGGAGAAAGAAACACATGCTCTTGAGCCTGCTTCAGCTCTTCTACAAGTGTAAACCAGGTGTAACTAGTGAACTCTCTAGTGATGGGGTGGAGAGAATCAGATTTGCTTGATTGCTTCTTTTCTAAACAAAGAGAAACTCCTCCTGTTTTTGACTGGGGCTTCTCATAAGTCATGGTCTTTTTGTTGCAGTATGGTGACCAAGGTTACATTTGAACCTCATGTAGAGCACAAAACCCTGCAGAAGAGCTGAGGAGGTCTAAAACCATGTTTTGGACCATAAGATGCAGGCATGGTCCAAATGAGAGTTAGAGAGGAGAGATGGGGAATACATTAAAGTTGTGAAATAGTGGCTGGACTTAAAGCTGTGACAGGCACATAGGGAGAAGAGGTGACAGGGTGCAGACCGGACTGGTGGAAGGTGTGCCTGACTGTTCACACTAAGGGGCGATACACTGAAACAACCAGGAAAGGAGAAGAGTGTATGTCCCAGTCACTGCCCTGTAAAACAAGAGGACTGGTAGTAGAAGAGGAGGTGAAGCATCAGAGAGTCTTTGGGAGATCATCGTTGCGCATTCGGGCCATTGGTTAACACAGGGCTCAGTAGTGTCTCTTCGTTATCCCATAACGTGGTGCCTGAAGGTCCCAACTATCTGGAAGAAGAGCTGGTGGAGTGGAAGGAAGAGTGTGTGCTGGCAGCCCAAATGAACAGAGCTCCCACTTTCTTTCTCTGTTTTTTGATTCCATCTTGTTGCAGCACGTGGTATTCAGCCAGACTGAAAATAGCCAGGCTGGGTGTTTGAATGTCTTGTAGAATCATTCCCAGCACTGACGTAAGATTGGTATTGCCTCGGTATGTTCTTGTGTGGAGCTGCTTGTGATGTAGAGAAGGAGAGAGGATTCCCTGCTCTCACATTTCTGGAGCTTCGCACCAGCAACTTTCACAGCCAGAGCTCCAGGATGCAGTTGTGGAACATAAACTTGTGGTAAACATTCCATTTAGTAAACTGTGGGGGAGGAAGTGTGTTTTTAATTACTGTAATGTTTCATTGAGGGTAAGCCAGATGACTGACTAAGCAGCAGCACAAGATTTCTTGTTTGGTTTGAACGGATCCTCCATCTTCTGAATGTGCAGGCATAGCGCGTGCCAAGGCAGTACAACCCTCTGTTTGTCTTGGCATAGGTTTTGAATTATGCTGTGTCTGTGTGCTGAGTGCCTGGGTTCAGCAGGATTCCACTGGGACTTTTCATGTGAGCGCACCTATGCAGCTCTCCTCCCTGCCTTGCAAACAGCGGCCTAAAGGAAAGGGATCTTCCAGGGCAAAATCACCCCATCTAGTAAAAGTTTCAGGTTGTTTAATCTGGTCAGCTCCTTTCTACTCCCATCACTTTTGGTTTCCTGTGTCTCTCATATTAGTCAGGAAAACACTGTTTATGCAACCTGTGTAAATTTATAATGAATGACTGGTCTCCTGTGACACTTATCTCCATCTTTGTTGCTAAGGACAGATAAGGGTTAAAACTAAGGCATGTTCTTGTTCCAGCTAGATGATTTGAGAGCTATCTATCTCTTCCCTTTTCAGGGAGAAAAATATCCCAGAGTGGATCAACTGTTATGCTTTTTATAGCATATGATTTGATGAGCATACATTGATTCACACCTCGGACTAGAGCTCCCAAATTACAGTGTTAGCCAAACTGGAGAACAGTAATTGCATATTTGGGGGCGTGGGGGAGAGGAAGAGAGAAGGAAAGAAAGGCCAAAACAAAAGTTGCATTTAGGAACATTTACAAAGCAAACACTTAAGTAGGAAAGAGCATATGAATAATCAAATGAGATGAAAGTGTTTTGTTGGATGACTTTTAGAGTGCTCAGCCCCTTGTGTGCTCCTCGCGCAATGGTGGGTCCTGCAATGTAAGCTCCTAATAAATTTTTTAAAATACTTTTATAATTTAATTACAAAGTGTATGAAGAAGTGTAGTCATCCAGTCATTATGACTTGAGTATTTTCTATTCCTTGTTTTTCTTTCATCCTGAAATTGGAGGAAATAAATGCATATTCTGGCATTCAGAAGCAGCAATAGCAAGTGCCTAGGACTGCCAGCATTGGAGTGCAGATAGCCAAATCATAAGTGTAAAAAAATTGTTGTGTGACAGTTATCCATATAAGCAAGTGTTACTGTATGGGTGACTTCCCCCTCTGCTTTCTCTCACCTCTGCCATGGTTGGGGACTGCTGACCTGAGGAAGTTTGAGGAGGTACCAGTGTTTTGTCTTGATCTGCATCTAGCCAGATGCTTTCTGCATTCAGAATAAGCTTTTATTGTTTTGTTACTCCTTCCCCCCCGCTCTCCCGCAGGTTGAATAACCCCTCACCCCCGTCTCCACGGTGCAGTCTCAGTGATCCCTGCTGGCCGGTGCCCCTGGGATCATCACTCACTTCTCCCCTGGGAGCCAGGTGTGCTCTTACCCGCCATGGAAGATGTGTTCTGTCTTGCAGTCTAGTCGTTTGCTGCCTTTTATCGGGGAGGTGTTGGGTTCTGACACTGGTGACTTCATCTGTCAGGCAATGTCCTGCTTTGACGTAAAACAGAACCATGACAGGCACTTACTTAGTGATTTCAGCTGCGTCCTTGTAATTTCCCTCCCCATCTCCAGCCTTTGTGCAAGTGAAAATGCTATGACTCAGAGAATCATGGAATACCAGGTTGGAAGGGACTTCAAGGATCACCTGATCCAACCTTTCTTGGCAAAAGTGTGGTGTTTCCAAGCTGGTGCTTTGGAAGGACCTCCTGCAGTGTCCTGCCAATGCGTCAAGATAACAAGACTTGTGCTCCTCTCAGCTCCAGCGCTGGTATTTTACCTATTTGTCTCAGCTTCAGCACTAATACTTAGCATGTCCCCTGTGATAAACAACTTCATCTCTTCCCCATACAGTGTTTTCAGTGGTCTGGAACTTTCTTCCCTTTGTGTTGTGTCTCCGGTAACAACAGAGGTCTCTGTGGCTGCAACCTTCACAATAAAATAAATTGGAATTAAAAACCCAAACCCTCATTTCTGAGCCCATTAACTGTGATTAATTGTGTAGACAATAATTGCTCAATTTCAGTATGATCTATATTCCGTTAGCTATGAAAAAAAAATTACCAGCTGTTTATTTTTCCATTGACTGTGTTTTGTGTAGTGCTCTTGTGAATATTATTTGCATTTTGCTTTTATTATGAAAATATATGCAGGTATTTTTTTCCATTTCAGACATTCACTTAATAATTCTTTTTCCTCCTGTGTTTCTGCCTTTCCCTTTCTGAGGTGTTATCTACCAATTGTTATAGTAAATGAGGCCTTTTTATGTAGGTTTTTCAGGTTCGCTTTTCATTTTTGAGAGTTAGCATTCATAACTGTATGTCTGCAGTGTATTTGGATGATCTAATCAGCTGGCAAAATGAAGCTGTGTTACTTGGTAAATTGACACAGCTTGGCAGACCAGCTGAGCTCCGGGACACTGAAACTGTTACACTACTTTGGATTAAAAATACCAAATTGTTGGAGTGCTTCAGCAAGAGGCAAGCGTGGAAATGTCCTGCGAGGCTGAACACACACCAGCTTCCATGCTTGAGCATTGCAAGTCTTCTGTTCTTCTTCCATTACCCTAGTAATAGTTTCAAGGGTGCAGGTTTTAGCAAAAAACATTCCATTTCAGGCAGCTTGCTCTTTAATATTGTGATAACCCACCAAGTTCCTAAAGAAAGTGAATACAACACAGTGTTGAAGTTGCCTGCCTGCAGCCTTAGGTGAACTTTGGATAAGCTGAATTATCCAAAATACTTCTGACTTTCCTGTAATCTCTAAAGGACAGTCAACTTACTGTAAGAGAATCTGGCACACACTGTTGCCCCTTGCACCTTTGGCTCTCTGTGAATTGTTTTCCCCACTCATCAATAAAAATCAGTCAAGATGCAATTGGCAGATTTACTGAGACACTTCCAGGGTGCACATCCGAGCTAAAATAAAGCTGACATCAAATTTCAGCTTGTGTTTTCAGTCGAGTCACCTCCTTTTTGCAAAATGTTTCTATGCAGACATTTACATACGATTTCAGAATGTGTGCAGGTTTGCGTCATCTTTTTGAAGGATGGGACGCTGGGGAAAATGTTTTTATATGCCGTTGAACAATAGGTCTGTCACACTTGTTTTCTAGGGAACAAAATTCCACTGTGATGATTCGATCCCGTTCTTTGTAGTAAGTCATTATATGGAAAGAAAAAAAAAAAAGCACTGAAATGGAATAATCTTTTTGCTGTTCTAAATTATATCTACTTGTGTGTGGAAAAATTGCACCAAGTATGCTTAATTACAGAAATGCCTTCTAGCATGATCTCATTCACATAAAGCGGTAACTCCTTGATTTTTTTAAGCAGTTGAATTCTGTGATAAAATGATCCTTTGTGCATTATATTATTGTGAACTGCAATAGGCCAGCCCATTTCTGCTAATAAGTAACTGTTCGTTCTCTAATGCTGTGTGCTGCTTCTTGCATTTTTCCTGGTGATAACATGTTCTTCTCTAGCCTAAATCCCTACAGCTATGACGAGAGCTGTCTCAGCAGCAGTGAAGACCACATCCCGCTGGCTGCCTTGCCCTTGCTGGCTGTTTCATCCCCTCAGTACCAGGATGCAGTTGCCATGGTGATCAGTAGAGCCAATCAAGTTTACAATGAATTTCTCAAATCTACAGATGGGGCTGGTTTTAATGGACAGGTAGGACTATTTTCTCTTACATCAAATTCCTTCGGAGCAAGGCTTTCTTTTTAAGCCATTGTGTTGAGGGTTTTGAGTTATGAGCATGGGACAGCACAGCAAATATGATGAATGAATGTTAGCATGGGATGACGTATGCAAGATGTCTTCTCAGTGCCCAGCCTGAGAAAGATACTTCTGGAATCCTGTGCAATATTTAACCTGGACGTACTCAGTTAGTAGAAGATACGATATCTTCTCCCATGAGCATTTTGACCCTTAAGCTCTTACTAAGTATTGCTACAAACTCTGGTAATGTATTGGAGCCTTAGTTGTGTGGTAAGCATGGTGTGGTAAGCAGTGAACAAACATGCCAGCCCAAGATAAATGATAACCTACATTACTGAGTTCCTCACACACCTGCTATAGCTGATAGAAAAGTTGGAACATCACTGACTAAGAGCATAAGGAATCCAATATTTAACTGTTGCTATTTCTTTTTTGCCTCCATCACAAACAATTGACAGTAAAAAAACTTAGAAGGCAAATACTCAGTTGCTTGCAGCATGGCACATTTCCTGTGTAACTTTGGGAAGGTCATGCATTTTTTCTGGTGTGACCCGCTCCCCAGGGAAGTCACCTGCAGACTTCTTCCAGCTGACGTGTCACAGTTATTGTTCCTGCTTGTCCATCTTTAGACTACAAAACTCAGTACTTTCCTGCTTCACATAGAATAAATATGATATTGCTACCCTGTGTGAGTTACTGAAATTATTTTGTAATGGGGCCTTCTGCATAGCTGGAAACATGCACTTCCTTAAATTACGGTGACCTCCAGACTTCACAAAAAGAAAAAAAATATTAATATAGAGTACAGTGTAATCTTTGAAGGAAAACATGTGTCTCATTACACAAACAAATTATTTTCCATAGCAGTAATAAGATTATGCAGTGGCACATCAGTATTTTTAGACTAAAATTTGGTTTGAAGCCAGTTTTAATATCCATAATACTTTCATGCTTGAAGCATAAAACCAGCCCAGCTGCAGTGACAAAACATTATGAAAGGTGAGGTTATGTAAAGAAGAATTATACCAGTTACAGAAATAATTGTGAAAACAATTCTCTATAGAAATTGAGTGTTATGGGTTTTTTTCTTTGACAAAGCTACAAAGAAGTCCCCTTGGTGTGTTTTACAAACCATATATATTAATATTTCATGTGGAAAACTGCATGAACTCTGTATGCTCCATAGAATTTTCACCGTCAACAATTACTGGCATTGATAGAATGGAAGTGACTTCTCTGTGCTGTCTACAGTGCTTTGCTTTGGTCCTTAGGTAGAAATATCAACTCTACCTCTGAATAAGTCCTGTACTTCTAAAATACATACCATATAACCTGACCCCCACCCTGTGTTTATCTTTCCTTTCATATTTTAGTCTCTTCTGTCCATTTATATTGCGAGTTCATTAGATCAGAGATTGCCTTTTGGTTTTATACAGGATCTGGAACAAGTTAACACCATTACCTTAATGGCATTAATAAAGAGGATTAGAAATCCTATGGGATGGGGAGGTGTTCAGTGGAATTGGCTTGTGAGGTACATTCTAGTGTGCCAAAAAATTACTCCAACTATTGAATTCCCAATTTTAGTACTCTGTATATTTTAATTCCCAGGCCCATACTTTGAAGGTAGCTTGTACATTTGTATTAAATGAAGTATTAAGCAGAGAGATTCACTCTAGCTTCACATTTAAAAGTTCCATTTTCTTGTCCTGATAGGGGTGTACCAGTCTGGTTTTAATCTGTTGAGATCCTCTTCCCTGTATGACTCTGAAGGAAATGTTAAGTGACTTGAAATCTTTGTGAGACAGGTTGTCCGGTGATCTGGACTTTTTGAGCTGCAATCTGGCTGCAAGCAGCTGGAAGAATTCTAGCCCATTTGGCAGAACTCCCAGCTGGTCAAAATAGTCCCTTGGGACAGATATTCTTGCCTTAGGGCATATGTCTGGACATAAAAGGAAGTGGGAGAATGGCTACACGTTTTCAGCTGCAATAAGAACCAAGGTGTAAAAAAAACAGGAACAAGGGTGTAAAGGAAGACAGCAACTATTCCGCAGTGCTGTGATGCTTTTTGTTTCTTTTAAAACACTTGCTACATGTCCCCAAAAAAACTTTTTATTTCTTCAGGTGTGTCTCATTGGTGACTGCATTGGAGGAATTTTGGGCTTTGATGCCATCTGCTATAATTCTAATACAGCTGATGAGAGTCGGAACAGTAGCAGGAGAGGAAGCATCAGCAGCATCCAGGTGAAGAGAAAAGATCCACATAGCTGAAACCCTATAGATTCATTTCCTGGAAGACATCAGCTCAATATAAACCAGAGAAAATTTAAGGATTTGGTAAATTGGCATGATAGCATGGGATTTTGCTCATATATAAAAAAATTGTTGTCTGAAAATTAAGTCTGCAGCTTCAGTTTTGTGATATACAGTTCCTGTTTTTGCCAAAATCTTTTATCTTTCTTTTAATATTTTTTTTATTTGTTCACATAGGGTCTGGAATTCCTTATGCCACTGCCTGGGGGTAGTCTAGCATTAAGATGTGTTCATGAATAAGTTTTAGTGACTGGTGAAAGAATGCCTCCTTCCTGATAAGGAATGCAAGTCACCTGAGGATCTGTGAATGGACCACTGAGCATAACAGGGTCTATATGAGTATTTGGAAAGAAGGAAGGATTAATTCTAACAGTGATCCAGGAAAGATTTTATGATAGTAAAAGCACCATTTTTTAAAGTAATGCTAGCATGTAAGCTTCATTTTTGTGTTCAACACTTAAGAAAGAAAATTGAAGTTCAACTAATCTTATGTACTTCAGACTCAAGTGGATGTGGAGAGGGAGTGCGGCGTATCAGAGTTGACAGAGTGAGGTGCCCACACTTCATTCTTTGATGGTTTTGTGACCCTGGCCAAATTGTTTAATCTTTTGACTTTTTAGTTAACCTCTCTCCTCAAAAATGGGCTCAGTGATAGCAGCCTGCTTGGATCAGTGGAGGGGTATGTGTGATGGGAGTACCCGTGAGCAAAGAGACATCCTCTAAATGTGTCCAGGAAGGAGAATTAGTCACCATTAATAACACGGCTCTGGATTCTCAGCAGCCGGCCTTTGATAGCGCCAGCGCTGAGGACAGTGCATTGCAAGCAAAGTAAATGGTGAACTGGTCCTCCTGGATCCAATTCCTGCAGCGGGGTTGATTGTGCGAGGGCTGCTGATGAAGCTGAGAGTGAGGATCAGGCTTTAGGGAGAATAGGCTCTTTTGACTCCCCTGCTCTTACAGTTTCAACTTTCCTGTATTCCTCTCTTTCCTGATACCTCAGAGCTTCTCTTCCTATTCCTCTCTCCATCTTTTCACTTTTCTCCTCCCATCTTCGTCTCTACTGCTCTGTGTGTTCAGAAGAACTGAGTATTCTTTTCCTTCTTTATCTTCTCTTTCTGTCCATTGTTCTCATCTTGCTCCTGTGAAACACATTCAGGAGCACTCTTTTTTTACTGTTTGTTTTTTTCCCACCTTCCTTGGTGACTCCAGTAGAAATAGATCTCATTAGAAGAATTTGAGATGCAGAAATACAAGAGAGTTTTTTACTTTACCATTTCACAAATGTCAGGGGCATTTGTGAAATGAAACTAGCTGGAAATAAGGATGAGACTGAGGTACTCTCAACCATTGCATTTTATGTTCTGGTTATAAACCATGAAAATAGAGTAAATTAAGTTTATGTAGTTCCCTTCTTACTCTGTTTATTCCGAAGTGGTCTATAATAATAAGCTAGATTGGTGATGCAGTGACCGTTATGTTCTCTGGATAGTTCACAGTTTTAGGCACTAGAGACTTCCTTTTGGAGAGAGAGGGTCTTTTAATTTAAAGAGGCAATGTAAATAAGGAATTAGAATGCTACATTGTTCTGCTACTCCACGTGAGTTTTTGTTGGTTTGTGTCTTGTAGTTTGGTTTCTGTATTTTAGTTTCCAATACACACTAAATAATCAAGTCAGAATTACCTATTATAGGTAGTGACTTCTACAGTATAGGCAGAAATGTGAATGATTACTGAGATCATGATGATTGTTGCATGTATGTGCTTGTACAGGGCAGTATTTGAAAATTTACCTGAATGTTCAACAAAAGAATCTGCAGTTGAGCAAGTATCACTCTGCTCAGACCAGACTAGTAACTCTTGCTCTTTAAAAATCAGTTACATTTGTAAGTGTCAAAATACTTAACAAAGAAAGCCAGTGGTGTTGTCATCATCATCATGTCACTCCTTGGGTTACTAAAGGACAGAAGGATGTGGTGAATTTGGTCCATTGTCAAGTGGGAGCCCAGTCTTATGTTAGCAATCCCTGTACTTGGTCAGGAATAGTGTCTTAGAAGAGGAAGATGGTTCTTTTTTGTTGCAACAGCTAAAATACTCGCAATTTAGAAGTAGACAACTCTTCATTAGGATGAGTGGCAAAAGTCGACGATTTTCTTCATGTGGATCAAGGATAAATAAAAGCCACCTGTGGGTGACTGATGCAAATCCCAGTATTGATACCATTTTACTGCAGATGAGATTTTAATTGTGGCATGTGGGGGAGTTGAAAGAACTTGTAGCAATAGAAAACAAGCTTTTTAACTGTTTAAAATGCAGCAAATAGTCTCTGTACTGATCACCTCAACCTCTTCTAATGTGTTGCCTAATGTCTTTTTAGTGGTTTAATATATTTTTCAGAACTATGTCTCGCTCCCTGATCTGGCTAATATAAATGCCGTATTGGCTCAGTCTCTTTTGCAGTACACAAGAAAGACTGTCTCATGAAGGTGAACCTAAATGCTTAAACCAGTGAGATTAAACTCTGGCCGGGTTTTTTCAATAGGTTTGGATATGGGTTTTTTTAACACGAGGGGTTTGGGTTTTTTTAATGTATCAGACTGCTATGAATTTGAACGCTTTCTCTTCACCATGACGCCACAGTGTGCAGACATTTTGACATACTCTTGGCCTCTGATGTCTTTTTCACCGTTCGGATGCAGAGAAGGCCCAGATGGTTTAGAGAAGCTAATTTCTCAGTGTCAGTTCTTCTCACCAAATAACCTTCTGTCTCTTAAATGGTTGTCAGGCTTCCCCTATTGAATGGCTGTTCAGTAACATGTGTAAAATTAATTTGGTCCCAGTTCAGTCCCCAAGGGACTATCACGTGAACAGATTGCTCATGAGATAAAAGCCAGCTCCAGAACTGACACTAACTATAGTTCCCAAGTTCCCTGTTCTCAGGAATAAGACTAATTATTCACTTGTCAGAGAAGCCAGGAGGTCCTCTTGGCTGTTGAATACTATAGGTGGGAACAGTGTGGGAAGGTTCATCTCATAGACCACATACTGCTTCTGTCTTGTTTTCATTTTCCTGCAACTCGTCTGCATAATTCTGGAGAACAGATTAGGTTCTTCAACATCTCTCCTTGACATGAAATCTCACCCCACATGCACAGGGCTGCTAATGTTTTCCCGTACTGAGTGGGCTTGTGGGAAATACCTGCCTTACGAACTTGTTCTTTCTGTAGCTTCAGAGAAATAGATTCAATTAGCATGTTTTTCATTGTCTGCGTGACTTTGGCCAAGTCTCTTGATCTATCATGCCTCAGTCCTCATCTGTAAGCCTTGCACTTTTTCTCACATCCTCTGTTTTGTCTAGCTGTTTTTTAGGCTGTTTGTAAGTTGCTTAAAAGTACTGAGCATGATAAAGTCTATTTTTACTTGAGGCATTTGCTGTTATGAATTGTGAAGAGCGTTCCAATGACACTTCCAGTGTAATGCAGTGGCATAATGCTATGTCCAGCAGACAGGTGCAGAGACGAGTGGTGGAGAAAATGTAAATGTGTGTGGGGAGAGAGTCATATGCAATAAGGAAAGAGCTTTTGAATCCTGCTCTCTTGTACAATGCCTAGCAGCCAGTTTCCTGGTGGAATTTCCTACGGTTGTCGCATAGAGCTCTTCTCCCTTGTCCTTCTAAAATGACTTCTTTCTTCCTTCATTGAACTGTCTGTGGCATGTATGCTTTGGAAGACCTGAGTTTTACCCATAGAAAATCAAGTTTAAAATGTGTTGATTTTGACCAAGGACAATAAAGGCTTTCTTCTGCAGTGCAATAATAGCACACCATGTTCTGTTAACTTGCTTTAGGCGATGGTTATTGTTCCAGAGTTTAACCAACAAAAAGCAGCTAGCATTCTGCTGTCTCTCTGACAGAAAGGTCATGCCCAGTAAATCAACATGCCCGAGTGAAATGCTAGGTATGCTGGGCTAACCTTGATGATAGCAGTGCAGAAGCGGGATCTTGATGCTTTACCCACACAGTCTTGTTCTGAGACTGTCAAACTCCTGCAAAATTTGACCTATCTGAGACTGTCTTAAGACACAAGAAGAAAACACCCACTCTGCAGGAGCAACCTGTTATTGAAACTTAGAGAACAAAGGTGAATGGTTGCCAGCTTTCAGGGATGAACATACTAGCTTCCATTACTAAAAAGTCTTCTTAGCTAGTTCTGTGGTGACACAAACTAGTATTTAAATACTGTGGACAAACATGCATGTGACTGAAACAAAAGCGTTTGGTGTTACATTGCTGTCAATTGTATGCCTTTCCAACAGCCAGCCTTCTTCCTGAGACCACCAGGAAATAAGAGACCTAAACAAAAATATTTAATCGTGTAGAGTTCCTTGCATCTGCTTTCTTGCTCTGGCACCTTCAAGGGTTCCTGTTTTTCTCAATAACATTGACAGGAATTCCTTTTTAAAAAGTAAGGGGAGCTGAGATGCTGACATATCTGCCATGCGATTTTAATGAAGGGAGCCTTAAAATGTCACTAGGGTTTTGATGAAACTCTGTGCCTTGACAGCACTGATATGGTTTTCAGAAGTCACTGATGGTATGACGTTAAAGAGCTTGACCTACAGCCCATTTAAATCAATGGATTTGTCAGTGCCTTTCACGGACTTTGGTTCAATCTCTAAAAATTCCCTTTCAGCTATGTGTATGTTGATTCACCTCCATTTTATGTGCCGCCATGAATATACTTATGTGCTCTAATAAATTTATTCATAGCAAAAATACCACATTGGAATTTTAGGCAAAGGTTGCAGAATATTTGTATCATGAAAGTTACAATTTAAAATCATAAATATATTGCATTTTCATGGCGCTGTTGTTTGGGAACAAGCTAGAGATTGGAACTCATCACAAAGGCTAAGATATAAATAAATACCTTTGCTGAATCATTTTTAGATAATCATGAGACACGAGCAGATAAAGAAATGTTGTTCACTTACGTTCTTGAGAATGTACCTGTACAAAAGTTACTTTGTAAGAAACTCTGTCAGGAACACTTTGGTTATAGGAATTTTGGATTTGAGAGGTCCCTGGTGTTCCGGATAATAGAGTTGCTAAAAAGGGCTGATGTTATAACAGAGCTTCGGTGTAAGGTTGTGGGGCCAATCAAGCGACATAGAGTCAGTGTCAGGCTGAAAAAAAAAGTTACTACTACATAAGAAAAAATACAAGTAGGGCCTGTAGTTGGTTCTGGCTTGAACTCAACGGAAGCACATATTTTAAGTGGAGACTTTATTTTAGTTTTACATCACTTGAGCACGCAAAAAGGTGGGGACATTCAGCTGCCAGCACACCGCAGGAGCCCTCACCTCCTGCTGGCCCTGTGAAATAGTTCTTTGCAGTCATTAACAGTAACAATTACAAGAAGTGAGGCTTAGTTTTCACATTGTAGATGCATGAGTATTATGCCAGGCAAGGTCCTAAATCTTACACAACTTTCATATCAAAGTTGGCTGATGTTAATTTTGCAACGTTCCTATGAAATGCAGAAGAGATTCCTACACGCATGTTAAGTTTTTTCATTGTGCCATTGCAGGAATAATTGTCTGTGAACACGCTGGTCCTAAACTAATACTGTGCAAATTATTAAGATGCTAATGCTAGTTGTATCATATCATCATGAATTTTAGTACTGCATTGTAAGAGTTAGCAGAATATGGATGAAAACCAATAATTACGCAATTAGGAGGAGGTTAACTGTATCTGTTCTCCCAGTGTGCCTTGTTGATATTTGTATTTTTGAGGTTTTGTAAAAATAGGTGTCAGGCATTTTCACACTGTCATATTTTGTTGATCAGAATAGAAGGAGATTTACACAGAATTGGATTACACAGTTGTTAGGAAGAACCAAATCTTGCACGCCTCGTGCACTCAGATCTCACACATGAATGGGGGGTTCAGTCCAATGGCATTTGTTCTAGAAAGCATCATTTACATTGGCTACTGAAAGGGGTGCAGGAATACAAGTCTGGGGGTAATAGTGAAATGTCAGGGAGGATGCTGGTGCAAGCTGCAGAAGTGCTGGAGGAAATGAGCAATAAATAAATCTATTTCCTGTTTTAAGGGGTACCTTAAAGATATGGTACCATTGGTCTCTTGCATCCCGCAGAAGTTCACATTCTTAAAAAGTCAGGTCCCGCATCCATGGAACATGATGAGCAAGACCATTAATATTGTAATGGGCATTTTGTGCACTCAGGTAAGACCCCTTCTGATTACCTTATGATATTTATAGTTCTCTGAGAATGATGAAGTCATGAGAGATAAAGCTTTTGTGTTAGTCCTCCTCCCTGCCTTAAAATTCCTGGTTCTCCTTCCAGCTTTTAGGCTATATATCTTACAGGGAAATTTAGTCTTCATCTCTTTCCTTATCTTCTACTGCAGAGAGAAAGTCTGACCCCTCCCACCCTTTCTTCGATAAAGTGAGGTCAAATGTATAGATGCAGCCATTTCATATATAAGCTCTGTCGTATTTTTGTCACTGTCTAAATCTTCCTTTTGCTCTGTTCATTCTCTGAAGGATAATCCCCTCTTAGCAGAGGACTCCAGTCTGGGTGGCAGCAAACGCCTGAGCAAAAGCAATATTGACATCTCGGGAATCATGGAGGATGAGAAGCCGTTGCCTAGGAAACAGAGCGACTCATCCACCTATGACTGTGATACTATAACCCAACATCACGCTTTCCTGTCTAGGTAACTAGTGTTTGATGACTGAGTAAACGAAACAGGCTTGGCATTGAGTGGAGCCCGTCAGCACCAGAGCAACAGAATCACTTTTATTGTTTGGGGTGTGTTTCTGGGGGTTTGCTTAAAGTCCCAGTGTGCGCCTCAAAGGAAACCATAGGTAGATTGGATCTAGTATGAACTTACTCACACGTGGGGAGTTTTTTCTTTAATCTTTATTCAGTTGTAGAGTTTTGAATATACAAAACTGAATGCAAGTAGTTCTGTTTCTTCAGTGCAGCCCACACAAATCAAGATGGATGAATGCTTTATAATTCTAACTTTCTGTTACGTTTTTCTTTCTAAAGATCTCTGACTTCACTTACAGGCTTTCTATTATTCTAAAAATAGTGAGATAATTGCTTTAGGTGGTGTCATTGGTCTATAAGCTATTCAGAACAGTTTTAAAACAACAACAACAAAACCCCTGCATAAACATTTGGCTTAAATGAGGAGGAGGTTGGGGGAGGGATAGTTAATTTAATTAGCTTTCCTGGATCCTAAGAAGCCTTTAAAACACAGATCTGATGGGAAGATAAGCATTCCCTTTTTCTCATTGTTTCTGCCTGTTCTAAGCTATTTGTTTTTTTTACTTATCTGAATTCTTTGTGCTTTTTTTCCTCTATCCTTCATCTTATTTCTTTTATTTAATTGGGAGTGATGCAGAGGGAGAAGTCTTATTGTGTGTTGAAGTTTCAGTTCTGCTGCAGTTGAGTATAGTGCTGACTTACTACTGTGCTTTACTTCAAGTCTGGCAATTTGGTTAGTAGCAGTTTGAAGTAATTTTATTTTCTTGCTTTGACTGAATGTACTTTGCTTTGCTTTTGTTGACTATTCCGGTTTTATTTTCAAACCGTTGGGTTTTCTGGATACCGATGTGTTGTAAAGTGTCTTCCCTCTGAGGCAGAATGGTTGTTTTTCACTTGTCTATGACTGAAAACACGAAGATTTTTTTGGTCAGTCACTTTTAGGTTCTTGTATAGGAGGAATACTGTGTTACGTTTAAAGCACAGTGTTGGCCTGTGTAAAGCACTTCAGACTTGGGGGATAATAGGATAGTTAAAAGACAAAGATAACAGTTTTCTTTCAAGCCTTTTTTCATTTCCTATGTGTCTATGATTTTAAACTGAAAGCTTTATGTGCAGCTGTACTTAAGCAAGCAGACAGAAAAGTGTTATCTTCCATTCACGTTTTGGACTCCTTAGTTGTTGCTAAGTTATTGAGGAATAGCTGGACAAAAGAAAAAATCCTTACTAGGGTAAAGGAGGGGGGAGAGGGGATGGACACAAATCAAACCAAATCGCATCATCCTCTGACCCCCCTTGTACACAGAGAGAGATCCCAAGCCTTTGGTTCCCCGTCTGGGACTTGCCTAAGATTGTTAAGACTTTTTTTCCCTGTCAGCTCATTTACTGCAATTTAGACATGGTGTGAGTAGTGAGGTTACAAAGATTGCTCTTTCACACAGAAATGTCCTTGTCCTTGTCCTGCTGTGGTTGTGTTTCAGAGTGTCAGCTTGCGCTTTGTGTCTGAGAGCTTTTGGCTCTCAGAGGTACAGAGGTAACTCCTAACTGCTGTGCCGATGATGGATTTACTTCTTGGCTTTCTTCATGTCTAGCCTAAAGGGGGCCTAACCTTGGTCCCCGGAGTTTCAGTTAATAACATCAGGTTATAAATTGAGAATTAGGCTAGGTTCTCACATTGAAAGAGACGTCTGGTGTCTTGGCCTGATTTGGGACCGATCTTCAGGATTTTTGGATTCTGATCCATGCTTGGCCATTGATATGGAGTGCAGTGTGCAGATAACCCGTGAATGCTTCAGTTACAGCTCTGGTTGAAGTCAACATGGTCAGTATCTCTCAGTCAGGCCCTGCACTCTCTGGGGGCATGTTCTGCTCAGTCTCCTGACCGGGCAGCACACGTATATGCTACTTTTCTGCTTCTGAATGTAGTTACTTCATCTCCAACAGAACTAAATGAGGGGCGAGTCTTTTCTCTCTCAGTGAGGGATACGTGATCTGTATTTACCTCATGCATGTGTGGCATACAAAGTAAATGGAAGTGTGTAAATCACCTAAAAGATTAAAAGCTGTCTATAAGCATCACTAATTTTAACCTGTAATGAATAGTTCAAAAGTAGTGAAATTCTAGTTCATAGCTCAAGGAACAGATTAGAACAACACTTTTTATGTTCCCATGTAACATACTTTATGACTGTAACCTTTTAATACCATTGTCCTTATACAACTTGAGTAGGTTAGAATTTGTAGCAGAAGTTTCAAAATAATCTTACATACATCTGTACTGCTAAAAGGGAGCGGAGGTAAACTTCAATCTTCAGAGTCCTTGCATAACTTACCAATAAGTATTCTGTAGGATAATTGTAGAAAACTCTTGCATGTTCAAGGTAGTAAATTTACTGAATACCCGCACTGGAAATCATGATAAGTGGCTGCTATACTGTAATATCTATCTACAGTTTAAGGCATATTGCTTGGATCTAGATACAGATGCTAGAGCTTTCTAAGCAGCCTGTTTTGGGAATGCATTTTTTCTCTGGATGCCCTCTTCATTATTGTTGAATCAGTGCGTTTTCTCTGCTTAGCATCCACTCAAGTGTGTTGAAAGATGGTGCAGACTTTCCTCCTGTGAATTCCAGTCTCTCAGAAGCAAACCTGGGCCGATTTGAATTCGAGGTGTCTGATTTCTTCCTCTTCGGATCGCCGCTTGGTTTGGTGCTGGCCATGAGGAGTACTGTTCTGCCTGGCCTGGATGGTAAGATCTTTCTGGGGTTAGAATACAGGCTGCTTAATGACTGTGGTAAACAAAGAGACTCATATAAAGGGAGGAAAATAAAGAAGCCTAAAGACTGGGGAGGGAGGTAAGTTTCTTCCTCTAAAAGATGGGAGTGTTAGCGTAGGTAGGTGCTGAGGTGATGAGGGTTGTGCCGTGGTGTCGCTGCTCTCACCCACTGACAGTAGTGTCTTTTGCTCTGATATATTCCATGTCATACAACATGAAGCTTACACCTCACTGAGGATCAGTCCTTGAAAAAGATAACAAAATCAACATCTGTGCTTGGTTCAGCATTGCATCTTGTTCACGTCTGTCTTCATGGGTAAATTTGGCCCTGTGTTGGTTGCAAGCCATTTTTTCCTCTCTGGTAACAGCCTAGTGAGCAGGCACATGCAGGATTTCTTTGGTTTATTTCCAAATACATCTGGATTTATTTGTTTTTTTTCAATTAATGTATGAGCTTAAATTACTTTTCAAAATTCAGTGTGTGTTTTGCCTCTGTGCATTGTATGAGGTTTGGATAGCACAGCATCTTCATAGGAAATTATATGTTCATTTATCAGGTGAGGGAGAAAAATCAGTTGCAATAGTGAGAAGAGTTGAGGACTGCCAAGTTTTTTCTTCTCAATTTATAGACTGTGAGTAATGTATTTGACTGAGCTTTCAAAGTCACATTTGATTGCAGGAATAAAGTGGAATGTAATATAAGCTGAAAATTATTTTAACTGACATAATTAAAGAAATTACCAAAGCCATGTCTTTCAAGCCTTTAGAAATCCGGTAAGACTTTTTTAGCAAGTTCTATGGACTTAGGAGAGAGCATAATGAAACTCCCATTTTGCATTTCATTCCTCATATTTGCAATATGCAGTTTTATTCAAATTTAAAAAAAACCAACCAACCACCAACAAAAACAAAGCTCAGCTAAAGAAAATGGGAATTCATATATATTTTCACACAAACTAAGGCCTTTTGTATCTGTGAAAGAGCTGTCAGGGAAACGAACAAGAATTGCATGGATGATGGCTGGCTTTGAAAACTGCACTGCAATTTGTTTTTCTGTCGTAGGGACTTCTTTACAAGATTAGCAACACTTCCCTGTGAGGACGGTGGGGGTTTTGCTGGGGGGTTGGGGCAGGGAGTTGAGGGCTTTTTTTTATTTCCTTGACAAATGCCTTTTAATTCTCTTCTGTCATATATTCTGTTGGTCCCTTAGTGCTTCCTTGACAGTTCTGGTTACCCTCTAGCACTCTCTTCTGTGGTCCTCCCACTGTCTAGTCTCAGTTCTTATTTTCTAAAGTACTGATCATTTGTGTGTCTCTGCCAGATTCTTCCAGTCTCTATGTGCTGATTGTCCTTGGAAGAGGCTTGCTACCCTGTGAAAATGTCAATGTTTTTTAGAATTCCAAATTTATCATGAGCATTTAGTTGCATCCACAAAGTGGCACTGTTCTGCCATAGGATGGCTGTAGCGGTAGGGTGTTTTGCACTTGCTCTCTATGGGAACGAAGACTGCTAAATGCCACGGTAGTAGGAAGTAATCTGCTTTGGAACATGATGTGCTATATTCCTTTGCCAAGTTGGACGAGGGGTGTGAAAACAGCTGATAACTCAGAGGACATGCTTTCTTGTTGCCACTAAATATCATCATTTGCCCTATGCTGACAACTTTCATAACCCTGCTGTTTGCATTCCCGGCTTGCTTTGTCCCCCGTCTGTGCATATACAGAAGGCAGACATATACAGAAAAAGTTCCTGTACAAGAAGTATTAGAAGGTGCAATTAGGCAACTGATTTAATTACATTAAGCACTTCCTTTACGTTTGATTCTGACAGTTAATATTAAGCATGATGAGAAAGAAAGAATAAACCAATATACTACCCCCTAGGGAAGGAAGCTCTAATTTATTAGGGTAATACCCGGTTTACTCCTCTACTTTATAAGCACTAGATCCCTAAATACGTACATCAAAGTTACAGGCTTTCCAAAATATGGTCCTAATTATAATGCAGTGCAATGCTTTACCTCACAGAATGTATTTCACACTATGTGGGCTCTGCAAGAGAATTATACTTTCCTTGCAAAGAATTAATTTGTGCTGTGCTTAAATGCTCTCACACAGGTGACCTGTTTCCATTTTTTCTGGCAAATGCTGAGGACAAAATACAGCTTGAAGAAAGCTGTCAAAAGTAGTCTTGGATCTTTGCAGTCTTGTTGGTGTTTCTCTTCTGTTTCTCTTGTGATGCAATTAACTGGAACGCATGGGAGAATTTACTCAGTTTTCATAGCACGATAAACTGATGGGCGCATTTTGTACCCTACTTGGAGAATATGTTAAGAAAAAAGGTTACTCGGCAGTGGTTCCCGGCGAACTGTAGAAAGGTACTTCACAGAAAGATCTCACAGGCCATAGTTTTTGCATGTGGCTGGCTTAATGGTGGGAAAGGGACCATGGTGGCGTGAAGCTCCTATTTATTGGACGGTGGGAAAGCGAAAAGATTCTATAGTGTCCTCAATAAGCAGTCTTACCTCCCACTGTCTTTTCATCTGCTACCAGGTGTGCTGATTGATGATCAACAAACAACAGACATCAAAAGTAGGTTTGGGTTATTCTGCAGCTGGAAACCTGGTAGTTGCCACTGATAGCAATCTTAAAATGTTTTACGACGAGAGCTTGGGGGGGAATAAAACAACCCACAAAGCTTCACTTCATGCCCCCAAAGACACCCACATTGTTCATTTTGTGTGACAAAATTCCTGCAGAATTAAAGAGATGTTGCATCATCCTCAGAGTGAGTCAGTGAATGCAAAATACAATGCACACTGCATGTCCAAAGAAGAAAAAAGTTCATGGTTTGACAGAACTGGATCATATATAGGTATATTCTTATTGGAAAATTTGTCCCAGAGCATTTAATGAGAGGCTATGAGTATTGACATCTTCATGACATGAAGATGAGTCTCCTAGACGGTTTAGCACAGAGTGCGTGCAATAAAGTGGTCCCCATTGATGTGATCCATCATCATACTTGAAGTATCTTGAGAAGGTTTTTGCTGTAATCAATAAAAGGTTGATTGTCTTACTAGTTTGAGAAAAAAACATTGTGTGCTGGTGCTGTAGCCTTTGTAGCACATAGCATTCATATAGAACAGAACAAAACAGAGCATTGCTCTGATGTGCTTATGGCAACGCTGCTATTACAACTCAGTGTCAATCTTTTAAGCTTAGAACTTGGTTAACATCAACATAGTCTATATCAAGATTTGTCCCTTCATACTATTAATAGCAGCAAGCACCAGAACATGGGTTTTTAGAGTCCTTCCAGCAACATGGAAAGCACTTGAGAAAACCGTAAGAATGTGGTGTTTTCTGATGTAGCTCTTAGTGAGTCTCTGTGACTGCAGGAGAGGATGTTGTACAGCATTAAGTTTGCTCATTCTAGTTTTGCTTATGTACAAATACTTTGACTGTTGCTCTTGAAA
This sequence comes from Pluvialis apricaria, assembly GCA_017639485.1. Classification (NCBI taxonomy): domain Eukaryota; kingdom Metazoa; phylum Chordata; class Aves; order Charadriiformes; family Charadriidae; genus Pluvialis; species Pluvialis apricaria. The sequence continues at coordinate 3,842,651 of CM030024.1, forward strand.
ATGAGGAAGAGCCTAAGTAGCGTGGTTTTGATTTTGTTTTTTTTTGTTGTTCCATGTTGAGTGCTCTGGGGAGAGATGTCACTTAAGATAGACTCGTTAGATCTAATACTCCATGACACCTTATATTAAAACTCTAATATCTTTATTCATGATTTCCAGTTAAGCATGTGTTTGGCTTGTGCATGGGAACTGTGCTGTACCAAATATGTCTTTTAAGGAAAAACATCATACATGTTACGAGGTTTTTGTTATCACCACAAGGAAATAGTAATTCTATCAAAAGAACATTTAGGATTTATTGCATAGCACAGCAGGTTTGAAAACATGTCTTGCTTGCATGGAGTTAATGGGGAACTAGACATAATATTCCCAAACATATTTTATAAATATTTTAGTCATTCCTTTCCTCTTGTCCTTAATAAACTGACTGTTGTAACATGTAATGCAGTACTTTACAAACTGTACTAAGTTTAATGAGCCTGTAATTAATTTATTTGCTCACGCTGGCAAGATTCAGTGTGAGTGAAGTGTGGTGTGGTGAGAAGTGACTACACTGGTCGTTTTACAGACCTTAGCAGTCTCCTGGGATGTAAGTGCTACTTTGGTGCTGTGTGTTTTAGTCAAAAGAATGCCACCTTAGCTGAGTAAGTGATTTTCAGATTTGCATTTACAGTTGCAGCCCAAAACCCTCAGGAGCTGCATACCTTCAGCAAGAATCATAAACATTGCTTTGCTGTTATAGTATGACCAGCCTCATTTCTAGACATTAGCTCCCATAACGTGACTTCAGAAACTGCAGTGCTTTCTGTAACCTACCTGCTCCTGCTGTCACCTAGATTTAAGTCCTCTGAACGTAACAGGCCCATCAAACCATTTTGCTGATAAATATTTGAAGTGCTGAGCATCATAGCTGCAATGCTCAATAATATATTTACAGTATTTTTAAACCTTTTCTTTCTTCCTCGCTTCTGTGTACTTCTCTGGCTGGTCCTCACATCTGCTGCATGCCTGCGTCTCAGATGGTGATGTCTCTGTAAACTCCTTTGAAATCAAGTGTTCTTTACATACGAAGTAACAAACAATTTAGTTAAACTTCTTGTGGCTGGATGTATGCTAATCTGGAGTTTGCAGAAGACCATATTAATCATGTTTCTGTATGGACTCCTTGAAAGTTGTAAAGGGGCAATACTGAACTCTCTTTCTCTGTCTCATTCTCATCCAAGTTTGCCAGGTCCGCCCAGCCTGCAGCCAAGTGTACAGTTTCTTTCACTCTGCTGACCCCTCTGCCTGCAGACTTGAACCATTGCTGGAGAAAAGATTCCATCTCCTGCCTCCATTCACTGTCCCACGGTACCAGAGATACCCACTAGGGGATGGAAGATCTCACCAGTTAGGTACAGTGCCTATTTTCATAGCTCTCCTTACCTGTTGTTCTCTTAAGCATTCTCTCCTTACACAGCTCAAGAGGATTTGAAATTTTAGCGCTAACATGCTGAAACCAAGTCATCTGGGACAGAATGGCATAGACATAGACATAGACAGGAAGTGTGGAACCAAAGAAGATTACCAAGAGAAAATTATTCTTATGTATGAGCTTTGTGATACTAGTTGTGTTAAAGAGGGGTTGGAAGGTGATACCACTGCTTTAGTTGAAGTGTCACCTGCAAACTTCCATGTCTTTGACTATAGTTTCAAACAATTTATTTTTACAATTAGTTGACCTTTGCCTAGATCTTCATATGTTGTTTCTCTTCGTCACTTGTGGTTGGTTTATTGTGGATATTTACAAGGACAAATCAGAGCACTGGGCAAATTGTCTTTTGACTTCTCTTTTCCTAGGTAGGCTACTAAACAATAGTTATGTTGGGTAATAAATGTTTGAATTGAGGAAAAAAAAGAAATATACTGATTTGTGGAGAGGAAAGAGGAAGATGTGGATGAGCAAGGTGCTAGTAGAAGGAATTGTGCTGTTTTGACTTTACAGAAAATTAGATAAAGTCATATAGGTGGAAAGTATCTTGACTTGCCATACTATCCAAAAAAGGAATTGATCAGGGTGTATCTGTACATGCACACACATTAGATTTATTCTTTATGCTACAGATTGAGACACAAATTCAAGCCTCAGCAGGATATTTCAAAAGGCTTTTCAGGATTCAGAGTTTAAGGTTTGAGGCTAATAAAATGGCAGTGTTTTCTGTTTGTTGGAGCTAGGAGAATCATATCATTTGGACCCTGTTCTGTGCAGTAGTTACACACAGCTCCTTTGTTTTATCTGCTCAAATATGGTGTACCTTGGATGCAAATCAGTCTGCATATGATTAAATCAATGTTTGAAAAGCAACAGTTGATCCTGAGTTGCAGAAGGTTTGTTTCTAGGTGTCGGCTTCACTGAAACATGTAGAGATCTGGCTGTTCCTCAGGAACTGACTTAAGGAATGGCTAAGGTGAGGGACAGCCCAAACCAGGGAATACGTGCTCTCTCCTCACCCCCGTGTCTGAGTTTTGTTTCAATGAAAATATGTACCCTGCTTTGCATGCTGACTTGGAGTTGTTATAAAGCCTGACTGTGCACTTGAAAATCCTGCTGGTTAGTTAGGCACAAATTCTGTCACGGAGGTATATCTAAGGCTATCTTGAAAAGACCAACCTTCCTTTAAATTACCATCATAGGAAGAACAGTTCCCTTAGGCTACTTTTCAAATTGAAAACCCTGCGCTGGTACGTTTTACCAGCTTTGTTGTGTTAAAGTAAACCCTTCAGATACAGTGGTTCTTGAAGCAAAGGCTTTATAAGTGGTTTGGGAACAACTGGTGTTCTTTCTGAGTTCATCTAAGGCACTGGGGCAGAAGATTCCCCTACAGAGCATGTAAATCTGGAAACCCTGTCTGTTGGATGTATTATAAAATAAAAAGTCCTGAGTGCTAATGATCAGCAAATGCTTCATGGTATGGTTTTGTATTTAAACCTCTGTGCAGAGTTAAATCATTGCCATGCTTTACGCCTAAGCTATGTTATATTTCAATGAATGTGAAATCCTCTCATTTAAATGCAAGTGCTTTGAGATCCTTTTGGAATTTAAGGTTCTTCATTCACAAAGGATTGATTCTAGAGATTGTATAATTTACTTGTTTTCCTTTCTCTGATACCTGGGCTTGTGAAAGTATTTCTTAAAACGAAAGCATTCATGGTGTCAACTGGAATGGTAGTTTACTAATCAGTTGTGATGAGACCTAGTTATACCAAACTCTAATTAGTATGCACTGCCCAAAACAGCCGTTTCTAGTAATCTTTCGTGCCATTAAACAATCTCATTCCCCCTTCCTTTTCTCATAAGATGTGGTAAGTGAAATAAGAATGCTTCTGTTGTCTGCCTGACATTTCTGATAGGTGCCCCTGTGGAAAAAAAATCTGATCTGAAAACCGCATGAAAAAAATTTACTACTAGAAGAGAATTTCACCATATGACTCATAGGAACGGTTCAGCAATGAGACGGGGCAGGGGTGGATTTCTGTAGCTGTCTTTCTGTTCTTGCCAATCAAATGAAACTCTTGGAGCCAACTGCTCTGTGCATAGGGTTTATCTTGAAGCTCTTAGTTTATCAAATTTACTTTTTCCATTGAGATTCAGGAAACATCTAAGACTTAAATGGCAGGACTTAAAGAGCAGGGCACACGTTTATCTAGATGATTGCCTTTTGCATCCAGCAGGCATCAGTACTTATCAGTGATAAGTCTGCCCCCAGGGTCATTCAGTTTGTAATAATGTGGTATTGTTTGTGCGTGTGATGGATTGATCTATTAAGAGCTTAATGATGGTGAAAGCTGGCTCTCACCAGGCTTGATTTTGACAATCACAGAGACTTGACGAGCCCAGAGAATTACTCCGCTTCCTGTCAGTTACTTGGTCGTTGCAACTGTATCTTCTGTTGATACTATTCCTGAGGTGGATGTCATGACATTATTAGGCTACTGATAAAATAGCTTAATAAAATAAAATTATTTGAGGCATGATTTAAATTCAGTTTTCTGAATGTGTAGGAGACAACACATGATATGTAAAGAGAAAGAAAAATTAGCAAAGATTAAGTTTACTATCTGAGATATTCTTTAACCTACACAATGGAGAGATAGAATGGAAATAGTCACATAAGGCGTCCCATTTTTTCAGAAATCACCTCTTAAGGGCATATTTATCTCCTGTTGCTGTGATATGTAGGCAAGTGAAAGTAAAAGAAACTGTATTGAAAGCACTGCCAGACATACGGAGCAGGTGGATAAAACATTTATCTCCATAACTCTTACATCTGTGGTGGTTGCTGGCAGAAGACGTAGCAGTAGATAATGGTTCAGACAAAAAATTTAATTGGGTGTTTTTTTACTATAAGGGCAAAGTACAAAGTTCAGGTTATGTTACAGCCCAGAGAAAGCCATGCTGTCTTGACCTTTCATTAAACAGCAGCTTTCTCAGCTGCTGCCTACTTGGCATTTCATAGTCAAAGTGCTTTTGTAGCTGTTGTAAGTGAGCCTTAGCTTTGTGACAGGTCTGTGATCTACCACCAGTCATGTCTTTTGACACTTACTAACGTGTGGGATTTAATTCTTTTTTTTGCTTTGCTGCTTATGACATGATGTATTATATCTACTTGGGCGTTAAAAAATGGTTGTTATGAATTAATTCAAAACACCTGGTTTCAACCTAGCCTACTTTTTAGGCATTTGACGTAGAAGAATGTAGATAATTGTAATCCTCTTTACTGTTTGAGCTTCTACCTCAAATTTTACTTTGCGGCACAACTGAAATAAGTACAAAATTTTTCTCTTGCAAAGTTTTATTTTTAAGGAATGGACAGGGGTGCCAGTCCAGACTATGGCTGATCTAACTGGCTTCCTTTATTATGGATAGATAGAAATTAAGGTCTAAAAGCACAGTACTTATCCAATTGTATATGCATAAAATAAAATATTGTGTGTGGCCTTGAGGAAGTTGCTTTGCCTCTTTGTATTGGCTGTAACTATCATAATTATCCAAGATGAGACTCAGTAAAATGATCTGCCTTTATTTTATTTCTCAGCAAGCATGATAGTAAATTTAGATTAGTATGGTAAATGGCAAGGACCTTTAGTGACCATCAGAGCCATTAGAAAGGTTGGTTTGGGTGGGAAGTATCCATTTCAGTTATTTTAACAGAATAATTATACAAGTAGACTGTCCTAGTCGGAAGTTGAGCACGGGGCTTTTAGAGAAAAAAAATAGTATTACATTTATTTTATTAATCTCTATCTGGTACTCTCTGTCCTCCTTTACAATTCAACAAAGACCTGACCTACAGAGATGAAGGCAGGCTGCCCTGCCTTTTTAAAATGAAAATAATTCAGGAAATGGGAGAGAAAAAACAGCCAAAAATGCGTTCCATTTTACTGCTTTGATCCCTTCATAGGGAGAAGGGTTACTGATCTTAGAATAACAGTATTGCAAAATAAGCAACAGGTTTCAAGGCACCAGACCCCTTACCAAGCTGGAAAAGGCTAACAGATATGTTGACTCACAATGTGTTTTCCATTCTGTGCAAAGTTACTATTTTTACTTCTCTCTCCATCTTCATTTTAGTGGGAATGAAAAACCAAAACTCTTGCAAAATTTTGGTGAGGGAGAAAAGATTAGATTAGGGTCAATTTATGACTGTTTCAACAGAGCAACAACAATTCAGAAGCAGACAATTTTAGAAATACAATTTTTTTTTTTAATTTCAGTGAGCCTTTTGGAAGGGGAAGCAGAAGCTATGCATCAGAACACTGCCAATCACGAGCATTTCATGGAGATACAGCTCTCATTTATGGGATTCATTGCAGCTTCTCTGTGGAATTTCCTGGTGGTTGGTGGTTGGATCAGGGTTCTGGTTCAGACAGACCCCTAATGGGGTGCAATTTGGCAGCTTCCCTGTTCCTTACTGCTTATGTCCATGGGTTCTGCTGCTCTCTTCAGTGAACTGATTTGCAGTGATATTTTAGGCCACCTAATTTGGGGTTAGTTGTCAGAAGGACCAGGTGCCTTGCTGTATGACATAGAATCAGCCCTTTTACTTCTTTGTGCTGCTTCTTTCACTACAAAGAACATGTAATACTACCTCATCTTGTGTAGTAGGCAATTGGAAAGCAGCATTGTGTTTTTTTGAGTTGGCTGTGTTGGAGTCTATATAGTTGCCTGAGACAAGGGAAGTAATAAAATTGTCCTTGCATTCTTTTCACCTCCATCAAGCTTTCCTGTAGCCACACATAGCTTTCCCTACTGTAAGGTGTCAATAAGATTCCTTTGAAAGAACAGTACATTGCAGTTTCTTTAATGAAAATTCAAAGCACGCGTTCCCATGGAAACTACAATTGAACATATTCTGTCCAAACTACATACCCATCACAAAGTGTTAGAATTTAATTGTTTCTCTGACTCAGTTTGAGGGCAGCTCCTTGTGTTGTCTCATGCAGTTGAGGTATTCAGGTTTATGTCAAAACAAGCCAGAATCTTTCTAGCCATGTCTGCTTTTCGGAAGGGAGGAGATTGTAGGGACCTATGCTGCTATTCCTTTTCATTTAACGGAGGCATGTTTTACCAGTTCTGATATTCTTCAGACACTTACGCTTCCAGTGTATATTTTTAAGGAATGGTGTCTTTGAAAGCAGCGACTTGTTGTCTTCTCCCGCGTATGCCATTGAGGTATTCATTGCATTGAGAGTTGGTATGACTGGAAAAGTTAAAGAGAAACTTACTCCAGGCCTCCACTACATAAAGAATCATATGACATAGTTCCCAACCCAAGACCATGTGAAAGATGAGCACAGCATGATTCCAGTTATTTGTCTGAATAGGACTGAAATATGCTCAGAAATGCAGCAATACAGCATCAAGGGCTGTATTTTATATTATGTGCATTGAACCGGGTGTCGTTTTTTCTTTTGTTCACTGTTTTAATCTCTCCAAGAAGTTTTTTTCTCTGAAAAACAACACTGAGGAGTCAGCTGCTTTTCATACGCACTTTGCTGTATATCCCATCTCTCAGTTGAGGTTCTGCCTTTCCTAGGCGCAGGAGGGGTGTGCTGGCTGCTTTGAGCAAAATTATCAGTACTGCTTTTATTTAAATGCATGTCTGTTCTTACATGTTTCAGCACACATCAGGAGGAAGGCTGTGGGGTTTTTTTATTAAGTAGAGGTGTTAGCCATGGCCCATAGCTTTGTCAGAGTGGCATGAATAAATGAGAATTACGTTCCATTTGGGAACACGCAAACCAGTAGATAACCTTGCTGAAGGTTCTCTTTCTAAAGTCATTTTGCTCATGTCAGGAAGAGGACAAGAGTAGTATCACAGCCTCCTAGGGCTATGTAGCTCTTCTTGGGGAATGACTTCAAAATGGATAGGGTTGAGTGTGAAGTAAAATTAGCCTCCCAACATCGCTACCCATTTTGGAAGATCTTGGCCAAAAGCACTGAGCTGCCATTGCATTTTGATGGCAGTAGGCTGTGCTTTCTCCGTTTAGTCATGCTGTCTCATGCTGTTCTCCTCACTCTGAAGGAGTTTCATCTGTCGTCATTAAATCGGATGTTATTCAGGAAAACACTCATTAGTTCCGTATTAAAAATAAATAAAGAAAAAAAATACACACACACACTAGTTTCAAAGCCATGTTGTTCATCCCGTTGTTTTTTTTATTTTATTACTATTTTCATTTCTGTAACCTGCAGGTGATGCTATCCACAACCACAGTGCTCTGTTTCTTGAGAACAGCTCTTTGAACATACCTTTCTGTCAGGAGAGTCCTGGACCTCCAAGCGCATCTGATCAACCACAAGGAAAAACAAGAAAGTTGAGCTTGGCCAGCACAAACAGTGAAAACTCAGGGTCAACAGAAAGCTTGCCATCAGCATACCTCACCAACAGTGAGTGAAGCCTGATGTCACGTACTGTCTGATATGGCAACAACCTGTCCCTCCACATCCTTTGTGTGGAAAAGTTTGTTATGAAAAGAAAAATAACCTGCTTGGAAATTTGGGGGGAATGAGAACAGCCGAAGTAGCTGCTATTTTAAATAGTACAATTTAGCTTCCTTTTCTGTTTGTAATTAAGTAGATAAAGTAATAGAAGTGAAGTCGCAGTTTTATATTAAGGTGCCACTCATAAATACTCATAAAGGGTTTCACACTAAAGGGTTTAGACGCATGTTCCAGGTGTGAAGAAATATAGATAGGTAAGATTTGATACCCATAATTAAAAGTGCTATAAATCATTATATTGTCCTATTATGGACTGTAGTCATATATTAATATTCCATTCACTAATTGGGAAGCATTTGCAATTCTTACTCTATAACGTGGTCATAAAAGTACTAGTCTTTCACTGTACATTTTCCGTGGACCAGGAAGCAATGTGAATCATGGTGAGGTGATTTCTGCTTCCCAAAGCTTGGACCCAGTAGAACTATTTAGATTGCAGACGTGTAAGTGATGATGCAGTCAGTGAAAACAGTACTTTCATATTTGACAGATACCTTTAACAGACTCTAAATGTCAAGATTAAAAAAGCAGAAGACTTCATTCAATTATATAACTTAAACATAAAGGCAGCAAGAGATTTATTCAGAAGATATCTTACAGAAATGTGATGCTGTTTTGTTTGGTTTTTTTTTTTTTGTAGTTACTGCAAAGTGGTGGGGAACAAAACGAATAGATTATGCCTTGTATTGTCCAGATGTGCTGACAGCCTTTCCAACTGTGGCCCTGCCACATCTCTTCCATGCCAGCTACTGGGAATCAACAGACGTTGTGGCCTTCATTTTAAGACAGGTCATTGCTCTCTTTATTTTTTCTCTCTGCAGTGAATAACCTTATGATTGTTAATTGTATCTTTCAAGGGTGATCAGTCTTTTAATCTTTAGTTCAGTTAGATGGCTAACTGTGTTGCATCACATACAAATGGATGTAGGAATGACAGATGTGGATTTATAGGAGAGGTGAAGGGGACAGCGAGCCCACCATTAACACTGCTGGCTGGTGTTTTACTGCTGACTGTGTGACTGGGAGCAATGCACTGTCAGGCATGCCTCACTCACACCTCCCATGTCCCAGGTCAGTATAACCCTGTATTATGTGTTAATTTCCTCCTGATTTTGAAGGAATAGGCTTTCTGCAGCCTTACTTAAGTATGTATTTCCTTACTAAATATCAAATTATTAGCATACATTTGATAATAAACCAGCAGTTTGAAAGTACTGCTCCCATGAGAAAATCAAGTCTCTCCTGTAACTATCCTAGAATAGTTTGAGGCACTGTGTGCACTGTCTGTTCAGAACTTATTTCCGAGTCATATGATGGGTCTCTTGTTCCTACTGTGTAAGTAATTAGACAGCAGCTCACAGTGACATAGCGATAATGCAGTGCTCTGACCTCTAGAGAAAGTGGTGAGGCTGAGAAATCTCACCTGGGGTAAAAAAAAAAATAATCAAGTGCTGTTCAAGTGAAACCTGCAGGACAAGTGTCACTCCAAGAACCCAAAGTGACCCTCACTCGAAAGCCAGTCACAAGCAGTTTAGTTTGGATTAACCTAAGATCCGGTGTGTTTTTTACATCCAGTGAATGATGAAACAGCTGCTGCCAGGCAAAACAGTAGAGAGAATAATGCAGAAAAGTGCAGAGTGACTTTTTTTCATTAGATCAGTTTGGCAGATGTTGGTGCGTCTGCCTCTCTCGCAACACCTTTGAGCTGGTCTCTGAGTGTCAGCTCCCTCCACCTCGTGTTCCCAGTGCTGGAGTCAATGATGTTAGTTCCCTGGAGGCTCACCTAAGTAGCTCCCGGGAATGGAAGCTGAGTTCCCTCCAGTCCAGGACTGCTGCTGGGTCATACTGTGCAGTTGTACCGAGCCCCCATCTTTGTATGGCAGTCTGCGAGTGGAGCGTGCAGCAACCTGGCTGGTAACCAGACCGCTTGCGGAGTTTTTGATTGCTGTTTTTAATTGATGAAATTCTAAGAGTCCTTCGGCCTCTTGCTGTCCTTTCAGAGCATCCTTTAGTATATCTGATTCCAGTCAAACTGTATCATTGAGCAATGCAGAATTTTAAAAGGTAATTTAAAAAACTTTGTTTATAACTAGCGTCACTGTAATCAAGGCCAAGCAGAAGGTGCTGAAGTTTTATAGTGAATGAGAACAGTCTGCAGAACAGGAATCTTATTTGATGCTCATCCCGAAGTAGAGGAAAGGTTTCTACTGGAAGTGACGGGGTGCAAAACCCTGTTTTTTCTCTTCAAGGGCTTTTCTCTTCATAGATGTTTCTCCTCTCCTTTGCAGCTCTCTTACAGCTCTTGTCACCTCGTCTTCTCTCTCAGAATGTTTTTTGCCTTGAATTCATCAGAACGTTCTCCGATCTTTCCTTCCAAATGCCTCTTTGAGCCCACTTGTCTGTTAGCAATCATTCTTGCTGTATTCTACTTGTTACTTCTGTGCATTCATATCAAGTTGCACTGTTGTGCCTTACCTAGCCTTGGATGTGCATTACAGCTTTTAGAATTTAATAAGCCCTTCAAGCAGCTGGAATGTGCCTGTAAGGCAATATGTGAGCTTACAGCACTATATAAAGGACTGGTTAGTTCCAGCATGGTCTGGACACTCTACCCTTGCTCAGGGTTAAGGTTAAGGTGAATGGCTTCTGAATGCCCCGTGGGCGCACGTATTTCCTGCATGTGACCTCCAGTGAATAGAATTTATGCCAATTTGTTAAAAAACACACTGACCTCTCAGCATTACTATGATTTGTTGCAAGCCAACTGCTTTGCTAAGGCTGAATGCAGCAGGATTTTATTCAGGGGACTTCATATAAGAGATCTTTCAAAATGATTCCGGGCCACTCTTCCAGGGAGGGCACCCAGGGCAGAAAGCTTCAGCACAGAAAACCAGCAGTTCGACTTTCGTAATTTTCTGCTAGCTTGTGAAAGAGACAGACTAAGCTAGTTCTCATTCCGAATGCAGTAGCCTCACGCTATCCATGATCCCAGGGTGCAACCCACAAATTTCAGTAAGACAGGGCTTTGTAGTTTCAATTGAAATAGGACATAACCCACAGATTCTGAAATCTCTGGGTTGTCTCCTGAAATCTGAGTTGGACATGCAAGTTTCTTTGTAAGTGTGTGTTATTTAGGTTGTAAGAATATGTAGCTTGTGTGACATATTAGGGTTCTGCATGTTCACAAGTTATAGTCCTTATCTTCAGATGTTACTATCCACAAGCCAAATCCTGAGCCTGTCACCTACAGCAGTGGTGAGTAACAGCCAAAAAGTGATAGGAACCATTCTGCCTGCATGTATGTAGAGAAAAGCAATACAGATGGAGTCAGGAACCTGACCTTTACCCCATAAAGGACATTAAAAAGTACTTCTGTTGGTCTTAAGCTGCCTTCCTGACTTTGCAGAACGTGAGCAGGCATTGTGACTGTCACTTGATACCATCCTAATGTTTTCACCATTTTCTCTGGAAGAATGTGCAAGCTCTGTTGCGAATGGAAAAGCTGTTCAATAAGTACTTGAGATGAAGCGTTGGCCAACGGAGTGAAAGCAGTTTATTTGTCTGTACAATTAATGTGAACATATGTCCTGTACCTCTTTCTGCTTTCGTTGTGCCTTTGGCTCTGCAGTGTCGTTAAGCTGGGGCAGCAGCATACTTTCCCTTTCTTTGCCAAATACCAGGACTCCCCAGGCCACACACTATTTATTAAAATATTAATATAATTTCAGGTGATGAGGTATGAAAATGTAAATTTCAAGGAAAATGACAACCTGGATCCAGCAACATTAAGTCCGTCCAATCCACGAGAAAAATGGCTACGCAAAAGGACACATGTCAAATTGAGAGTAAGCATAAATCTGAATATATATGGCAGCTATAGAACTTAGGTTTGGCAGCAATTTAAATGGTGTTTGATCTCCTGAAGCATGAGTTTACACAACTGAGTATTACTAAAGAGCTGAAAACTGCTAACGTAATCCAGAGGCAAACAAATTAACAGTCAGGGAATAGGAACAGTTTATTCTTGGTTTATCACTACGTGTTGGGAGAAAGTATATTTCTTTCTTTAAATAACAGAGAGGTCTTAAGTTTCAGTTAAGCAAAGAGGTTGCTCTTCTATATTCTTGTATGCTTGATGAATCCATAGCTCAAGAAAAAAATATTTTCTTAATTCTTCAGATGCCACTTCAGTTAGAAATGTCAGTTAAGATGTGTGTGTCTTGCACATAATGGAGTGAATCTATGGCACCACTTGAAGTGAAAGGTAATTGGCCTTCCCTTAAATGTTCTCTCCTATTTGGTCACCTTGAGCGCAGTCTATTCAGGAACCCGCCTTTACTGGAAACCTGGCTCCATCTGAAACAGTGACGCGGTTTTGCTAGGTGCTCTAAGGTGCTCTGTGACATACCTCAGACACACTGTCCAGGACTGTGTTTCTGTGTCACTGTTCATAAGAATATAATAGAGACAGTAGCCTCATTACAACAGCAGACACTGCCCTTCCCACCTTCTGCTCTTATTTCAGAATGTGACTGCTAATCACCGAGCTAATGACGTCATTGCAGCAGAAGACGGTCCTCAGGTACTAGTTGGGCGCTTTATGTACGGACCTTTGGACATGGTAGCTTTAACAGGTGAAAAGGTAAAGTCCAAGTAATCAATTTCCTTATTTTTCTGAATCAGCTTTTACTAGAAACAGTTGTTGACTGTAGCACATGTGTATAGTACCAGAGAAAGCCTTACAGTGAATGGAATGTGTAAGTATGTCACTAACCCCCATCACTTCGGCAAAAAGATGCTGTAAGTGGGCTTTCCTGATAGCTGACCTTTTTCCCAGCTCTCATCCTTCCTACATGATGCTGGCCATCTCCTCTGGTTAATGATGAGTGTGCTGTGCAGTGATTTCTGAACCTGTCATCCGATTGTACCACCTACTGGAGACCATTAACTTTTTGAGCAAGGAGGTAGAAGAATTTTATAGTGGTTGGCAAATCACTAAAAGAAAAATGTGTGTCCTCCCATCCAGGTAAGACAACTAGATAAAGGAATAGGGATTCTGGAGGCTAGGTGGCTGCTGTTTCTCTTATACGTGGAAGAGTAAAAATTAGTTTTAGAATTTAAGTAGCAATGTGACATGATTAGAACTGTCACTCCTAAAGCTGCCTGCAGTAACCAAGCTTACAGCTAACAAAGCCAAGCATTAAGTGAATACATTTGTTCATATTCAGTGGGACTGTAAGAATTTTTGTGGAAATTAAGAGCAATGCTGCTGAGCTGAGGGTAAAACGGAAGCATGGAGGCTTCACTTGGCCTGTTTTGTGGGTCCCTGTTCTGCTAAGTTGCAGCACTAACCTGGTGCCTCTAGGGACCGCCTGCTGATGGCATGCCTTCTTTGGAGTACATTTGCTAGTGCAAATAACAGGGATGGATGTTTCTGGAACCATGTCTCTGATGACCCTGCTTCTGTCACAGCTGGGCTTTGTTAGTTAACTCCACAAGACATAAGTGATGTGCTGCTTCTAAGATTTTGTCGCAGACCTGTGCTGATACTCATGGAACTGTCAACAGAAGTTATGGTTATATTTTTAAGACCATCACTGCTTCAATATTGTCCCATATGGTTTGTAAAAAAAACTTAAAGCAGCCTCATCACTTGAGTTTACATGCAAGACAGGATCAGAGATTTTCGTCTGATTTTTGAAGGTTTTAGTCACAGCTCTTGATTAGCTTTTATAAATTTCTTCAGTCTGATCACATTTTATTCATTTATAAGGTTATTCTGGCACAATGATGAATAGGGCACCAAAGGGGTTCATAGTGGTCCTATGAAGAACACCAGAATTGTATGGTTCCAAGACTTAATAATTTCCTCTTTGTGCTTTTTCTCAAATGTAAATTCAAAACCTCAGTTAAATGTACCTGAGTGTATTGGATTGCATTAAAGGTCTTCAATTAGATCAACAGTCAGGAACACTGCAGGTCAAAGTTTTCTATGTAATGAGTCTCCTGGCATGCATTATTTGTGCCTATGTCCTAGCAAAGCCTCGGGTCAAAAGTTGGACACTCTTGTAACAGTTACAGTGGAGAAATTAGAAGAAACTGTTTTTACCACTGTCCTTGTTTGAGGTTGAACAGAACCAATTTTCTTTTCAGTAATTTTACTTTTCAGTGAAGTCTCTTCTAACTGAACTGTACTCTCTGAACCATGACAACTACAAGACCATTGGCTCTGTCAAAGGAAAGGCCATCCCTCTCCCACCTTCCCTAGTGGGAATGAGAATGGAGGAAGGATTTATGTCAATTAGCAGTGCGGCCTGCAGACTTGAGCAGACCTTGAAGTGTTAGTTTGCGTATGACGGGCGAGCCTGATCTGCTCTGTCACATCATGGTGCTGTCCTCAGCAGGCAGGAAATTTTCCTTGAACCACATCTGCTTTGGGTGGCTCCTGTTGAGGCACGGCAGAGTAGTGATAATGGGGATGAGGCCATCTGGTCAAGACAAGGAGACAGGAGGTTAAGCTCCTCTTGAGAGTCTCTGCCAGTCATATCCTCTCGTGCTCCCCTGAGGCTGGCCACCTACATAATCTCAGCCTCAGTCTGTTGACCTGTTAGAAAATGTTAATTAACCTGAGGCTGGCTTCACATGCCGGTTTTTATTGAGGTAAGGATCAGTCCTGGAGGTTACCCTTGTTTTCCGAAGAATTCCTAAAATGGGCCTGTTGGGGTTTCTACAGGTTTGTAGACTGGATTCATTTTAGGCCTGGGTCTTTTACTGAGGTGAATTTGGGTTGGTAAAAAAGACAATGTATTCAGCGTTTTAGTGTGCAAGTGCAAACTAGCTTGAAAATACATTTCAGCATTCAAGTGCTTTTCCTGAGGCCAGAGGTGTCTCTCTGGGATTTACTTACCCCATTATTTCCTGGGCATTATAGTCTCATGTTTTTCCTCCCTACATAGATTATTGTGCGCTGGCTGATTGCCTTGAAGTCATAGATCCATTTCAGAAGGATAAGGATGAACAATAAGCTGTGTTTCTGCAGTGGGGAAATAGATTCATATTATGCTTGGGTATTGAATAGAATGCTGTCATTAAAATCTCTTGAAAGAAATTGCTAAGTAAAAATGTTACGATTATTACTAATTATTGCACTGGGGAGAATTCCATACTCAGTGGTGAATTACTGATAGTTTTCATTCTAAGTTTGAGGGGTTTCAAAACTACTAGAAGTAGTATCTGTAATTTTTTTTTACACTTGTATGTTGTCCCTCCGAGGATCTCAAGTAACTTTACATAAAAGGCTGTATTTCATAATCTCTTGATGTGGAGACGGAAAACTGAGCCAGAACAGTTCAACGACCACAGTCAGCAGAATGCTGTTCTAGTAGCTTTCACATTGTTGAAAAAAGAAAATGTTGATCCGAAAAGACTGTAGTTGTGCAGATTTTTCAGAATGCCCAATGCAAACTTAAAAACTATTTTTCTGAACTACACATACACACACCCCCCGCCTCTATCTTTAATGGCTTGACTTGGGAAAATATGCTTGAAGGGAAGAATAGAATGGCTGAATAAAACAAAGTTAGAAGTACGATTCTCAAAAGAAAATGTTTCTGTTCCTGGATAGGTCTTACATTCCTTTGCAGGTTGGAAGGAAGTTAGATTTTTCCCTAGCAAATTATAAAAATGTTTTCCTTGGCCCTCTCTCCGCTAATGGTGCATTTGAAAGTTGGAAATTCAGAATCAGTTAGGGTACAAAGTGAAGCTTTCTCCTACTTACACCATCCAAGACTTTAAAGAGGTGTTTGGTACACACCTGTGTTCAAACAGTGAATTCACTTTGCAGTCAAAAAGCAGAAGAAAGGAGTAAACCCATTGTTTGATCCTGATAACACTTCTGGTTCAGCAATACTTGTCATTTCTTCCCTTGCACCAAAGCTCATCCCTTAGAAAAATTCAGTTCTGAATTTCATCAGTTCTGAATAAATTTAGTGTTATCTATAGTTACATTCCAATGTCACATAACGTCATTATGTCCAAAAAGAGCATATCTGCAGAGTTATCGAGGATATCCACACAAACAGCGTGATCTCGTAAGGTGCTGGTGAACCTTGTAGAGTATCTGGCTGTATGTTGAGCACCAGAGAAGCCCACATAAACTTTGTATGCCTAAGTTCTGTAAAAATTCAGTACAGAAGGAGAGCTTGGCAGATACCTCCCTCAGATTTACTGATGTACTTATTGCTAAAAAGTGCCAGTTCAAGTCAGACAAAGTATATCATACACTTTATGTTAACTTTGATGAAATAGTTCAGTTGAAGAAAACTGTATCTGTGAAACCTCTTTTTAAAAAAAAATCTTGATAATTTGAGATGTTTAGGTTTTGCATTTGTTGGCAAGGTTATGATTTGAGAAAGATTTCGTTTTGCTAATGACCAGATGAAATTTTCCATTTTGTAGGTTTAGTGTGCAAAAACGTAATACACACATGCAAGGTGAAGTGATCTTTTTTCTAGTTTAGGGTTCCTGCTAAACATCTGATCTCTATCCCCTCGTTTGACACCTGCAGTGCTAAGCTGAGTGCTTTAAATGATGAAGGCAAGAAACTCTTGTATGATGTCTTAGGAAGCGTTTTCTAATTGAGAGGACCCTCTGTGAAGATTTTATTGAGTTTTGAAATTCTTTCAAACTGCCTTGTAAGCTTTTAGTACAAGCCATAGTTGGAGACACTAATGCGACCTAGGCTTGGTAGACTGTATAAATAGGGGATGTGTTGCCTACTGTCACACTAGATGACTGTTGTGTTGGTTTTTGCAGGTTGATATCTTCATAATGACTGAGCCATCTTCGGGTAGATGGGTGTACTTTGACACAGAGATATCCAACAGCAGTGGCCGGATATCCTACAACATACCCAAACAGAAGAGACTGAGAGTTGGTGTGTACCCCATCAAAATGGTGGTCAGGTAAGAGCTCCAAGCTGGAACTACAGCTGTGATGGGTTGTTGCGATCAGGAAGACACCGAAGTGTAAGATTGAAGGGGGTGCAAAGAGAGATTTTGGTCAGTTAGTTATCTTTCCTTGGTCTCGTCACTGTGGTGTCAGCTTAGATTTGAAGCAGTGATCATCTGTTTACTGACCAGTTTGAAGGTGTCCAGGCCAATGGGTTTATCCCTGTAGATCCAGACAGATCTAATTGCAGGTCTTAACTAGGACATGCAGAAAATACATTCTGACATTTTGCTTTTTAAATGTATTTATTGCTTTGACTCTTCAGAGGGGACCAGAGCAGTGCCACAAGTTACCTGACTGTGCTTCCCCGAGGAATGGAATGTGTTGTGTTCAGTATTGACGGTTCATTTGCAGCAAGCGTTTCAATTATGGGAAGTGACCCCAAAGTCCGAGCTGGGGCTGTTGATGTTGTCAGGTAAGTGAGGTTTGCACTCTTTGCTTCTTAAATTTCTTACTTTCCTGTTTGAACACAATGGGAAGGAAGAGGGCAGAATAGAGGGGTTTTTTTTTACTAAATAAACAACAATTCTTTAACGGCCAGGATTCTTTGCAGGTACGTATTTGCTTGGACATCAGGTCTGCCTGATTTTCAGAGGAATTTTAGAATGCTATAGTTTACTTTGAAATTTGTAGTTTAAGTTGCCTAAAGATTAAAGGTTGCTCTTGGGAATATGGCCTTAAAATGTGTGCAGTGAATTAATAATGATTGCACGTGTTACTGTGATTAGCAAAGACTGTATTTTGTGTTTCACTAACTTCAAAAAAGGACATACTTCTACTTCAAAAATGTGAAGTGCCATGGATGCAAGAGTGGTTTTTTGAGGAAAAATTAAAAGGCCTTTTAGTCCATTCTTGCAAGTCTGTTAAAGTCGCACTGGATGGGGAAATACAGCTCTCATTTTGGAACTTGCATGAGAATAGAGGGATGTCAGTTTTCAAGGATTTCCACTCCTTACAGCTGAAATGGCAGGAAATCTCATTACAGGTTTCGGAGGTAGCAGGACTTTATGTGTAGCAAAGTATATTCTAAGTACATTTTTAAATAGCTCTCATATCATGTATAGCATATTGTATAAGAATCTGTCTTGCTTCCCTCAGTCTCCCTCAAGATACAGACATTATTACTTGATTTCTCAATAGGAGCAGAGATTGACGCCCGCTGCTTTCTGCTTCTTGAAGGGTAACATCCGACTTCTAAGTGGCTCTGTGCTGAGCAAAGAAGTGCTGACCTGAAGTGTGGGTATTGTTTCCTTTCTGCACCTCCATAATTTCCCTGCTGTTTCTGACAGGCATTGGCAGGACCTGGGATATCTGATTATCTATATTACTGGCCGTCCAGATATGCAAAAACAACGCGTGGTTTCATGGTTGTCTCAACACAACTTCCCACAAGGGATGATCTTCTTCTCAGATGGACTTGTTCATGACCCACTGCGCCAAAAGACCATTTTTCTCCGGAATCTCATGCAAGAGGTACTAGAAAACTGTTTATAGCCTTAAAACCTTTTCCCAGAGAATGTTATCCCATGAGGTTAGAGATCTCCCTTCCTTTTGAACAGTAAATCTCACTGGCCATCACAAAGTCTTTTTGCCATTCCTCATTTCTTTTCTCACTTTTTAAAGAGCGAGGAAGGCTGATAAAACATCCAAAGGGGCCTCCTGGCGTGACAAATAAATAAATGAACTGCTCATTCTTTCCTGTGTGCATATCTGTAGTTCTTGCTGGCATACAGGCAGACAGATTCAGCTTTCTGTGGTCTGCAGAATGAGGTTGTTAACAATGAGCACTACTGCTTCATTGCAAAGCAAGTGCCATCCTTGTAGTGCATGGTGTTCAATTGAGCGTTCACTTTGGAAGTAATATTTGTTTCAGTGCCACATCAAAATCTGTGCCGCATATGGTTCCATGAAGGATATTTCTGTGTACAATGTCTTGGCTCTGTCGCCATCCCAGATCTACATAGTTGGACGATCAACAAAGAAATACCAGGCACAGTGTCAAGTAAGTAACTCTTGCTACTCAATCAGGAAGTCCTAGGGGGAACAAGGAAATGCTACGTGTGAATGCATGCGCAGACACGCACACGCACATGTATAAAAAAGATAGACAATGTTTCAGAGAAGTAAGGGCAGTTTTGGTTTCAGAGGAGGCATTTTCTGGCATGGTGAATAGTAAAGAGAATCGAGTGGTCATAGGTTGTGTCTGCAATTGCATGCATGACATATTGTTGAATGACAAAATGGAACAGGTCACTGGGAAAAAGTAGTGAGGGGAGAAGAGTATTAGTACTCTGTAGGTATCTAACTGGGATGCCAAAGATAGGAACTTAATTCCTCATATAGCTCATAGGTTGAGGCAGCAGTAATTTGTCACTCCCTTTCTTTCCTTCCTATTTCAGTTCCTCAGTGAAGGTTATGCAGCCCACTTGGCCTCGCTGGAGTTCAGTCTCCATTCACGACCCAAAAAGAACAACTCTCGGATGATCTTGAGAAAAGGCAGCTTTGGCCTCCACTCCCAACCTGAGTTTTTGCGCAAGAGAAACCATCTCCGCAGGACTATGTCTGTACAGCAACCTGACCCACCTTCTTTGAACCCCAAGCCAGAGCGTGCCCAGAGCCAGCCTGAATCAGACAAAGATCATGACAGGCATTTGCCCTCCATTGCTTGGGTTCGAGGTGGAGTTCACAAATTTGAGTCTGTCCCCTAGGAAGCTTGGGAATATAGGTCTTGGGTGCGCCCCATTACACTTGTAGGCATATCTCAAAGATAATATTTAGGCAGCTTCAAACTAAGAGATGTAGAGGGGAACCTGTACCTCGGAGTCTTCCCTGCTCTGGAATCTGCCTTCTTACACCAACTGGGGAACTTCCAGTCTGTTCCTCATGACATGTTTATTGGGAAATTTTAAAACAATCTAAAACTATTGCTAGTGCTTATAACATCAAGGCAACAGGAAATATCTTTGGTTCTGTTTTACAACAGACATAATAAAATGTGCAATAAGAGAAAAAGCTGTACCAGGCTGATTTTACTCAGAAGGATTGTGGTATCAGCTAGCTAGCTGCACCCAAACCAGTATAAACTGTAGGTCCCATAGGTTACAGAGAAGGTTTACACTCAAACATTAAATAGTCGTATCTGTTTCCACTTCACTTTGGATAAAGGGATAGACTTACAAGGGAAGCAGAGGTGGGAACTACAATAATGGAGGGGTTAGGATTTGTACAGCAAGATGCTTTTTGGGTGCCTTAAACCCAAGATTTCGTTTCAGCTTACAGTGCTGGTGAACAGACCCCAACATGGGCACTCGTGTTTGTGTGAGTTGCTGGACATCAAGTAAATGGGAGAACTCCACTTATGAACCAAATCATCAAAACTTCATGTTAGAAATAAATGTGTCTGCCACAGTTTGAAGCAGTTAGTGTTGCTGTATACAAAGTAATGTGCAAGTGTACAAAAATCACATTGTTTTGTGGAACTTGGTGACTGTGCAAAATGTGTGGACTACTCCGAGTAAGGAGATGGCTCTGACCATCTCAGTCGGAGAAACAGATCCTAACACGGTAAGCTAAAGGGAGCCCTTTTACTAAGGGATCTGCAAGCTTCAGAGCAATCACTTTTTTCATTATTCTAATTAGAATCTTTACACTGGAGGAGAAGAAAGGTAATGGAATTCCTATAGATAAATTGTTTACCTTCTCATGCTTTATAGCAACTGCTGTGTTAAGACAATCTGTAGCATTCAGAATTACAGCATTTGAGCTTCAAAGAATGGACATGCCAAATTACAGGTGCCAAATAGACATTTTCCTACTGATTTAAATTTTTCTCGGATCTCTCAGTGAACTTACTAGAAGCAGAACATGTGAAATTTTCCCTAAGTGGTAATATTTCTAAAGTGTTGTAGTTAGTTTAATATAGTAGCAGTTTGCGGATTCTTCATGCAGGTACTTCCACTGCACTAAATTCACCAAGAGAACTTTAATGACTGAACTGAAGTGTGTTTTAAAACCTGCAATGAAGTTAAAAGTGCACATAAAAACCCTTTTCTTCAAAAGTTAAAACAAGACTATTGACACTGAGGAAGCTTGAAGTCAATAGATTTCCTGTTCAAGTTTGTTGGTTTGTTTTTAATTTCAGGGAGTTCGGGTGCAGAGAGTGTCATGCCTTCCCCCCCCCCGCCCCCAGCCCTTACTTTCAGGTTTTCCTAGTCTGTAGCTAGGCCAGAAACAGTCTCTCAACAAGTCTGTTGGTTAATGATTTTGAACGTTGATGTGTAAAGCAAACAAGAAATGCAATGGAAAACTATTAAGACAGTGCAGAAGTAAACCTAAGTCTGTACTACCTATTCATCCAGAAGTTTCAACGTGCTTTTTGAAGGGCATAGTAATGTGGCATTTGCCTTAAAAGGCAGCAAAGTAGCTTATAAATTGAGATCTTTGATTTTTTTTTTTTTTTTTTTGACTGTAGTTGGCAAGATTATCAGTTACCTATTTCAAACTTCCTGAAAGATCTCTGGCACATCAGTAATTTGTTTTTATAATGCTTCCATTAAGAGAAGGGGTAATCTTTGCTGAAGATTTAGGAAAGGTATTAAAAAGTTTGGTAGCTCACACTAATTGGGAGCAGGTAACTACATTACAGTGGGCTGGGTTTTTATGCTCTGTTGCCAATTCAGCCAACTACCAAAGCTAAATGAAAGATACCCACAGACTACATTGAAGCAGTCTTCAGGTTTACAAATGCTTTCCCAGTAGCATCACACCTAATTCTTTAACCCACAAATTCAGAGAAAATATTCTGTGTTCCATCCTGGCCCACTGTGTGTATTAATTCTAATCACGTAGTCCATTTCTTCTCCTGTCCTCTGCAGCAAGGAGGAGATTGCACAGGTACACCAGACTCTGTCTCCCTCCAGTCGGTTTGCTGTTAACATGCTCCTGCTTGTTAGTTTTAAATAGGCGTGGGAATGCAAGGCTTGTGAGGGAGGAACTCACGAAGCAAATTTAAAATTTGCTGAAGGGACCTAAAAGCAACACTGATAGCAATGCTCTTTTTAAGCACTGGATGTTGTGTAGCATGTCTCCTGACAGTAATCACTGTTCCTGCTGCAGAGTTCAAAGCTAATGTTGCTTTGGCCATCTACCTCTATCATCCAAGAGACTCCAAAATCTATTTTTCATTTTAAGTTGCTGTAGAAGAAAGGCATACTTCCTTTCAAAAGAGGGATCTGTGTGTAACTCTGACTATTAAGGGAACTAGCATCTGACCACAAGGTTAGAGAGATCTCCTGGGCTGTTAAGTCTGTCTTTTACTCTTGCAGACACAATGTCATTTTGCAGGGTACCATGTCAGGAAAATTCTGATTTTGTGTATTTGTATTAATAACTGGGTCACTTTTACAGTAGTCACTGTGTTGGCTTCTCTTAAGAATATTATGAGTTAATAGTAGTAAAACAAATGCTAGAGAGTGTGTGTGAGCATGATTTAGCGTGGTAACGATTTCAAAGCTTCTACACATGGTATTGAAATCAAGCTAAAAATATTTTCCCTAACTTTGTTTCCTACAATATATGAGAGCGCACGTGGCCTTCGCGTAATTCCAACACTACTTATTGCTCAGGGATAGAATGGTTTATCTCCTGATCACATGCCTCCAGCTGAGCACTTTGGCAAACAGTGATACAGGTTGGAGGATACATTGGGTTGGAGGTTAAGGCTTCACGTTAATTAGGAGCTGATCTTCTGAAACGTCAGATGCCAGATGCATACGTTTTGAAAGCACTAGCCGGTTGCCACTAAAAGGGTGAAGCAACTTCTGTTGGAGCCAAGAGTATGAACAAGATGAGTGTGATTTTTAGACATCTCACAACTAGGCTGGCAGTTCAACAAATATTCTGTGGCAATGGCTGGGGACCTCATGCATGTTGAACCACTGGTGGGGTTTTTTTCCAAGCTATGCTTGGGGCGATCCCTGAGGTCTGCCCCGATGAATCACTACTTTTATAGCATAATTTTTCAATCGTGTTTTCTCTTAAAACACTTCATTCTGGTCAGAATTTTAGTTATACGCTTTGTCCACATGAAACTGCATGGAGTGGTTCATGGGCATTCAGTTTGCAATGGGATTTCAGTTTTACTTGTGCTTTCACAGGAGGATTGTCAGTCCTCCTGAGCGGGCCATTTGCTGAGGATAAGCTTGATCTGCAGTCTTACTCTCTGATTACAAGTCCTCATTGCGGCATTCTCCGTGCAGTCAGTGCTTACTTGTACTTACAGGCGAGGGAAGTGTTCAAGCATACACAGAAGGGAAAGGGACAGAGAAGTCGGGCAGCAATGGTGGGTGCCCGAGGAACACAGGTTGGACTCCTCAGTGGTTTCAGCACCTTTAGTGCCTCCAGTCTGTTACAGAAAAGCACATTCTTTTAACCTACAGAACAGAGGAAGCATAAGTGAAACTGTAAAACACAAACCTGTTATTCCAGTGGGTGCTAAGGCAGCAGTACAAGTCAGTGCTAAGTAGGGCGCAGTTGGAAGCATTTACTTCTTTGCCCTGTTGATATGGATCCAGTTTTAAATTACTGTAAAAAAAAATGGCTGTGATTAATAGTGGTAGACTTATCTGAGATATTGTGAAAACACACCTTCACAACTGTGGTGTTTTGGGTTTTATTTGTGTGTGTATGTGTGTGTAGCTACTGGAAGACACCTTAAGTGAAGTTTTGGTTCTGCTTTCACAGCAAATTTGTAACCAATATACTTTTTTTTTAAAAAAAAAAGCTGTTTATTCAATTTTGTTGTCTAGTTAGGTAAGTTTGAAAAAAGATATCGTTGTATAAAGAATGCAGAATATTCCAGAGACCTGAATAGTGATGTTGATCCAAATCTGCTTATTTTGAATAACTTTTTTTTTAAAGTGTTTGCATACACTAGTGCTCTTGGAACAGATTCTTGCTTGACCAAAGTACTCCTGTTTAGTTTTGTGGCATGGTTTATATCTATTCAGCATAAAATTTTGTTAGGTGTAAAAATGACACGGCATTGATACTTCTTGTTCATTGGGGTTCATGAGAGCTGCCATTTTGATTTGTTTACATGAAAATAGAGTCTTAATTCTTACAGATTACTTCACCTGTTCCTCTAGTATCTAGGGAAGTCACTTCCAAACAGTTAAAATTTTCACTGGTTATGTAGACGTGGAGCTATCAGTAAACTAGAGGAAAAAAAAGCGACACACCTTAATCTACTATTAAAATAAGCAGAACAATTACACTTTATCTGAAAGCTCCACCATTCTGCAAAATAGCCCTTGTTTGCCATTATGAGTGAACAGGTTGTCCCATTTACACATTGCAGTCTTTTAGGGCAGGGTACTACTAACCTGGGTATTTAAGCAGATCCCCAGTACTTAGATCTATAGTATCATCATGTACTTCACGGAATAAATTTAGAAGGGAAGAAATTTTTCCTTCTTTCTATATTGTTTCCTGTCTTAAATTTGCTAAAGACTTTGTTTGTGAGCATTTTTAATAATACCTGAAATCAATAGGTATTTTCAGTTTTTAAAATGTGCAACAATTGTTACTGAACCAATAGGATTTTCCCCAGGTTTTCCCCCCCCTCTTGCATCTAAGCCACAGAAAGGTGAGTACATCATAAAAGCACTAGAAAATTGGAATATGGGCACCTTTTTAATAAGCTCATTGTCTTAGTAACGGAGAGAAGAAGAGATTGTACACTGCAATTGCATCATTTTTCTAATTGGAGCTTGACATGTGAGATCTGAAATCAAGATTTCTGCATTGGATCGTTCATTTTAGGCATGCAGGGGAGAAAGTGGCACTTTTTGTCCTCATCTGGAGCTGGTACAGGATAGAATTCCCATAAACACAAAACTTTCCAACTTACCTCCTCAATTTCTCCAAGAGCAATGATTCCTTACGGTCTGCGTTCATAGCTTCAGCAGAAATTGTAGGTTTGACAAGGTAATTTGACTTCCACAATGTTTAATCGCTCACATGTAAATGCAGGTTCCTACAGATGATCCTAAATTCTGTCCCCCATAAAAAAAAATGGAGGTAACACCACATTTATCTGGATGAAAAGAGTTTTTTCTTTTCAGAAAAAAGAAATGGCCTGGAGCAGCTAGAATCCTGTGCCATGGACTCTGGAATTGAAGTCAGGTATTTCCTCTTTCCCTCATTTTAGTTCAAGCCCAAGGTAAGGGAATTACAGTTTACCCTTTATTTGTATTTATCTCAATAAGCTACCTTTGAAACGGAATATAATTGTGGGGGGCGGGGGATGCGAAACAAATTTGGCAGCTCATTTTCTCACTTGTAAGGATGTACAGAACTGAGGGGGGAGAGAGGCAGGTTTACTGTGACATGCTATACCAGAGATTACAATGTTGAAACATAATTTACAGCTTGCAAGCTTTAAAGAGAAGGTTATTCTGGGAGGACTGGTGTAGGGCCCAGAATGGCAGTCCTCTCACAGAACCCCAAGCCTTCTACATAACTTATTTTTCTATTTGTGGGGGAGCGAAGGGGGCAGTCCACTTACAACCGAATTCATACAAGGAAACTTGAAATTGTACATGTTCTTTCAGTCTATAGTTTTATTAAGTGCATACTTTTAAATATTGTTTGTCAGTGAGAAGGTTCTATCTGGTGACAAATGTTTATATTTCTTATGGCTGCCTTGTAAAGATCCAAAAGTGTACAATAATGAATTTCTTAATATGAAATAAGGAGTAAGATTTCTACAACTGGTATAGATTTTGATGTGAGCTGGTTTTTAAAAATCTTATAACAGATTACTCAAATAAAACTTTCCTTGCCTTTAAGCAAACAGTGTCACTGATTTTTCTTACCCGTGATGGGGGAAGTATTAGACCATCATTGTACACATCCCAGTAGCCAGTGGAAACAGTGTAAGTAGAGGCTGTTTAATACATCTGAAATAATACTTAGATTGCAGGCTGACTCTTCACAAAACTCCAACCCTCCTTTTGAAAAGTCATACAAGAAAGTTTCCATGAGACACCGTCTTTGTGAAAGCTTTATAGAAGTAGTTTCAGTACATGCAAAGAATAACGTCAAGCTACTGTTCCATATAGAAAAGGGATTAAAAAAAAACAAAATCACAACACAAAACACACACACAAATGCAACATCAAGAAATAACACAAGCTAAAGCTCTCAGTGACCTGAAAGCCTCAAAATTAGGGTTGTTTTCATGTTTCCAGGCCTCATAAACTGTTTCACTATTTTAAAACATAGTCTAATTTGACAAGAAAAATCAGGAGCAAGCTTAAAATCATTACTTGCACATAAATCAGAATTGAACATGACTGCTTCCTGTATTTGTACTTAATACCATTAAAATTTTAGTACTTCCAGTTTTACTAAATTACACACGCATCTTAAAAATGTAGAGCAAAGTTTCCCAAATCAATCTTTTGTTTGAAGATTCATCTTAGAGTGAATGTAATTTGAGAAGCCTGCACAAAGCTGCTACCATGGAAAACAGCCCTGGCATTGAAGTTTAGAAGCTTGAGCAATCTTTGCTTTAGTTTGAAAAACTAAGCTTTGTTAAACTGAATCACCTAGCATAAAAGGCTTGTCAAATGGATATGACTTTTTTAAAAAAATAGAAGCAAAATACAGGTATCAAATGCTTAGTATACTTCATCAAATAAACCCTAATAGGATTAGTTAGGCTAATCTAGTAACAATCCTTAAGGCCATGAATTAGAGTCCTGATGTGGCTCCGCTCTTGTGGCATGAGTGACTCTGCAGAAACCTGTTGCCTTGGAGTGGCAGTTGTGCTCAGAACTCAAACAAGCCACTACTGTTTTACTAACTTCCAGTTAAACATGATGCTTAACTTTTGGGTTGTTGGTATACAAAACATAATTGTTAGGCTTTCAGAATAATGGACCAGTACTTTTAGTATGGAAAGTACTCATACTAAAACTTGTGGCAATTGCTTACCAGTCTAAATACTACAATTACCTGTGATCACCCTTCGTAAGTGTGTGGCCCTTACTCTGGCCATTCCTACTGGTCAGGTCGACATAAGTAAGTTTCAAAGTACTTAATGCCTTTTGAAAGTCACATTCAAGATGGTCCCTCATCTCAGCAGGAGATAATACACTGGTACAACTTTGATTCTCCTGTTCACTTGAAAAGAGAAAGGAAGGGAAGGGAAGTCCTGAGCTGCTTTGTCAAGAACGATGATAAAATGTAATGGCTTGTTCAATGTATAGAGTGCACCCTTTCGAGTGCTACGTGGAGCTCTCCTTTAGATATGGCTGACAAACTAATAGTTACAGCTATCTCTGTCTAGGTACCAAGTGCTCGACAGAGTTTCTTCACTCGCCTTCCAATAGCTTGAGAAAGCTTCTGAGATCGACGCGCAGACTGTAAGTTTTGTGCCATTAGATAGTAGTAGTTTGATACTGTGTGTTGCCTGCAGAAGAACAACAAGATTGCCATTAGCAGTATGAAGTCAGTAAGGTTAATTAACTGGTTGTCACAGAAATTGCTGGAAAACTTAGATGGGAGCAAGGAAGAGGTCTGGGACTTACACACTTTCACTGTATTAATAGTTCTAAACACTAGCACAAAAATATTTTGTTACCTTCAGTGAGCATAAATGGCAGTACACCAATTAGGTACTGCAATACTTTAACTAGCAACAGAAGCATTTCTTGTGATATAATCTAATTCATTAAAATGAAAAACATTAGAACAATACATGGAGCTGGCAATTATAAAGAGCTTGAGATCACGGTTTGTTTCATCATGGAAAAGATGAAAAGGGAGCTGTAACACTAAAACTCACAGCAATTGGATACCAGAGCAGAAAATCATATGCAAGACTGTAAGGGCACCTCCAAAAAAAGTTTATTTCACGATTATTCCAGTAGGCAACCTACAAACCAGCCAGTGACAGAACACATTGTGTGCATCTACACATGCAGGAGAACTGGACCAAACTGCTTAGTGGAAGCAGTTCAACATCACTGTTTAAAGCTTCAGTCAAGCATTTGAAACGGCTCTTGTTTTTACCTGAAAAGTTACAGCAATCAACGTCTTACACCTATCTTTGTTGATAAAATAGGACATAGTATTCAGGTTGTAGCTTGCCCTTTAACAAAAGGAACATTTCCAACATAATGGGTGAAGATATTAATGTCTCAATACAGATCTCAGTGAAGATAATAGATGCATTTACCTGGTAATGGTTCAATGAATTAACATTAGAAGTGATATTTAGAAACCTACAGCAAAGAACTCCTATTCCCATCCATGTAGGTATAATAGCTGTGTTTAAAAATGCCAGCAATACAGGTATCCACTGCTGTTATTGTGATAGCATAGTCTGAACTGCTAAGACAATGCTAAGGATGAAAAAGAAGGGCTATAAAATTAGACAGCTCAGGGTAATAGTTTGTTTTGTCATGCTTTGTGATCTTCATTAGTAATCAGTGAGAACTGAGGTTGAGTGAAAAAGACATTAGTACCAGTAGTTTTCTGGTCGGGGGTGAGAAAAGCTGCTGTTTGCATAGAAGCCCAACTTGTGGTTCATTGCGAACCCACAAGGTTTCACTGATCCACAATACAGAGGTGAAGTTTTACAACTGCACAAGGATCTGCTGTAGCAGAGACAGCCTCAGTGAATAGGAGGGAAGAACCCTGTGGTTCTACATAATACTTTAAAGAAGCATGGGTTAGCAAGCCTTTCTCTCTGCAAACAGCAGGTTTTCTCCCCACAGACACATGCAGGTATAAACAAGGTAAGTGAACAACTACTTTACCTGGTTGATATTATCTTCAGTTACGAATGAGAGAAACTGTCATATCACTAGCAGATGGGAGAACATTAGGAGTGAGATTTAGTGAACTTTCAATGGATGTGACCATTAACTTAATACAAGATTTAACCTATAGGTATCTAGAAATGGTCTCATTGGCAAAAATTGAGGTTGTGGAACGATGTAGGATTTATCTACAAAGACGTAAGGGCTTGAAAAGTACTTAATGCTAAGCTCTCCATAGAGGATTTTAGGTGCTTGACGTTTAACTATTGAACACTTGACATCAAGTGTTTTAAGAGAGGAAGAGGTTTAGGGAATTGCCCTGTGACAAGACGTCTGACCTTTAGTTTTTACTGTCTCAATACATCTAATTCAGAATGACATAACCTTTACAAACACAGCAGCCTGCCACCTCATGGATTAACCAAGGTGTTGTATAAGAGGCTTCTGCATCCTCTAGACTTTTGAGTTATGGGTACTATGTACTATTTGTTAACATAATGCTGCCTAATAAAAGGATTTTCTTACAAACGTGCAGGCACCAATGACAGAGTCAGTGGAATGGGGTTCCGCCTGCTCCCCAGCCTCGACTGGCACCTCTTTTAAACAGAGGCAGGGAGGTACTGTTCTCACACAAGGTCAAAGGTAGGCTCTTGCTGGGAAAAGTCTGACTTCCACAGCAATAAACCCAGAGAGAGCATTTGACAGGTTGTAGAAGCTGCAGGTCCAGCTACAGATGTAATCTGTGCACGTAGCAGAGCCTTTCTTTCTTCAAGATACATTACAGCTGGGAAAGTTCTGCAACTATTCCTCATCCTGAGTTACAGTGATCACTTAGCCTGCAATTGGCAATGTCCAAGTGGCAGGTAACCTGTTACTAAAAGTTGAGGGACAGTTAGCGGTATTTACCTCTCCTCTTGCACAACGGCATCATCAAATGCCTGGGAGATATGCTTCCATTGGCAAATCCCTGAGGAGACCAGCTGCAACTCACAGTCAAACTCTCCGCAAACAGAATGATTGTTACTAAAGATCAAACAGGACAGACTGACTAGGTGACACTACCCAAACCTCTATCCCTGCAGTAACAACTCTAGTTACCTCCAGACTTCACCCAGAGAAGTTTAGGGCTGTAGCAATCCTGCTCTTAAGTCCACTCACCAACTGCTTCACATCTGCATTCATCCAAGACAGCTATCTTCCAATTCAAACAGTGGGTTCGGATTCACGAGGCCTGGATTCGGCTTCTAGTCTGACATTTCTCATGTGACTTTGACCAAAACAAAAACCTATGTGTGCATTATGAAGTATTTCCCTATCTCACATCCCTTTATCTAATTTGTGTTAAATCTTTGAGGCAGGAATCTCTCTCCTCTCTATAAAGAGCTCAGCATAAGCGGAGCTATTCTGGGCATCTTTGCAATACAAATAGCAACTTTGGAAAACTTAGAGCTAAGTAGGAGTGAGATGCATTGAGAGCATTTTTCTTTACCAGAAAGGCATCAGCAAAGAACTCGGGTATGTCTCTAGTTTCTCAGCACCAGTCCCCATCAGAGACATAGTGTGAACTTACTCAGTGGGAGAGTGATTTTTAAGAAGTTCTTGTCACAGCACTGAATTAAGTTGCATGTTTCAGCTTTCTGCACTACTCAGTCTCTGTCTGTACAGGGACCTGTAACTACACTACTTTCTTAACTATTTGAACAGCGCGCCCTTTCAGGGGAATAGGATGGCAACCTTCGTATCTTGCCTTTCACCTTGCAAAATGTTCTAATCACAGCAATAATAAAAAAGGAATAAGATTTACAAAAGAATGCGGCTTACATCTTTCTGCTGGCAGAAGCAGGTGATGAATAAGGGCTCTTCAGTGCTGCTGCTCTTCTTGATCTCCGGAGAGAGACAGCACCTTTACCAAGCCAGGATGAGAACCCCCTCCATTCTTTATGTTCTGACACCCTTGTTGGCCCAAGCAACGCTCTTCTGCTAGATCTTGGGGTACCTTTGGAACTGGCTACTGAAGCAACGCTCTTTTTACGGCAAGGGGTTCGAGGTGTAGTACTTCTTGTCTTGGTAGAACCGGTTGCATAGTTTCTGCTGATGGATTCAGCTGGAAAGGTCACCATGGAGTGTACTGGGCTTTGGCAAGACTTCTGTATTTTCTGAAAAAAGCATTAAACAGACATGTTGTGCTAAATGAACTCAGTCTAGAGTCTGGAACTAGAAAGACAAGGAAATCTGAGCTGAATCCCTAGCTTTCTTTCTCATATCAGGTTTAGTCTAGCATGTATGCTTCTCGACCCTCTGTACCCATTTGCATTGGAGTCATTTGCTCCCCAAGTCCTTGGAACTTGGCAAGGACTTCAGCAGGCACTGGAACAAAGCTCCTGCTTCTCTTACGCAGGAAAGAGCCAGGCTCCCTAACATGTGATTGATGTGGTTAAAAAATCAGAGGTCTCCACCAAAGGGAAGTGCAAGCTCAAGTTTGCTACCCTGTTACGACCTAGCAGTTTTTGTCAGTCCAAATTTAGATTGACTATAATGAAGAATGAGCTAATAAATAGTATGGGTACAGGAAAAGGAGTTAAAAAAATCCAAAGATCCAAAGAGCTGCACGTTTCTCAGAAACAATTCTTTGCAAGCAATGGCAGTCTCTACTCACCTTCCTCCTTGTGAAGGCTGCTGTGCCATGCATCATGACATACAGTAGGGGAAAAGCATTTATTTAGTAATAAAATTAAAGTTTTGATGAAACCACATCTCATATTTCTTCTTTTCACTTTCCTCCCTATTCTGCCAGATCCATAATTTGCCTGTCTATACTTTAGCAAGAATATTAAAGATTTTACTAGTTAGTAGCTTTGAGACAACCATTACAATGTGCAAGTGTGTGGGACAGACTCTCTGGAATACAGCATTCTGTACAGAGTCCAGAAAGCCTAAGCTTCACTGAAGTTGAAGCAAAAACTAAATTCTATCCACACTCCACTGCAACGTACCTGTGACACTGTTCCAAAAGCATTTTTTGCTGTTCTTTTAATACTCTGAAGAGTTTGGCTCTTTTGTCTTGCTTCCAGACTTTCCCAAGTCGGGGTCCTGTGAAAATTCACATCTACGTGCTTTAATGGTACTCGCTTTCTTAGAGACATGCGGATGGTATTGAGAGAACTCAAAGAAGCCCTTCTCTTGAATTTGTCAGGTACAGGGCTCTCATTCTCATCGAAGTCAGCTAGGAGCTGGTGTTTGGGCCAGGCCATCTTTGCCTTGACAGTTTGGAGTACAGATACCATCTTGTTCCTGTTGTTGGTCAACCTTATTTCTAAAACAATCAAAATGAGAGCAAGAATTAGACAGAGCAAGGTATAGGGCAATGTGAAAAGGAGACATGGAAAGCGTTATACAATATATTCAGTTACCTTTGCCTGAAACGACAAAACCAGAGCCGAGTAGACTTTTACTTGGAGGCTTGAAGGAGAACAGCATTGATTTCTACAGCTATTTAGCTCTGTGCATGTACATGAAGAACTCTTATACTGCATTTCCAGCACTGGACATCAGACCCGGTAAGCTGCGAGCCTCAAGATTATAAGGCAGAATACTCTGTAACTGCAAGTTTCTTGCTGGTGTCTCAGACTAAGGTCTCATATCCCAAATTTTTGCCCTCATTAATCAAAACAGCCTTCCACTGCCAGACAGGTTTACCCAGGTGCTGTTGTCTCATGCCCGAGTTGCTAGCTGAAGGCTCACGCTTCAGTCGCAGTTATGAGTGTGGATACTCAAGTCCTGAAACGGACAGGATTGCTACCGGCAGAAGACATTGGTGGGAAGGGCTAAAATGCCTGTTATCTATATGGTATGCAACAACTTAAACATATATATATGTAGTTTAATTTCTTCATTTTCACTAGCTATCAAGTTAGGATACTGCTAGCGAATTACTTCTAAAAAGCAATTGAAATGCAAATGTATTTTAGCAATATGAATTAAGAGTGAATTAATTTTACTAGTACTTCATTGCAGGTTACTGTTAATAGAAAAAGCTGGGAGGCCTCTACCATCGTCATACCACGTATTAGGAAACCCTATTGATAGTCCTTACTATCTGATCTCCCAAATTGCCTCCATCTCTCACAAGCGTCCTTATTTCTGTCAGAAAGCACTAAGGCTTACTGAAATCTTTTAATCCAGAAGGTGTTTGAGATATTAATACCTTCAATGCATTCCTACACGTGGCAACAAGGAAAGGCTAGCAATGGGGCAACCACTCCGTTCTCTTGCTAGCTCGGAGCCTAGCCGCCTTCCTGTTGATGAACCGCTGACTGCTGGTGATGGGTTTACGCCAGAAAATACTCCTCGGGTGAAGTGCCCGGAAGGGAGCAGCTTCCACCCCGGGGTTGCAGTTATCTGTTATCATACTGGCATTGCACAACGCGACGCGCGGCTCCGGTTCACCCGGACCCCACGGCACAGGCAACCGGCACCTTCTGCGCCGGCCACGGCGGACAGGCCGCGGGGCCCCCCCGGGCAGTTCGCGCTCCCGGCCGGCGTTCCCCGCTCCCGCTGCCGACAGCGGCAGCCCCGCACGGCCGCGGCCTGCCTGACGGAGACGGCTCTGCACCGCGAGAGCCGCGGCGGGGCGGGGCGGGCCCCGCCGACACCGGTCTTTCTGCCGCCGGGGACGGCTGAAGCGACGCGGGCGAAGGGCGACGCGGAGACCGGCTCAGGCCTCTCGCACGGCCGGGGAACGCGGGCGGCGACCGGGCCGCTGTGGCGGCGGTACTCACCGGGACCGGGACCGGGGTCGGGCCGCCGCCAGCAGGAGCCTGCGCGCGCCGCCGCCGCGTTTGAACGGCGCCCCGCCCACTACGGCTCCCCGGATTGGCGGCGCCGCCGCGGGCCGCCCCCATTGGGTGCGCCCCTCGCACGCGCGGCGGCCGTTGCAGGGCTCGGCGCCTGCGCAGCAGCTGCGGGCGGTGTGGGGGTGCGCGGGGCGGGGCCCGGCGGCGGCGCTGCGTCCCCCGCGTCCTCCGTGGCGCGGCCGCGGGGGCTGACGGGGCGCGGGTGGCGGCTCTGCCCGAGCGCGGCGGAGCTGCTGCCTCCCTCCTCCCTCTCCGCCCCCCCCCCCCCCCGCGGGGTCGGGGCCTGTGCGGAGCTGTGGCCTAGAGATCCACCTCGGCAGGAGCCGGGGAAGCGCTCAGAGTCCCGGTTGCTCGCTTGGGTATCCGAGCCACGGCTCCTCTTACTTCTGGTAATTAATTGTGAGCCAATACCTTGGAAGGTTTTTGTTGGCAGATGGGGTAACTGCTGGAAAGCGTGTCGGGTGTCCTGTGTAGCAAACGGGGCAGCACCGAAAGGCCATGAGCAGAAAATGTGGAGTGGGGTGTTTTTAATCCTACCCTAGAAGAAAACAAGGCCTGCAAAACATTTATCTTTAAAACACTTCTACCTGAAAACTTGCTCTGGAAAGAGCTGTAGCAGCTTCTGGGTTTTTTTTCCACAGGTTGGGTTTAGTTTCCCCCCACCAACTTAAACTCCAAGCTGAGAGCTGCAGAGACCTCAGTAGCTAGGGCTTGGAATACAGCCAAGGGGAAGCCAACGCGGTAACACCGCAGGGTATCTCCCGAGTCCCACCATTGGCTTCATGTACTTTCTGTAAGTTCCCAGGAGCTGTGGTTTAAAAAAAGCTCCACGTGATGTTGTTTGCACCCCTTTGTATCCGCACACTATAATATGGGTGAGTATAGCTCAATAAATATCCCTTATTAATAGATGTGCTGCAATGTATTACAGCCCTACGTGGTGTTCTGTTTTCTGCTGCCCATCGGCTTTATGGCTTCCAGATACTGCAGATGTGTTACGCCTCTTCACCACCCCTTGCTGCCCTTCTCCATAGGGAAAGTTTCAGGCTCTTCTCACTAGCAAACTGCAGCTTGAGCCACTGTATTTTAAGACTTAGCTCAGAGCTTGGTCTGGACAGGCAAAATGGGGTCATTCATCTAAAGACCTTCTAAATGACTGACAGTTCTGCAAAACAAAGAGCTCTTGGGGAGGAGATGGGGGTACTAAATACAAGAGGTGGAGTCAGGCGGTAACCAGATCCACATGCTCCATTTCTATGGGTTATCTTGAGAGCTGGGGGTTTGGCTTGGCATGAGGGAATCCCTAAGAATAGACATGGTGCTAACTGAACAGACAGCTATACAGGCAGAGAGATAATGTGTGCGACAGAACTGTAGGCCAAAAGGGAAGCAGCAGGCTAGACCTGAACTGGACAGTCAGCCTGACATTTCATGCCTGTTTAGAAAATGAAAATAGAAATGTCTTGAGCCTTTGTAGTTGTAAACAGAGTCTCAGGGATGTGCATGTTTTCTCCATCTTACGGTGCCCCTGTTGTTTCTATCCATTTCAACTTTGTTACCCAACGGAACAGCGCATGCAAAGGATCGTTTGGAGATGGGCATTACGTGCTTTTGAGTCACACCGTCTTGTGGTCCTGTCAGCCAATAAGCCTTGATTTTGAGGTAGACATAAGAAAGTATCATCACTAGATGTTTTTCCAGTTTCCCCAAGAGCTAAGGAGTGATTTACCAAGTGGACATGATAAGACACATGCACTGTAGAGGTGGGAAGAAAATACATTCTGAATTTTTGCCTCTCTGCAAAGGTACTAACAAAACATGCCCTTTGGCTGTTCACAGAGCAAACCAATAGCCTGTTCTGCAAAAGGCCTCTTGAAAACAAGCACTTAACAGGCCAGTGGGATGTAGTTTGCATTTCACAGCTGAAGTTTGCAATTCATAGCTGAAAAGACAGAGGATGCATCGCATCCCTTCTTGGCTGTTTATTGCTCAGCTGCTTGATCCACTTATGTGGTGGGTGAAAAGTGACAAGACAAGACCTACAGCCCGCACCTGGCTTGTACATCGTGGCCTGTATTTCTCGCTTCCTAAGGGACTGCCAAACAAGTCTGCTTTTCCTTTTCACTGTCTTTTCCATAGCCCAAATGATTCGGCTGAAGTCAGCTTTGTTCACTGTTTGCCCTTGCATGTGGTCAGTTGTCGTGACATTGCAAACGGAACCTCTTTGCTCCATGGCAATCGCTGAGCTTTGTGGAGGGAGGGGTCAGAGGCAGAGAAAACGAATCTTGAACTCTGGAGAGAGACTATGAAAGCTGGAAAAGTGCACAGGGAGCTGAATACTTAACACAGCCCCGAGTGTGGAACTGGTAACTTCTTGTATTGTGGTTGTTTTTACTTTGGTGTTTTATCACTACCCAGTTGGTAATCTGACTCGGCAGCATTCTCCCTGTCCACTGGAGCACAATGGCTGAACATCCTGCTTGAACCGAGTGATGGAACAGCTTATATTGCTTATTACTCTCAACAGGGATTGTAACTTAATCTATGGCAGGGTACTGCCTCAGATGATTGTCACGGAACGGTATCCCAGAAGGATAAGAAAAATCATTTGCACTAGTTTTGCACTGACAGCACTGTTCAAATGTGTACAGCCCAAAGCGCTGGATACTTTCAGACACTAGGCATCAGGCCACAAACCATTACCAATTACAGCTGATGGCAACCAAAGGTTTCTAGAGGCTGTGGCTGTTATGTCAGCCGTTGATACCATTTCACTGTTTAGCTAGACTGAAGGCCAAAAAGTTAAAAGATGTGTCCTGTGTTTGTACCAGGATTGTTCTTCACTCATTAGTGGTTTTTTTTCTTTTGATTAAGGTTAGACTATAGTTTAGACACAAGAGCTTGTTTGACCCTGACAGCTTGAGTACAGAGGCAAGGAAGGATTGTTGGTTTTGAATGTGAAGACGCAAAATTTCGTCCTTTTACTTGGAAGCCTATTCTGTTGGGAATGGCAAGAGATCTACCCACAGCTTTCTTCATCTAGGTTTGGCTCAACACCCAGAAGAGAAGTGAAAAACTGTCTTGTCAATGGAAGAGACAGAGAACCTGAACAGAGCCCCTGAGCTCTGGTAGATGTACCAGGTGTCTGTCTGAGGCGTGTCTTCCATTGGTCAGACGACAGGGACAGATCTCGTGCTGCCTTGGTCTGTAAAAAATGGAATCGTGTCATGCACTCGGGACCCTCTGGAGAAGCAGAACCATCACATTCTGTGGCCGACCATCATGGGAAGACACATTGGAGTTGCAAAGTGCACTGTGGTATGTCAAGAAATTTGCCAAGTATTTGGAGTGCCTGGAGCTCAAGTTATGGACTCCTTACAATACTGCCTTTACCCAAAAATTTCAAGTGGCTCTGAGAGGTCTTCTTTCACACCTGGTCAAGTGTAACAGTCGCCTAGTATCCCTGAGCGTTGAGTACCTGGCATTAGACTGCTTGATCTGGAAAAATGTGCTCAGGGCTCAGTTTCTTAAGAACTTAGCAACCTTCCTGAAAAGAATGAGCAAACGGCTTGATTATCTCAACTTAAAAAGAGCAAGAGTAATCTTGGAAGAAGGCTGTGAGCTTCTGAATTCTCTGAGCTGCCTGACAAATAAAAGCTTTGTATCTGAAATCAATATTGAGGATTTCTTCGGTCTCCGCCTTCCTGTCTACAGCAGCACCTTGTCCCACCAAACTATGTCCAAATTCCACAGCCTGGTTGTCCTGACTTTCAATTATAACTGCATCTCTGATAAACTGCTAAACACCCTGTGGGAGCACAGTGCTCATTCCCCATGCACCTTGAATATCAAATGTCATATCCATGACCCTCATGGGCAAGTGGTCTGGGGAATGTTATGGGCAAACTGGGTCAAGAGAGCCCCAAAACTGAATGTGAACTTTGCAAGAGTCATGAAGCATGATCACCTAGCCAGGATCCTGCTAGTGGAGATCCCAGTCAGGAGCATCTGTCTACAGAGCTGCTCTTTCAGTGACCCAGACTAGAGAATGAGACCTCACCAACCTTCTCCCAGTCTACTGGTGTGTTCTGCAGGTACGGGAAACAATAGTGACATCTTACTGCAGTATCACAAAGCTAAACAGTGTAGTCATATAGGCCTTCTGCACAGCAGCAGTCATCAATAGGAATTCCTAACTGCTTCAGTTTTATGTTCGGAGGGTAATTTTCCTAAAAGTCAGCCATTTCAGTGTCCCAGCTATAGTCTAGGTCAGGTAATTATCCTTGTCCAGTTATGATCCCCATTATGCTAGTCTTTGCTGTAAGGTTGCCCTCGTGAAAAGCTAAAACACCCCAAAATACTGGCGGTTGTAATGTCAGCAGTGAGCAAAAAGAACTTTTCAGGCAGGAAAATGTAATTTTTGTAAGAAAGCTTTAGGCTTATTCTGGTTAGATACCTTCATGTTTAGTAACTGATAACTTTCTTATCCTTTCAGATATTTCTGAACCCCACCCTTTTGCAGGGAAATCTGCATATGAGGAAAATAGTCTGTACACCTTGTTTCCTTACAGTGCTGTGGCCTGCGTCAACCTACACTGATGGTTTTGCTCCATTTTGGCAATGCGTAAATGTCTTATAGCAGATGTAAATTAACTGGTGCCCATGTCAAAGCACTTTGGTGTCACCAAAGGTGTGCAACAGCTGATCCATGTAAATGAGCATCAGGTCTTTACATGCCTGAGGGAAGCACACGGCCTTATACCTGGCAGTTGCTGACAGCTCTCTTTTAAGTTCTGTTGCATTGCAGTTTCCAGTAAACACCAGACATCTGTAACGCTTTCTAGAAATTGGCTTTGGATCGCCTTTCATATCTGGGATAATTTCCAATATGTCAAAAAAGATCACAGCATGAGCTGTGGCTGTAGCATCTTCTAATGGTAATAGAAATTGTCTGTCTCTTGGGATGGTATGTGATGCACAAGGGACCCCTCCCCATCTTAACGGAGGAGTGGAGATCACTGTAGCATATACTGTTGTCATAATACAAAACTGATCCTCTGCTAATGTCAAGGTACAAAATTGATCCGCTGACAGTCACTTCTGTTGGTAACATTGGGAAACTCTTGTTTATTGAATTCTAGTTAACTGCACTCACAAGCTCTGTTCAGTAGCACCAACAGTGTTCATTCTTTTTCAAGAAATTGACACTTGAATTGAACAATGACCATGAGCTGCTGGACGACGAGCTGCTACAGCACATCTTATCATGCAAGGGGCTGTTATTTCTGAAGGGCTGGGCATTTCTAAGTGTCACTTTTGTGGAGAGGCTGCTACAAAACCGTGCAGAAAGGAAATGCATTGTCACTACCATAAAGGTAAGACTTTGTGCTTCAAAACTCCCATTCCCTTCCTCTCTCCAATACCCAGGGAAAGGTGAGGTCCCCATGACTGTAGAAAGATCACTTACAGAACTGTTAACATGACTACCCTCCCTATATTATGTTTTAGCATTATAACAAGCCTGAGAACCACTCACAGAAATGGGGCTTTCCAGCCTACGTAGCCAGGTACAGAATGCTATAGAAGTTTACTAACAAGCCGCAACAATCCACAAGTCCTTCCTAGACTCTAGTTCTAGCTTCCACCTCTAGTTCAAGCTAGGGATTCTCAGTCACCTCCCGAGCCCAGTGCTTATGTCTATGCTTAAATTGAGGCCGGTGGGTTGAATCCCACTAAACTGCAAAAAGATATAAACACATCTTGCTCTTTAGGGATGCTGTGTTGACCTGGGGCCAGACCATAACTGTAGCTGGCGTAAATCATGCTGTCATGCTGCTTTACGTGCTAGACTCTGAATTCAGTAGATCCTCCCAGATCTGTGCAGATCCCAGGGATGCATCAGTTCTGCGGGTGAAAGGAACCTTGCTCTTCCCAAAAATTCTTTGGCAGGAGATGATGTTTTCAGTCAGTTTGGAGTCAAAAAAGTAAAACCTCGAGATTTTATTCAAAACCAAAGAATTTGGCTTCTCTAGATTCCTCATTAGTCACAGAGGCTTCTTGTCACGAGCTTTAATGGGCTGAGCTGGCTCCATGTATCTGAGAGAGATGACAGTCATTTTTGCATACAGGTCAGGATTTACGCAGCCTGACGAGACCAGTGAGGAGGATCGGCTGTTGTGCAATATTTACAGGAAATTCAAATACCTGATAGACTCAGAGCTTAATTATTTTGTCATCACCTACCCAACGGTGTAAACCATAGGAAGACAGAAGAACACCCAGTGACATCTGCAAGCAATGAACAGGTCCTTTGGAGGGCATTAGTAAGGGATTTGAATCTTGGCAGCGGTACTTCTGAAAGGGAGACACCATTACAGCAAGAGAGAGGCAAGGGACAGTTTTACACTCCATGCATTAAAATGTTGGACTGGGCAACCAGCCTCCTATGTGTCCAGAATCGTTTATTCTTGCCCTTGCTTTGCTTTTCCTCGCCAGAACCAAAGGAAGCAGCGAGCCCTTTTCCACCCTTACAGGCATCTCTAGGAAAAATAAGGCCCCCCTCTTTTTTCAGCATTTCTCATGGTAGAGCTTCAAACACCTTACCAATGAAGTCTGTCTTGTCATTTCCATTTTACAAATAGGGAAACTGAGACATGGGGTGAGGAAGTGATTAGCCCAAAGTCAGCCTTGGCTTAATCTTGATTCATATGCAGTCAGATGCACTATCCAGTGTATCACCAGCCCCTACCTCCTCGAGTCTGATACACAGTTCTTAACAGCAGATGTTAAGAACAAACCATACCATGGCTAGTCCTGAGAGTCACCCCTCCGACTTGCCCAGCTTTCCAACAGGTGACTTATGAGGGAACTCCTGCTCTAACTTCCACAGCTTCTAGACCTTTCAATGCAAAAAGATACCGTTGGTTGCATATGAGATAAATAACAGGGAAGAAGGGACATTTCTTCTTATTCTGGAATTTTATTGCCAAGTGGGAGATTTCATCAGGTGTTCTAGAGCACAGATAGCTGTGAAACAGGTAGCCGTAAGTACTCGATCTGTTTTAATTACCTTGCACAACTAGAACCATGACAGCATTGAGCCAAACCAATAAATCTGGACGCAATCTCCCAGTACGATGGCTTCAGAAGCTGTTAATGTAAACAGACTCTCTCATTTGCATGCAGAGCACTTCATCAATGTACAGTGTATTCTCCTTGACCTGGATCTCCTCCTCCAAGGAAAGCTGTCGGCGGCTCAGGCCTTTCAGCTCTGTCTCAGCCTGTGCCAGTGTGTCCTTCAATCTAACAGGGAAAATACAGACAGACGTTGGTTGAAAATACATGCATAGGGTTTTTTTCATACAGGATAAGAATTCTGAGTGAAAAAACAGATGGAAGGGGATTCACAGGGAGACAATATCCATGCAGCTTCCCTTAAAGTGTCCTGCCCTTAAGGGAAAAGCAATTCCCAACCTTTTGGGGAGACTCATTAAATTAACCAGTAATCTATTCCACAGATTTTCCCCTCTTTCATCATTTCCACTTGCCTCTGAATATTTTTTGTAATCTCTTGAACTTCACTAGTCAGCCTGTATTGCACTGTGTCGTAACACAATTCCACATTGGGGCGATGGTTCCTTGCTTCCAAGCGGGTTTGAGCCACTTTAACGGGTCCTTCTTTATCAGCAATTGCTTTCTTTAAGGCTGCAATGTTCTTCTCCTGTGAGGCAGTCTCATCCATCACCTTAACAAATCCAACAGAAGGAAGTTTTGCACGCTGTCTCTTACAATGGGTGAAATAATCAAAATCTTCTTTAATAGTTATAACAATCACAGTAACACTCATCATGTTAAGATGTTATTTCATCAAATGATATTTTACAAAGGTCAGCCAGGATTATGATCCCTTCATTGGAAAGCAGCTGACACTGTTCTGAGTCAAACTGGAGATTTACACTCAGCAATTAATTTTTAACACTCAGTTTTCTCTTATCAGATTTCGAGCACATTGACCCTGATTTTATAAGTTATTAGGCTCTTAAATCACAGTCGTGAAAATTCTATAGGAGCGCCAGGT
The DNA here is from genome assembly GCA_017639485.1 of Pluvialis apricaria. Lineage (NCBI taxonomy): Eukaryota > Metazoa > Chordata > Aves > Charadriiformes > Charadriidae > Pluvialis > Pluvialis apricaria. The sequence continues at coordinate 3,884,465 of CM030024.1, forward strand.
AACTAAAAATCACAAAGGAAATCCTGACTTTACTGGTGTCTACAGCAACACTTACATCACGTCAGTGATTCCAGAAATTCATTTCTGTAGTAGTGCACACAGAGCTGAGAATAAAATCTAAGACAACGTTTTGAGGGGGAGGTGGAGGGAAAATGTGGCAGGGGTTGCCAATATTGCAAAGGTAAAATTGTTAAAGCAAAGTAGCTCAAGACGCTGGATTGAGAAAGTGGGTAGATAACCCAAGCCCATTGTTTCCACTTTTTCACTGACTGTCCCCTCCCACTTACCATTGCAAGGAGTGTCTCTAGCTTGTGCTTGGCATCCTTGACTTCCTTCACCCTATTTCTAAACGCGACATTCACCATCTCGTATTGTTTGCGTATGTCATTCGCTGTCTGTGAGAGGATGCTATCAATCAGCGCCCTCAGTGCTAAAGAGTTGTTTCTCTGCTTGTCAGCCTTTTCAACATTTATATTTGAGAAATCTACCCAGTCTTCAGGACCAACAAAACTGAAAGAGATTCAAAATAAAAGGTCATCAACTGGTAGCATCAGGCCCTCTGTGACTTCATAAATCTATAATTACTCCGCAAAACCGAGAACAAAGCACTACTATTAACTACATGTCCCAGTGAGTGCCAGTTGTGTATTCTACAAATACAAAATCAAGACCCTCTCTGTCACAAACATTTCAGAACAAAAGAGACAAGGGTAGGATGGAAACACGTTTGCTAAAGTTACAGAACAACTTTGTTATAACTTTTCTTTCTCTGAGAAAGGATTAAGTTGTTGTAGGGGAATCACAGCTAATAACCAAGGTTTCTTGGAGCACCTTTCATTAAGCAAGCTGTTATTACTAATATAATTCAGCTGTTGCTATTAATAGCAGGTAACTATTCACACAAAGCATTCACTTTTTCTCTCACACGGTTGACCACCTATGACAGCCACTTGGAGTACTTGGTTGGAGCAATAGGTGGGAAGCCAACCCCCAGCTGGATCCCCAGAATTAGAGCGTTACAGTTGTGCACCAGTGGCTTGCGGGCTGCTGTTTGGAAAGTTCCTCAGTGGGTTCCTTGGTTCATTGGGTGGATATATAAAGCTGTAATTGTCATTTGCATATAGCAGCCAACACCATTCTGGATGTGGTCTGAGGTATACAATCTGTAGTCGATGCACGCTAACATACTAGCAGCAAGAGCTGTCAGTCTCTTGGTGTTCCAAGTGCATCGGTTCTGGCAGAGCCAATGGTGTCCTTGGGAGACTCTCACACACTGCTTTCTCAGTATGGTTCTCCTTTTCAGCCCACTTTTCTGTGGTAGCTGTTTCTCCATCTAAACCCTTCCCACTAATCCACACAGAAGCAGCGCGTTTGACAGGTTAACGACTGAGTCAGAAACTGACTCCACGCCTCACGTGCCCCAGTCCAGCATGCTCCCCACAAGGACACCCTGGGAGAGGAGAGGCCGTTAGATTGCTAAATCTATTCTGGGTTTAAGCAATGTGTGAATTTTTCCTTAGCTAACCGAGAGCCTCAGAAACTTTTCGTAAACTGCAGTTCACTGGGAATATGATTACTGTGACTTATTTCACGGACTTACTACACAGATACTAAAGTGATGGACAGAAGTATAAAAATCAATCTACAACAGATGGATGACGGACAGATACAGTCTGTTTTACACAAAATTACTTTAATCTTGCTATTACTGGAACAGCTGATACTATCTGTATAATTATTATGTTCATTGAACTAAATAACCACTTACTTTCCTTCTATTTTCACTGCATTATCAGCATATCTGATATCAGGAGTGTTGTTTGTCAAGCTAGCACAGTAATCGTCAATCATCAAAGCTGTGAACTTGTCCTTCAGATCCATTTCCAGGTTGTATTTTGCTGAACGGTTCAGTCTAGGAGGAGAAACAACCGGACGCTAAGTCAAAGTGTAGGCACTCACAGGTGGCCCTAACAGGCGTACATACGTGCATTAGGTAATACAAATGCTGTTATGGAAATCTTCATGTATGAACTGTTAGTTGCAAAGTCCCAAAACGTAGAGCATGAAGGTGCCTCCGTATAAATGGATGCTACAATTCCCTTTGGAATTAAAGGCACAGGGCTAGATGATGAGAAGCCCAGGAATCATGTGCAAGTACTTTGAGTTCTAACGAGCAGAACTTCTCACCATTCCTGATGGAATGGCATGACTTAGGCCTGACCTCCTGTAACTGTTTAGCACTGAAGGTAACTTTGGACCTGTGCTCAGCCTGACCCTACAACTTCTTAGGATTTTGGCCGTCCTACTTTTCCGCTAATCAGTGTTCAGTTACAGTCTTTGCCTCTGCACCTGATTTGCTCATTGGTTTGTTCCAATGTACGTTCAAGCAAAGCAATAACGCCCTGGAGGACTTCAGCTTCCTTCACCAGTTCCTGTTCCACTTCATCGTGCACCAAGTCAATCCCAGCTCGCCTCTGCCTAAACAAAAAGAGGAAAACCCTTCAGCCACATTGTTCCAATGCTTGCAGCTAACAGAATATGATGAAGTTCAGCTTTCCAAATTGAAAGCTTTTCCTTGCCACATGGGAAATTTTTCCTTTATGGCCTTCGTTCCCCAGTGTTACACCACCTAAATCAGACTGTGACTCCACTGCAGAGAGAGGCAGGCCCTTAGTTTGCAGCCTTTTTTATTATTTGTTAAAGGTTCATCACCTAGATTTTTTTCCTCTCCCTGAATGCTTTTCTTCTTAATAGTCTCACCTGTTCAGGAGACACTTTTGGGCAATGACAAGTGGCTCTTTACAGCTCTCCAAAGATTTCTCCAGCCTAGTCTTGAAAGTCAACAGTACCTCTGTCTCATGAACAATTTGTTCAAGTTTGTTATTTAATTCTTGCTTCCAGAATTTTATTTCTTCCTGTCTCTGTTCTGTAGAATGAAAATTGCAAACAGGTATTAATACAAGCCCACCTTATATGTGAGAGCACTGTGGGTCAGATCTTAGGTATGGCTAAAAACAAACTTATTCCATAGGGGCACACACGTAGTGCTATAGACTGATATGTGGCGACAGTTTTGCAACCCTGTGTCAGGAGGTTTGGTTGGAATAGCTTTCTGTGTGTTTTGGAGAACTAATTAATTTCTAATAAAATAAAGAATCTTCCTCAAAGTATTTTTAAAAATATTATGAATTTTCTTCATATCAGAGTGATGCATTGACATATATTCCTATGCACTATCAACTAATTTTCTAAGTCCATCTTAAACACATAGCTCAAATAACACATCTTGACACTTGCAGAACACGTGGGTTTACCTATTTTCTTGTTGACATCACTTCGGGTTTTCTGAGTTGTCTTTTCTATTTCATCCAGCAGCCTCTGGCTCTCAGCTATCACGCGCTCTGACCTGGATTTCTGAGACTCCGTGCTGGCACACTGCATCTTGTTTGCAATGTCCCATTCTGAGGGATGAAACTTGGGTGGAGCTTGCAACAGTCTGGCCATTGTTTTTTGGAAAGTTTCTGGATAAAACACAGGTCAATTCTTGGAATGTGGAACCTGAAAAGAGGAATAGCATTATATTTGGCTGCAGAAGCAAGAAGGGGAGAAGGGTGAGAAGGTCCATGAGGATGAGAAAAATTCTTGCCCCTTTTATCTGCAAAATGACACAGGTACAAAAAGAAAAGACTTCTTGCTCAAGGTTCCCCAAGACTTTGCTAAGGTGTGGGGGAAGAGGGTTTGCAGTGGGAGAATGAAGAAATAGAAGAATTTGGGAACCGAAGCTAGGAGGAGAGATAGTAAGAGGCTAGAAAGTGGAACTGAGAAGGTGGGCTCTCTGCGCTAGGAGGGAGAAGAGAAGGAGAAGAAAAGGAGACAGGTGGGGAAGGACAGAATTAATAAATGGACAACCACAGAAAACTGAGAAAAAGTGAACAAATATTAAAGAAATATTCTCCCACAGATTGGAGAAGTAAATACCTTTTAAGAGTATGGCTGGAGAGGTGGGTGAACTCTAGGTTGTAAAAAAGAAATGTAATGGTCATTAGGGGGAAAAAAAAAAAAGAGAGAAAACAGGACCTGAAAAGCTGAAGAAGGAAATACAGCAGATAAATGAGGAAATGGAAAAGCCTTGGAAGGGCTAAAGCAGAACAAAGCACACTGGTGTAATGTAGGATGATGACCAATGCCCAAAATATATGCAAAATCACAGCAGTTTGATGATCAGTTTTGCTGTTCTTGCCCTGTGCTCATCCAGTGGTCCCGAGAAAACTCCCACACCCCAAATGCACAGTGCTGCTCCTCGGCAGCGCACAGCTTTGCCCGCACGCCAGCACAGGCACCCTTAACCCAATCCCTCTTCCCCCTCTCGCACCTCTTGGCCGATGCTGTGCGCAGCCCCGGCGGCTCACAAGGCCAAACCCTGGCTCAGCGCCACCTCCTCACGTCCCCTTCGCTGGAAGCGGTTCGCTCCCAACTCCCAGCCTCAATCTCCACAGCAGCAGCGCATATTTCTTTTTAAATGTGCGATTAAATAGTCCAGGAGGTGGCTCAGAGCGGCCCGGGAGGTAAACAAACCGGTTGCTATGGGAACAGGAACACTGCCTCCAGCATCCTTCTGCTGTTGCAGCAGGTGGAAGCAGCGTGGCATGCGCAAGCCCGTGGTGCTGCCTTTCACCCATTCGGGGATAAGATCTGTCTGGAAATAAAAACATATTCTTCATACATTAATTGAGATAGGTCCCGCAGCTTCGGACAGTAATTTTTGATCGATTTATTGCAGAAATGCTTAAAGATTGTGAAAGCAAATGAAAGGCGTGTTAAGTACCTAGCTATCTAAAAATGTCAGAAAATAGCCTTAGCAGCACGTGCCATGTTTGTGGCAACTACATTCTCTCCTGGGACAGAAGAGATTGGGAGCCAGACAGAAGACATGAAGGAGACAAAAGAGCATTACATCAGATGGTACAGTTACGTTCCCCTCCATATAGCCCTGATATAGTTTAGCTCAGAGTAGGGTTTCTGAGTTCCCAACAAGGTTCAAAGAGATTGCAAAGTGCTAAAGAAGCAAGCAGCATTGGTGAAAAGAAGTTGAGCTGGTTCGAGATGGAAAAGTGGGAAGCAACTGCAATTGTTGCCTGCAAATACAATGCAGTGACAGCTAGACAGCTGCTAATGAGCTTTAATTTCAAACAGTAGCTAAATTCTCTCAGTCATCATTAAAACTGGTAACTACAGCACCTCCCATGCCAGCTGCCATGTAAATAGAAATCTGCATATATTCCAGAGGAGGAAAAAAGGGGTTTCAGCTGAAGAAACGCTGTCATATAGAAAAATGCAGGTATGTCAGCGTTAGCCAAAGAAAACCGTAGGCTTCACAGGACACGGTTGACATTAGAACTGAAGCCATTAGCCTGAGAGGAGAAGGACCTAGAGATTCAAGAAGCAGCAGAGAATGGGGTGCAAGGCAACCAAAGAAAATGAATAGTATACGCTAACTGATGCAGGAGCGATGTAAAGCTGCGGTCACAGACACTCAAAATGCTCCTGATTCACAAGGCAAAGCAAAACTATGACTAGGCTGATCATTAACTGCTTGCTTTCAATGTTGCCGAAATTGCAGAGCAGACTAACAGAACAGGCCTGAATGCTGATGTTCCACTAGTGTCCAGAATAATCTCCTATGAGGACAGGCTGAGAGAGGTGGGGTTGTTCAGCCTGGAGAAGGCTCCGGGGAGACCTTAGAGCCCCTTCCAGTATCAAAAGAGGCCTAATAAGAAAGATGGGGACAAACTTTTTAGCAGGGCCTGTTGTGACAAGACAAGGGGTAATGGCTTTAAACTAAAAGAAGGAAGATTTAGGCTAGATGTAAGGAAGAATTTTTTTATGCTGCGGGTGGTGAAACCCCGGCCCAGGTTGCCCAGAGAGGTGGGGAGCGTTCCAGGCCGGGTTGGAGGGGCTCCGAGCAGCCTGGCCTGGCTGAAGGTGTCCCTGCCCGTGGCCGGGGGGTGGACTCCATGGCCTTTGAAGTCCCTTCCACCAAAACTATTCTACGATTCCATGTTAACTCCACTGAGGCCTCATCCAGACACAGAGCTATTTTAGCATAAGCAAAAGTGGATTTTAAATGCACATAACATAAAGCAATGCCAACTTTTACTTTGGACTCTTTAAAACTATCTCTGTAAGCCAGGCCAGGTATAAATTAATGACACAGGTTGAACCATGTGGGATAGTCTTATACCTAATTACATGTATCCAAGAGTTTGCACTGGTTTGAGCATGTTTAGATTAAACTCTTTATTTGAAATGTCACACAAAGGGAGGTGATGAAAGGCATCCATCCAATTATTGTACTTTCAAGGAAGACTTCCCTGCTGTGGGAAGCTCGATGCAGACATAACTTTTAAAAGTAGGTGATGTCTTTGCTGAGATTATTTTGAAAATCTTGCACAGAACAAATTGATCTAGCCTTTAAAAGTAGGATGAGTTGCCAATAAACCACCTTAGATAGTACTGTATTTTAAATACAGTGCAGAAACATTACAAAAGCCAGGAAACAGTCCATCTGTGTAAAACATATACTGTGCCGACTTAATATATTGTTCTCTTCATCACTTGTGCTAAACACATTTATTGTCATATATACACACACACTCTCTGCATTTTTTGAACTAAAAATACTACACAACCCAGCAGGGGGCATACATCGCATACTTTAATTTCAATTTAATCATACAATCTAATAGTCCAGGTTATTAATATAGATCAGGCTTCTCTTAATGCACAAAGCTGAAGGTTCTTCTGAAACTATGTCATAGCACCATCTCCCTCATCAAAACAAACACATGTGAACCACCAGCAGTTAAAGTCAGCTTCCAGTCTTCAAATCCCCTGCAATGTTTGCTGGCAAGTACCAGGTGGCTTTACCATCACCTCTCTGAAGTGGGACGATTTTAGAAAACCTGTACAAATAGCTTCTGGGTAGCTCTGAAAACAAGCTAAATTATAGAAAGGATGTAAACTCCCCCAGTGAAATGGCAATAATTTTACTGTCTAAAACTTCCTTCATATAATTATTTGCTACTAGGCCTAAATTGGCCAAGCACTTACCTGTGTCCTTAGCACTCAGATCACACAGGAAAATCATCCATGACCTGGGATTGTGAATGACTGTGATGTACAAAGCCAATATTGCCTCTCTTTTTGTAGCTACGATGGAACTTGGCTCTGTCAGTCAATGAAAAGTATTCTGCTGCAAGAATGTAATATGTGCATCGCATGTGCCAGTTGTGGAAACATTTCTCATCATGCTTACTCTAATCACTTCTCCAAAAGACAAGTGGGGTGTGTTTATCCTTACAGTGCATTTGGTGGAGCAACAGCTGCACACTTACTCCTCAGAATTATAGTCGTTCAAGACAAGGTAAAAAAATGAAGACAATGGCTGTCATACGACAAATACAAACAGCCCACCCAACCGCTGTCCACTTGCATTAAAGCTGTGAGATTAGCAATACCAAGGCTCCTGCTAGTTTGACCACGTATCTTTTAGATACTTATACTAAGATGTGTATTTAAAAGTCTTTCCACTGTTTCCATAGTGTCATAGCAACAGCCTAGCTACACTTCAAACACAACTTGGTGACCCAGACCTTCAGCAGTGAACTTATACTTTACCTTTGTACACTTTTGGTGTTTGGGTCTTTTTTTCTGAGACTGCTAACAAAGTGGTTGCTTCGTTCGTGGTTTCTTAAGTAAACTTCACTAGAAAGGGAAGCTGAACTAAAACCATGTTCCAAATGCCACCAAACTTCTGTACTTTTTTAAACTGAAATTCGGAGCACACAGCATCATGACTAGAACAAAAATCTTCTAAGCAAAAGCTCTGGGTTCTTTTCACTGATTTTACTTTCTTATCCATCACTTCATTCCAAAGAGAAGCAATAAATCTGAAGAATGTTTGACATATTTTATTATAAATGGTCATCAATACAGAACCAAAGTAATCTTTATAAATATCTACAAAAAGCACAAAAGCATATTAAAAAAACATTCTCTAGCATGAGCAGAGGGCTCGTGGCTTTCACTTTTTACTTTCTATGAGCCTGTTCTTAGGGAAGAAATAATTTTAAAAGGCTTCTTTTTTTTTTAAAGTATGTTTTTTTAGTAGTTTTGTTTTTAACATTCACTGTGAAAACAAAGCTGTGTTGATTTATCAAAGAGAAAACCAGAAAGGGTGACACGTGACCTTTTTGTCCAGTAAATATGGAATAATTCCACTGTATTGTGGTTTTAATGCTAATTTAACTGAAAACGGAAACTAGTTCAAGACACTTCAAAACTCCCACAGCGTTCATATTTTTTGGCGTATTGCCTGTCCACCTCAGAGTCAGCAAGAGGACTGAGCAAGTCGTAAAGACTGCATTCCTGTCCAGACTGGAGAGTTGTTCTCCCCAAGAGTCCGGGTCAAAGCACACTGCAGTCTTCCTTCTATTACAACTGCTCAGAGAATTTTGTACCTTGCTAGCTCCCCCCTTTCCTGTAATCCTAAATCATGCAAACACACAATCTCATACACAAAACAGCCCCAGCTGTTGCTGTTCTTCATGATCAAGAAATTAATGCAGGACTGTCAGCAAAGGCTTTAGCAAGCCTCTAAGCAAATCACTTCAGATTTGACCATTACAGACAAATGCTGTTGTGTAGTGTGGTAGTTCTCTGTCGCCCCAGTCAGCAGGTAAGAGGCTGTGTTCTCCTTCTGCTTTAAGAGAACACAACAATGCCTGTTGGATGTGCGTGTGTGCATGCATGTATGCTGGAGTGGGGCTGGAGGATTGCTCTAGGTTATTATTTGTTAAATGGAATCTTTCTTGTGCATCTACTATTTATTTTGTGCTATGCTCAACAGAGAAGTGGAATTGCAGGTGGTATCTTCTGGAGTTTTACTTGCATTTTAAGAGGGAACACCTTCGTAGCAGAGTTACCTGTCACTGCATAAAACTGCATCCCCGGCCTAAGAAGAGCAGCAAATTAGCTTCCTGTGATCTTGAAACACAAGAATATTAAATATCCAACCTACTACTAGCACCAAAATGACAGCATTTGCCTTTCCCTATGCTTTTTTTGTCTTTTTCCAAACATATTTCTGTATTACTGACATGCTGATGTGATCAACACTTCGGGGCACTGCTCAGCAACACTTCAGTCAGCCAGCCACGCAGTTGAAAGTAAGCAAAGGGACAGTAAAAAGCAAGAAATAACACTGTGTTCCACTTGCAAAATGTTGCTCCTCCCCTTAGCATACTGTACTCGACCCTTCTGGCTGGAGAGGTGTCGATGGTTTTATTCAAAGTGTCGTAGATGATTGTATAGAGACTGGACATAGGTGAAGACACACATGGGATCTGGCTTGTGACCCATCATCATCATGTCATCCACTTCTATCAGACGATCGCAGTGAGCCATTTTCCTGTAGTAATAATAAAACAGGTATAGCAAATCAAAAGTTAAATCTAAGGCCTATAACTACTTCCAAGACTCATTTGCTTCATTTGCTGCTCTGATTTGAGCATCACTGAGGCATTTAAGAAATCTTGAGGTTTATCAGCAACATTTAATTTCACAATGAAATGGTCAGGCTCAGGTTGGAGACTGTTATTTTTGTGACCATGGAATATTCCCGTTCTTTCTCTCTCTTCCTCTATACTGGGATCTGACCCAAAGCCCTGTACTTCGGTTTTGGGGTTTTTTTTTCCACTGACTGCCATTCACACCCCTGCTATCTGTAGCATGTAGCCCAATCTCACATTCTTCTGCCCAAGTCTCAGTAAGGAGGGTCATGCGAGCTTCAGTGTGGTGGTACCAGTGTTTGAAGCTGTATGAGAAGCTGCAGGAAACTTTAGCTACATATTCCCACATCCTGTTAGTATTCAGAAAGAGTGTACCAAACCCAGCTGCACGCCACATGGAGCGTTCTTATTGTTACACAAGTCAAACAAAACAGCAAGTAAGAATCATGTTGATACTGGGTCAAAAAGGTTACTATTTCTAGCTGACAAGTTCACATGCATAATGACTTTAACAAAAAAGTTATCATTTAATTGCCTGGTATACTGCATCAAAAAGGATCAGGACAGTGTGACTCAGTGTATTACCTCTGTCCGTTTTACACAAATGCAGTTACCAGGCTGAGATATTGAGAAGCTCTCAGCCTTGATGTAACTCTACTTACAGTGAATTCAACCTTCATTCTTGTTCAACCAAAGCAACATACAGACAGAGGCGAATGCTCCCACAAAACCCAATTCCAAAAGTGAATCTACTTGTTCCCTGCCATTCAGGGGTCACGGGTTTTCCAGAGAGGATGGATGGATATATTAACATGACTGAAATTCAAAACAGGTATCGAGCAGCTGGCATAGGCTAAGAAACTACAAGTTGTATGTTCAGTTCCCGTCAGTAAACGTTGGATGCCTTTTGCTCTATGAACTCAAATGTCTTTTTTATGATTAATATTGTCAAATTCATTAAGAATCATTCATTACTTCAAGAACAAAATAATGAAAAAACCCCAAAAAACAAACACAGAGAGAAGTAGGGTTTTTTCCTGTTCTGTCCAAGCATAACTCATTGACGCTGATTTCTCAAGTTTAGTGTGTCAGTGCTAAGGCTGGTGAGAATCACAGAGGTGAGAAAGCAGAACACCAGTACTGCCCGAAGCCTGTAAAAGACCTGAACACAGGAGTCCAGTGAATTACCCTGTGCATAAAGCCACCTCTGATTTTAGACTGCTGAGTCCCCTGTTCTATGCATTCTCTATGCAGAGCTTTATTATCTTTTTTGGTGTGATCACATACTAGTGATATAGGATCTAAAAGAAGAATCATTAAACTCTTCACTGCTGCCCAACCACATTAGACTTGAACTGGAAGCACTTCACAGAGATCTAATGTGATACTCACTCAGCCATGGTGAAGGCCAGCTCAAAGTTCTGCTTGCGATTAGCTGGGTCAAGCTTATTATAATCAAAAGCCTCAGGAAAGAAAGAATGCACAAGAGCACAGAATGCCATCCCATCATTCCAGCTTGAGGAGAAGTTCTGGAGATCAATGTGCTGTCATGATGAAAAAAACATGCATGTTAATGCAGCAGAAGGGAACGGGCAAAGAGCGGCTGATTTTGCTCACTGCAGTTTTCTGTCCTCTCTCCCACCAACCAAAGAAACAGAGCACAGGCTTTATGTCTTCCTTCCCCTCTTCGTATATCCATTACATTATTTGTATTCTGAGAAAAAACGGCATGCTTAGCAATGAAAGCTTTTTGCCTGAAACGCCCAGACGCAAAGCAGACACACAGTCAAGGTCCCTGATCCAAAACCGACTGGGAAGAATCTTGTCAACGTCAGAGAGCTCTGGAGCAGGCTCAACGCACCGGCTCAGCATCTGCGGAAACTAAGGACGCTGCTTACCCCTGTGAAGTATTTCTAACTGAAGAACTGTGTGGCTGTGAATAAGACTAGATAAAGGCTATGCTTGCTTGCTTTGCTTTTCGTTAAGGCCCAATTTGATGCCTGTTTACGTACAGATAGGTAGAAATATAGGAAGAATTACACCTACTGCAAAATCTCACTCTTAGAATAAATGCTTATTGGTAATTTCAACTGCCATAGTGAAAAGAAACATATTCAGGCTCTTGTCTCATGCTCCTTTCCCATCACACAAAATTCAAGCCCCAGCTTTTCTGGTAAGCAACTAACAGTAATTTTCACTAGTTCTGCTTATGTATGCTATAATTTGGAGTTCAGCAATAATAATGCATACTTTATAATAACGTTGAAAAACATTACACACAAAAAAACCCCCACACCTGGAAAAAAATTTCTTTCTCCTGGAAATTGCTTTGGCAATTGCAGTTTAAGGTCAGGTAAAATTACTAAAATCTCAACTGCTGAATTCTTTTAGCTACACTGATGGTACCTCACAGAAATTAGCTCACTAACTCCATGTGTTTGTTCAACCTCAACCATTTACTACCAATTCATTTGTCTAATACCAGTAGAGAGTATTTTGGTTTGCTGTGTAGCAAAAGGGCCATAGTCTCCGCATACTGGCAAAATGGTATTCAAATCTTGGAATATATAATGAGAATGCAAAAATCACAGCCTGCAACTATGAAAAAAAAGTGTGAGTGTATACTGAAGTCTATATCCATAAGCACAAAAATGTAGGCTTTCAGACAAACACTAATGCGTTGCTTTGGCAGACATACAGAATCTCACTCATGCAATCAGAGACTGTCTTGAAGTGCTGCCCATGCAAACCACGGTGTTTGCGTCACCTGCACAAAACTTTATGACCTTGAGGAAGTTAACTAATTATGTAGCAGGTTTTATGTTCACTTTTTTGAGTACACTTTTTTGGCAAATTCTCCTGAAAAAGAGAGCTGAAAGTGCTAGCATGTCTTCACCTTGTATCCTATGGTTTTTGAGCGACACCAGTCTAACAGAATTTGTTTAATGCTGCTAGCGCTGGCAACCCCAAAACTCTGCGACCTCTTCAGCTTAGCTCTGGATTCTCCTTTTCCTCTGGAAAATTAACAGAGACCAGATTAAGTTACACTCTAGAAAAACTTAAACCTACTTGTCAGCAACATCTATGCAACCTTGCCCAGGTCAGCCCCTGTCCAGGTGGTGTTTGAGAAACACGTTGCTGAAAGTTCAACTTGTTGGTCCTGCAAGAAAAACTCATTTTCATTTCACTAAAGCCAGGATCCCAAGCCCTCCTCTATTTAAATCATACCCCCATCATGGTGCATAAAGAGCAGTCCACGCTTTTGGTCCTTAATGAACGGCAACAGAAAGTCTCTATATTCCCAGTCTCTTAGAATGACCGAGAAGGCAGCTTTCACAGCACTCTTTCCTGATGAAAGGCAGCCGCTTCTTCAGCTGAACAACTCCAAAGCCAGAGGAATCTGTAGCTGTGAATTTCTAGGGCTCAGTCTGTGAAGTCATTGAAGCTATACGTGATGTCATATTGTCCCTTAGCTCAAAATCCTACACTGAGAGAGTCCTCCCACCCAGCTGTCCTCTGCCAGTAATAATTGACAAATTAGTTTCCCGTTAACAAACCCATTCTGGAGACCAGGGGTGTGACGTACTTTCCACCATCATGTTCAAATTTCTCAAAAAGCGCTTTCCTGGCCTGTGTTCCTGTAATCCGTGGGAGCGTCTGAGACCGCACCAGTTCCCGCCTCCTTTCAACTTGGCGATGTACAGCGGGAGGAGAGGAGTGAGAGCTGGGGGTCACATCACAGTAACTGTCAGTGGCACTGGAGAAACAACATGGAAAGTATGTGGTTAAACAAAAATGTAACTCTCTGCAGTGCCAGGGGTCAGCGTAAAGGTCCAAGTGTTGCCTACTCTAAGCCTCCCAAAACAGCCATTTCAAGAGGATCTGAATGAGTCAAAAGCAATTTAAGTAAAAGTCAAAGTTTTATTGACAGACAACAGCACTTAATTATAGAAGAGTCTAAGGTACTTTTACAAATGAGACATAGCTGGACTAGTCATTAATGCTTTGTAGCACTGAGGAGAACAACAATTCAGCATCTTTAAGAAAAAAGAAAAAAAAGTGGCCACACAGGAGCACTAAATCCCTTTAATTTCCAACTTTGTGGTTCCCGGCGGGTAAGTCACATTTTAAAAATGGAATCTGAAGAGCAATTCAGGAAGTACTTTTTAAATTTTTACTTATAGTACACAGAATCCTGAGCTCATGTCAGTGTTGCTTCGCTGACCACGAGCTGGTAATTTGATTGAGAAATATAGGATTATATTCTAATTTGTGTTTATTTGAGCCATAAACCACTTCATCAACATTAATGAAGTAAGACACACATCACATTTGGAAGTGTTGCCCATGACAGAGATGAGGAAACTGAGGCAGAGAGCAATGACATCAGTGTCACACATTAATTTCTGGTACAGATGGTGGTCAGATCTGACAGCGAGTTCTCTAGGGTGCTAAGTGTATCATGACTAAAGTATCGAAGTGCTGATGTTGGAACTAACTCAGAAGAAAGGTAGTGCCAAATTTGGGATAATTTTCAAGGCAGATGCAAGCCCAATTTAAGAGATTTAAGTTGGCTGCCCTCCCATTTTTCTTGATGGAGATTTTGCATGCTGAGGATGCCTGGATATGCCAGAAGTAATTGTGATACCATGTAATCCTATACTAAGCAACTGCGACTCCGAGTTAATCAAGCATGTATAGTAGTCCTCAGCAAGTCATTTATCTACAAACCAAACTCTAGGCTAGCCAAACTAAGGATATTTGACAGCAGTCATATGTTGGTTTCCAAAAATAAGCCCAAACTACAAACTTCAACACAGCTGAGTATTTTTAAAAGTGTTTTCAAAGGGCCTGACAACTTGCTCCTCCTAACAAAAATCCAGCCCTGGCACTGAGAGTTTTACTGAGTAACGCTGTAACAATGCTGAAATCCACAATTAGGTCTGCTTTAAACTGCTCTACAAAAGATTTTTACCCCTTCCCATCCTGTTCCATTTAGCCCTCAGGAAAGCTCACAACCTTTAACAGGCTTAAAATACAGCATCTGGGACTCAACTGTTCTCCAAACCAGCAGAACACCTGTCCCTTGAGACTATACTGACCACAATGGCCTACAAAAATGTCAAGAAAAATGCATACCTTTCACTAATTTTGGTTCCACTACTCGTCTCACAGCTCTCAGTTGACACAGACTTAGCGACAGAAGTGATATTCTCTGTATAAAAGCAGGAAAAACAAGATGAATCAGGGAAAAAACTTCTTTTATCTCTTTTCCTCATACATTTTCAAACCACTTCCTGATAGATAACCACGCACTGATTTTTACTCACCACAGTGAAAAGCTGCAGGCCTCTGTCTAATTTCCAGTATGCGCTAACAAGCTGGGGAGGGATTTTCCCCAGGGGTTCAATCCCTCTGCAAAATTGTTGCACTGCAGTGAGGATGGTGTAAACATACCAGAAAGGGCTGTGAGAGAAAGCCTTCGATAAGACTGCTTTTGGGAAGCTTGGATCATTTCAGGCCCTTGTGCAAACCTCAGAGGAGGGCACGCTGCCATGGACGTTTCAGTGAAAGGAAGAAATGGTGCTATAGCTCAGCTTGCAACAGTCATTCTGGCAGACATAAGGAGTCCTGGGAAGTCTGCCATGATTGAGAGCATAATTTAAATTACCAAATTTCCACCAGGAAACGTTCTAATTTGTAAAGTAGGATGGACCCCAAAGGTTGCAATGGTGGCTTAAAAACAACTTTGCATCTTCCTCCCCCCACCCCTGAGGTTCTACCTTTTGCGCTTTGCCTCGTAAGAGCCCAGCTCCAGACTGCAGCTATGTTTTGTAAATGCAGAACAACGGAGTGGCTTGCCCAGTTTTAATACAACTAAAGGCAAAACTTGTTGCCTAACCCAGCAACTCATTTACTGAAGGCTGCTTCTACACACAAAGAAGAAAGACTGGCATCTTATAAGCAATCTAACCTGATCACTGTCCAAATCCCTCTCTGAAAATACTGAACTCTCCCCACTGCTTATAGAAGGGATCCAGATCAGCTACATTTCTCACAAAAAAACACCCTGGTAAAGACCAGCATACAGATGTGACAAATTTGGGACCACAGACAATTGCCAGATATTTGTGCAAATCTCAGAGATTTAAGCTGAGGAGGAGTGTGATCCCTATTCTGGAGGAGCAACATCTTTGCTAAACTGACACTTGAGACCACTGTGAAATGCCAGTACATTGTGTAGACATTAGCAGCTTGGTGACATCAATCTGAAGTACTTTTGGATAGAGCTGAACTCATCTATTTTGACTGAAACTGAAAATCCTTCAGGCATTTTGTCCTTTGACACATTAATATATACAGGGGACTACCTACTGCCATTCTGCTCAAAGAAATTTGCTTCAACATCCACTTTCCAACTCCCATTACCTTGTGTGTAGTCACAGTTTTCACTTGGTCAGCTGAAATCTTCACTGCTCAAACTGTTCTGCCACACTTTTCTGGCACCTATTGCTTCCACTGCAGAGACTGCCTAACCGTACTCATGTACACCACTGTGCGAAGAAGGGTAAGTACCCTTCGCATGGAACTGACTGAGAATCTGATACAGTGGGACAAGTTTCCGCGATACCTGGGAAACTGAATCTGCATGCAGTCTTGTAAGCAATTTTAATATTACCATGTACCTACTAATCAGAACAATGTGCTCAGATCTGAAATCCCCCAGACATGTAGCATGGAATCCCTCTCAATTTGTCCCTCTTGCATAAGGACATGCTGATAGGAACACTCACCTCCAGTGCCAGATGAACCCATTGTTCTCACCATACTTGAATTCCAGGCCTTCACTGAAACAGCAGAAAAGAAGACAAAGGGAGGCTTTGTTACATTCTTAGCTTTAATAAGATAGGAGTTGAAACAATAATCTGCAAATAATCCCTATCTCTTGCTGGCAATTTCATCTGCTCTCTCCGTGTAATTTCTGACCCATATATATAGTCTGATCTGTAAGTGTCACTATCACTACATGTGTATGAAATACAGCTCAAAGATGAATGACTTCAATATGAATGAGATTTCTTATTTTTTTTTAACTCAATTTAGATATAAATAAGATTCTGCAATCACTCTGACTTGCGTATATGTGTCAGTCTGCTGTCAGTCATTCCTTCCTCCAAATGACTATTGAACCCATTAGCCAAATATCTGCCAAATTTCTCAAGGGGCTTCAGGTCTCAAGGCACTAAAACCTCCTGCAAATTTCATTGAAATACTCAGCTACGTTAAAGAGATTCTTCTTCAGTAACTATGCTAGAAGATTGGCTGCACTATGAACTCAACTAGGCCACAAAAACGTGAGGCAGATGTGACATTATAGCCTAAAGCTCCACCTAGGACCCACAATATTCTCCATCAGAGTGTCGCACCATGGGATATGTAGCCATAGAAGTGAGGTTTCATAATTACCACTAGGTCACGGCACTATCCCTGTAGCGCCAGTTTTCTGAAGTAAAGAAACAGTTCACAGCCTCAGCAAACAAATTATTTTTGTCTCTTTTACCTGACTGGTTGGAAGTTTTCACTGCCATCGCATTTTTGCTTTTGCTCTGTCCCAGCAGGCCAGCAGACGCATTAGTTGCTCCTGTTGAACAGATGGTTTCTCCTGAAAACTTCTCTGATACCCTGGTGACTGCAGTAACGGGGAGATGGGGCATCTGCAAGGTGACTGCAGGGGCATGGGCCTCAGGGGAAGAGTCAGACGGGTGAAAAGAGGCCAGGTCATGGGAGCCTTTTGCCTGACCTAGTGAATAAAAAGAAAAGGAGAGAGGAAGTAAATTTATTTGCAGGTTCGTAACAAAGCTACAACCCAATTTCCATGCAACAACTTTATTTTACAAGTCATTGGCATTATTCCATCTAGTTCTCCCTGTGGGACATTACACCATTTAGAGCACGCTGCAGAAACAACCCTCGTGTAAGTGATCCTTGCAGCGATCATATCTGTCCCACACCAATCTCAGCAAGAACAACTTCAGATCATGAATCCACTAGCATCGGCATTTGGTGAGCTCCTCTTCTTCCTCTGTGCAGCCCCTGCCCCGATCTCCTGCCGTGGGTTAGGAGTTAGCGTTCCTGTTCTTTTCACGGTTTTATGAAACACCGTGTGCTTCAGTTTTCTCTAAAGTGGAGATAGTAAGTCCTTCCTCCACTGAAGTATGATGGAAGCAGACAGGTAATTTGCAAAAGTTTTGGGATGCAAGGCTGCAATGGCACCCAGAAGAGCAGGCCTTATTATCATTAGTGCCCCAAGATAACATGACAGTTATAGTCTCTAATTTATGAAACACCATAGTGCACGCTTAACAATAAAGTTAAAGTTTAAAAGTTAAACTCCTAATGAGGAAATAAACAGTATCAGCGCCACAGTAGAATATCCATGCTGAAACCATAGCAGATTCTAATGCTTCCAGCATGTGAGAGCTGCTCTGTGACTGCCAGGATCAGCTGTTTTACTGCTACTTCATTTCATGCCGTGTTCCTACCTGATGAAGACTGATGCCCATTTTCAATGATGGAAGAACTAAAAACTCTTCTAAACTCAGGTTTGTGGTGGTCATCCAGGTCTACACTCTGTCAGAACAGACAACAGAGAAAAGCTGTATTTCAAACAGCAGCAAAAGTTGAAGAATACCCACAAACACCTGCCAAGAACACATCGTCTTTGTGTGAGTGACCATGACACAAGAAGGGAACAATTATCTAACCCCGAGAGCCAAACCTGCAAACTCAGCACTGGCAATGCAGGACTCGTATCAATCTTCACATGCTTGTTCTCACACACCCCAAGCACCTAGGAGGGGTCTTCCACTTTTTTTAGGTAAAGGTATCACCATCCACTGTGAAGGTGATAAAAAGAAGACTCCACGCAATAGTGGAGATATCGATTGAGATTGCATAAAATGCTTAATGCTCTGCAGGTTTTTTGTTTGCTGCAGAAAAAAAATGACATTCTGATAACATATTGTAAAAGCATTACATAAAGGAAGTATGATCCTAGAATTTTACAGCTGCATTATAATCTGCAATTTCTGTAAGGATAGTTTTTTCTAGGAAAAGCACCATTCTCCCCCATAATGTTTGCCAATATAATTCCAAAAAAATTGGCCAAGAATTTTTTTTGGTGGGTGTTTTTGGGGCTTTTTTTTTTTTTTTTGGTTGGTTCATGTGTGTGAATGGGCATGCAAAAAATCACAAGGAATTACGTGATTTTTGGCTGCAAAAACTAAAGAAAGAGACTGCTTCACAGACACACAATTACTTCAGATAAAAAATGCAGCTTTCAAGAAGCAGCACATACAAGCAGTAGAGTGAAATTCCCCAACTCAAAGTCCATTAAAAAGTTTTCATTGATTCTAGACAGATACCTAACTACCGGATTGGCCAAAAATTTTATGAATAAATAAAAAAATCTGTAATATGCCCTTATAAATGTAATCCAAAATTCTTATAAACTCAATCCAAACAACTTTTGTTTTTTTTAAAGACAGACAGACAGAAAGCCAGACGATAGATACTGAAGGAGATTTTATACCGCAGGTAAGTATGGAAACAACAGAACATAACAGAAAAGGAGAGAGGCAGAGTGTACACATGTAATAACTTAATTTGTCTCTGCTTTTTGTACACAGGAAATACAGAGCAAACTGGTGGTTTGATTTTACCTATTTATTCCATAGCTTCATCACAAATTATTAGAATCGTTTATTTATATGGTGGAAAAATATTTCTCATGTAAAATGCAGAAACCATATAATCAAATCAAGATAAATCAACAAAAATAGTTTCTTGGAACTTGTCTGATGTTTACCATGCATCTGTTTACATTCAAACTTAATTAAGAACACCAGACAACAACGTTAACGCATCTTGGAGATTTTTTAGAAGTGTTTAATCCTGTTAGATGCTGCAGAGTGCACAGACTGTTTTAGTATCCATTACTTGAGATACTAGAACTTTCATTACCTCAAGTACAAATCCCAGTCAACTCCTGGTAACTATGGTCTGAGATCTTGCTAAGAAATTGTTAAGTAGTATTAGACTACAGTAAGGCAGCCTAAACACAATTTTGTCGTAAAGTATACAGTTGTGGGCTTAGATTCTAATCCTCCTAGATATAATCCTGTAGACCTCCTGGTCTAGTGGGAGGTGTCCCTGCCCATGGCAGGGGGGTTGGAACTCGATGATCCTCAAGGTCCCTTCCAACCTGAACCATTCTATGATTCTATGATTTAAGTGCCAACCTCCAACTGATTTCAACAGAACACAGGGGTATGAAGCAGAATTTGAGCTACATGCCTACACTACTGAAGTTGAGGAAAATCCTTCTCTTGACTTTAAAGTTGGGCCCTGCATTCTAAGATCACAATCGGTATCCAGGCTTTTCAAGACTACAGCATGATTTGGAGAAACCATTAAAGTGTGGTAAAACCCCATTAACCTGACTTCAAGATGAGGACCTACGGCCTTGCAAGCAAGTGTCTTACAGAGATATACTACAATAAAACACAGAAAGGAATGGCGGCAAGACATTGAGATACTGTGAACTGTCTTTAGGGCTCAGCTTGGATGGTGTATTTTATTATATTGGGTTGTATACTATTTTTTAACCTGGGGTCAGATTCTCATACAATTTTTTCTACGCTAGATGAGGAAAAGAGGTAGGATCACCTGGATATGATTTTCAAACAAAACAATACAAAGTTCAGAAGAGGACTGGAGGCTTCCCAAAAATGTGGAAGGTGTACTCTCAGAAAAGAAGACTTTTAAATGTTTCTCAGCCAGGAGCTCTCATTTAATTCTCTTGCCTAGTTTCCAAGTCAGTGATTATATAGGCACTTATGTGCTCTGCTAGATAAGAATGCAGAGGTTACATGATGAGCCAAGATATTCCTTATTCTGTTTACCACTAAAATGCACGAGAGGCTGTTTGTTGTTTTTTGGGGTTTTGGTTTTTTTTTAAACAACAACCATCGCTCAAACAACCACGCACACCACCATGTTTTAGCACAATGTTGCTTATAGCCCCGTTAACAAGACTGACAGATTTCCACTGATGCCCAATGGAGGCTTCAAGTGCACCTAAGACAGCTGGGAGTCAGAATGTCCACTGCACAACTAGGTTAGCCTGCCTTAAGATACACTGCAAGTTCTACAAATCAAATCTGCAACGAAGTTCAGTATATCAATCTGAACAAAGAGAACTTTTGCTTTGTTTTAATGTTCCTCTATCTTTCTTATTTAAAAAAGAAAGGAAAACAAACTAGATTTGGGAAGCTGGAACATTCAGAACTTCTCACTCTTTTTCAGCGTCTAAAACTTTCTTACAGGCAAAAGCACTACAATTCGGCTATCTAGGTTCCACTGATTTTTGTGGGATCTCTCCCATTTAGATGCTTCATCACAGGTTTTCAGAAGAGCTCACATCCAACAAAGCTGCACTCTTTAGATAGTTACTCAGCTCAGGCCCAAAAGGAGTGATGAGTTCTTTTGCAAAGCTAGTCTGCAAACTTTTTTCACAGCACATCACCAGAAGAACAACTTCTTTAAAATAACATTTGTCTTTCCTGATAATCAAAAATATTTTTCATTTCTATGGCATCTGCTGTCCCCACAGAGAATGCTTCCATATGCACACGCAGTCTGACTTACTGCCACTAAACTGGATCTGTGTCCTTGTATCCAAATCTTTTAATTTGTGAAAATAAAATTATTTTGAAATTTTTACATTTGTCAAGAAGACAGTACTATGTGTAAGTAAATTCAGTTATCACTAGCTGCCAGGACCAACTTGAGAAAAGTACTTCAAATATTAATTATACAAACCATGCAAAATCAGGGGTTCAGAAGTTTTATTGCTGTATTAAGTGTAATTGAGATCCTGGTCAACAATTACTGCATATCCATACTACATAGCCAGAACTGAAATGTAAAGCACAGCTAATGCAGCTCCCTAGAATGTACCCATGGGATCGTTAGAACCGTTTAGCCATTCATTCGTGTAAGCCATTATGACCTGAATGTGTTCAATGCCTGTGTAGACTATAAACATAAATCTATTCTATACACTGCGGGGGTCGGGGCGAGCAAAACCGTCAAATGAGGCGGTCATTGCAAAGATCATGTAGCATCCTACACACTGATCTGGCGTCCTAATGCAGTGAGAGGTGCTGCATTAATTTATTAATTTATTTTATGCAAACCTGATTACCACATTTTGGCTAACAGTGCTGGGGAAGAAACTGATACCAGGCTGGAGGACGGGGAAGGACGATGTGCTGAAAAAACACTGGAAGGATCTGGGATCGGATTCTACCGTGCATTTAGTAGTGCCAGGCTGAAGTACTTTAAAATCCACTTTGTTTGGAGATGCCAAGCTTCTGGCAAACCCATGTGGGTTTGCCCACATGGGCAAACTTCCTCTGTCAATGATCTATGGATCGTAAATAGCAAAGGGACACGTACCGGTATCTGTGCTTAATAATGAGAAGTACTCATTTGTACAACTCACGTAACAACAACACGATGAGTAACTGGTGAAGTTGAAGAAAATAAAGTTAAGACTAACATTTTGCGTGTCTTACTCAGGCTTGCTCTTAGAGCTAATCTCTCTGTAGCTCAGAAGTCTCCATGTAATGTAGGGTGATACTTTCCACAGTTGTAGGGCTGCTGGAATTCCTCCTGCACTGCAAAGAAGTTAGACCTTGGAGATCTGTAACTGGAAGCTGCTATAAAACAGGCATGTATTGTAACCCAGCAGTGAAAACCCCACACATTCAGAAAAATTAAGCACCAGATCATGAGATTAGAAAGAAAAGAAAGAAAATTTTTATTTCCTTTCTGAGCCTCTAAGGTGCACGTCTGTTATGTTTTCCAGCTTTTGCATGCAACAAGGTCAAATTGTAGAACAATCACAGACAAATGAGATTCCTCTCTTTCAAATGAGAGATTTCAGTCATCCAAAGTCTTTCATAAAAGCACCAGTTATCAAAAGGGTCGTGATAAAAAAATCACTGGATCCAGGAATGACATTTACCTGTGAGAGGCACCTCCCTCTCCTGTTACACACGCTGGATGAAATTGATGCTTCACTCTAGTGAACAGCAAAACCACCACTGACTTCCACAAGGCAAGATTTGACACTCTGTTCCTTGCGTATAAAGAGATCATTGATACATCAGAAATGGGGAATGATGACATGTGTGAGGAAATGCAAACAAGGCTGCTAGACACCAGCAAGCACTGCAACACGTTTACCCCTTAATTCTTTTACTAGAAAGCCAATGTCCGTCAGAGAACACAAGTATTCTCTATCTGTAACCAACCCTGCACTTGAAGAAAAAGCCTTGAATGCCATGAGCTTATTAGGAAAGCTTTTGCACATGGAGTAATCACTGAGGAAAAACAGTAGAAGCACTTCTCACAGAACCTTTTTTGAAGCAAGGCTGGATAAAAACGGACAGCAGGGAACAATTCTCCCTTGGCAGTTTCAGCAGGTACCCGTGGCTATGTCACAGTGAATTAAAACAAACCAAACCAAACAACAACAAAAATAATTTAGAATTAAGGCAATCTTGGAATGCTACCATTCCAAAAGGACACTTGCAAGAAATACAAGAGAATAAGAAGGAAATGGAACTACTGGACTTCCTTTATCCAATACAGGAGTTGAGATGGTTTAGAATCATAGTATGTAATGTCAGGTGGCTGCCGGATCATTTCATCTCCCTGCCTGTATACCCCAAGTCACGATGTCTCATCCAGTTACTCCCAGGCTGACTAACTGTTGGGTGCCATCAGGTCACCAGAGAGATACCAATGGGTAATATTTGTTTAGATCTTCCCAGGTGGTCATAGCCAGCTATTTGTCTCTCTGCTGCTTTAACCACCACAGGCAGGTTCTCTGCAGCAGTCTGTTCAGCAGTCTGTCCACATTGAACAGAATCTCTTCTGACGGTATAAAAACAGAACACCCTGACAGTATTTTTAGTCCTCCCTATTCACAAAGGCATCATGCTCAACCACAATCACTACAGAAAGATCGTAAGTGATGAAGCTCCTGCCAAAATGTAATCTGATCAACAAAGAAGGCTAAAACTCTTCCTTTCTAAAAATAGCAGGCAGGTAGGAGAGAGACCTCAGTGACACAAAGGATGACAAACAGCAACAAACTGCCCAGCAAGGGATAAATCCTCAGTAGTGCAGCTGTGGCCCCAGGATGCCGCTTTAAAATTCATTCTTCAGGCATACCCTATTTTCCACCTTAGCAAAAGTAGTTCTCAGATTGTGTCCTGGTTAGACAGCGAAATTAAAGTGTGGCGTCAAAATACCAGGAAGACCCCCCTGCAAATCACAGTGGCTAATGGCGTTTAAAATACCACCTAAATCAGCACAATTTAGCACTAAATCAGACTGTTGTATACCAGATTTCAAGGACAGCATAGCAGACATTACCTGAAGATTAGAATTAAAAGGAGATTTGTGTCCTTACTTCTGAACATAGTTCAGCATGGAACTCCCTGGCTTCACTTTTTTCAACCAAATTACCATGAAAAATAATTTAGCAGTATTAGAAAATTATGGTTCAGACACTGAAGATGCTCAGAATCTCCAGTATCCGATCTGCAAAAGATAGTCTTAATCCTTATCCCAAGTATTTTGCTAGAAATGTTGAAGGCAGCAGAACCCAGCCTTGTTGGGACAAACGCTGCATCGACCACACAGTAAAAATGAACTCAGCCAGTAAATCTTTTCAGGAGCAAAAGAGCACACCTTGATTTGCTACTATTTCCGGATCAGTTTTATTTACTCCTCATATCTTATACTTACAGAAGTCTTTACTAAGGCTAGAAGTGTAACCAATTTTATCACAGATACTAGTTTATCTGAAAACATACACAGTGTCATTTATGGTACTCTGTTTCAAGTACTTTGATCATATAACCGGAAAATGCAAGCAACTGAGGTACCGCTTCATTACAAAGAATCTGGGTGACACGCGCAGCAACCAGGGCTTGCTCTTTAGCCATCTGAGCACAGCCACATCAGAGCCTTACCCGCAAAATCACGTTTTCACTGCATGCATTTGGTATGTGGTTCTCAGTACTGAAATTCCTTCTCGGTCAGCTATGCTAACTCGGGACGTTGTCCAACCTTCCGGGGAAAATTGTTGGGAGGGCACTGAAGAACTATCAGTACTTCCCTGAACCCTCAAAGCAAAGCAGGAAGGTTCCAATCCAAACAAAAGCTCATTCTGTGCTTTAATGCAGACCGACACCTAAAGCTGGATATTGCCGTAACCTCGATGCAAGTCTTTTCACAGAGCATGAGGCAGACACTACAATGTAGGCAGTGGTGATGGAGCAGGTGAGATGGTGTGAGGAACCACACCCCCTTGTCCCTTCCGTGTCGCTCAGCTCCCTTCTGTTCCTTGCAGCACAAACAAGTGTGGATGGCTCCATGGAATGATCTGAAAGTTGCATGTATGCTGCCTGCCTTTGTCACATGGGGGGGGAAAGGCAGCAGTTGCCACAACTATGTTGGAAAAATGTCTCAAGCAGTGGCTTTACCTTTTCACCTGCCCTGCTGAGGGAAGCCCTGTGCCCCCATTCTTGAGTCAGCAGCAATGAAAAGGGCTAGAACGCAATATGGACTCTCTGCTCATTCCCGACAATTTAACTTTGAGTGACTTTCATTTCCAAGCTTTTATTTTCCATCCCCAAAGCCTGGTTAGACCACAGACCAGCTTTTCATGCTCCACCAGTCTTAAAGACCTCTTAAGACATGGCTTAATCAAGATGACACGAAATAGGCTGTCATCTGTGACAGCCAAGTCTCTAGTATAGCACAGTTTTATGTGACTGAATCCCAGTGCACTGTCTGGCTGCCACCTCCTGGTGTCAAGGATTGTACAGGAGCTCTCAACTTCTTCCATAGAGCTGGACACATAGAAAAAGTGCTACACAAAACGTCTCAGTGCCAGACGAGCTTCCCACTAACTGGGGTTTCCATGCATCGAGTTACAGGGCTCCACTACACTGCAGAAAAGAGTTTTATCACTGGGAGGAATGTATGTGTTTGTGCTAGTTTAGGTCGTGGAGACGATGACAGCTCGTGTGAGGCCCACCTCTCAGGGACGAGCTGCAGCGGTGCCAGACAGTGGTTGTGCAGCAAAACTATCTCACTGCAGGATGCTAAGTCACTATCTTGGGAAAACGTGTAACTGCCTGCTATATGCTGAGCTGTTCCCCTTTGTGAGCTTGCCAACTGGTAAACAGCATTGCTGGCACACTGATCGCCCTGAATTGAGTCCAGAAAGGATACGCAGATATTCACATACATTTGTATACTGACAGCTAAGACTGCCTCAGCTTCTCTTCTTACTTCTAACCACACTGGACTGACAAGTTGCTGCCGCTCTAACCAAGACCTCTGTCTGACCAAGCAGTGCCGTTAATCAGGAACATCTCCATGTGGTACCAGGGCCAAGACCATTTCCCAGAGCACCTCCCAACAGCCCAGTGACCCCGCACAGCAGCAGAGGTGCCCCGTGTCCCTACGGGCCGCCCCACGCCAGCGCAGAGCCCGCCAACACCCGTGAAGCATCCCCTCATGCCGCCCCTCGGCCCTCCCTCCCTCCCGCCGCCTCCCTGGCCGCGGCCAGCACTTACTTGGCTCCGGCCAGTGACCGCTAGCTTGGCATGGCTGGAGAACCTGCCGCCGGCCAAACCCTGCCCCGCAGCGCCGGGCCCCGCGGCCGAGGGGGTCCCCGCGGCGGAGGGGTTCCCCGCCGCTTCGTCCGCCCATTCCTGCGGCAGCCCCACCGACCGGCCGAGGGCCTCCACCTGCCGGCACAGCCGCTCCAGCTGCGCCCGCAGGCGCCGGTTCTCCTGCTGCAGCTCGGAGACGCTGTGTGCCAGGGGGCTGGCGAGGCGCAGCACCTCCTCCACCTGCCGGCCCACCCCTTGCTTGAACAGCTGCATGTCCACCCGCATCTCCCGCACGGCGCCCCGCAGCGAGTCCTCGTAGCGCCCCAGGGCCTCGCCGACGCTCTGCGCCTCCCGGCTGTTCGCATCCTCGGTCTCGCCGGCCATGCTGCCCGCCGGCCACGGCCCCCGGGGGGCTGCGCCGCCGCCGCCGCCGCCTCTCCTCCCCTCGGAGGGCGCCCTCCGCCTCCCGGCGGCCCCGGTGCCGCCGTGCGCAGGAAGAGCGCGGCCGGGCAGGGGGGGCGCCGCCGCCGCCGCAGCAGCAGCGGGGCGGGGAGGGGAGGGGAGAGGGGAGCGGCTGCCCCGCTCAGCCTGCGCGCCTCCGAAGGGGGAGATGTAATTTCAGGAGGTGAGGGGGAAGAGGGAGGGAGGGAGAAGGGGCGGGGGCAGTGGCTTCTGCGCGGGGCTGCGGGGGCGCGGTGGGTGCGGGCGGGGAGAGGAAGGAGCGGGAGATGGGGTCGGTGTCGAGAGGCAGAGCGAGCGGGGTGTGTGTGTGTGTGTGTGTGTGTGTGTGTGAGCATCTCTGCTCGCTCCCGGGCTGCTTGGGTGATGATGCCAAAGTAAGCGCTGCTTATCTCTTGGCGGGGGGAGCGCTGAGGCAAAGGGAGAGGAGAATGGTCTCTGGGAGAGCGGAGCCGGAGATGCACACATCTGCGCCTTCGGACACGCGTGCTGAAGGCTCGGCGTCCCTTGGCGCACGCAAACTTGGACACACGCACCCACCATTCTCACCCTGACGCTCCAGAGTTTCCCACTGTGGGCTGCGATTCGCGATGGGCATTAACACTGAACTGCCAAATCATCCAGCAGGACCAACACGCGTGTGCGCGGGGTGAGACACATTTCTGTCACACTAGACAGCCACAACGGGGCTCTCAGGTTTATTCTTTATTGCCTATCGCCACACAAGACAATGCCTCACGCATAAAGCCTCACAGGAAAAGGAAATCTGGAAGATATTTTAAGCGAATTTACATCATCAGAGTTAGCCTATATGCGTTCTGCACTTCATGTCAGGTAGCTACAGCTTTTTTGGTACCATACAAGGTTTACCATATTACTGAATCATTGCCGCTTTCTCTCAGGAACACTGCATTCACATGCAAAACTAATTCACTTAGACACACATTTACGAGCGTGCCTAGACTCCCAGACGTTTGCAGAACACTATAGAGAGAAGAATCCCTGCAGGTCTGCGGCAGAACCCTCGAGGAGTGAAGCAGGACAAAGATGCACACTGTAATTTAAAGCTTTTTGCATTTGATAATTGTTGTATGTACAAACTTACGCTCCTCTGTGGACATGTGAATGTGTGTGTGTGTGTATGTAATATTTACCCATTTATCTAAGCTACTGATAACTTTAAATACCAACTTATCTCTTCCTTTTTCACCAGTACCACTGTATGCCTTCCTTTTCCTTGCCCTCCCCTTCTCTTACCCCCAGCTCTTTTGTGGGACCTATTTTACAGCATTGAAACACTGCTGTAGAAAAATGCCAGTGTCTTATAACGACTGCTTTCTTACAGAAAGGAGTCGTCATTTACCAGTTGTCAACAGTTGTTCTCTTAACATGCAGCAGCAAAGAGCTGAGCCTGTAAATCTAGAATGAGCAGGGAAAGCTGGAGAAATTCTGCCTCAACTTTTAACCCCACCTCCAGGTTGCAAAAGGTTTAAGTATGTGCAAAACCATACAGCAATAATAACAGAAGTCAATTACCACTTGCTCATAGGTCATTTCTTAACATAGACAACCGTACCTAACAATAATGTGTGTGTGTGTTTAATATTAACGTTGACAGCTCACAGCTATCAGCTATTAGCTAATGGTACTAATACTGTAATTCTTTGGAAAATATTCCTTCCCCCATGGTAAATATTTCAATTTTTACAATATTTTTAATTACTAAGGAAAGCTTATACTTTTTCACGGAATATTAATCTAGCTGAAAGTTCAATTTTCTGACAAAAGGTGTTTCGAAAGAAAAATTTCAGTCCACTCTCAGCAGGGTCTAGCAGAGCCAAGAAAATAAAATTCTTTTGTTGTTTCCAGGCCCAGCAACCACAGAATAATCATAAAAACCTAGTATTTTTAAAACTGCCTCTCGCTCATACATTTAGAACAATTCGCAGTACAGGTTAGCATACCAACAATTCAGATCCTTCCTAATCTCACAGAAAATTTAAGTACAACTTTCACTCACTTTCACACTGTCCGTCTCTCTGCCCTGCCACAAATGAGGAATTGGCTTCATAACTTCAGTAGTCTAAAACCACACCCACCTTTCTGTTCCCCTTTGAAATCTCCTCCCTTTGAGCTCTTGCAGCTGTACACAGCATGGGAATAGGTTCGTCTCCAAAAGCCTTTCAAAACAGATAGGATGATAAGTAAACACCAGAAGTGAAGCCCAATCCAAACGATAGGAATCAAAGATGGAAAGACGACGCTCAGAGCCTCAGAGCTTAAATTTACCTAAGAGATTTTGATGCCCAAATCACACCAGGAATTTGATGTTCAGCTCTCCTTCCCTCTCTCTGTCTCAGTATCTGATGCTCTTTTTCTTCAATAAAATCATATCAGGAAATAAGATTTCTTTTGAAGTACAAACAATTAAGGACCACTTTTCAGGTCTGAGCCATAGCCCAAAGACCAAGATCAACGGGTGTTTTTCTGTTTATGTAGTCTGAATAGTTCCCTGTGCACTTGCACTTACCGCTTTTTAGAATCAATCTGGAGTACTAGAAAGAAAGAAAAACTGTCCTAGAACAGCAGCAACATACCATTTCATTAAAACAGTTTGCTGTCCTCCATTTCTCCAAATGAGGCTCCTTGACATTTGTCTGCTATGATGAAATAAACTCTCTTCTGCCAGCAAGAAAGAGATCCCAGTTATGATGTCTTCAGACATGATTTAGAACCTTGAAGAACATACAGTTCCAGCTAAATTAGCTGGTAACATGGCTTGGCCGGATGTCATGGGGAGGATGAACAAATAATATTAGAAATCTGCTGTGGTTACATCCAGGATTTCTAGAGGAAGGACAGCCTGATGCTTGGCATGTGGGAAACCTGGATAAGGACTATGAAATCCTCAAAATCTCATTTGGCAAAATCTCCCAGCAGGAGAAGAGGAAACACCCAGGAAAACCTGACTTATGACAACCCTGTTAACATTCTGGTAGCAATGGTCCAAATACTACAGCCTACAGTAATACAATAGTTTGAACAACTTCTGTAGCAATATCACATGTTTTTTGTAAGGGCCTTATGGCATGTCTAGAGCATCTAATCTACCCTGCAAGCATAGCAGCATCCATGGAACATATTACATTCCACAGCCCATCTCAAACAGCCAGTTTAGCTGTCTTAAGGCAAGATTCTGCTTGGAAAACTATCATTGAAAAATGGTATGGCCAGGCACCAAACTAAGGAAAAAACAAAAACGTTTCAGTCCAGAACAAAATATGCTCAATTTACATATAGACGAGTTTTGAGTTTGTCTTCAAATAAATGCCAATTGAATATGCTTACCACAGGCTTTGATAAACCAGTTTGAGTTCTTTCCATCTGGTGTCCCACCAGAAGTGATAACGTACAACAGGCTACAAGATGCCCATTTTGTCTTCTTTGTAAAGCCACTGCCTTCAGTGGTCCTGGTCAGGAACTATAGACTAAAGCAATATGAGTCACTGATCCTCGTGCAAGTATGACTAATCCTTTTGAAAACTGATCTGTGCCCAGTAGAACAGCTAGGGTATGCAACAGTTGCATGATCGCTTTCCCAGCATTACCCAGAGAAGTTCATCATATTTGCATTTCTAAGCAGAGAACAGAAACTTTTCCACAAGTCTGTTAAGATTCCTGTAAGGATGGGAAAGGGGAAAGGAGAAAGGGAAAAAAGAAAAGAAAGAAATCTGTCTCATTTGACTGGGGGACAGGAAATAACGCTGTATTACATAATCTATTAAATGTTCCAAGCTTTATTTCACATTAAAGCTCCATGCCAATGGTTTTATATGTGTGTGCTTTTGTGAAAACCTGTGTAGCTGTTCTGGCAGATCTGCACTGATCCATTGCCATAATTTTTTTTTTCCCCAGTGGTTCAAATCTCTGACATCAACACAGTGCTCTGGTAGAATGACACTAGACTAAAATAGTTTAATTTGCAGTGCTAAGATCTAAATTGTTTTCCCTGTGGTTCGAGAGTGAAAATTTGGCACATCAAACAGGCCACAAGATCATCCAAATTAAATTTCATCCAAACAACTGAACTCACCCTGTAAACAGAGCAAGCAAATTTATATCCAAGCATTTGCATTTACATAATCTTGGATTATCTGCTAGCATATAAAGAACATGATAAAATAGGTGATTACTCAATCACTGGCATAAAATGGACCTAAAATAAATGTAAGTCAATATTGGTTGGCAAGTCCTGCATGATCCAGAGGTTCCCCTTAATATGTACATTTGAGCTTCAGATTTGTTAAAGTTGTTTTCTTTTAGTCTTGGG
This sequence comes from Pluvialis apricaria, assembly GCA_017639485.1. Lineage (NCBI taxonomy): Eukaryota > Metazoa > Chordata > Aves > Charadriiformes > Charadriidae > Pluvialis > Pluvialis apricaria. Next base: position 3,915,589 of record CM030024.1, read on the forward strand.
TGTTCACAGATTATTTTCACTGCATAGTAAATTGCTTTTTGTGATATTTTAATAGCACTGTGGTGTTACAAATACATGCGTAACTATAGTATCATTTTGCCAGAATGCATTTAAGGAGTATGCTGACATACATATTTCAATGGCAAATGGTGACAAGAATATAATGGCCATGCACATTGGAGGTGCTTTCTTTGGAGGTTTAATGGGTCACTTCTTAAATATGCACGCAGTGGTAAAGCTGCACTGAATTCAGTGGAAGGAGGATGAGCTACATTTGATGAGGGTCTCACTACATCTCTATAAATCACTGACGGAATTTTTTAACACTTGGGATCTAATCTAGACGTTCACTTGGTGTAAACATCTGGAAGATACTTCTGTTTTAAGTTGGTGTGAGAGGAGTATCCAGCTATCTCTTTCAAGGTTTTTTGAAAGTTTTAAGCCCTTAAAAATATTACATCCTTCCCATCTGGTTAGCCTTCACCCCCTACCCATCTCTCTGTTATTGTTTTCAGGAACTGGGAAGCTCAATGGGATGGTATGGAATTTCCTTTCAGTTCTCCCCTACGAGACACAGGGCAGGGAACAGAATAAAAGCTCAGACTCAGCAACTGCTGTCTTTGTTTTCATTGTGAGCAGAGCAGGATGATGAGTTCAAAATGAGGCTTTCAGCTCTTGTCACAGATCTTCTTGGGCCTTGGGTCTGTTTTCTCTCACAAGATTTACATCGGTGTGAGCAGTGACATCATATTACTTACCTCCCTTAGAACCGGCTGAGGTTCCACACAGAGCCTTCCGCCACTCCTTCCTTTTAACCTCCAGAATCAGCATTTACTGCGGTCCTTTCCAGTTCTGCTCTGTGGCAGCCTCAGCGGTTGTCAGTGTTAAGCCCTAGTCTTCAACGCCCAACTCACAGACAATATCCGCCTTATGAGACCTTCTGGGATTACTCCTTCCACACAACATTCTACAGTTAAAGCCCAGGCCAGCCAAGGAGAGAAAAGTGGTGGCCTGCAGTGAGTTACACGCTCAGCGTTGTTGCCCAAAGGCCAGCACAGTCAAAGGGACGCAGGCGTAACTGCATCTGCACTAAGCAGTAGCCAGAGACAGTGAGCCTTTTAAGCAGGTCTTTAATTCAAAGAAGCCCAGCTGAAAGGCATCCTGTCTCTGGGTACAGCCATCACTTGTTCCCCGCTGCAAGACATTGGCATACACACACACGTGGCCCTGTTATACAGTCTGATGCGTGGCATCTCATAGGATAGGACTCAGAAACGGTTGAGCTGTCTGCCTTTTCTCCAAGGGGCCCTGTGCACACAGATGCTAGCGTACCTCCATGGAGATCCCCCTAAGAAGTCTGTGGCAACGCTGCACACAGCAACTGTCTGTGGTTTTCTTGTGGTTCTCCCCTCTAGTTGCAGAAGGATTTGCACAAAGCTAGTTTGTTCCTTCCAGCATGGGCCATGTTGTCTGTGCAGGTGCACCACTGTGATTACAACAACAGCAGCTCCCATGACTCCCATTTACTCAGGTTACTGCAAGCTGGCCCTGAGATGAAGCACGGCTCTTGCTGCCTCCTCCTCCTCACATATTCTTTAAGGGTATAAATTACAACTGTGTCCACTGTGACTACTTAACTAGAGGGTAATCAGGTTTAGCACTGTAATATGGATGATTTGAAGTCATGGGTTCTTATGCCTGTTATCAGTCCGGTTCCAAAGGTCTGACTCAGGTTCTGTTTACCCCTGGTGTAAGTCTAGACTAATTCTATGTGCTCAGTGGAATTAAGGTTGTATAAAGCTGAGTAAGAAGAGAATCAGCATACAGATATTGAAGGCGATGGACGGATGTCCCTTTCAGGATTCTGTTATTTCAGTGGTAGGTGATATCACCTCCAGCTTTTCATCAATCACCTGCAACAATCTGGCAAACTCGACCGCGGAAAAAGAAGTCTTTCCACTACCTAGGGGAGATATTCTACACTATACTTCAACCCTATGTGAAGAAGGGAGGCCTGTTCATGGCTTGAAAATAGAACGTGGAGTCAGAACTAGTCCTCTCTGGCACATTTTCTTTGCATGGCTTTGAGGAAACCACACGTCATTTTCTCTTTCTGTTAACTTAGATTATTGGCACCATTTTGGCATTTACCAATACTTGCGAGTGTTCTTTAATTAATGGGGCAAATGAGAATCATAGAATCATTTAGTTTGGAAAGGAACTTTAAGATCACCGAGTCCAACCGTTAACCTAACACTGCCTAAACCACCACTAAACCATGTCCCTCAGCACAACGTCTATACATCTTTTAAATCCCTCCAGGGATGGTGACTCCACCACTTCTCTGGGCAGCCTGTTCCAATGCTTGACAACCCTTTCGGTGAAGAAACTTTTTCCTAATATCCATCCTAAACCTCCCCTGGCGACTCTTGAGGCTGTTTCCTCTTCTCCTATTCCCTGTTACTTGGGAGAAGAGACCGACCCCCACCTCGCTACAACCCCCTTTCAGGAAATATCTATTTACACCAGCATATTAGCCAGTGGCATATACAGAGGGTTTGGTTGGGGATTTTTTTTGGTGCATTTTGCTGTGAATTATATCAGAGTGAGGATTTATTCCACTCTGTAGATATTTAACTCTCTTTGACATGGGCTCTGTAACTTAATTCTGTAGCACAGTAAAGATAATGGCTTATTCTGCAATTGGTTTACAAAGAGACACTTCTGATAGTGGTCAGTGTCCTACAAAAACCCTGATGTGATAAACTGTAACACAAAGCAGCTACTCAGTAAAATTCAAGCCAAATATAGTTTCTGCCTTTCTGAAATATTTTGAGGGAAGGAAAGAAGCGGAGGGCTATCATACAAAGAGCCTCTACCTTCCCCATTTTTATAAAACCTGTGGGTCACTGCAGTTATTTCTCAGCTGGACAGCTACATCTGAAGGCCTGTAAGGCTCGAGAGATTGAATGCATTGCAAGTGTAAGAGCAGAAAGACACCTAAAGACAGCGTGACCTGGATTCCATCTTTCAGTTCGTAGAAAACCCTGAATTTTGGTAATGACATTACATGATGTGAGTTAGAAGTATCATTTCGCTAAACCGAAATATTTACACAACACCTAGCATTGATGCAGTTATATCACCACTCATGTTACTCATAAGGGTAGAGCTTATTCCTTTTACCAAACAGGACTCCTATGACAGAAGCACCATTTAGAGGCCCTTCTGTTTTGCACTAAAACCCAAGACAGTCCACTTAATTACTCTTACAACTCTAACAACAGAAGCCACGCCTGGATTTACCTCTGCTGACACGGTCACCACGAACACGTTACCTTGATTACAGCAGGTTGCCACATACGTAGAAAATGTAAAGTTAGTCTGTCCCGCAGGCAGAATTCTACAACATCTCTACAGCAAACTGCTTTCTTCATGGGATTTTAACAGAAATCACTATTGTATTTCTATTAATCAGGAAATGCTTCGCAGCCTCCTGATATCTCTAGTCCTGTAGAATATATAAATACATGAATTAGATGCTTTGGCCCAGCAGCAAAAGCTATTTATCTCCCCTCTCAAAGGTAAAAAAAAAAAATCAGACACCAAATCATGCATAGCCAAATCCCACAAGGTGCTGAGCACAACCTGAAACATGCTGGATTATCCAGCCTGCTCTACTCAAGACAACACATTTGTCTCCCGTCTTTTTAGTATTACTATTTAGTTATTTATATGACAGCAAAAGGGAAACTCAGTCACAGGCCAGAACTCCATTTGTGTTTGTGCTAAACAGTGAACAACAGACTATTCCCTGTACGATGTAAGTGTATGACAACAGACAAATGGCGACGCAGACAAATAGCATTGGTCTGTGACCTCAACACTGCCAAATTTTGTCTCAAAAATGCTATCACACACAATGTGAAGAGCAGAGTCATTCACCCAGATGCCAAGCATGGTCTGCATAGGGCCAGTAAAAGGCGTCCACCCCTGTCACAGATATGCAAGATCACACATGGGCACCTCTATGCTTCTCTGCCTTTCACTTCTCTGAGCAACTTGGCACAGAGGCATCGTTTTCCGTTGGCTTTGGTAGGGCCCACCAATAAATGACAGTAGCAGTTGCTAGGAGGCTCGGCTCACCCTGTAGTTCAGGATAAATGAGCAGAGCTTCTTGTCGGGCCCATTTAACATTCTTTCCAGGCCAGCTCAGTTCATGGGAGGTAGCATCCTACAGACTACTTGCAGCATCCTTATGCTCAGAACTTTCAGTTATTTCCAGTACTGAAGAGGCCATTTCCTCCTTGACCAGATGATGGAAAGTTCTGCATTCCTGCACACTGAGGAGATAAGTATCTGCTTGCATGGCACCTTCTGGATTTCTGAAAAGCGTTTAGTTTGCAAATGGCATAGCCTGTTTCACAAGGGCCACTGGCACACGACGTCCCAATGCTGTCTTTGAAAGAACAGTCCCCAGAGTAAGTCATTGTGCCAGTCTGTGTCAAATGGATCCTGCAGTGAGACCCAAAAGGGCAAAAGCACATGCTGCTGCTTTTCCATACTAGATCTTTATTTTTTGAAAGCAATGCTCTCAACTTAAGAAATAATCAGCCAGTCTGGTACTTGCAGGAACGAATTTATTCCTTGCTTATTCAGTGAAGCACGGAACAGAAATGTGACATCTTGCATGCTCCTTAATCAGAGAAAGTTTGAAATGGAAGAACGCCCTCACCAGCTTTTTTGTCTTTATATTCTTTACTCCAGCAATACACTCCTTCTCTCAGAATGGCGTTATGCCTTGGAGTGAAGTATAACAATGTAGTATGTTTCTGTTGCTCTTTTTTTAGTTCACGTAGCACCCCCAGAGTGTGCCATATGCCGCTACACATAAAATGGTGTGACTTTAAAGTTGGAAAGCCACAGCCTGCCTGCTTCGAGGCTACACTGTTCATGTTGTAGCTGGTAGGTGGATAGAAGACCCACGTGTCTGAAGCTGGTAACTAGACACTTCTCCCCAGCCTCAAATTCGTAACAAAGCTTTAAAAAACCCTAGTGAGACAAGGCAAATCATAGTTTCTACCACCTTTGACCTACTTACAACATGGTCAGAAGACTCTTTACGCCATTGAGCCTGACACAGTCCCATCAAGATAGAAAACCTGAGAGGGGTTTAAACCAATCCCCACATCAGACCTTCTTTAAACATTGAAATAACCCATTTCCAGATCTGGACTTGCAACTAGACTACTGGGCCCGAAGAGAAGATTATTTCTAAGCTTCAATTTCCTTCCCTAAGTAGCCTCAGAACGACCTTGTAAGTAAGAGCATAAAGCTACCATTGCAGAATTGGCTTCAATCAGGTATTATGGCAGCAAGCAACTGCTAGCGATTTATCAAGGTACACACACGTACAGTCACATATTCTGGCTTCCAGGGCTTTCTAGTGAGCCCTTTGTCATTTTTTTTTTGATAAGGGTCAAATCACTGCAGACAAGAAGACAATGACAAATAAGTACTTACAGTACTGTGTCAATTTTCTTTCATCCACACATTTGCCACAGATGGATGGGTAAGCTGAAGTAAAAATAACATAAGGAGGGACATGCAACATTGCCAGGCAACATTAGCAAAAGGACACGGACAACCCATGCTGTCCCTAGAAACCGTGAGGCTGAGGCACCTCAACAGCAGAAGCTGGCTGTCCCAAAATACTATTCTTTGCCGGGACAAGTTACCTATTGATACCATGAGCCCCTCTGCTCCTGTGCCAATTTTGCTCATTTGTGTGATAACACAAGTCCCCACATACCAGTGCATACATATATCATCAACAGCTTTTTCTCCAGCGTCTTTTGTGAATAAGGATCTTAATGGAGGGAGACCAGAGTCCTTGTCCCTACAAACTCCCCATCTAATAAAAATTTCCTAATCTTGCCTGCCTTCTCTTCTAGCTAGCGGAGCTGTTCCTGATTTACTCCACTGCAGCATGTAAGCAAGCAGAATCGAGCCTGCTGTTCAAGTCAGAAAGGAAGAGTCTGGTCTTCCACAATACAGGATCTCCTCACTTCAACCACAGCAGAGAGGGGGAGGATCAAGTCTTATCGATACAAGAATGTTGCTGCTTATCCCATCTTCTATAGGGCAGGTTTGTTTTCAGAGTCACTGGGACTGGGGACGGTGCAGGGTCATATTTAGGGCTAACAAGAAAGCTTGTTCCATGAATAAAGAATGACCGGAGATGAGCAAACTAGCAGTAGAATAAAAAGCCCAGGATAACTCCACAGCCTTTAAGGACAAAACTGGGTCTTTGTTGTGCCAGAGGTGAGTCCAGTTGCAACAGAATTCATCAGTCCCAGGAGAGAAGCATTGAGATAAGAATGCAGTGAATCTGTAACAATGGAAGGCGCTCCTGGTAGTGGTGATCTCTCCTGACACTCTGTCTACTCCTCCCCAGCTAGCCACAGGGAGGGAAGGAGTGACATCTTCCATTTTCATATTCAACACTGTCCTGATAGCCCCTGTTGTTACCACCTTCATACGCGACTGCTTCGGTTGCTATGAAAAATGTATATACTCATCAACACATAATGAGTAAACTTACTGAACTCAAGGAAGTGCATGAGCTTAAGCAGTTGGATTGATCTTGGCAGGGCAGGGGATTGTCTTATATTTTAAGTTCTTTAAGGTCAAAGTGACTAGGCAATTGGGTAAGACCTTGAAAAAATGTATGAGCACTGAAAATAACTGTCGAACCGTTCATTTCCCCCCCTTATTTGCCAGAGGATACTAAATTGGAATTATTACCCCGATATCGCATTATTTTTTGGTATCCATCCAAGCCTTCCTGGGTATGATGTGATTTGACCCAAATATGAGACAGGGTCAAGAAGAAAGCCAGATGTGCAAAATTGTGTGGCTGTTCTTGCTTGCCCATATGCATCTTTCACGTCCTTTTTGGACAAATGCCTTTGAAATAAGGAGGAGCTTAGAACAATGCTCTGAGACATGAGGAAAGAGACCATGTGAGATATGTGAAATGGAAAGATGGGTCTGCAAGACAGGAACGCTTGAACAGCCACACTGTAAAAATGCAGAACCTCTTTCCTCAGTGAAGATGAACTGATACATACATGATACTTACTGGGCATTTCCTCATTGGTTACGTCCATCACACACAAGGCAACATAGTTCCACTCGTTTCCCCAGTTCCAGTGTAAAACTGGCCAATTCTTTTTCCTTCGCTCTCAGGGCTCAAACTGGCAAAGTGCATGTTAAGGTTAGAGGCTTTGACAAACTCTGGAGCAACTGGGAAGCTCTCCTAGTCATAATATCAGTTACTGATAGAGCTTTATCTCTGCTGATGACCCTATTACTGTCCCGAAGCCAAACTCCTCTGCTTACAGGTTTGTTAAGAGCAGTCTTCTAAAGGACACAATCCCTTGGCCTGTAGGGACCAGCATAAAATTCACATATACTTTCCCATGCTTTAGGAGACTCAGACTCTGGGTGGTTGCCAACACAGGTGAAAAAAGGATAGACGTATCTTATTCCTCTGCAGAACAGACACAGCATAGCAGCCTTTCTCCTTCATCCCCTTTGAAGTACACAACAAGGCAGAGGAGACAATGAAAAAGACAGAAATTTGATGTGAACAATCTAGGAGCAATCAAGAAAAGATCCGCCTCTGCAATTTGACCAGAACAGAATACCCTTCTCAAAGGAAGGAACTCCTGTCTAAATGGATGTTCATTCAGAGTGAGGGAGGTCGTGAATGTGCAGTGTATGGCGTATTCTACCCCTATTCCTTATACAGACACTCATGGGGTTAAGAGAGATGATACAGTTGATCCGACCTAATGGTACACTATGCCTGAGATTGAGAACCAAGTTCTCTGTTACCATCCTCAATCCCACTGTTTGTGTTGCACCAGCTCCGGGTTCATCTGAACACCTCATGAGCCGATTCAATCACTCAACCCAGCAGAAAACCAGCCCAAGTAAAAAGAAATGGATTTGCTCTCTTCCGGGCTAGTCAGATGAGTCAGCCCAGAAGAGAGTCTGAAGAGCCCAGGAGCCAATGGAAGGAGAAGAAAAGATCTGGGTAGCACTCAGAGCAGTGACTGGGAAAGGAAGACCAGTTCTTCTGGGCAGTGGTGAACGGCTAGTCTGGTTCTTACCATACAGTAAGACTACCCTTGAATGGAGTCAGTCCCTCAGTGTCACTCTGCACAAAGCATGCTCATTAATTAGCACTCAGCAAATTTGTATCATACCTCATTGCCCAGTAACTTCCAATGGCAGACACATCTCTCACCATGCTGGCAAACCTTCATAAACCAATAGGGTGGCAGGGATTGATGCCAGCAGGGAAGCTGTCCCTGCCTTGAAAAAAAAATAATGAAAGAAGAGATGCTTTCCTTCAAGAAAGGTGGTGGGACGCAACTGCTATATTCTCTGACAGTTACCCACTACGGTGGAAAATGTTTTCTCTGTGGGAATGCTGCTTTCGGCAAGGTGTCAGAGAACAGTGCTGTCACCAGCCCTGGCCACACTCATGTTTTCCATGTCTCTTTCTATCTTCTGTTCTCACATAGTTACTTGCGCCCTTTATCTGGCTGGAGCAGGAGCCATTTATCTCCTGTGGTACATTGCTTCCCAGGGAGAGTCTGCCTCTCCCGCTCCCTTCCACTCTCCCTGACGGCTTGAAAACCATACCTTAAATTCTGTAAAGTAACTGAAGGCCTTGTTCTCTGCCATCAAAAGAGTCTAAAGGGCTTGCTGTGACAGGTGCTTGACAGTCCTGGTACTGGAAACCTCCGTACTACTGCCAGCCAAAATTCTGCTCGTGAAGAGACTAAGACTATATCTCTCCACCACCACTCTCCACTGCCACTGCCAAAAGAGCAGAGAGAATAAAGCAGGATCCTGAGGTTCTCGGTGCTGAAAGCAACAAAGGGGTAAAGAAGTGAGAATGGAAGCCAAAATGAAGCACTGAAGAGCAGGCAGTAGGATGAGGAATGCGTGGGTGTGATGTGTAGTGTCGTAGAAGCACCTAGAGTTTCGGTACACATGGGTCTATCCCATCTACACTCCACTTACTCTTAAATTGGGCTGTGAGAACAAATTTAGTGTTGCCCACAGATGCTTAACCACTTCTCCTGCTGTGCTTTTTCTGCTTGGCAAGGAAGCACTATCTCTAGCTAAACGCTGAAGGTAAAGCTCTGTTTTTTCGGCACAGACTAACAGGTCAGTCTGTGTTGCCTCCCTCTGGTGAGGAAACTCCTCAGTTTTCCTGCTATTGCTGGGGTAGAGCAGCAGCGCAGTGGCTGACCTCAAAGAGACAAGTAGGACTCCTACTTGTGCAACACTAATGACTGAGTTTTGCAGATACGGACATTTCACCTTAGCAAACGGTGGCCTGATGAGGACTGGCAAATGGAGAAGCTCAGAGAGGAGCCAGCACATACCCGATTTCCCCAGCATCTGCTGTCTTCCTGCCACAGATGACCTTCAAACACAGCCAGGTGGCAAGCACACAGGAACACCTGAAAGTTTCAGAGGAAAAACGTGGCTTTTTATCCCAGCAGGCATCTGCTCATACTCCTGCTGACTCTCCATTTCCCAGTGACCTGCAAAATGCCTTCTTTTGGAGAAGACTTCCATAGACAGGCTTAATGCATGAGCGTTTTGGCCCCTAGCAAAAGGTTTCGCTAATGTTTAAACCAAGCATCTGCACGGGTGTGCACTTCAGACTGACGAGTAAGAGGTTATTGCTGTGCAAGGGCAGTCTGTTCATGAGCCAGCCAATTTTGTAGCAAGTCTGCATCGGATCTGCAATGGGAGAACATTACTGTTTATATTTCTCCGACCAAGTAAACATGCACTCTTCTAATTATGCCGGTCCTTCCTCAGCTTACCCTAGTCCTGACTCCAACTTATATGCCAAAAGCATTGCTATTCCTCTCCCTGGCATTCCAGCTGGGAGTGCTCTGGGAAGGTACACAATCAATTTTCCCTGCAAGGAGCAGATCATGTGGCAGTATCTTCACTTTGGCTCATTTGTTTTTTGCCAAACCCCATCCTAACATCCTCTTGTCCTCTGCCGATTCTGATGGAGTTGGCCTTTTTCCACCCTGTACTGGGAAACTGGCTAAAAAAAGTAAACAAACAACTAGCTTATGCTCATTGCCAGATGCTGTGCTTTGTGAATATGGCTTGGGTGAGATCCTGCTGGCCAAGTCAGTAAATATGCTAGTGATGCATGGGATGCCATGTCAGGCTTTTCGTGCAAGAAGCAGTCTTGGCATTTATTACAGAAAGCACCCTTTCATATTAACAATAACCACCACCAAGATTTGCTTCCAAAAGAGTCCAAAATGCACTGTACAGACTGGACATAGAGGTGCAATGGATTAAGGGTGGGAAATGTTTCTTTCTTACTCATTTTCAAGACAGCAGTTTTCTTATTTTTTATGCCAGGCCAGGCGCCTTAAAACTACAGGCATAACAACTTAATGCGGTAGCCTGAGTAGCTTTAACCACTCTGCGCTAGTCAACTGCAACCCTCCTCTACCTCAGTTCCCCTATATGCAGAACACAGCTAATGACATCCCCTGAGGTAAAGCACCTTCTGTTGACTGTCTTGCCGAATATGGCAGTCAGCTGTTTTGGTCATGGACTATTTTTTACCCTGTGAATTACCAGGTGGCATCCGGCATAACTGGGAGCTCTCCGTATTCCTATAATAGAAGAAGTACTTGTAACACTGGCACCGTTCATAACGCAGCGTGCCATCCTAACCACCAGCTTAACCCATCAGCTCTCGGCACATTCACAGGTTTAGGCTTGGAATCTTGATGACTATGACCGACTGCAAGGATACATGTCCAGCTGTTAGGATGTGACATTTTGCCAGCCTACACTGCTTCTTTCCCCTTCCTCTGACGGGTTCCAGGCTACCAGAGTTTAAGCAGCAACCTGCAAGACAGCTCAAGCCTTCCACAAGTAGACTGTTCCCTATGCCAGCAAGCAATGCCTGGCATCTTCCACAGCTCACTCCTGCTTGCTGTCAGTTGTATTCCAAAATTAATCCTCTAACCAATGAGAAGATGAAGTTAGAGAAGAAGATTCAAAGTTCTAGGTTGCTACCAGCAAGACAGCTTGGATTAATCAGCATATGTGTTTAAAACATACTATAATCACTGGCAGTGTCAAAGCAGAGCTGAAAAATACCACTTGTAAAAGCCCTGGATTTAAGTGGGCAGCTTCACGGCATCAGGCAAAGACTGCATCACTGTAATGCATATGTGTCCACTTGAACTCCAACTCAAAGAGATGCATACGCCTGTGTTCAAATTTGCATCTGATTGGCTTTGTTCTTAAAGACAGACACTGCTGAGTGTTTTGCTGTACTTCAGTGCAACACAAGAAATGTAGATGTGCAGTGCCAAAGCAAGCGCAAACCACATCAATGCACATCCAAAAGATCAGAGGCTTTGCACTTACTGCGTGAAACATGATTATTACAGAAGGCAAGTGCACACGCGAAAAGACTGCTAGTGCCCTTGATGTGATTTGCCAGTGTGTCATGTGCTGATCAACACAGCACGCTGCAGTTGTAATTCCGGAGCCCTTAAAATCCATTGTGCACTACAGCTGCACGTAAGTGCTTTGCTGTCGGATTTCCTTACTTCAGATTTGTTCCCCTTTGGACGTCATTTGTAAGTTTGCTTTATTTTATGAACTGTTCTAGTTCCTTGAGTCTCTCTTCATTCGTGTTAGCAGACCAGTCAGAGCAGGGACTAGCAACTGGGCTCCGGTCTTCCCTCTGCCACTGACTTTCCAGCAATCATTGGGCAAGCTATTGAATCTCTGGGACTACTGAGGCTTAAAGGCCTTTTACACTCTTCTGCCAAAACTGGAAGTGGATGTGTCTTCAGTTTGCTGTAAGGCTTCTTTAAAAAGCCAGGATCATATAAAGAGAGAAGTAGGTTCCTACTCCACAGTAACTCGGATATGTTATTGGGTTCTGTGAACCGATCTTCCTGGACAGCACTGTTGATGACTTTTACATTCGGAACGACAATTAAGCATTGCAGAAAACAAGCTGATATATCAGAGGACTTTCCACATTCCACCCTTTGGAAGTTACTCCTCTGAAGGGAAGTCCGGGATCATGCCTATCATCTCCCACTAGCCAGCATCTGAAAATAGATGCCTGTCTGTTTACTCCCATCGACCAGAGGAGGTATCTCTCCAAAGCTGGTGGGGCTGAATCTGGATGAAACCAGTGTAAGAAGAGTAGGAGAGTGTAGCCCACTGATCGTGGAGGTGTTCTGTCCAGCTGAGGAAGGGGACAGACTCCCTTTATTCTCACAATGATCTGGCAACTTGGTAAGTTTCAGCTGACCTTTCCATTCTTCCTTATGTGTCACCATCCTTCTTCCCCCCAAGAGACATTAAGAGAGAAAGTGAAATACCATTTTTCCTTGCTTGTTTCAATAGCTTGCCTTTTCTCTCCCATTCTTTCACCTATAGCTTTTCTCAATCCTTTCCATGCCTTTTTCTCTATTACTAATCATCGCTTTCCCTACTATGGTCTTGTCATTTGGGACAATAGGAGGACTGCCTTTCATGCAACTTCTTCCAGTAGTGTTTTAACATCAAGTTCCCAGGCAGAGGATCTGGGGGAACAATAAGGTGGGAGAGCTTGGAAGGTAGGAAAAGAAACCTAAATTGAATCACATGAGTGTGATGGAGTAAACAGAACGATATGGCAAATTTGGTCAACATTCACTACATCTTACAGGCTCTGATGGGACCATACATGTGTCTTTCTGTGACAGGTACCATTTGCCCATATAACATGCAAAGGTGTGCCCATGTGCATCTGTGAGCTGAAGCACGAGCTGGGGAATCCTCACCTGAAAATAAGTTCTTCCTAGACTCATCTTAAGTCATACTCATTTCAGACCTTGAGAAAACACAACCTACTAAAACAGACTAATCTAAAAGCAAAGTAATCTACCGGAATTTATGCAACAAGGATTCAAAGAGGTGCCTTAGGTGTAGAAAGACTTTAGATAGTTCAAATAACAGAAGCCAATTCTAAAGTGGGATGTGTTGAGTGCACGTGACCAATTGCTGCTCAAATGAAGTTTCATAGCCTGACAGCATGTGAAATTACAAGATTTTAGCAACTAAAGGAGCATAAACATTCTAAATATTAAAAATCAGTTATGTTCTTAGTGATTTATCTTGGTCATTAGTTCTAATCTGGAAAGCTTATTTGAAAACAGCTGAAGATAACAATCACTTTGTGTAGGCTAATAGCCAAGACTCCTCAGTTATTTAACATAATTGACGGGCAACTTTTCTGTGTCATCCTTGCCTGGCACTGGGAATTATCACAACACTGAAATGACGATGGCAGAAAGTAACACAGCCCACGCATAAGGCATGTGCCTGCAGGTATATGTGCTGTCGCATATATCCACAGGCAGCAAAAGGAACAGCCATTCCCCAATTTGTGCAAGGTCTTTCTGCTCCTTTGGCCCTGTTCACTCACCACAACAGTCTCTGTTACACTTCAGGGTGCCAAGCCCCGTAAAGGGTAACATTTAAGAGATGGCAGTCGCTGCCATGGCTGCAAACTTTGTTTTCTCAATACTGATCTTGGATAACAGTGAGGCCCGGTCATCCTCCCCTCAGCAAATCGCTATCTGATCGTGTGTCTGACAGCATTCCACGGGCAGTTCCAATTCTTTCCAGATCAGAGTTCTAGCTTTTCATGGCAGAAAGCAACCTGATACTCTGGCCTAGCTCCAGCTTACACAGGACAGCCAGCCGAGGGGAAGGCCTCAGCAATGGGACATTTTTTGTCAGCACCTGTCTCAAAGCGCTCTGTTACAGAAGAAGTGGAAAAAATCTACAGTCACTTCACCAAAACCAGTTCCTTAATCACATCTCCTCCTTAGCACCTGCTCCATCATGCACAGCATCTTACAATCTGGCTTATTATTAGCCATTATTTTCCACAGCACTCAGCTTACCCAGTCTGGGGGCCAGAGGTGACACCACTGGAAGTTCCAAGACCAGGGCAGAGGTGAGCAAATGGGAGAAGTAACCGCGAGTCTCACGGCGCTCTCGTGTGCTGTGAGAGTGACCCAGGCCAAGGGTCTCACAAGCAAATCCCTTGCAGGGAGGATGAAAACTTGCTACTGTAGTAATTGACCTTTGGATTTTGCATTTGAAAGGAGCAGCATCCCTCAACGCTCAACACTACCGGAAGGCGACAGCTCCGTGGTTAACATCCCAACATTCCTCAGGCTGGGACACCACTGCGTGCGTCCATGGCTGGGGAGCTCCCCCTGTGGAGTTGCTAAAAGATGTGAAAAACTCCAGCTAAAATGGCCAGTGCTTTGTTCCCAAATCAGCTAATTGGAGTCTGCCTTTGTCTTCATTCTAAGAAACACCTTTACCAAGCATCTGGAGAGTTTCAGGAATGTCAAGAGAGCAGTAGCATGCTGTTCTTGCTCATGCCTCGGGTGTAATCTACTGCTGGGTACCCCACTATCTCACTCGGCATTTCCCAAACACCTCATAAACTTACTCCAGCTTCCATTACGGAATTCTTCAGGGCTCTTTGACCATTTATCAGGCCAGGGCTTGATAGTGGCTTTCCCGTCTGATAATGCTGGTTGATGGGCTCCTCAAGCATCCTTCACAAACCCTCCAACACATTCCTGTGTACCACATGACATTCCCACCGTTTGGATAATGGCCTGACCAGTATGTTGGCTTGTCTCTTTTCCCGATGGGGGTTTCCTTTTTCCTGAATGCTCTGCTTTTCCGTCTTGTTATCCTTCCCAGCTTGCTCTGATCTGTCACTCTCTGGTTCTACAGTGAATCGATTTCATTACATCTCCTTTTGGAGGGAGATCGTGAGTGTTAAAACGTGCTTGCAGCCTATGGCAAACCTGTACAAATTTGATACAGTCCCAAAGAGAGAGCAGTCAGCCCTCTTCCTTCAACAGGAGAACTGTAGCCCTTGGCTGCTGTGGCATTTGGGCCTGTGTGACAGAGGTGACACAGTTAATATTCATTAAATCACTGACTGTACCAGCAGTTGGCAAAAGAGTCAGACATTTACGAAGGACATGTAAGGTTTGCAATACGATTTCTGAAAGGCTGAGAAAGACTTCTACTGAAGACAGAACCCAGACCTTGCATATTCGCATTAAACAACGGAAGGAATGATCTGAAGCTCCTAATCGAGGTAAATGTGCATATGCTATGCTATTAATTTAAAAGATAACAGGGCAAATTCCAACCTCAGCTACAATACTAGAATAAATGTGGAGTTATTCTATCAATTCCTGCAGAGTTACTTGAGATTTACCGTTGTGTCTCTAAAATCAGAACGCAGGCCTTGGTCTTGAAGACTGCACATACTAAGTACTGGATTTATTAGGATGTTTTCCCAGCCAACTTCCACCAACAGCAATGGCAGTTAGATGCCTTTTGGTTTGGGATTTTTTTTGGTTTTGTTTTGTTTTGTTTTTTTAAAATATCTGACCATAAGTTAAACCACAGCCTCAACACTCTGTCATGAGAAAGGATGGGGAAACTGAGTAGGTGAGGGGAATATTGGGAGGGGCGTGCTATAAGTACATAAGAAGGAATGTTAAAAGGGAAACTAAAAATAAATGGGGGCTACAGATGAATCCTGACGTAAATGCTTTGACCTCAATGGAGTCACATTTTGTTTCCACCAAGCCATCACCTCCAACCCTGGCTTCGTATGTGATCCTTAATAAATAGCTAAACATGGTTTAATTCACGAGCTCTGTTCTCCCTTTATTGCTGTTCAGGGACTTCTGAACTAAAAAGGAAGCTATCTCAGCTGCTTATAGATTTGCAGTCATGGAACTAGTCAGGACTGTGCAGGGAGACTACGTTTCAGCTATAGCAAGCCACTATAATAACAAGGATACCAGAGCATCATTTGGACATACAAACTTTGGCACCGAAAACATGTAAAACCTTATGGCAGATATTAAAGGTCACTTCAGTATATTCCCAGAAGCCAGCTGTTCAAACAATAAAAGGGGGGCAATGGTGAAATACAATCTCAAGGTGATTACCCTCTCTTAAACTGTATTACCAGTGAAGTAAAACAATGCTAAAGACTTCTGATGATACACCTATCTATTTAATGCAAACCCACTGTAAGAACGAGCCTGAGTTTCCTGTTACTTAAGGCAGTACAAATGCATTGATATTACACTAGCATTCCTTGTTTCACCTCTCGTGTGCAACAATTATGTCCAGACCCTTCTGCTTCTCCAACATGGAACTCCATTCCTCTGCTTAACTGCATTGTTTAAATATAGACAAAATAAAGGGCCAACTCCCATTGATGACAGTGGTATTTGGGTGAATCGTAAGACCTTGACTTTAGTGTAGTTCAGTGTACGTAAAGAAGCGGGAGCTAATCCCTAGCCAGCACCAACTGTCCTAGACCATCTGAAGTGACTAAAACTAAAAATATTTACACTCAGTGCAGAGTCGCTCCCCCAGGCATCTGTAGTATAACAGGATATAGCATGCTGATGATATAAGGACACAGGTAACTCTGAGAGAGCTTCCACATCAGTGCTTTGGTCACAGTACCACAAATACCAGACACTTCACAGATTATGATCTAGAACATGGAGAGGCAATCGGTGTCCAGATGGCCTTCATCCAACTACTGGGAATGCTGGCTGGTTAACCGACAGACCAAACTAAGCAGGAAGTTATTTTCGGGGGTGGCAAGAGGGTGCATTTGCATAGACAGAAAGAGAACATGCCATGGCCACTGCATGCCCATCACCGTGCCTTGAGTTTCTGAAGCACCTGGCTACAGCGACAGTGGTTAAGCTGCTGGACAAGAACTCAGCTTTGTACAGTTCCCATTTAGTCCTCTAGCATCAGGCCTGAGTTTTGCCTCCGTGTTGCTTCAGCATGTGCTCCGACAGCTGTGAAATGAGGAAGCCAGGCGAGTGCACCTAACCATCTGTCTCTCTCGCTGCCCTAATATATGTCCCTCAGCAAAGAAATAATTAAGACTTTCCCGATGGCATTAAACTAATACAACTTCCTCATCCTTCACCCTAAAATCAGAGAAAATATGGGGACCTTTCATATGCTTCTGGTTTTAAACTTTCCAATGAACATCAACATCAAATCTTTCCAGAAATTCCCCCTCCCATCTCCCATGATGTATTTAGAAAGGTGGGATTTTCTTCCATAACCTGTAGGATTATGGAACTGGCAGTTCCTTTACCTGTACGGCTTGGTACAGCTTGGGAGCTTTGCTCCAAATTAGCATTGCAAGTAATACCCAAAAGAGTTGAGATGCAGAGCAGAATAGCAGGCATTTGACAACTGTTATCCTGAAACCAGTGCAATACACAATGCCTTTTTTCCAGCCCTGCTACTGTACTCCTAATGAGCTCCTTACAGCATAGACCAGCGCTGGGCTGCCCACACCAACAGCAGGCAGTCTATGTGGTGGTCAGCAGTTCACCTACATGGGAGCTCGCAAGCAGAGGTGAGCTCACTCTTCTGTTACAAACAAACCAAAAGCTACATGAACGTGATCAACCAATAGTACTTAGTACCAGTAGTCCGGGCCTGAAGCTTACCCTTCCTCAGAGTATACGCAGAGTAAACTAGGCTCTTGTTTGAAATACCTGGAGCTATGCCCACATATGCCCTAAGATTCACAAAGCTCGCAGGCAGATAAAGAGTCTGGCTTGCACCACTAGGAAACATGCAACTTTGTTCTGAAGGTTTTTAGCAGTCAACAGAAATAGCGCTTGGGAAAGGTCAGCAACTCATCTTTCTGGACCAAATAACAATAACAGGGCCAGCAAGGTTGTTCTGTGATGACACCCACAGTGAATTATGACCTGCGGGGGCTGTGTGACAGCAGGAGCAAATAAAATGCGGTAATGCGAGTCGCGGCTTGGACATTGCACTCTTTATGGCAAAGGGATATTATTTTCACCAAATACAAACATACGAACAAACAGGTGGGGAGGGGAGTGGGAAACGGACAGATGATGCTATTACCAGCACGATGATTCTGCATCTTTACAAAGCAGCGAGCTTTGTAACAAGACGCCCACTGTGACTTAGAACCACAGTACCACCGTGCATGCGCTTGACAACGATCAGTGAGAAACACTAAGATCAGATGACCAGTGACTAGAAGGGTGCACTCTGAATGGATGTGCCTAAGCAAAGAGATACTGGTAAACAAGTAATTAACCCAGTCTCTTAGCCCCCACTTCTGAGCTGCATAGCACCTCACTGGAGCGTTGAAATGAATGGCTGAAGGTCCCAAGATGAAGATGTTGCAGAAGAAATTGGCAGCTTTGATTCTTGTTCTGACTCTGCCGTGGGTTTGGTGCATGACCTCGGTGAAGTCATTCAAACTCCTATCAAACATGTTGTTCCTGCTCATCCACTGCTTCCTCTTTTCCCTGTTAGAAGTTACTGTTCCTTCAAATCTGCATCTATGGTCCATCCCTAGCAACTGAGGTCACCTTTAGCACTTTCAATAGAATCCTACCAAAACCAGATCGACTGTGAAACATTTTCTCAGAATTCTGGATCTGCTCCATCCATGTCCGCTGAAAGGAATTAGTACCTAATGTTCCTCCGTCAATGGAAAAAACAAATCTATTAACACCAAGCATGAATGACTTTCCAAGTTGCAGGGTACTGCCTTGAGCAGATGGTTGAATGAGATGCTTCCTAAACACTTAAACCCAGGGAACCCATGAGAAACCTGCATGCAGAAGGGGTAGCTTCAATAACAGAATAAGATAAAGAAAAAGCCAAAGGCCTGTGAATTATAGTCACACAGGACCTACAAAAGCATTTAAGATAGCTAGATTTGGGGTAAACCTAGGTACTCTGAATGGCTCTCTGGAGGAACCTCTCACTCCATCAGCAAGACAGGGACACTTAGGGAGACACAGACTTTTAAATGATGCACTGAAGCCCAAAATATGAATACTGCCACTTACAGCTACATTAAGAGGACCATGCAAAGCCTGGGAAGGTAGGTACTGACTACATCCACACCCACTGTGCATGCACATGCCAAAAAGCTCCTCAACCTAATAAAAGTATCATTGCATATTAAATATTGTTCAAGAATCATATCATACTTGCTGTCTTTGTTATTGTAATCTAGGAGGATCAGATGGAACGCTACACAGCTCAACTTTCAAATGCATGCCCTTACCTACACTCAAATTTTGGAAGCAACTCCTGCTTTCCCCACAGACCAAAATGACCTCTCTCTCTGCCTCTCCTCAGCACTCCCAACCCACATGTTCAAAGCAGTCATTAATTTTAATCTCCCAGTCCAGTCCAGAGGCTGTACAGCACTCAACGTTTGCCACATCTGAAGCATTATATTTTCTGAGTACTAGGAATCACTAATCAAGACGACCGGTAGACCGTTTTCTTGCTTTGAAAATTGGCCTTTCTTACCGGCTGATTCAAATCTATGAAATGAGCATTCCCTATGCTCTCAATCACACTCCAGAAACTAGGACCACCACTCATGTCTTCTCCTGCCCTTCCAAGAACAAGTTGCATGCTTTTGAATGCGTCTCCCCTAACCTAGAGCTGTAGAAAAATTAAAAACACACCAAAATAAATAACCCCAAATCTTCCCAAGAAAAAGTCCAGAGCCAAAACATTCTACCAAAGCAGAACTTCCATGGCACACTCTTCTCCCCCAGGGAAGGCGAGGAGTTAAAAAAGAAAGAGTGACAGATGTTAACCACCTCACTTGGTGGACCGCTGGAAGGCATCCAATATGATGAGGTGTACAGCATAAGCATCCCCAGAGAACAGAATGGAATGCAAATGCCCGAGAGTGTAGCATTTGAGAGTAAGACATGGCATATCTCTGGCATCTTGAGATTAGAGTGGTCCGAGTAAAGCAGAGAGAAGAAAAAATCTGCAATTTGAGCTACAATCAACCAACTAATGCAAGTATTGCAACTGCACTGCCTGGTTTAAAAAAGAAAAGAGGAGAGGGGGGAGAGAGGGAGGAGAGAGAGAGAGAGAAGCCATTTCTCAGGAGAGCAGCCACAATTAACAGTTTGGTTTTTAGCCTTCAGTGGGCGAGATTTTTAACTCCAGGATATCAGGCTCTTTATAGCGCTGTCTAACAGGAGTAGGGGGCCTCTCTCACATAGCGAATAGTTGAATGAGAAAGAAGATGAACTCTAGGAACTAGATATTTAAACATTAGACAGAGTACAGACAGTCAGGCTGTGATATTCATTTCTGGAAAATATTCCCCTTGAGAAAACTCACCGCTTAGGTTTCTTTAAGGAGCTTGTAACAGAAGAAGCATCCCGTGGACTATGGTGGCACATCATTTTTAGGTGTCATGGGTGCAGGATTGCTCCTGGTGTACTAAGGCTCTGCCTCGGTGCTGGATATCACTGAAAGGGAGAGACAAGGAAAGTCTAGTGGCCCAAATAAAATACAGAAAAAAAATAACCTGGTAGAAATTTTCAACAGGACACCAGGTACCATCCTGTAATCCAGACAGTAGAGACAAAATGCAGACATCTGGTCACCTCCGTCGAGCAGCTCTGCAGCAGCCAACAAACTGTTAGAAAGCTCGCATCTTGGGAAGGGGAGAAATAAAGTCCAAATGAAGCGATCTTCCACGCCCTCCTCCTCCCCTACTCCTTATCTCACACAGAACACTACAACCTGCGAGTCAGGAATCTGTACATTATATCATGGTGAAGAATGCAAATTATTTCTTTCCAACGGTACCTACTGACCCAACTGGGAATGTAATCAGAGTAATGATGAAAACACAAGCCAAATCAAGCCGAGCCAACATGAAAAACACAAGCCAAACTCTGGAGCAAGCAGCGATTAATCTGGTATCATGCTTCTCTCTGGCAACAGCCCCTGTACAATCTGCAGGGTGTTTGAGAGGTTTGTGTCAACAGAGGCACAATCATTTGGACAAAAAACAGAAGCGAGGAGCTTGCACTGGCTCTTTTTGGACACTGTCACTACTTCTATTTTGGCCCACCTACCATTTGGGAATGATTCTCTTCTGACTTTCTAAAATTCCCAGTATTGCTTTCCATTGTACACAGTACTCCTCAAACCTGGTCCTGAATTACTGTCTGGGGGCTGTTAAAGCTTGGTAAATGTCTGTTGCATTCTGTTTCAGGGAGCCGTATCTCATTGAGCAGCAGGGATAGTCCTCCCTTATCGAGCCTTTCAGAGCTCTGGGGGAAAATACATACTCTGTAAATATTCCCATTCCACATTATTTACTGCATTCTTACTAATTTATTACCACATAAAAGACATTCTGAAGACTCTTAGAAGTAGCCTCTGTGCTGCTTAAACATATCAGGCACAACTATGAAAGTTAAAGTAATGCCTATAGGTCTCACTCGCTAGATTTTAAAACCAGACGGGACACTTAGATCATCTAACTGGCATTCCCAACCACACTCTGCAGCCCACCGGCAGTCAGAAGGGCACAGGTAAGCGATTCACAGTACACCTGTGAAACGGTATCATCATACACCATACTCATTCCAAATTTAAAGGGAACAGTGGCTGACCATTTGCAAGAAAGTATATTCACTCATGACCCAAAACATCTGGAATGCCTGTTCCAGGCTGATGTCCTACATAACACAAGCCATGGTATTTATCCAGTCAGTAAGGAAACTCGGTAAAGAAGCAGGACTCCATCATACTTGAGGCAGTAGAGAGAGACAAGTCTGTACAAGTCCTCAAAAGTATTCTGATTGTGTAAGGTGAGAGCTGACAGGTAGCAAGTGTAGTGGGCGGGGGACAAGACAAAAAGAGGGTTTTACATTTCAGAATCTGCGAACTGGAGATTGAACAGGACATAAAAGATGATACCAGAGTCAGTGTTGGTGGAGCGATGAGAAAGCCACAGGTGAACTGACTTCTAAAAGGTCCGCACTTCTTCATCAGAACAACTGTAAGAAGTGGCTGAGATACATGGGTTAACGCAACCAAAATACTTTACCAGCAGAGACCTGTGAAAATCATAGGCCATGCTACAGCGCTTAACACAAAGATTGACCAGATTCCATATCATTTCAGGCTGCAAAGGACCAGGACATACACCTGCAGGAAATACAGGAGCAGAGTTCTGTCTGGTCCCCCTCCCAGTTTTGTTACCAAAACTCTGCAAACCACACAAGTAAGTTGCTCTGGAAGAAGACTTGCCAACAGCTACTCAGCAGTCCTCAGGGAGAAGGTGGCACTTTCCTCCACTTTATTTAGGGTAACTTTACAAGCACAGTTTTCCATTTGTGGCAGTCATGACCCCATCAAAGCAGTCCCTGCTGGGTCAGGTGCCCTACAGCCTGTCCCCTGAGTATGCCACAGAGGCAGGCAAAGGCAGGAAGGAAGAAGAGTTTTATTCCCTTGAAAGCACGAGGGGCTTCACTTACCCAAGGACTCAAAAAAGAGGCACCAAAAAAGGCCCGGAGTACAAAGGCTGCTGTTGCCACCTGTGACTCCAGTCCTGAGACTTAACTTCTCTCCCACCACTCTCAGCCCTGACTCAGCTCAGTACACCACCGTGGATGCCAAAGAGGGGGTAAACAAAACCTGCATCTGAGGGGAGGGAAAGCTACTCTGCCCCTGCCAGTTAATGTTTCTGTGCTGCTTTTACAGGCTCCTTCTCTCATACAGAACTGAGAGCCAGTGAGGCCAAAGAGTTTGGCAAGAAAGCTGTGAAAAGACCAGGAAGCTCAGCTCAGCTTTCATTCCGTACTTGCAGTTACACTTTTACAGCCTGCGGGCAGTTCCTTTTCACATATATTTTGTTGGCTGGGAAGAAGAGTTAAGAAGATGACAAAATTGACAATTTGGGGATTGAGTAACTCAGTTGGGGGAAATGCAGGGCAGAGTTGCATGCTGGAAGGACTGCTTTCTAATTTTGTGCCAGAATGCAGACGGACAGATGGGAAACTAATCCTGAGAGCCAAGTGCAATGTGCATTCATTCACTTGCAGCCCTTCCTGCTAAGCATGATACAATAGCTTCAGCAGGAGTGAAAACTTGAGTTGTAGAATTATCTCTTATCAATCAAATTACAAAAGCAGGGGCGGAGATAAAAACCCCCAAACAAACTCTCCTCTTACATCTGCCAGGTAGACCCATCAACGGGATCTGGATCTATAAGAGGCTGAAATAACAAGCGAGTGGATTCATTCTCTGCACTTAATCAGTACAGACGCAGCACTGACATGCATGGAAATGTAACTAAGGGAAGAACAGCAGCATTGACAGCCACAATGATAAAAGGATAAACTCACCAGCTGTCACCAGCTGTCTTCCTACAACCCAAGTAACTGTCACTGAATCCTCTCTGGAGATGGTACATGGTCCACAGATCATCTCGTCAATCATGCTGTGTTTCTAAGGGTAGGCACAGCCTTCGACCATGTCACAATTCTCCTAAGAAAGGCAACAACTAGCTCCAAATGAAGGTTACTCACAGTCAAGCAGCCCTGCCTTCTCTCCAGAGAGGAGACTGGCTAAGTAAATGCGCAACGCAGAAAAGCCTCTGCGGGAAAGTTCCCTTGCCCATGTAACAAAGTAGAGCAGGCATGTCTCTTGCGTGAATCTGGCAGTCAAGACAGAGGAAGCTACAGTGACACAGTCCTTAAAAAAGCTGGGTTTGACAGCCCCATCGTGGGTGTCCCATACCAAGAAAGGTCAGTGACAGCTAAACAGACAGCAAACAAGTGTCTGCAAGACCCTTGAGTGTCCAAGAGAGAGCACAAGGTAATTGCTACTGAACCTAGATTCCATGGATTCTGTCCTCAGTCGAGACTAGCAGCACGGAGGGAAGTCAAGTGGGATGTGTCAGGCTGCAAGGATCTGAAAGAGCAGTACTTCCTTCAGCAGTGGCTCCTAAGGCGACTTCCACGCCAGCACTGCTTCCTTTTGCTCACTTCTGTCCCCTCAGATCAAGGGTTACCATAGCCACAGCAGCCGTGTGGGGCTGCCAGCTACAGCGGATCTAGAGTTATTTGGTTTTAAAAGAAAAATCTCCTCCTCAAGTGTTCTGTTTTACAACGCAATCACTTTACACACCCCCAGAGAACCAAGGATGTGACATTAATGCCACCCAAGGTGGGTCAGTGCCTCTTAATCCAGACCTACCGCCCACCAAATAACTGCAATTGTCACCTACAATACAAGCCAAAGAAAGAAGCTGAGGAACACAGCTAAAACGATACTGTGTGACTCTGGACTCAAACACACGCATCCTTCATCGCATCCTCTGAATCTCTCAAAACAACTCTCTGAAACCCCCAATAGCATGAGTAAAACTCCCCTAGGACCATAAATCTGCAAAGTGCTCTCAGTTGCCTGCCATATTCTCACTCCCTTACTTTGGATGCAGAAGCAGAGAAGCAGTGGATATTCTGTGTTACACTTTGCAAATACATACAAACTGAGCCAGGGTACTGGCATTTTTCCTGCAGGCCAGAAATCAGCTATGGCCAAGCGTTAACTTAGATTTGACAAAGGCTGGCTCGGCCAGGCTGGGCAAATCGCTTCCCTCTTTCTGGCCTCAGGGTGAAATACACAGGCAGGCTTGCTCAGGCAGTGAAGCTAGGATAAGTAGTTCCTTCTCATGGTCCCATCCACCTTTCTCTTTACAGAGCTGCTACAATGGTCTGAGCAGTCATGGTATAAACTAGATAATGGAGATAATCCCCATGACAGAGGGGATTTTTGTTTGTTTGTTTAAAGAAAGCAAGCTAGGAGTAATGGTGTCACAGCACAGCTTCACTGACACCCGAGTTACCGAACCAGGGAGGCACTGAATTAATTGCAGAGCCAGGGCAAGTGCAAGCAGTGGAGAGCAGGAACTTTGAAAACAGGGAAAACTGATTGGTCCCATCCTAAAAGAATGGGCATTGGGATGATTTCCTTCTTCAGGCAGGGCCTGTTAGCTAATAGCAGACAGCTAAGATTTTAGTAACACGTTCCCTCAAACATGCTTTCCTGTCTCAAAGCCTGTGACGCTGACTTAACTCCTGTAGACAAATTTTCAGTTGTCCCACCTCTCTGTCATTCCCAGGTAGCTGATGAAACAGAAACTCTGTATCACTCATACTAGAAAGAAGTAAACTCCTACTACCCCTGAGTATATTCAGCTAACTAAACTTAGGACAAAAGACAGAGTGGCCAAACTGCCTCATCACAGTAAAATACAGCACTCTGATTTTACACAGATATATAATCTTGACTGGAAAACTCCAAGCAATAGCAAATCCAGTACCTCCTTGGACAAGTTGTTCCCACGGAAGAAAAACAAACAAACTTCTTTCTACAGTTTGAACGTGCTTCATTTGTGCTTCCATGCACTAGCTCTCATTGTGCCTTTCTCAGGTGGCACAAACAGCCCTCAGCAAGGATTGCTTCCCCACAGGCGCTCTGAAGGCACAACTGCAGTGTTCGAGTGAGCGAGACGTGGGCCACCTGCCTCCTTTCTGTGGGGCTAGACTCATCTGCTGCCTGGTGTCACCGCCACCCCATGGGGGGACGCACCCGGCTTCCTCCAGCCTCAGCACCCACAGCCTCTGATGGACACGTCATGTCAACATCCGCGAGTGCAGCTCCTGCGGGCTTGGCTCTCAGGCGTGCCGCTGAGGCTGCGCCCGGCAGCAGCTTCCTGTGGGGGCCACTCAAATCCACGTCCCTTTGCAATCAGTAAAAAGTGTCTCAACACAGAGCTCCAGGGAGGACGTTACACACCGTGTCTGATGAGATGGGGACCAGTCCTAAGGGCTGCTGGACCGTGTTACGATTCTAGAGCAAACCCTGTGCTGTTCACAGGGCCGCAGAGGATTTCTCGCACATTGCCACAGACATTCAGCTGTTAGGAACTGCTCACATCACCTTGGGGGCAGCCAGGATCCCTCCAGTGCTGTGCAAGGTCCTAAAAGCCGCTCCTGGATTATCTGTCAGCACCTTGAGGCATTCCTGGTGTGTCTGGTGCAAAGATGAAGGACAGGGGCCTTTGGTGGCCGGGGGTGGGGTGAGGTGAGAGCTGGAATTTCCATAGGGACAGGTGACTTCCCACCAGCCCCACTGCATGCATTAGGGGCATTTCGGTGTGTACCAACGCCTGCCATTTTTCACGCAAGGAGTAACAAAGTTTTCTGTTTGATGTTCTTTTCTGTCTCACACCTTTCCAGGTGCTTTTCAGTGTGCTTCGGCATTTTCCAATTTCCCTTTGGCATGCCGCCGGGCCATTCTTTTGCCTTTCTGTGCTCCCAGAGTCACCCAATTTGTGTGTCACCCCCGGCGTTTCTCTTTTTCCCTTTCGCTGCGCCGCAAAGTTCTCCATTTGTTCTCCTGCCCTCGTAACACTACGTCTCCCTGTCCAGCCCACCTCTCTCTGCTCAGCTTTCAGCACGCTGCTTCCAGCAGCTGGGGCACACCTCGGCTGCTCCGGCGGACCCAGATGACCCCGGTGGGGCCGATGGCGACGCCTCGCGTGTTCCGAAGGGACGGCAGCCCCGCACCAAGCGGCTGGTGGCCCGCAGGGGGCAGCGCCCCGCCAGGGACTCCGCCGAACAGGGACGGCAGCAGTGCCGGGGCGGCGGCGGGGCAGTGCGCTGGGTGGGCGAGGGCTGGAAGGGTGGAGGGGCCGCACGGCAGCAATGCGAGGCCGCCGGAGCGCCGGAGGGGGAGCTCACCGAGGAGTCGCGATGGCCGTCGGTCAGTTGGACACGGACCGGGGCCGGGCCGCAGCGGGGAGCCGCGGGGGAACCCCTGGGGAGGGCCACGGCGGGAGCAGCGCTCTGGGAGCTCCGTGCGCCAAAGGAGCTCCCTGCTGTGGACGGGAGAAAGCGCTCTCCCTGTCGCGACAGCTCCCGCGGCGACACGCGCGGGAAGAGCTGGTCCCGCGGGAGGCACGCGCGGCTCCGCGCGCGGCATGCCGGGAGGTGTAGTCGTCACTCACCGGCTTCCGGTCCGCCATGTTGTTCGGCGCGGCGGCGGCGGGAGGGCGGCTCCTAGCGGTGCCCGGGGCCTCGTGCCGCTCTTACGCCTTTTAGATGATACAAAACCTCCAATAATCTCAAACGCTTTTTAACGGCTTGAAATAAAGGCCTGCATTTCCCAGAGTAAAAACAAGTTTAAATTCCCTGTCTAGTTTTATCCCATTCACCAACTTCACCCCATTCACCCTAACTTATCCCATTCACCCTCCAGAGGGTCTTTGGAGGCATCTCTAAGGGGGTTTTGGAGCATCTTTGGGGGTTCTGGGGTCTTTGGGAGACTTTGAGAGGCATCTACATGTCTCCAGAGGGTCTTTGAGAGGCATCTGGATGTCTCCAGAGGGTCTTTGGGGCACCTCCAGGGGGTCTTTGGAGTATCTTTGGGGGTTGCTGGGGTCTTTGAGAGGCATCTGGATGTCTCCAGAGGGTCTTTGGGGTGTCTTCAGGGGGTCTTTGGGGGTTGCTGGGGTCTTTGGGGCATATCTAAGGGGTTTTGAGGGCATCTTTAGGGGTTCTGGGGTCTTTAGGGGTCTTTGAGAGGCATCTGGATGTCTCCAGAGGGCCTTTGGGAGGGTGCTGGAGACCTTGGGGCATCTCTAAGGGGTTTTGGGGTCTTTGGGGCATCTCCAAAGGGGTCTTTGGGGTGTGCTGGGGTCCTTGGGGCATCTCTAAGGGGTTTTGGGGGCACCTTGGGGGGGGTTCCGGGGTCTTTGGGGCATCTCCAAAGGGGTCTTTGGGAGGGTGCTGTGGACCTTGGGGCATCTCTAAGGGGTTTTGGGGGGTTCTGGGGTCTCTGAGGGCATTGGGGGTCTTTGAGAGGCACCTGGATGTCTCCAGGGGGGTTCTTTGGGGGTGTGTTGGGGTCTTTGCGGGGATGTGTTGGGGTCTTTGTGAGAGTTGTTGGGGTCCCCCACGTGTCCCCCAGCGTGTTGTGGCACCCCAGCCGTGTCCCCTCGCTGTGTCCCTTGCTATATCCCCTGTCACCTGTCATGTCCCCAACTTGTCCTTTGCCTTGTCCCCTGTCCCCAGCATGTCCCCACCATGTCCCCCGCGTGTCCCCTGCCGCGTCCCCCCGTCCCCCCGTGGCCGCCGGCTGCCCAGTGGGGTGTCCTCAGTGCCACGGCCTGTCCGGCAGGCGGGGTGGCGCGGGCGGTGGCCTGTGCCCAGTGGCGAGCGCTGGCCCCCGGGGACGTGGTCAGCTGCTGCCTGGACCTGGGGGTCCCCAGCGCCTCCTCCCGCCTCAACGGGTGCCCCATCCAGGGGGTCCTGGAGGGCTTCAGCCTCGACACCCTCTTCACCCCCGGCGTCAGCTTCGCCGCCGGCGTCCGGTGAGGCCATGGGGGGGGAAAGGGGGTGGGGGGCGGTCCGGGGGGTGCGTGTCCCCCCTCCATCATCTCTGGGGGGTGATAGGGGGCTGCGGGGGAGGCGGTTCCCCGCTTGCTGGGGGATGCTGTGGGGCTGGGGCGGTTGCTGGGGGGATGCTGGGGGGCTGTGGGGATGCTGGGGGGCGGGGGGGGGGGCTGTGGGGATGCTGGGGGGCTGTGGAGCTGGGGGAGGATGTTGGGGGGCTGCAGGGGGGGCGGTTCCCCGCTTGCTGGGGGATGTTGGGGGGCTGGGGAGGGTTTGCTGTGAGGCTGGGGGCGTTGCTGGGGGGATGCTGGGGGGCGGTGGGGGGTTGCTGGGGGTCTGGGGGGGGGGCTGTGGGGCTGTGGGGGGGGGATGCCGGGGGGGGGGGGGGGTGATGCTGTGGGTGCGGGGGCGCTGCCGTGGGTCCGGGGGGAGATGCTGTGGGGGGATGCCGTGTGCCCACAGCGCCCCCCCCCCCCCCCCCCCCGGCTGCGGTTCCTGCTGGGGGGGGGCACGGGCAGTTCCCGTTCCTGCCCCCCCCCCGGGCACTGCCCCCGCACGGAGGCGCTGCTGCCCCGCGAGCGGCTGCGCCGGAGCCCATTAGACCGCACTGGGGCCGCGGCCCCCCCGGCCCCCGCAGCCTCCTGCGCCCCCCCGGGGGCTGCCCCGCACCGCCTTCACCCCCCGCCCCGTGGACACCCTCCGGGTGGGGGGGGAGAGGCGTGGGGGGATTTGGGGTGGTTTGGGGGGGGCGGTGCGGGGGTGGTTGGGGGGCTTTGGGATGGCTTGGGGGGTGGTTGGGAGGGGTTCGGGGTGCTGGGGGGAATTTGGGGGGACTTGGGGGGGTGTTGTGGGGGGCTCGGGTGGGGGTTTGGGGTTGCTGGGGGGGTCGGATGGAGATTTGGGGGGGGCTCAGGTGGGGTTTGGGGGGGGCTGTGGGGTTCTGGGGCGGTCGGATGGAGATTTGGGGGGGTCGGTGCTCTGGGAGGTGCAGAGGGCTGGGGGTGCGCGGGCCGGATTGGGGGGGGGGTCGGGTTTGGGGGTGCGCCCCCCCCCCCCAGATCGTGCTGCCCCCCCACCTGGAGCGGGTGCGGGAGAAGCCGGCGGAGAACATCCAAGGGCTGTGGGCGCTCACCCGCATCGAGCAGGGCTGGACCTACGGCCCTGTGCATGCCCCCAAAACCCCCAGCGCCCCCCAGGATCCCCCAAACCTCCCGGACCCTCCCAGACCCTCCAAACCCCCCCGCACCCCCCCCGGACCTCCACAGGACCCCCCGGACCCCTGAAAACCCCTCCACACCCCCCAAGCAACCCCCAAAATGTCCCTGTGCCCACGGTTGTGTCCCCATGCCCACAGTGGTGATGTCCCCATGCCCACGGTGGCGTCCCCATGCCCACGGTGATGTCCTCATGCCCACGGTGGTGGTGTCCCCATGCCCACAGTGGTGTCCCCACATCCCTGGTGATGTCCCCATGCCCACGGTGGCATTCCCATGCCCACAGTGATGTCCCCATGCACATGGTGGTGTTCCCATGCCCACGGTGGTGTCCCCATGCCCACGGTGGTGGTGTCCCCGTGTCCCTGGTGGTGTCCCTGTGACCCTGGTGATGCCCCCATGCCAAAGGTGGTGTCCCCATGCCCATGGTGGTGGTGTCCCCGTGTCCCTGGTGGTGTCCCTGTGACCCTGGTGATGTCCCCATGCCTACGGTAGTGTCCCCATGCCCACAGTGGTGGTGCTCCCATGCCCACGGTGATGTCCCTGTGTCCACGGCGGTGTCCCCATGCCCACAGTGGTGATGTCCCCATGCGCATGGTGGCATCCCCGTGCCCACGGCATTGTTGTCCCCGTGTGCAGGACATCAAGCCCAAGTGGACCCCGCGGCGGGTGCCGTACCGCCTGCTGGACGAGCGCACCAAGAGGACGAACCGGGAGAGCCTCTGCCAGGCCATGGGCACCCTCCTGGGCCACGGCCACGACATCGAACCCCGCGACCCGGAGAGCTGTCAGTGGGGGCGCCGGGGGGGGGGGGGGGGGGGGCAGGGGGGGGGAGCAGGGTGCCATTTAGGGGAGCAGGGTGGCATTTTGGGGGCACGGGGTTCCATTTGGGGGGGCAGGGCATCATTTTGGGGGTGCAGGGTGCCATTTAGGGGAGCAGAGTGCCATTTGGGGGGGCACAGGGTTCCATTTTGGAGGGGCAGGGTGCCATTGGGGGGGCACAGGGTGTCATTTTGAGGGGGCAGGGTGGTTTTGGGGGCACAGGGTGCCATTCAAGGGAGCAGGGTGGCATTTGGGAGGGCACAGGGCATCATTTTGGGGGGGGCAGGGTGGTTTTTGGGGGGCACAGGGTGTCATTTTGGAGGGGCAGGGTGCCATTGGGGGGTGTGGGGGGACATAGGGGCTGCAGGGTTCCATCTTGAGGGGACAGGGTGCCATTGGGGGAAGCACAGGGCCCCATTTGGGGGGGGGCAGGGTGTCATTTTGGGGGTGCAGGGTGGTTTTTGGGGGGTGCGGAGTTCCATTTGGGGGGTGCAGGGTGCCATTGGGGGGTGCTGGGTGCCCTTTGGGGGGTGCAGGGTGCCATTGGGGGGGTGCAGCAGCCCTTGGATCAGTGAAATTGTCTGTACGGAAATATAAACGCAGAATGGCGTGGGAACAGTCTCCCCGGGGACTGGGGTAGGGTAGACAGAAGAATACCTAAATCTTTAAATGGTGCCTGAGATTTTCATGTTAAATTGGAACATTTTAACACCCCGTGTCCCCACAGAACATCATGCCCATCTCGGCTGCCATGTTCAGCAGTGAGCGGAAGAACCCAGAGCCGCAGTGCCCGCCGTGGTTGCTCGTCCAGCACCTGATGCCCATCACCTGGAGCCGTATGCCCAACGAGCTCTTGGCCGTGGAGAGCACCCGCCTGAGCAAGCGGCACGGCTGGATGGTGGAGTGCAACGAGCCCCTCGTCATGATGGCCCTCCACATCCAGGAGGAGAACAGGTCGGGGACCCCATCTCTGGGTGACCTGGGTGTCATGTCACCAGGGCACATTGCTGGCTCATGGTCACCCTGTTGGCCCCCAGGACTCCCAGGTCCCTTTCCACAGAGCTGCTCTCCAGGAGGTCAGCCCCTAACCTGTACTGATGCATGGGGTTATTCCTCCCCAGATGCAGTACCCTACACTTGCCCTTGTTGAACTTCGTAAGGTTTCTCTCTGCCCAACTCTCCAGCCTGTCCAGGTCACGCTGTATGGCGGCACAGCCTTCCAGCGTGTCAGCCACCCCTCCCAGTTTTGTGTCATCAGCAAACTTGCTGATGGTACACTCTATCCCTTCATCCAGGTCATTGATGAATATATTGAACAGGACTGGACCCAGCACTGACCCCTGAGGAACACCACTTGTTACAAACCTCCAACTGGACTCTGCACCACTAACCACAACCCTCTGAGCTCTATCTGTCAGCCACTGTTCAATCCACCCCACTGTCCATTCATCCAACCCACACTTCCTAAGCTTGCCTGCGAGGACGATGTGGGAGACTGTCGAAAGCCTTGCTGAAGTCAAGGTAGACAACATCCACTGCCCTCCCCTCATCCTCCCATCCAGTCACGCCATCATAGAAGGCTATCAGATTAGTCAGACATGACTTCCCCTTGGTGAATCCATGTTGACTACTTCTGATAACCACCTTTTCCTCCAGATGCTTGGAGATGACACCCAGAATGAGCTGTTCCATATCTTTCCAGGGATGGAGGTGAGGCTGACCGGCCTGTAGTTTCCCAGGTCATCCTTCTTGCCCTTTTTGAAGACTGGAGTGACCTCGGCTTTCCTCCAGTCCTCAGGCACCTCCCCTGTTCTCCAGGACCTTTCAAATATGATGGAGAGTGGCCCAGCAATGACTTCCGCCAGTTCCCTCAGCACTCGTGGGTGCATCCCATCAGGCCCCATGGACTTGTGAGTATCCAGCTTACTTAACTGTTCTCTAACTTGTTCCTCAGTTGCTGGACGTTTGGTATTTTTGTCCCCAGCCATTGCGAAAAACAAAAAAAGGTGCTTTTGAGGCTGAAGTGGTCAGGAAAGCCCTGAGCCCCAAGGTTTGTGGTACGATGAAAGCGCTGCAAGGGGACAATTCGAACAAGGGACAGCTTTGCGTGCTGGCCCCTTTGGTGTGGGAGCAGTGGCTGGACGTTCGTTTTTTTGGCCCCAGCCATTGCAAAAATGAAAAAAAGCAGCCAGAAAAGCTACAGAGCACTTTGCACACAGGGGGAAAACACTTTGAACAGGGTTTTTGGCGCCTGCCTCATTCGAGCAGGGAGAGGTGGATGTCTCTGCTCCGGAGAGAGTCATCCAGGCGATAACGAAGCAGCGCCCGGGCTGTGCTGGCGCAGCGCGGCAGGGCTAGGCCCTCCGCAATAACCCAGCGCTTCTCAGCGCTGCCTATGGGCCCAGGCTAGGAATTGCTCTGCCAGACTAAAATACAGGTATTTCAGTGCTGAGAAAGGATTTGCAGTGTCAGTCTACCCTGAGAGCACATCTCAACCGCAACCATCTGCATGATCCAGCCCCTGTAGAAGCTCCTCAGCGAGATCTCGCTGAGCTGCTGCCGGCACAGAGGATGAGAGAGCTGCTGCAGCAATTCCTCGTCCACTTGCTGTTGGCCAGCCAACCCTGCACAGCTTGCGCTGAAGCCCCTGCCCTCGCCCCTTGCTGAGCCAGCTGGTTCGAGGGTGCCGTATTTGGTCTGCACATGGCCACAGCCACAGGTCTGACCCGCAGTGAATCACAGTGACAGACTCAGCCCTCTGTGCCCTCAGTTCTGCAAATGTTTCTGCACAAACCTTATTGTATTCAGTAGAAGAGACGTTGCTCACTCACTGCAGGCCTGAACTGTTACTCTGAAAAGTCTGCTTTCTTTTGCCTTTAAAGTTGGTCTATGACAGGCCAGCAATCGATTTTGTTAATTTACCACCCTCACACATACACCTGCATCACCCTTTTTAAATTTAACTACAGTGTCAGCTCTGCAGCTGTTTCCGAGGCCACATACATGAATGATTGCTGCTCCTGCCAGGTGCAAGTATGAATAAAAAGGTCACAGACCGGGGGGAGGATTGGGCTTTGGCTCAGCTGTTTGCATTCTCACACAGAGCATGGTCCGTCCATCCATCCGTCAGCCTGCACACACCAACCAGACAGGTGAGGAGCTGAATATTGGAAACCGTTCAGCGACACTCATACAAAGCCACTACCAAACATGTGCCCTCTCTGTGGTTTAAAAAAAGCTTTTACAGCAGTCCTTGGATCAGTGAAATTATCTGTACGGAAATATAAACGCAGAATGGCATGGGAACAGTCTCCCCGGAGACTGGGGTAGGGTAGACAGAAGAATACCTAAATCTTTAAACGGTGCCTGAGATTTTCATGTTAAATTGGAACATTTTCTTCCCACGCTCATCGAAGAGGATGAAGGCAGGCAGTTACTTATGGGCAGTTAGCACATATGCTACTGAGAGCAATCAGAGCAAAAAATCCACCAGGCATGGACCAGACCCATCTCCCTGGGTCTCCACCTGAAGTATTTCACTAATTCAAGGCTTTTTATACCCACAGTAATGAAAGCTGATGGCTATTTTAAAACCTTCTCACGCTTGCACTTCTGTTAGAACCCACAGGAGGCTTCTAGTCTATTTCTGTACATCAGACATCATTTCTGACTTCCTTATCAAATGTGCAAAATAATCAATAATTCACTTAGGTTCTACATTCCCTTTAGAGTGCACCATGGCTATGATTTAAACATATTTCTATGACTGTACAATAAGCAGATATCCTAAACTATCCTGGAATTGTCCTCTTGTATGTAACAGCACCTCCTGTCACCCAAAGTAGTTTTATTTCCCCAACTGTTAAGTCTCAGACAAAATACTACTCTTTTGTTCTATATTAAGACCATAGAATAAAAGCAGCTGATGGCTTTCCGAGCCTCTGTCCTCGTGGAGGGGAATGTGGGGTGAAGAATTAACCCCTGCCACGAGCTTTTATCATGATAAGTCATTAAGAAAAGCCAGATCTCCTTGATGCTCTCCCAGAATTAGACGGTGATGAACTGGAGACACCCATCGCCTTCCTCCCCTTCCCGTAGCCCTCACCATGCACTGCAGCTAAAGTCTCGCCTGTGATTACAGGGTGATTTCCTTCCACAGCCTTGTTTTGATGGGCCTGACATTCATGTAGCTTAATTAAGAAGAAAAAAGCAGGTATGAAATCCTCCCATCCTTTACCACTGATGCTGTTGCACTTCCCAAGTCCCTCACTCCCCTCTGGGGTCAGGTCGTTTTGCAGCTGGGCTCCAGGGGATTAAGTGCCTTGGCCAAGGTTACACATGTTCCAAGCAAGAGATGTCCCCGAGTTAAGAGGTCTGGCTAGACCCAACCAGCACTGAGCTCCTCCTTACCAGAGACTCAGCCTTGAGATCCGGGGAGCAGGAGACAGGCCTATCAAACAGACCACCAAAAACCAACTCATCTACTTTTGTCCATGAATCTACAGACCAGAAGCTGCATTCTCCAATTTCCTCTTGTCCCTGTGTTTAACTCTTCCGTGTCATCAACCGTGGGTGTCCGCAGCATCCAGCGCCAAGGGCACAGAACGTGGCAGCCACGCATGTCCTGGTAATGACTTCATTTCTTCCACCAGCTCTGGAAAAACAAAAACAAACCCAAATCCCCGGTCCTGCATAATTGTGGCCCTGTTATTCATGGATCTTAAATTGTACTCCTTCATGAATTTTAATGTGCAGTCCATTTTCCTTCCGCTAATCCTACATTAGGATGGGATCCTTTATAGACGGAACATTTGCCCTCCTTAGCTCTTTATTCCCTGCAGCATTGTGGCTGCTGCGTCCCCAGGCATTGCCCTTGGCTCAGCTGGTCTGACAGCTCGGCTCCACCAACATTAAAGTGCTTTCTTATCAGGTACTCGAGTTTTGTGCATCTCTGACAAAAGCAGCAGGCCTGTTGACTAGACATCCTGCAAAGAGAAGCTTATTTATTTTGCCCATGATTTGCTCATGGGTTGGCGTGGATATTCGTTGCACAGCAGCTGAGACAACACCTGCCTGTGAATCTTCAACGCTACGCTTCTGTAAATTTCTTTTCCCAGATAAAACCATCTCCACAAGTCACTGGGAACAAGTGAAAGCCCTCCAGGAAATTTGCCTTTCCAAGGAATTGCAGAATTTCTGTGTTGTTGCTGCTGAGCAACACACAAGGGCAAAACAGACAGTTGTACACCACCGTAGACCGGGAGATGCTCAACAGCCTTGTTTTAAATGGCATTTAAGATTTGAAAGCCAGGCAGGACCATTAGATACTCTAATGTGACCTTCTGCAAAATTCAATTTGAGCCTGTTATTTCACTGCTAAATTTAGTAATTTTTCAGCTGAAGTGACTCTTCTAAACGGAAGATACGTAGACTCGATTTGAAAAGATGATGAAGCCACAGCCTCCTTCGGCAAGCTGTCTCGGGAAAATCGGTCTCTCAGGTCTGCCCCAAGGAGCGGAGTCTACAATAAATTGAGGCAAGATGCTCTTTTTGTGTAAATTGGTAAGAATATATCAAGCCCTGTCCTTCCATGTGTCTCACAGAACCCCTATTAGGTGAAAAAGAAGTATTGTACAGTCCTCAGCTATAAACTTCTAAAAATACGGGAACTTTGATGTATAAATGCATGTTAAGGACCTTTCTGGCCCTGACTACAAATGTTCTCAGTTGCCACTAATTTCACATCACTTGCAGAACCAGCGGTAATATTTCTTTTCCGAGATATACAGAATATACTTAGTGTTTTAAGGATTCCAGCCCTGGGGATACTTTGTGTTGGCCATTAGTGCAACAGGCAGGCAGAAATGAATCTGACTTAAAATCTGATTTGACTTAAACAACGCTGACCTTATGAGAAGTGTGGAGTCCGAGCCAGGCCTGCAAATCCCATCTGTTTCTTATTTCTATAACGGGCAAGCTAAAACCCTAAATCCAAACAGCTCTGAGCTTTGAATCCAAATTTTGCAGCTTGAGTCCATTACTAGCAAGGATGACTGCTAGCCCAGCACGGACTTGCTTCTTAAATGGGATGCTGGGATTTATAGCACAACATTAAATGAAGGAGACATATTGCTGGTTGGCTAATAGCTAATCGGGGTACGTACTTGGAGACAGAGATTCATGGGTCAGTGAATAAGTTGACCCACCTCTT
Organism: Pluvialis apricaria; assembly: GCA_017639485.1. NCBI lineage: Eukaryota > Metazoa > Chordata > Aves > Charadriiformes > Charadriidae > Pluvialis > Pluvialis apricaria. Next base: position 3,952,314 of record CM030024.1, read on the forward strand.
TGCTCCCCGTAAAATTGTTATCGCAACACTCATGGACTTTAGTGGTGTTTGGAGGGTTAATCGGTGTTTGAGAGCCACTCAAATGCTCTTCTGCTATTAGGGGCTAATAAAAACCTGCACTAACTCTCTATGTCAGGTATTATATTAAGTTACAGTTTTTGATGGGCTTTTCCTGCAATTTGATGTCAGGAAAAAAAAAAAAAAAAGAAAAACAGTTCTAATCTGTAAAGCAAGCAGCTTTTTAGGCTTTTATGAAAAATAAAAGTGAGCGTATTCAGAAAAAGCCTTGTCTCTGTCCTTTAATTCAAAAGAACAAAGCTGGTGAAGGCTGGTATCTGAGTGTGATTGGAATTTGGCAATACCATTCCCATTAGTGCAGAATAAACCCGTTAAATACATAATGGCGGGAGTACAATGTAGATTAGAAAAATAAGTGTGGAACGGTAAGGGTCCTAATTATTTTCCATCCATCTACCTTTGCATTAAACAGCAAGTTTTGTTGCTTACCCAGATGCTGGGTAAATTATTGAATTTTTAAAGTGATGCTCTGTTTATAGAATTGCAATTACTCAGTATCAGCCTTTGTTTGGAGAAGAATCCCAGTCCATCCTCACTAATGGCTTCTTCTGATCTCATCCGACATGGAGGATTTCCTGAGCATATTAAAAACATTATTCACTCTGCCTTTTTAGCTTAGCCAAAGATTTAATGACTTCAGCATAAGAACTGTATGTTTTGCTGTATTTGAACTAGATTTACTCCCTGATGGCAGATGCTGTGTGCTCTGTTCCCTGCATGTCTACATAGGCGCTAAGGGAGTTCTTGAACTAGTTAGATTATAGCTTTTTGGGGGTAAGAATCTTGGTATTTAGCACGGTGGAGTGTATGAACCTCAGATCACCTTTGACACCTGAAAAATGCATCCTTGTCTCACTGGCAGGGTTGGGTGAGCGTCGGCTATTTTTTGCGTGGTGGACCTTTGTGTCATGCCTGGAGTCCCCATTAAACAGCCCAGGTAGAATCTGAAGCTCCTGAGACCTTGGTTGGTCCAGTGCTGGATCCATCCCAGCCTGAACAAGGTAGACACCTACCTCCAACACAGCTCTTTTCTTACTGTGTATGAAACACCTTTCAGCAAATACCCAGTTTCTTATTTATTATCCTGTAAGGTGGGTGTCTCTCGGAGTTTATGTGAAGTCCAGGTCTCCCGGCTTAAAGAAAGACACGAGCGTCTGGAGTAATATTCCAAGATCAGGCAAAAAGCAGCAAAAAGCCAAGGAGCTATTCAGGCCTGTTGCTGATACGTGCCTTAATTTGAAAAAGCTCAGAAATATTATTCCCTACACCCTGAAGCAGAACGTCATGACCTTGAAAACGCAGCCTGCCTCTGGGATTAGGTCCTTTTGCAGCACCTGGGTTCAAGTTTAAACTCTCATCGGTGCTGCACCCTGCTACACCCTGGCACCGCCGGGACCACCGGCCTCGGCTTCTTTCCAGCTCATTTGCTACCTGAATCCATCACACACTCTAGGACTTAAATCTCCGTCACGGCGCAAACCCTGGGTGAATCGCTTTGCTGATGGGGATTTGGAATCTTTCGTCTCCCCCCCCGACTTCTCCTGCACTTTGAGATGTTTGATTGAGATGCAGCAGCAGTAAGATGGTTCATAATGGCTTTAAAAAAAGGGAATTATTGATTGTTGGTTCCACACCTTGCCACGTGGGGCTCTCACTGGCTCAGCCCACCACGTGCTGTGGATTTTAAAGTGCAGGGGGGGATGCAGTTGGATTCTGGTTCATCTTTAGTTCAGAAAAAAAACTGAACAAAAAAAAAATTGTCATGTTTTCCGCCTTTCTTCAGTGGCCGCCCACATGCTTGTGATTCAAGGGATTTTTCACCAAGCTTTTTACTGCAGAGTGTTTCTTTGATCGCGTCTCACACTGATTACTGTCATTTGTTTTCAGGCCTTTCCGTCCAGCGTGGTCTCTAGATGCAATGGGAGATCAAAAGGCAGCTTCCTCCGTCCTGCATTTGATCAGCAAAGTGGCTGCGTGATTGCGTTCCATTCCTACCCTTATTTATCTCTGAAAGAGCAATCAGAAAATGCAGGGTTTATGTGTGTGGTGTGTGTATTTAAAGGTTTCAGAGGAGCGAGAGCCCAGCAGACAGCAGGGAACCCCCTGCCTGCCCCCTGCCTGGTGCTCAACAACCTTAACCGGCCTCAGAGCATCTTGGAGGAGAACACCACCCATCACAGCTCCTGGGGGGAGGGTCTCCTCACTCTGTGGGTAAACCCCACCCTTAAAAACCCAAGAGCAACCCCAAACCTCCCCATGACTCTCCCTGCAGCTCCTCAGGGAGTCTCCCTCCCAGTTTGGGGGATGGCTTGCATGGGGAAGGTGCGGTGTACACCCAACACGCACAGGCTGGGATGGAGCAGGACAGCTGCAGCCCTTCAAGCAATCTGTTCCTTGAGGAATCAAAGAGCAGCCTACGACAGAGAGACTCGCTGGCTCCTCCCGTATCTCCCCGTCGGAGCTGGGCAGCACCGGGCGACCCGCTGCCTGCCCTCCAGTGATGCCTTTGCTTCTCCAAATACTTTGGGTTGGAATTTCATTTGGTCCAGCACATTTTGTACTCAGCAGTGAAATGCAGTGGGAATCGCTGAGTGATGCTCTCCTGATTGTATTAACTGGCCATAAACCGCTGCCTTTAACCCGCTGCTGCAGGACAGACAGAAAATAGGAACAGAGGCCGCTGGGGACTCCCCGGCGCCACTTGATCTCACTCTCCCTCTCTGAAATAAAGCCATTTCAGCACCAGATTCATCCTGCTGATGGTCTGAAATGCCCTTGGTGTGAGGGGTTTGCAAGGAGGTGCCTGGAGGGCCGAAAGGGTCCACAGCGATGGAAACAACACGTGGGTGCTGCTGAAGTAGGCGTGCACACTGGTGCTGGTGGGGGAGCGAGTAACGACGATATATCGAGTGGGTTTGACTTACCCATTGCACAGCAACACATGATTGGGGTGCTGAAGAGCCCCACGCCATGGGGAAGATGACAAAGACTCCTCTTTTTCAAATAAAAGGGTTTTTTGCAAGCTAATTCCAACACAAGCACATAGACACAGATCCGCTCCTCCCCACCATGCTGCGGGAGGGATGGGAACCCCCCTAGCAGAACGACCCCAGACACCCACGGCAATCATTTTTAATGCCATCTCATAAGATGCGGAAACCAGAGCCCCAATGGCTCGCTAGAAATCTGCCTCTTACAATGGGTACGTGGGCTCAGTCCTGAGAGCGCGTCCCCATCCGCTGAGCATCAGCCAAAGCCCTACAGCAGATGGCCCTGCACAGGGCAGGATTATGCTACTCACTGAGAGATTTCAGCCTAATTTTGGGATGCCCACCTTCTCCGCACCCCCAGAGGCGCGATTGTGTTCTTGCTCAGCAGCTTGGTGTAATGCCGGGGTGTTTCAGCCAGCGCGGCATTTACAGCAACACAAAACGTAAATCCCTTCCTGCCCAGACGTTAGCCAGCGTGACCAGCAGCATCCAGACCGCATCGTCCTTCGGACAGGACGAGACTGCGGGTGTAATTGCAGTTACTGCATGCTAGACTGATGCATTCTCACGGTAGGTCTAATTTTACTTTCTAGTAGCTAATCTTTTTTTCTTTTCCTTAACTTACACAGGAAAACAACCCAGCAGGGACAAGGCAGGGCAGACTGGCAAGGCAGGGCATCTTCCCTGCTGCAGTTCCCCGAGAAGAGGAGGTTAATTAGCAAGCTGCAATCAGTGCCTGGGAGAGATCAGCATCTGCAGCCCTGAGCACCTTTCGGTGTCCTTTGCTGGGAGAGGGGTGACCTCAGGGCACACGCAGCTCAGTCCGCACATTGAAGTCCGTTACTTAAAACTATCTAAACTGCCGAATGACTTTTTTTCCCCCCACTCGATACTCAACCATCGGGCCCCAACTAACATAAAGCTAAATGTCGAGCATAGCTAAGCTCTTTACAAATGACACCACTAAAGCATCTGTGCAACCAAAATTTCCTCCATCCATAATAATTTTCACGCACAAAGCTCATCAGACATGTCTGAAACGGGTGTTAATAACTCGCACTGGTGCACACTGACAGCCTGAATTACTGATTTTCCCCAATTCATTTTTTCTGTCTCGAAACATGGCCTCCTCTATCTAACGTGAATTGATCTTTTCACCCAACCTATTTGACAGATCTACAATTTAGTATTCAATTAACATTTCAAGAATAAAACCAGTCGGTGACGCAGACACCAGTCCCTAGCATGAACTTCAGATGTCCACGTTAACCTGACATCTCCCCGCAAGCTGAGAAGACCCTGAGAGCACACCGCTGCCTCTGCTCTCAATGCCACAAATAAAACCAGTGCAAGAACTGCAGAGATTATCAGGGAAAAGGAACAACGTGCACTGGTTGGGGCTGTGTTACGGGTGTCTAAGAGGTGGTGGGATGGGCATGGCCCCCAGAGGGATGGATCCCACCGCAGGCAGCAGCGTGGGGTGGGTCCCCTCTTGAGGGACCTGCCATCCCTGCCTTTCTGGGACTCTGCAGCTGAAGCGTAACTAGTTTGTTTATTTAATGAAATGTTTTGACACCAAAGGCCTTAAACTGCTAATGGAAGGAGTGTAAACAGTGACTGAGAGGGATCTCGAACGCCGCTTGCCGGGCTGGGTTTGCAGAGCCCGGGCTTCACCCGCATCTGCCGAGGACCCGGCCGTGGTGCGGGAGCCCTTGGGGTGCAGCAGCAATGCATCTGCGTCTGCTCCTCCGCAGGAGGAAGCTCCCAGCCTCATCCCAATTAATCGTCTCCTAATGACTTTCTGAACTGGGAGGATTTCCTTAATTATACCACGCGTTAGACTTTAATCAAGAAATCAATCTTCCACGCCGCCTGAAACCCGAGGGTACAGCGCATTTGGTGTAGAGAAGCCCAGGGCGTCCCTTGCGCTGCGCTGAGGAGGTCCTTGCGATGCCACCGCCTGTCCTCACACGCTGCACCCACGGCTGAGCAAAGCCCAAGGACTCCCCGGTCATGGCCCCGGGGGACGATGGTGCTGCCGTCAGCACCGTTGTGTAACTCTCACTTTGCCAGCGTCGGACTCCGGCGCCATCCCTGGAGCGTGACCCGCTGACAGTCCCTGGCTGAAGCAATCGCTATCCAGCGATATAATAAAATCGGTGGCTGAGGCCGCGGGGCAGGTCACGCGCGGCCCCTGTTACGCAGGGAGAGGGAACGACGCCTGTTTACTGGGGCGCAAACGCCGCAGCGCCATGCAAGGAGAGGGGCTCGCTTCGCGCTGGGCGGCGTGCCTGCTCATCCTGCCACGGGGACACCGAAGCAGCCGCAGCCGCCGTTGGCGAGACTCCCCCTTTACAGATACACAGCAACAAATGTACGGGGACAGTCTGCAAAGCGAAACAGGAGCGGTCTGCAAAATATTAACAGTTTGCTGCCACCCCACAAAAAAATGATGCTCTGGTCCTTGAGTGATGCGCTCCGCTGCTGGCCGGTGCTCTTGCTCGGCCGTGCCCTGCGCGTTTTGGCAGAGCCGTTATCATCTCCTCCTCGCCCCAGGCTATGGCAAAGCCGGTGCTGCTCTGCTCGCCCTGTCCCACACCCTCGAACGCGCATCGGGAGCAGACCTGGGCGCCTGCTAATCCCCACGAGGCCCCGGTGATTTATTTCTTTAATAGTGAGCAGCAGCAGTGGGTTATAAGTGGAATTTTGAAGCAGTGCGTGCCGGTGCAGGGCTCGTTACCAAACCTAGCTGGAAGTGATTTAATTAAGACCCCTGCACAGCCCCGTGCCTGTGTCCCGGCTCAGCCGAGCACTGACATCCGTATATTTCGCCGCCGCCTGACGCAGGGTGCCAGGCAACGCGCAGCCCTCGTGTGCCGGCTTAGCGCCTTTGTGCCGGGCTGGATGCGGCGGGAGGATTTGCATTTTCCAGCAGGCGGCTTCGCCTGCTCCTATCTCACGCCAAGACCGACGCAGCCCGGGGGGAAAACAAATATAAATCCTGGGGTTGCTGTGATCCGCTCCAGTGTCAAACACTGCCCAAGGTTGCCGTGATCCAAAGGAAAGAATATGTCTAATTAAATATTAACCTCGTTTTTTTGTTCCAGTTTACAGGATGCCCAGAGGCCGACTGCAGCAAAGGATTTATCCCAAAGGATGCTGGGCACCCTAGTCAGGCAAGAAATCCCCTGTTCGGAGGGGAGGACGAGTTAATGGTCGTTACTGGCCTGATCCAAACCCCGGCGACGCGCAGCAGTAACAGCAGCTTTAAGGAGGTGCAGCCCCCGTGGTGCCTCCGAGTTTGGGTTATTTTGGTGAAGAAGCCCTTGTTTCTCCCCTTGCCCACTGATGTTATTAAAACAGTTCCCCTCGGCCCTGGGCAGAGGGGAGAGTGTTCCCCTCTTGCAACACCCGTGTCTCACAGAGGACCCTGTTTTTGCCCGAATTCACCCCAAGCCCTGCAGTGCCAGCACCAGCAGCTCCTCCGCAGCAGGGTCCCACGTGGGCACTGGGGGTCTTGCCCCAACCAGACGGGGGCAAAACATTCACGGCAGCGTTTCACAGCATAACATCGCTCAGACTTTTTTTTCCAGTTGATTAATGGATGGGTTTTAATTTTCTGCTTTCTGAGAAGCTCTGGCTGGGGCAGTCAGCCCCAGTTAGTTTTATCTTCCATGATACCAGGTAGGAATTTTTTCCACGAGCAGCTGCAAAGACCCAGCAACTTAAAAAAAATTCAATTTGCTGTGGTTTTCACCTCCAGATTTGCTGGGCCTGGCTCTCTCCGCGCCCCACAAAACTCTCCCCCATCACAGTAAGGCAGCGGCTGTGATGGGAAAGGAAAATAGAAAGGTTTTTTTTTTTTTTCCCCGTCTGTGTTTATAGAAAGGTTTTTTTCCCCTCACTATCAAAATGCAAATACAGGAAGCAAAGATGTGACGCAGCAAAATGATTTAAGAACGAGTATTATGGTAAGGGAAGGGAGGGAGCCGGGGCCGAGCTCTGAGCTCGCCGGGGCCGGCGCAAGTGGGGAACAGCTCAGCTGAAACCCAGAAAAGCTGGTTGGGTTTTGAATCGAGGTAACGATGAAAACATTTGGGTGCGCGTGTTTCCCCCCGCAGAGCCCTGCTGTGCCTTTGCCGGCTGTTGCCCTCCTGCCCGAGCTGCTCAGGGACCGCAGCCTTTCTCCCATCTTTCGCCTGCTCAGATGAGGAAGACGCTGGGACGGGGAGGGGATTTCAAGTACCTGCTGCCTTTGAGAGGAGCTAAAAATAAAAAGCATCTGCTAAAAATAATGAATGATCAGGGAAAAGAAAAAAGCTAAACCCCAGAGATCTCCCACGACTCTGAGGATTAATTTTAATTTCCCTTTAATCCGGACAAAAATAGCGCTGTCACTGCTGGAGGGTACGGCTCAGCCCCGGGGACCGAAGCAGGAGTTGTGCTTCCCTGTCCATCCCACCCCACAGCACCCTGAGACCCCGCTCACTCCCAGTGCAGCCGAACCGCAGCACCGAGCTTTTGGGTGCATTCCAGAGAAAAACGGGCACGCTGCAAGCAGGAGGCCACAGGGCTTCAGCTGCTCCCACAAGGGATGTGGCTTAACCCCCACAGCCGCAGCTCCCGGCGGTGCCTTCCCCCGGCTCCATGCTGCTGTGTGTGCCCAGTTTGGCCAGTTTTGGGGTGCTCTGATGCTGTATCACGCTATCGCCTTGGGTAAGGGGAGGAAAAGGGGCCAGATGTCCCAGATTACAGACTGGACTTTTAAAAAAAGATAAGATTTATCAATACTCTTTAGTTTTATAGGGAAGAAAAATACTGATCAGAGCGAGCTACTTAGTTTGCAGCCTTCCGGAGAGACAGAAAAATTAATTCCTGAAGACACATTTAAAGGAGCAAAGGATGCTCCGTACCCGAAAGCCTGAGCTCCCCGAGCACCGCAGCCACCGCCCGCCCCCTCTGACCCCGCACCACGCAGGGCAGCCAGCCCCGCACACAGTCCCTTTCTCCAAATCCTCGGAAAAATGTTTCCCTGGCTTTATTCAAGCAATAAACCACCAATAACGCAAGGAGAGAAGTGCAGGCTGCGCTCTCCCTGCAGTTCCTCGCTCCCCGTGCAGATGGACAACGAGGATGGTTGAGCATCGTTAAATAGAAACATTGCTCCCAGCTTACCTACTGCATTCAGATATATGCAAATATATGCATGCAACAATTTACATGCAGAGGTCGCCTGGGACTTTGCTTTAGAACTGGGAGGAAAACTCCCTTAATTCCTGGGACAACCCTGGGGCTCGGTGCCCCCTCCCCACAGCAGCCAAATTTGGGGTGGGGGGTTTGGGCTGGATGGGCTCAGAGGAGGGATGTGCTCTGGGGCTCTTGTGCAGCAGGGTCTCAGCCTCGGAAATATTTTAAATGCTGAGAGCCCGTGAATAGATACAAGGGCTCACAGTCCAAGGTGTGATTTATATGCAACAGCACATAAACACCTGAAACAGGGTCTTTAAAAATGCCTCAGACTTCGCTATAATGCTGCTACTGTGGAGCTGCAGCAGCTCCTCGTGGAGCCAACGCACGTCCCCGGAGCCCAAAGCTGCTTCGTGTGGGGGCAAAAATTAAGAAAATCAAATCTAAGCAATTCCTTACAAGCCGCTCCAAATGTGTTTTCAATACAAGAGTGACCAGAGAGGTAAGTAAATATTTTTCTGGAAAGGAAATTACATTGTGTTTACACCTAATGCTGTTTGCCAAAGCACTGCCTGCAGTGGGCTCCGGCCTGCTGGATATTTACCCAGCTGGAGGAGATGCTCAGCAGTGTGTGGCAGCGCTGGGCACGATATAGGCGAAGAATTCAGCATTTATACGTATAGGAAGCCCTGCGGTTTCGTGAGCTGTGATGCACAAGACCCAGTGTCTGTTCGCTGGGCCATGTTTTTGCGAAGCCACGAGCCTCGAACAAGGGGCTGCTGTTGGACCAGGGCTGTGTGGGCACTTGGCAAGAACAAGGTAGATAAAAAACAAATATTTAAGTCAGGAGGGCCCAACCTGCAGCCTGCCAGGGGCTAGCACCCGTCTGCAAGGCTCTTCCATCGCAGGGAGCTCTGCTCTGCATGTCGGGGAGACCCCCCGTGGCTTTCTTTAAGACCCGCTGCTCTGAATGCTTGAAGACGACTGACCCAAAATTTGCTGTTCCTGCAAAGACCGTTGTGCAACCCCCTCCTGTGCCAGGCACAGCGCCGCTGGAGGGACGTGGGTGCAACACATGGTGTCCCCTCCCCTGGTAAAGCAGAGGGCAGAGACCCGTGGAAATGAGCTACAGACCATCTTCCTCAGGGAGAGCTCTATCTGCGCAGCAAGTTTAATGGCTGCTGCATCCTCAAGACCCCACCTAAAACCTGTGCCCTTTGCTCCCTGGCAAGGGCACTGCCCACATGGGCACCAGAGTCAGGACGCAGAGCTAACCTGGGCTGGGGCTCGCACGTCCCGTACAAACAAGTTTGCAAGACCCTGAAAACAGTGGCCGAAATCTAAACATTTTCCTTGGACACGGACAGGACAAAGACACTCACTGCCACGGTGCCGATTTGGGTAATCCGTAGCTGAAGCGCTAATGAAGGTGCCTCTGCGATGCCTTTGCTCGTCAGCCTGGAAAGGAGCACCACGCTCTCCCCTCCCCGGCTCCAAGGTGCCGAAAGCTGCCAAAGGTCAGGCTTAAGCACCACGGACTTTGGCGAGAGTTTGTGCGACGAAATCCCCTCCAACATCTTGGGAAACGCAGGTCGGGAGCTTTGCCTTCTGTTAATCATGGCTGAGCGGGGCGGTTTTGCCAGGCGGCACAGCGGGAGCAGGCGAGGGAACACGGCCGGGCTGCCCGTACCGCCAGGACCTGCTCCAAATCTCCCCACCGAGCCCTTAATCAGCTTTCACCTGGGATTAGCTCAAACATTCCCAGCCGCTGGTTCAAAATAGCTTTCCTTGCTAGCAGGCGACTAATCCAAAACAAGCCCTCTCCTCCATCAGCCGGCATCTCCAGCAAGGGTGGTTTTTTTCTGCTAAGATTGAACCTTGCCCAGTTCCCAGATTATTTTGACTGAAAACCCAGGACACAGGATGCACAGGCGGACGCGCAGAGCTGGGTTGCGATGGGGACTGACGGCTGCGGCTCCCGTAAACCCAACCAAGCAAAGCCTGGCCTGGTGCAAGGCAGGTACAGAGAGCACAACCAGCCCAGTTTGGGCTGAACAGTCTGCGTTTTGGGGGAAATTCAGTTTTTGCACAAGGGATTTTGCGGGGGAGCTCACAGGGGGGGGGCACCGTGCGGACACCTCCAGTGTGAGCTGGGTCCGTCCTGTCTGCGCTGAGCTCCTCTTCTCCTGCCCACAGCAAATGGAGCCAAAGAAACTCCTTTGTGTGTCCGAGGCTGTTGGGACCTGGGGAGGAACCGAGGAGAGGAAACAACGGCCCCTTCTGTAGGATGGAGCCCCAGAGCAAAGAGCTGCTGAAAAGCCACGGAGCAAATCAACAGCCCCCGACGCCCACAGGCACCCACCAGGCCGAGCCAGGTTGGGAAGGGACGCGCAATGGGTCACATCCAGAAACGCCGTGTACGACGTGGCTACGATTAAATAAAGGACATTATTACTGCCTTGCTAATGGTTTGGGGCGCCAGCGCTGGAGCCATCGGGCTGCCGGCAGCTCCCAGCTGGGGGGAGCTCGTCCCCGCCAGGCATCGGTGTCTCAAAGATTAAATTCACCTTCCCGAGCCTGCGAACAGGATCCACCATAACAACCGCCCATCGCAGCCACAGCGACAACCTCCTCCTGCAGCCCTGATAACCGGAGCCGCAGCAGCTCAATAAACCGCTCAAATAATGTATTCGGAAAGAAATTCGAGCTCAAATGGAAGACAACAGAGACTCACCCCTTCAGCCAGTTCATTTCCTCACCTGTAAAACCTGCTCCCGCCCGGCTCCTTCCCTGCCACAGTGCCGGCCTGGGGAGACGAGCTTGAGCAGCGCAGCCTGGCCAGGATTTCAGCAGCACCGACACTGGAGATGAAGCTCCCTCCCAGCACAAATATATCATGATTTCTCCAAAAAAAACCAGCAAAACCTGGGGGTCGGGGGAGGCCCTTGTGACAGGCACAGCTGGTACCCCATCAGTGGTACCTCAGCCCTCATCACCCTGCGCTGCAGCTTTATCTCATCAGCAGCAATCTGGGTGCTGATGTGGGAGATAAAGTTAGAAATTTATATTGACTTGATGAGTTGTTTGTTTTTGAGCCCTCTGAGGGAGAATTTCAGTTATGCCCCTGTTTTGTGCCACGAAGGTTCCACCGCTTCCCCCGGGGTACCCCGGTTCATGCAGCGTCGGCACCACTGCCACTTCGTCTCCAGACATGAAACTCCCCCCCAAAAAATCACCAGGAGGTTAAGGATGGAGCAAAGCCCCCAGCTTCGACAGGGCGAGACATCTGCTAGCGAAGTAACTTGGTGAAGACAGGAAACCTGCGTCAGAGGCTCAATCCTCCAATGTTTCAGCTCCTCCGACACCGAGGCTCGGTTAGGAGAGGCCCTTGATTTCTGTCCTGAAACCTTCATAAAAATAGCACAATTATGGGAAAATCCTTGTCCAAGTGGAAAAGAAAACACCAGTCTGGGTTTCTCAAGGAAGCAGAGCTATATAAAAGCACACTCCTATAGCCGTCTGTTATTTCTGTAAAGCGTCCAAACACTCGCACAGAAACCCTTTACGGAGGGGCACGTTTCCACAGGGCGAGGTCGGGCCCCTGGTAAAGTATTTTATTTTTTTTCGCCCCAGAATTTTACTTCACCTAATCAGAAGTTTCCATATGTGGGGAACAAAACGTCTGCAGAAACGTCCTCTGCGGCGCTGCGCAGGGCAGCCCCCGCCGGGAGCCGGCCGCTCCATCCTCAGCTACGAATAACAAGGCAGACTGGAAAATCTCCATGTGTTTTGGGTTTTTTTTTTTCACCGAAGGGGACTGGGTGATGCCCGTCACTGTGCCCTGCTGTCCTCACAGCAGCGTTTCCCCAAGCACCCCAGCGCCTGCCCTCACAGGGATGATCTCCCCATTACAGATTTGGGGTGACCCGACTGAAGTATGGCTCTCCTGGAGAGATTTAATGTATAATTAATGGAAGTGGCCACCTCCTGCATGGCTCGGACAAGGTTTCTGCCCGCAACACTCCCAGATCCTCCCAAAAACAGCGCCGAGAGGCCAAGGGAGCCTGCCCGGCCCGGGCCTTGCTGGGGGCTCGGTGGCTTTTGGGGGCTGTGAGGAGAGGGAGGGCTCTGGGGCTCTGTTATTTCATCTGTCCCACCCCCAGGGACCCCTCTCTGCCATGTGGCAGCAGCCTGTCCTGCAGGTCTGCGACCGCCCTTGGGGTGACATCTCCTTCGTGCCCAGCCTGCGTCCATGGGACATTTCTCCGCCAGCGATGGGGAACGGCCTCGACGCTATTTATACGCTGGCCTGGAGCCGGGTGAAAATAACCCCGGCGTGTTTGGCAGCCTGAAAGTGCTACTGTAAATCCTCCCTGTCAGCAAGAAAATGCCCCAGTTTGGGTCAGAGCCGTTGTCCCCGCGGGAGAGGCAGCGTGGGGGAAGCCCGGGGGCATCCGTGGGACTGAACCCCGAGCGGTTCACCTCAGAGAGGGCAGAAGGGATGAGGTGAACCAACCGGCAGCATCCTTCCCCGGCGCCTGTGTCCCCAAAAAAAGGCCGAGGAGCAAAGCAGGAGTGTCAAATTGCTCTTGAACCAGGACTAAAGGCCACTGGCGCCGCTGTATTTATAGCTTCGTGATCATCTTTTGAAAAAAAAACCTCATTGTGACTGGTAAGATCTGAGAGGAGCTCTGGGACCTGCCCCGCGCTCGGCCCCGTTGCTCTTTATAGCCCATCCTTCGCCCTTGGGTAAAGGTCGTGGTGGCTCCTGCGGCACCGTCACCTCGCGGGGTGGCACCTCCGCGGGGACCGAGGAGGGGGTTTCATGCACCATCCCTCCCTCCATCCCTCCCTCCCTCTCCGCCGCGCTCTCCCGCTGCCGTGCCCTGGGCCAAGTTTGCAGCAGCGAAGCCGCAGCCGCTCGCCAGAGCCCGCGTCTGCTGCTGTCTGAGTCAGCTTATCTGCACTCACCTATTAATAGATTGCTTTGGCGTGCCTGCACTCTAATTGCAGTTTAATAATACATCTAACGCAAACTGGTGAGAGCGCTGCCCCGTATGGCGAATATAGCGGCTGTTCCCTGCGAGTCCCCCCTCGCCCCAGCTGGGATCGCCCCGGGAGCGGGGGACACCCGGACCCCGGTACCACCATCGCCTCCCAGCCGTGGTGCTCCCCCCGTGCCTTCGGTGTAAGCACAGCCTGAGGCCGGGTCACGGTTCTGGCGCTTTTCCACTTTCATCCTAAGGGAGCCAAAGCGCTGATGCCGGGTCGGAGGCTCTTCCCGGGGCCGTCGCTGAGAGAGACCCTTGGGCCGTCCCTCCCGCGGATGCTCGGGATGGGAAACACTGAGTGCAACACTTTTTCCTGCGGGGAATTTCCCGACAGGGCTTACGTCGGAGCTGGCGGAGCGCCACGGCCGATGCACACGATTCGGCTGGTAAATAAGAACCGCTCCCACCAGAGAGGAGCCGTCAGCAGCCACTGCTCCCCTCCCCATCCCACTGGGGATTTTCGGCTCCCTGTGCCGCACGGGATCGCACCCTCCCGACCCGGCAGCAGGCTTCAGGGGGAGGGCAGGGAAACCAGACAGAGAGAGTTTTATTTTCCCCTCTAAATCACATCGAAGAATTAGAGTCAATGAAAAGAGCTGTGGTGCCTCCGTGCGTGGCTGTTTTGGGCTACGGAGCAGCAGGCGCGGGTGGCCCGCGGGCAGAGCGGCCATGCTGGGCTTCGCCCCTGCTGTTACGCGCCTCGAGGGACGGTGTGCGGTGGGAGGCCCTTGCGATGGAGTACTGGATTGTCTCAACAACACAAGATGGAAAAGGAGTTAAAAACCTTCGGGCTTTTTGAGTGACCCAGCAGCAGCTGTTCGTGTACAGTGGCTTTGTAGGAACCAGCCCAGCGACGGCACAGCGGCGAGGAGCCGCCCTGCGCCAGACCGTGCTCATCTCCAGGCACCACGACGTGCCTGAAGGACCGGCCCCGCATTTTTCGGAGATGTCATCACCCCCGAGACCTTCCTGCTGCGCAGGGCGGAGGCAGCGCGCCGCTCATCCTCTCATCTCTTAGGGATGCCGCAGCAGCCGCCCAAGCGCACACCCAGCACGTCACACGCAGCTGCGGCGCCGACGACGGCAAATTAAGGTTTTGGTGAAACCCAGAACTCAAATTACTTGGAGCCCGTTGGGCAAGCAATTAATCGTATCGACTGTCCCATCAGCTGAACCTGTTCACCCACACTACGAGCACGCACAGGACGTCGGTTCGCAGTCGCATCTTCCTTGGCTCCTTACCCGCCTCCCACGAACCCCCCGGCTCCTCCGCGCCTCCCACCTCTCAGGTGCAGCTTTTCTTGCTACAGCCTGAGCTACACTTTGAGTTTAGGGCATTTGGCAGCTGATACCATCAGCTCCTCTCCAAAGAGGGTTAAGTTACTTTTTTAGACACGTGGGGAATTAAGGGCGCTCAGCCGGAGTGCGGCGGCACAGTGAACTGCCGGGCACTGGCACGGGGCACGGGGACAGGTCTCAGCCATCTTCAGCAGCGGGATGAAGAGGGATTGCATCAGCTTACCCCAAACCACCTCAAATAAAGCACTGCTTTCAAGGCAACCCCAGCTTCAAATGGATTTTTGAGCTAAAGGCACTGGGAATCGGATACGTCGTGCCCCACTCACCTGGGAGCAGAGAAGCAATTCTGGCGTTTAAGAGACCTCTGCCAGCTGAGACGCGCGGTGGCAGGCGGCAGCTGCGGCTAGCAAAAATGATTCATAAAAACGTCACAGCACGTATCTGAGATGCACAAGCTCCCGCCGTTATTCAAACGAATTGCTCCGCGTGTTAATATTGAAGGATCACCCTCCCTACATGCCCTCTTTCCTTCCAAAGCACAAGCTCTGCTTCCCAAGCACGGATTTTCTCTGCTTCAGGACTAGAGTGGCTCGAACCCAGGAAAATCTCGTTTGCTGAACTTCTCAAATGGACGTTTGACTTGCAAATACCCAAATGCGCCAGGCAGCTTTACCGACGCTTTGGTTTAACTGCGAGTAACGGGTGTCTCCTACACTCACCACAATGCGATTCCACAAGACAAGGAGCTACACAGTGAATTTTACCACCAAGCAAAATTTGCACGCCCCGGGGTGGTTTTCTGGCCATTGGGAATTTCTCGACCCATTCTACTGTTGTAGGCACTGCTACGTAATGGCGCTGACAAAACCCTGCATCCATGGGAAGTGATTTAACAAGTATTAGGTGATTTTATTTCACGGGTTTCTTGTTATTGTTGCTGCTCGAAAAATACCTTCGAATCGTGTAATTGCTCACCAAGTATGTGCTTCCCTCGCTGGTCTGGTTTAGGGAACGGCACTCGGTTACGGTACGGTGGTGCCAGGCGGGTCAGCACTGCCTCCTGGTCCATTTGGGGTTTCCTCTTGCACTCAGTCCTACACTTCAGGAGCTACGGATCATCCGTCTGCTTTGCCCGAAGGGATCCCGGCCCGTGACTACAGTCTCTAAGGGGTGAAGTGACTCAAGCGCGCACCAGGTGACTGCTCCGCACTGGCAGCTACTGGAAAAGAGGATAATTTGACTATTTTCAAGCTAAATGTAGTTATTTCTTGAACAACCAAATTTTGCCGCCTCCAACTGGCACACAGTATAGGAGATTAAAACAGAAACATGGACCAGCAGTTTTAGTACTTGAAAATTTTATTTTCTCAAATGAGCACCAACACATATTGTAAATATGACAAACAATACGCCTCCCTCTAATACTGAAGAACTATATACAATGTACAAATACATGAAAAGGTGGCAACCAATTATTTGAAAACAAACAAATTGCATTTATTACTGAAGCAAATGACCTGAAAGAATATGCCAAAAAAATAAAATTAAAATAAGATCAAAGAAATAAAAGTATACACAATTTGTAAACACAAGAGCATCAATAGACAGGCTGGTATTGGAAATATTGTCCTTTAGTTTTGTCAGTGGGGAAAGCATTCCCATTTCCTTATGAAAAAACAAAACAAAGGATACACACAGTTTGTAACTATGAGAATAGCTTATTTGTGGTTGTACCTTACACAATGCCATTCTGCTTGCATTTAAATATGTTGATTGATTTTTTTTTTTTCTGAATTCAAGATGATTTTTGTTTCCCCTCTTCCACTTATTCTTTTGAAACAGGATTCTGCAAAATCTATGTCTAACGTAATTGTTTCTGAGCATTTAATCTCTGAGGCTTCTCACCTGGTGAGAAGAGCTCCTTCCCACTGAGCTGAGCTCTGGTTCTCGCCAATCTGTTTACCCAACCGGGTGTTTGGGTGGCATCTCTTCATCCAAGAACTGGTTCACACGGAAACACGATGCTCCTCCCGAAACAAGGAAGTGCAGTGAAATGCATGATTAACACTCTCTCACATACCAGTTAGAAAAATGCATACAGAGAACATTCTCACTTGATCATCACAAGAACAACAGATTTCATTCGTAGGGTTGTGGGTTTTTTTTTTTCCTGTATATTTTTAAATCGTGTGCACCAAAAACAGAGAATTAAAGAGCGTGCAACAGTTATGCAGCACTGAAAACAGCTCCTTGCTCAGCAAAACACAGTCCAGTGGTTTATGCTGTTGGTCCACTTTGGGATAAACAAGAGACCCAATGAATTAAAAACAAAGAAGGGGGAGAAGGGGGGAAGTTAAAGACAGAAAGGAAAACAAAAAAAAATGAACTTTACTGCCAGAGAGGTAAACTTTTACTCTAATTTGTTATGTAGCAGCCTGGTTTAAAAAACAAAACAAAACAAAACAAAACAAAACCAAAACCAACCAACCAACAACAAAAAAAACCCAGAAGAAAACCAGGATCCCTGTCCAAAGACTTATGTTTTAGTTTAAAAACGACTAGTTAGAAATCTCCATCCTCCATCCCTGCTGCCTCCAAGCAACTGGAAATAGCAACTCAGAGGTTGCAGCTCATATTCAATCTTGTTTTCTAAGTCTTGATATCTACTTCACTCCAGCCAATACTGGTGCAAGAGAAAATTTCAGGCCCAGATCCTACAAACCAGATCTCCTCAGGACAGCTGTTCCCAGACGGAGCCCCACCGGGTTTTGTGGGACTTGCGGTGGGAGCGCGAGCTGACACGGGGCTCACACTGCCGGACGGGACCTCCCGGCACCCAGTGAAGGTGTTTTAGCACATAACTCCGCAGCACTCCCCGAGAGCCTGGGGCCACCTCCTGTCCCACACATCAGTACCTGCCTGGACCACGGGCTGCTGCCCATAACCCGGCCACCGCCTGTGCCGGAGGCCAATTCTGCCGGATGGAAGCAGGAGTGAGTGCCTTCTCCTGCCACGTCCAGAGGAAAAATGGATCGACTTAAGAGGACAACTTATATATGATTTTTGTTTCCCTTTAAACATATTTTCCAACAAATACAGAAGGAAACGGTATCATTTATAAACAACAAAAAAGTGCTCTCAGGGAGGGGCTCTGAGAAAACAGCACCAAATATATTATTTTTAAAAAAAAATTAAATATTATTTACAAAAGTATATTTCACAAGATTATGTTTTTTTTCCTGCTTTGTATATATTATCATCTGAATATTTATTACAGGGATCAGGATTTCACACCAGATAAATCCACCAGAGCAAAACAATTTGAGCAAAACAATTTAAAACTTACTCAAGTCTGAGTTTTGGGGTAGACAGGGGCGATGTAAACGTAAGGGTGCACGCAGCTTTCCAGAGACGAGGCTGCCACATTAAAAAAAAAAAAAGAGCAAAACTCGCTGCTGTTCGTGTTTTCTCGAGGATGCCACCCACGGAAAGCAGCACCATGGGCACTCAGTGCTCTGCGTTCAGGCGTCGCCTGCCCGAGGAGGTGGTTTCCACGGGCCACATCTCCAGCTCGGAAACAACGGTCCCACCTTGCTCACCCCAGTCAGTAACGAGCTGCCTACAGTCAACTCACACGACCAGAGGGATGCAGAAGGTGAGGTTCTTTGGTTATGCTCTGAATATATCGCTCTACGAGCCATCAATTTAGCCTGCGCTTGTTGCGGTAGCCACCAGCACACAGATCTGATCATCCTGTCTGGTCACCAGCTCCCAATACTGTCATGTGGCGTAATACAGCAAGTCACAGGTGAGTTAGCAGCGGACTAAGAAGTACTTCATATTTAATGGATGCATAGCCGAGAACAAACACCAACGAGCCTCACAAGCCCATTTTTCCTGATCTCCCTGTACAGAGGATTAAAGTCACTCTATAGACAATTCTCCAGGTTTTGGGGTCATTCACAGGCAAACATATTATTTTCGTATCAGGGCCTGAGGCCAGAGTCTCAGCAAGTGTGAATCTGTGGATGCTGATGGGACAAAACCAATTAAAACCAGATTAAGATCTTGCCTTATTCAAGCTTACACTTGTTGCCATTAAAAGCGTAACCCCTGTGAACAGTTAAAAACAGCCCAATCTGATGGATCATCATCCTTTTTGTCCCAAATATACAGATAAAAACATCTGGTAGCTCTCTGTAGTAACTGTTCTTATTTCTCAGAGCAGTCCTCTAGACAGGCCTACCTTTTCTATCGCTTTTTTAAAGGCAATCACTCTAAATACCAACAAAAAACCATGAGCTCTTTCTGTCAACCTCATCGTAATGATTTGGGGTTATCCCTTACTTCTCCCAGCTCCAACCAGACCCCTTTAAAGGCTATGTATCTGGGGAGACTGAAGAGCTCTTCCAAGAATGCAGATTACTTTCCACTAGTCAAATCCCAATTAATTGTCGTGGATCACCAACCAAAGGACAGGAAAATGGCACCGGGCCAGTGCCAAAGTCAACAAGATAGTAGCTACTGCAGAGGTTTTGATTTCTACTAGATTTTTATTACTGAAGGGAATGTGGATGATGAAAGCAGAGACAATCAGCAACAAAAGCTGAAGCAACTGTTACACAGCCACAGCAGAAGCCACCTCCTAACAGGCTAGCCACAAACCAAGCCACCTCTGTCCACTGCAGGAGCTGCGGCCAGACTCCATCTCACTTCTCTCTCCAAGGCTGTAAAGAATAGTGGTTCAGCTTTTGCTTAGATGGGCCAGCAGGTTCGGGTTTCAGCACAAGGAACCCACGTGTAAGGTCCACTCTGATCCGTAAGTAGCGTCTCTGCTCACATCCCCTTCATTTAACAGCAAATGACTTTCTCACCACCAGCCCTCCGTCCTGATCCCACTGCTAACTGAGGATATCTCGGTGGTGGGGGCAAGCGACAACAGATTACAGCTCCAAAGCTTCAGTTTCATAAGGAGGTACAAACCCCTGCACAATACTCTTTCCTTCTGGATTAAGAAAGATTTCCCCCAGTGGATTAACCTACTTGAAATAATTCCACAAACAAAAATAAAATTCACTCAGAGAGATAAAACTAATTCGGTTAAATAGTCTTGAGTTGTGCACCAGATACTGGCTGGACTGTTGCAGAGCAAACTTCACATTGTCATACACGTCTAACACAGCTCCCCTCACACGCAATGCCCCTTCCCCACCAACCATCTCGGGAAGGTCCACAGTAATTAAAATGAAAAAATTACAATGGGAAGGACTTGTGCCTTGCAGTTATGATGCCCACATCTACCCCCACACACCCTTTGAAACTCCAAGGCATAGACAATTTCAGGGGTAGGGGGAAGATATTGAATTTCTTTTTTCTTTCCCATTCCCACTGTGCCTGCAACAGGCTTCTGGGAGTGGGAAAAGGGGGGAAGGTTTTGGGGAGGATACCTCATGGCTTGAAATATCCACCTGTGCAATACTGCTACAACTGCCAGGCTCCTCTGCTCCCTCCTCTCCCCACTCTCGCACCAATTCCCTGCCAGGCTCCAAGAGCGGAGCTGATGGCTGGGGCCTGGGATTTCAGAAAAAGATTCTGTAACAGCACTTTCCTACTCATACTTGTGAAGGATTGGTAAAAGATCCCCAGGGATGCTCAGCGCAGGCCGGAAAATCAAAGGGTACCCTGCGTTACTAAGGTTGTCCCCATCCTCCTCTACGTTAATTTTCTCTTTCTTGCCTAGCACGTGCCTTTCTTTTTCACCCGTCATCTCTTCTAAGCTGCAGGTCCAGCCCCATCGTGCCTTAAGTGGTTTTCTCCTCCTCTCTGAAGGGCTTGAGTCAGGATTTGGTTTCTCCAGCTGGGAGGATGCTCCCCACAGCTGTGCTCTGTTGGGATGTTTGGCCTACCTACCCTGAAACAGAGAGAAAAAGGAGAGGCGGGGAACCTCTCCAGCCTTCAGGTCCTCCCTCCCCCCCCCCCCCCAAACAACAAGTTCATAAATGGCAAACAAAACACAGATTTGCGATTAGCTTGCAGGGGGGAACTGGTTATGACTTGTGCTCAGCCGACTTAGACTGAAGCTCCACCGATGGAGCAGCAGTTTTATGATTCGGAGAGAACGCAGCCGTGAGGTATTTTTCTGTCCATTGAGACAAGTAGATAGTTTCAAGCCTCGGTTAACCAGGACTTAAAGGAGAAGTACAGTTTCAGCTTCTGATGACTTCCCTTTGGGCCCACTCCCCACCCCCTATCACCTTCTCCTGCCCAAAACTCGTGTCTTCCTCCCGCACCGAGACCTTCTGATAAAATGCCACCACAGAGCCAACTTCAGTTTGTACTTAAACATTCGTCAACATGGAATGGCTGTCGGGCATTCGGTGCATTCTCTTAGCCAACGCCAGAACAGAGAGAGAAGCAGCCAGGGTCAACTCACAAACAGATACAAAGCAAAGAGACAGAGAGACAGAAATTTAGAGGCCAGTCACCAATAAAGATGGAGAAGGGTGTGAAGATGCTCCCAAACTGCAGAGCCTCTAAATGCATGGAACCAAGCGTTCAGTCACTCTCTCACTCTTGGATATAATGTTCGGTTGGATGGCATTCTCTTACACGCTGGTACGGCTGGGCTCTTTCCATTCAATCCCAGCCATTATCCTTGATCATGTGAGCTAGTTCAATGATGTATTTGCCTTCTTTATACTTCTGGCTGCTTTCAAAAGCGTGTTCCTAAAAAAAGGAGAAAGAATGAGATCAAGATGATATCTGATGGTAAAGTCACAGTTACAGATCAGATCTGGGAATGCTGGTACGTCGTAGCCCTGTCTACAGAGTAAAACAGCCCAAACTGCAGGTCCTCCTGCTGGCTTTCAGGAAAATTATGTTGGAAAAATCTTAAATCCTGCTTCTAGCTGTCTTCCCAGGCTGGAAAAAAAAGAACAATCGGCACCATGTAAACATGCAGCTTTCCGTAGGCCAACGGGAACGGCTCCTTGAGCTATGCTTTTGGAATCACCGATGATAAAATCCACCTCTCTCTGGGGTGGTCTGAGAATTTATGAATGTTTGTCAAGAATGCAGAAGTCCTCCAACGAAACATGCTGTAAAAGCACTACTATCAGGAACGAGATGGATTATGCTAAACTTCACGTGGAAATGGAGCGAATGAGCACCGAGGGACGAGAAGAACCCACTCTACGCAGGTGTGTGCTGGCAGCTACAGAAACACACAGTGCTTCAGCACTGCAGAAATAAGGAAGTCTACAGGGTCCCGAACCAGGAGGGACTCCCGTTATGGAGGCTGCATCCTCAAAAGTGATTCAGCTCTGCTCAGGTGTACTGTTTGCGTGCATGTAATGCATCTGAAATAAATGTAATTCCATTGCTGGAGAGGCTTGGGCTTACTGCTGTGTTTACAACATTTTGTATTTTATTTGACAATAAACTCAATTTATGCACTTAGTGTCCTTCTCCATTTGTGAGATCCATGCTGTGTTTCTGCACGAATTCCTACCACATCAATTTTTGATGCTTTACTTTTTATAGCCTTTCAACCGATTTATTAAAGAATATTTCTGTCCAGAGGCCACAGATACAATATATGTTTTGTTTAGACACTGGTCAAAATGTTTTGACAAACAAGTACGCTGCGTGCCTCCTGAAGCACAAATTAGGATGTAGCATAAGCCTTTATTTGAAGGTAATTGAATTTATGAAGAGCAACAGACAGCAAACAGATTGACTTATGTTCAATAGCATTTCCAGTGGGAAGGACACAGGATTAGCAATATATGGATCATTCTATTATTCTGATATCATCTGGGAAAAAAGACAATATGAACTACAAGACTGACAGAAGTTGTCCTCATTTATCTTAAGTATCACTAAGGGACGCCCACCAAAATCAGGCCCACAGTGTATATTCTTAGTAAAAAAACCATCAGCCACACAGAGCTCCCGCTCTGAATGGATGCAACAAACTCGAAACAGGAGGGAAAACGGAAATACAGGAAGGAAAAAAGACGTGGCTACAGACCAGAACCCACATTTCTTGGTCCCAAGTTAACAGTCTTTCCAGGAGACCATGTTACCATACACACACCTTCAGAAAGGGCTGGAGCAAAGATGTACACAGGAAAAACAAACGATACCGATACTCACATATTTCCAACCCAGTGTGGTTTTGCAGTTTTCACAGTAAATATCTGCAACCGCGTGTAATCCTGTTAATAACACCCGCTCCTCTGCAGGGCCACAGCCCACATTAACTCTGGGGAAAAAGGAGAGATGCTCCCTATTAGTGTGTCTTTCCACAGCAAGACACTACAATGAAGCTGACAGCAGTTTTATTGCAGTATTTGAAAACATAAGCGGGAGGTTCAGGATACTGAGTACCACAGCTGTGACCGAAACAAAGATCTCTTGCAGTTCCTGAACGGAATGAAAAGGTGAAACAGAATTTTTACTCAGCTAAAAAGTCTATAAAGCTTTGAACAGAAAATTAATAGCATTCTAGTAAATTGCACTAATTACGCATTTGAGAAAAATTTTAATCTTCAAATCGATAAAATGGTACTTTTACTTTCCCAAAAGGAAACTTGAAAAATGTAACTGAAATCAGTTCTTCTGAAAGATATGCCAGCAGCAATCTCACCAAGACTATTTTCAGCTATTGGGAAAATTACACTTATTTTTTATGCTAGCTCTATAAAGCTCATATTTAGATATTATTTATTCTCTACATTTACAAAACTTTGACTCTTTGGGTCAACTACATTCTCTGAGAAGAGAATGACTCATCCGTTAGATCTTATTTCTCAATCTGATGACGAAAAAACACCTTTTCCTAGCTCCTTATCTGAAACCCCAACACAAAATCAAATATGAATCATTCCTGTTTCCTGCCTCTTTCTCCAACCATTTTCAGCAAGCTCCCAAGTCGCAGGGAGAGGTTTTCTAAAGGAAGACTGTCCTTTTGCTTTCTTCTTCACGAGGGTTTTCTTAATTCTATCCTAAGAGATGCAGAGGTGACATGTACGAAGTTATACTCACACTGAATTGAAGAGGTATGCTCGTCCTTGGCTTCCTTGAAAGGACTGAAAGGCAAGAAAACAGAATTCAGTTGGCTGGTTGGTAGAAATAAGGCTAAACCAGGACCTGCCCTCAGCGACTGCATTAGCGGTAGTTATAGCAACTGTTAGCCAGGGCCTGAGAAACGCACATCGTCACAGCCTTTGGGATGGAAAGAGCACAAAGCAAAATGTCAGGAGGAGATGAGCACTGATGAACAGAGGTCTTGTCCTGCAGAGGGGAAGGGAGCAGCTGCCTCCAGTTCTAATGCCTGCCCATTTCACGAGGCGTACTGGCAGCCCACTGGGAACGTCACCTGATGTTACCAGCGTTTCCAGTGCCCTACAAGCCCAATGTACTTTTCAAGAGTTAAGATGTTTTTTCTCTTATATCCCAGCAATGTCTATTTTCACCCTTTCAGTTCTGTTTATGAATTTCACGCTACTGCCTCAACCATACCTTATGCAGCCCTGCTGCCAAATATTGATTTAAATCTCCTTTCTAAAAAAAAGGTGCTCACAGAGGCTTCCCACTGCACTGCCAGTTTTGAAACACCGCTGTTGCACTTGACAGCATGCAAATTCCCCTCAGGAGGACTGCACAGATGGATGCTGAACCAAACCAAGAGACTGGGACCTATCTGTGCAAGGTGCCGTGCACGCAAATACAACCTCTACTCTAGTGATTTTACAAAAGCCTTAACCTTGCTGAGGTGCCTGCAAGCATTCATATTCCCACTGATGCCAGCGAGATCTTCAGGACTGGATCCAAACACAGGATGAGATACAACTGGATAGAGATGAACGTGGATAAGAGAGAACCACATAGCAGCAAAACCACACCAGATGATCACCAGTCATGGCACATCCTCTCTGGCCCACATTTCCTCGAGATCTTAAAGCATCACCACGAAAAGGCAACAGCAGCCCAGTGGGACACTCCAGGTAGCCGGGACACTTCCAAGAGACAGGAGGCTCCACTTGTGTCAAGCCTGTAACATTACCCCGTGACGGTGCCTTGCTCACAGGAGCTGGCTCACACATAGCAAGTGCTACCTGCATTTTTAATGTACTTTGACAAGCACACACTGAATTAAACATTTGGTGCTTATGAGCAAGAGCACAGTTGCTCTCTGCACACAAGTTACCTTATGAGATACCTCAGGGAATGTATGCACCGAGGGGCAAGAACCTGGGAAAGCCAAAGAGCAGCTTTTCTGGACCATTTAATCCTTTACTTTGTACCTTACCAGGAACCTTGCAATATTTAATGGTTTTCTTAAAACCTCAGCTTCTACAGATGAGCAATGATTTCAGACTAAATACCCTTAAAAGGGGGGAAATGGAGCTTTGAGAGAAAAGAGGAACATTCAAGGTTTAACATTCCTGGCCCACTAACACTGGGCGTTTGTTAATTTAAGAGTTCCCTGACCCTGGGACAGCACAAACGTGCTCTCCCTGTGTCACACAAAGCAATCTCAGAGAGGTCCCTGCCCTCCCCAGGTTGTCCCCTTCCATCAGTCCAGCCCTAAGGATGCACCGCTACACCTGCCCAACTGCTGCCTCACAGAGAAGGGAAGTCAAAGCCATGCCCGAGAACCAGCAAGCCTGCGGATGGATCTGGACCCCATTTCTTACATCTACTGCATCAACCGACTGCCTCCTGCCTCCTCCGCACCGGGGAGGCTGCTGCCTCCTTCCAGCTGATGGTCCTAATTCCCAGAGCTGGACTACCAACTCATGAGCTCCAGCGAGTATTTCTTGGGTGCCGCCTGGGGTAACGGCAAGCAGCTCTGTAACAGTCCGTAAGACGTTCTCTTCATCGTGAGTCCTGTTCAAGCGAAAGGCAGAGACGGAAATTCACTGACCAGCAGGAGAGAACAAAACACATTAAAGGTGTGATTTAAAACTGCCCTGACAAGAGAACAATTACAGCCTGTCACGGTGTTTAGCCCGAGGCCCTTCTCGGTGCCAAGGTACTCTCCAGAAGTGGCAAAGGCCCACTGGAAGATCCCCAATTGCATGAACATACGCACGATGCTCCTTACCAGGGAGCAGAGGCACCTCTGTGGGCACACACAATGCCACGGGGCATGCAGGCAGGGAGACATACCCAGCAACGAACGCTGCCTGTGAGGTCTGGATGGCAGCTGCGTTCGCCAGCTATAAAGTCACTGCCTGGCAAAAAGCTGAGTCAGCCCTGGAGGAATAACTGTTCTTCAGAGGAATCTGAAGCCCAATATTAGTTGCCACCCATGGCACAGAAGAGCCACTTTGGATTCAGAGAGGACGCCTGAGGCACTTGGATATCTCTTTCACACAGACAAAAGCAGTGCCCTGAGGAATGCCTCTTTTCTTGGGCAGGAATTAAATAGGACACATGGCTCAAGCATGTTTGTGTAATTGCATTTATTAGAGAAGCTTCTTTTAATCCTTCTGCAGCACTCAAGTTCTTTAGTATTGTTATTGTCAGCTGGCTGATACCCCACATGCCAACTAGGTCTAGCCTCACTGCTACAAAACACACACTGCATTGTTTCAGCGTCCTGTGTGGTAACGTAGGAACAGACACAAAGCTGATGCCCCCCAGGACAGAAAGAAGAATCCGAGCCAGAGCCAGGCAACGCTCTACCTTGCTACAGCAAACAGCAGGGGCGTTGGCTGTCCACGCTGCAGAAGAAGGATAGCAGCCTGGAAGGATGGACTGCGGATGGGGTACAGGGATGAAAGAGAAGGTCCCACAGCAACACGTGGGCCATCGAGGCAAAATGAAAGCAGATGAAGCTTGCTAACCATCCAGTCCTTCCCAGTAAATACTTTTCCATAAACACCAAAGTGACTACGTTTGCCAATAACAACCACCATGGGAGCAAAGTTTTTATTGGTACAGAAATAGGATTTTCCGTTACTGCTGTACAAAGGCCTGTCTTTAATAAACAACAAAACCAAACCCATCAGCTTTGTGTTCGGGGCTCACTGGACACTATTCTAGCCCACTCCCAGGGGACAGTAGCATCCTTTCAAGAGGTGCCCTTCCTTCCAGCTCAAGCCAGCGCTTTAGGGTGTCTAAGGGCGGTCACTGCAAAAAAAACAATCACATTAATGATCTCCTGCCCAAGCAGAACTTTTCAACATGCCATTGCTTAGCTTTCAGTGCTGCTGCCTGTCTTAATATTCACCCTCCAGGTAGCTAAGGATTTGGCGAATGACATAAAAAGAAGTGAGAAAGGTCTGGCAACCACCTCAAGTTCACCAGTGCATTTGCTCTCCGCAAGACTAAGCTGACTGTATCTTTTTATAAAGGTAACCTCAACATTTTCTGAAGACGTTCCTTCTCTTCTGGCACTCCAGAGAAATTGGCACATGCTGTAACGGGTACTATGAAATCAGAAGAAACAGATCTATTTATACACAAACAGATGTTCTTCCGCTTTTGGTTTGGTTTTTTTTTTTTGTTGCATTTTTTTTTTAAGAAACACACAAAGAGATTTCTGCAACACACTTGGTTTTCCCTGAACGGTGACAGTCAGCAGTAAGACCTACTTTCTACACTATGCATTTTCTCTATGTAAATTTTCCTGATACACATTCAAAGGTGTATCTCACACGCATGCTTATAAATCCAGACTTCTTATTCTCTAAAACAACATCTCCTGGCATCACTTTCCAGCTGAAAGAAATGGAAAGGTTTTTTTTGTTGCTGTTTCCCACTGAAAGCCCAAGCACATATTTTTCTCTGCACTGCTAACGCTCAATGTCTGGCTGGAAACACATCTGTATATGCCAGCAACAAAGCTCTCCCTCCCCATCCTGCCTGAGCCCTCTAAAAAACAATACTCGCTTTTGAGATGTGAAATACATAACAGCTTTCTCCTCCTGACTGCTCAACACTCAGAAACCTTCCCCGCCCCTGGGTGCTCCACTCAGCATGGAGGTATCTAAAAGCTGCAGGGCCTAAGGAGTGCTGATTTGAGTACCCAGGTGGGAAACCACAAGCCTGGAGTCAGCTATCTGGCTGCAGATCCTCGCCTGCCAAGCTGTCTCTCCTTACAGCAGAAGCTCCATGTGAAGATGCCTTTGGCAGCTGCTCTGGTTTAAAAAGTTCCTATCGCCCAATTTACAGACACTCATTATGGCCCCCTCAGCCGTGCTGATGCCAAATTAGATCTGTGAAATCATTATTTTTAAAAACAAATACTTGGTGGGGGGTGGGTGGGTTTGAGGGAAATAGCTTTTTCTCCTTGTACCATATAATGGATCCAGTTTAAAGGGCAATCACACAGACTACTTAATAATCACAGTATGGGGGCAGACACAAGTCGTTCAGAGTAGGAAGTTCTCAAACTAAATTTGCTGGCAAAGAACCACAGTGCAGAACTGCAGCTCTAGTGAGAGACAGTCTGCAGGATAGGGAGTTTGGGTTTCACAGACGCTGTTAAACCAGATCTGCCGCAGAAGGAAGCGCAACACGCAGCCAGCATCTAAGAAGTGCCAGCTCTTTTGTGGCAGACACGTTCTGCTCGCTAAAGCTGGGCTCAGCCTGCAGGACTCAAAGCTGAATCCTTATATATTCAACACCCATGACCTCAGGAGCTGTCATTTTGGTTTCGTCCATTT
This sequence comes from Pluvialis apricaria, assembly GCA_017639485.1. Classification (NCBI taxonomy): domain Eukaryota; kingdom Metazoa; phylum Chordata; class Aves; order Charadriiformes; family Charadriidae; genus Pluvialis; species Pluvialis apricaria. The sequence goes on from CM030024.1 coordinate 3,980,601, forward strand.
GTTATATTCTGGCCCCGATCTGAAGTGCTGAATCTACCATTCTGTTCGCTCTGAGCAAGACGCATGACTCCTTCAGAGCGTTCTTCAGCAGAGCAACAGCACGCAGACAACCCCAGACACATGCAGAGGGGCTATGCCCCTCCAGCACTCCAGCCCGTTCCACATCCCACCTGCCTTCCCACCGCCATTGGACCTTCGCACTTGCACATTCCCGTTACTGGTGACCCCTGGAGACACAGAAGGAAATTTTCACATTCAACCAGTTCAGCCAGGGAAAGGCATGAATTCTGAACATGCTCCAAACACGCCTACGCACCATACCCCTTTTCCCTAGTACCTACAGCTTCTCATTCACTGCGCAGCCCACTCAGCAGTTCCACACGCTGAACAGATGATAGGATTAATACCCCAAGCCTTTGTGACGGCATTCGACAATAGGCTAAACACAAAAAGAGCTGGCTGGAATCATCTGGAAAAATAGGAAGCAGTTGCCAGGACTAAATGGCTACATACTGATGCTTGTTCTCTGCAGACTGCAGCACTGAAAACCCCCACTTACCTATATCCAGCTGGCAGCCGTTTAAGAAACCAATAAAACAAAAACGAAAAGGCAACTGGTCCCAAAGAGGTACAAGGGGGAAAAGGAACAGAGTGTGCCCTTCCACACTATGCTCTTGAAAGCTACAAATAATTCTCCCTGCAAGGATGCAAACAGGAACAGAGGGCCCAAAGCCACCGCCAGAGATCAACGGCAGTCGGCACGTCCTAGGCAATGTGAAATGGTAGTATCAGGAGGAGCCAAATGGCCACAGCCATCTGGACTTTTCAAAAAAGGACGTTTTCTGTGCTTGTGATATCCCCATTGCGGCAGAGCAATTCAGCGAGTAAGAGAAATAATATTACGAACGCCTAGGTTTAAAAGGCACTGAAGTCTGTGGGAGAAAAATTCATCCAACGACCTCTTCAGAGATAGCTCTGTTATCACGTACTTCCCACCTACACCTACAACTTTTGTTTTTAAGTTACTAGTCATTTGCACACCACTGCCCGTAGGATTTATCTATTCTTGCTGCTGATTCAGCCTTTAAACACCTAAGGATGAGACGTTCTCATAAAATACAATCTGAATAGCGAGAGGAGACCTTTAAGTATGACCAAAGCATGGTGTCAATCCAACTGGACCACGCACGAGTTCGCATATATAGATATGCTCCAAAACACAGGCTCTCCTCACACTCACCCCACTCCCTCTACTACTTAATCCCTATTCCTATCAGCTGCTACCCCACCTAACAATCAGTATCACACAGAAAGCTCTGCCTTAATGGCACCTTTCAAGCTCTATTAATTATGGCAATAATAATTTTATTAAAAATGTAAGTCCTGCAATGTGTTTAGAGGAACGACTACGCCTGGTAACAGCACTAGGTGTACAACGACTCTACGAGGAGGTTACTTGTGAGTCACTGCGCAGTGGAAAGAAAGTTGGGAAAATATAAGTATGAAAATACCTGCTGTAGGCTGCGGGGGCTGCCCCAGACAGTGCGAGCCATTTCAACCATCTGCTTGCATCATAATCAAGTATTTCCCAAGGGAGCATGAGTTCAATTACTTGGTCCCTGTATCCGCGCAGACTACAGAGACCTCCTCAGGCTTCATTAATTCCACCTTGTTCTTCCTCACAGAAGGGACAGTCAATGATCAGATTAAACTGAGATTCAATTTTGCTCCGATTATGTGAGATACAGACCCATGTCAAGGGAACCGGTTACATTATTCCACCTCATGCACAGATGTGACCTTACCCTGTTCAAACTGCTTTCCTGAGTTTTAATTGAGTTTTAACGTGGGTTCTTAATGCTATTTAAAGCCCAAAGTCGATATGGAATTAGTGGACCAAACTCATCTCTGAAGTAATTCAATTAATTCAACACGGCCTTATTCCCCAGCAGTTTACGCTGCTGTGCGAATACACAATTAATAACTATGAGTCTGCCGTGTTTCATCCTAGGAACAGCTACATCCGAGGAGTTTTACACCGTGTCTCAGGTTATGTAGTCTGTGAGAAGGAAGGTGCACAGAACTGGAAAGATGTTACAACTTTTTTTTTTTTTATTCTGATGGGAGATGTTATTACAGTTCTTTATTCTGCCTCCTGGCAGCAGCAGGTGTTCATTCAACCCCCTCGTTCCCTCCACACCGGACGCAAGCAGGGGCGAGCCGCGTTTCTGATAAGAGCCTTTTGTCCTAACAGGAACCAACTCAGCGCTTTCACCGCACAGGATAGGTGGGGAGAGACTGCAGCCAGACAGCACAAAAGCTCTGAACACACACCTGCAAAAATACCAGCAGGCTATCCCGCTGGCATCGCCTCCATCTCCCCTGAAACAAATTCTCTGCTGCTCGGAAAAGGCTGGGTGGTGATGCTGTCAGGGAAAAGGTCAATGTAACGGAGCAAATTATGGAAGACTGTAGAACCTCACGCTTCTGCTACATCCCACTTTTGCGGCGAAATCATCGATTACTGCTTTGTGTGCGAGAGGAGAACCTTTAGCCCTTGGAACTGTTTCATGTTGCAGAAGCAACGCTGCATGAGTTCGGCCCCAGTCCTGCATCCCCTGTGGGCAGACTTTCCAAAGAGGCTGAAAGAAGTTAGCTGTCATCACCAGCTAAAGCCATCTTCAGACCTACTCGAACCTACAAAAGCCCTTTAGTGCTCCCACAGCTTTCACATCCCAGGCTCTGCTGTGCTCTGAAATCCAAGTGTTCCAGTGCCATATTCCAGCCTCCCCCTCCTGACCCTTAAAATACTCAGCTTGGCTCAAAATTCAGGGAGATTTTAGTAGTAGTAGAATTTTATTTTTTTAAGTAAGGACTTCGAATGGCTTTTTTTTGTTTGTTTGCTTTGGGTTGGGTTTTTTTTGAGATTCTCTCATCTTTTCATATTTGTAGGAGCTGAAACAAAGAAAAATCGGCACTGTTCAGACTTCCAAATACACCAGGAGAAAGTATCATGAACCACAAGAGGACATTCAGCACACACTCTGCAGCATTATCTCCGTAACATCAATGCTGCTCAGGAAGATGGAAAACAAACCGGACCACACAAATGCCCAATCCCATCAGAAGCGAGCCATGAAATGCGGCTCCATCCTGTTCATCAGAGCGTTTCTCAAACACACGTCAGCACAACACGAAGGTGACACCAATGCTCCGATGGGGCTGTGTTGCTCCCAGGCAGATAGGCTGTACAAACTGATTTAAATGGGTCAGGATCCAGGAGCAAATTCCCAGTTATTAATTCATGTGTCAGTATGACTGTCCATTATCACCAGGGGGGAGAGCAAGAGATTTCTTTCAATGGGAAATTTTATGTTGCAGAGGAGAGATCTCTTTGGAGGCTTTGCAATTAACGAAGATCAGTATTTAGGGAAATACAAACTGCCTAAAATGGAGGGGTTTGTTTTTCCTCCAGTAGAAAGATTTCTAACACAATTTAAGCAACCACTCTGCTAAGCTAAAGCCTGAGCAAAGCTCTGTAAAGCATGTCAAAATCCAGAAAGTAGTTGCAAACTGCTCTGTCTCCTTCTCCCTCCAACACGCCTGGCAGGCTCCCCTCCAGATTTTGACTCAGTTCAAAGGCAACGCTGTTAAGACTCATCATGTTATCCCCGAGTCCTGTGCTATTCAGCCTCCTTATTAAAGCCCTGGGCTCCCGGACTCTGCTCTTATTTATTTTTAAATGTGTTTCTAGCCCCCAAACTTCAAAGTGAAATTTCAAAATGTGAATGCTAAAGGCGCAAACTGAAGACAAATAAAAAATACACCAAATTTATTACTTCTATAAAACTTCACAATTTTTGGGGGGCTTCTGTGATTTTGATGGTCTCTGGTTGCTGCTGCTGCTGTGCTTCAAAACTCGATTTTAAGATGAAAAGGATGGAAATACTGTGGGAAACAGAGCAGATGCAGTATCACAGCAATTACTTTTACAAGTAAATACTGCAGGAGACAGAGCCCTCTCTTCTCTGCAGCCCAGGCAGGGGGGATAGATGTGTGTGACTAAGAGCCTTGCGGCCCCAGGAGAGCAGGGACACAGCATCACGGAGCGACCTCTCCCTTCCTCTCCTGTTCAGCTTCCCTCTGCCAAAGGAAAATCCGCTCCTGCATTAACGCAGCACTGGGCAGACCTGAGGAAGAAGGGCAACGCAGCCTCTGCGAGCACAGATGGCTGCCACATGCCCTCACTTCAGATCAAGGATTCAAGATCTACCCGAGACCTTATAGATAGGAAAGGAATTCAGCATCGAGTTCTTTGAGCAGGTCCAGCTTTCTTCTTGTCCCCAGTCCTTCCCCTGCCTCTTGCTGCCAGGGAACAAAGTGCGGTATAATACAAATGCACAGCACAGGTAAAACTCTCCTCTAGCTCATGGGAAACTCATCTCTTTAGGGGAGGAAGAGTTAAAAGAGATCCAGGCTTTTCTGATGATCTCCACCAACTTCTGGAACTACATATGTAGTGACACCAGAGTGCTTAATCAGGCAAAAATAAGAGCCTGCCCTAAACAGCATTTATAACCCCATGGGAAGAGGGAGTGGGGAGAGAGGACAGGCATGTGTCTTAGAGATCTGCTTCATTTCCCACAGAACACACCAAACGATAAGCCAAGCCATACCACGGAAACGGCCCTGGATGAGAGAGAGGAAGCCACAAATTCATGTAACACAGGAAGATCACAGGTTAGTTCCTGCCGCACAACAAGTAGAAGACCACTTACAACAGGAGACCAACATTTACCCAACATTAAACCAAGGAAAACTACCACGGCATGCCTGCTGGCAGAAGCAATGTTTATTTGTCTGAAGTGTGCTGAGCTCCTCGCAGGAGCACTGCCATGAGCCCTGGAGACGAGCAGGCCATCTCCCACATGCGGTGCCTGAAAGGAGATGGTAAGCTCCACATTCACTGCATGACCTAGAGGACACGGGACAGGAGAAGGAAGCTAAAATCCACATCTTCCACGTTTTCATGCTGGGTCTGGGGCCATACTGCTGGTTAACCCTGATCCTCCACAGCTTCATTCCCAACAGACACCAGCATTCCCAGATCTGCAGGAAGTTCAAGGGAGTTGAGATGAGTTTGGCATCTCTGGCACTGAAGTCATCAGTGACATCCATCAAACGCAAGCCTTTACATTTTGGTATGTAGAAGGGCAATATGGAGAGAAGCACTTTGTCATTCACTGTGAAAAACTACAGAAGATGAAAAAAAGAGCCCAGTGCTGTGTTTCTGGATATGGAGAGATGAAAAAAATGCATTTTATTCTGGTGAACCTGCAACTGATACAGCAGCAGCTGTGGGGTTTTTCCCCCATGTGTGAGTGCCGCTGTCTTCCTGTAGGTTGATACCAGCCCAAAGCATCCAACAATCAAGTCATTTGAAGAAGGAGTGGCAGGGGGGAGGGTAAAGCCCTTTCTTTCCACATTAATTATTGCTACTGTATGGGTTTTAGAGATAAACACAAGACAGAACAAGGATGGAAGATGGAAACTGCTAATGCAACAAGTTATCTAATTAGCAGCATAATAGCGACTGTCTGTGCATCAGTGGAACACTGTATTCCATTAATACAGCCGCTAAGCTCACAATAGCACCAATGCTGACAATGAGAGTAGACTTGCTTTTCAGCAAAAGCAGATCCGTCCGGGGCAGCAGCTCTTCTCTGTCCCTGGGTAAGATCCACTGCAGTGAGATGAAGCCACCACGTGTACACCTTACTGCCGAGAAAGTTCATCAGAAGTTATCTTTCTTTGTTCAATCTGTTGCATAAATTCTGAATGTTTGTCTCTACTACAAAAAAAAAAAAAAAGGTTGTGGTACTGAAATTCTTTTTATTACTGTAGCTGTGCCTTCTATAGAAATTGAACACAAATGCATGCACCAGAGGAGAAGTGCCCAGACACTGAGGTTTCTCAGCCACACCAGTGCAGGACAGGCCCAGCCTCTTACAGATTTGAAGCAGACAACGTGTGTACCTGTGCCTGCATTTCTCACCAGCCTCTCCTCTCAGAGCTGGACTGGAATTGAGGTATTCATACTTGAGATACTCCATAAGCAGCTAAGCTTAATCCAATTTTAACTCATCCCTTCCGTGGCAATCACTGCTGAATGGAAAGAGATCACTGGAAATCTTTAAATTTCAGGTTTCAGGTAAAGACAGTTTTAGTTTCTACTTTTGTTATTGCTACTTATTCTGACCGTTGTGATTTCTACGCAGACACACAAAGTATTTTAAGAGAGGGGACTCTGGGTGGGGTTTCATTGTGCGCTCAAGCTTCAATCCTTGCCCGTTTCAGTTCTGCTGGCTGAGAAAAACTGTCAGGCCAAACACCTCTGACAGACAGACGCTGAAGCCCCTTTCCAGGAGAGGCCAGACTTTGCTTTTTGCTGGCAGACGTTAACAGCTCCCCTAAGACAGATGTGAAGCCCTCCGATAGCATTTCCCGCTCCTACAAAATGAGACTGCAATAGAAATTATCACAAGAGACTCCTCCTGAGAAGCTAGGGTCCCCTCCCAAAGGGGCAGTATGTGAAAAAGCCTCCCGGCATGGCCCACACACTCATGCACATGTGACTAAATTACAAACTCAACCGGAGGTCTCAGAGTTGTGAGACTCTTATCTGTGTTCTTCCTGGGCTCGTTCTTGCAACTATAAATTATATTAAAAGTGCACACCTGCATGGGAAGTTCCTAGGGCAATTCACCCCACCAGCAAGCCTTCGAGCCTGCTGGCATTTCCTCCTCTGCCAACTGCAAGGGCCGATAACTGGAACACCAAGTGAACCCAGGAAGGCTCAGACCCGATCAACTCCGCGCTCCAGTTGTTCGGGATTTGCAGCAGTTGCAGCAAAAATCCTGATGATTCACCGTCCTTCGTCCCTGGCAGTTCCCTGGATAATAAATGGGAACAGTATTTTATTTATGCCCAGGTCATCAATTCTAAGGCAGAAGAAGCAGCAGATGAAAGGAGAGTTATTTCCATAAAGAAAGTGATGGATTAGAAATATCCATTTTTACCCTGTCCCTCCTCCCTGACAGGGAATTCTAAACCATTTTGAATTATTACCTTTTTCCTTTTTTTTTTTTTTTAGAACAGAGTAAAATATTTTAAAATCACATAGCAATTAATTGTTGTATGAACACAATTATACAAGGAAGTACAAACTACCTTGGGCTTTTCTATTAAACAACCACATCCTTACTAAATAAGAGGCCTGATCCTGACTGTCTTCAGATCCCATTACGGTCAGCAGGAACTGAGGGAGCACAGTAACTTGTACGGTAAAGCTCAGATGAAGCAATTACACAGGACAGAAAAATCTAATTTAGGCAGCTGTACTACAGAATAGGTATTACAAATACTCATTACACAGCTCGGATTTCATATCGTGACTTTTTCCTGCAAAGGGCATTTCTGTTTGTTTGTTCCCTCTCAAATAAAGGCTTCTCGGAGCTGATGAGAGGTACTCGAATGACAGCCTTTGAGACCCACTCCCCTCCGCTCTGCTACAATACCGACCAGCAACAGCAAGGACAGTGAACACCAATCTGCCTAGCAAAGGTGTCCTGGGAATGAGTGCGATTCCAAGCGTTCATCTCTGCCCAAACAATGCTCGATCTCCCGGTCAGGATGCTGAAGGAAAAGGCTCCCACTTAACAACTTCAATGACATATTGTTTTACTGAGAACTGAAGTCCCCTCAACTCACATTTGATTTTAAACTTCATGGAAGCCAAGAACTACAAGATACCTTACCACAAGTTCAGAGCAGTGAAATGGGAAGCTAAAAAGCCCTAATGACTTTTCATGAAACTGCTTTGCTGTTCATCACTTATAGCTTGAACCCTAGCAACACTTGCAATTAAAAGCAAGCTCTGAATAATACCTAAAAGTGACAATTCATTAGGGAACAGGAGCTGAAAAGCAGGATCCAAAAGCTACTGGACAGCTGCTAGAAATGTGCATAAAATTGATAAACCTGGTGTGTAAAGAGCTAACAGCAAATAAATGAATGGAAGCTTATAGCGCAGTGCTGAGCCAGTAAGGCTAATACAATTATGAAATGCATACACTGTAAAGATGTTACTGCCATATACTGCTGAGTCTGATGCTGGAACAATGAGACCAGCCCTGTTTCCATTCCTAAAAAGATGTTGAAACACTACAGATGTAGAACAGAACCACAAAAATGATACACAACTAGAAAAAATAACATTTCACCATCACAGATAAAGTTGAATCCATTTAGCCTATCAAAAAAGTGATCAAGAGTGACCTTGATTACCGTATACCAGAACCTTTTACATGGAGAAATGGTAGGTACTATAGATCTATTTCATTAGCAAAAGAAAGAAAATAATGGCCAATGACAGGAAGCACAAGCTGGACAAAAAATTCACTAAATTCAAAGTCTCTGATTTTTAATAGTAAGGATGATTAACCACTGGAAAAAATGACCAAGGGGAACAGTGAATTTTCCCTCTTGAAGTCTTCAAATCAAGACTAAATGCTTTTTCTGAAAGACATACTGTAATCATGATGAAACCCACTGGTCCATGCTCTTGGGGAGGTCAGATGTGATAGCTCCTCCTGGCCTTAGAGTTCATTACTGTGAAGCTGGGAACTTAAATTCATATTTGGGAAGAAACAAGATCTACTTTTAAAGCAGAAGAAACCCCATGTAATGAGAAATAGTGAGAACTTTACCCCTGAAAAGGGAATACTCGCCTCACCCCACGCACAGTTTTTTCCTATGATGGAAACACGGGATTTTCACTTGATTAGTCTTGGACGCTTACTGAACGCCTCTTTCTTCTTCCATTACATTAGAAGTTTTGAAACAACCACATCACGATTTTAGAGTTATTGTTTTAGCTTGTGTGCATGCTCCCCCCACCCAGCAAATAACTTTTTGTCTTCAAGACAAACTGACATACAAACACCGGATTGTTCATTAGAAGTGAGGAACTAAGAGCATTACACACTGCCTTCCCCACATACTCAAAAAGAAAGGAGTAAAAAAACCCAAAAAACCAAAAACCCACCCCAGAAACAAAAAGGCCAACAATTGTTGTTTACTTCACCTATATGTGGTGCATCAAATGCTTCGAAGTAGCCAAATTCATCCACAACTTATCTGAAAGCTGGCACCAAAGTTTCAAATCCTTTTAAGATCCCCCAGTTGCAATATGGAGCAAAGTTTGATGTTTTTAGTGTGCCATAAAGCTTACTAAGAGGCTGCTGTACCACGAAGCTCAGGCTCCAGCAGTCTGCTAGCCAGGGAAGCAGCTAGGCCACTAGGACTGGGAGCGAGGTCTGCTTATAAACCTTGCAACTCCTGTCCAAGAAGATAGAAAATACGGCTTCTAAGTGTTCCCTAGCTAACAGTCCAAACCCAACTGAGAAAGTCAGGCAAACACAAGTTCTCTATTTTTAATAAATTCTCCATGCTAGAGGAGCTGCAGCCTTTTGTGTTGAAGGATTTCACATTCATGTTCTGTAAGGATCCCGTGCAGACATCAAAGGAAAACATTAAACTTCCTCCGCAAGCCTTAGGCTAACTCCAGAGGATACATCACTGCATAATGTTTAGCAGTTGGATCACAGTAATTCATGAAAAAAAAATAAACTGCAGGACGCCTGCAAGACATTCCCTACATATTTCCATAATCGGGGATATTTCTGCTGAATTACTGTTCACGTAGCAAAAAAAAGTCAGCAAGTAAGACACTAACGCGGCTGCATTTGGCCTGTATCTTTCTGCTCTTGTCCCCATCCTTTTCTACTGGACGCCAGGTACACATGAATTCAAACAGAAAAGGCTGACAAAGAGTTTGAGTAGCACAGAGTAGGTAGAAACCAGCATCACATCTGCCACTTTGAGAAAGAGGTGATATTTACACTGGTGAATGTCTATTACCTCAGCTGTTCCCCCAGGCCCCACCAGAAAATGATGCGGAAGGCACATTTCTCAAGAAAAGTCCCTCTATCTCCTTCTTGGAGAGGTTTTGGTACTGTTGATTATCAAATATATATTTTTCTTAAACATTCTAAAAACCATGGGATGTTGTGCCTGGGAAGGATAAATATAACGACGAGTATCTTTTACTTATTTTTTTGGCAATTGGAAGGTATTGAAATATGCTTTTTAACTACAGTCGCCTGGCATGGTGGTGTTGTTTTTACAGTAAAGCCAAAGAGGATTAGGACACACTGTACTAATTCACAAAAGCAGACAGTACCTGCTCCAAAGCTTTATCTTCCAAGCAGACTGGACAAAACAGCAGCATTTCAATCATACAGGTGGGGAAGGGAGGAACAAAGACATTAAGTGACTTACTCAAGGTCACACAGGAATCTGTTGCAGGGTGAGGTTGAGTTCCCAAAGTCTCAGTCCACTTAGGCATTGGAAAAAGCAACGAAACAAGAGCATGTACTAAATTTGGCACAGGTTTTTAAATCATGCATTGCTACAAGGGACCAAGAACCTCCACTCATGCTAACCCAGGCACCAAAGGAACATATAAAGGAAAACTAGTTACTCACTCCACCCAATCTATCTGATCACCTTATATTTCCTCAGTCAGTAAGACCTTTTTTGGCCAGACGATCCAACCCGCAATTTAGATCTTATTACAAATCAGACATACTAAACCACTTTCTCCCTCTGGCTGCAGAAGATAAAAGGCCAAGCAAGCAGGCAACATTTTAGTAACTGGCTTCATGTAACAGCTTCGGATTTTCTTAAAAGCCTCAGCATCGATTATTTTCTTTAAATAGCAATGGCTTATTGAGAAACCTTCTACCCATTTTAATGCAGAAGGTTCTCCTCAAGTAGAAAAGAAAGCATAAACTGCCCTGCCAAGGCATATTTGTCAAAGAGTTTCAGATACCCAGTCCTGGCAAAACACTTTGAAGTGAGAGTAAGTTAACACTGGTGCTGAAGCGCTAAGAGGGGAAACTCGGAGATGAAGAGGAAATAAAGTATGGACTGACAGAGAACAATACTGGGATTCAGCTCCAGCTAGTGTTTCAGCCAACGGCATGCGCCAACGCTGCAATTTGTATGTATCCAAAGGAGCTAAAAGCTCACAGCATGCAAAGCAGCACAGCTCTCATGTGGTCTCTGCACAACTTGGGGCAAAAGGAATAGAGGAATTAATTTCATCAAGCCAAATCACCAACACCCTGCTGTTACATAAAAGCCTGTTTTCTGGGGAACATTTCCAAAGATGGTGTCATTCGGGCTGTTTTGATTAAAGTGACATAGTCAGGTTCAAGATGGGATACACTGCAGACTGAGAAACACTCCAGTTTGACAGAAATCCCCCACTCCCTTTCCAATCCTCATGGAGCTTGTTTCTTCCTTCCGTTTGCCACATTTTCATATGGAAAACAAGCACAGCAATCACACTGCCTGGTTCTCAGATGCTAATATAACGCTGTGATGAAAGAACTGCAGAAGGCCTCAGGGAGATGTTGAAAATCTAACTCAAACAGATAAAAAGATGACTATTCAAGTTTGCCTGGGAAAGTTTCTACACATATTGGAAACCCCTTGAGACAGGGACTGCTCTTCTGCTCTCAATTTAATAGCCAGTTGTACAAATTATGATTGCACAATTACTTTTATAAGGTTTTCAATTATACAAAGAATGTATCTTAAAGTTTATAACTCTGAGAAATAAAACCTAAAACCCCAAACCCTTTGCATTCAAGTTGCATGAGCCACTAGCGCTCCACCACAACGCAGTCCCAACACTACTACAAATTTACACCACAGTCTACAGTGAACTTTATATCGAGCAGATAAAAGTGTGCACTGCAGCACATTGCAGTTAATACTTCCATGATTCAATACACATAGCCTCATATTGTGCTTTCATACCTTCTCTCCTGTGTTCATATTTTAGCAGTCAGCATTCTTGGGCAGGTATTGCATGCCTCCACGGTTGGAAGCTCAAATTCCAAGCAGTCTGCAGCACTGGCATTGCTCTGCTGGAAGCTACTTACCTGCAAAGCTGGCTGCACTGCACAGGGGACAAGGAGGACCATGGACATGGAACAAGGAGGGGAAGGAAGTGTCAAAGGTGAAACCACTGGGCATGCATAGCCTCGTGTTTTCCCTGGCTGAGGACCAGCCATGTCAAAAAAAAAAGCTTAATTGCATAAAAGCAGTAAGTAAAACAAGTCTCCTTTATTCAGGAAAGCATATTGTGTCCTGACAGAAAATCCAGCTGGTAACAACTTTCCCAACGGAAAGGCAGAGGAGCGACTACCCCGTTTTACAGATATCTCAACCGAGCACAGGAGCCTGAAGTCACATAGCTGGTCCGAGAGGCTGAATCTGTTTCACTGCCAGACCTGGGCATGGATGGCTGTTGACATTTACCTGTCAAAACTTCTTTCTGTTGAGGAAATGTACAACCTCCTCTGCTTTAAAAGCTTGAGGCTTTGCGTTCCCTCAAGGACAGCTCTGCTAAGAACCACTGTAATTGTACCAGAACAAGAGAAGCCCCCATGAGGTCCAGAATGACTCACAAGTGTCAGCCTAAGAGGGTACCTGTCTATTCAGAAACTGCAAAACCCAAAATTGTAGCAGTCTGCAATGAGCATTATTCATACCACAATACTTAAATTGAATTGTTTGGCACGGAGACAAAATCAGAGGTACGCATCAACCTGGCCCATGCAACAACCGAGAGAAAAAGGAAGGAGACAGCCTCCAACAGAAGACAACTGGTCTGAGCACCCAACAGGGAGAATCCAAAAGGACTTCCACAGCTGCCAAGATATCAGCCCTGTAAGGACAGGTGCCCTCGGCGCAAGGCAACACGTTCTAATCTTTTCCGTGCAAACAGGAAGAGGAGAAGCACCACCCACTTTCCAATGGGCAAAGCACCTCTGTCCCTTGTGGTCCTGGCCTTTCTCTCAAGGCTGCTCCAAGAAGCTACACTGGTTTAAGTTGCATGTGCATCCACACACACAGAGCTCTCAGCGCAATTTCCTCTCATCTCAGCTAATAAATCTGTGTGTCTGCTTTTTCTGAACGCAAATTTTGTAAGCTGAATAAACTTTACGGAACAGTTGATGGCCAAGGCAGCCAAAACCTGGAAACTTGATGCCTGACCACAGCCAGGCACTGCAGGCTCCAGTAGACACTCTGAGAAAGTTTAGTTTTCACACTTCAGAAAGAGATCTGCTTACTGGCCCGTCTCTCTGCATCAAAGCCCCCCCGACTTATTGGCTCTGAAAGGTTTTAGTTTAGCTTATCCTCAAGACCCTTCTCCTTGTGATCAACAGAACAGAAGACAGGACAAAATCCTTCCACCCTTGCCAGCTCAGAGCACATCCTACCATCCATCCCTTGCTTTTTCACTGCAAAGTGTCTTGTTAGTAGACTGGCAAAAATACAAGAGTTTGAGCAACAACTCATCAGTCTTTAGAAAGCCGCTTTACATTTTGGTAGAAGTATCAGAGAACCTTCCCTTAAGCAGAGGCTTTAGTGTAGTCACTTGGTACAGCTCAGAGTTTAACAGCGAGAACATCTCCAGACACTTAGCCTCCAAATCATGAACATGCAACAACCCTTTGGATATGCTGACAAGCATGTACATGAACAAGTAGTATCAGAAAAGTAACTTACGCAGTCCTGGCCACCAGTTAGTTCAGTTTTACAGCTGGAAATGAGAGGGAGGCGGCAGACAGACCACCTGTAAGCACCCCAGAGGCTCAAATTTGGACACCTGTCCCCTACAGCTATTTTCGAGTTCACTCCAAACAAAAACGGCAGCTCACAAATAGATCCTTCAGGCTGAGAGCCCATTTTCCAAGGAAAAACTGTGGCACCGGTTAAGGCCGGGCACGTCCAACAGCAACTGACCTGCAATGCGAGTGAACGCACCCTTCCGCTGCTCGGGGAGGAGGCGTCCACCCAGCACCTGTGGGTGAGGTCACGCACGTACCTTGGAAATGAGCTCATCGTGGTTGGCAAGATGAGCCCTGCAGTGAATGCAGCTGTAGGTCCTGTGGCACGAAGGCAGATATGCCTGGAAAGTCTTGGACCTTGTCATCTTCACCATTGGAGCCACTGAGCGCTGCGTGAACTCTGGGGTGGCCCAGGAGGCACTCCCACAGGACGGGTCGCACGGGAAACACCGGAAGACACAGGTAAAGGCCGTGGTTTGGCAGGTGATGGGTGTGGGGCAGGCTCCACACGCTGGTGACCGCTTCAGAGGAAGAGATTCGGGCAGAGGGAACCGGGGACTTCACACAAACCTAAGTTCAAAAAAAGAACAGAGAGAGAACACTCAGCTCACAAAGGCGACAATGGTCTCCTAGCCCACAGGACGATTTAGGGTTTGATCAAGAGAGCAGGGAAGAGTCAGAGCAGGCAGGAGACAGGTGTGATGTCTGCAGATTAGATCAAGGACGACAGAGCTCTATTCACAGCTCAGCCACTGACGTACTGACTGCCCTCACATCTTCCTGCTTCTGTTATCTACCATCTTCCTATCGCTCCAACATTCGCAACCTCTACTCCAACACTTAATGGATTTAGAAGTGACTACAGAGCCACAAAGATGCTAAACAGATGATTTTCATCAAGCCTAGTCTCCCAAACACCTCTGGGGAACCACACGTATCAAGGTTCAACTCTGCACCACCCCTTGGAGAAGCCGGGCTCTGTTAGCTAGGGAGAACGTCGGGACCCGGAGTCAGCCCTGCTGGCTGCTGTCCTGAGTGGCTCACTGCGACACCCCGGAAGCGCAGGGGAAAGCTGGGAGCCGGAGGTGGGTTTCCTCAGCCACCAGGAAAGGGCAGGAGTCACCAAACCAGTTCTCCTCTCCATTCTGCCCTAGTTTCCACATGGGAAATGGAGGATTACTTCATCCCACTCTCCTTTATAACTCCCTGCAAGCTCTGAAGGTAGAAGCTACTCTATAAACGGCACTCTAATGTATTTTTTTTTTAACTCGGAACATCTGACAGCAGTCAAAGCAAGGAACAGCCTCTAAAGACTACTCTTGGTATCAAGAGACAGTTAAAAATCCTATTCAGGATAGAAACACCTTTTTACTATTCAATGTCATCTGACAGAACCTGAAAGGCAGCTCAAGTCTGGGTCTTTTTTTGTTGGCAGAAATCAATTTTTCAGATCCCACACCTACAAGGCTTACCAGCTACAAATGTTTCTTTTGAGGATGGAAGCAGCATAAAGGATAAAGGAAGCAGTTCCTCTCCCTCCCTTATACATGGCGTGCATGCATGCTCTAGAAATTAATCATGAACTCTGGCTGCTCCTCCCATGAGGATTTTCCTTTCCATAAAACATGTGATTCTGTTCAGTTTCCGAGTCTGCACTTTGTGTATCCCGTACTGGAACAATACCAAACCCCCAAAAACCCAAGAAAACCACGAAATAAAAATCCCACACCTGACCTGCAATGGAAATTTCTGAAGTGGACAAAACAGAAAAGTAAAAGAGCTTAAGAGCTGGTCTCTAAGCCAGTATGAGTAACTTGCCTGAAGCATAGCTGATAATCTTCCAGGTTAGAATAAAGCCAGCCCAGGTCACTATGTTGCTGCACTGCTAAAATAGTAGCTCCCCGGAGTTTGCGTGTTAAGGCGGCTCTGCTGCTGCTCAGTGGGATGTGTGTTCCCAGACAGAGCACCTGCCGCACGCCGGCTCCAGGGATGCCGCAGAGAACTGATGGACTGGGACTATTCTAAGCAAATACATCTCTCTGGCTTGCTAAAGGGGAAACTGTCAAAACGGCGGGATGGAAAGCAGGAACTCAGTGAGGGAACTGAAGGCAGGACACAAGATAATTGCTGTAGGAGGCAGTCCTGCAGAACTCTCAAGCATCCCATTTAGACCATCTCTTTTGCCCAACATTAGCATCAGTCAGAAGGACGGTTTTGTCACGGCGAGATACAAGTCATACTGACAACAACAACAAAAAAATCGGACTGTGAATCCATTACTGCTGTCTGCTGGGAAGCCCCATGCGTGACCACTGTCAGACAGTGAGATCTGCAAGAAACCTCATCACTTGGGTACCAAAGCACCTTTTATGGAAACCCGTCTTCAACACTTCTGCTCCTTAAGTTTTCTTGTCATTGTTGAAAAAGAAGATTCAAGGTATCCAAATGGCTTCAGCATTTTTGAAAGCATCACCCACTGAACGTACTGCCAGCTGGGCAATCCCCGAAAGCCAGGCACGCTACCTGCAAGCTTTCCAGTAAACAGTTCCTACCAGCACTATACTGGAGGGTTTCTCATAGGCTCACATGGGCATCGTTTGGTGCAGTCAGAGGCTCATTATATTACGACCATGCACAGTGCTGAACAGGAGGCAGACACCAGTAAAACAGGATACCCTTTTTTTTTCTGAAATATTTTTCTTCTGCTCTCCAGAAGGCAGCTCCCTTACAGTCAAATAGGGAAGAAAAACAGTCTTGCTCATCCTGCAAACTGCTGATAAAGCATATCTATCATGATCGTAATAGTCAGCACTTACATAGCACTTTTCATCCTTAAAGCTCTTTGCAAACGCTAACTAATCAGATTAACCTTTTCCAATTAAAGTTACAGCGAGGGCTTTGGAAGACCCATCCTGACACAGAAGGGCTCACTTCCCAGCTTGTTAGGAACTAAACCTCCTCTTGTGCAGTAAAAAAAGGGCCTTGCCGGGAATTTATCTGGCCAACCTGTAGCTAAGCAGACTGCCTGTGCACTGTTTGGTACACAGCTGCATCTCTGTATTTCAGCAAGATTTGTCTTTTACACTAATCAGAGAAGAAAGAGAAATCAGGCAGTCTTCACCTGTATCCTGCCCCAGTTCTCCACGTGCACCAGGATTTCGTCAAAACTGAGTTAGTTTTGCATTAGACAGTGTTGTTTTCCCCTCCAAGGTAAGGGGCACTTCAAGGACTGAACCCTAAGTTTGCAATGGGGCAGAAACAAGATACAAAACAAAGCAGAATCCTTCCTTATTTTCTGCTGATTAGATGTAAGTAAAAGTAACACATCCCAGCCTTCCTGAACCAAGTGCCAACCTTTACAGTCACAAGACAACAGAACCATCCCCAAATTCCAAGCCCCTGATTCAGCAGCTGATACGCTATATCCCAGCCGTAACGGATCTCAGAACCTGGAATTTGTGAGCCATGTGCCTTGTCCTCCAAGTGCACAGAAGCAGGAGACTAAGTGTGCTCTTTCTGGGGCCAAATGCAATTGGATTCCAAGGCAAAGCACCAAGCTCTGTCTGAAAGAAACAGATTATGTCTGACAGACCATCTGGAGGAAGGCGCAAGGAAGGACTGGCAATCACTTTACCCGATTTCTGAATGAGAAAACAGACTGTGTCTAAACCTTAGATTTCATCCATTTGTAATGAAATGGTGCAATCCCCTCTCTCTCCTTTTATTCAGCATGGATAGGTAAGTCCACCAACCACCATACTATTTCCCTCCTATACTGTCATGCCAAACACTTCTTTTGTGATCAGCTTCCTAGCACTGCAGCACGACAGCTGAAGAAGGAAGTCCACAGGCATCCCGAAAGCCAAATGGAGACATAAATGATACCAAACCAGAATAATACAAGAGCAATCCCTTAATTTGTCGTTTGCTGACCCCTCTGTCTAGGCCTCCTAAGCATCAATTCTCTAGAACAACGAGTATAACAGGAAATACTACAACTGCATTTATCTAGCAGAGAAATGAACACACACGCACACACAAATTATCTGCTGCATGCAGCTTTCTGCAAAAGCATTTAATAAGCATTCATTTATTTGATCTCATAACACATTTAACGTCAGCAAAAACATTTGACCTTTTAGAAGTGGACAAAGAAAATATTCAAGTGAGATGGTATCAGAGCACAGATTAAGATTAATTGTGATTCCTGTTCTCAGCACTGCGCTGAGAAGGCAAACCAAATTGATCTCTGATTAAGGCAGAGGAGAGAATAAAGATTTATGAGCTAAGATCTTGGTGGGAAACCTAGGTAAGAAACTGCCTTGAAAAAAAACTTCAGATAAGCTCATATATGGTAGCCATACTTTACAAAGGCACTACCTTCGTACAGCATTCAGCCTGACAGTGTGATCTCCCGTGTGCGCTATCTACCAAAAGCTCTGTCCCCATCATAGTAAGGGAGAGGAGGGAAAAACAATAGGAAATGCATTCTTACATCCTGTAAGCCCAGCTGGTAGCTTGTAAGGACCCACTTCTGTCTTGAATACCATCTTAAAATGTATTAAATAGGATCCATGGCTCTCACCAATGCAAAAAAAAAAAACCTCCTGTATTTTTTTCTGTCTTAGTAGCAAACACATTTGAGTTAAAATACATTTAACAGCTAACAGTGCATTCATTCTACTGTAGAACAAAGGCACGGGGATGATTTTAGGCTGTGCCTCTGTTTTTTCAGAATGACGAGTAAATGTCCATCAGCATCACTGACACCAGGCACTAGTGGAGTCATTCCCTTCACTTTTAAAAAAAAAAAAAAAAGAAAAGATGCTTTTATTACTTCATCATCATGCCCAATACTGTTAGAGAGATGATTATTTGTCACCAGCAACACAATCTAGTATTTCTTTTTCATGATTCTTTAATATAAATTTATCTCTGGGATGGATGCATTCAAGTCGATGGAACAGAAATCTGTGCATATTAATTAGTTCATGAGAAGTCAGAAAATTGGTTTAGACAAAAGGAAAAAATTCTAGGGGGAAAAAGCTTATCAACATCATTTATTGTGGTTATCGGTGAGAGAATCAGCTGAATGTACTGCTTGCACACACTGCATATGTTAGGGCTGCCCTGATTAACCCTGCTAAGTTTTAAACAGACGCCACCTCTATGAAGGAAAAACCATGCCCCACATTTTGCTATTCAAACAACTTGTTGGTTCAGTATATCACCCTCCACCTGTCCAGCAGCCACTTTTCACATGAAGCTGTTAGCAATTCAGGAAACACAGAAAAGGAGAAACGCTAAGTCTGTGCCAAATGCTCACTAGACAAAGCTAGTGCTTGTACCAGTCCATATGCCACAATGGCAGAAAACAAAACCCATCGTCCACAAGGCTAATTTTGCATAAAAGCCATGTGCAATGCAGCTCAGATGCAAATGTTCCTGTTCATCCTGGCAGGACAAACAACAGGTTTGTTAGGTCTGAGGGTTTGCTTTATGGATTATTTGATTTTTAAGATAAGAAACTTTAGTCCATTAAATACTTACTAGAACACAGCAAATGCTCTGGAAAGCTGTCTGTAGTAGCTTTGAAAAAATCCATCTATTTGGAAACCCAACCTTTCTTCTTTGTTGTCTCTTCTCATTAATACAGAAAGAGTTGGAGATGCAGTTATGCCAAGTACAATGAAAGCACAAGAGGAATCGTATGTGGAGAGTTCTCTGTGTCTACACAGCCACAAACTGCAGCAGCCTGTGTTGCTCCAGGGTCTTAGTGCCATTCTAAGAAAATGCTTGAGATAAGCACACTTACTTACCGGGGTTTTCTTGACATGGAAACTGCCTTAACATTGCTTAATGCACTGCAGTTTGAAGAAGGAAGGCTAGTCTCTAAGGTGATACGCTGGAATTGGAGTCTGAGTTTAATGCCCAGTTTTGCCGGTCTTCCCCATGGAATAAAAGTTAGTGTCAGAATTTCAGGTGCCAAACCCTCACAGACACCTGGCACAGCTAAGGAGCTTTCCTATTCTGATGATGTAGTACCGCAACAAAAGATCCTGGTTTGGGGCAGTTCTGGAGATCCCCACTACCACCCAGGACTGCAACAGCTTTGGAAAAGATGAAGCCAGAACATCTGAAGGTAGGAGAGTAGGATGTACCTTGTGAAAGGCCCTGAAAGAAAGGATGACCATTCTGAATTTAAACACAGAACACAAGGGAAAGCCAAGAAAGGAATTTAAATAGCATATGGGTGTACACAATGTACCTTTACTCCTTCAATAGCAAGTTTCTGAAATGTACCGATTTCAAACACTTGATAAGATGACAATCCATGCAGCTCAGCAGTACGATGAACAAAAGTCATTACTGACATTACTCTAATGCCTTCTCCAAACCTTGCAAGCCCTCAGAGACAGGAAAATAACAACAGAAATGGTGGCAGATGGCCAGCAGGAATCCTCTGCACTTACTTTTATCATATACACGGACACAATTGCAATACGCGTAATAGTATGAAGCACATTTCTCACTTAGACCACCTTCAACTAGAAATGTATTTAACTCCCTTTATTCCTCTGGATACCTCCTAGCAAGCCACTTTATTTCTGTGCGCCTTAGCTCTCTCTTCTGCACACTGGAGACAGCACCCTTCACCGCTGGGAAGCACTTTATGATTCTGGAGAAAAAGGACACGGATGGATGGAAGGAAGGAAGGAAAAAGGCAATAGTGATGGCAAACAGTACTGCAGACAATTGCCAGGTAACCACTAGAGGGCATCATAAAGAGATTAAGCAAGAAGACGTTAAAGACTGTCTGGCTATAGTGAATCAGGGACAGGCAGGACGCCAACCATACTGCACCTGCTGTGCTCCACATACCATAGCCAGCCCGTCAGGAGAAACATCAGGTTTATTATTCTGCTGAATAGCTATCAATACTAAAACTGTCAAAATTGTCATTGCAATTATATTTATCATGTTTTAAAGCGGGGTTTTCTAGGCTTTTTTTCTTCTTTTTTTTTAAAAAACGGCAATATGTCAGTCTATGGTCTATCACAACTCTTCTCAAAAATAGACTCAGCACCCCTACAACAGCCTTCCTGGTCCCTCTCTGACAGAAAGGCTTTCTATGAAAACGATGTGGGAAGCACATAAAAATGAGTTGAAACTTAAAAGGAACAAGCAGCAAATCTTTAAAACTCACTTCAGGTTGGAATTTTTTTTAAGTCTGTCTAGCCTTGTCACTGTATACACTAATTAATACATAACTTATTAAAACTGAAGTAATTTTGGAAAATATTTTTTAAAATTGTTCTTTACGTTGTTGATTTAGCTTCTGTCAATTTTTTGATTAAATCAAATTTAATAGTTTCACTTTTCTTTTTTCTCTCTCCAACAGGCAACATCCACACCAGTTCATTTTCAGGTTCTATGCGGTGAGCAGCAAGTCCAGAAGACTCCTGCATTCAAAGCAAAAGCTTTCTTGTACTGAATTAGGGCGCACAACTGACTGGACAGCAAAGGAACAGGTTCAAGCAACTCAACGAAGACGGTTCAGAGATGCTTCTTTCCTGGCTGCAACTACAGAGACCAGATGAACATGAGAACTTTCTGACTTTATTTACAGATCCTAAAGCTGGACTCAGACCACTCAGTGTCAGAACCGCTAACTCACCTCCCCCCGCAATTCGGAACAAAGCACATTGCTCAGAACAATCCACTCGGATACACCACTGGGAAGCAGGGAAGGGAAATCATTCTGTAAATTTTAATCAAATTCTTCCCTTTACAATTTCACCTCAAAAGGCACATGACAGCTTTGACAGAGAGCACCTCAAAGGGCTGGCTTCAAAATTTGTTACCTTTTCTAGGCCTGTCTCCAAAACCACATGAACACAGAACTGCAAGATTCAGCCTCTACCGAGGAATGACTGACACCTCTGGCTGAATTCTCTTCCCACTCTCCTACGAGTTGCCTGGCAGCAATATCTTTGCAATGCAGAAGAGCCTGCGCCGCTGATAAGAAGCAGCATGGCAAGCATGATAGCTGCAAGCTGCCCACCTTGGCTTTGCAGGTACACTCCATCACAGCTGAACTCAGTAACCTGTTACAAGAGAAGCCAGCGTGCACTACCAAATGCAGGAGGAAACACACATGCAGAAAAGCATCACAGTTGGCCAGGACAAATTTGAAGCAAGCCAGCACTCACTTTTGCTCCTACCAGCAAATCCCACTTGTGCCACAAATAAACAAAACTGCAAGCTGAACTAATTTAAAACACAAATGACTCCATTTCCTCCTTTACATTTCGCGAAACCTCATGCCAGCATCCCCTGCAATGGGATAACAGTCCTTCATCTGAATCGGCCAAGTGGATATGATGCAGCAGAGAGAGAACAGCAATGGCTCAAACACACTGTGAGCTCTTCAATTCATACCCGTCGTTCTGCCTAAAAAACCTACACATTCAACCTGACGGTCACAACATGTGGAGTCATAGGTCAAGGACATCATACTTTGCCAATATTATGCACGTACAGCATTCTACAAAATGAAAGACGACCCTCGCCTTGCTATTCTAGTGCCAACCTGAACTAAAGACATCAAGGAAAAGCTCTTCCCATCCAACTGACCAATTACTGACAAAATGGAAACACTCTATCTTCCCAACTTCTATTCCTCATTTCTTTTAATTATAGAACAGTCTAGCTATTCAAATCATGTCATATCATTACTTTTTTTTTGTGTTCCTTACACTGCTCTATTACCTTCCTTTTTGGCAAATGTAGGTACGACTAAAATTCAGTTAATGTGGTCTGCTGGATGGATCATGTGTTTCCCTGGTAAAAGCTGGGTATGGACAGGAAACACGGTGAAAACATTTCTCTATTGCAAGTATCCTTCCAATATCCTTAAAGTTATTTGTAGTTGAAAGAAGGATCTGCCATAGCTGCCTGTCATGACTCACTATTTGCCAGCTCCCCTTGTCAAATCCTTTAAGTTTTCATCTGCTCATGAAACCCATCTGCTCAGAGGGTTCTTCCCAGGAGCATCTTTTAACTACCCTTGCACTGCCCAGGTGCACATCTGTCATGGCAGAGACAGTGACTTATTTTCTACTCTGGTAGATCTGTCTCTTTTTCTGAGTAAAGCTAAGGATAAAACGTTGAAATCTGACCCATCTCTGCCAGATAACACTTTTTATGCAACAGTTACTATGTATTAATGGGGTCCATACTTTCTGTGCCAGTTCAGTCGTCATCCTTCCAGCTTTCATTTCCACTGAAGGCACAGCAACCCATATGTCAAGGGGGCAAAGACAGGTGAAGATTTATAGCTTGAGTCTTCACATGACAGATACTTTATAACTAAACCTAGTTTAAGACGGTCAAGTCAGCTGTTACCTTGCCAGTTTCTGTCATTAGTTCCTCCTGGATATCCTCACTAGCCTGCACGTTACTGCCAAGGTATGTGAACTGACTCACCTCTTACAGTTCTGTGCCTACTGACGCATGCTTGAGCTGGGAGTTCCTGGGAGTCTCATTAGGTTCCCCCCCCCCCCCCCCCCCAGTTAATTATGGACTCTTTTTTTGGGGGGAGGGATGCTGGACAATCTGTTTTTAATAACATATTGCTCGAACCATCCTTTAATAATATTTCATCAGTGAAATTTCAATCTTCCAGAGTTCTGCGGTGGAGCCATGCAATGCCTAGGTCATACCATGCTACATTTTTGTCCTCGTAATGAAGTCACTGCCAATGTGAAACAGGAGAAGTGAGAGCACAGCTTTGACACCGCTCTGCCCTCCCTCTCAGCAGATCAAAAAGTTCTCTGAAGGGCAAATTCAAAGCATCCTCTGCTTCTGAAACTTTTAATAGCCTTTGCTCGACCTCGGGAGTTTAGTTCTGTACAAGTCACAACTGCGGTAAAAAAAGGGAGTCAAAAGGCTGTAGAGTTTTATGAGTCAGCAAAACATCCCACCTTTTAACATGCCCTACCAACACTCGAACAGGTGTAAAAGAAACGATCTGTACTCGGACATATAAGCCTGCCCGAAAAGACCGGAAGGTCTTACGGGTTGCATTCCCATAACTTCCCATGACTCACATTGCCTGGCACTACCATTTGTTAAAGCAAGAGTGAAGCAGGGATAATAGCTATTTACTAAAAACAGGGGTGTGTGATTAGCTTTAATTAGCATTGTCAAATGACTTGAGATTGTCAGGTACAAGATGTGGGAGAACTAAGTCTCATTAATTATGTTATTTCCTGCAGCCTTAAGTGGCTTGGCCAGTCCAGTAACGCTTCCGGAAACGAAGCTGCTCCCGATGTCCGATACATCCCGTATCAGCAGGGGAAAATGCTCTCAGATGGGCCTGGCAGACGTGGCTATCGAGTAGAGGGTCACAAAGCCAGAACGCAAGAAAAATCAGCTTGTTATGTACTGCAAGGCAACTACCTGTCCTGACAAACGAAGAACAAAGAGGCAAGTAAGACATGGCAGAAAACAGACTGAGAGAGAGAGAGGGAAGGGACTGCCAAACTTTGCGCAGGATGAAGAGCAGGGACCGATGGGGGGAAATAGGGAGTGTGATTCAGGCCCAGAACCCAGCACCCCTGAGCAGCAGCCCACCCAGAAAGCTCCATTTTCTTCCCCCAAAAGAAGACAAACTGTAAAATGCCTTTTTTTTTTTTTTTTGGGGGGGGGGGGGGGGGGGGCGGGGAAGAGATCCAGATCCTCAATCAGCATCACACCACCAACAGACATGCTGATCTACCAGCTAAAGATTGTTCTAAAGGACTGAAAAATCCTTCAGTCAGAATAGTCCTACGGACTCATCTTGGCTTCTGGAAGGAAAAGGAAACCTATCCTTAGTCTTTAGTTACTGCAATTAGATCTAGAAGACAAGACCTCTGAATTAACAAGCACAGAAAAGAGGGAACATCCTGAAGGACCAACTTACAGGTCTCTGTCAAGGAGGGGAAAAAAAAGTAAGGTGTATAATTTCTATGGTTTCAAAGCCATAATAAATGATAAATACACTCTGCTACGCCATTCTGCCTTGAACATCACTGATCAGCTTCAAAGCAGCTAAGAGAACCAAACTCTCAGTTTCTCCATTCCAGATTCCACTTTGTAATCCACCTTGAAGCCCACTGCTCTAGCACTTCATAGCTGACCTCTAATGAAGGCTCTGCTTAAGTTCAAGCAAACAAAGGTTTGCCAGTTAATGACCGAAGCCCAATAAAAGCCTAGCTTTATTGGCGTTTCTTCAACACACTTCCATGCACACGGTCAAAGGCAAGGCTGTGATGCAAGAACAACAAATAAATGCTTTTTACTCCTCTGCAATCCTTGCAATGCTTGTGTACTACAACGCTAGATCAAGGAGCTCCCACTTTCTAAACTGCTAGCCAGGACCTACACCAGAGTGACCAGTTCCTTAATTAAATTCTCTCTCAGCAACAGGTATTCAATCCATGAGTCAAGGAGCCTTTGAGGGAATGTGGATTTACAGGTAGTGATGTTGTCTTCCTCAATACTACCCTGACTCAACTACCCACACCAAACAGCAAAGAAAGGAAATCACTTATTCAAAATCTGTGGATCCAGAGGACACAAGGGACCAATACAGTTTTGTCAGTTATTCCAATCCTGGCACCATGAGAGAGACACCCGCAAAGAAACCTTTTTTTTTTAAAAAAAAAAAAAAGCAGCACTTGACATCTTCATCAGATGAAAACAATGTCTCTGCCTTCCCTACAGCATTCCCAACTTTAGCTTGAAAGCACAAGGCTCACTTTTACGTGGTCTTTCAGCAGGAAACTAGAATTAGGGATACAGTGAGAAAAGGAGAATATCTTAATTCTCTATTCAAGCACTGCCGCTACACAGCAAACACTGTTTACAAGAAACCAGAGGCGTGGACCCCAACACGATGAGATCTCAAACAAAATCAATGGGAGTGCTCTGCAAGAATGAAGTCACAAAACACATCCTCTCCAGGCAGAATCCTCTCATGGATTATAAGAAGAGCTCTCTCAGTATCTGCTTGTTTACAACCACCCAACTCAGCAAAGGCCTCTCTGTGCTACCCAGCATAAGCTTTAAGTAACCATAAACGCATTAGCAGAAAATCCTTATCTGGAGCATGTAGTAGGCCCTGAGGAAGGCAATGCCAGGAAGGCAGGTGTACCGTTCCACCCCTTGCTTAACTGCTATCTGCAAGCTAAGAACACTAGTTTGATGTGCCTTCCTCTTTCTGTATTTTAAGACAGAGGCCAGAAAAAAGTGGGGACAGTTTCACTACAGTAAGTTGTGATGGGAGGGGAAAAGGATTCCCCTTTTTTTTTTCCTACATCATTAAAATCACATTTTAAACTGGAACATTTCAAATTCTTTTGGCTTGAAAAATCAGCATTAAAGTCTGAAGCTACAGACCCATAGCTCACTCCATGGCTACATCTGTCATTTCAAAACTTCTCTGGATCAAAACCAAAAGCTTCTGTGGAGAAGCGAAAGACAACGGACCCTTGACATTTTGCCTTCCGACCCTGGACCTCAGCATAGTGCTCTGCAGAAGGGGAAGCTGCTACACCCTTAACCAGAGCCTACAGCAACAACAGCCCAGCGGAGTTACCCCTGCTCCCCAGTGGGGGACCGGTTCCAATGCACCACGTATAGAAACTGCCCGCCTTTGATGCCAAGCATCACCCAGGGCTGAGGATGCCCTCTCCACAGGCGCCCCGCAATCTCTCTTTTGCCACACCAGGCATGATGTCACTTCTGTAGCACCGAGCCACAGCCTGCAGCTGGGAAAGGCCTGGTCTCCAGGGACTCCAGCAGCAGTGTTGGTAAATAGAGCACTTCTCCCTGGTCAGCAGCCAGCCCTCCCGGCCCTGCTGGCAACGGCTCAGGGGGCGCCCCCAGAAACCCGGGCGAAGATGCTGCACCTCTGTACCTCTCCGGGGAGCCGCAAACCTAAGCCTCACGCACGCCTTTGTGTCAGGCACGGATCTCACCTGGCGTTTCGGGCTTTTATTACGCGTTTACCTGCTACAGCGAGACGGTTAGTGCGGCAGGACCGTCCCCTGCTCCCCCTCCTCCTCCTCCCGCCGTTACCTGGCACGGCCGGCCGGCCCCTACCCCGCTCCCCCCCGCCGCGTGGGGGCCCCCACGTTGATTCTCTCCGTCGCTGGAAGCGTCCGGCCCACGGCGAAGCCCTCTCGCCTCTCCTGCGCGCTGCCCCCGGGACACTCTCCCGGGCTCCGACCTGTTGCCCTCCCCGCCTCCAGCCCCTCGCCCGGCCCCGCAGACAAAGGCCGCCGCTCGCAGAGCCCGGTTGGCCCTCCCCGGGGGGCGCCGCAGGCCCGTGGCCCTCTCCCCGGAGGCGGCAGGGCTCCCCTGAGGGGAGGCCGCCTCACCGAGGGGCCGCCGGCCCTGAGGAAGCGCCCCCCCCCCCCACCGCGCTGAGGAAGGGGGGTGGGGGGGGGTGGTGGTGGTGCGGGAGGGAAGGAGGAGGAAGGCGGCTGTGGCGCAGCTCGGCGCGGCGGCTCAGCCCCGACCCCGCCGCTCCCCCCGGGGCCCCGCAGCCCGGCCCTCGCCCCCCGCCGCACTCACTCGCCGCGGCGCGGCCGCCTCCAGCGCGTCCCCAGCGCAGACGGAGCGCGGCGGCCGACGCGCACCAGGCAGCCCCGCAGCGCCCTCCCCCTCCCGCCGGCTCCCTCCCCTTACTTATAGCCTGCTGGCCTTGAGCGACACCGCCGCCCGCCAATCGCCGCCCGCTGGCACATAGCAACACCCCGGCGGTTGGCTACGGCCAGCCGCAGCCCATTTTTTCGCGACCTATCAGAGGCCTCGCCCCTCCCGGGGCGCGCGCACACACACACAGACAGACGCACACATCGCGCCCCCCCACCCGCGCTCGCGCAGGCAGCAGCTGGGACGGCGGCAGCCAATGGGAGCGGCTCTGGCGCTGCCGGCGTGGAGCGCGCGGGGGGGGACAACAAACAGACGCGTTTCCTCTTAAAGGCGCAGGCGCCGCACCGCCGGGTGGGGGGGGTTCACGGAGGGGCGGCCCCACGCTCCCCCACGGAGCGGGGCCGCGGGCAGCCGCCGTCGGTGGGTGCTCTGCGCAGTGGGGGACGGACGGACGGAACTGCACCGGCACTGCCGCAGAGCCCCCGGGCTCCGGCCCACTCCCACCCACCGCCCCGGGGACATCCGCGGCCCAAAAGCTGACGGGCAAAACGTTAATAAATAGGGATTTACCGAAACGCACAAACCCCGCGGTGCCCCGGTCCGTCCCGCCGCCCCCTGATTAATTACAGACGGGGTTTGCTCCCCCCAGACAGCCCCCAGCTGGCTGGGAACTTCCCCCACCAGTAACCTCACTTCTTAAAGATATCCTATATCGAAAAGTTACCCTATATCGTAAAGATATTGTATATATCTCCTGGAAATCTCCATCAGTCCCCGCTCAGGCACCGCTAAGAGCAATTCACACGGTTTTAGTAACGTTTTCTATCCACCCTTTTCTCGCATGAAGGGGTAAAAGCTCTAGACCTTACTAGCTGAAATGCATTTGCTTTATGAGTTCGTTCTTGTTCTAACACGCTGCTGCTTTAGCAAATTCTTAAGAATATTTTAAGCAACTCGCTAGTAATTGGTCATCAGTGGTAGCTGCAAGGGCAATGTCCTGTTCCACACGCTAAATAAGCGGACTCTAATACAGACTAAGTAACAGGCGATACAAGGTAATATTCCTACTAGTTGAGATATTACTTTTTTTATTATTAATATTACATGTGGGTAGAAAAATAACCTTCTACCTCGTGATATAAAGCAAATATACTTTTCTACACCCCTCTGCTGGGGTAACTAAGGCGCATGCCGGCCAGCACAGAGGTTCCGTAGACTGGATTTTAAAATACAAAATGGCATTTTTTCCCCTGTAAACTGGTGGTACCATCAAGCCCAATTTAAATCCGCTATTAACGAGGATTCAAGCACTGTGGTAGTTCCTAGCTACTAAATACCCCCAGATGAAGAAGGAAATCGCCGTGTTATCTTTAGACCGCCACGAGAGCAAGAGGAGCCTCCTTGGCAGGCTTACTGTAAGCTGCTGCTTTTCTTAGGTAACCTCGCTTCCCCGAGCCCGGCCGCAAGAGGTAATACACTGATATGTTTTTAGACCATCCCACCAGTGCTAAACGAAGCCGTACCTAACCGAGCCAGACAAGGTTACCTGCAGGAAGCAGTGAAAAAATTTGCTTGAACTTTAAATCACCGAGACTTCTGAAAAGTAACCACAAGTACCCAGAGTCGAAGCTATCACCAGAATAAACGCATGCACCATTAAGAGGCTGCTGCCTAACAGTGAATACTCTTTTTTTTTTCCCCACCCAAAAGAGAGCCGCGCGGCAGAATTTTCAGTTTGCTCATAAAAATACATTATTTGCAAGGAGAACATCAAGATTCTGTATATACATACACAAAGGTATCTACTGTAATAAGCTTACTTTAGGATGGCGGTTAATTGGAATTACATTGATAGAAGTTCTGCATCACCACAGAAATCTTAGGGGTTCCCACGGCTTGGAAGTCGACCAAAAAAGGCCAAAATTTCTTCCTTAAACTATATGCTAATCCTTATGATTTATGAAAAGTGGGAGCTTTTTTTAAGGGTAACAGTGCTTCATGAGCTGCATTTCACTCAGTTTGGAAAAAATAAAATGCCAGCTGGGTCCTAGTTACTTTCTTATACAAGTTTCAAGTCACATTTTCACATGTGATTCTGTGTTACAGAGTTTGGTTGCAAACTTTGCAAGCGCAGCTTAATCAGCATCATGAATACGTTTACTGGGCTAAGCTTTTTGAGAAATGTATTAATTTAAAAAAAACCCCAAACCTGCATTTTGGATCTAACCTATTTGACAGCTTGGCTTTTAACTGAACAGCTAAGCGGGATTTTTAATTTCTCTACTTGCAAACATCCATTATTTTGGAGCTGGAACAGCACAGCTAGTGTTTCCCTGCTCGGTGTCTGACATCAGTTTCAACTTTTATTATAATTTAGACTAAAAAAGCCTAATTGATAAAGCATCACTGACTGTGGCTAACTTTTGCTATTCCACTACCATGGCAATATTGAGAGGGAAGCAAGTATTGAATCATTCATCAAGATATTGCCTCAACATTTTTAGTGCTGCATTAGAATTGAGTAGTACTTAAAATCTGTGAAAAAAAATCTGTTTCTTAGCACTCCCAAATTTTATTTGTAGCTGGTGTTATTGGCCTTGCAATCACAATACCTCGCCTAATATTGCCTTTCTTCCTCATCTGTAAAGTGGGGATACTTCAAACTTTTTCAGAGACGTCAGGAAAGAACATCTTCAAGTACCCCGGATGGAAGAAAGGTGCTCTCATCTCTTAACAGCAGTAGGTTTCCCCACACACACTTGCTGCATCACTATTTTTGGTCCAACAGCAAACCAGCAAGCGTTCCTCAGCGCTTCACCTTGTCCCCCCGCATCATTGAGACATCTGACCGCAAAGCTGTAGAACCCTCGCTATCCGCAGCGCGCCGATCGCTCCCTGTACTTCCCATCGCCAATATTCCGCATCTTACGACCAGCAACCAGAGCATCCGTGAACCCACTGCCCACCTTACCCAGCCCCAGAACCCTCACAAAGCTCGGAATCTGTAAGCGAACGAGCACCTACTTTTAACCCAGCTCTGGATTCGCAGTTTCCCCACCGGCTCCCCCTCTCCTGGGAAGAGCAGCGCCCACAGGGACACAGCCCCGCGGACAACCGGCAGAAGCGAGCGGGGCTGTGGCGGCCTCCTGCGGCCAGAGGCAGGAGGACAGCCAGGACCCGGCCCGGCTGCCATTCTGCTTTTGTTAAGGTTTTTGTGGTTTTCGTTAAGATTTTGCGGCTTTTGTTTTCCACGCACTTTCAAGCAGGGCATTTCACACAGCCAGGGAAACAATCCCTACCCCACGCACGCAGGAAATTCCAGGGACGAACCAAGGCGGCCGAGATTTCCACAAACACCAGCGATCTCGCTCATCAAGGTAGAAAAGCGTATCCTGAAAACACATGAAAACAGCTGCACCTCCAGCTTTTTTGCTCTGGATAAACAGCGTTAAGTTCTTCTGTTTGAGCACCAAGTCTCAGCACTGCAGATTTATGATAGGTTCCACAACCTGAAATGATCACAAATGAATACTTTCCATCTTCAAGAGAGGTGAATATTCATTAATGCTTCCCAATTCCCTGTTCTGGTTTACTAACCGTTTAGAATGTGCAGTAAGTAATAAAATACTGCCCAGAGCAATCTGGGAAATCCTCTCATTGGCCTGCCAAAATCCTTCACAAGTTACTAAATACTGTTACGTGCAAAAAACCCACTGCACCTCTCTCACCTAATGTGAAGCCTCAAGGCTTTAAAATTACACTTGACCTTAAAACCTAGTATTTAATGTAATTTAATGGAAATCCAGTAGGAAAGCTGGAAATTTACCTCCAGGACTAGAGGAAACGTTAACCTGCTTATCATGAGAAAAAGAAAGTGCTTTATTTATAGCAAACTATCACCCAACACAGGACACCACCACACTGGACAGAACTTGCCCCAAGCGGAATACCTGTTAATACGGACATACTCAAAACCCAGCCAGTTCGCTGTCCCCGATCCAAAAGGAGACACCTGTCAACCGTCAAAGGATTTTTATACTCCATAATCCATTGATCTTTCATTGATTATCCACAATCTTTTACATAAGTCTTCTACAAAAGTGAGCAGGTAGAAGATGCGCTGTGTGTGGGGGAAATAGCTTAATTAGAACAAATGTGCCCTTAGGACATTATGGAAAGGTATTTCAGGATAATTTAAGGGCCACAGAAAGGTAATTTTTTAAATTAAGTCTAAATTATCAGACATTTACCATTTTAACATAGAAAATTATGATTCCTAACCAAGTGAAAAAAGCAGATAAAGCCCTTTTAGAATGACGGTGCTCATTTCACTCTCAGGCCAGTTCCTCTGCTACCATTTCTTACTTGCACAGGTAACTGAGCATTTTCATTTCCCCCATTCAATTCAGATATGATATACGTACACAGACAGGATACGATATCCTCCACATCTGTGAACAGCTACATTCCATAATTAAACCGATGAGCCTGATTATAGGTCAGAGGAGATGCCTAGAACCAGGCTACGCAAGATGGTTTTGTCAGCGTTTTCAAAACCTGACCTGTAATATTATAAATGTGCACACACAATCTTATAATGCTGCCAGAATTGGGCCATCATTACATTGGATGAAGATCAACCAGTATAGTTAAAAAAAGAAGACATGTCCCCCAACCAAAAAAAAGCTGTATTTATTTAGGCATGCATTACTGTGCTTAGGAATTAAGGATCATGATTTCTAAAAATAAATAATCAGAAAGCAGCTCTGATGCAGACAGCCATTTTTACACTGAAGTGCAAAGGCCAATGCTCTCACACTTGCACCATTACTTTTGAGCATGGCTATCCAAAACACCAGCATATGTAATACTCAAAATATTATTAAAAAAAGAAGCATTTCTTGGCTCCTTTCTACTTGCTGTTTTCATCCATACAGAACTACGGACTCCATTTTAAGTTAAAGGTGCTACAATCCTCAACAAGTGCACAGAATTTGCCATTCTTTACTATTTCCAGACGCTGATGGCAAAAATGTATACAGAGAAATCAGCTCTCATGACACGCTGTTATAGTTAAAGACACTTTGGATCTTCATCCTTGTTTCTCCCTCTACCATTATTACTCAAGACCCATCTCCCTCAAGCTGAGTAACACATAGTAAAATTTCAAGAGTTTAATATGTAATTTGTACAACTTCCCACTCTTCTCCTCTCTTAAATTTTGATTGTTTGAATTTTCAGGTGCACAGACAAGCTGCCTGCTTTGAAGCATGCGACGCCTGTTCTGCAGAGACACCTTTGGAAGCAATGAAGAGACAGCACATACTGCATCGCTGAGCCAGCAGAATCCTCTACACTGTTTTCTAGCATTGCACATGGAGACCACTTCTGATCACGTTTATCGACTACTGTTTCTGTCTTAAAAGAAATTATAGAAGAATCAAATTGGAATTGACTGCGAAAGTTTAACTTAAAAGTTCATTTGCACATGGAGAAGGCAGGCAGAAATCCTCTGCAGGCTTCATTTAGCTGCACATAGTTGCAGATGCTATGATTACTATATGAGAAAACCAATGTCATTGCCAAAAATTTGTTAAAAGTTCAGAGTATGTAAGATACCCCCTTCTTTTCAGCAACCCTATCCACATAAAAAGACAACCGTCAAAAGCTCAATATTTACTGCATTATAAATATAGTCTCAGAAATTATACTTTTAGGCAAAGAAGTCACAGTAAGTATTTAGTTTTAGATCTTTTATGAGCAAAGATGTTTTAATGTGTCACATTTCAAGAGCATCAATCTTTCTTTACAAGAAAAGAAAAAAATCACTTCATACATTTGGAGCTAGAGAGGTCCACAAGACTTTCTGCAAATTAAAAGTTCGTGAAATACATGCAGCATCCTTCATACATAAAATATTTTGCAATAGGGTTGGGAATACAGTAAGTGTTAAACAATACTCAGAGTTAAAAGTACCTGAAAAGAATCTCTCCTGGGAGAGAGAGATTAACTGAACATCCTCCTGGACAGCTGTGCAAGTTCTCAATAAATGCTTTTCTGTACAAATGGTTTAAAAATCATACAGCAAGTTCTGGAATATTCAAAACAATGATTTGATAGAACAAAGATTCTACAGTTACCTCAATTCCACATTATTTTGTTACAAACAGTTATCATGGCCTAAGCCCTGGGCATTGGTGCTCAGATTCACGGCCTCATCCATGCAACATTATCTATCTCAAGAGATCAAACTTTAGCTCTTGTACTAAAGCCCAAATGGGTGACTGAGTAAATTCAGCAGCTTTTCCAGCACTGAACCCCTTCCCTCCCGTGTGACTTGACTCACTGACATTTCAGAGAGACTTATCAAAGAGAGGTCATGTATAAACAGGACAGTCAAAAGCTACATCAGATGTAGGAAGACTACTGGTTTAAAAACGTGTTGAGCATCTTTGAAGACAGAAGTTTCCAACACCACTGCTAGAGAGAAAGAGGGAAAAGATTAAAATGAAATTTAAAAATTAAGTTTGTTACTTCAATAATTGCATTTTGCCAGTCAATACAGAATAAAGCAAAATAGTTTATTTATGCAGTGATGAGGGAAACTTGAGAGAGAAACTGAGTCATCACCTGTCCCTTTAGAGATCAAGTCCAGAAATCAGGACTGGTATTTCAAAACTTAGCTTTTCCTAGCCTAAATAAAAAAGTTTTAATGTATAAGTGCTATTTGGTAGCATTGTCTAAAACCAGAAATATATTTGCATCTTAATATAGGTGTCCATGTTGCAAATTCAACAGCGATAAAATTGAGTTGAAGAAAACTACACTGCATAAAAACTATCTGGAGCTACACACTGGCTAGTAAACCAAATTAGGACAGAAAGGGTGGAAGCTTTTCATTTACCTACTGAGCTGCATATGAAGCCTATCCTATAACAATTCTGTGACTACTAGAAAGCAGGCAGAACTATGACTAGACTAAGTATTAGCAGTTATCTGACCAGACATAACTGGCCTGAAAGGGAAACAAGAAGCTTAGCATGTAATAAATAATTTCATCCTTTTTCCTATGGACAGTTAGGAAGTTACATTTCCCTCTCTTCGATTCAACGAGCAACAAGCCTGATTAAGTTAAGAGGAAATTGAATTTACAGCCATCTTAACCAGGCAGATATTTATAAGGACACCATTAATTCACATGTTTGCTTAAGTTGTAAATGCAGTAATTTCTTCCACTTCATCCATGTAGAAATATTCCTTAGAAAGGAACTATAATGCACAAGCAAGTATTATCCATCCAGATGGACTTGACATTCTAACACTGACAACCTACTGACAGACAGAATGAAATAGCAAAGATGCTCCATGATTACAAGTACGGCATAGCAGCCAGCGGAGTGACGCAAGAGCCCTTCCGAATCAGAGCTAGCAAGGGGAAAAAATTACTTACTCTACCACTTTTTATAACAGTGAGTATACCTTGCAGCAAATATACCCTTGCATCTGGCTACTATATTTATTATTAAGATCCAAGATTTTCACATAAAGTTCCTTAAAGAAGTAGATACTATCACTAAACAATAGTTTTGTTCCAGCAGTATCTGATGATTAGATGACTGAGCTTTATACATGTCATTGTGTATAATTAAGCTAGAGTAATCAAATTCCTTCGGAAAACCCCTACCACTAACATGACAACACCAAAGCACACAGGCACTGCAGGCTCAAATCTGTTTGACACACGTATAACACCTGTTCACAATGACAGAACAGCATGTAAGCTTCCAGAAATACTTTCTTATCCAGCCCCATTCCATCACACTTGGGGTTTCCTGGCTTTTGCCAGTAGAGTTACTTCCAAGTCCATGCACATGAACTTAATGGATATTGAATGTACTTTTGCAGAGAGAAAAGACTAAAATTTACACGCATCCTAGATTGACGCTTGCTCCTTTTATAAGTATGCATATAAATCTGCTTTGGGTGAATTCATTTAATAGGAACATTTTAATTTGTTCCTGAAACTCCTGACCAAACTTAGTCTTCTTTGGTCCCTCACCCTAAAAACAACTTCCCATTCACCAAGCCAACAGATGTTAGAACTATAAATGTGCAAAAGACTTCTAAAACATTGGCTTCCTTTGTGAAAAGACTACTTCAAAGTAAGTATAATAAGTGCAATCTTCCTTTCTGGAAAGCTAGCTACTGCCATGCCACGGTAGCCTGACAGGCAGGTCAGAACCAGAGGCAAACCTAGACCCTTGCAGTGGAACTCGGTGTCAAACCCAGAACCTGGCTAAAATGCTGTATTTAGACCTTGACCAGTAAGTCACAGGCTTACCGTCACATCAGAAAGGGGTCTAAATATAGTTGCAGCTCAAGCTCAACATTCTTAGCAGTAAGAATAATGGAGTGAATCTATACTGACCAAGTGAGTTAGTTTGGTAAAAAAGTGACCGCCTTTACTGACTACACTTCACAGGCTTAAGTATCCGGCTAGCCACAGATTCTGTTTTCTGTTTCTCCTGTGCGTTGCTTTTCTTTTTTTACCCTACAAGTTACCTGAAAACTGAAAACAACATAAGAAATGCATACACACAGGATACACTTTCAGAAATTCTTTAGTTTCTGCGCACTAGAACATAACTGGAATAACTGATATGTCTTGACATCTGCTTAGGAACACTTGTGACAGATAAAATAACGCTTGTTATCTACAGGCATCCTATCCAGCAACTTTCTTTCTAATCATCAATACTTGTGAAGTGCGCCGTTGCTAACGGAGCTATTTACAAATGTAAACTATGTAATTAAAGTTTTAAAATAAATAGACAACCTTTACATTAGGTAGCAACTTGACAACAAGGTAATAGATCATCCAATCAGATCTTCCAAAGAATGACCTGTGTATGCTGCTCATTTTTTTAGTTTTTTTTAAATGAAGAAAATCCTTGGCTCACAAACTATTCTGCAAGAACTTCCTTGGTTTTCTTCCTTTATGCTGGATAATTGTGTAAAAACTCCTTAAGTTTTGTTGGATAGTCTGTCATCACTCCAGTTGCTCCCAGATCAAATGCCCTCTTGTATTCTTGTTCTTCATTCAGCACCCATATATACACCTGTAAGATGAGGTAGAAAGACAAATAATTACAGGAAATACTCAAATGAAAAAAAAAAAAGGTGACTTTTGACCTAAACTGTTTCATGTGAGAGAGATGATGCCACCTATATTTAAAATGATAAATGGTTATGCTGTGATGCCAAAGATGTGCACACAAACATACTCAACTTCTTCCCCGTCGCCCTCCAAAAGGGGACATTTTCTAGAGGTGACTCCGACTCCATTTCATTACCTGAGACTTCAGATATTTCCAAAAGTTGAAATAGTATTTTGTGAAAAGCCCAAAATAGGTAAGCAGTTCAGCGATTTTGTAGGCTTAAGTTTGAAGTGGGGAAAAAAATCATCTTAAAGGGATTTATATTAAAGAGTCTTTTTCCAAGCATACAATTCTTCCTTTGCAACTCCAGAACTGCAAATACACCAGCATAAGCTAGCAGCACAACAGAAGACGTTGGGGAGAACATGAACCCATCTAAAGGCCACATCTGGCTGGTTCAAATTCTCACGAGGTTAAAAGAACATTTCCTTTCGCTTTGCCACACTGTACCTGAATGCCCCGAGCAGTGAGGTGATCAAACAGTGCTTTCCTCATTAGCAATCTGTAGAAAGGATTACAATATTATTTAAGAACTTGAAATGCATATGAAATTTTCAATGTTTGTTGATGTTCTGTAATAAATTTTCCGTAGAGCATTTAGATTCAAATTTTTCCACGCAAAAGTGATTAGAAACCTAATTATTGAAAAATTTTAGTTCAAGCAGCTTAAGACTGGTTAACATAGATACCCAGAAATTTGCCTGAGCTATGGGTATTTGTATTAACTCTTCTGGAAATCAAATCCAGCAGACTCCTCCTTCATCGTACAGGTACACTGTATCACGTCCGATGAATCAATCCCTTTGCTTTCAGAAGAGATTTTATCCTTCACACTAGAAGACATGAAAATTCTACTGGCCACTCAAGAAATCAAACTAAGACATGTCACACACAGAAGCAAGAGCCAGAAGACAATTACTGCAATTACGTTCAACCTCTGCAAGTGTATGACTAAGTGGCCTCTGAAGCATACATACTCTTAAAATGCAAAGTGTTCCATGTAAGCCGAAAAGTATGTCCTCTGACAACGTTATGAAACAGTCACAATCCCATGAAATGCAAAAGCCGCATTCTGAGTCTACTTACATACTAATTAACTGAACACACTTAACAACAGAAAATAGACTAAATTGGAATAATGCCCACTGCTACTGCACCTCAGTATGTTTCAGCATATGAAAAATAAAAGCATACACGAACACCTACGTAAGATTTGAATATGATTTATGCTGCACTGATAAAAAAGCTAGAAGAAACTGAAAAAAAATTGCACCATAACAAGTAGCTATAGCAATAGCTACTCTTAGTTGCTTGAGCCAACTGTTAATCATAGAATCATAGAATGGTTTAGGTTGGAAGGGACCTTGAAGATCATCGAGTTCCAACCCCCCTGCCACAGGCAGGGACACCTCCCACCAGCCCAGGTTGCCCAAGGCCACGTCCAGCCTGGCCTTGAACACCTCCAGGGACGGGGCCTCAACACCCTCTCTGGGCAACCTGGGCCAGGGGCTCACCACCCTTAAAGTGAAAAACTTCTTCCTAATGATCAATCTAAACCTGCCCTCTTCCAGCTTAAAGCCATTCCCCCTCGTCCTATCACTCCATGCCCGTGTAAAAAGTCCTTCCCCAGCTCTCCTGTAGGCCCCCTTTAGGGACTGGAAGGCCGCAATAAGATCTCCCCAGAGCCTTCTCTTCTCCAGGCTGATAATATATATATATTAATATATAATATATATATTAATATATAGCAAAATATAAATAAAAATTTAATAAGATTAAAATCTTACGTGTCAGCTAGCCAGATAATAAATTTCTGGCTTCTTGTAATCTTCTGAGGTTCTTTCAGCCTGTTGAGGAAGAAGAAACAAAACCAGAGCGCAAATTAAAATATTATTTGAGATGTTGCTGCAAAAGGAACATGAAGAATTAATCTTGCAGTTTCTTAAATTAGTGCAGTAATTGCACTGTCTAAGACAGTGACTTAGAATTGGGTTACACAAGAGAAATGTGCTACATTTAAGCAGCAGATGGGTATTCAGCAGAATTTGGAGTAAAGTATGAGAAACAAAGAGCACCTGAAATCTCATATCCACCCATTACTGTTTTGCCTCTTGGCCTTACTTAGATTAATTTGTTCTCAAGAAAGAGGGAGAAAAGGGCAAGAATTAGTTATTTGTACAGCACTGCTATGTATTTCTATATAGATGGCATCAGTGCAAGCTACGTTGTAAAGGCAGATGCATGAAGGCAGTATGCTGTAAACAGGAAACATTGATATACACAGGCACTAACAGCTGAGTAACTCAGAGCTGGCTAGAGACAGGTTAAATACAGAGGAGCAGAAGATTTGCAAAGGTTTCTCTTAGGAATATACAAAAGTGCCTAAACTAACAAAACAGTATCCTCAGCCCGAGGATACCAACTAAACCGATGTTCAAGCTGGCATTATCATTCACTTGCTTTACTATCATTTCATTGCAGCACCCACTGATGGACTCTAACTCACTTGAGGATGATTGAAGGCATAGGAATTTCCAAAAATTCTTCCTTGAAAGGAATGAACGGGAGCAAACCAGTGTAGAACAGGCCAAGAAGCAGGAGGACACGTTGCAAACAGAAGATGATGGGAATGTCAGCATTCTGCAGGAACCAGGAAAGAAAGACTCTAAATTATCTTGGTAGATTGTTGAGACTGTTGCAATTAAATCTACTCATCAATTGCATGTTTAAAGTTCAGCACTTGCACCTATAGATTAGGCTGCCAACTGTTTATGATATGCCTGCCACTGAATTTACATTACTCTTTCTGGTACCTTGTAATCCAAGCAAAAATTTTAGACAATTTGAAAGGGCATTGGGACCTGAAAAGGTAAAGTTTCATTGGTCACAGTACTGCTTTTGTTACCCGCCTTCATCATCCTTCCAGACTGCATGACACTATGCAGCATTTTCTCTTAGACTAGTATTACCGCAAAGAGCAAGCTGTGCTTTAGCATAGGACTTGTTACAGTTTGATATTACATAAACTCACTTCACAACACATTTTTAAAGATGCTGGTTTAAGAACAAAAATACTTGGGCGTTGCTGCTACAAAAATGAACAAATATAATGGTTGTTCAGGTAGGAAATGGTGTGTTGTCCTGCACAGATAAAACAGAACAGTATCTGTACTCTCAACTAGATCGATTTCACTCAGGTACATAAGTCCCCTGGACTAAGCGCAATTTTAATTTAATTCTAAATCGTACAATTCCTCAGCACAAAGAGGCATAGCATCTATAGCTGCAAAATAGCTTTATATCAATATAATTGTATGTCAACTAGTGGACACATCCACAGTTTTCATGAAAAGAAACACATAATAAGCAATCCTTAGAAAAATTGCTTTTGTATCAGATGAATGATGTGCAAAACAAGCTGTAAGAGTGGCATACAATCATAACACCCTATATTTTATAGAACAAGAATAAAACATGATGAAACTTAATTCCTCAAGTATTTTATTGTAGAGTATATGGGTGTTAACTGTGCTTGTTTTATTGCAACAGCGTAGTAAACAGGATACAGTGTAAGTGCAAAATTTCCCATCACATCTGGAAGTCTGGCATAGCTGGCTAGATCTTGATTTACAGGGTGCTTTTCTGTACATTTTGTCACCACACAGTAACAAGCAGGCAAGAACAAAGCTTAGCTGGACCCATTCTTACCTCCTTAAGACACTTTGATACAACCTCGTAATTTGCATTCCCCCATACCGTCAAATGCTCTCGCTTATACTGACTCACCAGCTCTGAAACCTGCAATACAAAAAAGCAGAACTTGTAGCACGTATTCATTGGAAATTATGTGCAGCATTATTTAACTGAAACTCTACTTGCTCCTTTTCAACTACACAAGTCATTACAGACAAGGCAGCCCTTCTATACTCTCTCCCAACTGAAGATGATTATGCCGCTTTGACTGGGAAGAAACAGGTGTCAACAGACAAAAGGAAAGAGCATTCATTATACCTACAAAAAACCCTACATAATTTAAGAAAACTAGATGGCAAAATACTATCTGATAGAAAGCAGATTTCCTCTTCTGTGATAAACAGTTATCTCTACACTGACATCATGTTTTTATGCTGCTTTGGTAGGCAAGAGTCCATAAGACCCCTAATATGAAGCACAAAACAAACATGTCTCCAGCAGCATAGCATCAACTTCATGTCAGGATAAAGGGTCAGTAAAGAGCTGTTTGCTGAGTACCTTGCACAAGATCACTTCTGTCTTCTGTATTACCTCATACATGGAGCAAGATCTAACACATGAAGGATGAAGCAGTCCAAGAACACAGATTTTTAGTGTCACAGAATGCTAGCAACTCCAAGAAACTTTTCTTTTGGAATTTCAACATCATTACATGACATTCAGTCACAGTTCAGCGCAGATTTTCATGTACCTTTTTGATCAAAACGTTGTTGTTCACTTTGATGTCAATGTTGACAGGAGTTTGTGGAAATGCCTCAAACACCTCTTTCAGGAGTGGAATGCGGTTGTCTTTTCCCTCACAGTGACATTCTGGAGAAACAAGAAGATTGACACCGCTGTGACCATTTTTAATACACTGCAGACAAAAGCCGAGATGTCAGAGCACTTGTTATCTTAAAATTAAAAATAATACATAGTTCCCAGAATTAGCAAAATTTTTTAACTGCAAATAAAAAAAACAAAACCAAAACCAACACTTCACTCGGATAGTTATAATTAATTATGATAAGCTCACTTCCGTAATGAAAATGCCCTAAGCATATTGCATGCTTAGCTTTGAACTTCATAAATTCAGACACTATTTAGCAACAGTAGGAGTGCAGGCATGGTTAAAATCCCAAAATAGCAAACATGGGCTCAGTTACCACATGCCAAATGCAATGAAATGAGACCAAATGAGAAAACCTTTTCCTTCTAGGAAAATTTACTGGAGAAGCATAATTAGTAAAGGGAACAGAAGGCAAACTCCCCAAATTTTATTGTCTGAAACTACTTGTGGCTCTAGGGAATTAACTGAGGGTTCTTGCCACCTCTTTGTATTATTGTACATCAACAAAAGATACGCATGTGTGAAAATTACATGTCACAGATCTCCTCTTGATGCATTTTAAGTATTTTGCAATTTTGAAAAGTTTAACACAACATTTGGTTGCTGGGCAATTCAAATATGAAAAGGCTACACAAGATAGCCACAAAGCCACTTGAGCAAACACACCTGATATAATCTCCTGTTATAATCTTTTCCAGGTGGAAGTGCTCTTAGTATGCTTTATTCAAATCAGTGTCCCACAAATCAGTTTTCACGAGAAAACAGGTTATTCTTTTTCTAGATTTTTCTCTCTTGCAGCAATATTGGTGCTGAACTTTAAATCATACATACAATAACTACTACTCTTTCCATTCACCCTTCTGAAAATGTCTAAATTATCTGACACCTGGCAGTACTTCAAGCCCAGAGTGCACCAGCACAATGCCATCTGAGTTGTAAAGAAACTCTCCTCAGCCTTCTCTTTGTTTTTGGAACAACAAATTTTCAATCAGCGCCCTCTGAAGATCTCATAAGGGAACTGGAAAGCACTTGCAAGAAGCAGACAACCAAACAATTCAAATGTTTACTTGGGGAAAGATATCTTACATCTTAAACTCACTGCCAACTGGTATGAAAAAAACCCGTATTTTGGTTTCTAAAGCTAGGATTGTATTTTCCTCTTAAAACTTCTCTTATCAAGATACTGATAGAAGCAAATCCACTTTTCTACTCCCTTTGTCAAAATTAAAAATTGCCACTCTACAATAATGGAAAATTAGTTACTGTAAATGGAAACATCAAAAGACAAAAACCTTACCTTTCTGAAATGTGACATCCAACTTGCAGAGATATGGTGGAAGTTCCTTAAAAATAAAGAGAAATGGAACACTAATTCAAATGCAGGGATATAATAATGACTTTTCTCAAAAAAGACAAAATAATTATAATTCATAAGCCATGTAAGTTATCTTTCAAGACAAAAATAATATTTTTTTAAAAACCTTCTTTCCCAAAATGTGATTTAGAAGCACCGTATTCATTCCTACTTGAACTATTTGGCATTCTTAGACTTGTGTTACCTGTAGCTGAGTAAGGAAAAATGTTTCCAGATGCCTGTCTGAAAAATCTGAGAATTCCACTTAAATATCAGATGGAAAGACAGTTCTGTAAACCAGGCTTTTAAAACTGTCAATGCAGGCAGGATTCATCTACCGGTTTTCCAATTAAAAAGCTGGTCGTACGAGAAGGAGCTTGTTGACGAAGCTTCCTTTGTCATCAGTATGGCAAAACAGGCCCACCTCCAGAAAGCCATGCATCCAACCTACTACTGGATTGGTTAATCACCCTCTGGAAATGTGCTGTTTTTTCTCCTTTGACTACACATGGAGCCTAGTTAACTTTTTTTTTAAAGACAAGATGAATCCCCTCCTTAGATTTTGTATACTAGACATACACACACATGCACACAACCTTCCTGCCCACCCCAGCCACTCTACAAACACATTTTTAAACACCATCTATTCTTCAACTTACAGAGTATTTCAGGTCGGATATGTTGACATCAACTCCTGTTGATCTCTTCAGGTTCTCATCATGGGACACAACCACTTGCTCATCTTTTGTCAGGTGACAATCCAGCTCCAACATGTCTGTTCCTATATTAACCGCACTGGAAGCAAAGAAGTCTGCCTTGAACCGCACACGTATTTTGTACAGGTCCAAACCTAACACACGCATGTTATTCAAGTAAACTAATCTCAGTGGAGGTATTTTACATGCTTTATGATGCAATGAATCCTCACAATCTTGCTGCAAAGCAAGAAGCAAATAACTGCTGCAGTGGGAAAGCTGATGCAAGAATAAACAACATATCATGAATCAGAGATGGGACTTGAACTCGGGAGCTTTGGCTCAGTCTTCCATAGAAATCAAGCAGCACACCTGCTGATTGCAGCCTACCACCTCTGTATTGAGAAACCTACCTCTAAAGTATCGTTTCAGAATTCTGTGATGTTTATTAGTATCAGCACATATACCACTGGAAGAAGTGAGCTCTTTTTTAAAAGTAATAAATTTTGTTTTAAGCATAAACAACAAATGACAGAGATGTGAAAGCCTTTTTTTACTTGATTTAAGTTTATCAGGAATGGATGGATCAGGAAATTAGCAATGGGGCTTGCAGGCTTTTGGCTTTTTTGGCTAGCAAACTACATTTAAAAATAACTATTATTATTTTAATGAAAAAGTTTTAATTTTAAATTTGAAAAATTAAACCACTAAAACACCCAGTCATCTTTTTCAAAGAAAAAGAGCTATTCCTGTTCCAATCCGCTGCTTTGAAAAGTCCTAATTCAATCCTGAATCCACTCTATAGGAGCTTAGTTCATAGGAGGAGCAATAAAAGAAAGCAGAAAGTAGTGATAATACCAATGAAAAATAAGTACAAGAAACCTCACACCAGAACAAAAAAAACCCTAAGCTTTACTCCAACGAGAAGTGAATTGCTCATTTCATTAGGAAAGATACTCAGAAGGTATCATTCCAGCAGACACCTAAAAGTCCCAGCCTGAAGTCTGAACGCTTCCTGCAGAACACTGGGCTGTTCTTTTTTTCGACCTACAAACAAACCT
The DNA here is from genome assembly GCA_017639485.1 of Pluvialis apricaria. Lineage (NCBI taxonomy): Eukaryota > Metazoa > Chordata > Aves > Charadriiformes > Charadriidae > Pluvialis > Pluvialis apricaria. The sequence continues at coordinate 4,024,987 of CM030024.1, forward strand.
AGAAGATCTGTTGAGTGCAGTCTATACCAGACCCAAAGCTCTGCACCTTCAGTAACAGCCTTTTCCTTAAGAAAACGGCTTTATTGACTGCTGAAGTACAGACTTGCCATAAACATTCACAAATGCAATAACAAAACAAAAAAAGTCAGAACCTGTAAGTGTTTAACACAATTTCTGCTGCAGCTGGGATAATGATCAAGAAGGGGGTTGTCAAATTAAACTAAATTTGTTAACTGTTTTCCAGTGCCACTAATTAAGAATTAGGAGAGGAACAAAATCGTATTACACATGGAAGATACACAGCCTGTTCTGGGTAATTTTCCCTCCTGAGGACAAGCATCTCCAAATATACTATGGGAGATTTGCCAAATTTGTGTAAGACGTTCCCATCTAGTACCACGTATCATCATTTAACCAGCAAAATTTATCAGAAATACTACTGCTTAAGAAATTCACGACTGATGCTGCATGGAAAAAGGAGAACAACAACCTGCCTTGTTAACAAATTTGAGAATCTGCCAGGCTCTTACTAGCAGCTTGCCGCTAAATAAGCTTCCTTAAAGTGCTGCACTTTTTTTCAGCTGGAAACCAGTTTGTTCTGCAACTCTATAGTAACACATCAAATCTATGTTGCTCCAGAGAAGACTCCAGATGTTCTCCAGATTCAGAAGAACATGTTGGATTCAGATCTAACTGCTCCAAAACTCAAGTTGTGACGCAGGCTCACATCTGCAAATTAGGATGATAGAGCTCTGCTTGTGTTTAATTCCAACTGTTTTCAAGTAAAATGACATACCAAGAAATACATAAGAAAAGCCTTACCTTGGAAACTCAATTCCATCAGGCAAGGCCTAATGTAGCACAATGTATAGAGTTTACAAATACTAAGCTGATCACGTACTTTTATTACGGTGACTACAGTGTTTACAGCCTTCTCTCTAAACGAAGTATGTTCATAAAAGAGGAAATACAATGAGAAATTAGCTGGAGAGTTTATTTAGCAGCTTCCTGTCAAGACAATGCTGAAGTACATAGCTGTATTAGGGACAATTAAACTGGTAATTAAATTCTTGTGACATCTTTTATGCCAGATCCCCAAATACTTTGAGACATGACAAATGTCTCTTTTAGCTTAAAATCAGTTGTTTTAAAATCTAAAACCACCACCGAACCAAGAAGAGGAGGAAGAGAGCATCTGTCGTTTGTCTCAGTGGCCAGTCTGGCCCAAACCACGACAACAGTATAACACGATTACAGCCCCACAAAATCTATTAAGCATTTTACCATGCAAAACCAAAAAAAAATACTGGCTTTGGTACAAAAAGGTTATAATTGCTTTCTGGAATATTTGTAAGTTAAGCTAGTATAGAACTTGAAATTACCAGTAAGGTCTCCTTCCCCCATACACTTTGGTTATATATTACTATAATTAATAATTTCTTTATTATTGTGCAACAGTATTAAATATTCTCTGATAATTGTTAAGGTGTAAATAGCCTAAATAAAACTATTTACTTGTCAATACTTATGTTACTGTCAACGAGGCAAAACCAAGAGGGTAGGTCTTACTCTGTAGACAAGCAATCTCTTTTGGATTCAACTACATCAATGGTCAAATATGTCTGCTTGTGCAAACCTGCAGAAACAGCTCTTGCAGGCACACCCCGTTTGGCTTCATGCAAAATCTGATGGGTTACAAATTGATTAGTTCATACCAGCCATCTGAGCCAATCCAGATAATTTTTCACCATGCAGATCACCAATTTTCTACCCAATTCCTTCTGCTAGCTTACCAGTGGAGATGGGAACGAGCGGATGGGAAGGACAAAGCCTTTACCCCTCCACCGAGGAAGTCAGAACACTTTCTACTGCCTAGTGCAAGGGAACCGCTCTGACTCTGCTCTCTGCAGAAGTAATATGCCTTTATTATTCAGCCAAGACAATCTCAAAACAAGTAACTGAACTTTGCTATTGGCAGTTGAGATGAGTTCAAAAAGTGGACATCAACACATTTGTTACACTATAGTCGTAAAATAATTAAAATGCTCAGAAGAGAGACAGACAAATGTCTGTATTATCACAAAACATGATTTGACTCCTAGCACAGTCCTTACTCTAAGTACTACAGCTTATTTCTGTGAATGAAATGTTAAGGTATAACTTTCCAAGAGCCCTATACATATAAACCCAGTATGATACTAAATGAAAATTAAGAAATGGTTAAAAAAAAAGAAGCACTTCACAGAAACTGTGCTAACAGACTTGAAAAAAGGCAGGCCAGCAGGAAAAAAACCACAAAACTATGCTAAGCTTCCATGGAGATAGAAAATACTGCAGTACTTTCAATAGCACTGTTTGGTTGGGAAAGCTGGCACTCCTCAGCCTGCAAGGAAATGTGCAAACTGATGAGGCTACTTAGCACAAAGCAAATTAAAAAAACCACACAAACAAAACAAAGAGAAGCCTGCATAATTTGGTCACTGCTCATTGGCAGCTGGAGTTTTAGATATGCTGCTTTTTTCAAATACCTTTGAGAACCTTGTTAGAATTCACTGCTTAAATGCTGGAGGCTTAAAAGGCTTTCCAGTACCAACTCAATTTTAAACCTCTAGATAAGAGGCTTTCACACATTGTGCAAATGAAGTATGTGTATGAAGGGAAAAAACATAACACAAACATTTTTAATAGCTTTACAGATGGTGTACTAAACGTCAGTTAACATTAGGATTTCAGTCACAATAATTCTAGGAGACAAATTATATACTATGTAACTGTGGAATACCTAAAAGAATTGATTGCAGCCATAATAGCAGTCAATAGATTCAGACTTGCTAAAATCCAGCCTCGTATGCTAATTAGCATATTGGTATAGGCTATGATCTGAACTACATTTTGAGAAACATCAATGTATCTAGAAAAAACAGTGTATGATATTAGCTATGAAAAATAGCTTTATAATGATAAATAAGTTAATGGAAGCAATTACCATTAAACATGGAAGCAGTATTGTTTCATGTTTTATTAACTAGCACAAAAGGAAGCCGGCCTCAGGAGCTTTATTTCCAATTGCCAGTCTACCACATTATTGCTTACAAATCACAATCTGTGGTAACCCAATTCCTTCTTGTTTAAATTGGAGTCATGTTTAGCAATCCACTGTAGTCATCCAAAGGAGAGATGACTTTCAGAAATAGGACACTGTACCCCAAACAACTGATGGAAGTCCTATCTTTCTGGATTGCTTCACTCACTGAAGACAATGAGAACACCGCTGCTTTAGGCATTATTATTAGTTCTATTTGTACTCACTGGTGAAAGGCTGCCATTGTGTTTTCCAGGTTCTCTCCAGCACCTACAAAAATAACAGAAAAACTAAAACACGTACAAAATGCTTTTCCTCCCCTCAATCCCAGAGGAAATAAATAAATAATAAAATGGATTAAAATATTTACATATTTTGAGGAGATATTTGGAGGAATGAGTATGGAGCTAGAGTCAAAAATCCCTGTTGCCACTATCCTACTAGGCATACCCAAGAGACAGGACTTTCTCAAGGTAAAACAATTAAAAAGGAAAAAAAAAAAAAAAAAAAAAAAGACTGTTATCTTGGATTTGTGTAACGCTTTGAATATACAAAATAGGGTGTTTATTCTACCAGAGGTTGGGTGCCCTCTTTTTCCTTAAAGGTGTCATATTTGGCTATGACAATACGATCTACAGGAACAGTATATGCAAAATGTCTACTTCAGAGTTAGTGGGCGGAGTAATAAGAGGAAAGGTAACAAGGCGGGGATGGGACGGGACGACCAAACCAAGAAAAAAAGCACCGAAGACTCTCTAACGTTGATATTCCCTAAACGAGTAACCCAGTTGATGCTCAGAGAGGTGACAACCCCTTTTCTCAGTGCAAGGATACTTCCTGAAACAGCACAAACCTGTCAGTAAAGGTTTACAGTGCTGGCAAAGGGAGGTCTCATACACAAGGAATGAAACACACATCAACTCCAGTTAAGAAACAAAAGGACAAGCAAATTAAATTTTCTCTCAGGCAGGAGTAAACTCTGCCAACTCTTAAGCCATCTTTCTCTACATAGAAATCTTTGAAAATCAGCCTGGTTAGGGACTAGAAAAGGTTGTGCTTTCTCTCTCCGTCACAGAATATGCACTGCTATATACTGAAAGACAAAACAACTTCAGGAAGATACACGTACTGCTGAGGGTATCTACGCAAATTTTACCTACTCTCTGACAGTGATGAATGACAGACTTTGTAAACAACAATTATAAAAGCTTCAACTAAGGCCTTGCCTGTTAACGAGGCTGTACCAGTACATACTTACCTAAGTCTGTGTTTAGTTACTTAATTAAAGCAATGCAATTCTATGCACACGCAACTAGCAATTTAAAATTGTTGTTACCAGGTTAGCTTGCAAGTCTACAAAATGAAAAACTTAACTGACTTAGAATCACAATGAGAAAATCTGCATGGTTTAACGTAACCCAATACTGTTAAGCCTACAGGAGCTTCTGTGATTAGATATTCAATATTTTATGGAATTTGATTGCAGAGCTAGGAATAGGCTGAATGGCAAAAGCGACTGAGCTATAGAGGACAGCACGAGAATCTCATCATATACTTCTGATGATTGCCCAAGAGATGGGAAAAACCTGCATAGGACCTGGATGATTAGTTGCAAGTTAACTGCAATAAAAATTGAGGTTTTAGAGAATTTATCAGCTGTGACAATACAGCCCATACATCCTGAACAGTAAGAGAGGAGGAAAAAACTGAGTCCGTCTTCAATTTGTGAACGAACCAATAGTATCCTAACGTTCCTGGGCAGAAATTTCCAAAAATAAAACTTTAGGTGACTGATCTAACAAGTCACATGTTAAGGAGGCAGGCAGGGCACGTCAAACCAGTCAGTAACAAAACGCCTGACTTGTAGTATTGAGGGGAAATGAGGAAAAAAGTTGAGAGATCAGCTGAAATAGGAATTCTAAATCAGCAACGTGGCTTTCACAAACCACACTTGGAAAAAGGAACTACGACAAGCAAGTGATTTGATGTACTAAATAATTTTCCCTCCTTAAAAATGAAAAGGTTGGGCTGACTGAAGAGCTTCTGACATTTTATTTTCTTAAATGCACCTCCAGATTCACGTATCGTCTATTTGTCTTGTGAACTACATGCATTTCCCATGCAGAAATTACCTTCCCCAGCATACTTTAGCATCCTGTGAGCGAAGGTGACCACGTCCAAACATTATGATTGCGTACCCTAACTTTGAAAGCACCACCATGGGACAAGAGGGAGTCAATGTCAAGCACTGGCTCAAGGAGGTGACCCTTAGAAGTTCTGTTGTTTTGTTTTTTTCCCTGCAATGTAAGCAAAGAAGCCCGTTAGGAAGAACGTTGCCAGCAGGTCAAGGGAGGTGATTGTTCCCCTCTACTCAGCACTGGTGAAACCGCATCTGGAGTTCTGTGTCCAGTTCTGGAGTCCAAAGTACAAGACAGACACAGATCTACCGGAACAAGTCCAGAGAAGGGCTGTGAAAATTAAGGGATGAGAGATTCTTGCATACAATGAAAGGCTGAGGGTGCTGGATTTGTTTAGCCTGGAGAAGAGAAGCTTGGGAGGATCTTACCAACATGTATAAATACCGGATGGGAGGGAGTAAAGAAGACTGAGCCAGACTCTTCCCAGTGGTGCCCAGGGAAAGGGCAAGAGGCAATGGGAACAAATTGAAATACAGGAAGTTCAGTTCATAAACATACAAAAAAACCCTAGTGTTTTTTCTTAAGAGTGATCAAACTTTGGAACAGGCTGCGGAGCCTCTGTCCTTGGATGTATCCAAAACCTAACTGGACAAGGTCCTGATCAACCTGCTTTAGTTGGCCCTGCTCTGCTCAGACGAGACAATCTCCAGAGGTCCCTTCCGATCTCAACTATTCTATGATTCTATAAAAATCATCACGCTACCCTGTCTCAAAGACCCTGCAATTCAGTCCATGCAGCTGGCACTGACAGAGGACTCTAACACAGAATATCAAGACTTAATTACTGATCTCAGAAATGACCAATTTTAACACTATGGAGAAGTGAAAAAATAATTCAGGGATGCTTCCACTGGCGAGCCATAAACTGAAACAAGAAAATTCTTGCATGAAGAAAGAAGCAAACTCAAAACCCACAGACTCAAAAAACTTCACATACATGGCTTCATCTCAGAGAAGAAAAAGACAAACAAGTGTTATCTTGATCTCCAAAGTTAATAGGAGTAATGCAATAGGAAACCTGACACTGAGTCTAAAGCTACAGGATGACTAAAGCCTGATGAGAATTTAAGTCCCACAGGAATTAAAGTTACAAGGTAAATACTACAGAGAGTAAAGAGTAAGTGATCTTCAGTCTCATAGTACCCGATGAGTAATAAGCTGCCAAATGTTAAGGGCTGTACTTCTACTGTAGGTGTATTTCACAGCAAACATGCAGACACAGAACAATTTGAAGACCATGGACTTTGTCTCTGAACGCCTAATGAATAATCCTCCCATTGAGTAAGGCTTTCCTGTTCTTCTAGTGATTAGTACAACTGGCCAAAACACTTGCATTCTAGGCTTCAGGCTGTGTATCCTAACTAAGGTCATTGCAAAGAAGTGAGAAGAAAAGAAGATTAAGGAGATCATACCAAGTTCGAACAAAGTCATCCGCAAGTTTTTAATAGCTTGCAAATTAACAAACAAACAGGTATCAATCAAAATTGGGAACCTTTGTTTGTTGAAAGAAAATACATACCTACCAGGAAACGGCTAATATACACACTCCAAACCGAAAGGTGCATTTTATGCTATACTTAAGACCATAGTTATAAAGAAACTTAATCTGTCATATAAACTAAATGAAAGAAATGCAAGTAATAAAATCTAGAAGAGATCACCCCTAATTTTTATATTTTAGTAATTCAAGGCTGTAGAAATAGTTAAGGACCATCGGCTAGAACTGCGATCAGACACTGCATAAACTGGCACGAGATATGACACCGAAAACTGTTTCAACCCAACATCTGACATATCTCCCATGGAACTTCGGGGAAAAATATTTACTAGAAAACTTACTGACACTATTTGCATGAACTGAATGGGGCAGCAGGGAAAAGCGCAGAACTGATCTTCAAAGAACAGGAAAATACAATTTGCTGTTTTGGGGGGTTTTTTTTCCTCCCAATGCTTTGGAAAAGGCAGAAGAAACTTTAACGACATCTTTTAGCTATTTTAGACGGAAGCACCCAGCGGACCCACGAGGCCTTGGCACAAGGGGCACGCAGGAGGCAAGACTCTCAAAATGAGATCGGCTTTACCACAGCACTGAGCCATTGACTGTCTGCAACAGCGCGGGGAGCAAGAACACGGCCACAGCAAACTGCATTTCTTCTGGAACCAGAAAGCGAGGCAAATCGGCAGTTAGCGGCAAGAAGATTGATCTTTTGTACCCGATCTAAGCGACAGTCAGCCGCCTCCCTCACTAGGACGAGAAATACCGTGATACAGAATCATTAGGGAGCAAAAAAAAAAATATATACGTTTGCGAGGGGAAACCATCACGACCCCACGTAAAACAGGCAGATTTCGGCTGACGCGTTTCGAGTTCGGAGATTAATTCAGCTTTGAAATCAAGCACCGGTCAGCAGGTGGCACCTAAAATTAGGTTGCGGGAGGAAGGTTTAAAGGGAGCCCGCTGCGAGCGGCCGGCAAAGCCGCGGCGGCCCCTCAGGACCCTCCCGGCAGGGGGGGAGAAGCGCCCTGAGGGAGCGGGGAGGCATCGGCCCCTCAGCGCCCGGAGCCGGGCAGCGCTGCAGCACTCAGGGAGCGGCGGGCGGCCGCAGCCTTCGCCCGCCTGAGGGGAGGGAGGGCGGGAAGAGGATCCCCCCCCTACCCCCGGTGCTCCCTCCCTCCCTCACTCACCGCCGCGGTGGGAGATGTGCCGGCAGCGGAAGCGCTGCCGCTTGGGTCGGTGGAGCAGCCCCGGACACTTGAGGAGAAGCGCCGAGGTGAGGACGTATCCGCCCAGTGTGGAGAGCAGGTACAGCGTGGCCGACATCCTGCGCCTCTCGCCGGCTAACCTCGCTCCCCGCCCGGCCTCGCCCGTCCTGTCCCGTCCCGTCCCACCCCTCGCCTCGCCCGGCCCGGCCCGGCCCGGCCCGGTCCGCAGCCGGTTCCAAGCGAGGCGGCGGCGGCGCTGCTGCGGGAGCCGCTGCCACTGCGGCCGCGCAGCCGCACCGCACCGCCTCCCCTCCGCCCCCGGGCCGGGGCGAGGCGTCAGTGCGCAGGCGCGGAGGGGGACCTCCACCCTTCCCGCCAAAGGGTCCCCTCAGGGGGTTCGGCCGTGAGGAGGGATCGCCTCAGGGGGCTCGGCCGCGCCGCCTCATCTCTCGCAGTTGTTTTGGTTTGCTGTTTTTTTGGGGTTTTTTTTTATAACAAATTCCGCGAGCGACTTCCAATTACACACTTTAATTTCCCATTTCGCTTTCCCCACTGCCTTGTAGCGGGGCCGCATCTCACAGGGACGACTGTTCTCTGTAGCGCTTTTCATTTTATTGATTGCGCTCGGGCATGGCTAAATGCTTGGTAAATCTAAGTTCATTAAGGTACCGTGTTTTTCACAGGCGCAGGGAGGTGTTTTCCACACCCAGCCGATCAGAGGTGCCGAACGCTGAACAGAAACCAGGTCTCAACTCCAGTCATGTGGTATAATTACTGTATCCTGACAAATTTAATTTGCCAATTTTGTATGCATGCTAATTAAAAAACAAATACTCTAGAAATTAAATTAGGCCTCAGCATACAGCCAATATCACTAATACATCTTACCTTGACAAAATGTTAGAAGTTTATTTACTGTGACTAATTTTTTGGCACCGACAGCCACGTGTGAAGCTCGCAGGATTTAAGCCACCTTTCAGTACACCACATCACACATCTTTTGGAAAGCATAGTGTAATTACTCAAACTTCCTCAATTTCAGATTCACAGGGGGCCAAAACCATCCTTTTAGCAAACAGAAGTGTTTAATCACGACAAGTCAGGCTATACTGACAAGCTGTAGCTGCTTATAATGAACAAGCTTATACAGCTCCACATTTTCCACAAATTTACCAGCAGGTTTAGTTTCCAAAGAGACCTGTCATTCCAAAATATGAAATTAAGTTGGCTTCTTAACAAAATCTGATCTACGAATCCAAATACGGTAAAATATTTCAACTTGATATAGGCAAGCACAGTTTCTGGCCATGGCGTTAATGCAAATCAGAACTGCAATACTTTTTTTTTTTAAAAAAAAAAAAAGGCAAGATCAAAGACAAATGATTTCTCGCATCACCACATTAAAAGCACCTATCACTTACATAGAAATAGCTTGTTTAGAAAAAGAGAAAAGATTCTGCTCATCGTTGCCTCAATATGACAAAGGCAACCCTTGATTTCAGGCAATGCTAATTTTTAAATATTCCTAAACATGTAGGTAGAAAGATATGATGGGGAAAAGCACTCTCATGAAAACATCTAGTAATACAGGCTCAGGGCATTGCGATAATCACCTTTTATTTTTTTACATATGAAAATTTAATAAACGGAAAATTTACATGTCTTTTGGGTTCCTTTATCCACTTTTGTATCAGACCTTATTTTAAACCTGACTGTTCCAGTGAAATAAAACGGGCTTCACTAGATCAGCAATAGCTGGTTTGTTACAGACAGAAATGCAAATCCAGGATTTAGATTGAAGATAGTATTTTTAAACGAAAAATCAATCTACCAGACTAAATGTTATTGTGTAATCGCTTTCAGTATTCCTCGGAGAACTTTGTAACTCATTAATTGTTGGCTTTCTTTGGGCGGAAAGCAGGGTCCACGTTCCGTCACGTATGCGTAAGGAAATCTAAGCACCCACAGTCCATCAGATGGAAGGGTTATTTCCTGCTTCTCAGGGTAAAATACAGGACAAGGTGGTGGCCCTGGTTGAACCTGAAAACAGAAGGAAATGTAAGTAGGTAATCAAACATCATTAGAATCTAAAGAAAAAAAAAACAAACTTAAGAGCAAACTGAATCCAAGGAATTCTATGAAGTCTTGTCTACAACCAGGTCCTTATCCACTTTAGCACGCTCCAGGAAACCACTGCGCCGTTACTGTGAGACATCCATACATTTCCATTTTTATCACAGGGAAGATGTTGAATTTAAGGCTGCAGATTAGTTCCTCCACCAAGGAGATCCACAGTACAAACACAAGCCATTCACCTCTCGGGCAGGAGTAAACGCTGTGTTAACAGCGGATTTCAACACTGTAGCACAGATACCCCCCGAGCTGTTACCTCACTCAAAACTGATGTGAATTTTCAAGGATTTCAGCAACATTTAATACATACATAGTTTGTATTAAAAGATTTAGAAAGTCTTATTCGCATGAGGAACTTATACAGGAACCCACAACACAAAGCATACGGGATTTTCCAAAGAAAACCACACCCTGAGGGATCAAAAGCTGTGGTACAGATGTGAGCTGGGAACAAAGAACAAAATAAGTATTGACACAAACTGAACCTTCGGTTCTTGCCTCAAACAGCACCACAGTAAATTGCAAACAGCATTGAAATTTTGGTGTTGGTGTCCAGGTTTCAGTCAATAATCTTCCTTTAACTTCTAAAGCAAAGCAGGTTCATATCCGAGCAGTTGAAGGTGTCCCATAAAAGAAGCCAACTCCGTTGTTTTGTGATTCGGTATGAAGGATCTCGCAGCACTTCTCAAATGGCTCGAAGGGTTACAAAACGGCCCAAATCTGCCTCCCCCCCACTCATACGGATGCGTTTCATGCTGACTGCTGTTATTCAGTGACACTACTATACAATGAACACCGATTGCGTTGCCATAGTCTAATAAATAGTAAGTGCTTTTGTGCACACAGTATTTCACATGGCAGCAATTGAAGGACGATACACCTGTTCATAGCTTACTAACTTAAAAAATAAGAAACTGTAAATGGAGCTTTCTCCCCATTTTTTTAAATACACATTTGAAAATGGGGAAAAAAAATCTCCCATTAAAAAAATGCCAACACCTTTTCACCTCCTAAACTCAAAGGGTAACTAATAATAACTAATCTCAGCAATGAGTCACTGCCTTGCTCTATGACATTTAAAAAATTCACTCTTACGCAGTCATTACTCACTTGTTATCTTTCTAAAAAGAAGCAATTATTACAGTACAGAATGCTATTAATTCATCCTTGGTAAAGTGTTTTTTAAAACTTACTTTATACAAAGTATAAAGCTGGCATAAGCCAATCTTGAAGTTTAAAAAAAGGCAACTGTTTATAAAAACAGATACTTTTGGTGATTACTGCCTTAGAGAACTTGACCAAAGTTGGTTGGAGTAGCATCCCTCTGACACCCTTTGCCCATCAGCCTTGCGCCTCCGGGTCCTGCAATTAAATGTTGCAACAACCAACCCCTTCTCTGCAGTTATCAGATTCCCTCTTCCGTTCCTTACCTGAGGCGTTAGTGTGATCTGCAGCGGAGCATCAGGAACCACCACAAAGAGTCTCATGAACTGAGCGTAATGGGGCTTGAGTCCTCGTCCCTGAGTCGACGACAGGATGTACAGCGGCATGTCAGAATTGAGGGCTTTGATGGCGGATTCCTTTGGCCCTCCTCCCATCACTTTCATGACTTTATCAGGCCCTGAACACATGAACCTCCTACCACGTGCGTCTTCGTATTCAAATCCTACGAAAGCTCGAGCTATGTCATCTCTCCGTCTTCCTCTTCCCATCACAACCGCACTTCTTTTTCCAGGAACAGCCTTGTTCGGCGCAGGCCAGGAATTGGTATCCAAGTCTCCTTCATCTTCCGTTCTCGTCCTGATGACAATGTCCCAAGGCATTAAATAGTTTGTTCCCGGGATAAAGCCTTGTTGGTCTAAGCCTGTGTGGAAGTTATAAGCCTTAGCAGGCCCCAGCTTAACCAGCGACCAACTGGAGAATTTGGGCAAAAGCCCTTTGGGGCAATTAGAATGGAGCATGCCAGGGAGGTACTCGACAGTGGATGCCTGGCGATCCACCAGGCTTGGCCTCTTCTCACTTTTGGAGTCCCCGCTCTGCCCATGACTTTCTGCGTTGTCCCCTCCGCCCTGGGTGTCAGGCGGGTAAGCGCCCAAGCTGCCCGTCGACTGACCCAGGCTGAGGGCTAAGCTCAGGCCCGTGCTTTCTCCCTGAGTCTGAGGTTCTTTTTCTTTCAGTTTTTCAATCTCACCATCTGGAGGGGCAGGCGATGACTCATCCCGAGCAGGTGCTGGATCAGGTGTGCTTGGCTGAAATATGGGAAAGTTGATGTGCTCCAGTTTCCCACAGCATTTTTCTTCCAGCAGCTATGAGAAAGAAGATGCGGTTAACTTTCCATCTTCCCTCTCTGGGATGAGGGAGTTCAGAGCCATAACATTCAGCAGCTACAATTAAGAATCAAGAGGTTTGCGCTACGTGAGAACCAAAGCAGTGATGGGAATACAGCCCACAGACGTGATGGATTTAAAATTCACATGAACCAACACACTTGAAGTGTAAATAGATGCTCCTGTGTGCATGCATGGGTGGAGACTGGAACTGCCCACTCTGGTCAGCCCATCACCCAAACCATTTCTGCTCCCAGAAATACCTCGCCCAAGCAACATTTACAAGCTGATAAGGTTAAGAGAAAACTTAATTGTAGTCACTTCAGAATACAGACTTTGTTGATGAAGCAAAAGCACTGCTTGAAGCAAAAATAGAGACCTAATAGTTACCTGGTAAAAGTCATAATTAGCTGCTTTGATATCAAAGGGATCATCCCGTGGAGCTTGTTTCCTCCCACAGTTACAGGCACCAGTGGAACGAGCCCGGCTGTTGTGGTACAGGACTGGAGGATTTCTGTCTGCTTCCGGCTTTTCCCCTAAAAGCAAAAATCAATCAAACCCTAGATAAATTGCTCACCATTTCAAGAGATTCTCCAATTCCCTTCATCCACTGTTTCCTCCCTGCTATATACACATGCAAAATTATTTGCCAGCAACGCCAGTTTGTCAAGGAACTCCTCCCTTTCCCATTTGTAATACAAAGTTCCAGTGTAGGTTATATCACTAACCTGAATCTTATTTATGCCTTTTAGAAAAAGGTTGTAAAAGAGTTTTTCTGCCTGCAGTAAGAGCGTATCAAGGTTTCCATTCCTTGACTGGCATCAATCAAGCTATTTAAAAAAGGGGGAGCACTTCTGCTTCCTGGGAAACTTTTGTTCTCTTACACATCTCTGGTTAGGAGGACTCCAGTGTAATGTCTCTAATTACCAAAACAGAATCAAAGTTCCTACTAATGGTGCACTTGCTCCTAAACATTACTCAACATCAAGGAACCCCGCACAACAGTTCTGCTATAATTAATCCCGCTCTACAAAGATGAGGCTTTAAAGCTGTCAAGCTTTCATCTTCCATAACATGGAAGAGTCAGTGTTTTCAGCTTAAGATGAGACACCTTAAAGCAGGTACAAAATTAAACCACGAGACCCCGTTACAAGTGAGCTTCTTACCTGCTTTTGGGAGCAGATGAAATTTATGCACGCAGTGCTGGTCAGTCAAACTTCGCTCTTCGCAAAGCTGATGCCCGTTGCTCCAGAATTTGTAGCAGTCCTCGTTAAGCTGCATGGCGTACTTATGAAAAGCGGGGCCGCGGGCATGCTGACTGTACACACGCAAGGCCTGTGCCAGCTGGTTCTTATGGACCGTCATGGTGTAATTGTGGGGCAGGTTGGACTGATAGGCGCTGTGGGCCATGGGGAGAGCTTTCTGACAACGGTTTTCAGAGAACTTGGTGTCTATATCTAAATAGCCTTCCAAGACTTTGATGCTACCCATGACTTTTGAGCTCAGTTCCCCAGTTAGAGAGGTCGGGTCATCATCTTTGCCTTCAATGGTCACTTCATACAGTTTTAAAGCTGCAGCGACCCACTTCTGGTAGGTTGGGAGCTCAAAGTGAGAGGGCTGCGGGTTCCTCCCCACGCTGTCATCGAAGCCCTTCTTGCTGAGCACCAGCTCCACGTGCTGCCACAAGAACTCCTTGAGGGTGCAGTCCACAAGCTGCCCAGAGGAGCTGGAGCTGCTGCTGCTGCTCTCTGCATGGAAGGACAGCTGCTGCCTGCCATGCCGCATCATCTGATACCTCCTGGGTCCTGACAGGGTGGGAGCCAGCAGCGAGTCCGTCTCTCTCATGGTGCAGTTGCTCCTGAGTTGGTCGAGAAGCATGGCCACCGGATCATCTCCGTCCTGGGGCCCACCAGCCACAATGTACACGAAAGCCTGGTTAGCAGGCACGGTGAAGAGGCAGTTGATGCTCTGGTTAGTTAGCACCCTGCTCTTGCGGAAGATGCGGTAGATCTGATCCTCCAGAGCATGCTGCAACCTCCTCTTTGGGGAGTGCTTCTTGGGGGGAGGCTTTTCCAGGTGACCACAGGGGTCCTGGCCCCTGCTTGGGAGGGGATCCACCTTGAGGGCCCCGTTGAGCTGGAAGAGGAAGAGGAGGCGTGGAGGGCATGGCCTGCAGTTGAGCTTCCACTCCTTGCCGACCGGGCAGTCTTTGATGGCAGCCTTCAGGGAGGGCAGCACCTTCTGCCGCAGCCCATCCAGCGCCCTGAAGACGCGGTCATAGGTGATGTCGAAGGAGCAGGTGGGATGCACCAGCAGCAGGATGTGGCAGACGGAGAAGAGGTAGAGTAGGCTCAGGCAGTGCAGCTTCTCCTGATGCTTCCAGAACTCGTGGGCCTCAGCGTGAGGCAGCGGGACGGGGCCACCGGGGTGGCCGGGCCCGCTCTCCCTGCTCTCGGCCGCCGCCAGGTCCCCGCAGGCCCGCAGCAGCTGCGGCGTGTCGCAGATGGAGGTGAGCACCAGGTACAGCACCCGGCTCTCCTGGCTGTAGTAGGCCTGCAGCTGGTTGTAGTCCTTAGCCGACGGCTCGCCCTCCTGCCCCGGGGCGCCGTCCACCAGCTCGGGGTCCTCCTCCTCGAAGAGGGGGAAAACCTGCCGGTCGCACACGGTGCTCACCAGGGCCGCCTTCTCCGAGCACAGCTGCAGCGCCGTCTTCCCGAAGATGCCCACCACGCACACCTCCTCATCGCCGGCCGCCCCCGGACCTCCGCCCCCTTCGGCGGCTGCCGTGGCTGCCAACAGCATCTCCCGCAGGCTGACGGGCCCCACCGCCGCCGCCGCCGCCATGGCTCCGCTCAGCCCGGCGGGCAGCGGCATGGCCCCGCTCCGCCCGCCCGGAAGCGGCGGCGCCCCGGCCCCGCGCATGCGCAGCCCGGCGGCGGGGGGCGGGCTCGGGGAGGGCTGGCGGCGGCGCGGGCGTTCGGGAATGCCGCCCCCCCCACACACACACACACCGGTGCCGGTCAGAGGGAGCGGGGGCTGCCAGCGGTGCGCCGCGGCAACGCTTTGCGATAAGGCAGGCGCAGCCACGCGGCGCGGCACGGGTGGTGGAAGTCTCAGGCCTCCGGGCCGGCTGTCGGTCCCGCGGGGCCGTGGTGTCCCCGGTTCCCGGCTCCCCCCCCCCCGCCGGTCCGCCGCCGCCGGAGGACTTGGCTTCGAACGCCGACGGGCGGTCAGGCTTAACAGCAGCGCAGTCTTTGGACGCGGCAGGTGATCTCACAGCAGCCAAAAGCGATGCGCAGTACGACCGCTTCATACGTTTGGGGTTTTTTTTCACCCGCGTAATTGAAATGTTTGTGGAAAGTCGCAGCCTTTGGGTTTTAATTAACATTAGAGGGCTAAACTGCCACTTTTCTTTGAACCTGCGTAGTTACCATCAAGATTTGTCTTGGTAAAAAAACCCGTAAATACTGAATTTCAGCAAATACACGCAAATTTATATTACGAGGAGCACCAGTGCTGGGAACATAATGGTCCCTGCTTCCGCAGCAGCCGGGGGGCAAAAGCCCGGGGAAATCTCATTGGTGTTTTGTTTTTGGTTTTCTTTTTTTTTCCATTAACAGAAAAGATGCCCCAAGACTGAAAGACATTAGAAAGACGCGGCCTTTAAAAATCAGAATTCTGAAGGGGTTTTTCATAATGCCCCATTCTCGTATGCACTCGATTTACTTACAAATACATATGCCTGAGTGAGATAAAAACAGGATTCAAGTGGCTTCCTGACCACAAATGAAAAAATATATTGTTCCATAAACCTACTTTTGTTCATCAAAGCTGTTTGCAGCGCTTAACCGGGCTGGCGAGGGACTCTTCGGGTGAGCCATCTGTCAAAACAAGAAAAGGGTCAGATCTTGGAAGGTGAACTTAGTGCTAATTATGACTGAGATAAAATCTAGCACAATTCTTAACTGACACTCATAGAAGAAAACAGACACAGCAAAAAAATAGAAGACACCATTAACCCTCAGATCTTGGTCTCCTGCAAACGGGAGCTACGATGTCAGAGATCACGTCGAGGCACTAGAATGGCCATCAAAAAAGCAACCTTTCTTCTTAACCACTGTCAAACAACCAGCTAGAGGACAGGCAACAGCATTTCCGTTCGGCAGTTTCCTTACCATTAAAATGGGAACTGGTAAAACAAGCGCCCTTGTTTAGGGGTACTTAGGGCTTTTGGAGGAGAATTAGGGAGAGACTGTAACCTGGGTAATACAATGCACTGCACCGTAGGGAAAAAAAATCAGCATGAAATGCTACGGATTTTAAAGTTTGTCGTTCCAAAAAGAGACACATCACGACTTGCCTGAAATTTGCGCCGTAGTGCCTGTGTCATTATTGGTGTCAGCCCCGATCCACATTCCATGTTTTCTTTACTATTCAGTGGAGTGCCGCCGGGACTTCTGAAAAAGATTGGAAACAAGGGGAATTATGATTAGTTCTCTATTTTTCCTAGAAAAAACAAACACGAGAAGAGAAAGGAACTTACCTTTGTATATTGACTTTCTTCAGATGTTTTCGAAGATCTAACTGATTTTTAGGAGGGGTACTAACAGAACAAAACAAGTTGTTAAAATAAAATCTTTTCCACACTGTAAACAATATTAATCACTGTTTAAAACAGAAAAATCTAATAGCAAAGAAAGGTAGAAAACATCTTACATTAAGGAGTTCGTAATGTGAGCTGATGGCTTGGATTTAGGCCTCAGACTAACACTCTGTAAATCTGAGACTGTAATTAATGCCCTGCGTGTCTTCACTGGTGATTCTGCCTAAAGTGAGAAAAGAAATGTTACCACAAATAAACTTTAGAAGGCCTCATTAACCTTAACTCTATTTAATATTTATATTTGGAAAGACCATTTGTGGTTTATGGCTTTTACGCTTTTTTGAATCATTAAGATTTTAATGTGCTTTGGACAAAAATAGCTTTATTTAAAAAAAAAAAAAGAAAAGAAAAAAGACTTCTGCAAGCAAGACTTCAGGTAGGCAAAAGAAAGCCTAAAATCTGTAACACACAGACATAGACATAAAGCTACCTGTCCTTAATCTAAAATGAGGAGAACTGTCCTGCATGCTAGCTGAGATTGGAGTTAGTCACTTAATTTCTTCCCTTTGAATGCCCAGGTGCAGAATTAGGATTACTTAATGCTTGTCTTTGGGGTTTTGGAAGAGAAGAATTAATTTATTGAAAACATTCTGTGAGGGGCTAAGACAAACACTGCAGGAAATACATCAGTTCCAGCGTGGAGTTTGCCCAATACACCATCATCCATTTATCCACGTGTTCTCCGGTTTACCTCGTCCCTTCTCAGGGTGCCGTCTGTCTTCTTCAGTTTAACATTCAGGAGATCTTTGAGAGTGATCTGCATCGGCCCATCGTTTTTCAGTGATGGTGCCTGAAAACAAAGGTGGATGGAAGGGAAATTAGGATCGACACGTGACAGAGCATTCACAGAGACTCCCATTCCTGATGAAAGCAGGCCCAAAGAACCCAGCCACGAGCGAAGAAAGAGAGGAATGTTTTACTCCCTACCAGAAGTGCTTTCGAGCCATTGCCACGTTTGAGGAGGAGAGGTGCTGGAGGCAGTTTTGGTGGGGGCAGTGGTGGTGGTGGTGGCGGCGGCGGAGGAGGAGGAAGAGGTGGAGGGGGTGCAGATACAGGCTGCAGCTGCATTGCAGAAGGCCCAGATACGGGTGACGGCAGGTCCAGCTGCGTTTGTACAGGACCACCCAGAACTGGTTTATTACACCTTTGACAGAGAGCATTTTCTGAAGAGAAGGCTGCAATTCCATTCATCTGAAAACAATATAAATAAATGAGAGAATATCAAATCCACTGGCAAAAGTAGATGGAATTTCAGACAAGAGAGGTTCTGGCTTCAGTTGATCCAGAAAGACACAAAAAGCCTCTTATGAGGCTGGCCAGCAAACCAGTTCCCTCTAGCTATGAAGTAACTGCAGTTTAGTAATGCTGAATGTGAAGAAGAGGTGAAACACTGCCCAATGAGAAGCGTGTAAGACTTCAGCTTATCTGCGCTGACCACAGTTCCTTACATGCTTACACAAGCAAACCGTACCCTGCCCCACTGGGACTGAGACTGACCTGGAGGCTTCTTTGTAGTCTGGAAAATTCAGTTTCCAACTTTTCCAGCTGCTCCCTGAACGTATTTAGCTCCCTTAAGTAGATTTGTGATGGAAATACGGTGTCTTTAATCACCTTAAAACTCTAAGCGTAAAAAGAAACCAGATAAGCGTTTTCACCAAGTTATGTTTCCAGAGACAGAGCTATGATTAGTATTGAAAGTTCTATTGCAACGTCTTCTCATTGCAATCAACAGAAAGGCACAACACAAAGATACAAAATTTCACCAAATATTTCCCTGGCAGGAACCCAAGGAGTGACTTTCTCAAAAAAAAAAAAAAACCTTTAGCTTCATCTACGAATTCTAAAGTACAATTCACATTTGACCTAAAAAATTCATACAATCATTTCTGCTATGAAAGAAAGACCGCACACTCTGTCACTGCAAATCCTGCTGATATTGCAATAAAACCCCTACGATTTCACGTATGCATTTAATGTCCACAGTGGCCCTGGCACTCTTCTCATACTTATTCCTTCAACAGTAAACACAAAATACACTTCGGATGTTTCAATAGATGTAACTAAATTTACAGCTTAGTTCTCAAATCTGACTGTATATTCTGCACCAGAGCGCTAAGTACGACCTTACACATTGGAAAAAATAGAGAAGTAAGAAACTTACCTGTGCAACCGTGTTCTGGCACCAACAATACAAGAAGGATGCTGTTGTTGTAAAGGGCTTTACCATGTTTTTTACGCTGGGCGAGGCTAATGACCAGAGTGAGGACAGATAGCTTGGGACAGATGATGTGTTCGGAGGGAGATCACCTGCTGACCTGGGACAGAACATTTCAGAATGAGAGCACAATTCTATTTATTATTTCAGCCTTTAAAAAGGTTAACAGTGACCAATCATCTGGAAATGGCGAGTACCAGCAACAGCAGGTGACAACAGAGTAAACATGAGCACAGAGACCAGGAAAGACCAAGATACATTTCAATAAAGGATGGGGGGGGGGAATAAATCATATTCGTAATATGTTTTTATCCAAACTGCTTTTCCTGCACATTAAAGTTAACGATGGATAAGAGTATTAGAAGATAACACGATTAAATTATTCCACAGCATCCATACCAGAATGTAGATACTCTGAAAACAATTCTGTTACGTCACTTCCATGAACCATCAGGAGCAAACAGCAGACCCAGAGATTGAGTTAAAAGGAAAATTTCCAAAGGATCCTCTTACCGTGGAGGACAACCTGAGCCCTGTGGGTCTGGGTTTACAGCATCTTGGGTTTTTCCCTGTAGAAACTTTGCTCTGGCTCTCTGTTTTCGCCGGCATTTCTTATATTTCTTTGCCATTACTGTTAAAAAAGACACAGCTAAAATTAATTCATAGAAAAATACCCGCTTTCACGTGCGGACAGGGGTACCACCGAATAGGTGGTGAAGAACATGGACTGCACCTCCAAAATCCAGTCAGAAGTTATTCACTTGGTTGTCTTGATAGAAACATTACATAAAACCGATATCCCTAAGTTCCTGTGATCTGCTGGGATGTATTTGTACATGAGAGGAGTGAACAACGTAAAAAGTACTATTTGATATGGGCTTCTGTTGGCAGTTTTTCTTTATTCGGAAGTGACAAATAACTGCATTTGGGGGAAATTACATTTGTGGAGGAGGCAGGCAAAAGATGCAAAGGCACCACAGAAAGAGGGCCCGGGACCTCCCTCACCGCAGGCGCTGCCTCGAGCGTTACCTCAACAACCGCCCCTCGCCCCTCCGCGCCCCGGCAGCCTCCCCGCTCCCCGGGGAGCCCGCACCGAGGAGCGCCCGGTTCCCCGCACACAGCCGCCCCACTCGAGACAGAGTGAAAGCGGTGTGGGGGTACCAGAGGTGACCGCAGTCCCGAAGCCGCCCGCCCGCCCCTCACCTCCCCGGCCGCCGCCGCCGCCGATTCAAACCGCTCCCCGCGCCGCCCGCAGCCAATGGCAGCGCCCCTCTCTGCCGTCACTCCCACCCACCCCCCTCGCCGCCCGCTGATTGGCCACTGGACAGACGCGGGCTCGACGGGAGCATCCAAGGGCCAATCGCGGGCCTAGCGCTGCCCCGCCCCGTCCTGGGTCGCACTGAGGTGATCCGCCCCGCCATTGGGTAAAGGTTTTTCAGCCCCGCCAATCAGCTGCGGGAATCTCGGTCGGCTGGGAAAGGCCAATGGGGTTGGCAGGTGGGGGGACACCGGCCCGCCGGAGGCAACCGGAGGCGGTGACCGGTGCTCCCCCGCCTCGCCGGAGACGAACGGCAGCTAATCGACCGCTCCCCTTCCCGCCAATTGCAGCGTTGCTCTCCCTACTCCAGCCAATCACCGCTAGATTCCACTGTGGACCAATGGCGGCTCGCAGCGCCCCCCCCTCCCCCCAGCCAATCACTGGCTGCAGCTTTTCTACCAACCAATGGGCTCCCCCCTACCTCGGAGAGGGTTTACATTCTTCCCCACCCAATGGCGAGCGCCCTCTGTCAGCGGCCACCCAATAGGAGAAGAGCGGCGAGTGACAGCTGCCCAATGGGAGCCGCCGACTCTCCCAATCCTGCGGAGCAAGGGGGGGGGGGGGGGCGGGGATGGTGGTGGTGTGGGGGGTGTGGGTATCTCCCCGCCGCCGCCGCCGCCGCCTGAGGAATGTCAACTATTCAACATGGAGACGGCGGTTACCAAGCTCGAGACACTGGTGAGTCCGGGCGGCGGCCGGACGGAGGGGCGGCCGGGCCGGCGGGCGGGAGCGCTTCGGAGGACACAGTGCTGCCGCCTGAGGGAGGGAAAAACCGGGGGGGGGGACGCGGGCGCGGCTGGAGGGGGGGGGGGGCGTCAGGGGAGAGCGGCCGCTTTCAGCGGCCGCTCTCCCCTGACGCCCCCCCCCCCCTCCAGCCGCGCCCGCGCCCCATCCGGGCCCTTGAGCGGAGCCCTCGACGGGGCGACCGCCGTTCGGGTGAGGCGAGTTCGGCCGGGCCGGTCCATTCCACTGCTTCCCCCCCCCCACACACCCCCCCCGCGCCTCCTCCTCCTCCTCCCCAGAGGGGCGGGGCTTTGACGGTGCCGCTCCATTTTCTCTCAGGGTGGAGCTCTCACCTGGGCTGAACCATTTTGGGGGTTTTCCCCCCCCCCCGTTTGCGGGGGTGTCCGGGGAAGAGAGACCGGATGGGTTGGTCCATTCGCAGGGAGGGAGGGGGGGGGAGCGCGATGCGGCGGGATGGTTTCCCACCGGCGATGGATGGCTTCTCGCCGGGGGTGGATGGCTTCCCGCCGGCGTTTCGCTCCTCAGACTCCGCTTCTCCTCTGCCCCTCCGGAGAGGAGAAGCGGAGCCGGTAGCGGGAAGGGAAGAGGGAAGCCTCCCCCATCTCCTCGCCGCGGGTGGGCGCTGCCGGGCCGGGCCGGGCCGCTCGCCCTGAGGTGAGGGGCGTGAGGGGGCCGCCCGCCCGCCGGCCCCTGAGGAGAGCAGCGCCCGCCCCTTCAGCGCTCCCTTCTTTGCGGGGTCTCGGTTACAGCCAGTCCTGAGGAGAGAGAGCGGCTTTTTTTTTTTTTTTTATTTATTATTTTTTTATTTTATTTTCCGCAGCCGTTCAAGTTCATGTAGTTTTTGCCAGCGTTTAACTTGGTTTCAGCGCTCTTTGGGCCGGCCCCTGAGGGCAAGGCTGAGCCACCTTCTGTAATAGCCGCCTTTCTGCCGGCCCCGCGCGTGGAAAAGCAAAAAAAAAAAAAAGGAAAAAGTTAAAAAGAAAGTCTGTCATGTATTGAGAGGCACCGGACAACTGTCTCTTTAAACAGCCACGTTCCCTGTGGCATTCTTCAAATCTTGGTCTTCGTTTTTGCTTCTATATAACGTCATCTTGTTTGCACTTTTAAGTTAAAATCCTTTGGGAATATTTTATGCATCCAAATGCTTAATAGGTACTATAACTTCTGTGTCTAAATCCCTACATAAATTAAAGTGCTTGTGCTGACACAGTTCTCCAAAATATGACGCTCCTTCGGGTTTTTGCTTGGAAACTTCCAGAAGTTTTTTTTATAATTTTAATTGTCCTGGCAGCAGTGTTAGGTAACTTAATTGATAAGGCACAAGTGTCCTCGTGGAGAAAAAAGTACGTTATTCAATACAGAGACAATAACAATAGATTTGTCTTTTGGTTGTTTTTTTTTTCCTCCGGCAATCTTGGTTTCAACTTCCAATTAACAAATAAGTAAAAATGAGTTTAATAGTCTCCTAGTTCTTACCTGTACACAGTGGCATTGCCAAAGTGGACTATTCAAGAGAAATTAAGAATAGGAGGAACACTGGGAGCACATGGTGGGGGAATATTGTATATCCACATTATCCCCTAACGCGATGAATCCTAGACTTTCACTTCAATACACAAAATTGGTCTGCTGCTTAATGCCGCGTGTTTAAACTTGTTTAGTTTACTTTTACTTACTTTATTGCTCCTTCAGTCACTTTTCTCCAGCACCAGCATAATGCGCCCCTTAAAGCATTAGGAGCAGTGGGCCAGTGTTTGTTGTCTGACAAGAAACAACTGGCTGAAAGTTGTCTAAATGTGAGCTTGTTCTGCTAAGATGCCTTTGTCACCTCGTTAAGCGACCTGCATGTCATTGCAACAGTAAGACACTTCTGAGTGAATGTTTTAAGCTGCAATACTATTTCGGTTAAGAAATAAAAAGTAAGAATTTGAATAAATGCCAAAATACCTGCACTAGTTGAAAGATGAGAGAATTCAAACCATCCTACTTAATTCTCAGTTTTACTGCAGTTCAAAACCAAAGTGGCGTGGTGTGTTTTGGTTTGGTTTGTTTTTTTTCTTTGAAGAAACCATGCTTTTGAGGAGGTGGGGTTATTTTTCTTCTTCAGCTACTGAACTGCAGTCGTCATACTGAATACTTAAGAATGGTAATAATATACAGTTTTTGAATTCAGTGACATACTACATTCTTGTCAGAGCTCTGAAGTTGTTGTAATTTCAAATTCAAAACCTCAGCCTTGCCCATAGTGTAATCTTCACCTGTCTATATCTTCTTTTAGTATTCTTTTTTCCTTTTTTCTTTTTGTAAAGTCTAGTTTAGAAATAATAATTTAGAAATCTCTTTAGAAAAACCCAGGTTAGGTGTTGATATTTACTTATTCATTTAATGTTGAGGTTTATTTCTGTGTTTTATTGAAAGTCTTGCTTTTAAAGTTTGCTCATTGGTGATTCTCATTTTAGGACATGCAAATAATCAGAGAGGTATTTTGGCTCCCTTAAATTTATCAGGGGCTTTTATATATGGTAGTGGAAGAAGACAGTAATGGGACACTGTTTTATGAGCTACTTTCTGAGTAGATGAAAATGATTGTTGCACAAATAATTTCAAGGTGGAGAGCTCGGTTGGGTCAATTGTCCGCACAGATGGTGCATGACAACTTCCAAAGGTTTTGAGATTATAGTTTGGGCTTTCACCCTGGTCTAATTACCCCAAATCATTTAGGTAATCCATTTGAAAACTGAATTGATTTTGATTTCACCCTGCTAGTCTTACCTTCTTCTGTTTGATCCTTCTGTTAATTTCTTCTGTCAGAAGATGGAAGGTGGTATGCGTGGCCGCCTTCTTCCGTTAAACCTGCTGTGTGGCGCAAGGCAGTTGCATCTTCACCTGTTTCTTTTGTTTTCTTTTTTTTTTAAGAAAAGGGTGATTTCTTAAATACACCTTGAACAATTTCACTTATTAATTTCCAATATCCAAAAATTACTCAAAAGTGCAATATTTTAATTTGTCCTTGTTTATGTTAATCAGAAGATGTGTATTGGCAACTATGTCTCACATATTGCAGCTTTGTGTCTCTGGTTTTTCTTTCTTCTCATTGTTTCTTCTTCCTGGATTTCCTGTGAAGTCAGCTCTCTCCACAGAAGTGTGATAAAATAACGCTTCTTATTTCCCTAGAGCTTTTGACATGCATTTCCACGGACAGCTTCATTTTAGTCTCATGGAACCAGGGATAAACTAATTTGTAGGAGCTTGAGAAGAACAATGTGTATGAAAATACCAGGTAGTTGATGGTTATGTGAGACTATTGCTCAGAGTACCGTAACAAGAAGAGCTGAATGAACCATAACGTCTACAATATAAGATGAGGTTCATTATGCAAAAGATTTTAAAGCTGACTTGTTAACAATTCAGGTCACAATTCTGGGTGCTGGACTTTAGGATTTGGGCACCTGAGGCTGTGCTGCACAAGCATTCATTGGAGTGAGCTGGGACTGGAGATCTTTCCAACCACTTCAACAGACACAGCGGCAGGCCTCTAATGAAAGTACCGCGCATGGTAGTTGCTGGTGATAAACGTGTCCTTCTGCACAGCAACTGTTTCATTAACCTTCAGTGCGCAGGATTTCACATGCCGAGCTAGTGCCTTCTAGCACGCGCTTCAGCAGTCCACTGTGAGAGATTTTGTGGACATCCATTTAGTAAAATTTGATAACAAATGGATAAACTGTCAGATGAGCTGGGAGCAAGGTAGTTAATTTCTGTCACTGTATTTTTGGTATTGGGGACCTACTTTTTTCTTCGAGTGGTGTCTGTCCAATGCCCTTTTTATGTTGTACTACTAGTGATCATGCACAAAAAGCAGTGCAATGTTAAAAGGGCATTGGCCAGCAATACTATCTACGTTACTCGTTATTCTTATTCTTATTATAGTCACAAGTCAAAAGTCACTGTCTGAGCCCAGAAGGTGATTTGCAAAACAACTCTCAAATGGGATTGTTGCTAATTTATTGTTTTGCATTCGTTGTCCTCCAGTTATTTGCCAAGGAGAACCATTAACTGGTCTTTTAACGACAAATACCATCAACTCTGTGCGTGTGTTTCCTTAAAAATAAGAGCCTACAAAGAGGAAAGAACACTGTATAGCATTCTTATTTCCTCCAGTGTTCTAGAGAAATACAGGCATGGAGTTCACTCAGGTTGTTGCTCTCTGTGCATTACCAATCATTCATCTCTTTCCACTCATTCCTCTGTTTCTTTGCATTTTGTTGTTAAGAATCTTAACGCCTTCAAACCCTAAGAGTTCTCAAACTCTTTATATGAAGTTACTGTCTTGTTTAAAAGAAACACCTTTATTGACATTTATGAAATATACTCCTGCTTTGATGGTGCTACAACATCCATGTGGTAACCCCAGTGGTAATGTACATGCACCATGTTGGGAAATGAGCGTGTGTTTAAGTGCATTTTAAAGTGATTCAGCACCTGCAAACAAGAAGAATAAACTCTGGTGCCCAAAAAATGTTCCCTGTAATGCAGTTTAAGAACATCTGTCTGATAGCAGTTTAGAATCTCTGCTTGCTATGAGGCAAATCTAAAAATTGAAAGCATTTGGAAGTGTTTTTTATAGTTAAAAGAGCACCAAATTGTTTGAAATGGAATTTCTGACAGATCTGTTGAGCATTTTGTGGGGTGTTTTTCTCCTCTCCCCCCTCCCCCCCCTTCTTGGTCAGTGGAATGACGGACATTATGAATGATAATAATGTCTTGAAATAGGTGAGTTCTTGTGTGTCTGTATTAGGACCTGGTGAACATGAAACTTACCCAATTCTCCATGATCCACAGAAACCACTATGTGACTTGACCTGTTTTTTCCGATACGTATTTTGACTACATTGATTACTTGTACAGAATTCTTGCTGCTAACGAATGCTCTGACTTTATTGCACTACTGTACTTTACAGCTAGCAGTGCAATAGTATTGTCAAAGCATCTGAAAGCAGAGTGCGCAGCAAGGCCTTGAACCTGGCCTCACACTTTCTAACACTTTCTTCTAAGCCTGTGAGTAAATTACAAATTTACATTTCACAAACTGCATTTTCTGTGTGATTGTTGTACAGTGCTCATCATACGAATGGTCCTAACCTATAACCTTAAGGTGAGATTTTTGCGGGTGTATGTTTCTTGAAATACAGCAAGAAAGAAGTATGTATAAAGCAAAGGAAAAATGGATCATAATAGAGGAATATACGGCACTGCTTATAACATCCTTTGAAATTGCTGATAATAATTTTTGTTTCTTTTAGAGTTAGCGTACTTTCAAGAGAAAGCAGTGATATTGAACCATGTTAATATTTTCATTAAGCAAAAATCTTAAAATTATAACCACAGCTTTCAGCTTCACATTCAATTTTTAATATCTTGAATCACAGTAGTAGCATGGTATTAGTGCCTTTCTGTTATTCTGTAAAATTCAAATAATCAATATTGAATATTTTAGGGACAGAGCTTCATGGATTATTTTGAAACCCATCCATATTCTTTGTCTGTTTTCCCAATAATTAATAATCAGATGGAGGAGTTGAAGAAAAGGAAAAAATGGTCTTTTGGGGGTGCCTGCCCCTAGAAATGAAAACCTAAAAATGTTTGCTAGTGGAAGAGAACAGAAATGATTGGGCAGTTAGGAAAAATCCCTCATGAACTCTTTAAAAATACATAGTGTGATAAAAAGTATTTTATTCTTGCAGTTTATAATGACTGGTTTTCTGGAGTAGATGTGGGAAGGAGTTTTGTTGGTCAGGTGATAAGTTGTGGGAGTACAGGTGAAAGCTTACCCTTGGCTTTATAGGTGCTCTAGGACTTTACTAGGTTTATTTTCCTTTTTCTAAAGCTATTATTTGAAAAATTGCTGAAGGTGTGTATATATATGAAAGATCATACACTTTCAGTACATCAGAAAGGGGATCTTACTTGTAGAATGCCTTGGATCGAACACTATTCCTTTGGGCTATCTGGCATTCCAGATCCTCAAAGGTATTAATGGCAGTTCCTGAAGGTGGTTCCCAAGGCTGATGTTTAAAACATAATCATCCTTTTGGTATCCGGGCCTGGCTACAGGCTACATCCACAGACTATTGAACTTTGTCACTGTAGCTACCGTTACAGTGCTGCTAGTTAGTGGGTTTTTGATACAGGTAACAAATATAGCCTTATTTTGATCCTTAGAAAAGTTGTAATGGTTACTTCAGGGTTAATATCAATATAAATAGTGAAAACCAAGTTAAATAAGTTACAAGCATTTTTAACTTGCTTTCATCACCGTCTCTTTTGTGACTGTAAAATCCCCAAATTATTACATTAAGAAATTCACAAGGTTTTTGTGCACTGGGAAAATGGCCTTTCTTTAAAGCAGAAGTCCGTAACAGAAATTAAAATTGCAGACTAAAATTAATTAAGTAATAATGCTATCAGCAGACTGTTTTACAAGGCAATTAGATAATTCTCTGGTGGCTTACTTATCCCAAGGAAAGAAATGTGATGTCATCAATTTTATTACCTATTTGTCAGTCTCATTTTTTTGGGAATAGTAAAATGTATTATGGGTATTATAACCATCTGAGAGAATGCATTCCTAATATAATTAATAATAAAATCTCTGTTGATGTACTTGGATCCTGAATACTTATTCATAATCTCTGCTGTGTAAATAACTGAGTATGGCAGTTTTGCTAACAGAACTTTTAATGTTTCAAAAGAAAAGCAAGTAGGCAAGAAAAAGTTCTAAACATTAGTGGAAAATATGTTAAAATCTCAGGAGAAAAAAATCACACATCTTCTGCATCAAGTGAAGATCAGTTTTTAAAAGATGTATGTTTTTTTCTATTGATTTAACTTACTTCTGGTATACTTAAAAACTTCATCTTGAGAAGTCTGTCGTTGCAAGGGTGATGAGAGATAATATAGGAAGAGATGGAAATGTTCTAATGCGTTTTGGGTTGCTGCATGAAAAAGGTACTAATGGCAAGATGCAAAGAGAACAATTGGGTAATTTGGGTTAGACAAATGGAAAGAAGATAAAATTAATAGAAGGGTGTGTGTACACGCACATTTGATCCTTACATGTTAGAGAAAAAGGGTTAGGTTAATATTCCTTTATATTTTACAGGCTAGAGGCGTGTCAGCACAATTGGCAAACATTAGCTAATGCAATAGATTGGAGGAATAGAAACTTCCTTTTATAGTACGTGAGCCTTTAAAACAGAGGCATCTGGCTTCTGTTTTCCTGAAATACAGGAAAGGTGAATAGTTGGATTTTGTCTGCAATTTTTGTTTTTTAATATTCTGTGGCTGATATTCTAGTTCCAGAAAGCAGAATCCGATCTGGATTATATTCAACACAGACTGGAGTTTGAAATAATGAAGAGTCTTCCTGATAATCCAGCAGCAGAGGTAGTATTTTCAGATTAAATGAATAGATTTTATTGCATTTTGCATGAAGTTGGTAATAAATGGTTAATTTCCTTTAATGCTGAAATATATGTGGCTGTTCTTTTGTCTAGTTGTTCATTTTTTATTGTTATTATAAAGAATTTCTTGCATCATGTATCAAGATAACTGGCCTAATATGAATTCAGTGCAGAAAGCAAAAAAAAAAAAACCACCCTGATTTCTTGGTATAGTGAAATTCTCCCGTATTCTGCTTTGAGAAATGAGTAGTAGTGTTAACACCTAAATTGAAGAGACAGATTCCAATCTGAGCTAAAATGCGCCCTTGCTCTGAGATCAAAGATCAACTTGGTAATAAGCAGTGACTAAATTCAGATTTGGGGGAGAGATGGGAGGAAGGGGAAAACAATAAATGGCAGCATGTAAAGGATTTTGTAAATAAGTCCTTGTCTCCGTGTATATTGTGACACATAGTGGAAAAATAATCTTTTTACTTAGAAGTCCCTAATTTATTCCAACTCAGAAAAGCCATTAAAATCCAACAACACAATAAATTCATCCTCCTGTATTTGTTGTGGAACCACAGAGTTGTGCTGTTTTATTAACACTATCTATCATTTTTGCTTATGAAAAATTAAATGTATAGATGAAACAGATGCTCACTGCTACACTTTTGTATGTTGTTTCACGTTATATTTTAGTGGCTTTAATGTCAACACTTGTAATTGGTATGTGGCCACATTAATTTTCTCTTCTTAAATAGTTCAAATGTACTTTTAATTTCTACATAGGAAAATCCAGTTGCTCTCTTGGAAGAACTCTCAGTGGTGAAATCTCGTTATAAAACATTATGTATGCAGCTGGAAAAAGTTTCCATAGAACAGAGAGAATCCATGAAGGGCATCCGTGCTGCTCTAGAGAACACAATGAAGATGGTTCAGACATTACAGCAACAGACTGATCTTGAGGTAGTATTTTCATTTCAAGCACTCGGGTCTCACTCCTGTAAATGAACATGTATTTGTGTAACCTTTATGTAGATGTGAGTAGTTCCGCTGGAAACTGTTATATGTGCGGACTCTTAGAAGATAAGACGACTGTTTACCTGAAGAAATGTTTGCATAATTGGAGCTCTTTTTGCAAATCACAAGCCTGATTCATCACTCAACAGTCAGGCTGGTGGTATTCAGTTTTGGAATTGAAGTAATACCATAATAGTGTGAATAGTGCGACACACGTTTTGATAGTTTCATAGAAATTGATGCCTCTGTGCACCACTGTGTCTCAGTTCTATACGAACTTTTTTAAAAAGTAGCTACCTTAAAGAAATTAGAAAGTGAAACTGATTTTATAAGGCAAAAAAATGGCAAATGTTTTTTCACTGTCTAAAGTGAGTAAGTTAAAATTGATGTATTGTAACGTACATGGTGGAATTGCTGTTTGTGCAACGAAAAAAGTTTTTCTCAGTGTGATAATGCCTATCTATTAAAAAAAAAACCACCACCACCACATTTTCTTAAGTGGTCTTCAGACACTGCTTCATTACAGTTTTGAAGAGGTTGTAAAATCATTAATTTTGTCCCTTTACAAATAAGGTGATTTAGATCAAAAAAGCTAATTGATACTCTAGTGGCAGAGACAGAACTGGTGTGACTAAAACATATTCCCAGATCTTGGCTCTCACTTTAATGTTCTAATGACAGCGCACTGAGATTGTGTTTAATCTGTCAGCAGCTCTAGACAAGTTACTGGTAAGTCTTTATAGATAAAATGTACTGTATAATGATTTAAAAGACAGTAGTTATATGTTGCAGAAAGGAAAAAAGATTTTCTTTCCCTGTGTTCCAAGCATATGCTGCCAAGAATAATTTCATACTTGGATTTTGTTAAAGTGGAAGACTCATGTCTCTTGAGTTATATTTAGACCTTTTAGATAAAGATTTTCTTGTACTTTGTATATTTCCTAAACCAAAGATGGATTAAACTGTTATGGAGAAATGTAAGTCTTTAAGTGAAATACTTATTTTTGTTGAATAATTTATCTTGAATCATTTGTGGTATTGATGTTAAAGGAATATTATGGCTGGCCTTTTCAGAAATACTTAGCTTGTAAATTTGCTTTCATTTGAAGGAAAGTAGGAGTCCATGTAGTAGTTTCCATGAGAAAAGGGCTACACAAATATTGAGTTCTTCTGTAGATATCGTCACCCTAGGAACTCTGTCGGAGATATATGTGTTTGTGGTTTTTTCTTTTTTTTTTTTTTGTAGTGCTTACCTCTGTCAGAAGAAGAACAGAGTGCAGCACAGCAGTTAGCCTGCCAAACTGTTAAAGAAGTGGAATCGCTAGTGGAAGAGGTAATTAGGCCACAGTGTGTCACTATTCTAGAAACCAGCAATCCTGAATATAGCTCAGCTGAAGTCAGAATGGCTGGTTTTGTGACTTCATACCTGTCAAATGAATGGAATTTTTCAGAAATGGGACTAAAGTTTCCAACAAACCTTTTCATTTTTAGTGTATACTGATTATGATTTGTTCCAATTAAATTGTCCGCAAAGGAGAAGTTTGCTTTGATGGAAGACTTTGTTTCCTTTATTTTTTAATTGGGATATGTTTATGTTTCTTTTCAGCGATGCAGTTGGTTGCTCTTGTCCATTCTATTGTTCTGTTAATGCATTTGGGTGGGAGTGAAGAATGTAATTGATTCAAAGCAATGTATATCAAAGTGGAGAGAATTTTACTTTCCTGTAAAATATTAGATACATTTTGGAATATGAGTAACAATAAGTATATTCTAACTGTAATGCAGTAGAACATAAATCTAAACTAATACTTGTTAAAAAGTCAGATATTCTTCCATAGCTACTCAAAGCACAAACTTCTAATATCATTATCTGGAAAGACATGGTCTGGGTCTCATATTAAAAGCCAAATATTAAAGAAGGTTAATAGCATGTAATCATCTTATTGACCTTTTCTTTTTCTACATGTCTTCTCACTGCCCACTACTCTTCTGGTCAAAGGACGCCTTGCTTTCTGTCCCTTTATTGCCACGGTTGGTTTGCGTGAAAGCTGTCCAGTATCTTGCAGCTTCATTCACTCTTCAGTTGCAAATATCTTGTGCTACCTTGATCAATGCTCTCTGTTTCTGTCTTTACATTATTTAATTCTAAAGCACGGAAGATACAGCTGGGCCCAATGCAAAATGTAGCTATATCCTACAGCTACTGAGGGCAGTTTAATTGGTATCAGCCCCTGTGTTGTCACTGAGTGTGTTTGAAGATGTTCTCTGAAAGGCAGAAAGGATGGAAAGATGTCCCAAAGGCCCTGGGATTTTTTCGTCAGTGCTGTATTTCTGGCTGAGGAGAGTTAGATATAGCTACCTTCAGCTTGTCAGAGCTGTCAGCCTCTGAAGGTTGCTGGAGAATAGGAAAGCCATCTTTTTCCTTTGCTGCGTGTGCAGTGCTTTCAGCTAGATCCATACCAGAATGCAAAGGAGAAAGCTGAACAGACTCGTCTGACTTGTATATAAATCTTTCTGTGTCCATTTTAAACTTATTTTTATTTGAAACCAGGGTTTGTTTAATGCTTAAGATTTTGCTGTTGACTTCAGGGGCTGCAAGATCTTTGGTTATCCAATGGCAAAATGGATAGATATGCATTTCTGCATTTCTCATGCAGAAACTAAATTGTAAAAAATAATTTCTAAATGAAATTCCAACAAATCCTGACATTATCTCGTGTTTATTTTTAGCCATTTTGTTCAGGATCTACAGTCCCTGGCTCAACTGAAGGTAAGTGCTGAAAGAATAATCTTCCTGCTGTTTTCTTTTTTTTTTTTTTTTCCTCTTGACTGATGCCCCCCACCCCCCAGCCCCAGGAAGGGAGCTTTGCGAATAGTACCAATCTCTCAAGACTTTCATCTCTAACATTGAACTCTAATCTTTCTGTGCTATTTAAACATGTCAAGTTACCACCTAGAATTTGGGGAGTAATGAATTAAACTGCTTAATTTCTGAAAAAGACAGATGTTGCAAATAACTTCAGTGGACCAATAAGGGCTGCGTTACCTCTAGTACAATAGGGCCAAACCCCACAGTAAGTAGGAATAGGCTGAGACCGAGGTATGGTTTCTGAGCTCTGTTGTTTAAAAAACATAGAGCCTATGATGCGCAGTAAATTCACTGTTTTCACTCTCAGGCACTTGTAACTACTGCTTTTATGTGAAGTGAAGAATTTAGACTATAATGTAAGAAGCTGACCCCTTAGTTGCATTCCACATATAGTTCCCATGTCTCTGGGAGTTTTTCTTTCTTTTGATGAGTTTGAAGTGGACACGGTTGCGTTTATAGTCTGGAAGAAATGGTGTACTAGTCTTACCATAGAAATAGCTCTTTTTAAAACCATTTATCCCTACTTATAGAAAGAAATTTCCTTAGTTCTTTTTTTAAAAAAAAACCAAAACAACCAACTAGTTGTTGACAGCCTGAATTTGTTAATCCACATCAGATCTCAAATTAAATGATTTTTCACTGGGTCTGCAGATACAATGATAGTTTAGAGGGAGCATCTTCCTTCTCTCCTTCCTCTTGCTGGAAAAAAACCCTTTCTTTAGACCCTTTTAGGTGGTTTCTTAAAAAGTAATGAAAGTACTTTCTATCTTTTGCCTAATTTCTAAAGAAACAAATATTTTCTAATTTTTTAGAATTGGAATTCAAACCATTGACTGAAGAAATACTTATGAGTGTACCAAGGAGTATCAGAAGCACTGTTAAACTAGCAGACTTGAACAATTTGTACAGAGAGTTATTTAACTACTTTGTTGTAAATAAGAACAGGTAAGGCTTACAGCCATTTATTAGTAACAGTTTTATAAGCTGTAAAGAAATTCAGCCTTTTCAAATTAAACAAAAACAGCTAGTTAACCATTTTCTGCTATATTGTAACTTCATAATTGGATTTTACTCCCCTAAACCCTTCTTAGTTAGGGTTTACCCCAAAGTGTTAGGCCATCATACAAAACCCCCTGAACTAATTTGTAGAAAAATGGCTTGTATGATTTGGTAATTTTCAAAATTGAATGTTGGGCTCTTCAGAAACGGATTTTTTCACTTTGGTTTCAGTGTACAGATGTCCAAAACGGGGTCTATTCAGGGAAGTTTTACTGATGCACTCACCCCGCCAAACCCTTTTAGCTTTTGGAATCTGCATCCAGACTGGAAGAGCAAAGCCCTAATGCTGATCCACGACCCCTGAGCCCTGCCCTCCTTGCCCCAACCCCTCCTGCCTCCCTGAGCCCTGGCCCCTCTCTGGCATGTGTGCTGCGGATTTCTTGCAGGCTGATGTTGAAAATGAGGAAGTTTTGAACTCGAGAAATTTGTCTCTCTAACCCTAAGGTTGGATTAGCAAATGACTGTTCACAGTTTGAAGTAGCACAGAAAAGTTGATGACAATCTGAATGAGAATTACACAGCACTTGCAAAAATCATTCATTAAGCAGTATGCACTTTTTAGCTTTTTTTTTGCCAGACCTGAAGTTTGATACCCTGTTTTGCTAAATAGTTTGCTTTTGTCTTACAGAGCAGCATTGAGTGTTTCTCAGATGAATGAGATGAATATGAAAGCGACTGACTCAAGAATACAAATCTTGAAAGAACTCGGTATTGCAGAACTTGACAAACAAGGAAATGTTAAATTAGTTATGTAGATGTAAGCTCGGTTCATTCTCATTTGACACACGAGCGCCTTGGTTGTAGCTACTGGATTATCAGCAAGCAAGTATTTCTCTGGTGTCTAGGAGTTGTAATTCCACTGTTGGAAAGCTGTTACTGTTTCTGTATACAATTCTATTGATAAAATTGGAAAGTTAAAAAACATTGAGGTTGGTATTCTGTCTTGGATTTATCGGACTACAGTCGATGTGTTTTTGAAGAGTATTGTGAGCCATGTGACACTTTCATATTCTTGCTTACATTCCTGGGTGGGTTTTTAAGACAAACAACCCAAACCACTTAATTGTACTTACATTCCTGAATAAATGATGAAAGCTAAAGAGATGAGGCTGTAGATTTATTACACTTTTGTTTACATGACTCCTGACCCTGAGCCCTGCCCTAATCCCTGAATCTGGTCCCTGACCCTTTTCATTTTCCTTTGATGTGAACTGTCTTTTGCTTTGTTTTGTTTTTACAGTCCAGCAAAATTGCAGATGCACAGAATAGCTGTGGTTGGAAGGAACCTCGAGATTGTCCAGTCCGGCCCTCTGCTCAGAGCAGGGCCGACTACAGCAGGTTGCTCAGGGACATGTCCTGAAAAACTCCAAGGATAAAGACCACAACCTCTGTTGCAGTTTGGCCACCCTCACAGTAAAAAAAGGGAATTTTTTTTTCCTCAGGTTTAATGTTTTTATATTTATTTCAGCCTAATTTGAGAGTAAGGTATCTGAAGTTTATTAAGTGTCTACGTTTTCTTGTGAAAAATGATGATTGTCAAAGGAGAGAAATTTAAATTAGTGCCTGTAGGAAGGGAAAGGCTGATTTCTGCACTCATCAATGTTGGTCTATTTAGAGTTTGTTGGGAAGAACAGGGTGTGCATCGAAGAAGGAATAGGAGGGAAGGACAGGGTTAACTTGATTTTATGATGCCTGCTGCCAAGAGTGCCCTATTTCCTACAAGGTTGCTATCACTTCACAAACTGATTTAATATTGAAGCATTTAGTCTTGATCAAATCGATCCCTTTCAATACAAGACTCGATCCTTATTCTCACGTGTTTAAAGATTTATTAGTGAAACCTGGTTAAAACAATTAAAGATACCTGTTAGTGGGAAAACAGCTTCATCTAAGATAGAGGACTGGGGCAGTGATCGTCCCCCTGTACTCGGCACTGGTGAGGCCACACCTCAAGTGCTGTGTTCAGTACAAGAACTACCAGGGAAGTGGTTGAGTCACCATCCTTGGAGGTATTTAAAAGACAGGTAGATGTGGTGCTGAGGGACATGGTTTAGTGGTGGTTTTGGCAGTGTTAGGTTGATGATTGGATGATCTTAAACGTCCCTTCCAACCTAGATGATTCTAAGACTGTGCTGAGTGTACGTTAGCTGCAACCCTGAGCAGAGCTGCTCTGTCTGTCTGTCTGTCTGCCCTGTGAGGTGTGGCAGTCCTGCCTGGATCACTCAGCCCAGTATGCATACTACAGCTTCTGGCTTCTATTTACATTTTCACATTTTTACATTGTAAGCTTTACATATTCATGCGCTTTCTCAGAAAGGTTATACATATGGAAATTATTTCCCAGAACTCATTAGCATTAACCCCTCCCAGCCGTGCATGTGCTTTCTTCCTTAGTGGTGATCCTGAGGGTCCCTGGTGGTCTCTTTTCTCTTCTTGAGGGGCCACCTTGTTGTCCTTTGGGTGAACTTTATGCTCTGTTTTTTGGCAGCTTGGGAGGTTCCTTTCATATCAGTCCTCTGTTGGGCTGCTTAACCTTCTAGACTGCTTTGTACTAGTCTCTGGTTTTGAGTTGCAGCCCAAGTTGTTCCTGTTTTGAGTTCTTTGCAGTTATCTTTATTTACATTGTTTCCATTCTGTCTGCAATTTAACTATTTTGACATCTGCGTAAAAACCCAATTTTGTATCAATTCCCCCCCTTTGAGACTTCTGAAACTTCCTTCAGGAGCCTCACTTCCAAATACTTTTCTCAATTGCCTTTTTAATACACCCAAGACTGATTGCAATTACTACCACTAAAATTATGAAGAGAATAATCCCTTCACATAACGAGGCTAGCCATCCTTTTAAAGACCATCCTCCAATTCCTTGAATCATAGAATCATAGAATCAGTGAGGTTGGAAGGGACCATTAAGATCATCAAGTCCAACCGTTAACCTACCCTGATTTAAAAACACCCACTTCTAAACCATGTCCCTAAGCACCTCATCTACCCTTTTCTTAAACACCTCCAGGGATGGTGAATCCACCACCTCTCTGGGCAGCCCATTCCAATGTTTAATAACCCTTTGAGTGAAAAAATGCTTCCTAATATCCAATCTAAACCTGCCCTGACATAACTTGAACCCGTTTCCTCTTGTCCTATCACTTGCCACGTGGGAGAAGAGGTCAGCCCCCATCTCTCTAAAACCTCCCTTCAGGTAGTTGTAGAGGGTGATAAGGTCACCCCTCAGCCTCCTCTTCTCCAGGCTAAACAACCCCAGCTCCCTCAGTCGTTCCTCATAAGGCTTGTCCTCCAGACCCCTCACCAGCCTGGTAGCCCTTCTCTGGACACGCTCCAGCACCTCAATGTCCTTCTTGTAGTGAGGGGCCCAAAACTGAACACAGTACTCGAGGTGAGGCCTCACCAGTGCCGAGTACAGGGGGATGATTACTTCCCTACTCCGGCTCACTACACTATTCCTGATGCAGGCCAGGATGTTGTTTAACCAAGTTTGTTCAGTTGTGTCTCGAATAACACTACTATCCTTTGCTACTTCTCTCATTTTCTTTAACTGTTCTTGCAAATCTGCAGTTACATTTGGTGTATGTATACAACAGTGTTCTTTATCTAATTTTAAAAATCCTCAAACTCCTTGTTCTTTTATTAAGAACAAATCTAGGGCCAATCTGTTTTGCAGGGTCATCTTGATATTTGCTTGTACCTGTCTGTTGATTAATTGGAACCCTTTCTCTGTGACCTTGGAAAGTACTTCTACTCGCCATGTCAGATTTTCTAACAAAATTTGATTTTCCAGGACCATCAATCCTGGTAACAGAAAGCTTTGAAGTGCCAAACCAAACTCGACAGCTTCTGAGGGTCCTGCCCATCTATCTTCCTCTTTGGCTTCCCTTATTACTTTTCTCATAAGCCTGGTTTTATTAGTTTTTGTCTCCCCGTGGAACATAATGTTAGAAGTTCTATCTGCTGGGTAACTGGACTTAGGTGGGGTCGATTAGTCCAGAATCCATCTGAAGTGACCCAGACTGAATACCCTGGGGAAGGAATTTCTGTTTTGCCTGTTTCAGACTTGTTAGATTTGCACTGACTCATCAGGGCCAGTGTAGCATTAAGAACTGCAATATTACTGGTATTTAATTTTTGTGGACATCTCCAATTAGTTCTACTAATATTGTGAATGGGGTGAATGGTTCCCCATTCTATACACCCCTCTGTGCCCAGTGTATTTCCAATGTCCCTCCACGGACCTAGTCCAAGTTTTAGGTCCTCTCCTGAGGGCTGTGCATTCTGGGTTAGTATCCTTATTGTGCGTGTCATTAAAAACACGTAGTGTGCGGAAGCTGCCACCTATCCTGTGTGAAATGTACCCTAGGTCTACCTTGCGTCCTCCAACACAATTCCCATCCGAAGAGAGTATCCTGACCGTCCCATTGTTTCCTTGAATTGGGTCAGCAAGCACCATACTTCCCCTGGTCTGGCAGTCACCCTTTCTATCCAAAAAAATGGGAAATATTTCCCCTTTTGACTGAACTAGTGATGTTTTCCCACTCTCTAAGCAGGGATAAGTTTACAGGGATTATTCCCCAAGGGACGGGTTGTCCTGCTGAATGGGGTACTGGGAGACAGGCGGTTACACTACTTATATTGCACATCCTCCCAAAACCTTTTACCAATTGCAAAACCAAGTTTTCATCCTTCCCGTTCTCTAAATTTACACCCCGCTTAGCCCTGTGATGCGTTTGAGTGTTATAGTATTCCTGCCTTGTCGCTGTTTCCTTGGTGAGGGATTTAATACATTGGATTTGAGACCCTAAATATTTATCTCGCTCCTTCCAGCTTACCTCCAAGCAGCAGCTCAAAGTTGATTTGTGCTGTGCTCTACAAACTAATCCTTTTGAGTCCTGTACCCATACAGAGAAATCGAACCCTTCCGGTAGGTGAGAGGTGGGGATCCTCCAAACAGGCTTTCTCTAACCCAACAACAAACCTCCATATCATCTCCTGATGGCCACGCTATCTCATTGGTCCCTACCAGAAATTTTAACTTAGCTCCCTTGGTTTGTTTCTGGATAGTCTTCACCTTGCCGACAGAATGGAATTTTACTGACACTGTTAGGTAAAAAGGTTCAGGGTCAGTACTAATCACAACAGTACTGTCGAAAAAACATAAAAGAAGTCCAGCGTATCTACAATGGATCAAATACATCCTTATTCTGATAATTCAGTTCAAACAGTGAAAGTAAACACGGGCCCATGTCCTTCTGTCTGGTGACCTTGACTTTCAAAGGTCCAACTGGAGTAGTTTCCCAGGAGGGTCCAGGAGCAGCTTTCAGTCGAGTGTAGTGGACCCACGGCTCTTTACCTGCAACCGTTACAGCGGTGAAAGTGGTTAGCAAGACCCGGTATGGCCCTTTCTGTTTTTCCTGCAATGGCTCAGAATTCCAGGTTTTTACATATACCCAATCTCCCGGTTGGTATGGACGGACTGGGATGTCCAGGGCGAGGGGTCCTGCGAAGACAACATGTTGCCGAAGAGCTGTAAGGACCTTCCCTAAAGAAATGAAATACAGGTTTAAATCCATCTCCCCTCTAACATACATTTTCCCCCAGAATAATAGGGATTTGATATGGTTTCCCAAACAGTACTTCACAGGGACAGATCTCAGTTGTCTCCTGACCCTCAAGACGGCTAATGGAAGGGCTTGTGGCCACTTCAGAGATGTTTCTTGACATATTTTACTAACTCGTCTTTTTAGTGTCTGATTCATCCTTTCTACCTGTCGGCTTGACTGAGGCCTCCGGGGCGTGTGGTAATCCCGCTTTTCTGGCTTTTCTGGGTCCAAGTTTGTGTATTTCCTAGAAGTGCTCTTCAGCCAATCTGTAAATGCTGATGGTGACTCCTTAAGTTCTTGTTTGACCTCATACAACTTTGACCAATTAATGGCTTTTGGCATGGCATGCCTCGCTCCACACGACAGCCCCCTCTGATAGCTGGCTGAGTCCCCGGGGTCCTGGCGGATTTGGATCCCCCCCCGGGTCTGTAGTGGGAAAATTCTGCTCTATCGTTCCCTGCAAGTCTCCGTCAGCATGTGCTCCCTCGCCCCGCTTCCGAGCTACAGCCAATACCACACCCTTTTCAGTACTATCCAACAACGTCTCCAAAA
This sequence comes from Pluvialis apricaria, assembly GCA_017639485.1. Lineage (NCBI taxonomy): Eukaryota > Metazoa > Chordata > Aves > Charadriiformes > Charadriidae > Pluvialis > Pluvialis apricaria. The sequence continues at coordinate 4,064,926 of CM030024.1, forward strand.
TTACTTGCGAATCATTCCAGTCAGGATCCTGGCTTCTAATAATAGTTTCAAATACCTTTGCCACTTTCTCCGGATCCTCCCTGTAAACCCCTGCGGTTTCCTTCCGTTATGGAGAATGGCACCTTCGCTGTTACTGGACCATTGTTTCCAACTCCTTGCCTCAGTGGGGCTCGGATACACCCTCCTCTCTTCCCCTTATTCTACCCTCATCTGGGCTAAATTCTTCTGCCCCTTCAATGTGACTCCCACCATCCGTGCCATGATGTCTCCTTCCCCTCACCCCCGCCTCTTCACTCCGTCTCCCTCCTCCTCTGCGTTTCCTTCCCTGCCTCTATAATCCAGAGCTATCATCAATTCCAAATCATCATCTTCTTTTTCACGTGTAAGACACCTTTTCCAGATACTACGTGCCAAACGACACCTTCTGAAATTTTTCCCACCCCTCCTCTAAAGCAAAGACCATGGGCTCCTGCGGGGTGCTGCCACGATCCTTCTGCCACTCCGGGTGCTTTCTCAGGGTGAAAAACCAATCTACGTGCGGCACTTCAGCCCATTTGTTTTCCCTTCTACAAAATCACATGAGCTGTAGAACGGTGGTGTATTTCAAAGTCCCATTCCTCGGCTGTTTCTCCTGATCTTCCAGAGCACACAACAGCCACCAATTGTTACGATATTCAGTCAGCTGTGTCCTCCTCAGAGGGTCACCCCTTACCTGTTTCCAGTGCTTCAAAACACACCTGAGAGGGGATTTCTTCAAGATCCCATCTTCCGCCGAAGACGGATTACCCATTTTGAGAGACAGAAGTGAACACCAAGGCAAACCCTTTTACCCCACCAGCTTCACAGGTCGTCACCTGGATCCAACCCTCCTCTTAAGTACCTTTGTAGCCCAATCCTGCAGGACTTTCACGGCGCCTTACGGGCAAGTAACCCTCACCCCTGCCCTTGGCGCGGGCCTTTCCCGCCATGCTGTCACCCTCCCGGGGGCCTCGCTCGGAAGCTCTTCGCTCTGGGGACCGGAGGTTCTCCCCGAGAACCCCTCAGTGCCGGCTGGAGGCCCTGTGGTCCCACTGCCCCGTCGAGCTTCATTCAGAGTCAGGGTATCACAGCATCCCAGACTGGTGAGGGTCGGAAGGGCCCTCTGGAGCTCCCCCAGCCCAACCCCCTGCCAGAGCAGGGACACCTCCAGCAGTGGCACAGGACGGCGTCCGGGCGGGTTTGGGATGGCTCCAGAGTGGGAGACTCCCCCCCCTCTCTGGGCAGCTGTGCCACTGCTCTGCCACCCGCACAGGGAAGAATTCTCTCCTCAGGTTTAGATGGAACTTCCTATGCTCAAGTTTGTGCCCGTTCCCTCTTGTCCCGTCACTGGGCACCGCTGAAAAAAGACTGTTCCCATCCCCCTGGCACCCTCCCTTTGAGTATTTATAAGTATTGATAAGATCCCCCTCAGTCTTCTCTTCTCCAGACTAAAAAGCCCCAAGTCCCTCAGCCTCTCCTCATAATGAAGATGTTCCAATCCCATCATCATCTCCGTAGCCCTTTGCTGGACCCTCTCCAGCAGTTCCCTGTCCTTCCTGACCCGGGCAGCCCAGAACTGCACACAGTGCTCCGGCTGCGGCCTCCCCAGGGCAGAGTAGAGGGGGAGGATGCCCTCCCTCGCCCTGCTGGCCACGCTCTGCTGGGTGCACCCCAGGATGCCATTGGCCTTCTTGGCCACCAGGGCTCATTGCTGGCTATGGGTACCCCATTTTGGGTGCCAAACCCCGGCGCCGCCGCGCACATCCCCCGCCCCGCCCCGCCCCGCGCCTGCGCAGTGCGGCGCGGCCGTTGGGCCCCGCCCTCCCTTGGGCGGGCTGGCGGCGGGAGGAGCCGCCCCGCTCCCCGCGAACATGGCGGGGGCCGGGGCACGGCCTCTCCCCGCCGGCTCCTAAACCCCATCCCGGGGCACCGCGGTAGGGAGAGGGGCCGGGGGGAGAGACTCTCCTTCGCTGCCACCGCCGCCATGGACGAGCAGAGCGTGGAGGTGAGCGGTTGGGCGGCGGTTGCGCTCCCTCAGGGGAGCGCGGTGCGGGGGGGGAAGCTCTGCCCGCCATCCCCCTCCCCGTGGGCGGCTGCAGCTTCTCCTCCGCGGGGAGCGGGCGAGCGGTGGGGCCGGGCCCCTCCAGCGGCGGCCTGGGACCGGCCACCGTGGCCTGTCCGCGGGTCGGGGGGGAGGATCGGCCGCGGGCCCTCGGCGGGTCCCCACCCGGGTGTGAGGGGAGGGAGGCCGGGCGGCCTGAGGGGCGGCGGGCGGCCTGAGGGCGGCTCTGCGGAGGGCAGGGAGCTGGGCAGAAAGGGAACAGGCCGTAAGGAGGTGGCGTTTCGAGGGGACACGCGGTTATTTTCCGTGGTGTGAGAATAAGAAACGAACCGGTGGAGCGTCGGAGGAGGACGGGGACCTGGCGCTGACAGAACCCGCCTTGGCGGGCCTGGAGGCACGGTGCGCCCTGCGTGTGTAACCCCGGCAGCTGCCGTCCCTGTTAACGGCAGCCAGGCAGGAGGAGAATTTAAAAGACCTTGTGGGATGACTGCCTGTAAATGCATGTGTTGCATTTTAATGGTTTGCAACCATTAAAGAGGGCACTAATGTGTGGGGGATGCTGTCATTTCTATATATTGAAGATACACCTCGCTGTTGTGCTAACTTATGATTTTAGCTCTGTGAGGGGAAAAATTAGCCCATCTGAGGAATCTTTCAAAGTTCCGTAGTTAAAGCCAGAAGAGATCTAACTCCTGTGCTATACAGAATGTAAAATTTCTTTACCAGTGAAAAATTTATCACTATGGAAAGCAAACATCCCTTGGCATTTCAGAATACCTTTCTCATTTTGGGAACGGAGAGAGGTGAGGTGATTGTATTCTAGAACAAAATGCTTCTCTTTTCAAATGGGTATAGTAAAAAAACATATGTTAAATTACCCTCTTATTGCCCAAGATTGATTAAATGGAACGTGAGAGAGTGTAGAAATTGTGGAGCTAGTGCTAATGATAGACTTTAAAAGAATGTAAGTCTTAATTAGGGCATTTATTTTTTTTACTTTTCAATCCCTCTTGTTAGCACTCTGTATAATACGTACATGCACTTACCATGCTTTTGAATTGGTTTAGTGCCAGTACATTGAAACTCGTGGGTTCAGAATCTGCAGGTGCAGCACAGTTACTTTGGGCAGCTCTTCAATCCTGTGTGAACACGAGTAGGAATAGTATCTTGGCTACAGAAAGGCCCTCTTGGAAAAATATATACCAAAGAAGGAAACTATTCCTTGAAGAAGAAGAATAGTGTTATAAAATGGGTGCTGAGAGCTGGTGTAGTGTAGGAGAAAGTGCGGAGGAGAGCCATGGTGTTTGACTCAGTGTCTCACTCTGAGATGCGCTATCTGGAGCTGATTGGAATGGGGCTGCATTTATGAAACCTGGCACTCTGCCTGGAAAATAAATGCAACTCTGATATGTTTGAAGTCTGTGGCTTAACAATAGCGATAATCTACCCTTTGCAGAGCATTGCTGAAGTATTCCGATGTTTTATTTGTATGGAGAAATTGCGTGATGCACGTCTGTGTCCTCATTGCTCCAAGCTGTGCTGTTTCAGTTGTATTCGGGTGAGTTTGCTTATTATAGTTCATTCTTGCAAATGTATGAACTTAAAGACTACTGATCTTATGAACACATTCTTGCTTCTTTCTTGCCCCTTTTCCTGGAGTTCCAAGGATTCCCTTTTCCTGCTTTGTGCTCTTCAGTTTCCCTTTCTAACTCTTTTAGGGCACTCCGAGGGAAAACTAGGCAGGCTGCACATTGCATTTGGTAGTGCTAATTATAGGGACTGTCTGGAATAATTGCTTTTAAGAAATAGACATATAATGATCCCTTCTTTAGCATCTTTTGGGAGTAATTGATGCCTGTATGGATGACAAAAATGGAACAGGAATCAAGTGCTGACTTTGCATCTGTCAGTATGGGGCACTGGGAGGTCATAACATCACCTCTTGTCATCTTGGAGATGTTTTAAAATGCTCACCAAACTGGTATGATGTGATCAGATACGGGCGAAGCCTTTCTCAAGGGAGTCTGGTATAGCAGGCTGAAGCAGCATCTGAAGTACCTTGATTCATTTATCAAGGTCATGGTTACCAATGTATAACGCTTCAGTTCCAAATCCGGACACTGTTATGTGTTAGTGTGGCGGGGAGAGGGTTCAGCTGAGGCTTTCAGACCTCGGGTAGTATTTCCAGAAATGGGAACAGTCATGATTTGCTTTGAAAACTGTGAAAAGAACTGTAGGTGAAGGATTCATGTTACATACTAAGAATGTTAGATGACGTATTGTTGCTGGGTGGTGAGAGATTATTCACGAGAATCTTTAAGTGTCGTGAGCTGACAAATATAGGCCCTTCAACTGCTGAGCTTTTACACTTGTAAGTTGTAGTGGGCAGATGAAGTTCTTTCCTCAGCTACTTGTCTTTGGAGCTTTCTGGAAGAGAAACATTCGAAGGATCCTTGTGGATTTGATAACTGAACTGCAGGTATCTAACTTGCGTATAAAAAGCCTGAGATGAAGAAATAAGTTACTTTGAAGACTAATAATTTAGACTCTGAAAAATATGCTTGCTGTGTGTTTTGCTTTCTTTTGTTGAAACGTGCTCTTTAGTCTATGACTATGGGAGTCTGCATCAGGTGTGTGGATTCTAATGGAGTATTTGGTACCTCAAAACTCTCTGTATAATTTTAACTGAAGTGCCTTTGACAGCTAAAGAAAAGTGGTTGCTTTGTTACTAAGATACAAATAGCAGGTTCTTCTGTGACGAAGTAGTTGAACAATTAAATTAAAAATCTGTAAAAAAAAAAAAAAGAGGAAAAATACAGGAAGGCTGTAATAAAAAGAAGAAACTCCTAATTAATGATAGAATGTACTTGCTTGCAGGTCTTTTCTTACAGTTTCTTTAAAAATGTTTTTCCTTTTTCCTTCGTAGCGTTGGCTGACTGAACAAAGAGCTCAGTGCCCTCATTGTAGGTAAGGTATTTTTAATATCAGAAGTAAACTATCAGGAATTGGGTGTACTGTCCTGTTATGAGCAGTCTTTTTTCAGTGCAGGTTGCACTAAATTTGTAAGCTTGATTTTTTTAGAGACCTGCCTGCTGTTACTATAAAAACTTACCCTGGTATAATACTTATTCTAAAATATGTTCTAGTTTTGTGACAAGCTAAGCAAGATTTTTGTTCTTCCCCTATTGACCGCTGTTTTCAGCGCATGTAGTCGCTGTGATAACAAGATGGTATTCCCCTTAGAACTCTTTATCCTTCTTGCAAGAGTCAGAGACCAGAAACTTCAGTTTTCAGACTGAAATGTGTTTGTTTGTGTTTTTTTTTTAATACCTGTAATTTGTGAAATTTGTGAGACTTGCCTTAGGTGTTGCAGATTTGTCTGAGAGGTAGCTACAATGTCTTGTTTGTTTTGTTTTTTTAATGCAATGCCCCACCGCATCCCCCCAGGCCCTGGCACCCCTTAGCACCTCTAGTCCTTGAGCACCTAGTAATTCTAGCTCTTGATAGACCAAAACTTGGCAGGTAGCATATTTTTTCCCCCTAAGGGAAGGGAGGTATTTAAAAATGGCTAACCGACCATTTCTGCAGAACTTTTTTAATATTCAGCATTTAAAGTATTTGATCAATAGTTCTAAAATGCTTGTAAGGAGGTAAATATATCTACATTTTACAAGGGGGATAATTGAAACACTGCAGTGGGGATAGTTGAATAATGGGAGAAATTGAAGAAGCACTGAGAAATGAAATTGTTTGCTCAGCGTAATCCAGGAGCCTATCAAGAAATCTGGAAATAGTTCTTGGGTTCCCCATGCAGCTGTTCTGTACGTCAACGTGAGGTGGATCGTTGTGATTCCTGCCTCCCCCCAGCCCCCAAATGAGCAAATCATAGAATCTCAGAATCATAGAATGGTTTGGGTTGGAAGGGACCTTGAAGATCGAGTTCCAACCCCCTGCCCTGGGCAGGGACACCTCCCACCAGCCCAGGGTGCTCCAAGCCCCATCCAACCCGGCCTTGAACACCTCCAGGGATGGGGCAGCCACAGCTTCTCGGGGCAGCCTGGGCCAGGGGATCACCGCTCTTGAGTAAAGAATTTATTTCTAATATCTAGTCTAAATCTACCCTGTTCCAGTTTAAAACCATTACCCCTCGTCCTATCACTACACTCCCTGATACAGAGTCCCTCCCCACCTTTTCTGTAGGCCCCCTTTAATTGACTTAAAACATTACATTTCTTTTCCTTTTTTTTTCTCCTTGTGAAATAACTAGTACAGCTTCAGCTTTTTGCCTTTGACTTTTCTGATAGTGTAGAATTAATGAACTGATTTTACATTGAAGTAAAAGCTTGTCTTTTAGCTCCTGGAGCTGAGTTCTTGCTCTGACTCTAACAATGCTTCTTGCAGAGCCCCGCTGCAGCTACGAGAGCTTGTAAACTGTCGTTGGGCAGAAGAGGTCACACAACAGCTTGACACACTTCAACTGTGCAATCTCACAAAGCACGAAGAAAATGAAAAAGACAAGTAAATGGAGCATTCTTCACATAATGCGTTTTGCAGGCTTTTAATTTCAGCTCATTATTAAAATCAGGGAACAAACTGATAACTTAAAAGCTGAATTGTGCTGTTCTTTAGCAGACGGAAGCAATATTTTTTCTCACTGACTAAAAGTTGGAGTTCATTTCTGTCATACTTAATGGAACAAGAGAAGCTCTTTGGTGTCTTTGCCTAGAAAACTATGTCTAGGTCAGCTCAATATAGTTGAAATGAGAGATATGGGAAATATGAAGGGTAGTAATACTTCTTAAGGCTCTTAGCCCTTCTTAGTGACCACACATCTGAAATAAAATCTCCTCTCAATGGCTTGCTCGTTTGGCAGTCCCATTAAGACTCTGGTGCTGCTTTGGTATCTCTGCCTGTTAAAGCAGAGAAGCTGTTCTGAGAAAATATCTCCTAGTCCCTTGTGAAAATGTAATTGATAAACCCAGTTTGAGATCACAGAAAGCACTACTACTGCTACTCATTCTCCTTCCTTGTCTTTGGAGCCTCCTGTATTTTCTGATATACTCTTCCTAGGAGCAGCTGTCAGTACTTTCTCAGCAGGCTTTTCTCCTGGTTTTATCCCATTACCAATGCTATTATGTGTGTTAAGATATATTCGGGAAATTTGGAGGAGAAAAGTGTGAGAAGAAGCATTGAAAAATGGATAGGGACTAAATATGTGTTCTATACCTGCCTCCTCCCCGAGCTCCTGAATCCTAATGGAGGGGCAAGGGAGAGGCATGTATTTTAGGTCTGGCCTGGTCTGTGCTCAGTTTGTTAATTGCTGCTGTTCCTAAACCTTAATAAATTACAAAGATCAGGTTGTCCAAAAAGCTTATGAGACATTGCTCTGTACTTACTTTAGGTTGCATATCATTAGAATTTTAAAAATGTGAATTACTAACTTCTGGAATTCTGAGCCGGATTCGTTGATGATATGCTTTATTTGCTAGGTAGAAATCCAATTTTAGCAATGCACTTTCTCTCTATTTCTGTGAAGTACTTCCTGAGAGAATATTAAGAGCAACATTTATTTTAAAAAAGGTTTTTACTGACTGTAAGCATTCTTCTTGCAAAACTTTGCTGATGTTTTGTGCCTTACTCTCAGTATCGGCTGGCAAAACAAGTGAAAATGTTAAACTGAGTTTGTAGAAAATTCTTAGCTATTTTCTTTTGATGATATGTGTATTTTCTGTGTGTGAAGGTGTGAAAATCATCATGAAAAGCTTAGTGTTTTCTGCTGGACCTGTAAGAAGTGTATCTGCCACCAGTGTGCGCTTTGGGGAGGAATGGTAAGAAGAGACTTGCTTACGTGCACGTGGTATGTCACGATAAGAGACTACGAGCATTATGCTTGACAGTGGTTTGCAGAAATAGAAATGCTAGGAAACTTGTTATGGCTATTGAATTGCCATGCAAATACTGTAGTTGTATGTGTATTTATAATTTAATGTGAACATTGGTTGTGAAAGGTGATACCTTGTGTTTATAATTGGAGAAGTAAAATGAATTTTTGCCTAAAGGAGGTTGCAATTACTTTCCTTGTTACAAACTTCATGATGTCTTGGACAACCTTTACATGGTGGCAAGAATTTTATGGGCAAAGAAATAAGTCTTTCTCAGAGAATATAGATAACAGGTTATTCAAATGTCCTGGCCTGTAATCTTGAATATCTTCAAAGCTGTATTAGTAGCACAGTTCACCATACTGCTTAATATCCTGTCAGTGGAGTATTTCAAGGAGAGAATGCTGCTGTTGTTTGGAGTGTGAGTGGGTAACAATGTGCTGCCTTTGTTTGTGAAGGGTGTTTTAATAATAAAAATAGAATAACCCTTCTATCCTTATTTGATTTGTTAAAGAATTGCACAGTGAATGAAGCAGTTTATTTTTGGAGGACTGTTGAGACTCCAAATAACTCTTGACAGGAAGCTTTGGTGGTATGAGAGCTGAATTCGTGACTTATGAAGGGATGTGAAAGACAGACTTCCTACATACAATCTGCTTTGGAACTTTTCCAAAATGAGTGATACACTCGGAGGCTTTCTTCCCCTCTCTTTCAGTCATTTAATAGGAGTGGAATAAAGTTAAAAAGAGATACTCTATTATTCCCCACCTTTTTTTTTTTTTTAACAGCATGGAGGACATACTTTTAAGCCACTGGCAGAAATCTATGAGCAACATGTTACAAAAGTAAATGAAGAAGTGGCAAAGCTTAGGAGAAGACTCATGGAATTGATCAGTTTGGTGCAAGAAGTGGTAAGAAATTAATCCAATATAATGTTAGGTGTTCCTGCAGTGCGGCATTGTCAAAGGGTAACTGTAAAGTGGGAAATGGAAAGAGTACACCATTTCACATGCTCATGATATTCTCAGTACCTGTTCAGAAGCTGTGGCTTCTTTGAAGGTAATCAGATTATCCCATAGAGAGACATTTTTACTTATTTATACTCTTTTTTTTATACAATATGGAAAGATCAACGTATTCTCAATACTGGTTTTGTAGTTGTCAGACAGAAAAAGATGTGAGTTAGCTAGCAGGGAATTTTTCTTTGGTGTATGCTATTTAAAAGCTAGAGTTCTGCAGTCCTTTGAAAGATGTGTTTTGTAAACACTTATGAAAGTGCAGTCTGCCATGATAAACAAGTATAAAAATGCTTTATTCTAGTAAAGCTTATTTTCCTGTCTTTAGGAGAATAAACTACAAGTATATTGGAGCCTACAGGTCTGTAAAGCAGCTCACCAGTTAGAGATTTGAAGTTTGTGTACCTCCTTTTTCTTCCCCAGAGGGGTAAACGTGGTAGACATTCAAATATCAACATGGTCAGCTTTGGCGGTTTCAGTGGGAATTTCAACAATTAAGTACAGTTTCTTATGTTCTAGGAAGGGTTATTTTTGTGTTCTGCTGAATGCTGTTACGTTTATTGTGTAGTCTTTGTGCAAGTAAAATAAGTTATTGGTTTTTTGGTTTTTTTTCAAAAAACAAGTTTCTGTAAGGGTTTTTGTCTGCTATTGTTCAGGTAGTTGTTTGCCACATGCAGTGGTAGGTTAGCGCTGCTTTAGCTCAAATGTGATGGTTACTTAAAAGTAGCCCACTTGGTGATGTATTTGGAAAATGTTGAGAGGATTCCCGCCTTCACCTTCCAGGGTGAAGGGTGTAATTTGTATCAAATTATTCTTGTTATCCAGAAGGTGACTTTTCTGTGCTGCTCAAGTTACAGACGAGAAACTGACAGTTGTGTTTACAAATTTTGATACGAAAGATCCCCATATGACAAATCTCTGTAAGGAGAAAATGTTGCTCAACTTTACTGTTAACCTTTGGTCACCCACCAGAGGGCACACTTACGTATTCAGTAGAAGGCAAAGGATATTTACAACTGGCAACAGGAATAGTTTGTAATACATCTAAAAACACATTCCTGTTTTCTTATTCTAGGCATGCAAGCTTCAGTAAGACAAGGGTTATTTATTCCCCCCCCCCCCCCCCCCCCCCCCCCCGAAGAATAGGTCTGGTGGTGAGACTAGGGAGGCATAGGCATTTCTGGGATCTGAGCAAGTGGAGTCGACGTGTAAATGAGTGAAACGTGCAGAAGTGTGAAAGCTTTCTTATTGTGCATGTTTTTCCCTGAACCCTGTTTTAGGAGAGGAACGTGGAGGCAGTGCGTAGTGCAAAGGATGAACGAGTTCGGGAAATCAGGAATGCCGTGGAGATGATGATTGCCCGGTTAGACACTCAGCTGAAGAATAAGCTTATAACATTAATGGGTGGGTATTTGCCTGATCTGTTATGAGTAGGAACAGTATATTAACAATGTGTAACTCTATGGAGAAACTTTCTTGCCCTGGGAGTATGACTTCTTACACAGCTTATAGTATTAAGCAAGTCAACTGCTGACAGAATACTTCTACCTACAGCAAAGGTTTTAGTTAATTATGTAGTTACTGTGATACAGTTCTAAGTTGTTAGACATAACCTGGTTATGTTCTGTTAGAAACTCTTGTATAATAACTTGGACAATATTTCCATCTAATTGGAAGATGTTTAGTACCTTTCACTTAGTGTTTTTACACCATCATTTATATTAGCCGAAAAGACTGTCTTTATATATTACAAAGGTGTCAGGTTACACTTCTATGTAATTTTAAAAAGCTAGACATCTAGGAGAGATGTCTGGTGAGCAACAGTTTGGATCCATACATACTGGCAGCCTTGTCTGCGTATGAAGAACATAGCGTCTGGAACCAGAGCTGCTAATTTGGTTCCTGACGCTTCTGCTAACTGGGAACTGGTTACTTTAGCTCGCCTTTGGTATAGAGGTGAGAAGACAGGTGGTGCACTTAGAGGTAGTGAAGCTTACAGAAGCAACACTACTAAAAATTAAGTGTAGCTTTCAATGAGAAGAACAGAATATTCCTCAGTTGGCTATAATTCTGTGGATGCTTTGCTCAGCTGGTTTTTGCATCTGTGCTGTGTTGTTCCATGTGCACTTTTGTTTCTGTAATGCAGTGATAGGAGCACCTACTAAAGGTGACGACATCTTGGCATATCAGTTTCTTTAGAAATTCTCAAAATGTTATACTTAACGACCTTAGTTTTGCAAGGTATACAACTAGTAGATCAAAGTACACAGACAAATAGATACAAGCTCAGGGATCTATGTGCTTTTCTCAGAAATAAAACTAAGGCAATAAAATAGCTGTGCTGAAGATGTATTTCCAATGCTTGACATCTTCACACACAGCTAAGAAAACCTGAAATGCTTATGCTTGGAAAATGTCCTTAGCATTGATAGTGCTCGCATTTATGCTCTTAGTTCATTTCCATTAAAACCGAAACAACATAAGAAATGTATATTACCTGCATTTCAAGTTCCTCTAAAAGTTCATGTCAGTACTTTAAAATGTTAGCTTTAAATTAAATCCAGGATTCATACATATTTTGTGGCTATATTGAATACAGTCATTGGTTACAGATTTGGTTTAGTGTGTATTGATTAAAGATCAGTCTTAAACCTGTGATAGAATGTCTTAAGGTTAACGTTTTGTTTGTGTAACAACTTTTTTCTAAGGACTGCCAAATGCTTTTCAGGTATGTCACGTATGATGGAGACAAAGTCCTCATGATAGAAAACAGATGAATGTGACTTAGCTTTTTTATTCTTTCTCCTCATGGTCTTCATGCCGGTTGAAGTGTACAAACACATTTAAATGTTGTTTATTCTTTTTTATGATGAAAACACAAACATCAAAGTCAAGAGAAATGATGGCTTTTAGGAGAAAAGTGTCAGCTAATATGTGAGAGACTTGTCTGGATGAGAGCAAATGCAGTGAAGTCAAACCTGCTTTTTTGTCAGAAAAAGGCACCCCAAAACAACAAACCTGCCATTTCTGGGACACAAAGAATGTTTCATTACTGTCTTAACCTCAAGTGAGTTCTTCACTACAGCTCTAATTAAAAACGTAGGCTTGCTTTTAAAATGCTTTCTCAATCAACCTTGGTATATTTAGAAATCCTTTACCTTAGTAGGTTTTGGGGCAGCTTCCAGGTAAAAGAGAGAAAAAAAAAAAAAAAGCTCAAGTTTTTAAAATCCAGTGAGTATGTCTTCTTTAAACATGGCTGCCTTTATCTAAACAGGTCAAAAGACATCGCTTACTCAAGAAACTGAACTTCTGGAATCCCTACTTCAAGAAGTGGAACATCAGGTGATTATGAAAAGAGCTGAAACGTTGTGTTACATAGATTTCCTCCTCAGTTGGCCTTTCTTATTTATTTAATTTATTTTTAAACTGTTAATTGATGGATAGAGCTATTTCTTGAGGGTATCGTTTCATTTAAGTGGCCCTAGGTTACACAATTCCTTCTTTAACACAAGCATGTCTTCCAGAAATAACGAAAGGTGTTCTCTTCTGTTGCTTGAAAAACAAGTACAGGGATTAATGGCAGTATCACATAAAACTACACAGTTATGTGTTTGTTTAAGGTAACTTAGCATTTAGACTGCGTGGGTAGATTCTGTTAGTTCTGCCACTGCCAACTGCATATGAATAGTGGTGGCTATAAATGGAGAATAAACAAAAACGTCCTGTTTCTCTTCGTGCTTTTGAGGGAAACTCAACTGGTTCTAATTCTTTTATTCCTGTCCACCTGTCTTTCCAAGAAGGTGAAATGGTATCACTTTTTTCATCTTGCTTCTAGCAACACAAGTTCAGCTTTTGTGAATGGAATATTCAAATTCTGCGGAGCTTGATTGTACTTGGCCCAAACAATTTCTGCTTGCTCTGAGGAAATGGAAGGCTTTTCTTCCTTCAAGCATTACTGCGTCCAGTAATTATCTTTCAGCAGGGTTTGACGTTTTAGGTTGGGGATAGGGGCTAAGCTTCTTTGTGAGTGATACCTCTTGTCCTGTGTTCCTTTTTCATTCCCTGCACTGCTTTTGACTCAGTAAGAATGCTAAGCTGGCTTTATCACCTGGTCAGCGATTATCATGTTCTCCTTGTTCATACCTATGACGGAATGTCTTAGTTGAAGAATCGATGACATCAGGAGAATGAGAGCTCCTACATACCATTCATCAGCATGTTTTTTGTCTGTTTGTTGAGAGCTCTCTGTGTATAGATCATTCAGAAATTACTTATGTTGCAGTCCAAATGAAGACCTTCTAAATCCTGAACAGCAGTGTGTATGCAACTCTGCAGATCGGCTGGTTTGCAGAAAAAAAAACCACATTAATAACAAATTGGTAGTAGTGAAACATGACTACTTCTGCCTCTGAAATAGGAGGAAAAGGTTGCTAACTAAAAAATTTCTGAGAAGATGCAGAGATCTGGCAACTGCATATGTCTCTGCTACTTAAAGTCATCATGTGTGTATTTGTCAAGAGAAGCTTTGAATTTTGTATTCTTCTTGTGGAAGTAATAGAGTTATTTGAAGAATTCATAGCAAAAATGTGACTTTAAAAATGTACTTAATAGTGTCACTTAAGCCTGACGAAGTTTGAAATGTAAGTCTAAGATATGTTTTTCCAATGTTTAAAGTATAAATAAGCAGAGTAGATCTGTCTCCTTTGGTAAAGAGGGTCAGAAACATAGAGTACTAGCTATTGAAGGAACATGGAAAATTAGATTATTTAATTTTTTTTCAGATTTTGAAAATACATTTGTTATTACACTGGTTTCGTAGGATAGCTCAAATGAAGTGGATTGAAGTGGGGTTTTTTTGGCCTGCTATTTAAGATTATATAGACTTTGTGTTGTTCAAATTTGGATGAACAAAAAAAAGTACAGTGCTTGGCAATACAGCAGTAAAGGAATAACTAAAACGTAAAACAACTGTCTAATGTCACAGGAGCTTGTATCACTGTGTTGTGATTGTATTTGAGCAAATTATCCCAATGTCTAATTAAGCTTCCTTTCCAGATTGATTTACTTTGTTATTGTTGCCTAAACACAGTAACAGATGTGACTTAGTATTAACAAACATCTTATATCTAAATGAACATAACCTAAGTGAAGTACATAATAGTTGCTGTAGCTTTCATTGTAGGATTTCACGGAGTCCTAAATATTCAAACTAAACTTCCCAAATGGGTTGCGCAGGCTTTGAAGCGGGACAGAACTAGAATATGTATTTTAATTTCCTAATAGAAATCTTAGAACACATGACCATCGGCTATCATAGGCAAATTCTTAGTCTTAAGAGCTGACAGTTTCAAGGGAAATAAAACCCAAACAAATAGGGGGGGGGAGGGAAAAGCACAACCAAAACCTCCAAGCTTAATTTTGCATTGCATTGAGGGTAATCTTTCTGAAGCTGTGACAGACATGCAATTTATTTGTTTAAAAACAAAAGTGGTCAAAACCTATGGATTCTACTAGTGACATAAGGATTTTTTGTTTGTTCTTGTTTTTTTTTCCCGTATAGTTACGATCGTGCAGTAAGAGTGAGTTGATATCCAAAAGTTCAGAGATCCTGATGATGTTCCAGCAGGTTCATCGGAAACCTATGGCCTCGTTTGTCACTACTCCTGTCCCACCAGACTTCACAAGGTACGCATCGCACTTCCTTTTTTTTTTTTTCAGTTTGAACTTGAAAGCCATCTTATAAAGGTTTGTTTTGCTTGTTAAAAAATGTTTAAAGTAACTTAGAGGAGGTTATTTCTTCCCCATTTTACTGTACCACTGTATGGAGGAGGATGTTCCAATGAGTCTGGGAGGTAGATGTTTTCTCAAGCACATCAGCCCCTTATAAAACTAGGACAAGAGAGCACTGCTGTATTTTGACATGTGGGTTTGAAAGAGTGGCTGGTAGGAGGATGGCTGGTGGAGCGGTTGCTGGAGAGGCGCTCTGATACCTGCCTCTAGCAAAGGGCTGTCGTCCTTCTCAGCTATATGAGCTATGGCAATAGCCATCTGTGGGGTAACGTGATTCTGTCCGTTTCTGTGTTAAACTTGGTCTCTCTGGCTGAATTTGGGTCCAGGCTTATACACTGAGAATGATAAACTGCTTAACTTGCTCCTCTTAGTAACCTACGCTGCAAGTAGGCTTTTCTGTTCCTGCAGGGCTTATTTTATGTCTGTAGTCCCTGCTGGGGAGTCAGGACAGCGGGTTCCAGATGACAACTTTTCTCTTTTACACTTAGTTTACGGATTTGTCCTTTTTCTCTTTATTATTGGGTCATTCAGTATATAATTGCTAGGCTCTCATGAGATGCCTCCGCAGGTCACCTTAATTCTGAATATATAGCCAAAATCACTTCATAACACAATTCTTCATAAAGAGAATGCTGCTAGTGCTGGGACTGAAGAAGTCTGTTGAGAGTTTAGGCTAGCTGGCTGAAAAGCATCTCCAAAAAATTGAAAGTAGGAGAAATTTTAGAAGAATTCCTCAAATAATTGTGTGTTTTCTAGCAAAAATCAGTTTGGCTTGCTTTTAAATACAATCTTAAAACTATTGTCATGACACGTTTTCTGAAAAGAATAATTAAATGCCTCTCTGAGGAGAGTTTAAATTTGACTATTAATTTTCTAGTGGCAGTAAGGTATCTCCTGCTCTGAAACAAACCATTTCAGCTTTGTACTTTCAGCCATGCCATAGCTTCATCCTTTCTAGAACTACCAAGGAGTCTTACCTTAAAAATTGACCATATTAAGAGATTATTAGCCATCGCAGGTAAAAGGGAAAATCCTCTTAAATACTTTTGGTTGCTCTTCCCTTCACAACATAAGCTTTTTTTTGTGTGTGATATTGCAGGGAGAGGTAGTGGGGACCAGGCTTATAAATGGAATTTTCAGAAGTGCTGAAATAACCCAGTGTAGTCCGAGTGAATTTCAGTGGCTCTGGTGACCTAAATAATTTTAAATGCTTCTGAAGGTTCCAAAAGTTTGGATTTTTAATGCTGTGTTATTCAGCTCTAATATATTTAATTTTTCTGCCCCTCCCCAGTGAATTGGTTCCAGCCTATGACTCAACAACGTTTGTCTTGGAAAACTTCAGGTAAGAATGTATCTTAAATTACTGTGAATATCATGAGTCGTCTTCTGTTTGTTCTGTACATGAGTAGTGTTCTTTAATTAAAACACCGTATAGTCTCTACAGGAAACTGTTAGATACGAACTAAACTATAGGAATTCAATCGAAAATCTCTTGTTTACTAGGTGAACAACAATTAACCCGAGCTGAACTGTTAGCTAAAAAGATTTTTCCATGAAAACAGCAAACTGCTTGTTTTTCCTTTTAAAAAAAGATTGAATAATTTTGCAAGGAATACATATATTTGTATGGACACTTAACATTTTGCATGAGCCTCAATGCTGCGACATGCTGTGTGCAGCAAGAAGGATGGTTCTGGGGTGTGAGAGTGTGGGTGTATATACAGCTTACTGTTTCATGGAAGGTTTTGCTTTGTGCCAATAGCAAATGTTTTTTCTCCTTTCTCAATAGTACGTTGCGTCAGCGAGCAGATCCTGTTTACAGTCCACCTCTTCAAGTGTCAGGACTTTGCTGGAGGCTAAAAGTTTATCCAGTGAGTTATATTTTCAACTAGAGTTGTTATCCCATCCAAAACACATAACCAGCATTCATATGCTTCTCTTGTAAGGCAATACTAGTTGGTCTCTTCTCATCTTGTATATAAAAAGCTGTATGGGAAGAGCTTGATAAGGTTGCAGAATGGATCGTCAACCATTAGTGTATTCCCTCTCTGCCTCCAGTTAACCGGCGTGAGCATTCTCACTGTAGTTAATCTGGTTAATTTAAAAGCAATTAAAAATGGGGTTTACAGATATGCCATAGGCGCTTTAATAGATATTTTTACCCTTTTTGTCTGTCTGAGAGATTTTTGCAGATGTTTCTCGCAGAACTGACGTATAGAATAACTTACCATACTTGTGTTTATGAATAATACTTATTTGGGAAGTTGGGAGGAGGAGAAGGTATTAGTTGAAGAGGAATCTGTTTTACTGTGCATCCAGTTCTCCAATGCTGACATTAAAATGTGTGTATTGTACTAATGTCCTTTCTGTGGGCTGAATGCTCAGATTTCAGAAACAGTGTCTTTGTCCGCATTGGGATGTTAACCCACAAGGTGTGATCTTTTGTCAGTGCTTCCAGGAAGCTCTGGCTGCTACTACGGCTGTGTTTGGAGAAATACATGTTTAGTAGTGGAGTACCAATTTTATTTGTTAGTGATTTATGTGGCATCTTCAGAGAACTGGATGGATCTGATAAGCTCACATATGCACAGAATCGTATTCTTGCAATGCAGAGGTGGACTCCTGTGTAAGTTTTCAGAGTATTGTAAATTCAGGATTGACTACATAAGGTGTGCTGACAGAAGGCATTAAAATTTATTTTTTAAATGGTAAGTTGAAATGTTTCTTCAACCTAGAGGGTTCAAGTTGAGCCATTCTTCATCCTTGGTTAAGGTGAGTGTGATGGAGGTTTTGCCATATTTTTTTTCTTGATTTCTGGTAATTCTAATATTGTTTCTCAGTTAACTGACCTAACTTTTTCATGTTGCATGTTTTTTCTAAAGAAATTGTTTTTTCAAACATTAAGTGGCTTTGAAATGCAGCTGTACGTAAAATATTTCAGAACTAATGCTTAACCTGAGCTGTTTTCATGTTGAGAATTTCAGAAGAATTGGACTTATTATTACTTATTATTACATTGGACTGTAATAAATGGCTAAGTAGATTTTTAATGAGCTTTTTTCTACTTTTTCTATACGTTAATGTTTCTCTGATACATTGACAAGTGTCTTCCACTTGTCTAGTCAGTCTTCCACTTAATTGAACCCCTACAATTTTAATAGAGTAAGTAAAGCTCTGTTTTGAGATTTATATCTGAGATACCAGTACTCGACTGCATATGTGCTTCCAGATGCAAACTCCGTGTAGACTGAAGGTACAGTAAGAGTTCTAGCTCATGGAAGACTAAAAATTGAAACTGTAGCATACAAAGTAGATTACTGTTGCAAATTCTATATCAATTGAAGAGGTTTTCTAAACTTCAAGGGTATATCAAGGTGTTTTGTTTATCTGGGTTTTGCTTTCTTGTTGTAATTTATCTCTCAATTTTATTTTATTTATTTCAAGGATGGCAATGGAGTAGTTCGGGGCTATTACCTGTCTGTGTTCTTGGAGCTGTCAGCTGGATTGCCAGAGACATCCAAGTAAGCAAACCTGTAGTTAGACAAGCTGTTGGTTTTTTTTCTTTTTCTGTTGGCAAAGCATCTGGAAATGTTTGCAAAGAAAGACCTCAAGTTCTGTAGCATTGCTAGGGACTGATACAGACCCCTTTTGTAAAGAATAGTAAGGCTTCTATTGTCCATTGAGCTTTGAATCCTACCCAGAAATAATGTTTTAAAGTTGTTACTCAGTGGCTTTCTTGAGATAAAAAGCAAGCTGGCAAAACAGCTAATAAAGCTATCTGTCTCCTAGTGTTCAATCCTAGAGTTGGTTTACCACTCTACTCCCTATTACTACTTTATTCCTCCCTGTACTCTTTATATAAGTGTTCGGTAGAATTTTAAGACTGCATCACCTCTTCAGCTGGGCACGCAAGCCTCCCAGGAGGCACAGTTCTGTTAAACTTGACGCATTCAGCAATTCTGACATCTTTGGTATTAATACCTGTGATCTTCCCCTGTGTAGGTATGAGTACCGTGTAGAAATGGTTCACCAGTCCACCAACGATCCCACCAAAAACATAATTCGAGAGTTTGCCTCCGATTTTGAAGTTGGAGAATGCTGGGGTTACAACAGATTCTTTCGTTTAGACTTGCTAGCCAACGAAGGGTATTTAAACAGGCAAAATGACACTGTGATCCTAAGGTAAGGAAGACAACTTAGCGGGGCTCCTTTCTGCTCTCGTTTCACAAAATATCACAGCTAGTACTGAAATAGGAAATAATTAAGTCATTGAATTTAAAATAATTGTGACATGTTTTGTCATAAATGGATTTCACTGTCATAAGCTTTAAAGAAGAAAATGTGCTGAAGGAAGTGGTGGTAACTTTAAGTTTTCTGTGCGAAGTAGCTAACGCTTGACTCTAATAAGCCTGGGTTGGAGATCTGTGGCTAACGGAATGAAAGGAAAAGGGTGCTTTCTCTCCCTCTTTAGAAACCATCATAGTGAGCATAGGAGAACTTTGGGAATGAAGGATGTCTGTAATGTAAGAGAACTAATGCTGGTGATGGAAATTGCAATGTGTTGATAAAATATAGAAGCTTTATCCATCTACTTCGAATATTCTCAGTATAGTCCTACTCTTGCTCCTGTTAAATGCTTTGTAGTGTGTTAATTTTTATTAGTGTTGGTTTGTGAAGATAACCACCTCTCATATAACTGCCTCCCCTACAGAAAACATACTGTTGCTATTCAGCATACTGAGTATAGAAGTACATGTTATCTGTTCAGTTTATTTCATTGCTAGATTTCAGATTGTCTGATGTTCTGATGCAGGGCTTTTTGAATTGGGGCGGGGGGGGAGACACAACAATGACCAACAAGAAAAACCCAACAAAAGATAAACCCCCTTTTGAAATGTTCTTTTGAAGGTTCCAAGTGCGCTCACCAACCTTCTTCCAAAAGTGCCGAGATCAACACTGGTACATCGCTCAATTGGAAGCAGCTCAGACAAGTTATATCCAACAAATAAATAACCTTAAAGAAGTAAGTGGGATGTATGTTAATGTAAAATCACCTTTCACTGACCAGTAGTTACCTCTTTTAGGTTACAGTGTTCGTGTTTTGACAATTGTGTGTGTTTGGGTTGCTATTGATAGCTCAACACTGGTGTTACTAAAATAGTATACATGCAAGTCAACAAACTTATTTGATGATGATGCTCCATTGTCGTCTTCTATGTATACTTTTGTGTATCCTTCTAATATTTAAGAGGCTTGCGATTGAACTTTCCCGGACTCAGAAATCACGAGGCATTTCACCTCCAGACACTCATCTTAGTCCCCAGAATGATGATGGTCCAGAGACAAGATCAAAGAAATCTGGACAAAGCACTGAAGTACTACTTGAGAATGTTGCTGCTCCCGGATTAGTGCGAGATAGCAAGGAAGAGGAGGAGGAGAAGATCCAGCATGAAGACTTTAATGTAGGAATTGTCTTTTTCTGGCCTCTTTGTTTATGTGTAGCTTTTTTATGATAGGGTAGCAGTAGAAACATAAATCTAATTTACAATTCAGAAATTCACTTAGTATCCTCTGTGTGAAAATAGGAGATAACACACTCGAGAGCTAGCAGTGAGAGATGACACTAGAGAGATGTTCCAGAACAGAGCTAATAGATCCCACCACAAAAAAAATTTCCAAGTTGCAGCTGAAAAATACGGCTTCTCTGGTTGTTACCAGCTTTTATTGTGCTTTGAGACGCTCCTAACTCCTGAGTGATAGTGTGAACCTCTGGGGAGAGAGAGAGAGTTTCTGTTCATAGCTTTTTGTGAATGCATCAAAGTGCAACTGAAATCTTTCATTTTATAAAGACTTGTTCTGTTTTTCCTGTAGCACGAGCTCTCTGACGGTGACCTGGATATAGATCTTGCTGGAGAGGATGAGGTGAACCACCTTGATGGTAGCAGCTCTTCAGCTAGTTCGACAGCAACTAGTAACACTGAAGAAAATGATATCGATGAAGAAACTATGTAAGTAACTTAAAATGCCTTTCAGATCATCATCTTGTCTCCCAGGGTAATCATCCTAATTCCAGTGGAAACAGATTCGTTTGCACTGATTTCTCACCCTCACCATAACTGTGATAGAACAATGTGAGGGGCATTTCCCGTACTGGAAACAACGTGAACATAATGATATAGTTACTGTTAAACATTGAATTTTCAGTCAGCTAGTTCTTATCTTTCCAATCTCTTTGTTTACTTTAGTGTTGTAGTCTGTCTTTGACAGTAGTTACTGTAAAGGTTCTTTCCCAAAACACTATTAAGAAATCCTGTTTCTACACTGTAACGAAAGAGAGGTTTGATATTGGGAAGTGTTGTAGTAGTGGGAGAGTGATAATAGAGACAGTTACTTAAACTAGAGGATTTAAGGTTCTTAACTGAGACAATGTTAAATCCTAGAATCTTCATTAAAACATGAGAATGTGTTGTAACACATACAAATGTAGAAGTTTGTAGAATCAGATTTTACAGTCCAGATAAGTATGGCACTTTTGGACTCTTGGTTAGAGAGTCAGTTGTTTAAGTAACACACTTTGATTTGTCCAGTTTGTGTAGTTTGGAATGCAGAAAATACTATTTACAGTGCTTCATGTTGTTTTCAAGGTATGTGCCATAACATTTAACAAGAGCTGACAGAAGCTAATAATTGTATTCTCCTTTGTCCACATCAATCATTTCCTAAGGTCTGGAGAAAATGACGTGGAATATAGCAGTAATATGGAGTTGGAAGAGGGAGATCTCATGGAGGATGCAGCAGCTGCTGCTACTCCTGGGGCATCAGGTACGAAAAACAGCCGTCAGAATTCCCATATATGCGAAACACTGCTGGATTCCTTCCCAATCTTCTTGGAAGCAACACCAAGCTGCATGTTCTGCAGGCATTTCTATTTTTGGAAATGCTGCATCATGTGGTTTGTACTGATTGTTGCAGTGTAGAAGAAACATTTCATTGGCTCAATAAAAAAAAGGGAGTGTTCTGAATATGCTTGTTTAAAAGTGATACCTAAGTTTGGAGGGAGCCTTTCTGCCTCTTTGAAACCCCTTCCATTCTGATGGACAGTAGACTGACGAGATTTTTACTACTGCCTGTGTGGCCTCTGAATACGTGACACATTCCCTTTGGTTTTAGAGCACTGTAAAACCTGAAGTACATGGAGAGAATCCTTACAAGTCAGCAGAAATATACTTTAAATGCAATAATGGAAAGGTGCTCCAAGATCTCTTGCTGCCTAAAGATGATAATAGCCCAAGTTAGCCATAGGTTAATAAGATTCTGAACGAAATGCATGTATATTAAATATAACTATAGTTATTTACGGCAAAGATACCAGAAGTGGCAGTCACTGGAAGTGGTATTTATGCTGCTGTGGAAGTCTGCTAGTGCTTGAAAGACAGAATTCCAGAACTGTCCTGCTTTTAGCTGCTGTTTCAAAACTTCTTGAAAATTCCTTGTAAGTGAGGAAAATGAGGGACATGTCCGTTTCCTTCTGAAAGGATAACCTTTAGAGTAGGAACACAGTGGCTGTAGAAACACTGTTTCTTAGGAGCTTTTCAAAAGTAATTTTTAACAGCAGTTATAAAAGCTGACATAAGCTCTTCACTGGAGCTCTTGCGTTTCCCTGCTTGCGCTGTTTTCCAGTCTGACCGTTCAGACTGTCACCTGTCTGTGTTGGGAGGGAATTCTATGAAGCTGTACAATTTTGATCTCGCAGATCTAACTATTTTCTCTGAAGACCCTGTTCATCGTTTGAGTGCCTTGGCCACTATGTAATGGGAATATCATAGCACAGAGCAGAACTCAACTCAAGATCCCCCACCCCCCTAATCTAATTGGGGGGGGGGAGCCTAGAATGATTATGTGCATTTCTTCAGAGTAAATGCTCTTTGTATTGATTTGTTTATCAATCTATTAAGAGATTTACATAAAAGATATGAAGTTAAATTTTTTGTTTTCTTTTTTTTTCCCCCCTTCTGGTGCTTTTTGGGTTAAACTTTTATTTAGAAGCATATCTGATTGCTTTCAGAATCCTTAAATCCATGAAGTAATTCTGATGTCTTGTTAACTTTTTCTTGGAATGTCTTCATTCCTGATCTGCTTGTAGAACTCTTGTCTTTTTCTTTTTGCAGGGAATAGCGCGTCACTTGTGTCACGTATATGCACACTGTTTCCCTGTAACTCTTCCATAGGTACTAGCCATGGCTACACCAGCGCAAGTGGAAGACCTTCAAGGCGGGGAGGAAGTGCCCTTGGCTCAACAACCAGCAGCAGTTTACTAGATATAGATCCCTTAATTTTAATCCACTTGTTGGATCTAAAAGACAGAAATGGTATGGAAAACCTTTGGGGCCTTCAGCCGCGTCCACCTGCCTCTCTTCTGCAGAACAGAGGTAATCGTACATCCCATGTTAGATGATTTAATGCCAACCTGGAAAGGTCTCTGAGAATGCAGTCCCAGAGTTAGAAGCAGAATTGAGGAGGGGAGGGGAAAGAGGGTGACAGGCAGTCCTTTTCATCGATAGCTCACCCTCCGCGTCCTCCTGGGTGCTCATCTGTATGCTGCATCTTACTGCCGGCTCTGACACATTCTTTGTCTTAATGGTTGACCTCGGCTTGAGAATGCCGGATGACTCAACTAAAACCAGAAGTGCGTATCAAGGAGGGTCTCTCGTCTCTTCGTGGGGGATGTGACTGAACTGGCTGGCTGGTTTGTGTGGCAACATTGTCGAGATACAGCTCATGCAGTTTCTTTGACTGCAACTGTGGGAGGTGAATGAAAGGCCCTTTTCTAGAAGGGGTTAGCACTGAAAGACAAAACAACACAAAACAGCTATCTGCTGAGGAAGCAGTTACACCTCTCACTTAACACAGTTTGTACACTTAGTGGCTGAGACTACTAGGAGCACAGTGCGTGCTAACAGGGAAATAAATCCTGGAGTGAAAAAGGCATTTAAAACAGAACTAGAAAAATGTGTGTGGTAGTAAGGCTGGAAAAGCACATGTAAACACTTGTGGAAGAAAAATGGATCAAAATGTCAGGAGGGAAAAATAGTGATGGTATTTAAATAATGGAAGACTTGGAGGAGTATTTGTGGTTCAGTTAGGATCCTTCAACCCAAAACCACAATTGACTTCATGCACAGCAAAAGCAAGAGAGCTGGCAGAGCTGGCACCCGTGGCTGTTACTGAAGGCTGCTTATTTCTCTTGTTTTGTTATTGAAGAATTAAAATTAAATCAAACCTCAATAATACATTTATCATGATTAACACTTACTTGGAGCTAGCTGGCCTACTACCGCAACATCTTATTTCAGGTCATTCTGAAACAACCATTTAGCAACTTAATATAACAGAAGAGAAATAATAACGGTCTGTTTGCTACAAATAAGTGCTTGCTTTTGCTGCAACAACATTGGTTATGTGACTACATTTAAAAAGCTAATCACAAAGGAACAAATAGCCTGGGCTAGCTTTTAGATTCGGTAACACCAGTCAGATGAATTTTCAGCTGAATGTAATCCTTATTTCTGAAAATGGAAGTAATTTCTGTAAGTACGAAAAGGGGAGGCAGCACATTGAACTGTGAGCCTCAGCTCTGGTTTGTCTGGAAAAAGGCGTAGACAAAAGGCCTTTACGAGAGGGTATTGTGCTTTGTGCTGCACTGCTCGAGCAAGATTAAGCTCTCCTCTTGTGTTGAATGGCTTCGTGGTCACCTTCAGCTACTGGCTACACAGCTGAAATTACCTGTTGTGCTGAGGTTCCTTTAAGGTTTGACTGTTCCCAGAGCTTACTCAAATCAGTCAACCAAGAGAAAGCCACTGTTACGTTTGGAGTTTACCAAACTTCACCTCCTAAGGTGAAGGTTTCTAAGAGCTGCTTGCCTTTATGGTTTTGAACAGCTGAATTTGCAGTGAAGCGCTTATAGAATTTATAATGCTTCAAATAGACGTCAAAGTTGATCTAATTCTGGCTGAGCAGCGTGTAGGCTTACTCAGGTATTAGCCCTTCAACCTGATCTTCTGGTGTTAAATACTTAGGGGAATTCCTTCCCTAGTTGCAGGTTTCTTTGAGTTCTATATGTTAATGTAATGTGTTGGTATGAGAATCTTACACACACAATCAACAAATGTTATAAAAACATGTAACAAATTTGACATAAACTGGCAGCCAGGCTCATGAACTCAAGCTGGTCTGGCAATACAGAGTAGTAGCTCCGTTGTCGCCAGAATTCATGCAGCAGTACTGGGAGCCTTGATTCTTCCAGGGAGAGAGTTTCAGGGCCTTCTTCCATGACAGGCAGAGAATGGCAAGTTGCTGTCCCAGTAGCTGTGCAGTGCTTACAGTCTCAATATTACGGTGCCATACCAGTACAGAAGAATGTCTCTGTCCCGTATTTTTATAGCAGGGCAAAAGGTAGAATTCTTCCAGCTGTTAAAGATGTCCGTGTTCATTTGAGAACAGTTTTACTTACCTGTTGTGTTCTTTAACTTTTCCTTTGGTAAAAGCATCATCCTATTCTCTGAAAGATCGAGATCAGCGGAGACACCAGGCGATGTGGCGTGTGCCACCTGACTTGAAGATGCTGAAAAGACTTAAAACTCAGATGGCTGAAGTTCGGAGCAAAATGTCTGATGTGAAAAACCAACTGTCAGAAGTGAGAAGCAGCAATGCTGGCTCATGTGATGGACAACCCAGCTTCTTCTCCATTGAGCAAGGTGCTTTAGCTGCCTGTGGAACGGAAAGCTGCAGCAAGCTCCAAGAAATAGGAATGGAACTACTGACAAAGTCTTCAGTTACCAGTTGCTACATCAGGAATTGTAAGTGCATAGAAAAGGGGGATTTAAATGTCACTCTTACAGATGTCAGTTGTATAGGTGGTTTATATATCTGGAAATAGACCTTTTATAGTTACTCGTACTCCAGTTCAGCTGTAAGAATCCAGAAACGTAAAACCTGTACTGCCTTTGAGTAAGTAAAAGTTACTGAAACTGGTTTCAGCCCTTCTCGGTAAAAGCACCAAAACTTTTCCTTCACAGCCAGTAACGCGCCTAATGCAGTGAGAGTGTTCTGAAGTTTAATTCAGAATCAAACTGATGCGAGCTGAAGGTCACTTCTTGTTGCCTGCTGCTCTGTCTGGCCCATCTATGAATTGAGGACGTTTTGTGATGCTTGCCAGTGAACAAAATCAGAAAATTCCAGACTTGCTATACTTTAGTAACTTGAAATCTTGCTAAAATTCAAGTAAGCCAAGGTTCTCTCCGGAGAGACACTGCCTTTTGAAAGGTGACCTCTTTCAAAGAGGTGCCTGGGTACGTGTCTGTTCTGGTACTGTCTCTAGGTCCTACTGGCAGCACTGGTAAGCCAGCGTGGAATCTCTTGGATAGCAACATGAAGGCTGTGCAAGTGCTTTGTTGCTTATGATCCTGAATAAAGGCACTGATTGATAATCCTCTCTCACTTCACTGTTGCCTGGGAGAGATGATTTTCCAGCCTTCTGGGTTTTGATTCAAGTTATTGCTTGCATTTTGGAGCCAAGATGAGTAAGAAATAATCATAAACATGAGTGGACTAAAGAACCGGTAGAATAGTTCTATTCCTCTCCATCCCTTTCAATACTGACCTGTAAAACGGGGCTTGTGCAACTCCAGCAAAGGTCTGGTTTGCATTTCATCACTCCAACGGAGCAGAGAATTTCTCCTCTGATGGTGAACAGTAAGAGAAAGAGTTGCGTTCAGGTTTGGAGCCCTGAATTTGTGCCGTCAATAAGCCACGGAAGGATCAAGCCACTTCACTGGAAGTGCTAGCTTTGGAGGGTTGTGTGCTTTGAATACCACCTCTTTCCTTAGCAAATGCCTCGTCCCTCAAAGGTTACTGAGGTACTGGACAGTCACTTCATTCTGCATCGGAACGAGAGGAACAGGCATACGGTGCTCTGTAAACCAGGAGCAATGTTCTGACTTGTGCTGAAGCCTCCGTCCCCCACCTTTATGGGGTGTGGTGACAGCAGAACTTGGCGTTTTGCTGTTCTGGTTACCACTCCTCCATTCCTCTGCTGCAAGAAGTTCCTGTAGCAGCATCCGCACGGAGATGTGCTCAGAGACCGGTTGGGTTGGGAAATGGTGAATGGTGAGAGTCCTGTAACTCTTTCGCTCCTGCTTTCGGGGTTCTTTGTTGCATTGGGCTTTGAATTTAAGAGCTGAAGGGATGGTTTTGGCTGTGCTTATCCTTTGTCCTTTCATGATGGCTGAAGGAATCTAGACGATGGCTTGCTGAAGGACGTCTTGGTGTAAGGCAAGCGAATGTTACTTGTGTAGTCTCGGCTGCACCCATAGGTAGCTTAGCTTCCCTCTAGCCCCCGCCTTTGACGGGAAGGGTGTGGAAGGAGTTTTGTGCAGGATTGGGAGTTAATGAGGAATGAGAGTAATATGGAGCTTAACTTCACTAAAAACAAATGCAAAGACAGAATACTGCAGCAGTTTGACTGAACACTTGTCACGTCTTGAAATATTTTTGCAGCTGCAAGTAAGAAAAGTAATTCACCCAAACCTATTCGCTCCGGAGCAGCAGGTAGCCTGTCTTTACGGAGAGCTATGGACTGTGGAGATACTAATCTTCGTTTAAAGGGAGACGGTCAAACTTCTGAAGGTAAACAAGGTCATCTTTTGTGCTGTGATGTGGTGCGTCTTTGCATCTGTTGTACAAAAGCGTTTCAAGAAGTGTTTCACTTGGCAACTGAAGCTTCAGAGAAACTTTACTGGACCCTTTCTCAAATCTAGTTAAGGTTATTGTACCTTTGATAGCTGATCTGCTGTGAGACAGTGCCACACCGTTGACTTATTGGAGTGTAAATATGTGTTACATGTTACTCCTGGTCTCTCTGAAGATGTTTCAGGAGCTCACTTTATAATGAAGATTGTAGATCAAAATGTACTGACCGCGGCTTAAATTGTGATTTGACTTAAAGGGAGTTCAGGGAAGCTCTGGAGACACGGTGAAAGAATTGTGTGAAGACTTGCAGCTCCTGAGTTTTACAATGCCCTTCCTTAAGGGTAATGAAACGAAATACCTAACACAGGAATCAGTATTTTGCCCCTCTCGAGTGTTCAAAGAAGGAATGGGATATGACAATTGCTTTCCTATAATGCTAAATAGCTAGAGAAGGCTTGGGTGAGAAACTGGAAGATTACCCTGGTCCAAGACTAGAAAGGCTGCCGTACCGCAGCCAAGCGCCGTTGCGTCTGTAGCTGGGAAAAACGTCGGTGAAGAGCGTGTGTGTTACTAGAAGATACGTTAAGTTTTAACTATGCAATATGGGGAGGGATTAATGTGTACGGATTTATTAATTAATTGCCTTACCTGAGTCTCCCATCAGAAATGGCAGCTCTGGGTGTTTGGGGAGCGGGTGCTATGTGTTGCCCGTACTCTGGCTTGGAAACGCCAGGCACTAAGAGTGAGGGTGGGGAACATGCGCTTGCGCGTCCATGTGTTTGGAACCAAACCCGTGACGTGAAAACAACCGGACGTTAAGTCTTTTGAAATAACGCTGGATGTGCTTTGAGTTTCTCCTCCTCTTTTCTCAGGTGGTGTAGGGAGTTCAAAGTTGAGCAGTCGGCATCACTCTCCCAGGCCCCTGGTGAACAGCAGCGCTTCAGAGGCACTGCCGAAGCCGGAGGAAAGACCTTGCGAAGGTTCAGACTCTGATGTGGGAGTTTCTGGCTTAAACGGCTTAGCTGCTGTAGAGAAGACCAGAAAAGTTGGTGCTCTAGGGTAAGGATTTCATTCTTTTTTTCCTCTTGTTATCTCCTCCCCCACCTTCCCTTGATCTATAAAGAAAAAATACCAATCGACTAAAACCAGGTGCTTGTAGCACGGAAGAGAAATTACTTTGAAGTTTACTTGGTTGCTGCTGTTCCCTCTGGATATCAATTTTTGGGTTTATAACTAGGTTACAAGTCATCTTTTCTTTTTTTACTTTTTCTTTTGTTTTGATCAGCTGTGGATGTAGTCTGAAAGTTGGATTTGAAAGGCAGGCCCAGTTTGCTTTCCCACTATTCCTTGCAAAATAGCCTCTAACTCAAAGTTATCACTTTTGATTTTCTCATTTATGACAATATTTATTTAATTTTTTTCACTGTGACTCCACTTTTCAGCAATTTCATAATAACTCCC
Source organism: Pluvialis apricaria (assembly GCA_017639485.1). Classification (NCBI taxonomy): domain Eukaryota; kingdom Metazoa; phylum Chordata; class Aves; order Charadriiformes; family Charadriidae; genus Pluvialis; species Pluvialis apricaria. Next base: position 4,093,902 of record CM030024.1, read on the forward strand.
TGTTGGCTAACAAAGCTAGTGCAATGGAGTACTCGGTTGTTTGGGTTTTTTCTAAATAGCAAGAGTCACTATTTTTGGAAAGTACTCATCATAAACTTTTCCAGGTTTATTTTTTTTTAAGATTTTAAATATTTCTAAATCAATCAAAGCTGGAAGTTTAAGTGGGTATGCAAGAGACTTAAACAATGAGTAAAACTAGATGTGGCACTAAAAGGATTTGTTCCCGTAACTGGATTAAAGCTGAATTTCTAACGTGGCGGTTTTTATGTCTCCTAAATTCTTTCTCAAGATCAAATTCTAAAGGATGTCGTACGGAAGGAGCACAGTCAGGTGGTCTGGAGAACAGCTCTGAAGCTGGCGAACTGCAGGGTATGCTTTCTGAAGGTGCTTCTGCTGGGCCAGAAGAAGGTAAATCAGATGTTTTAAAAGCAAATGCAGAGTGACAACACTCCAGTCTATGATGATCCGTTTCTGTAATGGAAAGAGCTTGAAATGGGGGGGGGGGGGAAAAAACCAAAATAAGAAAACCCCAAACTGTTTTCATGGCTGTTGAACTTTGCTGTAACATTTGGCAGCTGTAGTGTAAGTCTGAATGAGGAGAGGATGTCTCGGTGTCGCTGCTGCCTGTGGCTTCTCTTTTCCTGACGTTGCGGTGCAGCAGGAATGTGAAGACCCGGCAGACGATGTTAGATGGTGCCGTCCATTTGTCTGGACGGACTGCGGGTTGCCTTCTGTACTGCTTGGTGTGTCTCCAGGTCTCCGCTTTGGTGTTCAGTTGCATGGCCTTTCTTATCTAATTAAAATAGTAGCCAGTGACCTTGGCTTTTAAGTTTTCTGCCTTCAGGGACAGACCGCATTGGTAACTACCTCCACGTCCGCACTAGAATCTCTCCAACACTTCATTCCTGTCGAGTGTTGTGGTACGTAAGCCAGTTTCCTTAGAGACGTGGAGGAAACTTTTCCCCCTCCCTTCCTGCATCCTTTCCGTGCTGGAAAAAAAATATTATTGCCTTTTTTTTTTCCAAAAGTCCACGTAGAAGAGTTTTTCTTATCTTGCTAAAACTCTCCTGCCTTCCACCCCTGCACTAATTTGAATTTCAATGACTGAATTGTAGCGCAAAGCCTATATTAAGGTGCCAGCATCCATCTCTATCTGCAGTGTGCAATATTGTGTAGGAGTTGGCATTTACAGAAGGTCTCTCAGTGACAAAACTGAATTTCTGCTCTTAGTCACTGCAGCGTGATCATGATGCGCTCCCGCAGTTCTCCTATTATAGCAGAGAGCCTAATAGGAAAATGTTTTAAAAGCTGAAATACTTCATTGTTAAAAACCCCTGGAAACAAATATTACAGTTTTTTCCCTTTCAGAGGAAAAACTACAGTCGAGTTGGCACCTCGCTTAACTACTTGCTTTTTCTTAGCGATGAGTATCAGCTGCAAAGAAGCAAAAGATCAGAGCAAACCCCTTTTGTCACGTACAAAAGGGAGAGTTTTGACTGCTGTCAATGCGCGCTCAAGGTCTGGCGAAACAAAAGCCACCTTGATTATCAACAGCTATGGTTCTTTTTTGTAGGAAAAGCATGGGGTTTGTGTGAGAGACTTGAATAGAGTGGTGCTGCCTGAAGGGTCTGGTAGGCACATCTGCTCCACGGGTCATACTGAACTGGATAAAAAAGCAACCTTTATTTTCTGTCCTAATTGTAGAGGTAGAGTGAGCAGCTGGCGGGGGAGTGCAGCTCAGACAGGAAGGAGCTGGGGACACCTGAGTCTGCGCTCAGCTGGTGACATGTTGGAACTGCTCCTCTTGAGCTGAGCTGCACAGCAAAATGAGGCGGTTCCCAAAGCCGGTACCCACTGTTCTGTCAAATTCCGTAGTGCTTTGGTAAATCCATCTAGCTCTGAACGCTCTTCTCCCCTGTTCTCCTCCCGGCTTCCGTTATTTGACATTGGTAACTCTTACATGTGAAAAAGTGGAATGCTGCAGCTACATAGACCTTACTGCTGTCACTTTTGCCTTGTGGTTTTTGGTTTTTTGGGTTTTTTTTGCAGCTGGGGTATGTCAGAAGCATGTCCTTCATCTCCTACCAGGAATGAGCAGTGACAGTGACATTGAATGTGACACAGAAAACGAAGAGCAGGAGGATGCCACCTCTGCCTCAGCGGGGTTTAACCATGCCTTCTCTGTCCAGTCCTCCAGTGAAGGTAGAGTCGACAGTGGGAGCGCGCCTGCCCCGGCCCTCCCGCGCACCGGCCTCGGCCCCGGTGGTACGGGGCGCCGCGGAAGCGGAGGTCACTGACGGTGCTGTAGAGCCATTAAAGCTCAAGCGAGTGCCAATAAGATTTGGAACTCCTCTCTTGGGATCCTAATTAAAAACAGATCAAAACAGGAGAGGGGAACTCTTTCGAGCCTTGAGAAGTCAGTTTAGGCGAGTCTCCTGGGGAAGTGTTGGAAAAGCCATAGCTCTGGTTCTGCTCTGGAAGTCCCTGCGTGCCAGGGTCACCGCCGTAAGTAGGCTAATTTCAGGGAGGCAACCGCTGCCTCAGACATGGGTTTGCATCTTAATTGGCGGGAATGTGCTTTGAGCACGTCAGTGGAGTTTCAAAAGCTCATATTTCTTTGAAAAGCTTTAACCTTCAGATCAAATTAAAAGCTGTGGGGTGACAGCTGACGCGAGGTGAAGCTGACTTTTGGCCTGAATAAGCGTCTGACGCGGCATTAGCAGCACGGCCTAACAACTCGGCTCAGTAATTGGAGTTTGCTGCTTTGCTGTGTGTCTGCAGCAGGCACTAAAACCTGGCAACTCATCGGAAGAATCAAAACATTGCTCCTATCTGTGCTTGACTTAGAGGTAGCCTAAATTTAAAACCCTATGGCAGCGTTAAGGGCCGAGCACATCGTGTACTGCCTGTTAGGGATGAAGTACAGCACAGTGGACCTTACAGTGCTGGAACGTTAACTTGCCGTGTTCCCATTGCTTATCCGGTAAAGGTTACTGGGTTTGTGTGTGTGTTTGTTTTCAGCCTCAGAGCGGTGCTCGGTGTTCCCGGAGGGTGATCAAGTCGGTGCTGATGATCTCAGCTTTGTTACTGGAGAAGACAGCACCAGGTAATTGTAAGTGCTTGCTGCAGCTGGCCTGTGAGGCGGCTGCAGCCCCGGGGACGCGCCTTTCCCGTACCGCTCCTCGAGCTGCAGAGATCAGAGACAACGGTCGTCTTGCTGTGAGCAGTGGGCCGGCGTGCATGCAGCCGAAGAGCAGACGCGCGAGGCCCCGGTCTGCTTCGGGGCGCTGCACTGCCTCCCCAGGGCCGTGCGGCTGCTGATGGTTTTAAGGCAGTCTTTAGAAATTGCTCGGTGCTGAGGGGGGGGGCTGGCTGAGTTTTGCACGCTCATGTTAGATTTAAGTATCTGGCATAAAATTTTGACTCTTAAGATTGTGTTTGCTTGAAGCCTTAAAAGGGTGAGGGTTTTCGGTGACAGCTGACTTTCTTTGGAGCAGATAGAGACCAGGGCCTGGAGACCTGCTGGCTCGTGGCCCTGGGAAGAGGTGCGTTTATTCACTGGAGCTTAGTCCGAGGCTGCTGTTCCTGCCTGTGTGCACACTCCATTCTCTCAAATACCCTCGTGTGGTTCTTCTACAGTCGTCTTAAACCTGTTACTGGGGTAAAATGACCTTTGAAGGCCTTACACTAAAGGCTGCATTCCTGCTGGCTCTGCCAGCTTCAGATGCTCGGAAAAAATGTCCAAAAGGTGCTGGAGCCCTGTTTGAGGCCGTGGCCTCTTCCGTCGGTGGGATAACAGAGACTGTGTGGATGTCCCCATTTTAAACGGTGTGAACCGATTGTCTGAGACTGCTGAATCCTCCAGCGGCGGCGGAGCGAGAGTTGGGGTGAAGTAGCTGGTGCAGAAGGTGTTTTCCTCAGTCTGTGGTGTGGACCAACCGAACACATTGCCAAACTCTACCACTGTGCGTTGCATTTTGAGCTGCTAAACTACTTGTGAAGCTATGACGAAAGCCGAATACCTGGTTAGCGACAAAGCATGAGTAACTGTAACCGGTAGTTGTCCTTGTCTCAGCTGGCTGTACTGACATTTGTTTCTGTTTGAATGTTCCACAGTGTAAGTGCTGTACAACTCATAGTTTAAAACTGTTTGCACTTTGTTAATAAAATGAATGTTGAACTCTGCTGTGAAGTTTTAGACGTTTGTGTGTAAATAAGGAAGAGGGTGGAGCCTGGCTCTGGGGGTCAGTAGCACACGGCTGCCACGCTGGACTTGCTCTTTAGCAGGCGCTACAGCAACTTGGGACTACGCTCTTTCCTGCCATACGCCTGTCACTCTCTTCCTGAATTACTCAATGAGAAGTGCTTAAATCCATTTGGGATTTTTAAAGCTATGTTAGTAGAAGCCACACCAAATGCTTAAATCTCATATATTCAACTATGAATTGCAGCGGAGCCACAGTTGTTTACCCATGACCTGGTTTTGTATTTCTCAGCTGAAGGAAGGAGGTGCGGCTCTGGGCTGCCTGCGTGCAGCTGTTCCAGCTGCTGAGCACCGAAGGTGGCCTGTGCCGGGCTGCGCACTATGGTAGTGCGTTGTGTTTACTGTCGTACAGGGCTGCATGTTGATTATTATACGCAGCTCAATTAGCTGTAATGACAGAGCTCTGCCTCTTCAACACGTGCAGCTGCTTTACTCTTAATAAGAGGCCGGAGCTGAAGGGAATTACTTTGATTCTTTTGATGGGTGGAGTTTGCAGGGACAGCAAAGGAGCCGGTACCATCCTGCCTTGGTCACCGCCTGATGAGCTGGCTTTTAAACAAGGCGGGGGGGGGAACAGGCCTGGAAGACTGATTTAGCGAAGTAACTTACGCTGTGCCCTAACAGCCCCTTCCCCCTGTGGCTGTGAAGCGGCTCGGAGCAGGGCTGCGCTGGGCCCTGGGTAACCGCTCGGGTACGCGTGCGACCGCGCTGAACAGTTGTTGTCTGTGATGCATCACGCAAAGGAAAAGTGCTTTCACCACAGCAGAGACACTTCATTCAGATGTTGGTTGCCATCTTTGTTAGCTCTTAAATAAAGAGACTATGTGAAGTGTGGTTTTAATTACTGTTTTATTAAGATATTGGTAAAACTTCAACAGTTTTTCTGTATAAACAGCTTTCATAAATAAAATATGGATGACTAATACATGGTTATAACTAAACTTGTATGTGAACTGTAGAACAAGATTGCAAATGGAAAGTCCCACCACAGTTGAAGGGTTAGCTTTAATTTATTCACGTCATAAAGAACATGTTAGTTTATCATGAACAACATAATACAGAAAGGTCAACAGGAGCACCCAGTGCAGCGACTGACACCACGCCTGGCACCTACACAAGTACTCGTGCAGGAGGAGAAGTGCTGGGGGTGATCTCAGCCAGCTTCCCCTGTTCTTGTTCCAAGATGTCTTCTAGAGTGAAGGAGAGGGGGAAAAAAAAAACCTAACGAAACGCAGTCGCGACATACAATAGTTGTACTAGACCCTAATAGGTGGGGGTTGTTTTTCCTTTCGCTTTAATGCTGGCCGGTATAGTGCCACCGCCTGACCGGCGAGGGCTGGAAAAGGATAGGAACGTCTAAGTCAGAGGTTGTGTTAATGCTTCATTATTAGTTATTGCACATGATACAAGGGTAGAAAGTTTTGTTCCTGTTGCAAAGAGGCTATGAGTTAAAGAAAGATTGCCCTAAATTACAGGCATGACCAAAGCTGCAGTATCCCCTTTGATGGCTTTGTTTATGACTAGTGCCGAGTGGATAAATTGTGCTAAAACAGCCCCTAATTTAGACCAATCTTTCTCATTTTGTTTCCCGCAGAACATTGCCAGGGTCGGGAGGATTTAGTGAGGAGATAGTGGACCTGAACTACAGCAGCCATGTCTATAAACACACAACTCGTTATGCCTCATCGTATCTGCCCATAGGACAACGTGTTTCTCACTGACACACAGTGTTCCAAAAACAGAGCGGAGTTTCTATGACGATGTACCACTATAAATGTGGCGTAAGTTAAAGTCTGCTTTGACATTGTCCTTCAGCGTTACAATGCAATCGAAATCAAATACTGAATGGTTTTAACTTGCAAGGACAATTGATGGCACTTCTAGGTAAAGAAAAGTTATATACATGCGTTTCCACCCACCTTTAGTGCAAATCGAAATGGGTTAACAGCGCCCTGGTCTGGTGCTATACTGCTCTCTGCGACGCAGACAGTCCTCAGAGTTGCACATTTAAGAAGTGTACACAGGAAACTACCAGAGTGGGGATTGAGTGAATCCCGCTGGTACTCACAGTGAAGAGCTTACGAGCGAGTTTTGAGCAGCTTCAGACAAACCGCCTGGAGCCCCTTTCTCAAAACCAACACAATTTCAAAAATAAAATAAAATAAAAATCATGTTTTCACTACCTACCTCCTAGTTCTGCAAACACGGTTAACACGTAAACTGAAACTGATGCGGGTTGTGTTAACGCGGAAAAGGGATACTTCAGCTCTTTATTGGAAAGATTCGTTATACAAATTTCACCACCACTAAGATACACAATAAAAATACAAAACACAGGTCACAGACTGAATCTCAGTATCAACAGTTAATAAATACAATTAGATACTTTTATATTAGCCTAATATTTTTACATTGTCACCAGATAGACAATCAAAGTACGAGATACAGAACACTTAGATACCATCAGAGAGGGATTATTGCTTACGTTAGCAAGCAGCAAATAAGGGCACAGGATTTTGAACTGAAGAGAGCTACTTCCTATCACCAGTGGCATTAAGAGAAAACACTGCATTTCACAAAGCACTGCTTTTTTGTCTAGTGTGTAGAATCAAGAGCAGCATATATCAGACCAATAACCACTACTTTTAATAGTATAGAACTTTAAAGGACTTACCTTACAAATGGTTCCTATCTACCTACTCTATAAATATGCATTTAGTGAAGAAATGAACACTTGCTATCTATACAATGGGTTTACCTGACCACACTGGAACTACGATGGTAGATTTTTTTTTTTTTTTTCTCCTAGCAAGATAAATGGTATGAGTCGCAGAATTATCAGTTATGAATCCACACCTAAAAAGCTAGACCCTTCCCAAAACAGCACACATGCAGTCCAGTGCTCTTCAACTGCTCCTGCAGGCTGGGAAGAAGTTTATCATCCGTAACGGCTTTTCATTCTCATTTACTCACACAAAGAATTGCACTTACACCACCTCTCTCTCCGAAGCACGGCAGTCGGCTATAAGATGGACTTTCAATGCGTCGTTATTACTGTGAATAATTTAAAACAAAGGCACCGCAGAGATGCCCCGGAGTTGCATATTTTACCATTTCATGGTTTCTCAAATTTCCTCAGTTAATCTGACTTGGAACATATGCTGCAGCTAAAGAGAAGGTTGACAACAGCTAAGGCTTAATAAGATGACAGATAAGAGCCAATGATCCCGTAAGATTAAAAAAAAAGTCTGAAAAAGATCAAAGGAATCTAAAGCCACACTCCAGCTCCTGGTTACTCACGAAGCCTTTTGCTGTTCATCAGATTGCTTTTAAAATAGTGCACCAAAGACAGAAGAAGCGGAAATTGGCAGAATTCAAACCTTGCCATCTCGTCGTGTTGAATAATCTCCTGGCTACTTAATAGTAAAATACTTTTTGCAAATTCTAGCTAAATACTAATACTGTTATTAAATTGTTACCGCTAAAATGATATGAATTGTACAATAAGCGCCTATGAAGACTTACTTTATTCATACTCTTACAAATGTCTTATTGTAACAAAGAATAGTAACAGGATGCGTATTTAGTGGAGCTGACGGGAATCGTCTGCTTACTTACGTCCCAATTAACCGCTCCCCTGAGGGTCTGACAGCGCCTCGGGAGTAGGGAAGAGCTGGTGGGAACTGTTTGCTTCCCAGTTCGAGCAATAACGCTCTGCTTATGAAAATGAGGGCAAGTGACATTCCTCACTTCCCTTTCCGAACCCGGGTTTAACCGAAGCAGAGCTCTGGCTCGTCAGTGAATTCTACCCTCTCCGCTCAACCCCGCGCGCAGCCCCTGCTCGTCCACAGCCGTGGCATTTCCGTTGGCTTTGGATTGCTCCGGCAGCCCGGCAGCCGCTCCTACACACGCTGGAAAACACCAAATCGCAGCGATAGCGCTCCGTGTAGACACAGCATCCTACCGTCCTCCATGCTGCAACTTTATATTAAATTATGCCTTTGCCATCTAGAAATCATTACCGCAACCAAACAACTCATCAAATTGCTCATTATCTCTCGCAAGCAGTTCTCCGGTTTGACTGGTTGAGTGACAGCGGTATTGTACTGAACATCTCCACAGATTGGTTTCTTTTAAGACCTGAGATGAAGTTACGGTGGAAAGAGGTTGGCTCAAAGCATTAAGCACAATCATGTTCGATTAAAACTAATTGAGAACAGTTTCCTAAACTGACAAATGAGAGAAATGCCACTAAAAGCACCAGAAAGATACGAAATTCCCTACACTGCACCTCTAGCCATAGGAAATAATTTTTTAAAAACTACAAAAAAGTTTTCTTCATATTCCACATTTTATGTTACATGAAAAAAAATAGGTAAATTATGAGTCTGTACCTCAGTCGGAGTCTGAGAACAGAGCAGCAGGAGCTCAGTTTGTCCGTTCCTAAGTTACCTGGTAAAACCCTGTATGGCTTTTAGTCGTCTACCTGCAAAAGTGGATGTAATTTTCTAATTCATCTTAATGCTCGCCTGAAAGAAACAGAAAGCAGAACACGAAAAAAAAACCCACACACCTTGACTTCTACGGCAACTTCCCCCCCACTCTAAAAAAATTTGGCGGTTCTAAACCAGAATCTTTCTGTACATATTGCTCTGCAGACGTACCTCAGGCAGGCTCAGCTTTCTGCGTTGTTACAGACTGTTCCCTAACCGCGTCTGTTCACGTGACCCGGCTGGTTGGCTTTCACTAGTGAATGTGGCTAGATACTCGCGGGTGCGGGTGGCCGGGTGGCTGTGGCATTGCTCGGGGTGGCACCACCAGCAAACTTTATTGAGTTTGAAACAACTACATTTGTTAATTCCTAGATCTATTTACACGTGGTTTGAGCTTTGCAGGGGACTGGAGTACAGTTTTGAAATGCCCACCTTTTTTCGCTTTCTGATGATGGCAGTTTTATTTTGGGAATGTCTATTTTGGGAGTCTGACGGGGGAACACGAGGGAGATGATGGTTACATTTTACAGCATTGATGAAGGTATGAATCTGGTATACAATTACTTTGTCTTCGCATCAAAAACATGCTCTCGCTGTAAGCGCTATGACTAGCCAGCCTCCACCACGGGGAGTGTCTTACCGACAGCCTCGTGCTACCGCGGCCCCGGACGGGTAAGGACAGACTCGACCCTTCTATATGGGAAGGCTCACGAGCCAAGAGCGGCGTGTGAAACTTTGGTTTGAGCCTGGCTCCTCGTCGCCTCTTGCCGTTACAGAGCCGAAAGTGAAAGAACGCAGCTCGTTTTCCCAGGGATTTGAACAGTTCATCTTCCAGCCCAAAGAAGATGGGGGATAAACCCTTCACCCTGTAGAAGCTCTGCCCTGCAGCACCCAAACTAAGAGGAGCGTTGTACTCCCTGGGGTCGCTCTGTCCACAGATCGACGACGTGGTGCGCTCTGGTGATTCCTTCTTCACTGCTAAGCTGTTGATCAAATTCGCGCTCTTTGGTATGCCGGGACTAAACGCTTGAATTGGTGGCAGACATTTGGCACTCTGAGGTGTACTAGTTTCTGGTTTTGTCAGGTCTAAATAGCCTTGATCATCAAAGAGGTTAATGCTGGACCCTATGCTTAAGCTAGTTCTGTCGGTGAAGGAATCCACTCGTCCATCATAGCCTAGGTCTGCAGGTGCTGAGCACTGGTGCTGCGGCCACGGTCGTTTGCAGTCTCCATGGTTTTCTTTGTCTTCCCCGCTGTCTTCTTGCCCACCTTGAAAAGAGTTCTCTGTCCAGTCCGACTCCTCGCTAACAGCGACTGCGGCGTTCATGTCCCTGAGAAATACCACAATGACAGTAATGTTGTCGCTGGATCCGGCATCCCGAGCAGATGCCACTAATTTATGTGCTACCATGCTGCTGTCGCCGTTATTCTCCTTGAGATGGTCAGCCACCACTTTGACTGCCTCATCGGGATTGACTGTGTCATAGAAACCGTCGCAGGCTAAAATGAGGTAGTCTTCAGAGCCATCTAGTACAGTGGAGGCAGAGTCTGCGTCCCCACAGATATATGGCTTGTGCTCAGCGTCCCCTGTGGAAAAACAACACACAGATACACAAGACCGTGGGTTTGCAGCCGCAGCATCTGGAAGCCCTTTTATTAACACAGCGTGGGGCCAATGACTCTTACCCCAGGTTAAAGAAATTATTTGGAAATTATCCCCTCAAACTGCAGAGGCAAAAATAGAGGTCATTGCTCACAGTTCTATCTTCAGCTGTATTTCAAATTTTGATCACTAGAAAATTAAAGTTTTAATTAAAAAGAAAAGCAAGTCTGAATAAGGAATGAAAGCATACTCTTACCAATAGCTCTGGAGACTGACAGGCTCCCATTCACCCTCCAGGCTCCAAACCAGACCACGCAGCCACCGAGCGCCTCAATGCGCTTCTTCTCATCCTAAACAGCAAGGCAACACAAGCGTCGTTGGGACAGAGCGCTTCGTACTGCCATCCCACTCTGAACACCTCAATAAACCTGTGGGGTTTCGCAAATGCAGCGTGGTGGAGGCTGCAGGCCCCATCAGATGAGAACAAAGGATTTGCACATGAATCCATACCAACTTCCAAACAAAGCAGGATGACCGGAACATACACTGCCGCTCCAAGAGACATTGGCAAGGCAACAGGCAGCGTCCCAGCATCCCGCAGAAAGATGATACCTGTCAGCTTCAGCGGTAAACGCCGCCCCGGTGTATTTAAAACGGGCCATTCTCACCTCTCGATCTGGTTTGTGGGGTTTCATCAGTTCCACAGCTTGGCCTCTCCTCACGAGCATAACCTGGGAGTCCCCAAGCCAAGCCACATGCAGCATATTTCCTCGGATGAACGTCACCACCCCAGTGGTTCCACAACGCAGACTCTGGAGAGGGTGAAAAAAAATGCCCCCAGTTTTAGAGAAGCCAATAGGAACCATTTCAAAGCGTTTTCCTACTTTAACTCGAGGACAGAACATGTTGCTATTCCAACGCACAGCCTGTTCCGGGAAGAACACGCAGTGCTTTCCTTACTGCTACAACTGCTCAGTAGCAGCCCCTCAGAGCCAGCCTGGCTGACTGCAGGTGATGACTGATTTTGCCCTGTGACCCTCCCTTGCCTTGGAATCGCATTTCAGAAGCCGGGCGCTGCTAGCGATCCGCCGTGCTACTGGTTTAGTCGACTTGCTGTGCCTGTTTCCTATCTGTTGATAGGAACGCATACATGTTCATGAACTTGGAGGGAGGTTTATTTGTAAGCATCTTGAGTTCCCTGCACTTCACTCAGCCCTTGTATGAGTTTAGGAGGGCTGGGAGTCAGTTATCCATTTATTGGTGCTTTCTGGAGCTAAGAAAAACGTATGTTGTAGAGATGAGGGAAAAAATACCACCCCAAGGACTAAACCTAGTTAGCATGCGAACTCAAGAACAGCAGCAGCATCCTTCTAAATGAACTGGATGTTGAGAGAAGCGGAGGCTGACATCTTTATGGAACACGAAGAAGCCCCGCAGTGGGCACCGGCTGCATGGACTGTGCGTGGCCAGCTCTGTGCTGACCCCTGGCCTGTGCTCCGCACAGCACTTGGAGCACCCCTGCTAACAAGGACAGAATGCACAGATGAATCCTTTCAGAGTCAAGCCCAGGTAACTCACTCACCTCTCTGGCTGCCTTCTGGACAAAGCGCTCATCGGTCACCCGGAAAGCCCGGCACAGTGCCTCTGCCGGGTCATGCTGAAACATCTCCTGATGGACCATGTTGACATGGAGGTGGATGGAGGCATAGATGGCAGCATCCACTCCCCCGTGACCATCGAACACTGCAAAATAAGCTTGCTCTTCTTGGTCCTGTCAATGGAAACACATTGAGAAAACAACTCAGGAGAAAGCAATGCAAACAGCTAATTGGATTTTTGTAAAACTTTTGAACTTGAGATTTGTGATGTCCTCATTAAATTGCACTTAAAGGCAGAGTCTGCAATGGAAAAACAAACTACTCAGACCATCTTCCCTTGCATCAGTGGGAAATTTCCACCTTATTGCTGATGAATTCTATCTGCAAACTGCAAGAGATGCCCTGCAAGAATCACCCGTGTAGCGCTCTCAGTGCTCCTTATGTTCCATTTGTTACAATTCAGTCACTCAACTCAAATAGAAAGTGCCATTCTCATCAAATTGTGCAGGAGTTTTTGTGACTGCAAAAACCACAGAGGGAGAAGAACATCCAATACAGTTTGCACGAAGTCTACATCAAGACCGGAATCCACCAGGGATAAAATGCCAGTACAGTTAAAATGTGAAGCCAGCCAGCCTCTGCCTTCGTTGTTGTTGTTCTTTTTTTTTTGAAGTCTAATCCATATCACCTCAGATGCCTGTTTTTTAAAAAAATGTTATGTACTCTCTCATCAGATAATTGTGATTACATTCACAAGTCAAATACAGGAAAATCACTCATCAAGTCAGTTTTCTCAGCTTCCTCCTATCTGTTCAAACAGAGAAACAATGCCGTACCAAGAGACATCAACTCCTGTGCCTATTCATACATAGAACACACCAACCCACTGTCAGTGCCAATTCAACCTTGACAGCCATCTCAATGACTAGAATATTTGCACATTGTAATTTTTAAGTAATGGGCTCCAACACAAATTGGAATACGAAAGCTGACAACTGACAGGCAAAGGAAACATCTGCCTCTGTTTGCATTAATATCATTTAAAGGCAAGAATGTGGATGGAGCAGAAGATGGTTATTAAAGTGACAAGATATCATAAAGAATCAATTATGCAGCAATCTGATCCTAAAGGTAAAATTCTTGCCACTTTCTTCTATTTGCCATTCTTCAGTGTCCAGTTTTATATCTGGAGGAAGAGCAAGCACGAGTGTTTGACCAATGGCCACATAAAGAAATTAATGGAGGGAAGTCTGGCCCTGGTTCCACCAAACTACTCGTGGTGCTCCATTCTTGTGTGAACTGCACCCCGCTCTCCTATAAGTTTTGTGATTAGTTTATTTATGTATTTGTTTGCTTGCTTGCTTTCCTTATTGTGGCTTTTGTCTTCTTCCTCCCAAGAGAAAGGGTTGACAAGCAGTACAGACTCACCCCTGTAGACAATTGGCATCAGTGATGAACTGTAAGCTGAACCACTTCCTCATTTCCACTGGCAATCCTCTTCTGCACCTGGGCATCTTCGGCCAAAGAGCAGCTCCTGCCTTGGTTTATCACATGGTACTACAATGCATCAGCTGCCACTCACAAAAGCAGGGCTGCTTTCTGCACAACGGCAGGTGAGTCCTTCAGCCACTGCAAGAGTGGCTACATCAGGATGGGCCAGATACAAACTTACTTTAGTTAGACGACATTTCACCAAAAGTCTGTGAAAATCGCTCTTTTCTGCTACACACCCTATGGAGAAACTGCACGTCAGTCTGCTGCTATGGTTACAGAATATCAACTGAACTAACCTAAGACCAGGTTTGTGTCTTGACTGTCAATGCTCCTCCGGTCCCTCACAGGTATGGCTTTCATTTGCACAGTAGAACACCGCCCAGTTTCCCCAAGAATGGAAACTGTATTTAGCGTATGCATGTGTCTTCCACACCATCTCTTTTTACCTCAAGGTTGAAGAGCATGTTGAAGTCTGGGATGCAGACATGCTTGTCTTCCATCTTCCTGCGCATGTTCTTGATGGCATGGATGGACGTCTCGTAGTAGCGGTGGGGCTTCGGCTGGAGTGGAAAGTCTTTCACCCAGTTGCTGCAGATCTCATGCAGTTTGCTAAAAACTAAGCGGGCTAGCTTCACCGTCTCAATCTCTGGGGAAAGCAAAAACCACAAATGAAAGGCTGAGAGTGTTATTAAGTGAGAATTTTTTTCTTGCATACATTACAAAGATGAAAGAAAACCATTTTAGCCAAGGAGTTGAAATGGATGTCAGCAGGGAAATTCTGGGCTCTGATGCATAAAAAGAGGAAACCAAAGTCACCATAATCAGCATTCATTAGTAAGCAACTCATTGTTTGTTTGTCTTTTTAACTTCAGCATTCCCCCGTGCCTTTGGGGAACTCATTTGCAGCATCAGGAAAAATGAAAAGCAAGTACGTGTCCCACAGCATTTGATCCCCTGTGTCGCTCTGCATGGGGTGGTCCAGCTGTGCCACGGCGGCTCGGACAGGGACTTCATCATGGCATAAAGCATCACGTACGAAAAACACAATCCATTGCAATGACGTATTGGTTTTAGACCAAATGTTCTATTCCAAACACCACCTCACTGCAGAACTGAGGCAATACAGTGGCAAATAATCTACAGAAATTAATAGCGTTACTTTAAGATGTTTCGGCGGAGTACACATTTAGTAGTGTACACATTCAGGTACCTTCTTAGTTTCATAACATTATTTCCAGGTTCCTGACTAGACTGTGTGTCAAAGAAATATGCATGAGCAAATGAGAAAACCATAAAGGTCTTAAATTTAAGAAAATGCTGAACTGTCACTTCTGAGAAATAGTAATTTTAAAATGTGAAAACTCAGGCACTTGACAATTGTTCTGAAGTTCAGGGCAGGAAAACAGGATGTAAGAACCCAGAGCTGAACACATCAAAATCTCCTTTTTCATGATCATTCACCAAAGCCAGAGATCTTCAAAGCTAAACAGCAGCAATCCCCGAGTGTCAATCATTCCTGGGGGAGGAATGGCCCAACTACAGGGAGCAGAGGGGAGGCTTACAGCATCTCTCAGTTTGCAGAAATTCTGTGAAGTGCCTAAAAGTGGCATTCACTAATTTCTGTACTAGGTCTACTCAAGGTGTGGGCTATAGTGATCAGGGGGCCGAGATCCTTAGGAGCAAGATATATTTGGACTTGTTGGAGTGAGCCCAGAGGAGGGCCCGGAGATGCTCCGAGGGCTGAGCCCCTCAGCTGTGAGGACAGGCTGGGAGAGCTGGGGTCACTCAGCCTGGAGAAGAGAAGGCTCCGGGGAGACCTCAGAGCCCCTTCCAGTGCCCAAAGGGGCTCCAGGAGAGCTGGGGAGGGACTCCTGATCAGGGAGGGGAGTGATAGGATGAGGGGTGATGGTTTTAAACTGAAACAAGGTAGATTTAGACTAGATATAAGGAAGACATTTTTTACACTGAGGGTGGTGAGCCCCTGGCCCAGGTTGCCCCGAGAAGCTGTGGCTGCCCCATCCCTGGAGGTGTTCAAGGCCGGGTTGGACGGGGCTTGGAGCAACCTGGGCTGGGGGGAGGTGTCCCTGCCCAGGGCAGGGGGTTGGAATGAGACAATCTTCAAGATCCCTTCCAACCCAAACCATTCTATGATTCTACAATTGCCAGCTCTGCTGATTATGAGTTGGTTCAAGCTTGATCTGCAAGAGCAGCCATTAAGCTGGAAATAACCTGTACACATAATCAAAAGAAGGAACCCTAGCTTCTTGGTCACACAGCTTTAAAAACAAGTGGTGGAAATCAAATGATTGTGTCATCCCACCACTGTCATAGCAATGGGTACTGATTCCCCCACAACACCTATACTGCTCTCACTGGTGCCACCAGAAATCTCTTTGCTGGGTAGTACATTTACAGAGGGAACACGTACAGCCTGACACGTCCAAATTATGTTTTCCAAAAGTGAATCCTACAGACTTGCTCTTCCATTATTTTTTTTCTGGTGAACATGTATGAGGGGACACTGTGTACATTTCAATGTCACGTGGCTGTTACACTTCAGAGCGTCACTCTGAAGGAGGGAGGGAGTGAACCCGTTGGCTGTGCTGAGACACTAAACACCCTTCCCCAGCAGGGAGTGTGCGTAGTGTCAGCATCATCAATAATTGCTCTTGAGGTTAAAACAGGCGAAAGGCCCACAACAGTGAAACCACCCCCTCACAGCTGTAAATTACTCATCAATTGTTAATGCTGCAGCGCTGAGCCAGAGCTGACTCAGCTGTCATTGTGGTTGTGTCATGGAGAATTTAATTTCCCTCCTGCTGCTCCAAAATCCCCAGCGTTGGAAGTAGAGCTTAATTGTACCACAGCTAGTGGGAAATCCAGCTCAGGCATTATTGTTCCCAAAGATGACTGACTTCTTTTAGGGCAAAATCAGGGTAGAAAGCATACCAGTAATCAGATTCTGCTTTTTAGTACCTAAATGTTAACACGTTCTTGAAAATGTGGACCGTGTGACAACAGGGATCCGTACCCGGGTCAGTAGACATGTCATTAAGCCAATGACCAAGGTTCTCCTTAATCTAAGAACACCCATTTCTGACTAGTCACTGACTCCTTTGTGTCTTGGTTATAGTAATCTCTTCTCCTAGTACCTGGAAAGACTGGGCAGTGGGACTTTGCAATTTGCTTTGTGAAGTCTGCTGGATATTTATATACCTCCACCATGTAACGTGGTCCTACCATCCAGCCTCCTTTGGTGGTTCGTTAACAATGATGAACCCCCACATGAATATATTCCTCCCTGAAACAGATAACTTAACATTCTTAACCTGACCTTTCAAAAAAGAAATCAAAAGTCTTTCAGTTCTCATGGAACCTCTCTTGCTCCTCTCCAGTTTAACTGGAAGAGAAGAATCAGTCACAGCCTATGACTCTCAGATTCTATTCCAAAAGACACATGGTCACCCTCAAAATATCAGGCCCTTATTCTTGCATTCCTACATTCGTGGGCTCAAAACAGTTTTTCTTCTTTTAAGGTTAGCATTCGTTTTTCCATGAAGCTTCTAATTTCCCTTTCACCAGCACACCAATAACTGCTTTTACCAGTCCTAAGCGTGCAATATGATATGTGACGTTGCACTACTCAGACTGAAATGTGTCACTAAGGAAATTTGCAATAATTTTTTTTTCTTCTAGCAAATTCAAACTTGAGGCAAATCAGGTAAATGTCTCCTTGTATTATACAGAGTAAAAATCTTTCTGGATTCATAAGAAAAACTGACATAGAATCGGTATCAAAACCAGACAGCTAAATTCAGCTTGGTTTTGCATTCATAGAATCATAGAATCATAGAATGGTTTAGGTTGGAAGGGACCTTGAAGATCATCGAGTTCCAACCCCCTGCCATACGCAGGGACACCTCTCACCAGCCCAGGTTGCCCAAGGCCACGTCCAGCCTGGCCTTGAACGCCTTCAGGGATGGGGCTTCAACAGCCTCTCTGGGCAACCTGGACCAGGGGCTCACCACCCTTAAAGTGAAAAACTTCTTCCTAATGTTTAATCTAAACCTGCCCTCTTCCAGCTTAAAGCCATTCCCCCTCGTCCTATCACTCCATGCCCGTGTAAAAAGTCCTTCCCCAGCTCTCCTGTAGGCCCCCTTTAGGTACTGGAAGGCTGCAATAACATCTCCCCAGAGCCTTCTCTTCTCCAGGCTGAACAGCCCCAACTCTCTCAGCCTCTCCTCATAGGAGAGGTGCTCCATCCCTCTGATCATCCTCGTGGCTCTCCTCTGGACACGCTCCAGCAGGTCCATGTCCTTCTTATGTTGGGGACTCCAGAGCTGAATGCAGTACTCCAGGTGGGGTCTCACGAGAGCAGAGTAGAGGGGCAGAATCACCTCCCTTGACCTGCTGGCCACACTTCTTTTGATGCAGCCCAGGATACGGTTGGCCTTCTGGGCTGCGATCGCACACTGCTTGCTCATGTCGAGCTTCTCATCAATCATCACCCCCAGGTCCTTCTCCACAGGGCTGCTCTCCAGCCATTCCCCGCCGAGCCTGGATTTGTGCTTGGGATTGCCCCGACCCAGATGTAGGACCTTGCACTTGGCCTTGTTGAACTGCATGAGGTTGGCTTGGGCCCACCTCTCCAGCCTGTCCAGGTCCCTCTGGATGGCATCCCTCCCCTCCAGGGTGTCTGCTTCGCCAAACAGCTTGGTATCATCAGCAAACTTGCTGAGGGTGCACTCTACCCCACTGTCCATGTCGCTAACAAAGATGTTGAACAGTACAGGTCCCAGTACCGACCCCTGAGGAACGCCACTCGTCACTGCTCTCCACTTGGACACCGAGCCGTTGACCGCAACCCTTTGAGTGCGACCATCCAGCCAGTTCTTTATCCACCGAGTGGTCCATTTATCGAATCCATGTCTCTTCAATTTAGAGACCAGGATATCGTGTGGGATTCTGCAGCAGTCCAAACATCATTAGGATAAACAGTGAGCACAAAACTTCAAGATGTAGAAATCCCATTTGCATCACCTGCTACTGTTCCCTTTGTTTTCTTTCAAAGCGTGAAAGTCTCCCTCTATGGTACCAGCTGGGGCACTCATCGGTCACAGTAACTAGCCCGGGTTTCTCAAAGGACTCCTACCAAGAAAGTTAGCTAGAATGGAGTTACCGACCTTTTGCAATGAAATTTCCTTCACTCCTGCATGAACCCCCCTATTTTTTTCATGCTTTTTCTTAGCCAGACCTTGCATCACTTGAGCTAATGCTCTGTTTCAAGAATTATTATTTACGGTATATTATTTGAAATTGCAGTATTCATATGAAACCATTGCTTTATTACAGTCCAGAAGATGTTCTCTCTCTCTTCCTCTCTTTATCTTCATATTTTAACACTTTCATTGCATCTGTAAAGGTGTATTTTATTTTCAAGTACCTTCATTATGACAATTCACCTCAACATACTGCAGCTGGAGTCATATTTTTAGCGCCTGTTATAGCCCATACACACATCAATCTGTGTTTGCATTGGTGTATTACAGATTTAGATATATTTAAATGGCAATTTCTGTAGGTGTGAAGGTTTTGTGGTTTTCTCTTTTCTTTTTCTTTTTTTTGTTGAACTCTTTAGATATTCTGTGTGGAGGCTTAGTCAACATTTCCTTGGAGACTGTCAAATATTTATGCAAGTCTCAGAGATCTCAATTTGAAATTAATGAAGGCTGCTCAGCCAGAACAATGACAAATCTATTCCATTTACCTGCTCAGCAGGAGGAGGCAGCAATACCTACAAAAAGGGAGCCCATAGCATGTTTTTCTTTTTCTCAGATTTCCAAAGACCTCTGAGAAATATACCAGAATTCTCCTTTTTGAAGAATCAGATTTATCTCTCTTACTTATCCCCTAAATAATTTACTTATTTTTTTTATCAAAAAAGGAAGGAATGGACAAAGTCATTTAGTGACTGTATTTTCAAGATCAAGTGACAGAATTCCTCTCAATACATGTGAGAAACATTGTTGTTCATTGTAATGAGCGTCCCAGTAGATTTTTCAAGGCTATTTAGTTGAGCGGAATCCTGAAACTATTTAGGGTGCATGGCTTTGAGCTGGATGCTGCAAAAATCTTGTTAGCCAACACAGATAAATGGAGAAAAGGAAATTTTCCTTTTAAGCATGAAATATCTTTATGCTAACCTTTGCTAAAAAAAAAAATAAAAAAATAATTAAAAGCCATGGTAAAAACTATATTGACTGAAATAATTCAGGATTAAATTCTCTCTTTGCCCTAACAATGAAGGAGGACAACTGGCACATGCCAGCAAGCAGCATGACCACATAGTCTAAAGTGCATATAAAGAAATTCAGGACCACCAGATACAGTCTTATGAAGATGCATTTAAAAGAAAGGAGTAATTTCACCCGGCCTTAGGAGAAAAATTTGATAAGAGACTCAAGTACAACTCTAAAGGCAGAGACATGATTCAACAGTAAAAGTTGAAACTAGACAAGATTCAAAGATGAGAAAGCTTTGACTAAGAACTTAGCCACTAGCTCTATCAGGAGTGGTGGTGAATTCTCCATTAATCTTTTCACATCAATATTGGATATTCCTTTACAAGAAATCTAGTCCAACCTCGTTTAGCTAGCTGGTAGAAAGAACTAACTTGAGGAAAATCTAGTACCATTCAAGCGGTCAGACTAGATGGATCACTGAAGTCAATGCTGACTTTAAAAAAATCTATGAATTATCTGCAAAGTGTTCCAGTATACAGTGTAAATGAAAGATCCACACCATGTAAAATTGTACATTATCACACGCAGATATACTTACGTATGATCCCATCTGCGTTGTCCACATGCTTTGGTAAGTAGTGTGCCGAAAGATCACTCTGAAGGACTTCATCTGAAGTTGCTCTAGCTAAAGCGGCAGCCAAAAATGAAGGGCAATTACTGGAGGAAAAAAAAACAAAACAAAAAGAAACACAAAAAAAGATATTTTCATCTGATTTAGCAAGGTAACTTGCAGTCAGGGCAATACATAACAATACTTTTCTATAAACAAACAGGAATTTGAACCAAGACTTGTAAAACTTCCAATTCTACTTTGCTAGACAGCACCACAACCCTGCAGCAAGAGCTCCAACTCACCATAGGGATTTTAGTAACCCTGTTTCACTCTTATGTTCCCTGTTTATTGAGTTTTAATGTTCCATTTCGTAAACTCTGTTTAAATGCTCTTCAAATCTAGACTTGAACCCCTCTGCGGTGTCTGTCATGCAATCCTTGCTTTGCGCACATTTTCTACACGTGCATTATACACTTTTATCTTAAGGTCGTTCTGTCCAGTTTCTCCTAAGAATTGGAGTCAGGTTTCCAAAGAGAAGTCCTCAGTTTTCAGTGTCCAAACCCTCACCAAGGGACACCAAAAGCTAAAGCAAACCCATAGGAGGTATGAAGTTGATGTGCATAAGGTTAAAAAGCTCCCCCGTGAATGATCTCTATCAAGAGTAAAGTGGCTTTAACTCACCGTAGCTTAATTAAGCCTCATATCTCCCAAGGTTAATTAATCTATAGCAAACCAAGGCCACTTTAATGTACATTTTCTCATTCAAGAGGAGTTTAATACCTCTTAATTTATGCATATGTATTTCCCATTGGTCTGCCTTAACTTCTCCAGATGCCTCTTCCTGACACAGCCTGAAACTTCCAGCTTCCATAGTTATCATCGGGGTAACAATGTCCTGCGTCAGACACGTCTACCATTGCAGGACCACGCAGAGACATATGAGCTAATTTGAGTCTCAGAAACCATCCACCAACAACAGAATTCCGCGTCAGCTGGTCCAGGGAACAGGTAATGAGCACATATACTTCCTTAACCTATTTCCTCTGCTTACACCCAGTAAGTCTGTTCACATGCTTTTAGCACGGTTGGAGAGGGGGCGTTAGCCCAGAAGCATCATCAGTCCAACCAGATCCAGAGCAGAAAAACTTCCACACACCAAACCGGACTTGTCAGACTTCGTTCTGGAGCCTGAGAAGCACATGGCAACCGTCACTCGCGTTCACATTTGTTTCACTGCCCAGAAAAGCCAACTGCCATCCTAAACTGGCCCACATGCCATTGCTTCAGCAGTGAAATCTGAATTCCAGAAAAAAATCAGATTTGCTACACTTGGGTTTATTTGAAAAGCCATTTTACCATAAAGTTTTCCAGATTCTTGATACCAAATGCTACTATAAACAATAAGATTATGTAACAGATTTAGAAAATGTACACAAAATAAGTCCTCCAACACTCATTATTTGCTATTCAACATACCTATAAATTATTTAAATATAAGATTAGCAATAAATAGCTTTGTCCAAGTGATAAATTGTTGTGAGACAAGCTCTGAGCCTGGAAGTTACGCAGAAAGCCACTCGAACGGCGTTACTGCACCATCAGTAAGAGTATTTCCTAGAATTAGCAACCGAGTATTCTGCTCACGCAGCACCTCCAAGCCTCAGCGACGTGCGCGCTAATGAAGCACGACTGCTGGAGGAAATCAGCTGTCTTAGGACTGGCTCTTCCCCGCACAACACAGGAACTCTGATCCTATTTACATCCAGCACTGCCCGGTGGCAAGAGTAATCAGCAAGAGGAAAACACACCGGGACCTCCTTTACTTCTGGTGCGTGTAGAAGATGATTTTCTGTCTAGTCTTGTCTGACTTTATTTAGCTCACAAAGAACAGGTTTTTCATTTCTATTATTAGCTCCAATACTCCAGAGCGGGGATACTGGTTACCCTTCATGTTACGTGCGATTTCCATGTTACAACAAAAGCCAGAGATTACGATGCCTGGGATAGAATAATTATGCCAGCAGTTCCCCACAATGTGAGAACAGCGTTCTGAAAAAATGCAGAGAAAGGTTAAGGTTCAGCCTAAATAACGCAGAGCAGAAGAATCCACGCTGAAAGCATTCACACCACCAGCCAGAGCTTGCTTCAGGCACAAACATCACACGCTGCGCTAGCACCTGGAGGAATCTGAGCTCGTTTCCCAGTCCAAGGCTTACCCTCACCAGCTCAGCCCTGAAACTCTGTAGGGAAACCAAAGTTGGTTTGTGTCGCTTATGAACAGCCCCTCAAGGATGTCCACCGATGGGCAAAGAGGGAACCTGGTTCAGAACCGAGGTAACAACGGTTGCTAAAATAGAGAGTCAAGACCTAAACAGCAGAGAAAAAATCCCCCCGACACGAGGAACCTCTGCTCTGCCTGGGCTGGGAAGGTGGGAAGGCCACGTCTGTGAAGACCCAGAGTCATGAACATTCATATCTGAAATCCTAGATATTATTTTAACCGTAGTGACAGATTACAAAATTGAAAGGTGCATTTGCAGAGTACGTAGCTGGTCAGAGTATTGCCCCAATCAGCTCCAAATGCTATTTACATGTCCCTACAGCCAATGCTGGCAGTTTCGCACAAGAGCTTTTTATCTAGCCAAAGACTGCATTTCCATTACAATACTAAACCTACACAAAAAGCCGCTAAAGATGTTATTAGATAAATTAGAGGATTTTAAGTACATCCTTCCTGATTCTCTGGCAGCGTGGGTGTATTTAGAACACCCACAGTTGCATTGCAGCAATCCTGGAATAACTCTGCTAAGGTAATAAATCAAGCCTAAAAGTGGGCCGTTTCCATCAATTAAGTTTGAGAAAAACAGTCTGAAGTGGGCTTAACTCGGCCCACGTATTATTATGTTACCAGCTTAACACACAACTCTGCTCCTTCCTGATAGCATTAAAGTGGTGAAGACTTCCCAAACATTTTCTCTGAGCTATTCCTCTGTGCTCTAAATCTAATATAAGGTCCCCTACTAAAAAAAGAGATGGCAAATTTAAAATTCTTATTGCATGAAAATTCACCATTGGGGTTTGAGTGACTTACCCATTTCGAGGGAAAAAGTAGAGAAAACAAATCAGCTGAAGGCTTTCCTTCTATGTCTGGCCACTCTTTGTCCTAATAATAACAGCTGCCTGCCAAAGAATTAATTGCCTTTGACATTTGTTCATCACAAAGCTCCTTATGTAGCCATTACAGGACTATGCCATGTAAGCAGGGAAGTGACCAGATGCAGACAGATGACTTCCTCTTCCTGATTAGCACAACTCAAAATTTACTTGTCTGTCTTGGCTCATGAGAGGACTTTAGTTGAATTACTTCTCCCCTTCAAGCAACAGCAGACTGCACTGCAGGTTTTTTCACTTCTTGTAAAATAGATTAGATGTTGAAGTCAAACTGCTATCAGGACACTTCATTACTGTTACACCAAGGCAAATGAAGAGTCAGGTCTAGGATCTTTGGTTTTATCACAAAAGTGAACATTCAGGTGAGCACCTACGGCACCCCACAAAACAGCAAAGACCCACACTCGAGCGATCAGCCTTTGCCACGCTGGTGGTCCTCACCTGCCTCGCATCTTCTACGCAAAACAAGAAGTAGCAGACAGGATCCACGGGGACATGGGAGGTGCATTGCATCCTGCTGCTGGCATAACTAAGAATTACCTGTTGGCTGCTGAAAATAAATTCTTCTGCCACATTCTAGATGCTCAAATGT
Organism: Pluvialis apricaria; assembly: GCA_017639485.1. Classification (NCBI taxonomy): domain Eukaryota; kingdom Metazoa; phylum Chordata; class Aves; order Charadriiformes; family Charadriidae; genus Pluvialis; species Pluvialis apricaria. The sequence goes on from CM030024.1 coordinate 4,117,972, forward strand.
TATTAGTCATTTAGTTATGACAAATAACTGGGAGGGCACGATCTTGTTTAGCGGAGAGCCGAGAGCTAGAATGCCTATGCCTATTCATAGCCGTGCCACTAATTCAGCAGCTGACTTTGGACGAGTCACTTCACCACTCAGACCTTCGATTCCTCATCTACAAGCAAGGGATGATAATGTCATTTCCTGGGGGAGAGGAGGAGAAGAAGGAGGAAGGCTGTAGAAGGCTTAATTCGGTGTTCGTAAAATACTCTGAGATTTCTAGATAAGAGCACAACTGAAGGGAAAAATATCAAGACGATAGTGGAAGGTATTTTCAATCTATACAAGATTTATGGAGCTTTCATATTTTGTTCTCGTTCCATATTCTCTGTTCTCATATGCTGCCAGAAGTGCTAAGTGGAATACACAGACAAACAACATCTCTGGACAGGCAGGCGTAGTCTGATGCAGGCAGCTAACTCACGGTCATAAACAACTCCACGAAGTAAACACATTTTTAGAAAAGTTGATGCATCTCAAAAGGGGAAAGCCACAAAAGAAAGACATCAAGTTCTTAAAACATGGTAATGCTGGTGTTCCTGGAGCACTAGCACTGCTGATGGGAAAATGATGCTCCAGGCACATTACTGCCCCTGACCAAAATACACAATCGAGTGCCACCAGTGCTGAAAATATTTAACGCTGTCATGGTCTTGTGTAACTGATGAGGCATCACTAACCCAAACAAAGCGGGAAAAATGGACCGAAACGTACTGGTGCCTTTCAAAGGCCAAAATGGTCAGTAAATCACAAAACATACAGTGTTCCTATTACCTCAAGAATCCCCTGACACTACAGAACAGCAATTGTTTTAGTTAGAATGAAACATGATTTAAATAGAAATGCTATTCAATCTGCTGAAACATAAAACAAATCCACAGGCAACCAGTGTAAGGCATCGTATATAGTTTCACACAGCAACCCAAGACCAAGAACATGACCTGAAAAGAACCAAGTACAGCACATTCCCATAAGGCCTATAATTTACTGTGTTAGTAAAAGACTTTGTAGGGATGACAAGCTAACTGCACCCTTTCCAAAAGACATTACACTAGGGATGCAGTTTGGTAAACACTCCTGTGTTAATGTGGCCTGTTGCAAGTTCTTGTTAGAAAGCAAGTTTTGCAAGATTCAATTTAAGAAAAACCTCATTTGTCCCCAGCCTGTATTTACAAAACACTCCCCAGTCTCCTGAGACTTCTTCCAGATGGAGCTTCTGATACAGCCTGGAAGCTCTTTGAAGAAGCCTTTAAAGTCTTTAGTATTGAAAGTTCCCATGCTGTGAACTGCAGCAGTAACGAGCAGAGAAATTCCTTGGGAAGGTCCTTTGGCTGTTTACCCAGCCCTCCCTGCAGCCGCCTCCTGTGTCAGTGGCCATCCAGAAAGACATGGTACCAGCGAGGGGCTTCCGTCTGTCTCCTAACTCCTGTGAGTCAGGCAGGACTCAGAGAGGAACAGTCTGTTAAGCAGTCCTTAGACCCCCAAATGATTACGGATGTGTCTTCTAATTATGCCAAGCGAATATGCTATTTCCAGCTCCTGTCTCTGCAGGTTCTCCTCTCCTTACTCACAACGCATCGCTCTCCTGCGAGCTCACCGCTCTGCTCTGACCCGGGCTGCGCTGCTGCTTTGCACAGCTGGTGAAAGCCTTGATGCTGATTTTAAGCCTGGTCACGGCGGACAAATGAAGTATGGTATTTTTCCAAACACACGGCGAAACCCTGCACTAGATTTCAGCTGCTGCAGTGAGTTACTAAAAAAAGCCAGCACGCACGCACAAAAAAAGAAACAAACAGAAAAAACAATGCACCTTTTAAAAGATTGCATAACCAAAGCTCCTTGAGAAGTCATTTGAGCTGGCAGTGTTGAGACAGTAAAGATGCTTGATAAATCTGTTTGAAGAAGCTGAAAATGTGCTACACAAGGAAGCTGCTATCTATAGGCTTCACAGAGACAGCTGCCTGGTCACATTCAAAATGATTCCGTCCTTGTGGTGACAGTTGGAAACAACAGAGATATAATACACAGCCATTACAAAAATACACTCTTTCTGATGTGTTTACCACATATTCCGTTACAGACACTGGGGTGATATCTCTTTGTGCTCGCTGCCATATTCTAGAGTATGATTAAGTTTATATAGATATTTTCCTGTGGTTAAGTCTATCTTAACTGGACATTAAAAAAACCCACACAAACCAGAGGTGCACTACGCATCAGACATCTTCAACAGCTGGATTAAGATGCTTCACATACCAATCAGACTTTCAGTATTTATGGCTGTATTTATTTTGTAATAGCTGTACCTTACTTGTCAAAGCATTTATGGAGGCTATGGTCCCAGAAATGTCCTAAAGACTCTGCAGAGAAATACAGCGAATGAGAATAAAATTACTTTTGTAGGAACAATAATTTCCCTTTGCAAGTTCTTATTAGGCTTCAGGATTTTGCTGATGGTGAATAATAAAAGTTCTCAACTCAGTTGCAATCATTAAAAGTCTGCCTCATAAAATAGAATAAAACTTATATGAAGCTCACATTTGACAGCTATGACTAAGATCGGTAAAAATACTTTAGAGACTCAATTTTCAAATAATCACCTTAAAAAAGAAACACACCGAAACCACAACAATTAAAAAATGCCTTTAGAAATAACCTGTTAACTCTCACTTGTTAACCGCTACAAGTCAAAGACATTGGTTTAGACCTGTTCATAAATTAAGATCTAATCTGAGATAAAAATATTCAAATTATTTCATCATTTTTTAATGAGACTGTAAGAGTCAACAAAATGCTCTCTCTAGTAAAGGATATGTGAAATAGGTATGAATGGAAACCTCTAGGAAATCACGTTTGGTGATCAGATGGGAAACATTTGCGAAACCACAGAACTCAATTAGAGTGCGTTGGCACCGATCCCATAAAAGGCCTCAGGTGCCGCACTCATCCGTCGGGGGTTTTTGATAGGGTATTATACATAAGGAAGTAAAGAAAGTGCTGTGGTGCATGGCACATCAAACTAATTTAAAAAAAAATCAGGGCAGAGAGAGCAAAATTAAAATACTGGCAAGATGCTGAAAAAAAATAAATGAAGAAAATAGTTGCTTACGAAAGCGTGATCGCAAGAGCATGGTTTATATATTCTTTTATCCGACTACTTGGGAGGCCTGGCTGCAAAGGGATATCCCACCTCGTTTCCCCAGCCGGAGCACTGCAGGCGAGCGCAGATTCCCAGCCGCCGAGGTCCAGAGGCAGCTGGCACTCGATTTGCCAATGGCTGCCAAATCTACGCTCAGGCCCCTTTCCAGCTACGTACACACACGCGCTCAACCTCTCTCGCACCAACGTGTTTCAGAACACATCTAACACAGGCTTTCTAGCGCACTGCTGCGAACATCTTTCTCACTAGAAGCTAAATAAAGGCCAAGTAAGAGACGCGACGCCAGCAGCAGCAGGAAGAGCAAGCCCAGGCGCCCCGCAGGTGTGCACGCTCTGCCCCCGGCTCCCCGCTCCAGCAGGGCTGGTTCCCTCTTTCACCTGTAAATCCATCTGGTTTACGGGACGAACTGCACACGCCGGGAACCGGGCACGGGCTGTGCCTCCAGCTCTGCCAGATGGACCCATCAGGGCTCAGCCCTCCCCGCCCTTACCTTGGGGGGGCCATTCTCAGCCACCCTGCCGCCAGTTTTCAGAAAATTGACAGGTATTCAGTTATCTTTCAGACTTTAACCCATCTTTTGAATTTGATTGAAACTGGCCTGCAAGGTTAAGCTTATCAGTGGGAGGAACCCTACGGGCACAGACTGAGCAAGCACAAAAGCCTTGTTCCCTTACAAACCAGACTTCTGAAATCAACTTCTTGGAATGATGCTACTAGAATTTCATCCGACAATACAGGTCAGTAAGGGAAACCCTTGACTTTTAACATACTGTCTTCAACACATGAATTAGACTGAGCTCTCTAACCTGTTTTCTGCTGCGTAACGAGTCACTACGTCCTTTCTCCAGAGGGGTAAGTGCACATGACAGCACATAAAGCTAACAAAATGTGAGCTAGACAAAATAAAAAGGTCACCTTTGTCTCTTAGATGAGGTAGAATGTCATGAAGCCTGGGGTATATTTGAAAAATAAATGGTTGCTGACCACAAGCCACTCATAAGCATTTGTGATTTAATGACTGTCACTAAAAAACAATTGACACTGAAGGGGTGAACTGTGAAGAATTCAAACTACATAAAACAGCTTCTGCAGAGCTACTCTGCTGAACAGATTGCCTGTATATTATCTTTGAAACCTAATTCTATGATTTCTCTAACTCATTCTCACAATATGGCAGTTCTGAGGTTACTTATATTTCAGTCTCTGCAGAGCCGATGCTACCTGCATTAAAGGCTGCTTTTAAAATGACAGAAGTCGTCTACTATAACATGAACAACCCTTAAAAACCCAAGATGAATCTTCCAGGAGCTGAAAGCCAAATTACTGCAAGAAATTGAATTCCCAGAAGTGACTGTATGATAGTTTTCCTCATTACATCAAAGAACTGAAGATACAAACTTTGCTGTCGAAAATCATATTCCAGGACTAGAGTCCTTCACAGCCGTATTATATCCATCTGTTATTAAAAGAAAGGTAAACCTAGACTTTGAAGGAACGCAAAGAGAAACCATTTTATTACAGAAATGGACCAGAATCCATGAACCTCAGTTACAATACTGAGACCTTCGGGATGTATCTATATTGCAGTCTCCCCCTATCTAAATCAGAATTTTTCTGTCTGAGCAGCAAGATTCTGAGGGATTGGAGGGATTGGATAGTCTTCTTTCATTAAATTTTAATTACTGCTTCAAAATGCATTTTACAAAATTATAAAAATATTAGTATAAAATTTAAAAAATACCAGCAAGCCACATATTTGATGGACATTTATTATAAAGCCTAGATGTCTAGGGCTCAGCTATGCAAAAGCAAACACGCAGTAAAAGTAAATAGCTGTATTTACCTTCCCATTAATTAATCAAAATATAGATGGTTTATTGGAATTACCCGAACATGTGACTTTCAGGAACTTACACTGAGATAAAAGAGCCTTCTGGTTTTGTTGCTACAGTTTTACAGGGATTAGCTTGCATATTTACACGGCGCATTCTCTGTCCCAACAGAAATGCTCAGCATTTGAGTGACACGCATCCCTTGTAACCAGAGTCTTCTGAGTGCCATTCCAAAAACCAGTCACTGTCTGCTTAGCACCCCCCGGTCTGGAATGGTAACGAAGCCTCCATCTACGCAAGATGCGTGCTTACCTGAAGAAGTACACTTCTTAACTGGAAATCCAATGTCAACACCAGTTATCTCATAGTGAGTTTCTCTGCTAGACTGAGGCCTGTTTAAAAGCTCTACAGGACATTAAAAATGTCATTGATTTTTCTCTCTTTGGCTCTCAGTCAATTCGAAAGTCAGCATAATTCAATATCTTTCTACTAGTTCCATTACCAAAGAAAGGAATCTGTGCTTCAATCTATGCTGCCTTATTGGAAAAAGTAATTTAATTTTACATCTGAAAGTGTGCCAACATCAGCATAAAACCGTACACAGTATACATAAAATTTAATTTATAAATTCTGTATTTTGTCAAGCCAGAATGAGATGCTGTCTAAAATCAATGAGAGTGTCCAAACTTGCTCTGAAGATATTTACATATATTCTTTTTATTTCAGGTATTTTATGTTCTAGTCAGAGTTTTTGATGATTTTTCTCCTTACTATAAAATTTAATGACATACTATCTAGAAAAGTTCATGTTGCAGAAAATCTTGTTACAGCAGGCACGCTTTGCCCCTAAAAGTTCAGGCATATAATTTACTTACCACTGACTCATCTCCTATTTTTTCTCGCCGTTAAAATAAACTTTCATTGATACTTCCCTTAACCCGAAGGGATATACTTTAGAAATTTGACGTGCCCAGAAATAAAATTTAAATACAAGTCACCCAATACAGAGCATCTAATTTATTTCAGATCAGATTAACATGCTGAAGTCCTCTGATTACTAGTCAAAAAGAAAAATACCTTGCGCTGTTATAGTTAATGACTTAATTTCAAACAAATGAAACAAAATGCTACACAGCAGCCCATACCGCTCTCTTCATTTATATCTCTACTGCAGGTCATCATTAAGGCAAACAAATGTGAAATGACTTCTTTAGAAAAGGGTGAAGACAATGAGTCTACAGTGCCCGTTCAAGTGAACGGCTTGCAGTAACACCACACAGAGCTCGTCCCCAAATAACTGTGCTTGTATTGTAGTATTTGTCTTCATGTAGATGAGAAAAAATAAAAGCTGTGGGCCAGGATTTTCAAATGACATTTGATCACTTAACTTCTTTCAACCCATTGAACAAATATCAAATATAAGGCAAAACACACCCCAGAAGATTTATGAGCACTGAGTCAGCAGAGAATGTTCTCTTGCTCCCTTCTCACTCTCGTGAAACGCAGTTCATCATACAAATGGCTTGGGTGTTTATGCCAGATGTAAGATTAGATAATTAGTCATCTGAGTCCTGGATGTCAACTCTTTTGTGATACAAAATTTATTCCAAATGCACCATTTACAATCAGTTGACTTGCAAAAGCATTCTGGTGTTATACAGTAACACATCTTATGATGTACAGCCAAATATCTGCCACTCCATAGTAACAGAATATGTTTCTGCTGTAGCAATGCTCTGCCTGATCTTAGCCCTTCCAGTGACTTAATTTTTGTCTGCAAAATAGGGATAATGATATTGACCTTTGGAAAGCAATTTCAACTCTAATGATGAACAATACCAAGAAGGGCCGGGTATTATTAATCAACCCTAAACCCGGAATGGAACAAGAGAACAGCAATCCACTTGCACCGATCACCAGCAAACACTGCTGCTCTTTTACCTACTTTCTCTTGAGCATGACATGCAAGATATTAAAATTAAAACCAAACATGGAAAGACTATACAGTACCTTTAAAAAATAATTTTACAGATAAACATATAAGTCGCTTCAAACATTATACAGTGGGGCAAAATAAAGATTTTATTGGAACCTCAATTTCAAAATTACTGACATTGATGCATGCAGAACAAGACACCAGAGGGCTAAATTGGCCTTCAAGATCAGGGTGTGTACACTTTTAAAGGAATAAACCTTTACCTACTCCGGAAAGATCACATCCTAATTCCCACTGTCACTTGTCCTTCGCAGAATTGCAAAGAATATTGGCGGGTTCAGGGTTTTAGGTTTTTTCTTTAAAGGATAATCAAAATGTTTTAGCTATTCTGTTTCACATTAAAGTCCCTAATGCATTCTGTTCTATTGAGCCACATAGTTATTTCAGTCATTCTTAATAAATAACAGTTGCCAGTAGTAGTTAAGCCAACAGATCTGAATTATTTATAGTGTTGAGGAACAGAATGGCAGATAAAATGCATTAGGGCTTTCAGTTGTTCTTGCCTGAACGACACAATGGCAGCCTTTAGATGTTCTTCCACAGGCTGTAAAATATTCTGCTTCCAATCCTGGTTTAAAAGATTTCCTGAGGAGACAACAGCCAAACCCACTGCTATCCATCTTCAATAATCACATTCATGAAGAGCAGGTAAGAGAGTCTTCCAAATACAGTACATTATTTAAAAAAAAAAAAAAAAAAAAAAAAAAGGCACAGACTTTTATTTGATTGAACAAGTCACATTCAAACTGCTACTTAGTATTATCAACCATTATTAACTATTAACGTATTTATTCAGATGTTATTTAGCATAGCTCTATACCTTCCAGCTAATGATCTAAAAGCACCCCATAGTGTTGAACTCAGTGTTTCTCTTCTCCTTTTCTTATAATCCCTCCTCCCTTCAGCTAGAAAAAAGCACAGATATTATCTTCATTTTACAATGGCAAATCCGACTTCACATTCAAGGGTGGAACATGGAAATCCCAAGTTCTGTCTCTCCTCTATGCCTCTTTTCTAAGAGATCACATCATGAAACATTGAACACACAAAAAACAACAGGGACAGAAATTATCTTGACAATACCTAACAAATTACGTTAAACACAGTAGCTGAGTTTATGCTCTTTGTGGCTTAAAAGACGCATTCAAATGTCTATCTTGATTGACTGATGGGATAACATGCCTCTGCTGAGCTATGTCTGGGTAGAAATTTGGGGGAATGTCTTGCTTTCCCACCTTGTACTGACATCACAGGGGACTGCACCAGTGTGACATTCACTATACACAATTGATTCACAAGGAGGACCGTGCCCACAAATGACAAGGAGAGATTTACACTCAAATGCTGCGAAGAGAAGAACTGGGGGAGTAGTTGTAGCAACATAAGCTTAAAGCAGTTTTCCTTTTATAGTTCACCTTCCGCTTTCTATATGGATCTATTTACAGCAGGAAATGCTGCAAATTGTAGCATCTCTAAGGAGTAAAAAGAAGGAAAAAAAATAAAACCTGGAGAAGTAAAAAACCATACAAACTTCCTACTACCAAATACTAAAGAAATGGGGGGGGGGAATATCACTTTCAGGCCACGTCAGGATATTAAGGCATCTAAAACTGCCTCCCTCACATGTTAGACTGTAGGAATGAGCCACAGTATCCAAACTGTCAAGCAGGCTCAAGTGACAGGGATCACTGTGCTTCCCCACTCCCCCTTCCTTGGCTTAGCTTCCCCACCTCTCCCAGTTCAGAGGCTTACTTAAAATCCGCACTCTGGTTTTACTGAGACGGTTGTATTGGAGATGCTCTATGTCACAGGAGTGACCATGCTCGAAAGATGAAGAATATGGCTTTTGCTTTGGGTAAAGCAGGTCCTGAGCCTGCGTAACATACAGCTTGCCTGCAGTATGCATCTATATATAGCTCTTTTTGCGCACAAAGGCTATATGAATTGATTCTGAACAAGCTGAGGATTTCAAACAAGTCTGCAGTGCTGTAGCCTCTCTCCCATCCTGAAAGGTACAGTGAATTATTTAAAACTTGGAAAACATCCTAAAATTATTTCCAGCACCGTTTAAAAACAAATCTGTGTACACATTCCAATCACTGTTACAAGGTCAACTGAAATAAGAGCTGTCACCTTTTATAGCTGTGACTTTACAAAGTAAATCTTGCAAGATTAAAGAGATTGTTTCTCCACCATGGACTCCTCAATACAACTCAAACTCTACCTGCCTATTCACCAAAACACAGGGCTTTGTTTATGCAAAAGAATCAGCTTTTTCTTAAAATCTTATTTGTTCCATTTTATTTTGTATGTGCAATGTTGGATTAACACAATCGATTTGCCCACCTCAGAGGCAATAAAGCTGCCCCCAATCTACTGCAGCTCATGCAAGAATAATCCAACACCTCTTCTTTCTCTCTACCCCCCTCCCCCCAAGAAGATTGCCATCTTTTCCTGTAAGTTTATTATTAAACCTGTGATCTCTTCAGAAGACAGACGAGCTCTAAATATAAGAAAGAATCCGTTACGTAACAGCTCAGGAGAGGCGGCAGCGCAGACACCGCCAGCCCGAGTGAAATGAAAGTGGAAAGGGGATGAATATCTGTGTTATTGCCCTGCCTTTGCCCACTGCCCGGACTTAGGGCCATTTGCCTACAGTCAAACATACAGCAGAATACGGAATCATGTAATACATGTGTAAAACTTTATTATTTTTTTTTTTTATTTCTATGGAAGATAAAAAAATGCAAACAAGCAACATTATCGGGAAGCTAATTCAGGATCTGGCAAAAACTTACTCAGATCAGAAGCCATCTTCCTCAAACACAACAGAGCTTGTTTGAAGCTCCACGAACCAGGATTGTAAATAATACACTAGTGAGGACTGACTCACCCACGGTGATGAGTAGGCTCAAAGCGTCTTCAAATGGAGCAGTGTCACAGTTATAATCAGCAGTTACGAGAGTTACTTAGGAGTCACACTATCAATTACAATGGTAATACATATTCAGGGAGTGATATGCAGACAGAGAGAATATGAAATCAAAACAATAAAAAACAAGGAACCTTTGGAGACAAATTATTATCTTCTATATCTACAGTGCTTTATACATTCGCAAATGATTTATAATCTAAAAATAAATGATTGCTTCTACCAGCACTGACATACAAGCTACTTTGGATGAAAAACAGCAAATTGCTACCCATGGATAGAAACATTATACAACTGTTTTGAACAAACAGCAAAAAATGGACCATGCTAGAAAGAACAGGGGAAATCTATACAGCAATTTAAGTTATCCAAGCTAAAGTTTAGCCAGAATAATGTGAATATCATTTTGATTTTTTACACCTATGATGGGATTTTCAATAAAAATGAGAATGGTTAGAATCATCTGTCTGCCTTGATATCTCATCCCCCTGTCTACCCTGATATCTCATCCCCCAATCTACATCATCCTTCTCTCACCATTCTTTAGCGTCATACTGAGACGCTGACTTGAAGGAAAAATACTCAACATCTGTAGCTGAAATACCCACACATATATAGACACACACGTGTATGTGTTTAAATATGAACAATCACCACAGACTCCTTGGGAAAAGGAAGAAGGCAGATTACTAAAGCAGGTAGAAGACTGAAGGTCACACAGGAGCATGTAGCTAACCCAGAAAAGACATCATTAAAATCCTTGGTCAATTAATATTTTGAAAATAAAAAATTTAGTCAATTCTGCCCCCAAAGCACACAGCCAGTGCCAGCTCTACCAATGATAACGGCCTTGAAAAACTCAGAGAGGCCTCTGAAAAGCACAGTTGGACTAAAGGTAGCAGTAAACTAGCATAGCAATTATGTAATCACAAAAGAACAAAATCAGGAGGAGGCAATCAAGTAAAGATGAAATCCAAGTATGTTTTCTTAGTTGGAACAGAGAATTCTGTGAAAGAGTTTAGACAGATCATGAGAAGAGCCATGAGAGTACAAGAATTTTTAACTGTCAACCAAGCAAAAGAAAAAACAAATCTGTATTCTAAATCCACACTGAAAAATAGCAATGAATTATTTTTGTTGTATTCAGCTGTAAAAGACTGCTAATAGTGTGCAACTGGATTTATGAGAAGTATAGTCAGGCAGCACAAAGATTGCCTCAAGGGCAGATAGTTTTAAAATAAAAATACAGGTGGTGCACTTGCATGAGTGAGCTTTTTAATGATACATGGAGTTGACATAAGAGACACCACTGCAATTGGTTAGATTGAAAATAATATACCAAGAAAAAAACCAAAGATTAGGAACACCAGCTGAGCTCAGAGATGACATGGGAAAAGTTACCATTAAAGCAAGATTTAAGTTATAATAACACAGCGGTAGTAAATTGGAAGATGTAACATGATAGGAGACGGAGCATTGCTCCCAGTTCTGCATCTGACAAATGATGCTTTAATCTCTACACATTCCCCCACCTAGGTGTCAAATAGGTTTATTGCCTTAAAACTTTAGAAGAGTACTATGACATTTAATTCATTAATACCTGGAAACTATGTTTTAATCCTTGGATAGAAGGTGCTGGGAGAGGACAGCATATTACATAATTAAGACTACCCAATAAACTAGTATTGTATTTACATCAATGAAGTCCTCATTTGTCTCTCTCCTGTTTCAGCTCCCATATTCCACAGTGCTTCATGACTTTCTCATTTCTTTTTCTCAGGTTAGTAGGATGAGAGCTGTGGTCACAAACCAGGAACATTAGCACCATAGATGGGACAGACAATTAGCAGTTGTTCCCACAATACACAGAGAATATAGGAAGAATCCTACTTCACCCATGTAGTCACAAGTAGTATTGCAAATCTTAGTCTAAAAAGCACTGTAAAAAGCAGATGGAAAAACTACAGGGGGTATGAAAGAATAAGCCAGGTCCAAATCTTTCCTGAAGTTACCGGGAATGAAAAGTGAGTGGCTTGATTTGGCATGACCTGAAGATGCTTAAAACTTCACAAAATGCAAATGAAGCACCTTGCATAATTAAATTCAACTATTCCCTTTAGTATGAGCAAAAAGATCCCATCCAAAACCAAGTATAAAACACTGTGGATTTTTATATATGCAGAAAAAAGGCATGTTCAGTCCTACACTATCTTTAAGGGCTAGATATATATTCATTACCTTTGTTTTTCTATTGGAAAACTAAAAACCTAATTCAAATGAGATTAATAAACTGTAGCAAAATCAAATATGGAGGAATGCAAAGGCAACAACATGAACTCCTCAGGGATCAGGGAAATTAAACAAGTATAATATGTTTTAGCTTTGTTATAAAACAACAATGGACCAGTGACAAAAATCTCATCTTTTATCAAAACCCTGTGTTTTCTAATATTCAGCCTGTTCCTTTTTGATCAGGGCTGGTTATATAATCATCAGCCATGTCCCATTTTTGCTGAAATCATGCATTTGATTTATAGATTTTTATTAGTCCCAAAGACAGCAAGAAAATCAATTCATTCCCCAATAAAGTACAGCAAGGTGCCTTAGCACTGATACACTTTCCTATGGGCTAGATGGCAGTAAAAGAAAATGCTTATGACAATTATTTTAAAAATAGAGACATAAGCTCAAGTAACCACAAAACAAAGAAAGGGAAAACAATGCACACAAGAATGCAAATCCCCCTTGCTCTGCCGTTCAAAGCCAAGACAGACCATGCTCCTACCCGCAAGGACAGCCTGTGGCAGCAGGTCTGAAAAATCCAATAAGGAAAACCGCCCGGGTCCCCTGTTTATAGCTATATATTAATTCTTGATATTTAGCATAGCTTGTCAAGAATAGTGCAGTACTGCACAATTCTTCATGAGTCTCTTCTGCCTTTTAGCTATGAGTCACCATTGTATTAGGAAAAAGTGAGCTTAATTTAGACAATACAGAAGGGTAAATTACATATTTTCTTAAGGTCTCTGATCCAGGGGGCTACATATTTTTTTTAAATTTAGTTAATGTCTCATTTCTCTCATGTTCCCCCCTTTTTTTTTTAATAAAACTATGAAATTTTCATTAATCTTCAGTAGGTGGCATCACAGGAAACAATCATATTCCTGGACATGAGGGAAAGGGGTTTCTACATTTGATGGAGGACTTCATATGTCTGCTACGCTCCCTCTCCTGCAGGAATGACTTAAAGGAACAAAGGAGTATTCCTTCAGTATTCTTCCTCCTGCAAAATGTATTGCCTCAATCTACCTAGAAAGAAGGAAAATGGAAAAACTGCAAACAAATATTAGCGTTTATAGCTATTTCTTAAATACAGATCTAGTCCTGTTAGAAAGAAAATGTCTGTTTTGATAGCAAACATCATTTAGGCTGCAAAAGGAGGAGTGTATGTGCCCTATTTAGTACATATGTTGACTTTAATGTGATCCCAATTGAAAACAATAGCAAATCTTAATGATTTTAACACCTCAGTGATCAAAGCTTTCCTCTGACGTTTAGTAGCGGTTATGAAAGGTTTGTGAGGAAAAGAACAATAATGTACAGTAAGACATGTCTGAGTAACTCTTCAGGTTTAGATATCTGCAAAACCTTACCAAGAAAGAAAGAAAGAAAGAAGTTAATAGAATGATTGAGATTAATTTGCATACTTGCTACTACAATAATTAAAGACATCTTTCTTATAATGTGAATGTCTCAGGCATTTCATTCACAAGGGAGATTGACATGCTGATATATTCTACTTCCAAGTTAGAAAGTATTTCTCTTTCATCGCAGTTACTCTCTGGAATTTATTAAAGGAAAATAGTGAGAAAGACTGATAAGAGAAACAGCGAATAACATTAAGTCAGGACTGCAAATTCTTCTGCATCCCATATCCACCACAGCCTTCAATATGGGGCCAAGATGGTAGAAATAATCAGATATTTGCTCCTCCCTATCCTCTCCATCGATTATCTTTTCACTCTCCCACATCTCCCGCCCTAGTCCAGGCACACGCAATGCAAACTGACTCCTCTGGTCACACCTCTGCTTTGTGTTGCCCAGGTCCGACGAGCTGATGATTAACAGAGAAGACCTCCCAACATTTTCTTTGGACATCCTTCCAGGACAGACTATTTCCTCCAAAAGGGATTGTTGTGATGTGAATGTGCAGAAAAAGACAAGAAATGTGAAATCGTCATGAAATAGAGGAAACTAGAGGTAAAAAAAAAAGTCCTGGCTGTACTCCAGGATGTTCCAATAATCAGTCTATATCTAGTCCCTTCAAGGTTTCACTATTGGAAATAAAATGCCTGTTGAAGCACACTATTTTAAGGACTCTAAAGCAGCGACCAATTAAAAAAAAAGAAAGCAAGCTGATTTCTCACTACATGTATTTAATATTATGTTGTTCCCTGATGAAACCCTTAGTAAGTGGGAGTACTCAGGGAGACGCTTAGATTTACATAAATTTGAGACTGAAAAAGGCTGTTAGACTAAGGCCATCGCACTGCATGGTCGGGATTGAGTTTTCCAGTGGAAGTTGCATCAGCCTCCAGACAGACACAGTCCTCAGTCTCAGGCAAAATGCATAATTTAACTTCAGAATATGTCCTTAAAGCCATTCTACTGCCCTCTCCTTTATACCATTAGCACAATATTTCAAGGTTATTCATGCATAATATGTAAACTCTAAGTTATGATTTTATCTTGCTTTTAAACAAATAAAACATACATAAGCCCATTCTATCATTGTCACATAAATTTTAAATATGACTACGTGCCATTTCTGATAACCTGATTTTTACCCCTCTTGTAAAGGGAACAGTACACATATCATAGCAACACTCAGCAGTTAATATAATTTAATACAAAAGTACACAAAATTTAAAAAATGGATAGTGTAATTTTTTTTTAAAGTTCTGCTAGACTCAACTTGATATACTGCATCATCATACAGTGGAATAGGTAATAAGTACTCACGATTTTTCCCATTATGGCCAGTAAATTCAAACATTACTAACACTTTCATGAGAAACTTAATCTGTTAAAGACCTAGGTGAAGCCTAAGCCACTCACCAGAAGATACGGTGATTCTCAGCTTGGCAAATGCAGAAGAGATTTAAAAGAATCATCCATTTGCTTTTTTGGCATAAAACCCGCCAATGCTCCAAAATCAATTTCTGTGCATAAGAGATCCAGGACAGAAATAGCAAGAAGCATGCCAACAATGCTTGTTGAAAGGAGTTTACTACAAGGACAGATAGAAACTGGCAGAACAAAATTCAAACGTGCGCCACAATTTTCCCATCAAGACGACTCCTTTGCAAGTCATATTCTTTCAGCCGTTCCTCTATTTTTGCTGGTTACAATTAAAATTCCCTTTGGGGGGCGGTGGGGGTGGGGAAGATGAGCCATTCAGATTTTAAGAGAAATATGTACGATCAAAGCATGAAGAATTTGGAGGCTGTAATAAAAAACAACAGATGGCTAAAGAGTGAATGCACGCCCCAGTTCACTTTTGGGCCCCTGGTCCCATTCCTAAGCTGACGACATCAGCAGAGCCCCCCCGGTGAATTCCAGCCCTGCCGACACTCAAGGGTCACGTATCATCCTACATGTGCTGAAGATGAGGCGTCTTGCACAGGCAGCGGTTCCCCACCAAAAGAATACTCGAGCTGCAGCCAATCTGTACCTACATGCGCACATCCTGTAATGCCTACTGGAGCCAAGGTTAATGTCCATTTTCTCTTTTTTTTTTCCTTCAACCAGATAATAGCCAAACTACTTCAGCTGCAATCAAGATCTTGGTTTTAAAAATACAAATGCTAAAAGGAAGCTATCGGAGAGCAAAGAGAATGATCAAAAGTTTAGAAAATGTTACCCATGAATAAATGATGACGCATAAGGAAACATGATCATTCATGTATGAAACGACAAAGTGGATGAAGACATGATATTGTTTTCTGTGTCAATGAGGAAAGGACAAACATTATTGAAAAAATTAACAGGAGAGGTTCAGATTAGGTAGCAAGAAAAACTTTCCACATGTAACTAAAATTACCACGAACTGGAATAGCCTGCAGAAGGAGTTTGCAGGATCTCCGCTGCCAAAAATTTAGAGACGAGGTCAGAAAAGTACCTCTCAGGATACGGATTAGATTTAGCTGGTTCTACCTTGAGGTAGAAAGATGGACTAAACGACCTCCTGAGCTGCTTTTCAGCCCTATTTTCTATGGTTTTGCTATTCTATTAAAAACATGTGAAATTTCCCTTAGCTCTTTTCCTTAAAAGGAAGGAGGGTAATTCAAGAGACACAGTGTCTCCAGAGCATAGCCCTTATTAATTAACCTCATAACGTAACCTGCAGTAACATTGTGCGATGCTGTGTACCCCCTCCTCCAGTGCCTGTCCTACATAAGAGTGTCTTCTGGCTACAGAATTTAGAGCTTGATCACAAAGATATTGGTGTGTCCTAACTCCCTCTGAAATCAATGGGAATTAAGGTAACTAATTAAGAACTGTAATCAGGCCCCTAGTCCAAATCAACAGAAAGGCATGCTTTCAGAATCAGATTAGTTACTTAATCGTTCAAAACAGGCACCGAATAATATATTGACTGCCCGTGATTGAGGCACCTTTTTCTCAGGTCCAGGGCCCGCTCTGCCTCACATTTCCGTGTAACACCTAAGGAAATAGAAGCCAACTCTCTATCAAAGCAAAATCTACCAGGCACTTACACCGGCGATAACATGTTATGGTTGCTCCTCAGTCAGGGTTGCTCATTTATGGCTGTAAAAAGACACACGACTCTGAAGAACTACCCCTTTTACACCTGTTTGTGAAAAACGATTCTGTAATGATTTCAGTTTTTTTAAGCCTTCTCTGGCCTATTTAAAAAAAAAAAATTAAAAAAAATCATTTTTCTAGGGAATCATCTCCCATGTAGACAGACATTTAGGTACATTATACTGGCAGCCTCTTGCTTGAGCAACACCCTTTGCTTATCCGCTGTTCTCATCCCAGCTGGTAATAATCAGAACTGAGAGACTTAATTACTGTACCTTTCAATAAGGCTTTAATTTTATTTTTGTTCTTTCTACTGCAAATGCCCATGAATCAGAGGGTCACTTTAAGCACAGAATTCAATTTAATTATACTCACAGGCATTTTTATCATTAAACAGGTCAACTTATTAAAAAAAAAAAAGTCTTGATTATGAATAATGGAAAGCCTGGCAGGCAATCCAGAAGAGTTTCACTCTGAAAGCTCTCACATCCATTTGTTTAAATTTGTTTACTAAGGACTCGGCAAGGTCCCACTGAACGAACATGACAGCATTAACTGAAACTACATCTGATATTTAATTATAAGTGGATTTTAATACTGACTTACTGACTGTTTTCATGGGAATATTTACCAGTATTTGTAAACTGAACTATTATCTGCTGATAAAAACAGGGAATGAGAAAAACAACACAAAAGGTCATTGACTGAGAATATGACTGTTTATTCCTGAACCAAATCTAGCAAAACCCTTCCCAAGTTACAGAATTATTTTATACAATCAGGTCCATTCCTCAGATAGGGTAGGATTCTTTTTCACATAGGACACTTTTAATTACATGCCAGGGAGGAGGTCTCTGATGGACTATCCTCATGTGAACTAGATCTAAAACCAAAAATCCATGCTGTTCATGGAAGACTTGATGTGCAAGGGAGAAGACAGTAAAAAATTCTGGAGAAACAGCATTTTGGATAGCAGAGAACAGAAGAGGTCTCCTGGAAAGATATTTTCATGCTTAACTATTACACCTCGGTACTTAGCCTGGATCTTTTCAAAGGGATCCTTCTGCCTATTTTTGCTACACTCAGTATGCAACTATGCGTAACGTGATTTCTGTATGTTATTTATAAGGCCAAGAAGTCAAGTAAGATTATACATAGTGTGTATTTAAACATCCCCTTTCTTTATGCTCCACATTTTCATTAACTTCTTGTTTTTTAACAGGCCTAGAACTTATTTATCTATTCCTTTAATGGTATGGTCAATACTACTTTGAAAACTAGCTGTTATTTTTAACCACTTGTTGTATGAATAAAAAAGTATCAGTTCAGTTATTTGAAGCTGAAGTCTTAAAAAGGTAATTAAACAACAAGGATGCAATACAAGAAGTTTTTACTGATTTCAATCACAAAAACAGCTTACGTTCATCTTTCTGTTCTTATGACACACAAAAGAAATCAAACTGCAGTGACAAAAAGCTATTACAAATAATTACCTTAAAGGAGCCCGACTGCAAAGCCATTTCTTCTCTGTACTTGAAGACTATACGGAACACTTTTCTAACTCACCCAGGCTTATATTACAATACTGATAATAGACAACCACAAACACACAGATATCTAAAATGGAAAAATTAGAAGCAATTTCTGTTCCTGGAAAAAACTCCATTTTCCTGATGCATTAAGGTACCCAGATATAATAAGACCAGTAGCTCTCAGAATCCAGAAAGACAATGTGGCATAACCATGCCCCTGAATTTTCATGTTTCATTTTCAATTTCCTTTTTTACATCAAGGTAAACATTACACAGCTACAGCATTACAAAATTGTCAGAACTACAGACACTTAGGCAAAAACATGACCGTGTGGATTTTGTTTGACATAAATTGTTGCTCATCATCCAAGTGGAAGCCGATTTCAGAGGTTCATAGGTGTCTGGACTTTAAGAGAGAGAACTGATGCAACATACTCTTTCTATAAATACAGAAGTTTATTCAAACAAGGATATATCCAATCACACATATGTCGTCCTCAAATCAGTTGCAATGAGCCCACATCTGATGTTACTTCCATTGCGACTCCTGTCTCATGTCGTCACATGTCTCCTCTCAGCTATATAACATCCCCCTTCAGCTGATATGGTTACTATCCTGTCCAGACTGGAAAGAGCAGCAGATCTGCTTGTAATAGGTTCATCTACTGCTCTCTGGCGATCTATTTTTGCTCAGATGATTCAACTTAATATGTTCCTACAGTGTACAAGGCTGACCCAAGTTCTTTTAAGTTATGACCTAAGGAATAACATTACTTTTATTAGTCATAAAAATTTCCAAGACCAAGTTTCATATGGAAACAAACCTGAAGCCCACTGAAAAAAAACCAACAGTAAAAATATACAAACTTGCTTCTGCAATATAAGTTACATTGAAGTGGCACTAAAATATACTTAATAGTCTCCAATTAGGTCTCATATTGCTTACACTAATTTTCCAGCTATCAGATATTTGTTCATTGTATGTTTGGACGTGATTGCAAGGACATTTCAAATTATAACTTAGAATTAAAAAAAAAAAAAAAAGGTTCCTTATTCTTCCCAGAAATTGAGAGATTGGAATTATTTAATCAGCCCAAGTGAGAATGAATTTACAAGTGTAGCTGCATATAAATTACCTTTACTCCAATCAATGGATACCTTTGATTTATCCCTGAATTATTTTAGAACCACATTTTTATCAGCAAAATTGCTTTCAAGCAAATCAAGGTTCCTTTGAAAATTCTGAAAGATAATATGACACTTTGCTATCCACAGGTTTTGACCATTCTTGCAAGCAGAACATCTAAGGAACATTTTGATACCTATCCATTGCTCCACTCTTTGTGTCGGTTACAGCGGTCCAGAGCTTGGAATTCTCTATATGGATTTGTCATCTTTTTTTGTTACCATTTTTACAAATTCCTGAGGTAGCTTCATAAATAAGGTCATCGCAAAGAAATTACACCGTGTATGAACAAAAGAGAACACTACTCGGTTCTACTTCCTCACTCTCCTTGCACAGTGCTCTACTACTGCATCTGCCCCCACGCAACTCTTCTGCTCATGCATTGTTCCTTCTGCAACTCCATGTATTCGTTTGCCAAGTGACAGTGACTTGAATCCTAATCATGTCTTCTCTGTCACTCAGCACTTCCGAGGACAGTATTCCTGTCACCTCCATGCTAGTGAGCAAGCATACAAAGTAAAGCAGCTTGGAGGCACAATACAAAGGCTGAAGAGGATAAAGGAGCAGCAAAAGCAAAGCACAACGGAGGGTGGGAACAGCGACTGGAAATGAAGGGCTTACTTAACCCTCAGTCCTCAATGGCAATGCTTTTGCTCTGGTCCCCCAAGAACGAAGAGAAATAGATGGATACGTAATAGAAGCCTCAGTATCTGGACTGTCATTTCTTGTATTCCAGTGGAATTTCAAACGATGGCTACTGCACAGAGCAGAAAACGCTCCCTGACCCAAAGAACCTGCAATTTAAGTATTTAAATTGTCAGCCAAAGGGAGAGGAAAGAAGGGGAAGAGAAGTTAAGTATTAATTGCACGAAAAGGATAATGATTTGCCACTCAGGTTAGTTCCACAGTTTGGGAGGTAGATTTCTATTTAAATATTGTTTACATTATCATGAAATTAGGACAGATAACAAAACACAAAGAAATGTAGGGCAAAAAAAGAAGACAGAACAACTTTCAGAAGCCTAAAACATATCAAAATGATGGTAAAAATAAGCAGCACTCAGAACGATAAGCTTTTCTAATGAAATACTAGTTTTGCTGTCACATATGTCAATCCCCTAAACTTAGGGAAAGGAACATGGGGCAATACCCAGAATACAAATTGCCCTCAATACAAAAGCAGCTGCAAAACAAAGAATGAGATAATTTGACACTTGCTAAAGAAATCCATTAATCACAAGAGAAATTATTTATGTTTTCAAGTCAGAATACTAGTCCTGAAAAGAAAGTTTTGCATAAATTCCTCATCATATTTCCAGAATTTCAGCCACAACACAACTATTTCCATAAAAAATGTGATTATACAATTTCATGTGTGTGTTAACCATTAGTGTATAATGTAAGAGACGTCCCACATCAGGAGACCTACAAAATGCCATACAGGTAATAGGAAGCATATTTCAAACTGACACCAGACTACTTATTTTAAAAAGTTAGATTGTGGTTAGATCATGCAAAAGCGGTAGATATAACCTGTAAATTGGAATTAATTACATACTGCATCATTTCTTCCTATTAAATCTGAGTGCTTCTTTAAAAAAGCAAATTATTTGGGATGCCTTTTTTAATGGAAATTCTGAAAAAACAGACAATAATCTTAAAGTTCTGCTGAATTTCTGTTGCTATAACAACACGTGAAAACCTTTTTCCTGTTGAGGACATCTGTAGCTATTTTTACATGCAACAGCTGGATTTGTCTGTTTGAATTTCACTTATAAGGAAAAGTGTTTTATTTGCTGTCTTTGAATAAGCTTTTAATATAATGAGAAATGTCAGAGTCCAGCAGGCTCAAGAGCTGAATAATCTCTGGTATAAACCACGCATTACAGGGCAAAACTGTAAAATGAGCAACAGTTTGATTAAAAGCAGTAAGAGTCTCTCATTCCCCCCATGCACACACACCTCCTCCTCCCAGATTTGGCGCTGGAACAACAAGGGCACAACAAGTCTTTATAAATAAGGTCTTTGATCCCAGGAGATACCACCTTCGTACTCTAAATTTGTCTAAAATTTACCAATACAGGAGAGCACCAAGAACCTGCCTTGCGCTTTCCTGTAGAACAAAGCACGTCAGGCAGCGGGAAACAACCAGCATTCAGCTGTGATGCCCAAATACATGTAAAAATATAACAGCTAACTATTCCCATCTTTCTCCACAAAAGTTTTTCATACAATAAAACCGGCAATGAACATACCGATTTCTCCAAAACAACATAAACAGCTGAGCTATCTCAGCACTTTGCAGAATTAGGCCATGTGTAGTTTTGCCCCCAAATCATAGATATCTATAAGACTGGAACCAGAAATTAGGAGCTCTGGTCACAATCATACATAAAATGGAGATCAGACAACCAGGCAACACAAAAATTGACATCTAGAGGAGACAATTTTATTTCAAAACTCCCCTTTATACTATGCAGCAATGTATTTATTATTGCACCATAATGTAGACTATAATATCATTACAATGAATTACTGAAGTGAACAGTTCATTCCCTGTGAGGATTAGGAAAGAATGAATTATATCCTAATGCTTATTACAAACCACTTCTCCCATAAATGGCACGGAGTCGCAGAGCCTGGTGAAACCCATGTCCCTACCTACCTCAGGCAAAGACAAGGCTCCAGTAGTGCAAAGGCTTCCAGAGTACAAGGAGCCACAAAAGGCTATGTGGATTCCTGAAAAATTCTCTCCTACTGTTTCCAAAAAGACCTGTTACTTCAGAACTGAAATCACAAACAAAAAATTGCAAACAGAATCCACTGGAATGTTGGAAATATGCAATGCATACATTATACAAAGGTAATAACCGCATATGTGCCTGGTGCACATGGATTACAAGGAGAATACTCACATTATTTTTCAAACACAAAAGAGGAGGGCATGACATTTTGTGAACAGGGTCCTGTATCTTTTTTCTCTCAGTTCTGATTTTAGCTGTAAATACGTAATTACTGTAAATGCATCCAACGCCTACATCATTTCTAAAACAGCACAGAATTGTTCGTATTGCATCTGCTGATCAATAATTACCAATGTCATGCAGAGACAGGTAAATTGCCAGTGCTCTAGCCTAGGACATTTCACGTTCACACAGACGCCTACAGTTTAAGGCAACAGTTAGCAATACAAAAGGCAAAACCAGTCTTAATTTTTCCTTAATAATTTGCTTCCAGCTGATTGCCCAACACATTAAAATGTACTACTACATACTGAAAAAGCTTACTGAGTATGACTTGGATGTCAAGAAGATTTACAGCCCAGTGGCAGACAATAGTTTTGTTGACACTTTCTAAACTGAATTTATCGGAGAGCTTCCTGAAGAGAGGAGAAGTATTCAATTACCCGGTAAATATCAAAGAACATGCTTGCTGTTGCTGTTTTTCCCTTGGACGGGAATTCCAATACTTTGAAGTGTGACCTTTTGTGCAGACCTACTGGAGTCTGTATTTAAGCTGTGTGCTGGAGAATCGGACACAGTATTGAGCTTAAGAGTGATTTCCATGCTGCTTAATATACAATGCATGAAGCAGCACAGAAAGTGTAGACCAAAGTGTACTGCCCAAGGCAGTAGTTTCTCCACAATTCTCTAAAAGGACAAAACAAAACAAAAAAAGATTAAGAGCAGAGATCTGAAACAACTGAAATCTAATGTCTTGAAATTGTACTGAGATGTCTGCCAGGATGCCCTGGTAGCTAAGTAACTCTCTGAACTCTGCAAGACTGATAAATATACCTAGATGCTTTGCTGCTGTTAGTAAGGAAATAAGGAAAAATAACATGGAGAATAAAACTGTCTTGGAATGCAGCCAGGACAAAGCAGAGCACTTCTGCTCCAGGATTCATGATCCATGTGAAGGCTAATCTGAAGGGCCACTAATAAAACTGGAGATTGCAGTGTACTACGCTGATCTTGAAGATATGGGGCCAACATACAGAGCAAAGCATACAGAACTTCAAAGCGTGACATAATGGGCAACCTACTTGCACAGGACAGAAAGCAACATATTTGTTCGGATATGGCAGAAAACAAGTAGTTCAAGCAACTTAAAGAATTTGAGAATGACCTTGTGTTAATCAGGTTAGCACGCCCAAGGGAGTGGGAGGGAAATCTCCTTACTTAATAAGATCAGTCTTGATTTTAGAGATAATAGGGACATAATTACAAGTTGGTGAGGATGATGTGACCTCCAACCCATCTTTTTAATCCTCATCTAGAGATACTTAATGAAGCTAGTGAAAGTGGAAAATAAAATGGAGTAAGGAACAATGATCAGTGCGAAAGTCCAGTGAAGAAGTCTTCAATAACAACTATGCCAAATTTTGTGGAACTGAAAGAAAGGAAACATTTTAACACCACATGAAATAAGATCTGCATCCAGTGAAACCTCTCAACGCATCTTGGTATACCGAAAGACTTCAATACACCCGCAGTTTAACAGTGTGGTTTACAGCTTTGACACACAAAATGAGAATGAAGCGGACAGAAAACGAACTGGCCTCTCTTTGTGGTAACCTTCATACGCAGCATACGTCTTCCCAAGTAACCTTCCAAAATGACTAGCCTTTTCTGTCCACCACTTATATTTACTGTGGCTATTACAACGTTTTTTTGAAAGTAAACTCTCAGCCATCAATCGTTAGAAGACCAATAGGACTTGGTTTTGCACAAAGGGATACATACATCTGTAACTTTGCAGGTGCTGCTGTCTGCTCATGTATTAGAATTTGCACCCACAAAAATGTGTTGGTACAAAACTCTTTCAGCTACCACAAATACCTTTGGTTTAACACTTAGGCAATTTTATGAGGAATATTTAAAAAATAAAAAGAGCTATGCACAAACATCAGAAAAAATACGTCCATAACAATGGTCTTCCCAATTGGCTTTCCAACTGGTAAATTTATGCTTATTAACTGCTTTTTTTTCTTACTAAAGATATGTCAAATAAACTATATTTGACTATTCCATCAACTATGGGATAGAAGATAAACGTTAATGCTGATTTGAACACTATCAAACGATTAACTCAGAATTATATACCATCGACTATTCTATTTTTCTAATGTTTGATATCAAAAGTGAGGAAATTGCAAAGAGTATTTCTGTCAACAGTAACTGACCTTGAGTTAGGCCTCCATATGACAGAAAACAATCTTGACTTTTCAGCAGGTACCCTGCTCATTTAAAGACTATCAGCATTCAAAATACATGAGTGACACTGATCCCCTGTGTGCTGAAATTCTGAAAAGGTACGTTTAATAAGCAGGATCAGTTCTTTATGATCAAAGTAACACCAAAACATTACTAAATGTCCTTACTACTATTTTTCCAGATGAATTATTTAATATCAAAAAACAAACAAAAAAATTATAACCTAGTGACTTCAAGATAGTATTGCTCTCTGTTCACAATTAGTATATGTTTCTCAAGCTGAAATCAAAAGTTGCTGCATAAATTTAATGTTATTTAACAAATCTAAGGTTTAAATAAATTCAAAGCAGAACTAGAGCATAGCTTGGGGGAAGGCGGGCAAAATCAATGAAAAGCCATGAAATTTATCTGTGTTCTATCCCTCATGTCACAAATAATCTCTCTAGAGATATATACACACACACACACAAAATTAAATTAATGCTTTCAAACCGACAAGCATGGTTAAAAATAATAAAATTAAGCCCTTTTAATCAGAAAGCACTGCCAAAAGGTGCATCCGCTGAAGCCTGCCACTGATACCAAGGCCTGGCCAATCTGACTGTTAACAATATGACTTAACGAGCAGAGAGTGTTCTTAAGCCTACCATGTCTTTCCCAAGCCATCACCTCCTGCCAAAGCTCAGAGAGGGGCTGGCAAGCTCTTCTCAGTGCTCTTTGGCTGGAGACTGAGTTGCTATGATATATGTCTACAGAATAACAAGAAAAAAACCTGTGGAAAATGTGATTGTGGGCATGTTCCCCGGAAAAAAACGTATTTGATTACAGCAAGTCAGAAGCAATCTTGACCCATGAATACCTTACTAAGAGAAAAAAGAACTGTTCTTCCCACTATCGGTTCCAATTCGTACTCATTTCGATATCAATCCAAAAAAAAGAAAGAAAAGAGAGGAAACAAAACGAGTAGTTTGCTGAAAAAAGACTAAAGCATTATAGAAAGAGTTTTTCTGTTGTTATGGAAACACAGAAAGCACAGGCTCGGAAAAAGAAAAGCGAATAAAGCAGCAATTTAAACTGCAAATGTAAACATGTTCTTGCTTCCCGGAAAAAGTCCTTCCAAAGGATTTTGTTGCTGCTGTGGATCTAAGCAACTGAAAACTATTATAAATTCTTCCCCACAGAAACACAGATAAAAATTTGAAATCTGCTGTAACAAAATAATAAATAGGACAAGGAATAAAAAAAAAACCAAAACCAGACGGAGGTATCAAACTGGTATTTTCACCCACACAGAGAATAGTTTGCTGAAAATGCAGTAACTTCAGACACTTGCTGTTTTAAGTAATCAACAGAGTGGTGAAAAAGGACACGATTCTGCATTTATCTGGAGGAAAATAGCTCTTTGTTCTTTCCCCATACTTGTATTTGTATTTTATCCGTGTTAAGCAGGTAGACAAAGAAATAATTCCATTATTTGAACAGAAATTACTTATTAAAAATTGGATGTTTTATATGATGCTACTCTAAACAGAATGTAAAAATTCATATTATCTGTTGGTCTATAGTCCTTTGCACATAAAAAAAGTTAATTTAAAATATTTCCTGACAGGGTTGTAAGTTACATCAAGAAATAATGGTAAATAATTTTACACATTCAACCGATTAGCAAAATTTGGCTTCAAAATTCTCATTCTGTCTTTAAGTAATGCTTAATGAAATGGTACAAGTCAGTCGTGCTAATGATATCATGTTCATATGTACCTGGATAATCTACTTTGGTCAGGTATCATGGAACTTCTCAATGAAAATGGGGCAGGGGTTCACGTCAGATCTTTTTGCTGAAGAACATGGAAAATTGGCACTTTCTTTACAGAAGAACAGCAAGCGCATGTATCTTTGGATCTAACTGAAAACACTTTTCCACCGCGTTAGAAAGAAGAGAACAATTTTTTTACGTGTAGCAGACTTATGTAAATTAACAATGAGAGACTATGATAGAGGGTTTGTCATCACTCCTAAAATATTTAAGAGGAAGATTGCAGGTGAATCCTCAATGGTTTTAGCACCATGGGTTTTGGTCAAATATCCTGACTGCACCTATTGAACAATTACTGCTGCTGATGGAATAATGGGCAGGGAATCAACTGCATGTCCAGTACACACTTTTGGAAATAAGCTAATCTTTGAAAAGAGTTTCTCTTCCTCACCAAAAAACCAAAACAAACACCAAAAAAAACCCAAGGGCAATAGACCACAGAGTTCACATTATGGACCCAATGACTTCTAAATTCATTCTGGAGAGAAAACCATTTTTAGTGTAGTCATCTATCATTCACCCAGCTCAGTAGCTTTTTACTCCCTGCAGGGCAAGGTCTCTTCATCCTTGCTTCTGTCATTTTAAACTACAGAAGGGAACAAATTACACAACTAAGACCACTGCTGGTTTTTTTAGTCTTTCTTAGACCAAATTCTTAAATCATTTTGTGTCTGAGAACTTTGAACTTGGGCATCTGAACTGTGCTGACAGTAATGGTATCCGCTAAGAAAAAACACTAAACTGTTCATGCATATACACATGTACATGCATTAAAAAAAAAAAAATAATCAAATAATATTCACAAAAATGTTACTATTGTAATTACAGAAAGTGACTGAACTGCACTAAATTACTAGGATTAACTCTGGCTTGCTGATTCCATGCACTTGTGTACACCTTTAGCTCCAAATACCTGTCAAACTCACTAATGCTCTTCACAGAGAAGTAAAACTTAAAAATAGAAACACGGATCTTATCAGGACCTAATCAGACTTTTTGATGAAAAAAATCCAGGTAAAGGAAAGTTTGATTTTTCTGAATGAAACATTTTATCTCATTTTGTGAGGATACCCACAGAAAGCCACCCTGTACTTTTCCGATATTCTTTAGCAACACACACACAAACCGAAGTCTCCATATATTTACAAACATGAAAGTGACACAATAAAATACTGTCACATCTCTATTTGACCCACTGTATCTCAAGAAATACAGTTTAAAATCCTAACCTGCAGTGGAAGACCCCACTGAAAGTCCCAGTGGCTGCCTGCTAAGGAGCTTTACTGCCGGTTTTTAGCCAGCAGAAGGATAATTGAAACAAAAAACCCTGGGGGAAATGGTGACAGAACATGTATTTTCCTTTGGGCCGAGTGTGAGCAGGACTTTAGAAGCACCAAGATGATATCCCTGCTGATTTCCTGTCTCTACTGCACTTTTATCTTTGGTGTACAAAACCAGTTACAATCTCTGCCATAAAAGATACAATACACTGATTTATCCCTAATTAAGGATGAAGTACAGAAAGAACATTTGATTGTTGTTTACCTTTCAACATCTGTCGGCCTCTTTCAAATACAGTGATTTGAAAAAAGGGAAGAAACCTCACTAATTGCTCTTAGAGCTGTGTGAAGAGTTCAGGCTTTCTGTTTCTGGGCTTTTGTAAGGAAGAGCTATGTTTCAGATGTAGTGTGTGTTGCTATGGTAATTATTATTTTACTGAATGATATACATTCAGAACTGATTTCATATTGTCAGTCAGCAATTAAACAGATTAAACTGTGTATACTCACAATTCTGAAATACTTCCAATTTGTTTTAAATTTTAGGGCATGTGAAAAGCACTGGTCTGACAGTCCTGGAAAATGAAATACTAATTCAAAGGGCAGCTCCAGCTGTACAGGTTTCCTCTTACCTCCTCAATGGTCTATTCCCAGGCCAGTGTATCTTAGGAGCACAGATACTGCAAGACATTTTGGTGCCTGACGTCAGACACTGTGTCTCTGACTCCTCACAGCTACAGCCATCTCCTGCAGACTTGAAATCTCTCTTCCCAGATGGCTGTAGCAGCAGCTACAGTAACTATCAGATATTGAACTGGTTGCCTTCTATTTTCCATTATTACAGAACTCGTCAGGAGGAAGTTTTCAGTTGCAAACCACTGAGAAAACCTACTAAGTGAAGATAAATCACTTTCCTCATCCTGCAGTCCCTTCTGCCACCATGCAACCTCTGAGGACAGCACACCTTTCTGAACGCAGGCAGGCATCCGTGCGGCATCAGCTGCGGCCCTGCATCCTAGTTTTGTTACCAGGACACCTGTACGATAGAACCAAAAGCATAAAATACCCAATGTTATTTACAAACCTATCGTCCATCACTTTTATTCCAGATCCAACATGTATTTGAGACTGACAAAACCAGATTTTTCGAGCTCTCTCAAGTATCTAACTGAAGTTATAGAAACACGAAAGCAGTTGAGGAAGAAAACCAGGAAGCAGCATGATTTAATTTTCCTGAGACATTAAGTATCTCAGAGTAACTAGAGAGACAATATTCCTACAATATAAAAATGATGCTAAAATTTGTGTAACCAAAACCACAAAACCCTTTGGAATTTTATTTGCTATGCCTTAGCTTGGCAAAGGAAGAAATGATAGCGGCAAGAACAGGAGATCAGGAGAGCCCAGGCTTGTGCCTAGCTTTATTACAGGCTTTCTCTGATAAATCAATCAATTACAGAATCCTATTTTTTCCCATGCTAAGAAATAACTCAAGAAAAAAATTTAATATATGTGAGTAGGGATAGTCAGGGAGACAAATGATGAGTTTGAAAACCCATGGATGAAAAACACTAGAAAAATGCACAGAATTGTCAGGAAGGAAAGTAGCTGTGCGGCTTCTGAACAAAGGAGAACGATCTCTAAACAAAGAGCAAATTCAGTGTTTGCGGTGATTCTACAGACTCATGGCTGGACACACGCAATAATGCAGACAAAATAGGCTAAATCTTTAAGCTTCATGGGGAGGACACCTGACAGACACAGAACAATAAGGGAAATTATAAGATGTTATTTAATTATCCATATATTTTCTTGGTCATTGTCTCTATCAAGTAAATTATTTTAATAGGTTGACATATTACTGTTTGTGGGAGCAAGTCAGTTAAGAGATCAGGAATGAGTCAGCAGTAGAAGGTTGATGGAAACATTAATCTTGAAGAAAGAGCTAAAGGACTAGGGGAAAACAGAATATCATTCAAGATCAGAGAAAATATAATGGGCACAGAGGGTCTGAAAGGTGAATAGACTGATGGCTGCACAAGGGAACACCAGACTGCGAGAAGCTGGTAGAGCACTGGCCATAAACAAAGAGGAAACAAAATGACTAAAATAAGGTGAAGCCTTGAAAGTTAAGATAAAAATAATTTTGATTCCAAAAGGAGATCATAATTTACCCAAAGGAGGTCATGTCATGGCAACACGACTGGAGCAATTGCGTCGCATTTGCTGTTTCTCTTAGCGATAAGGAATCAACATCATCTAGTCATTTCACTAGCGGCATTTCAGACAGTTCACAAAGGATTTGGCATTCATTCAGGAAAGTCCTGGCTTATCTTTTTGTCCCAGTTCCCAACCCTGTGCACAGTGGGCTTTTGTATGTCATCAGCATATCAGTAAAATTTCTAATTTGTTCACAACAGTACTCACTACCTAAAATCACTAAAGCAGGAAAGACTTTTTTTTTTACGTCTTTTGGATCAAGCTGTCATGTTTGCAAAATATACTTTGCTGGGTATCCCTGACATATGGTCAGAATAATTTGGTTTGTTTTCTTATATACAACCTTCTTTCAAGGAAAATTTACTATGAGAATGCTATGGAGGAAAAAAGGATGTGAAATGAACCGGTATTCAGTTCCAAGGGAATGTAATTTTAACAGCTATTGAAACTGTCTGCTGGGCTTAATATTTAGGCTAAATATGATGAAACCAAAATGGTGATTCTTTCTCTTTCTTATGCATTTTAGAAAATTTGTTTTTGTCTGACGAGAACAGGGAAATACAAACAAGGTTGTTCACATCAACCAGACCAGCAGCTGCCAAAAGAGCCTGAAAACGGAACATTAACTGCAATTCCTGCATCTCAAAAAAAAATGCAAACGGTTAACTAACAGCAGGATTCCACAATATGAGTTCAGTAAAGCTCATAATCCTCAGCTTTCCAGAAGGGCCACAACATTAAAATTCAGTGGTGAAGGAACAGATCATTCTTTAAGACAATGCTAGCAGCTGAAGTGTAAGTGAAACGGTAGCCATAACAATGTCCCTAACTTTCTCCTTAAAATGGTTCTAACAACATCCTTCAGCCTTTGCCTAGTTAACTTGCAATCAGCACGTGTGAGGCTGAACTAGAAGTTATTTTAGGAGCCAACTGGAAAGGAGATTCAGCCTTTTTAAATTTGAATTGTTTTCTGTGGTTTAAGACTGTTTCCATGGAGAGACCACAGCATATGAACATCTTTAGGCCAAGTGCTTTGCTGCAGGCTTATCTGAATGAAAGCACCACAGCAGAAAGGATAATTGAGGCCAGTTGTTTAAAATTCATGGGCATCCTCCTATACTTAACACAGAAGCAACTTATTTTCACTATTTTGATATGTTAAGCATTTAAAAGTTAAACAGTGCTACATACACCTTCTCTTAAATGACATATCTTAATACAATATTTACTCGGGATAGAATAATGTTAGTTGCAACAATGTCATGCTATTGGGTGACTGTGGCAAAGCGGCAGGCAAAATTATACTCTAGATGAATGGAAAGGGATGCATATGGGGAAAAAATGTCCATCCTAAATTCACATACAAAATAGTGGTCTCTGAATGGACTATTACCACTCGGGAGAAATATCTTGTAAGTTATAACAAATAGGTCTATTAAAAAGCCAGCTTACTCTTCACTAAAGGAAAATAAAGAAAATACACTGGTAGCAATTATTAGAAACAGGAATGTTGTTATACTACTTTATAAACCCTGAGTGTGTGTGCAACTTGAATACTATCTCTGATTTGGATGTCGGTCCAGGTTTCTCTCCTTACACCTTCCCCCTCCCAAGGCACACATGCACAGACAAACACGAAAAAGTACAGAAAAGGGCAACAAAAATGATCAGAGGAAAGGAACAGCTGCTCTTTGAGGAACACTTAAGATTATATATTGTTTTAAAAAGTCACTTGCACGCATTGGTGTAAGAACAGCAATCTAGTGGATATGCTGTACGCTCTTGCACACCCTCACAAAGCAAATCCAAAATTCAACTTTGCCCCCAAAAACATTTTACTACACAACATCCTTGTCCCTACATATTTTAAGACAATAATGAACAGTGCTATATATGTGTTGGTATTTTGGATAATTTCTAAATCAGTTTGCAGTTCTCCCAACAGGTAGTGTTATGTTTTCAAGTTCACGTTCTTAAGACTCCACAACACACAACAATTGATGTATATTAAATAACACCTATATCGCCTCTGAGGGTCCCAAAATTACACCTATTACGTACTTCAGAATATAAACAAACAAATATTAAGTGGCCCAAAAAATGCTAATAGGAATTTTGCAGAAACAAGGTTTAGGGCCCAGGAGCTAATGTTTAAATTTGAACTACTGAGAGACATTTATATAAGTCCTGAGAACATTTTCAGAGCTTAATAGATCATAAAAATACCATTAACAGCCCTTATTTAGCATTTTCAAAATAAGCACAGGAGAAGCCTGTGGCAATTTACATACAATCCTTTGGACTTTCACCTAAACTTCATCCAGGCTACAAACAATCTGTGTTTTATCTGCTTAACCCCTTTGGAGGCAAGATAGCAGGCAAAAAGGAAACACAGACTTTGCCAAAGATTTTCTTAACCATACTCCTGCACTCTTAAAACACAAGCCGAGATGTAGCTTCTCTCCTCTGTGCTCATCCCTTCACATAAATTGCTGGTTTAATCTGTTTCATCTAAGGTAATCAGTCTTATTGTGTGGGCTCTGGTCAAACTCAACACAGAGCAGAGCTGCACTGAAACGGGGCCTCCACTCCTGCGCTGGCAGCTCAAACTCCAGTTCAACATGTTCAGGCGGCAGCTCTCATGGACCTGAGTCACGACACCCAGGTGAGATGCTGCGGGCCGTTTCCAGTCAGGGCGATGTGCCGCCCATTTATGGTGGGAACGCCAAACTAGCGCAGTATAACTTAGCACAGTTACAGAGCAAATGTCACAGTTTCACAGTCATATCCCATCCCAGGAAAAGTAGGTTCCAAACACTTGGATATATTTCAGGCTTTTGCTAATGAAAGATGATCAACTGAACTACCTTACAATCCAGTTTAAGAGCCTTCACCTTCTGTTTTAATTTACTTCACCGAATCATTCATACTATGCTTGGCTTTGAAGGACCTCTGCACACTTTTCCCAAGACAGAATGATAATTTAAAACCTGAATGGAGGAAGAAGGACAGCAAGAAAATTTTCTCTGCTGAGTCAGGATGTTGCTACTTGCACTGGTTTTGCTCCTGGCTCTCCTGCTCGTGGTAAACGTTAGTGTCCAGTTCTCATAACTGAGTACCAAATCGGACAAGCTGATACTCAGAAGACAATAGCTGAGTCTGAGAATGTTTACTACAGCTAAAGAAGTTCCAAGGCATTTATTACCAGAACATTTACCTTTGACATCAGAAACTCTGTATACACGAGAGGAACAATTTATGCTGACATTTTCCATAGCAATGCTCTTTTCCATTACAAATGCATCGTGTTCTTTCCATTCTTATGCATAAAGAACAATGACCTTAAAAGTAACATTTCAATTTGCAGGAAATCTTAACTAGTATGATCATCATACCCAAAGGAATACGATGTTAAAATATTATTCTCTTGAACTTTGCAAAACACAGTAAGATATCAACATGAATAACAAACCTTTCACTGATTTAATACATATGCACTGTAGTGAGGTATTTTTGCAAGTAAAGGTTAATTTGCTCCTCCCTGCACAAATGATATTGATAATTAGTAGAGAGTCCATATTCGCTCATCCAATCCAAATTTCCTGGAGGTGAACAGCAGTACACAGAAGCAAAACGACCAGATTTTGACCAGGTTCTTTGACCTGCATTTCTCGGACTAATGAGGAAGAATCTAGGTAAGATGCAAATGAGCAGCCCACATGAAAGGAATTCCAGCCTACCGATTGCCTTTGTAGTTCCCTGTATTATGACAAATATTTCTAACCTCTGGCAGACATTTTCTAACCGCTAACTGCAAACTTGCACATTATGCATAGATCAAGATCACTGTTTTACTATCAACATACAGTATAACATTCACAGGTAATCCTTTTCTTTAGAAGAGAAACCAGTTCTGTGGCAAACATGGGTAAATGAAACAAGGACACTGATGAGCTACAAAAGTACTCTCAGCCAAGATCCTGTAAACAAAGTATGTCAGCAGAAGAGAAATGGAAATGTTAATTTATTGTACTTCTCAAAATTCTGGATCCGATTCCGCTGTTTTATTGCATGTCCGGGGATAAACTCAAAAACCAGACAGGCTTGCTTTGTCACATTTCTTCTCTAGAGAATTTTGAAAAAGAATATATTTGCACCATTGCAGGTTGAAAAAAACCTGAATCAACAGTGACTCGCTCAGCTAGCTCCTGACTCCAAGGCAAGTGAATCAAGAAGACATTGTATCTTTTATTCAACTGTAGCAATTACCCCCAATGGATTTACACATTCAAAAATATATTTATGATGCCTCATTAGGTTGGCATGATGAATAAACTCCATCAATCAACATTTATTTTACTAGATTTAACTGCTATTACCCTTGAGTTGAAAAGGAAATGAAGAAAAATGTAGGCTCATAGGAGCTATTTGCCCACAGGCTTCGTTATGGGTGAAGAAGAAAAATGTCAACAGGGTTGTTTTTGTTTTGGGTAGGGGACAAGAATTATTCACCTGTTTTAAATGTTCTTGTTAACAGACAGGTAAGGGTATAAGGTGCTGCAGTCTTCACAGTAAGAATGTCAAAAGTTAACGGCAGCTGTATCAAGAGGGCTGAAAGCGATGAGCATCTACTCATTTGGCAAGGCACTGAGATGACATGAATTGGTGGCATTGGTCTGGTTCTTCATATGCGACTGTCACTACCACGTAAATCACCGGTGCAACTGCCAGCAGTATGCAATTTTAGATGAGCACTGGCCGGGGAAGGGGGTGCAGGAACACCAACCAGAAACTGAAAGAAGCCCTGAGCTAGCCCCTGGTACTGCAGTTGGCAGAAACTGTTCTGAGATTTAACACAGGACTTATAAGAGACAAACAACAGTCTCTATCAGCCCTAAATTAAAACCTCTTTATCTTTGTAAAATATATTTATTTGCATGTCTGTGTGCATATGCTTTTAAAGATAAAATAGCAAGCAGATTGATGTTGATTTACGGAGAGTTAGAATTAAAATAGCTTACTTGCTGATTACACCATTCAGGACTAGGCTGTTTTGTCCTATTTGACTTTATTTTTTCATTGCTGAATGCTATAACATTGTCTCATCTCCAACGTACTTTAATACACACTCATAATGCCACAAAGGTGCTAATTGACCAGAACATTTCAACAGTGGGTATGTTAAGACTTCCATCATACAAAAATCAGGTGGTTTTGACTGTGCTATCTATCTGTAGACAGGTAGCTGTAATCCCAAAAGTCTTCCTCTCTCTATCTTATCTCCAATACAATACTGAAATAGCTCACGTTACCGAATGAAAAACAAACATATCTGGGCTTACGTTATGCCATATTAAAAGCTAAGCATTATTTCGTTAAATAGCTACGTTCGCTTTGTTTGATATTACAGTCACAGATCTTACTCTTTCTGACAATACATAATCCAAGATATTTGGCACTCTATCAACAATTCCAGACTTGGAAGGATTAGAGATACGCTAGCAGTTAAACGGAGTTAGAGTTCTCTGCCAAAGATAGATAAGTAGCATGTACTCTTTGATAAGTCCTATCAGAGCCACACTCTGACAGGAATTCCTTTACCATGTTACTAAATCTTATGCTATGAACCTCATTATTCACACTGCCATTTGCCTCACTAGAGGCTGAACTCCCTTACCACCAATAAAAATATTCCATTTCTTTCCCCAATTATATACATACTGCTTTATATTCCAGATTGAAAATAACTGATCGGGCTTGATGGGGCTGGGAGGGGGAGAAGATGGAATGCTTTTGTAATAGCATACAGAGATCTAGCTAGAATGCTTAATCTGGTTAGCTGTAAGACGAAAATCTGTCTGGTGGCTGTGTGACAAAGGAATGAGGCTATGTACAACAATGCAAACACCTTATTTTAAATGTTTACAAACAGTAATTTCCATCATTTGCAGAGTTACTCTGTTGAAGGAAGTTTCTGTAGAAACATTACAGCTGGGGGGGATTAAATCTTAGCTCTTTAGTTGCAATGATTCTTCTGCATGCCAGATTTTTACAATATAATTACCCACACATGCAGAGCACGAGGATACCCGCCAGTCCCATTCAGTAAAAGCAGACCTAAGTTGACTGAACTTTCTTCTTTTACAGGAATATCATGATGCTAGCTTCTGTAGCATCTGGCCACGCATTTACTCACTTAACTGGATGCTACATCATTCCAAAATCCATTCCAAAATCTGTTCTTGTCTTCAACATAATTTGGTAAAATAACACCGCTTTAGCCGCAAAAGCATTCCTGTACATGTAATGAAGATCTCAGATCAAACATCTCAACAGATTCGTTTAAAATAAGTGTATTATAATTTCCTAGATTATTACCTGCCAAAGCTCAGTGGGTGGTCTCTGAAGGCCTACGCCGTCAGGAATCCCAGGTTCTCAGAATCCTGTCATATCTGTCTGCATCCACCCCCTCAATGTTTCCAGTTTCCCTTCTTCTGCTTCAGAAAGTAATTCCCTTGGTAGCTGTCACATTATGATATTGGGATACAGTCTTCCTGCTGCACTCGTGGATTCTAACTGAGCCTGATTGTCAAGTTCACTAACAGAAAGGGAGTACAACCTACTGCAGTGCCTTGAGATTAATTTGCCTTAAGCTAATGAAAGTCAATTTCTAATTTCAACCCTTAATTGTGATCAATAGGGCTTGAATGAAACATTCATACAAACAGAGAGATAACTGATAGGAAGAATTCATATTCAGTGTGGCTATTTAGGATTATATATCATCCAGATTTGTTTCTTCAAGTTTAGATATTTTTCACAAAGAGGGAGACGACAGCTCAGAGTGTTATCACAGGAGCAAATTTGTCAAAGTTTAAGAGCGCAGTAAAAACTGGAAATGGGTTTAGAGTCATATGTAGTCAAACCAGCTTTTAACTACGTATTATCACTGTATAGCTATTTTTTATATAAACAGGCATTCAGTAAGGTGCCTTATATACTTACGGAGAGAAGTCTATTCCCCGCAGGTGTTAAGGCCTGGCTCCTGACTGAGACATCACCTCTGACTCTTCACTCCCTCTTTTATGCTCCAGCGATATAAATCAACTTAGAGCATGTAAAGCTTATTTACATTCATATGGCATTCTCTGAAATATGATCTATGGAAAAATTTTATACTTTGTCAGACTTTTGCTGCACGATTAATTCAGAGCAAACCAAATCAGCGCAAGAACTTACATATACACACTAACATATCAATTAACTGATTTTATACTTTTCAGTACACTTAGAAGGATGTTATTTTTAACTAAGAAAACTAACTTGATCTTACTGGTGCGCATGGACAAGCTTGTTTACTTTCTTGGGTATAGGTAGAAGCTGTCAGAGACAGGATCTGGGCTGTGTATTTGTGTGCTTTATTTTTTTTATTGAACACCACAGCTTGGCCAATAGTTTGCAGAGATAAAATAATCTGAAAGATATTTTCAAGCACGATATCAAGGGTAACACTTCCTAAAGTGCTTTGTCTATGTTGCCGTTTTTCTGGAAACTTCCCCAGTTTGTTGTTCCCACCAGTGTTATGATAAGGGCAGCAATTTTAGACACCTCACCGTAAAATTTCTTTATCATGTCCCTTACCCCAGCACTAAGTGAGACTAGCAGCTTGTACTTTCTACTCATACTAACAGTGGTAGTCTCTACTGCTTTCAGGGATAGTACTGTAATGGTTTTATAAATATGCACAGAAGGCAACAGTAAAAGTTACAGTAAAATTAATCAGCGATATATCTAGCTACCAGTCTGTTTTAAAAATATATTGCCTTATCATGCGTATATTTTTGGTTTTCTCTGATTACAGTTATAACAAATGAATAATTAACCTTTGCAAGCAAATACACAGAGTAGCATCATACTCATACAATTAACTGTATTCATGCAACAGACGTGTAAACTATATTTGGATCCAGGAGGTGGAAAAAACAGATGAATCTCTGGAGCAAAAGAATACTTGTGAAAGGCTTTCTTTTACAGGATACCCAAGCACGTAGGCTGGAACACGGAATTTGGGGAGTTACAAGTATACTTAATACAGCTGCAAATGCCTTATTTTGATATTGTCAACATGCTCCTCCACACTCAAATTCTGCCAGCAGCAAGCAGAGTACCAGAATTCTTACACACAAGAAAGAACAAATCTAATTCCATCCAAACTGATGTATTTTGGGGGCTGGAATCAGTAGATTAGTTGCAGTCTTTGACCTTTGAAAGTAAGTTGTCCTCCTTGCAATCTCCAACAAGCAGCAACCAAAGTTCATTAACACCAGTGTCTTGGGTAGCCTGCTACGTCAATGTACTTCTGGCTTTTATGAGACTTCTAGACTATGATAAATTCTTATTTCCCATTTATAAGAGAGTAAAATAACATGAGGAGGAACTGATAGAGAATGATAGATTTATCTTTTCAAACTGCTCCTGAAAGTATAAAAGCATCTATAGCTGGTTTGAACACAGAAACAGTGGTTGAATAAAACAATTTGGACCATCTATTTACCTTGCCAGACTTTCTTTGTCATGGAAGAACCATTCAACACTGATAAAAGAGGATGGTGAAACATAAGAAAGATTACAATTCTGTAAATCCATAGTAATAACATTAAAGCTGGTGCACTATAGCTATTTTTTTACAATTAGATTATTGAATAAATAAGGGAATATGGTTCAGAAAAAAGATGCAGTTTTTACCAAGGAATCAAATAGAATATACAGGTTTTCACCTTGGAGAGGGAGAAGGGACATCAGTCCTTTAGTTCGCATTGACTTCAGCTGTCCAGACCTTAAATGGGACTGATTAGGTCATTAGGTTCAATCAACATTTTACTCGGATGTTTAAAGACAGCCCATTAGGTGTGAAGTTAGCAGGTAACTGACTAAAGGAGTAAGCATGCTAGCAATTCCTTTTAATAGTGTTTTAGCAGATCTGATGTTTCAGCTGGTATAATCACTCTCACCAGGTTTTTGTATTAATAATTTTCATTTGACACTGTGTCTATTACATTTTCTCATTCTGTCCCTTTATTCTTAAAGTGTTAATTGGTGGCTTCTATGTATGTTGGAAAACAACCCCACTTAGATTTCCTCTGTTACAGATTCTATCCCCTATTTCCCTGACGAACTATTTTTCAGGGTCCGAGTGATGAGAAGTAGTTTTCTTAGACTTGGAGGAATTCTTGAAGCTTCAAAATACCCATCAATGTCCATGTAAGTGTTTAAAGGAAAGAATTTGGGTATCACAGATAAAAAAAAAAAACAAAACCAAACAAATCTCAAGAGCAGTCTAGAAGACCCCATATGTTTACTCACAAAAAAAAATCTGAAAGGCAAATGATTAAGTATTTATAGTGTAACTACCAGCGGTGAAATTTCAACAGCCTTTTTTACAGCTAGATATTTAATCTTTTGAAAGACATCACAAGTTTTTGTTACATTCTATTTATGTGAAAAAGGTCCACGTTTCACCCAACAGGCTAATAGCCCAGAAACAACCCAGAAGGTATAGCAGCACAGGCTCAATCACTGACAGCAGCGTATCACACTGAACCTTTTCTTACAGGTTGAAAGACAAGTAAAATAAAGAAACAAATAATCTGTACAGAGGATTAAATTGTGGCCCAATGCAAACACTGGAGAATTATGGTTTTGAAGAGCACTGTTTCGTTCCTTGAAGCCAACTTGTGTAACTTCATGGCAAGTTTGTAGCATTTTGTGTTTTACTTCAAGCTGCAACTATTTGAAACAAGCAAGTACTTTCAAATTTCAGATTCTTCTTTTTAAGGAAAGCTTCCAAGCTTCTTGATTGCAAAGCAAAAGTCTAAAATGTTTCTAAGTACATTTTTCAGAAGCAGAACCAACACCAGGGGCTTTCCTCAATTATTTTAAATTTAGGTCAGTTTTATTGTTTTGAACTAAACTGTGATACAATGATTACCTGGTCTGGCAGCATTATCTGCTTTACCTTTTCTTCCCTCGTTATTACAATGGCAAAAGAAAAGCACATGTCAAACGACTACCAACTCTGAATTCTTACTTGTAGCAGCAACACAATGTAATTGTCTTTTATTTTATAATTACAGAAAGACATGACAACTTTTTAATGGGGGGGGGGGGGGCAGAGGATGAGGAGAAAAGATTAAGAAGGAAAAGGATTTTCTTAAGCGGAGAGGATTTTTTTTTTAATATTTACTTTTAAATCAAGACTGACTTGCCTTTTTATTTTGTTGCTATAAACTTCTTCTAACCTCTTGCCCTGTTTTATGTATTTATCATAGAATGGTTTAGGTTGGAAGGGACCTTGAAGATCATCGAGTTCCAACCCCCCTGCCATAGGCAGGGACACCTCCCACCAGCCCAGGGTGCCCAAGGCCACGTCCAGCCTGGCCTTGAACACCTCCAGGGACGGGGCTTCAACAGCCTCTCTGGGCAACCTGTTCCAGTGCCTCACCACCCTTAAAGTGAAAAACTTCTTCCTAATGTTTAATCCAAACCTGCCCTCTTCCAGCTTAAAGCCATTCCCCCTCGTCCTATCACTCCATGCCCTTGTAAAAAGTCCTTCCCCAGCTCTCCTGTAGGCCCCCTTTAGGTACTGGAAGGCCGCAATAAGATCTCCCCGGAGCCTTCTCTTCTCCAGGCTGAACAGCCCCAACTCTCTCAGCCTCTCCTCATAGGAGAGGTGCTCCAGCCCTCTGATCATCCTCGTGGCTCTCCTCTGGACGCGCTCCAGCAGGTCCATGTCCTTCTTATGTTGGGGACTCCAGAGCTGGATGCAGTACTCCAGGTGGGGTCTCACGAGAGCGGAGCAGAGGGGCAGAATCCCCTCCCTCGCCCTGCTGGCCACACTTCTTTTGATGCAGCCCAGGATACGGTTGGCCTTCTGGGCTGCAATCGCAGCCTTCCTTATTTGTAGAACAGAAAAGTAAAACAAATCATCTTCCTCAAAAACATGGATAAATATACGGTAAATTAACTAACACAGTTCTGAAACATAAAGGTTTATGAAACTACAGGATATGTCAGTTTATTCTTGGATTTAGAACTAGCCATTTCTTGAGGGTCACATCCTGTGCCTTTTTATTTAGCCCAAACTTCCTTTGACATAACTTGGAAGCTCTTGACATGCAAAAAATGCAAATTAACG
Source organism: Pluvialis apricaria (assembly GCA_017639485.1). NCBI lineage: Eukaryota > Metazoa > Chordata > Aves > Charadriiformes > Charadriidae > Pluvialis > Pluvialis apricaria. Next base: position 4,159,206 of record CM030024.1, read on the forward strand.
TCCATACACTTTGTCTAGCTTGGCATTTTCCTGAAACTTTCCATGTTTATTGTTGCTACCAGTATTACAAGGGTAGCTATTTTAGACTTCTCACTGTAATCATTTTTATCACATCATTTAACCTTGCTCTAAGCGCGACTAGCAACTTGTATTCCCTACTGCTCCACTGGATAACATTGTTTTGTCACCAAAAACGAACACGTAAGAAAAGTAAGTACAAGTTCCCGTAGAATGTATTTCAAGAGTCTAGACAGACCCTTTAGCTAGCTGCAGTTCTATGGTACTGCTTCTAGTAAAATCTCTCACCGATTTACTCTGTTCAGTTTTCTTGACTACCTTCACAAGATCGATTCTGCAGCAATCTTTTTCTAGCAATCTCTCTGAATCCTTATTCTACTATGAGTGCTAACACAACTTTCAGATGCCTATCAATGCAAAATCCCACAAGATCCCATTATAGAACACACCATAAGGCTACAAGAATAACATGAAGGTATGGCATTTTTAATTTTTTTGCAGTAGTGAGCATATTGGAAAATGAGGAAAACATTCTGCTGGCACATAGTCTTTAAAACGCTGTATGAACTTATGCTATTATTTGCTTGTTAATTTTAACAAACCTAATATCTTTTTTTTTTTTTTTCCCAGCCTATAGAAATTTGACGTTTTACTCCCACATAGAAGCAGCCCTTTAAAAATAAGTTTTTCCTGATTTAACAACTCTGAATGTTTTCTTTTGTATCGGCTAGATGGCCACAGGCAAAGTAGAACGGTGTCGGTGTCGTCCCTTTTCTACCACTAAAAGGAGACAGTTGGATTACTTTACCAGGCTTTCCAAAAAAACTTTCAGTGAAGCCTAAAACAGCTCCCTGAAAAGCATCTGTAACTGGTAACAAGTTATTAATAGCAAACCCACACGAAGGCAAGAGCATAAGAAAGTACCAGATCTTTCTCTAACTTAAAGTAACAGCATAGCCCCTAATATCACGCAATGATTTAAAAACAAGTATAAATACAGTAATGCACAACCAACTTTCAGTTTAGGAAATCTGTCACAATGAAACAGGGATTATAAAAAACTTTGATGAGTTTCTCTGTTTTGCAGACCCATTTCACAGACTGACAATGGTTTTCTAAGAAATGAATGGAAGGAACATGGATGGGTCACTCAGGTTGTGGTATTTAATTCTTTCTTCCTCTTTCTGTTTTATTATTTCACGCTACCTGATTAGCTGCTTTTCATATCTTTACAAATATAAAGCAGACTTCCTCAAAATGCTTTCCTTTTTTTTCCTGTACTTCCTCAACAGATGTTTTCGTTATCTCTCATTCAGATGGCAAAATAACCCCCTGCACAAGATGTTACTTCCAGATTTAATATTTTGCTCCACTCCATAATAAAGAGGATGAGACTGCAAGACAGCTTGTAACTCCCTTCTTACTTTTAATTTTTGCCTGGCTAGATAATTTTTGTTCATAAAGGGACTGATCAAAATTTGGTGTTTAAGAGAGCTTAGACAGACAAACAAGTAAATGTACATACACACAAACATACGTGTCTTACTATAGCATCTCCTGGGCTGTTACAACCTTTGTCTTTATTCGTGTTAAGACACACAGACATAGCATGGAAACAGAAATTGCATTACTTCTCAGTTTTCAGAGGACAATAAATTAAACTAAATAGCTATCAATAAGTTAATACAAAAATAGCTTTTATTAAGTAGATTATGTATTTTGTAATATATAAATTACACATTTTGTAACTGTGTTTTTAAATCTATTTAGTATAGAATTACATTAACAGAAATAGAAGAACACCTTTTATAAACAAATTTAATCAAAATATTTAGAGTTCATTGCTTTCTGCATTAAATTTTCAACTAGTTAGGATGAATTTAAGAAGTGTTTTTCAGATTTATTGTATTGTATTATATACACTTATTCTAGATAATTAAAAATGCCTGTTCTTACTCCCTGTTGACAAACCATTCTTCTCACATCTCCCAAGAAACAGGGAGAGTTTGTAAGATTTTTTTGGGAAAAATATTTTAGGATCATAGAATAGCTTGGGTTGGAAGGGACCTTTAAAGGCCATCTAGCCCAATCCCCCTGCAATGAGCAGGAACATCTTCACCCAGATCAGGTTGCTCAGAGCCCCGTTCAACCTGACCGTGAATGTTTCCAGGAATGGGGCATCTGCCACCTCTCTGAGCAACCTGGGCCTGAGCAACCACCCTCAGAGTAAAGAATTCCTTCCTGATACCTAATCTAAATCTGCCCTCTTCCAGTTTGGAGCCATTACCCCTAGTCCTATCATAACAGGCCTTGCTAAAACGTTTGTCCCCATCTTTCCTGTGGGGCCCCTTTGGGTACTGGAAGGGGCTCTAAGGTCTCCCCGGAACCTTCTCTTCTCCAGGCTGAACACCCCCAACTCTCCCAGCCTGTCCTCTCAGCAGAGGGGCTCCAGCCCTCAGAACATCTTTGTGGCCTCCTCTGGCCCTGCTCCAACAGCTCTGTGTCTTTCCTGTGCTGAGAGCACCAGGGCTGGAGGCAGCACTGCAGGTGGGGTCTCCCCAGCGCAGAGTAGAGGGGCAGAATCCCCTCCCTCGACCTGCTGGCCACGCTGCTGGGGATTCAGCCCAGGATATTTAGTAATTTTGTAGGAGAAACTATTTTTTCTTTAATCCCCAGAGCTAGATTTAGAACTTTGTGGCTTGTCTCATTTTTTAAAAAATGACTGTATTGTATGCCATAAACAGCATCAGCACTTATAAAAACCAAGTGAATGCGAATTGCACCAACTCAGTTTTGCGGGGTGCTAAACCAAAAGTATCTAATATCCAAAAATGTTTTTCTAAAATTAGTATACAATGTAATTAGCAAGATTTTAAGTATTCTATATGATCATTTGGGTCACTCATAATCAGTCAAACTGAAAAAGGTTAACACCAATGAGGAAAGTTTAAACCACTTAAAATTCATTCTCAAATGAACAATGCACTGGGGAAGAGGATCAGATTACTTAATATAGGCTCAGTTCTCCTCTCCAACCAAGTAGCCTGGGCATACACCCCCAGCCAGACTCTTGGAAACTGCATCTTCTTTTCTCCCCTTATTTCAATAGGAATTGCCCAAGTGTTAGAGTGATAACTCTAACCCTCTGTTTACATGGAAGACAATTTCAGGGATTTTACACAGTTCCTACCATTGAGGTAAAATGTTAAAGGCCAGAGAAAAGAGCTCACACTTTTTTTTTAATTATTATTTTTAAAGGATGTGCAGTATTTGGTCGGGGGGGAGTTCTTTCTCTCTTCTGATCTATCAAGTCTCATAAACGAATAATATATCTCACTTTCTCTTTAGATTTCTAAGACATGAATATAGCTCAAATTTCATCCTTTTTGAGCACATTGAAACTTATATTAGTTACTACTATTTGCCATCACAGAAGAATTGTACAAGCTCCACTTTGAAATCACTTCCACATGTCAAAATTTTAAAATATTCAGTAAAAATCCAAGATCTCTGTTAACTATTATTACAGATGTTCATTTGAACTTAACAGAGACTAACCTTAGTAGTTCAGCACAGTATTTATATCAATGCTCATTTCTATTGGGGGCAGTTTCACCAACAATTCACATTTGAATGTTAAGGTTAGGACCAATTCATTTTCTTCTAAAATTTGACATAACGTTTTCAGAGTGCCAAGAAGAAGAGAGATTAAATTTATTTTGTAACAGACACATCCCTTATTCTTTGTGGAGTACACTCCAGTGAGAATGCAGAACTAAGAACAACCCAACACACCCACGTTCTGCAAGCAGAAAGCATATCTGTCCCCCAAACAATAGTGTTCCTCCTATTCTCTAGAAATATTGAGCTTCTGACTTCCCGTTACCTAACACGTAGGTTTTTACACAGATTTTCAGAAGAAAGTGGTAATAAGACAGCTGAAAGCATGAACTCTTATAAGATAGGTACCTTTATATATAATACACGCATTCAATCATATTTGCCTCAATGATTAGATGACCTGAACAGAATGACACTGCTTATAAGAAAACCTGGTAAAAGTTTTAGTTTAAAATATATATCATGCTGTATATCTAAGTGTGAATGATTAGTTTAATATTAGCTTATTAATTTAAATACCTACTTTTTATGCAAGTAGGAATTTTTGATAGTTTACCACTGTGTCCTCAACTGGGCCCACAGGTTTCAAGAGGAACTGAATGCTTCCCCTGATTTTCAGGTGATTTATTATAAACTAATAAACTAAATACCTTATTAAAAAATTATTATGAGCTTCATTAGTGTTACCATATAATTAAAAAAAATAATCTATTGAGCAAAAGCTCATTGCATGCAAAGCTAGTATACATGGGAAAATAAATTTTAGTTATCTAATATTTTCTCTGTTGAGAAACAGAAAAAGAAAGCACTTAACTACTTGTTAAATTCTCAACTAGAGAGTGGGGGGTTCACCCTTCCATAACTTCAAGTTTGGACCAAAAAGAAAAGAATCATTCTAGAAGCTAATTGATATAATGTGTAGAGTACAGTGTTTGTAACACTAATGAGGAATAACTTACCACATTCATTTCAGATTTTTGAACCTCAGTAAGAAGATCATAGCCTGAGGTGAAAGGAACAGCCCTAGAGACAGTGCCAAGAAGTTAAAATGCCAAGCTCTATTTTTATATGCTACTTGTATTTTTAGTTACATCATGATGGAATTACAGAGTCTATAAAAAATCATATTCTCAAACGAGAGAAAGTACTCAAATTCTTATTGTAAATGAAGAGCAAAAGAAACTAAACTTGGGAAAAAAAAAAGTTAGTTATAAGTTAACAGATTTAACAGACTTTACTGAATCACAAAAGGTCAGCAACAATAGCTTCAAAATCATAGCCTCTGAGAAAATGAACTTTGAGGAGTTACCCACAATTTTATCCAATTAATCAAATATTCCTTTTATTGTAATTACAGCTACAAGAAAGTGCAAATGTTTCTCAATTCAGACTTGTCTGCATCTAAGTACATTTTCCAATGATCAAAGTTTAGCAGTCAACTTTTTAATCCTGCTTTACCAACAAAAAATATCAAACTTTTCAACTGATTGCATGCAGAGTTCAGAACTGGTGAGCAGTACTACAGCTTAAAATGTTGGTTCAGTTACTCAATCACTAGTTGCCTTTAGCTGTTTTCCATCCAATATAAACATAAACTGAGGTAATCCTGCAATCTAGTTAATTCATTTAACTTCTGTATTAATTATTGAAGTACCCAAGGGCAGCTATTTCCCTTGCAGTTCTAATTTATGACTCTCATGATTACTTCTTTAGAGAATGTGTTATTAAAGGTGGGTAATGTTGTTTCTTCCTAATGAAGTACAAAGGCACAGCAGAAATGTTTCGGTAAAACAAGTCCACAATCTGCATTCATTTTATCTAATCAGTAACATGTTATAACAACAAAAATCTAGAATATTTGTTTAGTGGTTGATTTCAGCTAAACCAAAGAGGAGCTCCTACACTATAATATGAAGCAATGACCATTTACAGTTTAGTAGCATGTCACAGGTTACTAACACATCATGGACACATATTGTCCAGGACACATGTATTTTTATAACTATTTGCATTACGTAATCATGATGGCATTGCATAAGACAGTCTTGCGGCATGGTTCAAAGAACATCTAATGTTTTAAACCGCTAACTCCATTTCATCTAATTTTTCACATATCTTTCCTAGTCAGTGAGAATACTTCCTAGGAGAAAACAAACCAAAAAACAGTACGCACAAAACAACGTGAGGAAAAAAAATGCTGCAGAACAGCCAGAGATTATTTCAGAGTGACATCAAATATAGGAATAAATAGTACTCTCATTATCTGTGTACTACATGCCCTGTTGCTTTTGCTTTTAATGTGATCATGTAGGCAATTTAGCAAGACAACAAAAAAAATTAATCGGTGCATACACCAGTGACAGAGCAGCCAAGGCACTGAAACTTCTACTAACATTGTAATGCAAACTAAAAGTTTAACCTTAACATCAGGAAAAATAATTTTTTTTAAATCTTCTGTGGAAAGAACCACAACTAAGTAGTCTATAATTTCTTCAAAGTACAGGTGGATAAATACTGTGCCATTGCTGAAGGTAATTACAATGAGAAATTTTAAGGATAAAAATATGCTATGCAGAGCGGTTTGCGCAAAAAGAAATCACTAAACAAACTCTCTAAAGGAATGAAGCCTAACATGCTCATCACACGCAAAAGACAGAGTCAAAAGCAGTTTCACAAAACGGCCAATAAGATTTTAGTTAGGCAAGGGGTTTTGAGTATAAATGAAAAGTAACATATTACAAATAAAATTTATCACATGGATTCATATATACATTCTTTCTTGATAACCCAATCTTGTTTCAACAGTGGTTATATAAGGTCCAAAAAAGAAGGTGTTACCACAGGTCTAATTCTTCAATCAATTCGTATTCAAAAGCAAAGAGCTTCACTAAGAGTAGTAGAATCCATGCAAATTGCTCTTGGGTCAAAAAAATCCCTGTGTGAAAAGCTCCTAATAAAATTAATTCCCTTTAATTTGTTGTACTACTAGCAACATTCATTGAAATAAAAGCACTGGAATGAATGTATTCCTATAATCTGTTCATTAAGAATGAATTTTTTTAATGCTATATAAAGCAACTTCCAAGCACAGTCACCATTGCACTTGAAAAACTCAGCATCCTTTTAATCATAAATTAGTAAGTTTTGAAACGTCACCATTTATGTTAACCATTACAAAATGTAAATATGCAATCTAAATAGCTCATTTTAGCTGATACTCCTTTTTTTAAAGGGAGTATCAAAATATCTAATTTGATTCAGTATTTTTAAATGCGTGGGTTGCCTTAAAAGCAACATAAAGAATCTCTCACTATGCAAGCCGTTAGATGTGTTTTGAAAGTTATCATCATTAAATATTTGTAGATTATAACGATTTCCAGTCTAAAGTGTATGAAATGTGCCCATCTCTGCATGCTACGACATCACCATCATCCAATATATGGGTTGAATTTCATAGTAGTGTCTTTTAAAGAGTAATAAGGCATTAATAACAACCCTGAATTTCTCTCAACTTTCTGCATACACTTCTATCAGATGATTTAGAATTTCTCTGCAGAGAAGCACCAGGATTTCTAGGACTAAAATCCCTTGAGTCCGAGCACGTTGGCATCAGCAGCCATACCCACATGGCTCTACACCTTAGCGGCAGAGCTCGGTGCTCACTGTGAGTCCCTGGGACTCCAGGCCACTGTTGCTCGCTCTGGAGCACACAGCTAGCAGCCGCCAGCTCAACAACTACCCTCAGGAAGAGATTCCTAATCTTGGAGGGGGCTCCAGCGAGACATTAACACAGCTACAACCTGCTTCGCCTCCCTTCCCCTCCCTCAGCCATAACACTGTCATGCTGTTACCCAAGAACAAGCTAAGGTGCACAACCAAATCATCAACAGAGCCAGGGGTGGGAAAATTAATGGTCTCTGTCAAACCTCCTCAGTAACCATTAGAAAATTCCCCAAAGAGGTGCAACCAATATCTACTCCAGTCATTTATTGTAAGCACAGGCCAACATTATCACCATTTCCATTGTAAAACCTCACAAAAGAAGATGAAACAAGTACCATCTTAAAAAGGATGGTATTTCATTTTGTTGGTCCTTGTGATTAATATTGGAGATGGCAAGCAGTTAATTATATTTCCTAAAAGGGCTCTGAGATTGCAATCAACAGAATAGGTGATGAAAGACAAATTATAAAAGAGTAAAACATCACAGCCTATTTAATATGATGTTAAGAAAGCCAGTCTAGCATAACACCTGAATTTCAACTTACAGACAGCGACAACAATGCCTGCTTTCATATGACAGGGATTTAAGAAAGCAAGTTAAAAACACGTACATCTGCTTTTTAAAGTCTCTTCACTCATCGGTGATGGAGACAGCAGACGGAATATTGTTTTCAAGTTAAGAGCTTACTTTATAAAAAAAGATTTCTACTCCTGTAAAATTACCATGGAAAGTTCTTCCCCTAGCTTAAAACTGCAAGTTGAGGGGCAAAAACTCTGTTCTTATTTACTGTCCGCATCTTACATAATTCCAGTGTTAAAAGGTAGTGCCTACATTGCTTTTCTTAATTTTTCATAGCAAGACTGTGGGGAATACATAAACCTAAACAAAAATATTTTCTCTCTTTAAAACAAAGAAGGGTTAATTAAAAAAATCTCACTTCAAATATTGCATTTTTTAATCCTAAACTTAAAATCTCTGATATTCTATGAATGCTGCATAGTATTCTGTGAAGAAATTTAAAAGGACAATGCTTAAAAGTTTTTCATGTTCCAAGTCAGAGCAAGATTTTTGCAGTCCTCAAAACAATCATTTTGTAATCAGCACCTTAGTTAAGCACTTAAGATGACATAACAGTAAATTTTATTTTTACTTTACTTACCATCTTTTGCAAATCTCAACACTGGAGAAACAGGCCTACTTTCTAAGCTTGCTAAAGATGTTTTTAAAGGAATACTTGAAAGCAAAATATTGTACCACCAAAATCACTGAAAGTAAACCTGAACCTACATATGATACCAACTATAACTATTCCCATCAAAGCTTGGGAAAAAAAAAAAAAAAAGATAGAGAAAAAAAGGCAAGAATAATATACAACTGATTTTTTCAAATTATTTCATTTGTACAGGAAAAAAAATGTAACAGCAAGATAAATTTGTTCTTCTCAGTGGCCCAACTTCTAAAGGTGAACTATTTAACTCAGTCTGGCCCTCTCCTCTCTTAGCAACCACATCTTTGTTGATCAGTTTTTTTCGGATGTCTTGTCAAGAACCAGCTTTTTAAATACAATAGATTTAATAAAAGTATCAGTAGAAAGAGGAAAAGAACAGAGCGTGATATGTAACTTTGTTACGTCAAGTTAGTAACTTCTTCCTTTAAAGACAGAAATGAGGTCTACTCCTGAACCAGTGGAAGCAAGAAATGTGGTCTCATATCTACCAGATTAAGTCCTTAGTATATTTGTTTCTACGTAGAAACTATTTAAATTATAGAGCTTTCTCTTGAATAAGATGTTATAGAAGATAATCACAAAATTAACTTTCAAGCTATCAGCCAATGTTTCCATGCAATTCCTCAAACATCATTCTTTTTTGATTATTTTCTTCATCTAACATACCTCCTATTGATCAGTTTCATTCTGTTGAGGATCACTAAGAAAGCACACAGTACACATTTTGTGGCATTTAGACAGATATAAAGATTACATTAATCTAATTTTCCAAGCATATGCTGTCTCTAGAAGGAAATCAGGAACTGGAAATCTCAAAGGGGAATATGAGTCTTTTGGAAAATACCAGGAAAATCTCATAAATAGGAACTGTTTGATACTGATCTACACAGTGTCAGAAAACTATTATATTTTTTTCTTGATTGGCAATATGTTCTCATTTCTGAGATGGTCTTACTTCCCTCAAAAAGAGCTAAAGCTGTGTGCTTAAAATAGCTGAAAAACAGCTGTTGGATCTTTCACAGTAATGGGTTTTATTCTCATGCTACATATAATGCAAACCAGTCATTTGACTAATATATAGTTACAGTTACAGAAAACATGCCTTCACAATACAGTCTTTCTTGCTAACAACATACCAACAAAATATTCCCCTTCACATGAGTTTTCATGTCTTTTTTTCTTTTTAACACTATCATAACCATTTGGCACAAAAGGAGCTTCACTCATATGCATGAAGTTTCCCATCTCTGGAATCATCTGACCAGTCAAACCCTTAGCTGTAAAGGGGGTAGACATTCTACTTTTGCCTGTTTTATAATCTTGTGACAATTTTAATTTCCTCTGGTGACTGAAGAGTGGACTAAAAATACAATACTTTACCTGAAGAACAGTTTTGTACACTTGCACTTACCTCAGATTCCACCATCATTCAAGGAAAAGCTATTTCAGTTTAGCTCTTGGTATTAAAAGTTGTTAGATTTGGCTTATAATATTTTAAAATGTTTTAAAGAATTACATTTTGCAGTTATCCTAGCTAGACAGATGTAAATCAATGTCTATAAATCTTCAGTTAAAAGATATTAATTTACTATTTGAAAATGCATTTTTTATACATTGACAAAATATTTAAGCCTTTGGAAAACAATTCTTACAACACAATCCTCTGCTCCCTTAATTTTGAGGCAGATATTGCTTTTTGCTTCAAAATGTAGGTGCCTATAGAAGGAAGTCTGCACTGATTTCACCGTAAACAAAGCCAAAGAGATGCTTCATTCAGCAGCCATCAAAAGGTTTATACAAAGGCTGAGGAAAAAAAACCAAAAACACCACAACCTGGCAAGAGCTATCCCTATACAAAGAATCCTCTCAAAATGTCTTTTCCCCCCACCCACCCTTAATAATTTAATCCACGAACACGGGTGTCAGAAACTGGGGAATCTAAGTCTGCCTGTCCTGAGGTATGGGGACATACAGAGAGAGAAGGGGGTGGGGGAGGAATGCAAGTTCAAAATCATTTCATAGATATACTTTAAATAATACTTTAAAATAATCTGCTCTATGTCTAAAACTTTATTTATGCTAACCTGGCTTTTGATTTCACAAGTCTGTTTTAATGAAACAAACCACGTTCTAAATACGTAGAAGGGACTTGCCTCTCTCCTCTCTACCACATCCTATGAATGTGCTGCTGTATTCCAGAGAAAGACTTTCCAAAGGTGGCAGGGTGAGCGTGTGTGAATAGGAGAGCTTTGTCCTCTGCAGCTATCATTGTGTTGTCCCTATCGTCCACAAACACCGAGGACAGATGAGAATTGAATAGAAACAGACCATGCAGTTGTAAAACCTGGTTCTTTATTTATTTATTTTTGCAACTGAGTAACACCTCTCATTACAATTATCAGCTCAGTGGCAGAAAGCTCCCCGGTGTGCTGTGCATATTTTCACAGGTTCATTTGTCTCCTCCTGTGGCATCAGTTTTAAAAGGTTCCTAAAGAAACGCCACTAACAACCATTTCTATTTCAAGCCTTCAAAGCCAAAGCTGAGCACAATACAAGGCACTGGTAACTGATCTTTAGGTTTCAGTCCACAGACTTTTCACACTGGGAATAGATCCCATCTGTTCCCTCTTTATGCACCAGCCTTTGGAAAGCACAGATCTGGAAACTGCCTCCGTACAGAGCAGAGTATAGCTGGCTTTCCCCAGCTGACGGTAGAAAGAGCCCCATGATTATGGATAGCTTTCTCCCAAGGCTTTCTATTCTGCTTTTCTCCCTGGTCCACGGTGTGGTTTTCTCGACGTGGGGGTTCTTTGAAAGGGGAGGAAGGGGGCAGACTGCCTCTCTTCCCTTGCCCCTTGTTCTCTCCCCTTCCTTCTTTCTTGGCAGAGGTTTCCCCATTTACAAACCCTCATGCAGGGAACATTTCAATTTCAAGCCTCAGTACAATCAACCACAGGCAAACCCCCCTCTTGCTTTGGCACCAGAGCGTGAGACATTTCCCCCACCGCTCTCCCTCCCCAAGCAAGCTGCTCTCCAGATGGATGGCTCTCCTTTGCCTATTCCCTTCGTCTCTTTGCTCCCTGTCCCGGCGAGAGGGAAGGCGGGGGGCAGAGAGCAGAGGCGTCTTTTGGGAACAGGACAGAGCAGGACGCTTTGATCCCCAGCAGCTCACCACCACCCGAGTCCTTAACTCCTTGCCTGGGGGACCTACCCCCTCCCAACCCCCCTGCCCTGCTCTCCCCCAAGCTGGACGGTCTCCCTCAGCCCCACAGCCTGCCCTCGCCCCTCAGCATGGGGGGGGGTCCTCCACCGCCCCTCGCCCTGCCCACACACGGAGCGGGGAGTCCCCTCAGCCCCACACCGGAGACTCCACACACACAGGAGGGATCCCCTCAGCCCCACACGGGGCGGGTGTCTCCCCTCAGCCCCACACGGGGGGGAGAGGGGGGGGGTTTCTCCCCTCAGCCCCACACGGGAGGTGCTCCCCTCAGACCCACACGGGGCAGGGGGTGTCTCCCCTCAGCCCCACACGAGGGAAGTCCCCTCAGCCCGACACAGGAGGGGCTCCCCTCAGCCCCACACGGGTGGGGGGGTGTCTCCCCTCAGCCCCACACGGGAGGGGGGGTGTCTCCCCTCAGCCCCACACGGGAGGGGGGGTGTCTCCCCTCAGCCCCACGGCCTGCCGCCCCCCCCCCCTCCCCTCAGCGCGGCGGGAGGCTCCCCTCAGCCCGGCACTCACTACTTGTAGAGCTGCTGCAGGCAGAGGTCCAGGCACTCGCCCTCCACCTCCTCCTCCGTGATGTACTCCGAGAGCGGCCGGGGCAGCGGCGGCAGCGGCGGGGGAGGCGGCGGCGGGGCGGGCGGCTCAGGGTCGCCGGCGTCGCCGTCGCCCTCGCCCTCCTCCGCCTCAGCGGTCGTTCCCGCTTCTCCCTCTGCCCCGGGCTCCTCGTCAGCAGCGGCCGCGGCGTCGGCAGCTGGGGGGGGAGCCGGCGCCGGCTCTGCCCCGAAGGGCCCGCGGAACTCGCCCAAGAACAGCTCGAGGAAGCGGCGGTAGCTCTTCTCCTCCGCGCTGCCGCCGCCGCTGCTGCTGCCCGAGCCGCCCGCGGCCATTGCTTCGCATTCCCGGCCGCCCCGCCGGCGGATCAGCACTGCGCCCGCAGACAGCTCCCTGCCCGCCGCCGCCTCCCGCCCGCCCGCCCAGCCTTGCGCGCGCGCTCCCGAGCCGGACCCGCGGGGGCGCGCACGCCGCGGGAGGAGGGGGTGGGGGGGCGCGCGCGCCTGAGCGGCGGGAACGCGGGCCGCCCCTGAGAGGGGCTGAGGGGTCCGGGCCGCGGCCTGAGGGGGAGGGCGGGCCGGCGGGACGGGACGGGACGGGACGGGACGGGAAGGGAAAGGCGGGAGGGAGAGAGGCCGAGCGGGTCGGCTGAGGGGCCGGGCCGGGGCGGGAGGGGGAGGCAGGTGGAAAGGCGGGCGCGCTGAGAGCCGCGCCGTTGTGATGAGTCATGCGAAGGCGGCCAGACGCGTAGGTTCCTCACAGGAACCCTGAAGGAAACCTGAGAGCACGTTCCCGATTACCTAATCTCTGCCTCAGGATTTCCCTGCGCTCATCGTTTCCGGCGCCGGTGTCGCCTCCGCTCGCTGCCGGGACCGGGGCCGCAGGGTAAGCGGGGCCGGGGCCGGAGCCGGGGGCGGCCCGGCCTCACCTGGTGGTGCCGGGGGCAGCGCTGCCCCGGCGGGCCGGCTGCCAGGCGGAGGCTCTGAGGAGCCGTGTTGACACGGGAGCGGGTTAGCGTGAGGAAAACCGGCAGTTAAACACACGGTATTTCGGCAAAAAGAAAAGAAAAAGTCCTCTCCGCGATGCCCTGTGGTGTGGCGGGGACCAGGCCGAGCTCCCCGCCGTCGGAGCCCCCCCCAGCCCCTCAGCCGTGTCTCCCCACGTACCCCCCCCCCCGTTCCCGGGAAGGGCAGCTCTTGGGGTCATGTTTACCCATTTCCAACACTTAACAACAAAACTTCTGCCGCCAGTGCACGTTCAAGATCGGCGTGTGGATAGCCGTGTGGTAAATGATACATAACTCCGTATCTATGCGTTCGATGGCGAAGGGGAGTTCGTAAGTAGCTGAAGACGTTACGCTGAATGAAACTTAAAAGTTATAGGCAGTCAGTAGGAGACAAACTGCAGCTGATACTCTGCTGCTGTCTAATAAACGCCTTTCATTTGTGAAAGGCATTTTGGCTTGTTTTATTCATTGCTGCTGAAAAGCCTGTTTTCAGAGCTATCGGGTCCATAAATACCAACAATGAACAGGTATAATTGCCACACATTTAAAATAGCTTGTACACATGGGAAGGAATGGTATCCTTCGTGTCAGATATACCTTGAAAAATGGCCAAATCACAAGCCTCATATGCAAACATATTCTCAAATTTTAATGGATTATAACAAGGACAGTAGCTTGCTGAAACTTGTTGTTCTCTGCATTGTAGTAATTACCTCTGTGTGTCAGGTGCTGCTGTAAATTTGTCTTCTGTTTGGTGAGCTGTTATTTCAGAGCCAAACTAATTTTAGAATATTTCCGGCGACTGCATTGACTGATCATATTGCAATCTTGTGAATATGTAAAAGCTATGAGAGTTAAAAATGTGATTGTCACAGTTAGTCTTAGTCTTTCACAGCCAAAAGCTATTAAAGCAACAGAAAATTGCATAGCTTGTCCTGAAAGAGTATCTCCAAGTATTTTGTTTTCAGTATATAATTTATATATTTTCAATTTATTCAGGAATGTCAGGTGGGTTTGAGGGATAAAAAACATTGCAGTTCTTTTTGAAGAGACAGCCCACAGTTGCAGCTGATGATGTCATTGCTGGGTTTTGTTTTTATTTCTCTAGGTTTGTGTGTACTGCATCATCAGTGAGTCACAAGCCTCAAGAGAATGCATATCAATGCAAGAAATAAAAAAGCAGTTTCAAGTTCCCGATTAGTTGTTTTTCACTAGTAGTTCAGAGGCAGCTGTAGTTTCTAATAAACTATAATCCAGATAATCTTAGTGTAATATGATCTCAATTCTAAACATTCCAATTATAACAGTATCTTAGGGAAGTAACAGCTAACTGAACCAAGATGTATGAGCAGGTTCATGTTGTATGACAAAGCAATTAAAGCTACCCAAGGAAAGATTCAAAACCGTTTGGGTAGTCTGTTTCTTAAATTTTTTTTAATCGTATATTTTTTAGTTGTTTCAAACAGTACATAAGAGTATCTGAGAGTAATACCTACCCTGTTTCATGTTGAAATGTTAAAGTTACCAGATGTCCTCGATTCATCTTGGCAGTCCCCATGTACTTTTCATCATTTGTCTAATTGCAAAGGACACTAATTAAAATGAAATAGAGTAGAACTTTGTACTCAGGATACTTTGTCAAGTTTTGGCACTACAGTCAAGTCAGTATTGTTTTGCCTTGATATTAAATAAAGAGCTTATGGCTCTAAGCCATGCTGACATTTGTTTCTGGGAGGGAAGGTGAAAAACCATTCTTATTAACCTGCGCTGTGGAGCATATGGTAGCTGTGGGTGGTATGGCTAAGTTAGGCAGCCAGGATCCTGCTATCGCTTCACTATGTGGAGACAGTGGGGTGGGCAATTACCACAGAAGGTAGCCACACTGTTACTTACTGCTGTCCAGAAAAGCAATCCCTAGATAAAATGTATTATCAAGCAAAGCACTAATCTGTCAGAGGCGTGTTTGGTACTATTATGAAATGTTTTTAATGTTCAGTAACTCTGGAAGCTAAATTTAGAATGCCTCGGTGCACTCTGGATTGCTGGGTAGCAGCAGCAGCATGAATGGTTTCTGTGTGATGAGGTTAGGTAGATGGAATAAACTCACAATTCATAAAATTTTGAGTCTAAAATCATTGGCTTGACATAGTGTCAAACAGAGGGTAAGACTTGCACCTGACTTGAGAAGGAAACACAGGTGTCTGTATCCTTTCTGGCTTAATTATGTTGCTTTTTTAAAAAAAAGAAGGTTTTACAGTGTTGTTTTGGAAGAAATCGATTTTAGTTTAGCCTTAAAATGATGTCTTCCTCTTTCTCATTTTGCTAGTGAGAAATAAGCAGGATTTGAGCAGGCCTTGGGGAGGTGACCTGAATTGTATGGAGTGCAAAAAAAGTGCTTTTTAATTTTTTGTAACCTTTGGAAGTTATTCCTGTATACTGACAAGTAGAAAGCATGTAGGGGCATTAAGAATGATTTTACAACATTTAATATACCTATGATATATGTTCCAATACCATATAAAAAAGTATAATGGGAAAACCCAATGGTAAATAATTTGCCTTTCTAAAGAGATCTCTTTAAAAAGCAGGGCTTTTGCAATAAACCAGAAGTAATTTTAGAAGCTGTATTCTGTTTTGCTGCCCAGATGAAACCACCAGAAGAGTCAGTATTTCCAAGCCTTTGGCTGTTCTCATTTTGAAGGCCTGTCTACTGTTGAATGGAGTGTTGTACATGGGATAATACATGAAACGATGCTTGTGATATACTGTTGAAAGAGACTGAAATTTTTATATGTATTCTCATGATCAATATGTCACCTTGTGAATGTGTATATATATTTGTCTGTTCTTCTTATAACTCTTCAAACTCAATGAGAGTTGTTCAGTTCACTAAAATAATTTCAATTGCTTAAGAGTAGGAATGGCAAGAATTTGGAAGGAATACAGTGACAAGGCTCTTGTTGACAAGCTGCATCAAGCTCCAGTTAATTTTCTTAGGTCCAGTCTTTGCTCAACTGCAGTTTTAAGAAGCACAGTAACTTCTATTACCAGAGTTTTACTGGCTCCTTGACCATAGTAAGTACTGTATTAGGATCTTCTTAAATACCAAAGTCCTTATCTCTGTTTCTTTCTCCTGCCTTTTTTTTTTCTTTTAGAAAAGGGTTTTGAGGTCAAGTCAGCTTTTCCAGTTTAATAGTCAAGCATTATTCTGAAATATCCACATCCATTGCAAAACACAGGATTTCAGGCCTGAATCCCATTTCCAGCTGTCATGGAAATTTCCAGTCCCATTCCAAAGGAAAATTCCATTTTCAGCCTTCCATTCAGACCCCTGTTTAGGAAAGGGGGTTCTTTGAATAGCGATAGTGAGAAACAGGATATTAGTCCATGCCTATTTAGTTAGATTTGGAAATCTGTTGGAAAAAAGGATGTGGGAGAAAGAACTAATGAAAAGCTGAGCCCTTCAAAACTAAACAGGTTTGGAACACTGTCAAAGCAGATGTAGCACAACACACCTTGTTTCCCATTAACAAAGGCAAAGACAAAACTTGTTACATCATAAAACCTTTGACTGCCTGATTGAAGTGTGCCTGTAGGTTAGTGCCCGTGGGATTGCCTCAGCAAAACACAGCTGACCACACAACACTTAGTAACCTGGTCTGGATGTTGTCAAATCACGAGAGCATCCTGCAGGCAGGAGCACACCAGGGTCCAGTATCTTCTTGTTAAGGTTGATCCACTTCAGCAATCAGTCACTCTTCTTTATCATAATTTCCTTTTATTGCTAAACGGAGATGAGGGGTGCAGACCTCCTGGATATCAGCAGCCATGAGAGCTTGCTGGCAGTGTTGCTGTGCCAGGCCCTTCCTCTGTACTTTCCATTTTTGCAACACGTTTCATCTGAGGCTGAAGTCCCAGGGTACCATACTGTGTGAATATAGCACTACTGGAATTCCTAAGCCTGAAGCTCACTTTTGCTCAGAGGAGCCGATACAAAATGGTGTACCATTTAAATCCTGTTTATACGCTGTTCTAGAGATTTAACGGGGTGTGTGTGTTCTGCCCTTTTGGGATGGAGGGCGAAGTTCATCCTAAAATGAGAGCAGAGTTTAAGCCAGGCCTGTTAACGCAGGTGCCTACTGGGATTTAAAAAATCAATCATATTGGTTCTTCCACAGACTTTAGATGACTTGTTCATCATCTTACTGTAGATTAGATCCCTGACTCTGTGATATCCTGCTCCAGTCACAAGACCTTGAATTTTAGTTAGCTGCTTAGAAATGTCTCTTTAAAAAAATCATCTGCTTACATGAGTACCAGAAACCAACTGCTGTTGTGTCCAGACGTTATTGTAATCTATGTGCTACAAGACTACAGATAAATAGAACGGTAGGATTCACAGACTTTAAAGTATGTATGCAGCTGATGCTAACTTCTGTGATTTAGCCACAGAAATTTGTGTAAATTATACAAAACGATGAATGAATAAATGACTTTTAAAGAGATACATATATGTGATGCATTCCATAACATTTACAGTCAAATCTGTAGTAAGCTTATATAGTAAAAAAAGGTGTTACAAATTATGTTACAACCTCCCATTGACTTGTTACACTTTATAGGCATAATTTTCACGCTAAGGAGACAACTCGTTCTTTAGTCCAAAACATTTTATTTTAGCAATATGTATAATACAAAAAGAATCACTAAGTAAGTATGGTTAACTGTGTTGCTAAAATTGCAGTGGTTCACGCTAAATAAATTAGAGTATTAGGAGTATATGTCATAAATTTAAAACTCCAAAATAATGCAATGTGAGATACCAGACTGAGCAAGTACTCAAACACCATGTTTGGAGGCTTTGAGAAATGCATCCAGATCCAATTAGAACCATTTATTGAGATCTGTAGAGTTTCCTTTTTACTTTCCTGTGTACATTGCTAGATATTTTATATTTTAAACATTCCCCTTTCTCATTGTTTGAAACTGAAATGTGATGTTTGTTGGTGGAGGTTTTTTTTAATATCCTGATGCTTCTCTGGCTCCATTTAAATCAATGGCAATTAATTCGTGTCATGAAATGAACAGTATTAGCTATAATTCTTGAAGAATGACGTAGTAAAATACATTCTTTTCTATGCATCCTTTCCGCATATAAGCTCACATTTTTACTGCTTGTATAGTGATTGAACTATTTCTTTTAATACCATTTATATTTCTATATAGTTAAAACTGTGTAGAGCTTCGACTCTCTAATAAATAGAGAGTGCATATTATACAAATATTTCTTGCTTGTAGGAAGCAAGACAGTAGCTTACAGTTTAACAGCGGGTGCGTTTGTGGGTGAAATTCAGTCCTGGGAAGGGGGCCAGTTCCCAGTGATTTCATTCTTCAGTATAGAACATTATTGCAGCAACCTTGCGCTAGCCAAGGGAAGCCAACTCTCCTGACCCTAATCAGCCAAAATGACTCTATGGCTGGAAGCCACAAGACGTGGAGTACGCAGCCTGGGGAGCCAGGGAGAGGGGAAGCCCGGGAGCGGGGAGCAGCTGGCACTGGTTCCTCCGGGCGAGGGGAGGCCTGGTGCGGAGGAGGGCTGGGCAGGCTGCTCGGCGGCCCTAAGACACTGCCAGCTCCGGCAGCCGGTGGCTCACATTCCCTTACAGCCGGGCTCCTGTGTGCGTGTTCTTAGCAGGGCCCTTGTGCTTGCACTGCTTGGGAACCACAGGGTAACTTCCCTGGTTCTCATCCTGTAAAAAGAAGTATTATTTCCCTTACGTACTCTGTTGTAATGTTTGTTTATCTATCTGCAGTGTAAGCGCTCTATTTATTCAATTTCCCTCAAGGTGCTCTGTCTTAGGACAAGAAAGCATCAAACCATACTTCAAAACTTAATCAAACATACTGTTTTAACACATGCTAGTTCTATGTTAAATATAATACAGCTTAATGTGCCTTTCTAAATAATTATCCCAAGCGTGGTAAAGACAATCTCTTCTGAGAAGCTGGAACACAACGACTTGTCCTTCCAACTTACATATCTGCTTTTGTTCAGAAAAAGGGTGGGGTTAAAAAGGCAGGCAGTGAGGATCTCACCTTGGTTGTTAATCCACGAAATGCCTTGGAATAAATCTAAATTTAGTCCCCCCAAAATAACTAAAGGAACAGTAACTGAAATTCAACAGAAAAACAGATGTTATATTTTAAATGTACTTTTCTCATCATTGTCTTCAACATTCAGGGTACCAGCTGAATCTCCTTCCACATTAGTCAACCAGTTTGTAATTGAATTCAATGCGAGACTGTTTGATTGTGTAACTTGAACCTTGGCTACACCTTCTTGCCTTCAGTTAAGCTATTTCTTCTCCATGTTTTCTTAAATTTATTCTAGTTGGAAGCTAGTTGGCTCCTCAGTGTTTCAGAATGGAAAAGGTACAGAACACATAAAATCAGGAAGAAATAATTTGTTATTTTCCCGGTGCAAACTAAAGAGTTTCAAAGCAGGATTCCGGGCTTGAGAAGAAGTATACTGTGACCACAGGGTTTTCCTGTTGCCAAGCCCTGTGGTAGATACTGTATTCATGTGGTGACGGAGTAGGTTCCTACACCACAAGTAAATGTCATCCCTACAGAATGGAATAATTCTAAACTCAGCGTGATAGTTGGAGCTCTTGGCTTTCAGAAAACTGGGACTTAAGCTGCAAATCAAACAACCTATTTTATTTTTGATTCAGTGCCGTGACGTTGCCTAGTTAGAATCTTACTTTTTGTGCAGTCACAAAATTCTCTCATGCTGCTCACTGTTGTGCACTGATGCTGTGAAATGCAAGAGAATTCCGGGCACATGGAAGAAAATATCAACTTGCCATGGAAGATTTATTGGTGAGGCAACGGTCAGATTCTTTCTTTATACGCGATTCTAAGCCTGGAACAGCTTCCTTATCTCCAGCAGATGAGAACGAAATCTGGATCATTTAATCTAATTTTGTCTCCACCAACAGATCCTTCTCTCTAGTTCTGGTCTGCAGCGCCGATTTTTATAATAGCTTCAATATGAAAAAAAAAAAAAATATCTCAGCATAGAGAGCCTCCAATGCTTCCTTTGGGTGTTGTGTAACTCCCACTGTTAACCAGTAACTATGCAATTTTTTTATTTTGATAATGATGCCCGGAATATTGGAAGATCTAACACTCAGACAAAACTATTTATCTTGGTATAACAGGATCAGCGTCTCAGCTGGGGCTTCTGGATGGTACTCTACCACAAACAAATTAAAAAAACCCAGTCAGCTGAAATTAATAGTATATTGGAAATATGTTCTTACTCTCCTCGCACATGGAAGAACGCGTTGAGGTTATTAAATCAGAACACAATAAATTGAGAGAAATGGATTTTTCCATAAATATCAGACACAGATAGCAGCTATCACTAGCAACCAGCAGTGCTTCTTAAAATATTGCTACAACGCTCTTAATGGATGGTTTTCCTTGTGGCTACGTGGGCATGTGTACTGTGCTGGCTCCCCCCTCCTCTTGCGCTGCACTACGTAGGAAGCCGTTATTCCCAAACGGAGCATTTGCTTGCTGACATCACATGCGGTAGGATCCTTTTGTTTGCCTGTGTCTCCTGCATTGAAATGTTTGTCTGAGTCACAAATCCCGCTGCCATTCTTCCTCTATGTCATGCTTGCTTGAGAGCTTCTCCCTGACTCACAGTTTTAAAATTTTGACAGAGCCCAGTTTGCTGCATGGCAGTTGAATACTTTTCCTTTTAATATTTTATTATGTAATTTATATCTAAACACTATAATGATCCAAAAATCACTGCCACTTTTTTTTGCAGCTTTTTGAATAGAGAGGTTTTGTGACTCAGATTCAGCACTGAATTTTGTTTCAAGGCAAAGTCAGTTTAGTGTTACTATATTAAAAATTAAAGATAGTGACTCCCACAACTTGAATTCTCCATTTAGCCTGCTGGCTGAGTTTCCTCAGCTATAACGTTATCGAGCGCAATGCCAGAAAGGGGGTCTTATGTGTGCATGTGTACAGACAAACACTTCTCATAATTGAAGTAATTACTATTTCGCACTGCAGTACCTTTCTTCTCCTCTAATAATCATCGATTTGTTTTCTCTTAATAAAAAGAGGACAAATCCCTGCTGTATTTTCAGTGTACGTTCATTCTTTCATTTGGTTCAGATTTTGGAGCTGCTAATATATTGCTGGCATCTAAGAAGCCTGGCTTTCCTCCTTATTAAAGCCGCAAACAAAACAGATTCTTATTACAGAATCTTAATTCCGAGTGCTTTGGTAAAAGAACATGGCAGCTAAGGGCTGTGCAGCAGTTTGGTTCAAGCTTGAGCGATGGTAAAATATTCTTACTTACTAAGAGAGGAACATAGAATTACCATGCCGGATTAAATCTTTTGTCCTTCAGATCCAGTCTTTCATCTCTATTGTTACCGCTACAAGATAAATGAGAAGTCCAAAACAGCGCTTTGCTTGTCCTTGATCAAGGACTTTGCAGCAGGTGAGGGCTGATGCCCCAATCTGGCATAGCATTTCGGCAGGTATTTATCTGAGAGCATCCATCAGCAGCTCCGCCGCCTTCTGCCCCGGTCTGAGGCATGTGAGCAGACTGCTGCATGAAACCTTGTTAAAATTCAGATACACAGAAAACCAGATGAGCGATCAAGACCTGTGTCATTAAATCTACTGTATTAGATGCTCGCGTTTAATTGGTTTTTTACCCAGAGTAAAAGTAGTTGTATTCTCCAACTCCCCCCAAAAAACCTGAAGCCTCTTGTTATAGAAAACATAGATTTTTATTATAAAAGTAAAATTATGCCAGACACAAAGGAATTTCCTGCGACAGAAATTTGCATAGTGCAGTCTTAATGATAAAACAATGTCCAGAGTAGGAATATAAGTTAGAGTCTCTCAGGCTACCTTTGGTTGCGTGTTCACTACGCAACCGTTCTCACGTAGCACACATTTTTTAACATTCAACTTTTGAATTGCTATTACTTTTCCTCTTCTCTCCGTGGCCGTTTGCGAGGGTTCATTTCAGTATCTTCTGCGTTTTGAGTGACGGCTGGAGGCTGCACATCTCGGAAGCCATGAGACTGTAACATAAAGCAAAATCATGTGATAACCCTTCTATGGATATAAAGCATGAGTAACTAGTCCCCAGAAGATCAGAATAAGGTATGATGCTGTCATTTATTTTAGATGAGCGGCCACAGAACGTTTATAGACCAGGCTAAGCTCAGAACTGCAAGCTTTTCAACACACGTGCCCAATAGTAACTCTCTCTCCTCATTTTATTTTTTAAACATACTTTATTTTCACCAAACAGGCTATCATTTTCATTTACCACTTATAACCCCTATGGCTTCAAAGCAGTGCTTCTCTGGAAATTAACTTATGTTGCCTATTTAAATAAATTAAAAGCCAAATCCTTCAGCCCTTATTCGAGCCCCCACAGAAGCAAGGAGACAACTGCATTAATTGCCTCAGTCATTTTCAGAAACTAAACCATGAATTTCTAAAACCTAGGATATTTTTGTTTCATGTCTCTACTTAATGAACTGAAAACATCGATGAGACATTGTTAAGAGAACAGCATCTCTGGATCAGTCTCTAGACTGCAAAGACTGTCCCAGCACAGTAATTTATGGGACGCAATGGGATGAGAACCTTCAACTGCCAAAAACTAAATGTAGAAGTGAAAACTAGATGCTGCTACTCAGGAGAGAGCTTAAAGTGATCTATTTGGCTTAGTACCATTCGTATTTTCTGTTACCTTGGCTCACAATTTAATGATTTTAAAAGATTTTAAAATATGAAAGATCTGGAAAATCAGTGAGTTAAACACGTCATCAATGCAGATGGAGATACCGAGATGTTACGTGAAGCCTGCAACTGCCTGTCTTCCCATCTCCAGACAAATGCTGTGCAGGGAGCATTGCTCACAGCTCGGCGAAGACTCACCGCGGCGCAGACTTAGAGAGGAAAAGGGGTTAATCAGAAAAAGAAATTGCTTTGGGGATCCTAAATGCTCAGGTAGAGACAAGGCAGGGGTGAGAGCATTTCAGGAAAGCTGACATTTTAGGTTGGTAAGTGTGAAAAAGCGGGCAGAATCACTATCAGACATGTGACTTTTCTAAAATGCCAGTGTGTCCCACACCAAGATCAACCCAAAACAAAAAAAAAAACCCTCCATCAAAATGTTTTGCTTGTTTCCCATCTCTGTATTTCTATTTCTAAATGCCTCACCTCACGCAGACTGCTGTTTTTAAAAGAACAAACAGCAAGAGGTGCCACAAGGGCAGCATTTGTGCAGTCCCTCTGCTATTATAAGCAACTCAAGTGTTATTCTAAATAGCGTAATGGGGAATCTTCAAGTTTAGTGTTTCACTGCTGCTTACATCTAATCTCTGCCATTTCCCTTAGGCACAACGGTGGATCTGTAGCCAAGAATCCACTTAATCCAGCAAGCTAGACTCCCAGCGAAAGCATTCCAATGGTTATAAAGGCCAGAACACGATAAAGTAGGCTGCTTAGTATGGATGTTTTGCATTTAGTTAAAGGCATGTACCTTCTGGGCACAGCCCCCGGAAAATACAAGAAATTTGTGTGTGTCTGTGAAGGTTGTTTGTGTTTTTTAGATGGGGAGAACATAGCTAATGGCACCAAGGCTTGAAGAGGCTCACTGGACCTACAAAGTCTGTGGTATTTTGAGGTGTACTTTAATGTCTTCTGGCGTCTATGGACTGCATCAAGACTGACAAAGATAGACGGCTTTATTACTTGAGCGGTATTCCCATTGCCTGGCAGACCCTCCACAGTACAGGGAAATACTGACAATTCCTACCCAGAATATAGGTCCTGGCCCTCTGTCTTTCACGATCAAATAATCAGGTCACATTACCTGGAAAATTTAGGTGAATCAGATGATCTACTTACTCCCTTGTGCATAAATCAATTTACATTTCTATACACTGCATTTAAGAATGAATCCTTATCAGCCAGTGAAAGAAACTATTTCATTTGATAGGTGTTCCACAGCTTCCACACTTGCTCAGAGCGGTGACCGACTTGCCACTATGCTGGGAAGGACACAGCTGACAAAGAACTAGAGCTCGGTCACCGAGTTACACGCTTCTCCGTCGGCTTACAGGCACTGAACAGCCAGTTGGTCAATGGTACCAATTTGCATAAGCCTAAACATCTTTGAGGATCTAGGCTTGAGGAATTTATTATTATTTTAATCATCGTTTTTTGTATGCTGGCTATACATAGATGTGCTAGATCAGATTTGGAAACACTGAACACATATTTACATCTTCCAGTTAAGCTACGGTGAAGGGAATGAGAAATGATAACAGCAGACTGTTACCATCAGATCTGAATTTCGTGAAAGAAGCAGGGATAATACATTTTTTACTTACAGAAACCGTCTGCTGAAGCAGCTCAACAGGATTAAGGGAAAAAAACACAGGGATAATCTTAAATTTTAACTAATCTTTGATTAGGATACACTCTCAACTGTATTTCAAGATTGTGTGCGTTCACACAGACGAAGACAGCATAGCTGTTTTATAATGGATATAAAATTGAAAGGAAAAGACAATTAAACTAAGATAAAATCCATCTGTTTGTCAGCTGGAGAAAAAGGGCTGCGCACTCACATCACATGATCCAAACAACCTTGGGACGTAGTCCCACTTACTTACCCTTCCAGTCTTTACAGAATGAAGAAAATGTATATATTTGTGGTATTTCTTCTGTCCAGGTGAATACATTCAGGGTTTTAAAAAATCTGATTTCTGTTCAATAGTTTGAAGATCTCAGCTTATGGCAGCATTAAAATCTGCAGGAAATGCTATGGCAACGTGTTTCCATGAGGACACACAGCAAATAGTTATGGCATGTACCTATGTATCTGACATTTGAAGATATAAGAGTCGAGTGGTGGGGTTTTTTTAAACCTAAATACAGCTTAGACAGTATGTATTCTCATTAATATGTATCTAAGCACTCCACAAAAGAAAATAATCACAGGATTTAACTAGGGATGAATAAGGACTCCAGCCATAAGCTGGAAGCTCCTCATATGACAGTGACAGCAGAGAAAAATCTGTATGTGTTGGGCTGGGATAGGGTTAGCAGTAGGATGGAGCTATGAAAGAGATAAATACAACCTAGGTTATATCAGGCAATGCACTTAGAGCTCAGATGTGGAAATATGTATGGCAAAAAGCACTGGTGATACCTCTGCAATACCATGTATGATTCTGGTCACCCTTGTCCTAAAAAGATAAAGTCAGCTGAGCAGATGCAGACAAGAGCCATTTGGGAAACAACAACCTACCTGACAAGGGAGAAAACAGCTTGGCTTGTTCAAGTCTCCCAAAGTGAAGGCTCAGACAGTGCATGACTGTTCTCTGTAATTGCACTTAGGCCAAAAGTTAACATCAAGGGCAGATAAAATAAGCAGTACTAGCACAAGAACAGATGGGGACAGGCTGCCTGTAAATGATCTGGAAATCAAAATGCAGCTCTAAGAGGACTAATGTGCTGGGTCATTTTTCTAAAGAGAAAAGGTGAGAAATGCTCATAAACCTGGAGACATCCCAGTATTACTGGTTACCCTCAGAAGGCAACTGAAAGGCAACACGAAGAAAGCAAACGGCATTCTCAGATTTGTCTATGTGTCTGAAAATTCCTTTACAGGTAACAGTTCGCTCCCATCTCTGTACCTCCATCCCAAAAGAAATACTAACTGTAATGTGATACGGTATGGTTGACTCCTTCTGACTCGGTGATTTGTACAACGTTGCCAACCTGGTTAAACAAAAACCAGATAATTATGATTAGTGAATACAGTCATAAAAATTCCAAGTAACCAAATGATCAGACCCAAGTTTTCCCGCTAACATGGGGTAGATGGCCAGTGGAATTCTTATGTATGTGTTTTCATATAGGTCATTTAAACTATGGATACCAAATTCCCATCCTTACGTGACCTGTTGGCTCAAATGCAAGGTAGACCTACTAAAAAGAGTGAATGATTAATTAGCCTGTTTCCTCATGGTATTTGATCACGTTTTTGGAATAATATTCATTATGAATTAATTCCAAGTGTCACTTTCTTAAAATGCAAACAGAAAAGGTTTTGAGCACAATTCTTTTCTACTCCATTAAAAAATCATTTGTTCATTGACCTCTCAAAGCTGGGAGATACCCTCAAGAATTCAAATACTTCGAGGACGGTTTTTTCCTAGAGATTTCACAAGCCTGTCAATATAACCTAGTGGATGGAGAATGAGAATAAGATGTTCTATTTATAAGCCTGACCTTGCCACTGACGTACAGCATAACCTTGAGAAAATTGTTTCCCTTGTATTTCTCCTCTAACACTTCCTTGATTTTGTGCATTTAGACTCTAAGCAATGCATCTGGATTTGTGCTTATATAGCACCTAGCCCAGGAATATGCTTGCGTATTATAGATAACAATATAGTCAGAAGATCTATAATATAGATAGAAGACCGCAAAGCAGCTCAAAAGCAAGGGATTTTTCACCCAGTCCCAGGGCTGCTAGTCTGCGCTATGCCCCGCTTCCCGAAACTTACACTTAGGTAAAGCCAATATAGAAAGTGTTCTGCTCTCTGTATCAAGACACCCTGCCAAAGATCCTGTTAATTATTTTTGGGGTTTTTTTTCCCTCCCTGAGGTGCCATTCTATTAGAGAGCACGTAATTACAGCCTGAGGAACACTGCCACTTCGTATTAACTACACAGGGAATTCCTCAGAACATTTAAGTGGTGGGTTATACTTTACAAAATAGCCTAAATCTGAAGCTGCAGCGTCCATGCTTTTACAGCGCTCAGCTGGAGCTCTGCTGCGTGCCTCTGACTCAACAGGATCTGTCCTCACAGCAATGAGAACCCTTAGAATTAAGCTCTGACATTTTAAGTAGTAGAGAGAAAGTAAAAAGACAGGTATCATATTTGACCAAAGCACAATTTAAAAAAATAAAAAAAGACAAATGGATTCTCAAAGGGTCATCTTTGTGCCTCTATAACCTAATATCAAAACAAGAACAGCAAAACCAGGATGGATCATCAGGTATAGGTAGTTCATTACAGACGGGCAGTTGTAACTGGAATGGCTATGCTTCTGCAGGCCCACTCCGTATCAGCTGCATATTTAGAACAGTAAATAAAACATGTTTGTCTATTTTTGGCTTGCTTTCTGGAACATGTATCCACAACCTTCTTTGCTGTGTCGCAGAAGAAAAAAGCTCTTTAATTTTGATATATAAAATTAACTTTTGTTCCCTCTGCAATCATTATGTTGATGCAACTTCTATCTTATAAAGGCTATTAACTAATCAGTGATGTTAATTTAATACCAAATTAAACAGCCTGCTGTAATCATTCTGCATTGCCTTCAAACTTAGAATTTAAAAAACAAAACCCCACAAGAAAGTGTCACTGCATTTCTCTTTCAAGTCGAACAAGCAAAACTATGCACAACAACATTCCAGTAGCATTTTTGTTTTCTGTTTGCAAAAGATTACGGAGTTGAAGCAAGGCTTCTTAATCTCAAGCTGCTGCATTGTGATACTATATACAAGATAAATTTAACTGACCAGGAAAGAGAAATGAGCTTGCAATATAGTGAAGAGGGGAAAAAAGAACCAGGAAACAGAAAAGATACTGCACCAGACAGAACTTCATACTGTTTGTAGAAGGGTCATCCTCATTCTTTTGGGCTTCTAAAATCATCTTCCATAAGTCAGGTCTGCATTGGTAGTAAATGCAGCTCTCTTTCTACCTCTCTGCAGGTCATTGTCACTTGGAATCTGCATAGCTGTCCAGTTTTGCAGAACCATCCTGCTGCATTCAAAAGCAGAAAGGTCCAGCGGCTGCCACTGAGGCTCAGGGGGCAGCAGCCCTACAGTCTGTCCTCCTGAAAATCCCTGTCTAGCTGGAAAGCCGCCTTTGGCATCTTTGGCTTCGTACCAAAGCCTAAGTGGGGCCTAAAAGACTGAAGCGAAGAAATTCTACTCCCTGCTTACAAAACGCAGATAGTAAAAAAAAATTTTCTACTTAGCCACCAGATCCTAAATTCTTGTGTCTGAGCAAGTGCCACGAGGATAATCTATCTCGATGAGATATGGCATCTTGTCAGAAAGAAAGTACAGCACTGCAGCAAGCTGACCATGGCGAGAAGGCGGAGCGTGACAGTTCAACCCACCCTGTCTTAGGCTCAACTAGAAAGCTCCTCTCCAGCCTTAGTGGCCTGGGACACGGCAGACCAAGGCCAGAAGTCAAATTCAAACCCCTGCTTGGCCACTAGGGCCACTCTGAGAAAGATTCTCAAATGTCACGCGTGTCAGTGTTATTATGGACCTTACTGGCCTACATTTTCACTTACCTCTGACTGTTGTCCCAGTGAAAGATCAAACGGACAGTGGCAGCATGTCCCCAGCTTTCTCCTGGGTGACACAAAATGACAGGCCATTTTATTTATCTCCTGGAATAGCAGCGTCATCAGTAAACTGAACTGAAATTAGACCAAAAAACCCCCACGACTAAAAAATATATACCTTCCTTGCAGTAACGAATCACATCTTCTTCATATGTGCAAGGATTTCAGAACTAGTTTATCAAATATACTGAGACAATTAATAACCTCAGTACTCACAGCATGTTTTATAGAAAGCTTGATGCAATACTTCCATATTTGTAGAAAGATTTTATATATACACCTAATAAATGACACATACTAGACAAATCTTGAAAACGAAGGCAGCAGGAAAAAAAGATATTTCTAATTACTACTGAAGAAGTCTAGTGAGTATGTCTAAATCCTACTTCAAAATTGCGATATTCTGTCTCTCAGGCATAATTATGAGCAAACATCACTCCCTTTGGGATACAAGCTTTGGGAGAAAGTCAATGATTGTTAAAGTATTAAGGGCCCCTGAAGCAGTCTTCTGCTTCTGACAGCAAAATGCAAAGGAACACAAGCAAAAGCAAGGGGCGGGGGTGCGCGGTGGAAGGAGAGAAGGAAGTTCAGATCGCTATCCTATTTCAGGAGGAACAGTCCTACTGTTTCAGTTCACACCTGACCACAGGCTCAGTCAATTTATAGACAGTTTTATTGGGTGTTTTCCTCTGTTTATCCCAGGAGACAGTCAGTAGTCCAAAGATGGATTGCATTTTAAAACAGCCATTTTGGTTGAGTGCTGCAAGCCTCTCCTATTCACCTGCGCACTGCCCTGTAACTCCTGAATCGCTCGCTGGTCTCCATCATGTCACCAGCCCCACACGCCCCATCTGCTCTGCCATTCATTGCAGCACGGAGAAGAAAAGGAATGATTCAACTGTAATGAAGACATAGACCCTCTAGGCGTCCTGCCAGACCTCGCTCCACTATATCCAAGCTGAGATTAAAGATTTTGGCTATCAGATACGGTTCCGAGTCAGAGATCAGAACACATTTTACAACGGGTACAAATTCCACACCAGAATGTTTCCAACTGTATCAAATATGAGAGAAAAATGCTACCGTAAAATGATATATTTCTGAGTTAAACTGGCTGCAGATTAATATTTGACCTCCTTTCTAAATATATCCAGTAGAAATGTCTAGGAACACCCAGCTTAGCTATCACTAGTGGGAAAGAAAGCTGTCCCCTTCAAAAAGCTCTTGACTTAATACATTACAGCATCTGTGCTTTTTTGTTTTGGTTTGGTTTTTTTCATAATTAAGAACTTCCCTTCTGCTAGGAAGCTGAATAAGGGTTTAGAGATTACTGCACTTGTGAAATCTTAGAAAAGGTTGTTTCTAAGGCTTAGCAATCAATGGGGGAAAAACCTGTTTAGAGGAGGCAATAGGACTGATTTTACTTGGGGTTTTGCTGCTCACCCCTCCCCTCAATAGTTCCTTTGGCTACAAGCAACCATGGAGGAGCAGGAGGTTCTTTAGCCAATACAATGGGACTGTTGAAATGGCATCCCTTCAGAGCGGGTCGTGAAAACCCCCTTGTAATCCACCAGCTCAATACTTGCACTGAGTCTATGGAATAAAATCGCATCTTTGTACCACTCTGAAACACTCAAGATATCGCTATTTAGGACGAGGGGACTGTCTCTTAGCTTAAACATTTTACCAGCTGGTACAAACTTTCATTTTTGCAAGAGTACACACTACTCGGTCTAACAATACCATGCGGTTACACACACATTCTGGTGAGAGGCACAGTCATGGGTCAATATGAGGTTATGTCAAATTGAATGTTTGTAAAAGAAAATATGCGCAAGACAATACATGGTATCTTTGAATTATGACCTACTCGGAATGTCTTCACAATCTTTACTGTCCCTATGACTCAATAACCACAACAGCTCTCAAATAGCACTGGCTATTAAAAAAATACGGCATCTATTAGCTTTACTTGAGTTTGTAGCCAGAAAGGCTGCCAAAAATAATACATCAGCGAGCATGAAGCAAAAACTACAACAAGAGTCAGAAACCAGAAGCTGGGTCTTTATCTGCACACACAGCTCAAAATTCCACATTCTTCACATTCTTGAAGGAGATGGTCTGTATTTGTTCATTTTAGCTCACATCTGTGCTAAATGGTTCAATGCCTGTTCAGACACTGAGAACATTTTTGCCTTTGTACTGTCCGCTTCTTCTCCCTCCCCTTTGGAACAAGGGAATCATTACTTAGTTCACAGAAAATGAAGCTGTGGACTGAGAATCTGTGCCCTTTAAGTGCATCGTGAAATAATACAAAGTTACAACCTGACATAAGATTTTAAAGCTGAGCTTTTTCTTAATTTGTCAAAATGTCTACTTCAGAAGAACTGTTCTGTTTTCCCCTGTGACCGCAGCAGAAAAGTCTATATAAGGTACTCTGCTCATTACAGGAGCAGCCTCTAAAAAGCACTTAAACTCACTATGGGCCGGCTGTAGTCCCACACAGAACTTCCCTCTGCATCGTAACTGTAGAGAGCGACAGGTAGAGTTCCAGCTATGCAGCAAATAAATACGCCTTTGCAAATAATTAATGGAACGTGTTCAAGTGTAATGGCAAAATAAACAATTTAAACTGTTTTGGAGAGGCAGTGAATGATTCTCAGGAAATTTAGGAAATCACAGCGTAGTTTGAGGTGTGCAACCATTAAGCTGTGCTTTAACCTCTTCATCACCACATTCCTGTAGAGGTTTACTGCCCCCAGGTCCAGCCCTGCATTTTTTGCACGATCATTCACTAGCCAATCTCAGTGTGAGTTACCTGATTCATCAGAGGTTTACTTATTACTTAAACAGGTCAAGCTCACCGGGCCCACTTTTGGCAAAAACGGATTGGGAGTCAATCACATCAACAGCTCAGGAGCATAGAGGAGGCAGCAGTGACCTCCAGCAGGGGCAGCGGCCTCCTTAGCTGACACAGCTGCAGCTGCAACAGAGGCAACTCCTCAGCCTCAGATCCTCAGGGAAGGCTGCAACACATTAGCGGCACATCTAAAAACCTAGTTATGCAGGGAGTTCTTAGTACCTACTGCTTCCCCATAAAGGGTGATTCAGTCATCTGAAGGAATACTGATAGATCTAATATCAAGTTTAGAATTAAAATTTTTGGGTTAAAGAGATAAAAAAAAATCCAGCAACACTCTCAATCTGTGAGTTCCTGCAATCTGAAAATGTCATGACTGTTAAAAATATTTGTAATCACTTTTCAAAAATCTAACCAGGATTCTAATCTGCACACTATGTTTGAGTGTAGAATAAAATTTGATACTTGCTAATCACAATTACGATGCTGACATAGATAAGCGCTACTGTAGGGTTCCACAATGCTAGCAGTTCCAGACAGGTCTAATAGTTTCACCATGGATTCTGCTACACTGCAGAAATTCAGCAAACAATTTCATTTTCTTTGTACAC
Source organism: Pluvialis apricaria (assembly GCA_017639485.1). Taxonomy (NCBI): domain Eukaryota; kingdom Metazoa; phylum Chordata; class Aves; order Charadriiformes; family Charadriidae; genus Pluvialis; species Pluvialis apricaria. The sequence continues at coordinate 4,191,554 of CM030024.1, forward strand.
GATGCCAAAAGAAAGGAAGCCATATATTTGAAGATTAACTCAGTTTTCAACTCACAAGCCAAGCACCTACCTAAAGCTGGTACCAATGTGGACTGGCTTTGTCCAATCCTTGTCGTCATTTGGTTTGTCAGAACTACCTAAAAGAGGAAACAGAAGCAAACAAACAAGAAAATCTCCAGAAAAGAAGCATACTGGTGGGAGGGAAGAGAGGGATTTTTCAAAAAGCTTTTACCAAAAAAGTAGTTACTCAGGCAAAACTCTTGCTACTGTAATGAAGCTTCTGTGTTAACAAGAAGAAACTGTAAAGGTGCCTCATCCTTTCTCAATAGACAAAACAAAATAAGAAAACCCTGCAAAATGCATTTTCAATTTGCATTGAAGGTAGATTTCTTTCATTCAAGACTTTAAAGAAACCTAAATTTCTCCGTTCCCAAGGGATGCAAACTCTACACAACTTGTATATTCCACCGTATTTGTACTAAATAGTGTTTGGATCTGTATTTTGACGCACGTGACTTGTACTAGCCCTCTACGAAGAGATAGATTTCAGTCACCGTGGCATAAATGAACTCGGTGGTGCTGCTCAAAACATGCATAAGCCTAGTGATTAACAGAATTTCTGCACCTTGTAGTCTAAAAATGCGCAAGTGGGTACAATACAAAGCAGAATGAAAGTGAACAGACAGAGCGGGGGAGTGTTTTCGCAGCACGAATCACTCGTAGGAGGTTCACAGACAGTCTAGGTTAGATCCCTGGTAGAAGTGGGGGTGGGTGAGACAGAAAAGAGCCAGGAATATTAATTGCAAAGTTCATTAAAAATGAAAAATAAAAAATTGTACCTATCTTAAACCCTAGGGGTATTCATTGTTTGACATGCTTGTATGATTCTTGTTTGAACAGTTAGAAAAGTGTGCTAGAGCAATTCCACTGAGCACACACCAAAATATTCACATCGCTGAAAGCCCCAAGACATATATTGCGTATTTGAGAGAAGTAACTCCTCGTACGTGGATGGTAACAGCCCCGAACAGGCTCCCCACCTCGCTGCTGGAGAAGGGCTGCTCTGGGCATCCTAACGCAACCCACCGAGTTCAGCTTCAGAAACGAGAGGACCTCACTTCCTACCATATTGGAGCACTCGCACTGCCCAGCTTTGCTGCCCGGCAAGCAATCCCTGGCACGCGAGCTGAATTTAGACTGCTTGCAAGCTACATGGAACTAACTCAAAAACTAACAAGAGGGCCACTCTGAGCTAAATTATTTCTGAAGCTCTGTGATTGATCACTTCTTTAGCAAGTGTTTATTTAGCAAGCGTTTGTACTAAACTGCTCACTTGTTCAATAGAAATGTGTTGCCCTTGACCGAGGGAAAAAAGACTGTACAATGACAACTGCTCCTGTTCAAGGTCACCAGGTACCAAATTTACGAGTGAAACCACTTAGTAAACTGGAGACTGTGCAAATCAAGCAGTCATATAACATTCCTCTCCCTTGGTGCCCACACCAGCAGGAAGAAGCTTCATAATTCATGTCAGGGCACGCTTTCAGCAGCAAGGCCAATCGCCTAACCCAGGCGGAACGCAGAGCTGTGCTCTTTCCCTTCCTGCAGCTATCAGAGGAAGCACAAGGGGAGGCTTATTTTTAGCAGTTAGGAACAAAAGCCAACTGCGCAAGAGAGCTGTGGGTGACAAGGTTGCAAGTCACCTGGAAACAGTTACAGGCACAAGCACCATTTTGAGACTGTAAGCTCTAATTCCTGAACAATGCTTTTCTGTGCTGTAAAAGACTTGCCAAAACAACTTCTGGAACAGATGTAGCTTCTGAGTGCCATCTGCTGGCTACGCGGCTGCAGATTTGCTGGCCTCCATATTGGCGTAAATGACGTAGAAACAATGCCCAGGAAGGAAGCTATGGGTTTCCACGGATGCCAGAAGAGCAAGCCAAACTACCAGATAAAGTGGTTTTCCTCCCTAAGAACAGTTCCTCCGCTAAGACCGCAGTTTATTTTTAAATGAGGAGTGGAAAGTTATGTTGGAACTGCTAAATGCTCTGATGTATTGTAATGCACGCGCTTTGCTGGTAAAAGTCACCAAAGGAGCATTCCGTGTCCAACCAAATCATTAAAGATGATGATGTAAAACAGCACGGCAAATTGATATGCTACTGTTTAATTAAGATCCACAGGATGCTTTGAATGCAAATTTTACTTATTTGGGCAAGTCTAGGAATTTTCCACCTGAACAGTTTTGCCTGTGCGATCCATCTATATTTACTAACCAAACTGGGAAACATGAATGATGATTCTATGATTCTATGAATGTAGAGGACATTGTTGCAGTTTTATTGTGCAATTTATAGACAATCACAAATCACATTTGCTTAATTCTTTGTAATGTATTTATTCCAAAGTAGCATCTTTTGTGATTTGATCCTGCTCCAGACTTACCGCTGATTTATGATCATTTGCTATGATGATCAGCTGTTGTGCCAGACCATTCAAAAGTCTTGTTCGAAGTGAGAGGTCCTCAAAGTCATGACGAAAAGGAAATGCAATTCCATCAACTACCACCAGTCGGACCTAAACACAGAAGAAAAGGAAAAACTACCGTTATTATTCTACAAACCAATGACAAAAAGCAGTAAGACCTCTTCTTAAGTGCATCGGAATGTTTTATATAATGTGATGACAGTCTTTTATGTCATACTCAGATGTGCATGCCAGCGTAACACCTATTGGCTCTAAAAATATATGAGACAACCAGCACTCCACAAGAGTGCAGGGCGTAGCCTCAAGCTCCCCACACACCAGTACCCTTGCTAGGCGCAGTACTGCATTATGCATAGATACCAGCTCAGACCAGAGCTGAACTAGCTTAAACAGAATGCTGCACTAAGCTCTCCCATCAGTTAACTCAGCACAGAGCTGCCCTTCTGACTGTTTCCAGTTTCCCAGCTCGCTCACTTACAGCTGACTTACCTCTGCAGCACCTGATACGGAATACAAAATAACAAAGCTGGACTTAAAGCCTTGCAGAAGTGAAGCTGGAGAAAAACAGTCATTAAACATGAGAATTGTACTTCATTCAACTCTCCAGGAACACCAATTTATTTCACCTTCTCCCTCACAATTAAATCCAAACCAAAATTAGAACACATGCTGTCTGTAGTCACTGTTAAGATACCTCCTCTGATTCTAAGGCTCGTATCAGTGATCTGTCTTACAAACACGGATTTTAACAGATGCTCAGACATTCCAGACACTATGCAATGGAGCCGAGTGTCTATCTTGCCTGAAGATGTTTGCTTTGCTGAATTATTTCTTTTGTAGCAATCATTAGCTGAAGCTAGAGCACAATGCTGCCGCTGGATCAGCACCCTCAAGACACTATATAAACATTAGTCTGGGATTTTGATTTATTCTAACTGCATTTGTTGTACCTGTTTTGATGACCCAAGTTTGTCTGAAATACAGAAGGGAGATGGATAGTCTTACGGTGTCTGCACGTTCAGATGTCACTCAAATCCTAGGTTCTTGCATTAATGCACAAGACAACAAATTGGAAACAACACAAGAAAACTGATTTTCTGTATTATTGATTTAAGTTGTTACTGGGAAGTAGCTTTATGACTGGAATATACAAGCCTGCAGCAAACTCTGAAATTTCTCTCTGTGAAATGGCCCTGGGCCTCCAACTGAAAAAAAAGAATATCTTAATTTGGAAAAGACAATTAAAAAGTTAGAATTAAAATAAGGTATTCTTCCATTTTCTAATTTTTACTCCTTCCTGCAAATTATTTTCTATAAGCCTGTACTTCTTCCTCATGGATTATTTTTTTACTTTAAGAACAATCAGTTTAACAGTATAAACATGACTCATGCTAGAAAGGAATGTATACATAGTTATATAACTTGCCTATCAGATGAGTATGTCCAGGTAGGATGCAAGTTAATTTATTATCTCCCAGTTGCACTTGTTATAAAATAGCAAACAAGTAGACTTAAAGTGGTCAAAAGTAGGCTATATCGAGAAAGACTGGTCACACACATGCCTTCCCTATGTCGGTTTGTCTCTACTAGACCTTAAAGAATTATGTTTATTGTGAAAAACTATTTTCTAACATAGTCTTTTTCATATTATTGGTCTTTCTTATATTATTAACAAGATCTCAAACTAAATCATATTACCAAACGACACCCTCTACAAGTATGTATCTCTCAAAAAAACCCTAAAAGCTGGAGGTTTCCTGTGGTCCCAGTCTCAACTCCAGGTCTGCACAGAGGGATCAGACTAATTTTAATGAGAGCTGGACCGCAATGAGCAATCTGTCAAGTCACTTATAGCCTGTCCAAGGAATCACCAGAAGGTCTTACGGTTCTCCTGCAACCTTCAGTATTTCAGGCTCCAGGCCAAGCACAGATAATCAGCACAGATGGTACCAGAGAACTGCAGCCCAATGTAACTGTGCTAATGAAGCCATGTACTTTCCACAAGAGCAAACACAACAGGGCACCGTTAGTACCTGGCAGAGAAAGGGAGATACCAGACTACACTAAGCAAAAGTAAGACTCCCATCTGCGCTTTCAAGAACATAACGGCTTCCAAAAATGGAAATGATATGCAAAAGACAATCTAACTAAACAACACGGATTAGTACTCTGTTAGAATGAAGCACAAGTCATCTTCCCTGAATCCTGTTAGGGAGTGACCTGCTGTGCAGAATCGAGAAGTCTGGAAGGGAGGTGGTGAAAATCTGCCTTACAATAGCATTTCACTAAGACACTAGGCACTAGGCAACTTTTTGGCTGTAGTCCACCCAAGAGTGAAGCTGCAGGCTGTGGTTGCTTGTAGCAACAGAAGATGTATTGGAAAGAAGAAGAGTCACTTGCTGGATGCCAAGATGGTACAGGATGCTTCTGGTTCTCAGTGATCTTCTAGCACACAAAAAATGGCACTAAGCCTTTCTGATCCCCCTGCGTCGTGGTCATCACACGCACACCTGGCTCAGAGACTGTTTTGTAAAGCAGTTGTGTGATGATTCATAACCCAGTGCTCGTAGAAACGTAACAACATGCGGCAACATGGATCCAGCACCCTCACCTGAAAGTGGAGATTCAGGATGATGGCAGCAGTGGGAGCAAAAGCAAATTACTCTCAAGAGTAATTGGGATGGGAATGAAAAAGCTAACAAGCACGCAAGTTTTACATGTGTACTCTAGCATCAGTCAATATATCGCTGGCAACCTGATAAGGTACGAAGGTGTTACTCATGTTACTCATTATACCAGATTAGTATCCCTGAAAATCTTTCCTGTGAAGATGAGTCATATCTTCTGGTAAGTCTGCAGTCACCCTTACCTTTGAATGCTCTGAAAGAAAGTCTGGGAGGAGGTAGACCTGTGCAAGAAGCTCTATGTAGTCACGGCAACGGAAGTAGTATATGTGAGAAAGGATACTTTCAAGAGAGAAAGTCTCCAAAGCTTTTAGATGATCTGAGAACAAATAAATAGATGAGTAAAATGAGTCAGAAGTCTGTGCCAGCATATTGCTACTTTCATCACTATACCAAACTATGCTTTCCACATATAGCAACAGCAAAACCCCCAGAAACAGAAACCGTCAAGGTAAAGAGTGTGGGAAACATACCTTCCATCTGGCTTGAAAGTCAAGAAGGTGGTGAGCAGATGCTATCTCAGCATTTGCACTGAGATACACTGGAGCCTCCAAGGGAGTGCTCCAAAAATGAAAAATTTATTTTTGAAAAAAAGAACTTTTCCAGTAAATCATTTTCAAGCCAGAACACCACCAGAGGACAACAGTGACTATTAATCATCCATTGTTTAATGTACAGGCAGTAGCTCATTTAGTATGGTGTCCTTCTACAGCTGTGCAAACAGAAGTTTGCTGGATAAAATACTCTAAAAGTAACATAAAAGTCATGTCAGTATCCCCAACACACTGATGACATAGAATAAAACTCTTCATTAAATGCAACCTGGCTATATTGATCTTATGAAGGAGCTGAACTCCAGCTACAGTTTTACAATATGGGCCTTCAGCAGCAACATTGGCTTAAGAAATTCTGCCATTCCTCTTCTCTTTCCCCAGCTGCTCTTCCTGCCCCTGCATTGCAGCACATTATCCCTCAGTTTTGCTGACAGAGTTGTGTTTGGGTTTTGCTGTACATTCCATCATTAAAGTGATCTGTGTTAAAAAAAAAGAAAATAAAAAGCCCCAAACTCCACATACATAAAAAAAACACAAATCACCATGTAGGAAAAGAACTATTCTTAAAGTAGATGAGCTCAGTCTGTAGCATGGCTCCACATGCTGATGCAGTTCAGGGTATGATATATACAGGTGGAAATGAAAGGCTGGCAGCAAGAACTCCTTAAGCCAGCACTGCTGCCGAAACCCTCAAACTGTAAAACCGCAGCCTACGAGACTTAGCTTCACTCAGATCCTGGCCTACTAGGCAGAAAGAAACGACTTAGCAACATACCTTCTTCTTGATGAGCTTCAGCAATAAGCTGGCAATGCTGCACACAGGCAGTTGCAATATCCACTACTCTGTCTACCATAAAACTTCCTTCAGTATCAATGAACACAGCTTCTCCAGCTACGCCCCCAAAGCATTCTGGGATCTGTACGTCTACTGCCAACTGCATACTGCCATGGGAAACAGAAAAAAAGAGATATATTTACATCGCAAAGCTCTCCCCTCCCAACTCACTCCTAAAGTGACGTTTGTGCTGAGGAATACATGGAACAGGAAGCAGCACAGCCATTATCATATTTATAATGCTGTGTAAGAATCAGAGATTGCAGTCATGACAACACGAAAAATGAACCCTCTTCATAGTTAAACTAGACAAAGAAAAGTGATTCTCAGTTACACAAAAGTAATCTAAAAATAAAATACCACAGCTGTGTTTTCCCAACACCGGGCGCTCCACAGATCTCGGTGATTTTTGTTAGCTGCACACCACCTCCCAGCATATTATCTAGTGCTGAACAAAAGGTGATGATGAAGCCCTGAGCTTGCTCTTCTTCCAGAAGTTCCAGCGCTGTGCACTTTCTGGTGGCGCCTGACGGCCCAGCAGTCCTTGCTGCGTCCCCGTGACATTCCTGCCTCACAACCTGTAATGCTTCCAGAGCCTCTTCTTTGGAGATTCCAATTTCTAGAAGAGTCAAAATCATGAAACGCTACCTTATTTATATAAACAGTGATCTACTTAAAGTATGAAGAGGTAATTCAATTTGTTTGACAGAACCTGATCATTCTGCAGCGTAACACAAAAGTATTAATCTTTCTAGTATAACGATGCACACAGCTTGCCAACATCTCTGGAACTAATGATGTGATTTTCAAAAGAAATCAGAGCGGTGATGCCCTGCGTTCAGAATTCAGATGACAGTAAGTGATCTGCAAATAAACAAAATCAAAACTGCTGTTCATAGACGTGGATGAGATGTGGCAGAGCAAGCCACCTATTCCGCACTGAATGTGCTATCATTAATTTAATTTGAAGCAAATAAAGTCCTGTAAAAGAAGTCGGGTTGCAGACTAGTAAGTGACAGTGACACCTACTGATGGTACTCTGAATCCTCAGTGTATTCAAGGGATGAGCACCTTACGCATTATTTTTAGATTAGAAACACGGACGAGATACCTGCGAATATGTGTGTGTGTCTACCTGTATACACACATCTGTCAGGATCCAGCTACTCCACTTTGAGCTTCAAAGCAAAACTATCACCACATGCTATCATAGATAATAAAACTACTGATAATCAAAACCATGATACACTTCTTACAAAGGCTGTGCAAATCTTATTTTAGCTTCTTGAAAAAGGCAACTTTATGACTTCACAGCAGTTTAATTTGTTTAAAGCATGTGCAGCTGGAGAGAGAAGAGGAATGAGAGAGACAGGATCCTCTGGTGGTTCTTTTTCTGTATCCCACTTACATCACTCAGTGTAAGATGGATCTTTTGTCAAAATCGTGGGGGGTTGTTGTGTAGTTTTGTTTGTTTTGTTTTTGCTTAGGCACACGTAAAAGTCAGCAAATATTTTCCTTTTCCCACTTCCCCGGACTCGCCGAGGTCTCGGTGAGGTCTCTCAGGGGACCTTCCCCGGCCGCTCCATGTGCGCCAACCGCCTCAATACGCGAAACCCCGCTCCAACCCCCCCCCTCGCCGCCAATAAGCTACAACGAAAGCTCCGCGGAAGGCTGAGGGAAGGGCTGCGGGAGAGACCCGCCCGAAGCTGGGGGGGGGGGAGGGACAGGCCCGTGAGGCGGCCCGCGGGGGGCCCAGGCCCGCCGGGCCCCGCCGGTACCTTTGCTCAGCCCGCAGGGGCCGGTCTCCAGCAGCTCCTGCGCCGTTTGGAACCCGGCGGCGACGAGCCTCGCTCGCAGGGCTGGGGCCAGCGGCAGGCTGCCCACCTCCCGCTGCATACCGGGGCTGCCGCCGGGGCCGGGACGGGGGCCGGGGCCGCCGGGCCGCGTTAGGCCGCCACAGGGCCCGGCCCCACCCACCGCAGCGGGCGGGGACCGCCCTCACAGCCGCGCGCGAGGCGGGAGAGGGGGGGGGGAGGATGAGGAGGTGGCCGCGGCGGAGGTGGCGGCGGCCGCGCATGCGCGGCGGGCTGAGGCGCGAGGCGCGGGAGCGCGTGCCGCGGCCGTTGGGGAGGCGGCGCGCGGCGCTGAGGAGGGTGAGGCGGCCGCGCTGTGACAGGGGGTGGCAGGGGGTGACAGGTAGGGGGTGGCAGGGGGTGACAGGGTGAGCAGCCCGGGAGGGGAGTGGGGGGCTTTAGTCGTGGGAATGGGGCAGAAACAGCCAAAGGGCCGCTGGGCCTGGACAGCCCTGACCCGGGAATGGCGCTGGCTGCGGCCTGCCTTCTTCCAGTCAGAGAGGCCTGCGCACCCGACAGGGTGTCGAGGGTGACGGAGCACTGGCACGGGCTGCCCAGAGGGGCTGTGGAGTCTCCATCTCCGGAGATACTCAAACCCCCCCTGGATGCGTTCCTGTCCAACCTGCTCGGGGTGACCCTGCTCTGGCGGGGGGGTTGGAGTGGATGACCTCCAAAGGTCCCTCCCAACCCATGCCAGTCTGTGATTCCACGTGATTCAGTGTTTCTGTCATCTCCTGGTTGTCACCTCTCCCTTGTCCTCCTTGGGACCACGTGTCCCCCTGCCCAGGCCTTGCCCACTAACGCAGCCCCTCATCGCCCTGTCTCGCAGGCGGGCCTTCTCCTCAGAGGGCACGGGGGGGGTGGCGAGTGGGACTAGAGGGCTGAGGGGCCTTCACCCTCCATCTCACGGTTTGTCTGGAGGACACACCGTTGCTCATTGTTGCAGCCACTGACGTTTTTGAAGTCTTTGAGCTATGGGGTTTTGCAGCTTCATTGTATTTCACATCTTTTCCTAGTTCTGTTGAGGAAAGAAGATGGCTCACGCTCTCCCTCTTCCAATTCCCTGCCCAGTCCAGCTTGGAAGTGTAAAAGGTGACTCCCTGGAGGCTCAGCTGCATGAGTATGTCAGGCAGGGAAACTATGCGAAAGTGAAGAAGCTTCTGAAAAAAGGTAAAAGCTACGTTTAGGCAAGTGCTGGCAGGAAAGAATTACTTTTTCCTCTATGCTTATATTTGTGGTAAAATATAGTCAGCGTACTGTCGTTACAATTCAGTTTCTGTGAGTGAAATATGTGTGCAAAATGTGTTATAGTTGGCCTGTTCGGGTAAGTGGCAGTAATTTTTGCGTCAAAAAACGTTGTATGAGAATAGGTAAATTGAATCTGGAGTACTGTGTCCAGTCTGGGTCTCCCCGGTCAAGAAGGACGGGGAGAGGGTCCAGCAAAGGGCTACAAAGATGATGAGGGGACTGGAGCATCTCTCTTGTGAGGAAAGGCTGAGGGACTTGGGGCTTTTTAGTCTGGAGAAAAGAAGACTGAGGGGAGATCTTATTAATGCTTATAAATACTCAAAGGGAGGGTGCCAGGGGGATGGGAACAGCCTTTTTTCAGTGGTTCCCAGCGACAGGGCAAGGGGCAACAGGCACAAACTGGAACACAGGGAATTCTGTCTGAACGTGAGGAGGCACTCCTTCCCTGTGCGGGTGGCAGAGCAGTGGCACAGCTGCCCAGAGAGGGGGGGGAGTCTCCCACTCTGGAGCCATCCCAAACCCGCCTGGACGCCGTCCTGTGCCACTGCTGGAGGTGTCCCTGCTCTGGCAGGGGGTTGGGCTGGGGGAGCTCCAGAGGGCCCTTCCGACCCTCGCCAGTCCGGGGTTCTGTGAACGGCAAAATAAGCGTTTGGTTGTAAGGTGCTCATACGGAAATGATTGTAAAACGTCACGCCGCTCTGAGCGCGCGCCTGGAGCACCGCCCGGGCAACGGCCGCCCATGGGGGGCGTGGCGGCGCGTGTGATTGGTGGCGGGAGCAGAAGATGGAAATGAGGGGGCGTGTCCCGGGCGGCGCCCCGCGCGGCGGTGCCGCGGGCGCGGAGCGGGGCCGTGGGGCGCGGGGGGCGGTCGGTCGGGGCGGGGGCGCGGGGGGGCGGCGGTGGGTGTGGGGGTGTGGGGGCGGCGCGGGGTGTCCGTGTCCTGGAGAGCGGTGCGCGGCGGTGGGAGCGGGGCGTCGGCGGTGTGTGCGTTAAGACTATACTTTCAGGGATCATTTCTGTAGTTGGTCACTAGAGGGGAGTGATCGCACGTGATCGGCGTCACAATCCGCGAGGAGGAGCGTGGCGTTCTGTCCTGAGCGCGAGGGGGGCGTCGGCGCTGCGTATGCGGCGCCGTCGCCATCGATGACCGTTCCCGGTTGTGCCCGGGAGGGAGAGAGCGCGGGCTGAGCGGGGCGTGGCGCCGCCTTTTTTTATTCCCTGGTTCCAAAAACAGAAGTAGTGGTGAGCGGGCGGGAGCCGGAGCCCGGCGGGGGCGGCACAGAGTGTGTGCTGCGGCGCTGCGGGGGGGCTGTGAGGGTGTCTCATAGACACAGAATCCCAGGTCGGGAGGGACCTCAAGGATCGTCTGGTCCAACCTTCTCGGCAAAAGCGCGGCCTAGACAAGGCGGCCCAGCACCCTGCCTGGCTCAATCTTAAAAGCGTCCAGCATTTGGGGAATCCACTGCAGGGCTCCCTGGGGAGATTACTCCAATGGCTGCTTGTTTTCATGGTGAAAAATTGTCCTCTTGTGCCCAGTCGGAGTCTCCCCAGGAGTGACTTGTACCCATCACCCCTCGTATTTCCCATGTCTCTCCTTCTGAAAAGGGGGTCTCTGTCTTCTTGGTAGCCATCCTTTAAATACCGGAACATGGTGATAAAGTCTCCCCTAAGACTTCTTTTCTCAAGGTTGAACAAACACAATTTTCAGCCTTTCCTCATACAGCTGGCTTCCCAGTCCTTGGATCATCTTGGTGGTCCTTCTCTGGACCCTGTCCAGCCTGTCCATATCTGTTTTGTATAGCAGCAACCAAAACTGAAAACCGTATTCCAGGTGTGGCCTGACAAGAGTGGCACATTTTATTGTTTTAGTGGTTCCAAAAGCAACCGGGTTGGGGGGAGGGCTGTGTCAGGGCAGTTCCCCACCAGCCAACAAGACCTGGGGGGACATGATGACTCTTGGCCTCCTCCTGCATCCTGAGCCCCTCGGTGGGTTTTCGGTAGTCTGACAGTGTGGGCCTTCCACAGGCGGGGGCCTGGGGGGGAGCAACCCGTCTGATTCAGGTTGTGATGTCCCGTGAGATGGATTTAGTTATTCAGTGAAAAGAAATGCTTTGAGAGTTCATTAGTGCCCGGGTGTGCGAGTGAGGCAATGGTGTGTTCAAGCCGTCTGTTGGGCAGGGCGAGGTTCCAAAGCCAATGCATCCCTCCGAGAGCACCCGGCAGGAGCTGAACAGCGCTGCCAAGCGTTGGTGCCAGGGTCTCTTCTCCTCCGGCACTGTGGGGTGGGGGAAGTGTGGACTGAGACCATGTCATGGGTTAACCCCAGCCGGCAACTCAGACTGCGCAGCCGTTCACTCCCTCCTCCTCAGTGGGACGGGGGAAGAGAATCAGAAGATTAAAAGTGAGAAAACTTGTGGGTTGACATCCAGACAGTTTAATAAGTAAAGCAAAAGCTGCACACTCAAGCAAAGGAAAACGAGGAATTCATTCACTGCTTCCCATCGGCAGGCAGTGTTCAGCCATCTCCAGGGAAGCAGGGCTCTATCACCTGTAACGGTCACTTGGGAAGACAAATGCCATCACTCCAAACGTCCCCCTCTTCCTTCATCCCCAGCTTTATATACTGAGCATGACATCATATGGTATAGAATAGCCCTTTGGTCAGTTGGGGTCAGCTGTCCCGGCTGTGTCCCCTCCCGGCTTCTTGTGCACTCCCAGCCCTCGCTGCCGGGGTGGTGGTGTTAGAGGAGACGCCGCTGTCCGAGCATCCACGTGCCATCCCAGGAGTCACTCACACCGCCCGAGTCTGCCACTGCCAGGACCGGGGTCCCTTCGCAGCGGGCGGCCCCTGTGAGCCGACGGGTGCCCCTTTCCACTCGCTCGCGCGCAGGCACACAAGCACACACGCACACACTTACTCGCAGGCACACTCCTTCCTTCTTCAGGCTCGACCCTAGGTTTCCCGCAGCAGAGTCTCAGGTGTCAGATTTTATATCAATAAATAATTTAATTGAAAGGTAGAGCAGGGTCAGCCTGGGCAGGGTGCGTCTGAAAAGGGAGGGACCTCAAACAAAGAAATCCCTGGGCAGTTAGACCATTGTGGTCTATACGCGTGCTGTTCATGGGCCTTTTAGTCCAGTGGTGATTTTTGGTCTGGGTTTTTCTAAAACCTTCTTTTTTGTTTTTTTTTTTTTTTCTGTGTCCAGGCAGGCGGCCGTTGGCTGCTCTGATCTCGCAGGTTTGCTGTCTCTGCTGAGGGTTGTCACCTCCTTACCTGCTGGTGTGTGCTTCTTGTGCACCTGCACTGGCTGGCAGAAGAGGCCCAGGCTTAGGGGAAACACTACCAAAACATGAGTGTGTTATCCACATTTTATTTTATACTAAAAGACTAAAGACGCGCTGTACCAGCTGCTAGGAAAACTACTGAGAAAATTAACTCTATTGTGGCCTAAAGGCTTCAGCAAATCGAGCTGCTCGTGCTGAGTAATGCTGAGCAAACAGCATAAATCACACCATATTATAACCCTAAGTAATTTATTCTAATTAAAACTTACTTATTTAAGCTAAACAACTAATATCTCTCAACACTGTGGGTGTGGCTCCTTGGCGGGGGCGAGGCCGGGGCTGCTGGCTCCGAGCACGGAGTCGCCGAGCAGAGCGTGGGTAGAGGGGCTGCGGGGGCCGCCCCACTCAGAGGCGCCCGCGCTGCCGCCGTTGCCGTTGGGGCCCGGGCGGTCTCGGCGGGGGGCGGCAGCGGCGCCGCGGGGGGAGCGCGGCCGCAGCGCGTCCCGCAGCCGCCGCCGGGCGGGGAGCGCGTGGGGGCGGAGCGCTGCGGGGGGGCGCGGGCCGCGCGTGTGATTGGTGGCGGGAGCAGAAGATGGAAATGAGGGGGCGTGTCCCGGCCGGCGCCCCGCGCGGCGGTGCCGCGGGCGCGGAGCGGGGCCGTGGGGCGCGGGGGGCGGTCGGTCGGGGCGGGGGCGCGGGGGGGGCGGCGGTGGGTGTGGGGGTGTGGGGGCGGCGCGGGGTGTCCGTGTCCTGGAGAGCGGTGCGCGGCGGTGGGAGCGGGGCGTCGGCGGTGTGTGCGTTAAGACTATACTTTCAGGGATCATTTCTGTAGTTGGTCACTAGAGGGGAGTGATCGCACGTGATCGGCGTCACAATCCGCGAGGAGGAGCGTGGCGTTGTCTCCTGAGCGCGAGGGGGGCGTCGGCGCTGCGTATGCGGCGCCGTCGCCATCGATGACCGTTCCCGGTTGTGCCCGGGAGGGAGAGAGCGCGGGCTGAGCGGGGCGTGGCGCCGCCTTTTTTTATTCCCTGGTTCTAAAAACAGATGTCGTATGAATGGGCGGGCAGGGGGCGGTGCTGCCCCACCCGCCAACACGTCCTGGGGGACGCGGGGACTCTCGGCCGCCTCCTGTGTCCCGAGCCCCTCGGTGGGTTTCGGTAGTCTGTCGGTGTGGGCTTTCCACAGGCGGGGGCGTGGGGGGGGGAGCAACCCATGATTTAGGTTGTGATGTCCCGTGAGATGGATTTAGCTGTTCAGTGAAAAGAAATGCTTTGAGAGTTCATTAGTGCCCGGGTGTGCGAGTGAGGTGGGGGTGTGCTGGCAGTGCTGTGGAGTTGTTTCTGATGAACAGTGCTCGTCAGAGAGTGATGAGGGGCTGGGGAGAAACTACTTGTGCTTCACCTTTCATGGTGTGTAGTGGGAATGTGTGTCACTCAGGCTGGACCTGAAGCATGGTAAACCTTTGACCAGAGTCTCATGGGCATTAGGTAGAAACTGCTTGATGTTGTGCTGTTTATGCCATGCGATGCTGTGGAAGATGGGCTACGTCAGGTGGGATCCTGGGGCCACAGTGAGTGGAGTCTGGGCTTGGCAGAAGCTGCTCACTCTTACACTGCTGGCTGTGGTGTGGAAGTCCTTGGTGCTCAGACTGGATCCAGAGCTGTAAAGGATAGTGTAAATTACGATGGCACTTTGCAGGGTTGTTCTAGTTGGTATGTGAGCGTGAGCCTGAATGCCTTTGTGCCTTGGTACCCCCTGGTGAGTACCCTCCTGGCAAGCGCTGTGCAGCGCTGCTGGGTGTTGGTGCTGGGGCCTCTTCTCCTCTGGTGCCCTGGGGCAGAGGGAGCACAGACTGAGGCGGTTGTCTCTTGTGTTGTGTCATGAAAACTTCGCAACTGGCCCGTGTCATCCGAGGAGAGAGGCTGGGATGCAAAGCATAGAATTACAAGAGTAATTCTTGACTCATAGACACGGGCTGTCCCACTCAAACTGGGGCACCCCAGATGCAGGCTTACGTGTGGTTCTTACACCTTTCAGGCATTCAGGTGCAAGATGAATTGACCAGTGAGTGATTAACACACCTGCACACACACACTACTGTTTTGCAAAGCAACTCTAATTCTGTAGCATCATTATCTATTTGCCTCTTCCTGGATCTGGGTGTCCACGGAGTCAGTCTTGCTGCAGGCCCTTATCTCTGATGCCAAACAGTCACAGAATGGTTTGGGTTGGAAGGGACCTTGAAGATTATCTCATTCCACCCCCCTGCCCTGGGCAGGGACACCTCCCCCCAGCCCAGGGTGCTCCAAGCCCCGTCCAACCCGGCCTTGAACACCTCCAGGGATGAGGCAGCCACAGCTTCTCGGGGCAGCCTGGGCCAGGCTCTCACACCCTCATAGTGAAAAATTTCTTCCTTGTATCTGATCTAAATTTCCCTCTTTCAGTTTGGAGCCATCACCCCTTCTCCTATTGCTACACTCCCTGATCAAGAGTCCCTCCCCAGCTTTCCTGTAGCCCCATTAGGGACTGGAAGGCCGCAATAACGTCTCCCCGGAGCCTTCTCTTCTCCAGGCTGAACACCCCCCCTCTCCCAGCCTGTCCTCCCAGCAGAGGGGCTACAGCCCTTGCAGCATCTCTGTACCCTCCTCTGGCCCCGCTCCAACAGGTCCGTGTCCTCCTTATGTTGGGGGCCCCAGAGCTGGAGGCAGCACCGCAGGGGGGAGTGTTTCACAGAGGTGCGAGGGGGTTGGGGTGCTGGCCTTGCCTCGGTAGTCCAGGGCTCTCTCTTTATTCTTCCTGGGCAGCTTTTAAGTTCCAGGAAACAAAGGTCATTCCCTTCAGGGTGGGGGCTGTCCTTCTCCTTGCCATGAGCTGGGGACTTTTAGTTGTGCTTGCTCAACCATGACTATGCAGTGTGTCATTATATATCTTAAGAAGGTTGATGCAATTTCATCCTATAGACACTAATCGGTACACTCGTTAGGCAATGAGGTTTCTCTAACAGTTGTCAGGAGGAGGTGTTTCATGGCGCCTGGGTGACGTCGAAGGAAGCGTAGGCTTTTGCGCGACCTTAACGCGTGGGTGGCACTGCCGTTCGGGGGTCTGGACCCTCCTCGGGCTCTTTGGGATTCACCGGTTGAGGGGCGGTGCTCTCTGTCGGTACCGGACGGAGCTGCAGCCGCCCCCGCCCGGCGGTGACGCGCTGCGCTGCCGCGGGACCGAGCTGTGGGCACCGCCCTTGCCCGGGCGGGGCGTGTCCGCGCGTGTGATTGGTGGCGGGAGCAGAAGATGGAAATGAGGGGGCGTGTCCCGGGCGGCGCCCCGCGCGGCGGTGCCGCGGGCGCGGAGCGGGGCCGTGGGGCGCGGGGGGCGGTCGGGCGGGGCGGGGCCGCGGGGGGGCGGCGGTGGGTGTGGGGGTGTGGGGGCGGCGCGGGGTGTCCGTGTCCTGGAGAGCGGTGCGCGGCGGTGGGAGCGGGGCGTCGGCGGTGTGTGCGTTAAGACTATACTTTCAGGGATCATTTCTGTAGTTGGTCACTAGAGGGGAGTGATCGCACGTGATCGGCGTCACAATCCGCGAGGAGGAGCGTGGCGTTCTCTCCTGAGCGCGAGGGGGGCGTCGGCGCTCCGTATGCGGTGCCGTCGCCATCGATGACCGTTCCCGGTTGTGCCCGGGAGGGAGAGAGCGCGGGCTGAGCGGGGCGTGGCGCCGCCTTTTTTTATTCCCTGGTTCTAAAAACAGAAGTAGTGGTGAGCGGGCGGGGGCGGCACAGAGTGTGTGCTGCGGCGCTGCGGGGGGGCTGTGAGGGTGTCTCATAGACACAGAATCCCAGGTCGGGAGGGACCTCAAGCATCATCTGGTCCAACCTTCTCGGCAAAAGCGCGGCCTAGACAAGGCGGCCCAGCACCCTGCCTGGCTCAATCTTAAAAGCGTCCAGTGTTTGGGGAATCCGCCGCAGGGCTCCCTGGGGAGATTACTCCAATGGCTGCTTGTTTTCATGGTGAAAAATTGTCCTCTTGTGCCCAGTCAGAGTCTCCCCAGGAGTGACTTGTACCCATTACCCAATGTCTTTTCTGTGTGACTCCGTGTAAAAAGACAATCTCCATCTTCCTGGTAGCCACCCTTTAAATACTGGAACATGGTGATAAGGTCTCCCCTAAGCCTTCTTTTCTCAAGGCTGAACAAACCCACTTCTCTCAGCCTTTCCTCATACAGCTGGCTTCCCAGTCCTTGGATCATCTTGGTGGTCCTTCTCTGGACCCTGTCCAGCCTGTCCATATCTGTTTTTTATAATGGGGACCAAAACTGAGCACAGTATTCCAGGTGTGGCCTGACCAGCGCTGAGCAGAGTTGGATAATGATTTCTTTCTCTCTGTTGGTGATGCCCTTGTTGATGCAACCCAGCATCCTGTTGGCTTTCTTTGCTGCACCAGCGCACTGTGCACTCATATTGAGCTGCTTGTCCACCAGGACGCCCAGGTCTATTTCCACAGAGCTGCTCCCCAGCCAGGTACATCCTAGCCCATGCTGCACTCCTGAGTTATTTTTTCTCACGTGCAAGACCTTACACTTGTTCTAGTTGAAATTCACAAGATTCTTGTTAGCCCACTCTTCCAGCCTGTCCAGGTCTTCCTGCAGGGTGGCTCTCCCTTCCCAAGTGTCCACGTCCCCACTCAGTTTGATATCATCAGCGAACTTTGTCCGCGTACGCTTGATCCCATCATCCGCATCACTTATGAAGAATATTAAACAGCGTTGTGCCCAGTATCGATCCCCGCGGGACCCCACTTGTGACAGGTTGCCAATTTGAGAAGGAGCTAATGACCATGCCCTCCCGGTACAGCCGTCAGCCCGTTCCCCCCCACCGCACAGACCACTTGTCTGGACTGTAATGCACCAGTTTCTCTAGGAGGAGGCTGTGGGGAACCATGTCAAAAGCCTCAGAGACACCCAGGTAGACAATGTCCACCGCTGGCCCCACACCAACCGAGCACGTTCCTTTGTCGTTTTAGTGCTTTTGGGAAGGGGTGAAAGTGTGTTGGGGCCAGGGAGACCCCGCTCTGCTCCCCGTCGCGTCGCCGGTCCCTGAAGGCCGGGTGGCTGTGGAGCTGCGGGTGCCGCTCCTTGGCGAGGCTGAAGCTGCTGGCTCTGAGTACAGGGTCGCTGGGCAGCGCGGGGGAGAGGGGCTTCAGGGCTGTTACAGAAGAGTCCAAGAATCCTTCCTGCTGAGTTGTGAGGTTCAGACTGGACCCTCTTGCTTCTAAGCTCCTTCTCAGAGAGGAGTCCAGGTGTGGCTGGATCCAGCCTTAGCCTCCGACTGGAAAGAAGAGTTCGGACCCCAAGTTCTGCCGCAGAGTCGGTTTATTTCAGGTCAGGCTGGGTGCCTCGATGAGGAGGGACCCCCTCGGTTATTTTCCTGTGCATTTTAAGGCCTCACAGTCTACTACATGAGGTGTTCACACGCCTGTCCACGCAACACGCATGGACTTTTTGTCTGATCAATTTAACAGCCACTTTTCCTCTACGATGGTTGGAGTAACGATGGTAAGGCCTCCTCTGCCTGCACCTCCTGCTCGTGCTGCGGCTTCTGGGCCACGTCCTGGAGCGAACATTTCCTGCCATAGAAGCGCTGCAGGCCTGGAAGAGAGCAAAGGGGACGGGGGGATGTACTCGCTCGGCACAGCCCACCCCCCTGCCGGTCCCCCACTTACTGCCCATGTGCTTCTTGCCGGCCCTGTGGACTGTTAGCATGTCCAGCGTGTCAAAGACGGGGCAGTGGGCACACACTGTGCAGGCGTACCTATGCCAAGGGGGGGAAAGCTGCTTTCAAATTTTATCTGCTCGTGCAGTTTCATTATCCTCCCGACTTGTCTGCACTTGGGTCCCGTCTGTCTTCAGTTGACTTCAGATGGAATGGTTTTTCTCTTTGAAGGTTTTTCCCTTGAATTATGGGCTCGGTTCAGTTTATCTCGCTGTGCAAGACTCCCAGTACTTCTCCTTTTCGACTAAGCAAAGGTTCAGCTACGGTTGAGTCATGGTGTGCGGCCCAAGGCTTCTGCACTGCAGTCACTCGTGCCAAGCAAAGCCACTCAAGTTTCAGTTTAACCTAATCAGGCAATCACCGGGTCAATTCTGGTGTTCTATGAGTACACTATTCTAATCCCCAACGGGGGCTGCCGCCGCCCCGCACAGAGCCGCCCGCGCTGCCGCCGTTGCCGTTGGGTCCCCGGTGCAGCGGCGGCGGGAGCGGGGCCCGGGCGGTCTCGGGGGGGGGGGGGGGGGGGCGGCAGCGGCGCCGCGGGGGGGGGGCGCGGCCGAAGCGCGTCCCGCAGCCGCCGCCGGGCGGGGGAGCGCGTGGGGGGCGTGGCGCTGCGTGGGGGCGTGGCGGCGCGTGTGATTGGTGGCGGGAGCAGAAGATGGAAATGAGGGGGGCGTGTCCCGGCCGGCGCCCCGCGCGGCGGTGCCGCGGGCGCGGAGCGGGGCCGTGGGGCGCGGGGGGCGGTCGGTCGGGGCGGGGGCGCGGGGGGGGCGGCGGTGGGTGTGGGGGTGTGGGGGCGGCGCGGGGTGTCCGTGTCCTGGAGAGCGGTGCGCGGCGGTGGGAGCGGGGCGTCGGCGGTGTGTGCGTTAAGACTATACTTTCAGGGATCATTTCTGTAGTTGGTCACTAGAGGGGAGTGATCGCACGTGATCGGCGTCACAATCCGCGAGGAGGAGCGTGGCGTTCTCTCCTGAGCGCGAGGGGGGGCGTCGGCACTGCGTATGCGGCGCCGTCGCCATCGATGACCGTTCCCGGTTGTGCCCGGGAGGGAGAGAGCGCGGGCTGAGCGGGGCGTGGCGCCGCCTTTTTTTATTCTCTGGTTCCAAAAACAGATTTGTTTCCTTGTCTGTGACTGCGCTCACTACGTAGTAACAGTTGCGGGTCCGTGTCCCTCTGGGCCACCTTCTTCATGAAAAGGAATTCATTATTTTGAACATCATTCATATTAACGTGATAATCTATTCATCTAACTGTTCATTACTGCTTTAGAAGAGTTTTGGTTTTTATTAATGCGGTCCTCTGGTGTTATCTGTGCTCATCCAGGTCAGCACTTTGCCTCTTGTGTTTAGGCGTCCTTTATTTGAAAACAGCGTAGGCAAGCGGTGCATCGTGTGTATAGAAAGTTACACGGAAGGTCGTTTGCTCTTTTTTCAATTTCTGTTAATATTACATTTTCATATTTCCACTTTTTCAGAGGGAATATGGCAGTCAGTTTCAGTGTTAGTGAACCCTTGCTTTTTATTCAGGTTCGGGGGGAACGAGCACTCACCTCCTCATCTTTTGTTTTCTTGTAGGTATTTTTGTTGATGCTGTTAATTCCATGGGCCAAACTTCACTCTTCACTGCTGCATTGCTAGGTCTTCATAAAATAGTGGATGTGCTGTTGGATTATGGCTCAGATGCTAATCAGTTAAGTATAAAAATATTTTTTTTATTAAATTGAAATTAACATTTAATCTTTTAGTGGTTTTAGTCAATGTAATACACAATATTCACTGTATATAAATGAAGATGTGCTTAAAATGCGTGTTGCTATTTTAGCCAAAGATCCTCAGAAGTAAGTAGGTGCCTAATTTTCCCTATTTCGTGGTGTATGTTGTTGTTTGGGAGTACGTAAGCATTCTAGGTATGTTGCTTTTGTCCCCAGAAGCACAGCTGGTTGAGTGTAGTAGGGGTAGGTTGAAACATCTCTGCTTTAACATTCCTCAGTCGCTGTTATGATGGAAGCACCCCAGTCCATGCAGCTGCGTTCTCAGGAAATCAGAGGATTCTTAGCAAGTTACTGGACGAAGGAGGTGATCTGAGGGTACATGATAAAAGTGGAAACAATCCTCAGTGCTGGGCTATGTCCGCAGAAAAAGAAAGCAGTGCTCAGGTATGTGTGTGCAATATGTGTTGAATACGTACTAGACACGTGCTCACATCTTCATCTTAAAGTGAAGAGACTCCAACATTCCAGGGAGAAATTCTTGGCTTTTACATGTTAGATAACTATTTAACATTATTTTTCAACGTCAGTAATGGTATTTTGAAGTCCTCATGATTCAGATTATTTAACTAAGGTTCTGCTCAGGTGCAGGGTCGTGTCTGTCTCTAACTTGTTAGGACCTTGATGTGTAAGTGTGCAGTGAGGAGGACGACAGGCTCTTGTTTTCAACCCCTGATGTATGTAGTTTGTTTGCATGTATGTGCAGTTCGGGAATAAAGCTGAAGCAGTTTTCAAGTCTATCTCAGTCTGTGCAGGAGCAGTGTCAGCAAATGTGTCATTTTTGCTAGCATGGGAGCAAAATATATCAAGAAGGCTTATTCATGACTGCAATATTGATTTAAAACTCATAATATAATACTCCTCTTTCCTGTTATTACAATGCTCCTCTTAAAAAGAAACCTAGTATTAAAATCTTCAGTGGGTAAACGTCTTGAAAGTTAGTCATGTAGTGTTTGAAGTAAGCTTTCATTACATTTTCATGTAATTGATTTTTGTGAAGTTTTTCTGTGTATCCATTTCTTGAAATGCCTATTTAAATATTGCAAGTAATGAATTATTTTTTCAGTAGTCATGATCTATCAATTTAAAATGGTGTCTTTTACAGTTCTGAAGCAAGTTTTTTTGGTTGTTTTTCCCTCCCCCTCCTCTCTAGATGCTGGAATTTATTCAGCGTTGTACATTCCACATGCAGGCTGTCATTCAAAATTTTCCATCTGATCTACTCAGGAAGGTTGGCTCATCAAAAGCACTGGTCTGCAGTCCATCTAGGTTTGGTGGCCTTGTTCAAGGGTAAGAACATCTTCTCAAGTACTGAGGGACTGAACTACAAGGACTTTTCCTTCCACATTCTGTTATCTTAAAATTAATGTGTTCTTGTTTCTTTTTGACAAGATCAGATTTAAAACCAATGCGTGGAAGGAATGGTGATTTTTTTTTTTTTTTTTTCCTGGTATGAGAGTTCCAGATAGAAACTTGATAGTTGTAAATGTCTGTGTATTAAAGAGATACTCTTGAAATCAGCAATATGAAGTATTGGATTTTAATAGTATTAAAATGGCGGTAACATGAAGTAGTTTGTTTCCTGACCTTTTAAGGTCACTGCAAATCTTTTGGGAGTGTGTTTCCAACCGTTTCAAGAGCTTTTATGTCAGGTACCTGTTAGGAAAAATACATACTTGTGAACAAAAAGTGATGCACGATGCCTATATATATATTTTTAACTGGCTATCTTGCTTTAAACAAATATGTATCATAACAGTGTATCTAAAAGGTTTTAATGAGTTGCAGATGCTGAAATTCAAAATTATTGTGCATTAGACTTTTTATGTGGGACCGGACAAATGCAACATTTGAAATACATGGCTGTTGCAGAACTTCTGCATTTTTCTCTCTCCCTTGTTTTTGTATTTAACTCAAAGCCTTGGCATGTTAGTTACTCTTATTGCTTATGTTTTTGATACTTAGAAATGTTGGCAGTCCTCTGGGTAGATTTCTAAAAGGTGGAGTTAATGCAACCAAGAACATTTACAGCTTTGGTTTTGGGAAGGTAAGATGCTGTGGGTAATGGTTTTCTAATGGTATTAGTACAGTTTTTCAGAGTCACATATTCTTCACAGTAATTATCCCACCTGTGTTATTTTTCATTTTTAGTGTATTCTTATTTCTACTGAAATGGTGGGGAAAAACTGGGGAGACCGCAAATGTTCAGGCCTTTAGTCGTTAGTAGGCCCTATCACAGGTAACTGTTTTGGAACAGGCAGTAGAAACTCTCCTGTTAAATGTCACCTGTGGGAGTTCTTAGTGAGTGTTTCTGCTCTCCCTATTTCAACTTCACTAGAAAGTTAAGCTTTTGACATCGATATCAACATTTCATTTTGATGCTTTGGCTGGTGCTCCCATTGCAGTGGTTGCATTCAGGTTTTTAGTGAGGTTGCGGGAGAGGTGATGGATCTTGGGAACTGTTGCATATTCCTTTTGGTTATGCCCTGGTGTTGTGTCAGTTTTATCTTGCAGGCAGTGGGCATCTAGGGTACTTGGCATCTCTCCCTATTATTGGGGAAAAAGATGTGGTTCAGGCAGATGATGAACCAACATTTTCTTACCATGTTGGACCATACATGATCATGACAAAGTAAGTGGAATCAAAGGGATTTTAGCCCCTCTTGGTGTGTATCTGTTACTATTAAGCAGCAAGTTGTTGTACCAGTTGCCTTGTTTCGATAGTTTTCCTTGTATATTCTATATTCATCCACTGCTTTCTGCTTGCAACTTGTTTTCTGCAGTCCACTGATTAATATCTTCTTCAAACCCTCTTGATATCTGTATGTTGCTCTGGTCCTTTCCAGCACTATTAACCCAATTATGGTTATTCGCTGATAGCAGTGTTTCAGTACCGATTCCTTTTGTGGTGGGAAATACGTTGCTGGGCGTGCACAGATCGCGTTGTTCGGTGTTTAGTCTTTGTAATTGTTGGGTGAGACCTCAGGCTCTGGGTACGCATGTCTGCAGCCCATTTGCTCAAACCTGTGGTGAAATGAGAGTTGCGAGCGCAGACTGAGCCTTTTTTTTCATCTTTTGTATCGTGTAGCAAGTAATTGTGCTGCAGAGGCATCTGAGAATTGGCAAATTGGTGATTTAATTTTCCCAAAGCTCTGACTTGTATCACTGTGGGCTGATGGCCTTCAGTGAAATGAGTTTTAGAGTGTCCTTGTTCTTTACCTTGGATCATGGAAGGGTAGCATCTTGGGGCAGCAAACCTGTCCTGTTACATCCAGCCTTTAACAGGATGAAAATTGATTGTCAATTTGAAAGAGTATATGCTGTAGCCAGGATCATTGAAGTAATGTTACTAACAGTAGGAGACAGCACCAGAGCATTTCAGAATTGCAAAATTATTTGTAAGTAATCCCATAACGGCCGAAAGCATCTCATAGAAATTCCTCCTCTTCTCCTTGCAGCTTAATGTGGGAAGGCAGCAGAGTTACAGTGAAGGAACTGAGCTTTGAGCCCCATCAGAACTGTAGTAAACTACACTTGGCTGATCTTCTTGTTGCAGAGCAGGAGCGCAGTAGGTAAGAAAGAATGTGCGGTAGCGACGAGTGCTCCTGGGGTTTGGGTATCTCCAGTGATGTGAGGAAGTGTGATTAGCCCCAAGGAGGACTGTCAGGCTGTGGTTGCACTTTCTCTCCAAATGAGAAATACAGGTCTCTTCTTCTGTCTCTTCCCACTCCATTTGCTCCTCAGTGGATAATACAGGAGAAGATGGTACTCTCTTCTCGTGTGTCTGGATGAATGCTTCATTGCACGTTTCTTGGATGGATTATTTATAGATCCTCCTAGTTGTGATAGTAAGCACCGTTTCCTAAATGCCTCTTAATCTATGGTTCTTTTAGAATTTGGGGTATTTTAATGAAAAGTTAGAAGCATTCACGTTGTATTGATAAAAACACCTAGAATGCCAGGACTCTCTCTCTTTTTATCTCAGGTTTGCCTTACAATTTTTTTCCTCTCTCTTTGCAGTCAACTCCGTCATCCTCATTTGCTACAGTTGATGTCTGTTTGTCTGTCTAGTGACTTGGAGAAAACCCGTTTAGTATATGAAAGGGTTAACTTTGGTTCTCTGTACAGCATCCTTCATGAACGGGTAATTGGAATACTTGTTTTTTAAATAGTAATTGATTGAGAGGAAGAGATTTAGTAACTACATCTACCATCTCTACTCAAAGAACAAGAAGGCAAAATCGGCAGTCTGTCTATCTGGGTTTCTATTTCATGGCACAGTGTCAGATACTCTGTATAAGCTGGTGAAGTTTGTAATTGGCAAATACTTCAGTTAATGTCTGGGTGCAATTGCATTGATTTTCTTGTTTGATGTCAGTCTTAAAACGGCTGCTGTTAAATTCAATTGAACGTTTAATCTTCTGCATGTGGTTGTATACTGCAGATGTGGCGAGAGCAGCTTTTGCCCTTGAATATGGCATGCAGTACGTTGCAGACTGCCTGTGTGTAAAAGTCAGGGCTTGAACTCAGTTGTGGTTTGTTTTTTTTTCTTTTTTAATGATCAGCTGATCTGTGGTTTATTTTTGTTATTCCATATTTTTCCCTTCTTTTTTTTCAGTTAATTGAGTTCTTATTTATTTCTTTAACTGTTTGAATGCAGACATCTGAGTTACTGGAGAAATTGCAGTCAAAGGCAAGAAATTCTAAGTTCTGTCTGCTTCAGAGTGAATTTAGGCATAGTCAGAATCTTTTTTTTTTCTTAATTACTTTTTAAGGTGTTATTGGTTGGTTTGATATTGAGAATGGCCATTATTTAGCAAGTGCAATTCATCTGACTTTTGCTACAGTGCGTTTCATGTTTGCTTTCTTTGCCTTCTTCTGTACAATAATAGTTTTCTCCTACATCCAGCTTTAAAGGCCTGCCATATAAATTTGGTACTTTTGGGTGGTTTGTTTTTTGGTTTTTTTTCAGCGTACAGAATTCCCAGTACTGCACATGGAGACAATTTTGCATGTGCTGCTTCAAATTAATGATGCTTTGCGTTTTCTACACTCTCGTGGATTTATCCACCGTTCAGTCACCTCCTACGCTATTCAAATTGTTTCTTCCGGTGAGGCAAAGCTATGCAACTTGGAATACATGATAGAGAGGTAAAGAACTTCCTCACTGTTTCTGTGAAACGGACAAACACAAGTAAAGTCAAATTTAGTGCTAAATTCTGCTGCAGTGCCCCTCTTGATGACTAGGGGCTCCTGTCTCTGAGTCAGACAATAGAGTTGCAGGAGTGAAGAACTCCAAATTATTACTGCTCAGGTATGTTAACTTTGCCACAGGCAGTATGGCAAATTTCAGGTGGACTTAGTTTCTCTGATATAAGCATCTGAAAATAGAAACTAGTAAGAGAAGCAGCTCTTTACTGGAGTATAAAAATACCATCATAGAGAAATGGAACCTAATCTTACAGAACAGAGATGAAATTCCTCTTTGAGTCACTAATTCTGCTGCTGGGCTGGAAATAATTTAAGTCTCCTCCTGTTACACTGAACTTGTGCTTATGGAGGCTTGCCTAAAGTGGTTGATGATTCCACACCTGATTGAACTGGTAGTAATTAAGTGCCACCAGTGACAAAAAGAGCATTTCTTTTATGAGAGACACCATTCATTTAATCTGGCTAAATTACTACTTCTGTACATTTTTTTGCTTATTTCCTGTAGAGCAGTCTGATTAGAAAGGAACTAAATGGCTGGTTAGACTGTAAAGAAAAAGAGTAAAATTGGTAATAAACAAAAGTTTGCTGATGGTAATGTCCTGAAAGGAGCAAAGATACTTCCTAACCTCCTTGCAAACTCATTTTTAAATAAATCTCGGCAAATTCTTGAAAATTTCAGGTACAGCTTACTGTGAAATGAATAACAAAACCCCCTGTAGTTAAATGTGAGGAGGAAGGTATCTTCTAGACATACATATACATTGCAAAATAAATATTGACAGGGTAGGTGGCACCTTCTTGTGTTTTGTCCATGGTCAGAGAACGCTGGCCAGAGCTAAAGGGTTGTTTCTAAAATTCCTACTGGGAAAATTTAAACTTTGATTTCTTTTTGAGTGTAAATTTGTTAAAGGAGGTATTACTTTCGCCAGAAAGTCTTTGCTGTAAGGTGCCAAAATACATTTTTGGTGAGAAAATATTACACATTTTTATTTGCAGGACTCTGGACCTTGTAGGTATTTAAACTAAAAGCAGATGTAACAAACTCAGGTTTTAATTCCAAAAAGTATAGATTCTAGTTGTGTGTGCTGTATGTCCCAATTTACAACTCTTTTCCCTTTATACAGCAAAGATGGCGGAGAACACAGCGATCTGACACGTATCCCTGTCCCAGTCCAGCTCTATAAGTGGTGCTCTCCTGAAGTAGTTCTTGAAAAAGTTATCACGGTCAAATCGGATATTTATAGCTTCTGTGCAGTAGTGCAGGAGGCCTTGACAGGTATATCTATAGGTTTAGGCTTTTATCACTCGGGTAACCCACTGAATGTTTTCCTTGCAGACTGTCAGCCTCCTAATGTCTGTGTAATTCCCCTGTGTGACTGGATAGAACCTTGCTGTGATGGCTCATACAGAGTTAACTTGGAAAAGGAACCCTCCAGGCAAAAAAAACCCTCAAATGTTAATGTCAATAGCAAAGGCTACTGGAAACTTTTGTAAAATGTAATCAGAAAACTTAAAATTGCATGACTAAAGGATGAGATTAATGGTTGGTATTAGAGAGAGACAATTTTGTGTATGGTGTTTTTCTGCTATTTGTCTTTATTCTTCATATGAGGATAGCAGAACATTCAATTAGCTCTTTGCAATGTACAAAATGAGGCTGTGCAGCTTTCATCTTTTTGATCACTAAGATAACTTACAGATAACGTATTGTTATTACAGATAATGTAATGTATATTATGTATTGACTGTGACTATTTTGACAGCGAAATGGGATAAATAATTACCCTAAACATTAAACCCTCTATTAACTAGCTGGTAATGAAGAATCCGGAGCGTGGTTTATAGTGTAACTGTCCTCTAGAGATTGCTTTCAGCTCCCTTTAAAGCATCCACTGTTGAAATAAGATAGGGAGGAGACACCAGACTGGAGTGAGTGCTCACTTTGTTTGTGACAGTAGTTTTAAATTAGGGAATGTGCAGACAATAATGCTTCAGTATCTATGATTCTTTCCCTTTTTTTTTTTTTTTTCACTTTCATTAGCATTGATACGCAGCTTGTAACATAAAGTCTATATGTCTTGCAGAGACCCCTCCCTGGAAAGGTTTTGAAGATTCAGTTATTAAACAGCTCATAATTTCGGGACAACAGTTAGAAGCAGATGTCAGACTTCCTATGCCCTATTATGATATTGTAAAATCAGGGCTAGAACCTAAACAGAAGAACCGCTCCATGAAACTTCAGGATATTCAATACATACTGAAAAATGACTTAAAGGTGACTTCCAGGATTGTAGCCTTTCACATATTTAAAATGGCAGAATTTTCTGTCCCTTCAAATTCAAGTTGTTCTGCTTAAATCTAGGCGGGAGGTAGTCTAAACATTGAATATCGTTTTCTGATGATGGAGGCAAACCACTTTAAGAGAGAAGGTAGAGACCTTGAACTGTCAAATATAGTCATCTTTTATTCCATTTTTTGTATTACAGGACTTAACTAAGTCTCACACTGTTCATGCTGATGAAATGTCAAAAGCACAAAGACCCGCTGGTTCTGCAGATGTGAACGTCTGTTTGGCATCAGCTTTTAGCTACCAGAAGAGAACGCAGGAATTGCAGGGAGAAGAGATAACCGAGGCTGGTGAGTTCCTTCTAGCAAGATGTCGTGTGTCCTTCACTCAGCATGTTCCTCAGTCCATAAAGGTCTAATATAAATAATTAAACTGTGAGCGCTTACACATTTTATGACATAGTTTGAAAATAGAAAGCAGTTAGCTTTGGATTCTAGGTGTCACCCTAATTGTTAATGTAAACTCAAAACTATAAGTCTGGTTAATATTTCAAGTTCAGGCACGCTGTTTTCAGCAGAGGTGTTAAATGCTGCTTATGTCATCTCTAAAAGACATTAACGCCTAAGTGTACGAAAGCAGTGTGTTTGATGGACATCTGGAGAAATGGCTTAACACTTATATTTTTCAGACAGACCTACTGCCCCAAGATACTCTCTCCTTCCTGAGGAGAATAGTGCTTTAATTGACCAAGAGGCATCAACCAGTCTACAGCCAGTTGCACAGGACAAAAATGGTGATGTAGCATCTGAACTCCAGACAACCTGCAGTGTCAGCGATGTGGATGACAGCCTCCGTAGCTTTGAAAACAATGAAATCTTCGTCAATTTTCCAGAATGTCATGAAGATTTCCTGGAAGAAGAAGCTGAATTAGGTCAAACTCTAAAAGATGAAAAAAGGCAACAGAAGGAAGAACATAAGGCTGTCCTCAGAGACCTATATGCATCCCCTGGAGCGCACTGTGAGCTGGTTTATGAGGAAGGTGGCTTTTCAGAATCGGTTACAGAGTACACTATGGAAGTGGAGGAGAGAATAAGTGAGGCCTCTGACCTATGCATGCTGACACAGGCGAGAGGAGATGCTGGGGTAAGAATGAGTAGTCCATCGCAAGAGGAGCAGTACATCAGGAAATGTGTTCTTGATGTAAAGATTATACAAAGCATGTTGCGTGAGGCAGAAGATTATCTGCACCGAACAGAGGAGAAACTGGACAAAATAGAGGCCATTGAAAAGCAAAAGAAGCTGCTCCAGGAAATCACAATGAATCCACTTTCTAAGCAAACATGTCAAGAAGGATGCTGGGACACATCTGATGATACTTCCCAAAATACCAGTAATCTTTTTTCTGGAGGTAATATTTTTTCATGGAAGGCTATAGGTCCACTGTCAAGTGTCTATATTCCACCACTGATAACATGTCAGGCACAAGGAGGATTAGGTGGAGACAGTTTCCAAGCTGTTTCCGAGACAGCAAAGGAAATGGAGGCCATTCAAAATGAAAAGTCGAAGTGGTTTCATGAGATAAGTAAGAGTAAAAATGAAAACAACCATCATGATCTCAGCTGCAGTGCGGTGAAAAGCCTGGACGATCAAATGAGCCTAGAGCATGAGGTAAAATATTGAGCAGGTTGACTGTGTTTATCACTTCTGTATACTTTAGCAGGTAGAGACGTTGGTTATGGATGGTGTCTAAGAGGAGGGATGAATCTGTCTTTTAAAATATATACACATAATATATGCATTATATATAGGAATGAAAATAGTCAGCTCAGCAGTGCAATAGTATTATTTCTTCTCCCTCCGCCCAGCAAAATACTCATCCAGTGGCTCACGGGGGAATAAAATCCTGTACTGAAATGGAGATGGGACTGTCAGGCAAAAGGGCAAGCGGAGATAAATTTTCATTTGTATACTTAGTTATATACTTAGTTATGTCATTAGTAAGGGCTTCTAGATCATTTTCATTATTAAACATAAGTAGTTGACATGCTTAGCCCAAAGAGAAAGAGAGAAATTCATGTACCTATCTGCTGTACGAATAATTTTGAGTCATTTAGGTCCACTCATTCCCTTGGGAACTACGTGTTACGACAGTCTGCCTGCATACAAATGAAACCTGCGATAAATCCAGGGCAGAGTTTTTACTAGGCTAAAGCCTGGAGTTGTCACTCTTTCTCATGAGCAGTTACACTAAAATATGACCTAGGGAATAAAGTTTGCACTGTCTGGTTCTCAGTCTGTGTCATAGACAGCTCAACTAGTAATTACTAGAATGCCCAACTTGTGCTGAATCATGGCTTGTTGGACTCATTTCAGCATTTACTCCCACATGTATCTGTAAGAGGCAAAAAAAAGTTCAACTTGCAGTGTCAGAGAGGAGGTGATTCACATTCTGCAGCAAGTGGAAGTGAAGAGGAGAGGTGGTGAGTTTTGATTGTATTCACAGAAGAGTTAAGTCTAGCAGATTCATCTTGATACAGCCACTGTCAAAGGTAGACATGTCCAGGATCAAGGATGGCATTAAATGTTTTTTCAGTAAGCCAAAAGCCATCTGTCCAATTAGGACCCTACTGTGAGTCATCATCCGCTGCAGAGCTGACAGGGTAACTGCTGTGACAGGGCAGTTACTTTTAAAGCATGACGTTCAGATTCCAGATGCCTCTCTGATGGAGGTCAGTGGTCCAAAACTGTAACGGTGCCTAAGGAGAGCAATCTAATGAGTTACTAGTAAGGGCGGTTCTCCTCTCTGTGGGCAGCCTCATTCAATTCTCAGTATAAATACTTTGGCTTTCATAGGTGTAGGACTAGGGCCTATGTTAGGGGCTGTGGGAGCAGAACAGTCTTGCTAAACTCAGTGACAACAGAGCATACGTTACGTCATTATGTTTGCTGTACTTTTTAATGTCATCCCTTTATATTTCTAAGTATGGGTGGAAAGTACACGTTAGAAGTACATGGCAAAACTTGTGCAAATTAACGTCTCTTGTTAGTTGGAAAGATGAGGACTGGCACCTCCTTCAATGTTTGGGTCAAATCAGTCAGTAAAACTGTTCCAGTTTTTAAGTTGAATTGTGACCCAGTTGGATCAGTTAGGCCCACTAGCAAAGGACATGTTTGGTTAGAACATAAATATGCCAGATGCTGACATGTGGTTAGATGGTCAAGTGAACGAATTCTAGATTTGAATCGGGTTGGTGGTAGGATTGTTGTTATCCAGGTCTGAAGTTCTGAGTATCTTAAGTTGTCCACTGATCACCTCACTGACCTGAATAGAACAAATCTCCATAGCATTCAGTGTCTGTTAGTGTTTATATCATCTGAAGGCAGTTGACAGCTTTTGAAATCCAGATTTTAATGTACAGCTTGTCTGGTTAATCTATAATAGACCTAAATAACTGTGTGCTTTCTGAGCTTCTGATGACTCAATCTGCTAGTTCTGTTGGGTTCTTAGAACATGTGTGCTCTCAGCCTTTTAATTAACATTAAAGCAACTTTTAGCCTTTTACTGACTGGGGAATACTTAACACAATACGCTTGTGCATTAACAGAGCTTGATTTCATAACAATTTATTATAGGTGCTATCCGAAGGCAAGATCCGAAATTTACAGTACAAAAGTAAGTGAGGAGAGAAGGATGATGCAATCAGAATGGAGGAGTAAGTAAATTGGTGTTAACTCGGCATTAATGTTGGCAAGTCTTAGTGCAGTGCAGTATATTAAAACTTCACACGTTTTGTCACTTAAGAAAGGTCTGTGTGCTTTAATTGCTGAAGCTCTGTTAGGCTGTTCTTGGATGAAACCCAAATGAGTAGGATCCTGTGTCTTGCACATTCAGGGCATAAAATAATCACAACCATATTAAGCTCAAAGAATTTCTAGCCCTGTTTTGCAGGATGTAAAGGAAGGACAGCGTATGACTTTAGGAAGGGTAGTATAGCAATGACCAGTGGATGGCAGTGCAGGCACGAGTAATAGAGAATGCAAACTCACGAAAATTGTTCCTGTACAGACTTGTCCATATCAATTTATGCAGGTTTTAAGCTTTCCTTAAAATGGAAGGAAGCGTTTAGCTCTTTTCATGATAAAGGAGTTTACAGGCTATAACTTTAGCGTTTCCAAGTTTGCAGATACAATGCAAAACCAGGGAATGCTTTGAAGGTCTGGATTCTGTTGTGTAAACTGGTAATTCTGTTCTTTTTTACAGCTGAAGTAAAGCGAATGGCCAGAAGAGTGGCCTCAGGACAACTAGCACTCGGCTCTGCATATCCAGCCAGTGAATGTACATCTGAAAGTGAAGCAGAGAGTATAAAGGAAGCCTTTCAACATGACACCGTTAGAGTCCAAAAAATTCAAGACCAACAAAGATATGGGTGGCAGACAGGTGATCATGTTGAGTCTTGGGATCTGGGTAGTGAGGATAGATATGAGTGTGAGGAGAGTGATCTGGAGTCTGCATTCAAAAGTTCTGGAGGCAGGGTTGAAAAACAATAATTTCTTCTCTTTTTGTCTCTCTCCATCTCCCAGCAGATTTCAGCTTCTGCGATTTTGTTACGATAATTGTCTATGTTATCTTCTAGAGTCTTCCCCCCAAAGCAGGTCAATCACTCAGTTATTGGTGAACATAAACAGTAGACTAAGATGAGCGTTACATGTTAATAGGTGAAGGTAATGTCCAGTGATCTTGGGCACCCTTCATCGTCATTGATGACCATGTGTCAGCATGGGAGCCCCGAGGCTTTCGCATCCGCAAGTATGCTTTCACACTTCATTTCTTTCGATTGGACTACAGAGGTGCCTTTTCTGTAGCACCATAGTGGGTAGTGCTTTTGTAATAATTATGAATAAAGGAACAAGGAAAGCTTCACATACTTAGATTAACAATGTGAACATTTAAATGTCATTATTTCTCCAGGTTCCTGACAGACAATGTAGTTTTACTGTCTACTCTCATTGATATTCCATCAGTGGTTTAGATCACTCACTTCATGTTATTTTTTGCCTAATAATTTTGTTCCATTCTGACATCCTAGGGAGAAGTTGCCAGTCACCATCACAAGATGAACAAGCAGAGTCTGGAATAGCCATTCATAAGAATTCAGTCCTTCCTCAACAAGTTGAGAATCTCTCTAGAGTATTGTCATGGTTTGGGCGTGCGCAGTAAGCCAAGAAATCTAGTTGCAGCTAGTTATCTGTAAAACAATTCACCCTGGTCTCTCCATGTTGCACAGTGAACTACCAAGACAGCTGATCTTTTCAGTTGTGATCTGACTAAAAATCCCCCACCCCTTTCTTTTTTTTTTTTTTTTTTGGTGGTTCTATAAACCATCAAGGCAATGTAAGGAGCCGTAGGTAGGTTGAAACTCAGAGTGATCAAATTAAGTATAATTTCAATTTGATGCAGTACTGTTTAGCATTATTGATAAAATGTATATTGTTTAATAGAGAGCGGAGAAAGCATCTCAAATGATGATGTCTTTCACAGTGGCATTCAAGGGAATTACATCAGGAGATGAATTAACAAT
This sequence comes from Pluvialis apricaria, assembly GCA_017639485.1. Lineage (NCBI taxonomy): Eukaryota > Metazoa > Chordata > Aves > Charadriiformes > Charadriidae > Pluvialis > Pluvialis apricaria. Next base: position 4,225,101 of record CM030024.1, read on the forward strand.
GTATCTGAAGAATTCTTGACTCCTAATTCTGATTATTTCCTTCCTCCTACTACTCAGGGAAGTTCAGAACAAGAGGTAAAAATAAGAGAAAAGACAGGAATGAAGTCTGTGTCAAGAACTTTGGACGTAAGTTATGCAACATGTGGTTTTGTTATGCTCCCATTTGATTTGAAGAAGAGCTGTACAAAATGGGAAAATGACAGTTTTTATTCTTTTCTTTTGAAATTTTATCTACAAATAAAGTTTTATCTAAAAGTAAGGAAATTGTAACCCTGTTCCTTTTAAACGCACACCCTGGCCTGAAAAAAAACCTAACTAAAACAAAAAAAACCCGAACTAAAACCCCAGAAACACCCAGACTCCCAAAACACCAGGGGCTTGTTTTCTTAATTTGTTTACTAGGAAATAACGTGATCTGTGGCTAAGAAAATTTTTAGGCAGTTGATAGTCTCAGCCCTTCCTTCGCAGCTCTATCAATTATAGTACTTAATAGTCTTAAAACAGTCTTCGTTCATTTCTTGAAGATTCAAAGCTATTGTATGGACTATTAAATCCAATCCGTGCTTTTCACTGATAAACTCTTGAAAAATTTGTGTCTCCTTTCTGATTATTGTGAACATCATCCTGTGAGAGTTGTCCTAGCCTTCACAGACTGCCTGTGAGAAATTGAATTCACTTCATTTTTCCCCCTCCAGACGTCAGACGTGGAGAGCAAATTAGAAGGATGTTTACAGAAACGGTTACCTGAAGATGCAGGATCAGGTATTCAGCTGTCAGGTAAATGTACTTGTCCTTTTGCAGGTAATTTTGAGTTGGGGAGACGGAGTACCTGTTGCGCTTACATTTTTGTCAGGAGGATGGAGCTTTGTTCTTCAGGTCACTTGGTCTCTTATTCCTCATTATTTTAGTGAGAGTTCAGGATGCTCAGGATTTTGGAAGACGAGGTTTGGGCATTACAGTCACTGAAATATTGCTGAGCATAATGATTACGTACTTGCTGTGTTTCAGTGAATAAAACAAGACCAAACTTGTTTGCAACCTTTGTTTGTTTGTTTTTTACCCTAGGGCTCAGTTCAATCTTTTTATGCAACTTGCTGTGGTGCTGGAAGCTAAATTAGAGTTGTATTTACACATTAATATTCTTATTGCTAGAAGGATCTTGAGCTTAAAAACTGTAAGAGCTGACATCGTGTGTGTGCAGAATAATGGAAGGATCATCGTTGTTTCTCTAGTCTGTTGCCTCTCAGCTCGAATTTGTAAATGTTGCGATATTCCCCAGTGCTTCAGTGGTTGACTGTCTGGCAGCTGTGGTATGTTTATGAAAATGCATCTTTAAAACACATTTGTCTCTTGACAACAACAAAGGTCACAAGAACTAAAAAAATTTAATAAAGTTGCAATTTCCTGTGCAATGAGTTGTGTCACCTTCTTTTGTACTTGCAAAACCCAATAACAGGGAACATTTGTTATTTGTATTCAGGAGGAAAAATACTATTCTGCAGCACAGTGGCGCAGAACTCTGGCAGTAACACGCTAGGAGTGGATCAGCTTAGCCATATGCCTGTAGCCAGGTAGAGAGATTTATTTTCATCGTTACTTGAAGCATAAATTAGGTTATAAAGTGTGCTCTCTTTATTAATTCTGCTCATATATCTATTATTCAAATAACATGCCAGTGGTGTTTTTTAATGATTATCTATGTATCATAGTTCCTTGCCAAGAAAACAGTAAAAGGACTTTCACAAGTCTCTTGGGGTTTTGTCTTTTACAGTGTTCGGGTTTGGGTTGGTTTTGTGGTTGTTGTTTTTTTTTTTTTTTTTTGCTTAATGAGGGAGCTAAAATAGGAAAAATAAGTCGTATATATTATAATTTCTTTTACACTGATAAACTACAGTCTTAAACAGAGCAAAGATAATTCAAATTAAGGCTTCAGTCATCTATTTTAATTTTGTTGTGCTTTGGTTTTGGAGCTCGAGTGGAATGAAGATCGTGCTTTTTCCCCTCCTGTGGGAGCAACCCGATGCAAGTATGCTCACTGTATCTTGCCTGCAGATAACATTAGCCCATGCTTGGAGACTTGCGGTCTCATCTGCCAAATATGAGGTGTTTATGTCCAGTATTTTTGTAAATTTTATATTCTACTAGTATGCAGAGATGTCGGCCAGAATCACCACCTCATGCTGCAAGGGGTACTTTCACTTAAAGAGAAACAGTCCTCGCCCTGAAGGTCTTTCAGCAGTGGCTTTCAGGCTTCTTAAAAGCCCCTTCCCTCCCTGTAGCTCAGCTTTTGTTGTGTTCCTGCAGAGCGAGCAGCTGCTCACTTTCTCCGAGTGAGAGCGAGAGATGCTTATACTTTCTGTCTGTGTTGTACTCTCTCCCCTCCACTGGAGGAACTGGGTTACCAGTGTCAAAGGTAGGCAGCAAGCGTGTAAATACTTGGCCTTAAGGTAAAAAGTAATGGGTTTGGTTGCTCCCTTCTCTTGGGAAGTGAGCTTTTGCCAGCAGGGCAGAGAGCACTGTTGCCCTCTGACCATCTGACTGATCCCCTTTGAATGCCTCCTTGACCTTCAGTGGGCTTGTTACAGTTTGAGGGAGTGGCTTACAATGCAGACCAGTCAAAGGATGATAAAATGATGTAGTGATGTATGTTCACAGGGTTTTTTTATTTAACTTTCTGTTTTGTTTTGAAACGGTGTTTGTCAATTAGAAGTTTTCTCCTTACCAGATACAAATCCATAATGTCGTTAAAATGGCATTTTTCTCCTGGAGTGCTTGCTTTCTCCATCTTCTAAGGTTTTAAGCAAAAAGTTTTCATGAGCTGCAGTCTACCTCAGAGAGAAGGTAGTCCTTTAAACTTTGAGAGCAAACAAAATACATTTATTTTCATAATTTTCTGATAGGTTCAATGAATATGACCTTTCTTCCCTCATTCTAGTGCTGAAGCTGCACAAGAAGTGATACTGTGGGAGCCACAAGAAGAATCCAAAGAAGATGATGTGTAAGAGCAATGGACTGTTTTATACCAAAACTTCAGCACGTGGGTCATTATCATTGTAAAAGTTTTGTGTCGATGCAAAACAGGAAGATGTGACAGACCAAAGCTGAGAGAAAAAACTCTTTGAAGTATTGAAAGAATTTTTCTTGTGATAAGTTGGGAGACTGGTATAAGAGCTTTCACGTACAGTTGTCCTTAGTTTGAAATATTTTCATACTTGTAAGTAATTAACTTAGTATAATTTGGGTGTACTTCTTCACATTAAAGTGTTACAATTCCTTGTTTCTTCTGTCCATATTATACAGAAGAAATAAAATTAGTTTAAAGAACACATCACTAGTATGTAGCTAAATAAGTTTTATCACAAAAATAATCTTGTGATTGAGATTCTCAGGAAAAATTTGCAGAATAGGTTTGTGACTTTACTAGTAAAGTTACTTTCTTTTTACAGATGATGGAGATTAGCATAGAAATTACTGATTTGGTAACAGTAGACATCTGTTCATTCCATAGTCTTCTGAGGACAGTGTAATCCAGGTTGTATCTACAGAAGATGGTGGTTTGCTTAATATAATCCCAGTCCTGCAGCCACTTAAGAATTTTTGTAATTTGAGCGGACATTGCTGCCCGTGCAGATCTTGAGCAGTTTCAGTTTGTCTGAGTAATTCTTTTAAAGGCTCCTAAGACCTGAATTTAGTCTTAATTAATGGATAGTTAGTTTTTGCTAAACCTCCAGGTCTTCCCTTGGCTTTGGAGAGATTTTTTGTACCTAGTGGTTCACACTTGAACTTCTTGCCCTTTCTGGAGGCAGTTTCCTGAGCTTGCTTTAATAGGAGAGTTACTAAAATGAAGAAATCCTGTAAAAGAAGGGAAAGCAAATAATTAACCTTTTCTGACTCTGTAAGAGCATTGAAGATGGTGATCTTTAGCCTTCCAAGAATTCTGTGGGAAGTTTTCAAAGGGAATGTCTCTCTTCCTCCTGGAAAACTAGATAAGACTGAACAAAAGTAAAATTTAAAGGACCTGAAAGTAGCAGGATTTAGTGATTCACAAGTGCAAGAAGTGGCTATTCTAACAGTCAGAACATCTTTCAATACTTCAGGTCAGTGACAGATATTCAGGATTTGTCAAGTATCCCCTACGAGCAAGACAACTACTACACGCATATAGATTGTAAAACGCCCAGAGCGAGTCATGCACCAACAAGCGTCAGCACTCCAATCGGCTCAGGTAACTGCAGAGAGGGGAAAAAAGGGAAGACCAGTGAATTACTTAACCTTTCTCTACCAGGAGGCAGACCTTTCTGCCGAGACTTGCTAATGTAAAAATCATTGATGTGAATCATGGAAACTCCATTCACGTAGTACCAATGCAGAAATGTCAGGCTTGGAATAAGTAACCACAAGAAATGCTGTACCTGTTGTTTGAAATCTCATTGTTTTGGTCTGGATAGTGACAACTTTGTAGTTAGAGCCTGTTTGGTCAAAAGAAATCTCAAACAGAACTGAAGGAGAATTTGCAGGGACACAGCTGAAAAAAGCCACTATCTGAAAGGCCTCTGACAGATAATCACTTGGTAGTTAATGGTAGCCTTCATCAATCACAAATTGGTTTAGACATTTAAAATTGGGGTGATACATGTAGATTTTCAGCATTTTTAAGACAGACGATGTAATAAGCACTCAGTATGTTTTGGGTGTTGATAAAGTGATCTCAGTGTTTGTTGAACTTGTGTTGTTTAAGAGCAGTGAATTATCATTTGCTTTGTACTTTCATTAATTTGGTGTAATACAGTAGTCAAAATGTCTCAGTTGGCAAAGTTTTGCATAAATAATGTCTGAGGTGGAACTCCTAGGTAATCGGTTTGGTCTTCTGTTTAGAGGTTATTTATGGACAATAATTTCTTAGAGTTTCCTGTGCAGGTGCCTGTTCAAATACAAGAAACCTTTCTCTGCTTCTGTTGAGATGTGACCAAGGTACAAAAAAATCCAAAAATAATTTTCCAGCTTTGCTATCATCTTTTTCTTTTTTTTTTTTTTTTTTTTTTTTAATTCTAGAAGAAAAAATTCCAATAGCCTTTGAGAAATCCAAGGACTGCCATGAAGTACCTTCAGATTCTTCCTTTCGCGGTTCTCAAGAGATCTCCTCTGCAGTGTCCAGGACATTCACTACAGCCTATGAAGAGGGAAGGAGCACTGAGATTTCCTCTGTTGCTTCAGGAGTTTGCTCATCTGAATGGAATGAACCTGTGAGTCTAGAAAACTTGCCTTATGCCAGCCATTCTTTAAAATATTTTTTTTTAAATGCTTTTCCTTAATCTAAATGGAAGATGAGAAGCACAGAAATGCTTCTAGGTCTTTGTGAGTATTTTGGAATCCTGGATCTGTTGACATAATGACAAAATGATTTCAAGGCAGCAGCGTGTGCCACTGATTGTACAGAGTTGGCTTCCCCTTGCACCTAATTGTATGTAAATGTTGACCCCCATGAAAGTGCCCTCCATCCCTTCCCTGGCTGTAAAGAATTGCCATTTGCCAACATTTGATCTGGTAATCTTGAAATATCAAAGTGATAAATGTCTGCAAAACGGTTGGGTAGAAAAGGTATGTTTTTGTTGGGAGAGAGGGGGCTGATCAGTTGGTCTTTTGGTGAGGCAACGGCAGGCTGCTTGTCTGAACCGCGCTGAACTGACAAGTGATTTGGGAACTATAGGCCTTTGACTGTGTGGAAGTGGGGATCAAAACTGAATGAAAATAAATACATGTGCATGTGTGTTCAAGTATATAGGTTTTCTTGTGAAACTGAAGAATTCTCAAAACTGAGTGGGGGAAGATAAAATGAGTACGTAAATGAGTGATTCCTTGAGGAAGAAAACTAAGGTGTAAGCCATCTAGGACTTTGCAAGCAAGTAAATGTTCAGAAAGTCCTTGTGTTAGGGGATTAAGTTTGTCCTTTTTATGCACAGACATGGCATAATGTTATCAATGTTGTTGTATCAAAAAATCCTCTCTCTTTGGAATTGACAATTTCCAAGGTCACTGTAGTGATTTCCAGTAATCCTTTTGGACTTGAAGGTGTTCTGGAGCCACAGCATTATCTTAACTGTCTTTTCAGACAGTTATATGTAAAATAGTTGCCTTTATGCCTTTCTTACTATTGTTCAGTGATGGGGTTGTCATTTAAAGATTAAATTAGAGTTTGTTCAACCAGAACAGTAGCGACTACATTCGTTGTCTTTGGGTTAGGTCTGTGTCTTTCCGCTTGCATAGCAGATGGTTGGAATTCATGAAGCCCATTAACAGTGCAGTGCTGCCTTGGCTGGCTCTGCGGAGATACTTGATTGTGTCACTCTCTTGTCTAAAATCTTATTCTAGGGTTACATGCATGAAGCACCTGTTTCCGTTTTGAGGACAGTGAGGACTTGCCTATGATTGCAAATTCTTGATTTTGGGGAGGCTCTTTTGGTGAATAGGTGTGCCTGGCTTTAATAATTAAGGACTCAAAGCAGAGAATGGGAACTTGAGAGATGCTGGAGCTGTCCTTTCAGAGAATTCCCATCCAATGGTCCATACAGTGTTGAAATGGATAAGGATTGTTTAGCTGGCAGTATCTTAGGGCTGGCTAAAAGATGAGTGCACAGCAGCCTAAGCACAATTATTGACACATCTGGCTTACCTGGTTGCTACCTGTTTTCATATTCCATGAAGAGCGTGTTTTAAAATGTAATGGTCAGCTAAGGCTTTAATTAAGGCCTTACCTCATTTTGGATTTAGTATATTGAAGGAGAGGATTGAAGACCAGCATTTCTTCAGTTTATCTTTCTTTGTGTTTCATTCTGTATGATCTTACACAGGATGGGTTGCCAGTAGTTGCTTCATCCTTGAGAAGCACCAGGAAGGTATCTGGTAAGTCTGTTAACCGAGCCCAAATATATTGAATAATCAATATATGGAGAAACAGATTTGAAAAGAAATTTTATAGTTTTACTTCTCTTTTATTTTATTTTCTTTTTCCTCTTGGGCATCTCTTTTTATAGGGATAAATAGATTTGCACACAACGGATAAATAGCTTTGCACACAACTGTGTGTTGCTAGGGTTATGGATTTTGTGTTTGCACCTGCAGACTAAGAACTCTGACCTCTAATCCACCCACGTTGACGTGTAAATATTACTGGCCTAAAATGTGCAATACAGGATTGAGAACTGAATGTGCAAGTCTAGCTCTAAATGATTTTTCCATTATGAAATTATTTAAGGATATTTGATAAAATGTGAATGAGCCTGGCTTATGCAGGTTGATGAATGAAATATGTCAGCAAGATGCTGTCATAATGTAAGCCTATATCACAGTTATTAAGGATTAATAACTGCTAATTAACTAGACTTTTTTTTTCTATCTCAGCACTCTCACAGGCATCTAACCGCTTCGTTGATGAGCTGCCTCCACCAGCCCAAGAGCTGCTGGATGAAATTGGTAAGAGGCACTTCACCCAAAATGGTATGAGGCTTGCCAGCTGTCTTCAATCAGGATTTCTCCCAAATCATTCACTACTAAAATACACAAGAGCTTCCAAATTAGTTGCAGTCAAGTCAATGATTAGGAAGTTAGACATCAACAGCTTAAATAACTGGCAATTACTTCAGTTAGTCCTTGAAGTTTCTGCATTTCATGTAATGGTTAGTTGCTGCTGATGACAGCGGCTAGTTTATTGTGTGCAGATGTAATTTAATACCGAGATGAATTTTGTGTAGACTGAATTTTTGAAGGGTATCCTGGAGCAATGCTTGTGTTCCATTGAAACGAGTGCAAGCCGGGCATTGGCATCCCTCAAGTATTTTTGCAGAGCTTAGTGTCAGTGATTTACGTTTCTTTTTGTAATCGCATATATCTATAAACAGAACACAGTGTGAAAACTCTGCATTATTTTTACTGGTGTGTGTTACAGAAGAATTTCCTTTGGTTATTCAGCTATAAACTCTTCCTAAACTAACACCAGACATTGGGATAACTAAATGTATATAGGTATATAGGTCCTATGCTTTTTCAGAAATGGGGCACCCATATCTGTTCTAATCTTTTGATTTCCTCATTCAGCAAAACAAGGACATATGGAGACTGGTGTCAAGTGAATAAATAATGGTCAGAGACAATTTGTAAGATTAATATATGAACTAATTATACATTATGTAAAGGTTTTCATTAAAGTTTGTATGGATAAGTAATATGGTACTTCAGATTGTGTAGAGTCAATTTAGAAAGAGTATTTAGATCAATAAGGAAATATGCTGTTTTTAACAGAATATTTCAAGCAGCAAGATTCCATCGCTCAAGGCTCTGAAGAGGAGGGATTGTATGACTGCAGAGTGCAAATAAATGGTTAGTTGATAATAGTCCTACCATAGAGATTACAAATAAAAAATTACTTTTGCATTGCTGGAAAATTGCTCTGAATACTTGTCACTATGTTCAACTGTACGGTAAACTTCAATTTTTAGCTACTTTTGGTATTTGTGGTTCAGCAGAAATTTGAGAGGATTCTCCCTTTCTTGGTATGGTTACACGAAGTGTTTTTGCAAATAGTTCCCCCTCCAGCAACATTTGCTGTCTTTCTCTGTGTATTCACTCTCCAAAGTCCATGGGGATCTGATGTGGAAGGCTTGTGGGTCTGAACTATCAGAATTTATCTTCTATTATGCCACTGTGATGTATGCTGTGTTCAAACATAAGTGATGAAACCCACAGATGTATCGATGGTGGGCAGCTGACGTGAAATAGAGCTGAAGTTTCCGTTCTGGGAGGGTGGTTCACTTGAGAAAGCGGCCGGTGCACGCTAACTGCTTGTGTTTCTTATTCACCATGATGAAGTCATGCCTCTGATCTCATGGTCTAAGAAAATAGCATCCATTGTGGTAATCAATAGTTTATTTCCTGTTGTATTACAAAGATACTAAAGATAGCAGTAGCGAATTGTTGTGCTTTTGAAACTGCAAACAGTAATAAGTGGGAATAATTTTTGGATGTACAGTAAGTAATGTCAGAGGAGCAGAAAACCTAAATCTTTCTAGGCTCTGCATTTGTTTCCAATGAGTCAGAAAGTGAAGAGCAGTTAAAAAAAAAAAAAAAAACAACAAAAAAAGGCAGAACATGAGTTAGTCTGTAAAAAAGCTAAATAGCACAGTCACTTGAGAATGATACTGGCACTCGTCTGTGTTATCCTCCAGCTTTGTTAGATCTTTCCCCATTTAAAATTGTTACCCAAAGGATAGAAGCTACTGTGACTTTATTCATAGGAGTATCTTGTTTTTAGGTGGTAAGGAATGCAGCAGCCTGTATTGCTTGCTGTTCAGTCACTGTGGTTTTGTTGTATTTGCATAAAGTACAGCTATTTCAGACTCCATTTTTGTGACAGCCTACTGCTTCCTGCTTATCATAGCTTAGCAGAAGGTGGCTGAATATATTCACATGCTGTAGGGAACAGAACTTACCGAGATAAGTCTTGGGGGGGGGATATCATTGGATTTTGCTAAGTAGGGTAACAAAGCTAACATCCACAGGTCGTCTTTTGATTTTTCTCCCATATCTAGGATTGTAAGGGGAAAGATTAAAGATTAATTTCCACATGCATTTTTCATTTTGGTATGAAGCAAAATGTTCAGTCTTGTGAATCTAAAAATGTGTTACAGTAAAATATTTATCTAGGTCTTGCAACTGGCCACCTTCAACTGTAGATAATGTGGATTTGCTTAACCAGTAGAGAACCAGATTACTGAGGAAAGAGTAATTAATTGAGAAGTGGAAAACTGGAAGTTTCCCAAGTGCAGTAAATAAAAACACATTTTAATTTCTTTACTATCTTCCTTCGTATCTTTAATAGTAAAATCATTCTGTTTGTGTGACTACTTGCAGATCAAATTAACATTGAAGACAGAGAGTCAGAAAAAGAATTTGAGAGAGATGAGAGGAGAAATCATAGTTTATGGGCTAAGGAGTCATTTAATCTAGCAGAGGAAACAGAAAGGTATGAAAAAAGGACGATAAGGCATGTTTGGCTTTGAGTTACAAAGATTTAGAATGTTTCCAGTATATTTTAACAAGATTTAATGCTTACAGTAAGCCAGCTTTTTAAAGAACCCTGATAGTTATGGCTGTTTTCTTTTAAAATGTGTAGTAGTAAACTTGCCAGCATCCATTTAAAATCTTTTATTCAACAGGGCTCACTCTACTCTTGATGATATTTTAGAAAGAATGCTCCATGCAGTTCCTGGAGATGAGGAGATCCAAGAACAACCTCAGGAACGCGCTCTTGGGTTAGCCAATAATTGATACTTTGTTCAGAAGTTTATTTTGTTTATATTCTGTGTACAGACCTGTGCAAGACTTTTCAGAACACGTGTTGTCACTCTTTAGGCAGTAGTGTGTCAGCGAACTTGCCTGGAGCCATCAATCTGAACTCTCCGTGCTAAATTGGGAGGGGAAAATATGTTTTGTTAATATAATTTCCTGTAGGTTGAAAGCAAATACTTCAGTAGGCTTGGAAGGCACTGCGTAGTCTTCACAGAAATCAGAGATAATTTGACAGAATGGTGGATTTTTTGAGACAGAGAAGAATGTACATTAAGAGAACAGAATCATGAAAGCTCTTTAGAAAAAACTTTAAAGAAGAGTTTGGGAAGATGGTTATACTGTCATGGCAATATAGGAGGAAATGAAGAAAATGGCAGAAGTCGTATATACAATGCATTAAGGAAAAGATTTGTAGTCCAAATAACTTTTTTCCTCTTGGTATCAAAGATCAGAGCATAGTAACTCTGAACAACTCCACAGTAAATGCCAGTGACTAGTCATAAGTCATTCCTAGCATATATCTTACTAAGGAACACAAGATATTCTTGTATGTGGCATCAGGATTTTATTTATTTTTAATTGAACACAGAAGGCAAATATCGTGATAACCAGGAGGGTTTTGCCAAGAGGGCAGACCGATTCCTGCAGTGTATGTGCTGCCATGTTCATAAATGGCTCGGTCCGAAGCCCGTTCACACTTGCAGTCAGACTACATTTAGTTAATGCTGTTATGTAAGGAATCGTTGGAGTCTGCAGGTGGATGTAAAGCTAAAGCGCATCTGTAGTCTTGGGGGGGAGAGGCGGTTTGTTTGGGGGTTGGAGGGGGCAGATGCCCATTATAGGTCAGGGTGAAAAAAGGCATCTGTTATCTCCAGAGGCTTCTGGGTCAGTGCTCTGTATTCATCCTGTCTAAAAGAAACTTGGGATACACAAAACTCTGTCATTCAAGGGCTGCAAGCCTGCAAGATCCAGAAGATGTTGGAAGGAAGAAGGGAGTAGAGGAAGGCGGAGCCGGGGCCAGAGGTAGAGCGCCAAAAAGCTGTGCAGGGAGTTCAGAAGATCCTCTTCATCTGTAAAGCTACTGGATGCTGTACTGGGCAGTATCACATTTATTATATTGTTAGCACTGAATTTGTCAAGCTCGCACAGACTAGTTTTTTGCTTTTCTTGATTTCCCCCATCTGGGTACTGTTTATACCGTATAATTGTAAGGGAGAGGAAGCTATTCTAGGCTTAAACTCCCCAGAGACACTTGAAAATTTTTGATTTTTTTTTTTGGTCAGTTGAGACTGAGAGCATTGTGGACCATTTGCTGGAGCTGCAGGGTCTCCTAGCGAGACTGTGGTTTCCTCTACTGACTCGAAAGCACTGAAAGACACCTGATAATACTGCATCTGTGTCCTGTTCAGTGCTCAGCCTGAGTGAGGCACCTCAGTGCTTCATGGTGTGAGGACTGTTGTTACTGTCAGTATGGTTTGGTGCATACCTGGGATGTGTATGCCAATGCCATCACATCCCTTAGATGTCTGTCTCTTGGTCTTATCTCCCTGGCTTTCCTCTAATAGAAACTAGAAGTAAGGAGGAAGACACAAGATAAAATAAAAGTGTTTCCTCTCTTCTCTGAGTCCAAATCTCCATTAGGAACTGTCAAAGCTGCATCTTGGTATTCTGCAGCTGAAGTAAAAGGTTGCCATTTTCAACAGTTCTCGATTAAAGATGTTTCTTGTTACAGGGAGGGGGCTGACATACTTGTGTTGAGTTAATGCGCATTTAGTGCTGTGCAAAAAATATAAAAGGGCTGGGCTTTTGTCTGGAAAGGAACGGGCAGTAGCCTTTCATTGTCAGAGGGAACTTTTGATTTTTCGATGAGTATCTCAAAATGACTTAAAGGAAGCCGAGCTTCAGTGTTACAGGCATTTAACGCTTCTACAGCAGCCAGCCCTGCAGCATGTGTTTTGCTTTCCAGTTAGGCAGCCAAAGTTTGAAACGTCCCAAATCTCTCGTCACTTTTGGAAATGTTGATGGTAATTTTTAAACCTAGAGAACTGGAGTTAACATCATTATGCTTGTTATTTGCACAGCATTAGCATACGCGACCCTGTTTTCTGCCAGACTCCTGGAACAGCTGATTGGTAGGGACTGGGCTTCAGGTTTTGAAAACAGAATTTCTGATGACAACGAGGGTGCTGTGTAACGCACCCAACAGCAGCAGAGCCGGGGCTGGTTTCTCGTTACAAGTGCAACTTAATGGGTCTAGCAAAGAGATCTGTAGCGCTTGATTCAGTGTGCTGCTCCGTGCTGACAAAACCAGAGCTTTCTCTTTGAAGTGTTGTGTGGCTGTATGTGCTCTTCTTAGTTCTGAGCTGAATTTACATGTTTTTTAGACACACATCCTGAAGATCAGAAATTCCACTTTCAGGAACGGCTGTCTTCATCTTCACCATTCAGGTGAGGCTCTCTGTGAATTAAATCGGGCTTTTGGCAGAAATTTGTGTATTCTCTGGCTTCATGAGAGACATTCTTGGTTTCCATCCCCGGGAGGCAAAAGGGGCAATATGAAATCCTACCCACTTCAACTTGCAGTTTGATATAAGAGGGGAAAAAAAAAAAAAAAGGTGTGTAATTATTTTTTTTCCCTGCAGGATAATTGTTTTGGATCAGAGCTCTCCTATATGATTAAAATGGATAGCGCATAAGTTCTAACGTATCACCTGCTGACTGCTGCTTGTACAGTATACAGCCTGGGAATTGCAACCCTTTTCAGCCCCATAAGTGATTGCGAAGCTCAGACTTCCTTTCACTGCAGCAGCAAGTACAGAAGAAAATCTAACGCTCTGCTTTGTAACACGGTTTGTCCTGCTCTCAACGCCATCATTGCATGTAAAGGCTGTATCAGTAATATCGCAGGACTGAACTCTTCTGAATGTAACTTCTTTCCGAAGCTGGCTGGGGGGTGGCGTTCTGCACGCGCATGCTATCATAAGGAAAAGAATTTCTTGCTCTGTCGCATCGTGTTTCAGTTTTAAGTGTTACAGACAAAATGATTGTAATTCTGTGGACTGCTGTTACTGCTCAGGCACTTGTTAAATTTTTCCATGCTGGAGTGTGGAGCGCTGTTACAGCCCATGTAGTGTATGTTTTTCCTTGCTCGTTAAATTTAACAAGGTAATTTCTTGTTTTCTCTTTTCTTAGTGCTTTTGTGATGTAGCGTTGAACTGATTTGACTGATTAAGGGGATTAATTGCTGTGCAAAAAGCTAATGAGAAAAAGGCAGTGTTCTCCAGAGATTGCAAGCGTAGCAATACATTCCTTTCCAGCATTAGACAAGAATATGAGAAAGTCTGGTTAGTATTGCGAAGATCCTTGTTGTTTAATTAAACCCTGCTTTTGGTAGGCCTCGTCCAAAAAAACCATCCCCAGATATAATTGAGGTTTGGATCAGAATTTTGATGGGCACAGCAACTTCATATTTAACTTTTCTTGTGCTAAATGCTGTTCAGGTGCAGGAGGTGTGAAGATTGTCCATGTCCCTTGTTAACAGACACTGGGATTTCAGCTGCCTTCATACAGCCGTGTACCACGTTCCTGTTTAGGTAGGAAATTCTGCCTGCCTGTAACTGTTAGTTAATTTGGTTTAACAATACTAATAAAAGTTTCCAAGATTATTATGCTGCCATGTAGTTCTTTTTCTGTGTTTTTTTTGGGTGGGGTTTTTTTGTTGTTGTTTTTTTTTTTTGGTTGGTTGGTTGTTTTACTTGTTATTAACGGTATTTCCCATCATGTAGTATACGACTACATGCTCACAGTACTGCTCCAGGGAAGGTGCTGCAAACTGGCAGACCTGGGGGAGCTTTCTTCACAAGAGATCAAGAACAAATAAAAAGTCTCTCTTTCTTCCGTTGAGTCACGTCCTGGTGGTGGTAGAGCAGAAGCGCCAGCAGCAAGGAGGCTGCGGTTTGAGTTCTGCACCTGAGGTTGGCAGCAGCGCCGGTGCCTGGGAAACGGGGCTCACGTCGGTGCACTGCACGGTTCGGTCCAGGCAACAGTGGAATGTTTTCTAACCCAGGCTCGTACCGACTGCAGGTTTGCGCTGTGTGTGAGTGCTGTATCCTTGCTGCAGGCGGAAGAACTTTATATTCTTGATAGAAGCTGCTGGAATAAGATTCTGCTTTACATCGGCCCGGGGCTGTGCGAAGCGTTGTGTTACATCGCAGCCTGTTGCGGGGAGCAGAGGGTAATGACAAATGCACGCAAAAGTCAAATTGCAAATTTACTGCGTGAGTCTGTCCTTAGTGCCGTGTTACCCACTACTGACGAGTAGTTGTGGGGTTCCCTCTCACTTTGGGCAACATTTTCTTATGTTTCATAGAGTTGCTGAATTAAATAAAAAGTAATTAAAACTCATAGGGCTGCAGCGGTGTAGAGGCGTGGAGCAAGCACATGTGCAGTTTTACATGCATGCAATTATCTATCACTTTGGTTTGCAACATGTGAAATCTCCTTAGCTTCTTGGATTTCTCTTTCTATTTTATCTGTCAAACCAAATGGTGAGCAGACTGTGAACCATTTCCCTATCTTTTTTTAAATCTTAATGTGGAGAATTTTTATTTCTGTTGGTAGAGAGCCTTTCAAGTAGTCCCATCGCCTGTCTGCTCTCCTTATCGAGGCCAGAACACAGCAGTGAGAGATTTCAGTTTTTCAGCTGCTTGTGCTTTTCCAGATTTGAGTTTGGCATGAATGTAAATCATCCTAATAACATAAAGCGTGGACACAAAAGCTGTAATTAATGGGAAGAATTAAACAAGGACCAGTGAAAGACAGCAGAGAGGATCAGAGGGGGCCCATCTAATGCTGCTTTTCAGCTTCCCTGAGAATGAAAGGCCAATTAATTAAATTAAAACAGTGATACTGAGCTGTTCTAATTCCTCTCTGAGCCGCTAGTGTGTGGGTTTGTAGGAAAGCAAGTGGGGAGAGGGAGTTGGGGACAGGGTGAGGACGGGCGTCCTGTCCCCCTGCACGAGGCGGCACTGCCTGGAGGTGCTGGATTGCTCTGGACCCTGCGCTAAATTTGGGTGAAGACAAGCAAGAAGAGCAAATGTTCATTCTCTAAGCAGCTGTGATTCAGCTCCCTTGTGCCTGTCATCGTGCTGGTCTTGGGTTTGGGGTTTTTGTTTTGCTCTTGTTTTGGAGCAGAGAATCTCAGAAAAAAAAAAACCAAAACCTTGTTCCCCCAAACTCATCCTAACCTGTGCCAGTGCAAATTGCCTTTCTCGCTGCCTGTGTCGGGTTGTGGACTGCGTGCCAGTGACGGGTAATGCAGTGAGGCGATGAACAACTTTTAGCATTGCTTCCCTCGAACCCCTTCACGGGTTTGCTGCAACAGCGAAAGCTGTGGGAGAGGGCCGGGGCGGCGAGGAGCGCGGTGTGTTTCGGGATCGACCCCGTGGACGGTGTGCGGTGGAAATGAAACTGCGGAGGGGAGAGTGACACTGGATCAGTCTCGTTTTGAGAGCGATTTAAGAGTTCAGAATCAAATCTTGAAAGACAATTACCCATGAAGGCAGCCGAGCTGCTGATAGCATTTTTAAAGACAGAGGAATTTGCTAAAGCCGAGTCTCGGGGGATCCCTGTCTGCGGCACTGCCGAAACCTTGCGCTTAGGAGCCGTATCCCTAGGCTGCTCCAGCACATGCGCTGCATCGCAGTCCGCGGGTGTGATTGCGGCTGGGGTAGAGAAACACTGCGGTTTGCGACTCCGGATCGGGTGTGTAACTGTGGAACCCCATGGAGGACTTTTTGTCTGTTATTTTTTTTCTTATGGGCTTTGGCGTCTCTTGCTCTCTGTTAAGGTCCCGGCCCTTGGGGCAGCGGTGGCTCTGCTGCGCCCCGTCCTCAGGGTCCACAGGGCCTCTTCCAACCTGGGTTTTCGCCCTTGCTGGGAAACCAGTGGATTTCAGACCTTCCCTTATTGCCGTAAATATAAATAAAATATAGAACTGTATAACTTTGTGTCTTTGAACCGTGTTTTTTTTCTTACTATCCATTATGACGGCGTACGTGGCAGTTGCCACGAGCGGCGAAGCGCCAGCTGCCGCAGTGGGAGGTGCGGTGTTTTCTCTTGAACCCTCTGTCAGCGGCTAAAACAGATGCGTGGGAACTCATCGGTGTTTAGTGATGTTTATTAACGCAGTCTGCACTTAAACCTACCTGCTGGGTTTTGCCAGTTTCACAGCGTGACCTGGAACGTCACAGGGCCATCGGGCAACGCAAACAGGACTCGGTCTATCGCAGGGAGGCGAATGTGCGGCTCTGTCCTATGACCGTTTTGTGGGTGGTGTCACGGCCGAGCGGGGTCAGCCTGACTCCGGGGCCCAGCAGCAACTTGGGATGCTTCGCATCGAGGAAAAACTACTCTTTATTTTTTTTTTTTGTTCTTAGAAGACTCCCAATCCCCCAGGCTGGAAGGGAGGGGTGTTTCCTTAGGAGAGCGAAATAAAAGTTTGCAGTTTATCCCGTGATGGGGTGGCTCTTCTCCCATGAGAAAACAGTGCTGAGTCAATCGGGGGAGCAGCGTGAGCGCTGCTGGGGACCCCTCCACCCTCCGAGAGCCCCCCATCGCCTGGGGAGCGGCTGCCGCAGCGGGCCCTTCTCTCTGCCCGGGTTGGAGGAGCGGGGCGGGCTGAGCCCGAAGCTGGCGTCGGTGCAGGGGGACCTGGCCGCCGTTAGACGGGGTGGGACGGTGTCACCTTATTCCGCAGCCCCTCTGCAGCGACGCCTGCACGGGGGCCGGGTGCAGCCGGAGCGGTTCTTCCCGTCCCCCCGGCGTGGTGACCGCAGCACACCATCCTCAGCAGGCAGCTCTGAAACTGGGCAGGGAAGGGACAGGTTACGTGTGGTGGCAGAAAGCTGGTGTCTGCCTGGAGGCAGAGGCTGAGGAACGGACGCTTGTTATATTTTGGGTGAGCTCTGTACCAACTCCCAGCCCCACTCTTTGCAGACCCGGGCGGTTTATTGACAATAAAAGTTCCATTCTGTTTGCTTTGTGTGTTCAGTGAGCAGTTTGTGATCTAAAATTAAGTTGTCTGATCCCGTAAAATCATGGAAGCAGAAAATGAGCTCTTGTTTGGGCGTGGAGGCTGTTCCCTCCCTTTACATTTTATTCCCCAAAACCTTACTGCTTACCCAGCAACTCCCGGATCGAGTCTGCATCTGTGCTTCCAGATAGGGTAGATGGTTCCTCCACATTTTATGACGCCATTAAGTCATTATCCAGAAGCCCCAGTGAAGCTGTGGTTTCGTTAGCTCGTGGCTTTCTCTCTCACCTGTTTGTTCATGAAGACGTAGATGAT
Organism: Pluvialis apricaria; assembly: GCA_017639485.1. NCBI lineage: Eukaryota > Metazoa > Chordata > Aves > Charadriiformes > Charadriidae > Pluvialis > Pluvialis apricaria. The sequence continues at coordinate 4,242,790 of CM030024.1, forward strand.
GGGATTGTAAACCGTGGCGGTCTTGGAGAAGTAGGAGGGCAGGGATGCGAGAGCCGGCTGGATGGCGATGTCTTTGTTGGTGGCCACCACCAGGGCAAACGTGGTGTAGGGCAGCCAGCAGATGAGGAAGGCCATGACCATCGCGATCACCATGCGCGTCACCTCCCGCTCCGCCTGCTGCGTCGTGTCCGATTCCCGCTGCTGCGCTGCAGCCTGCAGGGAGTTTTGAAGAGAGAGAGAGAGAGATGCCTGACAACTTCCAACAGCAGAGGTGCCGTGACATCAGCGCCAGGAGATGTCAGCTCCATCAGCTGTCACCAAAACCTGCCGTGAGGCTCTTCATCCCAATGGAGATGTGCCTTGACAGCATTTTGTGAGCGGAAAATCATTAACTCACCTGTATTCACCGTACTTACCGCTCGCAGGGTCACCAGCAGGTTGGTGTAGGAGAAGAGAATCAGGCTGAGGGGCATCACGAAGCAGGTGACAAACAAGGCCAAGATGTAGCTGTTGTTGTTGCTGCCACCGGTGTACCAGTTGGGCCCACAAGAGGTTCTCAGACCTGGAACAAACAAGGTTTGAAACGAGCCCGAAGTGAGCCTGGGCTTGGATAGAGGCTCCGTAACAGACTCCAAAACAGCAACCGCCGGCGCTGCCCCCTCAGCGATGCTGCCCGAGCACCTCTCCCTTCGCCATCCCCAGTGACCTGGGCATCAGCCACTGCAGTTGCTGGGTGGCCGGCTCCTCTGTGGAGGAGGGTGATCTGTTGTGGTGGGCAGCGTCACACCAAGTCTCTAGATAAGCAGATTTGGGCTGGGTGGGTGCTGCGTGCTGTGCCCTGGCAGTGAGAGCCGCTCGTGGCTCTGATGTCCATCAGACTCGTAAGAACGGCTGCGGCGTGTTGTGCAGTGGGTAACTTCTGAAGGACAACCTCTGAGAGAGGACTATTGACTGAGCAAGCAGGAGCTGTTAACATTTTAAATGCCAGAATAAAGACTCTCCAACTACCCTGCGCTTGAAAATGATATGCCAGAAGCAGCTGTGGAGTTGAGCTCATGTCTGAAGCACATGTCCCCTACCTTCAGGCACGTAGCTGCTCCAGCCCAGGAGCGGTGGGGTCGTCCAGAGCAGTGACCAACTCCATGTGAAGGCGCAGCCGCTGATGGCGTGCCGGTGCTGGAACCGAAAGTCTCCCAGGGGTCTGCAGACTACAACATAGCGCTCGAAGGCCAGGATGGCCAGGGACCACAGCCCCACGATGCCTGGGGGGGGGAGGAGGAGGGTTTGTGTCTCAGGAAGAGGCTCCGCTACTGCTCTGCTGCCCGTGCCGGGACGCGGCAGACGGTGATATTGTTGTAGTATGATGTTTTTCTTATGACAGGAACAGCTGTGAGGATATTTGGCCCTTAAAAATGAAGGCGGCAATGGAGCATCTGGGCTGTGTTGTGGTCATGACCACGGTTTCTCTGCTGGAGTGTCTGTGACAACAGGCTTTTGTGCTGTGCGTCACGTTTCTGGTGCACAAATACACAAACATCCATGTGCTGACCCAGCAGCCAGGAAGCACAACCCGAGCAAGGACTCCCGGTGTGCCCAAGTGACATCGCCCTCCCTAGGAAGACCAAGACAGAGCAAGTGGTGACCTGGCACAGACAACCACCTACTTGACCCTTCCCAGTGCTAAAGAATGGCTGAAGGACACGAGCTATACATCATGCATGGAAGCAGTGCCTTTAGGAGAGGCAGCAAGCTGATGAAACGTTCCCCAAAGCTGCTTTGCTAAATGTAATGGCACCAACCAAAGACTGAGACAGGTCTCAAGGTTCGTGTCCTTACCCGTCAGCGAGACCATGAAGCCCTCCAGCTCGCACATCTGTTTGCCGAACACGAAGAAGCCGTTGATGTTGTTGGAGAAGCTGACGGAGCTGCCGCAGAGCGTCACCAGCAGGTCGGCCACGGCCAGGTTCACCAGGATGTAGTTTAGGGGTGACCGGAGCTTCTTGTACCTGATGGAAACCACAATGACCAAACCGTTCACAACTGAGGCGGAGACCACAACAATGCCCATCAGCACGGCCACTGACAGGTACATGCCCCGCGGCGCCTGGTGGGGCCACTGGGGGCCATCGAAAGGCCCCGGGGTTCCATTATTTGGGGGCTCCTGCGAGCTGTTGGAGGAGTACATCGGTCTTCTGGAGCGCCAGCGCCGGTGGAGCCGATGCAGGTGACCGTCCCCAAAAGCAAAGCTTCTTTATAAAGCAGGAGGACCTGACGCACCCTGCAGGAGCTTTGCATTAAAATACCTTAAGCTTTTTTTTTTAATCTGAAGACATTGTCCCCCCCACCCTCCCCTTTTATAATCAGCTCTTTATTCCAGAGGGGATAAAGAATGACTTAAAAAAAAAAAAAAAATCTGCTGACTGAACAGTGCATCATTTAATTGAGTAAACAGTTGGGTTTGTTTTCTCCTTGCGCTTCCCAGCTGCCTTCCCCCTGCCCGGGGCGGGCCGGTTATTCCCGTGCTGTGGGTCCTCTGGGCTGTGGGTGTCCCCGTCCCATCGATCTGTGCCGGGAGCGCAGGAGCTGACACCCCCCCGTCCCGGAGCACGGGGAGCCCCGAGCTGTGAGGCCCCGGGGGGGTGTGCGGGGTGGGCGCACAGAAAGGAGCAAAGGGAGATGTCCCCGACCATGCCGGGCTCCCGGGGCAGCCACGTCGGCCACTGCCAAAAGCCGCAGGCTGGGCCCGGTCCCATTCAGCTGCACTGGCTATAAATCTACTTAATAAACATATATTGGATATATTAATGTTATTAATATAGGCATATATTTTAGTAAAAAAATATAACATAAACTATATAATATATAAAATATTATGTAGAAGAATTAATGTGTATATATTCATACATGGATGTATGCTGAGAGAGCATGCAAGAAAAGTGTGAGAGCATGCTACCTATAGAAATATTTTCTACAAGCATACATATTAAGTATATAAAATATTTATATGCATATAATTGTATAAAATAGTGCATTTATATACTTATACATACATATGTGTGTATCTATTGATAAAGCTATGTTTAGACATACACACAGAGATAGAACTATAATAACTACACGGACAGGCATACACGTGTCTCTACACTGTGCATCCCACGGTGTGCCGGGATCTGCTCCCCTGCGCTGACCAAGAGGGGCTGAGGGATCACGAGCCTGTGCGTGGGTCACCAACCACCCCCATGGCAGCAGGGGCCCCTCGGCCCCGGGCGCTGCTGCTCCTGCCCTGCTCTGCGCCCGCCCCTGCCCGAGGACGCTCGCCCGGCTCCGCCACCTCGGCGCTGGGTCAAAATGGTACCGAGACATGCCAAGCTTTTATTTTTAAAAACAGATGAACAGACACAAGCATATAATTAGTTAACTCATTCACATATATACACACATGTATATATGCTTATATGCACATATATGCATGAGTGTATATATATACGTATATATAATGTGTGTATAGGTATATATATTTGTATTGGTATTGGGGGATATATATGTAAAGAGTGTGCGCGCATGTGCCTGTGTGTGTCTCTATCGCTGTCCCTACACCTCTCTATGAGGGAAGCTCGGTTTGGGCCAAATTTGCACATCTTTGGGTCACGCAGCAGCGCAGTACCTGCCCGTGCCACGGTCACACGCTGATGTAGCCCGAAGCGGCCGCTGTAAGACAGGCAGGGACCATCGGCAGGTTTTTAATTTCACTGCAACAGTCCATGCCGCGGCGCGGGGATGCCGACGGGGGAGGTGGGTGCTGACACCATCCGGGTGTCCCACGGGATGTGGCAGTCTCCAAGGAGGGGACTGCCTTCAGCGCCGGTGAGCGGCGCGGCTGCTCGTGTACTACCCTCTGACAATACCCACTCAATCGACCCAAACGAGAGCAGGAAAATACACGTCAGGGCACAGCTGGAGCAGCGGCGGGCAGCACCTCGGCTCCCTCCCAGCCAGAGAGGTGTCGCTGCCCCCTCGCCCCGGGGAGGACGGTCACAGCATCTGAGATGGCGACATCTGTGCTGAGACAGCCACGTCTGGAACATCTGTCCGCTACTGCTACTGCCTACCGCCTTCAGGGATGCCCGTCATGGAAACTTCAGAAAGGCCAGAGTTTTTCTGGGGGTTTTTTTGTTGATTTTTTTTTAATCCTCCATTGACTGATCTCCCTCCCACCATCCACTGCTTACAGTCCCTGTGCCACCTCACAGCTGGCGAGGTACAGCGGGGTCCCTGGTGAGAGTGGGGTACACCAAGGCTGTGCAGTTACAGGGTTGGGTTTTTTTATTGGTTTGGGGTTTGGTTTTTTTCAGCAGCCAGAGATTGGAGAGTGGAGACCAGAGCCAAGCAGCATCCAATGCTCTGATTTAAAACCAACTCCCGCTTCCCGAGCCCTTGCCAGGCCCCAGCTCTTCCTCTGCTCTCTCGGGGTCGCTGGGTGCTCCACCGGAGACGTGCTGTGACGTGCCGAGCTCCTGCGCCCCCACGACCACGGTACCGACCTGGGGAGACTCAAAAGCTGCACCGCCAGCATCCACCTTTTTTTTTTTTTCCCCCTTTTTATTTCAGGTTCTCGTTATAAATATTAACAAATCTGACAAAAAGTACACAGAGAGATAATACTGAAATACAAAAGTCTTTTAGGATGCAGGTAAGGACAGGTTCTGCAGCCTTCACATGGTAGCAAAACATCGGTATCAAACATTTCACGAGGCCTGGCATGACAACCACCACTCTGCATGCAGCTGGGACAGACAGACGGACCGTCCGCTTAGAAAAGACTGGGATACAAAGTGAAGGAACCCACACGCGCGCGCACACACACACACACACACACATCGTGTCCTACTCCACCTCAGGCATAAACCAGTTTCCTGGCAAGACGTGCGGAAACAAATGATGGATTGAAAGTAACTTTGCAAGAAAAGGGAGGCACAGCCGACCCGGCGCTCCCGCGGCTCTCCTGGAAGCTCAGACCCAAACCAGGTTTTAAGGTGTTGGACCAGTGACAGACAGAGAGGATTACCGGGAACATCCAACTTGACACGCTGGCCGGCATTCAAATAAAATCCATGCATATCTGTAGAATGCATTACAAATATTAAGTTATTAAAAAAGTCCCTATGAACATTGGGTTGTTTGGGGTTTCCCCTCCCCCCCATATCAAACAAGGTGTAACACGATCGTCACTTTGAAAAGTAAATGTACGTTTCCAGAGAGCCGATTGCTTTCAAATAAAAAGAAGTCGGCAACACACGCGCGCTCACACACACACACACACACAGAGCACAGAAGCTGAGACCGATGGGGAAACAGCAGCTCTTCCTAAGAAATCATGGTTTAAAGGCTTCAAAAATTTCTGGCAGCGTTTCGCAGAAAGTTTTAGCTCATCCCACCGGGCACCGGCTCTTGTGCAAATATGACATCATGTTTGCACAACAGCCGGTGCCCGGTGGGATGAGAATGAAGAGACCGACCAGGGTGGGTCACGGAGGACGAGAGCTGGGATGATTATTATAATATTATAACATTAGTACTGTGCCATACACAGAAATTTGGTTCGGATGCTGTTTGAGGCAGAAAATGGACCAATCTGATGGCCGCGCTAGAGCTGAGCGTCTCTGCCGGCTCAGCTCACTGCACGCCACCAGATCGCAGCGTAAAGCACCTTGGTTGGGTTTTAGGTAACAGCACGAATTGGAAAAGGAGGAATCAGGGAAAAGTGATAGAAAAATTTAGCCTGGAAGCCAGCTTTGCTGGAAAAATAGCCGTGCTGAAGCCTGGCTGGGTGGCTGCGGGCGGGAAGGCATGGTTTCATTAGGAGAGCGGGTGCTGCGAGGGCAGCGTGAGGCTTTGCCGCCGGTCCCGGGAAGCAGGAACGGCCGGCGGCTTCGCTGAGCTTTTTTATTTTGCCCCCTCACTTTTGCAAATGTGAGGCCGCCTGATCCCGGGGACTGCAGGAGAGAAGCCGTGGTTTGCACAGCGCTTTCAGCTTGCTGGCTAACCTCGCGTGGGTTATCGGAGAGGACGAGCACAATGTTTCCGGAAGAAAAGCAAACAATCTTCCTAAGGGACACAATCATTCCGACGGAGGAGCTTTAAATGCATAAAAGACTGTTTAGGCCCAAACCACAGAGACTGACAAACCACCAGAAATATGGCACAATTGCCTTGAGGAAATAGTCCCAGGTTTTAGTGACGCCTTTTGCTCATATTAGATACATGGACGGAGACTGATGCATTCATTTTTGCCACTGAATTGCAAGGCAGCGAGAAGGTAATTCAGTACAGCAAAGAGTTAGGAGAGGAGTGCATGCAGGTGTGTGGTGTCTGCGTGCGTGTGCGCACACGTGTGTGTGTGTGTGTGCATGCTCGTGAGTGTGTGTGTGTGTATGAGTGCGTCAGGGTGCAAAGAGGCATTTTGGAAAAGCCTTAGGGGACGGGACCTGCTGAGCAGAGCAAACCGCCGCTGCCTTCTTCCCTGGGAAAGGTTTCCCTGCAGCCAGGCCGTGGCGCGGGGTGTCCCGCTCTCCCGGCTGCCCCGGTACCACGATCCCCCGTATCCAAAGCCGTAAACGAGAGAAGTCCAAAGGCTGTGACCGGCAGAGCTGTGCCCGCCTGGGGAGCGGTTCCGTGGTGCTCAGTCGCTGAGGACGGCCCCCGGCAGCTCATTCGTTAGCGTGTGCCAGCGCTCAATTTTCTTGTCCTTGTTTTTCAGGCAGTCGAACCAGTGCTTCAGCCGCTCGCCCTTGGCATTGATTCCTAACACGACTCCACCTTGAGAGACAGACAGGGAGAGGGAGAGGTGGGGGTGAGCATCAGCCCCGCGAGGGATGCTGAGGGATGCTGAGGGATGCTGAGGGATGCCGGGGCGCAGCAGACAGAGCCAGGTCATGCAGCCGCTCTCACGGCATCCGATGCCATGACCTGACGTGACACACGGGCAATCACAGCCCATCTTCCCCGGCCCCTCACGGCTGCGGTCTGGGACCTGCCCCGGGCAGCTTGTTCTTGTGCCAAGGGCTGGATGCTCGTTGCAGTTGCAGCAGCTGTCAGAGATACTGGGCACTTGTTAGCAATAAATCACAGTGACCAGTAACAAAATCACAACAAGCCTAGACAGCCAACAGAGACAAATGAAACCTCCCCGTTAAACCTGTTCTTTATTCAGAAGAAAAGATGTGAAAACAGAAGGGGAGAGGGAGACATGTCTTCTCCCTGCTTGGATGCTCCTTGCACGGGGCATGTCTGAAGCGAGGAGCAGTGGGGTCGGCTGCGGGAGAGAGGGCTCAGGGGCAGGAGAAGGATAAAAGCAGAACAGAAATCCAGTGAGAATGAATGTGGGGATGGAGAACAGACCTGGAGGCTGCAGAAGTGCAGAAGAGCAGCAGATGAAAAAAGAAGAGACACAGAAGGTGAAGATAAAGAAAAAAGAGGCCGAGGAAACCTTCTGGAGTGCCCCACTCACCTATGAAATCGTTTGATTTCCCGATATCATAGTCCCACACTGTGACTTCCAAGGTCTTTTTCGCCAGGTCGCCGTGCTTTATCTCATAGCAAAACTCCTGTTGGGGAGCAGAGACAGAGTCAGGACGAGCCTGTGCCGGGTTCGGTGCAGGGCCCCCGGGAGGGGGCTGGGGCTGTCCATTCTCCTCCTTGGGCTGTTGCCCTTTGCCACTCACGGGGCACTCAACCTCGATCCCTCACCTAACGACTGAAGTTGGGTTGTGAGGGTTTTTTTCCTTTTAAGTCCGAGGACTGAGAAAAGCCCGCAGGAGAGAACCACAACCAGTGAAAACCCACCTCATTGAACTCAGGGTTCAGCGTCTTCTTCTTCACCGCTGTCTTATGCTTTGATTTCTTGTCCTCATCTGGTTTCAGGTAACTGCAACGAAACCAACGCAGCACAGTCCCACGCAGGTCCCGTGCCCCCTCCCAGCACGGAAGGCAGGGAGGGCTCCCCGTGTCCCCCCCTGGAGCCCGGGTACGGGTGGGGGCACCCGCAGGACCGGCTCCTGAGGGGAGGCAGGGTGAGATGGGTGGCTGAGCCCCCTCCTGCCCTCCCCTGCCAAAACGCTGGAGGTGGCTGGAACGAAGCAGCGTTCCCCCACCTTAGCACAAGAGGAGTCGCTGGCTGCCACCAGAGAGCACCGATTATCCCATCTCCAGTCCCTAGGGGACACTGGCACCGCACACATGCTCCCGAAATCAAACTCTCTCAGCCCAGAACCAGTCCAGAGTTGGGACCGTGCGAGCGGTATGCTCACCCCGAGCCGTGCCGGGAGACACAAACCACACCGGGTGTGTAAGGGGGAGCAGCGCAGCGGCTGCAGCTTCGCGCACCGCTGTTCCCTCCAGATATTTTGCAGTGCGGCAGCAGGGCCGGAAAGCAAACGAGATTAATGTGTCATCAGGCAGAGAGGGCACCTGAAAGCTGGGCCAGGCCAAAATCAATCCGTCATCATTTCGTGTTGGTGCTGCTCCTTTAAACATCAGTTCTGCTTCCTCGTTACACTTTCCAGATCTTGCTCATAATTAAAAAATTAGGGCTTGTACCGAGAAGCATCACTTGCCTATCTGCTCTCATTCAAGCCCTGCAGATACAATCTACCGCAGATAGCACAAGGGGCACCTACAGAATGACTGTGTACAACAACAATTATGTTACTTCAGGGACTGAGCCTCCGATGAGCATTTAAAAAAGCAAGAGCGGATTTTTTATACAAACACCTCCACCCCTGAAGAACAACTAAATAGGAAGGCGAAACCATGCTGCCAATAAACTCCATCACCGGCGTCCCAGGCACAGTTTATCCAGGTAGCTCTGCCTTAACAAATATCATCGCTGAAAGTGCCGACGTTTGGGTCAGCGCACTGGGGACGGGGAGGCGGCATGGGCGCAGGGAGGGCTGCCGGCCCCTCCTCACCCTGTCCCCCTGCTTTGCAGAGAGCAAGTTTGAAAAATGCCATCCCCCCAAAAACCAGGAGCTGCGGCGATGCAGGGCCCCGAGCCAGCCTGGCTCTGCGTCAGCAAGCCATCGCCTTGCTCAGCATCCCTTAATAGCCCCTGGATGATACTGACTTCCCTGAATCACTTGGGTAAGGCCAAGTCGCAGCAGCCTATTACAGTCATTTTAATGGCTTTTCTTTTTTTTTTTTTATTTTAATACTGCTGCTATTTTTCAAAAGGAAGGGACTCCCAGTCATTTGCGTCGGAAAGTGTCAGCGGGACCTGTAAATGTGCCCTCGGCTCTGTTAACCAGGCCCTGGAGCCACCCGAGCCGTGGGCTGAGATTAAAGTGCTGTCTGACCTAATTACACTCACGTTGTAATTAGAGCTTTTCCAAAGCACAGGGTGGTGGCCCCGCTGCTGGCCTGGGAGTCTCCTCTCCCGCGGGGACATGGGGGCGATTAATTGTCCATCCCTGGGCGAGGGGGACATCTGTGCCCCAATGCCACAGTCCAGGAGGGCCAGACCTGCCCCAGCAGCCATCCCCATGCCGGCAGGGACGGGGCGGGCTGTGGAGAGTGAAGAGGTTGGGGGTATCACTGGGAAAGAAAGCAAAGGCGCCGGCAGGTGCTGCGCGGGGACCGTTGGGCACAGGCATCGTCCTGCTCGGGGATACACATCCCTGTGCCGCTGGATGAGACTCATCACCCGCCGGGCTGGGGCCATGCCATCAGCAAAACCTGACTGCACCCGTCTGCTTTGGGCTACCAATTCTGTCCCCAGGGCTGTGTCCCTGCCACACACCCTCTCCCAAGCAGTGCCGAGCCTGGCAGCGGGGCACCACGGCCACTCAGCCCCTGCCGAACCGATGGGGACGATGTGCTGCCATCAGGCGGGCACGGCCACATGCCATGGGAGAGACCCTGCACCCACGTTACTTTGAAGCGCTGTAAAATAATTGCCGGGGAATAACACGCTCCAGGCAAATGCAAGCTGCTGCCGTGACACCCTCATTTGCATCTCCTAATGAGATCAATTAATTCCCACTGCAGGGAGAGGCAAGAGGCGACAGCACGGCTTCACCAAGGGCTGGCAACGGCCGCGTCTCGCCCGGCCGCGGAGCAGCACTCACGTTTTGACGTAGGGGTCGGAGTAGCCATTGGCATCCATGGCGGCCAGGTGGGCGCAGCGGATGATGCCCACCAGCAGCCCCTGCTTCTGCGAGCTGTACTTGAGGGAGATGAGGATCCGGCCACGCTCCTCCAGCGACTTGTCCTCTGTTTTATCTATCTGGGGGAGGGAATGCACCCAGTCCGGGGGCTGCTCCGGGACACAGCCACCGCCGGACCCCCACCTCCCCATCCCCAATCACCTTTGAGGGGTCAAACTACCCCACGCTCCCACGTGCTGCAGGGAGAAGCTGCTGTATCCACAGGCCCACAGTGGGGGACACTGCTCTGAACCCCCCCACTCACCGGCAGCTGCTTCTCCAGGCAGATGTTGAAGTTTTTGGTCTGGTTCGGCTTCAGTTTCTTCAGTGGGATCCGTGTTTCCCCAATGAACTCGTTGTGGCGGAACTTGTCCTCGTCACAGACTGAGATCCTGCAATGAGCACGGGGTGAACGGGGCTGCCGGGGAGAGGGGAGGCAACAGCACGTGGGAAGGGGCTGCCCCGTCACACTGCAGGTCCCCCCAGTGAGGGGGGAACAACTTCGAGGCCACCGTTCCCCGTGCCAGTGACCAGGCACCTCCTTCGCAGGCAGCTGGAGGGCATCAATCCACTGCTGCAGCCCAGCCAGGGCAGCCCATGATGTTTAAATGTGACACCCAATATCGTGGTCTGCTTTACCTCTGCAGCTGAGACTGGAAGCTGCCGGGATGGAGGACGGGCCAGGTCTGGGGAAGCAGAGGGACGCGGGAGGCTGCACTACACCATGTCTCCCAGCTCCATCACACAGCCGTCCATGCAGAGCTACCTGCGCTCACCAGTCGGTCCCTACAGCCACCACAGCCATCTCTCCTGCTCAGACCCCATCCTGGCCAGGGCTCCTGCACCTCTCAGGATGGCTGTAACCCCGTTGAGGATAGGGCTCCCTCCAGGGAGACGTTCACAAACCCTGAACATCACCACCCTGCAGTGCTTCAGTCCCTGTACCTAATGCACGCCCCAGCCCAGGCACTGTCAGAAAAACAACCCGGGGCCTCAAGCATCCTAATGGCTCTTCCATTAAAACATCAAAGTCATCGGTGACTAAAGCAAAACTATTCTGAGCCGCTGCCAGCCCAGCTGCATCTTTCCTGGCTGAGGAGGCTCTTCCTAAAACCGCTCTCGGACTGCGCGGCCAGCAGAAGCGTGGCCCCCCGCAGGGCTCCCTCCCTCCCCACCCGAGAAACTCGGACACTTTTCCGAGTGTAGCAGCTCTCAGAGTGTCCCCCGGTGCTGGAGACATGGCTGTCCAGTCTGGTACACGGAGGGGGTCCTCCACCTCCTCTCCCACCATGCAGACCAGACCGGGAAGGATTTGCAGACCCAGCGTGCCAAAGGCATCGCACCTCGGCCAAGCGAAGTTCTCCCAGCCCCATGGGGGTCCTGCACCGGGCCAGCTCCTGGGATGCACCCCGTGACGGCAGCCTGCGTCCGACGAGGGCAGTGACGGCGATGCTGAGCGAAGGCTGCTTTCCGTGCGAAAGCTATAAATGCCTTTCCCTGAGCTGGCAGCTAATGAGTCATTTCTCTGCTGCTTCCCAGCCCGCTCCGGGCGTCAGGAGAGACGACAGAAGAGCAAAGTTAGCGCTTGCAGGGAGCCTCTGCTCGCAGGTCCTGAAATCCTAGAGAGGGACCCAAGAGGGAGGTGGCTGCCTTTCGAGGGACCAGCTGTCCCCAGCAGCACTGCCTGGAGCTGGGGCCGGGAAAGCTATCCCATCCCTCTCCGAAGGGAACATCCCACACCCCACACCCCCATCGGAGCCACACAGCGACCAGCTGGGCTCCCCATCCGTAAAGAAAAGGCATTTCCCTTCCATTCCCCTCTCCCCTTTTAAAAATTTTCCTACAGTGTCTTCTTGTCCTTTTGCTGCCTGATTTTTTTTTCTCTCTTTCACCCATCCCCGTTGGCGCCCATTCCTCACGGGGCGGCACCTCTGCCTCCGGGGACCGCGCTCTGCCTTGCTGGGTTTCGACAAACAGGACCTATTCAGGAGGGGGTAAAAGTAATTAAAGACAATTAGTGCCCTGCGATCCCACCTCAGAGTAACTAATTGCACACCACACCTCTGGCCTACGCAGCGCCTGGATGGTTTATCCGCGGATGGTTTATCTGTGGATTGTTTGATCACCCTCATGCTCACAAGTGAGTATCGAGGCGGGGAGGGAGCCATGGGGACGGCTCAGTCGCATGGCACAAGGACGGTCGGGGCTGGGGAGCGGCAGAGGAAGGGAGTTTGGAAAAAAATAATACACGCGGGAAGACAGGGAATGCTGCTCTCCATAAACCCGTAACTGGATGCAGCGTTACTATAGATACCCGTGGAAAAAATACCCACCCCACCGCAACAGTAAAATCCTCAAAGAGAATCTCAAATGCAGGCACAATATTTCCTTTCTTCCTCTCGCCTCTCTTTTAAAGAACAAAACCGAAAAAGGAGCAGCAGCAGCTCCAGACAAGAAGCGGCACTTGCCAGGCGTGCACAACCCCACACCCATCTGGCCGAAGCTCCGGGGAGGGAAAGCGCGCGCACGGTTAGGAAAGCCGGGCTGAAGAGGAGAGGAGCGTGGCCCCCACAAGGAGCTGACAGCCGGGGGTCTATTTTTACAGCCGGCAATTACAGAGCGGTGCTGTCTCCTGCACACTCTGGGGGAGGCAGGGTTTGGAGATGGTTTTACCACTTAAGAACACGAGCAACAAGATCTTCCCCTGACAATGTCTAGATGTGCCCCAGACGCACAACAAGATACCGAATGCGATGTCCTAATTGCTGTGAAGCCCCAGAACTGCCCAGGACGCGCAGAAGTCCGGGAAGGGAACGGCTGGAAAACTTCAGTGGTGGTGGCGGGGCTGCCCGGGATGCCGCGGCGTGGCACTGCCACCGGGACCACAAGCCCCAGCCTGCCACAGTGTCACAGTGCGCACATCCCCTTTGTCCCACGGGACCCACAGCGCCCCAGGCAGACCCGCAGGTGCTGCGTGATGGAGGCAGCCCAGCCTGGCACAGCACCAGGGTCACGGCCATCCTCCTTGTCCCCGCCGATGTCCCAGGCTACTTAAAATGTTTGTACCCATCCCCTGGGAGGCAGTTTTTGGCACATCTGCAAGACGTGGGAACTGCCGCTGTCTCACAATGGAGACGGAGACACCGCCAGGTCTCTCCCAGTCCCATTTTTCCCTCTGGCATCTTTGGCCACTTCTCAGGTGGGTCCCCACATTTTGTGCCCATCTGTGTGTAGTGACCAGAGGCGATTCAGACGCAGAGTTTCACATCAGCCCTCCCAGTCCCTCGGACTCAGCCCCTGAACCCCAGTCTCTCTGGCAGGCTGCGGTTCATCTTCACCGGGACGGTATTTTTGACTCGGGCAGGCTGGCAGCGTCCCGGCCCCATAAGCGAAGGCAGCGAGCGTGAGTCAGATGAGCAGGCAGCTCCGGCCCCAGCCCTCCCTTTGGAAACAGGCATAACGCAATTACACCAGCTTGAAATTTATTACGAGAAATCAATGTGATGGAATTTTTATGCCTTGGGTTAGAAAATCAGCTCCATGACAAACAGCAAGAGATGCCTCTGGCAGCCACGCTCACCTGCCACCCCGAGACCTTTACTCGAGCAGCACCCCTCCCTCGTCTCTCTTTATTAAACCCAATCCCTCGAGCTCAGCTTTTGGTTTGACAACTTCCACTGAGGGGTCCTGATCTTTAAGTTAAGGGCTGTGAAAACCACCTTGGAAGAAAACTAAGCAGCAAGTGAACAATCACTGCTCATTAAACTTATTCTCCCTCCTACTCAGCCCGGGCTCCTGGGTTACAGTCCTGACTCACCGCACAGCTCAAGCAACCCCGCTCCGCTGACTCACGACTTCTGCTCACACACGCCTTCCTCGGGCCTCTTCCCCGTCGTGGAAAGGAGAGAACGGGGGTCAACGAGGACCCTTTTCCACAACGCACATGCACGTAATAGGCAGCTGAGCCTGAAGACGCATCTCCTGTATCTAAGATCCCTTATGGTCCCTATAGCAACTTGGGAGGCTCTTGATGGAGGAGCAGACGCGGAGGTGATGCCTGCTTGGCTTAAGGACAGACAACGGCTGGCAAGGAGAGAAAACAGAAAAAGGTGGCACCCTGGGACTGTCCAGCTCTCCTAAAACCAAAAGGAGGATTCAGTGCTGGGCTCCATCACCAAATACCTCAAAGTCTGAGCACAGAAACCACAGTAAAAGTTAGATGAAATTATAAGCGTGCCTGCGGTGCTGGAGCAAAACTCATTCAGTGCTTCTGGAGTAAAGCAATTTGGGACCCCAAATCTCTAAGTGTCTGCAGTACGCCTATTAGACCTGATCAAATACTATTTTCTGAATAATATATTTAATGAGTCATGATGTTTGTCAAACACATGATTAAACAAAGAATTCCTGGCATTCGTGGGCTAGCTGAGTATCATATGAATAATGCATCACTTCGCCAATATATCTGGATATGAATAATTGTATCCAATATCTGGCTCGCTCTGGTATTTATTATGAATACAATCTATTTATTGCATATTGCATGTATTATTTAAATGTAGGCAATTGTGTTCTGCCTATTCCAATTTCCCCTGCAGCATTTCTTTGCCTCCCCCCGTCATGCACGCCGGCTTCCCACCACCAGAGACGGCGGCCGAGCTGCTGCGGCACGGCCGTGCTCAGACCGCAGACGGGGAGCAGCGGTACCTGCAGACGGGGACTGGGAGCAGGGACTGCAGGGTGGGATTTAGCCCCGGTGCTGGCAGGGAACCTGTCCCCAAGCCCAGCCTTCTGAGTCCAGCATCTTTCGAGCGGCTCTGAATTTGCCTTCTCTCAGGGTGGTGGGTGGTTTCATTGCTATTAAGCCTTGGGCTAGACTCAAGGATATTTAATTCAATGAATGGATGAGACCTTTCAAGATCCTCCCACCTGCTGCGTTTCATGAAATCTGAAGTATCTGGTGTTTTTTGAGGGGGCTGATTCATTAACAAAATCCCGCTTGCCAGCGCAATTAGCTGGGCTGCCTTCACCTCTCCTTCTCCCTTGGGGGTGGCCCTGCTTGGGGAGCTAAAAACAAGAATGGCTCCCAGGGCTTGGATCCATCACAGGAAAAGCACTTGACCAGCTCGGATGAGCCCACACGGGGATGAGGAGCTGCCTGTCGGGGCACGGTGTGGGGCTGGGGGGCTCGGGCAAGAGAGGGTCCATTACTCCGCTCTCCAAGAGGCAGCGGATGCTCCCACTCTGGCCCCTGCGACAAGGTGAATGCCACTTGTCCCCTTGTGAAGGCTGCTGGCACCAGTAAAGTGCCCCGTGCCAACACCGACCCACCATGCTGGACACGTCCCACCAAGAGCCCAGGTGGGCAGGGAAGATTTTTAGGTGCTTTTCCAGCTTTTCCGCTGCATCATACGCTCTCCAGGCAGCAGGGAGGCGAAGGCTGGCAGCAGCTTTGATCTCCGCCGATATTTTTACATTAAAGAGACTTTGCAATCACGTTCCCTGCCCCTCTGTGAATCTCAGCACCAAGGAGGCACCCGGGGAACAATCACCTCCCAGACCGAGGGGAGCATCGCTCATGCTCTTTCAACTACCAACAGCTGCCTTGCAGGAGCCTCGCCTGATTAGCACAAGGAAAGCCAGCATCCCCGCAGCTTTGAAGTTGGCTTTCCCTGGTGGAGAAGGAGATATTTTGCAGAAATGATGGGCGAGCGAAGCGAAGACCGAAGGCAGGACAATACATGGCACAGGAGATGGTTCCTGCAGGAAGCAGCACTGGGAGGGTGAAGGGCCATTGCCACTGGTGTTATGGAGAGGCTCACAGAGGAGAAACAGCTCAACCCACACCAAATTAAAAACCCTCAGGGAGCCCCAGCCGCCAGGGACCCCAGTCCATCCATCCCTTCTCATATAAACCAAAGATCCCTCCCCAGCTGGGGAGCGAGGACACAGTTCAGCGGGTACCTAAATGAGGAGATGCAACATTTCCCAGGCTTGCATCCTTCTATTCGATTAAATATCCAGTGTTTGAAAAGAAGAAAATCTGAGCAAGGAATTCAAATAAAAGATAGATTTTTCTACCTTGTGGCTGGCTTGCAAGACCATCTCATCTGATCATCTCATCTAAACCTGCCTCAGGATAAATAAAATCTCCTTTGCCAATATCTTCAACTGTGAAGATGGAGATAAGAAAAAAGGGGGCTGGGGAATTGGTCTTAAGGAAAACGAAGAGCACTTGAATTTTAGGCTCTGGCTCCCCCACGCAAGATAAGAAATGGAGCCACGGTGCTCAGAAGCTTTGTTGTAGCAGAGGAATTCCCTGGGCCATAGGCAAGAGTTTGAGTTCCCACCTGAAATTCTGCCAAACCTGTTGGGCAGAGCAGCTGAGCACATGCCCAGCGCCCGAGGGCAGGCTGGGCGCTGCCGCTGCGATGGCCGTTTGTGCCGGCGGCTGAAGTTCAGCATGGGAAAAAGCCCCAAGTGCAGGGAAAGACATGGGGCCACCAAGGGCACGCCAGCGCCCACCCTGCAGTACGCTGGTTTTGGAGATGGGACTAAGAAATGTTACTTCATTTGAACCTTTACAGACCCATCTACACGTGGGACATTTTAAAAAAGGATCAGAGTCCTGACTAGAAAATTTTGGGGGGTCCATACAAGAGAAGAGGCTGAAAAAGCCCTGGGAAGACCCACCACAGCCAGGGGAGGAGATGGCCCACAGGACAGGCGATAGCCCTGTGGTAGAGGTGCCAGCTGGGAAACCTTCTCCACCCAAAAGTTTGTTTCTTTAATTCTTCTCCAGAGTCATTTCCAGGCACAACCAAAATCACAAGCCCCAGCCCTACAGCAAGCTCCACTTCACAAAATTCTCCACTTCTCTGCTTGCACAACCTTCCCAGAGAGGCACCAGAGCCACCTGAGCCCCTCTAAAACACCGTAACATCCAGCCCAGAGTTCTCTGGCTTTTAGGCCATCTTTGGCACGCCAATCGCCATGGTAACACCGAGGCTATGATTCCCCTTTCTGCCCTGCGCAGGGTCCTGCCCACCAGCACACAGGGATGGGTACAGCTGAGGTCCCCAAACCTTGACCCTCATTAACACTGGGACGGTGGGTCCGGGGGCTCCCGTGCTGCCACGCTGCTGGCAGGGACCAGGCTGTGCTAAATCCCGCAGGACAGAGCCCCCTCCATCTGGATGCAGTGCCAGATCCCAGCACTATGCTTGGAGGTGAGGTGGGAATTCGCATGGCCCACATGGCTCTCCCGGACACCGGCCACCCCTCAGGGCAATGTCACCACGGGGCTCACCATCTCCTTGGGGACAACCCCATCAGGCTAGCTGCAAACGCCAACGAGTCAGAATTGCACTTGGATATTCCTCTCCATGCAGAGAGGGTTTTGATCCTTAATTATCACCTAATTCACTGGGGCGGGCTGCGGGCAAGGAAACCTCGGCTGCAAAGTGCAATGCTCCTTCAGAGAGCTGGAGAGCCCAGTGTGCCCCAGCCTGGGAACCTCCCTGCAAGGAGGCAGCTCTGGCGGGCACAAAGGCGCGAGATGGATGGCTCTGGTGGCATGAGGAGACGCCAAACCCCCCCTGGGGATGCTGACCCTGCATGAGCAGAGAAGGCTTCACAGGGAGTTTCACCCCCTGCAGAGCACCTGGCTGGGAAGTCGAGCAGGGCAACCGCACCGCAGGTGAGCCCGAGGCTTCCCTCACCTCCCTGGAAAGGTGCCCTTTGAAGCTACTTTGTGTAATTGGTCATTAACAGACCTTGCCAGCCATCTCCTGAGCTCCCTGTGCAGCTCCCAAGACAGAAACGCTGTCTCCGTTCAGCCACATCCCCCCACGGAGCGAGGGGTCTCCGTGCATCGCTCCGGGTATGTGATCCGTGCATGGCGTTTAGCTTTGGAGGGGGCACGAGGAGCCCCATGTGCTGCGCCCTGCGGGAGCCCGTGGCCACGCTTGGCTCCCTGCGAAGCACCCGCAGCGCCCAGGCTGGCAGGCAGGAGCGGGGACGTGCTAACGAGCGATTTCTGCGGGGAGAAGGGTGAATCCAGCCCAGCCCACGCACACGTTTCTGCATGTTTCCCCCTGCCACTGAGCATCCCTGCTGCCTCCCGGAGAGGGCGAGCACAGCCCTTCCCTGGGGTGAAGCAGCTACCAGGGCCCCAAAAAGGTGGGGGTCAACCCCTTCTGCTCCCTGGCACATTTCAGCAAACAACTCAGCTGAACATCTCTCTACAAACCGATTTCCACGCTTGAAGAGGTTGAAAACTTCAAAGCCTGGAGTGAAAAAAATAAAAAAAAAATACCCACCAATAATAATAATAAACCAGAGGCTTTCCAGCCCGACAAGCCTGCAGCACTTTCAGCATGACTAATATTTTCCATGTGAAATAATAATCCGCGGCACTAAATTTCTCATCTCTATGCACATTGCAGACAACAGGTGGGCTCTGCCCAAATTCACCTCTGAGCAGGACCTTTTACAAGGCAGCTTTGAGCTCTCGTCATGGGGAAAATAATAAACTCCCAGGGTACCTGCAAATAAGGAAGGTGAGATTCCAGCCACGGAGCTCACAAAGCCCCAAGTCCTCGGAGTAGGATGCAAAATCCTCCTTTGTTTGGCAGCAGATCTTACAGCAAATCCTCTTGCGCATCAGTCCCAGATCAGAGCAGTGATGGAGTGGCCGAGGCCGCCCAGCACCCTCCCCGGGCAGAATCCGTCCATGGGCTCCGGATCAGCCCCTGCCCTCGCCCAGGTGGGACGGTGGCCAAGACATGAAAACCTTTGCATTTGCATGGGTCTGACCCCGCGAAGCAGCACTTCCAAGCCCGCGCAGCCCCACCGCGCTGCCCCTGCCCACCTCCAGCCCCACACAACGTCTCGCAGCCGCCGGGAGATGCTGAATGTGCAGAGACTGAACCAAACTGAGAGAACAGAATAAATGCATACAAATGCTCTTCATTTAGTCTGACAATAATTCACAGATGCCTTCAGCTTTATTCCAAAAAGCTCAGCCTCAAAAAGGGCCCAGAGCTTTCCCGGGGAGATTTTCTCAGCAAGACACGACTGCAAAGCCTTAACACACGCCCGTGAGAGCTGGGCATGAAGAGGTTAAAACCAAATAACAGCACCTCTGCAGGCAGGAGCCCAGCGAGTGAGTTATGAAGTTAATGACAAAGCAGGACCACGCTCCTCACCGGCTATTCCAGCCCAGGCTCCCTGTAAATCAAGCGTTGGTCACCGCGGGGGTGATGGATGCGTGCACGGCACGCGTGCACGTTCGAGGTTTTGGTGGGTAATAACTCTGCCACGAGCAGCCGCCAGGACTGTCTTGTGGGGCTGGGGCATGGGGGCTCCTGTGAGCCCCCCAGGAAATTGTCACCGGCACGGGGAGGGATGCCTGGAGTGGCCCCGAAGGGATGGGAAGGGACACGCGTCCCCCACCCCCGTGCCGGGCTCTGTACCCTGCTCACCCGGCCGCGGCCCTACCGTAGGGTCTTGCGGATCATGTCCTCATCGGTGATGCCGTAGTAGGTGAGCGTCTCGTTCCAGGTGGGGTTCAGTGTGTTGCGCAGCGTTTTGGTTCTCAGCTTATTCGCCTGGAAAAGCAAAGGAGACAGCGGTCAGCGGGACCCAGCCTCAGGCGATCGTTTGGGCACCGACGGGCTGGGAGCGGGGAGAAAAGGAAGCACAGTTTGGAAATGAAGGGGCAATTGGTGCTGTCACGTTTCTGCCCCAGCGCCACAACCCAGCCAGTCCCGGATGGGGCGGCCCAAATCCACCCCGACCGCAGCGATAAGCAGCGGGGCAGAGACAGGGCAACTCACTGGCTCATTTGCAAAGCAATCCAACCCCACATCCCGCATCCTGGAAACAGCCAGCAAAATGGGAACCTTGGTGGAGCGCAGTGAGAGGACGGGGATTTCATTTATGCAGCAGGAGAGAGAGAGAGAGAGAGAGAGAGAGAGAGAGAGAGAGGGAAATGTTTTTTCAGGTTCATTAAAAGATACCAATTTGCTGTTCTGGCTGTTTATTTGCATTCCCGCTCCCAGCACATCTCCCATTTCTGCCTGACTCAAAATAACTTCCTTGATATGCATTTTGTTAGCACTGGCAACTCTTCCCAGTGCCACAGCTCTGCAGAGCGGGAGGCCGGGGACAGCAGGGCTGTCATCGCCGCTTGTGTCCCCAGCATGGATGGGGCATCCTGGCACACACACACACCCAGGCTGGGGGACATTAATCATCTTACCCCCCAATTTACCCACTTCTGTTGAGGACAGAGGGAGAGCAGAAGCAAAGGGCTGCAGGCTTCAGATGGGGCTTCTTCATCAGCCCCCGCAGCCTGGGACAGCCTGACAGAGCAGCAATTTTCCCTCTAATTAGGTGTAAAGTCAGAAAGTTCAATCCCTGCCTCGGCCACTGCTGGGAATACGGAACTCTCAGGAAATCAACACTTCAAAGTTGTCTTGTGCGTCTTTATGGGAAGCCGCTACCTTCCCCGTCTTTGGTTCACCAGCCCTGAGCAAGAGGCGAGCAGGATGCAAAGCGTGGGGTGAAGAAAAGAGCTTGTGCTTGCAGCTAAGAGAGGGTCACCTTGTCGGCACATCCTTTCCCCACCAAAACCACCCCAAACACACAAGCTCTTCCACATCAACTAGACGTAGCCACTGGCTGGAGAAGTTGCTGGTGCAGTGAAGCCATCAAGGGACCACGGCACAGCACCTCACTCCCAAACGCTTTGTGCAAAGCAGCTGCTTGCTCTGGGTGTGATTGCCCAGAGATAGAGAAAGCCTCTGTGTTTTGTGTTGTGTTTTCATTTAGCTTCCCAAAGCCGTTTCTGCCTCTGAAAGAAATGCAGTGCTGCGACGGTTGGGCAGGGAGCTGCGAAACGCCGAGCGCCAGGTTAGCAGGAAGGTACCCCCGGAGCAAGGCGGGATGCTCCAGGAGTCGATCGGGATGCAGGGGCAGGGATTCAATTAGCAGCAGCATCTAAAGCCCTGCAACGCCGATCACTTTCCACATCACTCAGGCGGGAGTTCGCTTGCAGTGCAGGAGGAGAAGGCGCCGGTCGGGCTGCGCAGGGGCAGCCAGCGCTGCTGCTCCCAGGTACCAGTCCGTCCCTATGTGCCCAGAGGCATGGCCAGGAGCGACAGCAGAGCGATGCAAACCGAAGGAGACTGGAGACAGGCGTGGTCATTTATGGCCTGCTGTCGCCATTGATTTAATACTTCATTTGCCTTAAATCTTCCCCGATTTTGTAAAGTTGCTGTGAACGAGGCACTTTGTCATACCAGGTTTCATCCCACACCTACTTTATCTCCTTCCTCGGTGAGAGTGTGGCCACCACGCCAGGCTCCAGCCCGAGCAGCAAGATATGTATCAGAGAGGGAGCATAAAGGCTGCTGAGGGGTGACAAGGACAGCAGGGAAAGCGCCCTGATGGTACCCACTGTCTGCTCAGACCTGCTGGGGCCTGACCCGGATTTCAGGAAGGAAAGTGGCTTCAGCCAAGGGGGTAATGTGATGGGCAACACCCAGCAGCTAACGCTGCCCCAGGCAAGGGCCACAAATGAAACTGGAGGAACTGAGCTCTGGGAGTGCCTTTTTCTCCCATCTGGAATGATTTAGCAGTGAGTAACCAGCTCACGTGGAGACCTGTGCATGAGGCGAACGAATCCCACCCTGCTTCCCACGGCTCTGGCCTGGGCTCTGCCGCAGGTGCCCGAGAGCCAAGACTGGGACAGAAACACCCGAGGGACCCGGGGATCATCCTGCTGCTGGAACGGTTGTGCAGAAACATCCAGCCCAGGACACATCTGCGATCGCCCCACCTCTGCTCCCCTCTCCCAGAGCAGACTCGGGCAGTGCTGTTTGGAAACAAGGCACAGAGACAGAGCAACCACAGAGGCAGAGAGACGCGGGGACAAGGAGAGGGTCCCCCCGCGGCTGCTCCTGCCTTGTGCAGTCTGCAGCTCCTGCGCCACCCTCGGCTCAGAGCTTCCCTCCCGCCTCTCTGGGTTCCATCACCTCCAGCAGAAATGCTAATCAATGCATTTGCAAAACATGGAAATGACAGATAATATCGCTGATGAAAGCGCTCCTGGCTCTCCTATTTCCAGCAGAACTTGAAATGTGGTTAAAAACTCCCTCTACCGCCCTGAACATTATGAATTAATTCAACTGAACCGTAACAAGTAAATATACCTCCCCCAAAAAGGTCTTTCCTTTAGTGTAAAATAAGAGTGCAATTAATATTCATAACACATACATTTAGCATTTAAATTCAACATCCCCATCAGTTACACTAAGCTCTCACTACACATCAATATCTTTAATTACTCTTCTCTTGAGCAAGCGCTGAACCTAAGTAGATGGAAATATTTCCCTTACGATTTATACTCTGCTTTATTATGATCTGAGGGGTATTAAATGCAAAAGAAAAAGGGGAAAAGAAAAAAAAAAAAAAAAAAGAGCTGGTTTGTTTACAGCTCCAGATCGTTTCACTCGATGATTCCCAGCGGCTTCCGTAGCACAGGGTTCGTACCCCGCTCCCAAAGGCGAGGAGTCAGGGCTGGCACCCAGCTCCCGGGCAGTGGTTTATTGGAGAGGCGCTTGCTACCCTTGCAAGGATATTTTTAGCCCCAATTCCTACCTCCTGCTGCCACTCTCTCCTGCTCACCTGAGTGAGAGCCAGGCAGGAGACTCGAGGTCTGGCTGCAGCAACCAGGAGCCCCTGGTGAAGAGCTTCTCCCCGGGGAACCTCCCGGGTCTGGTTTCAAAGGGAAAGGTGCAGCCCCAGGAAGGGAAGGAGAAGCGAAAAGGTGTCTCACCTTACTGGCTCCGGGCAGCAAGTGCAATTTGACGTATGGATCAGCCAAACCATTATGGTCCATGGGCTTCAGGCCCTGGAGAGGAAACAGCAAAAAGCAGGAGTTAGGACAACGGGGAGATGCTGGGCAGGCAGGGTGGCTTCGCTGAGCCCATCTACCGATGTCCGTTTCCCCGGGATGTCATCAATCCATGGATTAATGCACAGTTTCCCCAGGACTGGCGAAGGAGGAGAGTACGGTTGGTGCAGGACCCAGGCTGCGCAGCAGAAGCCGAGCGCGCTCAGCACTCAAACGTCGTCTGCAGTTTGTGCCAAGGAGGAGCTGCGGGAAGGCTTCTTATCCGCACTTGGCATTGGCCGCAAAGCACCTCTCCGCTCTTCCAGCAGCTGACTCTGACACCCTGATCACAATTAATTTGGGGGTTAAGTAAATCAGTGCAGTGATTTTCAAGGTTTAAAATTACAGGGTTTTGTCATTTAATAATTGCTTATGAGCAAACATACACCTCTGCTGTTGTGGTGTTACTTTTAAGCGCTCCCAGAGGGTGTGATAGCACCTACCTACTCTTCGTTATTAAGCCACAGCTGAAGGAAGAACAGCTTTCAGGCCAGCGGGAGGCTGTCGCCAGCCGAATGCCACGGCGTTTGCATGGAAATCGGGGGGTACCAGAGCACAAATGCAAGGAAACACTCGCTGTGGCCATTAGTGATGGATTTTCTACGAGACCCTCATAGCTCTTAAAGGATGACGCGGATCATGTTTGTTATACCAATGCTCTGGAGTTGATCCTGCTTCGGGAAGAGGGAGGAGACAAACTTGCTCTTCTTCTAAACAACCAGCGGGCTGAAAATTACCCAAGGGTGATGCACAAACCCAGCCCAAAGCCATAACTGCATAGACCGCATGGAAACAAACTCCACGGGGTAGGGGAAGCAACACAGGAGCGTGAAAAACGGAGCCTAATTTTTACCAGTCCTAAGTGGAAATGATAACAGCTACACCAAGAAAGTCCTTGGATTATTTCCAGCCTGGCTGCGGGATCCCTGCAGGAGTTATTTCTAGGCTGTCTGAAGGCAATCCTCTGCCTGGATCAGAGGAGGGTTTCTCTGCAGAGGTACCCATCCAAACCCAGCTCCAGCCCGGGCACAGAAACCAGACTGGCTGCTGCTAAAGACTCCTCATGCCGTTTGTGTGATGAGCAAAGTATTCGGTGCCCGGGATTCATGAGTGTGTGCAGCTGCCAGGGATCCACCTGGCAGGAAAGCATTTGTCCGGGCTGCTGGTGGAAAGGCTGCGTGCAATGAAAATGTAATGATCGAGGCCTGGGTTTGGGCAAATCAGTGAGGGAAGTGCTGGGGTAAATCGCTTCCATACTTCACATGTATGAAAAAAACGCACCCAGCTTAGCACACAGCCGCGAGGCAGCCCCGCGGGATGCCCCCCTCCCAACCCCTCCCTGACCTGCACAACTCGGTCGAGGGTCTGAGCTGCTCCTGACCTTGGTGAGGGCTCTGCTTTGGAGACGAGTGTGCTGCCCCAGGGCAAGCGAGACCAAATGGTGCCCAGCAAAGAGGATTTTGCTTCTAAAGCAGAGCCAAAACGATAAAAATATCAGCAGCGAATGCAGGCTAAACATCCCTGCTTTAACTGCAGCGCCTCTCGAGTGATGTCCCTGGCTCAACGAAAGGGGAAGGCAGCAGATACGGAGGACAGGAGGAAGGTGGTGGTATCGACTGCGGCTCCACGGGCAGAGAGGGCAGCAAGGGGCTGCGCTGGTCCCCGGGCTCCGGAGGGGATCCGGCCGGCTGGGCACACAAACTGCTCTCAGCTCAGCAAAGCAAAGGCTCCCGGGGTGGAGGTGCCCCACCTGCCTGATGCTGCGTGGCAAACGAGATCAGAAGCAAGCAAGCAAATTCCCACGAAAATGGATGGAGCAGCTCTGTAATTCACCCATCAATTCAGTTCAATTAAATTACCTTCTGAGGAGGCTATTAAAGGCTTTTTTAATAGATGTGCTATGGAAGATAGAGTGACAGGAGCCTGGAAAATGGCTTCTAATGTCACGTCTACCTCCCTCCCATGTCACTCGATATGAGTTTGGCACAGGGCCGAATTTAACATGAGCGCAGCCCCGACGACTCTGCCCCGCAAAGGTGCTCCTATGTGACCTCACTCCCCCCGGGGACCCACAGGGTGACCGGTGCCATTGCTTCCCCTGCACAGAGGGTCCTCCAGCCTAAAGCTGCCCCGAGGGAGCCCAGAGGCAGAGGAGGATGACAGGGCTCCTACATGGGGGCAGAGTCTCCCATTGGCTTCAGCCAGCACAGCCCCGGCTCCAACCCGTCCTCCTGCCAGGACCAATTTACGGTCCTGTGCATCACAGCACAGGCGATGGAGCCGAGACTGTTTCATCTTCTCCCTTCCTCTACCCAACACCAACATCCCTGCTGCAATCCTACGGAGACCGACAGCCCCACTGCATCCCAGCCGCTGCCAGCTGCTCTCTGTGCCAGTGACATTTAGCTAATCAATAGGATTTAATTACGAGTCGGGCTAATCGGGCTGCCGATTAACACCACACTAGAGGCATACAGAAATCACAGGGGACTGATTCGTTCCATCACTCACCCCACGACGAGCTGCCTGCCCGGTGAGCAGGCTTCCCGCTGCCCAAAAACCAGCCTGAACACCTCATCCCAGACCGAGGCACCCCATTCCAAAATGGGGCAAACTCTGCGCTTCCACCCTGACAGCCCAGAGGAGACACGCAGCTTCGAGATGGGAATTTCCCTGCAGTGATAAATGTTTTATGAGTAAATCCATAAGTAATGCTCAGCGCAGACCTCCAGCACTCAGCTTCGGTTGGAAGCAGGGGAGGATCCAAATGCTCGGCAGGGTGGAAACTCTCGGGTGTTTTCTAGCTGCAGCTGCAGCCAGCGGCGCAGGGAGAGCAGCCCAGGTACGCTCGCATGGGCAGCGTCTGCCCTGCATGGCCTGCCTGGGGCCAGGGAGCTGCCTGCACTCCTGCCTGCACTCCTGCCTGCACAGCCATCTGAGGCTCCTCCTGGGCATCTTCCTCCCAAAAGCAGGAGATCAGTGGAGCTACAGGATTGCACAGCCCCACAGCGTCTGCGTTGCCTCACACCCCTATAGATCCCCCTTTTGCGCGTTATTATCTCGCTCCATGCAGCAGCTTGGGCTTTGTAGGACTGAGCAGAAAATGAGACCCTCACCCAAGCCATGGCACGGCACGCCAGGGCACAGACCCTGGCGCCTGCACGTTAATCGTATCCTTTTCAATCCCATTTTAGAGGCGAGGGCGATGCCCAGCACAGCCTGGGGGCAGCCCGGCTGTTTCCCACACATGACAGTACAGATCAACACAACCCCGGGAGAGCGCGTGGCGCTCGTGCACGGCAGCACGCAGCAAGGGGAAAGCCCTCCTGCCAGCCTGCCACGCTCCCGCAGTCCAGAAACGGGCTCCCACACCACCCTGATTTATTCTCCCATCGATCCGAGCTCAGCCGCAGCGTGCCTGAATTCAGCCGCGCCTGAAGCGTGAAAGGCAGGGTACAGGCAGGGCTGCTGCCAAGACTGAAAGCCATTAATGCGAGGCGGCCGCTGGCAGCCTGCCCGCTCCTGCTTGCACAGGGCCCTGAGCTTTCTGCCGGCCAAGGAGAGGCGGCAGGAACGCTGGGCACGCCACCACAGTCCTGCTCCAGCCAGGGAGCGATGAGGTTTCTTGGTCCTTACCTCCCCGGTGCTGCAAAACCCCAGGACAGCATCTGCTTCAGCCCCACGGTGCCGCACCAGAGAGCCCTGATGCCCCGGCAGTTGCCTGGGGCTCACGCCAGCGTAGCCGGGGGTGACAACCTGGTGCTGTGCAGGCGGCATGGGGAGACGTGTGGCGGCTGCGCCACCGGCCGAGACCATACCCCAAGTGCATTGGCTGAAGGCAACACCAAAGCGTAGGAGTGTCCTACGAGGTTAAAGCTGGAGGCGGATGCTCCTTGAGCACGCCACGGTTTTCCCTTGCCCTGCAGAGGCAGGACGTGCTTCACAATCCAGGTGTGGACCAAAGGCAGTCCTGCACTCAATCTGTTCATCTCCAGGAGGAACTGGGACCCTCACTTCCCCGGCCAGAGCCTGCAGAGATGCCGGGCGCTCGCTGCCTTCCAAAATCAGCTTTCCAGGTATCCACCTGTTGGCACAAAGTGCCTGATGGCAGGGCAGATCTGTGTGCTATTGGGGAAACTGAGGCACCAAGCGCCTCGCTCCTGGTGTAACCACACAGCCTGGGGATAGCCCTGCTGCCTACCAGCTTGCGCAGCCATACCTCCTGTAACAAAGCAAGCCTGCGTTCATTCCCTACTCCAGCTCCATCCAAACTTGCGATATAGTCAGTCCTGAGGGTCTGGAAACACCCAGCGTTTGCGAACATACACCAAGAAACACCTCAGACGTCCCTAGGCAGCCAGCGCCAGGGCAAACCCCCCACGCGGAGCGGTTATCCCGACCGCCTGCACAATACAGCAGCTGATGGCCGCAGAGCAGAAAATTGGTGGCGGAGCATGACTGATTGGATTTAACCTGCCACCGGTGCCTCCAAGAGCCCACTAACCCCCTTCCCACTCCCCAGGAGCCGATAACAGGACTCGTGAGGGACATCAGCAGACATAAAACTGCGGGAGAAAAGCAAAAAGATCAAAAGAGGGACAGAGGGTTGTTTCGGGGAGGGGGTGGGGGTTGTTGAAGGGAGAAAGAAAAACACTTTTTGCATGGCTGAAAAAGGTTTTAACAGCTGCTGGCAGCGACTGAGGGTCCAGGAGCTGCTGGAGGTGGGACATGTCCCGAGGGCACGTCCCTTGGGGGCCTGAGACATTGTCCCCAAGACATCGGCCAGGCCAGCCCCAGCCCGGGTCCAAGGGCAACACATGTCCCAGCACTGCGCTGTGGCTTGTGTCTGTGGCCCCGGCGCTCCCCGGCCACCGCGTCGCCTCCTCTACAGCACTACTTCTATCGTCTACGCAGCCACCACCAGTTCCCACCGCCGGCAGCCGAGGTCCTGGCCCTTACCTTTTTGTAGTCAAGTTTTGGCAGCTTTCCCCAGGCGAGAGATGAAATGAGAGCGAGCAGATGGCAATGTAAATAAAAGAGAAAAATGGGAGAATGAGAGCAGAATGGAAATGAACAGGACTCGAACGCTTGAATGTCAGAGCGGTGAAGGGGGGTGGTGGGGTGTGCCCACCCCGCGAGCAAGGGCAATGCCGGCGCTGCGTGGTGCCCCCGAGCCCCGCGGGATGGGATTAGCGGCTGCTATTCCTGTACAGACGGTTGGGCACGGTGGGGACCAGGGCGCTCCTTCGTCAGCCCTGCCTTTGCTCTCGCTGCTGTTAGATCTATCACTTGCCGCTTGCAGGTCTCCTTCCTCCCTGTCTTCCACCCACTGCAAACCCAATTAGAAATCTCCTCCTTGGCACTGCTCCCGAGCACACCAAGGGAAGCCTGACCCAGAGGCTGCCGGTGAATTCACGGGCGACAGGCAGGGGGGTGGCGGGGAGAGAAGCAAAACCCGCCAACTGCCTCATCCCTGCTCCATCCCTGCCCCGGCATTCCTGCCCAGGGAGCCGCGGGAGCTGCACTTGTCCCCCGGCCAGGACCAGCTCCAGGTGTCCTGGGGCAGATGCCTCCACGCTCACTCCCAAAGCCAAGCTTTCATGCCCGAGGTCCTATTCCAGACAGGGAGAACCCTGGGGCAGGGACACGCGTGCTCAGCACCCAGCACAGCGGGCTCTGGGGTCAGGGCTGCAAATAAGCCAGTTGCAGCTGGAGGGGAGAGGAGCATCCTCTGAAGGCAAACGGTGCAGGCTGATCCTCTGGGGGCTCAGCTCACAGCCTGTTCTCCCGCAGTTTCTCCGTCTTCTGTAAAAACCCTCTTCCCCTTCCCAAGATGTACAGGGCCTTAGGTCTTCTTCCACCAACCCACCGCTGTTGGGGCCCAGCTGCATTGACCTGGAGTCCTCACTGCTCTGGACCTCATACCAGGTGAAGCAGAGAGGAGCTGTGCAGTGCCCAGAAAAACCTTCCACAGGCCCAGAGGCACAATCGGGACCCCAGTTATGTTTCTGCTCCAAAATGTGCAAAAGAACCCTAATTGCTTCAATCACGCAGACGGCAAAGGCGCTGAGGCAGAGCACTTTGTGGCAATGATTAGCAGCATTTAAAAGAGACATTTATAAACTGACAGCCGGTCACAGCGTCAAGTAAATAACAACATCGGGTTGGGCGCTTTTCTAAAAAGCATCAATAGCTGCAACCATCTCGTCACGGGGATGAGCAGCCATCTCCGCCCCGCTGTAAGCGCCCTGAAAGGCGGGGATGGAGAGGAAGGAGAGGGCAGAAGCACTGAGTGTCGGGATGAAAGTGGAGCTGGCAAAGAGATGGCTGCAGTGGGGGACACCAAAGCCCCCAGGGCAGCCCAGGGATGGAGGGACACCCGGCTGTCCCCCCACACTGCCCTCACTGCTGCATTAGCTTGGCACAGCCACTCCGCCCAGGCGGCCTCATAACACAGGACAAAGGTGGCCAACTCCAGGCATATTTGGTCCTCGCCCAGCGCTGAGACATACCTTGGCTTTATTGATCGTGCAGTGGAGAGCGTTGTTTTCTTGATCGTAGAGCAAGCTGAAATCCAGCGTCCCCAGCGTGGCTGCAAAGGAGAAAAGATGTTATTAACCCGCGGGGCCCGGCAAACACTGCCTCTTCTCCCTCTAAGCACAAAAGGAGTGGATGAAGATGCTAGAGAAATGGCTGCAGACATTATAAAACATAAAGCGTCCTCCTGCGAGCCCTGTTATGAAACATGGCTTCACGCTGGGAGGCTGGTGGCCATTCCCCGCGTCCGGCCATCGGGGCTGGCACAGCCCTGGGAGAGGAGTGAGAGGGATGAATGGCTGCGGGTTGCGCAGGCACTGCAGCCAGCGCAGAGGATTTGCCTCTCTGGGCTTCCACACGGGTCGCCCCATCTATCAGCAGCCCCACTGCAGCCAGCAGCTTTCTGTCTCCCCAGGAGCTGAAGGCTCTTCTCTGGGAAGATCCAGGCACAGCTGGGACACAGCCGAGACCCGCTGCTGGCACATCTCCCCCCCTCCAGTGCCGCTGGCATTCCCAGAATGCGTATTTGTATACCGACACCTTCAAACAAATGAGCCACCAACGGGATCCCTTCCCAGCTCCAATTTGGCTGCAAACTGTAAATGAAACCCAGTGAGAATGGGAAGACTTTTATGGTTAAAATGAAAAACACCAACAGCTTTTAATCAGAGCAGTGTTCCCTTACGGCATCCGCAACCCAGGAATGGCAGCAATGGGGCAGCTCCTGGGATGGGACCACAGGGAAGGGGCAAGAGACCAGAACAAACCAGAAGAGCCTTGGCAGCAGAAGTACATTTGATTTGAGAAATTCTTTCCCTTCGGACAATCTGAGCAAGTTGCGCTAATCCAAAGCAGAAGAAAAGCCTTAAAAAGACATGCTTTCCAAAACATGATTTAACCTTCTCCGAGGCTCCTGGACCTGATTTGCACACCAAAGCCCAGATGCAGAGCAGCATCTCCCCCGGCACAGCTTTGCCTGCCACCAGCCTTGAACTTCCAGGGCGGCCCTGGACCCCACAACCCCCGCTTTTCTGTGCCCACCATCCCAAAAGGGGTCTGCCCGAGCGCTGCCCTGCCGCTGCGCAGCATCCCACCACTGTTTCCAAGGTAACTGCACCTTCCCGCCGTGCACGCAGGTTCAGAGCAGGGGAAAAAAAAAAAATCCCAAATAAAAACCAGAACAATTTTGCTTAATATCAAAGCAAGGTTCGCTGCCTGGGAGGTAAGTTGGACGAACTTTATGGCAGGAAATAAGGTGCTTTTTTGCAGTGTAAATAGCCTCTGCGGCAAGGCGCCCCAGGAGGCGGTGGATGTTCAGGGGACTGAAACCTTCCTGCTGCAATTTCACAGCGATCTTCCAGCCCAACCGCAAGTGAGCTACAGGTTTGCCTGCTAGCAAATAAAAATCATTGCTCCGGAGCAAATACCTTGCCTTCAAAGCAGAGAAAATATTCAGAGAGATTTCTGCCAGAATAATGTACACCCCCACACACCCCACCCCCGCCTTGTTCAGGAGTAATTTCATGGCACATTAGCTATCGGTTTAGGTAAGTCATAAATCAGTGGGGTTTACCTGCCAGGGCTCAGGGAAGATGGAAGTGATAAAGGGTGAGGCCAAACCTGCAACACCTTGTGCGTCACCCCTGGGTTTGGCCCAAACGGGCATTTCCTGAGCAATTACCAGCCAAATACGCTCCCCATCGTGCAAGGAGAAGGAAAGTGCGGCAGTGCCCCAGCGTGCTGGTGGCGGACCATTCCCTGCCCGTGCTCAGCGATGGGGAGCTCACGGGCACGTACGGCAGCATCAGAGCACCAGCCCGGGGAGCCGGCACAGCCCGCTGCGCCGGGGCGGGTGTAGCAGGAGGCTCCACGGCACACGGGCGAAAGCCAAATCAGCAAAACTCAGCAAATCTGCATTTTCGCTCGAGAGCGGAAGATGAAGCCTCCGGTTTCGGAGCCTCATCATTTCCACCTGCCCTTTAATCAGCCGCTTCCTGCCAGCCCCACCGCTCGGCCCTCCCAAGTTCAAGCTGTTATTTTATTTTTATCACAGAAGGGGGCCTGCGGCTTAGCCTGCTGGATTTGGCAATTTATAAAACAAATTAAAAGCTTGGCGTGAAAACAGGCTCCGGCCAGGAAATACTGACAAAGCCGCCTGGCCCCTCGACACCGCAACCTGCCCCAGGGGCGAGGGCAGCGGGGAGCCCCGCTACGGCAAGACGGGCAAAACCCTAAAGCACTGTCACACAGAAGCAGACGCTTGTTATGCAGTTGGGGAATAAGGTCCCGCTCGTCAGTGCTGGCAGTCCATGAGCAAACCTTGAACAGTTCCCATTAATCTCGGAGCTGCGAGGAGGCAGGAGGGCATGGGCAGGGATGTGCGGCTCCCCCCCAGCCCTGCCAGGCTCCATCCCCAGCTCTCCTCCAGCCCTGGAGGGGTTTTCCTCTATGCAGGGATTTTTTTCACTGATGGTGAGTCTCAATTCCCAAGGAAGGGTCTGCCTTCGGCAGAGGGATGTGAAAACATCAGCAGAACATGTTGTGCTAATTGCTTAAAAACGTGGCCGTATGGAGATGACAAAAGGGATCAGGCTAACTTGGGTTTTGGCAGCTAAGGTGCTGCTACGGAGCCCAGGGCGAGCACTGCCGCCAGAGCCAGGAGCCAGCGGGGTGGCGGATGCTGAGGACGCATCTCCTGCAGGAGTGGAGCGCCTGCGGCGCTGTTGCCGCCCCGCTATCTCCGTTACCTCCGGGGCGATGGATCCAACACAGCAGTGAAGGCAGAGATGAGGCTCAAGCGCAAGCGTCCCCAGCCAGCTGCTCCCAAGCAGACTGTCCCCAAGGTTGCTTGGGGGCCTGAGGAGATGACAGGAGACCTCAAGCTGAATCCAAGGGTGGGAGCCACCCTGCAGCCCAGCTGGAGAGCCAGCCCTGCGCTCCCGGAGCGGGGAGCACGCCGAGCGAGCGGCCAGGCAAGCCAACACCAGAACACCGGCACGGGTCTCACCGCTCTCGCCCCTCCTGCAAAACCGCGGGCAGCACATCCAGCCCTGGCTGTGGGAGACCCGCCATCCCCAGCCAGCAGGATCAGGTCCAAAGCCTCTGGGCTACAGCCGCCATCCCAGGGACGCACTCGGCTCTGAACAGGGCCCTCTGCAAAGTGGCCGAATCGCCTTTCTTTGATTGCTTTCCTCCTCCCACCCATCCTCACAGCTGAGATGCAACTTGATTGTGCTCTTAATTAGGGGAACGAGTGCCTAAAAAAGAAAAGGGCAGCAATTAGACTCCAAGCGCTGTTACTAGGCCTATTTAACTCGACTGGGCTATTCTAAATGCTGCCCTCTAATCACACAGGCTGCAAATAAAAAATATAAATAAATGTCTTTGTCAGGCATTACAAAGGCAGCTTTGCGCTCTCCAGACAGCAGGCAGGATGTATCATTATTATTACGATTATTCTGCTCCAATGATAAAATAACCATTAGGAGAGCTGAACTCATTAGCAGGTTCTGACCCTCTTTCCTCTCCATGAATTGGGAGAGATTGATGGGAAGGTGCCAGCCAGGGTCTGGCATTTAACACAGGCTCTAAAAAGGAAAATAAATCTGACTTGCACAGGAATGTGGCCTCTTCTCCCACTGACCTTTGGGCATTTTGATTAATTCAGTGGGCCACAAAATTATTAGAGGCCAGCATAACCGGCAGATGCGTCTCCAGGCTTAGCCGTGGGATACGGCGAGCGTGCCTGGAGCCCGCGGGCAGCGCGGCGTCCTGGCACAGCGCTGCTACCGCCCTTGTTGGTGGAGTCGGCAGAAATTGTTTATTGCTGACATTTCCCACCAGCGCCCAGGGTGACGGGGAGGCTGAAGTAGCTTCTATTTATACCTGCGGGATGAAAGGCAAAACGCAGTGATAAATCTGTGCTCTGCTCCCTTATCCAGTCCCTGTCCTTGCAGGCTACGTGCCCTCACCCAGCGCACAAAGGGTGGCAGATCCACCCCCTCGGTGGCCTGGGACATCCCAGGGAGAAGAGTTTCTCAGCCCAAGAGATGCTCAAGACATGGAAGAGGCGCCGGCGCTTGCAGCATGGACCCACGAGCTTTGGCACAGCCCGCAGAGGAGGGAACCGATGATTGAGTGGGCTCCTTACCTTCCAAGGCCAGGGCAGCTTTCGCATCGCGACTGCCATTAGAAAGCCCAGCAAGGCCCTACGCTTCGAGAAATTGAGGTGTGCGCAAAAAATACTACTATAGAACTAATTAAAAAGAAGTCCAAAAGCCTTAAGTCCCTCTGCTTATCAGCGTTGCTGCTCCCAAGATAATCTGCTCATGGATTTTGTGCCAGGGAGATCAGAGTGGAGCAGTAAAAAGACTGCTGGGGATTGTCTGGATTAGCTCTCCCTTACAGAAAGCACAGGTTCAGTAACCTTCAGACTGGATATTTTTTAATGCACTATAAAAGATAGGTCCCTATTCTTCCATTGCTTTAATTTTCCTCTGCAATGGAGATAATTTTAAAGGTCCTGAAAGGCAGCGAGTAATTCTGTGCACTTACAGCCCCATGTAAAATGTCGGTAAATGACTCCTCAGGAGGAACAGAAATTATTTCTTGCCGTTTCCAAGCAGGGCTGCTGAAGATCGCTTTGGCGGGTGGCTGCCTGCACTCCTGCCTCCACAGGCGCGGCAGCGGCTCGTACAGGTCCAGCAGCACGAGATGGGGCAGGGAGCACCGGGGCAGCTTGAGAACCAACTCCCTGGGCCACACAGCAGTGAGCTCCAGAAAGCCCTCAGCATAACCCCTGGAAAACAGCTCCGTCAGCCCCATCAGCTTCCTGCAGCTGTGGGACCAAGCTTCTCCAGCACCTGCAGCGCTCCCGGTCCATGCACAGACCTGCTTGGGCTGCTGCTTGTGACTCGTGTGCCTCTGCGGGGAGAGGGTGCGCGGCCTGTCAGGGACGGATCCCACAAGGTGCTGGGACCGTGACGGCTGCAAGCCCCCAGGTCTGATGGTAGCACTGACCCCTCTGGCACGAACCTACAGCCACAGGCATCGCTGTGGGTTTCAGCATCAGCCGGGGAAGGTGGTGAAGGCAGGTGGAAACGGGACGCTTCTGAAGGTCAGCGTCACCATGAGCTACTCCATGAAAAAGGTGTCCTGTGGAAGGTTTTGGGACCTGTCCCAGGGGCAGCACACCATGCTGGGACATGGACATTCCCATCGGCACCTGGACCATGAGGTGCCAGTTGGCAGCATCATAGGACTCTGGTCCGTTGCTGCAGGCAGGGAAGGACATTCCCAGTCCTACACAAAAACCCAGCAGGGACCAGATCCGGCACACAGGCAGGAGACCTTCCTTCCTTGGGACCTCCACGGATGTGCTTGAATTCAACAGGACCGGGAGTAAGGAGCAAGCACAACTTTTCTTTCTTGCAACTGCTCCCTGCTTCATCATGGTTTTTTTTCACTTAATATCTACAGCAATTAATATTTCTTCATTTCGGAGACACAGCGCCAGCCCCTGGCAAGCTCCGGAGCAGGGAGCTGCTTCTTCACGAGGCTGGTTGATGGATGCTCATCAGCTCTTCTGTCTTCTCCAGGAGGAGTGTTCAGAGGAACACTTATCTGCTCAGAACAGTTCAGAGATGCAATTATGTTTTACAGCACTAAATGGTCCCTGATGTCAGCAGCAATTAGACTTTCAGCTATTTCAATTTAGAGATGGCCTTCAAATCTCTCCCTCTCTCTCCCTTTAATGAAATACAGTATTGCAATTAACAACCCCCCAAAATTGCCTTCAGTGTTAAATACAAAGATGAAAGATCTGGGAACCCCTTGGGCTTGAGCGCATTGGAGTGAGGGGTGTCAGTGAAGGGATGAGGACGGCAGAGCCACTGCGGGGCAGGGAGGCTCCCTCCTCCAGCCACGTATCGTCTCCCCCCCTGCACGCTGGGACCAGAGGAAGGTGAGGGACTGGGGAGGCTGCTGGGGAGGGATGGAGCCAGGCAGGAGTGTTCCTCATTAACCAGCAGCTCCTTCATTAGCAGACACGCTGGAGGCCGCGGCCCACATGCTCCCTCCATCGCTGTTGGAGGAGGGATACCCGGACGGACCCTGCTCACCCTCGCGTGCTGGCCTCACCGGGTGCCCCGCATTTCTCCGGGTACTTCAGGGTGTCCCTGGCTACTGCCAACCCCTGGGAACGAGCGTCCCCAGGGGCTGAAGGATCCTTGGAGGGCCAGAAGCACCCGATGCACAGCCTCCACCTGGACCACCGTCAGGGCAGCCAGCAGGAGAGGGAGAGAGCTCCCCCGACACCAGCGCCTTCTGGATACCCAGGTATCCTTCAGGAAACCAGACAGAAGCTAATCCAAAGTCACCTCGGATAACATCTCACATCTCCCTTAGGAGGGCTACAAGTTCCCTGATGCCCTTAAACCTCGGGTCTGACACTACCTGGCACTATACACACCTCTTTGGTGTAGGCAGCTCAGGTCGTGGTACAGTTGGCAAAACCACGCTCCAGCCTCTGCCGAAATCAGCTGTGGTTTGTTTAGTTTCCTGAGTAAAAAAATACTTCTTTTGGCCTTATCTGGATTGAAAAGACGATTCAAAGGTTATAAATAGCAGTGGTAGCATATGCTAAGGAGCTGCGTTTCAGAAGTAAATATCCTCATCGTTTTAATGCACATTTCCCCTCGTCATCTCTCCCGCCTCCTCCTGTCTGGCCAAAAGCATTGCCAGGTGACTTGCAAACCCTGCACCCCTTAAGACCTTCATTCTTCTTTACATCTTTAAGCAGCCAGTAATTAATATCTGTGTGATGGCTTTGCCTGCCTAATTATCTTCTTTGCTCAAAATAAGAGTCTTCCTAAATAACTTCTGTGGCGTTGCTTGCAGCAGGCGTCACGAGCAGCCGTGCACCAGGACAGGCCTCTCAGCTGTAGTTTGGAGAAGTTGTTTTTATGCTGCTGCAGCTTGGGAGCTCGCGAGCCTGCTCCTCCCATGAATAAAGCTGGGCACGCTATAAAATTGGCTGGGTTTGTACATATATAAACAGCCCCGGAGCACTGGCAGGAACAGTATGGGGCAGCTCTTCCAGAAACGCCAGCTCCCACCGCATCCCCCTGCTCTTGGGCTGCCTTCCCATCCGAAAACCCAGAGCCAAAACCTATACAGAGGAGGGAGGAAATTCCAGCACCGGCCGCTGCCTCGCTCCAAAGCCAAACAGCAGCTTAGGGGAACGGAGTATTTCTTCAAGGGCTAGAAACTTGCTGGCACGTTACAGGAGAGGATGGCCGCTCCCCCCAGTGCTGTCTCCCAGCGAGAGGAGCCACGGCAGCACTCCCTCAGAGGGACCATGTTTTTCTACCTCTGAGCTGCTTGTGCAGAGATCTCAGAGACCTTTAAAAATCTGTTGGGTACAAATTCACGCTGGTGCTGTGGACATAAAAGCACAGCCACCAGAGGGGCAGCGATTTGTGTGGAATCAGGGGAGACGGGAGGCGAGACCCAGCTCCTCGCAGGTGGCACATTGCCATCTAGCTGGCATTTGCTTATTTTCCTTGCGAAACAAGTTTCCCTGGCAGTGTGCTGCCCGACTGGGTGGGAAGCATCCCTGGTGGCTGGGGACCCCAGGGGCTGGGGCACTGCTGCTGTCACCGGGCAACAGCCAGGGGAACCAAAGATGAGGTGAGAGCCAGGTGTCCTGAGGCAGTAGGAGTGAATCCCCCCCTTCCCAGCCCCAAATCCTGGCTGATCCTCTCAGCTCACAGCAGATGCTAGCACGGGTCCAATGGCACCAAACCACCCTTCTGCAGGGTTTGCACCAAACACACGTTCCCCCACCTCTCCTGCCTCATTCCCCCTCCTCAGCAGCTCTGTTGGGGACAAACCCGCTGTGGGAAGAGTCCTGCTCTGTACAGCTTGGGCTCCGGTCCTGGAGCATCCCTGCGGAGTGCGGACAGAGGAGGCATAGGGCAGTGATGAGTCCCTCTCCCAGGGGCCTCCCAAAGGCCCTGGGATGGTGGAAGGTACCGACCATGACCCTGCAAATCCTCACAGCAGCGCTGCTGGCGGGTCTGATGGGAAAGGCCGGCTGCGTGTGATTCCCAGCGCTCCCAGGGCCAGCCCCGACATCTCCACTCATTATCTGCTCTGTCAGCTCCCCACTACTCGCTGCATTCAACAGGCTGCTTACAGCTGCTCCGCAGGGACCATGCTTGTTTTCCTCAGCACCTCCACAGTTCCCCTGAGCACTGCACTCCCCAGCTCCGCAGGGCTGCAGTGCGGTGCCCCGAACCGCTGGCATCAGCCCCACGTGCCCCATAACCATCACCTCGAGCCTCTGCATCAGCCTCCAGTGACCAGTGCCATCTGCCCGTGGCAGCGGGTCCCCTCTCACCCCACTGCACCTCAGCCGGGTCCCTGCACAGCTCTGGAGGGATCCCACCTGCCTCCTGCAGCCCTGGGATTCCTGGTTTTCCAAAGCACACACGTGCACACACACACATGTCCCTGCTCCCTGTGGATGCCAAACCACCGGATCAGGCCACCCTGCTTGGATGGGAGCAGACGCTGATGTTTCCCCCAGGGCCGCCCCGCTCTGGGGCTGCCCACGTCCCAGGGAGAGGTGCTCAGAGGAAGGGAGCTCCTGCCAGCTCTGCAGGCGCCTCCCAGGATTGCTGGTGGGGTCAGGAATACCACTCGGCAAAGGATTAAGAAATACGGTGCAGGGAGCCAGCCCAGGCGAGCTGCAGCAGGGCAGCTCCAGTCCAGCCCCTGCCCGATGCCACCCTGCAGTGCTGCGGTAGCTGAGGAACGCAGCCCCATCACCCATCAGCCTGGTGCTGCTGGAAACCCAGAAACACCAGGCGGGAAAAGTAACCCTGGGCAGGAATGAGCGTAGGGGAAACCCAGCCAAATGCTGCTTTTCCCCAGGCCGGGGCAGCTCTACTCCTCCCACCTGCTCAGCCAGCACCATCGCTTCAGCGTTGGAGGAAGGAAACCCACAGGCAGCTGGGACAAATGGGAAGGAGCCACCCTCTTCTCCTCCTCCCAGTGGATCCTGCCATGGCAAACTGTGCTGGGAATACCTTTGGGGAGCGTGGCAAGACGCACCCCTGCCCAGCAAGCCCTTGACTCATGGGTGCTGCATCCAGGCTCCAACACCACCATCCTGAGAGACCTCAATCAACTCCCCAAACCCGCTGTGTTGCCGCAGGGAACTGACACCACCTAACCCCTGACGCTGTCCTGCCATACAGGCACAGACAGGTTCCCCAGGGGAAATTTAGTGCAGGTGACTAATGCAGCAGCCCTGAATCACCCACCAGGGACGTGGGGGAGCTGAAAGACATTCCCCAGCGTAGCCGATGGCTCAAGTCGGGCTGTACAAACCCCCTCCCAGCTCCCTGCCTGGGAAACGGGGCCAGCGAGCCCTCATCTGGGTTTGCAATTTGGCTGCTAAACATGGAGGAGCGACAGTCTCAGTCTGCACACTTACGCCAACCGGTGCCCTGAGAGCAGCTGGGACCATCCCGTGCTGTCCCCAGAGATGTGACACCAGCAGTCCCACTTCTCCACTCTGCTCCTCGCACCACTGTGCCTTTGCCAGCAGAAACCCCGCCACATCTGGCAAAACAGCCTCCGCAGTTTGCCTGACACCTGTTACGCTGCAAGAAACACTCTTCCTAACACCAGCCGGGGCGAGACAAACACCCGCTGGCCCCCGGCACCAAGCCGAGCCACTTCTAGCATTGCTGGCGGGGCTAAACACAAAAGGCAGCACCCTGGGCAATTTCCCCCCGAGTCACCCAGTGAAAGCACTGCGCCCCACAGCCCCAAGCGCTTCGGCTCCCATGCACACCTCTGCCCCTGAAGCCCAGTTGTTCCCATTTCTAACGCTGGGATGAGCAAAGATGATCTAATAATTAGAGCAGCAAATAACCCAAATCCAGTTAAAGTGACTGTTAACTGCCCAGCTGGGACAAACACAGCTTAGCAGAGATGTTCTCCCTGGGAGCGCAGCGGCTCTCACCTCCTCCAAAGAGAGTGTGACCCCAACACCATGATGGGGAGGGAGGGAGCATCAATCTGGGCTTGCACCCAGAGCCCCAGCCTCTCCCGGTGCTGTAGCTGGTGGCCAGCAGGCAGAGGGGGGCATGGGGGTGGCCGTGCCGCCTTGCAGCAAGCACAGCCCTTTGGGGATGGGGAGCTCTCCCTGGGGTCAAGCTCTGGGGTCTGGCACAGCTGGCAGCACCCCAGGCCAGCCCAGCGCCTGGCAGCGAGGGAGCGATGCCGAGGCAGGGCTGTGACATTTTGCACAGGGAAAGCCACCGCCTGCCCGGCGCTGGGCCGTAAACAGCTCAGCGTCGTGGGAGCTCAGCCTCCCCCTTCCCCCAGGACGAGCACGCAGCACCACTCAGCAGCACTGACTCCCTTCCTCGGCATCTCCCGACTTCAAACTTTGTGCTCAGCCCCTTGCAGGATCTGGCCCCTAAAGGCTGGGCTGAATCGAGACCTTGGGTTTTAACCGACCTCAAGGAAAGCAGCCCTATCCCAGCCACCGTGGCTGGCAGAGCCAGACAGCAGCTGCTTTGCAGCCTGCAAGCTTCACCGAGCCGGGTGGGAAGGACGTTTTGGGTGGGGAGGGGTTAAACCTCACTGCAAACACCTGCATCTACCAGCTCTGAAGCCCCCCCTGGTCTCAAACCTCACAAGGGGCTTTGTCTGCAGCTGGAGGGTGAGGAATGACACGCCGGAGTTTGCCGAGGGAGAGGGCAGAGATTTCCCGGGCGGATGTCATTCTGAACAAATCTCCCCGATCTAGCGCCGGGCAATGCTGGAGCGTATCGCCAGCTAATCGGCAGGGTGGCTGGAGCAGGCTGCACCACCGAGACGGATTAACCAAAGGGTCTGAGCCCAGCTGGCAGCCTTCGGAGGCAAGGAGCCGAGCAGGGACGAGGCAGAGAAGTGTATCAACCGCAATGGCAAAGCACAGCAACTGGTGGCTCTTGGGAGACTTCCCTAGTTTGGGTTCACCGGCCAGCCTGGCTGCAGCAGGGACACTCCCAGGGCCTCCCTCCACCCAGGGGCAGCGCCAGAGCGGTGCTGTGACAGATTCCCTGGCTACAGCCGAGGGCTTGTCACTGCTGCAATGTAATCCCAGGGATGGACAGCGTGGCCGGCATCCAGGAAGGGCACACGGCTTGGGCTGCAAGATGGGGGACGCGTCCTAAGACCCACCCTTGCCCTCAGCACCCATCAAACTCCCATGGAAACTTAGGAACTCACTGCAGTCGTCGGACTCGTAGCCCTCAGGATCCACCACCTCCTCAGGTGCTTGGTACTTGGCCGGCTGCTCAGTGGGTGTTGTGCCATACGCCCCGAAAAGCTGGTCCACGTCCTCGTCCTCTTCACGGGGGGCTTCGGCGGGGCTGACGGAGGGCTGGCTGACAGCAGAGCGCAGGGTGCTGCTGCGGCCGACGGCGGCGGGGAGCCCGCGGGGGAAGCGGGGGAAGTAGTCGGAGATCTGCTTGATGGGTTTGATGGGGCCGGGGCAGACGTCAATAGCCATGTGCTCCTGGATACTTATGGTCATTTTCTCTCCTTTTCGGAGTGTCATGCATGCGGCTGTCGGCGCCAAGCCCTCCCGGAGAAGCCCGGACCGTGCGTGAGGGAGCCGTGAAGTTTCTGCCGGGTGAAGCCGAGGCAGGCGAGGTGGGAGGCTCTGGCGGGCACCTTACGTGGTTCTCGCGCCCTGAGCCTCAGACGCCGCACGCATGCTGCTGCCGCCAGCTCTGGCTCTCGCACAGCCCCTGATCCTGCCAGCGCTGCCTGTGAATAAGTGAGCGAGACGGAGAGACGGATAAGAGGCAGGGGGTGGGCTCTCGGGTGATGTCACCAGCTAGCAACAAAGCGGTACCCAGCAGCGGAGGAATGAGGGCTGTGGCCGCCCTGGCCACACGGCCACCAGCGTGGGCAGCCAGCCCCCCCGCCCCTTCCCCAGCAAAGCCCTACCCTGCCCGGGGGGAGGCAAAGCAGAAGTTGGGTCGAAGCCCACCTCCCCGCACCCGTTCACCCCAACTCTCTGCCCAAGCGGGCTCAGTCCCCGCCAGACCCCTCCGGAGGGGGGGGGAAGGTCACCGCGCGGGGTCAGGAGCTGCTGTCCTGTTTGCGTCGCATCCTCGGCACGCTGCGGAGAGGGAAGCAGGGCTACCCCAGCCCCTGGGGACCACGGCAGCCCCTGTGACCTCCCGGCTCGCTGCGGGGCCGTGCCAGGGAGGTGCTCTGCAGCATACTGAGCAGGGGCACGGGTGGCACACTGCCCGCTCCCAGCTCCAGCTGCACCGCTGCTCGCAGGGGCAGCCCAGATTTGGCACCCTGCTGCCGTAGCTGGCCCCAGCCCGCAGCAATGCCCGCTCCGGAGCTCAGCACCGGCCGGGCGCGCTGGGTGAGCTGCCCGCAGCCTCTGGGGCTGGGAACGCACCAGGGACTGAAGCAACACATGGCACTTGCTCAGAGCCCGGCCGGCGCAGCCTCTCCCAGCCAGCTTGTGGCTGCCGGCATAGAGCACCGCAGAGGAGCGAGCAATGGGCTGGGCCAGGGCCCGCAGCCAGCACAGCCACGCTCGGCACTCCTCTGGCAACCTTTCCAGGCAGGGACGGGACCCTGTCACCAGCTGGGAAGGGGACAGGCTCCCTGCAGCCTGCCACGGGCTCCCTGGTAAATGCTGAGCTGTGGTTTGCTCAGGGAGTTGGGCTCAAATTGGTGTTTTTACCTAATCTCCTCCTGTGTTAAAATCAACAAGTCCGGGGTGCCACAAGCTACTGGAAGTGGACTTTTGAGCAAGGAGTGCCAGAAGAGAAATGCTGTGAGAACATAGAACAAAATGCTGCATAGAA
This sequence comes from Pluvialis apricaria, assembly GCA_017639485.1. Taxonomy (NCBI): domain Eukaryota; kingdom Metazoa; phylum Chordata; class Aves; order Charadriiformes; family Charadriidae; genus Pluvialis; species Pluvialis apricaria. The sequence continues at coordinate 4,285,389 of CM030024.1, forward strand.
ACTCACCCTGCCCAGGAGAACGTGTCTGAAATATTTTGTAAGGGCAGCTCCCCCTGGGCAGACTTTCTGCTGGCTCAGGTACGGTGGGTCTGGCGTGAAGGTGGGACACACTGTGCGCACTGGTCACCCACCACCATGTCAAGCCGATCACAGCCGGTACCACCAGGTAACCTAACAACACACAGATCCCGTATCAATGCACAGAGAACTGCAGTCTCCTGCAGGCTGGTTATGCAGATGCCTATTAAAAATAAAGCTCCGTTCTTTGGAGAATTTTCCCCCAAACCCAGCAAAATGACACCCAACCTTTTCGTCTAATGAAGAATTCAGTTTTCATTCAGATTTTGGTAAATGTTAATGAACGTCCCTGACTCATAACATACTGACACTAGGCAAACTAACCTAATTTACTTCTCGCTGGGAAGCAAACATTTCTCTCCTGAAGCATCCAAACTTGTCATCGCTCTGTACCTAGACACGATGCACACGGGATGCTCTAATGACCTGGGAGAACAGGAGACCGCTCAGCCGCTCCTTCTTCCCTCTGCCGTATTTTCGCTTCGAGGTGGCTCCCACCTATTGCGCAGAGGTGATCTATGCCGCTCTGCCAGGAGACAAACTGCTCCCTTGCAGCAAGGTCCAACAGTGGATCCAGCTTGAGACAGTTTAACCCCCTTCCCGCATCCAAGGACTCCCAGTATTTTGATTCCGATGAAATGCCACCTGCTTTGCATTCATGTGGTCGAGGCTGTAAACCTCGCGGGTGGCAAGACAACGGGTGGGAACGTCACGGGAGGCATAAAGAGCTGCCTCCGGGCTTGGAGCAGCCTGGATGTGCTCATCCATGCAGGCTCCTCCATCTTTGGGTGCAGCATCCAGGATGCGGTGTGGACTCAGACAGAACGAAGCAAAAATTGGGCCCGATGCCCAGAAAATAGCAGCAATTCCCTCTAAGAAAGGGCAAATAAATAAATAAATAAAATCAAGTTATGTATGAGAGCCTAATGTCATTATTGCCATTACAAAAGCACCGTTATTTCAAATGTTGCCTCAAAGAGCACAAGACCCAAATAGACAAGGATTGTTTCACAGGTCAGAAAATCAAGGCTATGGGAATTAAGGTGAGCCCCCTGAGCTTTGCCTCCTCCCACACTGTGCAGCACCCCAAAGGCCGCCCCACATCGCTGACACCCCACAGCCGGCACCAAGGCCCAGCAGCACCGACGGGAGATGCTGACAGGAGACGCTCGGCTCGCCCAAGGATGCAGAAAGCAACCAGTGACACAAAGGGCAGGGTGCACCTGGGGACCAGGTTAATGGAAAAGCAAAGACAGAGCTGAAGCATGCAAACCTCCCTGCTGTCAGGGCAGGACTGGCCCCCAAGGGAGACCCTGTCCCCAAACCTTGTAGACTGTAAGAAACAAAAACAAGACTTACTGCTAATAGCCCAGATGGGACTTTCTAGTCTCTGACCGATCCCAAGCCTGCTGAAAGCAGCTGGAGCCTTTCCTTAGCTTTTAATGAGTCCCAAAGCAGCTTGGTTTTGAAAAACTACACTTTTCCTACCATCTCACACTGCCTGAATGTTTCCTCCTAGGCTGCACAGCCCAATATTTACCGAGGGCTCCCCGAACGTGGCTGGGGCTGGCTGCACAACCAGGCACCAAGCACTGGCATACATGACGCACGACAACACAGAAGGTAAAAGGGACAAAAATAGAGAGTTGGGCTGGGAGACAAAAGCAGGGCTTGGAGATACAAAGCCAGTTTCCAGGTAAAGCTTTTAATTCCCACCGTCTGTCTAATGCCCTGGAATGTGACTTGATTTGATCCCTCGCTCTGCCAGGGTGATTCAGAGCTACTGCAGTGCCCACGCACGTGGCCTTCATTTCCCTGAAAGGGGGAACGCTGTCTTCCTCGCCAGCCCGGCAAGAGGGGTGACAGTTTAAACATCATGTGGCTGCTTTCAGCAGCGGGACCAACAGCTCTGCCTGGCAGGGAGCAGAGCCGCTCTGCAGGGGGATACTCCATCCCTGGAGGAAGGGAGGACATCCTTTAGAGAAGGTGAAGATGGCCATCACAAAGTAAACATAAAAGCAGGAACGGGATGATGGAGAAGAGCACAACGTCTCTGCCAACAGCTGTGTTTCCTCTCCGTGGTGTGTGCAAGTCGTGACAACATCCTGAGCTTAGCACACGTGACATTGCACTTCAGCAGCTTGTTATGAGGTGCAACAGAGTGGTTCAGCTGCTCACATCAGAGGCGGCCATGGGCTAGTATGCCAAAAGCATCCCGTAATGACAGCTGGGATGTGGAATCCAGGAGCCATCACAGCTCAGACTTTAAGTGTTGTCCTGAACAAGGGGCATAAGCAGAGACTTAAGCATATCCCAAACAAAGCCTGTGCCTCTAACTCACCCCGTACCCTGAGCAGAACCATGCAGCAGCCCAGTTTCCTTACGGGACTGGGGAGCCGTCCTGCAGGTGCCGTGCGAACAGAAGGAGCATTCCTACAGCAAACAAAACAGTAACACGTAGATTAAACACGCATCCAAAAATACAGGCTGTCCTCAGGACACACTTCAACCAAATTTGTTTCAAACACTAAGCATCAAATTCTGCTGTCAGTTACTCCAGGTTTAAATCAACAAGAAGGCGGCCAAATTCCAGTTTAATCAATTCCTTTCCAAACGAAAAGTACAGCAGCAGGACTGCACATCCCCATCGCTTACCAGAGATTCAATGACTGACCCGTTGGTTCTTTATTTAATACTTTGTCAGCTCAAACCCAAACGATCTCACAGAAACCCTCTGCTCTGCCAGCGCTACTGGAGAAGACATGAGCCTGAAGAGTGCAGGAAGAGCTGATGCCAAATTAAAGCCTCTGTTTGGAAGAACTACCTCTGGATCTCGTGCACCCTTGAGCGCAGGGGGACCCAGTGCAGGTTGGGAGCAGGGAGCTTTGACAGTCACCCAGGGAGGTGACACAGGGCAGCACCAGCCCCAGCCTGCACAGCCCTAGCTTTCTTTTTGCCTTTTCCCAGCCACTGTTAAGCCTGTGTTAAGCCACAGCAGGTACCCGCAGCCTTAGGCACGAGAGGGTGCCAGCAGGTAACGCCAGCTCAACCTGGCTGCAGGGACAGGAACAGGGGATACCCACACTGCCAGCCCAGCTCCGCCAACGCAGCTGGAAGAGACCTCTCCATCCCTTTTGGGGTGACTCGGGACCTACACTGCCTTCAGTCCACCCCGCTGGTAGGTATGAAACGTATTTCTTTCTTCGTCAAATGAGCTTAGCTCCAGCATGGCTGTGCGCATGGGAAGGGGGTTAATTGAAAAGCAACATGTGCCTTGCTCCTTGGCTCACGCGAGGCGCTGTCTTCTGGCTGATGCACAGCTACCGGCAATGAGGTCGCTTCCCCTGAAAGATCTCTGCCCTCGATTGCTGGGGAGGCTTGGCTGAGCCCGTCGAGTGCATTGCGGACCCCACCTGGTTAAACACCCTTTGCATTTGCTAAGTAAAAGCAATAATAATAATGATAACTAGGAAACTTGGCTAAATAATCCTAAGAGGCTTACTCCAGGCTGTGCCGATTAAGGCTCCCCAGCAGTGCCGATATCCCAGTGCACCCTGGCCCCCACTGCTCCTCTGCGCGAATAATATCTGAGGTTATCTGTGCTCAAACAGGCCCTGCTAACAACCATCATTTGACCAGATTTAACCAGCAATTACTAGCTGCGAACAAAATCACTGTGGTAAAATACAGCCCACACTCTATTACAAAGCAGACACAAACAAACCCTTTCAGAAAGCCAGGCAAAGGGCAAACGCCAGCAAGAAAGAGCCCTCTTCCCTCAAAATACTGCTTAAGGTTCCCAGAGACCTTCTGAAACACCCAACTTACGGCAAGGGGGGGACGGTGTCTTTCTTTGCAGCACTTTACTACCTACAGATGGACCTGCAAGGGAGCTTCCAAGAGGACAGGAGGAGTTAGGGAGGCATCTGCTTTCAGTACATCTTCAGCACCATTCAGGATGGGCCCAGAATAGCTAAACTTTCAGTAGCGGCTGATGTTTAATGTGTAGCATATGTTGCCATTTCGATGTGAATCCCAAAATAGTTGGTGTTTTGTTTTGTAATTTTAATGCACTGGTTTTTGGACTCATGTGAAATGTCTACCCTCCTGTTCGGGGAGGGAACATGCTGTGCGTGTGCACCCTGACATACCATTTCCAACGCATTATTCACCTGCAAATCAACCAGGGTAGATAATCAGTCGCTGTAAATATTAGCTGTATGGAGCACATATTAAATACACAGGAATTCACTAGGGGTGGATCTGTGCGCAGCGAGAAGGGGAAGCTGCAGGAAAATCCGACTGAACAGTGCACAGCGGGAGGAGGGTGCGCTGCCCCTGAGCGTTACTGGGCTGCACGTGTCTCAACATGGAAACCAAAGCCACGGGGCCGGCGAGCAGCCGGGCGGCCGGCAGGCAGGGCAGCTCGCAGCTGCACCCACTGCTCCCCAAGACCAGGGTGAGGGCAGAGGCACCCCCATCCCATGCATCCATCTAACCTGTGCAGGCAAACCTGCATCCCTGGGACTGGTCTAGCTGCTTTTGGGAGTCTCTCAACGGCAGAGAAGGGAAGCACCATGAGGTCCCTACATTGGCAGGCGGCAGCACCCAGCTCACCCTGCTGGGTTAGAAACACAGGATGATTTAGGTTCAGCGCTCGACAGAAATGTGAGCCACATTCCCCACTCCGGTATCGCCACTGCATCGCGCTGTCTTGCAGCCAGCACCTACCAGAAAAAGCAAAACTTGCAGGAGAGAGGGGGCCCAGGGCAGCCCTGGGCAAAGCAGGACCCCGAGCCCCAGCTGCCCCAAAACACCCTCCTGCACAAACCCTTTCCCAGAATGCCTTTGTCCTGCTTCACCCTTGCTGACATCCCACCTTGGGATACAGCACTGTCTGGGGCCAGTCCTCAGGGATATTTTCTTAGGAATGAGCCTTTTTTGACTTTTTCCTCTTATTTCCTTCATGGTCTTTAGGTTGCCCTAACTCCAGAGCCTTAGCAGCGGTTTGCCATCACGAGGCCAGGCAAAGCCACCTTTTCGCATCACGCTGGCTCTTTTCGTTGTGTGCCTGTAAGCTAAATGCAGACCAAATCCCTTGCATTCAAGGGAGGGGAGAGTTCTGTGTAGCATCAACTCTTATTAGGCTAATTTTATCTGCTCTCAGTGCCTTTCCGAGCTGGAGTCAATGTCCTCTGAGATTATCCAGCTGACTTGTCTTAGTAGTTTTACCCTGCTTTTACCTCTTCCCAACTGTCTCCCAGCTGCAGGAGGATGACAACATCACTTCTCAAGGCTTTCCAGGCAGCCAGGAGCAAAGCCCCATGTTTATTCTGCAGCAGCACCTTACCCCATGGCGGCTGGGACACGCAGCAAGTGTTGGCCTGGGGAGCTGCACTCGGGCTGGGCACCGCTGCCTCCAGCACACCCGGCCCTTCAGGATCCATAGATGTCCAGAAACAGAGTTAACATCAGCATTTAGGGCCTGGCCCTGTTGCCATGGAAATTGATAGACTTTCTGCTCACATTTTTGGTGGGAGGAGGCATTTCAGGAGTCACCACTAGCTTCCAGAGTTAACGCACAACGAAGCCAAGCGAGGGCAGAAAGCAGCCAAGCTTCAGGGAGGCAAAGGGAGGACCGCTCCCACCCCACGCTCCGAGAATTTAGAGCTGGATACAAGCAGAGGGAAAAGGCCGCCAGTAACCGTCAGCATCAAGACAGTGCACAGCGAGCTCTGGGGATTCATGAAATAACATCTTGGTTTTGCAGAATTAAAGAGCAATTTGGCTGCATTAAGGGAGCATTATAGCTGCTCCTCTCCCACATACACATCAGGCTAACGACATCCTGTCAAAAGCAATCTAACCAAAGCCCCCATCCAGTGCTGATACTTAGTGCAGTAAATGTACCTGTCACAGCCCTGCAATGGCTGGCAGAGCTCTGTCCTGGCTGCTGCTCCTCCCAGCTGCTGCTGGCACGGTTGGGAGTTGTCCTGCCCGTCGCTGGATCATGAGGTTCTACCAACCTCGGTGAGCTGCGAGGGAATCAGCTGCTGGGGCTGCCAGGGCATTTTCCTGGCCCCATCCACAAATCCCAGTATCATGCCCACATTGCAAAAAGCAACAGAAATGAAAGAGCAAAAATGAAAAGCCCTGGAGTTGTGCAAGGAGAAGAGCAAATCTGTACCTACTACGGGGTCAGGCTGCTGGGAGGGGGCAAACAGCCCCAGCTTCCCTGATCTGGGCAGGGCTGCTCGCCTTCGCACCACAGAGACAAACCCGCTGGGTCTGAGACTGCAAAATACCCTGTGGGTGTATGTGCGGGAGGTACCTGAGGGAGCAATCCTGCCGGCTGGGGAGGCAGCAGGGTGATGTGCTGAGCCCTTCCCTGGGGCAGGCAGCTCTGTGCTCTTCGTGGCTGCCAGCCGGCACGAAGCTGCAGGAGCAGCCGGCGACGAGGAAGCCCCGCAGTGCCCCGGCAAGCGGCTACACCGGCACCTGCGGGTTAGCAGCGAAGAAATTGAGGCCACAGCCGAGACAAGCAGACTCCTGCCCAGAGAGCAGCTTTACCGGCGGCGTTGAGGAAGGCAAGCCAGCCTGCAGGATCCCTCTCCTCTCAGATCTGCGGGCTATTTAGCTGTCTGACCTTATGTCACCCAACCCAAGGCGACACAGGACAAATTTCCATTCCACCATGGGGAAGCCCAAGCATTTTCCAGCTCTGTAGTGAACCAGGGAAAACAAAATCACAAGGCAAGGAATAACCACGAGCCACAAAGAGGGGAGATGGAGGGAGAGTGGACAGATAAAGGGGCATGGTTGAAAATATAAACATTAAAATTATACCCATCTAAGGGGGGGGGCACCTCCCAGGTCATTAAGCAGCCAGAGGAGTCACTAGATGGCCCTGCTAGTCCTGTTCATCTGATCACAGTGATGGATATTAAGAAATCCTAGTTTAGCTACTCTGCAGACATTTGGGGACCGTGAAATCTGTTCGGAGTCTCCTTCTGGGAGGAAGGGCCTCCCGAGGAGAACATGGCAGCTGGGTGGTACCCTGGCCAGGCACGTGGAGGGGACTCCCCAGGACACGTGGCACCTCTGGGCCTCACCACGCAGACGAATGGTCCTTCCCGGTCCCACCATGACCTGGGTGTCCCCTTCCTTCTCTGAGACCAGCTCCACTTGCCAGAGACATTGCAAGTCTCTGCCTCAGCGTAATCATGTTGACAGTGATGGGTGTAAGAGCCAGGGAACCATATTAATGAACATCGTGTTGCTGGATAATCATGACATTAGCATTATTGGATTAGAAAATTTGCATAATTTGGGCACGAGCCGCTACCTGCACCGAGACATATGTTTACATGAATTTACATCCATTTGCATCCCAATGAAGCTCGTCCGACTGCATCCTCAGCAGCTTTCTGGGTGACCAGTCACGGCCATTGGCAGCTCAACCCCAGGGACCATCTCCTGCTGTCAGGCACAGTCCCAGGCCACTCAGATGCCAACAAAACAGCAACATTTTTCCTTCGCAGGGTCTTACTCATGTAGGTTACACCTCAGCTGGGATAGGCATGCCCCTTGCAGGGTTCAGGAGCAACACACTCCCAGCCTCAACATCAAGGTCACCCAGGCTAAAACTGTCCCCTTCCCAGTCCTCACAGACTCTTGCCACCTCTCGAGAGCCCGGGTCCCAGGATAATGGGCAGTTAAGGCCATCCTACTCACAGCTGTGAAAAGACCTCAATAAAACACTCCCAGCAGGCTGCAAAGCTTGGAATTTAAGAGGCCAATAAAGGGAACCCAAAATGGACTATTTTCTCTTTTTTTAAAAAAAAAATAAAATTAAAAAATCACATGATCTTTGATTCAATTACTTGATTTTACAGGAAGGGGGAGAGAGATTCAATTAGTTGATTCCTGATTTCTTAACATAGAAATATGGACTTTGTAACTGTGGACCACAGAAAGGCAAAAAACCCTTCAAAGCCGCATTGCAACAATTTGGTGGCAACATCAGATTTATACAGCTGTAAGAAATAAGCAGTTTCCCCTCCTGGCCTCCTCAGCAGTACCTGCTCCAGCATTAAAGTAGTGCAGTAATATCCGAGCACAAAGTCCTGCAGCCCACCCACAAAATTACAGGGCGAGAGGTGTTGAGCGGGCAGCGGAGCGGCTGCCTGACTAAATGCCCCTAAGTGCTTTTCTAATGTAGAGCTGCACAGGGAGTTACCAAGTCCCTTCGAAGGCCCAGTAATTACAAGTCGGGAGGGACCAGGAGGTGCATGCTCACTCCCCCCGGCATCTCCAGCCCCAGAAATTGCTGCTGCGCTCCTTCCAAATGCTGACATGAAAACAGACAAAAGACCAGCCCACCGGTGTCCAAGCCGTTTCCATCAAGACTCGGAGTAACCACAAGCCTCGCCACCACTGAAAGCTTTGCAAATTATAGTGACTTATCTCCAAGCGCTGGCCTGCAAGATGCAGAGCTAAACCCCGAAGTGCCCTTGGGATTAAACATGCCTGAACCAATCAACAGCAACGGGAGCAGCAAATCCTGCGGGGAGCTCAGTAGGAAGTTTGCTGGGATGCGGTGAGCTGGAGCTGCCCTCTCTCCCCTTAGCTGGTGCAGGTAATCATTCTGACATGTAAATAAAAGCACTGCTCAGACAAGATCATCTGATATTTTTGGGGTCTCTTCATCCAAAACAACTCACATCCGCTTGGCTTCTTGCCACTTCCTGCAGTTGAAGAAATTGGAAAGAAAAGAAGCAGCACTAAGCCACTGCTGACTTGGGGGAATGCCCCATCCCTGGAAGTGTTCAAGGCTGGGATGGATGGGGCTTTGAGTAATCTGGTCTAGTGGAAGGTGTCCCATGGAAGGGGGGGTGGAACTCGATGATCTTCAAGGTCCCTTCCAACCCAAACCATTCTATGATTCTGACCCTGGGGAACACTCTTCTCAGCTTCGTCATGCCCAGACGAGCCCCCATCCTGTTTTGCAGCCCGATCGGCCCTGCGCTTGCCAGCCAGGCTGTATGATATCTCCCCAGTGAAGCACAGACCAGCCCTGTCACTACAGCACAGAGGAAGACGAGGAAGGTGGCCTGTCCCTTCCCTGCCCACCCACCACTGCCACCCGCCTCATACAGCTTCAAAGCCTGGCATTTAGCGTATCTCTGCTCTAACCACCCAAGCTATTAAATGGGGACATTTTAAGACTTGTAAAAACCATGTCAAGACCCTTGGCTGGAAAGCAGATGAGAAGCTCCTAGTGGCTTTGGTAAGCTTTTATCCTTTAAGCAGTTTGCATTGTATTTCACTCCAAAGAGGTGCTCGGTTCCCATATCTGGAACCTTGTGGACTCACAAAGCACGTGAGAAATAGAAACAAACCTCGCAGAGGGGTCAGAGGGACTCCATCTCAATGGGAGGGAGAGAACCAGAATTTCTGGCTGAAAAAAAACTGCTTGGAGGAAGAACACGTTTGCACATGATTGTGTCATCAGGCGCCGATGCCAACTGCTAATGCCTAATGACTCCGTGTCACAAGCAATGAAGGCTGGAGCCCAACATCATGGCAACAGGAGGAGGGAACGTGCTGGTGCATTGCTGCCAGGATATGGGCTCAGGCAGGGGCAGAGCACTTACATTATTTATGACCACGTACATGGGACGCTGAATCAAGGCTGCTCAAGTGTTTGATCAGCCCAGGGCTGTCAGTGTGGCTCACAGCTGGAGACACCAGATAACAGGAGAAAATTAAACCCCTTTTCCTCCCTCCCCTCGCCTCTCTAGCGGGCCTCTCTCAGAAAATAGAAAGGAGGGAGGAAAGAAAGCCCAATAAACTAAGTCCACTGCTGTAAAACCTCTAGCCCTGCGCCTCCTCCTGCCATCACTGGGGATGTCAGGCAGAGCCTGGGGGATGCAGAAATGAAGGTTCAGGGATGCAGCACCTGGCACAGGAAGGGAAAGAGCCCAGGGAGCAAGGCAGCTGTGCTTTCCAACTAGGGAGGAGCAAGCACAGCCCAGCTCAACTCCAACTTTTGCCCTGATATTCCCAGCCAAGCGCTACACCGAGCCAAAGCAAGGCAGCACCGCGAGAGCAGAGCCAACACAGGGAGCAGGCAGCTGTGCTCTCACGGCTGCTGCCCAGGTGGAGATGCAGGACCACCCCATGCACAGCTCTGGCTGTCCTTGCATGGTGGTTTGCAGACCCTGACCAAGGTGGGGCTGAACTCCCTTGGGCACCCCTGCCCCACTGCAGGGCCGCTGTGCTTCCACGGGCTGCTCCCCTGTTGAACGAAGCCCCTTTCTCTGCCTTTCCCACACGCTGGCGTCTCGCTCACCTCCCCAACACATCAGTGTGGGACTGAGCCCACGCTGCAAAGATCCGATTCCTGTACGCTTCCCTCTCCACAGAGGCAATGAAACGGGCTGCATCTGATTTCTTTCCTCCCTTTCCAGTCCTTTCACCCTCCTTTCCCTATCTTTGAGGAACAGATGCACCCATTCATAACCATGCAAAAGAAAGTGCGTATTTGCCTTTCCGACTGCAGTGCAGCTGGTAAAGCACAGGAGGGAAAATTATGTTTTGTGTGAATACACAAATTATCTGCACTGATCTTATTACACTTGAATAGCAAACTGACAGAAAAAGAAAACATGAAAGAGAAAGGCATTGTTTGGGCTGCGCCAATGTAGCATCATTATTGTTTATCCTCTCCAGCCACTCCATCATCCTAATCCCACCGTCTCCCACAGTGACAGGTCAGTAACAGTGATCTGCTAAATGGCATGATACACGGGCTGCCAGAATGAATACAGGCAGGATGCAAACCCAGCAAGGCAACGCCTGGGATACAGCAGCACCTCTGGATGTCTCGCCTCCAATTCCCAGGCAGGTCCAGGCCAAGCATCCAATAACTCACAAACATTATCAGTGTTAAAAAGATTCATGTTATAGTGGTACCAATTAGTGTCAGAGTGCTGGAATACACAGGGCTGATATATAAACAAAGGCTCAGTAACTCCCTAACCCAAATCCTCGCAGAGATATTCTTACTCATCACACAAATAAATCTCCAAAGCCCATAGCAGAGCTGTGCAAGAGGGGACACAAGGCAGAAGGCTCCTCCGTGTCCTGAGGATCATCCCTTACACAGGACCAACGCATACGGCTCTGCAGGCTCAGCACCTCGTGCCGGGGGTCCTGGCTCACCGAGGCAGCACTGGAAGCAGTGCAGAAAAGCGTGAGCAGCTCACAGCAACCTGACATGAGGCAGCCCTCGTGTTCGGCCCCTTGGAGAGGAGCCGGGTTTGTATCCCGGCCACGTGGCCGAGTCTTTTGCAGGGAACGGAGCTTGTCCTCCCTCCCCAGACTTCCTCCAACACAGCAGGGAGGAGAGTCCTTCTTCTAAAATTTCCATCTGGCGAGTGACCTCTGTGCTCTGGGAGGACAGGAACCAAAAAACATGATTAAATACATGAACTGCACCACACAATACTTGATGAAATAGCTTTGCAATCCCTTAGGCCTTAGATGCAAAGACATCCACGACCACAGAGGGCTCAGGCAGGACGGCGCAGGCAGCTCCTCCCTGGTGCAGTGGCATCTGATTAGCCTAGGTGACAGCAGCTAATTCCTCATGCTACAGACAACACAACAGCTCCAACAAGTACAGGAAAACAATCACAAGGTGGAAATTCAAACAGAACACAAGTCACCTGCTATCAAAACAGAGAAAATTTGGCAAGTTTCCTACTTAGCACTTACTACATCAAGGCTGCTCAATGATGCTAATTAAACAGGTACCTCCCAGACACAGCCAGAAAGATTTATATCCCTAATTTGTGTTTCTCGGTTTATTTTTCTGTCCTCCAAGGCACCGTTTTAATGGCCATGGTGTGATTACTTGGAGGAGTTTAATTTTGCATGAGTGTCATTTGAAGATGAAGGTCTGTCCTGTCAGTGGTGTGATGATTGCCCAGATCCTGCCCCCTGCTCTCCCACAGCGGGGCTCAGCTGTTCATCGAGATTTTCTTAGTCTCTTGAGCTTGGCTTCACTGGCAGAAAAATAAATAACGCTAGGCTCAACCACTCTCAGTGATCTGGCTGCTGTCCCCGTCCAGGGGCCGGGTATGTATCAGTCTGGGGACTCTTTTGGGGGTGAATGACCCTCACAAATATCCAGCCCAGAGACAGCGCTGAGCTGGGGGACGCTGTGCGGGGTTGTCACTACAAAGCAGCGCAGCCTTGCAAAGCAAGGACCAGTCTTGGAGATGTGAGCTCTCCACCCAGCTCCCAAATCCAGCCCCAAAATCCCAGGCCAGAAGGCAGCTGCTCCAGGGCAGCTCCTACATGAGAGGTTGCTCCGACAAGATAGGACAGCCAGAGCAGAGGTGTATAATTGCAAATAAAGCATCCACAGTCCTGTGATAATTAGTCAGAGCCAACCTCTGAAAGCAGAAGTCAGTCACACACAGGAGGGGAAAGGTGTCTCTGCCAGCACCCCTTGCCCAGATGGCCCCAATAAGGTCCTGATTAGCAGCAAGTCTCCAGCCACAGATAATAACTGCTTGCAGTGATTAGGCTGGTAGGAGAGCTGATGAGAAAGGGAGGCGGTGATGCCTGTTTGCTGCATTTGGTCAACCACAGAGTAACAGGGAAGCACCTGGGAAGGAAATGGCATATAGCTGAGGGCTGAGAGAGGGCTCAGAGCATAACAGTTGCTGTTAAACTGATACAGTCCACAACAAAAATACTTTAAAACCACAATCCATCCTTCCTGGCAAAATATGAATACATCATGCAGAGCCACTCATTCCAGAGAGGGAAAACAAGAGCAATAATCCCTCCAAGATTTTACAAACAGCTTCCAGTGCCAGACAGAAATCAGTGGAAGGAAAAAGAAACACAACAGATGCCTTCAAACAAACCCACAGAACCTCTGCAAAGCGTGGAGGTGAATGTGTACAGCCCTCCACGTCGAGGGGATTTGAATTCATCCCTCAAAGGTGCAGCTCCCAGGCACCGGTCAGAGCAGCACCCTTGGGTGCTGCATGGACATCTCCAGGGACTGTTTGGCAGCAGGGCACAGGCCAGCCACAGCGTGCTACACCAGACACAGGGCTGGCCTGGCTCCTTTTGTGTTTTACTATGAAGATAATGAAAGGAAATACTTCTGCAAGGAGAGAGGCACAGGGCACGGGTGTACGAGGATACGCAAGGCTGCCTGTGTGTGCTGCCACACGTCACTGCCAGGCAGCACACATCGTGTTCCCATCTCTGCACTGCCATGGAGCTACATGGCAAGATCCTCATCTCGTGCCTCTCAAGCATCGCTGGCATTTCTAGCACTACCTGAATTTACTGCTAAGAAGAGGCAATGGGCAGGAAGGAATTTGAATGAGCAGCTCAAGATAAAAGTTTTCCACAAGATGCTTACCTCTCACCTGCCACCTTGCACCTGCTGAAAGTCTCATTATTTCATTGCAGCATCAGCCCTTCAAAAAAACTTCCCTGAACTCTCCTTGAATCACACGCACCTGAGGAAACAAGGCATTATGATCGGAAGAGCAGTCTCCATTGCAGAGAGGAACAAAGCAATGGGAGTAGTGGCAGGAAGAAATGGCAGAGGTGGGCTGGTGAGACATCGCTGCCCCCAGCCCTCTCCCCTGGAAGGAAACATCTCCTGGGGTGGGATGGGGAGAAGGAAAGAAGAGCAACTGCTCTTTAATAGTAAAAAAAATAATAAAGTTTTATTTTACAAATGAACTTTAGCCATCTGCAGAGATTATGTGCCATTTTGTGTCACTGTCCAAGCACTCCAGCTGATAGTCCAGGGCCTTCCCTGTCCGATTCAGTAATGGCCAGAAACACATTGTCTAAACACCAGCTGGTAGCCCATTCGCTTCAGCTACGTTGAACTAATACACATGGTTCCCACCGGGAAAGCACCCGCTTTCTCCTCAAACTATAACTGTAAAAAGCAAACATGGAAACTTGGCAATTCACGGCCACTGTTTCTGATTCAGAGATCCAGCAGTTGACTTTCCCATACATTGGCTGTTGTCATGGCAAGCAGAGGGTGGAAGGAACAACGTAAGAGGTGGTTAGTCCTTGACACGCTCCATCCTTGGACTAATGGCAGCTCCCCAGCACAACAATCCCAACAGCAATTACCAAGGCGCTTTTAGAATGGGAAAAGCAAAAACAGATTAAAAAGCCATTTGAAACCTTGAAGCTGAATGCCACATGGAAGGGAACACAGAGCAGCCAGGGCTGCACACGCCTGGCAAACAATGCAGGCATGCTTCTCTGTAGGCAAAGCTAAATGGACCCCAATTGTCAAACCAAAAACAAGTGACAAGCCTTCAGAGGACATGGAGACAGCACTTGACAGAATGACAAGCGGTGCTGCTTTATGCTTGGTGGTTACAACATGGAAAACCTTCCACAGGGGGTGAGGAGCAGACCTGTGCCCTCTGCCATCACCAGCACAAGGTAGCAAAGAGGGGAAAGACAAAAGACGAGTTTCAGGTGCAGAATTCAATTATGCTCCAGCCATGTGAATCACTGGCTGGATTATTTTCTTTCCTCGCTGGACCCAGCCCAAGGATTTGGAGAGTATCTGCAACCTGGGAATGGAAAAAAAACTTTTAAGATTGGCAAGCATTTGTTACTGAGTCAAAGCTTTATTGTTTCCAGTAATAAAATACTACATAAAAGTTGTAAGGGATGGAGACAAGAACAACAAAATAATAAAAAAAAACCACAAACAACCACAACAGACTGAGCACTATTCACTGAGCCTTTCTCACCCACTTTAAGCCAACAAGAAAGACAGTCAACTAGTACAGGTTTTGGATAATATTCCAACCAAAGCTACAAAACACAACCAAGAGAGATGCAACATAGAGAAAAGTGGTCTTTAACAGAAAATATGTGCACAGAGCTGTGGATGTTCCTCTATCACACTCATATGTGGGAGATCACATTCCCCTGGGCTAGAACCTTCCCTCGATCCAAAAGGAGTCTTTCCATAGATGACTGAATGCTTCTGGTTCGAACTCAGGGGGAATTACTCCATGGAGGTAAAATATAGAGGTAAGAAAAAAAGGTTTCCAGTCTCACTGGTACAAGAGCAGTCCCACATTTACCTCTGAGAATGTTTTATAAAATCTAGTCTCAGTTAAAAATCAAACTCATGCCTCAAAGTGGCAGTCAGCCAGCAAGGATTACCAGGTTCCTGTGCAGACCTGGCAACTCACAGTGTGATAAACAGCCCTAAGAAGCGAGGGTCAGGGTGAAAACACATCTGACCTGACTGCGCTGCCCAGGAATGAAGCACAAGAAACACAAGAAGAGTTAGAAATGACATGCTCAATTTTAAAAACTCTTTCCAACTCAGTGCAGAGTTTTTGATGAGAAAGTAACAGGTTTAAAGAAAATGGAGTCAATTTTTAAATGTCTTTTTCCTTCTATAGAATTAACTTAGGCTGGCAGGCCAGGCTGTCTGAGGCATGGCGGTAATGACAGTGCGAGCAAGACAGCCTCAGTAAGACTGTCAAAAGCTGCAAGGCAAAACAGGACTTTTTTTGGTGGCAAAACACTTCTGCAATTGAAGACCCTACAGGTCTCAGAAGAAACAGCATGACTTCAGCTCTGAAATCATACTGGCATTTCAGTAAAAGCTGACTTTTGGATTTACTTTTTCAGAAACAGCTAACAATTTTGGCATTACCCCTTTCAGAGATGCAGGTGGTCGAGTCTCAATGGCCAGGTTTGAACAACACAGACCACGACATAAAGCATCCCTCAGTGGAGAACAACCTCATTCCTTGCTCTCTTCAGCACAGATGCTGTGAAGCCCATGTTCAGTGGTTTCTCTTTATGCCATTTCAAAGAGCCCACATCATCCAAAGGTTTTGTTTTCATTTTTAAAAGGGCAGAAACAGATCACGGAGTAAGAGCTGGAAGGATTTTCCCAGCAACCTGCCATAGCGCATTAGGTGGAACAGCAGTAAGGGAACGGTCCTCTGTTGGACAATGTTCATTTAGAAAGAAAGTCAAGGATTGATTTCCGATCTCCCGTTAGAGTGTTCCAGCACCCGGTCTCATTTATCTTCATACTGCAGCCATTTGTAAGACCATATACTACATGTGCACAAAGCGCCCAGCAGCACAGGAGAACAGAATGAAAGAGTAATAACCAAGGGAAAAGGCTGACATTAACAGGCACAAATTGCCTTTAAATCCATTATTTCAGAGGGAACTTTTTGGAATACTTTTGTTTCTTCAGCAAAAGACGGGTCAGATCCAAAGCATTTAATAAAAATCCACGGACTTGCCTACTGTGGGTTTTGTTCAGGCCCTCAAAGATCTAATTGCTCTAGAGATGTCAGATAATTTGATTTTTCTCATCTCTCAGGCCTTGGAGGGAAGTTGTCCATCCCGGAGAATAAGCAGGAGCAGGGCACGCAGCTTTCTACAGCCTGACTCATGATGACACCATCACAGTCAGCCAGATGCCCAAGACTTGGAAGAAAAAGGTAGAACAAAGGCCTGTGCTCATGGAAGAGCTGACAAGGTATGCATGTGGGAGGAGAACCTGCAGAGCTCAGCAAGATAAAGTAGTATGAAAGCTTTTATCTGATTTGGATACACAAAGGGAGGCAGCTAGGCCATGGGGAAGTGGGCGTTCTCCCACCAGGAGCTGCAGCACACACGCACACTGCCCATGACCCCACTGCCAAAGCATCACCCTCACCATAGGACACACAGGCCAGTACACAGCCAGGAGGACTGAAAAATTCATAGCAAACTTCTTTGAGTGTTTCTTAACTAATTAAAGTGTCTCCCAGAGCAAACAGCCCTATTCCAGAGAGAGACCTCAGTGGAAGTGAACAGGAGCACAACTTCACCAGCTGATTCAGGATGCCCCACCAAACTCACACCAACTCAAACCAGAACAATGATGACAAATACAACAGATGACACCCCGGGCCCATGGGAGTCAAGTGCAAATGGGAGCCCCGGTCTCACTCTCGGGGTTCACAGCGGGAAATCCACCCCTGGGCTGCAGTAGAAAGGCTGCAGTCTCCTCACACCCCATTTCAGGGACATAGGGGTGAACTTCCTTTCTCCTAAAGACTGCAAAGACAGGAGCTGAACCCAGGGCTGGGCTTGGCAGGCCAGGAACAGCAGAAGGCAGCACACATTTCTTCAGCTCCAGTGAGCACTTTGTGTGCCCTGTCCAATAAACACAGGTCTGGACCCCATGGCAGAGCCTCACAGCATGGCACCCCTCTCCAAGCAGCACCCCAAAGTGCGTGTCAGTCAGCAGAAGGGGAAACCAGACCAAACCATAAACCAGGTCAGTGAGGCAGGGAGGACAGGCAGGTACTTTCCCAGGTGCCATTGTGTTGCTAATGCCTGTCCAAGAGCTGGCATTGTAAAGTCACCACTGGCAGCAGTCGTTGTTTGAAGTGAGGTCTGCAGGAGCGGGCAAGGGGCAAGCGCTGGATCCAGGCAAAGCAGCTCCATCCTCACCTCCATCAGCATTGTATTCTCGTGTGGACGCACCGTTTGCCTTCAAAATACATAAAGACAAAAGTTTTGTTTGGAAAGGAGTGAAGAGACTTGACAAAGTTATTTTACATTGCTTTTATGTGCTCAGTACCATTTTAAGAGCTTCCTAAAAATAATAATGAAGAAAACGTCTGTGCATCATTACTCCACACTCTGTCAGCAGTCAGGGCCCATTAAACTTTATTAAAGAAAAGACAGGGGAAAGAAACAGAGAAAGAAGGAGAAAGGAGGAGTTTTACTGCTAGAACTGGTCCTCTGGTACATGCTTCCCTCCAACGGCAAAGTCAGAAAAAAGCCAAGCCTCAGCTCCCAGAGGTTTCCAAACCAGGTGACAGCATCGACACGTGCCACAGAGCAGGTCCTCCACACAACCCTCCTGCCCTCTGTGTGCCTGGGCTGTGGACAGGAGCCACGGCAGAACGTAGCCCTTGCCCATGGCTGGGGACGGGTGCAGGACAACAACGCTCTGCTGCAGAAGGCACTCTGGCTCATGTTGACTAAACAAACCTCAGCTAATCACTTCAGCAGCCCCTGGGGAAACTCAGGGTCTGCTGGGACACACCGATTCCAGTGCATGGGGTGAAACGCGGGGCTGGAAAGGCAGAGAGCTCTAAGGCAGTGGTGGGTCAATACTAACTTCCTTCCCCTTCTCTGAATTGAAGAGGGCACAAATTATGTTGACTCCTGGAGAAAGGACAGGGGATACTTCTAGTCACTGCTGTTCAAGGCATAGGGAGTCCTGCAAATTCTTCCCACCAGCTATTGAGTGACATCCCAGTTGAAAGATAGCCTCCCAAGCTGTAAAACCTCTCAATGTGTTTACAAAGACTCCAAAATCCAGACTTTTAAC
This sequence comes from Pluvialis apricaria, assembly GCA_017639485.1. NCBI lineage: Eukaryota > Metazoa > Chordata > Aves > Charadriiformes > Charadriidae > Pluvialis > Pluvialis apricaria. The sequence continues at coordinate 4,303,915 of CM030024.1, forward strand.
TTCTATATTACTGACTGCCCATGCTCTTTCCTTTATGCTTTGTTTTGAAAGATTACATCAACTATTGCCCTCAGTGCTTTGTACAAAATGCTGAATAGAAAGTTGGAAGTGCGAGGAATAAACGTATTGCAAAGGGCAGAAAATAAGTCTAAGGACGTGGGGGCAGGAGGCCAGACAGGCCGTTTGATCAAAGACCAAAGCACAGACCTCTGCAATGTGAAAGGAGGCACAAAAATAGGAGTTTCATCTTCAGCAGCAGACTTGTTTCCAGATATATTGAGTGAAAGAGGGAAGAGAATGAGTCTTTGTCATGCCTCTATTTTCAAGGAAAAAGTCTTCAATTTAAAACTCCATAAAGAATTACAGAAATAGTGAAAGTAATTTATTCTTTAGGTACTCGAGCCTTTATTCACTTAACTCCAAGGCAGACTCAAAAGACCTGAAAATGTTTTGGTTCTACCACTCAAGGATGAAAATATTTTAATTCCTTAAAACATGGAAGGGGGCATATGCTTCTTCTGAAGTTCATATTTACAAATGCATTGTATCTAGAACGCAGACCTTGAACCATTTCCTAATGTCACTACCCAAAGACATGTTTTATTTATAAATACAGCAGGACCATTCGGTGCTCTGCAGCACCAATAAGAGCAGGCAGAGACGGCTCAAAACTTCTCAGCCATGAAGGCACAATTCAATTTTTTCACTTTGCGGAAGAGGGACAACTCAACCTCCTTGGAAGCAGGAAAACTCCATCCTGTGGCAGCGGCAGCAAGCTTTGAGCAAAGGGGGGGCAAACAGCGGTGCCCAAAGATTGATGAGGCAGCTGGTGCAGGAGGCAGAGGCTTGGAGCAGAGAGGCTGGGTGTGGGTGAGGGTCTCTCCTCCACATCTGCCCCCACCCCTTCCTTCTTATCCTGTGCCCTCAGTGCAGGCAGAGGCCGAAGGCAGAGGTAGGAAGAGCAGGGGTTGTAAGCATGGCTCCCTCGTGTGGTTGCCCACTTATTCTGCCCTGCTGCAACACCAGCCCTGGAAGACTACACTGTTTGGCTGTAGCTCACACAGACAAGGGAACGAGCAGTTGGAAAACATTTAAGCAACTTTCTCACCAAGCACAGGAAAACAAAAGTCACCTCCCCAAAGACTGCCATGAAGAAAGTCATTAAAGAAATTACTATCCCATTTGGAGCCTAATTACTGTTAGGACAACTTTTTTTTTCCTACACAGAATGGAGTAGTTAGACCCACTGAAGCAAAATGTTACCTCCTCATAGTCCCTGAGGGAGGAAAAGAGACATCTGAGAAACAGAAAGGAAGAAAAAAAAAATGTTAATGCTTTAACTTCAAAGATGGCCTGAGAATTTCCTGCCACGAAAATAATGCAGAATGGCTCTGCCTGTTCTCATGTATTAACAGCTTGAATATTTATGAGCAAAAGTTGATGTCTATCCCAGCCAGGGAGGCACTGAGCCACAGAGAGAGCGACACCACCTCATTTCTAAATCCAGTCAATTCCTGAAAGACAGGGCATAAATCTCTCCAAATTAGGAGAGCTGGAAGCAGCATTTCCTGCCCATCTCTCTCAGCTCCAGGTCCTTTTCTCAGCTCTGCTCAGCCTCTCCCAGCATGACAGCTACAAAGCAAGCCGCTGAAGGGAGGTATCCAGAAGCTGCAGCTTCAGCACCCGAGGAGAAGGGCTCAGGTTGGACCTGCGGACCTCTGGAGGTCCTTCCAGCCGGTCTCACCCTGCAATTGCAAGCCACAATGTTTCTTATACCCCACCAGGTGCTGCCATCATTGCCTCAGCTCCCAGACTCAGCACCACCACTTTAACATGGCTCTGTTTAACTGCCAGCTGCTGTACCGCTCTTTAAGTATTAATGATTTAAACAACACACTGGCAAACAAGCAGAGACGGGGAGACTGTGATTTGCACTCAGAAGTATGCTACTCATTCATTAGCTTGTCTTGTGGCTGTTTCTCAAACCTCCTCTTTTAAGCACAAATTAGAGCCTTCTCCGGCCCCACAGCCCATGCCAAGCTCACTCACCGCTCCCTGCCAGCAAGCTGTTCAGGTGACCCACAGAATGCCAAACAGGATTGACCCATTCCTCAGAAGACACTGAGGACTCCATTAACTTGGATCCATCAAAGCAGAACTTGCTACAGATCTGAGGAGAAACGCCTTTTGCTCTTCATTTACCCCCCGCAGCAGCCAGGTCCAAGCTCAAAGATGTTATCTCTGTTAAAAGCTCTCCACGGGCTAATGAAAACCACTGCAAAATATTGATGATTTCTTTGTTTAATTCTGTTTAATATTCCCTTTCTTTTATAAATATGTCATAATTAACGACAGTAAGGATTTTGCTCTTTTTTAACTGAGGCACCTCTTAACATATCAGCTGTACAGCCAGAACAAGGTGAGTCACCTCCCTAGCTGGGGGCAAGGGGAAAAAGAAAGATTGGGCTTCTTTCCTTTGTGAAAATTTTGTTCTCTTTAGGATACAACATTCTCCAGGAAAAACAGCGCGTGACCTTCCTCTTAACAGCTATCATGTCAGAGTGGGCACCTCCAGGAACTGGAGCTTCAGAAGAAGAAGAAACACCAGGCCCTCAAAAAATAATGCTTTTGAAAAGGTTTGAAAGCAGGTGGTAAAAAAAAATAATAAAATTGGCAGCCTCTCGACTCACCGCTCTCTTCCGCAACTTTGGCTCATGGGCTGAGGTTGCCTAAATCCCAATGCAGCTCTGACAATGAGTCATTTTATGACAAACCCCAGGCTTCATTATCTGCCTCACCAAACCCCAGCCGGAGCTGGAGCAACACACTGGAAACCTGCAAGCTCTTCTTAATAGCTCCTTGTTTTCCCTTGGCCACACGACCATGCTGTTGTCTTGGCCTTCAGGCTTAAAGAGCTAAGGACTATGAGAGCGGCTGCATTTGCAGTACCACTCTCTAAACCCCTGTTCTGGCTGTGGCTTGGGATTTAAGAATGCTAAAGTGTTCTGCGAAGTTGCACTTGAGAGCGGAATTAGAGCAGAGGTGAGAAAAAGAAGTGAAAAAAGTCACCAGTAGAACAACACCTGAGGTGCTAATATGATCAAAAATTGCTCCCAACACAGTGCTACGAAGTTGCAGAGCCTTTCAGAAAAGCTACAGCAAAATCTCCCTTTAATGTCTCCATTCTGCAGCTGAGGATCAGCAGTTTAAATGAGGAAGGATCTTTGCCCCTTGCTCTGCCTTTGGGTCAGAGCAGAGCACAGCACAGGGACTGTCCCACAGGAAGGGAGATGCAGTGAAGAGTTTTGCCAGTCTTGACACACATCACCCATCACCTCCACCGCTCTCTAAAGAGATGAACAGCAAAAGCAGCCGCTGCTTTTTTGCAAACAGCGGCATCCAGAGGTACCCATTATGAAAAGTCCCAGATAGACGAAGCTCTTAATCTAAAGACGGGGAGAAGAACTGCCACCTGCCCTGAGGCTCCCAGCATTTGCACACCCCTGACCTCCAGCATCCCAGAGCACGGAACCCCTCTGCGGAGCAGGACACTTCCTAGGGGACTATATTGATGGTTTTGCTCTTCTCTTTATTTTCTGCTCTTGCCAGGCTGCTGGCAAAGCATGGGGGCATTCAGTATTGCAGCCTCCTGGATGTCTGATCTGCTCAAACCACCGGCTACGGAGCTGCACAGAACATGAGACCACGCAAGTCGCATCGCTGCATAATGCTGATTACTAAATTCATACATAATGGATCGTGATTGCCAACAGTTCACCACACAGATCTCATCGCGGCAGCATCTCTCCAGCTGGGCACATTGTGCTCTAAGTAAACGAATGCTGACCATGCTTACCCCTGCTGCTCACTTGCTGCATGGAGGCAAGACCACATCCCAAACACATCCGAGGGAAAACAAACTCACTTTCCCTCTCTCCTCCCCACCTTGAAGACGACCCACACCGTGGGACAGAGCATACAGCTGTGTCGAACACCACATGGGCACATCATGTGCCTCCCACAACATGCTCAGGCTCCAGCTTCACCTCCTCGTAGAGACCTTTGGTAAAGTCTCAAACTCTGCCACACCAGCCCTCCTGTTGCAGAAAGGAGCATGAGGTCTAACACTGGCACAGGACAGGCTCGAAGACAGGCCAGCCACTCTGTAGCCCGTCCTGCCACCTCCCGCAGCCACAGAGCCGTACCTGTCGTGCCATCTAACTCCCCGTGAGCCTGTAGTGGCTCCCTGGCCCAGGAGGATGCTTGGCTGGTGGCTGGTACCCTGATGTGACACAACATGGAGAACACTGCTTGCTACCACCCTCCACCAGTTCCCAAGCCCGCGCCTACCCACTGCAAACACCACCAGCTTCATGCCCCCCTCCCAGCACACACGAGCAGAAAAACTCACAGCTGTCTCTCCGCCTCCCTCCCCTAGCTCTGGGGGCCGCGGAACCCTCCTACCAAGGCACCCACTGCTGCAAGCACCAGGTCTGAACAAAGCAGTCGCTTCTGCAGGAAGACTGGGAAATAAATGACCCCAGACATAAAAAAGATCTTTACAGATAGTCTCTAGTCAGCCAACCTGGCTTAACCTTTTCCTTGGCAGGATCCTCTCTACATCTCAGGGACTATTTTAACTGGGCTCATGAGATTGCTAGAGTTTTCATTTTTTAAATGTATGTCCATGCTGCCTGTCATTTTTATCTCTCCCTTGCCTAGCAAGGAGAGATCCCACTGGAAAGCGTTGACCCCTTGTGCCAAGCTTTGCATACAAGCTTTTTTGGCAGGAAAAAGGCATTTTCTGCCTATGAGATATTGTTTGCACTGTCATAGCCTTGCAGCACTTATTTCAAACAGCTGGCAGGAAAGCTCCAAAGTGCTAAGCACTGTACAAACACACTGTCCAGGTGTGCATCCATCCAGATTTCAGCATGGCCATGCAGCACCAGCAGAAAAAGCACCCAAGGGGTCACATCCACTATCCACCACCACCCACTTCAGTCCCGCAGAACAACCTGCTGCTCCGCTCCAGCAGGCTGCAGAGCCAACACACAACGGGAATCAGCTGTCTCTAACGCCACAGCCAACAGGGACTTAAAATAAACCCCGTCTGGGGCAGCACTGTAATCCAGAGAGAGGACGGACAGAGCAGAAGTATCACTCATCTGATTTGCTTTGCAAAAACTAAAATTAAAGAAAACTGCAAACATCTGAAACTTGGGGAGGGAGGGAAGAGCAGAGAAACAATTTTATGCTGGCTATTTCTAGCGGGAAGCGTGGGGAGGGGGACTATGACTCTATATTGCACTAAAGGATAAACCTGCTCTCTCTAATCCAATTTACGCCTCAGCATGCACAGCACAAAACAGGCTCAGGAACAAAAGGAGTGGCAGTTCACAGGGTGGCAGGAGCGCTATGGAGGGTGCGGCGCTAAACGATAACTTAAGGGGTTATTGAATAGATTAGCGGGAACCGCAGAGAGAACACATTTGCATCTCTTTCAGCTGCTCCAGATCAGATGCGATAGCAGCCTCTGCTCACAGTCACTTAATTGTTTCAAGGTTGTTGAGGGGGAAAAAGTGTCTTTTTTTTTTTTTTCTGTAATGCAGAGTTCTGGGAAGAGCTATGCTTGGCTTTAAGAGCCATCTAACATCAGGAAAATATTTATTCAGTTTCATAAAGCTGCTGGACTTCTGCTTTGCTTCAGTCAAAGCTCAATCTGTTCTGCTGCCTCTGCAGGGCAGGTAGGAGCTCTGGGCCTTTGCAGGGGGACAGACCCAGGCTACGGCTGCTCTTGGAGGTGGGTGTAGGCAGCTCCCACCCCAGACGATTACTCATGTTGCAGAATAGATTCTGCACGCAGGGAAGAGGGAAGGAGTGAGTTGTAATGCTGTGACAGCATCTGCCATGAGGAAAGCAGCAGGGCAAGGTGATCCCAGGCCGCAGCTTTGCCAGGTGTGCCTCTGAGAGGGCTTCGAGGGAAATCAGCCCCAAAGGCATGGATCTGCCCAGAGAAGAGGTTCAGCTTACCAGGTACTCTGCTGCCACCATCACTGTCGCGCCCGTCCGCTGGTTGGTCGCTCTGGCAGCTCTCTGTGGCGCTGAGGGCAGCCCCCTGCTCGCTGCCCAGGCTGCTGTGGCTCCCTGAGAGGGCAGGGGAGTGGGTGCTCCCCAGCACCCTCCCCATGGCCTGGCTGGGTTCCCCGATGGGCGCTGCAGGGACACAACAGAGAGATACTGTGGGAGGAAGCTGGGCCAGGTCCTGAGAGAGCAGTAGCCCCCTGACTCCCGACCAGGCACCCTCAGGAGCAGGGTCAAAACCCGGTTCCCGTGCTCCGCTCCTAAAACTGCACTGGTGATTCCAGTGCTATAAAGCCAGGAGTGAGGAGCTGGCCAGAGACGTGCTGCCAGGCGGCCAGGAGCAGCTCCCAACTGCAAGGGCAGACCTTAGAATCACAGAATGGTTTAGGTCGGAAGGGACCTTGAAGATCATTTAGGGAGGTGATTCTGCCCCTCTACTCTGCTCTCGTGAGACCCCACCTGGAGTACTGCATCCAGCTCTGGAGTCCCCAATATAAGGAGGACATGGACCTGCTGGAGCGTGTCCAGAGGAGAGCCACGAGGACGATCCGAGGGCTGGAGCACCTCTCCTATGAGGAGAGGCTGAGAGAGTTGGGGCTGTTCAGCCTGGAGAAGAGAAGGCTCCGGGGAGATCTTATTGCGACTTTCCAGTACCTAAAGGGGCTACAGGAGAGCTGGGGAAGGACTTTTTACAAGGGCATGGAGTGATAGGACGAGGGGGAACGGCTTTAAGCTGGAAGAGGGCAGGTTTAGATTAAACATTAGGAAGAAGTTTTTCACTTTAAGGGTGGTGAGGCACTGGAACAGGTTGCCCAGAGAGGTTGTTGAAGCCCCGTCCCTGGAGGTGTTCAAGGCCAGGCTGGACGTGGCCTTGGGCAACCTGGGCTGGTGAGAGGTGTCCCTGTGTATGGCAGGGGGGGTTGGAACTCGATGATCTTCAAGGTCCCTTCCAACCTAAACCATTCTATGATTCTATGATTCTATGATCATCTCATTCCAACCCCCTGCCCTGGGCAGGGACACCTCCCCCCAGCCCAGGTTGCTCCAAGCCCCGTCCAACCCGGCCTTGAACACCTCCAGGGATGGGGCAGCCACAGCTTCTCTGGGCAATCTGGGCCAGTGCCTTACCACCGTCAGAGTGAAAAATTTCTTCCTAATATCTAATCTAAATCTACCCTCTTCCAGTTTAAAGTCACTCCCCCTTGTCCTATCACTACCTACCCCAGCTTTCCTGTAAGGCCCCCTTTAGGTACTGGAAGGGGCTGTTAAGGTCTCACCAGAGCCTTCTCTTCTCCAGCCTGAACAACCCCAACTCTCTCAGCCTGATCCAGACGTTGAAAGGCTGCAGGCAACAGAGCAACTCACCGCCAGTTTGACTCACTGGTACTATTTCAGTGAGAAAGGACCAGATCCCCACCTGGCACAGCTAAAGCAGTGGGCTGCACCTGCGTAGGGCAGGCAAGCAGCTGAGCCAAACCTCACAGTACCAAAAGCCAAACATTCAAGCACTTTATACTTCTCACACTCCAGCCACAAGGAATAGCAACTCCTCACCCAGTCCTGCTTGGTGCTTTCTGCCTTGTGAGCCTTTTGACCCCACAGATAAAGGCTTGTCATCCAGGCTGGAGGAACTGAACTCCGAGTCGCTCTCACTGTCGCTAGAAACCACTGCAGAAAAGATCGGGGGGAGGAGAGGAGAGAGACGGTTATTCACAATGTTCATAACACTTACCAAAGAGGGTGCCAGATGGATCCAAATAAAACATGAACAAATGCTGACTCGCTGATCACGTTCTCCCTCTCCAAAAGGAGCCCTACCTGCAGTTACCCCACAGCTGTTCACTCTTCCTCTTAAATATGATGTGCTTTTACTTTTTACAGATGATTTATAACTCCACTGCACATACTCCAGTGGTGCCAGCACCTGAAGCAGATGCACACACCACCAGTGCTCCTCTCTTAAACCTGACTGGCACCATGGGGACCACACCGCCCCTGCACCACGCTTCGCGGGCCAAAGCTCCCTGCCACAAAGCCAAGAGCCCTGCAGCATGGCTGGTCTGGGAGCCAGGCTCTGCTCCCGCTGACCCCCACGCTGGCACGCCAGCGAGCCCCCTCCTCATGCCGTTTGCCATCTCCCACGCCAGAACAACACGCTAAGGGCTGGGCTAGGTACAAGGCTGGTTCCTGCTCAGCTGCAGGTGGAGGGGTCCCAGCTCCACCATAGGAGCATCTACATTTGAGTACTGCGGAGAGAGCGGCTGGCTTCCTCCAAGCCACGTGTCAAGTGCAGCAGGGCCTCTGTGAAGGCTCCAGAATCTATGAGAAGAACACCGGATAAATACTAAGCACATCAAATACAAAACCCTGCAGCGATTACACAAAGAACTAGCCTTATTAGCTCATCGTCCATTCAGCAGACACTCATCCCATCAGCACACTGCCCAGAACTAAATTACTCCTATGTCCCCAAGGCTTAAAAGGTAAGGGTCACTCCTCTTCCTCAAGGAGACTGTTCCCCCATTTCAAGGCTGCTTTTTTTCATTCTCCCCTCCCCCTCCTGCCTCCAAACTCTGGCCCTACTCCTGCTGCTTTCCACCCTCCATAGTTTCCACAAGAGCTGAAGGAGCATCATTTTGCCAGACACAACTTCCCAAATCAGCAGGTTGTTTCCACTTTACCATGCAATTATGCAAGCACCTCTCCTGCTTATACCACTGTAAAAGATAACTCGACTGCCAGCTGCTCTGGGTAAAATGAGAAAGGTGTTTTTCCAGCTCCTGGGTTTTTTTAACGGCCTGATCTCAGAACAGAAATGATGGGGCTGAGGAGGAAGGTAACGGGAAAATGGACGTCTTTTTTTGTTTCAGGGATTGCACCTACAGCATTTCTCTGCCTGACCAAGGCAGATACCAGCTCTCCTGGCAGCTCAGAAGTCACTCCAAACAGTGGGTCACAATTCCTGGTAGAAAGTACAATATTGGCTCATGTGGGATATAGGGTATGCAACACTGCAACCTACAGCCTCTATGTAGAAAAATGAAGCACCAACTATTTTATATTCATCATTACGTAGTTATAAGCCCACATTCACATGAGAAATGAGTTCCCCATTCCGCTACTGAACAAACCACTTTGGCGCTGTGCCGCATGACTTGTAGGGCCCAACCTCACGGTGCTGCTGGGTGCAGGAGGGATGTGGGTGCAGTGGTACAAGGTGACAACGACGGGGTAGCAAAGACAGCTGTCAGTTCATCTCTCTGTATCGACCTTAAAATTCACTACATGCAGTTCTCAGAGCTACAAACCCTGTAACACTGCCCAGGGCAGGAGGACGGGCATCCCTCCCCTTGCACAGGTGAGCACAAGCTGTCAAACCTTTCTGCCAAGGACCTCGGCAGACACTCCTGTATTCAGGCAGTGATCTGTACTACATAAAGTATTTTATTAAAAAAAAAAAAAAGTTAATACCTAAAATCGCGCTTTTCTGGAGTTAACATCTCTGAGGATATTAAAGCTGGCTGCCAGTGTTATTGCAAAGTGTTATTGAAGTTGCCCTGGCGGGCAGCTCCCCACGCATGCCGTGCTGCTGAGGAGAGCCAAGCAGAGGGCAGGCTGCCAGGACCCCTCCTCACTGCCCGTGCAGCCTTCCCGTGGGCACCGGCTCCTCCTGCGCCCGCAGCCTTCCCCTCCCGGCACCATCAGAGATGGGACCTCTCACCTGCAGGTAAAGGGACTGAGCTGAGGCGGGCAGAGCGCGAAGCCCCATTATAAGCAGGGGGGCTGCACTTCTGGCTAAGAGCCCTCAAAGGAAAGGTTTGGCTTTGGGCTTTGCTGTCTTAGAGACAGCTTCACTACTTCCCCAAAGCTCCCTGGGAGGGATGGGGGACTATATATAAAGCCTGTTAATAACAACCCATACGTACCAGGCTCTTTGCTACAAAATCCAAATCTCAGCTCTGAGAGTCATTCTGACCATCCCATTGCCCAATTCCCTCAGCAAATGCACTCCTGTCCCACTTGGTCATCATCCTTTTTTGGCGTCCTGCATTCACAAAATCCATCACTTTGGAACAGCTCCTTCCTCCCTGAATCCTTTAAAAATGCTGGAAGTTAGGATTTATTTGGAGAAGTCCCCAGTGAATCAGTGGAGGTGACTTTAGCTGCCTTCCCTTCTGCCATTCAGCAGTTCAGAGAGCACCAGCACAAGAGGAGGAAAATATTAATGACATGAAGGCATTCACACTGCAGGAGCAGCCCTGTCCGCTCTCATTTCCTCTGCTGCCAATAAGAGTGTATTTCAGCCATTGCACCAACGATTCCCTTTAAGGTATTTTTTCCTCCCAAAGCTCCCAGACCTTCTGCTGGCACTTTCCAGAGCCCAGAAGTCATAAATCTGGTGTTCCAGCAGTTGCTGATATATCAATAAGAGTCGTTGGACAGCTGTACTTTCAGAGAATGTAACAGATTTATCCTCTCTATCTCCAGCTGACTGAAAAAAAGCTCATAAAAATATGCCAAAATAAAACTTGCAAGAAAAGCAGTATTTCCACAGGGAATGGGTCATTCATTGAGGGCCTGAACCCCCGCGGCTGCTGCCAGAGCCTATGATCCCTCTGACACGTGGTTCAACCTCCAAGCCAGAGGTACCAGAGCCTCATGGCAGAGAGAGCCACAGGGAATGGTGGAGAATTGCGGGGCTGCACTTAACCCCAGCAGCAGAGGATGTGGGGAGGCAGTGCCGAGGCCAAGGGGAAAGGAGCACTTGGCTGGGGTTGTGCTTTAATATTAAACGCATGCATTTGGCATGGGCACGCCTGCAATGGGAAGAGCCAGCCACGCTCTGTCCCACTGCCCATCTCAGGGCAGAGCTCAGTCCCTGCACACACAAAGCTTGGCACTTCTTGTAGCTGCCACAAAATACAGAAAAAGCACACGGGCACCCTGCAGCAACAGCTCCAAACAGCCACACATGCTCAGCGCAACCAAGACGCGCTGGATGAGCGGGCTGAGCACAAGCTCTTGAGTACACCGCTCCCCTGCAGCAGCCGTATCACCAGCCTTTGCAAACACAACCTCTGGGAAGTGGGGAGGCTGACAGCTCCTGGTCACTGCGGGTGGGAGATAAAGATTTTTATTACAAGCCAAATGTCTCACTGAGTGCAGCTCCTACACTAGATCACACCCAGCATTGCCCACAGTTGCAGGGACATCTCCAAGCAGGAGGAGGGGACGGGGCCCAACTGCTCTCCTTTTCAGAAGCAGCACACGTGCAGCTTCAGCACTGCCCAAACTTGTAGAGAAGTTGGATGACCCCCTCGCTGGCCTGCAAAGCACTTGATGTGTCCCAGCACGCTTCTCTCTGCTCCATCACTCGGGGATTTGGCCTCAAGCACATAGACACCAGACGAACCTGCTGCATCCCCCTGCCCAGCCGCTGCTCCTGTGCCTCCGACAGCGCCGAGCCCAGCACGTCGCATTGCTTGGCAACAGGACTAGAACACATTGCAACAGGAGAAACCACCGGAGACCAAGCAGAGCAGCAGGCAGCCCTCATGCCAAACAGTGCAATAGCTCAGGGATCACACTTCTTTTTTCCACCCAGATGCTTTACATTCTTTTCTGCAGAACTCAGCGTTCGGAAGAAGGAAAGCCCTGCTGCTTATTGCTCCCCACCCCCTGATGGCCCCGTCCTGCCTGACCCAGTGCAGAAACCCACCCACATTCCACCACATGGAGCAGAGCTGCTCCCCAGCAGGAGAAATATTACTGCTATTCTCCCCATGACAATACATTTGTGCCTTAACTAATAGCAGGGTTCCCATGGCAACTGCTTGTTTATTACAGAAAAACTAAAGGCAACGGCAAATCCCAGTGTCAGTCAGCGCAAGAGAAATAATGGGTGTGTAAAAATAAAACTTCTTCCTGGTGGGTTTGGCTTTCCTTCCAAGAGGCACGTTCCTGCGGTCCCCCAGTCCCACTGCCTTCCCACCTTCCCGCAGCAGGAGCGGCCAGTACGCAGGGGTGGGTACTGATCCCTTCCTTTTGAGGGGGAAAAAGAGACACCAGTTTTGTCCCATCCCTGCTGAAAGGCAGCTCCTGGCATGGAGGATGTCAAAAGGACAACCGCAGCTCCTCTTTCCCAGGCTCTCCGGGGGCTGTGCCGGGACACGGCTGTGCCTGTGCTGGTCCCACCTGACTTGAATCCCTTAATAGCCGAGACAGCTCCTTCAGCACCTCGGGAGGCGAGCGGTGGGGTTAGATATGGCTGGACAAGATAACGCAAACCCCGCTGAGAGCAGCCTGTCAGAGTCAGGCACGTTAAATGCCAGAGCTCGTTCCCGAGAACATCCTGCCAAACAAGCAACAGGGCTTTACTCAGTGCCGAAAGGACGTGTTCAGATGAGGGCGTACGAGCTGTGAGCTGACAAATGCTATCAGCCAGGCAGAGGTAAGGCAGGCTGCCTTGTCAGCCACGGCCTCGTAAAGCTCAGTCCAGGCCCAGTCACAGATTCACGCTGGCAATATCACAGCTACATCATCTCCACGGGGGAAGGCGGCTGCCCTGCACATTGCAGAGGTTTCCGATGACAAACAGCAGAAGTCCCAGCACTGGCAGGTGGAAAAGAGTTAAATGGAGGGGTGAGACATACAAGCTCCCAGCTTCAGAGATGAATTACAGCTCCCAGTGCCCATTGAAAGTTGTCCAGAGGACAGACAGCCTAACAGAGAAGGGCAACAAGGAAAGAAAGCACCAGAAAATAAAACCATAAATTAATATTATCCAACCCATAAAACAGCAGCCAGCCAAAAATCAGAGCAGAGGGAGAAAGGCAGCTCACCACCCACATCAAAGCTTACCAAAGGCCACTTTGCTGTCCTCCACCTGCTCCTTTGCTACTCCTGCTGGTATTTAAGGGGGAGGCTTTCTCCCAGAACAAAACCCAACTGAAAAGCTGAACTAAAAACCAGGCCAGGTCTGCCCTCAACACATTTGACTCATAATGTTTTCTGTATCACGTGAACAGAAAATACCTCATCAATCAGTTCATTTCCTAAGACAACTTCTTCCAAGTGTCTCCTGGAGGGAAGCACAATCATCTATTGCTGATCTAATTTGTCTTTAATTACAAAAGTTACAGTAGGGCTGGGAGTGCTTTCCTAGCTGGGGCCTGAAGAGAAGGTTTGTAAACCCGACTCTCCTGAGTCCTCTTTATTAAAAGGTTATTTCCCCCTGCACTACTGATAAGATTTATCTTGATGTGGAAGAGCGTATGCTGCTGGTACACCGAAGAGGTCTTCTCCAACTGAGGGGATCTAATAGCAAAAGACAGAAGAGGAGAAAGGCCAGACAGTTCTACTAATCCACACCAGAAAGAAATTAAGAGAAATCCAAGCAGACTGCCAAGCAGCTTTAATTCTGCAGCATCCATCCACTGCTGTGCTAATGACCCTGAGTGCTCAGCTCCTCAGCGCCGAGCTGTTGTTTCCCCCCAGATGGCTCTAGGCACAGCCCTGGAGTGGGCATACAAACAACGACAGGGTGGGCAGATGGAAGAGAGGGGGGGAAAACAGCCCTACAAGGCAGCGCTGTGAATGGGATCTGACGCGGCAGCAATCCAAGATGCCGCATGTGCTACGACGGTCCACTTCAATCAAGGTCTACCTCAAAGAACAGGGATGTGAGTGCTGAAGCTAATAAATCTTCAGGCTTGTCAGCGCTCTGGCCCCAGCCCTGCACAGGGCTAAGTTAATCAACAGTTTCTCTGAGACACGTTTAAAGAACAATTCAGCCTTGAGCTCTCTATGCTGCAAACCTCAGCCCCGTCCCCAAGGCCTGGGGAAGGAGCTTCACCCTTCGCCGGCCTCACCTGCTCAGGGGGCTCAGGCACACAAGGACACAGCATCAGCTCACTCCTGCCCACTGACTATAGAAGAGTACCTCTGCCCACTTGCTCCAGATCCCAGGAAGACCCCAGGGAGATGCTGGCAGTGTAATTTCTAACCCAGCTCAAAGCGACCTGAGGTATCTGCCCAATGGTGCTCTGTAGAGCAGCAGAAACAAGGAGCAAGCAGCCCCAAGGACGGAGGGAACGAGACCAGCCTTTTGTCAGCCTTGGCTGCACAACGATGTCCATCAGTGGCACCATCCTATATAGTTCAGCAGGAGGAGCTCTTTGGGCTGCGACTGCAGACAGGTGTCTGCTTCACGGCTTGGCTCTCCCTTGGCTCTTCCAGCAAAACAGTGGGGGCTGCAGGGAATGGAGGAAAGCAAGGGTGCACCGAAGGACAGGGAATCCAGCAGGACTGGGGCTAGTCTGGGCCACCAATGTGAACTTAAATAACAGTGAAACCTGAAAAACATACCATAGCATAAAACCCCCAACACTGCCCACATGGGAAACACACCACATCTCGTGGGCTATCCCGTACCTCTAACAGAGAGCCTCCCCTATTAGCTGAATCCTGCTAGAAACAGTAGAAGCCAGGTCCTTCTCCCCACCTGCTTCCTCGGCACAGAGCAGACAACCAACCTTTTCCCCTGGCCCAGGTGAAGGATCGGCTGGTCCCGACGCTCTCTGCCTCCGGCATGGCTGGCTCGCTTAGCCAAGGCTGCACTCGCAGCTCACTGGATTTGCTGCTGCTCTTCAAAGGTGCGATGTACTTGGGCAGCCCTTTATAGAACCACGCACCAGACCTCTTCCAAACCTGTTAGAGACAGAGACACAATACCTTAAGCCTGGGGTTTTACAGCAAGAGAGCACAGCCAGCACCAAACAAGTTCCCCACCAAGCTCTGCCCAGCCACCCTCTCTGAGCTACCTTGACCCCACTCAAACACGGGGAGGGTCAAGCCTTCCAGCTCACAGACCCCAACGGTTCCCCTGCAACTACCACAGCACCCCGAATTCCTCCCCACATATTTTCAGCCCAGCTTCACCTCGGTCCTTCTTCCACCACTACAAAAAAATCACAAATTTGAATGAACAACAGGCACAGATTGAAGGAGGAACAGAGGGTGATAGTGCAAACCACAGAGCTTCTTACGTTCTCTGTGTCAAAACTAGATGTTTTTCTGATGCCATGCTTGAGTCAAACACATGTTCCCAGGCTTACTACAAGGATATCGGGATGAAGTTCCCTGGCCTGTACTAAGCAGCAGGCAGTTCAGATTCTGCATCTGTTGCTTTCCCATTGGGAATGCACAAAAAGGAAAGCTTCCTGGAGAAAGCAGGCACACACCACGGGTGGGAATAGCCCCAGGCACACGCTTTGCTTAGAGTAAAACAAGTCTTGCACTGGCTGGAGGGGCAGCAACTCTTGACAAGTCTCTCCTCCTGCACCAGGTCCCTCAGCCTGGGTCGCTTTACTTCTGAGAGAGTCAAAGACTGGCAGCAGCTGAGGGATGCAGGCAAGCAATGCCAGGACAGCAGAAATGCCATCTCCTGCAGTACCAAATGGCACAACCTTGGCGTTCATTTCACAGAGCAATTCAGGCCAAGCCAGATCATTTAACGAGTGTGCTTGAAAACCCCAGAACGAGAAGAACGACACTCAAATAACCTGAACCTGCAGTAGGAAGTGGACTGTGAGCGTTAAACTGCAATATCTCCCGTAAGAACGCCCTCTACTCTCCAATTTAGTTTTAATGCAGCTTATGATGAAGGAGCTCTATTAAGTATATTTAATATAAAGCCTGCTGTGAGCTAGAGGAAGGGAAAAGGATGGCAGCTCAGACAAGGAGAAATGGCCTCTAAAAACCTAATTCTTTTGTGCCTTCCAGCAGTCCAATAATGAGCTAATGAGACAGCCAGGGCAAAAATAAGTTAATATAGTAAAAATACCATTTTCTATTTCATGCAGTGGGGTAGAAACCTTGCAATTCTGTTCAGAGTGAAGGAGAAGTGTTTCTACTCCAAGTTCCCAAGGCATTTTGCATAAAGTATCACCATGATGGCAATGGGTACAAATGCAGATATCCCTAATTACAGCAATAAGTTTGCAATTTGCATTTAGGCCTTAATCAAAGCAGAGGGCAGTGACAACACCTGGGACTCATGAGAAGTTCTTCTCATGCCAGCACAAAAAGCAGGACGCCACCATCACCATTTCACTGATGGGAGGAGATTGCTCAGCAGGTTGCCCGGTTCCCAGTCCACAGCCATCAACACAGAGTGCTAAAATCTCTGTGTTTGGGATCTTGAAAGCCAAGTGAAGGCAATCTGAATTCAGAGGGCAACCTGGGGGTATGCTTTTTTAAAAGAAGAGCACCCAGCAGAAGAAAGTAGAACATTGCTGTGACCCAGCACACATGTCAGTTACTGTAAGAGTGCAAGACAGACACTTATGTGCACCACAGCAGGATCTAGAAACCAGGACATGAGAGCACCCTGCAATTACACCAACATTTTCCTGCTGGGTAACAGCCCAGCGGGACACTGAGCCTGCCATCAAGCAAAAAGCTTGGAAGCCAGTTTCCCAAATAAGAGAAGACTGCAAGTTCTTCTTCTACAGAGGGGGGCCTTGGCAGCCAGGACACTTTACCAGCTCCTCACCAGCATGCAAACAGCCAAAACAGTGACCCAGCCAGTCAAGGCACAAGCTGACACAGCTCCTTCTGTCCTCTCTGCTAGCACACAGGGACTGCGCAGCATTTGGTACAGCTTGTACAACAGCACTCGTCAGTTCAGCACAAAGACCCTGGAGGAACGTGCTCTGCTATCCCCACAAAACCGAGAATCAGGAAATGCAACACGTTTTTTAAGTCTGGGACAGATGTCTCTACATGGAGCTCAGCCCACTGCAACTCAGGTACACATACACGATGTAGGAGCTGCTTGCTGGGCAAGCCCCGGTCACCCTTGTCTCAGGAAGGCAGGAGGCCTCGGGCGCAGCTGCATGCAGGGGACACAGCGGGCAGAAGAGGGACTGCTGCAGCCACAGGGTTTGCACCCCAATCACCGCCGTGCCTCGAGGAGGGCAGATTGTCCATCCGCTGCTGCACACCAGGTAGCTGGGGCACATGTAGCTTCCCCGCACAAACTGCTGGGGAAGAAGCAGCCCTTTCTTATAGTCATTCTCTGAACAGACCTTACAACATCTGTAATTTAATTTGAAGCACTGAAGAGACCTATTATCTTCAGGCGAACTACAATTTCAGCACACCATAAAACCAATCAGACACAGCAAGGATTGCTGTAAGAAAAGGCTGGTCACCCCCAGGTTTCTCACTACCCCAAAGCAAGTCCAGTTATAGGAAGAGTTAATGCTATAATACACCCAGCTCTGATGTAGTAATACTAGTATAAAATTGATTCTATGCATATATATTCACTTTAAATTGGTGCTTCTAATAGAGTTTGGTCTCATTACAGCAGTATTGAAATTGTTTTGAGATCAGCTCTAAAATAACTGCAGCAAGATGCTCTCCCTTATTTTAATTCAGTACCCCTGCTCCCCACAGGTTAGCAGCGTGCCCCATCTGAAATGACCTCAGCTCACATTCTGTTCTGCACATGGGCACGCAGGTTAGTTTTAGCATCCATGCATCAAAACAAATCGATGTTGCTGACTGCTATTGATGGTAGTTTCATTGATCCCAAGAAGGGCCCGACAGCAAAGTTCTTGCTTGATTTTAAATTAATAAATCTATCACAGTGATTCAAGAATAAAACTCCTGTTTATTAGCAGGAGTTTCCTCTCTCCAAGGAGCAGAGTTTTGCTCCCACCAGTCCTGTTGGCACTTAAGGTGAAATCCTGCCCCCACAGCCGCCTGACTTTGGGTGGAGTTGGAATTTCCCCAGCAAGAGGGACAGCCAGGACTGTCAGTCTCTTGCAACAACCCAATTTTAAGTAACATTGATCATCTCTTGCTTTGAGTGCTTGACAGAGGGGAGTAAAGGTCTGTATCTGCATTATCCCAGATCAGGATGGGGTGGCCCAGTGTGTGGCTCAGGACAGAGCAGCCACACCACTCGACCCACTGCACTCAAACTGGCCCAGCCAAACGCAACCAAAATCTGTGCTAAATATTGACTTCCTGCAGGCTCCTGTCCTTCTGCCTCCCCTGAGACCTAAACTACCCTAAAGCAAAGTGGGGGAAGACACAGGGGAGAAGAGCTACTTTAGTAACAGACTCCTTTTTTTATTACTTCAAACCAATTCAATGGCCATGGCCGAGACAAGTCCAGAGAGCTCAATACCTTTTATAACCCTGATAATATTCCTATTAAAGTTGCATCAAGCCATCATTACAGCTACAGGATGAGACAGTCAGAAGCAGATGAGTATTTTTATCTCGCACACTCAAATGCAGCCGGTAAATGGGACCTAAAGGAGTCTCACTAGGCCTTGGTTAAACGCATGTTACTGCTCAAACTTCTCCCTCCTCTTTCTCCTTCTCTGAACACAGAAGCACTAAAACAAGCTCCTAAACAGAGAAAACATGAGGACTTGCTGACGAATGGATGGGAGCACAGCTAAAGTAATCATAAAAAACACTTGCAGCCCACCCAGAGTTCACTTCACCAAGCCGCAAGTCCCCTACAGAGATGCTTAGAAAGGCTCTTCACTGCAAAGCCACATTTTGCTCTACCACCTACTGCTTGCCATGCAGTAGCTGTTCTCATTCTGCAGCCCGGACTGGGCTGTGCGAGAGGAAAACAGCTACACTGAGCTTCCCATGCTGACACCGGCTTTATTGGCTCAATCCCCCAGCAGCCAAAAGGCGGGGGAGCAGGTTCTTGTGGGCAACAATGCTTAATGAAGAGAAAGGCACCTGCAAATGCAACCACCCTGAGAGGACTTCATTGCCATTGCCCTCACGCAGCACATGCCCACACATTTACTTTGTCCCAGCTCTCCACCATGGCTCTGGCACGCTGCAAACCACTGGCAAGGAGAAAGAGCAAGCACTCTTCAGCTTCGTTATTTGCATTCATCTGCTTTTCCATAACACAGAGATTTCCAATTACATTATTTACAGCAATCTGTTGTCAACTCCCACATTCAGCACTTGAGGATGAAGAAAATTAAAAGGCAGTGAAATTGCTATTCGAAGCTTTGTTTCCGGAATAGCAAAATCTATCGCACCTCTGACCCCAACGTTTCTCAAGCTGCAACGGCTGCCAGCCTTCAACGATTTATCATTCCCCTCTCAATCAGGCCTCTTTTTTCCCCGTGGCTCTATTCTAGAGGACACTATTTTGAGTCTAACCACTTGCTACCACCCCCCAAAATAATATGGCAGGCTATTGATGAGTTCTTTGAATTGCAAACAGGTGCACATCACTTCGATTCAATCCAGAGTCACCCAAAATAAACAGTCCCCTCCATCAGTACGGTATTTTGCCACGAAATCATCATGCCAGGCAGGAATAACCCTAGGCTATGTTAGTTTATAATGTTCAAAATGGTGTGAATGTATATATGAACAGGGAAGCCCTGGGGGCAAAAGGGCAGGAGACAACTCCTTTCCTCCAGTGTAGTAATCATCTTCCTCTGCATGGTTTATTGTGATAAACCAAGAAATGCAGCCAGCCATGAAAATGCTGTTTAGTGAGGGAGAAGAAATTAAAGGGAAAGTGAAGCAGAGGGGGCAAATTAAAACTTTAACAGGTCCCTGATAGCTTTTTTTAAATCCCATCGAATATGAAAGAGAGTGTCAGCTATCTCCCCCCACCCTGCTTAAACTGTTTTCATTATCGCTACAATTTTGGATGTGTCAATTCAAATGTAAATGTGCATGAACGTTTCCAAGAGGATTTTAATTACGATGATAGCATCGCTAATTATGGATATATAAAAAAATATATATAAAGTGGTAATTCAGGAAGGTGCTTTGCAGAACCTGGTGGTATCAATCAAAACAAGGCTGTGCAGGGAGTTAAACGGCTGGGCAGGGATTTGACAAAACACAGCAGGTCCCATTTCCCTTCAGGCCAGGAGGTGACAGGCAGACTTCAGCCACACGCAACTAATTCAACATAGGCATTGCTGCGCAAGCTGTTATTAAGCTCACGTGCTCTGCCAGGGGCCTGGCAGCAGGGAATCATTCCAGCTGTATACATGCCCATCGCAGCTCCTCCCAGGCAGTTTTGCTCCTCTGACAGCCGCTACAATAAGCCCGTTCTGCTGGAGGACTTGCTCCCTTTCTGCCCAGTACTCTCATTCCCATGGGTGCATCACTGCTACGTTAGCAAACAGGCTCACTGCAAACCTCTGGCCAACATTTGCTGCAATCAGGAATCAGCATCAGGACTTCACACGCATGGAGGAACAGGACTGCCCCAAGAAGTCTCCAGAAAGGCAATGCAGCACACGGAGGAGGGAAGAAGGAAGGGAGATTCTTGCCCTCAAAACTGAATGTGAGCTTGACTGAACTTGCTTCTACCCTTGCTTGCAGGAACAGTAAAACACAATCCACACCTGCTTTAATTCCACCACCCTCAGAAGACATTGCAAAGGAAAACACCCACAGAATCCTGGAAGAAGAAATGGGGGTTTTCAGTAGATGCTTCTGCAAACAGCTGGGACAAGTGGTATCTCCAGCCAGCTAGTTCTGGCCTAAAGCAGATGAAGTCTATCTTATTTCAGGAAGACGAGATGCACTTATGATGCAGGGGTGTCTGCTGGTCCTTGGGGATGTTCTCTTTGCCAGTAGGAACATCCAGGCTCTTGTCAGAGCCCGGCCATATTAGAACACAGTACTTTCCTCCCAGTGCCTCTCTGGCAGCTCAGAGACCCTCACCCTGCATGTGTACACATCACGCTCAGCAGCTCGAGTGCTGCCAAACACGCTGTTTTGCTTCTGGATGATTGGGACGCAAGCAGCAGGCAGAATCCATTAATCACCTCCACTCTCCAGAAATAAAACAGTGTCAGAGCAACTTGTTCCTCATTGCTATGCAGCACAGCCTTCCCAGTGGAGGTTTTCAAGGAAACAGCAGCAAAGAACACTTCTGAATGGCTGAAGCTGGGATTCCCAAGGGGATCCATGGACATCAAACATTCGACTCCAACTGAAAGACTGATGTAAACAATAGATTGTTACTTTGGTCTTCATTTTGACCCAGGCATACCGATGATTTAATCATAACTGAAGCCAGCACAGATTCTGTCCACACAGCAAAAGGGGGAAGACGACTACCGCATGTCACTAAACCTACACTAGCTTAAATCCAGCCTATAGGGATAAATAATAACAAGGAAGATAGAGGGATGAAAGCTTTAGCATGTATGCACAATGCTGCACACTTCGGCTGTTAGCTGGTATATGTGAATGTCCAACTCCACCATCCTGGCTGCAGGTCCTGGTGGACCACAAGACTCACGTGCTCACTCAGTGCATGGCAGAGGCTAAAGGGGACAATTATAGTCCTAGGCTCTTGTCCCAGCCAGATGACACTTATTAACTCCAGCCAACAACATTTAGTCCATCCAGGTTTCCGAATGACCTCCCTTTCTCACTTCAGTGCCTAACAGTCTCTCACTAACAGAGTTGAGAGCTTCATAAATATCATGCCCAAATAGCTTGAGCAGTGGTTCAGAAAATTACAGACGGCGATCAAAGCGCTGATGCGGAGGGAATCACCCAGCTTGGAAACACCACATCTCATGACACCTGCTGGGGGGGGGGGGGGGGGCACTCCAGACCAGCATCAAATACTCACCCAACTAGAGCTGGCCACGTTTAGGGGCCTGAGCATGGCTCGACAAATTGGGAGGTGTTGCCAGAGATCTGTGGCCTGGGACAAGCCTACTTTAAGCATGTGCTTTGTTGGCACGGGCTAAAGAAGAAACTTGCTCAGTCATGCCATACATTGGGAAGGGTGGTATTATTGGCTGCTTACTGCATCACACAACCCAAAGTGCCTCAGTGGGTTCCTGAAGCTCTCTGCCTGGATCCCAGGAAATAAAACGGGGCTGATACCTACTCACTGTGCAGGTGAGACAGAAATGAGAATATCTGATCCCAAAGAGCAGACATCCATCTGCACTCATTGATAGCAAATATAACCTTCAGCAAAGAGCATGGCCAAATGGGTTTGGTCCAGAGCAGATGGCAATACAAGACAGATCCAGATCACAGAAACAGATGGCAACAAGGAACTGGTGAACACAAGCCCTTAAAAGAAACCTGGTAATTTAGTGCATGCCCTGTAATATCACGACACCTGAACCAGCTTCAGAAACTGCACTAGTACCAGCTATCAGCCTGAGGCCCGAGAGCCTCATCTCTTCCTCATGCAGACTCTTAGGGAAGACCTGATCAAAGCCACTTTCCAGACATTTATTCTGATATTGTCTTAACTTCCTTGCCCTGGCTGACATGCCTCAAGGCTTCTGCTAATTCTCAATGCTTCCCTGCCTTCCCCGAAAATAAAAGCAGAGCACGTGGGAAGACAGAGGGGATGTATGACTTGATGCCTGACTGCATGTCCACACTGTGACCATTCCAACCTTCTCCTGGTTGGGGCACCAGCACCACTGCAAACAAGAAAGGAGACAGACCTGAACCGACCTTAAAGAGAATCAAAAAAATAAAGATGAAGCTTAGAGCTGGGAGGTAAAATGAGGCTATTTTTTAGTTAGTCTAAGAGGGAAAGTTCCATCCATTTTCATTAGGGAAGCACTTTGGCTGTATCTCAGATTTCACGGAGAGGGCGAGCTCTGAAGGTTACCATACCCTCACACACTGGTCGCACATAACACTTACTGGACAAGTTAATATTCTTCTCTGTCTAGTGACCACAGCTCCTCGTCATTTTTATAAGAAACAGAAAAAAAACACCAATTAAACAGTGAGGGATGAGGAAAAGTACAGAAAGAACAGAATAAAAGAAATAAAATCAATTTTAGTCCCATACCCACCTCCCTGCAGAACACAGAAAATATCTTGACCTGCCTCACTCTCCATTTTGGGACCTCCATGTGGAATTCAAAACATCTGGATGGTTCAGTGAACCAAATTACTAGCAATATCCAAGGAGCTGGAATGCTCTGTGCCAGCCCTACCCACACCCATACTGCTGCTCAAAAGTTAAAGGCCAACAGCATCCACGTACCCCTCATCTTACTTGAACATGAACTTTGCAAGTGATCCCACACAGACAACCCCCACCTATGTAAAACCTAAGCAATGCTGAGTTTCCACAACCAGCATAAAAAAACTTTCAGCGTCTCAAACACCTGCACAAATGCTCTCACTACACTTCAAAAATTGATTTAGCAGAGCACCCAGGTTTCAGTTGGTTGCAGTGGTCAGAAATAGCTGCACTGGATTGATGTTCAAGGACCACAAGCAAAAGCCCAAAATAAATTGATGGGAACAAGTGAAAATCCTTCTGTAATCACAGAACAAATTCACTGACTTCACTTCACTGTAGAGCAGCGAGCCCTGATGTTGCTGGATGCTGGCTGGCAGACAAGAATTGAGGCAGGCCATTACTTTTTGCAGTGTAAAGTCAAGGATGAAGGATATAAAAATTTAGAGACCTACATTAGAAGTCTCACACACTGGCAAGTTATGGGATTTCGCAGGCAGGGAGGAAAACAGAGTTAAAATCTGCAATCCTAGTTATTTTTAGAGGGACAAATACTGCAGTGATGCTTTAGATCTCGCCAGCTGTATTAAAGAACCAGTGTTAGCCAAGTTTATTTGCCACAGAACTAGGAGGGAGAGTGCAGCAGCAAAAGGTAACAGTCTCTTTATAATCATAGCTAGAAAAAATCCACAAAGCCATACAGGCTGCAGGGGCTGGTGTGTTTTTTTTCCCCTCCACTCCGTCATAAACTAAAGTTGTCAGCATTGTGTGTATTCATTGAGCCTGCCTGGCCTCCAGCCAAGCCTCCCAAACCCCATCCCAAGCTCCCCTCCCAGTGCCCAGGCACAGGGAAGAGCCTACGTAAACTCAGCACAGACTTGGGGCAGGTAGGCTGCTGAGCCCCATCTCTCCACAGTTGTATTTTACCTCTCTTTGTTCACTGCAGATCTTGCACAACCAAAGAGGACGTTTCTGGGCTCCAAAGGTTTCTATTCCGCACTTGGTGCAAACTTTCTGAAGCAAGGAGAAAGTAAAAAAAAAGAAAAAAGGTGGTGTTAGCAACTCCCCACAGCCATATAGCCCTTGGGAGACAGAAGGCTGAGAAGCATCTGACCGACAATTCTGCTTTACTTTCTTTAAAAAACTAAACATGGCACAATTTTCTTGTTTATCCTGGAGAACCACCGATCACAGGAAGCTGCTTCAGGTCTATACGGATATGAGACAAAGGCAAATCTACAGCAGAGTTCTTGACTCCAGGGCAAGAAGAGAACTGGACAGGGTAAATCAAACCCCATGACCAATGGTATATTTCCAGGGTGATGGGTTTTTTTTATTAGGTTTTAGGATTTAGAGGAGTAACTGTGGCATGGAAGCAGCTGTAACCAAGTACAAAACAAGCACAAGTTTGTGCAAGACTGGAAATCCTCTCCTCCCTTCCCTCACATATGCAGTCTTAAACCCCATGGCTTCCCTCCATTTCAGCACGCACTCGGCAGCTATTGATTTGTGGCTGATTAGGAAGCGGGCACGACCATGCATACACGCACATTTCCTGAGCAGAATGCCTGATAGCGCCGCATGGCCTCTATTGCTGCACAAGGGAACTTTCATGTCTCCGCTGGCATTACAAGCCATTTACAACCTGAATCACCTAATATTATATAATGAAGCTGATGTGTATCAGGCTTGGCTTACAGCTTGAATGAGAAATTGGATGAATTCTTTGATCCTCACAGAGCAAAAGCCACTCACAAGAGGGCCCTGGAGAGCAAAACCTTGCTTAGAGAAACATGCGAATTTAATCTCCCCAGCTAAGGTTTTACATATCCCCCTAAGCAGGCTGCTCCTCCTCTGAGCCAGGTGGTCTGTGTCCAGGGACGAAAGGCTCAATGGCTCACTTAGCCCTTCGTGCCATGCCTGGAGCAGAGCTGCGGAACAACGGTACCTGAGGGAATGACTTCACTGCATGAATAAATGCACCCAACTATTTTGGTCAGCGTAGTCCAGAGGCAGGCCTGTCCCTGACTCATGCTGCACAGAAAGCAGGAGGCAGCACCAGCAGCTCCACAGAGGCTGGTGCTCTTCTCCATCTCTCTGTTCCTATCCTTGCCCTCATCCTTCCAGAGAAATAAGGAACAACCCACTGGGTCTGGTGTATCAATAACTCAACATGGGGCTACCCAAGCCAAGGGGGATTGCAGATGCAATTAGCAGACACCACCTGAACTACCCCAAATTCTCCCTCCCTCAGACCAAAATCTGAGGGAGCAACTCAGTCTTAAATACCCTCCTCTAAGATCCCAATCCCCACATGTATAGCAAATTCAAACACTCCCTCTAGTGGAAGTTTCCAAGCAATTTTATCCCTAGCCATAAATTTTGACAGTTCCAATATAAAGCTGGGCTTTCCTCCTCCCCGTCCCTGTAGACTAGCTGGAAAATTGAGCATCACTCACAACCCCTCAGAAGAAGACATAAAAATCAAGGACATTAAACGGAGCCCCATTCCTCATTAAATACAAGATAAAGCACTTTCTTTTCCTACTTATACTTCACCTTTTATACATGATACTGATACCCTCTGCATGCTAAATGACACATTATGCTTTGTCTAGCCACTGCTATTGTTAACACATCTGGATTTGCATAGATCTTTGTCTTGCCATAATGCATTTATTTCTAAGATAATAAAAAAAACTAATATTAAAAACATTTTTCATAAAGCAGAAAGTGGCATTTAGGAAATCCATCAGGCTATAAGAAATATAGAACCTCTATTCAGCAAAACGGACTTGCTGAAGTTCTTTGCTACATTTCAGATGCATCATTACAACAGCTCCTGTTATTGAATTAAACGGGCTGCAATGAGACGGTAACAGAGCAACGCTAGCAAGAAAAAGATGAACTTTAAAAAATCCATAATTCCCTGACAAGTCATTGCTTATTGCATACAGCACTGCACGAGTGATGGATATCCCTGGATGAGAGGGAACAAGCTTAAAGTAACAGTCCACTCTGTGTGCTCTGCCGAAGGGTTGACTGTTCCCTGAATTCACTCCACAACATTAAAAAGCAGTAAGGGGAGACACCCAGGGCACCCAGTCAGCATTGCCCCGAGCTTGCACATGGCTGGAAAGTACAGCCAAGCTGAAAGCAGCTGCAAAATGCACACTGGAGAAATAGGGTCTCACCTTAAATCAACCTGGATATGAATGCACCTGAACTGCCCAACAGACTCCAGACAAAAAGGGAATAACCATTAAAAAACCAAACAGCCCTTCTCTGGGGTTTTCCGGTCACAGCCCTCAGGGAGCTTCAGGCTCACGGAGCCTCACTAGCTGGGGGGGTTACTACTCGCAACTGCAAATGCCGAGGGCATGGAAGTTTCCGAATCACCTTTTGCCTCCTCATTAGTGTACAGGACTCACAGGAAGGAGGTTAGAAAGCACCGTGGCAATGTGACCTAGCTGGCTTTGGACAAGGGGAGAGCAGAATCTCCAAGGGAAGAACGCATGAATACAGCACATCCTGTTATTCCGCATGCTTGAAATGCAGGAAACAGCGAGCCGCCTCCTGTCTGCCATCCAGCCCTTTATTCTCCACAGACGTGTGTGCACAGAGCCCATGCTCCTCTCCAAGAGAGCTGCCCTGTAACTCCCATTCAAACCAGACCTTTCACTTCTTGGTACCTTACTGCTGCTTCCTTCCCCACCCCTTCCGAAAAAGCTACTTTCTCCCCGGCTTAGGACCCAGAGTTTCAAAGATTTGCATTTACTTTCCCAGTCACTGCCTTACAAGACATCTTCTGCATAACCCCTGCCTCAGCCAAGCTAGTTTTGCAAATTGGATCCAGCGGAGAAACTCACTCGACAGTGAAGGTAGTACAGCTCACAGCAACTCCCTGCCCAACAAGCACATATGGAGGGATGCTGGGACATCGGTACCCACCTCCTTTCTCTCTCTTACAAGAGCTCTAAGCCCAGGAGTGCTGCAGCCAACTGTGGACCAGTGCAGGCCCAGCCTGGCAGCCTGCTCTGCATGAGAGCTGCATCTCACAAACTCCAGCAGTGCCAGCACGAATTGTTCTCCACCATGGCCTGCATGGCTGCTTAACCACAGAGGTGCCAACATGCAGCACTCCACAGTAAAGGGGCAGGTTTTACTCAGTGCTGTCCTGTGGGCTCCGCTGGACATCTCCTCAGTGACAGGGTGGGTGACATCAGCAAGTGTCTCCTTGGCTCCGGTATCCACCAGGGACAGAGTTAGCACAGGCTGCTTCCTTCCACCTTACCACCAGCAAGTCAGAAACACTCCTGCACCCAGCAGGTACCCTCACCTCTCCCCAGGCAACACGCTGAGGCAAAGTCACTTACAGAGGTATCTCCCCAGGGAAAGATGGGCTTCAAGTGCAGGAAAAACAGCCTCCCAGCAGAGGGAGGATAAGGTGGTTGCCTTGGAGATCATCATCTCCACAGCAATACAGATTAACCCCTTGGCTGCAGAGTCTAGGCAAGCAACAATCATCCCACAGGGCGCTGGCAGAACAGCAGTCTCCCTGAAAACTGACGCTGCCCTTCAAACAGCACCCGTGCAGTCCTGCCAACAACATAACACAAACATAGGCACTCATTAATGCACAGGCTAATTTATGTATCAGGGTTGGAAACCTTAGACTGGTTTGGAACTTGAAGATGGACTTGAGCCCTCTGAAGAGAGGTGTTACTGGAAGATCCAAGGGCAGACCTTGCAGTGAATAACAGTGAGGCACACAGACTATTTTACGAGTTGCCTCTGATGGCTACACATTTCTGCTCCTTCTCCCACTCTGCAAACCCAGAGTGGGAGATGCAGAGGGGCTGATGCACTCCATCTCAGCACTAAGTCCAGTTTATGCACTTTAGGATCCTCAGAAATAAGATAACCAAGGTGCAACAGAAAACCTGACGGTCTGACAGCACCGACCTAGACAAGTGGGGTAAGTTAACTCTGCAGAGCTATCCAGCTTCCAAGAAGTCTGGTGGCCTTTCCTAGACAGGTCTGCTACCAGGAACAGGCAGGAACCTGTGTGACCAAACCCACCTTTTTGCAATCCTGACAAAAGACTGACGTGCTACCCAGCAGCCCGAGCAGTTCACCACAGAGCAGACACTGCGAGAGACCGTTCCCCATCGCGTTCTTCCTCATGTTCTCCAGCCGCTCCACCAGGCGCCTGCGGGGGAAGAGGCAGAGCAGAGGTCACAGCGCTCACCTTGGAAATTGAAGTGCACGGTACTTAGGAATGTCGAAAACCTGCAGGCATGTGCTCCAGACTCAGCCTACCTTTGCGTCTTCTGTGCAGTTTTGGGCCGCATGCTGGGACTGTATGTACTTTCACTTCAGCCTCTGCACTCAGTGTTTCCTATCAGCTGGCTCTTGGTCTTCAGGGGTTACAAACCCCTGTAAGTCCAGCTACCGACACTCACCAGCCCCAGAATAATCAAAACTGTGAATAGCACTGAGAGGCCTGACTCAGCTAGTGGGTGCAGAGCAGACAGCTCACAAGAAGGGCTTGATCCTACACCCTGCAGGAGCTCAGTGTCACTGGGGCCACGCAGCCACAGCACAACGATTTCCTGCCTGTAGAGCAGGAAAAGCCTTTAGTGCTCAGATCAGGGCAAGCCAGACAGCACCAGGAAAGGGCAGAGGAGTTAGACCTAGCAAGCCCTGCTCCATTTTTACATATACTCCCTGAAAGCAGCACTGCAGCCACACGACTTGCCCACATCAGAAGCAGGAAGGCCACACTGAAGCCATCAGACCATAATGAGCCTGGCTGCAGTAGAGGAATGCCACTAACTGTTCCCCGCTTCATTCGACAGCCCGCTTGGAAGACAGGAAGCACATCTGTATGCACAATGTCCATAGCAGCAGGACTACAAAAGAGAAGGAAGGTGGGATAAGCAATTAGGATGCAGGATGTGGACAGCATGCAGAGCAAGGCCGCTGTCATGAGATCACTGCTTGGCAATTCTCAGGCATCCATTTGTAGATGGGGATAACAACAGCCAGGCCATTGATCAGAAGCAGCGACCAGCCGCAGCCATGCGCGTGCGTGTGGCTCAGGGAGGAAACGCAATCCTGCTATCCATGCAACCCCATTCTCATTATCGCTAATGTCCCATCAACCAAGTCCCGCACTGAGAAGGCGGCAAGGTCTGTTTGAAAGAGGTACTGCCTACGGTGATGAGGTCAGACAGCACAGCTAGGCTGAGCCATCATTACTGGATTTATGACCCTTGACGTCAGCACAAGAGAACTCCCAAGAGTTAACAAAGGCATTTCTGAGAATGCTTCAGCACGGGAACAGCAAAGGTCTTGCTTTCTGCAAGCTACACCAAAAACCGCACAGGAACAATCAGCCCCTCAGGGTCGCTGGCTGCTTCTGGGACTGCTGGGGTCTCCTATATATCACACAAACGTCACCGTCAGTTCTTGTTAGCGCTCACTAATGTGCACCGCACAGGGACAGAACGAAGCACAGGGGCAGGAGGCTGGGCCTGCTGGACACAGGCTGGGAGTCACTGGGGTTTCCTGTCTTGCAAACACGAAACACTGCTGGGAAATGCTGCAGGAATGCCAAACTCCCCAGCTTTAAAGGCAGTCAGTGTTAGGATGACCACAGACACAGCTGAGGCCAGACCTCCAGCAGGACTGAAAGCAAATGGAAATCTGCAGCAGCAAAAGGATGCCTGTAAATTAAATAATTCAAGCCAGCAAACCCCTTCCAGAGCGCTCAGCCAACTAGAACATAAACTCATTCACTTCTCCAGGCGAAATCCCAGGGGGCTGCCACAGACAAGGGAAAACCTAACTGCGCTGCCAGCAGCGCTTTCTGAGCCGTGCTGTCCACTAGCAGTGGGTGCAGCTGCACAACTCGGCATCTTCCCCAGCCTCTTCCCGAGCCACTGGGGCAGCTGCCTTAGCACAGGCTGCATTCCCCTGGGACTGCGTCAGTAGCTGCAACCACAGCAAGCCCCAAGGCTCAAAGAACGCACGAGAAAGGCTCAAGACATGGAGAGAAGGAAAACATCACATCCTTTACAATGTTGATCACCTCCAAACAAGCGACACAGGAGGGGATAATAACTGACCTAAGGGATGCTCTGACTGATGGAGGCTGAGCTCAGGCAGCCGGGAGAGGCACTCTGTCTGCGCTGACCTTTCCTTCTGAGGGAAGGGGACAAATGAACGTGACTGTACCCGATGCGCTGCTGCTCGATGATGTCCAATTTCTCCGCCTTGCGGATGACTTCCAGAATGACCTCAAGTTCCTGCGGGCTCAGAGCCTGCGTCTTCCTCTGCTTCTCAGTCTGGAACGTGTGCACCGACCAGCCTGTCTGGAGCCTGTGGGAGGGGGTGGAGGGCAGAATTAAGCTGTGAAAGGAGAGCACAAAACCCCTGCCCTGCCCCGCATGCCAAACCTGCTAGACACACAGAGCGTGCGTCAGCCTTCCATCAGAGAAGTCTAACAAACTGGCTAACACCCAAAGCGGGAGTCTCTTCTCGCTGATCAGATCACCACATCACTCCTCCAGCAGCACCGAGTGCTGCGCTGTCTCTCCCTGCCCTCTCATTTCCCTCTCTGCTCCAGTTTGTATTTTACCACTCCATGTCCTCACTCTTGTTTGGCTCTACCCATAAAGAAAACTAGCACACCTAGGCCTGGCTATCTTTGGGGTACCCTTCAAGAAATGGGTGCCGGTGCCAGACACCACAAATGCCAACAGAAGACTCCTGAACAAAGGGATTACCTGCACCCTCCTCCCTCCAGACCACACGTTTCTAAGGTCCTCAGTTCAAACACACAAATGACCAGGCATACTTGGAAATATAAATTTGGCAACTTCCTCCCTTGGTCTAACCCAGGCCCACACAAGGACTTTAGCAAGCCGCTTGCCTCTGTGCCTCACATACAGCAGCCGACATTTCTCCTTAGCTCACTTGGGGACAGGCGGGAGCTTTCACAGCTCAATTAATTACCATTCAGTAGGGGTTTAGAGGTCACTGGATAAAGTCACAGCTGCTATCAGAATGCAGGGGACTATCAGACACAGCTGTCTTAATGAAGCTTTCAGGTGAAGACTGGAGAAGTGGCAGTGGTGTGCACTGTTCACACTCAGGCAGTCCCCTCAGACACTAGGTGACCTCCTAACACTGCAGCAGGCTGACCCCAGAGGTTCAGACAAGCGCAGGGGTGGCAGTGGCAGGGGACCAGCCACCAGAGAAGGAAAGCATCCAAGAAGCAAATGCAATTCTAGTGCTTGACTCATCTCCATCCCTTTCGTCTTTAGGTTATGCAGTAATTTAACTTCGGGGGAAAATGAGATCAAGTGACAAGTTCCTAAAACAAAAGAGCGCTGGCAGCTGGGGGATGCTGTATATTATATTTAGGGTGCTGCAGAGACACGAGCTTGCCTCCACGCCCTTCCTCTCACCCAGGGGAGGGATGGTGGGATGGTCTCCCACCACACACCAGCCACATTGCAAACTCACTGCAGGCCGGCAGCTCCGAGCAGCAGCCAAGCACTGAGCCCCAGCTTAGCTCCTGTCCCCCCCAAGCAGCACACTTCTAGGGTACAGAAGGGTCTGCGTGACAGGCAAACTCCTGCCTCCCAACCAGGCTGTGGAGGAGGCCGGTGGGCCAGTGCTCCACAGAGATCCCGGGGAAACCATTCAGGCCAGAGCTGAGGCTGGAAGCGGGGTGGTGAGGACTCACTTGGCACGCAGTGCCAGCTGCCGGTCGTTGGGGCACACCCACTGGCCTGTCCCGCTGCCAAAAATTGTGTCGGCCATGGCACCAGGCTGGGGAGGAGAGGCAGGGATCACACCTGTAAGAAGCAAACACCAACATTGAGCACAGTTGCCACTCCACCCCCAAGAAAGCACAGGGCAGCGCTTGGCACAGCCTTGTTAATCATCCCAAAGGGCCACTCTTCTGGCAAGCAAAACAAAGGTGATCTGCTGGCGTCGCACACAGTGGAAGTAGACAGATTCTCACCCACAGACACCGATAAAAAACATACCATCATCCTCATAAAATATAAACCAATAAATACTTTCAAACACCTTGAAGACGTTCAGATTTTAACGGTACTCTGAAAAAAGCCAGAGAGTCTTTGTCAGTTCTGATTTTTCATTTCAAAATAGAGAAAAGCGTTGTTTGTAAGAATAATCTCTGCCCCATCACCTCCAGAGACCCAACACTGCAGTACTGACAGAGAAAGCCACTCTAAAGGACACAAAGAATCTACAGTTACTTTTTTTTTTTTAACCTCTTAATGGGGTAACAAACAAAAACCCACGCGACAATCAGCATGAACAGTGGCAAGTCATTTCGTTCATTAAAACTGTCTCCGTAATAGCCTGATATTTATAACTACAGCCTACAATAGCAGCTTGTTTGCATTCTCTGATGTTTAAGACAGCACCTCTTGCAGCAGATCTCCTACTGCAGCTCCTGTAACCAGCACGGTCACAGCAGTGATTCCTTGTGTTCAATGATAATTTCACCATGAACTGGCCAGTAAAGGCAGCAAGAGCCAACTTCCATGCAGTCATGGAAGAAACGCATCCCCAAAAGAGACTTTGCAGCTAAGCGGTTCTGAGTCCTACCAGCGGCTCAGATGAACAGAAAGCACCAAGAGACAGAAACAGCCAAAAGATTTCAGTGGCGGCAAAACTAGTCTTGATGCACCCAGCTTTTCTCCAGCTGGATTTGCTCTCCAGCAGAGCAAGTATCTCACGAACCCTAATGCGTAAGTTTCCAGGTACTAATACTTACCTTTCCCAGAACAGGCACTTGCCAGCTTTGAAACTACCATACCTGCTGGGCAGAGATAACATGTTTAATGCTGTTTGGCAAACACAAACCAGATACAATAGCAGGCAAGGTACATCACCTGCCAACTGTGCAGTAGTTCCCAAGAAAACACATGTTCCACTCTCAATCCACAGCACACTTACCCCAGCAGTGCCTGTGGTTCAGCGTGCTGCACCTATGCTTGCTATCTACTGCTGACACACAGAGCTTTCTGCTTCTGTGCCAGGCACGGAGGCATCACAGGCTGCACGGCCTTGGCCCTCTTACACAGGCAGGCACGCAGCTTGTGCAAATCCATGTCTCTTTCCCTAGGCTGAGCTCACATGTGCTACACACGCTGCGCTCACCCCCCCGGCACAGAAACACTAACCCGTGTTAGAGAACTGACAGCTATCTCCTGCCAAACCCCACATCAGCCTTGAGAGTCAGGACGGTTACAAGCAATGAACCAGTTTCCTCCTCTCTGACCATCCAGATTCTAGAGGCAGTCTGAAAACTCAGCGCTTACAACAGGCAGGAGAGAAGAGGAGGAATTCCACACAAAGCACAGATTTCTTCCAGTGCAGTGGGATAGATGTATAAAAAGGGTGGAGGCTCTAACAATTCAGCATAATGCTCAGCAGCACAGTCTGGCTGTACAGCAAAGCGAGGCAGGGAGGAGATGGGAGGCTGAAAAAAAGGTTCAGCAGAGAAAAAGAGTTGAGACAGGCAGGACAGACTGAAGTGTCGCATACAATTTTTTAAACCTTTATTAATGTAGTTAAGGTGGTCACTTTTGAAAGAAATCATCCCTAGAAGAAATCCATGAACCCTGGCATCTTTGATTTACCGACTACTTTACCCACTCTGCTCAGTGCCACACAAGATGTGGGTTTGCATTTCCATTTTGTCCCAGAACACCTCCTGCTCTTTTCATCTTCCTCACGAACTCAAGTGAGGAGAGAACACAGTCCCCACACACGTCCCACAGCAGCTCACACACAGGGGAGCAATCAGGCATTAACAGCAGAAGAACACAGAGGCTCCCGCCCCCGGGCCAGTGTTAGAAACAGAGAGAAGCTACAATTTCACATAGAATGGCTGACCTGGGATTTTCTAGAGATTTTTCCAAGTCTGTGATGTGTTGCTACAGGATACACACATGTAGCCCCCCACACAAATGCATATATTAAATTACTCTCAAGATATACCACGTATTCTTCCCTCCCACTCACGCACACCTGAAGAATAGCACAGCCCATGCACTTAATGTCCACTGGCGAGGCTGAATGCACACAACCGCACTGACGTGACCAGCTCTTGGCAGCTGTAGGATGTTTAGCATAAAAGCTAGAGCTGGAGATGAGCCCCATACCATGGTCAGGGCAGAGGAGTCTGCCTTGCCAGCAGCTGCGCTTTCAGGGTGGAAAGCAGTGCTGAATACATCTGCCCCTCCTTTGCAGAGCTTTATCTGCTCTAACAGAGCTGAAGGCAAGTCAGAATAGACCACATCAGCTAAGCATTTTTCTCAGGAGAGACCTAAACACATTCTCCAGCCTCATACCACAGTGCGCTTTTCTCAGCATGACTGAACAAAAACAAGCAATGTCATGCTCTTTTGCCTCTTGTTACTCAGCATACGCTTTCTGTTCTCCACCATTCCCCGAGCAGCATCTGCAAAGAGAGAAAGAAAACAAAACACAGCCTACAGATCCATCATATCCCAAAACAGTCTTCAGATAGATCATTCCCTAAAATATTTACGGGAGCATTTTCTTTTGGCAGCATTGGGTATCTGCTGCTCCCTCTGATGTAAACCGGCATTGCAGGTGGCTTTGCACCTTTGCCTCTGAAAAAAAGGCTGGTGTGGTTTGATACAACTACCTCGGAGAAGGAAACAAGAATGACAAGGGACTGCAGGCCACAGTCTGCTGGGGCAGAAACAGGAGCACTAGCAGGACTGGAGGAAAAGGAATATCTTGTATGGCCACAGGAACGACGCCAGAGATATGGTACCAGTATCTGGAAGGCGTGAAGCATCCTCCCTCTTATCTCTGTACAGGACAAGAAGTACAGTGGAATCAGCCTAATTGGAAACACGAAGATAGCAAAACCACGCCAGCCAGGAGAGTAATTTCTACACACTGTAGTGAGACACCCCTCTTTTGCAGTCAGCCTCTACTGTGTTCTCTCTCAAAAATACTTGTTAGCACGTACCTCACCAAGCCAACCCCTCCCTGTGCTCCGCTCCTCTTAACAAGCTAACAAAGGGCAGAAGTAGCCAGTCTCTAGCAGTGAGAGAGCAAGAGAAATTCACAGCTCCTGGCCCTGCTGCAAGTACACTGCATGCAGAATAAAGAGAAAGCACAAGTACTTAGTGTTACAGAAAGAAAACTTCCCACTCCAAGATTCTGCTTTTTATTTGAATTAGGAATTAAAAGAGAGCTCTTATCGATACTCTATGACCTGCTTTAAAAACCCTCCACCTGTTTGTTCCTTTCCTATGATGGAGGAAGTCATGTGAAGCAAAACCTCATTAAATCTGAGTCCACCTGGCTGCCCTCAGCACAGAAGCTAAGGGGAGCACTGCAAGGAAGGAGCACTGCCCCGCAGCGAGCCAACCCTTTGCGTGGGGCCAGGAGCATTTCGGAGGATGCATAACTGAGCACATCTCTGCCTGCAGCTCTGATGTAGCACTGCTTCTGCTGTCTCTATGATGAGACTTGGACTCTGCAGCCAGAGAACATGACTTCAGTCTGCAAGGGAGAAGTCTTCCGGTGGGGTCTGAGTGAAGGGAACAGCAGCAGGGTCACACTGCTGACTTGGCCCCACATCCCTGCAGAGCGACCACAAGACAGCAAAGCGAGCAGCATCTTTCCCACTGGACAGTCCCCACTTGGCCTGGAGGGTGAAGGCAGGCTACAGCTGGCTGTGCAGCAGCACATCCCCCAGGCGCAGGCTGGGTAGAGGTGAGCACCCTTCCATGTCACCCCACCAAGCCACACAGCTGTGGATCCTGCAGCAGGCACACCACCCCGAAGCAGCAGCAGAACAGCAGTGGGAGGTGTTTCTAGGTGTGCTCCTGATCCACGTTCCAACAATCAGCACATTCGGTACCAACTACAACTGGCAGCCGGGATGGCAGAAGGTTGCCATGTCGACATGTCCCAGAGCTAGCCCTGGCTGACGACAGTATGCAGCCACAGCCCTTGGACATGACTGTCTTCATAGAATTTCAGGCTCTTCTATGAAAGAAGGTCAGTTTTCTCAAAGCACAGTAACAATACGAACATTGTGTATCTTTACCTTAATAACAGAGCACAGTCGTGGTAGGTAATGCCAAAGGTCCAGTGAGCACAGTACCTGCTATCCAACCAGCCCCAAGAGCAGATGCTTAAAGAAGAGTATAAGAACACGGCACAACACAGCAATACTTTTCCAGAATACCCTCCCAGCCTCCGGAGATTCCTGGATCATGCACTCCCTGAGCTGGGCTGTAGCTCTGTATTTAACACCCTTAACATTTTTCTCTCCCAAATTTATCAGCTCGCTTTTCCAGCTCATGTACATTTTTAGCATCATCCTGCTACACCAAGTCCCTTCCCCACTCCTCCACCTCAAACACATTTTGACTTTACCTTGACTACATCAAAGTTAAAACTGAAGGGTCTTGTTGACATTGAGGTAGTCACTGCAGTAGAAAACACCTCCTCACGGCAGCGAAAGCACAGCCTGCACGAGCCCTCCTGCAGCTGCACTGATTACAGGTGCCCATGAAGCATGAATTCCTCGGAGCCCTGCAAATACAAAAATGTCCTATACAGGCCCATAAGGAGCTCTCCAGTCAGCTTTCATTTGCCTGGTTATTTCAGCTAAGCAGCTCATGTCTATATTAATTTGTTTTTATAGGAAATTAATTAGGCAATTTTTTTTTAAATACTTCATTTAAAAAATAAAAATTAAACGGTTGGCCAGAGACGAGTTCCCAATTCCCAAGCCGAGCTGTGCCGGTGTAATTAACTCGCCTGCTTTGAGGGCGTCACCTCCCCCAGGACTCCCAGCTTGCACCAGGTACCGTGCTGGCCCGTTTTTCCTTTTAGCTGCTGCTTCCTCGAAGAGGCAGTGTAATTACTCTCTGCTCGGCGCACCAGACCCCATTATCCCTGGGAAACCTTAGCAACTAAGTGAGTGTTTGCTCTTGTTGCTATGACAGAGGATAAATGACTAGCGGAGATAGATAAGGTTAACCCAGCCTCTGCCTCCCACCCACCTCCGGCCAGTCCCTTTTCCTCCCAGACACTAGTCGCGCGGCAGGGAGACAAGTGCGAGCAGGCAGGGAAAGGCCATTTAGTCCACATGCAAGTCTTCCCTCATGTTTTAAAGATCCTACTGCCACAGTTGTATTTCAAAGCACACGACTGTTTTCAAGTGACAGAATAACGCTTGGGGCTGTGGAAGTGTGGCAGAAGACACACACTTGACTTTGAAGACACAGCCAAGTCTCAGAGCACGAGAAGGGGAATAACTGCCTGTACAACGGCTGGCCTGAATCAGGGCTTTATTAAAGCTTTTCTCACACACAAGCTACTTTGAACTGCCCCTTCACACCTACATCTAGCAGTTTCTCAGCCCCTCCAGTGGCAAAGGAGCCTGCTGTAAGCGTCAACATTTTACAGGACTAAGCAGACAGGAAGCACAAGCACAGCGGAGCCATGTGATCCTCATCACCTTCCTGCTCCTTGCTCTCGGCAAGGGAGAGAGCTGGGCACCGGGGCATGGCTGAGAAACGGCCTCTTGCAATTTCTTACCGCGACAAATCCCCACAACAGTGCAAACCCTTAGCAGCAGATGGAGAGCCAAGCGACACAAGGAATCCAATATGATCAGATTTGACTTGCATCGCTGCGGCTTGGGCCAACAGAGACAAGGAACACACAACGTCCAAATAAACACCATAAAGCCTTGGCAAGCTTTGGGACAACAACTTAAGAACCCAATCAGACAGACTTTCTCCAGTCTGTCTCACCATGAAAGCTCAATCTAAGCAGTGCCAGTGCCAGCAAAATAGAGGCGACCTCATTCAGGGCCGTGTGTTCAGGTCTGGGTGGCCCAGCTCAAAGTAAACACAAACGGGACACAGCACACAGAAAGTGAGAGGTGTCATTATCACGTAAGGGCAAGTTGGAAAGGAGCACTTGAGGATGAGGTTTGGGGGGGAAAACAAAGAAGGTTCCCATGCACCAGAGCTGCTTCCCAATCCGAGCAGCAGTGGCAAGAAGTCTAACTGCTTTTAAGATGGATCTTGTTAAAGAGCTTATAGAATACAATGCCCTGGAGGTCCATGCCACTCCTACCAGTGGGAAGATAAAAATCAGCTCTACAGGAAAACTGACACACGGTACCAACAGTCCTGTATTAATGAGAGGCAGTTATTAGCGTGGCTACTTGATATATGGTAAGCTATAAAGAACCGGTTTTTGCCCACGCAAAGCAGTCTTCCAGCTCCCCAGCACCCTACGATGCTGGGGAGGAAAGCCAGCACGGTTCCACCTGCCAAGGTGTATCTCTATTTATCAGACTTTGGCCCTATTTCCGTCTGATCCCCAGCCAGGCAGGTGCGTTGTGCAAAGTGAATAATTCATGAAGACAGCAGGCTCTTTCTGACTCACATTCTGGGGCAGGTTGATCTGGCGTAGGCCTAGGAGAAGCAAATTAGCATCTAAATGGCCAATTAGAGAGGCTCGTTTCACTATTCTGATATGCTAAAAAGCTCAGGAGGCATTCTGCTGGCTGAAGGTTGGCAGGGTGGAATCAGCACCTCCCAGCCTCCAGAGAAGCATCAAGTTTCTTAGAAAGAATTGGACATAGCAGGGAAGTACTGAGCACAGGCCAGTGTTTGTCAAGGAATCCCTTGCAGGAGAACCACATGCCAGCCTATTTCGTGGGTAACCTCAAGTGAACCAGGAAAAGCATGGTTCACAGCTGGTGGAGAAACTCTGCCGAGCAGCCTGACCCCAGGCCTTGCCAAAAACTCGCTATCCAGCATGGCTCCGAGCCACAGGCCTGCCATCGCATCTGGAGGATGAAACACCCTTTCTCAGCATCCTTAAGCTATAGTATTGGTGTTAGGCATTTTAGGAAGCCTTTGAACAACACAGAAGCATGGCCAGCAACAACTCCAAGACGTTTATCACTCTGAACATTGCTGGTACATGCAAAAAGAAAGCCATGGACTTTGACCAGTCCCTGGGGAGTACCTGTCCCAAGCTGCAGCAAACTAAAAACCCTAGGGGTGGGCACAGCATGTCATTCTTACTTGCACATACGACAG
Source organism: Pluvialis apricaria (assembly GCA_017639485.1). NCBI lineage: Eukaryota > Metazoa > Chordata > Aves > Charadriiformes > Charadriidae > Pluvialis > Pluvialis apricaria. The sequence continues at coordinate 4,343,215 of CM030024.1, forward strand.
CACCCATCGCCCCGTGCCAAAGAGCCCAAAAGAACCACAACAACCCATTCTCTGTAAGATGCACATGGCAGCTCCCACCACACCATATGTACAAGCCCAGCAGCTCATAATTTTTTTGATGGAGCACGTGTCCCTTTCTACCCCTCACTTCTGGTTTGTTTCCCCCCACACCTCCGTCACTTACATTCAGTTATCTTCAAGATGCTGAATTCCACCTGAATTCAGCCTTGTGCAGCTCACCTTGCTGCGTTTCTGGCCTGCTTTCAGCAGCATTTTAGCTAAGACTCTCCCACCAGTGGAGCTCCGGGTCTGGGTGCCCCAGGCCTCTCCAAAAGCCGTGCCCCTGCCCCAGGTCGCCAGGGGAAGGGGCCGTTCGCCACGGGCCGCGGACACAGCGGTTTCCCCGCAGGCGTGCAGGCAGCCAGCACGTACCGACACCCGAAACTCCGCTTAAAACTCCGCGCGAAGCGCCCGTACGCGCTCCCGGCGGAGAGCTGCGGGCTGCCCACCGCCCGCTCCCCTCCGCGCACCCACCTGCCCGCCGGCCCGGCCCCGCTCTCGCACCCGGCCCTCGCCGCCGCGGCAAAACTCACGGCCGGCTCCGCCACGGGCCGCGCTGGGACGCGGCGCGGAGCCGCCCCCGCCCCGGGACAACGCGGAAACGGAGCGCACCTGCGCCGCCGCCGCCTCCTCCAGCGCCGGCGGCGCCGCCCGCGCCCCGCGCCTCCCCCCCCGCCCCACCGGCGCCCCCCGCGGCGCCGCGCACCCCCTGGCGGCGCCGCGCCGTACCCGCCCCGCCGGTGACCGCCGCCAAGGCCCGGCCCGGAGCGGTGGGGCTGCGGAGGGGGGCCGGCAGGGAGGGCTGCGGGCAGGCGGCCAGGGGGGTCCGGGAGCCCCAAAGCAGAATAAAAACCCACTGGGAAAAAAAAAAAAAAAACAAAACCCAACCAAAACTACAAACAAGGAAGGCCGGTAGCGAAAAAAAAACAAAAAACAACCAAACAAAAAAACCACAACACAAAAAAACCAACCAAACAACAACAACAACAAAAAAAACAAACAAAAAAAAACCCAAAAAAAAAACAAAAAAGAAAAAACCCACAACTTAAAAGACCCAAAACCAAACCACAAAAGCAAACAAACCCACTCTCTCAAAAACAAACAAAAAGCAAAAAAAAAAAAACCCACACACAAAAAAACCCAAACGAAACCAAAACACACCCCCCCCCAAAATAAACAAACCAACAAAAAAAAACCCAAAGCAGCAAAAAATCCCCCCAAACTCAAAACCCCAAATAAAAAAAAAAAAACACCACCACCCCAACAAACAAACAAACAAACAAAAATCATAGCAAAAGCAAAACCACAAAAATGAATTTTGCAGTGAAAAAATAAAGTTCAGCACAAAAGCACCCCATAGCCAAGCAAGGCGACCTGCTGGGCCCAGGACAACTGCGGGGAGCTCATAACTTTTAAAAATTAAGGGCCCAAATCTGCAGAGTGATTCTAGTAACAGCCACCAGCTGCAGAAGGTTGCCTGGGATCAGCAGAAAAATTTGGTGTTGCCTTTTTTTTTTCTTGCCGGGACTGCTGTGGACAGTCCTGTAAATGGTCTCTCCATGTCAGTAGACGCTCATCCTGCAGGAAGGGTTGCAAAGCAGGTACAGTATGGACCCAACCTGTCTTACTTTGCATTTTGGAGAGCTGTACAAATGCTAATTACTGTCCCATGCAGCACAGGAAGCCCGGGGAGGGGGAGCAAAGCACTTGGTGAAGTGACAGCCTGGGATCACACTGTAAGTCAACAGAAAAATCACGGGAAAACAAGTATTCCTTTTGCACTATCCTGTGAACACAGAAATTAGGGCTCATTACTGTCTAAACATCCAGTGGATGCAGTGAGTAAATTTGCCATGTGACAGGAAGGGAGGGAGAGAAAGAGAGGGAAGGAAAAGAGCGAGGAAGAGAAAATAAACCCTCGGTCTGTGCTTTTACTGCCTGTTCAGAGCCTGCTCATGAGAAACCTGGTGGCCCTGCAAGCCCCATCATTTCCATGCCTTCACAAGACCTCACAGGATAAGCTTAGGAACCCTGAGCCACTTTTTACCTAAATCGAGTTCAAGTCTGAGTATATATTTTGCTTTTTGGTTTAGGCAAGTGTTGAAAAATACATCAGAGGAAGTAGTGTTTGTGTTAATACAGAGCCTGTATTTCTGTGGAAGAAAGCACTTGAAGATGACATTTCGCACCAGGGTAGTCCTCCACACAGTCAATAATATAAATAAATTAAACACACGGTTCAGCCAGCTTCAGGAAAAAGATAAATTACCTTATTTAACCAGCTGTACTGGCAGGAGCAATAGGCATAGGAAATAACACACATCTCAGAGTTTGTATCCATTCTGCTGTTGAATTTGCTCGTCGGGTTCCCCACAGAACCACAGACGCTTTGGAATCTGACTGCAAGGCTGGGCCTTGGTAGCTGGAAGTCACAGAGAATAAATATGACATCACATTAAAAATTCAAAAAGGCTAAATATGAGTTTTATCTTGATAGCATGAAGTCAATTTTTAATACACTCGTTTCTCAGAAAGCAGGCACTTCCAATTCCACCTAAAGAACCCTTCAAAATCTCTCTTTTATCGATGATGGGTTGCACTGAATTATTCACCAGATCACAGCTGCCAGAGATTTTAAATATACACATGACAAGGACTGTAACGGATAGCAACCTTCTCCTGCAGGCCTACCAGCGATGCTGAGAGTTGCACTGCAGATGCCCCGAGCTGATCCAGTCTCCTTTCAGCACTGCACATAATTGCACGCCGGGGAGCAGCCTTTCTGTGTCACCCTCGGACAGGCACATTTCTCAAGAAATGAAAAATAAAGACCATCATTTTCAGAGATGTTACACTCGTGGGCATGAAGGTGTTGTCCAGAAGAAATACAGATGCTTAAAAGCAGCCCTATTGTACAGCAAAACAATCCTAATTGTAACAATCCTGGCGTGCTGCAGGAAATTATTCCCAGTTTGGATGCTGGACCAGTAAGCAGGGGTCTGGGATCTCGTTCTCAGTCTGTTCAGCATTTGACACAAGAATTAGAGGTGAACAATTAATGTTTTAGTACATAAATAATAATGAGTATTAATTATGAGCAATTTTAATCACATAGAATAACCAAAGGTCAAACTGACTGGCTGCTTATCTCTGAAAGACCATTTCCTAGGGACACAGGCTGACAACTGGCAAGGAGCTGCCACAGCCAGAGATGTTTGGCGCACCCTTCCCATCGCCCTGACCACTCCAGCTCAGTCTGGCCGCTTCACAATTCACAGCAAGAAGGCCAGGATTTTTCTCCAAGCTGTTACTCTGATTGCAATCCTCTACTATTTAGTCCTCACCAATTCAATTTGTATTTGTCCCTGTAATTATCATTCCTCAATGAAAAGCTCAATGATTCAGTACCTAAGCTGAACAAAAAAAATAAAATAAAATCTTGCCTATAGAGAACACCTAATCAAGAATATGTAAGACAAAGGAAACACTTAAAGAATAGTGATGCTTCAGAGCAAATTAAGCTGCTTCTTTACCTGTTTTAAAGACAAACTCCCCATTCTGATCCCCTGCTCTTTGTGCTTGCACGAACAAGTCTCAGGTCTAATTCTGTTCTCCTTGCGCAAGGTAAGTCTACAGCATCAACTATAACATTTCACAAGATTACTTCCTTAGTAGCCCCCTGCAGTAGGTCTATATGCAGTTTCAGTGTACCTATGGCACAGGGAAATGAAGCGCATTTTGGAGTAAACTGGGTCCACAAGGAAATCCAGAAAAATTTTCAGTGTAGTTGCATTTGAAGTCAAAAGTGCACCAAGAACCCCCCCAGCCAAATAAAAGCCATTTGAGTAAGAACCCAGCAGCCATGGGTTATATATTTGAGGTCTGGGCATTTCTTTGATGTCCTAATAAAAATATACATACACACTATGTTTGTGAATATCCACTGTCTGACACCAGCTTAGGCTGGGCTTTGAATTTAAGGCTTGCAGGTTTCCTTCCTTGTGTCACCAGATCTATATAATTGCTTATAAAATTACTAATTTTTCCAACCAAGACATAAGGCACGTTCACAAATCTCCTCTCAGAGGCACCTGCCTGTTGCATTACCCAGATTTTATACTGAATGGGGGGGTCATCCTAACACCCCTGTCTCACCAATGGAAACAAGCACAACAGTACCTTTATCTCATTTTCCGCTCAAGCTAAAATTAAAGAGGACAGTAGGAATATTCAAGCAAATTGAAAGACAAATCTAACAACCCTTACACATATAGATTAGATCTACTGCTTGAATGCAATTACCCTTCCTGGCAAGGGTTTACAAATTGGACTTCTATTTTATGAAATCATGATATGTTTATTTTCAAAAGATGCCTCCAAGATGCAGTGAAACATTCAGAGGATTGTGGAAAGTTTGTTCTTAGTATTTTTACTGTGAATTGCGGGTAGAACAGCCACTAAGTGTGCCTGCACTGAGCGCAGCAGTTTGAGACTCTCAGTCTAAAAAGAAAAGGGGGACAGAGAGAAGTAACAGAAGGCAGTAAGAGGGTAAGGGATTTGCCTGGGGATGATGCCCCTTCAGTATAAAATTACCAATTGCTGGGGAGCACCTCAGCACACAGCACCCTCCTGCCCAACTGCAGCAGCAGAAGGGGCAGGGTAACTGGACGAACGTTGGTCCTACCCGTCCTGGTACTCCAGAGAGGAGCTGTCAGAAGATGATTTTCTTTGTACGTAGCTCAAGCCAGCCGCTACCACTGGGCTCTAATTTTGGCTGGCAAGTCAGGTTTTATCATAATAAAATCAACTATAACCACCACTAGCTACAAGTAGCTGTTCTCCCAAAATATTGTACTCACTTTTCAGTCTGGATGAATTATTTACATCCCATCACAGCTGTTCCTGTTTTCCTTGCCTTTTTGCCCTGTGTCACCATCCCTTTCATCCACACGCAGGCTTTGGAGACCCGCTGGCTGCTGTACAGCATTAGTAATAACCATCACCGCGAAACCCCTGCTGTTGACACTTTGAAATCAGACCATTAGCGGCAGTCGGAGAAGTGCTGCCTGCGGCCCCAGGATCTGCTGTGGGAGCAGCCTCCCGGGAGCCTGATTTCATCACAACCTGTCTGAATGCAACCGCGAGCGTCTGCCAAATTTCACATCTAAATAGATCAGGAGGAGAGAAGGAAAGAGGCAGGCAGGGAGGGGGAGAAAGCAACCAAACCAGGATTAAATCTCCACTTTATTTCCAGGGAGAGGAGGATAAATAAGCTGTGCCTTGCTTCAGCAACTGTTGCTGGAGTTCCCGTGAATGCTTTGTGTCCAGGCTCACCTCCGAACGAGATCTACTCCTCTCCCTCAGTGGTGGGGCCGCTAAAACACTCACCACCACGACGCAGCGGCAAGGGCAGGAAATCTGAGCATTGCCCTGGCCCCAAAACACTCGGGAGAGCTTATTGCCACCTGAGAAGCTGTTTCACCTGTACATTCGCTGCTCCGACGTGGGGAAGGGCGGAGGGGAGGGAAGGGAGAGGGGAGTTTCCTTCAGCACCTTCATTTACAGGGCTGAGGCACAAGGAAGGGGTGGAAGGACCCCGATAGCTGGTCTCCCTGCAATGGATTTGGGGTCAATACTTTCTGGTGTGGCCATATTACCTCCGACAAGCCCCAGTACCTACACATGCAGAGGGGCACAGGGGACGAAACCTGTGCTGGACAAGGTTGTTCACACAGGGCGATGGCACTGGGCCCCTGGCCAAGCAGGCAAGCTCAGGCTTGCTGCTGCACCATGGCTGCCCTGGAGACCTCACTGAAGGGCAGTCACTGAGGGGAAAAGGAAGGGGGAAGGCAGTGGTGAGATGGAAGGGAAGGTGCTGAGGGGAGGAGAGGTGAAGGGGGAAGGTGAGGTGGAAGGGAAGGTGCTGAGGGAAAGCACTGAGGGGAGGAGAGATGAAGGGCAAAACCCAAGGGGAAATGGCGAGGGAAAGCACTGAAGGGAGGAGAGATGAAGGGCAAAACCCGAGGGGAAATGGTGAGGGAAAGCACTAAGGGGAGGAGAGATGAAGGACAAAACCCGAGGGGAAATGGTGAGGGAAAGCACTGAGGGGAGGAGAGAGGAAGGACAAAACCTGAGGGGAAAGCACTGAGGGGAGGAAAGATGAAGGGAGATGGAGGGGGAAGGCACTGAGGGGAGGAGCTGAGGGGAGATGGAGGGAGAAGGCACTGAGGGAAGGTGAAACACTGAGGGGAAATGGAGGGGAAAGGTGCTGAAGGGAAATGAGGTGCTGAGGGAAGGAGAGATGGAGGGGGATAGCAGTGAGGGTAGTGAAGATGGAGGCGGGGGGGGGTGTCACCAACAAGGAGGGAGGCTGGGCCAGGGCTGCTGACCTTCCTTCCTTTGCTCCCTGCCAGGCTCGAGGGCGGCGGTGGGCGGCCATGCCGGGCCCCACAGGCAGGAGAGCAGTGGGGGCAGGCGGCGGGGGGTGGGGGGCTGCCCATGCCCCCCTCCACCGCAGGCCCCTGGCACGAAGCCGCCACGGAGAAAGAAGCGGCAGCAGCTGCCACGCAGGAGTGCCACCACAACCACCACAGTGCGGGCAGGTGAGCTGGGCTGACCACCGACAGGGGTGGGCAAAGGCCACCGTCCCCTGCGAAGCCACCACGCTCCCCACAGCTGTCCCCAAAACACCCCATGCAGGGGCCGGGCAGGCCTGGGGAGGGAAGGGGACATGGCGAAGCCACGTGTGCACCAGGCTGGTACGTGACCACTGCTCAACACAGAATCATAGAATGGTTTAGGTTGGAAGGGACCTTGAAGATCACCGAGTTCTAATGCCCCCGCCATAGGCAGGGACACCTCACACCAGACCAGGTTGCCCAATGCACAAACATGACATGTTTGTGCAATTGACACTGCACAGACGTGAATGGATGTGCAGCCAGAGCGTATGTACCAGCAGGAAGGCAGCTCGGATTCACCTGTCTGCATCGGCCAGAGGATGCGGTGCTCAGCTCTCCCTCTGTCCTGCAGGACAACTGTCGTGGAGAGAAAAAACAACCATCCCTAGGAAATCATCTACAGCACTTTAAAACCTTTCACTGAACCTGTAGCCTGTTTATACGCATCATTTCATATATAGCTACAAATCTATCCAAAAAAAGAAAAATAATGAGTACATGTAACTACACAGCATAAGCAGTAGGAGGCATAAGACATCTGTCAAGAAGTAGGACATTTCATAAAATGCCTAAGATTTGGATGTTGTAAATTTTTAGTGGTTTTCTTTCGGTGAGCTACATTATAGTTGTTTAAATATTTGCCATTCCACTGGCATGAGTCATGGCACTGATCTAACTTCCCATCAGTGGGGCTGAGTTGCTGTTATAGCTACAGAAAGGGGTGGTTAATTTCAAAATAATCTTCCATGTAAAGGAACAGCCGTTCACTTCCAGTATTTTCATACAAAAGGTGCCTGAAAGTTTCCAGAAATTGTACTATATAAAAAAAAAATTAATCACATTGCTTGCTGTATTAATGGATAACAGCTTTAAAAAAAATCCCCAACAACTAAGAATTGATTTCCTGCCTAAATTGAGTTAGGAAAGTACAGTGAACTTGATGTCAGTGTAGAAATGCTATTAATGCATTGACAGCCTCGATAAATATATTTTACAGGTGTAAGAATCGTTATGTTAGCCAACCAGTCCCACTTAAAAGTAAGATTTTTAGGCCATTAGTATTTTCTTATAGATTTGGTTTCTTATGAATGGGCATATAAAGGCACAGCAAGCACTTGTCTTATCATCCTCTTTATGAAATAAGCAGGAAAGCCTCAGAGGCAATGCATACATTTTTGCTAACAGCATTTACCATTTTAACAGATAAACACCACCACAAAAGCAGAAAGCAGCAGGCCCGCTCCCCTCCATTGCGTGAAATCCCAAGTCCTGGGAGGAACCCTGACTCAGACCAAAACAAAGCGGAGCAGAAACAGAAGGATGCAGAAATAAACAAGGCTGTAGTATCAACTTCCATCGTTTTGGACTCTAGTCAAACAGATCAAGGCCTTTCTGCTCAGCTTAACGAAAGCCTTCGATGGGATGGAATTCTTGAAGACCCTGTAGCAGAGGAAGAAAGGCTGCATATCTATAAGATGAACAGAAGGAAACGGTATGAATCGTATATCCAGCAACATTTGCCTGCTGAGCCATGCCCAACTGTCAGGCATTCCCCATTACTTCATCGTAAGGCATCATGTACAAGCAGCGATCACACAGTACGTAAAGAAGATTGCTGCAGTTATTTTCCAGAGGAGCAAGCGTGAAGCAGTCCTGAATGCTGAACGAGCTAGCACAGTCTCTGGGCTGCAACCAGTGGTGTCATCCAAGATCTCTCAACAAGTTCTGTAGCTTAGTACTGATTACTCAGTCTTCTATCTGTGTGGAGAACAGGACATTTATATTTTAAAAACAAACCAACCTGCTAGTTAAAATATAGATGCAACTCAGACGACATCAACAATTAAAAGTGCTCCTTTCCATAGTGCCTATTTGTCCCGGAGCATCCCTAGTTATTTCTATTAGTTTATTTCAACATAATACTCACTGCATTACACCTGAGCTTTTCAGGTATTCAGGTCATGAATTGCTGGTCCTGAAACCAGCAAGCATAGCCCGTGTGGCAGATGGGGAAACTGAATGGGGGCAGCTGAATGACCGGATACCTTCTTTGGAGGTTAAAGTGATTTGCAGGCACACAGACTTACCTTGTATTTGAAACTGAGCAAGCTGCAAAATCAGGATTGGCATTCAGCCCTCATCTCCTGGCTTGTGATCTAATCGATAGGTACAGTATTTTATTTTGTTATAAAAATTCATTGTATCAGACCCTCAGATTTGGCGTTCTGGAGAAGCACAGCATATACACAAGGAAAAAAAAATCGAGCACATCTATAACAACGGGGTTATCCTTGTCACGGTATGTACTAACTAGAAGCCTATTTGGCCAATATGAATTAAAAATCACGTCAAGCAGTAGGCTGACTTCTACTCTCCAACTTCTCATAGTAAAGGAACATCTTTCACACAGAGTGTTACTACAATATTAAACGAAAACAGCCCACACTAAAGGAAGTATTTGGAAGTTAGACAGCACATCTGAAAGAAGAGAAAGTTTTTCCTGAAGCCCTCCTGAAAAATACTGTTCAGATTTTTAAAGTTTTTTCTTAATGGTTCTTCAAATTGATTGTCTTTTATACAACAATTGATGTTTATATAGGGTTTTTTTCCCGTTTAATAATTTAAACACTGCATGATACTCAAATGCTTGCACAGACTTTTGCAGGAGCAGCGGCATGCTTTAAAACAGCTTCAAAGCTCCCTAGATTCCAATAATGTCATTACATGCAAATCTAGGCCTTTTGCAAGCAGATAACCAGATGAACAATAAAAAGTAAGCAAAAAATCCCATTATGAATTAATTGATGTTCAATTGCATCCATTACTACTCTGGCAGAGATACTAACAAAATCAGCACGCCTGCAAATTCGAGAAGGTTTAAAGAACAGATTAAGCATCCAGAAAAACACTACAGCATTTCTCTCAAAACAATAGTTTGTAACCATCTATTTTGTTTTTACAAAGTTTAATGCGTAACACATTCTAGTCCTATTTTATGCTATATTTACTAATGTAGCATTTGACCATCTACATTTTTAAACAAAATTAAAAATAAATTCCTGTCTGGTAAATACTTGTTACATCGGAAAAGTGTGTGTGCTTCACTTGCAGGATATCCTGAAATCCATACCAGAAACTCTCTAAAAATAAAGGTATACCAGATGAAAGATTCAAATACACACTGGAGAGGATTTTCAGCTGTCTTTAAGGCACTTTTTTGATTGTCTTCCAAACTGATAAACCCACAACATTTGGTGTTGGTTTTTTTTTTTTAAATACACAGTTTTATATAGGAAACTCCTTCCTAGAATATGTAAACAACAGCAACACATGATATAAGAGAAACAAGAAGGGAGCTGGGATTGGCAGGATATATTATGTATTTATTACTAAGTAAATACCATAATAAACATTGAAAAGCTTTAAATGAAAAATAAAGAGACTCCCCTAATATGATGGTTTTCAGATCATTTATTACCAATAAAGTAAAAGACAAATTGAAAATTATAAGGGGGGGAGGAACGTCACAGACATCAGAACACTTGCACAGAGCTAATCAGAGCTTTGCAAATGTTGGAACATAAATAATTTAAAAGGTATCTCTACCAATTAAAATATTTTTAAGAGGTACATAATTAAGTTTGCTTTATAAAAATCAGGTGCTTTATCCTAAAACCATAGTGTAAGGGTAATTTCATTTCTAACTAGGGACGATTAATGACTACAACTTAAAATCTTCTCTTAGATCTCCTGCAAATGAATTCATTGGAAGAGCATTGTCGGAGCAATCCAGGGTCCATGTTCTTCCAGCGTCCTGTGTCCAACAGTGGCCAGCACCAGATGTTTCAGGAGCAAGGTACACAAAACTGCGAAGCGAGCAATGACGCAATAGCTTTCCCAAGGAAGAGTTCTGTCCATTTGAAATCCCACACACTTAGGGGCTGAGTTGTACCTTCTGTCACACAAGTATATCTTGGGGCAATGTTTAGGGGAGAATCGCAATGTGTATTTAAGACACATCTCCTAAATACTGTAGTCTGAAACTAACATGTTTAACGAGAAGACCATGCTGCCCTTAACTCTGGAGCAATGCCTACCTTTGGCATCCTCTGCCACCCTGGGATTGTTTCAGGATCTGGCTTTCTGAGGCAACTACCAAAGATTAGGGATGTTCTGTTTTGAGCTAATAAATACGTAAAAAACCCAAAACAACAAAAAACACACAAACTCAAGCCTTCCTTCCTGCTGCATTTTTAGTCTCCCAAATCATTTCAGTTCACACTAGAGTACATTCCCACACCATTCATCGCACTTGCACAAACACGCGTTAAGTACAGCTCAAGAACAAGCTCCCAGTTTCTAACTCACCACTGACAAACTCACCCTTGGGGCTATGCACTAGTGAGGTTCTCTTTAAAAGCCGCTTCGGGGCTGATGTTGCACCAGAAGGTGACCCACACCTCAAAGGAGTTTTGGAGTACCTGGAAAAGCTGTGTCCAGCTAAGTCAAGTCTACCAAGTGTTTCTGAGCTGCTACACCACACTAGCCACCAACGTAAGCCACGCTCCCAAAAGCAGATGCTCTCCATACTACACTGCTCTCTGTCAATATAGAAAAAAAAAAAAACCATCTGGGTAAAGTAAGAAACCTCTCCATCTTATTTTCATCAAAGCACATGATAAACTAACGCATGTACCGTCCAGATGGACTTTCATAGCATTTGAAGTTATTCCCTTTGGTCCCCAAACTCATTATGCACTTGGCACTGGAGGGGTTATTCAGCAGCCTACAGACAGGCAAATGCTACCCCATCCCAGTGACATCCTGAATGCCAAAGTCCAGAGAGGACACGGACCTTTGCAATGAGAAGCTCAACGGGGAAGCAGAGCTACAGCTGTGGATTCTGCTATGCAATAAAAATTTGCCTGTCTTTTGCTACCATCTACCTCTTCACAACCCCCACCACGACAGCATCTCACACCTGATCCCAGCATCTCCGCCTCCATTCTAGGTCCCTGTGTACACGGCGCATTTTCTGAAACTTTCCTGGTTACAACTCCCTTAGTGCAGACAGTACAATGTTGGTAAAAACTAGGCACTGGTGTTTTTCCACCACCACACTGTCAAGACCCAACCTTCCAACAATACATGGATATTTTTTGGCCTGATATTCTTCATTACAAGTCCTACTACATGCACACAAATGCTAGCTTGTTACACAGACTACAGCGCTGCAGAAGTCATTATAAGTACAGAAGATACATCGCGCCATTCACCTAAAGAACTTGAATTACCTGATCCTTTCTCTGCTGCCTGGAGCTGCAAAAGCAGTTTATCTCCTGCTCTACTCAGAATTCCTCTTCTTTCCAACTCACACCTTCAAACCAGACATGAATGCTATAAGATAACATTGTTTTATTCTGCTAAATGCAGAATTCCAATTTTTTCTCTGTTAGCTTCTTCCAGCAATTTCTAGGAGATGGTTCTAGAGAACACAGTCTCATGGCCTAAACCGGAACGAATGACAGCTCTGGCTATCTGTAACCAAAAGACCTGGTAGATTCTCTGCAAGAGGGTGAACTACCCTTGTTTTTGCACATCACCACAAAGCATCAAATGGATTTCCACCTGCCAGGCACTATTCCACATTCTTTCTTACCTGTCCATTTTTTCTCTGGGAAAATAATTCCCCTTATTTTCATCTGACTACTGCACTGCAGGGAAGGGGAGGGAACTCACAACTTTAAAGGCAAAGAAACAAGTTCCTTACTAAGCTGCATTCCCACAGAAAACTGCATTCAGGCCATTCGGATGCTTAAAGCAGGAATTAAGAGCTGCAAAAGAGGTGGCGATAGGTAAAGTTCCCTTAGCCTGATCAGAAAGTTAGGGTCTGTACCCGCTTTAGCTAGCGGAGAGTTAGCACAGTATGTTACACGGGACTGGGATGGATCAGAGCAAGAGAGACGGCCGTCAGTCAGCAACCATCCAGGACACAGTCGTTCCCAAGGTACTCAGATGTTTCCAGCTCTATGCTGGAGAGGAACCGCCGCACGGTTTTACGACAGTTGTAATCCAGCGTGGTGGTGTACACAGTCTTGGCGTGCTTCGGGTAGACGATGGTGGTGCTGGTGAAACGCTGGGGCTTGTTGCGGGGCTCTAAGTGGACCTCCGATTTGTAATTGCGCCATGTGCAGTTTGGGACACAGATGACCGTCTGACTGCAAGACGAAACGCTTAAGCCCACTGGCATATAGACGTCATCGATGAAGTGCTTCTCCGAGTCGTATTTAACTGAGGATGTGTACCTGAAACACAGGAGAGGGCCATGCGTGAGCTCTGCTCTGGAACAGCAGGCTGCATTTTCCGCAAAGCAGAGCCGTTGGGTACCGGGGTGGCTCCTCAGCGCTGCACCCACCTGCCACCTCAACACAGGAGCAGCCACATCAGGCAAACACTGTCTGTGGGAGTCTTACTCATTTACGGGGAGAGGAAAAAGCCTTATGTTAGCAGCACACCCAGCACTGTCACTGTTTTGCCCAGCTGCCAGCACTACCAAACATCTTCTCGGATCCTCGTGTCCATTGTTTTAAGCCTGACCTCTATGAACCTAAGAACCTCCTTCAAACTCCAGTGCCTAAACCCTGAGGCCTAGATCCACATTTAGGCTTTGCACATAAGCATCCTAATTCCTCAGAGTGCCAAGTCCATGGAAGCATATGTTATTTTCTCAGTTCTCCTCTGCCAAGAGTCACACGGGAGTCCTCTGCTATCGCTCCCAGTGCGGGGCACTCTCTGAAGGCAAACTTCTGAAGATTCAGCTGGCAGGAAAATACTACAATTTGCACATCAAACACTGCTGGCAAGAAACTCCTCTATGCCTGGTTTGCAAAAGGAAGTTTTCATCTCCTTCACACTGCAACAACTCCGTGTTATCTTTGCCACGGTTCTAACTGCCTTCAATTCCAGCCACGGCACAGGCTCCTTTCCCACACCAGGGCATCAACTCTTTCTACCCTCCCCTGCATTAGGCTTCCGTTTGATTGTATCAGTCTACCTCTGCTTGCACAGTAATCAACTGGGAGCCTTCATTTCTCATTACTGCAAATCACGACGTTCAAAGGAATAATTCACAGGCTGCGAAGTGATGCAGCGCATTAAAAGAAATAATTATGCACTCTCTGAATACTAACTTTTCTTTTAGTTCACACAACCAGCCACAGCTGATAAGATAGAAAGTGCTTATTATAAAACCATGAGGTTACCAGAGCAAAATTCCTTTCCCCTAATAAAAGTCCTACAAAGATGGCTGCTTTGAAGATCTTCCCTCATGATTACCTTCTGGTTAATCAGTTGAAAGTCAACACTTTGCAGTAGTGCAATGAAGTAAAAGCAGGAGAGTAAAATACATGAAAGTCTTCCTGGAAAAAAAACCACATGGGATTACAAGAGGCTGAACACTCCTTCAGCCTGTACCAATGTCCAGGTCCAGGAATGTATAGCTGCGTGGAACAATAGCTCTGCAAATAAATTAACTTGACTCACAGGCACTGATAAGACCTAACTACTCCTTTATATGCTATCTCTTTCAAAACTAGATGACTGTAACACAATATTTACCTTATTTCCTTTGGTGGTAAAGGGTCAAACTCAACTCCTTCGCCAAAGGATAAAGGACACAATCTTGGAGGGCAGCTGGAGAGAACAGGGCTGGGGGAGAACACGGAATTCTGCAAAAAAAAGCAAAAATAATCCTTTTTATGTTACAATCCAGTATATTCTCAAGGAAAAACATTTATTTAGCCCTTGGTACAGAGCTGTCGAGGTTCGCATTTACATGCAAGAGGATCTGCTAGTCCAAGACACGCCTACAGGTGCAACCCACAGGTCTGACTTCACACTGGTCTACAGCATCAAAGATGTGGCAAGGTGTATTTTTTGAAGACAAAGCCCTAACTCTGGGAACTTACTTCAGAGGAGCCACTCTGGGAAATGAGAAATACAGCCCCTTGGTGCAGCACAGCTTTTGCAGCATGAACTATAGTCCATGCGCTGTACGAGCTCACGTTGAATTTATAGTTAACATTATGAGTGTATGAGAGAGCTCTCCTTGCTGGATTAATCAGATACGCCCACAGGCAGATCACAGCATGAAATTATTGTAGGGCATCTCACCACGAGCAACCTCCTTGTTTCACAGCTAGGCTGTGGCCACTATTTGAAAGCATTAAATCCAACCTAATTCATGTGTGACCTGTTGGGAAGGAATAACTCATTCCCACCCGAGCGGCAATTCACGGAGCGTCCCTGTGCTCCTCTCCCGGACAGGCAGTGCCGCGAGCCAACACCGGCCCGGCAACATCTCACAGCCAGAAGGAAACCAAAGCGGCCCTGAAGGGAAGCAACCCGCTTGTGTTTGTCAAGCCACCTCTGCACATGTGTTTTACTATCCAGGGGTGAGAGAGCTGTGAGCACCTCTCCTGTTCAACACACGGTTCTCCTATGGCCTTTTCCCATTTCATGGCATCCCTGCAGAAAAGGGATCTTCCCTCTAGATCTGCGGTTTCCAAAGTATTTGTACCAACAGCTCAGCGTCAACATTCAAAAACCATTTTGTGAAAAACTAGCGCATCTCTATCTGATACTATTAAGCGAAACCATAGTTTAACACACAAACTTTCTACTCTGGGTCACTCTCCGGAATAACAAGAGTTCATTTTCCACGGGGATTTTCAAAGATGTGCTGTGACGCCATCCCAACCCCTACCTGGGGCAGGAGAGACAGGGGCTTCCCTTGCACCAGCAAGAGCCGACCCCAAAGTCGGAGGCTTTTTGAAAGCACCGCCGGCTCCGCTGACCCAACACGGCCCCGGCCCCGGCTGCGGGCACCCCAGTTCCCTGGCGGGCTCCCTCCTGGTGTAGTGCCCTAAGGGATGCGACAGCAGCCGGAGAGGTCGGTGGAAGGGAGGGAAGCGGGGGTCAGCTGTTTCCAACCGGTCCCCGCGCCGGCCGCCCCGGCGCCAGCCCCCCCAGTAACCCCAGCACCGCCGGGCTGGTTTTCCGCCCTCCTTTCCTCAAAGGATGCTGCGGGGCCTGGAGCGCTGCCGGCGCGGAAAGCCTAACGAGAAGCCGCCCGCCGCCAGCCCGGCCGTCCCCGGGTGATGCATCACGGCACGGTCCTTCTCCGCTCCGGGGAGCGGGACCGAGCCCGGCACCAGCGGCAGCGCGGCGGCGGGTGCCCGGGGCTGCCGGTCCCGCGGCCCCTCTCCCGGCTGCGGCCCCGGGCGGAGCGTCCCGCCGCGCCCCGGGACAGCGGCGCTGCAAGAAGGGTGGTGGTGGGGCGACCGGTGCCGGTACTCACCGCGGCGGCGGGCGCGGACGGGTCGGGCTCCGGTAGCCCGTTGGCGGCGGAGCGGTCGGGGCTGCCGGAGGAGAGGAGCCAAGGAGGGGGGGCGGGCCCGGGGCTGGGGGGCAGCCCGGAATCGGGGCTGTCGAGCCCCGCGTCGCCCCGCTTCCTCATGTCCGGGAGGTCGGGCACCTCCCGCAGGCTGAGCCGACCCACCATGGCGGAGCCGCCCGAGCCGCGCTGCCCCACGCCCGCCGCCGCTCCGCGCCCTGCGCCGGCTGCGCCCGGGCGGCGGCGGGAGGGGCGGGGCCGGAGGGGCGGGGCCACGGCAGGGGGCGGGGCCTGGCCCCGCTGCTTTCCCCCGCCGCCCCGTGCCGTATCCCACCACCGACTGCTCCCATCATCCCGGTGCCCCCCATCCTCCCGGTTGCCCCGTCCCCCTATTCCCGCACCGTGTCCCTGCCGGGCGCCGCGCCCTCGGTCCCATCCCCAGCCGCACGGCAGCGGCCAAACCAGCTTCCAACGGGCTGCCCGAAACGCGGCCTTAGTCCAACCTATGGACTGTGTGCCATATCATAGAACCATAGAACGGTTTAGGTTGGAAGGGACCTTAAAGATGATCTAGTTCCGATCCCCCTGCCGCGGGCAGGGACACCTCCCACTGGACCAGGTTGCCCAAAGCCCCGTGCAACCTGGTCTTGAACCATCCTAATGCGCTGCTCGTTCCCATGCCAGGCATGGGAATGTTTTGGGTTGGATGTTTTTGCTGAAGCCAGGCCGCTGTCTGCCCAGGCGCTGCTGGCGGGTGAGGGGTGGTTTGGGGCTGGGACAGGCTATGGTGGTTCATGCCGGCACAGGTACAGGGCAGCTGAGACCAGAGTGGAGCAGCGTGGTGCTCACTCAGCCACTGGGGCAGGACTGGGACAAGAGTGGCGACGTAATTCCCCCAGGAAACGAGAGGAGGGCGGGGGGGGACACTGTTCCCTTCATGTTTCAGCCACCCTCTCCCTTTGCTCAACCCCGGTGGCGGCTGCCCTGGCTTTCTCCGAGGGCAGCTCGCAGCCAAAACAGGGGCCTCCTGCAAAGCAGCAGCTCCTGCGCACAGGCTTCACTCACCCCCCGGGAGTTTAACGACACCCTTCGAAACTCACAGTTTTCCCCCAGTCTGCTCTTTCCCACCCCACCACCACCCCTCCCTGAGGATTCAGACCCAGGAAGCAGCACTGCCACCCTTAATTGCATTTTTCATGCAAAGCTGCCAAAGACAAAACAAGAAAACAGAGGGAAAAGGTCTTTCTAGCACTAGAGGAGACTGAGGGAACGTTTTTTGGAAAATCCTAATGAAATAATTACGCCGTGTCATCAGATTCAGTGGGGGAATACTCTTGTGGAGGGAAAGCAACTGTCTGCAGCCGGCCAAAGTCAACACTCCCCTGTGCAGTAACAAGCAGTCTGGCTTGCCGGGCCCAGCACAAGTGAACCCAAACCCCTGAAAAGAATTCCTTCCCTGCCCCAAAATTAAAAGCAGAGCAGAACTTTCAGCCGTAGGCGTCTGTGGTTTACAGCTATGCGGTCCTGGGAACTCCGGAGACTTCCTCAAGGAATTTACATTCCTTTGAAGAAATACTATGAGGCTGTTTGTCTTTGCTGAAAAATGCAGATGGAAAGAAAAAGAACATTAAAAATTTTGATTGAAAACTTTGGGGTCTGAGGAAATGTGCTGGACAGGTGTTTTCTTCCTTTTGATTTAAATGCATCCCAAAAAAAGTGATTCTGGTCTCTGCAAGCAATGGGAAAGCTGATTGCTCCTCGCTCCAAAATCTCCCATAAAAGCCCTTTATGAAATTAGACGCCTCAGAAGGCGCTGGAGCAGTTTCCAGATGAACGCGATCATTATTTCAGAGCTGCCGTGCAGCTCCTGGGCTAAAACCATGCTGCCAATAATCGAGTTAGTGCAGTTTCGGAGGGGGGGACACCTGTGGAACCTCCCAGCAGCCGCCTCCGAGGGCTGTGGGTGTCCCCACGGCCGCTCCCGTGGGGATCTGAATCCGAGTGTGGGGGATCTTGGTGCCCGGGGAGCCCTGCGGAGCTGCAGCCGCCTGTGTCTGCGATGAGCAGAGCCACGCGGGCTTCTGGAAATCCTGCTGCTCTTTACCAGCAAAAAATCTCCCAATCTGACCTGGCTTTACACAAATGGCAGTTTTTTGTGCCCTTCCAGGCTCTCGTTTCTGGGCTTGGCAGGTGAAATGGAGGTGTCAGAACAACCGAGGGGGCTCCGCAGCCTGCCCTGCCCTGCCTTGCACTGGGCTCAGACCCCAGGATCTCCTGCAGTGCCAACATCCAGAGCTGCAAATTCTCCTGCTAGGATGAAAGGGAAGCGTTTAACCAGAATTTTAACTACTTTATAATGAAAATACTATTGATAGCCACTCTATACAGGGGCCCTGCTTCTAAGGCACGTGTACCCTGCCCTCTTGGAAAACCTGTCTCTTAAGCCTCTCAAACCGTACCGATCCGTGCAATCCCTGATGGTATTGGAAATCTTTTCCCCTGCCTGTACATCACAGCCTGTTTGTCCATGTTATTTACTTTTTAACTGCCCGTGCACAGCCGAGACAGAAGAGATATGAGTATCTTATCAAGGTCCTCCTTCCATAAAGGACTTTCCACTGCAGCTGGGTGTGCTCGGCTTAATCAGCAACCAAACAATAGTCACATTGACACTGTGCGGGGGGCTGTCGCTGCGTGCAGAGAGAAGCAAATCAGAAGGATCCCGTGTTATTTGATAACAATGGAAAATTATTTCCAAATGATGGGAAATGCCAGGCTGCTCCCCACGGCGCAGACCACGAACCCGCCAGGCACAGGAGTTGCTCTCACAGTGACGCTTCCAAGCGGTGGGATTGACGGGAGCCCTTGGAGCGGTTCGGCTGCAAAGATGAACGCTAACGGCGCATTGCTGAAGCTGCTGAGTTTTGATCAGCTATTGCAGCGCTGCCACCGCCACCCTCGCAAACTGCCGAACCACAACCCGAGGTTTTCCCAGGGCTTCAGGAGGCTCCATGTGCTGCAAGCAGCAAAGGATGATTTTCCTCTCCCCGCGGGATCCAGACCCCGATAGCAGCCCCGTGGGCTCCCTGTGTCCTGCTGGGAAGAGAAGCGCACCGCCACAACCCAGGGGCCTGAGCAGAGGGAAACCACGGTACTTTGGTCCTGGTCACCCCGTATCCCAGTGAGGTGAGGGCCCAGGGAGCGACTCCCTGCCCCACTCCCAGCAGGGACCCCCCCAGCACCCCAAGCAGCGCTGGCCCCAGGCCCCCGCCACCCCAGGCATCCCCTCAAAGGCCCAGACATCCCCTCAAAGGCAAGGATGGCAACGTACTCAAGCCCACGTGCTCCCACCTGGACTCTGACTCCGCACCAGTGGAGCTGCTCTGGCTGAGAGAAGGGAATGAGCACAGGCTTTAACCTAGAAATTTTGGGTGACGGCAGCACTAGCTGGTGTAACCAGGACCAGTGGAGCTGCTCTGGCTGAGAGAAGGGAATGAGCACAGGCTTTAACCTAGAAATTCTGGGTGACGGCAGCACTAGCTGGTGTAACCGGCCCCAGCGGAGCAGGCGCACAGAGGAACGCCTTCTGCCAAAGCCTTTTCTGACACAGCCCAAAGACAAATGTTTCAGCTCAATTTTCCTAAGTGCAGCAGAGCTGTGGCTCGATGCTGCCGAACAGCATCCGCGTCTGCCGCCTGCCCAGCTGCGGCCAAGAAAAGGCTTGTGGAGACTTGGACATTGTCACTCGGATGCTCAAAGTCACGGCTGTAAATCTGGTGAAAGAAATAAACACTCGCATCGCGCGGCACAGGCTGCTCCTGCCCAAGGGCGGAGGGGGCAGGAGCAGCAGAGCGGTAGGAGAGAAGCAAATGAGTCATTAATTCTCCAAGCAAAAGAAACTCCTCCAACGTCATGCATCATGTGGAAAAAAGGCGCTACCTCTTAATTTCAAAGGAAAAATCAGTATCGCTCAGAAATCTCTCCAGCAGTTAAAGTCATCAGAAACGATCGGATAATTTAGGGGCACAAGGTCAGCTCTGCTGAACTGCCCACATGGTGCTGGGAGCTGCTATGAATGCAGATGCTGCCGGCAGAGAGCTGCGCACTGGAGGTGGAAAAGCCAGAAAAGAGAGAGGGTGCAGGAGAGAGCAATGGAGAGGGACAGCACCGAGCCCGGGGCCCGGCACGTTTTGGGTGAGGTCCATCCCGGCCCCGGGGGTTTGCTGCACGGCAGTTGCACAGAAAACAACCAGCAGATGAACATCAGTAACCATTTAATTCATTTTAGTGTCACACTCCAACATACAGCCAGAATTACATCTCAGCCAAAAAATGTAAAAAGTGGCATTTTATACAGGAAAAAAAAATCATCCTTTATTCCCCAGAGATGTAAACCCCAAACAGCTAATGTATGCATACAGACATGCCAAATCTGAGTCCTCCAAGAGTCAGGGGGACAAAACCCTTATACCAAAGGTAGAAAAATGCAGACTTGCTCTCTAAAAGTAGAACTTTAAACACCCAGACCTGTGGCATTCTTCAAAGGCTGAAACTAAAAATTAATTTTTCCTTTTATTTCCTCTTATCTCCAGAATGAAATGCAGAGAATGAAACAGGGGAAGCCTTCAGGGAAAGACACATGATGATAACCTGAACATCATCTTCAGCTATTCATAATTTAGTTAGAGAGTCATCCATAGACAAAGCAAAGAAAAATTAATCTAAAACAAATTATTCATCCCCCCACAGGAATAATGAATCTCTGCAAACCTGTGTTCCCTCCTCTCTGGCTACCGCATTTGATAATGTGTGAACCATCCTGCACATGCATAATCTGTCCTTGGGGAATGGCCGTTCACAAAGCTGACGTGCTTTCAACCACCGGTCCTTCTTTTGTCACCTGATGTGAAATCAGCAGAGGAAATAAATGAAGGAGCAGCGGACTCAGGGAGATTTGTAAAACTGGAGTGATGAGAAACTGTCATCCCTCCCCACAAGTGCTGTTACTGCTGCTCTACGACGAACGTCGCCACTACGGCTCTCTGCAGCTGAGCGCCCACATCGCAGCCAGGGCCAAAGCCTGGAGACCCTTGAAAATACATCCTGAAGAGTTGGTGTCAGCATAGCTGTTAATGCACACCTTGCTGCAGGTCGGTCTGAGCAGTGTTAGAAAACCCGACCAGCGAGGATTTAATCTGCAGATTTATTCTTTCTGCTCAAATCCTGTGATCAACTCGTGCCTGTTCAAATGCAGGCTCACCTGCCCGCTGTGTGAAGGGACGATGGGATTTTACCAACCAGGCACCAAATTTGCCCTCCCAAAGCCACGGGGTGAGGAGAGGGAAGGGGAAGCAGCCTGCACCCAAGAGGGGAAACACGAACAGGCAGATACAGTGTGAGCCCAGATTCCGCCTCACTGGGGGATTTCTCATTTCACCTCCTCCCTCCCTGGTCCCAGTGAAGCTCTGGGTTTGGGTGGACGGAGCTCATTTTCCCGGAGTGTGTCTAATTCCCCCCTCCCCGATGTGCAGCTGTGAGTACCACAAGCCCTAGTGAGCACGGCCCCTAATAAATATACTCCTAAGGCCCAAATTGACCTGGTGGGGAGCATGACCCTCCCAAGAAGGCATCTGACGGCAGGATTGCTTCTCACCTGCCAAACTGGTACAGGACTTCTTTTTCCTGACATGCAAGTGAAGCTTGAGTTAAAATAAAGCAGGCACAACTGGTCGATCTGCCCCGAAACCCATATGGGATTCAATTGTACATGGTTGGGCATATGCCTTCTAAGTCCCCAAAAAAGGGGTACGGAGGAGTCTGGGAAGAAATCCAGCGTTGCTAACGACAAGGCGATGTCTCCCTGCACTGAGGCTCCTCGGGGAAGGTCACACAAGGGGCAGGGTGCAGACATCCACCAACCCCAACCCTGCTCCACGTTGGCTTTGTGGCTGCGTGCCAGGAGGAGATGCCCCCCCCGGGAAGGGGGGCCTGGGTTATCCAAACTATTTCACCTCTGGCGCTCCTCCTCTCTGCTCTGGTGCAAGCTGAAGCTCAGAGAAGGAGAGGAAGGCCC
Source organism: Pluvialis apricaria (assembly GCA_017639485.1). NCBI lineage: Eukaryota > Metazoa > Chordata > Aves > Charadriiformes > Charadriidae > Pluvialis > Pluvialis apricaria. The sequence goes on from CM030024.1 coordinate 4,365,422, forward strand.
TCAAAGTCTGAGGCTGGTGTAAGCGTCCCATCCTGTCCCGGGAAGAGGCCCAGGTTCCCCGTAAAGCCAACATTTCCAGCATCTCTCCTTGCAGGGCAGCGAAGGTGCCAAAGGGGCACACCCCTGCTCGGGACACGCCGGCTGGCGCGAGGACGAGGGGCTGGTGCTGTTTCATGCTTGCTCCATGAAGGGCCCTTTGTGGAGAGAGGGCGAGATGCGGTACAGGAACTCCCATCAGGGACAGCGGGCGAGTCCAGCACACACAAGAGAAATAACAAGCAGCTGGAGATGGGCTACGCAGATGTCCAGGGTTTGGCCTTTAAGCTGTAATAGCAGCAGAGGCTGCCGGGCAGGAGGTTTGCCAAGGTGCAGAAGGCATTAATTCAGCCCTTTCTTCCTGTTCTGAAAAGGAGTCGCCTTGCTGTTTTACTGGTGGTTTACACACGCCTGTCCTGGCAGCAGGGGAGAAATCTGCTTTGGGGTTCCCTCCTGGGCATCTCATTAAATCAGTGGAGCTGCAGATGCCTGGATCCCAGCTGTTAAAGGGCTGGGTTTTTCTTGGTGGTGGGGATGGTTTGGGCTTGGTCCCCGTCCCCCCCAATAAATAATGAAACAGAGGAACAGCTCTGCAACAGGGAGTGAGCAGTAACACCGAAACTCTCAGGCAAAATCCTCAGTGCTGCAGCAGGAGCTCAGCCAGGCTGAAGGCTGGGACACCAGGTGAATCACAGACAGATATTCTCTGAATCCACCTAAACCATTTTTATAGCTGCTGACCTCCAGCTACCTCTCTTTTTTCCACCACGTGGACCCAGCAATGTCCTGGATTTCGCTCCTGCTAAGCTGTCTAAGGGCAAACACCTCGGTCAGTTCCTTCCTGGTCTGAACGGAGATGCAGCGCCACGGTATATGATGGTTAAGAGATCACTGGGCATGGGAGTGATGGGACATGGATTTTTCAGCAGCATACTGTAAATCGTAAGTCTGATGAGCTTTGCTCCCAGTCACTGCAGCTAGTCCTGAGCAACAGAGTTTCCTTCTGCTCACTTAGAGTCTTTTTTTGATGAGTTTCTCCAGTTTCCGTATCCGAGAGGACTCCTGCTCGGGCGTAGGAGCGCTCAGCGAGAGGGAGCCAGCATTCTCCACGCCGGAGGGGGGAGCCGGGAGGCGCTGGCGGAAGAGGTCCAGCATGCTGCTTTGCTCGCTCCTCTTCAGGCCCTGCGGGAGCAAAAGAACAGGGAAGCAAGCTGGTTAGACTTCATTGACCTGGGAGCGGGTGTGCGTGAGAATAGCTGCGGGAGAGCTCATTTCAAACCTCAACCTTTTGTTCAGCCACCAAGAGCTGTATGTAGACCTCTGGATGATCCAGAGACAACGGAGCTCAGCCCCAGGAGCCAGAGCAGCTATAGCATGCTAAGTGAACTGAGAAGTTATTCTTCAGTAGCAACTCCACACACTTTCAGAGTACAGAGGTTACACTTGTCTTACAGTGCTTTTCCCACTCCCAAACGCCTGTATGTTTCTAGTGAAAATAGTCACCAACAATCTCAATGTAGTGCTAGCGGATGAGCAGAAACCCTGTGGGACAGGTTCTAACCTTCATGTCTAATATCTTCTGGAAAGTGTCTGTACTGCAGTCAGCAAGGAGCTTGATGTAATTGTCGACAAACACAACTGGGGGCTCATGTGGAGCCATAACCACCTGCCAAGACAAGAAAAAAGAGATCAGAAAAATCCTATGAGTTAAAGCCAGCGCTCAGTCAACTCAGGCACACAAATGACAGCAGGACTGGCTTCTCCTAAAATAAAATGCTTAAGGAAAAAGAAAGAGGCTGTATGTGCTGCTAGTAACTGAGACGTAAAGATGAGTTAAGAGAAGTAAAATAAGGAGCAGTGAGGAGGACGGGGTCTCTTCCCGCACAGCAGTGGTGCTCGGATCCAAGGGGCTGCATATCACGTTTCAAAGAGCAGCAGGACTTTGTCTGTACACCTGTGGGCTGGCAGGCACTGCCACATTGGCAGAGCTGATGATTTTATCTTGTTGCGTGGGGAAGACTAGCTGGGGAGTTGCCTGGGGGAGAAAGGCAGTGCTGCTGCCAGTGGTGGCACTTAGAAAGTCCCCAGCAGGTCAGGCAGCCTGGACGCAGTCCAGACCCTCACTTTGGTTGTGTGTCCCTCTCGCTCCCTCCTGCCCGGAGGCCGGGCAGAGACAGCGTGTTGCAGGGGAATCTGACAGCACTCTGCAGTCGCTCCCTCCGTCCCCAGGACAGCAATATGCTGTGCAGTCCTCCCGCTTCTGACACGTAACCTGACGGGTGAGCGGTGCCACACGCAGCCGCTCTGTCCTTTGGGTGCAGCTCCTCTTGTACACTGCTCTGGAGAGACTGCGATGCACTGTGCGAACCCCCCCTGACATCTGCCCCGGAGCTCACACCCTCAGTCCCAGCAACAGTCAAGTCAGGAAAAAAAATTAAAATAACCTTGAAGCTGGAAAGATGATTACTCATTGTTGTATTTTCCTTACATAAGCAGCGAGCTCTGTAGAGAACATATCTTTTGATAATACTGGGCAGCAAAAACCATCTTGCTGGGGAAGTGTGTGTGTGTGAATGCGTGCGCGCACGCAGGGCAGAAACAGCACAGGACCAGACCCTTCCCTGTCTCTGAAAACATTTCCATATGTTTCCATTGACCCAGCTCACCCCACACTGTATTCTGTCACCGAGACATTTCTTTCTTTCCCTGCACTTCAGACCAATGAAACATCATAGCCATGTATACACTTATAAATCCTTAATTTACAGCCCTTGTAAAAATCTTCTGCCAAGATGAAAAGCTGGAACTTCAGACAGCGTAGCCAGAGGAGAAAGGAAACGGCTCTGTGGGATGTGCGCACCCTGACGCCCTCCTCCCCGCTTGCATGTGTGCTTTGTAGGGCTTAGCTGAATGAATTTGTTCGTGCCATCTACGGGCTCAATGACACTCCCACTGAATTAGCTACACCAATATAAGCCTGGGCACAGTGCTGTATGGTGGTATTGTTGTATGCAACAGAGGCATCGCTTCTGAACTGTCTCAGTATAGGTAGGAGAGCTCTGAAAACACTAAGGAAGAGCGTATTGCCCTATGCTTCTGATGGGGCGAAATAGTTCTTAGGGAAAAGACTCTTTAATGTACAATCTGGAAAGAGCAGAGAGAGTCTGAGCACTGATAAAAAGAGAGAACCCACAAGGCAAACAGAACGGCCAGAGATGACCAGCCAGCTCTGGGCGCCTGCACGGAAACCTTCCTACAGAAATACTGGTGGTCCAGTGGAAGCAGGCACTTCAGAGCCTTTTTTTCTCTCCCAAACCCAAGAGATGGGTGCTGACACCAGCCCCAAACGCTGTGTGCGGGTTACCTAGGCTTGGGGTGATCTATTGAGTCACTACGATTAACAAACCTGCCCCAGCCAACCATTCAGCCCCATCACCTGCTGATTACACGGGGCATTATTTTGTAAAACAGCTCTGTGGAGCACTGAATGCCATAAGCGTATTGCTGTTTAATTACTACTTACACCAACACTGAGCCCTCACTTGGGGCTGGCAGAAGTGCTTCACGCAGCAGCAGGGCAAGCACGGGATGTCCAAAAAAGCAGTGACGCTGCTGCTGCACAGTCTGCGGACCAGCGGCACTCCGCAGCCTGCGCTCCCTGCCCGAGGCACTTCCTATAGTGCTTTCATCTCAATCCCGATGCAGCCAATGTGATGTTAAGGGTAGACAAATTAACTGCATGACTTTTCTGATTCACATATAAGCTCTAAGGAAAGACCTGTTTCTGTATGCAAGAGGCACCAACCTTCCCTGTTCCTCCGCTAGCAGCACCAGGCTATTGTTCTTCAGGTCATTTCTAAGAAAACTTAGACTTGCTTTAACGTACCTACTAACATCTCAGTCACCTTACTTTAAAAGCATGGAATTACAGAACTAATTTCTGAATCCAGAACGCAAACTCAGCTGTGACATTACCTTGGGCACGGGAGCAAAGCCACGCTGAGCAGCGGGCCAGCACGGAGAGCTCGGGCTCCGCACCCCCTCCTTGCCTTGGCTGCAGTTTACAGGAGGCTCCGGCCGGCAGCTGCCTGTCCTGCCCGACCCCAGGTCCCCCTGACTCACCCACAGGAACATCTTCGCAGCCTTGTTGGTGAGCAGGGGACAATCCCATAACCCAGGAGGGTACAACTGCACAGCTCCCATGGCTTCTCCAGGGACCAAACCAGCAAGGCAACAGGGGGGGAAGGGGAGATTGCTTTGCTTGTTAGTTTTTATGAAGACAACACACTGCTTTTGGGTCATTTTCCAGGCACCAGGTCTGGAAAATGAAAAAGGACTCTGGTGAATACAGTAACCCAGACATGTTTGCACTGGCTGTTACACTAGACAGTAAACAGGTGACTCAAGCACGGCTTGGCTCCCCTGCGTGATGGAGTCTGCACAAAGGCCTGGAGTAACCTGAACTGGCGGGTTTGCCCTGCGGCAGACACTTACGGATGCTAGCTCTGATTTTCACAAGCTCCTGAGAGAATCTGGTGTCCCAACTCTCCTACTAAGCAGAACTTGAGCCCTCGGTTACCTTGAAAAATGAGGATGAAAACTCAAATGCGATGTTAAAAGAGAGTGAGGGCAAAACCAAGGCGATTAAGCCAGTTCTGTAGAACAGCTGGCAGCGCACCCGGACAAGCTCGCATACGTTCATATGCAATTGCAGATTGCCGCGTTCAAAGGAAGGGCCCCCTGGAATTCGCTCGCTCCAATTCCCAGTCCAGCAGTCTGGCTGGCAGGTTATCAAAAGTCTTGAGTTACCTTCAGGATCATTTCAGCCCGAGTCATGCCTTTCACCACTATCTTTGTGTAGCTGGCAGGAGCCTTCCTCACCACTTGGGACCCGATGGAGGGCAGATCCAGGAGAACCATCTTCAGAGAGTGAGTGTCCAGCAGCAGCTGAAATAGTTAATCGCACCCTGTTATTCAGGTCCCTTTTACCAAGCTCCATTAACTGCTATAATCCAACATCCTTAGAAGTTAAACACTTCCCACATTGCAAAAAGTCCTGGTAACTGGACCACAGGAACAGGAGGGACTGACCCACATAATGCCACTTCAAGGAGACACGATCACCTGTGGCTACGTACCAGCACCGTTTGTGGATTTTAACAGAGCACTGCTCTGCTGACTTGCAATGACTTATGGCAGCTCAACATCTGGCACGCAAGGCATGGATTTCCAGTCCTCTTCCCAATCTCGATTACCTGTAGCTGTATCATTATTTAGATACTGAGGTCAAACGAATTAACACCGTGCTTCCTTCTGCACCTAACCACCCATTGTGTGGTTTTCTGCATTTACTCAACCACTTGGTTTTGTGTTTTTTTTCTTTTAAAAAGAAAACTGCAACACAATACAGCTAGACTGAGAACCGCTCAATATCCTGTGGCACACAAACTCCTGTATGTTGGTTTTTACTAGGCCAGCGGCTAAATAAGCAGCAAGGAGCAGCCACGAAATTCAGCCCAGACAGACATGCACTGTCTGATAACAGGCTGCCCAGGGAAAGGGTTGAATCACCATCCCTGGAGGTATTTAAAAGACGGGCAGACGTGGTGCTTAGGGACAGGGTTTAGTGGTGGGTTTGGCAGCGTTAGGTTAATAGTTGGACTTGATGATCTTAAAGGTCCCTTCCAACCTAGACGATTCTATGATGACAAAATGCTGTGGGTTAGGGTTTCTTAGAGCAAAATTACCCCAAATACTGCACTCTTCTGATTGCACGAGGTATGTTTAAAGAGGTGAGACAAGACCGGTGAAGGACAGAAATCTGAAATCAAACTAGATGAAGAGGAGCACAATTTATTTACACAGCAGCGAGCGTGAAAACCCGCTGGGCTGTCGGCACACCCAGTGCATTTCCTGCAAAAGGGCTCTCAGGAGCAGGTGGAAGCTCGTTCTTCTGGACACAAACCATTACAGGCGCTGCAGAACCCCCCAGCAGCCACCGCAAACAATATGAACATTCATGGTACAGCTTTGAGCACACGTGGGAATTCGGTTCAAATACAAAGGACTGAGCCGAGGAGGGGAGGTGGGTCACACCAGTTCAAATCTGGACCCCGTTATCTGCGGCAGCGTATCATTGCTGTGTGCTGCCTGTTTGGTGGTTTGCATGAGATGAAGCGATGCCATCAATCTCATCCTGGGAAGTCAGGAAACCACAGCACAGACGAGCAGCTCTGTGCACCCCGGAGCTGCTGGAGCCTGACGTTGGCTCATAGCTGGATTCCTGTGTGCCTACGAGGGATCCCATGGACGGAAGATTTTTCCACGGTTGGGGAATTCATGTCTTTCCCACATAAACTCTCTCACATCTAACAGGACTTCTGCGCACTCTGCAGCCTTTCCCACAGATGCAGCACTCGCAGGCTCTGTCCCCTCACCCTATTTGCCCCCGTTATCTGTTCCAGGCCCCTGGCATCGCTAACTCACTGCCAAAGCTTGCCGAGACGGAGAACTGTTGTTAAGTCAGAGACAGAAACACAGAAAGTGAAACACCATAGCTGTTGTTCCCCACGCTGAACAACTCTGTAAATACCGCCCTAGTGTCCACACTTCAAACATGACTATTAGCAAACAGCAGGAAAAGCTGTGTTTAGGACCAGGAAGGCCAGAAAAGCATATTCCACAGCAACACTTCCACCAGGAGAAAGAAAACAGTGTGGAAAGATGCTGGTGGGTGACCGGGGGGCGTTCAAAAGATGCAAAGGCAATTGAGGACCTACATGCTGCAGAGACGGAGGAGACCAGCTTCTGAAGACCTCTGTACATCTAACCCCAGGAAGGTATGTCCCACTATAATGGGATATATTTACTGTGAATCAGTTTAATAAAAACTTCCCAGTTTGCTGTAAAGAACCAAATTAGGCCTGTTATTCCAATACAGTAATACTAAAACTTTTTAACATTAGATGCAAGCCCACTGCTGGCAACCCGTTAATCACGTTAGATGCTTATTTGAAAAAAAAGACTACATTTAATCACTCTCAGGTTATTGCTTATTGCACAAGATGAGCAGGAACCGTGCTCCACTCATTTGCTTTCCATTAAGAGAGAAGAAGGTTTTGATGTAAAGCTCCTGTTTCATTTTGCAGACACACACTGCTCAGAACCCATCTTTGATGCCTAAAACCCAAGCAGCTTTTAAGGCACCGATTTGAAGTTCACAGCAGTCCCATTAAGGATGATTCTGCTTTTTTTTTTTTTCTTTTTAATCAGCCCACAGGGGAGCAGCTGTATGCACAGGGGACAGCTGAAAGCCCGCCTCATCCAAACCTCACCCTCACAGAGCAGCGGGGCCCAGCCCACAGGCAGGGTGGGAGATGGAGGGTCGCAGCCCTGCAGCTGCACCCACTCATGGCCTCAAGGTAATAAATACCCTGTGCTGCCCACCCACATGCAACGTGGGGACAGGGGCTCCTGTCGAGGGGCAGTGTTTCAACAGAAATGCGTACATTAACTCAAGAGGCAATAATTCAACGTCCCTCCTTCCCTGACATCGTGTCTCACCATCTTGGGGTATCTACAGCTCTCTGAAAGCGCAACGGGGAGGCAGGTTCCTGGGAGAAAGCCCCAGATGTTGGGTTGTCACTTCCCTGGGTCTCAGTTACTGAGTGGCAGAAGTGGAGCCCGCTCTTCCCTACCATGCAGCAGTGTTCTGATGTGCGCTCGCAACGCCTGAGGAAGCGAGGCTCGGAAAGCATTTATGCAGGAAAGAAACTGTCCTGTGTTCAGGCACTGCAGCAACTCTCACCTGGTGAGGTTCAAAACTCCCACCAAACCCAGGCCCTCTGTTTAGCAACTTTCGGGACAGAACACAGAAAACACTGCACTACGCCTGCACAACCCCATCCTCCCGGCACGGCTCTGAGCAGAGGAAGACAGCGGCCATCCATAACTAGCAGGCAAAGCAGAGGAGGTAAAAATCTATTTACACTCACTGGAACTCAGCCAGGACACAGGCTCTAGCAAAACTCTAGCTGCAGAGGAGCCCCTGGGCTCCCACGGCTTCACTTCCTCGGGGAGGAAGGAGCCAGCACCTGGGAGCAGCACACACAGTCCCCGGGAGGATCCGGCGTCACTTTGTTTGACAGCTGGCACGCCGCCACCGCGGGCACGTGGCTCTGAGCACCGCTGTCACTGGGCCCGCGTGGAGAATGCGTAGGAACCAACCTGCTCTTGGCATACACGCTGTCATGTGAGAGCAAGTGCTGTGGGTGTTTTAAGTTCAACACTGGCAAAAAAAAAAAAGTCTTGGTGTTTAAACTACCCGAGCTGAGAAACTGCCTGGGCACCTGGGTTTTTGTGTTGGTTGTTTTTTTATTTTTTTGTAAAGTTTTCCTGTTGTCAACTATGAATTGACCATGCCCCAGCTCTTCTAAGCAGAGAAGCCATAGGCTTGAGTTTAACCCCGGGAGAAGGCACAGTAGCAGCAGAGGGAGATTGAGTGATGACCTATTTCGTGAAAGGATGGGATGCAGAAACAAATCTTTCCAAGAAGGACATGGGAGCTTCTTGCAATAGTTTCTGCCACAAGCAACTTTCTTCCCTTTTTGTGAGCACGCTGAAGACAATCTCATCGTGACACCTTAGAGAAGTGTGTAAGAGGTTTGTTGTTCCTGTGCTATTGTTTGACTGGCAAAGCGAGAGCTCCCCTGCTTGGGAAGACGCCTAGGACCCTCTCCCAGGACAGGTTCAGCTGCAGCAGGATCACTATAAACCTGCTTCTGCTCTGCCCTGCACCAGAGTTTATTCCCGTTCTCCCGGCTGTACCAGAGTTCAGGACACATAATTCATCTCTCTGCCCCTTTTTAACAGAAGCTGCCTTGACTTCTTGAACGCAAAAGTGATGAAATACTACAGCCAATGCGATTACTTTTTCTTACCTGTTCTGCGCCCACCATGCTAATAGGTTTGCACTTGAAGAGATGGTTAATGAACTTGGGAATGAAGGAGCTGCAGAGAAGAGAGAGAAAAAGACACAATTACATGTGAGTATTTGGAGTCATACAGTTTTCCATGGTAACAAAGCACGCAAAACCAAACCAGGATGGCTTTCCAAAAAGACACTGTAAGCGCCTGGTTCTCAAGCTGACTCCAGCCACATCAAATACACTAAATAACAAACAAACCAACCCTGGGTACAATTCTTTAATCCACACTGATTGCTCAGTTAATTGAGAAGTTGCAAACATACTCTATGTAAATAAATTGCTATAAACTATATATGAAGTATTACAGTACAAGGTCAAGAACAAGCAAACAAACTATTGTACATAATAAACCCAGCAACACGCCAGGATTAATTTAGCTGTTCACAGAGTGGAAGTATCTTGACTGTATCCAGAACCTGCATTTTACTGCATACTAGTCATTCCATAACATGCATATTACAGGCTGAACTTGAGGTCCAGCCAAGGCTGGAGGTCTGCTGGGCCCTTGGACATTCACACAGAAAGGCACTCTTCCAGAAAGCTTCTGGCCAACACAATCAAGACAAGAAAAAGTTTTGTGAAAAGGAAAACACCATTACCCTATTTTACTAACATGGACTTCAGACTCAGAAAAATGACTAAGGTACATTTACTCAACCGGGGAGAACTTGGCGAGAGTGGAAGCCCAATATTCATCACCTTAGACAACGGAACTCCAGAGCATCAGCTTTGCTTCTAGGTTTTTGTTTCAATTTTAGGCTTTGCAGTAGTTTCATTCTTCACTGAAGCAGATGCTCCCTTCTAGCCGAAGTGCTGGCCGAGCACCTGCCAGACAAGCTCCTGCCCCACAGACCCTACTGAGCTGCAGCACCAGGACAACTCAGGAGCTGAACATGAGGAGAGGGGCCAGCGTGAGCAACACAAACTCCATCTGTCAGGACCACACCGCTCATACTCTTGTCTTCCTTTTGCTGCCTTGTTTTTAATGTACTCTACTTCTTTCACACGGCCGCCTTTGGCTGAATGCCTACAAAGCTCACGTTTCCAGGACCTCGTCCATGACCTGGTGGCAGGTCTCAGATTTTAATGGCTCTGTCCTAAGTTCATATAAGTTGGTCTGTTTTCTGTCCTTTTGAATGAGGTGCCATTTATGGTGATGATCTAAATTCAGTGTGGTTTCCCCTTTGCATCTGTCAAGCTATTTGTTTCCTTCCCACGAAGCAAGGAGCATGGACAGCATCTTGTTTGTCCTACCACCTGTTTTCCAAGCCAGGACATTTATTTTTCGCCCTTTCTCATGGAAGAATGACAAAAGCGTAACTCAGGCAGAGAGCATGCCAAGCTGCTGAGCAGATTGAAAGAAACGGTTCAAGGAAGAGTCCTTCCAAGCGAAGGCTCCTTCCCTTCCCCTTCCCTCAGACACAGTCACGACCTCTCTCACTGAATCATCTTTTCCTGGAGAGGTGTCAAGGAGAACAATTTCAAACTACTATTGAGAACCAGCTACTGGGCTGCCCCAAACAGCTTTGAATTTGGCCACCAGAGAAACAACCTTGGCAACAAAATATAAATAAGAGGAGGAAAACAAGCCCTGTCTCGTCTTGCACAAAAGCAGTACAGCAGAGATGTAACTTGACTGGTTTAGAAGTCCGTTTTTCAGGTGTATAACTAATTCCCAGAGGGCAATTAGAGAGTGCCAAGCACAGCTGGAGCTTCGGTGATCCTATAGAATGATCAATTGGTAGCGGCTCTGGATGCAGCAGCTTGCTACAAGCAGAAGAGTGCAAGAGATTAATTGTACCTTTGATCTTGCACGTAGGTCCAAGTCTCCCTCCCTCTGTAAGGTCAGGCGTGGAGCTAATGCTCATGCTGTGTATGAGAAACAGGGCGAGCCTTTCTTTCTGCAGGGTGGCAGACCGGCAGCCAAACGACCCCCTCCCCTCTTTTTTTTTTAATCTTCTTTTCTATATAACCACATGGTCTCCCATAGACAGCATTCTGGCTTGCATGAAACAATTCCCAGGCCCCTTAGGATGGCCACCCACAATCAATGCAGAAGGGTAAAGCGACCTTCCATCCCCACATGCCTGTTATTTCACGCTGCCTTATTGGAAACAGCTTCTCAACTCCAGCAGGACAGACAAGACAAACCATAAGATCCAAGGGCTGCTCTGGTATTTTTTTTTTTTTCTTTTTTTTTTTTTATTTGGACTAGCAGAGACCATCAAGAGCAGTTGCACTTAACTGAAAAATTCAGTTGAGTCTCTTGCCTAGGCTGGACTCAATGCTTGGCGCTCTGAGCATACAGCAGGCAATCCTGATGTGAATAATACGTGCGTATTCAATGGTAATGCTCTGCACGAGGTTTTGTACTCTAAATGCCTTTACTCCCTGCACATCCACAGAGCTAGACTGGATGCCAGAATTAATTTACAGTTTCGGCTATAAAACTGAATCCAGCAAACCCTCCATAGAAGCAGACAAATCCCCAGTGTAATAATAAAGCAGTGCAAGACAGATTAGGAACCTAAAGCACAGAAACCACAGCATCTGAGAGGCTCCCATCCAACGGGAGTGGCTCTGCCAAAGCCTGTGTTTTCCTAATCCCCTGCACTGATGATGCATCAAACACAATTCCTTGCTAAGCAAGGCAGAGATGCAACCACAGTCTGTCTGTCCGATGGGAGATGAGCTACTGCAGGACATCATTCAAAGCATCCCGGTGTCACTGAGTCACTGCAGCTGAGAAGGGTTTTGCTCTACGCCACCCTCCGAGGCAGTGACCAGCCCTTGCAGGCTCGCCCAGGCTTAGCTCAGGCCGTTGCTTCAAAACCTCCAGGAGCCCCCTCCTTCTCATCTTCTTCCACCTAACTCTTCTCACTAAACGCATGATGCAAAGGCCAGAGCAACTGGGAGGACTGCTGCTGCAGTCACCCACCACGCTCGGCTGTTCGTGATGGACGAAGCGCTCTTCTGGCGAGGGGGAGAGCTGTTTGTTTTTCCTGTCTCTCGGTTCTAATCTCTTCCTCATTGAGGTCAGGTCACAGACTTCCCAAACACATCCCAGCGTAGCAGCCACAGCTTCACCGCTGCGGTTTTTGATTTCAAAGGATAAGGACAGAGGAGCAGTGAGAACAGAGCCCCTCACCCTGCCTGCGAGTGCCTCTGGGAAGCTGGCTGCTTCTCACTATTTCAAGGGAGTGAGGGTTGCATATTGGTCAAAACAAAGCAAAAATGACAAATTAGGTTAGAGGATTGATGCAATTTCTGATGGCCATTTTTCTTCTTCCAGACTTGGCTCAGATCCCTCAGTTTTAAATTTAGTGACTTTAGATGCCTTCTCCCCTGTGGTCCTGTAACTCAACACGAGCGCTTTATACAATCCATTAGAGCTGAGGAGCGGCTGGCAGTTCAAAAAGATACAGGCATTAACATACGGAGAGGCACAATGCCTGTTAAAAGGATTTTCAGCATTCTGGAGCACACAAAAGGCCAGGTATTTATATTGGGCAGCCCAGCATATTCCATAAGAATTCAGAGCTCCAAAAATACAGACGTTTGTATGCATTAAAATGTCATAAGCATTTTAAGTAGATCAGTGCACCGTTACCACCGGGCTAATTCGCCTTAAACCCAAGTTGTACAGAAGGACTCTAAAAATGATCTGGCAAAAACAATCTTTAGGAACCAAATTTTCCCTTCTACACTTGCTCCACGGCACAGTGAATTCAGGACTGTGTCTTAATTTTAATGGGCTGTAGATCAGAGCTGTAGTTGTATTAAAGAGGTTTTGAAGTGGAGCGGCAGTTGTGCAGGGCTCTGTGCTCTTCTGTGGAACAAGCTGCGATGAAGGCACTCGGCTTAGATGTGAACTTTTCTCAAATGTGAGGGCTGGGTATTTTATCCGGAGTTTACTTGGTATGTGCTTAGCCATAAAGTTAAAAGGGAGGCAACTAAGCTGAGGTATTAAGAGTGTGCTGTGAACAGCTGAGTAAATGGGGTTTTTTATTTATCACCATGTTAGCGTTATAAAATTCAAGCGTAACCACATAGAAGGCTTAAGTGCAATAAATTTTCACTGAGACAGCATTTCAAACAGTGATTATGGGCAACGTCATAACATGATTTATCTGTAACTGCTCCTTAATGCAAACTAATGAGTACCCTGAGATAGAAAGGGGGAAGGAAACTCTCAGGCCAGCCTCCCTGCTGTGAAAGCTAACGGTTCTCAGGACAGCCCGCTGCATCCTTCCCTGCTGAAGCAGGAGCTGAAGCTCCAGTCTCAAACCCACACAGTAACTGCCAGGCCATACAGTTTATTTCAGGGTGATTAGCTTATTACAGATGAATGAAACATTAAGGTATTTTAGAGTGACACATGATACGCACGGTACTGCTCCCACGTCTACCAGCACAGTCACATGCAACACCAAAAGCAGCAGCTACAATTGGCAGAGTCCTCCCGAGGGTTTTCTCGGGGCACCAGCATGCAAAGCTCAGCTGGCCACAGGCAAACAGGGAAGAGTTCAAAGTATCTTCCCAAAGAACTGAGTTTTTGTTTCAGACAGCTTTGAAGCGTGGATCTCCAAGAGATGCTGGAGAGCTGCACCCTCAACTCTGAATCAAGGCAAGGGGCATTTCTGTCTCAATTTTAAGTGACTTGCCAGGAAGACACTCGTAATATCCCCCAAAATCGGAATGTGTATCTCCCCTCCTTACTGAACTATTTTTGCAGAGAAAAGCAGCTTTTAGACTGTGAAGGTAGAGTATACTCATCACACATGCCCCCCTTACAGTGCGATAGCTATTATAAAAGTTATTTTGAGGCAAATGATGAACCAAATTTCTCAGTACCTGGAAGCACCACAGCCTCTTATCACTGGAAGGAAAGTAGATTCCCATAGCAAAAGTCGTGGCTACATTCAGACGTTCAAAGCCTTTTAAAGATGTCCAACCCAAAACCTTCTGTACTTGGCAGACAGTGATCATCACAATATTTTATGGGATGGTTTAGGCACGTAAGGAGGAACCAATCAATACATATAGCTGAGAAAATCTGCCTCAGCAGGAAACTTGAGACAAGAAATTGAAGTATCTTTTAACCTTGCCAGCAGCTGCTGGTGTTTGCTGCCCTACCCCACCTCCCTCTCTGGTCTCCCTGGATGGAGAGGGTCTTCACCCACACGCTATCAGCCACTGTAGGTGCACACTGGAAAGCAAACAGATTATCATGTACAGACTACTGAGAACCAGACGCCCTGACAAACTCTGTGCCATGTTGGTAACTTACTTTGCAAACTTTATACAGAACTGAGTGAAATACTTTCTCGTGGAAGCCAGATTGTCGCGGATGATGGGGACGTTCTGTTTAATGTGGAGAATCACCGAGGTGACATAAGGACTCTGGTCACCAACGTGTTCCACGTTCTGCCACTGCATCTGCACAAAGGGGAAAAAACAACCAAAGAGACTGTTTAATTCATTACGATTCAAGCAATAGGTAAGGAAAACTGTACAAACTTCCTGCCAAAAGATCTCTAAGGAATCATCAAGAGACTGCCTCTGCAATTCACCACCAAGGTCAACTTCTTCGTCACTATACCGAATGAGCAAAAACCCTTCCACAACAAGATACAAAGAAAACCCATAACGGCCCTTTTGGCACCAAAGAGATTGTGACCGGTAACCGACACGAACGGGGACCACTAGGATTAAACAGGCTTTTGGAGCACGCCAGACTGCCTTAATATTTAACAGTTTCCAGTTTGCCGGGATGAAGTGCCCATATAAATCCTGATTATAGGCATTTGAGAAAATATCTGCAAGCTTGCAAAGTCTGGATTCCTGTATGGCAGCCAAGGCTTTAATACTGGTGAGACTGATGACAGATAGATGGAAGAGGTAGAAACAGTCTTAAAGTCCAAAGCACTCTACACCAGCGTAGCTCACACTGAAAACACTCCTAGTGTAGAAGCTCGGATGCCAACTTCAGCTCATCCCAAATGCACAGAAAAAAATACAAAACAAGAAGAGTTACTCAATCTCCCATTTTGTTTTCAATTACCGTCAGCAGAAATGCAACAGAATAGCCCCTGCGAGCCAGATGTGCAACTCCCTTGACTTTCTCTAAGCCTTATTTGCAGTACACAGGGCGTACACAGTATAATTCATGTGGGGAAAAAAAAAAAAAGGTAATTGGGTAAGGTCTGGCCAAGCATCGGTGTATATAACAAAGTTTCACTGAGGAACACGAGCATCCAGAAAAGTGCTCTTAGCTCTGCTACTGTTCAGAGATTACGCACTCTGCAATGTGCTCCAACTGTTTGGAGATGCAGTTCCTCGTGCTGGAGATGAAACAGGAGGACAACAGGCATAAAATCAGGATAGGAAACTGGGCACGTGCGGAAGATGAGCATTTTCTTTAGAGGGGGTGTTTGTTCTCAAACATGTTTTCTGAAGTTCTGGATTTTGCATGTAAAGTTTTTTTTATTCCTGGTTTTAATTTCATTACGGCTACTTTGTCCCCTGCAACCCAGCCGATTCAATTCCACCCAAACAGCATGCAGCCTACTGGGCAAGAGATGTCAAATTCTTTGCAAAACCACAGTGTCTGAGAGAGTCTACACATGTCCTACCAAAGCTGTCCTTTATTATCCAACCAAACAAAACTCCAACCTGCTCATCTCGCATCACCCAGGTAGCTGGAAGGGATATCTGTCGCATCACCTGCTCTACAGGGTTTCATTCTCTCTTATTTTCGTTTGGAAGATTGCTCAAGAGACAACTACTTTTCTACTCCTCATGGTACTTGTCATATCCGAAGAAAATACTTTGCGGCTGTCTCCCTGACGGACTCGCACATTCCCAGCGCCGGCCCTTCTCGACAGACAGCGATCCTCAACCAACCGACCATCCCCACATAGCGGGAACAGCCAGAAAGTGGGAAGGGACTGCTGAGTTGAATTATTGCAACAACAATAAAACAGTAGCTTTTTCATTTTGTTGGTCTTCATTCCAACAGCAATACTTTACAACGAAACCTTTAAAGCACGAACAGTAAAAATAGCCCTTTGTGTGTGTATGTGGGTGTGTTTCACCCGAAAAAAAAAAAAAAAACAGTAGCTGCAATGAAAGACATAGTAGACATACTGAAAAGTCATCAAAAGAAATATGATGCCCAACTCTTCTGGTAAAGCTTTGTTCCTGTCATTTTAAATTTATTCCTCTTTTTCCCTCGTCCTATGTTTTTCTTGGGATATCCACATAGTTTACATACACAAGCTGAAAATGAGCCCAAAGAACAGGAGCAGCGAGGCCTCGCGTTCGCTGGCCAAAGGGAGAAGCCCAGCGCACGGGGCACCCCGGCAGCGGCCGAAAGGCACCTGCACACCGCAAAGACACGGGGAGACAGGCACAAACTGGAACGCAGGAAATTCTGTCTCAACTTGAGGAAAAACTTTTATCCTTTGAGGGTGGCAGAGCACTGGCACAGGCTGCCCAGAGAGGCTGTGGAGTCTCCTTCTCTGGAGATGTTCAAAACGCCCCTGGACGCGTTCCTGTCCAACCTGCTCTGGGTGACCCTGCTCTGGCCGGGGGGTTGGACTGGATGATCTATGAAGGTCCCTTCCAACCCTGACCACTCCGTGATTCCGTGACGCAGCCGCCTGCAAGGGCAGGACCTGGGTTTGAAGACCTGATGCTACCTTCAGAGCTGGTTTTCACAACAAAACCACAGGACCATCAAGATTTGAGGGCGCTTTCTTAAAAAGGGGAAGAAAAGAGAGAAATCCTGACCAAAACTGGGGTGGTTTGGCACATAAGAGCCGCACTACATTCTGGGCATAGCAGGGGCTCAAGAGTGCTTCTGGGTCTGCCCGGCTGCAGGTCCCCCATGTCCCCACATGTCCCTGTGTCCCCAGAGAGCCGGGAGCAGGGCGGTAGGGCCACACCAGGAACCGCCAAGTCGTCCCTCCATGCCCAGCACTGGCATGGGTCTCTAGCTAAAGAGGTTGCTTTGTGATTTAATGAAGGATGAATCAGTCTCCAAGTCTCCCCGTGCTCAGTAGCATCCCACTGCCGGCTTATCGCTACCATCTCCAGACTGGGCACGAGGAGCATCCCTTCTCCCCTGACCTCGTGTGGTCATGCAGGAGGAGGTGGCGGGGAAAGGAGAGCCAGCGGGTGCCGCAGGCAACAGACATTGCTGCCTTTGAAACCGCCTCCGCTGCCTTCTGACACGGGTTTTGGTTTGCGCTGTTGCGTGCTGCACCTTGTGTGATGGGTAAAACGCACTCATGCTGACTTTTAATTAGCAGCTGGCAGCTCTGATTGCTCTGCTCTTGGGGCTTTCCTTGTGTGTATCGGAGAGATTATTAGAGCTCCGTGTTTAAGCGCTTGCTGTTGTCCACTCAGTTGTAAGGAAGTAGGAAATTGCAGCTGTGCCAAAAGGTTTTAGCAAAATATAAAAAACCAGCAAGCGATCGACATGAGTCACTAAAATGTCCCCCAGCCCCACTTACAAGCACAGTTTTACATATAAATCAATGCTTAATTCTGCATGTAAATCAAACCTTACCCAGTGCAATCCATAAACTTAACTGGGGCAAAAATATCCCATGCAGATTAGCAGTTCCCTCACCCCAACAATTAAAAATAAAGCACATCAGGCAATTTAAGCGCCTGCTACAGATCACTACAACACATTCAGAGTACTTCGTTATCCAGAATATGACAACAGGGGTTTACAGCAAATTCCTCTCCCATCCCACATCCCAGCTCCCCATCCTACAGCCGTGTTTAATCATTCTACACCTGCTGTAAAGTTTGAGTGAAGATTATCACCTACAAATTTTGTAATATGGAGCCTTCTCGTCATTTACCATTTCTTCCAGAACACACAAGGCAAAGAATCAGAGAAACTGAGCACCATTCCCAGCTGAAAGCAATATTCACGATGCCATTTTCTGTGTTAAATCTCTCAAAGTGGCCTGCAGCCAAAGTGGATTTAGAGGTTTAAGTATTTCTTAATTTACCTCTATAGTTACCGAACATTTTTGCAAGGGAAAAAACCAAAACAGTCAGACTCCTACAAAGGACTGGGAATGATGAATCTTGGAGGACACCAGAGCGAAATAAATGAAAAGAAGCTAAACAAAGGAAGAGCCCTAATGGAGTAGGGGTCTCGAGACAGATATGCCGTCCCAGTGCAGGAAAACTGGAATGGATCAGGCACACAGTCTTTACTCCTTCAATAAAGACTGAAATTTTACAAGTCCAAATACTAACTCTGCATTTAAATAATGATATGCATTTCTTATTCAACTGTCAGAGTAATAACCCAGCCCTGAAGGAAAGCGAGGAGGAGGGAGAAGGAAAAAAAAATCTCTTCCACCAAACCCAGGTCTAGTAAAAATCACATAAAAGCGA
The DNA here is from genome assembly GCA_017639485.1 of Pluvialis apricaria. Classification (NCBI taxonomy): domain Eukaryota; kingdom Metazoa; phylum Chordata; class Aves; order Charadriiformes; family Charadriidae; genus Pluvialis; species Pluvialis apricaria. The sequence continues at coordinate 4,383,871 of CM030024.1, forward strand.
CTCTGTCTGATGCAAATAGTGGAATGTGTGCACAAGTGACAAGTATTTATTTAGCTAATTTCATAACACTTAACTTGTTTATATATCATCAGTCCCATCACATGTGCTGCATTTTACCAGTGTTCCAAAGACAAAAATAAATGGCCTACCAGCTGCTGCTTTCTCAAGGTTGTGGTTTACTTGGGTATAAACAGCCAGAGCTGAAGTGAGTCAAATACTACTACGCTATGTACGTTCAGGAGATCTGAGGAACTGACACTGCACACACACACCACCTGAAGTGCCGAGCCTTCCTAATGGTGCTATTTTACTGGTGGGGGGAAAAAAAAAATCCTCTTTTCATTTGGAACGTGTACAAGCTCTATTACTTGCTCTATTACCAGCTGCATTCCACTTCAAATATTAGCTGGGGGTGGCGGGGCTAGTTACAGCTGGAATACATCATAAAGCAGAAAGCTATTAAAATTCATGGCAGTGAGACAGTGTGTTGATCCTACAAAAATGGAGCTCTATGTTTAATATTTCTAATTAAAAAAATAGTTCAATCCACTTTTGTTGTCTTCACCTCTGTCTAAAGCAGTCTGGGTTTTCACAATACTTTGGCAAGAAAACGCAGCTCTGCATTTCAAACGTATAAAAGCCAGCAGTGTAACTGCAACCAAATCCTTAAGCACTAATCACATGGGCCTCTCTAGGAATGGCTCCATATGTCCTTGAGAGGATCACAGAAGCAATAGGGCTCAATCTCAATTCCGTATTACCCTCGGAGTACCTCCATTTAACGGCCACAGACAAGCAGGCCAGTAAAACTTGTCACAGATCACAAAGAGCACAGCAAACGAGAAGGTGCATTTGAAACTTCACACAAACAAAAGTTAGCAATTTTCCCAATTTTAAAGGCTCTCACTGGCATTAGGAGGGGAAAGAGAAAACTTTAGATACTTACAGCAAGTCTTTTATTATCCATGTGTTTTAATGTGCTGTAAAAGAATGAAAGCTCTAATCTGAACGACAGGAGTTTTTGAAGTGAAGGATGTATTTGTAACTACAGCAATTGCTGCTCTAAGAAGCAAGAAGAAATCATATCTGGGTAAGTCTCAAGGCAGCGTGAAAGGATATGCCAATAGTCAAATCAAGCAATCAAAGCAAACAAGAACTCCACGTGGATCTTAAGGCTACCTCTTTCCGAAACAAATCCATCCCTTACCTTGCTCATAGCAGTCAGGGCAGGGTCACAGGCTGCATCCAGGTCCTGCACTAACAGCTGTATGCTGTTGGAGATCACACTGCAAAAAAAAAAAAAAAAAAAATCAAGCGTGAGTTTTAGAATACTACTCAGCAACCCAGTGCCAGAAACGGCTTATTTGACTGTGAAAGGAGGAAAATCATCTACTAGCTGACAGCAGGATTACGCTGTGAATACACATGGATAAAACTTGTGCTGAAAAGAAGCTGGGAAGTTCTGCATGCTGTTCATCGGGGAGCTACACAATGGGCTTTAGTGCAGGGAGGACGTCTTTATAGCTGACCTTTCTTTGTTTTGACACATAGAAGGGGCTGGAGATCAAAGGTGGCAGATGGGGTAACCCCCCACCCGCGCATCAGGAAGAGGAGAAACCCCCGAGTACCGAGCCCAGACCGGGATTTGGCTTCAAATTTAATCCAGTCTGCATAAAACTAACATTTCATCGTCTCTCTACTTATTCACAGTCAATATTCTACTACTCACAGAAACTTGCAAAGAGGGTTTTAAAAAAGTACATCTGTATGAGTTCTGAATGTGTCTCCCATGGAGAAGATCAAGGCAGATGTCTTATTTACACTATGTCTAGGATCGCTGCCATCCATTGTTTGAGCTTCTCAGAGACATATACCAGACTAAAGGACACATTAGTCAAACACATTTCCCTCCCTCCCTCCTGGTTTTTGTTTTTTTTTTTTTTTAAACAGCATGATATGGCTTGGAGACATATTTGATGCCACCACATTACGATGTGCATAAAGGTGCAACTGATCCTAAAACAACAGCCGAGAAACACTGTCTGCAGCAACTCGGACCACCCTCAAGGGCACATAACCCAGCGCTTGGATTACAGACGACTTCTGCTAGAAGAAATAAGGGACCGTGTTTCACTAAGTACGTAGAGTTTTTAAAACCAGTGTAAACTTTGAATCTGCCACCGATGCCTGTTTACAACTTCAGGATTATATATGTAAGAACTGGATTTTACTCTGCTCTTTCTCATGATGGTAGCGCAGATGGGAATTGCAGCTCTAAGAAATCTGACCAATGCTTCCATCTTTTCCCCCCCTTGTTATCTTTGCAAAGTTCTGGGTACCACTCTGGAGTTCACTGTTCAAAATATTTTTAAGTGCCCACCTCCCCATTGAGATACAGTGTCTCTTAATTCTCTTAGTTCTGCCGCTGGGATCTGGGTGGTGTTCTTCACCGTAACCCAGAGGTTGTCTATTCCCTTTCCTAGAGCTCTAGCACATAAAGACTGGAAGAGGATGCCGAGTAAAAGACTGTTCCTTCAGAGCAATTAATTTGTTTGTAAAGGCAACCTCATCCAAAATTAGTTGGAAAAATTAGCATGGGAGATGAAGTGACTACTGGCTTCAAGTTACACCATCTGAAACTTGCATAGGGATAAAAAAAGCCCGTGACCATTCCTGCTGGTGCCTCTGCTGGGCACTACAGGATTTGCTCCCTTGGGGGATTGCACCAGCTCAAGCAATGCCACGGGAGCCGGACTGAAATAACTGTCTCTTGGGCAGAGCTGACTCCTGCAGGGCGCCTGCTGGCAGTGACTTGTAGGACCGAGTTGTGGTTTAGCACCAAAATGAAACGCAGCGCGCTCAGGGGAAGGAAAGTGACTGCATCGCTCGTCCCCACATGTCAGGGGTCTGTCTGGAGCTGGGCCACCATGTACAGGATCTCGCCTGAAAACCACAAGATTGCAAATAGGGAGAGAAACCTATTGGTCTACATCTCAAAATAAACACACCTGCTGTAGAGGGGTAACGGTGCAGCAAGAAGCGTGTCACAAACGCAAAGCACCATGACACACCGAGAGGGTTTGGATCCTGGTTCTGCCAGAAGCTACTTCAAACCTTTGCCCCAGGCAGCACGTAACAGCACTTCAGTGGCAGTGAATGAACCCCCATACAATCCCCGAGATACCGAGACGCGGGCAGACAGGGAAGGCGAGGCCATAAACGAGCAGTACGGCTCTAACAGACACAGCCTGGTAAGCTCAACACTTCAGGCCTTCGAGAGGTCTCTCAACGCTGCCCACCATCCCACAACAGATCAATGGGGCAGGGGTGGGGGAATCATGGACTTCTGGATTTACACAACAATTATTTTCCTTCTGTTGAGCTTCAAGAAGAGCTCATTATTTTTCCCGTATTTCCTAAAGAAAATGCTTAGCGACCCCAGGGGTAAAACCACCCAAGTCGAACACTTTATACACATTTGGGGTGATTCTGCACTCTCCTTTCTGCGAAGGAAGAAACACTTTCCAGGGTGTGTAAGCAGCAACGTTTTATCACTTTCTTTATGACCATGCCTAACAAGACATCAAATCCCAGAAGAAACAACTTGTTTGATGTTGAACGAGCAAACGCCAGAGAGAGGTTTATAGCTACGACTTATGCTGACAGAAGACTGGACAAAGCGCTACGCTGGAACAGATTGAAAGTCAATTAAAAAGCCTTTGTTACAAGATATATCAGGCATGTCAGTTTAACTTTAAAGCTGTCCAAAACAGCAAACGTGAACTATACATTTAAACAACTTCCAAAACACATCACATCGGCCGCCTATGACCAAGCACCTCGTGAGGCAGCCACCGTGGAAACTAAGCGGCGACTCGAGGTAGTGGGCTCCTGCCAGACAGGTCACGAGAAAACGCAAAACTCACCCTCGACTTGTCCGTGTTAAGAAAATCCCACCATATGGCATATTTTATTTCTACTCCCCAGCAACCTTGCTTGCTTTGGCTTAGCGGACACAGCAAGCCTAGCTTTCGGTCAGGGATTCACTCATAAAAAGGTCTGAGAAATATCGAAAGGGAAGGGAGTCTCTGCAGCCTGGAATGGAGCCCGAGACCATGTGAAATACCTGGATGGAGATTCAGTGGGATCCTGCCCACTGGAGCCGGAGAAGAGGAATCACAGGAAGGAAGTCTTCAGAAAAAAAAATATCTTACTGCTATCTGTTCTGAGTCTTAGTTTTAGGGAGAAGGAGAACTGGTGACAGGGATTATTTTCCCAGCTTTGCCAAGGTTTCCTTTTGCCTGATGTGAGGCAAAACAATTATTTTTTTTGCCTCGATTTCCTTCTCTCAAAAAATACTCAATCTGTTTGTCAGCGGTGGAGAGGAGAGGATGTTAGAGGGGAGTATTTTTAGCATTGTTACGTGAAAAGTTATTTTAATGAATGATAATCTTCTCTCAATTATAATCCCCAAATATAAGATTGGATCAGTCTTTTATGTCGTCTGAAATGGGGTTTGATCATACTGACAAGGCTGCTGATTAACAGTGGGAAGTTAAAGCAGGAAGGAATGTACTGAAATAGCTTCCTTTCTTGAAATGTAACAGCCACCTCACAGAGCTGCCAAGATGCAAATGATGTTTCAAATGGAAACTCACTATTTCCTTTCCCCTTTCCAGTGCTCTTGTTCCTTTGGCTAGGACGACGGGGAACAACTACATCTGAAGTCTGTACTGTTGCTGCTCTTGGACTAGCCAGGGGATGACCATTCCTTCACCAGGGAAATGCCTGTGCCTAGGCTGCATGTGTGGGTGGGTCCTACCGCTGGCTGGGTCCTACGGCACTGGGATCTTGGGCTTGTTTTACTCCAGCACCATCTGGCTGACAAACTAGGATGTTGATATATTCTGAGAGGATGCATCTGCTGAACATACATGCTGAAAGTGTCCATCTCTCCCGTCAGGTTGATTCTCTCCACTAGACTTGCATCCACTTTTTCTTTGAGTTTCTCTTCTAACTGTTAAGAAACAAAAGAAGCAACAGAAAGATCAGATTTCTTACTGGAAATGACCATTCTCGAAAACTTATGTCCTGGAAAAGTCAGTCAGCCTCTTAAAACCTAATCTGTGCCCAGACTATATCCAACACTCAGCCAGTGAACACTGGAAATCTCTCCTTGTCGGACACCCTAGACATATTCCAGGATGGCCTATGGTGGCACCGTGCCCTCAAAGAGGTAACCTCCAAGGTCATATATGCAACTCTAGTGTGACATGCTAATGTACTAGCTTAACACCGTGGCACCTTTCCTGCGAATAGAGATGTTTTCCAACACCCTGTCTGTGCCCAAACTGCAGAGGAGGATTGCCAGTTCTAGCGGTGGAGAGGCCTTGTTACGGCCAAACATCACAGCTCATCTACCAGCCTACGGTATTTCGAAAGCACCTGAACGTAAGGAGCTCTGCGGCTGCAAAGCATATCAGCATAAATACCTTCTCCCCTCACTCCACCTTGCCCAGGTATTTCATGCAAGCATTTTCCCAAACCTATTTCGAATTACTGTTTTTCTTGATTTTATAAAAGGGAGATCATGAACAGTAAGAAGAGTCTTTAAAAAAAAAAAATTTTGGTTCCCAATCCAAAACAAATTATGTAACAAGTATAAAAGGATAGCATCCAAAACTGATGCTGCAAAGCAGGATTACAAGCAAATTACTTTTCTCAGGTAGAAGCAGCAAAATCAATACTTTTCTTTCTTTGAAATATAGATTTAATAATGTAGAGCTCAATAATCAACGGGATGCTATGTGGAGCAGACACCACTACGGATATTTTAGGGCTTCTGACTCTTCCAGCCTCCACAGCAGCCTGCCCCTGAAGAGGGAGCAGCACGGCATCTCACGACAGAAGAGGGGCTGCTGCTGGGTGCCGGCTCAGAGGCGCTGCAGAGGAAAAGCTCACCTGCTGGGTGGTCGCCAAGCAATACTCTGCAGTACTAAGGATGCTGCAAATGAGGCAGAGTTCTTCTAAAGTAAACTTGGCCACTTCAGAGCCTTCTTTTTCTTTCAGCAAACTAGTGATGGTGAGCCCGCCACTGCTGCTAGTCGTCCTGGAAGAAAAAAATAAAATAATGACAAAACCTGTAAGGCTTTCACGTGTACAGCTGCACACATTGAAAAATTACTACTGGATTTCAATGCCATAAAAAGCCCTTATAACCACAAAGTCCAATGCCCAGTGCATCACAGGTCAGTGTCATTCTACATCAAACCCACAACTGCTATTTTAGTTGAGGAATATCTTTTAGAAAGACAAACAGAACTTGATAGGAAGTCTTCAGGCAAAGGACAATTCACTCATTCACAACGTGGTAGATTAGGATGCAAGCGGAATACAGCTTTCCCCCGCTAACTTCACCTTCGCTGCCAGTTACTCAAAATCTAATTAAAGATTACAGAAAAATCTCAGTAACTATTGGGCAGCTTGTCATATTTATCTTCTCAGTACTAAACAGATGTCAACACACATTTGAAACTTTGGTAACCTGCTTTAAAAACTGATGATATCAACACAGTAAATTATAGAAGATGCGGCTTCTTTCCACCGTCTTCCAGTGATTAACGGCTGTGTATCAACAAAGAAAGACCCAGAACAGTTTAGAGTCAGGAAATTCCCTACCTCTCAACTCTTTATAATCCAAATCCATTAAAAAAATAGGACAGTGATATTTATCTTGGACAGCAAAAATGGAGAACACAAAAAAATGCATATAAAGAATGCTACTGAGGTCTGATGGAGAATGCACATTAAATTTATCTTTCCACTTGTCTGGATGTAACCCTCTCCCCTTCCATCTGTAAAAGACTTTACTGGTTTCAGAAATTCATTCTGCTGCTCCCAGGTTTACAAGGGAAACAAACTGAAGATAGTAGATAACTACAGATAATTTTGTATGCTAAGGTTGGCGATATGTCAAGGAGCTCCTTTAGCCGGTACACTTATCCACATTGGTGCAAACTCATAACAATTTCCTTTATTTTTACTGGATTTACATCTACATATTTTACTCATACATATATAAAATGTCCCAGAGCTGAGGGAGTTACAGGTAAGCACTTTAGCATCACACAAATAAACCACCTTCCTTATAAATTATTATATAGATAACGTTGAGCTAAGGTAGCTAAGAATCACAGCATGACTTGGTTACCGAAGTGGCAGGGTAAGTGCAATTCTGAAAGCCAGACCTTTCTGAAGAGACTTGGGCTGGCATTTCAAAAGGAACTTCAAGAAACTGTAAATCTGACTGCTAATCAAAGCCAAATATGAAGCTATCCTCCAGGGGCCCTTAAAACAAAAACAACACCGTGACTGTCCATTTGGTCTCTTGCTGTTTCTCAGTGCAACAAACCAAACTTTTGAGAAAATCGTGAAGTAAATGTGGTCCCACTGCTGCCACATGGTTTCTTTGACAGTGAAACATAAGCGTTCACAAGTATGTATTTATTAATCATCTTTACAAAGCATCTGCTCCTCACAGGAACAGCTCACCAGACGGTGCTGCAGCATTTGGGAAGCGAAACTCACTTGGGCAGGTTTCCAGACAGAATTTTCCAGGCGTATTCCCGAAGGTACTTCTGGAATATGGTGGTCAGGGCTATCATCGGCTCGCCCGTGCTGAGCTGGGAGCACTGCACCATGCACTTCTTGTAGTACACAAAGAGGTCGGCACAGCTGGGCAGGACGGCTCCTCCTTCGTCCACGTTGGGCTTGGGGGGGCCCTGAGCCTTGAAGTCAGCCACAAACCTGTCGATCAGTTCGCCGAGATTTCTGATGCGGGGGAACAATAGAAAGATATTTCAGTATGTCGGGGGCGGAAATGGAGGAAAGAGAGAGAATAACACTTAAAACCAGATGCCCCGTCTTGTGACACCAGCAAACACATTCAGACTTTAGCAGCTGGGTATTCCAGCCCTTTCTTATCTCCACCCTCTCCGCACAAAGCTCACACAATAACGAGGACTGGGCCGATGAGTAACGACCTTTTGTACTCGAGAGTTTTAGTGGCAGCTTCAATCTGTTCTCCAGTCGCATATAAAAGCTCGCAAGCCTGCCAGGACTGGGTTCAGCACATTTGATGCAAGTGCATAAAGCTTATGCTCAAGTTTCATTCCTGGCACCGGCAAAAGTAACAGTCGGGCTTCCCATATCAGCTGCCTCCGGAGCAGACCTCGGGGAATACAGCTTTTAAAGGGATGTGCTCAAAATGGTGTGCCATTTGCCATTTCTTGGTCCCATTTGGATACCACCTGGTTTTGTACAATTTCACACATCCTTTAAAGAAGTTTTATTTAGCATGAGCGCAAAGTGCACTTCCTACTTAAACTCTTTTTAAAAGCACAAAAAGCCCTCCTATTGTCTCAAGTGATTCATTATAACCTGGTCCTTACTCAAATATTTTGGGTTTTAGGCAACAACAAACTTCACTCCACCGTTTCATCACGACAAAAAGGCTTTTTAGCATGGCAGAGGGCCAGAACCACCGATAAAGGAGCAAAGAAGTCTTCTGATCTCGGGGAGTTCCTCTGGTCCAACTCCTCCAGAGACAGCTCATCCGTGTCAGGAACCAAGACCAGCTCTCCCGACACCGGAGCTCAGCTAAGTGGAGGAACCTTTGCCAGATGAACTCAATTACAGCAATAAACCTCCTCCCCCAGACACACAAATACACGCAGCCTTCCACAAGGAAGTTTGGCTTTTGAGGGATATACAGACATTTCAGGTCACAGAGTGGCACTCCGCTGACCAAAAAGGAGTTGTGAAGTTCCTGTATTTTATATTCCCGTTTCCACTATGGTCTTGGCTCTGTTTCGCCCAGCTCTCCCCTTCCCGCGACGCAGCCTTCACCCCTCCCACTGTTGAGGCTGCAATGGCTGTGCCATGCCATGATCCAGGGTACCTAAGTAAAAAGCCAAATCCACTGAAGGAGAATGGGAGAAGAACGAACGTGAACTGTAACTCTCACAAGAAACCAAATGATCGTTTAAAAAAAAAAAAAGGCATTACTCTATAGTTAATTTACCATCATTATTTTTTAGCAACAGACTTATTTGACAGAATTGCAAAGCTGTCCATAGAAATGAAAACTCTTCTTTAAAAGCCTGTCAAAGAGTTTCAGCTTAAAATGTTCTCCTCATCTTAGGGCAGCTCCCAGGGCACCCAGCACAACACGGGAGTTCACGCAAAGAGACTGCATTCGGGTCTCCCGGGATGGGTACAGCCTTACCACCGGCACCGCCAGCACAGCGGCTGAGACTCTTTAGCACATTCTCACTTACCTCTGCCAATGAAAGGGGGGAAAAAACCCACCACCAATGAAAACTTTTCCCCAGTTTCTCTCCTTTCTTTCTCTTCGTCTTGTGAAAGAGAAAAAACGCTCTGATTCCGGTTTACCAAAGAATTCAAAATGCTGCACAAGCGGCAAAGGTGACCTGGCCCTTCCCTGATAAACTTACAGATCGCTGCACCAAAACGGATGAGCTCCTGCCACGCCTGATCTGCTGGGGCAAACTAATCTACAGAAATGTGCTTGCAGTATCAGGGCTTTCAATCATGAAGTAAGGCTCTTTGGCTCAAGCCAGGCTCATCGGCTATTGCAAAGACAAGTAGCCCCTTTTTCATGCTTACTGCTTGCTGCTTCGAGTACTTTACATCGCTCTGATTCCGCATACACACACAGTTTCTCGGCTTTGTTACAAGAACTGTAAAAACATCAGGCTGCTCAACTGATGTGATAAATTTCCACGCTGGCACGAGCAATTGAACGCTGAACCAAAGCATTGATTGTATTCGACCACAGTGAAGCAAACTATACTTCCCCCCGTAGCTGTAGGAGAGCCAAACAGATGGCTGCTGCAGGAGGGCTCACACGTGCTACGAGCTGCAGCGTTCCTTCAGGTTCTCCAGTAAAGCGGACGTGGCTTGCTCCTTGTCAAAAGTCCCACTAAACTAAACAGCTGCGTTTCCACCTCTGCATCTGCGCTTTGCTCCATCTGGGCAACAAAGTAGAGCTTTCTTAGCATCCACCAGCCACTTTTTTTTTCTTTTTTTCATTCTCTCAGTCTCAAGACGCAGTGAGGAATGTCAACGGCTTTTGTTTCTTTATGCTTACTCCACATGTTCTCCTCTTATCCGAGGCAAAGTGAAACGTATCTACATTTTCCCAGTCCCCCAAGGTCTTGTCAACTGGGATGCACGAGCAAATGCAGCTGTCCAAAAGGGCTGGGAGAGCAGTGCTAGAGCTTCGTGCCTGTTCTGACCCTAACCTGGACACGCTGCCCGTCAAAGGCAGGCTACGAGGACTGCTCTCGTTTCAGCATGGGATTGATATAAGCAAAACATCAGGATATTGTGCACTAAGGGAACTAATATATTATTAGCGCACACCTCAGTTGATGTCAATCAAACTTTCACATTAGTCTCAGCTGGCCCCAATACAATATGAAAGCTAACAACCTCTGTGTGGTACAATGGGAGCACAAAGAATTTGGCAGAAAAAAGTACTAGGAGATGAAACATGAAGAAGGCAGGAGAGCGACAGAAAATGAACATTTTCTCTATGTAGACTCTGCGAAGAAGCTCAAAGCAAATTCTTTGGTAGTACAGATGTGGTATTTCCTAACAGTAGCGTATTTATTGGGAGCAAGAACTCTCCAAATCTAACCAAGAGAAAATATGAAATGAAATCTTACAAAGAGAATTTTACTTTGGTTCTTCAGTCCTTTCATTCCTATATTCCTCTCCATTTTTCTTTCACTCAACCTATTCAGTGATTTTTCTGCATCTCTGGCAATCACGAGAGGAACCAGGCAGCTCCCCAGCAGCATGAGAGAAGAACGTGATGCTCAGTAAGTCACTCTGTTCAGTGATGTGGACAGTTGGTATCTGTTGGGCACTGGGGAAGGGCAATGGCATTGACACACCTGGACCACTTGTAGGACAGTTTCCATGGACTGGGTATTTTGGAAGCCCCTTTGCTCATGAGGCCACAAACACACACCACAAAGTGCCAGTTTCCCAAACAATCTGAACGCACACGTGCGTTTTAGCACACTTAACCCACGGCTCTGCACACTCTCAACACTGCAGACCTGACAGAGCTCTTCCTTTACTCCATCAGAACGGCTTAGCTCACACGGGTACGCTCCCCGTTGCTCCAAGAGACCACAAAGAAGAGCTAAAGACACGTATCCCCGAAGGGGCAGAAACGAAATCTGTTTCGCTGTTAAGAAATCTGATATTTACATTGCAGCTAGGGGTGGAGAGCAGCATCTTTAAAGTCTTTCTTTTGGGTGTCTCCTCTTAAATTGCTACAGATTTTGGCACTTTGTTTCTTTAAATGGGTATGGAAACAATTTTTTCAGGAGAAAAGGTCCAGGCTGCTTTCTGCCATAGACTTAGACTATGAACAACTGTCACACTACTCTTACTATTCAGAGCCCAAACATACAATTAATTATCTAAGTAACTCCTCATTTTCAGACAGCAGCAACAGATTTCTCAAAAGTTCAATCAAAGGGGTAAGAAGACAGAAAATCATAAAGGAAAGCAGTTTTTGGCAGGCAGGGGCAGCATGGGGAATACTGTGGCAGTTTTGCTTTGAACTCTTTGCAGCCTGTGGCTATAAAGCTAATATAAAACATCTCAGGATTGTAAAGGAAAAGGGGGGGGAAAAAAAAAGCAGCTGAAAGGGCTAGGAGCGCAGTGGGGTAGAATTACCAAAACGGGGATTAAAATGGCCCCCAGTGGGAAGGGAAGAAATATTCAAACAAGTTAGTGCTCCGTTGGCAGAGGGCAGGGGGGGAAATATCTGTTTCTCTTTGTTATACTGCAGAGTGGAACCTAAACCCATCATGACAGACCACTGTGCAAGGCTTTATTATTTCTTTTTTAAGCATAAAAGGTTGATGGGATACAGGAAGCCTTTTTCAAGGTGGCTATCTTGGAGTTTGGACAAAATCAGGACAACACGACCCTCGAGTTACGCACTCTCTCATGTGTAAGTCCTTGGGAGACAGAAGGGCACAGACAGATGAGTTACAGGAGGCAGGCGCCCCTTTCGCCTTTCCAGCCACTAACCTGCACTAAAAGACCGTACCGAACCTTTTCCACCTATCTCCTCTCCCAGCTGGCACTGCAGTTGTAACAGAGGTGTTATTTAAATCCTGGTGTGAATCAAGGTGCACAAGAAAGTGTGGCGAGAGCTCTAAAAACTTCTCGGAGCTCTAAGCTGAAAGCTCCTTTCATTCAAGTTGTTTTGCTGCAAGTCAAAGAGGAAGACAAAGAAGGGTTCCGGGGATTAAAGCCCCTGACAAAGTCCCAATCTGTGAGCGGTGATAATGTTATCTTACAGCCAGCTCATCTACAGCAGCTTTCATCTAAAGATCTCAAATAACTTATTTCTATAAAGAAAATCTTGAAATTCCTCTGCCACGAAGCCACATGAGTATTTTACAGAAAAAGCAAACCTACTATTTGTGGAAGACATGAGACGAAAGAAAGGCATATGTCTGCAGTGGGAATTGCAGAGGCAACAGAAGCAATTTCCGAAACACTAAGCCTCTTCCGTAGAAAGGCAGTGGGCATCATTCCTGCAAGCCTTTGCAATTACAGATGAAACCAACATCCACAGCCCTCTGAACGCTCGTTTTTGCCCAAGCAAAGGTCCTACCCATTTCTTTCTCGAACCATGAATACTGCTCCTGATGAAATCAGAAAGCAGACTTTCAAGAAGTTAATTTTCTGCAGCTTAAGTACAGAATCTAGTACAATCCAGCTGTAATACGCATTCAAAAGCACGCAAACCCCAAAGAGCACGCTGGTTACTCACTTGTCCTGGGACTCGATATACACATAAAGATGAGGCTCGAAGCACTTGGAAACAATGCCATGAAAAGGATTGTCAGGGACCTTTGGCTTCTTTGGCTGTAAGAAAGCATTAAGAGTGTTGGTTTCAAACCTGCCCTGTATGATCTAGAAGAAACAGTAATGCAACAGCACAGAAGGATCCAAGTCTTTAGAAGTATTACAACACACAAATTTACTGTCAAATAATCAAAGGCATGAAATCAACAGTATACACAGCATCAGTGTGTCCAAGTCTTCCCTTGCTCTGATAGAGCTGTTAGTATTCCAGGGAATTATCTTTTCACTTGTAAAATATTCTTATCCTTAAAAAGAAGACGCTGCGTGCTAACAGATTTCAGTAGAAGAATCTTAATGCAGTTTGTAAATAAAATCTTGCTGCACCCTCCAAACAGCAAGACGACTCCACTAGTCACCTCTGAAATGAAATGCAGCAGTTATTTGGAAGCAACATTGAAAACTCCCTACACTTTAGAACATTAGGGATAATAACTCAAAGTTACAGACCTCATCTGGATGAATTTTATTTAGATATACAGAACATAATTACTGGAGGAGCTGGAATTATACAGGGAACATTACAGGACTGCTTTCACTGTGAAACATGTTTCTGGGGATGCAAAGACTTCTATTTTAAAATCACATTTAGAGCATTAAGCACATATGCCATTTGGGAGTCATCTGGTTTACTCTCGTTTTAGTTTAGTACTGCACTCTACGCAGTGGCCAAGCACACCCCACTGAAGCCACTGGGACTACTCATATGCTTAAATTTGTGCAGGTTTAAGTACCAGGCTGGGCAGGGCCTTTAAGCTCATTTTTGCCATACAGCTAGATTTTTTTTCTAATTTTTTTTTTTTTTTTTTCTTTAACACCAACAGACAATTTTTGTTGTTGCTTCCGGGCAAGCTGACAACTTTTCACTGCCTGCAAAGAGGGCTGCAGTGACTCTGGAATGGAATTCTTGCCTCTCTCCGCAAAAAGCCAGGATCAGCTCCCAGCCAATGAAGATATGAATTTTTCCAGCTGAATTTTTTTTTTTTTTTTTAGCATAAGAAAAGCAAAACAAGAGAGCCTAAAGGACATACTCTCCTAAATGACAGAGGAGGTGCCACTAAGCCTTTTGCAGAAATAGCAGAGAATGACAAGGCGAGCATTTCTCAGGAATAATTAAGACTCGAAGACACAATGAATAGTAACATATGGCTGCAAACCTAAAGCGAGCGAACGGTTTTATGGAGACCAGACCACCTCTATGAGACTGGCTTCATTAACCTTCTCACTATGAGCATGACTGGAGAATGTAAGTTTTTACAGCTTTGGGAGAGCGCCACGACGCCGCATTCTCCGCCCCAGCCCCTTTGCCAGCGCCTGCCCGTTTCTGCCGGATGCACACGCTCATCGGAGCCGGGAGGAAAACAATAGGTGGTAATTACAGAAACCTTCCAGTCGCCAAGTCTCCAGGATGGCAGCGCCAACGCAAGGTTGCAGATTCATGATGTTTACGGTTTACCAGGCTGGAAGAGCCAACTCCTAATGCACGACTGGCTTTCTGTGTGCGCGCGTGTGTCTCTGCATCACGCTGCTCCCAGCATGTCTGGTGGAGAGAATACTAAATCTTTTAACAGTAGCAGTGAAGCTGTATTTCTGAGCGTGCAATCCTGTCCAAAAGCTGCAGATGTTTAAGCTATTTCCTCCTTGAGTTTGATGGAAATAATAAAAGGTTACTGTTGTCACAGTAAGGAGGTCTGCAGCTGGCCCAGTTTCCTTTCATTGCTATCCAAAGTAAACAGATTAAATTGAACTGCTAGGATCACTTAAAGAGGTTCTTTTTTAACATGGATTCCCCCCCCACAACTATTGTGCTCCCTCTTACACTCCCAAGTGTCTTGAATTCTCAGGACTCATGTCTTGGAAGAGCTCTACCACTCAAAACTCTTCATCTTCAACTTCTCCTGTCCCTTCTCTTCTTCAGGTAGTGACAGCAGAAGATGAGACCTCCAACACGAACTCACCACCACTAACCACCAGCTGTTGGCGCTTTGAAACCGAAATATCGGAGCCTACAGGGCTCCCATTGTGCAGACAGGCGCCTGCAGGACAGCCGCCCATGCAGCAGAGTCCAGCACTGCATTGTGAGCATTAACACAGGGCGTACCCAGAAAGAGAGGGCAACCTCGCCACAAAGGGCATTTCAAGGGATAGCTCAATGCATGGCTTCATACCAGCCTCCCTGTGTACAGGGAGCACAGCAATTCCTTTCTCACAAGCACCTGAGCTGCTTTTGACCAGGGAAGTGCATTCTACTGTTCACTAAAACCAGCCCTAAACAGTCTAAAAAGGCTTTGCACTTTATCTCTTCACCTGCCTTCTAGCACTACTGACTTCTCCAAGGATGCCCTCTCAGCCCAGCACTTCACATCAGAGCCAATCATCCCCTAGACGTTCCAGATAGCGGAAAGCAAGCTCTTCACAAAAAATATACCACACAGTTATCTCCCCAAGTTCCCAATTGTTTTCCAGATCACTGATAAAAAGTCTGGCCAACACTAACTGTCCAAGTTGTATTTTAATGGAAAGAACAAAACTTTGGTTAATCATTCTACTTCAGGACTTCTGCTGTGGGTGGAAGGCAGAGGGCTGCCCTGCTGCTGTGAAAATCTGGAGGAGATGCAGTGCCCCAAACCGTGCTGGCGGAGAGCTATCACTCCACAAACTCCCCAGGCGCTGGGATCTGAGTAGGTCCTAGGGTCATCCATGAGGACACCACCTGTAAATGGTCCGTTCACAGGGCTGTAAACTCACCCAACAAAGAGAGGGCGGTACCTTCCCCAAGCAACTTACAATTGAACACTTAGAAAACATCCGTCTGGCGAGTAAAAAATACGGGGCTTACAGGCTTTGATATCGGTGCCAATTAAAACAATCGCGTTTACTATTCACTCCTTTAATGTTTGCAGAGGGCTTTGGAAACCCAGTGCTTTTACAAGTGGTTAGGTGTTGCCCACTCTGGAGAGGTAACGGATGAAAAGCACTACAGAGATAAAAATCCCAGAAGTAATATATTTGGAGTGAGAAATCTAAAACTTGACACTTGAAAGTTCAATGAGTTGCCTGGTGACTCCAGACTCGGTTTGCTTGGCTGACAAGGCAAAATATGAATTGCAACTGTTTGTACTGGGAGCTTCTTCTGCGATGTGAAAACCCTACTGTGCTCGTTCATCTTTCTATGACAGAAATCCTGTAGTTACATTTGAGCTGTTGCTGCATGGGCTAGAACAGAATCCAACTCGCTCTCACGTGGCACGATTGTCTCCACACTATTAACTGAAATCAAGATTGCTTTGGTTTCAGTGAAGTGAGCCAGAGCAAACCATGGTCGTACTGGGAGCCTGTATGCTGCACAGAGGATCAAAACCGCGCTAAATTAATTGCTGTGAAAACAAACCTTTCAAAT
Organism: Pluvialis apricaria; assembly: GCA_017639485.1. Lineage (NCBI taxonomy): Eukaryota > Metazoa > Chordata > Aves > Charadriiformes > Charadriidae > Pluvialis > Pluvialis apricaria. The sequence continues at coordinate 4,400,252 of CM030024.1, forward strand.
CAATGTGATGGGAAAAGCTTAGGCACCACTAGAGATTTTGACACAGAGACCGCCTCAATGACAACTGGAGAACTTCAAAGACTTACTTTGTCCGTATCGCTTTTCTCGATCACAATCTCATCTGTCTCTGTCCCAGTTTCATCCTCCAGAAACGGGTTGGTGGAGGGAGGTGGCACTTCTGGCTTCTTCTGTTGAAAAAGAGGAAGCTCCTTAGAGAACAGGCTGGTTTGTCCCCTCTGGCACACAGCTGCATCCACGTTTTGCTTTACTAAGCCCTTCAAAGCACTGTACAGCAGTCTGTCCTCTCCAAGCACAGAGGTGACTGCAGAGTGCCAGGCGGCGCCTCTCCATCAAGGCTAGAGCCCACTCCCTCCTCCTACAGCGCAAGAGGCTGGTTCCCTCTCCATCGCTCCACCAGCGCACCACACCTACAGCACCCTCTCACAGCCCGCTCTTCTTGCGCCCGTGCTCACCCGCCCTGCCTCAACCCTCCCTGGAAGGGACATTTTGACTCGCGCCGAATTTCCACTCTCTCAAACCACACACTCCAAAGCGTGTGGTCTCCACCGGGAGGACCCACGACAGCAGGCTCCAAAACTCTGCCGCCACGGTAAACCCTGCACGGCTTGACTGCTTGTCCCCACTGTGCACTCACCACACAGCCATTTAGAATTACGGCCTTCATTTTGTGTATAAAATAGGTCAGATGATGAGAGGCAACATGTCATAGCCTCTAGGCAGCTCAGAAAGGGGGACAGAGAGGATTTTGTTCCTCCCCTTTTGTTTTTCTCAGTTATAACAGCTTCGGTGCCTACCTTCTCCAAAGGGATAACAACCCAGTGAAGCCAATGTAATCAAAGCTGCAAATTTTGTATGAAATTTGTCAGAAAAATAAAGCCATATTCTTGAGAGATCTAAATTCAGCCAGAAGGAAAACCTTACAGGACTTCCCTTTTTAATTAGCGGCACCTACTGATCCACAGCAAATTACAAGTGGGTCCAGCCGGTGTGCCTCGTAGGCTGAATTATCACATCCAAGTAGGCTTCGAGACACCAGCTGGACAGAGAAACCAACCTCAAACCAGTGGCTTCTGAGCCACACATGGACTTTGTGCTCCCAGGGTACTTGGCTGGTAGAGCTCTTGGCTGAGATTTCAGGCAGAAAAAGCACAGAGATGACCCCAGAAATATTCACCGAGCTGCTTCTCTTGGCTCTGCCTTTACAATCTACCAAATGAGACACGGAAAAGTAGAAGCTACCAACGCCCCTGCAAGTAAGACCAACCCAACAGACAACGTGGGATTGAAAGTTGGTACCATGTGGTGAACATGTGGTAACTAGAAACGAAGAGAAGAAGGGACTTTTAGTTACAACGTGTCATCGACATGCAGAGAACAAACATTATAATGCAGTCACCACGCCATAATTACTTTGTGGTTCTCCACAGCAATGTGGCTTCAGTTGCAAACAGCACAGGGCCCAGGGGAACCAAAAAAGTACACAATCAGTGTACCTTCCTTCTTGTGAGCCCTGTGCCATCCTCTCTACCACGCTCTGCAAGATCACGAATCACCTTCCCAATTACACCCCACTAAGCGCAATCACACTAAACACTCTAACCTGGCAGCGCAGGAGGAGGCTGCAGGTGACACTTTTTGCAGGCTCCCATTACCAGAGCTATGTGCGAGAGGGAGTTTTTTTTTTTCTCCGAAAGCAGCTGAGGACTAAAGGATTGCTTTTTAGAAATCCCCTTACCACCGTCCCATCAGCTAGAGTGCAACCTGAGAAGCGTTTAGCCAGAAGTCCTTCAAAGTTGGTTGTCCTCTGAATTGCAAACAAAAGCAATTTCACCTCAATCTCCTTTGCTCTTGTGCGCATTATCTTAGCAAGCTCTGCCCTGAGAGAGAGAGGGTGAGAAGAGAAAAAACAAATGTTCTTTTCTATAAAGAGAAAGATCTCAAGCCCAAGATTGTAATTCAGTCTAGAGACACTTTCATCATAAAATTCAAACTAATTCCTAAGATGCTCTCTAACATAAAACCATTTTACGGATCACATTTCAAACATAATCACAGTTTTTGAGAGCTTTGTGGGTAACAGGACCCCATCTCCTAACACCCCAGCGCACCACAGCAGCCAGGAAAGCTCACGGTATCAAACCTTGGGAAGCGCAGTGTCTCTGCCTGGGGTCCCAGAACAAAAGGCAATGGTATGGTGCTACTGGGACTCCAGCTGGCGCTTTCCTCTGGTGCCCCACCTCTGGCTGGCAAAGAGCACGGTCTGAGGCAGCCACACCATAGTCAGCTCACGCTATTTCACCTGGCCTCTAATATCACTGATTTTTACCTCTGTCATCCCACTCTCTCAACAGTACGTGTGGTTTTAGTGATACTTCTCGGGGTTTTCACTCGCTTTTAATCGTGGACAATTCTACACAGATATTTGAAGAGTGCCTTGAAAGTCCTATGGATATACCATCAATTTGGCAAAAGACAAGCCAACTTTTTGTTTTAAGGAAGGTGACTCTGCTGGGAAGGCATCGTGAGCTCCCCAGACGCTCACCTCGTGACGTGGCAGAACTCCACCGCGATGCGCTCCGTCATGCACCACTCCTGGGGAAACATGCGCCCGTACTTCTCCTCGTAGTCCACCAGCTGACGCTTTATCCAGGCATAGCGCCTGTCAATCTTATCCAGCCAGGCCACCTGAATAAGATGGAGAACATCATCTTTTAAGAGCAGCAGCTACTAATATTCAGCCTGACTGCTTACCCGTGCTGGTGTAGTTTCGCAGAGCAGCTTGGGCTATCGATCAAAGCTAACTTGACCACTATTAATAATACTGTGAATGCTAACAGTCATTCTTCAAAGTGCTTAAACACATGCCAGACTGAAAACCCTATCTTGTGCCAATTAAGAGAGCAAGTTCTGTTGAAAATGAGGATAACAGTACTCCTAAATCACATAGGTACTATGGAAGACTCCATCCAATAATAATTTATTTGATCCCACCCTCTTTGTTTCACAGACAGAGAAATTAAAGTCAACAGGGGGATGAGAACGCAGCAATTCCTGGATTCTCACATTCAGCTGATTTTCACACTCCGGGGCCTGTGGACCCACAAAGTTCTAAAAATTTCTTACAACACGAGCAGGATAGATTTTTTCCCCCCCAAACATCAGTGCTTTCTGGTCAAAAAGTAGAAAGATTAATCCAAAAAGCTTTGATGGAAAAATCCAATTAAAAATGAAGCATCTTAGCCTTTTTCTCCTCTTTGTCACAAACTGTCAAAATACATTTTGATCTAAAGTTGGTTTTCTTTTTTTTTTTTTTTCCCAAATCCGAGATGGTTACAGTAAATTTTTAAAAAGCTGTTATCATCAGGACAGGAAGTTTAAAAATTAGCTACAAAGATTAATCCACTTCCTGGAAATAACCTTCCCCCCTTTTTAGGCATTTTGGGGTTGGGTTTTTTTTGTTTGCTTGTTTGGGGTGAGGTGTTGTTTTTTAAAGTTTTGGGGTTTTCAGAATTTAATTTTTCAACCCTTTACCGGGCAGAAAATTGAAAATTTGAAAAATTGAATTTATTTATTTACTATAGTAGGGGAAAACATTTCCAATGCTGATCTACAAAACTGAGGTTTAAGGCAAGAGGAGGCCATCCTGGCAAAGATGACATTGCCTCCCAACTCATCAGCCGGTCCCCATCACTCCCAAAAGTCACCGCTTCCGAGCCCTCGGCTTAAAAACACTTCACCACCAAAACCTGTGGAAACACGAACTTTGTAAACGCCAGCAAAGCAAAATGCAAAATCCAAATGTAGCTTACTAAGCTTCCCTTACATCTTGGTTTTCCTGGAAAAGGACCAGATATTCTGAGAGGTGCTGTTTAATAAATTTCTTGATGATTTCCTGTTTGATTCTGGGATCCAGGACATTGGCGACTAGACACGCATCACGTAGGACATTGCTGGGTCCACCAGGCCTCTGTCAAAATAAACAGGAACAAATGATTTAAGGTGAAATAGCTGAATGGGTGATCATAAACTGTAATGCATCCAGGTTATCTTATTTTTATCCTTTCCCATTATTATTCTCTTTTTTGATGCTTCTGCTGCTACTCTTTATTATCACTTGGGCATCTTTCTTCTTGAGCTCCTTCCATTTCACCGGCTGTAAAGTTGTTCTGTAGCTCAACAGCCGGGAAGCTCTCTACCGCAGAAGGGCAGCCAGCTCCATCTACAGAAAGAACCGTTGTCCCGTCGCTTCTGCAAAGCCTTGCATTGGCCTAGATATTCTGCAGAACAGGTAAGAGAAGTGGCTGACAAGTGGCACAAGCAAAACCGCAAGACCAAATTAATGGGGGAATTAATGGGCCCTTTTCTGCAAAACTGAAGGCCAAATTAAGGGGGCTGGGGGTGGGGGGGGAAGGCAGTCTAGAGATGATCGACCTGCAACACTTAAAGTAGCACCTGCTGGTCTGTACTGGCGAACCACGATGGTAGTGGAGGAGACAGAAAATTTAGAAGCATTTAAAAAAAATACGCTGTTTTGAAGCTACATCACACGGACAGAGATTTGCCCTTCATCAAGGATCTGTTCCAAATGGTTTTCTCATTTCTGCACTCACTAGTTTTACAAAGAAACCAGCAGGGCTGGTATTCTGGAAGACATAACTAGTGTTTTCTTTGAAATAAATTCAAATTGACACCTACCCCCCACATTGTTTGCAAACATTTCGATGCATAATTTTGGGGAAGCACATTTGGTGCCTTAGCCCTAGCCCAGATTTGTATCTGTGCTGTCTGAGTAAACCAGAGACAAAGTTGGTGGCAACATGTCAACAGACAGCCTGTGCTCAGCTTTCCCTAAACACAACGCAAACCTTTTGTGTCCAGCAAATAACCAGTAACCTGGGTGAGACGTTGAGGGAACCCCATTCTGGTCTACTGGGCCACACGTGAACTGCCCGGGGCGTTCCTCGACTGGCTTGCGGACCTCGCTGCAATAGATGTGCGCAGCGTGACTGAGGAAGGGTGTCATTGCTCTCCTACATTCACTCGCTAGAAGCAGTGAGAAATACAGCTAGCACCCTACAGCTTGGGAGACTCGTTTGCTTTCTAAAATAACTCCTGAAACAGAGAGAGATCAAATCTAGATGTAAAATGAGATTAAACCCAACGACAATTACGTTGAATAGTTTTCAGCAACACTTCTCAACGGGAGGAAGCGGGGAAGTGACAACTTTACCTTTGTACCTTGAGAAGGAAAGGCTTCCTCGAAGTCAGCCAGGATCTGCTGTCCCAACTCATTCTGCGCTGCCTTCACCCTGAGGAGGACAGAAGAAGCGAGGGCTTTGGCGGTGGTACAACAACGTCTTTGTTTCGTTGGCTGCAAACTTTACTGCAAAGCGGACTGAAACGCTAACAGCTACACAAAGGTTTTTAAGGCACAAAAGAAGCACGCTAAAGAAAAACATCCACGTTAAGAAAACCTGTACTGTCAAAACTGGGAGGGCGTTTGTTTCCTCAATGCCACCAGGATGACAAGTCCGGCTCTACAGCACTGATCCCAGAGCTGTCGCAGGACACATCCTAGGTGCTCCTGCCTTGCTTCAATTTAGTATTTTAATAAGGGCCAGTTAATCAGCTGAGAAATCAGCAGGGTTCCTTTAATGCCAACGTGATCAATTTATCTTTACATTCGTGTATGTTGATCACATTTCAACAAAAGTATGTTTCTAACACATAAAAAGCTTCACAATGTCTCAATCTTCACGGTGAACCTCTCACAGTTCCAGGTGCACTGACCTACTTTTAAATGCATCCATGTGAATACTGCTGGCTGCAGTTTTATCCTATAAATCCTCCATGTCTTAAGAAGCATAAAAGAGCAAAGGTATGAAACGGGTGAAAAAGTTTTGAACAAACCACAATCTTGCTCTTTATTTAGCTGAGAGAATAAAGCTTCCAATTTCCAGAAATAAAAGTCAATACGGCTTAATTGATACTTCTAGGGAAATGGAAATGCCTACACGTACTAGAAAGAGCCAAAACAAACAGTCAGGCACTTATATCCCTCTTCAGCCCTTAAATTCTTCCATCACTTTTTATTATACTGGAAACGCTTTAAGGTCTAAACTGATCATTCAAAGCAGTGGATTTTTCCACTGAGATTGATGCGTTAGAAAGAGTAGCTACATTAATGTTTGTGAAAATGTTTGTTCAGACTGTGGGGAGAAGACTTTGGATATTTTTGTTGTTGTTGTTCAAGACTCCTCAACCTTATCAGGGACTGATCTGCCGCTTTAATCTTCCCATTTGAGGTCCATTAGTAGTGAAACACTACAAGATGACCTGGCAATGCTGAAGAACAGGCTGGATGCTTTAATGGTGCCAAACGCAGAAAATTCTAGTCCTTTAAAAGCGATGGTTGAAATACAACTTTTATCTGTGATTTAACTGTATGTATGACCTGCCTTATCCAGGATTTATTTACGGGGATTTTGCTGGAAAAACTTCCTGCCTGCAGTGTCAAACATAATTCTCACTCAAGCTCTCTGCTTCACAGGAATATTTAGAAACTCCTCTACTCTTCCAGGTATAGATCCCCAGTCAACAACTTCACAACTGTGAAACAAAAGGGATTCACTAATATGTTGAAATAGGAGCGAGAAACTTAAGCTCTAAGGAGGAACCCAGCCCAGCAGCCACAACTACAGGTATAATCCTGCTTAAATTGCACAAGCAAGCGCTAGTAATTCACGTGAGAGAGCATCACAGAACCAAACCCTTTGATCCTCACGAAAAATGAGGAAAAAAAGAAGAAAGAAGTCACTAAACATCGACTGAAAAATTTTACCTTTTAAATAATCAAGAAACAAGAAGTCTTTAGTATTAGAAGTCACAGAAATGAATGAGTTTGTATAAACAACTGGAGGTATTAGCTGTGGAACTTCTTTCCTTACGACCGGCTGCAGGGACCTTCCCATTTGACACCGGCTGCAGTGCAAGCACAGCGGAGGCACCGAAAAGAGCAGCAGCCAGATTCCTAAAGACTCAACAAATTTAAAAGAGGCACTGTCAAGCAGTTAAAAGCCCTGTCCACAGGCTTTGTTGTTTTAGGCTCTGATTCAGAAAAGTACTTAAGGATAGTCTTAACGGGGATTCTCATATCCTTAAATTAAGAAACTTGCAGGAATGCCTTGCTGAACTGGGATGTTAAAAATATATTTAAAAAAAAAAAATGTCCTGCTTAAAAATCTCTCAAAAGCAAACAGGAAAAATGAGTTTTAGTCTTTTTTTTTTTCTTCATATTTTATAAGATAGGGATAGGGCAGAGATGTCAAAGTAGCCAAAGGTTTAGGTATGTGCGAGCAATGCCAGGGAGCCTCACTGCCCTCCCCGTCACTACCGCTCTTTACATAAGCAAATACACACAGACACACGCAATTATTTTTTTTCCACGAGCATGCACCCAGAAACATAAAAACCCTTATGCCATCTCTTTACTTTAAGCAGAGAACACAGGAAGGCACTTGCTTTAGCCACTAGAGATTACCGCTCCCCATGGCAAGTGTGAGCCTTTCAATAATTCAGAATAATCTTCATGCAATGGAAACTGCAGCGGTAAAAGCCTCGACCCCATGGCTGGCTTCACTCGCGTTCACCGCTGAAGGACCGCTTCTGCACGTGTATAAGAGCTGATAACAGATTTAGGATCTCTTCCCAGGTCGGTTTGATGAGGATATCTTTCCCTGACCAGATTCCCCCCCAGCAGCGTGCTGGGGTATCGCAGCAGCCGTCCCGGCTCGCTGCAGCAGGGAATTGCCTTTTCCTGGGGCTGCTTGCATGTGCCAAAGCCTCTGGTTACAACACTATTAGTGTTTTTTGTTTCTCTAACTTTTTTTTTTATTATTAGTGGCTTTTGTTCTCCGTTTCCCTCGTCTTTAAAAAAATAAAAACAAGAAAACCCACTGTTATGTTTCAAATGACATTAAATTACTAGAAACCGCAATTCCTTTAGCCAAAGCTACCAGAAATCTTAAACTACGCCTGGCAGCTTGCTGCGATAAAAAGGGGCTGAGCTAGCCTGTTTTTCTGTGGCAAACTTATAATCTTCTTTCTCCTAAATACTTTCCAGGCTTTTTTCCACTATCTGCTAGGCTTTCTGGACCACTTTCATGGGTGGGTTTGTGACCACTAATTGTTTGCTCCCTCCACAGACAGAAAACAGAAGGGGATTGAGAGATAACAAAATACTGCTGTTTACTACAACAACCAACTTCCAATGCACCATATAAGAAGTTGTTTTAGAAGCACGATTAGGAAAATATTTACATTTGGATGCAAGTTGTGACATTTTTATATCAACACTCACCAGGATCAGCACAAGCCAATTAATTGAGAGTTCAGTCAGGTTTCCAATGAATGCTGACAGTGGGATTTTGTTTTGTTATTTTCAAAGGGACAGAACAGGTGGAAAGCAGCATTAAAACCACATCATTAGTTTTCACAGCATCTCGGAGCAGGAACCTAAATTGAACACCCCATGACAAAGAGCACATCCAACACCACCAAGCAGGCACTTTTCCTTCCCATGGTTTCCCATTCATATTTGGCTTCACTCCATTCACACCAAGAAAAAGAGGCCCTTTATTAAAGAAAGCAACAGAATCTGCCCGTTTAGCAGTGTATATAATAGACTTATTGTATATAATAGACTTCGGTTACTGTCACAGGTCTGTGCCAACATCTACTAAAGCATTTCTTGCCTTCACAAACATCCAGAGGCTTCGCTTGTACCATTAAATGAAATTCATGAGATATCAAACCCCAGCAATTTCACAGTCTAAAAATAATGCTGCGAGAAGCCAGGCAAACTTCCTTTGATGTTTCATGAATCACGAAAAGTATTTCCAAGCAAAGAGGGGAGAAAAGTCAACTCCAAATTGCGCCCTAATACGTACACATGTAGTCAAACTCCAAAGCAGACACTACCGTGCCGTAGACCTCCCTGCAGCAATCTGCCGCCTGGATGTCAACGCAGTAAAGAGATCGCAGGAGCACCCCGGGTGCAGCTCTCCTTTCGCCCCACAAGCAGCCGCTTCTATCGCTACCAGATGGTGCAACTCTCCCTGTGTAAACACTGGAAGGAAAACCCTGCCGAGACAATTCTAAAAATAGGACAAACAGACTTTCTTGAGCTTTTCAGATCCTTATCTTGAAGGGAGAATAAAACAAAAGAAGTTTTCCTCCACGTCCTTGCCAGTCTCTCTGGCGTGACTTGAAACCACTGTGCCTTTTAGCAGCAGCATGAATTGTTTTCTATAATTATCAGCAACTACAAAAGTATTAAATAATCATCCATCAGAAAGGGAAAACCAGCCAGAATTCTGGACCAAGGCTTAAATTATATTTGGCCCTAAAATAGCCAATGACAGCAGGTTTCTGCCCAAGGGCATTACCACTCTGCAAGAAAACGGAGCAAGCTATCTTTCTGAGCATGAGGTTGGAATAGACAACTGCCTAAATTCAGAAAAGCACTGACATATGTTTATATTTCCTTGATGTTCATGTTCATTTAAGCAAATGCTTATGGTCAAATGCTTTGTTAAAACAAGGCCCCATCTCTCTCTCTTGATTTAGCGTGGATTTTTCTTTTGTTCCATCTCATTGATTCCATCTGGGTTTTCTGGAAGCAGTATCTATACCATAAAGAAAGTCCAACACATTTACATGAAAATATTACAAACAAATCACTCAAACACTGTTTCCATCACTAAACAGCACGGGCAGCCAGCTGCTGTCTTAGCAAAGGGTGTCACAAAAAAAATTAATTAGTGTGCCTGGAAGGCTCCTTCAAGTACCTCTGTAATGAGTAAAGTCATCTCAGGCATCAAGAGGATGGTGCTGATGGATTTGCAATTTCCACACTGAAAAGAAATGCTACCAGTTATGGTTCTATCATTAAGAAGGTTCATCCCTAACGTTAACGGGCTGTTTTCACCTCTGAGCTGTGCTCAGCACTACCACAGGCTGTTAAGCAAACACCACGTGTGTGATGTAAGAGAAATAAAGCCAGGGTTTTGGCCAGGGACAGCAATGGCCCCTATGGCAGGGAGGGCCTTGTTCTCTCGACACCCAGCTGTCACGTCCCAAAAGAAGCCAAGACCCTCCAAGATCTTAAGTCACCACTGAGCCTTCACCTCCTGCTGCTGAGAACAGCGGGCACTTGCTGTTGGAGCTGCACCAAATCTCACCAAATTTAAATGTAACTCCACGTTAGAAAATCAAGACTATACAAGCTCAGCATAAATGTCTAGAGCAGTCAGGTGCTCTGCATGCAATTTTGGGAAGATTTGCTGTAAGCCTCAAATCTCAGCAGCATTGGGCAATGGGAGCAGGTTTTGGCAGAAGAAACTCAAGATGCTCCGAATAACCGAGTTTGGCAAATGTACAAAAAGAAATCCTGCCCGCCTAAACCCTTGGGCAACTATGCAGTTTGACAGCAATTTGACAGCAGTAAGGCACACGACTGGGCAGAAAGGGCCCCGAGCACCAGTATGTTAATGCGTATATTTCTGCCTCATGCCAGGCTGCTGACCTGTATCACTGAGGTTAAGAAAGCAGGAGAAAGCATCACCTCAGGCTTCACCACAAACACCTGCACACAAAGATCACATAAACCAATTTGCACTTCCACAGATTACTCCAGGTAAGGTAAATTAAAAGCCAGTCAATGAGAAGCGCAGATAATTCACAAATTACATCCGTGCTGATTACTTTTATTAAACAGAATAGGCTGCTCAAGGTTTGAGCAAACTGTGTCCAATTTTAACCTTTTTGTTTTGGCTGGAAAGAAGCTCAAAGGACCATGTCCAGCCTTTACATCCTTGAGAAACTGATTCTGCCTAATGCATTTCCTAACCTTCCTTCCCAGCAGGCATGCAAGTGCTCAGGCTTTGATCATTTTACCTTTCCGAAAGCTGTCGAATCTGCGGAATCCCCATGTATTTGTTGAAGTGCTCCAACACATTCACGACACCTTGGAGAAGGTTGGCAACTTCCCCATATTGTCTCCTCCTGGTCATAGCCCTGTGGAGGAAATTAAAGATTTACAAAGACAGGTTGAATGAAAATCCTGGGTGGTAATTCCACAGGTTACCTCACCCCCACTGGGTCATGCTGGTCCCCATTGACATTTATTTTTCTAAAATTCACAACTCTTCATTAACATTCCAATGCAGCATTAAAATTTCACTTAACTGATGCTAAAATAAACCAATCCGGCACACATCTAACAATGCTTCAAAAAACATAAATGTCAAAAGCAACACTTGGCAAAGAACATGTAAACTACTGAATGCATCCGCTTCCCAGTATGGGTCCGGAGGCAGTAAATGTTACTTCACTGTAATGACCTGAGTTAAGCCATTCATCATCACACACAAAGTGTGAGTTAAAGCTTCACAGTGAGGAGAATCATTATGCTGAAAAGCTATTAGCCTTGACTTTTCTGTTAATAACTTTCACAGGGAACTGACAGGAAAAAAAAATCAAATTTATTTATCTTTATTTCATCCTTTAGGATTACTCCAATGGAGACAGCAGCCTAAGTAAAATTTAATTCTGAACATTTAACAACTCAGTGTTCGTGCAGAATTTGCTACAATCCAAGAACAGGCTGTGCCTGGGTCTCGCAACTTCACAGATGCAATATGTAAAAAACTGGATTTCCCTAGTCTGTGTGTTCCTCAAGCACATCAAAAAACCCGCAAAGGATTATTAGAAACATCTAACCCCACTTCATACACAGTACAAGCTGTAGGGCTTCTTTGAACTCATTCTCAGAACTAGAGTAGACCTTTCTGAAAAAGAGATCTCATTCCAGTTTAAGACATGAGACTGATCAAAATCCCCCCAAATCCCTGAAGAACACGTGCCTAACGAGAATACCTAACTGCACAGACTGTCTTACTCTTTAATGAAGCCAGACTCACTCCTTATCACCAAGGATCAACGCAGCAATTCAAGCAATCGATGCCGCAAACCCTTAAATACAGCAACATCAGCTGCAGGTCACTCTGAGCGCCACAGAAAGGATCTGCCAGCAAAAATCAAGACTGCAACCTATTAAGCAAACCTCCCTCCAGAAAAAACAAGCAGCTGTTACAGACCTAGTTCAGAGAGCTGCACCAAACTTAAGAACTCGGCAGCGGCATCAAAGTACCACTACAAACTGACATACTTACTCCAGTGAATCCACACCCCCCGCCAGCATGTGCAGGTGATTGAGGGTGGTGATGGAGGTGGTCAGATGACGCTTGGCATGATCTAGCTGCTTGATATCCCGTGTGATTTCCTTAACCTAGTGAATGAGAAAACAAGAGTCTGGTTAAATATCAAGCCACAGCAACCAAATTTTAAGCAGGGCTTTCTCCTCCCTGCGAGACTACAGGCATGTTAGCTCTACAGCCACGTTAACACAAAGACAAGGGTACAGGTTCAACACGTGGTTGACAGCAAATTACCACAAAGTCAGCAGGAGCAAAGACAAAAATGTTCTCTTCTTAATGAGAACTGGAAGCAAAAGTCAGTGTCCCCCTCCCTTTCGAAGACTAGAAAGAAACTGCTGCTCACCATTTGTTCAGATTTTTCAGCCTTGTCTTTAATATCCTTAATTTTACCAAAGAGCTGTTGAATGGCTTTCTGGGCTTCTTCCAGAGCCTGCAAAAGAAACAAGGTCAGAGTGGAAAGAAAACCTGCATTCAGTTTTCACCTTCTAAGAAACACACAGTTGTTCCTTACAGCCCCTGGGCTGAGGCAGTGGAGGGGAGCTGTTTTCTTACAGAGAAAATATCGTCAGCACATCAGAAGTCAATGTACCATGTTGGGATTTTTAACCTGAGTGGACCAAGGTTTCAGTATCCACTTTACAATAACGCTCCGGGAAAATCTGATTGAGATAGTCTATGAAAGCACCTCTGTAATATGAACTATGAATAGGTTTAAGGTTACTGCAATAAACCTCGACGCACTAAGTGTGGAAAAATATACAGAACTTACTCCTGATCAATACGCATTTAGAGCAGGAAAATGAAACCTCCACGCTCGTCATTAAGTCTAAATAAAAAATACACAACGTTATATATAGAACACTGAGTGCCTGCCTAAACCCCTCACTGAACTAGCAGAATATTACCCTGTTGGAAAACACGATGCGTATTTTGTGGTTTCCTTCGGGGTGGGCAGCTCAGCCTCCCACCCACCCGCAGGAGGAACGGCGCTCTCGAGGCACACAAGAGAGGGCACAGGTTCGCGCATGGGAAATGGACCTGGCCTGGATTTTTGTGCTATTTTACTGCAAGCTTCTTGGGGCACCCGGTCCCCTTTATACAACCATGGTGCCCCCTGACTTCACACAACCAGTGTGAACTACACGTGGATTCCATGAGTGAAGCCACATGTCTGAAATCACATGTCCAAAATCTGATTTCTGAAGTAATTCAACACGTTTTGCTTTCTCAGTCTGATAACATTTCCAGCTCCACTTTGTTTCCCGCTGTTAAGTGGGCTTCTATCCCTCTGTTTTTATATCCAGTCCCATGACCAAGGTTACAGCGCAATCTACAAGCTCCTTCAGCAAATAAATTTAACACATCTTCATTTGGAAATGTACGAGCAAACTATCTGCCAGGAGCTTTTGCTGGAACATAGCTGCGTTATAATAAAAGTATAAAAGTTGGAAACGTTTTATAATTCGTTTTCCAGAGGGGGGAAAAAAGTCTCCTCTGAAATATCTTCTGAATCATGTGAAAGTTAACACTTTATCTATTAGTGTCACGCAGCTAACATATAGCATATTCAATCAGGAAAATGAACGCACAACCGTGCTGCAGGGACAACTATATCAGAAATGAACACCACCACCTACCTTCTCATTTGGCTCCAGCCTAGCCACCTCTTAGAATAGTTTTCTCGTCTCTTCCATTTAAAGGCACGTGGATTAAGTGCAAACCAAAGGACTAAAGAATGCTCCTTCCAACATATTTAACTATAGTCTCTGTACTCAGCCCCAGACCACGGCTGCAGCACGTTACTCAAGCTGGTTATTAAGCAAGCAGCAACTGTCCTGCATATTCTGAGATTTGGACAGGTCTGTAAAAAAATAAGTCAACTTGAAATTCCTCACAGCTGCCAATTGGTATGTTTCCCTTTGCTTCAGCATTAATGCTAAATGCTAATTTCTCTGCGTGATCCCAAGGCAGGTGGAGCTGCTGAACTCAGAAGAAGAGATGAGGATTTAGCCAGCCAACAAAAAGATTCTCCAAAAAGAGATGTTATCCTCCTTCATGTCCAAAGCCAAGGCAATCTCACAAAACTTACTCAATCTTTGGATCATCTCAAACCAACTTAGGATCTCATGCACGCAGAACCACTGGGAGGCAAAGCACTGAGGATCAGCCGTAAGGAGCCTGGGGGGGTCCCACAGCCCATGCAGCACAACAGAGCAATGCGGACACACAGCAGGACCACCCCAAATTCCCAACTAGCTGTACACTTCCAAGACACATCTCTGATCCCACTCCCCTCTCCCAGGGCTAATTTTTCAGACGCAGGCTCAGACAACAGCCGCAGCAGCTCTGCCTGGCATGGCTGCCAAGGTGAACTCCAAGACCTTCAGCCATCCACCCCAATTCTCTCACCTGGGGGTGGCATCTCTAACCTGCTCTCCAAGGAAGAGAGCATCGGAGTTGCAATTTTAAGCACCAATACACAGCCATTTGGTCTCGGCAGCCTTCAGCAACCAAGTTCAAAGCAAACAATACCGTGAGTGAGGATCTCCATCTCAGGTCTTACACGTTTTACATCAAAATCCCTATCCATAAAGGGAAAACTGTCTTACCCATTTTCCTCATGAGACAGAATATCACCGGCTTGAACACAGGGACCTTTTCCAAACTTACTGCCCATAATTTATCTTCAAACAATGGCCCAAACAAGGATTTCTATCTGCCCGCGTATCAGCAGTTTCTTTTTCCTCACTGTTAAGAAACCACACTCAATCTATTTCTCTAACAGGTCATGGCGCTATTTAATAATACTGTGACAACAACCAGCGGAGACTACCTACAGGAAACTGGTTTACACCCGAAGAACACGTTCTTGCTGCTCACTGCTCTGCGCTCGGTGGAAACCAGCACACACAGCAGCGGGCAAACTCCCCACCTAAAATCTGCCCCCAGAACACCAACCAAAGTGAAATGGGACTTTTTTTTTTTTTTTTCCCCACTCGTACACTTAAAACTGCCAAAAATAAGGTGACCTGGTGTCATCACCCGCTCCTGACACTTGTAGCTTCTACCTCCTTACAGACTCTGGAAAAACACAAGTGAGGCAACATGTGCTCTGCCCCCGGCTGATGAATTAAAGAACTGTGGTCTCCCGCTGCTGTGAAAAATAACATGGCTGGGACATGGGGGAGAGACCGACCAGCAGCTGCCGTTCTCTTTGGGTTCTGTATCACATCTCTTAGAGAAGGGGATACATTTCCGTAACTGTTAAAAAAAATAAACCACACAGAGAACTCAGCAGCAAACTTAACAGACTTAAGTAAATCAGAAGGGATCATAAACACTCGTTTTGTTTCTTAAAACTTGCTTCCAAATATTTGCTTAGCCATTAAAACACAAATCTGTAGCTATTCTCCTAAAAAAGAGCTGCATATTCATTTTTTGAATCAGAACACACCAATTCATCAACCTGCTTGTTTTTTATATAATTTACATTCAGAGATGAAAACATTTCTTCAAACATACATAAGATTTGCTGAAAGTAGCACTGCATGAAAATTTGTTTAAGTTGGGGCGCACTGTCAGGTAGATCTGATGGGAAGCTGAGAACCGAATTAAAAGTGTTACTTCTTGCACAAAGCCTACAATTAAACTCTCTTATGGTTCTTTTTAAAGAAACCAATAAAACCTTTTTGGCTGTAACATTCCAACCGCAGCATCTGAAAGTAAAATACTCCGTGTAGAGGAAAGAAATAAAGAAAACTAACCAATAATGGAGAAAAACCTTCACCTTCCTGGTCACCATAAAGACAGCGTAAAGCAAAGAGCAAAACCAAGGAAATACAAACTTCAATTTTAAGAAAACACCTTGTATTTGGTAAGTGGTATTCATCATTAATGGATAATAAACATCCAGAGCGTGAAAGGAGGTCTGATTGTTCAAGGTGTAATTTAGAAGTTTATTAATTTATCTGACGATTATTCTGTCACCTGTAAAACAGGAGAGGGGAAGCCCCAGCCACGCTACAGGCTACACTGTATATTGGGGAGAATGCACTTCTCTTCACAGTCTGCTCCTGTTAAGACAGTGAGTCATGAATTTTAGAGGCATTTTCTTACCGCTTTTGTTATTATTTTATTAATAGATGGCTTATTTTGGACAGAAATTCTAAACCCAAAACAATATCAAGAGAATAGGAATTGTTTTTATTCCAGCATAGCTGCTTTACATGATGAACGACATCCCAGTAATCTTACATCTGTGGCTTGACGCAGGGTTCACCTTGCATTACTCATTTATTGGTTTCCTCGTCAGTGCAACTGGGAAACATGCAAATGTACACACCCCCAAACGGCGTACAAAAGTTAACTTATTGTGTTTCCTTTCCTACAACAGCAGTTCATTTCGGGGGCAGAGGACCACGAATAAATAAAGAGACTGGATACATTATCTGTTGTGGTTAGATGAAACAAGGATGTTGAAATTAAGGTTGCGACGTACTGGAAAAACACCATATGACTCTAATCAACAACTGAGCCTGCAAGCTACAATTAACCCATCAGCATTATTTATTAAACTTGATGCAACCTCTGAGGTCCCTGAATGCCAGGCACCAGCCGAGAAATACGGCACGGACGTACTGCCCGAGAGAGGCAGAGCCATCGGTCAGCAGCGTCTGAACCGCAGCCACAGCTACGTAGAGGCTTTTTCCGTAATGTCTGTCCCCGGGGTACTCCAGCTGCTCTCACAACAGTAAATTTAGCAAAGAGGGCAGGACCAGCAACAGAGCAAGCGACTTTAGACAGAGCACTCAATACAAGACGGGCTTTGGCTACGTATCGCTTTCCTCCTTCTCCGGTGTAGTGTGTCTGACCCTGTGCGCCGGCGCGGGTTCAGGAGCACGTCCCGGCTGCGGGAGGGACGCAGGTGACATTAGGGTGCCATGGTTGGGTGTCTGTGTGGGGCACTGCCCAGCTCCACGCGTAGCACTGAGGGAGGTAGAGCCCCAGCGCCCGCAGAAGCGGGGAGCCCGAACACAGTTCTTGGCAGGGAACACACAGGGGGATCTTCCAATTTAACACCACGATGCATTTTTAGCCATCCCCGTTTCTCAGCCAGCCTGTATTTACACAGAGAAGGTCCCCTGCTCGTGTGTTAACAGCAGAGATGAAACGCAGGAGATGGAGGAGCCACACGCGGGAGCTGGAAGAGCCAACTCCATAGCGCCCGGCCAGACCCCAGGTAAGCTGGGCAGGCAGTGAGCTACGTGGGTTTTCAGCAAATTCTCCAAAGCTGGAGGGAAAAGCATAGCACATGAATCAGCTAAAGCTCTTCAACCTTCTTCACCTTGAGATGCAACGGGAAAAGAGTCCAAATACACCCGTATAAAACAAGAGGGAGCAGTTAAACCATGAATCACTAAGAAAGCGACTGCCTAAAAAATAGCTTTGCTTGGCGTTATGCCAAGCAACTTCTAAGGTCAGCCTGCACATCATCACTTGTGTCACCTTTTTGCATGAGATCTTCCAAGCAAAAAAAAAGGAGGAAAGAAAATAACCCAAGTGAGAGGTGGGAAAAGACCACATCTAATTCGTTAGATTTTGAAGCGATGCATCCTTTAAAAGGTTATGTTCCAGCAATTTACAGTACCAGACTGACATTAACACACACAACACCAACGCTAGCAACAATACTTAAGCCAAAAAAACCCAATTCAGTGAATTACAGCCCATCTCTCCTCGTCCCCACAGCTGCTGCAGACGGACAGAGCCTCCTCTGTCCCCCCAGCCCAGGTACGGAGCTGTCGCATCGCTCCCAGCCGGCAGCGGTGTCTCATTAGTGGGTGTGTTGATTTCTAAACACCTCTTCATTCATCCTATCAGGAATCTTGTGCAAGCAAATAGTGAATTACTTGGAAATATGCAAACAGAGGAACTGAGAGAACCCTGTGTGTTACTACAAAATGTCGCTGAGCTGGGGGAAAAAGCAAATTTTCCGAGGAAGTTTGCTCGCTTGGGAAACGCTGAGCTCGGGACCAACTGAATTAACACCGTTCTGTCCCCAGTAATGGTTAAAACACCTTGATAGTTTCCATATGCTCGCTGGTGTTGTGCTAGAAACGTGCTAGTTTTATTTGATTCTAGGCAATATATATTTCAATTGGATGTTATTACTCACATCAGAAAGCTGCCCTCTACTAAGTATTTTATAGACACTTGACACATCTGCCAAATTCACAGCATCCAAATGTATTTTTAATGTTACAAATTGGGCTGTGGTCGGGATGCTGAGAATTTAATGCTCCTGGATTGGTCCCCACTCTTGAACACAGAGCGTTAATGCTTCTTTCATTTGCTGCCACACTTACAACCCAGATCAATGAAAATCTAGACCAGGACTAAAAATAAGTTCCCATCCCCAAATCTCCACGGAGTCTCAGCTGCAGAGATTTCAAAGAAACCCTCACGCACTGTGACCAGCCTAACAATTTCTGCCACTAAAACCTCATACAAATGAGTCCCTCCAGATTGAGAAAGGGCAGAAATACACTTTGATTCTCAGTCTGATTTTGTTTGAGAGAAAACTCTCAAGTTTTTAGAGCCGGGGATAAAGCACTGGGGCTGAAGGCGAGAGGGCTCGTCTGAGCAGCGCGACACCGCACCGCAGCTGGGCCAGCTCACTCCCCTGAGCAGACAAACCTGAAGGGCTCATCACACTTGGGTTTGATTTTAGCAGATTTCTGCCCTAGGAGTTCATCAAATACTACCTAACTACGACAATTGTCACTAAAGAGGAGAGTTTTCTGTCATCAGCTCCAGTCCTAACCGCTAAAGCTGCACAGGACACTTTAAATCAACAAAGCAGATTATGTCCAACGCTGCACCAAGCTTAAAATTGCTACTATTGCCCCTTCACTTAACCCTCCTCCAAATCACGCGGAGAAATCAAGCCCCACATTCTGAATAGCTGCACAAACACTGACAGGCACAGCGGGTGAAGTCAGAGGCGATTTCCCAGTCGAAACCTCGCAGTTTAACTCCTGAACGGCACTCCTGCGCTAGTCCAGCTCCATCCCCAGCTGCCGTCTTGCCCTGCATCACCCAGCCCTGCGCACCGGTGCCCGCGCCACCCGGAAAGGTGGTGATGGGCTGTAGGGGACAGTGGTTTTAGCGGTCTGGCTCCGGTGAGTAATTTTACATAAGTTTTACAGTCATGCAGCTAATTTGCACCATTACATGTGGCCACTTAAACGTGAATTGCGTGAGTTGCACAATCCTCCAGCAAAGCCTGGAGCTTCATCACACTCTCAAACGTGATGGTGGGTTACTACAGCCTCATCACATCACCAGGTGACAGCCTTCCCCCACGCCCAGCCCTGCTCACCACCTTAAACACTATCATCACGCAGGAAAAACTCCCCTGTGCAGACACTTATTATTTCCCTTATCACTCTTCTTTATTTCAGAACACAACGCTGTGAGGCTCTGCCCTTCGCCTCATTTCTGTTCACACCCTGATGGCAGCCGTTGACTGCACCTCCCTGCGCCCACGACACTCCTCAGCTTGCCGGGCTTCTCCTCCAGCGCCCAATGACCCCTCGGCCGACGGAGGCAGCGACGCAGAGCCGCTCCGGCACCCAGCCGCCTGGTTTTGTTTGCTTGGGAGCACTGCACACGAAATTTGCCTGGGAAGGCTGTAAATGATGGAGGGATTCCAGTCGATTTGTCTGCTGAGGAGTTTGCATACTGCAGGCAGCGTCGCGGTCGTATTCGCAGTATCAGAGCCACGCTTGACTTCCGTGGGGGTCAAATTTAGCAACCACTCGGGCTGCATCAGATTTTGCAAGATGAATTCATGTTCAGGTTGAGACTTTAGAGGAAAAACATAGCTGGGGGGGGAAAGGACAACCATACCATGAACCCTACGAGCAGGGTTTTCTAAGTGGAAACGCTGACAGTTCACCTGCCGTAAGCACAGAAGTAGCACAGCTGCAATAAACATTACGGCGCACCGAAAATGTGAGACAACAAAAAAAAGAGAAAGAAAAGGAAAAAAAAAAAGTATGAGATCCACAGTAAGAAAAAAAAATAATCTCCTGCCTGTTGTCAGGATTTCTATTTTCAGGCCGGGCTTCTCACTTTGCTGGCATCAAAACCAAACAGCCCTGGCTGTGGAACAGCCCGGTCTTATTTAGCGGCTTGCACTGCCTTCAGCGCCACCGGCGAGGAAACGTGCCTTTGTGCAGCACAAACCACCCCCCGGTTCCCAGCCGCAGGCTGCAGGGCAGCGACGGGGCGCATCCTCCGCCTTGCCATTACAGAAGCACAAGGCAAGGTCAAGCTCGGACTCGCTCCTGCCTTGAACCAGGCTTTGTGGCAGATGGCAAAAGTTATGCCTGACCTCTCCATACAGTTGCAGATGCCAGTTTTTATGGCCAGTGGCCAGAAGGATAATAAACAGCGCTATTTCTTCTTGGCATGCCATTCACCTGAAACCCTTTGCAATAAACCTGTTCTAGGCTAGAAAAAGCTCGCTGCATCTCTTAGATGGGAAGGACATTGCCCAACTGTCATAATTCACTAGGGAAATGACTCTAAATGAAACGCACTTTTGATTTATTTTGGCAGCTCAACTTCTGTTTATTATTCATTGGTTAAAAAGAATATTATGGGACTTTAATCACATGACTGGAGTCTTACAGAAACCGTGGCATGATCTTTTTTTTTTTTAAATATCTAAAATTACACAGCTTAAGACACAATATTTAACCCTCACCCATTCACCATCTCAAAATGTATTGAAATCTAACACGAGCCTGTTCATATTTCACAACAACGAGCCATTCATCAAAAAAAACCCCAGGAGATAAAGCTTAGCCATGCAGGAGAGAATGAATATCATTGAAAGATGGTCCCTACAACATCAGGGATTGTGACACAAAAAAAGCCCCCAAACATTTTATACACTTAGGCTTAATTAGTTATTAAGAGCTTACAGTGGTTTTCCTCATCTGCTCTTAAGGCTCAGGCAAAGTGCTGTCCCAGCAGCTGAGGCACATCAACACCGACCACATGAGCCCAACCTGCGCACTGCGGCCAAAGAAGCCGTGTGCAATTTGATGTCTGGAAGCGAGCATGTATTTAAATAAATTTAAAAATGTAATAAAAGTGCCTACGGTAGGGGATCTGCAAGCACTGACTACCTTAGTTTAGCGTGAAACACAACCTGCAGTCAAAAAAGCCACCTCCACACAAACAGGTGGAGGTAAGAAGAGAGGCTGAAGCAACAGTGCTGCTTATTAAGCATGTTTATGCAAACAGTGCACAAAATCACCTCCCTGCCTGCCGGCTGACACGGCCTGTAAGCCAACACTCGCAGAGCTGAGGAGAGGACAAGCCGCCGACTTCAGGGACACCAGCCGCCCTGCAGCTCAGGACACCGCCAGCTAACCGGGCACGCGAGCAGCCGGGATGACCCCAGAGCAGGGCAGTGCCACACTCCCCCCTGCTCTCTGCCACGCGCAGCACCTGCAGCACCCTCCTCTTCTGCTCACCGTCCAACTTCATCTCTTTCTTCCTCCCTGTATCGATTCTGCAAAGTGTTTCCTGATCTCTATTTATTAGAAGAAAAAAAGAAAAGTATTTCACATACTTCCATCTACGACCTTGTCAAACCCAATAACCTGTGGGCATTTTTCTATGCCAGACACATCCTCCTCCTTCCTCAGGCTTAAACGCTGCCAGACGCTGCAGCACAGGCGCAGGGCAGGGCAGGGCAGGCGGTCTGAGCCTCCCCACAGCTGCAGAGCCGAGACATTTATTTTCACATGCAACGAGAAAGGACAGCACTGGTTACCAAAGGATGGGGTGGCTAATTGAACTGTCTGCGCTGTGCTGGGTTCAGGCTGGGCAGCGAGGATGTGTTTGTATTCTTTAACCACAGCAGCTGCCATTTCTTTTCTTGCACTGCTGTAGTTATGAAAAAAACATACATATATTTCTGTTCTCATGGAGGAAAGAAGCAGGAGCCAACCAAAGCAATTTAAATTATCAACCAGCATCTTCAACATGAGAAACATGCAAGGCTTTTCCCAGCCCAGAAAAGATTCCTTTTCTCTTCTCCTTAACACTTAACTTTGTTCTAGCACTAATTGGGTCAGAGCCTAATATAGGAGGAGATCCTAAGTGACAGACCAATCTTTTCCTTAAAACAGTCTTTACTCATGTGATTGCAGTTATTTACTGTATGCGTGTGTGTGCACAGGGCAGGAAGGGAAAGATGGACCAGAGATATCAGGAAGAAATATTTTTTTAGATTCAAACTCTAAAGCCACAAATCTTGGTATTGCTCTTCAGTTCTTGATTCTTTCAGAAGTAGATTTTGCCCACCTTTACTGGCACCCAGGTCCAGGTTGCACACATACTGGCAGGGGTTAAACTCGACTGCAAACGCAGAGGCTACTTTATTACAAGGACAAAAGCCTGATAGGTGAAGCAGCTTCAACCAAACAACCAGTAAAGGCATGTCAGCAACTGTCAAAAAAATTACAGCCAGTCCATACAGAAGGTTTAGCAATAAACACAACTAAGGAGTGACAAATAAAAATGAACGGAGTGTGTTAAACACTCAGTGGAAAAAAAAATCTATGGGAACTTTTTATACTACACCCTAGGGCAGAGAGGAAATTATGCCACAACTGGACCGCAGCTCTTAGCAAGGTCAGCCCAGACTCCAGTTCAGCAGCAGCTCTGAGAAAAAACAGAGGAAAAAATCAGATAGCACTGGCTCCCCAGAAACTACAGGCACAGCTCGAACCGCGTATTGTTACAACTGAACCACAGCAGCTCCTGCATTCCCAGCCTCTCCCAAAGCATCCGAAATAGCCCAAGTCTGGGACTCCCAAGGAAAATTTTGTTACGCCCTGCAGAGGAATGTTCCACCCACGACCGTTGTTTCCTTCCATAAAAGGATCATTAGTGAGATAATTTCTGAAGTTCATGGTATTGTCTACAGATTTTACTGAAATATCGCACCAGGAAGGGGAAGCCAAATGAGCCAGACTATTTTAAGGCTTTTGCATTTGGAGGAAATTCTAGGGCAAAGTTTCAAAAAGGCAGATGCTTTGAACTGGGAAACGTTACCCTTTGTGAAGAAGGGAGCATTCCTGTCTTTAGAGCTGCTTAAAGAACTCTTTTGGGGCCACATCTATTTGATCGACTTTATTTTTAGATTTAGAATCTGCTTTTTCAGACACCTAAATGCTATTTTATATGAACATGTGTATGTGATCAAGACTATTTGGGAAATAGTTTAGAAGCTAAAGACTGACTATAAAAAGCTACTCTTACACCCGTCTCATACCTACAATTCACCTCGAAGACCCGCTCAATCATCTCGGCACCCAGGTGGAGCGCAGAAGTGTTATCCCCGTCGATTACCGATGCCACACCACCAGCCAGACGGGACAGGAGACTCGATCACTGTGTACAGCACAGTGGCTGGATCTGCAATTTGGATTTTGAGCTTGCTATCCCGAAGATCTCCTTTTGCTTAAGGAGCATGGAAAGCACATTCCCATAGCTGCATACTGCATGTTCCCCACTGGGTCCGGCTGGGATTTAGATTGCTCTAACTGGGAGAATAACACGCAGCACTTCTCAGACATGTCTCCGCTGGCAGCACTCCCTCACCATCAACGATCAGTAAAACGTTACCCTGATCTCAAAACCAAGGCTGGGCTCCCCTCTCCTGGACGGCTGCAAAGGTGCAGCTCTCAACACGGCTCAGTAAAGCACTGCTCCTCCTCCACACGAGAGGGAACGCTGCTTTGCTGGGCTCAGGTGGTAAATGACCCCTTCCCCAACGAGAAAGCAAGCTGTTAAAGGCTAAATACCCTTAGCTTGTCTTCTAGGAACCTGCCTGGTACAACCGGTCTCCAAAAACACTACCAAAAAAACCCATTAGATAAGTTGATGGCAGGGCCAAGGCCCCAGTGATTTGGGCAGCACTTGAACCAACAGCCTACACAAGATTCCCAACCCTGTGTTTGGCAGTTAAGGCCGACGGGAGATGGAAGAGCCAAAGATGAGCTTCCTGAATCAGCTTCTGGATGCTCCCTCGCCTGCAAGGGCAGCAGGCATGGCAACAGGCATGGCAACCGCTCGTGTGTGCCGCTCTGCCTCCCCACGCAAACCCGAGGCAGGCAGGGCACAGCTAACACGGACAACCAAGAGCAGAGGCTCAGCAGGGAACTCCCTCCTGGCTTGCTTTGACTTAAAAAGAACTTACTTTTTTTTTTCCTTCTACCACTGCGTCTGAGGTTTATGTTTCCTTTGGAAGGAAATCAGAGATTGAAAGGATGTTTATGAAAACTATTATTTACTCTCCAGACAAGAATGGCTCCTCTAGCTCCAATACCACGCAGTCAAGGCAATTCTGGCAAACGCTGATTACACTTTGTACTGTGAGTTGTTAAGAGAGAATGTGACTGAAGAAAGAGGCTTTTGCAAAACACCTTCCAGGTCCAATCTTGCAATAAATACACAAGATCCTGAGCTCCCACTGAAATTCAAGCAGCTGCAACATCTGAGTTCATACGCATTTTTACTTACAGCACGCGCTTTCAAGGACACGATGGATTGCATCGCTCTTCTCAGTGTGTCAAGGGATGGAAATATGTCAAAAGACAGAAATGGCTTTTTCAAAAGCTAGTCTGCTGCAAGTACCGTGTACTACAGGCATCTCATACTGTAAGAAAGCATTATAAATGGGAAAAGGTATCTGAAGATTAAACTTTTTGCTGTGGCTGGTTTTAAGCCTTGTTTCAAACCTATTGCAAAAGCTGATTGCCAACTGTTTCTTTATTAAATCAAGGGTGGTTTGCAGTTGTGGTTACTACAATAAAATGCAATAACGATCTTCACCCTGGGCTTCCTAAGGAAGAGGTTTACAGGATGACACTATCTACCTATGCGTATGCTTCAATCAAATTTTGCAGAGAAATATTGGTCTTGAGGATACGAATTTCCTACAAATTTAATAAGAATATAAGATCAGTAGAAAAAAATGAAACTAATTTTATTGTGGGACCAAACTGCAAACTACTGCCAGAAAAGGTAAATAAATTAAAAAAGCCCCTTTCAGTAGCACTGACTCCCTTCCTAGCAGAGCATTCACTTGTCTTACAGGCACCTTGCTGGCAGTTGTTTCAAAACAATTTCTTACCATGCACTGGAAAAGGAAACCTTCCTCTCCAAGCAGCAGAAGCCAAGTCTCCTCTCTATGAAAACTTAATGTTTCTAAGTGTCCTTGATTCTACTGAGAACTTGCTGGAAAAACAAAGGCACTCTTCAGCCCAGGAACAGAGGGCTGAAGCCAAAAAGCAAGGTTTTTCTCCCCCACAATCAGATATCAAGAGGGTGGTCATGTGAAAAAGGCCGCCTCGCTCCCCCAGCTAGCACACAGGACACGCTACTCAGAGAAAGCAGCGCAGGGGGTGACAGGAACAGCAAACGTTTCTTCTAGGTTTCCTCTGTTTGGTTCTGGGGAGACAAATAGAAAGTTTCAGCTCCAACTGAAATGCGATTCAAGCATTCCCCAGCACTGTAAGATGACCTCTTCCGCTGCGGGTCCCTCCAAGCAGCTAACACGCAAGGCCTGAGCTTGCTGACGCTCCTTTACCGCTTTCAACTTCAAGACCCAGCCAAGTGCTGCCACTCTAACACTCTGGTTCCGGCAATTCACAAACAAAATGCACGTTCAAGTGTGAAATGGTGGACTTGGATTAGAAATGCAGAAAGAAAAAGCTCTCAGCGTTTCAGATCCAAACAATTTTTCTTACCAGAGAACTAACGTTTTCAGTAATTGAATGGTTTCAGCATTTGTTAGGATCTCTTAAAGTGAGAAACAACTGTTTCTTCTGGCTTCTGGGAGACTGTCTGGCCTTAGCCCATGCAGTCCGAGCAACTGCAAGCTCTGGCGTCTGCCTGAAAGTCTGCTTCTACCTTGCAAAGCAGCAAAGTGAGGGAAAATGGGAAAATTCACAGCTAAATACAGGAATATTTGTAGTGAAACGCAGCTCCAGGCCACTTGAAAGATGCCCTGCACAGACACGCCACATACACATGCACGTTTGAAGGTTTTTACATGGACAGGAGTTTAATTGGTTCCTTTACAACCAAACTAAATGAAGGGCTGCACAGACAGATCTGCCTCCCCAGTACTTCAGAGCAGGATACCGTCCAAGTCCGTCTGTACATGCTTTGGAGAACTTCAAAGGGATTAAAGAGTGAGAAAGCACAGACATAAGGCAAAGCTCTAAACAAAGCTTGCCGAATCTCCATAGCACAGAGACTCTTTTGTTATCCTGCAAGCACAGCTGACCGCAGCGCTGCTTTTGTTCATCTCTCACCACATTCATCCTTGGGACCTGCGAGTCCTGAGGCACACTGGGCAATCCTCAGCCACCGCTCTTCTTGATCCTGCTTTTTTGTGGTCTTCTCTGAATTTGTCACCCTGAATGCGCCCAAAAGGCTACAACAGCACCAGCTTCCCAACCATACCCAAACTCTCTGAGTACCGCACTAGTTTCCATTCCCTCCTCAATTTCTGCAATTGCTTCCCCGCTTGATTTTTTGTCTCACCCCTGCATGGTGATTACAGGCAGCGCCACTCCTAGGTATGCCACATCCCAAGCACATCCCCGGTTTAACAGCAGTACTCAGGGTACCATGTAAACGCTGAACCAGTTCTGCTAGGAGATGTAAGCATCTCGCTTTTTTTTTAAAAAGCAATATGAAGGCACAGAGAAGTTAAATAACTCACTCACGCTGTGGCAGAGGTAGGATTAGCAATATACACCAATGGCGACTGCAGCAAGAAGTGGAAAACACAGCCAGCCACGCTGGTGAGGGAATGACTATGCCATCCCAGCAACCTCATTTTAAATCTGGTATTAAAAAGATGAGTCAATGTTGACAATGAGGAAAGCAGGATTGACGATTCAAGACGTTAATGTTCCTGGTCTAAACCAGAACAGTCACAGGACATACAGCAGCACTGGGTGATACCTCAAAATCAGATAACACATGGACCAAGCTCAGTGCTCACAAACACCACAGCCATGGCTGTGCTGTTCAATACCGTACTCCCTCCGAGCAAACACATCTGTCAAGCAAAAGACAAGTGAAAAACTGATAGCTGAACAGGACATGCAAGATGAACTGGCAGTCAGTCATCAGGCTTAGTCTCTAGCAGCTCAGGATACTTCAGCAAACAACCTGGTTAAAAGGCTAAATAGCCTTTTATTGATCCTTACTCAGTAGCAAATGTGCTTGTACCTATTTAATCCTGTTCATTTTATCATTAGCTTCAGAGCGGCACAACCGCAAGCCTCCTGGTTTTGTTTTTGATTTTTAAATCAATTTCTTGTTCACTTCCCTTTGGAGGGTGACCAGAAAGCAGGCTAGAGCAGCTGTACAGCGAGGAGCTCGCAAAGTCATTAGAGTAAGAGACAGCAGAAACACCTCCCTAACAATGAGAGCGGGTTTCTGCCTGCCAGAGCCAGAACCCTTGGCATTACTGGAGAGGAGATGCACATACCTGCCTGCCATCCTGTCCCACGTTGGTCTGTCCTCTCACTACAGTTCGAATGTTGTCATCCAACCTCCTGGAGAAAAGAATCTATAATGTCAAACTCATTCTTTACGTGCCAGACCCAAACAATTGTGGGAACCTTGAGAGCTACAGAACAGATTTAACATAAAAAAGCTGGTGCTATCAATGCTAAACTCACTTTTTTTCCCCCCCTCTCTCTCTGTAGGGCATCACTATCTTACATAACTTAAAACTCCTGTTGCAAATTTAAAAATTTCATTTCCTAATTTAATCAGGGCTTCTTGCATTTCTCTTCCCTTAAGCAATATTGTCTGTTTTCCCTTGTCCGTTTCCATTTCCACATATTAAAGTGCTGTCTCAATCACTTCAGGTTAGTAATGCCAGACTACACAGAAAATTCAAGTACTTCCTGCACGCTTACATTTATTTTGTACTTTTAGTACCAATAATGACAACAAAAAAATACATAATGAGTTTTTACAATTGCTACTTTGACCTCACAAACAGAATAAATTCTCAGCAATCCAGTCTTCTGGGTAGTTTGTTCTCTCAGCCTTCAAACTGTACTAAAATTTGGTACTTGTCAATTCTTAGTTTATTGTTTTTTCAAAGCTCTACTTTGCAACCCATCAGCTAAAATAACCTAAAAGGCATGTATTATACAACGGGACAAAGTATAAGAAAGAATTATAATTACAGTGAGTCATTTTCCTCTCTGTCTCACTATTAGACTTGAGCCTGACCCTATTCACGCCTTTACAGCAAATTAATTCCTATCAGCTGTAGCGCAGACTGTATTTATGAAACCTTGGTGACAACCAGACTACTCATCACCTGAGATGCAATGAAATGGAGAAATATTTACCTTATTTTCAATCTGATTTTGTTCACAACTTCATCGATGTTTGCCAAAGACTACAACATGAAAAAAAAACAACAAGAAGTGAAATGGGGAACCTTTTCACTGCGATACATGTCAGCTGTGATACCTAACACTTTCTCATGTGCGGCACTTTACACAGAGGAGAGCGATGACTTTGTTTTACACACGGAGGAACTGAGACACACTTCGGAACTCAGCAGCTCCTCGGGTCACATAATGAAGAACAGCAACGGACAGGGCAGGCCGGGGTGCAGCCCTGCAGGTCCCGGAGGCTCCCCGCTTCCCACCCAGCCCCGAGCCGCTTGCAGGGTGCCCTGAGCCCTGCCTCGTCGCCACAGCTGCTCCCGAAACACCGTGGTGACAGTGACCTCCAGTGGGCAATGGGGACAGAGTCCTCGCCTTCCCCGGACACCCAGCACAAGGGTGGAGGAGGCCTGCGTGCTGCCGGAGCTGCAGTGGGGGTATTGCAGGGGCAATAGCTCTCCAGGAATGGCAAAGGGAAAAACGCCAAGCCAGTACCACCAGCAAACTGACTAGAAACAGCTGAGAGCCAAAAAAGCCAGTGCTGCAGAGGATCTGAAACACGGTAAATGCTGGAGCTGCCTCACAACCCAGTCTTCAGCTGCAGAAACATCTCCTTTTGGCAATAGTTTAGTCCAAAACCGCCCCTAGGGCTGATTCGGGGAAGACAAAGTACAGATATGAGCGAAGGGCGATCTCATTCATTACATCTCAAAAGAAACAATAGGTTTCAAACACGGATGACTCTCTAGTGACATTTCACAGGCAACACCTGCCTTATTTGGCTAAAACCCCCGAGGATTTACCAGTGATGAATACATGGCAAGTTATGAAATTTACTGCAAGAGAAACCTCTATATAGAAAACTAATTTCTTTCTCCAGATCAAAGCAGGACTTTTAATGCAGCAAGCACTTTGGGTGGAAAGAAACTACATAATGACAGTGAGCCTCGTGAGATGCGAATTTAAGAAGTGATTATTGTTATAGTCATGCTACCTGTGTTACTGTTTAAAAGAAAAGGCTTGTTTAAACATGCCTTCAGTCACTTACTATCAGGTTACCCCTCGCACTGCGAGGGACGTACTGCGAGCGCTACTTACTTGCTCAGTGGGAAAGAGGGTATTAATGTATTCCACAGCGTTGAAATCTGCTCTGTCCAGTGGATCTTGGCTGGGAAATACCTGAAGAGAGGGAGGAAAACAAATACAATCAACGACACATCACAGTTAATTTCTGAAACTTTCCACAGTATCTACTACTTTTAATTCCTCCAGCACCCCTTTCCGATTGTGTTTCACAGCACTGTTGTAACAAGCATGCACAGAGAGCAGCCAGGCCTCTGCCCAGGAGTAAAGCAGGTACGTGCTCTGGAGGTCTCTGACCTATTAAAATTCCTGTGGATATCAGCCTGGATAAAGACAGATAATATACATGCATGCTTCCATGTACAGCCCCAGCACAACTGATGACGGGTGAGGAATTCCGGAGACACACAAGCCATTAATTATGCATCCCAAACCGCACTGATGCTTTTGCTGTTATCTGGAAAGGAAATCCCCTGCTGAGGCATCGCCCCTATCTTTGCCTGGGCCTTGCACGGCCCTGTGGTGAAAGATGGAGGATTTGCTTTTCACAGCCACGTAATAGGAAACATGATGAATTAAGAAAAGTTCTCTGTAGACTTGGGTTTGCCACTTTCGCATGAAAAAGAGGGAGAGAAACAGAATCTGCTGAATGATTCTTCCTACCCATGGGAGGCGAAAAGAGCAGCTGTGGTGTAAACATCTCATCTCTCCTCAGAAGTAGCGCAAACAATGCAAAAACAGCTGCCAGGCTTTGCTTTTTGTCCCCACAGACTAAAACATGCTCTGTTCCCTTCTCTGCTACCATATTTGTTTCATATTTATACAGCCATCAGCTTTGCACTCCATGGTCAAAACCCTGCCTAGCTCACAACACCTCTGCACGTCACCCTGGTCACGCGCAGTATTTACATTGTTTTATGCATTTTGCAGTGTAAAAGCAGCAGTTTCATAAGCCCATTTAAACAAGAGCAACTTCTCCCTGAAACAGACCTCTTCAACAACTTTCCCAAATGTACTCCTGTGGCCAAGGAGAAGCAGGCAGCAGTTAAATACACCTGAGGTCATGCCCAGGTGAGGAAGATGCTCTGACGTTAGTCCATTAGCACAATTGCAGCATCACAACCAGCCTGTCCTGCTCTGGGCTCACAACTCCTGCAGGTTCAATTAATCCCAAATCTCCACAGGCATTAAGAGCAGCTGAAGCAAGGGGCGGGAGGGAAGGAACGTGAAGGCTAGTCAGGAACGCCACTTGCAAACTGCAGATAGAGATCGATGCTGCAGGCAGTTGTACCAGCCGACCTGGCTACTCCTAGGTCTTTGTCACAGCCTATTAACCACAAATGACTACCCCTCCTTTTGTAGGGCACCCACCTGCGTGTGCTCCCTACCCCACGTCAGGCAGAAGTCAGCTGAGCCAGGTCTGCCCATTTAACCAGAACCTGGCAGTTTTGCCCAAAGCTGATTAAGGAACACTCACAGGAACAACGGGATTATCGGGCTGGTAAACGCCAGTGAGGAAGCAACGAAAGGCAAGAGACAGTGCCATCCGCAACATCTCCCCTTGCTCAGGATGTGAGTATCTGCCTGCAGCCTTATTACCTGTTAAAATAACTCAGCCAGGAATACAGTTTCCACTGCTCAAAACCTCAAATCAAGACTGTGTCCAAAAGACATGTTTGACCTTGAAGAGACATTTTGTGGTTGATCGTTAGGTAACTCTCTTTGGTTGTACGATGTTAGAAATCACACCAGGCTTTTCTGGCTTTCAAACATACAGGCTCTAAAAAGCGCAGAGGATTCCTCTTCTGGACAAGTTCCAGGTCTCCTTTAGAAGCTGGCATTTAATTTAGCAATTTTCAAGATTTCAGCAAAAATGGCTCAATGGTTTACTGCCAGCTGTGCCAACCCCATGCAAAGATGAATTTGCAGGGTGTCTCTTTCTTTGGAGCAGTAATATTCCAAAGCTAGCACAGTTTCTCTGTGGGTGCTGTGCCACCTTCCTCACCTTCTGGTGCTGGGCTCACTTGAGGTGCTGTGCCAGGTACTGCGGGTCTGCCCTAGTTCTTTGGGGAGAGCCACCAAAAGTGATCTGCAGGCCTCAACACTCAACAAAGTGAGAAAACTTTTTTTGAGTGATACTTTGAGAGACTGCTCCTGTTGCCATTCGGAGACTTCTACTAAAAGAAAGAGCTCTTCAGGCTGAAGGGTTGGCTGAAGCCAGCGCAAGCTCAGTCATTCTCCAACAGACACATGATTTTACCCTGGCAACAACAAAAGCGAGACTCCAAGTGCCACAAAGGGTTTTAGGGAACATTGAAGGACTCGGGCTGGAACGTAATACACTGATCACACAAGTCAAGCCAAGGCATTTAGACTATCCTGACTGCAAGCGAGTGGCAGGCCATTCGGCTCCATTAAGATGATTTACATACCAAGCAACAAGGATTTAATTAGAGGACAGAGAACAGGCGTACCCCACGTTCCTCAGTGATGGGGAAGCAACCAGACGAGATATGCCCAGCTGCGGCCAGCCGCAGGACCGGCCCCCGCACCGCGGCGGAGGGTGACAACCCCCCAGCACTAACGTGACCCGGGGGAGCCGAGCCGGCGGCCACCGCAGCCCCGGGACACCGACAGAGCCCGCCCGCCCCGGGGCTAGAGGGGCTCAGCCCCCCACGCCAGGCACCCGGGCCGCACCCGCCTCCAAGCACGGTCAGCTCGGGGCGTTCCGGGGCCCAGCAGCGGAAGGCCCGGAGCCCGCTGTGGGATACCGCCAGCCCCGCGCCCGGCAGCGCCCGCCGGAGCCCTCACAGAGCGGGCACCGGGCCGCGCCCACACCCGGCCTCACACCGGGCGGGCCCTGCCGCACCCCGGGGCCCAGCCGGCCCCCGCCCGGCCCCGCGGCAGGCCGCCCCGGCGCACCTGCTCGATGGCGGCCTGCACGGCGGGCGCCAGCTCCAGCGCCGCCTCCAGCCCGGCCGCCAGCTCCGGCTCGTCCTCCTCCATGGCGGCGCGCCGCTTCCGGGCCGCGGGGGCACGCCGGGATGCGGGAGGACACACCCCCTCCACCGCTCCGGCCCGTGGGGGCGGGGCCTGGAGAGAGGGGGCGGGGCTTGACATGGGCGGGGGTCGCGGGGGGGCGGGGTTTGCGGCGGGAGGGGGCGGGGGCCTGCCGCCCGGCGGTGCGGGGCGCGTCCCGGCGGCGGGAGCGGGAGCGGCGGGAGCGGCGGGGCCGGTCCGTGTCGTGCCGAGCCGGGCCGAGCCGAGCCGGGCCGAACCGAGCCGAGCCGGGCCGGGCTGGACTGTGCCGCCGCCCGGCCTGCTGTTGACAAGCGGCGGCGGGAGGCAGCGCGGCGGCGGTCGTCCCCATGTGGCGGACGCTGGCCCTCGCCTCCGCCTTCTTCCCGGGGCTTTTCGCCCTCTGCATCCGGTTGCTGCGCTGCGCCGCCCCGGGATGGAGCCTCAAGGACCGCATCCTCCTCAGCGGCAGGTACGGGCGGGACCGGCGGGAGGCGACACGGACCGCGGCGGGCAGGGACCGGGAGCGAGAGCCGGAGCGATCCGGGCGGGCCAAGAGCACCGAGCCCCGGCGGGTGGGAGCCTGCAACCGGCGGGTGCCGCGACCCCCGGCAGCCCCGAGCCCGGACCCCGCGAGGGGAGCGGGGGCCGTGGGCAGCCCTTGCCCGGCCGTACCCCCCCCCGCCGTGGCAGGTACCGTTTGCGGAGCGGGGATGCTCCGGTGTAGCCCTCCCTCTGCCCGCGGGCAACCGGGCAGGGTTACCGCTGATCCACGGGGGTGGAAGGGACGAGACCTGGAAACAACCCCCCTTCTCCCCCCTCCCTCGCCGTGTCCCCAGGTGGCAGCGCCTGGCACAGCCACCCCGGCCACGTCCCACGGGCGCGGGGCAGAGCACCTCCTCGCCATGACAAGGCTTTCGGGGCGTGCACGGCGTAGGCGTCGAAGTGCCAACAGCTCTCCTGGTGCAACCACGCCGAGGCCACCACCCCTGCTCCTCGGCCCTTCTGGGGCGACATTTGGGGTGACCCGTTTCTCTCCTCTCGGATGCAGGTTGGTGTCAACGGTCCAAGCCACGATGGCAACGGTGTCGGGGATCACGGTTGTCCTTAACTGCAAGGACGTGGTGTACGACAGGTAATCCCATCCCAGAGCCTTGCTGCCCCGTCAGGAGCACGCGGAGGCTGTGGCCGGCCAGCTCGCAGCTGGAGTATTTCATGCCAAAGGCTTGCACGTACAAAGGGGAGAGGAAAACCAGTTTCATGTTCCTCTTTCCTCCACTTCGGGCGAAGGGTTGGGCAATGCGCTGGCCGGACACCCCCTGAAAGGCGCTGGGTTGTTCAGTGCGCTCAGACCTGGGGGCTGCTCTGCCAGCACGGGGCGTCTCAGCCCTGAGGATGGGCTGTGACATGGGCCCATAGATGAGCGAAAAAAAAAAGGCATCATCATCAGCGCTTCTAAAGGGGTAGGGAGTCCCCTCGGTGGAAGCTGACATCGCTAATGAGTCAAGCAGACTTAGTGAGAACTGATTTTTAGAGGTGTGTCACCTTCTCCCTGCCAAACGGATTCTGGAGGAGGCCAGAAATGAGAAAAATTGGTATCGAGTTTGCTCTGAAGGAAAAATCACATCGCCTGGTCCTCAGTGCTCCGAGATAAACTGCCCCAGAAGTGGCTCTTGGCAGGAGTGATAGCACAATCTGGGGCAGAAGGCTTAAAAACAGAGCTATTATCCAGATCAGCAGAGAAAATTGTAGGAGGGAAGAATATAATTACACTGAGCTGGAATTTGACCGTCACGCACCAGATTTTAGGGTGATTTTTAGGGAGGGCTGCCCTCTCAGTCATTGCAGACTCGCTTTTAGTACACAGATGTGAAATGTCCTACCTTGCTCTAGATGGTGACATCTACCCAAATTGCTCAGTCCCGCTTAACCCAGGCAGTCTAATGAGTTACATTTTTGCTCTAAAATAAAATATCTGCTCTATAGACAGGGCAGATGCCAGGGCGCTGCCAGCAGCCCTCCTCCTCCCCGGAGCTGTGTGCTTGCCTGGGCACTCTCAAGGCCGACAGCTCTCAACGCGAACACTTTGTGGCCAGAGACCTAGATTTTCTTTGAATCTGAAGGAAATGGAGCTCAGTGCTCAGCAGGGAAAGCCTCAGCGAATGACAGCAAGACAGAGAGCCAGGAAGAATCACAAAGGTTGCAGTAAAATTTGCCAATTTATTTACACAGGCAGACAATCATTATATTGCTGGCACCATAATTGCCCTCCAAAGCCCTGAGCAAGTTTTGCAAACACAATAGCTGGTCACTTCCCCTCCCTGCTTTACATCACTTACATCTTTTTATCTGGAATAGGGACGCATGCAACAATTTTTTTCTTGAGATGGCAGGAGAGGAAAAGCAGATTAGCAGATTTATGCGGGCCTCAAGCTACATTTCTTTAAGCAGCAGTGTAGGGTGGTGTTTTGGTTTGTGGTTGGTTTTTTTGTTGTTGTTGGTTTTTTTTTAATCAGTGTGATTTCACTCAGGACTTTTTAAGGAGCCTGATGTCCCTGCAGAGCGGGGCTTGCTGCTGCCTGGATTGTGCAACCAGGATTCCGACATGCTTTGGGAACAGGCAACTGCCTGCAATTATTTCCCAACAGACAAATGTCTCGCGGGGGTTTATTGCCTATATTAGATATTTTGCACTTCTCTCTCCGAAGTCCGTGCCAGGCAATTCTGAGCTCTCCGGGTGCTTTCCAAACGCTCCCCGAGTTAGGCAGCCAGCCGAAGCGGTGCGGCAGGCAGAAAGGATGCAGTCTTGGAGCTTTTCTCCTACCAGGCATCGGCTGTGGGTGTCCCGGGGCTTAGGGGAGAAGATTACCCGCTGCAAAGGTGTCGGATTAGTGCTGGATCCCGAGCGGTGCTGTGCCCCTGGCCCGCACGGCAAACACCCGGCTGGAGGGCTAATCAAGATCCTCCCGTTAGCGCCGTGTTTGTGCTTGGCTGGGCCGAGCTCGGTGCCTGGCACGGCCAAGCGCAAAGCGGGGGCAGCGCCGAGGAGGCGTCCTCCACGCGTACCAGGTACCTTTTCTCTGCTGAGCCGAATCAAGTTAAACTTCGCCACCTCTCAGCATACCATCAGCTTCAAAATCCGCTGCTTCCATTTCAGACCTAAAGACTCCCTCCCACCTTTTAGAGCATTGCGAGGTGCTCAGAGCCATTGCGATGCCCCTGTGTGTGCTCCTCCTCCCCCAGGCACTGGCTGGCCGTAGAGTACATCTGGGTCCTCGTTCCCTACATGACCTACGACATTTACGTCATGTACCTCTGCCACTGGCACAAGAGCCGGGACAGGGGAGTCGGGGAGAAGAAGCACTCGCTGGCCAGCGTGCGGAGCTTCCTCCTGCAGGAGCGGCTGATGGTGACCCACCACCTCTTCATTCTCGTCGTGCTCACTCCCATCACCCAGGTAAGGGCTGGGCACGGCCGCTATGAGACCCAGCCCTGCGTGGCTGCAAGGGCTTGCAGTCAAGGCTGTGTCTGGCAAAGAACCTCTGCCGGTCAGGAGCCCGTGACCCCCTGGAGATGCCCGGTGTTAGCTCCTGGCCACCTCTCCAGGAGGTCCCCGTACTCACCGCTGGCTTTATTTGCAGCACTTCAGGGGAGAGCTGGGGGACTTCTTCGTGGGCTGCATCTTCATAGCAGAGCTGAGCACGCCTTTTGTATCACTGGGCAAAATCCTCATGCAGGTAGGTGAGGAGGGACGGGGCTCAGGTCTGGACACCCCCAAGCAGCTCGCACCCCTTCCCCACCCCAGGCTGCCCTTCTCCATCAGCCCCTGTTCCCACAGCAGCTGGACTGGGGGTCCCAGGGGCTGGGGGGGGGGTCTCGGAGGGGGGGCAGCCCCACAACTGTAACCCCAAGCTCCCCCAGAGTGCATCCTTCCTCCTGTTAGGTTCCTATCCCTTTCCCCAGTAAGCAGCACGCTCAGTGGCATCCCCAAACTGGGAGCTGTGCTGTGTCCTGGTGCTGCCCCCTCCTGTCTGTACCTCCCCCCTGCACCACAATCCCTCCTGTCCCGGCCCTCTGCCCCCCACGTCTCCCTTCCTCCTCCATCCCTTCCCACCCTGCTTCCCTGCTCCATCCAAAATGCTCCCCGCATCCATGCCTGCTGGGTGCTGGGCTCCATGCTCCCAGCACAGTCAGTGCCCGAGGAGCGATGGCGTTCTGCTCACCCCCACGATCAACCTTCTTCCTTTCCCCAGCTCAAAATGCAGGACACGCTCCTGCACAAGGTGAACGGGATCCTCATCCTGGTGACCTTCTTCCTCTGCCGTATTCTCCTCTTCCCCTTCATGTACGCAGCCTATGCCAGGCAGGTGGGAATCCCCGTTTACATGGTGCCTTTCCGCATCCCCCTGCACTGCAACATAGCCAACGCCTCCCTCATCGCGCCCCAGCTCTACTGGTTCAGGCTCATCTGCCGCAAAGCCGCCCGACTCTACGGCAGCTCGCCTGCTGACAAAAGCAGATAACGGCCGGCAGCGGCAGCCAAGCGCGGGGGCAAACCTCCCCCCAGCTCTTCCACCTTCAATGCCAGTGCTGCGGGGACCGCCGTGGAAGCAGAGCGTTGGAAGCAGTGATACTGCTGGACTGTTTTAGCTGGAAGCAGCCTCACCGTCTCCACCGCTGTGCCAGGCAGCGCCAGCCTGGGCTAGGAAGACTTTCTTCCCACGCCGCTCCAGTGCCTTGTGTCCTCCCACCCCTGGGAGCCGGGGCAGGAGCCAGCGAGGAGGAGGAGGTCTGCCCGTAAGCACGACATTCCTTCTGGGATTCAACACTGCAGCACCAAACTAACAGTTACACGAGAGGGGTTTGTCACAACCCCCTTCAGCATCTTTCAGGGCTGACACCAGCACCGAGCACTGCCTGAAGGAGCCTGCAGCCCGGAGGCGATGCTGGAGCGTGCCCAGCCCCACGCAGCAGCACTGGGGACCGCGGAAACCATGTGCTGGACCTGCCGCAGCCCCGACTCGCTCCTCCAGCTCATGTTTACAGCCTCCAGCTCGGGTTTACAGCCTCCAGCCGAGAGCAGAGCCAGGCCGCAGCGCTGTGGCACAGCCCTGCACAGCCCATTCCTGACCATTACCCCCTTCACTTCTACACTACAGCTGCATTCAGCCTCTCCCCTCCCACTGCTGCTGGGCTCAAACTCATTTAAGACTCCACTTAACCCGAAGGTGCTTTTCACTACAACTGGCTGTCGTCTGCGGCTGACAGTCCTGTGCTAGCGGGGCTCCGGTGGCCCCAGCAGGGGGGAGAGGCTCATGCCAGGATAGAGGAACGGTTGCACTGTCTCAGAGCGATGCCAGCAGGGCAGGATGCCCATGGCTGAAGGGCAGGACGGGGACAGGACACTGCTAAGTCCCCATCTCTGGGCGCTATGCAGAGCCCTCCGTCGGCAGGGGATGCACTTTCAACCCTTTCCCCTAACTGCAGCTGATTTTATTTGCTCCACGTATCCGCAGCAGGTATGAGAAAGC
Source organism: Pluvialis apricaria (assembly GCA_017639485.1). Classification (NCBI taxonomy): domain Eukaryota; kingdom Metazoa; phylum Chordata; class Aves; order Charadriiformes; family Charadriidae; genus Pluvialis; species Pluvialis apricaria. The sequence goes on from CM030024.1 coordinate 4,438,703, forward strand.
CCAAATGGCACACCCTGCCCTGCACTCCCACCCCGTGGGTACCGGTACAGCCTCAGCTCATCGTACGGTCCATCCCTCCTGCCCCATCCCACTCCCCCACGAGGCGAGGGCTGCCAGGGAGGGAACCGGGTCAGTGCAGGAGGAACCAGCAACCCCAGAGCAGGGCACTGAGCTGTGTCCGTCCTCATCAGTTCAGCCCGTTTCCACCTTCAGTCACAGCAAAATGGGGACAGGCTTCCCGGCTTGCCCCACACCGCGGGGTTCACAAGCCACGCGGGTGTGTGCAAATCAGACAGCAGCAGTCCGGTTCCTTCCCTGCAGCCAGCACAAGCCAGGGCAGCCACCGCCTCCCTGCAGCCTCCCGCACTCGCCCGGGGTCGCCCTGCTCCAGGGCAGCCCCCCCGCAGCCCCCCGTGCCTGGAGACCTGTGGCCACTCTGTGCCTTTCATTCTGTCTAAAAACAACAGCTGGAAGGGCCGAGCACCCAGTTCTTTTGGGTGTCGGATCTTGTCCCAGCCACAGCTGTATTCTGGAAAGAACTAAAATAAAAGGGCCTCTTCCAACACGCAGTCGGTTATTGCAGAAACACTACTGTTACGTTAACGATCGAGACCAGCTGATGTTATAAACCGCTTGCTACCCGTTACAGATGTTTGTATCTCGCTGTTTCCATTGCAAATAATGTGCCTTACGTAAGGACCAAAAAAAAAAAAAAAAAGGCCAATGAGGCATCTCAGTTTGCACTAACACTGCCCTATTTACTACTGCACCTCTCAGCAGCCCAATAAAGATTTCCGTTCTGAGTCACACCACTGGATGTCTCTCCCATGTGCTGTTCATTTCAGGGTGGGGGGTGTTAACACAGGGGGGTACTGCTGCACCCCCAGGCAGGAGCAACGCACACGTATTTATTTCCAAAGGCACCTGCCTGTCCTGAACTCACCCGACTCACTTCCACGTGGTGAAGCCAGCAACCCGCCCAGGACTAGGAGAGGGCCGGCAGCAGGGAAGCCGGAGGGAAACGCTTTCCCTGATGCCGGAGGCTGCCAGGCTCTCTCTAACTCCAGACCACCAGCAGGCAAGGCTGGAGCCACGGGACCGGCAGCTGGGCTCAGGAACAGCTGTTTGCACAGCTATTCCCGCTGGAAAATTAGCGTGGCTGTTCCTACGCATCTTTACACGGCCCCTTCACTGCTCAGACAGGTTGGAAGAAAACACAGCAGGCGAGAAATAAGTTCAAGAAAGAAAACCAGATAGGGTTTATTACAGATCTTACAGCTTTCCATGTCGGGGTCCCCTGAGGCAGGGTCAGTGCTCTCCTCTGTCGCTCTCTCCAGCTTCTCAAGCTGTCTCCCCGGCCGAGCGGGCTCCCAGCTTGCTGAGCTTCTGCAGGAGGGTGCCACGCAGCGCCTTGTCACTGACGTTGTCCGTGATGGACTCCAGGAAGTGCCTCTCGTTGGCTCTCCGCAGCGTGTTGCTGGGGGACATATCGGCATTGCTGAACGTCTCGTACTGCGACAGGATCTCCAAAGCCACCACCACCAGTGGCTCGCTGCACTCCTTGTCTGGCAGCATGGCAGCAACGTGCAGCAGGTGGCAGAACATCTGGATGCAGATGAAGGACACCTCCTGCGTGGAGGGCCTGTCCTCGGTGGGGTGCGATGGGGGCCCTGCGGTGCTCTTGACAGAGCCCAGCAGGTCCGTCATGCTGCTGCAGTACAGCTGGACCACGTGGAGCCAAGCCTCTGCCGGCAGCCAGGTGGAACAGCTGGAGCCGCAGAGGAGCTGGAAGCCCCGCAGGAAGAGCACGGAGAACTGCAGGTAGCAAGCAAACGGCCGGAGGTTGAGCAAGGGCATGTACTGCACATACTCCAACGTGTACGGCACGTGCAGGACTTGCCTCTGCAGCAGGTTTTCGACCACGTGCATGAGCCTCTTCCATTCGCTGTGGCTGCACCAAGGGAGGACCTGTATGAGGGCCACGAGGAACCCTTTGCTGAAGAGATTCACTTCTTCAGGGTTGTCCACATTGACCGTGAGGAGCGTCAGCATCGTCTCCCTGAGTGCTGTGGACACGCAGCAGCACTCCATCCATGCCAGGAGCCCGCTGCCTGGGCCATAAGCTGGCAGATGCTGGGACGTCCACTCATCCTCAGGAAGCGTGCAGACCTCAAACAGCGTTGCTGGGACCTCGTTCTTGAAGTGGTCTCCGAAAAGCTTCTTCAGCCGGAGACCGATGGTCCAATCCAGTGATGCCACCTTCCTGTGAAGCCAAGCCAGCGACTGGACCCACAGCGCAGGGGAGGGGGCAGTTTCTGGTCTTACCACCTCACAGAGCTGGCAGAGGATGTTCAGCAGCAGGTCTTTGGTCTCCAGCGAAGGGAAGAACTGGTCCCTAGGCTGATGCCAGTACTTTGTGTAACCATCTAGAAGCTTGCAGAGGCTAAGGAGAAGCGGGAACGGGTGACAGGACTTGATCCAGTGCTCTTCTGAACAGGACTGGACCCCCAAAACCTTACTGAGGATTTGCAGGCTCAGCTCAATTTGAGCAGAGTTTGATTTCAAGTAGGGAAGGACAAAGGCTTTGGTCACCTCTGCAGGTGACACAAGCGGAGCAGCTGAGCTTGGCTGCATGAGAAAGGCCAGGAACTCAAGGAACTGCTCCTCTTCCCTCGCAGTGGAAAGCTTTCCCCATACTGCCTCCTCCAGACACCTCACCACCAGGCTGCGTGGCCTGCCTGGATCATTGTGGGTCTCCAGGAAGCTCAGTGCTGGGAAGGAGCAGAGGATTTGTGCGAGGAACTGGTGCGTTCCTAGGTTGACTACAGCAAGATTACAAACCTGCTTCACTGTGGCCTCAGGGTACAGCAGCATGAGCCTGGCCACAGAAGCCACCGCCCTGGTCAGGCCTTGATCAGACACACTCTTCGTGATCTGGTTGAAAGTCACATTCAGATCCTCCTGGAACCCCTCCATGACAACCTGCAAGTTCAGGGACAGACCTGGCCCACCCCAGGATGCCAGGACACCGGAGATCACTTTGTTTTTGTCAGTTAACGAAAGTTCAGTGTAACACTCCACAATGGCTTTGGTCACTTGCATCTGCAGCTCTCGGGCCTCCTTGTCTTGGCAGGACATAGCAAAGTTCACCAGTGTCTCCAGCAATTTCAAAACTAGCTCTGGTTTCTGGAAGAGAGCTTTGTTTTTCACAAGGGAGTCAACCCAGTCTCTTGAAAAGGCCCAGGTTTTTTCAGAAGCAAAAACGGAGCACATATCCATGTGCCGCTCCAGCTTTTGCTCAATGATTGTCATGGCAACTGAAGATACAAGGCTGGTGTCTAAATCCTTGCTCTTCAACCTGGCGCTGATCTCCTTGAGAAAGTCTTTGGTGATCTGTGTCAGCTCTAACACCACGCATCTCTCATCCTCACTCAGGTCTCTCGTCTCTGAGAAGCAAACCAGGTTCTTCCTGAAAGTGGTAAGAGTGTCCAGGAGCCGGTAGCTCTCATAGCAGAGCTCCTCAGAGCTGTTCAGGGTGCCCTGCAGCTCCTCTCCCCAGCCATGCAACAAGCTGCAGAGAAAGCCCAAGCCAACAAAGAGCTCCTCACGAGAGAGCTTGGCCATGGACAAGAGGCTCATGCTCCTCTCCGCTTCCTTCACCTTCTCATCCAGCCCCCTGTGGTGGAACTGGCTTTCAGTGTCGCTGGTCCAGAGGCTGACCACAGAGCTGATCTTGTCCAGGTACTCTGCAACAGGGAGGGGACTGCCCTCTGGCTCTAGCTCTGTCAACACGGACAGCAGCTCCACCAGGTTGGCCAAAGCATAGCACTTCATGCGGGGCAGGGCAATGCTCTGGTAGGTTTCCTTTAACCCCTCTATCAGGACCATGAGCAAGCTGGTGGCAGCAGGGGGGTCATTCAGAGAGCCAGAGTCACCCTTGAACCTCTTTGGGGGCTGGAGACCATCATCCAGAGAGGTCTCACACCCATGCTGACATATGAGAGTGCTGAACATAGATATTGTTGCATCCTCCTGTCCTTCCTTGTGTTTCATCACCTCCCACCACACGTCCAAGAAGAACCTGATGTCCGACGGAGACGTCTCACTGGCAACGTACTCCACCAAGTGCTCCAGCTCGCTCCGGCGCACATCCTGGGGCAGTGCAAGCAGCAGCTGCACAAAGAGCCGGGGAGCACCGAGGGCCTTGACCAGCTCAAAAAGGACAGTGCGGTTAACCTCAGGGATCATCCTGCCCAAGGAGAAGAAGTCATCCTCCCTCCATCCCTGGTCCAGCGAGGTGGGCGGCGGGCCCGGCAGAAGGACTTTAGCCCAGACGATGGCCACAGCCTCCTTCTTCCAGAGAGTGTGCTGCAGCGGCGAAGGGCAGCGGGCGCCGATCTCCCGCAGGGCGTCGGTGATGGGGGGTCCCACGCGTGGCCAGTCGGCTTTGCGCAGCTCCCGCAGCGGCCGCGGCTGGCTCAGCCGGGCGGCCAGCAGGAACCCGCCCTGCAGGATGGCCGTCTCCTCGCACACTCCCCACGGCCCTGCGCGGAGACATCGTTACCTCGGCCCGGCCCCGCTCCCCCCCCCTCCCCTCCCCGGCCCCGTTCCCCCCCTCTCCCGCACCCACCGGGCTCCATGGCGGCGGCGTGACCGACACGCGCCTTGGCGCGCTCTGACGTCAGCGCCGGTAGCCCCGCCCCGCCCGCAGCGCCCCCTGGCGGACCGGCGGTGGCGGCGCCGCCTCTCCCGCCCCTTCCCGCGATTAATTAATCGAGAGCCTAATTAAAAAGGAAGAGGAACTTCGGTGCAGCGCCGTGCCGGGCAGCTGGAAAAAAAGGCACTCACGCCGTCCTCCCGAATCGCTTTTATTCGTTTAAGGGCGGCGCTGGCAAGAGGCAGCCCCAGTTTCAGGGGTGCAGCTTACACGGGACACGTTTAATTTGATCGTTAACACGACTCAAAATCATCATTGAACTCGAATCAAAAAGCTCAAGCAACAAAATCAGAGAGGAATTTTTCCGGTTTGAACTCAGAATATTCACTACAAGTGCTGACGTGCCTCGGCGACTGCCAACGCTGCTGATTTTGCCTGGTTTTCTGTTATACTTGTTTAAGGTTTTAATCAAGAAATATCAGAAACCAGACATCATGCCCAATGCGGACAACGCTTGTAACTCCTCCCTGCACTCCCAGCCCTTATTCCGCTAGCAAAAGCGGAGTGACTTCAGTCCAACAGAATAAACCCAGAACTGTTACTTCCAAAGGCAGTTTCTCATCAAACGCTAATTGCAAAACCACAATACACTCATTTCAAGTTGCCTCCCGGCGCCTCAGCAGACAGGGCAGCGCTGCTACACGCCCTGCAGCACGGCCTTGGCTCCCGCCTGGAATGTGGAAGGCTCCGTGCGCTGCCGTCAGGAGACGGGTACGCAGGAGCTCGGTACGGGGTGGAAACCACCACATCAATGAGGTGCCCCCAGTGAGAAACGGGATTCTCAAACAAACAGGTCACCTTGAAAACTGGGGAAACACCTTGGAATGAAAACGGGGTTTGTTCCAGACTAGACAGTCACATGCTTCAGCATGATGATTTTTCTGTTCCCAATAAAGAGGCGTGCACTACGATAGCCGAACTGCTCGAATCCTCCGTACACAGCCCTTCCCTTCAGCCCAACACTTTGCCACAGAAGTGGAGTACCTGTGACACAGCCACAGCTACCTGAAAATCTCTTCTCTACGCTGCAAATCCGGGACAGCTAAAGTCACTTAGTTAGTGAATTAAATGTTCTAATAAATCTAGCAACTTCTTTTTCAAGTATAACAACAACTGAGAAATGCGAGTTTTTCCTTGTAACTGATGGCCCCTGTTTTTGAAGCCATGTGCTCGACCTGCTCCTTACTGCACAGCCTAATTTTTTTTGAAGGAGAACAAGCCATTTGCTCAAAAGGAAAGAGTCACAGTAAGAGACACAAGCTTAAATCAAACAAACCCACCAGCATGGGACATTACAGCACCCTCTTACTGGAAGGGGTAATGCAACACGTTACATATGATTGGCATTTCGCTCAGATGAAAACCAAGGCACGAACGAGCAGTCCAGGCCTCTTCTCCAGCTAAGCAGAAGCCTTCTTCATTTTTTGCGCAGCAAACCATTTGTCGCTGTTGTCCGCTGCCATGGCCTGCACAAAGAAAAGCGCGAGCACGTTCAGAACAGCAGCCGAGTGCCCAGACGCTCGGCTGCTCACGCTCACCAGCCTCTCCCACAAACCCAGACTGATCACAAGGACACTTTCTAATTTGGAGGAAAGCTATTCTGATGGATATGGGGTTTTTTTGTTTGGTTTGTTGTTTTGTTTTGGTTTTTTGTTTGTTTTTTTTTGTTTGTTTGTTTTGGGTTTTTTTTGTTTTGGGTTTGGTTTTTTTTTTTTTTATGTACTAGCAAGGAAAACAGACACTCAAAACCAATGTTCTCTGCTGCAGCAAATAAAGAGATGATGTGGTAATACAAGAGCAAATCAGGGTAGTTTAAACACAGTCTTCCCAGAGAGCTCACGCTCCGTACCGGAGCGCCTCTGCCTCAGGAGGATGTCCAGCTGCGCTGACATTACTGCAGCTCACAAATCATTTTCTGCTGTAACTTACACCAAAGCACTGTTGACGTGTCCAGCAAGACACGCCACCACCCTGCTGCCCGGAGGGCGAGGCCAGAAAACTCTAGCCAGGACACTCAGTGAACTTTAAGAACTAATAAACTAATTTGTTTTTCTTAGCAAGAAAGCAACCTGAGCTAAGAGACTGACGGACTTCCTTCTTAGAAAAACTCCACGTGGATTGAAAATTAGATTCTACGGGCGTCTCTAATCAGGAAGAAAATGAAAGTGCAGACAGCTTTACTTACGTCGTCTAACAATTTGTCACCATTAGGGTCCACCTTGGACAGATCTCTGAATGCTTCATCTCCCACAAAGCAGATTTCATGGCCATCCTAAACCAAGTTCAACAGCAGGTAAGTTAGGTAAGTGGCAGAGAGAAATTGAAATCCAATTTAATCACTATTTCCAGTATTACTCACAGGATCAGCCAAAATAATCACTTGCACTGTGGCTTTGCCAGGTGTGTCCAAGCTAACCAGAGGTGTTAAAATTTTCTGATTCTCCTTTTTCATCAGTGCTTCGATGTTTGGCAACTTAAATGGAAAACAAAAATCAACCCTAGTCAGACAAAGATCAGATGCATCCAGGTGGTTCTCATTTAGAGTTCCCTGTTACCCACAACTCCATGCATTCCCATTGTGAAAAATATAAAGAAAGTATCTGCTCAGCATTATTTTTGTTCACATCTGAGATATTTCGCTAATACTAAAAATTAACCTTCCACTAGTCAGCTCTGGGTAATGAAAGGGATAAGGGAAACGTGATCGCCACCTCTTCCTTTGCACAGGAGAAGGCAATCCGCCCAAACGCTGTCCCGTGATCCACCGTGCCTCCAACAGCCTTCAACTCCAACTTACACTGAAAGAGGACAAGAGAAAGCCTGACTTGCAAGGACGCTGTTCTCAGTGCTGTGTTCGCTCCAGCTTTTCACTGATGCAGATGATTTAAAAAATCACCCATACATATAATTCCCAACAAGCCACAATTACTGGAGCAAACCACAGCTTTTTTTTAAAAAAAAATGCAGTTAAGCATTTAATTTAAATTAAAGATAATTATAATTATTGATAATTATTATTAAAGTTAATAATAATAATTGAAATTAAAGTTGCTTCAATTCAGAACTTTTTTTCCCTTTAAGATTTTGTTCTCATGAAACGAGAGGATTCTATGATGAGATGCAACTCTTAAAGATCAGAAGTGGGAAGTTTTCTAAGGACTAACCTGGTTATCCGCATAGCCCAGCAAAGCCCATTGTTTCTCCTCATCCTTCTCATATATTTTCATCCCGAGCAAACCAGACCAGTAGTTAACAGACTTCTGCAGATCGGAGACACCCAATGTTACTTTCAGCACAGGATCTGTAACATTGCAATGATTTGAAATTAGTTTACAAATAGATTGTAGTTTTAAATGCATGGTTTTACGTTCCTGAGAAGTAACAAAGAAATAACAAAAACATGCTCCGTTTTGTAAAACGCCATGGAGAAAAATGCACAGCCCATTCTAATACCCACTCATAAATCTCTCCTGAACACCACTAAGAGCGAGCGTGTATGTTTCACCTTGCTTGAGCTGTTCCTTGTTTTCCAAGTAGAACTTGTATCCCCCTGGGGCTTCAGTTTCAAAAATGCCGGCTGCGACTTCTTTGAGGGGCCACCCCATCTTCTTAGCATTGCTCACGGCCTGGCTGGACACAAGCGTTATGCCCTAGTGAGAACAGAACAGACACACACAAAATTCATAGAGTGGATGCTGCTGAAGTCCTACCTTTCAATAGTCCGTCTCTATGAACAACCAGAAACAAACCAGATTACTTTTTATAACAGATGGACCATGTGATCTCCTGACAACTGGGTATCTTGCTCCTGTGAAATAAGCCTAGTATTACTGCACATCCCACATATATTTAGAATGCATTAGTCTACCTTTCTTTCACACCAAAGGGAAATGAAAAGCAAAAGAATTTAAAACTCTGATTTGACACATTGTACAGAAGCGGAAAACCAAGTTCCTAACTGATCTACCAGGTTAGGCAGACATCTGTGGCTCCAAGCGCCTGTTCCCTGACATCCCGCAAACTGGGGGAAGATTATTAGCTCAGGGGAAACAACGAGCAAACATGTTACACATATTCGTAGAAGAAACAAGAGATCCTCACTGGCTAGTAAATAGCTAATAGTAAATAGCTAGTAAATAACAAAGAAATAAGTAATAATAAATCAAAGTGCTTTCCTCCAGCAAGATCCTTCCTAGCTAACCATTCCACCTGGGATCTGCCAGCAAATACCAACTGTCCTACACCCACAGCAGCTGAGTTAGAACATGCTCAAGGAAGCGTTTCCTGTATCCTAAGTGAGCATAAAGCTGCTTTAGTTTCTGCTCTTCCAACTTAGAGACAACTACAAAAGCAAGAATAAAGAGCATTTAAGGGACTAAACAGAATTTAAAAAAACAACTGGTACAACCTATATGCCAAACAGACTCCTAATCATAAAAACAAAAAAGCTTATCATAAGAAAAAAGATTTTGCTGCTAAGTGTGGTACTTACCAGAAAGTCATTGCCCAGGCGATATTCTCCAATACCATAATTGTAAGTCAATTCTGCAACAAAGTGATTGTCTTCTGGCCCGTAGCCCACCATCGTTTTGCTCCATTTTCCATCATAAGGGCTGGAACATCCATATTTAATTGTCACGAGTATTAGAAATAAACATCAAGAACTGCAAGTATTAGTGTTTCAGGGAAGAAAACTACATTTCTTGAGTAAACAAATGGCACAGGCAACCCAGTAGCCTCCCACCAAGTAGGAGCTGATGCCTGTGATGGATTCTAAACGCAGCTCAGCACACAGCAGACAGGTAACACCCAGTCAAGTTTTGACCTTAGGCTGCCATCCACAACCACACAACAAAAACCCAATTCTACCTCCTTCTTAACAGCTCACATTTTAAGAGTGTAAGCTGCTCATTAGCTGCAATTACATGAGCACATCCATATTGTGAAGTAAGTAAAGCAAGTAGTTAGGCACCAGACTGTAAGATTTTTTTTTTTCACTTGTTAAGAAAGGCAAAAGCCTTGGGGGCTACCAGGAGGGATTTTTAACTCAAGACCCCAAATAGCCCTATGCCTGTAAAAAAACAATGTCATTGAATGTAATTCCAGGAAAGTTTAGAAATAATTGTATAAAGTTCCATATCAGTCTATAGCGCAGTACAGCAACACTTGTGTTTCAGTGCAAACATCATACCTACACAAAAAGGGGAACTGTTGATTCCAAGGGAAGTACTTAAAAAAAAAAAAAGAAGTCCAACCAACCCAAGCCCTATTTCACCTATAAAACAAGGAGACACATCTGGCCATGACTGGTAGGTGTTTTATGAGAAGCAGCGGCCCGGGGAAGGCACACAGGCACTACTCACCCGTTGCAGGTGGCTTTGCAGCCCTCCTCGAACTCCTCGTGCCTCAGCACCTGCAGGGCGAGACCCGGGAAGAGCCGTCAGTGCAGAGGAGACCCGAGACCCCTTTCCCCCTTCCCCCCCCAGTCCCTGCCGGGCCCGACACGCCGATGGCGGTCCCGGGGCCGGAGGAGCTGCCCCGCAGCCACGAAGGGCGGAGAAGCCACCGTCCTCCGGTGGCAGTGGGGGAGCCCCGGGGGCCTCCGTGCTTGAGGGAGGTGGGTGGGTGGGCGGGCGGGCGACCCCCCTTCCCCCTTCCCCCTTCCCCCTTCCCCCTTCCCCCTTCCCCCTTCCCCCTTCCCGCCTTTCCCCTCAGGGCCCGCCGCGCGCGCTCACGCTCATGCCCAGCAGCTCGCGGTAGAAGCGCGCGGTCCGCCCGCGGTCGCCCACTTTGAAGACGAAGTGCAGCGCGCGCCGGGCGGCCATGGCGGGGCGGTGACGTCACCGAAGCGCGCCGCGCGCCGCCCGCCCTTCGTCGCCGCGGCGGTGACGGCGGAAGATGGCGGCGCTGGGGAGGCTGCGCCGCGCGCTGCTGCGGCCCGGCGAGGTGGTGGCGGCGGCGGCGGCGGGGCGGGCGCGGGGTGCGGGCGCTGCGGGCGGAGCCCCGTGCGGGGTGCTGCCGCCGGAGAAGGGAGCGTAGCGCGGCGGCCGAGGAGCGGCGGAACCCCCGGGAGCCCCCACCGCCGCCGCCGCCAGCGGTGGAGCGGAGCTCGGCCGGGCCGGGGCTGTGGTACGAGAAGGCGGCGCCCGGTGACAGGAGGCTGGGGTGAGGCGCGGGTGGCACCGCGGCGGGAGGGGAGCTGGGCCCGGGGAGCGCTTTGGGTGCTGGCGGGGAGCTCTGAGCCCCCGGTGGACCCCCGCACCAGTTGCTGGGTGTGGTGTCTGCAGAATTTGGGGCAAATTCCAACACTTGGGGGGTTCTGGGTAGAGACTGATACCTACAGCCGGTCTAAAGATACCGGGGGGTCTCCCAAGTGGAGTTCCCAAACCAGAGACTGAAGGTGGTGTTTGCATCACAGCTGTTTTCTCTGACGAATCTCTCTGCAGAAAAGTGGTGACTATCGCCAAGTCGAAGAAGTTTCGGGATCATCACGGGCAGGTTCTGCTGGAGGGTCAGAGGCTGATCAAGGATGCCCTGGAGGCGGGAGCTGTGCTGCGGACTCTCTTCTTCAGCACGGTGGGGCACCTGAAGGAGCTGCCCGAGGCTGAGCTGAAACGAGCCAACTTAGTTAAGGTGAAATTTGAAGATATTAAGACCTGGTCTGACCTGGTAACTCCTCAGGGGCTTATAGGTAAGTTGCCTTGGAAACAGTCACAATGCTGCTCAAAGGGAAACTTATTTCACACTTAACAAGTGGATAATGTCTATCTGTTCATAACCTTGCTCTAGATGTTCTGGCAGTGTGTCAAGAGTGGCATAATTTGAGAGAATTCCCTTTTCTTTGGCGTGCTGTGGTAACTGAAAGCGGCTCCTAGAGTGTGCTGAATGCTCATTTTTAATAACACGTTGCTGAAGCTCTGCTGGAAAATAGTTATCCTTGTGAAGTGACAAATTCTTCTCAAACTTATCTTAAGTACTCCAGCACCTCTTTAGTGAGATTCGGGCCAACTAATTGAGAGTTAAAAGACAGCCCTCTCCTTGGGGTGTGTTAGAAGCCTGTCAGCACTTTGTCTCCTCAGGGATCTTTTCCAAGCCTGACCATGCCAAGATGTCTTACCCTGCTGCTCAGCTAACCAGCTCCCTGCCACTGCTCCTCATCTGCGACAACATCCGGGATCCGGGAAACCTGGGGACTATTCTGAGATCTGCAGCAGGAGCAGGCTGCGAGAAAGTGCTGCTCACCAAAGGTAAGAGCCTTTCCCTGGGGAGAAAAAGTTTAGTTTGAGTAATATGGGGGGTAAGGCAGGGAGTAAGCGGTGCTTAAAGATGTTGTTCCCAAGAGTTTGTAAGCAGTGCCTGGCACAGACATGATTTGCTGCGGGCAGCAGCTGCTGAATCCATCTTTTCTGGAGCTGCTCCACTGTCACTGTTTTCCCCGCTTCCACCTCAGGCTGTGTGGATCCGTGGGAGCCAAAGGTGCTCCGTGCAGGCATGGGGGCTCACTTCCGTCTGCCCATCGTGGCCAACCTGGACTGGGAATCTGTTCCCAGCAACCTTCCTGCCGGCGTCCAGGTCTTCGTGGCTGACAACAAAGACCCAAGCGCTCAGGCTGAGACCGCATCCGTGCTGAGGGGAGCCAGCGGGGCTGGCTCTGCTCCTGCCAACCTGAAACCTCATGTGAAATCCAAACCCAGGGCTGCTCCTGAGAGCAAGGGTGAGGAGGGAGCAGCGGATGTCTGCGTCCCAGAGCTGGCTGCACAGTATTACTATGAGAATTGGACACACACGCCAGTGGCAGTGGTGATCGGTGGAGAGACCCACGGTCTGAGTCCAGATGCGCTTCACCTGGCAGCCAGCACGGGGGGGAAGAGACTGGTCATTCCCGTGGTGCCAGGCGTGGACAGCTTGAACTCTGCTATCGCTGCTGGCATTGTGCTGTTTGAGGGGAAGAGGCAGTTGCTGCGGAGGCACAAGGAGGAAGACGAAAGGCAGAAGCTCCCCGTAGTGGGCTGAACTGCTGAGGTTTGGGTGCTGAAGCAGCATCTTCCCTTTGGCACTCTGTAGAGTTAATAAAAGAGCAGCTTGGGCTGTTTGGTTTGCAGTAAATGGGTATTAAAGAGCTCTGGCAGCGGCGGAGCTGTGTCTGGATGAGCGTGTGGCTCCTGGCCGAGCCCGCGGGCACTCCGGCCGCACGGTGATGCTAGTGAGAAGGGAAACGCCATCGGGTGGGGGCTCTCTCGCCTTGTGGGCAGCCAGCTCCCCGCTGCCAGGCTTCTCTCGCTCTCTCACCCAGCAGATCTGGGGAAGCCTCGGATCCCTCGCTGTGGGGTCAGGGCGCAGCTGCCGCAGCAGCATTTGTGCTGGCCCGGCCAGGATGCTGCTGACAGCGTGTGTTTTCCCTTTTACAGCCCTGGGCTGTGCAGCCTGGCTGCTGCTAGCGGTTTTGGGGTCAGAAAGGCCAAATAGTGGCCACCTGAATGGGTCCTGCCTGTGCTTAACCAAACCCTGTGTTCCTAACAAGCGATGAGAGCAGCACACCCATCCTGCTGTGGGTGCCTGCCACATGCCAGGCTGGCCCGGGTCTGGCGGCGGTGTGGGGCGTCCAAGCTCCGGGCTCCAGCACTCACGATGATGCCACTGCCGGGAGGTGACAGAGTCTGTCCCTGCGCAGCCACCTGGGCGCTGCTTGCTCCAGCAGCCGTGCCTCGGCGCGGATGAGTTATGAATGAGGGAGGAGAAGGGTCGGGAAGGAGCTGTGGGCACTGCCACTCACTGTGGCCATCCCTCGGAGGGGAAGAGGCACTGCGCTCCAGGGAAGGAGATCCTGGGGCCCGCCTGTGCCTCCCCGAGAGCGACAAGTCAGCGTGCAGCAACCCATCTCCATGGAGCTGGGATGTGCCACACAGCCCTGGTCACGCTGGAGGCTCCTGCCCAGGCTGCACAAAGCTCCCAGCTTCACTGGCAGCTGCGTGTTGTCACTCCTGTGACAGTGCTGGCTGCCACCCCGCTTGCCGCACATTTAAAAACGCCTCCTCTAGTCTGGCGGAGAGTCGCACAACCAGCTACTTACCGCCAGCCCACTCTGTTGGCTCTGGTTTCCCATTACCACATTGAAATAATTTATGTAGTCTGCTCGAGCAATACCCAGAGACGGAGATTCAGCCTCTCCCATGCCCCAGCCCATCCGTGCTGCACACCCGTATCTGAGCAGCGCAGAGCGCTGCCCGGGCTGCCTGTGCAGTTACCTTGAGCCTGAAACTGCTCCAGCCGAGCAAGTCCACCTCCACAGCCCTCTTCCAGCCCCAGTCTCATCAAATTGACCCTAACCGACACAATTCTCAGGCAGAAAATTGCTGCTTTGCTCCAGTTCCTACCGAGTGGCTACCAGAGCGGCTGTTGCAGTGCTGAGCTCGCTGCCAGCTGAACCACAACGTTCGGAGGGGAATACGGGTTCTCCCTCTCAAAAAAAATCAGCTGCTGCTGCGTGACTAAACGCTACAGCCCCTGTGGTCTTTCAAACCACAAACCTGTTGCGATTGTCCTCAAACCAGCAGGCAGCCGCTGAGCACAGGCAGCTCAGTGCGCGCTGGGTGGCAGTGGGGGCTGGAGGCGACTGCTCAGCTGCTTCCACGCAGCTCGAGCCCAGCCCCGCACGGCCCTTACCCCTGCAGCGGGTGACTCACTGAAAAAGCTCCTTCCTTAAAAATCTCCAGTGAAGGGGATATGTGCTAATTTAGAGTTAATTTAGGGGGGTTGCTCACAGCCCAATGCCCAGGGAGGCACAGCGAGCTGCAGCTCCCAGCGCTGTCCTGCTCACGCCGCTCCTGCCACACGCAGCCCCCTCCAGCGCTCCCCGGCTCGGGGACCGGCGAAACGGGCAGCGCTGCTGCTCCTCCAACAGCTCACCGGTCAGTTAATCACCGCCGAACAGGAGAGCATCTGAAACGTGCAAAACACAGAGTGGATTTATACGGTTCCTGCCTTGCTGAGCTGGCGGCTTTTCCCAGCTCCCGCCGGGGTGGGTTGCTGCGACAGAAGGGGAGAGGCTGTAACGCTGCCATCGCTGACTAACGAGCTGAAAGGGAAAAGCGGTGGCTTGCACAACACCCGCTATTCACACCACACCACGCATGGCTCCGGGACACCGGCGGAATCCATCGCAGCCACTGCTGCGTCCGGCGAGAGCCGGGGGGGACCCTCAGCTGGGGGGAGGCTGCGAGTAGAGGCGATGCGGTGGGTGGGTGCAGCGAGGCTGCGCGCCCCCCTCCATGGTGTCCCAGAACAGCTCACGGGAGTCACCATCCCCACGTGAGGTGCAGTGAAAAGCCACAGGGGAACACACGCGACCCCGGCTCAGCTGCTGCAGCGCCAGGAGCCGCCGGCACTGACACCTACCCCCTGGGGCTCCTCTTCCCACACGGGTCTCGGGCGGGCTCCCTCTCCCCGATGGCAGGACGCGGCAATCGGTACCTCCGGGGACGAGGTTATTATAACGGTTTTATTACAAAGTTCCAATCACCATGTACAGTTTTTTTACAATGTCACTTTTCAGGGGGCTCGGCTGTGCTGCTTGGGTTAGGGAGGGATTTTTTTTGTTGGGTTTTTTTGGTTATTTTTTTTTTTTTAAAGAACAGCACCATTAAAGTTGAGTTTGGGACACACCTACGAAAAACAGCTCAATGAACTAACAGAGGGGAGAGGACAATTCATACCAGAGAGAGAGGGGCGAGGGGATGGGGAGAGCACAAGGGAGAGACGGAGAGGTGAGGGCAGCCCGATGGTGGTCCTCCTCCTGGCTCAAGAGAGGGAGGGAGGGAATATCCACCCGTCACAGGCGGGTGACCCCCCCGCGATACGCAGAGTCAGCACCACCTAAGGCTGTCGGTGCTTGGGGTGGGAGGTGGGAAACGCACCCGGAAAGGTCTCACGCCCAGGAGGAAGAGCTTGGCTGCACCATGGTCTTTCAGAGGTTGTCAGCAGTTAAGACTTTGTCTCGGCCTCGTCTGGGCACTCGCATGGGAAAGCAGGATGGGCCAGGGGCGAAGGGGACAGTTTCCTTATTGCTTCCTTGAAGTCATTTAGTCAGCAGGGGTGGTAGGAAAGGAAAGAAGGGGGAGAAGGAGAAGAAAAGAGCCCCGAGAACCCCATCCACTGCCTGATGCATACGTCGGGAAGAACACCATGCAAAAAGATTTGCCTGCTAGCTAGTGCCGTGTATAAAGTAACAATACGGTAACAGTTCTGGCCTGGTTATTAGAGAATATATCACCATGAAGCACAAGCGAAGTCTCCAAACGCCAACGACTCCCTGCTGAAAGTGCATCTCAAGGAGTTTGCTTAGGAGAAGGATTCACTGCGTAAAACAAGGCACCACAAGAAGGTTGGATACTGGGTCGGGCGTGAGGACACGCTGGAGAATCCACGAGTGGCGGAAGAGAGACCTAGTTTTAAATAATGTCTGTTGGTGCAGAAGCCCCCTTAGATGGGCTCGGGTTTTAGCTTGTCTGCTAGAAAGTCGCTGACAAAGGCTTCCACGATCTCGGGCGTGATCTCCTCCACATCCATCACGTACTTGGCCCGGGCCGACATGTCCAGGATGGTGAGCAGGGGCGCAGCCTCGGGCAGGTTGGTGTAATCCCGCAGAGAGTCAGTCATGTCATCCTGGAGGCCAAAACAAAAGGGAGAGAGAAGCCATCAGCACAGCCAGGACAACCAGGAGCATTTTGCTGCTTCCACATCGTGATCCAACCCACAAATATCTCACGAGCGCTTGGGCCTTGCGCCAGCATTGCAGGACCACGACTGCAGCACCCGCCTTGCTGCCTGCTCTTCACCAAAACCAAACTGGACTGATCTATCTCAGGATGGGATGGGACCGTGTGCTCCTCCAACCCTTTCTGCACAGGGTACAGCTCCCAGTACCCCCAGACTGACCCGCCACCCTGGAGCCTCTGGGGACGGAGCAATTTCGGCATCCACAGCTCAGCAGCTGGGAACACGTGCCGAACGTGGGGACTTGCCAGCCCTCTGCCAGCACAGCCATGGCCTTGCCACTCACTGGGGCGGATGCCGAAGGGACCTGGAGCAAACCAGAAAATGGGAATGGGACGAAGGCCTGTGCTTTGAGCCAACGCTGAAACCCCACCGGCAGGACCAAGTACAAAAGCCGCAGGGCTCCCTTCCCTTCGGCCAGGCACAGCACAGCTCTGCGCAAAGGGGAAAAAAAAAACCAACCTGTCTCTGCCGGGGCTGTGCAATGCAAAAGCTGGCGCCGGGGCGATACACCTCCCACTCCCGGCCAAGCCCACAACATGCGGCAGCCGAAATGGGGCGTTCCTCCGAGCCCCTTCCCAAGGGCGGTAATAGAAATCAATCCATCTGGTTAGCGGCTGGTGGCTCTGCAGTGCGTGGCGGCGGCGGACGGCTGGGTAACTGCTGTCGCGCCTCCCCTTCCATTGCAGGGGTTTCTGGCGCAGCCGGACCACGTGGCGGGGAAGGGCGAGCGGGGGCTGGGCCCACTGCATCAGGGCTGGGGCGCTCGGCAGCCCCCCAACTCTTCCCACCTCCCAGCCCAGGTGTCGGGATGCCTTGCCCTTTATCCCATTGCCGCAAAGGGAGCAAAAAACGTTTTTAATCAATGCAAAACCAGCCCAGACGGCGCTGGGAGAGGAATGGGAGGCGCCTGCTCCGGCCGTGGCCAAGCTGCTTTGTGCACGGGGGCTGGCGGAGACCTGGGGCCAGCGCTCCCGGCTATTGAGGTGACGGATGAATGGGACGTGCTGGATGCTCCCCATTCTTCGGTCCGGCCGCCGCAGGGACGTCGGGAGCCGGATGAATAGCGGCAATGTTTCAGGGAGGAAAATGCTTCACAGGCTCTGGGGGAGGGGGGGCAGGTCCTGGACCCTCCCAAACCAGCCTTTCCAACAAGGGGCTTATTCAGGGGCGCGGGGCTGAGCTGGGATGCTCGCAGACCCGTTAAGGCGGTGGGAGCGGGAACGCCTGCCCGGAAGGGGCTGACGGGGCTGTGGGAGGCCGTGGTGGGGGCTTGCCTGGCACGGGGGGGGCTGGGGTGCAGCGCTGGGGACCCTTTTGTGCGCAGGGCGGCTCCAGAGGCCCCGCTTGCAGCACACTGCGGCTGTGACGTGAGCATGGAGGGATGGAGCAGGCGCACGGACACGCAGCTTCTGCCACCTGCCCAGGCAGTGCCTCGGGAAGGGAACCGTAGGTCTGAGGGGGGGCTGGGAGCTTTTTCAACCCTTACACAAAACCTTCCTCATTTTTAAGGCTGCAGCAGGGCAAAATGCCTGCACAGGGGGAAAAGGGAGGCCAGGAGCCCCATTTTCTCATTTCCCATTTTCTCCAGCAGATACCCGGCTCCACGCACTGCAGCCTGCGCGTGCCCCAGACGCCATTCCAGCCACCAACAGCGTGGCCAGCTCAGGAAACAGCCCTCATTTCACAGAAGGACAGGCGAGCACTGCAGTGACATGCCCGGCTGGCCCCCAGGGCAGGACAGAGCGGAGCTGGGCTGGCGGTGTGAGAGCACAGCCACATGCCACCCCCGCTGCTCCCCGAGCGGCTCCTGCCTGCTCCCGGGGGCGGTTTTGTCCGGCATCACCTGCACAGCACAGAAACAGGCCCAGCCCGTGGGACTGGGGATGCCTCCTGCAGGCACCCCTTAGGGAAGAGGCTGGAGCACCAGTCTCTGTCCTCCTCCCAGGGTGGGAAGGAAGGCAGCAGCACCTCAGCGAGGAGGGCAACACTGGCTGGGGCGGGATGAAACCCAAACCCCAGCTCCTCTCCCCCTGCCCAGCCAGCTTTCCTGCCCGCGCAGCCTCAGGGCTCGAGGGGGCAGCTGGTGGCTTCCCCCACCTCCCCCCAGCCCCTCTTTGCCCGGCCCCAGCAGCTCCCTTCCCCGCCGTCAGGCTTTTCGACCTCGAAGAAAATGCAGCTGGAACGCCTTTGCCACAAGTAATATCCACCAGGGACTGAGCCAGGACTCGGGTCTGGTTTTGCTCCACGGTCCCCAACTAGCTGCAGTAGCTCCATGCCTCAGTTTACCCACCTGAACAACGGTGACAGCAGTACCCAACCCAGCTCAGTCCTTGTACGAAGACACAGCAGGATGCAGCCCTGCGCTCTCCTCCTGCTTACCTCGCCAGCCACAAAGAAGAGCAGCGGTGCCTCCTCGTCTTTGGCTTTGTACTTGGCGATGATTTTTTCAGCTATGGGCTGAATCAGTTGTTTTGCTGCTTCCGACTCTCCGTCATCCTCTGAATCTGCAGGGCACAGAGGTGGGGACACAAAATAAAAGAGGCAAGGCAAAAAGCAGGTTAGGATCAAACAGATGCAAACCGGCCAGGCACAGGCATCTCTATCCCACAGCACCACCACAGAGGAAACCAGAGCCCGGATGCACAGCACGAACTTCAAAGCCGCGTGGCTCTGTAGCAATTAGGGAGCAGCTGAAACGCGCTTTTCATGTGAGACAGGGAAACACGTAACAGAAGAGCAGCTCCTGCTCCCCAAATACTTCACCGCTCACTCCCCTGGTGCCGCTGGTGAAGCGCAGGGACAAACAGGCGTAAAAAAGCCGCTTTGCAGTCTGAGAAGTGTCGGCATGTTTTGAAGACCAAACGAACACACTGATCTGAGGCTGCCTGCCACCCCTGCCCGCCACCCACCATCCCTCCGCCTCGGGACGGCTGCTCGGCAGCTTTTCTGCTCGAGTCTCCGCAGCAGCAGCACTGTGAAGGCTGCTTTGATTTGACAGAGGTAGAGTAGAAAGAGATGGCAACATCAATCAAACGCCAGCCACCACTGAAGTTCAAATACTGAGCTGGAAAGAGGAGAGACTGCATCCTTGAGCAGCATCAAGATGAAACGATTTCAATTTGGGGACAACTTTTAGCATTAAAAATAAAAAAAGTAAGAAGGCAGAAGAGAGGGCCCTGGTCTCCTGCAGCTTGTGCAGCTCTTGTGGTCCCTGATGTAACCACCCGACAGGACCGGTCCGGCCCCGGGCTGAGACAGGCACTGCCCACACCCAAAGCACTCTCTGCCCTTGCTCCACACTTCCCTGCCCGCCTCTCTGGCCTCTCCAAGAAAAGCAGGGGACGCCAGAGACGCCACGTGCTGCATTTTAGGGTCTGTCCTGCGCGTGCGAAAGTGATAAATACATAGAGTTGTGGGGTGTCTGCAGGGATTGATTTTTCTACAAACAACCGCTGCTGGCAGCACTCCAGGCAGCCCTGCACACTCTGGCTAACCTAGCTCTAAACTCTCCGGGGGCGGATGTAGAGCGGTCAGGATTTATTCACAACCGGCTCTTGCTAAGCCTGCCTTCTCCTGGGGGTGCTGCTGCTCGTGCAGCGCAGGCACCGGTCTGCCGGGGGGGGTGTCCCAGCAGGACACGGGCTGACCAGGAGCCCCCATCCCTGACGCCTGCCTCGGTGCAGCACCAGCTTTGCCTCAGCCCCAGCACATCGCTGGCAGATTTCACCGGGACCACGCATCCCCTCAAGCGCCAAGCGAGAGCCCCAGCCGCCGGCCCGAGAGCACTCTCCTGACGAACTGTTTGCAACAAGGTGATAGAAAAACTTTGCTCAGAGCAAGATAAAAATAACTCTTTCCAGAGGCCTGCAGCGCCAGCCCCAATCAATCACGCTCAGCGTGGCCAGCAGGTCCTCCCCACACGAGGAGAGTATTTTTGGCTCTGCACTCACGTCCCCTGCTGGGCTATACTGAATAAATAATCAGGGTCAAAAGGAAATCTGGAAGGGAAGAAGGGAAAGAGCGAGAGCCACGTTATCAGCGCTGCAGAGAAGGGTGTGCTGCTCACAAAGGGCGTGCAAGGAAGCGGGACATGAGCCCTGCTCCCTGCACAATCCCAGCAGGCTCGGGGCAAGGGGGGCTTCTTCAGCAAACTCCCTCTGCAGCTCCAAGAGCGCTCAAGGGACAGCTGCGCACCTCCCGAAAGTCCAGGACCCCTCGGCTCGCTCCCCGGGATGCTATGTGCACCCCTTGGCTGTCCCCCCCGCGCTCAGCCTGCATTGCAGCTCATCCTGCTGGCAGGGAAGGGATGAGGAACGAGCCAGCTGCACTTCAGATTGAGCTCTAGGGCTGTTTCCAACCGCGGCGGAGCTTCATGTGTGGGTCAGCAGTGGAAGAGGGACAGGAGCTTTAGGGAAAAGCCTGCCCTGTCCTGCAGCCAGCGCCCCACAGGGGGGAATACCCAAGGATCAGCAGAGCACCAAGGAGGCTCCTCTGACTGTCACAGTCCCGCTCAGCCCAGGGATTCAAGCCCCGAGCTGTGGTTTCCAGCACAGAGCTGTAATCCCTCCCAGAGATGGAACGTCACATGTGCCTGAAGTCCCTGCTCCAGAAAGGCTTTTCCCATCTCCGCCACCACCGGCTGTGACAGTGTATTTCTCATACTCCCCAACACCTAATCAGCATTCCTCTTCACAGCTGCCACTAAAGCATCTCTGATATGACAGCTCCTCTCCACTGCAAATCACCACCCCATCGCGTCCCTCAGGTCGCTGGGCTGGAGCTGCAGGAGACCCACGGGCACGGGCAGGCTCTGGCAAACCCCTGCGAGCTGCAGCAGCCCGTTTCTGTGGTATGGGCAAGGCTCCAGGTCTGTCAGCCCCCTTGAATCCCCCAAAGGGACTTCACGGGGAACTCTCTCTCCCCATGGCCTCTCCAGGCACCAGAGCACATAGCGCTGCTCTCAGCAATGGAAACGGGTTGATGTCCCTTCCCATGGACACTGTCACCACTGGAGGCAGGTTCTCAGCCCCGTGGCCAGCTCTAGCTGAGCTGGCAGGTAGCCCAGCCCCCTTCCCGAGCACAGGCTCTGCTTTCAAAGCAGCAATGCTCCATACCTACAAAGAGAACGAGGCAGGGCCCCTCATTCAGCTGCACAGCATTGGAGTCCGTCAGCTCCAGCACGGGCTTGGGGTGCCAGGGGAACTCGCGGCATTCGATGTCGTTCAGCACCTCCACCCGCCCCTGCCGCGTGATCACATCTCCCTTGGAGTCCAGGACGATGAGAGTCGGGATGCCTGCGATGGAAGGAAAACAGGAGGGATCAGCCAAAGAGCGAACCGGCCAGCGACAGGGCGTGGGGAGAAAGGCCTTTTCCTATCGCCTCCGGCTCTGGCAGGAGCCCAGCGAGCACGCTGCACCTCCGCAGCTTATGCACGGTGTGGGAATCGGGGTCCCTGGATCCTGTTTCCGTCCTAGCAGAGGGCTGTAATTCAGCAGCCAGAGCAGGAAGCTGGGAGACAGGTCCTGGCATTGCCTGCCTTTCCCTGCCTGAGTAAACGCAGGGATCACCACCATTTGGTGCCCCTGGATGCAAACCCCACCATACCACACAGGCACCCTCCTTGCAGGCTCCCTCTTGCAAAGTGCCAGACAGAGATGCCTCCTGTGCGCAGGGCAAAGCAGCGCTGCCACGCAGGCACCACCGCCCCGGCGCTGAGACATGGCTGCTGCTGGAAGAGCCCGGTCTCCAGTTCGCAGGAACACACGCAAACCTTTTTGCAGGGTGGACTGCAGGCAACGGCGGCCAGGAAGCAGGGTGTGTTCCTTCCCAGAAGAAACGCCATCTATTTTAGCAGCCACAAAGTCCTCCATACCCCCCCCCCCCCCTCCAGCACTCAGCGGTAATCACCCAGCCATTTCCAGAACACAGGGACATGTCTAATGAGTCATGCATATTATTACCTGGTTCGGACACTGCTTCACACCACCCGAGCCCTGCAAGGCACCAGACACTGCCCGGAAAGGCCCTGGACTGAGCGGCAGCTGCACAGCACTAACCGCCGTGATTTAATGCTCAGGGGCACGGATCGCCCCTGGGAATACCCAATACCCACACCTCTGCAGGCGGAGATGGAGCGGGATCATACTGACCGTACATGTTAACGCCAGCAGACTTTGCCACAAGGCTAAGCCGCACGCAAACAAACCTGGCACGCATCTAACTCAGCCGCTACCCTCACAGCAGTCTGGCAGTGGCCACGGTGCAGGGTCTCGCCACCGAGGCCACCCTCCACACCCAGCTGCCGGTTTCCAAATCCTGCAGGACCAAACCAGAGCTACAAGCAATACTACTTTGGCAGAGCAAGCCCTCGGCCACCCCGGGATAGCTTCAAGGAGCCCAGCGGACTGCCCTGCCAAGAGGCTGGGATGGACGCAGGTCTGGGTCTGCTGGGGAACGGCACGTGGGCAAGAGAAGACTCCATTGCACACTGGTGGCGGCTCGTGGATCTCGAGCATGAAACCAGCTTCCTTCCCCCAGCTGGGGCACGGAACTGCTCGTTACTGAGCACAACACACCTCTGCCAGCCCTGTCACAGCACCGAGCAGGCGCCCTCCTGCCTGCAGGATGGAGGTCCCTGGTTTTTCCTTTTGGCAGTTTGGACCCTTGGGAAAGTGAGGAATGCGTGCATTTTGCTTCATTTGGGGGAAAAAATTAAACCAAAAGAAAATCAGTTAAATATGTCCCTCTATACAAAGAGGGACAGTACAGATCTGCCACAACACATCCCTCCCGAGACTAATGAAGCCATGCAGGAATGTCCAGGGTCTACTGGATTGTGGCACTGGGCAGGATGGGGCTCAGGGGACATCCCAGGAGTTTTTGGCCCTTGGGGCAAAGCAGCATTTTGCCCCAAGCTATGGGTCTGGAAAGCCCTGCCCTAAAGGAGAAGCCTTTGTTACGGGAGGTGAACACACTTGCAGCAGATTTAGCACAAGTCACCTATTCAAATGTGGCCGAGCTGGCAGCGGGGCAGGGTGGACACCAGCTGGTGACCGTCCCATCTGATAAGGCACACACGAGGCTTTTGGCCACAAAACAGTCACGGGCGAGTCAACAGGAGCAGCTCATGTTGGTGACTTCATCTGGAAAGCACACCATTCCTCTCTCATCAAAGAGACAAAGACACATCCCACAAGGAAGGAAGAGGGGAGAGTTTGGGACCAGGCCCCAAGAGATGAGTGAAGTGACCAGTGTTAGCGCCAGGTGCTGCTGTCTGCTTCCCATCATCCGGGCTTTGATCCGCTCGCTATCCAGCATCTCCTCCTTCATCCAGCAACACCCCCCCAAACCACAACTGGCAAACTGAGGCAATTCAAATCCTCCTGCTCTCATCCAAAGGTTCATTTTAAGCTCATTTGTTAGAAATACCCTGAAGAGCCATTCTCTGAGCAGGGGGGGGGCCCAGAGTGCTTGCCTCTGCCAGATTCCTGCCACTGTGCTCCCATGTTTGTACAACAGTGGGTTACTCACAACCCCTCTGAATTCTAGGCATTTCTCTAGGAAATACATGGCCGTCTGTCTGTCCCACGCCTGCCTGCAGGTCCGGGCGAGCAGCCACATTCCCCTCATTCCAGCCCAGCAGCGCCGCTCGCATTCCTGCCCGTGCGCAGGGGCTGCAAGCACCGGGCTGGTGCAAGAGCAGCAGCGCAGGAACGCCCTGATGGCTGGGCTTGCAATTCCTAAGGGTATGCCAAGAAAACCATTTTGTATCACAAAAAGGCTTATTCATTACCTGCTGGTATTCAAAATAGCTCTAGGGCAGGGCTGGGTTAAACAGACTGGATGGAATTGGGAAATCTCACTCTGGCCCTACCCTGCAAGGCACAAACTACTACTGAAGCCAGGAGAAGCACACGGTGATCGGCATCTCCCACATGATTCGGATCTTTATCCATTTATGATTCCCAGTCCCGTCCCAAATACCTGGTTTTCCGTCCTCTCCAGACCTGTATTATACATGAGGGACGGGCTAGAAACGTGGGTTCAGCTCGGTACCCCATCGCCAGTCAGCCTGAACAATGCAGCATACCAAGGCAGAGATTTCAAACGAACTTTGCTGATCTGGAAAAATTAAGGGCCCAATTTAGACACAGATCCCACAGCTATCAGGGACTTCATCCACTCTTCAAAGCATTTCGACTTTACCTGATTTGCGTATGCAGACACACAAACCAAAGCACCCAGCCACTAAAACCTCTAACTGCAAATACAAAACTGACTCAGAAAACGAAGAGTCTTTAAGATAATTCATCGTGGGTTTAGCATGTTCAGAAAATACAAGTAACATCAGAAAACTTGGGCCAGGGTTTTCAGTCTGTTAGGAGGTGCGTGACATGCTCTGAGTCAATTCCTGCACCTTTTACCCAGCGTCAGAGGTTTCTGACCAGCCACAAAGCTCTGGGTTTTTTTCTGGACCTGCCTGGTGAAGGCTGAGGCTGCAGCGACCCATCTGCTCCCAGTGCCGAGCATCGCTGCCTTGTCCCCTCAGCTCCTTCTTGCATGTCCCTCGTGAGTCCCTGGGGTTAGGACACAGCCTTACCAGGCTCTCGGTGGCGTCCCACAGTATCAGCCTTGTCTTCCCAGGCGAACCCTGTTACTGCTCCCCTAGCAAACACATCCTCTTTGCACGGGACACAGACCAGCAGGACCAGGAGAACCACCCTTAACCTTATTCACACACACTAACCCCAATATTTCCCCCACAGTTCCTCTCTCCCTACTCATCCCCGTCACTATTTGTTATTTTAGTGCCTTTTGGGGGCTTTGGTAATTGCCATGAGTCATAACACCAGAATTTACTTATCAAGAAGAATCACAGATCAGACACTCTGCAATGAATATTGTATAAGCTTGGGTAAGAATTAGCATAGACGGGCTCAGTTTGATTTTATGCATTAGAAAATGGATTCAGTCCCCACGGGGCCAGCATTTTATGAAAACACAGGGGCCAAATGATTTGTTACCGAACCTGACAATACATTTACTTACTTACATATTAAAACCCATATCCGACATGGAAATCTCATCTGCATTAAGTCTGTTGGGTGAGTAATCAAAATCACTGTGAATCAAACACTCAGAACACACCAACCATGGGACAGGTGGTGGGGTTTATTGCTGTTTTTTCACCTTTTCAGAAGAAAGCTCCAGAAACCTGGTACAAGAAAGCTCCCATAACAGTGACTCCAAGGCTGTTCCCACCAGCCGGGCTGCAAGAGCGACCTGTGGCTGTCTGGGCTAAAGAGTAGGGCAGGGGGGAAACAACAGTTTTTGGAAGCTCCCTCAAGGGACTGCAAATCCCAAAGAGATGCCACGGAGTCCACAGGGAATATTCAGGAACCTAAAATCTCTCATAAAATGTACAACAACAGAAGGCAATTCCCATCTGAGCATAACATTTATCACCCCTTCCCACCCCATCAGAAGGGGCTAACGTCAGGGGATTTCACCTAAGGGAGGACCCTGCAGCCTGGGAGCTGCACACACAACGACGGATTATTTCTAAGCAGCCACGACACAAGGCATGACTCTCTCAAGATAGCGCTGCACCCAGAAGCAATTTAATATAGGTGGGTATGGTACAGCCCACTGACTGCGCATGGGTTATGAATAGAGGCATTCAAGTAAACCCAAATAAAGGCCAATAACTCAACTTACATTTTACACTGAGTTTTTGAATGCTGTAGGGGCCAACACAGGACTAAAACAACAAGAGATTTGACTCTCTTGCTGCTTTCTACTACTCAGGAACTTAGAGCAGTTGGGGAAGACAAGCTCTTCTGTTGTTTCAGCTCCCAGCCTTACAAAAAGCAGTGGAAAAACCACCCCATGTGCATGCTGTGCTCACAACCCAAGGCACCACCAGGATGGTAATGTGGACACCGAATGGGCTACATGCACTTGCTGGTGCATAGGTGCAGCTCTGAAGACTTGGCAGCATCGGAGTCACGCACCTGGGAAAAGGCAGGTCAGATTACATGGATCCAATTTTTCATTTAGGTGGAATAACCACCAGTGGCGATAAGCTGAGCTCTGTCTGCAGAAAGATTTCGCTACAGCCAGTGTGGCAGCCTGCTGTGAACGCCTGACTGCAAACAGGCGGGCAACCCCCAAAGTCAGCAGGGAGGATCCCAAGTTGCTGCCTGTGCAGGGGTCGAGGACAGCCTGGAGTCCCTGGGAAGCAGCACGAGGGTTTCCCTCCAGCCCTCTCCCTCGTCTCCCTGGGGCCCCGGCACCCTCCCCACAGCGCCGTGTTCCACCTGGGACAGCAGTACATACACAGCGCCCAGCCCAGCCCTGCAAAGCCTGTGCGGTGCCTGGGAGGGAAGGGAGGAGGGATGGCGATGTTTCCCGCGCAGGGTGCAAATTAGCCTGTCTCCACATTTCAACGTGACTTTGCGGGATCACAGTTCATCCTCGCGGAGAGGTTCCCACTTTACAGGAAAACCATGATAGATAAGCAGAAGAGTCTGCACTCACATATGCCCAAATCCCAGGGTCAGCGTCCCTGGGAGAGCAGCTGAAATGCGGGGTAATATGGGAGCTACCCTGGCAGAGGAAGGGGTCAGGGTGCAGGGGAACAGCAAATATTTACATTTTCAGGTCAGCACACAATGAAGAGAGACATTTAAGGAGCCAGTGGCTGGAGTTAGAGGGAAAGCTGTTGTCACTGTTTCCCTGGCTACAGCATGCCTGGTGCTCAAGTATCCATGTCTGGACACCTTATTTACAGAAAGTCCCAGTGAAACTGGCAGCCGTCCTGCAGTGCTCAGCCGAAACTGGCACTGGAGAGGTTTGTGAGCGGGCCGGGGAAAAGACGGATGAGTTTGGAAAGCTCTTGCCTCATGGGAAGGTAATTAAGCAGCAAACTGATGGCTATTTAAAGCAGGCAAATCATTATTCTTGGTTTAAGGTCAGGGAACAGAGCTGAGAGACAGCACCTGAGCTCACCCCAGAAGGGGTGTTCGGAGAGGACCTCAAGGAGGGATTATTTCTCCTGTCACTCTCCCCAGGCCCTTGGCCACCTTTGGCAACACTCGTCCCCCTCTGCAGACTGCATTAACCCTCTGCCAGCCTGTGCCCACCTCACCGATGCCGCATGGAAATGGATGAGAAACAGGCACATTGCAGCAAGACCCTTTAACCACAGAGAGAAACTATATGCACGTACAGAAGACCTGCTTGAGAGCTATTCACCTTGCTCGTCTCTGTGCTGCAGTTTGTCCCCTGCAGGAACAAGGTGCCAGTCCCCAGGAGGGCTGCTGCGAGCTTTTATGGTCTTCGGGATGCTTTGAAGCCACCCAGACAGACAGACCCTCTCCCCTGCCCCTCCAAGCAGCCAGGGCTGCTGGAATTCTGGCACTGGCACGTACAGTAAAGGCGAAGCCATGGTTTACATCAAACACACACTCTTCTGTAATTCATGTCACTAACATAAACCAGATGCCATCTTCCTCAGTCTCTGCAGAGAACGATAGCCTGCCTTTGCATTACATAAAACAGCAAGAAAATGAAATTTAAACCTTCAAGAAAAAGCAAAATAAATAAATCAGTAATTAGGCAAAAAACAACCAAGCCAAAAACAGCTTCCAAGTTTCCAGGAAGAATTAGGTTGTTTATGGAAGTCCTGTTTCAACTAACAGCCTGCCTGGCAGGTGGTAGGAATGTGAGTTTGTGGAGAGCAGAAACATGAAGCGGCTCTGCCTGGGGCACTGTGCTTTGCTTTGCCATTTTCTTGTTTTAGTTAAACAAGAGGAGACATTACAGATATTCTACAAAAGGAGCAGAAAGGAGAGCTGTGCATCAGTGCGGCCTTTCCTACCTTGTATGCCATAGAGTCGATTCAGGCGCGACCGTCTGGCCTCGTCGGCATACGGCACAGCTACCCAGGGCATCTCACTGAAATACTGCTTGAAGGAGTCCTCTGACCTGTGCAAGGGGAACATGGCATGGGATCCAGGGTGCAGCTCCTCCGCCTGCAAGCCTCTTTCCTCTGCTCCGCATTACAAACCTGGTCTGCAAAGCCTTTTATCCCTTCCACCAAAGCCCACCGGTAAGGGCTGCTGGCAGACACAACCCGTGGAGCGCTAGACCAAATTTAAATCCCCGAGTCCCTCAAGAAGGGGTGCGTGGTGCATTTTTTTCCTGATAAAATATCTCAAACTCTCTAGGGCATCTGAATGTCAACCCACGGTGACAGCAGCAGCAGCTCGAGCATTTTTCAGACCTCAGACCCACGAGCCACAAAGCAAAAATACAGAGCTGCTCCACGGACAGAGCCTGCTCTCAGCCCACTGCTCCCTTGCTAACCCCTCTTTGCTCTCTGCCGCTGGGCAGAAGGCAAAGGACTCAGGCAGCCTTTCTGACACCAGAGCCAACCTACTCTACCCCAAATCAAATCTCCTCCTCAAATCAAACAGGCAATGCCCATAGCTTCCCAGCTTGGGGGCGGCCAGCTCTGCTTGCACAGGGTGTTAATGCATCCTTACCTGTCTGCGCTAACGAAGAGTATCTCAAACTTCTGGCCTGCCTCCTTGATTTTCCGGTAGGACTCCACCAGGACCCTTGTGAGGCTTCGGCACGGCGGGCACTGCAAAACACGACACATGCATAAGGACACCGTCTCCTCCAGAGGGTCAGACCACAGCCAGCAGGTCCAGATGACCTAGTTGCCATGAAAAGACAAATGTGACCTCATCTTTGCTGGAGTGCCGGGCAGCAGCCCTGAACGTGGCTGGGCCTTATGGCCTGTAAGTTGCCAACAAAACCTCTTCCATTTTTAAAATCCGACCACTCTTCGCCTTCTGAAGGGCCAGCTGAGGATTACAGGCCACTGCAATACTGCGGCTTCTTCCAGAATAGCCAGAGGATCTTAACTGGTTCAACACCAACCAGCCAGAGGTCTTTACCTTCCCACAGAGCTTTGCAGCTAGAGCTGCAGGGGCACCCACAGAGCACCTCCCGAACTCGCTCTAACTGCTCTGCAAAGCGCCTACTACTCACCCAGTGCGCGGAGAAATAGACCCCAACGTGCGAGCCCTCCAGGGCAGTGCTGTCTAGCGTCTGGCCGTTGTTCCTTAGCAGAGGCCCAGCAACAACTTCACTGAAGGGTTTTGGCCCCCAGGGGAACTCCAGACCTGGAGAAAGGTCAGGATGAGGGTGGAAAGAAGACACAAAACAGCAAGATGCTCATGCAGCATTTACAGTTTCAAAAAGTTTCACCAAAAAACCCCATCTTGCCTTCTGAAAAGACGTGGGGGAGCCAGGAAAGCCAAGCTCCGCACCGGAGCCAGGGCCACCTCTTTCTCACAGGTAGGCTGCACCCTCGCTTGAGCTGCAGTACCTCTGGCTTGACAAAGCCTGCTCGGGTTTTGTGCCCGATGAGGCATCTTTTTCTTTTCAACAGCATTTGTTTTAACAACAGAGGGCAAGGTGGTACGTGCTCAGGAATGCAGTCAGACTATTTGCCTTATACTTGTACTAACCATATATTTTTACATTTATTTATAAAATCTTATATATATGTAAAAGATGGTTCACATATATATATAAAACCTATACAAAAACTAAACTTAGACTAACCCTCTGCCCCCCAAAGCAAGCATCTGTGCATATACACAAACACATGCTCCGAATCATCTGCTGCCAGCTCCCAGAGCAATCAATCTACGTATTCAGCCAGAGAGGAGGAAACATCACAGATGGCTCAGGCCATGATGTCTACTGCACAGTTCCCGCCACCTGAATTAAAGTCTCAGTCACTGTGCTCAGTATCTACTGCATGAAGAAATGAAAGGTCGGCAACACGTGTGCATGGACAGCCTAGCAGTTGACTGATGGGTCTGAAGAGTCCGAGTAAGGGCACGTTTTGCTCATTTCGTTTTTTGCAAATTGGGAGAAGATGGATTTAACATCAGCCCCCAGTACAGTAAACCTCAGAAATGGAGAACGGTAGCATTTTTCTGTTGCATTTGTAAATAATGGGCAATTCATCTATCCTCAAAAAGCGTGATATCGGTGATAAAGTCCCACTCAGTATTTTGGAAGGATTCTGCTCCCAAGGTATGGCAAGTCTGGGCTCTCGGTCTGTCTGTCCATGTGCCACCATCAGGGAAAAATCCAAACTTAATGTTTCAGTTAGTCTAACTTTTTCCTCATTAGCACTTCAGACAAAAATCCTGGAGGGGAAATCTTTGTTCTTTTCAACAAGTAAAATCAAAACATGAGATCTGGCAGGAATGATGCAGAAAATTTTATGCTGAAAATAATACAGTGCCTTGATTAGTTAAGTATGACAATAGTTGTTTGTTTCCTTTTTTTTTTTTTTCCCTCCAAGGCAATTAGAAATGAACTGAAATGCAAAGGCAGCCGTATGCCTGTGTTTCTATGGCACACAGGAGTGTGTCTTACCTTCTGGGTCATCTCGGATTACCAGGAGGCCGTTCCTGCAAACCACCTTCCCGGTGGAGGCATCGATAAATATCAGGGAAGGAATGTTGGAGACTCTGTACTTGTTCCACAGCTTCAGCTGTAAAAGAGATTGGGTGGGGAGAGGAGAAAGGTAAACTTAGCAGCATGAAGAGGCAGATTTGGGGGCATTAGCATCCTTCAGAGCAGAGGTCAGAGCTAAGCACAGAAAGAGTAGGTGCTTCAGTATCGCATATGAAGGCATGTGAGGGCATCTCTCCAGACCTGCTGCGCCAACCTGGACCTCCAGCACCCACAGAGACACAATCTGTCAACACCATCCCCTCGGTACCGTGGGCGAGACCAGCGTTTGTCTCATGCCTGTTGCGGGCTTGCCCGTGAGCGCAGTTAAAGCTTCTCCTCCTGCTGCATTTGCTTCTTTGCAAGTAAAATGGGGATAGTATTTACCATACTTTGAGGTCTTTGTTTCGAAGACATGGTGAGCACAAATACTTTTAATGCCACTGCTCTGAAGCAATTTGTAATACTTCCCTGGCTGCTTCCTCCCCTCCCATTTCAATGTTCATTAAACAAACCAGCAAGCCCTGCCAAGACACAGCCACACTGAAAACAAGGCCAACACACAGAAACACAATTCTTCTGTAACTGGGGCTTCCCGGGTTTGTTCCCAAGAGCTGATTAATGGGTTTGACATCAGCCTGGTGGCCGCATAGCCCAGCTCATCTATCCTGCACTGCCAGCCTCGCAGCCGTCCCCGCCGGTTACGGACAGAAGCCATGCAGGCTGCGATGGCCACGTTTTGGGCGTCCTGGTCTAGATGTTGCTGTCTGCTGGTCATTACGTTTTGCAGCAAGCTCGGCTCCTACACCGCTGACTGAGTGCTCTGGGTGTCACACGACCCTGGGTTGACATTTCTAAGCATATGCTTCCGGAAAAGGGTAATTCGGAGCTTAATCCACCTACAGAAGCTCACAGGGACAGGGAGGAATGAGACGAGGACAGCGGCTGGCATTGCCGCAGCCAGCCTACACCTGCAGGCTGGAGGAGCCGGTCTCCCCACCTTGCACCAAGGAGCTGCTGCAAGATTGCTGCATTTAGGTTGAAATGCTTGAAGAAATGTAAAATATAAGTAAACAGACCAGCAGTGAATTATCAAACTTAAACAAAAGCCAAGCTATAGCCGAGAGCCAGAAAGGAAGGAAACAAATCACCACCTTTCCCCTGACATCAAGCGCTGCTCTGCAAAGTCCCTCAGGCTCCGGGTGTTTACAACTCGCTTGGATTTGGTGAACAAAACGAAGCCGAGGGAGAAGGACAGGAGGGGACCACCCAGAATCCCACCCAGCACCAGCAGGAGGGTTTGAGCACAAGACTTGGAGAAACCCTCACACGACGTGCCGCTGCTTCCATCAGTATCTGACGTGGAAACTGGACCCACGTGCCTTTCCAGAGCAATGGGCCACATCCCTGATTTTCTAATAGAGGCAGTCCCATTTCCTGAGATGGGAATGACTGGGGAACCAGGAAAACAAGAGCAGGAACGGGATGTAATGTGCAGGCAGAGCAAACCTCATCCCTTGGTTTGCTCACCAGAGATCTAGCTGAGGGGAAAGTCACATCCACGCTCAGGTTTTAATGGCACTGTATTAAATATTTCTTCCAACACCTTTTTATAAAAGATGTACCTGGATGAGTGACATGAGCCAGCCTGCTTGCAAGGGGGTGTTAGCAAAACCCTCTTGGGTCTGAAGGAAAGCATTAATACTGATCTAGGAAGACTTTATTAGCTTCCATCTACTAGGACCCAGAGAAAGGCAATGCTTTGTGTCCTGCCCATCAGCCTTCGATTTCCAATAGACATACTTCTTGAGATGAGATGACTCATTCACAATGCTGATTCATGAACCAAACAGCCTTGGGCATGAAAAAGGAAAAAAAGAAAAATCATACTAAATGCAAACCAGCCCCCTCACAATGAGCGCCTTCAAACCACAGAAGGTAAAACCCACTTCTGTGAAGTTTAAAGAGTGGGGAAAAGCTCTTTAGAAGGATCACAGGCATTTAAGAGGGTGTTGCAAACAATGAGGAAATTACAACTAGCAACTGGATTGTTCTCTTTAAACAGTTGCTTACACTTCACTTCATTTTGCAAAGTCCTTTGTATACGGCCAGCAGCTCCCCTGGGGCATTACGGCGGGTGGTGGCAGTTTTGTTTGGCTGGGGAAGCGGCAGGGTCTGCACTTCAGAGCCAAGAAGCTGCATCTACTGGCCAAGCTCAAAGGGACGGGGCTGCGACACCCCAGATAAGAGGATAAGACCAAAGCAAACCAAACCCGCTCCTGCTGGAAGCACCGGAGCGAGTGGTGCATGGCTGGCTCCAGGCAGTCTACAGGGTCCAGCAGACCTGGCAGCTCTCACCAACAACTGGCCCTGCATCTTCTCAGGACACATATGCCATCAGGCCCCACTGGGCCCTAACTGCCTTTGCAAAGACTGGTCTTGGCTGCTCAGACATCTGCAGTATGGGTAATCTGCAATCCAGATACTCTGTCCCCAGGAAATGGAGGGTTGCCGCTCCTAACTCATCACTGAGGGTCCACAGGAGGATGCCTCAAACAAGCTTGAAGCTAGGCGTGTGTCGAAAGGGTCAAAAAGTATCAAAAAAGGTCAATACGACATTTGCTGCTGCTGGGGAAGCGCATCCATCACCAAACGCTAAGACTTGAACCCAACGAACATCATGTCATGCTCAGTCACACTTTGGGTGAATAAGAAAAAGCAACCAAAACTGCCAGGTTCTACCCTGCATCTTTGCAAAAGCCGCAAGCATCACGCAGCTCCCAGACCCCACCACCCAGCCATCCCGGGTCACGCCAAACCCTTCAGAGCTTCATGCATGCTGAGCAGTGCTTCCTATGTGCAGCATTATTTGCTGCCCAACTTATCACTGAAATCCATCACCCAACACCAATGAACACACATGACAATTGTACGCAAGACGACTGGAACTGGGTTGCCACTTTAAGCCTGGTTATAAAAGGCTTGAATTGCAAATTAGTGGTCTCGACACACTAACCATACTAATTTCGCTGTCTGTATCGGAAAGTACATGAATGTGCTGTTTAAAGCGGGAGCAGTTTGGTTTGATGATTCTCCTGTGCGCTAGGAAAGCTGATGGGGAATGAGAAACGCATGCGATGCAGGATGTGTGCCAGGATCTACCCCCATTCCCACCGCCCCGGCCCTCTTCAGCCAGACTCAGCTTTCCAAAGCCTGTCAGACACTTCTGAAGAAAGCCTGATGGAAGCAGACTGCAGGTCTGACCTGAAACAGCAGAACCCTGAGAGGAGATAGGCCTGGCTCATTTTGGCTGGGCTTTTTGGATAAGATAGCTCACTATGGGATTCCCACACCACACCACTATTTTGCAGCTGAACCGCAGCTTTGAGCGAAGACATCCAATCTCCACCTAAAGCCTCTGAACACCAGGATGACCTAGCCCGTCTCGTGGCAAACTATTGTACCGGTTAGTTTTTCTCAGGGTAAAATGCCGAGGGCTTGCACACGCGCAGGGTCTGGAAAGGAGATGAGCTCCTCCTCGGTCCCACTCAGCATACGTCTGCTGGTTGTGGTCCAGGCAGGGAGGGGAGCCCAGGAGAAAAAAGGCATCCCTTGTACAAGTACCTGCACAACCGCGCACCCCGCAAAGGATCCTGCGTCGGGCTGGGCGTGGGATGCGGAAAGCAAATTATGACTTGCTCTGAAACCGCAGGATGATGGGATGATAGCTCAGGCAGCAGGGCAGAGCGCTGCCTCAGCAACTTTTAAAAGCTGTTTTTCCTGCCGTGAAGAGGATGACATAGAAATAACATACTCCACACTCTGAGGATTTGATCATCCATTTAAAGAGGGGATCTCTGCTCCGCTTCCCAACAGCTGTTGCAAATCTGTGGGATCAAGCCAAAGCTAACACAGATGTGGAAATAATCTACAGACTATTCAGCCAGAAAGCAGCTGATCCTCTCGAAGCACCCTTCACTCCTGGTTCAGGCTGCATACCTGCTAAACTCAATACTCACTCCAGAACGGCCGCTGGAGAAGGAGCGAGGAAATACACCCCCTTGCAAGACGCCGTACAGGCTGATCAGCTTTACAGAAACCTCTCTGGCTCCTGTGCAGGTGGTTAAGTGCAGCAGTCCAGCGGAAAAACCAGACTCACCAGATTCCTCCGGTAACCTTATCCCTACACAAAGCATCACCACGCAGTCCTGGAGGACCTGGAAACCGCAGCCCTTGGCTCCCTCTGCAACTCCATCCACGACCGGCCGTGAGAGGCTTTAAAACGATCACTTATCATTTGAGGTCTGAGGCGATCCCGAGACGACAGGCCACGCAGCAGCGCACAGCATCGGTCGCAACCGGCGGCTGGCTCAGTTACTTCCCCCACCCTGGTGACTGGGAAACGCCTGGCTGAGAGGCACGTTGGAGAGAAGTTTGCAGACAGCCACAGTAATTTTTCCAGATAAAGGTGTCAGACGAGAGGTCTCCCCAGCAGCTCACGGCTGTTTCTGTGCAGGGCTGGCACCCGGCCGGGGCGGACGAAATCCCCTCCTGCTCTGTGCGTACTGGTGGGGAAGGGATCCCCTGCTCCCAACAGCTGCCAGGCGCTATTTTTGGTTCTGCTGATTGATTTATCAGCCCTTGGTCGCATTCACTTACTAACATAAATCCCGAACTGCAGCAGTTAACGCTGGCAAAGATAAAGCACAACTGCTTGCAGTGAAATGAGCCCTGGCTGGTGGGAAAGCGGTCCTCCCACCCTCGCTGGGGGCTGCGTTTTTCTGCTGTTGTGTGAACCTGGACCGTAAAAGGTCCTGTGCATCCATCCTCCATAGGATACAGAGCTGCCTCCACTCGGGAGATGCAGAGGTTTCAGAGGCACCTGCCCGTGCCAGCAGCAGTGCAGACACTGCCTCTGCTCATCTTCCAACCCATGCTTCCACCCTGACCAGAGACGGCCAGATAAGGCTCATTTAAGAACTCAGAAGCAGATCTCTCAGCAATAATGAACATGTTCCCAAAGTGGACAGCTGCTGTTTTCTGCCAAATGAAATGCAAAGCCACTTTTCTTCTAAAAATCCAGCCTTAGAGGCAACACCCCCAGGGTCTGGGCAATTCCTCCGGTGAGGCGTTGCCAAGACCCCGCTTTCCAGCAGCCCCATGAGTGCTCACGCAAGAGCACAGCGGGGTTTCCATTACAGACATGAGCTTGGCTTTTGACGGTCTCTGGTTCCAGAGCCATAGGCTGAAACATAAAGTCTGTCTGAGGAACTCACAAGCAGTGCTCGGGTGGAAAAGCACGCTTGGTCCAGGGTTGCGGGGACCTGCAGAGCCCATGTCCCAGCTCTGCCTCCAGCTCCGCCGCGCAGAGCGGCTCCAGGCTGGCGAGACAGCCACGGCCGTCCCCACCGCTCTGCTCCCACAGTCCGGCGCTGCGGGGGACTCCTCTGTCCTCGCTTGCTCGCAATGTTAAATTGCGGCTTTTACATCGTGCCTTAAAGGGTTTACAAGCACCAAGGGCCACCCAGGCTCTGCAGACAGCAGGCACGGGGCTGCAGAACAGGCTGCTCCCTCGCCCTGTCGATTTAAATCCAGGTCACGCCTGTCCCTGCGATTCAAGCTCAGCTCGAGCAAAGGCTCCTCTTCCAGCCCTCCCTCGCTGCTCCTCTCCCTTCGTGCATAAGGGAACCCCCTTAAATGAAAGGGGATGCAGTGCGGGAACGGCACGCAGCCCAATAGTGGGGAAGGCATCGAGGGCAGATGGTGCACACCAAGGTCTGACCTTGCGACACAGAGGAGACTGAGTGAGGCTTGGGATAAATTAATGTCTATTGTGCTGCTGTTTCTCTCTGAAACCAAATCAAAATCTAATTACAAAATACAATGGTGAGAGAGGCGTCTGCTCTGAGAACATTAATGAGCTGAGGAGGGAGGATTTGGAATGGCAATAAACAAGATTGATGTGAACGGCTGACAGCACAGGGCACAGGGGCTACTGGCACACAGGGACCGGTGGGCAGCCAGGCTGCTGTGTTATCATTCCCCTCTGCCCCCACACTGCCTACGGTGGGAGAAAGCCCAGTTAAAACCAACCTTAGGACCAGTTTCCCCCAGCACTCGGCCCGGCAGCGCCTGCTGCGGATGCTCCCGATGCCAGTCACGTTCCAGCAATACGACTTCGTGCGAGCGAAAAATAAACAAATCAGAAGTCCTGCTTGTCACCTCCACCCTCTCCTTGCTGTGGCTCCGCAGCAGGAGCCTGGCACAGCACGGTCCGCCTTGCGGCCGCCCGCATCGCCCCGCAGCTGGCAGGGGGGCAGGGGAGACCCTGGCAGGAGCCAGCTTGCAACCCCGAGCTTTTGTTCTTCCCCGCGACAAAACACATCGGCGAAAGCTTTGGAGCCGAAGCGGAAGGAAATCCTCTCTGCGGGGTTTTCTGGCGAGGCGGCTGCCAGCGGAGGGCTGCTCTTTGTTCCCCCGAGGAGCTCCGCCGCCAAAGCCCCGGGGTGAGGGACCCGGGCCAGCCCAACCTCACATCCCAGCCCCTTCGCTTCTTCCCTTTTTCTTCCTCTTACCGCCCTGGTCACCCAGCACCGGCACCGTTGCTCTTCACAATTTCCCAGGCTAAGCTGTCCAACCGACTGTGAGCTGAGCATTTTGTGTGAGGGCAAAGCAGCATATGGCTGGCACGCATACCCGGCTCGGAGCACAAGCTGCCTCCTCTCCTCCTGACGCGCATGCAGGCTGACAGGCTGGATCCTCCGCAGCCCACATCTGATAGGAAAACATTTAATTTGAGCAGAACTGAAGAGCAGTTTAACATGATCTATGGAGAGCAAAGCCCCAGGGCCCACAGCCGACACGGGAGGTGGCCTGGTTATTTTATATGTGCAAGTTTCAAAGAGGCACTGGGCTGGCAGCTTGATTTGATCCCAGGATCAGGGCGAAGTAGCATTTGTCTAAACATACAGATAACAACGCAGGCAGTAAATCATGCAGGGAGGATGCTGCAGACAGGCTGGTCTATCAACGTATGAGGAATATCTTTTATCAACCTCCTTTTTCCAGGTGTTCATCAAATTGTATTCAACAGCCTGAAGACAATGCAGAATTTAAGGATACAGTGTCATACCCAGGACTAGGAAATACACCTGCCAAGAAATGCCTTTTTTCTCCATGTGCCTGCCTTGCTTTACCTCTTAAAAGGAGGCTCGCATGTAAGCACCTCAAGATATTTCATAAACAATTTTTCTCCCTGCAGTTCTGCTTTGAGCCAAGCACTCTCCCCCTTTGCCCCCAGGAGAATGGGGGCACAGGGTTTGCACAAAGATGGGTGCAGCACTCAGGGGGTCTGCCAGCACCTTCAACCCAGCCTTTGTTACCTGTTTTTCACTGGCATTTTCTCCTGCTTTCCTGGTAGGTAAGACAGCAAGAAAAACACATAAAAAGCAGTGAGGACAGAGGGAGTTAAAGTGTTTGTGGGAAAAATTTAAGACACATGTAGAAGTGTATCATACATGGCCCCTATAAATTACGCCCCCAAATGACTAGCACTGAGTAAGAAACAGCTATGTAAACACAAAGGTAATAAGAAAAAATAATAATTTCTCTCTCTCTATGGGGAAGGGATATTTTCCCATCTGTTTAGAGGAAAGGCGAGGGGTGGGGTGGCAGACTGGGACGTTGAATAGAAGTTCAGGGTCTCTCTTGGTCCCCAGTCTCATCCGTCATTGGAAGCGGGACGGCTGCCAGAACCACCGCACGGTACAGCCTGGGTTTCCTACGCGCCGCCTTCGCTTTTGCCGCTACTGTTCCCTCGAAGGCAGCCGGCATCAAGCACTGATAGTAATGTCGAGGTCAAACGCCTTGCAATCCCCGATCATTAAGAAACAAACACTTCTGAAAAGTCCTGAGTTTAGACAGAGTTCCCACCGAACGCAAAAGCCTTTTAAATCTGCAGGGAAATTGGGAGTTTTTTGTTGTTGTTTAATGCACACAGTGAGGTATTAGTGTGATTCCTGTTTTGTTTTCAGCAGTTAATCCAAAAGGGAACTTTACACAATCAGACCAAAAAAAGGATGGAAAACAAAACAGTATTTGTTAGCACTGTCACACACTCAGGGGAGTGAGGGCTTCAGGACGCCGCAGCCCCGGGAGCCTGGTGAGCAGTGACCTGCCTGCGACACGCCAGCACCAGGACATCCCCCAGACTAGAAACTTGGGACACCCCCTTCTGAAACTACCACAACATCCGCAAACACCTCCTTGTGCCCGCTGCTGCCGATACACCCACTGGATGGGTAACCTGCTAATTACACAGCATCTTTTGAAATGCAATAGCTCATCCATAGCATCACTGCTGACACTTCATCACAAAAACCTCCCTTCGACACAGCACTTGCATCACTGCGAACACTCAGACTATTTAAAAGCAACAACCTTCCTCCAGTTGGTCTCAGGAGAGGGTGCAGTGGTTGGTCTGGCGCTCCCTACAGCCGCATCCATCTCGGCGTCTCAGAGCCGACGGCGTTGAATCGCAGTCTGGCAGCACTCCTGGTTTGCAACCCAAGGAGAATTTTCATGCAAAGGTTACACAGCTGCAGAGCTAGAAAAGCAATAACCACAGCCCCGGCTCCTGCTCGCAGCCC
Organism: Pluvialis apricaria; assembly: GCA_017639485.1. Classification (NCBI taxonomy): domain Eukaryota; kingdom Metazoa; phylum Chordata; class Aves; order Charadriiformes; family Charadriidae; genus Pluvialis; species Pluvialis apricaria. The sequence continues at coordinate 4,478,391 of CM030024.1, forward strand.
ACGCTGCTGGGGCAGCTCTGGGCTTTGCATGCAAGACAGGCAACGGGCTCTGCTCGCAGCTCTGAGGGTTGGCACAGCTTGAGGGATTCACTCCGTAACTGCACTCAGGTCAAAACATGCCGGGAGCTAACCAGACCCAGGTGCTCCCAAGTTCTGGCTGGGAAAAGCAATCCCCACCAGCAACAGCTTGGAGTTACCCTGCTCTTGGGGTGGAAGAGGGTCCCACAGCCCACACTAACCCAGCACAGCCAGGCACTCGCAGGACACCACTTCTCTGGAGCTATAAAAAAAGTCCACCCTGCACAAATGTTCCACCAAAACTGCTCTGGGCTAAACCACCGATGATGACGTGCTCTCAGGGCCTCTGTGTCCTCTTAACACACACTTCACAAGCACAGCTGAGCCCCAGAGCCGGCGCCGGGTGCCCTGCGGGGGAAGACCATCAGACCGACTCGTGATGCAGGCAGGACGGATGTAACGGGTCAGGCTGCCTGGAAAACACTCTCCTGCTGAGCACTTCTCTTCCTCCTGCTCCCCAGACTGACACTCGGCCCCTGGGCAGAAAGGCTGCAGGCTGGGAACATAAACCTGCCCGACACGGAGCCACTGATGTCTACATAGAAAATGCCATTGTAAGTCCCACATTTACAATTAATCCCCTGTAAACATGAAAAACTGGAGCAGAACAAAGCTGGCCACAGCTCAGATGCGCTGACACCACAACAGCAGGAGAAGGCAGCAGGCAGGAGGCTGGAGAAGCTGTTTTCCCACCCAACTTCTCCTTTGCAGAGGGGCTTTCCCATCAAACCGTGCTCCAGCAAAGCTGGTGGCATCACCTGCGAGGAGAAGGCAGAGGGACAGGGAAGGCGGGAGGGCAGGGGGATGGAGCAGAGACATGGTTTAGGGTGGGCACGGAGGCAGAGGAGGGAGAAGAGGGATAACCACTGCTGGGTGAGCCCGGAGGGGCCCAGGCAGACGGGGCCGAGGGGGTGTGGGGTTTACAACACACACACATGGTGGGCCAGGTGCAGGACAAGCGAAGGAACCTGATCCGTCCTGCAAAACCCAGCAATGAGATGCAAGAGGCCCCCAGCTCCAGAGCTATCGACCGGGTAGGAACGAGACAGCAGGCTGGGGCTCCCTCTTCTTTACACGCTTGAGCAGCGTGTCTTGCAACTGCCGAACCAATTAAAAAGATGAACAGGGACAGTGATAAATCATTAGCAAGGTCAAAAGCTCCAGCTACATCCTGACTTGACTGACGGAAGTCACAAAATATACAGTTTTACGGAGGGGCGAGAGCCCATGAGTCAGCACACGGATGACATACGGCACTGAGAAGACAGAACCGACCCCAGGTGCGAGCGAGCCTCGGGCACGGCGTCCCTCCCTCCACCCCAAGCATGGCACGAAGGCAGCCGCAGCGAAATGAGAGGCTGCTGCCAGGAACCGATGACAACATGAATCCCACGGGGGTGTTCAAAATGTCAGATAAGATGCGGTATATTAATTCCCTCCGCTGACAGCCAGCCCCAGCTGGAGGGGGAGGCTCGGAGATCGCAGGCTTCAGCGAGGTGAGGATGCCTGGTGCCTGCTCTGCTGCTGAGGCTTCGAGTCAACGGCGAGCCAGGAGGTGATGTAGAGGGCCGGATGGTGGGAATGCTACCTCATCTTTTTGGTGGGAATAAGGGAGGGTCTGTGCAAAAAGAAGAGCCCATTGCGTGTTCTTTTATAAAACGCAGAAGACTGCTGTACGCTGGCAGCAACTTTCCTCAGATGCGGCCGTATTTCAGCTGTTACTATATTCAGAGTTTGTAAAATGCTTAGGGATGATAAAAATCACTCCAGAAACAGTTATTAAAACTGTTTCCAGGAAATCAATCCATGAAGGCGGAGAAAGTCTGGAGTTTTTACAAGAGCTTCGACTAGAGAAGGACCAAAGTTAAGGAGGAAGTTTTGCTTCCTTGCCTTTTTGGCAATAAAAAGGAGCTGCACCAGGGGTTTATTTGATTCTGCAACACACCAAACAACCATCAGTTGTTTCCTCAGAGGGGAGTCTGACCTGAGATGGGCAGAAAATAACCCTCAGGAGTCACCTGGAGTTGAAGGCTTTCTGCGTTAGTCAAGCTCTGGATTTGTTTGTTTATGTTCTTGTTTTATCCTGTTGCTTTCCGTGATTACTGACCATCCAGAAGAAGATCCCACGCTAACAAAATGTATGCTACAGGAACAGAGATTTTATCCAGGAAAAGAGCAAAAAGAGCCGTGGGAGCACAGTCTGCCTTCCCGTCCCCACTCCAGCTTCAATGCTAGGAAGCAACGTGTTTGGAGTTGGATGAGCCACGGGAAACGCAAGCAACTCATCCGCTTGCGTCCAAGCGGGGTTTTCCAAGGATCTGCCGCAAAGTTTCAGGCTCAGTCACCCTTTTCCCCACCCCTGGGTCAGGACTGATTAAATGCAGCCACCAAGTCAAACTCCAACATACTCATCTCCTTTGGCAGCTCTGCAGTTCCGCTGCGAGCTCCAAGCTTCGCCCCCCCCTCCCCGCTTCTTGTTCAATTATCTTGCTTCATCTTTATTCTGTTTCCAGGAACACTTAGCAACAGGCTCTTGCAATCAGCCACCGGCAAGCAAGGATCTGAGGAGAAGACTGCAGTTACGATGACCTTTTACTACACTCATGCAAATTTTAAAGAAAGTATGTGAACAATTTGCCTTTTAAGTATCCTCCAGTTACATTCTCCAAGAGTTAATTCTCTTTCTCTTCTTAGAGACACCAGAAACACCAGATTTTATGATTTTACACTAATAAGAACAAAACCTGTAGCTTAATTTCAGTATGCTTTGTGGAATTTTGTTCTGTATCTCATGCACCAAGGAGACCCCGAACAGGCAAAAATTAACCTGGAACATCTACCCTGGCCAAGACCACGGGTCTGCTCAGATGCCGCATGCTCACGCCACCGAAAGCCAAGTGTGGGCTTCGGGGTCTGTCCCAGCAGCCAGCCAAACTCTTCCAGAGATGGACAAGGCGCTGTTGCTTCTCTTGGTGAGCAGCTTTTACAGACCACCATCAGAAATTCTCATTCCAGGACAGCCGAAGGGTATGCCAGGAGCCAAATGTAGCCGTAGCACCCCAAGGAAAACACAGCAGTTGTGATAATAATTCGTTAATAGTTGTTAATAATTAAAGCTCATCAGCCAAGGCAGCAGGTAAGAGAGCTGCTGCAGTGGTTAAGGACTCTCATTCCCACAGGACTCACTGTGGCGACACAGGGAGAGCTCCTGCCAAATCCAAGGACTTTGGCAAGCAACACCAGTCTCTCCCAAGGCCTCTCCACCTCCAAAACAACACACCGACCACCACGAGGCTCTCGGAGGTGGGCAGCACTGACACCCCTATAGGTGGTAAACAGGTAAATAACCAGCCTGGTTTTGGGAAACCACAGCCGCAAACTCACACCAGCCATTTTCGCAGCCGCCTTGATGGGTGCCAGCAGCTGACAAGCCGACCAGGCAGCGGCCTTGCATTTTCATCAGATTTAAATCACATCTCTGAAGTTTTCCAGCACTTTCCCTGCCACTCAGTAATTCTCCCACTTCCACAAACAAGTCCAGAGATGCCCGAAAGCGCACACCAGGACAGCTTGCAGGACACAGGGGCATTACCGCATTTAAGTCCTTTCTCCTTGAAATTAATCCTTTGTGTTTGGAATAAAAAATCCTGCATTTCTTGCAGTGACTAGAAGCTGGAGGGAAGGAATGAGTGAATACCAATGTTGAATACCAAGGTACCATGGCAGGCAGCTCATTGTCTTCTGTTTTCTGAGCGGTGTTCATAAACAGGGAAATAATTTGCAGTGCCCTGCTCTGGGGGGGAAAAAAAAAGCTCACAGATCCTTGATACTTCAGATGATCTTAAAAAGTATAATCTACTTTTTTTTCCTCCCCCTTTAAAAAATGAAAAGTCTGAATAAGCACGTCATTGATCCGATTGCTGGGAACAGCATCTGGAACATCAATCTCTGCCTGAGACTGCAGAAGCTGCAGGAGAGCTCAAAGCAGCCAAGGCTGCCCTTGAACCAGATGCCGCTCGCTCTTACAGAAACGCCTGTGGATCTGTGTGAAAATGATTAAGCAAAATTGCTCCCTCTTTTTTCAACTTTATAACTCAAATCTGTTTTCTCTTAGAGGGCTGATGCTCATTACATACCCCGCAGCACATCAAAGGGCAGGAAGGCAGCCGCCCTGCCACGCACAGGAGGACCGGTGCCCAGCGTCCTGCCCGACCTGCCGGCACCCACCAGCTCCTCCCCACGCCAAAGCTTGTGGCTCGGGGTAGAGCAGGGAGAGTTAAAAAGGCCTCTTCACGCTTCAGTCCCCTCTTAGCAACACTATGAAGGACACCAGCCAGGGCTATTCCAGCAGCAGCAGCAAATAGCAGTAATGTGTTTTTGTAGAAAATTGGCTTGCTGCTTCAAAACTCAAGTCCAGCTACTGCAGCACCCCAGGGAGCCCCGTTCGTTGGGTGTAAAGCCGAGCATTTCGCCAACGTTCCTTCCCCATCGGTGCCTGAGTGTGCAAGCAAAACACAAGGGACCTTCAATCCACGCCTGCACCCAGATCCAGCCAGCATCTTCTTCAGACGCTCATTAACAAAATGACAGCAATAAGAGAGCACTGAGCATGGACATGGGTGCCAGGAGCCCCTCAACCATCCACGAGAGGCTGATGAGAGGCAGGACTTGCCATGACAGGGCTGGTCCGGGGCAGGGACAGGAGCTGCTGCAGGGCAGAGATCGGCCATGTAAAGCGAGTCTTAACTGCGCCATGTAGGGGTGCCAAACAGCAACATCTTCCACCTCAAACAGGGTGTTTTTCTCATGAACAGGGGAAAATACTGGGCCTCTGTCACAACCATTTCCCCTATCCAAGGGTCTCACATTTTCAACCCCGCAGGCACTTTTGGTGATGAACTGACTCTGCTTTTACAAACAGAATTCACTAAGTACCTAAAGCACAATGATGGACAGATAAATCCTCCCACCACGAGTGCAGTGCCTTTGCTCCCACAGACGCCAGCCCAAAAATCCCACTTCCCAGTGGTACACCCCTCCTGTGCCCTCCTAAAACAGGATGAATAATGTCCAAAGTTTCCTGGAAACTTCTCCCTACAGATTTGAATCTGGGATGCAGATGAGATATATTTCTGTTCTGTGAAAACTTGCACAAAGAACGGCAAAAGACAACCCTGAAATCCCAGAGGCTGAACCCAAACACCAAACTGCCTCTTACCCAAAGCCTCCTTTGTCCTTTCTTTACTCTTAAACTCTATGGGATGATGCTCGGATCTAAAACTCTCAAGTTTTCAGATCTGTGCCAGCTACAGCAAACACCAAGCAGCTTGGGCAGGCTTAGCTAAGTTTGGTGACCTAAGGGGCACCGAACCCTGTGCATTTAATGCCACACCTGATGCAAACCGCTGCCCTCAGAGGTAAAAGGCGAGTGACTGATGAGAGGCCTCATCCCCAGAGCCCTTCTCATTTATTCCAGTTCAAAGAGCTCAGAAAACTCAAGGCAATCACTCACCAGCTCAGATATTTAAGGAGGAGTGCGGGGAAGCAGGAAGCATGAAGCCAACTTGATCCAAAATGCAGGAGAGGGGGTACACAGTCGGGCTCTTACTTAACAGCTTCTTCCAGGCAGCCCACTGCCTCATCCATCTTAATCTTTGACCACCAAGAGATGAAAACAATTTATCCTCATTCCCTGCTCTTACTGAGAAGTTACAAGAAATAAAAGTAAAACTAAAACAAAGATCAATGTTATACCCCTTCTCAGACAATCTCCGGCTGACCTGGACTTTCTCAGCATCTCTTTTATCTAGCGGAGTGTTTTGGCTAAAGCTTTGCAGAGGAAAGCCATGTGAGCAAGCTAGTTAAAAACCTGGTACTTTCATGTTTATACAGCCAGCTAAGCAGCGCACTACAAAGCCTTTTATTCCAAGTCTCTGCTGACAAGCTAGCATTGATGAATTACAGAAATCACCCAGGAATTATGAGGCACAGGGGAAAAAAACCCAACAATTCCCCAGGTGGGAAATAGGGGCTCAGAAACCTAGGACTCAAAAAAAAGTCTGTACAGAAAACATCCCAATATTAGGGGGCAATTTGTACTAAATGGGGAGAGTGAAAACAGCTGAAGATGCAGACTCCCTCCCCATGATTTCCAAGAATTCACCAGGTCCAGAGGTGAAGACAGAGACACCTCAAAGGTATCTCTTCTTCCAAATGCCCCTATTTCCAGAAAAAGCAATCTGAAACGGACCCCTGTGTGTTGGCGAGCAGTGCAAGTGGCTGCAAGCATGAGAAGAGATGTGCTTCCCAGTTGCAGAGGTGCACTGCAGACACTGAACAACGAATTGATGTCAACGGGGCACACCAAAGAACAGCCCGAGTTCCCAGGTCGTGGCAGGCTTCACGCTCTGACCGTGTACTGCATCGTGTTGGTTTACATACTGTGCGTGCAAGAGCCAGGAAAAATCCATCTTCTTTGTCATAACAAACCCTAAGGTAAACAGGAAGGCAAGGCAACGCATATTATCCAATTAAACAGGCACATAAGGGGGAAAGAAAGCGCTGGCCATCCTCTTAATCCTGATTTTCACTGTTTCTCAGCAAGCACAGACAAAAATGGGCTGCATTAAGCCCTGCACAAAGGGGATGCGGGAAGCGAGGTGTGCTCCCCCTGCCCAAGAACAAAACCTGCTGCTCCTGAATAAAACGCAAGAGAGTTTTCTAAGAGAAACCGGCATTTCACAGTCTTTGTGTTGCTCTCCCCCCACCATGGAGTGGGCAATGAGCACACCCTGGCCCCCTTGCAGACGCACACCCCAGGGGTGCTTGGAGCTGGGCAGCTGGAATAAACACCCAAACCCAGGAAATTCCCGAGCCCGGAGAAACCAAACCGGAGCCAGCTGGTCTGTAAAGTTGCACCCCTACACAAAAAACTTTTGCTTGTCTTCAATTTATGAAGTTCATGGCGTTCACTCTGCATGTTACAAATTACACACAGAGTTTTGCAAGGCAGCAGGCAAACAAAGGGGTGTCTGAGCGCCCAGGTGCCCAGTCCTCGGTGGTACTGCTCGCCAGGATGCAGCCGAGGGAAGAGATCCACCTGCACAGATCCTCCTGCAGGGCCTCAATATACAGCAGCATAAAACTCAAGCACAGCTGGACTCTGTCTTCTAGGTTTTCTCCAGGAGGGTTGAGGACCTCTTCTCTCCACTGGGCAGAGCCGGAGACCAAAATGTGCACAAATACGCAGCACTCTGGATTACCGACAATTTCAAAAAAAAAGGAGAAAAGCCTCTCTTGGGTAAGTTCTTGCTGCTCAGTTCACTGAAGGGTGTCAGGACGGTGTGAGCCAGCAGCTCCGCTGAACGCTGCCAGTCCCCGTCTGGCAGGCTGGCACCCAGCCCGCTCCTCCGCTCCCGCGCCAACGGGGACACCCAGATACGCAGGACCCGAGCGCACAGGCAGTTATGAAGCAGGAGGGAAAGACTTAGCAACTTCTACAGAAAGATGCTTCTACAGATAGTACAAAATAATTAATACTTTCCAAGTCCGCACTTGCTTACAAAAGGGGATATTTAAAGCTCGAAACCCAGCCCATTTGTGAAAAAAATAAGCACGTGTCCCAGATTCTGTTCTGAATCCCAAGGAATCAGCAGGTGGCAGATAGTTAAAGCTGGAACAATGCTATTTCAGATCAGCAAGCTGAAATATCTCACCGCATCCCCCCTCCCCCCTCCGCAGATCGACAGGAGGGCCACAGGGAAGATTTAGCATGTGCAGCATTGAGTTGTTGTGGTTACCTTTTAGTCAATTCAAAAGAATATTACAACGTATTCCCCCAGGGAGTTCATAAATAGAAAAGGATTCTGCTTTAATCCCCTATCTATTCCTATCTGGATAATATGGCATTTGGACGAGCACTGCCAAAATGCAGATTTATGGCAAAGCTGAGAGTTTACATGGCCAACACATGCTCTCCAAACTCCGAATTCCAAGGAATAAATAAAAGCCTCTTCTAGGATATAGACGGCTCTTCAGTTTCGGAAGCTTTGTGCAGATACAAACATGTTTTCAAGATTTCTTCTCCTATCCCAGGCAGAAGGCATGTTTGTACTCATCTTCCTCAACACTAAAATCAACTGCTTTCACTGGGTGTTCCTGCTGGTACCACCACTGTGTGGTCTTCTGCTCCCTTTTCATTTCTTTACTAATACTTTATATTATCTACCAGATATTACCTATCAGATCACCTTCAAACTTCTTTGCTGACAGTCCCCAGCATCAAAGGGAAAAGAACTATAAAAACTGCTGACCAAAGGGAAAAGGATTATAAAAAGTACAGCTGACGAGCGCTACAGTCGTCGCTGCCGCCCTGGAGACACCGGGGAGTTGGGTGTTCTTAAAAGCTCCTCAGAGAACACTGTATTTAAAAAAAAAAACAAACCCAAACAACAGCAACTTTACAGACAACTTAGTGCTGCCAAAACTAGTTTTCCTAATGGAAATGCTGAGAAGCACCTGAACAACAGAGTCACTGTAACACACACGTGCGGATGTGAGGGGCTGACCACAGCCTGCCACCGGCCCCAGCAAAGCTCTTTTTTCCTGGGAAAAGAGCCCTCCTGGATCCCAGCCACTCCTGGGCAAGCCAGGGCAGTTTGGAGAGGCTGCGCTTGGTGTTTCGTCGAAGGGAGGGCTGCCAGCGTCCGTGGGGCACACCTCAGCGGCAGAGCGGTGCGTGGAGATGCTCACTTTTCTGCCAGAAACCTGCGCCGGCAGGTCGGCGAGGGAGAGCGGCAGCAGAGGAAGCGCTATGAGGTTGTACTACAAAAGACATCCTCAAAAGGAAATAAAGAGAAGGTTGGGATCAAAAAGAACAGTGCTACATTCTGAAAAAATCATCTTCTGCTTCGGGAGCCGCATCTTAAAACCAGGTACAAAAGTGAAAAGGGAGCCGGTGGAGGCAGAAAATTCAGCGCAAGTATGTGCTAAGTGCAAGCAAATACATTTTGCCCAGCTGAAACGTCAACCCTGTAAAGACACATCCATTCCCAGAGGCACCAGGCAGGATTGTTTTCTACTCCATATTCCCCAGGTGTAATTTTAAATTACTCACTGATGGGGCTGCCACACACTTCCCTTGGGAGCCTGCACCACAGTCCCACGCAAGGGCACGGATCCTGCCTGCTGCAGTGGATCAGAACACCCAGGCACAGCAGCAGGGTCAGGGAGGTGCATGCTAGGTTACAAAAAGAAATACAAAGTCATTTTGACAAAGGGGAAATACTGCATCCTCGCCGAATCGCTGTTGTTGGCTCCACACCTTTTGGATACTCGCTACTTGCAGGCAAACCATAAAGCCAAGGATATTTGTTTAAAACCCACAGGCAGACACTGTGATTCTATTAAAAAAATACAACTGGCATTAATTCTAAAAACTTCCCACCACTGGGACTGGGATTCAAAACCAGCACTGGGCAGTAAGGCCAAAACACACTCAGAGCAGACGCCTGCAAAAGATTCCAAGGGAAATTAGTTATGTGGGTTTTATAACAAAAATAAAATAAAATCCAACGCTTATAAAGAAAAAGAGCAGCTTCCCTTGGAGACAGTGCTGCGAACACCCTGTGCAGAGAATTCAAGAACTGTCTGGATCCAAGGCCTTCTTGGTTCCCCGTGCCCGTCGGTGTGTGCAGCAAGGTGAAAGGCAAACGCGAACCCCAAGCAGGCAGCAGCATCCTCCCCAAATCCTCAGGGCCGGCAGGGAAGGGGCTGCCTTGCCCCGATTCACAAGCCAGAGCCATGCCAGTGCCCGGGCTGGGCACCGGCTCTCCTGTGGCGGTGGAAAGGAAACTCTCCGTCCCTCCCCTGCCACACCACCAGCTTCAGAGAGCTGCGGGCTGAGCGGGACAAGTCCCTGGGCATTCACTGCCTTGCTTCTCCCCTCGCTCCTCTCTCCAGACAAGGACATGGTGGACTAAAGCTGGATGACCAACTGGATTTACAGAAAGCCCCCAGCTTCCCTTCTTCTCGTGTGCTAAAGTCAGCCTTATACCATAAACTTTTTTTTTCCTTAGTAATTTTTTTGTAGCTGACTCACACAGAACTTCTGCCAGGAATTTTTATAATTAGTGAATTAGAAAATAGGTTTTGCCTGTGCATGCCTGACAACATCTGCTGACTTAAGCGAGCTGTGTTCAAAACCTTGCAGAGCCCTGGAAGAGCGTGGCTGAGCGCAGCCCTTCCTCCCAACGGCACGGCTGATGGGGCTCTTCTTGTCAGGCTGGGACGAAACATGCTGCTCCTCCTGCAGAGAGCTTTGCAGCTCCTAATCCACGTTTTGAGGGGAAGGAGATAAGCTGGAACAAAGTCCAAAGGGTACTGGAGAAGGGAGAGGGACGCCAGCTGCCTCTCGACTTAGCAAACCTCTCGCAGGAGCATCCCTGTGACAGCATCCGCAGCTATGCGCCTCTCCGTCAAGCTGCATAGTTGCAAAGCCATCGTGCGTCACATCTTCCTTAGAGACAGACGATGGTATAGAGTTCCATAAAACCACAGCAAAAATAACTTCCTCAACCTCTTTCTTCGATGGACACAGGAGCTGTTTTGCAAGCGAGGCTCCAACACACAACAGTGGTCCAACCTAAAGATCAAATGCAACCCATGCTCAGATAAGCCAAAAGCAGACATCTGGCGTTAGCAGCCTAAAATACACACAAGGTCCTTCCTGGATAATCCAAAAACCTCCCAGTTTCTGCTACAGGTCAGAAAAGCAAATGAACGACCACCTTCAGGATCGAGCCGCTCGATGTCCTCCCTACGAGATTTGCTACAGAGCGATGCCTGTACCCTCTGCACACAAATCTTTACTCCTGTAATTCATACCATATTACATCTGAAGGGCTGCATTAAGAAAATATTACAGTTGCCAAGCCCTGAAAAGCTAGGATGTGCTGGAAATAAGTTTTCTCTGTAGCTTTAATCTGGTCCACTTGCGTAGGGTCTTTACAGCATGGCCACATACCACGTGTGCACACAGTCCTGACGCAGTTAGGACTGAGAATAGAAGATACTCAGTAAGTGAGGAATTATTGAGTTTTGGGTTTTGACTGGTTGTTCATACGCGGCACTCAGCCCTCTTCACTTCACACTTTTCATGTGCTGCTCCAAGGCAAAAATGAAGGCGTCTTGCCACTGCAGACTGGAATACTTCTCAAACGATCATGACATTTTTTTCATAAAATCCTAGAGAACTACGTTCAAAACACCTCTGGTTTATAGCCAAAGAAGTGAGGCACAGAGAAGTTCTGGGCTTCCAGTTCCAGAATCAGCCTACAGCTCCCTTTTTAAAAAATAAATAGTACCGAGCGGCATTTTAAATGTTTGACGTACTACTTCCCATGAGGTCATCTGCAGCAGGAGCACTCGGCACTTCTGCAACTCAGCCCTCAGCCTGGGGACCCAGGAAATCAAGTCCCTTGTTGTGCATGAAAAGCAATTTACCTGGCGCCATACATGAGCCCTGCGGCAGAAGCAGAGCAGGAATCCCATCTCCTTAAACATTACTTTACCCCCTCTATTTTTCCATGATCTGCCTCACTCGCTTCCCTCCAAATCCTGCGTCGTGCAGGGCAGAAGTCCTACACATGCAACCCCATCCTTCGCTGGGCTGCCTCGAAGGCAGGGGTGCCATGGAAAAAACCCATACGTGATCCCGTAATTAGAAACTGCATCGTAACGCATACAGGGGGCTGAATTAAGGTTGCAGAGGAATACTGTAAATTGGATGCACATTTCTTGTTCCATTTTACTGCCTTTTTTTTTTTTTTTTTGCCCTCCCCCTTATTTGGCTTTGGCTGCACTTCAGATTAAGTTCCTAATAAGGGCTGGAGTTGGACGAGATTTTTCAGCCCATCAGATTGCAGCCTTCCAAGCCATTGAAATGAGATTCAAGCTGAACTTGAATTTTCAATAGTTTGGCCTAAAGGCAAGGGTGTTAACAACAGACCCGCCAACACCTTCCCTATGAGAAATGTCTGAAAACATGTCTGCACATCAAATACTGCTCAGGCTCTGGTAAACAAAAGCCACAAAGCTAACATCTCAAATCCACCACTAACTTGCTCAGCTAGTTCTCCTGTCAGTAAAGCTCAATCATTTCCTCTGAAAATCCAGCGAACCTCTACATTCTCTCCAGGAAAACGGGTTTCCCCCCCCCAACAACCCTAAAACCTGCTGTAGTTTCATCATGACAAGGGAAGGCAAGGGATAAGGAGAGGTCACGTAAATCAGGTGGACATCAGGAAGCAGACACACACCAGTTCACCCAACACAGTCTGCTTAAACGATGCACATCACCAAAATATCACACTGACATGCATGGAGGAGCAATCAGAAAACAGCATGTCCTGTAGCCAACTCCTCCTACATGCAGCAGAAAGCCACATTTGGGCTTTCTTTTCCTTCTTAAAAATATTTCTTTTTTTTTTTTTTTCCTCAGTTCTAACAATTTTTTTTTAATCTACACACTACGAACATTCGGGTTAGCCCGAATCCTAAAAGCAAGGAAGATATGACAAAACTAAAACGCATCCCATGTACCAGAGGAAGCAGACAGCGGAGGGCATGGCTGAGGGATGCAGGAGGGTGGGTTTCCTCTCCCGTCTCGCCCCCTCCTTGGTAACTGCACCCCATGTTACGGTACCCAGCAGAGCACAACAGCTGGCAAAGGCAGGACCTGCCACAGGTTCCAGCCTGGGCAGACCCCAAACCACCCCAATTCTGAAGCTGCCCTTGCCCCAAGACTTTTTTATCTAAAACCTCTGACTTCAGCAGTCTTTACTAAAATAAAAATGTCATGCTATGAGTCTCTCAGAAGACCTTAGGCTGCTCCTGCCTAAATGTACAGACCTAAAGCACATCACAAAGATGAGCCTTTCACCTTCAGATCGCTGCATTGGCGGAGGAGGGCTTTAACCAAGACCTCTGACAGTCCCCTGAAGAGATTTCAGGTTGGGTTTTTTTAAGTGTTGAAGTATATTTTCTTAAGGACACGAATGCTTCAGCTTCCCTGTCACCAAAATCTTTTCTAATTCACATTTCTAGTGTGGTGGGTCTGAAGAACAGCCATGGCCGTCTACTCTTGCCAGCACTGGAGGCAGCAGGGCAGCTCAGGGAAGGCGCTCCCCTCCCTTTGATGACAAACGATAGAGAAAAGGAACGATGGTTTCTTGAACTGCATCCAAAGGAAAGCAACCCTGCTAGAGTGCCTGGCAGGGCATCAACAGCAATGGAAATTTCAGCTTTCAAAGAACAGAAATAAGACTCAAGGGGGTGGGGACATCCTGCAGGAGCCGAGGTGCCACTAATCTGACAGATTGTTTTACAAACTCCCGTTTCTCTCCAATGAAACTATATCCTCTGCAGAAAAATCATCTGGCTCCAACCTCTTCTGGTAAGTGGAGCATAAACAGAATAGAAAAGAGCTCACACCTGAGCAGAAATCGGGCTCGGACAGGCTGCGACAGGCAGCAGAGCGGAGGGACAGCAGCCAGACCAGTGGGATTTTGCTCTTTCCTTCGGATGGCTCCTGCAGGATCACTGAACCCCACCAAGCAAACAAGGCTTGTCCAACATAGTGGGAAAGCGCTGGCCAAGCCGATGCGATGCCCACTGCTCGCTGCAAGGGGAAGGAGAGCATGGGGGGGAGAAGAATATGGTGATTCCTTCAAAAAGGTCTGGACTTGATTGAACTTATTTTCTTCAGTAACATTTAGTTAAGCAAGAGGGGGAAAAACCCTGCAGTGTTCTTCAGCTGCTCTTAACAGGGAAGCTGGAGTGAAACTGTTCATTTCATTCACATGATTAGCTGAACAACAGGCTCTGCGCTGCAGCAGGCACTGCACCCATCAATATCCATTTCTCGGGCAGGTAGGTGCTTTCACCAGCAGAAATAAGAAACACTGAAAATGTGTGAGTAAATGGCGGTTCCCAACTTTCAAACCAAAAGGTGTCTGTGTCAGTGTGGCGTACTCTCCATGGGAATTACCCACAGGTTCCTATAGCTTGAAGCTCTGAACAAAGCAAATGCTGTTAGTAATGGTGGAGAAAAACAAAACAAAATTGCAAGAAAAGTGATCGCCCAAGCTCACGTAAGGCAGGGGTTTTCCTCTTCTACCTCTGGCGCGATGTCTAATTTGCTCAGCTAGAGAATGAGTTTCAATTCTTTTTACAGGGTTCCCGTTATCACTCCCCTGGCTATGAGCCCACTGCACCAACACCCCACACGTCACCGGTGGGCTCTGTCCAGTCTCCAACTATCGCGAGGCTGATTATAATTATTTAACAAGTGGAGGAAAACAGCAGGCGCAGCTTGCCTTTGCCCCTCGTTTGTGTGTCACTAAGCGGCTGTAGGTAGACACAAGCAGCACAGGCAAAGCATCATCCTGTGCACGAGCTGCTCGGAGCCAGGCACCGTCTCACCGGCTGCAGAGGTTCGGAGCAAACATCCACACGGACGATGATTCACATATACATACCGATGCCTTCTCAGTGCTGGCATGGACTTCTGCACCAGGCTGGTTTATCCTCAGGGCCAGCAAATGCTGTGCACGAAGTGCTCACAGAACAGCAAAGGCAAGGCACAATCTGTAACTGCACTAATTGCTGGAGTAATTAAAAAGTAAAAGATCAAACTAAATACCAGAAGTCTGAGCATCAGAGAAGAACCACTCTCCTTCTCAGGAGCTGCCTCTCAAATGTATGTCCTCACCAAGAACAGCCTGTGCTGAGCCACCTCCATGGGCCTGAACAACCGCTTGAGCAGATGAAAAAAAAAAAAAAAGTCAGGAATTTTTCTTTACAATAGATTTCACCTTATTTTCTCTTCAGCGTGGCAGGATGAAAAGACACTTCTATTAAGCAATTGAGTTTTCCCCACAACGGACACGAGCTGGCATGTTCTGAGTGCTCAGTATTTCAATCTCAATTAAGTAAAATAATAATTGCTGCACCTAAGGGTTTCTCAGCTCCCTAAGAGGAAACACGTTATACATACACAGATTTTCCTAGCTTTACCACCACATACTTAAGACATGGATTGAGGGATGAATCACAACTTCAAATTCTTCATTACTAAGCCTGGCAATCAACACTGCCACTTTCTGGCAAAGAAACCCTAAAAATCCCGGATCTTCCCCTGTGATGTCATCTGCAAACAGCAATGTGATTTACATCCTGTGGGACACTCTTCTCCTGTGAATCCTCTGCTGCCAGGGGTGCTGGGGTGAGGAGGGGTTCACCCCTGCGCCCGGCAGGTCTCTGCCACAGAAGCAGCTGGGTAACAGGATTTGTTCTGGATAATCGCCACTCCGGCTCTCTGGAACCAACGGGAGGAAGCAGCCAGAGATGCACTTGGCCAGAGATGGCAGCCACCACAGGTAACCGTCTTTTATACAACTTGTTCTCCCCCAGCCACGTGCCAGGTGTAAATCACGTCTCCGGTTTCAAGCCCCCAAAAGAAAAGGCAGCATCATGAAGACAGAAAGGAGGCACACAAACTCTGCGCACTGACATCAAGGTGATGGGCATCCCTGTAACCAGGCAGGCAGACGCCCGGCCCTGAGCTTTCAGCACGTTTTTAACACAGGTTTAACCCACTGACCCAACCTGGTCAGTTGGTCTGGGGCCAGTGACCAAATCCCGAGTGACAAACTCCTGCCCATTTGCTTTGGTTCCCTCGCCTCTGAGCAACCTACCAAATACCAGCTGCTCAAGCCTGGCTGGAATAAATGCTTTTGCGTAAAGGAGGTGAGGTTCCCAAATCTTGGCGTGAAGGCCAGCAGCACACCTTCACGTCGCTTGGACAGACCCCCAGCTCCGGCAGCGAAGAGATGGGCAACTGTGGCAGCTGTGGAGAAGCCAAGCATGGCCAGGGCTCCTGCCAAGCCACCAGGCAGAAGCAGCCACAAGGACAAAACTAAGGACCAGCCGCTGGAAAGGAAGAGCTCTGCAAGCTGAGACCGTGCAAAGCGCATCACCTCACATAAGGTACAGCCGTGCAGGAGGTGGAGGTCCCTGCTTACCTTCCAGTTCCAGATCCCAAACCTCTGTGACCGCAAGGCAGAAGGCATCTCCACCAGCCTGGCTTGTCACTGCCTGTGGGTACCCACCCTGTCCCCACAGGGCGAGAGGGACATCCCTTTAGATAACCAACTGTATGGCAAAGACCATCTTTTTCTCATGCAGTTGTTTGAACAGGGCCCAGCACAACAGACCCTGAGCTGCCAGTGGGGCTGAAGCTCTGCCTAGGGTTATTATTTTAATAATTAGAGGGATGGCCAGACAGAGGTGGTATTCTGTGGCCTCTTAACCTAGAGAATTACCGGGTTTTATGCAGACAACTCCACTTTTTCAGCTGTGAAGACTGCAGCAAATCCTCATGGAGAAAAACATCAAAAAGAGGATGCTGGATACGGCCCAACACAGGGCCGCTGCTCAGCCAGCCCGAGCCAAAAAGCAACGTAAAACATGCAGGGCTCACAGGGCGTTTCATTTTTAAAATGGAGTAAAATCTGGAGCCTTCCTGCGATTCAAAGCCAGGCTGCCTGGAGGAAAGTGACTTTGCAGGCAAGGCACCGCTCCCCTCTCCAGCCTGGTCCTCCCGCCTCTCCATCCATCCCTCCCGCCTGCTCCTCCCACGCTCACCGGCCCTCTGCCGAGACAGCTCGCCCCAACATAGAAGGCTCTCACCAACCTACCACATCACTATCTTTCCACCTCAAGAGCCACTGGCCCCACACAGCCAGCAGGGACGTGCCCACAGGGAAAGGCAGGGACAGCCACCTACCCTTCTGCTTCATAACATGGCAATTAACTGGCTTGAAAACTGCCTATCTAGGCAGAAATCCATCCTGGGAGCGACCAGGGCGGCAGACGTCTACATTGTACACCACCTAAGAGATAAACCCCTTTTGCCAAGTGGGGCCCTGGATGCTCCTGTCACACACAATAATTAAACCATCAGTCAAAGACACAGCGCATTAACACAGATGGAGGCGGATAAGGGAATCAAATCGTTCTACTTGAATCTCTGCACTTAAATGAAACCTAAAGCAGGTCACATCGAAGGAGGAAAAAAGTGAAAGACTTATAAAGATTCGAGAAATCTCATTTGACAGTTGGCTTTCCCAGTGTTTACCAAGAAAGCAGAAAACCAAAGACAGAGAGTGCCCAAGCACACAGCCAGCCAGGATCAGGCCAGCAGGAGGACGGAAAGGCACGGAGGGCATCGCTGTGCCAGCAGGCAGGAGCACGCACAGGGCACTCCTTTCTTGACCACCAAGAAAGCATTGCAATAGAGGTGGCCGGCAGGTCTTTTAAGACAAGGGGGAGGCAAAATTGCTGGTAGAGCAGCCCATAGCTTTTTCCATCCAACAGAAAGGAGTCAAAGCTGTGCCATACGTTAGCACTTAAGTAGTCCCTGCCCTCGGTTTCCCACCATCTGTACTACTCTCTGAAAGTCCCCTACTCATTTAATTTATTGCTGTGCGTCTCCACCAAAATCAAAGACTTAAATATCAGTAATCCTGGTGGGAGGCATCCAGCTGCTACAACCCATTGTAGGAATAAAACGTATTTGTGTAAACTTGCATTGAGAAAGCCAGGCAGCAAATCTTCCTACGAAGAACTTCCCATGCTTTCAGATTAGCAGATCAAGCTGCAAGCATTAAGACCTTTCCCCCTCTATATCTGTGAAATTCAGCGCTTAGGACACAAAAATGGGTCTTTTCTAACCCTGGAACGAACCGATTTTGGAAGCGTGCGGCACGACAGCGGCAGCAGCGGGGGGCAACGGTTGCGGCTGAGGCGGTGGCAGGCAGGGAAGCTGAGCACAACCAGGGGCTCGAGTTCACGTGCTGCGTGGGGCTGGTGAGACGGGACTGCTCCTGGGGGATGGGGTGCCAGGACTGGGAAATCCCAGCGGTGTCGGCTGCAGATCCCCATTCTGGTCACTCATCCAGCCCCCAGACGCCTCTTGCCTCAGTTTCCCTGCCCGTCAGACAAAGACAGCAGGACTCCCCTATAATGCATGCAGCCATCTGCAAAGCTCCCGAGCACAGAGATTACAGGGAAGAGCTCATTAGAAGCAGCCTGTAATGTAACAGCGATGTGGCCTTTGCCTTGCAGCCACAAACCAGAATTTAAAAGGGAGCACACTAAAAAATAAGCTGGTAGAGTCACGGCCTCTCAGAAGGAAATAAGCGTAGCGCCCTGCCCTCTCGAAACACCAGCTATCAGTTGATAAAAGAGCATTCCTGCAAGCTAAACACCCAGGCAATACTTTGAAGGCAGGATTTGTAGCCTGGTGGCCTTCAATTCGCTCTGAGAGTGACAGAACAGTAGCCAGAAAAACTTGGGGGTAGCAGGGGGGAAGAACGCCCTGGTGACCTGCCTGACGCTGAAATCCCATCAGACCCAAGTACATGTGCAAGGATCACAGTGCTGCTGCTGCCCCCCGGGCTGCGTTTGGAGGGGCACATGGAGGGGTTGGGGGTCCGATGGCGAGGCTGGAGACACCTGCAGGCTCTTGGACTTGCTCACTTCTCGGGGTCGGAAACAGTCACGCAAGGGCGGTTTCAGCTGCTTCACAGCTCTGACAGCAAACCTGGAAATTGCCTTCTCCTTCCCACGCCACCACACAACTTGCTTCAATTGAAACCCATTTTACCCTTGCTGTCTTCCTCCCAGCTCAGTTCAACCTGTCTTATTCCTGCACACACAAGAGCAGCAGCCAAGCGACGAGAGGACAACCCAAGACTCACCCGGGACCTCCAGCGAGGGCCGGGCAAGAGGACGCTGAACTGCAGATGAACGAACGCAGCCCACAACCAGAACTCTCCATGCCCACCTCCAGCCCAGCAGGCAACCTTTTAACTAGCAGTGAGCAGGAGGAGATGGAGCTGAGAACCCTGGCAACGATAATAAAAATCACTGTGTTTCTCCTTTTTTGGGGAGAGAAAGAATAACCCTTTTGAACCATCTAAGTGGGGGAGAACCAACATCTGTTCAGATTCATCTGCTTGGGTCTCACTGTTTTAGCTCCAACTCCTTCCCGACGGGTGGGAAAGGTCTCTAAGCTTTTATTCAAAGGCTTTGCCCTTAAACAGGGCCTTTCAGCAGAGGATCGCAGAGCACCTTACAGGCATTTAATTAAAACTTACAACCCGCCCTGGCGAGGAAGGGATTAAGAACAGGCCCCCAGCTCAAACAGCAGCTCACCAGCACAAGCATCTCTTTCTCCCGTACCACTGAGGTGTTCGGCTCAGTCGTAAGAGCGCAGCAGTCCCAGCTTCACCGAGCTACTAAATACACCCCGAACAGCACAGAGCTTCTGGAGAGCCGTCAGAGCATAGGGGAGAGGCCGGGAGCACACTCCAACGGGACGGGATGGACGGGCAGGGGCTTCCCTCCACCAACCGAGCCACAGCAAGGAGACAGGTTCAGCTTGTGCTGGAGACACAGAACCATGGTTTGTTACCCCTCTGCAATTTAAATACTATACATTTCCAAAGCATGGCATTACTGGGGACCAATCCATCCACCTAACAGCCCTGGGAGGTTGATAAAATGGAAAACCACTTGGGTTTTTTTTCTTCCCCTTGCTTACCTATAGGGTGAGACTTTTGCTGGTTGAATTAAATCTATTTAAACAAAAGTAAGTTCAGACATCTGCCTTTGCACAGTGTCAGCTGCGAGAAATGAGCTAACATCCAGATGCAGTGGCATGTCAGGATTAGCCCAGGCTGGGGCAGGAATGCTTCCATGTATGGAAAAATATTGGAGCAGTGAAACCATAAGCTTGGAGCAGAGCAAAGTGAGAGGCCCTGTCAATGAAGTTGCGGGCTCAGGTTTAGAGGATTTAGCAGCTCAGACCCGCCGTAAGATCCTCAGCACGTATTACAATAAATTTCACACTTTTTCCAAAAGGGACTCCCACAGCAACGCTGCGAGTTGCGAGGGTGAGATCCTACACCCGTCTGTTTGCTCTGGAAGCGGGGCTCGGACCGTTGGGTACCATTAACGCTCCCCGCGCTGGGCACGGGCTGGGGCGTTGATGGAGAGGTTCTGGCGAGTACAAGGCTGCTGCTCGCACTCGCCTGCCCGCCCATCCCTTGGCAGCCGCCTTCTGCACAGCAGGATTTCTAAAAGCCAGCTCGGAGCTGGCAAGCCGGATGAAGCGGTGGCAGTTGAAAAGAAAACGCTGAGCTGAATCAGCGTGGCTGGGGAGTTGGTGTGTGCTTCTGCCAACGCCACGACAAGAGCAGCCACTGCCGAGGCATGGGGCAAGAGCCGGGGCAGTATTCTCTTCAACCGGCCCGGCACAAATCAAGAGGGCTCATTTGTCAGCATCCTGACTTCACGCTAATGAAGTAATGGCTATGACTTCATCTCTCCAGTGGGAATCTCTTGGGAACGAGGGAGAACTAGAATTTCTCTCTCCAGCTCGCTCACGCAGTTGCAATGCATTTCAGTTGCCGTCTACTCTCTTCTGCAAACATTACCTAATTCTCACCCAGATTCTTAAATCCTTGCACTGAAACATAAAACAACGCTCCCTTCTCAGCTGTCAAAGCCCAGTCTCGCAGAGATCCCTCCCAGTGGGATCCGACCCCTGGTGCCGCCTGCCACCGCGTCCCCAGGGGCTGGCCACACTAAGCCCCTCTCGCGTCTGAGGATGCCACCAGCTATTTTTTATGCCTCGGTCATGAAATAAAAATCTGGTAACTCTTGGAAAATTCATTTTAAATAGGGACCTTTGCACCTTTTCTCCATTAAAATATTTTAAAGTCAGGTTGGATTTACCCACCGTTGCAAAACGTTGCTGGAGGACCCTGGAGTTTGTCTCCTTGCAGATCTTCACGGGTGCAAAATACACACAGCAACTTCTCACACCAGCCTGCTGCTACATTGCTTAGTCTGCCTGAAGACTGGGTATCCCCGCTGCCTTCCTCGTTACAAGCCTTCGGCTTCCAGGTTTGCTCTGCTCTGGGTTTGCTTCCCTGATACCCCACTGAAGATGCTCGCCCCCTCAGTGCACCATTCCTGGTCCCCACAGTTGCGATGGCCACGTATCATTTGAAGCGCATCCTTTATGGAGCAGCTTCTCCCCAGCATTTAGGCTCTGTGCCCAGCGCTCACCTCCCCACTCGGGCAGGCAGCCAACACCCCCCCGGCTCCCCCGTGCCTCCTCGGGGGCTCCCAGCGCTTTGTTTTGAGGCCAGGGGGGCTTGCTGGGCTCCAAGCAGGAGGTTGATCAGATTGCAAAAGCTCCCTGACGCAAGTGAAGCAGTCAGTCACTCACTCACACTAAATAAAGACCACAAATTCTTTACATATTAATTGTTGGTTGCAATTTTTCATGGTGTTGAAAGACAGACGTGAGAGTATGCAGAAACCATTCCTGCATCTTTTTAGTTCCACCCTTCCATTAATTATGTGCACTTTAAGCCAAATCAGTAAGACAGTACATTTTCTTTGGAAAACCGAGATGATGAAAACACAATCAGCTATCATACAAGATGCTCACATTGTAATCTGAAATACTTGTATAATTCGTTTTCCCACGAGAGAATTTAATACATCTATTTGCTTACTTGTCAACTCATCCCGCTCCCAGTTTCTCCACTGGCCATGTCTTTACCTTGCGACATACAGACTGAACTCTGTGTTTTTTGCCTACAGAGCATCAGCAGAGAAGCAGTGGTCCCAGCCAGCACAGAGGAACCTGCCCTGCAGAGGTACGTCTAGGCAGCGCCGGGGGAAAGCCCTCTCCCCAGCTCAACACCCCCCGGCTGGGGCTCCCACCCCCTGGAACAGAGGGCAATTAATGTGCACAAAGCCCAAGTCATAATGAATCCAAGCACCCTCCCCACGCTGGCATTACTCCCCCCTTTCCTAATCATTACTGTCTGGAGATGGCATGAGCACAAAGTGATCTGTCTAGAAAAATGTTTCAAATCTATCGTGCCTTACGCTGTGATGTGCTGTGGAACCAGTTTAGAGAATACACACAGCTATAAAGTCGTGATTATTCAGTATTCAACCCAGCCTGAAAGCTCAGGAGTCAGCTTGTTATTTGCTGAAAGCGGGGGGCCCGAAATTATCCGTGAATAGTTCAAAGCTGCAGTTAATTCAACATCTCTACTTTCAAAAGCATAAAAATCACAGATTCCTGGAGTGTGTAAGCTTTTTAAAAATGACAAACTACTAACTGTCAAATCAAAGCAGCAAAGAGAAATCCACATGGCTGATAAGACAAATAGTTGCATTTTAAAGAGTAATTAAATATCACTTTGGAATATTTTGCTTGGAACTTGTTTCCCTGATAAAAAATGGGGAGGGAAAGAAGGAGGAGGAGGAGAAGGAGGAAGCAATCTGCACACACCAACGAGCTTCTCACCAAGCAAATGCTCAGGCAAACACTGTTCAAACTTGTTTTCTTGAATACAGAGTTCAGCCTGCTGTATCACAGCCTCCCGTACCCTCTCAGTTTCCCTATATCCCTACATTTCACATCCAAACTCTGGCAAAGAGGAGCAGACGATTGCTACATGAATCCGGCTTGTTGGGGAGGAGGGTGCGTGGGGCTGGGGCGAGAATCCCCCGGTCTGATCAGCAAGAACTGCAGTATCTTCTGACTTGACTTAGATTGAAACCATACCCCAACTTCCATGCTGGGAGCGTTGCTGAAAAAAACAGGAATGCAAAACAGAGCGCTCTACCCAGATGCAATTCAAGAGAAGTGAAATCCTACCCCAGCAGCATGAGCTAACCCTACCGTACGTACACCGCTTTGAAACATTAAAAGTATGTCCATGAGAAAGGATCAAAAAACTCCAACTTCAAAATCCCCTGCACTCTCTCAAAACCCGTACCTGCTAACAATGAACTCACAATGAATTTCAGGCAAACTTTCTCAGTACTAAGAAATACCTATAGGCAATGGTACAAAAGGATCATTTTGAGTATTAAACAAGGAGACGGCTTACTGTATTTCAAACAAAAACGTTATCAAACCACTTGAAGAAGCCACCATCCAAAGGTAATGCAAACCTGATGTCAGTTTTTGGGACAGGACTTGCAGAGCACAGTTCAAGACCCAACCGCGTGTGATCAGCAAATGCTCCTTGCTGCTTCTCCCCACCGTGGAGCCGGGAGGATTTGATGATGGAAACATGTCCAAAAGACTTTCAGAGCTGGCCCTCAAACATGGGCAATTACCAACTGAAGGATGCAATAAACAATACGGCAGATGACACATCAGCAAGACACGTAAAACACTAATTCTCCCCCAGGGAAAGTGCTCAGGCAGGCCACAGTCTGGATATATGGGGAAATCCAACTTCCAAGGACGTCAGTGATGTTTTCGCAACTAGTGCGGGACCTGGATTTTATATACAGCCCCCAGACTTGCCGTCTACTGATAATAGTGTATGCTTATGGGGATTTCACTGAAGGATTAGTGTTTTGGCACGAGAGACGACTGCTAATTGTATGGAGGGTCACTGCAAAGCTGTATAAAATATACTCAGAAATAATTTGGAAAAGCAGCATCAACAACAACAATTAGAGAATGTTTTGGCTTCAATGTGGTCCGCACGATGTGGAAATACCAAATAGCTTATTCCTCAGTCATAACTGAAGTTCACTGTTGTACTTCTCCAAAATCATAGAGAAAAACGCTCCATTATTTTGTACCTTCTTTTGTAAAGCTGTTATATGTTCAGCTCCTAAAAGAATGCATTTTTGGAGAACTGTGCACTGATTACTTTAAAAAGTAAAGTTGCTTTGCTTAGTTCTGCAACCTGAGAGTAACAAATGAAAATGTCAACCATGCATTTTTAAATAACGCTTTCATTTCAACATCTGGATTAAGATGCCACAATGAAAAACAGCACACAGGCTTCTCTCTGCTCCTTTCATAGATCTCCCATTCTTATGTTTCAGAACCAGCGAGTTTCAAAGCAAACAAAGAATCAGTTGGTGCTGCTAATGCCTTGCTTCTTACTCAATAGCCTTATGTCATGAAAAGACCATATTTTTCAAATCTACATCTCCGTGAGCCAAAGATTTCATATACATTCCCACCCCAGAAATACAAAGTCAGGAATACAGCTGAAAGTGATTACCTAGATATTTTTATATGATGAAACTCAAAAGCTGCTTCAAGTGATTTACAAAATTCTCTGTTAGACAAATCCCACATCTGTGCTGACCGCTTGCCTCCCAGATCTCAGCAGATGGCGATTTCAAAAAGAAGAGCCCCTGAAAATTGGGGTGTACCTTAAAATGTAATCAAGGGTTTGAGGTTTTTTTCCCCCGAGCAAAAAATTGTGTGCAGTCTAATTTAATGACATTTCTACCTCCTCCGCACCACTTCTTGCACAAATTCTACCTACAAAAGTACCTGGTGTCTTATTAGGAGAGGCTCCTAGAGCCGATGGTCTGTTTTAGCAGAGGGGAAAAAAAGCAGCCCTTTTTTTGGGAAGGTGGGGAGGGAACAGAAAATATAATAAGTAAAAATAAATAAAAAAAGAAAAAGAATGAGTGGATATCTGTTGTGAAAGACTTCACAAAGAGATATCTGCAAACAAGCAAGAGGTCGGTCACATTTTACACATCAACCTTAAGACCATCATTTTACTTGCGGTGCTGAGGAAGATGTACTCCCAGCACAGAAGGGGTGTTCTTCTATGCGTGTCCAACTCAGATCGCCTATCAGAGTAGTCAAGCCACTAAAACAATAAAATCCAAAGCTACCAACTTGATCCTTTCCCCATCCTTAGGGCGAGACAGAACAGACATCATCTTCATACGCAGAGAAAGATCATGTGCCTCCGCCACACAGTTTGGCAAAAGACACATTTCATGTGAACATGGGAGAAAAATACATAGAGCAGGGTATACAAATCCAACTTTGAAGATAAAGAAAAAACACTCTGTCCCAACTGAAGGGTATTTACCAGCGTGAGCAAAGTGAGATCCTCAAACTGTTTTCAGATACTTGACTCAACGATCACAGAAGCGTAATCAACATGGTTTGCATTTATTTAAAACCAGAGCAGAAGTATTTCGGCTCCAGTGGAAACGGGTTTGCCTTCCCAAGAAGGATCTGGACAACGCTCAAGCAGATGCGTAAATACAGTGGAAAGCAAACACAAACAAGAGGCAAAGCGCAGACCCTGCACCGCTGCGGCGTTGTGTGGATGCACCAAGTAAATGTCATGAGAAAAGTCCAGATTAAAAAGAATGAGGAAAACAACTGGGCCAAGTAAGTAACAAGTAAAAACAAAAGCAAGGGCAAATAAACAACAGCAAAAGATAAACTGCTTCCCTCCCAGTGCAGACCCGCACGCAGCCTTTTCTCCTCCAGCACCACGACCCTCCTTTCTCCTGTTCCTATGCAGACCCCCATGAGAGGACCTACTCGACAAAGAACATGCCAAATTTATTTTTATTTTAGCAGAAATGACCAAGCAACAAAGCACAGCATGCTCCTGCTCTCCTCCAAAAGCCTACGTGCTGTAAGCCCTCAAAGAGCACCCAAATTCACTCCAAGGGTAGGTGGACTCTGCAGCAGAGATGGTCCCGAGCTCACCAGGAGAAGTGTGGGGTCCTCCAGACAGCGGGGCGGGTGCTGCCCCGTCGCGGGCGCTGGCGGACATCAGGGCACGTAGACAGATGGGGGCTGTTTACATTACTGAGGTTCTCAGTAGCAATCAGGAATTAAAGCTGTTATTAAATCAGCCCTCCAGAACTTGAGCAGCTGTTCATGCAAACAGATAACAACAGGGTGATGTTAAACCAAAACCCCAAACGAAACAAAGACACGGAGCAACATCTCTCCCCCATGCTCTGCTCAGCAACGCCAGGCATTATCAGAAGACAAATCAATTATCAACAGCTGCGTATAGCTACCTGAATCCGGGGCTGAACAGCTTAATTGAGGGATGCGTATCACGAGTTAAAGGCCTCCAATCTCATTTGGCATGTTATGGTTTTGTTCTTGAAAAAAAAAAACCCAGTAATATGGCTGGCTGTGCCTCAGACAGAGGCATTATGCCATCCTCCTCATTAATCAAAGGCTTTCCCCACGTCCAGATGTTTGCTGACTTGTACTGCTTTCTTTTATTACGGGTTTGGAGACAGAAATTGCTATATGCTAAAGTTACCCAAATTCAACTGGTTGTTGCAAGACGCACAGGCTGTTATGCCCTTGGTAACTGCACCCCAGCATTATTGAGTTACTAAAGCATTCAACGGAGAGTGGCTGTTTTCTTTGACAACCCATACTACTTTCACCAATAACCATGAGGGTAAGATGCTATTTTACTTTTAGGACTGTGGGAATTTTTCTGTAAGCCCAGAAAGGAGCCTGGTTTTTAAGACCTATCAACATTCAATGCCCGGGGTTCGGAAAAGGGAGAAATGTAAAAAAACCCACAAAAACGCAGCGTATACCAAAGACAGACGAGGCACACACTGATAAACGTTTCAGCAAGAAACTAGGACCATAATACCCACATTATTCAATAATTCTGAGTAACAAAAAAAATGATGCTACAGCCAATATGGGATCAAGTCATCTCTCCCCAAAGCCTTCACGACCTCACTAGATAAATTAACCTACTCACAACGGGAAGCGTTGGCTGGAAACGACCTCTGGAGGTTTTTGAGCCCTGCAGTCACCAACACGAGACCCCCATCGGCCATGGCTTCACTCAGCCAAACCCCAAAACCTCCAAGGACGGGGGCTCCCCGGCCTCTCCGGGGGCTGAGGCTGAGAGCTCGGAGATAGAGTTCAGCTCCCAGCCCAGCCTCTCTCTGTTATCTCTATTCTGTAGCTATAAGATCCCTTTCTTCCCATAAATCTATATAATTCTCTGGGGCTTGTCTCACATCGGGTTTAGGAGCAGCCTTTAGTGCAAAGGAACCATAACTCAAAAGGACTGCCTACATTTTTCTAATGCTTTTGTTTTTAAACAAATTAAGCCCGCGAGGTACCGAACATATGCTAGACATCCCCAGCTCCTGCTGGCATGTTTTTGAAAAATAGAAAGTTTGTGCTTTTCTGGAGAGTCGGGTCATTAACCTGACTATTTAAAAATCAGCCTATTATACAAGGAAACTTCTAACTGCCTGAACTACAGGTTATAAATCTCCTGTTTAGAAATCTGATATCCTGACATAATTGCCCTTTATAACTTACAAATAGGTTCTCTGTTATCCATAGATTAAGCTTCCTCCAAAGCCACATCACATCTGCTTAGTTTTGAAAATATACAGCACGAGCTTCAATTACTTTACACTCTGCACAAAAATAATCCTGAATTTAACTCAGGGCTTCTTGGAATAAGAGTTTAAGACCCCATAATCTTTTTATTTCATGTTTTCTTGCAATCTAATAGATGGAACTACTGGCCAGCATGTAAAATTAATGCCACCTTCCACTTCTACAATTTCCCAACCATTTAACTGTGTTGCAGTGGAATTTTTAAAGCAAATATGGCAAGCAAAAGTCCCACCGCCTAAATAATCTGAAATGTTCTGTAGGGAAATGGCCAGCTACTAATTGGAACCACAATCTTTTCACATCCCTGTAAGAAGGAGGTTTGGTTTTAAAGACACCAGAATTAAACTGTAATTTCTCTGAAGGATGAAGCTTCTGTTACAACTCCCCTTGTTAATGAACGTGATCTCAGACCTCGAGCTGTGATGATTCCGGCAAGCCCCCAGTTAGAAGCACCTGGATTTCAAAGGGGGCAAACCGGGGGCCTGCAGTAGCATCATCCAGGTGCACGGCGTTAAACACGCCAGCTTTTGCAGAACCAGGGGCTTAGCGACAAAAACCCGCGGCAAACCAGCCGAAAAGCCGAATCTGGGTTTCAAAATAGCTACGCGTCTTCTCAGCAGAGGGGACATCACACGGCGCAGCCAGAGGGACAGCCAACTTTTCCCTAAATGACTCCTTTGCCTAACGAACAGCGGGAAGCGCTGGCAGAGGAGGGTTCAGAGACCCGTTGAGGAAGAAGTGATCCCTCTCATCCCAACATGGCCCCGCAAAGCCCGGACATGGGGGATGCCCGAGCGGGGCTCGGCTTGCCCCCCAGCCCCGCAGGTACCGGCGTGACCCCTGATCCCCGCCGAAGCGGAGACCGCACCTCGCCGAGAGCCAAGCCAACGCGGCTTTCAGACCGCCAGCCGCGACCACTCGCCGGAAAGATGTTTAGAAACGGCACAGTGGGGCACCATCTTTTTCATTCTTACCCAATAGCTTCCAGAGATTAGATTTGTAAAGACCTTTTCTTTTTTTTAAAAAAAAAAAAAAAAACAAAACCCTACCAACGTTGCGAGCTCGTTGGGCTCTGGAAGCCCAGCCTTTGCCTTCCCGTCCCTCACAGCCTTCCCTGTCCGCGCCTTACAGAGCGCTTTTTGTCCGATATCTGCCTTTCCAATTAAACTCTTCGGAAGCGGGGCTGTAACTTGTAGAGTATCGAACACGCCAGCTGATAAATGAGGACGAATAACGCACACCATCGCACCCAACTCGCCCGGCAGTCCCCAAGCCGGGCTCCAAACCCGCTCCTCAACCACCAAATGCCCTCCCCCACGGCCAATGGAGGCCGTGGCCCCTTTTCTGTGGCCCAAACCCACGGGGGAGCCCACGGGGGCCCTGCCCACGGCCCGCACCGAGGCCTGTTTCCCTCAGCCCCGGCACAGATGGGGGGGGGGGGGGGTCCCGGGTTTGGGCTACCCACACGCCTCGCCTGCTCGCCCCAGCTCCTCTGAGGGACCCGTCGAGGCCAGCGCCATGAAACCGCCGCCGCCACCACCACCCCCCGGCCGGCCTTCCCCCCCGCCATTCTCCCCCTCACCCGTGGAAGGGGACGGAGCCTGCGGCTTTCCCCCGCCCGCAGGAACCGGAGGAGCCGGGCGAGGCGGCGTCGCCTCACGGGACGGCAGCCGACACCCCCCCCCCCCCCCCCCCGTTTTTCCCCCCGGTTCCCCCCGGGAACTTTCTGGAAGGCGCCCACCCCCCTTTCCCGCTCCGGCGGCGCGCAGGGAGGGGGGGGTGGGGGGGGTGGCCGGGCCCCGCCGCCCCCAGACAAAGCCCGGGTCGCGTCGTGTGGTGTGTGTCCGTCCCCGTCCCCCCCCCCCCCGCCCCTTCCCGGCCCCCCGGTCTCACCTTGCGGTGCTTGTCGGCGAAGGGCAGCGCCAGCCAGGGCATGGCCCGCACGGCCTCCTGCCACTGCTGCTGCTCCTGCTCCGCCGACACGAAGACGATCTCCAGGCGCTGCCCGCCGGCCGCCGCCGCCTCCCCCCTGAAGCGCCCGTAGAAAGCGGCCAGGCTGGCGCCGAGCTGGGCGCAGGAGCCGCCGAGGCTGCAACCGAAGTAAAGCCCCACCAACGAGACCCCGCGGGCGGCTAAAGCCGACACGGCCACCTCCTCTCCGTCCGCCGCCACCAGCACCTCGCCCAACACCTCCGACAGGGCGCCCGCCATCCCGCTCGGCTGCCGCTGCCGCAGCCCCGCGCCGGCCGAGCACCAGCTCCGCCCCGCCCCGCCAGGGGGCGCTGCCGCCCCGCTGCCCGCCTCCGGCACGGCCCGGCCCGGCCCGGCCCCCTCCGCACCCCCCCCCCCCGGCGGCCACCGGCGCGCACCTCCCACGGTGACACCCGCGGGGTGGGACAGCCCTCAGCGCCGGGGGTAAAGCCTCCCCCGGGCCGCCTTCCCCCAGCTCATCCCCCAGGGCTCGGCTGCCCCGGGGAGAGGAGGGAGGGAGGGTCGGTGCCCACCCCACACGGAGATGGCCTCGTCCCACCGCTCTGTCCCGCTGCCGGCAGCCGGTGACTGCTGGGGGTCAGTGGCTGGCTCGCCCTCGCCCCGAGTTGCCCGTCCTGCAAACCCACAACCCCCCCCCAGCTCCCCGTGTGACACCCGTGGGGAGCCCCGTCCAGGACACCCATCCAGGAGATCCGTGGGACACCCATGGGGACACCTGACCAGGACACACGTGGGACACCCGTCCAGGACACCCGTGAGACACCCATCCAGGACACCCATGGGGACACTCATCCAGGACACCCATGGGGACACTCATCCAGGACATCCGTGGGGACATCCTTGGGGACACTCATCCAGGACACCCATGGGGACACCCGTGGGGACACCCGTCCAGGATACCCACCCAGGACACCTGTCCAGGAAACCCATGGAGACACCCATGGGGACACCCATCCAGGACACCCATCCAGCACACCCATGGGGACAGCCGTCCAGGACACCCGTGGGGACACCCGTCCTTTAAGCCCCTGCCAGGGGAAGGGCAGGGTCCAGCTGGCCCCGTGGGTCAGGGTAGAGCAAGCTCCCACGCATCCCGCAGAACGAGAGCACGTCTTGTCTTTGTTTCCAAAATCTAACGTAAATACGTGTTTACCCTTATCAATGGCGGGCGGAAAAACCTGAAAGCCGATCTAGAAGTGTAAACACAAGTAAATTCGGCTGCATTGAATTACACCGTCTGGCTGGCTGGAATACAGAAAGGAAATAAAGCATAAACAGTGACATGCAAACCAGGCTTTAAAATGTATTTGCGCTTTGCAGTCACAGCCTGCAATCCGCAAGCCCGCAGAATTCAGTGCAGCGTGGATCCTCGGCCGCTTTGGACTGACATCCCTCCGTGTGTCTGTGCCGCAGAGCCTGACCCGCCTGCCCTCGTCGGCAAACACACACACACCCTCCGCTCTCGCACACCAGTAAAGCAAAATAAATGTGTGAGGGTGTGCGAGGCTGAGTCCAGAGGATGGGTTTGGGGGGCTGAGGTTTGTGGCTTTTGGTTTTGGAGCATCCGCACGTGTTCCCTCAAGAAACGGAGCTGCACCGGCACCGCGACAACACGTGGGCAGCAAAGTGTGCGCGCAGGTTGGACACCGTCTCCATTTTACTTTTTGAAAGAGCCCCAGACCGGCACTCTTAAATCTTCCTAGCTACTGTAAAAGACACCTTTATTTTTACAACACTTCCTTATTTGGCTTCTCATTTGGCGTCTTATTGTTGTTGCTTTGAATTGTATTTAAAATCATTGTATAGCATCCAGAGCCGTTAGGGGCTGCTTTATAAATACAATTAATTATCATTATTATCATTGCAGCTTTACAATCTCTCTTTTCTTTTGCCAAGACCTGCTCCCTAGAGGTGGTTCAAAGCAAGAGGAGTTTTGTCTTGTTTTTATTTGTCCTGCCTTATCTGCCTTAATTAAGTATTTGGGCTCTTCAGGGCAGGGGAAGCTGTTTTTTAAGTCTGCGGCCCTGAACTCGACCAACCCATGTGGCGCTATAAATATTCTGTTGTAAAAATAACATTTATGGCTGCAGAGAATTTGTCTGGCCCCGTTTTTAGTGAACAAAGCAGAAGCAAGATGCTCTGTAATACAGGACAAGTAAAAAGCCTTTCTCTCTCTTAAAGAGCGATAAAATAAAACGAGGAAATGTCTGTTCTTACCGAACAACATCACAACGTGAGGTGGGACTAAACTGAGGTTAAACCGTGGGAATGCTCGCCGGGCTCCTGGTGTGGGTGGGGGTCTGCCCACCCGCGGGCTCCGCAGCAGGGACCACGCGCTCGGGGCACCCGTTTGAGAACCAACTCGAGACATTGGAATGAAAGAGCCAGGATGACATCACGGGGCTTTTAATAAGCAGATTCTTGTCTGTACAGAGATAGCGCCAATCTGCATTTCCCTAACTCCTATTCGCTTTTTTTTTCTCAGCACTGTTTCGAACACTGTATCCCCTTTGACCAGCCGATCTGGTATTTTTATACCTTTTAGCGAAGAGCCGGCGGGGCTCCAGCGCCATCTCCCGGGGACCGGAGCTGCCGGCGGGGGGGGGGGTAGCCCTCACCAGGGCCCAGCAAAGAAAACTCTTTACCGAGAGCAGAGAGAAACAGTCCGGTTGGTCTCGGGCTTTGGGAAGGCAGCTTTCCAGCAGTCCCCGTTAGTTCCCAGCAGACGCAGCGCTGCAAGGGCAGGGAGCAGGCAGCAGCACGCAGCGGCGGATGCGCAGCAATGCAGCGGCACCGAGGCCGTGACAGGCTTGCGACTGCCAGTGAGATGCTAGATTTCTCCTTGCTTTGTTTCCTTTAACAGGCAACTGCCTTTTGGACAAAATCCATCCACTGTAAATATCAGTTTCGAGCTTCTTTATAACCCTTCTTACAGAGGCATTGTCTGCACTAACAAGCAGGGACAAATAATGGTGTGAACAGTCCTGTTTATAGAGTCATAGAATGATTTAGGTTGGAAGGGACCTTGAAGACCAACGAGTTCAAACCCCCTGCCATGGGCAGGGACACCTCCCACCAGCCCAGGGTGCTCCAAGCCCCGTCCAACCCGGCCTTGAACACCTCCGGGATGGGGCAGCCACAGCTTCTCTGGGCAACCTGTTCCAGTGCCTCACCACCCTCAAAGTGAAAAATTTCTTCCTAATATCTAATCTAAATCTACCTTCTTCCAGTTTGAAGCCATTCCCCCTCGTCCTACCACTACATGTCCTTGTAAAAAGTCCTTCCTCAGCTCTCCTGTGGGCCCCAGTTAGGTACTGGAAGGCCACAATAAGGTCTCCCTGGAGCCTTCTCTTCTCCAGGCTGAACAACCCCAACTCTCTCAGCCTGTTCTCATAGCAGAGGTGCTCCAGCCCTCTGACCATCTTTGTGACCTTCCTCTGGACCCGCTCCAACAGGTCCATGTCTTTCCTATGTTGGAGGCTCCAGAGCTGGACGCAGTACTCCAGGTGGGGTCTCACCAGAGTAGAGTAGAGGGGCAGAATCACCTCCCTGCCCATGCCAAAAATAGCGGTTACGGGCAATAATAACAGCCAGGACGGTTAGAGACCACTGAGAGCTGCCCACTCCCAAGTTCAACCTTTCCGGCAGCTGTGTGACTGCAGGTCCTGTAACCGCTGCAGTGCAGCAGCTGCATCACCAGCCAGCAGCATTTAAAACATTATTAGGCATGATGTTCTTTGACATTATTGAACATTAATTAAACCTTGGAGATGTGGGGAGCAGTGGAACACTGATTCTCCTGTGTCTGAGGAAGCCACGTCAATCAGCAGGATGGACTTGAGAACACTCATGTGGGGTTACAACAGAAAAACCATCCCTGTGTACCCAGTAGAGACACTACGCTGCAGTAAGGGTCACTATAGTCTAAGATCATTCGCATGTATTGCTAACGCACTCGCTGCTCCAAAATACAGTAACTTTCTTTGCAGTCAGGTCATCACGGAAGGGGAGCTATCTGAAGATAGCTATTCTGGTTCATTCTCCCTGTTGACAAGCCCCAAATCCATGTGCTGTATCCACTGATGGCTCTGATCATCTGATCCTGTGCTGCGGTGCTTAAATAAAAAGTAATTTGATTGCAAAAGGCTCTTCAGGTTTTAATTTAGCTGTGTTCTGAACTCCACGTTGCACAGAGGGGAGTGGATTTTCCATGGTACCTGGCCATCAGCCAGCAGCAAGGTCTCTTAAAAGAAAGGGACACTCCTCAAACAGTTGAGTGTCTGACATAAATCCATTGTGTTCTGACATTTTTTCTTATTTGGTAGCTCTTAATCTCAATGGTTCCAGACACGGTACATTTGTGGGGTTTATTTTAGTAACAGGATGTTGGCTGCGTTTCAGAATATGGACATATATATCTAGAGAAAGCCCTGGGTACTCATCCTGCTGGAAATCTGCAGAAAAAAGGCCTAATTCTGCTCTACAGATGATGCAAGTAACTGCAATCCTTCTCCCCTCAGCTGCTTTCTTCTGGATTCACATCAGCATTGCTGAGAATCGCACAGGGTCCCAGCTGCCGAAACCAGCTCCAACAGGGCAGGCCATCTGTCCGCTCCAGACGGTTCGTAGCTGGTCACACATTAACTCCTTTAAACAGGTCTGTGTTAAGGTATCACCCTTCCAAAATGCTGCTCCAAATTCGCTGGAGGTCTAAAGTGACTGAGTTCAACGATGTTACACTCCAAAGGAATTTGACCCTTCAAATTCTTCTAACTGGTGTCGCAATACTGTTAATATCCGGATTGCTGAGCGCAGCCTGATGCGCGGCTAGCAGTACCTTTGACCCTCCCCATCTGTCGGGGGGCTGCGGCAGATGAGCCCTGCCAAATCTTGCCAGGCAGCTGGCAAGGTCCAGATCTGTTGTGCCAGTGATAGGAGATACCTCCGAGCACCCCCGCTCATCAGACCAGGTGCTGGGGTGCCCGTGCTGCTTCCCAGCAAGATTGGAATCCACATGTCATCACAGAAACAGAAAACAGCTCTTCTGAAAGCAAATATAGTTGATTTCAAACAGCAGCAGCAAAACACAAGAGGAAGGTTTCAGCCACAGCCCATCTATGTGTGTTTGGCTCTCTATGGGCTCATCCAGTACCCGGCTCCTGGGGCCGGGAGGTAACTTCTCCCCTAAGCCTTTTCAAAGTTCCCCGCATTCTTTTCAAAGCCCTTTCCCCCAGGTTTTTGCCTGATTCTCTGCCACGTCTTTGCCAGCCCGGGATATTGATCTCAGCAGGGTCACAAGTAAACTTCAAAGGGACTCACACTTGTGCTGCTTGTTGAGGACCCCGAATGGCACCATCCGAGCCTTGTCATTCCCCCTGCTGCCTCCACGTGAGATAACGGCACCGCAGGAATCCCAGGGCCGTCACATTGCCGGGCTGGCAACAGCAGTCACACCACCAGCCAGGGCACTCATCATTCGCTGCTGACTACTTCTATTTCTTCATAGCTGCCACTAAAGTGCCATCCCGCAGGCAGCACAGGCTCCGGCACACCGCCCGCCGCTCCGCCAGCCAGAGGGGAGGGCAGGGTCATGGAGAGAGGCGGCAGCCCCAGCTCACCAAGCCCCGCACAAAGCCAAGCCATTCGCAGCAAACACCAGCGACGCTTGCAGCCTTTTACCTCGCAGAAGACTGGAGTGACACCTTCTCTTCCATTTCTTCAGCCCATTTTCCACCCTCAGAAGACATGGCGGAGGTTTGCACACTGACTGTCTTAGCAACAGCATGAAAATCTCTATTTAGTCTCTTTTCAGCAGTGCTGAGCAGTCCTAATCTGCAGCTGAGCGCACTGGATGGTGACAGCGCTGAGCACCCAGGGCAAGAAAGGCCTCGAGTCTCTGAAACACTCATGTAAGGGTCTGACTTGAAGTGTCTGTGTCTGAAAACATTGGCCCAGGACATTTCCATTCTGCAAGTCAGTTTGTTCCTCTCCTTTTCCCCCGCTGGAGAGGAGCAAAGTGTTTATGTGAGCCCAGCCTGTGCCCGCTGTGAAGGGCATCAGGGTGGCCCAGGCCACCCAGGGTGGCTCACGGTGCTGTGAACACCACCGAAGGAAGAAGAAACTGTTCCAAAGTTAAAACACACTCCCCAACTTTACATTGAACTTTACATTGTTTGTTCCTTGTTTGTGAAAAGGTTTTGGTGATCTGTGAATAAAATCCTCTGGCTACACTGAAACATGCGTCTCTTGAAGAAACAACTCCAGGTAAATTTTGCAAGTTGCTCCTTCCCCCTTGACTACCACCAAAATTAGGAGGAACTCAAGCCTGCAGCAGCATCAGACACTCTTTTGTCCTGAAATACCCTGATTTCATCACGGCACATAAATTCAGAGCGGCTATGACTCACCGCTGCTAATTTTTCATGATGTCACATTATACCTGAAGGGGCAAAGGGGTAAGTGAAACATTAACGAGACTTTACATTTCTGAGTGGTGACACCACAGCTATAAGGCGGCGTTTAAACAGCTGTAAAACCAAGCCCCACTTTCCACTGCAATTTTCCGTGCATTAGAAATAGGTTTGGTTACAGCTACTTGGTTACAAGCACCTGCACTTAGGTAGAATTTCACGTCGGTAACAACCCAAGCTCCCACCCAAACCAAAGCTCCTTCTTACCAGGTACCGGGCAAACACGGCCGTGGGCACCCCAGCTAAACGTGGGCTCCGGCAGCCCCCCTTCAAGCCTTCACAGCCTGGCAGCTGGGCTCCAGCCTGCTGGGTGGGAATCGCTGTTTTGGGGGATGATCCCCATGTCACCCAAGTGCTGGTGGGTGGATGGAGGAGAGGGGGAGGCTGCCCAGAGCCAGCTGCCCCCCACTGTTATCGTAATGCTGATGGCAGAGGGGACATCCCTTCGGTCCTGGAGGATGTGCTGAGATGTCCGTGCCTTTGACAGCTCCCTATGGTGGGGGACCCAACCCACAGCCAGTACGTGGGGGGTGCCAAGCCACCGTCACACAAGGAGGTCCCCAGTCCGTAGCCGCCACCTGGGACGGGGGTCTCTGGACCGCTGGTGGATCCTGGTCAATGTGTGTGAGGTCCCCAAGGGGTCCCCATCCGTTGGCCAAGATGCAGGAGGGCTCTAGATGTCAGTTAACAAATAGGGGGGGGGGGGGTCCCTGCTCCCCACACAGCTGCCCCAAGTCCCTCACCAGCACATGTCCCCCAGAAGCCCATGGCGGGCTCCGGCCAACACATGGGGAGGGTGGGTGGGTGGGTGGGTGGTGCTGGGGTGTCCCCCAGCTCCCGCCTCCCCACGGAGGGATCCCCAGCACGGAGGTCGGGGTGGGCGGCGGGTCCCCCAACCCTCCGCCGGTGCACGGAGGGGACCCTGCCCCTGCCCTCCCGTGCCGTACCGGCCCGCACCGCCCACAGCCGGCAGCCCCGCGGCCCCGGGGGGCGGGGAGGCGGCCCCGGCCGTGCCCATAAGGCGGGCGGGCGGGGGGGGCGGCGGCGGCCGTAACGGCGGCGGGGCCCATGGCGGCGGCGGTAGCGGTAGCAGC
Organism: Pluvialis apricaria; assembly: GCA_017639485.1. Taxonomy (NCBI): domain Eukaryota; kingdom Metazoa; phylum Chordata; class Aves; order Charadriiformes; family Charadriidae; genus Pluvialis; species Pluvialis apricaria. Next base: position 4,515,377 of record CM030024.1, read on the forward strand.
GCGGTGCCTGCGGGGCGCCCGCCGCCTCCTGCCCGCGGGCGCACGGCGGGAGAGCTGCGAGCTGGCCCGGCTGGCGGGGCCCGTGGTGAGAGCCGGGGACGAGGGAGGGGAGGGACACATAAGGGATAGAGACGGGCCCGGGCGCCGGAGCGGCGCCAGCCCGGGCGCGGCGGGGGGCGGTAACGGCCGCGGCGCTGAGGTGAGGGGCCGGGGATCGCCGCGGGATCGCAGGCCCGGAGCCCCTGGCAGCGTGGCCCGGGCTGTGCAAGGAGCCCTCGGACCCCCGCCGGCACCGGGAGCCCCTCGGCGGCGGGATGAGCCCTGCCCGGCCCTGCCGCCACCGCCGCTTCGTTGCGGGGCTTCGCCTCCCGCCCCCGCCCGCAGAGGGGCCATCGCGGGCCCTCCCCTCCGCGCCTGCCGAAGGCACAGCTGCGCTTAAACCGCCACCGTGCGCTCCTTAATTATCACCCGAGTGCTTATTCTTTGCCACAGGCACTCCCGTGGCTGTCCAGCCCGGCGGGGTGGGCTCGGGGAGGGATGGCGGGGGGGATAAGGTGTTACATTGCTCTGGGAAACCAGTCTGGAGCTCCAGCGCTGCCCGCTCTGCGGAGGGGAGCCAGCATCGCAGCCCTGGTCTAAATCCATTGCGGCGTGAAGTTTTGGGCTTTGAATCTGCTGCTCTGTCCGGTGAACAAGTAGCAACTGATGAACTTCTCAGAGATGCCCTCCCTGACATTAAAGCACTGATCTGCTGTGATCGGGCAGCAGAGGAAGTCCAGACGGGTTTCGGTTTCTGTAGCGGAATACATCGGCCATAGCTCAGTGCCCTCAACCGTTCCACCTGTGGCACAGCTCACTTCTCTGTGTGCACAGATAACCTCAAAACCAAACATACAGCTGTCATTAGTTAATTCTCATTTCATGTCAAACCCTGCACAGGAACAATCGTGGAGGTATAGACCCTTCCTGCTGGGATTACTCACAGCAGGTCGAACATGTCCGGGCCTGGCAGGAGGACTGCAGCTGCAGGCAGCGGTGGGAGGTCTGGAGAGGAGGTTTTATTCTGTTCTTCCTCTGACCCGACAGGAGCTGGTTCTCCAGCAGCGCTGGGCTCTTGGCTTGCCAACTGCTGGGTGGAAAGGAGCTTGAGCAGCCCCTTGGCATGGTCCCCAGCCGTGCCCACCCCTCAGCGGGTATAAACGTCTCTAAATCCCACCATCTGGTTCTAGCTGTGCCACGACTCCCCGCCTCAGACGCCTGGAGAGGGGCTATCCTCTTGCTAAGGGAAAATGAGGTCTGGAGTGCAATCTCTGCTACAGCATCGTTAAGGCTTGCTGTAGCCCCTGGCGAGGAACAAGCAGGCTGGCCTTGGCCTCTCTCCAGGAGGAGAGGACATTGTGGTTTGGGAGGAGAGTTTTCCCCAGATGCTTTTCCATGCTTTTTTTTTTTTTTTTGCATTGGAACTTTTTGATTTTTTTTTTTTCCCTCTCTATGCATCTTCATCCTGGAAAAGAGGATTTCTAGTGAAGCTGTTAAGCCACACATAAACAAAGACATCTGCCAGATTGGCTGCATAACACGAAAATACCACAGGGCAGGTAGAAGCCTGCTTTGAAAGACAAAGCCACCAAGAGCGTATGCAAGTCCTAGAGCTGGCTCCTCTGCCCCAGCAGCACTGGTGAGAAGGGGCAGGTTCCCAGGACAACAGAGCCTTGGCCTTGAGGGGAGGCGCTGCATTGACACCAGGAAACCCGACTGTTCATAGTCCAACTCCTGGGGGAAGGGTGGTGTTCCTCAAGCCCTAATTGGTCCTCATCTCACCATCTTCTCCTCCTCCCATCCTAGTTTGTTGCCCAGCTGCTGGGGTTCCTGATCAGCGTAGTCAGCTCCATCTTCTGTGGTCACCTGGGGAAAGCTGAGCTGGATGCTGTGACACTGGCTGTCTCCGTATGTATTACTCTGATTCTGCTGTGGTTTAAAACATACAAGTTATGTGTCACCAAAAGAAGAAGAAAAAAAAAAAGCAAAACCTGTAGGAACGTGTATGTGAGGACCCTGTGAGTAAGCACAGCCTGATGCAACGCAAATATCGCACCCGCCAAACTGTTCTTTCTTTTGCCCTGAGCGCAGGCAGGAGATGGGAACTGAGCGGTCGGTGACTGTGCCACTGGCCAGCACCTGGGCAGGGAGCTGGAGTCTGTGACCAACTCTCTGGACCCACCAGACCTGGGGGTGTGCATGTGGCTAGGAGCAGCACTGTTTGTGGCCCTTTAGATATTCACCCCTTGCTAGAGGAGCCTTTTCCCCACCAGAGGAGAGAAGAGGCTATTTAGGTAACAAGACTGTGTTATTCTGAGAATCTGAGAAGGGCTGGAAGCTTCCCAAGAACTCGTAGCAGAGCTGTATCCCCACCCAGTTGGGAGGGACACAGTGCTTTGTGCCAGGTACCCTGTCACCCTCCCCTGCACCCAAGTCCCTCGTCTTTCTTCCAGGTTATCAACGTGACGGGCATCTCCATCGGTTCTGGTTTAGCCTCAGCATGTGACACGCTGATGTCCCAGGTCAGTAGCAGCTCCCCCTTCCTTGTGCCTGGGAGGGTTCGGTTGGTGGTGACTCGCCTCTTGTGCGGTCTGATCTGGGCACAGAGGGCAGGAGGGGCTACACAGAGCTACAGATGCACTGGCCGGAGCCTGCTCCCTCCCTGCAGCTCCCCAAGGAGCCCTGGGTCATGCCTGGGTAGCAAAGGGATGTGCAATCCGCCTGAGAGCCAGTTAAACCCAACCAGCCTGGCACTGGCCACGGCAGGACGTGGGAAATGCACTTAATCAGCCCCTTCCTGCCCTGCAGCCTCAGCATTTGCCCAGGCCCTTTGGTTCTCTCTAACTCTCACCTTGGTCCTCTCTCCTGACTCAGACGTATGGCAGTAAGAACCTGAAACAGGTGGGCACCATCCTGCAGCGGGGCATCCTCATCCTGCTGCTGTGCTGCTTGCCTTGCTGGGCGCTCTTCATCAACACCGAGAGGATCCTCCTGCTCATCCGACAGGACCCCGAGGTCTCCAGGTCAGGGATGAGATCGAGCCCTTCTGGATCGGGCATTTGGCTGTGGCTGGGTTGCCATGTCGTGTTGAACTCAAGGCTCCGTGGAGCTTGGGTGCAACACTGCTTGGCTTGGCTCTTGCTTTGCTGTTTCATTAATTGGGGAAACAACTCTCTCTCTCCAGGTTAACTCAGGTCTACGTGATGATCTTTATTCCAGCGCTTCCTGTAAGTTGGTGCTAAAGCTGTTAGGAGCTCCATATTCCTCAGTAACGTTAGGGGAAAGGAGGAAGAGTCTTTGCTCTGTGGATCACAGGGCAGCGCGTGGTTTGGGGTTTTACAACGTGCCCCTTGATCTTGGGCCTTAACAGAAGTGTATTGGCCAGCAGCTGCTGGACCAGCAAACATGCACTCTTTCATCTTACTGTGCAAAGGCTTTTACTGCAGGCCACGTCTCTGCACAACACGTAACTGGTGATGGACATTGGAACCAGGGGCTCCAGGGCTCACTCTTAGCTCTGAGATAAAGGCGGCAGCTTGCTGTTCGCACACACTCATAGCTGCTGGGCTCTTGGCTCCTTACGCCGTCTGTCTGGAGAGACTCCTCTAAGACAGGGAGCAGTACCCTGGGGAATCAGTGTCTGTAGGTTAATACTTTCTTCCAAGGTTTCCAGGCTCTCTTGTGCTGATGAGGAAGCACAGGAGATTTCCCATTTGGAGACTGATCTCTCTTCCCAGTGGGAATGGGAGGTGCCTTTTGTTGCTCTTGGCTTGGGGTGCAGCCAGTGCTGGCAGATGCCACGCTTCATCCAGACCACAGGAGCAGGGTGTCGGGCAGCATGCCTGGCTGGGGCACCCTGAGAAGGTGGTGGGGAGGAGCTGAGGGAAGGACCTGTCTCTGAGTGTTAAATGGTAGCTGGCTGTTGAACCATAGTGCGACAGCGCTGATGAAATGAATCCTCACTTTTGCAGGCGGCGTTTCTGTACCAGCTGCAGACGAGATATTTACTAAGTCAGGTATTGTATAACTAGCCACGTTCTGGGCCATAGATTAAAGGTATTCCTAGGAACATGGATAAAGTTGGGGATCTAAGTTCATCCTGTCCTGGGGAGAGCTGGGCTGAGGAATGTGTGAGGCACAGCCCTCAGCTGGACCTGCAGGGCAGGGAGAGCTCATGGGAACCACACTTAGTTTGCTCCATTTCCCCATTGCTACCTTCCAACTCTGCATTTTGTTGATTGCACCAGCTCCTGAGCCCTGCATGCGGCCTTCTGCATGTCTAATGCAATCCGGCTTTATCTGAAATAGGAGCTGCCTTCTTGCCTTTCCCCTTGGGCACTGATGAAGGTTTCCCCTGTGTTCGCTGGATGAGGGCTTGGGCAGTGCTGGGGCAGCAAACTCCAAAGTCTCTCCTTGGCTTCCAGGCGATCATTTTGCCTCAGGTGTTGACGGGGATTGCAGCCAACATCCTCAATGTGGCCATGAACGCCTTCTTCCTATACGCGCTGAAGCTGGGCGTGGTGTAAGTGTGAGCAGAAGTGGTGACAGCCTCTCCCTGGGTGCAGGGGTTTGTTGAGGGCTGTGGTGGTGTCCTGGGTGCCCAGTTCTGCCGCCCTCTGCCCCTAGCCAACCATCCTAGAAAGATAAGGCTGGAGGGATCTGGGAGGTGGTGGAGGAGGATGTTGTTTGTAACCTGCCTGTCTCTCTCCCCAGCGGCTCTGCCTGGGCTAACACTGTGTCTCAGTACACCCAGGCCATTCTCCTCTTCCTTTACGTGTGGTGGAAGAAGATCCATGTGGAGACGTGGGGAGGTACTTTTCATAGCTTAATCCTTCAAAATACCAGTGTCTGGCCCTGGAGATCTGGCCAGTCACCAGCACCCATGGTGTAGGTCTGACAAGGGGATTACTATCCCCTCACGGCAAGTAAATGCTGTAAGCCATGACCCCAAGGCCCTTGCTGTAGCATCAAGTACGTTCTTGCTGATCACTCTGGCTCAGGAATGCACCAGGGTACAGCAGGACTAGGCTGATGTCCTGCAAGCTGCGTGGCTGCTTGTTGTTGTCCTCAGTGTCCAGAAGAGTATATGGCTCCCCTTTGGGGCAGGAGAAGGAGAACGTGCATTCATTCTGCTTCACCTCCTCATTGCAGGTTGGTCCAGGGACTGCCTCCTGGACTGGGGCTCCTTTATCCGGCTGGCGGTGCCTGGCATGCTCATGATGTGTATTGAGTGGTGGACCTTTGAGCTTGGGAGCTTCTTGACAGGTGAGTCTAAATCCTCTTTATCCACTGGTTCAACGGGACATCTTCCAGCCGTGCCTGCTCTGGTGGCTGATTCTTGAGCGTGTCCTCAGAGCACCTCCTGCCAGCAGGTGCCTGGCCTGCAGGGTTGGTTCTGCAGGATGCTGCATCTGTTGGATGGGAACTCTGTAGTCACTGCCTTTTTGTTGACAAAGGAGAATTTTTAATTCTGACCTAACAAAAGAAGTGATTAATCTTTTCCAGGGTTGCTTAGTGTGGTGGAGCTGGGCGCGCAGTCTATCATCTATGAGCTCTCCTCTGCGGCGTACATGGTAAGAGCTGGGCGTATTAAACCAAGATCAGCCTGGGAGGAGCCGCCAAACAATGGCCCTGCAGATCAAGGCTGGGGAGGGAAGCAAGGGTGGGAAGCAGAAGTTGGTACCAGGCAGGTGATGACTCTCAGACCCCGCTGTGCAGCTGCACATCCAGGGGTTTGCTGCAGATGGAAAATCCCTTTACTGCAGCAATGCCAATTTGCCCCAGAATTCCCTACTGGGGAAGAAGAAAACTGCTGCAGGTTCTATTGCCCCTCACCTCCTCCTTGTCTCCTGCTACTCAGGTGCCTCTGGGCTTCAGCGTGGCTGCGAGTGTCAGAGTGGGCAATGCCTTGGGGTCGGGGGATGTGGTGCAAGCCAAGACCGCCTGCATCACTGCGCTGCTGTGCACAGGTCAGCCCAGGTCCTGCAGAGGGGAATAAAGGAGCAGGACTTACTGCCCTCGATTCAAGCAATTTGACTGTTTCTTTCTCTTTCAGGAGTCTTTGCTGTAGTAGTTGCAACATTACTGGGAACCCTAAAGGACGTGGTGGGATACATCTTCACCAATGACAAGTGGGTTAACAGCTTTCTTTTGAATATTATTACCTTTTTGGAGGGTGTGATTTATAGCTCAGAAGCTGCTGACAGACAGAGTTCATAAACCTCTGTCTGGCAACCATGTTCCCCAAAGGTTCCTCCCCACTGCCCAGTGTCAATGGGGGCAGCGCAGATGCTGCTGAGACTGGGACGCTACCGTGGTGGTACCCAAGCTGCACGCATCCCCTCAAGTGTCATGGGCTGGGATCGGGCTTTGCTGCTGGCTGAGGGAGATATGTCAGAACCAGAGTCCCTTGGGACCAGGCTGTGCTGCTTTCCCTGACCGGTACTTACATCTTGCCAACAGGGAGATCGTTATCTTGGTGTCCAAAGTGATGATCATCTTTGCTCCGTTCCACCTGTTCGATGCAGCAGCAGTGAGTATTCCAGCATGTGGAGTGATTCTTCTCTGCAGGTTGGGGTGCAATGGAGAGTGCAAAGCTGCCTCTAGCTCGCTCTTGATCTGTTAAAATGGTACAGAGAAGCAAACTGGTAAACCCTCAAAGCAGCTGCTTGTATTACCTATAGCACCTCAGTGGCCCCTGTGCTTGCAGTTGCCCATTGGCATTGCTGCAGAACAACCCAGTTCTCCTTTTTGCCCCGACAAGGCTTCAGCTCTTTGCTAGCTTGTCAGAGCAGCACTAGTGAGCAGCTGGGTCTTCAGAGATGTCAGGTACTCGCAGCATAGTGGCAGTGCTCATACAACTCGTTAGATAGTAAATCCAGCCTGTTTCCTCCTGTCACATCCCAGGCAGTGTCGCTCTGGGGCACCGTCCCTCTGCTGGCACACCTCTCTGTGTCTGCAGACAGCTCAACGCTCTGCACCGGGGTTGGCAGCTGGGACGAGAGGAGCCCTGCGCCATGTGCTCTGTGAAGTGGCTTTGGTTCCTCCTGGCTCTGTGGGCAGTGCTGTGGGTTTCCCATAGAATCATAGAATGGTTTAGGTTGGAAGGGACCTTGAAGACCATCAAGTTCAAACCCCCTGCCCTGGGCAGGGACACCTCCCACCAGCCCAGGGTGCTCCAAGCCCCGTCCAACCTGGCCTTGAACACCTCCAGGGATGGGGCAGCCACAGCTTCTCGGGGCAGCCTGCGCCAGGGGCTCACCACCCTCAGAGTGAAAAATTTCTTCCTAATCTAAATCTACCTTCTTCCAGTTTGAAGCTATTCCCCCTCATCCTATCACTACATGTCCCTGTAAAAAGTCCCTCCCCAGCTCTCCTGTGGGCCCCCTATAGGTACTGGAAGGGGCTCTAAGGTCTCCCTGGAGCCTTCCCTTCTCCAGGCTGAACAACCCCAACTCTCTCAGCCTGTTCTCATAGCAGAGGTGCTTCAGCCCTCTGATCATCTTTATGGCCTCCTCTGGACCGACTCTAACAGGTCCATGTCTTTCCTATGTCGGGGGCTCCAGAGCTGGACGCAGTACTCCAGGTGGGGTCTCAGTTCACAGGCCTGTGCCATTCCCAAGAGTTCCTGTGGGGGTACCTTCCATAGCATCTGCTGTCCCATATATCGATCCCTCTGCCTGCTTTCCTCAGGCGACCTGTGGTGGTGTGCTGCGGGGCACAGGGAAGCAGAAGATGGGTGCTATCGCCAACGCCATCGGCTATTATGTCGTCGGCCTGCCCATCGGCATCTCACTGATGTTTGCTGCTAAGATGGGGGTGGTAGGTACGTGTGTCCTCCATTTGGCTTTGTATGAGCTGCCAGCACTGCTTCTGCTGGGCCAAACCCTGTGCCTTGAGCAAAGGCTCAGTCCTGGAACTTGTGCTCAGGTCTCCCTTCGTATCGGTGGGGCTGGATTGCAGACTGAAGTGTTTCGCTGAGGCAGGCTCCGAGTAGCTTCCATCAAATGGAGGGACTGAGATGTCCCAGTAAATCCAGGCTTGCTCCCAGCGTAGGACCCTCCCAGGAGCTGCTTCCATTCCCATCAAGACTGGATTAGACATGGGGCGATAATCTGACCCCACTGAAGTCCTGGGGCATTTTGGCAGTGGCTGACAAAAGCAGGTTTTCCTCAAGCCCTCCCTGAAGTAACTCTCCATCGCTGCAGGTCTGTGGGTGGGGATGATTGTTTGCATCTCTCTGCAAGCCCTTTCCTTCTTGGCTTTTGTCACGCGCATGGATTGGAAAAAAGCTGCAGAAGAGGTGAGACTTGTGCTTCTAGTAACTCCTAAAAGGTGTTGGGTGAGTTCCTGTCCCAGTACCATGCCACAGCCCTCTGGGGGGAGGCAAAAGTGAAACGGGATCTGTCCTGGCAGCAGCAATTTGGTGCTGAGCATGCTTGCTTTGGGAGGGTGGAGGGAGGAGGCTCAGGTTTGCTTGGCTGGGCAGGACACCCTTGCTCTGAGAAGAGCAACTCTTCTGTGTGTTTTCAGGCTCAAGTCCGAGCTGGACGTAAAAAACAACTGGAAGATGTGAACTCCAATGGCACAGCTGCTAACAAAACATCTGCTGTGGGTATGTCACCAGGCCCGACAACAGGGAGAGAGCCCAAATTCTCCACCCAACCCTTCCTTTCCTTCACAGTCATGGCAGGCGTGTCTGTCCTGCAGGCCCAGGTGGCTCCAAAGAGCAGTGTCTGGTGCTGGTCCCAGGCCAGTGGCACTTCTCCTGTGCTTAGTAATGGGGTACAAGGTACCCGTTACCCCTGTCACCACCCTGGCTGCTCCGGAGCAGAGCCTGGACTGCCAGCCAGCGTCTGCCTAACCTGGGAACACCTGCCACTCTGCTGTGGCGTGTCCCGGTGTCCCTGAGCCTTGGGAAAGGACCCTCAGGACTGTCACTGATGCTTGTGCAGCATCAGACTGGGACTGAAGTCCCCTGACTTTGCAGCTCGGCTTCCCTGCAGCACTCACCTCTCTTGCACAGATTACATCTCCGTTGACACGGACACCGTGGACACTGTGGTCCTGCCTGAGAGCATCGTGGGAGGCGAGAGGCAACCTGACCGCCAGCTCATCACGCAGGAGGAGCCTGCCGTCGTCCCTGCCGCTCCTGCTGTGCTGTGGAGGGCCCTGATCATCCGCCGCCTGTTGGCTGCTGCCGCTGCTGTTGCTGTCCTGCTTGTGGGCATACTGGTCCGGCTCCTGACTGGCAATGGCTAGAACCAGTGACACTGGGGAGCTGTGCACAGAACAGGAGGGCACGTGGTAATGTCCCAGGAGGATGGTGTGGGGGGGGTGGGGGAAGGAATCCCCCCTCACTTCCTTGTAGAGTCACTTTGCTCAGTTTCTGATTAACTCACAAAGTTTTATCCCACATGCAGAGTTCTTAAAGGGGGTGAGGGTGCAGCACCTGGGAAGAGAGCTGGTTCCTCTCCTGCACTGCACTGGGATGTCACTCATGATAGGCGGGAGTGTATCCTGGGGCTGGCCCAGGAAGGAGACGGGGACCTTGTGCTGCTGTCCTGCTTCCTACTCCCTGGGGCCGTTTGTCCATGTCACTTGCTAATGGCAGAGGCTCTTACTGCCCACGCTGCGTTTCCTCACGCACCAGTCCGTGCCAGCATCTCAGCGCGGCAGAGCCCACTTTGCTACCTCTGCGGCAGCGCAGAGCAAGGCCGATGCTGTTAGGAGGTGGCTGACTCCTCTGACTGCTGCTGGGGCGTTGCACGCTGGCTGCTGGCCCTGCTCTCCCTGCTGTGGGGCGGGCACAGGGCCTAAAGCAACTCTTCTTTGCACTTTTGTAAGGTGGGATTTTGATACAATAAATTTTTCTGAGTAAATGTTGAGCTGTTAATGTGGTGTGAGCATGACCCCGGCTGTTGGCCTGACTAAGCTGTTAGAGGGGAGATGGAGCCTGGTTTGTGCAGCACGACGGGCTTGCACAGGGCACAGCCTCAGCCTCCCGCCCCTGCGCGCAGAGGCACCCAGGGGCTTGTTTTAGCTGGGTTCACAGAGATACGAGCAGGGTTTGTGCACCTCGATTGCTCCCACACCATTGCTGAGCTGCAGTGGAGCGGGTGGTGTGGTGCACAACCCTACAGAGCCACCAAGGAACTGCCATATGTCTTAATCCAAATGTCCCCAGCACTGCCTGCCCACCCCTGCCCTCAGCACCGAGCCCCGCGGGACCGGTCCCAGGCCCTTACCTGTGGCTGTGTGACAGCAGCGAGGCCACTGCCCCTGCTGTGTGCCACGTGCTCGGCCGTCGGAGGTGAATGCCGCGTACAGCCGGTGCATGGCACCTCTCTGCCGCCCAGTAACTCTCCTGGCACATGGCGCTGGTTGCCTGTGGGCTGGGAATGAAAAGACGTGAGATAAAGGAGCTTGAAACAGCCATCAACCCCGACCTCAGCAGCCTCTGCCTGGATGTGGGGAGGCTGTGGCAGACTCTGCCCTGTTTGGGAGTCCCAGGAGATTTGGGAACGCAGTCTGGGGAGAGAAGGAAGCCTGCCTTGCTCTGCCCGGTGGGTTACCCCATCCCACTGGCGCCCACCTCCCGCTCCGTGCAGGAGAGGGTCTGCACGGCGGCGGCAGCTCCCCTCCGCCTCCCCTGCCCTGCGGTGGGCCAAGACAGGACGCTATATTTGGCCTGGCGGAGCGGTGCCGGTGAAACCCGACGCTGCCGCGCTGTGCGAGGCCGACAGCTGGAGCCAATGGGGCCAGCTTGTCTTGGCCACCGTCGCGGTGTGATGAGAGGGGCCGAGACCGGCAGCGTCCCCGCCACTGCCGGCAGCAGCTCACGGGAGACGGGACACAGACCCATGGATCCTCCATCGCTGTTGGAAGCGGCAGACAACCCTCCAGCCCACCGGCCGGCGGAGCCAGGGCAAAGCAGGAGAGAGGTATGAGGGCTCGCGGGGGTGGTTTGGGAAGACTCAGTCCCTTGAACCTTGCCCGCACGTCCGGGCTCCTCCACGCTGCCCGCAGCGGTGCGCAGGACCCTCACTGCCCTGCCTTGCCCCGCTGCCTGCACTCCCCATCGCCGCCCCGGCTGCCGGCAGCGAGGAGCACGCGGTCAGCTCGCCCGGCCCCGGCTGAAGTTCACCCCACCGTGGTTACACATTGCTCACTCCGGTGGGGTGGTTTTAACAGAGCACAGAGGAAGAGCGTTGTTTCACTCCCCTGGCAGAGCGGCAGCATGAAGCAGGCGAACCTCCCCGAGGAGAACGGCTTCAGCGAGGCGATGGCCGCTGGCCAGCACGATCTCACACCCGGCAGCTGCGGGAAGAAACGCCGCTGGCTTCGGCGCTTGGTCCCGGACAACTTCTGGGAGGACGCGAAGAAGCTGCTGGTGCTTGCGGGGCCGCTGGTAAGGACCCCGGGAGGAGAGCGCTGCCACCCCTGCTCACCTCCATCTCTGACCTTCGCCTCTCCTCTTCCCCGGCGCTTAGATCTTGATCCAGCTGCTGATCTTCCTGATACACCTCGTCAGCTCCATATTCTGCGGCCACCTGGGCAAGGTCGAGCTGGCTTCCGTCACGCTGGCCATCGCTGTAAGCATTCCCGGGGGCTGCCCCGGCGCCGGGCACCAGCTCCCACCTGCTGACACTGGGATGGGATACGAACAAGGACAGAGACTTCAGACTCCCACTTTTCCTTTTAGCCCCTCTCCCTCCCTAAAAGCCTTAAATGCTCACATTTGCTCTTTGTTTTTTTTTTTTTTTTTTTAACTTCTGTTTCCAGGTTATAAATGTTACTGCCATCTCTGTAGGTTATGGTTTGGCTTCGGCATGTGACACCTTGATATCGCAGGTGGGTAAGAGATGCTGGCACTTGTCCTGGGGACGTGGGGTTTTCCAGCATCGGCTGATGCTGCCCAGGCACTGCATGGAGCCCCGGCTGCACCTGCGAGCTGGGGAAGCTTGTCCCCAAGCAGCAATCCCGTAACAGGGAGCTCTGTGCTCCCCTTGAAATACCAAGTCCTTCCCGGGCGGTCTCCAGGACGGTCAGGGCTGCTCCACGCTCCGTGGGGTCCCCGTCCCCCCAGCACCGGCGTGCTGCCAGTGCAGCAGAGCTCTCCGTCCTCTCGCCTTGCAGACCTACGGCAGCAAGAACCTGCTGCGCGTGGGGGTGATCCTGCAGCGTGCCACCCTCATCCTCCTGCTCTGCTGCTTCCCCTGCTGCGCCATCCTCATCAATATCGAGCAGCTCCTCCTCCTCATCCGCCAGGACCCCGAGGTCTCCAGGTCGGGTGGCTCCGTGGCCCAGACGCCACTGCCTCGTCCCTCCCCTGCACGGTGGGGCTGGGAAGGGGGGCTATGGCCATTCACCCTCACTAACCATGCCTCTCTTGTCCCCCCAGGTTAACCCAGCGCTACGTGATGGCGTTTGTCCCTGCTCTGCCGGTGAGTCCCTGTGGGCACCCTGGATGCTGGCCACGCGCAGGGACCGGCCATCCTGCTCCTATTTTCCACCGCAGCAGCAGAGCCCCTGCTCCAGCGCTGGCCTCATCTCACCCACCAATTTCCTTTTCAGGCAGTTTTTCTGTATAGCCTGGAGACAAAATATCTGCAGAACCAGGTAGGTCCTGCAGCCCTCGCACCCGCAGGACGTCAGCCCTGGCTCGAGACTCCCTTCAACCATGCACCCAGGGTTTTCATGCTTGCTGTTCCCAGTGGCGAGGCAGTGTTTGTCCCCACCACCGCCCGGGTGCCCCGGAACAGCTCTGACCCTGGAGATCACTCCATCCCACAGCCAGGTGCATCCACCTGCCCGACGGACCTCCCTTCATACTTCCCCACATCGGGGATTTACCTCCAATATACCCATTTTCCAAGCAGGCGACATCATCAGATGTTTCTTTTATGGCTGGGAAAGCTGCTGAGCGCGGGGCTGGCGGGGACTTTCGCACCTCTCACCCGAAGCTTTTGTGAAGGCGCCGCAGCCCCCACAGCCCCCCTCTCCTCCTCTTTGCAGATGATCATGTGGCCACTGGTGCTGAGCGGGATCGTTGGCAATGTCGTCAACGTGATCGCAAACTGCATCTTCCTCTACGTGTTCCACTTAGGCATCACGTGAGTAGCGCCCGCATCCCACGGAGGGGAAAACATACCACCTGGCAACGGCAAGGGACTTTTCGGGGATGTCAGCACCACCAGGCGTGGCTGAACATCCGGCGCTCGCGGGGGCACAGCGGGACGTTACGCTCTGGCACCCCGAGGCCGGGGAGGCGCGAGCAGGATGCTGATGACCTTTCTCATTTCCTTTGCAGGGGCTCTGCCTGGGCCAACACCGTCGCGCAGTATTCACAAACCATTTTCTTGCTGCTGTATATTATAGGCAAGAAACTCCACGTGAAGACCTGGGGAGGTAAGAGCATCTCCCCAGCTCCCCCTGGGTCCTGCCTTACACAAGTATTCATGAATCTCCCACCACATCTACCAAGTGAATTCTGTTAGCCCCGATGGTGAAATATTAACCTCAACCCGGTACGCCCCAGGAACGCGGTGCTGCTTCGGTGGCAGCACGTCATGCGCGAGCGTTGGCAGAGCACCGTGCTGGGCCAGTAAACATTAATTCTGGAGAAATGAAACCTTCTCCTGAGGCTTTGTAGGGTTCAGCCCCAAAGCCAGATGAGCACAGACGTAAGCACGAGGTTGTCCTCAGAGGCTCTGCTCCGGGAGGGATGAGCTGAGGGTTACACCGCTCTGCGGCCCACAGGATGGCATCAGCAGAGCTCACACGTGCACAGTGTGCTTCTGGAGGTCCTACAGAGCTGAGGAGCATTGCCCTGGTGGCTCTGCAAACAGGAACAGCACCTCCAGCTGCCTCTGGTGCTCTCCAAGGATGTAGCGACCAGTCTGGTCTCCATCAGGTGACGTTTCTCCTCTCTGCAGGCTGGTCCAGAGAGTGCCTGCTGGAGTGGGACAGCTTCACCTCCCTGGCTGTCCCCAGCATGCTCATGATATGCATCGAGTGGTGGACCTATGAAATCGGGAGCTTCTTGATAGGTCAGCGGAGAGGGGGGAGCTGCAAGGAGGTGGACGGAGTGGGACCCAGAGCGGCATCTGCAGCAGTCGCAGGGGCTGAGAGCTGCTCTCCACCGGGCACCCGCACCCAGCGCTGACCCTCTCCTCTCCCCCAGGCCTGCTGAGCGTCATAGAGCTCTCCGCCCAGTCCATCATCTACGAGGTGTCCGTTGTGGCTTTCATGGTAAGGGCTGGGGGTTATTATTTCAGAGCAGGGCTCCTTAGGGACACTCCGGGGACAGGCACCCAGCAGAAATCAGCTCCAGCACATCTCGGTCTTCCCCCTCTGCACTTAAGCCTCTCCCTGCTCCTTCTGATTCCTCCTGTGGAGATGTTTTAAATTAAATCCTGAACTCCATCCCTGCCTCTGCCGGGTGGTTATTCTGCTGTCACTGCGATGGCCCCGTTACCCAGACGCACACGCGAGCCTCAGTCCTGTGGTTACAGATCCCCCTGGGGCTCGGCACGGCCGCCAGCGTGCAGGTGGGGAACGCGCTGGGCGCTGGCGACGTCGAGACGGCCAAGAGATCCTCCTCCACCAGCCTGCTCTGCACAGGTCAGGCCGCCGGCGTGCCGGGAAGCCTTCGCCCGGGCTTCTTCCAGGCACAGCAGGACCAGGGAGCATTTGCAGTCCCCTGCGTGCGGCACACACCGGTGTCCCATGTTCTCTCCCTTCGGCGGTTCCCGAGTTCCCCGTCACAGCCAGACTGGGCTCAGCACTTTGCTCTATTTTTCAGGGGGGTTTTGCATAGCCATGGGGGCCATTTTAGTCGCCACAAAGGACGTGCTGGGATACATCTTCACCCCTGACAAGTGAGTGCCCCCGGCTCCCAGCCTTGGTTCGCAGAGGTCGGTTCCTAAAAGCAATCGTTGGCTCTTCTCTCTCCCCAGGGAGATTGTTGACTTGGTGGCCTGGGTCATGCCCGTCTACGTTGTCTTCCACTTGTTTGAAGCCATGTGTGTAAGTCCCTGGGGATGCTGCTACTTTTGGTAGGGGACCTCGGTGCTGAGTGGCAGCATTGCGGGTCGGTCAGTCGAGGGTCCCTCAGGCTGCGGGTGGGCACCGGCACAGGCACCGGGACCCTGCAGAGCTCCTGCGGTCACCCCTTAGAAAACACCAAGTGCACAAAGAGGTGCGAACCCACAGGACTGGGCAGGGATGCAGAAATAACCGGGCAGAGGCTGTTCATCACCTGGCTGGTTCACCACCCCCCACTACAAGGCAGCAGCAGAGCCCCAAATTTGGCCAATGCAGCGCTCCCGGCCCTGTCCCCATCCCCTCTCCCTCTCCCCATCAGGGCGCCAGCAGCGGGGTGCTCAGAGGCATAGGCAAGCAGAAATTCGGCGCGATCCTCAACGCCGTGAGCTACTATGGTGTGGGCCTGCCCCTGGGCGCCGTGCTGCTCTTCGTGGCCAGGATCGGCGTCATAGGTACCGACCCCCGGGCGTGCAGCTCTGCATGCGCCCAGGTCCCCCGTGGGGACGCGGCTCCCCCCAGCTCCACCCATGGCTCGCCATGACCCTCCCGCCTGGCTCTGCCCTCCGACCTGGCTGGGGACTGGGCACACTGGGGTGGACTGGGATGGCCCCTGCAACTACTGAAAGCTTTTAATTTTACTGGGAAAAAGCAACTGCTGCCAGGTCTGCTGGGCAGCCCCACAGCAGGCACCCACGGCCGCCCCATCCCCGTGTCCCTGCTGACCTGGGTGACATCCCCTTTTTTGGCTCGCTGTCCTGAGACGCCGTCTCGGTTGGGTTTGGTACAGCCATGGTGCCCGACTGACTCCTGCGTGCCCTCTGCAGGCCTGTGGCTCAGCATGCTCGTCTGCGTCTCCATCCTATGCACCTGCTTCATCGCCTACATCTCCCGCATGGACTGGAGGAAGGCGGCCGAGGAGGTAACCCGCGCACCCACAGCATCGCACCCTGTCAGCAGGAAGGCCCCTGGCGGCTTGGCTGGGATCACGGTGGGATAAGACAGCATCACAGGCTCCATCCTTCCAGTGCCCCCAGCAAAAAACAGTGCTCCCGTGTTTGGGACTGCGGCCACATCCCTGTAATTCAGCTCCCTCCCACTCATGCACTCGATGGCCTCAAGGTTTTTGTCTGCACCTTGTGCCACCCTTGGCTGGGGACATGAAGCACAAAGCAAGCCAAGGTGTCCAGAGCATTGCCTTGTGCCCCAACTGCTCCAGGGTTCCCATCAGCCAGCATCTTGCTTGGGCATTTTGGGCATCTTTCAGCTGTGCGGTGCCATTTCCAGCCGGACGAACCCCACGAGAGGCGATGTTGGCTTTGCTCGGTGGGGATTTCCCACACCACGCGCTGCCGGCTAAGCCCATCGCATTCCCTCCCCCAGGCTCAGTGCCGCGCAGGAGTGACCCAGCCACCGCCAGAGGAGCTGAACCCAGGCCCCGAATCCTCCTGCAAGGCACCTCCCTCTGGTGTGGGGCCAGCCCCGCCGCCCCACGCATACCCCCCTGCCGTGGCGGTGAGGGGGTGCATAGGTATGGCCAGGAGCTGGGCACTGCATGCGGTAGTGGGTTTGGGCCCAGGAAGGGCCCGCAAGGATTCACATAAGCCAGGAACAAGCCCACAAAATGGGGGTGCAGCTGGTGGTGCCCCCAGTAACAATAATTGCAAGGGTGGGCTCGGGAGGGTGACGGAGGCTGGCAGGGGGATGACCTGGAGGGATGGGGCACCCTGGGCAGTTCTCACCTTTCAGACACCGGGTCCCACTGAAGGTCCACCAAGGGCTGGACATCTCCACGCTCTGGGCTGCTTGTAAAGTGCTTTCAGACCTCAGACAAAACCCTCCCAAGAAACCCCTCAATCCCCCCAAAAGCCCTCAGCGACCCCACTCTGTTCTCCTTGCAGCGGGAGTGGATGCGCAGAATGGCGTCGTGCTCACGGGCATCACCAGGATGGAGGGACCGACGTACCAGCTGGAGCCCCAGGAAGCCACTCCTGCCATGTCCCCTCCAGCCACCACCGTGGCCACCAAGGAGCTGATCATCCGGCGCGTGCTGGCGGCGGCCGCAGCCATTGCAGTACTTGCGCTCGGCATCATCATAAAGCTGACAACCAGCAAACACTGACTCGCACCAGGGACTGTGGGGACTTTGCTTTGGGGACGAAAGCCCCTCCTGACGGGTGGACGTACAAAGCACAGCCCGGCCAGCGAGAGAACCCAGCACACGCCTGTCCCATGGGAGCCAAAGGGCCTCTGTCAGCATTTGGCAACATCTGCTCAGCCATCACTCGGGAACGGGCCCTGCGGCTGCTCCGACACCCGAAACGCTGCTCTGGGCTGCCCCACGCACACCGAGCGCGCGGGTTCCCTGCTCCCGCCTGCGCTGCTGGCTATCACCCGCCGACCGGAGCCCAGCACAGCCTGGCTCACACCGCTGCTCTGTGACAAACGCCAAATAAAGGATAAACCCAGCTGGGCTCGGGCTGGCTCCTTTGGGTGGGGGCTGAGGGCAGGGCTCGGGCCGGAGCAGGGGAACGTGCCACGTTGGGGGCTGCATGGAGCCGGGGGCTTGTGGGTCTTGCCCTGGCCCCAGGTGGCCTTTACAGTAAAATAAAGGTTTTATTCAGCAAGGCAGCTTCCAGTTACAAGCTTGGAGGTAAAAGACTCCCAGTAAATCAATAAAAAGTGGAAATTCAGTTACGCGTGAGATGGCTGGCTGCTGAGCTGAGGCCAAGGGCTTCCCCAGACCTGGGGCTCCGGTGGCAGCAAAGCTGCTGTCGGCACACAGCCCCAGATGCAGTGCACCAGCCCCTGGTGCTCCTCGAGTCCTCGGGGCAGAGTGTAGCCACAGCTCAGAAAGCCTTTGCTGTCACCTTAGGTAGCCTTTGCACACCTTGGACGGCTAAAGGTGGTTTCCCCTGCAATGAGACATCACCTGTTCGGTTGAGAGTCCTTCTGAGGATGGGACGCTGCAGGTTCTTAGAGGCTCTTTCCCTCTGCTCCGGGAAGGCTGCTGGGGACAACCAGCTTGGACCGTCCTCATCAGTAAGACCCACGTGTCGTTAGGCTTATTCCTGGCATGAGATAACTTTCTTGGGGATCACACGATGTGTTCCGTAGATAACAGGTTCAGTATCAACTGGCTTTGTTTTGACACCCTTGTGACAAATGATTTCCCCGTTCCCAAGAACTTTTAGATGGGCTCCTGTTTGCAAAGCAGGGCAGGTGCTGCCTCCTTCCCTCTGCCACCGCCCCCTGCTGAGGTCTGAATTGGTTCCTGTGTTTCAGCAGAAGCTGGAGCCTTCAGCTCGGGTCTTCTCTGCTTCTGGTGGGTTTCATTTGCTTCTACCTCTTCAGTGCATTGGCTGACTTGGAAGAAAAGAAATTGCAGCAAAAAAAAGTTTGGCAGTAGGACTGCAGGGAGTGAGCGGCAGGTTACAGGTCCGGTGTGCTGCCGACTGCTGATCACCCCTCTCATCTGGAGGACACCATCTGGAGAGGCACAGAAACACGGCTGAGGCCCACATGGAGGGAGCAGAGCCTGAAGCAATGCGGCGATGGAGGCTGAGACCAGATGGGCTCAGGGGACAGAGCTGGGAACATGCACTCATACAGAGAGCAGAAAGGCAAAGCTCACCTTTGCCACCACCGCCGCCACAATCCCCAGCAGGGCCAAGATGGCCAGACCCACTCGGCCCTTGTTACACTTCTTCAAGAGGAAGAACTTGGCCCAATCCACCTTCTTCTGGCTGCCAGGTGGGTACCGGAGTTTGTTCACAAACTCCATCTTCAGGTCCTTGATCAAGCAGGCGCGGCGGTGGGAGAAGGTCTCAAAGCTGTACTTGCCGTGGTAGGCGCCCATCCCGCTGTTACCTAAGACACAACCCACCCAGGTGACACCATGCACAGTGACAGTTGCATTTCTTAAATTCTGTTTGGCAGCCCCCAGGACACAGGGGAAGCTTGGTCGTGGTGCTTCTCACACCTGGAGCAGCTGCTTTGCTCCCCAAGGGCAGAGAAGCAAAGAGCAGCTTTAATAACTACCCAGAAATCAGTGAGGACCTGCTCACTGCCTTGAACTGGGGCTCAGGCTGGCCATGTGTACCCAACCTTGAAACGTTAATGGCACCAGCCCTCTCCTCCCCAGGGCCAGTCCTGCTTCTCCCACAAAAGTTGGGGTAGGGGACAGGAGGAACAAGTAGTGGGAGATAAGGAGGACATTCAGCAACCTGCCATCAGAAACATCCAAGACCTCAGCCCTCTACCCACAGCCAGGTTGTCTCTCCCACAAAACCATGAGCAACTGTGGAAACTCTACCATCTGCTTGGCCATGAGCAACTTCATCCCATACCCTGGCACAGGAGAACTGGAGCTGTGGAGAGATGTGCCAGAGGGTTTTCCTCTCCCACTGGCACCACCACTGCTCCAACCATGAGCCTTTTTACAAAGGAACCCACCAGTGAAAATAATATTAATGGGAAAATGCAGCTGCAAGTTCCTGAATTGCCAAAGGGGTATGATGGCACCTGGGTCAGAGGTTGCTGCTGGGAGACTGAAACGAGATGTGTATGGGATGGAGCACGGACCTACCCACACCACCGAAGGGCAGTTCCGGAATCAAAGCGTGCATGAAGACATCATTGGCTGTCACCCCGCCGCTGGAGGTCTCCGATATCACCTGTCTGATCAGCTACCCAGAACGAGAGATGGCACAGAACAGAGGGAATTCAAGACAGGCCATGAGCACTGTGGTGTTTACCAGAGGAGGTGGGTGACAAGGTGACGCTTGCATGGCCCTTTGGGGGGGAGGATGGACAGGGTGTGCCTTGTTCCTTGAGAGAGGCCAGGTTTACATTACTTAAGCACAAGATCTGCCCAGGTGGAACAGCCATGAAATTAAAAGGCTCCATCCGAGCAGGACAGGCTGGAGGTGGCGTTGTATCAGCTGGAGCCTGGTGTGCTCCTCAGCCCTCCCACCCAAAACGCCCAGGGCTGTTGTGTCAGTGCAAAGCCCTGACCTAAATTCCTGAGCTGGCTCAACAGAGCCTGGAGCGGGGGCGGGAGATGTGCAAGGAAATGGCATCCATGAGCGTGGGCTGGCCAGCCGAGGTGCACGGGGAGCTGTGCTAACCCAGAGTCCTTCAGCAGGAGACTGGGAACCTCCAGCAGCTCTGGGGACACTCGTGGTCCCCCGTGAGGCAAACACTGTGATTCACAAGCAAAGAGGAGCCAATGTGGACCCTGCAGGGAGCTGTGCCCAGGACTGGCCACGTTCAGGATCAAACTGCGCAGAGTCGCCTCTGCAGGGGAGCAGAGCCCAGACCCACCTGCTTGTTGTTCGAGAAGACGTACAGGGCAAGGGGCTTCTCCCGACGATTGATGAACTCAATGGCTTCATCCACACTCTTCACGGTCAGAATGGGGAGCACCGGTCCAAAGATCTCCTCCTCCATCACCTTCGACTCCGGAGAAACGTCGGTGAGGATAGTCGGTGCTGAGGCAAACACGAGGGCAGGAGACGGCGTGAGCAGCACAGAAGACATGGTCCATCACAGGACCTCATCCTGGGCGCTGCCTGCATTCAACACACACCGAGCAAGCCACAGACACACACACAGCCCCCAAAAGGTGACCATGACCAAACCCCCTCCCCCAGCAGTTGCCAGAAGCACCTATGAAGCAGGAGGCCTCATCCGTCTGTCCCCCGTGAGCAATCTTCTGCCCCTCCAGCAGGCCCAGGATCCTCTTGAAGTGACACTTGTTGATGATCCTTTCGTAATCCGGGGATGACTTCACATCTTCTCCATAGAATTCCTGCCAAAGGGCACAGCAACACCAAAGCGCTCAACACACCTTCACAACAGCCACAGCTCCAGGGCTGCAGCCACAAAACTCAGACCTGGGATGCAACGGGGACAACTCCCACAGCACGAGGAACTCCATGCTCACCTGCAGAGTTGCCTTGATGTTCTCCACCACTTTGCTCTGGATGGATGGGTCACAGAGGATGTAATCCGGGGCGATACAGGTTTGCCCACAGTTCATGTACTTCCCCCACGTTATCCGCCTATGGGAGAAAAGGAGATGGTTTCTCCACGGTCAGTCCCGTCCAGAACACAGAGCCCTCTCCATCGTGCCTGAGTGACACCCACAGTCCAGGGACAACAGCCCAGACACCACCACCTGCCCCACAGGGTCCCTGTCCCTCTGCTGAGCCCCCACCAAGGGCTTCAACAGCCTGACCTGCAGGCGACGGCCAGGTCACAGTCCTTGTCGATGTAGCAGGGGCTCTTCCCGCCCAGCTCCAGGGTGACGGGCGTCAGGTGCTTGGCGGCCGCGGCCATCACGATTTTGCCCACCATGGAGTTGCCAGTATAAAGAATGTGATCAAACCTCTGGGTCAGCAGCTGCGTTGTCTCAGGTACTCCTCCAGTGACCACGGGATACAGCTCCTGCAGGATGAGGGTTTTGGGGTCACCCCAACCCAGCGCATCCCCATGTTGCAGAGAAACCCGGGGAGTGACACGGGGCCACACTCACCCGGTCAAGGTACTGGGGGAGGAGATCCGCCACCAGCTGAGCTGTGTTCTCGCTGATCTCTGATGGCTTCACCACCACGGCATTGCCTACAAGATAAATGCAGCACGGCCACTGAGCCCTCCCTCCTGCTCTCCTGCAGCACCCACGCACGGACCCATGAAGGACAGGGGCTGCGGCACGTCCCCACCTGCTGCGATGGCCCCGATCAAAGGCTGCATGACCAGGACAAAGGGGTAGTTCCAGGCCCCGATGATCAGCACCACCCCCAGTGGCTCGGAGCAGATGTAGGCCTCGTCCCGCATTGTCAGCAGGTTCCTCTTCACAGGCTGAGGGGCTGCCCAGGATGGCAGCTTGTCCATGGCCAGGGCCAGCTCCCCCAGCACGCCCAGGACCTCATGGCTGTACGCATTGGGCCCGCTCTGCAATGACAGGGAGCTTGGGGAAGGGACAGTAAAGGCACCCACCTCCCACACCCACCACAGCAGCCTGGGGAGGCAGGGCAAAGTCATCCAGAACCATGAGGGACATCAGCAAAAGCTATCTGGCAGGGCAAAGGCAGCCCTTGGGTTTGCTGCCTTCCCTCAGGGCTGACCACTGTCCATGCGCAGCAGAAGGGAGAAAGCTCCCTGCTGACCCAGACCTTGTGCAGATCTGCCTTGATAGCTGCCAGGATCTCCTTCTCCTTCTCCTGCACCATCCGCTCCAGGGCCTTCAGCTGCTGCATCCTGAACTCCAGAGAGCGGCACCGGCCCGAGTTGAAGGCGGCTCTCGCCCGCCCAACCACCTGCTGCATCCTCTCCATGGCTGCTCAGCGCTGTGGGGAGAGAGCAGCAAGACCCAGCTCACCATGGGGCCACTGAGGGCTGCTCAGGCCTGGGAACGCTCAACGTGGGGCCACCACCAAGAAATGTTCCACCCAGATCAAGGCTAGGAGGTGTTCTCCTCCTTGGGTCACCTCCTGCTCCCAAGGTGACTGCTCAGGGTTCTCACCTGCCGATGCCTCATCCTACCTGCGCAGGGTCCACCAACGGAGGGCACCTCTCACGGCAATCCACCATCTCCGGGCATGGCTGATAGAACCTGTTCTGCGGGTGCCTTCTCCTAGCTCAGGGATACCCTTAAACCTACCAACCACACCACCTTCTGCTCACAGGGATGCTCCCAAAGAGCCGAAACACAGAGATGACCATGGCCTCGGTGGGCAGTCGGCTGGAAGCAGAGCTGTGTGCCTGAAGCCAGTCTGCGCCTGCCTTCCTCGTAACTGCGAGGCCCTCACGTGGCATCATCGCAGAGACATGAGGAAAGGTTGCAGAGGTTTCATCCTGCTTCCCGGGAGCAGTCTTTCACTCTTTAGTCCAGGCAAGAGATCTGCCTGCAGTCCCTGCCTAACCGAAGGAGACACCGAGGTTCCCTTGCAACTGTTTAAATCTGCCCTTCCCTGCCCTCCACCGCAGCTGCGTGACGCAGCCCCGATCCTGACCAAGAAAGCAGATGACTCATTTAAAAAAAAAAAAAAAGAAAGGAAAAAAAGAAAGTTACCTTCAGAGCAGCTTCTCTCTCCACCGGTCTCCCGCAGCAAGTGCAAGCAGGTGCAAGCCCTTCCCCTGACGCAGCTCGGAGTGATTTCTCCTCCCACGAGAGGAGAGCTGGCTCGGGCCCAGGGCTCTCGCTAGATACAAGATGCCCTTTACCCAGATACATCCTCACCCTGCAAATACACAAGCCTTGTATCGCCGCATTCAGCCGGGGCACTGACTCAGCCGCCCGTGCGGGATTGCGAGAGACCATGTGGCTTTGCCCATGTTGCGGGCACGAGGCCGGGGGAGCGCCTTCACGTGCCGCAGCAGCCGTCGGGAGCCAACGAACGCAGCCCGCGCTATCGTCCGGATCTGAACAAACCCCGAATGGGCAGCGCCCACAGGTGGGAGGCAATCAGGGGGATGGATTTGCACAGGACAGGAGGAGAAACAGTCCGGCTCCTCCACAGCTCCCAGCACCGCCTCGCCCCACGCCCTGCCTGCCTCCGGGCACCTCTCCAGCAGCTCGAGCTCCGGGGAATCCATCCCCTGCCCTGCCAGAGCTCCGGGGGATCCGTCCCCACGAGCGCGGAAGCCATCGCGCTGGGGACCCGTGCTCCTGCGCTGTGGCAGAGGCCCCTGACAACACGTGTGTGACATTCAGCCAAGCCGCGGCCAGAGCCAGCAGTGGCAGAGGACACCCAAGATCCCCCAGGAGCCTGCAGTGACTTACCATGCTCGGTTTATTATTTAAATTCTCAGTGTTTATTTAGTACTTGCAAAATATATCATTAAAAAGGCTTAGGCACATGGTTTTTCACCAGACATGAAGAAATCCCACCTATTGCACAGTAAATATAATTTTCTGCTCTACAGTGAGTAATTGCATTTAATAATAATTTTTAAATTTACCTTATTTAAACATTAATATTTCTAAGGTCCTTTCACCTTAAGGTTCTCCAGCATCCTCTCCCCAAGCTAAAACAAGCCCCATATTATCTCCCAGTGCAAGATTATAGCAGACCCAGAAGCTCAAACACAAAGGAGTACACACTCTTTCAGTAATTGTTTTCCCTTGGAGGAGTCTGACCAGGGACGGGTTTGTACTGGTTTTGACTGGGATGGAGTTAATTTTCATCATAGTCGCTAAGTTTCTTCATAGTAGGATGGTGCCGTGTTTTGGATTTGTGAGCAAAACAGTGTCGGTAACACACCCATGGTTCAGCTGTGCAAAACAAAGCTCGCACAGCGTCAAGGTCTCCGTTTCTCACTGCCCCGCCAGCGCGTAGGCTGGGGTCGGCAAGAAGCAGGGAGGGGACACGGCTGGGAGAGGTGAGCCCACCTGACCAAAGGGATATTCCAGACTATATAAGTTGTGTTCAGCGATAAAAGCTGGGGGGAAAGAAGAGGAAGGGATAGGGACATTGGGAGTTATGGCATCTGTCTTCTGAAGTCACCGTTACGTGTGATGAAGCCCTGCTTTCCTGGGGATGGCTGAACATCTGCCTGCCGAGAGGAAGTAGTGAATGGATTCCTTAATTTACTTGCTTGCACGCCGAGGTTTCACTTTACCTATTAAACTTTATCTCAACCTACAAGTTTTCTCTTTTACCCTTCTGATTTTCTTCCTCATCCCACTGGGGGGAGTGAGTGAGCGGCTGTGTAGGGCTTGGGTGCCCAACTGGGCTAACCCACAACTGGGTACTCTGCAATTCCCTCTTCTCTAACAGGCCTGAAACTTCTTTTGTATGAGCATAACATACCCTTATCAGCAAGATACAGGCAGTGCAGGTATCATCTTTGTAATTTTCTAACTGCCAAATAATTCTTACAGGCACACGATGAAACCCAGAGCCCCCAAAAAAGGGAGTCAACCTGCACCTCCTGACCAGCTGTGGAGGATTCTGGCTCATAGGGATCCATGACCATTTCACCTCAATTAAACAGCAAGGGGACCTCATTAGGTTTATTCATAACCACCAACCATCAGCCAGCACCGCCTGTCTCAGGCTCGTCACCAAGAGGGTGGTTGTTCGGAGCACAACAGAAGACAGACCAGCCTGAAAACTGCAGGGAAAACACTGGAACCCAATCACGGCTGAAACTTAGGCTCCTGTTTGTCACTGAAGGAAGGGAAGCGGTTTGGTGCAAAACACAGCGTGTGCGTCCCTGGAAGCAGCGCTCTGCGGTGTATGGGGTGGAGGTGGGGACTGGTATTTCTTGCTCTGCAGTCCTCCTTTTGAGAACTTGTACCCACTGGTCCCTCTGTTTCAGCATGGCTTTTTAGTAAACAGGAGTCCGAGCCTTCTCTTGGTTAGTGCCTCTCTAAGGCTACTCTGTGTGCTTGACAGCTCACTGAAATAACCCAGTAGAAAAGAAAAAAAAATGACTTCTCAGCTTAAGGAAACAGACACAAAGCGAGCACTCAGAGTATGACTTGCACATGGCGCCTTCTCCTCTCTTCAGTAGTAAACCATCTGTGAAAGCAAAACACAACACCAACGTCCTGTGAAGGATTTGCTGAAACAAAACCAGCTCGCTTTCTAGAACAGCCTGAAGCAAAGCCCCTTCACTGGGGGTGACCTCCCCAGAGCACAGCTCACCTGCCTCCTGCCCCCTCCGCATGCACTGACCAGTTATCTGGGATGCTGTGCGAGCTCCGAGCGCTGCCAGGGAAAGCGTCGCTCTCTGGCTCCAGGGGGAACCTTCTGCAAGCCACACATTCACTACTCTAACAAGGCTTTGCCCAACCTCAAAACAGGTCTACACACAGGAGAAGAAAAAGGCTCCTACCTCACTGTGACAGCCACAGCAGTGCTCTGAAACCTGCTCCTCCTTACCACACACTGAGCCAGCCCAGCCTCTGAACAGCCAGCACAATCAAGAGGGCTTTTCTCTTCAGCACAGATTGGTGATTCTGAGAAAACCCAAATGATTTCAAGATGCTGTGAGTTTCCCTCTCTTCGCTGCGAAGGCATTCACCAAGACACGGCATGCCTCCCTGGCTGCTGCTTCAAGACCTGAGCCAGTCCTTGGCTCTTAAACCTCCTCCTGGACTCAGATACGCAGTCAGGTTATTTCCCCCGGCTTGCTGGGCTCCTGCACGTCTCCTTGCAGCAGTAACAACGCAGAACGGACTGGAGGGCAGAGTCTGATCCACCCTGCCATCTCCTGTCCCCTCAGTGGCCGCTCCCTTAAGCCTACTAAACCCCCAGGACGCACAGTTGAGCTCTGCAAGGAGCAGCCAGTGCAGGCACACGTAGCGCCTGGTCTGCCAGCCACGGAGAACCGCTAGTGATCACACTTGGTGTTTTAGATCTTATCCCTCCACCTCAGGAGGTCTCTCGACTCCTCCAGCCAGCAGCAGCAGGCTTCTGCCTCCCACAGAGAGGGGAGGACATCCCACCCTTCCGCACTACCTAGCCAGAAACAGGGGAGGAAATGGAAATAACTGAGCTAAGGTCAAATGGGGGCTGCAATTGGCTGAGGAACAAGAGCTCGTTGTAGCCCTAGGCTTTAGGGCACAGCCTCCCTTCCCCAGGGCCCTGCGGCACAAAACCACAGCCCGCCGGGCTAGGCCGTGGAGCAGCTCACAACGTGGCTGAAGAAAGCCCAGGAATCAAAACCGTTCTAGAGACCTGTCCAAAACACCCCGATCTCTGCCTCTGGAGGGAGCTTCCCACAGGCGTCACCCGCCAAGGTAGAGCAACAAATAATAGAGCAGCCTAGGAGATTTCTCTGAGGACATTGCTATTCTAGATAGCGCTTGCAAGAGCGAGCAGCACATCTCGATAATTTCTATCGTAAGTCTCAAGGCAGAAAAAGCAGGCCAGGTTCTAAGAAAGGACTGCAGTTGCAAAGAGGGAACTTGCAGAAGATCAGATGAATCGCACATGCACTCATGTAGATGGCAAAGAGCTAAAGCTCACCTTTATCACCACCGCTGCCACAATCCCCAGCAGGGCCAAGATGGCCAGACCCACTCGGCCCTTGTTAAACCGCTTCAAGAGGAAGAACTTGGCCCAATCCACCTTCTTCTGGCTGCTAGGTGGGTACCGGAGTTTGTTTGTACCCTCCATCTTCAGGTCCTTGATCAAGCAGGCGCGGCGGTGGGAGAAGGTCTCAAAGCTGTGCTTGCCGTGGTAGGCGCCCATCCCGCTGTTACCTGAGGGACACAACCCAGGCAGGTCACACCACAGGCTCAGCCAGTCAAACCTTGGGCCGCTTGAGGCCACCAGCAGGACAAGAAGCACCACAGAAAAATTCCAGCTGCTTGCCAGCTGCAGTGCGTGCTACCTACCCTGCATCTGCCTTGTTGCAGTCTAAAAGCACAACTTCTCCTCTATATTCCTTCAGAGAGGACAACTGTTCCTTCCTCTCTGCAGCACTTCTCAGTCTCCAAGATGTCCCTCTGTACTCCATCCCTCTTCTTCCCCATCCTGTTTTCACTATATACTCTCCAGTACTTTGTTGTGTCCTTGCGCGTGCTGTTCCCTCTGTGCCACCTCCAGCTCTTCCCTGGATTGAGCTCCCTCTCAAAGCACCTTGCCAAGGCTCTGAGATCCGACCAGTGCTGTGTGAGAAGGCTTTCCCCGAGGAGCCCTGCAGGGTACACCTCCATTTTCCAATTCCAGGACAGCGTGTGCCGTTCACAGCAGCAGCAGAACACTGCTGGTTCACAGTCAGCTTGTGAGGACCGTAACACCCAAACCCTCTTCTGTACAGCTCCTGTAGGCCGTGCCATAACCTGCTGCAATTCTCCCCAAACTGAAGTCCTACCCTTCCTCCTGCAATTGTTGCTAATCCCTCCGATCACAGCTAATGTTTTTAATGCACCTTTCACATCAGTCTGCACTAAATGCGTCAATCTTCCCAAAACCACACCCAAAGGTTTTTCTCTTTCGGATCCTTTCCTAACGTACCCCAGAATTTATTATTGAGATACACAGAGACCCTTCGGCAGCAACAGGCACAGCGGTGCCTGGACACAGAACAACTGCTGCTGTTCCCTGGGTCACACCACGCAACAAGTCACAACACTTAAGGAGCTCCAGTAACTTACCGACACCACCAAAGGGTAAGGTCGAGAGGAAGAAATGCATGATGACATCATTTCCAGTAACACCCCCACTGGAGGTTTCAGAGATTACTCTTTTGATTAACTGACAAAAGAAAAAAACAAAAACCAACAACAAACAACATTACAAAGGCCCAGAAGAGACCAGACCGTGTAACTGAGCAGGACTGTGAGGGGAGCTGTGAGCCAACAGGCCACTGTGTTAATTTCCTCTGGCTGGTAACTCAGAGGAGCCCTCTCCACGCAATGTTAACTCAAAGAAAGTGGGAAAGTTCAGAGGAGGGATGTGAAAGCTGGAAATCTGGGAGCTTGCCTCCCTAGCAATGTATTGAAAGTAACTAAATTAATCACAAAAGACTACAAGGCACCAAAGAGGAAATGCAGCCTTTTATCCTTCTATTTCACAAAGTTATGCAAACGCAAAGCACTTCAGCAGGCGACTGGGAACCTCCAGCAGCTCTGGGGACACTCGTGGTCCCCCGTGAGGCAAACACTGTGATTCACAAGCAAAGAGGAGCCAATGTGGACCCTGCAGGGAGCTGTGCCCGGGACTGGCCACGTTCAGGATCAAACTGCGCAGAGTCGCCTCTGCAGGGGAGCAGAGCCCAGACCCACCTGCTTGTTGTTCGAGAAGATGTACAGGGCAAGGGGCTTCTCCCGACGATTGATGAACTCAATGGCTTCATCCACACTCTTCACAGTCAGAATGGGGAGCACCGGTCCAAAGATCTCCTCCTCCATCACCTTCGACTCCGGAGAAACGTCGGTGAGGATAGTTGGTGCTGAGGCAAACAGAAGGGCAGGAGACGGCGTGAGCAGCACAGAAGACGTGGTCCATCACAGGACCTCATCCTGGGCGCTGCCTGCATTCAACACACACCGAGCAAGCCACAGACACACACAGCCCCCAAAAGGTGACCATGACCAAGCCCCCTCCCCAGCAGTTGCCAGAAGCACCTATGAAGCAGGAGGCCTCATCCGTCTGTCCCCCGTGAGCAATCTTCTGCCCCTCCAGCAGGCCCAGGATCCTCTTGAAGTGACGCTTGTTGATGATCCTTTCGTAATCCGGGGATGACTTCACGTCTTCTCCATAGAATTCCTGCCAAAGGGCACAGCAACACCAAAGCGCTCAACACACCTTCACAACAGCCACAGCTCCAGGGCTGCAGCCACAAAACTCAGACCTGGGATGCAACGGGGACAACTCCCACAGCACGAGGAACTCCACGCTCACCTGCAGAGTTGCCTTGATGTTCTCCACCACTTTGCTCTGGATGGACGGGTCACAGAGGATGTAATCCGGGGCGATGCAGGTTTGCCCACAGTTCATGTACTTCCCCCACGTTATCCGCCTATGGGAGAAAAGGAGATGGTTTCTCCACGGTCAGTCCCGTCCAGACCACACAGCCCTCTCCATCGTGCCTGAGTGACACCCACAGTCCAGGGACAACAGCCCAGACACCACCACCTGCCCCACAGGGTCCCTGCCCCTCTGCTGAGCCCCCACCAAGGGCTTCAACAGCCTGACCTGCAGGCGACGGCCAGGTCACAGTCCTTGTCGATGTAGCAGGGGCTCTTCCCGCCCAGCTCCAGGGTGACGGGCGTCAGGTGCTTGGCGGCCGCGGCCATCACGATTTTGCCCACCGTGGAGTTGCCAGTATAAAGAATGTGATCAAACCTCTGGGTCAGCAGCTGCGTTGTCTCAGGTACTCCTCCAGTGACCACGGGATACAGCTCCTGCGGGGGAAAGAAGAATCTTACAGTTACATTGATTGAAAGCAAATCTATCAACGGAGCAGCTCTGCATGGGCAGACCCACTTGTGAGCTACATTAGGACCTGGAAAAAGGACAGCAATAACAGAGACAAGCTCTGCTCCTTCCCCTGAAATGAAGTTTCACTTGCTGTATTGCGCCACATGATTTAAAAGAAATACAGATTGAGGCCAGGGCTAAGTCAGGCTGTGGACCTACTCCCACATATTAAGACCAGGGGCACATAGAACTGCTGGGCTCTCCCACACACTGTCTCATTCCTCAGCTCTCACCCCTCACCTACAGAAAGCACCAACTCCCTGGAGGAAAATGTACAGTGAGACCCTGCTGTCAGAGTACAGCCTCAGCGACACAGCGCAGTGGATGTCAGAACCGCCAGACAAGTGGAGGAGAAACAACACCTCCCACTACAAGTGTGATTTAGAAGGACATGAAAACCCAGGACGTAACGCCACTCAGCAAGTAGCACCCAGTTCTCAGGAAGAGCCAGGCAGAGCTAGCATCCAACGCAAGCTAGTGCTCACCTAGAAGCAATCTCAGCACAGTGTCCAAGAGAGTAATTATTGCTGTGAGAAGTACATACACACCTCTTTACACGGTCACGAATAGGCTGTCACGTTGCTGCAACGTTATGTAGGCACATTAGGTTACTCAAACTCAGGAAGAGTATGTCAACCTATGTCTGTATTCTAAGAGTAATGCAACCGTTCCTGTATCTCCCATTTACGCTCCTTTGGAGAGAGCGGGCAACTGATTTGACTCTAATCTGCACGAGCCCTTCAAAAGCACGAGAGGTATTTCCTCAAGACAATCAAGTCAGGCACAGGGCCACACTCACCCGGTCAAGGTACTGGGGGAGGAGATCCGCCACCAGCTGAGCTGTGTTCTCACTGATCTCTGATGGCTTCACCACCACGGCATTGCCTACAAGATAAATGCAGCACGGCCACTGAGCACCCCTGCTGCTCTCATGCAGCACCCACGCACGGACCCATGAAGGACAGGGGCTGCGACACGTCCCCACCTGCTGCGATGGCCCCGATCAAAGGCTGCATGACCAGGACAAAGGGGTAGTTCCAGGCCCCGATGATCAGCACCACCCCCAGTGGCTCGGAGCAGATGTAGGCCTCGTCCCGCATCGTCAGCAGGTTCCTCTTCACAGGCTGAGGGGCTGCCCAGGATGGCAGCTTGTCCATGGTCAGGGCCAGCTCCCCCAGCACGCCCAGGATCTCGTGGCTGTATGCATTATGCCCACACTGCAATGAAAGGGAGCTTGGGGAGGGGACAGCAAAGGCACCCACCTCCCACTCCCACTGCAGCAGCCCGGGGAGGCAAGGTAAATTCTGATGGCTTAAAGTGCCTGCCAGGGCAGTTACTGGTAGTGCTGCCCCAAAGGATCCCTGAGAGAAGATGGCCAGTCCAGGTGCATGGAGCTCAGTGTGCAGCAGAAGCCAAAACCTGACAGCCAGGACCTGCCCCTGAAGTCCTGCCTCAGACTAGCTCCTTAGAAACGGTGGCAGCAGACCTTGGCAGGCCACAGTAAGAACCAGGACCATGGGGGACATCTGCAAAAGCCATCTGGCAGGGCAAAGGCAGCCCTTGGCCTTCTCGCCTTCCCTTCCGGGCTGCCCACCAGCCATGCATGGCTGATGGGAGAAAACTCCCCGCTGACCCAGACCTTGTGCAGATCTGCCTTGATAGCTGCCAGGATCTCCTTCTCCCTCTCCTGCACCATCCGCTCCAGAGCCTTCAGCTGCTGCATCCTGAACTCCAGAGAGCGGCACCGGCCCGAGTTGAAGGCGGCTCTCGCCCGCCCAACCACCTGCTGCATCCTCTCCATGGCTGCTCAGCGCTGTGGGGAGAGAGCAACAAGACCCAGCTCACCACGGGGCCTCCCTTCTACAGGCGGGAACTGGCTTTTCCCCACAGGCATTGAAGGCACTCTCAGCCATCAGCTGCACTCCCACCTCCCCAGCTCGAGGGCTGATATCTGCTACCATTCCGTCCTAATTCTGCCATAACTTTCTGAAATCTTAAGCAATTTGCTGCAGTTTGTGACTTAGAAAAGTTTGAAAAGGAGCACAGGGCGCAAACGCCAGTGCACCAGCAAGGGTGTCACGCCGGGAAAGGACGGGCAGCTGCCGGCAGGGGGGTGAGGTCAGGGAAGGCCGCCGTTCCCCGCCGCCCGGCACCACCCAGCACGGCCAGGGCGAGCGCAGCGCCCCGCAGGGCGGCCCCTCCGAGGGACCCCGGCGACCCCCGGGCGCCAACCGGGCTGAGGCGCCGCTTCCCCGACCTCGGGCCTTTCCCCCCCGCTACCCGCGGCGGCGGCGCCGCTGCCCCCGGGAAGGGTCCGCTGCCCCCGGGAAGGGTCCGCTGCCCCCCCGGGCCCCTCCGCCCGCCGGGGTCCCCGCTCGCCTCAGCCGCTTCCGCCTTCCGCTCACGTGACGGCACCGCCCTCTCCCCCCCTCCGCCGGGGTGCAATGGGAGAGGCCGCCCCCTCTCTTCCCCCCCCCCCCCGGGCGGGCGCAGAATGGAAGCGGCCGGCCCGGGGCGGTGCGGCGGCGGCTCAGTCCCGGTCCCGGTCCCGGTGGCGGTGCGAGCTCGGAGAGCGGCGGAGCCGGGGTGGCTTGGCGAGAGGAAAGGGAGGAAAGAAAAAGCAGAGCGGGGTGGAGAACGTGAGCCGCCGGGAAGCGGCGGTACCGTGATTCCCGCCGTCGGGGATGGCTCCTTCCCTCCGCCCGGTGCCGGGGGCTGCGGTGCGGGAGCGGCGGCTGCTCGCAAAGGGCTGCCAAGTCCCCCGGTGGGCTTCCCCGGGAGCTCCCCGGCTCTGGCACCGAGCGGAGCCCGGCCGGTTGTGAAACGGGGACGGAGAAACGCGTCGGGTGAGACCTCGGGGAGAGGACAAAGTCCCGCTCGGGTCGCTCCTTATCGCAGGAGGGCAAATGCCACCGGGCCAGCTTCAGCCCACGGTTCTCCCCCTGTACGAACTCACCGTTTTCGGGCGGCGTTACTGAGCCCGAGGGATAGGGAAGGGGGTGCCCGGCGCCCCCCTGCGCGGCGGCGAGGGAGCAGTGGGGTCGAGGAAAAGGGGCGCTGAAAACGCAGGTGGTGGTTTTGGAGGAGGCAAAGCAGGCAAGGGGAAGAGCGCGGACAGGAATTAACCTCCATACAAGCACTTGCGTGGGAAAGAAGCCAAAAAAACCCCAAACAAACAAAAAAAAAGGGCAGGGAAAGGAGCTGAGACAAGGCTGGGCTCACTCCCGTTAAAAATAGTCCTGCCACGACTTGTTCTAAGAAAGGCAAGGGGACTATTTGAAAATTCAAAATTACTCCCGGGTTGTTACGCGCTACCATTTCTGACCATAACGTTTATTGCTTGTGCTACCCGGGCAAAACTCTGCCCAACTACATCCCTGCCCACCACACACCTCTGCGACGTGCAGGGCCGGGTGCTGGTGCCCAGGAGATGGGGCAGGCATGGAGCACGCCCGAGCTCCTCCCGGCAAAGCTTCAGGACATTTTCCCAGACCAGCGTGGCTCTGCAAGGCTGAGGGCTGCGCCTGAGCCACCACTGCCCCCCAAACACAAAGCCTGGCTTTCGCGAAGTCTGTTGGCTTTGCTGACAACTCATGGGCTCTGCCAGCCCATGCACATTTTACAAGCTATCACACAAATCTCAGCAGTAAACAGTCAGACGTGGAAAAGAATGACAAGAGCAACTGCCAGTACTTGCATGCAGGAGGCAACATGTGAAGGAAAAACAGGTTGGGCTTGAGAGAGCCCTTGCACTGTCGTATGTGAAAAGGAACCGGGTTTGCACTCAAGATGACACGGGTAGAAGTGGGAACCTCCAACCATCAAGCATTACTTGATGCAAACGTGCTCTCCTGGATCCTATTAGTGTTGTTACAGGCAGGGCAGGTTGGAGCTCTGTCCAGGCACCACGCTGTCTGAAGGTCCAAGGAAAATTAGATAAGGAGTTAATGCTACTGCAATCAGAGTAAAAGTCTTTGAGCTCTCAGGCGTGGAGCACTGCATCGTGCCTGGGGAAACAGTGCTGCAGTGCATCCTGCGCAGGCAGCGCGCCCACCAAGGGATGTCTGCAGGAGCAGGGAGATGTTATTTACCTGCACTTTCCAGAGCGGCCATTTTCCACAGTCTGTAAAATCCTCGCCCTTTAGCCCGAGGGTTTTCATGCCACAGCAGTGCTGCTTGTGCTTGGCGTCACACACAGGAGGCAAACGTCCCAGCTGCCAGTTCATCCCGGTGGCCGGCAGGCTGGTACTGTGCCACGCTTTCGCAGAAACCTGGTCTTAAGGTCCTCGGTATTCGCAGAAATGAGACGGCAGCAGTGTGCTGCACTCTGGGAGACGGTCCCTTTCGGTCCTTGTCAGGGACATCTTTTTTGCCAATTACGGATAGGAAACAAGGCTGAGGGCGTTTTAAGCATTGCAAAATATCAGTTGAGTCTCCCTGGAGCAGCTGGGTGAGACACGTGGATTTCAGGGAAGTGTGGGATCTCGAGCGAGATGGAAGAATACCCCAGACAGTGCCCGGTGAAACGCGTGGTCTGCAGCATGCTCCCCACGCCTAGGAGCTGACAGTATTTTCTATTTTTATTCAGTCACTAAGAAACAACAAAGGGAACTATTTATGGGAAAGTAATGGAACTCTAGAGGAAATCGGGAGGTAAGCAGTGCTGGGGGTGCTCTAATCCCCAGGGCTATACTTACAGCCAGAAGAGACGTTTCATGGAGAAGCTGAGCCTGAGACTCCCTTCTCCCCTCCATTCCTCGTAGCCCCTTGCTCTCGCTCCCCTTTAGGAGTCAATTATAGCAAGGCCCCGTGCTGGGCCGGGGGAGCATGCCTTTGTGCTGCTCCTTGCCCTGCTCACAAAGCATCCAGCAGAGCCTGGGGAAGGAGGACTTTGGTTTAGAAGATAAGCTGTGCAGTATTTGGTTTCAAGAGTCCACCAAATAACACAGCTAATCAATAAATGTCTCTTTAGCTCGTACGCCACGCTCACAGAACTTCAAGTTTTTAGCTAGGCTGACAATCCTCAATTTCTGCTTAAGTGTCTGCTCGGTCTCTAGTTCCGGGTGTTTTCTAAAAGTCACACAACCCAGCCAGTGGCACAACAAGGGCAGATACAGAAGCCCAAACAGCACTCAATCATAAAAGCGGGTACAGAAGATTAACAACAGGGAGAGATTTTAAAGAACCTACACGAATAAATGCAGCTCAGTTCATTTATGGCATCACTTGTTTTGAAAGCTGCGGCTGATCTCACATTTGCGAGAACAAGATACTGCGTAGTACAGAGCCATGGTCTGTGGGCTGCATTGTAGACATAGCTGGGGCCATGGAAAATGTGAAAGCGACACAAAGAAACAATGAAAATGATTGGCACAAAGACTGCAACAAGACTCAACAGCACCACTGGCATTTAGTTTGCTTTCAGCTCAAGAGGAGGGGGGAGCCTGCCACATACAAAAGCCTATTGAAAAGGTGTTTGTCCGAAGAAGCCGTGCCAAGACTTAGTTAGACTGGGCTCCAGCTGACTTAGAGACCTTAAGAGAGAGGTTACTGCGCTATACTTCACTGATCTACAGAAAGGAGGAGCCATGCGGCCACAGCCAGGGCTATGGCTCAGGCTGGACAGGGAAGTTCAGGATAAAAGGAGATTTGCTTAAAGACTTAACGGCATCCTGGACAGTCAAAAAATAGTGGCAAGCAGAGAACAGTGCAGACAAAAAAGTCAAAGGATCAAAATTTAAAAAAAAAAAAAAATCTAGGAAAGGAAGCAGGAGTCAAAAAGGAGGCAGGTCACAAGCCAGGTCACAAGCCAGCCGAACTGAATTTCAAAGCCTCAACAAGCTTTGAAAGCAGCAGTTTCCAGCTTTACTCGCTCCAGACGAAAAAGCAAGCTTCCCTTTGTGGTGCAGCTGGGCTGTGCACTGCACAGTGTGCACCAGTGGATCACAACAACAGTTACTGCCTCTGAACCCAAAGATGTCATTTCTGTATGAGAAAGGAGCAATAACTATGCAGAACCTAGCCAGTCCCAGGAACAACTCACACCTCTCAACTGAAAAATGCCTCTCAGATTAATTCATAGTATCTTAGTTGCAAGTTAAATTAACTAGGTTTCATCCTCCATATCACAGGAAGGGCTCAGAGTTCAACTTCTTTCTTATAAAAAGCAGCAAATGTCAGAATCAAAATGCGTTTTAGACTTCCCAGCCAACATTACATGCTATGGAGAAAGCACCAAACATGGTGCTCTTGAGTAGGTGCTAGAGAGCCAAACTAGAAAAGCAGCACATCAAATACCTCCTTTAAGTTCTATCTTTCAAAAGGCTGGGGGAAAAAAAAAGTATTTGTAGAAACAAGCACCTGCTGTTCAGTGCGGAGAGCTGAAGACAGAGGACAGCTTCAGGATCTTTGTGGAATGAGTTTATGCAGAAAGACAGGCCATGAACATTGGTCTCCTCCTCCTGAAAACAGCAAACAAGAATAGCCCTTTTCTTCTCCTCCTGTTTGTGCAGCTGTAGTCTTGCTGGCAAGAGTGGAAGGAGAATGAGCTTGAATCCTGAGGAAAAAAAGAAAACCAACAAAAAACAGTGAGTTCCTGGGAAAAGCAGCCTATCTCCCAGACTCATGTGTTAAGGCTTTTGCTTTGTTCCTAGATTCGTGTTCAGACATATCATTAGCATTCCCTGCTCACTCCTTCCTCATCCTCTTTTATTGCTGTGTGCCAGTCATAAGCATAGGGGTTTTTTTTAAAGAATAAGTTGGGAAAAATTTGATAGTACAACTAAGAAATACAACAGCCACACACCAGCTACCACAGCACACCTCAGCTGGGGAGAGGATATTAGCTACAAGGGGGACAAAGCCTGTTTTTCTAAAGTTTGGGTAGGAATCGTAACTTACTGCCAATTTTTGTCAATTAGCTCTGTATATGCTGTTCCGGCAGCCCAGACAGCTCCTCTTTGCTAGAGGCAACAAATAAGCACCTTGTTGAAAGAACATACAGCTGTTACCCAGGAACCTACTTAGCATATTTGTTTTCAAATCCAAGTTAAAAAAAAAATTAAAAAAGAAAGCAAAAAAGCAGGGTAAATTGTTTTCCTAAAGCAAGTGAAAACAAACTTGGGGACACTTTGTGCCAGAGCTATCCGGAGATAACGAGCTCAAGCAAGTTGCCCCATCCTGCCCTGGTGGCACGTCCAACTCATCTCTTGACCCAAGCAGGGAACATTCAACAACTGGTTTCACCAGCCAAGTACAGACCGTTTCTTTGAAGTTAACACCGTTGGCCTTTGGCTACAGAGACACAGAAACTCAGTTTTACCATAGAAACACTTCTAGTGTCAGTATTTATTTTTAACCTTAATATACATTTATACAGGCCATAATAAAAAGGCTATTACGCAACAGTTCAGTGAGTTATTACCTAGTTTCAAGAATAATGCATGCAATTACAAAGGAGAGGTAGAAACACCGTATTAAAGACCTAAAAATACAAACATTATATAAACAAACACTTTCAAATTAACTGTTGGAATTTCATACAGATAAATAAGGTAAAAAGTACATTACTCTGTCAAAGTAAAGGAAACACATGGTTATCCGAACACTGAAACAATATTTTGATGTGTAAGCCCTGTACAACTTTGTCAAATAGTTCAGACCACTGTGTTTAAGAGGATTAAAATGATTTTGTCCTGGAGAATGGTTTATTCAAGTATTCAAGCAGTTGAGTAACAAAAAAAAGTCCCAAAAATAAAGTATAGGAACCATTTCCAGAGAAGCTGATCTGCCTAAATACTTCGCAAATCGGTGTCCTGATGATCTCATGGGATGCTTGAAATGATAATGCCTATAAGGCTAAATGAAGCTTCCCACCTCTCCCCCAAAATGCACACAAAATAATCCTGATTTTTCACACACTGTATGTAGACATTCTACATCAATTTATCAGCATCTCAAACCCCGACATTATTTTCTGGTTTTGCATGGTTCCTTGCAGAACCTTTCAGTTTACAGTATTTATTGTAATACTGCCCAAGAAACAAACTACACAGAACTGTCATTACACCCCTAGAGACTGCAGGCATTAATGCACATATCGCATGCACAACAAAAGATGCAACCAAATCTATATAAAAAGCAAACAACCAGCAACTCAACATTGCTACTACTGAGAAAGTCCAGAGCAGTAGTTACTCAAGTATTAGACAAATAGGTATAAAATGGAAAGGTTCACATGAATACAAGTTTTTACAGTTTGTTTGAAAGTCTTCTAGAAGCTACATCTGAAATTCTGAGAAGAATTTTATATACACTGAAATGAAATTCAGCCAAGTCCATTGTGCCTTCTTTCTCTATTTTTTTTATATAGTTCTTCAAAAATGAATATACAGTTGCTTTAGTAAATTAGTGCAAAACAAAATGTTTTGGAAGAAGATCATCAAATTGTATCCACATCAGCTGAAAACCCACTGGGGATTTTGCACAGATGGAGCGCAATTTCTTCCATTACCATCTTTCCCCTGTGTAAATGAACGCTTTCTCGCCATCCCTTCATATGACAAGCTGAGCCATGTTTAACAACACGTGAGCTCCGATACAAGCCAGCTTAGCCCCGAAAGCTTCAAACAGCACTTGCACATGGTTAGGGTTTCCCAAATTCACTCCGCCACATTTTTACCAACAACTTAAAAATCATTTTCACAAACTTTTGAGGGAATCTTCTGAGGGAAAAGTCTTTTTGTACCTGATGCAGAAGGATCCACTCTCTATAAACCTCATGAAGAAAAAAACACCCTGATCATTCAAGTCAAAGCACACGTACAAGGATCAGTTTGAAATGTGAAGAGAGATTCTTTTAAATTCTGTTGCTAGGAAGAAAAAGGAGCTGCTGGATCGGTAAGGCAAGTGTACTTTTGGAATTTCTCCTCTTTGAATATGCTGCTGTTTCTTTGGTAGTCACCACAGAAATGTAAGAATCATCTTCCACGTGGGGTAGAACAAGGACAACAATTAAGCTGTAGTGAAAAAAGTGCAGTATCACTGATGTGG
The DNA here is from genome assembly GCA_017639485.1 of Pluvialis apricaria. Lineage (NCBI taxonomy): Eukaryota > Metazoa > Chordata > Aves > Charadriiformes > Charadriidae > Pluvialis > Pluvialis apricaria. Next base: position 4,554,457 of record CM030024.1, read on the forward strand.
TCCCTTATGTTCACACCATCTGGTCCTCGGGATATTCCTACTGCTCATATACAGCCACTGTGCTATAGCAAAGTGCAGAAAGCCTTCGCTCGATGCTAGATTTATCTGAAAACAGAGAGAGGTAAAATAGGTGATGGCTTCAGTATTATTTTATAATGCATTAATTCCATGTAATTTCCAGTATTTTCATTATTCAACATAAACTTACACTTGTGCACGTTTTCTATATCTGCAGGGTCTTGCAGTATTTTAGTCAATCCTTCCAGCAGCAAGGCTGCTTTGTGGTATCGATATGTAATATCTTCAGTTTGCTGAAACATCTCATCCAGAGCTGCCGACTGAACCTGGAATCATTCAGGAGGTTCAGTTACATAAACTGCATTAGGCAAGCAATGAAACGAAAAATTCAAAATTAATGATATAAAAGTGCCATGAAGAAACTGGTTTTGAGCCTTAATTTAACTGATCTGTTTTTATAACTGTAAGACAAAACCCCCGAAGTTTGAGAGAATATAGTACCTGTGCTATATTAAGGATATTCTGCACATAGAAGCTCTAAAAGTACTTTTTGATCCTTTGTGTTTACATTACAAAAGCACACGAATATGTTTGTTCTTATACCTACAATCTCTTGTAAAGAAGAAAAATTAATTGTGCATGACTACACCATTATTAGGGTTAAGCACAATATTTGCCAGTATCTTGTGTGACACCTACGTTAAAAAGACTTCCCTCTCATCAAAAAAGCAGTTAAGTTTCCCGTACGGTTACTGCATCTGCTCCATGGCAGACACCAAGTTTATCAATTACATGAAAAAGTTTCCAGATGTTTGCTACTGTTTTTGCTTCATATGAACAGGCTGATGTTCCTCAAATTGACTTGGTAGATTGATGAAGCTACTTCTGTTGCTTCTACGCTTTAGTAAGCCTTACTGGCTGAGACCTCAGCACACAGGGCTGTGTGGCTTAGGAGTTCATTTCCTAGTGTTTACGGACCAAATGTGCTGATGTAGGGGAAATGCCCCTGAGGAACAGTATCTGCCAGGAACTTTAACCACAGTTAAGGCAGGGCAGGAAAGAGAGTGAAAGACTAACAAAAATTACCATGAACAGAATCCTGGAAACATACATTCTATTTTCTGGTTATGTAGAAGAGGTGTGTGAGAGAAGAAAGCAATTCATCTCAACATCCTATCGTTTAGGTGCTTACCATTTCTACAGCACAGCTGTAGATGAGTTTCTCTGCAGTTACACTGTTGATTTCATCAATGAACCTTTGCTTGTCTGAAAAGAAACGATTCAACTTTTCTGTCAATTTCTTGCACATGCCAATACAGAATTTGTATCTCTCATTGAGGCTTTTCACAACTGGAAGAAAGGTAAGACGAAATTAAAAAAAAAAACAACAAACAACAAACCACAAACAAAAAACCACAACCAAAAAACCCGATGCAACCAACCAACAGCATAGCCTAAGTTCAGCTTTTCCCAGCGCTAGCAAAGTCAATCTGTTTAAACTTGTGCGTTTATTGTTTATTTACTCTGCCACTTCTGTGAATTAAGTATGTATCAAATAATTTCAATTTCAACGTAGTAACTGCCCTTTTTTTAACAGTTTCTAGCTGTATCTTTGTTTACTATCAAGAATTGTGCAATTGTACATACCTACAATTCTCTTGTACAGAAGAAAACAAACAAATGTTGCAACTTAAGCTTTTTGAGTGATGTATCAGCAAAGAAAATTCACAAGCAAAGCAAATTGCATCTACCTTGCTTAACAGCAGTGGATGGGTTCAGTTTCCCCGATTTGACCTGTGCTTTGGCAAGATGCAGAGAAGATGCTAGTAACTGGGCAGCTTTCATATACAACACCAGCTGCTCTACTTGTCTAGAAAAAGGTGGGAAAAAAAATAGTAATTATGTATCAAAACACCTTTCTTGAACACATTCAAGCCATGGGGAGACACCACTTTTTAATCACAACCCTAAGTAGGACCCAGCAGCAGCAGAAAAGGAAGACAGATGTTTAAAACGCGACTCCACCCCTCCCTTCCCTTCACAAACACTCTGTCACGGGTTGAGAGTACATCTGCTCATCTAGTGGCTGCAGCAGCAAATGCAAACGGCTTTAACCTAGACACTTTAAAAAGGAACACTTCTTTGTGGGGACTAACTGCCCAAGGTCAACGTCTTACCACAAGCGACTGGGTGTACTTTTCTCTCAGCATCATTTCCTACGCCCCTGGAATTCTCAGTTGTGAAAAGCAAACACTGATGGGTAATTTTTTTTTTTTTTTTTTTTTTTTTGGTTCCTTTATTGCTTTTTTTCAGGAAGAAGGCAGGAAGTGGAACTGCCCTTTCCCACCACTCCACATTTCTTGTATTTCTCCTTGCTTTTGATTTTGTATTAAGGCTGATTGGTTCCACTGAAAAAAGGTAAAATTTGGAAACTCCTTCCCCCTTCTCAACCTTTACCTCGGTGCTACTGCTTCAGCCTGGCCAACAGGAACAGATGAAGGCTTGGATCTGACAGAAGCTGGTACACAAATTTCCAAGCTCAGAAATACACTGCTGCACCTCAAGCCTGAACTCCTCACAACTTTCCCCAACTTATGTGGCAGGGCAGAAAACACTGTCCTTTTGTTTGTCTGCTAGCAAATGTCTCTCTATCCTTTGCTCTTTCTGATCTGTCTTCAGCTGTTAAAAAAAACCTTACTCCTATAAAAGCTTCTACACAGGAAAAAAACCCACTCCCAACAAAATGAGCAAAGTTTGGATATGTTTTTGATGTATTCAATATTCACTAATTCTCTTGATGCTATTTGACCACATACTTACCCCCATTCTTTGCTTAGCTGGCTGATCTGATCAACAACTATGCTCTCTTGGATTTGGTATAGCGATACTGCAGAAGTACACAGGTCTGGGTTTCCTCCTCGTACTGCTGTCAGATCCAGAACACATTCCGTAAATGTCAGCATCATGTTTAGATGACGCAGTGTATCTGTATGTTCTCTCTGTCAGAGGGAAAGACGACAACAATTTAACCATTATCAGCCATAAGGCAAACAAGTACACTTAAAACTCTTGCTAATCATTTGCGGATTTCTTGGTATGTCAATTCTATGCAGAAATCACACTGTAGCAGAGGCAGCACTAGGGACTACAGAACCAAACAGGTCCAAACAGATCAACAGGTATTAACTTGTTCTCTCTTCCCTAACGATTTCAAGATACAATAGCTTATACTTAAGAGTCTTTCAACAAAGCCAAAGGAATTGGGACATGGAGTTCTATGTTTGTTGAAACATGAGCAACTAAAGGAATCACAAGTGGGACATATTACTTGTTATTATATTATCAGCAACCCAAAAGTATGCTCGGCACTTGTCTGAGGAAGCCAGGAGGAACATTTGGCTTTTATTATATAACAGACTTGATACCTGCAAGAGAACCGATCTAAAGCTTCACACTTACGTGCTTCACTCTAATTTACGCTTAGATCTAGAATTTTAGTGTGTTAAAGGGTGGCTGTTGCCAAAGTTTACAATTTAAACCAAACAACTTCAATTGGAACTAACAACTCACTGCTGCTTGGTGACTAAAACAGACACTACATGCATAGTCTCTGTTAAAAAAAAAAGTTAGCCTTCAAAACTAATCAAACATATCTCAGCAGTATTTATAATCTTTTCATTAGTAATGCAGGGCTAAATACATTTTAAACTCTATCTGTGGGAAGAATACAGTGTACTGTCAAACATTCATGTTATAACATATAGATTCAATAGGGATCCAAACACCTTCCAACAAGATGTGAATGAGAAAACAGAACAGCAATCTGTCTTGAGAAATTTACAGTCCAAGGATAGCATTCTGGTGAAAGACCACCCCAATTTGCGTTTTTAAAGTGTCACTCCTCCACACATTTTACAAAAATATAGGACACTCTTCCCACAAGTAGGATTTAATGTAAACCACTGACTGTGAAGCAGCAGTTAAAAACAATGCCCAGAGGGACATTGCTACTGTCAGCACCCACATCCAGAGACTTGGCATTAAAACAGAGGCCTCTTTGGAAGGCTCTGGTGAACAAAAGCAGTCATGTTCCTTTGGTTACCTATTCAAATACATGAAATGCCAGGAATAACTAGCAAAGAGAAATTGGCCTCAATTGATACAGGAATATTTTCAAGATTTTAAAAAGGAATATGTGAGATAGTGAAGAGGAAACTACAAAGTGCACTGAGCAGTCCTGTTTTTACCATGCCTCTGTTTTAGCAGCATTATACATTATAAAACATTAAATTATTTTTTCTATACCTCCATTAAAGTTTCCTCAGGCAATTCGGGAGCTTCAAAAGTGATAAAGCCCTCTAAGCTGGGAGGCGAAGTACCATAAGGCATGTACTTCAGACTCGGAGCTGCCTCGGCTCCCGGAGGAGAAGAACCCATATAAATACCAGGAGGAGAGCCCATATATACACGGCCACTAGTAGAGCAGAGAGACCCTCCAGAACTGTTTGATCCAACTACAAGAAAAATAACACACACATTCAGTCTAATAGGTCCGTCCTTCCATCTCGCAGCGCTGGGGCTGCAGATGATAGCAAATGACAAATCAGTAGTCATCACAGATTCACTCTTGGGAGGCTCTCCTCATTGTTCCTCGCATCTCTCTGCAGAGAACGCAAAGGCTACACCATAGTGAACAGTGACGATTCATAACGCAGATTCTGGGAAGTGGTTGACAAGGATTCCAAGGCAGAGAGTCCAACAGTACAGACCAAAGGTTGTGCTACAGTTCATAAAAGCACACTGCTGCAGACTCCTGCTCGTCCTGAGCAGATAAAGGCCTTTACCTTGAGATCTTTGATATTCAGCAACACAGCCGACACATGCCAAAATGCAGTCAGCTCACACCCCCTGTGTGTTGTTTCTGGTACAATGCACAGCAGCAGGAAAAAATGCAGAATCAGAAATCTAACTTTTCCTTTCCACCTTTGTCACGGAGATCTATTATACTCCCTGCGGTGGAGTAAAGCTGTGTACACAGTAGGTTACACACCGCTGTATTGTAAATCTGCGCCTCTGGCCCTCTCTTTAGAAGAGAAAAGGCAGAAGTCGTCTGATATAAATCTTTACTTTACAGAGCACTTTTACTGTATGGCCTAGAAGACCTACTGTGCAAGGCAGTAATCAGGTTACTGGCCCAAGAAGTGCAAGGGCAAGGCCTAGGGCAAGCCTAAATACTGCGTTTGAGAACAGGCCACAGTTGTCAGGAGGAAAGCCTTACCTGAGGTGGTTCTTGTTCTGAGGACCATATGGGTGCAGGTAGGAGGGGTGGCGCTGCTTGGAGGGGACCCAACAGTAAACATGACAGCCCGTGAACTTGCCCCGCTTCCCATGGAAGGAGGTGCCATCGCAATTCCATAGGCCCCTGCTGGAGCTGGAAAAGAAAATTTCAGCACGTTAGTCCCTATTACATACAATCGTACCAATAAGTAATTATATGCAGCAAATTGGAGCACTGCAACACAACATGCTTTGATGTAGATCCAAGACTTGGACTAGTTAGAAGTTCTGACAGCCAATAAAACAAGCTGAGCGGACAGCCTTGGCGATAGACAAAGAGTCAAGACACAGTCTTCATATATCTTTTTACTTTCAATCTCTCTCTGCTCTACCCTCGCCTAGAAAAGAGCAACAGAGGCTTTCTCTGAAAGCCTGAGGACAGCACGAGTTCTGCAGCAAAAGATACAACAGAAAAATTCTAAAGGCAGACCATGGCAGGTCTGGAGGTTAAAGACCAGCCCTGTCTGCAGAACTCCTTCCACCTCTCAAAAGCAAGGTGAGAACTCCTGGTGGCCACTTGTGGCAAGGGATAAGCCGGGGGAGGGAGGAGGAGAAAAATGACCCAGAATTACATAAACTGGCTTTCATATGAAAGCAAGATGGAATTAGGAAATGAAACAGCCACAAATGTTGTATTAAAAATAAAACCAAACAAAAATAAAAACAAAACCAAACCCCTCTAGCCAGTATAGGCAGTTGAGATATTTCTGTGTTTAGCACAGAAATGGATATTTTCCTGTCTCAGTTATTTTTAAAGCTGTGCTAAAGAAATCAAACATATCCCCTTCAAAGATTAAAAAAAGCCTTCTGTACTGAGGCTAAAAATTGTCAGAACCAATTATCAAAGTTGGAAGCAGAACTATATCTAGTTGGCACTGCATGAAAACCCTAGCACATAAAGACAGCTTGGATGCATCAATGTGTTCCTTACCTGTATCCATTGGTCGCTCTGTATTGAGGCTGTCTGTACTGCCTTGATATAACTGGCCACCAAGCGTAGTTTTCACCTGTTGATCTGATAGCTTCCCAGTACTAACAGACCTAGACAGAAAAACATATGAATTCACAACAAAGTTCTTCAGTAAGATCTTCCTATCTAACTTGCAACTACGGATGACTTTCAGATTCTTGGTATTTATTATAGAGAATTCTTCAAGAAAAGTACAGAAAGTTTTGAAATCTCACTGTTCATCGTGGACCTACTGAAATAGAGCTAACCATAAAAATAAAGAGACCTTTTTGTCTCAAAAATTTATATTGCAAATTTTGTCACATAGATTTTCAAGCAAAAACTCAGGCTTCACAGAGGCAATGAAATTCCACATTCAGATAATCAAAACAAAAGGGAACTAGATAGCAACACAAAGTGCTCCAGGAAGTCCATGCTATTTTTATACACAGTACTAAATGTTCTTCTTGTATACACCAAACCTCAGCATCTCCTCCCAGCTCACTTTTTGCCTGCTCTCCCCCTCCAAGTTACCTCCCCAACTTTACAGGTTATAAAGATTACAATGCTTACCTGCCGAATGTAGTTTTACTGTGCGGTTCTCCTGCCTGCTTTTCACCTCCTTGCGTCGAGTGGAAGTGCGCGAAATCCCTTGGGTCAGTGATGTCTTTAGGCTGCAACGGGGTATCTACCAAGCCCTGGCGATTAGCCAGAGCCAGCAAGTTGGAGGACGCTTGAGTTTTAGGTATTTTGAACGGAGCTGTTGCCTTTAAGAATCAAGACCAAGAACACACATAAACGAAAGTTAGAACCCAAAAATATTCTTGGGAATGGTTTCAGGCAGTGTGTTACCACCTCACATTTTAAGGACAGTGGCATACTTGACAAACCTTAGTAGGAGAGCCAATGATTGTTGGTAACGGAGTTTTGAACAGCCAGTCTGAACTTCTAGGTGACGATCCCATATGTTTGGTAGGTGATGTTCCCAGGCTACCTGGCCTACTTGGCTGTGGAGAATGACCGTATCCATACCCAGCATAGGATGGGCATACTGGGTCTGAATGCTGCTTTCTGAGCTTCTGCTTGTTTTGGTAAATATCTGTGAGAGTAGGAGCACTCTGCAGCCTCGCTCCCATCAAAAGTGACTGTGGAGACTGAGATGGTGGTATCGGAGAACCTGTGGGGATGAAAAACAATGAAGTAAAATTCTACTTGCAGTGCTTGGAAAACATATCAATGAAGCCCAAAATGCCAGAGATTAAACTGAAAGAAGATAGGACTGCAAATATCACGAGATATGTTTGATCATCAACTCACTAGATGGCAAGGAGAATGGATTTAGCCTCTCAGCTCTTTGGACTAAGGCTACATTACACTGATGAGACATTCAAGCTGCCAAATAGGCAAGATTTCAGGGTGACAGCTGTACTGGCAGCTGCAATACCTCTGGCAACCTGCACCAAGACAAATAAAGTGGTTGGATTTGGCAAGAATGGCATAACCAATACTGAAATTTCACGTGCAGCCGCCAAGACTCTAGGTTGAATAGAGGTTCTCAAGTACTCGAATGATATTCTTGCAAACAAGTGTGTGAATACGACATTGCATGTTAATGACTTGTTTTGTACATAATGACTTCATTTGCAGACACAAAAGGCAGCCTACCTCATGGTTCACGCAAGAAAACTAGGTACTAAAAAAACCCAAATTATTCAGATGGAACAGTCTGGGATCATTACCTTGGGCAGTCATTTACGTTTTACTCTGTCAGATTGAATCTTTTTCTAAAGCTTACTATGTACAAAGGAAGTCCACACTTAAGTACGAGTGCAAAGCTTCTCCTAAAGCAAATGGAAATGGAAGTGCTATAAGCAGTCATTTAAATGGAGGGCCTTGGGGAAATCTCTCTTATGAACATCTCACCTACTCAAAGGTGCCCTTCCTCTTTAAAAATAAGGAACCCGAAATTTGATGAAATGGTCTCTTCCTTGTGATATTTTTATGTCTCATGATGAGGAACTGTGCAAAGTTACAAGTAGTACATAAGACTTCAGCTTTATGGCCACAGGTTCCCAGATAAAATGCCTATCTTTGTAACCTCAAAGAACTGACACTGAAGTGACAATTTCACTCACTTTTTTTTTTTTTTTAAAAAGCAAAACTGAAAGTGAACCATACTAACTAGGTAAGGTTTTTAAGAGCTGGCGCACACAATCTTCTGAGATAGGCTCCGTTTCATAAATGTACGCTCAAAAAAACATCAGAAACTTCTTGCAGTTCGCTCATTAAAGTGCCCAGCTGTTAAGATGCATCTTTCAACCTTCTTAAGCCTATGCTTATGCTATTTAGAATTTGAATATGAGCTACTTCATCTTAATTTCATTCCACTCCATTAAACAGTATGTTTTAGAATAGCCTTTCCGCCTGCAGCTCCAGCAGAGGGATCAAGTCTATTTCTCATTAACTTCCCAGCCAAGAATTCGCTTGTTCGAAATCCCTCTGCTCGTCTGTCTCATAGCATTGAAAGTCCTCACCTGTCGTTTCAGAAACCAGTCTTAAATCTCACTGGTTACTGTTGTAGTGTCCTTGCCACCACAGGGAAGACTTCTGAATTAGAAGTTTGTCCTCTGCTGTCACTGGCAGCAAGAGCAGCTCAATTAGTTCAGAAGTTACATTACGAAAGACATCTTCAGTCCTTAGAAAATCTCAGTACAGATGACCTTACTTCACCCAGACGCAAAAGACAGCTTTCCCATAGCCATTTAAACTCTAAGAAACAGACCTGCTGCAATTTGTGGTATTTTACAAATAGAAATACCACCGCATTCATCTGAAATTAAGAAATAAAGTCAAGTAGGAAAAGAATGCAGGAAACAGATGAAGAAACAGAACATTAAAAACCCTTACAGCCATAAAAACAGTGCTATAGTATGTTACAAGTACAAGTCAGTTCGACACTGGCAAAAGGCACTAGACCAAGAGCCCTAAAAAATTCTATCCAAAGAAAAGATGCAACAAAAAACGCGTACACACTGCTTTGTATTCTCTTCACACACTCCCTTTTTTTCTTTTTAAGAGAAGAGACTATTTCAAATCTGAGACGTAGCTCATTCTTTGTCTTTCGTTGAGACTGTCAATGGCATAGCAATTATGAAGGCAATTTTTGAGACACGTCATAGAACTTATTTCATATGGATGAAACCATTCCCACATATTTGAAATATGGCTACTCCAAGAAACGAAGGCTCTATCATCTCCAGATGATCTTGGAAGTGTTTAAACATAGGAAAAACCCACAATGCATTTTCAACACGACCTCATAGAAAGTCAAAATAAAGAGCATAACTAGTATTTTAAATAAAGAAGAAATTGCACTCAAAATGTGCATAGAGCAAAAGAACGCGTTGCTGAATTGCATATTCTTATGACCAATCCTTCTGGCATTACAGTACATTCCATCTTTAGCAGTCTCAGAACATCTTCAAGTTCTATTTCTCCCTGATTTTTTTTTTTTTTTTTTTTTTTTTTTCTGCTGGCATGCCATAATAATTTATGACTTGCAAAGCTTACTGAATGCTTAGCAACACTAGCATCAGATCCCAGACAATTTCCTAAGGGAATGACGAAAACGTGCTGCACGCTGTACACTAGCAGTTCTTCCTCCCTTTTCTGAGCACTGCCATGACAGAGCTGGTCTATGAAAACCAGATTCTGAGAAGCATGTTACTACCATTCATTATAGTCCATCCACTTCCATCCCTGTTTAAAGACAGGCATTACCAGAATTGCTTTTTCATCTTGAGAAAAAGAAACTTCAGCTGCTCTCTTATTGTGTAGGGAATTAGTTATGGAGAAAGCTGTCTTGATACAGCCACAATTGGGCTAAGTTTCTGCAGAAACTCAGCGTACCACTTACCCAGCACAGCGCCTTCTATTAATCCATACTAATGTAGTGTTGGCTCTCCTCCCCCTTCACAAAATGCTGTAAAAGCTCTATCAAAATAGCACTGGTTGCATTGTCCGAAGTCACTCACCTGAGAAGTTTCTACTCCTTGATTCATGTCCTTGAAGTTGTCCGCAACAACAGTGTCCAAGCTGCTCAGGTATGGTTCCAACTATGCAAACAAAATCAAAATGTGAATTCACACTTTATACTTCACCTACAAATGAAGGTAAATCAAAATAAAACCTAGTTAGTTTACTTCTCTGAGTCATTTAACAGAAATTATTTCTGCAAATGTGACCTAGTTGGGCAGATTTTGGTTTAAGATAATTTCAAAGCAAGAATTAGTGTTCTGAATTACTTTCCCAGGTAAACCTTTACTAATTGCTAAGAATTTATGGGCTTACCTAGCGGTGAAGGAGAATACGGTCGAGAAGATCCTGTGGATAACCTGCGCCCAACACCCTGTGCAGTGTCAGCTGGTACTGGAGAACAGGAGCCCATCTTCATGAAGCCCATTGGGCTAGTATTTGAGCGTCTCACAACTCCAGCTCTAACGAGGTGAAAAGAATAGTTACATGCACTATAGTAACTGTGGTTCCTTGAGATAAGCTTCAGAATCCCCTAAGGAGTATAATGATCAGTTAAAGAAAATACTGATATTTAAAGAGAAAGCTATGACATTGAAGCTTATTAAGCTAATAACTTAAGCTAAGCTTCCCATACTGAAAACAAGCAAGATTTAATTCCCTTTGTTGACATTGACTTTTTAACTTTCAATGCCGTAATAGTCTGTTAACTGGAGAAAATTGAAACCGATATCCCTTAGTACATGGATTCCCAATCTTCAAACAACTTGATCATAAAATTTTGAACATCACAATCGAGTGAAATGTATTGCGGCAAATGCCCATTTTTATGTCAACAAAGATTATGACAAAGTTTTCATACTGGGTCTGGTATACAGGTCAGAAAACAGAAAAGAGATTATTTAAGGGACAGGTACTTCCCCAGGTATAGCACCTGTTATAAAGTCAGAGATCCTGGGGAAAAAAAAAATGCAAGGAACCATGGGTTTTGTTTTTGTAAAGAACTCCCGCGTTCTGAGTAGTCTCTTTCTGAGTCTTTGACCTTCACCACCCTAACCCTGTAGACCACAGGGCAGAGAGTAAGTCTGGCACACTAGAGCTTTGTAATAAGACAATCTGGTAACTAGCATGCCAAAAATTGTTTCCTTGATATTCTACAGAACAATGCATTCATTTCATCACTACATGCGTGAAAACAAACCATAACTTATTACTGACTTTCTAGTTTATGATGTAATGCCATATAATACACAAAGGGGAATAAAAAAGCAAGGCTTCATCTTTTTACCTTCCTGGGTTGCATTTGAGTGAAAGAACAAGCTCATTTTGTTTTCGTGAAAAATTTCAAGTGCCCATCCAACAATCTTGAGATTGTGAAGGACTATTATTTGTTATCATTAAAACGTCTCTTTAATATGTTTTTGTGCAGAAAAAAAAAAAATGACATCAGCAAGAAAGCATGAACATCTGTCAGGGTACAAACACAAACTAGAACCAAGAAAAAGGAGTTTAAAAAAACTAAACTCACCTTGGTGATCCGTGGGGGTTTGACACAGGGCTGGCAGTAGAGGAGAGGTTCTGTTCTATGCGCTGGTAATTCCGTAGCTGAGTGGGAACCGGGATAGGTGCCGTTTCGCTGCGGGGGGATACTGAAGGCTGACAATGCCTGAAGTTGGAAGGTGTGGAGACAGGAGATGAATATAGGCACACAGATCTCTCTCTGAATTGTACCATTGTTGAAATTTCAGGAAAATCTAGGAAACAGGCAGCTTATTCGCTGCTTCTGCACTCCCTGCATGCAATGTGATCTTGGCTTGTCCTAATCTAGCTCCAACACTTCACAGAGGAAGATCAGGAGCTGTTTGTCGCTAACTACCTTTCTTATACTGGCTAGTATCAGATCGAGCTGAGAGTGCAGTACCAGCCGAAGCCCTTCGTCACGCATCGCAGCAATCTGCAGGTCCCTCCAACTTCCTGCCAATCAGCCCACTCTGTTTACCACGCTTCAAAATAGCGTTCTAGGAAAACCCATTGCGCTAAGAACAGGAAGTTCAGCAGCAGGGCTGGAATGTGTACAAAAGCCACTAAAGCACAGTCAGAGATATCCCAAGAGACACCGTGAACTTGCAAAAGGAAAACACGTTATGTAAGCAACCCCGACAAAATGACCAAAACCACACACCTGAACATTAATCCACAGACTCTCAACTGCAGATTAGCATTACCCAAGTTCAACTGCCGTGTCAGTGACCTGGCTTACCTCAATGTACCATCTGATAAGGGAATCAAACCACTGCAATGTAACCAGTTGCCAACACTTTTAAAGGAAGACAGAATTAAACGGAAAGAATTTCAAACTAGTGGGCTTTCTGGAAGATAATCAGTTTAGTATCTGGTCCTTTATTGACCACCTCTTCAGAGAAAGATTAAAAATTCTTAGAGGAAATGTGAAAAAAGTTCTACCATGAGCTCTAGAAAACAAACAGTTACAGCACTCACTGCAAGGCTACAGCTGAACAGAAATCTGGGTTTCTGGCTGTATTTATCCTATTCTCTTTGCTACCTCTGAGAATGAAATATTACTTCCGAATATGCACAGAGCTTCCTGAGCAAAAAAAAGGTTGTCCTTTTTATTGCCACCCAGTTTCTAGACACTACCGAGTAATTTGGAAGTCAGCTGTGAGCACACAGTTGGTGGAAGGCCTGAAAGCCTCCCCGTGAGGAGGGAGGTCTCACAAGTGGAAACCAGACAATGCAGCAGGCAGCCTGCTGCGATTAACACAACATGCGGAGGTAGCACAGGGATGATCCCCAGTCCTGACCTCCAGGAGAGGGGAAGCAGGTGTTATTTAAACTGTGGCAGTGACACTGAAGAGGCCGTGCAGGCACTTCAACTTTTAAAGTACTCAGCATGGAAAATGCCGTGAGCTAACTGGAGGCAGCAATGCTGTGTTAGCGTGGTGCAGAGGCACAGCACAGGACCTGGCCTTCCATCCGGGCTCTCCAGCTCAGGCCCAAAGCTATCCCCTGGCTAGGCATCCTCGAGTCTGATGTGGTTTGCTACCAGTTCAAGAAAATGCAATACAGATGTGTGCAGAGTTGCATGCAAATCTTGTTTCTCTGACATCCAGACAATAAAATTAGCAATTAACCACAGGAGGAGTGAACCATCTCTACCTATTCTGCCCATTCCGGCTGGAGCCCGAGAAGTGTTACGGCTTCTTCTACTTGTCATAAAGTAGCGTAACTATGGGTACAATTCATTTGGTTTGATCAACTAATCAGAAAAATTCACTGTTTCATAGGGCATAACGTTTTGTTAAAAAAATATATAAATAAATAATCACACACTATGAAAGAACACTTATCAGGAAATAAAAAAAACAAAACCAAAACCCAAAAGCAGCATCTTGTAGAACATCAGACACACACTCTGCTTCCTTCAGACCTCGCCCCAAGCAGCCAGTTACTGAATTTACTCAACCAATAATTAAATCAAACTATTATAGTACAGACACTGAAAGTGTGAACAGTAGGCACCTGTTTCTAATCACACGACTGTTTAGCTCTTAACTTAGTAATGTACAGATAATGTAACTGGCATATTTTCACAAAACCTGTAACTCTAAAAACTGCGACGCCAATTTAAAATAGGAAATTACAATGTATTTATAATACGTTATACACAGCCAATCCAGAGCAAATGGATCTTTACAGACAAACCATCCCCATTATCTGCACTTAAACATAAAAGGTAAGACTAAAGCTGTATTGATACCCCATGTCAGCAGATTTCACAAACTGCACAAAGACCAGCACAAAGTAGCAAACTTTTCTTGTGACAAGCATTTCTAAACAAATAATGCTGACTCGCAGCCCTGTAGTATTAGCATAAGCCAAAAATACACCCAACATAATAGCTTTATTCCCCATTTAGCCACTCATCCTCTTTCTGTTTGTACTGAAAACATTATGAAATTCATTACTTGGTCAGATGACAAATCTAACCCTTCTGTTTAGATATTACATGAGTAGTTAAACAGCATGATTAAGCTTTACATTTTCCAGTATAATACAGGAAAGATTTCAGGCACCACTGATGAATACCAGTGCTATTTCAAACTAGCAGAAGCTTCGTCTACAGCCATGTGGAAGAAAGAGGACTTATTAACAGTCCTGCTGATGGAAAAGCTGCAATACATGTTTACCTCTTTCATGTGGCTTCTTTGGTATCTTTTGAGACACAAACATGAAATTCACAGTAATTGCTTGCACAGAAGCCACACCCAGTTACCAGGCACAAGTCAATCCAGCCACGAGACACAAATCCATAGCAATCTGGGCTTTGTAAGTTCCTCTTCTCTCACAACTACTTCTTGAAATGTATACTGCATTCAACATCTTGACTTGCTAAATGAAGACTGTGCTTCGTAACACCAAAAAGGACAAGTCGGTTATGTCTCTGAAGTTTCTGCTTTCAACCAGTTTGAAATTTAAGCAGACAAAAGCATGCTTTCTTTCCTTAAGGAAACCTTTTGGGGATGCATGAGAGCCAGAAGTTAGCTACACAACTGTCAGCCATTAGAATGCATTAAGAGAGCCTGCATTTAGAGAGTCTGGAAAAAACAGGTCTACTTTCTAGTGCAATTCAGTTTCCAGTAGCCATCCACAATTTAAAAAAAATTAAATAAATATAGTAGCAGAGAACCGTTTTCAAAGAGAGGAAATACTAAGCCTACATCACACACCTGTTAGCTGTACCAGAAGCAGTACTTCGAGAAGAGGCTGAGGATGGTTTCTGTACAGTTCCTGAGCTTCCAGAAATAGTTAATGGCGACTGCCTGTGAAAAAAAAACATCGTCAAAAGACAGGTCTTCACATCAGAGAAACGATCTACTTTGCAGCAAAACTTTCTGAATTCAAGCTGTTTATGTATTCATATTAAATTCAACTTAGCATATTAAGTCCACACACAGCTATGTAAACCCAGCACTGCCAAAAACCCAACAACTCCTTCTACAGCTGCAGTATCAATTTTAGAACATGAGACTTCTTTTGGATAAAACTCAGCACACCTACCCTCCACATATCAAGAATTCGCTCGAAGCCCGCCTGCCAGCTGCTCCCAATGGCATATCATCTACAGTAAGCAGAAGAACACATTGAAAAACTACATCATGAAGCAGAATCTTAAAAAACCCCACATCTCCAATATTACTGTTGTAGAAATAATAACTTCTGACAAATTTCTATGAACATATAAGCATTCCACAAACTGTTTCATGTATCAAAATACCTCAAAAGTGACCAAAACAAAAAATGTAACTGGGGAAGGCAGTTCTATAACAAGCTTTTTTGTTGTTCGCTTTTGTTGTTGGATTTTTTTTTTCCTGTATACAAATTATAACAATTTTGAAAGAAAATCCATTGTTTAAGAGTACAAGGTATCAGCACTGGGAAACTTCATGAATGACAAAAACCCTCCAGAAATCAAGGCGCTAATTTGATCAAATATTTAATATGTACTGGTGGCATTGTATAGAAATCAGCTTACTAGCTTCCTAGTGACAATTTAGGTTTGGAAGATGTCATAAAATGGCAACGTGCTACATGCAAGTCTTTCTACTGTATAAGCCCAGTCTGATGCCTTACCTTTCACGTTAAACGTTTTTTATGTTTTTACCCACACTTGTTTATTATCTAAAGCTCTACAGCATGGTCTATAAAGGTTCAGTTAGGCTGGAGGTAACAATGTGCCCGCCTCCACTAAGAGAATCCTTGGCTTCTTATCAACGGTTGTTTACAACTGACTCTCTTCTACTACTGCCAAACGCCAGTATTTTCCATAACTTTCAATCACCCTGGTATCACTGGCATATCTGGATACTCAACTGAAAGTGTCCTTCAAAATAAAGAAATGAGCTCCAAGGTGAACTGACACACATTTAGTGAAAAGAGTAACAGGACATAAAGGTATATTACAAGTGGAAATTGTTTTAAAATGTAAAAATAAGGAAGGTTCTTACATGAGTGGTCTGAAGAGATGTTGTGTGGGACAAGAACAAAGTCATCTGTGTCACAAGAGGAGTTCTTGCTACTGGTACTGGCAGAGTCTTTAGAGACTTGAAGATAGTTAGGAGGACCCAATGGAGGGGAAGACAAATTTTCTTCTTGAATATGCTGCATGTCTGGCAGAGACTGGAGGGGCAGTGGAAAAAAGGAAGTAAAAAAACCCACTGTAAATACAGTGATTCAGAATGTAGAATTACTCTTTTAACTATGAAGCTTCTAAAGTAAGAATCATCACCAGCTTTGACAAAAAAAAAAACAAACCAGGATAAATCTTGGGCCATTTTTTGCATCTTAAGTATTTAGAAATATAAAGTGTATTTGAATTTGGAAATGTCAAATACTGGATAACCCTGTAGTGTCAATTTAGACAGTTCTGTATTAAATAGGCTGTGAATTTAAACAATTACAATTTATTCAATCATTCCTGATAATACAGATGCACGTCTTCAAAATATCACATAAAATTGAAGTCACCAGTTTGTACCAGTATAAGGGGCCTTAGCCAATGTTGTGGTTTAACCCCAGCCAGCAATTAGGACCATGAAGCTTAAGCATAGTGCACCTTGCACTCCAGTTTGTATTGAAGGTCTAGCACATCCAGCACAGCAGTACTCAGCAGTGGCGTGACTTCATTCAGGCCATGACAGTCTACTGTTAGTCTCCACTCTCCGTTAGGTTTTCACACTGGCCATAGGGGACTATTGGGGTGAGTCCTGCTGATCACTCCTTGGCTTTCCAGTCGACGAATTAGCTTATGGATGGGAATCGGGGAGTCTCGGTTGGTGCGATATTGCCACTGGTCCACCATTACAATAGCGATTCGCACCTGTTGTTCTTCAACCCTCAGCAGCCCCACAACAGAAGGGTCCTCTGAGAGACCAGGTAAGGTAGACAGCTGTTTAATTTCCTCCATCTCTACAGCTGCTATACCAAAAGCCCACCTTTTGGGTCCTTGAAATACCCTCTCCTGAGGTAGTCTATGCCAAGAATGCACAAAGCCTCTGGGCCAGCCACAATGGAGTGCTTTTGCCTCTCATCCCCGGTTAGGCTCACTTCAGCCTCCACCACAGTTAGCCGTTGGGATCTCCGTCACTCCAGAGATACAGAGGAGTTCTGCCCTTTTATAGTTTGGTGGCATTAGGGTACGCTGTGCACCAGTGTCTATTAGAGCCTCATACTCCTGGGGGTCTGATGTGCCAGGCCATCAAATCCACACAGTCCAGTAAACCTGGTTGTCCCTTTCCTCCACCTGGCTGGAGGCAGGGCCCCTCTAGTCCTGATCATTGTATTTGTTACTGATGAATGGGTTTGTGTGGCATGCATGGGTTCAAATCCAATCCTTGTTACTCATTCCATGTAAATACTAATCAAAATTTCCTTCAAGAAGGTCAGAAGCCTTCTACTTTGTCTGGTGAGCTGCCCACTGGAAACTGGAGGAGGAATTTTCCTGGAAGAACCCACATTTGTGCTTGTTTTTCCTTGCAACTCATGTACCTCTGCCTCTAGGGTCGAGGTAGGTTTTCCATCCCACTTCCTTATGTCCTGTCCGTGGTCACACAGGTGCCTCATGGTATGTACACTCTATATCCTCTTCTCTTGAGCAGAAGAACGCTTACTCCTAACAGCTGAGATACTGGTCCATAAAGGTGGGGAGTAGGACCTATCCTCTGGGAGGTCCAGCAACTCAAAGGACAGCTTTTTGAACATGTTTTCATACTGTTCGGACAGTCTTTCCACAGCTGAGACAAAGGCCCATAGGGAAGTAGAAAGGTTTTCTTCATATTGCCAGAGGTGGCCAGCCATTACATCCACTGTTGGTGTCTCTTCTTCTTTCCACCCCAGTGTTGCCAATGAGTTGGCATACAACGATGGTGTGCTCTGTACCAAACTTCCACCACAGGGATCAGGTACATAGGACTTCATCTGGATCTGTGGGCGACTGTGGGTTGTCCAGTTCTTGTGTCCTTTTTCCAGTCACCTTGTCAATACCCCCTTCCCTAGACAGGGATCCCAGCTACTTGGCTTCCCTACCCTCTAATTCCAAGTCACTGACCCCATTATCCCAGCAGGTGACAATGTGCTCACGTTGACAACACCTGAAATCTTTTTGTATATCTCACAGATCACCCAGGGTTAGGATCGGGTGATTACCTCTGGTTCTTCCTCCTGTTCTTGTGATGAATGTACAGGAATATGGAATATTAGTGGTTCAGTTTAAAGAAAATTAACCCCTTAGAGTTAATCACTTAGTGCTAGGCCGCACTGGCATACTACTTATATAGAACTCGCTTAGCGTTAGCAGCTAAAGTTGCTGAAGCCTTAGGCCGCAGGCTGCAAACTTCCACCTAGATTAAGTTGAATTTGTTCTGAACTTCTACTTAGCCACATAAAGGAAGGCCCTGAGACCAGTAAAAACCAGGTGATAAGGAAGCGACTACCATCAGCAGAGGCTGTAAACCAACAAGATAAAAACAGCCCACCTGGAGACAGAGAAAGAATCCACTGAGGAATAAGACCCCAGACCATAAATTACCATTAGACCAAGGAGCACGCGCAAGCCGTATGCAGGGCGGATGCATAGACTATAAGGGTATAATTGCCCAGGAATTTCTTTGTCCTGGGTCTCTCTCCAGAGGCACCCAGCTCGAGCTGTCCTTGCTGCTGTACCACTCAAATTATTTTTGGGAGGATTTTTGCCTGAGACTCCGCTACGGGAAACCTAGGGTGAAGACACTTCTTTAACAATGGACCCTGGTTCATCTTCGCCCCTGTGATCTAATTTTTTTTGGTATTTGTTCTTCTGTATTGGGGCAATTGATACCAGCACGGATTGGTTCTCTGGTTCGGTAGCCGCAGTGCCTGTCACCAGCGTTTCAGTAGGCACAGTGCACATCGTGGGGGCTGGAGTAGCCGCAGTGCACCCGCATCCACACCAAGCATCGCTAGCAGATGGGGTGGTATTTTTAAATAGTTGTTTTACCCTAAGCAAGACCTGAAAAACATTCAGAAGACCTAGCGATAGGAGCACGCTGGTTTGAACATCCAAAGGATATTCAAAATTCTCAAGAGCTGCTGTAATTAGCCTTGAGGAGAAGGGGGAGGTGAAGGAAGGTGTCTCCCCAACAGATTGGCTCTCAGAGGAGAAAAAATAAATATAATTATTAATAGTTTCCGTTAGATGGCTCCTGAAGTACGGAGATGACGGCAATGCTAAGTACAAATACCAGATTAGTCTCACAACCAACAACTTTATCATCTCATAAGACAGTGTTACAAAGTACAGCAAAATGATAATCTTTATGCAGTTCCTAGAGATAACAAACAGCACAACAGGGAACGTATACCGCAAGTAAGGTGTTACATACCACAACCCCCAGAACAAGCACAACAACTTTGAGAGCAAATACATCAACATTGTGACCAGCGACTATTAACCTAATATAATGAATGCTGATAACAAATTTGTTATAACATGCTCTGGTCAGATTTGTCATTATCTCAACCCATCGAGCCTCACGTTGGGCACCAAAAAAAGGACTGTTGTTGTTTAATGCCAGCCTGCAACTAGGACCACACAGTCGTTCACTCAACCGCCCCCCCACCCAGACCCCCTAGTAGGGTAGGGAGAAGAGGGAGAAAAAAGCAGAAAAAAAAACCCCGAACCCAAAGTTCATGAGTTGAGATAAAGACTGTTTAATAGAACAGTAATGGAAGAGAAAATAATAATAATAATGGTAAATGAATATACAAAATAAGTGATGCAACACAATTGCTTTCACCACCTGATGATCGATTGCCCAGCCCATCCCGAGCAGCAATTGTGGATTCCTGCCCCCCGGCCAACCCCCATTTATACAGTAAGCATGACGTCTATGGTATGGAATATTCCTTTGGCCAGCTTGTCCTCTCTGTGCTCCCTCTCAGCTTCTATGGGAAGCTGAAAAAGTCCCTGACTTAATACAAACATTACTTAGGAACAACTAAAACAGTATGTGTTATCAACATTATTCTCATACTAAATCCAAAACACAGCAGCCACTAGGCAGAAAATTAACTCTATCCCAGCTGAAACAAGGACAGCCAAAAAGGCTAATTCAAAAATTATCCGTAACATTCATTATGTTGCAAACCATATCTAAGGATTTGCTACTCTAGCATTTGATATGTACATGTATTTTTTTCTTTAACAAAAAAGAACAACAACAAACCCACAAAGTACAACACAAGGAGCAAGAGAGAACCAAAATGTTAATGCCATTCCTCTAGCAAGACAGGGGTGTTCCTTGCTCTGTGTGCTTAAACATCACAGTTTACACTTTCAAAAATTGAAAGATCTAAAATTCAATAGCTCTCGGCTAAACATTACAGAAAATATTTTCGGGAGATTGTTCTGTAAAACAGAGAACTTACTGGAGGAGAAGCAAAACGGCATGAAGGAGAGCTACCACAGGAACTGCCAGAGACTGAGCCTGCGTATGTGGGCACTGGTACAGGACAAGCTAGAAGAGGAAAGCCCAGGGGAAAAAAAAAAAGAGAGACTAAGATTTTGAAAGGCTGAATTTCAAACAAACTCATTTCCTCACTGCTTTTCATTCATAAACACTTATACAACTTATAAGCACAGCACATCCTTAAACACACAAGGGTACTTAAGTTCAGTTGAAATGTCAAAGAAACTAGTAAATATGTATCATATTTCAGTCTAGCATACTACAAGAAAGGATTCAACGCTTAGCCTCACAATAGAGCACAACAACAAGTCAGACTCAGGAAAATGCATCATAAACACTTAGTGTGATATTTGGCAGATCTTTCTCCATTTCAGCCCCCAACATTCACCATTTACACAAATAAGTGGAAAAACAAAACTACTTACACTTTTTGACTGTTGAAACCTGATCCAGGAAAGGGTGGTTGAAAAATGCTTCTATAGAACAAGAAACAACAACCATGGTGAGTAAACGTGCAAATGACACAGAATTTACAGACTATATTGCAGATGGTTATAAATTGTTGCCTTCCCAGAATCAATATTTCAGAGCCAGAGGGTGAAGAGCTTATATTATGGTTAAAGCCTTCTATGTTACAAGTTGCTACGGCATTTGGAAAGGAAACAAAAACCAATTGAATAACTTCAAACAACAGCCAGCAAGGCAAATCAGACTGAATTACCAACGGATATTTTATGGCTGCACTTAAGGATCACGTACACAAGAAGCCTTCCCATACTCATCATGAAATTACGTTCTCTATGTTCAATATGGTGCTAACTCAGTTTTAATTTCTCTTCAAAATGATGAGCATCTCTCACAACAAACACTGAAAGTATTTTCACTTCTGCCTTTCCCAAGGAGTGACACTTATTTTTGAACCCATTAATGCTACTCCTTAGGTGGCCAAAAATCACAACAGAGCAGCAGCCATTCTCCTTCCCACTTCCCAACAGCAGAACACGACCTGTGCAGCTGGTTCACAGTTTAAAGCAGAATTAAACACAATTTCTTTAACAATTTCCACAGTTAACTTGTTACTGTTACAATAGAAACATTTTGCTTTTGTTGTAAACGGACATGCCGAGATGCATTTAATTGACTTAGCATAACAAGTTGGCTAGCAGCTTACACGGAAAGTTTTATTCTACAAGAAGCGACCTTCAGCTAGTTAGGGGAAATTGAGGGTTGGTAGAAGCTAGCTGCTAAGCTTTTTGAACTTTAATGTTCTAACAGTTGAGGAAAAACAATGCTGTTCATCAGACCTAAGCAAATAACAAGGAAAAAAAAAAAAAAAAAAGAAAGAATCTGAGGCCTGCAGTATCTCCTCTTCCTTCAACAACACTTTCTTCCACAACCCGATAAGGAAGGGAGGCTAGCTGTAACGCAAGAACAATGTAATGATTAACTTTAACATGAGGATCAGGTGTTCTTGAGCTTTTGTACAACACCTGCTGTTCCACTTTATTTTGCTGGAAGATCAACAAGATTTCCAATGCTATTTTTACTTTAACAACAGGCAACTGGGCTCAGTTATACACTCTCCCTTTCACTCCCTTTGCTAAGCACATTCCAGAGCAGCCCCTTTGAGGCCCTTTAAGTGGCTCAGCCAAGGAAAACATGACTTTCATCACTACCATTCTGCTTTCTATTTTTCTTTCTAAGCACAAATGTATTCTCCCACTACCACTCATGATAAGTGAATTTCCCATGTTTGAAGAAACTGTAGGGATCAGCACACCCAGAGTGCAAAGTGGAATCAATTACTCAAAGTCCATGTTTCTGATGCGTTAATTCTTCTACACATACAGATTTATATATCGCCCTTTGAATACTGTCACTATAATTTGGGGCATTTTACCCAATTATCATGAGTTTTTTCTGGATCTGACTTCTACTTAAGTTTTTACATAAAGCAGTTAAGTTATGTCAGCTACAGCTACACACAAAAACCTCTGCCTGGTTCTCAGAAGAGCAACACCTTAATTATGCTAGTATTGATGTTTTAAATTCCAAATTACTAAAAAAATAAAAGTTTGCTATTTCTTGGAGCAAAACATAGCAGGAATTGAAAAGGAAAAACGTAGCTAGTAGAGTCTTGAGCTTCAAGTAAAGAACTGAAACACCTTTTGAATCCTCCTCTCTCCAAAGCCTAACAAATAGAGTA
The DNA here is from genome assembly GCA_017639485.1 of Pluvialis apricaria. Taxonomy (NCBI): domain Eukaryota; kingdom Metazoa; phylum Chordata; class Aves; order Charadriiformes; family Charadriidae; genus Pluvialis; species Pluvialis apricaria. The sequence goes on from CM030024.1 coordinate 4,577,522, forward strand.
GTCTTATCGCAACTACACAAGGACCACATGTGATGAATGAGTCAATTTGTGTATTTCAGTACTGCATCAAAACCAAGCTTGCATGCATAACTAAAGAGCAATGGTGAAGTTTCAGAAGCAGAAACAAAAACTGAGCATGTCTGACTTTTCGTTGCAACTCACCCTAGGATCTCATCATCGAAAGAGCAAATAGCTTATGGTAAGGAAAGAACTGGGTCTCACCTACAAAGAGCCTGAAGAGACCTTAAGGTTTAGGCTCTTTCTCACCATTCCATAGATCAAACTACATGGGTCACCTATCTTGTTGCTGAAACAAATCTCAGTATAAAGCACATACCTATTGATATAAAATAATAATAATGAAAAAGATAATTGTATTTAGTTAAGTTAGCTTTAATAAACTAAAAGGTTTAGATTAACATTTCCTGGCAGCTATGATAAAACTGCAGTAACACATAGTGCTATAAAATTTAAAGAAGTAATCAAGATTTAACTTTTCAGTTGTCATCTTTTAAAAACGCTGCCTGAGTTTGCATTAAAAAAAAAAAAAAGCATTACTACTCTTGCAGTAATACATAACCAAAACCCCAGCAATAAAAAGGCTTTCTGAGACTGAAGTGAGTAACAGACAATCCAGCCAGTACAAAGCACACACAAATCTAAACTCTACTACTGACTAATTTTGAAGAGGCAACAGTTGTAGCCATTCTGAATGATTCAATAGTACCAATTTGAGGCCTTGAAATCTTAAGAAGTTAGAACAATGTTCTGCAACCAGAGATCTCCAGCTAAAGAGAAAAAGCCAACACAGCAGTGAACTAGAGCCAAATTGTTAAGGCGGTATCCATCTAGTCTGTACTAGGCTTAACTTCCCAACTAATTCAAAATGCAGTCCTAAACAGACAATGCAGTAATCTAACAGTATGCAAACTTCAGTCACTGCACAGTTTAAAAATTTTAAAATTTTAGGACTTAACAAAATACATCTGTTGTTTCTACTACTTTTTGGCTTAAAAAAAACCAAGTGAAAATATTTCACTAAAATAAAGAAGTCTACAACTAGCAATACCTAAGCACAATACTGGGAATTCATCCTTGCAAATATAACCAATTTTGATGTAACATCACATGTCTCTGCCCTCAGATATACATATCTATAGCTTTCAAGGTCAAGTCAAACGTACACAACTTGTACCTCCATTAATACAGTTATGATGTTTGCAGTTTGCAAGAGAAAGTATCACAGAGGAAACATTTAAAGCAACTTTGCTTCCAAAGTGGGTTCTTCCAGTACTTGTTAAATTTCTGTAACCTGTATGACTGCTCCCAGTCTGAAGCCAAAACAGCAGTTAAAGTAACAGAAACTAAGTAACATGAATCCTGTCACTTGTCATGAATACATGTGGTATATCAATTAACAGTGTGGGGGAAAAAAGAGGCCACAATTGAAACAAATAAGCTAATTTGTATTTCGCTACTCAACTACAAAGTCATAATTTATGCACATCACTTAATACTGACTGATAGTGGTTTCCTGATGATTTGTTTTGGCTATTTTGCCTCCTTTATGAGAACTGAGAAGAAAAAAAAATACATGTCACTTTTCATATAATTGGCTGTAGACAAACGGTCAAGACAGTTATTCTGGTCACATGAATACAACTAACAAGGAAAGTCAAGAGATCAAAAGGAAAAGTTACATACCGAAGTCCATTCTGTCTTTTTGGTTCCTCTGAAGCAAACCCAACAGCAGGTCAGCCAGATAAGCTGATGTTTCTCTAGGAATACTGCACAAAAGAGGAAGTAAAACACGCATTAAATTTCATGCACGCATTTAACAATGTATAATGCATTAAATTTCAGGAAGTCAGCATTCCGCCATAAGTCTTCACTATACATGCTCTACAGCCTTAGTACAGGACACTTTCAACTCAGCAAGGTACAACGAAGGCAAGATACAACACAAGTCACTGGTATCATACTACATCCTTGTAAAGATAGCAATATCAATATGTTTATAAATTCCAGGCATTCCCAAAGATGAAAAAGTGTTCAATCAACAAATATTAAGTGACAGGAAAGGCCATGGTGACATACCTAGGAATCAAATTCCTGTTCTTTTCATAAAACATTCTCAAATCTTGAGGACTATTGGCCTGTCAAATAAAAATGTACATTAATTAAAGCTCAGTTTCATGGAGAAGATAGCTTTTGTACCTATGCACACATACACAAAAAGGAGGCTTCTGCATATGGGCATTGAAGGAGAAAACCCCAACCACAGCAGTGACTTTAGTACTGAGTATACTTATGTGTATCCTCTGGATTGAACACACATAGACTAAGTATGAGCAACTTCTCCATTGGTATCCTCAAGCAATCTGGCCTTGAAGCATCAACACTACACTCAGACATCACCACTTACTTCTCTTTTCATGACTGGAAGGAAAAGCTCTAAGAATTTCCATAAGACTAAAAAGAGGGAAAAGGAAAATGAAGTGTTACCTGAAAAGGTGGTTTTCCAACAAGACACTGATAAATCACAGTTCCTATGCTCCACAGGTCTGCTTTAGCATCATAATGTTGAGACATAATCACTTCAGGGGCCTGGAAAGAACAGCAAAATCTCAGAAGGAAGAACAGAAAAAGCAAAGCCACAGCATTATAAACTCTACGGTTCTTCTGTCAGAGCAGTATTAACAGAGACCACTTTATTGTAGAGTAAGTATTTTAAGACAAAATTAACATTTGAATCTGCATCATATGACTTCAAAGGTAACAGCTCTATCTAAAATGAAAGCTACATTTCAAAAAACACAGAAAACTAGAAATGTTGATGTTCTAAAAAAGCATCTAGCCATTGGCATGTATGGGAGTAAGAGGTAAGCATTATTTACTTGGTTTATGCAGTCCTCCTTGTGGATAAATAACCAAGTGTTTCATAAGGGATATCATTATCACCATTTTAGACATATAAAAACAGGACAAGGGAAAGCAAAATGATTTTCCCATGACCATACAGTAGGGTAGCGGTAATGCCAAAGTCAGGCAGTTCAGTGCTCAGTTGACTACCACACTACTTAGTAAAAATTAATGGCAATTAACTCCAAATTGTTTTTTTTTTAAAAAAAAACAAAACAAAACCAAACAAGCCAAACCCCACACATGACAGAAATACATTAAATAATGAGAATGAAAACATGAAGTAGTTTTTTTTAAGTGCTAGTGTAAAGCTCTTCTGGCCTGTATTCAATCACTTTTTATTTTCTTAGAAACTAGGAAGGCGATAATGCCCTATTTCAGGGGGAAAAAAGAAAGTGAGAATGAAACTACTTTGCCAAAAAATTAACGCTAAGATGTATTGCCTTTTAATTCTCTAAGATTTTTCCTCCCTGCAGCGCTAAGAAATGTTCATTGTCTCTCTGTTTTTAACAATCGTGATCTCCAAATCACAAGCAAAATTAGGAGCTAGTAAAACTATGGAAAGGTGAACTGCGTGCTGCCCCTGATACTTCTGAAGCAACCTTAAACATTTGCCAATCTGCAAGCAGTAAATTATTTTGTACTTGTAGAAGGTTTGAGATAAGCAACATAATCTGAAATACACTGTCACTTACCATATACATAGGAGAACCACACAGAGTTGCAGCCATCATGTTGCTATGCAGATAACGAGCAAAACCAAAGTCAGCTATGTAAAGAAACACATTTGTCAATGAAAAGAAAGATAATTTTCAAATTTTTAAAGTCTAGAAATTATCTGCCTCTTATTGAAACCTGCTACAATTACCAGTTAGAGAAAAAAAGGCAGGTATGATACACAGCCGACTACATGGAATAGTAAAATCTATGTTACACTAAAAGAATAATGTATTATCTTCCAAATAGCAACCCAAGAAACAGCAGCAGCATCATTTGCATAAACTGCTGCTCAGCCATCTCCCCAGCTGCAGAGAGTGCTGTCTGGCGTCAGCAGAAAAGGATTAAAGTCAGTGGCTAAATATAAATGGTTCATTAAGAGTGACGAATATACAGTCTGCTTCAGTGAAATCACATCACATAGAAGTTTAAGAACTCAAGTTTCAGATGCCTGAATTTTCTACACAGGCAAAAGCATCTGAAGCTATATAGAAAGGACAGCAAGAGAAGAAGTTCTGTCTCCTCTGTGCTGTTTAGAAGATGGAGTGAGTTGCAACAGAACTCAGATTTTGGCCGAGCAAAAGCACAGAAAAGAAACTTGTTAAAAACAAGGTATTTTTAAATGCACACTTAACAGACAACGAGAGATTAAAACTCCTGAAATGTCCTCTGAAGAGGAGTTTGGTAGTACCCTGAACAGTCGACATCTATCCCCAGTTACAATGCCAAACCTCCTTCTGCCAAAAATAGGTCATAACCTACATTTCTGAACTCCTCAAATAACCCTTAGGAGGGTCTACCACAAAAAAACCCCAGTTGGAACTGTGACTGCAGTCTCGCATGCATACAGTTTTGAAATGAGATAAAAGCTATTTGAAGTTTCAAAGGTTACAGATTTATGTCTAATTAAAATAGTTTCATACTAGAAACATTAGCTAAATAGGTTTCTTTTTCCTGTAGATTTCATCAGAAAGGTCTTTATGACTCAAGCTTTTTTATACTGAGAATCTGCGTTACAGCATAAAGCTCATCGTTCTAGACTTACTGTCTGACTTGCATCAATTTAACACACACCATATCCACTACACCCTCTGCGCATTAACTACAAAGACACTTTGGAGTAGGGAAACAATCCAACAGGGATGATTTACCTTTAGATCAGAGAAAAGCATATTTACCTATTTTGATGCGTATGCCACTGACACTCGACTTTCTACGACTGGCGTAAGACAACAAAATATTCTGTGGTTTAAGATCCCTATGAATGATTCCTTTACTGTGCAGAATACGCATAGCTGCTGCAATCTGCTGGAGGAACACGCGGATGGTATCTTCACTAAGAGTTCCTTTAGCTGAAAATAACATACACATTAGCAGAAGAGAAAATAAATATTATATTTGGACAAAAAGCAATAAACTTCACAGTGATCAACTGTGAAAATGATGAACACAATCAAATCATAGTGAATTACACTCAGAATAATGCAGTCTCTAGTATTTTTCTACAAATGTATATATTCTCAACAATGTATCAATCTCCATAGTTTTACACTAGCTACAGTACCCTGAATTATCTGGTTTTACAGTAGTTTATTCAACTCCGTAGCATAATAATTGTAAAACTTCTCAATCACCATTAAATCCTAAACTCACTAAAAAGGCAAAGGAGCCAAGAAAAATAGAACTCCACAGTTTAGAACATTAACTGTATCTACACTCATGTTACAACCTGAAGCTGTAAAACTATTCTTTCTTTGAACAAATTATCACAGGCATGCAGACAACCACTCTGCTCAAAAAATGTCACCCATAATAAAATTTGTTTTAAAGGGGAATCTAAGATGTACTTTTGAAAGTTTCTTCAGAAGATATTATCTCATTCTGCAGTCTGAAGAAGTACTGAACGAAGGAGCTGGATTATACTATACGAGTCTTTCCAAGGATTTTAATGGGAAGTGAATTAGGCTTTTAATATACAGTTACCATAACAATAGCTGTTCACAAAAAGATTCCTTCAACATACTGCAGATACAAAGGCAAGTAGAAGAATATTTTCTATCAAGAAAAATATGAAGATTAACATCTCTGCTCAAAATTTTGTTTGTAGTAAGAATCCATTTGTCATGATTCTGTAAATTCTGTCTTCACTTTGGGCAGAGCCATGTTGAAGGGTAAAATCTCTCCCAAGCCAGAACTGCCTCTGTACAAAGCACTGCTATATAAGTAATTCAGTATTTTTAAGTTCGCATCTTGGAAAAGAAAGCAGGTGGAATCAAAACACTGGGAGCAGCCCCCAAAATGACTTTAGAAATAGAAAACCACCACATTTTTCAGCACGCTACTTATGGTTACCTAGTCTTCTCTCTCATTTACAAATAGGGGAAAGTTACATTCAGCTGTTTTGAAAACAGTGGCAAAAAGCATTTTCTGTCCATGCATTATTTTATTCACCTTCATTGCTAGTTTGTGGGGTTTATTATTAATTATGAGTGACATTTAAAAATACTGGGAAATATTTTAAACAAATGCAAAACCTTATGTCTTCCTGCAGCTTCAAAATTGAGTTTTTGAGTTCCCAGGGTGGCATACAAACACACAGCACTCTGCTGCTGATCTTGACTGGAGACAGAATACAACACTAAATGGACCCTTGGTGAATTCAATTACTCTTATAAAGAGGCTACTCTAAAATCACACCAGGGTGAACAAGAATTGTGGAATTATCGACATTCCATAAACAGGAAAATATTTAAGCCACAAGCAAAAAATCTCCGAGAAACACCAACAGATTACAGGAATACAGAATATAAACATGTAAGGCAACAACTTCTAAATAGGGAAATACAGTAATCAATTACCTTGTAAGTAATCTGCCAAATCCCCGCCATTGCAGTACTGTTAAAAAGAAAGGTTTTGATTCAAAATACAAGCACTGAAATACCTGCTATGTAAGTTTCACTTTGTAATCTTTTCACTAAAATTAGAAGATCCTTTTCAGCTGTTTGTGTCAAAATTGTTTTGTCAATTATTTGTAATTAATAATTTGAGGTGTAACACTTCATCAATACGTACAAGTATCATAAAATGAAACTGAATAATTTATGGAGCAAACACTGCTGATAAATTTAGTAGTGCATACAAAATTAATAATCTAGTTTTCAGAATTACTTGTTTTAACAAGTCATGGTTATTTTGCAGCCATGCAAAGAAGGAGTTTTGTCTAAAAATCATCTTTAAAATCAGCCAGAAAGAAACATATATGTTAACACATACCTCCATTACCAAAAAGACAGAATTGGGCATTTCCTAAAAGAGAAGGAGAACAAATCCCACGTAAGAATGTGACAAGACAAAGCCTTCAGTACCTGCATTAACCAAGTGTAACATGAGATTTTTCAATCAACTGAGACACCTTATGTTAAAGACACTGTTTTAGACGGTAGCAAATGTGTACATTCCCCACCATTAAATATTTCACATTTTCAAAAGCATTAGTATATGTAAAAGAAATCGCCAGGCAGTCTCCTGAAGACTAAAGCTATCATTTGAAAGAACACCATACAGTAACACCAGTTTCTACTGTACGTCTCTCCGTGAGCTTTCAACTGCCTTGGACTGCTCTACCAACACCACCTTTATATTAACAGCCCTTACAAATAAACTTTTGCTGTCAGACATACTGAAATCAGGCACTGACAGGACAGTAATATTTAGTCACAAATATACCGGACAGAATTACAAACTGTAAGCAAAACAATTTGGCTATGACAACCACTTTTCTAAGAAGGAATTCCAAAGTTCTGTTCCCCGCTTCTGGGTAAAACAAGGTTTGGTTCTGCTCTCTGACAAACCGAAGGTCAGTCAGAAATCACAGAGCAGTTAACTGTCTGGAATAAACTGATTCCCAAACGCTATTGTTTAATTTGGGATTCATGCACACTTGTGTAAAATACCTCCCTCAGTGAGTCACTGGCAAAAGCATGTCCCTGCCACAGACCTAAATGCCTTATGGCAAAGGTGTGATTTGGTATGGCAGTCCTCCTGAGATTTCCCAAACGCAGACCTCCTTTGACCTATCTGCAACCTGAATTCCCTCTCCTGTAACTGGGCAAGAGTTACTGAAAGACAGATTAGCTAACTTCTACTGTAAATTATCTACACACTGCACAAAAATGCAGTAAAAATGTCTGTGCTTAAACCTGACTGTAACAAGAACACTCATCTTTTTAACAAATATTTATTTTGTGTGAGGGAAGAAAGAGCCTACCTATCCATAATCAACATTGTTTTCCACAGTCTCCTGCATAAAGTAGTTTTGTTGTGCCTACAAAGTTGAAAACGCTCAGAGATCTTTTATAAAGTAAAAGCATTTTTCCTCTCTGAGCTGATGGAGTAAGACTGAAAGGAAAGAACACAAAGAGAACTAGAAGGAAACATGAGGCAAGTATACGCTAAACAGGATGATGTTTTTAGTTACATAGTACCTCACCTCCCTTTAAGTTTAAAAATAAACTTAAACAAAGGTTGACAGTTTGTGGGAAAATATGTTTTTAAGACAGTTGAAGGAAAAGTGAGATGGCATGCCAGACAAAGCCAGGCAAATGCCCCAGCTGGAATTGGAACTGCAGACAGTCTGACTGTATTCTGCTAACTGGTGTCAAAAAAAAGTCAAAAGGGACATTGCACTGCAAAACAAAAGCTGTGAACTTAGCCACCTTTCTCAGTGCTTGTATTAAAACTTCAGCACGTGTTCAATTTGACCATATTGGCAAGAGCTACCACAAGAGTGCCGTTTTCAAGGGCTCACTAACAGGTCAGGTTAGGAAGCTTTAAAAAACAAACAAACAAACACGAAAATGGGCCCAGGCTAAGGAAACCAACTACCCTAAATATCAAACACAGCACAGAGCACATGGATGGCACAACACAGTAAAGCTGATTTCTACCAATCCGTCACAGATACAGACATCCACTAAGTTTTCAAGTTATCAAGAATATATATTTAAATCAACAGTAAGTAAAGCCAGTTTTATCAGGCAAAACTGGACAAAGACACAAAAAAAACATTAAGAGAGGGTCAGAGCTCAGTAGCTTCACAGGAAAATTCTCCTTCCTGAAAGGGAGTCTTATACTCGAAATCTCCTGAAATTTCAAGAGATGCTATTTCATAAAACTGAGAAATTAAAGTTTACAAGAGCTTCGAACATAAACTTCTAAGCTACTGTCCAACATTACTGCTATTCACCAGATCTTTGTTAAGACAACCCCTTATGCACACACAACTGCAAGAGTACAGTTCAAGATGAACCGGGCGTTTCAAGGTTAATTCAAAACTGTATTAGGCTGCTTCACTTTCTGGAAGCATTTAGTTTAGCCACTCTCATCTGTGTTACAGAAATGCATCTGAGGTTCTTTCCAGCTCAGAACAGCAAGCACATTACAGATTTGTTTACATTTGGAAATTCGCTTCAAAGAAAGCAAATTTCTAGGAACATTAGTCAAATCTGTTGGGGAATGAAAGGCAAACTCCAACCAATATAGAATATTAAAGCAGCAGTAGATCACATTTCAGGAAGTCCCAATTGTTCAATGTTTCTGTAATAGCTGTGGCCAACATGAACCATAATTTGCAATCCTATAAACGCCTCAAAACCTAAGCGCATACATTAAAGCAAAAAAAGATAAGTAATTACTCGCTCTGTAAATTACTGAAAATACATAATGACAAATGTTGTTTCTTTCTACATTGTTCCTTTGCAACATCATCTTCCATGACAGAATCTCTCTCTCTTTCAGGAACCCCAAGGATGCCAAACAGCCACTCTGAGATCCCAATTTATCAAACTGAAAATTCTGCCAACTGAGGATCACTTCACTTAAAGGACAACTGTGATGTGTAAAAGAATAACACAGCTAAGAAGCATGGAAACTGTCCGTTCTCCAGTGACAAGAAAGAAGCTCAGCTAGTGGATTTCCACCCGAACATAGCAATGCCATGAATCAGAAATAGATGTTCCACAGCGTCAGTGCCTCCACTACACAACGCGCTCTGTACAAAAACAGCAGCTTATGGCAGTATGTAATGCTCAGTTCATGACAGACATTTATTCATCACAGAACTAAGAGAATGTGTTTTCTGGATTCCCTTGGAAACAAAGTCCTTTCAAATGAAACTGCTCTCTTCAGAAACAGAGCTGATGATTTGTCCTGTTGTACTAGCCCTCACCTTCTTAAAGAAAGTCATTCCTCCACACTACACTAGATTGCCCTCAAATAGCATTACTCATCTTTTTTTGACTGATATTCTTGATTAAAAATAGTCAAAGTAGTCACTACGTTAAAGTCATAGTAAGAAGTAGAACGTGTGTCCTTAGTGTAGCTTGGATAATCCTTTTTTATTAAATCAGCAGAGCAGATTAGAGGTTTCACAAAGAGATTTTCCCAGACTGGTCAAAAGTCCTATCTAATTCGTATTGCAGAAGTAGTATTTTGCACAGTACTGGTACCAAGTTCCCCAGCCGCATCTTGTCCCAACTTTAACTCATAGCCAAACGCTTTTCAATATCCCACCAACACAAGCTTTAGTTTAAAACAGCTGAAGTTGTTCATCCCTTCACAGTTGCTCATATTTTGCATTACAGTTCTTGGCCAGCCTGACTGGGAATGTGATCTCCATTTTGGGAATACAATCAGAAAACACAAGTCAATTCTGTTGACACATTTTTCCCTTCTAAATCATTTTGCTGAAAAATAAAGCTATCCCTATCATCATTCTCTAGCCTTGCGATTTCTGTTGACTTGCTAAGCAGAGCAAAGTGCTTAAAAAGGAAAATATCAGTAAACCAGCATGTTTCAGACCTAACATTCAAGAATAAAGCTGACCTAGCAAGCTACTTTAAACTGTTTCTTGAAACAGATGACAAAGCTTTCAAAAATTTACATTGACATACAGATCACAAAATTACTGCAGCTGGATTTGTTCTGGCCTACACTTCTACCTAGAAAAATAGTCAAGCAAAACACATGTATCTTGTGTTGCAACAGTTACAGAAGAGTTTTGCCCAGCATGCCTTGCTTTGTTGCTTAAAGTTTTCTTGACAAAAATCTACTTTTGTTCCTTCTTATTCTAAATCCAGGTTTACACTTGCAAGTTGAAGTAAAAGATAGCAAAGGTTAATAGGAAACCATTTTACAGTTCTGAAAGCTAACAGATAAATCTACCAGAAAGAGATTAAGAGGCAACATATTTGCCAAAACTTGCTGTGTTTTAATCCCAGACTTCCAACAGTTGTCTCAGGGGATGTGAAGTTCCAACCCAAATCACAGGCTCAGCGCAGTAGTTACATTCAAAAGACATTAATTGAAAAAGAAGTCAAAACATCCATGGTTACCTCTGACAGCTGTTGCTAGAACTCTAGCATACTGGCAGAAACATACCCTACATTTCTTTTTGGTTAAGAATTCCTCCTTTAGAACAAGCTGAAAGTCTGCAAGCAGCTCTTAGTGAGCTGCCAAAGCAGAAACTGTGGCAAATAAATAGTTACTACGTTTTTGCTCCAAGTTTGTACATTCTGTCTAGCTGCAGTTTATGATTGGACTTCAAGAGCATGACAGTTAACCTGACAGCTTGTGCACCGCTATTATCTGATAATTTTCTGATATGTTAATTTGTGCTATATTTGCTTTAATTTTTTTTGGCCAGGAATACACGCCTCATTTTTTTTGAAGCATTAAATATATTTGGCAAAAGTTTTAATGATTTAGTGAAAAAGGACTGGTCTGGACCTTTTTAAGGCTGTTTCTCACTGTATTACAGATACTCCCGTTTTGCTCCGCAAGTGCACCACAGCAGCAGCTTCTGACACGTTCAGCTCCTATCATGTCTAAAAGACTGAACGTTTTGTTAGTTCTGACTAAATGTTAAGTCTCAGACTAAATGTCAATTGACATGTGCCTGTAGGATTCAAATAGCGTGCACACCACCAATTATTCATATAAAAGAGCAATCAGCCATGGAGAAATGTACCACAATAGCCGTATCACTCATTTTCTGTTACGTGAAACGCTGTACTTAACTAACATATATGGGAGGCAGGGAAAGAGACTGGCCTCTGCACAACATAACAGGAAGGCAGAACTGTTCACAGAACACCAAACATTTAACACACTCACATACTTGAAGATCTTCTGAAACAGTTTTGAAATACAAATTATAGCATCTAGGCACAGCAGGTAAGCTAAGGACTATGTAGTAACTCCAACTCTTTGGTTCTGTGGGCCAAAACAAATTCTAACTGGTTGTCCCTAACCTTCAACGCCTGCACTGGCGTCATTCCTTGCAGTTTGATGCTGTCATAACCAACCTTCCAGTTAGCATCAGCTGCTAGGTAGTATTTCAAAACCTTTACAATTTCTACAAAGCAGGATTATTTTTTTTTAATCTGAAACCATGTGTGGACGGCATGTTTTCGTATGACTATTTCCACACTCAGTGAGGATGGATACTGACAAACACAGAGGCCTTAATCAAGGAGCTGAGGGAAAAAACAAACATATTGAGACATCCTCACTCAAAAGACAACAATTCACAAACAGCTATGATGAGAGTATGGAGGCAATCGAAGCTGTGAGACACCAAGATCAAAAGCACACACCACAATGCTTGAAGCAAATGCCTCAAGAAATATATGCAACGCTACCAGACCAACTGGAGTCCTTGGGTAAACCAAACAGCAATATTTAATTCCCACTGGTAAAACAACAGGTAGAGATAAATATGCTTCCTTCCATAAGTATCCCTAGTAAGAACTCATGGGCACTTGTGTATAAGTAAAGGCTGAGGTGTAGGTACCAGAAGGACCACTGGCTTTGTTCCCACTATCTTTCACAGACAGCAGAAGCAGCTGCAGTTATTTTATATGCTATGTACCAACAAGCTAAGACAAGAAACAATTTCTGTTCAGATACTGTTTCTCCAATAACACTCTAGAAATTAGTTCTCCCTAAACTACTGTTCAAATAGCAAACTTCAGACTCCATACAGTGAAGACATTAATTTATTCTTCTAAAACACTATCTCCAAGATACATTACAGGCTTTCATTCTGACGGCTGACATTCTAAAGAGGTTTTGAATTAAATTATTTGCTAAAACAGGCACTGTCTGGCACTGTGGAAGAGATTAGTTCTACTCAGCACACACTTGGGATCATGAAGTGCACAAAACTGTAAATTCATGTCCTAAATATAGCACATTCCAAATAACTTACTGATACCTTCATACCTCAGTATAATGCTTTATCCAAGGACCTGGTGAGTTAGAGGTTATTTTAGACTCCTTTTACTTTTGAGAAACAGTGGGCTCCACTTCCCCAATTAACGGGACCAAGACTGATCTACTTTTGCAGGATATAGCACTACCACAGGAAAAGAGCTGCATTCTTATACCATTTCAGAGATTCAGGGGTTTTTTTACTCTTGAATGAAGGACTACCAAACTTTTGCCCGAGAAGGTAAGTAAAAAATGTCTCAACAGGTTACATCTTGCTATCCATCTATTATATTCTGTGGGGTTTTTTAAGCATTTCATTGCATGAAAAAATTAATTTCACATTCAGAGGTGAGCTGCATATGTTTGTTTTTCAGAGCCCTACTACCACAAAACATTTGCCTCTCACAGATGGAGAGTTCATATTGAAGTATCTCCACGAATGCCTTCAGTCCTAGAACCACTGGTCTCCACACCCTGGTGCATGCAGATCCCCGGCCTTCTGAGACGGCGCAAACAACAACGGTATGCTCTGCTTACATAAAATGCTTAACTGCAGATCAAACCTGCCAGCGTTGCATGTAACCACCTTATGGAAATCAAGGGCAATTATCGTGCTGGCACCAGAACAAAAGATTTTCATGCCGACCAATGCACATACAACATTAACGGCACACCGATTCATTCGGGCGCGTCTCCAGATGAATGGGCATTTCTAGTAATTTAACTCAGTGGAGACCCTATACTTACTAAGGAACACATCAAAATGCTGTTCATAGGAGCAACCGCAAGGTAGAAGGTTTTAAAATGTTCACATACTATCAGCAGAATGGCTTGCAAGTTCTCCTTGGATCTAATTAAAACCTTAATGGTGTACGTATCTTTATTACACTGATTTGTACGGATCGTACAACAGGAACACAACCATAAATGAACAGAGATGAAAGAGAAGGAATCTAACTACCTCCTGTGACAACAATTCCAAATGAAGCCTTTTGCAATATGCAAAATAATAACTACCCTTTCGTTCTCAAACTTAAAAGATATATTCCAAATTGCTATGCAGGGATACAGCTTTAATCTCAAAGTACTGCCATTAAGTACGAATAATTTCATGTAATATTATGAGATGGAAAAATATTTATTCTTCATTGCAATTAATTTGCACTTTTTTCACTTAGCTTTGCAACTTACATTGCACACCATCTTTTCTATCTGAAAATTCGATACAACAATCAGTTCTTGGATTATTCAGCTAAATGGTCTGCCAAACAGTGCATCTGAAACATGAGCATTTTCTTATTTCAAACTGTCTAAGGTTAAGAAAAACTTCAGATTAAAAGAACTATAAAAATAAAACAGACTCCCAGTCACACTGAGAACTTCCTACTGTGACACAGACGCCACTGGCTCCAGCACTGAGGAAAAAAATTAGCTTCTGTAACTTAAAAATTGCTTGAAATCCTAAAGTCTTATCTGCTGTACTGTATCACTATGTTCACAATACCAGGGCAAACAAAAAGGGCAGTACATGCTAGAACATGAAATGCCACAGAAAATTAGTAGGTGTAACAGCCTACTAGACATGTGAATGCCTTGCATAGTGTTCGTTCTTGCTGGGTTATAAATTAATGTAATCATTCAAGTTAATGATGTATAATATTTCACAAACAGCCCTGTGCAGAAAGGGAAAAGCTTATTTGTGCAAGTGTCACATTCTTTAGACCATATTTTGCAAAGCAACTTCTTATATAGAAGTAGCATCATACTGCCAAGCTTTATGTTTGCCATGAATGTATCTGAAATACATCCAAGGTATGAGACACATGTTTTCCCTTCTCTTTGCTTTAACTGTTCATTTTATTTAAATGCAATAGTCAGTGACAAGCAGAAACATCCCCTTCCCCAATGGAGAGTACAGGACTGATCATTCAAGAAGTCCAGTCACTCTAAGGGCGCCCTTTCCTGTGGCAGAACAGGAAAGCATAAAAATTATGTTTTTAAACAGCCTTTAGGTAAAGAAACCATAGAACAAGTGTATGGCTCTGTTCTGTCTTCCCCTTGTGAATGTTCTGTGCATAAATCATAAGAATCAAGACCTTCTCCAAGGTTCAGAAGACATACAACGTTAAATCGTCAAAATACATATCTAGTCAACTACCCTCAGGTTGAGCCGCAAAGCTTAGTAAGTAATCTTCACAAATAAACAACTGTAAATGATAGATCTGAAATTCAGCTGCTTACTCACATACCAATGCCCTCAGTCAACAATTCCAGTTTCTTTTCAGAAGTCTGGATATACTAAATTTAGGGTACTGAGAAATTATTTCCACTTAGCAATACTCAGGAAAACCTGGTCTCTTCAAGAAACCCAATAGACGACACTTTCCCTCTCAGAGCAGCTGATATCATTCAAAATGCAGAGTTCTGAAGTCAAAACCCAGGAGGGAAAAGAGTCTACACAACCAAACAGGAAGTTCTGATGCACAGTCTGTTACTACACGAACATTATCGCTTTGTACCAAAAGCCAACAGAAGTTAGTACATGATCCGTAGCACTACACACAATAAAACTTGAGCCTGTCTAGTGTATATCATGTAAACAGAGATTTCTATAGCTACAGATACACATCTACATGTAAGCTGAACAACTTTTAGGATGCACAGACATTGAAGAATGTCAAAAATGTCTATTTTGCATTCCTTTAACTACGCAAGGGTGGTTCTTAATAATATTTTTCATAAATGTGACTCTGTATTTAAGATTAGAATTGAGACCAGGGGATAAATGTATAGTTATTATTCAAGCAGAACAAATGGCTCTATAACCTAGATCACGTCATATTCAGCTTTACTCAACACTTGCAGGCCTTAGGATACAAAAAATGTACTTCCTACCACGCAAAATACACTACCCTAGATAGGCTAGAAAACTAACTCCTTCACCTTATCAGGCAGAATCCTGGGAACAAAGAGAGGAAGACAATTTGAAGCAATTTAATACTTATTTCTCCTACTTGAAAAGATCCAAACGTCTGCTTGGCTTTTATACTTTATCCTATCCTTTTGAATGCAGGCAACAGCAATATATACATGTGTAATCACGGTCTTCTACTTCCTTCAGTTCTTCCCCACTGTGACACAGGACTATAAATTTCTTTGTTACAGAGATCTCAAAGATGCTGCTCCTTTTCTACAGCAGAGTATTTTAAGTTATGTTGACTTCTTAACATCACTTGCTTCATCCATTCAGATCAACTCCCACTAGTACATTTTCCTTCAGGTGTATTCAGTCGTTATCCACAAAACACCCACTTTCCAATTAAATTATAGGGCCGAGGAAGCAAGGCTAATTCAAGAGAATAGTTACTGCCACCAGTAGAGCTCCCAGCCCAGCCAGCTGATGCTTTTTCTCTGGAGACAAGACCAAACTACACAAACAGCCTCTGCACAGGTTCTCAGGCTGCCACTTGCCCCTGCTGCCTGGAAGTAAACCATATTTCTCACAGCTTTCTATCCCAACTGTGCATCCTTCTTTTTAGAAAGAGACAATACAAAATAAATGTATAGTGTGTTGAAGATGAGAGAACTCCCCTGACACAGCTACAGAACTGGATCTCTTTTTCTAAATACCAAACTGATTAGAGCAACAAAATACATGGCCATTCAAAATTTTCTACTCAGTATACACATATACGCATTATATCTTCATAAATAAATTTTAATGAAGAAAAAGGAATCAAAATATATTTTACCTGGACATCATAGAGAGCTACAATGTTCTCATGCTGAAGTTCCTGTAAAACAAAATATTTGTATTATGGAAATAGCCTGTTATTATTATTATCATTATTTTAAATTTAATATGTTAGGTGACAATCAAAGAGAACCAAATTTTACAATGGAAGGTAGCATCTTTTTTAGACCGTCTGATGGAATTTGGAGGAAATCCCAGCTACTTAGACAATATTTACAGGAATGGGAAATTAGGCAATATCTTTAGAGGTCATAAAAACATTTGGTTCCAGAACGTATTTTCCATGTCTTGTTACAAAAAGTACTAAAGCACAAGATCCTTAATGAGTACTGAAAACTGACTAGATTTAATTTTATATCTCACACAATTTCTTGCTTAGCAGAGTAACCAGCTACACTGTGTTCAAGTCAACCTTATCCTTTTTACAATAAAAAGGAAATAAAATGAAATAACACCAAATAAAACTCACAGGACAGCTCATGCAATTATTTGTAACTGCTCAAAAAACCACCTGTCTTTGCTAAGTACTTGCAGCACACTAATATACCCAACACTACAATTTCTGGTATATAATAAATATACTAGAATATAATATCTATATATTAGTATATAAAGTAAGTGACATATCTCTAGAAGCTTGGAAACATGGAAAGAAAGCAGCACCACTTATTACAGCAAAGCTATGTAAAATGAGATGCGGTGAAGTTCAGAGAGCAGAGAATGCCAAGACACCATCCAAGGAGACGCTTCCATAAAATAGCATTGAAAAACTAAACGATGCTCCGTTTTACTTCCTTCATTAGAGCCACACTACACATTTTAAGTCAATTAACACAACTCAGAAGTGCGAAGACTGCTTCAGGAATCAAATGCAGCATGCCGATTTTAGCTTTAAAGGCATCTTTGCACAAAGAAGATGAAGATCAAAGACTGATGTTTTACCCTCAGCTATGACTTTCGTTGTATGCACTGCTTGAGAAAGGTGCCCCGTTAGCCATCCCAAAGGACAAAGTTTTCTACACAGGCAAGAAGCAAAGCACAGAGACTGGTTCTACAACAATTTTCCACTTTTAACAACAAAAGAATGCCCATAACCTGTTTCTAAGACCATTTCCAGAACTAAAAAAGTATCTTTTTCTTTTTTCCCCCCTTGGTCTTTTTAGTTCTGGATGTCTCCTGGAACTAACAAAGAAACAAAAGGCAGAATACCAATTACTGTGATACTACCCATGACCCGGAATGAACTAGGTCAAAAGTCTCTTTTCCTTTTCAAGTAAAGCAGCTTTAAAAATCACTGCAAATTAACATACCTTTAAGATTTTTATTTCTTTTCCAAGTAGGATTTGTGACTTTGACAAGTTCTTTTTGTTAATACTCTTTATGGCTACTTCCCAATCAGTTTTCTGGAAACAAACAAACAAACAAACAAAAGTATTGTCAGTTTTGTATTTTTTTAACTTTATCCACTAACAACTAGCTAGTAAAGCACTGGAGAAAAAGTTGCGAGATCACCCCTACTCTACCCACCAGTGATTACTACATCACATGACACCATCAAGAACTGTTTCATTCCACAATAGCTTAGATAGCTATTAAAACGCAGCTGCAGCTACACTGCATTCTCATGGATTCAAAAACATTTTAAAAAACAAAAGTAAGTAACCATATTGTATTTATTTCTTGGTAGTGGTGCTATGAATCTGCTTTTTAGCCCTCTCTCAACGACTGAGTTACTTTAAGGACTTCCCATTTTCAGCCTCCTTATGTTCTACAGCTGAAAATTGCCCAACAACACATCTGGTTTTCAAAGTAAACTTATATATTGTGTATTTATACATTATCTAAAAATAAATTGCCTATTTATTTGTAAAGTGGGAACATCTCTATTGGCCTTTAAAGTTTGTTCTCCTTTTTTTTCCCTTTTTTTTTTTAAACCTAAAAATCATTGCACTCTGCCTCTCCAAGTTGTCAGTACTGCCCCAATGCTCCAAAAGGATAAATGTGAAGAGTCATTTTCTGGAAAGCAGAGCACTTTAGGCACCAACACCAGAATAAACTCTCACAGCATCAAGAAACCATAACATAACTATGAATATCCGGCATGATTAGCAAGCCACGCCAGGAAACCAGACACCTCTGAATTTAAGAAATCTTCAGCCAATCCCAAAGGAGGCAATTTTCCATTAGATCCCTCGTTATCCAGCGACATAAACATGACCCTCCTGACAAACAAAGGGCTCAGCCTCCCATACAGCTGCAACTCGCCGCTACGCTAGGCGGCTACCAAACACCACAGAGAGGTGGGAAGGCAGATAGGTTGGTGGTGGATTTTAGGGGAGGTTAAAAAAGGAAAGGGTTTATGGAGGCCGGCAGCCGGCTGCGGGGCTCCCGGGCCGCCGCGGGCTGCAGCAGCGCCAGGCCGGCCCAGCCCCGGGCCCGCCGCCCCCGCCCCGCTACCTCAAGCCCACCCCGCACCTTTCCCCGGCTTTTTTTTTTTTTTCCCTTCTCTCCCCAAACACCCCAAAATCACGACAAAACTCCCCCAAAGGACACCCCCCGCCCAGCTGTCACCCACCGGGAGGGGCTCCTGACGACCCCGGCCCCGGGCAGGGGTTGTGTAACCAGCCCCGCTCCGGCCCCGGGCGAAGCCCATCGCTGTTTACCTTGCGGTGGCGACCTTTGAAGACCACAGCAAAGGCTCCGTGTCCTATCAGGTCCTTCTTGCTGTACTCAAAGTCCCCCACCACCTCCATCATCCCTCAGGGGGGCATGAAGCCCCGGGAAGGAAGGAAGGAGGGAGGGAAAACAAAGGGGCTCTTCCTCCAGCCGAGGCAGCTACAGCCGCCTCACGGCAGCCGGCGGCGGGGTGGGAGCCTGCTCCTCTCCTGGCTGCCCCCGGCGGCGGGGGCAGCTCCTCTCATACCGCGGGGGCAGCCGCAGACCCCCGGGCTGCTGCAGGGCGTCTCCGAGGCGAGGGGCTCCGTCTGGCATGGGGAGGGCAAGGCGAGGAAGGGGAAAGGGGGGGGAGGCTCTCAGGGGCCGGGTGTGAGGGGACAGCGCGGCATCGGCGCCGGGACGAGGGGCCTTCTCAACGGGGAAGGGGGCTCCGCGCCCTGCCGCTGCGCGCCCCCATGGCCCCTCGGCCCCCCTCAGAGACCCTGCCCCAAAGCATCCAGCAGGGCAGGGGGAGGCGCGGCCCGCGGCTCCGGGGATGGCTGTCGCTGTCTCCGCCGCACCCCCAACGGGAGAGGAGGAAGGAGTGAGGGTGCAGACGCGGGTGTCTCAGGCCGCCACCGCCTCCTGGAGCTCCCACCCCTCCGCCAGCGCTGCCCTAACGATCCACACCCCACCAGCCCCGGCTCCGACTGCCCGGACCTCCGCGCCACCCCACGCATTTTATAGGCCGCATCGCGCAGGCCCCAGCGCTCGGCTGCTTCCGCCGGCGGCCAAAGAGTGCCTCACCCCGTTTAACCCCGCGGGAGGGCGAGGCGGGGTCCCTCCGCCGCCATCTCCTCAGGAGCGCAGCGGGCCCCGCGCCCCGCCGCCATCTCCGCCGGCCGCGCCGCCGCCCCTCAGCCCCCGCGCCCCCTCCGGCCCCGCACACCCCCACCGCGACACGGCTCCTGGCGTCGGCCTCCCTCGTCCCCTCAGCGTGGAACCCCAGGGCCGCCCCCTGTCCTCACCCCAGCGCCCGGGCGGAGAGGCCAAACCCGAGTTCGGCCCGCTGCGCCTGGCTCTCACTTTCAACACTGGCTGCATTTCACTTCAGCCGTTTCCTTGGCTGCCTCAGGCCCACCTGCCGGTGAGGACGAAGCTGAGGGGCCACCAACAGAGGAGGGAGAGCTGGAGGTGCCCCGCAAACCCGCTGCCCACAGCATGGAGCGAGGCAGGGCGAGGGCCGGGACGGTCAGGCAGCAGCCGGAGGCGGGAAGGCAGGTGTCCCATCGTCTGCCTCGCTGCCAGGGCGGCGATACTGCTTACCCAGCACCTCCAGGCTCGCACGCTCTCAGCGCTGTCCCTGCTCCATTAGTAAGCAATACTCTCCATCAGACCTGATACAAGGAACCTAAATGAATGGAGAAGCAATGGAGGAACAAGCATGCAAAATGCCGTAAGCCAAAGACACTCCAAGTTGCTCGCTCGCTCTATAAGGAAAATAACCTCTTTAATTTACAGCCTCTGCCTTTCAGCACTGTTAGATGAGCCTGGGGCTGTTTACAGCAACACATACAAACATTAAAAAAAATGCAACCAGCCACTGCACACCAGTCACACGGAGCCTTTGACCTTCACCTCCAGATCTACATAAATATGCTCCTTTCCTTTGCTTTCCATTCCTCACCACTCTCTTCCCCTTCCTCCCTGTCCATGTTCTCCATCACGCCACCTCGGCATCCTGGAGCTGTTTCAGGCCTCCCCGATATCTTCATCTGCCCCAGACTCCTCGGCACTCTGACACCGCTGCAACAGGGATTAATGCTCCACTGAAGCTACAGTCAACACAAGGTGCGCATCGGGATCATGCAGGGCAGAGCTCAGATCCCACATAGCTGTGCTGCACCTTCTCTGATGTGATACAGGGTCTGCTTTCAGCGCCGCTAGGTCAAAATAGAGACTGAGCAGAGAGTTAGGCAGTTGGTCCTCTCCCTATGCTTCACTTATCTCCCTTTGCTTTCTGGCACTCAAAACCCAGTACTACTGGTGCTGTACGCCATGTCAAAACCTCCATAGTTAAAGACTTCTCCAATGACAACACACCTGGATAAAAAAATATTCAGCAAGAGATACTTAACGGACCACTGACAGCTTTATAAAGGAAGCTGTAAACTCTAGACACTACATGGAGGCATCAGAAGAATCCTAAGACATCTGTTTTGTGCCAAAGAGAACCAAAGGGCTTAAAATCCCTCAAGACTGAATCTTCTTTTTATTTTCTGAAGATCTGAGCCCCCATCCAAAACCCATTCATGGCACTAACCTAACAAACAAAACAGAGAAAGCAAAGCTGACCAAGTAATTTCAGCAGCTCAGAACACCCCCATGGAAGGAATAAATGAGATGTAAAAATATTCCAAGTTAATCATAAATTAAGGTGTTGGTAGTAACAGACGCTTTCTAGTATGCATTCACAGTGCCCCTTTAAAACCAGGAAAAAGCCTACAAGTCTCAACGTGTTAAATATTCTGATTCAGAAAATAATTTCCCTGAGAATCGGCTGTTTATTGCCATCCACTGATTCTCACATTCAGTATTAATCCTCTCAGCATCAGTGTGTACCCTCACCCCAAAGTCAATGTCACAAGCTGCATTTTAGAGAAGCTAAAAAAAAAAAAATAAATCCAGAAAGATGCCTTTTGAACACAGAAAGACACTTCAGGAATTTCTAAGCCACCCATTCTGCATTACACTTCAAAAACGAGACACATTTCACAGCATGTCTGATGTCCTTTTGTCCCCGTAATGGGGCTGGAGCCCTGGAGCAGGTTTGTTTCAGCACAGCAAGGACAAAACAGCCAGGAGCGGCGGGGAGGTTTGACCAGAATAACTAAACACGCTGCCGTCGCACTGGGATTCGAACGGGATCGGAAGGGCCGAGGTCTGAAAAACCGCTCGACGAAGAGCTGCAGGATTTGCATGCAGGTCACTCATTTGAGCTGGGTCCTTGATTAGCGTCTGGGAGAGTTTCTGGGTGTCAATATTTCCAGCACCAGCGGACTACAATAAACCTATTTACAAACAGCACCTACCTTAGCTTGATTTTGCTGCTGAAAGAGGTCAGAGACAGAATGGATTGAATTCACCCGCCTTTCCCAAAGGGAGCCTCATTACTAGAGATGTTGGGAAAGTGATGCAGGGTAACCCCACGGGGCTTGTGCTGCTCCTCCCTTGCCCAAGGAATACACACAGATATTCACCAGGCGTCGGCAACCCTGCAGCACTTGGAGGGATGCACTGCCCTGCTCTGACAAGCCACGCGACAGGACAATAAAATACTCAGTGCGCTCAAAAAGCACGGCCAGGCAGCGAGCACCAGTACCACGTCTAACTGACCACAGTGATCCTTCAAAAGCACAGAGTACTGTGTCCTGAGTTTATTTATTTTTAACATCATACTGTGCAAGAGCTGCAGCCCACTGAGAGAGACCACCAGCGACCTACAGCTCAGTGAGGACCACCAATTTACAGGGGCAGAGTGAAGAAAACACAGAATAACAGCACTGCAGATGCATTTGTGGCTCTCCCCTAGCTGCACTACATTGGTTCAGCCAAATTAGTCCCTCAGATGTGAGCCAGGACTCATGATGACAAAGGCAACAGATCTAAGAAGGAATTAGCACCTTCCAGGTTGCTTGTCTCAGTACACAGAAGTACAATTTCATCTGGTAGCAGCTCCCCAGAATACAGACATCACTGTTCTGAGTTTCCATAACACCTTTTATCCTCAAAAGCGCTAATGGTCTTCACAGTAAGCTCTTTTCTGCCCTACCGCCAAAATGCAGCCCTTTCTGAGGTAGAAACATCCCCTGAACAGTGCCTGGGTTTCCTAATGCTCCCGCAGAACAATGAAGGAAGATTATTTTCTTCCTGTTCATTGAAAGATTTTTCTTGTATCTCTCCCCAGGCTATAAATATGCACATGTAAGTTAAATTACTGATCTGGGAAAATGATCACGAGATCAGCTGAGTTGCACAGAACCATGAACGTGTGTCTCCAAGGACCCAAGACCCAGGGATGCAACGTGTATGCCACCTGCCCAGCCCTCTTGCATGGATAAGCAGAACACACAGCCCCAAGAACAGTTTTGATAAGGATGCTAAGGCCTCACACCTCTAAATCAACCCCCAAAGGCAGGAGTCTGGTACCATTCTGCTCATCTCAGTGCTATCCAATGATCTACTTCACTCTAGGTGTTCTTACCATATTCTTCTCTCCCTCCATCATACCCAGGAATTTATAAGACAGGTAAACCTTTCTCGGAGAACTGGCATGCTTCCCAGTCCGTATCGTCACTGTCCTCCCATTGGGGATTTGTAACAAAATTAATGGTGGCATCGGCTGAACCATCACAGCTTTGAAAGGAGAAAGTGTCAGAGGGCTCTGCGGGACAAACAGTTTTTGGATATGCTTAAAATTATTCTTATATTACCAGTGAAAAATATGCCTTTGTGGTAGACAAAAGTGTACCTGTGTGGTACACTTGAGTAATCTGGGAGAAACTGGATTGAAACACAGGAGCAGATACTGAGATTCCTAACACACAGGATTAGAAAACTTCAGGTGTTTCAGCGGGTTTTTTGTAAGGTTAGCAATGCGGTTCCCAGAAAAGCAATCAGAAAGCTCCAGCCTACCTTCTAGATTTATCCTTTAACAAAAAGTAGTGTCTTCCCCATTAATACCATCGACCCAATCTGCAACTGCAATTCTAAAAATTAGCTAATTAAAGCTCACATCACCATTGCCAGCAGAGCGAGGCAGCCTGCACGCTTGCTTCGCCTCCTGCCAAAAAGGAGCCAGCCCCGAAGCGAAGGGCAGCAGCTCTTCCCCAGCGCATGAGAGCAGGCAGGAGACTGCAGAACGAGGCCCGGGAAATGCCGCATTCAAATAAAACTGGGAGGAGTGTTACAGGATTGCTTAGGAATACAGCTGGAACAGGGCCAGCACTTAGTATGCATGAAGGCTGGTACTGTATGATTGATAAAAATAGTAGCAACTGCTTAGATAGGAAAATATGATTCGGTCTACGTGCAAACCCATCACACAGTGTGGTTCAAAACCTGCCCGCTACCAGGTCACAGAAAGATTAGGGCCAAGATAACTTATTTTGGTGTAAACTTAGTTACAAGGCCCTCTCTTCAAGAGGTCTCACTTTGCTTTGGAAAAGCTCTCTGCTCCAGCATTAGGAAGGTGGGTTTTAATCACAGAATGGTGGAGGTTGGAAGGGCCCTCTGGAGCTCCCCCAGCCCAACCCCCTGCCACAGCAGGGTCACCTCCAGCAGTGGCACAGGATGGTGTCCAGGCGGGTTTGGGATGGCTCCAGAGTCAGAGACTCCACCACCTCTCTGGGCAGCTGTGCCACTGCTCTGCCACCCTCAAAGTAAAGTTCCTCCTCATGTTAAGATGGAACTTTCTATGTTCAAGTTTGTGCCCATTACCTCTTGTCCTGTCACTGGGCACCATTGAAAAAACACTGGTCCCATCCCCCTGGCACCCTCCCCTTAAGGATTTATAAGCATTGATAAGATCCCCCTTCAGTCTTCTCCAGACTAAAAAGCCCCAAGTCCCTCAGCCTTTCCTCGTAAGAAAGGTGCTCCAGTCCCCTCATCATCTCTGTAGCCCTTTGCTGTACGCTCTCTAGTAGTTCCCTGCCCTTCCTGACCCGGGAGCCCAGAACTGCACACAGTGCTCCAGATGCGGCCTCCCCAGGGCAGAGTAGAGGGGGAGGATGACCTCCCTCGCCCTGCTGGCCATGCTCTTCTTGGTGCACCCCAGGATGCCATTGGCCTTCTTGGCCACCAGGGCACATTGCTGACTCATGGTCATCCTGTTGTCCACCAGGACTCCCAGGTCCCTTTCCACAGAGCTGCTCTCCAGGAGGTCAGCCCCCAACCTGTACTGATGCATGGGGTTATTCCTCCCCAGATGCAGTACCCTACACTGCCCTTGTTAAACTTCGTAAGGTTTCTCTCTGCCCAACTCTCCAGCCTGTCCAGGTCACGCTGTATGGCGGCACAGCCTTCCAGCGTGTCAGCCACCCCTCCCAGTTTTG
Source organism: Pluvialis apricaria (assembly GCA_017639485.1). NCBI lineage: Eukaryota > Metazoa > Chordata > Aves > Charadriiformes > Charadriidae > Pluvialis > Pluvialis apricaria. Next base: position 4,602,953 of record CM030024.1, read on the forward strand.
TGTCATCAGCAAACTTGCTGATAGTACACTATCCCTTCACCCAGGTCATTGATGAGTATGTTGAACCGGACTGGACCCAGTACTGACCCCCAGGGAACACCACTTGTTACAAACCTCCAACTGGACTCTGCACCACTAACCACAACCCTCTGAGCTCCATTTGGTGCCTAGTATCACAGAAGCAGTCTGAAGGGATGGCAAGAACTAGCCTAGCTAAGCACGGCCAGAGGGCGCAGCGATTGCTTTGGTTTGGAAATCAGTGGACAAGGAAGAGGCCTTCAGGTACACGTACACACACACGCATGGCCAGGCCAGTCCCTCCAGGCAGAATCACTTCCCCCGGCTCTGATACATCCCCACTTCTAACACAAAATGCACCGTGGATTAACAGGGCATAGTGACCCAATTCAGCACTTTGGGAGAGAAAGCAGAGAATGCCACTTCTTCCCTCAGAAAGAGCCACGTACTACCAGGAACTGCAGAAGTTGCTGCTTTCAGCAAGTTAAACCCAGGAACACAGAGCTGAACTCCCAAGGATGGATTGTTTCCTTTAGCACAGGCAGCCCAAAAAAACTTGCAAAACAGGCAGGCTTCTCGGCTGTTACCAGAGATCCGTCAGCTGCACATGTACTCCTCTCCTTCCCAAGGGCACAGCAGTCTGGGGAGGCAGAATTATCAGCTACGGTTTTAAATCAACCTGCCCCACAACATTTACCTTAGTGAATTACGAAAGGTTTTGTTTATGCAGATGGACGCAACATGGCCTTCACCATCAGCAAGAACCAGCTGGAGGAAGCACGTTAATTGAAGACCGGGCATAGGATATTGAATTCTTCCCAAAAGATCCCACGAAGATAGAGCCTGCTGACTTGGCTGGCAGAAACAGATACTAACAACAGGAACCACAATTTGTTCTCAGTCATATTAAAGATTTAACCCTTTGTTCCTGTCTTTTGCTCACCTGAACACTTGCAGACAAGCAGATGGCCATTACTGCACCATCCCCTCAATTCTCCACAGCAATCCTGCCAGCAGGAATAAAGTCCTAAAATGCATCTTCTGCAGCTGAGAAGCATCTGAGATCCAAACTCCTGTTTCGAATTGTAGTAATCACTGGGTAGCAACTGCAGTATGAGGGCTACGGAGAATGTTTTGGCCTTCATGCTTGCTTGCTGTAACTAAATCGGACAATATAACCTCTATTTCTTATTAATCACGTCTTGATTTTCACTGTTTTGTAAGCATCCTGGAAATAAACATTAAATCCAGGTCTATTCACCTTATGATTGTTGAAAGCCTGAATTGACTTACAAAAAGGCTTATAAGCAAGCTTACAAATATATAACTGACAGTGTGAATCCCTCTCACACACTGGGCAAGTAAATGTACTTGAGAAATTCCAGAAGGAGCCAGCTCTGTGCAATGGAAGTTTTGCCATGTACTGTGACAGTCCCAGCCCTGCTGTCAGCACATATCCAGGGCAAGGGACAAACACCACCCAAAATGCCTGCTCCATTCTTCCCCACCCTTCCTTCCTTCCCCCTGAGCCAGCAGTGGATGGGAAAGAGGCACTCTTCCCCCTGTTCAGAAGCAGAAGTGCCTCGTTTCCTCATTTCCAAAAGCAAATGGGACCTGAAAACTCAGCACAGCTCTAGCAGTCATTTGAATTCTACGCCTGTTGCACCCTGAACGGATGAGTGAATGAGTTATCTGCTGTGGATGCGGAGGATCACTAACAGATAATGCTCGGCACGGCCCACAGGGAAACGGGCTGAGTGGAAAGGCAAAACCTTACTGGAATAACGAGAAGCCCCGAGACCTTATTCTCAGCAGATCTTTGTCCCAGGCATGCAGCCGAGCACAATTCTGCAATGTAATGATGTGCTGAATTTTCCCCTTCCTCCCTCCCTCTCTGAAGGTCACACAAGGACAACCCTTTCTGTTCTCACTAAAAGCCTCTTCCCCGCAGGATTCTTCACGCAGCAAGAAAGGGCATGAGCTGTCCCCCACCCTTCGCTTGCCCCTTTCAAGAGGGCAGTCTACTGTAAGGCTGAAATTCCAATAAAAAGCCAGTTGAGATGGAAGCAGATGAGATATCCCTCCTGTAACATTCAGAGGAAATCATCCAGCAAAGCACAGCTCTTAATAAGAACTAGAATTAAAATTTCCTTAAATAAATATAAGGAAAGAGTCCATGAGGGAGAGCAGCCAACAGGAACAGGGAGTCATGCTCAGGTCAGCCTCCGTTGTCTGTCACCTCGCAGATCTCCCAGGCAGATCATGCCAAGGGCAGGCCAGCCCCGGACGGGACCGGCAGCTTCATGTCGCTGCTCCTATCGACGCCATCTGCAAAAGGAAAGAGCTGCTGCATGCCTGTGGTCCAGCACCAGCACTGTAACAAGGCCCCCAGCAGGTACCGTAGGAGAGCAGCACAGCAAGGGCCTGGGGACCGGGTTCCTTTATCACCCGTAGTCAAATGGCAACCAGCTCACAGGAATTTGTCTGTCTGCATAACTGGGAGACGGAGGAAGGTGAGAAAGGAAGGGTCTGACCGACTGGTGCAACTGTTCCTTCCCCTCTCCAGGAGCCAAAACGTCTGAGTCAAATTTCACCACTGGCTGCTCAGTTGGAGGGACTCTGCTTTCTAGTCATCTCCCAGGGGACAGCAGCAGTTCCTGCCCTGAGGGAGGTCAGGTCTCCAGGCTGGAATTTGGCCCAGCGCTGTGCTCTCTACAAGGAGAGATCACGTCCTAAACGTGTAGATGTCTGCAAGGAGACTGTAGCTCCGAAGGACACACGGGATAGCTGCAACATTCTCTACGGACAGACAACAGGTTACTTACATCCGCAAACACTTATCCTTCCCTCCACTCGCTACCCTCTGTCCGTCCGGGCTCCAATCTGTTGCGTACACCTAGTATGAACGAAAGACACAGTTATCTCTGCTGGTAGGAGAAGTCATTCCTGCTTCTCCTAAACACCTCGGCTTGACCAGACACCTCACCTCGTCTGCATGGCCAGGGAGATCGATGGCCAGTTTCTTCATCTTGGCATCCCAGACCTTCAGCGTGCTGTCACTGCTCCCACTCACCAGCAAGCGGCTGTCGGCTGACCAGGCGATCTGATACACAGCCGACACGTGCCCTCTCAGCGATGTCAGGTACCTGGCGTGAAGGAGGCATGAAGAAGCTGTTAGAGGAGCAGGCAGCTAGGTTTGTTCCAAACCTGCCCTTGCCCAGCCTCCATGTTTCTTCTCCACCTGTGAGCAAGCAAGCACGGTCACGGGATGCCCAGCACACTCCAAGCCAGCACATACAAGGCAGTCAATTGCTATACAGCATCCACAGGTAGTTCAGTCTGTCTAAAAAATCCTCCCAGATGGGCCCAGAGCCTTCTAGAGGACAGAGAGCTCTTCATCTCAACTCCTCTGCCAAGAAGCCTTTATCCATCAGGCAACGCTACAGCTGCACCATACAGATGTGTCCTCTCTGGCTGAGCAGCCTGGATTTAGGAGGACTGTTAAAACTACTGACATGAACCCAAGTTCATCAGTACAAAGGCAAAACAAGGGAAGGATTGCTGCCCCAGCGAGCTCACCAATACTCTAGCAGAAGGTTAAAAGCTGGACTACAGGAGCATCCAAACACCAACAGCGCCATTTGTAACTACAAGAATTTGCATCGTCCAGAACAAGCTGTTCTCTGGCACAGGAACCGTTTAAACTGGGTCAGTCTACAACGTGCAACACACACGTCTTCAGGAGGGCAGCCGAGTGGAACATCCCATCCCACCACGGCTGTGCCTGCCCCGGAGAACCAACCCTGCAGCAGGCAGCATGTGCCGCACGGGTGCCAGGCAGAGCTGTGGCCGGGTGACAGCGGGGTTGCATGCACCCAGCCAAGCACAGACCCTATAACACAAGAAGAGCCAGACAAGGGACTTCCCAAGGGCAGAGAGAGACAGAGGCAGCAGAATTTGCGTGAGTTCAGGCTACAGAGATACAGAACACACCAGGGAGTTGCTGACAATGACATTGGGGCCCGTCTCTGCATAACCTGTGCATGACACACAGACACCATATGAGCACCAACTCTGTAACAGAACAAACCAACTCACTTTCCGGTCCTACCATCCCAGAGCTTTATGGACTTGTCAAAGGAAGCACTAGCTATTAGCCGGGTGTCTGGCGAGAAGAGGACTTGGTTAATCAATGCTTGGTGGCCCGTCATTCTCTCTAGCGGCTTCTTGTCTTCTGCTGGTCTCCAAAGAAACAGCGTGAAATCATCTGAGCCAGAGACGAGCCTTTCTGGCTCCTGACCCTGAGAAAGGAATGAAAGAGCTCAAGTCTTGTACAAGCCAGGTGTGGAGAGCCTGGAAGCACATCAGTGTTGGGGTCCACAGCCAACTTTCCACATTTACTGCTTCCACCAGTAATAGCATTAGAAATTACAGTAGGGACAAAAGGGACTTACCCTGACTTGGTCATACCTCTGCTGTGCCTTGTCCTTCAGTTCTGCCACTGAAAGAGGGAAAGAATGAGAGATTTGCAATCCTCACGTGAAAGGAAACTTTATAACCCTGCGATGCCAATTCCAGTCCTGGCTCTGTGGGCCAAGCAGATGCATTTGTGACTGCTCAGCCACGTTCTCTTTGCCAAGCGCAATATTTGGAGAAAAAGTCCTTGAAAATAGAGCGGCCTTCCCATCCCCCAGACTGCTCGACCCTGTGCATGGACAAGGAAGATCACGGCTGCCAGCATGACTGACACCAGCACAGGACCTGCTTCCAGCTCTCAAGACTGCTTTGGCTTATGGCAGCATTAAGAAGAGACATCAGGTCTCCTCGCTATCCTCCCCACCGCCTCCTCCAGCCTGCAACACGGGTGCTGCACTTACAGGAGCCGCTCACGTCCTGTGGGTTGATGGTGGCTTCAGCAGGTTCGAAGGCACCAGTGCGGAGAACATAGTCGGTGCTAAGGGCCATGGTGTTCACCCAGTGAGCGTGGCCCTGCAAGGTGCGGCAGAGGACCCCCTGGAAACAAAACCACCTGCTTAGAGAGGGATGGGCAGGACAGAGCCAGACGGCGCAGGACCCACCAGACCCCCTGCGCTGCAGGGACCAACCCTAAACTTTCCAAACTCTCCTGCCCAAGAGGCGGGCAGGGCTGCAGCCAAGCTTAACAGGGAAGAAACACCGCTGTTGAGCTTCAGGGACCAGTTTCTCACAGGACCTTGCAAGGAACTCCCTCCAAAACAGGCCACTCCAGGAGCATTTTCAGCTTTTAGCCCCATTTTACACTTTAGGGATGAAAACATTGCACAACAGCTACCCCTTCCAAATGGTGTCAAGCAACAGGCTCTGACAGGCGAAGAGGATACAGCACCCACTCTGCACCTCCATTTTCCAAGGCACAAGCTGTGCCAGGAAGAGCAGACAAAGCCACAACACAACATGTCCACCCCGCTTCGCCAGCAGCCCCAGGGCCGCCCGCCTGACTTACGTCCTGGGTCCTCCAGACTTTGATGGTCCTGTCCTGGGAGGAGGAATAGAGCAAGCCGTCGCCGCCCCACTTCACACATGTCACCGACTGTGTGTGGCTTGTGAGGATTTTGTCGCACCTGCCCATCAGCGTGTCCCAGATGCGGATGCTGCCATCCTTGGAGGCGCTTGCCAGGTAGCGGCACTCTGGGTTTCTGGGCAAAAAGAAGATCAAATCTGTTTGCACAGTGCACAGAGCTCCTCCACCAAGCTCTTCTCCCATCAGCCCCAGAGGATTCAAGGACCCAGAAGTCAATAAAAGACAAATTTCTCTTTTCGCTTAAGATCAGAGAGGCCGGGCAGGGGTTGAGTGCTGACCTATGGAGAACAAGATCCCACAGGGCCAGAGAGAAGCAGATAGAGGCTTCCCTCAGAAACCTTCTCCAGGGCTGCACACTAACGGCATCAATCCAGGGTAAACCTGGCACCTGAGACCTTGGCAATGACCTTGTTTTCACAGGAGGGACCTTCAACCCACTGGCTAACGAGGGGACCACAAACTGGTACCTTCCCCGGGCGCTGGCTGGAGAGAGCCCTGGGCAGGGGGACTGGTCTGCCTTACGCAGGCAGCACACACCAGCAGCAACGGGAACGCGTCAGATGCTCCCCTGCCTATGCCATGCTCTGCCTCTGGCAGGAAACGTGCCAGCCCACGGACACAGAGTGCCACTGTGCTGGCAGGGCTGAAAGCAGCAACATCCGTCCACATGGCTCAAGGGGGGCAAGTTTAACACATCTGGAAGCAGCTGGCCACAACTCAGCAAGGACAGGGGAGCCACAGCCCTCCGTCCTTTGCACAACATCTTTATCACTCAACACGGTTTCAACACCAAAGAAAGCGGTCCCTGGCACCAGCAGCGGTGAGGAAGAGCACGGCCTCCCCTGCTGTGCAGAAACTGAGCTGGGAGCGCAGCTGGCTGGAGACAGACAAGTGGAGCCCTGGCAGGGTCATCTCCCTCCTCGCCATTTCCTCATCCTCCTTTATAATCAGTTTTTGCTAATCCAGTTAATTGTTTGCAAATAGCTGGAGTTTCCTACTGGAAAATTCAATTTGCAGGGCTCTGCTCTGAAGGCCCTTTTTTCTTTCTTTTTATTTATTTATTTCTATAATGTCTTGGATTATTGGCTACAACTGTCCTCCTCCGCCCATCTCTCCCAGACAGAGCTTTAGCTGATCGAAGGGATAAGGGGATTGCACCGTTAATCAGTGCTCATGATAAACGAACAGGACGACAGAGGCAACCAGGATGCAGGAGAGCAGAAAGGCAGTGCTCTGCAGAGCCCGAGCTCGGGCACCACGTGGGCAGGCTTTCCTGCTCCCAGCTCAGCACGCTGGGGAGAAGCATATCAAATGTTCATCCAGCATCATGAAAACACGGCTTTCCATGGGCAGGTATGTCTCACGTACAGGGGGAAAGCGGCACAGCCTGGCAGCGATGTCCCCAGCGCCCTCACAGGGACTGTGAGCAGTGCCTGGGCTAGATGCATCTTTCCCAGCCCACCTTGAGGGCCTTTCTCCTGCACGCACCCCCTCTGCACAGCGTAACAGGAGAAAGGCAAACAGGAGCAGTGCCCTTCAGGTCAGGCCGCTCTTTTCCATACGAGCAAAGGGGAAGGGCTGAGCTGGCCCTTCACTTACATGTGGAGCGGCTCCCAGCACAGACACGTGATCCATTTGGAGTGGCCAGAGAGCACCCGGCCGATCTGATTGCCGGTGGCCGGGTCCCAGAGAAATATCTGTCCAAGAGAGGAAGCAAGAGGGTCGCGTCAGGCCACACACATCATGTGAATCCCAGGGACATTCGGGCTCCGGTTAGAAAGGATAGGTGTCCTTGGGGTCGCATTTACATTGGCAGAAGCAGAGAGCAGAACGGGAGGGGGGCAGGAGGGCTGGATGCCTTTCCAGATCCCTGCAGCAATCAGCTGACACCTCAAAGCATGAGACCCGATCGCCCTCCTCTCTGCCTAAAACATTGCTGCTACAAAAATATCTGCCTCAACTCAAAACCAATCCAGGTCCCCAAAAAGCCAGCCTGAGCCTTTGACATTCTGTGCCAGAGAGCTAGCGAATGTTTGCAGAGCACGATGAAAGCCAGAGCGCGCTAAATGCTACTTATTATCGGTTTCTGTGGGTGGGACACATGCTGGTTTTCTCTTGTTTTTTCACTCTCTACATAAATGTTCATCTAAAGAGCCAAGGCATTAGTCATCTGCTACTTAAAAACCCGGGAGAAACAGGGAAACAGAGGACAAGCAGCTCCCTGGGTTAGATTAAAGCCAGAATAGCACCAAACCAGGGCAGAGCCACCCCGGCCCGGCCTGTGTCCCTGGGGCTGGTACCAAAGCAGCCCAGCGGAGCGGCCACTCGGAAACCGAGCGTGGGACAGCAGCGCTCGGCAGCTCCGTGACTGCTCTTCGTTACTCCCAGACTACTCAAAGGTCAGGTAAAACAACTGCCCACCTGCAGCTCAGCAACTTACTGACTCGCTTTCAATTGCCCACCAGCGCTCCCGCTTCCCCAGGCGTTTCTGTGCGCACCTTAAGCACGCACATCGTGCCCCACAGCCGGGGCAGGGCCTCCTTCGCATTCCTCTAAGAGGGAATTCGGCTGTGTCTGAGCAGGAGTGCTGCGAAACAGGCTGCTGCTGCGCGCTGCTGCACGTCTGGGTCATGCAAACTGCAGTCCTGGCTTGGCCGGACGATACCCTTTCTCGCTCCAGACGCCTCCCTCGTGATGGAGCCGTCTGCCAAGGACCACATTCAAAACCCAGACTCTTTCCTGCGCGGAGGGAAAACGTCTGCCACAAGACAGCACGGCTCAGCGGCAAGAGGTCTACAAAAGCGACAAAGCCGGAGCTCTGCCCGGCACAGAGTTCAGAGACGCCACTCGCAACTACTGCAACACATCCACATGCAAAGCTCCCCTGGGGAACGGGAATCCTGCTCAGAACAACTGGATACAGCCCTCACGCCCCAGAAAAAAACAAGTCTTTGCCCCTAATGCCCCGAAGCCGCTTTATCAGGTTTCATTTCAGTTCAAAACCGGGCTGCAGAGGGTCTCCACGCTCCCACAGACCTCCGTGGCGCAGCTGTCGGGGCACTTGGCCCTGTGCCGAGGGACCCGGGAGCCAACACGTACCTGGCTGTTCTTGCAGCCCGAAGCCAACTTCTTGCCGTCGGGCGACCAGGCGATGCTGAGCACCCAGTGCCGGTGACCTGGCAGAGAGAGCACGAGCGAGCGTGAGCGGAAAGCTGTGACTGTCTGTCCCTGGTGTCCAGCACGTGGCCACTCCGAGGCAGCGGTAACCCTCTGCGTTCCTCCTGGCCAGACCCTCTTCCTCCGCTTCGTTAATGAAAGAGAGCTGCTCCCTCCCGGAGCCCCAGTGCCAGCCTGCACGGCTCAGGCAGCGGCCAGGCTCTGCTCCGTCCCCTGGAGCAGGCAGGGGGTCCCTGAGGGAGGGGGGTCGGGAGCTGCCCTCCCAGGACACCCCAAAACACACCTTTGGCTGTGAACTGTGGCGTCTCCGTGCTGAGGTCCCAGAAGCGGACAGTGGTGTCTCCAGAGCCGCTCGCCAGGTACCTGGGGGAGGAAGAAGAGCCCGGCTCAGTGAGGGGGAGACGACAGCGGCCGCTGCCTTGCCCCGAGCCCCCCACCCGCAGCCAGCCCCTCGTACTTTCCCGTGGGGCTGAAGGCTACGGAGATGACGGCCTCGGTGTGCCCCTCCAGGGAGCTGGTGCAGCGCGTCACCGCCCGCACCCTGAACACCGCCTGCGGTTGGTAGATGATGTCCAGGACCTTCTCCGTCTCCACAGTCTGCCCCGCCAGGGTCTTCTCCAGTGACGCCACGATCTCGGCATCGTGGACGAAGAAGGCGAGAGGTACCGGCTCATCCTGGGGGAGAATGAATGGGCAGGAGGGGTAGTGATGGGTGGGCTTGGGAGGGTGCCGAGGGGGCTCGGGGGGGTTCTCACCTTCTGCAGGAGGGCGTTGCAGACCAGCTGCAGCTTGTCGGGGGTGATGGTGACCGGCACGTCGAAGGGGGACCCCAAGGACTCCCCTGCTTCATCCCGGAACTGGATCAGGAGCCGCTGCACGTCCTCGTCCGGCGACATGGTCTGCGGGACAGCGGGCTCAGGGGCGGGGAGGGGGGACAGCCCCACAGCCCCCCACCCGGGCAACGATACCCGCCTGGGGGGAAGGGGCCGCTACGGAGGAACGCGGCGTGGAGCCCGCGGGAGGGAGAAAAACCCCACCGGGTCCCCACGCCGGATGGGGGCAGGAGCCGCACCGGTGAGCCCCGGGGAGGGGGTCAGGAAGGCCCGGAGCGCCCCAGCACCCACACCCCTCCAGCACCTACATGCGCTCCCAGCCGCGCCCCGCTCCCCTCCGCCCCCCCCCCCGCGGTCCCGGTGCGCCCCGCTCCCCTCCGCCCCCCCCCCGCGGTCCCGGTGCGCCCCGCTCCCCTCCGCCCCCCGCCGCGGTCCCGGTGCGCCCCGCTCCCCTCCGCCCCCCCGCCGCGGTCCCGGTGCGCCCCGCTCCCCTCCGCCCCCCCCGCGGCCCCGGCCCCGCTCACCGCGGCCATGTGCCCGCGCGACCCACGTGCGCCGGAAGTGGTCCCTGGGCGGCGCCGCGCGCTGCGCTGCTGCCCCCTGGCGGCCGGCGGGGGAAGGGGGGGGGGGGGCAGCGCCGCGCCCTCGGGGCCGCGGGTTCGAGGCCGCGGTGGGCGCGTTCCGCCCCGGGAGGTCGGGGCCGCTGCGGGGTATTTCCCGTGGTGACCACACTGGTGATTTTTATCGTTTTTCTAAAATAAAAAGCAGCAAAGTCAGGACAAGTTACCCCAAATATCCCATTCCAATAAAAGCCAACACTGCAGCCTGCCCAGTTGTGGGGTGGGTGAACACTTTTGGGTAAAGGTGAGAGGCGCGGGGGCTGCAATCAAACTTGGCGTATTCACCATACAAACGCTGACTCATGGGGCTGGCCAGGGCGGGAGGAGATCTTGCACTGAGAGACTCAATTCTGTCACGGAAACCCTCAACACAGTGAGAAATTCAACATCACCCACCCCATCCAGCACAAACCAGACAGAACCACAGCAACCATCAGACATCCACAACCCCCGAGATCAACGCTCCATCAAATCTAAGCACCGCTTATGGAGAGAAGAGGAAAAACTGGCAGGTGGGTCTAGATCAACAACCAAGCCGTGCTTTAGCCCTTGGCCTTGGCTTGCTGTGCTTGAAGCACAGCAGCTTTGAGAAGTTGTTCTCCTCAGAGCAGGAGAGGCCCCGCAAACAAGGTGGAGTCCTGGCAGGGATTTATTCCTCCCTTGTTTTTTTGATGGATGTTTTTTCTTACCAGTCTGCGGGAGCTGCAGCACTACAGGTCTTTGCGACTGAGCCCACTCGAGATGAGCTGAGCCTCTCGCACATCCACCCCAGGCAGCGCAGCAGCTGAAGGAAGCACAGCCCCAAGCAATACCTGTGCCCAAACCTGCAGCCTGCAATCCCCGAACACACTCAGCTGGTTACTTGGGATCCTGCCAAGGTAGAAAAATGAGTAAGCACTGCACACAGAACAGATAAGGGTTTCGCTTTCGCACACAGAAGAGGAATCGAGTGTGTGTGCGCAGCTCAGTACGGTGCTGCAGGACCAAGCCCTGCCCCTTCTGCCTAATTCCAAGCCCAAACACCTCATCTAGTATTCACATAGAAATTATTCTTATTTCACCACATGGCACTTAACACCATCCACTAAATTTAGCGTGTGCAAGTCTACCAAGGTCAAATTGTTCAGGGGTTTGTTTCTTGTATAAACCCCCAAGACTCACATTGAAAAAAACCCATGTAAAGTCAAATCCCATCAAAACAGAAAACTGACAAATTTTAATATTTATATATTTTAAATCAAAACACAATTAAATATAGTATGGTTTAAGTACATGAATACTTGGGCATGAGAGAAATAAGAGGTGGTACATAGTACCAAAAACCTATACACAGCCTTTTTTGCTTTGTTATAGACAATACAGTGTGTCTCTATACAATCGAATATTGCAACAGAATAACACTTGCTAGTCAATCAAGATATTCTGAACATTGGAGATGATTTTAGTTCTTTGCAAAGTGATTTTTTTTTTTTGCACAAGTTTGAGGAAAAAAGCAATCGTAAGAGTAAAGTAAAAAACCCAAAAGAGAAGTGTTGTATACTAAAAATGCAGCGATAACATAATGGTGAGAGTTACTGAGTACTTTCGATACCCTGCAAAATCAATTCACTGCAAAAAAAAAAAAAAAAAAAGAGGTGCTGTGTAATACAGTGACTTTTTAATTTAAAGGTTTTGCAAGTTGCAAGTGTTGACAATGTCAGGGAGAAGGCCAGAGGTCATTCAAAATTTTCTTTGTAAACCAAACATCTGGAATTAAGATACTATGTTGGTTGGAGGACAACAAGCTATGGAGAATGGCAGCAATTACTTTTTTCCTTGCTCATGGGATGGAGAGGAAAGAAAATGGAGCGGTCTACAGTCTCCTCAAAACATGGGCTGCATTCAGAGCCGGGCTCGGGAGCAGAGGGTGGCACGAGTGCGAGATTGGCTTTCGAGTCTGCTCTGTGCTGGAAGCAGGGGGGGGGTGTGTGTGCAGGTGTATGAGCGCAACAAGGAAAAGTTACACTGTCCAGGCTTCGCTCCTGATCATTCTACGCTGCCTTCAAAGGTAATGTAGTTATGAAGTAAAATACATTTATCTTACAGTTCAATACGCATCTATTTCAAGTAAGGAAAAATTAAACTTAAAACTTTTTAGGTCATTCACTGCCAATGAATTCACCATTTCAGGTTCACTTCTTCAATGGCCAATGTTGGGGATGCGCCCCATGGCCTTTCCAATTATGTGTTTAAAAATTACAAGTAGTAGAACTAGAAACTACAGCAAAACCTTCCCCTCTCTGTTGTGGCTTGTGTCCCATTCCAGATATTTTGCTTAAAAGTCCTTTAGAGACAGGGTCAAGTATTTGTGAAGTTGATCAGTTTCTCAGTGACACATTCGTAAACTGCATCTTCATCTCTTTAAAAACCATCATTATTGTGAATGCCACATACAACAGGAAAAAGTGTTTCTTCACGCTCTACAGTGGAGGTACAGGATTGCTTCTTTTTCATTCTTCTTTATAAATGAGGGAGATTTCAGCTGTTGGAGTAACAGTGCTTTGTTTTTATTGGCTGTGTTAAAGAATCCACCAAAAGGGAAAGTTCACTCATTCTTGAAGCAGAAAACCAGATTTCCTATTCTGGTGCTCCTAAAATCATAGCTGGAAAAGGAAAAATGGGGTTAGAGTTCATTTTACTCTAAAACATACGAGGCAAATACTCCATTAAAAGACATTTTGCGTTTAACAATGCTGAAACCAGGTATGCTTATGAGCTGCGGAGAGGGAAAAGAAAAAAAACACAAAACACCAAACCACAACACACTCAACCTTCCGATTACTGTAACCATACTTGCTTAATTGCATCCAGAGCCTCTGCAGCCAGTTGGTATTTCTAAATACTGTGCGGAGCGACCTTTTCATCTAGCCAGACTGCAATTATATCGTTTGCAGCCAAGCAATTAAGTGAAATCATTATACAAGTAATTTAAATATAACTGCTCTAGAAAAAAGGAAACAGTCGCATAGTGAAACTATTGATCCATCCATTTGGGCCCAATCACTGCACACATGTTGACCTTCAATAATTTAAAAGTTAAGTGTAAGTTAAAAAGAGTCAGATGCCTAAAAGCCAGAAGTACCAGAAACTAACTTCGTAAACTGCTGTCTTCATTATTTCACAAAATCTCTTGCGTCAGAACTGGTTTTTAAACAGAGAACACGTGGACTTGTACAACAAAAAAGTCACTGAAAAACAATATGCAACACTAAACCACTGGTCTATCAACACAGCTACTGCGTCTTTTTTTAAAACCAGCGTGGGCACAGCACTCTAAGTTAGTGCACCCAACAAGACAACTTCCCAGCTGTTGAGCTTTATTGACACTTTAGGCAAATATACCAGCATTCGTTAACATGAAACAGCAAGTGTGAACTCAAATAAGGAATTACAGTATTGATTCTGCAACACAAATCACCCTTTTAAATAACAGGGCAGTTTGTAAAGACTCAAAATGAACAAAGAATTTTAATGCTTGCATAGGAGAACAACTGCAGGTGTCTGTGAAGGAATTCCTATATCATATTTTGGCTGAAACACTTCCAACCTTCGCTTCTTCATATCATGCTAGGCTAGTTTGAACATTTACCAGCGTGGGTTTCAGATGCTCTAGGAAGGCAAGCAAGAGCTCCGCTCCTCCCACAGTCTGGCTTAACTCAGATAAAGACACACTGCCTTTCCACCCCCTTACCTTCGTAACCTTCTCCGAAGGCTGTTCACATTGCGCCTGCTGCATTACGTCATTGACTATCATCTTTGCTATCCTCCAAGCCATCTCTTCTTGAGCCTGCGTAGAAGAAACATCCCAAAATACAGATAGCTTCAAGTTCTTGAAAATAAAAATACAGTCGCCTCAGCATAATTCACACGTTCAACCTTGGAGAGACGGTTAACCTTCCCAACTCAGTGACCTGTAGTAAACATATCCTCCCTTGATGGAAATGCATCTGGTTTCCAAGTACAGCAGTAACCTCAATTATTGTGAATATTTATGGCTGGATGCAATTTCCAAGACAGTTAATGAAGTTTTTAGACTCATCTGTTGGGGATTTGTCCAAGCCCCTCCGAGGGGGAAAAACGCAGCGTATAATCCATGTGCAGCGGTCACTTCACAGTAAAAAAAAAAGACCAAGAGCACCTCCACTCCTATTTGTAGATGTATCTTATAACACCATAAAAAGAAAAACCTTGACTGCAAACACCCAGTTCACCATTATATTAGATAAACTAGCAAGCACCAGCAAAAATCAAGCCAGTTTCACACATGCATGCAATTAAATTATATTTAGCATACAGAGTCTGACAGTTCTTGTTGGTGCATAAAATAGATACACGGAGAAACAGCCAGGATTAGGAACTTCAACACTTCTTTTCCCTAATCTACACCGTAAAGTCAGTCACAAGGACAATATAAAAGAGGACACACCTCATCTGTGTTTCCTTGCACCCATTTCTTCATTGCTTGTGAAAACATGGACCCTAGTTGAGATAAAAACACAGCAAGCAAGGTACATTAGCAAACTCTGTGGCACACCTCTTAAAAAGCTAATTCCTTCCATCCTTCTCAAGGGTTTGCACTGCTGGCGTTAGAGAACACAGAAGAGTGGCACGAAAGACAAGGGATTACATGGAGCCATGGTTCATTGGACACTAAGCCTGAACCATTCCTCTTTACCACAGCTGAAAACCAGCATTTACAGCAGATCCCAAACTGGGTGGGAAGCATGTGGAGAGCTCAAGTTCCTTTTCATCTCAAGACCAAATCTTTGAAGGTTTGATCATCAGCTCAGCTGCTAGCGGCTTCCATCCCTGCCAGGTTCCACCGACAGCTCCAACTCCCACAGGCTGCTCATGCTCCCAGGAGTCCAGCTGGACCAGAAAAGCAGGATTTGGCTAGGAAACTGGGCCAGAGATTAGTTTTGCTTCAGTACAGGACAGTCCCCTATATATCTCTATTTGGCTTAAAACAGATCTGGAAAGAGTCAAGAATCTTGCTTATCTTGACTGCAGAAAAGAGGAGTTCTGCAGATGTTTACAGGAATAGACAGGAAGAAGAAAACCAACCTTTTGATTTTTTGACATCAGGCTCTGGTTCAGATTCTCTGATAAACTGTCCCAGGTCACTGACTCGTCCAAATGTCATCTTTCTGAAGAGAGAAGGAGTAAAAGAACCACACAGGTTACCAGGAGAACTTCAGCATTATGGAAAGCTACCAGTCAGAAAAACAAAAAAGCCACCATAATAAAGATTCTAGTGTCTCAATAAAGACTGGTGTTTTACCACCTTTTGCACCTAAAATTGATACACAGGAAAATCTTCAGCTCTTCTCACACATCTGAATTCAAAGTGTATCTTAAAAATTCTTCTAGAAACTAGAAGTAGGCAAATGCTTCAGTGACTCAGCCATGTAATATCAACAGGCAGTGCTAGCGAGTGCTCTACACTATCATAAAAACACGTCATGAGGGAGAAAACAGTTTACACTACCTAAAAGGACAGAAGACTGGTATGCAATAGGAAAGCAAGGTAGCTATAGAAACAAGGAATTTGTGTATGAGATCCACAGAGCAGAAGAGCTTTATAACAAAGAGCAACTTAAGAAACAGAAGAATAGCTGCGCAGTCTGCTGAAGAACTGAAGGATAAGCCCTCCTCTACCACGGGGGTAGGGAGAAATCAAAATTGCGCATTACAATATCAAAGGCGCCTGATCTTATTCTTTTCTGTTCCAACCCCAAATAGGAACTACTTAGCTGTATTCTGGAGTCAGAGGAATAATAACTAGGAAAAAGAGAAAAATCAATTGGAAATATTTTTTCGGGCTGCCATTCTGGTCAGAGAAACATTCACTTTGACATTGATGTTAAATCACACTATCGAAATAAATTTACTGTCAAATATTAAGATATGTACTAATATTGCAACATCTCGCATTTATGCATACTCTCAATGAAGGAGGACACAGCAAAAATGAAAACAGAGGTGAAACACATAACTACAAAGAATGAGATACACTGAATGAACCTTACCCTGCATACGTTCGTTGATACAAAGATTCTGGATCCAGACTTGCAGCATCTACAATTATTGCTTCATCAAAATTTTTCAGGATTTTAACATTAGCCTTTTTGACATTGGACTACAAATAAAAATTCTAAGTATTAGTGCCCAATGCAGACAACTAACAGCTTCTTAACAAACTGCTACTTTAGTGCTTTCACACTTTGACAAACCTCCATAAAGTCTCTAAGCAAGCACAGAAGAATTAACCAGCAATCTACACAGCCATGAATTCCTAACTCACTATGACATCGTTTTTAAACAGAGGATGATAAAGTTATATGAACAGAGCCAAAGACACAAGGTACAGGTCAGCATACGTATGCGTAAGGATGGCTGTCTAAACATTATCAACTGAACGGATCTGTGCACATGTGCAATTTGTTTGTGAGTATATAACACTGAACTACCTCAAAAGCTGCATCAGCTTCACGCATCCCTCTCATGGACTTGGTAAGCAATTCCCAAATACACTATGCTTCCCCCACACACAGAGAACAAACATTTATCTTTTGGCCTAGAGTATTTATATAAGATTACGAAAAAAAAAAGTCAAGCAAACAGAGCAACAGCAGGGAGAGCACAAACACACAGCAATCTATTAGCACCTTAACACAGAAGAGAAACATTTATGGCAGCTGCCCTGCAAACTCCTTTCCCGCTGCTCTGCGTAAGCACTGTTTTTTATGCAAAAATATGCAGAGACCCAGAGATTCTTCTATTCAGATAAGCAGGAATGCACACCACAAAATGCAGCAATTCATTCCTAACTTGTCCGAGCCAGCCAATTACCAGCAGCTTCTCCTCCTCAGATTATAAGGCAGCAGGATATTTCAAGATGGTCAGAACACAGATTTTATTCCCCATTTCCCAACAAGGTGGGAATATTCCCTCCTTGCAAATTAGGAGGTTTAAAAATATTACAGTTAGCAGAGTTTCACGTTGCTTGAAACACAGTACATCAATAACGTTGTTCTAGATACTGCATTTAAAACCCGTGGTAGCACTGCAGCATTCAATAAAGGCAACTCAGCAAAAGCAGTTCTAGCTTAGCTTTTCTGCTCTCAGCTGGGCTTGCAGTTTGCAAGCTGACCTGGGTACATATAAGCTAGAATCTGCTTATCCTCTCTTCCTTCACATCTGAATGAAGCAAAGCTGGAGTTTTTGGAACTCTTGGTTAAAAACACATCTCTGACGTTACCGGGATGGTTTCAGAGCGTAACGAGCTCCACTGCCCGTCTCTGAGGCTACGCCCACACGGGAACACAGCTCTCGGAAAGCGGCACCATGAAAGGCAGTAAAAAAGAAAGACGCTGACCCACAACCAGGGCACTGTGCAAAGCTAATACACAGCGGACATTTCCCAATGACTTTGGAAGGGTAACAGAGCCGAAGAAGCCCAGTCACATTCTTGTTTCTACACAGTAGCCGCATAGCTCTAATCGTGCTTAACGAACAATTAGAATGCCTTACCCAGCAATGGTCTTTTTTTTATGCCCAGCTTTACATCAAACTATATACATGCAAACAAAATGCAGGTATCACCCCTCAGCTCAGAGCATCTTGGTGGCAATACAGGAAAGTGGCAGAGCTCTCTTTTGGGAAGGTCAGGAGCCTGGCCATTTTCTATCAGAGCAGCACGATCAGCTAGCAGACAGTAGGGAAAAGTCTGCTGAGACAAACTAGCGAACACCACCTGGTCAGATATTAACTGTCTCTACGGGTGAGTAGACAGATGCCTTAAACCCTAGAACTGAGTGGACTCTTCAGGACACAAGATCTGGCACTTTCATAGAACTGAGCACACAAAACTTGTATATTTATATTTAAATTCTATAGCATATTCATAAGTGTCATTTTTTTCCTGGTTATAACTACGGTATTGATAAAAGATATTTCTAGTAAAAAGCATTCTTAAGTGTTATGGCACTACCAAACAGTCTGCAGTGAATATTAACAGCTTAATAAAAACATAACTTTGATGCAAAGAACTAAAGGCAGTACGAGACTTTGGGTACAACAAATACGACAGATACCCTTCCACACCAATACCGTTCCTTTGAACTTAGCAGCAGGTAGACTAAACGTGTCCTAATACAACACAAGTTTTAATGTTAAAGTGTAATGGGAAGCTTCAAACTACAAGATGTTTCCTTACAGTGGAGGAACTTTGACATTGATACAGAAAAGCGACTGCAGCATTTCCTATAACAGAACCAAACCACGAAACTCATACCTGGGAGGCAGAGCCATCTGGGCCCCCTATAGAATCACTGTCAGGAGAGCTACCGGGGCCATGAATACTCAGTGCAATATTCCCTCCTGGAAATTCATCTCCTCGGACTGAATGGATGAGATCATTCAAGTATTTGTAGTACAGGTTGCTGGACAAGAAACCAGGTAAAAAAACCTGAGAGACAGAAGAAGGAGTCCTCTTTAACCAAGGCTGCTCCGCACAATTACTGTAGATCATTTGCAGAACAGAAGGGACACACAAACATCTCAGTCCTTGTGTAGATGGTACACAAATAGAAGTATCCACACACAGAATTATTCTGGATTAGTGACTGCATTGCATTAAATTTGAATCCTACTGCAAAATGAACAAAAGAACTGCATATTGACCAAATGCTCCAATAACTGGAACTGAAGTTCAGATTTTTTTCTTCCTCTAGAAAAGCCTGACAACCCAACAGGCTTACAGTTGCTTTGCTATGCTGTTCAAAAGTCATCTGCAGCTCCAGAATCAAATTATTAATCTCTAGTATCCAGGTATCCCAGGGTTACACTATTAGCCACACCACTGGTATTAGACCTGCAAACAACTGCTCCTAGCAGGAAGGAAATTTTTCTGAAGATATATAATAAGCTGTTGATAGCAATTCACATGGGAGGAAATTCTGTTACTTCCATTAAAACGCAATAATCACCCGAGACAAACATTTCGCAGAGAACTAACAGAAGCCAGTGGGCAGTATCTTTTCAAATCAGGCTGGGGAAAACACTCTCGCAAATTTTACTAAAGCTGTTATATTAACCAGGTAACTGGTTAGTTAGAAGTTCTACTGGTCAGTAGAAGAATGGGACAAGTCAGAGATGCAGAAGGGGACACTTGACACGCTGCAGAACCTCCACACCATCTTTACTGTCAAAACCATTCTGCAGAAGGTATCTCACCGTCTCCATGGTAGTCCACGCCTGCCGTAAGGGAGTAGTGAAACAGTTAGGGAGAGGACCACCTTCCCTGCAGATGTTGGATTCAATCTCTAACCTCACCGAGTCATCGAATCCGAGCGGATGCGTGGCTTGAAGGGAGAAGTATCTGCAGCACCGGACAGGGGAAGAAGACAACACAAAAGGGTTTGCAAAACTTTGCAGGCAGTTAGTACCCACCCTTTCCACCGGAGACCCTTAATCATGCTGCAGCCACTAGATGGTGCTGGCTTCAAAACCGGACATAAAACTGAGCCTCCCTAACTACAGGGGAAGAAAATCCCCAATTCACAGAACAATTTTTGATAAAGCTTTGCCCTGAAGACACAGAGAAAAAGAGAGCATCATCTGACTACTGACGAGCAGAATCTTACACGCACAGCTTTGTAGCAGGGAAGCAGGAAAAACCCAGAACTCTGAAGCATTTGCTATGCTAATTGCATCGTTGAAAACTGAGTTTATGGATGGAGTGGGGGAGTGACTGATCAAAGTCAGAGTGAATTGATTGCTTCCTCTCCAATTATTATTGCCTACTAGGGTACAATTCAACAAGCTTGTGGCAATGAATCTCACGCTTACACTTAAGGACAAACTTTTTCTCAAAGCAGTTTTGATGACTGTCTTCCAGTTCCACTATTGCTAAGGCAAAGCACAAAATAAAGGAAAAAAAGTTACACTACTGAGAGCAAGAGAAAAGTTTGATATTAAAAGGGATCTGGTCATCTCCTTAAAAAAAGGAAAATATTTTGAAATGCTAAGAACAAGCACTATTTGGCTTTTACAAGGTGTGACAACAGCTCCTACAGCCTACTTTAAACGGACAACAGTATCTGAACCTTAATGTTTTTCTACAGTGACGCATCTCCTATTAGGTTTAAATCCTTTACATTTTCAAATGGCAACCAATTGGTTTCAATATCTCATGACCAAACATTAACTCAAACAATCAAGTCCTGAAAATTCTGAATTGTGTTTAAGGACAGAGTTCTTATAAGTCCTTATAAGGATTTTCTCCTCATGTATAAAGAAAAATTTTAGAAGTTCTTGCGTGTATACACATCGAAGGCTGCCTTAAAATGCATTTCAGCATAACAATGCAAGACTGCACAGTTATGTTTTGAACCTGAAAAGTTCCTTTTGCACAGTGTAACACAAAACTACAAGCACAACATTAGAGCTTCAGAAACAAGTAATTGTTGAACTCCCTCACTTGTCATATAAAATCATGGCATCATTCTGTGCTTCTTGCCCATCATACTGGCCTTTTTTGGCAGCAAGTTGAGACTGGAAGTTATCTGCTGCCAACCAGAACTGCAATACGTTAACTGCATCTTCCTTCTCCATGTACTGGAAGGGAAATTAAAAAAGAGAAATTAAAGAAGTTTTCACAAGAAACTTTTAATAAGCATAGACAAACCTGCTCCTTCCCATTTAAAACAAAAAACACAGCCCATATATTAACGATGCAAAGTTGTCACCAGGGCATATAAATATTCTGAATTTTCAGATACAGTTTTGCAGACAGATTTAGTTTGTTTACAAAAGAAAAAAAACTTGTGATATTTCTGTACTGATTTTCACATTGAGTTTGCAACTACTATTTACTAAAGACAGAAGAAACAGTATTTTCATGCTATGCTTAACTGACATTGAACTCTGCATATTGTCTCAGCTTCCCAGCTTGGCGTTTCAAACTTCATTGGCTTGTCAGACCATCAGGACAAGTATTTTACTATTAACAGACGATTCCCTAAATGTATAGGGCCCCACAACGGTAAAATCATACATTTAACCTACCACATTCCAATCTGGTACCCTCTCTAAGCAAAGCTAGTGAATTATTTTTTATCTGTAAGAATGCTTAAGGCTTTCAAAGTCACTACTTCATTTGGCAAGATTAAGGCGACTGACAAAGCTTCTACAAAGCAGAGACCCTCAGAAGCACTCATTAACTGGAGAAGATACGCACGAATACTCATTCTACAATGCGGTGTACAGGTCTGAACATTTGAAATAGTGCTACACATGGGCAGGAAACAGTCTTCTGCATTTTTTCCCGGAGAAACATACACCTCATCTTTTTTATGGTACTTGAGGTGTCTTTATTAGAGTCATCAGGGAATGAATAGTTTTTTCCATTTGACAGAAAGGAATAAAAAAAGCAAACGCAAAACCTAACACTCACCTCAGAGAAATAGAATAGGGCTGATTCACAGAAAAGTATGTCAGCCAGATAAACAGTCCCACTAGTCAGCACCTCAATCTGATATTTACAGAAATGATGACTTCGCAAAAATTCACTAAAGTGCCTGCACACAGACAGAATAACAGTTAGTTAATAAGGGTCAAGAGCATTCAAGGCACCTTATAAATCCATCAGTTCTTGCCCCAGAAGGCTTGTACTTTTAGTTGGATAAAAGCAAAACAAGAATCATAGAATGGTTTAGGTTGGAAGGGACCTTGAAGATCATCGAGTTCCAACCCCCCTGCCATAGGCAGGGACACCTCTCACTAGAAAAAGAAATCTCCCAAAGAAATGGTGCAGGCTTACAAATGACACAATAAAGATAGAAAGAATGCAATAACAGCATGCACGTACAGCTTCAGCAAGCGATCACAAGAATGGATTTGGAAGAACAGATCTGAGCAGTCTCAAGTACAGAAGACTGCCAAAAAAAAAGTGATTGTATGGTTATGCCACCATAAACATTTTTAACAGAACAACCTTTTGCAGAAGGACAACAGATACAAGCAGCCAAACCATTCAATCCACTTACTCTTGTTCCATTGCATTAAACACTATTGACTGTGCTGTAACAAAACAGTTAGGGTCCACTTGTCCATCTTCCCCACAAATCTTTGCTGCAAAGAAAGACCAGGTTAATGTTAACGTGTGTTTGGCTGATTGAGCTGAAAGACATGAGTGGTGGCTAGTTAATGAAAAATTGCCGTTCAAATCCACTAAAATCAGCTGGTTCTGAGTGTGCAAAAAGAGCTTTTAGAGTACTGCAGATAGCTGAACGATAATATTACAGCTAAAATATTTGATTGAGACTTAAATCTGGATTCGCTCCATAACCACTAGGAATTCTTTCACTAATTTAAGCAAAGTCTCTGAAAGTTCTTCTGGGGACACTGCACAGCACTACTGAAAGGTCAGATCCACTGAAGCTTGTAATGTGATTTACTATCTTTTTACAACTGACTTTAACATTCTTAAAAATAAAAAGAAATACGAGCGCGTGTTATTAAAGGTAAATTTTTAAGGAGAAGGAGGAAGCTCTGAAATGAGTAGGCAGTATACATTCTTACCAACTATGTCATTTCTCATTGCTTCTGTAATAGGTATTGGTTTAGCAGCATCTGGAGAAATATATTTGGTAAAAGTACTAACTGCATCCCGTTCTATACCTACAAGGAAGAAATACAGAATCAAACTTTGAATTCCTTGGCATAGGTCTAAAACGAGGAGTGAATAAGAAATGTCTGCTTTTCAGAAAAGCAAGTATCTAACTATCAGCGACAAGTTTCCTTCCCATGAAGCTTTCGGTCCACTACTCGATACTTTGCTACTGACAAGCTACAGTGACTGTGTTATCTGTAGCCAGGTCACAAGCAGCCCAGCATGGACTGACTAGTGAGATGGAATAAAGCAACAGAGATCTGCATTTCCTACCACCAGACAAGACAGCACCCTCTTCCTCAGCTGCACACCTCAGTCCCAGAATTAACACTTTTCTGGCAAGAACTTCAGTGAAGTTCCCAGTTCCTAGGTCTCATCATAGAGAATGTGAATCACTTGCATTATAAAGAAATTAAAACAAAAAAGTATCTTGAAATGGGATGCCTCAGAATAAGATGTATACTTTACATGTCATCTTTCAAGAGTTGGGACACTGCTCTGGAAGAGAAAAAAATTACATTCCAGACTTATCAGATTTCTCAAAACAGATCTAGTCCTTTCAAATTCTTTCTAGACATCGGAAAGCTGAGGTGCTTTTCATGACTTATGTATCATCGCGTTTGTTTAAGCTACTTTGCGGCTGAGGTTATGTATTGTGGAGGTACGTGATAAATAACTATATGAGAAAGACAAACAGCAAGAGAAAGGGATGCAACACAAGGAAACAGTTGGGCAAACAAAAGGAACCAACATGAAGAAAGGAGCGTTTCCTATTTGTCTGTAGACTTGCACAAACGAGGGAGGACTGAGTAGATGCAAAGTAGAGCAACAGGTTACTGTGCATGTAGCTTACTACCAAAAGTTTTTATTTTAATTTCATCCTTACTTCCAGTAGCCTCTGAAGAGGTGGATTCCAAATGAGAACAAATCAATTACAAGGGGAGGAGCTCTATCAAATAAATCCAAGAACAAAAACAGTATGTTCCACACAAAAATCTCTACAAGTCTCTTGTAACCATTACTTATGTCATTTTACGTGATACAGGATATTTACCTTCCGTGGAAAGTTAATTATCAATTCTCAGCCCCATCATCCAAATTTTCTGCAACTCTTTTAAGCTGGGGGTGGGATGGGTGAGGGAAGAACGGGGACATTGCAATGTTCATCTTCATTTCTTAAAATTACACATGTAAGAACAGAAGTAACCTAAGCTTATTAGAGTACATAATGATTTTGAAGTCTCTTCAGCAGCATATTTATTTTTAAACAACCAGACAGTCAAACAATACACAGCTCAAGCTGACCATTAGCTTATACAGCAAGTTAACTTTACTGATACACAAAATTATTTTCAACCTCACAACATCGTATCATACTTCCTAAGAAGATGTGAGAACCGAGACATCCCACCGTACAAAGCAAGCAGCAGCCAGTATGCTCCCCATCTCCCCACCTTTTTAAAGAAAGGGAACACATGGCACTTACTTTTCATTAGTTTTCCTGACAAGTCTTTTAGTGCAGAGGAGGGGCTGTTTCTATTTGATACCGTAAGCTTGGAAGATTCTTGCTGATCAGCTGGAACAGAATGGGTACCTGTCTCAGATTTTCTTAGACAAAGAACACCGGTATTATCACTCTCCTGACCCGAGAGCACGTGGTTCTGGCTGTTGCTAGTTCTGTCGTTCTTGTCCGAAGCCACTGGCTTGGTCCTGAGCAGATGGACTGTGCTAGAATCCTCCAGTCTCTCCTCAAGCAATCCAGTTGGAGAAGATGACGCCATTTCCTGCTGTTTCGAGGGTGACACTGGCTCTGCCAACGAACTCTGCTTAACTGTGTTCAGGCTATGCGCTCTAATACGAGACCACGTCGTGGAGTGGAAGCTTTCAGCCTCTAACCAAAACTTAACCAAGTGTTCCATTCTGCGTAGTTCCATAAACTGGATAAAATAAGGAAGGGCTACATTGTCCTGCAGAACTTGTTCAAGGGTCTTTGAAAGGCTTGATTTGGTCTCTTGAGCCTGATAATTCAGACACGATCTGCCTAAAGAAAAATATCACGGGAATGAATCCGTATGGTACTACAGACATCAGTATTTGACGCAAAAAATGCCCTGCAATGCAACTGGTGAAGACACAATTCCAACATAATGGTGGTACACGAACCTTTTTTAACAAACAAACGTACTATCCCCATTCAAAACCCTTCTAAAACCCCTTCAAAACACACAGATGTTATTGCATACAGGAGTAAAATTTTTTAATTACCTAAACTACTTGCCTGAAAACCAAAGGAAGGTGAGCATAGCAGTAATATACATAGAATAAAAGAAACGTTGACATTATTATAGAGCTGATGAAGCCTTACCTAAGTCTCCGAAATGAGCAGCTTCCATGTGACTTGGCTGCTTCTTGAGGGCAGCTGTCCGACTGCTTGAAAAAGAGTCCATGTTGGCAGAGATGGCATTAATTGCCACATGGCTTGGTCCTGCAGCCTCCAGCAAGGCATGATTTCTAGTGCTTCTTTGAGGGGAATGTACTGGTATTGGAGCTGGAATCAAGACAGGAGTGATTAAAAGACAAGGATCCCAAGACCTCTTTAAGCAGTATCCAATGCTAAGCACCCCCAAGATATGCTAGAGAGTTTGCAAGAGTCAGTCTTATTAAAAACCTCATTGTACCACTGTCATCTTTGATCAAGGGTCTGATGAGAGTAAAGACCACAGAAATAAAGTTTTATGATAGCAAGAATAAAATCACTTCAACAGATCAGTGGTACCCACCCACCTTATTCAGTAGCTAATCAAAAGACGCCAAGTCTAAGTTTACACATGAAATATTATTCCTCAGTCTTCCTGCTTCCTTGATAACTGCTATCGTAACAGCTTAATACTTTGTCAACAATTTAGTTTAGTTGCAATGTTCTTGCCAATCCATTTCCATATCTTTTTGAAGGCTAAAGTATGTCACAAAATCCTGAACTACGAAGCTATTTGTGAGTTTTAACAAAAATACTTTCCAAAACTATTTTCTTCGCCTCTATTTGGTTTTAAAGAGAAAAAAAGCAATAAGGAAATATCTGTGGATGAAACCCAGGTTATAAGCCTTAACCTCCTCTATCTGTTTCAGAACACAGCTGGCTATTTGAGCCCAAAGAGAAAAAGAAGAACTTCCTCATAAAAGTCTGCCATGAAAAAGCAGCAACTAATTGTTAATTGATGACAAAGCTGAAAAAACAAAACACACTCATAGCGGTTTCAAAAGCTCTCAGGAAATTGCATTTGACTAGGATGTCATGCAAGGACATCTTACACCTCTGACTCTTAAAGCGAGTCAGATGACAGACTCTCTCTGCACACTACTCCCTAATGTGTTTTATCAAGGTGTCAAGCAACTTGGTTTTGATTACTTTCATGCTGCATAACTTTATTTTTATTCACAATTTTGTGACATGCAATGACAGAAGTTGACAATTTCACACTTGTGCATCACGATAACAGATACCTTAGGAGAGTACAGGAGAGTTAAAATGTTTGAACTATTGCAAAGTGTGTCTCCAGTTGCAGTGTTTGGTACCAAGACACTGCTTGCCGCCTCTTACAAAACCTTTGGTATTTAATACCAGCACTAATAGAGAAAACACATTTTTTTCCCAGGCCAAAGGATGGCAGGCAGTTGCTTGGCTGATGACAATAACTGAGGAAAACTTGCTGGAGGCTACTCGTGCAGAACCAGTGCCACACTCCTCATAACAGTTTAGGGGTTTGTGAATTAGATTAAAATTTAATTTTATATTATGAACATTTGAGCCAAAGTTGTTCTACTTAATCTAAAGACCAAGGACCTGCTCCAAAACCTCCAGGTAGCACTACATTTCTAACCTAACATCATACAGATTGTGGAGTAGCTGCTTGCCAAACTGGAAAGATGCTCTCTGTTTCCAGCAGCTCACAATGTGTAAGACAATTTTTACGTTTACTTTTATTTACAGGGTCACCATACTGTAGCCTTTTACCGCTAAACTCTTTCAGCTACTCATTGGAAATTCTAGGCGCGCTGAAATCATGGGGCGTACAATTAAATGGCTGCAACTTACTGTTTCCTATGTTTTATTTGAAAGACAGACCACCAAGGTGAAAAAAGCCTTTAATTTTCTCTTGATATCCAGGTAGCACATTAACAAGTACAGAAAAAAGATTTTGTCTGAGGACATAAAAGTAACAGATCAGATTCACACAAATTACCTCATCTCCTTGCAGTACTGCAATAAAAACTGACAGGATAAATAACCTTGTTTTCCCATGGTTTATAAACTTCCTTCCCATCACTATTTTTTCTCTCGTAACAGATTTAGCAGCAAGATTTCTGTATCACATGGAGCACCATTAGAATAGCTATTCAGTCTGACCAAGATTCAGCTCTTCAGTCTCACGAGGCGTATCAGTCCAAGTTAAATCAGACACTGGCAGCCTCTTTTGCAAATTAGACACGGTTAAGCTGCATTTTCAAAACTGCAAAGTACACTACACATAAGCAAGAAACTTCAGAAGCAATTTGTTGTAGATAAGGAATAACCACTATTTGCAAGGTGACTAAATTGCACGATCACTTTGAATTAAAGCTCATGTCTGACATAATTTAATAACCTTCTGTACTTACAGATTCAGCAAGATGACTAGGAAAGATTAGTTACTATAAATACTCAGAAACAGAATTAAGTTTGGGTTTGCTTTGATTTTAATGCATAGGTCACATCTGTGCTCATTCGTAAGGAAATTATCCCACTGGTTGAAGTAAAAATGGCAGATGATATTAGATATCTGAATTTATAGATAAAATAAATATTGATCTTACTTTTAATTGCTTTCACATCTGTGGTCTTTTCTTGTTCTTTGCCTTTCACTGTAAAACACAAAGGAAAAAGTTAATGCTATTTTGGGTGACCAATGGCATTCACCAGAGAACAGACAAAATTCTCAACCTCAGCAAGTAACAAAATGATAGTTTACATCTGCCTCTGATAAAACTGATCTCTCATTTCAATCTGCACATCTAGAAACTCATAGAGGCTTTCAAAGTTTTTGTGTTGGTTTATTTTCAAAAGCAAAACCTTATCATCTGTAAATTAAGTTTAATGAAATACAGTATGTTAAAATTAACACTGAGAAAGATGCTTGCTGTCTATATGATTAAAGCAAGGCTACATTCAAGGTTACTTTAATAGATAGCATTAACTGGAAAGAATGGGATAGATGCGTTTGAAGTGTAGGGCACTGGCAGATGCTCTCTATGAACTAGAAATCACACATCGAAAAACAGCATCTCCCAGCGCAACACACGCAGCCAGAGAGATCTACATGGAACCAGGTCCACAAAGCCCGAGCCAGCCCATGACTCCTCAGTCATGATGGATACCACAGAAATATTCTGGAAACACACTGCAAATAGTTAATTCTCTAACAAATAATATTGCTTAACTATCACCAAGCCTATGGCAAGAAACTGACGGGAAGATAATAGTTTAAAAAAGTTGTGATGAAAAAGCGATTTTTAAAATTATTGTTTTTTAAAGGAAGCTCCTAAAGGAAGTGAATGAGGTGATCTGTTTAAAACAAAAATAAAGAAACTGAAGGAGTACATAAACAGGATGGCATGAGAAACGAATTAAGTAGTGATATTGAAGAACACGATCTACTAGCAAAACCTTCTCGGGCTGCTCCAGGCTGGGATTATTAGTACAAATAGGTCATCTTCGAACACCGATTGCGGAGTCCTTCCAAACCTAACCACAAATCATAACCCGGCACAATCAAACATTTACATCACAAAACACAAGCAGATTTTAAACACCCCTTCCTATTCTGACCTAAGTATTTTACATATTTTGAAGGGAAACGTCAGTCTCTGCTTATATAATTGTCCTGCACGGTGGTGGTGGCTGCAGCACTGCCGTGCCACCAGCCGTCACTGCGAGAAGCAAAAACGCTGCAGGTCTGCGAATCAGCAACTCAGCATTTAAGATTTAAGCTAGCACAGTCTCTCTCTGATAGAGAGGTTTAAGCCTCCGTTAAAAGAGCTGGATTCTTTTAA
This sequence comes from Pluvialis apricaria, assembly GCA_017639485.1. Taxonomy (NCBI): domain Eukaryota; kingdom Metazoa; phylum Chordata; class Aves; order Charadriiformes; family Charadriidae; genus Pluvialis; species Pluvialis apricaria. The sequence continues at coordinate 4,631,963 of CM030024.1, forward strand.
AACTGAACTCTTGCAGCTGTGGACAGTGAGAATAACCAGCTTTTACATAACTGAGGACGTGCTGATATGCAGGAGAAAAAAAATCACTGAAGAAAATCCACATGTCTGAAGTAACACTGAGGTACAACGGGAACAAAGTAACCTCTATACAGTATTACGAACCTTTATCTTTCCAGAATTATTCCAATAGTTGATTCATTAAACCGATTCCTATCTATCAGCAACAATTCCTGAGTTTCAACAGAAGAGTCCTCCATAAGCCTATTTTCAGTTTAAATACATCTGTTCTTCTTACCAGCTACCCAGTTCCTGTCTAATTACCTACTTATTACTGGTAACGCCAACTCCTGGTTGATGTTCCTAACCTCTTTACACACAGGCTTCTTTTGTCCCCATCAGCTTCAAGCAGAACAAAATGAAGTCGTTAACAGCAGAGAACAAAAGAAAACTCCTGTATGTGACATGACCAAATTTTAGAGAGTAAAGTTTCACTAAAGAAATTTACTTTCACTTTCCTCAAAAATACGGATGTCACTTGGTGTCTGTGTGAAGCCAGAGAGATAACTGCGGTACGCGATGACCAAGGACTAAGAGTTGTGAGAATTTCCAGTAGCAAACCCCATTCACAAAGCAGTAATGTGTCAAACCGACAGAAGCCGGCCACGTGAGATCTGAGAATTTTAATTCACATCTTGAAATACAGAAGAATGAACAAACCTAAACTGTTCACACATGTACGTACACGAAAAACAACATATAACTTCAGAAGTCAGCCAACTAGTAGGACTGTGTATGTTATTTCCAGGATGACCCCACTGAATGAGTGTGTAGTCTGGCTGTTTTCATTGATAACAGTTTCACAAGCTGCCCTCAAGCGCCTGGCTGCTGGTTCAACTGTTATAGTTTAATTTTTCAACCTACTAACCACCAGGTTTTCCAGACCTTTATTTCAAGGCCTATGCTAAAAAAATGTTTCAGTACCGGTTTTGATTTTTCTACATGGTAGTAGTTTTATGAGCCTTGCTATGATTTAATTTTTAAAAATTGTTTTAATTTTTATCCAATGCAATATCCTCTTAAACAATAGCTCAACCCAAGAACACTGATGCTTTTATATGGTTTTGGCCTGCACGCGTCTAGTCTACAGAGTTTTATCGTAAGCCTTAATTTGTTGCCTTTCTCCCAGCTGCAGTTTAAGATCTTTTCTAAAAACCACTATCTAAAATGGAGATTATACAAAACAATATTATTTTATGTACAACCCAGATGAAAGCTTACTTCTCTCCTCTCCTTAACAGCACCTCTCTTGGGCACTTAGTTCTGACTGTGCTTCTCTGACCAAAGATCCTTTAATCAAAGTAACACAAACAGATACTCATTAGACATTTCATGACTTTCTCCCTGAGAAAATTTTTACCAAAGCTTACATTGTTCCTACAATTACGCATCAGGACAGAACATCAGTTCCACAATTCTCTTCATCGACGAAGCAGCAGAAGCTATTTTTGAGCAGTTTATAAGCAGTATGAAAGTTTCATTCTGCAGCTCAACACGAGTATGTAAACACCACAAAAGAATTACGGCACTTGCAAAACCTTCAGTGGACTTCAAGAATCTTCAGAACTACTAATATGAACAGAAGTTTAAACTAATTTCTTCCAGGATTACTGCACTAACCTCCACAAAGAATGAAATTTTCAATGCTGCTACTTTGGCTGAGCAAGCTTACAACAGGGTACATCAGTCAAAAGCAAAAACACCATCTTAGATAATACGTTCTTTCCTCCTAACTCATAGTCTTGCCTCCCGAGATGTCCATTTTGGGCTTTAGTAACTGAGAAATGCTTTAGTGAGGGTTGTATCAGCCACTGCTGGAAGAGCAATGGTCGTATTGCTTGAACTCCAGCATTACGAGATAACAGAACTATTTTCCCAAGAGGCCCTTCCTAAAAGGTGCCACTTTCAACAAAAACCACTCAAACCACATATTGTGCAGATTGAAAGTGTGCTACACTGCATTTCAACACAAGCTGTAGCACAAGCGCCTTCAAAATGCTTCACTCTCAAAGAACATTTGAACTATAACCATTTGTGTTATGGGAATATTATAAATATTTCAGGAGTCCTAAATCTCAAATCTTAGCTTGTGCTCCAGAACATCAACAAGCATATTACAAAATAAATTGTCAATGACTCCTTTGGCTTTTATGAAGAGCTCAGTGTGAGGAGGTGCCTTTTTCCGTCAGGGTTTTTAGCTACTGCTGTAACACGCTTAGCCGATTACACTTTTACGAAACCATTGCATTGTGAAAAAAATAAATATTCTGTAAGCAGGTAAAGAGGCTGAAAAACTGCAGGAGACGTGACACACTTTATACCAGCCCCCCTGACTGTACGAGTCCCCCGTTTCAGAGCCGCTAAGCCCCGCTCCCTCCGTGCGGAAGACGGGCGAAAGCCGCCAGAGCCGCTCCCCGAGCCGCCCCGGGAAGGACGGGGCTGCCCGGGGTCACTGCCACAGCCCCGACGGGCCGGCAGACCGCAGCCGACACCCCCAGGCCTCGCAGCGGCCATGCCCGCACGGCCCCGACCCCCCCCTCCCGCCCTCTTCCCCGAACCCTGAGGGAGGAAAAGGGCCCCGCCGACGGGAGGTGCCGGGACTGACCGTCGTTTGCGGGGAGCTCGCTCCTCAGGGGCCGAGCTTCCTCTCGGGGCCCGGTCGCCGTCCCCGGAGGGGCAGGGCCGGGGCCCAGCAGCTGTGCGGGGGACGAAGGCGGCGGCCGCCCCTCAGCCCCGGGCCTCCCGCCCGCCGCCCCCCTACCTTTCCGCCTGAAGAAGGACATGGTGCCGGGGAGGGGGCGAGGCGGCCGCTGGGGAGGGGGGAAGAAGGGGAGGGAGGGGGCGAGGGCAGCGAGCCGGGCTCCCTATGAATGAGACTCCTTCCTCCGCCCGCCGCCTCCTCTCCCTCCGCCTCTTCCTCCCGCGGAGGCGCCAGCGGCCGCCATGTTGTCAACAACCGCCCCGCTCCCTCTTCCGGGCAGCCGGCGGCGCGCCAAGCATGACGGGATGCGGCCGCGGCCCCCGCCTCACTCAACATGGCCGCCCTGGCAAACCAGCCAATCCGCGAGTCGCGGCGGCCATCTTGGATGAGGGCAAGAAGCTCACGGGAGTCCACGCCGGGGGGGTGGTGGGGGGCGTAGCCATCTTTGATCAGGGCTGGGGCGCCTGGAGAAGTGAGGCGCGGTCGGCCATGTTGGATGAGGGTAGAAGGGCCTCGAGGGGGTGTTTTGGGGACGCTCCGCGGCAATTTGGGCACGTCCCGTGGGCAAAGGTTGACAGCGAGCGAGGGACAGGAGGGAGCGGCATGGCAGGGCCGGTGAGAGCCACGGTGCCAAGTGAAGCATCCTGGAGAACTTGGAGACGTGGGCCCAAAATGTCCCCTTTGGCCACAGGGGCTGGGACAGAGGAGACGTGGCAGCCCGACAGACCTCGCCTGTGTCTGAGCACCGGCGCGGAGTGCGTGGGCTTTGCAGTCCCAATGGAGGCAGCCACAAGCTGTGGGTCCCTCTCTGAGCAAGGGCCCGGTCCCTGCAGGCAAAAGCCACCCTCCCCGTGCCTGAGGTACATGGTGGCAGTGGTGGGTGCATTCATGTGGTGGTGGAGATGTGGCACAGCTTCCCACAGTGCCGTCATTCCATCGCAAACTACCCGGTTATTGGTGCGGTGTAACCAGAAAACCCTGCCGGGCAGCATGGCGCCGGTCGGGATGTGGGGACGCTCCACGGGTCATCCGTCAGTTCTGTCTGCGCCCTGAATCCTGCCACAAAAATCCTCTTAATTATCCTCCCGAGGCAAATCTTCTCTTTTCTCAGCTACAAAGGATGTTTGAAGTGTATGATACAAATGCTTTACAAATACTTTATAAAGGCTATTATTATAAATTCTGGTTTGTGTGTGAGGAAGCTGAGGCACAGTGCCAGAAAGCAGCTCTCCCCAAATGACACAGCTACACCTGAGCCGTGCAGCAAACCATACAACCTCATGCCTTGGAAATCGCTGTGACTGCTGGAGAGCCAGCCGAGAGCAATGAACTCCAGCGACGGTGAGCATGGAAGAAACACAAACCCTGTGTGCTCTCCTGTGGGTTTTGGCACTCCATACCAGACAGGAATTCACTTTCTAAACACATAATTCTCAGCCCAAGTCCTCTTCAAGCTCTTTTAAGCCACGACATTTCTGGGCTTGATCCCCAGGACCTTGTCCCATGGGGCCCAGTCTGCAAAACACCACAAGAGTTCCAAAACAAACCCTGCAGGTGGTGCAGGGACCGCAGGAGGCAGCTGCAGTTTTTCCTCTTACATCCCCGTGTCATGATGGATCAATGCAGTGTCATCCGTCTGCGATGTAACTGTTCCTGCCGTTGGTGCTTGAGCCACGAGAAAATTATGTAATTAATAATCATTACATAGATTTCTGCAACATCTTTCATCCAAGTGTTCCAAAGCTCTTTGCAAACACTCAGTAATTAAGACTCGTAAATTGCATAAAAGGTATGTGGGGATCTTCTCAGGACTGGGATGAAGCCGTCTCTTGGGCAGGATGTTGCAGCTGATCAACACCCTATAGCAACTGCATTTTCTCTTTTGATATTATTTTTGTTAACTGATGCTCTTTGATAGATTTTTGTACACGTGCCCAGAGGCTGGTTTGAGGATAATGAACTATTATATATGTTTTTTGCATAATGAATGGAATTATTTAATTGGCACATAACCTAAGAGGCTGGTAATAGACTGAAATATTCAAAAGCTGAGTGAATTTGAAAGAAGGGTGTGACTCAGGGAACACTGAATTAACATCTTCTGTCAAAAAAGTTTGTGCTCAGTCATCTACAAACACGCGTAATAACTGGCAGTATAAAGACAGCCCTAATACCACTGATTCTCCAGTAGATTGCACACACATTTCTCTCTATTTCCATGTCACTGTATGTGGCTGAAGTGTCTGTTTTGCGGACCAAGCTTTAGGTTTCAATTTATATGTTGGGGTTGAAGCAGGACGCAATGTATTACAGAGTCCTGGTCTGCCAGGCTGGCTGAGCCGCAGTTTGTGGTAAAATTCCCAAGGCAGTCTGTGTTCTGGACCATCTTTCTGACCTTACACGCTGATCTTTTTTCTTCTGCCAAGCCCATAGATCCCCATCGATGCTGCTCCTCTGGCTGAGCAGTGGCAGAAGCGGGCATATTTTCTAAGTGGCCCCTTTCACGCTGGGACAGGCAGTCTCCCGAGGCTGCGCTACCAGCTGCACAGTGACAATCGCTACCGTCCATAAGGCGATGCTGTCAGAAACCTGGCCAGCTGGCAATGTGATTTTGGGGTGGGTAAATTGTAGGCATCCCCTGTCACACTCGATGAGGAAGCCTTTCTCTGTTGCAATTAATTTTCAAACAGCAGCTCCTTTTCCAAAAACCTCATCCAACCTGTCAAAGTCTTTGGGATAATTCAATTATCTTTGCATCAGATTCTAGATAATTGATGAAACCTCAAGCTACAAGTATGTTTGGCATTAATTACATTTCCTGGACTGAAATTTTCTCCCCTTTTGGGGAATGTGGAGAAGGGCTGAAGCTCCGATCCACAGTTAGTCACTCAGCCTCGGACCCCGGAGATCTGAACTGGAAGCATGAGTAACATCAGGTTCTGGAGTTTTTAACAGAATGCGACAGATTAATTATCTGAGCAATCAGTTGAAATATGACTTCAGGACATAGATTGGCCAACATCAAAGAAGGTGGGGGACACCTCCTTATTTTAAAACATTCAGAGAAAAAAAAAAACCTCACTGCCTGGTAGTTTTTCCCTCTCCATAGTTAGAAAAATAAACAAACTTAATATTTTAAAAGATCTAAATGGGATGCTCTTGTTTGGACAGAATTAATAAAGCAGAACAAGACTGTTGATAGTTTGGCATCTTTGACTGAGATAATTAATCACAGGGAACTGCTCTGCTCAATTACAGCATTCAGAAAAACACAGGTGTAACAAACCATGTTACAGGCCATTGCCATTTCTCACATCTTTGGGACAATCTATTCATTTATTTACATGTATTTACACAATGTTGGGCTTCTATCTTATATATAGACTTCTCGCTACTTTGGGAATATAAATAATAAAAACTGTATGACCATGGGCTTTAATAGCCTAGATCTTACCCTGGAATCACTAATAATGTCCAAAATATATAAGGAGTCAAAGATGCTTTTCTACAGACACCCACTACAAGCTTAAAAATCGTATTTTCCAAACATTGCCATTAGCATTGTTAAAAAAATATAGAATATTATTTCAAACAAATAATTAGACATCTTAGATGAACTTGCAAAATAAGCAATACAAATACTAATCACTAAGAATTCAAGAATTAATGGTGGGGGAGAGTGGGAAAGATGCAGCACACACACGTAACAGTGCACAACAGGATGCTGGGGAAGCTGTAAAATTGAGAAGACGAAACTGATACCGTTACAGTAGGGGTGCTCCAAAACTGCAATGGCAGCAGCTTCAGTTACAGACCTGTATTTTTCTCTCTCTCTTTTTTTTTTTTTTTTTAAATGGGAAAACAAGTGGCTGCATGCACACACAAAATTCATTGCAGATTTGGATGTGGCTGACCTCAGTCCATTAGCCTTAATGGGAACGGGAGGGTTGGTACTGGCTCCTCAACTGTGCTGAGGATTTCAAAGAAAGGAATTCTCCCACGTCCCAGCCTGGCAAAAAAAAATAACTGATTTTATTAAAACTTTGCAATCCCTCCTTGTCTCCTTTCCCTGAGAACATGCCCAAGGAGGAAAGTTTGTTCCTCTGTGCCCGGTGGTTGGGCGAGGGGGATCTGTCTGACTCTCAGTGAGTAAAAACCTGAATGCTGAAGTGTAATACAGAACAAAATGGGGAAAAAAAATAAGAAAAAGCCTCACTCCCAGCAGAAAGAGCTGCATCGGTGACCTACCGCTGACGATCTCTGGGCATCTGAGCTCCGGGGAAGGAGCACTGAGCAGGAGCATAGACACGGGACACAGAAAAGCCCTCACAGCAGTTTCTGCAGCTTTTCCCCTGCCCTGACCTGGCTGCGGGCTGTTCCTCGCAGCCTTTTCTGCAGAGCTTTTGGGCCACTCTGGAATTATTCTGGTTTACTGACAACAAATGGGATCGTCCCTACCTTGTCTATTCAGGTCGTACCGCCAGCGTTGTGTGGGACTTACCTCAGATGGCCTTTCTCTGATTCACAGTGTTTTTCCCAAATTCTTGGCCATTTATGGTGTCATAAATACTTGAATAAAACCAAGTTAAAAAAAAAATATTAAAAATCCAGTTTAAAAAACACCACCTCTATTTTTCCCTTTTTGTTTTTCTAAGTGCCTCAGAGAGCATGAGAAGAGATGCAGCACATGACAGATAATTCTGCAACCCGGGGATACTGGGAAAAACAAGTCTGAGTGTGATTTTGTCCCTTCAAAACTTGCCTGGAAGTTACAGGACAACAAGCCCAACATTTTTAAATGCGAGAAAAAAGACCACCACCACCACCACCACCACCACCCCTCCCCCCCCCGAAGCTCAAACGCTGCCCCCAGACACAACCGCAGCATTTTATCCCAGACGTTTTTGTCTGTGAATTCAGCTATAAAACGTAAATTATTTGCCCATCGCTTTCCTCTCCGGGCAGCGCCGGGGAGCTCAGCCCCCCCCCGGGCCCGGCAGTGTGGGCGCACACCAGGAGGGGGTGCCAAGCCCCCGGCTTCTGCGCTACCGGAGCGCGGCGCTGGCGGAGGGGGGAGTCCCGCTCCCGCAGCCTCTGAGCCGGACGGGCCGCGATGGAAACACCCACCGACGCACCCCACATCTAAAGGAAAAGCTCTTTTTTCTTTATTTTTTTTTTTTTCTTTTTTTGGACCAAAAGCTGCCCAACACCTTGAACTCTGTTTCAGCGGTGTCGGCAGTTCAGTGGCTGAAAGCCGCCCGAGGACATTAGGGAGGGATAAATCTTTTTTTTTTTTTTTTTTTTTTTTGCTATGTTTAAAAAAAGGACTTGCCTCTTTTGGCTTGCGGCTGGGGGACGTGGGTACGCGGGCCGGGGGGGGGGGGACAGCCGAGCTTCTGGAGAGGGACGAAACCCCGTGAGATCTGCGAGGCAGGAGCATAAGATATCAACGAATGCTGCAAAGCGACCGGGAGGTCTAACAGGAATAAAACCTGCCTGATCCATGAAGTTTCAGAATGACTGTTATAAAAATTCATCTGCACTGGGAGGTGCAGCTTTTACACCTGAAGTATAAGCCCAAATTCCCGGGCAGCCGTTCTGCCTCGCTCTCCACCCCGCCTTTAACGCTTTTTGGAGAAATTAAAGGATTTAAGGACAAAATTAAATATTGCTCGAGCGAGCAGACCCCCCCAGTAAGAAATCTCCCAGAGAGGGGGCCGTGGACCCCGGCGCGCCTCCCGGGGCTCTTCGTGCTTTTGAAAATCCCCCCCCCCCTCCTCGCCCGGTGACACCCGGGCTGTCACACACTCCCCGCAAACCCGCAGCCCCCACGCGTGTCCCTGCCCGGGAAAGCTGCACCCGCGGAGCCGCAGCATCGCCGGCTGCGGGCACCTCTGTGTGTGTGTTAAAAATACTGATATTTAATCGCTCCGCAGCCTGCCGCGTAGGCAAAACGGCGTAAAAGCCCCCAAAACCGTGCGCGCAGGTGAGCCCCCCCCCCCCCGCCCGCCGCGGGTGTCGCAACCGCGCCCGGCCTCAGCCGCGCCCCGCGGTGGGGCGGAGGGGGGAGGAGGAGGCGCGCAGGCAGCGCGCAGGCAGCGCGCAGGGGGCGCGGGCAGCGCTGCCGGCCCCGCCGGCCGCCCGGCGCCGCGGCGGCTGCGCGGCCGCGCTGCGGCGCCGCCGATGCTGTCGGTGCCGGTGCCGGTGGCGGGCGCGGGGGCGGTGCGGGGCGCGGGCTCCCTGCCCCGCCGGCGCACCATGTGCAGCGGCGTCGGTTGCTTCTGGGCGCTGCTCTCCGCCGGTCTCTTGGCCGCCTGCGCCGCCGCTTTTCTCTCCCCGGCCTGGCTGCTGCCTCCCGGCCGAGCCGTCGCCGGTTTCGGCTTGCTCTGGCGCTGCGCCGGGCCGCCCCGCGGCTGCCACGGCTCCGCCGGCCCCGGCGGCTTCGGAGACATCCCCTCCGGCTCCTGGCAGGTGAGCGTCTCCCCACCGCGGCTCCCCCCCCAGCCTCCCCGGCATCCCCTCGACATGCCCCAAGCTTCCCGGCATCCCCCCGCCACCTGCCCGGCATCCCCCCTGCCCATCCCCGGGCTCCCCGGCATCCCCCCGACGTGCCCCGGGCTCCCTGGCACCCCCCCATCATCCCTCCCACATCGCCCCAGACCTGCCCCAGGCTGTCAGTATCTCTGTCCTCCTCACCTCCTTAAGATCCCCCCTGTCATCACCCCAGCATCCCCTCTTCTGACCCAGGCTCCTCAGCATCCCCTCATCCTGTCTGCAGACCTGCTCCAGCATCCCTCTCCCGCCGTGAGCATCCCGGGCATCTCCTGCATCCCCCCCTGCATCCCCCGAGCATCCTCTGTGTCCCCCCCATGCGGCTCTCAAGCATCCCTTTCATCCCCTGCATCCCCTGAGCATCCCCCTCAGCACCCCCAGAGTGTCCCGTCATCCCTGTGGGGCCACATCCTTCTTTGGGATGCTTGACTACGCTTGGGGTGCTGCATGGAAACCTCCCGGGCGCCTTCATGCCGATGTGACAGTCAGCGCAGCCCGAGCGTGGCCGCAGTGCACATCCCGGCCGTGGCCCTGGCAGTGCCGCAGGTCTGACCCGGCCACCCTGTCACCCCAAATCCCTCCGACCTGCCTGGGCGAGCTCCTGCGCGGGGGTGTGCGGGAAGGAGTCGGGGGAGAAACGGGAGAGGTTTGGGGCTCCCCGGTGAGGCATTGCGCATCGCTTGCCGGCTGAGTTTGCTAAGCAGGAGAGGAGCAGGGAGGTGGCTGAAACTGCTGTCCCTGGGACACGTGGATGCAGAAATGGAGCCTGGACATGGGGACTGCGTTCAGCCTGGGGTGATGCCCTTGCCAGGTTTTGGGAGGAAGGAAGCCAAGGCCTCCCCGCTTGCCCTGTGGGGCCTGGGGTTGTTGCAGTGTCCTGGGGTGACAAAGAGCCGTCCGTCCCCGCTGGGTGTGCGCGGGGATCACACAAAGCCTGGCCCCGGCATCCTGCCGCCCGCTTGCCCCTGCCCTTTCTTCCTCTTCGCCTTTCCCTTCCTTTTATTCTGAACTTCTTACCCTGAGGTTGCGAGGGTGATTTCATGACCACTGCTCAAAACACATGCGCTTTGACTTGCTCCGGGTCGCTACGTTGCAGAAATCCCCAATATGAGGGCTAAATTCCCGAGAGGTCACGGTTGAGCCCAGCACAATGGGTGTCAGTAGTTGAATTTCTCAGCCTGCCGTGAAGCTGCGCTGTTATCTCTCCGAGGACACCAGGTCTGCGTGTGATTGCTTAAATCCCATCATGGTCCCTAAAATTGTCATTAAAGACAAATATTGGGAATTGCAAGGAAAAGAACCGGCTGTGTAAAGTCCTTCCTATTTATATAAAAATGTGCAAAAATGCTGTCGTTTCCGTAAGTTGGCCTTTGTTCAGATGTTTTTGCAAACGTAATTCAGATAAACGCTTCCAAGTAATAACAAACTTTAAAGATAAGAATGAAGCTCAGCAGTGACTCATTTGAACAAGCTTCAGCGACACACAACCTCAGCCATCTAACAGCCTCTGAAAGCGCTTTAGATCCAGAGTATAACACAACGCAAAGCCTCTGAGCTCCTGAGCTTGGGCTGTGGTAGGGACGAATAATATCACGGTACCGAGTGGAGTTTACAGGGGATTTTGGTGACACATCCTTGTCTCCTTTATTAATACCACCCAAATAATTCATGAACAACAAACAGTGCAGTCTCTTGCAGGGGGAAGCGCTCCTCTACCGGCTTTCCGCCACGATGAGGATGAGAATACCTGTTGTGATGGTTATTTGATGGGGTGGAATAGAATAAAATATCCCTGGCAGCTTTGGTAAGGCAGGCAGCAGCTTTGGCTTTCTTGCATGAGCAGCCCTCTGAATCCGCGCGCCTCGGTGCTCAGGGCAGGGGGAGCTGAGCGCTGTGAGCCCCATCCGCAAGTTGAAGCAGGAGATTCTCCTTTTTGGAGAGACGGGGAAGTCGTGGCTCTTTTTTCTTTGCTTTCAGAACTTGTGGCGTTCATTTCCAATCTTTCAAGCCATCTTGTGGGCAGCTCCTTCTTTAAATGAAAGCCAAGAGCCTACCGTGGACGGGGATCTAGGAGCTTTTGAAAACAGCCACCAGCTTTGTGCTGAAGTGGCGGAGGCTGGCGAGAAGGGTGTGAAGCTGTGGCTATGGGGGCAAAGGAAGCAAAACTCAACATCTGGGGGGCTGCTGAGAGCACATCTGGAGAGGATACTGACAGCATATCCAGGGAGGATGCTGAGAGCACATCTGGGGAGGATGCTGATGGCATACCCAGGGAGGATGCTGAGAGCACATCTGGGGAGGATGCTGATGGCATACCCAGGGAGGATGCTGAGAGCACATCTGGGGAGGATGCTGATGGCATACCCAGGGAGGATGCTGAGAGCACACCTGGGGAGGATGCCCACCCGCAGCACACAAGGGGTGGGAGCAGCCCGCAGCTGGGATGTCCATTCCCGGGGAACGTTGTTCTTTTTGTTTCCCGAAACCTGCACGCTTACCGCGTTTCAAATGTTTCCTCGTTCAAATGTGCTGATTTGATGAAGGGTTGGGGGAGCGTTCAGCCCTGCAAATGATCGTTAATGCCAGTTGTGTGTTTGCACTTGGGGGATTATGTTAATCATGCTACAAATGATGCTTTGAATCATGTCTAGAGGTTAATTAACATGCCTTTCTTCTCTTAAGAGGGCCTTCATGTCTGCTTAGAGTTGCTGGCTTTTTTGTGCTTCCTTTCATAATTACTTTGCAGCTCTCTAATATCATGGGTACCTTTAATTTAACCCTGTCGGTGCTCAGGCTGCTGGGGCTTTGCACTGTGCTCAGCATCACGATGGTGATTTGATGGGGTGGAATATAATAAAATATCCCTGACTCCTGGAGATGTTGTGGCCAGGCTGCCTGAGGCAGGCTGAGACCTTGCAGGAGCCGATGGAAACTGGAGAGGGTCTGGCTGGAGCCAGGTGAGGAGAGAGGATGGCGATGGCGGTATCGCCCAGGGGCCACAGCCAATTTATAAGCAGGGCCCTTCCATGCTCAATTAATGGAAAGAAGGATCTGTTGTGGGAGGACCTGGAGCTGTCAGGGCTGAAGAGGGACATCCTGAGGGGGTGCAGGCACCGTGGGGAGAGGGGATTGCTCTTGAGAGGCCAACGGGTAGAGCTGGGAAAAACAGGTGAGCTTTTCAGCTCTGAGCCACTTCATCGCATCTCACTACTTTTCTTTTTTTTGGTGGCAGATCCCTGCGTGCATATGTGTGTGTGCAAAATAGTGCTTTATCCTGAGCTCATTTATTTTCTCTTTCAGTGGGAGCGTTTGGCTCATGGGTTCCTGTCTCAGTGCTGCACTTCAGATGCTAGTGCTGCTTCATTTCAAATTTCTATTTTTATTTTCCCAGATAGTCTCCAATTATTTTCAGGCTTTGCCAAGCATGTGATCTAAAATAACGAAGAAGCTGATCAGCTCATGGTATTCAGGTTAAAACCACATGGACCATTTGCCTATGAAGCCAGTGATGCCCTGCTGGAGCACAGCACAAAATAACCCACTCAGGACCGGGGGGAAGGCTTTGCACAGCCCCAGGAGTTCCCTGAGTGGGTCTTTCCTAGGTTTTTACCCATAGCAGGACTTGAGAAGATTCAGCCTAGTGAAAATGTACAGGAAACCTGCTCACCATTATATTAGAAAACACCGAAAGGTTTCCTAAATCTTCGTTGCCAATTTCTCACTGTGTCAGTTCAGCAACGGGGTTCCCGATGTAATCTGAGGTTTGCCCGTTGGGGTCAGATTTGCGGAGCTACGAGCAGCCCCATTCCCAGTGACAAAGCACGTGGGGTGCTCATGCAGGTGGGAAGATGTTTGGAAAATCCATCGCTCCTCTTTTAGCACAGGCTCTGGCACAAGGGAGAGCTCAGCATTTCGGGAGCTCCCAGCTTGCGACGGGACCCAAGCAGGGAGCCACGTGTGAGACTGGCTCTTGGGCAGAGTCTGCTGTACCTCAGGGGGCCGTGTATCAGGCCAGTGGGTTAATTTGGGATTATCAGGAAATCAACTTTTAGCTCCTCATCCTAAGAACTTCCCAGGAGAGCAGATCCTTCCTGGTGTAGGTAGACTCTGTCTACCAGTCAGTTTGATTTTTAATTGCTCTTACACAACCTTGGCAAGAGGTGTAAATGCTCAGCAATTCTTGAAATCACCGTCTTCCCCTTTATGCATACTACTTTGCAGTAGGCTTTATCTCCTTTCATTAGCCACCCAGAGTTTTTTGACCTACATTAACAGAACAGAAAATACCTGGTGTTGGGGAAACCTATAATTCCTGGGCTCTGGCCCCATGCTTCGATGCCCAAGTAGCAAAGCGTAACCGGGACTCGCTTACCAGTGAACAGCTCACCACTAAGCTGGGCTGAAATGGGTGCTGAGACAGGACCAGCTTATGGGGGCCTGTGGAAGGTCAAGTTGATTGAAAATACAGACAGGCTGCTCTTGGGATTATTTCTATCGACTCCGCTCTCAACGGGAGACGGAAGCTGCTTTGATTAAACAAAGGCATGGAGAGGTGGGTATTATCCGTGGCGTCGCTGCTTGGCCTGCAGGGCCAGGGGCTGGGCAGCAGCCGGGGCTTAGCTGAGACGTGGCCACTCATGACAGTGGTGACCAGTTCACACTGGGTCACCTGCCCAGAAACCTGCTCAACAAACAGCGAGTCCGGAGCCCTGCGCCTTGGGAAGGGCATTGCCTGGGCGCATCAGAGACATTTTGGGCTGAACATTGCATTCGGCCTTCGTAGGGCCCAGAGCAGTCTGTCTCAGGGTCCTGGGGGCACGGCAGGGACATTTTGATGGTGGGACATTCCCTCCATCCTCTTGAGGCTGCAAGTCCCACTCCCTTCAGGCTCCTCTCCAGTGGCTTTGTAAGGAAAAGCCAGATGGGAGATCTTTGTGACCTGCGGGGCGTTCCCCGGCCCAGGACGATGAGTCCACCTTTGCCACCAGTGCCGGGAATGGGCTTATCCCAAAGCAGTATAACAACAGAGTGCGGGTAAGAAGGTCTGATCTGGTACCCAGCGACAGCGCACTGCTTGCTGCCTAATTAAAATTTCATTAAGTTGGTTCTCATCCCTTGATGGAGGTCACAGGCACACCATTGATGTGCTAATGTCTTACTTTTCCCCTTTTTTTTTTTTCTCTTTCACCACTATCCATCATCCTCTTAGATAAAGCAGTGCCATTAGGAACTGCTTTCCAGTGTCCCCAGATGCAATGGCACTGGAAGAAAGACAGCCGTAATTCATCAGACATATTATCTGTCTCTTATTTTCTCCCTAATTAAAAAAATGCATTTTATTTTCTTGAATCGGTTTGGGCATTAACCCCTCTGGTGTTTGTGTTGAATACTCTGATTAGCTTGAAAGCAGGAAAGTTACCCAGAAGGCCAGGACTGGCTGAGCTGTGTCTGCGGGGGGAAATGCTGAATTTTGTGCACGCGCAGCTAAATCTGGGCTGGGGAGAAGTACCCCCCTGTGTGTGCTGTGGCACGGGCAGGTCCCCGACAACCAGATCCCTTATTTGAAGGAGAAGAAATAGGGACTGGAGCCTTGTTGCGTCCTCTGCATCCCTGTGTCCCAGCCCAAACCACCCTGGCTCAGAGAACGCTTGGACATCAGCCACCTCCCCAGAAGCATCATGCCTGGGGCTCCGCATTACCGCCAGGCTGGTTTGGGGAGGTTGGACCCGCTCCCACCGTTCCCATCGGGTAACACTGGGCACTTCCCAGCGCTGCTGGGCAGGGGATAGCATCTGCGTGGGAGCAGGACGGAGAGGGAAGATCAAATAGGAAGGAGAAAGCTCTCAGATGGTGCCGAAAGGAAGGTAATTGCCAAGGAGAAGACGACGAGGATGTGTGGGATCCTCTTCCTGGCCGTCGCTTTAATGCCGACCAGATGGCGGATGTTTGTTTCTGTGACTTGTGTGGGGGAAATACAAACAAGCTGTGAGGCTCGATCCACCCACCCCTGCGCACGCAGCGTCTCCTGCAGAGACAGGCGCCTCTCTCTTGCACCCAGGTGGATATTCCTGGTTTTTACCAAGATCTCTTACCCCTCTGCCCAAGAAGAAGGCACTGCTGTTTTGGGTGCAGGGCAGCATCGCCCAGCGTGGTGTAGATCAAAGCAGGGGTTTTAGGGTCTGATGCAAAACTCACGGGAAGGTTTGGGAGGAGCAGTGGACCTGGTGGCCACGTGGTGCCAGTGGCAGTGACTCGTGGGGCGCAGGAGCATGCAGAGACCCCGTCGGGCACTGGGGTGGAGATGAGGCAGCTTTACTGCTCCAGTGACACAGCTGACCTGCAGAAAGATACCGGTCTGAGTATTTGCACTGATCCTTTCCAGCCCTTTTTATTTGCCCTCCAACAGGCAGTGGTGACTGCTCCTCCTCTACTAGGAGCCTGGCCAGGGGCATCTCAAGCCATGCAGCTGCCAACATCTGCATCTGCTTCCCAGCATCAGCCCCCAGTGTGGCCTCCCGGGTCCTTGCCAGCACTGCTGCAAATCCCAAACCCCAAGTCCCCACTCAGCACCTCCATCCAGCATTGATTTATTTTTTCAGGAATGTTAAAAACTCTGGTGTCTGTTTGTTTTCTGCCTCTCCAGGCACAGCACTGTCCAGTTTAACCCCAAAACATCTTCCCTAAATGAATATTTAATCGCACAGAGGGCTGATGGGAAGGGACTGCATGTAAAAAAAGGAAATTATTTGATTAATTTTGCCCCCTCTTCTCTTGCAGTTGCTTTTACAGCCAGTTTTTCCCCAGCTTGTTCGGGGCTTCTCAGACCTTTTCTGCCTCAACAGACACCCCTAGAAAGCCAGATGCGCTGTGACCTTCACTCTTTCTTTTTTTCACTTAGCCCATGGCTTTATTTCCTAATTATTTAGGATATTTATTTTCTGGCCCCATTTGCAAAGATGCTTAAGCATTTGAGCAGGGCTGAAACACCCAAGCAGTCTGTAACCTTGCCTTCAGCCTGCTGCTCCAGGTACCGCGGGGCCCATCTGGGATGGCAGCTCTCAGGGGTGGTCAAATTGCAATTAATAAATTGCATTAATAAACTAAAGTGCAGAGTGGTGTGGCCCAGCACACAGGACATGATGGCATGAGCTTTGTCAAGTTGGTTTATCTCTGCAAAGCCAAACACCAGGTACCATTTCTCAGCACCAACTCATGGGACCAGACAATTTTTTTCTCCCTCTGGCCTTTTCTCTTTAAACTGTGAAGATCATGGATGCTGGTCTCAGAAGATGGGTTAACTATTTTTTTTAAGTTTTCATTAGGGTTATTAAGTGATTCTTCCCAGGATGGTCATTGTGTGACATTTTAATTTTTTTTTTTTTTTTTTTGGTGAATGAAACAGCATCTTCAGCAGATTTATTGCTTAGCGAATGGCATAGCCATGGTGCGTGTCAGACCTGTAAAATATTAAAATAATGGGTAGGGGATTGTTGTTAATCGGAATTTATTACGCTACATAAAGGCATATTTACAGTCCCACCAGGGGACTATTAATTTGTTTGGGGATAAACAATTAATCTCCCTGGGAGTGGGAGCAGAAAATCTGACACGGTTTTATGTCTTTTCCCAGCATGGCAGAGGCTGGGTAGCTCACAGCTCCCTGGGGGTCTCCCCTGGCACGGACGCGGGTCTGTGATGCCTGGGGAGAGGCAGCCCACCGGGCAGCGAGGTCCTGCTTCTCCATGACAGCTTTCACAGTGGGAGCTCTGCTCTCTGCTGTGATGAATGGGCTTTTTCCTGCCCCTGCCTGAGCTGGGCTCTCACAGACGGCCTCGGTGCATCCCGTTTGTTTTCCCTCCTGTCTATTTTTGGGTTTCAGCCTTTGCATCCTGTTTCCTGCATCCTCTCCTTTCCGCTCAAGATGCGACAGGCACAAACAGGGAAGAGAGAGGGAGGTGCTGCGTGCTTGGAAGAAGAGGGGTTTTTAGCTGCTACTGTTTGGTACCTTTTCTCTATGGATTTCTTCAAACTTAAGGCTCATTATTTTTCTTTGGAACCAGCTGTTTGTTCTGCAGGTGCGATTCCAGTACAGGGCAAGGAGCACTTGGGATAATTTCCAGCCAAGGCCCTGGAAAGGTTACGACAAAAGCAAAATTTCTGGTTTACAAGAGCATATTCAGTGTTTTGGCAGGTGATGCCAATGCCTTAGGGAAAGAAGTTTGCACCGTGTGTTCAAGCAGCTTTGGCCATGGTGTAACAGCGCAACATAGGAGCCAGACTAAGACCGCCAGCTTGCAGCAGGATCTCTTACGATCTGCCCTGAAGCGCCCCGTGCCTTTTCCTGTTGCCACCTCTTTTGGGGCAGCTGTGCCACTGCCATCCCTTGTGCCTCACGGCAAAACCGCTCAGCTGCATTACCCCTTCTGTCCCCAGATCTGCCCGGTGGCCATTCGGTGGCTCAGCATCCCTCACCCACGTGGCAAAAAGCAAACCTCACCATTTACCTACGCCTCTTGCCCACATGAATTTTAACACATTTATTCAAAATGAGACCTTAGTTCCTTTTGCCAAGACCTGGTTGGATTTGATCTTCTTTTGGCCACCCCTGTGCACATCAGGGCCCAGCTGCCCCCTTTATGAACCCTGATGGCAGGACCCAAACCAGACCCAGCTCTTTCAGCGTAATGCTCACTTGCACCCATCCTGTTTGTGCCTTTTTTCTTGGCACTATGTCCTGAAAAACATCTTTACACCTTTCTGCAGGGATTAGCAGTCTGAGCAGCTCATAGGTTGTTTCCAGCAAGAGCTGCAAGTTTTTAGGGGATTTGCGCTACCATAATTAAGAAGAACCTAGATCATTAAAAATAATATGCTTCACACAAGAGAGGAACAAGCCTGCTTCACAAGACCCCTTTCTGCTGAAAAATTCATCGCTCTAAATAATTAATGGTCCTCGCAAAGGAGGATGGTTTTGCATGTTGCTGGGTGGAAGGTGAAATTCAGACGCTGGGCAGAGTAATCGTGTGTGGTTGGTTTTTTTTTTCATCCGTATTTCCTCACTGTGCTGCTGCCTTGGGAGCAGTGGGGAGCAGGGCTGCGACTGCTCTCCCCGTGGGGCCCTGCGCCAGGAGGGTGTGTGTGTGATGGGGTCCCCCGTCCCACCCCAAATACCACAGATCCCTCCTGGGTATGAATGGGACAAGGGGCTGGTCCCCGCTGGGGGAGTCCCAAACTCGTCTTTTTTGCCCTGAAGCAGCGCTTGTCTCTTTGGATCTCAGTGGCTTGGAAGGCACCGGAGAGGAGCAGATGCCCCTGCTGCCACAGTCCCTGCCGAAACAGCCTCTCCATTTCTCTCGGTAGCTGTTTGCACAGCCGTGCCTTTTACATTGCATGTCAGGAATTAATTTATTGCCAGGACAGCATTTGCATTGCTTGTGCGGTATATAAACAGGCTATAAATAAGATGCTGATTTCTAACCACTGCGCAGCACCGGGGGAAGCACTCACACCAGGGTGTCGGGGTGCTGCCCATGCTCCCCTGGCCCGTCCCTTGCCTGCACCCCCTTGTCCCCTTTTGGAGTGGTGGCAGCTTCCCAGCAGGACCCTGCAGGCAGAGGCTCTGCCACCACAGCACCGGCCAGTCCAGCTGCCAAAAACCAGCTCAGAAGTAAATAAAGCAGGTAGATGTGGGGCAGTGCCAGGCCCGTGGGAGAACCGCTTGTGCTGGAGTTTTTCTAGCTGCTTGGACTCGCCATAGCCATCGCAGGGTAAACCCAATTCCTCTTCCCCTGTTCCGCCTGCCTGTGGTTCCTGCAGCATAACTTGCATTTAACAGATTATTTACTTCTGATTTGTAACCTCTTTGGTGAGGGGGAGCAAATGCAAACACATATTGGGTTTGCTCCTATAGTAACCATGGTTGTCCAAAAGCTCAAATATAGGAGGAAAAGTAAAATAGGAAAATTGTGCATTTCTAACCAGAACATCTCAGCAGGGCGAGGGGGCTGGACAAGGGTGGGTGGAGGTGGGACCTGAGCTCCTTATGGCAGCTCCTGCACAGGTTATTAGGAAAATCGGGCCGAGACCTGTCTTACAGCTATACTACTTTAGGGAGCCAAGACACTGACATTACTGCAGGGTGACTCACCAAAGCCAGGAGCGTTCCGCACAATTTGCTGTGAAATGACAGGACTTGACGCGGCTGCTGCAATGCCGGGACTGAGGTGCCCTCATGCTGTTTGAAGGCTGCCAGGAGCTGGGTGCTGGAGGAGGAGGCACCCGTCATGGGTCCCCTCAATTGCCCCTGGCCACACCATGCCCCTGGCTGGGCTGGCACATGTCCCTGCTGGTACAGGGACCACCTCGCTGCCAGCGCCATCCCGTTGGCAGAGGTAGAAATGCCACCTGCAACAGGAACACAAATAACAACAGTGCAGCAATCAGGTCCCCATACCCATGAGTGAGTTGTTTTGTCATAAATTAGCACTTTTCCCAGTTTTAGATGCTGATGCAGTTTGCATCTTACAGCCAGAATATTAAATAGCAAAACTGCTTCCACCTCGGCCAGGTGATGACGGGGGGACAGACTGATCCCCTTTCACTGCCCCTCTGCACTGTGCCAGCCCCCAGGGAAAACGCTGCCCACTGGGTCCTCCCATAGCCACCAGCATGCCAAAGCATCATCCCACAGCGTGAGCTGGGTTTGAGTAACAGCCCCAAATGACCCCATTTGGTTGCAGAAGAGGCTAAATCAAAGACACGGCCGCTGCAGGGAAAGCCCAGTGGGGCTGCAGGAGGTGAGCTGGGCTAGGGGGTGGCTGCAGTGAAACCTTTGCAGCAGTGGGTTCCCCGTCGTGGAGTGTCATTGGCAAAATACCTTCTAATTGCCAGGCTTGCAGGGATGGGCGCCGTCGTGAGATACGATTCAGTTCTCAGTGGAAGCACTGACATGCATCACAGGCATCTGATGGCACTTGTGATAGTGACGTAGCCCTTCATGCATGTAATACATTTGCTATTATCGCCGTAGCCCGAATTCTAATAACCCCTGGGACCAGATGACGGGTGAACTGTGGGCTCAAGACTTAACAGTGAATGCAAACAGCAGAAGGTGGAAGGGAAGGGGTGGGAGAAGCTGCCCGTGACGCAGTCCCACTTCTCACTTCGAGAGGGGGAATTCGTGGGGAGGTGTTGCGGGGACAGTGGTGGGGGACCACTTCACTTACAGCCCTGTGTGTCCTTTCAGACGAGCGCCGTGCTGTGTGCGGGCGGCTGTGTCCTGCTGGCCCTCAGCTCGCTGCTGGCCATCGTCGCTGTCCTGCTGCCCGGCGGAGCCTGCGAGAGGCGAGTCTGCACCCTGGCTGGCTACATGCAGACAGCGGCAGGCAAGTGATGGGGACTTTGCTCTTTGGGGTGGAAAGATGGGGTTTCCCTGGGGTGCTGCCCAGCCATTCACAGCATCCTGGCTCTCAGCAGCAAGAGGAGCTTGCAAACCCTGACCAATGCTGGGAGAAAAGCGAGTGGTTTTTCACTCAGGCAATTGCCTCCTGCATCCATCCTGATAAAATCTATTGAAAAATCCCCTCTGCCCAAATACACAGGTCTGTGGCAGACAGTCTGGGCTGCAGGTCCCGCTCGCTGCCCCCTGCTCAGGTTCTGAACATAAGGAAAAACTTCTTTACTTTGAGGGTACAGAGCACTGGAACAGGCTGCCCAGAGAGGTTGTGGAGTCTGGATGCATTCCTGTCCAGCCTGCTCTAGGCAAGCCTGCTTTGGCAGGGGAGTTGGACTAGATGATCTCCAAAAGTCCCTTCCAGCCCCTGCCATTCTGTGATCCGGTGATCCTTGTGCAGGGCAGGGGGCCGTGGTGAGCTGTGGAGACCAGGCTGCCTGCTGGCAGGGTGCTGCCGCTCCTCCTGGGGTCTAGTAGATGCCTCTTGTGAAGCTTGCAGTCCCATTTGGGCCATCTTTGCTGTTAAGCCGCTGGAGGGATTTCCCTCTCTGAGCTTCGCCCGAGACAGCCTGTTGCCCAACCTGTCCCACATCTCCCCCTGCCCCACCCCAGGCAGTCCTCTTGATGCCGCATTTGCTTATATTTCCATTGTAATTGCTTAGTGCTCACGCAGAGGGGAAAAGGCAGACATGCTGGAGAAAGTCCATCCCCATGCTGGTGTCCCTACAGAGGAACAAACCCCACCTGAGATCTGTCTCCACTGTGGGGAGCTGTGTCTCTGGGAGTTGTGTTGGACCAAACAACCCCAACTGGACACAAGCCACGACAGGAGATTAAACCGCCTGTTTGTGTTTGTGCCCAAGAATAAACTCCTTTCCTTGGAGAAATCCTCAGGGCCAGCCAGGCTGCGTTATCTATCCAGCAGCATTCAAGCAGCTTTTGGGGGAAATCCTGTTACATGCTCTCCTCGCCAGGGCTCATCCCGTGGGAGCCGATTTGGGAACAGATGGAGGGGCCTGGCCCACGGCTGCTCCAGCTCAGCCGTGCTGTGGATCCATAAAGGCAGCCGCTCATGGCTGTGCCCCATCACTAGTGACTCACGCATCCCTTGGAGGCCACAATTTGGGGATTCCCATCACCCCTCTACGTTGGCTGGTGGCTGCAGCCAGCGGGTCCCCTGGGTGCAGGACAGAGGAGCCCTGTGCCAGCCTGTCTCAGCCCCAGCCCAGGGATGGCGTGGGTCGCTGGGAGGTGGCACAGGGTGGTCTCCCACACAGGAGAGAAATGGGATGGAAAGGGGTAACCCGGCATTACCTTTGTTCAAGGGGGTGGCACATCCCCAATGTGTCTGGCTCTGCAACAAGAGACAATCGGGTGCAAAGCAAAGGATTAGGAAGAGTCCCTGGAAAGGAAGCGGGCTGTGGCAGATAAATACAAATGAGGCACTCTGAGGGGTTTTGGTAATATTGAACAGGCTGTAAATAAACTGTAGGCTCTAAGCATTATTGACAAATGAAAATTTACTGGGTACGTTCGAGCAAGCTAATGGGCTGCTTTAAACCCTAGTGATGCCTTGCTAAGCATTTTGTATTGCGCTTTTTAATTTTGGTTCGCTGTGGATTAATTCCTATTCAAAGCCAGGCAGCCCTGAGTCAACAGAATTAAATTGTTTAATGTATTTGGATTCAGAAATGCTGCCCCCTCCAATTTTTCTCCCTGTTCCTCCCCACCAGGAGGAAGCTCTTCATTAGAAGTCAGCTGCAGCCCAGCAAGCAGCTGGGTGACAGCAAAACTCCTCCCCAAAAATCACATTATCTCAGAGAGAAAAGCAGGGGTTTTAAGGTAGATGAATTTATACAGAAGAGAAGGCAAGCTGAGCAAGCCCATGAGCTTTGGTAGAGCAGCTTTCTGGTGGGGGGGCAGCTCTGCCAGGGGAACCCCTATAAAACTACCACAAGATGCTGACCGAGCAGCAGGAGAGGACTGTGATTCTCCCAAACCCCAGGCTTCCCTGAAGCACAGCAAGTCCCACAGGCACCTTCTCTCTACCTGCCCTGATATTTTTCCCCTGAAATCCAAGTTTTGCTCCCATTTCCCATCCCACACAAAAAACCCTCAAGGTATTTTGCAGAGCACCAAAGGCACGAGTAAATAAGCTTAATACTGTAAAACATTGAATCAGGCAATCTACTTTCCCATTAAAGCACCAGGTGCATGAAACATGCCATAAAGTGCATGAGCAGAGGCACCAGCAGAGCCAGAATCAGTCCCCACAGGCTCTGAGCTGTATCAAACAGATGCCCCGAGCCACACTCACATAAATCCAGGTGCAGAGGCCAAGCTGAACCATACAAGAATCAACCCAGAGAGCAGCCCCACAGCAATGGGCAGTCAGGCTCGAGCTATGCCTTTAACACTTTCCTGCTATTTTCTAGCGATCTAAGTTGTGTCTTTTCCACAGGAAAGAGAGGGACCTCATGCAGATAGAGCAGAGCATTAATTGCAGATGCAGACATGCTCTCAGGGTTCAGAGCTGGGCTAATTGCCACCATACGTTGAACACATGAATCCTGATGCCTGGCATCTACCCCTTAGAAAAAAACCAACCCAAACAACAAGAGGATGATCCCTAATGAGAGAGTAAACGAGCAGCAGAGCAACAGGGAGAGGAAGAAGGGTAAAACGCAGAACATTTGCTCAGCTCTCATACCCTACAAGCAAAGTTTGAGCTGCCCCTGAGGGATTAGAGATGGGGCTCACTCCCTAAGCACAGTGCCAGCTCACTGAAACTAAATTTCTGCTATGAGTCCTCCTCCCAAACTTGCACAGCAGCACCTCCAGAGAAGCCAGAGTAGCCAAGCTGGCCCCATTTATGTGTGGGTCAGCGGGGGCAGGCCCCAGCACCCAGCTGCAGCCCATCGCTGCTGATGGAGGGGCACCCAGTGGCTAACCACACCGACAAGGAGTGCAAATGGGTGTACAGCTGAAATCCTGCCACAGTCGTTTTTCAGCAAAGGTTTCTTTTCTGGCATTTCCAAAGTAGGAGTTAATTCCAGGGAGAAATGTCTCCCGCCATACAGGGCTGTAAGGGGAGGGCAGGGGATGTTCTCCAGGGTTGGCTGTGCCTGTACAACCTCTCTGATGGCTTCCTGCTGTGCCAGGGAGGCTGAGGTTTATAGCTGGACATTACAGTTTATCTCTGCAAAGCTCTTAGACCAGTTTTCAAGTGATTGCCAGTGGCGAAGCTGCTGGAAGGAGCGTGGGGCCATCACAGTGTCTCAGGCACCGGCTTCGCCCACGGGCAGCCGTCGGTGATGCCCTGGGGAACCCCGAGGCCCCGCTCTGAGCTGTCAAACACAGCTCACAGAGTCCCCAGCAGCGTCACTGCATTAGAGGAGTGTCCTGAAGGCCGGGGGTGCCAAGAGCCAAAGCAGCCTTTGCTGGGTTTCCAGCATGGACCGTGCCTGCTCCCTGGCCCAGGAGCATCGGTGCTCCCACGGGAATGGCCTTTCCAGGAGTGAGGCTCGCTATCGGTAGAAACTGAGATTTGAGCCGAGGCTGAGTAAACCCCATCAAACAGCAAATCCGGGCAGCTTTCTGCTTTTGGGTCTTGTGGGACTAAAGAAAGGATTATGGGTCTGCTGCTGGATTAAGCTGCTGGCGACTGGGCTCTGGCACCAAAGCGGATTGCATCTGCTGCTTAGGAAGAGCAACAAGTCTTCATAGGCGGGCAGCAGGGACTCGCAGCCTCCCTCCATAGCTCCTTTGGCTACCCTAAAAGCCTCAATAAAAAACAGGATTGTGTTGCTTTATGGAAGCTTTTCACCATGCACTTTTCAGGCACGGGGCTCTTGCTTTGCTGGCGAGTGATAGCCGACACATCGGTGGTTTGTAACTGGCTGCACCCCCAGCCGCCCCACGGCTGCTGATCATTTCCCTGGTCCCCAAGACGTGCCTGCGAAGTGGCCTGACAGGAGGAGGCTGCAGAGCTTTGCACCTTGGCGAGGGCACAGGCACAGTCAAGCGTGAGCGAAGCCTTTGGGGAGAGTTTTGCTTTCACCCCGCGCTGCTCTCTGTCTGATCCTACCACCATCAACTCGCTACTCAAGACAAATCCAGTGCTGAGGGCAAATGATCCTGACCTGCCTGTACCTTTCTAAGGCTCTTTTGGTTTCAAACAGCAATTTCCCAGCATCGCTACGACAGAATCAGAACAGTTGTAAGACTCCAGCAAGACAGGCAGAAGCCCTCAGTTATGCAATTCCCTTACTTCGCTGCACTTCAATCCCAAGCTTCATGGAGGTCCCAAGAGCTTCCTCCTGCAAAATTTGATTGCATTCTGCAGCCAAGATCCCTCTTGCTGGGAGAAGCATGGTGACATTACAGAGATGGCCTCAGCTTTTGGTTAGTTAAGCAGCAAAGCAGAATGCAGGAGATCTTGTGCTTTTTGAAGTAGCCTGTGATTACGTAAAACACTGATCATCGGGTAAGAACACATAAAGAGGGAGAATTGTTCCTTTTCAGATCAGTGTGAATCTTTTAAATGCATCACATCCCAAGGACTAAAAATCAACCCAGATTAAAATGGATTGTGCCATTCCCAAGGGAGTGCTGCGGGACCGGTGGGAGGCTGTCCCAGTGCCTGTGTCACAGTGTTATTTAGGAAGGCAGTGTGTGGTCACTGCCCCCGTTGTGCCTCCCGTCCCGCTCTGCATCTCAGCCCACCTTTGGGATCAATAGTGCCCTGTTTTTCCCAGCTTGTGCAGGCTCTGAATGGCAAACAGCACCGTCATCCATGTCCGTATTGATTCCTCAGAGTAACATCGATCAGCCTGGTGACATATAGGTAATGTGTAATTAGTAACTTAGATAAAAATAGCACCAAGAGGGTGTACAACCAAGCTGCCTGGGTACCTTTGCTATCATCTCCATGGTGGCAGTAAATAGAGGGGTCGTGGCTGCCTGGTAATTGCTGACCTGCTATTAAAAACACTGTGAAAGTCTCCCCTTTCCTGCTGCCATCACTACTGTGCGAGGCAGTTTTGGAGTGCTGCCTGACGGGGTTTCTGATGACCGGGCACCCGTGGAGCTGTTGCCATGACTCAGGACAGAGCCGCTCCTCTTGTGTCCCTTTGTTTTGCTCTGTAGCTCGAGTGCTGCATTTTTAGGGCCAAAAGATGCTGCCAGCTGAGTGAGCTTCACATCCATCAGTGCGCGTGGCCAGTCTGCATCCGCAGCAGTTGCCTGCAAGGTCTTGGATCCCTCCTGTCCCGCCCCTCGCCAAGAAATCACAATTGAAATAGTGCCCTGGGGAGGGCACTCTGCCAAATATCACCTTCCAACGCACTAAAGGACTTGTGGCATGAGCAGCTGTTGGGGATGCTGGAGAGCAATGTCTGAGGACATTGCAGGGGCCACTGGATAGCGGGGACATGCCCACTGCTCCCAGGGTGCAGGCAGTGTCACATCACGGCCCCTGCAGCACCTCTTTGAGGAGACATAAATGGAGCAGACATCTGCCCAAGGCAGTTTGGGGTTGGGTGGCCAACACTGTGACCGACACTAAAAATGTTCAGGGCTGGCCAAGGAGACGAGGGTCTGAGCCGGTCCCATACTGTGCAGCCTTTCCCACCCCCTTCCACACAGCCGGTTTCCTGATGGGCGTTTTCATGGCCACGGTGGCCAGGAGCCCTGTCCTGTTGACGCCAAGGGTTGTTTGTCAGAAGACAGCCTTGTGATTTAGAAGAGGAAATTGGCAGCAGAGGCACGGGGGGAGCAGCGCCCTGTTGTCCAGTCATTGATTTAATTTAAGATCACCCAAAGCTTCTTCCATCCCTGTTTTAAAAACAGCATCTTGGCTTGTATCGCAGAGCCAGGTCCCTCTTCCTGTGGGGCTTGAAAAATGTGCTCAGATCTGATGCAGTGACATTGCTGGTTGTGTTCAATCACCAGAGCAGCATTTAAAAAATGTTGCCATAAAGGTGTTTCCAGCCATTCACAAACGGTCCCCCAAAACTGCAAGAGCTGGCTAAGCAAAAGGAGAAGCACCAACAATAAAGCAAAGGCCAGCCTGCATGCAAGGTGCTTGGGCATGAAAGTTAAAACCAGCAGCATAAAACCTGAACCCAGAGGTGGGTCCAGCTCCTGAGTCGCAAGGGCAGCTCTTCTGTTTTCCCCTTGTCTTTCTCTGGAAAGAGCAATGCTCCCAACACAGCTGGGAGTAACTGCATGATCCTCGTCACTGCTCAGGTCCTCATGGCCATCTTCACCCTCTCCCTTTCACATTTCACATCTCGTCCTTGCAATAGAGACAGCAACCAATAAGATCGGAAGCCCTGGTTCCTTCCCCGGTGCAAGGCTTTTTCCCCCTGCTTTCTTTAATTACATTAGCAATGTCGAAAAACTGCCTTTGGCACATTATTATTTAGTCAGTGAACTCTCACTAATTCCTGACACAACTAATAAATGTCTGATGGTAGGAACCCGCTGCCGGGGTGCTGGAGAGGGGGCTCTGTCACAGCCCAGCCCAAGAGGTGCTTTGCTCCAGTGCCAATATTGCTCACGCCTGACTTGTGCTCTCATTTTTTTCACTCGCATTGATGCAAATCCTCTTTTGCTGCATTTTTTGCCCATTTGCTCCAGAATTCAGCTCAGTAAAAGCCATCATCATCCTGGGCCTTGGGCCGTGTGCCCTGGAGCAGGGACTGCTCTAAACCCTGTGGAGATGCTGGGCACCAGCACCAAAGCCCAGATGATGTCTCATCATCAGTCCCATCAGTCTCTGCGTGTTTAAGAATTTGATGCACTCCCATGCTAAAACCAACAATTGACTTTTTTTCTGTCTACCTTCCAACTGGGAGGTGTCACCTGGGAGGATGTTGCAGGGGAGCAAAATGAACTTGCCAGATCTGCAGATCGACGGGCATGAAAGTGGAACCACAAACATCGACTCAACTTCAGCCTTTCACCGGAGGAAATTTTTACTTCTGCTGAAACAGTAATTTCTCTGTGCTCACTTCAGTGCGTACATTCGAGTGACAGATCATCTTGGTTCGAGAGCCATTTCGTGATTTTACTTTCAAAACCAAAAATCTTCAGACCATTAAACTTAGCAGTAAAAGGAAGAGGGGCTGGCAGCTTTCCTAATGGCCAGGCTCCCTGCCACAGGTTAAGTGTTGATTAGCCTTCCCCAGGGTTTAAGCTCATTTCATGCAAGGTGCAGAGCTGCTGAAGGAGAAGGGGCCAGATCCTGGCTGCACTGTACAGCAGCTGAGCCCTGCTTCATCCTCGGCAAGAGAAGCTAGGGATTCATTTCCATCTGACACTTGGACAGTTTTATTTCTTCTGCTTAGTTCTCAAACTATGGTTTGATTTTCTCCAGGTACGGTTTTGCCATTTGGCACAAACCTGCTGACTTGGTGCCTTTGCCCTCCCTGCAGGCTGGGGACACGGCAGTAGCAGCATGCCTGGGCTAATGCTGGGAGCAGCGTATTTCTTGGTAGCCTCATTTAGAGAATAAACCAGCCATGTCCTTTCATTGGTTTCTTGGAGAGGGGCAATACATTTCCAGTGGCATCAGTGACAGAAGCAATATCCTTTCATTGCTATCATTGGAAAAGAGCAGTTTTATACTGCAAGAAAGAGCTATTTCACTTGTACAAAACATATTTTCTATTCCCGTAAACCTGGGGAAATCCTTGTCATATTAATATGTGGCTGAATTGCTTCTCTTTCAACAGTTCTCCTAGGGATTTGAGTTTAGACCAGTTATTGCATTTGGATGCAGTAACAGTCCATAAAAAGTGTATTTTGTAAATAATAACAGTGCTTTGTAATAAATGGGAACAACAAATAACAAGTGCCGCTGGGACTCCAAAGCTGCTGTCCCTGAGGAAATACCAGCCAGCCCCAACGACCCCGGCACCGTGCCAGAGCCATGCGTTTCAGATGGGAAAACCTATACTTCACTTTTAGAGGGAATTTGCTTCCCTTTGAGTGTGACTCTGTTCAGTTTACAGGCAGTTGTTCCTTCCTCTAGAATGCAGGACGTTTACTCTCATTATAATATTTTCAAGGTACCAGTGTGAAGCTCGGGGGTGTTATCAGGCTTTTCAAGCCATACCTTGCCAAGCAGACTCCCTCACATGAGTTTTTGGGGAGGGATGGCTTTGATTATGGTTCACCTTTCGTGGAGATTAGCTGCGCTTGCTGGTTGTTGCAGGAGAGAGCCACTGCATGAGAGGGTCCTTCTCTTGCAAGTTCAGATTGCTAGTAGCACAGCCAGGACATCATAGACTGGATCCTCCAAAGCTTCAGAGCATCTATCATTTAATAGCTGTCATTAGTGGCTGCCCAGCCTGCTTGTTGCATGACCACAGTGCTGGGAAGAAGCATGTCTCCTTGTCTCCTTGCTATGTGATTATGTGCTTCAGCTGATGTTTGTCTTCATAAACAGTTTGACTTTTCCCTTTTTTCCCCCTGGCTTGGCTCATGTTTGTATCTGCTGTTGCTGGGAAGATGGGAGACAGACCCTTGCAAACCCCCTCCAGGGCCACCTGTGTCATAGAATCACAGAATCATAGAATGGTTCGGGTTGGAAGGGACCTCAAAGATCATCGAGTTCCAACACCCCTGCCCTGTGCAGGGACACCTTCCACTGGACCAGGTTGCTCCAAGCCCCGTCCAACCTGGCCTTGAACACCTCCGGGGATGGGGCATCCACAACTTCTCTGGGCAACCTGGGCCAGTGCCTCACCACCCTCACAGTAAAGAATTTCTTCCTAATACCTAATCTAAATCTGCCCTCTTCCAGTTTAAAACCATTACCCCTTTTCCTGTCGCTACACTCCCTGAAAAAGAGTCCCTCCCCATCTTTCCTGTAGGTACTGGAAGGGGCTCTAAGGTCTCTCTAGAGCCCTCTCTTCTCCAGGCTGAACAGCCCCAACTCTCTCAGCCTGTCCTCACAGGAGAGGATATTCATAGGAATATCCTCCCTTGCTGTGGGGAATGGAGCTCCTAGCTGAATTTCATACATCCTGAAGCAATTGGGTAGAGGCCACATCATCTTTATTGACTCATCCATCTGGGCTGACTGTATAGTGTAACACAGAGAAAAAAACCCTCCCCATCCTCTCCGATGCTAACAGGGAGCTTGGGACTGTCATGGGCAGTTTGCATTTCGGTTTGCTCAAGAGAAGGATGTATGCACTTCAGGGAGCTTTGGTCAACCCCAGTGTCCAGCCCTCTCTGTT
This sequence comes from Pluvialis apricaria, assembly GCA_017639485.1. Classification (NCBI taxonomy): domain Eukaryota; kingdom Metazoa; phylum Chordata; class Aves; order Charadriiformes; family Charadriidae; genus Pluvialis; species Pluvialis apricaria. The sequence goes on from CM030024.1 coordinate 4,661,976, forward strand.
TGTTGATGTTGTAAGTTTTTGACCTGTTACGATGTGCTAAACCAATATTAGCAGCACAGAAGACAGTCTCTGGCCTTGGTGTCAGACATAGATGTTTGCTGGGCTGGTTGAATCCCGGCTGTAATTTAACAGGCACCTGAACGTGGGGACAAGGACCTGTCAGGACAGGGAGCAGAGCAGTACATAGCAATGAGAGCAGCATGTACATCCGTCTGCCAGCAGCAACATGCTGCCCCGAAACCTGAAGGCTGATATCAGTTTAGGATGAAGCAGTGAGCGCCCAAATAACTCAAAATCTGTTTTCCTGAGATTAGATGAAGCTCACGCTATCTGTAGATCCACCTGGGAAGTCATTACGGGGCCTTGCTGTTGCCGTACAGTGGAGATGTGTTGGCCTAGCCTTGGCGAGCAAGGTGATAAATCTGGGCTGCAGCTGCTCACTGTCCTTTGTGTCGCAAATTGCCCAGGCAGTTAAAAACGGCTGCGTGCGTGCATCAGCCAGTCCTGCTTTAAGAGAAGGCATGCACAGAGATACGATTTCCCTGAGAAAGGAGCTGTGAAGGTCTGACAGAATGGGTCCTTCCAACACCTTGGGGCAGGGCCCCGGCTGCCTGGGTCAGACCCTTCGGTGGGATGTGGGGCGTTTCAGTCCTGCTTTGCTTGCTCTCAATAAGCATTTGGCTTCAGTATCCTGAATAACTGGCAGGCGGTGCTGGGCGAGCTGGGGAGCCAGCCCTGAGAACGGATGTGTGAGCGGTGGCTGCGGGCCAGGTCCCGCTTCCTTTTTGCACAGTCTGATAATGCAGGTAGTCTGGCGGAGGTCTCCGTCCTTGTGTGGGCACGTAGCACAGCTCCCAAGTGAGCGCTGCATCGGAAATGTTTTGCTCTGCCTTCCCGTCTGAATCTATGCTGAGTTGTATTTCTTTGCTGGTAAGGAACAGATCTGCTAAAGGAGAAATTTACCCCGCGCTGAGTGTAAACACAGATGGAAACATGGTGAAGCCCTTTTCAAAGTTAAGGGAATAAATCTGTTTAAAAGACTGAACATCTGGGGCAGTGAAAGAGCAGGTGGAGAACTAACCCGGGAAAGGACACTGGTGCTAAGGGATGGCTGTCTGGGGAGAGGGCACAAACTGTAGGGTAGTGGAAGTGTCTAAAGTGGAGAAATTACTCCAAAGAGTAAGAGAAGGTCACAGAAAGGTTACCTTTTTGGATCTTTTTTTAAGACTCCTTTATTTTTTTGGGTCCTGTGAGTTGCATCCCAGGCCCTTCAGATGGAGCAAGTTGTTAGGCTTTTCCCCTGAACTAATCTCATCTGACCTTTCTAAGGCAGCACATGAGGGATGCAGCCCCATGTCTCTTCCAGCTGCTGGGATAAGCAGGATTTTGCTCCCTGGTTAGGCAGCAATCACTGTGCTGCAGAAGCTGCTCTGTGCATTGCCCTGGAAGGGCAGGCCTGGCATGTTCACACCACTGGGAATCAGCTTCATGCTGATGGTTTGGTCAGCTCTTCTGGTCCAAGCCAGAGCATTTTCTATGCTTCCACAATAAAAGCACTCCTGGACAAAGGCCCTGGTCCTGCAGGGCTTTATTCACTTGCCTAACCAAAAAGCTAAAAACATCGATAAGCCTTGGATGGCTGAGGAAATGTTAAATCGTGTGTCCCCCCCCAGCCATAACCTTGGCAGAAGCACGGCTCTGGCTGCTAAAGCCCATAAAATGAACAGCCCCTGTTGCTCCTGATAGGGGTATAAAAATATAATTACTTGAAGAGTGACTTACGATTCAGTGAAACAAGGATCTTCTCCTTTTTGATTGAATTACGCAGCGGTATTCCTAGAAGACTGGAAGCAGATGGCGAGCTCTGGCCAGGCGCTTAACAGCCTGAATTACTGCATGGAGGGGATGGAGCTGAACAAGGCTGCAACATGCTGCTCCTGCCTTTCTGCTTGCCTTGGATCACCATCAGGGTGTATTCCCTGGGAAAGGAGAGGCTGGAGGATGGGGCAGGATGGTTTGCAGCAATGGATGGAGATGCGGAGCATGTCCAGTAGCAGAGGGCTTGTTTTGCAGCAGCAGCATACAGCTCAGGTGGCAGCAAAGAAAGGCAAAAATTTTGTTTCTGCAAACCCAGTGCTGCTTTGGTCCCAGGTAGGCGCATTGTGAGAGCAATCCCAGTGTGTATTGTGTCAGGACCCCATGGACCTGGGAGGTGGCAACTGCCCTCCTGTCACGCAGGAGAGCTCCCCATCCCTCTGAGCCCAGGAGGAGGATGGAAGAAGCAGACCGTCCCTTGGGCTGGGGTGGAACGAACGCCGCCGTATAATTTCTGCCTCGCTGCTCCTCCTGCCCCCGTATATCTTGAGCACATCAATAAAATCAAACAGACTATTAGCAGCATGTCCTGTTATCAGCCGTGGATGCGTGTGCTGTGCATTAGGCAGCCATGCAGCCTGCATTTTATGAAGCGAGCTGCTCATACCGCTGCTGGGGTTGCAGCGATTATCACATCCCCTCACAGCTGGGCGATACTATGGCTTTTATGAGCTACCCTAAATCAAAGCCCCTTTCTTTTTAAAGATAAATTAAGAATTCTCTCCTTTTTTTTTTTTAATGGCATAACAGCCAGCTGATTACTAGGTGAGACACAAATCTTGTTGCTGAGTCGTGCCTACTGCATTGTCTTTCTGATTATTTTTATCGAATAAGCAAATGTTCTTTTGGAGCTCTGAAGTCCTTACGAGGGAGACTCATTTTCTGCTACCATGATCTCTTTGTCGCGGGTGGGTGATGTATGAAAAGGAATTGCAAATAGCTGTTTACAGCAAGCAAAGTCACGGAACAGCCCACTTTAATTTCTGCTATCTGTCGGAGGCTGTTGTCAGTGATGGTCAAAATTAATTAAGCAGGAAGGAAGAGAGCAGGGAGGCAGTATGCATCCAGTTCTGACATTGAAATATTAATGGTGAGCTAATCAAGAAAGAGTATCTATGAATATCTAATCAGCTTACAGTTTGCATTTTTACTGATGTGGTGAACTTCTGGGCACCAGCCCTTTACAGGAGGTGTGGGGAGCGGAGGTGGGCTGCCTGCCGCTTGATCGCTCTATCTAGGAATAAACAAAGAGCTCGTGCCTGTGTCAGGTGCTGAGGCACATTTGCCTTTTGCACCTCACAGCCCTGCTGCCACGGATGCTGCTGTGTCCTTCCCACTGTCACCTACAGCAGCCGGGTCAAAGGGTCCAGCCCATGGCATCCCCGATGCTGTGTTCGTTCCTCCCCAGTGCTAGAGGGGAGGCACTTGGAGGGCTCAGCTCCTCCAGGATGGAGCTGCAGCATCTGTCCGCATCCAGACCTTGGCCAAAAGCTCAAAACAGCATAGCTGGGAAGGCAGGACCTCACCTGCTTGCTGCATGCCCAGTGCAGGAGACCTCACTGGAGGCAGCAGGCCGTGTTCCTCTCTCTCCTCCCAGTGCAGGACTGGCATTTCTAAGTTGAGTTTCCAAGCTGTTTTGGGGGAAACAGAAGGTGATGGTTGTGCCACAGGGCCAGAGTGCACTCCAAATCCCCCATGCCCAGTGCCTGCTCCAGGCACACTGGCCACAGCGGGGGCTCGGCCACTTTTGCCGACCCACCACACAAGCAGGGGAAAATAGGAGGAAACAATCCCATGGCAAAGCTGGGCTGATTCTCATCAAAGTCACAAAAGTAAGTGTCACCTTTGGGTGCCAGAAGGAGTCAAGCGGCATTTCTGTCGTCAGCGTAATGAGGGCTGTGGCTTTGGAGATTTGTATTGCTGTGTTTCTGTAAACAGGTCCCTCCGCTAACCTCTTGGAAATTGGATTTTGTGGAGCTGAGCAGTTTGTGGGCAGCAGATAGCAGCAGGACTGATAAGCAGAAATCTGTTTACGCACTCACTCATATCTAATGCTACAATTGGGCACGGGACTGCCTGGATTTCTTTTTTTTTTCTTTTTTTTTTTTTTTTAACACTATCAAATATAATCCTTGTGGCTGAACGTCTTGTTGCTGCTTAACAGGTAGATATCTGAACCGGGCAGTTTTAATGGGTAACAAATGTGAAAATAACTTCATGTGAGGCAAAAGGATAAAGGTAATAAGTAAATCTTAAATGAAGATAAGGAAGAATTGAGTGGCGATCAGTAAGGAATAGCGTACCTACACTCTCCTCTGCGAGGTGGTATTTCACATATTGCCAAGTTAGTAGGAACTGGACAGAAAGGAGAGAGTCCTGGCATGTCACTCTGACAGCAACGGGGACTTTCTGGGACAGGAAAATAGAAAGCAGATGGTATCAGTTAACAACAGCAGGAAGTTACCAGGGACGTCCAGGAAGGTGGTGGAGCCCAGTGGCTGCATCTGTCCCCCACAGTCTGCGGGAGTGGGAAACCCTCATGCTGCAGGTGCGTGGGCACCACAATGCCCAGCTCCAGCTCCTGGGGGCTGGCGGTGGAGTGAGCAGCAGGGATTTCTCCAGGAGGAGCACTCTGAAACGTGCTTCCCTCTGTTGCTCCAGTATAACCCAAATCTGTCAGCCTTTAGGGCTTGCTGAGAAGGTCATCTATGAGCAAGGCTAATTATTTCAAGCAAAGCAGCAGGCTAATGCCACTAACCTGCTCCCGGGAACTGAGCTCTGCCCTGTGCCTTGGCTGTGTAGCTGCACACGAGCTGCAGGGAATTATGGATGCACAGGGGTGTATGTTAAGCCCACAGATATAAGCAGATCCTACTGGCATGTACCTTGAGCACAGAGAAGGAAACACACTTTTTTCATAGCTGATTCATTCAGTTGTCATGAAAGTACTGTTGAAGCCAAAAGGCAGTATCTCTTCTTTCAGCCATTTAATTTTCTTTAATCTGCTCTTGACATTTATTGAAAGAAGTGTTTTACGCACATCAAAGCCAAAGATTTCAAAAAATCACATGAAAAAAAAAATTAAGGTCAGTCCAAGGGAGGATATGGTAGCAGACATGAGATGAAATACTCTAGCTTCTACAAGGAAAGTCTGTGCAAAACGAGAGGTCATGCCGATCTGTCGTCAAAGGGCACTTCATTTGCACCTCTGACAGTAGCTGCAAGTGGTGGGCTTTGTATGTTGTGACACCTTCAGCAATTTAAGCAAGTCTGTCCTTAATACGAACAGGTTTAAAAGTAAAAGATGCCTTGATAACAGCTTTTCAGAAGCTTCTTCACTTGGGCAGTTTCCCATGGCTCTACCCAATGTTGGCTCAACTTGCTTTGCCTGGGGCAGCGCTCACAGGGCTGCGGGCAGAGCTGAGCCATCCTTTGCATTCACTCTCTGTGAGTGAGTGTTGCTGCTTCTGACATGATTAAATGAGCCAAAGCACTTGACAAACTGAACGAGCTGCTGAAAGTGAATCCAGTGGAGGGGCCAATCCTGCAAGATGCCTCTGGATGTGTTGAGCATCCCAAATGCCAAAACTGAAGAAGGAGAAATGTAAAAGATCCCCAGAAAACTTCTGCATTTAGTTCATTTTACATGGGTAGAGGTAACAAGCTGACACAGGTTAATTTATAGCTCAGTTGTATGCTGATTGCAAAGTACACGTTTCCAGCCAGCAATCATTAGTAAATCACTTTCCCACCAGTTTTCTTGGCATATAAAAGAAATTTCTCCCTTCCTGACATTTAAAAAAAATCCTAGTAAGCTATACACTCCATGACTTTATAGCATTTTTAATATTTAAAAGAAGGCTAGAATCTATAACCTCAACCTTTAACAAATGTACAGTAACGCAGTAACAAATTTGCCTCGAACAGCTGCTATCTTGGTACCAACTGGCATGAAGAGGAGGGAAGTAATTGGCTTGTTTTCAGATAATTACCATAATTGTAGTGACACCATTTGGATCACATCTAACTGCTTTCCTGCTGCAAGTTGGGTAATTTAATAATTGGTAGAATTTAGACTGACAGTAAAGGTAAAGTCAGTGTATGGTGGGTAAATCAGCAGGCACCTCCCTGCGTTGCTGGTACAGGCTCTGCTGCTCTTGCTGTGAAGTTTAGCAAAATCTTTAGATTTTTGCTGCTTTTCTTAAGCCCTTCGACTGGTTCACATCTTTGCTCTTTTCCTGATGCTTGACCTGGTGAGACCACGTTTTGCACCTTTTGAACCTTTTGATTTGAGATAAATCACTTCAGTTCAGTCCTACCCAAATTACTACTTTCTTTGTGCAGTGAGTATTTTTAGCTGTCCTAGTTCTGCTGGGGGCTTGTCAGAGCTCTGCACTGAAAGTGGATTAAACCGCAGTCAGGTGCTTACAGGCAGCAGCCAAATGCCTTTCCCGGAGGTTGAACCCAGATCCTCCAGAGCAGGGTTTGTTCCCCTGGCCGAGCCCTGCCAAGCTGCAGGGGTGGAGGGGAGCAGAGTGTGTCGGATGATGCTCTGGAGGGCACTTGTCCCCTTTGTGTCTTCTTGTGCTTGCTGTTTGTGGCCAGCGTGAAGGGGACTCAGCATCTCCTGTGCCTCCAGTCCTGACAGCTGCCCAGCCAGAGTCCCAGGAGCAGGGGGGCCGCAAGGTAAGGCTATGAGGTGACTGAGGCTACCAGGGAAAGACAAGAAGGTCTTATCAGATCGGCTGGGCATTTTTGCCAGGGAGTTGTGAAACGGAGCAGAGTGCTGAGCTGGTGCCTCACAGGGTGGGTACGAGTACTGAGAGCTTTCCTGCAGTGCCCATCCATGGCCTTGCACTGCCTCCATTTCTGCTTTGCAGTGCAGAGGTGAAGACACCTGACAGCAACACTGACAGTGCCCAAGGAGAGGGGTCCACTGGAGCTTTTCCAGTCCCCAAATAAGAGAGATTCTTAGGGCACATTTGTTTATTTTGCTTCACGCCCCTGCTGCTCTCTGTGGCTCTTCTGCTTTCCCTGGGCTGAACCCAGACACCTCTGTCTGACAACAGAGGGGTCCAGAAGGCTGTGCCAGACCTGCAGGGTGAGCAGAGTTAATGCCCACTGGAGCAAAGCAGAGTGCTTCCCACCTGTACCAGTGACAGCAGAGCTGTGCTCTACCACGATTTGGGCTGAACCAGGCTCTCCTTTCCACGTGTATTTTTGATGGGTCCCAATAGGTGAGGCGACTGCTGATGCACTAGCTGTAGGTCTGTGGTGCAGCCCGTGCCTGGGGTTCTGGGGGATGCCCAGCTCGTCCCATGCTGGGCAGGACTTTGGCACAAAGCAGGCAAAATGCTCATCTCTGTAATAAACCTGTGTGCCAAGGTGAGGTTGACGGCTCCATCCCAGCCTTCAGTACCTGGGCACACATGCAACACTGGTGCAGAAGGGAAGGGAAGGCAGATGACTAAAAAGCAAATCCCATCTCTGTTTCCCCACTCCCACTACAAGTGGTGGGAAGCAGTGGGAGTGTGTGCTGGACCAGGGTTGCCATGCTGGGGCTACATGCCTGGGAGCGGCTGGCTGATCCCCACACGTCCCATCTCCCTGCCCCTTGCACAGGAACTGCAGGGTAACCGTTCCCTTGCAGCCATTCCCTCCCCCTCTGTGATTTATTGCTGCCAGGAGGCTGTGCATGCGGAGGTGGCATAAATCTCACCCAAAAGAGAGAGAAGGAAGAAATTTGCATTCGCTCCCTTGCTGGCATATTGAATGCAGCTTCCCAGTTCACTGCTGAAACCCTGAGCGGGTCCAGGCAGAAGGCTGAGGCACTGCCCTCAGTATAAAACAGGGCCAGCGCTGGGGCTTCCACCCCTGCCAGAGGAGGCTCCCACAGCCAGCAAGGAGCAGCTCCCCTACTCAGCCTAATTATCCCTAGATTAATTTCAATCCACTCCTATTTATGTTCTGTGGTATCAACCTACATAATTCTGTAGTGTTTGCAGGCTTCAAGCATTTCCTGTGCTCTCCTCTACGGATCTCCCAGCAACCACAAACCCTTTTAGTAGCTTTTTCTCATTCAGACCTTCTGATCCTCCCAGTCATTTCTGCTCTGTCTCACCCACCTCCCTCTAAGTTGCTTCCATCCTCCTGCTCCTGTGTAATGCCTCCAAAGCACTCCCTGGGCTGACAGTCAGTGTGCTGGAGTTAAAATCCTGCAAGCTGCTACTGGAAAGGAGACTACAGAAAGCAATTAGGGAGATTATAGTCAGACGGTGGTCATGCTGCTGGAATGGGTCTGGATGTCCTGTCACGAGCGGCCAGCCTGGACTAAGAGGCTTTCAAATGAGCAAAGAGAAAAGCCTGACTGATTTTTGTCTCTGAGATTACATTTGAACTGGAAGGCCATCAGTGTTTTCATATGTCGACAGTAAATTGGGTACAAAGCAAATCAAGAAATGCAAGAGAAGAAGCAGAAAAAAAGGTGGATACAACACATTAATCAGAGGCAAAAGTTGGAGGCAGTCTGCAAACCTCTGCTTCTGCACGGGCTGACAGCTGTAAATAGCATATTGAAGCAATGGAGGAAGTAAAGAATTAATTACAGTTCTGAGACCCAATCCCACCTCCAGCCACAGGCAGCATTTATTAAGATCTCACTGAGGCGGGAAAGATTGAACAAGGGACTCAGGGGACTACGAAGGGGAAAAGAATTAATCAGTTTGTCTCAGGAGACTGGAGAAGTCAGATTAAATAAAAACTGGAAGTGAAATGAAGGGGCGAACAAGGTGGTTGGAAACCTGGACCTATTTGAAGGAGAAATGCTGGAGTGATGGCCGGGAGGAGTTCCAGGGGCTCTAGTTGCCCACTACAGAAGCTGGGGAGCTTTGGGGAGAAAGGCTGAAAGTTTGCTTTGAACTCTTTCATAGGTTTAGAAATGTCACATTTAGGCCTCTTGCTTCCTTTGCCTGGCTGAAGGAGGCCACACAAGGTACCCCCAGCTCTCGCACCTCTGATCCTTGCTCCAGTGCATCACTGAAGTGCCCAGGTCCCCTGTGTCCCAGTGTCACTGGGACCTGAGAACCGTTCCCCAGCCTGCCTGAAATTCCCTGGTAGCCAAGGGGGGGCAGGAAGGGAAGCTGAACCCAGCTGAATGAATAGATGTCCAAATTCTACATGTCCCCCAACCAACACCCTAAAAGGAAAATCTTTGTCCCTGCCCGTTGTCAGCCCAGTGTTTTCCATCACAATAACATTCAATTATTTCTCTTCTAAAGGGTACAACATTTTCTTCCCTCTTTTGTGTTGTTGCTTTTCTGCCTGTCCCTCTGGGAAAGGTCACTGGGCTTCCACATTCCTGCTGCGTAATGAGCTGTGACAAACGCTGCCGATGGTGACCAGTACTGGGGTCAAAGAGTTTTAGTGGGCGTTGAACACCGACGTCACGGGGAGGGAGCGTGTCCCCAGCTTGTGAATGGGTGTCCCATTGCCAAGCTCCTTCCCCTTCGTGCAACTCAGTGGCAGAAACTTCAGGGAAGCCAGATTAGAGACTTGTCTTATTCTTCCCCTTTGAAAATCCCAAGCCTGATATACAGCCATAAATAAAAACTTCTCGTGCAAAGTAAACAGTGAATGGGGGAACACATTTTCTCTTCCTTAATAAGCTAGAATCATAGAATCATTTAGGTTGGGAAAGACCTTTAAGATCATTGAGTCCAACCATTAAAAGTTCACCACCAGTAGAAGTTTTCGTCTTCAGGAAACAGGAAAGCATTCCTATTTTTCTGGCATATCCAGAAATAGGCTCTTTTGAGAAAGTCCTTAAGGAAACACAAAATGCATATCCCAGAGGACTTTTTCTTCAAACATCAACAGCATTGATTCAGAAGAGAGACACCAAAGCCCTCCTTGTTGCTGGCTGCAACAGAAACACTTTCCAATAAAACTGCTATTTAGAAAGTTCCTGACTTTATCGTACCTATGTCTTTCGCAGAAGTACGGCTCTGTGCCTATTTTTTTAGCAAGCTTCCAGGTTGCTGGAAATTACTTGTTATAGTAAAGCACAGAAAACAGTGAAGGAGGTTGAAAGGAAAAGAGGCTATATTAGCAGCTGTGTTGGGTAATAATCCTTAGGATATCAGAAAGCTTCATAGCAGGAAAAGGTTTTTTTCCTGTGTTATGCCAAAGAACAGTCAAAAAAAAGGTATGTTCTGCTGATTCTATAGTGGTATTTCCTAGCAAAACCACTAAATACTCTTTGGTATGTTAGCTGGAGTTTAATACACACAAATGATGGTAGGGAGGGATGTGCACTGCAAATTTCTATCCTGGACCTTCAAAACCAGAAATACCTATAAATATATATCTCATTCTTCTGCCAGTGAAATACTGCTTTTCAGCATTTTTTTGGGTGTATTTAGTTGTGCAGCCCAGTTTTAAATATATCAGTATACCAAAGGACAAAGTGTTTTTCACAAATTGAGGCTAACATGGCATGAACACCATCCTAAACACCGTATAAAATGTGGAGCACTAAAGACTCTCTCAGGGATAACCCAATAGACTGCTGCATTATGATTTTCATCATGAGAATAACTGCAAATAATAAATCATATTGTGCTTCTCGTGTTTTGGGTATTTCAAGCAAGTATGATAAGGAAAAGCAGCCGTCAATTAAGAAAATGAGACTGGCTTCTCTGTAGGATCTGGAACAATTTTAACAAATTGTTGAAGGTCACCAACTCATCTCATGGATGCAAAATAATGAAAGCGTCCAAAAGATGGTTTCATAAGATGTGAATCACCACATTATAGCTAATGGTTCTTGAAACCTGGCACTTGAAAGCTCTATGTGCACGTAATGCATCTCTGCAATCCTTACCCCCTGATGCCCAGCAGTGGTACAGCAGGGATTAACCTGGTAACTCTGACCCTGCACCCTAGCTGAGTGGTGTCAGCCCGTTTCCCTCAAGGTAGAACTGACCTCAGATTTAAGGTGAATGAACTACCAAGCCCCAGCTGTAGGCAAGACTTCAAGAAAAAAAAAAAAAAAAGAAAAAAAAAAAGAATGTTTCCTGACATATGCATTATTTTTCAAAAAGAAACCAGCCAAAGAATGGAATGTGAAGCTGGCACAGAAATATATTTTTCAGAAACCTAACGAAAAGGATGTTTGCTTGGGGTTATGGATAAGACAGGAAATTATTTCTACTTTCTTTACTACTGGATTGGAGTTAGAACCTGAAAGCTGGAGGTGGAAGAGCGACCCTGAACCACCTCTGCCTCCCAGGGTCCTGCGAGGACCAAATTTCAGTCTTTGGGGTGTACCTGACTGCACCCATCCACTTTCTTAGGAGTTTGTGCTGCTCAGTGATACCTCACACATACACTGAGATGACCATTAACGAACCAAGAAAAGAGAAAGTCTCCCTGTCACTTTCCAGTCAGGCTTTTCAAACGTGGTGGTGAAATACTCAATGCATCTCACTTTAATGCCCCTAGGGTTTATTGATGGATCCCAAAATTAGATCAGCAGACCTCGGAAGGCTCAGCAGCCTAGCTGGGCTTGTTACTTTAATGAAACGCTAATTGCTGCTTCTGCAGTCTAAAAAAGTGCTTTTGGTCCTGCACCAGCTTCAGTTAAGCAGTGTTAATTGCCAAAGCTAATTATGTTGCTGTTGCTCCTAGATACTGGTTCAGGTTAGGTCTATAAACAATAAAAACAGCGGCCAAACTGCTGTAGCTTGGCTGGTGTGACCTGTGCAAGGCTGCGGCTCTGCTGAAGGCATCACTGGGCTCTCCATGCTTTCTGTGCACAGCAAGGCACGGGCCAGGTGCTCTGCAGGGGATGGGGGCTACACCCCGAGCTGGTGCCACCCGCTCTGCACAGGACAGGACCAGGGAGGTGACAATTTTTAGACAAGAGACCTGGCAGCAAATCTTCTTGTGAAAATTTTTAGGATTTCAGTTTCAAGAGAAAATACTGAAAAAAAGCTTGCCTTTCCTCAGTTCCATAGGTGCAGATTCTAGTCATCTCTTCAAACAGCTATCCTGAAAAGGCCTGAAATTTCTTCTGTGTTGCAATTAGTGGAAAGCAATAAGCAAACAGAAGATTTGGGGTTCCCCTTCCCCAAGCAAAAAAAACCTTCCAAACACCTTTGTGCCTGTACTTCCGACCTCTGTTTCATGGATGAAATTCCCAGCTGAAAAGGTGCAGTACACCAATTAAACCACCAGAACTTTCTAAGATCTTTCTGAAAAACAAGCTTACTGTTAGGATAAAATATTTGCTGTTACAACAGCCCCAACAGCCTCGTATAATTGCTCCAAAGGGGTTACGCTTTGCCGGGCCTCTTGGAAACCACTGCTTTGGGACTGGAGGCAGAAGCAGCCCGGCGTTGGCAGCTCTGCTGCCATTACAAAAACCAGCATGAATCTTCACCAGGACGCTGGCGGCCAAACAGGAGCAGCCTGGGACAGCCACGAGGAAGGAGATTTGTTTTGCGCTAAGCTGTGCTGCCTTACTGCTCTCCTCCTTGGTGCTGGAGAGGAACAAAACAAAGAGGGCAATGCTGTAGGTTATTATTCTGGAGAGGACTTTACAGAATCCTGCTTAGGGAACATGCGGTAAAATAGATTTTTATCTCAGATCCAATTAACAGCTGAGTTACGGGACTCAAGTGAAATAAAGGGCAGTGAATCTCCAAGACTCTATTTACATGATTTATTAGAACACGGCTGTCTGCAGGAGCGGGCGGCAGCCGTTATGTTTAATTTATGAGGACACAAGGGGGAAAGGGCTCAGCAACCAAGCTGTTGGGGGGTTCCTACCCCAGCAGTGCAAAAATTCTCCTACAACAAAGGCACTAACAGCTCCCCTCCCACCACTATTGCTGGCTGTTGATGGGACTAAATGGTGTGTCAGACACAGCTTGCCAATTGGGCTTGGCAGAACTGCCGGTGGAAAAGCACCGTTCATTTCCTCTGACTGGTTTCAAGGTTTATGCAGAGGGAAGAGCCAAAGCTTAGAGATCCAGAAGTAAAAAATAGATGAATTCCCAGCCTTTCAGCTGAACTACCAGCAAGGGGCAATGCATTTAGTAGGAGTTCTTGCAGCAAGCATGAAGAAGGTGAAACATGAGTCCTCTCATCTCTGTTTCTGAAACTTCCCATTTTAAGCATCTTCCAGGCCAGAAGAGGATATTTGAGCTGACAGCCTTGGAAGAGTTCCACCATTTGATGTTTGTGTGTTTGTAGAGGAAGCACAGAAGGATTTTCAGTGACAGATGAAATCTGCAGTCCTTCTAACACACCAGTTAAAGTGATTTTGCCTCTTGAAAGCCAAACTATAAGGTTTCTATCAAAGAGATGTTTGAGATCAGGAAACTAAGTATTGTGAGAAAAATAGAGTGTCCATAGTTTTCTCATATTGCAATCAGTATTCGTATAAAATAGCTGCTTTCCCTGTCTTGCATAGCAATGCACAGTAGTCAGACCAGCTGCTGTTTTATTTTTATTTATTTATTTATTTTCAGAAGCAGCTGATGTACAGTGGTAGGAAAATACAACCACAAATAATGTGACCGTCTATAACTGGCTGTTCTCAAGAAAAGTGTTTTTAAACACTTCAGTGGTGTTCTGAATATTTGTTAAGAAGAGAGGCTCTGATGCCCTGTTGTATCACTATCACAAAATTGGGTGCTCCAGAGGGAAGGAGCCTAATTAGGTTTATTATTTATTACTACAGCAGCCTTAAATTTGGCAAATCCCCTCCCAGCAAGATTGTGTTCAGTTCCAGCATATGTTGTTTGGATCCATAATTTGAACTTAAAAGCTAGAAGTACTTTTTTTCTAATGGGTAGATGTGAGCTTTCTTCCAAATCTCTACAGGAGGTGGAAGGCTCTCCCGGGGGGGGTTGCCTTTTTCAGTTAAGTGTTTCTCTAATGGGTTCAGTGAGAAACAGTACTGACACATAGCAGAAGGATCAGAAATCAGCCTTACAGTTGCAATTTAAAGCTTCTGTTCCCAACCACCTTCTCAGCTTCTCTGTTCACCTTATTCACTCAATCTGTTCTCTCATAAGAAAACCAGGGACCTCTCTTGCTTGTTTCCAAAAGCTGACTTAAATAACATTTTTTAATGCTTATAAATACAGTTAAAATATAATTGGCAGAGTAAGAGCCATCCATTAGAAATCAGGTTGCTACATTTAATTTTCTACTGTCAGATAGAGAGCCCGGGATGCTGACAGACTGCTTTTAAGGTGAACTTCGAATGGGACCAAGTTTTAACAAAGTAATTTGTGCATGTTGCTACCTAAGATGCAGCCACACAAGTATCTCCAAGGTGTGGTATTCCTGAGTGACTGCTAAGACAGCTCTCAGAGGCACGTGAAACACGACGCAGTCAGACAACTGAGCCGTATGGGGAGTTCTAGGCAATTGCTCTCACTGTCAAAGAAGTTGTGATCTCTCATGTTCCAATTTAGGAAGCACAAGAGAAATAGCAGAAAACATGGTTTTAAACGAAGGGCAAGAAAAAGGTTAGATAAATGCATCATTAGTTAAGTCTCTGCAACAGAAAGCTGCTGTGATGTTTTTCCAACAATATTTCATCCAGTTCCTAGGTTTAAGACAATAAACCCTACAGTTCATAAAGTGCATGCTCATTTTAATATAGGATCTGTCTTCCTCAGTAGTGCGTTGGCATAGAACATACTTAGAACTCCACTGTGCAAAAGTAGCACATGCTTATTTTTGTCTTTTGAGAAGACAACGGCACACAGTGCTACCCACCCCCCCAGAACAGAGCAGAGATGGGTATGGTGTCCAATTGCGGGAGTGGCAATGCTTGAGTTTCACTAGAAATCAGAAGAGAGAATTCAGCCTCTCAGGAACATAGGGTTGTACTAAGAATTAAAACCAGGTCTCCTGAGCCACAGACAGTGCTAACCCAGCCACCCCTCCTTATTAGAAAGGGTCACTTGTCTCATTTTCTTCATCCGGATTCGCAATGGCAAGGGAGAAAATGCTTGCAAATTTAGCTAAAAGCTTTCAACCATATTCCCACAAGCACCAGTCCAATGGTTGTTGCACACGGATGCCAAAAAGAGCATTATTTGAAATACAGATGATTTTCAGGGTACAGGGCAGAAAGCGATTTGTTTTAATTCCTTCCCCTGCTCCCTTCCCCTTGCTAGTCCTCCCAGTAGAGTTCACAGAGGTTTTGTCAGAGCCACATGGGATGCTAGTCTCCAAGGACGGCTCCCTGGGGTACAGGGCAGAAGCACTGCTGCTGCAGAGTGAGGGCTCAGCAAGGAGCTCCCCTTCCATCCTACTGTACCCACACTGCCAGCAGGGAAGCATTAGGGGCAAAATGGTTCCTCTGGCTCCTTTTCAAGAACTTGAATTGGACACAGAGCCCATTTTATAATATTACATTCGGAAGAAGTCAGCAGTCAACCCAGACCAAGTTCTAGAAAAGTAAAAGTGCAACATTTCAGAGTTTCAGTTTTATCAAGTTATTCAAAGTTTGGCAGCCAAGTAGTGATTGTGAACAGCCATTAGCACTATTATTATTTATTGTCCTCAAGCATCCAGTACTGCATGGTGCACAGCAGAGGGGAAAGAATAGAAACTTGCTCCCAGAAACCTACAGCTTAGATTTAGTCATCTCCCCCATCAAAGTCACTGTGAGCTCTTAGTTTGAGAACAGTGTTGTTACTGACAGTAATTAAAACCATAACAAGAGCCACAGCCAGTGTCTCTGCTAGGCACTGGAGTGCCACGCACAAGGCAGCGGAGAACCTGGCTCAGCCCCTCCTGGCAGTTGAAGCTACCATGTGTTTTGTGTCACGGCAGGTCTGACTAGCACATACATGGGGCAGTTACCATGGCTCAGATAACAAGTTGTACCATGAGCGGGGATGGTCTGATGACTTGCGATCATCACACCATACTTAAATGGTCACGTACGACTTTGATAACTAGCAATTCCTTGGCTCAGCTTCTCTCCTCTTCCCCACTCAGCCCCAGGCACTCACAGCTTGCTCCAGGGTGCTCCACACCCCACAGTAAACCACCCTGCAAAGCCTGTGGCACTTATTCTCCATCAAGCTTTCCCCCCCCCACCCCTGCCAACAAACTCATCTTTAAAAACTGTGTCAGCTGCAAGGATGCAGATGGTCGCATTTGCATCAAACAACTTTTAAATTATCATTCAAATTAAATTAAATTGAAAATGCAATGAGCTGTTCCTGTAGATCTAGGCGCACAAAGACAAGTTAATGAAGGTCACATTTGTAACCAGTGAAGAACATTTAAACTGTATCATGCCTAGCATGGTATGCCATTAGAATAACATGCCTTTCTAAATAAGGATAAATTACTCTTGAAGGCCTTGTGCAGGATTACTCCCTGCTCCCAGGAAAGGCTGATCTTTGGTACCTCTGTAGTTCAAACAGGCAGGAGTTGTGCTGGGTCCAGCAGAGCACCAGCAAAACTCGTTGGCTGTGCAGCGTGAGGCCTCAGGCATCAGTTTGGGTCCTGCCTGCTCTCCTTGCCCGAATGCAAAGCCAGGCAAGCCTGGAAAGCCCTGTGTCACTCCGCTGAGAGGCATGTCTTCAGGCAAGAGAGCTATAGTTTTGGAAACGTGCCGTCTGCGTGCCTCTGGTTGTAATTGCCTCATTTACACGCACAAAACTGTGTGCCTTTTGCTGTGCGCTGTGTTTGCAGTCATCTTTGAAAAACTACCCTGTAATGGCTTTTGTGACATCCGTCATCTTCATTGCTCTGTGTTGTCACAACGATGTCATACAAATTAACCATACCTATTTCCATCTGCTGAGATGAAAAATGCAACCAGTTTGGCTTGCAAGTGGCAGAGGACAGGCTGCCTCCTTGTGTGGCTTCCCACAGACCAGCTGACACCAGGCTGGGGTCTGGCAAACACTGGGTGAGTGCAGGAACCGGGCATTTGGCCAAGTGACCTGAGTCCAGGCAACCACGGAGCGACAGCCTGAGCAAGCCAACACAAAGCTGGAATTTGTCATTACTGTTCTTTCTCTCTCCTTTGCGTGATGCTGCGCCTTATCTACAACTGCTGCAGCCCACAACACATGCTTCATCCTGAGAAATGAACTATCATTTAGTATAGGAAAATAAATAACAAAAATACATACCGAATGCTCCTTAGCAACAAAGCTCTTGTTTTCACACGTTCTCTGTTCCACACTCAGGTGTGAAGTCAAACGCTGAGAGATCAGAGAAACCTGTGAAATGGGGAGTAATAATTGGTGAGATTTTTGGCATCTGGAGATAGTTTTTGCAAGAAAAGGCTTAAGAGCTGATGGTTTGCTTCAGTAGTAGCCTACTCTCTCACAGAAAAGAGCTAACACCTGCCATCAAAAGGGGACTAATGCACTTGCTTTAATTAGCCACTGAGGTTTTAGTTGCTTGAAAGTGACTGAGTGCATCCAAAATCTTAGAAAGCAAATGTTATAAAATCCACCCATCCACCTTTCTGACATATTCTAACAAAAGCAGTCAAGTCACAGCTGAATGCAGTTGATAATTCCTTGCAACAAGAATCACCAGGTTCAGTTACTGAGCTGAGGACAGTGGATAAGGGGGTTAACCCCATCTGTGAAATGTGCTGCTGGGAGGTAGTGATGTGTCTTTGCCTACTTTGAGAAGAGAATTGCTTGGATTTTTTTCCTAAATGCTCATAGTGGTTGTAAATCTGAGGAAAGCCCTTTTGATCTCAGTGGATGATGGTATAATTTGTATCAGCACAACTGAGAACAAAATCTGGACCTGAGTGTTCTACTCGAAGCAAGCTTTTGTGTGATGGCATCTGAGAAATTGCAACAACTGGAATTAAACTATTTTACATAATCCATTCATAAGATACAGCTCATAAATAATAGTAGGAAAACAAAATGTCAAACCAAACTGATTAAAAAACAAGCTTGAAAGCTTCCTTACAAATGAGAGGCGCAATAGTAGCTCAGCAGTGAATGGTGATTTACTCTCCGGTTTGTAAACCAATTTATTTATCAATAGTTGAAGTTAAAAGATTATGCAAAAATAACAAAGTCAAGGATATGTGACTAGGAGGAATGTATTACCACTGCTGCCTATCTGGGTTCAACAAAGGAATTTTAGGCTTTGTCTTCCTTTTGATAATTGCCGAACAACTCTCCATCTAAAACCACAGCCTCCCTCTGGGCATGGGTGCAGACTTCCAGCCCCTGTTTCCGCAGCTCTGGGGAGGTGAGTTAAATAGCCCTGATCATGGAGGTCTTGGACTTCATGGGGTTTACTGGTGCCTTTTGCCACTGTTGACTGCTGTGGTAGGTGACAAGCCTGTGGCACAGACATGGCTTGGTTACTATCCCTTGCAAACTCAATGACTTTTTAGAAGAGATGAAGATGTTAAGTCTTCCCATTGAGTTTTCTTGCACAGTATCAAAGCATTGCAAATAGGGGCCTTTGCACTGTCAGTTCATGTTCTCCTAGGAATCTCTATGGGAAGGAAATTTTTCCTCTTTAGATGTTCCATTAGAAGCTGCTGGTGCAGAATCCATCAAATCCATTAAAAGTCCATTAAGTCTGTAAGGCTGCTGTTTGTTTTCCTCTGTTGTCTGAAGAATTTGGAAGGCTACAAGCTGTATGTTGCCTGTGGCAGATTATCCTGGATGGCTGTGTCTTCTGGCTGAAATATCCTATATGCAATATGGATATGTGGTTTTGAAAGATGAGAGGATACAAGGCACTTTTTAATACGCCTGGATGGCTACGCCAGTGCCTTTGAATTATGTTACACAAAAAGGACGGCAATGGAAGACAGACAACAAATGAAGGCCAAGAAGTTTGGCCCAAAATACACCATGCCATTTTGCATCAGAACAATTCTGAGCCTGAGACATTTGCTCTTTAGTCAGTTCTGAACTGTTCATTCTCGCCTAATTACTACATCAACAAATGACACTTAAATTATAACTAGATATATATTAAAATAAGTTGAAGATCTGTGGTACTGAGTATGACAACTACCTTGTGTATTGGCCTGAATGAAAAATCACATAGGATTAATGATATCCCAGAGCATTTTACCAACTTGTATTAACACATCAATTTTAACATATATGCAAAGGATAATTTCAGGTAGCACCACAAAATAGGTATTTCTAAGATAAAACAAGGCACAATGATTCTGTGCAACCTAGAATGACCAAGGGCTTTAGGCCGAGCAGACTGGCTAGGACACAGGATTAATCTGTGTAAACTAGTGTCAAGCCAAGAGGAGAGTCCAAGCCAAGGTTGTCCCAACAAGCAACGTGCAGTGATGATATTTTGATAAAACCCTGTTCTGAGTTGGTGACGTTGTACAAAGATGCAGCATCTCAGACCCTTGCAGGTAGCAGGCAGATACACCTGGTAGAGCACAGAGGTCAGACAGCGAGCGTGTGAGACGCTTGTCTGGTTTGTTACAGCCTCCTGGGAAATTTGTTTGGGTTTGGTTAACTTGACTTTTAAATGCAGGCATCCTACAGAAGGAAACTTCCCTGAATGACAAGTCTGATGTAGTTAAACAAAACCATTTTTGAAATGCAGAAATCCAAACGTGATTAAAATGCAGGTTGTCCAATGTATATTTCATCAGGGCTAACCATGAGCAATCCTTTTAAAGTATTTCCTTTGATGGCTGACTGTTTATTTGGATTCAGTGAATGCAGGTTTGGTGAAAGAGGGTGTCAAACAGGTCAAGAGGCGAGACGGACACTGTGCCCTGGAAATTCAAGCCTTTATTATCTGGTCTCCATGGGATTTCCTTTCCTACATGGAAAAATGTGTGGTAATGCCATAGCAACAACAAAGGAACAAACATAGCAGGACACGTCTCTGCTGTTTAAGGCTTAGTAGGCTGGATTTTGTAAATGACCGCATTTCCAGAGCGGTTATTTTGCTTAGAGTAGTATAAACAATGAGAAGCTGAACTAAAGGCACAAGAAATAAGGATGAGCGGCTTTCCATCTTCTCTTTGAGGATTTGTCTGTAAGGCAAAAGGAGCCTTATAAATATTAAGGACAACTTGAAAAAAACCCATTTTAATTTTAAACTGATTCCTCTCCCTCATCTCATACCAAACTTATAAAAGAAGCATCCTTAAGGCCCACGATAAACCCCTCACCTTGTATGGGTAAGCACAACCATCTGCAACTGCATGCATTCTCTGCCCCCCACTTCCCACAGGTGAAATTACTGCCTGCTTGTTAGGCAGAGGGGCTTTGCTTAAGGAGTCAGGGGCTAAATGGCCTTTAGGGCACCTGGGATGTCTATGGATATTCACAAAACTGGAAGAGTCTCCCTTGAGTGCTGCACTTTAAGGTTGGGCAGCTCCCCAAGGGAAGGTCCTGTTCTTGGAAGGCACAGGCCAGCTACCGTGCAGTATGTATGTGAGCAGGACATACAGGGAGGCATAGGCCGCTTTTATTTTTTCCCCCTATGGATTTGATCTAGTATTTCACAGGAACACATAACTCAACAACAGTGCTCTTAAAGCCTTTTGCAAATGGTAGATCAGCATGATTTATCAAAATCAGGTTATAATCATGACACTGATCTGTCAGTCAGCAGCCCCAGAGGAAAGATTTTGCAGCCCTCCTATAACCTTTAAGATCCTTGACACAAAATGCAAGGCTTCCTGAGCTGCTTCGTGACCTTATTTGTAACCTTCCTTTCACAAGCCATTATTCTTCACACAGTGAGTCCAGATTGCAGAGCCCATCAGCACCTCTCACGGAAGACGTCTCGGCTTAAAACTCACAGTCTGGCTATCGTATTTCAAACCAGCTCTTTATCAGAGGAGACCAAAGTCATGCCAAGAAAAGACATGAGGGGTGTGTGTGTAAGAAGGAAAAAATCTCTCCAGTTTTCAGGAAAAACAGCTAACTGTAACTACATTTCATAGAGTCACCCAGTTTTTGCTGGAGTACATCTAAAAGACTAGATTCAGTGCCTTCATTTGCGAACCTATTCTACATACCCATCACGGGCGCTGCAAAACAGTACCTCTGACCTCAACCTCTGCCCACTCCTCCGGGTCTGCCCAGAAACCTCAATTAGTCATCGGGTGTAATGTTGTGATAACTGCTTTGTAGTTTTAACTGTTTCACTCAGATCGCCTCTCGAGGGAGGGCGCCGGCGCCTCAGAAAATCCCTGCCCTTGTGCAGAGGGAACAAGTGCTCTGTGTCTTCCCTAGACCAAACCCTTCAATCGTCTTCTTTGAAGCCCGAATCTCAGTTTATTCACGCTCTCATCACAGGAGAATGCCAGCATTTAATTTACAACTTACCTAGTATTATACTGCCTCTGATTTCACTGTGCGTTTCTTTGAAAAGAGTAGCCAAAGTTGGGCAGTATCCAGAGTCCATCAAAAAAGCTAATGGCAAGAGGTCCTAGCGTGCCTTGGTAATTAATGTGAGCATATGACCGACAAACTCACAGATAGGGTTTTGTTCAAAAGGCCCCTTCATAAAGAATAATAACCGCACTAATTATATGAATTCTCTAATAGTTCAATACACATTGAAATCATTTCACTAGGCATAAAAAGAAGTATCGTGAGATTAACACTTAACAGATTGAAAACATCTGGGTTTAGAAAACGGATTGGTTAGACGGGCAGATTTGCAGGCTTTGGAGAGTTATTTCCCCCTTTGGATTAATCTACTCGACTACAGAATAAGTATTTTTCTGACCTGCCAGCACAGACAATATTAATAGTTTCTAATTCTTTACTCAGCAGAACAATAAGGCGAATGCATGCTTGGGATTGGGTAGAGGGGAGTCTTTATGATCCTCTAGCATCCCTTAAATTCTCCTTGTGTCACTTGCAACAAAACAGGCACTTTTTGGTATGGAAAACACATGGCATACAAAGAAAAAGGAAAAATAAGCCTGCCACCTTTAAATGTGGAACTGCACTCAGATTTATGGGGTTGTGGCTAAGGAACAGAATAACCGCTGATACCTTTTTATGGGTGATTGGGAAAAAGTAAATGTATTTCATATACTATGTACTATAATACAATGGTTAGTGATCTCAAAGAGATAATAGATGGACTTTTTTTTTTCATTAAAATGCCATTAACAAATAGAATGGGTGGGAGGAGCCATTGACTCGATAGTGGTAAATGACCTGATCACAGGTGAATAATAACAATTGTGCATCGGCAATGATCAGTGCCAACTTGACAGATAGCTCAGATCTGACCTGTAATATTTGGCATCAAACCTCATTTCTATGCATCCAGCTTCATGCCTTCTATCTTTATTACCCAGTGCATTTTCTTTTCTGAGAGCAGTCTGATTGCTACTAATCTTCTAGCCTGTAACCTAATGCTCTCTCTTTAAATGAAGTCCCCATATTGTTGATAAAGAGTCATTGTGTTCGCTTATCTCCCTCCTCTCCAGAAATGATAGCAGGAAATCTGACTTCTCAATTAACCTGTGCTGAATTAGAACCTTTATGATCTAATTGGTCAATGTGATTTTTTTTTTTAATCTGGACTGCTTGAAACTCAGAATTAGGATTTGTGAATCTCACCAGAGCCTCTTTCCGTGTCAGATTGCTGTGGTGTACACAAATGAGAAGCCATTTTCTTGTCATTCTTACAAATTGCTTCTCTTTCGAAATTTTCAAAGGAGGAATGAACATGGCACTGTGTTGCAGGGAAAGCAACAGAAATGAGATCATTTACACCATGGAAAAATAATGGATGTTTCACAGATGTAGCAAACAAAGGCAAGTATGGCATAGATCTGTCTGTAAGACAGAAGCCAGACCCTCCACAAATTAATTAAAATTATTATTTTAAATGTATTTTTCTGGGATGCAATGCATTGGCATGTGAGAATGAAGACATTCGAAACCTAGTATACTTGTGTCTTCTGCATGTTTTCCAAAACGTTCTTTTTGTATTAAAGTAATCTATGGCTCACAAATGCCACATCCTATATAGGAATCTCATCAAAGGTTGGGGGAAAAAGTAAATTAATAAATAGTCAAGAGAGGCAAGAGTTTCCACCCGAGCCAGGCCAAGAGGTGCGAGGGCTGCTGGGCTGGGAGCACGTCCAGCCCACTGGCTCTGACATGGCACAAATGGTATGGGCTTTCCTTTGCTCTGCTCCATGGGGGCTCTCCGGTATCTATGGGACATTCTTCTGCTCCCACGACTGCTTTGTAAAACCTGGTGTTAGACACCGTCTTCCCTGCATGTCTTTGAGGTAAAGTAGGGCTTAACCTGGAGGCATAAGGCTTTTCCTAATTCCTCAGAACTTTACATAGATAAACCAAGAAGTTTAATTAAATGTATATATATGTTTAGAGACTGTATTTAAGATCATCAAAATGTCTCCTACATTAAAAAGCGTATAAATTTCATTAAAATATGGATACCTAAGAAAAAAAGATTTAGAGGCTAAATGGAAGCCCTGTCATTACTGCTTCATTTCCTTGCTGCTGTTTGAGTTTTGACAGGAAGGGCACTGGCAGCAGATCCTACTCTGATTAATACATTTCCGTTTAAGATTTCACCTGTAATTATCCACTGTAGGAACATGAGGACCTGGCCAGGTTTAAATCAGCATGCCCCGGATATCTCCTTTATTCACCAGATAGGTACTTCAAATATTTTTCTTGTTCAAACAGAAATGCATAGCTATAGTTCATGGAGGGCTCATCTAGGCTATGTTTATCTGGCAAGAGAAAGCCTGCACTAACACACACAGAGGTTGGTACAAATCAGATTTTCCATCTCTCCGCTACAGATTAAAGCACAAACTAAAACTAATGCCATAAAATAAAAAATGGAGAGAGTACAAAAGTTTAGTCTGTATTTTACAAAAAAGTGATGGTGTCATTGAGATGTCATGGAAAGGATGGAAAGAGTTTGATGTGCCGGTAGAAGTCAGAGATAATTTTGGGTAAGTCGTGGGATAGCAGCAGGTGTAAAACTGAGAGCAGAGAGAAAACACATGAAATTCAGTGAGAAGGAAAACTTCAGAGTGAGATGGCATAGGTGAAAGATTAAATTATAGACAGGGTTATGTAAAGCTTTGAAGAGGACTAGACACCAATACAGGTTTTTGACATTCTCTTCGAAAACCGAGACACTGCCTGGAAAAAATAACTCTTGCTTTGTGAATATTATGGGTGAATAATAGCATTGCTCTCCAGTGTTGGTTTTTAGGTAGTTATGCTGATTGGAGAAAATTCTTATTAATCTTTACACTTCTCACATGGGTCTCTCCATCAGGAATTTGTGCCAGAGTACACACTTGCACTGACTTCCATGTGCAAGACATGCTGTAAAACTCCAGCTCAGAAGTGCATACTTTTCATAAAAATACTCCTTTGCTGAAGATTTCAGCAAATTTCTACAAGTGCTTTCTCCTCCATCCGGTATTTATGTTTTCCTTGTTAGATTCTGTTTAAATGCACATTATTTCAGGACCATCTTGTAATGTTTGCGCAGTATTTCAAAGCACCTCCCAGTAAAAAGACATTAAGGTAATCTATGATACTATAAATAAGAGGCTTTTTTAAGAAAGTCCTTGAGTCATTTTGCTGTAATGACAGAAGGCCTCATTAAACAGCTGCATATATGGCACAGATTGGGGACGTTTGCAGTGCTAGTGCGCCTGCATTTTATAACAGCCCCAAACGTGACCCCTGGGAACACAGCGGTAACAGAGATGTGGGACTTAAATTGGACTGCAGAAGGAGCAGGAGTGTCAAAGTTGGCCTCCCCCTGTGATGAGGGAGCAGTCTGGGCTCCCTTCACCTCTGCTTAACGCTTGCTTACTCGGTTCCTGCCGACTCGCTGTGCTCAGCAGGGTGACATTGTCCTGTGTGTGACAGCCACACACAGAGCTCATCTTTTCCTAAGGGAAATCCCATAGCTGTTCTGTCCAGAGTCTCCCAAGTGCTGCATGTGTGTCAGCACCTTTCGTACAGGCGCACTTAGCTCTGGGTGAGGTGGCTGAGCTGCCTGGGTTTCAGTTGTACCGTTTTTGTAAAACATATCATGACTGCTGCAGACAGCGAGCCACAGTCCCTGCCTGCAAAGATGCACTCCGTCTCTGCCTTCGCTGCGTCTGTATCACAAACTGCATGGTTCACCTGGTTATCAGGGCTAGGAAGATCACACTTGCTCTGAAGGGTGCTTTCTTCCTCCTGCTCTGGATGCTCATGGCATGTCCCATCTCCTTTCTGGCTTTGTCCTCGCTGGTTGAGATGTGTGGGCTGGGCTGTCACCTCCCTGGCCTGTCCCATGCTCACCAGCATGTCTGAGCTAGTCTTGTGCCAATGAGCTCAGGGCACATCATGTCTTGATTGATGCTACTCTAAATGTTATGTCCTGTGATTTTGTAGGTATAGATACAAAACTGAGAGAAAGGATCTGATCTTTTCTGAAATTGCTGAAATTATATATACATTTCTCCTCAACAGTCTCTTTCAGTCCTTAGAAACCCAGGGCTGTGTTAGGCTTACCATGACAGCCTTATACATCTGTAATAGCGCTCAGCGCAGTAACACCTCCACAATATTTTATAAACCATTTTGAAGAACACAAACAAATACCTGGAAAATCAAGTCACCATTGCTACAGAAACTCCTTTATAAAACCAGCTGTCTTTCTTGCACACCAAGTCTGACCTGCTGTCAGTGTGCAAGCTGTCCTGGCCCTGGCCCCAGAGCCGCTTATATTCTGGCTCACTGAAATAGGCAGAATCCCCTGGAAAAAGGGCTTGTGCCAATGACAATAAGGGAAACAGTGCAAGGAGCAGTCAACAGAGGTCAGAATTTAATCCCCTAAATCCTACTGATTTTAGTCCAGAGAAAGGAAGCTAATTTTTCTGCTTGAGTGGCAGGTTGAGGCTTTAATGAGGATGAGGATGCAAAGCAGACCTGGAGCTGTGGCAGAGCCTCAGCCCGTGGCACACAAGCCCGTGGCATAGGTGCAGCTGCCTGCTGCACCACGCATATCTCATGGCTATGGGAGAGCCTCAGAGGTTTGTGGGCTTGGTCATGCTGCTCTGAAGTTGCCCAAAAAGCAGCAAGAGCAATTCAGATGCTGGTGGTAAATTCATTGATAATTGTTCGTGTATTTCAGGAACTCCATCCCTCGGCAAAATAATTCTGTTAGGAAAAAAGTTGTAGAAATGTAAGGAAAGGAAACAGTTTTGAAATGCAGGTTGTTGTATACACGATCGAGAAATCAAGCTTGAGAGGATCTTACAAAAGGCTGAGAGAACCAAGTGAGCACTTGTTCAATTAAGCTGCTGAAAGTTCAACTCTTTATTGTACGGAAGCAAAACATTCAAGTCAGGACTTCCAGGCACAAAGGGGTTTATCTAGGACTTATTAATTTGCCACTGGACAATCTGGACTATGAATTTGCCTGCAAGTCATTTCACAAGGTCTGAGGGGCTATATCCTCCACGGGTCACTGAACACAGGTGAGCATTTTATAAAATATTGTTCCTTCAGCCCTTCACTAAGTGTGTCCAGAATACCAGGCTTCCAGACTCCTGAATTAAAGCTGTAAATTTGAACTGTCAAAGCCAAAAGATGTTGGACCAGGCAGCAGGTACCTTTATGACATTTTCTTATTACAAGCACTGAGATGCAATTGCTCATAGAGGGCATTAAATCAAATAGTGGACGGACGCTGCAACAGAAACACCCCAGCTTCCCACCTTACCGCAGGCGCTGGCGAAAGACTTGCCATTAACCTGCATGGCTGGGGAGCTGGAAAGTGGAGACACTTTTCTTTTGGATGGGTTTTGCCATCCCAAATTTAACTGTGCACCTGCAACTCTGACCAGTCGCGATTATCTTAATGAACTTCAGCCTACAGAGCACCTATTCCATCCCACTTGCATGACAGCATCTGCTGCGCTGCCCGGTTGGGCACGCGGTGCTCCAGTGAGCGACGCTGTGTCCTCCCGAAATGCCAGCAGCCATGGAGGAGCAACCACCTCAGGTGGCTGCTGTCCATGTTCAGAAACCCAGCAGAAAGAATGATTTGACAAAATTAGTGATGCCACAAGACTAGTACTGTGCCAAATTGCTTACGTGGTTATTGGTTTGTATCTTGCATAACCCACAGTAGTTCTGCAGATAGCTGAACAGTGTTGTTGACAGAAGTTTAACTGTTTGCATTGAGTTAAAGTTTTGGTGTGGACACATCTCTTGGGACAGTAGAGGTAGACACTGTGCTGTCAGCATCGTTCAGCCAGGCCATGGGTTCCCCATCAGAGGAGTTTACTCGGGCTTTGTTGTTAATTGCTCCACTCATTGCTTCTTTGTAGTCAATCAAATTTAATTCTGTCTGTGGATCCAGTAATTACATGTTCTTGTTTTTATGCAGGACTAATAGACCACCTAAGGCTTTGTGTAAATTAGTTAATGTTTTCTCCTGCAAAGCTGGCATTTTTCCTGTATTGTGGTGGCAGGTGCAAAATGCTCCTTTGCAAAAGCATATGGCAAATCGCTGAAGTACAGCGAATGCTTATGGGTTTTTGAAGGACAGGGTTAAAGGAGCATGTTCTTTATGATATAGCTGAGCACAGTGTTAATTTTATAGTTCTTCAGTAGCCTGAAATGCCTTAAAGTTGCTGCTGAGAAAGCAGATGGAAAAAAAATTCTTGGAAGGAACATGGAGGCAAAATAATAATTTCAGAAGGTGCTTAAGCCAAGTGGGAGTGGCCATGTAGGGTAAACGGGCGAAAAAGGAGCATGGGTCAGTGTCTGTCTTGCACTGAAATGCAAACTTGTGGAGCAAGTTTTTTAGGCCAGCTGCATAAAAATGAAGGATTCTGTAGGGAAAGATAAACTGGTGCTGTTGAATATTAATCTGCTAGTCATACTGCAAGAGAATTGTGGTGCTTTGTAGATATCTGGGGGCAAAACCTGGCCTAATGAGGTCAGTGGCAACATTTCTGTTGACTCAGTACGGGCAGGATTTCATTCTAATTCTTTAACTGTTTTTATTTCCTGTAAATAATCCCTGCTAGACTTGAAGAACATTTTTAAGTGAGGGTTTATTCCTGAGTGCATAACTATAATGCATTAATAAATTGGTAGCCAAACTAAATAACTACTGTTTTCTGATTATGTTTCAGCCTTCCCATTTATTTCTGTTTTTCCTCTTTCTCAAGCTATGTTGAAAACAATTCAAAAATCCACATTTTCTGGCAATTTTGGGATGCCCATGAGAGGGGTAACAGATATTCCTTTCTCTGCCAAATGATCCCTGCTGTGTGTTCAGCAGTGGTGGTGTCAAAAGCTCAGCATTAGTTCAGCTTTGGTTCCCTACACTTTCTGCTGATCCCATGAAATTGAAAAAGCAAGTGGAAAAAAATTGAAAGATCCCATCACATTTTTCTCCAATTTAAAGTACTAACTATCATGTTATGTAAAAGCCTGAGGTAAGCCTCAAAATTGGATCGCCTACACGGCAATTTCCTTGAAGAGTTGTTGGATCACATTTTTGTATGGGTTTCATCTACATGAAAGTATTTTATTGCATATATTTATCCCAGTGACCTGGAATTCATTTATCTGACAAAGATATTTCCATGACAGAGCTTCCAAACATGCAGAGAAAAGTATGACACATCTGCTTTTAGTTTGTCCTTTCTGTGGCTAATTTCAAAATGAACACTAGAGAAATACGTGTACAGCGCAGAGGTTGCACATCGTTACTAGCAAACCCCGGGATGCAAACCTCTAGGTGGCGAAAACTATGCCAAACCGCAAAATTAATAAGACTATGATGGAGTGTAGGAAGGACTGGAATCAGTGGGCATGCAGTGTTTCTTGGGTACTAAAAATCCAGGCAGGGATTTAGATCAGCTGATGAAAAATCCTTTAAATCTTCTAACTTGTTCCCAAGTCCCTCACACAGTAATCAGATACTGCAGCTGAGACCTTATGTCCTCCCCTGAACAGCCTATCGAAGCCAGCAGCAGGGATGTCTTCGTTTGGAGGCGGACTCTTATGCATTTATAGTCTCTAAAATGAATGTGGGGCCTCTTTATGCCTTTGTCAGACAAAACCCTAAAGAAATCAGGATGGAGAACAAGTGCCGTTATGTCCTGGTGCTGTGCTGAAACGTGTTCTTTTCTTAGAAGGAAAATTAGGTAAATGAATGGAAACTTTTGGCCCCTGATGGCTGCTAGGGT
Source organism: Pluvialis apricaria (assembly GCA_017639485.1). NCBI lineage: Eukaryota > Metazoa > Chordata > Aves > Charadriiformes > Charadriidae > Pluvialis > Pluvialis apricaria. The sequence continues at coordinate 4,691,110 of CM030024.1, forward strand.
TCATCGTTTGCCCTGCCTACATGCACATCACTTCTGCCAGAACAAATGAGTATTTCCCTGATTAATCAGTAGCCCTCAGGGAACTGCTCTTTCTGCACATATATTATGATCATTAAGAAGCCTTACTATCCTGTGCTTGTTGCAGGATATGGAAAATGCAAAGTAAATTGTGCAAAATATACTATGTTTATTAGACACATTTCTCTGTATCTCTTTCAGTAATGGCGTGATTCGGCATCCTGAGATGACAAATGATGTATTTTAGCTCATTTTTCTGTGCTGCCTTATAAACGTTATTAATTCAAACATTTAAATGCAGGGAGATGGAAATGCTGTGGGTTTATTGTTGTTATCCCTGAAGGGGACTGACCAGCCCTAGCGCAGCGCCTGCCTGGGGTGTTTCTCGCTGCTGTGTTGTGGGGCTGGCAGTCTCGCTGCCGGCGCCTGCGGCAGAGGGGGGTGTCCCAGCTCTCCACAGGGTGGTGGGGAGCTGGGCAGGCCCAGCTGCGCAGGGATGCCTGAGGCTGGGCTCTGCTCACCCACCGGAGTCAGAGGAACCCAGCTGCATGCCTGGCGTTCCTCCCAACAGCATCCTTACACCCCCACTGACACACGCTGATCCACTGGGTCGCTGTAACCTGCCAAACTAGCACAGATTCGCCAGAGGGTTTGCTCTCCTGGCTCAGCCAACCCTACTCACTCCTGACATCTCACACGGGACAGTTGTGCTGGGCAGCATTCTTGGCAGGACCAGTATCGCTTGGACCCAGCAGTGGCACAGAGGGTAGAGCCCTTTACTATATTTGAAAGTGCAGCTTTCACTTTACAAGCAAATTACTGGTTAAATTACATTTGACAGACTCCAGAGTAATTGCTGCATGAGCAGCGCTTGAGTTTAGAAGGCAGGCGTGACTGCGTGTTCACCTGACAATTAGGTGGCTCATCCCATCCAAGCAAGCTTCTCACCATTGTATGGTACTGGACACCTAATTAAACAGGAAATTAAGATGAATAGGTCCCCCTTCCCCTAGCATAGCCACCTAATTCTGGTACTGCATAAGGCTTGCCCTATTGCAAGATAAATTATTTGCTTTCAGGCAACAGGGCATATCTCCTTCCTGCCAAGCACTTGGCCACTTCTGAAGAGGGGCCATCGTGCCATAGAGGGCATGGACCGCATCTCTTCTTTCTTTCCTTTCCCCCATCTTCAGGCTCTGGTTTCCATGGTAAGGACACTCAGGCCTGCAGGGTGGATCAGGACAACCAATGCGGAGGCTGTCCTGGGCTGAGACAGACGGAGAGAGAGGGGCACAGGGCCGGCTGGGGGCAGAGCCTTTTGCTTTGCTCTCTCTCAAACACATGAGCATCAACAGATCCTGCTGCCAACAGTTATCGCTCATGGAGACAGAGCTGAGAGGTGGCTGCAGGGGAAAGCAGCCATTAAATGCTGCTTGCGTCCCCTCAGCAATCACTGGGCTGAGTGGCCCTGCTGCCCCGAGCTCTGCGTGCTGCTTGGAGCCAAAATGGAAAGGAATGGGAAACTGCGACTCCATTCTTTCAAAGCAGATTGCACAGAAGTTAGTTCGCAGCTCGTGGGAAGAGCCCTGGTCCTTCCAAGCTCACCTGAGACTTGTGCTTATCTGTGACCGTCTTTTGGGTTAGGAAACCGAACGCAACCAAACCCACTGACTGGGAGAAACTTCCACAAATTTTAGCTTGTGGAAGGCTTTCCACTAATGCTTTTCTCACATGAAAGAGAATTTAACTGTCTGATATTGTCCCCTGCTGGGCCTATATTGATTTCTTTTTTAAAGATGAAAACATATGATGCAGTGCTCTTGAAAAATTAGAAAAACAAATCAGCCTGGAGCTCAATATAATATGTAATGTTTAAAATGCTAGCTAAAGATTATGGGAAAGGGAAGAGAAATATGCATTTTTTATTACAAGATCTGAGTTTAGAAACTGGCTTCACTTCCCTGACCCCTGGACTGAAAGGCACTGCTTTTCTGGCACTCTCACATGTTAACAAGGTCATCTGCACTCCCAGGAGAAACTCAGAATTCATAACTGGAGTTTCAGCAGATAAAAAAGAGAAGAAAGAGAGACTGATTTGCAGTTCCTTTACATAAAAATATATTCAGAGAAATTTCCAATGCACATGTCCCTCCCTGTGGTTGAGGTCTTAAGTAGTTTGTATATTAAGAAAGATCAATGTTTATTTTGTTCAAGCATTTCAGCTCCCCTTAAAAAAGAAAATCTAGAAAATAAATAAAGTTCAGTGTCAAAAGATCCATACCAGCACTATTCTCTGTATTAATAAAACAAAGGGAATAATACCGATGTCCTTGAGAGTAACTGTTTCTTACAGAGATAAGATGGTGATTAATGGGAAATTTGTTCTTGCCAGAGGTGGCTATCAAGTATAAGTAAATAAATGGTATGGTTCCATTCTTGCCGTCTACCTACCATAAATATTATTACTCTGGTAATAGGAAGCTGTAATACTGCTGGCCATTGGAAGGTTAAGATTCTGAAAACACCCTTGCCCCTAAGGTTATTCTGTTGATGATGTCATTTACTATGATGCCACAGGAAAAACAAATGGCATGGCAACCAATTCAATTTAGTTTTAAAATAATTTCCAGAATATAATGTTATTTTCTGATGGTGTCACTGCACCTTGTCAAAATTAGCCAAAGATCTTAACCTCAAGAAATGGAATAGCCTTTATGAAGCTGGATTTTAAACCTGATAAAGTGCTGGAACAAATAAATGCAGGTGATGCCCCTTCTGATGCATTTTAAAAGATCTCCCTATAGCCAGTGGTACACGTCCTGCAGCAGCTTGCCTCCTTCCTAAGCACTCAGTGGGAAGCAGAACATTGCTAGGAGGCACCAACCTCCTGCAGTTCTCCTTAGCGCTTGCCTGAAGTTACTTGCGCAAGAGAGAGAGGATTTCCAATGCTACCGAAACTGGAGATAGAAAAATACCCTCCCCTACAAAGACATTCAATCGTCCCCATAGTTTATTTATGGATTTTGTATTTCACGGTCTAAATATATTAACTAAGTTATTCTGTCAAGAAATATGAATGATGATCATTTGTTAGCTGCACCACTTGAATAATTGTATCAAAGTGTAATAAAGTTATTGAAGGGATTTATTAACCTGATGAAGTAACTCATTAAATCCTTCAAACGCATTAATGAAGGAGGAAGTATGGGTCCTTTTGGTATAATTAGAGATGGGAAACTGTACAGCTGGGCCAACCTGATAAAAATGATCAGATATCCCAAATCACTTTCATTTAGCTAGTAATTTCGGGCATTTCTATCACTACTCTGGATTTCTACGTTATTTTTCTAACCTAGGTAGCTCTGCCTCAGAACTCAATTACTTCTTTTGTTTTACTATGGATTGAAGTTACGTTTGTATGCTTATGAGTTGGGAGCTGAAGCACACATTGGTCAATGATGAGTTTCTTCCCCCATGCAGCGGAGAAGGGACACGAGCCAAACCCTGCCTTTTGAAGAGCACTAGAATGGCCAACTGTTGCAGCTGAGAGGGGCCATTGCAAGCAATGACTCGCTCAGGTACCCATCAATGGTGTCGGCAGTGGGAGGTGAGGGGCAGAGGTGTGCTCAGCAATACGATGCCAAGGGAGTTTTGGCTCTTTTCTTCCAGCAGCATTGGACTAAATCAGCCTCTTGTGTGAGAGACGGCTGGTGGTTCTTGAAAGTAGACCTGTCTGCTGCTAACTGAATGTGTGGCTTGACCAGCATGACCAGCCTGGTGCTGTTTTGACCGTGTGCTTTAACAGGACATGTTCCTGACCGTTGCTGTGTAAGACTTGGCTAAAGAACATAGGGGTCAAACACGGCTGAAGTAAGGTTAGCTATGCTGCACTAATTCATTTGCACAGACAGCAATCAGTACGAGCAATCTCTGCTCAGGAAAACTAACAAGCTGGATGGTAGAACAAGGGTGCACTGAGCGAGGGAGGACAGGTCAGACTTGTCTGAGGATCAGCCCTGAGATCCCCTGCAGCATCTCCAGGCAGTTTCCAGTGAATTAGCAATTGCTATCCCATTTCCTATCTACAGAGTGTCTGGTTTAAGGCAGAGCCAATTCCTTTTATAACGTTTTCAAAGGTTAGGAAAACCACTGCATGAGTACAAGCTGCACATTTCCAGTTTGCAGCATTAAAAAGCTTCCAAGTACCCAGGCAGTATTTACTGTCGGAGGTGCTGCTATAACCCACTTCAGTAGGACGTAGTCTACCATATGGCTACAGCTGTGTGGCACCTGGGCCGTAAAAAGAGGGGAGCTCGGGAACAGACAATTATTTCCAACATTACTTGTGGTGTTGCTGATTTATGGTGGGCTGGAATCAGCAGCGTGAAATGAGGGTTGTTACAGAACTGTTTTTTATGGTCAGGTGGTAGTATGTGTGCTTCTGCTGAGTGATGACATTCACAGGACTAGGACATCTGAGAAATAGAAAACTCCGGTTTCAGCCCCCTGTCAAGGAGTTTTTATTAGGAGATATGAAAACATGCAATTTGTGTCTTCCTGGTAGTTCCTGTGCCCTGGGAAAACTGAAACCGGTCTTTGTAGCTTAAGTCAATTAGGAGAAGGATGTAGGATGCCTTTTTTGTTTTAGGCACATATTTTTCATGGTTGCATTCCAGATAAAATGCTGTTCTGTCAGGGATTCTAATCACCTTTCAGCCATTTATGTAAAATACATGTCTCTGAAAGAGGTAATGAATGCGATATCCCTGAGGCTTGAAGACTGCTGGGATGTGAAGTGCAACTGTAACGAAGTGAGACATGGGCATTATTCTCAGGCCTCCCGCCACCACTGACTCGGCTGCCCCATCATGCGTCTCTGCGATGTGGGAGACAAGGTACAGAATGTGCAAAGTCAAAATAAATTCACTGTACAGCACTTTACAATAAGGTCACCTCTGATGTAAGGCTAGTGTTTAATGGCCACCAGCTTCATTATAAATCTGTTTTCATGAGCGTCTGCTCTGCTTAAATTGTGAGTCTTGGGAGAGGTGAAAGGATTGATTTAAAACAGACCTGTGAGGTGAGCAGGTGGGGAAGAGAAGGGAGCAAATGTGTCATGTCAAATCATGACATTTCAGGTGATCCCCACATCACTGCCGATCTTTTGGACCTCAGCCCCTGCTCTAAATAGCTCTTTAAGAACTTGGAACTGTCAGCCAGAGCAGGAGCCAAGACCTGCTGTAGGCTGGGCAGCATCTCCTCTTCCCAGGCGAGCTGGCTCCAAAGGAGAGGCAATATGCTGCAAGGAAACGTGTCCGCTCCTTCACTGCGTCCAGCTGCTTATGGACCCAGGCTGATACTGGTCCTTGCTAGGGAATGCATCAGCTGGTGAGTTGAATCTGCACTTGTTCTTAGCCAAAAGATCACAAGCAGAAGTATTAATTTAAATTTTCAGTCATCAATTTCATTCCCTGCTTGTGCTGGAGAACATACTGGTTTTGGCACGGATAGGTTAATTAAGAAGAGAAGCAAAGTGTCTGCCACCTTTATTTCTATTTCTAGAAATGGAGATGAGCAGTTAACCAACGTGCATTGCTTAGAAAATGTGTACCATGTTATGTTTACCTAAAATAGAACAACTGAAATATGGACTTTTTATTAGCACTTCTTAACTGTTGAATAAAATGTAACACAGAGATAAGGAAGTACAGGCACAATACATTCTGAACATGCTGCTCTCATCTAAAGAATCTAACACTTAAGTATGTCAAGATTATATTATTAGTCTGCTTCTGTGTTTGCTGTTCTGAAAAAGATGAAGTGAGCATGACTTAAATAATTTCCAAAAAACTAAATAGAAAATCTATATAATTATTGAAGCAATAAAAAAAAGGAAAAATGCAATGGCTTCCAAATTAAGAGTGCATCTGACAGTCCCCATTTCTTAGCTCTCCGAGTCTTGTAAATTTTTGTGTAACAGTCTGCTATTTTGAGAAACATTAGCTCTTGTCTCTCCCTTTTACAGTCTGCTAAATAGGCTGTATGTCTTCTAACCTTGCAGATGACAAAATGCACTCCTTCACCATAGTCCACACAGTGCTAGATCATTTCAGGCTTTTTGAGTAAATGACACGCAACTCTATAACTGCATGATTAGGCCCATAGATTACCAGATTACATCTATAAATCTTCACCATAGCTACCACTCACTTGGCAGAAATAGTGAAGTTTCATCATTTGTTCTCATGTAGGAAACATGCTGTGAAATGCAACCTCAAAGGTCACCGGGATGGCATTTCCTTTTGTGGCTCTTAATAAACCTGCAGCTAATGCAGCAATTACCAAGCCCAATTACCTCTATGTTGGCTTCAGATAATTTCTTTTCCAAAGTCTGGATAGTTACATTCCACTCCCTTCGGTTAAAAAGTGAGGTAGATTCAGCTGTTCGTACTATTGTTAGACATTTCTGAAACAGGCGATTTGTGCAATAAGGGCCTGTCTGAATGAGGAAGTTGTGCCAACAGAACTTGAATGGGGTATTTCAGTGGTACTAAACAGACGCGTGCAAATAAGGTGCACGGGCACTTTTATTTCAGTGCTAGTTTTATTTAAAATAACCTGTTCCTATTCTACCTCAGCTAAATCCAAATACACTGAAATGGAAAACATTGTCCAGCTTTTTATATACATATATTTGCCAGTAGTTTTGCATCTATAGACATATATAAAAATACAAGTTACTTTATGTGATGCAGTTCCTTAGCTTGTGAGCTGTAGTCACATACTCAGCATTTATTTAAAAATAGAGTTTGGAGGCACTGTATAAACTAATACATTTCCTTTGTTAGCTAACAAAGGGGTTTGACAAGCTACATAGCTTTCGTTAGAAGCACATTTATATTATAGCTGCTAAGTGCTAACTTGTGAGTTGCCCCATTTAGAAAAGCTAGAAAAGGAACTGGTATAATCTACTTCTTTGGCAACAGTCCAGCACTGATACATGCTGTTCAAATCACAACATCTTTGACTGAAACAAAGCCAATGGGATAATTCTTTACAAAGGAGAAGAGCTAAACTGTAATATGTTAGAAGTGGCTGTATCATTATTACGAGTTCCAGCTCTTTGTTCAGTTACAAAGGAAGATAGCTACATTTTGATACGAAGTATATGGGTGTTATTATCCCTTTTCCCTGCTCTCCGTTTTGCTTTGCTTGGAGGGAATAATTGCTAGGGCTGCTTTCAAGAGTTTGAACTATAGGTACCCGCCATGCACCTGCCAGGAGCTCAGCAGAATGGCATTTAACAGTGGTCCCCATTTGCCTTGCCCCTCCAAAGTTTTGCTTCCATAACAGTAGGATTTTCTCTGGTTTGATTTATCTCCGACAGGTCATTTTCCTGTTTATTTTATTTATACTTATTGGCATTTAAAATGATTCCTGCTGATTTTAGATGTATTTCAGCTCTCACCAAAATTACTCTAGGCAATTCCTCCTTTTCTGAAGTGGCCCAAAGGAAACCACTGATTTGTGGATAGCCCAAAATTCCATCTCATTTCTGTTTGTACACTCAGGCACAGCTATTACCATGGAGAACAACAACTGTGACCTTGGATCTTATTTAGCATTGTCTTTAGGTTTCTAGTTGTTGGAACAGACATACATATCCAAAATATCCTAAATGTAGTGATCCTTCAGGCATGCTACTAAAACATTTGCTTGGGAAGAGTGCTGGAAAATACTGAGTGCAGGCTAGACAGTGCAGTAGGGCAAGAGATGATGTCTTTGAGGCTGTCTGGCTGTGTTACTGGTTGAAAGGTTTTCTCATTGCCCCCCAGATGTTAGCTGTATTTCTGGCTTTGTGTTAGGATGTCTGAGGCTTTGGATCAGCATCTGCTTTCTCATTTAAAATGATGTCAGTAAAATCACATCAACATAAAGAAAAGCTTAAGAGGCGCTAATAAAATTATTAGATTAATAAAATGTATAAACCTGAGAAGAAATGTGTTATTCAAAGGCAACTGCTTGTGCATAAGAAGAACTGCCACCTTTAAGAAGGGAGGTAATGGATTATATGTGAGAGGAAACTTCTTGAGACGAGTGAAAACTGCTTTGGTAGATTAAGCTCTGTCAATAAAAATGTTCCAAGAAGCGATAAGACTGTGATAATCTGTAATAGGGTTGGAATAATACTCTTGCTGGCCTACAATTCAGCCCTAATTCTAGTGATTGTCTGTTATGTCCCACAATCTTGCAATTAATCTGTCATTGTCACAAGTATCAGGAATATAATATACACCTAAAATAAGCAAATTAAACTTCTAAGACAAACTAATCTTCTTACAGCAGGTAATTTCAGGAAGACAATTCATGCACACAGCATATTTTACTACTGGTGATCAGTACTGCTGCTACGCTTCATCTAAACATAGTAAAAAATACAATAAAATAAAATAGCTTTTTCTGATCTCTATAATATTTGCCATCCGCCTCTGGATTTCCATCCATTTCAACATTAATATGGAATGATACACATAAGCTTAGCCAAGTTTTCACATTCCTGCTTCACAATACAGAAAACTATTCAATTACTGTGTTTCATACACTGAAAACTCCATCAGTCTTGCCAAAAGAAATGGAAATGGAAATAGCCATTTTTTGTCCATGGTATTTAAGAGAGTTGTACATTGGTGCCCTCTACACACACTCTAGAGAACTGCATTACTTTGGTTTGGTTTAAAATAAACTTGAAAATGGGATGTGATAGATATAAATAATTAAACAGTACTTCAGGAGCTTAATGAAATGAACGAACTGTTGCAATGACAAAGAGTTATAGTTTATTAGATTTTAAAATAGCAGAAAATGCTATTTTCCCTGAGTAGAAGTGTCATTGGTTCAGTATTATCACCAACAATTTACAACTTTTTCTACAAAATTCCCTGTTTTCCCTAAAGAGAAGTGTCCTTTCTAATTATATCTTATACCTGTTAATTAAGGTTATTTTATTTAGAAATTGACAAAATCAGGAATCTACATTTTTTAAAAAAAATGGGTAACCCATATTTTTTAAGCTTTGGGCCTGCCCAGGGAGCAAGAGCACAGCGCAGAGGTCTTGCCTTGGCTTGCAAACCCTGCAGAGGAGAAACTGCTGTTTACCCTCTGGTTGTAGGACACCAGTGAGGTGAAGAGGATGTGAGAAGATGAGGGTGAGACTGTAACTGTTTGAGAGGGCAGAAGATTAGAAAGTAGAAATAAAAAGTGACTTACAGTTGAAGCAATGTGCGCGGACTTGACTTTAGACTGCCGTACAGTCAGCAGCAGCTGTACTGGTGAGAGCTCAGGGGACGAGGATCTAGCACCAACAAACACCCTGTGTCAGATATTAAAACAAAAAAGCATGTTTTTAACAAGACTGATGGGAGATGAATCAAATGATCAGTCAAGCCATGTTAAAAAAAGAACTCCAGCTATCAATTTTACCAGCAAGTCCCCTCTACACTCCATATGCTTCATGCTATAGAACAGACCCAAATGTGTTGTCTAGGCTTCTCATCATCTTGTATGACAGCGGGATTACGCTACACATAATGGTAAGATGCACTCACTACTGTATTCTGACACCTTTTAAAGTGATGTTTGTTGTTGGAAAGCCGTGCAGAGGCATAAGTATTATATGAGGAGCCTAAATGGAGCCCCACTGTTTCTTTGTGTGCTCTCCAGCTAACGGCACTGCTGACAGACAGCACTATTAAGCAGTCATTAGCACCGTGTCTGAAAGCTTGGCTTCTGCTGATAATAACAGGCTATTCAATATTTTGAGCCTTTGTAAGAAAGAGGGCGCCTAAATGAGAATAATGAGGTCATTCTATGACATGCCTGAGGATATGAAACCATGGGTAACTTTTTAGCCCGTTTGATATGTGAACACATTACATTTGACTGTGACAGATTATTTCTAGCCTTCAAAAAAAAAAAAGCTTCTTCCATTAAATCACACCATACAACATCAGCACCAAGTGGTAATCAAAACACCGGTGTCACTGTAAATCACAACCTTCAAAATAATTCTATGTAACCCAATTGAAAAGAAAACATATACATGGACAGATACGTGAAGTAGAGCAAGGGGTTGAGATAGTGTCAGAAACCCAATAAATGTTAACAGTTAGCAAAGTTTAAAAGTATTTTATGACAAAATGATTGCTTCCAATTCTGCATGCTTTCTTTTGCCAAATGAGATGTGTGGACTATTTTGGTTTTGAAAAAAATGAACAAACTGAAATTTTAATTTTAGACCCACTTCTTGCTTAGAGCAGTTGCTGTTTCTTTTAAAACTGGCTCACTTGCCTTTGCAAACGGGCCCAACGTTTTACAGGTTTTGCACCATGGGGCTGTTTCAAGATTCTTCATGCAGTCGAGCAGCCTGGGTTTTGTGTGGGGCCACGCTGTGTATCCACTTCACACCACGCTCTCTTAGGCAGCGCGTTGTTCTGTTCCTAGCTCTATCAGCCACCAGTGAATGCTACAACCTACATACGTCTATGGATTAACAGGGTTTAGTTGGTTGCTCAGCTTTGCAGTTTAACACTCTCAAACTTCACAACAGCAGTAGGAGAAGTCTCCCTTCTTTCTGGTCATTCTCTGAGGTTGCTTCCTATGTTGCTGCCTACAGAGGTGGGGCTCGGGGAATTCTCCTGAGTGTGCAAGTGTCACACAACTTCCAGGCTGTGCTACTGAACGCAGGATGCATGCTAGCCCTTAGCTCTTTTTCTTATTTTGGGAAAGCTCAGTGACCTTTGCTAGATGAGTTGCTTATGTGTGTGTCTACTTTAGCTTAATTTTAATTGTATTTTCATTTGCATTGTTTTTAATGGTGTCATACATGTGTAATTAAGGGAGAGCTGCATAATACAACTTACTTCTTTGTATTTAGCTTCAGCTTCTGTATGTTTGTTTGATGTGCTGTTTGAGCCTAAATGCACATGCACAGCTGTTAAGAACTCAGTGCTGAGCTTTGTGAGCTCCCTCCTGCCCTGGGCACCCACAGCAGAGGCAGCTGGTTGAGTATCAGGGAGTGCCAGACACGCACAAGACATTGCACTGGGCAGGACCTTTCCCTTAACCGGCTCCTTTGCACACCTTGAGCCTGCAAAGAGGGGAATGCCACAGCCTCCTTTCCTTGGGAACCACTGGAAACTTATCGCTCATAAAGGCTTAAAGCAAAAGAGAGCGGTTGCTGGGAGCAAGGGCAGGTAAAAGCACCTTGCTCTCAGGGAGCTCCACTTACTGGCAGGCAGTTTCTCTTTGTACCCATACACGAGTTTCCCTAGAGGGAAACAGACTTGGAAGTTGGCTTCTGTTCCAGTTTCTCTCCTTTTAATTTCCATTTTCTTGGACTTACTGTTTTTCACAAGGGATCAACTCAGTGGTTCTATTTAGACTAGAAGGAAAGGTTTTATTCGATTTATTCAGGGACTTTACAGGCTGAGTGTGTTAAACTTTTTGACTTCATCTAGCCCTCAAACTTATTAAAGATTTTTTTTTAATTAAAAAGGATTAATGAGTGATTGCCCTTTTTTAGTGGATACTTTTAAGACTAAGCCTCTCCAATATTATAATTGGAGTAATATGCACATGCCCTACCTGAAAGGCAATTACAAATACAGAGAATAGCATGGAGTGTTTGTTTTATAATCCTAATGTTTCATTAGATGTTTGCTGGTTATGAATTATCTATCAGCTCAAACATAACAGTTAATTCTGATTACCGCTATTCTTGAATCACTAACAATCCACCCTGAATTTGAACAAAACACTATTCTGGAAGAATGGGAAGGTTGGAAAAGGGACTGCTTTGTGGTGTCTTTTTGGTACATAAAATAAAGCCTTTTAAAATAGACTACAGATTTTAAATACAGGGATTACTCATAAGCAGAAAGGCTAGAAAAGAAAAAGTAGTTTCTCAGTCTTCTCTCAAACAAGGGGTATCCACACCAGCTGGGGTGGCATAACCCTTCGCATCAGCCTCGCTCAGCCCCTCTTGGCTTCCAAGGTGGGCAAAACCAGGCTCTGAGAACCGTACTGGGAGTATTTTAATGCATCTTCATCATAGTCATGATTTATACCTTGGGCAGTCTTATTTTCAAAGCTGGAAAAGTAGCTCTGCTGTTCATTAAAATAATTGCATAAGCCATGATATTTAAGTATAATGCGTATTCATTAAAAGACTGTAAAATCTGTGAAGTTCTATTAAAAGCTAACAGATAATACCGACAGTGTAATTGCAGGAGGCAAGTCTGGCTTTCCAACATCAAGAGGTGGCTTAAGCTTTGTTTGTATTTCAGACATATTTCTTCATTATGCACTGGATTAATCTGCTAGCGTATTTGGCTGGAAGGAATAAAAGACGATTCACTGGGAGAGATTTCCTGCTACTTTAACTCTGTGCCTTTACTTACTGAACCTTCAGATTTCTACAACATGACCTGTTGTATTTATTGTGCATTTTTAGAGCCCAAGCTGTCAAAATGAGGTAATATGGGAACTTTAGGTCTTAATAATTTAGGTCTCAACTTTCGGTTGAAAATTTTTCTAATCCTCAAGTTTACAGAGAAAATTCCAATAAGTATACTGAAAGACTCTGATCCTAAAAGCCAAATAAAACCATGACAGATTGTATTGTTTTTCATGTCACAATCTTTGGGTCAAATGCAGGATTTTTTTAAACGATTTGAGTTTGTAATACTGATAATAATGAGAAAGTGCTTACACCATCAGAATCTAATCAGCAGAATCTGAAAAACTACATTTAAACTCTTTCATTGAAAGGTTTTGTTTGGCAGAACAAAGTAATCGTTTGTCTCTAGTACAAAAAGCTATTGAGAAGAAAATCAAGCTGGTTTGGAACCTGCAAACTTAGGAATTTTTCTCCTCTGGATTCCACTGTATCTGAATCATCTTACTTTTTAAATGGCTACATAATTTGGATTACAACATTTCTGAAGTGATATAATGGGCAAGAGTTCTCATGAAAAAAATCCCAATGCCAACTTGCTACCATGCTATGACACTGCTGTCCATAAGAGGTAATTATGAAAAGGAAGATAATCTGACAATCAAGTTTTAAGCCATGAGTTTTTCCATTTATTTTAATATAACACATATTTGCCTTTCTAAAAGAAGGATTTTTTTTTCAAAGGAATCAAGCATTCAATAGTAATTGTGGTTTTTTTCTCCTCTCTAGTGTTCATAATGGCTTCTGGGCTTTTGGTTTACCCTTTTGGTTTCAACTCTGCTACTGTGAAGAGATTCTGTGAGAATTCAGACATCTACTATGCAGGAGACTGCCAGATTGGCTGGGGGTATATGCTGGCAATTGTTGGGGTCATGTTGTCTGTCTTTTTACCATTCTTTGCGAAATATGCACCAAAAGAGCACATATCTCCAACTCCAATACCTACTATTTTATAGTATTTTATTACTGTTTAATAACAGAACATTCCTGTCTACAGGCAATGGGCAGAAATTATTATAGCACTTCCACTTAGCTCTATTGCTAAAGAGAAACAAGGAGATGGGGAAGAGAAGGTCAGATTCACAAAGACCAAAAGTGCATTGATAGTCTTCCGTACGTCTGAGCAGCAAACACTCTGGAATTGAAATAAGATTAATCAGCAACCTTTATAACTGCTCTAAACATATAGTGAGTGGCATAATGCCTTAGACAAAAAAAATCGGTTTATCCTCAAAACATCTGTCTACCTCCCAGTTTCTTTAGTGTCTCAAAATCGTAAGTCTTTTAAAAGCTTCAATTAACTTTTTATATATTATTAAATGTCAAAACTTTTATGAACCCAGTAATTTTAAAATCCATAATGATATTTTGCTACAATTGTTTTGATTAGTGAAAAAAAGCACCTACTAGTAGCCACGGCCTAATATTAAGTTTCATATTTAAAATTAATTCTATACAAGAAAAAAGTTTCTTTTTAATCTATATGTATTAATAGTACCTGCATATCGGGCACACTTTTTAATACTGATCTAATCTTCAGAGTCGCCTTCATGAAAACTTGCATAAAATTTAGATTACTTCTTTTCAGAGAGAGAGATCTAACTACTTCCAAAAGCTTTATGATGATTTAAAAAAAAAAATAATTTGGTTTTCACTATTTCTTAAATTATAATTTTAGATGGACTTTTACAAAATTATCTGAACTATTAGAACTGTAGATTTTGTTGTTTGTTTTTTTCAGGCCAAAAAGAAAAATCTCTGTTTAAAAAAAAAAGTATGTGCCCATTGGCCCTTATATGTAGTGATAATACAAGCCAGAATGAACTAGATTCTAATATTTCTGTTACTATTAAGAGCCCATTATTGTAAAAAAAAAAATAAGCGAAATGCTACTGATCACAACTAGTAAGAATGTGATGCCATGTCAGAACTAGCAAATGGCCATATTTCATGAGTTTGTATGTGAAATTTGTGAAGTCCGATTTCCACGCTAGCACTGAATTCATTAGTATCAAGCATTGAAATAAGTGCACTTGATTGCCTTAAGAAAAAGAAACATTGGGTTCTAATCTCACCCCACCATTATGTTTTTCATTTAAAATAAAATTGAATTCTAATTCTATTCTCATCTTTTATTTTCTATTATTTATTAAAAAAGAAATAATCACATAGATTATATTTAATTCAGAGCTGTACTTCTTAGTTTTGTATCTTGGCACAAACCAAGTGATCAAATTTATTATTCTTCACTTAGCTGAGTCCAACTGATTCCTGAATTATTTTTTTTTAACGGAACGTGTACATGAAGGGACAGACAGAGACATGTTGAGGATGTATAAGAAAATGCAAACAAATAGAACAATCACTGTGTTATTTTAATAAATGTCAAAGACTTCCACAGTCTTGTTTACATTCCTCACCCTTCTAAACTTCAATGGAACGTTGCATTGTTTTCAAAAATAATTGTCTGTTGTTACATTTTCATGCACTCTAAAAGCAAATTCTGCACATAAACTTAGCAAGTTCCATTACTAATCTTTGGAAATACAGATTTCAATGTAGAATTGAGTACACTGAGAAAGAGTGCACACGTGCTATGCGTTTTTGCTCGCAGTTGAATTCCTTATTCAATCTTCCAAATATTTAACAAAATAGGTTGAAGGAATGCCTCTAAAGTAAGAAGAAATTTCAGTCACTTCTGTATAGTAATGTACTTTTCAATAATGTCTTACAATTTTTTAATGAATGACTGAAATTGACAATTTTCGTATGAGTCAGAAAAGTGAGGAATAACAAACAACATGTAAAAAGAAAATCGTCACCACAAGGTAGAGAGACAGAGATGCAGGCTTTTCTTTCCTAACCAACCTGTGCCTTTACACTAGAACCATTATACAAGACAGGATCAATATGGTTAAAAAAAAACCACAACAAACAAAACCCAACAACTGAAAAACGTTGAGTAATGTGTATAAACTGTATTACGTAGGGTTTCTTCTGTTTTGTGTAATGTTTATGGACTGTTCACTTAATGTTTCACTAGAAAAAGTGATTTGTTAGTGTAAAGTAGAAAGGTTTTTTTGCAAAGATCTAAACACTTACTGAAAGTAAAATTTTAGATTTTTATTAACAGCCATAACATACCTACTAGACACAAATGACCTAATCTTGTCATTACTTATTAACGTAACTTTCCCATGTGCAGAACTGGAACCATCACTCATTCAACTGAAATCAGTAGGACTACAACATTTGTGTGATGTTGATGACACACACAGATGCTTGCAGGCCTGGTCCCTTAGTTTAAGCTTCCTTTGTAGTTTTTGTTACAGTGGAGTCTTACAATTTACAACACTGCTGTACCAAATCCTTTACTTCTTAAAACTCAACTTCTTCTGTTGTGAAGATCATCAAGCTCCACATCCTGTAATATTCTGCACCTTTTATGAGTTAAGCTAATGCTTCCATTTGGAACTTTCTTTAATATTTTATAATATATAAAGGAAATCAAATATATATATTTGACATCTACAACTGGATAGACAAAACTCTCCTTGAAACATCCACTCTCAGAACCAGTGTAGCCCAGAAGGTCGAGATGATAATGCAAGTGATTGTTACAATAGTTAGTAAAGCATATACTTTAGATCCTCAACTGGAACATTAAGGGGGGGGATGTTCTAACAATACATGTGCTAACACTGACAGATCACTTTTTAAAATAAAGACTGTCTGCGCGTTAACTGTGTAAAAGCGTTTTCCTGTTACAAGTCAAACGATTTACTGGACCAGGTTCAAGTTTTATTCTAAATATATAATTTTTTAAGTGTAACTAAAAGCTGTATTTTCCATTAATGTGTTTCTGCGTTGACTAGCTGGCTCCTTTTTAGAATATTAACTGTTTTCTGTATTTGACTTGTTGGATACAATATTTCAATTATTTTAAATGTGAAATTTCCAATTGCCAACACTGTATAATAAAATTTAAAAAAAAAATTATCACACTGTTCATTGTTTTCTTGACAACTCTTTTGTTTTACAATTCCCAACAGACCTGGTACAAAGCTTTTGAAGTAGGGGAACTAGCTAAGAGGAAAAGGAAATGGAAACAACAGGAATAATCTATGAAAGTTAACATTTGAAGGCAAAAACACATAAACATGTACATGGTCCATCCCTCATGAAAGATGTTTCTATCACAAAGGCAAGGAAGTTCTGTGTTCAAATACTTATTTCTCTCCAACTTCCTCTGTGTCCTTGAGCAATCTTCCTACAGCTTCAGGGTCTGTTGCTATTTTGTACAGGTGTTATACTGATTATTTATTTTTTTTAAAAAAACATGAATCAGATAACATATCAATGGGAACCATATGAATACCTAGTGTATACAGCTGCATCTTGTGAAATCTTTCTATAGTATTATTATGTTTATTTCTAGAAAGCTTTTACGCATGTTCTTGTTATCCACCAAAGAAGGGAACCTGTTAGTTGGAACTGAAGTGGAATAAAGACTACCTCCTTACTTTCTACCAAAGAGCAGTTTTAATGCAACATGCAGAGCCAAAAAGAACTTTGTCGACATTTGTTTGCTATTAAACTTTAACAAAATACTCCTCAAAAGACATATACAGTCAACAATTTGAAATAGGTATTGAAGGAATTTCTAGAAATTGAAGATAATGAAAATCAATAGCAATCTGAATTAGTATGGATGATCTTACTCTAAAACACTTGCACTACTGCAGAACTTCAATGTTTTAATTCAGAATTTCTCCAGGAAGATCTAATTTACTATGTAACTAAGCCCTGTCATATATAACTAGGAAAGATAAGTTAGGAAACGTAATAATGGAAACAAAACATTGTTACTAAGATTTGTTGGGTAACACAGCATAGTGATATTTTAAATTATTTAATCAGATTTTCAGTATTAGTTTTGGTAAATGCTTTAGGATGTCAAGTCTTTATCGGTAATGATGAGTGAAAAAAATCAGTTTCAGACAACCATTTTGATCGTTTTAAGTTTCATTAAGTTTTTTCACATATGCTGTCATCTCAATATCTGCAATTTTAACAAAATCTTGGAAAGTGTTTTGTTCTTGAATAGTTGCTGGTCTTACAGAGACGCACTTGAAAATGTTCCTTTTTGTGTCATAGTTTCCCATGCACCTGTGCACTCGACCTCTAATTAGTCTTGGAAGCTCCCGGTCCTTCATCAAAAGCATAATAAAAAAATATAAAAATTATATCACCTAACATAAAAGCTTTCAAAATGTCTGGTTTCTGAAGACATCAAATGCAAAAGGAATTTACAATGGCTTTTTTGCTATTACTAACTCCTTAGAAGCTGAACTGAAAGTCCCACCTTTTTTGCTAAAAAAGAAGTCTGGGGATGCCTAAGCAGTGATGGATTATTGCTCTAAACCAGGTTAAGAACAATATGGTATAAGCATCCAGCTTTCCTTTTACACAGTAATTTTCTGTTTTATCAGAACAATATATTAGCTTCATAAAAGGGACTATAGTTAGTGGTGTCTGTGTTATGTACAGACATAGGAATACTTACAATTTCATAAAATACACAAGGCAGAGTCTCCTTTCCATCTCTCAAAAGAAAATTCTTTGCCCCATATCGTCCAGGTGTGACCGCAGAATCAAGTGTGCCTATACCGTTTAGCAAAGATAAATCACGATGTAACATCAGAGCAGTACTAAGTACAATATACAAGCACACCATGATAATGTTTACTACACAAAAGCACTAAGATATATCAAGTCTGCATCAGCTTTCTGTAAGAACTCGTGCTGACAGCACTGGAAGTTCCAATACAAATGACGAGCTTTACATAGTCTTTGAATATACAATTTTGCTATCTTTCTCTAAACTGAGTGACCAAATGTGGTTTTCATAACCATCACTGCAAACAGGTCATTCCCTTGTCAAGCAGAGCACAACACAATTCTCGTTAAGTTTTATTGATCTTCATATCCAAATCAACTTTAAATATTTGCAACCTTGTCAAAATAATAGTTTTCTGAGATGCCATTACATTGTATTCTTATTCACCTTGCTTTAAGGTATAGTCATTTCAGCCTTTTGACACATACAATTCTCAGATAACATCAATTAATATGCAAAGTGAAACACACTAAGTCACCTGTGTTTACAAGTACTCTGGACTTGAATTTATTCCTAGATTAATTGTATTAAAAATTACTGTAAAACTGTACTTCTCTGTTCCTGTTAAATACAAAAATTTATTGTAACAGATTCTAAAAACTAGGAAAGAAAAGAAATAGGGTAGAAAGAGCTTAAATGTTGGAGGATGACTGTATTATTAATTTTGTACCTATTTTAGTCACCTTTGATAGATGAATGGATCTCTCACCAGGAAATTTAGCTATTGCTCATGCCAGTATTTTGTGGTTTTAATTATTTCAGCTATTGTTTCAGCAGTTAGTAACATTTTCTCTTGGCTGTTGTCCTACCATTATTATCAGTTATAGCACAAGCTACCATGCTTACCTAAAACTTCAAATAATAGTGGAGTTTTATTAGTATATTGACTCCAGTGCCTCATACTTTCAATGACTGCAGATAAAATTCGCAAAGAATTCTTTTTTTCTTTAAGTTTTAATTGAGATGATGAAAATTCCTTTCAGAGGAAGATGAAAACTCAAGTTAGGGGTACACATTCACACAATTTTAAAAGGCACATAGACATTTATATATAATGTTAAATATCCAGTATTTACCTTAAAATTAGAGTATTTATTCAGACCATACAAACAACTCCCTGCCAATCTATATGATCAGGCTGAGGACTGTAGGTTATTATAGTATGAAAATCTCAATTCTAAATTTTCAGAAACTTAAGGGTTTACTAAGGCAACTAGGGCTGATGAAAACCTCATCTTTCCTCAATTTTCTTTTTCTTTACTGTTTTCTTCATTGTATCTTCCTATTACATCTCTCCATAAGTTTACCTGACTTTTGTCTTCTGGAACACAATCAGATTGTTTTTCATTCATTTTATTTTGCTGAATATTGTGGTTAAACTTGTATGCCAGACTACGATCCTGCAGACTTCTTGAAGAAGTGTTAGGTTTCACTGGCTGTTGTCCTTTAGATGTATATGCTTGGCTGGTTTCTGTTGTTTTGACATGCTGAGATGAATTACGGTTATCAGGGTTTTTTTTGCTGCTGAACAGTTTTCAAACTATTTGAAAGGCTCTCAAACTTTCGAATAATTCCACTATCAGATCTTGAATCTGTTGTGTTACCTAATGGAGTATACTCATTTCTGTTCCAAACCTTAGTACTGGGAGCCTTCTCTTCTGCCCTGCAGTACAACGCAAGACATAGTTCAGTATCACAGTATCTATTCTGAATACTCAGATATGTAATAAAAGCAATCTATGAATTGTTGTTTCAGCTTTAAAAACATCTGTTAAATATTCAGACTATAGTATACACTTAAATTTATCCATATACAGGGCAGTGATCACACCTGTGCTTAAATCCATCTGAATTCAAGAGGCCATATAAGTTTGCTCAATTATTGTCCTGCCCTGTATAAGGGATCTTTCCTGACCCAAGATTCACCTTTTTTCCATAACTCTAAAATAAAATAAGCAAAGCTTCTTCTGAGAGTGATATTTTCAAATTCTTCTAGCATCATCACTGAAGAAGTCATTTTACAAACTCTAGTGCTGAGCTTATTTCTAACGCTCTTCATTTTATAAAGGCGTCTCAGAAATTCCTTCCACCTCCATTCCACTTTGCCTTTGAAGGCACTTGTTTGAAACATTCACTCTTTTTGCCATTGGAAAGGAATAGGAGGAAGGGAAGAGAGAAAAAGGACAATGTAGTACTGTTGGAAGTTTTCCTGCCAGCTCTATGCATCTGAATCTGTTAGATTTTCCTTGGTTTATAAAAGCAGAGTTCACAATTGTATTCAGTTTTGATTAAAAGTTTTGATATACAATTGCCCTTACTACACTTATAGAAGCTTGAGTCTATTGATAAACTTGGTTTGAAAGTGGGCAAAACTTCAAGTAAAGGGGAATCTCAAAAAAATTACATCTAAGACCAGCAAAATTCAATCGACTTTTATGGCACAAGTGAATTTTAGGCTTTATAATAAGACTACATATTAGTTCTAATTAATAGGCCTCATTAGATACACTGGAAAGATACTTCATTTCAGTGGGGTTTGGCTCATAAGCACAATGGAATTATTGAGGACTACAGTGATGATCTGAGAATTAAAAGGGTCTCTCTGAATGCTACAAGAATATGGAATAAGGATAATAAAAATTAGACTTCACCAACCTGCAAGCATACAAGTTTCTTCCAGCATTTGCTAAATAAGACTTCGATGCATTTGGTGGTTTCATAAGGGAAGGAGCCACCTGATGTTCTGTTCGGCTTTCAAATATAAATTTAAAGTATCAGTGCCATAGTAGCAGCTTTATTGTAAGACAGACACATGGATCATAGTTTGTGAAACAATTAGTACCCAAAGAAAAAAGATAAATCAATAAGCAACAAATAATCGGCTTTTACATACCCATTGTTTGCTGCTTTCTGTAGCTCAGCCACTTCTGGGTTTGCAGTTGCCCAGCCTAATTCTCAAAAGACAAAAGATTGAATATGGATACAAACTGAAGAGATTGAAAGGTAATAGGTCTACTCAGGGCTCCTACTCTTTATCTGCTTAATGTTCCACAAATAGTCTCACACAGGAAGGAGAAAGAAAAAAGGGAATGTGATCCTTTGATATCTGTAACTATAAGGCAACATCTAACAAGTCGGTTGCTCCTCTAGACAATGGTTAAGTTACAGACATTAGACTTACTAGCACAGAGACTTTTACTTTATTATAAGCAAACTTTTTTACTTTATTATAAGTAAACATAATGAAAGTACTAAAGGCAGAATTCAGCATCATTCTTTCCAAGTAGAATTTGAAGAACAGAAGTTCTCTTCTGAATTACAAGAAAGACATCTTATAAATGTTTCTTCTTGTAACACAGGACTTGAATGTTGATTGAAATCAACTGAAAACAAAAGGTCACAGTTTCAAGAGACTCTATTTAAATGCCAGTGCTACTTCATTCTCTAACACACAAAGAGTCAAACTCCCTCTAGGCACAAAGTATAAAAAGCTCAATTGTATAGAGGAGAATGAAATTTCCTGGAGGACATTTTTTACATAATGAACTTTTCAGAAATAAACATAAAGGATGCATATAGTTCTTGATAAAGACAATGTCTAATTTAATAAAATACAATCATAAAGTTAAGATTTATTTGGCTTTAGAGCCATTAAAAAAGTAAAATACATCTTATTTACCAAATGATGTGGGAGAAAAGTCATAATTACGAGTCCCAGAACTGGCACCTGTCTCATTTTCAAGTGGATTTGAAGTGAGGGGCTGCCTGTTTCTTTTTTTCTGATTGAACAGAGGTACAGGCAGACAACCTAAAATTAAATTTCAAGTAATAATAGTATACCAATAGCAAAAGAATACACAATCTACACTTAAAATATGTAAATAAATGTACTTAATTATTTTACAGCACCTATAGGAATTACATGTCATAAACACTTAACAGACCAGCCATTGCCTCACGGAATTTATATTCCCAGCCCTCCATCCTGCACGTAATCCTGTGAATGAAACATTCCCCTTAGTGACGAGTCCCCTGACTCCATTCAAAATCTTGCCTTGTGCTGCAATAAAACAGATAACCCATGGAAGTCCACCCAGCAAATGAGGTCTAGGACTGAACAGTCTATATTCTGTATGAATACTGCGTGTGTGTGTATAGATATAGACATATACATAAGCATAATGAGGTATGAACTGTATAGCACAAAGGAATGGATGGTACCTGCTGTGCTGCGAATCGAAGTGTCAGCAAAGCTCCTTTTCATTTCTTTGCTGTATCTTAATAGGCAACACTATTGATTACTCCAAATCTGCTGTATAGACGTTAGATAAGCAGACAAAGTAAACTAATTCACACTGTGAACACATCCAAGTTTTATGTAATTTTATGGCTGTTTTTCTTAACACTCTCTGTATCTAGTGACACGCATCACTTCAGGCACAAGCTTGACACAAGCAAGCAGCTGCACTGAATTTAGAAGACCCACAGGTACACAAGTAACAGGCAATTGCTCTTTGCAGATTAAGGGCCCAAACAATTACATCCTTGAAATAAAAGTAATTTTATCTACTTTTTTAAAGTAGCTTAAAAGTACAGATTTTACTTCTGAATTTAAAAGCACATATATATTCAAAGACAAGAAATATTTCGTTTTAAATCCTGAAAATAGAATACTAATAGAAAATGCATACTTGTATATCGCTGCAAAGCTTGATAGCAAGGTACACGGCTTTGAGTGAAAAACTGATTTAACTACTCTATAAAAAATAGCGTCATGCTTTAAAAAATAAACTTTGTTTCTGTACTTTATGGTACAGACCTAAAAACTTTAACCAGTTTCACCATATATAAAATACTTCACAAGTCAAAAAACATTATTATCAGCCAAATATTTTGAAATGGAAAAGTATACATTAGCATATCACGTACAGGTAGTTTGCCATATTTGTTTTCTGATTAATCTACTTGTATAGTGAATGTCTATGCATTACTGTATACATCGTGGATACTACACACTTGCATAGCATTAGTTGCTGTTCTGTCAGTTAGCTACTGGTCCATATTGCCTTTAGTGGCATATGAATAATACTGCATGTCTGTTCGTATAAATAATGTATGACAATATCTCTACATTTATTTTGATCTGGCAGTTAACCATATATAGCTATTAAAGATTTTGCTAAGAATGAAGCACAAGTATCTACCACAGCTAGATTAACAGATCAATTCACTGTCTATTTCTGTGAGATATGTCAATTACATGTGTGACAACACTACAGCAGCTTCTAGTTCATGGCCGTTGAACAATTTAAACTGCATTGCTAGCACTATGACACCTAATGGCCATCAGTGACTTGTAAAATAGAACCCCATGAACTTGACATTTCAGTTTATGAAGCCAGTTCTGGTGTTGCACAGGATTTAAGACTGTATTGTTCTGCTTTCTGTCCTGCCTTGAAGATAAGCAGCCAAAACCCAGAGCTAAAACTGTAGGAAAAAAGTAAGCTAGGGACGGAGAACAGAAGGTACCTGGGTAAGCCTCCACAGCACTTCACACAGCAGCAGCACCAGTCACAGGCTAAAGGAGCCTGGAGCCCTCGCTGGGGCTTGAAGGAGAGGGCTGAGGTGAAGCCCGCCAAAAATAACGGTCCGATACAGCCCGCCCTCGCGCCTGAGGGAGCGGGAAAAGGGCGGGAAGGGGGCGACCGCGCACTCCGCCCTAAGGCCGGCGCGCGGCGCCCGGCGGGGCTGGCGCAGGCGCAGTTGGCGGCGGGAGGCGCTGAGGGAGGAGGCGGTGGGGAGAGCGGCCCCGGCGTGGCGGGGAGAGGGCGGCGAGGCGGGCACCATTAAATCGGGCCTGTGGAGGATTTAATTAATTACCTTCCTGCCCGTGGGACTGGCCCACGTGGTGTTATGTTCAGCACTTAGAGATCCCGGACCAGGAGGTGAATTGCTACAAATGTGTGAACACAAACATAGAGATAAATAAAAGTATCTGCATTCTTCACGCTTTTTTTCGCTTTAACCACTATCCTGGGTTTTACACATTGATGTTCTCAGCTGTGTAACTCCTGACTGGTTTCTGTGTAAAATCTTGGTGCTCGGCAGGATTGGAGCCTGTCTGGGTTTTTTTTAATCCTTCAGCCTTGAAAGTTTTGGTGAGCCACCTTAAACTTTCTATATATATAGCCTTTCGTGGCTTTGACAGCTAGACTTCATTTTATTTATGTTTTATTATTGCATATGTTTTTCAGCTTGTGGCAGACACTGGAAGCACTACCAGATACTTGTTTGTCGTATGTAACAACAATGTGAATTCTTAATGAACTAAATAACGATCCCACACAATTTCTCAAAGTGTAAGTATTGGCAAAGCACAGGAATAAGGGATTGCTCAGGGTGTTTAATTCAGAGGAGCGAAAGCTTTTCAAATGTCTGCATTTATGCCACAAATTCGTGGGTGCTCATAACGTCCTGGGAGACCGGGAGTTAAAAGCTGTTTGGAAGTTAAGTTGCTCTAAGGGTATAAAAGAAGCCTCCGGGGCTTTAGTTCCTAAACTCATGTTTGGAAATGCACTGTATCTGTCCTAAGAAAACTCTTCTTAGGAAACGAACTTCTTGCATGTTAAATGAGGTAAGTGCACAAACAATGTCTGTATTTCATTCAGCATTTTGCAAGGAATGACAACCGTTACAGTGCCACCAGCAATAAAAGATAAACTATATGTACTAGCACTGCGTGTTTGCATTTTGCCGTTCACTCTTCCAACAGCTGTGGTGGTGAAATTCAGCAAAACCAAGATTCAGAGCGTGAGTCGTTTTTTCAGGCAGCGTGTAAATTGCCGCTCTGGCACCAGCTCTGAGGAGACAGGGGTCAAAGGACAGTACAGACTGTCCATTGCTGTAAAATACAACTTTACTGCTTTGTTTAATAAATTACTTGGTATGATTAAATACCTGACAGCCTCCAAGTACAGCAGTAATACAGTTGAGCGTTTAAGTAAACGGTCTCTTTGTATTAACTCGTTGTAATGTTCAGCAAACCTGTATGCACAAGCTGAAACAGAGAGAGCAGCTTTTGTAGGAAATGTACTCCTGGCAGAACTTCTCTCGATAAGTCCTGTGTTTAGCTTTCTTTTCGTAGACGTACAGTCTATCAGCCTGGGTTATAAAGCCTCTCCCAGGCACTAGCCAAATATTCTCTCAGTCACTGGAGTATAATCTTAATAAAAAGGAATTGTTCAGTAAACATTCTATTCCCTTGCAATGTAAAATTTTTTTATATTTATACTGTGTGTCGGATACTAATTGCAAATACTTCTGTCATTTACAGCAGTTATTACAGTTTGTGTTATTAAGACCTTTTATTCTAAATGTTTTGATCCTCATGATGGAAGTTATGGCTGCTCTTTGGCTTAAGTTTCAGAAGTCTGTATGTATGCTTTTGGCAATGGAAGAAATCAAGTTGTTGGCTAAGGGTTTTTTGGGGGAGAACATAACTATTGTCCCATTGTGGTCTGTATCTGTTTCCTTTTTAATAAGAGATTGCAGAAGTTAGAAGGGTCGTCACTGACAAAGTTGTTCAATGTGTTAGAGGTCTGTGTGAGCAGATCCCGAGGCAGAACTAGAGGCAGGAACACTAGGTAAGTCAGTCATGGATAAATTGCAATTTAATTTCAGCTAGTGTTCCTTCTAATCACTGTTCTTCAGATACTATAAAACAAAAAAGGTTATACAAGCAACAACATGTTTGGAGGAACTCAGCTGTTCTTGTTTTTTTTTTAGATGAAAGTACTTGATGTTTCAGCATTATGTGTTGATCTAGAGCCAAGATATGATTCATATTTTACTGGTTTTGCTCGCTTTAAGTCATTCTGCACTTGTATACTGTAATGTTTATGTAATGTAAAACATACATGAGCATACTTGTTACACCTAGATTGCAATGTAAAAATGTCAGAGATACTTAACTGCATTATTAAAGTTTACATTAAAAAAGGCTTTTCATACTGTCATTAGTACAAGATTTACCTATCTATCATATATTAATAGAAATTGCCTGGAGAAGTTAACTTTTGAACTGTGTAACAGTACCATTAACAGACTTGGAGCTATTACTAAATATGGTAAATGAAGGGGAGGGCTCCTCGAGAGGGAGGAGTGTCAGGTTAGCAACTCCCCGCCTTGCAAAGGGAGTCTAAAACTGTTAGGGAAATGTTAATTCACTTTCATTCATATCTGACCTAAACAGGCTTAAAGAATTTCCTATTAAAAAGAGTAAAAAGATATATTTTTTTTTGAGACAAAAGTTTTACTTTTTCATTATTTTCTGTTTTGCTTTCAGCAATTCTTAGAGCTGCTGAAAAGCATGACTTCCTCTTCTGTTGTTGATAAACCTCCGGTAAGACGGGTTGCTATCTTCGGGGGAACTCATGGCAATGAGTTATCAGGGGTATTTTTGGTGAAGCACTGGCAAGAGAATGGAGCTGAGATTCAAAGAACAGGAATGGAAGTGAAACCATTTCTTACCAACCCAAGAGCTGTGAAGAAGTGTACTAGATACATTGACTGTGATCTGAACCGTGTTTTTGACCCTGATAATCTTGGGTAAGAATAGTTGCACTTTCTGTTGTTTTACTTTTCTGTTTTTTAAAATTGTAAGGAGCTTCCTTTCCAGATTAAAATGTTAACGCAAGTTCCACTACTATTTTAACTGTGCAGTCACATAACTGAAATTATTGACCTTTAACCCAAAAAGAACAAATTGCATGAGTGTTAACAGATTCATTTTAAAACCACTGCTAGTAGAATGAGTCTCAAACCAACACATAATCTTAAACACAGCATTTTGAATTAGTATTACATTAGCTGTATTTGTGTAAACAGAAGTACTGCTGTTCTGAGTTGCAAAATCATTATTTCTCACATCGTCTTGTGCAATTCAGCTTTGGAGCTGTTCTGAATGCAATTATACCTGCAGGAAGATTGCAGATAAAAGCAATTTAAAGCTAAACATCCAAGTATGTGAAAGAATGGCATACAAATCAGGGAAGTGTATTTAATTTCAGTTATATACAGTAAAAGATGAAAACTTGAAATTAGCGAAGTTAGAAATAATGTATTCTGTGGCAAAAGGATAGCCAAAAAGTCTCAATAACTTAACTGACTCATTATTTTAGGAGAAATACAATCTATAATTACTGTAAAGTAGTAATTGATTTTTACATTTTTAATGGTATTTTACGTTTCTCTGCTTTTAAGACATCTATTCCAGAGGTGTACTTTGCTGTATAAATGTTCTTATGCTTGGTATAGTTGCATGCTAAACAGGTAATTAGGTTTCGGAAAGGCCTTAATAGTAAAGGTGAACATCAGTGAAAGAAATATGTACCACATGCATTTTGTAAGCATGGTTATTCTTACCCTGCGCATCTTTTCATCTGGCTTTTCCTCTTAGAATTTTGTTGTTGATTATGATATATGAGATAAACAGACTTTTTAACATGTAAGCATTCAGGCCATTCTTCTAATTGCTTACTTAGGACAAACATCTGGAAAAAAAAAAGTGGTTTTGTTTGTTTTCAGCTGCTTTGAACACAGAACAGTTGACAAAATAGCAGATCAAGACACCTGCAGGTTGTCTTCATTTTTGAACTAATATTCCACAGTAAATCCTATTAAGTTGCCCAGTTCTATTACAACATTACTGAATGTTTGCAATACCTTCACCTGATCCTTTTAAGTGTAGACCCTTCAAGATTACAAATGATTTTCCGAAATAACAAAAAGGAGAGTGAAATCTTGATACTGGTGGAAGTCCCATTGGCTTCAGTAAGAAGTATTTAAGTCTTATGTGAAGAAACTTTGAATTTCAAAGACAATTAAAGAATACAAAGGTAGATTATGTGATATACAGAAACATAAAAAGAGAAAAAGGAGCCTGAGGGGCTCACATAAAAATTCTAATCCATCTCACATCCCACCAGTAGATCAATTGCATGTAGACTTTCCTAATAGATTATGTCTTGCCATTTCTCATACTCCGGCAGTGGTGATCCTGTAATTTTCTTCATCAGCCTCTTCTGATCCTTAGATATCCATGCAGTTAGTCAAGTGTTTTGTTAGTATTTAACAAACCTTTCTTTATGCAAATCAATACCAGTATTTCTTAGAAAATTAAAATATCACCAAACTTGAGCTGTATTGAGAAAAACCCCTGAATTTGGGGCAAAGATATTAGGTGTTTCTATATTGTACTTGGGTAGTATCCCAAGCCTGTCATCAAAACCAGATTTGCTGTCTATGTGGAACAAGCCTGAACCTAGCGCAGTTTTGTACACTTTTAATACATAACATAGATATCTTTGTGTCATACATCAGTTTCCTATGGAGTCCTTATAGAGACAGGAAGCAGATCTCAGAACTTTCCTTAGGCTAAGACCATTTTTTTCAAAGTGTAGTACAGACACAGTCACCTGAGATTACAAGTATTAAAATTCTGGAGGAATAGGGTTGAGGTAGCAAAATCTTTTATGAGCTTTGAGGATTAGGAGGGCTCAAAACAAGAGACTGTAGAAGTCTGATCAGAATATGAGAAGACAAGAAATGAGGCAAGTTACAAAAGACCTTGTGACTGATGTCTAAGGTAAAAGGGCATGGACCAATATTAGAATACCATCTTCAGTAGGAGTTGGATCCAGTCTTGGAAGTGGCTTAAGTTGTTGATAAATTTTGAGTTAGTTTTCTGCATAAGGGGAAATTTTGGGATGTAAAGAAATTAGAGAGAAGTAAATAGTCTCCATCTAAAATCAGATCAAAAAATTCTCACTACCCTTCTGCACAAGATACGTAATAGTAAGACCTGTTTAACAATATTTGCTTTTTTTGAGCACAAATTCATCAAGTTTTAACAATTTGGTAATTAAATAGGTGATTTCAACTCCAGTCAATTGTGGAATTAAAGTAAAAAGAAAAGGGTATACGTATTTTGTTGACTGTAAAGCCATGGAATGAGTTTACTAATTTCTTTGTACTGATATTAACAGCAGGACAGTGGTGGAAGATATTCCATATGAAGTGAGAAGGGCTCAGGAAATCAATCATATATTTGGTCCAAAAGGTAGTGATGATGCGTATGACCTTATTTTTGACCTTCACAACACCACTTCTAACATGGGTGGTACCCTTATTCTTGAAAACTCCAGGGATGACTTTACAATTCAAATGTTTCATTATATCAAGGTAAAACCAATTTAAATGAACTATTAAAATAGATTATTAATTGTAATGTTGTATTACTATATATTATTTTGTAGTTTCTTTAAATATACTAATTTTTATTCTGCAAAACTGTTTAAAATATTTAATCACTCGTAGGATTTTTTTAATCAGAGATAATTAATACTTTGATTATAATATCAGGTAATTCGGATTTGAACTCATCATAATCTTCATGTATTAAAATGAGTGTTAGTAAGACCGATGGGCAAAGAGGAATGCTTAGAATAACATCTATGAAAATGAATGTCATTTAATCTGCTTTCACGCTGATCTGTCAGGAACTTGGATAAATTTGGGTCACACATGCTAAATAGTTAAACATTAATTTTATGAAATAAGGACACAGAAAAAATAATGGAACTAGGTGATGACAAATGTTCCCTTCATCAGTATTTATAGGAATAGCAATATGTCTTTAGAAGCTGTTTGATTCTGCTATTCCTGAAGCTGATAAGTATTGGGAAAGTGAGGTTTGTAAAAGTGCTGGCTTAAGCGTAATCTGGTTGAAGTACTAGTGACCTACACAGTGACGGATGCAATCAAGGTTAGGGCAACGGTGCAGAATTTTAATTATCTTTTTTTTCCTTAGATACAAGGTATATTTTAACTTCTGATTTTTTCTTATTACATGTATCCCATTTAAAAGTTTATAAGATACATGAAGATATAGAAAGCTTATGACTAAAATTATATGAAGAGCAATGGTAGGCAGTCATCAAGAAAGAGGCCTGAAATAGGTTTCTATGTTAAAAAAAGGTTAAAGAAAGCACAATCTATGTCCCCATAAGAGAATCTAAGTCTAACACACAAAATACTTGAAATCTGCTTTATGGTATTTTGATTCTAAGTTTTGGAACACTGATGAGTAGATTTTTCTTCCTGTTAGCAATTTAAGACTAGAACTGTGTTCTGTTATTTGAGGAGACAGCAAAGTTCAGTGGAGCGTGCCTGGCTTGAGTTAATGGAAAGGAGACCAACAAATACAGCTTTGTATGTTTTCTAAAGATGTCCTACTTCTTTGAGGGCCATGAAATAAAGGCAACATATTGAAGACATTGTGTAAATCACTTCTGCATCAGTAATCTTTTGTGGCACAACATTTTAAAATATTTGCATAACAAAGAAATTTTTTAAAAATCTCCACAGAACGCTTTGGCTCCAGAACACTGTCCTGTTTTGCTGATTGAACATCCTAGCTTGAAATATGCAACAACTCGATCTGTAGCAAAACATCCTGTTGGTAAATATGAAAAAATAAAGACTATTTTAACCCACCATAAATTATTTAAAAATATGCCTGTTTCCAGATCTGTTCACTTCATTGTTATACAGAGCGCTCTGATCACCAGCAGTTATTTGACAATATATTTACTGAATCAAACGTATATGATTATCTTTTCTTCTGAAGAGTTCTGATTTATACTTGGCTTAAAAAATACAGAAGCCAGATGGAAATTCGTGAACTCGGTTAACCCACTGTTTGCAGAAAATATTTACAATATATGAGGATAACTAAGAAGTAACAACTTCAGAAAATAAATGTTTACTTCCTCTAAATAAGCCTTGGCTGAAACGCTGCTTGTTAGCCAAGAAGAGGAAAAGAGATGATGTGATAAAGGAAGGGGGAAATGATGTTCTGCATGGAAGTGGTTAACTTTTTCATTTATGGAATCAAAACCATAACCATAGAAAAAATCATGAGTTTGCTTTTCATATTAAACAATGCGTTCTCTAAAATGCAGCATGGAAAGACAGGATGAGGAAAAAAATAAGAGAAACTATTATATATACTCACCCTTTCTCTTACCCTAGTAACACACTCAGAAATGTACATACAGTTCTTTAAACTGATCCTGATCAGTGCGCTAGATTTTCTGCTTGCCTTACAAAATCACATAACCCTGTACTTTAAAATTCCTCTTGAACATAAAACACAGACCCAATCAGACATCTATTTTTGCTGTGTAATCTAAACACGTGCTATATTATGGCTGTATTAATAATTTCCCTCATCTGCAAACAGGTGTGGAGGTTGGTCCCCAGCCACAAGGTGTTGTTAGAGCTGATACTTTGGACAAAATGAGGAAGATTGTCAAACATGGCCTTGATTTTGTGCAACTTTTTAATGAAGGTAGAGTAAGTAATGAGAGACTATAGCCCCCTGTGTCATGTCAGTGGACTATTTCAGGAGAATATTTTTTTAAAAATAGATTGGGCTACAACATTTTACAGTTAAACAGGTAAGGGGGGGAGGGGGATGTTCACTAGATGACATAAGTGTGGCATCAGAAAGTCAGAATTCCTGTAAAGCTCCTTTGGGTAGTTTCAAGGATATTTCCGCTTTCTGAAGATTCAATAAGTATACTTGATCTTTGTCTTACAGTTGCTTTGAGAATCTGAAATGCTAGCTAACAATATTTGTATAGTAGTATGTCCATGGAGAACATACATAAATTAATAAAAAGAAAGAAGTGTTTAATTTACATGCCTTCTGTTTATTGCTGTCTAAAATTAAAGTAAATAAATTTTGTAAGATTTTGTTCTACCTGTGTACACCTGCGTACTATCTAAAATATATACTGACAAAAAAGTGTGTTTAAAAATTCTTTTAGAGTACATTTTGTCAGTGGGCTTTTTTTGGAAGTAGAAGGAAAAGAATATAGTTGTGCATGTCAGAATCTCCATTATTGTGCTGGAATGGTAAAGATTAAATAGCAGTGATATCATTCTGTGCTGTGCAGCACTATCAAACACAGGCCCTTCAATGATTTCTTCATCTAGAAAATATCCCTTTTTAAGTATACAGTGAAAAGTCACATTTCAGCACCAAATTTAGATCTGGGCTTCATATGCTACAATACCTGACTGGACCATCCTTCTGCAACTTAGCTTTGAAGGGACAAAAGATCTGCAGCTGCACATTTTAATGACAGACGTGCAAGGTCCTGCACCTGGGCAGGAAGAATGCTAGGCACCAGTATAGGTTAGGGGCGGACCTGCTGGGAAGTAGTTCTGAGGAGAAGGATCCGGGGGTCCTGGTAGATAGTCAATTATCCACGACCCGGCAATGTGCCCTTGTCGCCGAAAAGGCCAATGGAATCCTGGGCTGCATAGGGAAGAGTGTGGCCAGTAGGTCGAGGGAGGTCATTCTCCCCCTCTTCTCTGCACTGGTGAGGCCACAACTGGAACACTGTGTCCAGTTCTGGGCTCCCCAGTTTAATAGAGACAGGGAACTGCTGGAGAGAGCGCAGCATAGGGCGACTAAGATGATTGAGGGATTGGAACATCTCCCTCATGAGGGAAGGCTGAGCGAGCTGGGACTCTTTAGCCTGGAGAAGAGAAGGCTGAGGGGAGATCTTATTATGGCGTACAAGTATCTAAAGGGTGGGTTGAAGGAGAATGGAGCCAGACTCTGTTCAGTGGTTCCCAGTGACAGGACAAGGGGCAATGGGCACAAGATGGAACATAGGAAGTTCTGTTCAAATACGCAGAAAAACTTCTTTACGGTTGGGGTGGCAGAGCCCTGACACGGGCTGCCCAGGGAGCTCGGGGAGTCCCCTTCTTTGGAGATTTTCAAGACCCGCCTGGATGCAGTCCGGAGTAATGTGCTCCGGGCAATCCTGCTTCAGCAGGGGAGTTGGGCTAGATGATCTCTAGAGGTCCCTTCCAACTCTGAAAATTCTGTGATTCTATGATATGAGCTAATCACTAGTGTGTAAACTCTGATAAGGTAAAACCTAATTATTTAAGCCATTCTAAAAAAGAATAAATAATGCCTTGTTCTTTTTAACAGACAGTTGTCCATTTTGACATTAAATTACATTTATTCTTTCTAGGAAAGGAATTTCCACCGTGTACAATTGAGGTTTTTAAAATAATGGAGAAAGTAGATTATCCCAGGAATAAGAATGATGAAGTTATTGCTATTATTCACCCTAAACTGCAGGTAAATTCTAAAATAGTTTCCATTTATGACCTTTTATAAGTATTCCTGTGTTGCTTCTGCTACATTGTAGTATATTTTAGTAGTAAATATTTAAAATGACAATATTGCCAATGGGTTTATTGAATAGTTTAGACTTTCCCTATGGTAAGTTCTATCACTAAGGTCGTACAGTATTTCTGTAACTGACTTGGGAATCACTGAATCCGAAATCACTTTTGAACCTAAAACTAAAAAGGACAATAGGATATCTTACATTCTAAAACATAAATCTAATTTTGAATGCTAAAATGAGGGTCTGTTTTTAATCAGTTATGAGCATATGCAGTTTCCTTTTAGTTCACCTTTACCAGTGAATTCTACACAAGACTGAAAACGAGGGCCAGAAACCTGAAATTACATACTGAAGATTAAAAGGAATTATTTTGAAAGCTTTTGCCATAAACTGCAAAGAATATAATTATTGAGTATAAACTCAGAAATATATCACATGAAATATACAAAACCAGGGAAGTAAATATATTCTATTTATTTTCTTTCTCTAAGGATCAAGACTGGCAGCCACTGAACAATGGTGATCCTCTATTTTTGACTCTTGATGGAGAAGTAATTGCATATACAGGGGACTGTACAGTCTACCCAACATTTATTAATGAAGCTGCATATTATGAAAAGAAACAAGCTTTTGTAAAAACAGTAAAAGTGAAACTCACAGCAAAACACATCAGATCCTCAGTCTTAGACCAGAACACGTCTTAAAGGCTTAGTACAGATTTTCCATACAAAAAGTGGATTTTTTCTCTGTGAAATCCAGTGTCATTCAGTAGTAATTAATGGAATAAATAAATGCAGAATCGAATTTTAAATTATAATTTAATTAACATTGCTAAGCAATTTTAAGATGACACATACTGTCATAATGCTAGTTATGACTTCTGCTTACTTGTTCTAATAGATTACTATAGATGCAAAGAATAAATATTATTTTTATGAAGTTTGTTATTTCACACTATATAAAATGATTAAACAATATACCACATAGGGGTTAGAGGCTATAAAATTTATATCCAGCGTCATATAGAAAGATGCTCATTCACAAAACTACATTATATAAAAAAATTACAGGATTTCTACTTTATAACCCAAACCGCCAATAACCATCCCTTTTTAAAATGGGGTGATCCCTGAAACTAATTCCTTGGGTAAACATACAAAATACTAGAAAAAGGAGAAGCTAGGGAGAGAGAAACAGAGTGAGGAGATATATATATACGTATAAAAATTCTTTTATATTATCTGTATATGTGACTAACCCCTACTGTGCTGAAGTGGAAGCCTTAGGGTTGGTTTTGTTTTTCTTTTTATGCTTAGGAAAATATAAAATAAACTAAAAACATATGATTTCTGAGAAAAATACACTAAAATGAAATGTAAAGCTTTTTAAATTTAAATTATCACAAGGTTAATTCAAGCTGTTTCTGATTTATCATTAATTTAAAGGTAAAATGTTTGAATTTAGAAAGTATCTCATAGTTGGAAACATACTGGAGCAATATTCAAATTTAGAAAAGAAATGTACTTATGCCATGGAAACTTTTGAAGAAAATTTCTGTTGCAATGGGGACAAGAAAAGTTTATAGCTTTACAACTTTCTAGGTGTGTCCACCTACTGGTTATAGCATTTTCCAAATAAAATTTTAATCAACTGTTGTACCCCAAAAGTTTTCAGTGAAGAATGCAAGATTAGGTAATGACTCAGGTTCTGACTGAAGAGCAGTGCACAAATCATACCTGAGTATTTCAGAATGGCAATTAAGAAGAATTCCATACAGGGAGACTTCTCAGAATTTTGAGACTGACTTGTTCTGTATTTGTAGAAAGCAAGCCTGTCATAGTAGCTGAAAAAGAGAAGAAAATGGGGATTTAATTAATTTTCTAAAGTTGTTTTTAACATATTTGAGAATAATTGGGGACAGAGAAAACATTAAGAACTTTGCATAAGGATACAGTAATTAGCTATTTACTGAGAGATTCATTGTCTACATAACCCCCAAATTCTACCCTTTGAAAACTGGTATCTTCCTCACTAATATGCCAAAATCCTTTTTTCCTTGCTTTGTGTAACTCCTATGGCAAGAAAATAAAAGCACAGGACAGAATGTTTATTGAATTACAAGTTTTATTTCTTTAATTTAAATAAACAATGTATAAAAAGTACAGAATGATCTGCTCTAGTCATTATTCATAGTGTTCTTGATAAGACCCTTGAGACAGGAGATATTATGTGTGATCCAGCAGGGCTCTGTGGCCACAAAAGGAGGGTATTTTCTCAGCAAAGAACTTCTAGAAACAACCTCCCATCTTCTTCCTCAGTTCTATCGTACAGTTTTGTACCTGGACGTTGGCACAGCACAATCCTTACGGTTTTTGTGCCTTCCCTGTTTTATGGCTATACCTGCAGCGTGACCTCAGTACAGCGCAGAGATATCTGAGCTTGCTTTCAGTGACAAGTCTACGCATAGCAACAGGGAGTACAGCACAGGCTAGTTTATTCTGCTTCCTGAGTACATGCGAAGAGGTATTTTATTTTTTTTGTACAAAAACTGGCACTCAAAAGAATCCAAATGGAACTGCATAGTCCTAAGGCAATATTCTTTGTTGGCAGTTTCAATGCAAAATTAACCAGCAAAGATGAAAGGTTCCAAGACCACAGGAGTTTTTCTTCTTATACACACATCCTACAAAGAAGGTCCAACAATGCTCAGATATTACATTGGTCTATTGATACGCATAAATGTCCTTCCCCTCAAATTCCTATGCCGTGTAAAAACATAACTGAATTGAAGATTTCAATGTGATCCCATCCATCCAGGCCATACACGGTAGGAAACACAGGATACGGCATCTAGAGAAGACTGGTTGGGTAGCGAGAACCATGTCCACCATCCCTGCAAATAGCTCTGCACTATTCTTTCCGCTGGAGCGTTCCCTCATGCTCTCTTCTGTGTTAAGAAAGTCTTTTGGATCATTTTGCCCACAGCAGACTTAGCTGTAAGAATCCAACGCAATTCATATTATCATTCAAACGCAGAACAGAATTCCCCTGAGTCTTTCCTAAACAGCACCTTTAAAACAGGCACCAAATGAATGTGTATGATGAAAACCCATGACGTTGAAGACACGTAATGTATGAACTCAAATTTAAAAGTACATAAAACAAATATTTCTTTTTATACATACACACATAAAATAGAAAACTAAAATTATAATTCATAGCGCTAGGTCATCACGGGTAGTGAAATAAAAAGTGCTACAGAAATGCATTACATAGTCCTCTGAATACAAAAAAAAACCCCAAGCTGTAAAAGTCTGCAATTGCATTGCATTTAACTTATTTTGTTCATTTTGGGAAGAAATCCTGACTTATTTTCCTGAAGTGGTTGAATACAAAAATTAATTTACTTTTAAACCAGAACTTCCAATGTGGTAACTTATTTCATGCAGTAAGATGCAACAGCACAGAAAAGCTGAGTAGGAAAAGTAAAGACCTTGTGATTAGAACAAGCTCAAAAATATTCTCCAATATTCTCTGTATTTCTGCCCTATTATTTTATGGGAAGGAATATGTACATAGTAATAAATAAAAAGCAGTAGACACCACATCATACCCTAGGGATTACACACAGGAAAACAGATCAGGCAAAGCTAATGAGACCTGAAGAGGCTTTCTCCAGCTTGCGGGGTCAAGCCTCCAGTAACACTGACAGACAATACAAAAGCTTCAAATCTATCCAGAACATTGTTATTTCCAAATAACGTACTTCATTTAGTAGTCTTCAGAATTGAAATGCCTTTCTTTTCTCCATGACAAGAACTTAACTTTTTACAGTGTACAAAATGTTTCTCCTGAGTTAGAGATTCCAAAGCAAAGACAGCAGACTGGGATCACGATGATCTGAATTTTCCACAAAAGGAAGAAACAGCTCACATTTTACCTTTTTTATCAAGTGAAAAGTCTAGAGCCAAGTTTGAGTAGCGTCACGCAAACTTGGACACCAATGGTTTTCAAGAGGCTCAAACCTGAACCAGTGAAATAGTCCATTTTATTTTAGCTTAGCTGCCCTGATTAAATGGGTTAAAGTTTAAAGTCATCAGACCGTGTCACTGAAAGTTTGTGCTCCAGCTGGTTACAGCTGTCCCAAACATCAAGAAAGCTTTCAGCATCCACTGCTGATGTTTTTAACCTTCAGAATGACCATGTATCAAATGCAGCACAGCTAAACAGAAGTTTCGGGCAAATCATCCATTTCTTCAAACGTATTCAGGGTATTTTTGCTATTAGTTCTTGAATTATCTTGAACTTTGCTTGGATCTGCAAAAAAATGCATTATAAACAAAACAGGATATGGTAGAAACTGTATATGCAAGATCAAATTTTTGCACATCTATTTTTTGTTAAAAAACCATGCATTTAGTTAAACAGTAAGTTGTCAGTTTACTACCATATCTTATACAGAAATTTTTGTCTGTCCCTTTTCATTATTACTGAAATCATTCTACTAAGCAATATAAATGCTAATTGACTAATTAACTTCAAAACAAGTCTCCCAGATCCTCTTATGCCCCTATTGTAAGCTCTGACGCCTGCAGCCAGAAGGACATCTGACACCTCGGAGTTAGGTCATTTCTCTGTTACACTTCCAACACTGTCAGCAGATGGGTATCTTGAATTTCCTGGTCAACATTCACCAGGGGCAGTTTGTCATCTAATATATATCGCAAAACATAAACATGACCTTAGAACATCTAGGGTTAAAAACAGCAAACTATAGTATTGTCAGGTAGAAACAGTTCGATTTCTTGCCAATTTTGGAATGCTGTATTTAACTATTTAAGGACTAAACGTACTTTATGACAACTTCTTCAAAATAATATTTTCTGTCTATTATTAGAAGGTTCCCTGGCCTTATGCCATTCAAATATCATAAGAGAATGTAAAACTTAAATCAAGCATAACCACTTAGAAAAAAATAAAGAAAAGGTAAAGCCACCGTGTTTTGGTGCCAAGATGTAAATAATGACAGTTTAACTAACCCTCTCTCTGAATCTTTAAAAATAATTAACACCCCTACCATATTAGCCATGAGTTTCCCTAGCAGTAAAGTGTGGTTGAATATCTAGATTATGAGAGTTTATGTTTTTAAAGGTATAAAACTATATCAAAGCATTTCTAAGAAAACGATTTCACAAATACGGTGTCGTAAAGTTCTGCAGTACCTGTTGGCCCTGGATCTTCATTAATAAACGAAACATGTGTTTTCCACTCGGTCCATTTCACTTCATTAATCCTGTTTACACCATATATAAGTTGAGTTATTAGCATGCATTATCTCCAGGCTGCATAGCTGCATCTCCCCTTTTATTTTTTCACTCCTTTTTGGGGTCGTACTTTACCATCAACACCTGCTTTGCTTGTACTAAAAGGCTGAATGTCTTTTGCAGTGTCATGTACTATATGAAAATGAGAATAATACTAAGACTACTTTATCATTTCACACATTGAGTACAGTCTTGAAACTCACCTTAAATATTTTTTTCACAAAACAGCATAGTAATATATTCTTTAATATGGTAATCATCAATTAGCAATCAATTTAAATACAATTACTCCTTTGAATATTATGACAAAGTGTCATTTACTGCAAGCAGACTTGATACTTGTACATTAAAAACATGAAGTTGAGAATCTGTTTTGTTACCAAAAAACTGTGTACAGAAAACGCCTGTATATTTTTCCTTTTTTTTAAACAATTGGTCACAACTGGAAAAAAAAAGGATTTTTGTACACCTAATATAATTTGTAGAGATGTAGAAATATTTTAAAGAGGCTTTTGAGGAGAATAACCTTCAGGAAATATACAGAGCAGAATTGATAGCACAGTATTCCAGCTTTGCTTTACCTTAAACACACCCTGGTGTCATTTTCAGCCACTTTACACCGTTCTCCCAGTTGGAATTTTTTCCTCAAACATTTTGGTAAGAATTTTTCGAATTCCAAAATAGTTCTGGCTCTCTATTAACAATAAATAGTAACACAAGTATGGTTAACTGTATTCAAAATTGTCTGATTCCATAGCACATACAGTTTGCAGGCTCCGTGTTTCATTATAACATGTTATGCCTCCATCCACTGTCCAGAACCACCACTGATTCCAACAACAGCAAATCATATGGCATGCCACTTATTATGCGGCATCTGCAAATAGGGAGTCCACAGCTCGCTCTAGTTAGCCCCACTGCAGAAGGCATACTCGAAGAATCAAGAAATCTCACTCTACACTCAGTGTTTCGGGTTTAACACTAACACCTGCATGCAACACCCTGCCACAGGGATATACAACACCTGTAGGGGGATGCTGCCCACCACAGAAAGCAACTCCAATCATAATTATGACTGCGTTCTCGATGACCGCGTGGGGCTCAGAGCTGTCTAACCTTGATAAAAGACCAGGCTTGGATAAGGTATGAGGAATTGGAATGAACTCACGCATTGCTCAGACGCAAGGGATGGAATAGCAGAGCATGCCATGGTACAGATTTCGGGGCAGATAATGAAACACACCTTCCTGGTGACTTATCAAGGGGAATGAAAGTCATAAAGGTATGTGTCAGTGCATGAGGTTAAAAATACGAGCCATAAGATTACCTTTAGCATACTTGTTAATTCTGAAGTTATTACGATACCCTAATACTAAAATTACTTATTTCCATTATTTGTACACATACACAAATGGGGATTATTATTGTTAATACCTAACCTGTTCTGTCAGCGTGATAAGTTAACATAGGTACAGCTCAAAAGATTTTAGCCAATTCATCTATACTTAACTAAGCAAACTATCTCACAAACAAACCTGGAGTTTCCAGATGTGCTCACTCTCTTTAGAAATATCTTCTACTGTTTCTCCCATTAATGCAATCAGCATGTTCAAGAGAAGAACAAAAGTCAACACAACGTAAGTTATGAGGAGCAGAAGAAATAGCACGGGATACTTTGAATTTTGCTGGATCTCCAGATCACCCAGTCCTAGGGTGAGCTTAAAAAGATCCATCAGAACTGGTCCCAGACTGCTGTTGGAATGGCATTCGTTACCGTCTTGGCAAGTTTCAATCAATGCAGCAAGAGCTGAGAAGAAAGCAGGAGAAAATTTTAATCACAATAGTGCTTTATGTATACATGGCATTTTATCCTAAAGAATTCAAAATGCGTAATAAAGAGCTAGAGCTGCCCAGCAACAGACACAGCAGCAGCGAGATGACAGATGACCCAGAAGCAGAAAGAGCCCATGTCCAAATGAAATTGCAGGCAATTGAGAAAGAGCCAAATTACTTATCTGTTCAGATAGTCTCTGGACAGTTTAAATCTCTAAACATGGCTTTTTAATATCCAGAAGAAACCCCAACATGAGCTCTCATCATGACAATAGGGTTCTTATTCATAATAACGCTAAAATTTTTACTCACACAGAGCATCAGTGCTTTTCTCCAGTAATATTTACCTACGCCAAATCCCAGCAAAAACACGATATAGACAACTAAAAATTTTATCACATCTTGCAGGATGACCTAAAAGTTAAATTAAATATTTATCAGAAATTAAAACTGAGAACTAGTTTTACGCTTATGAATTCTGCAGGGTTACAGGTGTGATACACACCAAAGCATCAAATTACGTTCATTGAGCAAACTGTTGTGCTCTCAGGGAGAAACCCAGAGAAGATTTAGGTCTGAGTTTTTATCTCGTGACTGAGAGCCTGGTGCGTTGTGTACTTCCAAGGGTGACTAACTCTGTACAACACAGGAATTACAGCATATGATGCAATTAAATAGCACAACTACACTAGCTGAAAAAACACAAGTTACTGACATATTTAATATAATAAAATGTTAATTTTAAGATATAAACTAGTTTCTGCCATTGAAGTTAAATCATGTATTCTGCTGAAATAGTATGTATAAACTGAAAAGAAGACATTTCAATATGAACTATAAGATACACCTAAATTGCTGAATATGCTTGATCGGGATTGTATCATAATAAGCAAGCATCATAACGAGGCAGGAAGAACAAAACAAAACCAACTTGCCTTTTGAATCATAACACTGTAAATGCCCATGGACTGGAAACCTCTGGTGAAATAGAGCATATTAGCCCATCCTAGGGCCATTGCCAAAACAAGACACACGAGGTGTTCTTTGTAGGAAAACAAGTACAAAAAGACAGAGAAGATCACAAGCAAAGCTTGTATAAAACTGTTAAAAAACAAACATATGTATGTAAAAGGGAAATTACTAGCACAAAACCAACAACATAATTGAAAAATATGAAAACAAGACTTCTTTGCTTCTTAGGCTTCAGTTCTAATTTCATACTGCATTCTCTTCTCCCCTATGAATGTTATCATTATAGTTTAACAATAAAATAGATGAGTACAGGTAGTATAAGTAAGTATATTAATATATTAGGATTATATTTATTAAAGCTTACTTTAAGTGAACTACTCTCCCCAAAACAGCTCATCAATGCAGATTTTGCTGACAATGACATTAAGAACTATTAATAGTATCTCTGAAGCCATTTAATTCAAGCTTTAGCTTA
The DNA here is from genome assembly GCA_017639485.1 of Pluvialis apricaria. Taxonomy (NCBI): domain Eukaryota; kingdom Metazoa; phylum Chordata; class Aves; order Charadriiformes; family Charadriidae; genus Pluvialis; species Pluvialis apricaria. The sequence goes on from CM030024.1 coordinate 4,733,204, forward strand.
ATGAATAGTTAGAATCATTACACATTTTCCATGAACAAGGAGGACACTAGTAGAAGGCGTGATGTGCTGTGATAGGACATAGACCAGATCCTCAGCAGCACAAGATTGATATCAGTGTGGCTTAAGGAGGAGCAAGAAAGGTAGAATTAAGCCACCTCTCTTTTTATTGATCCTACAATCATGTGCCAGAAATGAGAGGGAATCATCTGTGCTTTATCTAGGCCAGCTGACGGGATACTCCCATCAGCCAGCTGAGCCAGCTTTATGCTATTTTTCCTTCCTGAAGGAGTCAAAAGGAGTGTGAAACTATATCTGGGTTATTAACCGGGTTTGTTAAACACATTTCTCTATATACAGCTCTAAAGAGATACAGCATCAGGAGAAGCTAAAGACAGTACTGTACTTGGAAAAAAAATCCAGTCTGTACACATCCGCCCCCAGTATTGTTACTGAGCTGTGTAGCCACTAGTGTGTGATATGAAAAAGCTGCATGTAAGATTACATCCATCCCTCTAAAACCTGATAATCTAGAGAAAAAGTGAGCGTCTGCTACAGGAGTACATTCTCTGCGACCATGAGATAGATAAGCATTTTATATATAGTATAAAATATATGCACAACAGACTTACAATGCAAAGTGGAACCACGCATCTGAGAGAATTGAGTGCAGGTCAGAGGGTCTAAGCAGAAAGATCGCTACACTCTGTGTAGACAGATATATAAAATACAGAAATGCAGTAAGAGAAAGCAAGCCTCAAAATTGAGTTGTCAAAATAATTTAATTGGTCTTCTAAAAAAATCAGCCTACTGATAAGATTTCTAGAATTAAAAATCTTTTTATAGGGCTGTAACTTCAAAGTTTAAATTCCTGTCATCTCTGGCATAATTTAACAGTTACTGTTTTTAATTACTTACAGTATATGGTAAAAATTATGCTCTGTTTTTTTTCTGTTACAAGTTCTAATTCAACAGCATCCTTAAAGTTTAACAACATCAATGTTATACAAATATCAAATCTTTATCTTGAGAATTTTAAAGGAAAAAAACCTCATGTTTGTTTCACAGAGCAATACAGTTATATTCAAATATGTATCCAGGGTCATTCTGAGTAAGTGATGTATTGTGCCAAAGACTTTTAGACACTATATCATAAATATATTCTAAATGTATTGCCAAGATCATCATCAGCATAGTCATAAATCTAGAGACGTTCTTTATCTATTTTGTTATGTATTTGTTATTCAAAAGTCTTACCTCTTTTATCGCTAAAAATATTGCTCCTAACATAACCATCACCTGTCCTGATAACTGCAGCCATCCCACACCACGAGTCAGAGCTAGTGGATAAGGTGGAGCCTGTAAGACAGGTCCAAAATGAAAGACTTAGTTCCATACCTGAAGGGTAAAAGGTAAAGTAACAGGAAGCCTCATGTATATAGCAATCTGGGTACCCAAATTCCTCCCCTTCACTGAGAGTTTTCTTCATGGTGGATTTACAGAATCGGCCACCTAACACGTACATTTGAAGTGCCAGAAGTTTCTTTCTTAAAAGCAAGAAACTCTCCCCACACTTTCAGAAATTTAACTAGCTGTCTTTGTATTATGTATTTGTATTTTGGGTCACTTTCACAAAATGAAAATTTCCTCTATTAGTGCTGCTCTTCCTTCCAGATACAAAGACCTGATGTGGGAGCACCTGGTCTCACTACAGCCAGATACTCTGATACCTGGTTTTGGTTTAGCATTTTAATACAATTCAGGAAACACTATTGCATTTTAAAGCAGTAAAATTTGCTGAGATTAAGTTGCTGTACTCACTTCATTTTCATTAGGCCTGTGGTAGGAAACTAACGTTAGTGTTACGTTGTATAGGAAATAAAAACAACATGACATAAAAAACATGTGTCGTGCAAACTTTTTCCATTTCATTCGCAGGAGTGAATTCAGAGGCTCCAAAGTCAGCATTTCATGACGATTCTGTAGAAAAAACAACAACCCACAATTAAGATTTGAACTCTCGGCCTGTAAGAAAAGAGAGAGAATTTCAGGCATGCATTTTGTGTATTTCATTCAGTATCTTTCCTTGCTGATGTACAAACACATATATGCTCAGAGATATGTGTCAGACCCTAACCTGACAAGATACAACGGGACAACTCCCACTCAGGCTGGGATAACCTGCCATACCCTGGTTAACTGTGTCTGAGCTACAACTGTAATGTGAGCTTCTGGCCTTGCTTCCTACGGAAGTTTTACGGCAGTATTTGAATTTAGCAAATGTAGAATTCTGGCTTTGGCTAACATTCTGTGATAAGGTCCTTCCTAAATGCCTAAAATACATACCTGTTAAGTTTATAACATTAGGCAGAGTATTCTCGTCAAGTATTTCTCTTTGCTTGCCCTGTTCTCCTGCACTATCTTAGGCAGCTGCTAGTAGCCACTCCGTGGAGACAAGACACTGGCTTTGGTCTGACCGGCTGGGCCATATTTGTGTTCCTATGCAAGGCAAATTAATGTTTCAAATGTAGAAAAGACAGTCCCAAAATGCCTAGCCAGTGTTTCCGGAGCTGAATGCATATTCACTTACAGTTGACAATCTACGGAGGTATAAAATTCAACTTGCTCCTGATACAAAACTGAGAACCAAAAATTATTGTTTACTGTTTTACAATTCAGTCAAATGTAGAGGTTAACACATCTGAAATGAGTGTACCGCTAGAAAATATATATATTAGGAATAAGTAACTTACACCAATATTTGTATTATAGACAATAATTTCCAATACTGAATTGTCTGCGGTGGTATCTAGTTCTGTCAGATCGTATAGAGAAGACTGAACAGGACCATAAGCCCAGTCTGTGAATTTTCTTGACAGGCTCCTGTTAGGCTTATCTCTTATCTCTCTGCTCAGGATGTACTTCAGAATCTAAAACATCAACAGAGTCATTTGTAAGCAGATGCATTCTTCATGCGCAAGGAGAAAGCATACATACATACTTGCCAAAACCCCTACCTTTTAACTATCACATTTGCTACAGTAGTGCAATTCAATGCATTTGTAATTCTATTATTCAGTAAGCAGTGTTAGAGATGACAGACATCTAGGAAATAAATACAGTATTTTTAAAGCTTCCAGATTTTCTGTCAGAGACATTTTTCTAAATGATGAAAGCACAATTTTCCATGTGTTCACATTATATTTTCCTTTAACTTAATCAATTACTTTCAAAATTTTCCCATTATCAATTCTTTACCAAAATACAAGCCATTGATTTATGAGCCAAATTCTACAGCAGCATAACATAGCAGTTCTAGTGAGTTTTCTGAAATTATTCAAAGACTGTATATTGTATAAGTGTAGTATTGTAATAAATGCAGAATTTCTGAGTTTCTGTACAACACAAGGGTTTGCAAGGCTGTTCTTAAACAGCATGTGTATTTTGTACAGGGAGGGGTTGTTAGAGGGAAACCTTGAAGGGTAGAAGCAACATTGCAATAGAAATATTTGCTTGTATTTTGAACAAAATTAGCTCACTAAATATTACTGATGCATATTACAGCATAACCAGCACAGAAAACTACATGTCAGAGCACTAACATCTGAGTACATAGTTGGCCTTGACTCTTTCTCCATATTTAATTTCTCTTAGATGCTACTGAAATAATACCCACCTCTAATTTCCCAGTTTTTGCAGCTAATTGTAGTGGTGTCAAACCCTCCTTATTCTTTGTTGTTTCCAAATTTCTGTCTTTACTTTTCAACAAAATCATGTCATACATTCTGACTACAAAGTCATTCTGCGTTGTAAAGTCCTCTGCCACAGTAACTAATGCATGGAGGATATTGTTTCCTCTGGAATCCTGAGAAGTAATATTAGTCCTGGTATTGTCCATTAACAGTTGAGTTATGTCTGGTTGATTGGTACATGCAGCTAATGCCAGTGCAGTTTCACCTGCAAAATTATAAAAGATAACGTGTTCATGTTTTATTACAAGCACTCAAATCATATTATAAAAGAGTGACTGTGTTAAGCATCTTCATATATGAAAGCACATTTACATATTGATTGTATTGAATTTAGCTCTTCTTTTATAAAAGCTTAATTTGAATGAAAACATTATTTGGAGAAAAAACTTCAAAATCAAATTTGTTACATTTTATTTGCGACTCAGTATTTGCAATTTTTTTGTAAATGTTTTACAATTGTTTCAGAGTGTTTGTAATACATTGCACTCTGGCAAGTTACTTTTACAAAAGGTATTATGCCATTTTTGTATCTTGTGATGCAAGTTTCCTAATCTAGGTTAAACTACAGTAAGGATTGACACTTGTCTCTCTTCCATACTTTCTTAATTATTTGGGTATTCCCTCCTAACTTTTCCACAGAGATCACATTTCCACTTACCAAAATAAAAGCCTTCATGCTTATGTTTGGGATTAAAGAAAATACCCTGGGCATGAGCATTGACATCAGCTCCTTTTTCTATAAGGCTCTGAGTTATTTCGTATTGTCTTCTTTCGATGGCAATATTTAGAGCTGTCTGGCCTGAAACAACAGACACAGGTATTTAGGTTTGAATCTCTTAAGCGCATTATGAAACATTAGTGATGTTTCATGATGGATAGCACCAGTGATAATGAATAAAAGTTGTTTTAGGAATTTAAACCATCATTAGAATGTTTGAAGAAAACATTACTTTTAGGGACGGTATATTTAACCATATACCTGAAATTGGTATCAGATGGCAATACCTTTATATGCCTCTTCTGTGTATGCTGCATTGATAAATCTCTCCAAAATACCATTTTCTTCTGCAAAGGATAGTAGCATATTCACTATCTCATTTGTGTTTTGGTTGATGTTCAGCAGAGCTTTCATCAGACAAGTTTTGCCAGTATCTGCAGCTGTGAATTTTTTCATCAGATAATCTACAAGAGTGAATTTTGAGATTAGATCATCGTTATTTATTAAAGTGGATGGAAAATAATTCTAATCTTTTGTTTATTAGGGGTGGAACCTGAGGGATATATATGAATATAAATTATTTGCCAAACAATCACTCCGTCCTATTCATTTTGTATTCGAGCTATGTATACTTGCTGAGACGATGCATTCAGAGATGTGGTACTAATTAATAAGGTAGCCAATGCACTTGGTTTTTCTTTCAGGCGTCCCACTGCCATGGTAACTCCAGACAGACCCAGAACTCTTCTCTAACTTCTCTGCTTGTTCTACCATGCTGCACACATCACAAGCCCCGCCTGTACTGCAATTTGACTGCAGTTTGGATAGAGACATCAGCTTTGAGTCTCGTGCTGCAGAAAGCTAGCTTGGGTATGGCTACGGGAATACAGGATGGACCCTCCGTGTATCATAAATAGGAAATAAATACTCCCCAGTGTTGCCTCAGAGGCAGCAAGGAGGTGGCTTACTGTGTACCTTGAGCTTTCATTTAGAAATGGGAAATGTGGCATACATTAAATTGCAGACAAGCAATTGCAAATTCACAGGCAAGTAGCTGTTGCACAGAGATACTTCCCAGTTTTAGACTACACATATGCTGCCAGAAGAGCTAAGAATCTTCCTTCAGGTAACTCCACAGCTTACCCGGCACAGTCATGTTTGTACACGCGCTTGATCTTTCCTTCAGCTCTGCGAGCAGACATTGCAATTCTTCTATATTCCCCTCAGATACTGCCCGAAATATGTATCTTTTCAACTTCTTCCGGGCACTGGTCTGCTCAGGTCCTTGTGATATGTTAGCACTGAATTATAAGAAACAATAATGAAATTGCTGATTGAATTTACTGTGGTTTATTTTATTTTCTATGTAAGAAGAAAAAGAAATACAATTACTTGCCCCAGACTACATATACTTGCCCTGCTTCCATATATATCTTGGCATGGATTTCTCAAAACATTTCTGCAGGTTGCTTATTTCAGACAAATGGCTATTAAGAGGAGTTTTATAATAAAAGTGTACATTTTTTCAAGTATTTTGTTTTGCATTTTTTCTAGTTTATCCATTCTTCTAAAACAAAGGCTAAGAAATAGTTCTCTGCTTCTCTGATCTCTCCACAACTCGCTGACTTTAATGCCTGAGTTCCCTGATGCTGCACTCGGGCTGCAGCCATCCCACTCACAGCAGAAGACAATTTTTAACCTCACATCTTCTTACACAACTTTCCTGATCATATATTATTCTGGAATAAGAATGATTTAATATTTCCCCCCAATCAGAAATACTCCTGGCTGATTTCCTTTGGAAGCTTCTCCTTCATACATTAGCTGTCTCTCTTCCCAGTGAAATCAACTACCAGGATTACTAGTCCTCAGGAATGTTAAACCAGTACGTTTTATTGATTCCATCAGCTAACAGATATTTCTTAATACTGATTGAAATAGAGGGCAGTACTTCACCTCTAAAATAATATTTTCTGTCTTACAAGAGTTTGCTTTTGAAGGAAGAATGCATTGTATCGTTGCTAAACAATACTGATTTTTGAGAATTTGCTCATGTCTAGTTGAGCACGGTGTTTTGGTCCTGTGTTGTCATCTAGGAAATGGACATTATATATGAAGAATCCTCACTAAAAATGAAATCTGAGAAAGCAGAGGTAAGAGTTGTTTATTTCAAAATTTAATTATCGAAGAATCGGAAATGCATGCACACATAAGATCTTATTGCTAAAACATGGCAGGCAAAATAGGTAATAGCTACCCTATCATAGACTTAATCCATTGAAAATATTCTAAAAGATACTTCATGTCTCCACTCACCAACAACTGTCTACATTAGGGCTATATTCAGTCGCATCATCCTGAAGAGACTGTGGGGAATCCATATCTTCCCCATTTCCAGACGCACTGTAGAAAACAGAAAAGCCTAAGTGTCACGTCAGGAAGATACTGGAAGACATTTTAGCAAACTGCAGGAAGAATCAGTCAATACTAGGAAGCAGTATATACAGTAAAGCTGAAATTAGTCTAATCTGACACTGTGCTGTTTAATCTGATAATTTTTTTCTCCCTGGTGAATTTTAAAGTGAGTGGTAAAAATGAAGAGACCCACAGGATTTTGTCATATTTAAAAAATCATTAGGAAAGCAACATGTTTTGTGTTTTATTTTGCTATTTCATTACAGATCCTGAAACTGTGGGAAGTTTTTTCTTTTTTTTTTTTAACGATCACTGCTTTTTATGTAGAATGCTCGAAGCTTACATTCTTCCTTTTCACATGCTTACTTTGTCATTTGCCACAAAGCAAGAGCTAAATCAGTAACCATGCGTGGGCTGCAAGTACACAATGAAAGTGATTTACCTAAAGATTTACTGCACAGTACACTGTAGGCAACTCGAGCATTTTGCAGCTGACTTGAATGGAAGCTTCAGCTAAAAGAAATTGAGGACTGGACCCTAAACACATATTTAGGTAATAAATTTAAAGGATTTCAATGACATTAGTATTTTGTAATTGCTGTACATCATTTCCAGACATTCCTAAAAGCAGATCTGCCTTAAAAATTAATTTATTATAATTTTTCTTACTTGTATTTTTGTTTTCTGTAGGGTTCAGATTTGATGAACTACCTCAGGTTAATAATGTAGGGAGCCTGAACTATTAGTTATTGACAAAACAGATGTATGGACAGTAATGCAAAGATTCAGTAATGCAAGGATTCAGCATTGCTCTGCAGATATTCCCTTCCCTTTGAAATAAAGCTGGTAGCTCAGAGTCCATTCTTATTCAGCCCATCACTTCTCTGCAGAAAACTGTGAGGAATCTCGTGAAAAAGCATGTGTGTCTTGTGCAGGTCTGTCCCTGAATGAGAAGGAGAAATTTGGATACCTATCCTCTGAAACCAAAATATAAAACTGACAGCTAATTCTGTAAAGCTGACCAGTTGCCCATCAGACACAAAAACACTTGGTCATTCTGGGCTTATGCTAGATTTGATACATATTTCCCATGTTCATAATTATTGGCTGTTAGTACCCCACACATTTTAAAAAATTAAGTGCCTTCTTCCCAGTCATAATTTTTCTCTATTCATTCAGCATAAATGGCTGCCTTTAAATATTTCAGACTCAGCATCTTCACATTATTTGATTGTTAATGAGCAACAGAGGGAGGATGTCAGCACACAGATGGGAACAGGGTTTGCTAAATTAAGCTGTAGTCTTCACGCAGTAGAAAATACACAAATGGGTGCACAGAGTTTGTCCTAATGTATGATAAATAAGAGGCTAAGATTTTTAAGAAAAGACAGTACCAATTTTAAATTTGTTCAAATCTGAGGCCTGATTTATTCAGTGTAACTGACAGCAGTAGATAAACTCAAAGATAAGTCATCTAGCAACTGACCTCCAATGGAGTTCTGTCTTTGAAGTGACCAAAAGCTAAGAAAAGCCATGTGAAATTTTAGCTCTGAAGTCTAATGAGAAATGAGGAATAGCTGTTGGAAAGCAAATAGATATATTTGCAGTATGACTATTGCATATGCATCTTTAACTTACCATGGACGAATATTTGAATCCATTGGTTTTGAAAACACAGGGGGAGACGTATTATTTGGAGTTGCATTACTTTCAAAACCATCAATCTCCAGAAAAAAGTGTGAACTGTTGAACACAGTGCATTTAAAAATATTAGTAAAAAAAGCAAGCTCAACCATAAAATAAGCAAAACACTACATGTACATGCCTAGGACAAGGTTGACAATTTATCTTTTCCGGCATTATACCTAATAGGATGCTGGAACAGAGGCTTATCTACTTTTCCCTGGGGCATCCCAACCTCCAACACTGTGCCCAGCACTTTCATGCTGGCAGATGGGCAAAAGATCCCAAGATATTTTTAGGACACACTGCATCAGATCCTGACGTGTCTAAGCAGCTACCCCAGCAGCCTAAAAACAGCCCGACATCCAACTTCTGTGCAAATAGCTAAATGTAACACCATTTATTGAACAGCCACAAATGCATGCCTACACGCACATGCATATGCTTTTTAATCTACTGCATTCTAGTCCCTATTTCTCCAGCCAGGAGCCATCAGGATGGATCATTTCAAACCCATTGGCAGTGATAATCATTAAGTCAGAAAGTTTGAAAGGTCACATGTTAAATGACATCAGGCATTTCCACCATTCACGACTGAATGTGTAATCTTGCCAGTCAGTGCATGACATTTAACGATTTCTTTTCGCTCTAAATAGTTAATTATATTTATATTATTATTATTATTATAATAAATAATTATTTCTAGGGAAAATAAATGAAATTTGAAACAACACAGAAAAGGGAACATGAGAAGAATAGAAAGATTTCTCCCTTTAAAAGCCTGCAGAGTTGAGAGGCAAAATCAATGGATTGATATTACTAGATCTGATTCAAACATTGGTACATTTCACCAAAGACAGAGGAGTTTCAGTGGTGGACGTAGTGACTCCCACACAGGCTATTGTTCAGAAACTGTCTTACATTTCTAAAATGTTCCAGTAGTCACCTGGAAAATGTTTCCAATTCAGCTAATACTTAGGGTTTAGTCCATAGGGTATTTCTTCTTTTTTTTTTAACTCCATGTTCCCCAAAGAATCCTGTTGAATTAAAGTACATATACTGATGCTAAAATGCAGTATGTTATTAGGACACTGCTGAATAACCTGTTGATATCTGCTAAAAATATCATGATGGCCCTAGTTCATCTCATTTTCCAATGGCTTGGTGATCCAAGTGTTAATTCAGTGTGTGCAGTTGTTTAAAATTATATGACCTTTTAACATTTGAGATGTGCCTGTGAACATATTCTAAGCAGGCAGCAAGTAAAATGCCACTTCTGGTTAGCAGGACTGTGTCCCTGAAATTACTCAGGGGGTAGTTTTCAGAGTACAGGGAAAAACTAGACAGAAAGAGGACCATTGCCATCACTTACGCCATATTCGCCAGATTCACAGCTGCTGTACATCACTGCTGTTTCACTGGGGTCTGGACTTGGCAGAGAGACTAAGGAGTGGAAGAAACATGAATTCATCCTGCTTTTTTTGCACTCCTTGACCATGACGTGCAGGAGCTGTCCCAACAGGCATGCAGTCATTGGAGCCCACAGTTAACCTCCAGAACGCCAGAAACGCCACACTCTAGGCTTTGCCGGACCATATCACCTGCCCTGTCTCAGCAACAATGTGTTCATGCTGAAGATTTTGGCATCCAATAGATGTACAGCAGCTATGAAGCGGGCCCTGTTTTGGAGGCTGACATACCTAACCTATCCTGGCATGTGGGTTATTTGAGGATACCATTGGGGGGGAAAAAAAAACCCAAAAGTCACCATGCAAAGCAGGTGGACAGTTGCCAACAAATGCCCAAGTGCTTACGTGGCCACGGTGCACACTCTCAGGAACACTGCCCACAAGCATAATCGGTCTCTGACAACGCTGGCAGCGCTCCTCCCAGCGTGCCTGTTGGTTTTCCTGTACTTAATTATATACTGTTAGTCCACGCAAATACCAGGACCTTCAAGAAGGGGAAGTCATTGCCTTTTCAGAAAGTGCATATTGCCGATACATTTTGTCAAGTGAGAAATGCCACCCATGAAGGTGCACTAGCTGCTTCGTGGCAAAGTAGAAAGAAGCATTTTGAAGCGACAGAAGTACGGCAGCATAGAAACATATAATTAATAGAACGTGTTAAACCTCTGCATTAAAATTCACGTGATCTTCCTTCCTTATATTACAGGAATGTTGTCGGCCACACCCGGAGCTCTTGGTTGAGAGGTAGGAAAAACCCCAAGGTTACTGTTACTGATGCCACAAAACTGAATGGGAGATATGAGCTTAAGTAATTGAGGGGTAGTGTTTGCCAGTATTTGTTATAACTACACAATCTTTCATGGAATTGCCCCTTTTTGAAGTAGTAGGTGTATTGTGAGCTGTTCAGACACCTCCTTTCCCCCTTATACAACCAAAGAGCTTCTCTTTTTTAATCTAATGACAGGAAGACAAATTGGGCCACCCAGGCAGAGTGGGTCTCAAATAACTAATGACACCATTTCTGCGGAAAGTGACTCCTCTGATTATTAAGAATTATAAATGTCAGAACAGCCACAATTGCTTAGGCCTTCAGAGTTTCAAAAATTGCCATAATAGCTAGCAATTAGCCACACAGTGAAAAGTTTATGAATGAGAATTCATCCCCACTCTACAGTAACTTAGTTAACTTCAATAGCATAGTATCAGGGATGAAGTACTGCTTATATTTCTCCATTCATATTAAATACAAACCCTTAATCCTTGTATTAATACTCTAGCATTAATTATGAATGAAAGTGAATATTTTATAAAATAAAATAACGAAGAAGTCTTGTTAATCAGAATAATGAAAAATAGAGTGAATCCAGGTTTCTGTTTGTGATGGGATTTTTCAAGCCTCTTGCCCTCTCTCAGCCCTCATTTTTAATTCACCTCTGCCTCTCCATAATCTGTCACATTCCCCTGTGAGGCTAAGTTTGAAATGACTCCCTTTTTTCAGGCCAGCATCTCTTACACAAAACCTGCTGTACCCTGCCATGTGATCTCTTTAAAAAGATCACTCTACCTTCTCCTGTTGAAACACTGACCACCATTAGACCACATTCTTGTAAGCTTATACAGGTATATAGAGTGGGTGCAAAAAGCCCAGCTGATACAAGACACAAAAGACTCATGCATCAGTCTGATGTCTTTAGGACTGGGGTTAAATCATAGAATCATAGAATGGTTTAGGTTGGAAGAGACCCTGAAGATCATCGAGTTCCAACCCCCCTGCCACAGGCAGGGACACCTCTCACTAGACCAGGTTGCTCAAGGCCACGTCCAGCCTGGCTTTGAACACCTCCAGGGACGGGGCTTCAACAACCTCTCTGGGCAGCCTGTTCTAGTGCCTCACAACCCTTAAAGTGAAAAACTTCTTCCTAATGTTTAATCTAAACCTGCCCTCTTCCAGCTTAAATATTAAATATTTGTCCCATTAGGATAAACACATCATGTATCTACTTAACCAGGATACTCTTCCACTTCTAAACAGCGTATGTTTTATTGAAGGCGCCTTGTGTTCACTGGGTCTCTCTCATTCATACATGCAGCATGAATAAAGATACCAGTGATATTTCAGTGCAAATATCTACTAAAGGAGATCAAACAGGGAGTTTCAGTGTTCTTGACTGAGCTAAAGGCCTACCTTTTCTTTGTGGGAGTGCCTTCAGTCGGCTTTTTCTCTTGCTGGTTTGAAGGGGGAATACCAGACGGATTTGTTTTCTTGCCCATTAGTGGAATAATTTCGTTGTTATCTTTAATCATGTTTCTGCAGTAGACAGATTCACAGTTACTTAGCTCCTGTTCATTTGAAGAAAGTATAATGACCAAATTGTCTATTTACAGTCTCTTCACATGTAAGCATGCAGATCTTGATATTTTTCAAAGTTTTTCATTTTTCAGTTATTAAGCACATACACACCATTTTATATGTCAAGGCTGGAGGGTTATATTCATGACTGATTAAATTACATTGTAAGAAAAGTGGCATTAAAAGTGATACCATAAATCCAGGAGAACCATGAATTCAAGCATGTACCTAAATTAAACTGAAGGGAGTCTGTCAATCACAATGACATTATATGTTATTTAGAGAAACAAAAGGAGCACAATGGTTTTTATAAGTATCCCTAAAGTCTGTGCATATTTAGAGTTAATCTAAGTAGTCTGCTCTTACCCAAAATAACTTCAGAAAAGTGGTAAATTCCAGGAAGATCTGTGCAACAGATACAATGTGCGAAGGAAGGTCTCAGATGTGAAGGGCAGCGAACACAGAAAAAGCCCTGAAACTTTTCACTGCATTAGAATAGCAGAAGCAAGACAGACAGACTCTGAATATGATGCCCAGGCATCTGAATATGATGCTTAGCCTAACAAACAATCATATGGATAACATCAAGGACTTTTGTGTCCTGGTGACACTTCTCAACATTTCTGCAGGGAAAAAGAAAAAATGATGCCGCTGCTGGATGGGAACAATCACCACCACGAGACAAAAGGATCTTAATGCATGTTATCTGCTTATAAACACCCACAACATGAATTCTGTAAGTAATAATGAATAACTATCTTCCTATTTCTCAACATAATACTCAAGGGCATAATTTTAAATCAGCAAGGATAATTTGAAAGCCAGAAGGTGGATTTAGGATACTTTAAAATTCACTGAATGTAAAAAGAGTAAGTTTTATGAAGTCATGGACCCATTCCCAAGGAAATCAGGGGAGTGCCCTCCACACTCAAGGACAAATGATAAAAATCACTTGCTTGCAAGTTTGAACAAAATGAACTACACATTTTTCCTCTCCTACCTCCACTTGCCCTAATGTGACCAATGTACACACAAACTTTCTACTCCTGTCACAGTGTTGTCTATGTGCCTTAGCACTAGAATTTCTTCGTTATGGGAATATCAAGATATAGAAAGCAGATTGTGAAGCGTGTTTGAAAAGACATGACACCTGGTATGAGAGAGGAGACAGGCATTGATATTTGAATGAAAAACTATTAATGCATAAATGGCAAATGTTTAAGTATGGGAAATTTTCAATCCCAACAACTGACAACTGAGAATTCAGAAGGCCCAATCACATGTAAATGCAGCTGTAATTTCTTGTCACTAAATGAAATAGAGAAGAAATCTGAAATTGAAAAGTACTCCTTACCTTGAAAAGGTTGGCTTAAAAAACAGGAATGAAAATAATTTTTTATTGTGTTTTCTAACATTGGTAGACAAGTTCACACTAGTGCAACTCAGAAATATGCCTAGTTTGGATGCATTTCCTAAGAATTCATATCACAACTTTCATAGCAATAATTTATAAAGGGCAAATATGATTTACTTAGTACACTTGCATACAAAGTACACTGTAGCTTTCACTGCAGTAAGCGCACAAAAGAACTGAACTTGAATATTACGTATTCAAGGTAGGAAAAAGGGTTTTGTCTGTGCCTTTGAAAATGCAATTCATGTAGTCTTCAGACACATGTATCAGTGAATACTGTGATAAACATTTAATCTTAACACAGCTAAAACAAATTACTGTTGTCTTGCTTAGTTCATAAATAATTCTGCTATTTACTTCTTACCAAGTACTTTAAGAATACACAGCAGTTTATGAGCAAAGACATTTCCCATCCAGAGGAAGAGGCGAATATGATACTCAACATAAATCAAATATAAGGGGACTAGAATAAGATGGAGATAGGCATTAAATAGCTTCACAAAATAAGTGACTTTAAAGGGAGAAAATAGTTGGAAACAGACTAATAAGTCAAAAAGTGTATCAGCAAAAAGGAGTTGCCAAGTTGAGAGGGGCACAGCTGGTAGGTGTGTGAAGTTGGAGGGGTCAGAGAGAGTGGCAGGAAGAGCAGGTGAAATAAAAACCAAGATGAAAATCTCTAACGCACACAATGGACACAGGGAAGTGCCTCTTGTTTGTGAGCAATGCTGAAGCTGCTCAGATATGGCAATGGCAACACATTTCTGCATGGGCGATCTGTGGCGGGAGCAAGTCCAAGCCCCATCTGCAGCCCGTTTTCACCGCAGAGATTTTAGCAATGACTTGAGAGCAGGCTACATCGTTTAGGGGAGGTGAAAATAGTCAAAGATAGCATTGAAGTTGTATTGGATGATGAAGGACTACTGAACTATCAGTGATTTAAGGAAACAATTTGGGAAGGTAAAAGAGAAAAGATTCACTTTTGTATACACGGACTACAGCTTTCAAAAACACATAGGAGATTTAACTGTGCAGTCTCAGCTACAACAACTATTTTAAATGAGATCTCAGAGTCTGCACAAGTAAATAACTGCAGGCACAATGGTAAAGTACCTTGCTACAGTGCTGAGGTAGCGTCTGTTTCTCATTTTTAATCACGATTAATTGCGTGCTTAGATGAAAACCAAGCTAGGGCTTTTGACAATATGGCCTACGGAGCTCACTTCTTGTTTTAACTATATCCATGCAAATCTTATGGGACTTAATGGAGCTTTTTTATGCTTATCAGCTTGTTTCCTTGCTCTGTCTTGTTAGTTTAATGACCAACTGCTTTCATCATCATCTTCCTGCGCGCTATCGTTTTCTGTAATCTATGACATATAGAGAAAAATAGTGCAACAGTCTGAAGAATGTCAAATCATAAGTAGTGCAGCTTACACGACCTGATACGGAGTATCTTCTTTTGTTAGAACTATTTTCTACTCCCATTATCTAGTTAATTGTTACTTACAGGCCACTAGAGAAGTGGCTTATTTGAAGTAGGCAGTGAGACAAAAATACTGCATTGATTTATAGTATTAAAAATTACTTTGCAGGGAATTCTGAGGACATTGAGAACTTAGTATCTCACCTCCAGTGTGCTGGGGATAGGAAAAGGGTATTTATCTGTAATGGTGAATGGGACTGTGTCACTCCTACAGGAACCAGCACTTTACACACTATCACAGACTCACCTCGTGCTTATCTGAGAACAAGAAAAATCATACATATCGATATCTCTATAGCTCAATAGCAGTATAAACAAAGTGGCTAAAGAGAGAATCCTACAAACCGAAAGAAACATGCAGCTGTGATATCGTGGGACAAAGGTCTTCTCTTCTTCCTTAGGGGCAGAGGAGTGGGAGTGACTACCAATAGCTGTTTGATTCACAGGACCCTTCGAACATCCACAGCACAGACCATGACGCTTTCCAGCACCTACGACCTAATTCTTACTAGCTCGAAAAAACAGAAATCCCCTCCCCGAGGGGAAAGATGATAAAAGTTCATTTTGAATTTTGTGCATTATTTATGGTATATGAATCCTATCAGCAAAAAGTTACACTTGATAGAAAGAGTTTCATCTTCCTGTAAGATTTTTAAACTTTTGAGGGGCATTAGTAGCCATCAGGTGCTACCAAAAAGTCATTTTCTTCTTGGTGAGAAATTTGTTCTTTCCTATGAAGGTTTTTCCTAACAGAAATTTTAAAAGACTCTGAAAAGAAATGTTTTTCCCTGAGGAAAATACTTTAAGATTATTTAACCTGAATTAAATAAAAAGAATAAATTTTACGGACTTGAAATAATAACTATTCTACTAGGCTAGGTATTTTACTTTCAACAGTCACTACAGTAACTGAAACTTTCAGTGGAAGCTGAATATATTATTGAAGTTTAACTTATATGATAGTATATTTTGGATCCCCTTGCCACAGAAACTAGGAAGTATAGCAGTGTATCAAGCTAACAAATATGAATGAAATTAGGTCTATCTTTCTTCACTTCTGAATACCCAAGGAGTCAGCATGGCATGGCTCAGGAGAAAGACAGATTTATAAATGAGAGAAACAGAAACAAGCACAACAGAAAAGCATTCTCCAGTTGAACGATAGGTTTAGCCTTTGTCTCGTGAAGATTTCACTCTCTACAAAAGCATCACACCTACACCGAACACCCACAGAAGCTCTCAGAGAACTTACCCTGCTTACGAAACTTGCATTTTGGTACTGACAAGGTGCCTCACAATTGTACGAATGAAGTTCAAAGTAGGGGCCCGCTGACCCTGCAACAACATCCAAGAAGTTGGTCTGCCAAATGAGTAAAACTATATTCAAGCTCAAAAGTATCCTAAAAACGCAAAACCACCCTTCTTCAGTCATCCAGTTTGCTCAGCTGTTGGAAAGCGCAGGTAAGTACAGTGCCGGCGTACTGCAGCCTTACAGGGTTTGCTACATCTGAAATTAGGGAGCAGAGAGAAACTTGCTAGACAACAAACTCTTTACTTCATAGCTGCCAAAGTGGGATGACACACACACAACGCAATAATTATATACTGAACTGAAATATTACTAAAGCTGAGTCGCTCACGGATGACTTAATGGCAGCAGCAGAATATCTGAAACGATCACTGCTCTGCAGTTTACATACTGTTTTCAAAAGAAAATGGTTATGCACATGCATTTGGGTTGTAAATGACATCCCTTTATGTCATGCTTAGTTTATTATATGTTATGGAACTATTCAGAAAGCACAAAGCAAAAATGAGAAAACGATCATGCTAAGTGCTCCAGAAAGCAAAAATGTTTGCTATTACTTTGAAAAAGTAGAAATAGCCTTAGAAGAATCTTACACTTTCCCAGTGATAATGTCAGTGAAAACATGGTGGGCGTGTTTAGATCTTTCCCTATCTAGAATAGTTTTTGATGAATGCTTACCCTTAGGGTCTGTGAGAATACAAACAGGCATGTTTCGCATAAACAGTACTGGTGTTACTTCTTGCTGTGCCAACTACAGGGAACAGCAACTTTCAGCTTTGCTAGTTTTCAGCTGTTGAGCAATGGTTAATGCAGACTTCTGTTTTGGGACATACCAGAAGAGTGACCATAAGTTCTTCTGCTCTTCTTATAGAGTCTTTCTATTATCACCAGAAATAGTATGTTTAAAACTTGTATGTCTTTGTAAGTGAGGCCTAAGAGATGTACTTACAGCTGCTGGTTTTTCCTTTACTTGATTAACAGATGGGAGTTTAAGGGGAACCATGCAGGACAGCAAAACAGGAAACTTTCTCCAGCTGTAGACAAGGGAAAAAAAGAGTCAAGTTTGGGTTGTTGGTTTTTTTAATAGGAGGTAGATAGAAAATTTGGAAATAAAACCATAAAATATCAGAATACTAAGACCTAGAACCAGACATTTTAATCTGAAGAATATGGCTTTAAAATATATCTAGAAACTGCAGTTAAACTCCTCTTGTTCATCAAGTCGGTATCTTTAAAAACAGGACTGCTGAGTATTACATTTGCTTTACATCTACTGTGCGAAATACCAGGAGCACTACACTGGTTTTTGTAATGAATCAGCTTCCCACGAGCAGCGTAGTGAAACGGGCTGTGCCTAGGCCAGTTTGATTTGGCATTAAGAGACTTTGGTTGGACGTGCTCAGCACACATCCAGCTTTGCCCAACACAAATTTATGATGATATATTCCAAACTCTGTACCAGGAAAGGTTGTTCACACCTTGTCAAATGACTGTGCCTAAGCTAATATGCTACAATCTAGAGTCAGCTGCTTTGATGGTCTCTTAGCTGCTGGTCTAACTGCCCGGAATAAGGAGTCAATACCGACATTTAATCTTGCCTGGGAGAACACCAGCTTAGTTCTCAGCACAAACTGCGAGAGACTGTTTAACTGAAGTCACTATGAGGATGGAAATGTGAAAATAGGCAAAGTTAGATTCAGTCTGGGTGAAGGTGCATTTGAGGACTCTTGCTTTAAGTCTCATACAAACCACAGTAAAAGACCACTTAAGAAAGACTTTTGCTAAGGAAAGAAAATGAGTTTGGCAGCAAGCAGTACTTTGAACTCAGAAAGTAGCTATATCTGAAAGCACCCAGATCTGTGTGGTTTAGCAGAATATAGGACCTAGCAGTGTGGTCTATTTATAATGTAGTGGCAGTTATCCAAAAAGAAAAACTGGGACAAGCTACAGCAAGAGAGTCAGAGCCCTGTTTCAAACTTGCCTCTGTGTAGAAGATTGTACGAGCTGTAACAGTTCACACGCATGAGAATTACACTTCACCCTGCCTGTTCTGTGTTAACAGCTTCTTGTTCCATTATGAGGACAGCCTTGACTTCCTAAACCTAAGTGTGGGCTTTTCTGCACAATTGTCAGATTTAGGAAACATGAGCCCAGACAGTTTCTAGCTAATCTTCCTGAAAACAGATAAGAATGTCATGTGCTACACATAGGTGTTATGAGCCTGAACAGAGCTATTTTTAAGGGCAGACTTAAGAGTCAGGAAACGAGAGACAGAACTACAGTAAGTCACATCTGTGCAAACATTTTCTTATAGTTTTAATCATTAACATGCTTAACCTTTATGTTCCCAGACCTGCTCCACCCTGAGATTTCTGACAAGGCTAGCATTTTTCAGAAGTCACAGAGGGTTTTGCAATAGGCTCTATCTTGGCTGCGCAGACCATTTTATAGAGTTTACGACAGTTACCAGCTGCTTCAGTTACTAACAGAGATGCCATAAAGGTCAAGAACATTAATAACTAGGCATGCATCTCCTATGAAAAATTACTTGAAAACATTAGCTTTGCATAGTCTGCGCAGTACAAATAAGCAGCAGAAGCCCTATTTGGCATTCATTATTTTGTTTTTCTAACAAGTGCTAGACTCACTAGAAACTAAAATGAACTAGATGAAGGAAACCCCAGATGGGAGGGAATTGAGCATTTGGAGATCTGCCATCTGACATCAGCGAGTCAGAGCTGCATTTTCTGTTCTGTTCTGCTGATCCATGACATGATCCCAGTAAAACTTGCATTAAAAGTTATTCAGATTTTACATTTAATTCTGTGATTTTCAGTACCCCAACAGGGGGTCACTAAGGGGAAAAGCAATTGTCTAGAAAGCATTTTTAACATTAACAGGTAACAGTAAGGATAATTCAAATTACTTATTGTCATCATTCCATTCCCCAAGCTCCTTAAAAATAATCCACAGCTTAAGTATTAAAAACACTGTGCATACCAACTACCAGTAGCAGCCCAATTCCCCTGAGCATCGTGTTTAATTGATTCACAAGAGTCTTTCATGATTTTTCACTGTGGAAAAAGTGCATTTAAATTCTCTTTATTTCTGTGGAAAAGGATTCAGAGTTGTTCATCTGTTGTGGGAAGAATCAACAAGATATTCCCTAGAGACTATGGTTTTAAAATAATGTGTATGCATTTTAATGCTAGCAGTATACCGTATGTTGAGAAACCACACGAAGATGTACTTCTGTAAGGTATGATAAGATGTAAGATGACACTATCATTTTCCCATAGTTTTTCCCCCTAACTGTTAGCCAGATAGAGAGAAGGAAGGAAGCAGGAGACAATAGTGAAGTCACACCAGTATGGTTACAGTGCTACCCCAACTAGAGCTCAGAAGGGGTGCTTTGCTGCCAGTCTTGTATTTTAAGAGAGCGTAAATGCTGCAGCCATTCCATAGCAGGTGATGCTGTAGCAAGGCAAAGCTCTCCTGATCTTACAGTCTTGCTTGCTAATATTGAAGTCTTGATTTTAGGAGTCAGATTTTCTTGGTAGATATTCAGACCCCAGCAGTGAGAGGTTTCATGTTATCAATTTCTCTTCAGTCAGTTATGATAAGCAGTTGTCTCCCTTGCAACAAATCTTTTTTATGTTCCCAGAAAATACTGTATCAGAAAAAAGATATGTCATCCCATCTTAAATCAACAGATTGACCTTGATCCTTAGCACTTGCTTTCACAGGGCATTTTACACAAACTCTATAAGGGAAAAATAATGCAACAACTATTGCTTAACAGATGAGCATTACTGTCTCTCATTCCCCCCTGCAAAAGAATGGAAGTCTGTAATCACATATAATTCTACCTGAATTCAAAGAGGTGCACATTGCTTTTTAGAGGTTGCCTTTCCGTTTTCGCAATATTTCAATACAAGTATCATCCCAGATGAAAAATCTTCCTTTAATATGCATGTCAGCATTTCCCCATTTGAGTGATATGAGTATATTTAGTCAGTTCTGTAAATGATTTAAACTTTTTTAATAATTATACTTGACTTTTCACCAAATTGTTCCTTGTTTTATAGATTATGTTGAAACAACATTTTCTGTTTCTCACTATTTATTTAGCTATTCTCACTCTACCAGGTGAAAAATAAGGGACTTCTTTGAAGATCAGCAAAAGTCTGTTTTTACCGTGCTAACACTTTTGGAGATACACACTGTGCTATATCCCAAGTAACTGGTAACAAACATTTTCAGATGCAGAGACTGCAGCTTGCAGAATTAAAGTAGCATAGTCCTGACTGTTCTTTAAGTACATAACCTCAGCAGCATTATCTCTGATCTCATGCTCTCCTCATTCCTCCACTCAAACTTGTGTCTGTGTGCTGCTACACACGTGTACGAAGAGCTTTTCACACCGCTCCAGACAACTGAATAGCACTTGCAAATATTTAAAAGTTATGCTTATAAACTGTGAGACAAGAGATTGTTTTCTGCAGCTGAGTAACAGGGAAATTAATTAGCCTGTAAGTGTTTGACTATCACCTAACAGGAGACAGCCTCGTAGAAAATCATTCCAGGAAAATACCAGGATATCACTGACAGTACAGTCCAGACTGAGGGACAAGTCAGCCTCTTTAGCAATATTGTTATGCACATTTACATAACATACATGCCTGGAGATTTTATTCCCCGGAGATTCCTGCCATAAAAGAACAGTCCCATTCACAAAGGATAGAGAAGAGTAACTGGAGCCTGCATCACAAGTACATTCCCTGCAAGTATGTCACTATGCAGCTTATTCTTCTGCTCAGGCATAAAACCAAAGGGAGGTGAGCCTGGTGTACCAAAGGAACAGCATTATCGTTGGGACTGACAAAATCACCCAATAGCTAATTTGGTGCCCTATAGCCTAATATAGCACCCTATGGCACCTAACAGCACCCTAATTATTTCCTGTTCCTCCAAACTACATTTTCTGGACCCAATTCAGGCAGCTTTCTCCAGCTGCAGTGCCAATACCTTGAGACTCCTGACTATCACAATGAGTAACACTGCTCATAACACTCCTCAGTCTGTCTCTCTTTCTATAGCTAAGCTTGGGAACACAGACCTTTATATTCTGTATTTGAGTAGCACCTAGCATAGCAGTGCCCTGCTGAACTATGGCTAGAGCTCACAGAGGCTACTCTAATATATGCACTAAAAGGACAAAAGAACAGAGACGAGCCTGATCCTATGTCTCAGCTTCTACCCACTCCACTTTAGCAAAGTGCTAAAGAAACAAAGCAACTTCCCTTCCTCCCTTATTATACTCTTTCTCCACCTGGTAGTCTGCTCACTTCCACCTGAATCTCTCTCCAGTTGCTGCACCTGTGGTCACGTCCCTATGCAGGGGTGGGCTCAGTCATCAATGAGTTGAAATCAGAGCAGTAAAAATCAATTTCATGTAAGTAGCATCAGTATTTGACTTCAGGTCACAGTTATCTCTTCTCTTGGCAAAGTTACAGGGGACTGCACAAGCACAAGATGTTAGTAAGTGATGGGAAGAATGACTGTTGCTCTTTTCCTGTGTCTTTTCCTGCATCTGTGCTACTGTTAGTGTCCCCTGCCACTCCTAAGGCAAAAAGTAACAGTGCAAACCTACAAAGACCTTTGCCGGGCATCACTCCATCGATGTGCAGGGTGTTGGGTACTTCTTGTCCCTGTCCTGTGTGCATATGCTGTCTGCTGGTGCTGTAGGTCACAGGCTATGCACCCTCTGTGGGGGAGGCTCACTGAGGTATGCAACCTTTTGAGGCTTCAATTTCAAGGAAAAACTAAAACCAGTTTTAAGATGACGAGTTAGGCACTTTTTACTTCTCTTGGCTCTCACTTCACAGTCACCCAGGAGGGTGCCATGTCTCCTGTGTGAAACAACATGTTCATGCTTCATCGAGGTCTTTCAAAGCACAAACTTCGCTTGGCTGTTCTGAGCCTCACAGTCCCAACTAGGTGAGGGTTGTTCTCCAATTACTTTGGCATGAGTTTGTACCCTCAGTAAATCTTCAGTTGTAGTGCGTAGTTTCTGGTGATGCTTAGAAGCACAGGGGAATTAAGCAATATGAAAATGCCTGAAGGAATACACCATGAAGAAAGCGTGCCCCACCTATGTGCTAAATTTTTTTGCTCAAGTCTGTACTGCCACTGTTTGACTCAAGTAGTCTTTGGAGGGTGATCACCAAAACTGGTGAGGAACCTTAATGTTATAATAGTTTCAGGTTGAACTAACAGTTGAGTCATTTGATTTTAAAACCATCAAACCTCCCTTTTTAAAAGGAAAAGATTTTTATTTGTCTCATCCATCTAAATCCCAGGAATAGTTCCTTCCCCTTCCAAACATCTGGTTAGACCTGTAAAAAATATGAGGGGAGCAAAAATTCACCCACTATCAGGTCTTACACTGAGACCTAAACTTTGCATCAACATATCATCATATGAGATGCTCACTAACTATAATAAAATAAAGTCCCTGCAGGCCCCTACCACTTTTTGTTCAGCTCTTTCTGGGAAATACGTGAAGCAGAATTGAAGGTGAACATATACCAGTTGAAATAGACCCTCAGATACTTTGGTTCCCCAAAATAAGAGCGCTAAAACCTGCAGGTCTCATGTTGCTGTGGTCAGGATGGCACTGGATATATTTGCTTATGTGGGCCAAATGAATCTTCCGGTGTTTCCAAAGGCAGTTCTTTGGGTACATCATACGTGCCCCACAGAAAGATCTTTTCAGGATACATTTTCCCTGTCTTGATTTCAACTCATTATTCTGATAAAAGCCCCTTTTATTATGCAAATTATCTCCTCTCTTTGTCAATGCTTCGATTTTCTGTTATTCAGTGCTTCGCTAAGATATAGCTAACTGTTTCCATCTGTCCTTGCAAATCAGTCTCTTGAGAACCCTCTACCTATTTCCAGTCCTAAACTCTGCTCTTCTATATCCTTCTGGTAATGAGGGGCATTGTCTCCTTTGTGTCTTCCTCTGTGCCAGCTAAACACTCTTGGCTTTCCCCCTCTGACTAACAGGAACTGAAGACACCATCCCTTTTCTCTAGGTGGTTAATTATCTGCATCCTCCTTTGGAATAAGAGGAGCTGTCTGGGCTAAACCTACTATGTCAGCTTGGAAACAAATGACTTTGACTTAGTGACATGGCTTAAAACTGCTCTTACTGGCCAAGTGAGTAGGATACTTCCTTCCAGTTCCTGTAATTGGGAGTTGCTCTCGCTGGCTGTGGAGCAGCCAGCTGACATGACAATTCCCAGTGACGTGAGTTTTCATATCAACATTCGGGTGACTAAAGTGTTGATTTTGAAGGCTGATTATAACAACGACTGAGAAATACTGTTCTGGATGATGATGAAGTCTGAAAACCTCGGTGATTCCATAAATGTTCACGTCTCCTCATGTCCACTCATTGCCCGCATATTGGAACAGGAAGTGTTACTAATAGTGATGTAGCTCTGCCACAGTATCACAAACACACCAGAAAGAGAAGAAGTCCAATGAGGTCATTTGGTTGATTTCTCCTCCTTCCCAGAGAAATAGGGTACTCTCCACCGTGTATTTTGCAGTGCTTTATACAGTTTCACATCTGCTGTAGGATAAATTGGGTCCATATTCTCTCTGTGGAAACTATTCCAGAGTCAGAAGTAATCTCAGTCTGCGTGGTACGGCTGATGGAAAGCACTTCAGAGCCATATAACCACATCAAGAAGACCCAGGATGTCCATGCTGCATCTGGCAGCATCAATTAAGACCTCTTCCTCCCAGTCCCTAGTAAATCCATGCCTGTTGCCTAATGGAGCGAGACAGACTTCCAAGAAGTCTCCTTCACTGCAAGAGGATTCTCTCTAATGCACCAAAACATGCAAGCTGGTGTTAAATATCCAAGACGCTTGCTGACAGTGGGTTGATCTGAACATCAGCTTATCTGGGATTTTGAATGTATGTGGATTTTTTCGAGTTTGGAAAATTTACCACAACAGTTTCTTCAAAAACATTGTACAAAATTCCCATTGATGGGGTTCTGAAAACTTCAGGCATCAGAACCTGAGTCCACGGGCTTTATCCCTTAAGGCTACGGGGTTGGCAGGATCCCCTGTGTTTTGTAGCACATCAGCTCTTGTTGGGCATACACCTTGGGGATTTTTGAGTACTGAGGACTCCAGCAAAGACATATGACTGAGTAATGTGCTAGTGTGATACAGACGCCACAGAAGAGTGACAGGATTAGCTGGCATTTAGGAAAGATAAATATGATTCTGCATAATGAATTTGATCAGAGCCAGCAAAGCCAGGCAGTGGTGTCAGAGGGAGAGGGGCTTTCCTGGGGCAAGTCAGTTATGGGGTACCCCAGAGGGACTAGGCAGCATCCCTGCACATAGCGTGGGGGCCCTCTTGTGGGCCCTGGTGTCTCCCATGGACCCCACTAAAAACTACCAATGTGCTGCCTGAGAAGGGATTAACATTAATGTTTAATTAGGACACAAGGGCTATTCAGGCTCCAATGCCAGCTGTTGCAGAAGGCACAATGAGCGCACGCAAACAATAGACTCCAAATTTTTCAGGTAGGATGCATATTTTTCTCAACTAATTCAGAAATTATTGGAGTTTGAAAGACACAATGGTTCAGTTTACATGGCTGAAAAGACAAGTTGCATCTTGGGTATGGCAATGCTATAAAAGACCGAGATCGCGTTTTTGCTTTTCCACATGTTCATCAGCCCATTTTCAACTCCCAGTGAAGTGTAGCCCAGCTCACCTTCGTCCAGCTCACCTCTTCTTGTTATCTCTCATCCCACTACACACATTTGCAGTCATTGATAATTACAGTCGTCACCCACAGACAGGAGGCGAGTACATCAACACCCTTCATTTCTTTTGCTTTGGAGACAGTGAGGTTATTGGAAGCCGGTGGATATATACTGTTGTTGAACCTGATCATCTCATATTAAGCACTTAGTGTGGACACAAATTACTGCGAGAGGACAGGCTTTTACCATCTGCAAGCCTCAAGGAATAGCATGGGAACCATGTGCTGTTTCTAACCACGTTCAGTGTGAAATAATTATGCAAACTTCAAACTAAAAAAATCCCCAAGTGCTCAAGACATGCATTCTGCAAGACCATGCAAAGTATGTCTGCTAAGGTGAGCAGAACCTCCATAAAACAATCCAAGTAAAGATAATTTATTGCAAATCCACGCTCCTCCTCATCCAGTGGAGGTGTCTAGCAGCAGGAATGGAAAGGTGCTGGTCCTAGCAAAGCTATTCTTAAAGCACAAACACTTCCTGACAAGCCACCTCTCTTCCCTGGGGGTTAGTTGCAGCCCTCCAATGTGACAGTGAGTCTTTGTGCTCTCTGTCTGTGCAGAACAAGTATGTCCCTCGTAGGCATCCCACCCTGTCTGCCTGAACAGAGACACCACCTTGATTTCCAAAGTCAATTCTATGCACCTAGGTGGAATGAAGATGAAGGAAATAAACTGTGGCAAACAGAGTTCTGGCCACCTGAGTCTGAAAAAATGTGTGTGACACTGGATTGGAGTCACTGCCAAGCTATACCTCTCCAGCTGTGGGAAACAAATTTCTGCCCATTGCAGTAACTCAGTGATTATATAGCTGGAAATTCTGAGAGGTTAGTAATAACTTGCTCTAGAAAAGTGGGATAATTTTGTTTGCTTCCCAGAAAAGACTAAGGGATTTTAAAATGCAACCAAAAAGCCCACCAGCACCACCCTATCCCACAAATACAGGGCATTTACATTTTTAACCACAGCATTATACTGACATATGTTTTCACTCTGAACTATAGCATTTCAGTTTTTTTATCAATAAGTCCCCTGCAGTCTTTGTAATTTTGTTGGAGCAGAAAGGGACAGGAAGGCAGAGGTCTATATTCTGCTTAGGTTACCCAGGGCAGCTGATCAATCCTTCTGGATAGGCACTTGATATAAATCAAGGTGGAATTTAAGCAATGGATTAGGTCTCTAACCAGGCTGATAGTTATGAGAAATAGATCCCTCACAGCGAGTACAGAAGTTTCATGAATCCTTTCCAGAACGTCATGATCCTGGCGTGCTTTCAAGGATAAATTTGCCCGGGCACACAAAGGCATGGAGACAATCAACTATGTTTTTCTGGTCAGCCCCTTTCTATATTTATTCTTAAGAGTTTTAACAACAAATTATTTCACTGTCTCAGCCTGTCTTGTCTACTTAGCTGTACTTGTTTTACATATGGACTGTCTCTTGCTATGTTCAGCGTGGAGCATAATGAAGTCTTGAGTAGAACCTATAGAATAGGTGTTTAGAGTAGAACCTATAGAATGTGTTTAGAGATACACCTTCGTAATGGCATGAAATTGAACAAGCCTACTTTAAACATCTTTTGGGGGTTCCCTGTCCACCAGGGACATAGCTTGTTGGGTTTAAATTCTTAAATTTTTTCAATCAATTCTTTTAAATCCTTTGGCAAGTTTCTCTGGCTATACCCTACAAACTCTATGAAGAAAAAATTATGTTTGTCCTGAATGATGTTAACAAAAGCAACAAGAATTATTAGTCCTCTAGATGGTGCTACTATTTCAAACAAAGCAGCTGGATGCTTGAAGATTTTGTTGAAATCTATTGCTGTAAAATCCTAAGCCCAGTAAAAGAACTGATGTCAAACAACCCAAAACTTCATCTAACAGTGTTAGCAGTGAAGGGCAGTCTGTATGTAAATATACTAATTGCTTTTCTTTAAGAATAGTGAAATGTTTCAGTATCTTACTAAATGCAGAAAAAATACAGGCTGTATTGATGAAAATTATCTTTCAAAGGCTGGCTTAATTTTCTATGTCTTTGATTTCCAATTTTCCCAATAATTTGCTACTGAGCCCTCCAGTGCACCACTTTTCAACTTCAATGACTCCTTTGAATGCTCTCTGACCGCAGCCTTTGGATGGGTCACAGGCCAAGCATGACAGGCTTTCCCTGGCAGAGGCTGCACATCTTGGCCCAATTTCACAGAAGCCCTTTAGCACAACTGTACTTCAAATGCATCCTCAGAAACAGTGCACGTGCTCAAACTGAAACCCATGGTTAAAAACCTTGTTGGCTTAAGGACACTTGTATATGCACGCTGTACTTGTGCTTTAAAGGCTGTTAAGTCTAAGTGCTTTAGTGATATGTAACAAGGAAAGAAGGTAAAACAATTTACCTTTTCTTGCCCAACACAGCTGCACAGCTCCAGCACTTGAAATATTGGGCCAGCTGTCTATGAGACAAATTTTCTTATCTTTAGTTCCTTTCTGTCAATCCACTTTTCAAGAGGATGTGAAAGTTCCTCCTAGTCTTTCCTCTCTTTCCAAGGCTCCTATCTGTAGTTTTGGAACATCTACCTATTTTCTCTCTCAGATATTTTTCCTGATTCTCTTTGTAAATCCAGCCAGATGGATTTGCAGCGCCAGATTTCTTTCCTCCTGTTGTTGCTGTCAAAGTCAAGAACAAAAACTTTCTGATTTCCAGATTATTATTGTTATACATTATTATACATCTGACCTTTGAAACATATATTCTCTATAACCACTATCTCTTACTTTGTGCAAAGTTCATCTGTTATCTAAATAAATGTCAAATTTGGGATCTTGTTAAGCCTTCAGCCTCAGTAACAATAACTCTGAATTCTGGAGTTTACTCAGACAGTGTAAGAGAAACATTTATTTCATTGATTTTGACTATTCAACCTTTAAAATTTCACAGAGTATATTTGTTCTTGTGTTATGAGAAAAGAATAACAACATCTCTAGATCATCCATTATTTTCTATTCTTTCACTGTGTCCCCATTTATTTATCTCCCTTCCAAGAAACTTTTCTCACAGGAACATATCTCTGGGCTCTTGGTGATTTTTGCTGCTCTCTTATGAGTCCTTCTCCAGTTTCATAATAATTTGGTTGGTTAGTTTTTGAGGCTGCGAAGCCACAAAAGCAGGGTCTGTAACTGCTCACGAATATACTTTTTAAAGAAAGAGAATCTAAAAGCAGACAGAAGGTACAATATCCACTATGTTCAGCGTGTAGAGTGATAACAATTTTTCTATAGGCGCTTTTGTTATTTTCATATTATGAACAGAATATGTGCCATCACTGGCCCCTTGCACCAACCTGCCAAACTTAGCGAAGGTCCTGTTAGCTAACAATGCAAACGTCAGCTCAGATCTCAGAAGTGCATGAGAGTACTTTCAAAGAGTAAAACAGATGGATGAATACTGGGAAAAAATGTGCACTAAAAGAACGGCTACCCTACAGACAGCTCTGAAACATGGGACATTCTCAACGTATTTGTAAAACAAAACAAAACAAAACAAAACCTAACTATGGAAACTGTTTCTAACACTTCATGAGACAGCCTAGATGCAAATATCTAGCCAAGTAAATATAAACCAAGTAGTATAGACAGTTTCTTGCAGATTTATATTAAAAATAACCATGAAAACATGAACTTAAACAACAAGAAGTTTATTTAGCATACTTAATGAATCCTTACACAAAGTAATTTCCTAAGTCCTCTGACCTTTTTGCAAAAATCCCTGTCCTTATGAACGAAGAGCTCTAATTGTCCTGCTTGTGAGGACCAACATAGGCAATTAGAATTAACCTTCTTCTTAAAAATAAGATAAGATTAAACTGACTTTGGAAGTGATTCCTTCAACGTCTCAGAATCTTCTGGCTCATAATAAGGTTCCAAAATAGGTTTTAATTTGACTTCTTCTGGTAGTTTTTGAGTCTCTTCTCTCCTGCTTCCATCTCTTAAAAGCGGAACCAATGTTTTCCAGTTTTTCCCTGAAACTAAAAAGGAAAGGAATGGTTATTTTTTTCCCCCTCCACAGAAACAGAAGAAAACATACAAGTGGTTTAAATAGGAAGCTGATGAAAGAAGAAGAAAGAAGCAGGAAGAAAGGGCTTTGTGGTTTTCTTCCCCATACTGTTCCATGAGTTTTCCATATCTCATCTGGCAAGTACAGCAGAGTCTGATCGTACAGTTAAATATTTCTGTGCTGGATGCTGAACTCCCAAACTATAGGGTATGGGGCCTCCAAAGTAGCTTCTTGGCTACTTGGCTGCCATCATACACTGTTCCATCTCTTCAGAATTTACACATATTACCTGCCTTGTAAAATCTACAATCAGGATGATGAATCTATGGGGCTTCTATTCCGGAGGGTAAAACTGCTATGTGAATAATGAGCCTACTTATTCCTTTACATTTTGTGCTCATTGAAAATGCCATTAACTTAGCTACAGCCGTTATCATTAAGTGCATAAAACTGACTGCCCTCTAACAATTAATCAATGCTGTTTCTATCACCAGTGTGTAGCCCATACTAGGATTTGGTCCCTGAAACTCTCACCTCTGCCAGGCTTAATAGAGTAACTGGGATTCCTTTTGAGATCCCCAGAGTACCCAGGGTCTTCGTTGATTATGCCCAGATTAGTATTCCACGTGGACCAGTTCACTTCATCAACCCTGAGGAGAGAACAACAAAACCAACGTCTATTCTAAGAATCACAAAACAACTCCAGCATGAGTTGATATCACAAGCTGCCACTTCTCAAGCCTCAGATCTGACCCAGAAAACAGATTAAACTGACTACTGTAGACAGTGGTAGTACACTACTTTTCAGAGGAGTGCTCCAGGGGTAAAGTTCTGCTTCCCATTACCAGATACCTTAATGTTGTTTGTCTATAAGAGATTGTTCGTTTGGCATACAAACAGCTTACCTAAAGCACCATCTGTAATCGTCTTGGCCATCAGGTGTGACCCCCACCAAGACTCGCTTCCCAGACCGGAACGAGCGCCTCACACAGTTCAAGTAGCTGTTTTCAATATCCAAGGTTGTGATGGCTCTCTACCAGGTAAAAGAAAGCGGACCGCTGAGAGGCTGCTGTTTCAAAGTCATACAGATCCCAAATTCTGCCTTTATGTTAAAGACCTTGAGCTTTTATCTTTGTCACCACCTTACAGCAGACATCATAACCGTCTCTGAAACATATGTCATTAAAAATGTTGAACTACTCTGCCCTGTGATTACACCTATGAAGTTCCCTTTTCTTACCTCAAACAAAAACTGATGTGCCTTTGAAATTCTGGAAAAGATTGCTTTCCCCCTTGCATAATCCCTGTCTTCATAGTTTGGTCGGGATTTTCCATCATCGAAAGCCCAAATAATGCTGTCTAATTACAAAAGTACTTCTTTTCTTAAATTCTGAACATCTGTGGAACACTGGGAACATCTGCTCAGGCAAAACATCAAATATGCAGGGAAAAGGAACTAATATACTTTTTCTAGGAACTGTTCAGGGGAATCAGAAAGCAGCAGTAACCTGTTATTTAGAAACATGTCAAGTCCTAAAGATTCTCTCTGAAGTTTCTTATGATTCCCTACACCCTCCTTCTTGGATAGCAGCCTCACAGAACCAATGTACCTGGAGTTTCCAGATGCTCTTGCTCTCCTGTGCAATTTTGCTCACAGTTTCCCCCATCAGTGCGATAAGCATGTTGAGCAGGAGGATGTATGTAAGGATGACATAGAGAACCAAAAGGATGACAAACACAGACTTGAACCTGTAGTTCTCTGTGAACTCCAGGTCTCCCATCCCAATAGTGAACTTGAAAAGCTCCAAGCAGGTATAATACAGACTATTGTAGGACGTGCGGCCTCGTTTCATATGGCAGCATCGGGCATATTCAGAGCTATTTGTGTCTTGTCCCTCATTGTCATCTTCAATTAAAGTCACCACAGCTGTTGCAAAAGAGGAATCACATACGCAGGATGAAAATACAATTTGAGATCACAATTCCATTGCAAGCAATGAGAATGAGCATAAAGGTAAGACATGTTATCTTCACGGTGCATTGTCCCCAGTGAAATTGCTCTATAAAATATTCCCTACAATTGACACCCTCTTAGAAGGTGTTCTATATAGATAAAACTGAGACAAGAAGATGACGGTTTTTCCATTCAGCTTTGCAAAACAGTTTGAGACCCAGGGATGAAAAGCTGTGTGAAATTACTCTACATGATTGTTATTCCAAAGTGATTTTTTTTTTGTAATTAGGTTAATTTATTAGTTTTTAGTTTGAAACAAAAAGTCTAAGTCACGTGAAAAATGAAATTTTCTGAGATTCTTTAAGATAACAAAAAGTAACTCCAAGGATGATATTACCTGTAGAAAATCCCAAGAGGAACACTAGATAGACAAACATGAAGCGACATAAATCTCTAAGGATCATCTGTAACATGGAAACAGAATATTTTTATATTGCTAAAACTTGAATATAAAGTGCAACAAAAACTGGTAGAAAATACTGCTTCAGCTCAAGAAGACATTTGCTGTAAACTGGCTGTTCATGCATTAAACTGTTGTTTATCCTGCCGAGATAATAAACTTTAATACAGAAAACATTTTTCTCTGTTATTCATGCAACAGTTTATACACATATGCAAGACATATGCGTGCCAAATAGTTTCATCTTTGTGAGTATACACCACATTAAGACAGTTGCGTCTTTCTTCCCCTCTTGGGCTAGCTGGCTACATCATATATCGAGGTTTATTAGTCAGCTACTGCCTCCTAGACAATTGCTCAGTTTGGTAACATTTAAATTGCACCTAATGAAAATTCCAGCTGTTAGAAAGCTGTGCCATTTCACACCAGACCAGTCTGCACTGTTCTCAGTCTACTTTCATCCATGCGTATCCAAGTGTAGTTATTTTGAAGCATGGCAGGTCATAATAATAATATCAACACTGGTATAAAATGTATGGATGAGGAGCAGGAGGTTTTTCTACATAACTTAAATTGTATCACTCCACTCAGAAAATAATGGCCAAGTATAGTAGGGTGATACGAAACTTCTCAGTGGCATCATGGAGGTGGATATGTCGACTTCTCTCCTGGAAATGGGGCTGTTGGCAGCAGTGTCCTGATCTGAGCACTCTGCTGCCCTCCTCACCTACTCACTGGACTGACCTTGGCAATCATGACAGAGTAAATGCCCATCTGTTGGAAGCCACGGGTGTAGTACAGCATGTTAGCCCAGCCCAGCGCCAAGGAGAAGACCATGGAAGCCACATACAGTTCCTGGCCAGAGAAGTACAGCACCACAGAGCTCAGGAGGAGCAAGGAGTGAACAAAGCTGAAAGACAAGCATGGTCTAAATGCAGAGTGCTGAGTTGGCCACGGGTGGTGGGAACAGAGGAGCCCCACAAAGTATACAGCAGAATAAGGGATTCTCTAAAACACAAAGGACCATTGGCAGACACTTCCTCTCTTCCCTGCATTCTTTCCCTTCTCAAATACAACAGTTCCTCTTGCAAACTTCTCAGTTTCCCCACATAAAAACTTCTGTAGTCTATCCCTGCTCTTCCTTGTGACTGGAGGGAAGAAAAGTCCTTGAAAACACTTGTTTCTTAAGCACTCACTTTTTTTCACGGAGCCATGAAATTGCCTTGTTTAGCTGCACTCCAGCTGGGAAGAGGAAGGGCCCAAATTATGGAGAGGTAAAGCTCCCTTTAGGAACGGGAGGATTTCTGCACATCCAATGCATATGCTCGATTGCAAGTCCGACTTGGAGATCTATTCCTAACTCTGCTGCATCACACAGTCACTGAACTTCTAGACACTTCATTTGCTTTGTCTCCAAAGTAGATTACTGATCCAGACCCACTTGTTGAAGTGCTATGATATCCACTGGCAAGTATTTTGTAAGGACCCAGGAAATTATAGCAGAGCATCTACCTATTACAAGGGGCTTCAGCCAAAGCTACAGATTTCACACACTCATCTGTTCCATGCTGAAATGCAATCAAAGACATTGGAGCTTACAAAAGAACCTCACTGTAGCTGTCAACTATCAGCGTCTTGAATGATGGGCGCCTCTGCACGAAATACTGTATCTGAAAAAAAACCAGGAATGAAGACCAGTTTTGCATCCAAGGATTAAGTATCCCATGTGAATGCATTAACTAAGCACTGATACCTAGACAAGGCGGCCGGTACCTATAAAGCATCTCACAAGAATAGCTCACAAATAACACTGATGCAGGATCTAGGGAGGACTCTTCCAGTAACACCAGACTTCTCTTACATCTGGTGTCTCTTGAAAACAACAACCTATTCAGTCGCTGGTTTGAGGACCTGTGATTCATTGTATGTATGCTCTCCATTGACTGCCAAGAGGAAGCAGGGGGACTTTAAGCTAAGACAGGTAATCTTTAATACAGGCCTGGCTATTTGCAATACCTCATTCTTAAATGTTGGCCAGGCTAATTGCTGAGAAGCTCACTGACTTCTGAGGATAGTCTTTTTTTATACAATAGATAAAACTGTATCTTAGCCTGTGGGCTCATTAGTAACCTAAGAACTCCTAATCAGGCCAAGGGAAAAGATTTGTAGCTCTTGACTAAAACATGGATTATCTTAGCAGCCAATGCTAATGAATATGAAAGGCATGCTTGATTCTCTCCTACACCTACCCAAACAGCAAAAAGGAAGTTTCAAATATCTTACCCCTCTGAAAAAAAAATAGAGACCTCCCAGTACACTCAGGATCTCTCCAGTCACTCGAAAATATTCCCCAGGGCTGTGACCAAACGTGAAGGGAGGCTGCATAAGACAGGAACATAGATACGTTCAGCAGAACTGGGGATAGGAAAGACCTGGCCTTGCCAGCAGCTGAAAGCAACTACCTTTCTGGGGGAATGGGTTAAGTTTCGGAATGTGTTGCAGCAAGGGGGCAAGACTGGGAAGCAAGCAGGGTCAAAATCTCCCTCCTGCCTTCAGAAAAGAGGAAAATTCTAATGTTAGGAGCACACATTCAAATACAAGGCAGACCTGGAATATCATGCACTGGGTGGTACCCCTGATATATGACAGGAGTAACATACCTTTTCCTCCTTCTCTACAGGTCTGTAGTAAGCAGCTGCGGTGAGGATGATGATATGCATGGTATAGACAAAGAAGTTGAAGTAAAATAAGTGTTTGACAAACCGGTCCCACTTGTCTTGCAGCAGCCTGTTAAGGGGTTCCACCAGCAGCATCTCATGACGGTTCTGAGTGGAAGGAGAAAGAGAAGGGTCTTGAGAGGATCAATATGTACCGGGCTTTCAAAACAGCAAATGATACTCATCTTCAGCAAATGTTCCCTCTGGTACCCTTAAACTCAGGAAGGGAGATTGTTTTATAGAAATGAGGCAAAAAATGCACTGTGTGGAACATGGAGCTCTTCCCCAGCGGTACCCCAGCCTGTGAATAAAATGCCAAGGAGGTGCATACTCACCGGTGTTTCACTACTGTAGGCAATAATCTCAAGCACTGAATTTTTCTCGCATGTGTCTACACAGGACAGGTCATAAAGAGATGAGTGGACAGGTCCATAAGCCCATTCAGTGAACTTCCTAGACAAGTGTCTGCACTCAGGATCTTTGATCTCTCGTCTGAGGATGTAAGCGAAAATCTAATTGCAAAAGAACAATACAACCAACATTTCAGTGCTAATGCACTTCTAGTTCCTCAGTGTCTCCACAAGACAGGGCGGCTAATTTCTCCCTCGTTTAACCGTGCTGAAGTCAAACCACTGGAGCACTACAGAGACCAAAGTCTGAAGTAAATACAATTAATTTTCTCACTGGATGCTGAGATGAGAAATACAGATACCGCTTACAACTTGCCATTATCTGTTTCAAAACTGCAAGAGAAAAGCAGAGATGCATGTTACACATCTCTGAGCCTACAGTCATTTTAAACGGGGACTGCCAGAAGACGAGTTATATCAGCCAGTCAGAAGTACGAGGCTTCTAGTGGTTCAGATGATAGCAGAGACCCACTTTCTGTTTCCACTTGGGCTGCCTTCCATACCAGTGGTATATGAGTAATAATAATGCCACCTGCACACAGACACACACACACTTAGTAGCCTTTAAGGACTATGCAGTTTTGCATGTTAAACTGCAGCATCAGATCCTCTTAACTAAAAAGCCCCAACAATAAGCAGTGATAAAATCTGTCCTGCATAAATGTTTTGCATGTAATCTGTATAACTTGATACAGTAATGGGACAGTTAAACACATTTGCTGCTCACCTACCCCTATCTTCCCTGTTTTGGCTGCGAGAGTTAATGGAGTCAGCCCTTTCTTGTTGGTGAGTTCTTCTAGCTTCAGCATTGGATTAATTTTGGCACCAAGGATCAATATGTTATTGTACATCTTGGTAACAAACTTGGTATTATCCTTAGTGTTATCTGCGATCTCCACCAGCGTATGCAGGACCATATTGCCCATGGAGTCCTCAGCAGCGATGTCGGCTGGCTGGTAGGGGTTCTCAAGGAGGAATTTCACAATGCAGAGCTGGTTGGTGCAGGCAGCCAGGGACAAAGGCAGCTCCCCTATGGGCGAGCAATGGGGATGAGTGGTCAGAAGGCCCATTACCACACATGCATAAACAGAGAGAAGATCATGTTGTTTTCATCGTTCACCATGAGGAGAAGTGAATTCCTCTGTCTGATATAGCAACAATTCCTGTGATAGCTGTTAGAATCACATTTTCTTTGGTTTAACTGCATCACAGAAACATGGCTGCTTAAAAAAGCACTGAAAGGACAGCTAGCAGAAGGTTGCAACCTTTGAAAGGATACAGTGCCCAGAAAACAAAGGGATGCAGACATCAAGCTCACACTGAACATCATCAGCTACCACTGTGTTTCTTTATAATCTCAGCCTTTGGGAGTAAATATTTGGACTAAGTGGTGGAATAGCCCATCTGGTACTTTTGAGCCTCTAGTCCCACATAAACGGGATTATTTAACAGCTTGCACTTGGGATAATGCTAGGATAACTCAATCAATAAAGCCCATACTGTGCTCACTCCTACCAAAATAAAAGCCAGGTTTCCCTTTGATTTTCCTGAAGAAATCCCCACAGGCTCTTGCGTGAACATCTGCTCCGTTCTGGACCAAGAGCTTCACCAGGTACATGTTCCTTCTCTCAATGGCGATGTGAAGTGCAGTCTGGCCTATAGAGACACTCATCAGACAGAAATCTTCAACATTTAAACACAGACTGAGAGCTTTCAGGCACCACAATTCATTCAGCCCTATGTAAAATGGTAGAACTAAGAGCTTTTCAGACTAAAAAGCTCTAGAATTGAACAAAAAAAGATGGCACAGGCAGCAAATGCAAGTCCCCTGAACTTGCTTTTAAATCACTGTATCTCAGAAATGGCAGAATATTGCACGTAACAAAACACTGCCCTGGCATGAATGCACTGATCGTTAATCACACACTGGAACTTTAGGGTGTTGCATCCTCAGGCTTCATGCAGAAGACTATTTGAGAGCTCCGCCTAACCCTGTCTTGAGTCTTAGCACCACGAGTATTCACTGTAGCAGCCGTTTCTCTTACCCTTGTAGTAGTTGTCAGTATACTCTGCATTAACAAACTCTTTCAGGGTTCCAGTTTTCCTTGCAATATCCAGCAGCAAGGGAATGGTATCATTTTTCCCATCATGTAGATTCAGCATGGCTTTCAGTAAGCAGGTTTTCCCAGTCTCTGGCTCTATAACACAAAAAGATTACAGCTATATAGAAGTGACTACAAACCTACCACCTACTCCCAGGCATGCAGGGATTAATAAGATTCTTTTCAAAAGACAAGAAAACTTATTCAGGCATTCACAGAAAATTTAAACTTTTTTGAATTCTTCTGTAACCTTACAATCAATGGGTTGCCCAATCACTAGGGAAATACTGGCTACTAGAGGACCTCCTGCAGATGCTTAACACAATTATGGGTTTTTGTTTTCATCTCAGGAGCACTACTGGAAGAAGACAAGGGCAACTTAAGGTATGTGACACTAAAGGGTACCTTTGAACTCATCATCTGTGAGATGCTTCAAGGTTCTATTAAGATAGAGTAGCAGATCATCCAGGTCCCTTGTGTTGCCTTGGGCTACAGCATCAAAGATCCTTCTGCGGTCATAAAACTTGAAAGCTTTTTCTGAGCAGCCTGTGATGGAATCTGTAGATAGGAGCCTAAAAAGGGTAAATGGCAGTTACTTAAAGTCAGATATTCAGCAGACGTTTTATAAATTACCAGAATACTACTTTTCATTTGCTTGTGTGAAGTAGTAAGGGCTACAGATTAGTATAGATGGATCTGTAAAGTCTGCAAGATCAACAAAGTCTGCAAGCAACTGCCCTGATAAAATTATGTGTCTGTTGCTAAAAAGTTGAGAAGACTTAAAAGAGGCATTGAAGCTTGACAGTCCAACTGCGTTCTTGGGAGCCAGGCAATCCCATGTTCTCATTCTGAGTGATGACCATTAACTGAACAGCCTCAAGCAACTGAATTAAGGCCCACCACTAATTTTGGGGAAGGTATCCATGGCCTGAATCTTCAGAGATGCCAAGAGACAACAGCTATTGTCACTTTCAGATGCAACGCTCCTTATTTTGGCATAGAAAACAGTGAAACTGAAAAAACGGGCACGCTTATGTGGAGAGAATAAATGCTGCTCTAAGAAACACAGTCTGCAGCTGTCAAACTGTTAATTACAACCAAACCTTACAAGGCAAACTTACTTGTGAAGTTTCCCCCTCTCCAAATTGGCATGAAATTTGATGACAGAAGGTGCCATCAGGTGATCCATCTGGTAAAAGGAGTCCATGGGAGCCATGTCCTTGTCACTATCCCCCATCACAAACCGCCCACGTCTTGCGAAGATGTTGCTTTTGGGTGGCTGCACCTTGGTGCTGAGTGTACTCTGGAGGCTGTCAGGCGTTTCCTGCACGGAGTCCTCCCCATCCGTGTGTTCATCTGTCACTTCAGATTCCTCCACCTCAGAACTGCCAAATTTCTTCATCTTCTCAAGAATGGAAGACATGATGAGCAGGCAGTCTGTGAGGAATGACACAAACACCTCAAGTCAGCACTTTATGGGGCCAAAGAACAGGGAATGGATTGGTTGCTCTCATCCCTCAAGCAAGACAGATGGCCAGATATTTACTATGCTCAGAGCTGGAACAGTTTAGTAGGTCATTACCTACAGTTTGTTACTGTCCCTACTGCCCTTACCCATTTCAGAATGGAGAAAGCAAGCCAGAGTGTCCCAGAGCTTGCCAGCCACCTCACTGCAGAGCCGACCATTTCTACTTAAAATTAGTGCCTCATTCTCCTCAAATCGTTGTTAAAGCCTGAACAATCTCAAACCCTGAACAATCTCTGGTTTTCTTCTCTACTTTCTAACTGGTTTGTGCCACAATATATTCTCAGAATTGTATCAGGTATGTGAAAAAAGCCTGCTTGTGGCATAACCGTACCTTAATGATGCTGAGCACAGAGGGCTTCCTGCATATAGGAAAAACATCACTTAATGGCTTTACCAGAGTTACGGCAGTGCTAGATGAAAACTGGGGCATGTGATTCTTGGGAGATGAGTGTCACCTCAAACGTGAGACACGGAAACAGAAAGGGAAAGGTTACCACAGATAAGAGATGCCTGTAAGACCACACGGCTGATCTTGTCTGACTTACAACCACAAAGAATTTGACACAAGTTAGCAAATATACTATACTGAAAGTAGAGCAGACTTCTTTTTTTCTTTGCTTTCTTATCAAACTTTTTTAATCAGACAAATGTTGGTCTTCACACCACTGAATGCAAAATATTCTGAAACTGCAGCAGTGGAGACAGGAATGTATCATATTTTAACTGCTGCATAGCCGGCTTTTAGAGACAGCTGAACAGCCTTAGAAATATACTTTGAAATCCTAGATTGCTTGGAATTCTTACAGCTTTGAGCACAGGAGTGTTACAAAATCTTTAAAAAGTTTTCAACTATAAACCAAATTACAGTGGTCAGTAATGTTCTCTGTACATTCAGTGTGAAAACAACATCATAAACATGCTTCAAGGTTGTTTTTCTTCACAAAAATATTCTGAGGGGTTGTCTGGAAACCTACATAGTACATTAAAGCTAGATTTGCAGTTCTATGGGCCTGGTTAATATTCACATTAAGGGTCACTTACATTTTCCTGTGCAAGTAGGATAGGAAAGAAACTTTTGTCAGGCATTTGCATCTTCTCTAATTTTGTACAACATGTAAAGAAAACTTCAATTTGCAAACTTGCACCTGTAGGGTTACTGGAAGCGAAACAGTGTAGTATAGATGAAATACTAATGACTGCAGTTTAACTCACTATGTCCTCTGAGCTCACCTTTCAAGTTGTTTGTGTCCTTAGAATCACTCTGAAAGAGTAACATAATATCTTATTAACTTAATTGTTCCACAAATAAGAAATTATATATAGAAAAATATTTCCATAATACTAAAAATACAGAAGAACAATTATTTCAGTGAAAAAGTTATAGTTTTATAAAAAATGTGAAAAATACACTGGGAATACAGCCATCTATAATTTTAATTTTTTGTTTTATTTAACTTAATTCAGATTGACCCAAAACCATCAGAGAGATGGCTATGGAAAAGGGAATCCCTTATTTTCCACAGAATAGGTGCAATATTAAAATCCATGGAGTAGACTCAATCCTGTGTCCCTGGCAATTTCTTCACACTTGGTTGAGTCATTATATATGTTTTTGTTTCTAAAGCCTATTGGTAGTATCTTTGATAATGAAGACAAAGCCACATTTCCTCATGCGTACAAATTTACAAGGGAAAAAACCTTAAAAATTATGTGGAAAGATTCATAAAAAAAATTATCTGTCCTAAAAAATGCATGACCTACTTGAACTCTTTGAATCCTATGTACATTGAAGTTTGATACAATAAATTAGATAAGGAAATATTTTTGATAGAATGTCTAACCACATCACAACTTACAATAAATACTAAAGACAGTGTACAAATAACTAACAACCATGCTATTCAAATATACATGCAGAACTTACAAATATTGTAAAAAATTCTGTCTTCTGCAAAACAGTCCAGTCTCGGTAAACACCCTCTGATCTACAGGAATTTGGTTCCGGATATTCCTCCTCCAAGGTGCCTGGACTGCAAAGCACTCAGAGTTTGCTTCTCCACTTCATTTCTCTGCAAAAGTGTTCTATGTGTCTGATGATTTTTAGAATCAAGGGAAGTTCACTAGAAGAACAGGGAATAGAGTAATAAGATCATTAAGAACCATTCTGGAACCAGAAGCATCAGTAGCTTCTATTCCCAGGAGTTTAGCAAAGCTCTTTACAAGAATTGCAGTAAGTTGCTGTTGTTTTTCCCTCCCCTTTAATTGCATTTAGTAATGGATACTCTTCTCCAGATTTCCTCTTCGTAAATACACTCAAGCTCGCAAAAAAACCCTAAACCACCAGACAACAACTGTTTCTGTAGGTCACAGTTTCATTTCAATTTACAAAACTTTGTAAAATATGCCACAGCTCTTCTCTGAGATCAGTTGTCTTTCTGGACATCTTTCTTGGGTGGCTGCTGTAAAGCCACACCAAGTATTTTAAAGATACGCTGATTCTGAACAGAGTTGAGGGAGAACCAATGACAGAAAGTCCTAAGGCCATTCTATTGTTCCACGTTCCTACTATGTTTTATTTAAACAATATATATGAAACAGTCAAATTTTAAATATAAATGTCATTAGAAAAAAAAAATCTTATCTAATGGATCTAACACCCTTAAAAATGAACAACTGTGTCATATATTGTTAAATATATCATTTACATAAGATCTTTCTGCCAAAAACTAGTCTAGAGAAACAGCTTTTCCAGCAGGCTGAGCATACAGGCTGTGGCTGTTACGCTAGAAGCAGCCTCCAAACCTCTAGCTCCTGACGCACCAAGCTAGATCATTAAATTATTCAATGAAATTATCTGGTTTCTGTTTTGCAAAAAGTAACTATATTTCTAGTCTTGCCATCTATGTATGTATAAAAGAATAATATATTTGCCTATTTAATAGCAAACTAATTATACTTCCTAAGACACCCAATGGCATTGTACTCAAAAGAGATAAAATGCCTATTTATTAATGCATAAGTATAGATTACCAATAAGCCAGGTCCTTAGCTGGTGCTCCTGGAGCTTTGCTGAGCGGAGCATCTCATTCAACATTAACTCCTTCACCATTTCCAAAGCAGAGACTCAGTAAGAGAACTGTATGGATCAGTAGAGCATCTCCCTTACTCAGTCTCTAGCTTCTTGCTGGTCCCTTTGCCTAAATTCTCCTTCTCTCTTCTCCCATTCCAGGCATCAGCTCCTTTCAGTCTTACCATGCTCTGATGTACACACTTCAAGAGCTTTCTGCTGTTTTCTGAGTTTTGATGCCTCCTTCATCAGCCTCCTTGACCTGTATTTCTTGTGAAGATGTTATTTCCTTCTTACCAGCAGCACTCCATTACTTTTTGCAACAGCTGTTGGACGTATCATATTGCATCTCAGCAGGGACCTGGTTTAAAGGTGTAAGCTTATAAGGAGATGTGAATACTTATCAAAATAGGCCAGTAATAAACAAGAAGGAATTTATTGCTTTTTCTTGGGCCTGCATCCAACACGCTGCATAGGCTTTGTGCAACTTCTGTGCCTGAGAGTGATCTTACCAACAAAAAGCCCTCTCCATCACTGCAAATGGAAAAACATCAGCAGATGTGCTCGAGATCTTAAAGATGTATCCAAAGCTGGCCTGCAGGTCAGAGGCAGTCCTACCTTTGCTAATAGAACCTAAAACCAGGCCACAATTTTACCAGCTTCTGGAAACAAATACCACTTGATTTCATGGTTAACAGAATGTTGGCATAATATTATGCTCTTTCCAGTTATTCAATAAAAATGAAAGCAGATCTGCTGATACAAAAATATTTTCAAATAACATAAAAGGGAAAACACCACATAACAAATTCAGACTTTTTACAAAACCTTCAGTCTATTCTTTCTCTGTAATTCCTATACACGCCAATGGATCCCTAAATACCACATGTGTGGAGGGAGGGTGGAGGGAGACGGAAATTAATCCACCTCTGTAATTAAGATCTCAGAAGGCAGAACAGCTTTCTCACTACAAACATGAGTCAGTCCTGATATTGCTAATGTGCAAGATAGGAATACACTTCCTTATTTCAGTTGAAATACATGCTTCTAAGTAATGAAATTGTATCTTGATAACATGAAATGATCTTACTTGCTTCCCAGTCTCATTTGAGCAAAAAAGGTACACATCCATTTTGTTTCAGACAGATAAAGTATAAATGTTTTCACCTTAAAATAAAGAGTAGGGGGAGAAATAAATTTCAAGAGCATAAGAGGGGACAAAAACTTGGAAATTTTAAGGGAATTCACATGAACAATACTTAACATTAAAAACAGATTAGAGTCTAGCCTCACAGCTGCCATATTAAAACTTAATTTGACACAATACACGAAGGGCAGAATCAGAAACACCTTTGGATCAAATACACTAAAATAGCCATGCACTGTATTACAAGAACAAATTATTTTTGTGGACAACCTCTCAAAATGTTAATTGTGTTTGGGCTTAAAAGTGAAATCAAAGCTGAAAGAGATGAGAATTGGGCTTTTGCAATTCTGAGTTTGCCAGCTCCTCCAGTTTATCACAAATTCTGACCATTTCAGAGAGGCCCCGATCCACTCTACCACCCAAAACCAAAACATAAAATAATCATGTATGCCAAATACGGAAAATAGTTACCTCCCACCCTATAAATGTATTTTCCACTTGGATATAAGCCCTGCATTCCAGACATCTCCAGTCATGGTACTGGCCTAGCCATGCCTTTGACCTCAGTCCACTGCACCCAACCTGGTTAGCCACAGAAAGAATTCTCCATGTTTTATTTTGATTGTTTTGTTGACATTCAAGCCAAGGTTGTATTCCATCTTTTACAGAGACAGCATGCAACGTGAAAACTGGCATTCATTCTGTGCAAGAGCC
Source organism: Pluvialis apricaria (assembly GCA_017639485.1). NCBI lineage: Eukaryota > Metazoa > Chordata > Aves > Charadriiformes > Charadriidae > Pluvialis > Pluvialis apricaria. The sequence continues at coordinate 4,776,800 of CM030024.1, forward strand.
ACCGAACTCCCCAAACAAGGCTGACATCCCAGTCTGATGCCGGTATGTATGTATATTGCGAGGCAGCTTAAGGACAAGAAGTCTAATGAAAGCATCAGACTAAGTTACAGACAGCTACTCGTCTCTCCTAGTCCTTCTAAACATATTTCCTACCAGCAAAATGAGCCTTGCATGAAGTATCATTTTATGCAGAAAGTTAATGGATCTCTCCTAGTCACTCAGTCAAATTTAATGTGATAATTACTTCTCATTTCACAAATGGGAATGACAGAGCAATGAAATGTGTACACCCAGAAGCACAAGCGGACATTAAATGCAAGCTTTTATTTTCCACTGTAATGAGCGAGACGGCATGTTGAATACAACCCCAGAAAAAGTGAAGGAAGTGAAAGGAAAAAATGTACAGCCATCTTAGGCCATTCCAAACAATGACTTTATTTGCTGTGGAACATCACCATAGCAGCTCCCACAGCAGCATCAACATCCTTCCCATAAACCACAGGGAATGGAAAAATCCTTTCCACTTCCTGCCTCAGCACCTCGTTCCTGGCAAGGGCACTCCCGCTCCCCAGAATCCTCCTCACTCCCGTCTCCATCAGGCACTGCACAGGTAACATGGAACAGAGGTTTTCAACGATGCCACGGCACAGAGCTCTGGTTACGTGGCCCAGGGAGAGGTCAGAGACGGCAATATTGGTCACTGACGCCAACTGCTCGGGAATGTGTCTCTCTCCAAATATGGTTGGGTGGACTGAGAGTTTGCTGTCGTTTTGGGCCAAGGCTGCTTTGATTATCTTTGTGTAGATGACAGGCTCCCGAACCTGAAGTCCTGCAGACGGGAAATACGATGTTACTAATCTGAGGGGGTCTAGCATATCTTACAAGTGGAGACTTAAAACAGATGCTGATCCACCTGTTCAGCAAAATATTATGTATCTTTTTTTCCTGTCCCAAAGGTAATTGTTTTTCCAGGATTATGACACACAGTTCTCCCACTCAATTGTATCTAGTACCTGCAATAATAGAAATCTTTTTCTGATTACAGAAACTGCCTTTCTGATAATACAGCTATTCCGCTTTGCCTATACTGTGCTAAGTTACACCAACCGAGCTCTTTAAGGGCACTAACGGCAGACTTGCGCTTCAGTGGCTGGATTGCATGTGAATGCAGAGTTCACTTCAAGTACTCCCTGAAAGAACAATTTCAGAGCTTACTTCTGTATTGCAAAATCCAAGAGATTATTAAAAAAAAACCTGTGAAGACCATGTTTAAAGCACTTAGAAGATATTATATGAGTTTGAGTCTTAAAATCCATTAGAGTGCTGCAAAATATGCAGCAAAAGGCAACTGATCTAATCAAGGGACTCTTTTGGACTGCAGTCATACAAAATTAGAGGCTGTCCTCGTATTCGCTGACCTTTCCTTTTGAAAAACAACCTGCAAAAACCAATTCTCTTGTGTTCTTGAAACAAAAGAAACCCCAAAACCTAGAGACAATGTGAATGTGGAGTCCAAGCAGGACTGTCCCAGCATGTTCATAAGCTTCAGCATGGAATTCCACAGATATAGGAAGCAGGACCCAAGAGTTACATCCTTGTTCCTTATATGGCATGACAAAACAGCTCTAGGCTTGTTCCTTTGCCTTAGCTTCCTTTTAACCTTGCTGATCAACCTCAATTTTAAGCTTTAACTATCCTTGAAATAGCCTACCTAGCTCTTCGGTCCACCGTGCCACCATGTCCACGAATGTTGCTAGCACATTGCCTCCGTTAAGTGATGCTGCCACTGCCAAGTAGTCACCATTGAAGTAGGGAAAATAAGTAACAGCTGAGGAAGGATCTGGTGTCTCTGGAGGCTGGAAACCCGGCGGCATTGAGATAGTCAGCTGAGCAGAGGTACTGATATTAAGAACTAGAATACAAAAGAGAAAAAAAAAAAATCAGGGGTTTTCTAGGCTACCCTGAAGGAGGACAATGAGAAAACCAAATAAGATACCAAAATGATCATACCTGCATCAGTCCTCTCAGTCAGACAGGAATAAACAGAGCATTGGAAATCTCCCAGAGCAATTCCTACTTTTGCTCCTTTGGGTATTCCATGCCATGCACAGATTGTTCTGCCTGCAATACTGCCAGGGTCTCCCACCTCTGGAAGCAAGTGAACAGGGAAGCCGGATTTTGTCAATCTGCAATCAGAGCAATATTATTGCAGGAAAGCAGTATGGGAATGTGTGGCATGACTACAAAGACCTCTGTGAAGTCACAGATGAACCTGGTCATACATTTGTAGCTGCTGGATTTATGGATGCTTTCACCTATTTAGAAAGCCTTGCCTTGGACAGGGGCAGCATTCCAGTTCAACAGGCTGGGTAAACTAGAATAGTCTAGAAGAATAAATAGCTTTTCTTTATATGCAATCTGACTACCTGAGATTATACAGCAGTACATGTTCAGTAAGTTGAACCTACTGATGTCATATGGACAAGCAGTTTCAGGGTAAAAGGACAAAACCAGCAAAAAAATGCAACTCCTAAGTGTCAAAGAACTTTAAGCTGTCATGCAGTTAGTGATTCAAAACCAAATCACAAAGTTAAGTCCAACAAACTCCTTACACAATCAAACTGGAAGATACATTACGTTGCTACAGCAACAACACCAGATTAGTAAAAGTTCAGTAGGCCAAATGCAGGTTTCTGTCACTCTTTCATACCTTCACGAGTAGATCTTTTCATCTTCGAGTCCTGGCCTAACCTAAACCCTGAAATATGTAAGGCCTTAGCACTCAGCCCTGAAAGAGCAAATCATTAAAATAAATAAGTAAATAAATAAACAAACTGATTCCCTATAAGACTTCCTGTAGCCTAATAACTCCTAGGTATTATCACAAGTAAGTCTCAGTAGTTATGAAGCAGATCAGCTGAAAGAACTAGAGAGTAATAACTGTCTTTTACCGTCACAGAGGTAACAGCTTGGCTGCAGTGTGCACTCGTCCATCCCATCCCACCATCCCACCATAGAAAGGGAGAGAACAGTTTGGTATACAAAGCCTCACTGACGAGTCTCTCAGCTCTGCTGTCTTAGGTATTTCTAAAAATACTGTGCCAGATTTTATATAATTTAAACATATATACCTTAGAAACCAGAACAAACTCTCAATAGCTCTTCGGTACAGGCCACATCACAATTAATTAGGAGTAACTTTCAATCACTTTTTATCTGTAGCACATTCACACTTAGGATCCAAGAGGTGTTCACATTGCCTGACACAAGCAATCCACAAAACCCACTGAATGACCTTAGCACTTACATGTCAGTATTCCAGCTTTTGTTTCTGGAATTAAAATATCCCCAGCTGGCAGCATTCTGGACGGACATGAGTGGCTTCTTCAGGTCACACAACATGGCAACCACATAGTCATGGATAGTGCCAGCTGCATCATAAGACTTCAGAAAATCTGGACTTTTAAACAAAACATTTAATAAACAAAAACAATGAGGGGTGCTTTAAGGCAGCAGGAACAAGATTACTTCCAGACATGTGTGGTCTCACCTAAAAATGAAACAGCCATCACAGTGATCAACCTGCATTTTGTTGTTTTGGTTTGGTTTGTTTTTTTAAATGGAATTTGTTTTCCAAGCTCTTACCACAGCAGCAATACTTAGCTCCTGATGGAAGAAGGAGAGACAGCGGCTTTAGGGACTGAGTTGTCTAGGTTTAAAAGCATGCCATTGCAAAAGTTACCAGGAAGATAATATATGTTTTCACAAAAAAAAATGGCACTTTTTTGATCCTGGAGCATTTGAGAAAAATAAGTAAATTCCTGCAGTTGCTCTAGGATCCACAAATTACATGAATGGAAGTGTATCAAATGGTGAAACAAACCAGGAACAAAACAAAGCAGCTGGATTCATGAGTTATACAGCTCAACAACAAGATCATGCTACGCTCCATATATTTGCTGGACAGACACTGGAAGAAACCAAGATTTAATAAGCTTTTCCCCATTTATTGAACCTGAACTCATTGCAGGGGAAGACATCGGCTCTTTGACAAACATAGCATACTGCAGGCGAAACTGAAGAGCAAATCTTGCTGATGCCAAGTAATAAGTGAAAAATTATATCCTCTGCAAACATGCCACAACAAAGCAGATCATTTCTAACACCTCATCAGGATCTCAGTGTCTAAGGAAGGAAGGAATTGAAATTAATTTAGGGACTGTTTGTTTTAGCATCTGGCAGCAACCAGACACAGCAACTCTGCTACTGTTTTAGGCGTGTTTGTACTTTTCACAATTTGCACAAGGCAAATGAAGCGTTCAAACTGCATTAGCAGAGCTCCTCTGAGTGACAGAATGGACTAGACTTATTCTATGATACTTTAAGGCTTATGTTACTATAGAGTCAAAACCTGTTCTTTTTATTAAAGAGATCTGTAGTGTCTTTATGACGTCAGACACTCTTGTGTGCTCAGTTGCATGTAGTTTATACAGAATACTCCCATTTTAAATATTCTTTGACTACTTAATTAATATTATGATTACAGAGAAATGCAGCCCCTCAGCCTGTCATGGCATTAACATGCTGCAGGAATACTAATTGTCCCATAAATTCAAGATGAGAAACTACCAGTGAAACAGCCTGATACAGAAGCCCTTTTGAGAAACAATGTACCTCTTCTTTAAATACCAGTAGACTGTGGCACATCCAAATCCTGTAGCCAAGCTGATATGTGACTGTGGCAGAGGAAGAGAAGAGAGGAAGGTGGGACTGCAGCGGCCGTCTTGCCAAGTAACCAGATGACTGACCTCCTCCGGCTCAAAGGTAAGGCCTGTACCACAGTCTGTCCACTTGCAACCTGAAACACACAGTATCTGAGAAGTCCAGCGATTCCCTGCAGTGTAGTCTGCCTGGCGTTCTTCATTTCTGGACACTCTTGATAATTTGTCAAATATATTGGGAAAAAAGCAGAAACAGAACCAGCAGTGATTGTAATCGAATGAATTAGTCATACTTTTCAGCCCCAGATAACGTCATAAAGCCAGTCATCCTCTGCTAAAACAGAGAATGGTATCCAGCCTTCCTTCTCTGTAAGTAGTCCTAGTGCTTAGAGGAAAAAGCATCTTGCACCTGAAGGTATTAATGATACAACTTAAATAACAGGTGACCCACAAAAAAAAAAAAAAAAAATTGCAGTTCTGCTATGGGAAGTAATGAGCTGATATGATATCCCTCACATATAAACCTTAACTGGGATCTACCACATCATGACCTAGAGAAGGCTGTATTAGTAGTGAACTGCCTATGATGGATAGCACATAGTTTCGTCACCTTTTGAGCCAAAGCAACAAGAAACCTGGATCTACATGAATTAAGCAATGGACTGCAGAGTACTAAAGAGTATCCCTCCCCTGTGCTACGCAACAAAGCTTCACCAAAGGTGGAATAGGGTTTAACTCAGTTTTCAGCTTTACCAGTCAAGCATGTTCCTTTTGAACACCGAACACTACATGTTTGACGAAACCTTCACATTCTTTCATGTGAAGACCTCAGCTAAATTACAGCAACTTCTCAGAGCTGCAGGGAGCCCTCTCAGCAATGTCTGCTGTTGTTCCAGTCCAGCGCGCTACTTCCTGCCCTGACACGCTCACCACAAGCGGTCCCGCAAATGCAGCACAAGGTTCTGTCAGAGCAGCAGACTAAGCAGAGGCTGAGCTCAAGCACTGGCATGTGATGTTTGCCAGCACACTCCACGGCACAGCTTCAGCCTCAGACAGCTATTGCTCTCCTAGGCGATGCCTGGCCACAGTGTGGGGATACACACCGTCTCCAGCTGGCTCTGTAACTGGGGCAACCTTTTGGCTTTTGGCTGGGGATGGGAGCAGAGTTTCAAGCTCTGCTGTGCCACTTGTCAGAGTCAGAGAAGAGACCCGGCTGCCTAACTGACTGGCACAAACATAGTTAAAAGAGTCTGTCTTGGGCTGGATACAGGGATTTGAAGTTGCACTCACACAGTAATAAGCAGCAGTGGGAAGTACTATGTGAAACATACAAAGCAAACACGTACTTTTTCTTGTTCCCTTAATTCGCTGTTCTATCAAGTCTGTTTGAACTGAATTTCCAATAAGTTTGCTTTTCTAGTTTTAAATGGATTCTAAAAAATATTATTAACCATAAATCTAACTCTAAAGGATGCTATTAAAAATGTAATTTGTGTCCCAAAGTGCATGGATTCACTTAGTCTACTCAAAACAAATGAGAGCAAACACACTCTTTCACTTGACAGAAATGAAACAAAAATGGCATGTGGCTTTAGGAAATAAAATATTAACCAATATGACATAAGAATCTATGTCTACTGTGAACTCATGAGGCTTTGTTATGTAGCCCTTGGGACATCTGGAAAGCAAGCAACAGCTCCTTAGGTCCATCAGCCTCTTTCTTTCTTTCTTTCTAATCATTTTAGTATTTGATGTAAAATTACAGCCAGTAATGAATAGCATAGTGTCTCTTAAAGCAATTAAGACCCTGACAACTTTTGACAGGCAGTGACCAGCACTTTTGGGAAATCTATTCTGTGGTTTACAATAAATCTTTGCCCGACCTCCATAACTCCTATTATTATAATACTTGTATAATTGCTCAGATGTGCACATCATAAGGTAAAGAGAAAGAAGACATGGAACCACATTCTGAAATCTGAGCATTGGACTCCAGTAGGTTTATAGGAAGTTAGCCAAGAAGATAATCCATCCCTATCTCACAGGGCAATCCAAGGCCTGAATTTTTCAAACATCCTCACTGTCACAAAGATTATTTGAGTATTTGCACAATCAAGCCCCATGTGACTACCTCACTGCAGTTGATTTTCTGAGGTCTTGACCCTTCACTCTACAAGCAGCTGAGTATTCAGAATCATGACCATAATTCTTTTTCAGCTCCTACTAACAGAAGCATAAGCTGCGAGATGAATGCAACATGACAGTCTATGACTTGCTGGGAAAAAAAAATGCCTTGAGATTTTTTTGGGGAGAAAAAAGCCAAAAAGACTGAAAACGTTGTTGACTGAACTTCATTTTTTCTGCTACTGTACTTTCAAACAGCATAGCAATATTCACTGTTGGATAGTTACTGCTATGCACATTCTAACATAAAGATCAAGACTGGGCAACAGCTAGTTAACAGTTTTATGAGGTGAATAATATTCCCCCCACAAAAAAAAGTCATTCACATGATGTAGAAGTTCTTTCAACTGGCAGCAGATAGCATATGATGGACAAACAATTAACAAGCCACAAATACATTATTCCTCCTTCATATTAATAATTGTGCTGACTCTGCAGGGATTTCATAAGACTAAATCTGTGTAACCAACACAGTTAAATATAGTCAGTAGCTGAAATTCCAGTAATTAAAGCAAAATTCCCACAGAAGATCTTCTGTTAATTCTGTTTTACAGAAGACCAAAGTGAACATGCAGCAGTTTCCTACAGATCACTCCGGTGTTAAAAATTTATTTTCTGCATCATAATAGTCTGAACAGGAATGCCAAAGAACTGATGTTACCTTTATCTTTTTTCCAGAATACAATCCCATGCATCTGTCCTGAAATGCCAATATGACTGACTCTTTGAAGCTGCTGCTGAGGTAAAGCAGCAAGGCATTCATTCAACGCTCTTATTATTCTCCGGACATTCTGCTCCATTCCCTGCAATCATAAAGCATTATTCTGAGTATGAAGCCATTAGGATTCACTCAGTGTATTTATTAAACAAGGCTTCTCTAGTCAGAAGTGAAGAACAGAATTTATTTAGCTTAATAGCATGTATTAAAATAACATTCACTACTAAATTGAAAAAAAAATGCAAAAAAACCCACAAACCCACAAAAACTAAAACCCAATAATAGCAAGTTGAGAATAAGGTAAGAGTCTCTTAAACTGAAGGCCAAATAATTCTTAATTTCCTAAGTTATCATACTCAAATACACCTTTAAAAAAATCCATTAACACTCACTACCAGCTTTCATTAGTTCACCTTATATATTGCTCTTATTTTTCCTCACAAAGAGGATTATCTGCACGTTCTGACTGCCATGCAGTCTCCCTTACACCTTCTTAAAGCCCCTCCGTATCTACTCACTGTTGATTTTAATGATGCTAATACCTCATTTCTGGTTATTCTATTCTTAGAACTACCCATCAAACTGATCTACTCAGCAAACCGACCAAATCGTGCCACAAGAGAATCTGTAATCCAGCTTTCACACTTTTGAAGATTCAGATTACTTTGTGATAGACCAGTATGAAGATTACAAGCAAAAGTATTCAAATATAGTCTACATATAGATGTGAACTATTCTGCACATACATACTTTTGGATGCATAAACATGACTGTAGGGAGGAGGGCTGGCGTGTTTGGTATCTTTGCTCAGAAATTAGCCCCTGGACTCACTGCAATACTAGGCCAGCAGAATGTTAATACGTATTTAACACAATGCATGTAAAGATCTTTAACAGGAGTACATGTTCCTGGTTATTTCCACAGGGAATTTCCAGTGATGATTCTGTCTCACATTAAAGTGCAAAATACCCTTCCAGTTGGCAAGCGACTGCTGTTTCCTCACTGGAAGCGTCAAAGACAACATCATGGTTCATGACAGAATAGCTTTACATTGTTTTATGCAACTTTCCAAAACCTGGGCCTTTCTTAAAACAAGCAGCTTTACTTGACTCTTGAACAATAAACAGAGAGCATTTTAATTTTACTTTCAGACATCCAAACACATGCAGCAACCATCACCATCCTAGGCACGAAAACAACCCAGGAAAGCCACTGAAATCTGCATAACGTAGCAACACAACCCCGCCATGACAAAGCAAGGCCAGGATCCTGAAATTGCCAGCAGTGCTATTTGCCACCCCTTACCTGTGGTCCAGCTTCCAGGCTACTGGTGTGTGCCTGTGTCTCCCTGGAGCAGCTCTCTGCCACCACCTGCCCTTGCTCTGCCCCTACCAACAGGGCTGCCTTAACCGAGGTCGTGCCCAGGTCTATGCCCAGCACGCAGGCAGGAGCGGGCCTGCCTGCCGCCTCGTTGCCCGCCATGGCCACAGGGAGAGGGGATTGCTTTTACCTTCCCCACCATGCACGGGTCTCTATGTGGTGGCCGGACCAACACCCACCATGCTGAGCCCCACACAGCTCCTTGCCGCCTCTGAGGGGGCAGCTGCCTCAAAAGCCAAGGGTGCCGAGGGCACAAACCGTGTGGGCTCCCACCCCAGCAGCACGCAGGGACTGGGCCGGGAAAGGGGCCTGGACTTTGCCCTCTGGCTGAAGATGCCTCCCCTCAGCAGTGCCTGGGCACTATCCCTCCATCTTGAGCGTGACAAACCGCCCCTTTTCCCCAGCCCTCCCCGGCGACCTGCGCAGCTTTAAACGAAACTTCCAACGAACTAACAAAACGAGAAGCCCTCCCTCCGCTCGCAGTTCTCCCTCCCCGCACCGGCCGGCACCAGCCCAGCGCCCAACCCGCTCTGCCACACCCAAGATGGCACCCGAGGGCGGCCGCCCCGCGGGGGGCGCTGGGCGGGGAGTTGGTAGGCGGCCGCCTCACGTGAGAAGCTGAAAAGGGAAGAGCCGGGGCCGTACGGGACGGAGCGGCGGGCGCTGGAAGGAGGTAGGCGCCCTCTCCTCAGTACCGCTTTCTCGGTATTAGTTCGTCCTAAAGCGCGGGGTGGCCCCGCTCTACCGTACCGCCTGAGGAGAGGGCGGCGGGAACTACAAGCCCCAGCGTGCACCGCGCCGCGCTGCCGGCGGCGAGGGGGTGGTGGAGGCGCGGAGGCTGCTGAGATTTGTAGTTGGGGGGGGGGGGGGGTAGAGCTCCCTCGGGGACGGTAGCTCGGTATGGCGGGAGCGGGAAAAGTTATGAGGTAAAGATGTCCCGGGGGAGTCTGGGCAGACAGTGCACCAGGACTGGTGCTCCCTCGGGGGTGCTGAGGGTCCCCTCAGCTGGGCTGGGGGCCGTGGCGCTGGGGAGGGAGCCATTTGCAGGGAGCTGCCAGCTGAGGGGGTGGGCTGGTGCCCCCTCAAAACGTGGGTCTTGAGCAAAGCCTTCTCCTCGCTTTTCCTGCAGCTCTTCCACCATGAGGATGCCATACCTGCTCCCCGCTCTGCTGTACCTCTCACTTGTGCTGCTGGGGCCTGGCGGTGAGTGTTTGGCCATCCCAGCTTGGCCCCACAGGGCTTCCCGGGCAGGGGCCAGGTCTGAACTGGAAAGGGGTGGAAGAGGACTGCTCTGCCGTATCCATGTTACACCTCTCTGGGGAGACCTGTGCCATGGTTCCCAGCAGCTCTTCTTTCACACATTACCTTTGATCTGGTGTGCTTAAGTACAGACAGTGCTACACTGAGGCAATGATGTGATGGAGCATTTGCCTTGTGCTCCAAACTCACCCTCTGCAGAAGCAGATTCGATGCTGTCTGTGGTGCAGTCAGTGATGAACTGGGGAGCTCTCTTGCACTTAAATAACTTCTTAAGAAAACTGTGTAATATGTGGCAACAAGAAAAATTGTCCAGGGCAACCTGTTTATCTCTCTATTTCTGGTCTTATTTTTATGTAGTTCTTTGTTCTTCCTCTTGTCTCTTGTGTCCTTTAAACACACAGTGAATAAAATAGACTTGGATTCCAAATGTCAAAATTGTTGACACATGACCAGCTTATGGTTTTGATATCAGTTGTATTGGCACTTGGAGTCTCAGCGTCTCTTAAAGCACGATGTGGTACAACGTAGCTGGATTGTTGTAAAGTGTACCCCTTAATGGCACCATTTCAGAGCACTACAGTAAGGGGCTTGTGATTCCTGAAATCTTAGGATAGTAAATGTACGTTTTCTTGAACATCTGTGCACCTCATTTGAATGTGTGATGCAAGAAGCAATTTTAAACTAAATTTTGGGGATTTATGACTCTTCATACTAGGATCCTATTAAGAAACAATTAGTGTGGGTTTGAAGTATCCTATAGCATTCTCTTAGCATGAACTTTTGTTGCACTTCAAACATTTAAATTGCTTCCTTCTAGCATGTTCAAGTGACAGTTATTTACTTCTCCTTTTAAGTTGTTTAGTTGCCTTGAAATCAACTGTAGTCCCTTTGCTGTTTATTATGTATACTAATTTAATAGACAAAATGTCTATATCACAAAAGAAAGTAAGGAGTTCTGAAGGAGCTATTCATCATTCATAGTAATTGAGATTTGTGTGGGTCTTCTTGGTTGGTTGGGTTTTTTTCCCCCCCAGATGGAGTCGTTGTATTGTCTGTCCCTGAAGTGGTTTCATTAGAAAGTGGAAGCTCAACAAACGTCACTATCTCTCTGAGGTAAAATCATGATTGCATCTTTACTTTCTCTTTGGAACGGGGGATGAGAAAGTGCGTAGGACTTGGCTATGTACTTAGTATGTACTTACAGGCTATGTACCTGCAGACTCAGTTAACTGTTCATACAGAGCAGATCTCATTGGTGTGGCTGGCCACTTCTAGATTATTACATTGCGTAGTACCAGTGTGGACCAAGATTGTGCTCACAAACAGCCTTGTATGGTTGGCTTCTGACAATATTCCATGCCATTTGTAAGTGCAGTTGAGCAGGCAAAGATGTTTTATACTGTATGCCCTATATTAGCTTACTGAACTGCCTTCCATAAGTGAACCTACAGTTCCTCCATTTCTAGAAATTGATGTTTAAGAGAAACTTGCATTTCCTGAAAGGATCATCAAAAAAATCTTTATCAAGCAAACAGAACTCACAATTTCTAGCAAAGAAGTGCAATTACTCCAGAGTGAGGGCTGGTGCACTATAGTCTCATTGTTTAATACAATGCATTGTTTACTGTGTTTTTGCTATGTCAGCCTCTTCCCAGGAAAGGATTATTAAACACCTCCCCTCCCCTTTGGGATCTCAAAGTTTGAGTAAAGGGAACAGCCAGATGAAAATGTAAGAATTGTGATAAAGAGGAAAAAAGCAAAACATGGCTGCAACAGTCTAGAACTTTTATTTTTGCTAAGAAAGATGTGGTACTGTAATCTTGTTCATGGACAAGTACAGTCATTTAAACCTTATGATATTTGAAGTAGTGCTGTGCAATTAAACCTCCTGGACAAACGCTCAGCGGAGTTTTCTGGGAAAGCTGTGCAGGACTAGGTCACTTGGAGGGTTTTTGTTGCTTGAGGGGGTCTTTTTAGTTTGTTTTTATCTTACTGCAGTGCTGTAATTTCTGCCCTTCGTCACCCAAGTACGTGTCCATCATTTCTTCCCCTTTACCAGCAAAGAGTTAACAAGCACAATGATAGGATTCTGGTGGCAGTGCTCTGCCACCTGTGTGGAGAAGAGGGAGGTAAAATATGGCTGTATAACTGTCTAGTGCTTATCACTAGTTCAGATAAAAGAAATAGTACAAATACTTTCGTGGTAGTGTTCCTCTGAGTTCTAGGTAGGTATTGTTGTGTGTGGATTGTTCATTACGTTTGCCACAGCTGTGAGGATTTAGCAGATACTCTCCCGCAGCCCTGAAGCAATCTTTGTGAATTCTGGCACCAGTCTCACTTGCTCTTTCTGCCTTCACAGGGCTCCATTAAATGAGACACTGGTGATAACTCTTAATATCACACACTCATCAAAACACAGCACTATTGTTGAACTGCCTGATGAAGTAAGTGACAGAACAGACTTCTGACCTTATGCAAAAGCCTACTGCCAGTATGGTGCAACTCTTTCTTCCCTCCACTTTGCCTTGCAGGTACAATTGCCTGCAGGTCACACTAAAGCAGACTTCCAAGTGAAAGCAGATGATGTTGGACAAGTAACAGTTTATCTTTATACCATTAATTCCAACTTAACTGGGTGAGAAACTGGTTTTTAGTTCTACTTACTATCGTACAGCTTCCTAAACTTTGGGGTAACTATTCCCTTCTTGTAGTTAATGGGATGTGGGTGGTATGTCATTGAGAAAATGTGGTGACCCTCCAGCAATCCCCAAGGTACTCAGATAAATACAGGGTATGGAAGCAGAGTGACAGTCCTGGTATTTTAGATTTCATTACTAGATGACTGAGTTCTCATGGCTCCTTAGTCTGGTTTTAATAACCCCTCCCAAAATTATCAAAACTACATGTCAGCTTTTCTGACCTGAAGCATTGGGTTCTAAATGTCCAGTGGGATACTATTCTTGCCATGCAGAACTTGTTTTGGAGTGCTAATAGCCTGACGCAGCTGTGTGCCCACGTCACTACCATGAGATATAGGTGCTTTGCTTTCCAGTTAAGGGAGCCCTCTTCACAGATGCCAGTGCTCCCTAGTAGGAAAACAGTTGAGCAAGATGGAGAAAGCTGGATTGTATTTGCTTGTTGCCTAAATGCTGCTGAGCAACAGGATACTCCTGTTTTACTTCCTTATTTTGCTTCTGCTTTTAAGACTCAAAGCAAATGCAGAGGTAAGCACATGAAACGCTTAACAGGACAGGCATGATCATGAGGCTTTGCTGGCAGAGCGTGAAAAGTGAAACTCTGCTCTTGCGTAACAGACCTCGTGCTAAGAGAGTGGAAGCCATAGGCACAAGATAACCTTTTTGAAGATTTCTATGGTAAAAGGAAAAAGTGAGGCAAGAAGGAAGGATCAAGTTTAGGGTAGGAGTGGGAGATGTCCTAAACATAACAAGGACACTAAAGAAAAGGGGAGCAACTCACCTGAAACCAACTCTGAATCTTTATTGTCTTGTCTCAACACTTGGACCCTGTTTTCTCTCTCAAAGCAGAACAAGGCAAAATCTGCTGAAAAAAGTGTGAACAGACAAATTAACTAATTCTGTTTGCATTAACCATCAGACCTAGGATTCAATTTCAAGTGATTCATAGCATCATAGTGAGATATGCTGATGAGGTGATTGGCTGGATCTACTTCCTCGCCTGGTCTATCTCCTTTTATCCTCAGCTGTTTGAGAACTGGCGGCGAAAAAGGTAAGGAGACTCAAGATGCATTTGCAAGTCACTTACGCACTTCTGCAAATCATGTTCCTAGCTTCAGTTACATCCGTCTAGGTTATCGTGAATTATGCATGGGAATACTGGGGAAAAAAAGCAAGGCAAAGATAGGGCCTGAATAAATGCAGCCACTGTGAGCTTTTATGCATGCAAACTAAGTGCATACTGTAGACACCTACTCCTATGGTTTGGCATCCAATAGTAATCTGTGCTAGACACCCATTCCCTTTAGTGTCGTGGTGCCATGTTGTAAACCGTCTGGCTGAGCCAATTGTGATGACTACCTTCAAGTATTACATGCCTTGTAAACTGCTTATCAGACAGCTGCTTGCAGTGTTGTCATTAGGCCAGATCCCCTTAAACTAAGTGGCTGTAAGTAGAAATATTAGTATATATGAAAACTAAAGTATTTCTTTTGGCAAAGATGCATTAAGATGCTTCTATGGATTCAGGCTGGAATGGTTTTATCAGACTAGCTGAGCTCGTGGAGGGGTGAAGTTAAACAGCAGGGACACAACCTTGTCAGTGAGAGCTGCTGTGAATACCAGTGCATGGCATATGAGGGATATTTCACCTTACTTCCTGATGAACGCACAGCATTGTGTTGTCACAATACCTGCAGCTTTGGCTTGCATCAAAAATTGCCTATAAATCAGTACATTCTAGGTTCAGGTTGTCCCTGGAACTGCCTGTAATGCTCTGATGCATATTTCTCATACTTTTTTTTTTATTTCTCCACCTTCTCTAGTGTTGTTGGACTAAGCTTTGACTTTATAGCGTTAAACCTTACTGGCTTTATAGCATACAGTGTGTTTAATGTTGGACTCTTCTGGATTCCTTTGATTAAGGTAGGCATGATTATCTCTTAATACTTGCCAGGGGGTGGGTATCTACAGAAGGGAGTAAAAGCATTTGACTAGTTTTCGTTTCTCTTAAATTTAGGAGGAATTCTTAGTCAGTTATCCCAGTGGGGTGAACCCTGTGTCTATCAATGATGTTTTCTTCAGTCTCCACGCAGTAGCTCTAACTCTCCTCACCGTAATTCAGTGCTGCATCTACGAGGTAAGTCTCAGTGCTGGGCTCTGTCAGCTCAGGCAGAGCTCCCTCTGCCGGGCACCTCACCACTCCTTTTGGGTTCTAAAGTCCTCTTTATGGCACTTCCATTGGCCTTTCTAGAAGTCGGGCTTCACAATCCAGCTGCCGTTATCTTTCCTGAGCTTGTAGCAACTCTGGTAGGCTTAGCTACTTCAGCCTCACGGGTGTCCTGAGCTCATGAGTCCCTTAGGGACTCAAAATAACTAAGGCAAACAGCCAAGTTCATAAAGTTCCCAAACAGATCTCTAGACAGCACATAGATTACAGTTCTGCACAGTACAAATGCTGGTATGCGCTTTGCTGTTTCCTCACTACTGGGAGCTTCCCTCAAGCTAGGACAGGTCCTCGAGGATTCCCTGCAATTAAAACTTTCAGCTTTTTTCAACCTTTAACAGCTGTAAAGGCCCTTCTATAATTCCTACCCCCTTCAGGTGAGACTGATTGTTATAATCAGGTGGCTCGTTACTTAATGTCCATTGTAAAAAGCCTCTGCTCCAAACAGCCAGTTTTCTGTAACTGTTTCTCTCTTGGGGTGCTTTGGTGATGCTAAATTTAAAGCTGTAACAGCCCATTTGTCACCGCTGCTAGGTGCAATAGTCTTCTCCAGTGAAGAATTAGAAGGCAACCATGAATCTTTTACCATAATGGCATTAGCAGCCTTTTGCAGATACAGGAACTCTTGATATGACCAGACTGAACTCAGGAGATTGTTACAGATGTGGCACTGATAACAGGCATCATACTCAAGAATACTGCTACAATATTGTTTCCCACTTGCTCATGGACAATAGCATTCCAAATGACTGATGTTGAATATTGCACACCAGCTCTTTCAAAGCTACAGCTGGTTGCTGTAGCACTCATTTAATCTTAAAAATCCCTCGTATAAGCCTAACTGGTACAACAACAGGTTTGGACTGTGAGCTTGCATAGCCCTGAGCATATTCCGTATCTTACAGTGTGTCTGGGGATGTATCACCTAGGTCAGTCTAAGTGTATCTGCATTCCTGTTTCAGAGAGCAAGTCAGAAAGTATCCAAAGTTGTTGTGGGACTACTGGCACTTGCGTGGATCTTCACATTTACAACGCTGTTTCTTGCTGCAGCTGAGGAGATGACGTGGCTACAGTTCTTGTTCTGCTTCTCTTACATTAAGTTAGCAGTCACACTGATAAAATATTTTCCACAGGTAAGTCTGAACTTTTCTGCTTTTATACTATATACTGCAGCCTAAGCCTGTAGTGTATGCTCTTGAAAGCCTGGCTAGGCTAAACTAGCAATGATTATTTATTAAGGCTTTAAGTGACAAAACCAGTGTAGTTGTACAAAAGGCTTCTTAAATGTTAATCTCAGAAGTGCTTGTATGTGACATGCTGACCGACTTGTTACACTCCCAGGCGTACATGAATTTCCGTCGGAAGAGTACTGAGGGATGGAGTATTGGAAATGTATTACTAGACTTCACTGGTGGAAGCTTCAGCCTTCTCCAGATGTTTCTGCAGTCATACAACAACGGTAAGGCTGGAACTGAGGTGGTGGGGCCTTTTTAATGGGGTGGGAGAATCCTGCTACAAAGCAGGTGTGAACCAGTAGGTTATCTTTGGGAGAATGATGTTTGTGCTATAGCATGGATAGCTGTTCTTAGACTAAGAATAAAGAATCTGTTCATATTCCTTCAAGGCAGAAAATAAAATAACTGTTCCCATGATTTCTTCAGGATAGCTATTAGCTTTGCATAAAACTCACACTAGAGTCAGACTTAAGGTGTGTCTGAGCAGTCCAGGTAATAAACATGAACTTCTCTAATATGCATGGCACAACCTTGTAGTCTTGAGATAAGACTACACTTGAGGAGTTAGTCTTAACTCTCTAACTTTGTGTTTGACAGATGAGTGGAAGTTAATCTTTGGAGATCCAACCAAGTTTGGCCTGGGTGTCTTCTCCATCGTCTTTGATATTGTTTTTATGGTCCAACACTACTGCCTTTACAGGAGACGAGGGTATGAACCTTGTGAATAACATCACTTGTGAAGACAAAAACTTTAAGTTGAACTTCCCCTGTCCTGGCTGAGGGCTTTCAAGACACCTACTGCCAGTTACCAGAAATACCGATTCTGATCTGTTTATACTTTGATCCTCTCTGGTGTGGAATACAAGCTGTTGCCTCACCAGATCCTGATCGCCAGATGCCTTAAAGGACAGCAAGCTCTCTAGCCACCACTTGCAAGTGGAAGACGCGTGCCTGTTGAAGCTGCAAAGACAGCTTAACGTGAGCTGTCCAAGCAACATGTGGCTCTTTTTCCATTAACAACCGGAAAGAGAAAGACCAGAGTGATCTCCTTCTAATTGGAAGCGAAACAGTAGAGTGCTGGCTTTCAAAAATCTGAGATCATGTTTAAGCAACCACTTAGTATCTTAATGTAATGACTGAAGACTGTGGATCCAAGTGCTGCTGCTGACTCATCACAGACAGATCACAGCAGACCACCACCCAGGTTGGTTGTTAACAGCTGTAGTGGTACACAAAAGAATAATGAGGTTGGTAGCAAATACACAAATATTGGAACCTGAACTCTTTATTAAAAAAAATACTAAGAAGCAGAAACTGTTTTCTTATTTCACTGAAAGCTCTTTTAAAGGTGCTAAGACAAGTGCTCAGATTTATCTTAATATTTCTAGTGCACTAACTTCACTTTGCTCGGTTCTACTGACATGCCTTCAATCCTGAATGGTGGATGGTAAAGATTAATCAAAGAGATTATTTCTAAGTGGATCATGTTAACAGCCCCATGATTACAGTTTAAACATATGGTTTTTTGTTCCTGGGCTACATGTGGTATGTTCTAGGTAGAGATCAAGGTCTTGAATTACTTGAAGGTAAGCATTTCTACCCTTTAAAAGAACCAGAAGGGAATCCATGTGTTTGTACTTGAACAATACTTGAATGCTCCAAAGCTAATTTGTCCTACCAGGTGTCAACCTAAGGAAAAACGAAAACCTTTTCCTCCCCGGGGCTGTAGCAGGGGGAGTTCGAGAGCTCACTAACACTGCACATCCCCACCAGTGAAATCAGACCTTACTGACCTCAGACCGCATTGTGTTCATGTAGTCCACAATCCACTTCAAGCCAGAAAAGAGGTGTCAGCTGGAGGCATTCAAGTGATGTGACATTCTTAAATGTAAGGAGAAACAGCTCAGGAAATCCAACTTTGTTTTATTGTGTGTAAAATCAAGTGAAACAGCAGTACAAATAGCAGTGTATCTTTATAGTAACAAAAATAACTTCAACTTGAAAGCCTTAAAATTTACCACTGAATTCTTAAGTTACAAAATTCAAAAGCAGTATTGTAGTAATTCCATAGATACAAAAATGGTAAATAGGCATCTGCTGGTGCGGACAGAACAGTCTGAGATGCATTAATCGCAACATACGCATATGGCACAGCAGTAACGTACTGAATAAGTTAGTCTGCCACCTCCTCATGTTCTATTTACAACAGCTTACCTGAAGACTGTTTAAGGAAAGTATAGATATGTATAAATCAACTGAAGGGGATTAAGAACTCCAGTTTTTGGATAACTGTAAAGCTAGCTGGTTAACAAACCACTAGGATGCCAGATAATTAACTTAGTGTTGCAGCAAGAATCTTAAATCCTGTGGCATGTTGATTTAAACAACTTAGTATCTTACCAGAAGTTTAAATTTGGTCAAGAGGCACTTTTGGAAGTTACTGGCATATTCATCTCTTCCATCCGCTAAATCGGTGATTTAAGCAAAGTCTTCTAGGAGACGGAGCAAAATCCAGCCCTCCCATTTCAAGTCTGATAGAAGTGGAATGAAGAACTGAAGGCTCTACAGCTATAAGCAGCTCTTTTGGTAAGTTCAGCAATAGTGTTTTCTTTCCTGCTCCATATTCCTTTCATTTAAACATGATTCATTTGATGTTATGAATTACTTGGGAACAGGGAGAATTAAGGTTTTACTCTGATAGTGAAATTGAACTGTAGTGTCCATGAACTTTTAGTGTACTTTGCAGATACTAACCTAACGCTTCTGTGTTACTTAGTTGTTTCTTGTTTGTCTCTTGTCTGAAGAGGCTGCTTTGTACAGGGAATCTTTGCAGTAAACCATAATGCCCCAAACCCTTCAGCACACTCAGTGTAGCTAGCGCACAACGTGGGATTAGTACAGTGCTCCTCCCCGCAGCAGTGAGCAACTCTTAATTCTGGCACTTTAATTTGATAGCATGGGAGGACAGGACAGCTCGCTTATAAAAGCTTAAGCAAACCCTCTTATCTTCCATAGCAGAAACCACATTTCCTCCTAAAATAGGAAGCTTTTGTGCTGCAAAAGAATCCTGACAAAATTAAGGCTTTTCCAGTTGCTTCCTTAGATAAGTAGGATTTGTCCTGTCCTCCTGAAAGCTATAACTACAATAAAGTCTTACCATGTACCTGCAGAGAAGACTTTAGAGAAGCACTCTGCTGAGGGGACTAGAGTTTTACTACTGCCAGTTACACCAGAGAAAGGGGAAAAAAAAAAAAAGTGGTTACCACAGTTAGGAACATGCACTCCTTCCAGACAACCTGTTCAGGTCTAGCATTTGCTTCCTTGCTTGATACCAGTCTGTATCTCCCTCCCCAACCCCTCCCCAACTTGCTGATTGATTAGGACATCATGGATTGTTGCACAGCCTTCTGCAGAGACTGCCTGGTCACCAGCAGCCGTACCACTTCTTCGTTCCTTTTTGTCAGCCTCTTCCTAGCTTGGTCATGGGTCACCATTGTCATATCCCAGCCGTTCACCTAGGGGAAAAACCATAAAGTGAGGCAGGTGTGTAGAAGAGTTACAGGACACCTGTGAGTCTATCAGAACTCAGCTCAGTTTACTGGTAAGCCCCACAAACTGGCCTGGAAAGTACCCAGAAGACTGTATTTTCCCCAGCAGGAGCTCCTCTGTAGTGTGCATCTCGTACTACGTTAGTACTTGTCTAATCTTGGTGTTTACCTGCATGATCTTATCTCCAATCTGAAGTCCTGCAACTTCTGCCGGGCCTCCTTCTGTCACCCTTGTTACATAGATACCCTGGGGGAAAAAAATTAAGTGTTCATTTACTAAATGTGGGAGCATTAAATACTCAGGGGCTGTTCTACTGACAGCGCAGAAGTAATCTGTGGTGTATTACAGGAGTCTAGTTAAAAACAGGTTTGTGCCGTGTTGGAAAATAGAAAAGGGGGAGAGCTAACTTAGAACGAGCTTAGTCTGCAAATGATAATGTGGCAGTGGAGTAACTTTAATAGTCAGCTATGGGAGAGGACAGAAGGCAGCCGCGAGTGAGTAGAGGTTGCTGGGCGAGCTGGATACGCTCAGCCTTTTGCAGAGAGACTTGCTACAGAAAACAAAGAGCATCGGACCTTGTCGGTCTTGTCTTCAGAGAAAGGATTCTGAGTAGGATCCTGATCAATGCCACCTCCAATGCTGAATCCCAGAATCAAATTGTCACCTTGACGAAGCTTATGTATTTCAATTCTTTGCTGAAAAGACAAGAAGATAAAATACCAGAGTATTGCAGTGACTGGAGGAAATCTCAAGTGTGTCTCACGCAGATACTCAGAACCCAGTCAGACTGTCTCTCACAGAGACTCTGTAAACCCCAGGTAAATCTACTGGAGCAGGCTGCGTCCCAGCTCGGTCAGAGTAAGAACCATCTGTCAAACCCACGCACATTGTAGGCAGTTCTGTGCTGCCGCAGGGTTTAGAGCTCTATCGTGGCGTGCGCTGGCTGTCAGTCCCATGCAGCCATGGTGTTAGCAACTGTTCTCAGCGCTGCCACGAGACAGCAGGGCAGGACACCACCCGCAAGCTCATCCCCGGTAACGCCGAGCGCCTTAACTGCTCAGCACTTCATTGCTGCCTGGAGGTACAAGTGGAAACCATTGAAAACAGAGCAGGTCTCTTTAAACATGAATCATGTCTTGATAACCAGCAGTCACTCCGAGTGACTCATCGTGCTCTGTATCCACATGCCCTCTGTCCCTGCCCAGCCCTGTCAGGGGCAATGAAAAACCATCCTAATAATAGGTTCGTTATCAGCATGCTCTTGTCAGCCAGAGGTGAGTTCCTTGCTGGCTGATGAACAGCTGCCAGGCTTTGCGCATCTAGGTACTCTATAAATGCCAAATTGTGCAATTTTTGAGCCAAGAGAAAAAAAACCCACAGCCTTAACGGAGACGACAACCGCTCAAAAGGTTCTTCAGCCTGGTCTAGAGGAAAGTGTCAGGGCTTGGTGGCCTCTAAAGGTCCCTTCATCCTAAACTGTTCTCCTCGAACAGTCCTGTCGGACCCTGAGCCCCCGCACGGCGCCGGGACACCGCACGCCCAGTCCCAGCGGGGGGTCAGCCGCCACCCCCGCCGGGCCGCCGCTCTCCCGCCGCGGGGTTAACGCTCACCCCGCCCGAACCACCACCGAATTCAGTACGATACCCAGCGGCACGAGCAACGGAGCCCCTCGCGTGCGCTGTCCGTTGATTAAAGCAATTAATACACTTCAAAAGCCCTCCTGAGCGGGTGCTCATCCTGCCCGCGCCCCTCGGCAGAGCCTCTTCCCTCAGACCGGCGGAGCTTCCTCCCGCCTCCCCCGGCTGCGCGAGGCCGAGCGCGCCGCAGGCACTGACAGCATCCGTGACAGAGCGGCACCGCTACCCGCTGACAGCCCGCACTGTCCGTCCCCGTCCCCGTCCCCGTCTCACCACCACGGCGGTGACCGGCTGCCCCGGCACGTACGCCATGGCCCCACCGCCTCCGCCGCCGCCCGAACAAAAGCGCCTCGCCCGGCCCCGCCCCTCCGCTGCCGCCAGCCAATCGGCTGCCGCCCCGCCCGTGGCGGAGGAGCGGGCGCCGGAAGCCAGGCCGCTTTCCCGGCGGCCCCCGCGCCAAGATGCCTGACAGGAGCTTCCGGCGGGGAGGCGAGAGGCTCCACTGTGGCGGTAGGTTGGGCCCAGCCGGGAGGCGCGGCGGCCTCGACTCCGGCGGGCGACCCGCGGTGACGGGCGGTGTGGGGTGTCCCTTGGCAGGGCGTGAGGCGTGACGGTCGGGCCCAGCCGAGGGTCCCGCGGAGCAGCGCGCCGCCGTGGATGAGAGGTACGGGCCGGGGGAAGGCGGGAGGGCCCTGGGCGGCTCCGCGGTGCCGGGAGGGGCCTCTGAGGGCCGTTGAGCTCCCGCCGCGTTGCGGAACGGTGCACCTGAGGGCGGCTTCGTGGCAGCGGCCGCCCCGCAACCGAGTGGGCCCGGCGGGTCGGTGCGGCGGGCCCAGCTCCCCGCGGGAGGCACCGCCTCGCCACGGAGCGGGGCCGCGCCGGGCCAGTCCGCCCCCCGGCCGGTACAGCGTGTGTCTCCTTTACCCCAGTCTCGTTGGGAGAGAGGAGGTCCCCGAGCCCGGCTGGGAGCCATGGCCGCGGTGGTGGCCAAACGCGAGGGGCCGCAGTTCATCAGCGAAGCGGCGGTGCGGGGGAACGCCGCCATCCTGGACTATTGCAGGACGTCGGTCTCGGCCCTGTCGGGCGCCACGGCGGGGATCCTCGGCCTGACCGGCCTGCACGGCTTCATCTTCTACTTCCTGGCTTCCGTCCTCCTCTCTGTCCTCTTGGTGTTAAAAGCCGGACGGCGATGGAATAAGTACTTTAAATCTCGAAGGCCGCTTTTCACGGGGGGGCTTATAGGAGGGCTCTTCACATATGTCCTGTTCTGGACTTTCCTGTACGGCATGGTTCATGTCTACTAAAACAACTAGGACCCACGTTAGCTGCAGTGTTTTTTAATGAAGCAGGAGGACTGTTGCCAAAAGTCATCTACACAACTAGGCCAGCTTATCTTCTAAACCGTTGTTCATCGCTTGTATTGTTAATACTGTCAGTAAATTATGTCCAAGTACAAATGAATCGGTAGTACTGTTCTAATTAAACTGAATGTGAAACACCATGTGGATGCCTCCCATGAATATTTGTTTGGTCGTTAAGGAATAACTTGTGTCCCTAATTGCAGGCACAACTGTGTATTTTGGTTAATGTAGTCCCTTGTATCCTTTGTGTTTTGGATAAGCCACACCAATTACAGTCCCTTCTAGATTTGCTGCCTGTCCCTACACACAAATACTGATGAAAGCAGCACTCTTAAATAATAATCCACTGACACAATGAAATACTGCACATTAGCATGTAATTAAGTGTATGTAAAGGTTTGGTACAGAAATGTAATTGAGTTGCTGATATAAACGTCATTTCCACAATTGCTAAATATGCACACTAGCAATAAATGACATTGTCACGCACACTCTTCACTGGCATACACAAAAGTCGGTAAGTCAGGCTCCCACATGTCACACACTTTGCTCCTTTTTAGTACCGTTGTGTCCAGTGAAACACACAAACCAAGTAAGTGCAGCATCTGATTACCTGCCAGCTCACTCTGTACTGAACACGCTTGTAAGCTCGTTGGCATTTTCTGTAATTGGCCAGTGCATTGTTGTGGTTCCGTATGTCTCTGGCAGGAACAGAAAGGAAAGTCTGATCATCCGCTGTATAGGCAGTATGTGTGCTATAGACCTGCTTGTGCAAATGTAGTGTTTGGAGACTTTCATTTGAACGTAGTGATCATACTCTTGTACAATGACTGGGTTTTGTCATGTGTTTTCTTCTACAAACATGCACTGCTCCATCTGGTTAACTCTGTTCTTTGAATTAGTCATTGCTTTGCCAGAACACTGTAAGATATTTCCTTTCCCTGTTATACAAAGCTTTTACAACATCATGTTCCATAGTTAAAAATATTTTACAGAACAATCCACTTCTGGTGAAATGCAGTGTTATACAAAAGGTGGATTTGATACTATAAAAAATGTTTCCTTTTGAGGGAAAAACACGATCAAGGTTTGAATGCCCTCAGTAGTGTATGCTTTGACACATTGACACCATCAGAAAACAACTGGCACTTGTTACCCATTAACAGGTATGTTTTGTACACCTGTACTGTTCAAATGCTTTCTAAACACTTAATTGAATTGTTTGGCATAAGTACGTATCACAAAGAGAGTAGTGTGTGCAACCTAAAGAACACACTTTACAGAAGAGGCTTGGAGAGCATTGCCCTAAAGTGACAAATTTTATTGCTGTACATTAAAAAAGAAGGGAAAAAAAATCAAAGAAACAAGCTCCTGAGAAGGAATCTCGTTATGTTTTATTAACAGCAATGTGTTCAACAGAGGGCATAAAGAAGGGAATACTGTAGGGATTTGGGGGACCCGAAGCCCGTGAAGACTTAAAATTCAGGACATCGCTTTGGTCATCTGACAAGAGGATGTTGTTTTGTCAAGTGGAAACATTAGTTGCAGTAGAGCCCGGTCAGCTTTACGTGTTAGGATGAGCTACTCGGTCTCCACGAGTTGTGCCTTGGCCTGACGTCACGGGAGGGGTTCACTGTGCGTTTCACCATGTAGAAATTACTCCAATAGAGTTAAGCTGTGACAGGCAGAAGCCTGGGCTGCGTTATTGGCGCGGCAGCTCTACAGGCGTGAACTCACGTTTGCCTGGAGGAGAGACTTCTGGCATGGAGAGAGGAGGCTCTGGATGCGGTTATAGCCTCAGAGGTACACAGCTTGTCCTAAGTTAAGTCTACTGTTTAATCCTGTTTTCTACCTAAATGTTTGACTCAATACTTTCCTCTGACCAGAAGCAGAGGGAGTGGGCTAGACTGGGTGGGCTTTGCTTTCGGTGGCTGGATTCGGAGTTTGCCACTGCTAACAAAGGTGAGTTTTAATTTAGAATCAATCTGTACCTCAGAGTAACCACCTCAGAGAAGCGTGAGCAGAGGCAGTGCAACTTGCTGTTTCCATTTGTGTGTAACGATCACGGCAGCGCTCTGTAACGCCACCCTCTACAGCTGCCCTAGCAGTACGTAAGGACGCTGCAGTAGGAGTCCTTTAAATTTTGATATTTCAAGAGTGCACAGAAACACTTAATCTTTGTCATGATGACTCCTGATCGATGGTGACCTGGCGGCATTTACAGAACACTCTGATCGGTTTGTACCAAGCCACGGTGTGGAAGCCTTAAATGAAAGGACTAATACTTCAAAAATATCGAAATACCGATTCCTGTCAGCTCAAGCAAATGCAAACCTTAAAAGTAAACAATGCTATTCTATAAGCACTTTTCTCTGAGATTAGTTACATCCCCACACGAGCATAAATGCACAAAATAGGCAGCAATGAGACTTATTTCTCTACTGAGAAACAAAGAAGCACTCCTAGTTCTTGGCAGTTACCAGAGTGTTGGAATAGTGGACCTCTGTCATCTAAATTTTCCTCCTGTTGGTATACTTGGAAGAACTTGGCCAAATGTGTTTTACCTGATGGAGCTCCCCTTTCCAGTCTCTGCAGTACAGCTCAGGGTACTACGAAAAACAGCAGAAGCGTTAAGTCCCCCGTCCAGATCTCCCCACCACGAGCAATTGGCAAAGTGATGCGGAAGGGACAATCCCGGGCCAAGGAACCAGGCACTGGACAAAGGAGGGAGAACCTGAGACCATCCCTGTGCGGATACTCCCAGTGCCACGCTGCTTTCCAGCGTGCTCACCCCCTTTTCCCCCCGCTCTCGACCACAAACGCACCTGTCCCTGCCTCGCGGCAAAACTCCTCTGCCTGCTGTTACCTGCCCTGTGCTCTGCAGTGTCGGTTCTCTGGGCCAGCTACGCGTGGAGACGGTGGGCAGCGGGTGAGGTAGTGGGGACCCGCCAGGGCTGAACTGATTCTCCGTTCAGAGCTGCGGCAGGACCTTCTCCTGCTGTTCCTGAGAGACGAGCAGAGCACCTTGTTGCAGCGGTTGTGAAGGCTTTTCCCGGAGGAGCACCGTTCCTCGCCCTAACGGTCACGCACACAGCAGTAAGAGTAATTGCCCACACTGTGACGGGCGTTGCAGGGTACAGATCCCCTTTCCCCGAGCTCCAAGAGCTGCTGAAATGCTGCCCTTCATTGCACCTCCCGACAAGAGCAGTCCTGCTGCTTTACAGCTAATCTTGCAAGTAACACAAGCGTGAGCCGGCAGCGGTGGCCACAAGCCAGCGGAGCAGGAGACAGGTTGAATCTCAGCCTCAGCCCTCCCCAAAGCGCCAGTGGTGTTTCGCAGCACGGCTCTTCCGCACACGGAAGCGAAGCGCAGCCACAGGATAACGCTGGCTACTGATGTAGGTACAGATATATCTAGCAGTAGATCTAAAAACATTCATTTGGTGCCTTCTTTTTTCTTTTATAAAAACCCTTTTATAAATCCATAGTGCTGACGCACTGTCACAAGCTCAGGATACCAGAGAACATCTCAGGGAAAGGAGGGCAGTCTTTAAAGGACTTTTTTTTTCCTCTGGGAATCCCGATAACAGACAGTAGCTCTGATCTGGGGTCTCTCCACCTCCCAGTCCTGGTGTGACGTCACACCTGCGTGGTTTTCCTGGCCCCCGAGTCCCGCTGGCAGACCCGTCGCTGTGCCTAGAGCCCACCGAGCTGGTCAGGGCTCTGATTCCCGTTCAGCGTAGGGCTAGATAACGATTTCCTGGAACTGGACCTGAGGAAGCAAGCAGAGATGACAGACGAGGATACTTCTCTTTCCAGAAACAGTGTGGGCAAGAGGTTCCCAGGAGGCCTGTCACACCTCGCCACGAAGGCCATCACCCTCCGTACAGCCAAAGCCCCACTTCCCACTTTCCTGAGGCTCTGGAGCTGCCCCAGTTCCACCCGTGGTCACTACGGACCGACAGCGCGAGGCCATTTGTAGCCCAGCCGTGACACAGCAGGTTCCTTTGCTCCCAGCCAACTGCAGCAGTGAATTATGGAGGGAGGGAGTAACTTGGCTAAACTCATTTGGAGGAATATAATTTCCTGGAATTGGCCTTTGTTTGCCATTAATGTTTACTGTGTTCCCGTATCTCCTTCTATTTCTATTACTCATAACAATAAAGCCATTACATTTAAACACAAAAGCCAAGCCCACTTACTTTACTTCCTCGTACTTTTTGCCTCGATAAAAGTTACTCTTTTTAATCAGATACAGCAGCACCAGGTCACAAAAGAAAGCTCCCTGCAAACAGAAAGAACTTGTGTTTGATCTTTAGAGGAGAAGAGGAAGTGTTCTGATCCAGTTAGCAACGAGCATCAATTAAAGAAGAGTAACTTGTAGAAGCTGTATTTTCCTTCGCGCTCTATGTAATCTAAGGGGTATTTAGGCTGCAAGGTACATTGACAAATGCCTTTGAGACAGGAGACAGGCACACACCTGACGAGCAGTCCGAGTAGCAAACACTCTGCTGCAGGAGACACAAACCAACCGTCCCATTTTATCCTCACAACAGCTAAATGAGGGAGCTGGGCCCCAACACGTCCCTTTCAGTGTAAAAGAAATAAGCTTTTCAGTGATTTAAGTATCTTAGGCCTCATTAGATTTTTAATATATTTTGAGAATAATCATAGAATGGTTAAAAAATAGATGTAATCGTATAAGGTTGATTAATAGAACGCAGGTGCTTAAAGACAATACTCTGAGAACGATGCAAGCGCTGCTCATTTGTCCCTTGTGCAGTCCTGACCATGGCTGGCCTGAACCCCAGTCAAGCTGAACCAACAGAACAGCAAATGTAGAACATAATAATTGGTAGGAAATAAGTGATTCTAAGAAGTCTACAGGTGGACTTTGATGGATACTGTTTGAAGAAGATAAGAGGCTGTGGTGACCAGAACCTGCACCACTGAGCTACAACTTCAGAAGAGGAACTGGAACAGAACAGTAAGAATCAGCTGAAAATTAATGAACTTTTGAAACTACTGAAGAATGGAGAACTGGAGGACTTTAAAGAAACACTGAGAGCTTGCCAGACAGAAATATCTATTATGTAATGTTGTGTAGAATCATATCTCTAGAAGATGTACTTTGTTAGCCACGTGCCACTCACTGAGGTGATGGCCCAACTCTGAGTTGTTAATAAAGCAAACCGAGAGGTACCCACAGTCTGGCGAAATTCTTTAACATTTAGAAGATGCATTCACTTACCGCTCCCATGAGAGCAAGCCCCGAACCGATATTGATAATGGTGGGAATGATGTTAAATTTCCCTGCCTAAAAGAAAAAAGGCCATGAAGTAAAGTGACAGAACAACCCAAGAAACGAACTTGGTGGTGTGGTTTTACCCAGGGGAAGCTGCTAGCGCCTGTGGGTGTGTTTTGTCGGCAACAAGCAGGCACAACCCCAGGAGATTTGCAGTGAACGATCTTGGAGGCTAAAGGTCTGCGTGCGTCTCAGATCCAACTCTCCATGGCCGCATTTCTGAGCTTGCGTCATCCCTGGATGAGGCTTCTTTTTTTCTGCAGTGCATGTGCATGGAAAACAAGTCTCTGGGGCATATTTACTTCTGTCAGACTCTACATGAGCCTGTTTTTTGGTAGAAGAGATGCAGACTCATCCGCACTCCATCTCCTTTCTTATGTAGGGTTAGCTCCACGTGGATGAATAGCAGGAGCCCTTTCCTACGACAAGCCAGAGAGGCTGTCCTCATCCCAGAGCTGCCTTCCCACTGAGAAATGTCCCCCACCTCTGTTCTCCCCAGGCTCTGACATACTCTGGCCTGGGACCTCACCTTGCCATTCACCATCACATCAAAACGGATTCCATATGCTTTAATGAGCGTCCGGTAGTCGACCCCCTCCGCATCCCGGTAATATTTGGCAAACCTGGAATACAACAATGCTGATTTTAACTCCATCATCTGTTTTTCCCCACAAGAACCCATCTGAATTCACCTCTCTCTTCAAACGGCTCCATTCCCCTATCACAAACAGCTTTAGCTTGCCATGAGCGTGGCTCCCTCCCGCCACTGAAGCAGTGTGCTTGGCCGGGGCAGCGCCTGGTGCTACTTCACCACCAACCTCCAAGGCCTGCGAGTCAAACCAGCTCAGCCCAACTGTGGTACTGCATCGTATTCTGCTCTTTACTTACCTGAAGTTGTACCCAGAAGAGACTGACTTTTCTGCATACTTGTTATCCAGCCGGCTAAAAGAATAGTGAGGATTACATTCAGAAGGGGCTTTATCAAGATCACAGTTCCATTCAATCTGAATTCCTATCACACCACCCTTAACGAAAGAGAGAGACAGTGTGAGTTTTTTTAAGCTTAGTTGAATTATTGTGTCTTCAAATTTGTCAGATCCTTGGGCAAGTTTTCCCCAGGGATAAGAACAGCTGCATTTCTGCTTACAGACACGAGCGCACAGACTTCTGGATGAGCGAAGTTCATGCTTACGGTATTAGGCTCATTACTCTACACACCCCCCTAGCCTTCCCTGTGCTGCCATCCTGGGAGGAGGTTTCTCATCCCAGGACACCGATTTCATTAATTTAAGTGGTTGTAACATACTTCAGAGGAGAAGATGCTCTTTTATGCAGGGATGAGGTTCACAAGTGCAGCAGCCAACACAAAGGCTGCACTCTTCTCACCCCGTGCTTCCCGGGATGCCTCAGATTGGGTCCATCTTGCCCCCTGGGCTGCGCACGCCGGGTCGCAGCCTGTTTGGGGCTGCAGCCCCAGGCCTCCATGCAGAAACGTGTCCATTCCCTGCAGGGGAAGCCTCCCAGGCCGTTCTCTGAGCAGAGAAGCCCCACTGACCTTCAAATCAATAGTGTAGTAATGTTGAAATTAAACAAAGAAACCCTTCTGGCAGAGCAGCGGTTTGGGCAGCCCTGAATAACAGATAACCGACCCGACCATCCCTTCCAGAGGACCTATGTCGCCCTTCCTCCCGTTCCCTGGGGACAGGATAAATGGGACCAGCGTGACCTTAAGCACCAGCATCTCTCCACTGCTCCCTGGACAGGAGGCAGATCCTCGGGCAGTAACCAGTGGCTCTCCTCATGTCCACCCAGCGAGCAGTACGGCCAACTGGGAAGCCACATGAACCCAAGGGGCACTCCTACCTCCAAAGCCATTTCCTGGAAGTCGCTCCCAGCCCACCGGACGATGTTCCCCAGGAGGAAGATGGGGCAGTAGGGATGCTCTGTGCTGTAGCGACAGCTCTTCAGGTAGGACTCATTGTTGGTTGCCAGCACATTCATCCTGCATGCAGGAAAGAGGGAAATCCACCTTGTCTCCCTCTGCGTGCCCGCACAGCCTCTGCCACCATGACTGCAGAGACAAGACACTTCTCCAACACCCCTCACACACAACAGAAGTGGCACCTTGCCACCAGCCTTGTCACCCTGCGAGCCTCTCCACCGCTGGCCCAGGGAAAGCGGTCTGCCCACACAAAAATGACCTCCAGGCCAGGTGGGGACTAGGCCCGCTGAATCTGGGCTCAAGAAAGGATTCACACGGAGCAGGTTACCAAGGCGCTCCAGGCCACCTGGTTTTCTCAAGGAAAAAAAATAAAGATGCCAGAAATATCTAGCTGAGCCGGGGAGAATAGCAAGAGCACACTCCTTTCTGCACTTCTTTATTTTGTTCATATTGTAACAGCAAATGCAAACAAATAATTTTAAATTTGCATTTTCCCAGCCTTGTCCAGGCACCTTTGTTTCTATGGAAGGGGACGAATGTCTGGGAGCAAAAGCAGCTCAGGAACCTGACCATGCACCAGCTGGCGGACAGATCCATCTGCCTGAGAAGCTCTGGTGCCCCCCATGCTGTAGGAGCCATTGCAGACCTCATTTGGTGGACAGCTTTATCCCAGTTTCTGAGAAGCTCCAAGCCCTCATTATCTCCTTGCTCCCACACAGCCTGAAGCCAAAGGCCTCTCCCTGCGCCTTAGAAGAGGGAATATCCATCTCCCCAGCCCAACCCTCGGGCAGGAGAAGGACAGTGGAGCAAACTGAGGTTATTTACTCTGTGACAGAGAGGACAGGGGGATCTCTGAGCACCTGCACTTACTTGGAGAACTTAAACTTGGGGAAGCGGATTGAGTTCTTGATGTAAACAGTGAAGTTTTCTGCACTGGCGAGAAGTGGTTTCCTGGAAGAGAAGGGTTTGTTATCTGTCTGGTTTATGTTCATACCCTGCCCACATGTTTAAACTGGAATTGCCATTTTAGAAACAGCTAGGCTTCATCCCGTGGCACTAGGCCAGCCATGCCGCTTTCCCCACCCTGCCAGCAAGGAGCTGGTGAGGAGCGTGCAGGCTGAGGGAAAGCCCCGAGAGCTGGAAACAGCTCTGGGACAGCCGGTGAGCCAAGCAGGGGGGAGCAGAGGGCCAGTCCTGCCAGGGGCCATGCAAAGCTCCCTCCGGGGGCCATGCAGAGCTCTCTCCTGCGCTGGAACAGCCAGCATTCAAGCAAAGGTGCAAGCAGAGGGAACCCAGAAACCGCCCCGAGTGACACACAAGCCAAGCAACTCAAGCTTGGAAACAGCACAGGATGACCACGTACTTGGGCTTGGATCTTTTCTCCACTGGGCACCAGGCCAGTATCTCACAAGTCCCTCTGATGCTGTCCCCGTCTTTCAGACAACGGCCAGTCTTAACCCCTGCAGCACAGACATCACAGAAATAGTCACACAGAGCGGCCACCTCCTCTCCTTGCCTACAGGGCGCATGAAAAATCAGATGCTTTTCACTGCCACCCCGAAGCCCTCCTCCCTGCTGCGAAAGGGCCTCTCCGTTGGAACAACCACTCTCTTGTTGCTTCTCTGAGCAGCCTGGGGTGCTCTGGCCCAGCAGCCATAGCTG
Source organism: Pluvialis apricaria (assembly GCA_017639485.1). Classification (NCBI taxonomy): domain Eukaryota; kingdom Metazoa; phylum Chordata; class Aves; order Charadriiformes; family Charadriidae; genus Pluvialis; species Pluvialis apricaria. The sequence continues at coordinate 4,808,674 of CM030024.1, forward strand.
TGAGCAAGGCGGCAATCTTAATAAAAGATGGTAAAGAAAAGAGAGTCCGTGCCACTCTCTGTAACCAGCGCTCTCTGGGGTTGTAAGCAGGCTGATGCCTCTGAAGGAACCCGCCTCTACCAGACACAGAGCAGGAGAAGGGACCCTTCCCGTACCATTGCCAGCCACCACCGCTTCCCCTGCCGGGCAGTCCCCGTCCTTGTAACACAGGGCATCGGGAATGCTGACACTCTGCAAAGTGGAAGACGACAGAAGTGAGACCTATGGCAGGACACAAGACTCGGAGGGGTAAGAAAGCACTGCTGATGTGGGGCGAGTCCTCTATAGGATGGTGAACACTGAAAAGGTGCAGCTGAATTGGTAACTGCAGGTCATGTGCAAATAGCTCGACAGTATCACACCACCAGCAACACCACGGTGCAGCTACGACGTGCTGCTTTTGGGCTCTGCTCAGTCTGGAGAGGGACAGGCTGTGGAAAACCCCAGACATCACCTAGCACTCACCGAAACCAAGCAGAGGCCACAGCACTTCACCTTAAGAGAGAACTCTCTCTCTGATTGAAGCTATGAGCTCTCTGAGCCCGATATTACCCTCCCCTTGGCTACACGCTGGGTTCATGCAGCCACTAGAGGACAGCCGCGTCCTGAGCAAGCAAACCACGCTCTCGGCCTGGGCTACCCCTCTGCCTGTGGTATGGAAAATTAATCACTGCTACATGGAGACAACACTCCCTGGATGGCCAGTGTCGTCCTCCCCCAGGCTCCAGCCCATTCGGAACCACGTCTCCACAGAGGACATTTCAACATGACATGGAAAGACCTCGTGCCTTCGGCCCATAAGGCACGGTCTGGAAGGCAGTAAGCATCCTCTCGTGTCCTGAAGGTATCGAAAGCCCTTCCCAGGATGGGGTCGTAGAAATTCTCCTCTGCCCATAGCTAGACTGAGTCACCTCAAAATTGTTTCCCATGGCCTTTTCTGACCCTGTGCAATCACTGTTCTGGTCTCATCTCCAGCTGGGCAGATGTCCAACACCTTCAGCTAAAGTCAGCAAGACTCTACATGATCAGCGCCTCTGGAAATTCAGACAGCTGAACCTTCCAGGTTTGCAGTAACCAGTCTGATTTTCCCAACTGAGATATTACACTACAGAGAAAAACCGTTCGCCTTCCATCCTTCCTGTGTTCGTTGCTCCCCAGGTGTCCTCTGTCAGTTCTTACCCCAAGTTTTGTAGGGGTCTGGGGGCCAAGGGGCTCAGTTCTTCCTACCTCAGGACACGTGGCTTGCCTCTGGTTTGGGGTCACAATCAGATTCGTCATGACAAAGAAGACATTTTCACCCTAGAATAAACAAAGTAAGCAGGAAGAGTTAGAAAACCGGTTTTACTCTGAAAGTACCTGTTGCGAGGAGGATGCAGTTCTCTGCAGAACAGTAACACCTCTCTCTCTCCTGATGTTTTTCAGGCTGAGACACAACAGCGCCCTTTGGCTGGATGTTTGTTTGGACGAGGTTGGTGGCTCTCTGTGGCTTAAGGGATTCTTCTGCACTGATTTGGTGAGCAGGACTGCTGAGCCTGGCCTCGCTGGCTGCTCGGCAAGCACTTCTTCTTTTCCATAAGGACACAGTGCCTGATCAGGGATCAAAGGCCCTGTCCCGGGGCAGAGCCGCGGGTGTTTGTTCTCAGCCAGGGTCAGGCTCTTACAAGCCCGAACTCACGGATTAAGGCAGCGGAGCACAGCACAGGAGCAGATTTAGTGCAACACCACAGACATGCAATAAAACAACACAGAGCATTTCTAGCATGGCTGTAATAGAGAGAATGCAGATCCCTTTGTCGCGCCATTGAGATGACTGTCTGAGACATGTAAGGAGAGACTTGACTCCATTTTCATCCCTAAAATCCTTATTTCTGGCAGTGTAGTGTTTCCTCTGTATTTAGGCAAAGCCCTGGTATGCGTGGCTGACTCCTGTGCTGGAGCCTTCCTTTCTTTGCACACTTACAGCTTTTATTTGGTCCCTTCCCCACATTCAGCAAAAAGTTAAAATAGTTAACTTTTCCCCTGAGTGGTTTCCCCTTAACAACCACCCACCAAAGGAAACCACAGGAAAAAACAACCTGAAGACAGTTGTACAGTCAGCAAGAGGGGAGAGAAAGCAGCTTACCACGGCACTGCAGATGGAGGCTGGTTCCCCAGTCAGAAGTGAAATGAATGCCGAAATAAACCATGTGCTTCTACCATTTCTGCTCCATCCCGTGCACACGTGGGAAAGGGAGGAGGGTCAGCACCAGGCTGCAGCTACAGAAACACGGGCTGTCTCCCGGCAGCCCCCGGCACTGGGGACCCCGACCTTCCTCACGCCGAGGGGGCACACGTAGGCGTTAGAGCCAGCCCAAGGTCCTGGCGAGAGGCAGGGCAGCCCTGGGCATCTCGGACAAAAAAATCCTCACCCACGACAGGAACCAGCAGTGTGTCGAGCCCTGCCACCTGTAATGCTGGTTGCTTGTGTGAGTGAGCACCTGGTGATGAAATACCCGATCAGGAGCAAACTCTGGACCCCCAACCCCACAAGGCTGAACCACAACAGGGAATAAGACATTTCTGCAAACTTGTCAGAGAACAAGCCCCAGACAGCAACAAGTGAAGGATTCACCAGGCGAATCCATGTTCTACATTCAAACCAACCCCAAAGTACCACTGGTTGAAGGTGAAGCCTTACTCTTACGTACAGACAAGTAAATCGTTCAATTTACCGCTTTCTGCCTGCTGTCCGCACAAGACCCTGATCTTCCCCTTACGCCTTTCCATGCACATGTGGTAGACACCAGCAGGGCAAGCACAAACCGCCCCTGGCAAGCACAGCCGGGCAACTTCCAACCTGGTGCCGGGCCACATCTGCTGCCATCTTTTCCCCTTCAGCATCAGCTCCGCATCTCACTTTGTCCAAGTCAAGGAAGCAGCAAGGCAGGTTTAGCCAGACACATTTCAAGCAACCCTCATCACTCAAATTGCACCACATTTTCTTTCCATCTCCCCCGCCACCCGGGCTGCCCCGTGCATGCCTGCTCTAGCCCAGGAATGGAGGCGAGCAGACACTTTGCTCAGCTGAGCAGTCCCACTGAAATCCACAGAGCTTCTGCTGCGAGGTTCTGCTCACCAAGTGGCGCGGACCTTTGCGAGAGAGACGAGGCTGCTTTGGTATTTGTTGGAAACATCTAAGAGAAGGCACAGCATTGCTTTCTTGTAGCCCACCTCCTGCTTATTCACAGGAAAGACCTGGGTGCCTCACTTCAGCCTTCCCACCAGCAGCCACGCTGGAAGATGTCTTTCTACCTGAACAGCAGAGACAGTAGCAGTGGGGTGATGCCAACCTGTGGAGGGATGACATAGTCTGCAACATCCCACAGCCTTTCCCCCAGCTCCGAGGTGTTGGTGAAGGCTACGCCTTTCAGCTTGGTGATGACAGAGCTCTGGAGGGATGTGTCCGTGTCCTGATAGCCTTTCTTGACAACAAACACCCACCTGCAAAGACACAGCAGGCAGCGGCGTTAGCAAGTGGGGTCAGGGAACAAGTTAGCCAGAGAAGATTTACACCAAGGCCAAACACCGTTCAAGGGCATGTCAAAACACGCCAATGACACCAAACCCTCTGCAACTACTACTACAAATTTAGAATAAACCCTTTGACACAAGCTGCAACTATCTACAGCACCGGAGAGTCAGGACCAAGACCCCACACGCAGGGAAAGGTGTAATAATAACTGGTCACGAGGTAAAAAACCCAAACCTTCCGCCTCAGCAACCTCGATGGAAAGAGGGGAGGGCAGGGCTCTGCGTTCCTCAAGATGAAAAATAATAGAAGCTTTTGCAAGTTGCAGTGAAGTGTGTAGCTGGTTTTACAAATACATGACTCACTCCCATTTTAGCAGCCGGCCATTAGGCCACCAGTGCAACCACAGACCACGGCTGGGGAGATGCAGGTGAACCAAGTATCACTAACAGAAATCTGCAGGGAATATTCTCAGCTGGATACAGGCTCTGTTGTAAGCCAGTGCGATGGTAACAACCTGACTGCAGCCTGGCCTCTGTGCTGAGCTTCAGGCTTCTCACTAGCAGCCCTGGAAGAGCTGCTGCCTTGCTAAGCAGCCCAGGGAAAGGCTTTGCTTACTTCTCCCCACTGGAAGCAGCAAGAGCTCCATAGCACTGTGTGAAAACCTCTCTGGGTTAACTGAAACACCTCCGGTTTCCCCACAATACCCCCAAATTCACGTGCCAAATCATCCAGACCCTTGAGAAGCTGAGGGCGTCAGGGCAGGTTTTGGGGGAGGGATGCAGGCTGCATTTGCTGGCACAGCTGCCCTTTGCGGTGCGCTGACCTGGAGTGCACTGCTGCACGCAGCAGGGAAAGCAGCCATCTCGGGCTGAGCAGCCCCGACGGACACTGCCTTTCCCCTGCTACTTGTGACAAACCTGAATGATAACATTCCCCACCCCTGTGAAGTTTCCTACTTTCCTGTTTTCCCAAGAATAGTGTTTTTCTCTCCCAGGAGGGCTCAAAAGCAGACCCTTACCTTTTCTGCAGTGAATCGGGGAGGAAACGGTGGCTATGTGCAAGAAACGATGCAGAGGGGTTTGATGCTCACAACCCTCGAGGCAGGCTCTGAACTGGTATGGGTACGTAATGAAGCAGTCAGACATCAGAGTAACGCTGCCCACCTCTGCGCTACGCTGGTAGCCCCCAGCCACAAAGGAGCCACTGCAGGCGCCATCAGCGACAGCGCCAAAGGGCTGCAGAAGGCACTAGACGCCTAGGGAAAAAAATAGCCTGTATGGCCCAGAGAGTCCCTGAACACTCGTGGTCACCGGTCATGCTATATCCCTTTTGGACGGAGGATGTGTCCTCAGTAATGTTATCTGCAGGATTCCTCCTGTAGCAGCTACTACATGCCAGACTGCTGAGACTTCATCTCTGCCCTGCTAACTAAAGCAGGCTCTGAACTGTACACCTTTCTATAAATAAACCCAGCACGTAAAAACGACTCTGCTATATTTAATCAGTGAAAACAGGAGGTGTGAGAAAGGTGAAGGGACTCAGAAGCACAGACAGTGAGGGTAAAGATTCACGAATCACATTCTGCAAAGCCTCAGAAACTCAGGAAGCAATGGCACAGGCATCACATAGGCTGGATAATTCCAGGTGTGAGTATTGCTGTGTTCCTTACATGTCAGCCTGACCAGCTTCTTGCAGAACTGGGCCTTTTCCGAGAGGTGCTCTGTCTATCTCCATGCCAGCTCCCCCTGCTCCGAAATAAACGCAAGGCAGCTGACTTTCACGCTGCCTCAGCCTCCACAATCCCGGTTGCTGCAGCCCACTCCAGCAAAGAAATCCACCACTTTGCGCTTGGTTCCCTCCCATTTAGACTTGAGCATGTCACGCAGCCGTGCAGACAAGGCAGGTTTGTCCCAAGGCTCAGCAACCGTGGCCATAAATGCTATTGTTTCGAATGAGTCAGGTGTTAAGGTTTGGCACCTTTCCCACCGAATACAGACATAAAAGCTTAAATAATGCAGTACAAAGCCATAGTGCCATTTGATCTATTTTTAACCCTACGTTAATCTGGAAGGTAGAGCTGAATTTAGCAATCCCTAGCAGCTGAAAAATCAGATGTAAGTCTATCAGACATTACAAACCCCAGCTGTATAAACAAACATAACTATCTGCATTAAAATCACACAGCATAGCAAGCTGTCACTGTACGCAGAGTATCCTCATTAACCTTCATCACAAGACAGCAAGCAAACGCAACCGCGGCAGCATGTGAAATGCAGGGCGATCCTTACCCCACCAGGTAAGCCAGAATGGAGAGCTGCACCACTCGATAGAGAATCCCCACCTTCTTGTTCTTCGCAATGACGTATTTCTCTGTTTTATAATCAAAAAGCGACAGAAATAAACCCTTCCAAGCCACCTGCCCCATGCTCCCGGCTCGCTCTCTCCCGGCGGCTGGAGCAGGCAGCAGCGTTGGGAGCTCGCATTATCCACACGTGCTCCGCATGGAAACCTGACACACCAACCCCTTCAGAGCGAGAGGCTGATCTCCTCCTCCTCCCATCAGCTGCTCGCCGGCAGCAGCTCTCGGGACAGAAACCAGCAGCTGCACTGACACGATATCCTCCCTTCGCTGCTTTCCAGCTCATTCATCCTCCGGGGAAGCCCCCGCCTCGGTTTTGCTCCCGAGCTTCCTTCTCTCCCCCACAGCCACAAAATGGTTATAGTGAAACATGGTGTAGCGTGAAGCCATGTCACAGCACCCAAGCCGACAGAGCTATAGTCTCTCACTGTTACGCATTAACGCTTTTCTTCAGCCTTTACATGATGGCAGAGCACCTGGTTAAATTTTTAATTTCTTAAGCGTTTGCATGAGCAATGAGAATTCGGGTCCTTACCAGTTGTCCAAAATACCTGCCTGGTTACTACAGCTTCAAAATACCTGCCTGGTTACTACAGCTTCCCATCAAAAAACCCCAACAACTTAAGAAATGATAAAATAAATTCTGCCTGTGGTTAAGGGATCAATCACCATCACATCTCCCTAAAATGCGCAACGAGTGCCGAGCTAGGCACGTACCGATACAGAACACAGCAGCTGATGAAATACCGAAGGGAGAGGAACAGTTTAGCCCTCACTGAGGGAAGAATTGTTTACCAGGCAGTAGTGCAAGGGATGGCTCCCAGTCTCACAGAGGCGTTTGCACATGCAAGGACATGAAAAGATCATTCATTAAACCAAGAAGGGTGGACACTGTCTCCTGGCTAAGGAGGGAACAGAATGAGCTCTGAGGTGGAAAGTTAAGTAAGCCAGGACCTTCCAGCAGCCCGGCTAAAAGCGCTAACGTACCTCACCGAGAGGAGATCCAGCTGCAAGCTGGGATCCGAACTGGAGTGTGTCCATTCCAGGGGGATCCCGTACCTGTGTGCTTGTGGGAGACGTCTCCCAGGGGGTTCTTCTGGGATGGGACCGCTCGTAGGCTGACTCTATTACAGTCTGTCAGAGAGATGAGGTGGTATATCAGGCATAAAGGGCAGGGTTTACTGTGCTCACACCTGAGCACCTAATTAGCTCACGGGGCTTTGTCAGGACCAGGAAGGCTCTTGAGATTACACAGTACGGAACTGTGACACATGCTTGAACACAGATCAAGAGTGGGTCGCACTATGGAGGCAGCAGGCAGCGCAGCGAGGTGATCTGCTCCAGCACACGCCTCTGCCCTACGCTACTCTCTTCCCAGGGAGAGTAATTCTCAAGACTTCAGGTTTTATGGAAATGTTATCCTTCGCCTTCCTGAAATTCCGTATCAAATTTAAACAGATGGATCAGATTTTTAATGAATATGTGACAAGGTTGCTCCAAATCACAAGAGAATCGCAAACAGTGTAATAACGAACAAAACACTATCCTCAAAATACCTCACTTTGTCCCTCATCCCACAGCCATCCCTAGAGCTTCCTTCTGCAAAGCGAAGGAAACCTTTCTCCAGCAACTGCAAAACTAGAACAGAAATGTGCCCGTGGCCTCCTTCTAACCCAGCGGCTGCTGCGCTCCCCGGCTCCAGTCCCAGGGCGGGAGATGGTTCAGCGTGTGGCTCTTTCACGAGGGGCTCCTGGGGTGACGGGCAGGCTGCCGAGGGAGTCACCCCCCACTCCTACGCACCCCCCTGGTCGCTCCTCTGGCTCAGGGTTAGCCCCAGTCCTGCTCCCAAACTCTGCAGCCGCCCTTCAGCCTCAGCACAAGCGAAGGGCTGGTCTTGCTCACTTCTCCCACTCCCCACGTCCCCCCCTTTCCCCATCTGCACACCCCACATGGGGAACCCCACTTTATCTCACAAAACATGTTGCCTGCTCCCCAAGTCCCTCCTGGAGCCCTCTTTCTCACTCAGGCAGCTGCTACTCATGGTTTCCCTTTTCCTCAAATGATATTTGGCCATTGTATCTGCTCCTCCTTACCAGATGCCTACAGACCAGACTGCCACTAGTTCCAGTCCTAAACATCTCTGTGCGAGAGCCCGAAGCACAAATAAAAAGTCTTAAAACATATAATAACCAAAGAAGACAAAACCCTCCAAGCAAACACACTTCTGCAGGGAGAAGGGAGACCACAGTGGTCCATGAGGCCAGAAACGAGTAAGGAAGAAAGGCAGGCTCAGCCTATCGTCCCTCGCCGCTGCCCGGACGCCAGAGCCGAGCTGGGGCTGGGCACAGGGAGACTGACCCAGCTCCAGGAGCTACAGCCCTATGGAGATGGGAGCACCCTACAGGAGCCACCACCTGATCTTCTGCCCAGTCTGCTCCTAGAGCAGACACTTTGCGAGCGCAAGCCACTGGGTGACAACCGAGCATCGTTTCTGACCATGGGTCTGGTCCCACAAGAATACCATCTGCTTGCCCTGGCCCTGCTGGAACTGCTCCAGGGACAGGAATAAACAGCGAGTATATCCCACAGCTCAGCACCACCTCCACCATTGCTCCTGCTGCACTAAGAACACCCAAGTTCATGGACAAGCGAAATATCAGTGGAAACAAGTCAGCCCTTGGTGGTGTCTAGAGACACCCCCCCCCTTCATCACCATCTTCCCTGTCTCGCTGGGTGACTGCATCGGCTAAAATCAAACTAAGAAACTTGCTGACAGTTAAGTGCTGTGTCACCTCCTGGCCTGGTTTTACTTAGTAGCACAGACACAGGTCTGCTAGGAGTTTTTGTAATTATTTTCCAGGTCAATTAATGTGAGAAAAGATTTACACAGGTTAGAAAAAATGTTCCTTAGAGTGAGAAGTGCTCCTGCTATAGGCGTGACCTGAAGATGTCAACCAGGTTTGGTCACTAGGAAAAAAAAAAAAAAAAAAAAAAAAAAAAAAAGAGGATGTAAAACTGATACTTTTCTTGGTTTTTTAGAGCCACCAAGTAGAAGCACATTTGCAATAGTTGTTTTTGAATAAAAAGCTTCAACTTGTATCAACCGTACCCCAGAATTTTCTGAATACTGCTAAGCACAGGCTAAATTTGTGCTGAGAACAGTGGTGTTGGCATGCTCTTACAGATATTGGTTTTATCACCTTCTAGTTTTCACAACCTTATTTTTTCTCTTGCCTGGAAATCAAGATTACTGGCGTGTTTCTCAAAGTATCTGTTGGTTGTTCAAACATGGGCAGCTTCATTCCCAGGAGGGAGTAAATAACCTAACAAAATCTAATCATCATCAGTTAAAGAAAAAAAATCCAGTAGTTTCTCTTAGTCCTTCTCAAGGGACAGAGGCTGGACCTCTTCTGCAAGATATCTCCTTCCTTGAGTCCAACAGTTTTAATTTCTCATGGAAAAAAACAGTTCTGCTCCTTTCCCATGAGGGCTATTTGCTCAGTCTGCAAATTCTCCCGGGGAGGATTTTTCCTCCAGTACTGAAACTCTCCCTTCCTCTCTCTCTTTTTTTATCCCTGACATGTTACACCTATACGTAACTCCTCATACTGCTCACGGTAATTGCCTTCTCATTATTCACACATAGTCACAGGACGCACGTCCCTGTCTGCCCAGACTGCTCCGCATCTACATTTCCCTCCACCTGCCAGTAGCTCTTTGGTGTCAAGCTGTCCCACAGCTGAACTCAGCCCAGTCACGAGCCCGAAAATGCCATGTAAAGGGACTGTGGAAATGTAATTTTAGACCCCTGCCCTGACACAGCGGAATTTGAAACACAGCAAGGTCACATCTGTCTCTCTATGGTGCTGTACCATAAAAACATTTCAAGATCAGCCCAATAATATCTTTAAATCACACCCAAAGGAGGGGACAGTTTTCCAGGCAACAGCAGACAGCCCTGGCCAGTACAGGCGTGATTCACGAGCGACTGCTGGAGGTGCCCGTTTTAGCCACTTGTCTCATTTGCTTCCAGTTCCAAACCTTCACCCCCAGACATTAATTCTCTCAGTGATCCCCACTCCACCCTTTACCGAGCTATCGACTGCAGCGGAAAATATCGACTCCCACATGCATGATGGCTCACTCATAAGATGCTGAGACATTTCTGAAGCACTGGAAATGCTCCTGCAGCAAATGCCTGAGCGATGCAGATGCATCATCCTTTAGAAACAGGCGCCAGACCAGTTACTGAAATAGAAAGCAGACGAGGAGCAGAGGATGTAAATAGGAGATGAATTATTTTGGCAAGGAAATGAACAGTGGAAGAGGCAGAGGTCAGCTCTCTCCATTAGCGTTTTTTTCTTGTAGTATCATACTTCTAGGTCAACATCTAAAAAAAACCAAGGGGAAGAGTTGAACAGGTTGAAAGAGGAAGCTGCTTTCAAATCTCAGTCCTGCACATGGAAACACATGGAAACCAGTAACATCAAGCACAAGCTGCTTTCTGAAGAGGATGGGTTTGGATGCAAGAACAAAGAAACGTGTGTGCAGCCTGCAGTGAGAAATGCTCCGTTCGGCTTCTCTTTTAATCCTCATTGTGATTTTGCAGTGTAAATAAGAAGTAGGTTGCCACTTGCCAATGAAAATTTGACAAAAATCAGCCTTTTGTCCTTCTAACTAGCACCACTGCACACCCAGCCACAATGGAAGAGGAAATCTTTCTTTCACGAGCTATTCGAAAAACATTTGGATTTTTTTTGCCTGGAAAGGGAACCCGTGGAAAGAGTCTTTCTGTCATTATCCACAGAAGCATCCAAACCTGTCTGTAGGAGTGAGAAATGGAAGCGTGCTGAAGTTCCAGAATATATTCTCTCCTTGACTCAGCTCATCATTTCCAGGAGAGCCATTTTCAGCCTTTGAATGCGTTCCAGGTTGCTTCCCCAAGCCTTGAATCTCCTGTACAGTGTGCAGGAGGTCTCGTTATCATTAGCTGGAGTGTTTATCCATGCCTCTCCCCTAACCAAGAAGTGAAAGTGCTTGAAGAAGAGGACCAAAGAGAGGAGAGAAAAATTCTGCACATCTAGTGAAACTAATCCATCACGCCCTGTTCTGAGAGAGAGCTGGCACTGAATTGGACAATGGAAATTAAACGAAAATGCACATAAACCACCACTAGATTAAGCGCAGGGATAGCTGGAACAGCAGCATTATGCAGTGCTGTATTGCAACGTTTTCACCTTCTGAAGTCAGCCAATAAAAGTGTCATTGGGGAATAAGAGGAGAATGTTAAAGCCTGAAAGCTGAATGGTTTTAACAAAATGTGTGTTCACATTAACCGCTGACTTAAAGGTGACACTCTGCTCTTGAATATACCTGACAGATCAGTTTTTTAATTCTTTATCAATCCTGACCTGGAAAGATATGAAACTGGTCCTGGTTTGACAGCTCTACCAGAGCGTACCTTGCTGCAAGTGCTGAGGAGACCCTTCCCTCACCTTCAGAACATAAACAGCGAGAACGTCGAGACTGAGGCCTCTGCCCTTTCCTCCCTGGAATTACCAACGGGGAACTCTTTCCAGCCATGGGAAAACATACGTGCTACTCGGACTTGACCCCCAGAGGAGAAGGTTTCATGAGCAGCACCCTCAGCCTGGCACCTGCCCTTGCCTTGGCTCTGGAGGCTGGTGGTGCTGGAAGCCAGTTAGTTGCGTGTTGATGTGTCCCAGCTGTGCTGCACAGACGTACTGGAGCCGCTTTAGCCCAGCTGGCAGAGTCGGAGCAACCTGCTCGCAGCAGCCCAGCTCCATTCCAGCGCATTCACCCTCTTATTATAAGAGACAGGAAACTTCTCTTTTGAGCTGCAATCCAATTAGCCCCCAAATAAAGCTGCCCCAACAGGCTCTCAAACCCAGCAAAGCACTTCATGGCTCCTATCTGATGCTCTTGCGTCAGCACCCTGCACTTAATAATGAAAAACTACTTATGCCCTTTTCCAGATAAGCTCCCCTGAGCAGGAGACCCACTTCACTTCCTCCTGCTAACCGCCAGGCCACCGCACTCCCACGGTTCAATACATGAACCTGTCAGCTTCCGAACGCGCTGAGGGAATTATAACCCAAGGCTTGCAAATCCTCCTGGCATATGAGAAAGACATAAGCAGCTGGTATCACCCCTGATTAAAATAGCATTGCAAAATGCATCCTGTCCTCCCCTTCAAGGATACCATTAAAAAGCTATTTCAGATACATCAGCTTTTGTCAGGCACCACCCACGTCCACACCTCCTACTCCTTGGTCAGATCACCGCAAAAATAGCCACCATCTATCAGGCCATGCTCACCTCCAAGAAGGTAATATCCAAACCTGGAATGATCCAGAGCCAAGCCAGGACTCGGAGCTAAGACAGCGGATGGGGATGGGTGATCAGCACCAGTAGAGAACAAGCATCTGTTCTTGCTCTCCTGGGCTACCAGCAGCATGGAGAGTCGCCTCTCCTCAGCAGAGCAAGACTAAGTCAGAATAACAATCCCCTCCAGCCTAATGAGCAGTATTAGGAGAACAGACCCGAATGGAAAAGAGTTTAGGACCTGATCCATGGTAGTCTGTATTTCCTATTCAAAAGCAAAGAGACCCTCCCTTGCCCGAGAAGCTGTGCGTCTGCAGGCACTGCCACCTTCGCATGACGGATAAAGGTTATAAATGACCGTTACGGCTCAGAGGCCTCTAGGACGTCTGCAGCAGCTCCTCTGCCCATGACACCTGGAGCCCAAGCAGCCTGCCGACACGTTAGCCTGGCTGGGGTCAGATGTTTAACGACTCTGAACGAGTCAACTTGCAAATCTTCACCCATTCGGGGAGATGGCATAACCGTGCCACTGCCAGAGCGCACTAAAGTCAGGACCACACAGCAAGGCCGCAAATGTTGACAAGGCTTTTGCACAGGGGATTTTGTTCAAAATGCAGATTGCAAATAAATTTAGAAGCAGACACAGCAAGGCTTCCGTGGAAACAGCACAAAAACCCAGCTGTGGTTTGGATGACTGCGAGTCTTGGCAGTCTTGACTAATCCCTTAAGTGCCATCCAATTACTGCAAATGTGTTTGGCATCTACTATAGCAATTGCAAAGAATTAAATGGTCGGATGGCACTCATCGGAAATTACAAGTCACAGAACCCTGTAATGCATTTAAGAAAAAACATCTAAAAAGGAAAATAGCATTACCCACTGCAAGAACTGACCTCCTTGAGAGCCATAAGGGACAACAAAAGGGATCCAAGTAATGAGGGAAACTTAATTCAGAGAAGAAACTAGAAAAAAAGGAGAGAAAGAGGGAGAATAACAACATTGGGTGAAGGAGGGTTTGTTCAGCCTTGAGAAAACTCTCCTTGCAACTCCTTATTCTTAGCACAGCTTCTACAATTAACACTCCTTCCCTTAGGAAAGTAATCAAAAAACTACAAACAGCTTTTTTGGTGACCAGACTTACCAAGTATGGTCTGACTGTAGAGATCTCCAGGTGCTTCAGAACAGGTAGGACTTCAGTGTGACATGGAGAAGGTCTGTGGTTCTTGCTGCCCATCCTCCCTCCCAACTGCCGGTACACCGCCGTCCTTTCACTGACAGTGACGCTCAGGGGAAGACCTGTGTAGAGCAGTGGAAAAAGCAGACAACACGTTTCCCTCCCCTAAGAAAAGCCAGCATGCCTCAAAACTTAAAAAAGTGAATAAGAAAGGAACCTTTGAAAAAGTGCCTTCCTTATGCCGCCACCACCTCAGTCGCTACTGTACACAGAGGAGCAGCTCTCTGCCCTGAAGCTCTTCAAAGGGATTCTCTCTCTCAGTCCCGCATATTCTGTTTTCCATGTACTTAATTCCTCATAAAGTCCTTCCACACAGGGACATGCAAAGAAGAACATCTTTGTAACAGCTCTGCCAAAACCCGGACAGAGTGAGGGAGAGCAGCCCCAGGGACACGCTATGCTACCTGGGGCACAGCAAAACGCTCAAACCACCGTCAGCCAGCCAGTGCGATGCGCGGTCAGGCTTCTCTCGCAAGAATTTCTTTTCAAAGAAGATGCAATTGAAAACGCTACAAAAAAGAGGATTTACACAAAGTGGGGTGACAGTGCAGCTGTTCAGACCAGGCAAAGCACCTTTCTTTCCAAATAGCACAGAGCTGTTACAACAAAACCCCAGACACAGGTGGTTCTTTGGTTCAGGCAGTAATTTGCTTTCCGAGCTCTCACCTGGGAAGTCTTGTTTCCTCAATCCCTGGTGCTTGTAAGCAGCTTTGGAGTGGCTCACATTGTGTATGCAGCTCCAAGGAACTCTACAATCAGCCAGGGAGGAGAGAGAAGGAAATTTAAGCCAGAAGAATGGCTGCAGCCGCTGATTGAGCTGGATGCCAGCGCGAGACCTCTGCACCTCTCTCTCTCATGCTGTTCAAAGTCACACAAGGGCCTACATTACTCAAACAGTATCTCGCTGTGGTGCCTCATACTTTTGCCCTAAGCAGGCAGGCCAGTGTGCTTAGCACCTTTAAGTTCCGGCAAATTTAGAGCTAGGACTCAGCCAGACTTGCACAGCCTGCAGGATGCCCATCCCGTCAGGAAGATGATCCCTGTAATAGCCGTGAAGAGACACATTAATAGCACTACCTGGGCACTAGACAGGAGTTTTACACGGAAACTTCAACAAAGGCCACAGTTTGCCTGTTAACTTTAGTTTTCCATCAGGCGATACTGGTTAAGCCAAAGGAGACAGGAACTGGTTTGCCTTCTGAAGATCTGAGCGAAAAATCTTTGTTTAATCTACTGCTGTGTGTAAACACACATTGTGGGGTTTATGGTTAGCCAAACGTGACAGAAATAAACCAACAACACAATCAGCTACAGAGAAAGCCACAGAGAGGAACAGTACCAAGTGTCCGTACTTGTCCTTTTTTGGAAACAGCCAACACCTGAGGGTGCCTGAGATCATTTCATTGCTCAGGCAAGAAAACGCCTGGCACTGGCTGACGCCAGCCACGGGGTTCGGCCAGGCACCTTCTTTCCCCAAACCCTGTAAATTGCAGCTACTGATAATCTGCATCTGATGAGCTGAGATTGCTTATAGTTCACCCTACTTTCTGGCACACGTGCAGCAGGGTGGATGGCAACACTGCAGCTCCCTGCTCGGCTCTGCCCTCGATTCAGGGTGGTGAACCATGCCCGCTTGGGGGAATATCATCTCCTCATACAGGAGGCGTCTGTCTGAACTGGCAACGAGGCCCATCATACAACTTTTGATTTGTCACCAAATCAGGGTTTGAAAGCAACTGAAAATGAAAAATCAGAAATAAGATTGTGAGGTACAAAAAAACCTATTCGCCACATACGCACGCTTCTGATTCCAAGAACCAGAAACATTAAGGGTTAAACTTTACTGTGTTAAAACACACAAATGTGTGTATATATATACATCGACGTATACGTATATACATGTACATGCAAAATGCTTGTCCCTCCATTTTCATTAGCAGTAGCAGGATCGGAAGCTTCCCCTAATCCATTTCTATTTCAATCTGTTCCGAAGCTACTCAGCACTAAAATCAATTTAAGAACCACTCAGCATCACAGCAACTAAGACTGCAATCCAATACATAAATCTAACAGGCTCCGCGATGAAATTTTCCCAGCATATCTACAGTAAGGCAAAATTTCTCATGAGGACTCTAGTTTATCAATACCAGGCAGTCCCTCTATGATAAATAGCCTGTTCAAATTAAACAAGCAGGCAACTGGGTTGCCCAAAAGAGCCGGGCCCTATGGTCAAAACAGCAATTTGGGAGAGTCCCGAGATCCAGAGCGAGCCATAGCTCTACAAAGGAATGTGAATTGTTTTGCATCTCAGCCAGACTTTGACTCCGCTAAAGAGAGACTCTCTCTTTTTTCCAAAAAGCCAGTGAAATAGCACAGAGCTTTCTGCTTCGGCCAGCTTAGTCTTCAGGACGTATCTTCTTGCTCCGCCATAGTTTTATAGTTTCTTTTGAAAAAGTCACACTGGGGAAAATTGAAAATAACTTTTTAAGTCTTTGTGTATGCATTAATTTTTGCTTTTTCTTAAAACAATTTAAAATTAAAATTTCAAGTTTTTCTTTCTCAGGGTTACAGTAAGCGAAGGAGCGAAGGCAGGATGCAACCCAGGTATGACATCTGGCAGAGCTGTAAGCCTGAAGGCCTACATTGTTCAAAACTCCTCAGAACATCCATAAACACTTCATAATGTTCAAATATTCTGCAAAGCACTTTAAAATGGGACTTGAGACGTTATACTGAAATGCTCAGAATAGCTCAAAATAAAAGACTGAGGTTTTGCAACAGGAAGCGGCAGATGTTCTTCACTGCGCATTTGAAAATATTGCCCTCATACTTAGAGAAATGTTAAAAAATGTTAAAACATTTAACAAAAAGATTTCTGTTTTGTTGTGTGTGCTTTAATGTTACCCACTTTCCAGAGGAGCAGAATAACGACCAGCAAGAGAAGTCCGCCAACAGAGCTTCCTATGGTAACAGGCAAGCGATCAAACACTTTGTCTTTCAGGCAGACAGGGGTAATCCGGAACTGAATCAAGGCGAATCAGCACACGCCATACTGAACCCCAGTTATTTTTTCATGGTTAGCTTTTAACTGAGAAAGCTGCACAGCTTGAGCTAGCATTCGACCTTTAAACTATGCTCAATGCACCTTCAGCCTACCTGTGCAGGGACTTTGCAACACAATATGAAATATCTTTTTTTTCATTGCAAGGCTAGTCAAGGGAGTTAAATTTACTGAGTCTTCCTTACAAGTTTACAGTGATTACAGCAGTGACCAGTGACGGTCTTTCACATTAAAGAAGAGCATGTCTTCACTAGGGAAAGAGAAGGAATATTCATGTTGAAATCCCTGAAAGGACAGGAGGCCTCTGTGTTAGTCGCAAGTGTCGCAAGAATATGATACAGAAGCCTAAAAACCTTTCTGATACACACTATCAAATATCGTCCCTCTGCTTTTATGCTATGGTCAAAAACCTGATTTCACTCAATTCAGTGGCAGAACAGAGGTTAGCTTCAAATGGTCCAGAACTCTGGGAACGTGATTGTTTCTCTAGATTCAGCAAAAACATCTGGATTTCTCACTTGTTCCTCCCCCAAGAGAAGAACCAAGCTCCCTACATACACAATGCTGATAGCTCAGTGTTACGCTTCTCTTCTTTCAGGCCCAGACATAGCTCTCTGCTGAAGGTGATTTTCCCAGGGACCAGCAGAGCAGTTCTGCTTCGTGAGAACTTTGGAGAAAGAAATAAAAGGAACAAAGTACCAGTTGCTTTTCAGACTTTTCAGAAAAACGTGTTGCAACAGCAAATCCTTATTCAGACTGTAAGCACCACGCTGTACAGTGCTGCCACCAAGCTGTGTCTTGTGTATATAACCTCATGTGTCACTCGCTGGTGAGAAATTGTCTGAAACGATGAATGCCTGCGGTACTGTAAGAGCCATTTCACGAGGGGCAATTTTTGAAGGAAGCAAGAGAACCGCAGCATCTTCTAAGTGCTGAGTGCCTCCCGGGAGACACTGCTACGCATCACCATCAGCCTTGCTCCGCGGGGTCAGAAAATAGCATCACACGTGGAAGAGCAACGTCTCCGCTGTGATGCAGAAGGACTCCTTACCCCGGGGCTCTGGTGGGCAACGGGTTTTAGCGAAGGCCGCGGAGCGCAGTGTGCTGCGCACAGCTGGCGCGAGCTGTTTAAAGACAGTTCTGCTGTCACGGCGACACCGCCTCTGTCCGTGCGGATGGAGCAGCGCACGCACCGACGCTGCTCATCCCGAATGCCCTCAAATGCAGCGGAGCGGCTCAGTCCCCGGCTGCCACGCGGCTCCGTGGGTTTGTCCCCGCAGCGGCACCGCTCACCTCCGGCTCTGTGCCGCCGGAGCGCTCCCGTTCCCCGGGAGCGGGAACGGTCCCCGGCACCCGTTCATCGCCCACCCCGCGCTCCGCCGCCCGCGGGCACAACGCGCGGGAAAACCGCGGGGGCGGGGCCAGACGGGCCCGGGGGCGGGGCCAGACGGGCCCGGGGGCGGGGCCAGACGGGCCGGGGGCGTGGTCTGACCGTGAGGGGGCGGGGTCAGACGGCAGGTCCCGCCCCCTCCCGGGCGGGGCGGTGCCGCACCGTCCTCTCGCCGCCGCCGCCGCGCTCTCGCGATACGTCGTTTGAACGGTGGCGGGCGGGCGCCGCGGCTCCCTGTCAGGCGCGCCCGGGCCCGGCGTCGCCGCCATGCTGCTCCAGCCGCGCCTGCTCCGCACCTACTCCCGCCGCGGCGGGCACCTCCGCTGGCTGCCGCCGCCCGACCGGTGGATTTCGCCGCCCCGGGACCCCAAGCGGTTCTTCAGCTCGACCTCGGCCGGTTCCAGCGCCCTCTCCGCCCCCTCGGAAGACCCCGACTTCTCGCCGCCCGGCAAGCGCTCCCGCCCGTCCCCCGGTAAGCGCCCCGCCCGCCCATGGCGCCTGCGGACCCGCCGCGGCGGCGCTGGCGCCGCCGAGAAGGAGAACCGTCCGCCGGAGCCCACAGTCCGCGCTTCCTCCTCCTCCCCGTCCCCGTCCCCCGCCCGTCCCCGCCGGCGGCGGCAGGGCCCGTCCCGCGGGGCGCGGCGCCCCCTCCTCTGCAGCACCCCGCAGTGGTCGTCCCCCGGCAGCGCCCGCCGCCGGCCCCGCCGCCGCCAGGCCCCGCCGGCCGAGCTCTGCTCCCTCCTCCTGCTCAGCACCACGGCGGAGGGCGGCTCGGGGCTGGACGGCAGCCTGGAGCTCTTCTCGCCGCCGCGAAGGCAGCGGCCCGCCTCGGCCGGCAGCGCCCGGAGGTCGCCGGAGTCATCTCAGGGAGGCCCGGAGCAGCTCCCGCCGTTGCCGGGGGCTGACAGCAGCGCCCGGGAAGAAGGGGCTGGAGGGTCCTGTCCAAAAGGCACGGGTAGGAGCGGTGAGCCGGGCACGGCGTCGCCAAAATCCGGCAGGGTTCTGAGGGCATCGGTGCGGGGACCCTGCTGGGAACAAGCTGCCCTGTCCCCACAGAAAGTCACATCCACTCCTCGGGTGCCGCTGCTTCCCCTTAACGGTAAGCCACAGCGCTCTGTGCCGTACGACGGTGCCACTCCTGACGAGCCAAGTGATGAGTCAAGGAGAGATTCAACAAAAGGAAGCTTGCGGTGTCAGAGAGGCAAAACCAAGAAGTACCAGCTTACGCCCGTGGTGGTCTTAGACCCTCAAGAAGTGCCAATGTGGTTGACCAGCATGAAACGCAACGAAAAGGCAGATATTCAACCTGTCTGCCAGCAGCCAGTATCTCCTTTAGGCCTTCAAGGTACCTTGGAGAATAAACATAGAAGTGCGGGGATGGTTTCTGGAGGGGGAAGTACCTGCAGAAAGGCCTGCATCAGCGGCTTCAGTGCCAGCCGGTGGGGGAAGCAAACAAGGCTCCGTCCAAAAAGGCACAAAAATAAGAGACAGCAGCAGCCTAATAACTCCTTTTTCAGACCACAGATGAGGCAAAGAGGAACGAAGAAGGGTGCTCTGGAGCTGCCTGTAGACACAAGAGACAATGGCTGTTCATTCCTCAATAGCTCCCATTCCTGGGGTAGAATTCAAGCATCTTTGTCCTTCCATAAGAAGAAGAAAGTAACCACAGAAGAGAGTTTCTGCAACAGCATCCTCTCTACTTCTTCTGTGAAATGCCACCTTTCGGGGCACCGTGCCACCCAATCTGCTGGTATGGCTCAGTGCTGCACTTGGTCTGCTTCCTCCATGATCCTGCTGGCTCCCAGCAATTCCTCTTCTGTCCTGGAGCTAATGCTTACAGACGCAGAGAAGGTGTTTGGGGAATGTCACCAAGAGGGGCCTATCGCTTTTGAGGAATGCATTCCTTTAGATAAGATGAAAGACTGCAAGAAAATTGGAGAAGGGGTGTTCGGAGAGGTGTTCCAGATCGACAGTGAGAGAGGACCCGTGGCCTTAAAAATAATTCCCATTGAGGGGACTGAAAAAGTAAATGGGGAAGCTCAAAAAAGCTTTGGAGAGATTCTGCCCGAGATCATAATTTCAAAAGAACTCAGTCTTCTGTCTGAAGAGTCTGTCAATAGGACTGTTGGGTTCATCAGCTTGTACTCTGTGCACTGTGTTCAAGGGGCGTACCCCAAGTATCTCCTGCAAGCCTGGGACAAATACCACAAAGTAACGGGATCAGAAAATGATCGGCCGGACCTTTTTGGGGACAAGCAGCTCTTCATGGTTCTGGAGTTTGAATTTGGAGGCAGTGACTTGGAGCATATGAGAAACAGGTTAAGTTCAGTGGCATCGGCAAAAAGCGTTTTGCACCAGGTCACTGCTTCCCTGGCGGTGGCAGAACAGGAACTGCGCTTCGAGCACAGAGACTTGCACTGGGGGAACGTCCTGGTAAAGAAAACGGCTGCAAAGGAGCTTACTTACGTGTTGAATGGGGCAACGCACGCAATCCCCACAGCAGGGATTCACGTCAACATCATAGATTATACCTTGTCTCGTCTGGAGAAGGACGAGTTAACTGTGTTTTGTGACCTTTCCACTGATGAAGAACTCTTCCAAGGCACAGGGGACTACCAGTTTGATATCTACAGGGAAATGAAAGCGGAGAACTCCAACAGCTGGACTGACTATCATCCACACAGCAACGTCCTCTGGCTGCACTACTTGTCAGATAAACTTTTGAAACACATGGGCTACAAGAAAAAGGAATCAACTACCGCCATGAGGAAAATAAAGCAGCAGCTCGTGAAGTTCCACAAAGAAGTGTTGACCTTTGGGTCTGCCAATGAAGTTTTACAAAACAGCAGCCTTTTCCAGTGAGCACGGGAGTGCGATGTTTCCAAGAACTAAATCACTGATACTGCCTTTCTCCTCTGCTCTTTTTTATGTATGATCTTTTTAAATGTCGGCACAGTGAACAAGTGTTATGATCGGTTACCAATGTGTATAATACACTATCAAAAATGCCTAAAAAAACCAAACAAACAAACAAACAAAAACCAAAAAAAACAAAAAAAAAAACCCAAACCCAAAAGTCTTCTGCTTTTAAGATGTTTAGATATGTACTTTTTTTGAGGGGTGATGGGAGGGAGGAAGGGGGGGGAAAGGACTCCTTTGTGCTCAAGTAATGTTTTGAATGCCACAGAAGTTTTCTTACCCTTTCAGTCTTAGATTATTAAAAGTTCTTTCCTTACTATATTGTCTTTAAAGAAAAAAGAAAAACAAATACAATTCTGGACAGTGAGGAAAAAGGTAAGTATTCTTAGCCCTGTTGGGGACAGAGCACGGGGAAAAAAACCACCTTTTGACTTACTTTTAAAGATGAACTCTTGTTCAGTTTGGCAAAATTTGTACCTGGAATGATGCTACAAAATGTCAATATGTAACGTTTCTGTAGTGTAGGTTTTAAAAACACACTAACCTGCAATAATATGATTTTTTTTCTCTTTAAGGACCCGTGAAGAGGTATTGCATTAGGAAAAAAATAAGAAAAAGTACCTGTTCCTGATGCATTTTTGACCATTATTACGTTGTGACCTTGTATACTGATAGGAACCCAAATCTGTAACTTGATGGTAGTCTTAAAGTGATTTTCTCCATTTATCTACAGAAGAAAACACACATGGTAATAAGTGTTCTTTAGTCCTGATTGCAGATGGATCAGGTGACCTGAATTTGAAGCTACACTTACATTAAATTTGAACTCTTCCTTTTCAAGAAGTCCTTCGCTACCGTTCATGTACATTAAAGAAACCAGTCTAAAGAGAACGATAAATCAAATGTTAAAAGTGAGTTAGATTATTATTAAAAATTAGTACATCCAATGACCCAGATGCATTAAGTAATTAAGAAGCAGCAGCATCAGATTTGTTATAACTGGAATGCTCTCTCTGCAGTCTGTCTATGTATGTGTGTATATATGCAGTCTATCAATTAGATGCATCTTTGAACCTGTCTTGAATTCCATTTTTTACAAGCTAAGCAGTTAGAGACCCCAGGTACCCCCCGCCTATGATATGGGTTTTTTTGTTCTGTCTTCCAGACTCTTTAGCTGTCTAATACCACAGAAAATGACTTGACAATCTGCAGTGCTTGAAATTATTAAGATGGAAATTGTATTGGAATCTTACCAGGCATCCTCTCAATCCTTTTTCCTCTAATTGACTAAAGTAATGCAATATAATTGAATATCCTTAAAGCTGACTTGGCAAGGAGTGCAGTGAATGCATATCTGACATCAAGGACATGTTCTTCAGTCAGAATGGTGCTATTTTCATTTATGCTTAGAAAAAAAAAAAAGGCAGGATGGATGAAACAAGGCTATTATCTGCCTGCCTTGGTCCTTTACTTCTACAGTTTGAGAACTGCTAATATTGGCTGTACAGGAGGGATGGAAATAGAGTGGCAGTAATTAAGGAAAGGAGAGGTGCCAGCCCACTTGGTGACATGGTACAGTAGCGTTGGGGTAGCCCTTTATTACTACAGATTTTGAAAGCTGCCATTGCCTTGAAATGTTTCCCCACAAAACAATGCTAATTGCATATGCTTTCATTAATCAAGATTTAAAGCTTCTACCCCTCACAAAACTGGATATTAAATTCATATAGAAACCTTTGCCTTAAACTGTGCTTGCAATGAAGCGCAGCTGCCAGAGGTGAGTTCTCATTTCCTTTTTGAAGATGCTCTCTGTTTAAAAATGCTGTGTCCTAGTCAGTCCCCATCCATTTTAATAGGAGGAATGTGACCAGAAAGGAATCTGGATGGTGACTTCCCCACAGTAGAAAGCCCCCAATCAAGAAAAATGCCCTAAACATATGTTCTCATCCCAATCATTTGGAAGGAAAGCTTTACTTGGAACAGAGCTGGATGAGATATTGTACTCCTCTGTCCTCTCCACTAAGGAAGGAGGATGTCAGAACCCAGTTTGCCATTCCAGAAACACAAGCTTTTAAACACGTACTACGCTTAAATTAGGACCTCAAAGGGTGCTCTACCTTTCACTGAAATAATGAAGAAATAATGAGCAAAGCTAAAATTATCATAAGGGAAGGAAAGCTTGCTCACGTGGATCCAAATGCTTTAGAAGGTTGAACAGGCCAAGCGTAGCTGTATCCAGTGACTGATAAATAGTATGGACACTGAGTAGGGATTCTGGTATTTCCTTCCTAGTTCACAGTGTATTTTGTGGTGATAATAGCAATACTCACTTGGTGATATTAACAGTGATTGCAGACTTATTTTGGAATATGCTTTCATCTTACTGCCAAATCACTGAAAATTGTGCCTATTTTGAGGGAAGAGAAAGACATAAGAAAATATTGACTACCCCATAAATACTCTTTAACTCACTAGGGTACTGTTAAAACATGATGGGTAATGTATTTTCGGCTCATCATTCCCTTCTGGAGAAATTACACATTAAGTAAAGTGCAGGAATATGAAAATTATCCCTTGCCTTGAGAAAATGCACACCAGCCATAAGCTGAATTTGAAGGAATAGAGGCTCTGGCCTAATTTTATAGAGAGAGGATGCAAGAGCAGCTACTCAGAGTATTGTTTAGAGGTAGGGGAAAAAGTGAAAATAACAATCTCTACTTAGAGTCATCTTGAATACTGGATGCCCAATTCTGCAGTTGCAGGATAAGACTAGAGGAGTTAATGGTATTGGTTGGCTACAGTGAATAGCAGGAGAGGATGGCTGCCAGCAGAATAGGAATGCTCTTTAACGTTGAATAAAAACAGTCTGGGAAATTAAATGCAGTCTGTGTCTGCTCCCATAAAACAAATTAGGTACAAATAGCCCCATAAAAGCTTGGGAATTTTAAATCAGATAAATCCAGTATTCAGGCTCTAATCCTAACAACTGAAATGCTCCTTCCCTTCCCTGGACCTTACTTCAAGATTTATTTAGGCAGTAAATGAACAGCAGTCTGCGTTGGGTTTTCTTTCAGGAGTCTACTGCTAGCTGAAGAGTTCTTACTGAAGAACTTACCTGAAGAACTTAGCTGAAGATCTTACCTCAACAGCCACCTTCTTACAAAGCAGGTTTTTGGGATAGTTCAAGACCATAGTTGTCACGTACATGAGTTATCTCCACTGTTCGTTAGTGAAACATTCACGGTCGCTTCTTTAGTGTGGCCCACAACTAATTCCTTTCTAGAAGCAGACAGAAAAATGAGATGGGTGATGTATAACTTCTAAGGGTTGTTATTCACTAAGAGGCCCGAAGCATTCTGGTTCTGGTAATTACTCCCTCCAAATGATTTGACACACAGGAAAATGCAATAGCCCAATTAATTATTCAATATCCTTCAGGGTGTGTAGGAAAAATGCTTCCTTCTTAATATCGAAGGCAGTCATCTCCAAACTTTATGTAATATTTTATCATTTCTGTTTTACATCAAGACAGACTTTAAATGTTGTTCCGCTTGATTAGCTTTTCAGTGAATCTCCAGGGTAATTTTTACAATGAAGCGATGCTTACCATTTTGTCAAAGGCTATATAAACTGAGCAACTCTTTGCTGTAGTGCTATGCTGTGCACCAGCCTAAAACAAAATCACATGTTCACAACTAAATGCCAGAATTGTGATTTTAGGATGACTATAGTTGTTTAAACCTTGGTCTTTCCTCTGAGATTTCCCAGAGCAGCCCAGCAACGCCCGTGGAAGCATACAGTTACAGCACCGTATGAACCTGCTGTTATGGAAAGGATGAATCGGACGGAAAGTAATGTAAACAAAGCGACAGCAAATCTTGTCTGAGAATTTTAAGAAAATGCCTTATGCACAAAGATGACATTTTATGAGAACACTAAATGCAAAATCTGAATAATAAAACTACCATGACTCACAGAATCTGACTTGTCAAAGTTAAATGAGCAGTACAGATGGTCTTGCTGCAGTCCTTCTTGTAAGGCAACTGAAAGCAAACACAGAACAAATTAGATTTTAACAGTCCTAATTTTTCTAAGGTAGCAGATTCAGAATATCTTTACATATACATATAGATTCTCTGAAAACCAAAATTTCCATGACCTCAATTAAGGGGAAGTTGCAAGTGAAAGACCCTCTAGTGATAAGTCAGTCCTAAACTGATGATGTTTTGTAATTCAGCTCCCAGGAGAACTATTAACAATAACATGAAAAGTCTTCACTGGGGACAAGATTTTGTTGAAGAAATGCCAGTTGTTTAACCCTGGCTTGTCACAGGGCAATAATACTAATTTCCTTTTCAGAGATGATATGTTTTTCTTGAATAAATAAGTTCATATGCTGTCCACCTTATAGGCACACTATTTTGTAGAGATTAGGTTACTTCCTCTAGCTATAGTTTTATTCACCAATAAACATCTACTATCTGTGGCTGATGTTTCTGGAGAAGTTCAATGATAATTAGTAATTAGGTGTTGGGTGCATAAGTACTAATACTGACCAACACTCAAGAATGTCATGAATTATTCTTAGGAAATAAATGTACCATCAACATCATAATCCCTAAGAGTATTGTGACTACAGTAATTAGTGTTCATTATCGCTCAGTGCTAAATGTTGTTCTGACTTCTCTGTCCTATGCTTTACTGACAGCTAAATAAATATTGAATTGTGGTAAAGACTCCTATTGAGTAGCAAAAAGCTGCCTCTTTAGAGCTTTAGGGAATATTTTCAGAAGCTGTGATTTGGATTTCAAAGTAACTGTGAAAAAGAGCTAGATTAGCTTCTACGAACCCTGCTGCTAAACTGCAAGCGAGGAGACAGGATATCAAACTTAACCTTTAAGTTTATTAGAAGTTTGCAGACTCCCAAATAATCAATTTGAAACAAACAACTAAAACTAAAAAATATATACATAATTTTAATTATTTTTAAAATTTCTTCAGCGGAAAACTATATAGTTGTTACTACCAAACACACCATTCAAATAATAAGTCTTAATGTAAGTTCCAATGGAGAGCTCCGTATCTGAAAAGTACTTCACAAAAGACACAAACCATCTGCCTTCTTCTCAGGGAGCATCTAATCTCGTTTTATACAGAGGCACAGGAGAAATGTCATGGTCAAAAGTAAAGCAATTTTTTCGCAGATCTGAGTTTAGACCTTAGAGATGAGATTCTCTTAACAAGATGGGGAGAACCTGGGCCTAAAGTCTACCTAGAAAACAGTATTGATAATTAAAAAGGCAGCAGAGGGCAGAAGATGACATGCAAAGGCTAAGAACACCACATTTTTTATTTTTAATCGTAAAAGCTTTGCATCCTGGAAAGAGAGAAAGTTCTTTACTAATGTTTTGTTTTATTACCTGAAAATGCATTTCTGATGGCTGGTATCTATCCAGCACAGGAACAGCAAACTCCATCTTAGCGTTTTTCTTATAGGGCTTGTGTTTAACTCCCAGGAAAACACTGGAAAAACAGTCAAAGTCACACGGGTACATGAAAGGAAGAACAAGAAGTTGAGAAAATATCTGGGCATTAAAATGTAAAAGTCTTCTCTCATGTCACCTCTGTTCCCGCTTCTATCATCTGGCATATTTAGGGACCTTCTGGCTCAGACGTTTGCTTTGGGCCACTGTGTTTAATAGCCATCGGTGGACCATAAGCTTGTCAAATTTTTTTGATCATTTTATACATTTGGCTCCCATGACATCCCCTGCATAATGTGTTCAGTGATTGAGTTACAGATTGTGAAAAACAGTTTCCTTATGTTTGCTTTAATCCTGTAGAGCTTCATGCCTCTCCTACAATTCTGGGATTTGAAATACTTTACATACACACAAAAGGATGAGGGTTTGATTTATAGCAATACAAACCAAAATGGCACAGCACATCTCCTTCCTCAGCTGTAAAACATGCTCAGCCAGTCTAACACTGAGAAAATCCCACCCCACTGTGATATTTTTGCATTTCAAGAAAAACTCATCAGCATGCAGTTTCTGTTAAAAAATCCTATCCTCTCAACGCTTCTTTCTGCAGCAAGTCTGTCCAACATCACCTGCCAGCGTGTAAAGCTGCAGCTCAGGGCACATGTGCTTGCTGACCAACAGCTTTCCACTTGTGGTGGTGTTCTGATCTTCAAACTGTACTCTCCTCTTTGCCATTTTCACATCTAAGTCCACCGTGTAGAGAATGTATAACTGTGACAACACTGCAAGATTTTCCAAATCCTTTGTTAGATGTACCAGAAATTGTCCTCAGTGCCAAGTTTCTGAGGACAGTGTAGGATTGTGGATTTCAATCTGATCACAATTCCCATTTATTACCTTGTTGAGAGACTGGTAAAGCTGAGATTGTATTGAAACACAGTTTTGCTGTAACGATGCTGTTATTTTTGAAAATTAGGATCCTCTCCGGGTTGAATCTCATGCTGGTGAGAAAATGGACAACTGGTCTCGAGCTAGTCAGTGAAGAACAAATAAGGAACAGAATCAAATATAAATTTTTGAACTGAAACATCACAGGAAAGATGTTTTAAGAAAGCCTGGCAGCAAGAATAAGAACTGCTCAGTATTTCCATGGTATTTCACCTGGGCTAGGCTGGCCTATTTACAGAAGTTCCAGTTTCTGCTTGGGAACATTCAGAACACACAAAATCCCAAGAGTCTGAAGGAACAGACAGCCAAAATACACCAATATGGCTAGAGATTCAGAATGAAACACGGTGTTTATATTTCCATTAGATAAACACATTATCTAGCGGTTCAAATTCTCTCTTTATCTACAATTTTTTTTTCCCACATACAAAATGCAAGAACAAAATAAAATCTGTCTGCTGTGTCTCAGCCTTTGCGAACTGCACGGGTTACTCCGCTACCAAATGTCTGATTGAAAATGAGGCACGGTATGGAAAGAAATTATTTTTCGGTCTAAATGACCTACATATTAGTGCTGAATTGTAGACATCAAGGTCGTTTTAGACCCAAATCTATGTGAATCTGTTCATGTTCACTATCTCGTACTTGTTCAAAGCTTTAGACATATAGAGGCAAAAGCCTTTGCAACTTGAACTAAAGGCTTTTACATTTTATGTAATTTCTAGCACTGGGGAAGATTTATGATGCTGAATTAAAAATAGAATCATTACACAGTGCTTGGAACACAAATTCTATATTTGTCTCTGAAGCATTTCCCCAGCACACTAAAAAATAGCACTTATTACCTACTGAAGCACAATCACGGTCTCCAGTGATCCTACTGTAATATCTTGGAGACCATAATTAGTGAAATCAAAGCCACCATCAATGGATTGTCCAAAATACTGGAGTCCTGAAGACATTTCAGAGGCTTTTACTCTCTAAAAGGGGGGAAACGTCAACAAATATAAGTCAGGATCTCTCTCCTGTCCTCGGGAGAATATACTTCTTTACATGAGGCTGCTGTGAGGATGATTTTGTAACACTCCCGAGATGCAAAATACTGACTCTTAACTTCCTGTAATGGATGGGCAGGATTGCAAACGGATATGCAATTCTCCAGGCAGCACCTGAATCCAGCTCCTTTACCTAAGCAGACAATGACAACCACAGAGCAGCTCTGCTGCAGAAACCTGTGGAGTCACATAAACCATCTGACATTGGCAAATTTCTCACCCATCAATGCAAATGAAATGTGGGAGTTCTTCCCTCCCAGCCTCTGCCACAAAAACACAAGCTTTTCACTCAAGGTGTACTGGAGGCAATTCCCAATGAGACACATACTTGAGAAAAAGAGCTCTTGATCTTTTCTTTGTCACCATTAAAGATGTAAATGCTGCCAAAAGAGGAACTGTTTGAAAGCTGATCTCCAAGCGGGGCTCCAACTGCAATATCCTCATATCCATCCCTGTTGATGTCTCCAATGCTGGCCACTGTAAACCCAAACCTTGCAAAAGCAGAGATCACCTGCACATTTAAGCGTCCTTTCAAGGTGAACGATCCAGTCTGAAAAACATCCAAGAAGGAAATCCATTTGTAAGCATGAGCAGCTCTTACCTTAAAAAAAAAAATAATAAAATCTTGCTGCACACTTCTAATGCTTAAAGATGAACAACAAAGCCTTAAACAATATAATAGGAAGTTGAAAATACCAGCTGACTCTCAGAACAAAAACTTGATCCTTCCACATCGAGAGCGTGCAAATTCTCCCACAGTAGCAGTGTCTCGGGACAGCCCTGTGCAAGCGGACACACCGAAGCACTGTCTTTTCCTAAATCAATAGCAGATTGAGTTGATCCCCAGCTTGTTTCACAACAGAAACCATCCCGTCTTCTCCCCCCATTACAGAAATAAGCCACAAGAGGGTGCACGTTATTTGAATTCTACCAGATGCCCAGACTGTTGTTTTCTGCTTCCAACCATCCTGCATGTCCCCTGAGGAAATTTTAGCAGTGCACCAAAGAGGCTCTCTCCTGGTCTGCTGTTAAAGTTCACTTCTCATTCAAAATGCCGCAATTAATTTATATTCTATATATTGTGTAACGGATCCTGTAGCTAGGCCCACAAAACATTTTGTTTTCTACAAGTCCCGGGAAGCAAAGTTTTAGCAGCTACCCATGCACACGTTTATTGTAGCGCTGCAAAAAACATTGCTTGGCAGCGCAAGGTCTGCACCAACAAATTGCCTACGTACAGGCAAAAGACATGATTTCATCACACTGTAGTAAGAGTATACCTTAGGTACAGTATGGTTTTATTTCTTTAGGTATTCCTCTTGTATATTCTAACAACTAAGACAGGACTGCTGGCTTTAGCCTGCAGTCCTCTACCATACAGGGAGAGCACACTCAGTGAGAGCACAAAGGAGGAATGTTTTATTTGTCACTACTTAGGCATGGTTGGAAAATCCCCAACATGGAGTGTTTACGCTACCAGTGTTTTTACCCCTGTCTCCAGGCGATAGACGTAAACCCTTCCTTCTTCCCCTCGAATGTGATAAAATGGAGCTCCAACAAGGAGAAGATCTGTCACCCCATCATGGTTCACATCAAGTGGGCAGAGCTCAGATCCAAA
Organism: Pluvialis apricaria; assembly: GCA_017639485.1. Taxonomy (NCBI): domain Eukaryota; kingdom Metazoa; phylum Chordata; class Aves; order Charadriiformes; family Charadriidae; genus Pluvialis; species Pluvialis apricaria. The sequence goes on from CM030024.1 coordinate 4,838,636, forward strand.
ATAAGATCCAACCTGTGCTCCAGAAGAAGACAAGCAGCTCTTTCACTGGAATTCTCTATATATAGCGTTGTAGAATTAGTGTCCTTTGCAGCAGTAAAGCAATTTTTAGAACAAAACATCACGTATCTACTTATATGTGGATCATTTCCTATTATTTATTTTATTACAGCCATCCTCAGGGACAGATCCTGTAACTAGTTTAGCAGTAACAAAATCATTATTCAACAATTTGACAGAGGAAAAAGAATACCACAGCTGACGACCTCTTTCCCCATGAACCATGAGAACAGAACATAAATATAGTACACCCCATTTAGCTAACTTTTTTCCCAGTCTTTTTCCAAATTTCATTATTTCTTCTGATGTTCCCAAAGCATTATGGAGTGAACAAAGACTGTGTAATCCACATCTGGCTAAATCCGATACTTGTGTAAGAGTTTAAGTGTGTCTGGAGGAGAAAATGCAGCCGCTGTTTGAGCAAAGGAGATGCGTGCGGCCCACCCGGCCCCCCCTGACCTGACTGCCCCTCCTGAGTGAAGCACAGTACCTGTTCTCCTTGCAGGGCTGGTTTTAAGTGGCTGTCCTGAAACACCACCACCTTCCCTCTCGTGCTGTGCCATGGAGCTCCAGCCACGTAGAAGGGTCCATATTCTGTGCGTACCATGGCCACACCGTACACAAGAAGCAAAAATAGCATGCATTATCACTGCCATAGTCCGTGCCTGAAGGAAAAAGCCCCCAGAGTTTGGTCTGAGACATAGATCTACATATTCAATGAGATCCAAGAGTTTGCACCATGTCTAGTTGTTGTGGCCCATGGTTTTGATTATGGACCATCTCATTAAAATATTGATTAGGAAATAGAAGGTAACTTTTCTGAGAGAAGAGCCAGCAAAGCTGAGGTTTTCATCTCTTAGTAGCTTGTTGGGTAATTGAATAAATTATTGCTCTGAAAAACATGCTTGAGCTCCTGTTGATTTTTCTTAGCATTTGTCACAGTTTCTGAGTGATTATCCAATATACACACGTGGGTTTTTTTAAATTATTATGACTGCAAACTGGAAGGTTTATCACCCTTCACAGAAGTGAAGAAAACACTATACTCTGTACAGAAAGCAAAAGGAGATCTGTTATGGGGCTTCTGTAACAGGGAGGTAATGGGAGAAGGATTGTCCTGACACAAACAGTCCACAGCACCTCATAGTACCTGGTCAGACGTTATGGCCAAGGCTACAGTCAGGACATACAGGGCTCGTGAGGCTACAGAGTGCTGGGGTGAATAACGAAGGCTTTATTTGTCACCAAGCCAAGCACAGTATTGATTCACAAGCTATTTCTTCTCCAGACACTCACAACAAGTGAAATATTTCTTCTTATCAGCTCTCAAAAATGCCCTTCATCGTAAGTATTCTTACACAGTGAAACCAAATGGCATGTGTTAACAGAATAATACCACAAGGCATCATAACTCATAAGAGAAAATAAGTCATATCTTCCCCAAAATAAGGAGACAGAGAGTGTTTTCATCAGAATCTCTCTCCCTGCTAGAGAAAATACTCAAAATCCAGTAAGATGCTGCAGGATGCGGCCTTCTTCAGTAAATGCTGTCAGGGTCATCATACTGCACTGAACACAAACAAACTATGCAAAACTGCAGTCAGGTTGTCATTTGATGTCAGAGGGATAAGCTGATTACTTAGGTAACTGTATTTTGCTTTCTTGGCTGCTTCTTTAGATTCATTCAGGAAAACAGTGGTCTTGGTTGCCAGATCATATAGCAGAATTCTACCAGACCAGTCAAAGGCCCCACCGCACTAAACAGTAAGACTTGCTGCAGAAGTTAACATAATGCAAATTAGAAGAGATGAACACAGGGCAATTGTCTCCAGCAATCTGCAAAGCAGTTTAGTAAGGAGCCGTGTTTTCTGGCTTACAACTCCTGCACTCTGTCCTGGACCCTGTATCTTGGGCAGTTCTACAAGCTCCTGCCAGATATCGGAGACAGACAAGGTGACTGCCCAGCATCCGGGAAGCAGCTGCACATCTCCCAGCTCACTACGTGAGTTTTTTTGCAAAATCGGATCAGCGTTGCCCTTGCAGCCAAGGCTGCTGAATGTTCAGATTTGACTACATGGGTCGCACATTTTTGTATTACTGTAATTTCTTGTGGGAGATCTCCGGAATCCTTACAAGTACCAGAGCAGCAGCACAGCATTCAACTGTTTAGCAAGGTTAAATGCAGAACGTGTACCTTATGCAAGATCTGTACATTGAAACCAGCTTGCACAAGGTGATATTCCAGAGCTTGCACTGGAACCCGCACATCCCTGCGTACCTGAGGATGCAATAGAAAGAGGGTAAGTCACTTTCTCCTTATTTCTCAAAAGGTAGTAATGAAATAGAAAGGTTGCTGTTTACCTCTATACCCATAATACTCCGCTGCAGGGTTGAAAGCAGCCCATCTAATGCTGAATAATTGGTCACCTGAGATACATTAGTGTCATCCGGTCCAGATGCAATTAGCTACAATTAATTTAGGGCCTTTGGTTTTTTGAAGGCATCTCCCACCTACAGAAGAGATGCAAATCAATCAAAAGAAGCAGCCTTTAGAGTCTCCTTATCTCCACCTACTTCATTCAACAGTTTGTGGTAAAAACCACAGCTTCAGCCACTATGTGTAAACCCAGAAACAGCAATTGCTTTGGAAGCCAATGAATTGGACAGTCTCAATGTCTCCTGGAGCCAAACCTTTACAAAACCTCTTCACGTAACTGCCTGGTGCTGTATTCGGTGCATATACCTTTGTTGTACCCAACAGTTATTTCTGGAAATCAACAAGTTACAAGACATCATAAAATTGAACATTTTCCTGTCCTGAAAGAATGAAAAGAGATAGCCGAAACATTATTTGAGGAGACATATAGCATGTCTGAAACCAAACTTCGGACTTCAAGACAAAGCCTTGTTGACAAACAAACCCAGGCTAATTTGCTGGCCAAGTTAAGAATATATCAGTTTTGTTCTGGAAAACTTAAAATTTTAAGCATGCACTTCATCTAGAGGTTAGCTTTAAATTCTTGGCCTAGTTCTGAATCAGGAGGACTGCGACCGAAAACAAGCAATGAACAACAACCCCTCAGTTCTGGTAGTTGGGTGGGTAGATCAGAAAACCTTTTACTTTTTATTTATCAATTTGGAATTTTCCAGAATAACCTGGATAAGGAAACATAAATCACACTTTGTGGAGCTAGACTTGACGAAGGTTAAGTACTTTGCTAGATTGAGTCACTCTAGAAAGATTGTTCTAAACTTTGTACAAGGAAGAACAAGATGGTCTGATCTACTGAAAGCACGACTCTGTTCTGGAAAGTCTGAGAGTGAGTGGATACGGGCATTCACTGTAGTAGGCGTAGGAAGGAACAAACATGGGCATATAATTGACACTGTGTAGATTATAGTATCAGTTCATAGCGTAGCTTTATCTTTCACCTCCCTATTTTATACATGCCTCTTCCCCTTCCCTTATTTACTGGAACCATGCATGGATCAGTTTCTCCTTTTCTCTCCCCCTGGTGCTACCAAGAAATGGAAGGAAGATACGATCCAAGTACATTCCCAACTTACCCCAATGGCATAGCGCTCGATTCCTGCCATTTTGGGAGGAATCAGTTGGCTGGCTGAGGGGGGCTGTTACGAGTGTAAAGGAAATCACTTTTATTTGTTTTGCTGTTGCTGGGCAAGTGATTACGAGAATAGGCTAAGATCTGGAGATGTATTTACATTCCTTGAGCAATGAAACTACCCACCATCACAGATCCACTCTAGAAGTTACAGACAAGATACATGTGTCGGGAGTGGGATTTCTTGTACCTGAATCACTCAGAGTCTCTCTCTCCAACTCTGAAAGGAAACTGTCAAAATCTTCATACGTGGACAGGATAAACCAGTCACTTCCAACTTCTGCAACTCTTCTGGGACTCACTGGTTGCTAATGAACTCTCCAATCTAGGGAGAAAAGCCATCAGACAGGGAGATTGAACACGTTTCGTACACAGACAAAAAAACCAATAAATTCCCAAATCGCCCTTAAAAAACCTGAAAAAGGAGGGAGTTTTCTGAGAGCCTGGTAAAGCAACCTAGGTTGATCCTAGGTTCCACAGAAAGCCCTTATTTGCACAGAAAAAAATAACAAAAGCTCTAGAGCCACATGACGTATACAACTTAAGCATCTTTGTTTCTAGGATATGTTCCTTAACCTCCTTCAAAATAAGCTGTCTGGCGTCAAGAAGATGGAGGCTGAAGTGAACCAAAGGAGCCACGGCATCTCAGACTGGACATCCTGCAAGTCTAATGCATGACTACTTTTTCTTCCACCCACCACTAACGCGTAAGAGCAGACACATGGGATGGACGGAAACATCACGCTGCTATGTATGTGTTTTGATGCAAAAAAGTGTGGCTTTGATGGTGCTTCCCACTCACCTCAGGAGGACAGAGTTTGACCACAGCCATTTCCAGGGAGTTCATCACATTTCTCAATCTATAGTTTTCCAGAAACACTTGCCCGGGTGCCATGACAATTATTATCTTGTCATCAGTCTGGCCGGAGTCATGGCTTTCAAAGACTTTATCTCTGTGGAAACAGAAGCCTACAGATATTTCATGGGACAAGCCAGGTCTGCAGAGCCAGAAATGTCAACGTTGGTGTCAGAGTGCTGATGTTCATTGAGCTCTCAGCCCACGAGAGTACAGACGTGCAAGGCAAACGTGCACAAGGATTTATGCTTTCCAGGGACATTGGCTGTCCACAACTGGTACTTCTGACTTCACAAGCAGCATATGGGGCATTTTTACAGTGCAAGTCAGCATTGCTAGAGCCATACTGCTGAGAAGAAAATGGAGTCAAGGAGGAAAGCATGACTCCTAGAGATACAGCAGATCAGTGAAAAAGATGAGAAAGGTCTTGGGTCTACAAATGAACACATGCTTAAAGCAAGACCCAAGTGACTGAATTTTCATTCCGAAGCCCCTGCGTCAGCCCGGAAGGATTTCACACTTTCCCTTTTGGCAATTTCCCCTTGTAGACCTGATTGTCCCCTAGACGGATTCATTTGTAGGCCTCAGCTGGCAGAGCCTGTCACTAAGAGAAACATTAGAAAAATTAGGGGTTTGGGAGTGTAAGATAAAGAAGAGGAGAGAGGAGGTGTGGGGGGCTGGATTGATGCACAAGAAACAGAAGGAATCACATGAGTATTTTCGGAGCTTCTTGAGACACGTGTACTCACAACATGTGCTGCAGTGTGGCTGTGATGTCAGCCCGTGAGCTCTGCTGCTTGATGTTTTGGACTTTGAAGAAAGCGATTAATCTCTTCCAGCTTTCTTGCAGGCTCTGTTCAGTTTGGATCTGTGCTCCATACTGCGCCACAGCAAACCTGATCTGGGTAAAGCAGATGGCAAAGCCAGAGGTGGTTAGACAAGACCTAAGTCAGTATCCCTAAGTCCCTCAGAGTGCCAAGTTTAGTCCCAAACTTTACTGCACAAACACAGAAAGCGTATATTGCAAGTAATGGGTATACGAATTGTCTTTATCCCTCTGTCTCCATCACACATTTCTATTCTGGTGATCCCTTTTGGATCAGCTCCAGGAACTGACTTCATTTTCTTTGGCTCAAGAGAATGATTTCTCTGTCTGAAGTTCCTGTATTTATCTATCTGGCCAGACCTTTTGTGACCACATGGCTCAGCCTCACTTTGTCCCCAGATTTATTTAAATCATTTAAAGTAACAGTTTATAAGCCCCATTCCTTACTTTTGTGTGTACTGTTTCAAGGTGCCCTGAGAGATTTGCCGGGTAAAATATCTAAGCATGCTTCTGGCATGAAAATGCCACTCCTAGCTCTTCCACGTCCCTCTTCAGCTCCTCCTCCTCCTCGGCTCACTAACATTTAACTCTTGCATTAGAATATATAGAATTATTACCAGCATCACTATGAAGTTTAAAAAGCAATAGTTATATGAACCACGAGACTTTCCACTCTTCATTAGAGCTCCACTCCGTCTTGCCTATCAGATTATGAGACTCTGAGGAGTTTCACATACCTTTGCGCATTTCTGCTTCATCATATTGAGGACAGAGGTCTTGGCACTCTGGAAATCATCTAGCTTGGTGTTCTCTGATCCACCCAGAATGACAGCAATCTCTGTTCCCAGTTCTGTCAATGCAGTTAAATACAAAAGGACATGTGAAGGGACACTTAAACAGCCTAACATTTAGCAAGGGTTCGAGAACACTGACATATTATTAAACAATCAAAAATTTGACTACAGCACCATCCAGCCACTCTGAAAGCAGGTCTAACTGATGGTGTGGTCTACACTATAGTGACAGGTTTTATTTTTGAGAAATCTCAGTGCATGATGACTGTAATAATGATTGAAATTTGTCATTACAAATAACCTTCAAAACCTCAACCTTTTCCCTCCCCAGCTCTCTCCACCAGATGAATGCAAACTGCTTCGAACTCAGCTAATACAGAAGGAAGCAATGCTTGTTCCCGTCCAGTACCTACCTTTGCACGCATGGCTGTTCGCTGCGCTGCCAAAGAGCTCGGCAGAAGCACTGCTGGTATTCTCTGTGCTGACAGAGCTCCTGGTGTCAGTAATCTCTCTGCTGGTTTTACTTTGAATGCTGTTTAATTTGGTCTCAACTAAAGAATTTTAAAAGCAAGAATAAAAATACACTCTACCTTTTGAAAATACTCTTCTAATTAACACACCTTAAACTCAGGATCTGTTTCCACCCAGGTTCCCAAATTTGCAGAAGACCTGAGGATCAGACTGTTAATAGCAGTTAGACAACTGAACATGGAATGAGAGCATCCAGGTGTCTAATTTAAACTTCTCAGCTTCTTTGCAGTGACTGCATGAAGCAGAGCGAAGCTAGACAGACCATTTCTGCTCCCTTGATTAAATGCCCAATAGCCCAGGCAAGTCGGAAGGAACAGCCTTGAGCACCCAGGAACTTTTAACAATCCCAGTGGATTTTGTCACGTCCATCCACTAAGAATGTCGAAGCTTTTCTAAATCCTGGCTTAAGAGCTGGGTCTTTTGGACGCAGGTGACACCACAAGAGATCCCTGCTGCTGTGTGCTAGTCTTAAAGGCTGAACTTTGTAACCCTCTTGAAGTTGGTATCATACAGAGAACTGCAGATGCAAAGACCTGCTAAAAGGTAAACTTATGTTACTGAAAGGTAATTTTTAGCAGCGTCTCTATTTCTGTCCATCAGCACCTTTAGTATACCTTGAACAATAGATTTGCCTGGAAAAGCCACTAGGGTCTATGTTTGTGCAGTCCACCTTGTCCTTTGGTGCTTGCGACGTGGACATGCCACATCACATTGAAATGGGCAAACAGATTGACTCGAGTGAACTCAGCAGGGATTGAAGAGAGATGTCAGGGCTCAGACACTCCTCATCGTAAGTATTTAATGCAAGAGGTTTCCCCCACACACCCTCTCACACACACACACACACACACACACAGAGTATTTGGTGTTCCCCCTTTATTTTGTATATTATTGTTGTCAGAAACAGTGACATTTTATGGCAGGATGCCCAGGGTATGTTAAGGGGTTCTGCACATCTCTTCTCCCCTCTACCAACAATTATTTGGTTTCTATTGATGCCTTGTTTCTCTGTACATTTGACCTTGTCTGGACCAGACTAGCACAGAATTACTCCCAATTAGTTCATACTGTCAGAGTCCTGTGTAGTGAGTATTATTGGGGTGCAGCATGTTGTTATTACAAGTGCTAAATGAGCTGAAATAGCAAACACTGAGCAATCAGAAGAGTTAACTGCATAGCGAATCCTGGAAGGTGGTAGATGGGGAGAACGCTGTTCCAGAGACTCAGTTCTCTTTGCCCAGAAAGTGTAAATTTTCCAAGAATTCTCTCAAAAAGAGTGCAACAAATCACACAGACACTTTCTAGCTAACCTCCAACTCTCTTCCTCTAAGGACTCCCTGTGTTTAACAACATTTGACAACCGTCCTCACAGTCCAGAAATGCTGGACATCTGACAAATCCAAACTGAAAAAGATAACATCAAAAGAGGAACTGAAGAAAACTCTCTTTGCAGTCAGATTTTAGTAACAGTTAGGTGCCAGCCACAAGGCAGCCGCAGTGACACCTCTCTGAGGCTTTGCCTGCTCCTGTCTGGCCCCACTTTTATTCGTGCTGCTGAAGCAGATATGAGGTTGCAAAGTGGAACAGTTTTCTTTTAAAATGTCTTTTTTTTTCCAATTTTATTTTCATTTTAGTCCCAGAGCAACAAATGCAATTTCTTAAATACAGCAAAGAAGAACAAAACTGATAGCTAGCCACAGGAACAGTCCGGTGGAGAAATCTGCCAGCTGTATCGCTTCAGAAATAGCTCTTTGCAGCTTATGCAGACTTACATAAAGCATCTGTTCTTTGTCTGAGTCCTTTTGCTTGTCACATTTCAAAGACTCCTTTTGCTAGCTACAGAGGCAACGGAAAATATGCTCAGTTGCAAGTGGGGTCACAAAGAGATGAAGAGGGAGGGAATCAGCCAAGACACAGATACACCTCCCCGTACTGGCTTCAGCTTCAGAGCACGCTTTGAAAAAACACAGGGGAAAGAACCAACAATAAAGTAAAACATGCAAAGCGTTTGAAGAACATGAAAGTCTTGCTTCCACCTATACCCCTGAGGAAAATGGCCTTATGGGGAATTGGGAACCATACAAACCAGACATGAAGTTTCTTTTAATAAAATTACACAGATAAGCAGCGAGATAGATCACTGTGCAATGGGGAGCATTTGGAGCCTAGCAGAGAGGCCACAGGGAGCACTGACCAGGCAAAGTGTGCATGAGTAGAGGATGAGGAGGAGTCTGGAAGCAACAGGGTCTGTATTCATGTCCCAAGCCTGCCAGGAGCCAAACAACTTTGACCAAATCCCACAGGGGAGGGTTTGAGCATCCATAACCCAGCATGGAAAGTAATGGGAGCTGCTGGCGTCTTTTCTTCGTGGCATGGCTGGGCCTTTCCAGTCTCCATGGCCCATACAGAGTAGACAGAGGAGAGAAACTGCAGCTTTTCCTTCACTGATCTTGTGAAAAGTTTGTTTTCTCAGGTGAGAGCCCTGCAAAGCCTCCCCATTTGCATAGGGACGGGTTCACATGCAGGTGGGGTTTACCTGTCACAAAAGGCAGAAGGGAAAGGGCACTTCATCCGTTGATAATTTCTTGTGAAAATGACTTAAGTGTTTTCTGACAAAACATTGTGATTTATTAAGGGTGGATCCCAAAAGCCTGCTGGGCCTCCAAAGCTATGAACCAGCTTTGTAAGTCCTTCCTCTTGCAAGGAACTGCAGACATCCCACAAAATAAACCCCAGACAGCCTTCCTGTTTGTAATGTGACCAAAATGGGAAGTGGTTCAGATGCTGAAACCGAAGAAGAGCCTTCTGCATTAAGAATATGGAAAACTGGGATGTTACTGATATTAATCTCAACAGTCCTGACTCACCTCTCGCTGCAGAGAGATTGTAACTCCTCAAAAATCTCCTTTTTTTCCCCATAGCACATCAAAGAACTGTACAACAGCCTGGGCACTGCTAAATCTTGGGACCAACCTGACATATCTGTTTGCTGTATGTACCTGTCCCTGTCCGCTGTCTATTGTCCTTCATTCATGAGCTTGAGAGGGCTGGGACGGGTGGTCTGTGGCGTGTCTGTGAAGCACAGGGAATGCCAAGGCCATTTCACAGCAGAGACTACATGTTTAAGAACATTTTTGATGCAGATCAAAAGATAAACTAACACTGCAAGCTTCAGAAAGGAATTTAAAGAGAAGCAGGTTCAAGGAATGGCCGAAGAGGCAGGTTATCTTGAAAGCAAGCTGTCACAGCCCACAGCTATCAAAACCACTACCAGTAAGCAAGATTTCTCTTTTGTTTTTTATTAAGACACCAGGCAGGGATGGCAGATCTGATTCTGCATTTCTTGAGAATCTCAAAGTGTCCCGACCACAGCAAAGCACCAAGCACAGCAATAGATTACTATATGCCAGATGATCCTTTTGTGCAATATGAGCACCTTGCCAGATCTTGGGAACACTTAGGACAAAGCCATAGATGGAAAAAGCAGCTGACAGCTTCACAAAGCAAGAAAACGGCAGAAGCTGGACTGAGAAAAGCTAGTTACAATTCAGAGACCAGCGCAGTGAAGCTGTGAGGCAATTGCCCAGCACAGGGGAAGAGCCCATTTGAAGCGACAGGGAATAAGTTTTAAACACAATGCTTTTGCTGCCAGTCTCATGCATGTAGTAAGCAACAAGATTAAGATGATTGCCTCTAGAAGAAAAACCTCCTAGCTTCGCTTGCTCAGAGTAGAAATGAGAGACAGGAGATCTGAAGTTGCATAGTTTATCTTACTGAAGCAAAGGTGCTGCCAACATTTGAAGCCTGTAGCTTTTTCAGGGTTATCACTAGTCATTCCCTGTATGAAAGATGCATCCAATGCAACATCGGCTGTTACGTTTTCAGATGTGGCTGAGGTCAGCACAGTGTTGGGTGAAATGTAATCAGGAATTTGATAAGGCCTTATAGTTAACACTGATCACAGCTTCTCTTCCTTTTTGAGAGAGGCTGAAGCTCTGAAAATATATCCAAGGATGAACACTTTCTATTAAGTAAACTTGCTATATTGACAGTTTACAGAAATACTACATGTTGTTATTTTTAAATATAGGCTGAAAGTGAGACAGTTCGTTTTTATCTCTTTTCCACAGTTTAAAGTACGCTGCCCATCCTGCCTGAGGCAGTGTGCACATTACAAAAAGCAATGAGGGCCTCATAATCGTTTACAGCAAGACAGGATGCCTGCTAAGACTGACAGGAAATATTAACCGCACAATGCATTTTGGCCCATCTGTCTCAGAAGCCACATGCAGGATTCTGCTGCTGTTTTCTACAGAGACAAAGCAACCTGCGAAAGACAGATGTTTCACCAGGTGAAGTTACAGGTCCAGAAAATCCACATCACTTTTGTGCTCTTAAGCAAATGTGCACATCGTGCAAAGTATTTCCTTATAATACTGTAAAATGGGAATTCTGGGGTGGGCTAAACATCGAGCACTGCAGGTACTGACACAAAGACTCAGTATGGCCCTTGATGACTGAAGATTGAGTATTTGTCCACTCATGTCTCACACCAACAGTGTTTTGCACAGAGGTCAACTCCATCCTTAGCAACTTTTTATGCCTCTACAACACTCTTTAATCCAGAGCACTTCAGTGTAGTCTCTTGTGACAAAAGAATAACAGTCGGCCCATTCTTGGATAGGTCATTCCATCCTTTGCTTCCCTATGGCAAGCAGCATTATTTCTATACAGCTCAGAAAGCGCTGCCTTCCCAAAGACCACTCCCCTCTGCCCCTATGATCTCGCTCTCGCTCTTGTACCTTTAGACATAGTAATAAGAAAGTGTCAGGCAGAGAAAGTTGAGTAAAAATAGTTTCTTCAGAGGAAATTAATCATTAAAGTGCATGAAAATATTTCAAGCCACAGGCTGAACCACAGTCTTCAATGAAATGCACTTTGATACTGATAATGCCTTCAATCCTTCCAGCCGCTATAGGAAGAAATACTCCTTTGAAGATGGAAGCAAGGTTGCAACCCAGAGAACCTGCTAAAGGTTTCTGGTTTGTCCCTCTAGAGGCATCATCTCCGTTGCTGATAGCTGGGGCTGCAATAGTGACTGCTCCTCTGAAACAGCTGATCTCAGTTGTTTCTGTGGCATCCGCTTCCATGATCTTGTCTCTATAGCAGGGGACATAAAAACAGCAGCCCTTTGTCAGCAGGACGCTGGCAAAGGGACCCAGTTTTTAGAAGGGTGCACGTTTAGGGAAAACCCAACATACATCAGAGAGTATTTTAAGTGTTGCAACCTCCCCAGTCTTAGAAAACTGGCATCTAGGAAGAACCTAGGCTGGAAGAGCAGGAGGCTGTGTTTAAATCCAGTGGAGCTTCTGCACAACTTCTGCCAGGCTGAAGAAAATATTTCTAGAGAAAGGAACAACTCTCCATTTTCCACACAGTATTGCTTCCTGGGTGTAACAAGGGAAGCAAACATAATTTTCTTAGGCAGAATTTGACAAAGTTGCCAGTGTCAATGCCCTGATTTGCGCTATAAAAGCCCTGTGATTTTAACACTTGCAGTATGAGCGGGCCTAAATTTTACCTTTACTAGAAAAAGCTCCAATTTGGGTTACTGAGTCAAAGGGAAGAACAGCCCTTGCTTTTCCCAGCAGCATCTCCTGCCCGTTTCTACTAGAGGTAAGTAGGAATGGCACCTCCTTCATTCTCCTTATCTGTTCCCAAACTTTGACCAGGTCCATACCTGCTCCAATTCTTTATTTTCTCAGCTCACAAGTGATGCTGCTACTATTGAGGGATACTGCATGGAAGCAATTTCATGAGCAAGCTGGCCTGCCTAAAATTTCTATTACCAAAGACATAATAACATGCCAAGAGTAGTTGCTGAGTAGGAAGCTAAAAGGATACTGAAGACCTTTCTTCATGATTTAATTTACCTTCTGGATTTATTTCTGAATCACTGGTGTTTCCAGGGTCTTCCTTAAGAACTCCCACATCCTTCGCCCAATTCGTCCATTTAATTTCCTCTACTCTGGAGAGACAAAATGCAACAGACACTGATGCATGGAGCGCAGCATTTCAGTCGCGATCTCATTGCCCTGCAGCATCTCAACCCAGCTCATCCTGCCAACACAATCCTAACAGTTTGGCTTTAGCGACAACATGCTACAGAGCTTTTTTTTTGGGTAATGATCTTCTAAGCTCCACGAGGTAAATATCTTCTGCCCCTGCATATTGTGTGCTGGTCTACGTTGTTTTATTTTAAAATACGCCAGTTCCTCCCAGTGAACATACTCAATACAAAGGAGAAGATTCCACTTTCTATACATGCTGCATAGCCGGTAACACCCTGGTGTTACAGAAGCGTTGCCTGCAGTTCGGTTCGCTGGATGGGGAAAGGTTCATCTGCTCTCCCAGCCCCTATATGCAAGAAAAAGTGCTGCCCCCTCATGTTGCACCCAAGTTGCATGTTCCTGAGGGAAGGGGCCACCAGCCTGTGTCCCTCCCACCACAGCCTGCTCTGGGCACGGCTATACTCGCAGCCCCAGCAAAAGCATCATTGCAGACACTCTGCCACCATAACCACTTCCACAGATGTGGGTTAAACAGGACATCTTTTGGTGACAGCATGTCTTGGTGACAATGCTGGTAGCTCAACTAGCTCTCAAACTTCCAGCGTTGCAATCACCAACCAATTTGCGTGTACCCAGGAACATGTGGTTGAGTCACTCCCTTGAGTCAGTGCTGAAATTCCCTGCGGCAATTCAGGGCTACCAGCTTACGAATCACAGGAACCCGTTACTAGGCTGGAGTATAAGAGGGAACAGTACATCTGTCTTACCTGAAACACCATCTCTCATCTTTCTTATTGAGGCCCACTGACATGAAGCAGCCAGATCTCCTCTTCCCACCCTGGCGCCACAGCCAGGCCTTCTCTATTTCTAGAATAGCAATAGCCCTCTGAAAGAAGAAGTCCATGTCAGAGAGAAAACAGGGCATACAGAGCCCAGCCCCTCTTTTTGATTAAATCTTCCCCACTCAGCAACTACTCTGACTTAGAAAATCACTTTGGAACTCAATCCCAAAGTGCTCCTTAGCTTAATAGTACCAGTTGGTTACTTTCTTGAGTTACTTATACACGTGGATCTGGACTGGCTGGTAGCCATGCAAACAGCATGGGTTTTAAATACATCTAAAAATGATGTTAGGATTTACCCCCCGAGTGGCAAATTTATGTAAAAGAGAAGTTTATAACTGAGGCTTAGGACAAAGACAGGGACTGTCAGGTCTGATGTTAGGAGACTCAAGCAGGAGTTTGGGCCACAACAGAACTGCCGAGCAGCACTGTGTCTCACCTGCAGCTTCCAGACGCTTTTGCTATAACCAGAAATATCTGTGACAGTCTCGCTCATGAGCGCAATCAGCATGTTGAGCAAAAGAATGTAAGTGAGGATCACAAAGAGGAGCAGCAGGAGCATGACGAAGTATCTGAATCTGGCATGTTCGTGGAAATCCAGGTCGCCCATCCCAATAGTGATCTTGAAGAGCTCCAGGGAGACACTAAGCAGCCCACCATACATAGCATGGCTCCCAGCACTCTCCATCTGAGCAAGAGACTTGTTTTGAGAGACCGAAGGAGCATCCCCCATCAGCGTAACCAGAGCTATGAGAGAAACAGAATTTGAATCCTCCTCAGAAAAATTTACTTCTTGCAGCCCAGCATACAACATGATGCTGAGTAAGTCCTTACCTGCAGAAAAGCCAAAGAGGAAGATCATATAAACCAAGAGGAAACGCAGCAGATCTCTCAGGATAGTCTGAAACACAGATCAGGAGAAAATGCGGTTCTTTACCTCACATGAAATCATCAGGGTGATTTCTTGTTCTCACACATCGTAAACCAACCCCCAGTAATGATACTGAAAGCAAGTTGGAAAACGCTTTTATCCAGTTTAAGTAACTGCTAATACATATTAAATTACTTCCTCAGGTAAATAACATCATCAGTAGCTTAATTTGAGAGTACTACATGACTTTCTTTGTTATGTTTGTATGAATATGTTATTTGAAACAAATAAATATCATGTCAGTTCCCCAGCATGGTTGTTTCCAAATTGTTTCAACACACACGTCTCTTCTTTTCTATCTCCATTGGGTTTCACACAAGTGGTGATCAGAATTCTTTCCTGGCACTTCATTTCACCTGCTTTGTCTTGCCTTGCTAGCCCCAGACTCCTTTATGGACCTGGAAACACTTCTCAGCCCAAGCATCACAGTTCCAGGGAACTGGCACTGTTCTTGACTGCTAGTTTTGAGTCATTTTATGACGAACAGGTAAGTGTCAGCTGCTCTCACTTGCTATACTGAAAGATGGCAAAGTAGTGGTTTGCTACAATTGTACTTCCTTTAAGACACTGATCTAATTGCCTTCTGCAATTTCTTTACTTCCATAGTCAGTACATCAATTCCATTTATGGTTTTCATGATCCTGAGAGAAGAAAAGTAATTGCAGAACTGCTATTAGTTCCTCATACCCAAAGGCTTTTCATACAAAGTTTTCCCCCCAAGTACTGACCTTCTGTATCATGACGCTGTAGATCCCAGTGCGTTGAAAGCCCCGAGTGTAATACAGCATGTTCACCCACCCCAAAAGCAGGGAGAACACCATCACCGCCACATAGTTTTCTGAACTTGCACCGTACAGGACTGCTGACAGCAGCAATGAGAAAGCCTGGATGAAGCTGGAGAGAAGTAGAATGAGTGACACAGTGACTTACCTCAACGAAAAGGCCCGTTTGCAGGTCTGTTCTGTTTTGCAAGGAAAAGCAAACACATTTTACGAGGCTACACGGAGCATATAAAGTGCCAGTTAATCAGACACATAGTTTACATAAGCAAATCCTGTTATAACCAGATCCACAAACTGTTGCAGTTTTGTTATGAACTGGTTAATCTCACAGTATGGAAACTCTGAACCACTTGATGTAACTCACATAACTGATATTAAAATGTTAACACTTACAAACACATGCATACACATGCATCTATACACATTTCTCCTCAGAAAACTGAGAAGTTATTTTCCTTTCAACCAAATCTGAGCCATAGTGACTGCATGATTAAAAATTTGAGCTCTTTTTCTAACAAGCGCATGTTCTTAACTGTGGAATAATTGAGGGTCTGACCTTTGCTGTGTTCAGCTACAAATCCAAGAACAGACCCTACCCAGCGAAGTCCACTACAACAAAGGGTTATGACATGATGCAGCAGGTAGGAGAAGCAAGCAGGGAAGGGATGGAAAGAGGAGACAGTGGCAGAGAATCAATCTTTCCTGCTCACCATCTCGCTAGTAATGTTAGGGCAACTTAGCTGCACACAGCAGAGAACCAATTTCACCCGTGCTTTCATTGTGCAAAAAACCTCAAGAGACATACATCAAGATCTCAATGCAGCTGTCAGAACACATAGTCTTCAGGGACTGGCGTCTCCTCCGCAAGTACAGACTCTAATAGAGAAAAATCAATGGTAGCCATTCATCAAAACAACAGGGCATGCTAGAGAGTAATCACTCTGTCCAGCACAGCCTATCGCTCAGGGGGTTTGCTCCATAAGCTCCTCTTCATGTTTCATTTTCAAGATCCCAAATTTCAGCTATTCATCCTTCCAAGATGAAAAAAAGGCCTTATTTATAAAGGGCAAGGATAAACAAGGGCTGAATCACAGCTCAGCCCTGAGTCTTTATTAATAGACTGCATTAAATGCCAAAGACGCATTTTAGTACCATAAATCACAGAAGTCTCTCGTAATTACTTACTGTTGTGAGCCTATTCTTCCTATTGCCCAGCAACCTGGCTTGTGCCACCCCTGTCACTGCGAGATCACACTGACACTGTAAGTGTCTCGGAGCAGGATTCGCTCCTGCCATCCAACTCATGCACATCGGGAGAACCAAATCTGTTGCCTCAATGTCAGTGATGCTTTCCTTTTTTTTCTTTCTTACAACGAACCTAGATGAGAGATACTCATACCTGAGCAAAAATCAGATAAATGCCTCCTAGCAAGATAATGATCAGTCCAGAGACCCACAGGAAGCCTCCAGCAGTGAACTCCACTGGAAATGAAGGCTGCAAGATAAAAACAAAAAAAACCCCAAAACACTAAAGACAGGCAGAGGTAGTGATGATAACCAGCCTGCACCTTTTAAACTCAGCTCCATCCATTCAGGCCTTCCCAGATGAAAGAAGATTGGGCCTACCTTTACCCGCAAGGGTTGATAGTATGCAATGGCTGTAAAGATGATCATGAATGACAAGTATGAGACAAAACTGAAGTAGAATCTCTTGGAAGCAAACGTTTCCCATTTTTGCTGAAGCAGTTTGTTTAGTGGCTCCAAAACCACCATCTTGTACCGATTCTATGGAAAAACAACCAAAATGTACCCATGTGTCAACAGGATTGCAAATTCACCAGAGGATTGTCTTTTTCAGGGTTGGAGTTCAGTGGCTCCAACTAGGTTATCCCTAAAGGATTATTCAGTCAGGCCTTTCAGTATGAAAAAAATCAACTGCCCCATAAGAAGTTACTTCTGCTTGGCTTCATCAAGGTATTTGGACACACACTGGCTTAGGACAACCACAGGATCAAGAATTTCTCTCATACTATAGATTATCAGAAGCATACCAAGCAGACTATAAATAATAAAATATGCAAATACTTCAATCATACCGTTCTTTTCCAGAAAAATGATCGTGTGAAACATCACATTAACTTGAAATTATTTGCATAATTATACAGCAACACTACAGATATAGGCAGAAAAACTGTTTCTGTCTTCGACTTTTAGTAAAAGCACTCACCGGTGTGTCACTGCTGTATGCCAGAATCTCCAGCACAGAGTTCTCCTCAAAGCTGTCTATAGAGGACAAGTCATAGAGAGACACGTGGATAGGTCCATAGGTCCATTCAGTGAACTTGCGTGACAGATGCCTGTACACTGGGTCTTTGATCTCTCTTTGGATGATGTGCTTGAAGATCTGAAGAGAAACAAGATGCGTACCAGAAAAATGTGTATGTAATGAAGGTGCTGAATGACACAAATACACCCAAATCACCTTCAAATACAGGACACCTGGCTCTCTGCGTTACACACTGACATATCCAAGCACCAGACTATCTGGCTAAAAGCAGGCAATCTAACTACACCTTGTACCAGCTCTTCCAGGAACAGAACCAGTTTCAGTCCAGACCAGCTGTCTTGGCTGGGACAGAGAGCAGCAGCAGCCAGCTGAGACTCTGCAGGACGCTAACTGGAGTGACCTGGAGGAGGCCTCCTTTACTGTCTCCTGTGGCACTGGCACTGTCAGAAGCACTACTACGGGCTGGGGGCAAGACGCTACATCAAACCCCACTGCTCTGCTGAGGATGTATGCTGCAGTCTTCCGTGTTTCTCAGCAACCCCAGGGATTCCCTGTATTTGTCTTTACCTCCACTTTGCCTGTCTTGGCAGCAAGCTGCAGAGGATTTAATCCATCATAATTCACTATCTCCTCCAGCTTCCACGTTGGGTCAACCTTCACACCTGCCTTCAAGATCTCAACATATGTTGTGCTCACGAACTTGGTGTTCTCCTCAGTGTCATCTGCAATCATCACCAGGGCATGGAGGACTGTGTTGCCCTGTGTATCCTGCTCCTGGAGCCTGGCTTTCTGGTGGGGATTGTTTAGAAGATATTCCACCACCTCAAGCTGGTTGGTACAAGCAGCCAAGGAGAGAGGAAGTTCACCTGCAGAGATTAGAACAGTATTTGGAGGGGAAGCAGAACGGGGTGGAAAAAAATTAAAGAAAAAAAACCCCAACAATTCTAAGAAAATATATTTAGCCTATAGTTTTACCACTGGAACACAGAACAAGTTCTTTCTCCGTACCTCTAGGTTCAGAAAGGGTTTTGCAGTAAACAATTGCTCTTTGTTTCTGCGGGCAGCATAAACACTTCCCCCGATCTCTAATTTGACTAAACTAACCAAGTACTTGTCTCTGTCTGAAGCCCCTCAGATGGGATTAAATACATAAAACCAAAGATGACGGCAAATGCTCATTGGACAACTCAGTCTGTGAAAGGATCCTCCTATTCAAATAAGCTGAGAGCTTGATTACAGGACAGTGGAGATGGCAACCCACGCGCAGAGGGGCAAACCCAACTAAGAATTAGTGGCATCACACACAGTAAGCAATAAAAAAAGCAAAGGAACGTGCTGCACACTGACTCACCAAAATAAAAGTAAACTCCTTCTTTCTTCTTCTTGAAGAATTCACCGTGGGCTCTGGCATGGACATCAGCTCCATTCTCTACGAGAAGTTTCACTAAATCTAGGCTCCTTTTCTCTATGGCAATATGGAGTGCTGTTTGGCCTAAGGAAACAGGCAAAACCCATCGCTTGGTGCCACTATCAGAGGGAACAGGCAAAGGACTCTTCAGCAGAGCCCCATTTCAACAACCACTGTATCTTCTGCATAGCAATCCTGAAGTCTCAGTGCTGAGCAAGGGGCAGGTGGCAACTGATGACTTTCAACAGTGTTCATTGGAAAAGCACGTTGCAAACACTGAGTCAGAAGACAAGCCCCAAGACTACGAGAAATTCAACACAAGACCAGGCAATTACCCCTGCCTGGCACTAAGATCCCAAGCAGCTATGAGAGGATAAAGACAACCATACATGTACACGACTATGCTGCATGTCTGCTATTAAAAGGATAACCCAACCAGCAGATGTCATTCTTTAATAGCAATATAGTATTTATTTTTCACTTTTAGATTTGCTTTTTAAGCTTTCCAAGGCAAATCCTCTCATATTCCTCGGTTATTAGACACCCATCATTTCTGTTTTACAGACTGAGAACAAAGTTGCAGAAGCGAACCATGTAATTCAGGGCTGAGGAGGATGCAGACCAGAATAAGAACTAAAAGGTGAGTAGGCTGTTACTGGAACTGCACCAGAACTCTGGAACTGCAGTGCTGCGTAAGCTCCAGTTCCCCTCTTTTCCCTTGTATCTGCACATCTCACCTGTCTAATGGGGAGGCTGCTTTGACATGGCATCAGAACAGAAACCTTACCTCTGTAGTAACAATCAGAGCATGCCACATTGACAAGTGGCCTGGGATTCTGTGTCTTTTGATCTATTTCCAGCAAAAGTGGGATTGTGTCATTCTTTCCATTTTTTAAGTTCAACAGGGCTTTCATTAAGCAGGTCTTCCCAGTCTTTGCATCTAGTAGGAAAAGAGTATCAAATGGGTTGCGCGTGTACTTTGCACACATCTGTATTACCTGATTCAGTGTGCCCAGAACTCAGCTGTCACTGCAGGATCAAATACAATAATAATTTTAAAGGCCTTGCTCAGTATTTAGTCTGCAGTAGAGGCAAAAGCCTTCGGTTATATATAATTAATGACATTTCCCATTCTCAGATGAACATTAGGAAAATAAAAGAATAGACAGAGGGCTGGAGGAAGCAAAAAAAAACCACAAGCAGGTTCCCCTGCTTCTCTCCTACGTTAACAAGCGCTGCCTCTGCTAACCCTGTTTATGTAGTGTTGAACAGGAATCTACCTGTGTATTCAGAATTGGTGAGAAATTTGGAGGTCCTCCTTAAGTACTCAAGTAAACCATCCAGTGCCTCGGGGCTGCCCCTTGAGACTGCGCTGAAGAGCCTGTCTCTGTCAAAGCGATTGGGGTCCTTTTGGCTACGGAAGAAACGCAAAGCGTTAAGAAGTTCTGGAGAACAGAAGACAAGAGTGTGCAATAAGTTCTAGTGGGACAATGTAAGAAAGGAGGGAGGCAGAAAAGTTTGTCAGAAAAAAACAAGTATTTTATTTTTGAGTCAAGGGAAAAATAGAGACAGTTATTTCCCAGAATTCTCTTAAGGGGCTGCTCTTTCCATCAGCTGGAGCTCTTCCCAGATCCAGTCTGATGTGCAACCCTGGAATGCATCCAGAGCACAAAGAAAGAGAAGCCCAAGATAGCTGCAGGACCAGAATCTGTCCCATCACATGGTGTGAAGCACCCTGTGAGCTAGTTTACATCCCTCCCTGGCAAGAACAGTTGTATAGGGCTCCACACTATGCTGCTCTTACACCCAACTTGGCTTATTTGGTACCAGTTCAGATATACTCGGAACACACCACAACACACACCATTCACACACCTTCCAAGTGCAGAAGGAAAAGGCTAATATGTCCCTTTTCTGCTTTTAATTATCTCCCACCCGATTCCTGCAATATTCCTGTATTGTCACTTTTAGTTTAGACTTCGGTAGAGTTTATAGGCCCCTACCAGCAGGGATCAGTACAGATCAACAGGGATCCCACCCTCGTCAAATATCCAAGTTACTCACTTGCTGACGAGTCCTGGGCGATAGTTCAGATTAATCTTGACTTTAGGAGGAAAGTCACTGCTCTCCTTCTGATAAGGTGTCTCCAAGGGCCGTAGCTCCCCTTTCTTTCCATGTCCTGATCTTTCCTCCTTTTTACTAGATGCAGGTTTATCTTCCTGGATGCTGTCATCTGTTTCTAGTAATCCCATCAACCTGTTCCTCTGACCTGGGCCCGGCTGCCCATTTGTGAAGTTATCCATTTCTACTAGAGATGCTTTTGCAGATCACCAAAGATGTTCCCCACTTGGAGACTAAACCTGCAAAGGAGAGGGAGAATCGACACAATCTGTTCACAAACCTAGAAGATATAAGATGTGGCACAGACATAGAGAAAAGCATGTTTATAGGTCCAGCATTCCTACAGTTGACTATAGATTCCTTGAGAGAGACTCAGTAAAACTCTGAACAGTGGGAGTATTTGAATAAAGGATCAAGGCCTTAAATAGGGTATATCACTGGTGAAGAAAAGTTCAAAAGCAGTTCATGAAATACAGGCAACTTGTCTGCAGAACATATGAACCCCCTTTGTGAGATGACCTCACCTGTTGGCAGCAGCGCAGGCTCCTTACATAAAAGGCAAAGAAAGTGGATCTTTAGGAGACTACGATCATTGTTCTTGTCTCAGTGCAGCCAACACAGCCTAGTCACCAAGTGGCCAAAAAGATAAGACTAACTGTAGGCCTTCTTTGGAACAGTGATAAGTTTGTTCGTGTTCTCTGTTGGTAAGCATTATGCTATTTCTACAGGGAAAACGTATGCACAAATTATGTTCCTCTCATGCATTCCTGCATTTCATCCTGGGGCAAAATGAGTGGGACCTCCCCAATGTTTGGAGCTGTTGGCTCCATGTGAGCACAGGCTTTGAACTTCCAGCTCCACAGCACAGGCAAACACAAACCCCAGCTGCCACGTGGACACTCACAGCCCCCAGAGCCTGAACACAGCACAGCCCCCCCAGGAGCAAAGCTGGATCCAGATCTGTTGTACAGGGAGCATCAGTATTCACCAGAGCACCCAGTCAGCCCACTTCTCTCATCTAATATGTCCTGTACTCCTTTTCTACTCCTGTGAGACATCTCTTCGCACATATCAGGATACATCTCCAATCCACACCCAATGCAAGCTATCTGTAGTCAGGATATGACTGCAGATTCACACACAGTTTGTGCAGCAGCAAGGAAACATCCGTGATTACCAACCTGAAGCACAGCTTTTTTAAATAACTCTGTCTTATTCACATGTACTCCCTCCAAATGGTTAACAGGTTTTCTCTGAAGAGAAAGCTCGCTTGCTAGGACTACAGCCAGACTCCATAGCCTGTACCAGCAGAGAGGTAAATTGACACAGCATAAGCGTTCTGGCTGAGATTTGGATAAGGAGAAACATAGTTCTAGGCAGAAAGCAGCCACAAAACATCTTAATCCGTCTCACAGCAAGAGATCCAAGGGCTGATTTTAAGACAAACCATTATGATAATTCAGCCATTCAGTTTAGTCTGCACTCTAATGACAAACATTCCTCTGCACACACAGGCATACATCCTATAATCCCGTTTCAGGCTTATTTCCTCCCCCAGAACACTTACTGGTACATTTGCTGATGCTTTAGAGGGTTATTTGCGCTTCCATAATAGTTTGCTTGTGCTTTTCTGTCTTCCTTTCCCCCAAATCATTTCTCAGCTGCGGTTTCCATCTCTCCACAGCGCTCGAGAGAGTTATTTACTGTCAGTCTTGTACAGACAGACTGTCTGGTTTAAAAGCAAAAGCAAAACGGTCCTAAAAAAAAAGGACCCTATAATATATACATCCACTTTGTGCGTCCCGAGGAAACACAGAGACGACTCTCTGTTTGCCAGCTCAACTTTCACTTCTCTACTCAAGAGCTGAGTTGTTTCTTTCTGCAACTTTACCAAGCCATTTTGAGTAGCGCAGCCCAGAAAAGCTCTGCTGTCAAAAGAGGAAGAGCACAGCACTTACCCCAAGTTGCCGCAAGCTCCACCCAAGAACTGATCTGACAGGGAGTCCCAACGGCTCCTTCAGAGGGTAAATAATCTCTCAGTAGAAACCAAGTCAAATACCAAGAAGTGTTAATAAGCATAAAAGCAGATCCCAAATTATTTACATCCATGGGTGAGAGTCCTCTTCTTCTGCAGAGAAGACCACGCTCATATCAGCACTCTGTTAATGGCACAATGTTGAACTCCCAGTTGGTGGCGGTCCATGAGAGAATCCAGGCTGCCTGTGAGAAGGAATAACCACGGATTATTGTTATTTACTCAACAGTATAGCTTTCTGCAAAGTGAAGAAGGGCTTGCACAGGAAATGACTAGATAGATTTCTCAGTAAAAGAGAGAGCCAATGAGTGCAGTGCTCTTATATGGGAAAGCTGGCTGGCTATTGCAAATTCATAATGCTTAACCCCTGCCTGCACATATAGAGGCGACATCTCGTGGCTTTCAACAACAGCCCACTCAGCTCTCAAGGGAGGCGGCTGATTTGACCATGACAGTGCTAGAGCCCATGGTTTAGTTGTGAGGTTTGTCACAAGGCTCCCTCAGTTAGCCCCAGGACAAGCAAGTACGCATCAAAACATCTGAGGTCAACTGTTTCTGTGGGAAGCCAGTTCTCCTCACACTTCACACACCCCAGTTACGAGGCAGCACAAACCGTATGAGACAATAAACTAGCCAGAACGTTACCCTACAAAGTACACAGTGTCAGCTGCTCATCACAAGCACAGGAGACTGCACAAAACAGCCCCAGTTCCAAAACACTTAGGCCGCTGGTTACTTAATTTACCACTAGTGCTCATTTCTTAATGGGCTGGTTCTCCAAAGGAGCGCAAGCCTTGGAGGGGCTTGGAGGTTCTGGGAGCACGGACTGACCACCCCTACAACTGACTGGAGTTGAGACCATGCACGCACAGTAATACCCCTTCACTTGTCACTCAAAAACAGGACCTGCGGGAAACAGAGGACATCAGCCCACACCAAGTGCCTTAGTTTTTTTTCTCCTGCTCCTAACAGAACTGAGGCCTGAGAAGGCAGTGTGATCACTGTTTCCCACAGGATCCATGCAGGATGACATTCAGCACCCACAGTCTCAACGGCGTTCCCCAGCACAATGTTGCTGCAGAGTGATTCCCATCTGTACTCTGTAGAGGAGTGACGGTTTAAAAAGCCATTTACGTGACATAGAGCTCATCTAGAGAATATTATTAACTAACAAAATGGTAAAGAGTTCTTCTAATCAACAGCTTGATAGCAGGGGCACATTCCATGAGAAATCTCAAAAATTTGGGTCCAGAAACATTGAGAAGGGGGTTCATACGATGACATACTGGACTCTGGCTCTGTCTTTCTTGTTCCAAACCTACCACGAGCCAACAGAGAGCCTAAAGCAAGCCTCACCTGACAGGACTGCAGGATGATGAGGGGCTTCCTGAAATGCGGCTGTCACCCACAGAAACATTCCCAGATGGCTCCTACTTTGAGTCAGACGCAGGCTGTGAGATGACCTCCCTAGAAATACACACACTAAATGGCAGGGTGCCTTTTCCTCTTTCATGGTTTTGCATGAGGTCACAAGCTTATTTCTCCGATTCCTGTGTTTCAAAATTAAGCTGATCCAGGAACAACCCAAAGCTACTTATTCTTTCCAGGCTTAATGATTTATAGGACCCACAGAATAGCCTATAAAGAACAAACATATGTAGATAAATGCAAGTCCAGATCTCATCTCTCCTCATTCCAGTCTTGCACTGATTTAGTTCAGTTTGCTTTAGCTGTGTTACACTTAATTTACTGTGATATCAACAGACAGATTCAGGCCCAGGAGTTCAGCTGAGACTTACGGATTTAAATCCTCTTGGGCTTTTCCCCCAGCTTTCATGGGAGTCAGCCCACCATTCTAGCCGAGGAACCAAATCAGCCCACAAAAGTATATCGTAACAGAGTTCTTTCTGCTCATCTGGTTTTAATAGCTTACACAGAGGAAGGAGAATGTGCAGCTTGCTGGGAAAGGAATCACTGCCAGCTGCGGGGTCACCACAGCAAAACAGAAACATGGAGCTGCTGGGGGAACACAGAAACATTGGTATGCGCACACACATGCGCACACGCTTTCGCAGAGACTACACCAGGGTAAACACTTGCACTTCCATCTCAGAGGAGAGAGAAGCGAGGCAGAAAAAAAAAAAAATACAAGACCTGCCCAAATGCGCACTTGCCAGTGACAGCGTTCTGAGGTCAGTAATGGGATTATGTCACCGCTGTGCACCAGCCAGCTGAGCTGGTTATGATGCTTAATGAGCATCTTGCCACCAAAATTTAAAATCCTGATAGCTGCTAGGACTCAGGAGGAAGCCAACCAAAGCAGCGTGCAGGGAGAATAAAAGAAGCAATTTAATTTCCCCTATCTGCCAGCCTGAATTTTCAACAACAACATGTGATGCTCTTACCTTTTGAGGCTTTTAATTGAGGGAACAAGAAGGAACCTTGCAATTGCTCTGCACTTATTTTACTGATGAGAATGTGCCTGATGGCGCTAAGTTTCTCCTGACAGAAGAGACACATTCTGTGCAAGCCTTAAATCTGGCAAGAGAGAAGTCAAACTCGTAACCACTAAGTGACATTTTAAGTCAAATCAATAATTTTCATTTCAATATATTACCAAATATTTTCATAATTATAATTATTATATAATTCTAGATTACATATGAAGAAGCACCATAATTCATGGCAGGAAAAGCAATCTCAGAAGGCAAAAGAAAGCATGAGGAATATGGCTTTCTGCAAAGATCGAAACAAACCCCTTTTCTAAAGTATGTATTCTCTGTTCATCTAAGTGCCCATTTTTACCAAATACTGAAAACTGCAATACTCTTATAATTAACGTCAGATTTTCTGTATGCTGTAAATAGAAGATCAAAGTCACTTACATGTGTCTGTAGCTTAATTACAGCATTGATTGCAGCCACTCTAAGGGGTAGCAGCTCAAAATCATTTTCACAGGAGGAGGGAAGCCTGTAGTAACAGCATGGAAGGGGGGACCGTGAACATTTTCTCCAGAACAGGAGGTCGGCCAATGCTTCATTCAAACCTCACGAAGGCCACATGGCTAAAAGAGAAAAACGTTTCTTTTAAAGGTGTACTTTCACACTTGGGAAAATATCATGTATTTTTGCAAGGCCAGACTTTTTTTTTTATGCAATTGTTATGTAAAACCCACACTTAAGGGATGAATTTTAGCAGCTCCATTTGTTACTGTTCCACAGATGGAATTCTATCCCTCTAGAGACATCAGCCAGTGCCCAATCTAAAACCCAAATATTCTTAAATATAATTCCTTGTCAGAACTTGACTGATAGCCCTGGGGACTCAATTAATTTACATGACAGTATTTCTCTAACTACTAGTCTTACATCATAACATTTAAAGGCTCCTATCTATATACTTCTCGGGCCTTTGAAGGAACCATCCACTTCTCTTATTCCTTAAATGGAAGTATCTTTCTACTTGATGTATCCCTTTCTGTAGGATTGCAGCCTGAAGGAATGCTCCACTGACAATCAAATAGCAAAATACGAAAACCAACCGGAATGTTACAAAACACCACTTTTGTGGAGAAACAGTGACATCCAGTGGCCATTAAGTAAACCTGAATTCCTGCTGCTTGTGAAAACCTCCATAGGAAATTCTTCAAAAATCGCGAAAAGGAGTTGCAAGCATACGCTTGTGAGAAGTACAGTCATTCGCTTACTCTTTGTATCAAAATAGTTAACAGAAACATGTCTAATTTAAAAACTCGAGTTCCAAATAAGGCTGGTTTTGATGATGCAGCGATGTTCCCTAAATACAAAATTGCGCAGCCAAGGATCTTTGAACGCAGCTGCTACGCAGGGCCTTTGGATCTGCAGACAAGACTGCAAAAATACTGCGGTACTCCCAACGTGTCTCTGCCTTCGCCCTCACTTTCCCTATATGATGATGTTTAGGGGCAGTTGCTAACACAGGAAAACACTAAATGTATCCCAAACCCAGTAAAACAGGGTTATCTCATTTGTCTTCTTAAAATAGATAGAAGTATATTTTTTTTAAAGCACAGAGGACAAAACCCCTGAAATCTTGAAATCCTTTAAGAGAGAACAGACTAGAAATTAAGTGAAGCTATAAGAAAAAAGCACAAAGAGCAGTCAAAGCTCAGGTTGCAGCAGGATTAAAAGAAGTTATCAGAATCTGTTGTCGATACGGGAGCATTACGATTATTCCATTTTAATAGCATGTAGATTCTGACTAAAGCCTGTTCAATTCTTATTTTAGTTATGAATTGATGGCTCTAAGCAGGCTGAATTGAGGTACCACCACGTTGTAAGAAAAACAGATGTTGTATCTTAACATCAGTCACTCTTATTGCCTGGTACCTCTTGCTTTGTCTTTTGTTCATAACTTCGGTGTAAACAATGCATGTTATGCAAATTCGTATTTCCATGTAATTTATATATATTTCCCTAATTCACATCATTTAAGATAAATTGTAATGATTTTTCCTTATTAATGAAGAAATCCAGCTAGCGACTGCCATCTCCCCATTAGATGGGGGATCAGAAGCCTGGGGAACACAGCTCCTACAAGAGGAGCAGGAGCCCAGCGCAAGCGTCCCCGCGTCCTCGCAGCGAGCCATCCCAGAGTCACCCAGGTAGTGCTGCAACACTACAGCACCTGGGGATTTCTCTCCTTATACTTTGGCTTTAAAGATGTGCTGTTCTGCGTCATTGCTACCAAACCAAACGCAGAGCTTCAGCACAAGCCCCACCTGAAGGAATCTTCCTACAGGGCTGGAGAAAACAGCACATGGACACATTCCGTTTCACACCATCAGCTCAGGCTGCCTAAACCAGGCCTGAACTGCTCCCCTACAACCACAACACGCCTGAACATTCCCCCCTCTTCCCACCGCTTATTATCTCAGGTGCAACACCAGAACTACACAGGCTCCACGCACAGCTCCACTCATGGACCACCCACCCACAGGAACACCAGGACCAGCAGAGGCAATGGTTCAACACAGGCTTGGCTCAGGCTGAATAGAGCTGGAGCGAGAGCGCACTGGGAAGCTGGTGCAGATCCACTCAGACCACTACACATCAGCTTCCCAGGGTCTTCCCCGTTCTTGCAGAGCAGACCAAAGCCCAGAGATAGCCCTGCACGAAGCCAGCTGCACCAAATGTTGCCCAGGGAGTCCGGGCACCACACCACATCTGAGCAACGCTGCTGCAATGGTTCTCCTTCAACCACGGACTCTGGAGAAAGGGTACCTGCCACATACAGACTTGTATCTAAAGCAGCCTGCGCCCCACAGCCTGCATTATTTGACCAATTTGTGTCTGGAACTGTTACCATATGGCACAGCTTAATTATTAGAACTTGAGAGAAAAAAAAAAATCTCTTAATTATGAGCTAGAGAAGATAAAGCAGCCAGTTTTATCATGGAGCAAATCAGCAGCAGAAAAAAAAAAAAAGTAAATTTTTTCAGTGTCGTATCTCCTCTGGAGTATAAATTGCCCAGGAAGTTTATACACTACTGAGCAGCCAGCGGGCTATGAGACAGCCAGCCAGAAGTGACAGAATCAGAGAATGGCTGGCATTGGAACCGACCTCCAGAGGTCACCTTGCCCAGCCCCCCTGCACCACGGCCACCTAGAGCCGGTTGCCCAGAACCACATCCAGATGGCTTTTGAGTGTCTCTAAGGAAGCAGTCTACCCCACCTCTCTGGGCAAAGGCAAAAGCAGCAACTGCAGGAAACCTCAAGTGATCTAAGTGAAGTATCTCCTATGGTAGAATTTACAGAACTTCAGGTTTCTGCTAGCACAGCCAGGTATAGCAGACAGGGACACAAGCCCTGCCACTGGGGGGAGAGAAACCTATCATGGTTATAACCATCAAAACCACACTGAGCTTAGTTACAATGTGCACTTTTCTGTGAAAACAGCAGTGTGACTTTCCGGCCATGGTTGCATGCCAGTCTGTGCCAAGAATGCCCTGCTGTACGAGTGCATTACTCGCCACAAACACTCGGTAAGGTTAAACTGAAAGCTGAAATTCAAGAGGAACAAACTTTCAGAGCAACACTAGAGCGGACAAGTCAATCAAAATGGTGCATAACACAGGGTTACCAGCAAAAAGCAAAGTGCACCAGCAGAAACCCTGGACACAGCATACAGGTGCTGAGACCCCCATTTCAGGTTAAGCAGCTGTCAAAATTCAACAGCCACAACCCTTACAACCTGGTTAAGTTGCTGTGAACACACACACAGATGATGACATCCACCTTAACACCCACCACTATGGTTGAACTAAACCATTCTGACCCCCACCCTAAATCTCCTAACCCACCCCATTGGAAAAGACATGCCAGACTGCAGCGACAATGCCCCAGCTTTGGGCACTCAATCATTGTGTGTAAGACTCAAACCAGGAAATTGCTACGCTGCTCAGTCCTGTGCTGCCATTCAGTATCAGAGAGCAGCTGCCACTAGAGGCACCGCATTAAGGCAGCCTCCTGCACCAGCAGCAATTCTCACTGCAGCCCGTCCTTCCCCAGGTCATGGGTTCCATGTAGTACAGCCAACCACTTCTGTAGAATTTACTTCGAAGCAGCTGCCACCAGACTTGACTATGGTTTTTCCACTTGAAAATACACCACTACTCAAGTTTGCTCAGAGAGCCCCCCTCCTCCCCCAGAGCATAGCAAAGCTCAGCTTGCTTCATAGCAGTGCCATGCAGTGAAACTGCTCACACTTGGGATGAATAAAGTCAATTCAAACACATTCACAGACTGCAGTGAAGCCCACCCCAACTGGACATCGTACCACCTTTATTCAGCTTGGGGCTTTCCAGGATCTTTAAAGGAATATTATCCTTCCTGGAAATAGAATGGCATTAAACTCTAGAAGAAGAAAGAACATCGCATTAGTGCTTAAATTAAGACTTTAATCCAGATCCGTTTTCAACCGTAAGGTCCTCATTATACAAAGAGGCTTAAACCACCATGGAAAAACACCAGAGTAAGCACGTCACTTACATACACCACTTTTACTAGCTTAAACTGAGACAGACAACTTGTAATGTGCAACAGAAACTTTATTAGCATTTCAGACAGTCGTTCAGCAGTTACTCAAGCTGGCATTAACTTTGCATTTAATTTAAGACATTGAACAACTACAGTGCAAACACAAGTGCTAGTGGCAATCTTGTTGTCAAGCAAGATGGACAATAATTTAATAGCCACCCCTCAGGCGCAGCACAAGATGCAGGGTGGACTCCTTCTGGATGTTGTAGTCGGACAGGGTGCGTCCATCTTCCAGCTGCTTGCCAGCGAAGATCAGCCTCTGCTGGTCAGGAGGAATGCCTTCCTTGTCCTGGATCTTGGCCTTCACATTCTCAATGGTGTCACTGGGCTCAACCTCGAGGGTGATGGTCTTGCCAGTCAGGGTCTTCACAAAGATTTGCATGCCACCTCTCAGGCGCAGGACCAGATGCAGGGTGGACTCCTTCTGGATGTTGTAGTCGGACAAGGTGCGTCCATCTTCCAGCTGCTTGCCAGCGAAGATCAGCCTCTGCTGGTCAGGAGGAATGCCTTCCTTATCCTGGATCTTGGCCTTCACATTCTCAATAGTGTCACTGGGCTCGACCTCAAGGGTGATGGTCTTACCAGTCAGGGTCTTCACAAAGATCTGCATGCCACCTCTCAGGCGCAGCACAAGATGCAGAGTGGATTCCTTCTGGATGTTGTAGTCAGACAGGGTACGTCCATCTTCCAGCTGCTTGCCAGCGAAGATCAGCCTCTGCTGGTCAGGAGGAATGCCTTCCTTGTCCTGGATCTTGGCCTTCACATTCTCAATGGTGTCACTGGGCTCGACCTCAAGGGTGATGGTCTTACCAGTCAGGGTCTTCACGAAGATCTGCATGCCACCCCTCAGGCGCAGCACAAGATGCAGGGTGGATTCCTTCTGGATGTTGTAGTCGGACAGGGTGCGTCCATCTTCCAGCTGCTTGCCAGCGAAGATCAGCCTCTGCTGATCAGGGGGAATGCCTTCCTTGTCCTGGATCTTGGCCTTCACATTCTCAATGGTGTCACTGGGCTCAACCTCAAGGGTGATGGTCTTGCCAGTCAGGGTCTTCACAAAAATCTGCATGCCACCTCTCAGGCGCAGCACAAGATGCAGAGTGGATTCCTTCTGGATGTTGTAGTCAGACAGGGTGCGTCCATCTTCCAGCTGCTTGCCAGCGAAGATCAGCCTCTGCTGATCGGGGGGAATGCCTTCCTTGTCCTGGATCTTGGCCTTCACATTCTCAATAGTGTCACTGGGCTCAACCTCGAGGGTGATGGTCTTGCCAGTCAGGGTCTTCACGAAGATCTGCATGCCACCTCTCAGGCGCAGCACAAGATGCAGAGTGGATTCCTTCTGGATGTTGTAGTCAGACAGGGTGCGTCCATCTTCCAGCTGCTTGCCAGCAAAGATCAGCCTCTGCTGGTCAGGGGGAATGCCTTCCTTGTCCTGGATCTTGGCCTTCACATTCTCAATGGTGTCACTGGGCTCGACCTCAAGGGTGATGGTCTTACCAGTCAGGGTCTTCACAAAGATCTGCATGTTTTAACTATAAAACAGGCACAAAAAATGAGCTTTAGCTATTTCACAAAACGTAATCTTTAATGATTTCTAAATAGAAGGATTACTGCCACTTACTTCACGCTACATACATACTAACTACAATTTATTTTGTGTTCTTTATTAGTATTTTCTACTACCACTCTTCAATTCTTTACTCTTGACAAACTAAACATCTTCCCGTGACTCACTTTGCTACGTTCCTACGGCAGCACCTTTACACTGCCTCTCGCCAGCCGCCTCCCAGACCCCCCGCCTTGTTTCCTCCCGCCCCCCCCCCCCCAAACCGCAGCAATGCGGCAGAAGGACGCACCGCCGCAACCTCCCGCAGGACCTCACGGGGGCGAATTGCGACAGCGGCTCAGCGCTGCTCCCCCCGCGGCAGTGACTCAGCACCGCCCGCTTCCGGAGGGGACGGGGAGGGGGGGAATGCAAGCGCAGCCTCCGCCATTTTACGGTGACGCTGTCTCCTTCTCGCAAGGAAACAAGTTGGTTTCCGTTTTTTTAGCCCTCTCCCCTCAGTTCTTAACATGCTTCAGAGCAAGACGCGACTCTGCAGTTCTGTCGTGTGTGTGTCCTACTCTTCCCCCCCACCCGCCCCCCCCCAATCAAAAAAGACTGCCCGCCAAGCACCCACCCCAGCCTTACACCTTCCTGCCCAGAAACACCGTCCCGCTTTTGCCCTTCCAACCCCCCAAGCGCGCCCACAGCTCAACTCACGTTTCCGGGCTTGAGTCTCTCCCGTCTGCAAAGCCTCCTCAGTCTCCAGCAGCTGGACTCTGCGGTGTGACGCAGCCCCACCCCTATTTATACCGTTCCTGCCATACGAGCCCCGCCCCCTGAACTGATGTGTCCATCCGCCTCCCAAAGTAGTCCCAAATAAAAGACCACTCTTGTGAACACTGTTTGCCTTTCTCCCGTTCCAATCCCTCCTCCACAGCGCAGAGGGGTCCTGAAGCCCTGGTGTGGGACCTCAGACCCTTAAAATTCTGGAAATTTCTGAGGGCGCGGATGGATCTGACGGTGCGGTGAAGCGGTTAGTAGACTGCACGGGAAGTGCGGCATTGATTGGCGCAGCAGTAAGCACTGTGGCGTTGATTGGCTGAGCCGGGGGGAAGGTAGAGAATGGCCGGGGGGGGGGCGGCTGTAAGGAAAGCTCTGGAAGATTCGGGTGCTGCTCGGCGCTGATTGGTGCGCGGTGAGGTCAGCGCTGTTGCTATGGGGGAGCCGCCTCGCGGGGGCAGACTTCGGCGTGGAAGGGGGCTATGCGCATGCGCGCTGGCCCTGCTGCAGCGGCC
The DNA here is from genome assembly GCA_017639485.1 of Pluvialis apricaria. Classification (NCBI taxonomy): domain Eukaryota; kingdom Metazoa; phylum Chordata; class Aves; order Charadriiformes; family Charadriidae; genus Pluvialis; species Pluvialis apricaria. The sequence continues at coordinate 4,871,714 of CM030024.1, forward strand.
GGCGGGAGGGGGCAGCGCCCGGCGCCCCGCAGAGATGGGGCCGGGGCGGGTGTTTTCGCCCTTGACTCGGCCCCAGGCAGTGCTCAGGAAAGAGCCTGGCACGGAGAGGGGCAGGAGTGTGCCGGAGAAAGAGGGGTTACCCTTGGTGCCAGTTCTTTGTTGCCCTACAGCGCATCTGACCGACCCCCTTCCCTGGGGCGGCCTGAAGCATTTCTGGCAGAGCCTGGACTAGGCCGTAGGGCTGGTCCTGTCGTCTGTGGCTGTGGGGAAAAGCCGGGAAGAGCAGAAGTGAGTTTGCAAAGATGGAAAAAGATGTTATTTAGAAAATTGGTAGGTTTTGGTGACTCCTGGTGTGTCACGCTTGCTGCCAGCTGAGCGTGTCCCTCGTCAGGCGGCCCATTTCCTGAGCTGCCCTTCGAACCAATTCCAGCTGCTGACAGCTTAATTCTCTAGTGCGGGGTTGCAAAACAACCCCTGTGATGAAATGCTGACATTTGAAATTCAAATGGTTGTTTACTTGCCTTCAGAACAGGAAGCTTTGATCGGGTTATGGAGCAACTTCCTTCTGTGAACTAATGTCAAATGTGTTTTGTGTTAATTAAGCTTCATTATACCTTTCAGACTGGCTCTTAACTCATTTTATATCACATCTGGAGCACACAAAATCCAGAAAGGTTTTTGTGGTGGTGGTTTATCTGCTGCTAGCTCCTTCAGTCAACAGAGATGAACTTGCTATTAAATCCTCCACTCAAAGCATGAGCACGCATGTGAACGGCAGGATTCAGTACAGTGCTACTCTGTTTTCCTCTTTTAAAAAAAATACAATACAAAAGCATCAAAAAACCACCACCACCACAACAACAACACCCTTTTGCTTTGCTTTCCCCGAACAGGGCTTGTGTCTGCTAGCACCTCCTGGTTTATAGTAAAAAGGAAACAAATCATCCCAACAATAACTTTTCACAATGTAGAAACAGGAAGAGAGGAAAACTGTAACTGGAAAGTTCAGAGACAGCTCCATGGCAATCCCCAACCTTGCAAATATTATTCTGCTACATGAATTTAGGACAAAAGGCATCACATTTGTTTTCTTTATGCTGCCAGTTTTGCTCAGTGTTTCCAATAGGTTCGTTTTGTTTGCACGGTACCAGCGTGACTCAATGTTTGCGCCAAGGCTGGCCTGTGTGTGCTGTACATCCCAGGCGCTGCTCCAGGAACTCCCCCGGCCAAACACCACCAGGGAGGCCTGAGACGAAGGCCACGAGTAACTAATATTTACCGATGTGAAAGACCACGTCTCCTAAACTGGAAATTAACCACAGGCTAATCTAAAGACTGCTCTGTGTTTGAGCACATCAGACTTATAGTAAGGATTTTAGTGTGTGTCTTTGTTTTTTAATGTCCCTCTAGTTGGAGGAGGACAAATTTCTGTCATTTTCTTGCCTTTCTGTGTAAACCAGAAAACACAGGAGCCCTGCCTTGATTTTTTCTTAGTATGGCTAAATCCCATGACTAATCTGCTTTCACTATTGTTGTTTGGTTTCTGTTTAAGTATTTAAATCAACAGATCAGAATAAAGTCCCAACAAGATGGGTCTACCATGGGTAGTTCTTTAAATATCTTGTTAATAATGGCTCCTAAAAAATTAATTCTTAGGGAAATTACAAGCACAGGCAGCAACGTGCTGACATCAAATGCAGACTCTATTTTAAAACCACTTATGGATTAAGTTAATCAATTCCATGCAAAAAGCCTCATTATTTTCCTCAGTTATCCCTCTGTCAAAAGAGATACACAGAAGAGTTAGGCTTTGTGCCTCCAGGACCTAGCAGCATCAAACTGATCTCCATAGCCTGCAGGGAAGGTGCTCTAGCAGGCCAGCATTAGCATTTTGCAGCCTCCACTGATTGGATTAATTTAATTCTCCTAACTATTAATCTGCGATAGCCATCTACGTGCCTATACAAGCCCACCTCTCTTGTTTTGGGGGGGTAGAGGGTGGGCCGACTACAGAGGGCTTCTTAAATACCTCTTTTCCTGTCCCTTGGCTTTTTCTGTGTGGTAAACTCATGCCCTGAATGTTACACACTTCATATCGGCACAGATTCTTTATACAACTTCAATGATAATTATTATCAAATTGAAAGGTATTTCTTTTTAAAGTCGGAATGCAGTGTTTACAGATTCTGCCTCATTTTCACACATTACATGTGTAGAACAATCTCCCAAGCTGGAAGTGACCGCATTGTGACTTCATTTTACTCAATTTCAGCTTTATCTCAGAATTTCTTTAGAAAGTATTTTACTACCTGAATTTGATACAGACAAAGGAGATCTGTTTATTCCTAAATGGTGTGGTAACTGTTGTGGTTGTACAAAGCATATGTGTTTAACATATATGCCATTCTTCCTTCAGTAGCTCTTGGGGAATAAGAATCATCAAGCAGCTGACTGTGAACTGTATATAAATAAATGCAAAGCTGAAAAAACAGAAATCTGTATCTTGTGACTGGCTCGACTGCACAGGTGGCTCCAGCCTTTGCCAGGGCATGGGGCCTGCAGTTGGGAACACATATTTCTTTCCAAGTGGTTTCAAAAGTAGGTCACTGGGCAGTAGTACAAAGCAACCTACTTTCAGAAGAGAAGAATCTGGGGTCAAATAAATGTTTCCAACGAATCTGTACATTCTAGAACACAAGCTGTGTCTGGTTTTTATGTACACAAATGTCCTAGCAACACCGTATCATTTCTACACCAGCAATGTCAAATGAAGCAATCTGTTTATCTTTAGTTACACGGGTTTAACTTGGGACAGCCAACAGTCAGGCGATTTGGGTCTGTGCAGCAAGTTCAGCACTGCTCCTTTGTTCAGATAAAAATAGGGCTACTTGCCACAGGGAAAAAACAACGTATATTTCTATCTCATAATATTACTAATACCTCCCTCAGGTCTGTCTCACTGTGTATGACACAGGATAATTATGTTTACCTGCTTACAGTTGTGGAGATAACTATTTTCTCCCCAAACCTGTAACACTGCAATAAAGCCCAGTCTTTGCTGAGGTTCCAGCCACAAGGCAAATAGAGCTGTGGCATGTTACTGCTTGTCCTTGTAATGCCAAGCTCAAGGATTACAAAAATAGTGAGTCACAATTCAAAGTACTATGAGATTGACTGTAATATTATGAGATTACCAAAAAAAGACAACTATCTGAGTTTTGTTTTTTAAACCTTATGCTAAAAATACCTTAAATAAGCAAAGTTTTTAATAAGCTACCAACTTCAGGAGCTGAAAGCTTAAGAAAAACAGACAGATATCCAGATTTGTAGTAAAAAGAGGAAAAGGAGCAATACTCCTCTGTCTCTCTGTTTGTTTAAGGCATATTTTGACTTCGCAGGACACATGGGATACAGCTTTAAGATCTGTGCTGCCACGATAAACAGGCTTGGGCACATAATTCTCTGTAGGTCTAAATAACCCAGAGGAACATGTGGCAATTCACTATGCTTCTCATGTAAAGAGACTTCTAAAGGCCATTTTATAAAGACGCCATCGGCCTAATATCACAGGTTTGTGTCTGCATGTTATGCCAGTGAAAGCAACAATTAATAACTAGGTCTATTCTAAAAATTACTTGTCTGCATCTTTTCAGTCTACCTCCTGCCTGTGAGTCTTTTGGATCTGGTCCAAGCTGCACTGCAGTGAAGGAGCTCTCTTTGTTCGTGTTCTCTCTGCTGCGCCTGAGCCGATTTAGCATGTGGTTTCTGGGGTGAGGTTTTTTAGCAGGATATAGCAAGGAATCACCCTGAGAAACAGAAAGAAGAAATAAGTGCTAAAACGCCGTTAATCATTATTAGTATGTTTCAGTAGAACCTCTCTAACAGTGAATAAAAACAAATACTTTGAAGGCCATTCTGAACAGACTTTGTCTGTTGGTTCAGATGTGATATCTCCTGTATTTTGTCTTCAGATCCTGGTTGGATCCGTTGACGGTGAGGGGAATGTCCAGAATGCTTCCTCCTTCACAATAGTAAGACTAAAATCCAAGCACTGACATTTTTCTCCCCTGCACAAACTATGTAGTTTTAACTACCTCAGTTCTTTGAAGTGTGGTGTTAGCTATACCCTACTTCTAGTTCCCTGCTTATTAGATGAAAAGCATCCACAGTTCCTAATTCTCTTTAACCCCCACACCTGTCACTGCTTTCAGGGCTGCTTTTGTGATGAAAATACCCTTACAGACAGAATCTCAATGCGGGCTGTCAGCCAGGTCTGCAGAGCTGAGTCACTGTTATACAAGCAGAGCTGAGATGGCACAGAAAAACACCTTTGTACTTTAACATTAAACCACACGTCAGCTGTTGAACTTCGAATATCACAAGACACCTAAAAAGAATAAACAGAGATTTACTGGATGGTTCCTCTTGCCCATCCCATCATCTTTCTGAATAACTCTTCCTTCTCCATTTTGTCGCAGAAGCTTGAGCAAAAGCATTCTTCATCAAGCTATTGGCTTCTACTGAAGCTTGGAAACATTGCATCAGATTTGGAAGTAATGTACCAGAGAAAGCTGTTAACTCTTTGGGCACTGGGAAATGCCTGCCGCCCAGGTACTGACAATACAGTATGCAACCACTGAAATTTAGGGCTTGCAAATCAGAATACCAGTGAAATTTATCATCAGCGAGAGATCCACTATAAAGCTCTTGAATTGATTATTTATGTGAGAGCCCATTTTGAGCTTTAAGAGTCCTTTGTAATAAAATATGAAACAAATGAAAAAGGAGGAAGAATTTCTTTACTATAGCCTTCTGAAACAAAACTGCATTTTGTTCTTCCATTTTGTCTTCCAGTTCTTTATCCTGAAGCATCATAGGGGAACAGAATTCAGCTTTTCAAAATGCTTTCTACATTTAAAATATGCTGACCTAATTGTGGAGGGGTGCACAGAGTGATAGATTTGCAGATATCACATGGACTGCATACTCATTTTCTCACTGGAACTGCGTTTTGAGAGCATACAAGTCCAGTGTCTCGTGGCTTGCAGAGGGGGTCATTTGTGTGAACTGATTGCTAACAAGCTCCTAAAATATGTTCTGGCTTTCAGTTTAGTGCAGTTAACTGTTTTTAGAAAAGGACAGACTACGTAGGCTGAAACCTGCAACTGCTGTGGGGCGTACCCCGCACTGAAGGCAAATGAATCCATACTGCAAACTGCACAGTCTCAGTTTCAGTTTGTGATCTCCAGTTTCATCTCAGTGACTTTTCCTCCCAAAATACAAAGTGACTAACACAAAATCTAGTGTGACTAAAGGTCTGGGAGTGGCTCAGATCAGGAGCTACAGATGAACATGCTGGCATGGGCCAGAATTCGTCACATATGGTGTATTAAAATGGTTCCATTAGGATGAGTAACCAGTACAGAGGTTCACATGAGGAATAACAGGAAATTGTAACTCAGTGCCCTTTCCTATCATCAGAGAAGAGAGGTGCTGAGCCACAGGATTGTTATTTGAGTCCTGGTATGTGCCATCTCAGGAAGCAGCCTACACACTGTAGTCGCATGGTTTTAAAGCTGTTTTCCAGACCAGAGAGTGCTGATAGCTGTTTCATCATTGTCCAGTTGCTTTGCTATATTCCTGGCTGAGACATGACCCTTTGGTGCCTTTTCTACCCACAACAGGCTATCAGCTCACTTGTTTACATCTTTCTTTGCTCCTCGTCTTGAGAAGAGCAAGACATTCAGTCCCGTTGAAAATACAAATTCTCAATTACAACTCAAACAAAATAAATTTCCAGTCCTGCAACACTGGGCACAAAGATTCATCCTTGGAGTGATTTTATTTTTTTCCCCCAATCAAATGTGACTTGGACACCTACAGGTTTTGTACTTCTCCCCTGCATTGAATAGTTTTACTTGAGAAACAGTGTTGTCTTTCAGATGTTCAGGAATAACCTTTTCTAAGATATTTACCACTAGACGGATGCTTTCATATTTTCCTAAACTTTTTTTTTTTTAAAAAAACCAAAAACAAATAATCAAGATAGTACATACCTTTTTTTTTTTTTCCTAAGAAAAAAAGGTATGTACTATCTTGACTGTTTTCCTTCTTAAGACTTTGGTGACAGAATTCGTGAAAAGTTGTCTAGTGGGAATCGTGTTAGAACCCATTTCTCTGCAAGGTTGCTATAATGATTTCAGACCTCAGGAAGGACTAAATACATTTCCGAAGGTGCATCCTGATACACTGCAGTGTTGTTAGTCAGCAGTCTTGTTTCAGCAGGACAAGGGATAATGGCTTCAAACTGGAAGAGGGTAGATTTAGAATAGATAATAGGAAAAAAATTTTCACTCTGAGGGCAGTGATCCCCTGGCCCAGGTTGCCCCGAGAAGCTGTGGCTGCCCCATCCCTGGAGGTGTTCAAGGCCGGGTTGGACGGGGCTTGGAGCACCCTGGGCTGGTGGGAGGTGTCCCTGCCCAGGGCAGGGGGTTTGGAACGAGATGATCTTTAAGGTCTCTTCCAACTCAAACCATTCTATGATTCTAAGATCCTAAATGAGAGGGGGCGCATAGCAGAGATGTGAACAATATACTTTTAATAGCACCTCAGGTCTGCAAAGTACCTTGACATCCTTGAATACGTGAGGCACCATATGCTTGTAATTAAAGGAAAAACCTCACGCTACAGCTTGTGGATAATTGGCATTTTTACCATTACGAGGAATTTTACAAGGAAGCCCGGGCCCGCTTCCCTTTGGCGCAAACCGGCGCACAGCGCGGGGGGTGAATTTTCCGCGATTTCCAGTTTTGCCGGCTCACCGTGCCACCCTCCCCCTCCTCCGGCCCCCGTTTCTCCCGGCAGACGGGCCGAGATGCCGAGAGCGGATCCGGGGACCCGACCCGACCTCTCACCCCCTCCCGCCCCCCCTCCCGGGGACACCCCCGCTCCCGCGGCGCCACGCGCCGCCGCGACACTGCGGCGCCCCCTGGCGGTGGCGGCGCGGCGCAACCACGCTCGGGCGGCGCATGGGGCGAGCCACGGCGGGCAGCGCCCGGCGGTCCCGGCGGGGCAGCGCGGCCGCCGGCTCCCCCGCGGGCGGGAGTCGCCGGGGGAGAGGGAAGGCGGCGGGAGGACCCCCGGCACAACCTCCCGGCTCCGGTGCTTTCGATCTGGGGGCGCAGAGCGGGCGCTGGGCCGCCTTCCAGGAGCGGCACCGGCTGAGCTGCGAGGAGGCGGCGCGGCTGCTGCTGGACGCGTAGTGAGTACGGGGCCGGGGGCGGCTCTCCCCGCCGCTCCCAGGCCGAGCCGCCCTGCCCGGCGGCTCCTTCCCCCGTTAGATCATCGTCTTCTCGGCAGCATCCGCACAGCAGTCAGCGCGGGCTTCTGGGGAGCTGCAGAGGAGGGGCGGGGGGGGGCCGCACGCACCACGGACAAAGCGGCTTTTTATGCTAAAGCTTCGCGTGTTTTAGGGCTCTCCCATCAAAAATGCCCTCGGGGGCAGCGTGCGGGCTGGCTGAGGCTCCGCTTCGCAATCTCCACCCATTTCCTGCGCTCGCTCTTTGCAGAGCGCAGCACATCTTCACTGGGCTGTCATTAATCGTCCGTGGGAGTGAAAATCTGAAAAGGTTTTTCCTTTGCATTTTGCGTTTGACCTAGCGTGGTGATTCTGCCCAGTTGCCATGGAGGCGTCTCAGGGATGAGGGAGAAGCACAAGCTCAGAAATTCCTTGATCATGAAGTTCCTCTGCAACTACAACACAAAATAAAATGCATTTCAAATATTGCGTAGAATCCACTTATCTCTGCTTTTCCCAGCTTTTAAATGGAGGAATATTAGTCGTGCTGGAGCAGTTGTGCGAAAATTGTGGGAAGATTCATTTCCCAGTTCCAAGAGGTTTGCCTTTGGATAACACCCCTCCTTTCCCTGCACGGTTGTGCACGGATATCGCTGTAGCCTGGGTCAGCATTTTGACCCAGACTGTGGCAGGGGAGTGTATGTTCCGTATTGCATGCAGAGTGTACTTTGCTTGAACTGTTGCTCTTCTGTCCTTTTCACCATTTTAATTAAACCAGAAATGCAATTGCTGCAGATGACAAAAGCTATTCTCTAGCTCACTTTGGCACATTTTATTAAAATAGATTTCAGTGGATCCATTTTGTGGTGTTCTGCAATTGCTCAAAGCAGAATTGAATAATGTGGTATATAGCCTTACTGTTTTCTTGGCTGAAAAGTATGATCACAAAACCTCTCTGTTGTTTCTCTCTCCAGTGAATACAGAGGTTTGGTCAAACACACGGGAGGCTGTCACTGCGGAGCCGTCCGCTTTGAGGTCTGGGCTTCAGCAGATCTGCATGTTTTTAACTGCAAGTGAGTTGGGTTTTTTTTGTTCCCTATTCTCATCAATGAATAAAAGCTCGTATGCTTTTCCAGTCAATTCCTTAGCGCGAAAAGAAGATCACACAACTGCAGAACATCCTCTGCGCTGTTTTCATAGGGTATACCCCTAATTATGTCTGCATCCAATATGGGATCAGTGCTGGTGATTTCAGGTGCTGCTTCTTTGGGCAGGACTTCAGGTCTCACATCCATGCTCATGCAGAAAGTATCAGAAGAGATGTAATGAGTACAGGTGCTCAGCCATCTGCTTTATGTTTCCTCTAAGTGCAGTGTGCTCAAAGCACATCAATCCTTTTTTAATTTGGTCTTCTCAAGCGAACGTTACATCTCTGACCAGAGGTGCTTCGAACTACAACAGTGTCTGATTTCAATAGTGATCCTCCTTCGCCTGCAACTGGTTTGATTCTAGCTCACGGGTAAACTTCCGAATCTTACTTCCTTGTTTGCCAGGTAATTAATGTTGGCAAAATCGGCAAAGTCTGGTCTGAAAGATTAAATGGATTTCTTGGGGCTAGAGTTTGTCCTTGTTATGTCTGTTGAGAGTTGTGTATGTGAAGAAAAAATGACATAAAATGTTTGGTGTAGGTGAATACCTTATCAGTGTACCTGCGTAGGGTCAGTCTCTTCCCTGGGTGTGCTTAGCCAAACACTGATACCAGAGTCCACTTTTGCCGCTTACCTTTCTGGTGCTAACCAGGAGCCATTTCAGCTGTCAGTGGCATTTCTGTTGTCAAGAGGTCCATGCTAGATCTGATTGCTGTACTACAACTTGTCTGCTGCTTCTAGAAAGGTCTTTTTCTTTTACAGTTGCAGCATTTGCACAAAGAAACAGAACAGACATTTCATTGTCCCAGCGTCGCGTTTCAAGCTGCTGAAGGTAAAGTAAGAATGCAGTAAGAGCATGGCCATGAACACGAGTGGTATAATCCAGTGTTATCCTCAAAGATGCAAGCGGCAGCCAGTTTTCTGGCCTAAGTTTGTCTATGACTGGTTAGGGGAAATGGCTGAATTTTATACCGTTTGGTGTGGGTGTTAGTGCATCTTACTTAGTGAGCTGACATTAGAGCCCTTGCAGTTCTCAGGCTTGACTGGGATGGACACATGTATATACAAAACACGGGGGTTCAGAAAAGGAGCATGAATGTAGAACTCTGTATGTCAAGTAAAGACACAAAGGTCGTATTTTAACTTTTACATTTCTTAGCTACAGGCCCATAGAAAGTAATTAATACATCTGTTTATGTGGAAAACTTACATTGCTTTTTGTTTGCTTAGGGTGCTGATAACTTGACAACGTACACCTTCAACACACGTTGTGCCCAGCACACGTTCTGCAAGACCTGTGGTGTACAGAGCTTTTATACTCCTCGTTCTAATCCAGATGGTTATGGTAGGTAGAAAGAGTAAACTAGTAACCAAAGCTAACCACCAAGCAAACCTTGGATAAAGACTCCATGGGCCACTAACACTACAGCAGTGAGCAGCATGTGTCTTACGAGCAGTCTGAACCTGTAGCAGCTCCATAAGAAACAGTCTTACCGATGACTTGAGGGCTTCTGCCCATGAGAGGTTTCTCATGTAGGCTCCTCAGCCTTAACTGAGCATTTACTGTTCCCTGAGATGCCCCATCCCACAGAGCGGTGCAGGCATCTCCCACGCTTTAGCTATGAAAAGCGGGTTTCTGTTTACTCTGTCTTTCTTCAGGAATAGCTCCCCATTGTCTGGATGATGGCACCGTGCAGACCATTGTCACAGAGGATATCAATGGCAAGGAATGGGAGAAGGCAGTGAAGGAACATAAGACCATCAGAGACATGTCAAAACCCTGACATACCCTTCCAGCAGCTGAACTTCGAGCACTGCCGTGGAACTGTAGTCTGGGCTTTCCTGGGTGAGGGTTGGCAAAATCAGTCTTCACATTGGTGTTATCTGTTCTCTGTTTCTTAAATAAATCTTTCAATGCTGCCCGTCCCATTCATTTGTGACTTTCAGTTTTCAAATTACCTCTGTTGCATAAACCACCCCAGGGCTGCTATTTTGGTACTTTGCCCTTAGCTGCGCTAAAGTTTAAATCACAATGAACAGAGCAAAGTACAACAAAAAAATTAAAATCTGATTTATATATGGATATTTCCTGTGTTTCAAGTCTGTCTTATAAAAATGCCCTATATAAGATAATCTCTTGCTTCGGACATAATACTGACTCACACTGTTTTCTCTCCATTGACTTCGATGAATTGACCGTGGATTTAGAGTTAAAGGGGATTTGAAAGAGCTTAGCAGGCTCAAGTTCAGTAAAGCACACAGGTGCTTAGCTGTATGCAAGAGAAGGGCCACTGAAGTTATTCAAGTGATTAAGTCCTGTTTTGCTTAAGCTTGGACTTACTCATGGTCTTAACGCTGAGTAAGCATATGCTGAGGCGCTGACTCATGGCCAGGGAACAGAGTTCAACACTGTCAGACTCTTACAACAATGGGCGCCTACTTCAATACAACCAGGAACTCGTTTGTTGTCTTCAGGAGGAGGATGTGCTCACAGCAACAGACCAGGATCTGGTGATGCGGGCTCTGATCCTGGCTGTGCAATGAGCGGCTGTGTAGATGCAGGAAAGACGCCTCCTGCACATGTGAGCCCACATTAATGAGTGCAAAGGCCTACAGAAATGTTGAGTATTGCTGACTTTGGTCCACCATGATCCCACGGAAACCCAAATCACTAGTAAAATCTCTACATAAACTAAGAAATTAAACCCTAAAAGCTGCTTTGCTTACCTTTTAACATAAAGGGAGAGGATCTTTAACTCTTGCATTTGTCATTTACGTAAGTGGAACAGCTTTTAAAACATCTCTTGCAATTTTTATCTCCGCATGTGTTCCATAAAAGACCGAATTACAGTCTGGGTCTCTTGCACCTCATTCTTACGTCCTGTAGAGACTCTCGTGAGTTGATCTCAAGCTCCATGTTCTGAAGAAGAAATGTTCATGTTTCATGAGGGACATGCCTGTAACACAATGTGTATGAAAGAAGCAGCAGTGGCAGCAGATATCAATGCAATTAGAGAAATTTGTATGGTTTCTGATGTTTTATTTATAAGCTTTGGCTTTTTAAAGTTCCGACTGAATAAGACAGGTCTTGTGGTTCTAGTTTTATCTGTGCTGATAGCATGATCTTTGAAAAGTCACTCCTGATATTTGGATTTTACAGAAGCACCAAGAGATAGTTGCCAAGCCGTCCTCACTATATCGTCTTGGGGAAAAATAGTTTGTGCCATATCTTCTCCAATGCAGAATACTCCTGCATTTTACTCCTAATTAGGTTAATCCAGATTTCTTATCCTATTTAAGCTTCTACAGTGAGAAACTGGAGCAGTTGTTGAACCCTGTTCATCTCAATGTATCAGGCAACAAGATATTCAGAAGCAAGTTCATACAGCCTGTTTTTTGTAGTCTGGAAGAATGCTGCATGAAGAGAATCCTGTCCTCTTTAGCACATAACAGGTGAGTTTTCTTTAGTCCTTGGCCTGACACGGTCTTTTACTCATTCTTTTACTCCTGAAGTTGTAAGCGGCGTCTCTTTTACAGAAGGCGGAGTGAATTGATCATCATATAACGTGAGAAAAGCATATAGATGTGGCGAAACCAGAGAAGCTGGCTGCGATGACACCGCATTGCTCTCTAAAAAGAAAAATAGTTGAGAAAGCATTACAAGAACGTTCCAGACCTAATGAGAGGGCAGTTTCATAGGCCTCCTTTGAAGTTCACTGCCAATTTATAGGATTTATATTATATTGCCTGTTTTCAGTGAGCAGGGAAGAAGCAGTGGGAGGTAGAAGCCTGCCTACTCTATGGGGCCAAAGGGCAGGGAGAGGCCTGTCTGCCCCCGTGCCGCTGGTGGTGTGCTGCCTGGGGTTCAGAGGGGCCTTGCTTAGAAAGGACATTATCAGCTGCAGATTGGTGCTGTGGCAGTTTTTTTGTCACATGTAACTCCTCCTCCCTATGTGATCTCACACCTCAGTGTTCACATGCTGGGGAAGCAGAAACCTGATAGGTGTGCATCTGAGAACACTTTGCATGCTGCTTCCGATCATAGATTGCCAGCTAAAACTTAACCTATTTATAGTACACCAGTTTAGAAAGGTCAGATTTCAGAAACAAAACCACAAGGGAATAACGCCACCTTTGTCAGAGCAGTTTCCATATGTAATTCTATCTTTTAGCAGCCTCAAAAGCAGGAAAGTTCTGTAATTTGTGGATTAACAGGACTGTTTGCTGGGCAAATATTTTCATGCTATGGAAGGGGAACCAATCAGATTCTGATATAAGGAACTGTGCAGTAAATGCACACGCAGCAAAATAGTTAAAAAAATACACAGTAGAGAAGGGAGCTCATGAAGAGCTTTGGACCACAAGTTCACAAGCTGTCTCCATCTTTAGTTAGAGCTACAAACCAAGGACATTGTTCCTGGCATGCAGTCATGCCGTTCTTTGACAGGCCACTCACATGTTCAGAATATTATGTTGAATCCAGTCTCCTTTGAAATACATCCTAGACACGGTGTAAAACTCAGGGCGCTGTGACTACTGAAGATCTCTGAGCTGCCAATCTGCTCAGCCCTGTCCTGCTGTCCACACAGCACACATGAAGCAACCTGTCTTGCCCATTCATGTTTTACAAATCACTAACGAGTGATGTTTATAATCCATGTCTATAACTATTTGTGACGTTGTCTGTGAATATGACACTTCTGACTGAAGTCTTCACAATGACGATGAGCTATTCAAACAGGTTAAGCAGGTACCACGTGTCTCACCCTGGCTTGTTCCGTCTCCTCCTCTGTGAGTATGAAGAGTGCATCTCTGGGCAGGAGGCAGGAAAGGGGAACATCCAGGATGGAGATGTACTTCCGGAAGAGATTTACTGATTCAAGCAGGAGCACACGGCACCCTAGACAGAGAAAGAAGATAAATATTTCAAAACAACAATATTCTTGTAAGGGTGCCACCTCTGCAGGCTCAGCAGGTCTTTGCAGGCTCCCCTGTATTGCTGGCCATGGGGAGCCTTTTTGTGCAAAAGGGGAGAAACTTCTACTCATGCTTCCACCAGGATCTCTTTGTGCCCAGCGCATGTCAATGACCACTTGTACTGGTTCTTGTTCTGTACGTGGACTGTGGAAAGCAAAGCTAGCTCTGAATACCAGAGGGTTTGGGTTTGGTTTTTTTGCTTATAATTTAAATTAATCCTACGTAGTTAGACTCAAAGGAAAAAGCACAGGATTGCTCTCTGAATGCTGGCGCTGTATCATATAATGGAAATGTAAAACAGCAGCACAAAAATGTTCAGCTACAAAAATGAAATTTCCTCTTTCTACTCCAATTCTTAGCTACAGAAAAAATGTTTACAAGATTCAGGAATGGCTGTATCAAATATTAACTCAGACAGGCAGTTACACTTTAACAGAGTTCCAGAATTCATTGCTCACATATTTGTGATTAAATAGATGAAGGTAACATGTATAAAGATTCTACTGGTGGGGAATTTTTTTTCTGTTTTAAAGAGCCCCTTGAACTCAAAAGTTAATTGCTATTTTTTTTTACCATGACTAAATTGTCTTCACTGATGAGCTCAGAGCTACTGATGGTCCCATTAAGACCCTGTAGCTCTCAAGGGAGCTGCTTTGGGATTTCTTAGGGCTTGGAATCTGCTGTGAGTATGCTCCACACTTCAGACATTGTATTAAAGTTTGACAGAAGGGGCCAAAGTCACAGTTTACACAGGCGGTCAGATACGCAATTAGATTTGCAATGAGATTTTCTTCAGTGTGCCCTTAAACAGTGAAATTATACAAAGGAGAGAAAGAACAATGCTGAATTGCTACAAAGGCTGCCTAATGGACCATTTTAGTGTGTGAAGCTGCTGCTCACGTCTAATACTGCTTAAGCTGTTATGTCTTGAGCACAAAGTGAACTGGTGGTGCTCAATTATTTCTTGACTCTAAAATGTAGGGAGGACTTGTATCTTCCTAAGGGAAAAGACTCTCCAGGACAGGGGCAGAAGCAAACATCTTTTCCAAAAAGAGTGAGGTGGGTTTCTGTGAGAGAGGTGATGATGCTTCTGCTAGGAGCTCTGTGTGCAGATCGCAGAGATACTCCACCAGCAGTGTTCTTTCCCCAGCCAGGGGTCTGGGAGACTCTGAACCCAGGAACAAAGAGCATGCATGGGATGATCCTCCACAAACCCCCTCCCAAGTGATTTGTGTCCCCTGCCTCCCTCCAGTGACACTAACTCATTTCACTGCAAAGAAATGTCTCGCTTTTATTCCAGCCAAAGCCTGCAATGGCAGGACATGGCAGCCCTGACGGGCTCCTTCCAGCACATCCCCAGGATCTCTCAATTCCTTTCTTTCTTCTCTCTCCTTGAAGAGAAGGCTGCACAATTTGTTCCAATTTTTCAATAGCCTTTTCCACTCTCAAAAACCAAACTGGTAACTCCTTATTTCAGTATCACAGAGAGCTCCAGGACCACGCTCCCAGTTCTCTTGCTGCACTGATCCTGGGACATGACTCCCCACCAGGGTGGACAGAGCATTCAAAGGAGTTATTTTCTCCTGCTGTGGGCAGCAATGGGCAGGGTTAGAGGCTTCAAGGAAAATCACCGGCACTTCCATCCAGACAAACGCTGACATAAGTCTGGCTTTCTTGCCAGAAACCGGCGGAAAAGCTCTCCTGAAGCTCACGGACGTTTGCTGCAGGCCCGGCCTGCCAGGAGCTGCCGGGAGATGGCGGTGTCCGCCAGCTGCGGAGGGAGCCGGCACCCACCGCCCGCTTCCCCGCCGGCAGTGCCTTGCCCAGGCTGCCCGGCTTAGGATCACTTCTGGCACCCCCCTGCCTTGAAGGTCCTCCAGTCTTGTCTTAACTATGGCAGTGCTGTACCATGTCCCTACTCCCGTCCGGCTGCAGCCTCAGCCATCCAACCCTTGCAAGGTCACGGTGCCCGGCCCCGCAGAGCAGCAGCTGTGCGATGCCATCTGGAAGGACCGATGGCTCTGCCAAGCTCCCTGCAGCGAGTCCCTTGGACGTGCGGGAATGCAGGCAGCTGTGTGACCAGCGTGGCCTGTGCCGCTTCCTGACGGCGAGCCTGAGCCCCCCTCTCGCTCACGGTCCACCTTGACAAGTGACAGACAGAGCAGTTGCTGTTTAGCTGCCATAAAGTTTCAGCTTGCTATTGCGAAGGATGCTCTGCAGTGACACGTGTTGCAGTTGAATACAGAAGTGCCCTGACAGTTCTTTCACTCCCACTAAAGACATTTATTGTTTCCAACTAGCAAATTTGGAGGCAGACTTGTGATGTGCCATGAGTAGGGGAACCACTCTTCCCCCCCTTCTCTGCAGAGATCCTCTGGGCCGCTCAGCAGGCCCACTCTGTCGGTGGGTAGTTTCAGAGAAAAGAATTAGTACGGTGCTGCCCTATGGCACAGCAGAGGAAAGGAATAGCTACGGATCCCCTTGCTCTTGTCGTCCACATTCCCACTGGCCACCTGTTTGCTTTTCAGTGCTTACTGGGGAGGACAGGGCGAGAGCCAACGTGGGGCAATGGGTCTTTTTCCTTTCTTGGATGGTTGTTAATGGACCCTGGCAATGCCACGTGAATTCCTACTTGCAATGATGGGAAGAGAGGCCGGGTATAGGGTTACCCAAAACCAGCCTCAGAAGCCTGGGCTGCTCTGGTAACAAAATGCGCTCTCCCTTTCTTCGTCATTTTTTCCCCAAGAAATACTCATTCATACAGCAGTTACGCCCTTTTGTTCCCCAAAGCTCAGCAATAAGGGCTCAAAACAACTGCAAGGGATTTCAGTATTGATCGGTCTGGCCTTCTGGGCCCTCATCGGTCAGATCAGGCAAAGCAATGGCATTCAAGCCTCACAAAATGAAGGGCACTGTAAGAGTCTTCTGTGTTAGTGATATGACAAGGCTCTCCACATGCTGACAGCAAAGGCTGCTCCGCATGGGAACGTGAGATGAAATGAAGCAGGGAAGGAATGTACAGTCCAGGGAGAGATGGAAAAGGGTTCAGAGAAACAGGCTGCTCCCTGCCAAGCGGGGTAAGAGAAGTGCTGCCATTGATGAGTCTACTCCTGTGACACGAGCAGGTGAAGCTTTTTAGAGCCTGTTGTGACTGTGACCTGGGCAGGATGGGATTAACAGTGTAATACAACCTTCTCTAGGTTGGCAGAAAGGGCAAGATCAATATAGCTAGTGCATTAGGCCTAGAATAGAAGTCCACGAAGCCTGCAGCCTGTGCAGCTTGGCTTTCTACTTCCAAATCACTTACGCAGCAAGTATGCCTAGAATGAGAAGATTATTAGCAGATCTATGTGTACTAAAGGCTCGCACTGCTCCTGACAGACGTTAGCACACCAATTCTTTTGGAAGAGCGCTGGTTATAGCTGGATGGGGCCAGAAGTAGGGGTGGATGCATATCCAGCAGCTGTCTCGGCTTCTTGAAATGAGCCTATGTGCTTCTGCCTGGGCTGGAGAACTTGATTGCAGATTATAAAAAGCCTGTTGTGTTTATGCTGGCTAAAGGCATTAGAAAGCAAAGCAGGATATTTAGGGTGCTCATTTGCATATCACTGAGGCAATGCAAGGCTTAGCTGGCTTTTGCATTTGCAGAGAGATTTTCTGTGGATTCCCTGATCACATGGGCTTACACAGATTCACCCACAAATAGTTCCCTCTTACCAACAGGAGAGCAGCACATTTCCATGGCCTGAACATGCCTTTCAGCTCTATCCAGACAGGCTCAATCCCAGCATCGCTCTTGTTTCATTAAGCCCCTCTGATGCACAGCCCTGCACGCCTGCCAGATCAAATTATAAATACTGGGAATTTCAATGAGACTGGAACTATATTTGGAAAGGCTTAGCGTAAGCAGCAGCATGGGAGCTCCCCGTTCCTTTGGTGTTTGTAGGTCATGTCAGATGTGATGTAATCAGAGCAGCAGGGCTTTCATATAGCTTCAGGAGTCTCTTGATGTTGCTAGAGAAATAGAAATGTTGTCTATACGTGGGTCTGTTTCAAACCTGAACCAATTTGAGGCACAGCCCATGTTCAGGACCACAGTGTATCTACCAAACCTGCATGAACAGCACATGAAGGTGGTTCAGTCTAGATAAGGCCTGACATCTAGCAGTGACATCTACCACTGCAGTTCCTTGTTCTTACTCTGTACTGCACACAGCGTACACAGAGCTCTCTGCTGCATCCCAAAGCTGAACAAAGAAAATGTCCCAGGAAAGAAGTTGGCACTAAGACTCCTCTTTATAGATGGGGGAATTGAAGAGACTAGAGTCAGGACTCAGTTAAAGGGCATTCTGCCATCTTGGCTCATGCTCTCTCCATCAGATCTTGGCCTGCAACTTGCTGCTAGCAGGGAATTAAAACTGATTTGCTATGACACATACAAATCCTACAATGAGTCAGGAATTAGCATTAAAGAAACACAGTCCGGATGACTGCTGAGGGAGCAGGAGGTTGACTGGGTGGGCCTGGTTGAGCCACCTTCCTATGCTCTGTCCAAACAGCCGACAGCTTTGTGCTTAAACTAGTTCCAGAAATTTGTCCCTGAGTCAGGCATTGTTTGCTAGAGAGAAGGGCTGCAGATCTACTCTGGGACAGCAGCTAGAAAAGGGGGTCAGGAGCAACCTGCTTCCATACTTTGCTTCTTTCTTTTCCCTACTTGTACAGAGAGTTTCTCAGAGAGACTTGCTCATTTACAGGTCAAAGAAGCCACTCCAATGATTTGTTGTGCCAGTGCAGATTTCAGATACCTTTCCCATACTGACCACGTTTTAGTGGAAGCTTAGCTTGGTACATGCAACCATTTTTGGCTAAGCTGGTAATGGCTTCTGAGGCCCTTGTCACAAAAAAGGGGGGGAAAAAAAAGGCTTCTAAGTAAGATGTGACCAAAAACTCTGGGACTGACCTAAGAGTGAAATGGCACTCATATTCATGCAAGACAGCAAGAGACACAGGCCAGACACTGAATCACACCACCAAGACAGGACAACCCCAAAGGACAGAAAAGTGACTGTAGAGAAGCCTGAGCTGGTAAAAAACTGCAGGGAGATAAAAGGGCAAGGAAGAGTTCAGCTGCGGGTTTCATTTGCATTGCAAATAGAGTTAGGCAGATGAAACCCTGGACAGAACATTCATGTAAACGATTGCCTAATGCCTGCAGGGTCATGGATGTAATGTGACATACCTTCAGGTAACTTCCGCTCTGAGTGCAGGTACCTGTGAATGAAGAGATACATGGGGATAAACACTTAATGAAGTTATTCAGATCCTGATTTTACAGGTATAAACTCTGTATGCTAAATCAACCCTTTTCTCTTAATACACATACACATTTACAATGGCTACTCTTATAAGAAAGTTCAGGAGCCGACACTGGATGCACATGTCAGGCAGTGGTAAACCTCATTCCCCACACAATTCTGCCATTACTTTCCTCATCCTGGCTGCTGGGACACAGCACAAATAAGCCCATAAATCCAACTCGCTCTCCAACTTCTTATGTTGCACTCAGGGAAACTGCAAGATGCTGCCAAAGGCTATTCACCTCTGAGAGCACTGGCTCTTTAAAGCCTTGTGTCTGCTGACCAGGGACATCGCCTCAGCAGCAGCTCCTGTTTGGGTACCAGCTTCTTTCTTTCTAACCCATGCTGGCACTGGGATATCTGAGAAGCTGCTCTGACATTTTGCTCGCTAAGACTTTGATGCCTTCATGACTTTGTCCTGGAAAGTCTCCGTAGCAAAAACGCGTGCGTCCCTTGGAAACAGGATGAGGGGACCAGCGCAGGAGATGTGAACAGTGATGGTACTTCCATCAAGAAGTGTAAGCAAATGATCCTGATATGGCGAAGGCATCAAAGGGTATTAGCTTCAATTTCTTCTTAATTTCCTTGTTTTTCCTGTTCTGGCCTGTGGTTTGTGGCTTCAGAGCACTTCTGCTCACATCGTCATTTGCATCGCCTCCAGATTTGGCCCATCGCAGGGATGGGAGGAAGCAGGTCGCCAGCAGATGGCACTCAGAGCTGTCCCACACCCAGGCTTGCTCTTCCATAAGAAAAAAAAAAAAAGCCAAACAATGGAACATTTGCCAAAAGGAGAAAGGAAATAAAAAAAAGAAAAGTTATTTAACCCTGTGTAATATTTAAAGAGATTGTTATCATCTTATAGTGGTGTATTTAACGAAGGACAATGTGACAGTTCATGTGTAAATCAACCAGGATAAAACATACATTATATGTAAACTGTTATGTTTCTCCAGTCACTTTCAAACTAGGATTATCTCTGGCTATTGGTTAAGTTCAAGGAAAAGGATTAGCTACACAGGCATAGACAAAATAGGAAGCACGGAGTAATGAATACCCAAACCAATTCAAAGCAAAAGTCAAGCCAGAAATGCAGGTCATGGCAGAACTCAAACAGCAATCAGAAGACATATGCCTTAAATAGATTCTCCTGCCAATGGTCTCCTCTTCTCCAGAGCCAAAGATCTGCAAGCAATACCGTTTTCTACTAAACAATGGCCTCGTAATACTAACTTGGCCACCTACTACCCTGCTACTCAAGTCCTACTGTTCTGACAAAGATTGGTACATGTTGCCGTGTAAACACTACCAGCAATTTTTGGGGGGCGGGGAGGAAGGTTTAAGTATCACCATTAATGTCTCCTCTGCTCTTGTGCCAGGGGTTTCTTCCCCCCCAACTACAATCTGGCCACCCAAAGAAGTGAATTGGCACTTGGTAAAGCTAGCAGGGTGGGAACTTCTTAAAACAGGCTTGGAGAGATAAAGCAGTGAGTGGCTGTGAAATCTGGCTAACTATGTGAAATCCTAGTGTCTGTTCTGGGTGTGCTGCTCTGCCATAGAGGGACCTCCAAAGCACTAACTGGCAGCAAATTAAAGGATGTCAAGAGCTGCTCCAAGAGTGAACTAATAATAACCATTCCTGGCCACTAGAAGCAGAAGCAAGGAGAGAACCAGTTCATATGGAAACGTTTCAGAAGGAGCAGAGAGCATCTTCAACAGGGAAAGAAAGTTTGATTCCGCAGCAAATTAAGGAGTTTGTGCTTGTATAAAGGTTCAGGGAGACACAAACTGTATTTTGGTTACTGAAAGGTCCTCAAGGCTGCTGCCAGGCAGACCTAACACTGATCTGGAAGAACAGGCACAAAGAAACTGATTTTCCCCTTATCCTTTTTGGCCTGAGCCAAATGCTTCAGGACTCAGCAAGGCTGAGCACAGAGCTATGGGAATGGGCTCCACCCAGCTGTAATGCTGCAGAGGAATTGCAGCCTTGCTCATTTGTATTTCTCAGGCAAGAGATGGCAATGAACTGTGGTTGCAGAGAGAGAGCGAGAAAGAAATACAAAACTCTACCTCCTGCACACGTTCATAAAACTAGCCAATCCTCTCCCAAATCAAATCTTCTCGCTCCCATCTCCACCCTGCTGGAGCTGTCTCTGTGGGATGCTTCCAAGTAGGGGAAAGGTTGCAGCTCTCTGTTGTTGCCATTTTGGGAATGTTGTTTTATAGATCGGACTTGCTGTGGTTTGGGTGAAATGAAAGAGTTTGGCATAAAATCTCAAAAATTCAAACACAAACAGGCTTTTTTTTTCAGGAGCTTTTTCCATGGTTTTTTTTTCTGAAGAGATTTTTTTATAAATTCTTTTTAAACACAAAGTGATCTAAGGTGGGTTGTTCCCAGCCACCCACCAAGTGCCAGAGGCCAGCTGATTACAGGGCACCTCTCACAGCACTCTCTTTATTATGCCTGTAGTACACTCAGACTCACGGTTGAAGGAAAGTGAGACCCTCTGCAATGAAGAACTTCAAAAGGCTGTGAGACGTCTGAAGGCACTCACCATTTCTGCATTTGTCTGGGGTAGAAGCAGGACTGACGCCCTGGTGGGTGGATTACAGTTTTGGTGATGTTTTGTTCGATGAGAAATTGTGCATTGAAATCAATGACTTCACTCTCCAAATAGCCTCCCATGCCAAAGGCAAAACCCTGCACTGAACTGACTGGGCTGGCTGCTGTAGAGCACTGGGGAAATACAATTTTGAAGAGCATGGCAAAGAATGGATGTCTTAAAGATGCGTTGGGGCTCCATTTCGGATACTAACCTCTAATCTGCCCAATTAATCTGATGAAACAGATGTGAAGGAGGAAGAACAGCCAGTCTCCTAGGAATCCCAGAGACATTAGAAGGATATACTTGCCAGATGTTGAACGTTTGCTATCTGGAACGCCTCCTCCCTCCCTAACCGGACTTTCTGGCTCCATTTCCATGCACCCTGAACTACACCATGTAGCAACATGCAGTTTGTAAAACTCTACTCAGGCACTCTGTACTCACATGTATTGCAGCGGCAAAAGATGGTTCTGCCACTCAGAAAAAAAGGTGTCGATTCAGAGATCTTCCAGTTGACAGAGCTGCTCTGTGGCTCTCTGCTTTGGTCCCTGCACTGTCTGGGAGAAGAATGTGCAGGGTCACTGCTCCACTCACGCTGCTAGCAGCCTAGTGATGCTGGGGAGAATATTCCTTGAGGCTGTTTCTTTGGAAAAAAAGAACTTCTTTGGGGACAATCCCTGCAATGCTGGTGCCCTGTGCTCAACTTTATCCTAACAGGTCTCAACAGTAACATGGAAGGGTACTGGGATGAATAAACTTAGTTGATTTAAGGAAGCAGGGGCGAAGGAATGAGATAAAATCTAGGACAACATATCCAGCTATGGATGCATGCCAGGCATGGGGCAGAGTCCTCTGAGGGGAAGGGACAGAGTCTCAAAGGGTAAACAGAGGAGGACAATTCTGCCTTGACCTTATGGGGGCAGTCTGGGTACAATCACAGCCACCACTTACAAGTTCCTCCTGAGACTTTAAGATCAGTAAAACAAAACACCAGAAGTAAGTTGGACTGTGAAAGGACAGGCTGAAACGTAAGATACTGGAACCTGTTATTTCTTCAACACTCTTCATTTTGCAGGGAACCTGGAACTCCAGCAGTGGCTAAACAATCCCAAACAAACACATCAGTGACACGGGAAATCCTTTTCCAAGACGGAGCAAAGAATAACCAATTTTGAAAAAAGGATTTTCTGGGAAAAGGCAAGGGAAATACAAAACAGCACCCTGCTTTAAAAATATAAATGAGATGGCACTCATTCGAAATGCATGGGCTACAGCTGCTTAAAAGCAGTGAGAGATCAGAGTCCCATTCTAGCCCACACTGTAAGAAGGCATCAAATAAAGATGGTAGATGGGATACCAGTCACTATAATCAAGCTAATCACCCAAGAAACAGCTTCCTTCCTGCTAAACACGTCCTTAAAGACCTGGCCTTGGAAATTCACTACAAGCAGAACTGTGATTTGTAGGGATGTAATGCAGTTGGTGGCTTTTGAGAACTGTACCCACTGAGTCTGTGGGATTTGTCTGGACAATGCACTGTTCATTGTTTTGATATACTTATTTGAAACTAGCATTTAATCAATCCTCCTCTTTCAGGGAGCCTCAGTGCAACCCTTCTGCACAATGCTGTGTCCCATGGCATTCATAAATGTGGCATCCAATAGTCAGGCTGTGACACGTAAGTGCAACAAGGCATCGGTGGCACTCAAGCTGCATCATAATCAACTCAAGAGTGATAAAGCACTAAGCTCCCAAATATCACTTCTGCACAGTCTCATTTACAACCTACCACTGAGTTGGCAAATGTTAAGAAACATCCCGCAGGACTGAGAGGTGTTTTTCCAAATGGAATTGACGAGAATAGGCTCAGCTAATGATTCCTTGATGTAGCTTTTTATACAGCATCATTGATATAAGTTTTATGGATGCAGTTGCTATAACAACATAATGCACAGTGGTTAAATATAGCAGCTCCTATTTTCCACTCAGTTTGCTCTGCCCTAAGCATCTAGCTGGGATGAAATGGATTTGATAGCTCACCGAAGAAAAAAAGTGGTACAGTCCTTCCCCCCCACACAGAGGGTTCCTCTCCACCCTAAGCAAGCAAGCAAACAACAAAAACAACAGTCCCCCATTTGCTAGGCTACTGTGCAAGAGGGCTTGTTTAAAATCAAAATGCACTGCGCAAGAGGGCTTGTTTAAAATCAAAATGCACAATGACTCATGCAAAACTAAACCACCTCAGTATTACATGTGATCTCAGCGCAAACACTGTCATTTCAAAGTGCAGGAAAGAGAGTTCTCAAACATTCCTGTCACGTAGTATTTACCGTGCTTATTACTGTAGTGCCTAGTGACTGGCCAAATGCTGAGAGCGGAATAAAGTGACCTTGATGTCACTCAAGACCTGCTTTTCCTTGTGGACACATGTACAGGATCCAGCCTCTCTTGGCCACAGGGAAAGCTCCTATTTTGGGGGATAAGAGAGGATGTCGTCAAATCAAGGTGATGAGGAAAGAAGCAGACCTACACTACAGAGGATTGCTTCCAATTCTCCCTTCTTTGCTATAGTGGGATTTTCTTGGTTTTGGGTTGGGGTTTTTTTCCGTCTGGAAGCCAGAACTGAAATACTCCCAGGGGAGAATGAAATCAAATAGCAATTTGTGTTCCTCTCCCATCCTGTTTTTTTTCTTATTTTTCTCTTGCAGAAGAACAAATCCACCCTCAAACCTTGGCATTTCACAGTTCCTCCCAGATCTGAAGCCTAGACACACAGTAACAGCTGGACTCCCCGCAAGCTGTCAGGAGGAAGGTTGCTGCAAGGGGAAGGGCACATTTCTTCTGAATAGTTCCTGCTCCTTTGAACATAACCTCTATTTCCGACACTGGAAAGAATATTTATGCCCTTAGCAGATAATACTGAGCATCTGCTTAGCTATGACCATTTCCCGAACTGTTTTGTTCCTCAAAGCTGTTCAATAATTTGCACCTCCTGAAGCAAGGAGCTGTGGGATGGGTCACACAGCCTGTTCTACCCCTGCTCTTGAAGAAAGTCATTTCTTAGGTAGTGGGCACAAGTCCATCTCCCGCAGACTGGGAGTATCCAGAAGAGCTGAGGATCACTGCACCAGACCTCTGCTTCATCCTTTCCACTTATAGCCACAGTGGTGGCAGAACTCTGCAGACCTTGTTTAAAGATAGTTAATAAATACATCGCACATGGTACCTGGAGGGGAGACCTTATTTGCCTTTTTCTTGCCGTGTAGCACTGGGGCCCCAGGGGCAGCAACCGCTGCTTTGCAAAGCCCTGCTGGCAGGGAGGTACGTGAAAAGCCTCAGCATATGCTCCCAGCGCTGCCTGTACTAGCCAATATGTAAGAACTCATCAGGGCACTGAAAATCAGGAGTGATACAGTCACGCTCTACTTCCTCCATGACACAAACTGAAAAATAATGAGGGCAAGCAAGCCACTAAAAATAAACTTAACCTTTCAGTGGCCACAGCATCACTCCTGCCACATGCAGATGACTGGGCCACCATGCTTATTTCTGCTGATTCAGGACTGGAACAGAGACAAGACACAAGCCAGTCCTTAGTTAATGAGAGCTGCTTATACTCTGGTGCCCTATCAGCATGTATCTCATCAACCCAGGACAATTGTAGGCTAAGGACTAACGCAAAGGTCTGAGGTCAAGGGCCTTGCAGATAATGAATACTTCCCAGTAACATACTCTGAGACGAGAAGAGGGTTAACAGATGAAACCTAAAGCACAAAGGTGGGGAAGCGATTTCTGCATAGCCACAAAGCGAGACAACAGTAGAGCCAAGATCGAAATCGAGAGTGTTCCTTAACTTTCTCATATATAATTCAGCTGCTAGCTTTTTTTCCCTGTATCTCTTCAGGATGTAGGGGGAGACCTAACAATCTGCCCTTTGCTCCTATCTGCAGGTCTGTACAGCAACTGACTGAGCAAACAGAGGTCCAGGCAGCTGGAAGCTCTCTAGTGCCTCTGTGCCAACGGTGTGAGCATCGGTCATCAACCTCTGTTCCTCACTCACTCCTCAAATAAGACTGACGGAAAGCATCTCCCCACTTAGCCCAAACAAATACACTGTTTGCTTTAACTCCACCCCCCTTCCTTCTGTTAGGCTATTTCAGAAGTTGCTGGGAAAAGCCATGATCCCCTCTAATGCTGAATTCCAGCCATAAGATAGTATCAAAGACTCTCAGCATCTTCCCAGAGGAATTCAGTAGGTCACACTACGGGTTCTGTGGCACTGCAGCTTTCTCTAGGCAAGCGAGAACAGCAAATCACTGTGATGTTGTTAGCAAGGAGAACAATTTGAATTGCACAGATGATTCAGAAAACAAATGGGTGCTAAAAATACAAGTTATATTTGCAAAGAGTTCCTCTCATGCCTGGGAAAGGCAGGGGTAGCTCTGGAGGAGATCCCTCTAGGACACAATGAGGTCTGAATGAGCAGAGGGTAAAATAGACAGTAGCTGTCTTGCCAGCAAAATGCAAGTGATTTTAATACAAGGGATTTTTGTCCAGCAACCTTCTCACATCACAGCACAGAGACAGAGGTTCTCAGAACGTAAAGAATAAAGTGGTGAAGGAATGAGTTGACTTCAGAAGAGTGGTAAATAGGGACAGCTCCAGTGAAAAAGCAATGTCCTTGGGTCAGAGAATAACTGGACAGGATGGCAACATCCTCTGGAATGACAGTGTGGAACTTTCCAAAATCCAGCTACCACAAGCTCAGACATCAGCTATTCACACACTCTCCTCAAACCAGAGGTGCAAAGTGATCTGTGGTATATTTTAGTGGAATCAAGGACAGGAAGAGCAAAGAGGGTCCAGTGAAACGGAGACTGGCAAAGCACCAGCAGATGGAATAATAAAGGATGCTGTAGGTCATTTACAGAGCTGTCAGAGTTTCTCCAAACAGTATTGTGTCCCACAGCCTGGCACTCAGTTATACCAGCAAAGTTAATACTTCTTCTGGCTCTAGCTATTTGTTTTCTGCTTACACACAAACACCATGTTCCCTCTGTAACACTATAGTGAGGCATTCAGCGAAGTGTGCAGAACACTGTACCTTAAAGCAGTGTAAAGAGAAATGTGGTTAGCATGACCACTCACTCCTCCCGCATCAAAGGTTACCACCTGCAATAAAAACACACAACAATAATAATTTTGAAGGAGACTGTGCAGTTACCAACTTTGACATCTAACACAGCATTGTCCCAGCCCATTGCATCTAAAGAGTTGTTTTTGTGTTGCACAATGAGGCCTTGTGTGTGAGCTCATGCTACAGAAATATAACTAAACAAACAAGACACTCTGGAACTAGATGACTACACAGTCTAACAGCTTGAACAACAGAAGGATGACAAATATTGTGTTCCTACTGGCAGGATGCACTTGTTACTTATTACCGGGCCAAAAGGTTACTTTCAGAGCGATCTGTTGCAAACTTGTTCCTGACCCAAGAGGTCCAGCTCTATGAATCACTCTCTCCTGGATTTGAGAACATATGAGACGGCCTGCGGATGACAGGGGGAAACTACAGTTTGTTGCACTGTGAATCAGGACATACTGCTTTAACAAGAGCAACACAATCATGTATTACTGTCCTGATTGTAAAGAGGCTTCACGACAGGATAACATAGTGATAAAATAATCTGATATGAGAATAAACCTTTTTAAAGAATTGGCTGACTGCACTTTTTGTACAACCAAGTTAGGCTTTTCACTGAATGAGAAGATCATATCGTTTATGGCTTCTCTGCAAGGAGAAATGGGAACTTTGTAATGCAGAAGTACTGTGTGAACACAGCACTAACAAGTCACCGTCCAAAGCACAGAATACCCCTGGCTCCCTGCCCTCAGACCTACCAATAATGTGTCAGGGGTGAAGGATCCACCCCAAGGGCTCCCTCTGCAAAGTACTGTGGAGTGGGTACTTAAAGGCTCCGGCTTCCAACCTAGAAGACAAACTGGCAGTGCAAAGTGTAGAGCAGACAGGGTATGTGTGCTGGTAGGCTTTCCAGATGGTGAAAGTGACAGTCCTTGGACAGTGGAAAGTTGGGTTTTTGCTCTGGGAGAGGCCAGGCAGCAGAGCTCTCCCCAGCTCCCTTCTCTATGACCAGGAAGAAATCATAACCTCCCCACATTTCAATCGATGTCTGCTTCCTTGCCAGCTTGTTCTCTCTTCAGGGAAGGAAATGCTACTGCCTTGCTTACTCACCAAAGCTCCCTTCTCAAAATCTATTTTATATGCAGGGCCTGAAGTACTGGGTTAAAGATCAAGGGAAGATCAAAAGCCGCCCTGCCCCTCCTGCAACTTGCTACTCCACCCTCCGACAGGAGAGGCTCTCTCAAACACAGGGGATATTGTGTAAAGGGGGAGAGGAAACACAAACAGTGATAAGAAATACTTCAAAAACCACAAACTCCAGACAAGCCTGCTAATAAACCCATCCACCCAGTATAACTCCACAGTTAGCCTTTCCACTTTGCCCAGTGGCTGTAATAATCCTGCCACAAAGCAGCGGGTTTATTCATCGCTGCCAGGAAGTGGTGGGACACAATTTGGTTTCCTTCAGGTACAAAGATGCATTTTTCAGTCAACCCCTATTTTATAAGGAGAAAAATGATGGCTTTGGCTGCTTTTGCTGTACATCAGCATTACCCAAGAGGCTCTCTGCAGGGACTGCATGGCCTGGCATGGTGCTAAGCCCTCCCTAAGGATGTCAGCTTTTTGAGTAGCTCATCTGGGAAAGACATTATTAAATTCTCTACAGGGAATGAGCACAAGCACCCTGTATTTTACAGATAAGAAAAAACATGCTCTGAAGTCACTCCTACCAAGAGTGGCACTTTCTTAAGATGACAATGTACCCCATTCACTGCAGGCAGAATAAATTCCTATGCAGGTGAATAATAGTGTGAGTCTGTTAAGGGCTGGACTTACACTAAACCTTGTTACTAAACGGTGACAGAGAGAGGGTTTGTCTCTTCTTCCTGGTCATTTGTTTTCCTGTAGCCTGTACAAACCTAAAATTTTTAAGACTACTGCCCTGCTGTCAAATGCGGATAAAATTAGCCAATGGGCTCTAAAGTCTTTTGAAACATGCATGTGCACACACATATAAATACAATTGCATTATTCTTGTTTCCTTAGGAAACCAAGCTAAAAACCCCAGGCCAAGCCAAAACACACATTTTTCCTTCTGTGGAGGGTACAAGAGAACAAACCAGAAGGTTGAGATAAGAGACTATAGTGAGCAGACTAAATAAGCTAATCGTTGTTTTGACAAAACTGGCTCAGGCCAACTGTGGGAGCACAAGGCTGGGTTAGGAAATATTCTTGACATGGAAATTATCTGTTCAGAAACACCTTTGGAGGTTTTTCTTCTCCACATCTGTTTTGAAATAGGAACTGCTCTTCTTAGTGCTGCTGGGCTTACGTAACATCCGAACTAGCTAAAGAGATTATGAGTTAATTTTCAACTGATGTTGTCTAATTTACTGTTCGGAAATTTGCACCTGAATTGCCTGTCTCTTCAAATATACAAATTTGTAAGTACAATTCCCAAGGTACCTGCACACTGACCTGGCCACGGTGGCATTCACTTTATCTGCAAAGAGACCACCTTTGAAATATTGGCTCTTCACCCTTGCTGCACACAGGCTGGCTCTGACACAGCAGTGGTGTCCCACCTGCCCAGTATGTAGCTTCGAGGTCTGCTGTCTAAACAGGGCACTGATTCCACAGCACCACCGTGGTGCTCGGGACTCAAAGCAGGCAGGAATCACATGTAAATATATTCCTTTGGCTTCAGGGATCCATTTCATTGATAACAAATCTGAATTTCTTTCTCACATGCTGAAGATATTTTCACATGGGAGCATTTGCTTCTTCCACATGGTGCGGCTAGCTGGTGTGCTTGCTTTTAACAACTAACCTGAACCAGGCTGATGATGAAATCAAGCAAACAATCAGGGCAGGATGAGAAAACCTGAACATCTTGAAACTGTCTGGGTTGAAAACAGGCTTAGCCAGTTCTGGGAGCAAAAGGCTGGGATAGGAAATATACTTCATGTGGAAATTATTGCTCAATGAAATCTTTAGGGCAAGAGGGAGTTCCCTCCTCACACCTGTTATGAAATGGGAGCCGCTGCTGTTGGTGTTGCTGGGTTTTCTTCTGGGTGACCTTGGTATTCAGGAAATGGAACTTTCACTAGTGGAAGCCAGAGCAATAGCCAAGACAAACAGGTCCAGAAATCCCTTCCGGAGGGGGGAGAGCACAGAGGAAATTACTCAATTACTAGCAGAAGAGAAAACTCCTGAGAGGTCTGGAGTCCATGCTCCCTCTACACATGTGCATCGGAGGAAAAATGCACTCAAAGCTGTGGGTCTCCCTCACTCTTTCTGGCGTCATCCAGTGCTTCAAACAGAGCACACACATCTGCTCAAGTAGACTGGTGGGGATAGAAAGGTCTCTTTCCTTTTTAAGGAAGGACATCCCATAAAATGCTATAGCAAGGAACTCCATTTCTAATGGCCTTCCTTTGAGCATCATTTCATAGGCCTGACTCACACTTGCAGAGGCCAGTGACATTCAAACCCCCTTTGAGTCTCTTGTCGGTTTGGAGACGTCTCTTGTTGCTACTAAATCAGAGAAGTTAAGGTTAAAAAGAATGGACAACTGGAATGAAAAAGGAAAAATCTAATCGTGCTCAACATCCCAGTGTCCACTGGGTTGGAGCTGTAGTGTGTAAGTCACGCACCAGCTCTTAGAATGAAAGGTCCCACTCGTGTACCCCAAAGCACACCCGAGGAGACTGCAACATAAGGGAGGAAGGGAGGAAAAGGGATGCCAAAGTCTGTCCAGCTCTGTTGCCTCCTCTATCAACCTCCACATGCTGCACTCTGTATCTGGTGTTCTGCAAAAGCATTTAAAATCCTCTACAAACATTCAAATACTCCCGAGTTTTAGGAGTGTGGAGACCGAGATCCAAAACATGAGAGCTGAACTCACCCTCACAAATATAAACTCCAACTTGAATGCCCTTTGCAAAAGGATCTGGCTTTCTAGGCTGGCTTGGAGCTGGCCCAAGACAATGGGACTCTTCCACAAACAGTTGTATGGATGATGTTTCCATCAATACATAGCGGAAAGCAGCTTGTAAGAACGTGGTATTGCTGCATTCTGGTCTTGGCACTGCATCTGCCCCAAACACAGTCTGAATGTCACCTCCTAATGCAAGTTCTGCTGTCACCAAACCTGAGATCCTGAAGAGTAGCATTTCATAATCTAGAGCCTGCCTGGGGCTCACACAATACTACGTAATTTATTTTTTTACACACCGAATACTTTCTAATCTGGATCGAGACAGACTAGCTTTGGCTGCCTCTCCCAGCAACACTGGCTTTTGCTTATAAATCCAGCAGGCAGGAAATAATTTCCAAAGTCTATAAATTAGTTTTGGCTTTGAGTACACCAACCATTAATTTCTGTGTCTGCACTATTTAATGTAGAGCTTGGATGAAATATGTCCCTGTAGCTCTCAAAAAGATTGAGTTACTCATGGACTTCCAGGGCAATTGAAGAAACGAGTAACTATGCAATGGAACAAAACTACGCATA
This sequence comes from Pluvialis apricaria, assembly GCA_017639485.1. Taxonomy (NCBI): domain Eukaryota; kingdom Metazoa; phylum Chordata; class Aves; order Charadriiformes; family Charadriidae; genus Pluvialis; species Pluvialis apricaria. Next base: position 4,902,758 of record CM030024.1, read on the forward strand.
ACACGGTGTGACTCCTTGCCTTGCAATCTTTCCTTTCAGACATGTTGGAATTGCAGCCTGCTTCTCCACTGCCAGATGACACATATGTTCTGTAAATAAAAGATACCATTGTCTGTGCTATGACTATGGGGAGAACTGGGGAAAGTTTTCCCACTGCGATAGCTAAAACAATGTCTTCCAATCATGTTAACTCCATTGATTTAGCTTGTAGTGTTTGAAACTCTGTTAGCTTACGTTTTGACAAGGCTCTTTTAACATGTTAAGCCAATTCTATCAATTTCAACATTACTGAAAAATAGACTCAGTTTACCTTCCAATGCAAGCCCATTGTCTTAGGACAGCAGAGATGCTCCAAGAGTGGCTAACAGATACCAAGGTCTGACGTTTTAAAATGTAGAATGTTCGACAAAAGTAATTAGGTGTTTGCCTTGCCATTGTTGGCAAACTAGGTCTGCTCCTAAATGAATGGTATTATAGCAAACATCTGAGACCTGTGTGATTACTTGGGACACTTAAAATAATATAAGTTTACAGAACAGCTCATTATCACCACCCCCGAGAAGCTGCTTCAATTGCCTTTGGTACTGCTGACACGGTCTGCTACAGTAATTTGTCCTCACTGCTGCTCAGGGAAGTGCTAAGGGGAACGCAGTGGGCCCTGCCGCAACGTTCCCTGTTACTACAGCTACACCCGACACTCGCAGCACAGCAGGGACAGTACTAGTGATTGTGCATGTTTCTTGCTTTGAAAACCCTGCACTTGATTTTTCAGTCCATGCTATGTTAGTGGCAGACTCCTGCCTTCCCCAGCACAAACAGATTGAGTTTAATTTCCTCTGAGGCAAAGATCCAACTCTTTCTAGCCATCTAGAAGTTCTAGTGTTTTCAGAATTTCTACTGGGATTCTGGTGCACTTGTCCTAGTGCCCGTGAGACATGCAATACAAATCCTCTTGTGTTAGGAGCTTTCAAATCAGATTAAAACCTATCTATTCATGGGGCCAAAAGGCACAAAAGGAGTTCAGGAAAACTGCATTTGTCTCTGTGCACAGCAATGAATTTCATGGAAAATTAGCCTCAGAATCAATACAAAGTTGGATGCATGATGCTGGTTTTTGTTCTCATGGGGCTTTCATGCTACAGGAGATGTAGTTTCTTGTTTTGTGAATTGCTGAAACGCTTTAAGAGTTTTATGATTTTGCTTCTAACCAGTGTGTGACAGTGACATGCCTGATCACAGCAAAGTTCAACAGAAAAGAATAGACTAGAACCTTTTCCGTGCTTAGGCCCTTATTCCTGTTCTGTGGGGAAAAAAAAGCCCCAAACTATACCAGTGCTAGAAAATCTCCCTGGTTTAATATTCTTCAGTCCCAACCTACAACCCTGCTCATCTAGCTCTCTAACACACGCCTGCCAACGCACTTCAAATCTAAGCCTAAACGTAAGCCTAAATCCCAGATGGGCTCTCTTCATCAATGAAACCTAGCAACAGGGGCAAAATGGTTGCTTTAAAAGGTAGAAAACATTTGAGGAGTTAGTAAAGCAAAATCCCTCCACTACTCATTTCTCACTGGGAAGCAAAGAAAGATCTACAGAGAGAAAAGACACATCCAAACTACACCATCATCCATTTCCGTATTTTTCAGTGGAGCAATTCCATTTGTTCTGAACTTCTAGCAGTTGTTTGAAGTATTTCAAAGAGGATCAGAATGACCATTACTTTGCAAGACACAGGAGCTGTACAAATACTCACAAAAAGTCTTAAACTACAAAATGCAAAATTGCTTTCAGGTATCACTTTGGACCTGGAATTCAGCTGCGCTTATTCAGAGGGTCTTACACAGTTAATGAACCCCAAGATCTACTACAGTGAAACTTACTAGTTCCAACAGAATCTGCAAATTTTAACCAATTTGAAAGTTTTACTTCAGCGAAGGTTGGTGACACTACAACCCAAAAGAGGCTTCATAAGATCTAGCTAGAGAAAAGGATAAAAATTAGAAAGCAAATATTTCCAAATGAGTAAGTATACTCTCTCCCTGTCCTAGGCTATTTCACAGAGACTCCAGAAGTAAAATCCTAACTTTAAGGACTTCAAAGAAAGCTTTCAGAGGGAAGGAAAAAGCCCAGAACACTAGCTCAAAAGTAATGTGGAAATAGCAGATGCTGTAGAAAGTTTCACATTACCAGGTTGATGTTATTGGCTTCTATATGCTTTAGCACAAAGGCAGCGAGGAGTCGTGTGTCCCATTCAACAGCAGGATTATCTGGAAGATCCCTGAAAATGAGAAGTGCAATTAGTCACTTCACTGCTGAGAACATAAAGACCATGCTAGAAAAGAGAGATCCTCTTATCAGAGAATGAAATCAAGATAAATTTATTTACCATATAAAACCACTGAACCTTACTGAAATAGTCTTACAAGCTTGCATATTGGAGGGTTGAAAGGGAAACCACAGTTCCAGCACCCTCCTCATAGATTTGCCAAGGTCTCCCTTTCTTCCTACCATTAAGGTAGACTTTCTGACTGCTTTACTTTAAGCAACATCTATTTTGTTCAACAATTCTTGTTCTCTATTTATCCCAATCAAATTTCTTTCTCTCTTTATTCAAAACTCCTTTTAAAACACATTTTCCTGAAAGACTTTCCAGTCATAATCTACGGGTGAATTATATATGAAAAGTAACAAGCAAACTCCTGCTCTCATTTATACAGGAACAACCCATTAACCTCAACCAGAAGACAATAGAGCCGTAATTATATTGCATGGATTTGACAGTAGTTCTTCATCGTTTATTTTATGCTTTGCATACCAACTGGGCATGCAAAGCATACTGTGACTGAATGCTTTGCCTGGGTATTTTAGATTGCAGGCTCCTAGGGGCAGGGACCATGAGCCAAATGCAAAATAAAATAACACCAGGCAGCCAAGAGAATGATTCCATATTTACACAACTGAGAGCTGAATTTGACCCCCCAGTCATTATGTTTGAATGATGCCAAGAAAACATTGCTCAAAGTTAAAAAGGTTATTAGTAACAATAGGATAACACACAGCTGCTAAAGACCAATGATGACATGTTAAACTGGTCTTTTTCTCAGACCTTTTCTGTCCTCTGATACTCTGATAATTGCTGTGAGGTGGTTTAGCAGAAAAGTGACTACACAGCCTTCTCACACAGACACATGGGTTTGGATCTGAACTGATCCAGCTGTTTGCTGCAGAGAGCAGGGGCGCTACCTCCCAATGCTCTTCCAGCCTTGCTGACTCCCCAGACGGCAAGGACGATAACATCTGCAACAAAACAACAGGAAAATGTCTACTTGGCACATTCCAAGGTAAAGCTCAGCCTGGGTCTTCATGAGAGGTCTTCTGGCCACAAATTTTCCCACTGCTGTTAATAGTAGTACGAGTAGAAGGAAGAGCCTAAAGTACAAACTGTCCGTTATTAGCATTTTACCCGCTGTGTTACGTACTCCTGTTCAGCACAGGCCAAAATAATGTGCTATTAGAAAAGCCAGTAACAAGGGAAGGCATTTCTACATTAGCGTACACATTCTAGCTATGGTCCCTGTAGCGGTATTATCAACAACAGAATTTTTTGTTGTTGTTTGCAGTTCCCTCTTGTACAGAGAGCATCTTCGCCTGATGTGTAGAAGACATTTGAATTCCATCATAGGAAAGATTCTTTGGTACATCTGGTAGCTATCTCATCAACTTAACAAACCTGCATCTCATCGGCTCAGGACAAAAACTTTCACATCTCACGTTTGACGAGGAAGTGGCCCTGTTGACCCTGAAGGTATTACAAGTCCCACCACATCACAGCAAGCTTTAAATGGAGCATATTTTAAAAATATGCTTCAACTAAAACATCCCAAGCAACATCCACACTGAGCAGAGTCTAAGTGCAAGTCTAACAGTTCAAATGGTACCTTTGAGGTTATGTCAAAGCTTAATCTGATAATATTAAAGTAATAAATTAGTCTAAAAGGGATTCTTCACTGGCCACTTACAATGCAAATATCATTCCCCTTTTTGGACAGGGGTTAAATGGAGCTGTGGAGGAAGTGAAGAGTCCCATTAAAACAGGAGGGGTGCTCCAACAGTGAGAGGTCACAAGAAAAAAAGTAGGGCTTGGAATTTATGATGTCCAGGAGGTTTTGGTGTCACAGCCACTGCACTCAGCTTTATTGGGCTGCCTCCAAAAAGGCTGCCGGGTAGTGGAGCAGGTTTTAACTAGTTTAGACAGATAAAGATCACCCTAGTTCAATGGAAATGAACAGCTGGAGGCAACGGTTTAGAATCCCTGGAAACAAAACAATCTGAAGGCATGAGCAAATTAACTCCATGAACACTGAACTGATTAAGCAGAAATATTCTGCAAAAAATTCTGCTTCTACCCACTCGCTGCTGCTCATGGAGAGACCACTCACTCCCAGTAAGGAAAAGGAACTATTTTTCTTGCATAATATTTGTCAGGCACCAAAGACAGAGAAGCTGATCTTGCCAAACAAGACACACATGTACTTAAGCACATTCATAACTCATTAATAGACACGAGGGCCCACTGAAGTATTCTTTAGCTCATTCTGCAAACATGAAAAGTGACACACAGGTTAAATGACATGCCCAAAGTCACCCAGACAAGTCAGCAGCCGAACTGGCAATACATTTATCTAGATTGCTCCAGGAAATGACTTTTTTTTTTTTTTTGGTAAGAGTTTGTGTAATATCTTGTAAAGTCTAAAATTTAAGCGTTACCATGAAAGTAGGGACCCCATAGAAAGCATGAGACCAATAACTTTCTGCCTGTGTTCTGGATAGCAATAATTGGGTCCAGGTAAGGATGAAAAGGTGACTAAGAAAACCAAGTTCATATACACGGTATAGCAATGCACACAAGATACATTCTTACAGAAGGTCTCTACATGCCCTTAGAAACTTTGAAGTAGCATAGAAACTTTGAAAACTTCTATAAGTTCACAAAATCATCTATTCAGTACAAAATATTTTTCCTAATATCACAAATCAGTCCTCACCAAACCTGAAAAGTCATCTGACCCGCTGCACTATTGAAATAAGTTGCATTCATTGTGGTTTTACCTTCAGCACTTAGTATCAGAAGCATTCAGAATGTAACTGGTTAACCCCACACTGCCTTTCTGGCTAAGGCTGATAATGCCTCTGAGCTCAAGGTCGAAGGGCTGAGATAAAGGACTACAAAGGAGTGAAAATTAGCACATTCCCTGGAGAAGCCTGGAGCTTGTCCCAGGAGGCAGGTTCCCCACCGGCCCTCCCCATCCTCTGCCCCAGAGAGCTCCTTGTTGCTGCCGTCAGTCACTGCAGATCAAGATATAAATCCTGCACTGGAGGGGCCTCCCGGGTCATACTGCTGGAAGGTGCTGGTGGGAAGGGAAGAGGAGTTTGGTCACTTGACCAAACTATTATGGTCATGAAGCGATGTTTATGGGCATTGCACATGACTGATACCGAATGCAGGTGGCTGCTTGGATGCAGCCCTTGTTGACCAGGGAGAAATAGGGAGATGCATAGAAGCAGGAAAAAAAAAAAAAAATAGGAATAAGGCTCCAGAAATGTTGTTTTCCCAGCTATTTTCAGTGAAAGCCATGCCGTGCACTGCACAGGGAATTTACAGCTGTGCCAAGGGATCTATAGGCTGAAGAGAGAGAAATAGAGAAGTGTGGTGCTGCAGTTGCTGCAATATAGAGTAGTGTCTCCGCTCACTGATTTCAGCAGGACCAGTCCTGGGAAACATTGTGTTCTGAAAACAAAAAAACCTGTACCTTTCTATTTATCCATCCACTGTTGGTAGTGAGAACTGGACAGGACCCCTGGTTTTCTCCTTCTCACCTCCTTGCCAGGCTGAGCAGACAGAGCAGACGCTGGCATCTACAGTTCCCCTTCCCAAGGTTTGCATAGGAAGAATATGGTGGATGTCCTGGATATCCTGGCCCAAGCACCAGAAAGCTACAAGGGGGCCGCAGCAAATCACATCAGCACGTGAAACCAAAATTCAACCCTGTGCAGATCTTGCCCAGCAGTCTTACAGCTGGCTGAATGAAAGAAATGTTAAAAATCACTGCCTGATGCCAGCTCCTCTCCAGGCCTCCTCCTCTTGCCTGCTGTGGGCTGTGGAGCGTAGCTCCTCTTATGCCTCAGCCTTGGCCATTAAAACCCAGTGCACTTTGCCAGTAATGCTATCCCTGCCAGTAGCCTGGACAATTTTGTAGGGTCATCTTTCTAGGAACATTTGGGCTCAAGATGGCTAGATTCCTGTCATTTGGAAGGTCTCTTTTGGCCAAGACAGAGATTTAAAAACCTTCACAGATATATATTGCCAAGTTACACCCTTCTTACATGATAGACTGCTCAATCACCGACCAATTTTCCACTGCCCATCTTCCACAGATCTTTTAGCAACAGCCAGTGCATTTATACATACAATCTTCTTTCAAAGCTTTCCATGGAATTTATTCTGCTCGTGAACTGAGCTCTCATGACTGCTCTAAAGGTTAAGTTAAACTAAACAGTCTATGTGATGTCCACGTGGCTTAACAAAAAGCAAGTGGGCTGTCCTAGATGGGACACTTGCAGCTAGAATAACCTTGAGATCTGTCCCTCCTGGAATCTGTTGAATAGGGCAATTCTCAGGCCCCTGGGTGCATTATGAAGCAGTGCCTCTCATTATGTGGCAGTTACCCTGACGGGGACTGGAAGCCCCCTCTCTGCCTTGCCATGAAGCCCTTATAGGTGGCAACCGGGAAGGGAGTAGAGTTGCAATAGGGTTCCTTCTAGAAGATGCTTAGGTCTCCATTAACACATCCTGAGACACCAGAGTAAAACATTCAAGGTACTAATGTGATTTTCTATTCCACTACACACCAAAAGAGTCAAGATGAAAGAGCTTTCCCATTTCTTACTGCCGTTTTATCCTGCAGCATGACCTTAATCAATCCAAGGCTAGGGACCAGGAAACATTTTTGCATAATTTTTCTTCCTTATCCTTTCTCTCCCCAATGAATGATTTTACATTGAATCAGCACAAAGGTCAGTAGATTGATGGTAGATTACATAGGAAACAGGTGAGCTGCTGTGCACTAGGTTCCCAGATGAGAACAATGACCGCAATGTGTTTGTTGGAACAAAGGATGCCCTTTATATAAAGTTAAAGTATGAAATGAACATCTGGGCAATTGAAATTGGATCAAAAAGCCAAAGATCCCACAGAACAAAATGACGTGAGTGCACAATTAGTGAAAAAGCCATGTGATGACTAGAGGCAATCAGTGACCTTTATATCATAGCATCAAAGTAATTGAAAAAAATATGTAAACAGAAATTATTTCATGCTCTCTAAAGTAGAGCGGAGAATTTTTATTTTTGAGATTACACTAAGATAAGTTAACACAGGCTAGCCCCAGATCTTGAAGTAGAGCCTCTAAATCCTTACGTTAATAATTATTTATAAATTTCTACTCCTCTAATGGCCAATTACAGGCAGGAGGGAAATAGTGCCGTTAGGCTGCATGTACATCTCTGATTCAATTGAAAAGAGCCCACTTAGACAAACGATCAGCATCTTGCAACATCATGACATACAGAGAACAGATGCTGTGTGCTTATTGGAATGTAACAATCTACAATTTAGGAGAGAAATTAACTAAACCAGGATGCTAACTGTCAAATGAAAAGCCACCTACGACAAGGAAGCTCAAGCTGACATTTTTACACCGGCAGCTTCCTCCCTCTCCTCATAGTACAGAAACCCAAATTACTCTAAGTTTTGTATTTTAAGATTGGAAATAAGAATCTTGGGTTTTGGTGTAAGTAGATAGTAAAGGAAGTGGTGAAAATGTCAGCGACTGGAATGTTAAAAATAAAATACACCTCAAATATTTCACAAAAAAGGAATAGCAGAAGGGACATAATCCTTTTCTCCCATCCTTAACTTTTGTAATGTGCAAGTTTGGACTTTATACAAATTTCAAAGGTAAATTAAATAAGTTTAGATGCCAGGTAAGTGCTGACGTCACTAATGTGGCCATACCAGGCAGAAGTCACACATAAAGGTAAAGAACACGAAGGCAGAGAGCACTCTGTTCAGATTGCTCGAAAGTCCAGGCAGGCTGTGCTTCTCCACTGAGCTATGTAAAAACACAGTGCACATCTGACAGATAATACTCCAAGTAGCTTCATAATTCCCCAAAGGTAAATGATAATTAGATCTTTAGGGAACAAACTTTTTGACTTGGGCATGATCATGTGTTTCTGTTTGAGAAACAAGCATCCTTTGGGTTTAAATTCAAAAGAATTATTACAGAACACGGGACTGCTTGTTTGCAAAGAGCTATCCAAATGTCCCTGTACTCATTTATTTTTTTTAATGAATTATTGATGATTTCTCAGCAGAGTTTAATGTCTATTCACAGAGATGACACAATTGCTTATCATAATTTGAAATCTGGTATTCATTTGACGTCTGTGCCTCAGCGCCTTGTTGATAAATTACAGCACAAAGCTCTGTAGGAACAAGTTCATATTCAATGTCTTTAAACAAAAACAATTGATGGTGCCTTTCAAGAACAGAAATGCACAGAAACTACAGTGGCTAAAGCTAGTTTTAAAAAGTTACTTTTAAAAACTAGTTTGGAGAGGGCATCAGGCCCTGCTGTGTAAGACACAAACAAAATTCATCTCAACTAATTCTGAATTGATCGCCAATTTAGTCACAGCTTTCCTATCTTCCGCTTTTCATGTCTGCGAAATGGAAATAATTATATGTTCACGCCTATGTAAAGAAGTTTGAGATCCTTCTAAGAAAAGTGTTATGTCTGTTCTCTGATTTCCAGATCAAAATCCAAACCACATGTCTTGGCAATCTTGGGCACTGGGAACCCCACAAACCTGTGCTTTACTCCCTGCATTGTCTTCCCATGGAGTAAGGAATCAAGTTCAACATCTGAGTCCTGACTCGAAGGCCTGGCCCAAAACATGTAAAAGACTGCATGAAGCTCCAAAATGATGAATATGGTGAACAGCTCTGCCCCTGTGGCGCAGAGGAACTCTGCAACAAGGATAATGTCTGCTCAAGCAGTTAGGACTTCCTTAGAGGCTGGTGCCAAACAGGTAATGGACTCCCAAATCAAGTGTCATCACAAACTGCTTTGCTTTCAGCTGCAAATACCAGGAATACTCCTTGGAACATATCCCTTCTAGCAGAAACACAGCAATATTTAAAGTTCCCCAGACTCTCCAGTGCACATCACAAAGCTGAGACATCTGGGCCAAATGTTATCCTAACAATGGAGACCCTGTTTGCCAAACCACATGACAGGAGTTCGGGTGTGTCGCCTACCGGACACCTTGCTTTGGTCACGTAGTGGCAAGGTGTCACCATGCAATACTGCAGCTAAGGAACAGAACTTCTAGTAGGGTCACACTGGTAGAGAACAAGATTTCCAGCATATGTCTACAACTCCTCGTCCAATTCTTGGTCTCACGCAGCAAATCACATCTGTGGCTGACATGCACTTAGTATGCAGCCCTGCCCCAATGCTGTGCTGCAAATGTGAGCTGCAAGAAGAGAAACAAGACTTGGGAATCTCACATGCAAGTGTGACACCCCACATGTGATGCTCATGTTATTACTGTGCTGCTGGAATGTGCCCAGGAACTAGTGTGAAGAGCACATCAGAACCTGTGTATTTGTCATGACTGACTGATCAATCACACAAGGCAATGAGTACCGAATACCTTGTCGTCATACACAGCTTTGAATTCAGCTGCCAGAGGAAGGAGGGGCCTCTATTTCATTCAGTCCAACCTATGCTGAGAAGCCTTAGCTTCAGTTGAAGCAGAAGTCTGCAGCTGGTTGTTTGCAAGAACCACGCAGTGCCATGGAGTGTATCTGGATCCCTGGTGAGACTGATAGTAACAAAACAATTACGTTCAAGTCCCTAAAGAGGATTCTTTAAAAAACAAAGCACTTCCCCCTTTACCTTTCACCCTCAAGTTGGGTGCTTTGTTTTATGCTACTTTTTATTCCCAACTTTCATTCATATTTGAGTTGTATTCATTTTGCAGATGCCAAGCCAAGGCCAGTTTCTGACAGTCATTACGTGACCAGAATATACTATGTGACATCGACTGAGTGGGGCCCACGGACCCCACATCAGTGACACATTTTCAGCCAGCCACCATTTAGCCTGTTTCTAGCACAACCAGCACTTTCCAGCACTACCGACTGCCAGTAGTGACTTGCCAAGTGCTGGGCAAGAAGCCTCCCTTTCATTTTAAAGGAGCTGGACTTCTGTGTGATCTGTTGGGGGCCATTAACAGAGTTCACTGAAAACATTAGTCAGAGGCCAGACTTAGTCGTCTCATGAGATTTGGGGCTGCCATGCTGACTTATGAGTCAGCAGTTCCTCCTCTGGCCCACTGAAATGTGGTTTGGACAGCAGACAATAGTGCAGTGTGAAATGAAGTCAATTCCACTCACATCTCAGAGAGGTATGCAGGAAAGTAGACCATTAAAGTCCCTACCTAGTTCAGGAAAACAAGAATTCACTAACCTTTTTCTGAGTATCTGTTGGCAAAACGCATTTCTGGTATTCGTCTGAAATGACTGACAAATAACCCATCTGTTAGTAACATCTGGGAATCTCATCTGCAGAGCTCTAATAAGAGAAACATAGAATCTTCAAACATGCAACTATCTGGCATCTTAGAGCACAATTGGTGGGCAAAGGCATGTATGCAGCAGCACTTCAGTTCAACACCTTGCTTGGATGTTTGATGGAATCCTCAATGGAGAGCTTGAACACTGCAGATTACAGCAGTTTATGCCCTTTGGGAATTTAACTCCACTTTCCCAGAACAACCTGCTCTTGTCTATGTCAGCTCCCAGAGGGGGGATAAACTCACCTGAAACCAAGAAAGGTGGACTCACCTCTACTAATACCTAGCTCCTCCTTGGACTCAATTACTTACCACTCCAGGATGTCTCTGGTCACTCTGATATTTATGACAATAATAAAGGAGAACACAGACCACATTTCTCCAAAAGCACCATCTGTGCTATAAGAAATGAGCATCATCGGGCCTTTATGAAATGACCGGGCAGTTCCCAGAATAGCTCATAACAGCGCTCACTTCCTCATTATTATTGGCTTTGCCATAGCGCCTAGGAATTCAGCTGGGGCCTGACAGTCTAAGTTGTCCAGAGTGAGAACAAAAAGCCCAGCAATCCCACAATCAAAACTTATGTTTTAAAACTGAAGTAAAAATCACCAGCAAAACCAGGACTCTGAGGAACAGACCACAGGAATTCACTGCTCCCTTTCTCATTTCTTTTCTATTGTAAAATGCATTGAAAAAAAGAACAGCAGGGCAGAGCTTGGGACAGGGTACATTAACACATGCACCAAGAAGCCATGTCCAACTAACACGAGTCCTGGCACCACTGATTCAAGGACAGACTTCCAGTTTCAGACTGCTGGGCAGGAGGTCTCACCCTCCTGGGGGAAGAGCTGTAAGCGGGCACGTGGAAGGGGAATGCAGTGTGTTCTTCCTAGCCAGGTTTTTACTACAGGACATGAAGTTCCTGACATGCATCGTAACATGCCGAGGACTGGCATGTGGAAAGGGTACAAACCCAAGGGGAAGGAACAGAAAGTCTCTCACAGCAGCCAGCAAAATCCTTCAGAGGTGAATGACTGAAATACCACAACCTGTATTATGTCAAATAAACCTAGCGCCACTTCATCACAACCTAAATCCTGTTTGCGCTTGGAATGATAAATACAGCATACTGTATGGGCAAAAACTGCAGTTCTGATTCTGGCCCAGGTAAGTCATACAGAACTTTGCCACTGACTTAATGGCATGGGCCAGATCCTCAAAGAGAGGATAGCCAAAAGCGTAATCATTCCTATCAAAGACATAGACCTTGATCTACTTCACATAACAAATAAACTGCGCTCAGAAATCTCAGGAGAAAGCCTGTAGCCAAATCAATCCCTCCACCATTTTTGTCAATCATCTAGGACGAGAAAGCACAGAATAGTCACTTCATGGACATTTATTTCTCATGCCAAAACTTATGTACATGCAGATGCAACTTCAGCAGAGATCTCAAGAGGATGATGGCTTGATTCCAAATGCAGCTTCCCATGTCACAACATTCCAGCTTCCCTGTGCCAATTCCATCCAAAAAGAGGTTTCCTGACTCCTCAGCCTTCCACAAACAACCGTCTCCTGGAATCCATTTGATCTACTCAGTTATATGGGAGCATTATTTCTTGAAATCATGGTGTGCCCACCCTTTATAACACTGAGGTTCTGATGCCCTGAGCTCTCTAACTGGGTGCAAATTTTATTACGGCCATCAAATCACTTCCTTTTATAAGACAGCTTGTATCAAGAAGTTAGAAGTTAAACACCTATCTTAACTGTGAGCTTGATCCCACAAACTTTACTGACATGCAAAGTTTCTATTCATGCAAACAATCCTCTTGTAGGCACTGTGTTGCCAGCCCCATTCATGTGAATGCCCTGATTACATGATTACATGAGCAAGCTCTAGGCCAGGCGCTGCTCGCTCTCTGCAGCCGGTGAAAATCCGCACCGGCTTCCACCGCAGCCCAGCCAGGAACTATGCTTGGAACTCCATTTGCAAGAGCTGAGCAGGACGCGGCAACAATGAACAAAACGAGTACAACAACGCAACGACCTTTATCTTTAGCCTTCCTCTCCTCCGTGCTCTGATTTAATGTGAGCGTTATGCAATGGTTTTGCTATAGCAACAGCTGGGGTGATCGGCAGTAACCCCGCCGCTGCCTGCTCGGCCGGCGCTGCCGCAGGGCCGAGATGCAGCCGCTGAACTTTGGCCCACTAGCGAGCCTCCCACTCGCCCGGCAGCGCTGCGGCCTGTTTACACTACTCACATGACGGGCGAGAGGGAGGCTGCTGGCAGCCGCCAGCATCCAGCCGGATTTCTAGGACCAGGCCAAGATTGCCAAAGGCTGGGAACGATTAACTCTTGCGAGCAGGGGCTTCACGCTCCAGCGGCTGCCCATAACGGCCCAGGAGAAAAGCCACTCTGCACAGTGCGAGCGGTGCTTCATCCTCCCGACACCACCGCAGGAAAGCGAGTGGGATTAAGACATTTGGCAGGTGGTGTGTGTAAGGAAATAAATAAGAAGGGAACATTACCTTTTTTTTCTTAATGAGTGGCAGATGAGTGAGGATAATTAACTGGAGCTGGGAACATAATACCCTCAAGGGCTGCGTGTACCTGGGTTACCTGGGGGTGCACAAAACTCCTCCAGTGGCACAGAGCTCCTGGCGCAGCATCCCAGTCCCGGGCTCTGGAGCACCTTACAAGTACCGGGGGCACAGGGAGTGCCTTGGAGACAGGGAAGCTGTGCCCTACAGGTGCCTTGCTAAAATGGTTATTTAATCTTACAGAGCAATCCCATAAGAAAAAAGCTGCAGATTACCAACCTGCCGCCATGCCATCACTGTTGGAGCAGGACTACTACTACTTCAGCACTTCTACAGCATTTCTTTCCACACATTAACAGATGTTCATTAACTAACACCCCTGTGAGACTGGTATTGGGAAGCTAGCAAGTAATAACCTCCACATTTTATAATGAGAGAATTAAGAGATCAGGTAACTCTCTCCAGAGAGCCCGAGGCAACTGAGCTGAGTCAGGGGCAGAGCCTGGAATGGAGCATGTGAGCTCCTGGATCACAGCACGGCGGCAGCCCAACGCTGCATCACCCACACTCACTCTAGGAATACGTTCTATTGCCTGGGGCAAATAACAATCCATTTTTCAACAGGCCTTTTATAGGTGCTCTGCAGAGCCTCATATACTCCTAGGTACATGGATTAAGCAGAAAACACACAAACAGTTGCAAATTATCCACCATTACACCAATATCATAGGAGCTGCTTGAAAGTACCCCCAAAAACCTGGTGATGGTCAAAGTGCTGACCTCTGCATCACCTAATTGTGCTCTGGACTGCACTGGTATGGCACAGCCCTGGTTTCTATCAACATTCTTGGCCACTTTTCCTTATATATTTGTTACTTAGGCGTAGGCTACATAAACTCAGGTGTTGCCCTGAAATATTGCATTCTCCAGTAAAACCTTGTTATTCCCAGTAAGAGGTTGTGTAGATTTCTTTTCTTTGCTATGATAACAAGTTCATTGTAACAAGACGGACTCTGCAGACACAGCACTCAAAAGCAGGTATGCCTTGACATCAGAACTCCCTTTGACAGCTTGCTCCACAGCTACACCTACATCCAAATATAAATGTTTCATAAAAAACATTGAAAGGAAATTTGTTAGGTCTGGCTAAAAATCTAGGCACTGAAAAACTTAGAATGAAATCTGTGACTCAGTCTCATTTTTGCAGAAATAGGATCATTGCAATAAATTGTTCTCTGCCCCTTACTGGTAAGACCGGCTGAATTCTCTGATATTCGTGTATGAGCTCTCCATGTAGTACTCCCAGTCAAGCCTCAATCTATTAGCACAAATTCTACAAACCCCTTACCTCTCTTCCCCACAGATCAAACCTCTGTCTGTCAATGTTTTATCTTGCAATATTACACAATGTCTTTTCCAAGGCAAATGATAAACCAGCCTTGGCAGCCCATCGTGTGGCTACTTATGAGAATAAGAGAAATGCTGAGTATTTGGCTTATGAAACAGAAATACAGGAAGAAAATATTTATAACAATGCTACTGTTTAAATAAGAGAGACCATAATTTATTACAGATGTGACCCTTCCTTCCAAAATGAAGGGTTTAAATCTTGCTGATGCTATGTAATGACATGAATTAGAATGGACTTAATGAAGAATACACAACTTACTTAAATTGTGAATCGCCCCCTTTTATCCCCTGCCATTTTGTACCCCAAAACAAGCACAAATTTAGCTTCTTTCAAGCATTGTTTGCCAGACTTTTCAGTGCTCAGAAGATTCAAAAATTGATTTACAGGAAAATACTCATCCTTCATCTGAAAACAGACCAAACACTTATACACTTAATGAAACTCAGTTAAATATTAACTATTAAAGAAGAGAAAATGGCACATAACTCAGACAAGACTTGTTAAGCTTACAGTCACAAAACCTACAAAGAATGTAGAACGTATGTGCATGGAGGGAAAGCTATGTAGTGAATTGAATTATTTCAATGCAAATAGTAATAGCAGAGAAGTAGATGGCAACACTGAAATAAGAAAGTATTGAAATTACTGTATAAGGTACAATGACATAGTTAATACAGGACTTGTTAGAAGAGGGGGCATGACTTGGCATGGAACTGTAATCAAACTGTTTTCATTTAATGCTTCATTTGGTACAGAAGGATCAAATAACAAAACATTCATCCCAAATCCCACTTCAGTTTCTAAAAAAGTATTTCAGTTTCCTTTGCTGCTGTAAAAATATTTTTTTTTCTTTTAACCAAAACTGATTGAAGAAGTTACAGGAGGCAAAAGATGCTCAACGATGTCCAGCAAAACATTCATTTCCCTCGCTCCTGATCTCTCGTGAAGTAAAACTGAGATTATGGATCATAAAACACCCTCCACATTTGCAAAATCTAGTGTACATTAGGAAAAAAGGTGAATATGTGACAAATGAAAACATACACTTCCTATTTGCTTCATCAAGTTCTGTTTTCTCCTTTTTAAAAAGTTGGGTGTTGCATCATCAAAACAGCTACGTTTCCTACAGGACAAATTACCGAAAGTGCTCAAAATTGGCTCCAGTACCTCCAAAAGCAATAGTAAAACTCCATGAGCAAACTAGTAAAGCCCATCCCACTACTTTGACATATTGAGTATCTTTTATACTGTTTTACTCATTTAATGAAAATACCTATGTATTTTTAAACAATTTATCAGCATTACTTACCTCCTAACAGAGTATCGTGTTCTATTCATAGTTGTTGTATGTTGGGAATTCTGGATTGCTGGCACTCTTTGTTGGTGGGTTGGGTTGTCTTCAATAAAATTCCTGTTTG
Organism: Pluvialis apricaria; assembly: GCA_017639485.1. NCBI lineage: Eukaryota > Metazoa > Chordata > Aves > Charadriiformes > Charadriidae > Pluvialis > Pluvialis apricaria. The sequence continues at coordinate 4,918,837 of CM030024.1, forward strand.
GTGGTGGGGTTATGTTAAATGTACTCCCAACCTAGGAACTGTCCCTTTAAGGTATTTATTCTTTTTAATAGTTTGCTCTAATCTGAAGTACCGCACCCACCAACTTCTAATTCAAGCTTCCACTTGAACTGAAAAACGTTGTAATTTCATGTATACTGATTGAACTAAGGCCAAGGGGAATAAAACCATTTAGCTTTCACGTGAACTCAAAAGAAGAAAGGGTTCTTTGGAAATACAATTACACAGCACAGATCTTCTAAGAGGAAATGAACTACAGGGATTTATATGATTAGACTTTTTTTTCCCTTTCCTTTTTAATGATAGCTAGGGCCCTCCTTTGCTCACCCCTTCTAGTCTAACAGCATATAATAAGGAAACTCTTAGGCAGGAACTGGGACTGTCACAGAGAGATGTTTCAATGGGACACTGTTACGGGGTGGAATGTGTCAATGACTTCTTCACATGAGGCCCACCATCCTTCTTTTACCTACCTGCAGCCCTAGCACCTAACATTGATTAGAGAAGTAAGTAGCGCCTGTAGCCCCTTACTAGTGCTGTCTTTTTCTGGCATGTTAGAGAGATTATGGGCGAGCCCATACTGCGCTGTTTGGAATCTTTGTGTGGTCCCACCCAACCCAGTTTTGAGTATCTCATCCATCTTGGTTGTTGCTGCTGAGGAGACCTGAACAACACTTCAGCTATATCAAGAGCCTGTTTGTACAAGGAACTGAGGTTCTGTTCCATCACATCACCTTTCCAACATCCAGACAAAGCTGGATTCGGGAACTGTGAGTCATTTTACGCTGCCATATTCAAATGCTGGCAACACTCTGGGTTGTGGCAGGCAATACTCAAGGGCAGTGACTAGTTTACTTAGTTGTCTTGGTAACATAGTGGTTAACCAGATCAGTGTGACTTAGTCATCATAAGCAGAAGGAAACAATTGCAACAAGTGGCGGAGCTAATTAATGTAGGTTCCTTCACTAAATGGACTTTCTCAAACTTTTGTGTCTCACGTTCATAACCTTTGGCCTGCCTAAGCATTCAAACAATTCTGACTGTGTAGATACCTGTGACAACCAAGTAACTTACAGCCATTTACTATGTACTACGTACCATGGATCTGTATATACGCACTCCCTATGGTTCACAAGAAGCAGTCAGGTTATAAACACCTATTGACACTGTGTCAATACTCTAGGATCTCTACTGACAGTCTGTTAGTTACAAGGTAACTATGTAAAGTGCATGTTTTACCTATTGTGTTTAAACCCGTTTACGTTAAAGCCTGTCTTTCTCTCTCTGTACAACAATGCAGCTGTGGACATCATCTGAGACACTAAAACAAATGGTCCCCTGATGTAACCATAAGAGAGCTGGAGGAAGGGCATTTTCAGCAAGAACCTTGACAGCATAATCTGCTTCTGTGTAAGTCTGACTTGTTCTCCTTGGAGAAGCAGTATGACAAAATGTTTTGCAAAAGGTTTGTACTTATGTGCATGGCTGTCAGTCCTAAAAGTTGCTCCTTGTCCTTGCAATAATTACACTGAATGCTCAGTGGAGATGTTTTCTAAATTGAAATAAAGAGAATCAATACAGACTTGAGTTAACTGCACTGCCACACTGCATGAATAAAACACCGATGGATACTCTTGGCTAGTATTCAACAGGGATTTGGTCATCACTATTGCTATGCAAACTGCATCTTAAATGGTGTGCTATCAGTTTAAAAATTCCATTTCTGTCTAACTTTTATCTACTATTGTTACCAGTAACTCCTAGGATTCCTCAAATAGAGAGAGTTGCATATTTACCTGTCACACAGCACAAAGGAAGAAAAAGAAACATTTCAGACAATAGAGATGTACAGCTGTAAAACCATAGCACTGGATAGGGATCTAGGGGATAGACATTATATAAAAATTACTCAACATATTTTTACAAGTTAGCTTCAAATCATCTGCATTTCTTGTATGTATTTCTCCAACACCACACCATCCTTTTTTCGTGCTGCTTGATGAACTGCTACAGTAAAAAAGACTCCTGGACCTTCACTTGGTTTTGCAGTTTATATATCCTTTAAAGGATCTCACAAAATGACTGCCAAACTTCTAAACATGGTCACTTCCTTCATCATCCCAAACAGACAAAGGTTGTTTCAGTTCACTGCTAAGGCACTGAAGCATGTACAGGTCTCATCTGATTACAGAGAGCCTGTAACGCCCTGAGGCAGTAGAGACTGTCAACACAGCTGTCCCTGTGTGTGCTAAAACAAATGTCCTGCTGGGCAATCTCTGAATCAAAATGGAAACACATCTTCTGAAGCGGATTAGGGGTAAGGACAAGGGCTGTAAATAGGCCAGGCAGCCAGGAAAGTTTATAAGGTATTATTAAAGGAGTTTCTATTGAGCTGTTAGAAAGTACCTTGACCCTGGTGCTGTTTTGCAAGTCTAAGTAGTCTTATTTCTCTTGTCACCTGTTGCTAGCAGAAGTATATCTAAATTAACATCTTCTGAGCCTGTCTTGCTTTAGACACACAAGACCACACAGAATATGTAAAAACTCACAAAGAAGGGAGGTGCAGAGATCTGCACGCTAATGGCATAATTAGCTCTTGCAAGAAAAGCAGTCTTGCTGCATCAGCACAGAGCGGCTCTCCCCCTCACCAACCAGCTGAGAGGCAGAGTGAATTCACCCGGCCCCGGGCTGGGCGAACGCCGCAGCACTGCTCTGGGCACCCTCGTGAGTTACCCCTGCACGGCAATATCCCTGCACTGCAATGCACGTACCCCTCCTTCTCCTCTCAGGGAGGACAATCCTCTCAGAACTTCTCGCTGTCTCTGCTGAATAAGAGATGAACAGAGAATGCTTTAATAAAAATGTGCCACTCCGTCAAATCTTTCATTGAAAGCTCTCCAAGTCTTCTCCAAATGTGACCCAGCAGCCACCTTGTCCTCCCTTTGAGGTATAACAGACATTATGTACATAGTTGTATGGGGATAATGTTACATGGACAGGACAGAAAATCCTGGCACCGCTGCAGTCAATGGCAAAAATTCTGTTCCTTACTGGAGCTCTGCTTAGGGACTTGCCTCTCCTGACACACTGTGCGGCAGAAGCAAACTTGAGCAATCCTGTCTCCCAGTCTCTGTAACCACTGAACAAGACTATCTCCTGAATTTAAATCCTGAGGGTTAAACATTCCCAAATAAATTACTGTTAATGCAGATCACTTTAAGGCCAAACTAGTCTGGGCTGCATTGTTTAAACATTAAGTTCTGCAGGTTTACTTCTCTAATCTCTCTTTTTTTTTTTTTTTTTTTTTTAATTAATTTTCTGGTCATCTGTGGCTTAGAAAATGATTGATTCAGTAGATATCTACTCGCACATCTGGGCTTTCTTTAAACAAAGTTACAAAAGTGATGAATCTTCTCCTACATAATACTTTATTGCTTCATATGTCCATGCTTTTGGTGTTTTAATCATAACTAGAGGCTCACACACTCATATCTCAGCATGTACAGTACACTGGATAAGCCAAAAAAACATTTAAAGTTGAAGGCTTGCCCAGATATCTAATATCTTATCACAAAAATCTGAATATTTCTTCTGCTCTGAGTCACGGATAAAACATTTACTTCACGGAACATTTGAAGAGGGGGGGAAAAAAAGAAAAAAAAAAGAAAAACAGCCATGTAAATCAGGATCTTTAAAAGCCTTTGCAGGGAGCATTTCAGTTCCTATGCCTTGTCTCTCTCAATTAGGCTGCTCAAATGGCCAGTGATTGTCTCTGACATTACAACAGTGACTGCCTCACAGGCAAACTCAAACAAGGACGTGGTAAGTGCCCAACGCAGCCATGATCTCTGGCAATGATGTGCTACTTTTCACTTAACAAGAAAATTCACAAATGCTGGGATCAATCCAGCAGTACATGAACAGCAAAATTCCTACCTCCCTCTGCCTGCAGTGCAGGACAGGTTGATTTCAACCCACCCATTTTAAATAAGTGATTTAGTTATTTCTGAAACAACTCCATAGCTAAGCATAGAATTTATTTTTTACGGTTTATTATATTAACAAGCATGGGGTGATGTATTTTTCCCCGCTAAATGATTTTTTTATCCATGGTTTGTGCGATTTTGAGTTGAGATGGAAGCTGGAGCTCAAAGTCATTAGAACAGTATTTTGTAATTGTTTTCTAACAACTGGGTAAATTATATTAGAATTTCTAGTAATATATGGAAAAGCTTACCAAAACATAGTATTCAAAAATGAACGGATCCAGTAAACAAAGACAATATTAACTGTAGTTAAGGAGATAAAGCAGTTGTTTTTGGATCACACATGCTCTTCAGGCATCTAAAAACAGACTTTCACATCTATTTTTATTCACAGACCACAAGATGAAAAAAAGCTTTCCTCCTTCAGTTTTGAATAAGCTTCTCAACTCTGAATTACCTAGCTTCTGACGCCGGTAAGATAAGACAACTAAAATGGAGTCGTTCAGTCTAAAAAAGTCTAGGGCTTAGTCAGAAACCGCCATCAAGTCAATGGTTTTACCTTCTCTTAAACATTGGCAGGAGAAAGCATACTGCCTGCCTCTTTAACTTCATGTAAGTTATTTTATTATACTGCTTGAAGCTTAGTTCTTAGTACAGATGGTCATAAATGCACATGAAATCACAATGTTTTATTTTAAACCATTTAATTTAACATAATAAAATATTAATAACTGCAATACATTTTTATCCATTCTGCTCCAGTGGCTTTTGGTTTTGCAGTGGAAAATCAGGCTTGCCAGCTAATTAATTCTTCTGATTGATTGTAGTTATTACCATTGTCTTAGATTTTTAAAGCCAGCAGGGACCACTGTGGTCATTATTCTCAGACGACACGCTACGTAACATCGCAACAGCCCTCATCCAACAAATCTCTTCCCCGTGTTGATCCTCCTGTATCACTATCAAGTCATCTCATGGATAAAGCAAATAGCTCAAGCATCTTAAATACCCATTATTAGGCCTGTTTTCCACATCTTTCATCATTCTGGTGACCGTTTCCCAAGTATTTTCAAAACGTCAACATCCTTTTGGAAATGTAAACTTTATGCCAAGATACTGAACTAGAACAAGAGACTCTCAAACAATACATGAAGAGGCAATGACATCTCCTTACTCTTATCTGTTATTCCCTTGCTCACATAGTTCCATTCACATTCCGTGTGATAGCTCTGGCACTGGGAGCTGATGGTTAACTGGCTATCTGCAGTTACTCCCTTAGAGCTTCTTAGCGTCACTTCATACATCTGGGGATGCTTCAACGACTAATTTTTAGCAAAAAATGAATGACTTTGTATTTGACTATAAATAGCTATACACATTTGTCAATATAGCCACTTTTCCTTAATAGTTTTTGCTATTTATAATTTACTAGGTTGCTAATAGGTTCCCACTTTCAAAAACTGGGTAATACATATGCACAGGTGAAGAGATTTTTTCAAGCGACACAGTGCAGTATTCATTGAGCTAGGCTTGGCTTAAAACAAAGGAGTCTTGGCTCTTGTTTCTATGTTCAGGTTACTGAATACACTGCCTCAAGCAAATGAGTGTGTAATAATCACTTCAACCCCCTCATCTGCTTAAGTGCAGATGAAGAAGAGGAAACAGCACAAAGATACAGCATCAGCAAATTGGACTGGTACCTAGTGCAGTCATGGTGTTCGCTTTACTGGCACAATAAAGATCTGATACCCTTTTGTTTGCCCTCAGGTTCTGCTGAGGGGGGCAAAAAGAGCCGTTGGTCATTACCTTTCCACTACTGAACCGAAGCATGTGAACTCACTCATATGGATTCAGCATTTGTCCTTGAACTGCTGTGGGCTGCCTTTGGCACTCTGCTTTTAGATCAATATATAACCCAGGCGTAATCTTATCTGGCAGGAACAGGGATATTGGGGGGAGGGGGAGGAACACAGCCTCTAGAGGTGAGGAGAGCAGCTCTTCTAAATGTTAATGGGTTAAGAATAGAAAGGTCAAATGCCTGCCTTATCAGAAGGCCCCATGTGCAAACAGGCACCAAGCTGCAGCAATCAGAGCACAAGCTGGGTATAAATGTCAGGTGTTAGTTGCTGTAGTTGTAAACACCAAAAGTGAAATGGTGGAACTGGGAAACCTCCTAAGACACTTCTGTTTAATACAGGTCACTGGGAAAGTCCAATCACCAAGACCAGCTGGAGATTACTCGAGTATTACAGCTGCTGTGGAGCCAGAGATCACTTGTGAGCTGTGTGAAGGCCCCAGCAAGGGTACTGTGGAAGGATACTGTGAGTGTCAACAGAATGACCCACTGTAGGAGTGGGTATCGAACGTGTTGTATATCAAACATCCTGTCCTGGCAGATGACTGCTCCAGATTGCTCTTGCAAGAGCATATGCTTCTGGAATAAGGATATACGAGGAAGGAGACAAAAAGTCCTTCCTTACCGCCCTGTAGATACAGAGGGCACTAAACATAGCAGAAGCTGGACGAGGACTATGTACAGAGGGTCTTCAACTCTGCTCTACAGTACATCATTTAGCATAATAGATAAAGGATTGGGATGGAATAAGAGATAAAGCAGCACAGGAAAAGATATATCTCCCTTAAATATTAATACATTTGTAGCCCTGTTAATTAATTTTCTTATTGGCATCCAAGGAAAGAGACCAAAAGTTGTATCACGCTGGACAGTAATCTTCTTGCAGATACAAGCAATCAGTCTGAAGTAACAATGAAGTATACCAACACACACTGGTTTGCAAAGTTACTCTGTTGTGAGTAATATTCCATGGGACCTACGCCTACCATTTACCAGTCCTTTCAGTCTGGCACATTTGCCTGCAATAGGTTGTCAATAAAATTAATCAACCAACCACTTCCCATTCTCAGAAAAGATTGGCAGTGAGCAGCCATGTTTGAGAAGATTGCTGTTCCCTCTCTCCTGGTACAGGGATTGCCTGAGGAGATGGCTACCTGAGTTTGGAAAACAGATACAGGACAGCTACTTGGCATGGTTCCCTCCTTACTGCAGAACAAAGAGCACCATTCTTGTCAGCCTGTTCCCAGCTGTAAACAACTATCAAAGGATAGGGTTAATTACCAGTTAAAACACCAAGAAGGAATAATAATGACAAATAAAGCAAGACTAAATATATTTTATCCCACAAAAGGGATAAACAAGGTTTGTGCTCATAGCTCAGAGATCATATTCTAACCATTAAATAGCTACTTTAATTGGTAAAGATAGGGTTACATTTAAAAACAACAAAGAAATGCACTCATATGAAGCCATTGCTCTCTGAAAGACAATTTTAGTTTAGTGCCTTCATGTTTGCTCCACAAAGTCTGCAGTTAAGTGGACTAGCCTCTAACCCCAACCCTAGGGGAGAACATCACAACCTACTTAAATTTGCGGGCTGCATCCTTTATGCAGCAGAGCTCCCACATGGGCACAAATAGCTTATTTCATACACCAGCACTACTCCGCATCTGTTTATCCCGCAGTCTTCCGCAAGCATCTGTTCAGCCGCTGACACCCATGCACTGCTCTTCTGCATTACCAACCTCATTTTCAGTCTAGAAACTCTTGATTTCATTCATTCGAAAGAGCACAAGTACACGGCAGCAGACATTTTTCATACACATGGCATTACTGAGTGCTAGTAACAGTTGCTATTTCGACCCAGAAGCTACTGTATTTTCAGTGACAGCTCTGATATGCTAATGATTTGTGATGTTTTCTGGCCTCTTTTGGGGAAGAAAAAGCCTTCATAAAAATGTAGATTTTACCCCTTTTATTCAATTTAGGGAGTAAGGAATACAACCCAAGTCTTCTAGCAGCATAGTGACATATTCTAAGCCGCTATGAATTTCAATGAAATAATTTGTCATTGCTGAATGAAGCTATGGAGATTGTCCTACAACCCTTTCTGTTTTTGTTATGTAGAAGGCAATTTTCAAAATGCTGCCTCAGCTCGGATGTTTATTGTGTGTACGTGTCTGCCTGCTACAAGCCTCCTCTATGCCTCTCAGTCTGACATGCACTGTCATTTTCTTGGCTCTCAGTCACAGATGCCAACAGTGTAAGAGCAGGAGGGTATTACAGAAATACCAACTTTCTTCATCCCTGTTTAACATGTTCATATTTCAAAAGATGAACACATTTACTGCAGCTGAGACTGTTTAAAGATTCAAAGGCATTGGACAACTAAAATGTACAGCCTAACACAACATTAAAAGCAAGTTCAGGAGAAACCATATGCAATTTTCTGACCTGTATTATTTCTATGCTGTCATCATTTTAAGGCATTTGATATGCTGCTCTCTGGTTTAAAGCCTAGAATGGCATTTGAATTTTTACCATAATAAACTTTCTCAACAGACTTTGCGTTTTCATTATTCTGTCCATGTAAGCCACAAAGATATTTTTCCTCCCTAAATGTCCAATCTGCAGGGAATGGTTGTGAAATTCCATTATTTCCAGGAATTGCTGGCAACCTACTGCTGTCTGTTCTTCTCAGTATTGCCTGTATTTTCCTTGTTCAGCTTTAAAAGCCAAACTTGCTTTGCAAAAATGTCTGGGTGTCTCGATGCCAGAACTGAATAAAGACTAGAACAGGACAGAATTAGATGGGTTTATTATGCTGAAGAGCCATTAACTCACATTAAAGACTGTAAAACAACAAGAGTATAAAATGGGAAATAGATGCTTAGCCTTAAATCCTATCACTCAGAAATTTTCCTAGACATTACCAACAGTCTTTCTAAGGTCCATCACCCTTACCTGATCCCTACGATGAAAACAAAGTAGATTTTTTTAAAGTTATAAGTACTTGGATTTTCATTATTCAGTAAAGTGAAAATAATCTGTAAAGAAAGGCAGCCTGAATTCTCCAACATGCGTGATGTCTGCCACAATTTGGTCTTCAATAGGCAGAGGTAAAGAACACAGACATCTATTCTCAGTTGCCCGTGAAAAGAATATACTCCAGGGTATACGGTCAAGAAAGCTGGAAGATGTGAAAAAGATTCTGAATTACTCAAAACTTTTATCAGTCATGATGGCCCAAAAGTTATAATGGAAAACCCCCCATCTAAAGGTTATCTGCAGGAGCCACACTGTGATCTCAGCCACACGCAGCAGTAGCTTCAGAGAAAGAAGGGAATTACTCCAAATTTACTTTGGCAGCACCAAGATCAGAATCTGACCACATCCAAACAAAAACCAAACAATGCTACAGGCTATAAGAACAATCATCAGTAGGTGGAGTGGAGAAACAATGAAGACCTCTGTGATTCTGATGCACTTCAGTGACTGAAAAGATTCCAGCCCTACTGTTCCTTCTCTCCAAAATATCTTGGACTTCATTCTGTGTTCCTGAGGCACTCCTGACAGACAGCTCTAAAAACATACCTAACACACACACAACTAACTGCCTGAGCTTCTTCAGCTAAATATTCTCTTGCATTCAATTTGGGAAAGCCATAATATATGGAGCGATGTCTGAGGCCTGCTTTCTGGGAAGAGGAAATCGACCATACACAATGTCAACCAAGTTCATTCCTAAATGCAAACCACATTGGGCTGTCGAGCACGATAATAAAAACCTGCTGACCTAGTTTCCTGTAGAACAAAGTCCTCTGTCTTCCCTCCTCCTGTGCCAAACCTAAATCAGATCTCCTTCTCTGGAGAAAGAAATTAACCCTTTGACTAGCAAGGAAAACTCTAATAATGATCCTTAACACACATACAACATTTCACACCATGAGAATAGTATGTAAACAGTAATCGGTCTACCCCCACAGATCTGCAAAAAGGCAGGATTATCAGAGGATGAAAGTAAAACACAGAGAAGGTCAGAGACCTTAGCAGAGTTCAGCAGAGAACATAAAATTTCTCTTCCTTAAAAACGATTTTGAAGTGTGAAGCTCCATGCTTTGTAATCCTTCTACATTTGCTCTATGCAAATATAAAACCTTCATTCATGATGTGGCAAAAAAAATAACAGCATAGCTCAGCTTTTTGAAAAACTGCAATCAAACTGCTCAAGAAAGGACTATTGTTCTTCCCAAATTTTGCAATGTCAACTTGCAAGTCCATTTCTGGTAGATGAGAGCTGATTGTATTTGCTCCAAGTGTTTGGCAAAAGCATTCACTTTCAATGGCTTCACTTCCTCAGTGATGCAATGTTTCATTTGAAGGGATGCCTGAGGGAACTTCAGAATGGACACAGAATGCAAAAATAACAGGGCATATCACAACAAATTCAGCCAGGAAAATACAAATGGGAATTCTCTTGCTGTAGGATGCTTCAAAAGGCGGCTCTGGATCATGTTGCTGCAGAGCAGCATCCCATTGCAGTCGGCCAGAAGCATTTGGGGAGCCTCAGATTCTAGACTGCTGAGAACACCTTTGCTGGTTCACACTGATACTGTCAACTGAAGGAGCTTTCAGTCATCTGTCAAACAGGGCTTTATTAATGGAAAGAGTGGAGGTAACAAATTCTGTGCATAACTGCTATATAGTTTTACAATGAGATGGCCAAAGTGCAACCTGCAAGTGAAATCGCTAACGGGGCTTTGTATTGCAGCCAAAGCTTTCACCACTGTTATACAAAAGAAGATCCTGCAGTAAATACAGTTTCATCATGCATTGCTCCCTTTTGAACTGAGATAGCTTTGCCTACATCTAGACAGTACCCCAGGACCTGAAATCTCTCTATCACCACATGCTCCATTGGTATGTGTCTCACAAGGTGCAGCACCCAAGTTGCTGACAAGCTACCAAATAGAAACTTCTGTACGGCAAAGTTTGAGAGCCTCTGCTACACAAAGCAGCCTAGTTTATTAACATATAATTGGAGAAAGGACTGAAACAGGAAAGTGAAAACTAATGGGCATGCTAGCAGTACCATTTTACCTGTGAAGAAGTTACTGTCTCTGTCAGTTTGTCAATCTGCAGGGAAGCTGTTAAGGGATTATAGGCCTACAGAGCAAAGACAGCACTTAACATAGTGTACCCTTCAGGGAGTTTGAAGGTAAAGAACAAAGAACCTGGATTAGATAGCACTGCAAAGGTTATCACAACTACGTCTACTCTCTGGATGCTGCATCTTCACAGGTAAACTCCACAAAAGCTTCTACTCCAGCTTTGAAACAAGGAAAACAAAAGTCTGCGTTCTCACAGACTTATTACTAACATTGGTCAGGGTTAGAAATGTGATGATGGAAAGAGAGCATCTTATTCATCATATCTGGTCCCTGAGGGGTTATGAGTTGTATATGCTTATTTTATTGACACAAACAAGTTTTAACTTCTATTGTCTTACAGAGGAAGAACAGGCTGAATTCAATTCTGGCTCACACATCATCTGCAATTCTAGCCAAATCCCAGCCACACAACTTTTATTACTGGGAGGATGTCAGAGGCAGAAGACACAGCTGGATATTCAGATCCCAGACTGAGTTTTGCTGTGCTGGCAGTTAGACAAACCAGCTTTTGATTTGTATGTAAACAGAGCCAATCTGAACTGGAAGGTCATTAAGAGAAAACACATTTTACACAACATCCATTGTACATTTGCTTTTCCAACTTTCCCCATACTAACATTTTTTTAAACAAGACTTTGTCTTCTCCTGTTGACTGTTTCAATGACAATTTCTGGTGCCACTGAAGTCAATGGCCAACCCCCACTGATTTTGATGGGACCAGAAAGTGGCTCTGAGGAAAGACAGACAGACATCCAAGATCCTACAGCTCCAGTTCTACCACCTATGTGGAAGAACTGGGTTGATGTAGACCAAAAACATATGTTGTATAAACACACAGAATTTGTAAGTCTACATCCTCACAAAAATTCCACTGGGTCTTTACAGTGTCTGCAGTCCAAACATCGCTATCCCTATGAAAAATAAAATATTTCAATCAACATGAAAGTAACTAAGCTCCTTTTATAACTCAGCAGTGATGTCCACAAAGCATTTTTTTTTCTAACCTGACGCTGTCTTGTTCTATAAAAGAGCCAGAAAGGTCCCCACTGAATGCCTCGCAATTATTTTTAGGGGGAGGCAAAATTGTCAGCGATTTCCTTCACCCCATGGTCCTGTCCCAAAGGCCCCAAGGATGCCCTACTTCTGTAGCTCATCAACTCAACCCTTTGAGTCTGCCATAGAAGAGGATGTTTCCCACCGATCCCTCAGGCACTGTAGGCACTACTTCCTACGTTCCCTGACTAGCTGGCAGCATAGGAGAGGCCTTCTGACTTCAACGGGAATTTTGAAAACAAACTCAAGAAATGAGGACTATATTGCTGGCACTCAGCAAGATAGCATATCATGGCATTTAAAGTGGTCCAACAGCCTTTGACACTATGCCTTGTAATTGGAAACATTCTGTCCTTAACGAGCCTAATAAAGACCTTGCTCCCAAGGCTCAGATATAGATTATTCCATAAATTTTCTAGTGACTGTCTGAACGAGCAAAGTTAGATGAAGGGAACAGGAATAAACCAACAACTGGTGTTAATGTCATAAGACCCCTGAACACACTGAAACTTCTTGTCTCACAGAGACTGAGGCAACTTGGGGGAAGTTACTGCAATTACCTCCAACTAAAGTGTGAGTACAGATACACACCACCTACGGGAGCTACCTAGTACCTAGGATCCTGACCTTTAGGAAAAAACATGAATTGATGTACCTGCCCTTCTCTAAACTGAATCCCAAAGGGGAGTTCAACCAAGAGAGGCTGCAAATCTCCTTCCTCTGTTTTCCAGCACAGTAATTACCTGACAGGCAGAAAATGCAAGTCCATTGCAGATGCAACTGCATGATGTTTCCACCCCATGTCATAGCCTCAGATCTCACAGCTTTATTTTAACTGAGGCACTCAACATTTTGTGCTGTAGCTACAATTAAAATAAGATTATGAGAACACACAAAGAAACCACACAGTTCTTGTGAACAAGGCGTTAACGCCCAATCCATTATTCTGAGAAGGCTTTTAAGAGTATTCCCAGTAGAAATAGGAATATATTTTCCCTGAGTAAGCTGGGAGGAATGCAGAGATTCAAAAGCTTAAGATGAATCCTTGCTAGATTTTTTTCGTTCCTCCTCTTTGATTAACTTACTGTGACGATTTGATATAACTGTTACTCTTTAAGGAAAAGAGTTGACTATTTTCTCTCATAAAAGACCTCAGTCTACCTATAATTAACAGCAAGGCGTTTGCAGCTGCAGGTTAAAATGAGTGACTAACAGAGATGTTGCTGGGCTATCAAAGCAGGGAACCTTCTGGGGGCAAAGGGGAAACGCTTGTCATTCTCCATTAGTTCCCCATGGTGCCTGTTGGCAAAACACACTGTATTGTTCCACTGTGTAACTGGCAAAATAAATAGGTTGTTATAGTTTGTTGTGTTTAAAAGGGGGCTTTTGGGTATAACTGTTGAAAATAGCTTTAATCTAATGACCGTATCTTTCTATAGCTTACTAGCATCATGAAGAAAGTCCACTCAAAATATTCTAATACAAAACCCTGAATTTTATACTGGAAACCAGGAAACACAAAGACATTTCCTTCTGCATGGACACAAGTCGTCTAGTTACAGAATTGCTCCAGTCAGCCTATCTGTTTGTGTTACCAGGAGACGGCAAAGCTGGCACACGAACCATCTGCAAATTCAGGATGGGTCATTGAAGCTTTCTTTGCTCCAAAGAAGATGCCGGTCTTTAACATATGTGAGGAACTTAAAAACCATTAATGAAGGAATAGTAAAAGGCATTTCTGAAGGTATGAACTAAGAAAAAACAAAACAAAAAAATGACTTCTAGTGGATTTCCTTGTTCTAGTGCATTTCCCTGTCTTCAGCCCTATCCAGTTTTCCCGAATCCTGAAACACAGCTGTTATGCACAGCCTTATTTCTTTTCTTACTATCAGCTTACTAGTGCTGATGTTTCTGAAGTTGAATCAAATGTGCATCAGCTTTGGGGGATGGCTGGGGTCCCTATTCTCATATTTCATGTGTTGAGATCAGTATTTCTTAGGTTTTATTCTGCTAAAATAATCTTGAGCATTAAAAGCACAAATCTCAACGCTTAGTATTTTAATTTGATTTCCATAAAGACATTTTGTCCTTTAGCAGTACTCCTGCACTTCCCCCTGCATTTATTCAGAATCCTTGGCTTCTCTGGCCAGGCTCTTGCTCTTAATCAAACCCTGCTGTGACTTCACTGACATGATTTGACAGGTCTCTGTTGACATCTGAAGGAGAATCCTTGAATGTTTTGAAAAGGACCATTGCTCATTGCTCTACAGAGGTAATCTGGGGGACATGGCCCTTTAGCACTGAAAGGATCGTTTTCCCTTTCACCACAGACCCTTCCCCCTTTTTGTACAGCAAGGAAGTTAATTATGCTAGAAAGCTGAGAAAGGACCTGGTTCACAGAAGCCCCAGGGGAAAAAAAAAAAGGGCAGATTTCCTTATTGAGGAAAATACATAACTTTGGACAAAATAGCTGAACCTAACTTTCTGCAATACAAGCCTTTGTTTCAGAAAGCAGCTTTCCTGGAGGGCAGAGTCATCTCAATCCCCAGAAGAATTTCCTCTTAAATTATTGCATAGAGCAACACTTATAAAAGCACAAGCCAGAAGGCAGACTTTGATATAATCCTTTTTTATGAAGTGTTCTGATGTCCTAAAATATCAGCATGAGCTGCCACGTGGTAAGCATTTTGGAAAAATTATCACAGAAACATACAATGGTTAGAGTCGGAAGGGACCTTAGAGATCATGTAGTTCCAACCCCCCGCTCTGGGCAGGAACACCTACCACTAGACCAGGTTGCTCAAAGCCCCATCAGTCTGGCTTTTAATGTGTTTATTTATCTGTTTGTTTAGAAATGTAAATAAAAATAGGTGGCCAAATATTTTATTGTCTTCTCAGAAAGAAAGCAATTTAAATTTCAAGCATGATACTAAACAGAAGTGAAATTTGGCTACAGAGATTACACAAACATGACTGACAAAGGCTTCATGCCTTCTTGTAATGGTAAAGCATCTTAGTATTCAGGATTATTATGTTTGATTCAAAAGTTGTAGGTTG
The DNA here is from genome assembly GCA_017639485.1 of Pluvialis apricaria. Lineage (NCBI taxonomy): Eukaryota > Metazoa > Chordata > Aves > Charadriiformes > Charadriidae > Pluvialis > Pluvialis apricaria. The sequence continues at coordinate 4,933,977 of CM030024.1, forward strand.
ATTTCCCTGTAATACACACTGAATGCATGACCAATTTACATCTAAGACTTTCTGGTCCCACAGATGCCGTTCTTAATTAAAGAAAATTCTACAAAAAATAAAGACCTTTACAGGGTTGCTGGGATAAGTAAGATGAAGAGAACCCCATCACTCACTACTGAAATATGAAGCTCTTCTAGACAAAGCATGGCAGCAATTTTTATCAGCACATAGATCAGGCCTTTAGAATTAGCAATAAAATAAAATGTCAAACTATAATACCACAAGGAACTTAGGAAGACAAAATTAAATAATTACCACAATTATTTCAGCAGAATTAAAACTATTAAATACTGATCCCAAAATATGAAACATGAGAACACGGAAAGAAGAAAACATCGGACAATAATATCACATTTCTGATCAGAAATCCATAAGTAAGATAAACACACTTCAAAAAAATCCCATTCAGCAAGAGGACAAAGATCTGCAAATAAGCGAGTCAGAAACCAGTATGAAATCACTGATGGCTTTGCCACCAGACTTGACTGAGGCCAGGATTTTATCTCTGCACTTCTCCTGGTGCCCTCAGTTTTCAGGCAAGCTTTCTTAATTGCAGTACATATTCTTACTATATAGCTTGCATCTTGAGCTTTTGTGCACTCAGCACCCTGCATTCAAATCAATAAAGCCATCAACGAACCACCTAGGTACAGTAAAACCAAACTGGATCAATGGGATATACTTCTTACCTGTCTGTATGCATGTTTCTAAATTCTAATAAAAAGGTTCAAATTTCCAGTTACATATTTCATTCTCTGAAGGGCCTGAGTGTTTTTATATCTTTCTGATCATCTCAAACACACACACACACTATTTATTTAAGGATATATTTTTTCCCATGACCTCACAGGCTCACTTCCCTGACATGGGGAGCTCATGGAAGGAAGTTCGTTAGAAGTTAATCATGAGGAAGTGCAATAAAGCCTATTTACCTTGTAGGGGAAAAAACCAAGCCCAAAACCAAAGAATTATTATATGAAAAAAAAAGGTAAAAAAGAATTTGAGCGTCTCTGCAGCCTCATAAAAAACTTGCAGATAGCCTGTGATTCTGCATGGGCAGAGGTCCTCTCTCCGGTGCATTGTCTAATCGGAGCCCTTTTCGAAGTAAGCGAAATAATAATAATAAAAAAGCAAATGGAGTGCAATTTCCATGGAAACTTGGAAACAGATGTAACATTATTTGCAGTAAGCCTTTGTACTGCGAATGGAAAATTTTCTAGTTTACACAAATCTCAGCTATTATTTTCTTTGCAGCGCAAACTTGGGCCAAAAATTTTCTGTCATATTAAAGATGCAAATAGTGAGTTTTACTTTCTGTCCTGTACAACCATGCACAAAAGCTGCAGAAGCTGTGTTAAAATGCCTGATATTTATCTGTCCATGAACCCAAAACACATATAGAAAAAAAGGATAATTTGGCCTTCCTTTTTGCTTGTTCTCTTCAGAAAGTGAAAACAGCTTAGAAAACATATCCTGTTTACGTGTAATGTTACAGATTAGTAGACAGCCAGAGCATTGGCAGATGTGCCCAATGTTAATGGGAGCTTAACTAACTTAATATTCGATCAATTAGATACTATTATATATATACATATACCATGAGAGAGAGCTTTCTAGCTCAGGAGCATGTATTCACAGATTAATTACTTACAGATGTTTTCTCAGCTATAAGTAAATTCCCAACAAAGCACATTTACAACTCCAAAACCATGGCAATGACTTGTGACCTGATAACTGCTTTTGGAGACTACAGCACCTTCATCTCACTCTGTTCTCAAGTTCTCAAGACCAGACAGAGCAACAACAAAGAAAACATGTAGCAGTGCCATATCAAAGAACAGCACCCAAAGCAGCTCTTACATGAACACCCTCACACTGTTACCGAAGCATTCTTTTCTGCATATCCTAAAGAAAAGGGAAGAAAAAGCATCTCTGTGTTTTATGATAATGCAGGACTCACTTTTTACTTTTTTACAAGCTCTCCTCTTGCTAAGCTGAACCTTGTCTTTGCCACACATCTCAAGCGCAAATCAGTTATTCAGACTTGTTCTTCTCAAGATGGAGGGAGTTCTGCCCTGCTCATCAAGTACTCACATCCTTTACGTGGATCATTTGCCCATACGTTTCCAGAGCAATTTAAACTTTACGCTAAATCTAGCAGCAAAGTCTAACACATGCCTAAAAAACAATAGAACCTTTGGTGAAAATGGATGTCCCTTTTTGTTTGCAGTACAGCCAAATGCTTTATAAATTAGACCCTTCTGCCACCACAGAAATGTCCAGCACCTGATTTATCTACTATTTCAGACATATCATTGTAGCAGATTTTTCAGTTGAATTCATCTGTGTTTGCATTAGAGAGATCTATACCACTCATATTTTAGCTATGCTCATTTTACCTTCACTGCAGATCTGTAGAACTATACCTGTCTTTGTGAAAATTAAGCTGGCACAGAAGGATAAAACAAATGATCTCTTATTTTTACAGCTACAAGAAAGTCCATTGTTGCAGCACATAAGATGATAAAAATGTACCAAAAGCACAGAGTTTACATTACCATTTGCATAATTAATGAAGTGACTTTTATCTCACATGAATTTCAGACCTCACTCTCTTGCTACTCCTCCCTCACCCAGCAGCAGGAATAATTGTGACAGTACAGAAATTAACTTTGAACAATACAAGTCCTAGTTCTGAGCTGGGCTGCTCCAAGTATTAAGCCTAGTGTGGGAATGGGAACAAAAGTGGACTGTAAAACTTTTCTCCCTTAAAAGCAGCTGTTCAGTTGTGCAGTGTTGAAGCTATGATAATTACATGCCAGCTTAGGGGACATCTCTGCAAATCTGGTGCCTGACCTGTACTATTCAAAAGTAGAAAGAGTCCAGCGCACTAATCTAAAATAGTCTGGAACAAGCTGTCTGCACTCCCATCTGCTCACCTACAGTAACTGGGTGCAGCATGGTAACACATGCCCCTTTCCACTCCTGCCCTCTACAGCAGAGAACTCTTCTGCAGGAGATTCATATGGACCTCAAATCTGGGTACAGTTTGGGACCATACTTGTGCAGACGATTTGAGTTGTCTTCAACTGACGTGACAAACACAGTGACAACATCAAACACCTGCTGAAGAATCAGTGCAAAGCAGTTGTCCGATAGAGACTGAACTAGTCCTGCCCTAGGAATCCTGGCTATACTTGAGAGAGTCATTGTTTAAGGCAAGGGACTCCGTAATAAGGATTTGGTCTTTAACACAGATTTCATCATAGGCTGGCTGACCGAAGCTTTCTCTTTACAAGTTCACATACAATTCAAAATGTCATGGTGATTTTATACCTGCCTGGCCAAGTGAGATTACAGAGCATGTCAATCAATCACCTTGCTTTTCAGATGTATTTCCCCTTTTACATCTTGAAAATTCTACTCACTCACTTGTAGATCATGCAAAGAAAGAGGAAGCAGCATGACTCAGCTCCACACTACAATGGCTGGAGCAGATCCAGACCTAGCAATCCTTTGGGCTTTCCTTACCAAAATACAAATCTGCAGCTTGGATAAAGTAAAGCATCCAGTGTTTGTATAAGAAATGTTAGATGGGCAGCATGCCAACAGCAGTCCTTAAGCAATGTGCTAGTTCTTTACATTGATGGAAAATTATCTTCTGAAGAGTTAGGAAGGGAACAAAAAAAGCCAAAGGGCTCTGATCTTAAACAGTGCCTACGGAAGACAAAATGCTAAACAGGAACAGCCTCCTGAGCTGTATTCTGTAGACATGAATTTACATGGAAATCTAGCGGTAGATAACATATTAATTTAGCAAGTTTCACATCATGCCATGCTGGCGAATATTTTTGTATAATCTGTAAATTACGGAAGTCATAACAGAGGCATAGGAAAGCCACTGACCTTAAGGAACCCAGGAAGTCTGAGTGAGTTTCAAGAGCCCTGAGTCCCAGTGCTTTGTCTTAACTGCTGGAAATCAGTATTCTAAAAATTAGTTACCCTAAAAATTCAGTGTCATCTAGAAATTATACCTGATCCTCTACCATATTGCTAACATCTGATCCACATATGTTTTTCATACAGAGCATCCGCATGGTGAGTTATTGCAGAATAAATAATGCACTGTAAACACACTTAACTTCACTGTGTAAACAAGCTCTGAGCAAAATTCAGCAAGGACTACACTTCAGTTCACTCCCTGAATGCACAACAAAGGCAACGGTTATCTCATAGCACGGTTATCTCACAGCAATCTAACCTGAGAGATAAAGACCTGAAATCTAAACCTGTTTCTTAGAACAATGTTGTACATTCTAGTCCATGCCCAGAAGTTCTGGGCGATGGGATGGATCTGTCCTTTCAGGCACTGCATTCCCTGAGGGGAATCGTGTATCAGTCATTACTTATATAAATATGTGTAATACTAGAAATGAAAGTAATAGAGAGGCATGATCCATGCTATTTCTCTGAAATGGCCCTCACCTGCCTACAGAGCAAACCAAAATATTACTTGCAAAAAGCAGTCCTCTGGACTGTGTACACTGGGGGGATGACTGAGCAGTATTGGGAAACTTGCTTCACACACTAACCAACCTCCCATTGCGTTAGGATGAAAGGCCAGGAAGCTTCTGGGCTCTGCGTTAATTTCAAAAGATGGTTCATTGAGCAGACTTTATGCTTAGCAAAGCTTAGCAGCTTTTTTCCTTATCACTCCCCAAAAATGTTTTGGGCATTGTCATATGATTGTACTACAAAACTTGAAGTTATCCAAAACCAGTTCATGAGAAGTGAACGGAAACATCTCTTTTCATTCCAAAGGAAAAACAACTCCTATGCTGTTTTCCTAAGTGAGCCGAAAACTTGGAGAGAAACCTAAAGCTAAAAAAAGCAAAGAACTCAAGAAGATTCATATTCTGGACTGTGGTTTCTCTTGCCTTAGCTCAAGGGAAAATATGTTCATGGGAAAAGGGCCTGCCTGGAGCCAGATTTTTTTTCAACTCTGACTTTTCTAATTGGCGTGGCTTTAAATCAGTATGTTGCTATTAAAGTTATTTCTTCATAAACAAAAATACTCTTTATGGATTGTATCATAATTGTTTACAATTGAAATAACCACTTGTACTGTGTTTCCTAGCAATTAGTACCTAGTTCAGCTCCTATCAACCCTAGATAGAGAGTGATCAGGCAATTTGAGAGGCCTTTACAATGTTAGTTCTGAGTTTCACTGATTCAAAGTGTTAAATCACCATCCCAGAAGAGAGTTCCTGAATTAATCCCAAAACAAAGAAGTGTCAGCTTTATCTCCTACCTTTGTATCTATACACAACTAAAGAAAACATCACACCTCAGAAAAACAGAAATCTTGCATGGCTTAATTGGAAAGAATCTTACTGTCATGTTGTTATAGACTGTCTTTAATACTGCAATTTGCTTTTGTCTTTAGTCAGGACTAAACTAGATTATATAAATATAATAGAATCCCACACTAACCCTGTAAAGACTAGCCTACAGACAAACCTGCCCAGGCAATTCAGAGAATTTGCAATTGTCTGTATAACATTGCAACAAGTGTAACAAAATGTGATCATGCTGCCCAAACACACTGTGCTAGACCCCAACAAGTATGGTTATCATTATGTTAAATGCTGTAACAACAGAGGGATATGTGAGCCCCATTATACACTAGAATTTTCTTCTGCATTAATTAGGTTTATGTTGAGTTAACAAGTTATGTTGAGTTATCATTTTTAGAATGATACAGTAAGCTTTCACTGAACACTGAACTTCATGTCCTATTTAAAAACTGCAATGAAATTATGCTATAAAGGAAAACCAGTTACCTGTGATCAATGACTGTTACATTGGAAGCAGGAACCCCCAGAAGAAAACAACTCTGTTCCAGTTCTTTCTTACGAATCTCTCCTTGATTGTAATAATTTCCTAAAAATAGCAAACACCACAACACCGTCTTAGTTCAGGTGAGCTTGGAATGAATTCCTCTTTTCTTTCTCAAAGCGTTAAGCATGAGCATCACACATTAAATAAAAGGGCATCGTTTGAGGAACAGATACATTGCAGGGGACAAACTCCATTGCTTTTACCTGAGCATCACCCGGCTTAGCACAGGGTAAAATGCTGAGGCAAAGTTCTGCCCACCTTGACTACATTCCTCATGTTTATGCACTGAGTGTGGCTGGCAGCTGTTCCTGAGCTTATTTGGCAAGGACATCAGAAATTGCCATGTCTAATCAGATCAGTGGTCCAAACAGCCCAGTTACCCTCATCTTAAGAACGGCCAAAGTCAAATGCTTCTGCCAAAGACACAGGAGATCTTCCAAACAACAATTCTGGAATAAACTGCTTCCAACCTCCTGTTTGATGTCTTATTCCTTAAAACATAACAATTTCTAGCTCTTCTGAGTTTTTTGTTTGGGCTTTTGGTTTTATTTTGGCATATGCCTAATCCACTTCTGAACACTGTTAAATTTTTAGCAAGATTTAATATCTCTTTTAGTGAATTCCATAGGCTGACCAGGCTTTGTGGGGAAAAAAGGAGTCTTCTAATATGCATATACATGGACTAACTGCTCACACATTATCTTAGTGGAAGTCACCAATATACTACAAAACAATTGAGCAAGACTTTTTCATAAGCACAGGAGAAACTGCCTTTGCAGTGAGGTCACTAAAAGTTGTTACCATTGGCAAATTTCTAGGTTGTCTCTGTAAAAGAGGTTGGTGGGATCTTAGTCCACTTTTGTAAAAACAAGTATTCACAACAAATCAGTAACAATTACTCTCCTTAGGAAGGGCCAACGAGTCACTTCTCCTTCGCTATTAGACATGCTGCCGTGAACTCAGTCCTGTACTCTTAACAGCATAGGCCCACAGAGGCAAGCTGAACAGCAAGTACAGAGTACTTGGAATAGAATTGTTGAGATAACACATGGAAAGCTTGTCCCATGGGGTATTCTTTATGTGATTAAAGTTTATAGTATGTTCCGGGCCAATTCTAATGAGCAGTAGTTGTCATATAACACTAGGACACTGTAATAGAATACAGTGACCGTACTAAAGGGATTTGAAGAAATGAGGAATTCCATCATAGCAATCTCTGGTTTAAGAGAAATATTTTTCAGAAGTCTGCATCATTCACAAGAAATTCAGGCTGAAACTAATATGGCAAGATTGCAAAGAACTTACAGAACCAAACGAAAACACAAAACCTGATTTAGATAAGGTATTTGGGAAAAGTTATAATAGACTGAGACCTACAACTAGCAAGAAAATGGGATTCATTATCTTAAAACACTGCCTCCTTCTTCACTGAATTATTTTCTTCTCATCTTGCCCTGACATTCCCTTATTTTTTCTTGGCGTCAGCCATGCAAAGTCCATGCCAGAGCTAGGATGGCCCCTTCCATGTTGCCTGTACAGTGCAGTACTTGCAACCCAATTTTAACTTTGAAGCAATAAAATTAAAAAAATACAGCTGAGTATTAATGTATGATTCAAATCTGTAGTCAGCTGTCTTGAATTACACTAGAACTTTTTATTGTTGTGGGTGTGAGTCATCTAAATCTAGCATTTCTCTCAAGCAGTGTTGCAATCTGAGCCATCACTAGCAAGCTTTGTAAAATTTTCAAAGAGGGAAAGAGTAACTAGAAAAAAAAAAATCTTCTTGCAGACTGTCAGTGAATGGTTTTAGGAGACTATGACAATGATTATCTGTGGGTTTGCAGAAGAACACATCAGCTTGGTAGTCTGCAGCTTAGATTGCAAGTTCCAGCTTCAGCAAAATTAAAGTGTGCACATTCACTAGATGGATCACTTGAGTACAGTGGGACTTATTTTAGACTGATTTTTTGCATGGCCATTAATGACACTAGTATTTTAAGATAACACATCTTTTGCTGCAATGCAATGTAATAGCTGACTGCAGGTGATATTTTATTCAAATAGTACTACTGTTCTCAAAATACCTAATTTCTACTGAACTCAAAGGAACAGATCCATGTTCCACAGCTTGAGAAATGTGTCAGGACATCAGGAACATAAAAATGCTAACAAGAAAAAATGGGCAGCTATTGAGAGCAAAAACAGCTGAATAGCTGATGCTGCTGGACCTCATCCATGGAGCACTCACAATAGAGTCAACTACTCCAGAGAGCAAAGCACATTTATACTGAGTTATTATTTCAATCGAAGATTATTCAGTGTGTAAAAGGCTCATTTTTTTCACAGTGCCGTAATTCTAATTCATTTCTAAGTCATTTGATTGACATCTGAAAACTGCAAGTATAACGGTTTCTAAGTAATGATTTTGTCTCAGTATTACAATTTGCAGAGTCTTTGATCAACTCACTTGTCATCATCAATCATACAAACAATGAGAAGATGAACCATCTGAATCGCCCAAAAGACTAATAAGAGACACAGAAAAATCTATTAGCTCAGTGAATGTACTCTCCTATATGGGCTGCTAGTTCCGTTACAAAGACATGCAAGAGAGTACTAGAAGGCAGTGTCAAACACACTGAACGTTTCATGTCACTGAACCAGGAGTAAAGAAAAAAGAAAATTTAACAAAATAAACAGAAACACAACACTTCTTTGGAATGTTCTCTAATAGCAGGAGTGTATTAGTCCCCAAAACTGAAACGGCAGAGTTGCACTTCAGTAATCTCTCCATAGCTGTGAAAAAGCCAAATGGGATCCACAGACCTTTGTCTCTCAGCAACGACAACTGAAAGCTCTGCATTAAATCTTGAATGGGAGGTATAGAGTGATCAGTAAAGCCATCACACCACTGGACTTCAACAAAAGCTTAATCCCTGTCTTCTCACCTAGATGGTCTGTTATGACAGAAAGCTTTGAAAACAAAGAACAGAACAGTTGGCAGTGAACTAGCTGGAGCTTTCAAAAAAAGAGAGGGCCCTTTTCACAAATGTAAGTAGCTGTCAGTGTAAGATATAAATGTTTGTACCCTAAGATACTTATCTCAACATAAAAAAAAAAAAAAAATCTTTAGTTTTCACTCCAGGCTCATGGGTTCTGGTATAGCAGTATGGAATCCAGATCAATTAAACGAGGTTGTTTCTTATGCACAAAAACCCGAACAATGTAATAACTGAGTAGGTATCAGTTCTGCAGAAAACAGATCACGAGAAGAACATGAGACAAGAGCGTCATGTGCTGTGAAAAATCCTTGTCCTGGGAAACAGTGGAGCTTATGAGAATCTTTCAGCCCCAGAAAAGCTGAAAGTATCAAGAGTACTGCTTCCAGTTTTTGATCACTGCCCTTCAAAGACGACGTGAACCAACTGGAAGCGTCCAAGGAAGAGCGATGAGAATGATCAGAGGATTAGAAAACATGATCTATGAGGAAAGATTGCAAGAAATGGGGTTGTTTAGTCTGGAGAAGATAAGACAGAAGAGGCAGATAACAGTCTTAACATATGTAAGAGGCTGCTACAAAGGGATACTCTGATTTCCATGTTCATGGCAGATAGGAAAAATAAACAAACAAGCTTAAATTACACCAATAATTTAGGAAAAAGTGATTTGAAGTAAAGCTAATGCAGCACTGGTACAGACCGCACAGGCTGAGGAACCTCCCTGGAGGTTCTGAAGAACAAACTTAAGACATTTATCTGCAGCAAACGAAGACACATTGATGCTGCCTTCCAGTCAACTGATGGACATGACCTCAGGTTCCCTTCAGGCCTATTTTTCCACGATTGGATTATTACGCAACTGTTATTTTTAGATGTGTTACAGTGAATGTATCATTATGACACTAAAACTGGCTCATCCAAGCAAGTCCTCTACGAGATGACAGAATTACAAGGCTGAAAGGCTGTGCTAAACAGCACCTTTTTACAACTTACTGACGCTTCCGCACAGTTTGGCAGTACCTCAGCGCTGCAACAGGAGACTGGATTGTCAAACCCCTGTGCAAGGTTCAGATATAGAGGCAGATCTTGCTGCTGGTCACAGCTGCTGAAACTCTGCGGAAAGTAACATTCTGACCAAAGCCGCGCCAGCAGCTCTCCAGGGTGCGTGGGATGTTACGGCAGCGCGCCACTACCCTGAGCCATGCCACTGAACCACAGATGGATAGCACGGCACCGCCACCACTACTCTAGTGTTTCCCAGCAGAGCCGTGCTGCCCTGGCAGCACAGGCCTAGAGGGCCCTGAGGTTCAGCACAGCAATGACATCATGGGTAGCATCACGGTGACATCACACACGGCATCACAGCCAAGTGGGGTCGCCCCACGGTACAGCCACCGGTCGTTGCTCTGAGGCACTGACACACTATCACAGCCCGGAGCTGATGTCACAGCGAGAGGCCGCACACGGGAAGGCATCATGGTGGCCTTCCCATGGCGTCATGAGCGGGAAGCCCGGCCTCGAGGGCCGGCACCTCGGGGGGGGTGGGCGCCCCGCCGTTCCCGGCGCGTTCCCCCCCTCACCTGCGGAGCAGCAGAGCACCGCGGGGCGGGCGCCGGCCCTGCCCAAGCCGAGCACGGTGGGGGCGAAGAACATCGCTTCGTCATCAGGGTGCGCCGTCACCAGCAGGGCGCGGACGCCATCCATCCGCGCCGCCGCCGCCGCCCTTCCCCTCAGGGAGGCGCGAGCCCCGCCGGCCGCGTAACGGCGCCGCAGGCGGCGCGCGCCGCCGAGCAGCAGCGCGAGCAGCAGCGCGAGCGCCACCGGCCCCCAGCCCCACGGCCCCGCTGCCATGGCGACCGGCGCCGCGCTGCTCCGGCCGGAAACGGGAGGGGCGGCAGGAAGGTTCCGGGACACGAAAGAGTGTTCCCCAACCCCCCTCCGCACCTCCGTCTTCACTTCCCCGCCTCCGGGCGGGGCCGCTCGGTCGCCGTCGCGGAAACGTGCCCCGGCTCCGCTTCCCCAGGGCTGCCCAGGAGGAGGGGCACACCGGGTGGAGGCCTCCCGCCGCGCAGGGGGGGTGTGAACGGGGGGCCGTTCCCCTGGGGAGAACCTTCATTGCCCGGGCCCTGCAGCGCACCAGCTGACCCTGCCGCTACGTTAAGAAATTATAACTAAGAGTGAGAAAAGTGGAGCTTTTCCTGCGGTAGTACCTTGTATCCCTGCGCTGTGCTACTGTGGAAGAGACGCGGCTTAAGGGAAACCTCAAAAGCAGGGCAAGAGGAGCTTATCTTCAGCCACGCTCTGCTGCCCGCGCATCTGCTGGCTGTCCCAAGTGTGGCTGCAAGGGAAAAGAACACATTTGGTACGTCTTAGGAGTGAAGTCAACCATTGGGGAGGGGGTTGCAGAGCAAAAGGAGGCAGGAAGTAGTAAAATAAACATGAAAAAGGCAATGGGATACGCGATGGCTTGGAAACTTTGCTTTTTGAGACAGGCAATATGGAAGACAAGCGTGTTGGGTCAGCAATGGTGGAGTGTGTCAGCTGAATAGGCTTAAAGAATAAAATGAAGAAAGCAATTCAGAGGAATTCATTATCTGAAGAGCAGCTAACACCTCACAAAACGTACGCTTGACTTGTCCTCACAGGCTTTTATTCAGACACTTTAACTTCCAAGTGAATAGAGGTAGTCATCGGCATTAGAGATGCAAAGGCTTCAGCCCGGAGATGCATCGAATCACCTTAACATAGCACTTCACAGAGTGGAACTCAGCTACTGTAATAACCATGTACCTGTACAATACATGTTTTATAAGTAATCCTGTTTGCCACAGGGTGAGCCCCTGCTTTATTAGTCTGAATAAATAATTGTGTGGACACACGCATCCCGCAAATGTGGGATATGACTTCTATTTAATGGAAACTGTAATAACCGTGAGGTAATTTAATCTTGTCTAATGGTATCTCTTTTTTTCTTTTACCCATAGTAAACCTGGTAAGAGATTCAATTGTGATCTTAGCACATCTGGAATTACACATTTGCAGGTAAAACGCCATGCAGATTTAAAATACCTTACTGAAAAAGCAGGGAACAATTTACATACTCCTCATTCGGGGAGGGGAGGGGGGGGATAAAGAGACATTTTACACCTCTCTCACATTTTTTAGAAGCCATTCCTCCCTAGAGGCACGGTGTCGGTGACAGCGCGGGGGCCTGACGGGGCCCGGCGATGCTCGGGGCGGCTTCCCGCCTCCCCCGGCTCTGAGGCGCCCGCGGCCCCATTCACCGGCACGGCTGCCCCCCGTTATCACTTATTATAAATTTATATCGATTTGCGGTGGGGGAGAACGAGGCGGTGCGGCTCTCCCACCCCCTCCGGACAAGTAGCGTCACCGGGAGAGCCGCCGGGCCCCTCAGCAGCCGGTGACGGGACCCGCTCGCCTCAGCGCCGCCGCGCCCCGCGCTCGCCTCATGGCGGCCGCCCCCCCGCGCGCCCCCTCAGCGGGGAGGGGGTGGGGGAGGGAACCCTTCCCCGCCGCACCGGCCAGCGGGTCCTGGAAGGAGCATAGCTGCCCGCCCTCTCACTGCCGGGTCCGCCTGCGGCTTCTCGCGGGTTAGCACTGCCCAGGCAACGCCACACCTGGTATGGCGGGAAGAAGGGACAAGCCCCTGTGGCCGGTAGAAACCACCGAGCCGCGGCACCGCCGTTTGATCGGTAGCTGCCAGGACCTGGTGAGAGGGGGCGGAGCCCACCGAGCCGGGGGAGGGGAGGCAAGATGGCGGTGGCGGTGGCGCTGAGGTTGAGGTGAGACGCCGCGACCGTCCAGTCCCGCCAAAGCCTGCCGCCCGGGCCGCCCCAGCGCCGCGCCGTCGGTAAGGGCAGGGGGCCCGGCGGGACGGCGCGGGGGGGGCGGTGCGGCCCGGTGGGGCAGCGGGGCCTAGCGCCTCCGCTGTGAGGAGGAGGAGGAGGAGGAGGAGGAGGGGGAAGAGGCGGGGGCCCCGGCCATCCCTTCCTCCTCCCTCCTCACCGGGGAGAGAGCCGCTCTCGTCCCCGGGGGGAGGGCGCTGGAATCGCGGGGGGGGGAGCCGCCAGTGGTGGGGGAGGTGGGCGGGTCAGGTGTGGGCCGGGGTGGGGGGTGCCCGGTGCCCGCAGGGGTTTTGCTCCAATTACGCTGTTTGTGTAGAGGAAGGTGCGGAGGGGCCGGGGGGGCGGGAGGGGGGGGAGGCGAGAGGCGGGGGTGGCCGTGAGAGATGACCCTGGAGGGGAAGTATTTGGAGAAATCCTAGAACATCGGTATGTTGGGTGTTCATCCCTGTCCTGTAGGTAGGAGAAGTGCAAGTTAAAAAACAAAACAAAAATAATAAAAAAGGGCCAGTTCTTTAAAATCGGCCACTTGGACGCTCGGCCAGGAGTGCCTTGGGGCCTGAAGATGTCCTGCTTCCAGACCTGGCGTGTTGGAGGTGTATCGCGGCCGCCTGCTCCAACCCCACGTTGAGGTTGTCAGTGGTGGGGAGTTGTTGCTGATGCTGAATTATTCATTTAGGACCTGTAAACATCCCCAGCTTCTGTCATCTCTGGGCTGCTGGAGGGCACAATGGAAGTGGCTTTTTCTAGAATTATTCTGACTTGATGGTAAAGAACTTTGTACGTACTGGTTTTTCTGTACTTAAAAAAACTGAGGGTATCAAGTTGGTTGCAGTTAGACAAGATTCTAGATGGGCGTGTGTACTGTTAGTGTTAGAGAGGCTCAAGTAAGTAAGTAGGTAGTCTGAACAATATATTGTTGTCCAAAACATGTTGCTTCTTGTTTCACAGATATGGTCTTAAGTGTTTTACTTTTCATGACTGCAAATAATGGTGTAGCCTAAGAATTAGAAAAAAGGACAGCTTATTACAGTGGGAAGGGGGTGTTCTAAATACTTGGTTTTGTGGCAGCATTCTTGAATTGTGCAATATTTTTAGATATAGTACTATAGTTATGAACTGCTGGAGCTCAGGTAGAGATTCTTATCCTAGGCAGTATGATTTGAGGGGAAAAAGAAATGGTGCTATTATAAAAAACATTATTATTGTGGTAAGTAGGATGGCCATGGGCACAGCTTAAGTGCCTGAATAAGTGGACACATAGCGTTGTGTCACTGCACATAAGGACCATGCAGATCTGTTGCAATTTTGCACTGGAGTTTTACTCTGCAGAATGTTGTTATTCCTGATTAATTAAACAACCTTGACATTTGGAAAGGAAGTATGTAATATTTGAAGTGGATTTCTAGTTAGCTGAAATCTAGTGTCTTGTGTTGGGGGATGAAAGACCTTCATGCTTATCCCAAGGATTCAAAAGTTCAGAGGAAACAAGCCAACTACAGTGACCCTTTTTGCGAAAGCATGGTTAATTTTTTTCTTGACATCGCTTTTCTATGTGATACTGTACAGGCTGCTAAGGAAAATAAGTTCTGTTGTGCTTTGTGTGCAGTATAATTTGCCTATTTGAAATATACTGATTGATATTGGTCACTAAAATACTTAAACTTGTTACTGAAACATGGGAAAGAGCAGCATTTTGGAATATTTGGGGTTATAATGTGTGTTTTTTTTAATGTATGGAGAGGTACAAGTGTTGCTTCCACAAGTGTTACTTGTCTCTAGCTTGTTAGTTATTGCACAAATCAATTAAAAGTAACTCTCCAGATTTAAATTACATGCACAAAATCAGAGTGTATTCACTTTTCTACATTGTGCTGCTGATGATTTATTTTAAATACAGTTTATGTCCTACAACCGCTCATTGTAGTTGCTCTTTCTGGGCATACGTTTTTTTTGTTGTGATCTAAAGGGATCTAGAAAACTCCCTCAAAAACTGTGGTGAAAGTAGGGACAGACTCTAAAGTTTCCTTTCAATTTCCTCCCTCTAGTCGCCTTCCACAGTTCTTGTGGTTCTCTGACTGCATCTTATGAGTTGTTTAATTTCTCAGTTACAGCATGAGTGAGAGATGCTCGCAGGAAAGGGAATCTGACTCTGCTTCAACTATGGTTGAATGCATAAAAGTAACTGAACAAGTATTTCGTACTGGAGAAAAATATTTTCTTTTTTTTCTCTATTATGTTCCTAATATTGGCATTTAACTTACTCTTTCAAAGCTGTCAGACAAAGTTTTGATGAAATGTTTTATACCTTCTCTTTTATGCTTGCCTAGAAAATGGTTTTAATGAAGGTGTTCTCGCATGATCAAAAATACTATTTGGAGTTCTAGTGTGTGTAGCTACTTAAATTTAAGTTTTTAACAATTATTTAGATTGGAAAGGATCTATGCCTCATGCAGGTGCACTGCAACACAGTACAATCTTAAGAACAGACTAGTAACTAGACAGTGGTTTCATAATGCAAACAAACGTTTCCTGGATGCCAGTCTTGAACTCTTCAAGTCATTTATGTTCTTTATTCAAATCTGAATCAGTGTTTTGGATGACAAGCTATTAACTGAACATGTTACCTTGTCTCTCTACTGTAAATGTTCCAGATAAAAATTCTGACCTTTGCAGGATTGCTGTCTGTAAATATTTACTTTCTGCAATTTCTAAATTATGCAAATAGCCAGGAACGTGCTGAATAAATGTCCCATTTTAGTTTCTCTCTCCTTCAATGATTCTCCATCTAGTACTGATATTTTGTGATGTTCCCTTCTTCTTTTGTGCTAGTTCAGTGTTTATCCACCATCTGTTAAATGACTACCACAGTCTGGGCCTACTGGGGCTTAAGTTTAGTTAGTTGGTGTGCATACTAACATACATGTGCTCAGTCTTACCTTGGAGCTATGTTTCCTCCCAGTATCCTAAGAGAGATTTCTATGTCCTTGGATAGCTTCACATCTAAACCATTCATGTAGTGTTGCCACTCCCAGACTGATTTGATATGCAGTTTTTTTCTTCAGGCTTAAGGAGGATGTTAGTCTATGTGGTTTTGAGCTTGGTGACTTCACTTGCTTATGAGTACAAAGGCTACTGCAAAATTAAGATACTGTATTGGTATGAAGATGCATCAGCCATCTCTGAAAAATCCTATTGTTCATAATTCTCAGCAGTCAAAAATCCAGAAATGAAACTTTTATGCAGACAGATTACCTGCACAAACTGTTGACCAGGACTTAAAAATTCTATGCATGTCAAATGACTAGTCGTGGGTAAAACTGAAAATGAAAATACGTTCACAAAGATGGCGAGGGAAAGAACACCTATAAATGAAAAAGGAAGAGGTAAAGTATGAAATATGCTTAAACTAGTATGTTCTCTTTTTTAATACCTCCTCTCATGCCATACATTCTATTGTGCTTTATGCTGTGCTGCAGGGAAAGTGTGTTTAGTTAATTCTTTTTGTAGTCTTCGTGAAGTCAGAGTCCCGTCAAGAGTTGAAAACAGCCACAGTAGCCTTCCCTGGCTGCAGGGCACAGGCCATACGCTGCACGTGAAATGTCTGCTGGGCCGTTACTGGTGAGGTTCCTAGGCAGAACCTGGGGCTGCTTTGAAAAGTGGATGCTCTCCTGAATGGATTAAAATACATTAGCATTTCAGAGAAGATGTCTAATAAATGTGAATATAAATCAACTAGAAAACCTACTGATTCCTGTCCTGTTTGTCAATGCTAGAAAATTAGGCACATGTAAGTTCATTACAAGTTCAAGTGCTTTTTAGCAAACTAGATAGGTATATTATTACAGTTCAACTGTACTCTTCACCTGATTAATAGTCATTTGCAGGGGGGAAGAAGAGGAATTAGTTTAAATGAAAAGAATTGTATATACTTGGTTATCCACTGTAGAGTTTTGTCTCGGGTTTGTATTCTTCAACTTGTGTTTCTGTTTTTATGCTATCTGAAATGCTGTATTGACAGAGAAGGGTGTCTGAAAGGTGGGAATTCTCCCGTATAATCAGCGTAATTTTATGGTTTAACTTTCTTGGAATGTTATTCCCCAAACCTTTCTTAATAAGTGTGGCCACTTATCTGTTCCATTATAGCCATTATTTCTGTAGGTGCCGATATTTCACTATGGTCTCAAAGATCAGACTTATACGTATCTAGAACCTTGATGTTCTGCGTTTTTTTATAGATGTAAAGGTTTACTTACACTGTTTGTAGTTTAAGATGTCTTTCATTCTTTGCCTTTTTCTGTGACCTAGAGGCTGTTGTGTGAGTCTCAGTTGGAGTTACATTTTTATATATTGCTGCATTCCCTGTGAAGTAGAATATCTCAAACTTGGTCATAAATGTAGTAACAATAAACTTTGTTTCCAGAAGGCCCTAGTGTGTTTCCTGTGAAGTATCTGAATAGACCTAGGCATTGCTCTTGTGTACGCTATAAAAAAATTTCTTAAATTTCTTATTTTAACCTCATTGTATTTTTAGCTAAAATCTAGACCTGATTTTATTTGAACCCAGTCAACTGAGGACAGTGATGAGGCTGATACTTAGGTTGTCCTGAACCCCTCTTTATAGTATGCAGTTTCTCTTATAATACATCGTAGTTTGTGGAGCTATGGGTTTAGTCAGTATGGATTAGTCAAGTTATATTTCCTCTTCCAAACCAAAGCTGCTTCAAAAAGCTGCCACTACAGATATGCTTTTGATAATGAATGGACTACAAAAAGAAGCTGGAAACTTAAAACCGTGACCACATAATTTCTTGTATGTTAGATGATGTCAAAAGCAGTTTCACCTGCAGATGGATTAACAGCGGAGGGATAATTCCTGTGCTGTTTTTAAAGTGCATGTGCTTTCAGTGCAAGATGGAGAAGCAAAGTTGTTGTTTTGAAAGAATGTTTTATGCATAGTGTATGATATTTATGAAATTTGAGATCATCGTGGTTATCTCTAAATCATAGGTGAAATGGGAGGAAATAGGTGAATTCGAGTAAACCTCAGTGAGTTGTTGGGCACTGACTCATGAGTGAGGATGACTTGCAGAGGAAGGTTGTCGTCGTTCTTATCACCGCTGTTTCTGTAGCATCTCTTGAACCTCTTGCATGCAACAGACTGATACACTGCAGGATGCTTGGGTCGGTTTCTGTTTCACCTTACAGTTTTGTGAGTGAAATTTGAATGCTTCAGTTGATGTCTTATAACCAGTTGAATTACCCCTGTGGCAGGGATGGGGTCCTTCAAAAGGGCCAAGGTAGATGTCTGGGGTTTGGGAACTGCTGCAGTTATGTCAGAAAAAAGCTGTCTCCCCTTGTGAATGGGAGCCCTTATCTGTGCAGTTTGGTCTTTGTAGGGTTTGCTTTGGATGTTCAGTTCTGTAGATTTGGTTCTGGTCTTTAGCTCATGAAAATTTTCAGTGGTGTACATGAGCTGCATGCTATTTGCTACCGTGGGACAGCCAGGAATGAGAATCTGGTGTTGCTAGGAAAGCCAAAATATGTTTTAAATGTCTTTAGAATACAAACTGTCTACTTTTCTGTGATATACTTTTAAAACCAAAAAACTTAGAAGGTTTGTACCCTTCTTTGTTTTAAATCATTGTTCAGTGGTACTTTTAGTCAAGGAAATGTCTACGTCCTTCACTTCCATTTTTGAATGGAGGATTTCCACCTACTTCTTTCCGATAGTTTTGGTGTTATTGTCACCCTCTTTGGCAGAAGAGAGGTTCCTTCAGAATCAATAAGTGCTGTTCCCTGATAAAACTCTGAAGAGGAGGAGGATTCCTTCCTCAGGGATTCTCTGTACCCCAGTATGTTAGTGTGCTAACTGGTAAGAGCAGATGCTGAAAATACGTGCTCTTACTTGAAATGTATGTGCTCAGCACCAGCACTCCTCTTTTTTTTTTTAATATTTTTTTTGGTGAAGCAAGTGTGTAGCTGATTAGAAACTTCCTAAGGTGTTAAGGTAGTGTTAGTTTTTCCTGTTATGGTCCCCATTATAATATGGCAAAGTTGTGTATAGGCCGGGTCTTGATATCATATATGAACAACTTTTCTTTAAGATCATAAATTACAGGAGAGATTAAAATAGAATTTCAAAATAGAATTTCCTGGAGAAGAGTATCTTGTCAGCTGAATTTGATCGACCTCATTTTGGTAGAGCACAAATTCTATTTGTATTTGTAGTTACCTAGCAAGAGAGAGAGAAACTGTTATTTAAAGATGAAGTATAACAATGTGATCCTGAGATTGGGCAACAGTTTGGTTGTAAATTGCATATGCAAGTATGTAACCAATGTTCACCTTTTGGAATGGCAACAAAATATCATTTTAAGTACTCTTTTAATACTTATTTAATACTTAATGTTCGGAAAGCTAGTACTTCTTTAAGGAGTTCGTAGTCTCTTAATGGAAAATCTTTTTCTGTTAAAATTTGAAGTATAAAACTCTATTTTAACTTTTTAGCTATCTTGATGCAGATGGAAAAGGCATGCTAGTATAGAATAAATATGACAACTTGAATTGACTGCTGTAATGCTCCTTGACTTCTGTCACTTCTGTAATTGGCTAAATTAAAGTATACCATGCTTCCATGTCATGTAGAATATGAGTCAGACACTGTATAGCATAATTGTGAGTTAATGCTTTGGACATTCAGAAATAAGACTATATTGTATGCTAGTGGAAATGCCAGGGTGTGAGAAGGGTCAAATTCAGATATTTGGGCTTTTCTTAGCATCTTTTTTCAAATGCCCCATTGCTGTATTTATGGCTTGATTCATATGATGTTAGTAATTAACGGAGGTAATGTTATTTAGTGTTGCTAGTAAAACGCGGCCTTATAGATGTTACATTTTTTTACTGTATTTCTAGCACAGATAGAAATAGCAATTTTTACGTCAATAACCTTGTGAGTAGAGGGAGTGCAACTATGTGAGATTAAAGTTCTCAGGATTTTATGGTATATTTTAGATGTCTGTCACAAGAAGAAAAGACATTTGTGCATGTGGAATTGTCATGGAAAAATTCAGCAGCTAGTTGTTTTCAACTTGGAGAAAATATGTTCATTGTTTCTATTCATTCTAACAGCATATGCCCATACACTTTCATTACAAGCTTCAGAGTATTCTGCAACATAAAACTGAGTGGAAAAAGGTTGAAGAAAGTGTGGAAGAGGTCCTGAGGGTGATGTCTGTGTTCTGCAAAAATGGGAAGCACAGTATTCTGGAACATATTTCAATAGCCGTTATTTTAATTGTCTTTAATTTTGGTGTTGACCTATTAACATTTTTTGCTTGTAGCATGCAAAGAATCTTTCATCTTTTGGGGCTATGCCCAAGAGATTCTGATACTTACGAGCACACCTGTAAGCTTGGATATTGTAGCTGGAACACACTTCCTTCAATTCTTGTTTTAAAGCACAAAATTGTCTCAAATCTGCTCAGGCATCAACCTCCTGGTAGGTTCTTGAATGAAAACCCTGTATCTTTTAGGATTGTCCTATCTAATGATCCTGTAGCTAATTTTCTTGCTTACCTTACCATCCCATCCCATTCCGCAATACTTTGCAGAACGTTGTATAATCAGACTTGGAGGGTTAACTTAGATCAGCTTGAACCCAAACTTCTTTTCTTTGTCACTCAATTTTTTCATTGTTGTTTTTCTGAGTAGCTGTCATAAGACTATGCTGTTAATTGGATATTAAGGCAGTGACTGAAGGTCTAATACCTGCTCTTGAAGGGTCTAGTGCTTTTTTTAGTTAAGACTTTTAGACAGCTAAATCAGTCCTAGCTTGTAACGGTACTGTTAATGTTCTGAGCATTGGAGTTTTAGATGTTAAGTAATACTTAGCCTTTTCCTGTGCCCGTTAGTTTGAATAAATAACTTTTTATATGGAGGTTGGACCCTTTAAACTATTTTTAGAAAACTGTCAGAAATGTACATGTTTGTATCTTCTTGTGTGTGGCATAACCCCAGGATGCAAATTTTGTTTTTGCTTGAGTGTTTGAACAGATTTATGATTATCTGACAAAATAAAAATATTACTAGGAAGATCTGTTTTGCAGATCTAATAATATACTTGAAGGGTTTTACATCTGTGACTCTCAACTTGTAATTTTGGGTTATTGTATGTGAGTTGGAGCGTTGTGTCTTGAAGGTACAGACACAGGCCTGTAATTCATGAAATCTAGTTATTTTGGTTTAATAGATTGGTCCTTAAATAGGCCCTGCTTTGGTTTGGGTTTTTTTTCCATGAGATTGTTTCATTATGTTTCTATAAAGTGAAATCACAGAAAAAATTATTCACAAGTGTTGTTATCATGCTTTGGGTAAAGCCTTTCTAACCACTGCTCAAACACTCCCTTCACTTTTCATTTTCTCACCAGAGTAAACTTTGAATAAATATCCTGAATTAATTTTGTGATTCATTGTAGATCCCCTGCGTAAGGTAGAGCCTTCCTTATTCTGCCATAGGTTAGTTACATCAGAGCTCAATTTACTAAGGCTGCTGATCTAAAAACAAAATCCCCCAACTCGGTTTAAGCCTTATATGACTGTAATCTAATTCTTCGCACTCTTTATATGACACTTAGTTTGCTCAAAAACAAGATGAGGAAAATTCCCAAAAGGATGTGAAATTTAATTAGCAAATGTTGGTTAAGTACTTCAAGATGGCATGAAAATTACTCTAAATGCAAAAGTGTTAGCTTGTTTCATATACGTGAAGAAAAATCGAGTCTACCCACGAGACTGGTCTTTTATCCATGAAGGTGAACGTGAGAGTAGGGGAGCGGCTGTTCGGCGCACGGGGCTGTGGTTCCACAGTCAGGGAGTAGGTGACTCTGCTCTCCCTCTGGCCTCTTGACCCCGTCCCTTCTGCTGGCGTAAACATTCGTGTGGCCACGCGTTGAAGGGTTTTGGGGAACTGGCCTGCTAAAAATAGTCAGAGTTTTTAACCTGCTGTATTTTCCCAAGTGAAGAACTGCTCTTCTCGGGCAGTGCTAGCTTTTGCCTGCTTAAAGTGCTGCGAGACATGAGTCTTATTTCTGATTCAGTCATTGACTATTTCCTGGGTAGTCTTTGATAGATTTCTTAACCTTTCTGTTACTCATTTTCCCATGCATCTACTGAAGGTAGTATGTACTTCTGCTTCTTTCTGAAGCATTTTGAGTTCTGGAGACCAAGAGATACTGTTCAAATTAGTATTCCCTCACAGAAACCAAATCTGAAAGTGTGCTATGACTGTTGTCATTATACTATCCAGTTCTAAATTATTTGTAACTTACTCGGAATTCTCCACCTATGACAAACGTCAGTGCAGACAGTAGCTTTTAAGGGGAAGTCTGTATCAGATTTGTTCGGTAGTTTGAGCTGGCCAAAGAGAAAAATATTGTCATACCTTTAGAAATAAACATTGTTAATCATTTCCTTGCCCAAGAAGCTCAAATTAACACAGGGCCAAGTATCTCTTCACGGTTCCTGAAACTGTTACTCTTGTCACTGCTTTTTCTCAGCTAAGTGTCTTCAGACTTAACAGTTTCTTTTTTTGACTCTTTGTTCCTACTTATCCTGTAACTTTTTTTTTTTTTTTTAAATATTATCCGTTTGACACTACTGTGTTTCCCCGCAGAGTCTGGGAATGTCAGTGAAGTGGGACATTACAGCAGAAAGGATGGGGTTCTGAAGTACAAAACAAGAAAAATTCTTTCTGCCCCTTCTAATTGTCAGTATTCAGTGAGACAGACAATTTGCCAGCCTGGTTGGCAGCTGTATGAAAGTATTCACGACCTAACTTTATCTTTGTGAGACATTTAAGGCAGAATTCCAAAGTCTGTAACAGTTTTTGTAAATGTTTATATGCGAAACCTCTGAAATTTGCAGAATAACATGAGAAGGTATGAAAATACTTGTCTGAAAAATAGAATCTTGCTGTCATTGCCTGTGCAGAGTTGGAAGCTGATTTCTTGTATTGTAATTTGTCAAGGGTGCTGAAAATGAGGATGAGCAGCCTCTGTTCTGGCAGAGAAGAGGGAACCAGCGGAAGGATCGGAGAGGCATAGAGAGTTAATAGCGAGGAGCTTTAAAGGAGGATTCTGATTGGATTTGAGTGGAGCAAGACGAAGTTTGACTAACGGAAGGATACAGCAGTGAGGAAAGCCCAGATGAGATTGTTTACAGTCTACACATACAGTTACAATTTTATGCAAAAAGACTGCCATATTTAAACATAATCTGAACGTATGGAACTTGGAGAGGTTACAGCAGGAAGCTGTCATTGCCCTCACTGACCAAGAAATAGATTAATGAAGAATAATTTGTATTCGCTGGATACATGCGAGCAGATGCTGAAGAGAGAGGCAGATGCTTTTCGATGAATGGTCATAAGGTTGCCTGCAGAGAAGCAAGAGTTAAAGCCAAGTGCTTACATCCACAATTGCATAATTAAGGTGGTAAGACAGGGAGAGATGAGCAGAATAGTGGTGGTAATTCTGTAGGCAAATATCAGCAAAAACTTCTTGCCCCCTGGTATTGCAGAGAGAGTAAACAAGCTTGTACTATAGGAGACTGGGAGATAAGACGGGGTCTGCGGGGCACGTAGAGAGGTCAAATTAGGAGAGTGTCCAGGTGCATATAAGTGTCTGTAACAAGAAAAGGAGGCTTAAGAGAGGAAGAAAATGTTGTACTTCGGTGTCATTTTATGTGTTGTGGTACTGCAGTGTTGGTTTTGTCTTGAAACAAGTGAGATCCTGTGCAGAATTCCCATCCTTTAGTTCCCTCCCTGCCTTGTAATTGTCGATATGTAACCATGTGTTTTACTCTACTGTTACTGCCCTTATCTCTTCCTGCGGTTGTGTCAGTTCCCTTGGGGTGGAGACGAATGCACCCTCACCATTGATAACTTCATTTTTTCTTTTTTTTCCTCTCTTCACTTCCCACCTCTCTTATTGACCACAGTTATGACCTCTAATGCTGTTTCTGTTGCCTTCCTCTGTTGGCAGCTTTTCTTTGTTTCACCTTTTTTTAAATTATTATTATAGTGCTATGAACACGATCATACTTGCAGTTCTCTGCAGCAAGGCCATTAGACTGAATGTTTTCATATGTATTATGTAAAACTTGTAGGTTATGAGATAAGTGTTTTGAGTTAACACTGTTGGATGGATGAAGGATGTTCATGCTTGTGCGCTGTGCCCCCCTTCTCCCCCTTATCTTTCCACATCTAGTACAGAATCTGGAGAGACAGTCAGGACCTCTCATTGCCCTTGGTTGTGAAAGATTCTTGTGTACCAGTGAAGATTTCAAGACTAACAGTCCTATCACAAACCTAATAATCTGCACACTAAAGTTCTTGTGAATGGAGAAATAGCCTTTATAGCATCATACAAAGTGAGTGTGGATTGACCTTTCAGCACCTGGGTTAATGATCAACTTGCGGGTTTGACTGAATATTGAGAAAATAAGGAGAAGATGTAACTTGACAGTGAGAAACTAGAAAGGACCTTGAATCGTGCAGTAGTTGCCCTATATTCATGTGTAATTTTCAAGTGGTTGCTCCCCTGATCTCCTCTGCATCCCCAGATTCTTCAGATTTGCCAGACTGTGGTCAGTATCTCAGGGAAGAGAATAAGAACAGGATGAGTATTGATACTTTCTCAGGATCTGATGTGCATTTCTGGCTCCCTGTGCCTCAGAATGGGCATCACAGAGCTACAGAAGGTTTGGAAGTAGTTAACAAGAAACAGGCGAGTAGACTAGGATTCTTCAGCATGGAAAAGATGTGGTTGAAGGGATATGACAGAGGTCTACAGAACCACATGTGCAATGGGGGTGAAAAACAAATAGGAAGTAAATGTTTGGTCTGTTCCAATGCCAAAACTAGACATATTAAAGAAAGGAGCAAACGAAAGCTGGTGGTTTCTCATGCGAAATGCCACTAAACTGTAGAAGTTCTTGCAACAAGCAGCTGTGAATGGTGAGAGTTTATAGTAGTTCAGAAAAGAGCTGGACAAACCGATGGAAGAGAAAGCCATTAAGAAATCTTAAACAGAAAGGCTCTGACTCAAGGAATTGGGGCTTGGAGAGTTTATTGGGAAAGTACTGGTATGTGCTCCCTAAATGCCTGCTGCTGGCTGTTGTCAGTCACAGCATACTGTGCTAAAGGAGCTTTGATCAGATCCAGTATTGCTCTCTTTGTTCCTCACTGAAGTTTTTAAGGTGTAGCAGAAATACACGTATGTAAAATCCAGTTAGTCATCTTTCACATATTTCTGAAGACTGCATATGAAGATACAAAGCTGGTGAGGGAGCATAAGTTAGGGCATCAGCAATTCATCAAACTAAAGATTTGTACTTTTGTAACCTTAAACTGTTTGAGCATCCTTATACCATGGAACCAGTTGTTCATGTAATGATAAATGTTCACCAGCCTGTGATGGGAGTAGTTATCACTTTAGTAAACATTTGATTCAGCTGACAATTAGCTATATGCCATAGTTCTAAACGGAGTTGTATGGAAGTTGAGAGAGAAAAAGTTGGGTTTTTTTTGCTGTAGCTTGGATTTAGGAATACGTTTGAGTGTTCATATACTATAGCTTGCAACTAACCAGTACAATGTATGTTAGCTAAAACTGCTTGCTTTCTGACACCATTTCGTGATTAAATGAAAAGCATATGATTCAGATCTATTAGACTATCACATAGTTGGTAAAGATGTGCTCTGATGAATGCACTATGAATGATGAAGTATAATAAATGTTAATGGTAAAAAATTCTTTGTTAGAACTTGTCACTTGGATATGAGTTACAGGTACTATAATGGATATATCGGTACTACAAGGCACATAGCTAGTGATCTGTAGTATTGCTTTGAAAGAGAAACTAGTTTAATTTTTCATATCTGAAAGTCAGGTTTAAGAGGTAAGTCTAAATTTGTGTCATTATTCTGATAGTCCAACATGTAAAGCTTGCTTTGTTTAATGGAGAGGTGGGGAAAAAAACCCCAAGCAGAACAGGAATGATAACATGTGTCAGATAAACTTTAAGATCTGTTTGTATAGCTTGCTTTGCCTGATCCTTTCCTGAGCTGATTTTGTCTATTGACTGTTAATGGAAAATGTGGTTCAGAAGTATAACTTTACATGTGATGTTTGTGAAAGGCTGCAGATTAATGCGCTTTGAAATGAAGCCATTCAAGCAGGGATCAACAGTTACTTTATTTGAAGGTCTGATATGTCTGCTAGGCTCTGGACCAGGGGTTGAGAATTTGCTACAGGTCTGACAGAATTCTATATTTAATGCATAGGCTCCAAGGATTACATCTTTTGAGCTATCAGAGAGAAATATCTTGTGTTTAAAAGATATACATGTCCAGCCCTTTTGGTTAGAGCCATAATTTACCTGCTCAAAGCACTGATGGGTGCAGTGGTTAATCAATGTCTTCTGATCTTCAGCAGCTGAAACTATACACACCTTCATAGATGCTAAGGCTTTGTTAATGAACTTGTCTGGATTTTTTCAGTATTTAAAATCTTCCCCCGATCAGTGTGTGTAAATCTGTAGTTGGAGAATACAATAGAGGCAAAGTGGTCATTGAATGTCAACTAAGCAGGATTGTTTTAAGGCTTCACAGTATATTCAGTTTCTGGCATCCCGTATGAGACAAACTATGCTGTCAATTGAAATAGTGTTTTTTTTTCTTTGTGACTGCCTTTTTTACTAACTACTTTTGTCAAGCTGCTGTTAGATGGTAATAGTATTTTAGGGCTTGACTAATACACTGTGGTTTAATGAACTGTAGGTGGCATTGAGTAAAGCAGCCCTAAGACTACCTGAATCTGAAAGTAAGAAACAGTTCACAGAATCCAAAAACTCTGTAGAAGAAATGAAAGTGAACTTCACATTGTGCTAAAGAAATTTATTGTAAATAAAGAGTCCATCTATAGACTGTAACCTCTTTAACATCTATTTTAAGTGACCTACTTTTATTTTAAAATCCTCCTAATTCAACTGGTAACCGGTAAAATTATGTATTCCGACAATATAATCCTCAAATCTTTGTGTAGACAATGCTGACATGTCTCATTTTGAGCCCATTTAAGACCCGTTTACATGTTTCAGACTAGAGTAACCTATTAAATAAATACATCAGGAAAAAGCTTTTACTGGTAATGGTTGTTTTGCTTAGGTGACTATGGCTGTAATGTATTGTGAGTACATCTGGTACTTCAGTGCTTATCAGTGATCTTTTTTCCTTTAGGCGGTTTCCTAGAAACATGATTGCTTGCTGGTCTTGATCTCACAGCTTTGTGAAGACTTCTTCTATGATAATGTCAAGTTCAGGCTACCCTCCTAACCAAGGAGCATTCAGCACAGAACAGAGCCGTTATCCTACTCACTCTGTCCAGTACACCTTCCCCAGCACCCGGCACCAGCAGGTAAGGAGACACGCGGGTTACTAATTTAGCAAGAGTGTAATTCAGGTGGCTGCTGCACCAAATGGGACTACTTGTTTTTAACCAATGTAATAAAAGTTGTTCATATTTGAAAACGATAGAGTTGCAGACGAATAAGCCTGGTTAAAACCGACTGGGGAAATCTGTATAACAATGTTTGTGCCTGTGGAGTTTGGCTCTTGCGTTAAGGCTGATGAGTCTACTTATTCAAGTATATTGTGTCTTTGAATGAGGGTCTGACTACGGTGTAACTTCTGGGAAATATAGTCTGTAGCCGTGTACCACTCCTTGGTTCCTTCTGAAGTATTAACTTGAAAGGATATAATTACCTGTTGAATTATGCCTTCCTGCAATGCTGTAGCTGAAATTATTAAAATCCCTGACTACCATTGACTGCAATTTTGGCTTTTTAAAGTTTTTGCCTGTGTTTGGTTTTTTTTTTTTTTACCCCTTCTTTCTTTTTATGTAGACTAGTATTAAAAAATACTCTCTAGAACTGTGGAGGTATCCTAAATAAAACCCTACAGCTTGTCAATATTTCCTATTATTTAACAGTTGTAAATCTACTCAAACTGGCAAAATGCTTTAGAAATCTGCTTCTCTTAAAGGCTGTACGTTAAGAATCTTGTCTCCTCAGTAGGTTGAGTCTTTTTGATTCCTACTTCCTCTACTTTTTTAAAATGTTGAAAAGTCAAATAAAAAGAAATGCTCAAAGTGGCAAAGGAAGTTTTGCGTGCTGAGGAGAACTGCTGCCAGTGTTGCCTAGGTAAATAGTTGTGGGGTGATTTGGTTTGGTTTGCCCTCCTTTTTTTTTTTTTTTTTGCTGAAAGCACTGCATTTTGCTTCTTCAAGGTTATATATGTATCTGCTTTTTACTTGTTTTTTGATAGAAAACTGAGTTTTATAATTCTTTATCATTGGGAATTAATGTAGACTTCCTGGTTTTATCATTGTTTTCTCATAGTTTGAATAAATTCACTAGGGATTGTGTTCATAAACTTTTGTCGTAGCTTTGCTTTAATTTACTAATGTTTAGTCATCACACTAAATTTGACCAACTGAGTGTCTGAGTCCATGTGCATTGATAGCAATAATTTTCCAAGAATATGCAAATAACCTGTCTACAGTTTGTATGCATTTAATATGAATGCAGTGTTCTGGGTGTAATGAATCCTTCGGGAGACCGGGCTCTTGGGCCATTTGTGGGTACTAAAGCGTTATGGGGAATTACTCTCCTATTAGGCCCAGAAATGTAGGAAGTGAACCCATAGTCGTCTTTCCCTCTTCTATTGTGAGGAATATTAGGCTAGGTTCTCTGTAAACTAACTGTAGTTCTTGACAAAATCTATGTGCAAGGTGGAGAGTGTGAATCCGAAATGTAAAAACTTGTGTTACACTCTGAATTTTTTCTGAAGCAGTTGTACTAGTGCTTCCAGCTAGCCGTGACCTGCTAGCCAGAATTAGGGGAATGGATTTCTTAGAATCTCCTACTTGGGCATTTCTGCCGAGCCTTTACTCTGCCGTCCGGCGCTCTCTGTGGCAGGGTAGGCTGTGGAGGACTAGCTGTTGCCTTTTTAGAACAGCTCAGGTTTCCCTCGTTTTAATGAAATTCTCCTCCTGCTACAGACACTTTAGATGTTTTGTTCTACTTACATGTTTGCAAAAGGAAATTCAAGAATTGGAGTTTTTTGGCTTGGTCTGTATTTATTTTTAGATAATTTGCAAAAAATAAATCTTATGGGGAATAACCTATTACGTTTCTTGTAGAGCTTCTCTTTGGTTAATGCCAGCTGCATACAATTTCTAAAAGCAAGTGGTCAAAGACCCATATATAGAAATAAATTGTCTTGTTCCTCACTTAATTATAAATTATATCAGTCAGAGGATGCATCTTGTCTGACTGTCAGTCCTAATTAATGGTGTCTGATATAAAAATGGTGAAGTGATAACAGAAGGGATTGCCTCAGGGTTGCTGAAATATATTTTCAGTTTACCACTTTGTAGTTGGATGTGCAAAATTGATTTTAAAGGAATTTTTTTTTTTAAATTATGTTCTTCTGCTGCTGACTCATTTGCGTTTTGTTCAAAGTTGTTAATAAGCTAGGTGGAATTCTTAGCGTAAGTATTTAGCCTCTTTAAAGTTCATTTAAAACTTAGAACTGCCATTTACAAACTGTTTTTTTTGAGCTGGAGTAAAGCTTTGGTGATCTGGTCTTGGTCTGTATTTAATAACTTCGGAAATGATCATTCCATGACACCAAATGCTTTTGATCCTGTCTTCTGCACCTTTGTTCTTGTTAACATCAGAAGTGTGTTTCATTTAGGAATTTGCCGTTCCCGATTATCGATCGTCTCACCTGGAAGTCAGTCAGGCAACCCAGCTCTTGCAGCAGCAGCAGCAACAGCAGCAGCAACTTCGGCGCAGGCCTTCCTTGCTTTCTGAATTTCACCCAGGCTCTGACAGGTGAGGATGCTGGGTTTGAAGTATGTGAACAGGAATCTTCTGTGAGTCTGTGCTTTCTGTGAAGTTAGTTTTAACTTTTGAATAGCAAGGTTTTTGTATTTCACGTTTTTTTTTGCCTGAGTACTTGACTTTATTAATCGGTGCTCTGTTGTTGTAACAGTGTCGACCTCCTGCGTTTGAGTGTTGTAGCTGTTGTGTAATTCCTCAGTCCCTTTGGCTTAACTAATATATGTTTTTTTACAGACAGGAAATGACAGTCTGCTTCACTTTTCCCACACCTCTCCTAACAACACTGTCAGTAAACTTCTGAGAATCCAAGTGCTTATTGCAAACTTATTGCCTATTACATTATTGCCTAACGCTGTTAGGCTAAAAGTGTGTAAAGTTTGTAACTTTGGATAATTTCATCTTGCTGTGTAGAAGCAACAAGTGCAAGAATTGTTACAGTGCGAATATTACCTGTTATATTTCCTAGGTTTGGCTTGCTTTTTCAACAGATGGTCTCTGTGTGGCTGGGCAAGTAAGAAACAACAGAGCTAATAGGGTTTGGTTTTTTTTTTAGTTGTAAGAATTGTAAAACGCTGAAATGTGGCACAAAATGGACTTCTAGGCATAGAGGACTAAATCAGAGCGTATGCTACTTTTGGCAAGACGCCTGACAGCTTCATATCATTTGTTCTAAATACCTTTTTTGTCAGTCTCATATACCATTGCTGCCTCTGTGTAAATAGATGCAACTGATCTGCGGTCCGGTAGGTTGACTGAGGACAAGTATAGTGGACAGCTACAGTGGATCATATGTTGTAATTTAGTTTCAGATTGGTAATATTTTACTTAGGTTACATCACGGTGGATACTGATGAATGTTCAAATGTACATTAATATTACTGTAAGGTTAATAGGTTCAATAAAGTTTTCAGACTGTATTAAGCATTCATTTGACGATATACGTAAAGAATATAGGATGTCCTTTGAAAACCAAATTAAAATCTTATTCTGATCTGTAGTGGGTTTTTCATTTGAACTGGATTGTAGTAAGTTAGCAAGAATGTGCTTCTGTTGAGGCATGAAGTTACTATAGAATTTATGCACCTCAATTCTTTAGCCTTTTAGTATGCTGATGTACAATCGTAAGCAATGTTATTGCTTGTAACAACCTTTTTTTTTCCTTTTTTTTTTTTTTTTCCTTCCTTGAACTCTTAGTAAGTATATCTGCTAGGAGCAACTTTATACGCTGGATTACTGCTGGATTACGTTTGTTTTGGCTATAACTGAGGTATCTGGTTCTGAACAAATACCAGCGCTGAATGTTATGTATATACTGATCTACCTTAAAATCTCAGTAGAATATTCCCAGAAATAACTTGATGATAGTGAAATCTGGGGCTTGCATATTGCCTTCATCTTGTGTCACCAAAATGTCAGTAAGGCTCTGTTTTAGTGCTGAGAATCATAGTGGCTTTTAGAGTTCTCAAAAATTCAGTTTATAGCAGAAGTAAATTCCCCCCCTCCCCACATTGTAAATTTGTAAAAACTTATTTAGTAGTTCTGGGAAGATACAGGAAACTACTGTCATCTCTTCAGTGGCACTTCATAGGAAGATGTTGAAACATATGAGGTTCTTTTATGGACATTGCACTGTCAAGAAGTTAGTGATACTGTTCCATTGCATTTTTCTGAGAAGGAGGAGTTTTTAAATGACTCATGGATTCAATCAATGACTGTTTCTGTCATGTAGTCGCATTTTAGTAGAGATTGAGTTCCAAATAGACTCATAGCTCACTTCAAGCATTCTGTGTATACTTAAAAATTATCTGACTGCAAGAATGAAATAGTGGAGCTGTTGTGGCCATCTGTGTTCAGTGAACTATAGTACTACGTTTATCTCATGGATTTTTTTTGTTTATAAATTGAATCAGAGCTTTGATTTGAACAATATGATTGCAGCAGTGGTAAGTTTCTTTAAGGGTTTGTAATGATAGGTGTGCATTTAAACATTGTCTTTTAAGATTTAAGTTAACTTTCCCTTTTTCAATAGATTTTAGCTGTTGTATTTTTGAAGATCATACTTACAAACATTTGTCTGCCTTATTGTTTAGAAGGAGCGTCACTAAATTGCATCTCCTGTATATTTGAAAAGGGTTGAGGAACACCAAATAGATTTCTTGTATGGAAAATGTATTTTTTTTAATAGTTTATCTCTTCTGTATATTAGGCCTCAGGAAAGGAGAACTGGATATGAACAGCAATTTCATCCAGGTCCATCTCAGACAGATCATGATTCACTGGAATCTAAGCGACCACGTCTTGAACAAGTCTCTGATTCCCATTTTCAGCGTGTCAGTGCAGCTACTGTTTTGCCTTTAGTACATCCTCTGCAGGAAGGGTTGAGATCTGCAGATATTAAGAAGGTAAAACTATTCTGTGTTCTGATGCTGAAAGTGTAACTTCCTATGTTGCAGTGAGCTAATCAATTTTTTTTCTATTAGGTAATTTTTTTCATTTGTTCAGGTTAATTTTTTTATCCCAGAAATTTAATTTTACACATTATCACAAACCCTGATCTTAAGTCAGTGTTACTCTTTTAGAAAAAGAACAAGAAGATAAGTCTGCTTCAAACACAGTAGAGAGACTGGAGTTCTCAGTTGCCACTACACTCTTAAGTCGTTAAAGTCTCAGTTGCAAAATTATTGTAGTATAGTACATCTCAGCTTCTCAATTGAAAGCTGCTGGCAAATGCGTGCAAGTCCATTTATTTTTCCGTAATGAATGTTTGTACTGAATGGTCAAAGTACTCCCCTTCGCCCCCTCTCCCTTTTAAGCATTTGAAATGAATCTGCTTATTTACGTAACACTAATTATATTTGTCAGTGTCTCATTTTGGGTAAATCTAGGGCAATCTAGTTTGGTGTGGATATTTTCTATTGTAGATACTGAGTATTGATTAGAGCAATTTGTATAGAGCAGACAAATGTCTCTTGAATGAATATTTAATATCTTCTCTTGTGCATGCACACAAGCACACTGACTCACACCCCAAAAAGGTGGTGCGTAGTGGGTGTGACTCTTGAAGGTGAGCACTCAAGTTTCTAAACTCAGATCATTTAAAGAAAAATTTCACCGTATGCATTCAAAAGCTAACGGGCACCAGACTTTTCAGAAGTTGATTACTTGTCTTGCCTTCTCTCTACCATTCCTTTTATCATGTGAATAAACTGTCTGTGAAATAGAGTAAAATTATGGTAGCATGTGATTTCTTAGTAACTTGCTGTGTTGCATAGCGCAGATAAGATCAAAGGGGGTTGGAGAAACCAAGCTAAGGCATGCAATGTTAACATGCTTGCATGTAGCTGAATTTTTGTCCAGGTGTTATATATAGTTTCAGTGTAGAAATACAGCCTACTATTATTTAGAGAAGTGGCATTCAGACACATCATCTTTCAGTCAGATTGGCTTGAATGAGGGATGTATAACTGAGTTAGTGTTTGCCAGCTAGGTAGTCATGGAGTGTGATGGTCTGAGGACAAAAACAAAGACAAGGGACAACAGTGCTGATGTTAGAACATAAAGCATGTTGAAATATGTTGTTTGGAAACAGACAAAAAAGAAAAGACAAATCAAAGCCAAATGAATAGTGACCTGTCCTCTCTTAAGTCATCACTTCTCTTAAGTCATGTTAAGTTCAACAGAACTTAACATTTATTACCACAACTAACTCCAGATGTACTTTATCAGGCTGGTCATGGTTATCTTCAAGAATATCCTCATCAATGTATGTGCAGAGTATTGAGGATTGGCTCTCAAGTAACCATTTAAACGTAAAAGATACTGTTTACGTTTATGAAGATATGTTTTTAAATATTTTGATCTTATTTTGTTTCAAGGTAAATATTGAAGTGTTGCTGTTATTTTTAAAGGTGGACTTTGAAATTACAGTATCATAAATAGGCTGTCAGTAAATTCTAAAATATTTAGAGCATTAATAAACTGAAATATTTAACTTAGCTCCTCAGCAGAGATATAGATAACTGGATATTCTTTTTAATTCATGCATGCTAGTTTGGTTACTGAACACTCATTTGCCCGTTATCAATGTGACTGATTTCTCTCAATCTCCCCCCCCCGATCCTGTCCCCATGACAGGACCCGGCTTTTGGAGGAAAGCATGAGGGACCATCTTCTCCAATTTCTGGTCAGCCTTGTGGGGAGGACCAAAATGCTTCACCTTCAAAGCTGTCAAAAGAAGAATTGATACAGAGCATGGACCGCGTAGATCGTGAGATTGCGAAAGTTGAACAGCAAATCCTTAAACTGAAGAAAAAGCAAGTAAGCATAGCAAGCACTACTGTTGTTATCTGACAGTGAAAAAGGTGTGGGAAAACTTCATTATTTGTTGTTGGTGGTGAAAATTTGGTTACGTGACCAAATGAACAAGTTAATAAGGGAAGGTTATATGTACGATTTTGCTAGAATGTTTAAATAGATTGGATATAATGTAGTTTTAAACATTTTTGAAAATAGGAGAAAGCCACATAGGAAGACCAACAGTAGATGGCTTTATATTTTAAACTTCTGTTAGATGACTAGTGAAATAAAGGCACTCTGACTGTAATTTCAGCTTTAAAGATGACTACTGGGTGAAGGGAGGCTATCATCTTTCTTCTTTCACAGTCTGTGCAAGGGGAGAATCCCTTGCATGCGTCTCCAAAACCAGAGCTTGTACAAAAGTCCCTGGATCGTCTGCTTTCACAAGGGCAAGAGATCCTAACACCTGGAGCTCAGGTCAGCCTTGGGGGAAAGTGTAGTAGGAGGAGTGCGAGCAAACGGAGAGAGCAGAGAAATAAAGGAGGAAATATCACTTCTTCTAGTGTAGTCCTGGCTATGCTTTGCATCAGAGAACTGCACTGCAGCCATTGGAAGCAAAGGAGATGTTTGCTGGCAGTAGTTGTTGCCTTCCCAGTAGCTCTTGTGGCCAACTAAACCCACCCTACAATCTAGGCATCTGTTATTCATTGGCAAAAACAAAGTCCTTGTCTCCTTTTCCTTTTATGACTTTCAAAGATCCCAATAGAAGTAGTGCCAGCTTTAAGGTTTTTTTTAAATGGGAACTCTAGGAAATGAGAATTCTGCTATAGGATTTGTTACCTTGTAGGTCCAGATTAACAAATAGACAGCTCTCTGGAGTGGTATGTTTTTTTATGGTCTGGAAGGATTTAATTACTTCTGAATTTTAATGACCTGTAAAGTGACCTTCAGCAGGAAACCAAAAAAGGATGTCACGAAGTACCTGGCTGTGTGTTAATGATGCTTATCTTTTTGTTTGTTTGTTCACTTTTCTGGAAAATCAGCAAGTACTACCCATATCATCTATGAAGGTTCATTTGTGCATGTTTGTAGTATGATTTTACTTTAAAAAAAAAAAACTAAAAAGTTTCTGTTGCCTGCAATAATAGAGCCTGTTTATTATGGCATTCTGCATAAATTTTAGATGTTGAAGTCTTATGAAGCAGTATAGCACATTCTAGCCAGTGTTGTAAGGCAGGATGGGTCCCTGGTTCTTTGTTGTATGTTTGTGACAGGCACGGAGAAAGGATATTTACAGTTAAAAAATGAAGATGTCACTGAATCAGATTTATTTGATGTGAAAACAAATCACAGCAGTGTGGTAGCTTGGAAAATATTACAGGGTTTTTTTTCTTGTTTGGTATTGTAACAATCTTGGAACTTCAACACATGTGAAATGGTTTATTCCTGCTGTGAAGTACATTTAGGGTGATGTTCTCTGTGGATTGTTAGAAGGACTTGTGTACCTTTTTTTTTAAAAAAGGCAGTAGTAATAATGACACTTGAATATCTACGATGTAGAAAGGCATCTCTGTGGATTACTTCCTTTGTGAGAAGGCAGGTTTGGTGTAACCGTTCTCCAAAGTTAATATTTTTGTTTAAAGTTAAATAGGGATAAATTACAATGCGATGATGGCTTAAATTTGAAGCTGAAACAAGTCTGACTTAATGCAGGTGAGTCTTGTAAACAGTTAATTTGGTTTACCAATAGTGCAAAAAATAGTCTCGTTATTGTCCCTGTTGTCATTAAAACCATTTCATTCATTCCTTGTCAGTTAAGAGGAGAAATAGCAGGCAGTGCTAACTGTTGATCAGATGCATATTTTATTTCTGGTGACTAATTACTGGTAAGGGTAACATGGTGCGGATGGCTGATTTTCTTTCTTTCGTCTCTTAGCAACAACTTGAAGAAGAAGCTGCTAAGCCTCCAGAGCCAGAGAGGCCTGTCTCCCCTCCTCCAGTGGAACAGAAACACCGCAGTATTGTCCAAATTATTTACGATGAAAATCGGGTAAGCGTGCTTTTCAGTTGGCTGAGTGTAGCTGTAAGTCTGATCCAATGTGCTAAAATTCATTATGTCTTAATTCAGTTCCTTGGGGCAATTTTTGCTTCTTCTGTTTTACTGATTTGCCTGCCCCTCTTCTAATATTCATTTACTTCTTTAAATGAAAGACACTGGCATGACATTTTTATTCTGGATCATAACATCCTCCTTCTATCTTATAAGCAGTCTAGGGAAACACATCTATGGATCTCATCCCTAGATATCTCTGTTGAGATATATATACCTATTTCTGTCTACTCACATGCATATATATATAGATATGTTTGTGTGTGTATATATATATAAATAGATACTTTAAAAATGCTTCAGAAATTTATCTTGAATTCTCTTCTCCTCACATGAATACTGACAAGTTTGGCTAAAGACCCAACACTTAAATTAGCTGAAAGGGAAAAACTGCATATGTTGTAAAATTCTATGCCTTCTTTTTAAACTCTGACTTCTCGCACTTAAGATTTGGATGAACGAACAGATATGAAGAAGTAGTATATAAGTGAATTGTGAGCTTGTGTTGCATAAGTGGTGATAGAAGTACTGGAGCTCAGTAATATCGCCAACAGTAGCGAAGTGCTTCCTGCCTCTTTTTCGCTGGTAGTTTATGATTAAGGAGTTGGATATCTGCTGGTTTTGAAAGTATTATGATCTTTTGTGAGTGATATATGTTTGTTTAATTTCCCAATTCTATTTTGTAGTTTAGAGGAACAGCTAACTTCTATTACAATTGACTGTTTTTGAAAATTTGGGATGGTAAAAAGCTGCAACGCAATACTAGATTTTTACACAGCAGAACTGCGTTCCATGCAGCCTGTTCTCCTCCTCCCCAAGTTGTCTGTGAAATTTGATGTATTTACTTAATACAGGACACTAGGACAATTATTATGTTGTAAAAACTGATGTAACCAATTTAGAGCAATATGTTTTATTTCTGATTTCAAACTGGTTTTACTGTTTTAAATCTCTTTCACACTATAATGTAATTAAAAAGTATTAAAATCATACGATCACCTTCCTCAAGCTCAGTGGCATGTTGGGTAGTAGGCAAAACTATGAATTTCAAGATACCTTAGTGGGCTGCTGTGCAACTATTTCTCTGCTGACTGTGGTTATAGGTGGGTTTTACAACAGAATTTTGAAGCTGCTGTTGCATTCCCCATGTTACGTATGTACAAGTAGAGGGGGAAACCCACTTTTGTGTTGCCTGAGATGGAGTAACATGCGTCAGTATATAGTCATCTGTTAGCTGCTTCTGTCTGTGCAGCTCTTCATATAGTATTCTATATACGAGGGGAATTGCCAAGCGTGATGCATTTGTGAGTCCATTTAGCACTTGATTTGAGTTCTCGTATCGGGAATTACATATACTGCTGAATGGCAATATTGACGGGGCTTACTACAAATAGCTCATGTCAATACTCGCTGTCTTATTTAAAGGATTATTAAAGATGCCACGCACACACACGCCATTTGTGTACATAGCACTTGTTTGGTGTCTTTCTGTCTACAGTTGTACAAGAGGACAGTCCGCTTGGCAGCTTTCATCTTCAAACCATGCAGTTTAGGATAATTACTTTTAATATTCAACTAGCATTGGCTAAAATTTGGTTAAAGTAATAGTGCTAGAATTCAGTTTTAAGTGTTTTGAGACCAGAAAAACCATTCTACCAGGGTAACACTGTATTTCCTTGATATATAATTATTTTGTACAGCTGTGAGTTCCGAAGAATTTTTCAAGATTGCAATTACATGGAAAGAGGTTAGAACTTAGCAGAACGCTTTCTGATAATAACTGCTCTATGGATTAGTTTCTCATATATTTTTCTTTGCAGATGTCTTAGGGCTGGCACATGCAACTGTTGGGGGGAAAGAAGCAAATTTAAACTAGTGTGTTGGGTCATTTCAGATAGCCTTGTCTGCTGACAATGGGCTTTGGAATGAATTTGTGAAAGCCAACTGTCTTGTCCAGTGCTGCCTCCTTTAGGGTCAGAATTATTTTGAGGTCTTCGCCTAGTGTGAGGGAAGGAGGACCTTTGACATACGCTGTGTGTGTATGTACACATTGATTCACACTCCCAGACTATGCAATTGGAGAATTTTAGTCTCTTAAATCCATTTTTCAAAGTTATCTATACTTCTTTTTACTGGACACCTTTCTTCCCCTTAATAATTATTTGCTGTACTATTTATTAAATTCATGTTCTTTTTGAACTGCAGAGGTCAGTTTCTGCTTTTATACTCAGTCAGCTTCCAAATGTGGAGATCAGAGTAGTAACTGCACAATTCAGGTACGGATTTCTTGATTTGCTGAGGCAACATTGCAGAAGTAGGTTAAGAAGGATGTACTGTGATAACACAGGGGTTTAGCAGCTAGCTTAAGTGAAAGAGTTCAGATACACTTTTGATACTAACTTCAGATTATTTACTTACACTGTACAAAAAAAATCTTGTTTGCAGAAAAAAGCAGAAGAAGCTCACAAGATTTTTGAAGGTCTTGGTCCAAAAGTCGAACTGGTAAGTTGTTGGTTTGTTTGTTTGTTTGTTTTGTTACATTTTCTGTGTTGCCAGTGTTGCTTTCATGTCTGTAATTCTGTTGTGGTAAACAGATGTAGTTCTGTGTTTATGTATAAAAGAAGTATGTGTTTAAGTACACTGGTGAATTGGGGCTTGAGTGAACTGATTTGCTGCGTAAATGAAATTTTTTTAAAATAGATTTTAATCTCTGAGAGAACAGTTTGAAATACAAAAAAAATGGAAATACTGTTATATACATAGGTAGTTGTAATGATCTAATTTTAAGTAATGAAATCTGTGCTTTGTGTTGAGTATCTTCTAGTCACTTCAGATTGCACTCAATCTGAGCTGCAACAATGTTGGCAGCATATTAAAGTATTGTTAAATATATTGCATATACTTTCGGAATTACATGCATTGAAAAGTACTAAGTGTACCTTTCTAATCTAAAATTGTAGCCGCTTTACAACCAACCGTCAGACACAAAGGTCTACCATGAAAACATCAAAACGTAAGTGCTTTAATGTCTTGTCATTGTACCATTTAAGGGGTCTAGACTCAAACATTCACTCAAATTTTTTGTTTCTGTGATTTCCAGATAGGGTGCATGTACTTTAACCATATTTAAAAGCTTCCCGTCTATGTAACTTTCCGATTTCTTTGTTGTAGAGCAGTGCTGCAAGAAATAAGTTATATGTACTGAAGGCAAGGGAAAACAGTAGTTTTTCATAACTTAAAGAGAAAAATAAATCATTAAATTTATTTTTCAAGTTGGTAATGCTTGTATTTTTCAAAGCCTAAAATACCAGATTTGACCTAGATGTACCTAGTCAACTTTTCCTGAATGCACTGCTCAGAGATGTGTTTCAAAAGTTAATGCTGTCAATAAATGGTAGGAGGAGTCCTGTTTTTTTTTTTTTTGTTATTATCTATTTATTTATTGACTTAACCACGTACTCATTTTCTGTCATGGGATACAAGCAGAGTTGTTTCATGCTACGCTTACTTGTTATTTAGGGCAAACCAAATTCAGTGATTTGAAGTAAACTGGTTGTCTTCTGGAAGAAACATGGATTTTCAGGAAAATTAATTTTTGTTTCTTTTTTAATACAGAACACTTTTCTCAAATTTGTACGAGCTAGTTTTTTTCAGTTCACTGAAGCAATTGTTGTTTATAAATGGAAATAAAGTTTTAGTAAATTAAATCTGTTTAATTAAGCCTATTTGTACTCAAATTCAAATGTCC
The DNA here is from genome assembly GCA_017639485.1 of Pluvialis apricaria. Lineage (NCBI taxonomy): Eukaryota > Metazoa > Chordata > Aves > Charadriiformes > Charadriidae > Pluvialis > Pluvialis apricaria. Next base: position 4,973,907 of record CM030024.1, read on the forward strand.
AGTAAATTGCATCTGATGATTTTGAATATCTCAGTTCCGCAAAGGTTATGGTGAACTCATTTCTCTACAGAAAGTCATTCATACTGTAGAAAAAAATCTTATTTTTTACGTGTCTCTGTCAAACCAATAGTAGCAATGTGTTAAAATACCAAAATAGTGATAGTTCTATTGCAACAAAAATCAGCTTATTTTCAAAATATGTATTGCTACTAGACTTTGGTGAAAATAGTTGCTGAATTGTAATTGCTGTGAAAGTGCATATTTCTTACAAACCCTCTTTGAGGAAATCCCGCTCTATTGTAACTATGAAGACCAAGGCCTTTTTATGGCTTCTCTAGGACAGTAACTGGGAAGAAAATATTTACTTTCATGTCTCACTTTGAAACTCAAATACTAGTGTTTTTGAGACAAACTTTACTGCTGTGGCATGATTATCCTGGTTCAAATTTGTTGAAGAACATTACTGTATTTTGTAGGATTTTTTTTTTTATTCATTGACCAATTTCTGTACTATCAGATTTTACAAAAGAAGAAATAAATTGTCCATTTCAGATGTGAAGAAATGCGTAATGAGTTACATGCATAGTACTGTGCTATAACTTTTACTAACATTTTATAATATTTTGTAAGTACAGAAAAAATCCTACAGCTGGCTGTCCTTTAAAAACTTCTCTTAAAAAAAGTAATTCTTGCTCCACTCCTTCAAATGTAGCTGTATAGCAGTTCTGAAAGACTTAATTTTTTGAGTAATGTATTGTAAAATTCTTTAACTTTAGGACTGAACTACAATGATTTTTTTTTTTTTCTTCCAAAGCACAATAGCTTTATTCCAAAGCTAAATTTACTCATTTTAGCGTATTATCTCTCTTGTGGCGAAGGAGAGCACCTAGCTTGAAATTGGAAGCTTTTATCTCTCAGTTGCTTCTTCCAGCCATCTTCAAGAGTCTTCTCTCTCATAAAACACAGTAGTAGTTAGATGATTGTCTCATCAGGAATTTTCCATCTGTTTTTCTACCCCTAAAAATATTTTTCATAATAATGATCTGGCATCTAGAATCCATATGAGCTTTGTTGAGTAGTTTTGAAGTGCTTGATCCTTATAGTTCACATTTTATTTTTTCTCCAATTTTGTTTTCCAGAAACCAGGTGATGAGGAAAAAAGCTAATACTATTCTTTAAAAGAAGAAATCATGCAAGAAAACAACGGGTAATACTACCATGTTTTTGTAAAAAGAGCACATGGTTGGTTTTCTGTCTGGATCCTTGACTTGCATTCCCAAATGTGTCTTGTAAATCCCATCAATTAGGAAAATAAGTTGTTAAGCTAAAATTCTGTTGATTTATTGGAAAGTAAATTGCAGGTTTATAACTGTGGTTTGATTATTTAACTGAAATTCATCTAAAGTAAAATAAGGAAGAAGCTTTTTTTCTTTCGTTTTCCTTTCTAAAGAGATGAACAGAGGAGACCCAGTGGAAAAATTTTAACTGTCATGGCTGGCCTCTCTCTGAACTTCTTTTCTTGTTCAGGAGCTGTAGTATCTGAATGAAAATGGGGCAGATCTCTGGTTTTTTTTTAAGTCAGATAACATTTTTAATCAAACTTGTGTTATGTTGGATACCAGTATTAATTGACTTAATGCTTTCTTTTGCATGTTGTTGTAGCGGGTGGCATACAAAGTCAAAAGTCTGTTTTGGGTGGTGTCTGAAAGATCATTTTTATGATTAAGCATAGAAAAAGATTATATATCAGATTGGAAGATTCCACCATGAAAATGTAATGAAGTGTTTTTCTTCTTACAGTCCTAGTTTATTTATATAGGAGCAGCCCTCTATATATTGCTGAGCTTGAGGACATACTGCAGTTATTCCAGCCACATTCTGTTAATTTAAAATTTTAAAATAAAATAACAAAATTTAAAAAATTAACCAATTCCATTAATTAAAAGCCTGGTACCAGAAGATGTGAGATTTCTGGAAGGCCGTAATAACAGTTACCAAATACCATTGTGATGTGTAAAGCAAAGAAATAGTGCGTAATATTAAAAATCTACATTTTTATATCTACTTCCTCACCTTCTCTTTGCTGAAAATTGGCTTTATGTCATCTTCAAAATGAAAAGCCATTAGAGGAGGAAAAAATATGGAGCCTGCCCATGTTATGTGTACTGATCATTTAGTATATGTGTGTTTATTTCAAAGTTTACTTTTGGAATTTAACAGGAACAGAAAATCTGTCAACGTTATGATCAGCTGATGGAGGCATGGGAGAAAAAAGTTGACAGGATAGAAAATAATCCACGCAGGAAAGCTAAAGAGAGCAAAACAAGAGAGTACTATGAAAAACAATTTCCAGAAATCAGGAAGCAAGAGAACAGCAAGAACGTTTCCAAAGGTATTACCACAGATTTGAAATATTCCTTTAAAATACCTTTTAGAACTTAAGTTTTAAAATTATTTCTAACAAAAATTGGTTTCAGCTTAATGGTTAAGTTTTATAATCACCAATTTATACACTAATATTCTTTTTTAAAGAATATTAGTGTATAATACACTATAAAGTAAAATGTCCTTTTATTTCTTCACTGCGTTTTGTGGCATTGAGCTCAAGTTTCACGTCAAATCCTAAGGATCTTCATGACTGTCTTTCTTGTATATCCACCGTCTTATGTCTCACTCACCCTTTCCTGTCCCTCCCTCTCAGCTTTGTCAGCGGTGCCAGCTTCATCCGTTTGGTGTCCTCTTGGGCTGCTTTAGTGATGTCCAAATTGTTCCTTTCCTATCCCCCTTTTTATATCTGCCACCAAACCCCATATTTTTCTGAAAGAAATACAGAAAAAGGGCTAATTAGCGAAGGCTAGTTAGGTTGTGGTGCTTGATGAGACAATGAGTTGAGCTGTTCAGATGCACAGAGGTATGTGGAGTTGCTCTTAAGATAATCAGAGCCTCAGCTTCACGTGAGCCTGTTCATTTTGGGCCTACACCCTAATTTATACTTAGTATTTCTCTGTCACTGGGTGTCTGTTACTCCTTTGTTTCATGATCCCTATATTCATTAGCCTACACGCTCAAAAATCATTTGACTTCTTTAATTAGCAATTTGAGTGATCTTTTGTTGTAGTTGCCATGTAATTTTATTCCAGGCATTTTTGCTTTTTGAAATATGCAAGCTACGACAATTAAGTTGCTATTATTTAATTTCAATCTCAGGCATTTGTTAAGTGGAAACTGTACAAACAGTCTCAAAAGGAATCAAGTGCAATTCTTTTGGGAGTTCACCTTATTTACAGTACTGTTGGTAGTGCTTTAAATTAGAATTAGGTCAAGTTTGATTCAGTTGTGTTCAAATCTGTTTATCTAAAGTTTGATTTCAAATACACCTTTGAGAGTTCAAGCCCTGTAAAGATTTCATCTCATTATCTCTTCTAACTATCTGTCTAAATCCCCTTACTTCTTAAAACATAGGAAAAGCCCATAGTTTGCAATATATCATGAAGTCTGCAAGATCTGGCTTTGTGGAATCAGGAAAAGAAAGTAAATTGTTAGAATAGAAACAGAACTCCTACCTATAAGAAGCTCTTACTTTAAGAATATATCACATCTTTGTAATTGCAAACTGTTTGTGAAAGGGACGTCTCTGTACATTATATTTATGTACTCTAACATAATGGCATTTTTGTCTATGGCTGTGCTTGTAATACTGTTGCTGTGTAAATACTAAGGTTTTTGTCAGATTTTGTGCAAATTGATTAGTTCAGTAAGGTCTTTAGAGAGAGAAAACATCTTCGTTCGCTCAATTACCAGTGATTTTTATCTGCGAAATGCTTTTTGGTGCACATCCTGTAATATATTATTATGATGTTCTTAAGTGTAAAGATCACTAGCTGAAAATTCTTTCAATTATAGCGCTCTTCAACAATTCAAAAGTTAAAATGTTCCTTTGTTGTAATGAGTCTCAGTGCTGTATTGGTAACTTGACCAATTTAATGAAAGGCAATTTTAATGTGTTCTTAAATTTTTAAAAAGCTATCTTTCACAGTGTATCAGTTGTACTAATTAAGGTGATGATTTCTGTGCCACTGATGAACATTTTGCATACTCGGCAGAAGCCTATTAATGTGTCTAAAACACCTACTTGCAGTGGAATCAGTGGTAACAACGCCTTTTTTGATGTTGACTCAAGCACGCCCTTCTTGCTGAGCCCTGTAAAACGGAGCAGTTGTTTGAAATTGCAGGTTTGTATCCTGACCGCTACTTAAGAAAGAACAGTCCTAACTAATTTGGGAGACTGGTAACAGTATTTTAGAGAATTTTGAAGGTTGTCATTGTTGCGTACAAAATCTGAAAACACAGCTATTTTCCACTTTATCCTTACTACTTCTGTTTTCCCCTAATTCTAGAGTTGGTCAAAGAGGGGCTGGACTCTCAGCAACTATCGCTAGAAGCGAACATGAGATTTCTGAAATCATTGATGGACTTTCTGAGCAGGAGGTGAGGCTACTCTCTGTACTTTGCCATAGAAGCACAGCAAATGACTCAATATCCTTTCACTGGCAGTGAAAGGTCTCTTCTGGAGGGGTTTTGTTTTTTTTGATAAGTGAAACCTTTTTGGGCTGCTTGAGAGAGTTCCACGTGACGTTTGGCTTGAAGCAGGTCTTATAAATACTTTTCTGTTAAGGGTTATGCTTCCCTAATTGTATCTGTCCTAGATTTTTCTCATGGCGTCTGTGTTCATTGCAGGCTTGCTACAAGCTAGTTTTTTACAGCTCTAACAAATATGTGAAAACTCTTCCTTTCTAAAACCCTGCACCATTTTAGTTTTTCATCAGTTACGACATTATTTCCTTTAGCTGGCTGTGTAAATTTTCATTGGGATAGTGACAACTTCTAGAAGAGTTAAGAAGTGGACAAAAAGAAGTTTCACACTAACTGTGAATGTATACCGTGGTGGAGCATTAGAGAGTTGTGTAATTCAATAACTGTAAACATTAGTAGCAAGTTTTTGTGTTCTTTCCTTTTTCTTTTATTCTTTGCTTATAGAATAATGAAAAGCAAATGCGTCAGCTCTCTGTCATTCCTCCCATGATGTTTGATGCAGAACAAAGACGAGTGAAGTTTATTAATATGAATGGTCTGATGGAGGATCCCATGAAAGTTTATAAAGACAGACAGTTCGTGAATGTCTGGACCGACCATGAGAAAGAGATTTTTAAAGAAAAGTAATGGCTTTCTTATCTTTTATTTTGTTGTTTTGCAAATAACAGTTAAATACCTAACCCCACAGTAAACATCAGTTAAATAGGGAACACTGAAGCTTTTGTGCAATAATATTTGGTAAGGTACTCAGCTGGATGAATGAAACACTGTAAAAGTTTTAGACTTTTCTACTTATTTGTCAACTGAGGAGGTTCACCTGCATTTAGTCCTAAGATAATTTCTTATCTTAAAAATATTTTAGTTCTGTGATCAGACGAACATGAGAAGAATAGGTATATGATCTCATTATATCAGTGAATAGCTAGTTTTAAGTGCTTAGTTCTAAATTTGCACAATTTGAAAACTGGGCATTTTAGACTAATTTCAGTTGTGTAAATCAAAGGCTTGCTGATGGAACAGATTGTTTGGAAGACTGCTTTGCTTATTTGATCATGAATTATGTTGTTAAACTTAAATAATTTCTGATTTATAAAAGGTTTGTCCAACATCCCAAGAACTTTGGTCTAATTGCTTCCTACCTGGAACGAAAGGTAAGACCTTTTTTAATATAAGTAGAGCCTGGGGTGGGATCCCTAACTTTCCAAATGTAAGTCATTTATCCCAGCATCGTTTTATCTTCCTGGAAGAATTGTAAGTCCGTAAAAAGTTACTGCTTTCACAGGATTTTATCATACTGATCAGTAACACAATCAGTGCATGCAAACATCTAACAAAAGTTAGTGAAATGACACTATTGACAACAATAAAAGAAAATCGCACTTCATTTAGTTTTGGTCTTATTTTCGTTTTGAAGCAGGTAAGCTTCTTTAACTATCGCACTGTTTGGATAAGGACACAATCTGGCTCAGCTGAGCCACTGCGCCAACTCTTAAGAAATCTTGCCACCACCGTTCATGTCAGTGGGATCCTACTGCTGGCTGAATTAGTCTTTAGAAACTAATTTTTGTCTTTAGACTCTGATTTTGCAGAAACTGATGTAAGAAGTAATGGCAAATTAGGATTCTTAAGACTTACAGCGCATCTTGAATACATACAGCTATTATGATAAATTGGAGCAAATTGTCTGGTATAGATTAAATCATGCAGGCTGAAGTAGCTGAGGGATATTATAAATACATGGACTTGCGTTTAACACACTACCAATTTTGTGCACAGTTATATTGTTATATTTGTGTGTGAATTCTTTTCCCTGCTGAGCAAACAAATCTAGTAGAGTTTTATTTTTGTCTGGGGATGAATACTTTAAGCATTTGAGAGGAATTAAATACTAAAAACGTATTCTTTATAGCAGTAAAATGTAATTATTTTTGTTGCTTTTTCACTTTAGAATGTTCCCGACTGTGTATTATATTATTATTTGACCAAGAAAAATGAAAATTATAAAGCCCTTGTGCGAAGGAATTATGGTAAACGCAGAGGAAGAAACCAGCGTATCTTAAATTTATTTGTCACTTGAATATTGTTATTTTATTGTTTCGTGTTACAACTATCTTACTGTCCAATTATAGCAAGTATATTATATGCATGAGGGAGTTAAAAAAAGGAAAAATAATTATTTTTCGCTTACTGCATTTTTGCCCTTTTAAACTTAAGGAATCCTGACCTCAAGGATGTTCTTGGTTAGTTTGCTTTTAATTCTGTGGAATATCTTCTTTTCTCTTGCACATTTGTTGATTTTTTTTTTTCTATATGAAAATCCATTTTATTTGAGGACCCTGCCATAGACATTGAAGTTAACAGTAAATCTGATGTTGGACCCAACAGAACTTAGGTTTAGCGTGTGACATGCAGTGGAAAATAGATAATCACTTCATAATGTCAACATTTGTCAAAAAGCAGAAATTAATAGTGATCTTATTTGGTGGTCAGGCTCAAAGTCAAACTGGAACTGGCAAGAAGAGACCAATCTAATGCATGCAAATAAAAGATTCTGCTGATTCAGGAGGTATTCTCCTGAAAGTTTTGGAAGTTCTTGGAGGAGAAAAGAACAGCATATTATGTACAAAAAGCATATAAATACGTTTGCTAGGCTGCCAGGGTTAATGTGGATATTGGAAAAAAAATACTAAGAAACAGGTATTTAGGAAGTACTGAAAATAGAATAAAAGATATGTGAGTGATGAGGTTAGGAAGGAAGGTCGTATATGAAATAAAGTACATGAACAGAGTACTAGATGTAACATCCAAGCCTGCAGGTATTTTGAGTTTGTATCCTTAGAATGAATTTAACAGCTGGCAACCGGTATGGATACGATGTGCTGAAGAAACACCCAGTGCTTTGCTGGAAATGAAGCTTGATGGGGGCAGGAGGGAAGGGTCCTCTCAAATTCAGGGTTTTAGAAATATGCAGACCTTAAAATCTGAAGAGTTGTGGGTTATTTGATTTAGTCATATTTAAGCAGTGATACAAAAAAGAAAATTGTGGAATCTGAGGTATTGTGACTGCACAAATCTGTATTGAACTGCAAACCAGCAAATTAAGTAAATATAACGTTTCTGGAAATGTGAATCCTCTTTTCTAATAGTACAAGTTTTCTGAGAGTCCCAGCAAATGTGGGGTTTTTTAATATAAAAGAAAATTGCTGCAAACAGTTTCAGTTGAGAAGTTGATCATGGTCGCTAAACATGGTCATTGTGCTGTGCTTCTATGGTGCTGTTGTACTTAAACCGTTTAAATTCTAGTCTGGTGTTCTAAGAGAAGAGATCACGTCACAGGAGACTGACTTGTCTGTACCCCACAAATTACAGATTGCTTGGGATAAGGTCATTTTCGTTATGCGCAGGATTTAGTTAGAGCTTCTCCATTGACTAATTGTGAACTGCTGCAGTGGGAGAAAATCCTGGAAATCTGTATTTTGCCAGAACTTCTGTTAGACTTTCTAGGCCTAATAATGCTTTTTAATAGGGAAAGAGTATTGTTGTGTGACATGGGGTGGTGAAAGATTTGATTAAAGTATGGATGTATGGCAAATTCAAAGAGGATGGAAGTAAATGAGATTTGTCCAAAATGTAGACAATTGCTGTGGGCACTGAACACGGATAATGCTGCCATTTTAAGTGGCTCAGTTTCATATTGCAGTATAAAATGAGTTTGGTGTGATCATAGTAAGTATTACATATGTTGAGCAATGTCTTTGCTGCATGCTGTTCTTCTGCAGCTCTGCTAAGAGTTGAGGAGACAGAACTGGCTCAAGCTGTAATGCAATGTAACCGTAAGTGTTGAGATATTCAGGAGATCATAACTGTATATTTAAATGTCTTTCAAGATTGTTAAACTTTAGAATATTGGAACTGGTAGGATTTAAAATTTGGATGGATTTCTCAATCCATAAATTATTTGCTTTTCTTGGATAACGCATATGAACTAGAAAGATTTTGATTACAGCCTTGTACACAAGGGCATAGATTTGTGAATTTAGCTCACTATAAAAGGAAACCCAAAGTGCTCTGCCTGACTTTGTAACTGCTCCTCGGAATACTGATTTATATGTGAATTACTAAATGTGTGAGTTGGAGCACTGAAGCTGCTATTATCGTTAGTTCAACACCAATTACTAGCTCTTTTTGAATTTTAGCAGAGTCTTAGGTCTTAGTTGCTAGTTTTTGATCCACGTGAAGTACTGCAGCAGATCACTAGACTTTGGGCAACTGCTAGCCAGGTAATGGGTGCTCTGGGTAACAACGCAGACACGTGTCAGACTTTATAGATCTGAAGAATGTTGAAGTATTCTTGCAAACTCAAGGACATACTCTAAATATTCTAAATGGGAAATTTTACCATTTCTGGAAGCTTAAATTCAGCAGCATTGTAGTTAGCATGTTTATTAACGCTGCAGTAAGGAATTACATGGTACCAAAAATCATATTTATATTTCATAGTTTATTAATGATTAATTTGCAACATCTATAACGGCTAGTAAAAAAGAACTTGAGAGTGTTGAACCGCCTTGCTTGCCAGGATTTTTATCTTAGAGTTGCAGAATGCAGTTCTTCCCCCCTCTCCCTCCCACACCCCAGCTTTGTTTGAAGCTGATATTTTTCATATCTCAGAATAACAACCCGTAACTTCCTTGCTCATGGGCAAAGACAAGTTGTGTAAGATTTATGATGTGCTCCAAGATGTGCTTATGCCAATAACAGGTGTTTCAGCTTAAACTCTTAATAGTTCATATATTGTTTTGAAAATTAGAAGGCAAGCGAATGGAATATTGTGGTGGAGAAGATATTAATCGTGGTAACAATGTTGAAATCCTTCAGAGAATGTAGTGAGTACAATTTGACTCCAGTTTCAGTGTGGAGGCTTTTACTTTACAGAAGCTGAACGCTAAATTAAGGCATGTCAGGTTGTGAGATGTAAGGCTTACTGAATTCTGATACGTTTTTATCCTCAAATTGGTCTAGAAAGGCGTATTTGTAGAACGCTACCTAAACTGTTCCAGAATGCTTACAGAGGCAACTAAACAAGGGCGTCTTAACCAAATGTGACTTTTCAAATGAAGAGCAAATTTTTAACGTGGCAGAACCCATGGCTCTATGACGCTTTTGCATTGATTATAGAGAATTCCTTAAGTAACTCATTGAAAGGAGGTTTTTCTCCCAGTAAAGTTTCTTATTGAAATTTGGCAGTGGAGCGGCTGTGGGTGAGGGAGGTGTTTCTGTCTCTGGCTGCCTGGGGAGCAGAAGCGCCCGTCGGTGGCCGGAGTGTCGGTGGCCGGAGCTGTGTGCCATCGCAGCAGGTGGAACATGCCGGTGATCTGACTAGACAGAAATTTGCTGTATGTCAGTGACAGCCAATCAAGCCGAGCTCGGTGGGGATTACCTCGGGTGACCCCAGCGAGATTAAAAGGTTGGATGTGAGATGGGCAACTCTGCTGTAGGCAGCTTAAGTGGCAGAATGACACAATTTCCTGGAATAAACACGTTGCTGGGTCAGGCAGCCCCTGCTAAAGAGCTGGCTGATGTCGGTGCTGGTGTGGGTTTTGTCCTTTTGAATCGTACCCTGAGTTAAAGCCCGTCCCCTTGCTTGGATAGTAAAAGTTTTAATCAACAGATGAATGTGCAGGTACGTCGCTGACCGAGGCTTCAACTGTTTTAAGGTTTGTGTTTAACCTGCACTTGACCTATTGATTATGCATGTTAAATAAATTCACTGTGAAATAGAGAATCCTGTTATTTACGAAGTGTGATGTTAAGCTAGCCAGGCAAAAAGAACAGAGGATTTTCCGCAACTGTTTTGTAAATGGATGATATGTAAAATACAGATTTTATTTTTTAAATTGTTTTTTTCTTTCTTTCTGAAAATGCAGTTTTAAGCTCCTTGCTTTTGAGGCCAATCTATCTAGCACGATGGAAATAATGTATCTTAACATGTCTCTGACATCTTGCTTGAAGGAAGCTTTTGCATAACTAAGTAATGCCAGCATCTGAAATGCTAATAATTTGCAGGAGGATGATAGTGGTTAGTGTTTGGGTTTTCTGCTCCAGTTCACATTATTAAAATGTCAAAAACAATTCCTTTTTGTGACTGTTTCCAGCCTCGCTTTTGTTAGTGAAACAGTGACACCTGCTGCTACACTTACAGGAAGGTTGGTTCCTCTGTGAAAAAGAAAAGCCTATTTTGAGGAATTTTTCAGTGGCCTGTAAAATACGAGCTAATGAAGTCCTAGAACAGCAGTCTTGTAGATCTCTGTCCTTGTCTTTCCATGAATTGCCAAGTGTGTTTTGGCTATTTATTTGAAAGGTAGCTTTATATAAATATTACATGTATCTTGCTTTTTAAAGTTGACTTGCAGAGTCTAATGCCCAGTAAGGACCAAGTCTTTTCTGCACACGCCAAACTTGAGCGGAGAGCATCTGGGTATTGCGGCTCTTCCGAATTGGGGATGGGGTTGACAGAGGTGGTTTCTTTAACCTGTTCAAGCCATATTGGTGTCCAATCTGTCTCCTCACCCTCTCTTATGTTCCATCGTTTCTTATGAAAACAAGTTTAAGGCAGAATTTAAACTGTAATCATGCATTTGAAATAAACTGGTGTATATTCAGAGAGCAGGAAGAGAGCTCTTTCTTCCTCCTCCCTCTCCGCTCGCCTTTAACTGGAGTCCTGCCCGCCATACCCTCGCCTGCAGCCTCAGGCTTTCTTTTCTCCTTCTTCTTGCGTGGTGCCTAGTACAGAAGGTTTAGATTTTTCTGTGGCACTTGGAAGATCACCTTTTTACAGATACTACACAGTGTGAATGGGCAGTATGGATTAAGCTCTAGATGCTTGATGGGGTTGCTGGTTTTTGAGGGCCATCAGGAGAATGGATTCATTTACCATTTGCTTTGTGTGAGCGTTCTGGGAATTTGGGAGAATGCATTACGTGATTTATTTAGTGGCAGAAAACTACTGCTTGGTGTGTTAACCTAGAGAGGAAGGAATTTGCAGTGAGCTGTGGATAGAGAAATTCGGCAGTCTTGGAAAGCGACGTGTTTTGGCCATGTGCAGATACATCATTCTGGATGGCAAAAAGCAATGTTTAGGCTCCTACGTATATTTGGGGAGGGTTGCAACTCTAAAACTTAAGGAAATCTTTCTGTAGCCACCTTCGGTAGACCTTTCCTAATACTTGGGAGTTGTTTTTCTGTATGAGCAGTGTCATTTTTTTTCTAATGCTTTCTTAAAACATCACAGGATATTTGGCTTGCCTAATGTTAGGCCACCTCTAACAGCGAAGTCAGACAAGGAATGCCAAGGCTATTTGATTTCTTTGTGCATAAGGAATAGCAAAAACAATGCCACAAATTTTTCTTGCATTTTTAGAGGTTTTTTTAATTTATTTTTTTTTTAGCAGCTGTAAGGGACCGTGGTGGTAATTCTATGTGATCACGTTAAGTAGCAGAAATTTCTTCCATTAATTCCTGTTTGAAGCAGATTGTATCTTCTGGAAAGTTTAAATCGAATTCATGTTCTTTCTAAAATGAGATAATGAGATACCCTTGCACATGGTAGTCCTCTGGATTGCACTGAAAGATAAGGAGCCAGAGTCCCTTAGCAGACAATGTGTAGATAGTGTTTGTGTAGTTTTCCTTAGTATGATAATGGGTAATGGTAATTACTTTGTCATTTGTCAGTTCTTATGTGCTCGTAAAACTATCGTCTCAATAAAGACTATAGTTTAATAACTAAATAAATTATTCTAGGCTATAATTTTTCTTCTGTAAATTCATTGGAAACAAAAGTCTAAAATTCCTGACCCAATTTTTTTAGGAATTATATTTCTTAATTACTAACGACAGTTTTGAGAAGATGGCTTAGAGTTGGTCAGAATGTTCATGCTACGAGATCTTCTGCTTCCAAGTTGTGAGCTATCAGGTTCCGCTATTTTAAAATGGACAACGTTAAAAATAAAATTTGAGAGGAGCGACACTATTACTACGCAAGATGTTGGTCAGACCTCTCTAAGCGCTTTTAAAACGTAGCTGTTTGTTTTTAGTGACATACAGCAGCACATGTATTTGTTGACACATGTACATGTACATTATCACCTCGGTGCTCACGCTGCAAAAGAAGTCTGTTCTTCCATGGAATTTATAAGACAAAATAGCGTATCTGAATGGTGCAGCTGACCAGAAGAAACGTAAAGGAAAATAAATTGAGAGGTACTGAGGATATACAGCTAATATATAGAAAACGCACGTTCTGTGGCAAAGGGGACTTCTGAAGTCTGGGAGGTAATGCTTGGTACGTTATGTTCATTATGATTTCAGGGTACAGATAGGTGGTACAGTTTTTGGCAGAGGTGTTTTACTGTTATGTTGACCGGAGTGCAGTGACAGTGACTTAAAATATTATCGAGTGAGAGGTAAGATAGCATCAGTGTTTCTGCTGCTCTGAGTACAAGTTGGTGCACCTTTGTGTGATCAAGTTGTTATAATGTGTAAATTCCATTTCATTTTAGCAACAAATTGCTCGTCCTTCTCAAGAAGAAAAGGTAGAAGAAAAGGTAGAAGAGGAAAAAGCAGAAAAAGCAGAGAAAAAAGAGGAGGAAAAGAAAGATGAGGAGGAAAAGGATGAGAAGGAGGAATCTAAGTAAGTATATGTACTGAAAATGCATTAATTTGCTCTAGATTGCAGTTTTTTTGCAAAGATCAAAACTGGATCCACATTAGCCTGACAGTGAAATCTGGGCTGAACACTGTTCCTATTTAGGGTAGGGTTTGTGACTTAAACAATTTTTTTGGACATACCAATTTTTCTGTCTTGCTGAACTTATCAGACTGGCGGAAAAAGCCATGGGATTATTTTTTTGCACCTGTAAAAATTTTCATATCTTGTTGATTTAGGTCTTTTTCATATGTTCTGTCACAATGTTTGTATTTTCTTTGAAGTTGATAATATCACATATCTATGCTATTCTCTAGTGACTCTGAAGTGCGGGCAGTAAGTGAATTCTGTTTCATTAAAGGTGTCTTTTGGGTTTGTGGAGTTTTGTTTGTGGTTTGGTTTGGGGTTTTGTTTTTTGACATCCATACTCAGGAATATCTGCCCATAATGACTGTCTGAATGTGACTGAATTATATTTTAACTATTCTCAGAGAGAATACCAAAGAAAAGGACAAAACTGAAGTTGCACCAGAGGAAACAGAGGAAAGGGAGCAGGCCACTCCTAGGGGCCGAAAAACTGCCAATAGTCAAGGTCGTCGTAAGGGCAGAATCACCAGATCAATGACAAATGAAGCTGCACAAGCAAATGCTGCTGCAGCTGCAGCCACTGAAGAACCACCGCCGCCTCTTCCACCCCCACCAGAGCCTTGTGAGTAGCATTTATAGGACACTCGGGGACCCATCTGGTCACCAGGCTCTTCACTGACATAAGGCTATTTTCTGTGCATGCAGTGCACTTTTTTTTTTCTTTTTAGTGTTACATCTTTATTCTTAGGGCTGCTTATAATTTTGTGACTGTGTGGTACTGTTCAACTTCATGAATAGTATAACTTCATGAATAGTACACATGTAATCAGATGACTCTGTTAGAACCGCGTGGGGGGAAAATAAGGCAGTTCAGCCTTTCTGTGATAACTACTTTTTTATCTCGTTGCAGGGTTAATGATGGATCTGTAGAGATCCAAATGCCTTTGACGCAGATTGACTTACAGGCTGTAGCTCACAGAGGTTATTGTTAAATAAGTGGGCCCGATATTTGAGTATTTTAGGGAGTTTCATAATCTGAAATAGATCCTAGCAAGTTGTTTTTGTTGTTCCTGCATTAGATGGCAAGAGACTTCTTTAAAATAAAATGTTACTTTTTTGGTACGTATGGTTAGAAAACACTACGCTGTCTCTGGCTGCATTTCTGAAAAGGCTGACATAATTTGTGGTGGTGCAGAAATACTAGCAAACAGAATGCCTTGTGGCTAGTAAATAATTATCCAGGATGGCGAGGCAGGTTTTTTTTTTTTTCTTGCAGTGCTCTGCTGTGGCAGTTTGTTGCTCCTAGTTCTGCAACTGGGTATTTACAGGCAGCTGCTATTCTAGGATTTGTAAAAACTCTTTTGTTGCTCAAATATTCTGCGTATAGAACAGAGTAAGTGAGCAAAAATCAGTTCTCGTTTAACATCAGATCGTGCTAGATATTCTTGCTCAGTTGATACGGTGTTTTTTTTGTCAGCAGATAGACTAAGGCAATAGTGGTTTTCACTTTTGTCTTTTTCTTTTTTAAACTATTTTTGCAGGGTTTTATGGAAAATCCAAAAGAGCTTTTCAGTGGATCAGATACTTTGTAGTGTCCTACTTTTCTTCTTTGTTAATGGAAGTTGTTGAAGGGTCTGTGTTGCATGCTATGCGTAATGGCTTATTTTATGAAAGGAAAATGGGGGCTGTTGCAGCTTAATGCCACCCAGAAATTTAAACAGAATGATATCAAATCCAGATAAATGAATGAAAAGTATTTTGTGTTGAATCATACTTAGTTTCCTGCTTGGTTTTACTTGTGTTTTTTGTTTTCTTTTAGTTTTCTTTGTCCAGTAGGGGACTCAATGAATACAAGAATTTGTGAATACAAGATTTCTTGATACCCAGTAATCAATAAATAACCATTTCAGTCCTTTCCACAGCAGTTGGTGAAATAAGATGGAACTAGCTTGTAGCATGTTGGAATGCTGCTTTTAGTAGTCAATGGTAATTATTGACAGTTTTAATAAAATTTTAGTGGTAAATACATCTAAGTTACTTACAAGTCTTCCTTGCGAGATAATTAATCACAGTTTTTGTAGGCAGAATAGTCTTGAACAGTTTGCTCTGCTGAGATTGTGGTGGCTCCTACTATATCTCTAACTTGATTTAATGCGGACTGAATTCTTCCCGTTGACGAGAGCAGCTTTCCCAAATGACTTGAACAAGCCTTAATGTAAATAGATTAGTTGACTATGGGATGCATGATTGGTGCCATAATAGTGAATCCCGGTCTCTTCTCTGATATGTGTCTTTGTTTCTTTTTCAGCTTCTGCAGAGCCTGTGGAGACATCCCGCTGGACAGAAGAAGAAATGGAAGTTGCTAAGAAAGGTAAACCCTGTAAAGCTTTTTGACTTACTTCTGAATACTTGTATTTACAAAATTATAATAAATTACTGAATAGGAGTGCTGTGATTTGTTGCAATACTAAAACAAAAGCAAACATCTTTTCCAGACAAAATCAGTATTTGGAGACTCATTGGTTTTTTTCGTATGGGCTACTTAAAACTGTTTGATGTTGTACTTGGGGCCATGGAAGTCTGTGAAACAGACATGAAGCTGTATATGTCATATGTAAATTTTCAAAGTAATGTGTTTATAAGTTACAAAAATTCCTTTTGTATAAGACATTCTTTACATAGAAAAGCTGATCTAGTTTATAACTTGTCTAGTCATTTGGCAGATACTGTCACCTGCAAATTTTATGCGTAAAATCAATATTCTAGCAGAGGTGTTACATATTAGCAACAGCAAAGTGTTAAATTTGAAGGCTTCATAAGCAGACATTCAGGTTGACACAGCTTTTTTTTTCACTCCATAAGTAGTTATCAAATGCCTTGTCATAGTGAGAGTTCTCTTAAGGACAGCAATGCTTCTGTATCTTACCTTGCCGTAGACGGTGTTCCATTTATTTGGGTTTGAATAGCTGAATTATTTGTCATAGTCAATATTGGTTCTTATTTGTTTGAACAGGCCTGGTGGAACATGGACGAAACTGGGCAGCGATTGCCAAAATGGTTGGGACGAAAAGTGAAGCTCAGTGTAAGAACTTCTACTTCAACTATAAAAGGCGACACAATCTGGACAGCCTCCTCCAACAGCACAAACAGAAGGTAAATGCAGTGGGCATTGGATATTTTGCAGGGGAAAACTTGGCATCTTTCTGCAGTCATTCATCACGGTTCACTAAGACTGTTTTGCAATCACTGCTTGTTTCCTTTTCCCGCTTGTTTTTGTGTTGTGACATAAATGTCCTAGAAAAGGCAGCTGATGCTCACTGGCCTGTGGTACTTATCAGTTTTTGCTTTAAAATGCAATAGAAAATTTTCTATCAGATAGAACACTCAAGCCTGAAGAATTCCTTAGTGCTCTGAAAGCCACATTCCTTATCAGTAGACCAGCAACTATAGAAGTTCAGGTCATCTCTGTAGAACAGTTACCTTGAAACATAATGAGCAGTAACCTTACAAAACAGAGCAAGAGAATTGGTAGAAGACCAAGAACTGAAAGGTTTGGGGCATCTAAAGTAGAATCCTGAGCGTTGGAATCCTCTAAACGTGGTGTTATCCTAGTCTTTTCTCATTCAAGTGAAGAGACTCAGTGCCTGTGTTTGCTGCAGTAGTTCTGTTGTCCCCCAAACATATCTTGATACAGTGGTTTGTTCCCAAATTTATTTTTGATCAGAGCAGCAAAAGCTGGCCTGAAGTTGAAAGAGTGTGCCCGTGTGAATGATTCTGTGCTAAATAGATATTCTCTGCCTTTCATTTCAACCTCAGATTGATAAATGAGAATGCATGTAAAAGGAACTAATACTTGCAAGTTTTCAGTACAATGTAAATGCCATGTCTTTATCAGTCTTCGCGAAGGCCCCGTGAGGAGCGAGATGTATCACAGTGTGAGAGTGTAGCTTCGACCGTGTCAGCTCAGGAGGATGAAGATATTGAAGCATCTAACGAAGAAGAGAATCCAGAAGACAGTGAAGGTAAATTTTCTGGGAAGGAAACTTGTGTATGCATGAAAAGGGACATATGTTTTGTGCCAATTATATGCTCAGAAAGCTGTGTTCCACTTCATAATGTAGTGCTCAAATACTATGTTTCAGTTAGATTTTAGCAATTGGAACTGACTTTGGTAGTTGTATCTGGAGGGGGAAAAAGCATTTTTAGTATTGAGCAGCCTTAAGATGTTATTGCATAGTATTTGGAGATAGTTTGACTGTGCTGTCTTCTAGAGGATAACCTGACAACACCTGGTCAAAAAACTGTGCGTGTTGAAACAAGTTGAGTCAAAGATATGTTTGCTAGTTGATAGTCTCAGTAAAGCTTCAGGCAGGCAAATTTAAGTGTTGGCTTTTTTAAAATGTGTCGGTTGCAACTGCTAATAATTATAGGCACTCAACATCAGTCAGTCTTGGCCAGCGTTTTGTGAAGCTATACGCAATAGAATTCATAAATGAGAGAATATGGCTAAGTTTCGGATTTGGGGTTTTGGTTGGGTGGGGTTTTGTTTTGTTTTTTAAACTACAGTGTGTGTGTGTAATTCAGCAAATTGTCCATTTCTATAATAAGGCAAAATTTAGTACTTGTTTTACAGATGAGTATGTTAAAATTGATGGATCATTGTTGCATCCATTTGTTTAACAAACATTCTTAAAATACTGATGTAGTTCTAAGGAACAAAGATTTTTATAGGAAGATAAGACTTGAATATAAATCTGTGTTCTAGATGTTACCATAGTTTTTCATAAATGTTTTCATTTATCTAAAAGCTATTTATAATATAATAGAGTTCATGAACTAGGCTAAAAAGAGGAGGAAGCTTCTTTACTGCAAGAATCAATACCCTTCTTTAACTGGTATCCAGTTGTTGATGCTGTTTACACCTTTCACAGAGCAAAGGTGAAGTTTTCAAGAAAATAGCAGTAATTCACAAAGGAAATAAACTAGAACTGTTAACTTACAGCAAGAATTGCAAATCAGCATGTCTATAAAATGTGACTGATTTTCATGTAAAATCAGTGTTTTGCCACTTCTGCCAGTGATGCCTCTAAAACATGTTAATTTAAATCATTAAATCTGTGCCTTAGGTACTGTGAATGTTCACTCTAATGTTGTAATAAGGCTGCATGATATATGGAAGTACCAAGTGTCTGACCACATGCACAAGAGTTTACTTGGCTGGCTCTCTATAAGATAGAAGATAGCTAAGTAGTCTTATTCCTGTAATTCCAGTCTCCCTCCTTAACCTGTATCTGCTGATTTTTGGTTACTCTCCCTTTGTGAGTCAATTCTTCAGGGCAATTGTCGTGTTTTGGGACAGCAGATGTAAATTTGATTATTCTAAAGAAGCGGTTTGTCAAAGCCTAGTTAGATTTCATTAATGTTGAATCTTTATGCCAAAATTGTTTTGGTTCTTTTTTTTCCTCCAGGTGCTGAAAATAGTTCTGATACAGAAAGTGCTCCATCTCCAACTCCAGCAGAACCTGCAAAACCAAGTGAAGAAGCTCCATCTGAGAGTGCTGCTTCAAAGGTAACCACTGAGGCAACAGCAGAACAAGAATCTACTATCAAACCTGCAACCAGCACGTCTCCCTCCGTAACATCCCAAAGTGTATCAACAGCTGAAAGTCAGAACCCTGAGCCACAGGTTAAGGAAGAAATAAATAATGAAGCAGAAGAGCCTATGGAGGTTGACAGTAGAAGCCATCCAGTTGAAGCTAAGCCTGTGATTACTCTTCCAGTGCATACCAAAGTCGAACCTGTAGAGCCCGAAATGAGGCTACCAGAGAATATTCAAGTGAAAATAGAGAGTGATACCAAAGAGAGAGATATGGAAAAACCCAAGGAAAAGTCAGAACCAGAGGAAATGGACTATAGTCTGTCACAACAAGTTAATACTGCGAGACAAGAATCCCATTCAGATAACGATTCGAGTGCCACCTGTAGTGCTGATGAGGAAGTTGATGGAGAACCTGACAGGCAGGGGTGAGTTTCATTGTTTAGTAGTGTTCAAGTATTGCCATCTTCAAGAAGTTGTTTAACAAGTGGCTTTACTTAACAGTGATCCAAAAACTGTCATCAGTAACATAACATTGTTGTTACGAGCTTCTACTTAGGGAAAGAATTTCTAGAGTCTTTGCTAGAAGTGCAATAGAGGGAAATGTTGATTTTAAAATTTTGATGAAAAGCCGAAAGAAGGGTCTTCAAAGGCAAAATTCCACGGTGATTGACTGACTAGGTAGGTAGCAAACTGGCACGACTACCTGGAAAGCTAGAGAATCATAGAATCATAGAATGGTTTAGGTTGGAAGGGACCTTGAAGATCATCGAGTTCCAACCCCCCTGCCACAGGCAGGGACACCAATAGAATGAGGGAAATCAAGCCATTTGGGATCTGTTCAGAGAATGGCAATTGTGTTAAACAATTATCTGGAAAGGACAGCAGATTACTGAACCAATGAAAATTTGCCAAAGCAAGAAAAGAGACTCAGGATGCTTCTGGCATGAGTTTCCATGATAAGTAGCTCTGTGGTACTGCTGCAGGATTTTCTGATACACAGCTATTTAAAGAATTGGTGACCAACTAAAAAAATTAAGTAATGTGGGGAATTTTGTAAGCGCCCCCATCTATCCACTAAGAAACTCAACAATGATTGTGTAACTGAATCTGTGCTGAAGTTCTTTGCTTTGGTTTGGTTTTGTTAGCTTTTTGCTTTCACACAATACTCCGTATCTACACATGAAGATGTAGAATTGGAATACTTTTATAGTGTGGTTGGTGTGGGATAGTGTGTGGGCTCTCCATTCTCTTTAGTGAAAAACTGTTTGAATATAGAGCCCAAAATCTGGAGATGGAGTTGTTTTAATCAATTCTTGCTCTTACAAACTCCGTTTAGTAGAATGCATCCAAAACTCCTTGAATTTGACAGGGAAAATAGCTTAAGTATATCTTTTAGTAGGAGATGAAACTTGCTTTAAAAAAAATAAAAATCTAGGGGCATAAAATATTGATATTTTAATTACCTTTTTTACATTCTGCATCTATTCGTTTGCATAACCTCTCGAGTCCTGGACCCCATTACTGTCATTGAACCATGTTATATCAATCAATAGAACTGAATCTCTTGAAAGCTATTAATAATCGAGTAGTGGAAGTATTTCTCACTCTTACCAGGCAGTGTCTGTAAATTAGCAGGCAAGTGTACTGAGAAATGAATGACCTCTTACCCCATGATGTGCAATGTCTTCATGCAAATACTAGTTCTTGGGAACTTGGCCTTAAACGCTGTGGATAACCCACATGAGTGTATGAGGTGTAAATGGACAACACTGCCTTTGGAACCATTTTCTTTTGGGGGATGGCTGACACCACTGATGATATCTGAAGACTTTTTAGTGTTCTGCTGGTGCGATTCCCATGTAACCATAGCATTGCATCGGAGCCAATGCCCCCTCCCTCCCAGTGGTCTTAATATACACGCAGTACCAAGGATAGATGTTAAATGTCAAAAGTATCCGGTATCGTTCTGCATGTGCTCTTTGGAAGACTGCGGTTGATGGTGTTTCTGCACTTTCTTGCGTCTTCAGACATCATCTTTCCACTTCGCAAATATATTAGCCCTCCACGTGAAAGCAGTCTACTGTATACTACTGTCTATTTATTTCCTGTGGAGTAAATATATCTAATGTTTTTCATCTATTTTTTCAAAGTATTCTTTATAATAAAAAGAGGGTTGCATTCTTGCAGTACTGCGCATATAGAAATGGCATACGTAAATTTCTGGTATTGGAGATTCTGAACACTTATTTTGGTTTTTCTGTGTATTATAAAAATACAGCAGCATCTGTTGGCTATTCTACCAGATGTGCTGTGGGACAAAACACAACATGATCCTGATTTTTTTCAGCTACTTGTCCAGTGTGTTATATGTGTTGATTTTTGAAGTTGAGAGGCATACTTTTGCCTGTACATTTTTTTAAGGTGTTTAATCTTGGTCCTTTTTGGTGATGTTTTTCCCTTCTTTCTATCTCTTTTTCCAGTATCTTCAGCAGGGAGTCAAAGCCCTCACTGTTAAATCCCACTGGGTCGATACTGGTATCATCCACAATAAAGCAAGGGCAGATGGACCTGCAACAACTTCACCACCGAGCTGCTGTCATACCACCTATGGTATGGAGTGTTTTAAGTGATCTTTGAAGGAGTACCTGCTGTCCCTAAAACTAGTTGCAACACTAAAGTGGCAAAAAATCGTGAAACAAATGAAGAAATACATCATTTGCTTTGTTATAATACTTTTGAGGGATTAAGTTAAGTACAAACAAATATGCAAGTAATAGCTTAAAAACAGGCGCGGACCGTTTGAAACACTCATCCGTAGACTACAGCTGCTGCAGTGGAGGCACTGAGCAAAAGAGTTACTGTAGTCAGTACCTGTATTTGTGTGGCTGATGTTAATACCTTCCCCTCCTTGTAGGTTTCTTGCAGTCCCTGTACTGTTCCTGTTGGAACACCGGTGAGTGGTTATGCGCTCTATCAACGGCACATTAAAGCAATGCATGAGTCAGCGCTGCTGGAGGAGCAACGCCAGAGGCAAGAGCAGCTGGATATGGAGTATCGAAGTGCTGTAAGCCCTTGTGGCACTTCCAAGAGCCCTAATGTTGAGTGGGAAGGTAGGCATTTTCACATCTGTCGTGGAAATAACCTTGCATTTTATATCTGCCCGTTACACTGCTGCCTTGTTTAAGAGTGAAATTTTAGTGTACCAATAATTAACTATTGCTTTCTGATGGCACTTGATTGAAGGAACCCATCTACTATACAGATCCTGCTGCAGTTTACAGTCTTGGGAGAACTACATTGTAATTCACTTAGATAAGGCAGAAAAACTGGCTCCGTTTGGGTGAAACCCCAAAATGAGTTGTTCCTACACAGAGAGATTCAGAAAGATTAAGCGTGCAGGTGAGAGGACCCAGATAACTGCGTGTTCTGGGGGAGCCCCTTCCAGAAGCTTAAGGCGAAGATGGGAGATAATTGCTGAAGGAGTATGAGCACAATGAAGAGGAATGTTTTACTGCACTTGAGTACGCATGTGGACACTGAGCCCTGGAGTAGGGCACAGAGGTTTGATGGAACTGTCATGCTTTAGCCTGTCTGTCTGCAGAAGGCCTGTGTGAGAGGTTCTTTCTCTTGGGAATATGGTGGTTGGTTGCTTTTGTGTATATAGAGGATATTTGGAGGCAGGGTTTGAACTGAATTCCGGGATCTGGACCCGTGTTCCTGCGTATGGCTCTTAGTGTGATCTTCAGTACAGAACAAGGCTAAAACTGCTCACAGAACCTGTCGGGGTGATGAAATAAGGACGTGTCTGTTAACGTTGCTGGTTCCAGGAAAGTGATTCAGAGGGACGGTGTATGTGTTACATCATCCAAATTTCTGTGTAAGAGCCAAAGGATGCATTTATTAGCTTTCATTAGACATTAATATGCTTTCTCTCTGTGTGTATTGGCTATATTTTCCTTCTTTGAACTGAAATTATTTTCTATCAACAGCTTGGAAATTACAAACAGCTTAGCAGAAGGTTGGGGTTTTTTTGTGCAAGAAAAACATATCCTATGGCAAGCCCAGTTCTGTACTACGTGTGTAACTTTTACCTCAACTTTCTTTACTAGGAAAGGAATGGGTTTACAAACTGTACATTGAAACAGGGAAATAAGCTGAGTGAGATTAATGTGCTGAAAGTTCCAGTGTTAGAGATATCATCACAGTTGCGTAATTCTGCAGTTTCAGATTTTATATTCTCGCTTGTTGTTTTTGTTGTCTCCAGTGTTAGAAACATAAACTATCGTGTTCTTTGAAACTTGAGTTTTCTGTATTTAATATACATAACAATTTTAAATTATGTTATGAAAATACTTCACCTTAATTACATTTACCTAAGTAAAATGAAAGAAACAAGCGTTTTTTGTCTGTTAAAATAGTGAGAATGGAGCTTGTAGACTTGTGGAGAGAAGGGTAAGATTGTGGGTTTTGGAAGTTGCTTCTTTAGGTGGAAAGCCAGAGGTTGCTTAAGAGTACTGTTTAACTGAAATGCTACCTGAATAACTCTTGGCATTGGCAGTACGGTATTACGAAGTGTGGGAAAGTTCTAGGGTGAAGTGTCTGCCAGCAAAAATCAAGGTGGTTATTGAGGCAGACAGAGAGGGAGGCAGAACATGGTTAATGTAAATGGGTTCTACAAGCCTGGACATCTTAATCTGAAAACTAGAAGAGGCTGAGATGTCATCAGATCATTACAAGAGCTGCTTCCAAAGACATACTGTGCAGATGAAGCTTGTCCACCCGCTGCTGCGTGCGGCAGAGCGCCTGTGGTCTGTTTAAAAACCTTGCGTTGTGTACATCGGAACACTGCCTGTCTTGTGGGCATCTTGTCGAGCTAGAGGCCCCGTTGTGAATTGGCATTTGACAATCTACACAATACTTTACCATGAAATAAAATAGTAAGGATCCTTTAGAAAGCTATTATGGGATGAGTAGCACCATCTTTCTTTGACTATGGAGGTTAAAGTTATAACTTCACAGCTGTAGTAGACTTGTTCTGGCTTGTAATTTTGAATACTTAAATTGTCCAGTGCCAAGGGAAAGGAATCTGTGAAGTTCTGGTACTGGATTTTTCATTTCCTAAACTCGGTAAAAATATATTTTCCCATTTAAACACTGTTGATGGGCAATACTGGTATTTGAAACTTGATTTGTAGCTTCTCTGGGCAAGCACACAAGGAAGGGAGGCTTTTTGTCTGATGGGATTGGCGTGTAAGTCTGGCTGAACTTGCATGTGAACCTGGCTGATGCACAGGATTTGGAAAGGAGTCTTCTTTAAATGAAAATCTTTTTCAGTATTAGAGCTTTCACCTAAAGGACCTAAACGATCCAGATACTGTTTTTTCACATATAGAAAGTATGAGAGAGTTTTTCAAAGCTTTGCATATAGAAGTATAGACATAAGAATATATTAAATCAAGCTGTACCTTAATACTACTTTTTAATTGAAACATTTGTACCTGATGAGTAGATCTGACATTGGGGTAGGCCCGTTCTTAATATTGTACTGTAAACTGGACCTTTTGATTCCAGTTTCTAATCCAGGGTTCTTTTCTTTCTCATAACTTTAACCTTCACAGGAAAACCAGTGGCCTATATGCCATATGCTGAGGTCAAGCGAGCAATAGAACAGGAAGCACAGGTGCAAAACACAGCAGCAAGGTCAGCGTCACCGTACAGGCTGTCACCAAGGGAAGTCAATAAAGCCTCTCCCCAGCCTGATATGAATGCAGCTCGCTATAGTGTCCCGCCAGGTAAATGTTTTGTTCTCTCTCATAGTGATATGTAGTCTTCCTTTGGAAGCTGGACTTCTGTGACTTGATGTAGTATCAAATTCTTCTCTAAACACTTTGTGAATTAACAAAAGAAGAAAATAGATTGTTTTCTGTGTGGGCATGTAAATAGGTGCTTGGTATTTTTCTAGCTTCAGTGAGGTTGTGTTTTTGTTCTTTATTGCTACATCAGCTGCCAAACATGTATTTTATTAAAAGTGTTAAAACAGCATAGGGACAAAGTCATCAAGAGTTTTTCAGCTTAATACAAGTACCATCATATTCATGGGTGGCCTTTCTTAGGAAATGGAGAGTTAAGGAAAAAAGAAAGTTGCTATCTTTGGCATTCGTTTCTGACTGTAATTGCTTAATATTGTAGTCTGAATGTTTTGTAAAACAGTGAAATAACTAACAAATCTTAATTCTGAAACTTGGATGATTGCTTTTTCCTCCAGAGTATCATGTCGTGCTAAGAAAAGACAAAATCAGGGAAGTTGAGATTATACTTATTCAGTTGCATTCCATTTAAACAACAAAAACTTTCTTGAGAACAGGAAAACAACAAAAAACTCGAATGTACCCTGGGCTGTTGTTTTTGAAAGCTTAGTTTTCAGAGTCTGCAGTTCTACAGTGCAGCTTTTACTATTTCTTTTTGAGCTTTGATGCAAGGTTAGATATTCTCCATTCAGTTTCTATGCATAACATACACTTGGACACAGTGAATTTCAGAACTGTAAATAGAGCTAGATAGCTTTTGGGTATTGTGAGGCAATTGCCGTCAGAAATTGTCAGATGAATGTGCTATTTCCGTTCTTGTCTCTCTAACAACTAGTAGAGCTGAAACAGACTGTAAAGTTTAATGTACAATTTTTCTCTCAAGTTCTCCAGCCAGCACCTCACCAAGTAATAACCAATATACCTGAAGGAGTCCGCCTTCCAACAACCAGACCCACCAGACCACCACCACCACTCATTCCATCCTCCAAAACAAGCGTGCCATCAGAAAAACCTTCCTTCATCATGGGAGGCTCAATCTCACAAGTAAGAGAATTATTTGAAAATCTGTGCTTACATCATTCTTTTGCCCTTTAATCAGCCTTCAACATCTTGTACGTGGTTATGCGTTCACGGCATTAACACAGCGTTCCACCTTTAAAAGTCCAGGAATTACAGGTGCCTTAGAAAATTTAACATGTTGCAGTTATTTAGTAGCATGGTTGAGGATGTTCGATTTAGGCGAACTGCATCTCCCAACAGTGACACTGCACTCCTGGTGTTCTGCACTTTGATACTTTGCAGTGGTGTACTGTAGCATTTTAAGATAGGATCATAGTAGTGTTGGCATTCTCCTTTAACCATAGATGTGAATCTTCATTCCAGAAACAAGAATTAACGTATAATATATTTGTTGTTTCAGGGAACACCTGGCACTTACTTAACATCCCATAGTCAAGCTTCCTACACCCAAGAAACGGCAAAGCCATCAGTGGGTTCTATATCTCTTGGGCTGCCAAGGCAGCAGGAGTCAGCCAAGCCTGGTAAGAAAAGAAAAGCTGATGTGTGTTTTATATAGACTGTTTAATGACTCATAATTGAAGAAGAAGAAAAAAGAAGACCAACCTTCTTCTTTTTCTTCTTTTGAATAGCTTCCCTGCCCTATATCAAACAAGAAGAGTTTTCTCCCAGAAGTCAGAATTCCCAGCCTGAGGGACTCCTGGTCAGGGCACAACATGAAAGTGTGGTTCGAGGTAAAGAAAGTCATGCAGATTAAGAAAGTTTGTCAGAGCCTGCGAAAACTGAGATAATTAACTTCTAGAGCTCAAACTGCTGAAGCGTTATTTTTAAGTATTATATGATTAATCTGTTCCCTGTTTTCCGAGGCACGTGTATTTGTAGCTAGCTCCTTACTGCGCGTCTCATTTAAAAACATTTGTTTCAAGGCATGCCAATTTCAAAATTCAGTTGATCACTAGAGCATACGTGGAGCAATACACATGAAATATCCAAATACATCAAAAGAAAAGAAACTAAATACCATGGATTAATCCTGTAAAAGACTTTTAGTCTGTAAAAGACTATGTTAAAAGAGAAAGGTCTTAACTGCCTCAAATGCATGCTGTTAAACTGAAATTTTGCCTGTATTTTAGTGTAAACTAACCATTCTCACTTGAGTTTTTAATTCTTTCAAATAGAGTAGCTACTTTTTTTAATTCTCTTATTTATCAAAATGTCTTATTGTTTCAAATCAGGTACCACAACAATACAGGAGGGAAGTATAACGCGAGGAACTCCAACCAATAAAGTTTCTGTTGAGACCATTCCTTCTTTGCGAGGCTCCATAACTCAGGTATTTTTCCCTTACTGAGAAGGTTGTAGCAAAGCAGCATATTTAAATTATCAATGTGAATGTATTTGCATGTCTGAAAAAGTAAATTAATATCACAGAGTAGAAACTTTTTATACAATCAGATGGTCAAATCCCACTATTGCTGAAGCCAGAATTACCATGATTTCATCTTCATGTATATGAGTCTTTAAACTTTTTAAATAAAACCCCCAGAGCCTTTGGTATACCTAACTGAAGGCTTATTAGCAACTTCCGTGAAAATAGCATCACACCTGGGTTCAAATATTAAAATCAACTGTAACCAGTCTTGTGCAGACGCTGTTTAAATCCAAAATGGTAAATTAAGCCCTTTTGTCTCATCATTTTTGAAACGCTACTGTTTTGGTTGATTTGGGATCTCTAGTTATGGATGGCAATCGTAACAATTCTCCCCTGAGAAGGATAGGTTTCATTACTTTGGATAGAAATAAAACCTAATGGCACAAATAAGTATGTAGCATATGTTATCTTCCCCTAAAGGGGGAAGGTATTATATTATATTATAGGGTAAATGTTATGGGTCATGAAATACTTCTGTAGTATTGTACTCACTATTCTTCTTTCTGTATTTTTTAACAAGGTAGCGAATTGCCTACAAATAATTTAGTAATATTTAGGTTAAATGTGTAATAATAGAGGCAGAAGTTTAAGCCATACTGCTTGATAAAGTAATTGGTTTTCTAGATCTAAAAAATTTTGTAGGGTTTGGTTGGTTGGCTTGGTTTGGTTTTTTTTTCCCTTTCACTGCTGCCTATTCTCCTAAATAAATACACGTGTTCTGAATTGTATTTGATTGATTTAAATGCAGGGTACACCAGCTCTGTCCCAGTCTGGCATAGCAGCTGATGCGTTATTGAAGGGAACTATCACCCGGCTAGCTACAGAAGACAGCAGCCCAGAAAAGTGCCGAGAGGAAGCTTCAGCCAAAGGCCATGTTATTTATGAAGGCAAAAGTGGGCATATTTTATCTTATGACAGTGAGTATTTGTATATTCTATCTGATCAAAGTCAAGGCTGCAGCAGGTTCTGCTTTTATAATCCATAGCTGAAGTATATCTGATTCCAAGTGGATAGGTGTCAACCTCGGTCCCTGGGGTGGCATGCAGGACTGGTATTGACCTGCATGTGGTTTTGAGGGTGTGAGAATTAAAGTGATCCAGAAATTGTGCCTGCGTTCTGAAGAGTTTCTCGTACTATGTATTTAAAATATAGTTGAACTATTTAATTTCTGTCCCCCTTATTTCCAATTTGTCATGGAATATTTTTGTTTTGACAGGTTACACAAGCAAGTTTAAAATGATCTGTATTAAAATCAAAAGAAATGTATCATTTAACTTTGAACTTTGGTTGAAATACTGACAAATGAGAAACTTTGAACAAATACATTTTTAGCAAACTGTAAAAGATCTTTTTAAGGTTGAGATTTAATGTTACAATATTATATTGAAGTTGTGTTGTTAAAGTATTAATGACCTGTGGTCTCGTTAAGTGTAATGCTTGTCTTTTTTTTTTTTTTTTTTTATTGTCCACATTTCCTAACCACGCTCTTGTAAATTTTGCCAGCTATTAAAAATGTGCGTGAAGGAACAAGGAGTCCAAGAACTGCTCATGAAATTGGTTTAAAGAGAAGCTATGATACAATGGAAGGAAATATAAAGCAAGGAATGTCAATGCGGGAGTCTCCAGTGTCCGCACCACTGGAAGGTAAAAACAGCTGCTTCCAAGCTGTTTTGCGTTTTATCCAAACCTTTTGCATTGATGTAAGAGTTTTTAGAGTTATTTTACAGAGCAAACTAAAAGAGAACTTAGATTTAAGCCTTACTCTACTAACCAAATCCATGTAATAACCACTACAATTAAAGCATGCTGGAAATGTGACTGGAGTAGATACTAGTTTTCCTTTGTGTTTTGCTGGTGCGTTACCATAACTGCAGGTAGTTCAGCTAGCACGTACTCCTCTCAGGAGAGCTGACACATGTAGCTGACTCTTCACAGTCCCAGCGGGTTGTCGCAGAGCTCAAACAGCACTGAGTCATACTAGCGTGGACTCCGTGGAGACGCCCATCCAGGGAAATATTGGTCTCAGCCATGGCAGAGTAACTTGGTAACATGTTGGCGTGACCTTTTGCATTCCCGCAATAAACCTTTTAAATTATGCCAAGCAGAAGACTCGCACAGCTGCCGTGTCCTGCTTCAGGGCATCCCTAGTATTATTTTGATTTAATAAACTGTAATAAAACTAAGCCCGCAAAGGTCAAGTCAGGCCATTATATAACTTTTCTGATCATTTTAAAAAAATACAAATGAAAGAAAATGTTTCATGCCTAAACTATGGAGTCTTACTCCTTAAGTGCATTTTGTCCCATCTTTGCGTAGCCCTTAAAGGCTATTTTGTGTACATTTTCATCAGATGGAACAATACGAATAAGGGGTTTCTAGACTGTATATAGAAATGCAGTGTTGCCTTTAAATTGCTGATGCGCTTGGCTTGTCATCGGGCTCTTGGCATATGAGAAACTGCTCTGATACTTTTATGCTGTATCTCATTGCTCTGACACATTTTCTGTCCTCAAACTGTGGAAAAATTGAGTTGTTTGGGTGTTTGGTTTAGATTACTGCTGTAGGAACAGTAAATTCGACTCTTCCCAGATGATTCAGTATGAACTTTGATTAATTTGGAGGTTGCTGAGATATAGTTTGGGGTGTTTTTTTCTCTTTATTCCCCTTCCCATCATGAACACCTTTCTTTACTCAGTAAGGAAACAAGTGGAGTGCAAGAGCAGCAGTGACTGCTTTTGGGACAAGAGTTAAGCTTAATTATAAAAAATACCATGTGTTTTCTAAATATGTTAAAACTTGCAACATGAATACTTGAACTGAAAGATATTTTTTTAGGGCAGGATGGTGTTTATAACATGTTGATACAATGCCTGGCATACTGAGGCTCGGCCCTCTGGGCACTGCTGTGATACAGATGCTATCTGTAATGTATGTAAGAAGGAGGAGGTCTCTGTTGTTTTGGGATTGGTTTTTTTTTTTTTTTTGAACACTTGTTTAATTCTCTAAATTATGTTCATTTTAATTTTAGGTTTAATATGCCGTGCACTGCCTAGGGGTAGCCCACATGCTGAATTAAAAGAGAGAACAGTGTTGTCTGGCTCTATAATGCAAGGTAAAGTATCGCAAGTTTAGAAGGCAAGCATTAATTGTATCCTCAAAAATCTGGATTTCTGAACCTTAAAACTCTTATTAACTATGGTAGCTGTGTTAAAGGTGGAGCTTATTTTATTAAACATATTTTCAGAGCATAAATCAGCAGCTTTCTGATAGGCTGCATACAAAGCTAGTCTGTAAACAGCATTTTGTTTCTTTTTGGAAAACAGACTTTTTTTCATATGAATAATTGGTAATTAGCACTGTTTGGGTTTGTTTTTTTTAACGAACACTAACAATTCCCCGGACCTCTGAATATGTATGCTATTTCCTTTATTTCAGCATCTGACATGACTTGGGATGCTTTCACTAATAGATTAATATTTGCTCAGTATTATTTTTGTGGCGATTTTTTAGTCTTCAGAATATATTACTGTAGACTATAGCAAGCCAAAGTTTCTGTATTATGACATGTAGTTGGTTACTCTGTTTATGAAAAAAGAGACTTGGTAATTATTAATATTAGTAATGTGACTCTTTTTTTCTATAAAAGGCACACCAAGAGCAACAGCTGAAAGTTTTGAAGAAGGCTTGAAATACCCTAAACAGATTAAGAGAGAGTCACCTCCCATAAGGACATTTGAAGGAGCCATTACTAAGGGGAAACCATACGATGGAGTGACTACCATAAAAGAAATGGGTCGTTCCATCCATGAAATCCCAAGACAGGACCTATTAAGCCAGGAGAGTCGCAAGACTCCTGAAATGGTGCAGACGACCAGGCCAATCATAGAAGGCTCCATATCTCAGGTAAATACAAAAAGCACTACGAGATTCATACAGTTGCTTACAGACTCGGTAGTCAATCAGTTCAGGATATTTGAATAATGACAAATTGAGGGGGGATGTTTTAAGAAAGCTACCAACTTACAAAGCTTAAAAATATGTTTTGTGTATTAGAAAAACCCTGACGCTTCATCTGTAGGGAACACAATTGCGAGCAAATGTGAGAGAACTGACAAGTAATAGTCACTAAGATGCAGTTGTAGTCTGTGCTAATGTGATAGAAGCAATGAACTACAGTACCAGTAACATGTGTTTTTTAGTAGGAGTGAAACATTGGCAGGATAACCTTACCTGATGTTTTTTTTTTCCTTTTCAGGGCACACCCATAAAATATGAAAGCAACTCTGGCCAGTCTGCCATCAAACACAATGTAAAATCTTTAATCACTGGACCAAGCAAGCTACCCCGTGGAATGCCTCAGCTGGAAATGGTGCCAGAAAACGTGAAGGTGGTGGAGCGAGGAAAATATGAAGATGTGAAGACCGGGGATGCAGTACGTTCCCGTCACACATCAGTAGTCAGCTCTGGTCCCTCTGTTCTCAGGTCAACTCTTCATGAAACTCCCAAATCACAGCTGAGCCCTGGGATTTATGATGATACCAATGCTCGGAGGACACCTGTGAACTATCAGAGTCCAATGTCCAGGAGTTCACCCATGATGAATAGAGTTAGTGAGGGTATGTTATTCTTATCCAGAGTAAGACAAGAAGTCTTAATAATTTAATATCATGTTAAGCTTACTTTTAAACTGGTTTCTGTCATCCATTCTACTTTTTTTTTTTTTTTTTAAATTCTAATGGCTTCTCAGTTTGGAGGGTGGCTAGAAGGAATTTGAGAAGGCTGTAAGCTGTTAATTGACATAAGAAAATTAAAGTACTGTATTGTAACATGGAGGTGGGAAGGTAATTCAATCTCAATTTGCATTTGATTATGGATCACATTGAAACTGTTTTGAGGGCAGAAACTATTCCTAAATTATAGAGGTATCTAAACAAGGAAGATGATATGGTGAAGTGCAAGCAATCTTAGTTTGTGATAGAAAATGTTCTCTGTGATTTATTGTATCAGATTGCAGGGTCCTCTAGAACGTTCCTTGGGAGCTGGTGTATATTTACAGCTGAATTTTCTATTTGAAAATATGCATTTTATTAATTTGGGTTTTTCATTGTTTTTAGCTGGAATATCTTCTGGGAAGCCAGCGAATCATGAAAGGAAAAACACACTTACTCCAACACAGAGGGAGAGTGTGCCAGCAAAATCTCCAGTCCCAGGGGTTGATCCGGTAGTGACTCACAGTCCTTTTGACCCTCATCACAGAGGAGCAACTCCTGAAGTCTATAGGAGTCACCTCCCTCCTCATTTAGATCCTGCTATGCCATTTCACAGGGCTCTGGATCCTGGTAAATA
This sequence comes from Pluvialis apricaria, assembly GCA_017639485.1. Lineage (NCBI taxonomy): Eukaryota > Metazoa > Chordata > Aves > Charadriiformes > Charadriidae > Pluvialis > Pluvialis apricaria. The sequence continues at coordinate 5,006,492 of CM030024.1, forward strand.
TGTTTGTGTTATGTTTTTTAGTTTTAGAAATACTGTATGCTTCGCACAGAAAAAATACCTTTAAAAAGCAATTATCAATGGCCAGATATAATTTATAAGAGGATATATATACACACTGTTGTGGATTGATTTCAGTTTAGTTGGGGGGGTTAATATCTAACTTAGAAAATTACTAAAATATTATTGTATAATACTGTAACTCTCTTCTAGAAGCTGCCAGGTTGCTTCTGTTTTGCTAAAAAGTTCAGACAGTATCTTTTAAATATGTATTTGTGAAATATATTAAAAGCTTTCAGGAAGGCTATTTAAATAAGGATGTGGAAGATGCTCTAGAATAAGAGTGTAATCAGGACCCCTCTGTTCAGGACTGTGAATCATTCTTACTGAGGGATTATCAGGTTATTCCTGGTGATATTAAATACAGTAGACTTCCTTTTAACCTATCCATCAGTCTACTTCTGTGAGGTATTTTAACCTTCTTTAGGTATTTCAGTCCTTTACATTTTGAGAACTTCAGGATTTGTATTTTTAATCAAGTCTCTTCTCTAATGCATATCTCCAATCTGGATTATTTAGCTTTTTCTGTCTGCATACAGTGCATAAATTCAATAAAACGTCAGTCAGGATTAAAATGCTATTGTAATTCATTTGGTACTGGCTAGAGAGAATTGATAGCACTTCTCATTGAAGCTATATAAACATCTGAAACTTTCCTTGTTACAATTTTGCCCATGCTGCTTCCTAAATCTTCTTTTTTTTTCCTTCATCCTCAGCTGCTGCTGCTTACCTGTTCCAAAGGCAGCTCTCACCCACCCCAGGCTACCCAAGTCAGTATCAGCTTTACGCAATGGAGAATACACGACAGACAATCCTAAATGACTACATTACCTCACAGCAGATGCAAGTCAATTTACGTCCTGATGTAACAAGAGGATTATCTCCCAGAGAGCAAACTTTAGCTCTCCCGTATGCAGGAGCAAGAGGTATGCCTGTGTGTTTTCTGATGTTCTTTAAACTGTGTTTTGGATATGCGGTGTGGTTTGTTTGATTGGTTTGTTTTGTTGCTGCTTATAAATATCTGTGTTCGGATGCATAGATGCATGCATGCATACACGTGCATGTGTATAGATGTGTTTGCAAATGAGTTGTCACATATCTAACTGGCTTCTGTGGATATACAGGAAAACGGTATGTAATCAATATTGTTAAAGGGAAGGCTGTAAGGCTTATTAGTATTCAAGAAGCTAGACTGTTTTATGCTAGTTTAAAGTGATATTCAGAAGCATAATTTACTCATCTTCAAACTTCAGCGAAGAGAATTAAATCAAAATGAGAGCTTCATCAAAATGAAAATAAAAGCAACAGCTAAAAGGGTAAGGTTTGTGAAAAACAGGGTGGTTGTTTAAAGCCGGTATGTTAGAGCATTAGCAAATGTATGTGACCTGTTGCAGGGTGGGGAGAAGCCTAAATCAGTCTGGACATTTAACTGCAGCAGGAAGGAGCTATTAAAAGTAAAAAGACATCTCACAAAAGCGTAACTCCTCGAACAAATAAAATGGAAATCTTGGCAAGTCAAACGTAAGACCATAAAGGTCAAAAAATTGAGGAACAACTTATAAAGCCAAATGAACTAGTGACTTCTTCAGATACACCAGAAGCAAGAAACTTGGCAAAGAAACAGTAGGAACTGATAAATCATCAAAACTCAGAAGTAATGCCATAGAAGAAAAGGCCATTACAAAAAAGCAAAGCAACTTCTTTGCAACTTTGTTCCCTATGGAGAGATTTATATTTCTGCGATGGAGTTTTTCTTTATGGGACATGAGTTTGAAGGACTCTTTCACATTGAAATGTTGAACAAAGTCTGAGAACAAAATAATATAATGAATAGTTATGAATCCTTGAGGTTATGTGGCATTCCCCCAGGAGTCACAAACTTAACAGGAAAAGGTCAGTCTGCCAGCTTGGTTACTGGGTATGATAACCTGTCTATGAGTTAGATCAGTTTTGATAGCTATTGGTAGAATGGAAGATAGTCCTACCAGGCTAATTCCCTCGCATTTCCTAATTATCTTGGGGATAAGATATAAGATCTTGTAGTGTTTTAGTTGGTTGGAAAGGAAAGGATAAGTGGTTTTTGCAGTAGGGGAATTTATATTGGAGTTCCAGAGGGACCTGTGAATAGAAAAGGTCTGCAAAAGGGAGTGAATGATGTCAGATAATACCATTTTGCTAAAAGATGGGATTATTGAGTAGGGGTGAGCTGTATTTTTGCCAAGGGCAATTAAAGGGAGTGCTAGAAATGCCAATTCTGACTTAGTATGTTTCTAAATTGCTGATTGCCTGATCCAAGAGAGTATAACCAGCTGGAATGTAGTTCTCCACTTGCCTTATTCTTTATTTTTTCCACTAAACATTCACTGCTCACCATTATCAATGAACAGAATATATAATGCGTAGAGCACTGGTCTGTCCTTGAATGGCCATTCTCACCTGTGTCATCTCCTAACAGGAATTATTGACCTGAACAATATGGCTCCCACTATCTTAGTGCCTCATCCTGGAGGAACAAGCACACCACCCATGGAGAGAATCACGTATATCCCTGGTACCCAGCTTACGTTCCCTCCCAGGCCTTACAACCCTGCTTCTCTGTCACCAGGTAAGAACTCTTGTGATTTGGTGATGTCTCTAATCATCTGACGTGCTGAGATAATGGACCTCATTTATTTAGCTTTCATGAATGTGGTGTTTTGATATTTTCTCAGGGAATGCTTTTTGCGTGCTCTGCTTACTTGGATAGCAAAGGTTTTCTTAATTATATCCTTTATAGCTCCATTAGCAGCTGAAGGAGCGCTGACACATTCAGAACTTGCCTCGTTCTGTCAGGTCTTTATTTATAGTCATTTGATTATGATTTCACCAACCTCATATTACATGTGTTCAAGGGTGGAATTTGGGTCTATAAGCTGTCTAGTTTCTAACTGCATGGAAACCACTTTGGTAAAAGGCTGTTGAGCCTTCCACTGTCGCTGTATATTAAGCTTTTGTCTTCCTTAGGTAAGTGGATAGTCTTGAGTGGAATGAAAATGTATTTGGGAAATTTTGCTGTAAGTGGATGGCAGAATATATTAGCAAGTTTTTACATCAAATTGTGCTTAACTTGAGTATCTCTTTTTGCTACTTCATTTTATCTTGTGGACCTTCCAGGACACCCTACACACCTGGCAGCTTCTGCAGCTGCAAATGCTGAAAGGGAACGGGAAAGGGAGAGGGAGAAGGAACGGGAAAGGGAGAGGGAACGTGAGCGAGAGCGGGAAAGAGAACGAGAACGAGAGAGGGAGAGAATAGCTTCAGTCCCTGCTGAACTTTATCTTCGACCAGGTGAGTGCACATTGCTACATTTGGATCAGTTGTCTTGTAGACTGTAACTGCTCATTTTCTATAGCCACTGTTGGCAACGTGCAGCTTATTAACAACATACGACACAGTTTGGTTTTAGCCTGCGCTTAAGGCAGGTTCCTATTACCTAGCAGTTCTGGTCATAATTGCAACTTCAGCAAATGCCAGGCTTCTTGATCTTTCTGTCATAGCAGTGTGGTACCTGGGAATGGTGTGAATCCCAGTTATCGCAAGCACAACTTGCATGTCATTTAGAGCGTTGTAAACAGAATACTGCCGTTTAAACCTTTAATACATACAGTCGCATCTACAGTGGTGGAGATAGATGGGGAAAGGATGTGGAGGAGATGGCGTTGATACATATTTCTGCATTGTTGTAAGAGTGTTCTATGTATTTTTCATTTGTTCCCCTCTGCTCTGTGTTCTGTAGGTACGGAGCAGCCTGGCAGACCTGGCAGTCATGGATACGTTCGGTCCCCGTCTCCTTCGGTTAGAAGCCAGGAAAACATACTGCAGCAAAGGCCTAGTATTTTTCAAGGAACCAATGGAACGAGTGTAATCACACCTTTGGATCCTGCTGCTCAGCTACGTATCATGTATGTTTCTTAAATTACTGTTGCAGAGAGATCTGTTCTAATATTTGAGCTTATTAAAAGGTGCATTTAGCCTGAGGAAAATACTCCAAGATCAGGATAACCACTATCCAATTGCTCTTGAATTTATTGGAAATTCGTTTTCACCCAGTCCGGTTTGGATACAAATTAGTGTCACAAAAGCTTCACTTTGTTGTACACATGGTATGACTCTAGTTCTTGTTTCATGTGATATAATTCAGAATATTCAATGTTTGCCAACAGGCAGCTCACCCCTGGAGCTCCCTCTATTACTCAAGGGTTGCCAGCTTCCCGTTACAATACTGCTGCTGATGCCCTTGCAGCACTAGTAGATGCTGCAGCCTCTGCTCCTCAAATGGAAGTTGCCAAAGCAAAAGAGAACAAGCACGAAGGAACCAGAATAGAAGAGAATATGGGACGCCGCTCGGCTGTGGTTACTGAACAGCAGCAGATGGAACAGAAGACACTGGAGGTAGAAAAGAGGCCTGTCCAGTGCCCCTATACATCTGCAAATTTTTCTGGTGGCAAGTCCCAGGGACAGTCTTCATCAGTAGTCTATTCAGAGGCTGGTAAAGAGAAAGGACCTCCTCCTAAATCCAGGTACGAGGAAGAGCTGAGAACTCGAGGAAAGACTACAATTACTGCTGCTAACTTCATAGATGTGATCATCACTCGACAGATTGCTTCAGACAAGGATGCACGAGATAGGGGCTCTCAAAGTTCAGATTCTTCCAGTAGTTGTACGTATCTTAGTAACTATCTACTTCTTTGCTGTCTGTCTTAGCCTTTTAGGGAGATAATAAGCTGTGAAATGATTCTGATGTTTAATGATAAAATATACAGCTCTGCACAGTAGAGACACTTATATACTTTGCACTTATATGCAAATGCAGTTTTTGCATATAGTGACTTAAGATTCTTGCAGAATCAGTGTTGTTTGCTTTGTTCGGATTCTATCCTACAACATGAAGTGCAGAATAATAAAACTAATGTTATCAGAAGTCATGAAACCTAAAACTATTTTGTTTACATTGGAATATTGCTTTATGGAAATATTTGTTTCACCATGGTTATCACGAGAAAGACAGTGTTTTGACTTTCATTTCACTGGTATCATTTTAGTGGAAGCACTAGTGTTGCTATATATGGGCAACAAAAATCTTCTGTGATATTTACACCTTATTCCACAACCTTTGCTTGGTATTCAGTATCCTCCCACCGGTATGAAGCTCCTGGAGATGCCATTGAGGTGATCAGCCCTGCAAATTCACCTGTACCTACCCAAGAAAAGCTACAGCCCTATCAACAAGAGACACCTAAACCAAGCCAGGCAGAGAGTAAGTTTATTTGCACGTGCCAATATTGTCTCAATTATCTTGCTTGTATTTACCAGCTCCATGAACTCATAATAAAGTTAAAATATCTCAGGAGTCTTTAAATGACTGCTTATCGCATTCCTAACTTTGCAGAAACTTCTGTTGGAAGTATGTTGTTGCAGTGATCTGTGGAAAAACTACAGCAAATGTATTGGCATTGACACTTGGCATTAAACAGAGCTCCTTTACATTAGTGTAGCTGATTTAATAAGAAATTTGTTTGCAATATATTCTTTAAAATTACTGCATATTGGTGTTGATGCTGACAATTTTTACTTATTAGTAAAGCTCAAACTATTACAGTACTGTTTGCAGGTGAGAAATGAGCTGAAATTCACCTGCACTGTGGCATGAAGCTTTATTTATCTATTGGAAATTTTGGCGCCTATATATGAAAGGGGAAAAGGTGGTTATCACACAGGATAGCTAAAATCTAATGCAGAAACACCACATCTTTTAAATTTGTAGGCGCAGAACTTTCAAACCTTGATGCTTCAGTAATACTGTCTTAATAGACCGACCTTTCCTTCTTCAACTAGGTGACCCAAACAGGCAATATGAGGGGCCGATTCACCGCTATAGGACACAACAGGAACCCCCTTCACCCCAACAACCTCCACCTCCCTCTTCCCAAGCAGAAGGGATGGCACATGTGCCCAGGACCCATCGACTTATCACCCTTGCTGATCACATCTGTGTAGGTTTAGTTGCATGCGTCTTTTCAGATATGAAGAGTTATATTTTGATGATGGAAACATGTTTTGGAACATAATAGTCCTGTAATTATTAGTTTTACTTGAGGATATTATACAATTATGTGTCTGAATTTATGATCCTCTGATTAATTGCTATCAGTCTCATATTCATCTAGTTCATGAATATGGATGCTCTGGCCAATGTCTGACCAATATCTCTCTTCTGTTTTTTTTTCTTTTTGGTCACAATCAGCAAATTATTACACAAGACTTTGCTAGAAACCAAGCAGCTTCTCAGGCTTCTTTGCCGCCTCCCACCACTACATTCCAGAATTCCACCCCTGCTCCAGCGCCTGTTTCTACCCGTGCAAAGACATCGAATCGCTACAGCCCTGAGTCACAGTCACAGTCTGTCCACCATCAGCGGCCAGGTGCTAGAGTGTCACCTGAAAATCTGTCCGACAAGTCCAGGGGAAGGTAATGCGTGTAATCAGTTTAACTGCAAATTTAATTAATGCTTAACTATGATATTTATAAAAAATAGCGCAGTAATCTTGATGTAGATCAGAAGTAGAGGTATCTTTTGGTCTTTTTTTAGGCAATGTCTGTCTTGCACTGTTTTTGGCAATTGTTTGGCTCCATAACATAGCTTTTAATTGTTATCCCTTCACTTATTCTTAATTTCCAGTCTTTAGAGGGGTGAAGATGTTTAATTACTTAGAACTTATCAGAGTCATTATGGACAATTCAAAGTCATCTTTTTGAGATTGCCAGAGTAAAGCATGTAACATATATAACTAGACCCAAGTAGCTATGCAACAACTGTAATTACATATGTTGACTACTGCATTACATGCGTTAAGAGTACTTATCTGTCTCTGAATTATGGATGTAGACCTGGAAAATCTCCAGAGAGGAGTCATGTCTCTTCAGAGCCCTATGAGCCAATCTCGCCACCTCAGGTCCCGGTTGTACATGAGAAACAGGAAAGTGTTCTTTTGCTTTCCCAAAGAACTGAGCCTACTGAACAGAGGTATGTATAAATCTGAATTTTAAAAACATTACTCTGGATCTTTGTGCTGCAAACAGTATCTTTAGTAAAGAGCAGTTTAAGCCATCTTCCTCTGGTACCACAGGCAAGTTGTTAATCATCGTTGATCCTTTTGGCCTAGCATTCAAAACTTGCTACTTGGAACATGCTTTGGGAAGCCTGAGTGAAACCTCATCTGTATCTATTCTGTCTTAAGTTTCTTGGTGCAAGCAGTGTGTTCTGTGTCATATCTGATAGAAAACATTATAACGAAACTCCTTGTGGGTGACAGTTCTGTCAACAGCAGCATGGCCAGCAGGTGGAGGCAGGTGCATCTGCCCTTATACTCCACTCATGAGACCCCAGCTGGAGTAGTGTGTCCAGCTCTGGGGAGCCCAACATAAGAAGGACATGGACCTGTTGGAGCAGGTCCAGAGGAGACCATGAAGATGATCTGAGGGCTGGAGCACCTCTGCTGTGAGGACAGGCTGAGAGAGTTGGGGTTGTTCAGCCTGGAGAAGAGAAGCCTCCAGGGGAGACCTTAGAGCCCCTTCCAGTACCTAACGGGGCTACAGGAAAGCTGGGGAGGGACTCTTGATCAGGGAGTGTGGCGACAGGACGAGGGGTAATGGTTTTAGACTGAAAGAGAGGAGATTTAGATTAGACATTAGGAAGAAATTCTCTCCTGTGAGGGTGGTGAGCCCCTGGCGCAGGTTGCCCCGAGAAGCTGTGGCTGCCCCATCCCTGGAGGTGTTCAAGGCCGGGTTGGACGGGGCTTGGAGCACCCTGGGGTGGTGGGAGGTGTCCCTGCCCAGGGCAGGGTTGTGGAAAGAGATGATCTTTAAGGTCCCTTCCAACTTGAACCATTCTATGATTCTATGGTGACTCTATGAAAACTGAAATGGTTTTCAGGGAAAGGTCCATTTTCTATAATTTTTATTAAATAATTCAGGCGTCTCCGGCCTGATCGGCTTCCTGGATACTGTCCTGGTGAAGTGTGGAGGAACCCAGGCTTCCAACATGCATGATTCTAGAGAAGCTTATCACAAAATGTGACGAAGTTAAGGAGGTTAATTTCCAGGAGGTGTGAATGGGGTGTCAGGAGGTCCATGCGTGGGGCAGCCCTGTTTCCCAGGGCTATTTGTCAGTCTGCCAGATCTGCAACGTACAACTACGTGGGATCCCTGGCAGACTGTATCAGTGCTGGTGTCTTTGGACGCCTGGCAGATGCACATTGGAATGGATGCTTCTGTCCTTTGCTGCCTGCTGAAGAAAGAGTAGCAGCCAATGTGCTCGCCCTGTACTTATTTAAGGCTCAATTTGGTGAAATTGATTCTTTTTTTTCTTATTTTGCCCCTCCACTCTGCAGTTGCTGGCAGCGCTGGTGCAGTCCGTGATGGATGTTAGCTAGATGCGAAGGGATTTTCAGGAGCATGGCAGGGAGGATTTTTAAGGGTCTTAAAATTCTAAGGGTCTTGGCCTAGGAAACCTAGAGTCTTTCTCTTTTTTTACTTTGTTTTTAGATGATTTTTAAAATTTAAGTATGGGGTGGGTTTGGTTTTTTTAATTAAAGCTGATTTGCCAGATTGCTGCTGCTTAAACAAAGTCAAGTATTCTAAGCACCACAGTGATCATTTTTTACCCGCTTTTGAAAACAGTGCAAGTTGTTCGTGACCGTGGTATTAGCTTAGATTTTTCACCTGAATTTTTTCATGCTTTAGTTGTTTTGTTTTTTTCTTAAAACTCTGTAATTGGAATACTGCTGCTTTTATCATCTTTGTAAACAGCCTAAAATTTGCATATTTTAGATCTGAAGATAAAATGCACCTCTTGCCAGTTTGACATTTACTTCAGCGATTTTTTTTTTATGCTAATGTGACAAAAATTATGTGCAGAAAGTGTGCCAGCTACTGTGAATGTAAAATTGATAAGGGGTATGAAATACAGAATGTGGATCCTGGTCTGAATTTGTGCCATAGAGCAAGGACGGCTAACTGGCAGCTCTTGAGCCAGATTCCAGTCCGTAAGGTTATTTTACCTGATTTCTAAGAATGCCCGAAATAGCTTATTCGCTTGGACCATGTGGGACGGGTGGGTGAGCAGGCTTAAAAAGAATTACAGCTTTTTTAGTGGCATACTGGGGACAAGAGTGAGAAGGAGATTATAAATAGGGGGAGCAGCTAGAATGGGTGTTTGGTCTTCTAGCTTAAACATTTTGTTTAAAAAAAAAAAAACATTTGCAGTGCAGGTTGCAAGGCAGAAATAGGCATCCCTGAGATAATTTGTAAGAGCAGCATCTCTGTACCACTCTCCAGCACAGACAATGACACGGTCACGCTTTCTGTGAGCTGTAGGATCTTAAACCCTGTTACCTGGATAAAGCAGATGTTCTTGGAGAGTCACTAGAGTTCTCTAGTCCCAAAAACACAGGCTGAGGAAAAAGTTCGAAAGCTCATATGAATGTTGGCAGTTTCTGCCTGACTGCTTTTGGAAAGATTTGAATGTACATCTTGAAAAATGTTCTCTCTCTTTGACATGTTGGTCTTGGCAGGACTGACTCTCGCTCTCCAGGTAGTATAAGCTACCTGCCTTCGTTTTTCACCAAACTTGAGAACACTTCACCAATGGTAAAATCCAAGAAGCAGGAGATATTTCGAAAGCTGAACTCATCTGGTGGAGGTGACTCTGACATGGGTATGCAGGACTTGCCTTCTCACTGATTTTTTCCGGCTTAAGCTGTACATGACTGCCATCCACAGATGTCCTAACCTAAATATGTTTCAAGTAACTTGTGAATGAATATAAATCTATGAATATAAAACACATATATAATAATTTATGACCAAAGGACTGGAAGATGATTAGATTATTATTGTTATAATTATTGCTGGTATGTGTAGCACTGCCATGTTTAAGCTTTTTAATGTTTGATTTAAGAGATGGAAATGGTTTGTGTAAACCACAGAAAAACACATAATTAATGAGCTGTTGAAACCTGACATTCTAGTTAACTTTGTGTCTGTATACAGTTTACTTCATATCAACATTAACTATTACACATTTTCTTTTCTGGAAAGATGTCTTACAGACTGAATGTTTTGTGTTTTCTTGGCCTTATGATTATAGCTGTTAAAAGGATGTATTTTAATATAGTTTCAGTAATGTATACTGACGTGGTGGAATATGATACTACAACTATATTTTTGCTTTTCTCCTAGAAACCTTAACAAAACTTTTATCAAAATTATCAGTAGTAAGAGTTTAAGCTGTTTGTGAACTCAATACCTTATAGAAAGTGTTCATTTGAAAGTGAGTGCTCTTGCATTGAGCAACAAATTAATCTCCTTCTGAGAAACAAGGCTGTGTCAGTAAGGGTTGCAGTATTCTTTTTATTTGATCTCCATTGTGTGCACGGTAGATTTTGCTGTGTTGAAAATTTTGTGTGCGTGCTTGGCATACAAACACACTTTCCATTGCTGCCAATAAGCTTTTAACTTATACATTGAATTTGGTGTTATGGTTGAAAATCTTTATTCTCAAATTGGACATACTATAGGTAATACCTGTGTGGGAACTGTTTAGCCACTCCAAAGTTATTGTCATTAATTTTTTAAATACATACAAATACTCGGCCTGTAAGGTTCATATGTTAAAATACGTAGTTAGCAAATCAAATGCAGCTTTGCGTTTTTAAGTACATAGATTGTGAAACTTCAAAAAGTCAGTCTGCTTCCTGAAGTAACATCTTTAAAAGAAGGCTAACGATGACATTATAAGATACTTTTACCCTGTATAGACCATTTTCCTGAGAAATAGATGCACATTCATCTTAAGAGATTGAGAAAGAAAAAATAGAACATTGAAAATATTTCAAAGTAATTATACCTCGTGCATTAGGACTAGTGGTGATCACTTGTAGTGATCATCAGTACTAGAAAACTCAATGAAATGTTGTGCTTTAATTGCAGCAACTGCTCAGCCAGGGACTGAAATATTCAATTTGCCAGCAGTCACTACCTCAGGTAAGATTTTCAGTAGAAGCAGCAATATATGTTTCAGAAAAAGTAAACTAATGTAATATCTTTCATTTATGTGCTTTGGGGAGCCCAGTAAATGAGGAAGATGATGAACACTTAGAAAGTAATATCCTACATGAAAATTTGTTTCCTGTATCTTTGGGAAAAGCAAAAATTATCAAAGGAAGTTTCAGAAAATATTTTAAATGTTTTATTTGTGTGCTCTGCAAATCCCACACAGAGGTAGAAGTCATGAAAAAATGGTTAGTGTCTCACTTAGATAAAGACAGTGTAGCTCAGCAAAAGTTGGGATTATTAGTTCATCAAATGTAGTTTACTTTATAAACTGTTGTATTTAAAATACTAATAATTTTTTCTATTATAAATAATAAAGCCCCCATACTTTCTATGAAATGGGGAAATGAAACATAACCCATCATTTTACTGCGTTAAAGAGGCGAGTGAGGCTGAGAATTGAACTGAAATGTGGGAGATAAGAACTGCCAAATCTGAATCTTGAGTTGTACTACAGATCGACTTTACATGATTTGGGGCAGTTGCTGCCCCTTCTTGTACAGTGCTTCTGTCTTTTATATGGAGAAAGTACTGATTTCCATTAATTTAGATGGAAGACAAGCTTTTGGAATAAATATTTGCCACGCATCACACTTCATAAGACAAATTAGTATGGATCATTAATGAGAAAAGTATTCTTCTGGTCTCTTACAACTGAATAATAGCTGCAGGTTTTACTTAACATGCTATCACAATCAGCATGCTCAGCTTCCTTTGCTATTAAAAAAAAAAAAAGTAAAATTTACCCTCTTGCAAACAGTCTGACATTTAGTGGCACTAATGACGTAGCTCTTCAGTGTTTGTTGGCATGTCTAACATGTAGCCATTGTGAGCTGCTTTGGAGCATGTAGCTTTGCATTTAAAAAAAAAATAAATCTCATCTTTGGGTTTTTTTTTCCCACCTTTCTGCCTCTCTCTAAAATCTTTTCCCATATCCCTTTGTAATTTCTCTGAGATGTTTTTTGCCTCCCCTCCCACCTTTCCCTGTGTGTTTTCTTTTATCTCCCAGGTGCAGTCAGTTCTAGGGGTCATTCCTTTGCAGATCCTGCCAGTAATCTGGGTCTAGAAGACATTATTAGGAAGGCATTGATGGGAAACTTTGATGACAAGAGTGAGGAACATGGAGTTGTAATGTCACAATCCATTGCGGTAGCACCTGGCAGTTCCAGCGCTGCAGTATCAGCAAGTAATGAGACGCGTAGGGAAGAAGCTAATCCATCACCAAATTCAGGTGAGGTATTGCAGCTCCTAAATATTTCATGGTCTTGAAGAAAAAAAATAAATAAGGGTTTCAATAAATTCGGTGTCACTGAAAAATCACTGTCTTTCCTCAGGAAGCCATAAATGGTGTTTCCATTCCCTCTAGTGGTCCTGGCTTTTAAAATGGTGGTGGTGCCCTCAGGAGCATTAGCCAGTATTTCTTGGACCATGACAACACTGATGCAACAGGGAAGAGATAACGGTGTATTAGATACCTGCAGCTTCTCAGTGGTTTGATGAAAATGCATGCGTAGCACATCACCTATAAAGAACGTCTGACAGTGGGAACTAGCTTGAACTGAAAACATCTCCCTTCCTAAAAATGGAAATATGACTCCATTGTGATGAGAGCAGGGACTTTCTAGCAATAGTGTTAGACGACTGCCTATACAGTCACTAATTGTAGTAAATCAGCATGCCAGAAGGCACCAGTGTGAAACCCCTGTTTGCCATTAAGTGATAATTTATAGAAACAAACATAGGTTAAAATGCAGTGTAACATTTTTGTAAAATCTGTCCCTACTGTTTCCAGGAGGGGGAGTCAGCAAGCAGAAGCTAATCAGCAAGTCAAATAATAGGAAGTCTAAGTCTCCAATTCCTGGACAGGGGTATTTGGGAACCGAAAGACCTTCTTCTGTCTCATCCGTACATTCAGAAGGGGACTACCACAGACAGACTCCAGTGTGGGCCTGGGAAGATAGGCCTTCATCAACAGGTGAGAAATGGGTTTCTTTCAAACTTAACAAACCAGATGTGATATTTGTAGAAAGGTCAGATGTAGACATACTATAACACTGGTACGTTGGTCAAAAGATTACAGCATATAAGGATTTTCTGAAACAGAATTTCTGTTAGTCGTCACAACCAAAACCAGACTGTCTTTCAGATACAGATCTCTTAGAACAGCTCATGTTTTTCACTTGGAGAAACTCTCTTTGATTCAGGTTCAACACAGTTCCCTTACAACCCGTTGACGATGAGGATGCTCAGCAGTACACCGCCAACATCCATTGCGTGTGCCCCACCGTCCATGAGCCAAGCAACCACTCACCAACAGAACAGGATATGGGAGCGAGAGCCTGCACCACTGCTTTCAGCACAATATGAGACTCTGTCTGACAGTGATGACTGAACTATGCAGACTTTTTTTTTTTAAATAATTTGCGGGTCAAAAAAAGAAATCTATTTTTGACTTGTGCCCATAGAGACTTTCCAAGAGAGCAAGGGCCACACAGTGAAGAATTGATGGAGGGTCCGTTAAACGCCTTCTGCACAGGCCGTGTGTTGGAGGATCGTGATCAAGAAGGTTGACTTACTAAAGATAAATATGTAAAGAGTTTTTAAAAATGTGGACTATTCCTGTTCTACATCTATTTGTAAAGAAAACCATAACGTCTTTAAATCATTCTTCTGTAAATAGAGAGTACTTTTTGCAGTGTTTTTTCCCTTGCTATAGTATCTGGTGTACTTATGTTCAAATCATTGCCTAAACTTTGGGGGTCATTTTGTAATTTTTTTTAAGCATTTTCTCCAGTATAGAGTACTCTTCATAACCCCAGCCTCCCTACCAGCCTAGCCTAACCATAACCCTAGCCTCCCAGCCAGCCTAGCATCATTGCCCATTTAATGCCGTGCCACTTCTTGCAGGCATTGTGCTTTTATATAATTTTTTTTTCCCTAGACACACTTTCTCAGTGGTGTTCAAGCTTTTGTGAAAATGTTGATTTTTAAGACTGACCCCTTAATAATTCTGTACATTAACATAGTCCGGTTCGCTGGAATAAGATGATATATTTCTTTTGAATTTTAAATTCTGCCACATTGTAAATTTTTGGTGCAGTTGGTTTTATTTAGCAACACTGCAGAAATATTATTGCATGGGTATGTTATGGTTCATTTTTAAAAGGATAAAAAAAAAAAAACCAAACAAAAAGAACAGCTTCTGGAGGCATACCTCACTGTTATGCACACTGGGAATTTTAACTGTACCCCAAAAGCCTATCGTAGTGTTGTTCTGTTTCTGCATTGTATGCAGTCAAAACAGGCTACTAAATTTTACTGTCATATTTAACCACAGCAAATGGCTTATCTGAACAGAGGCTCTGGGCGGGTTGATAAATCCTCTAAGAAGAAAAACCTCTACATCCCAAGTTTAAATAAAACAAAACGCTTTTATAGAATAATTGAGCAACACACGAGTGAACTACTTGGCTACTGTTACAACCAGTTTGAAATAGGTACTGTGATTTTTACCTTCCTCCAGTCTGATTTTAAAATCTTTATGTAATGATTATTTTAAAGTCTGCGTCCCAATCCCTAGCCCTATAAGCAAGCTTTTGGTGGAAGTCCTTACAAATGCTTGGCTTAACTCCTAAAGTGTGCAATACTTAGGGTGATTTTTAATTTTTATTTTTAAATTGTATATGGTACTAGGAGAGTCTCCTTAATCATTCATCTATCAATGCCTGCTATGTATACCTACATCTGGTTAGTGATATCACAGGGTCTCCTGACATCCATCTTCAAAAGCATCGTATTTTTTTGCTGCACTGACCTCAGGAAGTGAATTTTAATCTTCTGGGGTAGAAGGACTGATTTACAGATAGCACTGATTTGGGGGGTGGCACGGTCTGTCAGATTCCAAACTGCTTTTGCATCTCATTGATGAAGAGTCTTTGCCTTGAAGTTATTTTCCAGTCGAAATATTTTAATTTAACACTGTATTTGCGATACGTTGTATGGAAGGTATAACGCAGCTGTGTAACCTTAAGCCATGTCAGCTCTACATCTTACGGAAGGACTGTAACAGTCCAGTTACAAACAGGAAGAAGTATCAACAGCAAATTTATCAATATCAATTATTACCATACTTTAGAGGAAAGCCTTTTTGCTCGAAGTGTGGGAAAGAAAAAATCCAAAGGAACTCATTTGGAAACCTGACACTGTGTTGCAAATACAGAATTATTGTGCTACTTTTTTAAACACTGCATCAGAGTAGATGAGTTGGCAGTCTTAAATCTCCTCGTGGTCTTTCTCTAAGAAAGATTTTTCTCACCTGCTCATCCTTTACCCTTCTGGCTTAAAGTAGTGACGTTTTCATCCTGTTTGTAGACCTGTGCTCTTATTTTAACTTTTTTGTTCCCACAGCAACATATACTGGAAAACAAGTTGATCTGCCCTTTCTGTAGATTTAAATTTGGAGTGGAGAGTTAAGTTCCATTCTAAAACTCATTTGTTCTCACTTTTAGTGTAACAAATACAACGTGCAAGAGGCATGTACAGACCAATGTCTTTGCTAACTGTACAGTAAGTATAGCATGTTCATTGCAAAGCTTCATGTTATTGCTGCTGCAGCAGCAAGATATCCAAAGTAGGATAGTCACTTTCTCCTAAGATACAGCTTGAGTGGCATTTGCACATAAAATGTTGCTGCTTTTTTGTTTGTTATCAGAGTTCTAACTTCTCCAGTGTAAAAAACCTCTCCAGAGCCTAAGTTAGGGTTTACCACAATTCCAGTAATCTTCAAGTATGGAATTACATCTGACCTGTTTCAAACAGGAAGGTGTTTGTAAATCATGTTTACAAAGTGTAGTTTACTACAAATTTTTAACTGATTTCTGATCAGCGCTTTCACAATGCTTTCATCTTGATATGTTTCGTGATTCTGATATGAAATCATTTAAGACTTGAAAAACCCATGCATCATAAAACTCAACTCTTTTTTTTTTTCCACACTATGTCTTCAGTAGACAGTGACTTCTGGATTCAGACCAATCAATAAAGGGGATCAGTTCTCCATTTGCTTTTCCTGTGTCTCCCTCTTGTTTTGCAGCATCAAGCTATGTTCATGAGAACAGGCAAAACACTTCCCTTAGGGGGTGCTGCAGGGTTCCCAGTTAACGCTCCTGGAGTGTCTAAGGTCTGCCACTTAAAAACCAAAACCCAGAACTTTAAAGATCGGCTCTAATGTGTTAGAGCCTTTCTGTCAGTACAAGCGTACCTGTAACAGCCATATTTTTACTTCCTAGCCTGCTGAGAACAAAGCTGTATATGCGACTTAAGTTTTTCCAGCTTCAATGAACATCTACTCTAGAAAACCTGCGTGCCTCTTCTTAGCTGAAAGTTAAGCAGAGCTGAAGCCACTAATGTTACTGTAAGTAAACTAAAAATGGTGCAATTATCATTAAGGGTTGTACCAACCAGCTGAAGTGCTTATAAACAAGAGGTTAAAATAATGCTTGGTTAGTGACAGAATTACAGTTAGTTCTACTATCCTAGCTAAACAGGGATTTGATAACTTCTGGTTTAATTCTCCTTTGTCTTTAACATTAGGCTTCCCTGCAGGACAAAACTAAAAAATTGTTTTATAAGCAGACTGTTCATCATAGATTCACATGAAAACATATAGCTTCCAAACCTGGCAGTTTGTACATACCATCTTTTCCAACAGGAAGCCTCAGCATTCTAGCACTGACCTATCCAAGAAAGGAGGACAGCTTTGGCACTTCATGTGCTCTTGACTGGAGTAAGGTAGCGGAGTGTTTTATTTCTGACAACAGCTCTGGTTACAGTCTCACCCCTCATCTGAGAGGGCATGTTCTATCTTTGGATGCTAAATGCTTTGAAGAAAAACACTTGATCTTCAGGCAACCTGTTTGAAAAGGACACGGAGCTACAGCTCTGTCGTAGTATGGGTATAGTCTGGGAAATGCTCTGTTGAAGTTAATAGATACTGAACTGTAGCACTGACAAAAGTACACCCTGTTGTGCTAGCCAGCATGTAAGGAGTGAGATAATTCCTGCCTGTTCTTTTTCATGACTTAGCTTTAGTACAGCCCTGTTGTGAAAGTGAATACTTCTGTGAACAGTTAGGAGTACCAAATGACTACTGCTTGACTGAAGTGCAAGGATTAATACCAGGCTAGACTTGCACTTTGCTGGCAGTCGAGACAAAGTCAGATCACTAGCACAGTAGGTCTCTCCAACCATAGACTACACCACAATTTACATAGTTAAGATTTCACAACTTTATTTTGGGCTAAGTTGTTAGGCAATAGCAGCCCCTCCTCTTAAGCAGTCCTTAAACTCCTCATTGCTGTTCCCCTGGAGAATTGCACCAAACTGGTCCCAGGCTGCTTGTACTGACCAACCCTTGCTGCTGTCAGCCACCTCAAGGTGGGACTCCATGGCCAGACTTATTTGGAGCCCTTTCTCCTCTTGGCCAGCTCAGCTAGTTCTTCCTGGATATGCTGGGCAGAAGCAACATCTCCCTTCTGTTGTGCCTGCTTGAGAGCTTCTTTGTACACTTGTTTTGCTTGCAGAAAGTCTTCTGTAGCAAGAGGAGAAAGCAGCATGGCTAGCCAACTACATCAGCCATTTTCAGAGTCCCCTCCTGAAGCGGACCACATGCAAAGGGCAAGCAAGGACTCCTTGGAACACATCGGGAACTAGGGAGGTTCAGAAAACATCCAGCATAGGGTGCCAACTATGAGAGCTACACAGCAGCAATGACAATGGGACAAAGTGCTGCTTCAGCATTAAAATCTCATAATAATAAGTCTCAAGCATGTCTTCTGTCCTTCTGGAACCAGTTACTGTACATACAGGACAAGGGAAACAAGATCCCCGGCAACCTTTCAAGTCAGATGCACAAGTACTGCATTTATCTTGGACAGGATCCGCCAGCAGCTGAATTTTATTTGAACACAACACAGGTTGCCTAATCAAAGTCAGCAGACCTACTGCTTAAACTAAAAATAGCAACACAAAAATAATGCTACAGTTCAATCCTACAATACAGGTATCTGCAGCCAGCACAAGCACAGTGACATAGGCTGGACACTTATTTACCTACCTTTGTGCATCAGAATTGCTGCCAGGTTATTCAGCACCATGTGCTCCTCAGGGTGCTGAGTCTCCTTTGCCAGCTCAGCTGCCCTCTTCACATAGGAGTATGCCTCATCGTAGTGCCCCTGAGCATCCAGTACAGTTGCCAAGTCGTTCATCAGAACCACAGTCTGCACCAGGACAGAAAAGGAAGTCTCAGAGCAAGACTTGTGTAGAAGTCTGGGGCAGCAGAAGCACCACATTCATACCCCTGTCACACTAGTAAAAGTATTTCTTTCAGTAAGAAAGTGTCTTATATTATCAGCATGCTCATTCTTCCTGGCTGGAAAACAGAACCTAATTTCATGCTGTGTACATTTGATGCCAGCAAAGCTGCTTTTAAGGCTACCTCATTCCCTAGGAGATTAGCCTTTCTTTCCCTAGTAGTCCAACTACCATTACACACATCACCTGCGGATGAGTCTCTCCCTGAACATCATTTGATATCTGCAGAGCCTTCTCATACATTTTTTGGGCCACAGGGAGCTGGTTAATGTTTAGGAGATAGCGAGCATAGGAGTCTAGGCTCATCCCAAGCAAGAGACGGGTGTTGGCCTTTTCTTCAGCTGCAAATAGAGAGGAGTGGAAGTGATCACTTCTACAAGATCAAGCATGAGTCTCCATCCTACAAGAGTAGGAAACTCATGTGGTGTGAAGACAATGGATTGACATGAAGATGGTATTTAGGCAATATGGAAAGCAACATCGAGGACAGGGTAATGGAGAAAAGACAATGAGAGAAGCCTTTGGCAGAGAAGGCAGTCTCACCTGGTAAGACGTCCTCAGGCAAGTCCTTTTGCTTGGCAATCTTCTCCTCTAAGGTCAGGATGCAGAACTCATAGCCAGCTAGGGCTAATTTGTGCCTGCAATTTACAACAACTCAGCAAAGCAAGGCTCCTTCCATCCCTGAAGGGGATGAACACTTTTAATCCCTCATTCTAAAGGGCCTGTAAACTTTTCCCTTCACCAGAAGCTTCTTGCCCTCAGTGCTCTCTTCTTGATCATGGCCTGGATCCTTAAAGGGTAGGTAAAGGGATCCAAGAGGTGGAGAGGGCCCCCTCCCCCCAGATAAGGCCAGCTCAGGCAACCCATGCCAATGCTCCACTGAAAAATGAAGCTATGAGTTACCAGCCATCAACAGCATTCAAAAGCCCTCTCTCCTGTGAGGTGTGGATTTAAAACTAAAGAGTGATAATATCCTCTGTGGCTGCTTCTGCCCTAAGCTGGACAATCACTGTGCTACATGACAGTGGGTAGGCAAATATCATGCCAGTTGGAACCCTGATGGTATCTTGGCACAGCAAAGCTTTCTCAGGCACTCTATTCTTAGAGGAAAGAGCCTCTTTCTTCACTGGCACTGTGAAGCTGAGATTAAAGCAAAAGATGCCTTTAGCAGGGAACTCACTGTTTCTGAGCAGCATAGATACTGGCCAGCTTGAGGGACATCTCAAGGATTGCATTGTCATCCTGCCAGGAGGACACACAATGCAACTGTTACTCTTCTTGCATCTCGCCTGTAGAAACATTACTTTGCCAAAGAACAAGTTTTGACCTTGAAAATGCCCATCCCCTTAAAGGAAGTTCTTGAGAAGCCAGCAAGCTCAGAGCTAGTATTGCCGGTTTCCAGTAGGAGCTATTACAGCACAAGAAAAAGGCCAAGGAATTGTTAATACTCCCCCCTGAAAGCCTTTATCAGAAGAACATACCTCCTTCGTGTCCCCTGCAAGCAAATAGCTCATGCTTGCTTTGTAGAGCTTTTCTGCCTGCAATGAGAATTTTGAAGAGAATACTGAGGAATGACAGCAGTTAAAACAAAAGATCTCTACCCTTTATGGGGGCAGACTACTGGGAGAAACCTGTTTCATAATTTGTGGCGTTTATGTTGTATGTTGAGACCAGTCAGAAGTGGAAGGCTAACTGGAGCCCAATGGTACTACCAACTCATGGGTCCTTCCAGTTTCTACTTTAGGACTGCTACACCAGCTGTGAGTTTACCACATCTGTGTGCCTTCAGGGCTTTTCCAGACTCTCCTTGGGACAGTATCTAAATATCTGACTGTGGCATTTGACAGTGAGAAGTATTCCTTTCCTTGCACCATGCTGAAGCTCAAAATTTAACTGTGAAAGCATCTTTCTTAGCAACATGTGCTCCATGGGACTGCAGTCCCATGGCATATTATTTTGCTTTATACTGGGAGATCTCTGCCTCACAAATCTCAGTATGCAGCTTGTCACAGCACGCCACACCTTCACCATCTTGCATAAGATGTCAGCCTCGTAAAATTCAGAGGTGGGGGGGGGGGGGGGAACCCAGAGTTACTCACGTTGTCCAGCTGTCCCTGCATGAAGGCCACGTTTGCCATCTGGAAGAGACAGTCAGTGCTGAAGCTCCGCAGGGGCTGCGGGGACCAGCCTCGACACGACCCCTTCTCATTCTACCTACACATCCACCACAGCCCCAGTACACAGCACTACGCCCTCCTCAAGGGACCCGCAGCCCCACGACGCCTTCCAGCAGCGACCGGACGGACACGGGACATCATGGAGCAGGAGGTACCGTGCCGTACCTCTGTACCCCTACCATGCTGTAGGTGTAGACGATGGCTTTCCTGTTATCCGCTTGGTGCGACAGCCGCAGGGCTTCGTGCAGGACCCGCTCGGCCTCCCCCAGCTCGCCCTTCATGACGCTGAGCTGCAGGAAGAGAGAGGGGAGAGCCGAGGGGCCGCTCGCCCGCCCGGCGCCGCGCTGAGGTAACGCCATGGCCGCGGCCCTGCGGGGCACGGCGCCTCACCTTGGCTCTCTTCAGCAGCAGGATAATGGCGTCCTCCCCGTCCTCCTCGGTGTCCCTGGGGAAAAGGGAGAGGGCTGGGGGGAGAAGGTGACCAACACCCGCGCCGCCATGCCCCGGCCCCGGCCCGCCGCCCCCGGCCCGCCTCACCGCCCAGGGCACCCCCGACCGGCCGGGCCCACTGCCGCCCCGCGGACCCCGTCCTGCCGCCGCCTTCCTCTCCCCCGCGGGCCCCGCCGCGCCAGGCGGGCCGGAGCGGCGGGAGCCCCGCGGGGCAGCGCCGGGCGGCCAAACGGCACAGGGCCCGCGGCACCCCCGTCGCCAGCATCCTCCCGCGCGGGCCCCTTAAGAGCTCGCCCTCGCCACGTGATGCGGGCCGCTGCGTCACCCGGAGCAAAGGGCGCCTGTTGCTATGGAAACGCGCCCTCATGGCTGCGCGGCCGCAGGTAGGCCCGGCCCCGGGGTCGCCGTCCCAGGACCGGCGGCTCTAAATAGCTCCGGCGCGGCTCCGCCGTGCCGAGGGAGCCCCCGGGGACCGCAGCGGGGAGCAGCCGCCGTGGCTCCCGCTGCCGGGGCCTGATAGCCGCCGGCCCTTCCCTGAGAGATTCCCCCAGCGCCGGTGGCGGGCCCCGCGCGGGCTCCTCTGCCTCCTCTTGGCCCAGCGCCGGGGCGCTCCGGGCCAGAGCCTCTTCCTGCTGCCGGCTGGGCGCCCCTGCCCCCGGCCCCCTTCCTCGGGACCTGTTTATAGGTGGGGCTGTCTGAGAGACACCCGTCTGTTTTGAGAAACCCTTTTGTTCCGAGAAAGTGTAAAAAACACGGTTCAAAAGGTGCCGAGGGTGCCCTTTGCTTGGCCTCATTGCAGGGTTGAGGTAGAGTACTGCCCAGATAAACTGTCCCAGTTTATAGTATCTGCGGTGACCTTAATGATTTCCCACTGTCTCCTGTTCTCTTCTGTCTTGCTTCCAGTCACGAGGCCAGTGCCAATGAGATGGGTAGTACCTTGCCAGCAGTAGCAGAAGAGCTTTTGAAAGAGATCAAAAAAGCTTTTCAGGAGACCTCACACGGTACGTAAAGAAAAACAGAACCATTCCAGCAGGCGGTGGGCCGGTAATACTGACGCTGTCAAACCTTCAGGTAGTGATGAGGGTTGTCAGCCTCTCCTTGCCTGCAGCTTCTGCAGACTGTTGCGTAAGGGGCGCCCTTCACTTTCGCAGATGGCAGAGTAACATGTTGAGGCCTCATGCCTTTTCTTGTATGCTTTTAAAAGTAGGATATTATAAAAGAAAGTATATTTGGGCTTCCACATTTCTTTTTTAAATTAACCTCTGTGGTTCTGAGTGTATATTTAATTGCTGTACTTGATACTTGTCTGGACAGAAAGGGGTTTGAAGCACAGTTAATGGGGAGCAGCCCCCTTCTAAAAGTCAGGCCCTTCCAAAATTAGACCAGGTTGCACACTTTTTTGAACGTGGGACCCAGGGCAATGCTATTGCTTAGAGTTTGTAGTGTAAGTGGTTGCACTTGAGGGATGATAATTTATATACTTTTAGGCAGGCATTTTGTTGTGCCTTCTGTACTGCTGTTTTTATAGACTCACTAATTTCAAAACTAGAGTTGAAAGGGAAATCTTCATAAAAACGATCATGTTTCATGACTGACCAGCAGAGGGTGGGGTGTTAGTGATCCCAGGGCAAAGAACAACTTTCCTGTTGCTTGAATGAGGCAAGCACTGGCCAACAGTTAAATCTTGGTCGATTCTAGCAGCTAGTTAAGAACAATCACCTTCATTGCATTCTGGATTACTAATGTTGTTCTGTAATCCGTGCTGAAAGAACATTACTGTTTGTGTTTACTTGGTAAGTAGCACAGAATGGTTCTTCCTAAGGAAAGTGTCTATTTAAGGAATATTTTAACTGCACTAAAACCAACCAAATAAACATTCAGAGGAGCCTGTTTGAGCCCTACATTTGAGTGGGGAATGGGCAGAGACTTAATGTCTAAACTGTCAGAGTGACCACATTAACAGCTTTTTGGCATACTTGCAGTGTGGCTCCTGTCAGGTTAGAGTAGATCCAAAATCTACATGTGACTTTTAAAAAGAGCTTTATACATCCTGTTCTAAACTAGAAAAAAAAAAAAAAAAGAAAAAGGTTGACATTCCTTTTAAGGTGTACTTCTCCTTAAAGCACCAAAATAGTACTAAGACGTACACTGAGATGTAACTGCAGAAACAAACTGATTGATCACTTTCCATAATTAAATTAGAATAAAGTTAGAAAAGTCAAACCAACAGTGTAAGTCATAGAAAATGTTTTGAATTGTTGGAACAAAGGATTTTAAAGTCAAAAGTCCTTCCAGTGGAATACAGAGATGTAGTACACTGTGTCCCATTAGTGATAACAGAAAGATCAGATTGGATGATCAGAGCGTAAGCTGTTAGCTACAACAAACAGACTAATTTTCTTAAGTGTAATTTTCCATCTTAACAAGAAATTCTAATAAGTGAAGACATTATGTTTCTGTGTGCTGTATTAAAAGCTATAAACTAGTGGCGCCCTTCAAGACTATGCTGGGAAAAGAACAACATTTTTAAAGTTTTGATGCCAGAGTTCTCAACTCATGCCAAGAGAGTTTCAGGGAAACCAATATGTATATATTTTTAACCAACTTCTTAAAGTGGCAGAGTAAGAGGTTGAGGTTGCATGCCTTTTCTTGCATGCTTTTAAAAGTAGGATATCATAAAAGTAAGTATATTTGGGATTCCACATTTCTTTTTAAAATTAGCCCCTGTGGTTATGAATGTATATTTAATTGCTGTACTAAGTGCCTTAGCGCTACCATAGCAGATCATTTTGCTGCTCCTTTTTGATTTTTGGTGGCTAGAGAGGATGGCTAGAGCACTGCAGTCCTGTGTGGCCTCTAGGGGTACATTGGGCAGACACTAGCCTCCCTGTGATGTTGATGGCTCTCACAGTGGGGAAGTTCAACAAAATCACGCTTAGTTTTCTTTTTGTTGCAGTCCCTGATGACCTGCTGCTGGGGTAAGTATCTTTTGCTTTAGTTCTTGTCCCAAGTGTCCTGCTAAAGGGCAGCTGATAGTCTGCTCTCATCATAGTACCGCTATTTTTTCCCTGTGTTTGACCAGTACGTGTTTCTCATGCAGAGTTGCTACGTGTTTTTGCTGGTAGTGGAAATGAAGGTCCAAAGAGATGATCTCAAGGGTTTTTCCGGAGATTCATGAAATTATCTCTGTATTGCTGAATCTCCTGTAATGACTTGCTTTCATTTGGGTGGCTTAAACATGCAGAAACCCAGAACGTTTAACCTGAGCTCTGAGACTACCCTCAGGTCTGGAATGAGTTTTCTGTGAGAGTGGACTGTGTTTCAGAGTGATTCGTGCTACTGGAGTGCTGCATCTCCATGGTGTTCATGTCACTGTGAGCACAGCAGCATCCTGAGATCCCTTCTTCTGTTTGAGTCACGGGCATGCGTGATAGAAAGGGAGAAGCGAACATATCATCTCTCTGCATGAGGGAATTGTTAACTTGAAGATTATCCTGCGTGTTTTCTTCTGCTTAGAAGTCATCTCAGGTCAGCTTCATCATCCTTGCATTGATTGAAGCTTGTGAATATTTCGGCCGTTCCCAAGCAGTCTCCTAAGAGATCCAAGTTTCACAGCTTCTGCAGCCCTCACTAATTGGTGTTGAAGGTAGAGAAAAGGCAACATGACAGTGAGAAAGGCTTTTCAGATTAATCTTTAACTTTGTGTTCCTGCCTGCCTGTAATTTAGCCGGGAGAGGAGATCACCAGGAACCTTTCAGGCCTTAATATCTTTGGGTCTAAAGTTATCTAACCTAACACTTGTGAAAGGTATGGATGCTAGCTCCCTCTTCTGGAACCACACTGGCCTTTGAAGGGTGGGATTATATTTGATGAGTTTTTCTTTCCTTCTTGTCGTAAAAGAAAAGAGGAGGAAAGAAATTCCCTTGTTAAGTTAATAACAGTTGGGTGTAACTCTTGGCAGAGAGATTTCCATCAATTCCCTGTGACCAGTGGCTCAGAAGTATTCTGAATTAATTTCTGAATCTCTTCCAAATCTCTGAAGTCCTTCAATTTCCTTTGGGCATTCCCCTTACTTATTTCCTGTTAGACTGATCGAATGATATACATGAAAAAAGAATTCCCCAAATTTGAAAGAGTTACTGAAACTCATTAAACTCAGCCCCCTTATAGTCCCAAACCTAATCATTAAGGAATGTCTTACGTTGAGTGTTCCCCCACCCACCTCCTCTCAGTCCTCAGATGAAGCCAGTCCTTACTGCCTTGAGTTTGTGCAACTGAAGTTTTGGTCTTCCTGGAATAAGTCTGTCTGCTTGGCTTGTTATCAATGAGATTGACTCAGACGCGTAGGTCAGCCATGCTGCTGAGACGCCAAGGCTCTGCCTTGGCTCTTTGTATCTTCGCTGGAGTTGGAAATGTTCCTCTGCTTTCTCTTGTTCTCCCACTCATGTTTTGTGCTATCTTTTCATCGGTGCTGATTTTCTTGTTTATCCTTGTAACTAACCTAGACTACACAGATTTTTCTCAGCGGATGAAAGGTCTGTAAAGTTAACTGAGTTGCCCCTGAGTGCTTTGGAATGCATTCAGAGCAGTGTGATATACAGGTCTAGAATAACGTTTAAGCCTATGAGCTGTCTGGACAATAGGCTAAAGGTATAGATAGATGTTTGACATACAGCTTATCATATACCCTTGCACGGCGTCAGCGGGAGATAAAATCATCCTTGCAGGGATGTGCAGACAAGGAGTATATAGATAGAAATTACTGTGCCTTCAGGACTCACAGCTCTCCAAGCTGTGGAATTTTACAGCACCAAGCGCAACAGCGGCCAGACACCAGCCTGTGCCCCCGTGGTGCTGCCTCGCAGCACCGAGGCCAAGGAGAGAGTTGTGTAGGGGCAATGTTTTGCAGTAAGCAAACATGTACCTGAGCAAACCTGGCTAACCTCCTCTTTACCCCATCCCAGGCACTCTCTGATGCATAAATGCTGTGGAGTGGTGTGTCCCTGCATGGTGCTGTGTCCTGCTTGGAAGGAAAGGAAAGGGAAAGGGTTTGTTGGGAGAGTGGAGTGGCATAAGGCATGTGCTGTCCCTGGGTGTTTATCTGGAATAAATTTGCTGTCTCTGAGCCCCGCTGGTGGCTGGATTACAGATGCTATCCAGTGGCTCCATGTGTAGTCGAGTGTCTTAAGTAATTTCCTGATGGTCTTTAGCTTCCTATTGATGCAGTTTGGTGGGTAGAGAAAGAATAATTTATATCTCAGTTGTGACTGCGATAGAGGAGGTGCGATCACTACAAAATGACTCGTTCATTCTCCAGGGCTTAAACCAGTTGCCCTGGGATGAGGAAGGAGCTCTGCTGCTGCATTTCCTATTGCTCAAGGGAGCTATGTGTCGTCGTTGCTCTCTCATTCCTCCGAGGCATGATGCGTGGGCCATGACTGGAGGTGGGATTCAAGACCAACTGATCAATAATCTGATTCAGAGCAACTCATCCAGGACATCCTGTGTGTACAGTTAAGGTGTTCCAGAGCACGAACCCCGTTTCCCTTCAGCATTACCAAGCCTGCCTCCATGCACTTCTGTTTACCTGGTGCTGCCCCAACTAAAATCCCTATTTATGCTTGTTGGGCTCATGTGACAGTCTCACAATTTACTGCAACAAGGATAACTGGGCTGCGCGTCTGATGCTGCTTGTTGCCTGTAACCTCTGTTGGATCCCCAGCACTGTGCATCCCCCAGGATTTCCTTCCTGCATCTTCTCTTTGCCAGCGTGTTTGGCTTTTGCTGCCTGAGGTGCAGTTTTCCCTGAAGAAGACCTAGTGTATGTAGGGTGCTGGGCAGAAGCAAAGTTTCCAGCTTTAGAGTCTAGATCCACTGTTTGATAAATTGGTTAAGTGTCAGTGCTGTGGCACTAAATAATCACACTTCTGTGTCTCTGATGCACTTTGTCTCATTTTAGTTCAGGACAGGAACCACTTCATGTCCTGTTTGTGCAGCAGGCAGCCAGAATAGTGTTTGGGTCACAGTGCTGAAAAAGAAACACATAAGCTGTAATGTCCTGTGTAAGAAAAATCTTTAAAATGCCTTGTAATTAAACCTGAGTGGGATTTTACAAAGAAATATGGAACTGTTTGGGAGCAGCTTGGAAATTTGGAAGTTCTCTTAAGAATATCAAAGAACCAGCTCTGAATAGCTGGCAAAGTAGAGGTTGTCCTTAAGGACTGAGTCCTGGGATTTTCTGAGGGACATGGCAGGGATTGGTGGTCACTTGGTGAAAGCCCACAAAGCTGAGAATGACAAATGCACTTCATGGCTTGGTAGCATAATTAATGGAGCTGTAACTGTTGCGATTTTGAGAGGCTACAGGCCTTCTGGACTCCACAGGGCTAAATCCTGAGGATTAAGGCTAAGCCAGGTGGTCCCCTTTTGTGGTGTGACCTAACTAGAGACATGTTCTTTTTCAGGCTGAAGTTCATATTTGGTCCATCTGCTGTCCCAGCTTTGGATTTGGTGGATCAGCGTTCCGTAACCCGAGTCACGTCCCCCAGTGGAAGGACTGCATACCAGGTACACACTGTTTTTCTCTTCAGTCTTACTTTCCGATGGTTTCCAGTTGACATGAGCCAATATTTTCCTAACTTGCAGAACACGGAAGGGCACTTGAATAAACATAGAGAATATCAGTGTTTTACAAACTCCTAAAGTGATACTGGAGAGCAGTAGCCATGGACTAGAATTTCTTACGTGTTCGTGAGTATCACAGTCAGAAGGAAGTTTTCTGGGGATTGCTAATTTTACTTTATTACTTTCATCCTATCCATCAAAGGCGGTTCTTCCTCTTGACAAACTGCACGCAATGGAGTGTTACCTGCTGTCACTGCATTTCTTTCCCTGTTGCACTCCAAATCCTGAGTGTCTTGACCTCTGCTTGGCGCTAGGATCCTTGCTGCCTGGGAGGAAGCAATGCAGGCCAAGTCCGTGGGTTCCATTCTAGTTCACTGTAGCCAAGTCTGTGAATCACAGAAACATCTTCATAAAGTGGCATTTTAGGGAGAAGAGCTCAATTTAGCCCTAAAGATCAAACTCCTCGTACAGCACAAGGATCAGAGATGGAGCTGAGGCTCGTTGGGTGAAGCGAGGAGCCACTGGCACTTCTTTCTGACTTTTCTGTGGTATGGACAATTCCTCACTTTATTGTGTCACAGCCACCGGTGGCATCTCTGTTGGGGACAGTCTGTCTGTTCTGTGAGCCGTTGACCAGCTGCATCCAGCCCATGGGGTCAGAGTCAGAGAGACGCTAAGACTGTATAAGCAATGGGACCCTGTGCCCATAAGATTTTGGTGAAGAAGCACCTGATTCCTTCTACTTAGCACTGCTAACCCCCTCAGACAGCACAGCCCTCTCCATTGCTGAACCTGGTGCTGTGCTTTTCCACACACCAGAGGAGAGGGAATCTCTGCTCACTATTGCAGCAGCCAAGAGGAACATTTCCAAATATCCTCCCTGCAAAGGCCCTTCTGCCCTTCCCTGGAGGTGCTGAGATGCTTTGGGGTCATCTAGGGTAAGAGAAGAGCTGTGAAGCCAGGCCTGGGTAATGACACAAACGTTTTTCACATGTTCGGGGCTTGCATTGCTTGATTTGCACATGAAGTCTTTATCGCTTCTG
The DNA here is from genome assembly GCA_017639485.1 of Pluvialis apricaria. Taxonomy (NCBI): domain Eukaryota; kingdom Metazoa; phylum Chordata; class Aves; order Charadriiformes; family Charadriidae; genus Pluvialis; species Pluvialis apricaria. The sequence continues at coordinate 5,035,365 of CM030024.1, forward strand.
GGGCCTTGGAGAGGACATCGGCCCCTCCAGAGAGGCACGATTCATAAACATACAGGACTCAAGAACACAGACTTTGATTTGAGTTGAGGGCTTGCCTGTGGATATTTGGTAAAGCCTAAGAAGCGCTGCTTCCAGGACCCTTAGACAGCAGCTGCCTCTGATTGAATGCTTAAAGGTTTTTCTTTTTTTACTGTTGCTTGGCTGAATATGCCACTGGGCAGGGAATGATCACATTCTCCTTGCAGAGCTTTGTTGGGCCATGCAGAGTAGGGCAGAGCTTTGCAGGCAGGGATGCGCAGTCTTCACTTAGCACCCCTTTGTGTGAAGGGTGAGGGGGACTGCTTAGGGCCTCTGGTCTTCCCAGGGAGCCTAAATGTGTGCTCACACGCTTACAGCTTTTCTGCAGCGTGGCAGAGTTATCTGCATGTTAAGAGGCCTAATATTAATCTCTCAGATGCAGGAAGCCTCGTGAGACACGGAGGAGATCAGAGGAGCATGGCGAGAGGGCTTTGATGTGTTGGGTGCTGCCCTGACACCCTGCTTGGGTTTGGGCAGGGTCATTGCTGAATAGTGCTGCCTCAAACTGCGTGTGCTGCAGCGAGGCAGGCACCCCTCCACACTGCCCAGCACTCTCCCCACTGAAGTGAGGGGCCAAAACTTCCTGCTGGAGGCAGTCCTGCAGTCACCAAATGGAGCTGATTTATTAATATCTACTGATGGCCCCAACAGTTGGCTCAACTGGTGTGTGTTGAAAAAGAGCAAGTGACAGAACTGCTGTCCTCCTGCCACTGCAGGTAGAGGGAGCCACCAGTTCCCCTATGGGGAAGGAACCTCTGGACAGGTAGGTCAGGGCTGGTCACCAGGAGTTAATGTAGGACAGGCCCAACCTTCAGTGCACTTTGTAGCTGATGGGTATGATGTGAGCGCCTGCCCTGCATCACCCAGGGCCTGTGCCTGCGTCCTCCCAGCTGACAGGCAGCCTACAGGAAACTGTCCCTCCCTGCAGGTTCATGTGTGCTTCTGAGCAGCATTCCTCTTTAGTGGAGCTTGATTGCTGATTAAGGCCACGCTGATGAGTTCATTAACAGAGGAATCTGAAGAGATATTTTCTCTGGGGGTGTGAGGCTGGTCCCATTGTGAAATTCTTCCGCAGCACAGCTGTCTGAGATGCAGAAACAAAGAGCAGAGCCTCCCCTGGGGCTGCTGGCTGGAGCAGTGACAGGAACGCAGTCTGAGGCTGTAGAAACCGAAACACTGAGTGGGACAGTGCACTTAAGAGTAGCTGGGTAGCGTCACTGGCTCTTCATTCATGTGTGTGTGGTGTAGACACACATCCCACCTGTGTGCACTTCTCCCTCAGCAGGGAAGCATGCCCAGTGCAGGGGGGAGAGCGGGGGGGGCATCCGTGGCTGCCTGGACATATACCGTCATCCTTTTCACTTCTTCCCCAGAAAGTTAGCTCTGCTGTTTGCACCCAGATGTGGTTGAGCTGGAATGTGAGGTGGTGCTTTCACTTGCAGCTGGATCTTGAGAACTGTTCTCATTGAGGCCATGAGGCTGGTCCTATTGTGAAACTCCTTTGGGTCATCATAGCCAAACCTGAGATGTTGATACTTCACAGGCTAAAATGCTGTTTGCGTTCTCTATCACCCAGCACATCTGAGGTACTGCTTCAGGGGAAAATGGCTCTGCTCAGACAGGCCCTAGGACTGCAGCCTGTAGTGTAGGCAGCTCATGCCCTCAGGAACTGAGATGGGAGAAGAGTGAGCCCTCGGTCAAGTGAAAGCTGTGATTTGTCTTTTAATGCCTTGGCGTTAATGCCCTTGCTGCTTAATAGAGGAGTAGCATCGGTGGGGTATTCAAGGGCTGAAGTTACCTCAGAGTTGTTAATCATCCCAGGAGAGCTTGTATAATACCTGCCTACGCTGCAGACTAAAGCCAACCCTTGTAACTCCAGGTCAGGGATAAATAAGTTTTACCTGCTGCAGAGATGGTGGGTGCTGGCTGATGGTGGCTTCGCTGGATTCGGCAGAAGGGTAAAGCGGTGAGCAGGCAGCAGTTGTGGCACCTATGAGCTACGCCTGAGTTGCAGAAATGCTGTGAGTTGTGGGAGTGAATCCAGTTAGCAGGGGCAGAGGCAGTGCTTTAGCCCTCCTTCCAACTGTCACTTGCATCGCTCATACCCTGCACTTTTATTGGATTCTTCTTTTTTATGTCTTTTTTAATTAATTTCCTAGAACTATATGGCAGCCTGCCCCACCGTGAAGGATTTGAGCATCAGGTCCCGGCACAGACTGTGGTGCTGCCATACAGTTGGTATGCTGGTGGCAGCAGTAGCTGGCACGGTGCCACAGTTGGCCCTCCTGCATCCCCACACACTGGCAGGGACACCACCACCAAGCTGATTTTTCCTCTCTGTGCAGCCAGCAGGCGCCTGGAGATGAGGGCAGCGGAAGGAAATCTCACAGCAGCTCAGGGCCAAGAGAGCACCCCAGTGCCTGGCTTGGCTGCAGCTGGCCAGAAACAGAGGCACCTTTTTCTCTTGGTCTTTGGATTTTAGGTTCTGCCTTATTAGGCAGAAGCTGCATTGTTGCCATCTAGGTCAGGATACTAAACTCAGCCCAAATCTGGCAGTGTCTGTGTCTTCCCCGCCCCCCGCCCAAAGAAAAACACTTCTGAAGGAAAGGCACCATCCGAATACTTCATCTTGGAAAAAACAATCAAAGGGGCTAGAGAAAAACAAACTTATCACAAGTGAAACAAACTCAGCCTGGAGTATAAGGAGGGCCCAGGGTAAAGGCCAGACTGAAAAAAGACTGGTTTACCATGAAGTGGGAATGTGAGTCTTGTGTCCTGAATCTGATGGGAGTAAGGGGGATTATGAGGCATATGCACTTCTGTGGGAGAGCTTAAACTCGTGGATGTTTCCCGTGAGGCAAGGGGTGCAGAGAGCTCCAGGGGACAGGGGAAGGCTCCCTTGCAAGTGCAGCTCTGGACCGGGAGGGATGGTGCTCCTCTGGAGTGACTTCGGAGTGCAGGGGAGCAGCACTGTGCAGAGCTCTACGGTCTTTTCACTTTTTGGTGTTTATCTTTGGATGTAGGTGGATGTGTGCCACAAACCCAACCAGAATCTAAAGCCTGGGAGAGGGCTGTGGTGTGCCATCAGAGCCCAGGGGTGTGTGCGCAGAGGAGGGCGCTGCTGGTGATTGCATCCCTGTAAATCCCCGCCATTCTCTGGAATACCCAGGAAGAGTTAGTGCCAGCTGTCGAGGCCACAGAGCTGATGCAAAGCACTTGCTCTCACTGGGGCAGATATGAGACACATCGTAGCAAATATTCTGTTGTAATTGTGTTTTGGCCATGGGGTGCACTCAGTTTAGGCCTTGTAGCATTAGGGAAGTCCATGCTTTTGAGCACCGGTTTCTGCTTGTGGTCTGCAAGTGTGTTCTGCTCCCACAGAGTCTTCCCTTGCAATAGGAGAGGGCTGAACAGTTGGCTCCTAAAGTAGCTTTCTAAAAGCTATTTTCCAGTCTTTAGATGACCCTGCTGTGGCAGGGGGGTTGGACTAGATGATCTCCAGAGGTCCCTTCCAACCCTGACCATTCTGTGATTCTGCCTTGAAGAAAGTAAAAGAGAAATCTGTAGGTTGGCTTTTCTATACCGTGCACTCAGCTCCAGCAGTTCACAGTTTTCCTGTCAGCTTCTCCAGGCTGGAAACAAATGCTTCCCTCACCTGGCTGCCCGTGGCGCAGAGGGAATATGCTTCAGTACCAGCTTTGCAGAGGAGCAGCATGTGGGAAAAGGAGGCAGTGCTGTTCCCAAACCAGAGACAGAGCAGGGAGGCTTCTTCTCTGGAGACTTCAGCTTTGTTTATTCAGACAAAACTGGATTCCAATAGCTGCAGCTGGTTTTGGGAGCAGAACAGCAAGAGCCTTTGCAGCCTTCAGCCACGGGAGCTGGTTAGAAAAGGCCTCACTGCGGGTGCTCACGGCTGCTCTTCTTCCATCCCCAGGTCTGCGGCGGTCCTGGATTCACAAATGGGCTTTCTGTGACAAGAGAGTCTTTGTAATCTTCAACTATCCTGTGCCTGCCAGTACTGGGGGGAGAGCTCGCTGGAGGGGCTGGCAGCTGTGCTGCTGACTTTGGGGGATCAGGCGGGGGGGCTCTGTGCTTGATGGCACTACCTTTTTCCTGATCTCTTAGCAGCAGGCAAGTCACTGCAGCTGAGCTCTGCTGCAGGCAGGGGTGTACGTACAGGAATGCTTCCTTGCCTGCAGGGAGAGAAGTGTGTAAAGACCGTGAGGAAACTGAGCTTCAGGCTTAGATGGGCTGCTGCAGTGTTTGGGGATGCTTTTGTGTTGTGACACCTGCTCGCCAGTTGCATGTGGAGAGGCCATCAGGCCAGATACAGGCTAAGAGTTGGAGAAATTAAAAGTGAATGCTGTCTCTGACTCTTGCTTCCTCCGACTGCTTTTGTTTCAGGTCCTTGGGAGCTCAGGCAAACTCTACACCTGCTACAGCTCCTGCCATTTCTGCACGTGTCCTGCCTTTGGTTTTACTGTACTGCAGAAGAGCGAGAGCCTTCTGGTAAGTTGTCTGCCTTAACTTGGGGCTGGGACAGGGAGCAGGGGAGAAGGCTGTGCCCTGCTCCTTGAACCTGAGCAGCCGTAAGTTTCCAAGGGAGCAAAGGCGTGAGTGTTGAGTTGGCCACGCAGCCTGTGCCTGACCCAGGGCATAATCTGGCCCCTGGGAGTCACAGTGTTTGGGTGGAGGTAGGCCTCACGAGGGCTAGGGAGGGCTTTTGTTCTTAATTACGCATTACTGTTCTGCCTTTCAAGAGATGGTCTCTTGGAACAAGGGCTATTTCTGCTAATGGGACTGCCGCATGGAGTCTGGCTGATGAAGTGGTGCAGTTCACCTGGTGCCAGTAAGGAAGGGCTCACGGTAACTAACTGGTCTGCAAGTGTCCACCCCCGGTGCCGAGCATCCCTCCCCCACGGGAAGCCTGTCTGTTCCAAGAGCTCTGCAAACTGGGCCTAAAACTCTTTGGTTTTGAGCGCCATGTGGGCTGCCAAACTGGATCTTGTTCTTTATAGTCTGGATCTACCTTCTCCTGCATGCGTGTGGGGAGGGCATCAGGAGCCAGTAACACACCTTGCTGTGTGTCAGGTCCCTGTATCGCATTATCCCGATGGCAGAACTGACCTGGGGCAACTGGAGCGCCAGCCTGTGCCAGGGCTTGGCGTGCCAAGAGGGAACCGTGCTCCTGGGAGGGGTGAGCGCTTCGTTAGACCCGTTCTGGGCAGGATGGATTTTTTGTGGCTTCCAGATAGAGCATGACATTCCTGCGTTGCTCCTGCTGTTAACTTGGCTGCGCTATTATTTGCAGTGCAAACATATACTTGCCGTCTACCTCAGTCAGGCCATGGGAGCCTGCCAGGAACTGACTGTCTCTGAGGAGCAGCTCACAAGCATCTTACTGGCCGAGGAAGAGGATGAAGGATGAAGGATTAAGGATTTGGATCACATGTGGATTTGCTTTCTGTGTACCTTCCTGGCTGTGTAGCTGACATTTTTCTTACCTACAAGGCTGTCAAATGTTCATCGTGGCTGGTAGATTTCTTCCTGTGCTGCAGCCAAGCGCGACATTAATTAGCAGCTTTGCACTGATGAATTAATTAATAAATGTTAAGAAGCCCATGTTGACTTCAGTTTCATTTCTTTAGGCTATTCTTGGGATTGCTGAAGATATTTGAACTAATCTGTAATATTGTGTGGTTGTGATGCGGGGGTATGAACCGTCCAGCAGGTCTCTTAGTGATCCATTAAGCCTTGTTAACTCTAGTTATGCTTTGACTAACCCCACCGCCCTTCCAGCGCCTGCACGGCTTTGTGGAGTTGGCCTTTGACAGAGGGACGCTGCAGTGGCTCTTTGCAGCTGGCTGCTCGGAGCAGTTTCTGATTCATCATTGGCAAACCTGGACCAGGGACTCGGGCAGGGCCCCCTCAGCACCTCGAGGCTGATGACAGGTCTGTGCTTCTGCCGCGCTTACTGTAGTACGGGGTCTTTGGAAACGTCACCCTGGCTGCTGTGCTTTTAAATGGACCCACTGCAGACAAGTTGAGCACCTCATGTTGGCGGAGGGGGCACGGCTGTCCCCATCAGACACACGCCACAGCGGTGAGCTGGGACCCAGCTCCGTCCAGCTCTGTGACTCCCTGCCCGTGCTCTGCGATTGGGCTCCTCCTCGAGCACAGCGTGGCCTCGTATGATACACCGTGTGAACGCAACACCGCAAGAAATAACGGGGCACAGGCCGAGCCAGGTTGTGTAGGTGGTAAATTAAGCATTCTGTATGTAAATAACAGTTACTGCAAATACAAAATCGGAGCAACATGAGGAAAATACATCCATCCTATGTACATCAGAGCAGTACGGAGTGATAGCTGAATAGCTACAGCTGCACTCGCTACAGAAAGTTCCTCTGCCATTTTCGCTTCACATTTTTATAGAAATCTTCAGAGCTTTTTTTTCAGGGGGGCGAGAGAGGTGTCCTATTTTTATTTTGCCTTGAAATTATTTTGGCTCAGATCCACAAACGCACTTAACGTGCCTAAAGACCACGGTGACACGTTAATAATGGCTAACAACCCCATGGCACGCTCATCCTAAGGAAACCCCACATCTCTCTACAGGAATTGTGGCTCATAAGAGGCGTGTGAATGGTAGCAGTAGTGGATGCCGAGCTGCAGTGCAAGCTGTCACATACGAGCAAGTGTTCTGGGACCGGCTCGCTCTGTGTTGCAGCGCTGTGTGTTTCAGTCTGTTCGTGCTGTCCAGAGTTTGCTTCACTTTCTGCCAGCGGGAGGAGGGAGCTTACATTCTTTGTTGTAAGGATAAATGTGGCTTGCAACCACTTTGCAACACTGCCAGACCTGCAGGTGAAACCCTGCTTGTTTCCAGCCACGATTAACAGAAGGAACACAGCCAAAGATAATACAGAAGGGAAAGAATGAAAGGAGGAGAGAGTCAAACCCTGCCCAAATGGCAGGAGGTGGCTCCATGTGTTAGCTGGACTGTGACCAAGGCAGATGCAGCAAAGCTGAATGGGGCTGTTAAAGGAGAAACACGTGGGACAGTAACTTTAACTATTCAGATTCTTTGGTATCTGAGGTACCAAGCTGTAGCTAAATTTGGACATTGCATAAACGTGTACAAACCCATTCAGAGCCTACTGGTGATTCACCAAGGTTTGGGGCTGGATCTTACAGCTGAGCGGTAAGTGAAATCCATCACTCCTGGCGAACCCTCCACTGTCTGCGTGGTGGGCCCTAAATCATACCTGCAGCTGCTGCCTGCAGGTCATGCCAGCTGGCACAGCAGATGCTGCAGGAACAGGATTTCTTCAGATCAGCTTTTCAGCTGATTTTACACAGTATTTGTCATTATATATGCCAGAGAAATGAAACTCTTGGGGTCTCACAGTACCCCGCTTTTAGTGCAATGCAGTTAAAAAAAATAGAAAGGTGATTTCTATATGATTCAAGTACAATTTATCAGGGACAAACTGCTCCAGGGACTGGAGCGGTTCTTGGACTGGACCTGTTCTTCAGGAACTGGCTGTGTTTAAACTTCCTTCCCTGCCACCTGGCTCGAAAAGGCCTGCTCCCTACCTCCGCCTCCCTGCATGGCTTACCGCGGAAAACCAGATTAAATACACACCGTTGCACTCCAGCTGCTCACCGATCGCACGGCGATGCTGCTGGCGTTGAGTGCTTTGCAGAGAGCGGGTACCGCTTTGCCACGTAGGGACCGTCGGGCAAGACTCCCGTCTGCAAGAGGGCCACGAGGGGACGGCAGGTCTGAGCTTGTCAAGACCAGCCGAGTGTGTACCACAGTCGGCTTTTGGGCGTGAAGCAGGGAGGCTGCTTAGTGTCTGTCCGACTCCTCTCCCTACCCCTCTCCGTTGTGGAATGGAACTGCCCTGCGAACCCAAGGACGTGCCAGAAACACTGGTTGACTTACAGCAGCGCGCGTGCCGTCATGCAGTCTGGAGACGTGGCGCTTGCACTTCAGAAATTAATGCACTGTTCTTTCCACCTTTGTCTAGTTTTGCATATCGCAGTTACTTATTAAATCAGGTGTGGGAATTACTGAGCTGTGGTTGCAGAGAGCTGTTAACTTGCAGTACAAATTAAGACCTCTCTGCCGATGAGTGGGCTCTGTCCTTGCGAAGGGCCAGGGCTCCTGGCTGACTGCAGCGGCCAGGCGAGGCAAGCCGCGGGGTGAGCTTGGCCAAAGTCAGGTCGCAAGTCAAGGCGTTCTCGCTTCTCGAGCAAATTAGCTCCTTTCCAGTCGCTTTCGCTACTGATGCAGGGCAGGATTAAAAAAAAAAAAAAAAAAAAAAAAAAGAAATCACTATTAGAAAAAAAAAAGCACTCACAGCTTCTGGGGGGTTACTGGGCTACAGAGGAACCCTGGCACAACCAAGTTTTAGGAATGAGGCAAGCTGCAGCATCCAGCTGTCACAGCTAAAGCCTGCACTTCTGGAAGCACTGCAAGGCTGTCAAGTTTTGACTTGGGAGCAAAAACCTAATTGTAGAGATCATGTCACCAAGGGAACGTCTGCAGAAACCTCAGTGACTCTGGCTCAGACTAGCTGAGACCGTTAGGGCACTTCTGCCTTTTGCATTTTGATAGCTGGGAACAGGTTTGAAATCAAACCCGAAGCATTGGTCTGCACCATCCTGTAGACCAAAGTGATTTAAAGGCAATAAAACTGCTGTTCTAAAACTTCAGTCAACTCTTTTCTAAAATTTTTCTCTTTCAGTAAGTACGGCTTCCATCCTGGAACCAAAACTAGGTGGTCACTTCTGATCTTGTTTTCCCATCAACACGGTCACGTCCCTCAGAGCCTGGAATGCAGATTCAGTTTCACACCAGCAACTGGGCTACGTAAGACTTTTTCCCATCGGAGAATACTAGCTGCATCAAACAATTGATGGAATAATTAGGGTATTACCAAAGTGCTGTCAAGTATGGACTTAAAAGAACAACGCAAAACCAGACATAAAATTATTACTCCTAAATGAATCAAAAGATTAAAAAATAATAACAATAATTAAAATAAAGATCCTAGGACTTGACATGAGCAGCACAACTGGGGAAACACCCCCAGCAGGTGGGTCTTCCACAGTCAGTGTCTGACCTGGAAAGGAAATACAATATGATCACCAGCACTCACGCAACCTGGCCTTACAGTCGAGGGTGAGCTGCACTCAGTCTCCCCGGTCAAGTTATTCCTCTAGGAGGCACTATGTTAATTACAAAAATTAAAAAAAAAAAATACAGCTGCATAACTGCATAGTGGTCATCTCTGAGCACTCCTCTGGGAGTTGGCTGTAACTGTTCACATAGGCACAGGGAAGGGTAGTGTCAGGGACAGACGGCAAAATCCTAGGAGCAGGACGTGCAAGGTCATATGGTCACGGAGGCTACTGGAGAGTTAATGTTGGTGACGGTCAGGTGCTGGTTGTTGTCAGTGGTGCACTTGGGAAAGTCGTCCCTCTTACAGAGGATCTTGGAAATGATCTTGCGGAAGGTGTAGCGGAAGTCCCTGATCCTGTAGGCATAGATGATGGGATTGACGACAGAGTTGGCGTGGGAGAGGATGATGGCCATATACATCACCCATTCAGGCTTGGATTTGGAGAAGTTCTCGTGGAAGTGAGTGATGCAGTTCAAGATATGCAGGGGCAGCCAACAGAAAGCAAAAAATCCTACAATGATGGCCAGCGACTTGGCTGCATGGACCTCCTTCTGCAGTGTGGTCCTGGAGTTGCCCATCAGTTCCATCTGATGCAACTGTTTGCAGGCAACCATGAATATCTTAATGTAGATTCCCAGCATGATAAAGAGCGGAAGCAGCACGCAGCCAAAGAAGTTGAAGTACACCATGTAGCTCATTGTTACCACGTTCTCAAAGAGGCATGAGATGAAGCAGCCATGGTGCTCTGTCCCGGTGTCAGCCCCTGTCTTGTTGGTGGCATTGGGACAAATGCTCATGGCTTTATTCCAGCCCATAAGTGGAGTCAGTCCAATGCCAAAGGACAGGAGCCACAGCACAGCGATGAGTCCTCTTGCCCGCTTGCCAGTCACCAGACTATTATACCTACAGCATCAAGAACAAAACCAAGATAGAGCCATTAAATAAATGAGCGCTTGTGACTTCCCTGCAGTTAAAGTCATCAGCATTTTGGCTAATGCCACAAAATCCCCACCCACACCCACATGGGAATCTCACCTCTGTGATCACTGGAGGGGGTAAAAAAACCTCACCTGTGCTCTATGCCTACGCAAAGTGATTTGGAGAGGTGATTCACTTACTATTTCTGAGAGGTGCCAAGCACCGTCCCTGCCCGTGAACATCCTTCAATAGGAGGGAAGGACTTGGAGTCTTAAAAAAGGCTTTATCGTTGTATGAGCCTAAACCACCAACTACGAGGAGGGCAAGAACAGGGGGAAGGCTCACTCTGTAACCACCAACTTACTCTCTTGCTTTAAGCATCCATTACTGGGCACGCCAGGGCACGTTGCTGGGCTACATGAACTTCTGGGCTGACTTATTACAGCTGAGACAATGCTGGCTCTCAATTCTACACTGTAATGGGTAGCTAAAGACTTAACCAGCATCACCACACACTTACAGCCTTTATAGCACAGCCAACTCGCTTCAACTTGGGCTGCTCTTACGCCCGCAGCAGTGCTGGCTTTCAGTGGAGATTGCAGCAGTCCTGTAATGTGCTGTCCCTTCCCGTGCTGCCTCACACACGTGTGTGGAAACCAGGGAACCTACCAGTTTCCCAAACAGTGCAATTCCGGGCTTACACATCCCAGACTGCAGCCTACGCGAGCTTGTTGTGGCTGGATAACAAACACCCTGAAAGACTTCTCTGAGCCAGCATCTGAAAGCAACTGCTAATGATGGATTGCTTAGGAGAGTTACAAGTTAGGGTTTGTGTCTCCATTCAGGGTCTTGCATCCAGGTGTGGAGCAGGGAGCCAGGGACACTGGGCTCTTCTCCCCCAGTTTGACGTCCCTGCTTTATTATCAACACTGCTGATGTGGGCAGCTTTGCCTAGCTCCCAGGGCTGGCATTGGCCTCTGCTGCTCGTGCATGTGACGTGCCGATTCTGCAGGACACGCACCATCGAGGGGCCCTGAAGCCACACACGGATTTGGACCTGCAGCTTCTGAAGCCGTCAGTAGGGTTAAACGATAGAGCCGTGTGGAGCTGCTGCTGTCAAACGATGCCTGTGCTCTGCTGACCCACCATAACTGCTTCTAAAGATCCAGATTTTTTTAAACAAATGCCTTCCTTGGGCACTTGCTGCTCTCATGTGTGTTAGAAAGAAGCTCCGCGGTGGCCCAGGGACAAGCTGATGCAGTGCTGAGGGGTGTAGAGGCGTGCGCGGCCAACACCGTTCCTAACCCCATAGACTGGACGCCTTCATGGCCAAGAAAACAAAGGTGCCCCTCCAGCCTGCAGATGCTCAGACACAAACAGAGCTGGAACCTAAAGCAGCTAAAGTCGAGCTGGTTTGGGTGCAACCAGAACAGATGCCAACGCCAAAGCATCCTTTGGATCACTCTTTGGAGATACAAAGAACTCGGCAACTGCCGGCAAGACATGAGAAACCCATTACTGTCCTCTCCACAGCCAGATAGCGTCTGCTGGCTGACACACGCCCCCCCCCCCCCACTTCCCACACCCTTCTCTCAGTGCTTGTTTACTCTGGCTGGGCTACCCTGCTCCTCCTTTCCTAAGAACGTTTGTTCTGATTTTCTTCCGGCCCGTGAGGCAGGGGAGGGTTTTATTCCCACAGAACCGCAGCTGTGCCTGTGAATCACACTGCAGTCGCCTCCGTGCGAGCTGTGTGTCCCTCTCCTCCTGCAAGCTACAAAGACAGGAGGAGAAGTGTGTGGAGGGGTCTGCCAGCACGAACCAGGTGGCAAAGAGGGGCTGGAGGGAGCCCTCGGCTCCTTCTGCGCGGCCGCGGTGGCACGGGGCTCGCTTCGGGCACGGCCAGGGCTGGCCGGGAGGATGTGGGAGCAGCAGCCACATTTAGACAATGCTGAACTGTGAACACCCTCCACGAGGCAGACATCTAAAGGGGCAGGTCCAGCCACGGAGGGGTTTCTCCTGCACTTTTCTCTCATTATTATTAAGTCTCGCTGCTTCAGAAGATGAGAAGTTATCAGAGAGGGCATCACTGAGGCCAAGCCAATAGGCTTTCAACACCCTGAAAACTTTTAAGATTTGATTCCGAGCAAGTTCCCAGAAATGCAATCTCTTGGCAAAGTCTGAATCTCCAGCTATGACGTTGGCCAAGCTTAGTCAGTGCTGTAGGAGCACCAGGAGCTGCTGCTGACCTACAGCTCTGCACGTGGGAAGAGAAATCCATGGCTCCTTGGCTTGTGCTATCCATGCTTAGTTGATCATTAAAGTTGCTCCTCTGCTGCCTTGGTCATGTCACATCTCCAAAACTATTGTAGTAAGACTGGAAAATGCAAAAGGGACCATTGTTCAGAAAGAGAAACTGAAGGGTCAAAAGTTTTGTGTATCTGAATCAAGCTGTGCGCAGGAACACTCAGCGTGCCATGCTGAGCCCGGTGTCCCCACGCCAGTCCAGGCTGGTGACACTTGGTGCTGCCTCTTGCTGAAAACACATGGCCCCAAATAAGGCTTCTTCCATCTGCTCTTCTCCTGAACTCTTCTGCAAAGATCAGGCTCGGCTCAAAGGTTTACAAACCCAGTGAAGAAGTCACTTCATTTTTCAGTGGCTGTAGTGGTGGCGTGTTTATTTTAGTGTTGCTCGCTCTTCCCCAGTGCGCACAGCGGAGCTGCAGCCAGCATCCCGTTAAGCGGGGACCCCTTCTGCGAGAAGGAGGCGATGGAAAAACGTGCTGCGCTCCGGGTCTGCAAGAGCTAGAGCTGAGCAACAGAGAGGGCTGCAGGCCTGTCCCGCAGGGGAGAGATGGTGCTCGTTAAAGTGGCAATCGATAAGTTATTCACAGTGAACAACACGCTCCTTAGGTGAGCTCTTTATTTTCGCAGGGATGCATTGCAAATTCCTCCCCACATCTCTCCATTCAGTGGATCGATCCCGGGTAACGGTGATGGTCCCTGCTGCGACTACCGAGAAGGGTCACAGCTCATCGCTGAGCTACCAGCCAGGAGAGGCCAAGGTGAAACTGGGGATCATTTGATGCTCTAAAATTGTTCACTAATTACCTTGTTATTACCTTAATACACTTATCTGGTGGGACAGTGCCTGAAGTTAATGAAGTTAAGCACGTGCTTAAAAATAAAGAAGTACATGCCTATTACCAGATGAAGGCACGAAGAGTCCCGTTAGCGAGCTGCTGCGCACAGCTGCGACCCCCGTCACAAACCACCATGAAGAAAAGCAGGCACGGCTCGGAGAGAGCCGAGGCTCAACTATTTTCCTAAGCTCTATGAAACAGGATCGGACAGTGAGGAACCAACAGATTTGCACCGCTCTGAATGCTCCAGCAAACCCGGCCTTCATTCTCTTTTAGGATTAATATTATTAGGCAAAAAAAACTATTAAAGTAAATTTACTCACCTAAGTCTGCTCAATTAATGTATAACAAATATTGAATCTCCTCTATGTTTCTGCCCAGAGGCATCAAATGTTGCTTTAATGTAAATAGCAGCTGAATATTTTAAAATGATTTATTGAGGTTAAATAACCTGGCGATGCATTAGTTCCTTTTGCACCACCAGGCAAAGTCTCTTTACTGGTGTAATCATCATCAGGCAGCTAATTATCTCAGCTCCCACCCAGTGTCCCTGCAGAGGACACGCTGAGAAGCCCCGATGCCGCCCCCACTGCGCTGCCATCGCAGAGCCATTCCGGGTTCTGTTCTTCTGCCATACATAACTACACATTTGCCACCAGTGTCGCAGTCACGCAGCCCGGGTTGCAGCAGGTCAAATACTTTAAGGGAAGTTCAGCTGCTTCTACGACATGGCTCTGACCCACCGGTGTTACCGTGCACAAGTGCGAGGCTGCTGGGTCGGTACCTGCTGTGTTGTCACCAAGACGGACCAGCGGCAGGGACCTCGGCCAGGGCACAACACAGCTCTGCCCGGCCACCGTGCCATGGAGTGAGCAACTGCTCTGCCACTGAGGCTGGAGGAGATGTCCCCTGAGCTGGCCCATGGACTGGAGATGGTGTCCTTCACCCAGCACACATTGCTGTCACCTGTGGCCACTTGAGCGATGGCTCAGCAAGGTCCACAGCTTTTCTGGAAGAGCATCACGGCAACCACCAAAGCGACAGAGTTGTCCATTAGCACAGGATGCTGGAGACCTCTCCGCATTCTCCAGGCACTGTGCCTCTGCTTGGTAGGATGGTCAGGGTGTTTTTTTCCAACCGATCTCACTGCGTTTCTACCGCTATTTACCAGAGCTGGGCACCAGCCAAGGCACCCGGGCAGGCACTGCTGAGCCCCGCTGGAGCAGAGCAGGACGCGCTGCCAGCCTGCAGCCAGCCCAGCCTCTCCTGTGCCAGAATTTGGCTCCCGACTGGCAGGAACTGAGTCTTGTCCTGCACGTACCTGGCATCTCCCCACCAACCCCTGCAGCCACGTCACGGAGATCACCCAGGCAGAGGCACCGCTGACCCCGAGCTCCCATCTCACGAGAAGCGCACAAGGCAGAATTCAGCATTTGGGGCGATTAGACTTGGGGCAGAAGCCAGCAAAAGCCTGGAGGAAACAGCCTGGAAGGGGACTGTTATTCCCACGTTACGTATCCTCAGAGAGCAGGGATGGGGGGGGCGGATCCCCCACTGACCCCAGAAGGATGAACAGGACAAAACGCAGTGGTGCCACACATCTGCTCTCCTGGTGCTTGGTGGAGTCTGGTGGACCCTGATGCTGGCCTGGGCCCCGGCTGATGAGATACTGAGTAAAAAAACCCAAGGTTAGCGAAGAGCAGAGCCAATAGCAAATTGTTTTGCTGACCATTCGAGACGTGTTGCTGAACAAAAGGGTGACCTGCAAGCTGAGGACCTGCGTCAGCCCTTGCCACCATGTGCTCATCAGCGCTGTGGTGCAGGGTCCGCTGCGCTGGGCAGCATTCGACCGCGCAGCCCTTGCCCTGCCCGGGGCAGGCAGGCAGAATGCTGCGACCCTCTTACATTTGTTCACCATGGCAGCGCTGTTCCCAAAGTCCTTCCCCGTCTCCCTGCTGCCAGGCCACTGTTGGAGACACAAAAATGAGCTCCATCATCTCTGCCGTGGTCTGAAGACCTGCAGCTGGTACCTGGCAAATACACCGTGGGTCTTGGCTCTTCAGACGTCTGCAATAGGATGTCCACCTGCCCAGGCATCAGCGCTGTCCCCTGTCCTCGCTGGGTGACTGAGTGAAATCCCTGAGGCTGGTTGAGATGTAGCTTCTAGCAACAAAAAGATGTTAGGAGAAATCCACCCGCCTCGGTCAGGCTTCGTCTCGCCAGTGGCCCTCAAAGGCTGCACACGGACAGCGGGTGTTTAAACACTTCTCCTGTGTACGTAACACAATGCTGAAGTGGCAGCATTAACTTTTCCATCAGGAAAATTTTGTCTCATGACGGAGCCTCCCAGGCCTGCTTAGTCTAAGCATTTGAACAGGGACATCTCTGCCTTCTGCAGCCTTAACTGGGAAGAGCCAGGAGGGGCCCAAGCCGTGTCCTGGCATCTTCGGAGCCTCTGGGATGGTGGAGGGGGAGCGCTTTGAACCAGGCAAAGTTCTAAACCTGCACACGTTATGTGGTCGACCTCAGCCTGCACAGACCCCACGCAGACGCGTGTCCGTCAGCAGCGCTGCAGTTCAGCAGCAGTGACACCCGGGTCCCCGCGCCCCGGCCTGATGGGAGGGCGCTGCCCAGTTTGGGCCAGTTCTCCCACTGCCAAACCCCAGCACGGGCTCAGCCTTCAACGAGCAACTTCACTGCTTTTAAACTCCAAACTCGCAAGTACCTTGTGCTGAGGCCACCTTCGACGGGAGGAGTGGGGAGACAGCGCCGTGATAGCTGTGCAGGGGATGCTGCAGCCACCTTGGGTCCCCTCTGCACTGCCGCTGCCCAGAGCTGTGGAGGGACCCATGGGGGGGGACTGGTGCTCCCCGCTGCTCCCCGCTGCTCCCCGCTGCTCCCCTCCCCGCTTTGCCCCGTGCCCGGGCTGCCGGATGCGGGGAGGTGACCAGATGGAGAGTTTGCACAACTCGGACTGTGCAGGTGCTCTGATACAAACAAGCAGTGATAATTTATATGTTTCTATTTTAAGTGTGAAGGAAAATACACAGACACCTCCATTCACAAGTGGAGACAGCAGTTTGGCTGCCAAGCATTGTATCCTTGTCATCTGCTTGCAGCTGTACTTTGCATATTGTGCTTTTTTTTAAAATAACTGTAACAGCATGAAATAAAGCACCGTTGCTGCCGTTCTGTTTGCTCCATGCACAGCCATGGAATGGAGATCGCATACCAGCTGAAATATCCTGGCAGGACACTTTAAATGAATCATAAATTGCACCTTAGAGGAAGGAAAAAAAAAAAAAAAAAAGGAAAAAAGAAAAAGCTGTGCTTTTTAACCAGGAAGGAGTTGGCGGTGAGAGTGAGAAATCTGATTAGCGGTTACGGTATCAGCCGAGGAAGCAGGACATCTGCGTCTGTCCGTGTCCAGCTGTAGACAAATCGCTTCCTCCTGCATCTGTCCCTATTATGTGCAGGGGACAGCAGCCGCGTCCCCTGCTCGCAATCCCGGCCTTCCTGCCAGGGACACCGGGCTGTACGGGTTACTGCAAACACGCCAGCACCCACCGCTCGGGTGAGCCCACGGGGCTGCTTGGAGGGGCCGGAGGCATCGCCCGGCACCCTCCGCTTCTGGGTACCGGGCGCACCGCTCCCGCTGCCTGGTGCGTTCGTGGGAAACCGGGGCGGTGCAGCCGCTCAACCCCTGCGCACCCCCCTCCAGGGCATGGAGACAGCCCCGAGCGCGGGCTCACGGCCGTCCTTCACCTCGCAGGAAAAGCTGAATGGGAAGAAGCGAGCGCTCGCAGGGGCGACAGCCCTCCCCAGCTCCCGGTGCCAAAAACCACGTGCCCACCAGGCAGCACCCCCTCTGCCCACGGGGAGCACCCCACGCTGGGCAAGCGGCCCGGCTGTTGTGCAGCCCCGGGTAATGCCATGTCAGTGAGACCACCCAGCCCTCGCAACACAGCAGGGCGCTGCTCAAGCCGTGCCTTCAACAGGGAGGCCGGGGCGTGGGTGCCGAGCCGGGCTGCTCGGGGAGCGCCGCCGTGCCTCGGCTCCCACCCTCGCAGAGAGAGGAGGAACAACCGTCTGCTCCCCTCCCCGTGCTGCTGGGTTTCCATTCCGGCTTGAGGCAGCGAACCAGCAAGGTCACGGGTTGCAACGCTTCATTTTTAGATTTGGGGGATCGCTAAAAGGCATTTAAAGATGAGAAGGCTTTAACTTCCTCCAGGGCTTGCTTTGCTCATGTTGTATGGCATTTTCGGCCTTAGTCTGAAATCAAAGCCGGAGGCCTTTGAACTATAAGAGAAGACGACAAGCCCAGAGCGCCATCGGAGGCTGTCAGGGGCCGGGGCTGCTCCAGACCTGCCGTACCGCGTGTTTGCTCTCTGGGAAGTGAGTCCACCTCGGAGCAGAGTCACAGAGAAGCAGACGGATGTGAGGCAGAGACAGGCATGTACAGCAGCACAGAGCTCAGGATGATGTGGTCTGGCTGAAGATGAGCCCTCGGGTTGACAGTGGCCATCTGCTGCCCCCAGAGGAAGGCAGGGATGGGGGGATGTCTGCCAGCCAGAAGCAAACCTGTTTGCAGCCCCAGGTTAACAGCTCCTCAGTTACGAAGACTCCAAATTACTCTTCCTGGACCAAAACCCGCTTGGGCTTCACACTCAGCCATGGCCATGCCTCTTGGGATGAGCGGAGTGTATGGAGGGCACCGTTCCCTAAACCACCCGTTTGTGCCGGTGTGTCCCAGCCCACCCCATACAGGTGACAACCACGCCAGGTCCTGCAGCCTGTGAGCTTGGACCATCGAGTGCCTACAGGTTTAAAACCCTCTCAGCAAAAGAGTACCCATGTGCCTGTCCCTCCTGTGAACTCCTCCTTCCCCCGGGGGGAGGCAGAGCGGGTGGGAGAGCGACGGCTCTCCTCTGCAGCCCCCAGCTCCCACCTCACCCCGGATCATCCCTGCACACCCCGCCACGGGCTGGCACCTCAGCCCTGCCACTGCCGGCACAGAGATGGCGCGGGGCAGGGGAAGGGCATCAGGTTTGTGGGACCAAGAATGTGGGAAGGAGAAATGCAGGAGAGCACAGTTTTGGCCCAAAGCGCCCTGCAAACGGCACACATTTGGGTAATCGGGAGGATTAAGAAGGGAATAAGAAGAGAAACTGCAGCTCGGGCTGCTGTGGGGGAGCGGTGGGAGGGGACCGCAGAGCTGTGCACTTCTTAAACACCAACAGCACCTGCGATGTGTGAATATTTTTCACACACGCTTTCACAGCAGCCCACAGCCAGGCAGGAATTTGCATTCGCTGCCCTGGTTTCGGTCTGCAGAAGCCGGCCCCAGCCCGCTCTTGCCCCTGATGAGGTGAGAAAAGGTGACTGTAAACTGAACTGAGACGCACAGGGTGCAAGCCGGGTGCGGGGCAAGCTGTGGGCTCCCCACCCACGCTGGGCAACCCCAGGCTGCTGTGCCCACGCCTGATGGGGAACTGCCAGAGGTGCGCAGAGCCCCCGGGGCAGAGGAAGGAAATGAGCTCAGCGCTCCGCACGCCGCCTCTCACACGCCAACAAGCGGAGACATCAACACATGAGCAGCCGCCTCAAGGCGCCCATGTGCAGGCAGGAGTGTGTGATACCTGCCCGTCCTTCATGCTCCATGGGGTGCTTGAGTCCCGGACCTCAAATACCTGGTTCTCCCTACCCAAGGGTGCAGGGCTGAGAGTCTTACAAGCCTGCAGCCCTCCTGAGCTCTTCCTTGCCTCTTCCTCCAGGGCTCTGGAGCGCTATCTGCCTGAGAGTGCCTGGGGCTGAGAATTTTTGTCATTCCAAACCTCCCAGACCTCAGATGTGCAGCACCGGGGCAGCTGAGTTAGAGGCGGTAGAGGTGAGATAGGAACTGTGATTCACAGCGAGCTGTGTGGGTGTGAGCCTGTCTATAGAGCAGTGGTGCAACCATTACCCCTCCCAGGCACCCGGTGCCACGCTCACTCAGAAAACAGATAAGAGTGGGGAGATGGCAGATGTCTGCTGGATCGCTCGTTCTGTAACGAAACGGGCGCTGAAGCCCTTCCCAAAGGCCCCAAACCGCTGGGCTCTCCGTCCACCAGCCCCAGCAAGTTGCTACTCATCTGCCTTCCCTGCAGAGCCCTGACCGACCTTCCCAAGGGCTGTCGGATGTTGCGTGGGCAGCACCGAGCCCGGCACCGCTCACCCACCCAGGCCCCGTCCCAGCGTGCTCCATCCTGTCCTCCCCTCCGCGCCCAGGCCCAGCCGGGCTCCGACCAGCTGGCGACACAACATCCAGCCCCCCCCGCGCCAGCTGCGCCATTGCGGCACGACGGGCACGTGCCACGGAAGGGACCGACAGGTCTGAGCACGGGGGAGACAGGATGTGGCCAACAGCCACCCCCGCAGCACCGCGCTCCCGGGGAGCCGGGCACTGGGGTTCGGGAGGGAGGATGTGAGGGCCGGGGTGAGGGGCGCTGATGCACACTGCAGCACAAGGGGGTGCAGGCAGAGCCCCACGGTGCCACGGTCCACCTGCACAGCTGCTCCTGCAGCGACTGTGCTCTGTCCCTTGTCCCCGGCGGGTCCAGCGGCTCTGCTCACAGTGCTCAGTGAGACACCGGTACCCACACGGCACCGAAGGGTGAGCGTAAGGGCACGGACACACACCCACCGATGTACTCGCAGGTTATTTGTGGCTCATGCCCAGGCCTGATGTCACCCATAGGATTAGGGGATAATCCGCTCTTTGGCACGTACAAATTCCCTGAACCCGTCGTCGGACTTCGCAAAGCCACGAGAGCCGATGGGGAGGGGAGAGGACTGACACATCTGTGGGCACAGCTGGCGTCACTGATTCCTGGCATCCCGCGGACCAAAGCTGTCTGTAACGCAGTAACAGGAGCCCCGACACCCCCACGCAGTGACTGCGCGGCACAGCCAGGGGCCGGGGCAGAACGCTCCTAAAAGACTCAGTTTTGTGGTCTGTGCTCATTGCTATGAGAAACAGCAAATTCATAAAAACCCCAAGAACAAGCCCATTAATTAACAAAGCAAAAATTTTTAAATGTAAAATGAAACGGTCCGCTGTTAAAACATTTTGTTTTAATATGGTTTTTGCAGAGAGGTCAAAAGGTCTTACTTACTTCTGGAGCGAAATTCTGCCAGATTTCAAAAGTTGCTTTTTTATCATCTAAAATTTAACCTGCAAATTTTTCACCTAAAATTTAACTGAGCTGACCAAAACTGACAAAAACACTCCTAAACCCAGAGCTCTGGGCCCCGGCTCAGCCCAGCGATCAGTGCCCTCCGCCGACAGCCTGGAAATGAGACTTTCAGCTGCTGCTCCTCGACATCCCTGCTACCCCCTGCCTCTGCAGGAGCCGCGTCAGGGCAGAGGGCTCACACACAATTCATTCCCTTCCTGATGGGATTTTGCTTTTTGGGAGGGAAGTGACCACCGAGGTGGAGGAAAAACATCAAAATTTGGGACAGGCATTTTAAGGAAACCAGGCTGCTCACAACTAAAAATAGCTGTGATTTCCCCCCAGCTCTGGTTTATGGCCATGAGGGCACATGCGATTATTCCTGATTTCTTTTATTGTGCTTCTATGTCCAGAGTCGGCTGCATCCAAAGCCTGGCGCAAGTGGCGGCACTGGGAGACGCACGGCCAGGCGAGCGGGCGCTGCCGGCCCCCGGCTGCAGCACAAAACCCCCCACGTTCTGCCCGAGTTGAGCTCAGCTGACACGAACACCCTTAAAGATGTGACAGCTCCGTTACTCAAGCCACCACGTCAGCCCTCCTGCCCGCAGCGCTCCGGCACGTTTGCCAGGTTTGTCGCGTGTTACATTTATCGACTGATGGTAACCTTGGGCAGGCACAGCCGTCGGATGGACTCGGGAGGCAGAGCATCCGCTGCTCCGGAGTACCAATGCCTCTGGTGCTGCTCCGGCCTCAGGATCGGGCACCGCGCGTGTGAGCCACACATAAACAGCAGCGCACGCCGGGGAGTTCAGATGAAGGGCAGTGCCAGGATTTCCCTTAAGAAAGGAAATTAAGCAAGGGCAGAAGAAGGAAGAGCAGCTGCAATTCTGCGTCTTTGATGGCACACAGAAAATGGCAGGTGAAGATCCAGGCTCTGAAGATGATTTTCTCTCCTCCCCAGTGGCTCCAGCCCTCCCACCTGCCATAAATACCCACCAGTTTGCTTTGCTGAGGAACAAGCTGGGAGTTGAGAGGAATCCAGGAACAATTCTTTGCTGGAGAACAGGGAACCCTCTCCTCTGCAGCAGCAGGGCACAAGCAAGGGCAGGCAGCCGTAAAGCATCAGCCAACCCACCTCACAAAAGGACACTGCACAGCTGAAAGGATCGGATAAGAGCAACAGCAATCCAGATGGAATTTGTCCCCGTGAGGAGAGCAGAAACTGAGTTGGGCTGTCGCCTTCATCACGTCAAAGAGAAGAGGGGCGGCAGCTCGTGTGGGAGACCGGCAGGACCAGAAGCAGAGCAGTGCAACACCATTGACAGATCATGACCCAAGCGGGGATGCTCCGGCTGCAGGGGGTAGCGAGGGCTCCGCAGGGCGCAGGGAGGGAGAGGGCATGGGCATGGATACCCTGCTCTGGTTCATGGCACAGCTGCCTGGGAACATCCGTCCTGCGCTTTTGCTAGGGATAAAATTGAAGATGGGAAAGCACTAAATCCAAGTAGGAAGAACAAGCTCAGCTCAAACCACAGGGAATTGGGGCTAATTGTCCCCCCCGCGGGTCCCAGCTGGGGTCTTTGCCAGGTAGGCAGCAGCAGTACAACGTCCAGCCACGTTACCAGGCGGACAAGGGCACGCACAGTGTGATGTCGTACAGTGTTTCATTCTCCTTTTACTCCCTAAATACAGATACTCTTCTCCCTCCCTAATTCCTGACACATTTCTTCCAGGCTTTTATCCGTACCTACAATTATTAGCCACGCCAAAGGATTTTCATTAATTTTCATTAATGCGAATAAAAGGGAAAGATTTTACTCCACCTACAAATCTTCTTTGGCTCACAGCTTGGGGACTGTGGGGTGAAACGCAGCTCTGGAGAAAGCCAGAGAGCGAAAGCCTGGCCTCGCTCTTGTGCCAAACACTCTGCAGGACGGATTTACTGCTGCTGAAAGATGCTCGGTTGCCTGGCTTTGATAGTTCGCTTGGAGGAAGCGCTGCGGAAGAAGGAGCTTTCGGGGTGTAGGGGGGTCGGGCTGGCAGGCGAGAGCGGGGATGGTGCTGTGTACCCGGGGCGGCACGGGGGCGGGCACACGCTGGCAGCAGCGCTGGCTGGTGGGAAGCGCTGGGTCCGGGAGGGGTGCGGGAAGGAAGGCAGGGGCAGAGCGCCTGTGAAGACAAGACGCGGTGTCCTGGTGCGCCGGCCAGGGGAGAAGGGACCCGGGAAAGGGCTCAGAGCTGCAGCTGCATGAACTGGGCAGCGCGGTGGGGGCTTCTCCACAAACAGTAAATTTGACACAAAACAAACAAACAAAATGAGTTTCAAGGGACAGAAAGAATTCATGGCTTCAGGTCAAATTCAGCAAATATTTTTAGCCTGAAGAGGGTGGGCTCTAAAACACCGTTTTTTAAATTTTGGATGGTTTTTGTTTTGCAATTGTCTAGATGAGAATTTGTCAGTTGCTTTCCAGCGTGGATGCCTCCGTTTCAAAAAAGCAGCACAGCAACATCAAAAAGGGTTAAGCAACTCAAACAAAATCTGCCAGGTTGGTCAGGATCACTTTGTTTCACAGAAGCCTCCAAACATTGCTGTTTCAGTTTGACTGAAACAATTTTCCTCTTCCCCATGGGACTTTTTGGTTCAGCCACAGAACTGAAAAATCCATTATTAGCCTGGCTGTAATGCAAACTTCTCCGCACACCCCCGCCCGCAGGCCTGCCCAGCCTCTCGGTGCACTTAAATAGCCCGGGAATAGTATTGAATAATGCGGCATACTCAGTTCTCAGCGTCCCTGCAGGAGTTTCCACAGGGAGCTGGTGGTACACTGGATGCGACAGGGACGTTTGTCTGCTCTGCGACAACTGCGTTGTTTATTGTTCTTGCTAGATCGGGCTGGGTACGAACCATTTTCTTAAACATTTAATACTTCATGGCCTGTTACCAGCCTCAGCACTGATCTCCAGAATGAGAGTTTAGGTGAGAAAGACTTTTCCTAAGGTTGCCATTCCTACAAACTGATGGGCAGTTTTCCCTTTCCGCAGCGCAAACCTCCTTCCAGAAACGGTTTGTGCATCTGCCTAGAGCCGGGGGGGCTGCAAAGTTCCTGCCCCCTCGCCGCCGGCAGCGCTGCGGAGCATCTCGGGCATAATGATGCTGAGGAGGCAGCTCTAACTGAGCCTTGGTCGGAAACCTCTGCTGCAGCAGAGAAGCCTTTAGCCAGTGTAGTTTTATAACCTCCTCCAGCCTCTTTTGATCTTGGCTGTACAAATAAGAACAGCCTTTCAGTACCAGTCCCTAAATCTCCTGTTGCCGAAGCAATGACCTGTCCATTGCCCTGCAGCCCTCGCAGTGAGAAACCTCCCCTCCTTTTAAAGGGCTTTTACTTACTGGTTACCTCTGAGAGCAAAGAAATGGGCCTCGATGCCAAGACCAAGTTTCATCCAATCTTCCTACTTCAGACCAGTCTGGAGTGGGACTCCTGGATCTCTATTTACAGCTGAAGGGGCTGTGTGTGTCCACCCAGGAAGCACTCATAGGAATAAAGACGTTTGTGCAAATGGAACAAAAGATTTGGCCTAAAATGAGGTAAAAAAGTAATGTTGGGAAAAGATCCCGAAGGAAGGCCAAACTGCCCTGGCATTTCATGCCACACAGGTGTATGAACTGACCTCATGGAGAGTGGCACAAACCTGCTAGAGACCAGGACTGCGGGGGGGAGCAAAAAAAAACAAAGCGGAGGAAATATACTTGCTATTTTGTCAGTTCACAAAACTATTTCCCTTCTGCAAATCATGTAAATGATCCCCTCAGAGCGTTTCTGATCTGCTGCTCTCGCCTCGGATTCCAGCAGAGCAGAAACCGATCTCACGAGATTCAACTTCCTCACCCAAGCACTGCAAAAATCACTTGTGGTACGAAGGAAAAGAGTTACAATTAACAGTCCGTGCTTGAACAGCTCACTTGTGGCGGGTGGCGTGATTAAACTGAAACCTAAAAAATGAGACCTGCTGCCGTGCCGCTGGTCCCCATTCCGAGAAAGCCCCAGACGAACGAATGGAAGAGGCACCAAAGCATTATGCGGAGCCGAGGTGCGTGGCTGCGTCCAGGCGGGTGGCCAGGAAGGGAAGCAGCCGGTGTCGGAGATGCTGGCAGCAATCTGCGCTGCTCTGCCCCCGCTCCCTCCCGCACAGACGAGAGCTGCAGCTCGGCTCGCACTGACTCTACGTCCCGTGGAATTTCCATGCGCTGGGCTCCGATGACACACGCAGCCACTCAGCGTACACGCAGTTCCACTACCAGTTTTTATCATCTGCCTGATAATTAACTAATATTTGAACCATGTATAGGAGTTCTCCAATGCAAGGTGCCAGAACAGGGTGAAGGGGTTTCTTTACGTCACTTTAGGGTGAATCCATCGCTTGTGCAAGGGAGTTACCAGAGACAAGCAGAATCGAGGAAAGCTGCAGCTTCCACAGCTCAGCTGAGGTCTCTAACTCCAAATCAATCCTGCTTCCCCACAGCCTCCACTTCTGACCAGCCCCTGAGCAGCCCTGGACTCCCCAGCTGGGCTCCATCCACATCTTGGGGAGGGACAACAGAGACTTGAAGGAGACTGAGACTAATGGAATCGGGTCATTTGTAATGCAAAGCGGGGGTTTTGGTGCACTTAAGCTTACAGAAGCTGCTGCACCAACTCACGGGTGAGTGCCTGGAAAATACACTCAACACATTTTGCCCCGGTATATTGCAACGCCCCCATGAATTAGAAGGAAACCAATTTATGGCTTTGATACTGTGCTTGGATGAAAGTCTAAACTGTAAAATTCTGAAATCTGATGTATGAATCCTTTCTCCTCCCCCTTCTCCTTTCACAGCGTATGCTAAGATCTTCTGACATTTGCTGATCTATACACTCAGCGATGCACATGGAAGGAAAAGGTACATATGCAAGCACTGAAATGCAGTTTGCAGCATTTGTAGATGCGCTTTCAGTTCATTCATTATAGCCCTCTAAAAACTGGCAGACAGCCTAGTTAGACGCTCATCCTAGCTGAAATCGTGAAGTACGTACAAAGTCGTATTAAGATCTATTTGAGATGACTTTTTGCCTTTCTGAAAGTATTGTGCTCAGGAAGGGACAAGAGCTCTTACAAGAACAGCCTGAAAAGTTACTTCTCTGATAGGCTGGGAAGTAGCAGAAAGGGTGGTTGCTCCTATATTTAATTACCTGGGAGATGCCCAGACACCACAAGAATGGGGGCTGTATAAATACCTACATAGATTAGCTACAACTGTCCCAAGCACACGACTCCATCACTGTGCAGCCCCCCCAAGAAGCCACTGACCCTCCCAAGACAAACATCCTCAAGAAACTGAGCTCCCAGGTATACTTTGAAATAAGAGGCAGGACCCTTAAAACCTGATCCCTGAACTCCCGCGGTGAGTGAGTGCAAAATCTCTTGTTTTCATCACCACCTGTGAAGAGCAAACCCTTACGGCAACACTAGAGACGAAGTTCCTGCGCTCTAAAGCAGAGGAGGTCGCAGTCTGGGGACGTGGCTACCTGTGTCCACTCCAGTCTCTTACCTCAGTGGGATCTTAATAGCCAGGTACCTGTCGATGGCCACCGCCAGCAAGCTGAAAATGGAGCTTTGGGTCAGCACCAGCACGAAGCAGGCGAAGAAGAGGCAGCTGTGAAAATCCACCTGGAAGCCGATGCTGATGGTGATGGCGAAAGGGATGGCTAACAAACCCACGGCAATATCGGCCACCGCCAGGGACACCAGGAAATAGTTGGTTGCGTTCTTCAAGGTGCTGTTGATGGCCACGGCCCAGCAGACGAGAACGTTGCCAGCGATAGACAGCACAGCGATGATCAGTTCCAGCACGATATAGGTGGTTTTCATCGTGTCCATGGCGAGAGCCCCGGGCGAGGAGCTGGAACCGTTCATGAGAAAAAGGTACTTTCCACTGGGCGCCCGTCCGCAGGTACCAACAGGCCACGGGGCAGCGCTTCCCGGCGAGAACCACCCATGTCCCGGCTCCCCGCCGCCTCCCGCCCGGCCGCCGGGGCGTGGGGGGGCCGGAGGGGCGCGGCGAGCCCCGGACCGCGGCCCCCCCCGCTGCCCGCACCGCCCGCGCCCCGGGGGGCATCCGCGGCCGCGCTCCCGCGGGGGCACCGATCACCGCCCGCCCGCCGCCGGGCCCGGCCGCTGCGCCCGCCGCGGGGCCATCCGCCGGCGCTTCGGGGCGGGGCGGGACGGGACGGGACGGGACGGGACGGGACGGGACGGGACGGGACGGGACGGCCGCGCCGCCCGGGGATGCTCCGCCGCCGCCGCCGCCCGCCCGTTCCCCGCGGAAAGCGGCTGCCGGCCGCGGCGGGGCTATTTCTGCACATGGGGCGAACGGGGCGGGGAGTGCGCGGCGCAGAGCCGATTGGCCGAGAACCGGCGGGCCCCGGGACGGCACCCCCGCACCGCCCGGCCCCGGCTCCCCGCACCGCACCGCCCGGCACCCCCGTACCCCCGGCCCCGGCACGGCATCCCCGCTCCACCAGTCTTTCCCGCACCCCCCCGGCCCCGTCTCCCCGCACCGCACGGCCCCGACCCTCCGCACCGCCCCGGGACGGCACCCCCCACTCCATCAGGCCCCCCGCACCCCCCGGCCCCGGGATGACACCCCTGCACTGCCCAACCCCGTCCCCCAGCACCCCCCAGGACGACAGCCGGCCCCCCACACCCCCGGCCCCAGGTTGGCACCCCCACTCCACCAGGCCCCCCACATCCCCCGGTCCCCGCACCCCCCAGCCCCGGGACAGCATCCCCCCACCACCCGGTCCCCGCACCCCTCCGCTGCCCCCGGGCGCGGAGGCCGAGCCGGCGGGCTGGCTGCTCTCCATGGGTGTTTTGGGGGCGATGGGCTGCAGGCCGCCGAGGGCCGCTTCGCTAAACAAGGAGTGAAAAGTTCCCCCGAAACGTTTCGGCCCACACTTTCCCCCGAACACAACCAGGGCTCAGATGTTGCTACAGCCTGTTGGGACACCGCCGGCGGTGTTGCCACACAGGGAAAAACCCCCGCTAGCAGCATGCTGACCGAAAGTAAGAGATTTCACAAAAATCATGACAGCGCTTAGTCCGTGGACAGTTATCACACAACGTGACATTTCCTGAGGTAAGAAAATGGCAAAATACCATGGATTAGCAAACGCTATTACTCACAGGGCCAGAGGAGCTGAGTTTAGGTCTAAGGAGCTCGGAAAAAATTAAAACCTGATGCAGTCACCAAAGCAAGCAGTTGTCTGGTGGATCTTAAAACCAGCAGTGAATAGGAAGATAAATATAGTTTAATAACTGCTTATCGTTTCATTGCACCTTTCATGCTTTATACTGTGTCCACCATCAAACCACAACCAGATCAGAGGCTGAACGTCACACCAGTTTTGTAGCATCAGCAGCATTAAATAATCCAGGACAGAAACTAGAAAAACAATCCAAACAGCTAAGCGAAATAAACCTTCCTGTAGCAAACAGAAAGAAATTGCCATTGTTTTTGTTTTTAAACCAAATTGGAAATGAAATCCTGTGGAAGGGAAAGATTTCTGGGGATCCAAAGTTAAAGCGGAGCAACAACACATGGGAAAATCAGGATCGAAATGATTTCTATGGACATGGCACAAATGGAAACACTCTCATTGACTAGCAATGCTTTGGGTCCGACAGATATGAAGCGGAGCTCCTAATTTATATTGAATGAGGTCATTTTTTTTCAGGTTGGACATCTCCAGAGCAGGATGCTGAAGGAAAGCCACGCCTGGGGTATATTTAATCCAGTGGGGACATACAGCAAGGTCCCCTTTGCTCCTTTTAGACAAAAGGATCTGCACTTAGGGAGTATTGCTGCCCTTTCCCTCCCACCTAACGTCTTTGCACTTCACATCCTCCAAGCACTCTGCCGGCACAAAGGAAGGACCGATTCTCACCACGGCACTCACAGGCAAGCACATAACTCAGGGGATTCAAACCTCGGTGTCCGCCTGGGACTGCACTGAGAGGAACAACAGAGTTTTGAGGAGAACTCAAGGCTGCCGGTACGCAGCCCCCCACGTTGGGCTGCTCCATCTTTCTCAGCGCTTGCTGGATCCCGAACTTGCCTACACTGGTTTGGTTTATTTGTTATTTTGGGATGAGTGCAGCTTCCCGCGTGCAGAGCCTGTTATAATCATGTAAACGATGGTAAACTATCATGGAAAAGCACTTTTTCCCCAAAGCAATGGATTTACATCAGGGTTTTTACATGTATTGTTTTTCTAGCTCTAAAACATGTGCCAACAGAAGCCTTCTGCTGCTTTATAGCACTTCAGTGAAATGAGAATTAACTTCTTGCAGTGGATACATTTTATTAGAAAAGGATCTGCTTTTGTGATCATGGAAGTACTTTTCACAGGCTGATCTGAGGGAAATTGTGGTTTATCAAGTCAGACACAGACCGAGGAAACCATTATTTCAGACCCTGATGAATGGGTTGTGCTGGACAAGCTCTCTGTGAGACAGGTAGCAAGGCACCGTGAACACCGTGGATTTTGCATTACACGGAGATTCATGGCTCTCCAAAGCAGCGAAACCTTTGCCAAGGTCCAGTGGTTTATTCTGGCGTTGTTCAGCTGATGCAGCTGAACTTATTCCGAATACAACTTAGCTGTAAGTGGGGCCAAGGACAAGTGTGCTCAGCTCTGTTGCACCAAACGTGGTTAAATCCCGCTGGCAGTAAGAGCGGGATGAGCCCATTCCCGGCCAGAGATACAGACCCTGCCCTCCAGCTGCGTTCTTCCAGCCCTGTTTTAAAATATATGACACTGTGCATCCTACCATTAAATACCAACTGAATGTGCTGGCCTGTAAAGTAGTCATCTGAGCAGACATTGTGAAACCCTACAGTTCTTGGGGCTCTGAGGATGATGAATCCGTAGGTGATACTGTGCATATTTATATACCGGAGTCTGTAAAGGAGCAAGGAAGTCACACGATGAGCAAGGTAAATATAGCCCCGAAGCTTGCGGCTTGTGGAATCCATTCAAGAACCGGAGCGTAATAGTAACATGGCAACAGGTCACTGGAGCACCGTTGGACGTGAAGATGTCAGATAGAGAGACAAATGAATCATCATT
Organism: Pluvialis apricaria; assembly: GCA_017639485.1. Taxonomy (NCBI): domain Eukaryota; kingdom Metazoa; phylum Chordata; class Aves; order Charadriiformes; family Charadriidae; genus Pluvialis; species Pluvialis apricaria. The sequence goes on from CM030024.1 coordinate 5,065,073, forward strand.
ACTACTATTTTCCTGGATTCTGTTTTACTCCTGGGATTCGCCTCTCAACACTCATGTAGGAAACAGCACCAGCCCCATTCTGCTTCTTTCAAGTGTAAGAACTAATCTGGCACTTTTGTTCAGAAGGAAAGAGATTTAAACAGCTCCCACTTGATGAATGGCGATGCAGTGGGAGACAGGATCAGCACCCTGGTGTGGCCACAGCCCGTGTCGCTGAGGTTTGGCAGAAGCCCACCAACCTCGTACGTGCTGTTCCTTCTGTCGCTGCAGTCCCCGGGGGAGCAGAGCTGCCGCTTTGGAGGCAGCACGTTTCCTGCAGCCCTCTGTGATCTCTTTTGTGTGAGGCCTCTGGGCCTCTGCACGGTCTCAGGCTTCACTGAGGACTTCCCTAGCAATGGCTTTCTTGACACCTTCAGTACTCTTGGCCCAGCCACAAAAGAATTAGCGAGGAGCCTCGCTGACACACATCTCTCCACTCACACCGGACAGGGGCCCAGACAGCCCTCAGGGGCAAGTCTATAAACACAAAGAAAAGCTGTGAGTCTGTGATAGCTGAGATGTTCGTGCTGGTCCTGCAGCCAGATTTGCCATCTCAGTCCCTAAGCACACGTTAAACAGAGCAACAAGAAGCACGGAAGTGGGAATCTTCTGGATATCAAAACCAGGAGGGAAAAAAAGGTGGATGTCAGCCAAAAAGTTCGTCTGTCTTGCTGCTACAGGCACATCCATCACATTGACGCTGGCAGCCCTTCATCAACTTGCGAGAGCTGCGGTATGGAGTAGAACCAGCTCTTGGGTGGTAGAAGGCATAAGCCCTGCACCTGGTGGCTTCACAAGCAAAGCAGCTGCCAGCCATCCCCTTCCATGGAGAGGCAGCTCCATCCCAAAACTGCCCACAGAGGGGCAGACTGGGAAATAAGGAGGAGACAGAGGCAGTCCCCAGGGCCTTCTGAACAAGCCCTGGTTTGGAGCATTGGCTGTGGCACAGTCCCATGCCGTGGCATGTGCCCTTCTATGTCCATGGAGTCTCAGAGGTTCTCTCTTCCTCCAGACTTTGCCAGTACACCTCTGTACAAGCCTCCACGCACGTGTGTCCCCAGGAGGCACTTGCATTTCTAAACCCTTTTCTCTACGTGTTGACTCTGCAAGGACTGTCGGCCAAGGGAATGGCTAGTGCCAGTGGTGATGGCAGGGATTCGCAAGGTGGAGATGAGGCACTGGACAAAGAACCAGCTTATGTCTGTCGTGTGGCTGTGTCTGACTGTCGGGGCAACGGACCTCAGCCACAGCTTGCTAAACAGGAACCATCCGAGTCCCCATTAGCGCTCAAGTCCTCACCAGTACTTCTGGGTTGTTTTGTAGGACAAGACATAGCTTGTCGTGAACCTGACTCCAAGAAAGGATTCCCAAGACACAATATAACCTGTAAACCATGCAGCAGGTACAAAAGCCCTCTTCAAAGTGGTACTGCCACTGGCAGGCTGAACCACCCGCAGTCTACACGAGCTAGGCGAAGGGAACGGGATTTTTGAGGCTAACTGTGTATGCTGGCAGGTGGAACAAGTACTCAGCTCTGCCTGAATATTTATTGCCTGCATTGCTGTGCTCAGCGTTAGCATGTCAAATATTCCGGATGAGCTCTGAAGTAAACAATGATGGAGATGAACGGCCAAAGGTGAGGTTTGCTGCCTTATCGCTGTAGGTGTTTTTCTGGAAGAGACTGGGAAAGGGAAGCGGAGAGTGAAATTCCAGAGAAAACTAATTCTATACTGGGGACTTCAGTCAGTTTGCAAAAAACCTTAGTAAACAAGACAGAAAAGTTACAGTAAGACCATAAACTGCAGATCAACAAACTTGGATTTTCCTAGTCCCCAGGGTCATTGCCAGATAATAAATGTGTATTATCCTGGAATTTAAAACTGGTGCTTAAATTACCTACAAGAACTCATCTTGTAACAATGCAGGTGTGTGAATTCTTTATAAATTGTGGCTTATATCTTACACCTTTCATTAGAAAACAAAAAGGTCACCACAGGACTGAAAAAAATAACCTATAAACAGCGGTGAAATTAAAAAGGAAGGATTTTGGCTGAGCGGAGGCAAGGGCATGAGGATACCCTTTTAAAGAAATTTTTAATTTATCTCTGTGTTTGATTTTATTTACTAACCACCTTCTGTGATGAAAAGCCAAGTACCTCTTCCAGCAGTATTCGTAAATGAAAGCTGCAGCTCAAGCCAAGAGAGCATGAAACCCTCCAGTGCTGAGCCCTGGTTGCAAGGTCTCACCTGCACAGGGCTCCCAGCGGGTACTGGGTCCAGTTGTCTGGTTTATGTTGGTGCAGCTGGTACAGCCAATTTCCCCAGAGAAATCAATAGGCAGCGTTGTTATGTTTCCAGGCCAACACCAGTAGTGGAAAGCCCGGGGTGAAGCTGGCCGGGCAGTGATGCTGTTTGCAATTCAAACAACCTGCGATTGCTTCGTTCACAGCTAGAGCTGCTCCTGGGCAAAACCTTCGCAACTTCATGCCCCTGAGAACACAAACGTGCGACGTGCCCGCTCCACAAGCTGACTCAGAGCTTCACTCCCCATCAACACTTCACAACACCACCAAGAAGCGATTCTACTCCCTGCCAAACCCTGACAGAGCAGGGAAATGCGCTCTTATCCCAAGGGTTTAAAGCCATTCTGCTTTACGCAAAAATGTGCTGGAGCTCCAAAAGAATAGAAGACTTGAATTGGTGCAACACAACTGTTCTGAATATAGAATCGTGCTCAAATTCTAGAGACAAGCTAGATTTAATTCAAATCCTTCAGCCTGTTTTCTCTGCAAGATGGAACAAAGATTTGTAAATATCTGTTATTCCTATTATTACGATTATCTGCAACTGTCAGGGGACAGCTATAAGCGCATCGAGAAGCCATGAAGTGGTGGTGTCCTAAGCCCCAGCTAGAGCTCTGGAAACCACCCGCGACCTCTAACAGCCAGCCTCCCTGCGCAGGCACGTCCACGCGGGTCACTCAGGGATTAAAGGGCAGTTTAGCTGTGGCAAAGGGAAAACTGCAGGATACACACACAAAAATTCAAACCAGCCCATGCGGAGGAAGAGCCCAGCCTTCCTGTCCCACTCCGCCTCCACACTCAGCCGCCAGAAAAGACTGAATTTGCACTCAAAACCTGTTTGAACCCCAATATCATTATCACAGCCCCTATTATATGGCTCCATCACAAAGAGAGGAGATTTTTCTGTTTTGTCCAGTCTCTGTAACTATCGGTAAAAGTGCTATGTAAACCTAGTGCTAAACACCATTAAAGCCGAAGAACCTGGTTAGGGCGGTTTCCATCTTTGCAAGACCTTATCAGAAACCCTCCCAGCTTAGTCGCTATGAAAGCAATGTCTTACTCACAGCTGAAGGGGAAGAGCCTGGAACTGGGACAGTGCTGTCCCATGGCATATTATCTATTATTACTATTACTGGCCCCTTTGCAAGCTTCAGACTGAACTCTCCCTTCCCAGAACGGCTCTCCAGGGCCTTGGCAGCACAATTGCTCTCAAGGGCTGAGCTACGCGTAAATTATTATTATTATTGCTGTGCTATTCAGACATGTTGGGCTGTCTGAACTGCGTACTAGTAACTGCATTACAAATAAGCAAGAGACCACGCTCACTGCTGTCACTCTACCTGCCCTGGCTGTAGTTTTTATTTTGACAAGGAAAATAACAGTCATTTTATAACTGAAAAAGCCAAGCAAGAGTCTTGGTGGTGGCCTCTCTTCCCGGGAGCTTGATCCTGTCGGGAGAGCATTGGGTACATCCTGCTGAATCACTGACCTGAGGAGTTCGTTCGCTTCCTTGATTAGAGCGTGGGAGCTGCTTACCACGAGAGAGGAACGACAAGCTGTCTGAGGAGACAAAAATTACAGTGCATCAAGGTGGAACAAGGGTTTGAACTGCTACATAGGCTTTCTTTTTCTTAAGCCAAGAGAAGTGGTAGGACGGAGCTTTGCACAGAAGGTGTACAGCTGTCTGTGTGGAGCAGGTTAGAAAAAGGACTTGCTCCTATGTTAATTCTCTTAATCTTGTTACTTTCTCTTTAACCAGCTTAAACTCATGATGTGTGGGTAAGGATAAAACCTCGGTCATTGCTATGTACTTAAGAAGGGACAGCAGTTCACATTCTAGATATGTGAATAATGTTTACCCACATTGGCATTTTACAGCTTTCATTTTCTTCCTGTTATGCTCAATAAAAAACACTGATTGCCCCCATAATCTGACTGCCATCTTTTCTGGGTGACATTTACTTCAGGGTCCTGCTACCCAGAGTTTGTGCCTGTAGTTTTCCAGCATCAAATTCTGAAAAACTATACCTGTGAGACTTCAGCCACCTGGTTCCGACCTTTCCAGCCCATCGAGTCTCCATCTGGAAGACTTCTTATTCTACCCCTATTGCTTATGCTTCTGTACCATCTATTATGGCTTATACCTTTCAAGCACGTGGACAAAACCAGGACATCTTCTCAGCTAATGCTCACCTGCACTGATTTCCTGTCCAAACATCACTACAGCTATTGCAACCTAAAAAGAGGAGAGATACGAAGTTGTTATTTTATATACACCAGTGACGCTGGTAGTTGGACAGCACAAGAAGATGGGGTAAGGTGTTTGCCTGGGTCTGGGAACTGGTCAATACAGGGCTCAGGAAGGAGCTGCTTCCTGCATACTGCAGCGTACACTCCATTTCCTGAGCCACATGCTCTTTAAAAAGCCAAATTGAAAACATGGCCCTCCTGAATTACAGCTCTACAGCAACATCTGCTCCTCCAGGAAAATTTCTGGTGGTGATGGTCTCTGAAAAGCATGACGTCTCTGAAGATTTTGAGGCCCAGTGTCTCTGGGAAGACCTGTTAGGAGTCAGAATGGCCACTCGAAGTAAGCAAGGACGATGGTTCAGAAGTTATGACAGAACTGTGATCTGAGGTCCCATCCATTTCGGTATCAAGAGCCTGGGAATTCTGAGTAAAATGAGCATTATTACTGACTAAGGGGAGACACGAAAGGATTGGCTCGGAGATGGGGGAGGCTTAAAAATATATTAATAAGCTTTTCCTGAAAAGAAGAGTTTCCTTTTCATCACACATCATGGAACCACAAATGGGTTCACACAGGTTGAAGCCATGTTTGTGCCCAGAACACCTATCTCAGTTCCCATGGAAGGTCTCTGACCATTTGGGGAATGCAAAAATCCCAGTGCTCAATTCTGGGCTTTAAACTTTAGACTACACTGTCTGCAACTTCAAATATAAATCAGGTCACAGCATTTTGCTCTCCTCTGTCTCTGACAAGGTCTCCAATTTGAACACGAACCTCAAAATGCTGGAATCCATGTTTGGAGCCAGTCTGTGTGTTCACAGAGAGGTCTCGGTTCGTGATGGGGTCAGAGGCACTGTGCTGATACAAACAAATAAAAACCTCTCCATCTCAAATAGAAGAGCGTGCACCAGGAATTATTCTTTCTACCCCGATCTGTGTTCTCTAAGCATCAGGAGACAGTTGGCAATGAAAGCACACTAAGGAGTAAAGCAGTCCCGAATCTTGTCGTCTCACCCCATCTACAACCAGCCAGAAATAATCCTGGGAAAATACTGGCCTCAACTCTCCTTTTCAGTCTCTTGCTGAACCACTTGCAAACACATCCACATATATTACGCACTGACGATCTCCACAGAGAATCCAGCTTTTCACAACAAATAAATCAAAGCATCTGGTGTATATTCTGAAAAGAGTTGAGACAGCACAGCCTGGAAGCATCTGACAGCTTGCTTCAGTAATGGAAACACCAAATCCGGCAGTAAGAGAGAGCAAGGCTTCAGAATCAATTGTTCATGAGCAGAATCTATTTTCTGAAAGATAACAAGGGAATTCACAGACAAAAGTATTTGCAAATGGCTGAATACAGAAAATTCTGACAAAAATAAGAACTGTCTTATACCCTTTCCAACTGCAGATCCTGACTGCTGAGCTGTTAATTTTTGCTGGCTTCCCGGCATACGCTTACCACGGCAAAGGCAGTGGCAGAGCTCAGGTAACCTGCTGAAGTCAAGCAGCAGAGCAGGGCATCCATTTAAACATAAATATTTTTTATGAGTGGTTGTTTGGCTGAAGCTTTGAGTCGCGGTTTGTGACAGCACAACTTCGTGTTTTGTAGCAATTATAGTTCAAGCAAGGATTATGGGGACAGGTTTTTAAAGAGCCAACAAATGGAGATATCTTGTTTGATCATTTCTCTAAAACCAAAGCAAACATGAACTAAAGTAGCTGCAGTGCCAGGTATCTCGCTACCCACTGGTATCTCCATACTGTACAAAGAACAGATTAACTCTGACAGCAATGTTTCGGGAGATTCGTATCTCTTTATAGACAGACTGAGACTGACTCATCACATGCAATTTTTGCTCACTGGTCTGTAAGGCAGAAAGGATTTTTACCTTTCCACATCCCAGTACTCAAGAGTCTATCCCCATCAAAAAAACTGCTGGGTGCTACCAGGCATGAAGGATAATGTCTTACAAGCACGTCTAACAGTTTGCTTCATTGGGGGGGGGGGACACCAAACCAAACCTAACCCCCCCCACTTATTGCAGTTACTATAACGTGCATACAGAAATTACCAACTTTATTTCCCAGCCAAGATCTGGTTTGGCCACAGGAAGATGGAAATGAGGTAGTCAGTCACACACAGTTTTGAATGCCAACCTATAACCAGCTCATGTTACACGGTAATTTCTATTTGTGTCACAAATACAGGTGGGGAGTCCAGATAGATCGCAGCTTCCCTGAGCAGGGTTAGACAACCAGGATTTCACCCCATCAAAACTAAACAGCATTTCAGAACCAATCTGGTCTGATTATTAATTAGTTCTTTTATAATACTGCATATCAACTGTAGCTTGTGGTTGGAGTCTGTATAAACTCCTATCAAATATAGCTGTTGCATCAAAGGTTTTATAGCTAAAGACGACAAGATCGGGCAAAAGGATAGAGAAAATAGATCACACAATCTCCTAGATCGGAAAAGACCTGTAAGATGATCTAGTCCAATCATTAACCTAACACTGACAGCCCACCACTAAACCGCGTCCCTGAGCACTGTATCTATACGACCCTTAAATACCTCCAGGGATGGGGACTCCACCGCTGCCCTGGGCAATGCATTCCAACGCCTGATGACCCTTTCAGTAAAGAAGTTCTTCCTCATATCCAATCTAAACTTCCCCTGGCGCAACTTGAAGCCATTTCCTCTTGTTCTATCACCCGTTACTTGACAGATCAGGTCGACTCCCACCTCTCTGCAACCTCCTTTCAGGTAGTTGTAGAGAGCGATAAGGTCTCCCCTCAGCCTCCTTTTCTCCAGGCTGAACACCCTCAGTTCCCTCAGCCGTTCCTCATAAGACATGTGCTCCAGACCCCTCACCAGTTTCGTTGCCCTTTTCTGGACATGCTCCAGCACCTCAATGTCCTTCTTGTGGTAAGGGGCCCAAAACTGAACACGGTACTCAGGATGCGGCCTCACCACCACCGAGTACAGGGGTAAAATCACCTCCCTGGTCCTACTGGCCAGATCAATGAAGGATTGGGAATTTGGACAGACAGACATGAACCACCTTATTCCAAGGCCACACACCCAACAAACTTAAGCATTCGGAGTCCTGCTCCTTACACTTTAAGCACAATACGAGCCTGCATTCCTGGTGATGGTGAGGCTTCCAGATAGCAAGACAGGGTCGGTTCTGGGAATTCCTTTGCAGAAGACAACTGAGGTGCAAATATCGAGTCTAGTGCTTTCTAAGTGAGCTACAGCAAACCCTCAAAATAAAGCGCAGTGGCAGCTTGAAAAACTTAGGAACTCTAGTTTGCCATTTCATGCAGTCATACTTTGTTGTCCAGGAGATAAAGCTACCCAGATCAGACAAATCATGAAACCAGCATTGCTTTCTCTGTGACATTGCCACAAGGAAGGACCAGCCCAGCATTAAAAATCCAGGGCTGAAACATGATACTTAGGTGGGGAAAGGCAAAGCAGTTTCGATTATGTAAATGAGAACTTCTCCTCATAAGGTTTCATCTGTCCGTGCTGGACACAAACATACCTGAGAGGCTTGAAGAGATTTAAATGGCCATTTCTTTTATCTACTTGTTTTCTTTGCTGACTCAGTGATTTTGATTGTTCTAGCATTGCCACTTCCGTCATAAGACAAAAGCAGCCTCTGTGCAAAGTATTCCGGAATTTGATCTCAGCATCTCTGAAAGTTCTGTATGTAAATCGGATGGTGGCTGGAGCACAGCATCCATGGGGCTGAACTGCTCAGCAGCAAAGGCAGGACTCCACAGCCCTCTTTGTGCAGCCTAGAAAAAGGAATTCTATCCAGGGATACAGTCTAGAATTTAGGAAACCCTCCTTCACTTCACAGAGAGTGTTTATAATAAATGTCACCGTGAGCGTCATTGCTTTGCACTCTGGTTTTGACAGGGAGTCATTAATTTTGCACTCTTTTCCATAACTCCAAACTACCTGAAATTGCAACACCAACTTCATTCTCCCTAGCAGCGTCACCAGGCGGATGGTGATGTCCAGTCTGTAAGATGTGGACTCAATCAGGCTGCTCTGGCTTCCTTTCAAAAGACGAGCAGCTGCCAGTCCTCTCTGTTGCAGGGAGCAGAGTAGTGCCAGGGCTGGTGACCGACATGCCTGCAGAATTTCAGTCTCTTACGTTTGGATGTTTGTTGCACAGAAGAGCAGAGGAATCTCTTTCTACGCACACACCGTGCTCATCCTCTGCATCGTATATACTGTCCTGTCGCTATCTGCCAGCTGGACTGCACTTTGAGCTGTAACTCACCTTGCCTCTTAGCTTACTGGTGACTTATTTTTACACTTACTCCAGTTGTGAGTCTTTGCTTCCACTTTTTGACTACTTCTTTCTTAATCCTCTAGTAATTTAAGAGCTCCTAATGCAGAGACACATTGGTTTCTTCTTTCATTTCCTTGCCTTTGCACTGGGATGATTTCCTACTGTCTCTTCAATACTATTTGTTTCAGAAACTGACATCTCTCTTGCACTCCTTTATCCACAAGACAATCTTCTGAAAGGCATCCAAATGCATCTAAGTTACTTAAAAAATGGAACTTGATGTATTTATGAAAAGAAGATTCTGGTCAAATTTTCTTTGCTACCAGTGTAGGAGAATCAATGAACCACGAGTATCTTAAAAACTCTCCTGGGAGTCCTGCTTCCTGGCAGACTGCAGAAGAATCTGTTTTGTATGCAGATATTTGAAACATTACAATAAACATCAGAAACAGAAAAAGATTTATTAGAAATATTACACAGATTTTTGCATCATACATTTTAATAATGTTAATCTTTAAATATTAGCATGTCCAAATCTGGCAATGCCTACTATATACATTCTAATGTGCTCTTTGTATAAATTAGATTACAATGTAACATCTGTACCCAATAGAGAAAGCTAAAAGTACTTCACTGTTAGAGGTGATTATCCCATATGACAAACTCCAGCTGGACCAACAATCAATAAAAACATTGTGTCCAGCACTGCCCAGTGGAACTTGGCACACGTGCAAGTCAAAAATGTAGAGACCATCAGTTGAGAAAAGAGTTAGTTGCAGTTCAGTTATAAGCTTGATTCTACACCATACTGGTGAGCGAGTCTAAATGGCACTGGAGTTGGTAAAAACCGATATAGTCTAGCATAGTCGAAGTTATTGCTGGGTTTAAAAATATGTCTTAATGCTCAGTGCCCTGAGTCTTTTTAGGCAAAAGCCCTCTTCTGACAGGAAAATGCATAATCTCATCCCATACAGACTCTGCCGCTTATCAGATACACGAGGCACAGCTGCTTAGCAAACAGCTGGCCCCGTCAGACGCTTCCTGTTGGAAGACCCGGTACCTTAAGCACAGAAAGATGAGGGAGGTACCAAAAAACTAAAGAACCAATACTTGTATTTGCATTGCCAAGGAAGGGGCAAAGCCAGTGAAGCAAAAAGATTTTTTTTGAAGAGTTCCAGGTCAGGAATCAAACAGGGAAGAACCAATCATTCTGTCAGCGTGCACTTGGTCGGTTTGGACAGAAAACTTGCACATAACCGGCTGCACATACAAAACAAGAAAAATCATAGAGAAAACTTGTAAAAAACCACTTCAAATTACTAAAAGAAAATCTGCCAAAACTCAAAGAGAACGTATCTCACAGAGGAAACTGGAGAACGTGCATAAATTAAAAATCACTCTGCTTAGTAGGGCTGCCTTGCTGCAGCACAGGAAGAACCGGGAAATCTTTGTCCCCTCTGCATTTCCTCGACTGTCACAGGCTCAGGAAGGGGAACCTCACAAGGGCAGCAAGCTCTGTGCTCTCTTCCCTCCTCATCTTCCGAGGTGCACCCCAGGCTGCACTCTTAGGGGAAACGTCACTCAAGACGACAGTCGGTAAGGCCTCTCAAGCTGATGTTCTTTGCTGTCCACAAAGGCATGTATGTCCCATATATGTCCCTCTCCTCACACGCTGGACTTTCACTCCACTCAGTTTCATTGCGTACTTTCAGAAACAGCTCATCAGCCTTTCCAGAAAACTTTCTTAGAAGGCTGACTCTGGGCTCACTTCTCAACACCCCTGCACCTTTCCAAGCCACGAAACAATTTGTACTTTCTATGACTCACCAGAAATTCTGGGAGTCAGATTGTATACTTTTCATGCTTTAATCTCCTTTCCTCGCTAACAGCTATAGTACAACAGTCACACGATGTGATACACCTCCATGGAACCTCACTGAAATCGCCATCCTAACCATTCTTCTCACGTGCTCATCCAAAATCAGCTATTTGGTTTCTTGTAGTCCAACAGACTACCCAAGAACACACATACAAGCATGTGCAGGTATGTTTAAGAGTGACTGCATATTTAGGGAGCATATGGTGACCTGGTGAAGAGATTTCATCTGCCTGCATCAGGGAAAGATCCATTACTCCAAAGAGGCAAAGTCAGAAAAGATTTAGGCAGTTTAGGCAAACTGTCACTGATATAACGCATTACACCATCCATGTAATGTCATCACATGTTCCATTCTAGGACATTTTCAGAGGATTCTCATAACTTCTATGAAGGCTATGCTACACCATCTAGCTTAACTTAATTAACAGACTCTCTAATTTTAAAGGCAGCCAGAACTTTGATTTCGCTGTTGAAATTTGAGATGGCTTACAAGGGCCTGTAGATTTTCTGCAAATCAGGCTGGTCTGTAGCATCTTGCGTGGGACAAATTTAAATTCATATTCAAATTTTAAGGCAGCATGAAAAAACAACAGTAATTTCTGAAAATCCAGGTCTAGAAATGTAACTGTGCAAGGCTCAAAAGGAAGAAAAAAATACACAATATTGTAACAGTTAAATGAACAAAACCCCAATATTCTTAATCTCAAAAAAATAACCTGGAAGAGCATCTCTCAATCTCAAAGTATCAGCATTTCAAAACGAGATGTTTTGCAGGTTTGAGGACTGAAAAGTAACTTTGAGCAAATAGTGAAACTGAGTATCTTCTTCCCTACTGACAGACAGCTCCTTGTTCTAACTCTTAGATAAGTAAAAAGTTTTTAAGAATATACCTTTAGAATTGGGTGGAATTAGTGTTTGGTCTATGCTACTGGGGGGCATGGGAGAATAAGCGGCAAAGATATGACAGAAACATTGCTTTGCAAAAACCATTTGAAAAAAAAAAAGCTGCTGGATCAAACAGAATGATTTGTAAGGTTACAATAAGTCTTGGAGAAACAGATTAGAATAAACATCAGATCACCACTTGAAGCAAGTGATACTGACACATTAGATAATATACATACTCAGTGTACATCTGACAGTCACATGGAACACACGCTTCCAGTGACCAGAGGGTTAAGATTATCTTTCTTTTTTAGATCAAGTGGAGTCCTCTGACTTTGAAATGTTTACCAGACACTGGGAATTAAAACAGTTTTTCTCATCCCTGCAAGTGCCCAATCCAAAGCCCACTGAGGAATATGGAATTTTCTGTGTTGACTTCACTACGCTTTGAACTGCAGCCCGTCGGAGAGAATTGGGATCTCTGCCAACGGGTACCTCAGGGGAAAAGAGCCTGCTGCATCCACAAGGCAATGGAGCTCTGCAGTGTGACTGCCTTCCTAAACAAACTCTGCTAGCAGCTATTTTTCTCTTCCATCTTACCACATAACAGGAGACTTGTATCTGAGAACACTTAGAGCAACTCATCCTATATTCTCTAGGGATGGCAGAGTGTATGCTGAAAAATACTGGAGAGTTAATTCAATCTAGAAAGCTCTCTCTCTTGCAAAGAAATTATTCTGGCCAGCATTTACAACTGCTTTCTCACAGTATAAGATGACATAAAGAGTGCAAAGGCACTGTAAGTGCGTGCCACTGTCCTTTTTGATCACACAAACTCTCAAAAGATTGGAATCAGACTTTCCTGGGGGTGACGGATTAGAATAAATGTCAGACTGAAGCTAAGAGCAAGTGATGCTTTTCTCCTCCTGCGAAATAGGCATACCCTGCATTCCTCCAACTTCTTTTCTGCTCGATATACTCACTGACCTTGGCCACTGTCATCTGTTCCTTAATTCTGTATTTTGCTGTGAGAAAACCAAAGTTTGAAATAGGTTGTTTTAAATAGTAAGAAAAAAACCCAAACTACAAAGCACTGTGGGAAAGCCAGAGGCTGAGATCAGCCACCTGTGAAACCCCAGAAGACCTGAAACCAGGTTTCTTCTGCTTGTTTCTATTTCATGAGCCTTTTTTTTTTCCCAGGAGTTAAGAGCAGTGAGCATGCACTATTATTTTTTGTAAGACAGAAATGATCCCTAGCTCCTATGATTAACAATCACAAAGCATCAAGTCTGGTCACAGGGTTAAACATGCTAACTAAACAACAACTTTCTTCTACCAGCATAATCTAAAGCAGCTAGGCGGCCTTCTTGAGGTCCTGTACAAAGCGTGCTCCCCAAGACCTGCTCCTAGAACAAATTAAGCAGCCTGTTCGATCCTGCTGTCCTTGGAGACAAACAGAAAATTTAACTTCATGAAGTGAAATAAGAGAAATGGTATAATGGAAATTAAACAGTATCTTTCAGACATTTTACTAACAGTATCATCGAGCTGGAAAGCTATTCTCTGGCACCTTAGAGATTTCCATGACACAGACAGGAGTTCCAATTACATTCTTTGTAACTTGTGAAGTTGTAGCTTCCATTGGTACTAATAGATTACTGTGTTCCTTCGCAGGGTAACATAACTTCCAACCACGTAACAGTGCCCTGTGGACTACAGTTTACTGGACAGGGCGCAGGCCGTCTCAAGATTCATGCCGCTACACAGCAATTACGTATCTGCGCTGATTATACAGGATCAACACAGAAGAAAAGTTACTCCGCTCAATCCACAAAACCATGAACTACTGAGATGTCACTGTATTGCTTAGAGGGTCATTACCTGATTACTGGCCCCTTGCAAACTAAAGCTAGTAAATTGCATTTGCAATACTCCTATGATAACTGTGCCTGCACAGTCAGCTGGGAAAGCGGGCTCTGGCTTCCCATAGTAATCAAGTAACGAAGTTGTAGTAATAAAGCTATTTTTCCTCAAAGAGATTACTTCTGTTTGATCTGAAATGAAGTCCCAGCACCTAACAGGATCTTTTAAAGTTCTTTCACTAACTGGTGACAGAACAGAGCATGGTTTCTGAGTCACAAATGATCCTGTTATCCTGCTGGTTAAGCTATGGCAAGCAAACTAGCATACTCATCGGGTCAGCCGCGTGAGAATAACTCAGGTTAAGGTTCTTACACACTTATGTTCATCTGTCATGATGTTTTATAAAATATACGGAGGCAAGAAAACAACATGTATTTGGGATGACTTAAGCATGTTTTGGGAAGAAGAGCATTTTTGTGAGCTTTTGTATGAATATTAATCTCCCAGCCTCCCTTGAGTGCCAGCATAGTCCACATTGATTTAGAACTTCATTTTGTAGCAGGTCTCCTGCTGGTGGAGTCTGGTTTGAGGCAAACGTTGTTTAGCACAAGCGATCCTCTTCAGAAATATCTCACGTGTGTTTGAAAATGCTTTGCAGTTTCCACCTGGGAATAAAATTACAGATGAATTTGATTTGTATAGATGGACAATGGATATTTATTTGGTTGCAGTCCCAGATGTAATCAAAATTATGGAAGAGCTTTCTTTCAAGCTAAGAGCTTAGATTGGTTGTGGAAGAGGAGCAAGCGGATTTTTAAAGTGATCGAGTGCATCTGTAGCATTCTTTGTTCTCTTCCCCACTTCTGTCCACCTCTTGCTCTGCATCTCAGGTCTCAAAGTACTTGTAAATCTGGGCGACGTACTGCATCACGCTCTGCCAGTCTGGCCGGTCTGTGTACATCATCTCACTGAGTTCCTGCATAGGACAGACGCATTGTCAAAACTTAGTCAAGTACCACCACTGGGAACATCACTGGGTCCCCTGAGTAGCTGTGGCTATTGAACGCTACTTCTGCTTCCATTCCAGAGCTCCTTAAAGCCACAAACAGTATAAAAGTGCACGGGAATGATCTACTGGTCTCATGCAACTCAAACTCATTAACAAACTAGTTAGAGCGCCATATGCATTTTACATTTTTAAAAGATTTCTTCCATCTGCAAACAAAGATCAATTCTCTATACAACTTTGTTTAAATTGCTCCTTCTTTGCACATCTATGGTTGTGCACTTAGCTCACGAACCCCATAATATTTTTCCTTTGTATTAAACCTCTCTCTTCCTTGTCATCATATTGTTGATTTTAGAAAAGGCTTTTTAAATAGTTTAACAAGAGCTTATCCTTCTGTTTCTTAAAACACTAAACCAAAAGAAAAGAAAATGGTCTAACAGGCAAGTCTGCCTATGAAAATAGAAATCATCTGGAATCGGCTTCTAAGAGGAGGACATAATCATAGAATCATAGAATGGTTTAGGTTGGAAGGGACCTTGAAGATCATCGAGTTCCAACCCCCCTGCCATAGGCAGGGACACCTCTCACTAGACCAGGTTGCCCAAGGCCACGTCCAGCCTGGCCTTGAACACCTCCAGGGACTGAGCTTCAACAGCCTCTCTGGGCAACCTGTTCCAGTGCCTCACCACCCTTAAAGTGAAAAACTTCTTCCTAATGTTTAATCTAAACCTGCCCTCTTCCAGCTTAAAGCCGTTCCCCCTCATCCTATCACTACATGTCCCTGTAAAAAGTCCTTCCTTCCCCAGCTCTCCTGTAGGCCCCCTTTAGGTACTGGAAGGCTGCAATAAGATCTCCCCGGAGCCTTCTCTTCTCCAGGCTGAACACCCCCAACTCTCTCAGCCTCTCCTCATAGGAGAGGTGCTCCAGCCCTTGGATCATCCTCGTGGCTCTCCTCTGGACGCGCTCCAGCAGGTCCATGTCCTTCTTATATTGGGGACTCCAGAGCTGGACGCAGTACTCCAGGTGGGGTCTCACGAGAGCGGAGTAGAGGGGCAATAATCAATACTCTCAATTCAATACTAGATCACCTCCACAAGTTCCTTCAAATTTTATTAATTCAATGATTCTACAAATTCTTTCTGGAAGTTGTCCTAACACTATGAACTTTCAGAGATGGTTGTGCAGCCTTTCCTAGCACTACGTAAACATTTTCAGTGCAAGCTGACTGAATGACTGGATGGTAACAAAGGCTTTGGAATGGTGTATGCAGCAAATCTTCCCTTGCTAAAAGAAGGTTACTCACCAGGCTGGGTTTGATGCCTACACTTTCAGCAGCTTGAAATGCTAATAGCAGATTTCTCTTCTGAAATAATAAAACAAAAGTTCAAAAGGATTATCATCAAAGTACGATTCCTGAACCCTACACCTTGCATCTGGTTAATCAGTAAGTTTAAATGAGCAGGTAGATTTGAAAACTGAAAACCACCAAATTCAATACTTTCACATAGACGCTTTTTTTACATTAGTAAGATATACTTGCAAAGAAGTTCTTTGTCTTTGAATCGCTCATCTACTTCTGCCCGAGCTACAGCCCTCTGTTTTTGACAAGTAAGTTCTTGTGAAACTGATTACAACTGGGCAAAAAAACCACTGAGGTTCTGTCTTTATTATGAGTGAAAGTTTTCTGACGAGGTGTTAACTAATATAAGGCATTCCTGTATATAGTACAATTCTTATTGTAATAAATACTAGCTGTCTGTAGTAAATCCAGGTTCCTCCCCTTTGTGAGGGTCTTAATAACATATTTGGAATGTGCTGACATGGTCTGACTTTTAGGTATGTTGCTGTTCAAGTAGTTCAACGAATGATCTGTCTGCCTCCAGATCCAGCACTTTTAATGTGTGCTGCTAACTCCAGAGTCCAGAAATACTTTAGCCTTTCAAAAGGGATGCTGTCTTCATGTTTATCTGCGGCAGTCATTGGATTCAGGCAACTTCTCACTAACTCTTTATCCAGTAGTCTCTGCATTTCTCTCTGGGAGCTCACTGTTGGTTTCCTTCCCCTTTCCATCCATCCTGTTTGCTTTTTAAGGTCCCAACTGACACTCGTCTCTTACTGTTGCTCCCATCCACTTATTTTGTATCAATCAAGATCAAGGTCTTGCAACACCGTGTCTCCACCACATATCCATCAAAATGGATAAAGTTCACCATGAATTCTGCAAATGGTGTAAGGAGCAGGTACAACAAAACTTACTTTATCCTGGCTGTTGAGTTCCTGGTAAGGAATATGTGCAGGCAAATACGTGTGCAGGAGAGCGCAGAAGGCAAGCCCATCACTCCAGCTGCTGCTGAAGTTGGTAATATCAATATTCTGTAAGAGAAAACATGAACCATCCCTGAACAGTGCTACACAACAACAACAAAATATCTCCCAACAATAATTTTTATGCAGTCATGAAACAAAAACTCAGAGTATTAAAGGAACATGGGTTTACAATTTCCATTCTCCCCTTCTTTTTTCATGTCAAGTAGAAATATACCAAATAGGATGGCAAGTTTCAAAGTCCTGGATCATTAAGGAGTTAAATGTTTTTCACGTGATGCCCCAAACAGAGGCTCTCTCCAGTGCTTTCTGGAAGGTGAGAAATACCATGTGCAGCACACGCTGCAGCTGCAATATTCCTGTGCTGGCAAGAGGAAGGACTTTATCTGGTCCCTTTCAATTACAGAATGGCAGAAATATGATTTCTCTGGCACCTACAACAGGATTAATCAATATTTTAAAATGGTGTTTTGTAATTGATTTCATGCTTCTTTGTTTCAGGATGTGTAACAGAGGGATGGATTTGTAGAATGATGAGGCAGTGTAATCAGTGTATTTGACTGCTGATATCTTTCTGATATTACACAGCAGATACATGCTTTAATAAGAATGGGTAATTAACAATTATGATTTGATTCAGCCCCTTGTCAAAACTGACATCAAATTGTTGAAATACTAACATAGTCCTCAAGCGCTAAACAAAGAATATGCTTACTCGTATGTGAGAGGGAGGCTCAAGCGCAGCAACAGCTGAATGGTCAGCTTTCTAAGAGCTGGGTAGAAGTGCCCAGCTTGCCATGATTTGCATGAACGCACATCTGCATTCTCATATTCTTTATCAGTGCAGCATCTTTCATCTGCACATCACAGAGCATTTAAAAGGCAGGTAAAGAATGGGGAAGTCCGAGATACAGAATTTAACCATCTACTCAGATTCACAAAATAAGTAGTTGAGGAGAGAACAGAGGTTTCCTGATGCTCACTCTCCTGCTACCATAGTCACTGACAAATAAATGTGGCTGCGTCACTGATAACAAGTACAATACAAGATCCTTACAGAATGGAAACAAACAGAAACCTTTAAACCCTGTCTTCACACGTTTCCTAACATGACAACAAGGCTGCGTTTGCTTGAGGAAGCAATGTTTCAGGGGGCATGGATATACTAATAAACACCCAATTGAAACCCCCAAGCTGAGCTAGAAAAAGCTGACTTGTCTGCAACTCCCACCACTGCCAGCTCCATCAGGAGAGCAGTGAAAACGAAACATATTGAAAGAAATAGTCTAATATGGTTGCGAGTTTAAATGGTCAAAAATGATCTTCCTTCCCCTTCTTGCTAGACAGGGGGACTCTTTGCTAGTCACATAATTTATTACAAGGGTGCACTCGGGTGCACAGAGGAAGCCCAGTTTCCCTACTCATGACAACTGAAGTCCAGAATGTGCTACGTTCAACAGGTGGATTAGACTGACTACAGAAACTGGTATTTCAAAATCAGCCCATCTGTAAAGAACTCCTTTAAAATGAAAAGGTTACTGGGGGTACAGTGTGCACTCGGGGTTCTTCACAGGGATTCCTCTCGTGAGGCACAGCAGTAGTTAAACATACGCTTGTGACCCAGTTCTGATCCTGTGAACGAGGTGACCTTTCTAATGCTCTTGTTTGCGCTGACTGGCCATACCAGCACACTAAGGAATTCTCATGGCTAAGTTTTGCTGCTGTAGGAGCAGCTGTAGTTCCAAATACCAGCTGAAAACAAAACAGTGAACTAAGTGATATCGCTTAGAAAAGTAACAGCTGCTGGAGCATGGAAGGCTCCAAGACATGATGGTACTGCACCATCTCTCATACTATGGCAGGCGTGGACCTCCCCTCAAATCATTTGCGCCAGCTACATCTTCCTGTGTGCTGAATTTCAACTCAGATTCTGTGCCACTTCATTTCCTTATTTAGCTATTTTCCGGTTTCTTTCAAGATTCCCCAAAAGACAAAGCTTTTACTGCATCTCTCATGCAAAAGCTACTGCAGACGCACTAAAACGCAGACAGGAAGTGTTTTAGCACATGCTCTTCACTTACAATGCCTCACTGATTAGTTGTCCAACCTGGATTTTGTCCAGTCAGACAGGATTTCAGATTAGTAATAAATGTCCATAACCCGACATGGCTCAAATTGAAGTAGTACAGAATATTTCAGGTTAAAATCCTCTGGCTGTAATAAATCTCCAAATGTAATGGGCTCGGAAAGCAGGCCATCAGCAGCAGACATTACCGCACCGTACCAGCCACCACACTGTATTCTGTTCTATTAACATGTCAATGGAGATAAAAGAAAAGTGACTTAGTGGCTGAATACCACGCAAGAAAAAAAAAATTGTTCTGAAATCTGTCTTGGCTTTGCCTAATCCATAAAGTTGCACCATGGAAGTCCAACTTTGTGTTACGGAATAGGCTGAAGCCAAATTACTCTGCTGCCTTGATGTTTCAGACAAACAAGTTACTATTTATCAATCTGCAGTTATGGGAAAAGGACTGACTGCCAAATTACAGAGGTGCTCTCACTGAGGCCAATATATTTTATCAGCAAATAGCCTACCATCAAATGCCAATATTCTCATTTTATACTGTATGATAGAAATGGAAAACGGAGGTGGTAACGTTCCTCCTCCTCCCAAAAAAGGCCACGGAAACAGGAACAAGCAAAGCCTTCGTTAAGCAACAGGACTAGACAAAAAGGCAAGTCATGTTTGTGTGGGAACATTATATCCTATCCTCGTTTTCATGATGCTATTATGAGAGACATGAGATACAAAACTGTTCCTTCCTACAGTATTTCACCAGCGCAGCATCAGTTTGATAATTTTACTTGTCTCTGTAGTTTTAACTATACCTAAAAGTCTTCTCCTCCTCCTCCCATCGTAACAATATCTAGACATAAGAAGTGCTAATGTCTACAATAAAATCAGAACTAGGTCCAAAAATCCTCAAGTCTCCAACAGCATTGTCCAGCCAGTCATCTGCAGTAATTCTTGGATCCAAGTCTTACAAACAAGCAAAAGTTCAAGGCTGGGGTTCTGCTGACAATATTTAAACCACAGATGAAATCTACTGCAAAGTGATATGTCATGATCAACAGTGAAAGCGAACTCAAATCTGATTTTGTCCTAAATGGAAACCCAAAATGAACGTTCAAAGGTTCAGCTCAACTTTCAGTTAATAGTACATGAACAAACACTTAGACATACTCAAAACCACTTAGTTGCCATTTTCACATCCAGCAAGTTGCAGTGAATTGTGTTTTTTTCCTCTAAACAAATGCATTTCCGTTTCATACATGGTATAAAACCCTCTCTGGCATTTCATCTTGGATTCTGTGTTAACTACTTTTCAATTTGGGATACAAGAACATGGTGAATGAAAAGTGATCTTCTGTGTTTTGCTACACTGCAGCTTTACTTGTAATGCCTCCACACCACACAGCACCAAGAGGAATTAAGTCAAAACAGAGGCACATGGATTTCTCGGAAGATCTCTGGCTCCACTGAAGACGGAAAAAAAAGAAAAAAAGGAAAACAATTTAGGGAATGAACACCTTGGAAACTATTCACTTCTCTTGATTATTTTGGCAGTGAAACCTGTCTCAGTCTTTCTGCCACACCTCCCAATTCCTCAACACACAGTCCATGAATACGTGGGAGCTATTTGTGTACATGCTGGTTGTTACCGTACACTTCCAAACTGCCGGATGGAGAGTTTGGTGATTTCTTTGTCTCCCAGTGTGCTTACAGCAGAACCCCCACCCCATGCCCTGAAAAACTGCATGTGGCTTCTCATGAGAGACCTAGAAGTTAACCTATATAGGATGGCACCCTTTAGGAGGAAGATGCACCATCAGAGTGCATGCAGAATGAACATAGGGAGAAATATGAAGATGGAATAGGGACACTGCAGATCAAACTGAGTCACAGTGCTCATTAGGCAGGGTGAAAAATTTGCCATCTTATGGTCACAATATGTCTCATGGTCACCAGTACCTCAATGTCTATCTTTAGCATGCTGTCGGTGAATCCACACTGCTAAAGACATCTGCACCGGAGATTAACCCCTGGCCCGTGGGTCAAGGGGGGCTGAGTAGCTTAGGCCTGCAGTGCTCAGGGTTACCAGCTTCCTTTGGAGCAGACGTGTCATATCATACTATGCAGCACTTGACCTGGGTCTTCTATGGCGCTAAGAAAATAATTGGGGAGGTGAGGGTGGTGTAGTTGAGAATCTTGAAAGAACATGAAAGTCAGGCCAGAAGAGGGGTGTTTTTATAGCATGATGACATAACCATCTTTACATACCCTGTGTGGGGTGTCAAAAAGGAGCATGAAAAGATGTGAGGGTACAAAGTTTGCTGGGATAGCGGTAGGGTACAGTGTAGAACACAGAGGTGTCCAGATTAAACAATTTCCGGTGTAGTTCCCAGGCTTCTTGACAGTGAAAATAGTTCATTCACTTCAAGTGAAAGCTCGTGAGTGAACTACTATATGTGCACTGGGAATATTAAGAGATTGGGATCTGGAAGCACACCAGGGAGCGCAGTTACCTCAAAGTACCAAAGTACCCAGATGGTTCGTTTCTATGAATATTAAAGTGCCTGACATCAAGCAACGGTAAAAAAAAATATCCACGCAATGTATTTAGAAAGTAAATGTATTATCTATGATATTACTGGCAGGCCAAGTCTAAAAGACACTAAACACCTGCAAGTCATTAACTTCAGCCCCCCACCCCAGGAACAGGGCCTTTGCTTGCAGATAACAGAGCACTATGGGAGCCACAGTAAAGACACACAGGGAAATCTGTGTGATCTGTTCTCACTAAAAACAATTTCTTGTTTATCTGAGGAAAAAACAACCACCCCATTAGATTTCACTAGATCTTTGACTCCAAGTCTTCAGTAAAAAGCAACAATGACATCACACGCTCCTCATTACAGCCTGAGTATGTTAAAATACTGACATGAGATATTCCCACTACGCAGATATTATTGTGCTCACAGCTCTGAGTCATAATTTTCTCTATAAGACCTAGAATTATAAATTATAGACATGAATCAGCTCAAAGCTAGCCTGGAACTCTGTGGACGAAAGTCTGCAATAAATATGACCTTAGCATCATTCTTCCCACCCTCCCCCCTCAGCATACAACAAGCACTCCTGCCTCCCAAAAGTCATTGGTACAGAACGGCACACCAGGAGCATGCCCCAGCGGCTAATTATTGAGGTTCAGCCCATACAGAACATAAACTTAAATACTGAAGACAGAACTAGTTAAAATAAAGATACTGAATAAACCAAAGGGAACTGACTTGCTTTTAATAGCAGCTCCCCCTTAACTGGCTCAGCTTTCTGCAATCCTTCCTGCTTATCACTAACCGGAGACTCATCTCCTTCACAGACCTAAAGTCTTACAGCTCAGTGTTTTTACGCGGTTATATTTAAACACAGATATCTGAACAGGAACCTCCTTTTCACAAGACACATCTCTGCGAATCTGAACTCCGACCTTTCTAACGTAAAATCTGATCAAGGTACCTTGAAAGGCAACTTCCAAAGATTACCCACACCCACCCATATTTAACAATAGGTGCACGATGCTGCAAATCTCATTTGGATTTATTACACTCTAATTGGTTGGGGACATGATAGGGGCTTCAGCCAAAGAGGTTCTATCAAAGGAAGCATATAAGCTTTGAGCTGTGGATAGGCAAGTCCTAAATAATTCCCAAGATTCAATACAAATGAAGGGCTCCTTTTAGCATGAGCTAACCTTCTGAGCAAACAAAACACTCCAGTTCATCTCGAGCAAATATATGAAACATCTGGGCAATCTACTGGACATACGGGTGAATTAGAAGTGTGGTCAGGTCCGGTTAACACGGATGAAAGGCATGAATGCCTAAAATTAAAGACTGCCTGGATTCTTCTGTAATTACAGGGTGCACCCAGATGACTTGGACAACTGCACACAGCTATTTTCAATGGCTAGCTGCAAGTCTAAAGTGATTTGCATATCACATTTAGTCAAGCTACTACCAGGAACCTTTCCTGAATTCTCTTAGAAATCTTTCTCTCTTAAATGGAATACACAATAAAGTAATGCCTCTTGAATAAAAAAAAATAAATCCAGAATAACTTGCGGAACAGCAATACTGTTTATTGTATAGAGATTAAGTGGCTAGGCAAGCTTGGGAAGGAAGCCAAATGACCTTCTATCCACCAGGCTGTATTAATATCCCTAGTTCAAATGGTTCAGGCAGCTGCAGTCTCCATAAGAACTGTTTTAACCTTCTTTTGAATCTTTGTGTTTCTATCCCCATCATCCATATTTCTAATGCTTCTACCAGCCACGTAAATCGTGTATCTTGTTGCTGATTACAAAACAACATAGGTCTGACAACATAACATGCTATGTGAAAATTCTGTTAAATTATGTAATTACAGCACAGTGAAATAAGGAACTGGTGCCAGCTCTTTAAAGGTTATTCCATTTACTACATTCTGTTTTACAAAGGGACTCCATTTCCCATCACATTTCTAGGTTCTGTTTGCTCCTTGCTCCACTGCTGCCACAGGTGTTGCCTTGGGTTTACCATTTATCATTTGCTTCAGTCAGTGTGAATTAATAAGCCTTCTTAGTATAGACCATATTTTTTGTAAAAGCATCAAACATCAATTGACTACAGCAGTCACATGGAGCAGGGACATTTAAAAAGAAGAAATCTAACACAAACTTATTGTCATGCATGCTACACAAAGATTTTTCAGCTCCCAACTATTTCAGTCTCTCAAAAGCCAGAGACCTGAGAAGATACCAAAAGGCAGGCACGTCCAATTTTCTTCATTACCTTTCCTAGTTGAGTCAGACTGGCAAGAATAGGTAGCATGATGCTCTCCAAAACTCTGTGCTCCAAACAAGCTCATCTGACAGGAGTTGCCTCAGAGACATCATTCAGAGTAAATTGTAAAGCCATTCTAAAATGATCTGTGCACTCTTTAAGCTCAGCTCTTTCTTCACGAGGTATTGAGGAAGTCAATGACCTTTACAAGGCAGCTTAGTTCTGGTGTTTTGATTACAAAAGAGATGTGGTGCTGCTACAGCTAAAGTTTTCATAAAAATAAAAAATGAAAGTACTACCAAATGGGAGATATTTAAGGTAATATGTGATAAAGTAATTACGTGACCTCCCACTTCTGCTGCTTGCAAGGTGAAAAACAGTCACTACTGACATTGAAATCATCACCATAACTATACATATGAGTAACCTCCCTAACGAGCCAGATAGCATCCATTTGTGCACATCAGATCTATTGCTCCGAGCACTGTATGGACTGGCAAATATTTCATTACACTTTGTTCACATTTTTCAGGTTTTATTTGCATTTTCATACATAAAGACTGACTTTTTAAAACTAAAACAGATTCTGGTGAGCAAGGGTTGAGAGTAGTTGCTGGCACAGCGCACATGACACACAGTGAATGTATTTGAATTTTTGCTAGCAAATAACGTGTTGTTTTGAACACAAATTACCCCACGACAACATTCTCATTACTAAAAGTCACCTACTTCAAAGGTCTCACTAAAGGCTAGTAAAGTAACAGGGGTTTGTACATATTGCTCATTTTGGGTCTTAATTTATCCCTCTGCACACCAGCTTCCACTTGAGGGAGCGAGAGATAGGATGTGTAATGCTGAGTTCACAAGTAGCTGACTTTTTACACAAACATACAGGACCGTACAGCTGGTATAAGCAGAAGCAATTTTACAGACATCTCTGGGCCGTTTCAGAGACGAGATAATGGTGACAAAAGATATATATCAAGTGTGACTGGTACTTCTGTAATTTACACCATTGTCACATTCAGTGAGTGGGCAAAACAAGCGTTAGTTATATCTGGAGAGGCAGAGGTGGATTACACAGCAAGATCAGGAATTTACAAATTCTCCTCATTGTAGTAAACCCACTACATATTGACAAGTTCTTATTTTTGCTATGCATCTCTTTTCTGCTCTTCAGTATAAATCATACTTGTTAAACCCACCTGCTGCCAGCCAACTCCCTGCTTGCTACGCAACTAACACTTCCATCAATTTCCTCACCAACTCCTATAAATGACACCACTGCTGAATGCCACAGAGAAGAAACGGGCCGGGCAGTGTTCCTTCATTCCCAAGGCTGCAAGAGTGAAGATGCAGCAGCATAGCTCCAAGGACCACACAGATACTCTGGGGAAGGAGGGAGAGAGGGGGAGGAACTAGCTCCCCTCCGTGTCCAAGACAGCAGCACAGCTACTTCCTGCCTGGAGCCCTGGTGCGGAATTGCTAATGACCACACTGACCGCTCCCACAGCTATTTCTAATTATCCGCATTGAGAGTTCCCAGATTAGCCGTGTCCTGGAATTCCTGGGCGGTGGGGTAGGCTGCAGACTGCAGAAGGCTCGAGGTAAAGGATGGAGACAAGGTGGGGGAGAGGGCTCAACAGCAAAGGATATTCATGGAACAGGCAGCAGGGCTCAGCTCTCTCCCAGTTAAATTCACAGTTTGGAGCTGTTCCAGCTGGTGGCCAATCAATTCAGTGTTTTCACTGATTGTCATTGCATCCAGGCAACACAAGGAAAGCGTCTTGGACTTTGGGATGGATAGAATGTAAATGCTATTTTAAAAATTACCCAGCAGGATAGAAAGTTACGCATGAGAGAGCTGCATGGGCGTTTATTTTATCCCTCCAATCAAGAGACTCGTATTTGTTTACAGGATAAAGCCCCTTATGTGAAAAAAGGTAGAGCTCAGCTCAAGTTATTTGGCTACACCGGAGAAGTACATTTATGCATTGGCATCACTGTGAAGGGGGCGTGCACATCGGTAACCAACCTGATTTTTCCCAACATTTGGCTGCTGCATTTATTTTCCAGATCCAACCCTGGCTCCAGCTGGGACATACAGAGAAACTGCATGTACACATTCAGCTATAAGGGTTTTATTTAGAAAAAGAAAACATTTCTTCCGGAAAAAGAAAATTGGGACTGTCTTGAAATTTTAAGCCCGTATTTTCACTACTCAAAAACTCTCAAGATTGCCCTGTTTATCAAAGCATCTTTCCAAATATTATTAAAACTTGTCATCATCCAATGATATGATATGATGATCCTTATTTTAACAGCTAGGGAAATTAAGGCAATGGTATTACGCAAGACTGCCAAGGTCACAGAAATGGTCCAAAGCAAACTTGGGAGCAAAATTCATGATCAACTTATTGTCAACTTTTATTTAAACACAGGATAATCCCTCCTATCTCAATAGCTATTACCAAGATTCCCTTCAACTTTTGCATAGATAGGAAAAGTCTCCCTAGGTCAACATCCTCCTCTCTGGCAAAAATCAGAGAAACGCAAAGAGAGCCAGAAATTTCACCCATTTCTCAGAAACTCACAGAATATACTAATAACTTCCTGGGAAAAACCCATTGCACATATATCCTACTTCTAAATGTCAAAACGCTACAAGTACTGTTGATGCAGAGCTCTTCGTAAGCCTGTGCACGCTCTCATAAGAGCCGGGATACCCTAAAGTACCATATGCTAGCATAAGTGTCTTGTTCACCAGAGAAGAACTTTGTTGCATTAATGGTATTGCTAAATATTAAGACAGAGAGCTTTTTGCTGGTTGCTCAGCAGGCTCTGGCTGTCAGCCTCCGATCTCAGACACATACGTTGGTGTGGCAGGAGGGAAATTTTCCCAGTCCTCCCCAGAAGAGAGAGAGAGACTCTGCCGTGAATGTTGCTTAGAATGAATGGATGGCTGCCATTTAAGTCTGGAGGGGTTTTGTTCAGCGTTTTTTCTTCACCCACATGACACAAACTGGGAGTTTTGCTGATCTTCAGCACACAAGATCCCAGTACTGTGGGAATCCAGCCTGCCCAGACTGCACATAAACTATGCCTAACAGCAGATGGGATTTACCTCCTGTCCTTGTTGCTTGAAAGGCCTCACTTGGAAAGGCGGCCGGAAAACATGTATATCCACTCCTCAGTGTTACTGCTGAATTACAGAATGACACCACTTACCCAGTTCTCATGGCTAGTTAAATGTTTAGACAGAAACCTGGTTAATGTTGACATAGGAGAGAGAGAGATTGATACAGTTTGGAAACATATTGAAACAGTTTTATGCTACTTGTTGACACAAACACAAAAAGTCATGTAGAAAAGAAACACTGCCATACCCAGGTGCACATCTTGTCATTAAGAAACAACCGGGCTCTCTTCTGTATTTCTTTAGGACAGTGCACAGCTGTGCTGGGATTCTCAAGGCTTTAAAATTAAGCTCCATTACATTAGCATCAAAGGAATTGTTTGAGCGATTGTTTTATGAGCCAAGTCCCAGGAATTATATTCTGCCCAGGTTCAGAAGTTGAGAGGGTTGATCCTGGTTTTTGTCCCACTCAGCTCTTTGATTCTCGACCGGAACTGCCAGCCTGAGCACTGTGGTAGCATTTGCAATACAGTCTCTGTTTGCTCTCTGTGGTCCAAGACGGTGCATAACTGAAGCGTAAGCGAGGCAAAGTACTCAGCTGAGACTTAAAAAAAGATTGAGGCAGTAGTTGCTTAAGTGGAAAGATAATGTCAACTATCCACACTAATGACATACAAAGAAATAACAGACTTCTTCCTTCTAAATATAACCCTTAGTTTCCAGAATAAAGAAGAAACCATCAAACATGGCCACGTTAATGTACAACTGGCCATGAAGGAGCTTTTGGATCTCCTATAAAGCAGGTCCCCACAACCTGCAGCCCCAGGAATACGCCTGCTTGATGCATCAGCAGCCAAAACACAGTTATCCTAGCAGCAGTGAGAGTCCATCTCCTTAATGAGAATGCGTTGGCCCCATGACCACTTGACCAAAGGGAATACGTTATGTCCTCATCAGTCTATCTGCATTTGTACATCTTTGGGCCACACTTAATCTGCGCTGGATGTCATCCAGCCAGAAAACGAGTCAAAAAAATACAAGAGAAAACAGAGGATAATATCATGAAATAGAGCCTGAGAACAAAGAGGATATGGAGGAAACACTGTCTAGTACAAAAAGAAAAGGAATGCAAATTCCTGTGAGAAAAAGAAAGCCGCAAATTCATAAACAAAAAGCTAGTATTAGTCTGAGTTTAAACTGAATACAAAAGGGTGAAAAGCTTTATATTATATCCACTGCCAAACCACCAGTCAACCGGTCTCTTGCTATAATTACTTGACAAACAGCAAATACTGCAACAGCCTTTATTTTTCTCCCTAAGCTTTTGCATCTTTGCTACATGAAGAACATAGTACCATGCAGAGACACCAACTTTTACATAGTCTGATATACCAGCTTTATGCTTCCAGTAGTAAAAGCATTCAGAATTACATTTAATGACTTTTAGGTTATGTTTGGAAGTAATTTTTTTCCAATTTCTGATTCTCAAGGCTGGAATAGCCATAAGAGTGGGAATATTTCAGGGTAGGGTCTTTTTTCTTCTTTTTGAATAGCTGAGGTACCATACAGTAAAGCCCTGTTTATTAATATATACAGCAAAGACAAAGGTTGAAGTATTTAGACTCCTCTTAATGCCGTTCTATGTTTCTGGAAACTATGCAAACTGCAGTCTCCATCAGGGTATTTCATCAGAGCCCTAAAACTATCTGTGTCTTAAGAAAAGGAAGCTTCAAAAAACAATTCACAACTTTTGAGGCAAATATTCAGAATGGTTGAGCATACAGATATTTGTATTTTACTAATTTAGACTAAACAATACAGTGTCAGAGAGTATTGCCCTAAAAATAGTTCCTACGTACTCCTAAGCATACTTCCTAAAACTGCAGTGTTCCTGGGACCTACTGCAAAGTCAAATAACTCCGAATAAGGCATGGAAACAAATAAATAATTTTCTTCTAGCTTTACTCGTAGTTGCTAGTGTATTTTATGCAGAATAATTGAATGGAATTATTTTCTCCAGGAACTACTTGTACAAAATAAAAGCTATGAAAGATTGCCCTGGTTAGTACTTTCTCCATGCTGTTGAGATTCCTCCAGAAGGTATGAAATCAGATCTGAGGCTGGTCCCGAAAATACCAATGCAACCAATACCATTTTATCAGCCATCTCACACTGGTGTCAGGGCTAAGAGGGAGCACCGCCTCTTCTGAAGATGCCCGCTGCCTTTATCCCTAAGCTGATGTACTGACACTGTCATAATGATATAATGCAATATGGCTTGAATGGACAGGTCCGGAATATATGAAACTTGAAAATTTTCAGAGGCATATCTGCCATTTCCCTTTGTCAGTCCTAGAACATTCCTCATCTCCTCCTACTTAGCATTCCTCTAGTTGAGACAACCGCACAGATAGCTTTGCTATAAAAGATGGTGGTTCTTCAACATGTGGATCCCAAACGGGTCCTGTTAAACCAAATATAACTTTGATAAAAAGAATAACCATGACTGTGCATGGGAGAAAAGAGTTGGTCTCAGATTCTTTTTTCCTCTGTGCCACAGGATGGATGTGTAGAGGTTGGGAAAAAAAGTGAAAACAGTTCTTTTAAGCAAACCATATTCATTAACATGGTAGCAATTCCCTCCACTCTCTGGAGAGGGTATATGTGGCAGAAACAATAATCCTCAGTTCTAATGATCGTGGGTTAAGTGCCTCTTGATGTTCCGTGTTTTCACAATACATCTGTGGATAGTAATAGACTTAATCTAGAGAGGTTTGGCCCCTTGACAAATGGTCTCCACAGAGAGCAAACAGAACCAGGGCACTTAAATAACACCACAGTCACTAATGATATGATTATGGAAGGTGATAATGCAACAAGAATGACTCTCAGCAGCTTCCAGGAGTTACGACTCATGGGAACAGAGCCTATTAGAAAAGAGGCACCCAATTTCTCCTTCACACTGTTGCTATGATGTATAATCTTTTTAAATAGATGGGGGGAAAAAAACCAACCAAACAAACCCACAAGACAACAGAGAAAAAGCTATTTTAACATAAATAACTTAGTCTCAGCAGTCTTTGTGGTTTAAAGGACTTGTGGTAATTGAGTTCCAAGGCTACAAAAGCAGTTCTCAAGTCTGGTCATCTCATCACTCTACATTATACACCATGATGTCAATAAATTCAGAGAGGCGGAAGGAACAGTCTATGTATGTCTGTTAAAAGAGATCATGTGCCAGTGCACAATTCTTATAGGGGACCATACATCAGATCGTTTTTTTTAAGCTCGAGATTTTCCTCAAGGAGGTTTTGCACAAAGCCACTGAGCCCAAAGCCTTATTTCACTACAATTCTTTTTACTGCTGAGACTATTTTAGCACCTCCCCTGCATAGTTATTCAAAATCGATGGCCAAAATGCCAGATAACATTCATCTAGGCACTGAAATATGACAATTGAAATCATGATTGATCACACCACAGTTTATGCAATCCCACTTTCATAATCTTTTCTTCTAGTCATTAAACGGAACTTCCTCTTCATTTTCATTCTAGTGATTCTGTTTTCATGGTCTAAATAATTGCTCTCTCTCTTTAGCGTTCATATCTTTTTGATATCAAATCACTGTTTAAATAGGGATCTTGGAAATGACATAGCAGATTAGAGAAACATAAAAGCATCTATGTTTCCCCTCAGTTACTGTAAACTCATGCAATTTCTTTTTTTTCAAAAAAACAAACAAAACCCCCAGGCCACTACTAATTTGTGTTGCATTTCTCTCAAATCCCTCCAGTGTCCCTCTCGTTTTACAAGATTGCCTCCTGGGGAACACGCTGAAGTTCAAAGCCAGGGAATGTTCCCACTGTAGTCAATGCAAGGATATATGCCAGAAGCAGGATGTAAATTTCTATCTATAGTATAAGCCTTGTATGGATTAAAGCATTTAAAAGTGGAGCCTTGTGTGCTGGTCCCTAGGTCTTATCCCCAGATACTCTCCTAGGTCACTAATCCAGCTTTCCTCAGGGAATCTGGGACATGGGTAGTAGCTGCTACCGAAAGTATCAGTTATTCTAATCCATTTTGCTCATAGTGTTTAATGAAATCTGGTATCTTCATAATTTAAACAGAAAGGAATCTCCCTCTTCCTCACCAGCCCAGATCAGGAATTGTGCGAGACCTCAAAGGCGCCACATTTTGCCACTGAAAAAAGAAGTTAGGCAGCCAAGTAACAAGTCTTTTATTCTCTCATTCTGCTGTGTCATGGAGCTGAAACAGTTTGCATTCAAAGTTATCGGTGGTTCTGGGCTTCGTGTTAGAAAGAACGTGACAGATTATACTGGGATTTGCACAGATGATGCCTCATAGACAGGGGTATTCTCTATGTAAGAGAAGTCATGCACGTCATCAGGGTTCTGCTCGGTGGAGTTCATTACCTCATTCCCACCATTGCAGCGGCTAAGGCAGGAAGGAGGATGACGTGCTTTACTCCACTCCCGTTCTTTGTACTCAAGAATGATAAAAACTCCCTGTGGAGCTTAATATCAGCCTTATCGTAAGAGTGCAAGGGTCTGGGAAAAGCAAATTCAAGAAGAGTTAGTGAATGCACCACAAAGAATGCAATGGGAATGAGAATCTGAGGAAGAATGTCCAAGAGATAATGCCTTTAAATGAAGCAGTGAAGAGGCCAGACTCTCACCATAAATCAATACCGTGTTTGTCCTTTCGTTCATCGACTTTAATTTCTGCCCTGAGACCTCACACTCTGGGTAATAAGGCGCCCTACCACCTCACAGTCTGAACTTCTCAGACTCTCCTGGATGTGTTTGTCAGTGCTTTACCTGCTTGTTGTCAAAACCTGCTGAAAACTCATTCTGCTGCTTTAGAAAGAATAACGACAGAGGACAGCCACAAACAGAACAAGAGCCTCATCAGAGGCAGGAACCAAAATGACAAAGCTTTTTCTGAAAAATCATCTGCACAGTCACGTAGCAACAACACTCAGCAGCCATATATAAAGCAAAGACTTCCAAGGTCCTCTGAAGCATGGACATACTTTCCCTCCAGAGACTAATACTAAAAGGAAAAACAAATAGCCCCGGATTGCCTTGCATACCTCCTGGGTGGCCTGCTATCTGATACAGTTAGCTCCACTACTCGGGTTCAGCACAGAAAAACAAAACTCGTTTTCTATTCTATCATGGAGAGAATACTCTCGATGCCAAACTGGTACCTACAGAATCAGGACAGGCCTCTCTATTTGCAAAGTAACATAACAATTTTGAAAAGCAATACATTTAATCCAACTTGAGTGTAATCAGAGAAAGAAAAGTACAGACTGACTGTCAGAGAACGCTTCTAACAGTGAACTCAGTCTGTTTTAAGACAAGTGGAGGAAGCTCACCATATGTGCCTTTTGAAACAAAAAAGGACACTACTGTTGGGTGAATGTTACTCAAGAGATGGGTTTGTTGGCTTAACAGAAGTTAGACTTGGAAAAGTTGTATTTCATGAATAATTTTCTGAGGACTGGATTGGAATGTTTCCCTGTACCTTTGAATCCAAGACTTGGAGAATTTTAGAGGACAGGATCTAGAATTAATCAACGCACAGCATAGAGCATCCAATTTCAGGAGACAGCGCTGTAGCCTTTTAGGCAGTATCACAGAACTAGAGGCTAAATGCTAACCCTGACTTTATTCTAAGGTGTGTGTAAAGTCAAGAGCTTTCTCCGATACCTGTCCTTCTGTGAAATTGGTGCAAGCCAGATGAGTATGCCAGTGCTAAGAAATGACTCAAACTATTACAGATCAGTTTACTTTAAGGGAAAGCTACTGTCTTTTCTTCCAAACTCCTGCACCCTGCAGCTAATACTTCATAAAGAGCTGGTTGTGGAGAAAAAAATATTTTATTATTTACTTTAAAATATGGACTCTGCTTTTATTAAAGACTTGCTCCAGGGTGCATATCATGTGGTGATAACTGCTTTTGTCTTCCCCTGTAAGCAACAAACAATATTATTCTTAAGAAAGAAAAATCTCAACATTATACCAAACCAAGACCATCCTGCACACCCAGCGTATATCACAGGATGAACTGCTGTCTGTAATTGCCTTCTACAAACTAGACTGCAGTTTAACGGGATTTTACCAAGCAAGTTTTGACTGCTTAAGAACGTCTCATTTCTTTGCAGAGTGATTTTCACTGTTAAATAGACATAATGATTCGTCTGGTTCTTGTACGGCCATTGCTGTGCTTATCAAGCTCTGGTTAGTGTTTGTATGTAGTTGAGTCAGGCCTTTGGTTCTGCTTGTAACTCAGCTGCAGCAGATCGGGAAGAGTGGGGTCCCAAGCTGCAAACCTTATTTAGTCAAGGCCACACAAAGAAAGACTTCTTTGGTTTTACAGAAGTGACCAATGGAAAAACTCTCACAAGAGCACATTGCCCACAGAAACCTATAGAAAAAATATTAGAACGTAATTTCAAAATTTGGTGCCAAATTGAAGCTGCTGCACATATATACTCTGTTTCTCACCATCAATGACCTTTGAGGCAGTAAATATTTTGGGGTTTGTATACTAATTATGAAAATGTAACATTGGGGACTGCAGTGTTAACGAAATCTGAAGGAAGAGGATGGAAACACCCAGTAGAAGTAAACATGCAAAAATCAGCAGACCAAAATACACGTATTTCTTTGAAGTGATATTGCTTACTGCACACCTACAGGAAAGTGATGAATTTCTCTCCAAAGAAAAGTAATGTACTTATTCCCTTACCTGGTAACCTTCAGTCTTCTTTTGGCACCATTTCAACAGAGCATTCCTCTTTGAACCACCATACTCCCGAGCCAGGGCTGCCAGTGGGTCCTTTCTTTCCACGCTAATCCAGGGAAGCATAAGGGAGAAGATGATAAATATGCTTGAAGTCTCTTAGTGTTTACCAGTGTGTAAATAATATCTGTATGACAAAGCAGAATGGCAGCACAGAACCTAAATGTAAAACAAACTGCAATAGCTTTCAGAGCTTGTATTCTATATTTGCTTTTAGATGAGACAAATTCAGGTGGTACTACTGAATACAAAGACCTGAAAAAACAGCAGCCTATGGCATACCTTAAGCCAGCATTTCTGCTATTATTTTCATCAGCTTTTCTTATCAAATTTTCAAGTAACCTCTTTGCTTCACATATTGAAAGCTAGGACTTAGGGCATACAATTGAAAGAAACCATCTAAAGAATCTGTAACAGCAAATTTGCATCCAGTTGAGCTGCTGCAGAACAAATTCTAGAATAAACTGAAAATTCCGGAAGCTGTATTGCGGTCAAGGCCTAGAGGACAGTTAAAGGCCAACAATCAAAACACCCACGTTGTCTCCACCCTATAGCTTCTACTGTTGGAAACAACAGTGGAAAACATGTATGTTTTTCTCAAGACAGAAGAAAATTATGTGTTCAGCTTTCCCTTAGACCCCAAAGCTATTAGTTTTTAACTCATCCTAACATGTGATTCTATGATTCTGTGCAAAGCTACAGTAATGAGGGCTGACCACTCGTACATCATGGAATTCTTGTATTCAACTAAGTAGCTCCTGAAAACTTGCTATCCTAATTTTGTCAAGATTGCTCATCTTACAGATAATCGCAGTTATTATAATCTGAATTTTGATATTTAGATCTGACACAGCCTGGTAATTATGAACCAGACAGATGAGCTAGCAGAGTTTCCACTGGAGATAGGGGTCCACCAGATTAAATCATTCATCTTGGTGTCAGGTAATGCTGTCAATCTTTCCAGTGTGCTGTTTTTCCCAGGAAACTGAGTTGGTACCTGAGCTTGCTTTGGGGTTTCAAGCTGCTGGGGGTAGAGGCAAGCATCCTGCTGCTGAAGGCCATCGGGGGTTTGCTCAGGGATTCCAGGGAGGGGCTTTTACGGAGGTAATGGTCTGGTTTCAGCTCTTCATTTCTCCCCTTCAGAAGGTCTGTGGGAATTAAAAAAAAAAAAAAGAAAAGAAAAAAAAAGAAAAAAGCTGTCAGTTTGTAGTCTGAGGAATTTGATTAATCACTGTCCTGCCACCCAGCACACAATATGTAGTCTGTTGTTTTGATTCTAAACAAATGTACTCATTTGTTCATTAAACACACATGGGGCTAGGAAACCTTGAGCAGATTAGAGGTGATCATAACAAGGAATGGCTTTGATGATTTAAACAGTAAAGACTGCCTGGTTTCCTGTGATTGATACTCCTGCTGGGGGGTAGGGGCCTCAGGTGAATGAAGGGAAATACCAAAATCTACAGTCTTAAAGGTTCAAAAGCTGATCGCCAGATATCTTCACCAGATGACTGACCAGCCCTAGTACAACAATTTCTTTTCTGCCACTAGCAGACTTACAACAAGAAAATCTCTCATCTCCTGAATACAACCCAGCTCAAGGCAGCAGTAAAAGGCACTTATCACACGATGCTTGGCATCCTATCTAACAGGACTTTGGGAAGTCTTAATACATTCATAGCAGATGCATCTATATTTTTATTACACATATTACATATTTTTATATAATACATTTCATTATATATTTATAGATGTGTACTTATATAAAAATAAAAGAAAATCAACAAAATTAGTATCCATAGCATCCAACGTTGATAGGTTTTTGAAGACAAACCAAAGAGATCATAGAAATCAAATTATCTCCCCAAAATCAAATTATCTCAGTTACCTCCCTATGTTAATTCTCAACTAATGCCATATCACCTAGAGGTGTGAATTCCTTCTTATTTCACCTTCAGCAAAGGCTACTATCACTGAATCACTCCTAAATTTCTTTTCAGCAGTAACTAGGGCGCATACGTATCAGCAGTTGTCAGATAAACACATCCTTCCAACAGGCATGCAGCAGCCCTTGCTTTGGCTCCTGAATTTTGTAAGACTAAATCAGCATTTGCAGCTGCTGAGAGCTACAGGCAATTCTGCACCTTCTTTCCACAGCATAAGGGCTGCTAGGTTCCTTTCTATTAAAATGTCCAGATGGAAAAGGACAGAATCCAGTCTCAGGAGACTGTCTCCTTTCCAGCAACTTGGCTGTCGGCAGAGCTTTGTTGCATTGGATTACACACACCTTGCTTAGTCAGGGTCATCCTTCCTTCCACTCGTGTATCAGAATGCATAACAAACAAGAAATAGCACACAGCATGCTTTTTAAAAGCCTTTTTGTTGTTTTTCCACTACATATTTCAAATGCATATGATTTTCCTAGATCCTCATTAGGTTGGATTTATGGGCAATTGCCTCAAATTTAAATAGCCGTACCAATCAAAGGCATCCAATGAATGATTTTTGGGACCATTTTAAACTTAGGAATATTCTGCTTAGACAAATAGATGTACCACAAGAGGCATATAAAAAAAACCCCAAAATAACAAACCCCACTATTAGATTATCATTAACATAATTAGACTGGCTAATAGCATGGTCCAATTAGGAAGTGCTGTGTGCCAATCATTCAGGATGCACTCGTGTACGGTACAGAAAAAGGAAGGATCCCAGACAGGAATAAAGGCTACTGGAAGCATCTAGCTGGAAAGAAAAGAGGGAGAAGATGAGGGCATATTAAGAGTCATTTGAAAAGAGAAACAGGATAAACGTATGAAAAGTATGCAACGTGATTAAGGAAGACCACATTCTGTTAGTACTATCTATTTGCACTTTTAAAAAACTTTGTGGTTGCTGGCTTGAATTATACAGTAGTGCCTGAAGCAGTGCAAGTTAACAGCATCCAGTTTTGTACTCTGAGTCTCACTTGCATGAGTAATATACTTCCTGTGACTTATTTCTGGCTGCTAGAAACTCCAGGACAGAACCAGTAAACCTCTGATTCTAAATGAAAAGATCATAGCCAAAGATCAGCTCTCTCTGCAAAGTAATCCATTCTCTCCTCCAACGATGTAACATTTGGGTCATATTAAGGACATTGCAGAACCCTGCTGTGACACCGGTCAGATGGAATCAGCCAGAAGATTATTATTATGGAGACTACTTCACTGTGAATTTCCTTGGGGATATTTTTTAATTCAATGTTGTTTGCATAGGGCTTGGATCAACTGCCTTCTAGGATTATTTAGATTGGAACCAGAGCTATTACAATTTTATAGTGAGTAAGCCTTTGCTATGGATTACTGGAACTAAATTAAACCCAGGTACAAAGAGAAGCTGTAAATACAGGAACTTGTTAGATAAGCAACCATAAATTTTTACCATACAATGGATAATAAAATATCTGTTGATTTCAACAGATTTTCACAGAACAGTTGTCTATGGGTAATAACAGCAATTATCCATGGCCCAAAGTGGGATATTTATTATTAAGGACTAGCATTCTATTACACAGTTGACAGATTACTTCACTCTACAGCAAACTGGTAGATACTAAAAAGGTCTTATTTTCTGTTTAGGATCAGAGCATACTGTCATGCAAGATATCTTCTGGAAACCAAGCGATAGTAATAAGTAAACTTTGTCTGTCCACTGATAACTTCTGCTTGCTTAGCATTTACTCCTGCAGGAAAAGCCAGTAGCACAGACAAGATGTTATTTGTTTATGCTGCCATCTACCCTATAACCTGTTTTGCTGTTCAGTTCCACTATCTCTTCATCTTTGAGTGATGGAAGGAGAAGTTTAGCAGACTATCTGAACAGCCTAAAAATGAAGACAGGTTTCTCTCCTGTACTAGCAAACTGTTGCAGAAAATCCAGTCTATCAATGAAAAAGTTGTGACTGATTTTTTTTATTTTTGGTCCCTCCCTGCAGTTTCACTGAGGTTTCACTAAAGGAACAGAATATTTCATCCTTCCTTAAAAATTCAATAATCTGTTGTTACTAGCTTTGATTCCAATGCAACTACTACATTCAGGACTAGATAACCAAAATAAAGGGCCCTAGAGAAAATGGGAAACAAACACTGGTAGAAAAGAATATTAAATGACAAGAGAACAAAAGCAAAGTGTGAAATAAAAACAAACGCATGTCTTGAGAACTCTCAAAACAAACTATTTCGAGCCCAAATATGACTGCTCCTAAAACAGTCACATCAGTATCTGAAGTGTTTGATGTATTTCAAATGAAGCTCAATTTAAAAACAAATAAACCCTCAAAAAACAGTGCTTTGGACTTGTTCCAGATACATACATGTTGAACAAAATCCAATCCTCTCCAGTTCCACAGCATGGATTAGAGAGGTGCCATGGATACTTTGGAATAAAGAAGGCAAGTTTGTGTTGGCAAACCATAATAAATTAGCTATTTTTCAGTTTTCTAAGGCTACAATCAAGATGGGAATGGAAACATGACAAAATTATTAAGTTCTCCAAAACAAAGACTCTGAAGACACTTTTCATGTTTCCTTTGACCATACAAGAAGAGGAAAAATGGCCCAGGCAGAGGCCAACAGTTAATGGCAAGCTTTTGCTAGTAAAAAGAGGCAACATTTGTATATTTACTGCAACTTACCTGCAAGAGGAAGGTCTGAAAGATCTGTGTGTCTGGCAACGCCTTTGCTGGCTGGCTTGGCATTATTATAAACAGAATGTCTCTGTGAAACAAACAAACGCACAGAAGGTAATTAAAAAAATACTATCCACCATGCTTAAATAGGCAAGCAGGAAAAAGAGATGTTGCTGCTATCTCAAGATCACAAAGCAGGTAGAGGGATATAAAAACCTTTCAATTAGGTATCAGCTGTACCTAGAGCTGCATAAACGGTTGTGAAAAATAAGAGGACAAAAGAGACAATATTTTTAGCTGGTAATGTATTGGTTCCTTAACCTCATTTCTATTTGCACCAATTTTTCTCTTGCCAAACATAATCTAGTGTCACAAACCCAAAGTAAGAATGCCTGTTCCTAATCCTGCCTCTGTCCCCAGCACCCCAAATCATAAGTCAGAAGGATTCTTGTCTCTGCAGACCCAGCACCAGTTTTCAGCACAAATACCGCCTCAGCCAGGCATGAATAGAAGGTTCCCAGACCTCTCTCTGTTTAATCCCATTCTTTAAACTTTCTTTGCTGATTCTTTGAAGGAAACGTGCTCACATATTCATTAAGTAGTCTTTCAAAGTCATCTGGGTCTTCAGAACACTCGCATAAACACCCCTGCCTCACAACTGTTTTTCACCCAGATTCAGAGGGGAATACTCTGTTGTAAATCCAGTGACCATCCAGTCAAAAAACATACAGTGGCTTCTCTAGCCTAAAAAGGTTAGCAGTCTGACGGTATACCACCTTCAGCATGTGTGAAAATTGGGAAGCACAGTGCATTTGATTCTCCATCGTTCACAAAAGCAGTACTTCCAATAACACTGCACCACAGATTTGAAAATTGCTAAGAGAAAGTTAACTAACTGGTGCAGTGACGTATAAAGTACTACATTCCAGAGCAGTTATGCTTCAGTAGGAAAAAACCCAAACTGTAAGAGCTCTTAATTCACCACTGGAAGAACTTACTGGATAACTGAGAGCATACATCTTAGGAACTTATTATCCCGTGCCTTTCAACTCACATGCCAGCTACTTAGTTTAGTTTGATGTTTCTTATAACTCACTCCCAATAATCGAAACCTATTTTCTGGTCAACAGTGATTAAAGTTCAGAATTGTATTCCAAAGAGCTCACATCCGTCCACCGAGACCTCTAAGCTGAAGTCAAAGACAAACTCACTTTGATCCTTTTTGTTAGTACTACAGCATTTGATGTTTCACAGCAAATAAACAGATGAGTTTCCCCTTCCCCTTGTCAACATATGCATGTTAGAATGATGAAGCTATGTCATGCTGTAGCAAACACTGCATCTACCCGTTTTAACTATAAGGATGGAAAGCGCTCCTTGTACCTGCATGGGGGAAACAGCAGCTGCTGGTGCTGTCCTCACCGGAATTCCACTTAGAGGGCTCCTGGGGACCTTGTGAACTGTGATATTTTGTCCAGTGCTACCTGCAAGGAAAAAACATGGAAACATTTGCATTTCAAACCCAACTATCTCCCTCTTGTCAGAACAGGGAACCACTAATGTAGTGACATCCCACAGATAGCATTTATATACCAAGTACTGACAGAAAATATCCATTAAGAAGCAATAAGCAGCACAAAATAACCTGCTCACCGCTAGAAAACTTTTTTCCTACAAAATACAGTGTTCAAATACCTGAGCATCCCAAGTCAAATGATTTTATCAGTGACTTCACAGTGGCTGCAGATTCTGACGGTGTAGGAGATGCTCTGCTAATGCAAACCCCTTGCCAGCGGTTGGTTGTATCTGCCTCCAGGGATTCTACCTCTTCAGCTGTCAGCCTGCAAAGCAGAAACCAGATCAAAGTCAGGGGCAACAGGAAGTGCAAGCAG
The DNA here is from genome assembly GCA_017639485.1 of Pluvialis apricaria. Classification (NCBI taxonomy): domain Eukaryota; kingdom Metazoa; phylum Chordata; class Aves; order Charadriiformes; family Charadriidae; genus Pluvialis; species Pluvialis apricaria. The sequence goes on from CM030024.1 coordinate 5,105,360, forward strand.
AGATTAAAGGTCTATATATGTCATAAGGCAATTCCAACGACGCGCATCTTTTATTATAATGCCCAGAACACAGACCACACATTAGAATGTTCATGTTCTTTTCTTGGAGCACCTGGCAAACATTAAATCATTGAGTCTAACAAACTTTTCTGCATTGTTAACTGTATCATCCCCATTACCCATCCTCACACAGGATGAAGGTTTATCACAGAAAAAAGCAGTTTGATGAGACTTGTGAGTAATCATCGATAATTACCTGAAGATGGGCTTTCAACACAGCATGGGGGCCAAGGGGCTACTGTGGTCCTCAGTGTATAATGAGGAAAGTAACCAAAGAGAAAGATGTTATTTACACTCTATGTTTTTAATTGGCGTGACCACTGCTGCAGTAATTGTTACCAGTTAAAATGCCATCATTCAAAATAAAATAAGTACTTGGACAGGGTTCAGATAAAAGCCATAAAAATTAAACCAGAAAATATAATTCATAATGAAAAACTTTGTAAGCTCAACTCTTACAGCTTATCAATAAGGACATCTGCTGAACAAGTAAACCCTCAATCACAACCCATAAGCAGTTATATGGGGAACAAAACTGTTAAGTGCTTCATCCTAGCAGACACAATACCAAAATTCTGGAATGAAGATAGACAAACTCAAAAGCTCATATTTTAACAGGAAGGACCATTAAGTTACTCCACTGAAAAGAAATTTCAAAGTCAAGATTAGGTGCTGGACTTACAGGAATTAGTACAGGAAAGTCCACAGATGTGTTAAACAGCAAATGTAATCATACAGTATAACCGTTGCTTCTAGTTGTGCATTTTACAGATCTGGCTGACATTGCTTAGCACTGACACTGTACTTACCCAGCAGCTCTCAGACTTCGAGTGTAATTGCAGCTTTCCTAAAGTAAAGCTAGGTAATCAGATAACAAAGTCTAGTCATGTAAAGCGAGAGTATTTATACGTTACTTTCCTGATCTAGCTGTTTAAGGAACGCATGCTGATCTACAGGTTCTGAGGTATCACCACTTTTCCCTACTTTCAAGTACAGTAGGCACCAAGAGCTACATGAACACAAAACCAGAAATTATTTCATAAGAAGGCTGGAGGACTCCATTCAAAAGTGCCAACGGGGTTGAACAACTTCTGTTGAGCTAAAAATAGAAGTCAGAGTCTTTTTCTTTCCCTTTTGGCATCATAGTCTACAAAATGCAAGGGACTAAAGGGTGCCAATGAATAAAAGAATAAGAGTGACTCATGTTTCTATTTTTGGCAGAGTTTAAGAAGGTGCTGTCTTTAAACAGACATTAGCTATTTCTTTGCTAATTCATTCAAGCTCCTTGTGTGCCAGGGGAGCCTGCAGAGGCAGATGGCTAGAGAACAAGGCATTTCAGTTCCCTTCTCCATTTAATCCAATAAGGAGAAAAGGCAGATTGAGTAAGATTCGCTGAGCTCTGAGGGAGCCAGCGTTTTACTGACTAACTTTAAGTTCCACCTTCCACTTTTTCTTATGTGGCTTCATAAAGCATAAACAACAAATCAACAGGTGATAACATCAGCACTTTAGTTACATGAAAGCACAAAAGCTAAAGGAGCCCTGCTTCTGCTTAAGCGTGGAGGAAGGATAAATTTCTGCTCAAGATACCAAACCACCCAATGCAATCCATTACACTTTCAAGAATTAAATAGGCCATTATGCAAGAGTTCTGTCTAGCTATCCCGGTGACAAGGGTATGCACAAGGCTTGGGGAGTATTATCAGAGTAAGAGAGGAATAGTAAATGCATTTAAGCCAACTGGTAACTCTTGAGAATAAGGCAAGCCAGAGGTATGCTCTAGGCAGCCATCGCTTCAGTGGTTAGGATTTAACTCTGGGAACTGCTCAAACCTCACAGACTAGTCCTCCTCAGTCTAGCCTTTGGTTGCAAAAGGATGCAAACACGTTAGATAGAGTAACTAAGTCAGCCCCTATGCCGTGTCACAGAAAAGTCAATTGAGAAATCACATGCCATTATTCTGTCATTGTACAGAGTAATTATGAAGATTCAAGTGCTGGAGCTACTACCGGTTCCAATTTTGTTAAAATGTTTCCTGTAATCTTAAGTCTGCCTATCTGTAATAGGCTTCTAATGCACCCTTAAACAACCTCCTAGATTAAACAGAATCACATCAGAAAACTGAGACCTCTCATGCTGCAAACCTTGGCATGAAAGGTAGGAAGAATAGTGCTTCAACTAAAACCACACATGCCAGCCAACAAGCAATGGAGAGTTATGAAACTTGACAAGTACCTTTCAATTTTAAAGAGAAAAATCTGCATGATAAGGGGATGCACGTATGTGTACATATACGGGTTTCTTAATAGAGAAGCAGAAGAGTAAAAGCTTAACTTGCAGGAGCAAGCTAATTCAGGAGGACAGTATAGGAGAACGTGACTTAAAGACTAATGACAAGCCGTAACTTCAAACCAAAAATGACTCCTTGTGCACAGAATTTATTCAGCTTAGTATGGCTTAGGCCATCCAAGACGACTAAACAAGCTTTGCTGCAAAAAGGATGGATTTGAACAAAGTGTCATCTACTGCTGGATGCTTTCCTTGAAAGAAGAATGAATGGCTTACATAGACAAATGCTGCAAGTGCAGCTGGCTTAAATGGAGCAGCTCCAGGAGGAAGCAGAGCACTTTAACCACAAAGGAATTAAAATGTGCATTCCTTTTCACAAAACCACTGCCTAGTTTCATTCATTCATTGGTGAGAGAAGTAGACGCAGTGAGCTTTTCTCTAATGGCAAGAGTTAGTGTCCTTGTTTTCCAGGTTTGGAATATGTGGACAACAGACTGCCAACAAGGTGCAAGTCTTTCTGTGCTTAATGTATAGATTTTGGCAACAGCAGTCTTCGTGTGTTTGTGAAATTTCTAAACTGCTCCGATGACCTCTTCATTACAGGTGGCCCAAGACCACAGAACCATAATTTCAGAAATAATTACTCTGCAATCTGGTCTTTGACACAGTTCCTGTCATTGTTGTGAATCCTCCTGAACTGTAAGGAACACCAAGAATAGACACACAGCTACTGATGCACAGAACAGAAGAGAGGCCAGGGGCAGGCAGCAGACAATTCCAGACACTTAAACATTTATTTGGCACTTCAATATATATTTCTTAAACATAAAAACCAACATTCAACAGCTGCCAGCACAGAAAAGAAAGGCAACACAAGTGTGCATATATGCATACACTTCAGTAGCATGGCACAAAGGTGAAGGCCATGCCAAAGCCAGGACATCCCGCAGAATTCTCTACTAGCTCAGCCTGCTCTGAGACCAGGCCCTTGCTAGGTCTTCACATCCAAAAGGAAAGGATAGGAATCCCACAGCCAAAACATGAAATTCCAGTCCTGGAACGAATCCTGATGATCTCCTGGTAGAGATGGCAACTTCTGAGTTTCTCCTTAGCATCCAAGTAAAGGTCTCTCCAGGTGTCTCCAGTTGCAAAAGCTGAACTTCAGCAAGTTCTCCCTGATCATCATATACTTCACCTGAGTTAAGGGCATGAGAAAAACTCCTTTCTGAGAGGATTATTTACTAAGGGATTGATATATTCATTTATTTTCTTTCTGATCTCTCCATCTGCAATTCTCTCAGCCAGGACAAACCTCACGTGGGACATTCTCTGTGAAAGTCATAGCAGGACATGCTCCTTGGGCACCACCCCGCTTCCTAACACACACCGAGTCAGACATGCCACCCAGTGGCGAGTGCCTTGTCAACACAGTATTAAAAATCTGAAACCATTAAAGCAGCTGATACTGAATGAATAACTTCACATTTCTATTCAGTTTTCCTGCTGGATTTCAGCAACCTAGCGCTTGAGTTTGTGTGTGTTCGCATACATACTGTATGCACGCGTGTATTTAGACACACAGGGATAGATCTATGAATATAATACTATATGAAGAACTCAAAATGTGTATGCACATTAAATTTTAGAAGTTAGACATACACATTCATAGTTTTATTTTTTGTTTGAAGTTTAAAATGGCATGTTTGAATTTCTGTTCCAGGGCAAATACCCCCATCCCTCCAAAAGAGCCCTCAGTTCTTTCAGTTCCCCAGATCTCTGTGATTACTTCTTATGGCCTATTGGCTTTAGACTAATTCAGGACTTTTTCCGCCTCACGGAGTCTTCTGAAGAGAGAAGCCTTCTGAAACAGAGAAATAAGCTCTTGCCCATGGGGAGGAGGTGGACCTGAGGAGCATTCACACTTTGCGATACACTGGACTTTTGCAGGGCAATAAAAAACTGGAGTTGCTTTCTCAAATTGAAACTTCCCTTTTTCAGCTGCAAGTTGAAGGTATGTCCTGAAGTGCCTCACAGGCCTGGCTATGCATCCATTCAGGGCTGTGTTAGCTGGTAGAGATCAGGCACCTATGGAGATACAGACAACAATCGGGGAAGTTATAAGAAGCAATACAATGCCCATCCTGAGGTACAGCTCTCTATTTTACAGTTAATCGTCCCATTATCACTAAATAGAGGGGACAGGGGAAAATGCTGATGGCATTGCTAAGACAGTTGGAGTGCCTTAATACTCCACTAACTCAGCTTTGGGACATAATGAGCAAACACCACCACAAAATACAAAAGAAAAAAGATATCTGTGTTGCTCAGGAAGAAATTAAGTATTTAAAGCCAGGGAACCAGTTTCAAAGGACGTGGACAGTGGTGTTCCCGGCTTTCCTCTCCTCGAATCATTTAGGACTATTCATTCAAAATGGGTACATGAACCCGTCCAGGCACCTAGAGTTGCTCTACCTCAGAGTTTGTTCCAGGGTCCTTACACCAAAGGGGACGGAATAATTGCCATCAGTGTAAAAAAAAAACCCCACACATGAAAACAAACCACAACTCTGAGGAGTCACTAACTAGAGCAAGCAAACAATACTTCAAGGACCCTGCTCTGACGTTCTAGTTTGCTTACTTTCAGTGAGAGCAGAATGAACTATCAAACCTCTATAAGACAGAACAGCTGCAAAACACAGGCACAAATGAGCAGCACATCAGCACATACAGACTGACAGCAGGGTTTAATACACATAGAGTACAAGCTTATTTCCAGGAGAAAAAGCATGTAACACTGCCATGCTGTGGCATTTGAGACTTTAGGAGGAAGAACAGAAGCAAATTAGTGGGATACATCACAATCTTCACTTTAGGCTTCCGTTTGAAGGTTTAGTTAAATTTTTTTACTATTCTAAGAAGTCACTCATTTAAATACAGACATAATTTCTGTTTTCGTAGTACTACTCGCAGCCCAACTGCCCTCCCTCCGTGTTCTTGGTTCAAGGCACATAATGTTATAGTGCCAAAAATCATTTTGAGAACTAGAAGGGAAAAAGTCAAAGCAAGACCTTGAAACTTTCACTGCTGCTAAACAGCGTATTGTCAGAAAGGCTTGGAAATGGGTGTGCAATGAAGCCAAAAAGAGATGTCCATAATTTGGATAGTTTCAGAATAACTTTCTTCCTTTGTGTTACAAACCCAATATAGCATTTTTTTTTCACCACTCAAATATTTGATCCTAAAACAGCTACAAAAGTGAATTTATATCCAAGGTGAGCACTCTGAAAAGATGAAACTTGTTACAGGATCATAGGATAATTCAGGGTGGAAGGGACCTCAGGAATTCACCTAGTCTAACTCCCTGCCCAAAGCAGGGTCAGCTATGAGGTCAGACCAGGTTACTCAGGGTCTTATCCTGTCTGATCTTGAAAACCCCCAAGGATAAAGTCTATATAATTTCAATTTCTACCACCTGTGAGGAGACAGTTACAGAACAGTATATTGTAAGCTTTTGCATTTTACTGCAAATAAATAATATTAATTAGGATGTAAAATACCACAAAAGACTGTCTGAAACATGGGTTAATCAATTCACAGGTTTCAATCAGTACTAACTTGGGACAAATTAACTCCTCTCTTCCTTAATTCCATTTGTTTCATACTGGTCCAATCTCCCCACCCCCCCAACATTCTTAGAATTAGACATTTAATCTGTGTTAAAGGTGCCTTTGGGAGGCGCTTACCTTCATTCAGATGAACTCTGATGACCTCATCAGGATTTTTTCTGCAAGTTCTTTGACTGTTCCTGAACCAAAAATGACTTTTTGTCTGATTAGAAGAATGTAACGGTGAAATCAAGCTTGGAGGCGGGAAACTCAGGCAGCCACAGGCAAACATTAAAATGGCAGGATGTTGTAGGAGATAAATTGGCTTCAAGATCAATTTATGAGGTGGAGTCTAATGACCCTCAAGAGATGGCTGAGATTTTGCCAAAAACCTTTGAGTAGCAAGCTATTTGGAAGGTATGTTTTCCAATCAGAGCTTAAAAATCAGACAGGAAACTTTCCCTAGGGTCTGACAGATATTCAGTTGAGTGCACAGCTGCTCAGCATTAGCAAATATGAAGAATACTTTATAGACTGTGTTAAGGTATCGTGCTACAAACTGTTTCCACCAGTGCTGAGCGTGCATTAGAAGTCACCACAGGTACCAGAATCTGCTGCTGATTCTAAGCAGCAGCATTTGTGAAAGCTGACTAAGAGCAACGGTAGAATATCACCAGAACTTTCTGGGTGAAAGAAGCTGAGGTGCTGGGGAAGATAGTGACCTCAGGAACGCAAAGAACTGGGAGTGGAGAACTGGTGCTCAGCAGGAGCTTTGGCAACTTCAAGAAATTTTTTTATAGGTCAGTACAGTTTTAAAATTTCAGTGCTTAGCTGTTGATCACCGGTTTGTTTATACAGTGACTTATGTAGGCTTCATTACCTTCTCCATACCACTCAGTACAGAAATTCTGCACTCTCTGCATGGACATCACAAGTCAAATAAGTTATACTTAAATTGACAGATGCAAAATTTGGTCTCAGCACCCGTCTTTGAAAAAGAATAAATATTGCCCACTGCAGACAGTATATCTGGCTCCACGACCAATGTAATACTCAAAGCAAGCTATACAGATAGTCAACATGACGCAAAGACAGACATATCTATATGGATGCAAAAGAGAGGGAGAGACAAATGCCAAAACTGACTTAAATACATGTCTGAATACCTCCTTCTGGAACTATGTCTGCACGGATTCTGGGGATCTAATTTCAAAAGCAGTCTTTGCAGTTCAGTCTTCTTATGCCAAAGAGCTGACAATGCAGCCATGCTCCTTATACATGGAAGATAAATATCTCAGTTTGCAAATTAGCAGATCATCTTCTATTCAATTTAAGTATTATCAAATACATCTTCAGATTAAAAACTGAAGAATAAAGAGGGGAAACTACAAATATATGATTCCTGCCCTTATACATGGACCCTGCTCTAAACAAGAGCAATTTCATTAAGAACAAATTAGGAATGGAAACAGAGCCCAGAACTTAAGTACTGTCTGGTAATCATTTTGTCTGAATACATAGCCTGCAATAGCTTTTCTTTGCCTCCACTGGGGACTCTGATAATGAAACTGCAGCTTAAACACATTCCTTTATTTTTCTGAAAAGAAGCATTTCTGTTCCTTCAATCCAGGAATTCTGATCCATACACCTCTGCAAAAAGCCCTCCCATCTTTCTACTCCTATCTACTGTACAGCTAGCTGCTCTGGAAACTCCTGAATGGAAAACAGTGAGCAAATATGTGCAACAGAAAGCTGGGCTGTTACTCCACCTGAAAGAAGTGACAGGATTCACCATGTTCCTGTGGCTATTCTACCAGTGGCCATGAATCTACTAGGAGAGAGATTAAATGGAAAAATATAGAGTAGCAAAATTAATTTGGCACACATTTTTGATAAACAGTACCACTGTTTGTGTTATTTTGTCTTTCTTCATTCCCCCTGTACAAATTTTCATCATTGCAGCTCTGCTAGCTCTGTTTGCATCAGTGCAAAAGAAAGAGCAGAACACTGTCGTTAGAAATTTTGATTCTTCCTTCTAATACATCTTTTGTTTTCCATCTCTGCTTATTTAGTACTTCAATTGTAGTATGATTTTTGGAATAAAAGGTGGTACATAAAAGATCATGCACTTCATAGAAGCCACATTGTAAGGCACCTGGATTGGTTCCCAATCCAATTGTAAAAGTCACTTTTTTCTCTTACGTGCTCCCACAGAGGGAAGCCCCACATACACAGCTTACCATGCTGGGGTGTATCTCTGAATGGTTCACAATTACTCTTCCCCCTCCAACCACTGAGACTACAGCAACTGTTTTACAGGTGGCTCTGACACATGACGAAGTCACTTCTGGCCTAAGTGCTAACCCAGGCCACAGTCCAGACCATTTAACACAGCTAATCACATAACAGATTTCAAATTAAGGATAGAAGGTGTGAGATGAGGAATCCTAGTACTTGCATTGATCGCTCAATCAACACATGACTTGCAAAACAAAGAAGTCCAGCTAGTCCTCATTTTAATTTGAACATATACAGTCCATGACTCCTCTCAGGTTAAGTAGCTCTCTTCTGGATGTCCCACCGAATATATATAGCGAACGAATCTTTTCACAGATGGTTTAATACAGCTGCACAGAGTTACGAAGGCAATAAAACACAGTGAAATACCATACTGAGAACAAAGCTATACGAGGATATTGGCAATTGTTGTTACTTAATATTTGCTGATTAAAACTTTCATGGCTTAGTTGACAGAACTAGGTTGCCAAAAGAAAAAGAACAGAAACATCTTAGAATAAGAGACAACAAAATCTGTCAGAAGAGTTAAAAACAGACAACATGCACATCCAAGCCAATGAATAGTTATTGACAAAGCACTGTTTGCATGCATGTTAGCGGTCACAGAGATCAAATCTTAGCCTTTGTAGGTAACCAACCTGTTGCTGCCCTTCACTTCGTCCAGCTCCTTCTGCAGTCTGGCACTCTTCTCCTCTTCCTCCTGAAGCTTCCTTTTTACCACACGGAGCTCCTGCTGGGCTTCACACTTAATATCATTGGCTACAACCACCGCAGTCTGCAGATCAGCTTGGAAACGCCTCCACTCTTCTGTATCTTCCTAGAAAGAGCAATTAGAACCCCAAACTGTTTGATGTAAAAATGCACCTGCTTGAGCTGAGCACTTAGTTATTGATCTCTCTTTCAGTAGTCACAAGCGACCCAGATTTCACCACAATTAAGATGATGCCAAGGTCAAACTAAATACTTGCCTCTTTACACAGTACCAATGACATTGCCAAAGAAACTGATAAGCTCTCCACTCCAATACAAAAAGTACAATCAAAGTTCTTCCTACAGCTATTGATCATTCAGTTTTGTGATACTACTACAAGCACTGTTGCTGAAAAGAACTCATTGCTACTGAGAATCCATGAAACAGGAACAGCTATTCCAACATAGCAGAAATTCATAGGTAGAAAGAGCAAAAGTAATTTGCAAAGGATGTATTATATTTCTCCTTCACAGGCAAAGAAACAACTAGAAATAAGTTAAGAGAATGGAGAATGAAAGGATATAGAAAGAACTTCCTACAATTGTTCTAGAAAAATACAACACTTCTCTCAAATACAGTAATGCAATAAAAGCTCAGCTTAGCTTTGTCATGGAGTATAAGCCTTACCTTCATTTGCTTAGTCAGAGCCTTCAGCTGCCTCTCTGTATCTTGTTTTTGTTCTTCCAGCTTCATTGCTTTACCTAGGAACAGTAAAAAAAGGAAAATAATATTAAACACACAAGGGCAAGGGTGAAAAGTGAAAATGGAAGGGCAAAGGAGCCTATTTGGTTTTGCTTCTATAATAGCATTAAATAGACTAAACTGAAACTAAGATACTCTGTCAATGGATCAGGAATGGAATCAAGAGTAGATTTGTTGCTCAAACATCTCTGAAATAGGTTATTATTTTGAGGCATTAAACCAGTCTTTTAAATTTACAGAATCACACGTGCAGGATCTCTTAGTACACACATCCCTGGAGCACTCGAGGTAGCACTGGTAAGCTAAATGTGCCACTTGTTCCACCAGGTGGCAGCTCCCCTTCCACACCGCGACAACAACCTCGACTTCACACCTCTCACTAGTGCTTTTCCCTAAAAGCTCTTTAAAAGGCCAGTAATTCCAGTTTCTAGAATGGGCAATGCATCCTTCGCTGAAGAATAAGGTTTAGACACTGTCTCTAATATTATTTCTACAGCACTAACTGTTAAAATGGTGACTTTTGTGCATGAGCAGAAAGGACTGGCCAGAATGAGAATATTTCTGAAGTGAGGCCCTTGTCACACATAGCGAGACACGCCGCCGCCTCTCTGTTGCAGCTATAACTGAGCCCCCTGAGTAAGTCCACTTAAATCCTTTTTTCAGCTCCACCTACTTTCTAAGTCACTGATGAGCTGGTTATTGTGAAGTTTTATAGCACGATGTTGTTCCACCTGGTCCTCCAACTCAAAAATGGTCTCTTTCAGGTTCTTTATATCTGCTTCATTCTCCGATGTTTTTTCCTGCAGCTTCTGGCTGGTTCTGCTCAGCTGCTCAGCCTGCCGGTCACACACCTCCTTCAACTGACCACACTCATTCTCAGCCTGGAAGGGAGGAAAGCAAGCTGCAAATCTGTCTTTATTTCTCAAAAGATATCACTCATTAGAGATTTTACCAGGCACCTCATGGACCTAAGAATTGAATCTGTGTTCTAAGCATGTATAAACTGAGATTCAACACAAATGAGACAGTTTCAGGAAACAGATGAGCTATGAATGTCAGTTTTCTTTCCTGGTAATAAAGATAATCAGACAAAATACTACAAAGGAAATTAAGTTTTCTATATGACGACCATAATTCCAAACCAATCTCTGCAGGTAATGAGTGGAGAGGAATTATGTTCCTGGAAAGCTCCATATCTATGTATCACATTATGAGAGTGATATCACTGCCTTGGGGGCAAGACGACAATCAGTTCATCCACGTTAACAATTTTGCTGCTTTTACTACGTGCATTTTCAATGGATTGTGAGAACATACGTAGTAGACCTAGTTACTGCAGATAAGTATATTTCTGGATATAGGACATCTGGAATCACTGAAGGGGGAATCTGCTGCACTTCAGTTTGTTGGCTCAGGCCCACAGATCAATGCTTCCCGGTTTGGGGGGGAGATCTGAGTATGAACCAGCCATGGAAAAGCAAGAAGTAGGCTGCCAATTCAGTGAGCAGCACTGGCACAGCCTGACTGAAGGGCAGCCTTACAGAAGCCTGTGGTCTTGTTTGGGTGTCACAAATAGCCAATGATTCAAAACAGCTTAATTTGAGGGAAAGGAAGAGTAAGAAGGAGGAAATCTGTGGTTTCCAAACCAAGCAATAAAAGTTTGGTACGGAGTCTGAGCACTCAGCAGTTTTGCATTTATTCTTTATAAACTGCAGCTCCAGTAAGCACTTGGGAGCTTCCTCTACTAACTCCATTTGCTGTGGTCACCTATTTCAGCTGAAAGGACATCTGGATTTTCTAAATCATTCAAATCATGGAGGTGCTTTTTGGCAATGCTCTCTTCCTCTGCAACTAGCCAATTTTACTGCTCTTCTCATGATCCCTCGCCCGTACAGGAAAGCTGCACACACTATCACTCTTTCTGCAGCGGTGGGACATAATCGCCGGCTTGTGCTTTATTAACACTTGCTCTACGATGCCTCACATTGCAGCTCTCGTCTGAACATCCGGGATCACCCAGAAAACAGAAACAGTAATTGACTTAAGCTTGCTGAGAGCAAAGCTACAAACTACCAAATGAGGTAGAGAAAAATTGTCCTAAATAAATCAGTTTTTTCTATTACTTTACCTATCCCAAAACAGACTCCTCCTCAGTTTTGTAAAAATGTTTTAGTCTTATGAAAATAACCTCATCTGGAGCTTGACCATGCATCATTATTCATGCTGCTGTAAATGTCAGCTTCTCTGAGCTCATGTCCTTGTGTTCTCATGACCAATGACACCTATAGATCGCTCCTAATTAATCGTGATTAATTATTCAGAATTTAATATTTGCTTCTAACTACTCATGTCCTTCTCCCCATCCAGATTGCCGAGTGATTTTCACTAATATTTGTTCACATAATATCAAAGATTTTTTATTGACCTGTCCTTTGCTCCAATTTTGATAAACAATTCTGTTTACTAACTTCTGCGGAAGATATTAGGGGAAATTAGTTTTGAATTTGGGAACACAGCTATGCTAACAGTTACTCCTGGGAAAATATGCATATAGCAGCAGAAACAGACAGTATCATATGACCCCAGCTTCCATTCAAAACTAGCTTGTGCAATTTAAATCCTGGACACTTATAATCCATGGCTCAATAACAATCTAAAGAACAACAATTACCTATTTATGGAAGGACAGATAAATAACCATTATATCTTACAGCTGTTACTGCTTTACCTTAGATAGCAGACCCTGAATGTGCTTCAGTTCACTGTTTGCCTTCAGCAGCTCTTGTTTGAGCTCAGTGCAAGATGCTTCTAACTGATCCTTTTCTGCATGGGCTACTTTCAGCATCTCTTGCACCTCAGAGTTGTCAGTAGTACATCCCATCGCATTGATTTCTGCAGCCTTTTGTTTCTCACTCTCTAACTGAGTTTTGAGAGAGCCATTCTCAATTTTTAGACCTTCTAAGGCAATTTTACAGTCCTCCAGAGTTTTTGTCACTGTGCTGTTACTCTGTTGTTCCACTTCTAGAAGTTTAAGCAGTTTCTCATTTTCTTCCCTCAGGCTTTTAATCACCTGCTGGGCATCTTGATGCTCCCTTTCTAAGCTTCGTAGGCTGCTAGTTAATTGTTGCTGAATGTTGAGCAATTTCTCTCTTTCAAATTGTGCTTTTTCAAGAACTTCTGCACATTTTTGTTCCAGTTCAAGGACCTTCCCCTCCTGAGCTCTGCTTTCTTCATTCTTGGATCGCTCTTGGAGGAGAGTCATTAGCTTTTCATTTTCTTGGCTCAGCTGTTCTGCTCTATCTCTATGTTGACGAAAGGAAGTCTCAAGGAGAGCTTTCTCTTCCACTAGCTTCTCGTTTTCTGTTGTCAGCTCCTGTACCATTTGCTGTTGATCTGACAGCTCCTGCAAAGTGGCTTGTAACTCTTCTGCTGTGCTGTGGTGATTCTCCTCCATTTTTTGTATTCTCTCTGTAAGAGATGCAACAGATAGGTCACTAATATTGTTTGGAGAACTTCCTGTAGTGGAGCATTTGGAACCTTTGAAGTGGTTGCTGTTGGAGGATGTTGGCCTGGAAGGTACATCTGCTATATGCTCAAAATCAGATGCATCAGGTGACAAGGAAGCTTTCGTTACATCACTGCTGGAAGAACCCGAATTGCGCAGTGCGCCCCCATTCACATGCTGCCTGTGCTCATCCATTTCACCTCTCGACACATTTTTTGATGGGCTTCCAAAACTGGATTCTTGGGTAGTTGGGGTTGGGAGGCTGCTGTCACCTCCACTGCTTGTTGTTGTGTCTGAGAGAGGAGAGTTCTCTAGATAAAGCAACTTCTCTTTCAAAACACGGTTTTCTTCTCCCAGGCTAGCAAGCTCTTTTTGAAAAGTCCTGTTTTTTTCCTGAAGGGTCCGTATTAATGGATCTATGTCAACAGGTGATACTGTTTCTAAATTTTGGTTGGAAGCACCCATTCCTTCAGTGTTAAGTGACCCTTTCTCTTTGCATTTCTTCAATTCACAACGGAGTTTGGTAATTTCAGAATCTTTCGTTTTTGCTTCTGCCAGGAGTTCTTTAACCTGAGATTCCAGAACAGCCTTGTCACCAGTTTCATTCTCTTGCTTGGACTTGCTAGTGGGGCGCACGTGTTTGGTAGGAGTCAGTGTACCAGAAGAGGTGGGGCTGGGTTGTGTTTTCCTAGTATTGGCTTGACCACGCAAGACGGCTCTCTCTCTGGATACAGATGATGATATTTCCCGGGGTGCTGGAATCCCTGTGCGCTTTGCAGCTGAAACTGTTCCTTGAAGAGAAAGAGGTGAGGCAAATTGGGTTAGTCCATGAAGAAAACAAGTCACATGGCAACCACGCTAGAGCCTAGAGCAGTCTCGGAAAAAACACCTGAGTGTTTGAATAGGTTTAGTCATGACTGTGTGGATTCATGTTTCACAAAGACTTGTATTATTCTGCACTTCTTCCTCTCCTACCCCCCGCAAGAGAACACAGTCTGCTGAAGTTTTTCCCAGTGTAATAATATAATACGTAGATGCTGCAATACATGAACTGCAACCCCTAATACCAAGATCTTAATTATTTGAAAATAAATAATTCTTTACTCTGTGAAATGCTGAATTTAAGCCTACTAATTTCTGTGGAAAAGTTCGGTAAGTTAGGAAAAGATACCATGTTTGAAAAAATGTATTTTTATCACACGTATTTTATCACATATGGAACTAATGTATTTGCGTGAAGCTCCATTTATGCAGATCATCATAAAAAAAGGTCTGAAACACTTATGCTGACTGCAGATTCAGTGAAATACAGAAACGACTCCTGACATTTCTAACACTAAGACAATTGTGTTGCTGCAGCTTCTTGTAGAGATGGATGAGAGATTTTTCATGTTATAAATTCCCATTCTCTTACGGAGGAAGAACAAAAGGCAATTAGAAAGTTGATGCTGTTCTGTTTGGTTTTGGTGGGGCTTGGTGTTTTTTTGTTTCGGTTTGTTTGTTTGGTTTTTTTTTTCTTGGGGAAAGAGGGTGTGTCCAACCAACTTAATGGCAAAGCATTAGGTGATTACAAGGGAAATAAAGTTTCCAAGTTGCTGATCTTCATCTTTCAAAGCTCTCTTTTGAAATATGGGACCATTGGTACTGAAGAAACAAGAGCTATCCTAACCAGAAATGTATTAACAAGCTGGTTAAAAAAAAAAAGCAGCTGGTTCAAAGGCGAGGTATTATATGCCACTACAAGTAGCAACACTATGAATTTAAGAAATTCCTTTTTTCAGGACCTTATTCAGAAAAGCCCTGAAGTACCGAGCCAAAGTTTAGAGTTATGGTACAATGAAGAGATACCATCTAATGTAGCCACATAAACAGGATGCACAGGCCAGTTATGCAAACAGAAAGGGCTAGTCAGTGTTTGCAGTAAAAACAAGTTCCAGAAGGACTCTGGGGGGAAATCCTAGAATCAATTACATCTCCCCACAATTGGGAGGCTCTTTTTGCTGATACACATGTGCAGCATTCACAGAAAATCAAAGGGCAGTTGAGAGCAAAGGGGGAGCAGACTCTCCGCCTTACGCAACAAGCAACTTCATAACCCCACAGCATTTTTCACAGAGAAAATCTGGGTGCAGTGAGGAACTGTCAGTAAAGCGGGGCAGTGAAGGGTTAATATTAACACCACCCAGTTTGCTCAGCATCTCTTTTGAAGAATGCTCTAGGTTTATAAACCCCACACAAACGGGAGCCCCTCCTCCTCTCTCCCAAACAAACACACTCTGCAGCAGGCACAATAAACACCCAGAGACAAAGAGCAGCTGAAGAAAAGACCCCTGAACAGAGAGGCTGTGCTGGGAGGAGAGCACAGAAAGGGGTCTGTGATGGCAGGGGCACGATAAGGCCAGAGACAAAGACTCCAGTGTTTATGGGAAGAGATAGCAGGGACAGTCTGGCCGGACAGCCAGCAGCCCACACAGCTTCATTTAGTCATCTACAGCTGGAGACGCCAACATAGCAAGGCAGCTCCGGGCTCCCCAGTGAAAAGAGTGCAATGCAAGCGGAGATGGGAGTTTTTCTGCTGCAACTCAAATGGCTGCTGGTGCAACTCCAGACCTGAGAACTCAGTTCACTTGTCAGAGCTGAAGGCCCCCGGCTCACTGCTCATCCCATTTCTTAACCCAAGGGCTCCCAACCACCGAGATCTGGCACCTGTAAAACGCATTCACAGAGCTCAGCAGACGAGCAAAGCTTTTAGTGTCGATGCAGCTAACACCGTAAGATGAAGGACAAGAGGAAAATTGAATTGACTGTGATGCGATGCGTCACTTCCAGTAAAGAAACACCAGCTCAGCACAGCTCCTTCTTGCTCAGAGCAAAAGTTCACCTGGGGTGAAACCCAAGTGTCCAGTCGAGAGAGCACAAGGCCTTGTTTGAATGCCTCTCTTGACCATACAGTAGGACAAGTGTCCAGAGTAGAGAAGCAGTAGTCACTCAAGCTATAATCATGCTACAGATTTAAGATGTAAAATACGCATTACAAATGGCCACAGATGTTCTTTGATGGAGCCTAAGGGGTGGATTTAAAGCCTGCTGTTATGTCGGACATTTATTCAATCTGAAGGGGTTTTCTACTGTTATAAAATTTTATGACAAAGCAAGTGCCCCGAATAACTCATCTATTTATTTTTTTTCTAACGCCCAATGCAGTGCAATGACATGACTGTCATCTGGCCAGCACATGCCTGGGTAGTGTTATAGAAGTAATGGGTAATGCTGACTGGGCAGTATTATATATGTTACACGAAATCATGATGCTGATATACACCAGTACAGATAGCACAACACTGAGAAAACCACCTTTTCCTAAAAGAAATGTAGGACTTCTTGTAGCAATGCCAGTGTGCCTCTAATAGCCGCCAGATGACAACAGCAACACGATCCTGAGCAATGGAAGATGTATACATAAGGATAACAATTAAGGATATTTAACTGGGATTATCTGTACTTCACCAGCTTGCCAACCAGTGCAGGCTCTGCGCTTACTCAACCTGTCCCATGTGTTTTGTAAGACTCCATGCTCTGCTGACTTGTTCTGTCATAAATCACAAAGTATTTGCTATCCATCAATAACCATTAACCAACCTGGTTTTTTCATGATGTAGAAGTGTTTATGTATTTTCCTCTCTCCACTTTCCAAAACAGTGCCACCCAATACTAAAAAGCCACACAGAGCCCAGAAAAGAAATATTTCTGACTGCATATGTATGTTGATTACAAAGCACCAAAGCAAGTATAAACACTACTTTAAAGTCTATTTTATGGGCAACTCCCCCTCTGAGTGACCTTGAAATTGAGCAGCGTAGCAGTTATAGAGGGAACTGCCAGCCCCACAGCCCGAGGCACCCACTATGCAGGAACTGCATTTAGGGCTGTACCAGTCACCCTGGTGACCCGATTAGCCCGGCACCCCACACTGGTTATGGTCTATGGAAGACTCCAGACAGACACACGCCTGCCAAGCTGCAGAACCCGATCTAGGGTTGATTTATGCTGCTACTCAAAGGGGCTGGAATCACATCACTTCCTAGAAAGTGCTGCTTGTTTGGAGCAGGGAAGAGAAAACCAAATCAGCTCTGCATCTCAAAGGAGACATTCTGGAAAAAAGCCCCAAACCATTAAATACCTTTCTGTTCGGTCAAAATGGTACTATGGCACCTCATTCCTGTTTTCAGTGTTCATCCACCCTGCCCAACCTGTTCGCTTACCTGTTCCCTTGCCAGCTTTGAGCACAACCTCTTTCCCACTGTCCCACATACCCAAGCTCAGGCTACCTCTGACCAGCACTGTATTTCTCGTTCCCTTTGCACCATACCTAACCTCCCATTCTCCCAGTCTCACACCCATTCTGCTAGTGGGCCCAGCTTGCATTCTCCCACTTCAGAGGAACCAGGAATTACTCCACTGAGAGTTGTTGCTCGAAAACCCATTTTGCTCAGTCTAAGCCACCTCATCGCCACGTTCCTCACCTTCCTGCCCAGTAAGAACTCCTGCACTTTCAGTATCAGCCATACTATTCCAGGTGTGAGGGATTAAAGCTTAATATGTGTACAGAGCCTATAATTTTCAAAGTGCTTTAAAATTAACAGCTATTTAACTCAAACTCTCTGAAACATAATTGTTAACTCTAGGTAACAGGACAGGGAAGCAAAGAGAAATGAAATGCCTCACCCAAGGTCACAGCAAATCAGTAAGGATTAGGACCCCGGAGCTCCTGGCTGGCAGCCTGCTGTGCAGCTTTATTGTTTGCACCACTTTCTGCCAGGGAATACTCGCTGACTTTCCGCTGGTGTCAGAAACAAAGCAGGACTTTAATGAGATAAAAGTTGACCCCTTATGATGATCTTTAGCCATTTTAATCCCATTTTCAACACAGCCACATGTTTTTCACAGAAGGAAAGATCAGGATTACTCTTCAGTTTTTCCACATAATGTGCTATTTTTGATCTAAGCTCTCAGCACCTGCTACATCAGCTCCCATAGGGGCATCCGCAACCAGAAGGAAATGAACTATGGAATGGAGAAAACTATTTCCCAATCCCCCAAGGTGGAACACGTAGGACTGCTGTTCAGAAGTGAAGTCCCTGCAGTACGGCTAACGTAATTACAGTGCAAGCAGCGTAAGGGTGAGTAGGTGGCAAACATTTTGCCATAGTCACAGGGGTGACACGCGTGACACTTTGGGATGAAGGTTCAGTAAGTTTATCTGCCTTCACACTCTGTATGCTCTGAGATAGCACATTATCACTGTCTTCCCAGTGAAGTACTAGCCTTGAAGTTACATTTACTTTACTTGACTCAAGTAAAATTAACAGTTCAAATACCTGCTTCTCCAGTCCCAGAGCAGAGGAAGAATCTCAGTTGGGAAGTGACTTCATTTGACCACAGAACCACCTTTGGAAGTGTTCTAATTTCTGCCTTGAGTCTATTTTCTGGAACTGGAGTCAATACAAGATTATTTGCCTCTGGCCTTTGTGCCATTTGTGTCCCACAACCTGCCCTTTTCTTAATCCTTCCCTCCATCAACATATTAATAACCAAAAGGTTAATGCCACGGGCTTCTGCTGTTCCAGGGACCAAATTAACATGGAATGTTCCGTTTTATACTTTCTTCCTAAGATTTAGGAAGAAAATTTAAGCTAAGAACAATAAAAACACATTTCCTCCAACGTATTTAAAAATCTAGGTCAGTAATTCATTTTTCCATAGTTTAAGTAGGTACTAAGTCTTCTGCATGTAGAATTCATCTATGTAATTCAAGCATGCTGATCACTGATTCATTTCAGAAAGCATTTCAGTCATGTAAGACTAAAACATGAAGACAGATGCATTTTGGGTGTGATGTTTTTAAACAATGGATACCTTATTTGAATTGCAAGGGCAGGATAACAAGAAATAAAAGCAAGCTATTCATCGTGCTCTGCAATGTTAAAGTCATACATTTCAAAAAGGCAAACTGTTGCCTGCAGACAAGTTTGTACTCTCATAATTATCTGCTGCTCTAGGAGGATTGTCACATCTCTCATTCTAGTTCCTGCATTTGCAACAGACCGGCTATTTCACTGTCTTGTGTCGCTTTGCCATCCCTTCCACCTCAAAAAGGGATAGCAAAACAAGAGAGCAACAAGAAATTATGGGCTAACTCATAGCCTCCCTGCCAACAAGAAGAGTGATTCTTCCTTTGTTCTGGAATTCTGTTCCCATGTGCTATGACATTTTAATAATTTTTGCCATCTGAACAAAGCTCCCAAGCCTCAGACAGAGAAGGGATTCCTGCGATACCTTCGGTATATTTAAAATACCTTCACTGAGCGGAAAGAACTGATGGTGCCTATGGGAGACGTGTCCTCTGCTTGAGAGGCAGACAGAGAGCAACTGGGATGTGTGAAGACACCTAGAATGGCACTAGACATTGAACTGAACAGTCAGACTTTCACAACAGATTCACAAGCTGGTGTTACAAGGCAAGTAACAGCAGCTTTCATGTGCCATTTTCAAAATTACTCCACTACCCAAGTACCACTTAGGTAATTTCCAGCCACACAATGAACAACTTAACACAACGCATTAATATGTGACTTCATGACATCGTTGATCTGAATTTAGTCACAGCCAAATCAGAAAAGATGGTATTAGCTTGGAGCCATTGCATTCTCTGTTGATTCCCTATGATAAAGTACATGTTACAGGGAGCCTAGATGTATTTTCACTCTTCTTTTGTCAATGCAGAGTAAAGTTTTCAAGAACCTAATTAATTTGGTGCTTAAAAATCCATTTTCCAAAAGCAGCTAAGCCACTAAGAGCTCAAAGCTTAACTGAAAGCCCAGGGGACTTGGCAGATCACTTTCACCCTGCTCCAGCATTGCTCCCGAGATTGATATTGAGACTGACTAAGAGCAAGCTAGGAATGTCCATTGGGAAATGACTATACAGCACGGAAGAGGGATTGGTGTATATTTGACTCTTAAGTACTTTTTCATTAAAAGAGTCCAGAGTTTTGCACACACATCCACTTCACTGAAATGCCGTATTTTTCCCCGGCCCTTTTTTCCCCTTGTTTAAACAAACGAAACAGTTAAAAACCAACTTCCCTGCTATCCATAGATCTCCCGATATCCTAATTAACAGGAAACACACTGACACATTTCATGGTGGCATGAGAAAAAGCAAACAACTGCTGAAAAGTAGGGCAGATACGACAGCAACCTTCACCGCTGCTGCGCTCTTTCATACAGATATCTACACATGGGCAAAATCCCTATACGCATTCTGCCACATTGTTTAATGCTCCTATCCTTAAACCTCTGGGCACACTAACAGTAAGAAAGCTTGATAACCAACACTGAATGGATGCATGTGAATAAATCAGCTCATGAAGATGAACCGAATCAGTTTTAACTGCTTCTTGGGGGTTAGAACAGGAGCAGGACTGGAAGTAGAAGGCCAGATTTTCAGAGATATAAAGGTGCCAAGAGATACACATCAGCAACTACTGCTATTTTCAAAACCGTTTAAGCTGTACAGAACTCCATATTTGAGAGTGAAATGTCTAAAACTTCTGGTCCAGACCAGCTTAGATAGAAGTCAGGATAAATAATGACACTATTATATTGTGACAAACTACTACAGCTTGATCTGCTTGATACACAAAGGGAATGAGTTGAACAGGTTAGCTGTCAGCATTTTTCAGTGACCACAGCACTGGATACTCCTTTGGTGGATAATCCTCAACAACTCGGAAAAGCATACCAGTTTCCATTTCTTTTAGGGTTGTCCTGCAGAAAGACAATGCTCTCTGCTACCTAGTCTTTATACAACAGCGAACAACGCAAACCTAGGCTTGGCCAGCAATGGTTCTCCTGAATTAGTCTGTTTGCAGTGTATTAGTCAGAGCCAACACCTTTACAGGTCAGCAACTCTTTGGGAAGGTTCACTTGGACTCCACCTAGCTTTAAAAAAAGACAAGGAGAGGGCTGAAGAACAACAAAGGTGGTTTTGATAGTCTGACACTAATTATATAGAAGCATCTACTCAACTAAGGCCTTCTACTTAGCAAACATTGAGACTAAAAAGTAATTATAACATGAACTCTTTTTTCTGAAGAATTTTAATGGCCTGTTGGACTGTCTGAACTGCCCAATTACATTCCCTGTGGAACGGGCACAATATGCAACAGAAGGAAAAAGCAAACAGACTTAATGCAAAGATTTTGATCTATGTAATCATTGTGGACAGTGTAGGGAAGCAACTTGAGTACTGGTATTTGACACAGCAGAAAAAAAAGAGACCAAAGAGAAATAAAAATTGTATTACAGAGTATTAGGGAACAACACATATCTGTATTTCAAAAGTTACACTACCAAAAGTTCCAAAGAAGAAGCAGCAGTAAGCATCTGGATCTCAGCAATTCCTAGTTTAAGACTACAGACACCACTAAAATAAGAGCTGAAGACTTTGTAAAGGTTGGCTTATTTGTTGTTTTAATTAGAAGACACATGTCTAGAGATCTGGGATGCAAGAAGCACACAAAAAAAGGTACTATTTCGGTAATTCAAAGACTAAGACATGACAAGACTACTTATCGATTTAAATTCGCAGATCAGCTACTGGTAGGACATTCTTTTGAAGGGTGGCCACTAGAAGAGACTCTCCCATGGTAGGAATGTAACCCAATAGAAAAGTTGACCTTGTATTTGAAGTATCTCCATCTAGTTCAAATTTTAGCACCTAAACCAAGCAAGATTGTACAAATGTACTGTCCAGTACTCTTAGAATCCACAAAATGCCCTATTTACACAGTCCACTTCAGTAAGTTATATAGCGTTTTTAGAAGAAAAGGTACCCAGGGAGTCTCTGCTGCATAATTAAGGAATTTCTTAAAGATCACAAATATTTTATTTTCAGCTTGTTGGATTCACCCTGATCAATCATTCTGTCATCTTTTTCCTTCTTACATAGAAAGTCACATTTAACTCTTACAAAAAAGTGTTAAAGTGTTAAAATGCAAATAGAAAATCAGCTCTTCTCAGCATCTGGTGGTTCCAAGTTCTTAGCTCAGCCACAAGAAGAACTGAAGCTCACATTGTCACAGCTCAGTGATACTACAGTGGAAACAAGGTTGCATTCAGAAGGTAAGTGAAACGAGATCTGATCCAAATGGCGTTCAAAGTCTTATTGTGAATTTCAGCCAATTTTTTCCTCTTTATGGGCCTGTTCACATACAATTCCTCCCTGAGTAACAGGAGTAGTTAAAATCTCTTTACCCTGAGAGACATGCCAGTGTCTATACAAGAGAGTCCCTCTGGACATTTCTTACTCTATTTACTTAGGTTTTCTGAAGGTTTGCTCAGTCTCAAATGAAAACTCAAGCTGGATATCCCTGTCTTGAATATATATAGTTTTGTACCCAGTATAAAAATCAGTGAAGGTT
Source organism: Pluvialis apricaria (assembly GCA_017639485.1). Classification (NCBI taxonomy): domain Eukaryota; kingdom Metazoa; phylum Chordata; class Aves; order Charadriiformes; family Charadriidae; genus Pluvialis; species Pluvialis apricaria. The sequence goes on from CM030024.1 coordinate 5,128,054, forward strand.
GTACTGTAAGAGGGAACTTTTGCTCAGAAGTCTAAGGACCAAAGATACATCCGTGAAGACATCGGCAAAACTAACCGGAGGCAAGAATTTTTCTACGCATGTGTATCCTTCCGTAGCATGCCCAGTCTTTGCTTTCACAAATACAAGTTTCCCTTTCAAATCTGCTCAAAAGTCAAGAAGCATCTAAAGGGCTTCCCTGTGCCATAAGCCTCTGGCACCAAGAGACTCACGAGGGTATCACTGCGTTCACCTCTGAAACAAGGTATACAAAAACCCATGGAATAACCAACGTACATCATCTCTGCGAACGTGGGGGCAGATTACAAGTGTAATTGCAATCTACCACTGTGCTGCTTTGGATTTCTAGAGTACCCAGCAACCTGGCACAAACAAACATTGAGGCATCCAAAGCAAGTGGTCTAGCAAATGTTCAGAGAAACTCTATATCATACACTTGCTGCAATGTCCCCCCGGTAAACTCAAGCCTACTTTTTTTGGGAGCTGTTAATACCAGCAGGCCTGCCAAAAACTTTAGTCGCCTGCTAACTATACCCCTTGTCTACCCCCCAAGAAGAATGACTAAAACTTTCTGTATGTAGCATTATCCCAAAATATCATCTGGTGGAATTTACAGAAATCCAGAATTTTCATTTTTTAAAACAAAGTCGCCTCTGGATGCTGCTTCTTTTCACCCAATTTTACAATTTCCACAACCTTCATAGCTAATGATTAAAAAGATACATTTTTAATATTCCTTATGAGGGCCTTGACTCTATACACCTGTGACATTAGCACACCAACATTATAGGGATTTCTGTGTACTGCAACACTTAATGATTTTGTTTGTTCTGGAACATTTCCTGCCTATGCACCTGCGAAAATGAGATGAGATCGGGTATAATCATTTCATACCCACAGCAAAATTAATTTTAAGCCAAGCTATTATGGTGGTTTTGTATTTGGGTTTTTTTGTTCAGACAACAGCTACCTAAAAAAACCTGAGAAAAATATCTATAAATGTGAATCTTTCAGTGAATAGACAAAACCTCCAGTGTTTCACTGAAATAAGATTACAATAATAAGATAAATAAGATACTAAGAGATTTTGAGTTTGATCTGGTTGGTAAGTTTGGAGTTTCCCTTGTTTTCCTACCTGACACTTTTGAGACCTTTGCTGTCCAGAAGGTGGTTAGCCACTGCTTTGAGGGACATCCTTGAAGTTTACTAACACTTCCCCCAGGAAGATGCTGTTCAGAAAAAGCAGTGGATTTGCTCTGAGGTAAAGGCAGAAAACTAATTTCTCAACTGATATGGCTGTACTAGAATTTTGAGATAAATGATCGTTAGCTAGAGTAAGAATCCCAGGATTTTCCCTGAATCTAGTTTGCAACCAAGTAGCTAATTCTCTTCAGCTCAGAAAACTGCTTGTCAACTAATCTAGCCTAGAAGTTTGTCACTCTGCCATTACTGGGTTAAGAGTGGTGACAAGACAGCTGTACATCCATTTCTGGAAAATACAATTGTACTAGATAGAATACCAGCATTGAGTGTTTCGAGAAGTACAGGAAATGAAAAAGCAAACAAACAAAAACCAACCTTAAATCTCCCCATGTAAATTCAGTTAATGATGGTCATCATGGAGTACCAAGTAGATACATTGCTCCATGTACAGTGCGCATACAACAGCTGTCACAACTGAACGGTACCATCTGATCTGTGGCTGCACGTTCATGAAGAGGAGTTACCTTTCCTATAGGAAAGAAAAGGGTAAAGAACCCTGCTCCTTCTGGACGAGCCAGGTGCTATGGATCACTTCTCTAAGCTACCAAAATCTACCTGACATCACATCTGTAAGCACAAAGGGTAACCAAAAAGCAATTTTTAAGTGGGGAAATGCTTAATATCAACATTTTCCCAATTAGAAGGCTAACTCATTCAACTTGTTTATTTAACTGTTCATGAGGCCATGCTGTGAACTGAATCAGGGAACTGATTTAGCTGAAATATCTGCTTGTTTCCCCCATCCCTTTCGCTTTCTTTGTTAGAGGCAGATCCTGGTCTAACTCACTGTCCTTCCCATAAACACTTCAGCCTGTACCACCGAGGGAGCAGCAAGCCACTACAGAGGAATGGAGCAGCAGAAAATGCCTTTACACAGCACTGCTGTTGAGTGCTTTGTATTAGGAAACCATGACCCGAACCCTCCAGCTCAGGAATGCTGCCCCACACTTGGCCAAAAGGCCAGGGCTGACAGAGCCAAAATAACTTCTTTCCTCATGAATTCTCAAACACTGCTAATCCAGAAAGAGTAGGGAGAAAAAAAAAGGGATCAAAAATGGAAACATGAAAGGAAGTTCTTTCTCCTCCCCTAAAACAGAGTTCTGCCCTCTGTTCAGCTTAAAAGCTAGAGGTTTTTTTTTATTTTTTTTAATTGTTTGCTTAATGCTTAATAACCAGTATGCATTGCATTGGTGTTACAACTGCCTTTTGTTTACTCAAATGTGATGACCACATAACAAACCCAGTTTTATTGTTGTTTCCAGCCTGCTTCAGTGAGGGGGTGGGGAGAGGACTGCAATTGAGTTTCCACAGCTCATCCAGAGCTTTTGCTCTGCCTAGTATAGCGATAAGGGAGCTGACTAGCACGGGCCTGAAGAGCTGACACTAGGAACTGGGCTGAAATCATTAAAACTATCACCACAGGATGAGACGCATCAAAAGAAACGAGACAGAAGTAGAGAGAGGAGGAAATCTCATAACATAATGAGATGTTTATCTATAAAAAGTTGCCCACTTCAAAGCAGGAAGAGCTTCAACTCCTTGGTTAAAAAAAAAGTTTCTAATTAAAAGATCAGTCAAACGCTTTCCACAGTCAAGCAGCCTCAAAGAAACTATGCGTGGAGGAGGCTGAGAGTAATTTCTAACATGATTAGTCCATTCTTCAAACTCAACAAGGTCTTATGAAAGCAGCATTTCTCAAGATCTAGAAGATAAGGATTGTGGAAATATGCTCAGTCCCTCAGAGAGCACTGTCTCTTCCCTTCTGACGCCTTTTGCTCAGGAAAAGCCTGGAGAAATACTAACAGAGCTTTGTGCCTCCCACCTTGGGGCAAGATAGATTGTAAGCCTAGGGCTGACAGATAAGTCAAATGGATACGCAGCTTCAGGTTCAGCAAAGTTACTGCCATGTACTGTAGGAGGCCTGGAAACAGAACATGAAATATTCCTGGACATTGCTTTGGCCAGCTGAAAACCAGCTGTCTTCTGCATACAACCTTCCATTATACAAAGGTTTAAAAACCTTTGAAGATTTAAATAAGTTGCACCACTTTTCTGAAGCACTCTTTCCATTCAAGGAATGATATTTGCAGATGGGGATAGATACGACACCACTGCCTTATCCCTTTCCAGCATTAGAATACCAGCGTTATGGCTGACGTTACATGCTGTTGGGAACAAGCCTTAGACCCACTTCTGTTTGGTCATATAATTTTTTTTATGCTTTTATTTTTGTTTTCTGAGAAAACAGGATTTTGACAAGTCATCCTTGAACAGGTGAAATGTTAGCTTTCCTCTACAGGCTGCAATTTAGCAACTATTTTAGCGTGCCACAGATAGATGAAAACCAGGGCTATGGCACTCCCAGCAAGCTGGTGCTGTGAGCTTTCTCCAAGCAGAGAATACTGGTCCCTGCACTGACCAGTATTCATGGAAACTTAGTCTCATCCCTGCTTACCAGCTGTTAATTGTGACTAATGGACCTTACTGCTGAGCTGATTCTGTTCTGCATAAGCATAGGGAATTACCTCCACTTTATTTCAGGAGTCATAGGCATTTTTGTCCGAGAGTAAATATTCAGATATATTTCTGAAGGTTTTTCTCTTCCCTGTCTTGTAAAGAACTAGGTTCCTGCCAACAAATTTATCGTTATCCACACCCTTGTAGAAACAACCCCCACAAACGTGATTATACAAGGCATAATTATATGATAGTATAAGGATTTCTGTCTTCAGTATGAATGCTGTAATGTCATAATGCAGAAGACCTTTAGGGTGTGAAAAATACAAGATAATATCCCCCAGATGCAAGAAAGAAATCACCTTTGCATTTTGCTTTGTTCGTGTTAAAACAGCTTTCAATCCTTAGTACAGGATGTGATTTCTCCAGTCAGTTGGACTGGTCATAGACAATTCAAACAGTGACAATCAGGAAGAAAATACACTCAATTTCTACTTTTTTCTCTTTGGCATTTCAAAAACACTACCTTGGTGTGTTCACATTTGCTTTACTTACTCCTATTGAAACAGCCATGTATTAAGATGCTTTTGCACAAACCTATCTAAAGGAACCTATTAACCTAAAAGGCAATCAACCTTTTACCTGTAAAATGTAAACAGGTCAAAATTAGAAGGCTGTAAGAAAATCCTACAGCCTTACAGGTTTTTCCTGCTGAATTCAAGAATCCTGCTGCAACATCCTGAGGCAGATGCTGTGTAGAAGGGCAGTGTCCTCAAAGATTAAGAGTTTGCTCAATAATAATTTTTTCTTTTTTTAAAGTAGCCTTTATGTTTTCAGATATTGTCCTAGTTTAGAAATGGAACAGATCATTGAAAGCAACCAAAACATAACTAATTACCATTCATCAAATTACACTGAATGTTGGTCATCAGCCCAGGGCAAAGAAATGCAGAAGAAAGGTTAAGGATAAACTGCAATTCAGTAAGGAAAGAAAGAAAAGTCAGCCAACATAAGTACAACACATCAAATAACTAACTGCACCCTGTCCCTAAAGCCCCTTTCCATACATTAATAAATATGACTTCATTGACATTACTGGTAAAATTTTTACTTGCTTCAGTAGTGTCCTGCTTCTTCCACCAATGGTTTTTAACAGTTAGCATCCATCAGGACAAGAATATGAGAGGAACATAACTCTGCTCACAGCACACAGACATTTACTTAGTCCCTAATATTTTTGCTAAGCAACTGAACAAATTCCAGTCAAGATACTAAAATCACACAGTTCTTTCATTTCTTAACAAATGGAAGAATATACATCCTTGTTTCAGCCAACACATCCCCTATGCATACTCAGAACTGGACCCTGCAAACTCACATTAGCCTTACATTTTCCAAGGGTATATTTTTCCAGTCATCAAAACCAAATTTGTCTGCAAGAGCTTCACACTGAAGTTTTGCTGTTGATAAAAAATAGAGCTTGTTAGTTGTGTGTTACACAGGCTGAATAAAAGGACAGAAAACTGCAGTTCTGATGCAATTCTATAGCCCGAGAGAACTGACTGATGAGCACAGATCATACAAGGACAGAGTACTCTGCCTCAGAACATGCAATCCATATCTATTGATGCTTATGGAAAAACATTACTGCACCATGAAATATAATAGATGGAACATTTCAAAAGAGATCTGTGAACATGTCTGCTTTGGATTATGAGAAGAAAAAAGTTGGTGCATGGAAAATCTAGCAGTGTCTGTTATCAAAGATCCTCAGTTTGATATCATCTTTAATCATCACGCTCAAATTGCTTGGAGATACAGCATAGGGAAGTACCAAAAAATAATGAAAGTATCAAAAATGTGTCAATCTGCTAGTGGCAGTCTGTTAGAATCACAGAAAAATCAAATTAAGTCCTCCTCAAGCAATACAGTATCAATGAAATCAGAGAAGTACTTTGCTTCAGTTCTACAACTCCATGTTCTGGAAGCTATATTCCCTGTGGAAATCAGGAGACTGAAATTTTATGAAGAGTAAATTAATAAAATAGAGGACTTGAAAAGGAAAAAAAATACATTACTTGGCTGAAATACTAGTAGAAACTCCAAAATACAGGACTGCTATCTGAACAAACTCGTGAATACCTCCAGGGCTCTGGCAGGTTTCAGTGGGAAGACCAAGGTGCAATATTTGCTCCAATTTCTTTAGCTAGCTTTATAACTTTAAGATCTTGAGGAGCCAAATATAACCCAAACAAAAAGAAGTAAACTTTATTTTTTTCTCCAAGGCCAACATTATTCCCTCCCCCTTTCACCCTTTTCCCTCATTCGAGTCATTTAATACTGTGTCAGAACCAACAGACAATCACAGCCATCCACTGGCTGTTTCCTTATCACTCTGCCACTGTGAATCCAATTGCAGCACATTAACTAAACTAATAAAACAATCTTCAAGAAAATTAGCATTTACATTTACTAGATCTACTGTTCATAGATCCTAAAACACACACCACTGGCACTGGGGCAAAAGTATGGTATGCAGAGCTCTAACCATAGGACAAGCTCTTGCTGAGCATGTCATTCAGTAAGATTCCCAGAAGCTCCCTGCCTTCATCCAAGAATGGCTTTAATTTTCATCAACAAAACCTAACACAAAATAAAGTGCATAAACCACATCCTGCTGCCTGCCATGCCCTAAAAGTTCTTCTTGTAAAAGCTTTGGTCCTGCCCACAGAAAGTACTCCCACTCAGCACATCCTCCCAGCCAAGGCTGAAAACTGTTGTAAAGGCCCCTGTCTCGGCATAGGAGAACTTATTGATCTCTTCCATTAATTTAGCATTCATGGGCCTCTCATCCTGGGACCGGGGGACCTCAGATTATCACTTAACTCTGCCTCAAACAGATAATTTCAGAGGCAGCAAGTTAGTCATGCACATGACTAAACTCCTCTAAGAGGCCAGTCCAAACTGTGACATAGTCTCTTGGATGTACTCGTTGCACTGGCCTGCAGAGCAGAAAAGACTACTGCCATTTGACATCTGTTTGTCGGTATTTCTGAAATGATTTAATAGTGTCAGTCCAGTCAAGTCACATCACAAGACTAATCAACAGAGCTGGCCCTAACTGGCCTTGGAAGAGAAGCTTAAGTCAAGCAAAAATCAGCCTCCAGGGGAAAATAAACTTCTTCAATACCAGTTTAACCAGCGGTGTGTTACTACTCTGAAGAACGAGAGCATTTGTAAAACCCCCATGCAAGAATGACTCGTGGGAGGAAGAGGTGACTAAGGAATTAAACTATCCACTGGAGAACAAGTTGTGGTTTGTTGGCTCCACTGGGAACAAAAAAGGTCTACGGCTCGCTGCCCGAGCTCGAAGAGGACATGACTTGCTGTCGGTATTTCCATGAAAGCTGTTATGTGATTCATTAGCTTTGCTGGCCCCTCTCTCCTCCCTCCCTTCCCCCCCACACCATTAAACTCATCTGTTCTCTTGAGCTCTCGCTTGGCAGAAATGGCGTGCTGACATATAACAGACTTAAAATGAATGGCTCCCACGTTTAGAAGAAAGAAGAAAGGAAGAGCAGCAGATGAGAGAGACTAAAAAGAGGACCCAGAAAAGATCTGACTACACACTCCAAAAAAAGAGAAAAACAGAAAATCACAAGAAATAATATATTTCTATAATACCCTTTACCTTAAAAGTCTCCGTATATTTTACAAACTATATATCCTACACTGAAGAACCCCTTCCTCAAACATAAAGTGAAGCCATCCCTACGCCAGGACAAAACAGACATAAGAAAATAGATCAATACTGGCTTAGTGTACGCACTGACATTTGATATTCTCATCCAAGCCATGTAAGCATGTTTTACAAATAAGCACAGTCCCAAAAAAAAGTCTAACCCTTGGATAACCCCACCCGTCACCTTGTTCCAACTAGAGAAGTTAACATTTCCCATTCAACTGCTTCTTTCAAGAAAGCTTTTGTACGTATTGAGTCATTTTTTCCACCTCTTCCCAAAGATATTAATCACCACATCACCTGCAGATGTTTAGAGGATAAACAAAACCCCACCATCACCGTGTCAACCAATGGCAGAGACTCTTAACACTCCTGTTCCGAAATACAGGCTGCCTCGCTGTTTCCAAGGCAAACTAATGTTTGAAAGGCTTCTTCTCTCAATAAATACTGCTGCACTGGGTAACATTGTGTTCTTCCGCACAACTCCCATGAAATGTTCCCGCTATTTCACAGGTGCTCCGGCCTGTGTTTGTATGTACTAATGGTACTTTTAGCTTGAGGCAGCCAGTCTCAGAAGCAGAAAAATAACTACTGATGAACTGCAGCAACATTCCATATTGTTTTACATCCTTTTTCTGTACTACTCCATAGGTGTTTTCATTCTAAAACCTCCACCTGCATTATAAACGTGAGTATTGAGAGCACTCAGGTATAGCAGGAAGAGCCACTGCTTAACCCTTTGCAGGTAGGAGAATTCTGGCAAACAAGCGATGCAAACTTGTGTCACACACCACAAAAGTTCTTACAAATGATTGTAAATATAGTTTAATTAAATTTTAAATTAGAAGTCAGGAAAAGCCTGTAGGATCTGTCATTATTCCAGGGAATCTCCTCAACTCCTTTTTAGACACTTTTCCACTCCTAGTAACATGTAGATTAACTTTAAAAGAGATGATATTGAGCTGTTAAAAAGAGTCTTGTAAATCTTCTGTTCAAAACATACCCGATTAGATACCAGCAGTGGATTACTTTGCAAGAAAGAGGCAATGTAGGATGCCTTCCCTTTCTCTGTCTTCACTTCTCCACAATCCCTTCCCTCAGCGAGTTACATTTCAGATTTCCCTGTATTAACGTGTTTTCTTCAAACTGCTCAGCTTGGGGGCAATGATTTCCTTCCTGTTCCTTAACAGCACTGACTAGTCCACCCAGAACTTTAGGTTATCATAGCTGTATCTTCACATCCTGAAACTTGATTATTATCTGTAGAGTCAGGATCACTCACATGGGCACTGTCAGACGCTGCAAGAGTTGCTTCTGGGACCTGTATTATTTTATTTAGTTTCGAAACTGAAATGTATCCTTGTCATAGAACTGTAGCCTTACTAGCCAAAAAGCTACGCATCCCCATTGCCTGTTACTCCTATTTACACTCAACAGGAAAATCTGTTAAATGATACCATACTCTCATAAGTTCATCAAAATAAGTATTTTACTCTAGGTTATAGCCTATATCTTAGGATCAGATTTTTAAAGACTTCAGTGTCCAGGTGAAGATTTGATTGTTTTTAGTTATTGATGGAGTTTGTTCCAGCTTTAGAGAGGCCCATTTCTGGGGTTTGTTTTGGTTTTTCCAAAAGGACCACAATTATTCAAGATGTAGGTATTCCTGAATAAGAGTTGAATTAAGTTCATCCAAGCAGAAACAAAGCCCTATGCAAGCACTTTCATGTATCACATTCTAATGTGAAAAACAAGTTTTTGCATCTAGTTGTGAAAAATCAACACAAACTCTGCTTCATGTCTTTACATTATCCTCTGACTTCCAAAGCTAGAGCTCTCACACACAACACAGAATATGTTCTCAGAATCGATTCTGTCAGCAGCAATGTTCCTGAAACTTTTTTCATGATTAAACAGAGTTTTGAGCGTGTAGCTCAATACAAAATGCTTTGTGTTTTTCAGTCATATTCATACCTTTCAAACAGTGAGGACATTAAAACAAGACTCTGTATAGCCTAACACTTAAAAACTGAGAAGAGTTTAAAAAAAACTGTTTAGGTACAACAGAAGCATAACCCTTTCCTCTTCGATAAAAAAATAAAATAAATCACAGGACCAGAGAAAACAAAGGATGAAAGATTTCCAAAACCCACAGGGGGTCTGCACGCTCATTTATCATCTATGTTAATAGTAATAAGCTGTTCAAATTCCACCACTGGCCCTGCAAAATCAGTCAGTTTTCCCAAACCCTGATCAGAAGTTAGCAGTGTACCTCCCCATGTCTTTATCCATCTCTCCCTTAGTTTATCATCAGTATTATCCCTCCTCAAATGACAGTAACATGTTTAGTTCCAGCAAGACTTCTATAGCTGGCAGTGGAATGATTCCGGGGCCTGGGGATGTAGGCAGCCATACTTTCCAGCCTAAAGTTTAACTTTCCCTTAGGGCAGCATTTCTTCTGGTGACTGGATACTGGCAGCTTTTGTGTTCTTCATTAGCCTGCTGATTAACATACTGCTAGAGAGTTCTCCACTACACCTAACTGCTGTTCCAGCACTCACTGGCAGATCTATTGTGAGAGATCCTAGAGCAGCACAGCATTGTCTGCCTTTTGCTTTTCGTCCCAATACTAGAGATCAGGTACATACGTATTTGCTTTCAAGACAATAGCTACATATCTAATCCGAAGTTATAGAAAAACCCTGATCAAGCAATAACAGCTTTAATGGAATTTTGTGAATGAAATTCCCATGGCAACAGTAAGAAACAGAGTGCCAGGAAATACAACCTATCCCAGTTTTCTGTATGGTAGAGGGTTCTAAGCTCAAACAGAAACTAAGAAATAAAAAGCAGAAATCAGCAGGCCTAGTGTTTTTCCCCTCACTCGGCATTTGAGAAACAAGCTAAATAAATCGAAAGGCGACCAAAACAGTACTACGGCATCAGGAACAAATTACTAGCCTTCCTAGTGTACAGTATAGACATTTGGCACAAAAGGAATTAGATCTACTGATACTAGCTCTTGGCTTTCTATAAAGTCTGCTACTGATTAACATGCAAAGCACTACACTTCTGAAAGGACAATGGTGGGAAGATCTTCCACAAAGGCATCATTTTAAATTCTAAGGCCTGGAAAATTTCAGGCCTCAGGCCACGAACAATGGTAAAGGCTAACACAGCCAAGCTGCAGATCCTGACAAGTTGTACGTACAGCACTAGATAAGCTTTATAACTTTTTAGCTGCATCATGCAGACTATGTAAAATAATATGTCAGGCATTAAGGTCCCTCCCTTGTAGGCATTCAGTTCCGACCAAGGATTTCTTTCAGAAAAGCTTCTCTAAGGACGGTGCTGCGCTCTCAGGTACGGAGGAGTAACAAATAGCATTTACAAGGCACAAGGTAAACGGCAGTCATTTCTTTAGCAGGCTCGAAGCCATCAGCATTAGCTATGACAACAGCCTCTGGTTCCGCTCAGTGGGACTCTGCGGTTAAACCCCCCCCCGAGAACAAAACCCCATCCCCTGCAGTAACAGCCCCGAAAGCCGCAGGCAGCAGCCCCGACATTCCGCTCGGTCCGTACAGACCTTGGTCGTGCTCCTCCACTCGCCCAGGCTGGTTGCCCATCTTCGGTCACTCCCCCGGCTCTTCCCCGAGCTCCTCTAGGAGCCCGGCGCCCCGCTCATGCTCGGTGTCAGAGGCGGACCTGCCTCTATCTGCTTTTAACGTCTACGCTTCAATCAACTTAAAAAGGAGAAAAAAAAAAAAAAAAAGAGTCAGCTCCTTCCTAGTTCCTGGCACCAGGAACAGAGCCTGCCGGTCATGCTGAAGCAGCTGTGGCTCTCCCTCCTACCTCATTACAATATTATGCACTGAAGGCCGGCCTGTGCAGTTAATTAGCTGTCTGACTGCTGGAATAAAAGGAGGGGGAGAAAGAGAGGCAGAGAAAGAGCGAGCGAGCTCGCAGAGAAAGGAGGAGTGACTGAGCGAGCGGTGCGGGCCCCCCAGGGGCAGCAGGCGCAAACTGCAGCCGGGTCGGAGACAGGCAGTGATTTTATCAAGCCCTGCCGAAGCCAGGAACCAAGCTCCACCAGACAAGAACTTCGCTCGGAAACCTGAGCAGGGCTTCAGTGCCCCAAGGCAGCCGTGGCTGCAGAGGGGTGAACGGCCGGAGAGCTGTTTGGAGGCCGTACGCTCGGAAATTTTAAACCAAAATACCGAAATGCAGCTGGGAGTGGAGAAGGGCACAAGGAACCTCAGCAAAGACAGAACCAGCCAAATGCCTCCAAAGCAAAGACAAAATTCATTTTGCCCTCAATTCACAACACCCGAAGCATGCTTAGCACGGAGTAAACAGACCCTGCCCATAGATTTAAGTGCACTCTTGAGTAGAGATACACTTGGGCATCTGCTCAAGGACTGCTCTTAACTAAGCTGTCACAACAATTAGGAGATCAAATTTCAGAAATACTTAGCATCTTCCAAACTTACAACACCTAAAAGATACTGAAGTGGAGACTGAGCGTCTCTGAAAACCTGACCATGATGGTGAGCATAAGCCCTTTCCGAAAAGTCGTATCAGATTTGTTCCGATATTCTCTGGAGATACTCCTGGCTAAGCTTGAGCATCCCCAGCTCTTCTTAGCCTCAACTGGTGCTGAGAATAGTCAGTACATTGCAGGTTCACATCCATATTATAAAAGCAATGTACAGGATACACTGAATACTATTATAAACCTCATTCTCTTTGTTGAAGTAAGGACACGGCAGTTTATTATTCCTAAAAAACTATTATCGTGATTTCCAAAATCCCCCTCATGCTAGTTCCTCACAAACACTGAAAAAAACAACAAAACCCAATAGCCACGGCTACATCTAGAAGCTGCAACCACAAATACAGTCTGCATACCATATTTATCATCAATATTTTTGACTATGACTTGTACTGCAGGAGCAGCTGCACAAGGCAGGCCTGCCCTCAGAGACTGCCGAACAACTGATCTTTCAAAGAAAGAAATCAAGACGCTCCTCACTAATGGAGTCACGATGTACATGGGAAACAAGAATACTGAATGGCTCTAGTGACCAGTTTCCATTACATGGATAATTAACGGAATCATCTTAAAGTCTTGGTTTCAACAATAGGTTTAAAAATAAACTCAGAAATAATAAACCGATGTGTCCTAGGCTCAAAACAGATTGAAAAGAAAACATACAGAAATTAATCTAGCTAGTTGTGAATCCATTGTTTCAAATAAAGTCTGGAGATCATTCAGTATGATAGAAAGAATTTTGCTAATGTTTCAGTATAACAGGGCGAGTTAGTTGTCAATCTTAAATTTTTCATTGTTCTTGTTCTGACACTTTGTGGATGAATCTAAAAGTTTTCATACAGCTGTCTATATTTGGATGACATGAAACAAAACTCCTGTCTACTTCTATCTTATGACATGCCAAGTATAAAATGCTTTGTTTAATGAATAAGCCACATAAGTTCTCCAAAAAAAGGATCATTGACAGTGCATTCTTTTTCTAAAAGTCTCTTAAGTCTTGTATCTTATTAGGATGGGTACTCAGCTTGCCCTTCTTAAAGGTGCAGAGAGAAATGTCCTCCAATTGCTGTTTAAACACACCTCTAAGACAAAGATATTTTCTTCCATTATAGACTAAAGAGTGACTTCTGCTTTTCCTCAACTGGATTCACCAGAGGGATTGTATTAGCCAAGATAATCTCTTGGGTTGATATATCCTGACGCTGAGCATCTATTATTTCAACACCTGCTTTCTATTTCTGTAACACAAAAGGGAATAGTGTAACAGGGCCCCAGTACAGTATGGGGTGCAAGCCTGCAGTAATTATAAAGTGCAATCACTGAGTCAGAGCAAACACCTGAAATCCGAGCACTGTAGAAGAGTCATTACTGGAAGAACCAATCTTATTTTTGACAGTGACATGAAACATAAGTCAGAACATTCTAACACCATGATAGGGAGAATGACGTCAAGCAAAAGAGTTCTATCCCAAGTCCACAGTGAAAGGGAAGGTATGAATTTTAAAATACAGCTATCCATGACTTATGCTCAAGCTACAAGAGATTACTGTTTACGGAGCTTGCAGCTCGAACTGAGGAAAAAGAATTCATGACACACATGATTCTAACATGGTGATTAGGTAATAAATTATGACAGAAGCACAGGTAAATCTTTAAGCAGCTATTTGTTATTTGAACATTTTACATTGTTTTTCCTTCCTCATCAGTAGTAAAGGCATAAAAATGACTAAATGAACAATTTCACCTCTAAAGCAGATTAGCTGATTTCTTCCTAGGCAAGAAGTTTGACTTGTCCCTTTGCACTATCCACTTGTGGGACTGCCAACAAAACACCACAACCACCCTTCTTCTATATAGTGAGAATGGGAATGAATTACTCAAGGTGCAACATACGTAATTCTTTCAACTAACTAGTCAAATGACGGGACTTACTTGCCAGGCATAAGCTTTCCTTGCATCCTATTCTCAACACAGCAAATGAATTAGCATAACTTCTGTTCAAATTGTAATCCACGCTCAAAAGAAAAAGCGCAAAGATGCCACAGAATGATCTCAGATTTCCAGTGGCCAGTTAGCTGACAGTTTCTTCAGAAGTCCAAGGTCTAAAGAAGTTACAGATGCTAACCAGGACCTCCTGGCTGAACTACACTGAATGGGCCCTAAGGGTAGACACTGACTATCGATACCAGTGTTCACACTATCATGTTATACTTCTTCCATTAATGCTAAAGATTTTACAAGCTCCAAGTACATGTGTAGCAGGGAAAAGAAAATCTACCGAGCTGTGTATACCATGCACAGTAGTGGACCCCAAAGGATTAGGAATATAGCATCTACATTGAATCACGGAAGAAAGAAAATGTATTTTTAAACATGCTAAAAACTAGATTTTTCTTGTGAGGATAGTTGGTGAAGTCATAGTTAAGTTCATGGCACAGAACTGCAGCCTTCCAGGAATCCATCTGAGATGTAGCTGTCATTCCCTCCCTCTTACTTTACAGTATTAAAATCTAACGCAAGCCAAAAGCAGCTGAAAAAAAACCCACCCCAAAAACAAAACAGTGGAAAAGAGTTATACAAGGAATGCCAAGCCCTTTCCTGATATGCATACTTGTTAGACCAGGCCAGCTTTGCGTTCCTTTCTTTCTCTCCCTCCCATTCTTTAAGTGCAAACACAATGGCACTCTGCCAAGGCATTTTGGCTGGGGTACATTTAGGCCTAGAGAATTTGTGTTAAGGATCATTTATCTTCAAACCAGCTGAAGGAAAGCTGATAATTAACCTAGGGCAGGTAGTCAACACAAGGTTGTGTTGACTTTGCTGAACAACTTCCCTAAAGAAGCCCAAAAAGAAATGAAAACAAACAGAGATCATAGATTTGTACTATTCCTGGACCATCCAAGCATGCTCCCCTTTCTTTTTACCTCCCCCTCCCCTTTTTACCAGGGATATCTGTTTAGGTATCCCTAGCTAGGCTTTTGTGATCATCACAGTTTGCTCACAGCTGAAATGGATCTTCCCTATACATGTTAGCTTGAACCAGTTAACTGTCAACAATTTAATGAGTCAAGTCATTACTGTCTTTAAGATTTAGCATTTCAGTATCCCTCCACACACTGAATCCTCTTAACTGGCTTAGGTCCCAGGGTGGTAAACACGTGCCGAAGTCATTCTCAGGGGAATATACAACAGAGAAAAGGGTCTCTCTTAGCAGATTGTTTTAACAAGGATTTGCATGCAAAATCTTAGAATGTGGCAATATAGATTCAGTGCAGTAAACGTGAGTTGTGCAGTAGATTAGGACAGCAACAAAACTAAAAAAAGGTACATGCTGCAGACAGTGTTGTCAGCAGAAGTTAATTCTTACTTGTTTAATAATGCAAGACGACAGCAGACAGCCTGGGAATGCCGCTCAAAGAAACTGTTATCCTTAACAGGAGCAGGTATCGGAAATGCCAACAGTCACTAAAATGCATTTCTCTCACTCCATTCCCAGTTATGGAAGAAAGTTCCCACAATACAGCCAACAGCAGAACAAAAGAATAATTACATCAGTCAACCTTCATATGCTGCCTTCAGAACAACAAGAGAGCATCCATCGATAGATCTCTCTAGTTCAACAAATCATGGGACTGAGATCTCAAGCCAACAGATAGAGTTCAATGATAAGACCACTGCTATTTTTTCATTAAAGAACTACTGAGCTCCTTCTGCCCTACTGGAATCGGCCTCTTCCAATTGAAATATCTTACCAGAGTAACATATTTATCAAAGGGGAAAAGAATCCTGAAGAACAGTCATGTGAAGCAGTGCTCACTCCACGCCATTCTAAGATGTAGAACTGTCCACAGGTTACAAAATGAAAGAGCAGAGATTGGAGAAATGTGAAAATTTAATATGGCAACTAACTTCATACAGGAACTTTTTCAGCAAGGGCATCAGAAGTGAACATATCCATTTGAGTATGCAGGCTATCACAAGAAAAAAAAAATCATTGTAAGAAGAAATAAGAGAAACTCAACAAGTAGCTGCCATAAACTAATACTGGAATGACAAATTTGATTTACCTCAATTCTTGAGCTTTCACTTTAGAGGTTAGTGGCTGACTAAAATGGTGCTGAAACTTAGTCTGATTACTTGATACCTGGGGAAATCACAGGAAATATTTTACTAAGTAACATCAGAGGGGTTAAGGTTCAGATTCACATTTGCACCAATAGGTTACAACCATGCAGATACGTATAAGTGTGTGTAGATGTCAATGTGCATATCCAGCTACCTGTAGAGCTATGGATGTAAATGTAGACATATATTTCCACATTGCTTTACATGTTAAATTCCTGCAGCATCTTTTGCCTATTTGAATGACATCTTGACAAAGCAATTTTTGAGTCTTCCCTTCCTTTTTGTATCAGTTCTGGACCTCAAACCTCTTTTTCTTGATAAGAAAGAATAATTATGCAAGAGCTGTGTCTTGTACCTGGAAAGGGTAGCAAAACCCAACTAGCTTTCCAGATGAAGTTTTAGAGCATATTTATTGCACCTGGGAAACCCCAGATGAGATCAGCCATTTGGTTTCTAGGGAATTCTTGTGGAACAGATCACGCCAATCTCATTAGTGTCTCTCACACTTGTCTCCATCTTTCACAAGAAAAACGAGACAGTAACGAGTCTGAATGCAAAGTGCAGCAACCTTGCTACAAACCTACAGTAGTCCTTTGATGTGACAGATCACAAAAAGCAGGGCTTGTCAAAAACTGATGTATGGGAGAGTAAAAGGGCCCCAAGGTCAGTGAGCTGTCCTTCAAAAGAAATCACTTTCCTTTTGCCTGTTCTAATTGGGGTGCATTAGTGTCTTATGAAGAATTAAACTGTCAATTAGTTGTGTTTTTTTTTTTTTCAAGGATTCTTTTAAAGAAAACTTTTTTTTTTTAAGAAAAACACTTTTCTTGAATTTTCTGACCATGTAGAGAAGGATTCTGGTCTGGATTAACTTCACGTTAACCTAAATGGTCACCCCGCATCAGAAAGTGACAAACACTCGCCAAGCAGAGAAGTTAGAAGAAAGATGAAAGACAGTACATTTGATAGATTCCATACATTACTCTCAAATAGGAATCTTGAAGTGACAATTGTATAAACATACAGGAAGCTCTGAAATCTGTAGTCTGCCACATTTTCAATTTTGACAGGGAAGAAGCATATTTAATGAGTGATATGTGCAATGAAAATATATACCAGTCTCCCCTCTAAAAATCAAGCACAGTTGAACTTGTTCAGGTTTCACAAGCGACACTCATACTTTCCCAGCACTAACAGCAACGCTAGTAGGGGCCAGTTAGCCTCATTTAGATAAAGCCTCTCTTTTCTGAACTTCATCACTATCAACACAGAGAAGCTATAAGCAACTATGTTTTAGAAGGAAACCAAGATTTTTCTTTTTACATAAACTACATGGCAAACAAACAGTGATAGACAAATGGACTAGTGGTATGTGCTCTACAAGAGCTAGGAAGGAACTAAGATACACAGGTATCATACTTAAGTCATTGGGACCTTAACTCTGACAGTTGGGCGGGAATGTGAGTGACAATTCACCAAAAAAACCCTCATCAAAACACAGGTCCCTCCTTATTGGAACAGAACATTGTTCAATCCCACCTGTTCCACAACAGAATATATCTTCACATCCTTCTATAGGCTTCACTGATTATGCCAAATTTCTTGGTATTTTTATTTTACTATTTAATTTACTAGGCTTATTACAACAGTGTGCTTTGTACAGCTTCATTTCTAATGCTGGCAATGTTCCATTCTGGGATTAGTAGCTCTTGTCCAGGTAACCTGCAGAGCTCAGTCTCGACGCTAGATGCCTAGCAGATAATTGAAACTATCTTTGAGTTTGCCTCCTCTATACTTCTGCATCGGCACCGTCTGCAATCATTGATGCTAATCAATTCAGCAGGCATACACAGAGAAACACCACACTTTTGTTGCTTTGGCTGAAAATGTGTGCCAATTATTGATTTTCCCATTTCATGCATAAAAATAAATAGCCATTTCTGATGGAGCATGGGATGAAACACGCACATCTGCTGGCATCTTGGCTTCTCCTGGCCTCCAGATATATAACACATCCCACTACCATTGTGAGAAGGTATAGTACCCGTCTCTTCTAACACGGTTTGAGCTTCAGAATGATCCTGAGCTTGTCAGTAAAATACCCAGGATTTCTCTAAGTAATGTCAGGTGATTATAGCATTGTTATTGACAGTTTCCTATTGCTTCTAAGGCAAATTCACTGGGTCTATATAGATTTAGACTTAGGAATAAAGGAATAAGCTGATGAAGCAGTCTGAGAAAACAAGTACAGCTATCTGTTGTTTACATTTCAAGGATAACTGATACTTCATATTATAGCTGGCAGAGCTTGATATAAAAATCAATATATTTGTGAGAAATGGGGATGCCTGAAGTGCTCTGAATGCTTTCAAATTATGTGCTCACAGCTCAGCCCAGCCACACATCCTGGCTGTATCTCTTTTCTAATGTCCAGCGTAAGACTTTTTTTTTTGTTCCCATCAAACCTGACAGACAATAGCTGCTGGCACTGAAATAACAGCAAGGAAGCACATGAACATGATTAAACTAGGCAGTCTTGAGGGAAATTTTCAGAAAGCGCTCGAGTTGGGAGTTTGTAGGGAATGAGTGACAGAATCAAGAGCAAGGCTTTGGAATGACACTGAGCAATCTCACCTGTCTGAACCCCAAATTTTCTATTTGCATACCAGTAGTACCATGCAATGCTCTTAATGAGGAGTATATGATTACATAAGCAGCTTTGAAATTCTCTGTGAAAAAGCAGTATTTAAGGTTATTCGGCTTGCAAGCCTTGAAGCATCGGAATCGGAAAAAAAATAAATCACATTTTTCCTATAATCTTGAACCTTCAGGAGAATAGAGTCCTAGTTTTTAATGAAGATATAAATTTCTCCATTTAAACTTTTTAAAATAATTTATTTACTATATGGCTTCATAGATTGGATGGCTTTACAAGTGCAGGCATTAAAATTAACATTTTTCAAGATTAGTGATGACTTCCTCCTGTTTTGCAATTTTTCCAACTCTTTTTCATCTACTGAAACATTAAAAGCAATGTAAGAGCTCTGTAAGTTTGGTTTTAACATAAAACCAAATTGCTACTTCAGGACAGTACATGGAAAGATATAACACTGTGGATAAGGAAGCTGAATCCAAGACATTTATTCCTCCCTGCATGTTATTTCCCATTACTTGGGATTTCAAAACTGCCAAGCAGTTACAAAGCCAAACACCACAGCACAGAAATTCCAGCCAGAATCTGTCTCCAGTTGCCTTTGCTCCAATCCACTTGCCAAGAATGGATACACGACATTGGCCTCATCTCCCTTTAAGTTGCTTATGATTTACTGCGTTAGGTTCCAACAAGGCAGACAGGGGTAGTTGTGTCAGCAAAAGGCAAGAATGAACAACTTAAACTCCACCAAGGGCAGCATACAAAAAAGCCTATTTAAACAAGCAATCCTGATGTCAGTTATTTATTATCTGCAGCATTTGGAACACGTGCTACTGCTCAAGGTCAACACACAAATGTTGAAGAGTCACACCCAAAGAGAAAGAAAAAGTTTGGGGTTTTTTATTTCCATACCTTGTTTGTTTCAGTTTCTCTTACACAATACCATAATACCAACTGAGTACCACCAGAGTGTAGCTGGAACTAGTACAATATCATTTCAGTAAAATAATCAAATCACTCACTTGAACAGACAAAGAAAGCCCAATCTGAAAAGCACAAACAAGCCAGGGGCGGGGGAAGGGAAACACGATGCCTGCAGTTAAGACATGAAAGGAAAACGTGGAACTGATGAAGGTAATCAAAGAACCCAAAGAAAGTGGTTTCAGAACAAAATTTCAAGACTTACACAGTTGGCGATGTACACAAACATCTGCATTTCCCAGATACAGGAACATTCTTATTTGCATTAGCTCCACCGTCAGTTAGCATTGCTGTGTAGCCTTGATCACAATCAGAGACTATTTGATATGCCATTTCAATAATATATAGTAGCTGAAAATGTTTTCTCCTTTTCTACTTAATGTTCCCAGGAACATGTTGTGCTCTGTCATAACCAATTTTTAATTTTCCTCTTAGCAACAATATACTGTATTATAATATGTCTATTGGTATTTTTTCATAGTGTGACAATCTAAAAGTAGAATCCAGCTTTGTAACCTTGCTCACTAATATCTAGCACCTTTCAGTGGCCATGATAGCGACACATTCTCAGACTATAGCTAGATTTCCAAGCCCTCTTTTGGACTATGGAACCACTGTGAAAATTAAGATATGTAAGTTACAGGTCTTTTTGAATACATACTTATAATAGCTCCCGTAAGACCCGGGATGGTTCTCTCTAGGTTAAAAGGAATTTTAGAGGGGTAGCACGTATATTCTTGGTATTTATCTACATAATATACATAACTCCACACTTCACCTCTGTTCACTTAGCACTAATATTCCCATTCATACTTCTACAAATGCTGATGCAAAGCAGTATATGAGATCAGATCTAATGATATAATTTAAATTGGCAAAGCAATACCCAGATGTAATTTGACCTCCATAAACCATTTTACCCTTTGTATTTAAAGCAGTCATCCTCATAAATCTTACTCCTCTTCCAATCCCAGTTATTATACATGCATGCAGAAGGGGGCTCTCTATTTCAGTGCTAGTATTTTTGTATCTGACATATGTATTACATTCTGGACTCCCTGCAGTGCTGCTTCCCTGGCTGCATTCCCAGGATGCTATGCTGCATCATCTGTACAGGTTTTCTCCCCACGTTACTCCTCCCAAGCATCTTTTGCCAGCATCATGCCTCTTTATTGGCTGGTAAATCTCAAATGCCTTTGGATATGACTAGTCACTATTAAATTTGAGGATTTGCACACTGATTAACTGCAGAACAGGATCTGTCTTTGGGTTACCGTGAAGCACTTAAGCTGTTACAAGAGGCATCATTTTCTTTCAGGGGTGGGGGGAAGTATATAAAGATTATTCTTTTGTCCCCCCTCTCCCAGAAATCCCTTTTAGTCAGTAACATTGTTCTGTTACGCAGCCAAACCCTTCAGAGGTAAATGGGGAGGTCATGGTCAAATTTAATAAGATCTCACATGCCACCAGGGAGCAGACAAAAGAAAGCGTTTGCTGAGCTCCTGGGGGAAAGCAGCGCGTTTACACAGAAGCCCTTGGTATGCAGATGGTGTCGCTGCCTCTAGAAACAGGCTTAGATTTGAAACCAATGGGAACAAGCCGGCGGGGGCCTAACGCCGAGGGAGAGAGCATGCCACACCGCAGCTCAGGAGCACAAGCTATGCATGAAGATGCTCGGGCTGGCTCTTTGTTCTCGCGTCTCTACTGTGTCCCGGGAACAGCAGGGTACCCGCTCTGCTCATTCAGCAGAGGGAGAAGGGAGAATGCTATTGATATAGGTGAAAATGTAAAAAAACCCAACCACACAAACACAAAACCCCAAGCGGAAAAAAAAAAACAACAAAAACCCAACAAAAAAGAAAGCTTTCAAATTGATTTATCCCTCTGCAGACAGCGGGCTGTGTACCTCGAAGGCCGACACGGCCCCGCGACGGCCGCCGGCGCCCCCGCGCGGCCGCAGCGCCCCGGCGGGGCTGAGCCACCGCCGGCTCCTGGAAAGCCCCGGCTCCTCCCGTTCGCTTCAGGTGACTGACTGCGGGGGTGCAGGACGCAGAGAAAGGCCAGCCTGCAAGGCACGGTATGTCTCGCCCCATACGCGGATTATCACAGCAAGTAAGTTCTGGCTGTGCTATAAGGGGGGGAGCCGAGGGAAAACTCAGCCAGGGGCTCGGTGACACTCCAGTGACACTCACAGCACGTTTCATATAAAGTAGACTGTCTTCCGGAATCTTTGTATCTACCTGTGCTGGGCTTCAGTCGACTCTCGGCAAGCTCAGAAATCGCTCCTGTTGTAATGGTCTTCTTCAGTCTAGAGACTGCAGAAGCTGCCGCCGCCCCCGGTTTGGTGAGCATGTCGTCGCTGCTTGCCCTCTTCAGCTGCAATAAGGAGATTTTGTGAGCAACCAGAAGATTAAGCCCTTGAATATTCCCATTAAGTAGTTCAAAATGCAAGGTTCCTGAGAGAAAAGGAACATTTCCATGAAGTAACCCAATGGGAATATTGCTTTGATAACCATGTTAAATAATTTCTTATTAATTTTATTTGTTTTGCATTCTAGATATTTGTGAAGTGAGTTAAAACACACTACTATTTCAAGAGTGAAAACGGGAGACTGTTCAAATAAGCAAATAATTGAAAGGCAGGGAGAAAATAGTTTATAGGAATAGATTACTGGCAACTCTGGCTTCTCAGATCTGCTCATTCATTGTATTACCTCACTGGTTCACACTTGGTCAGGTATTTGGGCCTGTGCAGGTAAGTGCCAGTTGCAGAGCCTGACACACAGCAAATAACTGGCCCTTTGTCTGTCAAAAAAAATCCTAAAAGAATCTGCTGGTTCTTGTCCCTCCACTCAGGATCATGTAGTTTTGCCCCACCAGTGACCTTAGATCTTCTGAAGAGACTTTTGAGCTACCCCACCAGCAAGCAACTGCCAGTTCCTTCCTGTGTTCGTCAAACAGGAGTCACCAAACTTTGTGGCCTCATAAATGAGGTTATCTGACATGAACAAAGAACGTGCTGGAGATCAAGCCAGAAATCTGAGAATCATTTAGCCGAGAAGCTCAGGCTGCCACAATAAAACGCAAGAGCAGGCAGTGCAAGATCTAATGCAATTACCAATTGGAAATCCCTTATCTTAAACATGATATGATTTCAGTTATTTACCCTACTTTTTTATTGAAAAGCAGCGAGCAAAGATGGCAAATCATCTCATGGCAGGACCTAATACTGTTTTACTGGGTAGTAGAAACTGAAAAGTCTGTTCATAAGAAAGCATTTTGTTCATGTGATCACTAAGGAAATCATTCACAGCACAAAAATGCACGGGTTTTCAGAATAGAATTCTGCAGAATTCTAAAGATTAATACTGATACGCTTCATAAGCTTGGAAGAAGGTAAACTATTTGCTTTACAGGGCATTTTATAGTATGTGGGGTTTTTTTAAACATATTAGTGTATATCACTATAATTTACTTAGAAAGCCTTATTGGACATGAGAAAGCAAGGGTAAAGCAAATCTACGTTAAATGTGTACTCAAGAAATCCATGCAATATAAGCACAATGAACTTAAGATTAAAGGAGAAACACTGAAATTATGTTGCTTCAATAAGCAGAAGTAGATATTTATCTCAGAACTTTGGTCAACTGATGTCCCATTTGTGTGCCTCTGTAACAGCCTGTGTACCTCTAATAAGAGCCTCTGATTCATTTTAGGAAAAATATTTTAAGCATTTGAAAAGACCAAAGCTCTAGAGAGTCTCCCGAGAGCAGCATTTTTTTTTCTATCCTTTTCAGTTTGTGGACACCTAAACTGTTTTCACAAATCAAACCCCACTTCTTTGAAGTTGTCCCATGACACCCAGGGGGTCCATGAACCACAGGCTGAAAACCGCTGCTCGGGTTAAATGAAAATAGAGCACACAACAAGCGTTCTCCCTGTTTAGCGGATCCTGAATGTAAAATCTTTAAACAAAATGAAGTCTCTCAGCTCCAGTTCTTTCTCCCTTTCATCTTTTCCTCTGACTCAGAGTCTGTGGTTTCCTGGACCCTGTGAGCGCATAAGTTTCAATAGTTAAAGTGTTGATCTGCTCCAGGATACCAAACAGCTAGCGTTTTGCCTTCTGGCAAGAGGTTTTGCCAGCTCACTTTTAGGAGCAGAATGGAACAATCTGACTTTCTGACCTTTACAGACTTCTGCAGTCTGTCTAAAGTAATTTCGTCAAAGTGCCCTCTTCTACAGCAGCAACTACAGTGCCTTTTTCTACCCCATTTCTTCAAGGAAACCACTTTGATGATCTTGCATTTGCAGATGATCAACAATTTGAAGGTACTAGCTGTAATTAGGAAGAAACCCCTCTACATTTAACACCAGACACAAATCAGTCATATCAGATTTCCTGACTAGTCTCTTCCATAGAATTCTTTCAGAGATGCTCGCCTCATCCATACAGCGTGTACTCCAGTGACGAACATGGCCTGCCTGGAGCACAAGACTGAAATATGCTATAAGAAGCTCAGAGCATCTAGGAGTCTACAAAGCAAATTAATTAATCCCTCACTTGAGAAATTGTGACAATTAATACAGTTTAGATCTCCTCTTGATTAAAATGCTTTACCAGATCATATATTGTTTCCTAAACTTTACTTTTGGAAACAGTTTAACCAGGAAGCCCATGGTCTATTTTTGTCACTGGTAGCTTGGTCTGTATTTGGACGATAAGGTTATTTTTGTTTGCTGGCAGCCAGGGTACAGATGCAGCAACATTTCAGGTGTATTACTTTTTTTTTTAAAAAAACCCACTACTTTAACAGAAGTTTCTGCTATTTTTGAAATATATCTGCATAGAAAGGTAGGAATCAACTATCTTTTTTCCATTGCAAGTAATATCTTTTGTTAATATATTTTGCCTTGAAGGAAGAGAGGCATAGATTCTTAGGCATTCTGGAAAACCATTAATAAACCCCTTTAAATTTCTTTACATATGTAACAATCAGTTGAACTAAGAATTTGCCTTTTATTTTTCTCCATCTTCAAGTTTAAGGCAATTCCCTCACACACGGACAGTGCAAGAGAAGCCACTCGTACCTTGTGCAGATACAGTGTCTCCTCATCACATGCAAAGTCTTTTCGGAAGTGTGCATTAGTTTAATATACAACACAATTATCTCACTATGCTTAATACAGTGGTCAAGCCCACCCCAAGTCTCAGGGTATAGTAATGTTCCAGGACTAAACCAAAGCTTTAACCTGGAACAAGGCTGTAATACTTGCCCAGTCCCTACTGGTCAGTACCTTGCTGAGCCGAGACTCAAAGGCAAGCGAAGTCGAGGACTTGGATGTCTTCATTCCTGTTGAGGTGGTTGAAAGCGGTTTTCCTCGGTCAATCCCATGACTCCCTTGCTTCGCCACTGCACTCCAAGGCCTGGCAGTACTCTTCATTATCTTCCCAAATAACTCAAGTCTACAGAACCTAAAAAAAAATATATATATTTTTATATATATGTATACACACAAAAATTATAAACCATCTATATATCATTGAAAAAGAGCAACAGAGATATCTGGCATCAGTTTAAAGGGCTGAAAAGGCCATGCTAGACTTTGTGCCCTCTCTTATACATATCAAAACTCAGCCTAGAGAAACCCTCACAGCAGGCTGCAGCCACCTGTATTTTTCACACTGACTGGTAACATGAAACACCCCAGAAGGATCTCCGGGATTTTGTTGGGACTGTGTAAGTCAGAGACCTTGATCAGCCACAGCAGAACACCTGTGAATACTGAACCACAATGAAAGAGTAACTGGGAACACTGAAGTCCTCAGCAATAGAAGACAACCGTGGGATAAAAAGAAAACTACTTCTCTTACTGTTAGATCCAGCATCTTCAACTGAAATAATACTCACTTTTAAAAAGTCACATGAGAAGCAAGTTTCCTCAGTTGTATGGAAAATAAGATGTTTTAACTTATCAGAATCTTCTAGAGAAGCAGCAGTTGATGTTGCCACAGTGATAAAAAGATGTCTCACAGTACCAAGATTTACAAAACATGGTAAAAAATATAAACTTCCTTGTAAACAAAAATCCAGATCCACTATTCCTCAGAGATAAGCTTATGCAAGAGAGAAATCCTGCCAGGAATCAGCAAACAGACATGAATTCCTTTTTTTTTTTTGGATATAGCTGAACAAATTTAATCTGCCAGCAGGAACAACTAGTCTGTTTCTCTCAGTAGGTAGACAGCTGCCAATTAAATAGCTAACTCAACTCTTGTAGATCTAAAGCCATAAATTTTGACCAGCCATTGCCCAACTCAAACCAGGAGCAGAATAACATAGTAAGTTGGATTTTTTCTTTTAATATTTTTTTTAAAAAAGTTCCATTACTCTGAGTTGGGGGGGGGGGGGATTGTTCAATATCTCCTCCCCCACTTCAGTATAAGCAACATTTTTCTTCTGCAGCTTCATTTTCTAATAGACATAGGATGTAGCTGTGTATCAATCTTGTGCAGGCAGAGGCGACCTTGGTTCTTGCCTGTTGAACAGGTAACCAGAAGACGTACAAAGAAGTCAGCCTAGTGTCTCAGCTAGGGGAACGAACTCGCAGTAAGCACACTGTTTATCACACAGGAGCCCAGCTGGGCTGGTGTGAACTTGGACAGCAATCCTTTGACAGAGATGTCGAAGCAATTTCTTCCTGGCTGAATCAGTAGAAGAGCTTAGGTCACATTTTCTATTTCATAATATTCTTTACACTCTATTTCACATTCACAAATAAGAACACTCACTGAACTCATTAGAAACAAATCCATTTGGGGTCAAGTCGTATTTGACACTGGCAGCACCTTCCAGGTGCCACGATGGTCTATTTAAGGAGTGTTTTGTTGCACAGAAGCAGAAGGGAATGTCAAGTGCTCTGTTGCTGTCTTATGGAGAACAAAGCTAGCAAGTGACATTTCCTTTATTTATCCTTGATGCCTCTCACAGGGAGGGCTGTCTACTTTCTCCACAGCTCTAACCTGTCAGCTCCTAAACAGAGAAATAAAAAAGTTAGTAGTTATTATTATTACTAAATATAGTCATTACTCCATTAAAATTCTTAACACATACAGCATGGAGCCATCAACTGATCTCATTAGGGGAGAAAGTAGTCTTTGTTGATGATTATGCTGATCACTTGGCTCCTTTTTTAAAGCACTGACAGATATGTAAGCTATATTACAATATTACAATAATGTTTAGCATTTCCACAGTTCATGATCTACCTCAGCAAGCTTTGGTGCTTTACATTATTTAATAAACTATTTTTAATGGGCATAGCTTTCACTGTATTTATATGGGTGAACAAGCAGCTACACATGCAAACTATCTTCCTGATTAAGATCTCCAAATTATGCAGATTTTGGTTTTTGCAGATCCAGTGGTTGCACATGCTTTTTGCTTTATTATACCCTCTGGATTTCTTCATAACTGTATCTCATACTTTCCTGCCTTAAGCTGTACAGATGCTTTCTTGATATCCAAAAGAATTTAATTTTGAGTCATCCATGGCATTTTAAAGCTGCAGTAGAGTGATATGCTCATTAGCAAAAGGAAGAGGTACTTAAAAAAAACAAAAAGAACCCACAAAACCAAACCACAACAAGAAATCCAGCCAGTAGCCGGAGGCAAACTGGCTTTTTCATGTAATGATAGCTGAATTATGTGCCATGTGGATTTAATAATATTTTACTATGCCAAGCAGATGAAACTAAAATTGAGAAGAATATATTTGGATTTATTACTGTTTATTAGTTTTCCATGTATTTATATGGGAATCAGCATTTGTAAGAGGTGGAAGTAAGGCTTTTTATATGTTTGGTTAACCTGAATCTGCCTTGTAGATAGAGAATTCAATCTCTGAATTGGGATCCCAATACTTTTCACAAGCCTTATATGTACTTCAAAGAATAAAGCCAGGTTGCATACATCTTAAGTTGCTTCCGTTCCTAGATAGGTGACACACATTTGTGTTATTAGAAGTACTGTTTCAGGAGAATTACTAATCAAAACTGCTTAAAAAAAAGTCCTGCTGTTCTTTGATGAGGGCAGGAAATCCATCCTCAGCCTCATCAGCTTTTCTTCTCCTCCAAATTCAATTTATTGCATTACAGGGGAAAAAAAAAAAAATCAAAAAAGCTTCATGGAAGTTGTGGGCAGTTGGGACAATGGGAAACCCAGAAGCTCAGCATCATGAAATGCCTCATGGACTGAGTTAGGTAGGTAGCAGTGAGCCATCAACCAGAGTACTAACTTAGATATCTCAAACGGCTAGAGCCAGTTAGCATTCAGGAAACCTAATAACAGCATAGAGGTTTCTCTAATCCTGGTGTAGAAACAGTTCACATAGGGACAGCTTGTAAGAGATTGTATTAAAAACATCATATACAGCTTTTATCTACTTGTCTTAAACACCATTTTTTTTTCCTACTAGATGAACAATTAAAAGACAACATAATTTTTAAATCTGGAAAGATCAAAAAAGCATTTTTGAAGGCACTTGGGTTAAGAAACACCTGAATTTACGCTTCTATTCCAAATCCTACACTAGGCAGCAGCTTGTCAGAGCAGTGCAATGACTAAATGGCAGCCTCTGCTTCCTCAATGCAATCTTCAGGGCAAGGCTGGCGACAGTAGCTTGCAAAGACCGTCCTTCTGAGCCAGCAGAAATGACTTTGAAAGTAGCAAGTCCTGGTCACAAGCTATCCTTGAATGAGAGCTTGGGAATGGTATCACCACTAACTTAGCACGGCTGAACGCATCTTGGAACACAGTCCCTTTCCTGCCTCTGTGAAACTGCCACCTGGCAATGGCTCCCAGTGGCTTTAGAATACATCAATAGAATTCTGCTATATTTTAACTGAATTTCATCTTTTCCTTCTGAAAAGGCCCCAAAAGGATTATGACTCAATCTCTAGGCTACCTATAGAGAAATCTGAAAGAGAAGCAGCTTTCCACAAGAGATGCAACCAAGCTGCTTTGGCAAATACAATGACAACAATCACTAGGTTTATACCCATTATGTCTCAACATGTTTCAGATGAGAAATGCTTCTGCTCACTGTCCCAGAAGGTGACTTACTTTAAGCAATGCCTGGAGCTCTACAGTTTTATTTTTCATTTCTTTCTTCACATTTCACAGGGAACTTTCCTTAGGAAGTAAACAGCCATCCCAAGATTCAAAGTGTGTCTGTCTTTGGCATCAGCCAGAGCAGTTCACTAGTGGGACACAATTAAATCCCTGAAGCGTGCCCTGCTGGGAGCTGTACTCTGAAAGCATGTAAAAACTGAAGATAAGAAGCAGCTCCGTGTTGAAATAAATGAGAATTCATGCCAACAATATGTTGCTTCAGAGCAGCAAAATCAGTTCTATTGCCAGTCCCTTCTGAACTGCAGGGGTTTGGGTTTTCGTTTTTAAAATCTTTTACACTCAAAAGCTCTAGTGCCTGTGTACACTCCTCCTCTGAAACAGGTGCTGCAAATGAGATAATCAGAGGGTTTACAAAAATGTAAAGCTGGTCCTGACAGAGCTTTTTCTCTCAGTAATCCTCAGAATTCCCTGCAGGCATCATTCTTTAAAAATTCAGGCCATGCTATATAGTTCATCCTTTCTCACCAGTATTTTTAAAGAGTACTTGGAAATTTTTGATGTGGACTATTTTGGCAGTTGGGAGAAGTTTTACTGTGGAAAGACAGTCCATTTTACTTGAATTTTACTGGTAGATTAAAGATCAAGAACCTAGACGTTTCTTTATTAGTCAGTCCACATGCATTTATTAATAAAAGTCTTTAGAACCAGCCTAGAATTATTCCCATTTTATGGCTAGAAAAACTGGATTAAGAATTTATCCTAACTCTCACAGGCAGTCAGCATCAGCAGAAACAATGCTAGGTCTCTTGGATCTTATGGCTTGGCTATCCATCAAAGGAGTAATTCACCAGTCCTGTAGAACAAACTTTTAGGAAACACATTCTGCTTGCTATTAAAGGCTATTTTACTCTGAATAACTAAAAAGGATAGGTTGGTTTGAGTGATGACAAGCAATATTATTTCACAATCAAGAAACCTAGCAGTTACACTATTAAATAAATAAAAATTACATAGGAAAATCCCTGTTGGGGAGCTAGAGATACAAGTTATCATGTACTTTACACAATTTAGGTTTTGGTGCTCATGTCTGTGTGTAATACTATTCGCTCAACAGGACAGTCAAATTAAAGCAGCGTGATTCAGGTTGCTTTGGGAAAATGAACGAAATAAAGAGTGATGAAAACTCATTACTAGATCTGGAGAGTAACGTACCAGACAGCAAGTTCATTGAGACCCGTGGATGCCCAGCATTTCTGAAAAATAAGGTCAGAAGTACCAACTTTGCAGATAGGACTCTCAAAGGACAGAAATCTATGGCTTTGGGGACTGTGGGTTTTAACCCAGAGTCATTTTTCTGTAATTCCATTATTTTTCATTACATTAAAAGGTCAGACTATTCCAGAACCTTTACTACACATTCTCATGAAATCAAAGCACAGTTTTCTTCTGTGTTTTTGTTTGTTTGGTGTTTTTAAGCATGTAAAATCTGCATCATGCTTATACTATTTTCCTTCCAACCTAATCAATCTCTGCTATTTTCAGACAAACTATCAACTGGAACATAGAAATATCTAACAAGTTCAGTAAACTGTAAAGCATTTTCTAGCTGTGTGTAGGAAGCTATATGGTAGGATAGCCAGCTGGGCTAAAATAGAATTCTCTTCTGCCTTTCACATCAATTCACTTTAAACAAGCATTTTTAGCCTTGACAGATGCTTCCACATGACTCATCTTGATTTCTTAGCTGATATCAGGAATCAAGCCAGGGTCACAAACCTGGGAAGTTGATAGTCCAATACAGTAATTGGTAACTCAGAGACAGATCTAACCTAACACATCCATCCTCTCTTTTCTCTGATTTCTGTTACCTTCGTTTTAGTGTCTTTGAGGCTCAGTGCAACCTTCCTTCATTACTCCTCCAAGTAGAGACACTTGCTGGATTTTTGCTGGTACAAAGCTTAGCTTTCATTAGAATTGGATTAAAAAGCTCACCCACCTTCTTCCACCCAAACATAACTCAAAGGAACAGACAAGATATTCCCATTTTCCAGAACCTTATCTCTCTAAGGGTCGTCTTGCTTTTGCTGGCCCAACACTGAGCAGCAGTTTCCTCTGGTCTACCTCAGCAGACTTGCTTTGCAATCTCATTTGCAGCTGCATTTTCATGTTTTTCTGGTAAAGTACCAGGAGACAGGACATCACTTGGAAATTTTCATGTCCAGACTGCGTGCTACAGCAGGGCAAATTCTGCTGGTTTTATGCATACCTCAAGCAAAGGCGGCTTTTTTTAAAAAAAAAAAAAAACTTTCAAGAGTGGAAAAGTGTACTATAATACAGCTAGGCAATTACAGAATCCAGGTCCTTTTGCAAGGAGTTAAAAATTTGATAAATTTTAGGTATAAAACAGATACAGAAAAATTGGAGACACATACATGCCCAAGCTCACCCAATTAATCACTGGGAAAATACAAAACAAAATACCAGTCACAGAATTTAACGATCAGTGGCTATCCTATAGCTTGAGTCACATCTTCAAAAACTCCATTGTGCTAAGGTTGACTGAAGATTGTATCCTCATATCAAAATTACTCCTTTGGGCTTTGGTTTCTTTTAATTGCTTTTCAGTAGGACTTAAAAAAAACAACCAACACCTCAGAAGAGCACTTTCAATATTGCATTAGATGAGTGTTTTCTTTACAGGATATATGGCTCCCTCCCTCTACAATATAAGCAGTAGTATAAGCAAGTAGTATAAGTAGTATAAGCAACTACTGCAGGGCCAGTTCCTTTCCCTTCATAGTATCAGATGGAACCACACAGACTGGAAACTCCCTTGGAACGCACAAAGGGAAAGTTACCACTGTAACGAGAGGTAAAGTAAGAGACAATGATCTCACATTTTTGTGTTGTTTAAGGTGTTTCTTGCTTATTTCCTTAGTGTGTTTTCCACAGTGCTCTAAAATGGATATATACTAACTAGCATATAAATATACCAAAAGTTTACAAGGATGTGTAAATTACATCAGAAATGGCCTAGGTGAAGACAGTTCCAGCTAGCTGCACATCACAGATTTCTGGCCATCAACTTGGCTTCTGAAACTGTCCCAACAAGTCTTCCAGAGTCCAGGTCAGCAACTGCAAAACTCCATGTCTCAACATGGCTCAAAAGACAATCCTCTTCCCACAGCAACCATTAGGGTCATTGATGACTTTTCCAGGCACAGACAGATGAGAGCAGTGCAAAACCTTCTGCCCACCCTCCTCCACAGTAATTGTCCCTGGAGTTTTGGATTT
Source organism: Pluvialis apricaria (assembly GCA_017639485.1). Lineage (NCBI taxonomy): Eukaryota > Metazoa > Chordata > Aves > Charadriiformes > Charadriidae > Pluvialis > Pluvialis apricaria. Next base: position 5,160,267 of record CM030024.1, read on the forward strand.
GTCAGTCTTATTCTGTTAGATCCCGTCAAAAAAAATGCAGAAGATAAAAGTCCTCATGTGTGCATATGGACAAAGGATTTGTTTAGCTGCATTTCTCTTGTCCTTGTTCCATATTATTGGCTAATTATACGAGAGGAAAATACAAATATTTTTGCTACTTCTCTAAGGTAAAATACCCAGAACTGTCATCCAGCACAGTGACTGATACTTAAAAAATCAAGCCAAAGCTGTACTTTGAAATGTCTGGGAACATGCTCCTCCTGTAATTTAAATTATGCTGTTTGTACATGGATATTCAATCTCCTCATCCCTCACACTGATTACCTAACCAGTCATCATAACACATCTCAGAAGAGAAACTATGCTACCTCCCTATGACCCCTGATCTTACAAAGAAGATCTTCTTACAAGAAGGAAACAAAAATTCCAACTTATCTGTAATTTTCTGTTCATTAGCTCTCCAGAAGGATAGTGGCAACTACCAACTGGATGGTGTGATACCCAAAGAAGCCACGAAGCACAACTGTATGCTGGCTATCAGTAAACAGTCTACCACACTTCTCTGGTTTAAGTAGCGTTGTCTTGGTAAGATTGAAAGGACAAAAGACTGCCATGATCTTTCACTAACTCCAGGACAGAGATGTAGACTTAAACGTAGCAATTCTGAATCATGTTCATCGCATTACTGGTGGATGCATGCAAGGGAAAAAAAAAAACCAGTCAGAACAGTAGGGTGGCAACATGCATTTGCAGGAAGGCAGACGGGCAGGGGCAGCATACTGGGAGAGTGTACGTGGAAGTAGGTAGTGGCAGAACGCATACATCGAGGTTGTACAATAAATTCCAAATTTTATCAGATGACATCAAAACTACATCTAGAAAGCGATTCCACACTACAGAATTTGGAGAATGCATTTTTATAAGTTGTAGCTCCCTTATTGCTTCAATGTATGGCAAGCAGGGAAAGTGTATCAGTTTACACAGTGCTAATATCTGCCTTGTGGAGACATAAGTCAAAGGAGAGATTCAGGAAAGGTAAAAACGATGCATCGATTCCAAACTTCCTTTTTGAAGTTACAACCATGTTATAATTGCAAAGAATTAGGTCACTCTGGGCTTTCCCCAATATGACTCTGCCCTGAATAGATGGGTTTAATCTATGTTCAGTATATTGCGGGTTGAGAACAAAATGTTTTAGAACCATTTCAAGGTAGCTACTGCTCATTAATCCAGGTTCTTTGAACTACTGTCCCAGTGAATACAGCAAAAAGCAAGTGACACATACGGTTAACACTTCATGTTTTGCCAACCCACAAGAAGGAAGAAAAGAAGGTTTCATTTTAGATAGAGCAAGAGCTATATAATTGCTAAAGAAATTAAGAATAATTACAAGCGGTTTGCCTAATAATTACCTGTCATTACATTTTTCTGTAGCACAGAGGGTAGATACATCTACAAGAAAGAGAAGGAATGATCATGTTTTTTGGAATGGCAGAGATGGACAGCATGTGGCTACACGGTAATCCTGACTGGTACACGCACACAGACTGCCAGGCTCCCTGTCCCCTCAAAGCACAGAGGAATGATATCGCAGTCAATGCCCTGGCATGCGATTCCACCTGATTCTACCCTCTGCTCCAGCACAGATTTATTGTACTCCCTCAGGCATGTAATCTTTCTCTGCCTTCGTTTTCCATTTATAAAAATGGAATCATAATTGTTCAGTAAATAGCATATTTATGAAGATACGCTCATTCGTGTGCCTTGGAGAGGAACCCCGCGGAAAAAAAAAGTGAAGATGAGATAAATCAACATCTGTCACACAGCGCAAAAGTGAGCAGCCCCACAGATTGCCACATGCTGGGATGTTTCCCCGGCTCCCATTTTCCATCCATCACAATGCAGAGAAATAATTGAGATCTGGAATCTATCCCTTAAGGAGATATTTATCCCCCATGAAAGTATAGAATAGACCCCTTAAAGTTAATAAACCGGGAACTTCTAAATATTTTAGTGACAGCATGAACTTCTAACAAAAAGAGTTCTTTGCAAAGACAAGGACATATCTCCAAAACTGCAGGAGAAACTAGAGGACTTCTGCATTTTAAAAATGTTCATACCAAACAGGAACCAAACAGATTTAGGCAACAGTATCAACTGTTTACAACTGTTACTTAAGGGACCACTGATGGACTGAAAGACCCACCTCAGAGGGCTACATAATTAAGTGAAATTGATTTAGAACTGAACTAGAAAGGGAAGGGTTAGTACATACACATGTGCATGTTAGGATCAGCTACTCTTGTGTTAGTTACCTCTCAAGTTGTACAGACAAGGAACACCATATTTCAGCAAAAATCAAATATTCTCTCTCCTGCTGAGGTTACAGGGGGAGAGAACACTTTAATTTAGAAAGGGTAGAAGAGGAACACGCAAAACAGTCCCTTTTGGAGGTGAGACAGAAGGGATTAGTAGGGGACATCTAGCAGAAATTAGACTGTGTACAAGAGAAAGGGGTAGAGAATCCCTGTTTTCAAACCAGTTCTACCAGTAATCTTTTACTGCTACACATACAGGACTTAATTAACATCTCTACAACTTTGCCATATTACATACTATATAAATGCTATTATTACTATTGTTATTATGATCAAGCTTTAGTACACAGTACAATTTTAAGGACAACTGTTAAACTGCTATAATTAAAGGGTCCTGCTGAGAATCTAAACAGCTCTTTGCTGTAGTGTTGTAAGAGGGTACCCGTCTGGCGTGCTCCCCGATGCTTTCACTGATCCCCTGCAGAGACGCTAGCTGCCAAACCTACTTGCTTAGCAGCTTGTTCCTTTCTGCCCTTTCTTGACTGGACTATGTGAACACGCAGTAGCAGATGAAAGTCTGCTTGTGCTCCTGCTTTGTTTAGCTGTTGGAGCACAACCTTAAATTGCCAGAGAAGAAAGCAGAACCAGGCGCAGAAACAGCTTCAACCCTTCTGTCGCTAAATCTAGATAGCTGAGCAGAAGAAAAATACAGAAGCCAGCTCTCACAGACTCACATGGTGGGATCTTTTTTTTGTTGTTGTTGTAATGGCTTTTAGACCACCCCTCAGCCCATTTTCAGCTAACGCAGAATTGTTTGCACTGTACATTTTTTGTTTTATGCAATTTAGTTTTAGAGTGAGATACCATGAAAAAAGTGTTGTTGAACAAAGCAGGTCCACTCATTCTAAGAATACATTACTGATCCTAGAACCCCTCTAGAGATAATACAGTTCCCACCTTAAAAAAAAAGATATTAAAATACTTACAGTAAAAGCTTGTCCTCTTTTCTGCACTAAAAAGAAAACTGTCTCCCACTAGCTTCTGACAGCATGTGTAAGCCAGACTGAAAATTCAGGGCTTGAGTGCTTCCCTGAGAGGAAAACCACATTGCAGCGAGACACAGAGAGCTACTTGAGAAATGATTCACATACGGAAGCAAGCTGGCTTCACCAGCGCTTTGGCATTCAGCACACACACGCACACGCATATGCACACTTGCTTACTCAGGGGAATTAGAAATATTACATTTTCATCAAAGCAAGGAGGATTTATGCAAGAAAGCCATTTGTATCTCACCTCCAAAACACTGAGATGCTTCAATCCATAAAGCAGATGAAGAGTTTCTTTCAGTATCCCCTCATCCCCAACAGCAGAACTGGACACCAGGCAGAGAGCATGAAACCCAGACTAATCTGCGTGATCCAATCAAGTAAAAACATGCAATACACACAATGCTGGAAGGGCAAGGGGGTGGCCATAGAAAGAAGGCATTTTTCAGAGGAAACCACAGAAGCAGCTTTTAGAAGTTTTTATATTCCGTGCTAATAATCTCTCCGCCCGAGTGCAACCAATCACACCCAGGACACCTTACATTTCCCTTGCCTCCATCATTGCTTCAAAAAAGTGGAAAAGTGTGTGTGTGCAGGGAGGGAAGATACATTAAGACAGAGGCTTTCATAAGAAGTAACTGGAATCAGTCCTGAGTGAGTTATCTTGAGCTGTCCAAGAAGTGTCAATCTGTTCTTTATTTAGAAGACAGCAAATAAGGGACAAGAGTGAGCAATGCTCAAAAACATTCCCCTTTCTTAAACTTTCTGAAGAGAATTTATCTTCTGAACACAGGCAGAAAAGGGGCCAGAGGTCTTAGAGTTAAAGCAGGCAAAGATAGTATCAAGTTGGAGGAAACAGAGGATGCAAAGAGAAATCTAACCTAAATTTCAAATGCAGAAACCTAAGGTGTTTAGAACTGGGCTTTTTGTTCGACTCTGTCCAGAGAGGGGGCTGTTCACTTTCTGATGTCTCTGACCTGAGACATTCAGATTGTGACTACAGATGAGGAATTCTCTCCTGAACTGCAGAGAGGGATCCTTTCCCAGCAGTGTGGGCCTCACATATAAACAATGTTGATGCTACAGTAGTTGTCTCATAATAGAGAGATAGGGAAGATTTACAATATGAGCCTAAAAAGAGTTGCTGCATCTGAGTAGTTCAACCTTACTGCACCCTCTAGAACTCATTACTCTCGGTGCCAAAGGGGCTTCAAGGAAACTAATGTTTTGCCAAGAGTAAATTTATGTTTTCAGTGCTGGCACCCGTTATTGCAGAGTAACCAAACCTTAAGATACAGACTGAGTCCAAGCTGAATCCCTTCTGAAGGTTATGGATTTGAGATCCAAATTTCTCATTATATTCTTAAGAGTGAGGAACTCTTGCCTTTGGATCTTAAAAGACCAGAACAAGACAAAGACCACATCATGACCTATTTAGCATGAGATAATGGTTTATATTTGGCAGGTCTCAAGTATACATTATTAGTTATACATCCCTAAACATTCAACCAGTCACACCAGGTGCTATTCCAAGTTCACCGACACCCGCAGTACCGATCCTCATAACCAGCCCACTTTGCCAGTTTCTTCAGAACCTGAGTACAGGCTGTGTAATCACAAGTAAAAGAACTTACCCATTCCGTATTTTTATACATCTAACATTTAGAGGTTTTGAGATTATTCACAGCTCAGATAAGAAGTATGTATGACAAAGTACTGCCTAACAAACTTCCTGTAGATATTGTGATCTACATGAACTGTGGTTCTCCTCCCTGAGGAAGTGACGCTACGTTCAGCAATACATGCATAGGCAACAAGGTCACTTAGGTACCCAGTGGAGGGACTGTAAGTCACTCTCTCAGCTTTGATTATGGACTACCTTCACAACTGAACAGATACAGCTGAAAATACCGCCTTGGAAGCAAACGACCGCAGGTCCCTGGACCCTGAACTCATAAATGGGAGGGACATCAGTTGCATACACCTTGCTGAAAAGCTTCTTTGTCTGAAGGAAAAAAACCACACTTTTTGGACTGCAGCACCCTGTCTCTTTGCCATTGCTGGTGAATTCGTACCGGCTCAGTGGGAGAGCAGCGTTGTCAGCTCAATAGGTTTTCCTATCCTTCAGCCAAGAGAAATAAAGAACTGAAGTGAGGGGAGTGGAGAGAGGAGATGAGCTACTATATTTCATTCGCAAAGATATTTTTAGCTTTGATAAATATAACTTGACCAAAACCCAAAATTAAAAATGCTTGGATGCAACGAGACAGTGACAGCATTTACATGCTTCAGCTTTGGTAGACAGACTGGAATAGTGGCGTACAATTTCCCCAAACCCAACAAGACCAGACAGTACATTTGTTTATTTAGAGGTTTTCTGGTAGCACTTATTGCTATAATTATCTGATCTCTTTACGTAGACGAAAGAATTAAGCAGCACAAAACCTCCTGAATTGAAAAATTGCCTGTTTAATTAACAAAGAGCCCAGAAACAGACAGCTAAAATGAGTTGTCCAGGCTCATCTAGAAAGCTTGTGGCCTGTCCAGGGCCTTCACCATAATTACTTTCACACAGCCAGGCTGAGAAAACAATTTCAATAAGTGCTATAAACTTTTTAAAAGAATCTGCCAAGTTGTAACCCAACTGGTAAATTTGATTGACAGACGAAATAACAGCGAGCGTATCGCTTGCATGCTGCTCAGTCCACTAGATCCCGCGACTCTGCAACAAGGTATGAGAGAATGAGGCCAAACCCCACTAATCAATACACCTTTAAAATACTGCATTTGAAGAATTCAAATGCTTTATGTTGCAACCTATATTGCCTGTGCAATTTTATAAGAATGAATATAGCTGAGACATAACTTAATGGAATGGGCAAAGGGCAGAATCTCTAGTGGCATAGCTTGTTTGAGAAACAAATGCACCGAAAGAATGTGGAAAAAAGGCTCATGCAAGTAACAAGATTTAAAATATCTTTGCATTTGCAGATATTTATGCTATATTTAACTGCTTTTGTGCATGCAACAATCTTAATTACAAAGGAGAGAAATTCCATAAACAAGGCTATTATGTCAATAACAATGTCTTTTTAAAGCAAGTCTCTAATTCAGTTATAAAGCTTGGAAGATTACTGTCTGGAGTTATAAAACCAAAAGTAATTACAAAGGAAAGTCTGCATCAGACAGCAAGTATTAGTGGAGTCAGGCCATGGCTTTGGGACAGCATTTACTCCACGCTTTCTTCCTTTTTGTACACAACTGATACAAACTTCTTTATTTTCTCAGTTCCACTGCAGATGTCAGGAAGTTCAAGAAGTTAGTGGACATTTGCAGAATGAATCATGGGGCACCACTTTTCATTTTGACAAAAACAACTGCTGTTCAGTTAAAAAGATGATGCTGATCAAATGGGTGGATATAGAAAGTGATCTCCTGCAACTGTTGCCAAAAAGGCTCCGCCAGCGCAAGAAAGCTGTGTGTTCTCACTTGGGGAACTCAGATTTTTTTTATTTTTTTTCCCCCCGTTCTTAGGAGGCTATTCTACAGCTTCACGCTCCCACTCATATACTCGATGGGCTCAGCCTGTGGCACGGCTACCAGCTTTGACCTGGAACTAGAGAAAAATATTTGCTGCTGGAAGAGACTAGTATCATTAAAGTTGGAATAAAGGCAGATATGTTTTATGGAACATGGAGTGCTACAGGAGATGAAAAACAGCTTCCTCTGGTGCCTATTGCCAAAATTTCAGAAGACCAGACAACAACTTTAAAATTTCCAAGGGAACAGCCACTAAGTAAGTCAAAAATAGAAGTAGGAAATTGCCTGTTTCAAAAGAGTCTGTAAGGCGCCAGCATTTTTCAGCATTTCTGTCATTTCCAAGTAGAACACTGAAGAGTTAACAGACATCTCTCTACCCCCCAAAAAAGCCAACCCACAGAAAAAGGCAAAATGAGGAAGGAAATCTATGTGGTGAAGGACTATTCATTATATTTCATATATTTAAAATAAAAGTCTCTGGTCACTTTTGCACACATTTATCTAAAGTTTATTTTTCTCTGCAATTTTCAAATGTCTGCACTTTCACGGGCAGAGACCAGCAACAAACCAAGGATAACTTTACTGCAGTCATCCTTCTACTCAAAATGCAGATAAAACTTAATATGTTAAAAAGGCAATACTCAGTGCTCTTCCCTGAAAGGGGAAAATAAGACTTTCAGTGTTCTTTTTTCCTTAACTGAATTTTTCTGTTTCAATGACTAAATGAAAGACTTAGAGGAAAGGGAGTATCTCCATTCTTTATTATTCCTCACTGTTAGTTTTCTGATACACAGGTTATAATGTGGCATTCATTAACAATTCATAGAGAATTACCATATTCAAGTAGCACAGCAAGTTCTACTACCTACACAAGCAAAATACTGTGCAACCCTACTTGCTCCCTTTGCTTATTGTCCAAGAGGGATCACATGCTGGAAAAGCTTGCATTTTATCACCTAACGGGAAAGAAATTACAAAAGGTATCCATTAGAAACGCTAAGGAGCCTTGAACAGAAAACCATTTCATTAAAGTTTTGCTGATCACTGACAATGGAGAGGTGTACAGGAAAATTAAGGACTGGAGAGGATGTGTGCTGGAGGCTGCCTTCGAATTAAAAAACCCCAACGGGATGGTGGAGGAATGCTCCACTGCTTTGAACTTTTTGGTGCATTTCAGGGTGATGCAAATAAAAGACCTGAGTTGTCAGCTTTGTTTCAAAGGGACTTGCACTGGAACTGCTGACAGCCCCTGAATGGAAACAGAACTGCGGGTTATGCCTAGATGCCCCGGGTGCATCACAGGGAGCCCAGCAGCAACAAAAACTAGGACAAATTAACAGAGAAAACTGATGAAGCACAAGGAGCTCAAGTCCCAGGAGATGAACAAGCCCTCTAATGTAGATCAGGATTTCAGAAAAAAAAAAAAAGGCTATTGGTAAGTTTGATTCCCCACATAGCAATGTCTTACTTAGAGTTTCTGTCTTGTTCTTACTCTGCATCTTTTACAGCTTACCCGAACAGAATCGGCTAATAATTGCAGTAGCTTAATAACTCATCTATTTTACAGGTAGGGAAACAAAGGCACCTAAATTACTGACAAAATATCACAAGCTACTAAGGATCTACAGTGCCCATTGATTTTTAGCTCCCATATAATAAGTCAGCAGTTTTGCAAAAGACATGCATATTGCTATATGTAGGAACCCAGAATCAGAGCACAAAAGTTTGGCTTTGGTGATATAACCAAATCCAGAAAAAAGGGAGAATCTAAATTAAAGATCAGCAATTCCTTGCTTCCAGACAGCTTGTATGAATGGACATGTTTGCTGCTGCTTAAACTTTTAAATCAACGTAGCACACTTGAGAAATTTAACCATGCAGCTGAAATTTGAAGTACCCAAACACTGAGATCTTCCCAGTATTAACCACAGTGGTACAGAATGACTATTAAGAAACATGCAGTGGTACAATGCAAGCAAATACCATTCCGAGATCCAGGTTCTGCTTTCAAGATGTCTTATGAAAATTATTTCCTTGGATTGCTTGGTTAGCAATCATAATTACTTCAGATTTTAAACCCTCAGTCCAAATTTGGCATACAATAAACATAATGACTAAAACCAATTATGAGCATTTTTAAGCTCAGCAAAAAAGATCTTAGTATGTGGATCATGTTGCCTATGAGACAGGTAAGGACAAATAACAGCACTTCATCACTATGGACTCATCGTCCAGACAGGCGGAACTTTTTCCATCACAGAGGTGCACAGTACCACTCACTCTGGCTCTGTCATACTGGTTTTCCCCACAAACAAAGAAAGGGAATGCAAATTGAAGTCTCCTCAAGGTCTGTAAGCTCAGCCTCCCATTTTCTTGTACAGAACAGCTACACTGAACAGCCCGTTGCATGAATGGAAGCCTCCCTTACTGAAAGGTAGAAGGCCAAAATGCCAAAAGCAGCAGGCACAGCTAATGAAGTGGGAGAGCGGCAGAAATAGGTGCTCAGCTTTCCAAGTTTCTATAAAAGCAAGTGATAATTTAAAATCCCCAGCAGATACTAAAACGGTACGGTAATGAAGCAAGAGAACAGATTGCATGAAAAGGAAGAAGTATCCTATGGAGTTGGTGACCTGTTTACCATAAAAAATAAATAAAAGCAAAACAACCTCCTGAAGTGACAGGGGGCACGAGGGACATTAGTGAACCTGTCACGTGGAGAAGCCTATAGAAACAACTGTCATTACAGAGCAAAAGGGGATTGATTGGCCAAGCAACAAGAACTTGGGAAAGAAAGCAGATGTGAGAGAAGGAAGAGGGGAGATTAGGAAATCCAGGACAGCAGGAAAGTCACGCTGGATATTGGCCGACTAACACCACTAGCCTGGTACACAGCAACTGAAGGCGTAGAGCAAAAAAGTAGCAGTTTGGGAATATAGAGAAACAAGAAGAGAACACACAAGCCAGCTCAATTTTCTTCTACTTGACACTGAATCACTCAGCAATGCTGCCTGCTCCTATGGCAAGTGGAATATCACGATTTTACATCCTTCATTAGGATTAATTAGTTCACTTGTTGACAGTATCAAAAGAAAGGCCAAGTGTTGGCTCAGCCGAGGAGTGACATTTTCCTCTTCCTGCAGGAGCTTGCTGGTGAAGGCACGTTCTCCAGGGAAGGCTTGGTCTGTCCCTGCCCACATAACTGTCCTCTAGTCTCTGATCTGAGGACAGACTCCAGAATCAATCTTACCCCTTTCCACTGTTATTCCACATCCACTGTTATTAAAATTAAGAAATGCATTATTTTTTTCCTCTTTGGTATTGTGTGTGATCTCATTCAAACCGTGAAAACAACAGCCTAAGCATTTTGCCCTGTTGTATCTCAGGGAGCTGGAAACCTTCTACCAGCAAGAAACTCTTACAGCAGTTACCATGGTGACACCAGTAATAGATATTTAAAGGCAGCTCACTCATAATCACGTCTATTAAATACCAGGAGGCTTTAGTAAGAAAGACATGAAAAGCTTGGAACCAGGGAACCAACCAGGCTTCGTGATGGTATAAGTGGACATAAATTTTATGAAGAGAGATCTGTTTACACCACCATTTAGCTGGACACAAAGGACCCCTGTTCAAATCTGAAATGGCACTGAAGCTTGCAGAATAAACTATTTTTAGTTAGTCATTTAAAAATTGGTTCTGAAAGCCTCAGTTCAATAGTGGTAGCTCTATAAATCTTTTCAGAGCAGTCATTGCCAGAAGCATAATAAAAAGCTGTGCTACAGCTCATCCCACATTAGAACCAGGCTGCTGGAAATTCCCTGGCCAACCAACGTCACCTGGAAGGGGTTCCCTCCAACAGAGAAACATCAGTGGTGGCTGCAGATTACGTTCCTCTATGCACTTACCCCAATGGCCTGACACCAGGGATCTGATGAGCCCCATTCCTGCAACATAGCCACAAACCCGTCTTTTTAGATGTTACTACACAGTGAGGAAACATGAAGCTCACTGAGTTGAAGAAGTATCTTCGATTATATAAATGTTACATAATTTATTCCTTTAGGTTCTAGTCCGTAGTGTTCCAGTCCACTGGAATGTAATGAAGAGAAACTGCAGAATTGGATCTCTAGATATGAAGCCACTTCGCCAAGCTGGCTAAGCCTATGTAACAGTCATCAAATGGAGATTTCCTTTCTCGCTTTGCTGCATATTTCCATGACAACTTTCCCTCAGTATCAACTTCTTTATATTGGAAAGGTCTCTCAAAAGAGAATTTAGGCTTCTATAGCAACAGCTAAAATCCCTGGGAGATGATGATGTCTGAAACTTTATACAGATCTTTTTTTAGACCATGAGTTACAACACCAAGTGCATTTTGAATTTCATAGGTGAAAACAAAAGTATGTGTAATATTAGGGAAATAGTGAAGAGGGGAAGGAATAACTTGCTGAAGTGGGACAAACGCAAAGAAACCACCTTACTTTCAAAAAGGACGTGCACTTTGAGATATAAAACGTTAAAGAGAGCAGGCGGGATCATACAGTCATCTTGAAAACCCACATCCTGCTCCTTCTCTCTGAGTTACAGAACACAGTCACAAGGAACAAATCTGCTGATCCTAAGAGGAGATTTTATTGAAATATCTCTGCAGTCTATCTTACATTGACCTAAAGAAAAAAAAATCCGTGAGCCAGGATGCCTTTTCAGTTTTAGCTTCCACGTACCTGCCATCTAGCTACAGTCCAACGTTTTTTCAGTACTTTAGCTGTTTGCTGTGGTAGTGACAGTATTCTCCAGCACGGAAAGCCTTGCTACCTTAGAAGAAAAAAAAAACCAAACCAAACCCGCACTCTTAAACAAATAAATTGGTTAAACTCATATAACGCCAAGGGAAGTACAGAAGTTAAAGCAACTTTCCCTCACTGAATTTAGGTATAATTCACAAAGCACTTCTCCAATGCCCTTTCAAACGTACAATCTTTTAAACAACAACAAAAACAACCCTACATTTACAGCCTGGATGAGAAGTAGGAAAGCATCAGCCTTAATATATATAGATGAGAAGACTATAGAATGGAAACATTAAGCGGTGCTGCCAGAATCGGAGCCCAGCAAGCCCCAGCATACTTCTTTTTGTAGCCTCTGGAAACCTCTTTGCTGCACAAGAGGCAAGGTCGGCAGTGTGACCAACTGCAAAGCAGCCATACTTCCTTCTGCTTGTGGTGTGACTGAAAGCTTTTCATTTTTTCATGAAAATATCTATTAATTTATCCCCTCTTCCTCTCATTCCCCTGGATCATCACAATTCTGGTAAGGGAAAAAGGTGCAGACATGTAGGCGTGAGTGAAGAAGAATAGATTTAATCTAATTGTTGACTTCCACCTTCAGCCACTTCTTGCCCAGTTAGATAACTTCAGAAAAGACTGCGGAACTGGCAGTTTTACAAAATAAAGTTGAGTGCTATGAAAACTTTTTTTATTTTTTTTAAAAATAGCAATGCCAAAAATGACAGCCAAAGCCTATTCAAAACCTGGGAGCTCTACAACTAAGAACCATATGCAAAACCAGAATTTCAGACAAAACCCCAATATTTCCAAGGTTTATCCTGTCTGGAGAACACTGAAGTGTGGGAGAGACTGCGTCACTGTAAAGGTCAAGTGAAACGCAATTATTTAATATCCCCATGTGCTGCCCTCTGCTGAAACAGACGCTGAGCATGTTGGAGCATTGCGTCCATTGCAGGCTGTAGAAAAACTCATGATCATCTGCACCTAATGCTGTCATCACACAGGAAAGAGGCACTCTCGCACAAAAAGGAAATGTTTCATCTGGGACTAGGAAAGGTTAAAAATAACCTAAGCTCTTATACTGGACTTAACATCTCCAAGATGAAAGTGTAATTTCAGGCACAGCATTCAGATAAGAGCCTGGTGAAGGAAAAGGATCAAACGTATTGGCTACACATGCCTGCGATAATGAAGGTTCACAGGTTTATAAAAAAGAAACAGTTGGAAGTTTCATTTGAATAACTTATTTATCAAAGATGTGTCGAACTCTCAGATTCTCGCTGGAAGCCTTAATCCTCCATCTGATTTCACTCACATGAAAAGTCTGGTCAGGCAGAAGAGATTATTCAAATACTCAAGCACATGTATTTATTCGTATGTAAAACACAGAACAGCATGAATGTGAAAGCGAGAAAACTATTTAAAAACATAAGGGGGGAATAAAACATATATAGTTTTATATATAAATATTTTAAAATAAATATTTTATATAGTTATATTTAAAAATATTTATTTAAGAAATATTATTTTTTACAAACAAATAGTAGCCCAGCATTTTCTCCAAATCCCAGGAACAAAGAAAAGGAAGGCAAAACAATATCCAGCTATACACGTAAACTCTCAGTGCTCAGATTCCAAATCTAACATATCGTTTTTCCCTTTATGCCTTTGAAAAATAGGCTTTACAGTGTGACTTCAAGATCAACCCAACTAGGTTATTTCGGATCAAGGAGAAGATTGAAATCTAAAGTTCAGAGCTCCTTAGGGAGATCATCCTGCCAGCAACCTTCCCTACCTTATAAAGATACTGTTTCAGTAGATTTTCACAGCACGTTTTCAACAGTTTCTGACCTTAAAAAAAGAAAATAAACAAACAAGAAAAGGAGTGAAAAAAAGACTGGAGAGAGAAGAGCACTGGGCAGGTGGACCCTCCTGGGCCAGCCAGTAGAGGGCAGTGGAATTTAAGAGGAAAGTTGTTGAAAACGAACTTCATGTAATTAAATATTTGAAGTAGTAAAACCATCAATTTAAATTGTTATTTGAACCCACATATCCAGTCCTAAGTTAAGACATAAGCAAGGAAAAGAGCAAAGGAAAAAATAATTAAAGAAAATTGATTACTTCGGAATCTCTAAAGAGTTGCGTTTCAGGGTATCAGGAAGATTTCATACTTAATGCATTTAAAAAAAAATAATTATTAAATCTTTTAAGTAATTTTCAATTAATGAAATCAGTACTTCAAGGCATCCTATTGAAACCATCACAGCTATTTCTCAGGGGTTTAAAAACCCAGGGGTAACTTTTAAAATCGAAATAGAAAAATATTTAAAAAAAAAAAATCAAGAAAGCTATTTTTAAGGCATACCTCTCTTTACTTGTGCCAAGCTGAACAGAAAACTGGTTCTAATCCACAAGAACAAGAAAGTAAAGCAGACTAAGCAAAATGCAACACAAGCAAAGCCTGTAGAAGATTTTTAGTGTTCACAGCACTTTGTTTACCAAGGATAAAAAGCATGAGAGCAACATTTCTCACCTCAGTACTGAGCAGAGCAAGCACCCAAAAGGCAAGGTATCTATGTGATTTTATCTATGCGATTTGATACAAGTTAAGTTTGCATTTTGTGATGGAAAGTCAGGTTTTAGTTATCCTCTAAGCCCTTTTGAGATACACGGGTCCTGCAGTAAAATTGCCGCTTTACGCCAGAAGCGGCCGGGGTTTGCTCCAAAAGGCTACAAGAGACAGCCTGAGACTGGAGCATTTTCTTTCACCTAGCCTGGGGAAAACGTGGAAGAGCGAAGATACCTTTCCTGAGCCCAGGCTAGGAGCGCATCCGCTGAGGTGCCACCAGGCTCTCCAGCTCTCACCTCAGACGACGCTTGAAGGCTGTTGGGGTAAACCGCAGGCTCCAGCCGCCCCGCACCTCAGGTGGGCCCCAGCACTGAACCCCCCCCTTCCGCGGGGCGAGGGCTTCGGCAGGAGCTGGTCCCCACACCGGCACCCGGGCTCGGCTCCCGCCCCGGTAACCGCCGGGGTCCGCTGCCCTCACGCTCGGGTCTCGTCCCGGGGTGACACGGGGAGAAGCTACAACCGCCCGCCCCGCCGCGGGGTGCGGGACCTGTTGCCCTCAGACAACCGGCGCAGCCAGAAGTCAGTCACGGGGGAGGCGGAAGGGGGGGGGGGGGGGGGGACGGCGGGGGGAACGGCAGCGACACCGCGACACCTCAGAGCTTCCCGCCCCCTCCCCGCACCTCAGCCAGGACACAGGCACTCGGTCCCGCACTGCGGCACCTCAGCCCTCCCCCAGCCCGGGGCGAGGCCGCCGGCCTGCCCCAGCCGGAACCGGAGCCGGAGCTGGAGACCGAGCCGCGCTCACCTGCTGCCGCCGCCGCCGCTCCGGAGGATGCTCCAGCAGTCGGAGCCCTCACCTCACCTGCAACGGTCTTAACGGCCGCCAGGGGGGTGGCGCGCAGCACGCCGGGTAATGTAGTCCCCCGCCACACCACGGGACAGCCAATCCCGTGAGGCGCCGCGGAGCCTGCCGGGAGTCGTAGTTCTCTGTGAGGGCGCTGCCGCCAGGCACGCTGGGATACGTAGTCGCGGCGCCGCGCACCGTAGCCGGCGCCTCCCCTCAGCGGAACTACAGCTCCCGTGGGCCCCCGCGCGCCGCCGCGGCTGCCGGGAGCCGCGCTACCGGCGCCTCGGGTGGGCCGGGACGCGGTGCCCAGGCGGCGGCGGGTATCCCAGGCCGGTCATGGCGGCGGTGCCGCCGCCCTCCTCCGCTCCGGGCGGCCCGGAGGCGGCTCCCTCGCCGCCGCTGCAGTACAGCCTGCTGCTGCAGCACCTGGTGGGCGAACAGCGGCGGCCCCGCGCCTGGGACCCCGCCGCCCTGGGCGGCATCCCCAGCCCGCCCAAGAGCGAGGAGCAGAAGATGGTGGAGCGGGCCATGGAGAGCTGCGCCTTCAAAGCGGCGCTGGCCTGCGTGGGAGGTGCGGCGGGGGCGGCTGAGGGAGCCGGGGGAGGCCGGAGGGACGGGGCAGCCAGCTGCGGGGGCGGTTAGGGAATAGGGGGGGGTCCCCCGTGGCGTCGGGAGAGGGGGAGATGGGGAAGAGGCAGCAGCACGGGGACCCCCTGTGGACATCTCCTCCCGTGTCTGTCACAGGTCCCAGGGAGGAATCTCTGCCTTCCTTGCAAAGGAAGAGGTGGTCACAGCCTTTCCTCAGCACAGCAGAGGCTGCCAGCAAGGGGGGTGTCAGCAGTAGTGTCTGTAGTATGAAGAGACAGGCCATGTGTGCGCTTGCACTGCCCCTTTCCTGCCGCACCATTGACAGATAGCGGGAACGGAGGTGCTGTGGTGCCTGTGGGGAACGTGCTGCTCCAATCCAGCCAAGGTTTGTTTTATACTCTTTCTCTTTTACAGGGTTTGTTCTGGGAGGCGCATTTGGTGTCTTCACCGCGGGCATCGACACCAACGTTGGGTTTGATCCCAAGGATCCGTATCGCACACCAACTGCAAAAGAGGTCCTCAAAGATATGGGGCAGCGAGGCATATCCTACGCAAAGAACTTCGCCATTGTGGGCGCCATGTTCTCCTGCACCGAATGCGTGGTAGAATCTGTGAGTAATAACTTCTTAAGTATTATGAAGTGTTTTCTTGTACACTTAATAATCTCTTTTACTAAATCCAAATAAGTATGTGTATCCCCTTTGTAACAGGGCAGGGGAGTAGGCTAGTTTCTTCTGTTTCTTGGCCATCAGAGCTTTTCAGCTTTGAGACCTGTCTTCAGAACTGCTGTTCTCTGACAGAATGAGCGGAGGAGCATGCAATAGCAAAGTCCTTTTCAGTTCAAGTCCTGAATGTATTGGCGAGCATAGGCATTACTTTTCAAAACCCCAGCTACAAGTACTTGTTGTTGCTTTAAAACATCAAACTGTGAGTTGCAACACGGTAATTTGAGCCTCTAAAAATTCCATATGCAGAAAGGGATGCTTACATGAAAGTTCTTAAGTAACAGGCCTATTTTCATCTTGCCCCTACAGCAAGAAGTGACCTTGTGCAGCTCAGTGGTAAATCTATTGTCTGTTTTCTTGAATAGGAAAATTAGCCTGTTATGAATTTTGGTATTGCCTTTTAATTGAGAGACACAATTATTTCTTAAGTCATCTAGAAGAAAAGTGTATCTGCTTGCACAATGGAGCAAAACAAAGAGATCTCTGCCCCGGTGAACAACTAGCGCGCTCTGGCTATGGAAATAGTACATCTTTGTCAGCAGAGTGCTGTGACTTTCACCTGCGCTGAGAACCGGGCTGCATGGCCAAGCTCAGTGTTGCACCCATGTGGTTATAGTGCCTTTGAAATCTCTGAGCTGGTAGTAGTGCACAGTGCTGTGTTCTGGGCGCTGTATCGGCTCACCTGAGAATCTGTGCCGTAGCACTGCATTGCACCATATGGATTTGTCTTACCTCTCCCCGTGACCCGTTCCTTCCTCTTCTCCTGGCCCTGCAGGTCTTGTATTTGGGAGTGCAGGGGGCCATCTGCTGAGAATAGAGGGAAAAACATCCTCAGCTGAGAAGGGGCTGGAAGGTCATTTAATCTTCCATGGTGTTAGTACAGACACTGAGTGTTTATTCTGTATTTACTTGTTGACTCGGATTTTTAATTCCACAGTATCGTGGAAAGTCAGACTGGAAGAATAGTGTTATTAGCGGCTGCATCACAGGAGGAGCAATCGGCTTCAGAGGTTGGTAGTGCCTGCAATGAACTATTTTTGTGACAAGTCTCTAATTTGGTTACGCAGCATGCAACGTTTTTAACGGAACACACACTACAAATCTCTTTGCATGGGGTTATGGTGGTGTCAACATGAGAGTGTACTCCAGACTGGCAGAACTGCCATTGCTATCCCTTTCTTGCCAGCTTGAAAGATAATGTAGGAGTAGGAAAGGCTTGATTGTACAGGACAGTGAGATTGGAGGAAAATGAACAGAAGTGACTTGAAAGAAAAATCAAGAAATGGTGTTAGCTATCCACACTCTTCTGTGGTGTCATGAGGAGGGAGACAAAAATACATGTTGAGCAACCCTCTGAAGCTACAGCTCTTGTGTTAACAGAGCTCTGCTTATATATACTATTTCACTGGCAGTAACTCAGTTAATTTGCACAGTGTGTATAATGCTTTCCTCCTTTCTCATGTATCAATTCAAACAGACAATTCTATTTAGCTGTAAAAGAGCAGAAGCACTGGGATTTTGGTCCAGCAGGCACTAGTGGGGACTTTGGGAAACCTTGCATGCTAACATCTGGAGAAATGCCACAAGGAGGAGAGGAGCTGCTCTGCTCATCAGAAATATCAAACTTCTCTCACCTTTCCCTAAGAAAAAAAAAAAACGTCCACGGAGCGTAAAAGAAAAGAAAGTGCTCTTGAAAGTGCTTCTAATTGAGCTTGTTAAGTTGTGTCTATCCTGGACCTAATCCTCTTAGACCTTTCAAAGCTGCAGCTGCTCTTCCTATCCATCCCTAGCCCAACGGCAAAGCCACTTTGCAGTGCTCAGATCAGAGCACACTGAAATCAGCAATAGCCACTGGCATTTTCTCTTCCAGCCCTTGGGGGGAGTCTTAGCAACACAGCGCTCAGCCAGCGTGCCGTGCTCGTCCAGCTGGGGCAGTGTAAGTCCCATGTGTACCAAGTTCCCCTCCTCACCTTGGGCAGGGGGTAGTGCCAGTGTTTCCTGGTAGAGGACCGCCAAGTTCTTGCAGGTGTAAGCTCCTCAAACCAGCACAGCATAAGCTAGTTACTGGGCAGTAAAATAACTTTCCCATTTTGTCTCATTCTTTCCCACCCTTTTTGCGTTGCAGCTGGTTTGAAGGCAGGAGTTATCGGCTGTGGTGGATTTGCCGCTTTCTCCGCTGCAATTGATTACTATCTACGGTAACAGCGGGATCCCTTGGGAGCAAGTTTCCCTTTTGTTCCAGTGCGGCTGCTGAGAGCCTGCATCACGGCAAAAGAACCATCAGGCTTACCTTTCCGCTGCCTTCGGAGTCCTGATCAGTGCAAGCTGGATGGCGTTGGCTGCTTTTCCTGAATGACTAACAATAATCTGGCTCTGAGCCCTGGCGTGCTGCTTCAGGCAGACTTGCGGGAGTATGCAAGGATGGAGCCAGGCGCAGTGAGCAGTATCTCCAGGACAGATCAGCTGACTGTCAGTTTCCAGGAAACAAGCCTGGACTTTGAGCTTTTTCGATCCTTTGGGTCTGATTTTAATTAAGTCTGTTGCTAGCATCAAAAGAAGCAGGAGGACAATCTTCAAAAAAGAAATGCACTGATTTAGGTTACCCTGTATTTGAACGTGCTGCAAGTGTTTAACAGTTATCAGTTTGCAGCTTGCTACTCTGTTGGGGAGAGGTAAGATCCTGTGGAGAAATAGTTTGTTCCAGGCTTTTCTTAAAATACCAGCTGAAGACAAACCACCATCTGTACAACTTGTCTTATTTCAAGTACAGAGATGAGAGCCAGATTTCTTTACCATGTCTTAAAGGGAAAAGCAAAAAGGAATCCTTAGCCTTAGAACCGTGTGGTTACTGGCAGATGAACAAAACAGTTTAAGGGGAAAAAAAGAGGTTGTTGCAGAAGTATAATTCTCTGTAGCCACTTGGCTAGCCTGGTTTAACCTCGCTGTGGGAGTACAAGTAATCTTGCTACTGCTTTAACTGCCTCAGGCTCATGCCATTAGTTCCAGCAGTTTGATGGTGAGACTAGAAAGCAGAGTTGTGAGAATAAATCACTGTTAGACAGATAACTGGGCATTCATTTAGCACACAGTCTGTTTCCCATCACATCCCTGTACCACCTCCGAGTGCCCCAGTGTTACACTGGGGAAAGTGAAGTGTTATTTCTGCAGAACATTGGTACTGAACTCAAAACATCTGTTCGTTAGCTCAAGGAGCTGCTCCTGCTTTGATTTGCGTTCACATTAGCCCTCTTGCTCTTCTAACCAAGCTCTGTTCCCGGATCTCAGGGGGTAGTTTTTATATTCAGAATAGTTTAGGCTGATTTTTAAATTTAATTGAGCGACTCCGCAAGGGCAAACACCCACCCCTATCTTTTTGAGGCAGTGGGATTTCGGATTCAGTGCACACACCTAAAGGGGGTTCTCCCACCCCTTTCCCTTTCCTTTGCATCCACGGTTTGACATCCCAGAATGGTGACAGCACTTGCTTACCTGGAAGTGCGATAGTAGCAGGGTGGTTTGGCTGGTACGGCGGTCAGTTTGGAGGCATGTTGTCTCCCATTCCCACATGGAAAGAAGTGGGGAGACAGCACCATGTGATCTATCAGATGAGGTTTCCAGATCGCCTGATGTCCCTTGCTGTGCCTGTTCAGTATCCTCAGGCCAGAAGCTGTGCAAGTCAGCTGAATTTTAAGCTTGAGTAATTCTGGGCTGATTAAACAGGCTGGCTCCAGACAGTCCAGGTTTTTTTCCTCCAGAATGTACTAAAATGCAAGGATGTAGCCCAAACCATAAGATGTCTCTTAAAAAAATTGTCTGGCACAATGCCTGTGCTTATACCACTGGCTTGAAGTGCAACTAGCAAGATTTCCACGATGAAAAGCAAAGAAGCTGTGATGCCAAGGTGATCAGTTAGTGCAAACAGCAACACCATAGGGCTCCTTTTGTGCAAATGTTGGGGCTTTGCATTTTTATTAACCTTTTTTTTTTTCTCCTCACATGGTTTACAGCCATTTAAAGTTTATAATCTACAGAAATTGAAACAGAACACAACCAAAAATATATCCTTAACAATTTTTGAAAGTCAAATATTAATTAACAGTTCTATTCTACCTGTAGCTGCAAGAGTCCACCCCCCCCCCCCACCCCCTTCTTTTCCTTCCTGTAGGGACAAGCAAAAGCCACTCGCAGGGATGGCTGCAGCCTGTTGTGCTGGGGCTGTGTGGACCAGGCCTCCAGCCACTGTCGCACGGGGCCGGGGAGGGGAGGATTTGGCTGTACAGAGTCTCCATCTGGAATGACAGTATCGTGGACAGAGACTTGGACACGTGTAACAAATCAGACACACGCACAGGGATCCGTTGTGCAGTCAGATCTAAAAACTCGGCCTCCTTTACTGGGTCCAGGGCCAAGGCAGACGCCTGGTTATTTTCTGCAATGCTGTTTCCCTTCTGTTCAGCTGGTAGTCAAAGAGGAGCAGGGTCTGGAGTGTGAGCCCTTTGGAGGGGGAACGGAAAGACCTCCCCTCCTTTAGTTGCTTTGCTGGTGCAGGGCTGGCAGGTGCTGCCTTCCCCCGGGGAGGTGGGCTTAGGCCATACCCGGTGCGTTGGTGGCAGGCGGCCGGGCTCTACCTGGAACAGTCTGTGAGTCGGGAGGGTAAAGGCAACGCCGCCGTTAGCGGGGATATGCTTGGTCACTTCTCATCCATCTCCGTTTGGCACAGGAGAGCACAGGGCCAACGCAATCAGGGAGGGGGGCTTTTCCCATGAGAACACGGACTCGGCTCACAGAGCGAAAGGTTTCGTGTCCCAACAGGTACCAGCACCTACCTGTGAGTGTGGGAGGGTGGGGGACGTGCCAGGCACCGGGGCAGATGCAGCACAGCCTGGCAGCGAGTGCAGGTGTGTGGCTGTCCTGCCTTGGGACATGGCATGACAACTCCAGCCATCAGCCTGGGGGTCAAGAACTGGTGTCACTAATTAAAACGGACCTGAGCTGGCCAGGCACGTCTAACCCAGCAGCAACTGCTTTGTGAGAAAGAGCAAATGAAACACTTCTGCCTCCGGTAGTGAGGGCCATGAAGGCTTTGCTCCTCCTGTCCCTCTGCGCTGGTTGCCAGGCTGGGTGACCATCCAGCTGTCACACAGAGCACTCGCCTCCGGCGGCCTGGATGGCACCGAGGCAGGACCATGTGCTGCCATTTGCCCCATGCCTGGAAATAAAAACCTCCCCGCTCTCGTAGCTGCGGCAGGAACCCTGGTGCCCCGGCAGGCTCTGCCATAGGGCGCAGCCAGCGTCGGCAACCCTTGTGGCAGTGCTGTGCTGGCAGGGGCATGCGCACCTCTCTACAGCAGAGATACGGGCATATGGAAACGGCAGACCCTGTTCCCTGCCCCGCCAGGGCCGCCTGGGGAAATTGTGGGCTCCATGTGCCCTGATGGGACTCCATCAGTGCCCAGAGCACTGGGGTCAGCCCACAGCGGAGGCGGCAGACGTGCCCGGCTGGCCGTCCCTCAAGGCTGCCATGCATCGAGACCAGCACAGCACCTCTCGCTCCAGCCTTGTGTGATGGGTTACCCCAAAACGCTACTCAGAGGCGAGATACAGCGAGGGAAGTAACCGCCATGCTACACGCACACAGGCAAAGCACGGGATAAGGGCTGTAGAGGGGACTGGCCTGAAAGCACCCAGAAGAGACATGGCGAGGAGGAAGCAGCACCCTGCTCCTGTGCTCTCGTGGTTGCAGGTTTGCTCGGGCCAGAGCAGGATCCAGGCACGGGGGTCCACCGTTTGCGCAGGCAGCAAGCCAAAGCAGAGCTGGTCGTCACCGTCACCGGGGAGGGAAGCCCGTGAGCTCCCAGCCTCTGAAGCGAGCCGGTGCTGCACATGCAGGCGTGGGGCAGGGGAGCTGGGCAGCGAAACAGGCACTCGTGGGACGCTGCAGGCTTCGAGCTGGGTGAGACGAGGGGTGCCTGGTCGGAGCGAGCGGGCAGAAAGGAGTCCAGGAGAAAACTAGCCAAGGGGGAAGCCTGTGTCCACAGCCCTTGTCAGTCACTACCTCTTCCATTGAACAAATATACATAAAAACAATTCTTGAACACAAGAAGGGACATAAGACACGACTACTTTACAGAGAGGCACGGCGCCTGGGGTGGGACCGGGCCACTGGTACGCAATTGTACAGGAGCTGCAGGCGGCACCGTCCTGGGTCCGGGCCGGTCTCCCTGGGGGGGGCTGCGATCCAGTCTGTGTCCCCCAGCAGGGAGCTGGGAGTGTTTGCAGCTGGTGCCTTCTCCCTGCAGGCTACACGTCCGTGGAGAAGTAAAGCGTGTTGCGTTTCAGCTCAGTAAAGGAGATGGGAGGATGCTGCAGGTAGTAGAGAAGGACCTGGACCTGTAGCAGGCAAACGGGGGGTGTTAGGCCAGAAAGGGGTAGAACTGCCACCTCCCAGCCTGTCCCTGTGCAGCCACATCCAGCATCAGAGTGACAAATCTTCCCAGAGAGGCAGGTAAAGCCCTCCCCAGGGCTGCTGGTGGAGGCTGCTGCCCCACGCTGCAGCTCTTACCTGGGCCATCACATCGTGGGACCAGATGTCGGAGGCCAGGGTGAGGTGTGCCTTGCTCTCCACCTCCGAGGGTCTCAGCAGTGTCGGCCCGAAGACTGTGGCCAGGTTGTGGAGAGACATTTTGTTGATGGGCTCCTTTTCAGCTACCCTGCGGGGTACGGGGGGAGAGGGAGTGTGAGCCCCTAATGCTGTTCTCCTGGAGCGGGGCAGCCATGGGTGATGCAGGGGCGGGGGTGACTGCTGATCTCCCTTTTCCCAGCCCCAGTGGGACACCTCTGGCTTTGCCATTGCCCTTCACGGCCCCCGGCAAACCCAGGTGCAGGGCAGGGAGCTCTGCCCCCTTCACGGCCTCCGCCGGAGCCGCCGGGCCTGGCCGGGAGCCCTGGGTGTGATGTGGCAGCAATCGAGCCCTTGCTTGCTTATGTGCTGCGGAGCCTCCGCTCTTCCCGAGCCTCAGCAGGGTACAGGGAGCTCCACACCAACCCCTGCCTCCCCGCACCCACTCCCCACCAAGGCTCCCTACCCCTCCGACCCCGCGGGACCCCAGCCAGCCCACGCCGAGGGAACCAGGGCCACAACATTGCCATGTTAGGAGGCAGCTGTGCTCCCCGGCACAGGCTGCACAGTTGAGCCCCGGCCAGGGGAGCAGATGTGGGAACTGGCTGTGCCCGGTTCTCAGGATGGAAATGGATTTTTCCTTCCCCACCCCCTAGCATCAATCACTTTTTCTGTTTGGTTTTAGCCAAACCAGAGAAAAAAAAAAAAAACCAAACCCAAAAACC
This sequence comes from Pluvialis apricaria, assembly GCA_017639485.1. Lineage (NCBI taxonomy): Eukaryota > Metazoa > Chordata > Aves > Charadriiformes > Charadriidae > Pluvialis > Pluvialis apricaria. The sequence continues at coordinate 5,184,034 of CM030024.1, forward strand.
AACAAACCCACACTTCATGATGCAAGTAACATGAGCCGTGAGCCCCGGTCGCAAACTTGTGGCCAGCTCTGGCCAGGCTCTGCGTGCTGCACTGCCGCCCTGCCCAAGGCCCCGGATCCTCCACGGGTTTCAGGCCCCCAGCAAGCCCCAGAACTGTCCGTCCCCAGGTTCAAATGGGCTTCACCTGGGCCAAAATAAAGTCCGGCAAACCACACATTGCTGCACTCGCCCCAGGACGAGTGGCACAGGGCATCACCTACAGCTTTGGGACATGTCCGCAGAGCTGACTGCCTCTGGGTCTTGGCCACCTACTGCAGACAAGTTACAGGGATTATTGCACCTTGTTTTGCAGGGTCTACTGCTGGACTGGTGGGAAGGGAGGCAGCACTCAGTTTTCTCGTTAAGGGGACACTGCACGGCTCCCAATTGATTCTCCGTCCTGCACCAAGGCCAGCTGCTCCCCGCGGACAGCTCGTCCAACCAGCTGCGCACCGGCTGCGGCAGCCAAGAGCTGCGTCTTGCCAGAGGACGTGTGCTCCCTGCAGAGCTGACCCGCATCAACGGCCGTGCGCTACGCAGTCCCCGCTGGCACCGTGGCCGGTGGCCCTGGGGCTGCTCTGTGGGGCAGAACGGCTCCAGGACCCCTCCAGCATCCTACGGGGCCCGCGGAGAGGAGCCGTGGGAAGCCAACGCCGACATCAGCCAAAGGGACTCATGGCATGCCGGGTCCCAGCCGGAACAGGCTGCAGCCTGGCCAGGACCCCAGTGAACGTGCCAGAGCCCAGGGAAATGGGGCAGGTGGGACGCACCTGGGGCTGCACCGTCTTGGAGGGGCTGGGATGGGAAAGGGCCCCTCTGCCACCAGCCCAGCACCGAGCTGCTGCTGCTGGCCCCGACTGCCACCCACAGCCCTGCTCTGCACCAGCACAGCACCATGTGCCTCCAGTCCGGGATCAGCCCGCGGCCGTGCAGGCACCACAGGAATCAGGCGGTGGCTCTAACTCTGCTCACGTCCCATCCCCACAGCAAAGCGGTGAGACAGACCCGTCCTGCACGTCCCGCCTGCGCCGGGCAGCCCCCCGGGAGCCGCAAGCCGAGCCGTTACCTTTTCAAGTGCTCCAGCAGGAAGAGAAAGGTGATGAGGTTGGGGTCAGGCAGCGAGCGGAGAAGGTGCATCATGCAGTTCTCCTTGGCAGCAGGATCCGAGAGGGCTGGAGACAAGGAGGGAGAAGGCTCAGGAGAGGGGCTGGTGACACCTTGTGCAGCAGCGGGACACACCATGGCCAGATGCTTCCCAGCGGCCAGCGCACGAGCGGCCAGCCCTGCCCTGCACCCGGGGGATGAGCACCACGGGCCCTGAGCTGGCCTGGAGCCGGCAAGGAGAGCCAGGACTGAGTGGGCCGAGCTGCGAAGGACCCTTGGGAATCTCCCATCCCAGAGCAGGCAATGCCAAACAGAGCCACGTTCGGGCAGCGACCCCTTCCCCGTCCCCGAGCCCTTACCGATCCCCTCCATGAAGGCGGGGTAGAGTCTGTCAGTGAGCAGGGGCTCGGGCAGCTCGCGGAAGTACAGCTTCAGCGTGCCGGCGATGGCGTTGATGTCCATGTCGCTCAGCATGACCAGGATGTCCTTGTTATCTGTCCAGAGAGCACCCACATGTGACACCTCCTTCCCTTCTGGGTCTCAACGCCCCCCTGTGTCACCCCAGCCATCCAGGCAGGCTCCCGGCCGGAGGGCAGGGACAGCACCGCCGGGTCCACAGCCCCGTTTATCCAGGCTGGGGCTGGGAAGAGCCGAGCGGTTCCCGCCTGGCTGGGCAACGGGATGCGGAACAATTTGCACATCCATTTGCAACGTTTCCCTGACTCAGTGCCTCCCAGGAGCCAGCCAGGCGCGGCGGCAGCTCAGAGACACCAAGGCACAAACAAGGCTGGGACCTCTGGGCGTTTGCTTTCCAGCTACACCCTCCTCCTCCTCGCCCCCAGCCCCCTCCTGGGCACACCAGCACGTTTTGCACACATGCAGTGCAATAACCAGACCCTGGGCTTGCAGGAGAGGGGACCCAGGGGGGTCTCAGTGCCTGTGAACCCTCCCAGGAGAACATGATGCGATGGGCGGCCATCCCCCGGGACACTCACTTGCATCGAAGACAGCTTTCAACGCCTGGATGTCAGTGGCAACACCAGAGATCCTATAGATGCCGACCTCTTCGATGCCCCTCTTCTCCACCTCCTCGATGCACTGGCGCACGATGTAAGGCACCTTGGAGCGCTCCCGCCTGGCTCGGAAAGCGGAGGCGTGAGCAATGATTCCCAGGGGACCCCGCGGTGGCCAGCGCAGCCCTGCAAACCCTGGGCCAGGGGCAGGACAAGCATGCCGGGCGGGAAGGAGGGGGCTGGTGAAGGAATGGGCAAGTTGCAGGAGGGAGCAAAAGCCGAGCTCTCCAGTGTTGGTGGGAACAAGGGGACACGGTGCAACCCCACACCCACAGGGACCGGAGCAGATCAGCCCCCCGCCAAAGCCCCGCACGTACTTTGTCACAACGCTGATTTTGACCCCGAAGACGCCGGTCTGCTTTTTGGATGGGGTCCTCTTCAGGCTCATGTCTCTGCTCGTGAACTTCATGGAGAACTCCACCTTGATCTGCGGGAGGCAGGGGGTGAGTCCCAGCGGCCTGGCCCTGGCCCGTCCCCTCCGTGTCATGCGAGGCACAGCGCAGCCCCGGGGAAGGGGCTGCAATCAAAGCGAGGGGCTGTGGGTCCCTGCGGCCCCACTTACCCCGTTCATCTCGATCACGTCCATGTGCCAGTTCTTTGTCTGCACAGCCTGCGGGTCCAGCTGCAGGGAGAGATGGTGCGTGAGCTCTGTGGGAACGCAGCCCCGTGCCAGCCCCGCTGCCACCCCAGCCCAGTGGTCCCTGAAGCCCCCGACCCGCAGACACCATCGGGCACAGGACACGCTCTTCCCCAGCACGTGCTGCCCACGGCAGGAGGATGGAGAGGGAAAGGTCTGGGGTCCCTCTGGCCGTGCCCCAAAGCCGGGTGGGCTCAGCCTCCCCGCCTGTTTCCCCCGCCGAGCCCCTGCGAGGAAGCGCTTTAACCCACACCCGAGCGGTAAGAAATTTCCAAGAAATCAGGACTATTTCTGGCAACAGATTGATGAAACAGAACTAGGGCAGCCTTTTCCATGCAGAAAAACAACGTCTCCCCATAGCCAAGGCTATTTATAACCCCTGGGAATGACGGGCTTCACTATTTCTGGCTTTGGGGCTAGCAGGGGACTCGGTGACGCTGCCCCGGCGCCTGGCCGCTGCAGAGAGGTGGTGGCATTCCCAAGGTCCTGGAACGTGCCGTGGCAAGCACCGGGCCCCAGGGATGGGCAGAGGTGGGTGCAGTTGCCTTTCGGAGCTTTTCAGTCCCCAGCTGGTGGTATCGATCCGGCCCCATCGATCCCTGTAATGCACAGGGCAGTAGCGGGGCACAGCCCGGCACTAATGTCCCCTCGGGGAAGGGGATGGGATGCGGGAGCTGGCCGGGGCTGGCGGGGGCTCCCAGGGCCATGTGCACGCAGCTGCCAGGCGAGGCTCATGCCAAACACGCGGGGTCACTCCTCAAGGACATGGGAGTTTCCTACAGCTGCTGGGTTGGGAGATGCTCCGGCGAGCACAAAGATGTTCAGACCCGCTGCTCCAGCCACGGAGCTGCCATTCCCCTGACCCAGCCTCCTCCGCCTGCCCGTGAAGCCAACACGTGTCATGATGGGGGTGAACCTGCTGTCCCTCGTGTCCCTTCTTGCATGCCAAGACCTCAGGCTCCTGAGGACAGGCTTGAGCTGCCCTCGGTCTTGGCACAGACCCAGCACTGTGGCATCACCCCATGCCCAGCCCCGTGCCACGGTGAGCCCAAGCAGCTCCTCTGGTGGCTGTGGTGCCACAGGAAACACTGTGGTCTCCAGCGCGGTCCAGGAATGGCCCCTGACATGGCGTCCTCCCCAGCACCCCAGCCCCAGTGTACGGGAGAGCCTGGCAAGCACCACGCTGCCTCCTCCCCGACAGCCCTGCGGCTGCAGGGGAGGGCAGCGGGGGGAGCGGGAGGAAGAGGAGGAGGAAGAGGAGGAAGACTGCAGCTGCCCTCGGCTCCTATGTGGCCCTGCAGCAGGTTTGGACACCAGGATCACAACAAGGCTGCAGCCAGACCATCACCGACCCCGGCCCTGCCACTCCTAGCCCCCGTGTTCCCCCACCCAGCGCTGGGTCCCCCCATGGCACCCACGGCCAGACACGGGCAGCACTGCCACGCACTCACCACAGCCAACGCCAACCCGATGCCGCCTGTTCCCAGGAGCTTTCACCCCTTTTCCCCCGCACAGCCCGGTCCCGCTCATGGCAGCGCCCATCCCTGCGAGCCCCAGGCAGTGGCAGCGAAGCCCTTCGCCCCCCGGCCACATCGGAAGCCATGGGCCATCCCCCTTTGCCGCGCAAGTTTAATTGCAACCACCACATACGCCTTCCCCATCCCCGTCCCCCGGGTCCCCCCCGGCTCCGATGGCCCTGGCAGCTCACATCTGGAAGGGCTTTAGCAGGGCTCTGAAGAAAGCTTTAATAAAAGCCAGATTGGCTGCCGCCAGTGCCCCCAGCGTGCCGCCTTTCCCCAGCCGCTTGCCCCGGGTTGGGCAGAATCATCCCCATCCAGCACGCCACAGCAGTCGTCCCAGCCCCAAATTTGGGCTAGTTCAGCTGATGCCACCAGCCCAAGCTCCCTTGAAGCTGCGGGAGGTCCCTGTGCACCCGTGGGGCACCGGCTGTGGCCTGGCCCCGGCTCTCCTCCAGCCCTGCCCACGGGCACCCTGCGCAGTAGGCAGCACTGCCACGCTGCCCACTCCCCGCAGGAAGCAAAGCTGTGGCCGATGCTTCGTCTCCAGGCGTGGGAGGACGGACGGGAGCATCCACCCACAGTGCCAGAGGCAGCTCCTGCCCACACAGTGCTGGCAAACACCCCATCTCAGCAACCACCGCCATCTCCTTCTGCTCCAAAGGGAGCTGCCTCGCTCCAGCACAACGCAGGGACGTCCCAGGCTGGTGGGGAACTGCTGGTTGGAGAGCCACGGGGAACAGTCTCCCCGTGCAGGATGGCACAAGTGACATGCTGCTGTCCCAGGCGTCTCCTCTTCGGCACCTCGGCGCTCAACCAGCTTCAAATGCCAGCCTGCACCCAGGGAAACGGCTCAGCCGGGTCACCGATGCCTCTCCAGACTGCTCCCTCCTGTGTCTCAGGGGACTCCTGGCAGCAGCGTGGCATCCATGCCCAGGCCAGCATCCGCTGCGGTGTTGCTCTCATCCACAGCGAGGTGAAACACCCCCTGGTCCCGGCTGCAGGCACGTGCCAACATCCCGCTTTCCCAAATTATCTGAAGGTGCTTGCTTGTCGGACGAGGCCCCTGGTTGCAGAGGGAAAGGCGGCAGCGTGGCAGGCGGTGAGCATCCTGGCGTTCCTGCAGAGCTCCGCGTGTCCTGGGTGGGCGACCAGGGGCAGAGGGAACCCCCAGCCCTGCTGGCATTTGGCCCCCGCAGCCCCTGCCTGCTGCTTGTCTCGCACACACGGGGCGACTCAGGGCTCGAGGGGATGAGGCCACATTCTGGGATTTTGTCCTCAAGGCACCTCCGGGCCGCGCACTGTGGATGCAGCTCCTGCACGGGCAGTGGCAGCTGAGACAGACCCAGGCAGCGCCGGGTCCTCGGGGCTCTCAGGTCAGGAGCTGGGATGGCTCCAAACCCTTGGGGCAGCTCTCCAGGGCCCCGAGAGCTGGGACGGGGCTGCCAGGCTGGGCACGTCCCTTCCCCGCACCTCACACCCATGAGGTCACCCAACCATCAGCCCGGGGTGAAGCCATGAGGAGCAAACCGGTGACTCAGCTGACGAGGCCATCTCCGCCACAGCCCTGGGAGCGGGATCCCGGGGGAGCTGCTACAACCAGGGTCGCTTCCCACCATTGCAGCACCCATGGACACCCTAGCCTGGCCTCCCACGGCTGTCCCGGCTCCGGTGGGCAGATGCCCCCACCAGACCCCTGCACCAGCAGCTCCGTCCCCAGGGAACAGGGCAGAATAGCCCCCAGAGCAGCGAACGCCATCAGTGGTAAAGCACAGCCCCACAGAAAGCACCGATTCACAGCCCCATGTGAAAGCGACCCGAGAAGCAGCAGGCACCCACAGCACGCCATGACCGTGCACAGTCCAGCCGGGGCCACATCCAGTCCCTGCAGCCCCAGTGCTCCCAGTTGGTAGCAGGCAGGGAAGCCGGCAGCCACGGTGAGGACGCGTGGGGCTGGGAAATGAAACCCCCTCATGTTTTGACCCAGCAACAGCCGGCGGCAGCCGCCAGGCAGCTTCCTCGCACAGCCCTCGCCGCCCCTTAATCCCCTCTGCGGGAGCAGCGGCGGCGGCACAGAATCGAGGTTAATGCCGCTGCGTCACAGGCAGCCCCACTGCTGCGCCGGCAGCTCTGCCGCCGAGCAAACCTCGGCCCCGCTGCTGCCAAACCGAACCCCACGTGCCCAGGCAGCTCCTGCCCGCCGTGGCAGCCGAGCCCCGAGCCAGCATCTCCCCACGCAGGGGGAACCACGCAGAGGGAAACCCCTGGAGCCCCCCATGAGATCGCTGGGGGCTCTGGGACAGCCTGCGACGGTGCTGTCCCCCTCCCTCGTTACCTCCGTTGCCCACCCCTGCCCTCTGTCCTCCCCCAAAGATGGGCAGCACCGGCTGACGGGGCTGCGACACGGCTGCGAGCTGGGGGAAGCCTGGATGGACTCGGGGTGGGTGAGTTGCAAACAAAGCAGCACCCCAGCGAGAGGGGGTACGCAGGTACCGGGTGCTGCAGCACCCCAGAAGCCTGACCTCGGCCAGGGCAGGGGAGCTCCCCCTCCTCCGCAGGATTCCCCCGGCACAAACGGCTCAGGTCCCTGGGCCCCCCAGCGCACGGAGGGAGAGGGAAGGAGGGAAACAAGCACCCCGCAGGCTGCTAATTGCTTCTAAGAGATCCCAAAGCACCAAAATAACCTCCCTGCTCCATGCCCAGCCCCCACAGACTTCACCCACCCCCCCCGCTCCCCACATCAGAGTCCCCTGCACCCCACAAAGCCGCCAGCCAAAAAGCCACAACCGCTAAACACAGCAGAGCCCGGCGACACGGCGAAACCATCCCAGAGCCCGTTCGGTGCCTGCCACCGTCCCCCCACAGCCATCCCCCCCGCTTCCCGCGCACCCCGAGGGGCACCTTCTGCCGGAGCAGCTTGCTGCGCACCCTGCCCCAAAGGCGGGCACCCGTGTTGGGGGGACGCTTCCCCTCGGGCTCCTCCACGCCACGCTCCGGCTGCTCGCCCGTGGGGCTGGGGCTGCCGTCCGGCTGCACCAGCACCTCCGTCATCACGATGACCGCTTCAGCTCCGGGGAGGTGAGACGAGGGTGGCCGGAGGGCCCGGGATGGAGGTGGCCAGAGCTTGATTTAGGACAGCATCCGCATCCCTTCTGCTCCGGGCGGGAGGTCAGCGGCGGTCGGGGTGGCGGGGGCCGGCGAGGGGAGCCCGGTTCGGGCAGCGGGGAGGCGAGCGAGCAGGGCTCATCTTCAGGGTGTGAGCCAGGCTGGCGAGAGGCGGCTCGGCAGCCCCAAAAGCCTCCCTCCCTCTGCGAGGAAGTGACTCAAAGGCAGTCGTCGTCGTCGTCGTCCCCCCCCCGCCGGCGGCCCCCACGCGTTTAACTCTCGCCCTGCCGCCCGCCGCTGCTCGGGGAGGCTGGAGGGGCTGCCCAGCCTCCCCGCTGCCGTTATCCGCCGTTAGCCACCGCTATCCATTATCCGCCGTTATCCGTTATCCGCTTCCCTGCGCCATCGGCGGCCGCGGCTCCAGGAAGCATCGCCGCTGTCGGCCACAGCATCCCCGGCTCCACGGAGGAGCCAGGCTGGACCTCCCGGTCTCGGCAAAGGGCATGGGGATGGGACTTCTGGGGTCTCCTGGCCGGCCTAGGGACAGGCGGGGACCCCCCCCGTGCCCCCTCCAGCCTGCCCTGGCCCTTGTCAGCCCCACTGCCAGGGGGTGATGTGGTGGGGCAGGGGATGGGGTACAGGCAGGGCTCTGCCCTGCCCCCCAGCCCTAGAAGGGTCCCTGCCTGCCCGCTGCTTCTCCTGAATTGTGGGGACATGGTGATTTGCAGGATTGGGGGTGGAGGGGGCTTGCACGGCCCCCGGGTCAAGCCCTCAGCAGGCGCCTGAGTCCACACGCGTCACCCTGTGGGTCCCCTGCAGGTCCAGAGAGCCCTGACACCACAAATCTCCCCCTCTGGAGCCTCTGCCAGCCCAGTGACGGGGACAGACGGACAGGCAGCTATTCCCTGTGGGTATGGCAGGCACTGTGCCCATGACAACACAGGCTCCACTTCAACAGCCGCATCCCCCCCACCCCGTGCATCAAATGGGGGCTGGGGACGGGGCTGCTGCATCACCCTGAGAACCCCCTTCATGCACCCGTTGCCCGTCTCGTCGCCCACCCCAGGGCACAGGGGCCGCATCCAGCCTCTCCCCTCCGCAATGTGCACACAAACCCTCGCAGACTGCTCTGTCCACCCCCAGCGTCTGTCTGCCACCACGCCACGGCGCTGGGCACCCTTGCCAGCACCCACTGGACACAGCCCCGCACAAGGCAGCCCAGCTGCTGGGAGCGACTGGGACAGCTCAAAGCAGGGCTGAGCCTTGCAACGCTGGGGATGTGAGCCCCCCATGGGGACGTGAGCCCCCCACGGCACCTCTACCCCGACCATGGCATGTCCCAGCCTTGGAAATCACATGCAAAGTGGGGTTAAAAAACACCAAACCAGAGTTAATGCCAACCAGGAGCTGCAGCGGAGCCATCCCCACCCAGACACACCTTCCCAGCGAGGAGCAGCCGGTGGCGCGGCTGGGCCCACACGGCACAGGGTGCCCACCCTCTGCCAGCCACAGGGGTGGGGGGTAGGGGTCCGACACTCGCCACGCTGCAGACCCCTCGGGGCTCATTGCCAGGCTGCCCGAGAGTCGGCTGCTGCCAACCCCAGCCCCTCCGTGGACCCAGCCATGACCTCTGTGACCGCAGGACACGACTCCCGCCTGTGGCCCCTCCGCAGCCTCGGGAGCCCCCCGCTGCTCCCTGCAGAGGGGCTGCAGTGTCCCCCCTCGCACGCTGACCTGCTCCCACCAGCCCGTGATGCCACTAAGCTGCTTTTGTGGCCAACCCACGTGCCTGGGCCATCAGATTAGAGCTGGGCAGCGGGCACAGTGCCGGCTGTGGGGTGGGTTCAGCCGTCCTGGCAGCCCCGCACACACCACGGGCTTTTGCCGAGCTGCTGATGCCAGTGCTCCCAGCGTCTTCCACTCCTGCTGCTTACTGGAACCAGCAGCAGCCCATGACGAGCCCAGGGACCGGCCAGGGTAAGGACCATCCAGAGCAGCATCTCTGCCTGAACAGCTCAGGGCAGAGGGCAAGGGGGCAGCACTGGAGCTTGGCCACAGCCCACAGTCCCACGAACAGCACTGCCTGTCCTGCCCGTAGCCGTGCTGCCCCATCCCTGCCCCACCACCCTCCCCAGCGCCGGGGCAGGGGCCGAGCTGTGGCTCTGGATGACGACAGGACAGCCCCAACCCTGACACCGCTCCATCCAGCCAGGTCCTCCTTGGGATAAGCAGCCCCCGGGCCTCCTCTCTCTCCCTTTCTTCCCCCACAACTTTCGCATGGCGGGGACAAGCTGTGCTGTCCCCGTCCCAACCCCTGCGTCTCCCAGCATGACTCATGTTTGTTGACCTGGGCTATTTCCGAGAGCACAGCTGGCCTGATCCCCGCGGGGCATCGAGCCCCTTCCCTGCCCCAGCCCTCCCGCCTGGCCCGATGCCACCCCCACACCGCCATTCCCAGGGGAAGGGGGCGACAGACGGGTGATTCCGGGTACGAACAAGGCGCTGGCGAAGCTGAGCCCCTCTCTCCCATCCTGTGCCTGCTGCGGTGCCGTCCCCCTGCAGTGTCCCCTTCCCAGCAGCATTTCCGTGCTGCTCCCCGCTCCCCAGGGACCTGCCCTCAGCCGCTTTCCCACGGAGCAGGCGGCCGCGCCGGGCCCTTTGAAGTGGCCTTGGGTCGAGGGCTGTGTCCCAGGCGTGACGCTGTCCCTACCACAGCGGGGAACGCAGCCGGATCGGGGGTCCACACCCGGAAAACACGGGGGCACCCTCATCCGAAACCGCCCCCGCTGCCCCAGGCCTCCCTGCAGCCTGGCCAAGGTGGGTGCTGGGGGTGGTGCGGGGGTCTGGGGGCTGCTGGCTCTCCCCTCCCTCCATTTTCCAGGTCCTGTTCACCTGGGAGCATCTCGGGGCAGCCCAGGCCTCCATCCTCCCTGCCTGGCAACCGCCAATCAGAGGTGGCTCAGCTGTTGCCCTGGAAACCCCCGTTGCCATAACAGCGGCTGATGGAGGCACAGGGGAGGCAGATGGTGGCAGAGGGGGACAGCCACGGCTGGCAGGGAGGGACAGGGGAATGCACGCTCAGAGCCCTCCCTGCGGCAGGTGCCGACCCCCTCCCCGCAGTCCCCCCGGGCCGCAGCGTGGAGGGCGGCAGGATGGAAGCGCTTCCCGCCCAGCTGGGGCTGGATGCATGTCGGGGGGGTGGCCGCTGGCTTTGCCACCTCCTCAGGACCCCCTCTCACTTTGTCCCACCTTCTCCTGCAGCCGCTGTGCCTGGAAACCATCACCCACTTGCCTGATGCCCACCTACCTTGCTGCCTTCAACCCCAAGCTGCGATCCCTGTACCTGTACCCCGCTCCCAAAAGTGGAGCTGCCTGCCCGTGCTGCCAGCCATCTCCCATCCCAGGCATCTCCCACCCCAGGCATCACCCCAGGTCAACCCTCCCAGCCCAGGCGACCGGCCCCAACAGATCCAACACTGGGTGACAAGATGGCCAAAAACTCCTGCACGTACCTGGATCTGCCCCTTGCCCATGATCTTGTCCACGATTTCGTTGTTGTCCTTGTTGAGCTTGGTCTTGTCGTAGCACTTCTCATAGCAGAGGATGCGCAGGGACTGGGAGCCCTCCAGCTCAATCTCGAACTCCTGGGGTGCGGAGGGAGGGTGGCTCAGCCCCAGGGCAGCTTCAAAGCTGGGGCTGGAAGGGCGAGGCAGGGGGGCACAGTCCCCTCCCTGCGACCCCCTCTCCTCTCACCTCATTCCACTGCGGTTCGGTGGTGTCCCGAAAAACCCTGGTCTTGGCTTTGCTGACGAAGTAGCCGAAGGAGTCCACCTCCAGTGTGCAGTAAAGGTCTGGGGGAGCAGACACCGCTCAGCGCATGAGGAACGTCCTCACCAGCTCCCGGGGGACTGCTGCGGGCAGAGTGGGGCCACGTGCTGGACCCCAGCTCCCCCGCTGGCACCGGCCCTTCCGACCAAGGGTGGGCACCCACACTTACTGGCAGACTGCTTGAAGCCCTTGGCGGAGTGGACGATGACGTGCAGGAACCCGTAGAGCCCGGGGGACTCGTCATCTGCGGTGGGGAGAGCAGAGGCTGCGTCAGGGCTCAGTTGTCACCTCCCGTGCCCCGTGGCCAGCGTATGGGCTGGCTGTCCCCGAGGCAGCCTTTGCCATAGCGAGCGCTAGGTGCTTGTGGTGACACCCCAGTGTCCCCAGACCCCAGAGGGCCATCCTTACGGTCTGGAAGAGGACACATATCCCCAGCTGCCGATCATCCCTGATAGACGCCCTGAGCTCTCCTGCTGCTGGACAGCCCCGGGCAAGGTTCCCAGGCTGGTTGGGTCTCACCCTGGGGACACCCCGGTCCTGCCCAGCCCATGGGGGTGCTGGAGAAACCCCAAAAGCAGCCCCATGTTGTAGCCGGGACTGCTCTGCCTGGGAGCCCGATTCTGCTCCGGCAGTGCCACCTGGTGGGTAGCTGTCCCCCTGCACAGCCAGGGTCCCCGAGCAGGGACCCTGCTCCAGCCAAGGGACCCCACAGCTCCTCCAGGGCATCGTCCAGAAGCAAAGAGGGACCCGCCAGCCCAGCGGACACTCACCATCCTTATTGCTGGTGACCGGGATGTTGTGGACGGTGCGTAGCTTGAAGCAGGATCCCGTGAGCACCTGCAGCTCCACCGAGCTCAGGACAAAGGCCTGGAGGTCTGGGAGAGGACAGGAGAGGAGCTTCAGAGGGACGCAGCCAACGCTGGCCACGGGGACCAGCCAGCAGCAGGCTGAGATCCTGCAGGACCTCCCTGTGGCCCCTTCGGGTGGGGGGGGTGCGGGCAGGAGCCCCAGGAGGGCCTCGGCAGCCCCAAACTTACCTTTTTTCTGTAGTTTCTGAATGGCCTCCCTCCACTCGGACCTCTCGTAGTCGGAGGACAGCAGGAAGAGGTAGCTCTGCAAGAGAGAGGGCGATGCAGCAGGCTGCGCGCAGGCAGGGCTGAGCCCGGCCCCCAGCCCACCTTCCTCACCTTCCCATTGCGGTTGTGGATGCGGAAGGGGATGGCAGGCGAGTTGAGGAGCAGCCAGAATTCGTTCTCAAACATCTTCTTCTTGAGGCGCTCCATGGCTCGGCTCTGCCCCTTGTTGGCTTTCTGCAGGCGGGGAGTGGACAGGAGCTTTCGCAGGTCCCCCCGGCACCCCATGTCCCATCCCTGACCCCGAGGAAGGCACGCACCCCGACAGCAGGTCCCACACCCTTCCTGGCCACCTGCGCCCTCCTCTCACCTCCTTCTGCACCTCACTCTTGATGGCTGAGATCTTCATCTTCATGTCCTCCAGCTCGTGGTCGGGGATGACGTGGACCTGCGGGCAGTGCTCCGACTCCTCCGGCGAGGGGAACACCAGGTCGGCCAGGGGCACGTACCACTTGCAGTCGTACTGCTGGTGCTTCCTGCAGCCGGGGTGCGGGCGCTGAGTGATGCCTGACCCCCCCTCCTGGCACATCCCCCAGCCCACTGAAGGACGGAGGGGTTGTGACACATTCTCCCCCTGCCCAGGGCCCTCCTTACCCCACTGCCGTCTTCTTCAGCTTGGCGCAGAGCAGCACATCGGTGAAGAGGAAGACGTGCCGCAGCTTCCGCGAGCCCTCCGACAGCTCCACCAAGAAGCCATCCTTGACAAGCTGCCGGGTCTGCAGGGCAGCAGGGCTGGCGTGAGAGCAGGCAAGGAGCAAAGGCCAACAAACCGCAGGGGACGGATGCTCCTGTCCCTCTCAATGGCTCAGCCATCAGGAGCATGGGAAGGTCCATGTCCTCCAGGCGCTATTTTGAGTCCCGTACACTCAGTAGGGTGCCAGCAAGCAGCAAGGACCAGGTAGAGCCCTAACCTTGCACCCAGGACTGTGTCTAGAGGAAACCCTCCATCTCCTGGCCAAGCACCATGCAGATCCTCAGGGTGGAGACACCAGCTAGGGGCTGGCAGAGGGCTCAGCCCTCACCCTGCGCCCAGGCACTGCCCACCCCGCTGGCTCACCTCCCCCTTGGGGGTGGTGACCGCCGTCCTCCGGGGATCGATGTCCTCATTGATGCTGGAGAGGAAGTTCTGCGAGATGCGGAGGGCATCCTGGAGCAGTGGGTAGTCGGGGTGGTCGGTTGGGGTGTGCTTAAGGAGGTCCTGGAAGGGCACAGGCGCAGGTGAGCCGCCCAAGGGCGCTGCCCTGCCTGCAGCACCCACCCCGGAGACCCCCCAGCAGCGCTCCCCACGGCTGTGGGTCCCCAAGAGCAATGGAGGCAGAGCTCCCCCCCCCCTTCTCCTCCTATATCACACTCACGTGCAGGACGAGGGTGCTCCGCGTCACCCGGTCGATGGGTTTGTACAGGAGCGCTGTGGGGAGAGAGGGGGCATCAGCAGCCACCCGCTGCCGGAGCCCCGAGCCCTCTCCCACCCGTGAGAGCCAGCACTGCATCCCGAGGGGGCAAGGAGGGGAGATCAGATGCCCAGAGACCCTCCCTGCAGGTCTGCACAGGGCCCTGGGCAAGCACCCAGGGTCTGTTCCGCATGGAGACGGCGATGGCTGGACCACCACGTTAGGCAGCTGCCTGATGCATGCCTTGATTTTGGGGCTACGCCTGAGAGGCTTCACCAGCAGCATGGGCACCCGCAGGGTCCCCGCTGGGGTGACAAGCCCGGACAACTGCACTTGCTGTGTGGCACTTCCCATGCGGCCATCCGCTCCAGGCATGGCCCCATGCCAGCAAGGTCTGTCCCTGTCCCGAGATGGGGCACGATGGGGACACCCACCCAGCCACCCTGTCCTCCTCCCCTCTGCTGCCACAGGTCACGAGTGGCAAAGCCACAAGGGGCCGTCACAAACACTGCTCTGCCGTGACTGCCACCGACTGCGGGATGTCCCCACCGCAACCGTGCCAGCGTGTCTCCCTCTGGGGTGAAGGACCTCCCCAGGCGTGATGTGGGCACCAGCACTGCCAGCTTGCCATGTGGTGGCTGCAGAGTGGAAGAGCCGCTCGTTACCTCCAGCAGCTTTTTCAGTTTCCCTTTTGGCTCAGCGGTGGGTCCCATCCCTGCCCTCCCCTCACTGGGCTCTGCCACCCCATGGGACACCCCGTACCCCCCTGTCCCAGCCAGCCCTGGGTGCAAGGGGAGCCCAGGCTGCTCCCGCAGCAGCAAAACCCCCACCTACAGAGAATGTAGGGGCCAAGGCCCCATCCCAACGCCACTGCCCCGTGTTCCCTCCCTGCAGCCCTCCACGACTCCACGTGAGGCTCTGTCCAGGGCAGGGGGGCAGAGCTGCCCCACGCACGGGGCACGGACAGCCCCTTTCTCCTGCCGAGCACCCTCCCCGCAAGAAACCAGCCCCAGGGGCTCTTCGGAGGCAAGTTTCACCCCAAGCAGCCGGACCCTCCTCCCTCCTCCTCCCCAGCTATTTGGGTAGGTGAGGGCACAGAGCACATCCACAGTGCTGCTCCCCGTGCCCCTCTGCTCGCATGGCTCCCCGGGCTGCTTACAGCCAGGCTGATGCCTCTGGATTTTCCCTTTGCTTTGGACCACTTCCCCAAACTGCCAGGGCCAAGCAGGGCTGGGCTTCGGGCCAGGGGAGAGGAGGGAAACATGCTGCCCCCCCCACACTGTGCTATGAGCCGCGGGGGGCTCCCATCCCCTTTCCTCCGAAGGGTGCTGCCTCATGGCACCCAGTCCTGAGAGAGGGACCCCCATTCTGGCGAGCATCCTTGTCCCCATCCCCGCCTCTCTGCCCGGAAGCCTGGACCCTGAACCAGAGACTGCCTCCCCCGTGCCAGTGGGGAAAATCAGAGCCCTGCTCCCTGCGGGAGCCAGCGAGAACCCTGCTCTGGGAGGGAGGGGACAGGCAGGGCGTCCCCCTCTTTCCCCTACCCCGGACCCCCAGGGAGGATGGACCCTCATCGCTACAGACACATGCAAAGCACCAGAGAGCCCCGGGAGGGGCTGTCCCGGCACAAGGGAGGAACACCGGGCTCCTCACCGGCACAGTCCTGCCAGCCCGGGACCCACACGCAGGCAGCACGGGGCCAGGCGCCAGCAGGCAGGGATGCCCGGTGCCTCTCCTCCCCAGCCACGGAGAGACGGGCGCTCCAGCCCCACGATGCTCACAGCCTCCAGCGAGCAAACGGGGACCCCTCCCCACCGCCATCCCCGCGGCACAGCCCAGGCAGATGGGGGGCCCCTCGCTGCCCACCCCAGCCCCTCGCTGTCCCGCTGCCGGCACGAGCCCCCTGTCCGGTGGGGAACACGAGCGCGTGGCTGCATGTGCCGGAGCCAAGATGATTCAATAGAGCCTGGAACAAAGACGCTCCCAACTTCAGGCTGCAGAGCACGACGCAGCCTCCACCCCCTGGCAAGGACAGCCAGCCCCAGGCCAGCATCCCCGCAGCATCGCTCCCCACCGGCACCCGAATTCGGAGCCGCACCCCCCCACCTCACCGTAGGTGCAGTTACAGCAGAGCCGGACGACGACGAGGATTTCCATGGCAGCCCCGTCTCCATGCAGCCATCTCTGCCGCCCCGCGGCAGCTCAGCCCGGCTGCGGCACGGCATCGGCCCCTCAGCACGGCTCTTGGCGCAGCCGGCGGGTGGGGAGGAGGGGGTGGGCAGGGGGTGGGGGGCTGCTGCACGCCCCCAGCATCCTAAAGAGCTGCGTCCCCCCCACACCTCATCAGCTCCGCACACGGGAACACAAAGGGCTCCGCTCACGGGAGCCGCTCAGTAATTCATCCGCGCCGGTCCCGCGCGCAGACAAAAGGCTGCGTCCCCCTCCCCACGCCCGCGCCTGCCGTACCCTCCATGGTGACGGACGTGTGGCTCTCCTTTGAGTCCTTGGGGCCCTTCACCTTCAGCTCCTAGGGAGGGAAAGGCCCATCAGAGCAGTCCGCGGTGGGCTGGGGTGGGGGGAAGGTCATTGCTCAAGGTCATGGGGTCCCCCCCCGACCCTTCTTGCACCCTCATATCTCCCCCCGGCCCCAGCCTGGCCATGCTGGAGGCCACACATGGGTGCTGGGGTGGAGATGCGGACTGGATGGGGTGCTGCTTGGCTGGGAGCAGCTCTGGCTGCACCCAGAAGCTGGGCTGTGGTGGACCCATGGTGCACCCTGGAGCAGGACACCCGAGCCCAGAGCAGCTGGTCCCACCGAGCTGAACAGCCCTGCTGCGGAGGGGCCGGAGGGAGCGGGGAGCCAGGCTGCGGCCAGGGAGGTCCTTATTTCTATAGGGGAGCCAGGCATGGAGATGCAGCCAGCAGGAGATGAGCCACAGGTGCCCAGCACCCAGCACCCAGCACCCACGCTCGCTGGATGGGGCGAGGAGGCGCAGGCTGCCCCAGAATCCCAGAAATGATGGCAGAGAGGGCTGAGCCCACCCTGAGCTTGCAGGAGGCAGGGGGCAAACCCACACAACACTCAGAGACCATGACCCTCCAGCACAGCCACCGATGTCTCTGCCCCTGGGACAGTCCCCAAGAGTCCCCAGGGCTGGGAGAGCATCTCCACGGGGCACACACGGTCAGCTTGGCCACGGGGACAACATTCTCTGTCCTGCACCAGGACAGCCCATCTGTGGCAGCCCCGTCCCCTCGGTACAGCCCAGGTCCAGCTTACCTCCGAGATCTTCTGGAACTGGTAGTTGCTCTGGCTGCACTTCTCCGCTGTCTCCAGTGCGATTTTGTAGTTGTCCACAAAGGCCTTGTAGACCCCCAGCTGGCTGGCCTGCGGGGAGCAGGGGTTAGCCGGGGACCCGGCGGGATGCTGAAACGCCCCGACAGCGCGAGGGGCCAGGCAGCCACTGAGGGGACACTGCCCCGAGCTGTCCCCTCCCGGCAGGACACTCTGCCAGACCATAGCCAACTGAGGGGCCACACACTTGGCTCTGTAGGGACAGCCCTCACCCAGCCCTGTGCCACCACAAACCTCCAAAATCCACTGAAGAGATAAGGAGTGCCTGGACAGCAGAGGCTGAAGCTACAACCGCTTCCCGGCACCCTTCGACCTGCCCTCTCCTCCTCCCCTCCCCAGCACGGCCAGGGCACCCATGGGCACAGCCCCTGCTCCCATCACAAGTCCGAAGCAGTGGCAGGACCCACAGCATGACCCTGGGGAGCCACCACAGCAGCACTCACAGGTAGCGAAGAGGCAGCAACCCCCTGCCTCTCCCCAGAGGGTCACCCACACACCTGGGCTCCTGCCAGCCCCATGGCAAAGCCACACCACACACCCCCAGCCAAAACCCTGCCATGGTTGCCCCGCAGGACCTGCAACCTGCGTGGGCATCCCCGCTGTGGCGAGGGGCATGGAGGCTGCACTAACTCCCATCCCAGGATGGGAAGGCTCGGGCAGGGAGCAGCGGCTGCTGCCGGGAGGGATGCAACAAGTCCCACGGCCACTGGCAAGCATGTGGCAGGGTGTGAGCTGACCACGCCATGGTGCCGAGCCCCATAGCATGGTGCTCCATCTCCCCAGCCCTCCTCCTCTTCCAAGCAGATCAAGCCCCAGGAAAGGCGCGTACCAGCTTCTGGAAGAGGTGGCCCATGGTGACATTGCTGTCCCACTGCTGCACCTTTGGGCACAGGCTGTCATAGAACTCCTTGTGGATCTCGTAGATGTCCTGGATCTTGTAGAAAATTGTCTCGATCTGCTGGAGGGTGAGGACAGGCTGCGACGTAGTGGCTGTGGCCTTCAGTGGCTTCATAGGCTGCCGAAGGAGGAGAAGGGAGAGTGTTTGAGACCAGGACTGGGAGGGGAACGCTGGGTACAAGGGGGATCTGAGCTGGCTGTGAGATCTGCCTGGGACGGGTCTCGGCTGGCAGCTGGACCGAGGGACCGCTCCCGGCTCATGCATCCCCACAGACTTCCCCGTCCATGGTGGCGGTGACCCCCACGTTGTGCAACAGCGTCTCCGCCACGAGGGCCAGCGAGTCCACAAGAGGAAGTGGGGCTATAAATACCTCCCCGCCAGGCACGCTGGCAGTGGCGGGGAGGCGAGACGGGGGCGGCCAAGCCAGAGCAAGGCTGGCTCCGGCGTAGCTTCTGCTGCTTTGCTCCCACCCAGGTAGTGCCCAGGCCAGGCCAGCCTGGGGGAGGCTGTCCAGGAAGACATGACTCGCTCCATCCATCCATCCATCCACCCATCCATCCACCCACCCAACTGTACGTCCATCCACCCAACTGCCCATCCACCCAACTGTCCATCCATCCACCCCTGCTGGGGGATGTCCCTGTTGCTCACCAACAAGAGGGCCTCCAGCTGGTTGATGTAGATCTCCTCGCTGGCCAGGAAACCAGAGAGAACCAGCTTCCGCATCTCCAGGCCTTTGCCAGCATCTCGCTCACCCTGTGCAACACAGCAAGGAGCCTGGATGAGCCAGCAACCGGCATGGGAGGAGACCCCTCATCCCACCAGGCCATCCCCAGCATCCCCACGTGGTGTCATGTGTCACCACCAGTGTTGGGGAAGCTCTGCAGCAAGGGCCGGGCATGTGCCCGCTGGGCAGTGCGGCCAGGCTGGAGCCAGCTGGGAAGCCATGGGCTGCGCTGGCTTCGCTCCCCTCCCTGCTCCCTGCTGGCCCGCAGCCCGGCGCCGCTGGCGGTGCTCCAGGGTGGCGCGCGGCACAGCGGGACTCTCCCAGGGCAGAGTCCAGAGGCGCCCGGTGAAATCATTCCCGGCGGTGGATGGTGCTGCCACGTGATCCAGCACCACCCTTTTCCCCAGCTGAGGCTTTCCCGGGAAAGTGCCACCCCGGCGGTCACTGCCCGGTGGCACCAGGGCATGTCCCAGGCTGTGCGGGGCCCTGCTGCCACTCCAGCCATCGGTGGCTCTGCCCGTGCCCGTGTCTGCCGCAGCACTGATGCTCCAACGGCACAACCCTCACAGCAGGGAGACAGGCAACGCTCAGCCAGGCTGGGGGACTCCGGGACCCCCAGCGAGGCTCTGCCAGCGCCCAGGCACGGGTGCCCCAGCCCCTGGACTGCCTCAGACACCTGATGTGCCCTGGCCTCCCCCACAGCACTCTTCATCCCAAAAACCACGCTCAGGAGCAGCGCTTTGCCACCCAGCCTGGGACCAAGCAGAACCACGGGAACAACTGGGGCAATGAGCCATTTTGGGGTATATCGGTCCCGTTTTGCCCCTGCCAGCCCTGGCTGTTGTGCCGGGCAGCTGCAAACACCCGGGGGGTGCTCGGCCATGGGGTGGGCACAGCCGCAGATCAGCATCTCCCCGTCCCACTCCGGCATCCACCAGCCAGCCCCGGGGGGCTGCTGCGCCAACCGCGGTGCCCACCCCGTGGCTCCCCGCCGGGCTGCACCGTTAAGGCCAGGCCGTGGTGACCGCCGTGGCACGGGGGTGCGTCGGAGGGGGGCAGTTTTGTGCGCTGGGAGCTCGCGGGTTCTTTGCCACCGATTAGTCACGGGCTCTTCCTGCTTCCCCCAGCCTGGGCCCTGCGCGGGAGCCGGCGCGATAAGGGGCCTGCCGGCGCCCAGGGCCCACAGCATCCCACAGGGATGATGCCAGCCGGACCCCCCATGACCCAGAGGTGCAACCCTAAAGTAGGGTCTAGTGGCCGCCCTGCGCAGAAGACCCCAGGGAGAGCGGGACCGGAGCCCTCCTCTAGCCCCGTGCCAGCCCCCCCGGGGACACTCAAGCACCCCCCGGCAGGGCGGGCGAGAGAAGGGTGCCGGGCTGCGCCTGCCAGCACAGGGGTCCCCCCAGGGTGCCCCCCAGCGCCAGGGTTTGGGGATGTTTAGGGGTTGCCGGTGGCCGTGCGGTGGGGCAGCGGCAGAGTGTGGTCCAACCCCTTCCTGAGCATCCGGCGCCGGCTCTGCTGAGCCACGCAGCCCCCCCACAGCGGCACGCGTGGCCCTCGCTCCCCCACGGGAGGAAGGCCGGGTGCTCGCCCCACTCTGTGCAAACACCTACTGAGCCCTTTGCATGCAATGGCTGACACAGCCGTGCCCCGTGCCCCCGGCCGCAGGAAGCCCTGGGGGGGCAATGGGGCTGTGGTGATGCTCCCGCTTCCCTCCCTCCTCCCCCCGGCTCTGCCCCTCACCAGCACCCACCGCGCCGACCCAGGAGCTGCCCTGAGACCTGGGCATCACCAGCACCAGCAACACCCCCCCTTGTCCCCCCCGCCTGCCGCCCAGCACTGCAGTGGGGTACCCCTGCCGCCCACCTTCTCGCCGGCCGAGAACGGAGACCCGGGGCTGGTAGGGGTTCCCGGCTCAGAGTCATCTTCATCCTCCAGCACTTTATCCAGGTACCCTATGGCCTCCTCTTCCTCCTCCATGGCCAGCCGGGCAGCGGGGGTGGAGGGGACCCCACAAGGCTCCAGGCGAGGGGCTCACACAGCCAAGCCAGCCCAGCCTGACTCAGCCCTGGATGTCGGCCACCGCCGTGGGATGAAAGGAGCCATTATGGGATCGCCGGTGCTCCCGCCTGCCCTCGGCCCCGGAGTCCCGGCCGCAGCGCCAGGGGCTCCCGGAGGCAGCTGCACAACCGCCTCCGAGCAGCGGCGGCGGCAACTCCAGGGTCACCAGCGTTGGGACAAGAGGGACAGCCTGGCTCTCCCCTGGCCTCCGCTCAGGCCCGGGGAGAGGCCACCGGCGGTGGAGGGCCGCTGCCCGCCGCCTTTGCGCCCCAGCCAGCCGTGCCGCTCCGCCCTGCACGCTCGCTACAGGAAATGCATCTCTTGGCGCTGGAGGTGGGGCTGCTCCGCTGGCGGAGTGTGGTCAAGGCTGGGGAACGCGGCAGCCGCCTTCCCCAAGCCGGCTCTCCCAACGCCGGCAAAGCTCGGTGTACCCAGCCAGACCCATGGGGAATGGTCCCCTGACCCCTGCCAGGCCCCCCCCCCACACACCCTCGCCCGGCAGAGCAGCCCGCAAGGGGAGAGCACCCGTCCCGCCTGCCGTGGCCCCCTGGTCCCCCCATGTCCCGCGGGCAGGCAGAGAGCCGGACCGCAGGGATTGCCACCAGCGCAAGTGACCTTGGAGGGCAGCAGCAGGATCAGGTCCTGTAAGGGGATCTGGCTCTGCACTCCCGGAAGGGTCTCGGACCCCTCCCCGCCCCAGAGGGGACGCAGGAGCTTCGCAGGGCAACGCAGCTGAGACATACGCCTTCCCGCAGCATCTGCCCTGCATCCCACGGGGATCAGCACCTCGCCACTGCCCGAGCACGCTGACAACCCCAGGGACACGAGCGGTGGTGTGATGCCTGCGAGGGACACCGTAGGCCCTGGCAAATGGGGCAAGAACAAGCTGGAGGAGGGGACGCTAACGCAAGAGCTGTTTCAGCAGTTTCCCCTCCACTCCTCGGCAGCAAAAGGGGAACCAGCGGCCGCGTGTGCTCTGCCCGCAGGAGCCGGCTCTTCTCCCTGCGCCTGTCCAAGCCTGGAACAAACTCCGGCTGCAAGAAGTGGGCAGAGCCACAGACACGGGGACTTTCCAGAGCCTGTGCCCAGACCTATGTCCACGCTGCAGCTCAGGCTTTGCCCGGCCTTTGCTAAGAGGGGTCTGTGCCAGGGCAGCGGGACACTGCCTGCCGTGCCCGGGTCCCCAGAGCGGGGAACGCTCCCTGCCCAGGGGAAAGCCATCCACAGTGCCAAACCCAGCAGCACCTGAGCAGGGACTGGGCCACCACCCCATACCATGAGCAAGGTGCTCGCATTTCCCAGGTGAGAGAGGGAGGGACAGGCTGTGTCTGCACCCAGCAGCCGGGGGCCCCAGATGTGGTCACAGCCGCCCCAGGAGCTTGCAAGAAGAGATGCCCCACCAGAAACCTCCTCCAGCCCTCCAAAAAGCAGCGACACCAGTGCCGCCTCACCGGAGAGGAGCGACGGGGTGAGCCTGGCACCCCGGTGCCACCAGTCACAGCGGGACCCGCACGCAAGCCTGTGCCCACTGTGAGGCTGGACACGCAGGATTAAACGTGCTGGGATTCAGACGGTGCTTCGCTAAGCCCTGTAACAAGCAGCTCTAGATAAAGAGATGGAGGCAGAGCTGGCGCTGAGCTCCAACACTTCCCAATCCCGTTAGTGCCAACCAAGCCAGCTTCACCGCCTGCGTCCAGCCCCGCTTCGCTCCACCAGCCCCCCAAGGCCTTTGCTAGCGTCCCCCAGGGCTTCCCCCCAAATCTGCTTCCCCAGGACCACCCTCTGCTACCCCTGCTGGCCCCCGGGGACGGAGCCCATCGCCCACAGCACTTCCATCGCCAAACCCCGGCACCGGGCTGTCAGCTCGCAGGGCTGTGCCCAATGTCATGCTGGGGGACGAGGAGCCCTGAGCCCGGGTGGTTTGGACCCAGCCCCGGGACAGGGTCCTTCGCGCAGGGGGGCGGGAGAGGGCCGGCATCCCCCCCCCCACCTCCCCCGGGCCCGCCGCGGGGCCGCGCCGGGTGCCGGCGGGAGGATGCTGCGCAGCAGCGGGCGGAGGGGAGGAAGCCACACCTCTCTCCTCCTCTGCCTCAGCATCCGGGTTAAGGGCTTAACTCTTTCCATGACAAAAACCTTCACCTTTTCCAGCCCGGCCTCCCGCCCCGGTCAGCCGCCAGCCCGCTGTGGGACCCCGGCAGCTTCTCCCCCCACCCGCCCCCTCCAAGCCTGGGCAGCGGCAGGAGCCGGGGGGGGGGGCTCCCCCAGCCCGGGGCCAGGCGGGGGCTCCCCGCACCAGCCCCCCCCAGCCCTGTGCCCAGGGGCCAGAGGCGCCCACCGCCCTGCGGAGAGCCCACCGGGCCGGGGCACGCAGCGGGGACGGCAGCCCCCATGTCCCCGGGGACCGCCCGGCCTTTACGGAAACTTTTATTCTGGAAATAAACTTTTTCTTTCCCCCCGACCCCCCCCCCCCCACTTTGGTTTCCCGCGCCGCAGCTCTCCGAGCATCCCTCCTGGGAAACAGCCTGGAGAAACCCCCTGCGTCCTCCCGAGGATGCTCTCGGAAGAGCAGGGAGCGACGAGGGGTTAAATCTACGTTTTCCAGAAGCGGGGGGGGGGGACGGGACACGACGACGACGACGACACAGTGTGTCCCTCCCCAGCTGGCGGCTCGTCCCCAAGCGCCGCTAGATGGAGCCGGCAGCCCGGCGGAGCGGCTGCGCCCTGTCCCCAAGGGCTCCCCGGAGCGGGGGACCCCGGGACCCCCAGGCTTCCCAGCAAGCCCGCCTGGGGACCCGCACCCGGACCCCGCTCTCCGACCAGCCCCTGCCGTCCTGGCTCTGCCACCAGCATGGCACAACGGGGCAGGGACACAACGCGTCCCACAGAGGTGGCACCCTCCCCACCAGCAGCAGAGCAGGGTGCTGCTCCCTGGAGCCCAGAGAGCCACGGCCCAGCAGGGTTTGAGATGCCAGGGGACAGTCCCCCCAGGTCACAGCAGCACTACAGCACCGCCGACACTACCGAGCCCAGCACCCGCAGCCCCGGCTTCAAGCGCACCCGGTGCGGAGCTCCACGTCCCGAGCACCTACCCCTGTGCCGAGGCCATCGGTGGGTGTGGGCGAGACACCGTCCCCGCTCTCCTGGCCGCGGGCGCTGAGCTGGGGGGACATGGTGGGCGACTCGTCGATGTAGGGCATGGTTTCCGAGCCCTCTGGCAGCGCTTTGGGCTCCTCGTTGCCCTCGGCGTCGTACTCGTCCGCACCATAGTTGAAGTCTGCCAAGGGAAGAGAAGGCGGTGGTGAGCATCCAGGCAGCGGCATGGCCGAGGGTCACGGCACGGTGCACCACAACCACCCCAGCCTGCGGTCACCTGCGGGCAACTGACCCCGTGTCCGATAGCTGGGGCCACATATGGACACGCACACCCGTAGCCCACCCCAGCCCCGCTGGCCTCGGCTGCCTGCTTTCTGCTTGCCCTGCTGAGCAGGCAGGGTACGACACAGAGCATCCTCAGCCCCACAGGGGCTGAGTGTGTCCGCTCGACACACTTCCCTATATTTGCATAATTAACAGCACCGAGAGGCCGCAGGCCTGCTCTGCGCAGGGACAGCTGCTCTGCCAGACGCCCCAGCCCCAGGCGAGCGGCTCTGCCCTGCCGCCATCCCCACGCCATCCCCGGGGAGGGATGGAGCTGGGCTGGCAGCCACGGCGGCCGTCCTCCCCGCTTCCCTATGCCCATCCTCCTCGGAGCGTGGGAATGGGTGCCAGGACGCCTGGATCCGCAGCATGGAGGACAGTGCCACCTTTTCTGGAAGAAGGGGAATGGTGGCAGCTCCAATGGTGGGTGGGCAGCTTGGGCCACGCTGCGGCAGCAGAAGGGGGTCCGCTTTCCCCAGCGCAGGATGAGGCCACCACCACGTCAGGCCAGCACCCATTTTTGGATGCCCCACACTGTCCCACAACCCCCTCGTCCCCCATCACCCATAGCCCAGGGGAAGCCAGTTTGGGGAGCTGGAGCCCCAAGTGGGAGCAGGGGGGCTCCAGGGTCTGTGACGGGTCCCCGGGGCGCAGCGGGGGACCGGGGGTACATCCTAACCTGTTACCATGGAAACGGCAGCGGCTCGGTGGCGGCGGGAAGAGGCGGCTGCAGCAGCCCCGAGATGCTGACAAAGGGGAGGGGGAAGGGAGCCCGGCTGCGGCAGGGGCAGCCGTGGGGTGCAGTCAGCACCCCCAGCCGGTCCCTGCGGCCACGACCCCCTCGGCAGCCCCCAAAGAGGTGGTGGGCACAGCTCGCCCGACCCCGCACCAGCCCCTCGCTCCTCTCCCCACTCAGTAGCCCCATGGCTGTCCCCACAGGCTCCCTGGGCACGGACAGCGGGGAGACCCCAGCCGAGACCCTGCCTGATACCCTGGCCAAAACGGGGCGCACAGGGGCTGAAGCAGCCACCCCAGACCAAACCCTGCACCGCTGCCACTTCGTGTCCCCATAGTCCTGCCACCCCGGCCGAGGACTCCCCTGACTCCCACCAACGCCACTCAGCACATTAATATTGCATTTGGCTTCATATTGAAAGTGGATAAATCTTTAAATCAAAGTGCGCTGCAAAGGCCGCTCAGGCTGGGAGCTCTGCCGGTGCCGGTGGGGAAGGATGGAGGGGTCCCATCCTGCATCTGGGGGTGGGATGGAGGAGAGCCCTGACATGGGCCAGATGCATCCCAGCTCTGCCAGGACACCACAGCCCCTCTCAGACCTCTCTTCGTTAGCAATTAGCAGCTAATAACCATCCCTCAGAGGCCACCCTCACCGGCCACTGCAGCCCCCCGTTCAACTCAGGAGCTGACTGGGAATGAACGAGCTGGATGGGCAGAGATGGGGGAGCCCGTAGCTCCCCCTGCTCCTCAGCTTCCAGGGAAAGGGGATCCCCAGCTCTAACCCGTCCTGCCTCCTCGCGGTGGGATGTCCCTCGTCCCTCCTGCCTTTGACGGGTCCCGGCTGGGATGCCTCCAGCACCAGCCAGGAGCAAGGCAGCATGAGGTACATTAGCATTGGTGTCCCCCCCATGATGGCCACCTCCCCGGGACACCCACCACACACAGATCCCCTGAGCCCACCCAACTGGGCACTGTCCCCAGGCTGGGGATGCCCCAGAGAAACCCAAACCTCTCGCCCAAAGCGCCCGTCCCCATCAGGCAGGGTCTAAGGGGGAGCCAAGGCCGCAGAGAGGGGACAAAGCTGACAGTCCCCACCAGACACACCAACTTGGAGGCCATCAGGCTCCACCACCTCCCCTCCACCAAGGTCAAGGTCTGCAGCTCTGGGCTTAACCACGGGGCGGGCAACAGGGGCACCCAGAGTGGCAGAGACACCTGGCAACCCAAGCTGGGGCAGCTCAGCGGCAAGGTAACGAGGAACACAGCTTTAATGAGGCAGCTGGGGACCCTGGGAGGTGACACCCGCAGCGGTGCAGGGAAGAAGGTGGCATCGATGGCACAGAGGGGGAAGGGACTGGCCGGCAGGCACACAGGAATGACCCAGGTCTCACGCAGCCATTGCTCCCAGCTGAAGCAGATCTACGTCCCACTCCCAGACCTGAGCTGGGGACGAGGCCTACAGACAGTGCCCCAACAGGCACCCAGGGAGATGGACCCTCCGCTGCCCACAGGAGGGAGGACAGAGCCGTGTCCTCCCATCTCCAGCTGTGCCTCCAGCTGTGCCACGCGTGGCTGTACAGTATTTCGGGGCTCTCACCTGGGGAGGTCAGGCAGAGGGACCTCCCCAGCGCCCGCTGCAGAGAGGGAACCAAGCACCACCAAGCAGCCAGGAAGGGTAAGGGGGACATTGCTGGGTGAGGGGACACGGAGGGGCTGGCCCCTGCATCTCCCTGCCTTGTGGGGTGCTCCTGCCACCCAGCCAAGCCCAAACCGAGCGCCTCCCCCCTTCCCCGGCAGCTGCATTGCCCCTGCAGCCTGTTCCTGTGCCCGTGCCAAAACCCAGCGCTATTTTTGCTCCCGTTTTTTAGCAGCAGTGGAAATCCTCCTGCTCCACCCTAGGCATGGGGACCGAGGGGAGGGAGGCAGCCTGGCCCAGGGGAGCCGCTCTGCAGGAAGAGGACACCCCGACCTGAAAGAGACGCGTAACCCCGGCTCCCGCACGCAGCCCTGTGGCCCTGAGCTGGATCCGGCCCCACAGTGCACCAAGGGCTGGCACCCATGGGATGCTGGCACCCATCAGGGCATCTTGCGTGCTGGCACGTGGGCCCAGGAGGGTGACAGGGCCAGGAACACGTCCCCACATCTTCCCAGGTCTGACCCAGGCTAATCCCAGCATGATGGTCCCCAAGAGGGGGCGCAGCCAAGGGCAGCAGCCAGCTCCTGCCCAGCCCTGGCAGAGGCAGCACAGTCACAGCAGCTCAGGGTGGCAATTTCTTCGCTTTCCAGTCAGGCACATGCTGTTCCCCGGCATCCCAGCACTGTGCCGGCACACCCCAATGCTCACCCGTCCTATCCCTCTGCTGGGAGAAGCCCAACATCTGCACGGAGCCTGCAAGATTTTGGGAAAACGCCACGGTTTCCCTGTGCCTGGGTGAAAATTCACCATGACAACACGGATGCATGAGCTGGCCTCGGACCTGCCTCCGCGGGCCTCCTCCAAAGGGTGGCTCAACACAAACAGCATCTCCTCCGCACTGTCACCACCTTCCCCGGTGTGACGAAGACCAGACCCTGCCCTGCATCCCCCAGAACATGGGCACGCAGAGCAGCCTCCCCCATGCTTTTCCCCTCAGCGGTGAGGGTGGCCGGAGCAGGATTCGGGATGGCAGAGCCATCACTTTGCAGAGATGCTGTGACTGGGGAGGGCGCGGAGGCTGGGGCTGGATGCGGCCTCTGGGCTCCAGCCCAGCCGCCTGCACAAGCTGCACAGCCGCGCTGGACCCTAGGATGGCCGCTGCCGGATGAGGCCTTTGGCCGCGGGTATCAGAGGCTTTGGGCAAAACCTTGGCGGGGGCTCAGCCCTATGTAACGTGCCCCCCCAGACGCCCCTGCTCCCTCCAGGGCACAGCAGATGCCAGATCATGCAGGGGGCACTGTGCCCCCTTCTCCGGAGCATCCAACCTTCCCGTGCAGCCATGCCAAACCTCACTGCCACACAAACGCTACGCTCTGAGCTCAGCACTGCTCCCCGAAACCCACCCTCGGTGTGCCCACACAGCTCGATGCTCCCCCAGAATGAACAACGGGGACCCCATGACCGAGTGCCCCATCCTCTAGCTGCGTCCCTAGGTCCCTTGGCCGCCACTGAGACAGCTGCCACAGGACCAGGACTGGGACCAGCACAGCTCCGGGGCTCATTCCTCCCTGCTGCGCATCCATGGGACAGGTGGGATCCGTACCCCCCGGGTTGCTGCAGGAGAGGGGGTACCCCCAGCCCCTGGGTACCGACACCGCGTTGCCACAGCACCCTCAGCACAGCACCTCAGAGCTCGCTGTGAAAATCATGGCTTGGGGAAAGGAGCCTTCCCACGGCCACACAGGGACAGGGATGGGATGCAGGGCAGAAAGCACCCATGTCCCCAAGGACCCACGGTGGGCAGCGCCAGCTGTCAGGCTGCTCCAGCCCCAGTGAGCCCCACCACACCGGGGCCACCATCACCCATCCTGCTCATTCAGCACCCTGGAGTGGGCACCAGGTCCCCGGAGCCTGGAGGATGCTGAACCGGCTCCGGTCAGCGCTGCCCTGCCAGCGGGGTGTGTGGGATGCTCAAGGAGGGGAGCACAACCCCCTGCCAGCATTGCCTACCCCCTGCCTGGATTCAGCTTGGCCCCGGAGCCCCCCAGTACTAGATGGCCGGCACAGCATCCCTGCCCAGCACAGCATCTCTGCCCGGCTCAGCATCCCTGCCCGGCTCAGCATCCCTCCGTGGCTCAGCATCCCTGCCCAGCTCAGCATCCCTGCCCGGCGCGACGCAGCGTTACACAACAGGTAGGGGGGGGGGAATGACACGACCCACCACCCCGGCCGCCCTCGCCGCCCCCCCAGCCCAGGGCACGTACTGCTGTAGAGGGTGTCGATCCAGGAGAGCCGCGGCAGGCCGCGGTGGCTCAGCGGCTCCATGCTCGGGAGGGCTGCGCCGGCTCTCAGCCCCGCCAGCCGGCTCTCATCGCACAACAAAGGCGGCGGGCGAGGGCGGGAGGCGGGGGGCCGCGGGCCCGGGGGGGTGGGGGGGGGGGCTGGAAGGGAGAGCCGGGCACGGCCGACTGCCCCGGTGCACGGCGGCTCCTCTGCCAGGGGCGCCCGGGGAAGGAGGTGCCGCCCGGCAATGGCAGCGCGTCCCGCCTCCCGCCCCTGCCTTACCGGGGGGGAGCCGGGCTCAGCGTCGTCGTCCCCCCCCCCCCCCCCCGCACGCAGCCACGCTGACCCCCCGCAGGGGTCTGGGGACCGAGGAGGAGGAGGAGGCGATGAAGGCTGCCCCCCAGGCCACCCCGAGGAGAGTGGAGGGGAAAAGGGGAGCCTGGCTCCATCACCCTTTCCACCATGGTCTTACCTCCTTCCCCTGACCGAGGGATGCTGTGCCCCCTCCCCAGCAAAACCTCCCCAGCCCCTCAAAGCACTACGGCTGAAGGACGCGGGTTCCTCCTGACCCCGCTCCCCCCGGCTCCGGTGGCCGCAGGAGGAACCAGGACCCCCAGGAGCCGGCAGCTGCCCTGCCCCGTACCACTGGGGTGGGCAGAGCGGGGCGCGGGCAGGCAGGGGTTAAACCGCCCTCCCCAGCTGCATGTAGCCAAAGGAAATATAAAGTGCCAGAGTCATCAACCCCAATATGTCAGGGCTCCAGCCAAGCGTTCAAGTGCAGAGGCTGCCCTCGTTCAGCCTGTGCCGGCACCGCTGCCCCCGTCCCGGCGGTGTGGGCAATCATCCCTGGCCGGTGCCCTCGGCCGCATCCTGCCTGCAGGCTCAGCCCTGCGGGGAAGGGCCTGGACCAGGCACCGAGGCCAGATGGGAACCAGGCAGGAGGGCTGATGCTCCGCCGGGCACAAGGGGAAAGTAGAGCCACCGGAGCACGAAGTGCCAGGACGCAGGTGGCATCAGCAACTGCCCCGGCTGGGAAACCTGAGGGGACCCTGCCAAGGTGCTGCCACCACCTGATCCCCGCTCCCAGGGATGGCCACACCAGGCTTAGATGCAGCTGATACATTTCAGGGGAGCGCAGCTATGCGGGGGTTCGGCATGGCTGGGGTACACGCAGCCACCGGCACCTGGCATCCAGGGAGAGGAGCCACTGCTGCCTCTGGCACAGCCCTGCCTCACTGGGGGGCCGTATCCAGCCCTGGTGTGGCAAGGACCCGCACCCACAGCTCACCGCCCCCATGGGCTCTGAGTCACCCGGTGCTGAGCCAGTGGCACAGGGTGCAGCCCCACAGCTGCCATTTCCCACCCCTCACCGGCCCTGCTCCCCAGTATTTTGGGAAACCAAGCGCACTCCCCCCCCAGCCACCCCATGGGATGCTGCTGGGCCCCACCACCCCTGCACTGCCCAGTGCCAGCACTGTCCTTGTCCCCGAGCCATTAGCACGGGCAGTGCCAGCGCTGCCCAAGGGTGGCCGCGATATGACAGCGTTTGCTGCTCTCCGGCCCCCACCAACTCCTCCATCTGCTCCTGCCCAGGCTCTGTCTCGGTAGCACAGCCTGTCCCCGCTCTGCCCCTTAAAGGTTCCAATGGAGAGTCCCCTCCATCACTCCACAGCCAAACCCCGCGCCCCTGCAGCCCCCACAGCCCCCTGCAGCGTGAGGCCCTGCCACCCAGCGCAGCGAGCTGCCAGGAAGGCGACAACGGTTTGGCTGAGCACATCAACCCCGCTCACGGCAGGAAACCATGCTCCGCTCGCGCCTCGGGGAGCATCGCACCAGCACCAGCACCACCACGGAGGCTGCAGAGCCATGGGAGCAGCAGGCAGCATGCAGCCCCCCGGGGCAGCTAGTTTTCCACGCACGGCGCTCTGCACGCATGCAGGGGTTTTTCAACATGCTTCCCCCGGCCAGACACATTTCCTGGTTGCTCCTGCCCACGGCACCAGCCTCTTCATGCCACCGTGCAACCCCCCCCTTTGCACATCTTCCTCTTTATCCAACACAGGGCATGAGCCGAGCACATGGATGAGCCCCCCATAGGCCACCAGACCGCCAGGAACCCTCCGCCAGCTGGCCACCCCTGGTGTGACACCACGCACCAGGCCCTGGCAGTGCCACGGCCCAGGAGGACCAGGCATGCAAGCACCCCGCAAAGCCTCCCCATGCACCAAAATGCCCAAACCGGAGCCAAAGCTGCCCTCAATGGGCCTTATCTGGCTACACACCCCCACCCAGCCAGGTGCCCTTGCACAGCCTGGACAAAACAGCCCCACCAAACCCTTGGGCTTTATTTTTACTTTGGTTTTTGTGCTCTTTTCACCTTTGCACAAACAACAACACCACCTCAAAACCTGCAAAGCAGCTGAGCCCCCCCCTCCTCTCCCCGGGGCTGGGGGGAGCACCCACCCACATCCAGGCACCCATCACCCTGCGGTGACACAGACCAGCCCTGGCTGAGAAGATGCTGCCAACCACATTCTCAACCGCCCCCAGCTCCGACTGCAGCACAGCTCCAGCTGGGAGCATCCCTGCGGCGAGAGCCGAAAGCCGAGTCCCGTGGTTCCGCCCCGCCACCGGCCGGCCCCATGCAGCCTGCCTGGTGTCTGGCTGTCTGCCTGGCATCTGCCCAGCCCCTGCCCGCCAGCCCACGCATCGCTATTTCTGGACTCTTGTGCAAGATGCTCCTCCAGCCACGGCCGCACGAGCCTCACCGCTCGCCCAGGGCCAGGCTGGGGCTGGTGGTGGGCACTCGAGGCTGGTGGTGGCCACCCTGGGCTGGCAACAACCTTGAGGGCAGCTCTGGAGCCATCTGCACCTCCAACACTGGTATGGGGCAAAAGGGGTGTTTCCCCGGGGGAAGAGTGGAAGGGGAGAGAGTGGTTGGGGAGCACCATGCAAGTGGCAGCGTTTAGACACGGACTAAGAGAGCAGCCAGAGTCCTTTGGTTGGGAGAGGTGAAGCCTGGATGTCCCCGAGCCATGGCAGGGGCACAGCCGGGGCTGCAGAGCCCAGGGCTGCGGTGGGAGACGCCAGCCAAGAGCTCAGCTTTCCCAGCTCCTCCAGCGCCCGCTCTGCTGGGCTCTCCGGGGGGTCGGGGCTGTCCCTCGCTGGCGCAGAGCAGCAGCAACCCCCTTGCCAGAGGCTGCAGAGAGGTAAAAGAGGAATAAAAGAAAATGTTTCCACCCTCTCCATCAAGGAGCACAGCAGATCCTTCCTGCTGGGTGTCCTGAACATGCTGCTCCGTGGTCCGACTCAGCATTGAACTTCTCCCCCACTACCACTTTCCTGCGGGATGGAAACCCCAAGGTTGGCGCTGCATCAGTCCCAAGCTCCGCTCGCAGCCCCAGGGCACGGCTGAGAGGTGCCCGGAGCGCGCAGAGCCGCCTCCTGCCCTCAGGGAGCCGGGCAGGGTGCCAGAGCTGGGCAGGTCCCCCCCCCCAGCAAGCATGGGGAAGCGGGCAGAGACCCAGCTGCAGCAGCAGTGCCCTTGGCCTCTCAAAATACCAGAGAGAAAAGGAAAGGAAAGTGGTGGCTGCTCACAGGAAAAACCCTCTAATATCAGATGAAGGCCTGGGCCAGCTATCGCATTGCGTCTCTCTTCTGAGAGGGAGAAGATTGTGGCCGTATCTGCCAGCGCTGCAGCCCCAGGCAGCTCCTCTCCCACCCGGCCCCGGTGCCAGCACCGCCGAGACGGCTCGGCCCGGTTGGCGTCCCACCGCAGGACCTGCGAAGGAGAAGGAAGAGGTGTTGGTTTGCAGCATGGGACTGAAAACCGCCCATGGCAGAAAGCCCCGGTCCTGAGGTCCAGAGCACAAAGGTCTCCCTATCTGCCAAATCTTCAAACAATCCCTGAACTTTGCAGCTGGGACTTATCTTGGGGCAGATCTGCAGGACGTCCTCTGCGATTCTGCCAAGGCCGCCCAGGCCCAGCTCCTCAGCTACAGCCGAGAGAGCCAAGAAGTGTTACTGCTGCTGATCTACATATGCAAATTATCCTGCTTAGCGAACACAGATAAAGTAGCTAGGGGGTGGGAAAGCCAAATCCATTTGAAGAAGTCTCTTGGGGATGCAGCGAGATCGGCACGCTCCCTCCAGCTGCTCGGCCCCGGCCAACCTCGGCGGGAAGACAAACCCAGCAATGCCATGAGCCAGGGGCAGAGGTGCCGTTTTCCCCGGGATGGATGCACGCTTCAGTGAGCTGCCTGGGCTAAACCAGGCTCCCCTCCCTAACCCAAGGGAACATTAATCCCCCGCCAGCACGGGGGGAAAGCGTCTCCCTCCGTTCGCTGCTGCAGGGTTGGCGGCAGCAGACAGCATCCAGCAAAGACAGAGCAGAGCCATCCGCTGGGATCCCAAGCGGCGGCCTCGCTGGCCACACCGGGCAGGCGGGGAGGAGGAACCAGCCGAACAAAGAGCCCCGCTGCACAGAAGTGTCTTTCCAGGGGGGGAAAAAAAAAAAAACAAAACAAAAACCCAAACCAGATTTCAATAGACTTACAATGCAAATGTATTCAGGCCCCGCAGGGCACTTCTGGCTGTAGCCAGCCACCTAATGAGGGTTTCTCGCGTGCCCTGCTGCTGCCGCGGCTCCTACCTGACGGCCGCCGACCACCCCACAACCGGCCACTGCTGCACCGAGCCCGAAGGGACCAGGGGACCACCTCCGAGCCAAAGTGCTCGCCCCTGCGGTGGGCACAGCCCGCAGCACTGCTGGCACCAAAAAGGGAACTGTGTCCCCCTTCTGCAGGGCTCTGGGGCAGCACTGCCGCCCACCACCTAAACGCTGCTCAGCTGGGGGAGCTCAGCATCGTCTCTGCCCCAAATGCTGGGGCGGGGGTGGCAGAGAGACCCCCCGGCAGACATCCAGCCAGCAGGACGTGCTCAGCTGACGGCACACAGGGATGCACAGGGATGGTGCAGCCAGACACACCTCCTGCAGGTGACATGTCGGCATCTCTGGGCCAGCACAGTGCCGGGGGAGAGGAGGAAGCCACCCCAGGAATGCTCACACTGATTCGGAGGAGCTGGTTTGGAGGAGATGCACTGCAACCACGCTTAGCTGATGGCAGCGGGGACAGGCCAGGGGAAGGCCAGACCCAGCCACGACAGCTCACCAGAAGCACAGACGTGCCCACTGGGGTCGGCTCACCCACCGTCCCCCTGCCTGGTGAGAGGGACAGGGACTCCCGTCCCACCACACGTCTGTCCTGCTCAGCCTTCGCAGGGTGCCGGCTCCTGGAAGGACCATTTCTCCACCCAGCAGATGCTGCAGCCGCTGCGGGCTCTGCCCCAGAGCAGAAATCCCGGTGTTGCCCATGGGCAGAGTTGGCCACAGGTTTCCCCTTTGCTCTTCCAGCTCCGTTACAAGCCCTCCACTATTTACCCATCACAGTTACTCCAACAACCAGCACTTACTGGTTTCATTTAAAAGCTGTGCTTTTAAACAGCAACTGCTCTACTCAAAGGCTTTTTAACCTCCTGAACTTTTGCATTTATCTATGATTTTCTTTAAGAGTGCCAACCTGCCCCAGCGTTAACCCCGCAGGCTCGGGCAGCACCGCTCTCCGGGGAGGCAGCCCCAGGACACGCAGGGGTTGTTGTCACGCTGCCATCAGGGGGGTTGTGGAGAAATGCCACCTCCCAAAACGCCACCGGGCCCCAGAGCAGATGGAGACGGTTCAAAGGTCCCCAGCAGGCGTGCGCGCGTGCACACACACACACACACACTCTCACGCTGTGGTTTTGTCTTCGCCTAAGCAGTTAAAATTAAACACTGAGACTCTGCCTGGCCTTCCCCAGCCAGAAGAGGAGCTCTCAGCATCTTCAGAGCCAAACAAGCGCTTTCCAACAGTGGGGAAATACAATGAAGTAAAAATTTAAAAAATAAGTATGAGGACACAGAGGTGGCAGACGGGTTCTCGGGGAGGGAAAACTCCCACCCATGCACCTCCCCGCTTCCGCACTGACTCCCAGATCCCCTCCTGGTGCTAAAGGAGGGGAAATGGATGCACAGACAACGCAACACTTCACCTTCCTGCGCGCTGTGGGATCACCGCTCCTTCACCTCTTGCACGCCACCACCTACCCCAGACAGAAAGAGATGCACCGGGATAAAGCCTGGACTTTGCTGACTGTTTTTCTGTTCTCCTTTTGCGGGGGTCTGAGGGGATTTTCTAAGAAAGGGATGAGAAACCAGCAGGGTCCAAAGGTGGCTCAGGACAGCAGGACAGAACCCTGCCTGCAGCGCTGCCTCATCACCTGCCTGGCTGCGGAGGAGTTTCTCCGCGACAGAGAGAGATGCCACTTTTGCAGTGTCATGTATTTGCCAGCAGCAGCAGGAGCTGAAAGCAGGGACGGCGCAGCAAGAACAAGCCCTGCCTTTACCCAAACCATCCCAGCAGCCCCCAGCACGACACCCATGGCAATCCAGCCCCCAGCCGGGCACGCAGGGATGAGACGGATGATGGCCTGGGGACTCCGGACACCCCAGGGCCCCTTCCCCATCTCAGCCCTTTGGTGCACACACCGACACCGCCGCCTTTCTCTGCTCACCGCCCTGCGAGGCAGAGACTCCGCTGCTGCCGGCAGCCTCCCTTCCCGTTTCCCAAGGCGCTAGCGAAGGCGGTGTGGTGAGGTGAGCAGAAGAGTCCACGTGACTCCAGGATCTTTCCATGACAGAAACTGTAATTCCAGCTAAACAGAGGGCTGGGGATTTCATTTACGGCGCAGCTCGCAGCCGCAGCATCCTGCCATAACCAGATCCGCCAGCCAACCCCACCGTGGACTATTCCAGCTATGTCAGTGCTCCCCACCCCTGAGCTCGCATTTCTGGGGTGCAGGGCACTGCACAGGGCAGGTCAGGGGCTCCCAAACCCCGCAGCCTTCCAGAGGAGCTTCAGGAGCACCCACAGCATCCCAGCTCCGTGGCAAAGCTGGCCTCTTTCTCCACTTCCCAAGGGCAAAGCGGGAAAACCCAGTGCCGAGTTTGTTCCACCTCTGTGCGCGCTACCCGGCTGCTGGGCACAAAGCATCTCCTGATGAGCATCACCACATCCCTCCTCTCGGTCACCAGCGCAGTCACCTCCTGCCCACCCAGCTCACCCTCTCCTCGCGGGTACCAACCCGCAGCACCGGACCCTTCGCCCCAGCCTCGTGCCGCGGCAAAAGGGAGGTGATGGAGGCAGCACCCAGCCCCAGCACCGCCGCGCCCCGGCACACCCCGACCACCTCCCGGCACGGCCACGCGTGGCACCGCACATACTCAGCTGTGAGGCCAGCTGCGTGTTTAGCCACAGAGACAGGTGACGGCCGAGATGAAGGGAATTTTAGTCCTTTCCACGCTTCGTTTTTAGCCATCTGCTCGCTGACGCTCAGATTTTGTTGGTCCCGGGTGAGCTGGCACAGGCGTTATCTCAGATGCCAGGATCATGTATCTGGCTGTCACACGCGCCGCTCGCATGCAATAGCTGCAAACAGGGGCATCTTGCAGATTTCCTCGCTTTAAATCAGATTAATCACAAGCTACTTAAAGGAAACCACTGTCTTTCCCCGGTAATTCCTACAAAGACGATATTCAACGCTCCTTCGTTTGCTGTCCAGATAGCGCTGCCGTAGGTTACAGTGAAAGAGCCGGGGGCCGACCATGTTCAGCCACAGCCGCAGCACCGTTAAGCTCCAAAATTCACACTGAAATACTGAGGGACACAGGCAGAGCAGCGCTAACTGCGTTACGCGCTGCCTGGACTGCTGGCAGGAGCAGCAAACAGCACCACAATCAGGAATTTTTAATTATATCTAAAAAATAAAGAGAAGTGAGAAGAAAACAATGGGAGCACTAAGTTAACCA
This sequence comes from Pluvialis apricaria, assembly GCA_017639485.1. Lineage (NCBI taxonomy): Eukaryota > Metazoa > Chordata > Aves > Charadriiformes > Charadriidae > Pluvialis > Pluvialis apricaria. Next base: position 5,220,876 of record CM030024.1, read on the forward strand.
ACTGTCCAGAGAAAGGGGGATCCAGGCAACGACCGCACGAATTTTACTGTACTCTCAAATTCTGCTTTTAAATGTCAGCGCCATCAGTGCACACAGGCGCCCTTATAACGTGCAACAAAGAAAAGTGCTGACGCTCGGGACAAGGCTGGGGACAACTCATTGCCACTGCCATCAGCCAACCCCCGCGCACAGCCTGGCCGTGCCACGGGGCAAGGAGCCGGGCGCTCGGCGGAGGGGATGCTGCCTCTTCGGATGAGTGCAGGAGCCAGGGACTGGGATGGAGACCCATACGGGTGAGGAAGAGGACAAGGAGGAAAAGACCACATTTAACTACAGCAGATGCAACCTCGGATTTCAAGGTCTTGCCCAAAAGACTCACCCTGACTGGCTGCAAAGGTCTCGGCCCAACCGCCTCGAAGGGCAGTGTGGGGCTGAAGGACCCCTCTGGGTTACGAAGCCGCGACCCTCGAAGGCTGAGACCTCTTCCTTACCCTGTGCTCCAGGGAAGCCCCTTTAACAGCAGCCCCCCAGCCTGAGAGCAGCCTTGCACATTCTCGGGTGGTTGGAAGCACTCAGGAACTTCACCCAGATATAAATAAAATCCAGGATCTGAGTGTAAATCAGAAGGATTTGCATGTGGTTGCTACGACGCACTCAAGTTCCCTCGGCCGCTGAGCTGCTCTCCAAAAACTACAACCAGTGCCCGCGGACGGGGAGCTGGAGAAGGGCTTGGGGCGGCCCTTTGAAGGTGACACATCGAACGCCCTTGTTCCTCACCGCCGGGCTGGGAGCAGGCTCCCACATCCGCACCGACTGGAGAGAGGCACAAACACACGTGTGAGCGAGCCTGGCGCAGGACGGAGACAACACCGAGAGCAGCCACGTACTTTGGACGTTTCACCTCCAGACAGCTCGGGAAGGTGAAATGGAAACTGAGCTGTTCCCCAGCCCCGTAGACTAATGCAATAGAGATAAATTACACTAAATATTAAGCTCGGTTCGACATCAGAGTGCTTGCTACCCCGACAATCTTAAACCAGCACGATACAGCCTTGGGGAAAAACCACCATCCCAAACAATCGAGCAAAACCAAAATTAACTCAAGTCAGCTGGAGAATTAGCCACATAAAGAGTGACATTCCTTAGCTGTCAGGACTGTGTTTGAACCAGGATTAAAGCTGATGCAATAACAACTTCCAGGCCGCTGGAAGTAGGACAGCGTGACGGGTGACAGCGATAGCTGGCTGCGCCTTCAGTGCCACGAAACAGCCAGTCACTTGCAAAATAACATTGTTCTCAATCCACCCAGCGAAAGGCCCCGGGACACCGCACCACCCCAGCACACTTCTGCTTTAGCAGCTCCAGGACTTCCCCACAGCAGCTCCCAGGGTGTCACCCGAGCAGAGGTGTCCCGGGAGCCAGGTCACACCTGGAGGAAGTGACGTTCCCGCAGTGTCTCAGCCCCAGCGGTCGCTCCTGGGCCAGTCAGAGACTATCACCAAGAGCCAACTGCAGGGGACCGGCCAGTCACCCCTCCATCCTTGCACGCCCGAGGATGGGGCCTTGGCACGGGATGCCCTCAGAAATGGGACAGGGATGATGCAGGGATTTGGGGTGACCTTAGTGATGGGATGGGGACAGCACAAGGACCAAGGGCGGTTAGCTGTTTGATGGGGATGACACAAGGGCTCAGCCATGTGACGGCATGGGGTGCCCCTGGCTGTGTGATGGGGACAGCCCGGGGAGGCCATCAGGTCCTCTGCCGTGCCACGGCACAGGGTGCGCCACAGCACGGGGTGCATCGACTGTGTGACAGGGACAGCACAGAGGCTTGGGATGGCCTTAGCAGAGGCATGGCACGGCGTGGGGACATGGGGACAGAGCGGCACGGGGTGCCCTTGACTGCGCCGTGGGTATGACACGGGCGCTCGGGATGGACTGCACGAGGGCTGGGGATGCCCTTGACCATGCGATGGGCACGGCACGGGGGGGGGGGGGGAGTGGGGGGGGCTGGGGACACCCTCCTCCCTGGTGTGGGACATCCTGGGGTGGGGGACGGCTCCCCCCCCCCCCCTTCCCCTCGGCCGTGCCGCAGCCCGGGGGTCCCCCGCGGCACCCACCTGCCGAGGAGGCGTCCTCCGCGTCGGAGCTGCCGCCGCTGCCGCCCTCCGGGGAGCTGCCCGCGGGGCCCGGCGGCGGGCGGGGGGCGGCGGGCGGGGGGGGGCGGCGGGGGGGTTCGGGCCAGCGCCGCCTCCAGGTAGCCCACCTTGAAGCGTTCCTCGGCCAGAGCCCGCTGCAGGCGGCGCAGGTGGCGGCGGCAGCGCTCCAGCTCCCGTTCCATGGCCCGTACCGAACCCAGCTCCATGCGGGGCGCCGGTTCTCCCGGGAACTCCGCTTGCCAATGCCGTGCGAAGTCCGCCCGGGCCGCTTCGCCCGCCGCCGCCTCTCCCGCCGCCATCCCCCCCCCCCCCACACCGACTCCCGGTCCTAAGTTTCCCCCCGCGCCGCCGCCGCCGCCTTCCGTCGTCCCCCCCCCCCCCCCCCCCGCCACCGCCGCCGCCGCCGCCGCGGGGCCTGACGTCGGTGCCCGCCCCCGGCCCGCCCCGCCTCGGCACGGCCCCGCCGGGGCGGGGAGCAGCGCTGCCACCGCCCCCCCCCACCGTCCGTGTCCCCGTCCCCCCTCTCCCCGGGTTGGGCTGCGGCTGCAAAGCGGGTGGAGGGAGCGGCCGGGGGTACCTGCACCGGGCGGCTCCGCCTCTGCCGCTCCGTTCCCCCGGGGAGCACCGCAAGCGCTTCCCGGGGTTCCTTCGTGATGGGGTTTGGGAGCCCGAGAGGGGTGCGGGAGTGTGTGTGTGTCTGTGTGTGTCTGTGTGTGTGCGTGCTCTCTTCCCGGTTGTTTCAACCTTCCGTTGCTCCGTCCCCACCTCTGGGTCTCCCCGGCGGAGAGCCGTGGGCCGGGAGGATGCTGTGGTCTGGTGTCGGCAGCGTCAGAGCAGTTAACGAAGCGACAGCTGACGACACAAACAATCCCACGCACCGCAAGATATCGGTCCCCGAGCCAGCAACAACTGAGCCTCGAAGGCGCGGGGGTTGCTCCTGGGCCTCCTCCAGCCCCCGCGTGTGCCCCGGCCTTTGCCATGGAGCTCTGCCCGTCTCCCGGCCATCCTCATCCTCAGGCCGGCGACGCACTGCCTGCCCTGTCCGCCTCAGGATGGAGGGGCCATTCCCGCCAGACGGAGGGGCAGGCACAGACCCCTGCGGCGGCTGATGAAGGCCCACGCAAGGGCTTTTCGCCCACTCTGTGCCACGGCGCATGTGCCCGCTGCCTTTAAGCTGCCGGGGAAGTGCATGCCCCCCGGCTCACTCCCGCCACATGGGACAGAGCTTTCCAACCCTGTGCCCTGGGCAGGGGCCGCGGTTCCCTTGTGCCACGCGAGGTGTTGGGACGTGGGACCTTGTGGGGTGCCTGGGCAGAGGCAGGAGCCTCCAGGCAGCCACGGGGAGCTGCCTTCCCCGGCCTCCTCCCCTGTGCTGCGTGAGGCTGGCTGTGGATGACTCACAAGCCTGTGTCCCTTGTGCCACCTGGCCGTGCCCCAGCAGGAAAAAAAGCGCCCTATTTATTTACCCACGGGGGCCCAGGCAGTGTCGCAACAACCGCCTCCTCCTTCCCCTCCGTCACCGCCCGAGAGCAGGGGGCTGCGCAGAGGTGTCAGTGCCGGTCCCCGGCTCTCACGCCTCAGCACCGCAGTCTCCCTGCAGCTCAGCCGTGCCTCCCAGTGCAGCCTTCCCGAGGAGGATGGACGGTGCTGGGACACCGCCAGGAGCCGGGCAGCCCGCCGGCCCGTGTCGGCTGCCCCCTCACCACCCCACCAGGATCTCATCTCTGGGGAGGGCCGTGCTCCCACATGGTCCTGGCAGCTCTCCTCTGGAAGCGGCAGCGGTTTGGGGGTGCTGGATGGGTGCAGGTGGGGGGCAGCCAGTCCCGGGTCCTTTGCAGGAGCTGCAGCCCCTGCTTAAGCAGCAGTGTTAGGGGTGAAGACTCCCAAAACACGCCTCTGGTGGGGTGGGACCCATGAGAGCTGTGGTGATGCTGCCCAGGAAGGGCAGGTGCCCAGCGCTCAGCAGTGCCCCAGGTTCAGTGTGACACGTGGTGGAGAGGTGGGGTGTCCCCAGGGGTCGAACCCCTTCGTGGAGGCTGGGAAGGAAGGGGGGGGGGCGTGATTGGCCTGATTTATTCATGGCGACGGATAATTACAGCTCTTTCATCATCTGTCAGGCAGACAGGCCCGGCAGAGCCTTACAACACATTTCTGGCTCCCCATCTCAGCCCATAAATCTCTCCAGCGCGCGGTGATAAATCAGCGGGGGCCGAGGAAGCAGGGCCCGGGTGGGCGTTCCTGCTGGCCTCCCACCCTGTAATGGGCACCTAGGTAGGAAGCATCCAGGACGAGGTGGAGATGGCCCAGCGGGAGGCACTAATTACAGGCGGCAGGTGGCATCCGATGCCCCGTGATTTACAGCCTGGCCTTGCCCGCTTCCGAGAGCTGGGGCTGGATCCCTGCAGGGCCAGGGCTGCCCAGAGAGCTGAGATGCTGGGAACCCCCGGCAGCGCTCCCCGGTGAGCTCCCTGGGGCAGCGGGCTCTGCCCTGCCTGGTGGGCACCTCGGGGCTGCTGCCTGCCCTCTGCCCCTGCCTCTGCCCAAGCATCGCCCCACCTGTGACGGGCTTTGTGACGGGCTTTGTGCCCAGCTCCGCCACCGCCGTGTCTGCTCCGTACTGCACCTCCAGCCCTCCCTCACCAGAAAAAAACCTCCCCGTGGCAGGGATCCATCCTGCTTAGCTGGGTTCTGGACAGGCAGGTCTCTAAGCGGGCCCAGGACACATGTCCTGTCGACATTCAAGGATCCTGAAGAGCCCCTGGCTCCCGAGCTGAGCTCACCAGGTAAGTCAGTGGCCGGGGGAGCATCTGCTCCTGGGCAGAGCAAGGCTGGGCGGCCAGAAGGCCACTGGGGAGAACAAGAGGGCCATGGTGAGCACAGGTGAGCACTCAAAAATATTTGCAAGCTTTACGTCCCTTTGAAGTCCCGCTGGCTGGTCCTCCCCTCTCCCCGAGGCCCCAGCTCCTGATTTATTGGGTTCCGGGAGCAGAGGCACCTAAATTAGTTCCGACTTCAAAGAGCCAAGAGAGGAGAAGCGCAATAGACAAATAGCCTCCCTGCTAATTGTGGCTATTGATCAAAAGTGAGCTGGGATGATCAGATAGGAAGGGATGGATCGGGGTGGGGGGGTGCACGTGCTCCCAGGGCTCTGCTTTTGCACCGGTTACCCCAACAATTTGTCAGACCCACTCCTGGGCCATTTTTCAACATGTTACCCGTCACACAGGAAGGCACTTAGCGACTGTTTGCTAATGAAACGATGGGCAAACACACGTGGCCGCCCCGCGCTGCTCAGAGGACGGGGACCTGGCCCTCCCCATGGCCTCCGGACCCGCTGCACCTGGCAAGGCCCTCTGTCCCACCAGCCTGGGGATGCAGAAAACAAGGAGCTGCTTTCAGCATCATCTTCCCCAGAGTAAGCGGGGGGCAGACCCGGCAGCGCCTGCCCAGACAGCTCTGCCCCCGGGGTCCCACGCTGCTGGGAAGGGACAGGAAGGCTCCGGAGGCAGGTAGCACTTTAGCTCTTTTATCACCTGCCCCAATTCCCCCTGCCACATTCCTGCTTCCTGCTCCGCAGGGCAGAGGCGTCCCAAGCCCCCACATTCCTCCTCTGGCTCCCAGGGGCTGCTCCTGCCCGGGCACCCACCTCCCTCCGTGCCCACGGATGCTCCCGGCTTGCCGGGATGCAGCTGCGCGGAGCAGCCCTAAGTTGCTGTCTCAAAGGCAGCTCGGTGCTCCAGCCCCGTTCCTGGGGCAGGAATTATTTTGTCTTCTCCCGCACCCAGGCACAAGACTCCCTGCTCTCCCCAGCAACCTCAACACTCCGTGCCTCAGTTTCCCCCCGGGTGGGAAATAAAAGAAATGCCGCCGCATGAGGGAGCGTGGGGGAGCAGAGCCCAAGCCCTGTGCCAGGGCGGCGATGCCCCACGGGGCTCTGCCCCACGGTACCCTATAGAACCCAGGGACGAGCCGCCAGCCCGCCCGGCAGAGGAGAGAGCAGAGCAGCACGGGGAACCCCTGCAGTAACCAAACTCTTAGCAGAGACTAAAGCAAGCACTGCAATGTGTGCTTGGCGGAGGTGTTTCCCCCACCTTGGGGCCTGTGAGCATCCCACCGCACGCTCTGGGCACCCCGGCACCGGTGTGCCAGGCTCCAGCCTGGCGCTGTGCTCAGGAGCATCGCGGCAGGCAGAGGGCAGGCAGAGCTCGCCCTGCGCCTCTCCGCAAGGCAGCACACCTGCAGGCAGGTGAGGAGGGTCGGGAGGGAGCCACGTGACGAGCCCCGCCGTGGGGTTTTTAGAGGCGGCTGCGTGTCCCTGGAGGAGTGTCTCCCACACCTTGCAGGAGGCAGGACAGCAGCAGCACCTCTCCCGCTCCCCCTCACCTCGGCCATGTCCGGAGCAGCCATGGGGAACGGCACAGCGCCCGAGCCCGACAGCTCGGAAGAGGAGCTGGAAGCGGGGGCCGCATCCCAGGCATGCTACGGGCAAGGTCTGTGGGTCCCCCAGGGGAGGGAAGCAGCCGCCTGCCTGGGGGATGCTGAAGGGATGAAGGTGAGGAAGAGGAGCAGGCCGGTGCGCTCCAAGGCCAGGAGGATGGCTGCCAACGTCAGAGAGCGCAAGAGGATCCTGGACTACAACCAAGCCTTCAACGCCCTGCGGCTGGCCCTCAAACATGATCTCGGTGGCAAAAGGCTTTCCAAAATCGCTACCCTCCGGCGAGCCATCAACAGGATCACAGCTCTGTCCCTGTCCCTGCACGGCACCGGGCGCTGCTGGCCCTGCACCCACTCCGAGTGCCACAGCCGGGCCGTGGTCCCTGCACGGGAGCCGGGGGCGAAGGCTCCCGAGCTCCCCTGGGAGCCCGGTTATGCAGGCGCTGCCGGCTTGCAGCGCTGCCCTCCGTCCCCTCTCTACACCACGTTTTCCCCTGAGAGGCAGCTCCAGCGCTACGAGAGCCCGAAGGAGGATCGCTCCGTGCCCAGCCCTGCCTATTGCTCCAGCGGCACCCACCACCCCGGGCTCCGAGGCCAACAGCGATACACGGACAGCCTGCGAGACCCCCTGGCTGGGGCAGTCCCCTGGCAGCTGAGCTATTGCCAGGGCTGGGGACACCAGCAGTGCCTCCCCATCCACTGACCTGCAGGGCTGGGGTGGCAAGACGGTGCCGGGAAGGTAATGCATCCGTGGGACAAACGGGGGGAGCGGGAAGGGATGTTTGCGTGAGAGAGAAGCGCTGTGGGATGGAGAGCTCAGCTGCAACGCTGGTGAGAGCTGTGAGCCCCCGACACACCGTAGGGGACCCCAGTGCTGTCCGGCTCCGGGTTTTCGCTCTGCGGGAAAACTGGGGAAGGTGGAAAGTCCTCTGGAAGTGCCAGCTCTGTGTTTCTTGTTGCGAGGTGTCACTGTCGCCGGTTGTCACTGTTATTTATTCTCTCTTGCTCGCTTGGTGAGAAAACATGACTTACAAACCCAGCACCAGGGCACTGGCTGTTAATATGTGTGGGGTGGACAGATGGGCCGTGGGGATCACGCTAAAGCCCTTGGCTGGCTGGTGTCTCTGGCTCCCGACGGTGAAGGAGAGGAGCAGAAGCGGGGAAAGGTTAGTGCCCTGGGACTATTTGACGCTAAGCTCATCGGTGCAGACGTTTGTGCCCAGCAGATTTGTGAGGCCAGGCTGGGATGGGAGACAGATGTCGGCTTTCATAAAACCCACCCATCCGTTTGCGGTTTCCTCCTGATCACGGCAAAGTGGCTTTGGTGGGACAGGCTGATAGCATGCTCCCGGCCGGTCCCAGGGGCGCGAAGAAAGGGGGGGAATTTTACCTGAAAGGCCCCTCTGGCCCCTTCCCTCCGGCTCAGAGCGCTCAGGCCGGCTGGGAAGGCTCCCCTTCCGCCCAGGGCTCAGCAAACTGGAATTGCTGCAGGAATTAGGCAGGGTTTAACTGCCGCACACACGACAACCGGCAGATTTTTGGACAGGGTAAATGGCACTGCGTGATTCCTGCAGTGCTGAGCCCCCCGCAGAGCTCCTCCAGCCCTTCCACTCCCGCCCCAGTGCTCCCAGCCGAGCCCCAGCGCTGGCTGCCAACACACCAAAGGCAGTCAGTTCTTTCCCTGCTGGGGGGGCACAACCATCTCAACCCTCCGCTCTGTTGTCCTGGTCCCTCCCCAGGGTCTCCTCCTCCTCCTCCCTTAATCCCCGGGTGGGAAAAGGCAGCCGGGAAATGAGCAGAGGAAAGCTAGCAGCAGCCAGGAGAGAGAGCTCTTTGCTCAGCAAAGCAGCCTCTTTAAAGTGCTGACAGTGTGAGGCATCTTGGCTTTAATCTCCAACAGATGTTCCCCCTGCCAGGAGAAGGCCTGCAGCAATGTCCGCTGAAGGAATCCTGCTTCTCCCAACAGCATCCCTGCGCTGGGCGGCTTCTCCTGCTCTGGCTCTCCCCGGAGCAGCGCATGTCCCTGCTCTGCATCACCGGGGGAGTGAGAGCCCAGCAACACCAGCATTCAAAGAAGGTTTCAGTGAAACCCAGCCCCTAACCCAGACACAAATCCCTCCCTCCACCCAAATTTGCATCGCCAGGTTTTACCCCCAGCTTTGGTGATCAGTCAAGGCGAGACAGATGGAAGCAGATGGTCAGAGAGGCAGAAGCAGGGGGGGAAGGCATAATAACCTCGCAGACCCCCCAAGGCAGGGTCACCCCACGGGCTCTTCGTTTCACATGTTCGAAACACGGGTCCTAATTCTGCCTGGAGGCTGTGGGGTGGCATAAACCCCGGGGGAGAGTGGGGGGCAGCAGCCTGGCAGGCTCTGGGTTGTGCTGGGCATCGGGGAGCAAGCCCCAGCCAGCAGCAGGTTCTGTGGGCACCTCTGGGAGGGGCAGAAGGTGCTGGGTGTGCCCCATAGATGGCACTCACTGTCAGGGAAATCCCGGACAAATTTGGAACTGAAGCATAATACAGAATGGGTGGCAAACATCCATCTTTGCCAGGCCTCCAGGCTCTGTGGGTTTTTCCAGTCCTCTCTCATGCCCCTCACCCCCCGCTCCCGAGGATGCTGTTATTTGCTGCACAGAACGCAACCCACCCCTGCGAGCAGCACCCGTTCTCCTTTGCAGGTCCTATGTAGGGACACAGTAACTGTCACTGATCTGGTATCCCTGTCCCCAGCTGACGTGTCTCCAGGGTCACCCACGCACGATGAGACCAGGGCGAGCTGTGCACAGCGTGCCCGGGGAGGATGCTTTCCCAGAGCGGCTGGAGCCAGGGGTACCGCCGGGCACCCACACACCGCCCAGGGTCTGGGCTGTGGCGCATGTCCCCCACCCGCCTGGGGAAAGGCTTTCAGCCTGGGGGGACCCAGGGACAGTAGGGCTGTGTGTACCCGCACCCAGCACGGAGCTGCCCTCGGCATCCCCCTGCTCCTCCGTGGGCTGGAGGCGGGCGCCGAGCCCCGCTGGCACTAGCCGAGCCCGTTCGGGGCTGGGCTCTCACGTACCGCTGCAGCGGAGCGGAGCCCCTGGGAGCCCCCGGGAAGAGCGGGGGGTCGGTGGGGCGGGACAGAGCCTCAGCCTGGAGGCGGCGGGGGACACCCCGGCTTTCCCACCAGCTCCACCCCGCCGCATCCCTGCCAGCATCCCCGGGGGCAGCGGCACCGCCTGCACCGGGGGCTGAGCGCGGTCCGGGGGCGGAGGGGGGGGGGACGGGTACGGGGACATCCCGGGGGCGGTTCCGCGGCCCCGATCCTGCCCCGGGGGCCGAACCGGGCTGGCCCCTCCTCCGGCACGGCCTCCCGCGGGGCGGTGAGCCCCCAGCGCAGAGCGGCGGCGGCGGGGCGAGCTCGGAGCCCGCTCCGCCGGGCCATGGCGAGCGGCGGCGCCGCGCCCGGGGGCTCGGGCTCGGGCTCGGGCTCGGGCACGGCGCTGCCCACCCGCTTCCAGGAGACCGAGAAGCTGCTGGCGCCGGCCGAAGGCCGGGAGGAGAAGGGCCTCCGCGGCTCCAAATCCTTCACGGCCGCGCTGCCCGCCGAGGCGGAGCGCAACGGGCACGGGCTCGCCTACAAGTCGGTGTCGGTCGGGCACCTGGAGGCGGCCCCGCTCTCGCCGTCCCGGCTCAGCCTGGGCAGAGCCTCCTCCACGGCCACCAGCACGGCGGCACCGGAGCAGGGCCGCCCGCGGGACTACCTGGTGCTCGCCATCTTCTCCTGCTTCTGCCCCGTCTGGCCCATCAACGTCGTGGCCCTCGTCTTCTCCATCATGGTGAGTGCGGGACCCGCCGTGCCACCGGAGCCGCCCCGGTCCCCGCCGCCGCCGCCGCCGCCGCCCTCGACGGCCGGGACCGGGGCGGGAGCTGTCCGCGGTGCTGCACCGGCGGGGACCGGGGGGGGCACGGCGGGGAACCGGGGCGGGAGGCGGCTGCACATCTCCCGCGGCTCAGCCGGGGGCGCGGGGAGCTCGGCGGGGCTGTGCCGCCGCTCGGCTCCCGCAGGACGCTTCGATGAGGGTAGGGAGACGGGTAGAGGAGGGCAGGGGCTCCCCCCTTCCGAGCCGGCGGGGATCCCCGGCAGAACCGGCGCCCCAGCCCGGTGGGATGGAGAAGGAGCGGCCCGGGATTTGGGGGTGGGATCCTGGGCGCACCCAGGGCAGGGCTCCAGGAAGCCCGATGGCTCCGGGAAGCCCAGTGGCTTCGGGAAGCTCGGTCCCTGCCGCCCGGCAGCGGTCCAGAACGGTTCGCTGGGTTTCCCCGGGAAGGAGCTGCGTGGCGAAGCAAGGACAAGGGATCTCCCTCCGCACCTCCTCGCAGCCGAGCCCAGCCCTGCAGCACTGGGGAGCCCCTGGCTGGGGGCTGGTTCCTGTCCTCAGGCATTTCAAAGGGATGGGCTGTACCTGCAGCTCTTTTAATTGCCCTGGAGAAGCAATTTTCTCCATTAAACATCTCCCACACCTCAGCAAATAAACCAACAGCAGAGCAGGGGAGAAGAAAGCCAACCGGCCTCCCACCCATCTCAGGTACAGGTGGCTTTGTTAGCACAGCCCTGCAAGTATGGCCACCCCCTTACCCATCAGGACACCCCACTGCTTTACAGCCCCCGGGCACCTTTTACGCCCTCAATTTGCAACAGAGGCAAACCTTTTCTTTGAAAATCATCTCAGGGAAAGCAATTCCCTGCTTACTACACAGAAATACACTGAGGGGCACCTTCAGCCAGCACTTCCCCCAAAACCACCACCAACTTGAAGACAGACACCAGCAGTTACCACAGAAAGTCCTCTAGAGAGACCAGTTTCCATTTTGAGGAGGAATCATCATTTCTGCCAGCGCCAGCTGTCATCTGCGTAGTACAGTTGTGTGGCGGAGCCTGTTTAGGCAGCATACGGGGAAGCCAGCCACCTTGTCTGGCTTTGCACTGCACCGAGAGTGTAAGCAGCTGGGTATTGCATATCCATGGTAATAAACAAGGGCTCTCACGGGAATTTTCCAGCCACATTAGCCTTCATGCAAAATAGATTCTCACACTCTCCCTTGCAGGCGTTAGAGCAGCGGGGATGTGCCTTGGGCCACATAAGCCCTATGGAGTTGAAGAGTGAGCAGTGAATAAAGAGCAGGAGCCAGTTAATACTGCTAGACCGCGAGGTACTGGTGTGTCTTTACCGTGCTAAACACAAAGGGAGGCAGGACCAACAAGGCAATAAAGACTATTTGGCTGCCTTCTGCTTCCAAGGCCCTTGACAGCATTGACCAGAGCCCACCCAGAGCTGGGAAGGGGTTGCCCAACCTCAGCCGTCTGGGGCTGCCGAGGTAGAAAGCACCCTTGGATGAGCTTGTTCTCCAGGACAAGGTTTCTAGCGCACACAGCACATTAGTAGCCACTGTGTATCCTCTGGCCCTTTCACAGTCATCCCTGCACTCTCTGTCCCCTGGGACACTTGATTTATCACTGCTGTTTCTAGTCCTGGCCATGCCTATACCATCATCTCCCACATCTGCCAGCCAGGGACCCCTGCACAGCGCCAGTAGACCAGATGAGGAATGATCCTTGCTCTGTGCTGACCCTGGGGAGCTGGGAAACATCTGGCTGGGTCCTCCTGCCAGCAGTAACAGCTCTCAGAGCATCAGCTGATGTTTCACCTGCTTACACCAGGGGGGGATTTAGGTCTCAGTGACCCCTGAGCCTCCCACAGGCTTAGGTCTCCCCACAGAATAAAACCCAGGAGTGCCTGATCACGTGCAAACCTGAGCAGGAACCAGGTTTTCATGATTCCCGGCACCTCCGGGGGACAGGGGGATCTTTCCACAATGTGCTGATGTTCCTTTAGCTCTGCAATTGTGTTTTTCTTGCCTAAGTCAATGCTTTTTGCACAGTAAAGGTTTTTTTTTTTTTTTTCTGGGTAATAAGCAGCAGCCAGAGAAGAAAGCAAATGAATGCTTTCGGGTTTAGTGTCTCATAAATCATTTTTCAAAAGCTGCTCTCAGATCCCAGCAGGGCCTATGGCCAGAGGTGGAAAAAAAAAATCTGCTCTAGCCCCCAGCCTGTTCCTGATAACGCTGGTCTCATGGAAACAAGTTACCTGGAGGCTCCTCCACTGATCCCTAGCTACATTTTCTTGACCAAGTGAGGACCTGGCTGCACTAAGGGGTTTGGGTCCCTCCCCAAGCTGAAGAGCAGGGCTGGTGGACACAAGGGCAGCGCAGCCCCATGGGACCCATGTTGGAGGAGTGCAGGGCAGGGTTGGGTAATTCACACACACACACACACACACACACACACACACGCTGTATTGATGTTATCAAATCCCTTCCCCTGCCTACCAAAATGCAGCCACATCAGGAGAAGCAGCAGAGGGGTCACTTACCAGCATACAAAACTCCAAAGAGATGAAGTGAAGCAGAAAAAGAAAGGTAAATCCAGCCAGAACCAGCGAAAAGTAATGCCAAGGACAATTCTGCACAGCGCTTGGTGTCCAAAATAAGTGCTGTCATTCCTGAAAAATGTGGGAGAAGTCAAACTATCCTTACTCATTTCAAATGGCACAGTCATCTGTCTAAGTCTGATGTTGACTTATACCTTTCTCAGAATATTTTCTTCAACAAAACGCAAGTGTTGAGGATTAATGATTTATTCTGAGTAACTGGTGGAAGGCAGCAGAGTGCATCCAAAGCCAGTTCATAAATTGGGAAGGAGGAGGTGACGATTTGTCTTCTCCGTCCCTGGGACCAGCACAGAAAAGTAATTGCCTTCATTTGCAACAAGACAACTTAGGTGATCTATTAGGGGAAAAAACCCTTCTGAACACTAACCGGAACAGATAGCAGTTTGAGAACAGATAAGATTAATAACTCTTTTGAGCCACCTGGACTTACCTGGCCCTATGGATGCTGTGGTACAGCCCCACTTCCAGGGTCCTTCAGGTTTTCTAACACTCGGCTGTTAATACGGAGTCCCTTGGCACACGCACAGTGACTCACTCCCCCGTAACCCTCAAGCCTTTCGGAGATATTCTGCCTCGGCGAGTCTTGATTAATAAACAAAATGTTCATGTTTTTATGTGGAAAGCAAAACACGGGATTAGTGATACTAGAGAGCTATAATCAAACCATTCCACACCGATGAATAATATGTGTACAGTAACAAATGCTTGCTAAACACCCCATGCCAATGCTGATGTATTTTTCATAATTGTTCAGGACAAATGAGCAGTAAACACTTCCAGAAGCTGTAGCGATAAATATATCAAATTCGTTAGCCTATATTTTTTCCCTAGAAGACAGCTAAACCGACATATTTCACTGCAATCTAACCCACACCCTGCAAAAATACTACGCATACTTGTTACAAAAATCTGAGCCTAAAAAAACCATCCCAAATGTCAGAAGCTGCCAGGGAGCAGGGCAGGGATCCTGTCAATCCCTGGGCCGCTGCGTCCTCCCCATCTCTCACCACCAGCCCATGAGGCTTCATTTTGTCACCTCCCGTTCAGTAATGAAAATAGGCTCTTGGCTGCATCCCATCGATTTTAGGTATTGTCTGTCAAACGTGCTGGGGAGACCAGACGGAACGAGGTCTTGAGCTCTCTTGGTGTCAGCGGTGGAGAAGTTATAGACAGTGGCACGTGAGCAGAGTGGGACGTTTGCAGGGATGCAGTGGAAGCAGCCGTCTGTCTGAGGCTCCGCTACGTTATTTACGCGGTGACACAAACTAAAATGAGTACACGGAAACCTTCAAAGCTGCAATTTACCTAACCGAGCACTACAGAGCAGCAGCCAGCGCACAGTCCGGGCTGGGGACCTTTTGGTCACGGTGCTGCCAAGAGGGTAGTGATATCAAAGCAGGATGAATGGGAAATGGAGTAGTATTTTTTCATTCGAATTCTCAGTGATTGTTCATGGCCAGTGCCGGAGCTGTGCTAGGCCTCCTGACTCTTAATTGGCTTTTTTTTTTTTTTAAAAAAAAACCCACATTTGACAGGGGACCCTTTCCAGCATAGTCGTTATTTCGATACATGCATTTTTTTGAAAGAAAAGTGGGATTGTTTTAATACATTTCCACCTTTAACTCTTCTCAACCAGTGAATTTATTTTGTTTATCAAGGAGTTTCCCCAGTTTTAGGAGCCACGCTCCAAAGGGAGGAGCCGGCACACGGTACCGGGCAGGGGGCAGCTGCCGGCCCCACAGCCGGCCCCAGATTGCCCTCTTCTCCCGAGACCCAGCTCAGCGAGGCAGCGTGGCTGGAGATGGACGGGGCAGAGAAGCAGCCTTTAACCCAACAAAAAAATGTTAAATAATTAAAAGCACCTCTAAAGAAAGAGTAACCACTTCAAGGCAGTTAAAGTATCTACATACCCCGTCCCTGGTGAGGTCGGGGGGAGTTTTGCCCGACTCCTCCACTGCATCAAGGTGACAGACCGGTGTGCTGGGCTCCGTCCTCCTTGCCCTGGGCTCTCCCCCCAGCCTGCCTTGCTCCCCTTCCTCCCCACTCCAAGCTTTCCCAACCAGGTGAAAATGTTACCGCTGGACCTTAAAACTCCTTATTCATGTTCCCTCCCTCCAAAAAGCACTTCCCGATGGGTTTCACGGGAGCCAGAAGGGCTCTGCATGAATTCGGAAAGGCTTTTTGGTCCGGAGACCCATGCTAGTCGCAGACTGTCTGCCTCTTACCGAGCAGGGAGCTCCCGTTTTGCTGATGGAGGGGCTCCAGCCTCTCCACCGCACAGGCAGCGAATGCTGACGCACGGTGAGTAATTTCACCATAATAACCTCGCCGTGGTACCGCACAGCTGCCCTTCTGCTAAGTGCTAGGTCCTCCCTCAGCCAAGTGCAGGAAGCCCAGCGCACCGGCTCCGGCAGGCTGGGGAGCACTTTGGGCTCTTCTCTCAGCAGTAATGCTTCTTCCTCACCAGGAACTCTGACTTTCAGTATTTTTCTGGGATATTGGGAACCAAATGATTGTCAATTACAAGAGCAAGAAGCAAGATGTTTCCTTGTTTAATCACTTGCTCTGAAAGTTTCCGATGCATCTGTGCACTATGCTGTTTCCCATGAACTGTGCTTGGTCTTCAGGTTGCTGCGTGTGGTTAGCTCAGGCGAAGGCTTCTCTTGCCCAACAGATCGGCAGCACTGCTGAACACAGGGCAGTAAGAGAGCTGGCACTGAAGCTCAGAGCAGTCAGGTCACAGCATCACCCTCACTGCCCCGCTGGGCACCAGGCAAGGTCTTGGTGAGCCCATGATCATCCAGTCTTGTCTTTTCCTCTTCGGGTGTAAGCCCAAATCCTGTTCAACCCATCCAGCCCCTTGCGGTGGTGGCCCTGGCAGCAATGCTGGGCAGACCCTGGGGAAGCGTCACTAACCCCCCCGGAGATGCCCCCAGGGGCTGGATCTCTGCCGAGCCCATTGGTGGCCAGCCCTGACTGAGCAGTGAAAAGCAAAGTTTCCAAGGGAAGCTCCAAGTTGTGTTCTCCATCCACCCTGGGTTGCCACTGGGTCCCAAAGAACAGGACCGCTGCAATTTATCCCACCGAGAGCCTCCCATTAAGACACCAGCGCCCACCAACAGGCAAGTCCTGTTCTAGCTCCGACTCTTGGGCATCTCTCCTCATGCCTTAATGAGTCCACACACAATAATTTCCAGGCACCTACTTCCCCCGTCCCACTCCTCAGCCCTTCCACAGCCAGTGAACCCTTTCTTTAAGTTACAGAGCGGAGGAAAGCTTTCACTGAGCTGCTCGAAGAAATCAACACCAGAAGCAGACTCAAGCAGCTGTATGGACTATTCCCTCCCTCCCTACAGCACACACCAGAGCAGGAATTCACTGGAGGAGGACTGCATTTAAAAACAGTGGTGGCGAACACAACCTCTCCACGTTGCTGCAGAAATTCAGGGTAACACAGAGGCACCAAAGCACATCCCATCACCAGATGAAAGCCAGCAGTTACTGCCCGCTTCATCACAGCCCGTTCCTCTCACACACACATTCAGCTCCAACAGCCAGCAAAGAGGCCACATACTGCTTTGGAAATGTCACTGCTTTTCTTTTTCCCCCCCCAGTTTGTCAGTGATAGTTAAACCGTCAATATACATCACTTCTCAATATATAAATTTGCAGAAGACGATGGAGGCAGGATGCTTTTTCTGTATGAGAGCTGCAGAAGGGCAGTGGTACCCCTGAGGGATGCAGTCCCCTGTGCGGTCCTGTAGAAGTGAGCCGCTCTGGGGACTGAAGTCAAGAATTTTGGGGTTTTCAGAGTCAGAGAGGGGCTGCTGCTAGCTGGGGCTGTGCTGTGCCTCCTGCCCCACACCGGGGCTGTTTCTTAGTCACTCCAATAAAATACAGCCTTGAGCCAGTCCAGCTCCTACCCAGGGCAAAGAGAACGGCGTCCCAGGTGGGCTGCTCCAGGCACGTCACTTCAGCAGGCCCACAGGCTGTCAAAGCCGTGGGCTCGTGACAGGGATCCGCGTGCCACCCTGCGAGAGCCCAGGGTGGCAGATCCAGCCCCCCGCTGACACAGCAGCTCTCATTTTGGGGACTACAGCTGAAGAGTCACTCCAGAACTGCAGCCATTCTCAGGGCCTCTTTCTGTGTTTCTCCCTAGTCGAGAAACAGCGGGCAGCAAGGGGACACGGACGGAGCCCGGCGACTCGGCCGCATGGCCAGGCTGCTCAGCATCGTCTCCATTATCCTGGGGACCATCATCATCGTGCTCTACATTTCACTCAGCTTCAGAGGTAACATTTCCTTTTCTTTCCCCCAGCCCAGTTAGAGCAGGAACTTCACCTGGCTCCTGTCCCCAGCCCAGTGTCTAGGACTCACCTGCTGAGCATTTGCCACCACCCTAGGGCAGGTGGCGCTCCATTCCACCCCAGCTGCAGTGGTAGGGCACTAAGCACCTGTGTGGTCCATGCTGGTTTGATCGTCTCCAGATGCACACACGCATGTAAAACACCTCGGAGAATGGTTTCCTTCCAGGAACAACACACACTGTTCAAATGACCCAAATGGAAAGTCCTCTTTGTGCTGTCCCATAGTGCAGTGGTGACCATACAAGGTCCCCCTGGCAAAAGTTCTTGCCCTCCTGGCAAAGGCTGTGGTGGGTTTCGAAGTGTGTAGTGTGGTAAAAACAAAGCGTTTCAGGACACAAAGCAACCTGCCCAGAAATGCAACCCCAAAACATTTGGGGAACCTCCCAAACGCAAACTCACCTGCCAAACCAGCATGCAACTTAGGCAAAGGGGAACCTCAGAAACACGCAAAGCCCAAACCAAGAGCATAAGGGAAACATCTGTGACTGCTGGAAGCTGCCCTAAGACTCTCTTTATTTTACAGTTTCCTAGAAGACGTTTTAGCATGCAAATACCTCGAAGAGGAGGAAGACAACTTTCCTTTTGGGGTTTTTACTTTCAGCCTTGCAACAAAAAATTGTCACAGTGTAGGTGGGCAGCCCTGGACAGCCTGCTCTGGAGCGCCGTCTGAAGGAACGCATGCTTCTACTTCACCGCCTCTTGGAAATGAGTTTGTACAAGTGATGGGATAAAAAAGATCACAAGAAGGAATGGGAATGAACATCGCACGCCAAGCAGAGAGGAGAAGGGGGAAATGCACTACCTCATTCCCCTCCAGCAAAACTCACGGAGTGGGGAGACCACTAAAGTACAAGAGGAGGAGAGAGTTTCAAGAACGAAGCTTATTTTAAAAGAAAAATTCAAGGCGGGGAGAGGACATTTTGAAGAATCCTCCTAAGAATTTTGGCACAAGTCACTGAATTTTTGGGGGGTTGTTGGTTTTTAAATCGTCAAATTCTCTGTCTCTACAAAACAAACAAACAAACAAAAAACAAAGCTCAAACTGCCGTCAGGAGCGGAGAGCTGTTCCACGGAGGAGGAGGGAGAGCAGAGCTGCAGCAGGACCACGGCTCTGCTCCGAACAAAACGCAGCCGCAAAAGCTGGAGGATGTGGTGGGTGCTTTTGTATTTTTGATGAAAAAAAAAAAAAAAAAAGAGACAATGACCATTTGCATGCCTTTGGGAATGTTCTCCGTGTCTGTTCCTACGAGCTCTTTTATCACTTAGGGCAGAGCTCAGAGCTGGCAGAGCAGGACGTTGCTGCATGAGAACGCCAGGCTCCTCCTCACCTGCTTCCCACGGTGGGGTTTTTAATGGAAGGAAAAATAATGCTTTCTCTATGAAACCACCCATTTCTCTCTCTGTGCACCCAAAGTGAGGTTAATACTCATGGCGCTGAGAAAAGAGCCTGGTTAATCTGTAGCAGCAGTACAAGGGCACAGAGAGCCCGTTCTACCCACTTACACATTTGTGTCATGTCATGTCCATCACACAAAAGCTTCAGCGTGATCCAGCCCCCGCCACTGTCAGTGCTTATCTCCCCGACCCTTTCAGGCTTCAGTTTAGGGTTTTCCAGGAGATTTCCAGAGGCACAGAGGAGTTTAAGATCCCCGCTCCTGTCCTTGCACCCTCACATGCTCTTCTGCATCTCTGGAAATCTCCAGCATCCCCGGAGCAGGCTGGGGATGGTTCCATAAGTAGTATTATTTTTTAATGTTTTATATTTAACATAACAAGAAAATAGACTTAGCTCCTCTCGATCCGCCTATACGTACCCCGCGCCTCGCCACGTCTTCCACAATACGCGGCTCCTCGGCCGTTTCCCGCAGGATCCGACCCCGACACGCTCTCTCCAGTCCCATCACCTCTTCTTCCTCCTCACCTGGTCCTTGCCGCGGGTTGTTACTGGGCTTGGTCCTCTATCCGGCCACCCAGACTATGCAAAGTTTCATCGCCTGTTATTTTATTCAGGCTTTGTAGATGGCTTCTGGCCATATCCATTGGCTCCGTATTAGCCGAGCCTCTCTTTTATCAAAACTTTGCGGGCACAAGTACGTGGCCAAGGGCTGCACTCCCCGGCCTTTCTGTTGTCTCCAGCTGACAGCCTGGGACCTACAAATATGGACTGCAGTGAAAAATAAGGTGTTTCAGGGCACTTCTGCTCCCCACCAACAATCTCCTGAAAAAAAAACCCCACCAAACCTTAGACCCAATCGAATGCTTCCAAGGGCTCGTCTACACGGAGAATCTACCGCACACCATAAGAAACTTCACACCGTGGTACCTGCTTGGCACTGACTTCTTCTCTGGAGTATGTGAGTGGGCACATGTGCGCCCGTGGGGTTAGCACAGGGTGGGGGTCCACAGTAAATCCACGCTGTAGTTACTCTGTAGTAACTAACGGGCAAAGCCACGGGCATCGCTGTGGAAATTCTCTTGTCACCTGGCTGATTGCTCCTCTTCAAAGTGTTCTCTTTTGCTAGGCGTTATTTGAATCCCGGGGGTAATAAAGCCAAATCTCCTAGAGACGCTGTTAACATATTTTCTCTACATTAAAAGGGATTCCAGGGACTCAGAGCAATAGCACATCACTACAGCACCTTCTTGGGCTCCACTCCCATCCACCCCTCTACCACTGCTTTGTTACAAACTATTGGCTTCTGAAATGGACCAAATTTGCAACCTTCCTTTTTGCAATTCATTTTTTGTGAGCTTCAGCAGACCGGGGCCACTGAGCGCTGCTGGGTTTGAGCTCCCACCCACAGCCACTGCCAGGGTGCCCCTGGGCACCAGAGCTCTTCTTCTTGAGCTCATCAGAAACCCTCCCTTGGAGATTCAAACTCTGAACTCCTGGTTGATGAAATCCCATCAAATCCCCCAGACATTTCCTTCTTTAACGCTTGAACACAAAAGCTGCTTGCTGGGAAACACACATTGTTTCTTCTGAGATACGTAAAGGCAGTGCTGCCTGTCTGTGCATCTTCTGCCCTTTGCTCTTTGAGCTGCTGAAATTCAGTTTATGGTAAGAGCCGAGCAAGCTCCTCCTTGGGCAGGAAGAGCCGACATTCAGGGAAAACTGCCGCAATGAGTTATAGCACTTCAGAGCGCCAAGTATTTACTAAGTAAGAATTTAAATGCTCTTTTATCATTATATAAAGCCTTTCATCTAAAGTGCTTTACCACATTTAAAGGATTAAACCTTGCCACCCCCCACGAGGTGGGTTAGCATTACGCTGCTCTAATTGCACGGATGGCAAAGTTGCTCAAAGTCACGTGCACTGTACAGCTCCAAAAAGAAACCCATTTTTCTTCCTCCTCCCCAGTAGAACCATGTATGAATACAGATATCCTTTGAACCTGATCTTTCCAAAGGCAAACACACGCTGCACTTCAAAATGGACTGGGATACCTGCAGTTGTAGGAATGAGGGGGCTTTGCGAGGCAGCTACGATGGTCCTTGCCAGGAGGAGCCCCAGGGTGGTGGAGCACAGAGCAGCAGAGGGACACGAATTCATCTGAACGCAGGAGAAGGCAAAAGATTTCCCCAAAAAAACCACGGATGCATGCACCCAAACGTGGTTTGTGCCTCCTGTCTTAGCCTGCGTCATTGGGCTGCTGAGGCAACTGCTTCTCATCTCACTATTAAGTGTAATAAAAAAGAAAAACTAAGACACTGAAATTCCTTCAATTTTAAATCTTTCTGATTAGATGCAATTGCACTGCTCTGCACTCTTGCATACAGCTTTTTGGTTCTTATCCTGCACTTAAATCCAGGGGAAAGCCCCTACAGTTACTCCGGACAGAATATTTTCTCTCCTGGTACCGTGGCTGTGCAGCGCGAGAGACTAAACTCCCCAGCGTTATCTGGAAAGTCTCTCCTCCTGCTCTCCCCCAATTTCCCCATAATATTTCGCAGCCTGATGTTTTGCAAAAGGTTTTGCCGCTAGATCCTTGCTCTCCACATCACACAGGGTTTTCGCCCAGCTCAGCTGCCTGTTTGGCTCTTTCGGGTGCGTTAGCTTGTGTTTGCGAAGGAAGAAGTTGCTGAAGCCCCAATCCTTGACGCGCACCTCACCTCCGACTGTGTTATGAGGAGCTAAATCATGGCAGGACTTCATCCTGAGGCCACCAGCAGGTATGGTTCCTCCTTTGGTCTACATCTGGGGAACAGCAGGACCCCTTCGGACTTTTTGCTGATTCAGCATTCACCTAAGCACGATCATCTTGCTTTCCACATCCAGGCACAACTGCTCCTCTCCTTAACTTTGTTTTTAGCGCACAGGAGGGCAATCACAAAAAGTATGTCATGAAAAGACTTTCTCTTCTCCATGGCCACAAACAAGCCCTATTAACTTATGCCACAGCCCTTTGCCACCTGCTGCAGCCTCTTCTAAGCACGTTAGAATCAAGTTTTCTGTGTTTGAGACTATAAGAGTCATGAAATCCTCAGGGTTCAGCCAACTTTTACCCCCTAGTGAAGCAGGCAATAGGGGAGAGGCGAGAGATCCAAGCGCTGCGGTGGCAATCCAGCCTTACCTGACAGCGCAGTTGAGCTGGTAGGAGGATAGCTTGCCGAAGAGATGGAGAAGGTGGGAAACGTCTCTAAATGTAAATTGAAGTAGGAGTTACGATCGACAAGTGTGAGGTCCTGGTGGGATATAAATACACAGCTTGCACTGCTCGGGAAAGAGTCTCCAAGCAGAGCGCGCGGCTGATGGGGCCTCTCTGGCACTGGTGTCCCTGGGCTCTTCTTCCCAGAGTTTGGGGGACAGTTGGGCTCTGTGGGGTGGCACAGAAGAGCCCTTGCTGGGTATAGCAACGCTAGATCAAAGGCTTAAGCTGAAGGAGTGATTTGCTGCTGCCAAGCAGACGAGCTAGCTCAGTTTCATACCAGCTTCTCACAGGATGCCACGACCGATGGTCAGAAAAGGTCTGGCACGAGTCAGTTGGTCACAGCAACACACTGGCTGGTGCTCGCCCGGGTGCCTGCAGAGTAGACCAAAGGGATTTGAGCACAAAGGGAGGAAAGAAAGCGACAAACGACTGGATTTCAAAGTTTCCTGTGTTAATGATGTTTTCTTTTTCTGGTCGGTATTTCACTCCGTTTCAATTTAGCCCTCTCTCCCCATCTCTGCGAGTTTAACGTGCTTTCCCCTCAGCATTTCTACCCCTAGAGCAATGCGCGAGTCTCACAGGCTTTTCCCTCCCATCCTCTGCCTTTCCTTTACTGCAGGACGGGTCTTGTTGGGGTAGGGAACCTGCTCCTCTAAGGCTCTGACCCAGGCTGGCTGTGCACTGCCACATGTGCCACTGCCATAGGTGACCTTCCAAATAGGGACTTCTCCACATAGAGAAGAGGAGCAGATCCTGCCTTTTAGATAAAATTCAAACTCCGTTTCCATTCGGTCTGAGCCCAGGCAGAGGCTGCAGAAACGCAGCCACTGGGCTGGTCCCACCACTTTCTTTATTTCTTTTTTTTTTCCCTGATACCCCCAACCTTGCCATATCACTTTGTTACTTATCACAGACCCACAGCCAGGGCTGCACAGGCGAGCTGAAATAATTTCAGATTGAAGGTCGATTTTCTTTCAGCGTACATCCTTTACTTTTGGCAAAGACAGTTAGGGTTGGACTGAAGACTCCCATGCTTGGGCACAAGCCAAGGGGGTGGGGGGGAAAGCAGCCTTTTCAAAGTGGGAATGTTTGTAAAGCATTTGCTGACACCAGTAGGTAGCGGAATTCAAACCTATAAATACCCATCCAAGATAAGAAATATCAGAAAGGGAACGTGTGCAGGATTCACCAAGGCAACCCTGATACCACTTCGGAGCAGGTGCCCTTGTTAGATGGTGCCCAGGCGTCAACCCTTTGCCTGGAAGCGCAGGGTCTGTCCCGTCCCCTCCACTGCCGTCACCACCGTCCATGCACCGGCTCCTCCTGTTTTGAAGCCAAACTGGAAGCGCCGTGTTTCCCACACAGCATGACCACATCAGGAATTGCAGCTGGGCGCTTCTCTTTGCTGATAGATGTTTCTTTTTCTGCAGGATGATATGGTATATCTTATATACTTTCTTTGTATTTCTTGGCATGAGAAAAAAATTAAAATGTAACATGCATGGTCAAAGCTGAACTTGTTTGTTCTGTCTAAATGAGAAAAAAAATTCCAAATTACTCATTTAACTACTGTTGCACACTCTAAGAGCAAGTAGATCAGCTGGTGTTTCGGGGGCAGTGGGTTGCAAATGATACACATAAGCAAAAGGCAGAAGAAAACAGCACGAGTCAGAACAGACAAATGTCCAGACAGATCAGCCTTGTGCTGCAGGGAGAAGCGGCGCTGAGCTCCTCGGGAAGCAGAGCTACCACGGGAGGTCTCCAGCCGGCCGTGCCACGGGGCACAACTGCCCAGGGCAGCAGGAGAAACCCTCCATGCTGGCAGCGCACAGGGATGGGATGGGATGGGGAGTAGCCACTGGGAACTGCTTCCCATTGCTGGCCCTGCCACTGCAGGTCAACAGCATGGCACACAACCGAGTACAAGCGAGCAGATTCCAAATCTGCTCCAAAACTAAATTTATTGATCAAAACTATAGATTTCAAGAAGGCACCGCAATATTTGGTCTCCACTGAAAAAGCCTAAATGCAAGCAGCTCCTAGGAAGCAAGTCCTTTTAAAGTTGCTTCAGCCAAGGCTTAAAAATTCAGCCACTACCAAAAACATTGGGTTTAGTCTTTTCCCAGGAGGAGTTTTTCCAGCCAGTCACACTGGAAGGCTGTTGACTGTGTGTAACCCACACCTTGGGTCACCACCAGTTTATTTTGGCACAGCAGTCAATCAAGGCTACTGATCTGTACTGAAGATTAGTTGCACAACGACTTCATTCAGCTGAATCCTTACACGCTCCTCTGGCTGCACGTCTCTGGCATCCTCCGGGAATGAACAGCAACACAGCTTCCAATCCAGCTCAGCCTGGAGAGAAGACTTGCCAAGACTGAGATGAATTAGTTGTCTTACACAGCTCTCTCCTCTGTAGCAATATGCTCAAGCTGTCCAGACTTCAGGGTAGGACTTACCAGAGGTAACGCAGTCCTGCAGCATCCCAAGGATGACTCCTTCCCTCTCCCAGCATGCACAAAGCACGCACACAGGAGGCAGGTGCCACCACCAGCAGCAGGGATCAAAAATGAGGCTTTACGGCCCCAGAGCAGGCATCAGATGCAGCACTTCCACTCTCATCCATGCCTATGATGGAAAAAGATAGATGTAAATTCTCTGCAACGTTGGCAGCCCGCAGCGTGATTCAGCAACAAACGTACTTAATGGCCCTGCCTGGATGAGATTCCCTCCCGGGCAGAGGCAGATCACCCCACCGAAACGGGCAGAGGCATTAAGGAGCGCCGAGCCCCCAGCTCTGCCGCAGCAGCCCGGGAGGTGCGGGGCTCTGCTCCGCCGCGGGCAGCTCGCCCAACGGAGCCCACCGGGTAAGAACTCAGCCGCAAAGGCTGCAGTGAAAGAGATTCAGCTATTTGACTTGCTGTGGTCACAGCTGGACTGGAAACAATTTCGCCGGTGTTGGCGAGGCAGCAGGGTGAACAGACTGTTCAAGATCACCACTGTGGTCCAAACCCAAATCCCTCGGCCTCTGATGTGACACAGTAGAGCTTTGGTCTGCCTGTCGTTTTCATAGGCAATATTATGACACATACCTCTTTTCCTTTCTTAAAGATGCGAGCTGTAGGGTGTTTTTCTGGAAAGAAAAAAATAAATAGGAACCCCCCCCCAGGTACTCAAAGCCAGAGAGGACGCAGATTAAAAGTTCGTGAACTTTCTGAGAGGAACATAAGGAGAACAGAAAAACGATAAAAGGAACAGTAATTAGCACTTCTAGATCTGCCGCTGCCCGCAACACAAATCCCAGCCTCTGTAAGCCGGAGCTTGTCTCAATATTGGATCTGTCCCTGAGGTTCCCGATGGTTCAGGCAGCACAGCACTGGTGCATCACTGCCCAAACAGCTCCCAGTGAGACAGAGCTGCTCTGCAGCCTCGAACGCGCCGGCAATGAGCTCAGCCTTCCCGTTTATCCCAGAGCCCTTCCCTTACCCCACGCTACCCACCCCCTACCTGCCTCTGTAGCTTGCCAATACGTTTATAACAAATTAACCGTATTTCTTCACTGCGTCCATTCCCCACTGCTTTGAAAACCGCAAATCTAACGAGGTCTGCTGGTTCTTGCTCCTAAACACCCCCACTCCTAACCCCAGCCAGATCAACGTTCTTGATGTTTGGCTTCCCGTAGCAGGGCTGGGGTACCAGCTGCTCACACTCTCCTCCGTCTTTAAGAGCCACCAGCCATGAATACTCACAGCCACGCAGGTCCAAGCTTACCCCACACTCCCCCTATTCCCATTTCGCACTAAGCTCAGCCATCGTATGAAGCCCGTGTTATCCAGCAGCATCCCCTTGCTGCCTCTGCTCACCCAGAAGTGCAAGAGGCATTAGGGCCCTCAGCGACGCGAGCGTGACTACAGGGGAGGTCCAAAGAGCCGCCTTTATTTCTCCCAATGGAGAAAAAAACCTGTAGATGCTTAGAAAATTCAGTGTAAATTACTTCCCGCTATTCAGCAAAGGGACTTGTGGTTGTGGTTGGTGGTACCCATGCGTAACAAAAGTGGGACAGAGTGGTCCTGGTGGGGAGAGCTTTCGAGGAACAGACGCAATTTACATCTCGGCACATGATGTGTGAGGTTGCTTTAAGCCATCTTTGGTCTTCTTCGGGTATTGCTTAAAGAATTCAGCAGGCGAGAAGGCTGAGCAGGAAAGAACAATGGTTTTATCCGCGAGGAGGAGGATTTTACTCACATAAAAACCCCCACACCGTGGAGAGATTTCCCTTCAGTGGCGAGATTCCCCTCGGAGCATCCTGACCGTGTCACCAAAGCAGCTGGGCAGATGCAAGTTCCAGACTTCAAAGACCGAAGCTGACAGCCTCTCCTCTGATGTTTTGCTAAAGAGATGGGAGTGCCAAGTGCTTTAGCCTCCTGTTTTATTAATATGCTGCTCTGATGGGCTCATGTATAATAGATACGCAAAGGAACAGCAAGAGGTTTACATCCAGTTTCCATGTTGCATATGTTTTCTACTAAACACTATAGACTCTGTTCACCTTTTAATGTTTCTCTTCGCTAATGAATTTGCATGAGCTTTGGGGTTCAAGCAAAGGACAAAAAGTTGGTCACCAGTTCCTCAACTGGTTTCCGTGACTTTGCTCCAGACCGGAGCTATGAATTAAAAGCACAGGGAAAACATTTCCATTTTCTCTCTCATTCCAAACACTGGCTGCTGTTGAAGAGCGAGCAGCTACGGGTTTCCTTGGGCACCCTCAAAGCCACGCACAGCCTCTCGGCAAGTCATTTGTGAGGCGCCGGAGCCGAAGCCCTGGGCTGCCGCAGCCACCCAGGCAGCAGCACCGCGCAGTCGCAGCGGGAGAGCTCAGGGCTGCGGAACTGCAGCAGCAGGACCTTGCGACGAGCAGCGCACAAATGTGTCTGACTCTGGTACAGCCCGCTCCGCTCTGCAGAGACACGAGGGGCTCGTAGCCCAGTGCTGGGCCGAAAAATGAAGAGATGGTACCCCAAGCTTCTCCCTACTCACAGAACAGGTTCTGAGCTGTAGTGATTGAAAAGAACAAAGACAAAATTATGTGTGTATGATGGACACCTTCAAAATTTGAAGTTCACCAAACACACTCCTGGTAGGCTCCAGCAAAACAGCAGAGAAAAACTGAATTTGACTTTGTGAGCGTGCCGAATGCATCCGTCTTCCTATTTTCCTACCCAGAATCAACCTTCCCCTTTACAGATGAAGACTGTTTTGCAGCACGACTCTGCACGTTGCCTCCGGTTCAAAGCTGTCACCGCTCCCCTGCAAACACAGTCAGAGCGACAGAGCCACGGCTCCCACATCCACACAGCGAGACAGTTAATCAGGAGTCTAGCCCATCCTACATGGCACGAGGTAGATGTTTGTATCGCGCCTCAAACCCCTTTTTTTTTTTTTTTTTTTTAAATCAGACAAGACATATTTGATAAATGTTGCAGAAGGACCGGTAGTCAGGATTTGTACAATTGAGGAGAGGAGAGCCTGGCTGGCACAGGAAGCTATAAATTGCACCGGCACTGCTCTAAACGAGGACCTTTCCTTTATGGTGGTGACTGCTGGATCCTTCAGAAGACGAAAACTCTATTTTAGGTATTCTAGAGATTGCAGGAATGGAGTAAGGGGGATTTCTCCATGAGCTATGCTACCTAGTTTATGTGAAAAGAAAAAGAAAAAAAGCAAAAAAAAAAAAAAAAGCAAGGAGACTGATGGCCCTCGTTGTCTCCAGCTTAGCTGTTATGTGAGATGCTATTCTTGCTCAAGAGCTGCCGAACGCTTCTGAAGCTTGCAAAGTTGTTTGCTTTAATAGCACACAGCGTGAAACAAAGCAAAGACGGGAAGTCTTCCCAGCGAAATGCCTCCTTCTGCTGAGCTCGCTGTATCTCGCTGCCTCTTGGAAATGTTTAATTATAGGCTGCAGATTCTAAAGCATTTTCTTCCAATTATTGGGGCTCCAATCCAATTTCATAAACCCCGTATTTTATACTCCCTCCCAGTGAGGATCGATGCAAACGGATCACTTCATCAATTCCAGTCGGGCAGAAAAACAAAGCAGCACCTCACCTGCCGCACTGTAGTTCAGTACCAGTCAAAGAGCGGGCCCAGGTACACAGCAAACCGTAACAAAATTAAAGGAACGTTGGTAAGACCCGGGATCTTTAAAGCTCTAAAGTGATGCTCTACTTTTACCTTAATTTTTGACTGCAAAACATGCAGCAGGTATAAGCTGGAGCATCCCAAAACCTGAGTTAACAGCTGTGGAATTGGCTCTTCCTCCCCTGCCCTGGCGGTGGCTCCTCTCAGCCTCTCCCCGACCGCAGCCAGGACAGCTCTCCCCCATGAAGGGCACCGGTGGCACCAGTTAGGGTGGTTAAGGACCATCTGAGGAAGCGTGGGGGAAGTTCCTTCCCCTGGGAGGTGGCTGTGTCTGTGCTCAGACCCGAGGAGGCGGATGGTGGCGCGGAACGGCCAACGCCTGCCCCTCTGATAGCGCAAAACGCACGGCGATGCTCCGCCAGCAGAGACACAGCTGCCTCCAGGAGCCTCAGATTTTCCAAGGCCAAACAGACACACGTACCTGAACAAACAAAAAAGAGCTGAATACCAAAATCCCCTCAGCAGCATCCCTCGCATCCCTCCTCCTTTCCCCTCCCAGAGGCACCGCGGCACAACTCGAGCCGAAGTATCCCTGAAGTATTACAAGAATTGATCATCCCCCAAATGTGTGTTGTTTGTTTTTTTTTTTTGTTCTTGTGGTTTTTTTGGTGTTTTTTTGTTTTGTTTTGTTTGTTGTTGGTTTGTTTGTTTGTTTTGAAAACCCCAACAATCTAAGCCAACATGTAGGCTTAAAAATTATTTCCTGAAATGCACGGGAACGCAGGCAGAGCTGGCCAGCAGACCCCTCAGTCCTGCCGCAAGGGACAGACACAACCTGAAGGGGCGGTCGCTGCCTGAATACAAAGCCCGATTTATTTCGAGAGGGCAGGCACGCACCGGGAATGGTCTCTGCCGCAGGCTGAGCGCCCTCCCGCCTTCTGCCTCTTTCTAAGCTACATTTCTTTACATAAGCAGTGCATGCTTTTATAGACCTGACTCACAAACCTCCCCACCTCAGTAATATTTTAAAGTAAATTTAGCACTGGTGATACATGCCTGACCTAGAGGGAACTCCATTTATAGCGCAGCGGGGAGATATCCACGTCTACCCCCTCCTGCACTTGGCCTCTCTGCTCGGGTGTTCCTCTCGCACCAAGGAGATAGGATGACCACGTCCAAGTGCCGGTTCCACCTCGCGCCTCCACGGGAAGGTGGGGGACACCCACGGGACCTCCCACTTGTTCAGCACCATGACACAGGTACCCGCTGGTCTCCAGCGGCGACAAGGTCCTTGGCATGGTCCAGCTACTTTTTAATGTAATAAACGGTCGTTTGTGTGTTAATAGCCGGACCCGCCAGGGACACCGCATCAGCACTTTCACAGCTACTCACGATTTCGGTTTACACCTGCAATATTCCTGAGCATCCTGCAGAGTCTTAAGAAAAGGTTCCCTTAAAAAGCTGACGTTTCAGCAGCATTTCACCCAGAAAGAAGCCAGCTCAGCACAGGTCTGAAGTCAGAGGGATCTGTAGCAAATGACACACGCGGGCACACGGACCAGCGAACGCCTAAAGAAAGTTGCCACTGTACAGCCAGCAGCTCAGCAGGGCTTTGCAACCCACAGCGAGGAGCTTCTAGTTCTTTTCAGAGAAATACTAGAAGAAAGAACTTCCTTTTCTTTAGAAAGACAAAAGATGAAGAATATCGTCCCCACTTCCAAGAACTTCCCATCAGACGGATGGGTATGGGCAAGGAAGATAAGGAAAGAAACAAAACATCGGAAGGGACCAAACCTACCTGTTTACCTCACTTGCGGAAGCGCACGCTGTGCACCGAAGCAGTTATCAGTGAATTTTCAGCTACAGCTCTGGGTGTGGCTCTGATCGATAAGCTTCATGTCACCCCGGGACAGCCTTTCTGGACTTCAACGGAAGGATAAATTTTTTTTTAAAACAAATGAAAATTATGACACTAAAAATAAATTCCTATGTTTGGAATGGCTGGTTGAAGCCAACCGCCCAGGAAGCGAGAGGAGAACGTGACGGGCAGTGCAGTGAGCAAAGGTAAAGCGACACAAGATGTAAGACCTAAACGGCCAACACTGCAGAAGACCTCTCAAAAATCACACCACTGACCGACAGAGGATTCGCAGGGCGTGAAAGCCAAGACAACCCACAATGAGAACACTGCAAATACCGTTTCAAAGGCAGAGGGGCTTCGATTACAGCCAGACTTCTCCTGCTTTCCTAGCAGCGCTACCAAAACTGGGTTAGCAAAGCCTCAGGGTCCCATTAAGAACAAAGAGCAGGGAGGGCTGCAACGACAGGGGAAAATTAAGCAAGGAATGAGCAGCCGCACACACGCTCGTAACGCTAACAGCTTGCGAAGAAGGGGGAAGATGAAGGCAGCAGCAGGCTCCGAGTGTTTAATGAGCACAGCCCGGGCGCTGAGGCGCAAGCACCGGCAGCGCAGCTTTTCCACCCAAAGACCCCGGCTTTGGATAAAGGGCTGGCATCCAGAAAATGTAAATACCTACGGTAAACATCGAGATTTGCTCTTAAAACATTCAAAAAATCAAGTCCACGCAGCAGCGCGTCTCCCCCGTTCAGCAAAACGCATAAAACAAAGACGCTCCTGTCTCTCCCTATGAATTTCTAATGGAGCGCTCGGCTCCCTTTCAGCAGGAAATCGGCTCGTGGAATTGCAGCAGGACTAAAGGAGCAGAGCATGGCTCATCCATAATGCACGAACACCCACTGCGCCGGAGCTTGTCAGGAAGGACAGCAGCTTTCAATACGAACAACAGTATTCTGGGAGGCGGATGGTTAAAAATATATATCTTACGCCTGTGCCACTATAAATTATTGACTGTACGGGGAGTTGGAAAAAAGGATTCAGCTCCATTAATAATTTATTTTCTAATCCAAAAGAAGATGGAATTTTATGCACCACTTATTACCACTGCCACAACTGGAAAAAACTAACTGCACCTCCCACTATCTGAAACCAGAATTGCCTTTCCATTTTCGAAAGGTTTTGAAGTTTCTTCTCTAACTTGAAACGTACAGTCAAAGCCTTCCCTCGAGAAAGCATCTGGTCATTCCTGAATATTTAGTAGGCACATTAAGGATACGGAAATCTCTCTCTGCTATAAAGCAGCACTACAGGCACAGCACGACAGCTCTGAAATGAAGAGAACTACCTCTCTTCACTCCGAGCCTTACGCAAATAGACAGGTATCACACCGCCAGGCAGATTTTCTTGTTTGAGAAAATAAATTTGAGTGGCATTGAAAGATTTAGCACCAATTGCAAAACCACCAGATTACAGATGGGTCCTTCAGGCACGACGCTGCCTGGTTTGAACGCCTGAGGATGGAGGCGGTCCAGACCACAGCATGGCTAGAAAACTACGATAGAAGCTCACAGAGTATTTACAATTGCTTGTACCGTGTTCAAAGTATTGACTTATTTTTGGTGTTTGTGTTGTGATTGCAGAAAGGGGGGAGGGAGGAGGGGAATGGTACCAAACTGCCGAGAAGTGTGTTAAAAAGGGGGGGAGGCACTTTATGCCTAGAAGGCTCTTCAAATCAACATCCATTTTGGCGTGCGTTTGGGAATTAAATGTTTTATACTATGGATATATAGAATACTTTTTAAAGCTTACCTGTAAAGAAAACCATCTTCGTCCCACTTGCCAAAGAGCAGCAAGAAAAGATTCATGACTGTGTTCAGCTCCTTCCGACGTGGATGCCTGAAACAGAAGGGGAGAGGGGAGCCCGGGTCTGCAGACGCAGGCAGGAGGAACACGTTCCACCAGACCGAGCGTTCTGGGTCATGAAATGCTCCATCACATCTGATATTTGGTACAGAACTGGAGAACACACTAATTCACATGTTCAGTGACAGTCCCAAACTGGAGAGATTAATCTTCCCTGCACCTTCCCTGAAGTTTAGGCAGGCAACGATTGTCACGGGGAAAGAACCAAGCACCCTGCTTAGAATTCTAATTTATTATTAAATTACATATCAAAGCTTTTTTTAATACATACAGAGAATGCACAATAGGTGAGAACAAAAATAATTACAGTTACAATAAAATAAGTTTCAAGAAGCTATATGAAAAGCAAAAAAACCAGAAAGTGCAATCAGAAACTCATTTACAAGAATCCGGACTGGGATATTTTGTGAGAAAGGGTTTTATTTTTCGTCTCGAGTGTTTATTTAAACTGCTTTCCTCACTCAGTAGTAGACAGACCAACAGCCACTTACGTATTCAGAACCGAAAGCATCACCACAGGTTTCAAATATCCAGTTGACAGGAGAGATACAGGGCACCAAGAGGACCTGCAGGTGTCACCTAGAATATGGCTCAGTTTTGTCTCAGTATGTCTTTCACTGCAGTCTCCTGTACTGCACATTGCTCAACAGGAACACTGCTCTGAAGGATTTCATAATCCCATACTGTTATGAGGAGTTTCGGAATTATTTCCTCCTTCAGAAGCGATGCAGCTGTTACCTCTCCTTCCTGTTTCAAATGAAAACTCAGGGGGGGAAAAAATAATAGTAAAAATAGGAAAAGGTTATGCATCAAGTGATCTTGGGAAACAAGCTGCTAGGCTTAGAGAGTTAAAACAGTCCCGACTAAATGAGTTACACAATCAGAAGTGGTGGCCCAGACTTTGCTCCCTGTGCAGCAGCTTTGGGGGAGCCTGGGGGAGCTTCAGGAACACAGCTCCTCAGAGGACACAGCCCCGGAGCACAAGCTCTCAACAAATTTATCTGAGACTTTCACATCAGCTAAAAATCTACTTTTGGTCTTTCATTTTCAACATCCAGCGAGGAACTGGTTCTTTCTTCTCACAGTAATCTTAAAACCATCCAAAAGAAAGGACTTCTAAAACTACCAATGAAAAATTCTAGTTGATTATTCAGTGTAATGAATCCAGCAGGAATTTATACCACACTTCAATATCCAAAAGCTCCTGAAACCAATAGCTGATTAATAAAAAAGTGTTGTGCCTACCCAGGAAGGGGAAAACTCTCCTATCACCAGAAGCACTGCTTGGTCCCAGAGACACAGAGGATAGTGAAGCCCTGCTGCCCCCGTGCCCGCTCAGCACGCTCCCGGGAAGGGCTGGGGATGAGTTACGGCTGCGGTTTGGGTGACGGCCACACCAACACTCGCTACTGACTGAAGACGCAATACTGGGTGTTGCCCGAATGCCATTCCTATGCTCCAGCAACCAGCGCTTGAAGATCAGATAAACATGTAAAAAAATAGTCAAAAAAGCAATGAGAAAAATATTCCCATCTATGTGCAGCATGGCAGCGAAGGTTATCAATACATCCCTTGTGTTCGAATGCCGAGCTAAGGGGTTGTTGGACAGGTTTAAAGTAGGTGCTTCTGTACTGCCAAGAATAAAGCAGAAATTTAAAGAGTGCGTGTGTGAAATGTGCCCTGTAGAGATGATATGAATTTATTCGCTTCATTTGTATGGCTTAACAATAATTTTCTTAGCACAATTTTATTTGGTTGAGTCACGAAACTGCAACTTTGCCAGGAATTGCAGAAACGAGACTTCTTTCACCGCATTTTTTCCTTAGAGCAAGAGGAACACAACAATGAAAAACTTAAGAGGATATATTTAGTGACAGGAGACATACAACCCTGAATTTTGGGGTTTGAGATTAAATACTACGATCCACTGTTTTCATTTACAGTCCATTGCCCTAACTACACGTCCATGTTATTAGAGACGTTCAGAAGAATTAGCAAGTCTTTCCCCTGGGCTATACGCAAGCACACCACTTCAGAGAGCAAAGCAGAACGCCTGCTCGCATTGCTAGAGGACTACAAGAAGATGATGAAGGGGAAACTACAAGGTTAATTAAATGCATTTTTCAACACAAAACCCTGTCTCAAAACCAATACAAATAAAAACCATGGCGGGGCTGCCAACAGTGAAACCATTTCCAGTAAAGCTTTATCAGAGATAATTCAGCATAGTTCCCTTATTTTATACTAAAATATATCAGTTCCTCCAGAACATTTTCATAACATGAAAAATCAGTTATGTTTACATATTTATTATAATCTATATATTTTCCATAGCAGCTTTTTCACACAATAAGATTAAATATATGCATCAAATAATCAATTAAGTCCAGTAAAAAGACTGGTTATAAGATTAAATAAGTGAATTTATTTACGGTACTGCAGATCTCATATTGCCAACTATATAGCAACCAAATCCTACGAATCCTAAACAGAAGCACGACTGCTGATCAGGGTCCCTTAGGGGGGTGGTGGAATCAGAGAAAAAGCATCGAGAAGAGGTTTGATCTCCCAACACGTAGATTCATTAATAAACCTCCTTTATCCATCAAGGTTTTTCATAAACCCCTTTAATAAACACTTCATTTCAAACCAGGAACATTCCCCAAATCAACCAAATAATCACCCTTTATTTAAAATACAAGCCCCACAGTTTTACACATATTAATTCCAAATGCTTTCTAATCCCAACGACAAGATGACTGATTAGAAATCTCTGTTGACTTTTTAGCACAAAGTTATTAGTCTGCAAAGAAGCCTTCAAATCCATACAAACATTTTAGGCGCAACAGTGTGGTTTTGCACACTACACAGGCACAAGTCTCTACTCCCTCCAACAGGTACTTCACAGACACTATAAAAAGCAGTAAAAAATTGCGTCCATCCCGCTAGACTCTGTTCCATAGGAGAACCTGGAGACTATCTGACATTTGTGGGTAACGACATACATGAAACCTGTTAGGAGCATTGTAAATTGATTGTGAAAAGAGTTAAGTTCTTAGAAAGACATTTCAGTGCCTCAGTTTGAATTTACTGGGTTATGACACGACAGATGGAAAAGGGCTGTTGAAAGAGCAGAAAAATCTGTAATTTGTCAATCTGCAATATCAAAGCCATTCCTGACGTCAGCTTTGTTTAGAGATGCAAACACAACAGGATTCATGTTGCGTGACTGGACAAAAAAAAAAATCCTCCCCCCGCCGATAATGGTAAATAATACTCGTTTCACTATTCATACATTCAACTCTTTACTATGAGGAGTTATGTCCAAAACTTTTGCACGCAGATACACTTGCCTCAGGTATAACCATCATAGTTTTCATTTCCAATTGACAGTTTAGATTATATCCTACTTACGGTGTAAAAATATTAATGCTATTTGAATAACTTTATCTAAATTACAATATAGACTTTTCAAACTGCTTATCACGTCTTTATAAAGACCTTTACGATGCCAGCCAAAATCAAAGTATTTACACCCAAAAGGCTACTTTTAGGTGAACTCATGTTTGGTCACTTTTCAGATGACTGAACACTATAGTAAACAGCTGCTAGGACACTGTGCTCCCTTGTTACAAAGGGGGACCTGTTAGTCCCTTTAAAGCCACAAGAAACCTTATAAATGCCCCTTACAGGGAACACTTGCACATACTCTGTGCGGAAAGTGAACTGAATAGTGAACTGAATAACCCCCCCTTTTTCTTTTTTTTTTTTTTTTTTTTTACTTTGAGGAATTTGTGTGAAGCACAGTTTTCACAGCACAAATTATGCAGAAATAACTAGCATCTGAACCATGAGTTAAAAAAAAAAATTACAGAACATGTATTTAGTAGTAAAGCAACCTGACGGCTTAAAGCTGCAATATTCTTCTCACAGGGCAAAAGTGTTCAGTACTTGGCCTACAGGGGAAACTGCCTTCCTGCTGAGTTTCCACCCAAGGCAAACATAACGATCTTTTTCCACTTACCAGCCAACAACAGACCTCCTCAGCACCGCTGAGCACAGAAACTGTTCTACCTGTTCTGGTAAGCATCCCGTATTTGCTTACCTTGCAGTGAGAAAGGGAATTAAAGATAAACAAATCCCACCAAATTTAACCAAAGGAAGATGTATGGCAGGGAAGGAGAAACACTGCAGCTTCAACCCCAAACCAGTGTCGCAGTCTACCATCAAAAGCTCTAGACATCACGCTGATACTCCCAGCCATGACGATTAGGCTGTTTGAAGTCTGTTGCTTCCCCCACTCACTTTTCCTTGACTGGGGGGAGAGGGATGGCGGTGATGAGTTTAGCAGAGTCCATGGGGGAACATCCATCAATGAAAAGCATATAGCAGCAGTAAGATGGTACAGATGCCAATAATGCCACCCAAGATGAGGGAATCTCGTCGTTTCCGAAGGTTGATCCTTTGAATCAGGCTGTTGACTGCTGGAAACCGATCTTTAAGGAGTCTGAGTCAAGGTCATATCGGCAGACAGTAGCTTCACTAACAAGCCCCAAATTCTGTACGTGGAAATCCCAATACTGCAAGAAACGCAGAACTACTCCCAGGCTGGAGAAAGCAGATACAGTAAAAAACCTGATGGATAGTTAGCAGGGTTACAACTGTACTTCACTAATCGCAGACAATCAGAGAAAAGAGAGAGCAGAACAGCTTAAGAGTTCACATTTACACCGAATTCATCACCTGATCACCTAAATTACCAGCGTTTGATATACTTTAATCTCCCTTATGTAAGGCTTAGTTACTTTTAATACTTATGTTTAAATAAGAGTGAAAAAAAATAAATGGGGCAGTTATATGAAACATCTGTGGAATTTATTTAATGGAATTCTGTTACTGCTGAAGGGAGCAACCGAAGGCATTTGACTGAGAAAATCATACACGTTGCATGACTACACACTGTTCAAGTACAGCACATAGGGAAGAACTCCTCCTACTGTAAAATAATGCAGATGTAAATCTATCTTTTAATGTACAAAATACAATTGCCTACAAGATAATAAGTTTCAGAGCTTCATGTCTTTGGAACCAAGAATCTTTTAAGGCCAAAGCTTATTGAATTTTTTTTTGTTCTTGCCAGTTGCTAAGAACTGTAATGAAATTTATGGGTTACCCAGATACATCTCTTCAGGATGTAATCTGTCTAATCAAATGATGCTAATGTTGTTCTTTGGGCCCTTATGACAGAAAGGAAGGAATAAGTGGGAAAATGGCAAACATGCATGACTTGACAATCCAGCACACTCTTTAGCCATGAGCACAAAATGTAAAGAGAAACCAATAAGCCAAAAACTTAACAAGACTCTGACAGACAAGAGAATACTGAGGTCATGAATACTCTGAGCTGTAAACCACACCAGGCAGCGATGTATGCCAAGCTTCAGCTCTGGACAGCCTTGAAAGGAAAAAGCAAGAAGTAAAGTGAAATTATAGTTTTACAGAAACATACAGCAGGGAAGGCCATAAAACGTTGTTGCAGATCTCTACCTGAAAATTAAGCTACGTTGATTTATACATAGTATTCAAATTTGAGTAAAAACAACTTATTCCCCACACTCATCATTAAGATGCTTCAGTTGGATTATCAAGTGAGAGTGGTAAAAAAAATGGTCTGTTTGTCACTAATGACAATACCAGTACGGGTTATACAGCCATTGACGTCGCAAAGCATTCTGATCCCCAAAAATGACAGAGTGAAAAATTGTACTATACCTCTTCTTATGCACTGGCAGCACAATTTTTTAGGAAAGGATACTAGCCAAGGTATTCATCTTGCTTTGTATTGACTTCAACATCCCTCTCTGTGAAGTCATATTTTCTTTAGTTGCCATGGCAATGCTGGAGGAAAAAAAAGGAAAAAAAAGAGTGGATCAAGTTGTTGGTGCTAAGAATAATCTACAGCTAAAACAAGAGGAAAGCAAGCAGGCAACGCTTCTTTAGAGAACAATGAATGAGGTGAAGCAATATGAATGGAACCACATTTTTTTCCATTAATCTCTATCCTTTACACTTAAATGATTGCTCTTTTATGTAAAGCCATTAGCAACTGCAAACACTGTGATTTCTTGAAACGGGCAGGGTTTTGGCATGTCTCCCCTAGCCCCAACAAAAAACAGTGCTACATTACAAGCAAACCTAAAGGTACTCTTCTGGCATAAGTTTTAAATTTAGAAGTTTGTTTAATCACAGAAGCCCCATACTTACTTTCACTCTACAGAGCATATGAAATGTCTTGTTTGCCATCAGGATATGATGGCTACAGAAGTATTAAGCAAGTAAGAGCTGACTCACAATTAAAAATCAATTTGCAAAGCGAATGTGCTGGTTGAGAGGAGACTTAAGTGCAGTTTGAGGCCCGACACAGCTCACGGAGTTTCACACAGAAGGTTTCTGGACCATCAAGCTGGGACATATGGTCACCAGGTCTTTGGAGACATTTAAACACAATGAAGCGTTGGGATCTACTTGCTTTCACTCAAGATTAACACTGTCCTCTGACTCCAGATAAGTGGACAAAGCCTCAATTCTCCTGCATTAACGTCTCTTCCCAGCAAGCCCCACCTGACTGTTTTCCGTAAGCTGGACTTTAGGGAGCTGGTGTGTAATGACATCATATCAAATGATGCTTCCATCACAGCACAGATAAAATAAATTTTTGAGCTTTGGTCCTAATTAAGAATATCATCCATGGGTAAACGAGTTTTCACACTCTGCTGCTTTATGAATACACGGTCCAGCTGTATCCATATATAAGATAATACAATGCAGGTGAATATAAATCTGATTTACCTATTTCAAACTTAATACATTCTGGAAGTTGGAAAAAAGCACCTGTGCTCTTAAAAATAAAACAGTTGAAGATTTTGAAGAACTACTCAGTTGATAAAAAATTTTCTCTACTTAAGTTTCTCTTCAGCTCATAAACCAGAGTTATAGGATGGAAAATGAAAGGCTAGGCTACTACTTGCAGCCCCAGGTGGTATTTCATGTAGCTACTCTGAATGCAATAGCTTTGTCAAGACAAACTGCACAGACTCATTTACATCTAGAGAAACAGTATATAAAAGTTTAGGCTCTGGAGATACGGTGCTTAAGAAGGAACAGTATGACAAATACTGCTCTCCTTGGCTGGTGTGCATTTCAAAAATAAACAAAATAGGACATAAATACAACATAGCTGCACAATAACTCAAAAAATGACACCTATATTGCTGTTGACTATATCTACATGAATAACAACAATTAAAACAAGTTCCTGGACAAGTTTGTGAGCCTTAAATATGGAGAGAAAGTATTCTGGAAGAATAAAAGTTAAGTGGAATGTCACAATAAGAGACATAAATATGAGAAAAGGTAACTAACGCTGTAATTTCAGAGGAGAACAAACAGATAGGAAAATGCAAAATGCTTCTTTTACCCAATACAGACATCCAAATTTTCAAGAGCATTTTATGCTTGCTTACACTCAGTGTCTGTATACAAACACAATACAAAAATCACAGCTCATGTGAGTATTATTTCTAAGAAGGGGCAGGTACACAGTGCAAGCCTAACATTATTCTCAAGTTCTGCAGTATAAACTGGACGTTGCATTTTACATGAAGCCTTAGTATTTACTACTGAACTCTCTGAATGCACTTCCTTAATACATCTGGTCCTCAAGCACTGTTCTGTCCTGAATTCATCTGGGTTTCAAGGCTTTGGGGTTATCTTTCCGTAACAGTTAAAATGTTGAAATGTCATTTTTCCAGGTATTAGTACTAAAGTAGTTTGGTTGACCTGGCATTTTAGTACTGGAAGGTGATTAAAAAAAACACCTTAGTGTATCTTTCCAGGTAAATCTGGTAGGAAAAGTTACACACACAAACTATATTTGTACACTTATTAAACATAGAACTGGTGCTCCTGACATTTTTAAAACAAAGACCATTCAATACGTTTTATTTCAAGTTTCTCTCTGAAGAGAACAACATTCGGAATGAGCAGCTCTAGGTCATCTGACGTACTACTGGCTTCTCTACCAGGACACTACAGTAAGCATCACAAGAATAGCTGGCAAAAACCAGCGGAGCCAAGCCTAACAATTGTCCTTCAAGGCTTCCAGCAAAAGGTCAGCATCACAGTTCACAAACATCTGAAAGAAGAAAACAGCCCGGATCAATGATCCCTAAAGTAGTTCTGGAGCAGTGAGTTCCTTTGGGCTCCCTTCCATTACATCTGCCTACTCCATCTCAAGTAGCCCTTGATACGGGATTTTCAGCCTTCCCATCATGTGCCAGGCAAACTTTGAGAAAAAAAAAAAAAAAAAAAAATCTTTCAGGTGGAGGCTGCCTTTTCCAACTCTGGTTTTGCCTGTAAAAATGAAGAGAGCACCAAGCCAAAGCCCAGCTGTTATAAGTGGTATGATTTTTGTTTTTAGCAGTAGCAGAATACCTTGGAAAGTGAGACAAGCTCATCACACAGACATACATGAGACATAGGTGACACAAGGGCCAGTCTACGGCTCCCACAGCTTCCAGGTCACAGAAAAGACTCTTCCAAAAGCTCTATACAGCAATTTCTTTTAAATAGAACAACACGCATTGACAGGGCAGATCAATATATTATTTTAAGGTTATATTAGCATTCTGGTAAACTTGGACATACATTAGGAAATTAGGAGTTTATCAGTCGTAAAGAGACTATAAACAGTTTGATAACATGTAGGCAAAACCCTGACATTTTCAATCAGCAGCTCTGTAAGAGCAGATTTAACATCTTAATACTAAGTTTTGAAGTATTAGATTAAAAAAAATAATGGAAGTTTCATGGCAGAACTAATAAAAATCTTCAAGCATTTTTTCTTTTTTACTTTTGAAGTGCCAAATCAGCACAAAGTGAAAGTGAAACTCATAGTTAACTGGAAGCAAGAGGGCTTGCAGTCTCCTCTTTGGTGTTTATAAAGGGGTTGCCAGAATCCATTAACCAATGCTCTTTGTTTCTGCAAAAAGAACAGAAGAAAGTCTACACAGATTCTCCTCTTAGATTGTGTAGTACTGCCACTCAGCACATCGCATGTGCTTGTTCCTGGGGATATACTAACTCACCTAACCCATAACTGCAACTAACTGATTTATTGCATTACACAGGAGAGCCTTTTCAGGGCTAAAATTACAAGAAAAGAAAGTGGAAATTAGATTGGAGGATAAATAAAGAATCACATCATTGCCTATCCCACAGTGCACGAGTATACAAAGAAAACATCTAAGAGAAGGTGTTAACAGAAATTCTGAACAGAGAATAAACTGCTGTGTATCAATACAGAAAAAGCATTTACCAACAAGGGCTGAAAAAGGGGCTACAAAATTAGAACAGTAAATACATCAAATCGTATCATACATGAGAAGATACGGGATTTGACAGATTATATACATTTAGAACTCAGCATACAGGTATTCTAGTTTTCTAAAGTAAAAAGCAACAAGGTCACAAAAACATTACGTTTGCTATTGAGAACGGCACTCAGGAAATTTTGAATTACTAGGAACCACGCTGGAAACAAACAAACAAAAGATTTCCTAAGCTGTACACAGGAAAGTTTGCTCAGTAACCTACAGCTTCTTATCTTACACCCCCACACTGACTTGATACTTGCCCAGATGAAGTTTTAATACAGCATTTCTCGATGCACTCCTGAATTAAGCCACATGTTTTTGTAAGATTCATCCAATGACTCATTAAGGCATCCATTAATTTACAGAAGTGAAAATACCAGATGATTGCCAGGATATAAAGTGTTCCCGAGACATCTCCAAAATGCCTTTGGAAATAATTGTTACAGATTATCATGGAACACAAGGTTCCTGCTTTAACATCTGAGGAGTGAAACTGTCCATTTCATATATATATATATAAAAAAAAGATTACAAGATTGGAACCTTCTTCATTTTGAAAAATTTAGTTCAATAGGTTAGGTTTTACTGAAGAGCTCTGAAGAAAAAAAAATTGTAGCGATTACCTTTTTTAATATGATACGGTCTAGTAATGAAACGGAGTTGTGATATCCATGAACAAGAGTTTAACCAGATTCTAGCTACCATTAACAAGTCAAAATCCAACTAAAAAACACTGCTCTTCACATATAATTTGATTACTCAAAACATGAGCTGGTTTACCTAAGCCTTTATATCTGTAAATGAGACTATTAAATGTAACCACTACCAGAAAACACACAGCTCCGGGGAACTAGTCTACTGATTGGTCGTGTACAGTCTTAAGAATTACAGCTTCCTCATATCCTTCATTAGCCAGTTTTGGTTTCATTCCCATCCCTAACATATGCTCATTGACTTACCGTTGCCATTTCTCCACTGACAAACGCATTCCTTTAGAAAATTAATCATATTTTTCCCATTCAAAATATTGGCACCATTTAGTTATTCGACACCGTAATCTCCCCAGATCAAGAATACCTTTTTCTTACGTTTTGAAACTTCTACACAACGTTTACGATAAAAGATTAAATGCTTCTTACTGGAAGCAAGATGACCCTGATTTAACGTTTCATTTGGAAACTAGCATGAACTATTCTTGGTGCTGCACTGGCTCGAACTACTAGAGTTGGGCGTAAACCAAGTTTCTAAAACCAGATGGCATTCTGCTCTCTGTGTTTAATATTAAAGCACTGCTGAAGTACAACATTAAAGATTGCTGCACTACTGGAGAAATCTCGTCTAGGTAAGCCCAAGGTCACAGCCGCAAAAAGCCCATCCACCTCTTCCACAAATCAGCAGGAGTATCTCAAACTCCTGTGCTTGCAGCCATATTTCCTCAACATTTCACTTACATTTCAAGCTTGTCCTTGAATGCTCAGTCGTGCTGTGGGTATGCAAGCAACCAAATTTCTCTTCAAAAGTAAAGCAACTGATATTTGTACATAGTTTGCAGTTTTCACTGGCATGAAAAAGTACACAGTAATAAACGCTTCCAGCCATTATCACAGTCAAACTACTCTAAAATACAGAGCTACGCTTTTAATGCTGCTTGACTTGGAAGCAAAGTGTTTTTACCTAGACAAATGTCTACGCTGTCAGCTATTTTCACCCCACATAGCAGCCATATACATACAGCATATTATCAAGTGAAACGTACCAAAACGTCAACTCCTTGCTTCATCCAACTGAGACAGCTCAGTCAAATCTACATTGATGAAGAACTAAAACAAAGCTCTAAAGGAACAAGACATGTTTTTAAAAATCAAATAACTCATGTATTACTGGAAATTCTGCTCCACTTTGTACTCCATGAATCATACCTGCTCATTTAAATTCATGA
The DNA here is from genome assembly GCA_017639485.1 of Pluvialis apricaria. Classification (NCBI taxonomy): domain Eukaryota; kingdom Metazoa; phylum Chordata; class Aves; order Charadriiformes; family Charadriidae; genus Pluvialis; species Pluvialis apricaria. The sequence continues at coordinate 5,264,273 of CM030024.1, forward strand.
CAACGTCTATGATTAAGGGAATGGACTCTGTGACTCTGCATAGAAATGCAAGATCTAGTTTTAAATTGGTAAAAACTCTGATTATATCACTTATTCTTTGCATATACATACCTATATATTCTTACCTATAAATATACACATATGTGTGTACATATATATGCATGCGCACACAGACAAAATCTTTCAAATTACTTTAAAAATTGTGTCCTTTGATGAAGCCTAAAATGAAAACAAAAGGAACGTTACCCCAGAAATGCGACTGCTTTTTGCCTAGACACTCCGGCAAGGCTCTTCTGAAAAGAGCTAAGACTCAAAATCTAATTGATGCCTTTCCCTTCTGTAAAGTCAAGATTCAATGCAAGTGAATTTTGCCCTTTTATTACATCCTAATTATTTCCTAAAGAAATACCCCAAATATATAGAGAACTTTTTTAAAAAAAATTAAATCTATGGTTTTGGTCTGGCTTCAGAGTGGAAGTGGAGTAGTCTAATCCGTTAATATACAAACACTGACAAATGAGCCTGAATCAGGCCTCAGAAACAGTCTTACAATAAAATCCAAAGAACTTGTCACATCGTACATGCAAAACTATAAAAATATTCAAACAGAGCCAACCTAAAAATATAAGTTGTTGGAAAACAAGAAATAAATCGTTTGCTATTTTGGAGAAGTGATAATGTTTGAAAATGAAAACCCGAGAACACCAAACATATTAAGCAAAATCTATGCTTATATTTAAATCTGGCCAAGAGAAGTGAGCACTGTTCCAAAAGAACTGCAGTACAAAGTATCACATCCCACTCGTTTCTGGAAAGAAATATGCTGCAGTAAGAACCCATACCATGTAATTCATTTTAAAATTGATTAAAAGTTTAGTACTAACAAAACAGCTGGAATGATAGCCCTGCCCATCGCTTTAGTTACTGAATCATTTCAGCTTAGGTGCGCAAATATTCTCTTGCACGTACGTTCGCTCCTGTGGAGGAACCACGCACAGGAAGAGTCGAACTCTGCATTTCTTTGGTCTCTTCTCTACAGAAAGTGAGAGCAAGGGTTTCACAATGAGTGCGGCTGCAGAGTCCGGACAATGGGGTCACCACTCTGCAGCTTCTCCACAAAAGCCTCTGCACACACAGAAAATGCTTTCCAGCGTTTAGAATCACTGTTTAATAACAATCCCTAAAAAAATAAAAAGTGATGTCTTAACTTCCTGAATTACACCCAAATAATGAGTAATGAACTACAGCAGATGTAAGCCTTGAAGACAGAGCAGTATTAGTAGCCAGAATAAGCTAATTACATCTCACTTCACTCAAGGAATCTGCATTCAAGCAGCTTCCCCTACACAACTCCCTCTTTTACCTGGTTTATAATAGACAAAGCAATTGATAATCAGAAGTTGGGTAAATTTCTATCTGGTAAATTCACTTAAAACGCAGCAGGGTTTACCACCAACTAATATGAAACCTGAACACTTGCAACTCCTGGGAACAACAAGAAAAAGAGTAAACCAAAAAATCCACCCTGGTTTGAACAGTGTCATAATTGAATTAAGATGATATAAATGAAACTACATTTCCTGCTCGATGTCGTTACCAAAACCCCCTCTTTTTCTACAAAAAGAAATGTAGAACATTTTTGGCAACAACTACAAGAAGTAGTTCATTTACGAGAGATAATAAATGGTGCAACAAGGAGAGCTGAAATCCAGCCTCCGAAAAAAATCAAAGTTCATTTATTAACAGAAGGAATGGTTTCAGTAAACAGCACCAAGGAGCTCTGAACCAAGCCGTGCGGTAAGGATTACTGCGTGAGAAGCAGTCACTGCAGAGACAGCCGATTTGTAGTCAACAATGGGGCTGCAGGTCACGCAAAGGAACCTCAAAGCTATTTTAAACCAGCCAGGACACCTACTGATGACACCACGGAGCTTCTGAGCAGGCTGAAAACCCACGGAGGAACCCGGGTGAACGTTCAGGTAGCTGCCCTGTTCTGAGCTCCAGGGCTACGTTCCCTTGCACAGGTAAATCGACACAGAGGTTCACTTATCACACATACACGTGGTCTCAGCTTTTCTGATGACACATAATCAAGAGGCTAGGCGCAGAGCTCAAATGATAAAATACAAGTCATTCTGCAGGTTATTAAGCTTAATAAATTACCATATGCTGTTTAATGCTCTAGTTACTGGAGTGGCAGCAAATAAGAGATCCAACAAACGTTGAGCATTTTTGCGAGATGGGAAAGTAGGGCTACAAGCATGGCAATGAAAGAGGATTTTTAATCAGGAAAGGACTAGAATCCAAAGTAAAACAAATATTCACAGTAACTGTGCTAAGTTTGGCAAATGTCTTTATGAGACTGTGGTGAGATTATATCCACATTTTCAGACATTATTATACTGACCACTTCTGGTTCATCACTGCGTATTAATGCGGTTTAACACATTCTTCCACCATGCTAATTATACTGAGCCCACTGTATGTACTTAAGCTAGCCAGCCCTTAATGGACACAGAGCCTTGCTGCACCTCTAATTACTCTTCTTGATCACTTATGCCAGTACACGCATTATCTGAAAGCATATCTTGATTTCTCCCCCCCCTTTTTTTTTAAAGCAATAATCTAAATTTTAAAACCATTAAGTCAGGCACTCTGAATTATTGGTTTGCAAAATCCCAGAGTTCAATGGAAGATTGGGAAGGGCACAGATGATAAAAGTAATTTATGATGCTACGGTTATAAAATTTCTGTATCAGTTAGAGAAGGTACCACTCAAGTATTCAAACCACGTAAAAAAAACCAAAAGATAAATAACTATACAGCAGCAATAACCTCTCAAGCGCTTGTGGTAAAAGCCCTTACCTATATCAGCTGCACACTAGGGTGCTGAATACACTGAGGGATTACAGATAATCACGCTGTAGAAGAGTGTCACTATGAGAAGAGACAGCCTGACTACTGGAATAGCCCTCAACAGCTCAACCTCAGATTCACTCTGCTGTATCATTCCCTTTGTTTTTGTAGGGGCTATTCACCTTTGAACAGAAACCTGAATTTTCTAAACTAGGATGAATAAAATATTTAAGCAACACCATTATGTCAATATTGAATAGGGAAAAAAAAACAAACCTACCACCATCTCATTGTAATACTGCCTTTGAGTTGTAAACAATGCAGTTATTGTAGAAACAAAATGACTGATATCTTTGGACACAATTCAATGTAAACACCGATTGTACAGAAAAGAATGAAAATTAGTAAGTTCATTCTTACCTTATTGTTTCTTCTATCAGTCGATCTGAGCTGAAAGCCAAAAGAAAAAAAAAATGAAGTTAAAAAAGGAACAAGCTCAATTTGAGATTATTAAATCAAAGATCTCCATAACATAATCCTTCACAAATTTACCCTTAGAATGTCTTATTTCAGGATGTTGTAACTTTGTGCTACTACATAGATTTGCTATATACGAGAGTCTTTGGAGAAGATGCACAGTGTCCCCTAGAGCAGCATTTCCTAACTGTATGTAAGAGCAGATGCTCAGAACACATAAAATACCGAGAAGACAGAAAAAGGGGAACGGGCTCCATGATACATGGCTAATTAATGTTAACTGAGCCTGATGTGTACCAGGAGCCCAGGACAGTTTGGAAAGGTGTATTAGAGAAGGAAGCACCTATTTTTTCTCTTTAACCCTGGTCATTCCTGCCCACCCCCCCAAAAAAAGCAATTAATAAAAGCTGAGGCTTGGTTCCAGGTAATAACATCTCAAAACACTGCTTCAGAGTTAGTTTACCAAACGCTGTTTTATGGTGGTTAACGAGGCAAGTTCTTTCTATAGTAATACCAGTTGGATGAGAATTAAGTGATGCTTATGGGAAACAGAATACATGCCATCTGTAAGAGAAAGACCTTGATAACATGTGCCCCTTCCCCCTCGCTGCCACACATTAACTGAGTTTCTACACAGCATCGCTGGGAAAAGGACAGCCTAAAATACAGCAACATAGAGAGAACATTCATGTAAAAACAGATGTGCGACATTAAGATGACAAACAAGATCCTCAGAAGACTTGAGCAATTTCTCTTTTTCTGTACTCAACTCATTATAGACAGGTCTTTAATCACTGTTTTACAGCCAATTATGAAAGCCCAGAAAAACATATCTTGTTAAAGCAATCAATACCTCAAATGTAAAACTGACATAGAATAGGTGACTCCACCCCTGCTTCCCATGGTGCGGAAACAATCGTGCACCCTACAATTGCTCTGTTTACCCCACAGATTTATACAAACTCTTGTAGAATAACCAAAAAAATGCAAGTTTGCAGTTTAAGGAGATCAATCTGATAGAAATAAGTTTTATGTTTTACGGGATATTGCTTCCAGTATTAAAGCAGAATTTATTGCTGCCAAACTACAGGATTAAAAGACACTGAAAGGGCACGACCGTCTTCATCTTCCATCCTCTTTGTTCCAAGTGTTTTGCCATCTCAGGAAGGGAAGGTATCAACAGCCTCCGGCGCAGCACAGTTCTGCCTCTGACTCAGCCGGAGCTGCCCGATTTGGAACTTTTCTTCAACCCACAGAAATTCTGGAGATCCCCCCACACCTCCAGCTGGAGGCACGGTGAAGGAGCACGTTGTGCAGCGTGCGCGCGCGTGTGTGTAAATGGTGGGGGGGGGGGGGATGCTAACAGAATGTCCTTATTTGTCTGTGAAGAGGAGTTGAAAACATGAAGGTTGCTATTTCAGTCTAGTCCATGGCTTGAAATATGGAGACAGCACACCGAGCACTAAAAATATTTTGCCCGATTTTAAGTTGAGAGGGACTCAACTGGGGCAGCAAACACTGAAGACACTGGAACACTTCTTTCTGCCCCCAAAACAAAGCCACACTCCAAAGATTCGCATCAGTTGCAAGTACACCGGTTTAATCAACTAAAACCATCTTCATTCACTGTGTGGTATTTATTATCACTGGCACAGAGAAGTAAAACACCATAGTTATGTACACAAAATGATGTAAGCAGTCTCAAGTCTGACAGCATCTGATAATGTCCCCAAGGCAAGCAGAACAGAAAAGTGATGCAGTAAAGATTTCTGTAATTGATGATTTTCAAAGACACAAAATTCAACTGAGAATGTGCCATTCACACACAGATAGTCTCGAACAGACAAGTGTATTATGTGGGCAGTGCTCAGTAAGATTAAACTGCAAAAACATCAGAAAACAGTCTGAAAAGCAAGAACGGTGCACAAAAATGCACCATTTTAAAAAAGGTTGAGTTTTTCTTTGGTTGTTTTGGTGGATTTTTTGGTTTCTTTGTTTGTTTTTTTTTTAAATTTATTAACAACAAAAAGATACCAGGAGCCTAGCTGGAAATAAGTTACACGAATTCTATAGAAAAAAAGATTGCTAGAACAGTTCTATTAAGAAAAAACCTCTACCCTGGAAAAATCATCACCAGCATTACCAGCTCTTTGTCCATTTAACCGACGAAATTAGAGTATTTTCATGTTGATGAACTGAAGACGACAGGGAAGTTGAACACATTCGGAGACCTTAAGTGAACTACAATGTTCTCCATGGTGTTCAAAGCACAAAAAAATTAGGCTTGCCCATTTGCAGGAGAGATACTAACTGCTTTTTATGTTAGAGAAAGCTGTAGTTAAGCAGTTTGATTACTTAATCAGAGATGTAAACATAAAAAGTATTTAAAAGCTTCAGATTCAATTATATTATATTGCATGATTTTTTATATATGTATGTATGTATACACACATATAAAAATAAACCCTGGAAACATAGTTACCTGTAAAATGATGGCACACAGAAGTTAATAAAAATGTATAAAACCAGTAATAAACAGTTCTCAATACCAACAAACACAGACATTAGATGTAAATGCCAACACAAGGCATTTAATGGGCATATGAAGTCACAAGATCAATGTTTCTCGAGTTACAGGGAAGTCATCCCAACTATTTAAAAGCATGAGATGCATATGAATTTTCTTCAGAATGACTAATGTATAGGAAAGGGCAGACTGAACTATAACTGTTGTAGTCTTAAATAAATAGCTGGGAAGTATACAGATTTACTAAATACAACTTCCAGTATGTTCTTCCCATGCCAAGAAGCAGCATCTTTTGACGGCCTGCAAGCCTCCAGCAGGTGAACAAACCCCAGCAGAAAACAGCAATGACATTCACTGAAATTATGGTAAGGGCAGTGTGAACAGGAACATTTAATGGCAAAAATGTAAAAAAAGAATTCCTTAAGAGTTCTGTTAAGTTTAGTACTTCCTGCAGAAGTTAAGTTTAAGCAGATGCTAGAGGCTTTCCTAAAGGCAATAACATGCACTCATACAGCACCTCTTAAAAGTCTTTCAAAGTTCTTGGCAAATAGAGATAGTAACGTTCACTTACAGTGATACCCGAACAGAAGCAAGCAGTTGTGTCAGCATTTTACAGTTCATAACCATAGAAAATAACAGTCAGATTTAAGGAAGATCAGGAACACAACGTACAACAGAGCACAGAGACTCAAGGGAAGTTTGCAGATCTCTGACTATTAATAGCTTGTTTTACACAAATAGAAGTTGTTCTCACAATTACGAATAATGTTGATTTCAACTGTTTGACAGAATTAAAAAAAACAACATTGAAAGAGGTAATTTTGCTTAACTTACACACTCAAAACACTACAAAAAAAGAGGCTAAAAAAAAATAAATCTCTTGGTTCTTCTGCTTTCCAAGCAAGCACAACAAATCCAGTGGACATTACCTTATGAACACGCAAGCAAGCAAACAATGGTTCTGGGCAGTATTAATCTGATTTACCATCTGTTTCAATAAGCTATGTATTTTCACCTGTCGAGACAGATGGCACTTTGACAAAGCCATTTAAAAATACTATACGAAAGAAACGCTGAAAGATGCTGAGGCAATCACCTACTGTAATAGATGGCACAAATCCAACAGTAGCAGTCATGCATATGAAATAATCAGGCCTCTGTGCAACTGCTGTCTTCAAAAAAGATTGTGCAGTTTGTCATTTAAATATGCAGACAAGTAAATTAATCCAAAGGAAAAATTAAGTGAAATATGCCTCTAGGATAGAAAAGAAGCCTGCCCATCATCACATCAAGCTTTTATAACCAAAGAAAGCATTTTATGTTTTTAGTTTTTTAAAGCAGATCTCTAGGCCAGTAGTTAAAATTCAGTAATACAGATGATTCCTTAGGTGAGGACTGGGCTTCTCCCACATCCATAGATTTTGCTGCTGACTTACTAGCTAGTACTCAATAAAAGCACTTGTCGGAGAAACAAGATACAGCAGTAAGACTCATCTGCACACAAGTCATTTCACAATGCACTTTAAACCCTTCAGATGAAATTACGGGCAGTATTATCACAAATAATAATTTAAAATTATTAGGGAAAGCCCCCGTAAAATAAACTAATACAGCACTTGATAACTATTTTCTTACTTTCATAAAGAATAATTACAGAAATAACAATTCTACTTTGTTCTTTCTCTAACTGCAAGATCCATCACTAGTCTCAGTGCTCTCAAACTGCCTGCAATAAGTCTTTTGTATTGTCACAGTCCTGGATCACCAGGCAGTGTGGAGCTTCTGAGAATGCAAATACTGCAAAACATACCTGATAATATAATACAAATCCACAGATTATGACGAAGCAAATCAGACTTATAAAGTCAGTTACTTCCATCATAATAATCATTCCTAACTCACAAGTAAAAGCAACACTGTGCGCGCGCACACACACACCCCCCCAGCTCCCATACATTTTTTCTGCTTGCCATCAACATACCTTATAATCTAAAAAATTGGGAAGATCATTAAGCTCTTTAAAAATTTAAGTGGAAGAATGTAAAGCCGAACTCTCTGGGTTTTCTTCCTGTGATAACAAACAAGATATTCCAGATTTTGTAAGATTTGTTGCAAGCTTGATTGAATTTAGTGTCAAAGAAAGAGTGAATTCCACCGGAGCTGCTTAGCTAGCCCGGGCAGTTTCCTACAGTTGCTAATGAAGACAAAAATTGGTGTAGAAGCCTACTCATTGACTGGGAGCCAACACAAGAGCAGGGCGAGACAAACATACCTAGGGTATGCGACACCCAAAGACAGAAAATTTTTAATAGACGACTGTGCAGGCACCACAAAATTCGCTCCCGTGTTTTTATCGAAGAGCAGAAGTAATGCCTGCTATGAACGCGTAGCATACAACAGCACAGGGAGGAAAAGGAACATATTTGACTACGAAGCACACATCTTACATTTCCAGCATGAGAAGAGCTAGATGGCCAAAAACAAAGACGTAAGGTAAAATGGGCATTTTTAGGGATGAACAGTTTGCCCACAGAAACCATTCTGAAAGCAGAGAAAGGTTCAAGTACTGACACAAACTGTTATCTGTGGGTTCCCTTTATGTGTTAATTAAAGCGTAAATCTGGATGCTAAGAAGATGCAATGTTTTCACGCTTTCTGTTGCAGTAGGCAAAATGAAATTGGAGCCTACAACAATCAAACGTAAAAACCAGCACAAACACGAGCATTAAGTCAACATATAGGTTTACTCCAAAGGAACAATACATTATTAACAACATCCCACCTACAAACGCTAACCACGTAAGTGAGCTTATTTCTGCAGGTGATTGCACTGGGGAGCCTGACACTCCGTAATCTCGTTCAGTAAGAATGAGAAGTAGTTGCACAATTGGAGAAGAAAAAAAAGCACAATAGCACACCACCACGTTGCTATTAATCAATGCAAGCAATTTGTTAAATCTAGAATGAAAGGCACTGGAACATAACCCATTGCTCTAGGCAGGAGTTAATCAACATTATCTTTCCAGATGGGTCGCATGTACCTTGCATGTGAGGAAAAAAACCAAGCAAACATGCAAAAGGCATGGCTTTCACCATAGGGAAGAATCTGCCAAAGGATTTCTAGGAAAACAAACTGGTGGTTGTTGTTGGGGAAACCTATTTTCTCCAACCTGCAATCCTACGACTTCACTAGAACATTCACTAGAAATTGGACTCCTAGCTACACCACTAAGTACCTCAACAGCTTATCGATTCCAACAATCTGGACTTAAGCTAACGTAAGTACTGTCTTTGCAGCTAACATCTGCAAACATGTCTACATACAGCAACCCATGAAAATATTAGTTGTTCTAACTCAGTTTAAAGAACAATTTAATGGATACAAGCAAATACCAAGGGATACTCTCCTTTTGCGGGGAGATCCCTGGACACAGGGATCCACCTTCACAGGTCTGAGAACACTAAGGGGTTGTTTCTCCTGGATTTCCAAAGGGTACAGTCTGCACCTCCACTTAACTCCATGGACTTGTCTGGGAATTAGCAACAGAGTGAAAGAAAATGTTTCTGCAAAAAGAGGAGTTAGCCAAGAAAGCTCTTTGGCACATAGAAAGACTACGGGCGAGAGTGCCTGATGTTTGAGAGTCCCCAGAGGGGGAGCAACAGCAATGCTTCTTCCTTTAAAGCTAATCTATAAGGAAATAAGAGCCTTCTCAATAATCTGCAGTATACAGTTTACCCAAAGAACGGAGTTAAAAACTTAAAATGAAAACAGCTCCCATCATCTAAATGAAGTGCAGCAGCTGGTTGCCTATTAGTAAGCATAAACCAATGCCAGGATGGCACCACCAGCCACATAATGAGGTTTCTAGAGGCTCTCTATTCGTGGTTGTGAAAGTTCCTGGATAGATTGACCCTCCCATATAATTGCTCCATATTACCCATAGGAACAAAGTTAAATGAACTGAGAAGGGCAAGCCTTACTGTAAGTCATTATCAGTAACCACAACTGTCAGAACAATTCCAGTAACTTACTAATGGACTATATCGGCATTTCCTCAAATTTTACATGCTGCATGCAGAACTAGCATTCAGCAGGAGCGCTGTTTTCATTACTTTGTCTGGTTTAAAACATATAATTTAGATTGTACCTTTAACTAAAGGGAAGAAACCCTCAAAACCAAGCAAGGCAGCCTTTGATATCCAACACTGATTTGACGAAAAATGAGCTTTACCGAGATAACCTGCCATTACTGATTTGTTGGGCACACACAGACAAGATAGATGCACAACTTACAAGAAACACAAGCTGTTCATAATCTGTACTGTAACAAAAAAGATTCTGCCACTTTTCTAGCTCAGTGGTTTTTGACTGAAGCTAGACAAAGCTAAAAAAATTGTTCTACCACTCACATACTCCTAAGTAACCAAAAGAGAACACAAGGGGGAATGTCTTCCAGAAGAGCCCCATCATATAAACAACTTTGTAATTAATATCTTTTTAATTTCCAGTGAAGCTAACACAGAAATGAAGTGAGAGTTATCCCTGGGATGACAACCCAATTTTAATTTAGTACAAACCCCTAAAATACACATTGATAGAAATGTATTCGGCTTCCTAACTGCATTTTCACCTGTTGTGGTTTTGAGGGTTTGTTTGGTAGATGTACAAAGCTACATGGCTTTCATCCAGGACTTGGCCGCAGTACCTAATGTTACAACTGTCTACCTGCCTGTTCATTAAGTTTCAGAAAACGATTCTTAAAATTGCATAGTTAACTACACAATATAATGAACACCCGTGGTTCAAAATTTAAAGTGCACGCTGCATTTAAACCATCTACAATCCAAATTCAGGATGAAATTCCTTAATAGGAATTCCTAAATTTTTCTTCTGACCCAATTTCACTGCGTTCTTAGGCTTGCCTTTTTATCTAAGGCAGAACAAGCTGCATTCTTCCAGAAGTGTGACTATGCTCAATATAAACAAGTCTCTCAAGTGAGAGGAAAGCACTCCGCATCTTTCACTTGACAACAAATCTAAGGTCCTTGAAGGGTTCAAACCAGAATTGTATTATCAGGCTAAAATAGGCAAGCTTTAGTGGGAATTTGGATCTAGTTTTGCTTACCAGCATGGATTTGATAGAAAGTATCCTCAGCAGATGGGAGTCAATGCCTTTTATCAAACCACTGGTAAAGCTCCACACTAAGGCATCTGCACAGCCTACCATACAGCAGCCAAGAATGACGAGAACCTCATTCCGATGCATTAGTACAGAGGTTCAAATTAAATAAACTCAAGAATGACATTTATAAAGTAATACGATAACTTTTCAGAGGTACACTCTGTATTTGAGAAGAATGAAAATAGTCACTATTTAACACATCCATACGCATCAAATGGAATTCAACGGCTCGTTTGTACAGGTTGTTCCAATAGCAAATAATGAGCAAGCACTTCTGGCCTTAAAGAAGGAAGAAGTACGCAGCCATGCTGACAAAAAAAATGACATGCCACATTAGAAAAATAAGTGATTCTCAGATTCCACAAAAAAAATTCTGTAGAACTCCACAATTGTTGATCCTGTTCAAAAGAGGCACCTACTTTTCAGAACCAACCCATGAAAGGAGGATTTCAGTACTTGTCAAAATCCTGATTTCAATACAGACCTTGGGGGGGGGGAAGCTGTCCTAGTTAAGAAACAGTGTTGAAAGGAAAGCTAAAAACAAATAAAACATGCATCACTGACTTGTTTATTTCTGAAATAAGCAAGAAACTTCAGAAGCAAACGCAGAGCTCTGAAGTTTGAAGTGTGGTTTTATATCCCTCCCTCTCCCCAAAATCAAGGGCATAGTGTTGTTTTAAAGGTAAAGCTTAAAACCAAGAACCAGAGCAGATCTTTAGCCCCAACCACCCTTTTCCTGTGTTATATTCAGGTGATCTTTCACACCGTGTTATGAAGGTTTGTTCTTTAGTTTCTGCAGACATTCAGAAACACGCAGGATAGTTTCTGTTGCCTCTTTCCTGGGGGTACATGGAAGTTCATGCATAAACCTTCACATTTTATACAGATGAAAAGAAAACAATGAGTTCAAGGTTCTTAATGCTAACACCTGCGTGACTGCATCCTTTGTCAACTGGATAATTCAATTTTGTACTGGAAGTTGCAAAGGCAGCCCCCAAAGTAGGTTATGTGCCATGTCTGTGGTGGGTTTGTTGGTTTTGGTCCACCATCCCCTTTCTTCAAGTATCATTCATTTATAGATATACTGAGGTATAAAAATATCATAACGGTCATCAATGTCAGGGAAATTATTGATTTTTTTTTTTAAAGCAATCCAACCATAAGGAACGCATGCAAATAAACCTTGTGAGACAAATATAATCTTTGGTTTAGTGTTTTGGGGTAGGTTTCTTTTTTTAAGTCCTAAATACAGCACAGGAAGATGAAAAGCACTAGTTGATTTTACTCTAATGAAGCTCAACCTATTTTTAGAGGGAAAACCTCTTTTAAATCCTGAAGTGCTTGGCTGATTTTCATGCTCTTTTATTAAGTTATTTATAAATAATAACGATACCCAGGAGAACTTCTTCCTTCATTGCCTGCAAGCTTTGAACCTCCCCAAATTCTCATTAAACTACTTCAATAACTTGCTCATACAGTCATATAATTACAGTCACATAATAAGCAGTGAAGTTTCTTTTTTTCCAGAAGACATGAACTGTCTCCCTCATTGAGGAATATTTACTATTAAAATAAGGAAATATGTAAGTTGTGCTCAGTCTGGTGTTGTAGTTAAGTATATGAGATGCCCAAGTCTCTGGGACCGTTACAGGGGAAGCCGATCCGGCCACTTATGAAGTGGCCTTGCGTTGTTCTGCCATGAAACTGTTCTGCCAGCGGGCTTGGAAATAAAACTCATTCAGTCCCATGCAGATATAAGGCTAAAGGAAGGAATAACCGACACATAACTGCAATCGAGAAAACTCTGCAGCAATAGGAAATAAAGCAGAAAGAAAAACCAGAATCATATTTTGAAACAGGATTACCATACAAGTCGTTGTCCACCTCTAAGTAAGCTTTTGCAATACCAAAAATACCAAAAAAATATGTTTAAATCCCTGCCTTGAAAACCATTTTATTTGCGCTGTCGCTCAGACAGACCATATAGCCCTTCACAAAAAGTCCGTGTTATGGCTATTCAATGGTAAATCAGTCAGTAAGGTAATTACCGCAGTCATTCCGACTGGCTAGCTGAGGCACCAGCTCACACTTTTAATGCAATAGTTTTCCAAACTTCCTTATTCCAGAACCAAGGGAAACAAGGTAATGGTACTTGGGAAAAACAGTGACACGCCATTGCTAGAGCTCTTGCTATTCATGGCCTGCAAAGAAACATTTTAACCCAGATTCCTCAATCTCTCCTTGCACTGTATCTTTCAGTTCAATAGACAAAGCGCTGCAGCCTTCGGTTACTACCGCACAGCAAGTCTGCAGCCAAATTACACTGTAGTCGGTGCTTCTTGGCAAATAGTCCAAACCAAGGCCATGGATAGCACGGACTGTCCTTTCATAGCAGAAATGTTTTGTTTTCTCATAACTGCTATAATGCAAAGAAAATTATTCATTACCAAGGGCTGCTTCGGTGAAAATCTGTATTAAAATTAAGAGAATGGAGCGAAAAGAACACCACATTCTGCTTTGACATGAACAAAAAATAAGTTTAATTTAAAGGCAAGTTTTGCAATTTAAAAAAAAAAAAACAACAAACAACAAACTTATTGGACCTGACTAAAGCGGAGCTCAGCAGTTCTGAGGCTGCAGAGCAGGCAGCCAGCAGGCACCCGGGGAAGAGGCTCATCACACTCCTCCCTCCCTGCTGCTTCCCCAACCACCCTGGGAAGGAAAAAGCAATTGGTGAATTAGCCCTTTCTCCTACAGTCTCTTTCTTTCCAAGAGAAGATGAAGGAGATGCAGTGGCGAACCATGTGTCAGCTGGAACAGTAACTGCCCAGGTATCTGTGTGTCCCCCTGCAACTGGAGGTGAGGGAGGGGATGGAAAGGGAGCCAACAGCAGCTCTCCCGTTTTAATCCAGAATGAAGGTCCACTGAAACTCACAGCAACAGCACAGTGAATGGGAATCAGGGCGTGCACAGTAGAGAACAGGGATAACAAAGAAAAAGAAGTTAAATTAAGGTTGAAAACCGCTAGCTTTTTCCCCAAAAGATCACCACACCTGTAACCAAAACCCTGTAAGGTGTGTGAGCATCTCATTAAGCTGACTTCTCCGTGCAAACCAGTACTGAAGTGAAAACTTGTAAGCAACATCAGTATTTAGAGGAAAAATGGTCAACAAGTCACTCCCTTTATTAAGATCTGGACTGTTTTATGAACAAAGTTTGAAAGCAGTTTCCTGGTGATTATTCTCTACTGAATGTGGCCATTTCTGCCCAAAAAACCAACAGGAAATTTGAAGTAGTTCTGCTGAAAAATGAAATGCAATAATATTAGCAATAAAAATATTTAGTACTCCAGAGTACTGCACATATATGAAGTACTGCATGAACATTAATTTATCCTAATTATCTCCATGAATCAGGTATGTATTATTAATAGCACCATTATGCAACTGCTGCAGATTCCCGTTATTTCTTTTGCTCATTTCTCTTATTCCTCTTTTCCCTTTCACATGCAGAACACATCCCTCTGATTTGTTTGCTCTCCTCCTTTTCTCCTTCAAAGTTCCTCACCCACCTACTCTGGTACCCCTACCCTCTCTGTTCCCAGTGCTAAACATTTTAGGACGCACAGGGATGTTCTGTGTCCTTAGCTAGCCTGAACACTTTGAGCAGGTTCATCTCACCTACCTGCATCACTTACACCTGATACCCTAAGCTGAAAAATGTTTTACTGGGTAGACTGATTACCTGCATAGCAACACTCACCAGAAACAGGCAATCATCTGACAACAATTAACTACAGCTCATGATATCTGCACCAGCACAGGCACCTGCTTCACCACCAGCCACTTCTTTTGGAAAAGGACAAATGTCTAATTTTTGAGCACTGGAGCTAAGTAATAAAGGAATACTCATACAGTGGTCCTACAATGACAGAACAAATTTACCACAGCAAATGCTGACAACCACTAAGTGGTCTAGTTTTCATCTCGTTCTACAAGGAATTCATCATAGGTAATAAAATCTGTAATTTCTATCCAATCCTTGGAAGCCTTCATCAATTTTTACACAAATTCATCAGTATTGCCCGATATGCTGTCATTCACTTCCAATGTAAGTACTAACACAAGGGAAATTTTCACTCGCATGCACATGCAGAATTGCAAATTTAATCAAACACATTAGTCCCTTCTTTGCTGACTGAGGCTATAACTCATCAATAACTGCAGAATTTCTCAGGGCAAACACTAAGTTGACAGGACTCTTTCCTCTGAGGCAGCACTTTTCAGAGCAGTTTTTAAAACGCTAAGCTAGATCTATTCATCAAAATTGTTTTCTTTAGATGGAAAACAGTATTACAAGAAAAAAGATGACTCGTTCACCTCCCTGGCCAAAAGCATACAAATAGAAAAGATGAGACAAACACCTTTACTGAATGGCACAGACCCGAGAAAACAAGCAGTCAAAAATCAACTGCAAACATAACCGTGCTAGATTTGGTATTTCCTTAAGCATCCGACATGCCAAAAGATCTGAGGTGTTAGGTAAAAATATTAATAGGGCACCAATATTCAACAAGACCTGTCTTCCAGCCTCGTTTCAATTAAGAGGTGTTAAAATTTTTATTAAAAAAATTAGGCATTATTGTTTTTCTTTCCAGAGGTAGGTAAAACTATCCTTGAATTATCGCTATAGAAATTAAGTAGGAAACTGAGTAACTTAGAAACTTTATGCCTCCTATCCACAGTCAATAAAATTTCTAGACAAATCTCCTTTCCCAGTAAAACTCAGGATCAGCTGATTTATAAGATGAATTGAACCAGCAGCGAAGCTTTCAGTCGAAGAGAGATGAACACGATATGCTTTCTCCAATCCTGCCAGAACTGGGGTGCGGCTGTGCAGAGCCCCGCACGCCCCCAGCCCGAGGGCCGCCCCGGCACCACCGTGAAAGTGCACAAGAGCCTTGTGCCAGCAGCACTGACACAGCAGCCAGCTCCACCCAGGGCAAGTGAATCCGAATGGATGTACGATCCTCACGGCTTAATGGATAGCGGGTTTATGTGCTACAGGCATAGCAAGGGTTTGCACAGTGCTTCAGCTGTTGTAATTCCCTTAGAGCCTAATATACATTGGATCCTTTTATTCATCAAAATTTTGTACTCTCAGATTTTATTTCCCCTCCTTTTTTACGATTACCTACATATGTAAAATTAACACAGACAGATTCTCCTTCATTCTTAGTCTTTCTGCAACAGATGATGTTCAAAATGTAACAGAAAAATAAAAAGGCAAATTTGGGCAAAAAAGAGAGGTCTCTCCAAAGTCCCTCCCAGAGAAAAGCTTTCTGGCTCTCCTCCTCTTACTCCCAAGTGAGATACCACCACAAACAATACCGCCCAGGGCTGCCAGCACGCTTTTTAAAGAGCATTCATGGAAAACGCAGCCAAGAGTAAACTCAAGTTTCCGCTTGTCCTGTCTCACATGGTAGTGCATAAAGAAAAAGGCTGACAGATGAGTCTGCTACTCTGCAGTGGGGTAATAGCTCATACATTCTCCATTATCAGATCATGGAATAAATATGTAATAGGTTAAAGTACTTAATATTATAAATTAAGCAGGGTCAAGACCAAGTGAATGCTCCAGTACTCGATACAAATATATCATTGCTGTGGCATTACTTCATTACTATGCAGCATATAATAATACACCCGCAAAGTTTACGTTCCCACCTCCATTCTTCCAGCTTTTTTCATAGGTTTCACAACTTCACTAAAAATACATTTGAATTTTTACTTTTGTGTCTTTGTGACAATGTATATATATTTATCATGTAGTTCTATCAATTAGTCTAGCACCATGATTTACTGCACGGCAAATATTCAGCATCAAGACTCAAACACAGCTTGTCAGCTTATCCTAGGAGCACATTTGGTATAATTTGCCAGCTCCTGGTGATTTCTTAGGACCTTTTGCTAGCTTTTACAGCTTTTTGGCATTAATCGCTCATTAACTGCTTCCTCTGAAGACAAGTATGTTGAAAGTCTCTAATGATTTCCTCTGCCAGGATCTATTTCTGAGCTTGCTGATACTCAATTCAAAAGTTTTGAACATCTTGCAAGCTTTGATTTCTCGCCAAGGTTCTCTTCTGCTTCTACACCAGATTTCTTCACACACCTTACAGTTATCTCCACCTTGCAGTAGTATTCCATGATTAGCTTTGGCCCTGTTTTCCTAAAGATCCCCAAATCACAGTTACTTTTTGTTTTCTTTTTCTCAGTGTTGTGGGTTTTGGTTGTGGGGTTTTTTTGTCTTTTTAAGTCTTGACATTTCCAAATAATCACCTAGAAGATGGTTTAACTGTTTCTGAAACTGCCTTGTTTAATTCTATTTTTCATGCATTTTTATCCTAAAAACATACTTGAGAGCTTAGTATGTTTACCAAGATCAAAGTAATCGATGCCTCAGCAAGCGCTAGGCTCAATTTCTGAAGACATCTGCAAGATAATGTTCACAAAATGTTTTAAGTTTCCCTCTAGTTTTGAACTTTTCAAAATACTGCACTCAGAGGAATGTCAGTTTCTTATACGCATATTTTACAACTCCAGAAATATTTCATTTGTAGCCTTCCTTAACATAATGCCAAACGTATAAAAGTATTTACTACACCTCCAATCAAAAAATAAAGCAAAACCAAAAAACTCAAAACAAAAAACACAACATCTAGAAAGAACAAGGTTTACTCAGATTAACTGACATTGATTCTTCAAAGTCCAACATTTCAGGTAACATTCACTTCCAAAATATTAAGACTGAGGGTTTTTTTCCCCAGAAACTTTACATTTCCAAATCATACACATTTAATAATAAATTCAACCTAATAAAAATCTTAATTCAAGCTTTAAATTAATTAATTTCTAAGTATTAAAGATATTGAGGATAAAGTGGTGATAAACAACAATAAAAAAATTTCCTATAAAAGCTTTTTGTGCAGTTCTGGCTAGAAGTTTAAGTTATCTTAAGAAAGCATATTTGAGAAAGCCACAGGTAATTTTTTATTTTTACTTTTTTAAATGAAAGCCTGCCCTCTGGTGTAAGATTGAAGTTTAGCATGACTACGGTCAAGAACTCAGAAACATGATGATCAGCGCTACTTCTCGACTATGTAGAAAACATGAACCTTTCAGTGCTCTTCCTTGGGAGTGCGCCGCTTTTGCTGAATGGGGAACACATGAAGCAGCTACTCATAATCTAATGCCCCCTCTGCAATAAGAATAAAAAGAAAGTGCTTTCTAGTTTTCTTGTTGTCTTGGCCAATAAACTACAGTCAATTTGCAAATATTTAAGTGCACGGGTAATTTTGGAATTAATGTCTTCCATCACCTTTTGTACACCATCAGTAGAGACAAAAGGAAAAAAAGGTTCTTCTCTGTCTGATTCTGACAAATAAGAAGAAAGGGAAAAACAGCTAAATCATTGAGACTTTGTTTTGTTTTTTAACCCTTATCCCAGTTAGTATACTGTAAAGGCATCTGCTTTCTTAAGAAGAGAGGAGGCCAAGCATGACGTCTGAGTCACAAGTGACTTGCGAAAGCCCACTGAAGACAATATATAAATGTCACTTAGTGCTGACAAGATCCTAAAGCCAAAATCACCGAAAGCTACCATGACTACTACCTACTACACACATTTCACAGTCAGCATGAGCAATAAATCTTTATCCAGCTGCGTAAGTAGCAGCGTGTCACAGAATATACAGCGCAAGACATTCACTGTGGACAATATTTACAAAAAGACAAAGCTTTCACCCATACTTGAAATTAAGAATGTTTCATCCCCCAGAGAAGTTAGACACCTCCAACACAAGTGAAAAATGAGTAACACCTACTTTCGAAGGTGCTCGTGTTCCTTCAGGAACAGTTCTGTTCTTCTGTTATTCACTCCAGACCCACTTTTGTATGATCTAAAATGTAAAAAATAATAAGAGTTGAAAAACACTTTTTCCAGAGGCTTTTCACTAGACAATATTAACTGATTTACATACCTATCATGCTTTGTTACTCTGAAGTGACCAAATAGAAAAGTTCCGGACATTTTTAACGTGATTTGGCATAGCATGATAGTTTTCCTTTAAAAATGTTAATTCCTTTTCAGTTAAAAAAAACCCAAACCAAAACAGAATCTTATCACAACCTTAATAAAAGTCAATTCAAATAACTTTTTTTGCTTTGTTCAGAGTACAGATGAATAACCTATGCCAAGTATTCTCCTACAGGAGGGCTGCCGCCTTCTCCCTCCAAGGACAGTCCCATGCCATTGCTGTAACACACAATACAACTTACTCAATATCTTTTCGTACTGATCCCAACAGATTCTCCCTTTCTCGTATTGCCAAGAAGTTCGCTTTGGTTTTGTGGAATTCGTGCGTATAATCCTGTAATGAAACAATTACTCCAAAATGAGGATCGTGAGATCAATTTAACAATACAATATACTCAAGAACCAACCATCTCTAAAAATGTTAACTGTCCTCTAATACAAAGCGCAAGACTAACTCACTTGAGTAATGTCAAATACACTTGGAAGTTAATGCAAAGTATTTTTAAAACTCAGTGCTCTTGCAGTATTTGCTGACTTTTGATAGGTACAGCTAAGGTTATAGAGAGAAATCCACTTTAATTCCTTGTCTCAATTTCATGTATCTTCACCTTTCTGACGAATTATCATTTTGTTTTGGAATCTCCCATTACTGGTTGAATAAGAAGCCCTAGTAAAGCTTACTTACTTGGTGTGGTGAAGATGTTCTTGGGTTTAATTTGTTAAGTTACTCCAGATGAAAAAAAGTCTTTTCTGAACAGTGAAAACAACTATTTTTTTTTTAACATTCAAGTTGCAATTTTTAACATTACTATGCCATCAACAGTTTGAAACATTGTTGATTTATAACACTAGTTAGTAGCTTTAGCCATCACGTCTCCTTTAGCAGTTTAGATGGGTTTACAATCATATTTTCTTATCTTAAATGTGATGTTCCCTCTCATATTGCTATGTGACAGACCACACAGATGAGAGAACTCATTACAGTACCCTTCCCCTTTTGCTACATAAGACACCTACATAAGATGGCATGCTTTACTGACATGTTTACCTCGCTAACTAGGTGCTAGTCACCAATATGGCATAAAAAATTCCTATTTTTTCAACTCACAGTTCACTGATTGGGGTGCCTGGAGAGAAGAAAAGTGAGATGGGATCAGTGGCATTTAAATCTTCTGGTAAGACATTCAAGCATGCCGTGACACCAGCACTACTAATAATTATTCCAAACAAAGCAACAAAATAAAAGCAAGAAGAATACGCATTTGTTACCTGCAATATGTCTCTATGACGCTGTAACGTATGCATCAGTGCAGCATTCAGGGACGGGACTCCTGCGCTATTTGTGTATTCCGCCATTTTGTCATTTATTCCAGTAAGCTAGAGGGAGAAAAAAAAAAAAAAAACAAACCAAAACATGAAATGGCTTATTCTTGTAAGAAAGTTACAATGCATAAGTTGGAGGAGCTAGCTCTAACGAGATATGTACCTTCAGAAACACCTGTCTATCACTCATACTAGTATCTCCTAACATTCATCACAGAAACCTGTACAGCAGTATTTCCTAGATGCTACAGTAAAACCACAGTAACGTGAGTTACCTTTCCCAGAAGTTGTTCAATCTCCACAGCCATGGTCTCAAACATTCTGTCCTGGCTTGATCCATTTAAGAGCGGAGTTGTGTCAGAGCTAAGGAAAAAGAGGAGGAGCAGTTACTGAAAAGCACATCATCTTGTCACGAATGTAAGAAATAAGGAAGCACTACTGTTAGCAAGCTCCTCTACCCAGGTTTCCTAGAGAGATGAATTAAGCTCAGGAAAACTACATTTTCTTATCAGACATACCTTTAACTCTTATCTGAACCAATGACATAGTATCACTTGGGGAAAATATAACCTCTCCTTGGAAGATATGCCTGACACCCAACGCTACCAGCACGTATCTATCACCAATGCCCTTCTTTGGCCAACTTTTAAGCTTGATTTATTTATTTATCGGCAGGTGGGAGCACTGCACTATTAGCATGTTACACCAGCTACACAATTACACCTTAATAACACAGCGCTAAGATAACCCCCCGACCTATTAAGTAGTCAGTGTTCTACAGAGCTATACAAACCACACAATTTATCACAATTACAGTTTCATACAATACACCTTCCCTAAGCTTTTTAAGACTAAACTAAAACCACAACGAGAAGTCATATCTAAGCAACAGAAGCACAACACTTAGTATGCCGTGTAGAAGTATGCAGAAGAATGATAACTAATACCTTTCAGGGACTACTCTTTGCTTTGGTAAGCTGCCGTAACTACAGTAAGAGAAGTAAGTTATTTTTGCTGTCCTTTGCGAAACGAAAATGATTAGATTACGTGGCAAGTGTAACAGCACAAAGCTAGAAACAAGAGAGAGACTAGGACTCTGATTCAAGAGTAACATGATCATTCTTGAGCTCTCTTAGACTACCAGAACTAGAAATTCATGGAAAGGTTCAAAATGGATTCAATCATCAAATAAGATGAATAAAAATACCAACACACAAACATACAGTAGTCACTCATAATTGATACACAGCATTGGGGCCCACAGTTAATAAGCCAAGAATGGCAGTTTTTAAAGGTTGTGTACAGTGACAGAAAAGTTGATAATCAGTGCTGTGAAACTGCGGGGAAGAACTCAACTCTGGCCCATAAGCTAGAAAGACTTGAAAAGTTTTATCATACTAATTTTTCAGTCAAGCATGAATCTGCCTAAAGCAAACACAAACTATTCATACATATATACACACATGTACATATGCATCTGGTTCATATATAGACAAAAACATGTATATCCCTCTCACTATTACTCATCTTAAGCCAGAAAGAAGAAGCTACCTTTTCTGAAAGAAAGGCTGGTCCTCTGCACAACCTTGGACCAGTCACAGCTGCTCAGCACTCCAGTTCCCTTATTGTTAAAACAGGGATCACAAACACCACACCACCTGTGAGGTATAAGACTAAATTCCCCTAATACCTAAGTCCCTGAAAACCTCCTGCTAGCTTAACACAAGAAAAACTGGAAAATAAGCCAATGTTGTGAGCATTAAAAAGCCATAGAATTAGTTCACACACTAACTCCACAGTTACAGACTGAAGCTTAAATTCAGCTTCCCCTAGTGACATGTACGCTCTCATGACGTACCACTGCAGCCCCCACACCTTCCTGACTCATGTGCCAATATCGCTCAATGTTGCATCAAGACCAACACCGGCATCGCAGCACGAAAAACTGCTGAAATGAGCTTCTTAAGAAGCTAAGCATAACAGCCACAGGTGCGACTAGCATTCAGCAAATTATAAAAACAAACCAAGTACCACAAGCAGCATTTAAAACATAAAGAAACGGGCTAGTACCTATACCTGTCGCGCCTTCCGTCTCGGGTGCCGCTGTAGCTGGTGCAGAGTTTGCTGAAGGAGACCAGCTTCAGGTCCAGCTCGTTCTCCAGCTGCCTCGCCTGCTTCCTGAGATCTGCACAGGGCGGCCGAGAGCGGGGGAGAAGTCACAAACCTGCACGGTGACCCCACGCCTTTCGCGGGGGGGGGGACACGGGACGACACCCGTTTTCACCAGGTAGTTTCTACCGGAGCTGGCGCGGACCGCTCGGAGCCCCAGAGAGGGGAACCCCACAGAGAAGCGGGGACCGACAAGGGGGGGCCCTCGAAGGTGGGGGAGCTCCCCACGCTGACAGGGGGGGTTCGTGGCTGGACACCCACACGCCCTGTCCCCCACGACTGGGAGGGTCCGGCGCAGGGTGCCGCCTCCCTCACCCCGGGGCCTCTCCGCCGCAGGGCTCAGCCGGGCCGGGCACCGACGCCTCATGGCTGAGGGGCCGACGGGGCCACCGCAGCCTCCGGGCGCGGGCGGCGCCGGGCCCCCGAAGGCGGGCAGAGGGAACCGGCGACGGTTCCGGCGTCCCCAGGCCGGGCTGTGCCCCGGGAGGGCCCCGCGGACCGCTGCCGCCCCGTCCCCGCCGCCCTCAGGCCCCACTCGCCTTCCCAGTAGTTGCTGCTCCCCGCCGCCATCTTTGTTATCCAACGTCAGCCGCGGCCCGGCGAGACCGCGCCGCCGAGAAGGACGGAGCAGAGCGTCTTCCCGGAGGCGCGGCGCCCGACGGGACGGGCGGACCTCCCGCCGCAGCGCCCCCCAGCGGATGGGCGGTTACATGGCCGCCGCCGCCCCTGTGCAGCGCCGAGCACCGGACCCCTTCGCCCCCCCCCCCCGCCCCGTCCCCAGCGTCCTCCTTCCCGCCCCGAGCCCCCACTGCCCCGTGTAGGATGAACGAGACAACCCAGGTGGACATCAAAATAGTTTTATACAGATTATTGGATCTCAGTATACAGGTAAAAAAAAACCAGAGGGCCCGGCTGAGAGCAGAGCCAGGCCTCGCCTCACGCCGCCCTGTCCCGCTTCCAGGAAAAGGCAATTCAAGTCCCTTTTAAAAATGTACATTTGAAGGCACAGTGCATGGACCGACACGCTCCAGGGGACCGGCTCCTCTCGCCCGAAGCAGCACGGGCGCTCCCACAGATGGACAGACAGACAGACGGCGAGGGGAGGCTGCTCCTGCCTTCCCAAAACCGGGGACAGACAGCTGCGGCTCTGAGCATGGAGCGAGAGCCTGATGCCCCACCTGGTCCTGCTGCGTAAAGCCTCACACATTTGTAAAGCATCTCAAATCCATTCACCTTAAAAATATGCACCTACTCCAAGCTAACCGCAAAACGCACTCTCAGAGACCTATTGCTAGTGGGACAAAGCAAGGCCAGCGCAGTCTCTTACCTGCTGCCAGAGCAAACAAAGCCCACACAGAGCCCCAAGAGCCATTTGCAAGCTCAACTTTAATACAAAACCCCAGCTGTGTCTCTTGTTAAAGCCCTCAGAAGCAGGAAAAGTTCGGAGATTAGGCAGGGTTAACGCTACTGCGTGCTGGTGCTGCCCATTACACATGGAAAAGGGTCACGGTCCAGGACCAAACCCCAT
Source organism: Pluvialis apricaria (assembly GCA_017639485.1). Lineage (NCBI taxonomy): Eukaryota > Metazoa > Chordata > Aves > Charadriiformes > Charadriidae > Pluvialis > Pluvialis apricaria. The sequence goes on from CM030024.1 coordinate 5,288,430, forward strand.
CCCGTGCTCAGCACGAGGAGCTGGGAGCAGCCACAGGAATGATCAGGGCTCCTGCAGAAGGGAGGCAACAAGAGCAGCTCTTTCACACCACAGGGATGTGGCACAAGAGCTCAGGGAACGCTCAGCCTCATCTCCCTGTTCCCAGCACGCCTCCCCAGCCAGATCTCATCATGTGTTTCTTACAATATAATTCCCCGTAGAATAGGGAAGAAGGTATACTGGTGTCCAAGGGTTATCTTTATCCCTCCAGATAGCTGCACAAATCAGCTGAGACGATGAGCATGACAGCACGTGGTTCTGGAAGGGCATCTACCACAGGCAGAGGTGAGGAGCAGCTCCTTCCCCAGGTGAGATGGCCAAACAGCCTTCAACGGGGATCCTGCTGCGCTGTTGCCCCAGAGGAGACCAGGTCAGAGCCCTGCAGAACAGACCCCGTCATACATTTGGGTGCAAACACCCCTCCGTAGACACCACGTGCAGGTTTCACTAGTGGAGCGCCCCAGGCTGCTGGAGAACAGATCAGCTCAGGGCAAACTAGATGGCTAAGACGTTGCTGTGCCAGGCCCCGGCACACGGGAGCTTGGGGCAGTGGGGCAAGAATTAAAAAAGACAATGAGCAGCAAGAAAATAAGTGTCTATTCTAACCCCAGCCTTCTGCCCAGAAAGCACAGGAATGCCAGAGATGCATAAAGGCTTTGGAAATCAAATGTTTCAGTCATTCTTCCCTTCTGAGCATCCCTTCTATTACCCACAAATGTAATGTGTCTTGGGGATGCACACTGCGGCTCCTTTTTCCAACTTCCTGACAAGTCCTACGAACCAGAATTGGGCTGCTTTTCCCTTCTCCTTCAGAACAGCCGTTCAGCCCTTCCTCACGCCTTGCACCCGGGCCCCCGCAGCAGCAGGCACAACTGCAGACACACAAGCAGGTGGAGCTCTTGCTACATACTTCGGGGATGCTGTAGTAGCGGAACAGAGCCAAGTCAGCAGGCTAATTTGATGCCTACCATCACCAGAGCTTGATGAGAGGGTGTTTCCAAAGTGCTCTGATCACTAAATGATATTAGGTGGACAATGGTGAATGGTGCAGCTTTTCTTCAAAATTTAAGACTGAAGTTGGGCCATGGGCATTCCCATGACCTCTCCCTGCTGCTCCAGTAATGCTCAAATACAAAGCAGTGGTCAGATTTCACTGTTTCCTCCTGAATAGTGGTGGACTTGAGTAAAACTGATCAGGTGGAGTCAGTAACTGATTTGCTTTTCTACAGTATCCACCACAATCGGTTTATCCATTTGCTGAGAACAACCTTCCAGACACTGTGCTGTTGTAACGCTAACATGAGACCGCAAAGGCCAAGCCTACTACACAAACAAGAAGCAACTGGAGGTGATGGGGATAGAGTGTCTTTCTTCCCCAGAAGTCAGGACAGCAGTACTGCAGAGCTGGCAAGCAACTGAACTTTTGTCAGAGTTCACTGAAGCTCTGACATTTGCTCCTCTCTCCAGCTCACATCAAGAATGGATGTCATCTCCCCCAGCTTTCAGGATGCCAAGTCACTGCCTGGAACTAGCAACACATTAGACGTGCTCCACAACCACTGCAGATCATAGCAGGCCACAGCATCTCACGGTGGGGAAAAGCTCCAAGGGAGCAGCTGAGAACCAAATAGTCTTTTTCCAAGGGCTGCTCTGCAGAATGTGGAGTCAAGTGAAGGATCTGGCATCCCCCGAGTACAGAGTGGAAAACACGAGATCAAAACAGGTAGAGAAACTGCTTTGGAGTGTTTTAACTACGACCCTGTGCAGGTCTTGGGGCACTTCCCCACCATCTGCTCACTGTGCTGAGATGCTGGGGAAGTGCTAGGAATTCTGCTGGCCACCCTGTTAAGTTGCCTTTCAAACAACGTCATGTGAACCTCCAGATCTTGATCCAAAAATGAAATAAGCCATGTCCTTAGCCCAAACGCTGTCTCCAACACCCACTGATTTGCACGTACATAGGAACAGAGCAAATAGCAGAGGGAAGTTGGGAGCTGCCACCCACACCTCTGGAGGACACAACCTGCAAGCTAACGTTTCAAAACTGAACCACAGGGATCGCCCCCCGCCACCAGGTCTGGTCCATGGGAACCTCCTTTCCTGCTGGGGAGGTGTCAGTGTTTGCTGGAGTACAATGTTTCTTCTTCAGTGTCTGTTTCATCCTGGAATTCATGGCTCAGGAGTGACTTCTTTGAGCCGGTGGACATCATGCGGATTTCGTCCTCATAATCGTTGTGATGCTGCCGGAGACGGTGGAAGCCGTCCTTGTGTCTGTTGGACTTAATTGAGCAGACACACCAGATGATACAGGCGGTGAGGACCAGAGCAGACATACTTGCACCTGCCAGACAGAAGACATTAAAGTTAACGCCATGTTCCCCCACCCCGGAGGCTCCTAGGCTTGCCACCATCTCTCTTCCCTTCTGCAGTCACAACCATTTTCCTCTCTTCACTGTGACCCTGCTCCTTCCTCCTAGGCCACAGAAGACATGCCATGCAAGAGACATGCTCCCAGAGCAGCGCTGCACTAGCTTTTCTTTCTGTGTGTGTAATCAAGGATAGCGTCACTGAGCTCCTGTGCAGACCACTGGGTATAAACTCTAGTCTCCCCAACAGCTGCCACCTTGACAAAAAAAATATCTGTTAATGCTTACCTGGTGCCACACTACTCAACGAAACCCCGGGGAAGAAGCAAGACCTCCCAGTTCTACGCACAAACAGGCCCTCCCCATTCCAGGTGGCCCAAAGTCCACTCTAAACCCTTCACACCCCCTGCAATGCTCTCTACTCCCTCCCTCCCATCCACCAGCCCAGCATCACCAGATTCAAAGGTTGTCGGACCAGTTTGAAAGGACAAGCATGTGTTCAGAAGGGAAAGCAGGAGATGGCTTAAGTCTGCAGGCTACTCTTCCAGTTCAGTGAAGGGTCATTGTCAGCAGGAACCAGTACAAACACAAAGCTCAAAGCTTTGATCCAAAGTGTCACTTTACCTGCAACAGTTACAACCAGCTCCCTTGGCAGACCAAATATCCTGTTTTCCGTGTCAAATACGATGAACACAGAGCTGGGTGCGTCATGCCGCACAAAGACCTGCAGAAAGATACCAGAGCTCAGACTGTCTCAAGGCTTGCGCCTCTGTTAGGTGTCCAGACAAAAGATGTACTTGCTGACCAGGAAAAGACCGGGTAGATGCCAAAGACAAGCGCAATGGAAAGAAAAGCTACTGCCCAAAACAACCCTGCTGTGCTGGGAAATTCTTCTCCATCCATTGTATCAAGGCAAAAAACAGCTACCCTGAGCACATAGTCAGCAGCTAAACACAGCCAACGAGGCAGAGCCCAAATAGGGGATGCCTTTATGTGACAGGAGCAGGGGGGGAAAGATCTCCAATACAGATATTCACATACCTTGACGTGTTTCTGCTGGTACCCGTCAGCTATCGCATTGATGTTATGCAAACCTGGAGCCAACAGCACGTGGAAATAGCCACCTTCTTTAGTATAAACCCTCAAACCTTCATTAAGAACGATGGTAGCTTTAGAAATTGGCTTGCCACTCTTGTCTTGGACAAACCCATGGACTCCCTTATGAACCTGAAATAAAGGATTTCAAACACTTCATGTTCAGATCCAAGAGTACGGCTTATTTGTAACTAAAATAGGATTTAATCCTCCCCTCAAAATACAGCCCATTCTCCATCCCTGAGCCTCATAATAAATAAAAGTGCACAATACTGCAAGGACTGCTCAGCCCACCATGAGGCAAAACAGTGCACATGTTTAACTCTCACATTAACACATTTCCTGGTCACTTGCTGCCTCTGTTCAATCCATTCCTCATGCAGTCTTAAATTTTGACCGCCTGTAGTTACATAGCACCAATAAAGACACGAAGACTCTCCACACTGCTGTCTTCCTCTCCCCCTCCCCACCCGGCCCACTACCTTCACCCCTTGACAGAATTTCCTCCCCCAGGCTGCAGCTCACCTCCACGAGCATGCTAAGGAGAGATTTCCTGTGGTCTGCCCACAGGCTGGGAAGCTGTCCCGCACTCGGGAAGTAACAGCAGCTGGTGTAAACAGTGATCTCGGGACAATGACCAAATGTAACGCTGAAATCCTGCAAAAACCAAAACCACAGTTACAACGAAAGAGGGGGCATTTAAAGAGCTTCACAAAGTGCAGCTGGAGGTAGGCAAGTTTTGCCCAGACATCAGAACAAATATGCTTTTTAATGCTTGCGTAGCAAAGCTGGAAAGCCTTGTGCCATACAAAGTACCTTCATACTTCCCAAGTGACTATGCCATTCAGAGCCACGGATCACACCGCCAGGAATATTCTCATCTGTGAGAGCAAGAACACAGCTGTCAGACAGATCTGCTCCGAGCAGGGTCTAGCACAAGCTGAGGGGAGGGGGGCTAAAGGATTCAACCAAACATACCTGACTTATTTGGACAGCCTGGCTGGCCCAAATGCATTAGCGGATGGTTGTTTGCATACAGAGATGCCAAATGCTTCAGTGTTTCTTTGTTCTCCACTACAAAGAGAAAAGTGAGACTTAGAGTGCAACTCCTATTCACCGAGGGGGGCGGGCAGACTCCTATTCTAACCCCATGATCCTGTATTAAACAGTGATACTCTTTGTTTCAGGGGCATTCCTCTAACACTGAGGGATGGTACCAAAAGCAGACTTTATACTGGCTTTGGCAAAGGAAAAGTTGAAATACAGTTGTAAGAACAAAAACAGTAAGTGTTCTGGTCCCTAGCTGGATCCTGTGAGGTTTTAAGCTTTACTTAACAGACTGTCAACTCCAGATACAAAGGGCTGAACGCAAACGGAGGCCACAGAACACCAGTAGCGCAAGCAGCTCTTACACCATGCGGTCACATGAACTTCTGCAGAGACAGCCCGAGGGTAACTACGTGCAAAGCCCTGGAGTGGTTAGTCATACCTGTCTGCACTGGCTTATCGTATGGGTAAGTGACAAGCAGAGATCCTCCGTCTAGAGCAACAGAGAGGCTGAAATCCTGCTTCAATATCAAGTTCTCTATGATGGCTTTGGTCTCGGGCTCTCTTGTCCCTGAGTACCGGGAGTAATTGCCTGTAAATCAGAACAACAAATAGAAAAGGGAATTGACAACAGTTTCCTTCCTGTTTGAGAGGCCAACAGAAGCACATTATTTGTTTATGGCTGAAATTAAGTCTGCTGCATGTATTAAAAGGTATTTGTTGGATCTCAGCAGATGCACCTGACCGGATCAAGTAAAGCACCTATTCCCCATCACCCACGGCGGGGGAATTCATCTGCAAAGCTAAAACAAGTGTGACACATCACTATTTCCCCAAGCTATTTACTTTTGTGACGCAGAGGGTATTTCACTTGTGTTTGCTCTCCTCAATGTCCCCGAACTGACATTTTCTTAAAAATGGTATGACCCCAGCCAACCCTGCCAGAGAGAACACCTCATCCCCAGGAAAGGTGGGCACAGCATTGATACACTGCTACAGATGCAGCAGGCAGTTACATGGAAACCAGAAAAGCACAAAAAAAGGAGACTGTCTCCAGGGAGCATGAACAGAGGTCATTTTTCAGAAATGGGTCTTTGAAAGAAATCAATTAACATGAAAGATGTTAGGTGTTGTCCAACCTCTGGACTATTCCTGAAGAGCTCTGCTTTGTCTTTTCATTGCAAGTAAGGGACTGCAAATTACCGTCTGTAAGGGGGATCGAAGCTTTGGAAGTTTCCCAGCAGCTGTACTGCCTGGGCTCAACCCAGTAACCAAACGATGACACCCAACCCTAGAGCAGCTAGCAGGAGACTTCTACAGCAGCCTGCATTTCTACAAGGACACTACACATCACTTTCTTTAGTTTGCTTTACTTGTGAAGTCTGTGTCCAAATCTCTGCCGTGAGCGTTAGTCTGGCCTATCTTCGACGCGCAGCCTCTCTCCTGCGCTATCTCACGTCCATCTGGATTCAGGGAAGGCACAATCACAATCCGCGTTCGGTCAATCAGCTGAACAAAAGGAAGAGAAAGAGTACGTAAAGCGCAATTAAGTAGGGTTCATTCTCTGCACATCATCTCATTTGCCCAGATCTCATCCTAGGAACCACTGCTTATATTGATATCAGCACTGAGAAGTTCCCACTGGCCCCATGGATTTCACACCACCTCCCCCTTACGCGTGGGGTCGCTGCAACCCCCAAGCCACTGTTAACAAGACAAGTCTCTCCCAGGGAGCACTGTCTTCTCAGGATACAACTGGAGGGCTCCAACATGGTCCCCTGCATTGGCTTCTCACCTTTGTAACAGCAGCATTCTTCTTGTAGTTCATGCAAAGAAATTCTGCCAGTGCCAGGAGCAGCTCTGTACCAACGGGAGCGTTTCCATGAATACCAGCAACAAAGCGGATCTTTGGCTCCTCAGGCTCAGACTGGTTGGGCTTGTTGGAGATTTCGAGGGACCAGATCTGACGGAACTCGACGCTCTGACCCAAACTGCCAAGAGATGAGAAACCAGAGCGTCAGCTCAGGAACAGAGCCGCAGCCCTAGCCGGGCCTTGCGGAGAAATCCCGGTGTGGAAAGGAACTGCTGCCAACCTCCACAAGGAGGCTGCAAAGACAAGTGACACACAAAACACAACCGCACCATGAGAGATTTTCAGCAGCGCTGAACCAAATTCCCTAAAAACATGAGTTTGAACACAAGCATCTATGTAAAAACATATCCAGGTCCAGATGTACAGGATGTCCAACGCTCCATGTATACACCTACATATCTATATAGCCTGTAACATCACCATAAATGTGGAACTGCTAAATGCCTCTGTGCTCCCAATGTTGTGGGTTGTTTTGTTCTGGTTTTTTTTTTTTTTTTCCCCTTCAGAGCAGGATACATCTGGACGTCAAACTAATTTATAAAGCACCCGGTTTAAGAGGACAAAAGCAGGCCTATTTCCAGTAATGCAGAAGTTGTTGCTACAGTCATGCCATTAAGTTAGCAAACTGAATGCAAGCAAAGCAGGGAACACAATCGGGGCTGATGCAACGGGACAGACAATAGAGGCTACAGATCAGAAAAGCAGCCTTGGCACCAGTGGGGACAGCACATGAGCACGTTGTGCCTGGTAACAACAAGCAAATGAGGTCCCGGGACAAAGAGATTTGTGCTTTCTAAAGCTGACAGAGGGTAAGCGCTACAGGTCACAAAGGAAAGCAGAACACTGCAGCAGCTGGTCTCCTGCAGGAGGGCAGAGACCTTGGCTCAGGGCGAGCTAACTCAAACATGTCTCGCGCTATTGAATCAAAATCCGAAGGCAGACAATCAAAGAAGGCCGCTTGAGATTTGTAAGTCAAATTTGATCACTTTTGCTGGGGACTCTCTAGCAGGGCAGATGTCAGAAAGGATTTGGAAAAAGGAGGAAATAGCATGGAACAGACATTTGCAGAAACCTGGGATACCGATGCTGGGAGTATCGCCAGTCCCAGGCACCCCTGGGGAACTGACACCACCCCAGGTTTAAGTCAGTAAAACAATGTCTCAGGAAAAAGTACACAGATGCATCTGTCCCTGCAGCCAGCGCTCTGCCACCATGCCCTTACGCGTGGGGGTCCCTCAAACTCGGGCACCACAGGGAAGGGGAGGGACGAGCTCCCCATCTCTGCACTGCATTCGTGGCTCGTCATTTCACTACTTCCCTACCACAGGCTGCTGCTCGGGGAGGAGCTGAGCACCTTTGAGTCTTCACCTGGTGAGATTTGTGATGTGCGGGTAGTTGAGGTAGAGGCCTCGGAGGAACTCAGAGAGGTCCTTGTAAGGGCGGTATCGGTAAGGAGAGACATCTCCCGAGGAGGTAAGCAGGAGGCGCTCCAGGCCATTCTCAGCAGAGAGATCTTTGATTAGGGTCTCAAACTCCTTCTCATTGGGGTCGCTGGTATCCGGGGTGTTCAGGACCGGCACCTTCCCCTCCTCCACTTTGATGTCTGTCCGTGAAAGAGTGAAGTTGACCTGCACCCCACCTTTGCTGCCAACTTCCACCGTCTTAGTGACCGGATCATACCTGCCCAGGGAAGAGAAGGCACAAAGAAACGTCAGGGTTTCAAGGCCCCACACAACAAGCCACCCCTCTTCCTCACTAGACACTCGCATGGGACTTCTACTGCTCTCCAGTCAAGAGTAAGAAGCGTAACAATAAAAGCAACAACACTTCAAAAGGACATGGGAATGGTAGGAGGACAGGGAGCAGCTCAGGGCCCCACATGGCACTGAGTTGCTTTTGGCTCAGGTGTTGCAGGGTTACGTGGCAGCCTGGCAGGACAAGTCAGCCTGCTTTAACCCAAAGGTTTTGGCAGTGGTTGAAGCGATGAAGTCATTTCTGTGGGCAGCTGCCTGCAAGAGAACTTCCCCTACAGACACTAAGTTATCAACTCCTTCCCCACACCACCTCCAAACCAGGGAAGATTTGGATTGTACACCGGTGCCAGGTGAGCAGTCTTTGACATGAGGCTGGCATCATGTTGCTAACTCTGCCCAGGCCAGAGGGCAGGAGAAACACCCATGCCCACGTCTGCTGCAGACAGAGGTGATGGGACGACTCTGGACTGGGAAGTCAGTCACGCAGCTGTTTGTTCCTTGTGCCACGGCTCGCTCACCCTCGGGCAGACGCTGTGATTTTGTACGTCCCCTGGACCAGGAGGCGCCAGTAGTCTCCATCCTTGTAGGTGGTCACCGGGTGGTTGATGTCAGCAACGCTGATGGTGGCATTGAGAATGCCCCTTCCATCCATGGCATCCAGCACAAATCCCCAGACGCCACGGTGAACCTGCGCACAGATCCGGAGCCCTGCTGAGTGCCAGCCCTCGCTCTGCCTCCCACCCCACACATCACCGTGGGAGCACTGACACCCAGATCCCACCAGCTCCCAGCCCATGAAGTTCAGCACTCCCAGGGGGGGTAACATGTTCCAAAAGGGTTTAGGTTAGACTCGCCAGCAGCTGGCGTGGACAAAGATCACCTGATGAGTACAATGAGCAATTGTTTGGCTCAGGGTGCCACCACAGCACTATTTGCTCCACACCTTTGTTTGCACGCCCCAGGTGTGCAACACTACCACCAGCTCCAACTCAGATGGGAACAGCACACAAAGGCCGCTCCAGCCTAGGGAAAACCAAGGTAGTGGTAAATAAAAAGCCCACACCTGCATCACCTGGCTGCTCTTTCCATAAAGACCTTTGGTATGTTGAGAAGGAGGGGAGAGGAGTTGTCAAGACATGTTCTGATGGGGACGATTTCTGTGGAGCAGGTACCCAGTCTGGCCAGGAAGCAGCACGCGCTTCAGCCCGCAGATTAGCCTGTTCGTTCTGGCACATCTAACGCAAACCCCAGAGGCAGCTCAGGCAATTGCTTGGGGTCAGAGTGTCTCACCTGTTTCATGAACTGGAGGAGAGACCGGCGGTTCTGCTCCCAGTACTTTGGCAGCTCCTCAGCTTTTGGATATTTCACACAGCCCAACTCAATGGTCACTTCAAAGCAGTTCGTATGTAAGTAATTCCAGTCTTGCATCCCACCTACAACAGGAATGTAAAAGAAGTTTTGACAAGGTCTCCTGAAGGCAATTGTACCACAGCTCCAAAAAAAACAAACCCCAACAAAAAACCGGATGGTAGAGAAAGATGAAATACAACCTACAGCACACATTTTATAGCCGAAGACAGCAATGAGGGAAGGCTTTTACACAAGGCAAGATTCAAGCTTCAAAGTGATGCCAAAATAGCAGACAAATAACCATCCTTCTTATAAATACCTTTCACACTAATATACTGCTGTAAAATTTTATTAAACCATTTTGCTAATAGCCAGAAAAACTACACTATAAATTCCTTCCCTCAGGAGTAACTTTATCTGGTTACATTATTTAAAAGGTTATAAAAGAAACCTGAGTCCCAGTAATGTGGGCTGACCAACGCAGAGCTTGTGACTGATCAGACTAAATTCTTTAAGCTGCACATGCATTAACTTGGAGGCAAACAGTGCAAGAGATTTAAGGTCTACTTTACCTGGAACATTGTACCACTGAGCCCCATTAGTGATGCCATGCGGGAAGTACTCGGTGGGGTACATATCCTTACAAGGGCTTCCCTGATACATCTTTGTGTTTTCCTAAAAAACAAGATGCAACATGTGGAGCTGAGTCTCTGCACTTTACTGCCACTGGCACTTTTGTTCTAACGTTAGTCACACACTTTGGGTTACCAAACACAGAGGTTCATGCAGGCATGTGTTTGTACGGCTGCAGCACAAACAGACTGCACCCACACTCAACCCCAACCCATAGACATCCCTGCTCTCCTCCCAGTCCGCGTACAGCATTTTCTACCACCCTTCAGTGTGGTGGCCCCGTGCCTGCACAGAGCGCTCCTCCTACAGTGCCTGCAGGCAGAGCATGCCGGACATCCACTTGTGGGATGAGAGCTTCCCACAGGACCCTTCTGCTGTGTCTGCACCACCAGGCGCCCACAGTACCCGTGTCCTCCTCTACCAGCCGCCCAGGAGGCTCCCAACAGCATCAGGAGTTAACCCAGAAGGATGTGCCTGTTTTCCCGTTAGAGCTTTACCTTGGAGTAGGAAAGCGCCAGCTGCTGAAACACAGCATCATCTGGGGATTTACTGTATATGGCTATTCCTTGTTCATCATCATCAAAGGGGTAATTAACCACCAGAGAACCTGCAGGGGAAACAAGCTTTGACTCGTACTTGCACATTTTCCAAGTGATGCCTCAGCCTAATAGGGGAAGCTTTTCTTTTTCTCCAAATAGTGCCAAGTCTTCTGTTTCTCAAGACTTGGCATTAAACAAAGCATTAAGCCCAACGGCTAGAAGAGACAACAAAAGCACAGGAAGAGATAAGACACCCAGTTGGGAAGGTGAACCCAAGCCATGACACATCAAGGGTTTGGCTCTTACATGCAGGAGGGATGAGCACAACTTCGTAATAATCACTTTCACAGAGGAGAGAAAGCGCGGGGAGGAATTTCCTAGAGCATGCACGGTGCCCTTGGCCCAGCTGTGGTAGTTTTTCAGCCTTCCGGAGTTCATTGCAAGCACTGACAGATTATAACATCTTCGGCTTACTGGAGCTTTCTCTACGCATGTTGTACTAATAGCACCGTGGAACCCCAGACACCACCGCTGCTGGAGACCTGCCAGCTCCCTCGTACCCACACACGGCACTTCTGCACTACGAAATTAAACACGCTAGCACAAAGCAACCACCTGCAAGTTACCACAGCTACAAGCCAGCAGACAAACTGTCTGGGGAATAAGCTGTAATACAGAGACTTAATTTAGATCCCTCCAAAAAGATAATTGAATTACAGCAAATTTCATAGTTCCGCCATGCAATTTGAGGCAGGGAACCCTCAGGATTACATCTCGTTCCCTTCATTTTATAAATACTACAAAGCCTCCGACAGCCACAGCACTGTATCACATTCCCAGACCCAGCTGCTGAGCAGCCGCCGCCAAGAGCCCATTCCCACCTCCCAACAAGCAACGAGCTAGCTGCTCCCCGATGCATGTGCTCCCTTCAGAGCTGGTGATCAGAGGTTGTGATCCTCCCGGCAGCCTCTTCAACTCCCTACAAATGTGCTTGGGGACATGGTTTTCACCCTCTGTTTCCAGCTTCTGATCCATCTTCCAGCAGCACGAACAACAGGTTTGGTTTACTCTTTGTTCGTGGAGGCCCTTTGGAAGTGGGCTTGCCCTTGTTGCAGGAACCCGTCTGCCTTCGCTCCTGCCATCTCACAGCAAGGCCAAGGGCAGAGCGCTCTCTGCCAGAGCTCCTCAGTTCACACCTAGAACACTGCGGAGATATCCCTGCAAACTCCCATCCACAGAATCCCAGAGTGGTCAGGGTTGGAAGGGACCTCAGGAGATCATCCAGTCCAACCCCCTGCGAGAGCAGGGTCACCTCCAGCAGTGGCACAGGACGGCGTCCAGGTGGGTTTTGAATGTCTCCAGTGTGGGAGACTCCCCCACCTCTCTGGGCAGCCTGTGCCAGTGCTCTGCCACCCTCAAAGGAAAGAAGTTCCTCCTCATGTTAAGATGGAACTTCCTATGTTCCAGTTTGTGCCCGTTGCCTCTTGTCCTATCACTGGGCACCACTGAAAAAAAGACTCTTCTCATCTACCTGGCACCCTCCCTTTAAGTATTAAATATCCCTCGAACCTCAGCGCAGAGGAAGGAGCTCGGTTTGGCTGCCATACCTCCGTGCAGGTTTGCTGAGAGCACAAATGGGTAAGTCTTTAACCAGGTCATGACAGCGAGAGTTTCTGGCTGCGGAGGGTCTGCCACATGGACGAACTGATCTGGGAAGTTCCGGTTCAGGTCGTAGTTGTTGCTGTTGTTTCTGCCAACGGTACCTCCTCTGTCTCCTGAAAATTAAATACAAGTTCAAGCTTGCACCCTATCCAAGTTCCCACTTCAGTGCAGAGGCTTCACCCTCCTAACTACAGATCTCATAATTATCAATTAATGGAAAACAGCAGAGAGCACAACAGTGCTGGCTTCCTACACCCCAGAGCAAGGGGACACCCACACTCCCCTTCAGCAAGAGCCCTACTCTGTGCACAGAGGTGTCCGGGGGCCCTTCCAGTGGCTGTTTGCACAGGCTCTCCGTGCCAGTCAGACCACAGCTAGCAGAGAAGCAGTGAACCATGAACAATACCAGCAGCCGGATGTCACGACCGCAGAAACCTCAGAGCTCACCTTCTCAAACCAGCCGGACAAGTTCTTTGTTAAACCCAAGCAGAGCTCTGCTTCCAGAAAATCATTCTGGACAGACTTTGTTCTGCCAATCTGCAAGAGCCACGCAATTTTAAGGACTTCCCTGAAGGATGTTTTTGCCAATTTCAACATCACGATAAAAGTCTGTATTATCCTTGGACAAGTGCTCTGCAGACAGCCTGGCTCCCAAATCACATGTTACTAAGAGCATGGACCAAAGCACAGCAAGTATGAGCTGTGTCAAAGGAATGTCTTTTTTTAAAATAAGCCTTGGGATAGCCACAAACCATAAGGGGACCCAAACAGGGTCAGCATATAGCACTGCTGAAGCAGAAGAGCTCTCTCCAATAGCTTCAAGCATCAGTTTGATCGCCCACATCCTGCAGTGACCCATTCATCCCACAGCACACTCCAAGTCCCTTCCCAGCCTCCCTGTGCGGCGAGCACTTCTGCACCAGCAAGGCTTCCAGATTTCTCAGAGAGGTACCATGAACCCAAACGCTTGTTCTCAGAGCTAGAAACCCCACAGATGTTTCAGCGCGGACAGCAGTACCTTCCTGGGACTTCTCATAGCCATCAGGGTTCATGGACGGCATGATGTGGATCCGCGTGTTCCGGACCAGGTCAGTCACTTCAGGATCTGTGCCAAAGTTCTTGCAGAGGTACTCGATGAGGTTCAGGAGAAGCTCGCGCCCCACAACTTCATTCCCATGCATGTTACCGATGTACTTGAACTCCGGCTCACCTGCATACACATGGCCACACCGAAGAGACAATTATAACCACCTACATTAAAGCTTGGGGACATCTCACCACCCTGAGCATGGCGCTCTCAGGCCTTTCTGCAGGACTGGAGAGTGTTTACCTAAAATTTACCCTTCTGCTTCCACAACACCAAAAAGGACGCACATTGTTTCAGGGAAGCCCCCTTGTCTTTCTCTCTGCAGAGCTCCACGACCAACGTAGATGTCCCCAGCAACAGTCTTTACCTCACACTAGTGCCACCCACTGCACCTGGTCTTTTTAGAAAGGATACTGCAAGCAGCAGCTCAGTCTGTCTTTAGACAGGTGCCAGCTCTACGCTCCTTTTCGCTCTGCGCACGGTCTCCCAAAGCAGAGGGTCTGTCACTAGCACCTGGCTAAAAAGGATTTCCCACGTTACCTGCTTCATGGATGCCAGGGTTGTCAGAGATCTCCATTACATAGAGCTCCCGCAGCTCCACCGACTTGCCCACAGAGTAGAGTCGGGTTATGTTGGGGTACTCGTTGGCATACCGCCGCAGAAAGATCTCCATGTCTGGGAAGTGATGGTGGCGGAAGTCCACAGGCTGGACGGGTTGATGGAGAGAGGTTGGGCTTGGGACCTCTGCCTGCACCGGGGTGGGGGTGATGGTAGAGACAGGAGCAAGCGTTGCTGTGAACTGCGTGACGTTAAGAGCTGGTGGCATTACAGTTGGCTGCAAGGAGAAATCCACTTCTGTTGCATCTCCCTCCTTCACCTCGATGTTCTCTCTGGTCACTGGTGCGTAACTGCGAAAAAAACAGCTGGCTTCAGCAAGGAGGCTCTGCAGAACACAGGCCAAAACCCCCTGCAGCCTCTCCACCACTCCAGCCTACTCCTCCCAGCCCAAACGCACTGGGATGTGAACAGCTGTGTGAGAGATTCACCAGAGAACAACCTGACGAGGCTCATCGCACTGCCACCAGACCCAACTACACTGGCTGTCCTTGCTGTCTCAGAGGCACAAGTTCCCATTTACAGACTTACTGGGGAAGAAGCCTCAGGCGCATCACTGTGCTAGCCCAGGGTCGAGCTACACATTCACACCCCGACTTGAGACAACACAGGCTCTCACTGCAGTGACCCTACTCCATTTCTCCCTTTGCCCAAAAAGTAAGATGCAGGTTGACAGAAGCAATCAAGCAAAGGTGACAGAAATGCCGTGCATCCAACAGCACCCTGTTGCAGCGGGGCACAGGGTGAACCAACACAGCTGCAACTCTAAGCTGGAGTCCTTTACTGCTGCAGCTTCCAGCCAAGCCCCTTAAATACATCAGATGCTTTGGGGGAAGAAATCAAGTGAAGGAACACGAGCAGTTGGCAGCGTGGACACAGGCTGCCACAGAGACATTACCCCATTACAACTGCGGTCACGTTGTAGGTCCCAGGCACAAGCAGTCGGTGGTAATCACCAAATTTGCCTGCTGTGATGTTATGAGCAATACCGGCAACAACAATGGTCGCGTTCTCCAGGCCAGCTCCAGTGACTGCGTCCCTGACAAAGCCTTTCACACCAATGTGCACCTGAGGAAAACAATGCAAGAGCCTGGCTGAAGACAGGCAACATCAGGGGAACCGTGTCCTCGCCCAGCAATACCCCCTACCCTTCCCCAAAGGCAGCAGAGCAGGACAGCTGCCAGGCAAAGACACACCAAGGCCCACGATTCAGACAGTGCTTGGCCAGATGGCACGGACAGGAACCCCAGCATGCACTGGGAAGGCAGCAAGATCTCCGAACTCATCCTTCCTAACAAATCCTCTATTTCATTGACAAGGGCACACAACAATATGAACATAGCGGGGTTACAGGCCATACCGAGGGACAAAATGCAGCTGCCTCCCTTCCCAGCATAAACTGTCACCCACTCAACACATACACGGAGACAGCCCGGCAGAGGACTCTGCAAGCCAAGGTCTCAGCAGTGCTGGTGCTTTCGAACATCACTGGAGATTGATGGCACGGAGGTCGTACAGGCACCCTGCATTGCTTGGCAGGATCTGCGCCAGTCGGTCCCTCTGTTTAACACTGAACTCCACAAGGCCCCTCTGAGCGCAGCTCTGCCATCGTGGAGGATGTGGGAACTGTGGCACAACCACAGAGATGCACAGCAGCTTTGTAGCCACCGACCTCCACACAGCAACTGCAGCAGTTGTGTTACCACACGCAGCAAACAAAGCCACAAGAGCAACTGAACATGGTGCTCTCACACCACCGTGGCCACGTGGGTTTCACAGCCGCTGCCCCCATGCCCGTCCCAGCCCACACTACCTTCTCAATGAAAGCAAGGAGAGAGTCCCGGTTGTTCTCCCACTCCTGCTGAAGCTCGGAGGTCGGTGGGTATTTGCAGCAGGACAGCTCCAGCGTGATCTCAAAGCAGTTGGCCCACACGTAGTTGTAATCCTGCATCCCACCTGAGAAAACAAGGCAGAGACATGTCCTAAGAGCAATGTACAGACATCTCTCCACGGGATGCAGAGTCTTCACTGTCCTTCCGCCCCGCAAAGCATCTCACCATGATGCCACCCTTGCTCCGCGTGAACAACCTAAGGAGAAAAGTCAGATCAGGTCATGGTGAGAGCCGGTGCTGGTGGAGACTGAGCTCTGTTTCTCCCAGTAACCAGCAGACTGGGCCATTCAAATCGGCCGCAGACAAAGATGATAGTCCCTTTGGTCTTACTGCTCTGCCAGCTGAACCCAGCAGCACAGCACTTGGAAATTCATACGGCTTCATTTCACTGTGAAGACATTTTCCAGACACTACAAATCCTGGATGCCAGAACAGGCACATCGGAGTTTGAACACTACTGCTGCCGAGTCCTTCACTATGTGCTCCAAGCCACCTTTAGATTTGTGAGGTTTTCCTGCAAGAGAAGTTACTCCACCCAAAATGAGCTTCAGGCCCCCATACAAAAGAACACAGCAGACTATCAGCTTGGGAGGTGGCAGCTCAAATCTGCATGGCGAAATCAGTTTCAAGGACCACACAGCCGTTCTCCCAAAAAAGTCTTAACAAACCCTAGACGAGAGCAATGCTTCCCCTTCTCTACTTTCTCAGCTGCTCTTTTCCTCAACTCCTTATCTGAAGGTCTCCATTTACTTGATATTTAGAGCAGCCCTAGCCAAAAGTCTGACAAGGTCTGATGTGGTGACAGCACACAGTGAACTGTGGCAAGTCACCTTCAGGAAACTCTCCTCTTGATCTGGGAGGGCAGTGACACCTCCCTCACTGCTCCTGCGACACCACAACAGCCAGGTCCTTCAAGAGGAGGACACAGACTTGTCCACCTGGGAAACTTGCTCTTTTCCCTGAGCCCCGCAGCCAAGTCACCAGTCTCCTCCCACATTTCCTCTTTAAGGCAGCAGTCTCAATTAATTTAAGGATGTTGCAGCACCTGGGGACAGCTTGCTAGCTCAGTGTTAAACCAGCTGAACCTCCATGAGCACCAGAAAACCAGTACAAAGAACTGTTTCCCAGTATTAAGCTCATCTTGCTATTCTCACCCTTCAGAGAAACCACAAGCACTGCTACGAAACAAAAAGGTCACCTTGTTCCAGCGAGTGTCCTGACCCCATTTGCTGAAGTTTACGTTCAACCCTCAGCAAGGAAACCTGTTCCTCAAACAGGAATGAATCACGTACCAGCAGGACTCAAGGTCTGCAGGTATCAACACTCATGATCTGGAACTCAGACTTCAGCATGCTGCTGAAGGCTGCAAATGTTCAGCCCTCTAAACATTCATGGGAGACTTCAATAGCCAAAAAAGGACATTCCAAAACCACCACAAGTATGTGAAACAGGTTTCAGAGTCACCCTGACAGATACCACCACGTGACTGTAGCCAGATGTCATGACCACATGAGAGGATCGTTCCCACCACCACCAGCAGAACAGGCAGTTGTGTCAGTATGGGAAACACACCACACTTAAGTTTTACGCATACTGATGGTATCTTCTGGGTTACACAACCTTATACAGTTACAATCCAGAGAGAGCAGCATGCCACGGCCTTGGCCACCACTGCCCAGGCGGCTCCACCCCAACCTGCGCAGCAGCGCCTGGGACCACTCAGCCCAGGGACCTCCGGCCACCAACTGAACAACTCCCACCGGTGCCAGCTGGACACAGGGGTCCCGGCAACGGGTCTCTTCTGGGTGAGTTGAGGAAGTCCAACTGTCTCTCAGAAGCCCAGCTGTCATGGAATGGTGATATGTTTGCCCCACAGGAGCCAGATGGAAACTTCAGGAGGAAGGAAAGCAGAAGACAGCCCGTGGCACGTGTGTGGCACCAGCCTGCAGGGCCCCAGCAGACAAGTCTGTAAGAAATGCATACTTTGTACTCCCATTCTTCGCTCTGCCCACCGAAGTGCTACATTAGCGCTATGCTAATAAACCTCAGTTGGTTGGTCTGAGCAGTTTCCAAATCATTCACAAGCTCCTCCCCGAGCGAGGGACCCTCCGCGGTGCTGGCCAGTTTACCGGCCAGAGTGGATCAATACCACGACGCAAATGCACTACCTGGCGTCTGCAGAGGCTGTGTTAATGCACGGCCAGGAAAAGCTATCAGCAGCACTTCACCAAGCAGAGGAGTCTCACAATAAACGCGATGGCTGTGAGCATCCACCAAAAGGTGAGGGACGGCTGCTCTGAATTCAGCAGCCCCACCGCACCCGGGAAACACAGAGAGGGACCGACAGCGTAAAGTCGGATTTAGAAGAACAGACCCCTGAGATGATGTGCGGGACGGTACCAGATCAAAGATGTCCCATTTCCTCTCAATTCTTCTGGGAGCCTGCTGCTAAGGGAACACGAAGTTTTTATTATAACAAATCAAATGTCACTTGCCGCCAGAGAGAGAGCATTGCAGCTTGCTCACAGCCCGAGATCAAAACAGGAAAGAGACTGCATGAGGGGCCAAAAAGTGTTTGAGGACTTTAAAACTCTCAAACTCTGTTCAAGAGGTTAGAGGAATGAGGTCTGCAAATCCCACACATACTCGGTTTTATTCGGCTCCTGTTACCAGGCTCAGAAAAGTAACCCACAGCGGGCTGCTCTCTCGCCCGTAAACACCACGCAGAGTGAAACAATTTGCCAGCCCATAACCATCTGTTCATAGCAGGACGCTAATGCATTTGAAAACATCCATACATAAACCAGAGCCATTATGAAGCATATTTAGTGCTTCATCTGCCATTCAAGCAAATTTAGGACAGATGCTCACCCGTAATAGAGCAGCAACGGTCGAAATTAGAGCTTGCTACATCAATTTTGGTAAAGCTGTCTCTTTGAGAAAGTAGTCCACTGCATGCTTGAAAATTTGGATTGTATCCACTGCACATATTTGGCCTTCACGCGGCCCCATTGCAGAGCAGGACAGTTATTTTTACAGCATACAGAATTACGTATTTTTCCATATACCATCTGCACAGCCTCTCCTGGCTATGCAGAAGATCTGGAGGTGTGAAGAGAGACCTGCCCACAGCCCAGCGCTGGCACAGCGCTACGTTCAAAGATCAGAGCAGAAAAAGCACACCCAAAGCAGCGGGCTGCCGGACTACAGGGCTCCTATTCTATTTATCTGTTTGGGTAATATCTGGGATAACTTGCTGGATTAATCCCAGCATTTTTTAATCACAGGGTGTCTTTTAGCCCACACTGCATAGAGCTTCAGCCTCCCAAGGAAGCATCATACCCACTTTACCGGTGAGGAAAGCAAAGCAAAAGCCAGCAGCTTACAGTCACAGCAAGCCCGCCCCGCCTGGCTGTAGGTTCCAAAAACGCTCGGAACAAACCTCTCCCCTGCTCTGTCCCACTCCTTGAGCATCGGGACTGCACTTCAGGCGAGGATCCCAGCCCTCCCGCAGCGCAAGCGCTGCAGAGTTCACTCCGACAAGCACGCCTCTGCTCCCTGCCAAGCTCCGCACCGGGCAGGCGAGCAGGAGAATGCGGCTCTCTCGAGTCAAGCCCAGGGATCCAGATACCATAAATACACCACGTGCCAGGAGAAGCCTTCCAGGCCAGCCAGGAAGGACTCTATTTTCAAACTGCGCTATGCAGAAACCTCTCTAATTCCAGCTCTCGCTGGAGCTGACGTTAGGAGATGAGAGACCTGCAGCTAAGTCAAAGCAGAGAAATGGTCCTGTCTGCTCTGCAGAGAGAGCAGATGGCACCAAGCAAGCCAGAGATGTGATTAAATACGTGGCACAAATCACTTACTGTGTGGACAAAACCGACTGTCTCATAGCATAAGACCAGGCAAGCACCAGCAGCAGCACCAAACAGGCAGAGGAATGTTTTGGTCCGTTAGTCTGCAATCATTAAAACTCAGAGGAGGTGAGGTTTGAGCCTCCCGCTCCAGCAGCTGCACCACGCAGCCCGGAGCGGCACAGCCCTGCAGCCTTCCTCGGGCTCTCTTAAAGAGGAGGGCAGAGTCCTCCCAAGAGCTGCATCACCAGCAGTTCGCATTAGACGTGAAAAGAGGTTCGAGAGTCTGATGCCATCAAGCCAATATTTTTCTCAAGAAGAAAGAAAAATTTGCAATAAGAATTTTATGAAAACACAAACACATAAGGGCAGATAATCGTGCACATCCCAAAAAGACGTGGCTGAAAACTTCTACCGGAGCTCACACTGTGCATCCGCTGTCTGCCATGCTCAGGAAACAGAGGCCACCACAGTGATGCCACCAGCACCTGCTGTTCTCAGCACTCATTTGAATTGCTCTGAATTTGACGCCTCTAAAAGCCGTTCCGAAGCTCAGTGTGGCTAGTAACCACAGCCAAAACTACCTAGTAAGCACACACGTAACCTAAATCCACTTTCAACCTGAGAAGCGCCTTCTGATAGACACCAGAAGCATCTCAAACACTTGGACATGAGAGTCAAACTAGCAAGGAAAGTAACTTTTAGGAAGGGACTGCAAATAACAACAAGACCTTCCACGGCTGCCCACAAAATACTCTATTGAACATTACATTGAATTCAGTTTCTGAATTGGGCTCTTTACAAAATAAAGGCAAGCACGTCCTTCCCACAGATAAGAGTTAAAAAGTTCCCTAACCGCTTTCCAAACATCAACTGGACCATACACCAGCCCAGACTTGCGTGTATATTCTTGATCTGAACCAGCCACTCAGTAGTTAAAACCCCAAGAGGTTAAAAAGGAAGGAAGAGTAAGAGCGTGCACAACAGAGATAGCCTCGAAAAAGCGTCCCAGTCACAGACTTATCTATAGCAGCTGGAATGCAGAAGCCAAATTCAGCTGTCTGGCGGAAAGCCATCTTTCTCTGTGCACACTTGACCTTAACAATTACTCCAATGGTTTGTACTTGCCACCTCGGTTTGACACACGTAAGAGGTTGTTTGCAAATTCAAATGGAAGTTAATGGGGTCTGGCACCAGCATAAACCTGAACTGGTAACTCTGGGACAATGAATCCCGTAGCAGTTGGCTTTCCAGCATGTTTGATTTCACATGATAAAACGTGGCAGGAAAATTTCCACCTGTTGAGACATTATGTTCTTATTTCTTTGTTTTTCCTGGCTTTCGTTCACTTGGAGCCTGCAGTCTCTCCTGGCACAACCTGATCCGCACACCACAAGCGCGTGCCCCGCACCGTTCCCAGAACCGTGTGCTCCGGTTACCTCAAGAGCTCAGCCCAGCCCGGGGAGCTCCCGCGGCGTACTGGGATTTCCCCAGCCTCATTTTACCGCACATTTTAATTTCTGCAATCACTGGGAAAGGCCTCCTGGTCCCAGTACGAGCCTCAGCAGTCCTTGGCACCGAGGTGAGCAAGGCCGATGACTCAATGCAGCCACCGTGGTGGTTTTGCTGCTTCTGTCACACGTGGCGTGCAATTGAGTCCCCTTTGCAGACTCTTCATCCACTACTGAATACAAATCATAGAATCATGGATTTGTTTCTGTTAGAAGAGACCTTTAAGATCATCAAGTCCAACTGTTAACCTAACACTGCCAAGTTACCACCAAACCATGTCCCTCAGCACTACATCTACCCGTCTTTTAAACACCTCCAGGGATGGCCACTCAACCACTTCCCTGGGCAGCCTGTTCCAATACTTGACAACCCTTTCGGTGAAGAAATCTTCCCTAATATCCAATATAAATCTAACACCTAAAACCCCGAAGGGACACAGTAACTTCACACAACAGCAGAATACATGTGTACTGGCCTCTGCGGTATCAGAGGTTCACCTGTGCTCTTCCCTGGATCTCCGCTCTGTGGATTACACTTGACATGACCTACTCAACCCGGGAGGTGCTCCAAGGGCTGCCAACACCCTCCACGTGTGCACCCCCAACAGCAGAAAGTCGTAAATCGCCACTTCGGGGAGAAACCGCACAGATCTGCCAACCTCAGCACTGCTCCCTTCTGAGAACGAGTGTCAGCACACACTCCCATTGATCTCTGCCCATGAATCGCCTACAGCCGTCAGCGCCGAGCCCGAAACTGCGGCTTGTCACAGCGAAAGGGCTTGTTTCCGCAGAGGCTGGAAGCTATTGGATATAATATAAACCACGGCGGCGGCAGCACAGAGCA
This sequence comes from Pluvialis apricaria, assembly GCA_017639485.1. NCBI lineage: Eukaryota > Metazoa > Chordata > Aves > Charadriiformes > Charadriidae > Pluvialis > Pluvialis apricaria. The sequence continues at coordinate 5,310,591 of CM030024.1, forward strand.
AACGGGTCTTCAGTTCACACCTTGCCGTTCCCCGTGAAAGGAAAGTAGGTGAAACCTCTGCTCGCTGAGAAGGCAAAGGCAGCCCGAAAGGCTCACGCGCCACTGCCACAGCCACCAGCAAACCTTGCACTAGCCAGGCGGCTCACATCCTAGCAGGAGGATGAAGAAATTACCACTACAGCGAAAAGTGCTGCTCACTGGGGGCAGGGGGACCCGGGCCCAAAGCTCTGGAATCACCCTCCCTTCAGAGCACAGAACCAGAGAGTGGTCAGGGTTGGAAGGGACTTCTGGAGATCATCTAGTCCACCCCCCCTGCAAAAGCAGGGTCACCTCCAGCAGGTTGGACAGGAACACGTCCAGGCGGGTTTTGAATATCTCCAGAGAAGGAGACTCCACCTCTCCGGGCAGCCTGTGCCACTGCTCCGTCACCCTCAAAGGAAAGAAGTTTTTTTTCCTCATGTTGAGACAGAATTTCCTCTGTTCCAGCTTGTGCCCATTGCCCCTTGCTCTGCCGCTGGGCACTACTGAAAGAGTCTGACAACACCCATCCCGCTTCGTTACACGGGCAGAAAGCCTCAGAGCTGCAGCTAACAAACCTCCCGACGGAGATGTTTGTCGATAACAACTGCCACCAGAACAAGGCAGCCCAGATCATCCAGGATATCCTGTTCCCTCGTAAGCAAATTCACCAGATTACACAAACCTTCCTCCTGCTGGACTTTTCACAGCAGCGGAGTGAACCTTGAGCCAGTAAATACCAGGGCTGGTGTGCTCGACAGGGTGGAGGGAAGGAGACACCTGCTAGAGAAAGAGGTAAACCCACTTCTTATTTGAACACGACATCTTATTTGACCAGTGAAATCCTGGGGAATGATTCAGCCACCGCTGAAATTGAAGACTTCCTCTTCCAGCACAGAGACGATGTGCTCAGGCCCAATACGGGATCCCTTTCCCTCCTTCCCGAGCAAGATGGATGCAGGGTTAAGACAGGACTCAGCTTGGAAGCCCACGTTTAGGAAGGACGCAGTCGTCTTAGAATTTGTTAAGCTGCAAGCTCTGGAGGATACACAACGCCTGACTTCACGGCTTGCTCTGCACTCCTGCCATCGCCCCTCAGCCCTAGCAGGGGAGAAAGCAGAGCGGTCCAGGCGCAGCAAAGCAATGCAGCATCTCGGGGTCATTTACGCAAGGTTTTTGTTGTGTCCTCACCACAGAAGTTTCTCCACTGTCTGGCGAGGCCATGGTTGTACAACATCCGCTGAGGGGGCACAGCAACGGTGCAACTTCTAATGACACGGCCAAGATTTCTCTTCCCGCCAGGCTACACCGCCTTTTCCACGAGGGCATCTCGTCACATAAACTGCCGTTTAAATCCCATTGGCAGCAAAACCGACACGCACAGAGCAGCCCACCGCGTGTCCGAGCCAGGCCAGCCACCTCCACACAAGCAGAGCGGTGGCACCAGGAGGTAATTTGCTTATACTCAGATCAGCTCCAAAACAACGGCCTAACAGAGGGAACAGAAGCTCTCCTAGAAGCCCCAACCGACCCAATTTTGGCTCCCTTCTAGATCCCACCGCACCGGTGGATGAGAACAGGCCGTGCTGGTTGTTGCCACCTGCACAGGTCTAACAGCAGAGCAGTTCATAGAAAAGCCCCCCACCCCATTTCCAGCGAGGGCAGCTAGGTTAGCTCAGACCACGCATTTAAACCATTTTACATAGTTTTACAGCAGGCTATTCTATAATCACAAAATTACAGGTTTGGAGGTTAAAAAACCCCCACAGAATACTAGCACGGGTCTAATATCTTTAACAATAGTTTCCCCTTTCCTGTATCAAAATTTAGTAACCGCCCAGAGACCTAATGCCAGTTCATTTGGCAAATGAAGCCTCCCGCGTGCAGGATAACTCTCCAGCGTCTAACAGGGTCAGGAAGAACCCTCCAGTTTGCTGTGATCTCTTCCCTACAAACATCTCCCAAGCTGTGATTCATCAGGCACTTACTGGTGTGCCTGTGATGCCACTTCCCTTCGTTTCAAGCTGCGAGAACACATCCAAAGTTAAAAATATCACTTCAGCCACCGTCCTTTCCTCCGCGATAATCACCACTGGTTTGGATGTCAGTTCTCAATGGCAGCAAGAAACTATTTTTGTAAGACACCGTTAGGTGATCCAAACGAGCAGAGTTCGAGCGATTCACCAGCGCAGCTTACCTTCTACATCATACCACTGGGCGCCGTTTGTGATACCATCTTGGAAGGTCTCTCCCTCCTCGCCAGGGCAATTGGGTTTGCCAGTTCTCATTATGGGGTGATGTGACGCGTAAGCTTTTGCCAAATATTTGAACACTTCGTCATCAGCTGATTTACTGTAGACTCCTGTGGGCTTATGCGTGGGAGAGTCATCATAGGGATAGCTTGCAACCACTGAGCCACCGTGGAGATTGCCAGAGAGGAGAAACCTGGGGATGGGAAGGAGAAGAAGAAAAAGAGTCATACTGGAACAACTTCAACGGGAAGATGGCTACAGCCGCCCAACCACTTATTCTGCTGCCTTCCCACCCAAACCACATTCTCAGGAGCCTCCAAACTCTATTTGGTATCAATGAGGCAAAACGCACCCACTGGACGAGCTGCCCAGCAGAAAGGCTACTTTGGAAGGGGCAGCGATCAGAGTCTGCTCCATCAGCCCTGTGCAGGGGGAACGCCTGCAGAGCTGCAGCTACACCAAGGCGATGTCAACAGATACGCACTTGTCCGACACAGAGGGGGCTACTGCGGGACAAAGAGATACACTGTCCTGGGAGACGTATCCCCTCGTATTAACGGCAGCCTCTAACGCAGCAAGCAGGATTGCCAGAGGGTCTGAACAGCGTCCAAGTGGGAGCACGGCGGGGGAAGTCAGCAGATTTTTGCAACAAACCAACTCTCAGGACTGGTTTATTCACTCCCCAAACTGACATCTGGCATTACTGGAGATGAAACAAGTTTCTTGCTTCAGCCTAAGACAGAGCCCTCAAACTCGGTGACAGACAAGCAGTGTCCTGCGTATAAAGCGACGTACATGGCTTTTCGTCAAGCTTTGAGCAACGCCTGGTATGTACAGCAGAACTGACTTGCATAAATAAAATCTGGATGCGTGACAGAGCTGTTAAAATCCCAAGTCAGAAAATACAGCACAGCGTGCCCTATATCACACTTTAATTTGATCACAGGCAGCACAAGTGTTTCAATGAATCCCAAAGGCAGCCGTCTCTGCTCTTTTTCTTTCCACCAAATACAGCACAGAGGGGGAAAAGAGCTCTCCTTCTCATTCGGTCAAATGGGATTTAGTTTCTGAGCAGAGGTAACGTGACCGATACCTTTGCCTTGCTTAAAATAGTGCACACGAATTGCATTACACCCACTCCAGTATCTCTTATTTTAACCAAACAGTTCTGTTTACCCATTCGTTTTTCTATCAGTGGTTATGTTAGTTTAACAATCGTACTAGCATTACCTGGTGCTGCCAGGCAGTGGGATGCCCAAAGCATCGCGTTCTTCCACTTTCACCCTGGCTTACCTGCAAATGCCACCTCAAACACTTGCAAAAAAAATAAAAATAAAAAGCCCAAGGTATTTTCAAAATTACATTAAGAATGTGCACGAGTTTCCCTAGCAAATAATTTTGAGTTGAACCAAGTCTGGAGGGATTTTGATGCAACCTGCTGCATCAGAGCTGTCCTAAAGGATCCTTAGGACAAGCAATTACTGGTGCAGTTCACGAAACTCCTCTAGAGCAATAACCGCCATCCACCACGTTTGTCCAAGCAGATTATGTCCCCTAAAACTAAGCAAACACTACACAACGCTGAACATCGTGCGCGTTGTTTGGATCCAACCAACAGCCCTACCGCGCACCGCGGGCGTCAGCCATCCCCTCTCCATTTCTCTCTATCCCCATTTTGGGAAGAGGGCCACAGTTCATCTCAGTGCGTTGCTCACACCCAACCATACTTTGCATTTTGGCTTTCTCTGCACAGCTTCACATGGGTGGTTGCACTGACCTTAGTGGTTTGGACCTTCCACAGCTCTCTAAAGAACGCACAGCAAAGGAAGAGACGGTGCCCAGCCTGGCCGCCGCGCTTCCCGGGGCTGCCCAGAGCGGGGCTTCCCCGGCACTGTTTTCCCTTCCCGGGCTGCCCCGCTGCGGGCACAGCAGCTTCCCACCATCCATCCCCCTGGAAGGCGAGAGCCCAACGGGTCAGTGGGAGCGCTTAAGGCCCAGTCCTGCATTCTTTGAGGAGGACAGACAGGGAAGAGGGCCGCAGGAGCAGGGATTGTATTTAGAAACGCTGTTGCGCAGAGCATTATTGCTAAATCCAGGGAATTTTCCATGAAACATGAAGACGGGGGGAAGCCCCGCTCAACACAACTCTCTGTTTACATGTCTGTAAAGGTTATACACTTAACCCCGAATATTCTAAGCACTCCATAGCTCATGGCAAAAGCATTATCGGCCCCAAGAGCAAGACCCACAGAGAAGCTCAAGATGAAGCAGATGAGAAGTTTCCAGCTGTGGGCTCCTGGAGAAGGGAGGGAAACACACAGATGGCCACAGAGCGCCCAGGTGCACGCAGGGCACGGGCTGTACTCGGCAGGGCTAGCGTGGCTCCTTGGCAGGTGCATGGCAAACCGTGACCACTGAACCGCTCTCCCGCACATGCCGGCCAGCACGAGGGTTAGCCCAGATGCTGGGTGCAGGATTGTCCCCGGCTGCGAAAATGGGCCAAGCCAGCACAGGAGGCAGGCTGGGGAGAAACTGGAAAGATGGGGAGGGACTCTTTATCAGGGAGCGTAGCGATAGGACGAGCAGTAATGGTTTTGAACTGAGAGAGGGGAGATTTAGATTAGATATTAGAATCATAGAATGGTTTAGGTTCTTCCTAATATCTAATCTAAACCTTCCTTCTTTCAGTTTGAAGCCATTCCCCCTCATCTTATCACTACATGCCCTTGTAAAAAGTCCTTCCCCAGCTCTCCTGCAGCCCTGTGGGTACTGAAAGGTCGCAATAAGGTCTCCCCGGAGCCTTCTCTTCTCCAGGCTGAAGAACCCCAACTCTCTCAGCCAAAATTTCTAGGAAGAAATTCTCTCCTGTGAGGGTGGTGAGCCCCTGGTGCAGGTTGCCCAGAGAAGCTGTGGCTGCCCCATCCCTGGAGGTGTTCAAGGCCGGGCTGGACGGGGCTTGGAGCACCCTGGGCTGGTGGGAGGTGTCCCTGCCCAGGGCAGGGGGGTGGAACGAGATGGTCTTCAAGGTCCCTTCCAACTCGAACCATTCTATGATTGTACGGTGGGAAATGCCGTTTTTTCCCCCCAAGCCCTGCTGGGAAGCACCGGGAAGGGCTGAAAGCGAGCGGAGCCGAGGGTGTCCCCCCCCGGGAGCGGGGTGCGGGCCGTGCGGGGCAGGGGGGACCCCGGGGGCGGGGGGAGAGGAGCGGTGCGGACCGCACTCACTTGTTGCGGCGCATCCAGGCGATGAGGGCTCGCACCTCGGGCACGGCCGTCAGGTCGGGTTCGGCGATCCCGAACTGGTCGGGGAAGCTGCGGTTGAGATCGCGGCCGTGGCTGTTCTCCCGACCGCCCTCCGCGCCGCCGCCGCCGCAATCGCCCTCCCGGGCGCGCTCGAAGCCGTCGGGGTTGAGGCTGGGCAGCAGGTAGATGTCGGTGGTGTTGAGCAGACGGACGATGCGCTCCTCGCCGCCAGTCCAGCCCCGCACCAGCTCCTGGGCCAGGCGGAGCAGCAGCGGCCGCGCCAGCGGCTCGTCCCCGTGCATGTTACCCACCAGCTTCACCTGCGGCCGCCCGGGCAGGGCCGCGCCGCCGGGCTCCTCGCCCGCCCTCTCCGGCCCCAGCCCCGCCGTCAGCCGCAGCACCCACAGCGGCCGCCCCTCCACCGATTCGCCGATGCTGAAGAGCCGCGCCAGGCCCGGGGGGGCCGCGGCCGCCAGAGCCAGCAGCGCCTCGCCCAGCTCGGCCGAGTGCAGGTACCGCAGCGCCTCGCCGGGCGCCGCCGCCGCCTCTGCCTTCTTGATGTGGGCGGCGCGGGCCGGGCCCAGCAGCAGCGCGCAGAGGAGCGGGAGCAGCAGCAGCCCCCGCCGCCGCCGGCCGAGCCCCCGCGCCGCGCTCGCCATGGCCCCGCCGCACGCCCGGCCTCGCCGCTCCGCCGAGCCGCCGGGCAGCGGCAGGAGGAGGAGGCGGCGGAGGAGGAGGAGGTGACGGGCGCTGGCCCCGCCCAGGGGCGGGCACTCCTTCCGGCCGCCCGCCAATGAGCGGCGGGCTGGAGACAGGAGCAGCTAGGGCGAGGCGGCGAAGGACCAATGAGAGGAGGTAGGGAGAGGTGCGTCACGCTGGGGGGCGGGGCGGCGGGGAGCACTGCGGCGCCCTCTGCCGGCCGCGCCGCGCCGCGGGGAGGGAGGGAGGGAGGGAGGGAGGGAGGGAGGGAGGCGCGGGGCTGAGCGGGCGGCGGGAGGGGGCGGCGGGGAGCGGGTCCCGCGGCCCGGGGGTGATGTTTCTCCTCCCTCGGGCTTTCCGCGCCCGGTGTCCGCCCTGCCGAAAGGCCCCGCAGGGACCCGCGGAGCCCGTCCACGGCGCTCCACCGGTGCAGCAGATAGGAACAATAATCCAAGAGCGGGTTATTGCATACAGGGGGGCAAAGAGCAGCGCGTGGCGATGCGCCCCGTACCTCGGAGGGGTGTCACGACACGCTGTTGCAGCAGAGTCCCCTCCAAAAGATGAATAAGAAAATCATAGAGTGGTTCGGGTTGGAAGGGACCTTGAAGACCATCTCGTTCCACCCCCCTGCCCTGGGCAGGGACACCTCCCACCAGCCCAGGGTGCTCCAAGCCCCGTCCAACCCGGCCTTGAACACCTCCAGGGATGGGGCAGCCACAGCTTCTCGGGGCAACCTGGGCCGGTGTCTCACCACCCTCAGAGTGAAGAATTTCTTCCTAATATCTCATCTAAATCTCCCCTCTTCCAGTTTGAAGCCATTCCCCCTCGTCCTATCACTACATGCCCTTGTAAAAAGTCCCTCTCCAGCCCTCTTGTAGGCCCCCATTAGGCGCTGGAAGGGGCTATAAGGTCTCCCCGGAGCCTTCTCTTCTCCAGGCTGAACACCCCCACCTCTCCCAGCCTGTCCTCCCAGCAGAGAGGTTCCAGCTCTCTCATCATCTTTGTGGCCCTCCTCTGGACCTGCTCGAACAGGTCCATGTCCTTCTTGTGCTGAGAAAGCCTAAACGCAGTATAACATAACATAACATAACATAACATAACATAACATAACATAACATAATATAACATAACATAACATAACAAACAATATAATATAATATAATATAGCCTAAACACAAACGTGGCTGGAAGGGGAAGGAGGGGGGTGGCCTCTTGCCTTGGCACGGTGACAAGCTGCAGTTCACGGGGGCCAAAGTGCTGCTGCCAGTGCCTTTCTTCCTGGAGGGAAGCGCGTGTGGCCTGTCCTGGCTGTGCTACCAGCTCAGACCGGACCTCTGGGGGATTAAAGACATTTTAACGCCGTTTGATGTTTTGTATTGCACGTCGCTGTACGGTGAGCTACTGCAGAACTGGGTGCCTGAAGAGATATATAAACAGTGCTTTGGGGCTTCCTCCATTCAGATCTTTGCTGATTCCTTTTTTGAGGCAGGCGGGATGATAAGGAATAAAAAGCTTACTCTGCAAAATGCGTTGCAGTCCATAAAACGATGAAAGTGGCCATCTCCGACAGCAGGTCTTGTCGATTCCTGTTTAACTTTTCAGCAGTATCTCATGTTCACATCTGCTTCCCAGCTCCGGCATTTCCTGTTGGAGACACACACTCCAAGTCTAGCGCATAACATGGATTTTCAGGGTAACCGTCAGTGGTATGGCTCTTTCATCTCCCTGCATTCTGGGATCCTTTTCGTGGAAGATCAGATGATGCAAACTTTTGTGGAAGCCAAGCGTGGTACAGCATCAAAAGGACCCCAAGGAAAAGGGGAGTAAATTGGCTTCTCTTTCTTGGGGCTCATCTGCGCTGTGCAGTCATTAGGAGAGGGACGAGCAGGGAACAGGGATTATCCATCAAAAAGATGCCCCAGATCTAATTAAACTGGAAAAACCGAAAGACCTTGGTCATCAGGACATCCTTAACTCAAAAGGGAGATGGAACGTCAAGAGGGAATTCAGCTGTCTCAAATGTGATCACCGTTGCATAGGTTTAAATCCTCAGTCTACAAATAAATTGCTCTGGATTTACATAGAGTAACTGAGCTCATTTCCCTTTTGAGCTGATAAAAGCCCAGTTGTCTGGAATTTCAACAAACCAATTGTAAAAGCAGCATGTGGCAGAAGACTGATGAGTCATCCACTCATTTTCTCAGCAGCCAGTAACAACAAAACCTCCTCATTTCCTTGGGCCAACCTAAGAGATCTTAGGATCGAAGAGATCTTCCGGATCCCTGGGTGAGCGAGACTGTAGATTAGGGACCGACCTGCAAGAAGCCACCTCCTCCTCTTCCTCAGCTCTGCCCTGCGCTCGGGCTTGCCGAGAGCTTCAGCCCAGCACTCGAGAAGGTGGTTACTCAGGGGCTGTGGCTTTTGCCTTATGAAACGCTCTGCAGTGGTTCTAGCCACAGACGAGGAGCGAGGTTTCCTCCTGAAGATTGGCAGTGAATGGTTCCCCATGAACTGGAAAGATGGAGCAGCTCAGTCTTTGCAGATTCCTCGCGGAGGGAACGAGGGATGACGCCACAGCAGGGAAGTTAAAACTGCTAATATTGTTTGGCAGCACTTCACAAGATCAAATCAGCACTTGGTTTTCCAGCAGAGCACTTCCAAGAAATCCCACTGGTGATGAAAGTTCCTAGGTAGACAAAAATATCTGAGGTCCAGGCTGTAGAGCAGCCACAGCAGAATACAGTCTTGAAAGAGAAGCAGATCTGGCAATACTGCTCGGGAATGTCCTGTACTGGCCATGAGAGAGCATCTAAACCAGGCAAGAAACAGGCACCCAGCTTAGTGTCATCTTCAGTCATTTTTGACTCCCAGGGGAAACAAAACCTCCTTGAAGTCCAGCCCATCAGTGGCAGAGTCATGTTTTCTGCCCACAAAAAGAAGAAAATCACGAGAACCTGGCAGATAATCTCTGCTCCGACAGAGCCTTACCCCGTGGCTGAGGCAGGAGACCGCCTCGCAAATTGGTTCCGTCATAGAAACGTGGAGTTTCACGAGTGGATGATGCCAAGCAAAGACTAATAGTACTGATTCCCCTGAGCGCTGCTGGGTGTGCAAGCTGAAAGCTGCTACCCAGGACTCCCTGGACGGGAAACTACAAGGGCCAACATTTAAGTGGACCTTAATACAGATAAGGCACTTTTATCTCCCGCAGGGGACCTATATTGCTAATTTAATGCCCAGTTCTTTTCAAATTTCCTTTTATTTGGGACCATATTTCTCCGAGTAGGATAGCAACGGCCACACTACTGTACTATCTTTAGCCTTCTAAGTCAAGATTGGTGACTGTAGGCACCCACCAGTGCTGGATGTAACCCAGAGCAGCTGGGAAAGAGGGGGACCAGTGCTGACTGCCGGTAACAGACAGCCGTGCCTACTGCACTGCAGCAATTTGCCGGGGCTTTCGTGCACAGTCCTAGGAGTTTCCACAGTCCCTGGCTGCTTTCTTCACCACACAGGAAACATTGGCAAGTGCGTCGATGCTCTTGATTAAAGGTTAGACTTGTCCTCCTGGAACGTGGTTCCATTTCTTGCACTCACTTCAAAAAGGGAGCGTTTAAAAGATCCAGGAGTGATTGTTTAAAGTGATGACTGAGGTTCTCTAAGCTTAATTTACTCCCACTTCTGAAAGAGAAATATGAGTATAGCAATATCAGTAAAAGCCCAGGATATGGTTTCGTGTTGCATCACCAGAAGTACAGACTCCGCGGGGGACTTCCCATGGTGCAGATGAAAAAAAAACCATCTCAGCAACGCATCCTCCTCCTCCTCCTCTGAGCCCAAAGGTTTCAGCAGACCTGTCCGTGAGTGTGGCATTGCTTTAGCCTTCCGCAGGTCTCTGAGTTTCCACCGTGGTGATCCCAGGGATCTCGTCCTGTTCCCAGGGCTCCCAGAAGGTGACTTCCCACCCCTGGACACTCGCCCGGAGGGCTGCCAGCTCCCGTGGGTGGGTATCCAGTAGATGGCATCCGCGTCCAACACTTGTGCGGGAGCTTCACCTTCCCGAGGGCTTCTCTTGTGCTTTATTTATCTCAGGGTCTGTTTCTTCATTAATGCCTACTTTTCATTTGAATGTTTAATTCCCTCTAAGCAATTTATTTTAAAATATCAAAATATTCACTGATTTAGTGCTCCTTTTGCTATTCATATTCCTTCCCAAGAATAAAAATCACTTATCATTCCTCCGCGTTCAATGGCACAGTGTGGCAACTTTTATAGAAGGACCATCAGAAAATAGAATTATTAACAAAATGATGAAAAAAAAATACTTGAGATCTGTCCATCTTAACAGTGGAAGATACGTAGGGTACAGGCTGGGAGTCTGAGCAATCAGGGCACCTCACATCTCTGTAATCTCTATAATTTGGGGAAAAATAGGTTTTGTGGGAGGGAACGGGAGTGCTGAGTAAGTTCAAGGAGCATTCCCTTTCCAGCCCAGATATCTGGCAAGCGGAGGCGGTGGGTTTGGGTGTTAGTAATTCTCCAACAATGGAAGTGTTGCAAAATATGTAGCACCGCATATTAAAAAGGGATTAGGAGTAAGGAACCACAACGAGTAGGAAGACAGGAGCAGCCTTTGAGCAGAGCCTCAGGCACTGTTGCAGAAACATGTTTTCTGGAGCAGGATTACAGCAATGTTACAGGCATTGTTTGCCTGACAAACCAACCCATAGATACGATCCTCAGCTTCCACACGCCCGTGCAGATCCTGCTGTGCCCCGCACTCCGGGAGCAACCTTCAGCCGTCACAAAGCTGCTGAATATGAATCGAGTTCTCATCCGCCTGTGAAAATGCAGAGGATTACGAGTTGTGCCCCCCACCCCTGCAGGCACTGAGGATAACCAAGCGGAACCCAAACTGCTGTGAATTTTGGAGTCGGAGACCCAGTGGAAAAGAAACTTCTGCCCAATCTCTATCAAGTTCTAAATCTTCCCTTCTCAAGTTTCTAAGGCTTGGATTACACCCAGGAATAGACTGGCGTTTATTAATTAATTCCTTTCCAGGCTGTTCAGTCTTATTCTGGGTTTGTCGGTCCACTGTTGCCATCGGGATGACAAACAGGAACCGGTGTGGTGGATTGCTCTGGCTCTAGCCCACAGTCTGTCTAACCCGGCCCTGACAGTGCCTGATCCCAACAGCTCAAACGAGAGCGCTGGATCCTTTGTCGCGGAGAGTTACGGAGTACCTGCCTCGCTGAAGAGGTTCCTCCCAGTCTGAGTCATTAGTGGCTGCTTTACATTCTGGAACATGAGGTTTACGTCCTTCCTAAACGTAATGGAAAGGTGGATAACACAACCCACAAAATTCTAGACCTCAGTAATTAGACACCCACAAGATAATTACGTCCTGTATAAAAAGAAAAGTGTAAAAAGTCATTGCGAAAGTAATTCTTATCAGTTTAAAAATACTGCCTTTCGGTGCCCCTGGCCAAGTAACACCTCGCTTTTCTAGTCTCTCTTCCTTCAGCAGATCTCAAAGCCCATTGCAAAACAGGACGCTGCCATTGCCTTCGTTTAAAAAACGTAAACCCAGATGAATCTGAGCTCACCTTGCTGCCCGTCACACAGACCTGCCGCAAAACCGGGACAGAATTTTTCCCAGGTCCCACTTGACGCTGTGCCTTGCATCATGACAGACCCACCACAGAAGAGCTGATACCTTACAGTCTTTTCCCTTACTCTCATTTCTAAACTAAAAAAATACCCCAAAACTCCATGCGTTTGTTCTTTACATCCTCGCTTACTCTCAACTCCTCCTTCTTCTCCTGCCGTACCATTGCAACGCAGTGACCAGAGAGAGCGCAGACCTCCCCGCGCTCCCCTGCCTTTGGCTCACGTCTTGGCTGGACCACATGAGCCCTTTCCCTGCCCGTTCCTTCGCCTCCCTCTCTATTTCACCCCAGCTTAATACCAAACCACAAAGATCACTTTACTCTTAGGAAGAGCATTTTGATTGAAGTTTGTACTGCACTGTAAGCCAAGATTCAGTCGAATGCTACAAGGGCAGGACATATAACTTCCTAAAAATGGTGGAAGAAAATACATGTCTTTCTTAAAATTTCTTAAATTGAGTTGGAAGGTAAAAACTGAGTTAAAGGCTGGCCACTCATTTCTAAAACAGCAGTTTTCTAGAAGGCAGGCTGCGTACTGTCTCTTTAAGGGACTTTTGTACGCTTTTTTTTTTTAAAGGAAAATTATTCCCTGTTAGTTTTAAGGGTAAACCAATAAAGACAGAAAAAGTTATATTATGAAACACTCAAAGGCGATCCATGTTTGCAACAGCCCCACAAATGAGTAGTGCTGTGTGCTCCTGTGCGCTCTGCGTACCGCCAGCCGCGGAGCAGGAGCCCTCACTGCCCACCTCTGCGCGCTGAGCTGGGCCACCGCGTCTGCCGGTGAAGGGAATGCCGAGGACGAGGATGTGTCCCAGGCTCCTCCTGCTCATGAAATGCACTTTATGGCTCTGCTGAGCCGGTTCCCGATGAGTGACATGCCCTTTGCCTGCGGGGACACTGACAGTGGTGAGAACACGTTCCGGAGGCTGCGAGGAACCCATCCTTTGCGCCCACGTCACCGTCATCCTGCTGAAGTATAAGCAGGCAACTTCAGACCCCGTTTTCCCCCATAGCCGAGTGCTCCGGTTGTGCCCTCAGCGGCCCATGCACACAGCTCTCCCAGCAGCGGGGAGACCCTCGCTCTGCGTCGCGGGGTGCCCAGGGCTGAGCTAACCTCAGGGATAACCCTGAGGATACACACCGGTGAGCAGTGTCTCCGCTCTCTCCTCTGCCAACATGCAGTTCAAAGTCTGAATCGGTGCATTTTCTCGATTTTCAGTCAAAGGAGGACACAGCAACAGAGCTTTGGGCAAGAAGGGGCAAATCGGAGTCTACTCCTGCTCTAGGATGATCTAGGATAAACTTCCTACGGCTTCAAACAGTATCGTGAACACCCAGAAATCTGAGGGAAAAGGTATTATTTTTGGCTGAAGATCTTTATAGCTAATGCAGGAACTCTCTCATTAGTTACTCATTGCCTCGGCAAGTCTCATAAAACAGCCAGCAGAGCCCAGCAAATACTTTTATTCAGTATTCTGTGAGCTCAGAAATCCAGGAATTGAACGAGGCCTTGAACCCATTTTATGGACTCACTTCTTACTGAGCTACCATAAAATATTAAAATTCAGACCTTATAAATAAGGAAGGGAAAGAGCTGTGCGTTTCTTAGCAGAAAGCAGCCTCTCCAGAGACGCTTCCCAAGGTAAGTCTGGAGCTACACGGCCCAGAGACGGGTTCCCCTGATAGATGGGTGATTGGAGACAACGAACGCATGCAACGGAGACTGGAGATGTAAACCCCCGTGATTCTGCTCCGAACTGGAAAAGATCCTGCAACAAATCGACCTAGTTTATTCCCTGATGACCCTGTCCCTCTCCGTAAGGGCTCTCCCCAGGGTGTCTGATGGCTGCAAGCAATTAACCCCCCGCGAGCCCCACACAGAGGCAGCGACACTGTGACCCTCTCTCCAACAGACACCCACTGGGCTCCTCCGAGATGGCACCGAGAAGCAGCCTCGCCATCCCCTATGAAGTGCCTGTCCTTGCCGTTTGCTTTTTGGCATGCGTTGCCACAGGTAAGCAACACAAAAAAAAATCCATCGTGGCTTTGTCCATCATGCTGACATGCGAAATTGTCCGGGGTTGGGCAGTGCCCAGGGTGAGGCGCCACACCGGCGTCCCAGCTTCCAGATGTTCTGGAGGTCATCCCCAGGGGACTGTCTGAAAACTGGCCTCTGATTTTGAGAGTAGCAGAGAAGGGAATGGGGAAGCTTCAGCGTTTTCCAACGTTATTGCAGCAGCTGCACAAGGATGGCAAGGCCACCGTTTTCAAACCTGCTCCAAGAAGTGCGAGGTGGGATAGCTTTGGCCACCTGGCAACACCAGGGAAGAGACTTTTTTATATTCAAAGAACTACAGTGCCTTTCTATGCTGAGCTGTATTTTTAGTTCATTAATCTATGACACAGGCTACAACAGCGAGTTTCGTTTCAGCCCATTACAAAAATTTATTTCCCATACTGGTTCTTCATTTAATATGTCCTCAGGTTTGTACGTTAAACTGCAACTCTTCAACAGACTGGCTGGGGCACAGCTGAGGGGCTGATTAACTACTTTATATTCTTAAGCACATTCAGCTCCAACCAAAAAAACAAATATCAAACCACGAGCACAAAACGGGAGGGCAGAGGTACGCTGCGACGGTGATTTGCAGCAAGAGGGTGAGCAAGACTGGCGGGATGGGGACAATCTGCTGCACGTGTTACATGGTCACTGCTGGTTTTCCGACGTTTTGTTATTACGGGTCAGGCTTTGGCATTCTTGCAGTCGGTTGCAAAAGCCTGACTTTGATTTTAAATGACTGTGAAGGGAGCTTTGTGATGAAGACAACTTCTTGTCTCAAAAACTGAAGTCCCACCAAAAAACAGCCGCTAGACTGAAGGCTGAAACTCTCAGTCCCTCCTCCAAGGTCGAGGGCCTGGAGAAGCTAGCAGGGCAGCGTTTGTGGGAAGGGTACAGCTTAGGATGCTTACTGCCCTCGTTCTCCTTCGTTTGCAGGTTTGGAACTGTCTGTAAATAACCACGCTGCTGACTTCTCCCTGACTACAGTGGTTGGGCCTCCCATCTCCCTCTCCTGCCTAGTACAGAACAGCAGCGAGGCTGAGGAGCTGCTCTGGTACCGAGGAGACGGGCAAGTGGATCTGAAAGATGGGAATAAAGTGAACATCAGTAACATCTGCGTATCCCCAGTCGCTGAGTCCGACAATGGAGTCATCTTCACATGCAAGCTGGCACGGGACAGGTCTGTCCAGGTGTCTGTGACCCTGGATGTCAAGTGTGAGTTGCAGTGGTGGACATCTGTGCGGAACGGCTGGGGTGGGACGAAATCACGGGCTGAGCACTTCAGTGTCTGGGCGCTAGCTGAAGGCGGGGTGTTT
Organism: Pluvialis apricaria; assembly: GCA_017639485.1. Taxonomy (NCBI): domain Eukaryota; kingdom Metazoa; phylum Chordata; class Aves; order Charadriiformes; family Charadriidae; genus Pluvialis; species Pluvialis apricaria. Next base: position 5,325,850 of record CM030024.1, read on the forward strand.
TGCAGCCTTGTACGCTGTCTTCACCAAGAAAAAATGCATTTATGAGGAGATAACTCACACGATAAGACACTCCCTCCCCACAGTGGTGCTTATGGCCTGATCTAATGCCTCTTTTATAGGGAGTGGGTGGGCCCTTAAGTAAGATGTTGTGGATATGTCCCTGCCTCCACCTAGGGTACAAGTCAGGGCAGAGGAGTCACGGGAGTGACGGTCTCTGCCGCTGATTGCCCTGCCGATTCCCAGGGATCACGGAGGGCTGCACAACCATGACGCGTTACACCACTCAACGAGGTGCCCAAGGGATGTACGTGTAAAGGGAACTTATTTTGTGTTAAATGGTGAGCAGCGTTATTAATGACCTGTTGAACTGCATTACTGTGAACAGTTCCTCCCCATCTGACTGGAGATGAGTCCCTCCAAGTTGAAGAAGAGAAAGACATCACTCTGTCCTGCAATGCCAAATCCAACCCTCAAGCCCAAACAACTTGGTATAAGAACAACAGCCCCTTGATCCTCGAGCAAAACCGTTACCAGCTGTACCAGACGAGTGAGGTCTTTCAGCTCTCGATCATAAAAGTACAGAAGAGAGACAACGGGACCTACACCTGCATGGTGAAATCTCCTTTGGGAGAGGGGAGGAAGGATTTCCACCTGATAGTTGAAGGTAACACAGCTGCTGCCAAACAATAAGCTTTACACATAACTCTCCATTCTCTTTTATAAGGATAGCAATCCATTTATATTAAGAAGTGTAAGTTGAACGTGGTAAATTCCCCACAGTAACTTCTGAGGGAACAGCAAGGAGCTCCCCTGGCACCCGCGCCTGGGACCACAGCACCAGGAGGGGCCTTTCCTGCTCTACCTGTTATTCAAAGGCATTTGGCAAGTGTGACCTGGGGCGGGCTCATCCCGCTGCCTCACTTCCCACGCTGACAGGGCACATGCAAGTGTGGTTTAAAGCACCCTAGGTCTTACTTGAAGCTTCTTACTCCAACCATGGTATTCTGTCATGCCGAAAGAGCTGCTTAAGGCAAGAGAGAGTAGTTGTCCTCCAGAAGTGACTACAACAGGGAGTGACTACAAGTCACAGAAGTGACTACAAGTGGAAAACAGGGAGGTTTTCCAGGACAGGTGACACGAAGTGAGGTGACCCACCAGGCACCCATTTCCCACCCACCATCTGTGCCCCTCGCATTTCTGCGCTCTCAGGGAGGAAAGCATTGTTAGCTGTGTCAGTGATAGGGTTGGACGCCCTTATTTCCATGCATAAGAGTGCCTTGGGGATCTTCTTCTTCAAGGGCTGACATTTCAATTCTTCCTTCAGTTCGCTAAAATCCAGGCTTGGCTCCCGTCTTTCCAGGGGACTAATCCACACAGTCAGTCAGCGGACAGCAGAGAGTGCAGCAGTTCAAATCAGCAGTGACAGCCATGGGAAAAGAAATATGTCTTTCCGCGGCTCTGTGAAATGTTCTGGTTTATATGCCTGTACCAATCTGTCATGCATTCAACCTCCTCTCTCTCTTGACAGATAAAAAACCTGTTTTTCCCAAGGAGGCCGTTATTGCTGCTGTCGTGGTGGTTACAGTCACTCTACTTTTTGGAATTGTGGCTCGAAAAGATAAAATTTTTAAGGTATGGAAAGCTCTAGTTTCTTAGGAAAAAAAAAAAATCTGTTTTGCTGCAGTGCCCTGGGGTTTTTTTAACCTTTTTTATGCTACTTTGTAGGGTTGCTTTCCCCTGTTAGAGAACTGCTATGTACTACCTCCTGCTTTAGAATCACCAGTAGATAAATCAGATATTAAGTATCTTAAGGTGGAAGGCATTACACAATGCCTTACAATATATTCATAAAAATATCCCTATGGCCAGGAAATACAAAAGATAACAAGACTGTTTCTTTATTTTCAGTGCTTCAAAAGACCAAATGAAACAGCGCTGTAAGTATTTGACTCCTGATTCATGCAGCTTCCAAACGAACCCCCTTATTTAAGCCTTGGCAGAACCTGGGAAACAAAAGAGCACTCCCTACGCCCCTGCCACGCTGAGTTACCGAGCTCTTGTTCTGGCTGGCTAACATGACCCCACACCTTCTCTCCCAGCGGGGAGGCCCCACTGGGCAGAGATGCATTGGAACGGGCCAGGACAGACACAGGTCCTGCCCCAGGCACAGCACAGCTCCTGCCCGTGCCCTGGCCATCCCAGGGGCTTCACCTGCGTGGGGGCAGCGGGGAACAAACATAACGGCGTATCCCCAGACTGCTGAAAGCTTTCTGGAGCTGAATACAGCCCGGGCGAATTCAACTCACTTGTTTTTTTTTTCCATAATTGGTCATTTTTCATTTCTTCTTTTCATTTTGCCGCAGGTAAAGACCACAAGGTTCCTGTGCATACCCGGAGAACATCATTTCTAGTGGTCGAACACAAGGCCTTGTGTGAGATGATGAGATAAAGCACTGGAACAAGTGTTTTGGGTCAAGTTTATATGGTCTTTTCAAAATATAAGTGGTTCTTTGCATCTGTTCATTCTTACCTACTGCTTAGAGCACTGCCATGGGGAGTGGGTTGCCTGAGCTGTCGCCAGATCTTCCCCTCTATGCCTATTCCTAAAGGGTGCAGTCAGGCATGCGGGTTGTCGATCGGTCCGTAGAGGAATCCGTATTGGGTCGCTATGGATTGTGACACTGATGTACAAATAAAGCGAGGTGTTGAGCTGGCAGCCGCTTTCTTTGCCCTGTCCTACAGTGCCATTCCACAGGGTGTTAGGGGTGGTGGCCACCCAACCGGCTGCCGTTCCCGGTAATCCTATGGGCATCTCGACTTCTGTCGGTCAGGTTTCAGGCGAAATCCGCCTGGCACGTAGCACTGCTGCAGCAGCTCCTGCCTCCCCTGGCTGAGAGCAGACCTCAGGGCTCAGGGCTGCTCCACGCGCTCGATTATACACAGTGGAAATTTCAATGTGAATGACAGGGCGAGGGGTAACAGTTTTAAACTGAAAGAGAGGAGATTTAGATCAGATATCAGGAAGAAATTCTTCACTCTGAGGGTGGTGAGGCACTGGAACAAATTGCCCAGAGACGCTGTGGCTGCCCCATCCCTGGAGGTGTTCAAGGCCGGGTTGGACGGCGCTTGGAGCAACCTGGGCTGGTGGGAGGTGTCCCTGCAGGGACACCTTCAGGAGTTGGAACTCCGTGATTTTTAAGGTCCCTTCCAACCCAAACCACTGTAAGAACGCCCCAGTACTGCGCTGGCAGGAAAACCTCTCCATCCCTCCGCCCAATAACCGCGCCACTCAGGCATTTTTCTCAAGGTCCTGGCGAGCTTTTCAGGCCTCACGGCGTCTTGGAACGGTACATTACTAATACTGTCAATAAACACCACCCTGTGCCGTAAATCGGTTCCAGTCTGCCATGCACGGAGGCTCTCCATGGCGGCGCAGGGCTGTTGCTCAACAGGACGGTCCCGCAGCGCGTCCTTGACTGGCGCTCCCAATGCCCCGGTGACGTGACGGCCGGCAACGCGGGTGCCAACTCACGCTCCCAACCGCCGGGCCTCGACACGGCCCTGCCGCGGCGGCCGCTTTCCCGCCCTCCCGTGAGGCGCAGAGCACGGGGTGACACCACGGGATGGGGATGCTCCAGTGGTGCCCGGGGCCGCGCCGGCCCTGAGGGAACACGGCCGCCCGGGGCGGCGGGGCCTGAGCCACCCGCAGCGCTGCGGTTCCTCGGGGCGGGGAGGCCGCCGGGCGCTGCCGCCGAACGTTCTCGAACCGGGGGCGGGGGGAATGGAGCCCCCGCCGCAACGGCAGCAAGCTTGTCCCTCGCTGCGCACCGTCCGCCTCCCGCCCCCCCCCGCCCGTGCGGGCCCTCTTCCTGCTTCCGGTGCCGGGGCTATAAGAGCCGCTTCCGCCGTTAAGCGGCGCTTTCCGTTCCGGGAGCTCGCGGCGCTGAGTGCCATGAACGCCCGCGGTGAGGGGCGGGGCCCCGCCGTTACCGGGGCAACGGCCGGGGGGGGCGGGGGCCTTTCCTCACGGAGAGGCCCTGTCTGTGAGGGGGGGGGGCGGTGGGATTACCGGGGGGGGGGGGGGGCACACCGTTACCTGAGCAGTGGGTCGGGGGGAGGCGGCGGCGGCGGCCCCGTCCGTGAGGAGAGGCCCTGTCCGTGAGGGGGGGGGGGGGCGGTGGGATTACCGGGGGGGGCCCACACCGTTACCTGAGCAATGGGTCGGGGGGAGGCGGCGGCCCTGTCCGTGAGGGGGGGGGCGGTGGGATTACCGGGGGGGCCCACACCGTTACCTGAGCAATGGGTCGGGGGGAGGCGGCGGCCCTGTCCGTGAAGGATGGGGGATTATGGGGGGGGGGGGGGGGGGGGGGCACTCCGTTACCTGAGCTATGGGTCGTGCGGGGGGGGGCTCCTTCCGCGAGGAGAGGCCCTGTCCGTGAGGGCGGAGCGGGGGGGATTATCGGAGGGGAGGGCCACACCATCACCTGAGCAATGGGGCGGGCGGGGGGGCCCGCCCGTGAGGGGGGGCGGTGGGATTACTGGGAAGGGGGGGGCCACACCGTTACCTGAGTAACGGGGGGGATGGATGGATGTTACTGGGCTAACGGGTGCTGAGGGGGGGGGGTTACCGGTGGGGTGTTGGTGTTGGGGGGGGGGTGGTGCGCCGGCGGTGACGGCTGCCCCTCGGTCCGCAGGGCTGAGCACGGAGAAGGCTGCCGCCTTCAGCCGGCGGCTGCGGGCAGAGCCCCGGTTCCTGCTGGCCCAGAACGTGGCGACGTGCAACGACCCGCTGGAGGTGTGCTTGCAGCGGCAGGTGGTGCAGGACACGGTGCAGGTCTTCCAACATGCCGTCCCTGCCGAGGGCAAGCCCGTCACCAACCAGAAGAACTCCGGTAAGGGGCTCCGGTGGTGGCGGTGAGGAGGGGTGATGGCGTTGGGGGAGTGAGTGATGTCATGCTGACGGCGCCGCAGGAGCGCTGGCCGCCTTTGATGGCCTCTCATGCTCTAAGCAGAATTGAATCCCTGCAGCATGCTCTTGAGTTAATAACAGTCTCTAGACTTGCAGAATTTGGTTGTTTTCACTTCTCTATAGCATAAGATAAAATCAGCGGAGAGATCTGCATTTGCAATAAAAGATTTCTGAACTTCTTAGGAGCTTTTTTGTATTTTACAATCCCAGCCAGAACCAAAGGCTTGAGGCGGAATGGTGTCATGGATTGTGTGTTTAAAAAAAAAAAAAAAATCCTTATGCAGCTTTTAAACGTTCCAGTTTAATTCTTGTTCCTTTGATCTCTCAGGGAGATGTTGGATCTTTTCCTGTCTCAATGCAATGCGTCTTCCTTTCATGAAGAAATACAACATCGAAGAGTTTGAATTCAGCCAGTCATATCTCTTTTTCTGGGATAAGGTACAGCACTGCAGGTCGTAGGCTGTGCTAGGACAGCCTGTGCACTCGGGTAGTAGTATTGGGACAGAATTTCTTTTAGGCTGGACTATCTTAACAATCCAGGTAGAAAACATGCATGAGAAGAAACTTCAAAAGTTCTTTAAATACGTATTTTAAATGCGGGTCAAGCAAAGTGCGACTTTGAGGTTGAGAAGAAGGTTGTCAAGATGTTAATGTTTTGGAATAGAAAAAGTTTTCTTTCAAATGTGCATATTTCGAAAGTTACTTGTAGGGGGCTCAGGGGATACATGACAGTAACTTTCTGTTGAGGATTCAGTTGTGTTTGTGACCTACTGATCTGCGAGCTGTGTGCCTCCTTCTTCCCCCTAAGTGAAATCAAGAAAATCTAATACTTGTTTAGGCCAGGCTTCATTGCATAACTTCTGTTTCGCATTTCCTGTTCCCCTACCCTCAAGCTCTGTGCTAACTCACCCCTAAATATTTGGTCTGTGACAGAAATAAGTTTATAGGATAAGCCCTGGAATGCCAGAGGGAAAATAAGAACTCCAGTAGATAAGCAGAAGGTAGCTTCATCTAGTTAGGACTTCTGAAGAACTGAACATTCAGGAATGAAATAATGCACAGTGTCACACTTGAAATATCTATTTTTCCTGTCTGTCCATTCCAGGTTGAACGTTGTTACTACTTTTTAAATGCCTTTGTGGAAACAGCTCAGAAAAAGGAGCCTGTGGAAGGAAGACTGATACAGTTCCTGCTCTCCAACCCCACGAATGATGGTGGACAGTGGGATATGTTGGTTAACATTATTGGTAAGGGAATTGGTCACTAGGGGCCCTCCCTGACACTGGGTGCTGGTTTGAGAGATGAGGAATGATGTAGAAGAAGAAATTGAGTTTGGGACCTGGGAGTTTGCGAAGGAACGTGATGCCATTAGCCATTACCTTTTTTAATCAAAGATCTTTTTCATGCCATTTGATAAATATTAGGCTTAAATCTTGTCTGGGATCTCTACTCTTGCATATTGCAGCTGATGATAAAAGCCCAGAAGAATAACAGAAGTAATTAGATATCCCAGACTTTCCAGTTTGTAAAAAGGTTCCATCCCCTCTTACTTCAGTCATCGGCTCAACATCGTTTATTTATATCCATGTATACAATTTTTGGGGCATGTGGTAAGAAAAGACTTGGCTAGACTGGGGTGTGTCTACAAGGCAGAAGCAAAACTACTTACAGAGTTGCAGCCTGCAGAAAGATGGTATAAAGATCAGCGAGAGGGAAATGATGTGGAATGTGGCCGTGCTGGTCCTGCAAAGATCCAGCTTAAGCGGGATCTTCCTTACACTGATTAAGGAGATACTTCTCCCTGTCTGAATTACACGAGCACTTGCTTTCATTTGTATTGTGAAACAATGCGACACCTTTGTAGATCAACAAGCCAATAATATAAGTTTAGAATCACAAAAGGAATTTGTTTCTTTGAAGCCTGGAGGTTACTCTTTTTCCCCATCTGATTGTTATAAATATTTAATCAGGGCAGAGAAGATTTTGGATGCTGCTGTTACATCCAGAGTGTTGCATGGTGTGATCTTTAATTGGTAACATAACATAGGAAGAAACTGAGCTGTTGCTAGTGTTTTATAAATGTTGAGGAGCAAAGTTGGGGGAAGTTAGTCACTTAACCTTAGATAAAATACATGTAATAGTTCAGAAGAGGCCTAGTTTTTTAGAAGATACTTCAGGAGCTTTATTTTCAAGTAATCTTTTTTTTTTTCTGGTGAAAACCGCTTCTTAAAAAGCACTAATTAGTTTAGAACTTCTGAAAGCATTGAACTAAATGATACTGAGCTGTTCAGAGATTCCACCTTTTGGGATCCCTGTGGAATGCAGATCAGATACTTGTAACCTTTAAATAAGAGATTTTCCCTTCTGATCGCTGCACAAAACCCAACTATATTTAGCTTTTATGTGGTTATAAGCGGAAACACATCTGCTGTGTCAAAAAGACAATTGTTAACCCATAGTTTTATTACTTTATTTTAGAAAAGTACGGTGTTGTCCCCAAGAAATACTTTCCTGAGTCTCACACCACAGAGGCTACTAGAAGGATGAATGAGATCTTGAATCATAAGGTAAAATTGATTTGGATGGTACAATTAAGGGGAGGGGATGGGAGTGACCCTGCTCCAAGTGTTCTTAGTTTCATTTCTCTTTATTGACCAAAGTACAAAGTGCATCTTGGCAACTTAACTTGCTTTTATTCAAAAAGCAGCCTAAAATCTCAGCAAAGTCTGACGTTAATCTTGAAATATGGAGCAGGAAAGTGTGTTCATGGAAGATGGCCATTGCCAGGCTTCAGTAGCTTGAAAGTACCTCACATGTTTTTAGTAGCAATTGTCCCTAATACTCAGATTTCCAAAAAGTTAATTCTTGGTGTGCGGCTGATTAAGTCTGTTTTTGCCACACTAGTACTTGGCATAGGTGACATTTTTCTGCCCCCTCAATATTTCATCTACCAGTATGTCAAGGTTTCTAGATGTTACTGCCAAATTTGATGGAAAAGATTTTAAAAAAAAATGTATTTTCAAAGCACTGAATCTTAAAAAATCAGCTTTCAGTATAGAAATGTGCAGCTGTGTCTGAAGGAAGGTCGAAGCTTGCTCCCTGAACTACAGAAAGGAATTCATCTGGGAAAAAGCTAGTGTAGGTAGCTAGATGAAAAGGCAATTAAAGCATTTTTTTTTACAATGGGCTTTGATTATTTTTTTTTCCAGTTCATATGCTACATGCTTAGGGAAAATTGCCTGCTGAAATCCACATAAAAAATGTAAAATATGTGCTGAAATGAGCTTACACATAATGAATGGTGTTAATGTTATTCTAGTCTTGAACATTACAAACCAGCTGGTCTTGAGGGAGCCCCACTCACTGTTCCCGGCCTTATGGATGGTGACAGTAATGGGAGGCACGTGCTCTTCTTGCTGCGCTTCTGCATGCAGTGGGGAAATGCTTCATTCTTTTTATCAACCAAGAGATCAATTATGCATTAGAATTGCAAAATAAATTTTACAGTATGAAGACAGTCTGTTCCGTGTGAGTCACAGAGGTGGTGATGCATATAGATGTTGCAGCATCAGTTACGGAACTGAGAGAAATCAAGCCTTAAGAAGAGCTAATGGCTGTAAGCTTCAAATCAATGGTTGGAAAATAGTAATTGAGTTGCAACTCAATTACTGATTATTTTTTTTGTGATCTTTTACTTCTAAATCATTTGACTATCTTGATATTTTTTTCAAGAATCAATATCTAACAAAGCCGCCTTTCATTTTGAAAACATGTTGTGAAGAGTAAAATAGGTGCCTGAAACAACCAGATAGGAAGTCCTGCAAACTGATTAGGTGGCACATTTCATACCCTTATAATAAAATGACTTTGTCTTTAAACAGATGAGAGAATACTGTTTGCGGCTAAGAAATATGGTGGAAGGTGGAACCATGAAAGGAGAACTTTGTGTTGCAATGGACATGATGATAGAAGAGGTAAATATACTTGTGTGACATGAATCTCAGAACACAAGGCTAGAATGGATGAGAATTGCTTACTCTTGTTCTATAGCTATTGGATCAGCCAAAACAAGTGCCTTTTGTTTGCCTGTCTAGGAAGGTTTTGTATGGCAGTGTGCTTGGAGGTATTCAAGTGAATTTTCTTGAAGTGGCTTGTTGCTTATCTCATTCTGAGGTTTTCTGATACTTCCAGACAAATATCTTGAATCTATAGATTCCAGACCTAGGACACTTAACAGAGACGTCTCCCTCTTTCTGTAGGAAAGCAGCATTTTGTGTCTTGACAGATCAAAATAGTGGCCTATCAGGCTTTTATAAAGAGTAGAAGAGGCAGGTTCAAAACTGCATTCTGATGGCTCTGAATGTAAAATCTTACAGTACGAGTGTTGTTGCAGGAATTCTCCACAAGAGAGCAGGAAAGAACAACAAAAGGGAGCTCTCTGCATTATGGAAAAGGTGTGAGCTGAACACAAGGCTGAATGCAGCTGTGGTCTGATACTGGGGGGCGGCAGAGGAGGGAATCGCAGCATCTGCTTGTGGCTGTGTGGATTAACTCAAATGGGTCAGCAAGGCTGTAGCAGGCAGTGTGTGCGTAGTGGCTGGCCCTCCATTTGTTTGCACTGAATATGACAGTGGCACGTCATTTTTCTTTTTCAGTAGTCCTCATACTTGATTCTTAAATAGCCAAAAGCAATTTTTGAAGTTCAGGCTGTTGTAGTTTGACTGAGTGCATGCATTTTAAAAGTATATATTTCATTTGCTTCTCAAACATATAATGTAAAGTGACTCAGTGGTTTTAATATCTGTCACTAGATGACTCAGGAAATCAAATGTTTTGGTTATGTGTGTTAGTTTTTCTGCAATCCAGTAAACATAAGTATTAGGCAGAACCTACCTTGGGCTATTTCTGTAAAGCTTCCGTCAGTTCCACTGATATGCAAGTATTGATTAACGTGTTGATTTGTATATTGGAAGTTCATTTTTGTACTTCATGTAAAAACCTGTAGCTTCTTTTTATCTAATTTTAAGGTTAGATTAAAAAAGAAAACTGATTCATGTTCCTTGGGTTATATCATTGAAACTAAAACTTTTATGAAGTGTATGCCTTAAGATCAACAGTAATTCTGTGCTTGGAGCCTGCCCCAGTACACTGCCAATCAGGACTTAGTTCAAAAGTGCATTAATAGAACTTACATCCAGTGTGTATGTCCAAAAGCCCTTGGAGGATTTTAAAGCAGACATCAAAAGCTTCCTAGAGATGTTCATTTTTAGGGCAATGACATACAGTTCACTGTAAAATGTCTCTTTGTTTGTTTAGAGCCTCTTGCCCTCTGACAAGGGATCCTGGAACCAGCATTAAAGGCTTATTAACTGATTGCAATTTGTTTGTTCTGTAAAAAGGTTGTGCTTAATTCTCTGAAGTTAACACAGTATTTCCTCTTGCAGTGGTAATAGTGGTTTGCAACTTAAGTGGATTTACTTTCAGTAAACATTGTAGTTGAAACATGCAATTGCACCTTTCTTGTATACTTCAAAACCACTTAGTTTTAAAGGTTTGAGACCACTCTTTTATTTCATGTGTTTATATAAGCAGTATTGCATCTGTTTTTGTATGTGGCAAAGCAGAACTTGGGTTTGTTCTGTGAAGTTTTATTTGCATAGCAAATCTTGGTTTGCTTATGCTGGGAGGCAGTGCTCTAGCTAAAATGGAGCAGTTGTACTGGAACAGAAGACTAAATATTCACTCCAGAACTGTACAAACATTCTTCTTATCAAACCAATGCACAGCAGGTCAGAAGTTAAAATGACTGCAGTGCATGTGATTGATTTTTTTTTTTTCTTTACTGTTCTCCTTTGTAGACTCCTCCTTATCAGAAGTGTCCTTCTTTTCCCCTCCTTGTTCACTTTGTTTTTTAGTACAAGCCACTATATCTTTGCCTTATCTTGGTTCTAGTTGTCGCTGTAGTGATAGAAGTCACCTTTTAGCTTAAATATGTCTCCTTATTTTATTTATTGACAGAGGAAGCTTGTGAGATACGAAGAGATGGCCTGCGATGGGTGTGGTGGCAAAACAATTGAGGGAGGCCATTCCCCAGCTTCACTGTCTCTGTTAACTTGAGACTTCTGTCTCCATCACTTTCCTTCCTCTGACTGGAGCCCGCTTGCGCGTTGTTCCCCTTTTAGGCATTTTTCTTGCTTGTTCTGTTTTCATAGCCTCGTCTCTCGCCATTTGGGGTTATCTGAGGTAATGTGGGTGTATCCACAGCAAATGATACCTTTTGTGTGGTCTGTGCAAAATTAAATATTTATAGTAGGTTAGGGATTTACATTTGCTGCTCAACATATTTATTGAGAAATAAATGTGTGAGTTCCTCCAGTAAAAACATTAAGCCCACACCCTTGTTTCAACCCATAACTAATCTCTTCACTTGTTTTCTTAAATGGCTTGGAGCAAGAGTACCTTTATTTGTATTTTGTGCACAGCCAAATAGTGTTACTTAGCATGAACATTGCACTCCTTTTGTCGTCAGCACAAAGTGCGCGTTAGCACAAAGCTAGTTCTTATGGAGCCTTAAGATCCATATAAATTAGCTCAAGTAGCTCCAGAAAGAGTAAGTCAGCTTTGGGAAAGGTATTCTGTCTCCTCTCCTGTGAAAAGTCAGTGAGAGGAAAGAGAAGGCTGACAGCGTAGGAAAGCTGGCACAAACCTCAGGTATTGGATCTTAGTGCAGAAAGTGCAGTTGAGATTTGACTCTCTGACTCCCCATTCTCTTATTTTAAATAACCTGTTGGTTCCTTGCAAGGAAAGGACTTCTCTTGTGCTCAAGATACGGAGACAGCTGAAGCAGACCAGTGTCAGCTGAAGTAAGACAGATTCAAACTTGTTTAAATATGATTGAATTCTCTGTCCCCATAGTACCCGTGGCAGGTCCTGCTAAATATCCCTAAAGACAGTCATCTGGTTACAGTGCCTGTGAGTTAGCACATTTTATGATAAGCCCCGGAAGAAAGTACAGTAGTGATTTTTAAATGCTGTTTCATATTCTGATTTATAGGGAGGCTGGTGACTTAATCTGGTCAACTTTTTGTGCTAAAAATCAATAGAAAGCTGCCAGCTGCAAGGGATGCCACAGTGAGCAGGCAGGGATCTTGAATTAAATTACACAAGCTGCCAGCTTAACCCTAAACTGAGACATTGTTAAATGTGTTAAAACAGATGAGAAGATTATTCTAGGATTTTGAAAAGATGCAAAGGCCCATCTTTGAAATCCAAATGAACATTACAGGAAAAAAAAAAGGATTAGTACAGGGGAAACACTGGCATAAAATGCTTTGCCATATGCATGTTAGGAAAGTTGGTTTGTCTCCGTATGCGGCAGACCACCATGTAGAAGAGGTGATGCTGAATGCTTTAGCCTTTCTTGAATCAGTTTGATAAAGTTTCTCTTGCACTGGGAAAGTATCTTCTTGGAGGAGCTTCAGAAATACTTATGAAGTACTGGAATGAGACTGGGCAGTGTGTTGGCTTCTGCTTTTTGCTGCTGCTTTCCTAGTATAACCTGGAATTTGTATGTTGAGCCTCATGCTTCTGTTTAGCCTGATGGTTTACTTGAGAATGTAGGGTGTGAGAATGGAGAGAGATACTGTTGATTTGGGGTTGGAACTCGATGATCTTCAAGGTCCCTTCCAACCTAAACCATTCTATGATTTTCTGTGGCCTTTCAGGTTGGCTTTGAACTGTGGAAACACCTAGGTTTCCAGAGCAGAATGCAAGTAATTCACGTGTGGTACATTTATGTCTGTTCTTCAAAGGTGGCCGCTAAGATCCCATTTCTCCAGTTGGTTCTCATGTGGAGAAATCCATTCATCAATGGCATTGCTGTGGTAGGAGAGGCAGACCTGCATGTTTCTGCAAGTTCACAGCTGTTTGTTTCTCTGGGCAGGTATTCAGAATAGTGAGTACTTGCTTGGGCAGCCCTCCGGAGACCTTCTGCTGGGAGTTCCGGGATAAGGAGAAGAACTACCACAAATATGGCCCCATGACACCAGTCCAGTTCTACAATGAGCATGTGAAGCCTTACTTCAACATGGAGGACAAGGTTGGGGATGCTGAAAGGCAGTAGCCTCCCAAGACTTTTTTTTTGCTGTTAAGTCACATATTTTCCACTGTTGCAAGCGTATTGTCCACCCCTGTAACTGCAGCGTATGGGCTGGGGACCGCTCCCACAAATCAAAGGTGGCCCTCTGGTTATTCTCCCCGTTCTCCTGTTTGTGCTCTACCCTTCAATTAGCTGCAATCTTGCATTGCGCTTCCGTGATGGTTTTGTAATGATAAAATATGTGATGATCAAATCAGTCATAAAATGCTGTAAGACGGCCATTAGAGAGCAGGAGTAACATGCAGAGCTGCTATGCCACAGTTATGAGGTGAACTTAGAAAAACAACCAACAAATAAACAGAACCCGCTTAAACCTGGTATTTCAGCTAAGCAGCTTGTTTGCTAATGGGCAGACAGTTAGCTGGGACAAAAGCAATTCTCTGAAATCCGCCTAGATTAATTTCTCAAAGATTTCAATTGAGTTGCACCTTAATTTATGATATCTTGTTTTTTGGCAGATTTGTCTAGTGAACGATCCTCGACCTCAGAACCCGTACAACAGGCTGTACACAGTGGAGTACCTGAGCAACATGGTAGGAGGGAGGAAAACGCTCTATAACAACCAGCCTGTTGATGTCTTGAAAAAATTAGCTGCAGCGTCTATTAAGGATGGCGAGGTTGGTTTGGTTTCTCTTCATGCATGACATGGTGCAACTCCGTAACGTAAAACTCGCTGGGATGTGGCCTAGACGTGACTCTTCCTTCTATTTGTAGGCTGTGTGGTTTGGCTGCGATGTTGCAAAGCACTTCTATGGCAAGCTGGGAATCAATGACATGAATATGTAAGTAGAAAATCAAAGCAGAATACCATTTGGGATACTTGGCTAGGACACAAATAGTGCTTTGGCTGCTTAAGAAACTAATTTGTCCGTACTTTGGATTATATACCCAAAAAGACCATATTTAAGTAATTCAGCAGCAGCAGCAATGTTGTGCGGTTTTTTTTCACTTGTTAGCTAAAATCTTAATCCCTTTAATGCAAAACAAGCGATTGTTAAACATTCTTATTCATTTGTATTGTCTAGTATCTGGTGAGAGAAACTCCTAAAGGGATTGGTGTTTGTATTTATTCTGACACTAAAAATAGTTGAACTTACACACCAGTGCAGTGGCTCCTGGGACAGTGCAGTCTGCTGATCCTCTGGTTTTCTAGTGAGAATCCTCCCTGCACCCTTTTTGATATAGCTTATATGTCTTTCTGACAGATTTAACCATGAGCTGGTGTTCGGTGTCTCTGTCAAGAACATGAACAAAGCAGATAGATTAATCTTTGGAGAATCAATGATGACCCATGCCATGGTCCTGACGGCTGTCACCGAGAAGGTAAGAGTCTCCCTCCAAAAGTTCTGATGCATGCACAGATGTTGTGGAATATTCTGGCAGCTTGTTTGTGTTCGGGGCTCATTCGCAGTGTGTAAGCTGTTCTGCTAGAATTCAGCGTGTGTGCCACAACACCCTGGTGCACAAGGCCTAGGTTGTCTGTTCCCCCTGTGTTGTTTGTGTCCGAGTGTTTAGAACTATAAATATTTAACAAGGAGGGAAGAATTCTGGACAAGTCAAGGGCTTTTTTTTCTTTTTGCCCACAAACTTTTATTGCAGAAAGGAAAAAGAAAGTTAGGTTCTATTTTTAAGATACCAGAAAACCTATGTTAACTGATTTTTTTTTTTTTTTTTAAATCCAGACTCTGATGTATCTTGCTGAGCAAGAAATCTAGTATGATAGCAGGTATTTCCTACCCTATCGCAGTGTATGGGTTAGTCCAATCTACATTTTACAGCATGAAGCTCCTTCTGTTAAAATGCCAGTAGGAGGCACTTTGCAACAATGGCAACCTCCTGCAGCTCACTGGCATGTGACCTCTCTGACCTACTCATAATTAGGGAAGGAAAATGGTGTCCAAAATAGATAGCTCTGTGGCAGACAGTAGGCTAAGATGAACGCACAACCAAATCTGCTCCTGGCAGTATAACAAAGCACATATGAAGTAAAAAGAACCATGTGAAAATTTACAACTCAGGGTTATCTGCAATGTTGATGTTTTCCATTTATTTCCAGAAGCTGTCATTATTAAAGTTTCTTTGAAGTGTTCTCTTCCTGTCCAACGTGACCTTGGCTTCAGAAATAACGGCTTGCATATAACTGAAAAAGTTTGGTTGAGCTCTGGAGTTTGAGGGCTTGAGATAGGACTGCTGAGTCATAAGAATTTTTGAGTTACTTTTTACAACTCAATATAATTTTTCCTGTTGTATTCTCAGCTCTTAATACTTCTTTTGTATATCAGACTGGATGAACACATCTTTAAAAAATTTGCATTGTTTTTCAGTTAAATATTTAAAATGATAGTTTTCTAGTGTTTAAAACCCATTTATCAATTCATGACTGCAGTGTGTGCATTTGTACTGACGGTGGCCAGTTACTGGCTCCACTTCATTGGCAGCTGTACTCTATGGTCTATATCCTTAAATTCATTCTTTTGCATGCCTAACGGTATAGTTGTGTAAAATGTGATCAAATGAGACCTGATTTCTTAAAGAAAAGGATGTGTATAAGATCAGCATATGATGGATGGTATCTCTAAAATCAAAAGATAATTTGAAAGAAATTATCCTAGAACAAGTTCGGCATTTAGAGGCTTTTCCACATTCAAAATGGAATTTTGTTCCTGTACTTTTTGTTTGAACATGTTGTCTTATATTAAATCTTAACTTAAGCTAAATGAGCTTTGATAAACTGAGTTGTAAAATGTAATACTTTGGATTTACCTACTTTATAAAAAGGCTTTGAAGATTTAAAAAATCCTATTACAGTTTTACAACATAAAAAATTGATGTGGATTAAATGCAACTTTGGTTAAAAAAAGTAATGTACATAAACATGTTTATCCCAGTTTCTGTCTGATGGCATCAAGAGTTGACTTATCCTTAGCCTGGTAGCCTTGAGTGTCTCGTTTTAAGGACTGCCTATATTTTTAAAGTGGGAATCAAAGCAATACAACAATATTCCATTGAATATTAAAAATGGATTTATGGAGTGTTTTGCAGGCTAGTTTTTTGTATTAAAAAAAGTACTTTAGTAGTGAGGAATAACTGTTCTTTGGTTCCTCGAGGGACCTGCTGTGGCCTCATGAGAGGCTGCCTGAAGGAAGCAGCCCTTCGCGTTGTGGCACAGCAAGCCTAGGAAGCTGTTTGCGGTGCTGTTACGCACTTGGTAGATGTGAACCAGACTTCAGACACACACAGTGCAGGCTAGAATATACCGCACACTTCTGAACATGAAGCCAAATGTGCTCCGTGCTTGTTAGAAGCCTTCAAAGCACCTGACTTGGAGCTGTATCCTTCAGCTCTATTCAAGTGTTTGCACTTGTTCTTACTAATCCTGTTCTGAGTCATTGCAGTCGCTTCGCTGCCCTTGTTCCTTTCCTCCGATCCCTCGTTCAAGCAAGTTGTGCATTCTGCCTTTCAGAAGGGCCCCATGTCCTGATAGGTGATAGGGAAGGCTGCTTAAATTCTGTCTGTCAGTTAAGTCCAAACTTGAATTTAGTTCAATTTAAGGTTTCTAGTTGAAATAAACATCTATTGCAGGCCCTCTTCTGGACCATATTTCCTCATATTTTATGTAAATGGGCAGACAAGTGTTTTAGAAAACTACATTTCTCCAACCATTAGCAAGAAACCATGGTCTGAAACTTGCCAATGCCTGTAGGCCTTTGGGAGTGGAGCTCTGTGGCTTTCTGGTGCTGGGTTTAGGCTTGGAAGGGTTGGCTGCTATAAACTCACGTGGTCCTTCACTACTGAATAGCCATCGACTTGTTTTGTCACAGGATGGGCAAGAAGAAGCATTTGAAAAATGGAGAGTGGAAAACTCCTGGGGTGAAGACCGTGGTAATAAAGGTAAAGTAATGTATGGTCACGGGAACAGCAAGCTGAGCTTAGTCTTTGGAAATAAGGAGGTGGAAGGGGGAAAGGGGATGTGCTGTGTGTCCTTCCTCAGGACACGCATGAAACAAGCCTGCAAACAGCATGGCACTGTACTTCTGGGAGATAAATATTCTTCACTTAAATGTGGTTTACATCTAAGTGAATGGAATGTAAACATTGGATGGAGAGGCAGGAAATGTCACTGGATAAACTTGACACTGTGGTTGCAAGTTCAACTGTAGAGGCAATTGCATTTTTTGGGAGAGGGCCGTAAGTGATTGACACCAATGCTCGTTGACAGACAGGGCGTCTTGGTCCCAAGGGCAGGAGGACAAAGTTGACAGAAGCCCCTGTGGAGGCTGGAACTGGAACTCTGAATATAACTTAATGAAATGGGGCATATGTTGTCTTTACGCTACAGCTTTTCACAACCCAATAACAACACTGTTTATTTAGTGTATGGAAGGTAATGGGGAGATACTGGTAGACTTCTGTCACCAGACCAAATGGATTCAGACTGTCTAACTTCACTGCAATACTTTTAAGTGTACTAAAGTTTTTGGTAAGAGAACTAAGCTTAAATCTGTAAACTACAGCTGTCTCATCTTTGGGACCTCATGCTGGCTGTGGCTGATACTACTTAAATAATCTTCCTGAGTTGTGTGAAACATAAGTGGTTTATATTTTCTTTTAAAGCACTGTTTATTAATCACAAAAAGTGAGCTTTTACTTACTGATTTTGTAAATGTGGAAATGAGGGTATGGCTGGTTCCAGCTTGTGCTGTGAACAGCTGCAGTGTAAAGAGTTCTAACTCCAAAACCTGTCTGGAAAAAAAAAGAAATCATAATTCTGGTTGCTTTTCTGAAGCCGTGCTGAAAGCATGACCTGTGGCATCCTTGCAGTGTTCCTCTCTGGTATGACAAGCACTAGCAACAACAAAATCCACAGTTAACATGCAGTTCCGCTCATGCCAGGTTTTTTGCATGAACTTGCTTTCCTGTTGATGACTGTCTCAGCCTGCACTATTGTTCCTTTAGAAAGGGTTTGTAAGGTCAGGAGGGATGAGCCAGCCTGGCATGGCACATGGGCAGGCGGTGTGGACACAATGGTGAGTCACAGCTGAGCGGTGGTTTAGGAAATTGCTTCTGGTTGCTTCCCTGCTCAGCCTGGGTATGGCCGGAGGGTGCTTCTCCGCCTGGCGTGAGGGGCCAGCTCTGAGCTCCCCCGGCCCCGGGTGAGTGGGGCGGATGGTGTGAGAGCATTTCTACTTTGCTCTGCCAAGGCCTGCAGTCAGTCAGCTTTTCCTAAATGATTGGAGTGGAGTGACATCTCCCTGATTTTTTTTTTGTCACCTCCTGTCTGAGACATGCCGGATGTGGACTCAGGCTTGGCATGATAAGCTAGCTCGCTGATGAGCATGCCAAGCCAGACTTCAGTGTGTCCCAGGGCATAACGCAATAGTCATTGCTGACCACATTTTTCTGTTGCACATTAATTCCAAATGTTGTGCTTACTAGATTTGGTATGGCTGAAATTCCCCAGGATGTTTGGGGTTTCTTCCTGGAATAGACTATTTCTGGAGAACTGTTTTAGGATGTGGTCTTATTCATAAGCTTTTGATATCTTGTACATGAACAGCTAACTAAAATATAAAATATTCTTGGCACAGTGTCTTAAGTTATGTTCTGGCCCCTTGGTCTTGCAGTAGTGTCTGTTCCGAGTTAGCTGTATGCATTCACAGCAGAGTGTTCCAATAAAAATCTTTAGTCTTGACAAAACAATGAAACCGTTGATGTTCAGCCTTCAAGGCTCATCAGCGTGACAGTAGTAAAATGTACTTTGGAATGTTGGATTAAGTAAAGAAGCCAAATCAATAATAAAGAGGTAACATCAAAACTTTTCTTGTCTCCAAATACAAATGAGTAACTATTTTGTTAAGCACCTTTATGTCTAATAGAACATATAAAATATAAAAATGCCAGGTTAGTTGTGCTCTTTTTGTCAGAATCCTTTGGTTTGAGACACTCCAGATACTTGGTTTGTGATGTTAGAAGCTACTACTGTTAGAGGAATGCTTCCAGGAAGGAAGTGCCTTACTCGGCTTGCTTTACAACTGCTCAGCGTGGACTTTGGTCAGTACTCCAAACCTTCTGAAGTTAATAGGTGTCTGTCAGCAACTTTGATTGCGCTAGCCGTATACGCTCCTTGGCCAAGGTTCAGAGCTGTTCTTTATTAGAACTGGAGAAAGGCTGGGCTCAATTTCAGGATATCGGCTGTTACTCCCAAACCACAGTGCAGTAGGCTGAAGCCTGACCCTGCTGGGGTTGTACCTGTTGGGCTGTGACTGAGCAGCGGCAGTTCTGTGCTAGTGTTACTGGGCTGGAGCATCACTGAATGCTCTGACGGAGCTGCGGAGGCTGTGATCCATGCGTGTGGAGTCACATGCGTTTTTGGCTTTCTTCACTTTTGGCTTTCTTCACTTTCACTCCAAAATCAAAAAAATGAAAGAAGTGTAGTACCTCAGGCTTTAAGTTAAAAATAACACTAAATTAACCTAGTTACCTCATGTTCTTTGAGTATTCCTTGGAACTTGTTTGCCAGCTTTGTAAGCTTAACTTGCTACTTTGTTTGCAATAATAGTTTATCCTCCTTAGACATGAGCTCTTTTCCAAACATGGACTCACTTTTCAAGATTAAGTTCTAGAGCCGTTTAAGAGGAGCTAGTTGCTCCTTTGAAATATAATAGGACCCCAGAGTGACTTGAATAAACCCTGCTTGTACCTCGTATGCATGTATTGCATGCATGCCATCTATGTGAACTTTTCTGGGTGAGTCACTGTCACTTATTTGTTTTGTACTGGTAGAGACCACGGTCTCTGGAAAGTCTTGCTCACTGTCGGTATTTTGTTTTGATTAGGGAGTTGCCTGGATAAGTGCCTTGATAGAAAATCCCTTCAGAGCTAGGAAGCTCGATTCTATTTCAGGCTACTTTTTCCAGGGAGGTGAATCCCTGAATGATTTTCTTAGGAATGACCAAGCAACCCACTGTTGAGCTAAAGACAACTGGAGATATCCTTCAGAGCTCATTCTCAAACATTAGAAGAAGTGACTTGACGGGGCTTCCTTCTGCCCTTTTTCACTCTTCAACACCCAGTACTAGCTGGGGCAGGAGGGTGAGGGATTGCAGTCTGTCCTAGCTCTCCTGCTATGCCACTGAGTCTGTCTGGCAGTGATTTTATTTTTTTTTTTTAAATCTTGTCTGCCTTGTTAAGGAATTGGGAAGCTGCGCTTGGATCAGTCCTGCGCAGAGAACCAGAATCCACATCAGTAAAGAGGCAGCCAAGAATGATGTTAAACTTGGCACATCCCAGTTGAGGCCCAGTTGGGTGTGGGGGATACAAGTAAGCCCCAACTCCATTATTTCTTGGACAGGATGATAAAGGGTACAGCCCGCAACAAAACACCAGAGACTAAATTTTGAGTCATTAAAAAAACAAACAAACAAATGACTCCTCCTTGGTAGGAAATGGAAGTGTTTTTTCACATGGGGTCCCTCTTGCTTTTCTCGGAGTTCGGCCTGAGGTGCCAGGTAACCCCTGTCTCCCCCGACTCGCGTGCTGCAGCGCTGGAAAGGCTCTGACTCCGGATTTGGTTATTATGGGATAAAGGTATTTCTACGCTTACTCTCTGCAGAGTGGGCAGCACTGAATTCTTGTGGTAGTGCTCGTCCTGGAGGAAGGGAAGCCCTGGGAACAGCCTCGCATTGCTTCTCCTAAATATTTAGTAATTACATTCATATCTGTTGTAAAAGTGTTTCTTGGAATCCCATCTGTTTTTCCTCAAGGAACAAATGCAGCTGCTGACAAACATTGCTTGTTTTTTTGAGGTAAAAAAGTCACTTCCCAGTCAAATATTTCCTTTCTGTGTTTTACTGGCACTTTGTCAGCCATACAGGCAAGTTTAATTATTGTGCTTACTCTTTTGTTCTGGAGACACAGTACATTATTACCCAACTTTGAACCCGGCTTATCCCATCGGATATCTTTTTTTAAAAGCGAGCAAGAGGGGAACGCTAAATCACGTTATCACATTGATTTGATAGGGGTCCATCTGTTTGTTTTGGCATTAAAAGAACTTTCTTGTGGTATATCTCCTCCAGCTAGAAGTCAGCTCCCTTTTGACTCTTAATCTCTTGTGCTGACTGTCGCATACGTACTCTTTTGCATGAAGACATTTTAAGGATTTAACTGCAGACACTTAATGTCTGTGTTCATATATGTGTCTGTATATCATCCCATAAGCACACGACGACAGAAGGGCTCTGTTAATTTGCTCTCCCTGTAGAGGAGTTATGGTACAACCACAAAGTGGCTTCCATGAGGTCCTTTGGGAACTTCGCAAGGGCTTTATTTTCAGGTGCCCAAATCCTAGATTGTGCAATAACCCACAGACCGCTCGTCCCCGGCTGACCTCTCCCTGGCCAGCAGCTTCTCTGTTTTAAAGTGCTGAATGTTCTGGTTTTCCTTTGGGCGAGTTAGGGAATGTGGACCGGCCTCATACAGAGGAGTACACTTTCGTAGACAGGTGCTGTGTTCTGTTACAATAAGATGATGCTGTTCCAAGTTCTTTTCCGTATTCTGGCCTTAGCTTAGAAATGGTTTGAGTAGAAGCAATAGATTAATTGCCTGAGGTACAACTCCTGCCCAGAAATGCAATAAACTTTCTGTTTCTTTTTTACTCCTGCCTGTTACCTGCATGGAGTGCAGAGCTCGGGGTTGCCTTAGGCAGGCTCTGAGGTTATATGTATTGCTGCGAATAAAGTATGTGTCTCCTTTTAATGAAGAAATTGATAATGGCTTTCATTGTGACACCGGGCACAGGCCTTCTCAAAGAGCGACCTTACTTATTTGCATGTTCTGAAGTTCTGCTTGATGTTTCCTTCTTGTTCAGACACTGCGATCCTAATCAGCCCTGTCAAGCTTTGAGATACAGGATGTCAGCAGCAGAGTTCATTATCCTCTCAGGGTGCAATTACTTGTTGGCTCTTGGGAGTGAGAGGTTTTTGTGTGTCCCAAGAACTCATATCCTGAAGACAGAATAATCAAGGCAGCTCCCCTTGGCAGTGTTTCCAAAATGGCTTCTAGCTTGGATTACAATTGATAGGGTTTTTAATTTATGGCAATTATCTGATCTCTTGCTTTAGAAACAAGATGGTGTAGATAAATGCATTTATTGTCCATATTCTTTGGACATTTTCTTGTTTCATTTGATTGTGTGATGATACTGTATAAGGACATGGGGAACTTTATTACATAAAGCCTTCTCATCTGTCTTATAAATGCTTGCTTTCTCCCAGCCACTCTCTTTTTCCAGTTCACCTTGAATAGTTTGTTTCTAATGGTAGCTTTCTGCTAAAACCTGTCATACTCTAAATGTGACTTCCCCCCCAGTCCAAAGGCTGTTCACTGAAGTTCTCACTAAGAATTATATTAAAGGAGAAAACTAAGATTTACTTCAGCCGAAGTGTGATTATTTTTTTTTTGATGGCTTTATGTTTGAGGAAAGCAGATGGCCTCCTCTTACTGCAAGAACTAAAACAGCAAAGTTTTCTTACGCCAAAGATGGTTTGGATATTAACCTGGAAAATTTCCCTTTTCTTAACAAAATCCTGAAAACTTCTAAAGCCAGAGACTCGGATAACTTCCCATTCTGCTTTAAATGCCTTTTTTTCTTTTAAGAGATTGTAATTCACTTGAGCATTCTCAATGCAGATTTTAACAGAGGAAGCATAAATGATTAATATTCTGGGTCTTGTTTTTCCTAGTAGGCTTCGTGCTTGATCTTTCAGTGCACATGAAGTATATCCAGTTAGCCTATATGTTAATTTCTTTGACTTTTTCTTTGTCTTGAGAGATATGAAGTATGACTAGATCATGTTTGTAATGCATCGTTCATAGGTGAAACTTGCATATGTGACCGCTTCACTGTAATGGTTCTCTATTGTAATGAACTGTTTTCATCTCCAGGTTACCTCATCATGACTGATGACTGGTTTTCGGAGTACGTGTACGAAGTTGTGGTGGATAAGAAGCATGTACCAGAAGACATCTTGGCAGTGATGCAGCAGGAACCGATTGTTTTGCCAGCCTGGGACCCTATGGGGGCTTTAGCCAAGTGAACTACAGAATATTTGCCTCTTAACGGTCAACCAGAAGTAGATGCAATAGAGAATTCCAGTGGTTGGAAGCCATAGCCAAATGATAATGTGACCAAGCACTCAGAATGGTCACTATTCTTGAAATGTAAGTTAAGGATCTTTGGGAAATAGCGCTTTACTGATTTGACTGAATAAAGCTCTCTGACAGGCTACTCCGCAAAACTACAAAGGGAAAAGAAAAAAAAAAACAACTCATCATGAAAATGTACTGCAAGTGCTGTCAACGGCAGCTTGATTTTACCTTAAATTTTTAACAAAAATCAGCATAGTAACTTCGTAGAATTATTTTGACCAGTGTTTTCCCTAGAAAAGATGGCCAAAAAGGCCCTTTAGAATTAACAGCTAGGTGATTGTTAGAACAAATACATCAAGATACTTATAAAGTAACCATCCATGGTCTGACTTGTACCATAATATAATGCCCAAAGTATTTTATATATTTACATCTTTAGTTTTGCTGAAGTCTTGGAAGGGACATAAGAATTGAAACTGCTAAAAAATCATCTTTGGAAAATTTTCCAACAGAATTGGTGGGGGGCAGAAACTGTTTCCTTGAGGTTTCCAGTTTCACTTGGTTTTATTCTCCCATTATTGAGCTAGGGCTGGATAACCCGTATCAAGGCCCAGTGCCATGTCTGTGTGCACAGGAGCGCTATTTTTCAGTTATATTAGCAAGAACAACCATAAGTATGTTCACAGGTGGAGTTAGTGTCATGCTCAACAGAAAAATGATGTTTTAATTGCTGCATTTTATTTGGATGTTTTAAAAAAAACAAGATGGTGCTATGAAGCTTTTGAATAAACACTTTCTAAAGTGACTGGCACAGTTCTGTTTTCTTTTTTTTAAATGAGCCTCCTGTAACTAATGAAATGGAAAGATATTAGTGACCTACAAACAAATCTAAGTGAGCCGGAACGTGAACATGTCAGGAAAACATGCTGCTTTATGTTCTCAATAGTCAAAGATGCTCCTCTCGCTGAACAAAGATAAACACAAACATAGTATCTCATGCGCTACAGGAACTCGCATAGTTTGCTGATGAGCACAGTGCTAATGCTTTGATTTAAATCATGCCAAACTGGCGGGCTGTCTTTGTACCCTGACAATTTCCCTGTTCTGTGCTGGGTTCGGTAATAGGCAAAGAGGAGGGTAAGTAAAGGTGAAGAACCACCCTGAAACACAACTGCCAGCTACCATGGGCGGCAGACAGATGTTGCTTAAGTCAAGTGCAAGCAAAACAAGGATGTTTGGTATGGCCATGGAACTCTACAACTTGGTTTGACTTTTCTTCCATTTGGACAGCAGAGGTAGGAAGTTAAAGGATGATGAAAGCATATCTTATGCTAGTTATACAAATATGTGTGTATATGTGTGTACACTTATTAAAAATGCCAAACTGAATCATGTCTGTATGTTGCCTGCTAAACTAAATCCAGATTAGGGTTTGTCTAGGAGTCATCCAAGATGATTCAACCTGCTGTGATTAGTGCTTCCTGAAGCGGGCAGGAGTGCTGGTTCCATAGGGGAATGTGGTGGGGAGCAGCAGCTGCAGGAGGTTATTGTTACTGTCCTTGAATGATGTGTTTTAGGAGTCTGTGCTCTTTGCAGTAATTTTTGTGCAGGTAACAAAGCTGTTCTGGAGATGTTACAGAGTGTATCCTGGCAGGACAGTGATACTGTAATTGGATTCCCTTCTCGCAAAATTCAGCTCATGTTCTCCTGGCCTCATGTCAAAAGCTTTTCTGTCATCTCAAGACCTGTGAGAGTTCAGGAGCGAATGGCTTTGGTCTCAGCGTGCCTGTTCTAGTAGCAATGGTCACAAGCAATAACATGCAGCTATACCTGTGGGGTAGATTGTCCTCATCCAGAAGAATCCAAGTTCAATGCTCAGATCTTTTTCTGTGTCTCAGGATGGGTATCGGACCCTTCTTGCCTTCTACAGAGTTGACTGGCAGAAGCATGCATCGGGTGCAGTTATCTTTGGAAGTTTGGGCATCCTTTTTAACTATAAGGATATTGTTGAATAGTTAATTTGTCAAATATATTTAATTATCAGGTTATTGTCAAATGTTTTGCCACCATTTCTGATTTATACTCTATGCTCATCAAAAGGTGATCTCTATCAAACCACGCAAACTTATATCATATAAGGAACAGTGCCTGCCCAGGGGCAACCAGATATGCAAACAGAGGATGCAGAACAAGCGTGAACTAAGTTTAAAAGTGCTGTGGAAAGAAAAATATAAAAATGTCAATGTTGATCACATAGTCTTGTATAAAAAAAGTAATGTAATACTGAGGTGTATCAACAGAGAAATAGCCTCCAATGCACATAAACTACCCAGCTCGGCCTAAGAGCGTCGGGGAGTGCACTGGGGTGCCGTATCTAGTGCAGGGTACGGCACCTGAGGGAGGAGGCAGACCAAAACGAGTGGAGAGGAGAGCGGTA
The DNA here is from genome assembly GCA_017639485.1 of Pluvialis apricaria. Lineage (NCBI taxonomy): Eukaryota > Metazoa > Chordata > Aves > Charadriiformes > Charadriidae > Pluvialis > Pluvialis apricaria. The sequence continues at coordinate 5,351,563 of CM030024.1, forward strand.
CAGAGGATCAGAGGACTTGGGACTCTGACTAGTAAAAGATGGAAGAACCATAGTGTTTAATCAGAGAGGAGGGGAGGCATCACGTTCTTTAAAGCATCCATTTAGGAATTAAAAGAAGGGAGTTTTGTTCCCACTGCTCATGATAAATTGATCAAAAAGTCACAGACTTCAACTGCAGCAAGATCTGGCGAGATTACGAAAAGCTTTCTGGTGATAAAAATAGTGAACCGGAATAGATCGTCAGGATGTGCGATGCCTCCATTGCTGGAGATCTTTAAGAAGAGGTTACAGAAGAACATGTCAGAAACAGCATTGGTAGAGTTGATCCTTCTTTTGGCAAAGGGATCGACCAGACGATCTTTTGAAGTGCCTTTTGGCTTTCTGGCTCTGATGCACAATCTCTACCTCATGCTGTGTTACTTGCATCAAGGCGAGTAAACAGTCTTGTACTTGATGCTGAACTCTGGTGGCTCTGAAACAAAGCCAAATCTCTTGGGAAGCTGTATTATGCACAATATTTTGATTATGACTAATGCATGTGGTGTTTTGGGGGCTTTTTTTCTTCCAAAAGGTCAGTATTTTAGTCTTTCAAAATCTTTCTGCTTATGACATTACACCAGTTCGTCTATTTCCTTTATGCTATCTATGAGAAGGGGACAGCAGCCAAAGAGTTCACTTTTTCTCTGGAGTTTAACCGACTAACATTTTTTGTTGCCCATGGCAGCACTAACGAGGATTGTTTGACAAATTAAAAACGGTTTCCAAGCCAGTTTTTGTTAATTTGAGTATTTAAAAGTATTGTCCAGCATGTGCTTATCTCTGCAGCTCTGGCCCAGATATTTCCCTGTACAGCTTATACAATAGTATGTTTTTTTCCTTTCCTTCAAACAAGCACAGAAAATCCACATGGCTAAAACACGCTATAGGAAATCACAGACTGGTGGGGGTTGGAAGGGCCCTCTGGAGCTCCCCCAGCCCAACCCCCTGCCAGAGCAGGGTCACCTCCAGCAGTGGCACAGGACGGCGTCCAGGCGGGTTTGGGATGGCTCCAGAGTGGGAGACTCCCCCCCTCTCTGGGCAGCTGTGCCACTGCTCTGCCACCCGCACAGGGAAGAAGTCCCTCCTCATGTTGAGATGGAACTTCCTATGTTCCAGTTTGTGCCCGTTCCCTCTTGTCCTGTCACTGGGCACCACTGAAAAAAGACTGTTCCCATCCCCCTGGCACCCTCCCTTTAAGTATTTATAAGCATTAATAAGATCTCCCCTCAGTCTTCTTTTCTCCAGACTAAAAAGCCCCAAGCGCCTCAGCCTTTCCTCATAACAGAGATGCTCCGGTGCCCTGATCATCTCTGTAGCCCTTTGCTGGACCCTCTCCAGCAGTTCCCTGTCCTTCCTGACCCGGGGAGCCCAGAACTGCACACAGTGCTCCGGCTGCGGCCTCCCCAGGGCAGAGCAGAGGGGGAGGATGCCCTCCCTCGCCCTGCTGGCCACACTCTGCTGGGTGCACCCCAGGGTGCCATTGGCCTTCTTGGCCACCAGGGCACATTGCTGGCTCATGGGCACCCTGTTGTCCACCAGGACTCTCTTTCCACAGAGCTGCTCTCCAGGAGGTCAGCCCCCAACCTGTACTGATGCATGGGGTAAATGAAGCCAATCTGGCAGAAAGAGTTTTTACCTTCATGCCCTGCAATTTTATAAGTTCTTTGTAAGAAGGAATGGGGAAGAGGAGGGGAAATACATATGTCAAAGTGAGAGCTATAGTTCTACTATGAGGACTAAGGGCACTTGCACAAACTGTTCTAAGGTTCGTGTTAATGACACTCTAATTCAAGGCTGGCACAATATTTGGTAGGATATTCTGTTTTGCCACCTGTGTGATAACAGCCCATGAAAACCAGTCCTGTGCCTTTGGTAAGATTCAACAGCTACGCACTCTTGCTAAGCAGCCGTCTTTGTTATCCATAAATCAGACTGTCAAATCTTAGGGCAAATGGGTTTGGTTTTAAACAGTAGTTTGAAACGTGAATAGAATCAGTGTGTGTAAAATGATTTTGCATTACAGGTCCTCTTGATGTGACATTTACTGGATCACTCTGCCCTTTTGTCCTAAAGGAAAAATCACTGATGTGATCAGCAGCCCTCAACTGGGGGACTATAAATCAAGAGAGCTGAGCAGACGATTGAGAGGCCGTATGCTCCGCACGGCAGCGGAGGAAGTTCTCGGTGTCCTGCATGGCACGAGGCACGGCTGGATCCAGAAGAGCCTCAGTCTCTTCTCAGGTGCACGGACGTTAGGGTACACCCGGAGCCAACAGGAGGAAAGAGCAGGCTTGGCCCAGCACCTCTCTACGGGTGGCTGTAACGGAGCCTACGTAACTCCTCTCAGTGCACAGCAAGTTGTTCAGAGATGATCAAAAATTGAACTCTTTCTGACTGATGGAATGGAAATAACATGGGAATAAGCCCAGCTTGCTACAGGTTTAGTCTCTCAGCAAAGCAAGCTCTATGCCTTACGAACTGTAAACCCAGATTACAAATTTAACATCCAACTGATAAAAAGATGCATAGGTTAGAATAAAAACCCAAAACTAATTAATGCCCTCTGTTTCAGTGCTGTTTTTTCCTTTGGTTTACATGCTTTGCAAATCCTTAAAAAGACTTTTGGATTGTTGAGGATCCAGCCAACTAACAGATACTCTCCTTTTCCAGTTTGCCAACAAACCCGTGTAGTTTTCATGTGGTAATTCAAAGAGGGTTCCTCTGACAGGTGGAAAATATTGACAGATAACCTTACAAAAGTCAACTATCTCAGAGTCAATCAAAAGTCAGAAAATATTAACTACTGCTAACTAAGAAAAGGAAGAGGCAGGAGGAGAAGTTATGTGTAGTGGTAGTTTGTAGGTTTTCAGAATCAGATTTCTCCACCCCAATGCTCTCAAAACAGTCATAGTGGAAATAGCAAAACCTCTCCAAAACCCATCTAACTCCCAGATGTATATCCCAGCACAGTCAGCTTACAAAATAGCAGGGAAGGACAATCAGAATTTCTTTTATCCCAAAGCCAATCTTAATAGCTTCTAAATGTAGTCTGATTCCTAACTAAGCAAAAGACAGGAACAAATAAATATTTTAGGATTTGTTTGTTTTGTGTTATTTGGAAGATTGTTCCTATCCTCTTATTGGCAGTGAATCAGAGACATGCTCGCAGAATTATTATTAATCTCTTAGTACAGCTGGTACTACTGTTATTAGGTAATTTGATTGATGCTTCCCATTCCTGTGCTGGCGTTGGTAACTGGAACCCACAGCTGTTTTATCTGTGCAGAACTGTGGAAGCGTTTGAAGTTACATCTTGTGTCAAGTCCATTTTCTTCCTCTTGTTTTTTCATACTATCCTTAAATCATTAGGATTTTGCCCACTAATGCACAGAATATTTCCTGAAATTCTGGAACCGACTCAGTATAGCACCTGGAAGTTTTTCACAACTGAAATAGGTAAGTGTCATAAAGTTGAGGGGTCTGCCTGAAATATCAACTCTGTTATTTATATTATGCTCCAAAGGCTCCAGACTGTTTAGCAAGAAATTAAGAAATCCCCATGCTGCTGCAGAAGACATTAATGGAAAAAAAAAATCAACTGAACAAAAAGGACAGGACAAGTCATGAAAGGTGGTTTTGTGGTCTTAATATGCTGTTTTTCACATTACAGCTTTGTATGCCCTACAGAAATAACTAAATACTGACATTGGGCGCCACTGATGTGAGCGGATGAAAGCAGTTTAACTGTAAGTGTTGAGCAAGATGAATGGTATGCAAGAGTGTTTCAGAACTTGCTAAAAGAACCTACTCTCAGCAGAGGCTGAGATGGAGAAAAACCTCAGACAAAGGTCGTGATGCCTCTAAAACCCTAAAAAATCCCATATAATTATGTAAAGAGCGGAGGGACCCAAAGCAGAGAGAATTTATTTCTTGCAAGAGGATAGAAAAAGTGAGTTTGGAAAAAAACCCCATTCCAGTGGCAATCTGTACGGAAGTGAAGGCACAGATTCCTCGTGCCTTCCGTCCTTCCAGGAAAGAAACAGCCTGCTGCCCAAAGCACGGGGCTGAGCCACTGCTGGGTACGTACCCGTTAAAACATTGTACTTCGATTTTCGTAAAGGTTTAGTGAGTGAGGTACAATGGCATCTGTCCTTGCAAACCCTCCAGATGATAGGCCAAAACAGGGGAAGGCTGTGAATGGCTCCACACAAGGACACTGGCTTGCGGGGGTTTTTCCTGCCTGCAGCTAAGCAGAGATTAACACAACTAAAACTGTTTCTTTTGGAAAGAAGGGTACAGGAGGGGAATTCAGCACGGCCAAGAGAAGTTGAGTTAGAAACTGCTGTTTTCACTAAGGGAACGATGAATCTCTAACACAACTGAAGGCAACAGACTTAATTTGACAAAACATGTACAACATACCGCCCTGAAGAATTAATGGGAAAGCAAAAATTATTTTAATAGATGTCTCCTTAATGTTTGCAGTTGCAATACCTGAGCTGTCCTTGAGATGGTGCAAATGACACGCTGCTGGCTGGCTGCTGCTATCATTGAGGGACCAGAAGACAGAAAAAGGAAAGTGCTAATTATAACCCTATGCTTTTCAGAGTTTGTTTTCATTTCAGTTGCTTGGAACAAGTCTCTGAAAACTGCCAACCACTTACAGCAAAACTGCCATCGCTCTAACAATTAGTTATTCTTATTTGTCCCCATTCTGGTTTTCTACTTTTTTTTTTTTCCCCAAATCTGCCACCTAAACTACAGCAGTATTTTGTTGACCTGTATTTTATGACTTTTTATAAACAAATAGTAAAGTCTAGGAGTGAAGAAATCCTGGATGAGAAAAGCTGGAGAAAAAGCATGTGTCAGAGACTGAGTGAGATATTTTGAGGAGTAGTAGGAAGAAAGGAAATTACTTGTTGGGCTTACCGAAGCAGCAAAACACTTTTTAAAGAATTTGTGCTTAATGCTTTAAACCAAAACTAAATCTTATTTCTTTATTAAAATAATGTAAATGTTCAGCAAGAGAAATTATTCTTTCCAAGCCCTTTTATTGTCATAACGTTCCGGTCCTTCCTATCTTTCTGCAATCTACAGACCCACCTGCAAACTTGTAATTTACTGACTCCCTCAAAACTTCCGTCCCGTTTGTCGTCTCCTTCATCATCACCATCCTGTTATTTATAGCTGTAATAACAGCCAGCAAAACTCTCCCTTACCAGAAAAGCTTCCCTCCTTCTCACTCTGCCTCATTGGATCCTGTTCTTTTGAACTGATCAGAACAGACAAATGTAGCCACCCACCTCTAGGAGGAAAACTGAGCTGCAGCCCTGGTGAAACATAAAGTTTATTTGACTAAAGTGACGCAAAAATTCTTAAAGAGCTCTTTGGCAGCAGATTATCTGGAAATCAGACCATGTGAGGGGGACTGGTGTACAAAAACCTCACCAAGATGCTGAGTTGCCCACAGGCTGAGCTCCCCAGACTCCGAAGTAAATGTGGGTGAAGGTTACTCCAGCTTGGATAACTCCAAGGAAAGCGCTTCAAACCCATCCGAAAGACAGGTACTTTAGAATTTTGTTTTTAACACGCTGCTATAAGTACTTTACACTTTATGAAATTTAGCCAGACTCCTCGACAGCTGTCTTCAGACCAAGTGGATACGAGAGTTTCATTAACTTTCGCTCCTCATTGCCTCTTTCAACTGTGGTTATAAAATCTGAAATGCTAATGACAGTCTGAAGTATATATAATATATTTTGTTTTATTTTAAATTAACTTTTAAGGTCTTAGAATAATTTCTAAAACACTGGGAAAATGTACATCTAACAAAGCTTTGGGGGAAAAAACAGATACATTGACTTTTGGTGAAAGTTTGCTTTGATTTTTTTAAAACTTTTAATGCTTTTTCTTGCTTTTCTGATGTTACATGCTCTCCTCTGTCTTGTTCAAGCACTTGCCCAGCAATTATGAATGTTGGGAGTCAAATGCCTGTTGCAGAACATGTTATGACAATCTGAAATTAGAGTTTTGGCAATCCACATCATTGCATTATGAACCTAAGGATTATTTAAAACTTACAAAAAAGCATTAAACTGTAAGGAAAGATAAAGGAAAGAAGCAGAATCTGAAGAAAAATAAGAATCAATGCAAACTGTTATTTATTTTAAAAGGGTAAAGTAAGCTTTATTAAGCATATTAAGTTATATTTTAAAAGGTAAACTGTTCCAGCAGAGTAAATCATCTAACTCAATGGGACAGATTTATTGTAAGTAATAAATCTGAAGAGTATGTCGCATATATATTTATAGTCAATCATGTTTACTGCTGAAACCAACCGGCTTGCTGGGTTAGTTTGCTAAGTAATGTGGAAGTTTAAGTGAGGAATGCAATATAACTGAATATTTAAATAGTCACAGAAAACATGTTTTGATGTGTTAAGAAAGTCTGGGGAGAAAAGGATCGTGCATTTAATGGATTTGGATTCTTGGAAATGTTGTGGATTTTTTTTTTAATGTGGATTGTTAGCTGTCAGGCATTTAACAAGGGGGAAGGTCTCACACTTAGGCTTCATCTTCTGGGGCTTTTGATGAGTGAATTGACCATAATTTTCTTGGAGAGTACTTTGTAAACTTGGCATATAGCAAATGACTGTTGTGGGTCCATTTGCTAATTGGACAGGGTGTGCTGAATTCCAAATGGTTATACAAATTAAGAAAAACTGCCCCAAAACTGGAATTTAATAAAAACCCTAACTTATCCCCCACATGGAAATGCGCAGTGCATTTAAGCTCTTTCCTGCTTTCCTCCAGGGAAATGTAAACCACCGAGTTTTCGTTAGGAACAGTATTAAGAGCCTAAAGAAATGTTCATCCTGTATCCTGGTGTCCTTTCCGATGCTCCTGTTTTAACGCTTTTCCAAAACTGTGTATTTGCAGCCCTGTTGCTCTGGCAATCTGTATCTTATAGAATTTACACAGCATAATGAAGCCCGTCTATGGGATAAGTGTTTCATAAAGAACTTAAGTAGAACTTGGAGCCTGAATAAAGGGGCTATAATTTGGAGACAGCCATTAACAAGTCTCCTTCAAAGAAACATCATCTGGAAACGATGGTGACTGCTTCTTTCCTTTCTTTAGATAAAAGCATTGCCAACACAAGTACATGCATGCTGGCATGTATGTGCAGCCAGTCTGGCTTGAGCCTGCAAACCGGTCCTTTACTTGAAACACTGTGCGCATTAATTTGCCGGTGCAGAGCCATATTAAGGAACAGTGCTCTATTTATTTGGTGATACATGCTGTGTTGTGACTCTTCCTCCCAGTTTATATAAATAATTTGAGGAAGAATACAAAAATAATATCACTCCCTCTAAGCTTATCTGTTTCCTTGCACTACATATGGACACTCTCGAGGCATAAAATGCATTTTCTTCCCCTCCCCGCCCCGCCTCTGTTCTTTAAATGACTGTCATCAATTTGGCAGCATTCCCACTACACCACAGTGTCTGTCTTCTCAACATATTTTTAAAGGTAAAAATCTCTCTTTCTTGCCGACTTTTTAACTTCAGACTGAAACACAGACAAGATTATGACATAGAACTCACAGCACAGGTTTATATTCCCCCAAATACTCTTGCTTTCAGGAGCACTGTTTTCACATCTTACCTCTATTTAGCCTTATCTGGGAACACAGGAGTTAACTGGAGACTGCTCACTACTTCTGCCATTCTCCCTTTGGTAAGTGGCCTTTTATTCTCCCAGAAGGGTCATTGTCTCAGTGGAACTACTTGTTGAGTACAGTTCTATTCTGTTTTAGTAAGAATGTGAGCAAGCCCTTGGAGAACTGCTAATATTCATATACAGGACCCATTTTGTCATCTACATACTGCAAGTTTCTTCCAAAATATGTATTACTATGATGTGCAGAAGTACGCCATCCAGTTACATTTCAGATCACTGGCACTGAGACCAGACCTGCTACGTATGGAAATAATTCACTGGACCCATTAATTTCAGTGGGTTTTGATAACTCTTTATCAAAAGTCAGTTTCGATTCTCTTAAACTAAACTGGAGAAGCACAGCTTAAAAAAAACCCTGAAGAAATCAATTTTCAGTTGTTGAGGGGTGGTCTAGATATCAGCTTATATCTGCTTTGCATCTAATACCTCTGATTCTGTGGTTACCAGCAGCCCTACCAACGCTGGGACTCTGGGTCATCTTACTATGTACTTATGAATATCAGTTTTTGAAATCTGAAATACGCTGTCACACTTGCTATCAGCTTGCCTGCTGGAAACAAGCTAATAGAAAAGGATATTCTTGGTACTCAATTGTTAATGAAATCAATCTATGTGAACACATTCAAATGTAAAAGGCATTAATTTTTTGAGTTATGAACTCTAAATTTGACTCACCTATGACAAACAGGAGGTAAAATTCATCATAATCTAGTGCAATCTAGTTTCAAGACTGAACTGGCTGAAATTTTTATTTTCTAACAACTCCTCATAGTCTGGGAGCATCTGAGCTATCCTGTAATAATTTTGATTAACGGGTTGCCTGTGCAAAATCAGAGGGAAAATACGAAGCCTCTATACTCCTCCACACCACACATGCTGCTAAACAGGAACTCACTGGCCCACAAAAGCATGCCAAAAGGAATAAACGTTACGAGGGTCTCACTGTCATCCAGGTCACGTACCTCCCCTCCTGTGCAAAAAGACAGACTGAGACTGTGTGAGGAGATACAGGTGAAGACCAGAAATGTTCACTGCTATATTTATCAGAGTCCAGTACCTGGAAACACCCAGGTATGTGGCTGTCGGAGGGTCCTCGTTGATATTGTGGCTCAGAGGTGAGAACAGTACCTAGAGATAAACAACACAGCCTTTTCCCGTGTGGGATACGTGATTTCTGTCTTGTCATACAAACTTCTTGCTTGATTTTCTAGATAAGAGTAATTTCCTTGGACTGTTTCCATTTACATGCAACTGCCTGTGTGAACCGCATCTTCATTGCAAGGTGTGGTATGCAGTCAAGCAGCTATGTAATTTTAACAATCTTAAATACTTTGTGACAAAAGTGAGATTTAGGTCAAGTTAACAGAAATTATCTTAATGTTTGATTCTGTTTGCCAACAGTGTAGGTTGACAATCTGTCTTAGAGTTCAAAGTACTTTAATTCTTTGCAAGTGCTAGCATGTAAATGGACAGAAGTAAGGCAGACGGAGGAGCAGTGTGAGCGTAGCGGTAACATGAGCTTTGCTACAGGAATGCAGCTGTAACCCCACGAGTGGCTGATCCTCCAGCAAGCGTTGGTTTATAAAATCAGCACATGAAACAAGAACGTCATTTGTATGAAGTGAAATACATGCAAATATCCAGATTTTGCAACTGTGCCCGTTAAAATGTATTTGATCATTTGGAGAGGAGTAATGACTTCTGTAGTCACGTACAGTGAGGCTGAACAAGCCCTTGTGCTGAGGAATTCAGGAAGCCAGTGCTGCCCCACCTCAAATAACGTATGTTCCAGGTGACCCGAGGCATTAAGATTTGCCTTCCTTGAAGCATCTGGTATTTGCTGCACCTCAACCTAATTGTTTCAATCTCCTAGACACGTTAAAAATCCATTTTCTCCTTTAAAAAATACAAAGAACAGGAAAATAATTTTTTTTTTAAGTTCTGGAAAGAATTATTTTACTACATGGCAGAGCATTAAAGGGAAGGGATTCCCAGAGTGCCACGAGAGGTCACTGCGAACCTCAAGATATCAACAAGGCTGGTGCAGCGCCCTGCTCGGGAAGGAGCCGGAGCCCAGGACAGGGATGCTCCCTGAGAATTGCTCTGACAGAGGCAAAGGAGTTGGTTTTGTGCATCAAGGGATATACAGGGCTTTTACATCAATGGTTCTGGTTCAAGTTTAGCTCTGTGTGGGAGTAACCAAGAATTATAATTTAATTAATATTTGGCTTATGTGAACTGCATTGGTGACTCCAGCCAAGCTCTAGAAACACGTCTTCAATTATCCATCCTAGTGTTTTCAACAAACAGGCAAAGCGGGGAATAGTTGCGGAGGACACGCTGCTCGTTACAGGGTGCTTCTCTGGAGCAGAGCCGAGGGTCACTCCTCCTCAGTCACTCTTTGCGAAAGGAGGAGTGCAATTCACGGGGCTGGCAGAGTGGCACCTTCCACGTGCTCCTGGACAACGCAGCACTACGGAGATGGAAACTGCCCTTTAGAATAACCTCTGTTCAGAGCTGCCAGAGAGAGAAACGGCGCAGACGCTTAGGGCCTCTCAAAGGAGCAAAGTCACCTCTACAAAACACACATCAAAACGAAAGGAAGGCACAGCTCGCTCTCTCTTTTTTCTTCTTTTTCTTCTGTAGCTAATCATGTTGGTGATAAGAAGCCAATGTGTATTTAGGCAAGAGCAACCTTTGCAACAGTTCAAACTGAAAATAAGTAATAAACTGCCATTTCTTGTATCATTCACTACTGTCATTCTAGCACCCGTACCTACTGAGAGATCAGTGCACAGAGATGAACTGGAGGCTGAGGTGGGCAAAATCCTTCACTATTAGAGTAATTTTCCCCTGGATATTCTCCCTAGTGGTCCCAGCATACTTCTCAACCCCAGGAGCTCTAGTTCTGCAGCTGTTTGTAGTGGTTACAATTCCTTCAGATATTTTTTTTTTCTTGCATTTTAACAAGGGGAGGGGGGAGAAGTACATTTTCCCAGAGTCTTTTTTACAGAATATTCTGATTCTGAAACTGTTCTGTTTTCATGTGCCAACTATGCCGCTGTGAACACCACTGCATAGCTGTAGAGTCTGTCACTACAGAGATTTCCCAGGGTAGCTGACGAGCTGTAATTCTTTCAGAAAGGAATAGTTCAAATTCCAGCAGAAGCCCCTGAAAGTTCACAAGTCATTTTGCATATCTGAGGCTCAAACTACTGAAAATTCTAAAAAAATATTTCAAATAATGTGATATTTCTTTCCCTTGGTCTGCAAAGGAACTTAGATCTGGATAAGACAACTATCTTGATTGTCACAGATCCGGGAAATCAACAATCCATTCAACGACCGCTCCTCAGTAAAGAGAGTGCCAAGAAGTATCTATGATGTGCAGAAATAAAGCGTTTTACAAATACAGTAAGTGTTTAAGTCTCAGGTATGGAAAATTCAGTCTCATGAGATAATGCAGTTAAATCAACATCCTTTACTGCTTTCCCATTTATGAGTAAGAGGTGTAAAGTCCAGAAGGGCTCAGGTTACTTTTCCATATTCCTACCCCATATTTAACATGCTCTATACAAGGGGAGGATTGGCTGTGGCCTTTCCTAGGATTTTTATGTTGCCACCAGTGGTGGTAGGACTGTTTTCATCTACGTAAGCTCTTTTGGGACATTTGGAAGGTTTCGGACTCCAAAGACATTCAGTTTTTATAGTCTTGCAGGTAAACCAGAAACTCCTGTTCTTTGCCGTAGTATTTTTCTCTGGAATTCTGAAGATGTTTCGGTCTTTGTGGATGATTAACTAATGGTAGGAAAGTACTGCTCTTGTAAGAAATTCAGCATTAATGATGCACTGCTTGCTATATGACGAAAAGAACACTATCTGGGTAAAGAGAGAATGTAAGCCTGAAGAACTAGAGATTTCTGAAAGTTATAAACGACACCTTCAAGAGACTTATCTCAAGAACATCCTCCTGTTTGCTCTGCAGCTCGATAACTTTCCTTCTCTTTCTGCTTGCACTGATAAATGTTTAGGAAGAGATTTAACAAACTATCTTTGCACAAGGCTAGAAGGTGGGAAAAACTTGACTTCTAATAGCTCTGGCAATGAACAAATTCTAACAATGAGCAAATGATATCCCCTCTCTGCTTTAGTTTTTGCAACAGTTAAAAGCGAAATAATGCTTATTTTTCTGCTAGGATGTGACAATGATATTTACTGTGGTAAAATGCTTTGAAAAAGAAAAATTCTATGTAATTGTAATAACGTGACCTGTGGTGGCATCGTGTAGATTGTGTAATACTTGGCTAGCTATAAAGCAAGGTTAATAACCCAGGGAACTTACAGCACAGAGGATCAGCCCTTATTTCGAGATTTTGTTGAGTAAAGGCAGCTGGGCATTTACATTACCTGAACGAATGAGCAGAAAACAAAACATGACCCACTCAATCACAATTCCTTTTCTGTTACTTTTGTTCTGAAGGAAAAGTTAATTGTTTTATACTTTTTCTTTATTTCGGGGTGGTTTATTTCCTCTGGACTACGCTTCAAGCACACATGAAGAAGACAGGTAAAGCCAGGGATTCTCCCAGTGCCTATTTTTTTGCTGGCGGTGGACAGCAGCACAGGAGCAGTGCCCACTACCCTTCCCAGGGCTGGAACCACAGTGTGAGCAGATCCAAACCAAATGAAAGATGCTTTTATTTCTCCAAGGAGTTAAATAAAACCATGGACAAGATTCATCCATTAGACCCACATGTTAGTTCTTACTCAAAACAATCAAATTGAAGTTTTCTGAGCTTTTTTCCTTGATATTAGTGTTGACTGAACCTCAGAGTTAGTACGTGCAAAACTACTAAGAATTAAATACTTTTCTAAACTTTTATTTAAGCCTTCTAGGTCTGCTGCTAAAGATAGCAGACACGGTGGGATTTCTGAAGAACAGTGGTCACAAAATGTAATTTGTATATCCATTGTTATGGCATATATCTTTAATTATTTTCCCTTCATACTGGGTGAATCTAGAAATTGCCAGTAAAAGTCACAGGATGAACTTATGAAACTGAAAATAAAAGCCACACTAAGCTCTGCCCTCATTTTTTTGCAAACTGGGAGTCCCACAACCCCCCTGGGTGTGAAACCAGTGTTCAGAGGGAGAACATGGTACCAGAAGACAGAAGGACTGTGACTGCCTGCGAGTTGTCCAACAATGCACAAAGTCCAGCAAATCTGCCTGAGAGGTTCTAAGCCAGGGACACCGACTTCTGCCATAGAAGAGGACAATTGCTTCCTTCCTGAATGAATGAGTATAAAATCCTGAATGGATTATCTGCAAAATGATTCACATTGCCTGCTGTGATGGTTAATTACCTCCAAAAGTATTTTAGTCACGGAATCTGGCAGTTGTAACTTGAAAGTTACCAGCATCAGTAAGCCCTGTAACGGATTTTAAACTATTTTTTATTTCTTAGGTGGTGTTTGTGCCTTCAATTGGATGGATTTAAATATGGAAGAGGAATTCTAAAAGTGCTGGGAATACGCTGGGAATAAAAGTGTGGGAAGACAAGCCACAAGGGGACTCTGCGCTGCTGTCCATCTGCAAGTGATCAGAACCCATCTCGGACAAAATGGAAAAAAAGGCAACAAGCAATGAGACTGAGCCACTGACTTCCAAGAAAGATGTCTCAGACTGTAACGAAGGAGAAGATTGTAAAGAGAATGGACTTCTGGTCAGGAACCCTAAATCTGCCCTACGGCTAGTGGAGGATGGCAATAAAGTCCATCCCAGCCAGGGAGATAAAGGGGAGGCAGCTCAGATCTCAAACGGTTATTCAGGGGTTCAGAGCTCTGTTCCCTGCAACGGAATGGGAGAGGTGGAAGATGCCCAGTGCACCGCCCCCGCAGCCACAACCACCACTACAACCACCACTTCTACCACCTGTGGAGCAGAAGGCCAGCAGCAGCTGATGGAGCTGGAAGATAGAGAGACCTGGAGTAAAAAAATTGACTTTCTACTCTCTGTCATTGGATATGCAGTGGATCTGGGCAATGTGTGGAGATTTCCTTATATATGCTATCAAAACGGAGGAGGTCAGTGACGAGTTCTGTATGCTGTTCCTTAATGCTGAACTTCCTTGCTTAGAAATGGATGATTTAGTGGCTTATTTTAATACCATACATAACAAATGACCAAGGGGCAATTACTTTTCAAGCAGACTGGAAAACCTAAATACCGGGACAGGATAACTAGACACATTAAGATGGAAGAAAAACTATTTAGAAAGATCTAAAAAATCAGTAGAACTAGAAGTTGAGGGCCGGTTAGGTGCAGAACCACCTTCCGAAAGACTCAATCCCTATCCCAAGGAGTATTTTAAAAACAGATGAACCACCGTGTCAAAACCAACTCATCAGAAATGCAAAGTCTTAGACTCACTGACATATCAGCCAAAATATAAATCTAATCAAGGAGATCTTGGAAAGGACTTTTGTCTCCCTGATGTAACAAAGGCATTTTACTGAAGGAATTATTTTACCTGTAGCCCATCTCACAATTCTATCCATTGTAGCCAGTACAGTCTTGGTGAACCCTATGTATATTTGTTACAGAAATGTGAGAAGTTTGGCTGGAGCGTTGCTTCTTATTCACACTGCTGAGTAGTTACTCTTATGAGAAATCCCATGGCAATTCAGGGTGACACATTGGCTAGGGAGGGGATACGCAATTTCCCTGGGGGATAAAAGGAACTGTTGTTTATGGAGTGCTGGTACTGTTGGAAGAGAAGTCCTATGAAGAGTTATAATCATCTGCTTGCTTTCTTGCAGGAGCATTCCTCATTCCTTACACAATTATGGCCATCTTTGGAGGCATTCCTCTCTTCTACATGGAGCTAGCACTAGGACAGTACCACAGGAATGGGTGTATTTCCATTTGGAGAAAAATATGCCCTATATTCAAAGGTAAAGAAGGGAAATGGAAAATTACTAGAACTTTCTGAATAACTGAAAGATTTTTCTATAAAGGTGAAATTTCTGAAAAAAATATGAAAATCTCATAAAACAAAGTGAGGCTTGTTCTACACAACATTTTGGCTTTACAAAGAAAGCTTTAATAAATCTTTATGTACACCTGCAGATGTGTGTGTGTACTCTTGCATACATGTATGACATGCAACTCTCAAATTGATTAGAGGCCAGTCCACTTTCTCTGACCCATGCCTGGAAATATAAAAAAATCAAACAAACAATGTAATTAATAAAGTAAGTGCAACATTACTGAATCCAAGACAAAATTAAAACCAGGAAAGAATAAAGATCTACTATTTCTATTATAAAGATATTACAAAGAAACCATTCCCCCTCTTCAGCTTGGTCTGTCAATTGCCATCCTACCACAGTCTTTTAGAGTAGAGGGACCTGTTCTATGTGCTTGTTTACGCTTGCTCCCAGTGTTACAGCTCTGGTCTTGTCTTCTTTATTTACTGAGAGTGCAAGATGCCTATTTATAAATTCCAGGAATTTAGGAAAAGATGGAAAAAAAAAAAAAAAGATGAAAAAAATATAAGCATGTTCTGTCTTGATTAAGGATGCTTTTTTGGAATCGTAGCCTTAGTGTTTCCGAAGCCACAAGAAATTCCAGTGTTGTAAACACTTGAGAGGGTATGCGTGCCTCCTGCAGAGCTGCCTTAGACAGTTACTTGTTGTAGCTGATGTGATAACCAATTCCTTCCTTTCTTTTCTTGGCCTAAAACTTACTCACTTCATGTAATTATTTCCTGCCTTACTAGGAATTGGCTTTGCCATCTGTATAATAGATCTTTACGTAGCCTCCTACTACAACACCATTATGGCTTGGGCCTTCTACTACCTCGTATCCTCCTTCACGGCGGAGCTGCCATGGACTAGCTGCACAAACGCTTGGAACACAGGCAACTGCACTAACTACTTCAGCAAGGACAATGTCAGCTGGTCCCTGCACTCCATCTCTCCTGCAGAAGAATTTTATACGTAAGTGCATGTAAGTGAGGACAGTAATATTAGACAGAATGGTGGAACACGTAGCAAGCTTTTCTTTGGAGGGGGAGCAGGGCTGTTTATTAGCGGTCCCCTTTCCTGAACTATTCAAATAACTGAATATTTGTAGGTATATGTAAGCTTAGGGTGTATGGGAGGGTATTCTACATTTTAGATCAGAGGTTCCCAATCACTGTCAGCTATCATCACTTATCCTTTATCATCACTGACGTACCCTTAATATCAAGCTTTTACGTTAAAAAAAATTAATCCAAAATAACACGATTCTGAAGGCTACTTAACAAAGACTCAGGACTACTTGTAGTGCTCGGACCACAGTATGGGGCTGTTCAAAGCATACTTAACATAAGTATTTATTAAAAAAATATCTATACTGTGTTTTTCTTTCCTCTTTCAGCCGCCAAGTTCTACAGGTGCACAGGTCCAATGGGCTGGATGACCTGGGGGGCATTAGCTGGCAATTGACCCTCTGTTTATTGTTAATCTTCACCATTGTATACTTCAGCATCTGGAAAGGGGTCAAAACATCTGGCAAGGTGAATGCAAAAGCAAGACAAATCAACTTGGTACAGTATAGTCTAGCAGAAGTTCTAAAAGAGCCAATTAACTTGACAGAGAATTATCTCAGACTGTCTTCATGACAGGGATTACGGGCTCATGTATTTGGGAAGCACTTACTGCAGAGTGACCGCTACTGTTATCCAAGTAATATGTAACAACAGTAAGTTATGCCACTGTTCTTTAGACAAGAACAACCCTGCCAAAAGAAAGTGTGCAAACTGCCTGTTTACAGACCTTCTGAGAAGTTCACATGAGGATCTTATAAATGCTAAGAGTTATCATTCATTTAACTCATTCTTATTATCACCTGTTAACTTTCTACCCATGGCAAATGCTATCATACCATTTTCCCTCACAGGTGGTATGGGTGACTGCCACGTTCCCTTACATCATACTCTTCATCCTCCTAGTGAGAGGTGCAACTTTGCCTGGCGCCTGGAGAGGTGTCCTCTACTACTTGAAACCTGACTGGCAGAAACTCCTGGCCACTGAGGTAAAAAACATTGTAAAAGTGCAGCCATTTGCTTTTAGCCTATCGGCATGTATATCAGCGTGTATATTCTTCAATGCCTATTTTCAGCACAGAGCATGATTAAACAGATGTCAGCATGGACTGAAAAGTCTGACTTTGTGCTCCAGTTTAAACAGTCATGCTATTCTTTCCATAATTATAAAGTTTTTTTCTAAAGATTAAAGTCCTCCACCAATTTAGCTTGAACTAATAGTAGGGTTCCATACAGCAGTTGAATAGAATTAGTGATACGATTAGAAAGAAAACAAGTGACCAAATCATTTTTTTGCCAGGAAAATGGTGAATAGCCTGGCATTGAGTGAGAAGCTATGATTGCTGCTACACTGCAACAAAATCCCTATCTATGACAGTCACACCGAGCAAACTACATTTACTAAGCCCTAACAACTGGTTTAGCTACAGATTTTTTGGCTGTGAGGGGATCATAGCACACTTTGGGCAGGCTTCTCCACAGCCCAACGGTGTCCACAGTTGCACATATTTAAATAGTGCAGGTTACTAGGGTTGAAACTTCAGATCTCCATCCTGTGACAAGCTTTGGCAGGTAAACCCAAGGAGAGTGTCTGTAGCCACCAACTAAAACACGACTCAGGAATGCATGCAAGTGCATGCGGAGAAGGAATAAATCGGTTAGGCCTGCGTACACCACCAGGATTTGAAAAGAAAGGAGGAATGAGGACAAGATCAGGCTAACCAACATACCCCAATGATTCAGCTTTGAACTCTGTGGATGACAAGTAATCCATCAGGCTCAAGGCTGCACTTACTTTACTATGAAAGTGTCTAGTGAGGAGGGTGATGGAAAAACCCCAAAGCAATAAATACTACAAATACAAAGATTAAAAATTCTAATGTTTGCAAGCCTGCTGCTACCCAGCTGATATGGAGAGTTTTGAATTAAGAGGAAATGAAAAGACACCAGTCTCTGATAAAGCAGCATCTCCAATAAGGGACCACATCTTCTGAAAAAGCAATAAAGGGCATTGATATTGTATTGGATGTATCTGAAGTGAGGACAGCAGATTGCAATCTGTGTGCTGGACGATGACAGAGCTCTGTCTGTGGATGATACAGGATGGCCTCACGCGATGGAAGAGAATATTAGAAATGAGTTGCAATGAACTCCATGTTTCAATCAAAAGAGGATAAATGAATGAGGACTTTCACCTTCAGAAAGAGAACTGATATTGTACTTTAGGAACACTACTCATTAAGGCTGTGGCCACTTTTCAAGTAGAACAGGCTTTTCATACCAAGATCATCACACTTGCATCTGTCATGGCTACAACAAAGCTGAATTGAGTCCTAAGGGCTAGAACTGCATCCACACTGCCACGTGTTTCCATTAAGTCTAGGAAAAGTCTGAGCCGCAATCATCTACGACTTAGCCGGGAGGACACACAGCCAAACACAAGACTATTCCATAGCACCCATAGTTTGGAGGAAGATGGGCCAAGCCCACTGCAAAATCATGGATAGAATGCTCTCTACACATAACAAAAGTTGTGTTAAACTGATTAGAGGCAAATCACTGTGAATTAATCTAATCTGCTGTCAGAAGTGAAACTGCCAGTGAGTACTTAGAACAGTGTAAAGAGATACAATAAGCAGAGCATAAGCACTAAAATTATAGTGGATATTTACAACTCTCACAAATCTACAATAAATATTCATATTTCAACATGCTCTCTTAACAAAACGTTAGTTAGACCAAGACTAGAATACAGGCAGACTAGTCAAACATGGTTTTGTAGGGCTACATGATGTTCTGAATATGCCAAACTCATTCGATCTGTTTCATGTCATTTCTTCATGATCTTCAATATTTTTCAGGTTTGGGTGGACGCAGCAGCTCAGATTTTTTTCTCCCTTGGTCCAGGTTTTGGGGTCCTATTGGCTTATGCCAGCTACAACAAATTCCACAACAACTGCTACCAGTGAGTTCTACCTTATTCTATACATAAAACCGAGTTTAAAAAGTAACTGTGGGTATTTACAAAAAAGAAACACAGTGCTGGTGAAAGGCACTGAATTGTCAGACTCGTGTACAGAAGTGTAACAGAACAAAGTCCTTCTTGAAAGAACCTGCAATCTAAAACATTTCTTCTCCGTTGTACCTACCCTAAAGAGAGATACTCTCTGCCAGTTACAGCACAGAGTCTACGATATAGAAACCTGCCACAACAAAATGGACTAAACCCCTGCCAAACAATCACATTATAATTATTTAATCTCAGCAGTCAGTTAGGAAGTGACTTGAAAGTCTTGAGCTGAAAGGCGATTTATAGTTGTTTCCTTGTTATCTTAAAAAAAATCTATTTAGAACTTGTAAAATAAAATTCTAAATTCTTCACTATTCCTATAGGAGTTATCTTCAAAAAATCTATTTATAACTTGTAAAAGAAAATTTTCAATTCTTTACTATTCCTATAGTAATTCTAATTTTTTAAAAAACACCAGTATACATCCAGCATTCAACACAGTGTCAGACTGATGTTACAGCATCTGTTTGAAGTTGAAGAAGAAAAAGTAGTCGTGGGGTTTTTTTGTTTGTTTTTCTTTCAAATCTTCTGCTTGTTCTTTTCACTGTGTTACCCTAGTTTTTGTAGGAGTCTACCCAGATCAGTAATTCACTCCATCTGGTAGTAAACTATCCTTTCTAGCAGATGCTGACTCCCTGATATGAGTTAGGTCTTCTGTTGCAGAGATGCTCTGGTTACCAGTACCGTGAACTGTGTGACTAGTTTTGTGTCTGGATTCGTCATTTTCACTGTGCTGGGATACATGGCTGAGATGAGGAATGAAGATGTATCAGAGGTTGCCAAAGATACTGGTAGGCTAACTTTTTGTACACATCCCTCAAACTGTTTCTACAATAGAATATATTTGTATATTATCTTCTAGATTGAGAACAGCCCAAATTAGGCAAAATATTTAGTATATAATTCAGGATACTGATTTACTTTATGATAAGGGGACTTTTAACCAGCCTGTCCTCCTCGCAGCAGTACTGCGCTAACCATTATCCCTAATTCTCCATTCTCATATCAGGACCCAGCCTTCTCTTCATCACGTATGCCGAGGCCATCGCAAACATGCCTGCTTCCACTTTCTTTGCCATCATCTTTTTCCTGATGTTGCTCACGCTGGGATTAGACAGCACGGTGAGTAGACAGTATGCGAGACGGTGGCCCTCTCAGATATTTGGTGTACGGCCTTACCCCCGCAAACATCAGAAGAAACAGAATATTGCACCATCACTAAAGGGTTTAAAGCTGGACTGGCATCTCCATGTGCCTTCTGTAAGACAGCAACTATTATTCCAATTTTGACCTAAACAGGCCTAAATAAAATGAAATTACTTGTCAGTGTTATACTGTGACAATTAGTAACAGACTTGGAAACACAACCAAAGCACTTGATTCATCAGCTCCTGGTTGAATGCACTCTTCCAGGCTCCTTCTCTCTTGTAAACTTACAAAGCTATTACTGAATTCTGGATTTTTTTCACACTAATTGGATCTAAAAGGCAGGAACTGGAGGTGGCCTTCTCAACAGCACCGTGAAAAGGAGATGTTCTAAAAACTTGCCACGGGAGCCTGTTTTTACAGATTGAGAATCAGCTCCTTCCAGGAAGGCTAAACTCAGATGATTTCACAACCTTGGTTCTACTGAGCAACCTACGACGTACTGGCATCCTGCTGCTTGTAATACAGTACTTCCTCGGGATGACAGGCACTTCCTACAGATATGTGAAGATTAAATCCCCACCTTATAAAGTTTACAAGTTCAGAAGAAAGACTGTAAACAAGAGTCACACTAACTCTACAGGCAGAATAAAGCATTAGTGTTCAATGTTTTGAAGCTCCTTTAAAACTGCCCTCTATTTTCCAGTGATTTTTCCATGCTTTTCAGTTTGCAGGACTGGAGGGAGTGATTACTGGAGTACTGGATGAATTCCCCCATGTCTGGAGCAAACGCAGAGAATTGTTTGTCCTTGGTCTGACCATCGTTTGCTTTTTGGGGTCATTAGCAACCCTGACATTTGTAAGTATTTTACCCATTCCTCAGCTTTCCTTACTGGCAGTTTCCTGCAAATGATATCTTGGAGAGGGTAGTATTTTTTGAAGAGGAATTTCAAGAAATCAGATTAAATCTCCAGACTGTTTTCTTTATGCATTAGAAATCTATATTTGGAGTGAATGTGAACCGTATTTCTCACTAGGAAATGGGCTGCAAAATGATCCTATTGCAATTCAGCAAAACTCTAATGTGCTACACATCATAAATGACGCAGCCATTGCTCCAGCTGCTGAATCAGTAAGCAACCTTCCACATTTTGTGCATGGTTTACTTGTTCCCAAAAGCTCCACGTTTAAAAATAATATGAACTGTTATTTTAATTTTCCCAAGGTTTGAAATGTAGTTTGAATTTTAAAAAGAATTATCAAAAAATTATCTGTAATTGACTGTTGCTGTACTCCAAAAATTTCTAGCAATAAATTTCCTGGATCTTCCTCATCAAACCAGGCCAGAAATCATGATCAGTCACACCAAATAGTCCCTGTGGGGCTTGTGGGATTTCATTTTCACAACAAGCAATGTTTTGAATAATGAGTGTAATGATCATAAGGGACAAGTAAAAAATACTTGGCTTTCCTGTCATGTTTCACTCCACTTGCTCACTTATGTGCAACTTCCTTCTTATTTAAAGCATTTGCTGTAAAAGGAGACTTAGGTGTTCTCCAAGACACAATGCTCTCCTCCTTCATGATTCTAGATCCCAAATGGAAAGAAAGAAGAGTAACACCCTGTTTGTTTCCTGCTTAGTTATGACTCAGGTTGAAGAAAGAAAATGCCATCACAGAAGGCATGCAAAAAGCCATCCCATCAATCCCCACCAAATCTCATTTGTTCATTAAAATCCAGCCAGAACTGCCAGCAGATTCAGTTTTAACTTTTTTGCACGGCAGCCCCGCTGGTGAAATATGTTCACAGAGAGCGAGTGGGTCAGCAGCACGCCAAAGGATTTCACCGGCCACAAGGAACAGCCACAAAGTGACAGAAGGGACTGAATGACCCATCTGTGAATGCCCTGGTCCAGATGAAGGCAATCATAAACAACAGCATTGCAGGATTTCTGTCACTGGATCTTTGGTTCGCTGATAATATGATCTCCTTTCTAGGGAGGCGCATATGTGGTAAAGCTGTTTGAAGAATACGCCACCGGTCCAGCTGTCCTAACCGTCGTGTTTCTGGAAGCAGTTGCTGTGGCCTGGTTCTACGGTACGTCTACTGCCATGCTGAGAAAGAATGCTAACCCAAACTCCTGAGCTTCCGCAGCGCAGTATTTCCTCTGTTTCTGCAGACAAGACCACTGATGTCTCCAGAAAAAGTTTACAAAACCTTTTTGCAAACTCACTGATTACCAAAATCCGTGAGAATTATTATTAATTGTTCTCTGACAGAAGTACAGTGACATCTGAAAGTAACAAGAGCTACAATTCAGAATAATTAAGGATTTAATATAATTAGAGCTATAGACACAAGACAGTCTTTCATGATGGATTCTGAATTTATTTGCTGTGCATACAAAATGCTGTGCATCTACTTACAAAAAACTTGTACCTGGTGTCACCACTCTCCTCCCACTTGTCTCCACAGGCATCACCCAGTTTTGCAACGATGTGAAGGAAATGCTAGGCTTTACCCCAGGCTGGTACTGGCGAGTTTGCTGGGTAGCAATTAGTCCCATCTTCCTTCTGGTGAGCTTCCTTTACAGCTTTCTCTTTCCAGCACAGGAAAATTACCATTGAACAATGCAGTTCCTTTGCAGTTCCAATGCAAAATTTCTTGTGAAGTTCTTTAGTAACAACTCTTGTTAAACCAAAAAGGCTCAATTAGTGAAAAATCCAATACAATGCTGCAAAGTCTTGCTACTAAATCACTATTTTAAGGATTTTTGTAGATGACCTAGATAAATAAGACTGGGTTCAGAATAACTCCCCTCTTTCCCTCTGCTGAACAAAGTTACTTTGTTTTGTTGCTGTATGTTTACCTCAGCAAAATAAAGCCATAAAAAATGATGAAACATACTGTCTGGGGAGGAAAGCCAAGATAAGTAAACATACTGTCTCAGCAACCACTGACTGACAACTTTAGAATATTCCACTTAAAATTTACAGCAGCTAATTGCAACCTTTATAAATCTAGAATTCAGAATTGGAAATTCTGTCCCAATGTTTGACTTGGCAGTATTATTGATAACATTTTAACATAAAATGTTCATTTCCTGATACAAAATGAGTTCACGCTATCTATTATTGTCACTAGCCTTAGCGAGAGCAGAGCAGGTCAAGATGGAGGTCATGAAGCACAGAATGCAGATTTAAGACCTACAGAGTGGATTCAAAACACTTGTAATGATCGATGCACAATTAACAGATTTTCATTTGATTACCCCAATAAAAAGAAGGGAAGAAAAGGTTATAAATAAAAGTGTGACACCGCAAATAACTTTTATACTACTGTTCCTCTTTGTGATCCTAAAACAGTAAAATAAACAGAGAGGAATAGAGCCCTGGTGATGCGGTTACTAGGCAGAGCTATTTGTATTCTCTGTGGAAACTAAACTAAACTAAGGGAAGCCCAGAGAAGTAGTATGTCATTTCTGTAAGACAATTTTCCTGGTAATCCTGATCTTCTGATGATACTCTGGAAAAAATGGAGTCAGAGATCCTTCCAAGGATAGTCACAAATATTATTCCTGTAATATTCAACTAAAAGTATTTGTTGTTTCACAAGAACTTTTTCAGTCATGAAGGATATGCAGAGGGAAGTGATCTAACAGCATTAATTGAGCTGACGCCAGAATACTATATCCAAAGTAGTAATAACATTAGTAAAAGCTACTGAAGAACTGAAATGATATGGAAAAATATCACAGAAAAGAGAAAATGTGTAGAAAATAAGTAACAGTAAAAAGAATAGAATCTGCATAGCTTATCACAGAGAAAACTGAAAGCTGATGTGATCACCACAGGTAAGTTCTTTAACAGTATTTGAAAGAGTATTAAAAGAGCCTACAACCCAATAAAGACCAGCATAAACCACCACCACAGCGGCTGTGAGTTAAACTGAGACAAAGCAGAACTGACACTGATCATGATTAAATATGGGACATGTAGCTAAGGGAAACCGTGCACTTCCCATTTCTGGTGGCTTAAAATTAAGACAATGCCTTTCTGGGAGGGATGCTGCAGCTGGAATCAAGTTATAGGGCTCAATACAAGAGTAACTTGACGAAATTCTGCACACTGGTATCAATCAATCTGATTTTGTGCATCTACCATCTTTTTTTCCTTTAAATGTACAAGCGTGGTCCTGAATTTTCCCTCTAATGCTTCTTAGGGAAGAAACACCACCATGTGTATTTATGGAATAAGCAACCCATATGAGATTTTTACCCAGTTCCTTTCAGCTACCGGTTAGGCTATACCTGAAAGCACCTAAGCTCTTTTAAATTTCCTGAAGGAAAGTCTGGATAATCAAAAGTGGTTTGGGGGGGTTCTTTGGTTGGTTTGTTTGTTTGTTTTTAATCCATACTAAAGTAATTTAGGATTTTTTCAGTTTCAACATGTTTAATCCCTCTTGAGTCCTACTCAATTTTTTTTAGTTCAATGCTACGCTGGGATGCAGAATTCCCTAAAGTAAGTGTGTGCCATCAAAATCCACGTATTTATATTTTTCTCTTTTCTTTTCCAGTTCGTCACTTGCAGCTTTCTGTCCAACCCTCCTGAGCTACGGCTTTTTGATTATAATTATCCCTACTGGACCACAGTAGTGGGTTATTGCATAGGAACCTCTTCTATCATCTGTATTCCAATCTACATGGTTTATCGGTTGATTATCACTCCAGGAACACTTAAGGAGGTATCCACGATGCTCTGTTGCTTCTATTTGACCGTTAGGAAGGAGTTGATTCCTATAAACATTTTGTGTAGGTTTTTCTAGTCTGATGATCCGGGACTTGAGGATTATTGCTGTTGTGTTCCTCGCCAGTCTTCTGCCCATTCCAAGTGATTCGCAAATCCCCCCAGGTCTTACTGAGATCACTGACATATTCATATAAAATATTAAATGAAGTAATTTTTTTTAAGCTCTGGTGAACTGGAGGCTTTTCCTAGAAATCGCACAAGAGACAGTATTGCACAAATGAGGTAGTAAAAGATTGGTTCCCTTGGGTATATCTGTAAGAACAAGTTTGTTTTCTCTCCAACAGTTAAGACTTCTCTGCCATAAATCTGTGGCAGCCTGTGGTGACATTTTTGGCATTTCTTGATAGTTTAGGTAAATACCAGTTCAGAAAGAGTATGTTCAGTCGGCTCAGGGTATCCAAGTAAACTGCAAAGTCCTAAAGCATTAATACAAACAATTTAAAAGTGACAGTGCGCACTTCTGTAGCACCCTACACCTTCACAGTGCTGAGATACCAGAAGCCCGAAACATTCTTGTGTCACAGTTCAAGAGTTATAACTCAAACTGAAGTCATATTTTTATTATACATCTCTTTCCAAATGGCTGTCATGTTATGTATTACCTCTAAAATTAATCAATTTCTAATACTGATTTCTTTCCAACAGCGTATTCTGAAAAGCATTACTCCAGAAACAGCTACAGAAATTCCTTTTGGAGACATCCGCATGAATGCAGTATAAGCTAACCTGTTTTCTGGGGGGAGAGAGGGGGAGCATAAAATGTAACTTTCCCCATACTCTCCCCCGCCAAAGAATTAAGTTTCCAGCTGAGACAACAAACAGAGGAGTTTTCTGCGGAGGCTGCATCACTGACAATGGGCATTTGGAAACACGATGCCTCCAGCACATTTATCCAAGCAATTCAACGAAATCTACTGTGCACTTCTAACCAGACTGAACTGACTGAGAACTAACTCATTCTGGAAACACGAGGATGTCTGTGTGCATGAGAACACCGCTACGCCATGGGTGGGCACCGGGGCTGTTTGAAAGTGTGCGTGATTCCGTAAGCCGCTGTAGGACGAGTACCGGCGGGTAGGATTAGGTGTAGAATCCCAAGTCTGTGGCAGTACTCCTGTATCTTCCTCAATGTGATCGTTCGTACTGGGCAATGTCGTATTCGCTTCTAAGGTTCTAATTGCTTAAACTACATTGAAAAATACAAAAATATTTCCGATAGCCATACATTACTCAAGTAACACAGGGTTTTATAAACTAGAAAAAAAAGAAGATAGTAAATTCTTCAATCCCTAGGTTTGTAGTGGAGTAGAGAGAGGAAAAGGAAACAATCCCGAGCAGCACTGTGTACGGCTCTCCATACATTAGCACACACACCTGGTAACATTATCCTCCTTTTCATTCCCTGCATTTTGTAGATGGTAACAGTTTCTATTAATTGTTTCTTGCATAACAAATACTACAAAACGATTTTTTGTAATGTTGTAGGCTTCACTTTTCCTTTAGACCCAATCAAGCCACAAGAACTCATCATGGGTTCCCTGACAAGTACCTAAGTTGTTGGCACCATCTATACCGTTTTCATAACTAAGCTAGACATTCACAAAATCACTGTCCTGACACACTTATCACTTATACCCAAAGAAACTATAGACCAACAATGAATTTTTTTGCATTCCGATGCCAAAAAGTGGAATCTTAAAGACCCGAGTCTCTGCTTTATTTTTTTTTAGTTCAATTTCATATCTAAAATCTGCTGGAGCCTGTGGCTTTTTCTAGTCTTTCCTAGTACAGAACTACGGTTTAGAATAATCCTTTTGGCTGGCTGACAAAAGTACATTTAACAAACTACACAAGCCTACTTTGAAGATTTATTAGCTCACATTCTAATGTGAGCACATTAGAAGAAAAGGAAGGGATTTTTTTTTTAACAAAAAGTTGAGTAGATTTCAGCAGGATTGGTTCTCATCAGAACTATTTATGTTAAATTTTGAGGCCCCGATATACAAATTAACTTCCCTGCACATACTAACCTCTTTATATTATATGCATACACACGCTCTCCAAATGTCACTGCCCCTCAGACTGGCTGCAATGGCCAAGTCAGTTGGAGGACAATAGTTTTGCTGCAGTTACATGAAAGTTTAGATAAACCTAAGTAGGCATCATTTATGTAAAAACTTATATTGTATTTTTACTCTACCATATAGATTATAACAGAAGTAAAATAAAATAGAGGATAAAAGTCTCTTTTGTATCTCATGGTCTACTTAGGTAATGTACTGCTAAAATTAACAAGGTTACAGATGCATTCATAGCAGCTGGCATTAAGAAACCTACTGAAGAGTTTACATCGGTATGAAGAACTTCCCATATTAGAGGAAAGCAGTGATGCAGTGTGTTTGCCTTCTGAAAACATTTTCATCACTTCTGCCGAGGTTTTTCTCCCATAGGTGTGTAGACACCTCCTGGAGGAAGGCCTCTTACGCTTCAGCTATTGATTTCAGTTCACTTAACTTGAGGTCTCAAGCCCAACTTCCAATAAGGAAATAACTTAAAGGGATAAGGACTGTTCTTTCGGAACTACAAACAAAAGACTTCTAAACTATTTTTAAAAAGGGAGTATGTGCTTTCATTGCCACCAGAAAAAACATAATAAATCTGTCTTACTGAAGAGTTACTCCTAAGAAATAGTTTTGTAGCTTAGCCCTTAAGCGTATTTGAAAACTTCTTCCAAAATTGGCTTCATTGTGAGGAAAAGAACAGTCTGGGATTTTTTTTAATATTGAAAAGCCATTTAGTTATTAAGTTACCAATCAGAAAATTACTGATTTTTTAAAAGAATAACATTTTCTGTTATGAATTCATTAATTGAAAAAATACATATGGAATGTCAATGTAAGATGAATGAGGTATTCATACGTATCCAATATCAAGTGTGGGAAATAAAGGAGAAAACCCTACCCAACTTCTCCATTCATCAGACTGGTGTTCAACTAATGCTGGGTATTTTTCTTCCTAAATGGATAAGTATTTAAATAGATAAATCTTAAAAATGGAATTTCTTTCCAGATTTGATGCCGTTTCATACCAGGCTCATTAAAAAACAAAACCAAACCAAAAAAATGACACTCCCCCCCAAACAACCCCAAACTTACAGTTCCGATTTTTGGTCACCTACATACACCCACTTGCAAAAGTCTCTTTAAACAGATATTCTGTTGCCTTGTATTAGGAAGAGTGAAGGTGGGGACAGAAATGATTGAGTTAAATACGAGCATTATCTGTATCAAAGCCCAAGTTTCTCTTTCAGACCTTGCAAAGAAACTGAAACTGGAAACATTACTTCTAATGGAATAATTTGCTGAGTAATAATTGCAGGAATCACTGCTATTTAGTGTGCAATACTACTGATGTTAATCTTTTATAAGAGCATTTGAAACAGCAAAAGATGCATCTTTAATTTGTATTTTTTAAGACACTAATACACGACAGACATTGTCTCTCTGGGTGGTTTCAGCACAGAAGGCTGAGCAACTTCCCAAGAAACGCCGCTGATTTCTAGTGGATTAAAGGTCAGCCAAGAAGCCCTGATATTAATACGAGCCCTGCAGCAGCCGCAGTGCAAAATAGGGCAAGGTCTCTCAGCCTGAATTTCTCAGTTAAAAAATCAGAATAACGCACTCCGAGTACAGATGTACCGAGAGAGGTGAAAGTTTTTAAAAATCACTTGAAGATACAAAAAGCAACGCAGACATGCAAAGTCACAGGAAAAGTATTTTTAGAAACGGGCAGTCCAGAAGATCAGTGATGTTAGATCTTTGCTCTCTTTTCACCAGGATAATTCAGTCTGAGGTCTTTTTGGGAACAGGGGGCAAGGAAGCCCTCCAAAAGTGAATTAAAAAGGCTTTTCTTTTCCTGAATAATGCAAGGATAAAATACATCCATGTTTTCATTCTATAAAAGCTGAACTTGCAAGGCAGTTTAGTTCCCATTTTATTTATTTATTTATTTTTTTTAATATGGCGCAATGGTTTGAAGTTTTCTAAATCTTCTTATAAGTTCATTTTTTACCTCTATTTAGCTAAGTGGTTGAAATATTGAGAAATTTATTTCATTTATTTTTATCATTGATTCTTTTTTCTTCCTTTTACGTATCCATCTGAAAACATTTAGAGAAACCCTTATTTATCAGGTACCTCAACCAGTAGCCATACATTAAACATTGTTTTTGTACAAAACCTAGTATACTGATACCAAATGGGCTGCACTGCAATTAAGAGTGTTTTCAGGCAACAAACAAATTCCTTCTCTTCAGCTCACCTTCCGCTTATCTATCACACGAGTATATCCTACCCTCTATTCTGAACGGTGAAAAGGAATTTATGAAACTGGCACATTAGGACCATGTTTGCCTTTTAAGCAAAGGGAAAAACTGGAGTTTTAGCTGTACAGAACTAAGTATTCCCTCCAACTTGTACATGATGCACCTGTATTAATTTATGCAGCTGTTTAGTTACAAGTGTTGCAAGCTGATTGTAAGTCATCAGTATGTGCCTTGTACTGTAAACTGTTATTGTAATAAATTTAATATTCATAATCCATCTGTAGACATCTCTTGTGCCTCTCTCTTATGGGAAGAGCAAAGATAAAACCCAGTTCCAAGGAAAAGCAGAGTGTCTAGTCCAGCTTACTATACCAACAAGACCTCTTTGACAAAAGAGCAGAGGATTTCCTTTAATGTTTGAACCTTGGCCAATGCTAAACAGTCTTTCATTCTATTACAACAGAAGAACAAAGGCGCGTTACATTTGTTTACACAGAACAGCAAAACCAAACTGATCCACACCCGGAGTAAGTCCTAGCTACTCAATTAGCTTACATATAAAACTCATTCAATCTCAAGTCTTTGTAAACGGGGAGGCTTGGCATTTAACTTTACTCACATTTTGCCTCATTATGAAGTTTGCTGAACAAAATATTGGAGAAACATCAACCTCAAAACCTTTTTTTTTTTTTACATTAATTCACCTTCCTGCAGCATAAAAGTCATAAATCACAAAACACAGTGAAAGAAACCATTGCGAAAAGTGTTGAAAAAGTATTCTAAGAACTACAACCCCTGTCAGATACCCTACATACCAAGTTATAGTTTGGAGATAACTTCATTCTTGATTACGAACCTTTGAAGAGACTGACTGACAAATCCAAAATATTACCTCCAGTAGAAAAAGCCAACATGACTGTAATACATGAAAAACACACAAAATTCACACAAAAAAGATGCAGTAAAATAACACAAGCATTAAAAAAGACCCACGTATAAGATCCAGTATGTATCTTACACTTTATTTAAGTGTTTCTATACATCAGGTCCCCAAAACTGAAGCCCACACATAAATACAAAATTCGTATGTCAATATGCATTTAGCTTACAAAATGCCATACTACGTACAGAAATCTCCTAGATTATTATTCAGGCTGTTTTTCTTGCCTTTTTCCTGCTTTCACAGGTCTGCTTCTCATTTTTGAGCATCAGTGGTCAACAATGACTCCTGCTAAGGGCTGAGAACACCGTTGTTTCAGCAGCGCTCACTGTTTCAGCTGGTGAAGGGAGTAGGGGCTGCCAGGGGAAGTATTCTCAACTTATGTTATTTAACACTCCCAGGTTTGTCCCAGAATCTTCAATAACAAGGATAGGGTACTGAAGGCCAGGGTGGACAGAGTCAGCCAAATTTAATATTTCAACTGTATAAACAGACTAAGGGTGTGTATCAACTGATCCATTAATCCATTTCAGAAGTTGTTCTTCTGTTATGGCACACACAATTCCTTAAATTAAAGCCAGGAATAAATAGCTAGGATCCACTTTTACTTCTGTACAAGAGTCCATGCAGCAGTGGCTTTTCCTCTCAGTTGAGAGATCAAGTGTTTTTGTCCACCACAGGGACATTAATCTTCTTCCTTCTCAATGTAAGATTTAGTACTGACACGTGCCATTTGCCTTGCCAAATAGCGGTCCCTGGCTGACATGACTGTCTCTTCATTGCTCCGTTTGGCAAATTTGCTCATGCTCTCAGATGGTTTCTGTGCTTGTTCTTTCTCCTCTTTCTCCCCTTCTTCTCCAGTTTTACGTTTGCGCTCAGACAGAATTCCAGAGTTGGATCTTCCCTTCTCATCCACCTCTCTCTCTTTTCCCTTTCTCTCTTTTTCCAGGTCGTTCTCTCCATCTTTTTCTAAAGATGTAGGAGAACTTTCCCTCCTCTCTCTGTATCTCTTTTCGTCACTACCATATTTCTCTCTCCTCTCCCTGACATGATCTTCCCTTTCTCTGCATTTCTCTCCTCTCTCCTTCTCTCTGTCATTATATCTATCTTTACCATTTCTTATTCTTTCTTTCTCTCGTTCTTTTTCTGAGCCCTTCTCTTCTCTCTCCTTTGCCTTCCTCCATTCTCTGCCATGTCCCTCCCTCTCTTTTCTTTCCTTCCCCCTTTGTCTATCATCTTGCTCTTCCCTCCTTCTGTAGTTATCTTTATTACTGTGATCCCCATATCTATGTCGCTCTTCCTTTTCCCTTTGGTGATCCTTTTCGTGGGTCCGACTTCTCTCATAATCTTTTTCCCTGTGTTGTTCATCATTTCCCCTTCTGCTTGGTCTGCTCTCTCCCCTCTTTGTAAGATGATTTGTCTGGGCTTTTGTGCGCAGCTCTTCCTCCACACTGGATGAGCTTGGTGACCTGGAACGCCTCTGGCTCTTGTGAAGTTTAGCCTCCTCTTCACTGCTCACAGAGCTCGCTCTCCTCTTCTTTTTCAAATTTACTTTACTACTTTTATGTCTCTTATCATCATCACTACTATCAGTTTCTAAGTCGGTATCAGCGTCTGGATTATCCTCTTTCTTAACGGAGGGCTTCAGTCTTTGTCTTTCATATGGGCATTTGGTCCTTTGGTTGGATTCATCATAACTGTCAGATTTTTCTTCCTTTATCCTACAGTTTTTATGTTAAAAAAGAAAAAACAACATTACACAGCCTGAAATCTCAGACTTTTCTACAAACTGACTTCTGGTCAGGACTTAAGCAAAAGATGCTGCTGAGAAGTCTAAGAAAACAAATCTGTCTGTAGCTCAGGTTCCAGGAATCCAGCGCAACGGATTTCTATTAAGTATCTGTATCTGGTTCATTGATGAATGCGATCTGATGAATTTAACAAAAAGAATGACTATGGTTAAGTATCTGTAGCCTCCATCTAAGCAAAAAGACATAGATTTGTATTCTTGTGTAAGCTTTTCGGCAAGCTACACATTTTTTCCTTTGTGTTTATTCCTCTATTCACGTCAAATAATTACCCAGAGAAGCAGCAGGTTGTACGTTTTGTTGCCAGAGGTAGGAACATAGCTTCCATTAGTGGTAGTAGTAGATTTTTTAAATCCAGTATTTCTGAAGATCTCACTCTTGTGGCTAGATAGAAATTAGTATCTTTTAACTGCTCATAGATTCTTAAATACAAAAAAGCCGACCCATGGAGGACCAATTTGGGCAGTAGAAAGTTTATGCTTTGTCACTCTCTTCTGACTGATAAAGAAATACATGTTCACTCACGCAAGCCACATGACTCTTCTTTTTAATCATACAGCTACAGTAACAGTCTGTGGTGAATTCTTGTGAATCAGCACGCCATTTAGTCAGACTGAATGTCTGATGCATGCTTGAAAGCATGGTTAGTCTATGAACAGTAACTACAAATTATGCTGAAAATTTTGATAATTTATCTAGTAATCCAATTAATTAAAATGACAAGTCAAAGGTGGATCCCTTTGGGGCAAGTGGTGCAAATTCTGAGATCTAAAAATCAAGCCATTTTCTCTGTACATCCTATTGTACCATCAAAATTAAAATATACACCTGAGCTTATTAGAAAGCCTTACTGGGAGCACCACCTACAGAACTACCTGTTCTCCCTGAATTAATTTTATATACAACTCACAAAAGGAACGTTTTCTTAATTTGCAAGATTAAGAAACCGTCATTTCAAATGACCCATACGCAGTACAAAACTACATATTCTTGAAGACGCTCTGAAAGAAGAACTATTACAGCAAATGGACAACCAAGTGGGCTGACCACTGCTGCTACTGTTTTTATAAAGAGAAGCAAGTGAATAACTTCGATTTCATCAATAAAAAGAACCACAAAATGCAAAATTAATTTAACCACCTCAGTAGAAATCCTTGTGCACGACTGAAACCAAGCAGGTATTTCTCTTTGGTGAAAGCCTGAGACAGGATGTTTTTCCACACACATAGGTATACTGATATTTTAAGTCTCAAATGACAAAACTGTGGCCTCAAATTTCCCATTTTCTGCTTAAATTCAGGAAGCTGTTCTGCTTTTCTTCCAGTCAGTAATTCTTACTTCCTATTTCTTTTACACTTTTCCCTATTTATTTCCAATGGGGCGGTATATACTTATACTGAAGATATAATGGAGAATTCCCTTGTTTCAGATAGCTGAGTAACTTCACTGTGATCACATTCTTCATGTAAGCTAAGAATTGACTTTCTAATAATCCAATCTCAGATCTAGAAGATCTCTTGATTAAAGCTGCAGTTTCCTCGTGATGGCAAGTGGTTAACTAGTGACATCCAGGTTTAAGGCCTATCTCAAGTGAGGTTTAACCTGAATTATTTGTTCCAAATGATCAGTTCTTGCATGTAAGAAACACATCCCCTTCACTCTATTTATCCACAGGGCAGAATTTCACCATCTCAACTACGTAAATAATTCGTCCTCATCTCATTACTTTGCTTTGGAATGTGCATATATTAAGATTTTAAAATACTCCCACTGGATTTCCTATATATTTGATTAATTTCTTTTTACCACAGCATCAACACTCAATTAATTTATTTTTTATGAATCTGTAAATGTGGAATAAGTACAAAGTTCAAGACTCACATTCTTTTCGGGAAATTCATATCACAACATAATTTCCTATGACTTACCTCTATGGTCATTATTTTACCTTTTGTCTCCCTCATGATTCAAAATACGTAACTTAATGCAGATTGCCAAATACTACGTAAACCAAAGTAAATATTGGTTAGAATAATACCAAGCAGTATTACAAGTATGGCTGTCCTCTTGAAACTTTTTAAACGGCATCCCTCTCCTGCTTGTTTCTGTCCTATAGTCTATACTACCAATGATCATTAAAATTTTTCCAAATAATTCAGTTAATCAGCTGTATAAAGTAATCAGTTTACCCTACCAGTGTTTTAGTACTCTCTGTCTAATTCTTACAGTGTTCAAATGAGTCTGGAATCACAAACAGCCAGAAGCTCGTTTATATCTGAAAGCCTTCTGGAATCGCATCCTACCTGGCTTCACGGAAGCTGCATTTAGGCATCTCTTCTTCCCCTACCCTCTGGTTTAAAAGATGTCTGTAAAATCCGCTGAGATCCTTCTGTTTGGTCACATCCAGGTATGCTAAGAGAAAGAAAGTAAGGTTGGATTTGCTGTGCCACAAATACTCACCAGATACAACTCACAATTGGTAGACACCACCAAGACTGCAATCTCCATCCTGGACATTTTCAAGTCCAGAGTGGAAAAAGCTGACAGCAACTTGATTTGACTTCATAGCATGCCACACTTTGAGCAGGAGGCTAGAACAGATGACCTTCAGAGGTCCAGTCCAACCTGATTTATCTTATGATCCTATATCCTATTCTTTACACCTATTCTTGGGACACTGTACAGAATGTCTGAAGTAGAGAGTGTAAGCATCACTGTACCCCAGGCTTACGAGTCTTCCTTCAAAAACTGACCCTTCCTCAAAGATTAAAAGGGGCAACACAAATAGTACTGACACACAGAGGAGCTTCCTCTGTTCTTTTAGTAACACGTACAAAGGAAAATAACAGACAAATGGGATCTGATTCGGTATCTGTTATCTGGTCCTTTTTGATTTCAATTATCTCAAGCCTCACAGACAGACCAGACGACAATGTTGTAAATCATGTACAAGACCATACTTCTTTATAAGGGGAATTATTTCAGTGTGAATCTCACCCTCGAGCGCTGCCTCTCTTCTTTCTCTTTCCTCCTCCTCAGCCCTTTCTTGCAGCTTCTTCTTATAGGCTGAAGTCACAAAGGCCTCTTTGTGAGCAAACTCTCCTCCTTCCATTTCACGCTCTTTCTGAATTTTTCTTTCCATTCTTTTCTCTTGCTCCTTCTTTCTAATCTCAGCTGCTTTGAGGATGTTTTGGATGTATCTGGGCTAAAACAGGAAGGAAAAAAAGGCGTAATGTTAAGAGATAATGAAGGTGGCTGAGAAAACACAAATTGGGATTGCTGGAGATGTTGAAGAAAGCTGGTAATGGAAGAAAATTGACGGAAGCTAGTCTAACATATTCTCACACTGTTTGATAGCTATCTGAAATAAACTGTCATTCCCTTTTAGATCGCTAACGTGGCATGCTTCCCAGTAACAAAAGAGGTTGCTGTATTCAATCAAAACATTCAGCCCATCTTTGACTAGGATGATTTTTGCTCTGAGTGGAATTAAATGTTTTTTCATTTCTCATCCCTGTGTCTCCTGTCTTGTAACAGCCTTGCCTTTCTATTCATAGAATCATAGAATGGTTTAGGTTGGAAGGGACCTTGAAGATCATCGAGTTCCAACCCCCCTGCCACAGGCAGGGATACCATTGCTGTAGAGGAGTGGGAAGCTTCCTTTTATACTCACATAACCTGACAAGAACTTTCAAATTAAATAGAGTAAGTAACAATGAAAATATCACTTGTCAGGATAATTCAGCAATGGTTTGAAACAAGGCATTAGGCTGTGGAAATTGGTTCACGTTTTACCAATGAAAGTTAATTACTTCAGTCTTCTGATAGTCCTCCAGTAAGCACACCAGTGAGTGAGGAGGGACTATTTATATTCATTGGCTTAATAATGACAGTCTTTACTCTCAGAAGTAGTATTGTTGCAGAGCCCACTGCCTCTAATTCTATTATCCCATTGTAACATTCTCTTCAGAAATACATGGAAAGTTATGCTATATGTACATCGCAAATTGCGTGGGAAAGTTGTAGTCTGCAGCCCTCCAGAATCCCACGGGATCAGGACAGTGAAATACCCGATGAACCAACAGTTTTGTCAAAATTCTTGCAAATTACTACCTTATGTAACCGGATTTGAACACAATACTTGTATGCCCCATGAGAAAATGCATTTGGCAAAGCTTAAAAGCTAGGCAGAGTTATTCCAAGCATACAGAGATAAGACAGACAGCATACATTTTCAGGTATCGACCTTTTTGTCATCTTTTCCAGATAACACTCTGGCGTTACTTTCTTTCTTCTGCTGCTGCATTTCATCATAAATACTGTCATATTCGTACACTGTAGCATCTTCTTCCAAAGCCTTCTGAATCTCCAATTTAGTCTAAAAAAAAAAAAAAAAGGGAGAAGATACCAAAAAAATGAAGCATGAAATTTTTTACTATTTTCAAACATTTTATTCCTGTATTGTAATTTAAACAGATCTATAGTATAAATCTATCCACTAGAACATTGAGTGTAAATTAAAAACTGTGTGTTCTACAAAGTTCTTGAACTGTTTACCAGGATTGAGAAGACAAACAACCAAATCATGACCAGTAATTGCAGTTACAGGAAATATAGGAAGCAAAGCACCACAGTCAAAACAATACTGGAAACTTCTTAATGAGCAAACTGTTCCATCAAATAACCTATTTCATTTTTTTAATAACCAGTAAACAACATTTCAATAAATTTTACTGTGTTTTCATCTGTAGTTTATCCCCCTTCCCTAAAGCCTCGAATAATAAATAGGTACCAATATAATTCAGGATATGATTCCATATTTCACAGTTCTATCTTTTGCTTGTATAGTCAAGTTGGAAGTAAGAACTGTGAAACTGTTCAGTTTTTAAAAGCACTATCAGAAAAAAACCAACAACTAGGGGAGCCCTTAGATCAGATCTAAAAGAGGAATGCTGAGCAGCACCCATACAAGTTTATCTCAAGCACATACTACTGCCATCAAAAACCAGCAATGTGTTAAATGTGATGCATAAATATCTTTTTCTTCCAGCTATGTCTTTTATTGGTCTGGAACTTTTTGAAATGTAAAATTCATGTTTCCTCTGTACCATTTATTCCTCCATTACAGAAAAAAAAAAGCTCACTGTTGGTACATGTTTAAATATGTTAAAACCCAATACTTTGTAACATTACATTCTACAAATGAAACAAACTGCTTGAGAAATTCTAAAAACATCAACACATTCTATGTCACAAAAACTCCAACATCTTGTGTATTTCAGTGCTTGCATAGAGTAAATTTTATTGTGTTTTATATTATGACCAGCTCTGTGTTAAACCTCACTCATGCAGCTTTCATTGGGCAGTTTTTCAGCTACTCTTGATCACAGCCAGAAGAATTTCAAAAAGAACAATCTTGCCCAGAAGAGTGAAACAAAATTTTTGCTAGAGGAAAGGCTCTGAGAATTTCAAGCCAAGTTTTAAACAAAGTCTTGTGCTGCAAAGAGCAGTGCACAAAATCATAAAATTATGTGGAATTTTTTTAAAGGGTAACTCTAACTCTGAAGTTGCACAATTATGTTTCTGCCATTATTTAATAAAAGGCAACAGATGCAGTAATTTCCTAATTTGCCATAGGCATGAAGAGTCCCCACTGCACCTTACCTGTTTCATTGCTTGTTTTTTCAATGCTTCTTTCTGAAGACTTTCACCAACAGATGGCTATAAGAAGGAAACATTGCAGACATAAAATTAATTACATTGACACAGCTCATATTATTTTTCTACCATTCTAACGAACAACTATATAATAGTCCCATTACATAAGTCAGTCTCTCACTTCAATAGTATTTTTCCGTAAGAAAATCTGTAAGTTCATTCATAAGCATACAATGAATCAGCCTTTTTACTGAGCAAACTATTGCAGCACCTCAACATATATATGTTTGATTTTTTTTTATTAAAATGGTGATGAGTTTAAGAACACTATTTCAATGACACGTGTACCTCAAAAGCTGCATAAAATTTCATGCCATTTCACAAAACAAGTAATCTCTGTCCAAGAAATGCTCAGAAACACAGGAGGTCTGTGCAAACTGTTCAGTTGCAATGCCTTCCTCCAACCACTGCCAAAAAACTGGAAGAAAAGACAGACCCCTCCACTATGGCAAGGGTCAGTCTGTTGGTGCAAGAAGCTAGCACATCAGTAGGCAAAACATCTAGCAAAGGACAGCTAAAGGCAGTACCGAAACAAATTCCTAAGAGAAGGATGCTTGTAATACACCCACTCACTCCCACGCCCTACAATTATTTCAGGTTTTGCCATTAAAAAAAAGAAAAAAGGAAAACACAGAAAACAAACCCCTAAATCATCAGAAATTGGAATATACCCTCCTACCAATTTATGTATCAAAAACTTTTTCATGTTCTTGGCAATTATATATTTGTGAATAAAGAAGGATAAATGTTCTCAATTACTTGTTTTATTATGTTTCTAAGTCTGTGAAATAGATAGGTGCTATTCAGAACATACATACTCTTCTTCCAGCACGTAAATGTCATCAGAGATGTAGCAGTCACGACCAGACATTCTCACTGACAATCACATGAAAAAACTCTATTCATAGTGAAAAACAAATACCTAAAAGGATTTGGCACTTCTTTCAAGTTTTATCTGTATCATTAGTTTTGTATTTTTAGAAATAAGAATACTGCTGATTTGAACAGCATGTATTTCAAATGTTAATGTTTAATTTCTCAAGATTAATATGATAGAAAACAGCAATACTAATCTTCCCTAAGAAAAGACATATCCACTACTGAAAACGTGGTTTCTAATCATGCTGTCTTTTAAAAAAAAAGCTCTGCATTTTATTTAGTTTTGTCTTTTAATTAGTGTTGAACTAAACTGCCTATCTTTTCTCAATCAATAGATAATACT
Source organism: Pluvialis apricaria (assembly GCA_017639485.1). Taxonomy (NCBI): domain Eukaryota; kingdom Metazoa; phylum Chordata; class Aves; order Charadriiformes; family Charadriidae; genus Pluvialis; species Pluvialis apricaria. Next base: position 5,390,477 of record CM030024.1, read on the forward strand.
GTTTATTAAACAGATTCACTATAAATGACAGGACTCGTATCCTTGTTTATGTAATTAAATATCTCTTAATCTTAAAAAGCAGAAATAGGAAGGAAAAATGCTTTTGCATTTTGGCAGCTTCCCAAGTTTTGCAACTTTGACTAATACGTGCTCTATATCACATTTTAAAAAAAACAAAGAGATTGTGTAATCAGCTCTTAATAAAAAGTGGAAACCAACTAGCAGGGAGCTTGGCAGCAGGGACTAGGATTTTCTGAAATCAAACAGAATTAGCACCATGTAAATTCAAACAGATCCCCTGAATAAGAAGGCTTTTGATTTCATCTGATGTTTAAAATAAAATAATAACATGTCGTGACCCCTCTTTCTTACACTATTAAAATTTTAACAGATGTGTCAACAAGGAAAAAAAGCAAGTGCTTTTCCACAATTTTCTACATGACAGACTGTAATCAGTCCAAATATTTTTTCACTGGTTAATTTCAGAAACAGGGAACAAGTTGTGCCACAAGCAGCAGAATTAATGGAGTTTCATTATATGTGACTTTGTGCCCTCTGCCTCTTTATTTCCGCTACCACCTCCTCAGACACCCTGCCCGCTTGAACTGGCAGCTGGGCAACGCTGAGCGTGACCAAAAGCTAGCCCTGTGCTGAGCAGTCAGTCAACAGCTCCTCCTCAACACAGAGAAGGATTAAACTCACAAATTCTCATCTATGTCCGTCCCTTTACCCAGCTGCCAATTTCCAGGAGGACCCCAGGAACGCAGTATCTTTGGGACCTCTGCGACCCAGCGAGGACGGTTAAGATTGTTCGTGAGTTCACAAGTCGTATAGGACTAACTAACAGGTACACACAGTGATCACCTGTAAAGAGATTTTTTCTGCTATGCAAACCATAAGTAATAAAAAGATTGCACACTTCTGAATAGCTTTTAAATAAAAAAAAAAAAAAATTGAAAAAAATCAGAAACGTAGTATCTCAGCGGAGTACCAAGTAATTCTAAACTCAGCAAGAGAAGGTGCTAAGGCAGCACTGCCAATATTTGGAGAAGTACATATGCTATCACATAACAGCATCCGCTGAATCACAGACAGTCAGACCTTTGCTCGCTGCCCATTCACATGCCAGGGCTTACTTTTGTAAGCGATACTACAATCAGAAAAACCTGAGACACAGAATATTCAAAATACTCCTTCCTGGCCCACTCCAAGTGAGAAACTTAGAGACAAGTAAAAATGGGAACTGGAAAGTGTACACATTCCAACTTTTTCTGGTGCTTTATGCTACATGCAAACGTAGATAAAATCCATCTCTGCTTTCAAAATGTTAAACCTTGTCGTTAAACTACAGTAACAGAGGGAAAGCGTGACGTGCACTTTCATTGAAGAAAACCCCTACACTGGTTCAGTTCTGCTCCTCTCTCTTACCCAGCTGCAGATAACCAGGTAAGGAAGCAGACCACGCTCGAGGCTTTAGGACGCTGAGCCTGGCAGACATTAGCAACACACGCACAAAGAGGCCACTGTGGTATCAGGGAGTACACCCTGTATACTGCAGCTTGCTGATTATTTGGACTAGAATTGGATATAGTCTCTTATTTATTTATGTAGCTGGTTGGCTGGTGGGCTGGGGGAAGTGGATAGCGGATTATTTAATTTAAAACAATCTACAAGAATCCTGGCTTCATTCATCTAGTATTTACCTCTGGCTTCCAACATTGAAGAGCTGATGTTGAGGAATATTTAAAATACCGTAATTAATTTTTATGTCATATGCTTTCTTCTAAAAAATGCTATAAATGAGTCAGTATAAACTTTTTAATATAAACAACTATTTTAAATTGGCAGGGGAACACACAGCAGCATTACACAGAAAACCGAGACTTTCTCCTGGCTCTTGGGGAAGAAGATGGTTCTCTGCTTCACATATTAAGGGTCATCACTGAAGGTTTCCTTTATCAGACACTCTTACACTGGTTTCACGGAAGGGTACTTAAAACAGTAAGGAATCTCCCCTGCATTATGCCAGAAAGCAAGGGCTCAGTGAAAGACAAAACAGATGCTGCAGTTATGTTTACAGAATAAGCTTTATCCCACCCAAACATTTGACACACCGCTTTGAATGTTTTCCTTGTCTGCCTACATGAAATAAATGTGTTGATCTATGAAGATTACATAAACACAAAAGTAATATACAATCCTCCTTATTGTACATATAACTGTAAAGAAGTCCACCTGTGATTTGTTTGTCTAGAGAGGCAGTAAGTTTACAAAAAACAAACACCTTCCCTAAAGGTTTATGGTTGACAATTTCCTGTTGTGCTATGAGCTCTGACAGATGAGAACTTCCCGTTCTTTTGTATTGTTTTTACTTATCAACTGCCCATTTATTAAAGGCCCTATAAGCTCAGCAATCTGTCTCATACTTTCTCTTTCCCTGCAGTCAAGCTATTCTTCTGAAGCACAAAGCTTATAGTTTAATATTTTCTGCAAGCAGAAAATGTTTTAACCCTATCCTGTGAAACTACATAAAATCTATGCAAATCAAGAAACTCTTAGAAATGAGACTCCACTGTCTACCACCCCTATGAGACCACGGAAGATAGCTTGTACACAATGGAAAAGGTTAAAAAAAAAAAAAAAAGAAAAAAGGAGTAATAAAAGAAATCACCCCACTCCACTAACATTCTCACTGTTCTCTTCCATTTCTTATCTCCTTCAGATATCTATAAACTTCTTTCAGGTTCGTAAGTGCTTGAGCTACCTCCTTATTTTTATCCTGCAGGCAAGCACCTCTTGTAAGTTCCTTCTTAAAATGTCTTCTTTACATCACTCCTACACAACCAAAGAAGAACAGAAATTCAAACTACTGACCAATATTGTTGGTTTGTCTCGGCTATGTTCAAATAATGACAGAGCACGTGAACAATTGACAGTTCTATACAAAAAGCTCAATTCAAAGTTCAAAAGCAAATACCTAAAAAAGGCAGTTCCACAACTGAGACAACTAAAACAAGTCTTAGTCTGTGACTAGCATCATTTTCAGTGTTGAAGCTGGTTTCTAGGAAGTTACAACCTTAAATCTGAAGCTGAGGATGTCTCGTAAATAATGTCACAACTATTTTGATAGATGCTCTCAAAGTATATGTGAGATGCCCAACTTGTTTTTCCCCAAGTACAAGAAGTAAGAGACCAACAAGTTCTGACATAACAGCTGCTATTAATGGAGAATCTCATATTAGCTGCACAGCCTGCCTCCGAAGGAAAAGCATTTGTGGTTGCTACCAAAACCCCAGGCGTGGCACGTACTGATAGGCAATGTAATGTAAGACATCCCTCCATTCCTTTTATAAAACCAAAAGATGCTCTGCTCTAATATAAACTGTTATGAAAGATCCATGAGGAGGCTTTGCCCTTTAGCATTGCCCTTTTGAATTCTCTACATGCTGCTTTGCAGTAGACACATACAATTAATTACCTTTGTTGCAAGTGAAATACATTTTAAAGGGAAATGAAATGCTTCAATGACGTCAGGCAGATTATGTGTAGTTTGATTTTAATCTCTCACTACAACCATCTAGTTTTAACTGGATGCACAGAAAAATATTTGACCAAAAAGGACCAGCAGGATAATTTGGAGCTCTATTTGATCAGCAAGTAAACGAAGCACAGACAGACCAGTTCACAAAATGCAAAGCTTACCTTTACCCTGAGCTCTCCAGTCCAAGAGCACTTTATTGTGAAAGAGTGAGAAATGGATGCTTTCTGAGCAAAATTCATCTCGCTTAATTTAGGTATCTACTTTAGAATGAGATAAGTTGTGCCCCAGAAGCACCTGTACAGGGAGCTCAGGGAACTCAAGTGCAGACCCGCACGTGTTTCTCTGGATCTCGCCCCGAGTTTGCGGCCCTATGTGGCTAAATCTCGAAAAGGCCGAGATGCGACTCTGCTCACTTCATTCTCCTCACATCAGATAAAGAATCTCAGACTGTGAGATCTTTGGATTCGTGACACTTTGATACGAAAACATCTTAAAATGCACTACTTACACTCTCATGCAAACGTATTTAACAGTGATTCATTAAGGCTTGCCCTCATAGGGACCTGTATTATCCAACTACAGCCTGCACATGGATGATCACCAAATGTAAATGAGACTCAAGCCTTCACAGGAGCAAAAAAAAAAATCAAGTCAGGCAACAGATCCATCTCAATTCATACACTATACGAGTGATGCCTACTAGCAGAAGATTAAGAATATGAAAAATAAGTCACATACAGAATTAGCTTTCCTTGGCGTTCCCTCCTGGCTTCCAGAAACCAGGAGGTTAGGGACTTCCTGAATTGGAGGATGCACCTGGACCATTGTTTGACACCAAGAGCATCCCTTAATTTGACTAATCCATTTCTGAATCCATTTATATTTTTGGCCATGCCACAATATCCTGTGGCAATGAGTTCCACAACTTAATTATACATTGTGCGGAGAAAAAAACCCAGCTTCCTTTTGTTTAGATTAAACCAGTTACTTGGTAATTCCGTAACGTACCCTACTGCTCATATTATGAGAAATGGCAAAATCACTTTACTTTCTCCAAATCACTCTTGATTTTACATACAACCTCTTTGAGTTATTCCTCTCCACTTCTCTCTCCTCAGTAATCTGTTTTCTAAAAGCCCCTTTAGTCTACTTAGTCTTATTTTGCAAGAAAACTGTTGCAGAAACTGGTCACCATCAATACTCATTACTTTGCCAATCTATTTTTTAGTCATACTGTATGCTTTGCAAAGTTGCAAAGTGAATGGAAGGATCCATAAACAAAACCAAAAATCTGAGACTAAAACAGGACATAGTTTTCTGCTTTTTTTCAGTTTCTTCCTTTGTACCTGCTTAAACACTCGATTTATCCTTTAGATGGTCACTGAAAAAAACACCAAATCAAGCTGACACATTCACAGAACTAAACACACTGACTCCACAATCTCTCTCCTGAATTTAGCACCTACTATGGTCTACGTACAGTTACTTTTTCAGTTACACTTTATATCCTGTAGCAACAAATCAGTTTTGAAAGACTGGTAAGGTACAGGAATGTATGTTGGGTAATTCTGATATAATCAATAAACAGAAATTCTATCTGCTGTACCACAGAGGTATTTTCAACTAAATTCCAAAGATAAAATAGAACATGGAACAGCGCACTGGGAATACTGACAAGCCACCTCTGAAAACACAATGCATGAATAAGGGAATAATGTTTTTGGAGAAAATTGATATATCACAAATAACAATAAACCAGAATGGGAATGTATTTCTCACATATCATAGTTTGTTGCTGTAACATCTACTCTCTACAACAGGCATTCCTACATGTAACAACCTTCCCCCTGGTTTTTAAAGACAGCAACAAGTCCTCACTATGAAGGCAAATAATTCAGAAGCACATTGGCTAGAAGTAACTGTAATCGCCTGGTTTACTTTTTCCCAGTCAGCATTGTATTTCAAGAAAATTTCCACCCCAGATGCTGTTTCTTATGAACTAAACCAAAGACCACCTTCGTCAGCAACTAATATCCATTACTGTACTTAGCCACAGCAAAAAAACCTTTCAAATTCCTTTAGCAAAGGTACAGGCAAAATCTTACTGAAATATGCACAGTAACATTTTAACAAAAAAGGGAGCAAAAGTTTGGTATCTAATATATAATCACAGACCAAGTCAGGTGTGCAGATTTCTCAGCACAAACTTTATTAGAGTTCAGTTAAAAATACATAAGCTCCAGACATTTGAGATGTAGTTCTGACTGATAAGGTAGCAGACAGGAAATGAAACCCCTCCCAAATGCTGCTCCTTATCTTGAAAAGCTCTGAAATTATTATTGAACTAATAAAGTAATTTTGCTTTTTTTAAAAATGATCTTCTTTGATAAAGGCAGTTGTGAGATTATTACTTTTTGCTGGACATGTACCATACTGATGAGCATGACAACTTCTAAGAGTCTTTACAGCAGATGCTGGTAAGTGAATCTGTCAGCCCTTCCGAAAGGGAGGATACCTGATCTGTTAAGCTAAAAGTTAGTAGACAGTATCATATCTTATTATTACTGGAATTACTAGCATTCATTATTTTGCTTTAATGTTTAGATATTAGAAGAAAATAAGAAGTGAAAAAACACAAGATAGACCCATACTTAAGAAGGTTCCCAGTACTACCGTGCAATGTTTAATTACAACAGATTAACTCAAGATCATTTTTGGGATCTGGAAAGTGTGGGGTCAGTCCCTTAATGTAGGGAAAAGAAACCAAATCCCAAACTAACAGGGAAAGAGCACTCCTGCCATTGAGGACAGCAGATCCACTGTCATTTCCATCAGCTGTATTTAAAGGGAAGCCTCTCTTTAGAGACACAGTGCCAGCTCCGAGCTCAAGTGGAGGGACGCACCTCCTGAGAGCGCTGAGGACAGCGGCTAAGTGAGGAAAGAGGTGGGATTTAAGATGTGTTCCTTTCCTCTGTGCTTCCTGCAGGTCCTATAAGCTGCCGTGAGGCAGCTGCATGTTGAGGGTTGAGTGGGTATCACTAGGAAGGCCTCAGCTCTTTCACGCCCTATATAAAGGGAGCTCAGGCACCTTCAACAGCAGCATTCTGGATTCTGTAACGGAACCAGGCACGCAGAGGCTGCAAATTGCTAGATTCAGGCTTTCTGTGACACAAAAATAACAACTGCTAGTTCATTAAAAAAAACATTTTTTTTTAAAAAAAATGTTTTGATAATAAGAGTTAGAAACTGACAAAGATTATTTGAGACTTTATAAGCAGTGGTTTTTTCAGCCATACAAAAAAGCGAGCACTGAGTGAAGCACTAGAGCAGCAAGAACGTTTTTGTAATGCAGGTTTGGTTTCTAAATGTCAACTGATTCTAAATTTCAACTTCTTACATGTTAAAATTCTAGACTATGGGTATACGTAAAGTTTATTTTCTGGGTTTTGTGGAAAAAAAGTTAAATATGCACATGACGACATTGTGATGAAATTATCACACGTAATTCCAGATCGATATAACTCATCCATGTGGAGAGTTCATCTCCACAATTCTGAGTTTCTATTCTTTACTTGTAAACTATCAAGGCTTTAAAACCTTCAAAAATTCTGTTTTAGAAGTTAGGTTTCTGTAAGATATCCAAACCAGCCTATATACCACACCGGTTCTTGGATGTCCCCCATACTCATAGCAGTACATTCAGGAGTGTCATTTTTCTAGTGTACAGCACCCTCTACTGGGGCAGGTAGAAAGCTAATATTTTGAAGGTAATACTTAAAAAAAAATATTAAAAAATTAAAGACGACTATAGAAAAAACACTATCGACTTCATGCAATATAGTCATACATCACAGAGTATCAATAAACTCTGCGATCATAGAAAAGCTGTGTATTGTTCAATATAGTAAGTGTTGTGAGTACTTTCAGAACTACAAGTAATTCTCATTACTTGCCTTTGTTTTTGTACAGCTTTGCTTTTGTTTACTGTTTTGTGAGTCTGAATATCATACATCAGTTAGATCAAACTTGGGTTGAATGAGCTAAAGGAAACAATACACCTAACAACTACACTTTAAAGTTAATATCTGAGAAATGACCATCTTTTTATCTGCAGTCATATTTACCAGTGGTAGCCAACAAATTTCTTTACGAGCTAGATACTGTTAACGCTTGCAAACAGGTTGCCACACGATGAACTTTTGGAAGAGCTGACAGAAAGTAACTAACAATCAAGTCATCACTTCCATGTAACTTGCACTAAAGAAAACACAGATCATATTTCATACCCAAATCCAAAATGATGATATGTATCTTAGTGACACTGCCATAAGCTGATGCAGGCATTAAGGGCTGTAAACAAATAATGTACAGAATATGAGGCAAATTTCAGAAGAAAAGTGTTGAACTGACCTCTTCATCAGAGTCATCTGCAAACACTGAGAGTTTCTTCGAAACGAGATTTTTCTGCGGCAATTTTTTGGGCATAATGAGCCCATATCTAGGAAAAAGATTAAAAGCTACCTTTAACATTACTTACAACAAAATACATGGCATGATCCAAAACAAAAATCAACCACTTACAATTTTAGAAACAAAAGATCAGTATCAACATAACATATCAAGTATAGATCTGAGCAGCATCTGCAGCGATACATTCAGCCTTGCCACACACTTGCCAGCTCCTCCCACAGCTATTGCTGTCTTTTTCCATGCAAAGTTTCTGCATGCAATGATCTTCCTAAATTAGGCCACAAATTCCTCTCATCCAGAGTTCTCAAAGTGGTTTTTTTTTCCTCCAGTGGAGACATAAGAAATTACTACTGTTTAACCTGCAGAGATTTAGTCTACACTAGACACTATTCTGTAACTGTGTTTGCTGGGGCAATAAGTTCACCAATTTTGCACAGCAACATAAACCACCAACCCACAGATACAGCTACGGCAAAAGATTTACAGTCAGCTTATGTCACAGAATCACAGAATTTTCAGAGTTGGAAGGGACCTCTAGAGATCATCTAGCCCGACTCCCCTGCTGAAGCAGGATTGCCCGGAGCACATTACTCGGGACTGCATCCAGGCAGGTCTTGAAAATCTCCAAAGAAGAGGACTCCCCGACCTCCCTGGGCAGCCCGTGCCAGGGCTCTGCCACCCCAACCGTAAAGAAGTTTTTCCGCGTATTTGAACAGAACTTCCTATGTTCCAACTTGTGCCCATTGCCCCTTGTCCTGTCACTGGGAATCACTGAACAGAGTCTGGCTCCATCCTCCTTCAACCCACCCTTTAGATACTTGTACGCCAGGGAGAGACTTGTATGTCTTGCAGAGAGACTGATTAACTACACCCGCAGAACCCTTCTGCTGACACAGCCCATCTCTGTGCTCAGAAACACCTCCTGTGTTTTCCGTAATGATTTCTAAACCAGGAATTTCTCCCCCACCTGCCTTTCCCCGAGTCCATCACGCAGTAAACAGCCTGTCACAGCCTGTGGCGTTGAGCCGGAGACCTCCCCGACGCCGCAGGTCCTACACCCCCATTGTGACGGACTGCTTGTCTCCGTGTGCTCCCAACCCGCTCCCCAGCAGCTCCCTCCCACCCGGCTGCGGGGGAGCCCAGCAGCGAAGGCCGCGCTCGGCCCTCTCAGGCCGATGCGGAGGGGCTGATGGCGGCTGCTGCACAGCGGGTTGCGGGGGAATCCTGAGGAGATTCTACTCCCTGAGAGTCCAAACTACTCCATAGCAACAGCCTCCGATGCCTTCCCACTGCTTTGGGTTTTGGTTGTTTTCAATAAACACAGTTTTAAATTCAGGCCAACGCTGCAGGGCCCCACGGCAGACACACGCCGGCCGGGACGAGCCAGTCCCCTCCTGCGGCCCGGCCGGGGGGTTCTGTCAGAGCTCGCCCCGGCCCGAGGCAGGGCCTCGCCTGCGCCCGCCCTCAGCGGCGGCCCCCAGGCCCCCCCCGCAGCCGCTGCCCCGCGGAGCAGGGCTCGGTCGGACCCTCCGCCCCGAGGAGCCCGGCGGCGGCGAGGCGGCGCCCCGCAGCCCCAGCTCCACCGTCACTCACTGCTTGCTCAGCGCCGCCATCTTGTCCCGGTCGCCGCCGCCGAGTAGAGCCGCCTGCCGTTCCGCGGCCGCACATTCCTCACGGCCGAGACAACAACACCACCCCCCCCGCCCGCCCGCCAGGCTCCCGCCGCCCCGCGCCGCGGTCCCGCTCCAGAAGGGAAGCGGGGAGCGGGCGGAGAGGGGCCGAAGGCGGGCGACGAGTTTTTTAGCGGCCCATCGGCGAGTGGCGAAAGTGCCGATAGGGGAAGGGCCGGTGCGGGCGGCCCGCGGCGCCCTGAGGAGAGCCGGGCCCGGCGAGGCCTGAGGCGGGCGAGGCCTGAGGCGGGCTGGGTCCCCGCGGCCGGCGCTGCCCCGGGGGGGGTGAGACGCCAGCCTGCCCCCGCCAGTCATCACCTGCCCGGAGACCTCGCTTGTTGCCGACTAAAGAAAGAAGCAGGAGTTTAATTTCCCAAAATTTTATTAAAAAAGTGATTCGGCCAAAAGAAACGTTATTGGAAAGATGAAATCTTGCTGCCCAGAGCGCAGCTGGCTGTAATCTCAAGCTTTATGCCAATAAGAAAGGGTTTTTTTGCTATATTAAAAGTGTAGAGCTTCTCCGCAACATGTTAAGAAAAACTTGACAAAATGCTGATTTAACACCTTCACTTAAAATTATTCCTATAAAGTAATTTAAGGAGACTGAATCTTAAAATTTTTTGCTGCATCATTTATGAACATTGTAGCTTGGTGGTCATAAACTCATCCCTGCCTCTCTCTGGTCAGAATTAATTTAAAATATCTTTACTCAAGCTTTTAAAATTTAGTAGATACACTAGCAAAATTGTGTCCTTTAATGTTTTTACTGCTTTTTCTTAATAATCCCTAACAGGCTTCTACCATCTTAACAACAAATAGTGACTATGCATAAAAAAATTTTAAAAGCAACAGGTAATTTAATAAAAGATGTCAAACACAAGAATCACTAATGATAGGGGAAGAATTAAGGGATTTAAGTGGAAGCACACTCGACCTGGACACCCGAAGGGGCTGGAGACGGAGGTTTTTTCAGCGTCGGCTCCTTGTGCCCTGGGCTAGCGCCAGGCAGGTGTGCACCCAGTGGTACAGGACCTGGGCTGGACCCCAGCCCTGCGGCCGCGCCGCCGCTCCGCGCACCCCTGGAACAAAGAAGAGAGGTGACTCCAAAAGACAAGTCAAACCTGTGACCGGTGTTGCCACGAGAGTGAACAGAGAAGATCATCCCACCTGTGGAGCTCTCCCCGAGTCCAGTAATTCCACCCTGGAAAATGGTAATGCTTTGAAAAGCAGATAGGATTATTGTGACAGGGAATGGTTGAGCACAGGAGTGCTGCCTTTTTGTTATGATTTGTTTTGTGTTGTGGTAGGTCTCCTATTGTACAAAGTGCTCTGCTATATGGTAATGCTAAATATTTGATAATTTAATATTTAAAGAGAAAAGTGCTTTTTTCCCAAGCTCAGATTTGATTTAAGAGTAGTTATCCTTCAAAGCTCTTTTACTAAATGCTATTAAAGCGCACCACAGAATCATACCATTAAAGGTTGCTCAGTCGATGGACTGGACGTTGTTTTACGCTCTGTTCTATGTTACAGCACACATATATGGAACATACGGGCATTATCTGATGTTCATTTTAAAGGAATTCCTAAAATTGTGAGCTACACCTGTATTCACACCACTCATCTGACACTACTCTCTCAGAATAAGTTCCACCCTGGGAAACCAACATTTTGTAGCGTGCCAGCAGTTTGCCAAAGCTGTATTTTTTCTAGTTACAGCTGTATCCCTAACTAGAGGAAGGCTGGATGCTCTAGGCCTGCTTCGTTCTTTCTAGTGAATTAGTTTAATATGGATGAGAACACACAAAAAGGAACTATGACTGCACTAAGCGTTCAGTGTTCGTCAGTAGGCGGGGTACTGTTGATAAATATCCCCAGCTAAATTAGCAAGTTTTGTCTGCATTTGATTTTTAACAGGCCTCTCAGACTGGCGTTAGATCATCAAGGGAGAGATCTCAACAAGAACAAGCCATTTCTCTTGCAGAGATATTGCAAATAATAATAGCCTCTTGACTGCTCCGGCACCAAAAAAAGCCCATGTTCATTAAAGGAGGGAAAGCAGACTGAACCCCAGCTCCCGTATATGGCCAGTGAGTATATTAAGTCCCTGGCAGATGGTGTTTACAAAGAGGAGGGCTCACACTGTCCTCCCACACTCGTGTTGCTGTTTGGAGCTGGGTCAGTTCCTCAGGCAGGGCAGGGTGGTCTGAGGAAGATTTAGTTGCCAAAAGAACCATCGTTCTTAATATCTCTTCACATATTACTTGCCAAAAGAACCATCATTCTTAATAAGTTTATCTGAGGCTTTACAATGAGATCACTTGTTCTGGTAGGTTTCAAAGCTGATCTGTTCCCCTTTCCTTAAGGCAGTGAATTTTGATTCTAAATTTAAGAGCTTGACTTTTATTGACCAAAAAAAGACTGCAGATATTTAGGAACCCTTATCTGTTGTTTAATCTACTGTGAAATCAAAGTTAATTTCTGAAGTAAGGACCTTAAAAGCACTCAGCTGAAGGTAGCCACTGACACTTTCATTGCTGAGCCGTGTCTGGTAATCTTACAATTAGTTTATGATATTTACCAGTGATGCAGTCCAGCAGGAGCTCTGCTTGAACTTGCACAGATGCAGCAGTTGGATCAAAGCAATAAATCTCCTGAATCAAATTGTCATCAAGTTTCTGCAATGCAAAGAACAAAAAGAGTCAGGTGATGGTGAAGAACGTAAGAGAGGGTTACAGAATTAAAGATGACTAGGTCAAGCATATAGGAAATCTGTAGGTAATGAATTATTTCACCGCCAATTCACCCTTGGCAAATTCCACTATGTCTTTTTGGGGTAAGAAGAACAGAAAACAAAGTCTCGACATTTTGAAGTCTCACCAGTTTACACTGACTCCAGTTCTCAGTTTCCTCTGACTCCTTCCAGTTTGGATGGAGAAGCAACAGCACAGCCTTAACTATGTTATGTACCAGAGATGGTGGTTCTACATAGCTCTTTATTTCAGCAAAGCTCTCAGCATCAAGTTTCTGGACACACTCGCGCAGATCCTGCAGCATGAACCAGTGGAACAAAATCCCTGCATGCCTCAAATTTGCCACGTGTTCTGCCTCTGGAATCAAAAGCAAACCTTTCAAGAAGTTTCTCAGAAACATCTGCTTCTCAAGACTTATGTTATTGACTGAAAAGCTCTGCCATCCTTATAATTACCTCTTTGTGTCCTTGCCCTAGTGATTGGTTTGTATATAGCCCAAGTATCCTATGAAACTTCTAAAAATGGGTATGTGCTTGAGAAGGAGACAGAACTTGCCTCAGGGGCAAGCAGAGGTCCGTGAAGGGTTCAGGCATGCAGGTAATTCTGGAACTGTGTCATTCAAATTCTTTTGATCTTAGTTGGGGCAGGTCTGAGGAGGACATGCTACATCCCTGAAGGCAACAAAGCACCTTGCTTCACACCTTTGATTTCAGTGGGACTTGGGCACAAAAAATCCTGTGAACTAGATCCAAAATCTAAACATTCTGTTTAACTTGGGTTTGCTCAGGAGTAGTTTACCTGTACCAAAGGTTTGTATTTGGCTTTCCGTTTTTGTAGGAATTATATTTTAGATGTGGTTTTACTGAGATACCTAATTTTACCCCTAAAAAATCTATTTTGGCTCTGTATGCACAATACCCAGTACATAGGTTGGTTCTGTTTCCCCTAAAGATGACTTCAGTATCTCAGAGCAGGCAGCTTGGGCCATCTTTAGCATTTTCTGCAGGTCTTTGTGTTCATGAGGTGGTAATTTCTGGTGGTGTCCGATGCTGATATCAAATATCCCCAGAGCTTGTCCTGACAGGTCACGGAGAGGTACGGCAATGTGGTATTCTCCACAGACAGAAGTGCGAATGACCTCTGAACTGTCCATGCACTTAAATAGGTAATCTCTGAAATGAGAGTAAAGAGAGGAAAATGTACTAGACTTCACCATTCCAGTTTCTTTTGGTAATTTATTTACCATATTTTAGTAAGATGCCATTCATCTCTTGTTGTTAAAACAAAGGTATTACCTTACTAAATCATTGTTTATTTCCTTGAACTGAAATATGCACAGCTTTAAGTATCATTCAAGCCATATACAAAAAGGAGAAAATAGCATTATGGAACACGATATTGTTTAGCCAAGGCAATTGCTGAAAATCATAAGAATTTAACAAACCTTGCTTTAAAGACAGTTTCCTGTTTATAACCATGTTGGCATTTGTTCTACAGAGTTTTATAAAAAGTAAAAATGTCTGCTGGAACAGCAAATGGCTGTTCAACCGACTTTGACAAGGATGGTACGCTTAAAAGACAAATCTGGGAGGATCTTGGTGGTGGAAGGAAAGAGACAGTTGAAGGAAATGCAACTAATATGGCCAGGAAAAAAGGCAGATTATTCTAAGAGCAAAATGGTTCGGTGTAGGATCTAATCCTGCAAACCTTTCATAGCAGATGTAGAGCTCGTTTGGCAGCTCAGCTGATAAGCGTAAGTTGGAAGTTAAGTTTTTGCAGGCCTAAACTCAAAGAGAAAATACTCTGCACCCCTTCACAATTCAGTAGCACGTGCATATGCACCAGAAGCCTCAATAGCGAGAGAGCTACAGGCAGACACTCTGGCAGGGTTGTATTACCATGGGCTTTGTGTAGCGGGGATCATGCCTGATGCAGACTAGAGTCTAGGACCAGAGGTGATGAGCTCGATTGCAGGTGCTGGAGCCTACCTTAAGAGGTTTTCTTTTCTGAGGAGAAGAACAGGAGAGCTACGCATTTCTTTCTGTCCTGTATTATCTGTAGTAATCATCTTGCGCAGAGCGTAGTCACATGTCTGCTAGAGAGAAGAGGGAGGTTTAGCTGCGTCCAAGAAAGAAACAGCCATTTTGGAGCTTGGAAATGGAGGAAATTGTTTATTTCTTAAAGGAAACTCCTGTGTACATTCAAGTGCAATGGGATGGTTTAAAGACATCTCCCAACAATGCTCGGTTTTATTCCCAGAGTGTATTGCTCAAGATGCGTGAAGAATGTGCCCTGGACCTCCCTCAGCCAGACTATTTAATCCACCCCCAGGCTCCATGCTGAGGAACACCCACAGGCCAAGAAGAGGTTTCCCTTCTTTTTCCCATCCCCTTGCAGTCCTCTTTCTCATGTCATGTTTGTGTCAGTGTGCCTTGACATGTGAAAAGCACAGAGGGGAGCAAATGACCTGGCTATCAGGCAGCTAACAAGGGAACAGTGCAGAGCCTGGAATGACAACAGAAAGCTGCCAACAAAAACCACGCTTATCTGAGGAAGCAGCTGAATTATGGCTACAGCAGATGTCATATAGACTCTGTGATGACACGGGATCAGTCCTAAATATTGCATACACTTTTCGTCTTCTTAACTCACTGGTACGTGAATTGACAAGCTTCCCAGGGCCTGAGTGCCTGCTGAACAACTGGAATATGATCTGCAGGGAGGGGGGCTGCCTTCACAAGCTGGCTAATTGGTAGCAGCCACTTCCTGAGTTGTATTTATGTCTTGGCTGCTGACATGAGTTCAGAATAAAGAGCTAATACATTAGCTAGGACACTCTTTTTTTCCTATGAAATAGCATAATTTTGACACGCACAGAATCACCACGGAAGAGCAGCTGCCTTTGTGGAGGTTCCAAACAGCAAAGCTTCAGCAGCGACATGCAGTGTTGGCTAACCTACGGATGGATGGATGGATGTGGGGTTTTGCTCTGTTGGTTGCTATGCATCTGTGAGCATTGAAGTAGGAGAATATTCTCTTTTCCCATGGCAAAGGGGCTACACTAGCAGTGCTGTTGAATTGTTTTACATAGGAGGACGAGAAGAATGAAGAGTGGCTCCTTTACACTGGAAACCTTCCCTCTCTGCCTTTGTAGCCCTCTTGTTGCACAGGGAGGCTTCAGTTTTTATTATAAAACCACTGGGAAAACACAGGCAGCTAGAAATGGCAGGTCCTTGCTGAAGTAGCCTTGTCAGTCCCTGACTATTACAGGCCTTTTCACTGCAGTAATCTGCGTACCTTGTCTTTGCCAGGCTCCACCAGGTACATAACAACAGTGTGGATGCTGGGTGCCCTGGGATACAACCAGTCCAGAGCAGTAACAGTCATTTGTAGAACATTTTCCAGTGTGCAGATATGGTGGTAGGCTTTGCTGAATGCATGTGAAACTCCCTGTGAAAGCAGAATTCTCCAAGTGAGCCAGACAGTTCCATATAATTTGGGGGAAAAAGCTGGGGAAACGTTCATGCAGAAAAATGAAGCAAAGTGGTTGTAATAAGTTACATTACTCAGAACTTGTAAAGCTGAAAAGTGACTGTGAAATGTCCCTTATCAAATAATGCTCTAAAGCTCCAGAGTACCCAGGTCACAGCCAAGTCCTAAGCTAGACAAAGCTGTTGTTTAGTGGAGACAGCCAAATTGACTGGTAATGTTGGCTTACTGCGCTCCCTGCTGCCCAGATGATGCAGCCACAATGAGGCCGACTCTAAATCCAGACTGCTGCTGCTTATCATTTGTCCACCATGTAAAAAGTAAGATTTCATGCCACTTTACGGAAACAAACACAAATATGAGGTCCAAAGTTTCAGGAAATAAAAGCTACTATCTTCGGGCTTTGCACAGAGTGCAATTAATTTACTAGTCAGGAGAAGCTTAAATAAATTATTGATGAAGTGATAGCTGATAATCAATTACAGATAAGATGCTAATCAGTATGATATTGATAAGGTGTTCTGCTCACACCACTTTCACCATATACCATAAAAAGGGCCCTGCAGTTCTTTTCTTAGTTGTACATCTTACATTTACTCAGAATGAACACATAAAATTCATATGGTCCCTACACAGCTTTGTGAAGAGTGGTCTAACAAACTGCTTTCTGATGGTGCCCACCTGATAGAAACTGATCTCGTGGGTCAGAAAGATGGTTTTGTCACACTGGTCCCGAAGAGTGTCAAGTCCTAGAATGCCAAAGACTCTCCAGTGAGCATCGTGCAGTGGCAGCACCAGGAGTGAACCTTTTCTCTCCTCCACGGGCCGGTCATAGTTCCAGAAGTGGATGTTTCCGTGGAGCTGAACTCTTGGAACATGGATTGGCTTTCCTTCTTCAACAGCTGCGAAGCTGAACAATAAATTTATGAGGAGGTTTGTTCAGAGCAATTGAAAACTTTTAGCAAAGCAATAAATACTGCAGCTTTGATCTCTCCCAGCTTTTTGACATCAGAGAAGGAAGGTGTTAGTTCCTTACTCGGACCACACCCAGAAATACCACAATTACCACTTGCATCCCAAAACCAGTGGTAATAAATAAGGCACTTTTCATCCTTAGGACATTTTAAAAACATCAACAAATGAATGTAATGAAAGGGAATACAGAAGCGAGAAGCAGTTACATTTAATAGGTTAGAAGAAGCAATATTTAAAGGAGGAGACAAATATGTCTAGCTTTTGGAAATGAGAAGTAAAGAAGCATGAAAGCTGTTTATAGTGTAAACACTAGGGAAGGAAAGGCATTGTTCTCAAATAACCTGTGGATGTAAACTGGTGCAAGGGGATTAATTTTTAAAGAAGAAAATGTAGGCCCAATATAATAGGTTTTTGCTAAAGGATGAGATTTATTAGGCTGTGAGCTAATCTCCCCAAGGAAAGGAGTGAAATCCCAAACAGAGCAGTTCTAAGTAGACCATGCGAAGTATAAGGGCATGCATACAATAATGAATCATTCCACAACAGTCCCTGAGGAGATTTCCTCTCTGGAGTACTCTATCAACCTCTGTTTCCAGTGCATCCCAAACACTGCCTGGTACCCCTATGTTCCCAATATTTTTGAGAAAAAGGAGCAGTTATTTACATCTTTTCTTACCTTACTCCTTTCATGTCTCTGTAAAGTACCTGGTTTAGAACATATGGAGCATCATCTGCGGTACATGCCACATAGTGTAGGAGAATCTGTCCCCGCTCTGGTGAGAGCTGGTTCTCTTCCAAAAGGGCAATATATGCACTGATCTTCTTGCTATCCCCATGGGTTTCTGCATCCTAGCAACGAAATGTTTCCCATTACATTATGTACATTAGCTATTGGCCATTACACTTATTTCATGTACTTAGCACTTGTCTCATTTTTGCTGAGATGCTGTTCTGGGTCACTGATTTTGTATGTCATGCACCAACTGCATGACATGTATGTACCTATGCTGTGATCGTGTCTGACTGGTATGCTCTGTTGCAAGCAAAAACACTTGGTATTTTGATTGGCAAGGAAAAATGGATTTCTTTTTTCCTGCTGCTAATGGTGAGCAGTTCATACAAAAATAATCCCTAGTTATAACCTGTGCCTAAGCAAAACTGCTTCTCCAATAGGAGGTTCCTTGGAACAATCAGACAAACGAGTGACAGAGTTGCTATTACAAATCTAGACAATAACGTAAGAACACTTCAGCTACCATGAGAGAAGTTTTACTTTGAGGGGGCTTTAATGGTAAGGACAGACATCTAAAGTTGCAGCTCCACGTTAAAAATGAAACTATCATCTCCACTACAAATTAATCATCTTTGTCTCAAACTGAGTCTGGCGTGTTTCATTTCAGAAGCTCTAAAATTAAGACTATGGATTTCCAGATTTGATCTGAGTCAGCCCTTCAAAAAGTGAGACATAAGTATCCATGAGATGCATTCAGTATTGGCAGAGCATGGTCAAGAATTCTGGTACTGCAGATCTGACCTGTGACTCTTTTTGTGCATAACCATGGGCTTTCCCGAGCACCAGCTAAGTGCAGAAAAGCACAAGGACACCAGCCTCAGACCAGCTTCCCATGCTACCTGCGAGTTCCGCTCAAAAGCATCAGGGTTTGCAGTCAGCGTCACAATCCCAACACAAATGATTCTTGTGCTCCCTGAGATGCGTACCTGGGAGAGGGCCTTAAACACTGCCTTGTAAACCGGTTCCATGCTCGCTCCACTGGTCTCAGCTGCTTGCTGGATATCGTGCAGCCATTTCCTCCTGGTTAAGCTTTGCAGGCACTCCGTGCGACTTCGTTCCACACTTGTGGTCAGAAATTCCACCAAGTTATCAATAGCTTCATCCTCATCGCCAGTGAACTCAGAAGCAACTAACTCAAGGAAAGTCTGGAATGCCTTTGGGGATAGCTTTCCCACTCTGCTGAGCTGTGGGTAACTGGAGCAAAGGTGTTTCTTTGCTAGTAGGAGAAACCGAAAAAAAGACAGGCACAGTCGATTTGAATAAAATGTTCTAATTTTCTTGTGCACAATATGAATCAAGCCCTAAACTGACTTTGGGTGGAACGCTCCAGTCCATCATTTTGGGTTTCTTCTAGCTATCTCCTAAATGTAAGTTGTCATTCTGACAGGTAATCTCCAGCTTCAAGACTGGATGCACCTTTTCCTCTAGATGCTGACTTTGTCACCTACTGAGAAACAAGCTGCATGGCATTGCTCCTGTGCCCCTTTCGTACCCCTGCAACATACCTAAACAATAAAGGTCAATGGAAAATAGGAAAGCTGCTTGAAGTTATCAAAAATCAGAGGTATCTTCACATCAGAACCAAATATTATGGACACTTGAGGAGCTGGTGGGACTGGGCTTCAGGTAGGCATTCTGCATACAGTAATAGTAGTTGAGACCTTACGGAAAAATTATTCATCAATCCCATTAAAAATGTGAAGGCCAGAATCTACAGATGATTTCACAGGTCACTTATATTCCTGGATTTTCCATTATGTACCATGCTTGCAAACATTATATTATTGCTTTGAGACCTTCCAAAGTAACTATCATTCTTAATTACCCTTCTTTAGGTGCCTTTGATGAATTAGCGAAATAACATTTCTATTGTGCTAAATCTCATAAACAAAGAGCAAAGAAAACGAAAGCTCTATTGAAGTCATATGAGGTCGGGATAACAGTGCTCTGGAATCACCTGTACTGCACCAAGGCATGTAGATGTGGAACAAAAGGAGCAAGAAAACTTTTATAAGAAATACAAGGTTTAGAAGAATAAACTAGTATGGGAACATCTAAAAGAATTAATTGCTGCCTGTTAGCTCCCAGGGGAGTGAAGGAATAAAGATCACTGCATGGAGGCTGCTCCATCCCACCTTGCACAAGGCCAGGGAGTAGAGCCGTGCCTCAGTCCCCTTTTTCATGTCCCAGAGACTGCAGCTGGGCTGGCCCAAATACGGGCAAATAAACTGCAGTAGAAAGGTCTGGCAGAGTTTCCTTTTGCTTGGAGGATGGGGGAAATGAGGAATGCCACAAGGGGCAAATTATGATTCCCAAGAATGGCTTTCCTGTATCTGCTCATTCTAGTTCACAAACTTCCAATTTGCTCAGAGGTCCTGAAGACAAATGAGACTCATCTCAGCCTTGTAATCCTAACAGACTCGGCATGAAAATGTAAATTTACCCCATCGGTTCCTATTCAGATGTTACTTAAACCAGCCGCCAGCCTAAGAGAGCAGTGGAAGCCCCTGTGCCAGCTCTTCCCCGCAGCGCTGGGCTCAGGGGGGTGCTCTTGCACAGCCTTTCGAAGGCGCAGGCAGCTTCCCGGCGTCGGAAACCCGGGCTTCCCCGGGTGCTCTGCCCAGGCTGTGCCTGCCCGATCATGCTCCTGGCTGTGCCTCTCCTGAGCACTGCCATGACTAACGCTTTCATCATGCTTTTCTGCATCCTGATTTCAAATCCTGTTGGACTCGAAGAAAGAAAAAGAAAGCGAGCTATATGTCAAGCCGCTTCCAACTAGCAAACTGAGCCAGCAAAGATATATAGGTAGAAGTGTGACTTTGCTGTTAAGCAGGGAGTATTTTGTGATCAATACATGCAGTGGTCTATAAGGAACAGTGTAATAGAAAATGCTTTGATTAATGATGCACAGGAGCAGGCAGGGATCTGCCCCGGTTGCCTCCCAGTGCACCCAAGACACGGATATTTATGGGAGCTGAGAACCTCCTCCTTCCCCCCCTCAGAAGTCAAAGGACACTTTATCACTGATTTGAGCTGTAGAAGTAGCAATTACTAACTGGCCCAAATCATGGTGGAGCTGATTGTTAATGCTGTCTTATCCTGCCCATCATCCAAAGAACATTCAGTAGTTTTTAATTTAATTTCTGATATTCTGACAGAACTAGCATGGAGAATTTTTTGATGGTATAAAAATGTTTGGATTTTTGCCTCCACTTTCTCCTCTCTTTGAAGAAACAGCTGAAGAAAGAAATACACATGAAGTGGAACATGGCTTGATCAGTGCCTTCATTACTGAGCCACAGCATAACGAATTATTTTCCCCGTTATATCTGTAATTTTATGCTTTTCACTTGCAAGGAAAATCAAATAATGCTACCCACTCTTCACTCTGGGTTTTCATCCGGGAGTGCAATGTTTGTGAACCCTTCCCCCAAACCTGCAATGTCTTTGAGAGATTAGGTTGAAGCTGCTAGAAATAGTTTTATGTTGCTGTAGGTGGTATTGATTTTGCTATGCTATCTTTCTATTTATTTGTCCTTTAGTTTATGAGCCCTTCATGGAAGGGACTATGCCCTTCCATATTTCTGTGGTGCGTTCTGGCATGCTTTGAATACAAGAGAGCTGTAAACTGCCAGTTTCTTCTGTGGCTGCGCAGCCTGGAGGCAATTAACTGTAGCACACCAGTTCGCTCCCCACCCCACCAGCTGCCTCAAGTGAGCTAAAGGATAAAGATATTTTGGTTGTTGCCAAAATGAGCCATTCTCAATAATAAGTGGCAGAACCAGCAACATGAAGATACACGTGGACTCCTCTCCACCCAAGCACACAAGCAAACATGTTCTTAATTGCTAATACAGTATTTCAAAGCACTTAATGCCCACGTGTTAACATGTATGAGGCTGCCAGACAGGTCCAGGTGAACCTGCAGCACTTGTGTCTGACCCAAGTCTACTTTGTCAAGGACCAAATTTACTAAGTTTATTTGGAGAAATGAGTCAACAGAGAAGTGAGACTCGAAGTTGCTATCTAATTCACGAGAGCTGTGCAACACTGTGGATTACTATAGGCTATTTGAGACCCATAAGGAAAGCTGGTGTTCTGTCCTGTGAGATATGTTCCTGCAGATAGCACAGTAAAATGTGTCTCCTAAAAATGCCTGGATAACACAGACAGGCTAGACTAAAAGTACAAAACGTGTCCTCAAGCTTTATGTGTGTTTTTCACCGCCATATCATAACTATATATTGCATGTTACAGCTGAAATAATTTTTCAACACATCACAATGTCATGAAAGCATTGGGCGACCTCTCTGACTGGGAATTTGTCACAGAGGAGTCTCACACAGGAGGAAAGGATGGAGCTATGCATTAGCAAGTAGGTCTGGATAACTGTTCCTTTCCATTTTATACATCATACCTTGTATCCTTATGACTGCTTGCAAAAACAAAAAATTACTGGTGCTTGCCAACAACTTCATTAGCACTGTCGTTTAATGGTTTAAGGCCTACTGTGTTGACATTGTTCTCTCAGAGCAAAGCTGTTTCCTTACCCTTCCTCAAGGCCTCTTTTTCCATCCCTTCCTTGAATGTGCTTAGAACAGCATCCACCTCTTCCAGCTCCAGAAACCCAGACGCGTTGTTGTCCCACTTTTCGAAAAGCGCCTCCAGAAGCAGTTTCCGTTGGGCCAAGCGAGACATGCGGTGAACCTACAACAGAGAAACAGCCGGTCTTTGATGCTAAGTGTCTACACAAATGTGGAAAAGACAGTATTTCCTATGAGTAAGTTTCCTATCTGTAAATGCACAGCTTAGGCTGGGAGATAAATCATTAAACCTGGGAGATATTTGGGAAGACTTAAATACAGCCGACAGTTCAGTTTTCCCAGGCAGACTCACCACTGCAGAGGGTTATTTCCCAGTGAAAAAATGAAGCCTGTGCTGGATCTAAGGTGAGATCAACTCAGGTAAGTGCAAGTTTCCCAGAATACAAATGTCTTCCCAGCAAGAACTAACCACAACCTTGTTAGTAACACCCAAAGATGTGACAGTTTATATTTCCGTACATTGCTATTTTGCTGGTGCTGCCCTGAAGTGTGTGGGCTCCAAGCAAATGCATGTACAATTTGTCCTTTAAACCCAGTCTTTGCACAGCATACAGTGATAAATGGCTGGAGTGGAATTCTCTCAAAAGCCAAAATACTGGCAATGTGTGTCGTGTTCAGTGTGAGGACAGTAGAGCCGTCAGATCCAATATCTCATCCAAATTAGGTCAGCAGCATAGGGGGAAACTAGAAAAAGGGCTGAGGAAAATGCAGCTAGAGAGGCTACTATGGATAGACCCACCACAAAATATATCTGTGCTCTGAAGTGATATGGGGCACCCTGATGCTGTGCATGAGAATATTGCTGAAGTAGAATATATTTTTTCAACACATGGCAAGAGCGTCTTGTAACTTAAACACAAAGAAGCATGTGCACATTCACATAGAGCCATGCACATAGCAAACCAAAACACACTTGTTTTAAAATCCTCCCCAAAACATCCACAACCTCATATGTACATGCCAGCGCAGTAGGTCAGGGATCAGGTTCTTGGCTATTATAAAGGTGAATAAGCAGAATGAAATGTTTTGAGCTCTTTCACAATTAGCTATCAACCTGGTGTCTCACTGAGTCCAGCTCTAGAACAGACAGACAACCTCTTACAGGATGAGTCTGTCATCACTTCTGGAGCTAAGGGCTAGGGAGGGAGGATCCATATGAAAACAAAGGGGTAAAATGTCTCTTGAAGAAATACAGAATGCAAGGCTGCAAGTGAATAGCTCTGCCAGCATGACATTAAAAGTTGACTTTGTCAGTGTCTGTAGGCATTTGCTTGTTTTTTGTTTGGACATGGGATCAGCAAAACTTATCAATATTTACTTTTTCTAGCTGTTCCATTTTTTCCTCTTCTGTCTGTTTGTATTCTTCTTTGATAAATGCAACAAGCCTCTTCACAGTAGGCAGAGAAACGTCTTCACCAACGAATGTCTCCATGAGCTGTACAAACTGTGGCAGGTTGAGGCAGTGTTCATCAAAGGCACTCCTAGTACGAGAAGCCCAATGGTTTTGAATCTCTGCCATGATGGGACGTAAGTCTGAAAGGCAGAAAGCAGTGTGTCTCAGGAAGCCAAATGCTGCCCTAGAGCCGGCCACGTGGCAGATATCAACACAGCAGTACTGGCATGTCTGCAGACACTACCAGCTACTATATGCCCAAGTAAGCACACAACTTTGTGACCAAATACCTGGAAATCTAGTGTTCTCACACTTCCAGTCCTCTGGGATTCTCTCTCCGTAGCTGCTATACCTGCAACTTAGGTCAGAAGTCAGAAGGTCACCTGATGAAAGATGAAATATACCTTGTAAGGATACAAGCTTTTAAAAGAGACACAAGATACAGCTTTTCTAAAAGCCTTTAAATACATATACCCAACCTAGAGTTTCTAGAACAGATGAAAAGTGCTGACATGAGCACTCACCTGACCATGGCACTTCAAAGTCCTGGCTAGCTTCAGCTGGAGGAGAATCCTGTCTGTCTGTGTGTGCTGGACCTGCAATTTTAAAAAGAAGTCTTCCATGAACCAGAGCTTACTAGTCTTAGTGCTGATTAAGGTGTAAAATCTACCTCCATGTCTCTGGAGTTACCCTTGTTATCAGTAGGTATTTATTTTTACTGTCTGGAAATACCGCTTCCTGAAATTCATGTGGTGAATGTTACGTTTCTTAAGCCCAGCTAGAAATACCCATTTTAGCAAGAGTAATAAGATAAATTCTTTTCCAAGATAGGTTCAAAATGATATTTAGACTTCTTGTTTCCATCGACCTTTCTCTCAAAGAGCATCGTACCATCACGCCATCATTTCTGCAAGAACCGGGTAGGAATGTGCTCTAAGATGGAAGTACTGCACGCGCCAAACAATGTGGGATGCACAGCCAGGGACTGGCTGAATGACAGGCGAGTGCTGTGTACTGGAAGTTAACCACAAAAAGCTGTAGGCACCCAGTGGGCTGTACCATCAGCTTTACAGCCCTTAAGTCTGTCACTAGACTGCTCTGGCAATGTAGACCCAGCTCTTGCAGTGTTTTAAACTGTGAGACACGGGAGTGTATTCACAGAGCACTAGCAAGGAGGTTTGTCCTTCAGTACCTCTCAGGAAACACATGCTCGCCTGAACACAGCCTTCCGAAAATAACGGCCTTTGTACACAATTAAGAAGTATGGTAGTCCTTTGGAAACACAGTGAGAGACTAAAATGAAAGGTTCCTGCTATATGATCTCATAGTATATCTCCCTATGGGCAATCGCAGTCTAAAAATTATTAAAAGTCATTTCTATATTTAACACGCTCAGTCTCCTGTCTTGCCATACTAATATTACAGAGTGAAACAGAACATAAAGTTTATCCTTATTATAAAAATGCTGCTGCTTCAGAAAGTCCCTACTTGAATTAAAGTGTCTGCTCAGTGCCTTGAATACAGATCACCAGCAAAGTGACTCACCTGCCGTCCTGTGAGAGGAGCACACTGTGAAACCTTGGCAGAAAACACCATGCTGAGAAGATATCAAAGCTTATGGTCCTGTGCATTCAGAAATCACTCACGTGTTTTCAATAGTTTTGAAATGGATTAAAAACACACCTATAGTTAAACCAGTCCAAATGTATATGTTAAAAAAGATTAAGGTCTGCCAGAATAAAGGAGAATGCCTTACCTTTACCCTGGTCTTGCACAAGGTCCTCATCCTGCAGCCTTGTCTCTGAGCTTGTCTGTTGGTCAGACTGGCTGCCATGCTGCCTAGAAAAACTCTCGTTTCTTGCAGGAGTTTCTTTCACAATGTCTGCAACTGGAGCATCCTGTTTTGAAGCAATGATGTCCATGTCTGCCACAGCTCTGTCTTCTGAGGTCATGGTTATAGCTTCACATGCTGGTCCTGAAATTGTGTTGGTTGCCTGTGCAATCAAATTGTCCTCCTCCTGACTAACTTGCTCTTCTGATGTAGGTTCTCTGTCGAAGATATGATAATCTTCTTCCCTAGTTGTTTCTGTAGCAGGCTCTCTGCCCAGGCTAAATTCCTCTTTCTCCACCTGTTTTTCAGATCCAGGTTCTCCATCTCTACTGAGACTGAACCCAGTAGAGACTGATCCTGGGAAATCTTCCTCCTGTCTGTCTGTACTTGCAGATTCAGTTCGCCTCTGAGTTTTGATGTCTTCCTGAAAACTGGATTTCTCACTATATATTGTATCTCCATCCAAATCACTAGCTTCAAAATCAGTGCC
This sequence comes from Pluvialis apricaria, assembly GCA_017639485.1. Taxonomy (NCBI): domain Eukaryota; kingdom Metazoa; phylum Chordata; class Aves; order Charadriiformes; family Charadriidae; genus Pluvialis; species Pluvialis apricaria. Next base: position 5,416,486 of record CM030024.1, read on the forward strand.
TTTCACTGCTGATGCAGCATCCTCACCTTCCTTTCTCAACTCAACATCACTTGATTCTGCTGCGTGGTTTTCTTCCTTAGAAATTCCTCCAGTCTCAGCTTCGCTCATGCCCGTTTGTTCAAAGAGACCTTCTCTGACACCAATTCTCATTCTATATGTGCCTTGTCTATTATCACCTACAGGTTGATATGGTAAAATCTCTCCCTCAGAAATCCCTGTTTGAGACAAGACTAACTTTTGACTGAGTTCCTCACAAACTTCTTCTTCATCAAGGCCTCCCCATAAATCCGCAAGCTCAATTTCTTGCAGCTCAATTATTGGCCCTAAAAGAGAAAAAATATTGATAAGTTGATAGTTTGCATTGCATTTATGTTCTTTATTATTGCATAAGAAATTTTTTTTAAAAAGAAAAAAATTACTCCCTAGCAAACACAAACTCAGAAAGTACCTTCTGCAAACATGCATCTCGGAGACACAAAACTTCAGAATAATGTCTTTGCCTGCAGAGAACTGCATCTGTTATTATGGATTACGCCAACTTTCTTTTAAAATTAATATCTTGTTTCATAATTCTGCATTCTAAGAAGGAAAGCTGTAATTTGCCTTGCATTTGATCTTAGCAATTAATTAATGTCCAATATCTTAAAAATATTTTACTTTCATGTAGATGATTCTATGTGTTTTTTCTTTATCCTTCCATGTTCCCGGTGAAATTTTAGTGTAAACACAAAATTAACTGCTAATATTGCCCAATAAGAAAGAACAATTGTTTCAAGAAAAGTACTCTGTCTTTAATCCTACTTCCAAAAAGTACTTCAGAATTTTGTAGGAAGGAAAAGTTTCGGATGCCAAAGTATTTCTGAACATTGCGTCACAGTTTGCAAAACATGTTTGCAAATTATGGTGTATAGGTCACAGAATTCATTCATCCAACAGGCTCTGTTCATTTCTGGTAATGCTTATAAAATATATATTAACTATACAACCTCATGTAACCTCCTAATGTTTTAGCCACAATTGAAATATCCTGTATACTTACACTGTCTTGGGTTACAGAATCCCCTCTTAGCAGTCACCGGGCTTCTGTCATAGAAGTCTACCAGTAGGGCAAGTATTTTCTGTCTATCTAAGATACCAACCTAGACAAAAAGATTACAATTATTAGGGTATTTTTCCTGTGGTTCTTGGGACTTACATCAACATTTGCAGCACTACAAAGGCACCGTTAGCTAAGAATTACCTATGACTGAAAATTATCCATTACCAGAACATCCGTGCAAATTTCAAAGAAGTGAATTTATTTCATAGAGGCAAAAATTTCTTCTCTGGGCTTAGCTGGAACTCCTCATACATATTACTTCGCAGGCACATCTTCTTGCATATTCTTGACAAATTACAGTTGGATGATTGTAACCACTTCTGCCAAAGGAGTTCTTCATGTAAAGATCAAAGCTTCAACATTTCACACTTGCAAGACAGATATTGATTGCCTGACAGTACTATGGAAGAATTTTCACATATTATGGGCTGTGCTGTATTATGTTAGTTACTGCATATCGTAGTTTGGTTTTGTGCCCCATCATTTCCTTTGAAGCATTATATGTTGGCAACAGTCTGGGAAAATAATTAGTTGAAAAATCTGAGCTATTATGACAACCTCCCTAATTTCCTTTAAAAATTCAAACACATTTGACCACAGAGGTGAGAGAGGTATCAGTAGTTCCAGTGCAGAGGAACATGCAGAGTTTATTAAGTCCTTGTTACTCAGGGTGAGTGTATGCAGACAATAAAACCAGGAAAAGACAATGAAATGGGTCATTTCCATTCAGGAAATTGTGAGTTTAAAAATTAAAGCAAATCTAAACGATTTCAAGTTTTCCATTTTATGATGAATTCCTGTTGTCATTATTTCAGTCCTGCCCCCTTTGTACTCTCCCTCTCATTAGTGAAATACAGTAGTTAATTAGAGAACAGATTTACCTAAGTTCATTATTTGTAGCAAGTAGCTTTCCAACTGAATTATTGATTTCCTTTTCACATTTTGTTCTTAGATTAAAAACTGCAAAACGTAATATTCACCAAGCTTTTAATTCCTTGTGAACTTTTCCTGCCCTTAGGCTGAAGAAATAAAGGAAGAAGTTTGCTGCTCTTTTCTGGAAATGAGCGTAAGATGATGGTTATTTACAATCTAAAACCATAATTAATGGCATCAATGTGAGGAACAGAGGATTTGAAAACAGCTGAGAGATACCCTTGTGGTGTCTCTACTGGTGAAGTGCCCCCCGAGGAAGCCAATACTGAAAACTAAGTGAATACATCACATTTTCTGTTACTGCAACTCCTTTCCTCTACAGGGAATGGAAAGCTTTTTGCAAATTCTGAGGGAAAGATCAGAACTGAAATATAAACAGCCGCCCAGTCCAGTTTTAGTGTTTCAGACTCCTGTAACTTAATTCCTGCTGGTAAAAAAATGCTGGAAATTACAGTTGAATTTCAGGCACATGTGGGCTTGGAACAACAAATGTCAACACATAATTCTGTTCCTAAACTTACATGATGTAGGCCCTCATTCCCAGTATCTTCATCTTTTTCACATTAATATACAAATATGTTTCATGCTCCCGTGCAAATATTTATGCTGTTTGTTTTTCAGTTGAATATATCGGATGGGATTCTGCATCCTTTTCATAAATACACAAACACAGTTCTGAAGATGTTACCAGATCACTGTGTAATATTTGGATTCTCCATTCAGTATTTCCATTACACACACTTAAGTTTCCCCTTAAATTTCCTCAGCTGTTACTTGTCACAATCATCTGCTGGTTGCCTTGAAGTTGGCAGCACTAATGCAAAGCTTTATTTTATTAAAAAGGTAAATCAATGAATGAAGTATTATTAAAAGGAAAATAAAAATGTTGGTTTTGATTCAGATACTTTTTTGTCATGTTAAAATAATATGCTTGGAGGATTTAGATAACATATTCTAGAAGAGTTTTGTGATTTAGATTAAATAATTTTATTTTTATTTCTAAACCCAGTAAATTCCTTATAAGAAATTACTCAATATGAATTATGGGTATATTTTCCACCTTGTTTTAACATTTAAAATTTATACGGATTTGCCATTCTACCAGAGGTCCCTGTTATTTCAGGACACTTTTCCTTACAACTTACCTTGGGAGGGACATGTCACAGTAAAGCTATCTATAGAAGAGAGGAGTGTAACAACAGGAAAACCTGTTCCAAGTTCCAATACCCAATTACGCTCTCTTTTGGAGTTCCTAAATGTTTCTTTGTACTTCGTATGTGACTGGGGAAGCTGATGAAAGGTTCCTGCCCATCAGCGCTTCGTACTGAGTCTTGTCGGCAGGACAGGTACAGCATCCACTATAAATAACAGCAGGCCATCTGTGTTTGTACAACCGCCCAAAACTTGTCTCCGCTTTTAACAAGTGCCAGCTTTAGTGGCTGGAGAGTTGAAACATGTTGACCCAATTTTCTTGTCACCTAGATATTGGCAGGTGATGATTCTCAGTTGTTTTCAGCAATGCTCTGTGATCTATGAGTAATTCCTTTAGCAACACAAACTAAGCCAGGCTTGCCGTTTAATCAGTGATAGGTCAGTGTTTAATCGCTTGATTGTTTTTCTGGAAATGTGATGTGTGTATCTTGAGCACCACAATATGCTTGTTAGCGAGCAAGATGGGAAGAACAGACGTGCAGAAAAGGTCATGAGAAAGCAGACTCTCTTGTTGCTGTACTGCAAGAAAGGTAATCAGAAGTGTCTCTAACTTCATTAGTTTGAAAACTGATTTCTAACTAAACTCAGTTACATTTAAAAATCCCGGGCTTAAAACATCCCTGAAAATTAATGCAGATTCTGTTATAATGTATAAAAGAAACTATACTTGATACACGTGAGCACAGAGAGACAATAAGCTTAAAATTCACCAAGCTGTTGCCTTTTTGGGCAACAGAGCAGTGGTTGAACTGTGTTTTGGTAATGTCTTGGAAAGTTTCTGCTTCACTGTATAGTCCAGGCTGTTCTCGCAGAGCTGCCATCCTTCTGGATGCATGCATTTGAAATCATAATAATGATCATGTGGATACCTTCTAATTTGACTGTAATTTAAACACTGCTTTCTCAGCTCCCTGGCCTTAATTGCAACTCACTGAGGCAGCCAGCCACACTCACCATGCAGACTGGAATAACTGCCTGCTACCAAACAAATGTAAATTAGGAACTGAAACAACTGCTTTGCTGTGCTGTGCAGAATGAGTACTACAGGTAATGGATCACATTCAGGTTGCAGAAGTCCTTGGGTTAGTTTGCATCTTTTATCTTCCCTGTGGGTACAGTATGGCAGGACTTATTAGAGCTATACAAAAGAAACCAGGTCAGGTTTAAAAGAACTGCATGGTCCACGCTACAGTTTAGTGAATTCAGTTTGCAGGGCAAGGCTACTTCAGAGGCTAGAAACAGCAACCATGTTTGTGCTCTGACCATTTTTTTCTGGGCAGCGATGGCGGCTGTGCTGCTAGCTGCTCACTCTTGTTATGTTGTGCTAGCATTTTGGCTCTTTGCCTCTGAGATTCCACTGGGATTAGTAGCATGGAGGTGGTGATTACTGCCGCAGAAATAATAGGAAGAAAGTCACATTAAAACATGAAAAGGAAAGAAGGGATCCTTTAAAATGCATGGCAAAGATAGGACTCAGCTTTATGTATTACTCTACCCAGGAGGATCCATCATAGCTCTTCTTGACAGAGCAATAGGAAAATCAAATGTCTTCTAACTGAGAAGTAGACACATTTCTTTCCTCATCCCTGAAACGACAACTTGCCTGCTGTTCTCTAAAACACACCATTGGTGTTGAAACGTGCTGTGTAATTCCATTCTCTTAGAGGTACTGAGAGGTACTGACATTATTACCATGACATTGTAGAGCATAGTTCATTCTGGGTAGGCATGCTGTAAACAACACTGGAGGAGTGCTGGATGGAATATATAATTTATGTAGGGGAGAAAACTGTAAGATTATGGCAACCATTTGCTGTGTAGTAGCCAGCAACTGGCTAACAGGCTACTCAGAACAATTACCATACTTTTTGGACAAAGACCAAGTTTTTAGCAAAAGCTTCTGCCATTGATTCTTCAGCTCCTACTATTTACTGTTTTTCTAATATATCTATCTTTTTTTTTTTTTTTAATGGGGATGCAGGTGTATTCAGAGGATGATAGAGTTTAGAGCTGCTGAAAACCAAATTATGGCTTTGAGTTCCAGTTCCAGCTCTGTAACTGACTCATTGTATTTTAATTTCCTGCCCATAAACTGTGGCTAAAGTTCACAGTACTTTTGTCAGAGAGGTTGTAAAGATAGATTATTTTGCATTTTAAATTTAAACTATTATGAGATTTATTGATAAAAGCCCTAAAGGTGTAAAAATTAATGCAACATAATTAACACTATATATGTTACTATTGTAGTAATGTGCACATTTGTTAAGGTCAATCTAAATCAGGTTATCGTTTCTGAAGTACAGCTGAATAGACAAATTAGCACCCAAACATTCTGAACGTGCTGTGGGAGCAGGTAATGACCATAAGTAATAAACTTCACGGTTAATTTCTTCTCCAGACTCATCGAACTTCGGCCCCAAGTCATCACATTAGGTCATTCAGTTTCTAAATTCTTATAGGCTATTGGCTATTTCTATGTCTAAGAACTATGAATTTGAAGACAATGCAGCAGGTATTGTCCTCTAAAATAATGCTGAGTAAGCACAAAAAGAGTATCTGGAGTCATGAAGAATAAAAAGAAGGCAGTGACCCAGAGAAATGCCAAACTGGTAGCATCACCGTATTGAAATTAGGTTGAGAGCTGCTTTGCCTACCTTTCCATAATCACAATCTAGGAATACATCAGTAAACATTTGCCTCCACACATCATGTCTTATTGCTTCTTGGAAGTCATCAGCAGACTGACAGAGATGCTTCAGCATGTCTTGGAACATGTCATTTGAAAAACGTTCCATGTAGAAATGGATGTACTATGGAGAGAAAGCAGCAGTGTAAATGGTTAGCTTTCTTCAGGTATTTTCAGCTTTATTTGAACTCTTAAATACCTATTGAATGCAATGAAATATATAGGAATTTGTCATTTAATCTGCTAATGTAATGCAGGCTTGGTGCAAGGATGCTACACTGCCTACTTTGCTCTTTTTTCAGAAGCAGCAATGTTCTCCAAAAAAGCCTGTGACACTGCTGCACTAGGCACTGCTCAAATGCATATTGAACAGTTCCTCTCCTGGCCCAGAGGTCACTTATCATGTTCAGTGGTTCAGAGATGCTGGATCAGAATCCCTCCTGTGAAATGTCATTGCTTAAGCTAGGTTATCTCAGGGAGGATATAAGTTCTCCATGGTTTTCTGCAGCATTTAGTATTCCTGACTTTACTCCCAAGGAGGCATTTTGAACCATTAGTTTTTCCAGAACTGACAGTCACTCAACTCTCTAATGCCACAAAATGACTGTTGCCCACAATTTCAGTGTTTAGAGAACCAGTCTGGATACAATAAAAAAGGGAAAGAACCTTTTGAAAATGAGCCTGCTGTCACCTAAGTCCTCTGACACTGGGAATACTACTGACTCGAGATTTATTTTAAGTTCTAGCCTTGGAGACACTTTAACACTTTGGATTTATAGCCATGTGGTTTTTATGAGCAAAAGCAATATGGTTCTAAAAATGTGGTGTGCATGACATAAATAATAATGGCCATCAGAACAAACCACAATCCCAAAGCCTGCGCTGAATTATTGTAGCAGGTTTCTGGAGCCAGCCACAGTAACAGGGAACCTATACAGTTAAAAAGAGGAATTTGCAAACACAGAATGTTTCCCATTATCCCATTTTTAGAGTACGGATACCTGACATAAATGCTAGAACATCTTGGACTTGTTGAAATGCCGCACAGGCATTAACGAACTGAAATATTAATATATGTTATTATTATTCATGTCTATATTGCATAATTTCCAAGTATATGGGACAAGTGGAGAAGAGAGGAAGAGCAGAAAAGCAGCAGCCAATGGCCTGAGGGGTGGCTGGTGGGAAAGAAGAACTCCTAACGCAATGTGTGGTTTTTCTGCATTTCAGCATAAAAAGAGAGGATGTAGGTGGGCTGGAGAGAAGGTGGCAGATCTGGGGCTACGTGTATCTTAGTAGCTTTTCAGAGCTATTACAACCTGGAGCCCTGTGACAGATGAACCTTAGAGATGACAGCAGTTGGGAGGAGGCAGGTTGGATAAGCAGCTTGTTATTTTGTATGTCATCTTGATGACACATCCAAAGGCTTGGGTATTAATACTGCTGTCTAACAGCTCCACAGAAAATTTTTTAGAAGCGTATGTTTGGCTATGTGGGCAGGAGGAACTATCGTAGAGTCATAAGCTTTTCTTAGCTGATGTGTGTAAAGCATTCTACTGTGTAAAGTGCCATACACATAATAAGCATACATTTCTTTATTATTAACCAAAAGATTTTGACACCCATCAGAAGAAAGCTGGCACACCTCCTTCTTGCTATCCAGTGTGAGACCTTGCTGTAGTTTGTCAACATATTATCATCAATAATAATGGTCCTTTGCTTTTTGTTCCTGCTGATCTCAAAAGAAATCGAGGAAGGCAGATGCAATGATGAAAAATATTCTCACCTTTAAAGCCTGACTCTGACCCTGCAAAGGCAATGTGAGTATTTCCCTTGGTGTCGATAGCTTTGTGTCAGACCACTGGGGGTTCTGCATGTTAAAGTACAAAGCCTGTGAAATAAACTATTAAGGACTGGTCTCTGGGATTTAAACGCTTTTAATATAAACGACCCCACGAGCTTGTCATGAAGGATGTAAAAATACAACAGCCACTGTTTTGCATGTCTGAAAAAAAAACCCCAAACCCAACAACGATGTGTGAGGTCTCTCTGCTGAGTGTCTAACAGCCTTCAAGTAACCCAAAGCTGCACTGAATTCAAGGAAGAAAAAAGAAAAAAAAGCACCGTTTAATTTTAAGGTCCGTTAAGAAGCAATGCTTTCCACATGTGAAAGGGCCTAGACCCGTGTGGAGAAAGACCATCCCTCTTTCTGGTTTTGGTGGATGATGCAAACTGATGAACAAAGGTAAATTGTGGCTGAGGATTAGAAGCAGCCCTGTCCTGAGAGCGAGGCCTGTGATTATGGAACAGTTCCCAAGGGAAGTGATGAAAGCCTCATGATTTGATTCAATTAGAGCCGGACTGGAAAAAGCACCAGAGAATATATTCTGAGAGCAATATTGCACTGACTGGTAAATCAGACAGCTTGACAGTCCATGTCTTTTGTGCTTCTGATCTCTGTTGTCATATCTTTAATTGAGTTAAAAAAAAAAGAGTACACAAAATATATTTAAAAACATTTTTCTAATGTTAATGGAGCATGAATTCATTCAGTGCTTATACACGTACCATAGGGGTTATGGATTGATGCTTCATTTCACTGACAAAAGCAATTCTCTGGGCTCCCATTACCCACAATAGTTTTCTTAATTAAATGCAGTTACTCTGAGGTTAAATTTGAAAATACCTCATTTCAAGCTTAAAAAAGCCTTCAACAAGTTATCATAAAAATGCATCTCTGTGCAAAATACTGAACATGTGAGTCTCCTGAGAGTGAAGAAGGCACAAAAATCACACATGGTTGCCTGAAATTAGTCTCTGCACAGCTGCTTTATACTCTGTTTTTAATTATTGTAACAGCACCCACTAGCACTGCTGCAATTGAGGGTCTGTCATTATTTCTATTCTAAACATCCCTTTTCACAGGTTTAATTACTCAGCCATAAAATTTAGCTCTGTCGTAGGTAGAAATGGCTGGCAAAGTCTTGGCCTGGAGAGTTTGTCAGTAAATTTAGTTTGAACTGATTTGGTTGTTTTGAAATTGATGAAGAGCAGAGTAATGGGGTGAAACTTCCAACCACATTCCTTGATTTTCGTGAGTTAAAACCACACTTCTGATGTTTCTCAATGACAGCTTTTGATTTTAAAACTGCAAATTTTTCAGCCCAGTTATGCTTTTCATACATATGTGGCATTTGTTGCAGTTTGCTTATGGTTCAGGCCAGTAATAGTTCAGGGCAAAAAATGGTAGAGCTTCTCATCCCAGTTAATTACTTGTTATGTTTATTCCATGGTTAATAGAATTTCCTCAGAAATAACAATACTTTCGGGACAGTATTAATTACTTCAGGCTAATGGTTATATTGCGACAGCAAACCTCACTTGAACAGCCAATGCAAAATCACAAGTGATTCCAGGTTTGTCTCCTTGCAATGTATTGGTGACAGAGGGCTTTGGCATTCTAGAAAGTGACCGAGAGGGATGTCGTAAAACCCACTGCTTCGAGAGTAACTTCTCACAGAGCAGCACAGGCTGCAGCTCTAAGAAAAGCCAAGTACTTCCTCCTTGCTGGCCAGAATGGAAGCCTTGTGCCAGCAGAGGATGGATACAGCGATGGAACATGAAATATCCTGACACAACCAGTTTCCTGGGATGCTGGAGAAGGGAAGCCCTTCACTTACTCAGCTGTCCACAAGGAAATGCTACTACTTTGTGGTAAACATCATATTCTGAATCAAAAGCTCTTATTTCATTTCTCACCTCTGTGAATTCATCTATGTTTACTTTTTTTTCCAATGTGTCTATGATTTCCAGCTTCCTGTCATAGTTTGCTAGTAAAAAATGGAGAGAGATTGGTTTAGAAAGCAAACAGTTGTGGTTTTGCATATTGTACACATTTTTTGCATTCTGTATGTTACATGAACTTTTTCCTCATGTTGGATTACATTTATTTGAGGCTATCCTACATAGTAGCTGAACCATCTGAGTGTATAGAGGCTATCTAAATCTGATTCTTACATATTTCTCTTGCTAAGCATCTGCACTTACCTATTCAGAACCATATAGTCATATTTATTCTTGACATACGTTGGTGCAAATTGCAATGATTTTAACAGCACTTACAACTAATTATGTAAGGCAATAAATTATTTTTGATTTAACAAACAGATAAAACTGACTTAAAATTCTGGGGACATGGATTCTGCTTTGCAAGAGAGGAACCTGAAAATCCTAGTAATTTTCCCAAGAAGCTCTGTGGGAGTATTTCTACAGATTATGATAGTCAAAACTGGCTTTTGGTCAGCTTCTGGGCTGCTATAATGGAACTGAGAAGGTATGTCAAGTGTCTGCACAGATTTCTGAATGAGATCTTTGAGCACAGGCACACTATTTCTGTGGGGATTATTTTTCTGTTCTTTCTTCTACAATATATCAGGAATGATGAGAAAGTTCACCTGCATTTATCTCTTGTTGGTTAAGACATTCCTAAAATGTACATTATCTTTATTAAACTATAAACCAAAGCTTTATGTTCTGTTAATGTATATTGGATGCTATAAAATAAAATACATTAAGAAATGGAGCCACACTATTAGTGAAACATGACATAAAGCACCTCCAGCATCTGTAGAGCAAGCATCTGGACAGAAGCTTCCTTCAGTCTCACGTCTCAGTATCTGTTCACACTGGAGAGCTACAGCCACCACAGCAGGAGCACAAGGGCTGTGTTTGGCATTTGTACAACGTACTACCAATATAGGATGATTACTCAGAGGAACAATTCTGTAATATAGAATGGGCTGAGCAAGGGCAAGCTCTAGACAGAGATGACTCCAGCAGCAAGCAGAAATGCACTCTGGAGGTTGCCTGCTTCTCATCCCATCTTCCAGCAGAGGCAGATTTGTTATTACTGATGATCATTACAGGCTATCAATGTAAAGGGCTGGCAGCGGGCTGTATGTTGCCACTTCAATATTCCTGGCTCTATCTATTCAATTATCATTATTTAGGGAGGTCAAGTGTAAGCTATGTAAAGCGGACAGGAATTATGGAAATCTTTCTGTGCTGAGTGCTCTGATACAGAGGCCCTTGTGCTGTGCATCCCTGGCATGCCTGGGACTGGCAAAGGGAATGGCTAGACAAGATGGGTGATTTGGTGGAGCGTTAGGTAAGCTTCAGCATTTTCCCTGAAACCATAAAAGGTAACAACACTGTCAGACTTTTAATTTTTTCAATCCCACCTTTCCTCCATACCTCCCAGTATGCCAAGCTGTCCGTGGGATTTCCAAGACCTCCCATGAGACAAACACTGTGTGATAGGGCAGGTGAAGGAGGAGGTTGTTACAGTGATTCTTAAAAATGGTGATAAGTACATGGCAATGTCTGGCTAATGTAGAATTTAAGTGGAAAGGGCCTGCATCTGATCTTTCTATCTCTCTGAAAAATTTTTTAAACTTCTCTCTGTACTTTTCAAGATCATATTAATGAACTACATGATGGTTCAGACTCTTTCCAATCTGTCTGAAGATTTGTAGTTAACATCCTAGCTGGTGTAACTACCCTTACAGATTCTTTCTCTATTATCAAATCCATTTGCTGTTTGCTCACAGTTTGCATCAGAATTCAGACCACAAGAAAAAAGAACTAAAGGAGACACATCAAAAGCTTACCTTTTCTCACATCTATGGGAGTAGAAGCAATGACATCTGAAAAAGACCTCAGGGCACTCTGAACCTACAAATCAAGGTAATAGTCAAAGGCCTGTTTCATGCAGACAACAGTAGGCAATTACTAAAATAAATCACCCAGAATAATTAGTTGTATGGGCCAGCCATGCTTCTTACCACGCATAGGTGGGCCCTGTTAAACGTAGACCTTGTCTTTGTTGTGTTGTGCGTAAACACAGGACAATTTCCTAGGGGCCTTGCGTGACTTGTAAGAAAGATACTTGTACCGAGAGATGTATTACAATTACTGCAAATCTCATCTTCTCTGAGCTTCAGTATCAATTTGTATGAGTCATGGGTGAAAGAAGATTTAATGGAAGACACAGGAGAGCAAGAGTGTCTGCCGTAGACCTTTTTAAGGGGATTCTGAGGTGTAACCAGCTGCAGAGAAGGATATCCAGTGATGAGGTATGTGTCCAACAAGCTCAGGAGTGTCTGAGTACCTCACAGGGCATTTAGCTTCCCGGGACGTCTGTGGAGAATGCATTGCAATCCTTCCATGTGGTCATGAGGAGCCAGGGCTTGGTGAGGCTAAGTGGTAGACAGCGACCTGCACCCTGACCCTAAGGGATGTCAGAGCTATTACCCATCCTTGTGTTCCATGCTGCCGTGCCAGGGCAGACTGCACTATCACAATCTTCCTTTTCCTCCTGTCTGGAACAATCGTAGCAGTGTGTTAACACAGATCATCCCCAGTTACCAATGCAATCGGAATTCTGCCACTGACATCCACTGTCCACCTTTGAACTGAATTGCCAGCACCTCCTTTCTCATCTCATTCACCTGAGACTTCGTATTGTCCACCTGCTCCCTTTCCTTACGTTTGTTCTTTGCCTCAGACTTCATCCTGGCCAGCCTGTAGGACATGGGAATACGGTTTAGAAAGATACCATCATAAATATATTTAAGATAGATTAAGCCTACCCCGAAGAACAAAAAGAAAGGAGATAAATTCTTGTCCTTTTAGTACAAGCAGATTTTTCTCCAAAGAAATACTTGATGTTTGGGGCATAAAATTACTAGTGTGACTATTGGACTAGGTGTCAGTAATCTGTGTTTTCAGAGGGCAGCTCCAAGGAGGTGAGAGTATTTGTATTCTGACGTATCATCTCCTGAAATCTAGTGTGACTTTGAATCTGAAGAAATAACCTCTGTGTGTCAGATACGTGCATGTAGAGAGAGCCTCTTGTAGAGTGTACGGTTGACATTTAAGGGAAAATAATCTGTACAGCTCTCTTAGTTTGTGTAGTTCCAACAGTGATAAATTTTACCTTCACATTTATAATGGCATTAATCATTTATTGTGGAGACATCCTTCAATTTCCTTTCAATTTCAGCAGGAACAGGGGTGCCTAATTTTGCTACACTTGATTTACCAACAAAATTGCATCAGTATGTATTTGTCTCAAAGCCTAAGTACCATTTCACATGAGCACTTCACTGGCAAAGAACAATGTTCAAGGAAATTTCTGAAGCAGTCTCACACAATAAAGTCCTTACTGCCTTAAGACGGGGATAATACACCAACCTCTCTGTCATTTTGAACACATAGAGTCTGCAAGCTCGGACTAAAAGTACCTCCCTTTCCTCTTCCTTCCATTTTCTTTGCTTCTCTAATCACCCAGCCATGTTTTTCCCAATCCTCCATTTCGCACAACAAAAGAACTGAATAAAATTGATCCAATAGAACTCATCTGCTTTGGTTTTTACTTTGTCATTTATGAAATGGAAAAAAAGCCTTGAGGAAGTTCAAAGTGGTTAGAGCCAAGGGATCAGTTCATATAGGGAGAATAGCTCCTGCTCACGGAGGCTGCTGGACTCTGCGTTGAGCCCTGCGCACCCCTGTGGCTCTCACACCCTTATAGCTAGTCAGAGTAAGGGAATTGCTCCTCTTTTGTACCTGAGAACACACTAGTCAGAAACTATATTTTAACTAATGATTTCTGCTTCCTTCCTCCCCGTTTCACATATTGTGAAGATTGGCTGATCCTGTCCCTGCACCCTTCTCTTGCTATGGGGTCATCCTAGAAATTATAAAACAATGATATTTTCAGTAATGAATAGAAAGGCCTGTTTAACATGTTACAACAATACATTTTGATCACAGACAGTTTTATCACTAGATACTTATTCTTCATGGCCACTTATCACAGAGGTTTCTTAATGAATAACTGGGTTCCTTAATCAATCGTGGGTATTGCACAAGTGCCTGCTCAGGCAGTTCAGCCTCCGGCACTTTGATAGCAGGGGAAGGGTAAAATCATTTCCTGTCATCTGACTCCTTCAGACACAGCAAAGAGGAGATATGGAGCAGCTACCAAGCTAAAGGCACTAACAGATTTTTCTCCAATGTATGCTACAGATGCAAAGAGAAAACCACACCATTTCTAGCTGCAGCTCCTCCTCAGGAGTGGTCTGCAAGCTGAAAGCAGAGCTAACATGATGCTAGGAGCTGCCATGGTGCTCTGGAGATTAATTTGGGCAGTGCCCAGCACAAGTTACATTGCATGATGTACCTCCATTGTGCTGCAGTTTTGCATTTATTTCTAGGGTCCTAAACCACCAGGCAGCTGCATCCTCTGCCTGGTGTCCCTGGTGTGGGACAAAATGTTTGCCCCCTAGACAATAATGGCAAAACAGTGCTGGGCACCCGGTTCAAAGTGAGCTCATTTCAGTATTAGACATTTCCAGAAAACATGAGATGGCAGCAAGGGTGACTTCTCCCTGCAGAATGAAACATGTTTCTTCAGGAAGACAGCCGCCTAACTCCCACACAAGGATGGGTGACTCAGAGTGAAGGACTACCATCCCTGGACAAATAACATCTCTGCTTCAGGTACCAATCCATTTGGATAAGGAATTTCTCCCATCTGTTCTCCTGCATGCCTTGACTCCCAGTCAGGTGGCAGTTAAGGAGAGACTGGAGGAAGCCTGGCAGAGCTGACTGAGGACTGATAAGCTTTAGAGAAGAACCCGTGGTGAAATCCTGCCTTTCCTGAAGGTAATGTCAAGGCTCCCGGCAGCTCCATTGGGCCAGAATTTCAATCCTCATCTTTCTGGTGCTTATGTGAGAGATTGTGAGCCCAGACTGGCATTTCTCTTGTAACATTTTTTTCCTGTTTAGAAAGTCAGTGACTTATATTAGGAGTCTCAGTGCTACATGGTGTCGATAAAATCCTCTGTGCTGCTGTGGTTTAAGAATCCTATGCAAATCCCACAATACAGCCATCACAAATATGTAAATCCTGAGCTGCTGAGAATGCAAATCCCATGATACTACTACCAACAGATATGCAAAACCTGCTACAGCTATGGCTACATAAACACCCCTGGCAGTGCTGTCTACGGAGAGATTGATTTCTGCGAGTCTTGGTAGTCACTTCCTTTGCATCAGCTCTGATAGCTGCAAATTGAGAACCTGTCTCCAAATGTAAACACGGACTTAACAGCCAAGGCCAAGATAACATGGCACTGGTAGGCAACACTTTGCATGCTACAGGAAAATCTGACCTCTCCAGAAATAAGCTCTGATTCACAATGAACGCTAAGAGTATTTTAGCAGGAAAAAAACCCAAAAAAAACAGACCCCCAAAACCAAACCAAAAAAAAGAACCAAACCCCCCAGGAAATTTTATGTATAGTAATTCAATTTCTTTTGCAAAATAAAAATAAGCCATGGTTCTGAACTTCCTGCATCCAGGCGTCCCTCTGTGAAGCAATATGAATGGTGAAGCAGGCCCCAAAACAAAGGTGTGGCAAGGCTGGCACCCTAAACATCCCCTCAGAACAGCCCGTGGCTGAGTGAAAGTTCACTGAAAAAGAAGATGTTTCCCTGAATCATTTGTTTCAGTGGACCAGCATTTAAAAATAAAAAATTTTAAAAAATTGAAAATCTTTTACCGGCTCTGGTTGTACTACTGTGTGTCTGCTTATGAAGAAAAGCCAAAAAGCTCAGCTCTTACACACTGACCATGATCAGTCAGTTAGAATTATTTTTATCTGTGGGGAAAAAGGAGGTAAGTGACTGTATGAAATTCACTTATCACACTGCTTTAGTTGTATTCACACAAGGCGTGTTCCTATGAACTGTAACAGTATGTGGACTAGAAACGTGGAGAGACAGAAATTCAGAGCGGTAGAGAGAGATTTAACATATTCTTTTATTCATTATAATACTGGGAACTTCAATTATGTTCATTTAGAGTTTATGCATAAGACGTCTCAGCATTTACTTCCCTCATTCTTGACACCAATGAAAAAAAACCCTGAAACCAATTTTCAAGCTGTATGTACCATTTATGCAAATAGAAGAGACAGCCATTCAAATAGAAGTCATTATTCTACAAACACAGATATAGAATAAAGTGATCTAGTAGTGAATGAGTAATTTTGACATCATTCACAATCACCTCTGGGTCATCTATAAACACAAATGTTCACTTTATATTTTTCTGAATAAAGCCATTATTGTTCACCTAATGCACTCACATTCTAACCTTAGCATACTGTAAGATGCCACGGATGCCTTCCAATATTCATTAAATATTATACTAAAGCAAGAAGCCTAGAATGCACCCCAGAAATAAGCAACATAAAGTACGAAACAGTTTTTACTTTACAGGGAAAAAATAATCTGAAAGGCAAGGCTAAAGTAAAAATCCCAGGAGAAGGAGTTTCTATGATGTGCCAGGACAATATTGCTGTTGATTTGGTCAAGAGAAGTCATCCTGAAGGAGGAAAAGAAGGTTATCTTTTTATTAAGTTTGGAAGACTATAGAACAAATGATCTGAAGAGTCCATAGACCTTTGATACTAACACCTGTCCTAAAGAACTGCTGTCACCAACCTAGACTGGTTTGAAAGCAGTTTGCATTCCATAATTAAGATAGAGTCTAAGGAATTACATACTTGTGAAGGGCAGAATATTGCCTTAAACAGGAATAACTAGTGTTTCATTTTGTGTGTGACATGTTCTGGCATTTATCCTGCATCTAAAGTTTTAATGAGAGACAACTACCATCTCTGGCACTGTACTCCACAAGGTTCATTTTGTTCAACACTTTGCCAGCCGGGCTGCAGTTACACCGTTCATTTTGTAAAACAGACCAAGACACCAGCTCTGGTCTTGTGACCAGCCACACTTTCAACTCTCTCACCTCTCTGATGCTGTACCTGGCATCTCAGTTTTCAGCTCCTCCATGACCATCTTCATTCCTCTCAGGTACGGGCTTGGTTTTGTAGGAATACCATACTGAGGGTGATGTCTCATCAGATATTCTCCAAGAAAATTAATGGGGTTAAACTTGGTCGGTTCTTTGTCTGGTGCAAGCACATTCTTTCTTTCCACTTCCATTAATAGTTTTTCCACTCCTGGGATTAATGTAGGTAAGAGTTTGTCAAGCAAATAGATGCGAGTATCTAGTGACTCTTTGTCTTCACTGAACCACTCTTTGGATAGCCAGTCACAGGGTTCCCTCTTTTTTAACTTTTCTTCTTTTGCCTTTTGTGCATGAATCATCTTCATCTTTGTCTCCTGCAGACTCAGACACCTCTGCTGTACCTTTTCATAAAAACAGTCTTTCCACGGAGCATAATTACTAAGACATGGCAGCTCATCATTCCCCTGATTTCTCCTCATTTCTGTGGCAGTCATATTCTTACCTCCAAGTTTGGGATGTTCTGGACCTGCAGTTTTGGCTGTTTCGGGCTGAGCAGCCATACTTCAATCACTGCAACACAGAACAAAAGCAGCATGTTATATAGTGCCAAAAGATGTAGCAGTGTCCTAGCAGATGACACAGGAAGAAAGTCTGTTGTTAGGCATTAACTAATATTCTTTCTCTATGTTCCTTTTTTTATTGTTGCTGTTGCTTTGTACTCTTAAATAAATACAGCCTCTTTACTTCAAAGATCAGTAAATGATTTATAAAGATTAATTATGTATCACAACAGCCCTCGGAGACAGAGGAACTAAATAAGCATGTTCTTTCTTACAGGAGAAGAAACTGAGACACAGAAGAGAAGTGATTAATTCCAGGTCACTTAGAAACTCAGAAACCAAGCGGTGAACAGTGCTTGGAAGTCTTGTCCCCCAGTTCTAACCAGTGGATTCCTCTTACCCCTGGTATCATTATTTTTGTTTAGGTCCCATTCCATGCCTCCAGGAAATCCAGTGAATATGAAACAAAGGAAGCAAGTAATGGAAAATTCCAGATGCCTAGCAGCAAGATTTCTCTATCCACGTGCCTTCTTCTGCTTCATCTTTTCTGCAGCTGTGAAAAACAGTGAGGAAGCTTGTCTCATAGACTACTTAACTTCAACTTTGGCAACTATTTTTTCCTCCAGACATTTTGTTAAGGTAACAAGGACATAGGTCTAGGGGTCAGCAGAGCTCCTACAAAAAGCGAAATTCTGTACCATATGTTCTGTAACTAAGCTGTTCACAAGCACTTCATCTTGTAGATTATGCTGTAAAAGACAGACCCACAGAGAATTGCAGATATGTCCCTTTACAATTTCCCAAACTCCACTGTTTTCTTCTCAAAATGTTCATTCTGTGAAGTATCAGGAAGAAACTGAGATGCTCACAAGACACAATTTGAAAACTATTGCTATATGTCTCCACGCATAACTGTCTGCACCTGTAATGGGACTCAGACATACAGAATGGAGCAGAATGTCGCCTAACTACTCGATTTAAAGCATGAAAAATCACCAGCGTGCTGTAAAAACCTCAGCTCGGTGTTCAGCAACACTGGGGGTGATATTAACAGAGAGATCCTAACACCTTTCCAAACTAAAGATGAAACTCCACTCTGAACTTGCTGCCCCACTATCCTATTCAAGCTCTTATTTAAAAGTGCTTTTCACTAAGGCCTTTCAGTATCCATAGCAATACCATTGCTTTTGATATGTTTTGCTCTCCATATTTAAGCATTTGTAGCTGTTCTGAAGAGAGTTCAGCCTTCCAGGAAATGCATAAATATGATCTACAGCCCTCCTGGCACACAAATGTAATTACTAATATGTTGACCTTCTGGTTCATAACCACTGTTTGAGTCCAAATATTGCTTGGATAGGTAGGCTACTTCACAGCACTAAATTTCTATGTCTGTTTTCTTGATGGGCTTGTCAGCATCTTTTGGTAATTTGTTTTCAAACATGATTACCTGCTGGGGAGTGAGATGGATTTATGGATCAAGCTGCCTGCCTGACCCACACAGAGGGTTTTAAGATGGTAGCTGGTTTTGCCACCGAAGGACATGAGCTGTAAAGGAGTCCAGATTTATAATGGTAGAAAGGAAAACCTGTCAATCCTGTCAAATTTTTCCTTTCCTAGGTGAGCTTCTTTCAATAAGCTGTAAAACCAGACTGTTTCTGGTTCAAAGCAGGGTGTTAACCAAATGTTCTGGTCACAGTCCAAATCAGCTGGTTTTGTTGTGCCAAAATAAACTGTACTTGCAGTTTCAAATACTTACGTTATTTTTTAACATCCTTTATGAAACCGCTCTGCAGTTTCTGTGCAATGTTAAAGTGACAACTGCATGCTGCTTTATGAGGTGGCTCATTCTGAATGATGATGAATGTATTTTCTACACTGCTCTCAACCATTTGTTAGGATGGTTGTGAGGATTGGTAAATGTTTATAAAGTATCTCTATGTCTCTGAACAAAACAAAACAAAACAAAAAACAACCGAGTGCGACTGTTCTATTTCAATCCCATGGCATTCGCATAACTCCAAGAATGGAAGCAGGGAATAGAGAACTATGACCACTGCTTTAATGCAGGACAGATAAAGGAGACTAAGAGGGTACAGAAGAACATACAAAGAGCAGATAACTGTTAAAATAAACAACAAAGGAATCCTAGAATCAGGCTCTGAAACTTGAAATTTGTGGAGGATTACAGGGACACACCTCCAGTTTGTATAAGACATCATTGGCTCATGAACCTCAGTGCTGATTTACATTAGTTGAGAATTTGGCCCATAATATATAGAACTCTCAAGGCCTATGACATTACCAAGTGGAGGCTTGATTGTCCAAATAATAGTAAGCATAGAGCACAGAGACAAGCTTTAGAAACACCCAGGAAATTTGAAATGTGATACAAAGTTTCCTGTAAGCCGTTGTTCAAGCTAAAGGCAAGATAAGCTTTTCATTATTTAGTAGGATGCCACTTTCCTGGCTCCTTTTCTGTGAGAGAAATGTTCTTGCCGGATTCCCTGCAGGTACATAAAGATTATCTCTCCGTTTTCTGTACAAAACCCAAATCTGCTCATAAATCAGATTTTTATGATTTCATTCTTACTCTGTAAGGGAATTTTGAAGGGTGGGACAGGGCCAGAAAAGACAAAAGTTTGTCTAGGTAAATGTTTTGGAGATGTTTGAGTTACAAAAGTCTTTTCAAAAACAGAGTCCAACCTCTTTGACACTCTATCACTCAGAAACAGTTTTGCCTTTCCCTAGTGTGCCTCATAGAGCATGTTTATCTCAACAATCACAAAGAGCCCAATAACTCTTTTCATACACAATCTTCTTTTCATGACAATTAAAATTTTAAAATACTTTCTCTTTTGCTTTCTGAAGCTTTGAAGAACTGTTTTTCTTACCTTTGGAGCAGGTATCAAAATAGATCTTATTCCTCCTGCTTTCAAAGTGGCTGTGCAAATGAACAGGAATTTAATATATGCCCATCTGTTCTCAACCATTAAAAATCTTAAAGTGAATTAGGGATTTCTCAGACCTGCTGTGGAGCCGGGCTGTGAGTTTTACTCCTCTGTGTGTTTGCAGTTGCTAAGCAATAATCCCAAAGGTTGCTATGTCTCTTCCACGACTCAGAATTGCTGTAGGTTGTCTTTTAGCTTTGGCAGCCCAACAGACTCTTCTGTACTGAACTTAGATTATTGCATCACATGAATGAAAATAAAATAGAATAAGAAAGACTATGAATAGCAACAGACAACATAAAGGGCACAAATAGTCAGAGAGAGAATCCACAGGTGCCCAGTGACAGGAGGTTTACCTTCAGATTCAAGGTTCACGAAATCCAGAACAGTCACGAGTCCATTACAAGCTGAACTGAGGACTGTATTAACCAGATGTGAGAATCTGAGAGATAAAAAGAAATTAATTACAAACTCAATTTAAACATTTTCAGGCTCTCTTTTTTTGTAAAGAACTGTGTCGCTTTGAAGCAGCCTTGCAGGAAAGGCATGTACAGCACTAATAATGGGGGAGATTATAGTACCATTTTGTTAGACTGCCTTTAAACCTGAATCTAAAGGAATTTGATGAATCACCCTTAAAAATTTCTCCTATATTCTTGAAGAATAATATGCAACACAGGGAAAGGAGAAGGGAAAAGACAAAAAAATCTACGGCAGCTATTCTGCACTCGTTTATACTAATGTAAATCGGGAGCCTGTTCAGTGATTTCCTTGGTGTTATGCATGCCTTCCAATTGAGAAATTTATGGCATTTTCTGCCAAGAAACGAGGTTTATCTAATGTTGTTTCTTTCTTTGTATTTTGCACTGGAAGAGGCATGATCGTTGGATTGTGTACCTGCAGGAAAACCGAACTGTGACTTTATCTATGGTATTTGTCACTGGAAGAGCTGCATGGTACCCTACCCTCTAGCAGAGTATTAATCTCCATTTTATGGGGCAGCTGAGCTTGTTGCAAAACTTGAAATAGAGGAGGTTTAATATAAATAACAGAGTTTTCCCAAAACCTGATACAGTTACTGTCAGACTCACATTTGTTCTCTAGTTCAAGAACTCTGGAGTTTTAATTGCAGACTCAAAAATGTCATTCTCTGTCATCTTCATCAAGTCACTTGTTATTTATTACAGCCCCCACAACACCAAGGTAAATAATAATTAATTTATAAAACTCTAGAATTGGAAATAGCTCTAAGCAAGTGATGTGCACTCAGAGTCCCAACATCAACCCAGTACATTTATGCTGCTCTTAAAAGAAAGTTTTAGTTTTGTTCCTAAGACCTGCCATAGAAGTTAGAAAGTGTGCATGCTCTGTACAGGTTTTTCACAAGCAGGAAATTTTCTCAGAAATTACAGTAACAATTGTACTTTAGTGGACAGTCAAAAGCCTCAATTTTTATTTTTCTTGTATACTGTCTTTTCTGGAAAGGAGGCCCCTATAGAAATTGGTAGGCCACCTGTACATAATTCAGAAAAAAGTATATGGTTGTAATTTCTATAGGTACCTTTGGCCTTTGGTGCTAAGTGTATCTCTGAAAAAATGTTTCTTCTGGACACACTTAAATACCACTAGAATGCCAAGCTTACCAGTGTGGTAGTATTTCATAGACACTACAATACTGACTTGACTTTAGAATTCAGTGTTTGCTTGCAGAGAGGAAACATAGCACAAAATCCCCCACAAAAACAGTCAACTGTCATGAAAGTCAAATTTCATGTGAAAAATACGCTGTAATAAATTATCATTTCATTGCTATTTATTTGAAAAAAACATGTATCAGAAGGAAATACGCTCATTGCAGTGTATTTCCAAGATGTGTTGAAGTATAGCATCAATTATGTCAATAAAATGAAGCAGAAAATTAGTGCACAGGAATAATTTAAAATGAGGCTTTAAACTGGATTGTGCTCTTTTTTCCTCAAAGCAGTTTGCACATGATTAACTCCTGTTATCTCTTCTCCCAGGTGGGCTTGATTTTTTCCCCTTTGCAATTCAGATTTTTGTTGCTATCATGATTAATTTACAAAACTTTTTCTTTTTTCACTATGAAACATAAATTAAAAAAATACTTTCCCTTTCCTTAAAGTTATTTTTTTATTGCCCAAACAAGAGCATACAAATAGAACATGGAAGGAGGGATCAAAACGGCTCTATTTTTATTTTTCTGGAAGTGGAATCCTGTGGGTTAAGCAAACCTTTAATTGCACCCTATTTAACTTGGCTGTTATCCCTTAATGTTTTTGCTAAGCAAAGTGTATCCTTTTATTATGCCATCAAATACTTGCACTGTTGACAAAATAATGGGCTGAATATGTCATCACAGATGTTTTGCTGGAATTGCCTCTTCTATCTTTTTTTGGTTTTCTGTGTAAGATACATTTTGGGAGCACTCTGTTGCCTTTTGCAGCTGATGCCAAGATTATGCAATAAAAGCCCTGACATGTAGTAATAGTAAGTTGTGTTAGCCAGAGAAATGTTTGCAGTGTATTAAAGAAAGAAAACAGTGAATTTTGGAAATGCGTACAAAACCAGCTTGTGTATGGCTTCACATCCTTTAAATGATATATTGGGCTAAAGCTGCAGGTGCTGACCACAGTGCTTTCAGCACGGGGAAGAATAAGGCCACAGGCTTCCAGTCTCTTTTTTGTACCAACCATGATGCTGTGACCACAGGCTGCCCTCTAATTGCTCTTTTCAATCAGAATACATCTGCCTTATAGCTTCCTCCTCCACATTTAAATTCTGCTGCTAAAAAACATTGCACATGTAAATTATACCTTTCTAATGGCTCAGAGAACCATTGCAATCTGTGATTATTGTAGTTAACAACTGATATGTTGGACCTTTAGCTAACTGTAGATAGCAACTCTATTATGTACTTGTGGTAAATGTTTTGAAAAAATGTTTGCTGTTCAAATACCTGGAAGAGCTATCAGATATATGAAAATTACACAAAAGTCTCTTTTGGAAGCTGGTTTAAATAATCATTTCTTCATAGTAATCCCTGCATGACTGTTGCTCAAAATCCAGAATGAAACACCAGTCCCAGGTGAGGGAACTGCTAGAATACTCTGGGCACTTGTAGTCTTCCACCTATCCCCTCTATCAATGCAGACATAACTGAACAGAAGCTACATGCCTTGAAGCAGTCCTATATTTGCAGGAATCCATTTGAGTGAAACAAAACAATAATCTAGATATTATGCTTTATGGAAAGGTGAAGAGCATTAAGATTCCTGTCATATGCCAGAGAAGAAAAAACTTTCCCATCCTCAAATGTGACTCCTGCCTCCACTGCAAATCATAGCAAAAACTTTACAGCAGCATGGCCTCATATCTGGCTACAACCTCAACACGGCGGCTGGTAACCACAAAGAATCTCTCTGCTAAGCTTCACGATGCTTTGTATAACATAGCACACACCAAGCACTTGAGTCCGTGCTTCTTGTGTTCCCAAAACCTTCTCCAAGGGACTACTAAGTGATGCAGGATCATTTTTACCTGAAAGAAAGAAATGCTTTGCCAGGAGACAAAAGCACTTTTTCAGTTTCACAGAAAATAAGGCAGAAAAATGTAGTTAGGAGAACAAATGCCATATTTGAGTAAAAGATAACAAAAAGCATTTACAATGAATATAGCTGCAAACCTACACGATCTTTAAAATTATTGAAAACAAAAAGGTTCTCATGCGCTCCATTATATTGTTGATCCATGCTATTTTTAGTTAACGTTTTACTTCTGTTCTTTCCTAAACTGGGTACGAACTAAATAAAAAGTTGAATAATACGGTCTGAAAAACATATGTTATGCAGTTTAGTTATATAGCTGGAATAAGTAGCAATATATTGATAGGAAAGAAGTTCTGTTGAAACTAGAGATAGAGCAGATAGAGTTTATTTCAGTAGCCACACCTAACAGCCTTACTGGTCTAGCTACGTCATTTGAAAGTGTGAAAAGATCATACACACATTCATCAGGTACATGGCGACTCACAAGCACAGAGCAGTCCTTTTTCTCCCAAATCTTGCAGCTTGCTTTATCCATAACGGCAAAAGGATGTCTGTATCTGGAACAGTCTTTGCCAATCTATATCTGCTGTATAGATACACCAAAACCACATCTGTATTGCAGATTTGCCCACAGAAAAGATATGGCATTTAATAAATAAATGTGAGGGAGGAACCGAACAAGAGGCTGCTCAGAAAAAGATACTGTTTTATTGGGAAGTTGTGGAATATTCAGAACTTGGGGGATACTAATTTAAAAGGGGTCTGGAAGGCATTTTCTTGACCTCTGTACCATAACTTGTGCGCTGCTCGCACACTCTCCATAAATATTGTGTTTCAAAATAACAACGTGATGGCTGTAAAGGGCAGGACAATGGCTCTTTGTTTATTTATGGGTTTTGCTTATTCTCCCCATGTGCTCGGATCCCACTGGGGGCTCTTTCAGACTCTTTCGTGTTCAAGACCCTGGCTTGCTGTGCAATTCACCATAAGCTCAGCTTTTGCCCGGTTTAGGCAGCCTCTCCTTCATCCTTTAGTGTCCACTAGGAGGCAAAATGCCTCATTAGCGAGCCTGGTTTCTTCATTGTCGTGAAGCCCAGGTACCTGAGCCGCCCTGCTAATTATTTTGACTGCAGGGCAGTGGGCAATAGCCGAAAGAGCTACCATGTGGCTTTTTTTGGTGCTTAGATGTACAGGGGCAAAAGAGTCTGGTACAGTCCTGTCAGTCTGGGGAGCACATGAAAGCAATAGGGACAAAGTGCCTAAAAGGAATCAATGGGTTGATACACACTCTTGACAAAGAAGTTTGCTCTAATAGCTAGACTGGCTTCTGTTTATCATATGTAGTGTTGTCATTAGATGCCCAAGACAATTCTCGATCCCAATTACCTCCTTGCCAACATTCCCACGAATTCAGTAGCACAAGGCCGAAACTGCAAAACAAATGAAGCTTAATAGTATTCCGCCCTTTGTCTCAGAACCCAAACTGTCAAGTCATATTGCATTCTGGCGATGTTTGAATGCTTTAAAGGCCTTTCAGTACTTAAAGGGGGCGCCGTGGTTTCAGTTGCGGTAGAGTTACCTTATTTACTAGCAGCTGCTGTAGGGCTATGTTTTGGATTTGGGATGGGAAATACTTTTGATATCACACTGGTGGTTTCAGTTGTTGCTAAGCACTCAAGGCCTTTTCTGCTCCTCACACCGCCCTGCTAGAGAGCAGGCCGGGAGGGCACAAGAAGTTGGGAGGGGACACAGCTGGGACGGCTGATCCCAACTGACCAAAGGGCTGCTCCATACCATGTGCTCAGCACATAAAGCTGGTGGAAGAAGGAAGGGGGGACATTTGGAGTGATGGTGTTTGTCTTCCCAAGTAACCATTACGTGTGATGGAGCCCTGCTTTCCTGGAGATGGCTGAACACCTGCCTGCTGATGGGAAGCCCGGAATTAATTCCTTGTTTTGTTTTGCTTGCGTGCACAGCTTTTGCTCTACCTATTAAACTGTCTTTATCTCAACCCACGAGTTTTTCCTCACTTTTACTTTTCTGATTTTCTTCTCCATCTCAACTGGGGAAGTGAGCGAGCAGCTGTGTGGTTCTGGCTGCCGGCTGGGGTTAAACCACGACAGGGAGCTTATAAGAAAGACGGGGACAAATATTTTAGCAGGGCCTGTTTTGACAGGACAAGGGGTAATGGTTTTAAACTAAAAGAGGGTAGATTCAGACTAGATACAAGGAAGAAATTTTTTACAGTGAGGGTGATGAGGCACTGGCCCAAGTTGCCCAGAGTTGGTAGATGCATCATCCCTGGAAACATTCAAGGCCAGGTTGGACGGGGCTTTGAGCAACCTGGTCTAGTGGGAGGTGTCCCTGCTTATGGCAGAGGCGTTGGACTAGATGAGCTTTAAATACCCCTTCCAAGCCAAACTATTCTATGATTCTATCCTTATTAGACTAGTTTTTTGGTGTTTGGGCTTGTGCATTGATGTATAAATAGGTGTTCTATGCCATTTTCATTACAGAAAGAGTTACTTTTGCTCCCTAATCCAAGGAAAAGCTACAGTATGTGAACATGAAGGCCAACTTTCACTGAGTATGGTGCCATACACGTTGTTACAGCTCCCAGTAGGATGAGCTTCAAAAAAAACCCACCCATCACCCCCATCACTTTTACATACCAGAGCGCCCTGCCAAGGGGGCACGTTCTGGGTGGCCGCAGCCAAGCTGCCACGCACAACTAAAACTCATGTCTCAGGCTGAGAGGCCAGAGAGGGAAGGATGAGATCCACAGACACACACCCCCACAGACACACACCCCCCAGCCACACACACACACAGACACACACACACACAGACACACACCCCCCAGCCACACACACACACACAGACACACACACAGACACACACACAGATGGTGACAAAACACACACCCACCCCAACCACACACCCAGAGACACGCACACAGACACATGCGCACACACACCTCAACCACACACACAGACACACACCCCAATCACACACACACAGACATACACCCAGACACACACAAACACCCCAACTACACACACACCCCCAGCCACACACACACACAGACACACGCACAGATGGGGGGACACCCCCAACCACACATCCAGACACAAGCACACACAGACACATGCACACACACACCTCAACCACACACACACAGACATACACACAGACACACACACACACACAAACACCCCAACTACACACACATCCCCCAACCACACACACACACACATGCACACACACATGCCACACAGACACATGCACACACACACCTCAACCACACACAGAGACACACAGAGACACACACCCCAACCACACACACAGACATACACACAGACACATACACAAACACCCCAACTACACACACATCCCCCAACCACACACACACACACACAGACACATGCACATACAGACACATGCCACACAGACACATGCACACACACATGCCACACAGACACATGCACACACACACCTCAACCACACACACACAGAGACACACACGGACACACACCCCAACCACACACACACTGACATACACACAGACACACACACAAACACCCCAACTACACACACATCCCCCAACCACACACACACAGACAGACACACACCCCCAGCCACACACACACAGAGACACACGCACAGATGGGGACACCCCCCCCCAACCACACACCCAAACACAAGCACACCCAGACACATGCGCACACAGACACATGCACACACAGACCTCAACCACACACACACACAGACCCACACCTCAACGACATACACACAGACACACACACAAACACCCCAACTACACACACACCCCCCAGCCACACACACACAGAGACACAGACACACACCAACTACACACACACACCCCCCCCAACCACACAGACACACACAAACACACGCCGGTGGCGCGGCAGGGGTTAACCCTCCGCCGCGGCCCGGGGTGGGGAGGGGGGGCGTTGCCTCGCTGACAGCTGGCGCATGCGCCCTGGCGCCTTATTGTGCCCGGCCGGCCCAGCCCCAGCGCGCCTCAGTCGGCGAGAGGCCGTTGGCGCGCGTGGAGCTGCTGCCCCCTGCGGCCGGCGCCGCGCCACCTCCGCTTCCCCGCCCTCCCGCCGCCGGTACTCGCCATGGAGTAAGGCCCCTTCACCGGCCCGGACGGGGGTGGGGGGGGCCCCGCCACCGCCGTTGTTGCTACCACCGCCGCCGCCGCGCCTCGATGGCTCTGGTCACGGTACAGCGTTCGCCTACCCCCAGCGCCACCTCCAGTCCTTGCGCCTCGGTGAGTCCGCCCGCCAACCGCCAGCCGGGCGCTGAGGGGAGAGCGGCGGTTGGTGGCCGTTAGGGTCCGGCGCGCGGCGGGTGCGCATGCGCGCCCGCCGGACCGCTCGCGCTCACCCCCTCTTCCCGCCGGTCGCCGGGCCCTGACAGATCCGTGTGGGCAGCGGCGGGTGGGCCGGGGGCGCTGAGGCGGGCGACCGCCCGCCTCAGCGCCCCCGGCCCACCCGCCGCTGCCCTCGGTCTCTGTGGAGGGTGTCAGACACCCCTGCGGGGCCCTGGCGTCGCTGTGGCCTGGTGACAAGCGAGAGAAGAGGCGAGGATCCCGGCTGCCCCCTCAGCAGGCCCGGGCTGAGGTGGGGGGGAAGCGGTAGGGCTCTGAGCTCCCCAGGCTCCTCAGGCACGGTAGCCCCCGGTGGTTCCCGCAGGGTCAGAGCCCTCCCTGAGGTTCAGCCCCTTGTGTAAAGGTGCCGCTGCCCTATCCTGGGAAGTGTCTAAATAAAGCAGCCTGGTTTAATTTTTGTTTTCATTGTATGTGGTGGGAGAGAGGCGGGAAGTGTGCGTGGAAGCAAACTGACATCGTACGAGCTACATTTCAAGATGATTTAATCTGACAGCACCCTCTGGGTATCTCCAGTACGTGGCCCTTCATTTGCAGAGACCTAAGATTACTATTATTTTTTTTTCCTGTTTTTCAAATGTTGCATGTAATCTTCAAGAGACTGTCAAGCCTGAGACAGATACAGAAAGGCCAGATTTCGAATCTCTGGGTTTAATGTGCAGAATGAGCAGATGTTCTTGTCGCTGCCCTGAATTGGGCAGTGAGGCAGGCTGTGAGAAAGACTTTTTGCTTTCCATGCTCTTTAAACTTGGGACAGGCTGTTGTTTTAGTATTTCTGTATTGTAAAATCTTGCATGTTAACCCGTTAAACTGCTACCTACCGATTATGTGGCTTCCTTCTAATATAACTAAGGATGAGAATGAAAATAGTGAGCTTGCTGTCACTTTCTGTGTGCTAAGTTCTCAGCTTTTTTTTTTTTTTTCCATTAAAAAACCTCATGCATTATCACACTGGTGTTATGTCTAGTTTGCAAGTGGTTTGGGGGGCAGAAGAGTTGAAATCCCAGTTGCTTCCATCCTGGGAGGGAGATGAAAAAGCCAACTACTCTGAAGATATTTCTTCTTGTGTTAGGTAACCTCTTCTGAAACTAGATCAGCTACTTGACAGGTCCTGCCTGCCCCGACAGC
The DNA here is from genome assembly GCA_017639485.1 of Pluvialis apricaria. Taxonomy (NCBI): domain Eukaryota; kingdom Metazoa; phylum Chordata; class Aves; order Charadriiformes; family Charadriidae; genus Pluvialis; species Pluvialis apricaria. Next base: position 5,445,920 of record CM030024.1, read on the forward strand.
ATTTTAGCTGTCAGAACACTTTTTCCTTTTTTTTTTCCCTCTTTCATTGCCATATCTCTCCCAAGTTATATTTATTTAGCAACACAGGTTAATTTAGCTTATATTTCTCTGCTATAAATATTAATGTGCTGCATTACTTCAGAGGTTAGTTCCCCCTTTTGACTTCTTTACCCTTTCCACTATTCCTTTTCCTATACATTTCTTGCATTTAAGACATCTTGTTGTGAGAATAGGTGGGTCTCTCTTGGCATCTTCCTTCTTTCTCCCACTTGGATGCATAACCGCTTTCTTTGTTAAATATTTGATATATCTGAACAATTAGTTGGATTCTGTAAGGCTTTCCCATCTGCAACAGCCAGTCTGTTTCCTAACTAATTAAATTAAAATTAAAACTCTACTGATTTTTGCGCACTATTTAGTTTTTAAATATATAAACAACTCCCTCCAGAGCCTGATAAATCTAGAGAATGCAGCTTTTGGTATATTTATCTATATTCTCTTTTTTTTCAATCTCATAGTCCTGAAGTGTAATCTGTACCAGTGGTCTTTGTAAATCCTTGGTGTCCTATGAAAAATAAGCGTGTGACTGTGTCCTGGCCTGGTTTTGCTTTTCATAATTACTTCTACTTTCTCAGATTTTTCTTGCAGCCTTAAGTGGAAATGATATTCATCATATTCTGCCCTTAACTGCTATTGTTTGAGTACTTCTGCATTTCCTGTTACAATTTCCTGACCACGCTTTAGGGGTTTGATTGCCCTTTTAGCCTCTTGTTAGATAGCTGGGATTGGTTGCTTCTTCATCCTTCAGTCAGAATTTTATTGAGCTTGTGTGTGTTCCTCCTTTGTCATAAAGTTGTTGTTTCAACTGTTGGTATCATTTCAGATGATGATCCTTCCGAGGCTGCTAAGAGTTTATGAACTGGGCACTCACCTTTTTTGTCCTTCGGAAGGCTTTGGTCCTGCAAGCGTGGCATGATTGCCGTTCTTATGGATCCTTGTTGACTTCAGCAGGAGGACTGTATTGTAAACTGATGGTAGCTTCCCTCTATATGGACTGATAACTCTATCTCCAAGTTACCCCTTTAAAAGAAGGATCATCTTGCTAAATAATTTTTGAGCTGTGTAAGGGTCTAACTTGCTGCGTGAAACCCTGCTGTTTCTGAACAAAGGTTATCTGGTAACTGCCGGAACATTGCTGTTCCAGCTTGTGGGCAAGGAAGAAGCATGTTGGTGTGCAAGCATATGGCTATGTCTAATTCTGTTTCCAGGTCACTAAGAGTTTTGAGGACAGAAATGGATTCTCTTTTAAATTACTTGATGTCTCTTTGCTTTAGAGATAAACTTCTCGGGCAAGGAGAAAGGGTGAAATTGATGTCCTCAAACTGAATTTTTGCATTAAGTATGCCCTATAAACAGTTATAATTGGCTCTTACAGATTCAGGGGAATAGCTGATCTGAATCACTCTGAAATTGGATGGCTTTTATTTATAGGTTTTTATCTTGTTCTCATTGCCATAGAGCATCTCATGAGCATTCATTTCAGTGTAGTTCATGCAAAGTGTTGATTATCCGTTTACAGCCCTCTGGTCGCTTGATGACTTGTAAAATTCCCTTAATTGTCTGTCCAGACTTCTGCTATCTGTTTGTTTTGGCCTTTGGTTATGCAGCCACTTTGGAGAAATAAGGCGGCAATCTTCACTTCTGTGCAAGGTAATGGTTGTCTTCTGACGTGCTGTGTTAGCAGAAAATGGTAGAAGGCAGGACTGTACTACAGTAAAATGTAAAGATACTGTGAGCTGGAGAGGGACTGCTTGTTGATGAGCAAGGCCTTTGTTTATCTTGTAACAGAAAATAAGATTTCCTTTTTTTTTCCCTCCCCATCGTATGTGTGTTTTTGGGGGAGTTGAGGGAGGTGGGTGTTTTCCTTCCCATCCCTCCAAGAAGGTTATTTTGGGAGGAGGAGGAGGACTTGAGTCAAAGTGAGGGGCTGGTAGTATGCATCTGCACTATAGCAGGTGGGCACGGTAGTCCCATCGTGAACAAAAGCAGTGAAATAAAAACAGCACGTTCACAAGTGCTACTCAGGCATGCAGTCAGAGCTCTGCTAGGACGATCTGAAAAATTTAGCCTGTTGCTTTTTCTCTCCGTGCCCCAGAATCTTTGACCCTATTTCCCAATATCTGTGCCATATTTCCTGTCTTGCTGGGCAGTATCTTGTCAAACGGTGGGGCCTTCCCATCCTTCCCTTCTAGCATCTTCATTTCAGTGGAAAAAAATGAAAGTATTTTCTTTGGGTTCTTTCTTGACAACTGTAAGCTAGTGAATAGAAAGAAATCTGAATGAATTTAACTTGCTATATGCTTTGCTTTGGGGTTTAAATTTAAAAAAAAAAGTTGCTCACCATTGTTAATCAAAATGGAACATTGTAAAAGGGAGTAAGTTATTTTGCTTGGGCTGTTAGTGTGCATGCATTGTTGTTCAAGGCAGTTGTTAGTTCTGTCCTTGTTTACCTATCAGTTTTAGGGTACTTTTGCTGCTTGTATCTTTAAGCTATGGACCGTCTCTCAATCTCCTGTTGCTGTTAAGCTGCTCATGTCCTACGCTGTCTGACAAACATAGAATATCTCTGTTTTGCTCCGTAGCAAAGTGTGGGCACAGCAGCCACATTGTCAGGTCTAGGGATAAGCTGCAAGAAGGAATTCTAGCTAAAGCAGAGAAGAGCTAGTAAAAGCTGCCTGCCTCAAAATCCTTTATGAGCCTTGTTATCTAAGGCACTGGAAGTTGTTGGGTAACTTCAGTCACCAGCCTAGCATCGAATCTGTGTCATCATGATGACGGGAGCAGTGGAAAACTGCTCTAATACTCTTCGTAGCTTTTCAAAAGACTTTTGATAATTATCTGTATTGGGAAATAATCTATTGAAACTTGCCCTTTTAAATTATTTTTGTGCACAGTTCTTAAAAAAAAAAATATCTGTCATTTGTTTTAAGTGTTGTTTTTCCTTTGTCTATTACATCTCTTTCCTGAGAAGTGAAGAAGCTGGGCAGGCAATCTGGCCCTGACTGCTCTCGCAGTTCACTTGTCTTCCCTACCCTCAGGGAGACAATATGCTTTCATTGGAAGTGAGCGACTGACCCAGAAAGAGAGGATATGCTGCATATATTGTTCTAAAATGCACAGTTTAAAAAAAAAAAAAAAGTTTAAAGCAAATGAAAACCAAAGCCATTTGACTTCCCCTCCTTAATCCCAGGAGAACAGCTTGAGCAGGAAGCAGAGTCCTGCAAATGTGTTTGGGAGTCTCTGTCATGTTTTGCTTGAGAGTTCCTTGCTGGTGGAGCATACAGGAAATATTTTCCCACTTATTTATGGGGAAGCTAAATATAACATTTCTCTACCCCTGGTCCTGCAATTGCTATTAAACAATGTGGTAATTGTGAGTTTACTTAATCATTGATAAGTCCAGTCTATATCACGTAAAACTTTTTTGGTTTTTTTAATTAAAGTCTTGATAGCTACTGCTTGTATAGGGTTGTGGAGGGTTGATTTCTGGAGGGGGCTGCAGTGTAGCTAGGAGAACAGAAGTTTCATACGAAATATTTAGTAGACTTAGAAATGCCTAATATTTAAAGGTGCTATCATCTCTTATTTGTTGGTTTTCCTCAACTGATGTTTTTCAGGTATAGCCATAGCTCATTCTGAAAACTGAAGTTTTCGGAGGCAGTGGACCAGAAGAATGTGCCGATTCGTGCTTTAGGCAAACTTCTCATAGCGCCTTACAGATACCTCAATTTCCTGTGTTGCCAACTGTCACCATTTGGGAGATAAAACTATATTAGTGAGGTGATTTGTAACTTCCTCCCTATCTTTGAAACTTCTGTTGAAAGGTCTGCAAGGAAAATGGGAGGCGTCTACCTATTATTGGGTGTGATGCTGTGTTGTTAAAAGATGGTTTCTATCTAGCTGCACAGGACTAGGCTCCTCGGTTGCAGAAAATTTTTGTATGTGTAAATGCATTCATATGTGGTGACACTCTCCTCTTCCTGAAGCAGCTTCATGGTTAAGCTGAAGCTGCTTGGTGACAAAAGACCAGTCCTTCTCTTGAAGATTTGTTGTCTATTGCCTACACACATACCAGGCTCTTCCAGAGATCTGCATGAGATGCAGAGTCCTTTTTGAGGTTGAGAACAGTATTTGGAGCTGAGAAGGATGATGATAGTTTAACTGGAACCTCACTGAGGATCATATAGAAACATTTTTAAAACTTGCAGAGTACACGAAAGAGTCTTTTTTTTGTTAAGGGCTCTAACTGCCCTTTTGTAGCGTATCTCAGTGATAGCTTGTTGGTTTTTTTTCATTTGTTCCTGGAACAGCCAACCCTTTATTCACATTACTTTGACTTACTCTGACTATCAGATCTAATATGCTGCGCTATTTGTTATTGTGCTTGTGGAGCTAAAGGATGTACTGAATATAAAATACCTCTTTCATATTGGGCTTTATGTTAGATCACTTAGTCTAAGTTTTCTTTGCGAAGTTGGCAGCTACTTCTCCCATATCCTTCCCCTTCTTTTTGTTTTGTTTACTGGGGCATTGCTTTACAAGTTGTCAGTTTTGGAGTATTTGTGTCTTGACCAGTGAAGTCCAGCCAAAAGAAGTGATGGTACCTGGCCTAGAAGCTGAAGCCTGTTTTCCTTGGGCAAAGTCAGGCTTCTTCTAGTACTTTGTCAGCGTTGACCTAAAATGGCCACTTCTAGGTTAACAGGGAAATTTTGTTTTTGTTCTTAATTCACTTTTTTTTTTTTTAATTCCACTGAATATGATGCTATTTGTGGCATTTTAGATGAAACAACTATATAGCTCAGTTGCATCTTTCAAAATATGAAGTTATATTGAAACAAACTGAGTGAAATATACACTGAAGTTGTCACCTCTTGAATTCCAGCAGTACATAAATTGTTGTGTTTTGAAAAGGAACTCATAATTTGAAAATGCAAATAGCTTGTGATGCTGTAATGAGTCATTATCTGACCAATATTGATTTTTGCTGTTTAAGCAACAAAAGAAGGTTGAAAAGGGCAGGGTACTGTAATACCTACAGTTATTCTGAGAGTCAATGACACATTTACTGAAGTGGAGAATGCTATTTTGAGTGGAGACTGCCATTCAAAAAGCAGTCTGCTGGAAGAATTTTAGTGTAAGAGGGCTGCCTTCATGCAGGGGTAATGCCTGAGGATTTCCAGTTACTGGAAAAAAATCCTGAAAGATCTATAGCCGCAACTATTCTGTCCTGGGAAATGAAAAAGAAGAAAATAGCCTTTGGGCAGCTTAGCTCAGCGTAGCTGCTCCCTGATCACAGCCTGCAGCTCAAGGTTTCATTCTTCAGTCACAGCAAACCACATCCTCCCAGTACCACAGTGCAGCTTCACTCTGCTGAAGTGAGAAGGCTGTTTTGCAGACTGGCTCTCAGGAACATCTGTATGCTGGAAACTCTTGCTGTCCTTGCAAGAATGTACTGGACGGGAAGACTTCGAAAATGCTCTTGTACTTTTAGAGTTTGACTGACTTGAAGCTTTTACTGTCTCCATATCTGACTCTTGCTGATGCTGTTAGTGAGAAGTATGTACTAAGCTGCTGGTCTTCTGTGAGTGATACTTGCTTTATATAAACGGGCCCTGCAATATGAGAGCACTGGGCTTGTCAGCTGCCTGCTCCAGGTCTGAGTTGTTTAGCTCAGCCTGTGAATTTAAGAAGAGTTTCCTCTCAGATCCATTGATTGCCTGAGCATCCTTCTAATTTGTTTATTGGATAGTGACAGTGAAGCTCATACCTAGAGTTGGGCTCTATAAATTGATTAGATCACTGTCAACCATCTGCAAAATATCTTATTGCAATAGTACAGTATCGCAGTGTGTGTGTGTGTTACGTGGTTTAGCATTCGGGCAGGCTTCTGTATCTGCAGTTTTGAATGTGTCAATAGCTTTTTGCCCAAATAGAATTGCTCTGAATATGCATCTTATCAGCGTTGCTCATTGCAGGCTGATCTCCTCTCGGAAGGCATAAAACGTTGCTATAAGATGAGTCACGCAGTTAAACAGCTTGTTGAATCCATGGTGAGACGCACCCTTACTGTGTATGCCAGCAATCATGAAACTCCTGGCGAATACCCTGTGACGTGAACCTCTTATGGCCTTGGTAAATGAAACGCCTGTGGCACTCACTGAGATGTGTTTTGCTTGTGGCTGCTCGCTGCTTTGGGGTGTACTAGTCTTCCTTCTCCCAAGGAGCTCCTCAACTGCGGCTTCATGGAAATAATGAAGTTACTGCATCAGTGTGGGCTGCTGTTTCAAGGTGAAATTAGTGGGGAACTCAAGGCCACAGTGTAAACTTCTTGCATTGAAGTAATCAAAGACTTTAGAATATTTAATCTGACCTATTTTGAAATAACTGTTTTATCACAGATCATACTGTCCCTGTGCTAAGTTTACACCAGAGCTCGGAAGGTGGCTTGGATACTTGAGCTTTCCGCTGCTCTGCAAGTAGAACAGTGCAGGAGATCTCTGGGAAGTGGATTCCAGAGATGTCGTCTCAGGAGTTGTGCAGATCTGGGTGAGGTGAGCCACAAACAAGTCTTAGGGCGAGATAAGGCAGAATCTGAAAGGCAGAAGACCATAATCAGACTCCTGTGTACTGCGAGTCCATTGAGTCATATATTTTTCTCTATTTAGCAGGCTTTAACACAATTGCTGTAGCAGCTGGTATATGATAGTCTGTCCTGAGGAGACAATCTGCAGGCTGCTTCTCTTAGTTTGCCTGTAACTGGCTTTGCTGTTGTATGAGTGGGGATGCCCCAAAGGGAATTTGGAGCACTTTCCAAATCCAAGAGTTTGTTCTCACTCATAGAACAGATGAGAAGCGACAGGAAGTAGCTGGGGAAGAATGGCCCTGGAACAGTTGTGTTGAGGGATGCTGCCTTCATTTGTTGGGTCTTAAGGCCTCCTTAGCAAAAAGGCAAAAGCTGCTGAGCTAGGCACATTTGTCTCCAACTTTTAACTGGATTGACTATCTGAGAAATTGATTTTAATGTGGAAAGCTGGTCCTGTCGCAGGGGACTGTGGTTGTCCTACTACTCTTGGTGGCTGCTACCACATCCCTTCTGTTTTGATGTACAGAATTATCACATTTAAAATTGCACCAAGAACTTTTAAGACTTGTTCGGCTGGCTTGGTTTAGCTTCAACGGCTAACATCTGAGAAATGTGTGCATTAGGATTCTTAAGAAAAAAAAACCAAAACAAAACACTTCAAGCTTTTCATCTCTATACGTTTTAGTGCGGTGATGATGAGAGGGAGGGATGGGGCATATACCTTGCATGTGTAAAATGCTTTGCTTTCCAAAGGAGAGCTTTGTTGGTACTTAGAGGTAGTCTGAGCCTTCTGTGTGATGCAGGACCAACCCTTGGGCTTAATCCATCTGAAGCTGGAGTTTCCCACGAATCTCTGAAGTTGCTGAATGCCGTTAAGAGTCCCGAGTGCCATGTTCCGGGCATTTAAAAACAAAAGCCCCTAACCTTCACTTACGTGTGGAAAACCTGCTGTCCCTCTGTCTGAAAAAAATTTGCAAGGCCTTTCTCAGCCAGGAAAGGGTCAGTCCTTAGCAAACTGTAATTAAAAAAACCAGAACTTCTTCTGTATGCAGATGTCAATACATAGGAACAGGGAGTCAGCAGTTGTCTGTGAGATGGTCCGCTGCTTGTATGGTAGCAGGTATCCTTTCGAGCCTGCTGTTTCTTTGCAGTAGTCCTGAGTTCTGGAGCATCTTCTGTAGGAAGCAGGGGGTCACACTGAAAATTTAGCTTGTGAGTAGCTGTAGGGCAAGCAGGAAAGCGACTCAGCTCTCTGACCTACAGACAGGAGCTAAAGCTAGTTGTAAGAGGAAATGCTAGACGGCAAGATAAAGGTGTTTCTGGAATAAGGATCAATTCTTTTTTGTTGTTGTTGTTGTTCTTTGTTTTTCTTGTTGCCTTTTTGTTTTTGTTTCCACAGTCTTCCTCAATAGTTTAAAATAGTTTAAGGACAAACAGCTCTGGGCATGTTCTTCAGATGATGCTGTAACCACTGTATTTAAATACAGTGCTTCAAAATGTGGTATTAAACAGTTAACTAGCTGCCGTGTTATATTGTCTTCCTGGGTGAAGTGTAAACCTTGAAATGACAGCTGCCTTTCCCTTTTAAAATTGCAGAATGGTTGACAAAGACTTAATTCACTTTCTGAACCAGTGTTTTTCTTATGTAACATATAGTGAGTTTTGTTACCTGGAGTTTCCTCTGTTTTTGTTTTCAGCTGAGTTTTGTTTATGTGGGTTAGTGAGCTTGTGACTTCAAAAAGCGAAGTGAAACAGGGCAACCTAGGGTGTTTTGTTCTTAGTGGCATTTCTTCCTTCTTAGTGGTATTTTGGTTTTGCAGCAGTTAATAGAACATGGAAGCCTGAATTTCAACACTTAAATGAATCTCCAGACAGCTGCTACCCCTGTAGTGTGGGTCAAGTCTAATATTGCATAGACTTGCCAATACAGTTGCACATGGAAATCAAATATTAATATGTTATCTCTTGCTTTTTGTGTCAACCTGGCATTGCATCCCTCAGCACTTTGCTCTATGGTGGCTGGGGGTGACTGCCTCAGTCGTGCGCTGGGAGTGAATTGGCCTTCTGGGCAGCTTCTGCTCTGCTCCTGAATCTTAAATAAAAGAGATTATCAGGGCAAAACAATATGAACATAGCATATTTTCAGATGCCTTCTCAAAAGTTGAGCATAGTTACATAAACTCAAAGGCAAGAGAGACATTATCAGTTAACGTTTCTAGTATGACTGGAATAGAGTTTGCATAGTCTTAGTGGGTGAAATGAATACTTTTCACATATACTTTACAGTTCCCCAAACTCAACTTGTGCTTGATGCTGCAAAGATAACAACTGTGCCACAGGCTTCTGCAACCCACACTTCTGGTCTTTGAAGTGGAATTTTTCTGTTTTACACATATACCAGAAACTGCTCTTGTCTGGAGGAAGCTCTGTTTAACTTAGATCTGTTCATGTTGAGTGTAGATGGCTGAGACAGTTATTTTGGGGCAGTTTATGTCTGGCTCTCTTGTCAGTGAGGAAGTTCAAACTTGACTTTCCCTTGAGGAGAAGGGCAAATTTTACATCTTTTTAGTATTTGGAAGGAAGATGGCCTTAGCCAAAATAAATTTTCAAGCTTGGGTAATTGCTCCATTCTTGATTCTAAACTTGATATGCTTCATTTAAAAAAAAAAAAAAATACCAACCCCAAAACAAAAACTGCAAACCAAAAACCAAACACACACCCCTTCCTACAAACACCCCCCAAAAAACCCAGAAACAACCTTAAACCAAAACCCAAACCAAAATTACTTAGCTCGTGTAAAGTTTAAACTTGCAAGTTTAGTTTTAGGACAGATGAGCAAAGAATGCCTTAAGCCAAGTGGGGTACATGCAAAGATAGCTTGAGGGGAGAAGCAATCTGTAGTTGTCAGAATTTCATTTGCTTGCTGTGAAGTAGGACGTCCTGGACATACTTCACTCTTTTTAAACTTCGTCTTGGCGGTGTACATTTCTTTGCATGTGCTACGGGAAATACTGAAGAACCCTAAAGTGGTTGAGAGAGAGCATCAGGGTATCTTCTGTGGGCACAGGATGGGAAGTGATTTGCCAGCTGACTTCTGATAGCAGTCAGTTTTGCTAACGTGTAGCGTCGCTCCTCTTGGCTTGGTTTCAGTGCCTCTGCGTGGTGTGGAAGCACGCTGTGTAAAACGTGAGAACTTCCTGCTGCGATAAGGAACCAACAGCTCTTCCAGCAGGTGCAGCCTTTAGCTGCAGTCCTGAAGACTTAACAGAAATGTTTGCTGCCATGGCCCTTCGATATTGTCAATCTCAAACTGACTAGCTTACTCCTGAAGGAGGAGTGGAACAGGCCTAGGCCTGGCCTGAACCAGTGCAGAAGGCAGAGCTTTTGTTTTCTGTGTTGCACTACGATAAGAGAGTAAGGAGGGGAAGCTGTGTTCAAGAATCTCTAATCCATGATGGTGGCTTTGACTGAAATGGAATAATCTTATTTTAAAGGGTGCTCTAAACCACTAGAGCTTTATAAATATTAATTTTATTCTTTTGTTTCCTAATAAAAGGCTTTTATTCATGAAATCACTATTTATTTATTAACCTGACAAACTAATAGCAAGCTCTCTTCTTTCAGTGTATGCATATGCCATATCACAATTCTGCTTGTCACCGTACATAAGAACTTCATTCATCTTCTTTAAAATGTCATTGATAACAACCTGGCAGTGGCCCAGCTTGGAGCAAGTTAACTACAAAAGGCTGCATTGTAAACCTTTCTGAGAGTACATGCTACATTAAGTCTAAAATTAAAAAAAAAAAAAGAGAGAGAGAAAAATGTATGCAGCCTGGACCAGCCTGCACAACGGCCAAAGAGCTTCAAACCTCTGAAAAAACGGAGCTCTGTATAGAGGACTTCTGGCTGAAAATGGGATAGTTTGGAATTTAGGGTGCATTCTGCTCACTTTAAAACCTTTGAGGTACACTGAATTTATAAGCCTCATCTTAAAATGAGAGGGAATGTCTTACAGAACCACAAGCAGCTGAATAAGAACATGTACATGTAAGGATCTTATTTCCTTTAGTCTCTTCTTTCTTCTGCTGAATGCCCAGGATAAAAACTGCTGTATGAAAATAAGTCACAAGCCTCTGCGAGTTAACTACTAGTAATACTGTGAGGTAGTTTGTCTCGGTTATAATAACCTTCCCCAGCTGCAGTCTGTGCACCAAATGTATTTATCCACCTGTAGGTTCACACAGCGCAAGCAGGGTGGCTGTCACACGCACTGAAGTTCACGTGCCTGGTCTTCTGTCAGCTCTTCTGGAGGTACCCGAGCTGCTCGTCGCTCTGGGAGTCCTGTATGGGGGGCTTCACGTCCATGGCAGTTTAGTGTTTCTTGCCTTTGAATCTCCTGTTCTTAAAACTATCGCAAATTAAACTTGTAGCCTGGATGAGGTTGAACAGAATTGCCCTTGAAACAGATGCAGAGCTTGCAAACTTCTTTGAGAGAAGCTCCCAGGGATCTTTAAAATGGGCCCTGCCCTGTGCTACACTGAGGGCTGTGTGTTTCCATACAGCCCCCGACTAAACTAGCAGGTCTCACTGAACAACTGAACGGGTGAGCAGAACATGAAGCTTCAAGGCATCTTCATCTAAGGTCTTCTGGGAGCAATATAAGCATGCAGTAAATTACCGTTCTCATCCTACAGTCTAGAGATGTGAAAGGCTCAGGCAGTGTGGTGAGGGGCTTGCGCAGAGCAGATGGGTGTATAGTCTGATTTCTTAACTGGAATGGGGACTGCAAGAGTCTTCAGGAAAAAAAAAAAAAGGCACTACAATTCCATGCTGCTTCACTTCTGTGGTTTTTTGTTTTGTCTCTTTCTTAAGTATAGTGTATGGACAGCGCCATGGGTTAGGGAACACTTCAACTTCACCTTCAGAGACTTCTCATATGTAGCCTTCTACTGAAGTCAATGGGCGTGGAGGTAAGCAGTGCTGAGTGCTTTGTGACAACATCACTACCACCCACTTTGTAGCCTGATGCACACAACACTCCTTGTATTTGAGCATTGTTTTTCTCCAAAAAAGTCGCATGCAGTTGCACAATGAAGACACTGCTTATTTGTGTAATGCAAAAATCTATTCCTCCTTGTTGGTACAAAGTGCAAGCAGTGAGCATCAAAGTGTGGGAGGCTTCACGGATACTGCATGAACACTTGCCACTGAACTTCAGTGACATCTCTGTATTGTGTCAAAATAAAACGTGACTTCACAGTTGGTCTGCGAGAATGGCATTTGAGCATAGGTTTGAATGTTACTGCCTGAAGCTTTTGTGCTGCTGATGTTCAACACCTTTTGCCCTGCTATTGTTTGTTTACTTTTACAACCCATGAGTTTAGTCTCCCAATGGTTAATCATTTTATCAGGAGCCGGTCAAAGTCAGTGAGAGTTTCCTGTTTCCTTTTCTTTCTGTTGATTTCCTTTTCTGTTGAAACACAACTTTCTCTGTTGGAACAACTTAGTTGCTGCACTCTTCAGTTTCCATCTAGTGGCTTAAAGCGGAGGGAAGGGGAAAGGTCTGAAATAGCCTGATATTCTCACAGAGGTATTGACAGCTGGGTCTGGTGACTAAATTGTTACGATAAAACACAAATTCATTAGTAGATGCTGTTAAAATCCGCTGACTTTTCTGCACTTCTAATAGAAGGCTTTCAAATATCCAGCTGCAGACTGATCCTCTCCAAGCATGTGACACTGACATCAGTCCTAGAAGTGAGGCATTGAACTGCCTCCAAAAATGAGCTCATTGGGTGATATTCAATGCACTGATTTAGCAAAATATTAGCTAATTTGATTACATGGTCACCTGTACATACTGTTTGAAAGATGGGAATTCATTCCCATTTTAGCTGCTGTCAAATATCAGTGTTACAATCCTAACATCCTTTTGATAGGATGCTGTGCTCCCACTGCGTGTTGGGAGCTGGGCATGGCAGAGCCTGTCTCTAATTGCCAGTAATTTGCTCCAAGACTTGCTGGTTTCTTTGCTTTTCTTCTGCCTGTACCCCTCCCAATAAGCTATAGGAAATAAGAATTTGGGATTCTGTTATTAAGCCGTCCCTTTAAAGCCACTCATAAAACTTGCTTAATTTTTTAATGGCTCTCTTGACGTGTTTAAATGGCTGCATAAAAACATGGCTATGCCCTTTCCCAGGAGTCTGAGTAGTGGTTCATCTTCAGCCTGACCTGCCATCCAAAGCGGAGTGACTAGTCACGACCAAAACAAAATTAAACCCTGGCAGAACTGTCCTGGAGGCTAGCAGCTGTGTGCATCTAGCTTCCTCCCCTCCTGTAGCTGGAGGTCAACAGTAACCGCATGCTTCCTCTTACAGCCCGCACAAAGAGCGTGCATTCGGGCAGCACGTCAGAGTGAGGGTGACCCCGAATAAACATAATTGCCCATTATTTTGTAGACTTGGAAGAAATTCTGTGTTAACCTGTAATTACAGTAGGAGCATGTTCTAGATGCTCGTGTTGGAGCAGCTCAACATACAGCTGATTATTTATTTGAAACACAGGCATAAGAGAAACAGTATGTTAGAAGAAGGGTTCATGTGAACTTGTACAGAAATGTTGTCTCCCCCCCCCCCTTTCCCCCCCCAGTATTTTCTGCCCGTTATTGCACATAACAGGATTGTTTGTTTTGGATGCTGTTTCCTGCTGAATAGAAGTCTTTATTGAGCTGACCATAATGTTGCTCTTTTCTTTCAAGAAATACTGCTGCTAACTTAAGACAGAGGAAGATGCTGTATCATAGAGGGCCATAGCAATATTACCCAAATTGTGATCTGTAATGCAACTAAAGAATTATACTGTGAAAAACAGAATTGAAAAACTTCTGCTGATACATACAGAAAGTTGAGACGATGAGAAGCTCTTGAAAGCCCTATGTCTAGAGCAAGAAAAGAAGCTAGGTTTGAAGAGCAAGCAGTAGAAAATTAGATGGGAAGAACTCTGTTCCTGCAACACTAAATGATCCCTTATAGCAGCCAAGGAGGCTGGTTGATGTGAACTCTGTGCAAAGTTCAGTGCAGAGTGTGCTCTGGTGTGATACTGTCTCTTCCTACTTCTTGTTTACAAGAAGCTGGCATGTTTTCAGCATAAGCTTCTGAAACATCCTTGGTGGGGAGGAGGACTGGGATGACAAAATACTTATTTTCATCTAGAAAGTTAGCTACAACAGTAACTATTCGAGTCGGCTTAATGGCTGCTGCCTGTTTTTGGTTAACTTCAGGAATTGCGCTGGTGAGTAGTGAGGTCTCGGGGCAGGACTGGGCAGTCCCTGTTGTGCCTCAGCACACGCATTCTGCGGCAGCAGTTCAGTAGCATGCTGCCTCTGCAAAATGATGAAATAAACTTCCGCTTTTCCCAGTAAAATGCCTGTGGTACACACATCACTTAGTTGTTTTAGTTCATCTTTGTTTAACGATAGCAATAGAATACATGTAGGGCATGGAAACGGAGAACTGAGCCCCATCTATCCTCTGCTGTTGGAGGGCAGGAGGAGGTGGGCAGAGGGGGAGAGGAGGAAAACAGCTTCGCCCGTGCCTGGTTTGATACTGAAGAGTTCTTTCCGCTGATTTGAGAAGGGGGGGGGGGAGAGAACCAGATGCTTTTAGGAAGTTCATACCATTGTTAATAATGTAATTCACAGATGGTGGTGAAGGCCTTGAAGAGGCTTTCATGCAGTACTTATGCTCTGTAATAGACAGATCATCACATAAGGGCTCACAAATAGAGATGACTTAATCCCAAGGATGAGTCTACAGTGATCTGTTTGATAGTGGCCCTGCAGATCATTGTAACCTTTTTAAACAGTTAAGGGCCTTCAGGATCCCCGAATGTTGAGCACTACCCCAGGATTGGACCAATCCCTAATTAAATTGTCAGGCTAAAATGTTAGTAAGCTTTGAGACTTTTCCAATGAAAGTGGCTTTTGTGAAATAAAAGTCAAGTTCCTTTGTCCTGGTATAGAAATCAATACAGATAGTAGCAGTGTTAAAATCAGTTTGAACAGTGCCATCTTGTTAAGAGGCAGTTCTGCTTTTACTTCCATTTATTTGGTTGGACTTGGAAGCAGACCTTGTATGCGTTTTCTTCTGAATAGCTGTCAGTACTTCTTGACAGCTAAGGAGAAGGATTGTGGGTTCCATGGCCTCTTGTGTTTTGAAAAAGAAGTCACTCTTACCCGTAAGCTTTATAGCAAATGAACAGGCTGCTGCTTTTCAAACATGCAGAGTCAGTAAAGTTTTAGCGGTAAGTCTATGCAATTAAATTCAAATATTTGTATGTTTGTGAGAGGCTTATTCATAAGGTCTTCACTGACTGCTGGTCAACTTTTTTATTGTCTGTAAGCTATGTAACTAAAAGTACGTATTAGGGACTGTAAGCAATGCTAGCTGGTACCATAGCACTAGCAATCAAAAGTTTCAGGTAACATGAGAACTGATGTTTGCTTTGTTTGCTGCTGTCTTTTCAAGTGTAGCTCCTTCCTTCCGAAGAGATGTTTCCATAATGGTTTTTATGATTATTCTTAAATTCTTCAAGTTTAAAATGTGCTTAGTAAATTGGCTTCTTGTGATGTTTGTCATGTGATGGTTCATGAGCCCTGAAGAATGTGCTCCTGTGACTTCAGCCATGTATTTGCCTGTACCAATGAGGCTGTATCATGTGTTCTCGTTGGTCTTACATTCTGAGCTAAGTAGTGAAGGGGGTGGCGGGTGGAAAAAAGGAGGACTATTTCAGGACTAAGCTACCAGAAATTCTCAGACTACTTAATTTGTGACCTTGTTCACTGGTTAAATGCAATCCAGGATATTCTACCTCTTCAATGTTTTCACAGAAATGTTTTCTGCATTAGAAGCTGGGGTTTTTTTCTTACTATCCTCTTCAAAAAAAAAAAAAAAAAAAACAGGAGAAAAAAGCCCTTGTTTTGGTAAAAGAAATATCTTGAAATCTTGGGGGAAGAGTTTTTTTTTGTTTTTTTTTTTAACCTCAGTGAGGGGTGTGTACTTTAATCAAGAAAGTTGGAAGTTATCTACTCTGTTCAACATTTTTGCATGTATCAACTGTGCAATCTGTAAAGTAATATCTTTATTACTGCAGTAAAGGGAACAAAGTTGAAATGACCATATCTGTGCCAAGCATCTACTGTTTCTCCACAATAGCCAAAGTTTTTGAGCACTGAAAGTGCAGTTAGTGAACCTGTGTAGAGCTCCTAGTCCCACTGCCGATGTGCGTATCTGCGTCCATTCCACCTCTGCACAGTGGAAGCTGGGCCTTACAAGGGCTGAAGGCTGACAAGATCAGACTTCATATTAAGTTTGTTTTAAGCAGTGCTTTCAGGCATTTGGGCATCCTTCTATTTAGCTTTTAATTTCCTTCCTTGACACCATGTAATACTGTTTTTCATATATATGTGCTGCTACTGCCACTCAGTCCTCTGCGTTTCCCCCCACCTTTGATACAGCAACTGCCGCTAGGTATAAATCAGTGTTCTTAACTCTTTGAGCTCAAGGCTTTACAGGAGAGATGACTGTCAGCTAAAGTTGTTCAGTGCCCTGAAGTCTCTGCATGTGGATGCCCTGACAGTAATGCTGTCCATCTTTAGTAGCTTTCATTTTTCAGCAGATGGGCTGTGCTCTGGAGTTCACATACTGTTAGACATTTTTGTACTTTTTATGTCTGCGTGGGTAATGCATTTCTTTAGATTTGAATCCAACATCAACGTAACATTGGTTTAATGCAATGTTTTTTGTGTCACCTTTTTTCCTCCCAAGTTGGATTTTATTTTCAGCTCTGACTCTAGTATTTGTTGCTTCATAATTTGAGGCTTTTTGCTTGCTCTTCACATTGTTTAAAGAAAAGAAAAGAAAAAAAAAATGAAAAAACCACAAAACCCAACCCACGCATAAAACTCTCTTTTGCTTAGCTCATACAGTATTTCCACTTGGCTCAGAATATGTGGATTTCTGTGCAGAGGGAATCCTCATTTGGCTGGTCACCCGAGCTTTCTTCAAGAGCATTAGAAGGATCTACAGCTTAAGTTCATCAGAGGGCTGACCTGCTCTAGTTTTAATGAGATTTATTATACATGCACCTTTTGGATTTTACGGCTCTGATCTTCAAAATAATCTGTATAAACCTGTTAGTAAAAGCAAAATTGTTGACAGAAAACTGATTCTGTGTACTGAATCTGCACTGTGTTGAGATCATTGGGTTTTGTTTGGTTGGGTTTTTTTACTTAAAATAATATCCCTTGTACCATTGGCATGCAGCTTACCTGTATTGTTTGGCTAAGTGCTTGTATTCATGCTTCCCTTCTTCGCTCCTCCAATCCTCCCTCTCAGGCAACCACATTGATCAAACCCTGGTATCGCAGGTCAGGCTTGGAGAGGGTGGAAGAAACAAATCTGGATGTTACAATTAATGGGTGATGGTATGTGAATTTCATGGATGCAGCTGCAATCCTAATACATGTAGGAGAGATCGGGTGTGGATGGGTCTTGGCCAAACACAAGTGTGTGTTTTCCCCTAAAATTGCCTTTGGCTTTCATAAAAGCTTGACAGCATTTAATAATTTGAGCTTTGTTAACTTAAGAAACCTGGGAGTTCTTGACTTGCTCCAAAACAAGTTTCTATGAACTTTCAGCTTGTCACATAACTGTGGGACTCCAAGGCCTCGAAGGGGATGCAGAGGTACCAGAGGGATATGGATGTGCACTGGTTGTCACTGAGTGAGGGCAGCGCTGGAGAGCGTGGGCAACATGAGCAGGGAAACTGGTGTCTGAAATGAGAGTATCTGGGTCAGTCTCCTCCAGAGCTGCAGGACACGTGGGATGCTGCAGTAGTCTGGCTTAACTTCTTTCAGTTTGGTGACTTCTATGGCTGTGTCAAATCTCCATGAAGATGCAGGTTGACAGAATAGCGGAGGTGGCCAGTGAACACAGTGATTTGACTTGTTCCATCAAGATTTGGCAAGCCTAATGACTAGGCAGTCTCTTGAGCTGTGAAGAAGGATGTGGCTTGTCAGTGACAGAATTCATTAGCTTTCCTCTGCTTGTGCTGGGTGTTTGTACATGCAGCACGCAGGTCCGCTGAGGCAAATGCATCGCTGGGTGTAACGCCTTTCCTTTTTTTTTTTTTTCTTCATAAGTGTACCTATTAATGGAAGCAGAGTACATAATGTAATCTTAAAATAGCTACTCCATGAATGCAGAAACATTCCACTTCTGACTAATCGGCCATTCAGAATGAGCATTTAAATATGCACCAGAGACTGAGCGGCAGCTTTCCATGTCTGCGTGAATGGAGTTAGAAGAAACGTATTGCAGCTCAGAGCTGCGCAGGCATCTTGCTCCTTGTTTTGTCTTCTTACACTGAGATAAGCAAGTGTGGGGTAACTGCTGCTAGCCTGGGAATGCGTATTCTGCTCGCCGTCTCTTTGGTTAGGCAAGCAAGCTGATGGGGTTGTTCGTTCTCACTGCCCCCGAGACTGAGGATCTTGGAAGGACTAGGCTGATAAACAGTCCTCAAAACCAGATTTCTCTTGGTTGTCAATGACCAGGAACACAAAGAGCTTATGGTCCGATTTCTGGCTCTAGTGCATAGCTTGAAGAGCTTGGCAAGCACCAGGGAGCCCATGTGCAGCATTTTTTCTCTGACAGGCTGCTCCACAGCAATGTGCACTGCTCCAGAGCTGCGGGCCCAGCTTCACAATGAGAATGAGACACGCAGATGCATGTGGGGACTGCGGGAGCAGGATCCGTGTGGTCTGTCAGGTCTCTGGCCTAAAGCTTGTCCCAGCTTAAGGATTTATTTTGCAACTGCTTGCTGCCTGCCCTGGGGGATCATAGAATGGTTTGAGTTGGAAGGAACCTTGAAGACCATCTCGTTCCAACCCCCCTGCCATGGGCAGGGACACCTCCCACCAGCCCAGGTTGCTCCAAGCCCTGTCCAACCCGGCCTTGAACACCTCCAGGGGTCATGCATCTACCACCTCTCTGAGCAACCTGGGCCAGTGCTTCACCACCCTCAGAATAAAAAAATTCTTCCTAATATCTAATCTAAATGTACCCTCTTTCAGTTTAAAACCGTTACCCCTTGTCCTGTCGCTACACTTCCTGATCAAGAGTCCCTCCCCAGCTTTCCTGTAGCCCCTTTAGGTACTGGAAGGGGCTCTAAGGCCTCTGCCGAAGCCTTCTCTTCTCCAGGCGGAACAACCCCAACTGTCTCAGCCTGTCCTCACAGCAGCGGGGCTCCAGCCCTCTGATCATCTTTGTGGCCCTCTTCTGGACTCACTCCAACAGGTCCATGTCCTTCTTATATAGGGGCTCCAGAGCTGGATGCAGTACTCCACGTGGGATCTCACCAGAGTGGAATAGAGTGGCAGAATCACCTCCCTTGACCTACTGGCCGTGCTGCTTTTGATGCAGCCCAGGATGCTGTTGGCTTTCTGGGCTGCAAGCACACGTTATTGGCTCATGTTGAGCGTCTCATCAGCCAACACCCCCAAGTGCTTCTTTTCAGGGCTGTTGTCAACCCATTCTCCGTCCAACCTGGATTTGTGCTTGGGATGGTGCCAGGTTGCACAGGGCTCCATCCCACGGGACAAGTGCCATTGGAAGTGGGTACAGTCTGACCTGTCAGAAAGGGACACGCTTTCATACAGCCACTTTTGCTCTGTGCTATAGCGGGGAACAGGCAAGGCTCTTCTCAGGATTCCTTTGCGTCCTCACTAAGTGTGGGTTTGTTTTTCGGTTAGAGTTTGTTTTTGGGGTTTTTTTTTTGGAGGGATATACATCTTCACTGGATCAGATTGTTGATGCTTTGTGTGTAAGGAGACTGTCCTCATGGTCTGCACGTGCCAGGCTGTATATTGCACTGGCCTCTCCTGGCAGGCTGAGCGCTGGGGGTTCAGCGCCAAGGGAGCCGGCTGGGTCAGGTCACCCAGGCAGAGTCTGAAGAAGTGATTTTCTTTTGCTGACCAGTGTTGCTTTTCCAAATACTGCGTGGCCTCTGTGACTATAATTGTATAGCCATCTTATTTAGAGCTGACCTCAAAGGCAAGTTCTCTTCTCCTCCCAAAAAGGGGGATTTTCGTATAAGGGCTTACACTGGTTTAAGGCTGCTTTATCTTAGTATAGCATAAACCTGTTTCTAGTTATCTTAAGGCAGAAAGCGACTGGGGGATTTGGATTGGGCTGGATGATTGATTCCTGCTGACTTAAACAATCCATAAGGAGTGCCTTTTGCCCTTCCCTAGCTAATCTTGATTTCCTTTTCTGGCATAGGCATTTAAGTACTTACTCTGTGCTGTCTCTTGGAGCAGGACAAAGTTCTGGGAAGTGCCGTACTCTGAGCACTGGCTTCTGCAACTCTGCTCTTCAGGTGGTTATTTATGCAAGGAACCAGCCAAAGGGAAGGGAGAGTTTTAACTGGATTAACCCCAAGAAGAGAGTGTGGGGATTTAAGGATTAAGGAACCAAAGGCAGCCAGCAATCACTGACTTAAAACCAGCTATAAGAGAGCCAGTCTCTACAAGCTGGAAATACAGTCCTTCCTTACCTGCATAGTGTTGAGATTGGCAGTGTTTTTACCCTTGAGGTGTGTTAAAGAAGGTGGTCCTAGGGATACAGGGTATGTGTAGGGTGTTTTCTCTTAAGACTTGTGTATTGATAGGAAACTGTTCATAATTGGCACCTCTTTAAGAAAAAGAAACTATTGAAGCACGGAGTGCTCAGATGGGATCTTAAACCTGGCACTCAAACGGTGTGCTGGTGGCTTGCTCCAATATAATGAGAACATCTGGTTTCAATAGACCTACAGGTCTTCTGACTTCGTGCACTCCCCTTTTACACCTTCTACCCTTGCCCTAAAGTGTTTCTATCGTCCCATATATTTTTTTTCCACTGATACTGTTACGCGTCCCCTGCAGGGAAAATCCCAGTAGATTACAGGATTGATAGAAAGATTGGGAGGCACGGGAGAGATCAACAAAAACCTGTTACTAAGGAGACATGAGTTTTAGCATTGTGTCTCTAATGGCCAGTCTGCCGAAGGGGAAACAGATGGTACAAAGGAGGCTGGGATTATATAGACGAGTACTGCAGGGCCACAAATCTGATACATCTATTGAACCAGGGGTCAGGCAAATCCAGTCTTGTGCCAAGACTAACGTGGTTCCTTTGCTTTTGGCACAGTGTTTCCATCCTTCTGTCATTAAAGGCTGTTTTGGACAGTGGGCTTCTGCATGAGCCATTCCTGCTGCTGGGAATAGCCAGGTTTGGCACGGAGAGAGTGAGGGCAAGTGGCTGTATGGAAACATGTCCCCTTTGACAGGTGAGACTGTACCCACTGCCAGTGGCACTTGCATCCTGGGAGGGGAAAATAACCAAGTGTTAACACTGCATTCTGGTTTAGTGCAGCTTTTCTGCTGTTACTGATGTACATGTGTAGGAACGTGACTTCTGTCCTGGGAGAATGGGAGGACGGGTGGTGGCCACAGTCGCTCCCGGCTTTTAACACAGCCTGGCCTTTGTTGTAATATAATGTTTCGCAGAGGCTTAGATTTCAGGAGTGATGCTCCTAGCTGCGTGCTGCTTGCCGGGCGCCTGCTTCCCCTGCTGCTGCCTGCTCTCTGGAGAAAGATGTGAAATGACACTGCTGTTCTGGACTGAGCGGTGGGTAAATAAGCAAAGGCAGAATTCTCCTGGCCAAGGAGAAGCAGTGCTGGAGTCACTTTTTGCAAGAGACTAATTAAAATCTCTTTTTCTTGTATTTAACTTTCAGGCTCTAGAGAATGTTGCAGTAAACAGGACACTGTTTCATTAATAGATGGAGAGTGCTAGATGACTACAGCACTAGAATTAATAGCTTGACAGCACTTCCTTTTTTCCTCTTCTCTCCTCCTACAGCAATTTGGACTGATACCCAAATAAACAATAACAAATAGATTTTTGGAGGAGCCGGTTGGGAGAAATAACAAAAGTCAAGGGGCACTCGTTGCGCAACTCTGTTCTGCTCACATTTGACTCATCCAGAAAACCCTGTTCTACTCCTCAGCTTCATTTTCCTTTCTCTTTTTTTTTTCTTTTTTCTCCAACCCCTGTTGGAGGAGGTGTCAGTATATTTGCTGACTTGGTTTTGGTCCCTCAGAAACTGCTTAGACCCTTATATCTCCAGTCGGCTGTAGACGTGCAGGGCTGAAAGTGTGTGGGCAGAACTGTACTATGGAGAAACAGTTGACAAGAGCCTATAAACCAGCTTGTATCAGGCAATAAAATGGCTCAGCATGTTGGCTTAAGTTCTGACAGCATAAGACGAATACCTGGGTGTATTTTGTAAGAAGTGAGTGATTCTGGGTAGTTTATAACTGTTACGTTCCAGTTCTAGTAGCGGTGGTCCCCTGCCAGAAGTGGGGCAGCTGGGAGGCTGTTCTGCGCCCTGGGGACGGAGGATATGAACAAGGAGTACACTTTGTACCTTGTGATTCTCTCTGCAGTGTCTTGCCAGGGAATATCTTCAGGCGTTCTTTTCCCTCTGCTCTCCAAAGACTCTGCTTTGTGTCCTGCATGTACAGAAAGCTGTCCCAGCAATCCTTTTGAAGTTTTGCCTGAAACACTTGGGTTTTTCTCCCTACCCAAACAGAGGCTAGAGATGAAGAGACTTTCCTGCCAATTCCTCTTCTGATATAGTCTAAATTCCTGCTGTTAAACCTCTACCAGCCACTTCTGTTCTAGATATGTCACTGCAATCGAGCAGAGACTCCCCGGCTGTGCTCTTGCTTGAATCCGGGGTTACGCAATAGCAGCCTGCGAGTGCCAGCGCAGACGCTGCTGCATCCAGACACGCTCTACAATGTAGTTGCTTGGATACCTCCTTTTTTTGTTTTTCTCACAAATGCTAGGTAACAATTCGCAATTTATAATCATACCGTTGAGCACAGATTCAGATTAAGCAATGTTAAGAATTTGAAATATTAATGTCTTCCTCCCCATTTTGTGTTTTAGAGGTTGAGTATTGTGGAATTTGAAATGATTTGAGTGTTGCTCTGCTCACTTTTCAGAGCCTTTAGTTCACCTTCTTAAGTGTTTAATAACTTCCCGCTTTGGGACATTTTTTTTCATCCAGAAAATTATCCTTTAATTATGGATGCAGTAGGCCAGGGGCCGTAGGTGGCCTGGCTGCTGGTTCTTATAGTTCGGGTAGGTCGTGAAGATTTCTGCGCTGCTCCTAATTCATCCTCTGTGTCGTACGTTCGTTACGTCACGGGGAGATTTGACAGGAGCTCGCAGGGATTGGATCTCGGGGGAGCTGAGTGGGTGAGAGTCTCTTCTACGTTGTGGCAGGGAGAAAGATGCTTGCGTGTTCCAGCCAGCCACTTGGCTTTAAGAGCGTACTGCTGAGCCAGTATGGGGTGAAGATGCAACTTAAATGTGTCTCATATATGGCTGCATGTGCTTTCCTCTGTGTAGTTTAAGGCAAGCTGTCAAAATGCAAAGCTTGTGCCTGGTTATGCTGCTGCTGACCAAGAAGTAGACTTCTAACAAGAGAGCTGTGCTGGCACAGCTTCATTCTGTGGACAGCTGTGACATAAATAGGAATGGTATCCAGATAGCTCTAGTCTTGTCCCATTATGGGAATAATGTATTTCATATATCATGCAGGTGAATCTGTATTGCTTTAGTGACCCCACTACACGTTCTGGGAAGAGTCAAAGCTCTGGAGTTGTAACTTGAACTGTGCCTGCACAGAGCCCCAGAATAACCCCCTGGTTTTTAATGGGAATAACTGTAGCAGGGATACAAATGAGGCTGCTGTGCGTGTGCACCAAGGTAAACTAGATGCTAACAGGAAGATGGCTGATTGCAAGACAAAGACCCTTCCCTTTGCAGTGTACCTCCCTTCCTTCCACCCTCCTCCTCCTAAAATAGCCCTTCAGCATGAGGAGTGAAAACCAAATATTTCCCGCTTTTAAAACCACATTTAATACTTGTTCGTTTCAATGGGAAACTGACTTAACCAAGAAGCTGGTGTTGTGCACCTGCTCTGTCTGCTCTATGTCCTTATTCCTTGTCATGTGTAATAGTATTGCTCATGAATGATAAAAGATTATCAGCTGCAGTTCCGGGTCTCCAACTTCCCTGTGTATGGCTCTGTTAGCCAGTTTGTTTTTCAGGCTCCTTCCACCTTGTCTAGTTCTAGCTGTACTTTTTTTTTTTAAACACAGCAGTTCAGGAGGCTCTCTCCCAGCTGGAAGCGGGCCCAGCTTCTAAGGTGAAGATCTCAGCCCTCTGGGTGAGGAGGTGCACATGGCCATGCTGCTTCTGAAAGCTCTTGGGTGCACTGTGAGGTTGAGCGAGGTCTGTGTTTGTATTAACAGGTAGTGACTGGAGAGGGTCTGAGGTGTGAATGTCCGTCCTTTGTAATTGCGTAGGGCCAATTTCATGCATGTAAATGTGTCACCCTGCATGAATGGATAATGAACGGCTGCTCATTGCGGTAACCTGTGGAGCTGGGATTTCATTTTAATCACAGACTGTTTGTTGTGTAGAAGCCCTGCCCTGAGACTCGCCAGTGTACACATGCATATCTTTGACTTGGTGTTAGTCAAACTATGCCCTTGACAGCAGCAACAGTTCCCGATATGAAAACTGGAGCTATAGTGCCTGTGCTTATACAGCACGAGAGTTTTCTCACACTTGTCCCATCACCATAAGCATTTGTTATTGTTGTGGGGATACAAATGCTTCTAGGTTTTAAGATTTCCAGTGGACAACTACATTAGCTTTGCCTAAAATGAGACTAAGCAGATATCTTCAAGGTTCTGCAAGGCATTAAATCTAGCAAAGCATCACAATTATGTTAAATGTCTGCCTTTTCTGTCATACTCGTGCAGTGTTGAAAGGCTTTCTAAAAGTTAGAGGGAGGCTCTGTTCACGGAGATAATAGCTCTTGTTTCTTAGTGTCTGTAAATTTTTAGAGATGGTGAGAACTGATACAGTACTACACAGCTTTAGAGGGAGGTTATCTATAATACTCCTTCGGTGTAGGGATATTTAATGTGAATATGTGTCTACAATGTTTGTATTCTTTTTTTTTTTTTTCCCCTTGGGTGTGTCTCTGTGATTAAGGCAAAAGCTGTTGTACTCCCCATCAGGCGAGCTTATTTCACTGCAGAAATTCAATTGACAGTAATCTCCTTTTTAATCTGTTGTTGTGGTGTACTGTAGCAGGCTGTGTCACACTGTATTTCTCATCCTGACTCTTGTTGTACCAGTTGGAGGCTTCTAATTTTTGTTTTGAAGTGTTTGAGTTTTATTTCTGCAGTTTTTAGTGAGGCCTAATGTAAACAGGGTTTGCATAAATCTCTCAGCTCCAGCGGGAAGATGAAAGCTTTGATAAGGAACTTGTTTTTTTCTTTCTCTAGAGCAGGAGCACAATGTCTTTGACCTAAATATACCAATTAGTGACACAGCAAAGTGATACAGAAAACAATCCGGAAGGAATGCCAACCTCTGAATGAAAACTTGGCTGCAGAAAGCTATTGCTTCTGTGGAACCTCAAACAGAGAAGAAATGTGAGGAGGAAAACAGTGTTCATTCAAAACATTTCATGCAAATAGTGATGGGTGAGGGAGGAAGGGCTGGAGAAAGCTGCTTGTTTACCCTTATCCCTATAGCTTTGGAGAGGTAAAAGCACTATGCAAAACACAGCGCAGTTCTCCCCCTTCCCCTTTGTGGCCTAGTTCGCTCAGCTTAGCTTTTTGAAGAACTTTTATGTCAAACTCAAAGGCTTTCTGGGAGCAGCTTCTATTTTTAAAACATGTTTGATGGCAAATGTAAGTATTTCAAAAGGTGGCTATGAGCTAGCTCACTAGAGCATGCTAGGTGACTTTATTAATTAGTTCTATAATTTTTAATAATGGTTAAGGTTAACCATCCCCAGAGACTGGGGGATTCTGAAGTGAACTGGTTTTCAGTTCAGCTTTGAGACCTATCCTCTATACGTGAGTACTTGCACATCGCTACCAGGGAGATGGTTTCCGTAATATACCAATAAATCAGTTCACACAAACTGTTGCAGATTTCTGGTTGTCTTTGTTCTCCATGTTCCAGCTGTGGAACTTGCAAACTCTGGCTGCCCAGTTTTTTTTAGTGGTCAAGTCACTCTTTTTAGTACCAAACTGCTACTAGAAATAGCCTGGAAATGGTACCTGTTAGAGTTCAGCATCCCCTCTCCGGCCCCAGAAACTCTAGCTGGTGAATTTCTGTGTAGTCTTGGGGTTCTTGCAAGAAAAAAGGGAACCTTTTATCAACCCAGGTTTTTGAGTCAGCCCTTGTTTCTTTTTAGCAGCCAGAGTGTTGTTGCTGGCACTTCGGCTTTCCTGCAAATGCAGTACGTGTGGGCTTTTTGCTAACGCAGTTTATTTAAGAGATTGATATAACTCAGACTACTGTATGAAAGTCTCTCTCTGCTACAGAAATGTGTAATAGATATTTGGCAATCTGACTCCAACATTTGTTTTACTTTGTTCCAGCAGATGATTGGAGATTATTGATAGGACCAGCCTTGTGCAGGGCCTGCTGTCGAATAGGCGTCTGTCAAATACTGCATCTTGGAAGGTGCTGACCTTCAGTTCTATGTGATGTCCATGCGCAGATCCTGGTCCCTTGGACTTCAAGGGCCTCTGTTCAGTTGCTTCTTTGGGCATCTAATGCCAGCCCTGTGCAGATGTTGGATACCCCAGGGCATCTCTAATGTCACCGTGTGTCTGTGTCAAGAGTTGAGTTGAGCCCTAAGGAATCTGAAGGTGCAGTGGGTGCTCTTATCTCTGGATGATTTGTATTGCATTAGAGGAAAGGCTGTGGCTGCAGTAATGGCACCCTCTCTGCAGTATTCCACCAGCCTGGGTTATCCATGCGTTGGGTAATAGTTGAGGGAGGGTGGGTTTTGTACTGACTTGCTTAATACTTGCTGACACACAAGGAGAGCTCCTGTACGGAGGAGCTGGTAATGTGCTGTACAGCTGTAGCCCAGACAAAGATACACTGGGAAGTTGGTGGATGCTACGAAGAGGAGTATTTGCATGGTTTAATAACTGGATCGATGCCTGGATGCACAGCCTCTGTGCTAAAGCAGCTGCCTTCTTCCCAGCAAAGGTCACGTTCGGCTCAGAGGCACTTAGTGCGTATTTGAACAACTGGATGGGATCTATCCGAGGAAGGGTGGGCAGAGAACTGGAAGACTCCTCATTTAATTACAAGCCTTTTCTTTATAGTACCTCCTTTGAGACTGGGTCCAGAGTTGTTCGCTTGATGGAGGCTTGACAATGTTAAGTGAAAAGCCTCCCCGATGGCATGGCTGCATCTGAATCTTGCTGTGGATTTTGAGGGAATCTATATTAACTGAGTCTCTGTTGTATCAATAAGAAGCTGCCAGTTGCACTTCACTAGGAGAGGTGAAAAGGCTTCAGGTTCTTTATCATGTAGCTTCTCACAAAGTAGTTTCTGCATTCCTACTCTTGCACAAGGCCTCTCTGCCCCTGTTAATAAGGATATTTTTTAAAAAAACAATATTGACTTTTAAAATTAATAGCTTCAAGAAATGAAAGTGGCTTCACGTCTACCTCTGGGTTCTGCCTTCCTGTGAGGGATTTGGGAACCACTCACTGCTGGTGTTTGTTGCTGTGCAGAGGGTTCCTGTAAAAGGGGAGAGTGTACCAAATAGTGAAACGGCTCATCCAAGAAAACACCACCTAGCCAAGACTTAGAAAATGGAGAAGGGAGAGAGAAGTTCTGTAATGTCTGAAGTGTGCATGTCACAGCTATGAGCAAAATCTTGAGATTCATGGGGTGAAATCTGGAATCCTTGTCCTGTCTGAATTGTCAGTGTTCTCTTGAGATTGATGGCTGTAACCACTCACACTCCTGACAAAAACACTCCCTGGCCATTGTCTATGCAGTCAGGTACTTTGGCATAAAATCTATGTAGCAAGCAGCTATTAAATCAGACTCTCTTTTAAGGTTTGAAATATGTCTTTTTAGGGTGTAGTCTGTGTGAAATGTTCCTTGGTTAATAGAAATATAGTGAATGTTAAGACGCCTGACTTGTGCTAATAATCATATCTCTTACAGTAAAGGAACTTACTGTGATGTTCCTAATGTTAAATACAGGCAGACAGCTCCAGTCCCTGTGTGTAAGAATGCAGATTGAATCTTGTTTATCGTTACATCAGTCTGCAAAAAGGAGATTTATAAGAGCAGAATTGTTTGCGTGACATGGAGTGACTCCCATTGTATAGAACAGAATAGCACTCAAAAATTTCTCTCCTCTCCCTTGCCCTTTTGATGACAGATAGTTGGCAGTGGATCAAAGCACAAACAGGATTAATGTTTTGCATATTCTGTCCTACATGGCCTGAAAGGAACAGAGATGGAATTTTTCATCTTTCACTTTAAACTGCATTTAATATCGTGGCCTAGTTTAGAGCTATGCGACTCATTCCTTCCATTTCCCCCGAGGCCTCTGTTTCTGGTCAAGGAAAGCAGGGCATGACTCCCTCTGGAGCTCATCAGTGCTGCTCAGCTTCCTCCTCGTTGCAGGCTGGTGGAAGAGGCTGGTCTGAGGCTGGAGCAATCCAGCATCAGGAATCTCCAAGTAGCGTTTTTGGAAGCTGCTGTCCCTTGCACCTATTGCTGCGGTTACAGCACGGCTGCTGCAGGGCACGGGGAACCCAGGGCTGGGGCAAAATCCAAGGTTCTCGCTACCGCCAGCTTTGAAAGCTGAAGTGGGTCACTGTCACGGGTCACACCTCCAAATGGCTGGTTTCAGTGTCCAAGGATGCTGTCCAAGCATGTTCTTCTCAAAGATGTCCTCAGAAAGGAATGTTTACAGATTTTGATCAACTTTTTGGCAGATGAATTATTGCACTGGCAGCAGTACTTTCTCCTCTTTGGAAAAAAACTGAACATGGCAAGAAAATTTGAAGATGCTTGTTTTAGTAGTCATGTCAGTATTGGAGTCATTTCCTTCACTGGAGCTTGCACTTGACCATGCATTGGGCGCGTCTTCTCTGTCCTGCCCTCCCCTCTAGTGGGGTGACTTGTCATTGCAGCTTAGTTTTGACTGACAGTTACTAAGGAGGTTTTTGGGATGCTTTGCAGTTGCAGAATTACATAGTGACCAGAACACAGCGCAGAGGGCTGTAGGGCGGGTATGGTATACACTGGATGGTAGCACGGACTTGCGGAAGAGCAGCCAGTAGTAGTGGTGGGGTATGTGAAATACGGGAGCACTGGCTGCATCTTCTTTTGTACTGAATGCCCTCTGTCCGTGAGAAGGTGTGGATGCCTTTGCAAAGGAGGTAGTTGATGGGCTGAAGATGATTCAGATACCTGAATCTGGCCACTATAAATACCAGGACAAAACACGACATACAAGGAAGGAGTAGACTGCAGGCTGGTCAGAGTTGCTCATGGGAAGAGGAGGAGGAGGTTAGTGAAGGTTAGTTTTGTTCCAGATAGCATCCCAGGTATTGGTGATGGATCTCTTGCTCAAATTGCACTTGTCTACAGTCCTGCTTACGTAGACAGTCAGCTGTATTCTGGATAGATGTGCTTCTCACACAAATCTGCTACATTTATGTCTAATATTAAAGAGATCTTGTAAGAGCTTCAGCAGAGACAGATGGTAATTGATTGGGCCATGTCTAGCCTCCTCCACACTGAGCTCTTGAAGGCTGAATTTTGAGTGGAGCTAGGATAATGATCTGCGTATTTCAGGATCTTCTCCTGTCATTTGTGGGACTTTCGGCATACCAGGCTTGCCAGTTGCTTTGACGAGGATTTTTTTGGCATGTGGAAATGGCCATTCATTATAATACTAAAAATGTTTGCATAGCTTGGGTTCCTGAAGAGCGCAGTAGAGATTTCAAGCACTGTTTCAGTTGTTTTACCTTACTGTGGGTTTGAGGAACTTGTTCTCTAGCCAAATGTATGCTTTTGAGCTGTTTTGGCTTATTCAAAACCCCCATAATCTCTTTAGCTATCCTGCATGTAATGAAACCTCTTCCCCTCCCCTCTGACCTCTTCCTCTTGCCCCCCAAGTCAACTTTTTTGTTAACCTACAGAGCTTATGCTGTGGCAGGATCTGAGAAGTTCCAGCAATAACAAACACACCCACAACAACTAATGGTATTTTCAACAGGACTTGAGATAATTAATAAATTTGTTCAAAGGAATCTAACTGCACAGCTGATGCTGGCTTCCAGTTTCTTGTCTTGATGATCTGCTTAAGGACTCGGTGTGCTAAATGTCCTAAAGGTGATGCAGCATCCTGCATGAAAGGTGTGTGGTTCTAGCATCTTATGCTTGAGTTTGCCACCACCATCCTAATGCTGGGAGGCTGTTACATCAGGTCATGCAACCCAAAGTAGCGGGATGGAGTTGGGGTTTGGGCAAAGGCAGTGGTGGTAACTGTGGCGCTTGTTTCTTTCTCAGTTTAATGGGGCTCTGCTGCTGCTGATACTTGAGGGACTGACCCTTCAGAGACCTGAATCCTCATCCTACAAATCTTGTGTGCGTGTTTTATTTGTGTTTCTTTTTTAACTTCTGCTACAAGAACTTCTAATATGTGGCTCCGTTGAGGAGAATCCACTGAGCTGTGTAAATTCTTGCAAGATTTCCCGGTTGCACTTAGCAACTGGTAGTGTAAAGGACATGCGACATCCCTCTGTTTCTGCAGGCAGATCTCAGGAAGCTTGTGCAGAGTCTGCTTAGGGTAACCCAGAGGGACCTATGCTCTCCAACAAAGGGTAAATAGATGGTTGTCTGTACTGGCACAGCCCCAGGTGAGTTCAACTCTGCATGCTATACCTGTTTGCCATAACTGGTGTGTGGCGCTGAGGAGGTGGCCCATGTGGCTTCTGTGGTGACATTGGCTGCCTGGCTAAGAGAGGCACTGTGTGATCTCAGGGATCAGAGCTATCCTTTTCACGACAGTATTTTCCACTCCACCCTACTGGGAATTGTCTGCACTTTTCAGTACTGGGGTGAGAAATGAACAGGCGCTCTCCTGGGAAGTGCTAGTAATTAGGATTACAAATTTAGGGGAAGAGGAGCAAGGCAATGAGGTCTGTGAAGTATTTAGGACTGCAGCAGACTTTCTGTGCTTGCTGTAGAAATGCAGGTACTTCACTGCTTTTGTGCATGCAAGATAGCTAAGCACTAGCCAGCTGCTTGGAAATACTTGGTGCCTTACTTTTGCAAATTTAAAATGCTGCTATTACCACATGTCAAGCCAAAATGCAGAGTGAGCAGCATGGTCCTTTGAATAGCTACTGCCCCTGAGGTGTTAAGCAACACAGTTGAAATGTGCGGAGACCTTGGCTGCACGGGGATCGTGGATCGCCAGGACAGCTGTCCCATGTCTGGAGCTGTGGACAGCAAACAGTCTGGCTCAGATAGGTCCTGAGCCAGTGCCGTTATTGCAAAAGCTTAAACAATGGAAAGTGCCTCTATGCCATTGGATTCTTCTTTGGCAAGGCCAGTCTTGGGTCTGTATCCCAGCGAGTATCCCAGAGTGTCCTGCCAGCCAGGGAACGCAGCTGACACTTCATCTTGGGACCAAGGGCTTGGCCCCCTGGTCTGAAAGAGCTCCGTGGCTGCTCTTCATCTGTGTGTTTACACCCTTCTGAATGATGCTACAGCTTGTTTTCTATTGACTGCGGAGTTCATTGGTGTTTTCATTTTGAAGGGGTCGGGAATGCCAGCTTCCTTATTGAGTTGCTGAGCTGATTCTAAGGTATGATGAATAGAAGGTATTCCTGCCAGCTCTTGCTTGTTGTAGATGGTCTGCAGGTTTTAGCTTGAATTTGTGGTTGCAGGTGGCTCCAAGTGAACTGCTTCATGGTGGTGTTCTAGTTCTGTTCTTCGAAATAGAAGACCAGCAGCAAGTATGCATTTTCTAGTTATTCTTACATCTCACAGATTCAGATCGTTTAAATAAGAGAGCGAGAAACAGAATATCCAGCAGGTGTATCTGCATTTAACTCCATATTAAAAAGTGAACTGAATGTGAGCTTTGCTTGCAATAAGCACAAAGAACGTAGTTCAAAAGCGTCTCAGCAAAAAACATCTGTTTATATGGTTATCTTACGGAAACAACTTTTCCACTCCTCCCCTTGTCTGAGCTTGACACTCACGTGTGTTCCTTTCTGTAGGTTTTGTAAATGTGTCCGTTCCAGAATCTCTCCC
Organism: Pluvialis apricaria; assembly: GCA_017639485.1. NCBI lineage: Eukaryota > Metazoa > Chordata > Aves > Charadriiformes > Charadriidae > Pluvialis > Pluvialis apricaria. Next base: position 5,477,868 of record CM030024.1, read on the forward strand.
TCTCCTGTTGCTTCACTTCCTCCCCTGCCCTGGGTGGCAGGTAGGTACATGCCCTCTTTGGTGGGGCTGAACCAGAGGCCCGGGGACACACCGTTCCTCTTTTCCTTTTTCCACAGACTCCCTTTGGAATTGATGTTTATCTCGTTCCCCAGCCTTCCACTAGCCTGTGAAATCTCTTACACACCTCTTCTTAGTTTCCATCTGTGTGCCGTGGTACACAGAAAGTAGTGTATGCATGATAGAGCATCTTCCAAATTGCTCTCCTGAAGCAAGCTGCAGAGGAAGAAAAGGATAGCTTCCCTTCTCGAAAGAGCTGTATGCTCTCCCCTGGGGTGGTTCCTGGGGGAATGTTATGGGAGCCTATTGCAGAGGTGTTTGGGCAGGGGACAGTGCTGGGGAGGAGGGCATGGTGACTGTGTTTGTGTACATCGCCTCTAACTTCATCCTTGTGTGAAACGCCATCACTCTTTGCTGGCATTTTGGCTTCAGCTCTTCTGCAGGTGTTTGCAGACGAGCAACTCCGGAGTTTCTTTATCCCTGCTTTCCTGTTTCAGAAGTGCAGTAGAAGTGCATCACTTTGTGTTTATAAAGTTACCCTTGAGTTCAGGAGTAATAGAGGCTACAGAACATGACAATTCACTGAACTGTTGCCATGATACAACTTGTGCCAACGTCTTTGCTCATGAGAGGATGTGTTCATCTCAAAGGACGATAGGATGAGTGATAGAAGAAGGAGAAAAATGGAATAACTGTGCTGGAGCTTGGTTAAAGTTCGATAGAAAAGAGCTCTGTAACCAGCTTTAAAAAAAAAATGAATAGAAAATTAGGTGCCCACCACATGGCTTCGTTAGTAAAATGTTAGCACCCCTGTTGTCATAGTGGCAGAGGTCTCTTGCAACCACCTACTTGCTGGTTTGTGTCTTGAAAAATGACCAAAATACATGGCACCATCCTGAGGTGTTGCTCTTTACTGTGGGTCAATTCTGTGCAACTCCGCTTGGACCGTACGCTGCCAGCAAATGGTGGGCGCTCGCTGGAGAGCAGATCTTCTGCAGGAGGGAAAGCAAGCTAGACGCAAAACTATCTTTGTGCTTCCTTTGTTGCCTTGTGCTGAACTCTGGTTTTCTTGGGATGCCCCTGCCCTGACCAAATGCTTGGTATGGTTTAAAACGTGTTTGCTCCTGCAGACCTTCACGAACGTAGTAAGTTTTCACTGATAAAACAGATCTTATACCCCATCTCCAGCCAGTGCCTGGCAATGCATATGCAAATGTACTGTGGAGCAGAATTAATTGCTGAGATCTCTCTACTGAGGTATTGCTTTGGGCTTTAGTAGGTAGGCCTAGTAAAATTCCACAGCTCATTAGAGATTGTGCATATTAATTTTGCATCTAAAGCAGCGTAGTATGTCAAATTTCCCCTTTCGAGTCTATCTGCGCTCACCCAGTCCTATTTGCCAGGTTTATTACTTGCTAGTTTTGGCTTCTTACATTTGATTGCTTACTATGAATTAATATGATCTACATAAAGGTATTTTTAAAAAGCTTATTTTTTTTTACCCAGAAGTAAACTGTGTGTTTGGCTTCTGGCCTGCCTTGTTTGGCAGGGGTCACTGGAAGTCCATGCAAAGACATGCTAAATCCTGCAGTGGCAAAAATTCTTGTAATGTTGAGTTTTTAAGAGGGTTTTGAGAGAACATGAAGTGACAGCTGAGCAGAGAGAGAGTTCCTCTGTAGTGACAGCTACGTGAAGCAGCAGTGAGAATTTCCTTTGCCTCTACAATCAAACCAGTGAAATGCAAGTCTTTTGGATTCTGCATATATTAAAGCTTATTAACTTTTTTCTCCTTTCCTATGTATGCAGGAGGCAGACAGTGGGGAAGAAGAATGCCGGTCCCAGCCCAGAAGGTAAGATTGTCACTTGAGCCTTGCAAGAGTCCTCGAGGTTACCTTTCTGTGTGAAATGTTCCACAGGGGTTTTTGTTGTTGGTCTGGTATGTTCTGCAAGCATGCATCATTTTCTGCCTATTGTTAATGTTGCACAACTGTCTCAATGTGTACCTTACTGAAAAATGTATTTAACTATGGCCTAAATGGTGCTCCCAGTAAAGGGGCTGCTGCAGCATGAAACTGGAAAAGTCAGATCACACTGAAAAATATTTATGGGGAACAGTTCACAAAGATGTCAGTGAGTATATTCTCCAAACTGCTGTTTGCATCCAGGAGGTGGTGTCTTGCCTGCAAACATGTTCTCAGTAAGATGAGAGGACGCCACGTCCCTGTGCATGGGGAGACTTTGCTTATATCTTAGGAACAAACCCTGGTTGTGTTGTTCCTTAGCTCCCTCCAATGTCCTATGTTGTTTCTCAGGATTTGGTCCATCATCAGAATGTTCCAAGAGGAATAACCATGCTAATAAACTCTTGTTCTCTGGTTTAAACATTTCTGTTGCCATCAAGAGCTGAATTGGATTATTCTAATTAGCAGGAGGATCATAGGAGAGACTTCAGCAGTGATAGTCATGCTCTAACTGTGTTTCTTCACCTCGTGGTATGCCCTTGTGTACATCTTTGGGATTTGTGAAAAGTTATATTTCTAGAACCTGAAGTACGGGGTGATCCTGTGCCATAAGGGCACCTGCTGCTTAAAACAGCACGTTCAATGGACGTGTAGATATTTGCTGCTGACACAGGTAGTTAAATATCTACTTCAAAGCTAGGAGAACACTGACAATTTACAGGATTTTTTTTTAATTGGGATTGTTTTGCATGGAGATGTTCGCTTTTGTAAATGTCGGTTTCAGTTGCTTCAGAAAGAACTTTTTCTGAAACATTGAAACTCAGCTGGCTGAACGATGACAAGTATTAATGGCTATTTTATAATGCAGTTGTAGTCTTAAGGGTAGATTTCTTGAAGTCTTGTAAGTTTTATCCTCTAGTCCATCAAAAGAATTATTTTGCCTAAACTTAATAAAAGCAAACCCAGTATATACTAGGTAACTTCTCCAGCACTTTCTTGGCTTAAAATGTTGCAGTCAAATTCTATGAAAGGCGTAAGATTCCCTCCAGAGGCAGTAAAGGGGAAGTGAAGGTGAAATAGTTCTCACTTCATGAGCTCTTTGGCTGTTACAGTTCTTTGCTTAATGTTGTTTGTGTGAGTAGGTAACAACGGAGGCTGTAATTTCTAGTATTTAAAAGGCTTGAACACGATTTGGGCTTTGGGGCCAACTTGGATGAATCTGCAGGAGAAAAAGCTGTCGTGGTCGCACATTCCCATGATTTCAGTGTAGTCCTGTGGTTGTGTGGCCTGGGGAAGGTGACTGGTCTGTTTCTTTCAGTCTTCTACCCTTCAGTGATGATTTAAGAATTGCTGTTTTTTCATTCTACAGCTTTCATGACTGAGAGGAAAGCTGGAAAGCACAACTCCCAAAGGCTCAAATTGAACTCGGCTAAACTCTGATTTTTAATTTCACTCTCAGCCTTCCAGCAGTCACAAGATCAACTTATGACTTGATCTCAGTATACATAATGTATTGGAGGGGGTGGGAGGTATTTAATTGTTGTGGGCACTTAGCAACAATTGTAGGTTAGGTTTGAAGCAAGCGTTTTTTAATATATTTTAAATAACTTCCTGGGGTAGGAGATGACAACCTGCTGTTGATGTGGTGATCTGAACTCTGTGACTCCTGTTGCTGGGGTCAGAGAGCTAACTGAAACCAAGATCCTTCTTCGGGAAAACAAGGGGGTGGATGTTAAATGTGTTTGATTACAGTAGGATGAAAATAATAGCCAAATGTGCATAAGTTGTTGACCTGGAGTCCTGCTGTGGAGGAGCAACAGATATCTATAAACAGCTTTTGAGTATATCTAAGCCCAAGTTTTCAAGTGAACGTACCAAGTAGTAGCTATTAAAAATGCAGACAGTAAAAAGGCAATGGACTGAGTTTGGCTTTAAAAGCAAAGGTATGTTATCAGTTGCAGTGTCACCGAAGTAGCGCTCTGCAGCAGCTTGACATTCCTAGCTGCCTGCCTGGGCAAGGCCAGGCTGGTGAAGTTCTCCCAAGGCATAATTCAGGTGACCTGGCTGTAGCTACAATCAGAGTTTGGGGTGGGATTTTTGCTATTTGTAAAGTTCTTCTGACGAGGAGTCCTCTTGTCTCCTGCACTCATGTAAAATTTGTTTCAACACTACCTCAGGGTAGCATGATCAGCATCAGGCATGCCCAAACTCATCCCATTAACTGGACGTTGAATGCAAGAGCACTACTGTGGCTAAAAGCATGTTCGGGTTAATAAAATAACTTTTCAATATTTATAAAATGGGATGTTAGGCCATAAAGATGTTACAATGCTTGCAAGGGAATTAGCTTAAGACCTTAGCATAAGCACATAGACATGTCTGGTGTCAGAAGATTTTTGCAGTGATGAGTCTTGAAGATCACGGAGTACAGCCTTCATTTCTGTCGTCCTGAGTCCCCGTGTCTCTGCATGGTCTACGGATTGCTATCTCAAATGAGACATAGGTTCCACTTAGATCCAGCTCAACAGCATTGCTAGTCCTGTGACTAGCAATTTCTAGATAGCTTCTTGTTTTAGGTTTCTGCTGTTTATCTTTTCTCACTGAGGTATGGGTTATATATTGAGGTGAAGAGGAACGTGCAGAAAAGACTGGTAGTATGACAGCAGGAGCAACTACTGCTTGTTGAGCAGAGACTATGAAGAGCAACCAGTCTAAAATGTCCTCCAAAGAGGCAGAGAAATTAGTTTCAAACAGGAGCTTAAATTTGTAGGTAGGTACATCAAGATCATCATAGCTGAAACCATTAATCTACCTGGGTGCTGACCTGTTTGTGCTTGATCTAACACCACAGAAGACTGATTACATGGACTCAAGTCTCGCAGACAAGGGAGAGGAAATGTGTGAAAATGTTGTTTAAACTTAAACCTGCTTTACAGAGCAGTCAAATGATGTGACAGGTCCGCACTCGCCTCTTTGTAGGGGTTTGCCTACACGAACAGAGAGCACCAGCTCAGTCAGTTGTCTTCCCTGGCACTGCCTGCCCCTTGGCTTCCGCGCTCACAGAAGGGCTGGTCCTTCCTATAACACTTTATGCTCAAGGACTAATGCTCTAAAGACTGTTTCTGCCTGCACCGTCACAGAACGAGGAGTTTTCTGCTTTGTGAATTAGCAGAATCCACTTAAAGCTTTTCTCCAAGAGATGGAAAGAGCTATTAGATGTTCAGAAAGAGAGTTCATGTGTGCAATTATCCTTGGAAGGTGCTTGAAATGGTATTTTCTGGCAAATTCTTTTGTACTGATGCAAAGAGGAATGGTGTGTTTTCCTACTTGACAGTACTTGGGTGTAGTGAACACGGACCTAATTTTTATAAAGACTTCTGTCTGTTACTAAAAACCACAGCAAATTGATAGTGCAAATACCTGAAGCTGAGCAAATAGATGAAAACCAGCTTGGCTTCTGGAATTTTTTTTCCTTGCACCCAAGCCCTGCTCTGGGGGAAGCCCAGAAGCATCTCTACCCTGCTGTAGCTGTGACCGTTCTTGCAGTTTATAGGTGACATCCCCAAACCCCTGACATGGGTCGAAGTTCTTGCTCTGGAGTCCCTGATCGAGCCGGTCCTTGTCACCTATCTAATTCCTGGCTAATGGGGCTAAGAGAGAGTAGTGCATAAGCAGATGTCCTGAGCAATCTATTTGTGACATTTATTACCTTCATAGCTACCTTCTAGACATTTTTATTAGGCTATCTGGAGGCTGTACAGCTAGCTGGCCTGCGCATCTCTCCTTCTGTCCCCAGACATGCTGCTGCCACACTGAGTACACTTTTAATAGAGCATCTGTGTTAACAGTCTCTTTGCATCAGCCTGATGTTGTTAAAACTTACCTAAAATGCATGTGGATTGAGCTTTGAGTTGTGTTTACACCAACTGATTTATTGACGTTCAGGTTTTGTGTGCTCTGTGCCAAGGTTGCAGGGATTCAGCATCTTTGTTTTGCTGACGAACGACATCTCCAGGGCCCGGGGCAGCAGCGGTGCTGCAGTCTGCGTTGGATTTGCTGTCAGGATCTGCTGGTTGCTTTTTGGGTTTATGGTGGAAATGGTGCCTCCGTTTCTACACTATCTGTGAGTTTACCAGTTCTGTGTGCCTTGAAACAGCTCTGGTTGCTGAAAAGCAGCATTTGAGGCTGCACAGTAACTGCTGCATATAAAATTGAGTAAGCTGTATTGCTTAGCGAGGCTGCTGGGGACTTCAGAGCAGTTCTTTCGTCTTTTATGGCCTGGCACTTGGTCAGACTAAAGTCTGTTTGCTTAGGTAGAGCTGAGGAGCCTGTCATTCCCTTCACGTGCCATAGAAAGTGATTAGGCCCTGCTCGAGATCTGGGGTTTGTTACCTGAAAATGTTCTCAAAAAGTGCTTGTCCTCCCCTCTTCAGGTGGGGGTGAGAGGGTGGTGTTAAAGAAAAAAAAAAAAAACAAAACCACAAGAAAACAGGCAACACCTTTTGCGGCCTAAGTATTCTTCCCTTCTGGTTTGTTTTTTTTTTAGTCAAAATAGTTCCTTCCAGGAGTGAACTGGGAAGGAAAGCAAATCAGATTATTGCCATGATAACAGTTGGATGTGCCAAGATGCCTCAAGGTTTCAAGCTACGAGTAAATGCCTTTGTTTTAGGAGTGGAAGACCACAGTCTGATGCAGGAGCTTATGGTTTGTAACAGCATAAAAGTTGTTTTTCAAATAGTAAGGGGAATTGGTGCATGTGTTTCCTTGTATAGGGCAACAGCTCAATAAATTGTAAGCCGACTTGTTTGATTTTTAAACTGAGAGTCATTGTAAGTGTCTCTCTACCTGCGGGTTATGGCAGATGTGTGCTGTTCCCTGGGAGAGCGAGGGGAGTGATCCTGTGATACCGAATTGACTGCCCTTCAGAAAGCTCATTTACAGTCTGCATCAAGATGTGCAAATCTTCAGCATCCTGTCTGTTGCGACTTTTGGAGATGTGTATCATCGCCATTTGGGGCTCCTGTGGCAGGGTCCTGACGCTTCTGGTTATCCTTGAAGCATATCTTGTGTTAGAAGAGAGACTTCCAAAACCCATGCACTGTGAGTTCTAGCAGCTAAACCTTCCTTTTGAAACCTTCCTTGTGCTTCCTTTGCTTGCTGCCGCAGCTGCCAAACATTTATTTTGTCGGTGCTTGAACAGTAGCTAGGTTTTCTAATGGTCGTGCAAGACAATTTAACTCCAGGTCTTGAGTAAGAGGGGACTGTGTGTGTGGTGTACAGGAAAGCTTGTGTTTATCCGTGCCGGAGATTACGAAGCTCTTGTAGTATGAACCTTATCTTTAGAATGTGTTTCCTGAATCCATCTTTCTGTCTTTCCTTTCAGTGACAGCTTAGCCTCTCTGTGGCATTTACTGCAGCTGCTTGTGGACAATGTCATACCAAGATAAAGAACGGTTCTGTTAATCTGCCAGCTCTGCTGACCACCACAAAAAGTTCTGTGGGCCACACATCGTGATTCATTAAAGTGGGTCTGTGGTCTTCATTTTTGAATACCAGGTGTTTTATCACCAAACTGTGAGCAAAGGTATAGCACGTGTAGCAAGATTTGGGTTTATTAGATTAGTGACAGGTATCTGCAGGGCTGGTTCACTGCAGGGTCTATGTCTGTGGTTGCAACATGTTCAGTCCAGTCTGATGACATACCTGTGGATCACAATAATGTCTGAGATGACTTCAGGTGTGCTCTTCAGGTTGAAGGATCAAGCAGACTACTATCGTTGCACTTACCAAATTACCAGGTAAACATATGATGCTATAGCAAGGAGCTCACTCAAAATATGAATGCTTATGAAGAGTTTGTTAATGTGTCATTCTAAGCGAGTGAAGAGGGAAGAATGAGGAACAAGGCAAAGACAAACTGGGAAGTAAAAGGAATGAAGGTGGGTCAGATCCTTCAGCTACCGAAAGGGTCTGCTCGGCATGGAGCAAGCCCAGAACAGCTGCCCCCATGCACTTGTGCGCCTTCTTCAGAGGTTAGCGAAGGAGGGGCTGACCAGGAGGTGCCTTAAGGATTCCATACATGCTTGTGTCTTCTGCTGAGCATGAACCAGGTGCTCTGAGCTGGAGGAATCTAAGTTAAGGGAAGATTCGTGTTGGAAATAGAAAGGGGAAACTCCAAAAACACTGTTCTGGCCCCTTTCCTGGTAGGACACCTTGGCAAGGCTTCGAAGTTAAACGTGAATCCTCAGAGTTTTCAGCTCTGCATGGAATTGCAGGCACTGAAATGTATTTTGAGAATCTGGGCCAGGGTTTCTGGACTTGTTGCCATTCAGTTCTTTGGTATCTTTCCATCAAAAACATTCCTTTATAAAATAAGGGGAGTGTTTTTGACAGTTCAGAGGATTTAGGTATTTCTTTTCCGTAGGTCACTGAAATAACACGTTACCTATTTTATGATGTCAGACGTCATTCAGGCATGTTTCTTCCTTGCTGGACTTAAGAGCAGTGCGGTAACAGATCGCAAGGGTCTGGATTAACTTTTTAGTAGCCATGTAGAGGTTTGCGTGGAGAGCGGTTTGCTGGAGGCACTGTAGTTTTTGCATCTGAAGAACTCGTTTCTTCGAAGCTCCTCTTGAATGCACGGGGAAGGCAGCTCTCCAGAAAGCAGGAGGAGATGGTGGCTGTGGGAGAAGATGTTTCTGCGAAAGCTGTGTCTCAGCGTGTTACCCCTGTCTAACATTAGCATTGCTTGTTGAGACCAGAGTGATAGATGTTGCTGCTTGTGTCCCTTTTCCTACCCCTGTTGCCTGGTGGCACTGCTTGGGTCCCTTCAGTCGTCTTTGCTTCTGCCTCTGTAAAACAGGTGTAATTGAGCGTTGACCTCTTTGTGTCAGACCCTCTAAGATTTAATGATAAGTAAACTCTACAACGATTGGGCGTGGGGTTTGTGAGGGAAGGGTTTAATGGAGTGATAATATTGCAAAATAGGTGTTGAGTTCTCAACTAAGAAGCCTAATCATTGATCATGATGGGCAACTGACCAAACGGGCTTTAAAAGCAGGGTTTTGTTCTTTCTGTGATGCTTATCACCCTACCCCTGCGCCTGTCTGATTTCTTTGCTCAAGAACTGGAAACAGAAATAGTCTTTGACAGCTTAAATAACCAAATTTAGAATGTGCTTCCTGTTCTGACTGGTTCTTCAGGATTCAAGTATAGTTTTGCGTGCTTTCCCTGTTCCTGCCTCCCCCCTCATTTTTTTTTTTTTTTTTTTTTTTTTTAAGACTAGATATGGGCTCCTTTATAATTACTTTGTTAAATTTCCCTTGCTGTGTGTAATAAAGCTGGTGTATGTAAGCAGTGCCTTGGTGGGTGGTATATGCCTCTTACTCACTGGGAAAGCTTTGTTTCTTTACTACTCTCTATCTCATTCTGCCATGCATGCATTGGCTTGTTTGTGATCCCTGCTACTGAAATGCCTTCATGTTTTCCCAATAAATTGGACTACATAACACGGTTGGCTTTGTCTCCCATGCTAAGAATGGCCAAAAGACTTCTGACGGATCAACTTCTCCCTCCAAAGTGGGGAGGCAGCAGTAAGAGATGAGTGCAGGAGGTGCTGGTCTTGGTGGATCAGTCCCTACCTGGTTACAGGTTTGCTGCACTCATTTAGGGCTCTCCCCAGATAAGTCATCTGTTTGGAGTCTTAATCCACTCAGACTCAGCTGTAGACTCTGTTCATTGCTGAAAGCCACATGTCCTCACAGCAGTAGGATGAATGAACTGACCTCCCACCAGAAAAGCAGAGGCAGTAGATCCTTTGGTGCTCAAACAGCTGGAGTGTGGCACCAGATTCTTCAAAGCTACCTCTTTGGACCCTTTTTTCCCCATCAGACCTGGTGCTGAGCTGTCTTTGTGGGGAAAGATGGAGTGTAGCTGCCGGTGAGAAAAACAAAGCACTCGGCCCCACCTCTGCACACGGAAATGAACTTGCTACCTCTGCTCTCTCTGGTGGTGCCTGTGCAAGACTCCAGGGCTCGGCTGTGGGCAGCGACATGTTGTTTTCAAAATGCTGTAACTTTTCATAAACGACACCGGAAACAGCTGCCGAGCAGTAAAGAACAAACTTTCCGTACGCGCAGTAAAGGTGGCTGAGCAGGCGCTGCCATAGCTCATGGCGCTGTGGGGAGAGGATGTGACTGATGGTGGTGAGGGGCAAGTTTGCTTGGCTAACGCAGCCAGCTTCACAAGATTTTTCGTAATCCCCTGAAAACACGGGTCTGGGTTCTGCATTGCCTTATCTGTTACACTGATGTTAATAGATTGAGGCCGGAATTTCTACGCCTGACAACATCCCACTGTTCCCTCTACCTTGACCATGACTAACGTTACAGCTGTAGTACCTTCCACAGGTTTACCCGGCTGTGTCGGAGAAAGAGAAGAACATTCCTTGCTTGTGCAGAGAGCACCTGGATGGACTTCCAAATGGACTTAAAATAATACCCAACCCTTCAATACCCACTGGAATAAGTTTCTAGAGAGACTATTGCAATATATCATCTTCATTAGGGCTCTTCAAAACGAGAGAACTGAGAGGACCAGAGAAAGTTTTGCTGGCAGACATATTCTGAAATGAAAAAAGGTCACGGGGCCCCGGTGTAGGTTAAGAATTGTACAAGCCTAATCAGACAATCCCTGCTCGGGATTTAATCATCTTGGCAGGTGAGCAGACACTCAGCAAACCCCTGTGGGATAGGAGTGGGTGGAATATGGTGACACCCACACCTTTGTGTGGTCTGACAAGAAGCAGCAATTCAGCCTTAAGCTGTTGATCTTGGATGGAAGCGTTGGCTTGATTCATGCCCTCTTTGCTTGTGGACTCTGTGCACTGACCAGGCTCCGTGTCCAGCTGTACGCGTGCTTTCTGCAAGTGTCAAATCTGTGTGTGCTAACGCAAAACCTGACTGGAGTGCTTCACGTGTTTTTACTGGTGCCTTATGTACCGAGGCCTCAGCTGTACAAGGAGGATCCCATTTGGAAGCTGCTAGCCCTGTGCAGGACGCAAAGTTGCTCTCTTACATCATGGCAAGATGAAAACGTGTTAAAATGCACAAGGAAAGTAAGGCAGCTGAAGTTACTGGTGCAAGCTACTGTGAGTGTATAGCTTTGAGATACCGACACTGGGGGAGATGATGATTGTATGAATAAACCGTGGGTTTTCAGCCTTGTTGTCTGCCAGATGGGACACTACAAGTCAATACAAGAGATTTGTGCGTGCGTGTGCTTCCTCCACCCCCTTAAACTTCTCTCCAGAGGCAGCTCTGGTGGGCATCCCTGTTCCCTCTGCCTGAAGTGCCTGGCCACACTCCCTTAGTGCTCCTCATCAGTTTTTTTCCATGATGCTTCCATAACCGGTTCTAGCTGCCAGAGTCGCTGGCTTAGTTAGCTTTGCAAAGGTTTTGAGATGGTTTTGGGTTTTTTTTTTTTTACAATGTGTGTCTTGCATGATGTATGTAACTGTAGTTTATTAGTCTCCTCCGTGTTCAAAGGTCAAATGAAATCCTGCTGCCCAACAAGGGTCGCGTTGTAGTGGGTGCAGACGCGGTGGTGTTTACTGCTTGCCTCTGTGCCAGGCGGCACGGCCCTGCTAATCCGATGACCTCCTGGGGTGCGCGAAATGCTGACCCAAAACTCGGCCAGGCAGTGCCCTTTTCCCCCCCTGCAGCAGAGAGTAATTTCGTGCACTGGACTGGGAAGCACTTGAGACCCCAGACAGACTTATTTACATCTTGTCATGCAGTGATTAATGGCTGTGCTCACATGCTCTATTGCAGCACGGTAGTGATTTAGACTGTTACCTGTCATCACTGCAATTTCGTGCACTTTAAATTCTTTATGTATTTGTCCCAGCAGAGCGCACCTGCTTCCAGCAAGGAGCAGTTTCTTGGCTGTCTTGTGACCTGCTGCTTTCAACTCCCATCTTGTTGTGCGTCCCCTCGAAGCCCCTTCTTTCTGCCTGCTCTTTGCTCCTGCATGCTGAGAGATCGGGTTATTGGGTCAATACTTCTGCCCGTGGCTAAATGTAGGATGCAGCTTTGACAAAGAAATAGGGTTGTTCCTTAAGTCTTTTTTTTTTTTTTTAAAAGCAGAATATGAAAATAACACATGCAAAACAAATGGACAGTGGGAATTTAAACGCTAATCTCACTAACGTGTAGCCTGAAGGCAGTGTCAGTCTCAGGCTGGTATTTCAAGCTTTATTGCAACAAAACCAGGTTCAAATACCTTTTTATTAACGCTGACTTCAATGTACGAACTTATTTGAGGATTTCCCACTCCTGTTTTCTAAAGGTTCAAAAAGAAAAAAGCTGGGACAGTTCTATCATCGTTTGGTCTCCCAGCATATGGCGATGCAGTGCATGACTGTATTAATCCAGCACTAATTCATTTACAAATCTATTATCCATATGTTATGAGTAGCTGCTTTAAGAGTATTGCCTGTAGTTAATCACTGCACTTGTTTTTAGCGGTTTTTAAGGGCTTGCCTTTGTAAGGTTAGTTGCATGTGAGAAATCTGACATCTGTCTGGACAGTATCTAAGTGCATTTAGTCTTCTACAACGCTTGAATAAAGCCCTTAAGTTATTAATTAGAACAGAACAGAAGTTCTGGGTTTGTTTTTCAGTCTATGAATGTGTGGTATGTGTTACTACTGAATTTGAGGTTCTTGCCAGTCTCTTGACCTCTGGAAGGATTGAGTTACCCTCCATGTCTCTAATGTCCTGATTTTTTTCCATTGCTTCTTGCAACTGACTTCATTTCTGCCTAACAAAAATGATTTTTTTTGGCACCGCAGCAAGCTGGCACTGCATTTTCTTCACAGCTGTGAGGAGCCATTACCAGAGATGTGCTCTTGGCTATATAAGATGACATTGCTTAAATTAATGCAACCAAACCGTATTCTAGCAAACTTGCAGAATCACCAAATTCCGCTGCTTTGTCCTTTTCTCTGTCAGTCCCCAAAGTGGGAATGGTCGAGACCTTTCGCATAAGCGTCCGTCTTCCTCCTGTGAAGTCTCAGACCTGCAGCAGTTGCCATCACGCTGCGTTGTTTTTTAAACCCTGCTCTGCTTCTCCGAAACTTTTAGCTAACCCGAAATAAACCCGAGGCAAAGCTTTCTTTTGGCTTATGGCTCTGCTGTCTGATCACAGGGGCCGTCCCACAGTTCCACACGCCCCAGCAGTATCTTTTTGCTGTTGAGTAGGTGTCATTAATGTGTGTTTAAACTTACATCTTCCACTGCCAGCTCGCTTCTGCCTTCTTACTGGGTCTGAGCACGCGCCGTCCACACCAGACGACTTAAGAATAGTAACTTATTTGTGTCCTTCTGTGCTGGGATGTCCCGCATTCCTATGGGAAAGGGAAAACTGAGCTCGCTTCCAGGGTTTCTCAGTTGTTTTCCCACCCTCCTGGTTAAACCAGGTGGAAGGGCTGGAGAACGCAGATCTGGGATGGTTTGTGCCATGGGGCAGAGGCGGGTGCAGGGCTGGATTGAGCAAGCCCCCCGTTCTCCCCAGTGGAAAACTGGATTAAGCTTCCCTTGCGCCGTAACATCTGAATTCCCAGCAGCCAGAAGACAAGATTTTTGTTCTAACAAACTTCCTTTCTTCCTTTTCTCCTGAGGGGCGATGGAGCTCAAGATTAAATAGCACTGAAAGGCAGCTGCTTCTCTCCTCCCTTGGCAGAAAACGCAGTTGCCGAGCCTCTGCCTATGAAAGTTATTGCCAAGAACTCTTTTCCCCCATCTCCTCCAGGAGAGAAAATTAAGGTCGTTTCCTAAGCACCCGCGTTGTCGCTGCCTGCCTTTTGCACCAAAAAAAAAAAATATATATATATATATATATATAAAAAAATCTTTTGATGTGCTGCTTTAAGCCTAGTTTCAAAGCTTGCAGCCCCCCCCCCAGCTCTTTTGGCCTAGATCGAGGGGGGGGAAGGAAGGGGGTGTGTGGGGGGAATAGGCAGCGCCCTCCCTTCGCTCCCTCTCGCCCTGCTGGGGGAAGCAGCGGGCAGATGCTGGCCCCCGAGCGAAGGGGACCGTCCCCGTCCCCGTCCCCGTCCCCGTCCCCGTCCCCGTCCCCGTCCCCGTCCCCGTCCCCGTCCCCGTCCGCCGCCGCGCTCCTCCCGCCCCGCAGCGCCACGTGCGGGCAAGGGGGGGCGGAGCCAAACCAGGCCCCGCCCCTCTGCCGGGCCAGGCCCCGCCCCTCCGCCGGGGCCGCTCCTGCGCACTGGGCGGGCGGGGGGCGGCGGGAGCGCGGCGGGGCAGAGCGGCGGCGGCGGCGGGTTCTCCCCCCCCCTCCCTTCCCCATGCCGCGGGGCAGGGACGGCCGCCTCCGCGGGGAGCCGCGATGATCCCCTACTTCTCCGACAACGCCGTGATCTCCCAGGGCGCCATCGCCCAGCTGTGAGTACCGGGAGAGACCGGCACCGACCGGCGAAACCTCCCCGACCGCCTGCATCCCGGGTGCCGCTCCGCCCGCTCTGCTTCCGAACGGGTCACCCCTCTTTCCCCCTCCTCCCGGTGCCGGGCGGCCGCCCGGGCTGCTTTTTCCCCGCTCTCGGTACTCGGCTCGGCCGCAGATTGCCTTCGGGCAAACTTTCCCTTGGCCGCGGAGGCGGCACCGCACCGGGAGGCGGCCGGCGGGAGCGGGGCTGCGGGGGGCACCGGCACCGCAGGGCTCATTTACCTTTATTTTTCCGTACAAAAAAAAAAAAAAACAACTCCGGGTCCCGGCCAAGCGCTTCGATAAGTGTTATATACCGTAACCGCCCAGGGGAAACTCGGCTCTGCGCGTCCTCTCGCCGGAGCCGCCGGTTCTCCCCGTCCCGGGGCGGTGCGGGACCGGGCGCTCCCCCCCCGCCGCCCCCCAGCAGACCCACGGCCGGGCTGTGCCGTGATAGCCAGGTACAGGCTTCCTGTGGCCGTGTACCTTGGCCCTGTCTTGGGTTTAAAGTAGAGATTAGCCCCTTTATTTGGTCTCGGTTTGGCTTATCACAAGGTGGCAGATAGGGGCTGCGGATTTGGGGTTGGGTTTTTTTCGGGTCGGTGCAATAGGAGCAGGGCTGAGACCTTCCGCTCGGGACCTGCAGGGCATGAGGGAGAGGCGTGAGCTGATGCCAGTTTTTAAGCACTGGTAGGCTTGGGCAGCTATAAAGCGCAGACTGAGTGTCTCTGCGCCCCTTACTAAGCCGCTTGAAAAATCGGCCTCTCCAGCTGCACACCCCCCTTTGAAATGCAGATACAAATAATCATTTAATTTGTAGATAATGGACAGTGACTGCCTGAGTTGTGGGGTTTGGCTGGAAGGATTAAGGAGGGAAACGGCTGCTATGGGGTGGTAGATAAGGCTTTTAGAGACTAGGCGCTGCGGTCTAGTTATGCTTGATATTTCTTTAAAGATGCCAACGGCTGTTTTATCTCTTGGAAACATCATGAAAGGCTTAAAGATAGTAGGATAAAATGCTGGTTCCCACCTGGAACTGTGTTCTTGTCGCAAGAAGCTCCTGCTAGAAATTGAGCCGCCTTGCACTTACAAGGTCTCTAGTAAATGTTCCTGCTTATGCTTGATATGGAAATAAGCCCCCAGACTCCATGGCCTCTTTTTTGAGCATTAGCAATCACTGCTGTAGTTGGCAATCAGTTTAGTTAAGTCTCTCTGAGCCTTTCATACTCTACCCAAAAGGCTTTCATACTCTACCCAAAATGCCTGTAATTAGTCCTTTTTTCTCCACACACAGTGTTGGCTGTAAACACGACTGCTTTCCCTGTGGTTGCTGATAATGTAGGTTTAATAGCGATATACCTGAACTGTTCTGTGGAAGCAAGGATGCGAACTGGATAAGCCCTGGGCTTTGGGAAGTAGCAATAATTCTGGAATTGTGGAAAAAAAACCCAACCTACTATAGGCTGAAACATTTCCTTACAGCTCGAGGTGATTTGCCAAGCTATATTAGGTAGCTAGGTAACAATTTAAGTGCTTTTAAGATGTTTGTTTTATACACTGCTCAAACACTTAACCTACACTTTGAGACTGGGCAGAAAGGGATCAAAAGAAAGAGGAAATACTGCTCGTCTCTGCTCCCCCAGTTGCTGGTAGCCCTGCGGTCTTCTATCTAGCAGTAGTTTAAATTGCCACTTGGTTGGAAGGACCACCCTTTCCTTTTCTGCAGAGAGAGATAACTGAGTTATCAGAGGAGCTTACGCTGTCCTGTGCCTCCTGGAAGGAAAGATTAATAAGCATGAGAATGACAGAGCTTTTGGCCCACGCATAAATGTCCGCACAAGGCTGGATTAATATTTTGATAGCGTTCTCAATCAGGACGGTGCTGTGGCTTTCAGGCTGGCATAATAAAGACCTGTTTTAAAGTTTGTACTCCTAATTACAAGCTCACAAAGGCTGATTAATATTGGGTGCCCTTACTTCATCATGGGCAAGACCTAAAAATCCAGATCTTGTTGTTTTGCTGTGCTAAAAATGTCTTCTCTGTGGAATGGGAAGGGCAGTGGCGACCCAAACATTATCAGAAAATTCTGTTTCAGTGTATTCTTTAGTAGATGTATTCGGCTAATCAGCTCTGACTTTCAGAGATCAGCAGAAATTACTCTTGTGTTGACGCTTTTAGTCAGTAATGTAGTCAGCTGGTCTGGGTCTAATTCATTTCAGGTTCACAAGGATTCAAATCAATGTCCGAGAGACTTGTGTTTATCAAAATGCTCAGAATTTATAGTTGTAACTCGTTCCAGAAAGTCTTGCTACTCTCATTGAACCTAGTGGGAATTCTGCTGATTTACCAGTTTATTTGTGTGTAGGATTCAAAATTTACTTTGCTCTACTAAAACTCTAAGGCAGCTGATGGAAAGATAGAAAGAATAAAGCAAAACTTCAGACAGTCTGCAAATACTAAAGAATTTTTAACGGAAGAAACCTGGATAAACGGCCATAGATCAGTTTTTCCTGTCTGCAGTCGCTTCCTCTGCCTTTGGCCAAGGTTTAGGTGTCTCCTTTATTGTTGGTGCCCCTGAAGTGTTTTTTCCGTGTCCCTGTGATAATGCCAGATTCCTCTGGCGCTCCGTTTTCCTCTTTATCTCGGTAGCAAAGCAGGATTATCCAGCGATCAGGGCGCGCGCGCTTGGGATTTGGGAAGACCCGGCTCTCGCTCCCTGCTGCGCCACATCCTTCCTGCGCGACCGTGGCCGAGTCCCACCAGGCCACCGTTCAGCACGGGAGCGGGACCTGAAGATGCGGATGGATGCTTAGCCTTTCTTTTGAACTTCAGAATTAACCACCTAGCTTTGGTGCCTGCACCCCCCTGGCATTTTTTTGTCCATTTTGGAGTGTTTAAATACTTTTGTCGCTGCCCCGGCTGCCTTTCTGCAAAGCAGCAGTGAGAGCCCTCCCTGGGCTCGCGTTGAGCACGTGTTAAAGCACTCTGATGCTGTTTACTACTTCATCCTCCAACACTTTGGGAGCCAGATGGATCTAAAAACATGAATACGCTTGCTACTTTCCATGGGTCTCGTACTTGCTTCATACCAGTCTGTTTTCTATTATAAGATGTTAACTGATATTTTTTATGAGTATTTTAAACTGGGGGGGGGGGGGGGGGGGGGAGATAAGAAGGAGCTGGAATAGTTTCTTTACAGTGTTGTTGGTATGTCTTGGAGCTCTGTAAAAAAAACCAAAAACCACACCAACGGCGGGGGGACGGGACGGGGGACCAACCCAGAAGTGAAACCCACAAGTTAAACAATTATTTTCAGCGAAAGGTTAAAGGTAGCCACAAAGTGTTCTTGCAGACCTGGCTTAACAGCCTATTGCTCTCTCACGTTATCAGTTTTCTTGTAAGTGACAACCCTTCTTCCGCGTAGTGTGAAGAAACAACACCTTACAGCGTAAGAGGAAGTTACAGGCTGTGCAGGTAATCACAAACTGTACGCGAAATTACACCGCCAGCTAATTGGGGCTCGTTGTATTGCCTCCTCCTTGCTGTAACCCATCTTTCTGCCCAAACTGCCGTGGCCCTTGTCCCCCCCCACCCCTTTCATTTACCTTTGTCATGCGGCCGTGGCCTTTACGGGAGGAAATTTCATGACCATGTAGTTTAAAATTATGCCGAATGCCAAGTCAGGAACTTAGGTAGGTGTGTGGCTGCTGTTGCCTTTGTGTGGAGATATGCTTATTTATTTATTTATTGTATGGGAAACCTTACAACCTTTTTATCTGCTCACAATGTTATTGCTGCCAAAAAACCTTGACCGTGCAGCAATTAGACCGCAGTCCTTCAAGCAGTGTGTTGCTGGGAATCTTTAATGGCCTCTGTGCCATTGTAAGCGCTGTACCTTTGTGGGTGTTTTACCATTGTGCTGAGAGTGGATGGTGCTTAAGAGCTGACGAGGAGAAGCTTGGAAACAGCTGCGCAAAAGACTGGAAGCTCCGCAGAGTGATTCCAGTTACCGCTGTCAGCTCTCGGTGAAGTTGCCTTATGAGCTGAGGGTCGCGCTGGTTGGAGGTGCTTGAAATAGGGAAACAAGCTGATGAGCTCTTCATCTCTTGTAGAGGCTGGTAGGACCAGTACGAACTGTAGCGGCGCTGCTTTCCAGTTAAGCGTGTAGGGGGCTGGAGCATCTTCCTTATGAGGAAAGGCTGAGGGACTGGGGCTTTTCAGTCTGGAGAAAAGAAGACTCGGGGGGATCTTATCAATGCTTATGAATACTTAAAGGGAGGGTGCCAGGGGGATGGGAACAGTCTTTTTTCAGTGGTGCCCAGTGACAGGACAAGAGGTAACAGGCACAAACTGGAACATAGGAAGTTCCATCTAAACATGAGGAGGAACTTCTTCCCTGTGCGGGTGGCAGAGCAGTGGCACAGCTGCCCAGAGAGGTGGGGGAGTCTCCCACTCTGGAGCCATCCCAAACCCGCCTGGACGCCGTCCTGTGCCACTGCTGGAGGTGTCCCTGCTCTGGCAGGGGGCTGGACTGGATGATCTCCAGAGGTCCCTTCCAACCCTGACCGTTCTGTAATTCTGTGCTCAGGGTTTGTATGACTGCAGAAGACAGCCGCCTCCTCCTCCGTGGCGGACGCAATGGGGATGTGCAGGCAGGGGGGGAACCTGACCCCGTACCCTTCCTGCCCACCCCTCCGCGTGGCTGAGCTCCCCCAGTGCTACCGATGGGCTTCCTGTTGACAGAGCCCTCGGCGGGGATTTCTCTTCTCTTTTTATTTCTTTGCTGATTGCAGTAACGCGAATGCAATGTGTAAAAAGGCCTCTTGCTACCCACTGATTATTAAAAACTTTATGCAAATAAATTGTGGTAATTGGGTAAGAGTAGTATGCTGTGTGCTCCAAAGTTGATCATTAACTGAGCCAGGGCTGTATTGTTCATAACTACTTTTCCTGTTTGGCTTTTCCTTTTATTCCCCTGGAAGCTATGGGTATTTGTCTCACCGATCCTTCCTGGTAGGGGGTTGGAAAAGAGACAGAGATGGTTATCGGACGTAAAATCCAAACTCTGAGCAGCAAACTAGTGTTTCAAGGACAAACCCCCCGCACCGCCACCCGTCTTTAAGCGATATGTTTTAGTTCGGAAGCCCACGCTGCTGGGCTGCCAAGTTCATGTTTTAAAAGGCTGTGAATGGTAGAGTTGCCTCTGAGATTCTGTGTTTTCTTGAAACTTCTGCAGATGTTCCTGTCTCTGGAAATGCTTGGGATTTTTCTAAAGACTACAAAGCAGAAGGACCCGTGTGGGATTATCAGCAGAAAAGGACCTTTTGGGACCGGTGAATAGGCTGGCTGGGATTTTTTTGCAGGACTCTACTTCCTTGTACCTTTATCACAGAGCCCCTGGCTAAAATATTACTTCATTGTTTTTTAAACAACTTCAGGCTAACTTTCTTGAAATGTTGCTTCTAACTAGTGTTTGTGGGGTCAGAGAAAGTTTAAAATTCTGCATCCTGCTCTGCGATAGGCTCTGAAGAGTTGCTGTCTCCTCTGCATCGGTCTGACAAACAGCGTTTAAATTATCAGCCTGTATGGGCTTAAAACTAGTTCAGCAAATATTTTTTCTCCAGTGTAATGGATGTAATGTGTACAGAGCAAATCTGCAACTTGAGTTTCCAGCCGTGGTGTTTCATAGCAGCTGGCTGAAGACTCTTTACTTCCACAAACATATGGAGTAAAATTCGCTTCTGTCGTTAATTCGGAATGCTTGTGCTTTTCCCGAAGTAGTCAGAAGACACCCCTTTGATTTTGGGAAAAGAAAATCTGTAGGGGCAAATGATGAAACTAAGGCATGCCCCAGCGTTGGGGAAGGCTGGGGGTAATCCAGGAATCCAGCCCCGTGAGATCTCCTTGTAGGGTCGGCACTTCTTGCATTGGCAGCTTTTCAAATTTGGGCATTTCTAGGTATATTAAGGCCATAAGCTCCTCTTTCAGTGCATTTTCCTGTTTATCCAGTACTTATCTGGCCCTCATCAACATTGTATTCAGCCCTTTGGGGTCTCTGGGTTTATTTGTAATAAGCCATTTAAGAAGTACGCTTTTTCTCAAAACACCGTTGTTACAAGTAGGCTAAATCCACAGACTGCTGAACCATAAATTATTTAGTCCTTTCTTTTAAACAAATGATCTTTGTCACTTAGTAGTGAAGTCCTTAGTTTGTTCACACACTGCTCACAATGGCTTAATGAGGTCCATATTGTCCCACCACCCTGGGCTTTCTCCTGCCCGTGGTCACCTCGGGAACTGCTTGGGTCTGGGTTTGGTTCACACTTTTTTAAACTTCCAGCTTTTCACTGGAAAAGCGCAGATCTGTTACATCTGAATCTTGCGGTATGGCTCTGGTGGAGGCAGAGAGATGAATCAGAGTAAGTTCCTCCTTTGGTCCAGCGCTGTCTGGAAGAGCCGGGGGTGGGTTGGGACCCCCACCCCTGCAGAGGGCTGTTGAGATGAGTTGAGCTTAGACTTAATTGTCTGTACACCAGGGTTGTTGTGTCTGTACACCAGGTTGTTGCCTGTCGTGTCTGTACACCAGGTTGTTGCCCTGCAGCCTCCGTTCTTGCAGCGCCCTAACGGCGTGCTTCGGAGGGGGCCGGTACCTGTGGCTTGGCTCGGCCGCCTCTGGCTCGTGGAGGTGGTGGCCGACGGATGGGCACTGGCAGCCGAATTCTGGGTGTATTGCCCGTGTTTAGTCAGAGACTCCAAACGGCGGCTGGGACTGGAGGAGGGACATTTTGATTCGCAAATTATAAATTTACCGTTGTCTGGTCATAATTTAAGGGGAAACCTCATTTGCACAAAGGCACAGATGCAAAAAGCTATCATTAGTCTTACCTTTGTGCTCTAAAACTTGGCCTGTTGATCTTCTGTTTGCTTTCTGGAACTTGGTGCTGGATTAAAATGAACCCAGAATTGGTTTTTCCTTTTTTTTTATTTTTTTAAAATGCTCATTGTGTGGTGGTGTGTGAAGTGTTTGTCACTGGCTATTTTGTTGTTGTTATTGTTAGGCTTGGGTTTTCTCTTCCTTTGTTTGCTTTGAAAAAGAGATGGAGAAATCAAAAAAACAAATGCAAAGTGGAACAGCTGCATTCCTCTGTGTGTTGCAAAGGTTGAAAGCCAGTTAGTCTAAATCAAAACAAATAATTTGTCAGCACCCTTTCTAGCCCTCCTGTTGGTTTTCCGCCATGAGAAAGTTGGAAGAAAGCAAAGGGAGGAACATTGGTGTGCGTGGTTAACAAGCACGGGTGAGGAGCGCAGAATAAACATCCATCCAGGAGTTAGGTGATAATACGGTCAGCGTGTGTCTGGGAGCAGGGCCGGTGGGTATCGCTCCGCGTCTCTCCACGTGCCGGGGTGGGTAAGCGAGTGGGGAGCCCCCGCGTTTCGGAGAGCAGCGTCTGCTCAGAGGGACATCAAGGAGAAAGGGCAGGACATCGTCGGGTCTCCCGGCACAGTCACCAGAGCAAAACCTTGACGCTGTGGTAATGTGACTGACTTTTTTGTCCTTAGTTCCTTCAAGTACATCATGAAATGTTTTACGAGAGGCTCTCTAGCTTGAAATTAAGCAAATATCTATGCTAGAGCCTTTTTAAAAGCCGTTTAAGAGCCTTTTCCCTAAAGTACACTCTGTTCTTATTAGAGACTATTTTTGGGTCTGTGATACTCAGCAGTGTTTAGTATTCTGTTGATCTTTCTACTTTAATGGGTGGTTTCTAAAGGGGTTTGCATGCTTTCAGGAAATATGAAGACCTGAGTTAACCACTGAAAGCTGGCTGCCAAACTGCCTAAAGTGCTAATTCTGATGAAATTTAGCACCTGACTTTTGGGGGGGATAAACACATCTGGAATCTCTACTCTTCGGAGTTCAAGCTCTTGTAAATTAAAACTTTATTTAATGTGTTTCCAGTCTGAGGCTTAGTCAGCAAAACTTTGCAAGGTTTTTATGTTGAGTTAGAAACCCCTTAAAATGCATTTTGAAGTTAAACACTGACATCTCCTTGAGCTGAGAGTCACATTGAGGTGCTAAAAGAGGAGGTTAATTTGCAGCTGTACTGAGGAATCGCAAATGCAAAACTGCAGCAGGATGCTTCAGAAAGATGCCCATTGCTGTATTTTCTTTAGTTTACTTTTTTTGTGAGCAGATACCATGAAGAGTGGGTGGTTCAAGTGGTACTGCTTCCCCACTTTTATTTGAGGTATCTGTATAAAACCATCGCAATGCTTGGGAACAGTTTGAAGAAGTTCCCTTGTCTGCTACTTAGAAATCTCCCGGTTCCTTTCGCCTCTTGGGCTGCCCCTCGTTTCAGCCTTTACTTAAGTTGGGAGGTGCTGTGGTGGCGTTAGACATCCCCCAGTCTGTCAGCTTGTGTTTAACGTGGGGTATGGTGAGTGATTAATGGCAATTATGTCAGGAATAAAGGACTCCTGGTAAGCTGATCCCTATTCAGAGAGCCAAAAGAAAAAGTAGAGTCACAAGGGATGTCATCTCCAGGAAGAACGTGCTACATCCGCGGGGGGAAGAGTTGGATTGGAAAGCGATGCTGAGTCTGCGTTTTGAAATGCCTCATAATTATATCTCATGGTCTGATTTGGAGAGCTTTTCCTGATGGCTGTGGAGACTGATTGTCACTTACACCAGCAAAACCTTGGAGTGCTTTTCTTGGCTCCTGCCGGGGTGGGTGCGCTGTGTGCTCTGAGCACCAGTGGACGAGGCAGCGTGTCGCCTGTCTGCTGGGGAGCAGACTGTCCTTAAAGGCTGAGTTACCCCATTCCCCGCAGCCTTGGGTCAGTTAGCCCAAAGTGATGCTGTATTTCTTTGGTTTGCAGCTTTAAATTGAATCTGAAATTCGTATTAACTTCGCTTATGCTAAGGACTGTCCTTCGAAGTGTTGCCTTGGATCGAAGAAAAGACACAGAATCCATGAAACTATTCCAACTATAAAATGTTTCCCATCCTTTGTCTTCAGTGTTTTCTCACAACTGACTAAAACTTCAAGTCGTTATTTACAGCCACGTTAAAGTTTGTGTTCCCTTAATTGTGGCTTTGCTCATCCATAAAATGAAGTCACTGGCATATTTGCAAGGGTGAGCAGATCGGTAGCCTGCTTACGGGCTGCATCAGCACAACAGGTAAAGCTCCCTGTGACTTCCAATTTCAAATCAAAACCTATTGAAAGAAATCTGGCACGTGGCTGTCCTCTCTCAAACGCTTCACAAACCATCTCACGTTGCTGGTTACCGCTGACTGTCCTTTTTGCTAATCTAAAGGGACAGTCAGTCCTAAACTGATTTTACTGTTCCTGCTGGAAACTGTCATTTAGGGATGGAATAGCCCTCGTGCTTGGGCAGGATGCAATAAGAATGAGAGCAAATTCAAAGTGCTGAGTGCTGCAGAAGTTAAAATACCAAACAAATAACTTCCTTCTATTTTTTCACGAGTCAAATCCAACAGCCTCTTGATGAATTTTTGATGCTTTTGGTAAACAAGCATCTGCTTCTTTTTAGCACAGAGGAAAAGGCTTATTATTCAGCATCGATTTCTTTGTGCGGAGACAGAGTGGTCCTTGTTTTGGTGCTCTATTTACAGGGGTCCATTAATGTATTTACTGAGGGCAGGCAAGGAGGCTGCCATCGGAGCCAGGCTGCTTCCCCAGCGCAACGCCTCCATCCCATGCCCTGCTCCGGGCGTCGGGGTGGTTGCGGAGCCGAGTCCTGGCACGGTGCTGCTTCACAAGGCGGCAGGACCTCTGCTCCCCGCCTGGCCGCCAGCCACGCTCGCCGCTGGCCACCTCCACCGGAACGAGTCACGGGAGCGATGGAGCGATGTCCTCCTCAACCTGCCTGCGCCCGCACCGTGGCTGCTCCGCGCTTTGCAAGGCTGAGCTCGTGCCTGGGGGGCTGTCGGGGAGCGCGGGGGGGCCGGGTTGGGTGCTCAGGGTGCCCCGCTTTGAGCGGGTGCCGGGGCTCTTGCCAGCTTCTGCTCAGACTGTCCCCATCCCGGGGAGACGGCCAGCACTGGCGGTGATTCAGGCAAGTCAGTGGTCTCCTTCCATCTTTAAAGTGCTGGACATACTTTGGCTAAATATAGGTGCCCCTGGATTTGGCTGCTGTGGGGAGGGACGGTCCGTCGACCTTAGCGTGTCTCATTTGACTTGTGTTACAGTCATATTTAAAGCAGAAGGGTCCTTCTTGCGCGGTGCTGCCAGTCAGGCCAAACATGGGCAGGTCTGTGACAGTGATGAATCATACACCTGCACATGCAGGGAGAGCGGAGTAAAAATTAGTCATGAAATATCCTGTCTTAAACATTTAAACGTAGCGGGGAGAGGCCTTTCAGGCTTGCTCCTTGTTAACCAACTGCTTGAGGATGTATCAGCTGCTGTTTAAGGTTTAAAAAGAAAAGCTCTGTGAATGAAAGCAACACTTTCAAACTCTGGTGGCAGAGGAGATTCTTGTGTGGTTTCAAGATGATCACCATGGGCTGTGTTAGTTCTGAGAGAAAAAAAAGGTAAGTACATGTCAATCAGAGGTGTGCTCTTTCTGAAGATAGCTAATCAAAAAGCCTTTTTTTTTTCTCTAATCCTTGATGTGATAAATTCTCCTTATGAAGTTTTCTCGTGTCTTTAAGAATATATTTCAGAAAGCATTTTGTTCATAGCACAGCGTCTGGCTCATTTTGGACAGACTGAGCTGGTAGGACTGCGGCACGTGGTGGTAAAACCTTGCGGAGCGTTCCCTTGGGTATAACTGTCCTGCTCCATGAACCCGATGGTATGCATTAAAGTCCACAGATATTTAAACAGTATATAGCACAAGAAGAATGTCATGTAGGGCTTTAATCTGGGAATGTCTTGACTTGGAGACCTGGAAGCCTTTGGGGACTATCATGTAAAACAAATTCCTTTCACGGTCTCGCTTCCGGTCTGGGTCTCTTGCCTAAAAAAGTGCATAGAATCAAATTTCTTCTGTAAACACCAAGTGCCTGAATTTCTTAATAAGCATCCCAATTGTATTAGCCGCCTCCTTTTGTACGTGGACTACTGTGCTCGGACTGTAGAAAAAATGATTTTGTGCCTCTCTCTTCAGTCCCGAATTCCAGAGCATGTCAGAGCTTTGTTTGCATGACTTGTTTTGCTGGTGCTTTTTGGAATATTTTTCTTTCTGAGTGGATTCTCTGAAGCCGGCTTGGAGGCTGGCTACGGGCCACCCGACCCGCGGCTCGCTGGGACTCCCGTGGTGTTGTGTAGCAAGGTAGAGAGTACAGAGTTTTGCTCTTTGTGCTGCGTGGGAATGAGTACGTTTCGGTGTGTGATGGCTTGCAGTCCATCCCTGCCTATCTCTCTTCTTCATTGCCGTGGTGAATCACACGGTCTGTGCCCAAGTTCATATTCCTTGAAATAAATAATTACCCGGCGATCTGTGCTGCAGCGGGATTTCCCAGCCCGCGCTGCGTTTCGGTGGCAACAGCAGGGTTGTGATTCAGCCCATCTCGCTCGCCCGTGGTACCTGCCCAACCTCGGCACAAGGACGTTGGCTCTCTTTCTGGGCCGCGGGGCGCAGGCGGGCTGGGCAGCGCGGTGGCACCGGGAGGGTTGCGTGTGCGTTACCGTACGAGCCACGCGCTCAGCACCGGCCCCGTGAAACGTCATGTGGAGCTGTCAGCAGCGGGCACGGCAGCGCGGACGGGTGGGAAGGCAGCGCTGAGCTCGCAGCGTTCGCTCTGCCCAGCGGGGCTGGGGGAGAGGCAGCCGGTGCCTGTGCGGGGGGGGGGGTCTGCCCTCACTGGCTTTGATTTTGGAGTTTGTATGGGGTTGAGCTGGTTCATTCGTAGGCCAGGGGTAGGTGAGGGGAACGGGAAACCCACGTGGAATTTGACTTTTATCAGAAATTTATAAAATCTTCTTCCGGAGCGCAGCTTAAAACAAACCCCAGCCTGCTTTCCTGTGCCTGTAACAAATAAATCCCAGCCCTGCCTGCGAGGGAATACATTTGATAGGAGTCCAAAGGGCAGCTCGCCCCTGCGCAGCGGGGCGCGGGGCACCGGGAGGCGGAGGAATGCTGCAGGTGGTGGTGGTGGTGGTTGTCTTCGGCACAGTGCAGCCCCCGTTGCAGCTGCGTGGGCTTGAAAACTTTGGCTGCAAACAGCAGCTGTCATTGCTCCCCTTGCTGGCAGCAAGGCGTCTCTGGCAGGGAGGAGTTTCTCAGCCCAGAGCTGTCACCCTCTGTGCCGTCTCCAAAGGATGCCACCGCTCTCACCAGCAGACCCAGGCTGCCCAAACTGCTTTGACTCTCAAGTTTGCAAAATGGTTTCTGGAGCTCAAGTCAAAAGATCCTGGTGGCAAAGGACCACTGATGGCACGTGCGAGTGATGGCTTGTTCCAGTCGTGGGCTTGACTTACAGGCCGTTAACTCAGTGGGGTGCTGAGTGGGTGGCAGCACTCCCTGCAGCCTTGTTGGATGACCGGAGGCTGGTGCGATCCCACCTCTGAAACTGTGTCTGAGTGGAGTTGTGTCGTGCATCTGAAGTGGTTGCTCTTCACTTGCAGAGACAGCCATGCTCGTCAGTGCTCCCTTTTGCAAGTTGTACCCTCTCTGTATTTACCATGAACTCCTTCCTCACTTGCGGCGAATAAAGGGAATGCCTTTAGAATTGCAATACCTTTAGGTTTCAGATTCACGCCCATCATCCTCACCTTTGGGTATCTTCTAGCAAACTGTAAGTTGTTCTTGTTGTCTCAGCTCAGCTTCAGTGGATGTCCGTATCGGAGACCAAAGCAAGAGACAAGAGGACTGGGCTGTGGTGAGATGGGATCAGTGGATAAGTTAGTATAAACGAGTTACCATTGACAGTGCAGATCTTGCTGTGATGATGTCTGTCTGTCTGTGTCACTGCAGCTGAATTCTCTCCCCAGGGAGCCCCACCATGGAGCAGAGGAAGCGCCAGGAGACAGTTCCCTTTTTTTTTTTAAAAAAAGAAAAAAGGCACAAATGCAGCTGTTGCTAAAAATGCAGTTTGCGTCAAACATCTGAGATGGAGTGGGTTCCCACGCTTTGTTTGTTTTTCTCCTTGTGCTGTTTCTTAAGTTGCAAAAGTGCTGAGTGGCAAGAGACGGCCCTGGTCGGAGAACCACTTCCCCTTTCTCTTCCTGCCCTCAATGTTGTCACCTCTGTTGACAGTGTTACAGAGCCCTTTTCGGTAAGTCACGGCCCTTGTTTTGCTCTGCCCTGGCTTTGTTTCTATTTCAGATATCAGAGAGGCCTAGACTTGTCTGTGTGTGCTGCCAGCTGACCCTGTTAATACAATCGTCAGTGTAGAGCAATCCTGAGTTGTCCTTGCCTTTTCCATTTCCCTGTTGTTGCGGTGGCTTTTTGTTTACTGGTTTTGGGGGGTTTGTTATTGGTGACTGGTACTACTTTGCTTTACGCAGCCCTGAGATCTGGCCTCTGTGTGAAGAGAAGCGGGTGCTTTCATCACTTGCCTAGGAGCAAAGCCTTAGACTGGAAGCCAAACGTTGCTCTCCTCTATATAACTCATTAGCGCTGTTGGCAGTTATTAAACCGGGTGCTTTAAAAGGCAAGCAAGGGAAATAGGGATGGCGTCTGTTGAAAAACAAACTCCAGTGAAGGTGAAAGAGTTAGGCGCTTCTCCAGGGAGGGATGCTGGAGGTGTGTGATGCTCTCGGCTGGTGGGTTGATGGAGAAATGCCCTTGGCTGCCAGGCTGTGTGTACTTCAGCTGCGTGCCCAGCCACCCTCGGCTGGGGGACCGATGCGTTACTCACCAGGACTTCTCTTGTGGCCGGGTAAAGTGAGTGGGAGGCTGGCGATGAGCGCTGGTCCTGGAGCAGATGTGATGCCGTGCCCCGGGACCTGCCTGCGGAGGGAGGGAAACAGCCAGTTTGGGAAGGGGAGCGGGAGTGAGGAGAGAAATGACTTGAGGTGCCGAGAAAACCAGCAGGCTGCTCCGCCTGCCCTCCTCTAAGTTTTTCCACACCAGGCACAGCAAGCTGCAGTTGGAATTGCTGCTCTCGCAGGGTGAGTCCTGGCGTGCTACGAGAGCTTGCTCTCGTGTCCCCGGCTGCCCTCCCTCCACGCCTGGCTCCACGGCCTCCGCAATGAGCTAAGTACTGACGCCTGCTACGCCGCTCCTGCCAGCCTCTGAATTTTGGTCTTTTTCTTGCTTTTGTGTTTTGCAACTTATGGATTAAAGGAGGATGGTAGAGCTGAGCTGGCAGCAGATGAGATGTGCGCTCTCCCCCTGCAGCACGCTCCGCCTGCTCACGGTAGAGCAAAACGTCGAGGGGCTCTTGAGGCAGCAACTTGGCTTAAAACCAAGGAAAAGTAACTGGGCATGCAAGGGTTGGTTTTTTTTTTTTCAGTTCCTAGTAAACACCCTTCCGCAGGGGGTCTGTTCCCTGTCCTTCGCCCATTTAGCTGCTGGCTCTTCAGACGGGGCACGCGAGCAGCGTTGGGCAGAGCGGGCTCCCGGCTGAAATCCCCAGTGCTTTAATACAGGTGTCTGCATTGACACTTCCCATCTTCAGGGCTTGGGCTGCTGAACACTCCCGGTTAGTCAACGCCGGGATTAACTTGTGTCATTCCGTACTGTCAGACTTGCCTGCCCGCTTTCAGTCAGCGCTTCTGCTTTTCTTTTGTTTGCCTTTGCTCTAACCGGTGGCCGCTGGAGGGGAAGGGTACGGTCCTGCAGATGGGTTGGAAACTCGAAGCCCTCCCTGGCGGAGCACCGTCCTTCCAGGCAGCTTGCTGTGTTTGTCCCCAGGCTTCCAAAGCTTCTGCTGGGTGGTGGTTGTGTCCCAAGAGATGCCCTTTAGGAAAACTTCCTTTTGTTCAGGAGTTGGGAAGCCTCTGTGGTTACTGCACGATGCTCTCGTCATGGGGAGCTACAGCTGGAGCCGGGCTTGGCTTCGAAATCCCCGTGCTGAGCCGTAGCTCGATAGCTCTGTTAGTGCTTCAGAGCACTTTTTCGCAGGGTTCTGGTTAATAAATACCTGAGGCTGCCAGAGAGATTACATTTGTGTTTCTGTAAATAATACAGCTAGTAGTGGACTTTTATGCAAATGTCAAGTGTCGTGAAATCTTCATTTCTCCTATCCCGTCGCTTTTTAATCCCTTTCTTCTAAGGGCGAGGGGGAACGGGACAGGAGGCTGCGACCTCCCTGCAGTGCCCGTGCCGCTGCCTGTGCGTACCGCGGGCACAGCTGGCGGGGAGGTGACAGCTCGAGGAGGTTTGCTCCTCACCGCACTGAACCGTTCTGCTGCGTTGTGCGTGGGGACATGGTGGGAGGACTTCTGCTGAACCTTTCAGGGGATGGTGCCAGCTCTTGTCGGTTGTGCTACTTGGCGAGAGCCCAATTAAGGGCTGGGCTGGACAGGACAGAGCCTGCCGTTGAAGGAGCCGCTCGGATGAGTAAGTAGAGCCGACTGGAAAGTCATCCTCAGGCTCGCAATAACTTAATTAAGTGTTTATTAGGATAAAACATCGCCAGAAGCTGTTCAGGTGCCTCTTTGCTTTCCTTGCCGTACTTCTAGAAAGGTTTTCTCTCCTTTCTTTTATGAAATAGTTTCTGAAGAAGACCACAAAGTTCCTTTCTGAGTATTATACATTGAGGACTGAGAATTTGTCTTTGAAAACTGGTGGGTGACGCGGATTCGCCTGCCTCCTGGCTGGAGGTGCAGCGCTCTGGCCGAGCAGCCCCTTCGGTGAAGTGCATCGCACGGGGGGGTCGTGGCAAAGTGTCAGCTGATTCATGTTATCGCATTGCTTTTGGCGTAGTCCGTACACCAGTAACGTTTCCTCTTCTGTGTCTTTGAAACAGTTTATTTGGTGTTTGTGCTTGCAATTTATGAACAGAGCTGTGCAGGGTAACAGCTGGGAAGGCATTCACTATTTGTTTGCCGTCTGTAAATTTTATGTGGTTCCCCGATTTTGTAGCATAACGAGAATTTGGAATGAACGGTGCAGTGCTTTCCTTGTGCAGGAGGAGCTCAGCCGCTGGGCAGCAGGTCGGGGAGCACGGGAATCGCTGCTGCTTCATGCTGTTGCCGCTGTTCAGAAACTGGGTCTTCTGAGGGGAATGTCTTCTTGTGCAAAAGGCTTTAAATAGTTTTGTTGATGTGCCTTGCACAATTTCGACAAAATCTTTTCTGCCTGGGAGAAAAATTGGTATGAGTAGTGATTTCTGTAGGAGTTGCTTAAGTCTTCCGCTTCTGTTGGTTCTCTTCCCAGTGAGTGATGAATTACAAACTGCACATCACTGGTGGCCTTAAGGTTGCTACTTCAGAGGTGAACGGGCTAAACATGGAACAGAAGCGCTTTTTTTCCCCACAGCTGTAGCGCTGAGGTGTTGCTGATAGCTCTAATGACTCTTTCGCAGATATGTTCCATATAAGTCTTCTCCAGAAGAAAGCTGCTCTGGAGTACAGAGGACTGATGACAAGCTTGGTGTGTGGGTAAAATACAGCTCAGCTTTGGTACCTCTGCCAAGCTGGCTCTCTGTCTTCTGCTCTCCCGGACTCAACTTCCCCCATAACCACATTTACTGTCTTTTAGTACCCAATCTGTTTCCAGGAGATTGTTTCGGAGAGCGTTGCAGCTGCAGTAGGCTCTGGCAAACCAGATTTTAGGAAGTATTTCAAAGCCCAAGTTACGCTTGGGAGCCGTTGAGCTGTCAGCAGGGTGAAATCAGTGGTGGGTGGTCGCATGGCTCTGCTGTTGTGGTGGGCACGATTGTTTTAAGCCTCTAATTGCCCTTTTCATACACATCTTCTCTACCTTCTGTGTTTCTGAAGCATCTCAGAGTGGAACCTTCTGTTCGTGTCCTACAGGAAGAATCCTCTCTCCTCCTTACGTACCAGGGGCAGTATCCAAAGGTGATTTTGCCCTGAAATATGCTGCTTTTGGGAAGGGTCATGGCTGGGGCTATCCAAGCAGGATGGACCCAAATGGAGCAGCCAGCTGTGGGTGGTATGGGGACACCAGGCCAGCGATTGCTTTCTTCTGTCCCTATAGCGCGTCACAGGCACCAAAATCAGCATCTCTGGAAAGAACAGTGTTAAGCTTCACTGGTAGTTATTGTTACAGCTGTTTGGAGTTTGCTATAAACTTCTTGCCTTTCCTCCCAAGATTTTCTTTACCGCTTGAATCTCAGAGCGAGGGCTTGGTTGCATCTTTGTGTATTATGGTTTTTTTTTGCTGGGGTGCTGTGCTGGATACTGATGTGTTGTGTGTCTGGTGTTAGGAGTTCGTGGCAGGTGATTCTGAGAGTGCGGATAGCGTGCCATGTTCTTGTCCGCACAATGAGTGTCCCCAAAACTGTAACGGGCAGAAGGACGAGCGGCTCTTTCCCCAGCGGTACTGATGGTCACCTCCTGCACTCGCTCCTGCCCTGCGGGAAGCGCTGCCCTGTCTGCTTCACCTCCCCGCTCTACAAGAACAATCTGCTTTGCCACATTCTTCAGCTGTTCCGACCCTTCATATGGGAAATTACGTTCCCTTTCCCTAACCTTACCAAGTCAAACTTGTTGCTTGTGGTTAACGGCCCAAAACAAGGCGCTCTGTGGCTTTAGGAGAGAAGGTGGGCTCCTGGAAGGGATGTATCTGATGGGAATCTCTTTAGTTCTGCCCATGTTTCCTTTCCAGGTGAGTGGCTAACAGCAGAGCGCTGGTGGTAATGGAAAGTGATGGAAGTGAGAAGATTTTTAACCTCCCAGCCCTCCAGCTACATGCTGCTTTATCCACTAAAAATAGTTGCTAATTCAGCCTTCTGGGGAAACCTCAGGCACAGGCTAAAGGATTGCTAATATTAGTTGTTGGCTTTGCTGATAAAATTAACTATGTGAAAAGTGGCTGTGACTGCTGAATTCTTTCTCCTGTGCAGCTTGAAATTCATTTGCCTCAGTGGTGGGATTGCAAAGGGAGGAGAAGGAGGAAAGAATGTCTTCTCACTCTTTCTTGTCTCCTGAAGAGGCTCAGCAAAGCATGGCATGCTCTCCTGCCCCACTCCCTTTGTAGGTGGTGATCTGAAAGCAGAAGTGAACTTCAGGACATCAGGGCACTGCTGAATCCAAACACGTTTGAGCTAAGTGAGGGAGAAAGATTATTTATTTATTTATTTATTTTAAAGTTAGTGTTTCTCTAGTTTAGGCATTAAGAAACCATGTAGCCTTGAGGGCTTTCAGAGGATCTATTTGTCACCGAAAGCTAGAAAGGCTCAGTCAAATTTTTTTATATGAGAAGGGTCTGAGGAAACATCTGTGCTCAGTGTGCCCAATGTTTGTAAATTTAATTTTATTTTTTGTTTTGTTTTAAACTTCAGCATAGGTAAAGATCTATGATCCTTTTTAACTTGGGACGAGTGATTTTGTTTTCCTTTTTAAAATCCTGGATTTATTGAAACACCCAGTGCATGTTTGCCATCTGGTTTAATTTTAGAAAATAGTCCTGGGAGAAACTTTGTCAGTGGAGTGCTGAGATTATGACAGACAGCGCATAACGTTGGGATGTGTTACAGGCTTAAAAGAGGTCTTCCTGAGTGTGTGCATCTGCTTTGCTGGAGCTCAGAAAATTGGATTTTTTTGATATCCCCACCAGGAAAATGGAGAGGTGCCCAGAAACGTGCTTGAGGTTAGGGGGAAATCCAGCTTTAACACAAGCTTTTATAATTCTTGTCGCTATAAAAACGTAGTCAGCGAAGCCTATTGTTAAAGCGGTCAACCTCAAATCGTGAAACTAGAAGATCGCAGGCTCGTGCCATGCTGTGTCCTGCTTCTTGGTCACGTTTCATTTCTCTGTGACGCCGTTGTCTTCAGTCGTGCTTAGGTGCGTGCCCGCCTTTGAGTAGCCGCTGAAGCGTGTCCGTGGAGCCGGGTCTGCCGGCAGCAGTTAGCCTGTGCTGGCTCCGCAGAGCAGAAGGAGCCGTGAAGCGGGGTGACTCGGCGTGTTCTGGCATTCACCTGCATTTTGTAACATGGAATTTCTTCAAATAGATGGCGGGGTTTTTTACTCTATTACTATTTCCTGGTCCTTGTCTCTTAAAGGAAGGGAATAAATAATTAGGTTTGGTATTTGTTTAAGCAGAGAAAGGAACTAAGACGTTCCTAGTCTCTTCAGTTGAAGAGAACAAGCCAACGTCTTTTTCAAGGCATGGAGCTGCTGGGGTGCACGATGCCAGGGACTCTCCCATCCTGTCTTTATCGTATTCATCAACCATCCTGTTGACTGTAGAATTGTTTCTGGCTTTCTTCAAGGCATGTATGACTGTCTTATCAATTCTGAGAACAGCAGGAACTCTTCACTATGCAACAGGATGGCTTAATTGCAAAATCTGTAGTCTGTCTTGCGTTTTCCATGAGCCACAACATCTCTAAGAAAACTACTGGAAGATGTGCTTAAAATGTCAGCTGTTCCACAGAACTTGAGAACTCTTTATTGCCCATTTCCACAAATCTCTCTCCTCGTGTGACTTCAGAAAGGGCAAAATCAAGGCAGTAAGTGATGTCTGAATTCAACAGCATTACAGTTTTGCTTTTAATTTGTAAGTCTTTGAGAGTTAATTATCGTACGGCTCATAGACAGTAGTTTCACGATTTCTTAATCTGTTATGTACACTAATTTTCTTTTGGCTAACTGCTGAAGGAAGACATTTGTTTCTGCAGGGCATCAGCTGTGTCTGAACCACAAAGCACAGGGTTAACAGAATCCGCAATTAGAGAGATGCGTGGGCTTGCTGTGTTAGTCGCCATCTAGAAATGTGGATCTCTCATCTTGACTTCCAAATCAAAAATACAGCTATAGGTTAATTCCCTCTGCCTGCTCAGGTTCTACCTCTGCAGGCAAAACGGCACCAGGCATATATTCTGCTTTTCAGTGTTCTGTTCATGTTGTTCTCAGTTATGCTTTGAATGTTCGTTGTTTACCAACAAAACAATCCAGTCTAAATCACTTCCTTGCAAAAGGACATGGCATGCGCTCAGTGCCTTGAACCTCCCTTGTTCCATTGCTTTTCTCCTTTTAAAGACGGTATAGAGGTTTCCTTACTCACTGTTTGTCTCTTCCCTCGCAGCATCAGCGAAAGCTTCCTCACTGTGAAAGGTGCAGCGCTCTTCCTGCCGCGAGGAAATGGCTCGTCTACTCCCAGGATCAGTCACAGGCGCAACAAGCACGCAGGTAATGTGTCGCGTCCCGCGGCTGAGGCTTGTCTGCTCACTCCTCTTTCCAAGTCCACCTTTCTCGAGTTGGTTCTCACCCGGTGACACACATTTCTGTTTGCCCTGGGTGTGTATAAGGCTGGACCTGCCAGGCTCAGCACTGCGGTATTTAATGTTGATAGAAAAAAAGGTTTCAGTACTCTCTTGTTTATCCTGCAAAATCAAACAAGTGAGTGACATCGGGGCAGCAATTGTGACATCACGGAGAGTTGAGAACAACTGCCCCCCCAAAAATATCATCCTGTAATTTTTGTATGAGAGAAGGGCTGGAGGATTGCCATCAAAGCCTTCATGCGTGGCACTGGGAAACTTGAGGTTATGATACGATATGAGTAATTGTCCTTCCTGATCTGAAAGTAACCGGTTGCAATGGAAGAAAGGGAGGAGACTTACCTCTACGTTGTGGCGAAGAAACCTCTGAGCAAAGTCAGTGTGACTTTTCAGACGTGTGAGCAGAGTGAATAATACGGAGTCAGTCATAATTCCGCTCCCTTTATCTGCTGAAAGTTCGATTGGTGTTTGTGCTTTGACTCGGTGTTTGAAAAGTCAGTCTGAATAATGAAATTCAAACATTTCAGGGTAGGTTGTTTTTCGTTGTGCATGTGGTGTTTATTCACTGATGGTGTTTTACGGGGATCAGATAGTGTGGGGTTTTCCCCTTCCATTAAACAATCAGCAGGAAAAAAAACAACATTGAGACCTTCAGGCTTTTCCATACGGGGCAGAGACAGGAGAGAGGCTGGAGTCAACTTTCTTTGCCGGAAAATGACCACCAAAAAGTGATTTGGTTTGGTTCCAGGTGTAGATTTCTTTGTACTTTGATACCATTAGCCTGTCATCCAGCTCTACATCCGGCACAGTTACCTACCTGATGACTGGTCCACCTCAAAATCTGTTTACAGACATCTTGATAGAAGGAGTTTAAGTCAAAAGGCAATTAATTACGGACTTCCACTCAGACATAGTACAAGCAGTACCCAAACTTCGTTGAATAAGATGCATTAATTACCAGTTATCAAAAGAAAATAAATTGCTCTGCAACTTAATTTAAAGCTGGCCTTTCTGGTTGAGGCTGAAGGGAAATGGTCTTCAGCACAAAAGTAGAGTAAGCAGTCTTTTAAAAGTTTATCTTGGTTTTTAATCTCTCCAAAGTCCTCTGTGCAATTGAAGCCCAGCTCAGTTGCTGTCTTGGCTTTACCTTGCAGAGGAGACCCGCTGGATGGGTTTCCTGGTGAACCCGTGCAAGGCAGCGCAGACAGCTCTGAGTCTCTCTTGCTGCCTCGTCTGCTTGCCTACAGCTCACTTCCATGAGGTCTGGAGACCTTGGTGGAAAATAGTCGCTTGTCTAATCAGCCCAAAGCTTTTAGAAGCCAAGTTGCCAAGAAAGCAAATCTGGTGTGTTGTAATTGCTTACAGCAAGACGTTTTGTATTTAAGAGGCTGGCTTGCCTAAGGGATGGGGTTTTTGTTCTTAGAAGACTCTCTTTATTCCTGTCTCTTCAGCTTGTGGGGTGAGATTTAATGCAGCATCAGTACTTGACAAGCAGGGCAACGGAGGAAAGGGCAAGTCATGTGAATGGTACAGCATTTTTTTTATGGTGCTTGGCGATTTCACTGAAAAGAGACCTTTGTATGAGTGTGCACCATCATTCTTTTCTGTGAACTTTTCTAATTTACAGTATATGCCAGCAGACCGAGACACCAAGGGATCAATGTGTCACCTTCCTGAGCAAAACATCCGTGCCACCAAAATTAAAACAGTGATGTAGAGAGTGTGGCTCTGAGAGGTGAACCGGCCACTGGCAGAGCATGTGGCAAAGAAAACTCTCCTTTCTTGGACTCCGATAATCCGTGCTCAACTTTCATTCCCATGTGTGCGTCGTGACTTATCTCTGGCACACAAAATTAGAAGCGGGGTGGAGAGCGGACATAACTTTCCAGTATGAAATTGCTGCCTATGGATGCAATAGTGTTTCAAGTGGCCACGAGAGCATTTTCTAGGAAGGTTGACTAACCTTTCTGACCTGCCGTTCGAATTCATCAGAGGCGCTAGAATCCAGCGTAAAGAATAAATGCGTAACAGGAAATAATTAATGCCCACACCCATTTCTTTAATCGTATCATCTTCAGCAATGGAAATCAGTAGTTGGCAGATTGACCAGATAAGGTACCAGCTGTCCACACTCCTCTCCCTCGCTGGGCGGTCCTGCGCCCCGTGCCACCTGGCAAACGGGCTGTGTTCTGTAGCTGGTGGGCTCGCTTTGGCACTCCGACAACGCTGGAGGCCAGAAAAGGATGCAGCTTCCCCGGGGCTTTTGCCATCTCTGGGATACTGTAAATCACTTTTAAGATCCCAGCCTAGCTGGTGCTTTGCACCTAGCCTGCCAGCTCGAGGGAAACAAAAGCATCTGCTCAGTTGCTGGACAATGTGATAGGAAGGAGCAGTCGTGCCACGAATGCCAGCGAAGCTCTTCGTAGGAGAGGATGTGATATCTTTGTGCTGGTTCTGGCATGCGAAAACCTTGCCTTTGCTTTTTCTTAATCCGGGAAGCTTACAAAATGCCTCGTGTGTTTGGGGCTGGAAATGCTGCAAGTCAGTTAAAGCTGGCCAAGGAAGCAATACTTTACTTTCCAGCTCGGGAGCTCCCAGGGCGGCAGGGCAGGCTGGGGAACAGGGAGGAGTGCAGTAAACTTTCTGAGGATGAGGGATAGTGGAGTTCCTTGACTGACCCTTGCAGAAAGGGTTGTCTTAGAAACTTCCTCTCTTTCTTAAGTATTGAGATAACCCAGTAGTCCTGGTGGTGTTTTTTTTTTAAACTCTGGAAACTTCAGTGCTTAAACTGGTTCCTGATGTTGGATTACTGGCATCAATACATGGGAACTGTTACATTTTGGGGAAGGAAAAACTGAGGTAAAGCATCTTTCATTTCAAACTGCCTAAGACCTGTGAATGCCTTGTGAGTCAAATACTCGCTGGGCTCTTCCAGGCTGCAGGCAGGAGGTGCCACCTGAAGCGGAGGGACCTTTGTTGAGTCCAGTTCTCGGGGGTTCCCACCGCACCAGTGGCTGAAACTTGCTGGATCTGAGCAGCATTGCCAGGATTTTGCACTGGTGTTGACGTGGGGAAATCCTGTCTCCCACTGCACCCCTGGGAGGACGAGCATCCGATGGATGAGCTGACCTTTCCTGTGTTGCCTAACTCCCTAAATAATTGCTGTTTAGGGAGGCACGTGGCAGCCACTCCAGCGCTGGGAACAACGTCCTCGGGCAGGAAGCAGCTTCAGGTGCTTGTCACCGCTGGTACTTTTATATGTGACTTCCCTAGCACTGCAGAGTGCCTCAATTTTTCCCACCCCCGGTTAAAAATGCGGTCCCAGGGCATTGACTCATTCTCCATATGCTGAAATGTGTTTCAAGGAGGAAGGAAGAGGAGAGCAGGGAATGCAGTGTCCTGCGTAGCCCCACTCCACGCAAGCTTGCCTCTCTCCCATCAGGAGAGAAGCTGTGGCGGCCCTTCAGCCCTGCTGTTCACCAGCTAGAAAAATTATTTGGAAACGAGGTACCATGCTCTCGCTGGGCAGCGTTTCCTTTCTTCCCCTTCCCTTACGTGGCACTGCTGGATGCTGCTCCGTGCCCAAGGTTTCCTTATTTCTGAAAGTCCGTGAAATAGCGTGGATTCACGCTCCGGTGAATCAGAAAGGGAGGTCAGGAAGGTTAGTCAACCTTCCTAGAAAATGCTCTCGTAGCCACTTGGGCTGAATACTTGCTCCAGCATTCATGCTCTTCCCTGCAGCGTTGCCTAAACTGTGTTCCCATCTGTGGGGGAGCGGGAAAGGGTGGAAGAGTGAAGGCTCCTCTTCTTGCCATTGTGTCGCACCCACCGGGCAGCCTTGCACTCGCCTTCCTGGGAATGCAGATTAATTTTCCAGGTAGTGATTGAAAACACAGCCCGTTGCTGGAGGTGTTCGTGCATACTGACACTTAGAAGGTAATGTACTCGCTTAGCGGAGAAGCTCTTGGCGCTCTACGGGCCAGGGAGTAGTGCTGAGAAGTCAGTGCGGCAGTACCAACAGAAAGGTATCTCGCTTGTCTTTCAAATGCTTGATGCTTTAGGAACCTGGGACACTCAGCTCTTTTTAAGAAGACTTCAAAGTTACTGCATGACTGTGATTTTTTTTTTTTTTTTTCTTTTAGTTTTCCTCAGCCTCACAGTAAAAGCGTAGCAAGCGTTTTCTAGGAAAAATTGTAGGTGCTTGATTTTTCAGGTGGCAATTCTTAGTCGCTTTTGGGTGGGGTTGGTGCCTAAGCATCCGTGGGCAGGTGCTGCTCTAAGATGAGACTCAATCTCAATTCAAAGGGGATACTTTTATTTATAGTAGTTCTGCACTAAGTAATAAGTTGGTATGAAAAAAAAAAAAGGTGGATTCCTGATTTGAAGCGTGTAGTAGAATGAGATGTTGAACCATGGGGTGGGGTTCGTTTCTACCTAGTTTGCCTTGTCTTTTAAAAGAACAAAGAGTACTGAAACACTTTATTTCTGTTAAAAAGGTAACAGGGTTTAGCAGGGGAGAGCACAGTAAGATGGGAACAGGTGAGCACATGGAGCAAAGAGCAGCTGACTCCAAAGAGATGGAGTTTTGTCATCTCTGAGTGGGTGGAAGTGACGACACTCACGGTGACGTGTCAGGTTTCTTGGTGGATGTTTGCTCTGGCTGGACAGCCAGGAGCTTGCATGTGATTTAGAGCTATTTTTGTGTATTCACCTTTCCCTCTTCCCTGCAGGGGATCTCCAGCAGCACCTGCAGGCCATGTTCATACTGCTCCGCCCAGAAGACAACATCAGACTGGTAGGCTGG
Source organism: Pluvialis apricaria (assembly GCA_017639485.1). Classification (NCBI taxonomy): domain Eukaryota; kingdom Metazoa; phylum Chordata; class Aves; order Charadriiformes; family Charadriidae; genus Pluvialis; species Pluvialis apricaria. The sequence goes on from CM030024.1 coordinate 5,517,518, forward strand.
CTTTTTACTTATCTGCTGTTAAGGAATATAAAGGTTAAGTTCCACTTGACAAATACACCTGTGTAACTCGTGAAAGCAGTGGCACATGTATGTTTCAGTGGTTTCATCAGCGGGCTTGGGGAGTCTCCTTTGCAACTACAAAGGTAGAAAAGCAGCTAATTATGAAAGGCCTGCGTATTTGATTGTTCAGTGAGACAAATTGCATGGCGAGAAGACTGCCTTTGAACCAAGTACTGAGTACTTACGCTCTCAAAAAGTACTGTGACAGTTGCCAGAGAGGCTGGGTAAATTAGCTTGGAGTCTTGTTTAAATCAAGAGTAGGTGACTTACGTCTGACCAGCGTGAATATCTGCCCTTCCATGTTAGTTCATTTGTGTTCCTCACTCTGCTCTCCTAACTTGTTGCATCCCAAAAGGCCATGGCTCATCAGGAAGGAGCATGTAGGATCCCCGTGTAGGTATGCGCCTATATTGAACCTTGTCTTCCTGCTTTTCTGGGTTGTTACCTCCTATAAGAATGTGATGAAAGTTAGGCATTGCTGTTTATAGCATTGATATGTCCTAAAGACCTCCAGAAGCCAAAGAAGAGCAGTGAGGAATTTGTCTAGGACGTATTGAAGTGCTGTACAAGGTCAGGCATGACTGAAGTGTATCTGCATCTCTCCTCACTCAGTAGCCTGAAGTTTCTGTCCTGTGTTGTCTTGGTGCTTCTTAGCAACGTATGCCCAGCATCAGAAGTGTTTTTTCTGGCACCTCTGGTTTGCTGAATCCTCCTGAGCTCTGCTGGAGCTGGACTGATCTTATGACTATAGCTAGGAAACAGCCAAGATTACTATGGAACGCATTGACTTTAAAAGTGATCACTGAAAATAATTTGCTGTAAGCAAACTAAGAGACCTACTCCTAAACTTTGTCAGGCGCACCTTGCTGTCACTAAAATTTCAGTGAAAGTGATGGGAATGGGGGCTCTCAATGCTTTTCAGAATCTGAGCCAGGGTTAGAACATTGGAAGCTATTGAACAAGTCATTGTTCAGCAATATCACTGGCTACATTGTGTGATTTGGGACAAATTAGCCTTAACAGCTGAATAAGGACTTTGTGGGCTGAGACATAAACCCTTTTGTTTGGAGCTACATTTGGAATGTTGAAATCTTGCATGAGGTTAAGTTCGATAGTCTACTTGAATTTAATTGATTCTTGACGAACGAAGGGTGTGCAGAGCTGCAATAGACTCTCTTATAAAATAGTAAATACAAATGAGATTTGAAATATAAACAGTAGTGAGAGAAATGCATTCTCTCCTTGTGTTGGCTGCTGTCATTCAGAGGGCAGACTTCACAGCTCAAAAGGCAGCGGAGGAATCTAATCCTCTATAAACCTACACTTAAAATTTGGAACAACTCTTGTTTCTGTTGGAGCTATTGGCAGAGTTTTTTAGCCTTCCATGAGAGCAGGATTAGAGCAAAGGTACCAGTGTAAGATCGGTAGGAAGGAGAGGAAAATGAGTTAAAAGTGTACAAACTGATTGACCATATTCCTGTAGCTTAACAGAGCGGGGACTTGTTTACTTACATGTGTTCAATAGTAAAAGACTTCGGAAAGTTGGGCACTTTTTTTGTCTTCAAATCAAATATCCTAATGAGAAATGTGTTCTTGTATGAAACACCTACTATCGTGCAGCATGAAAAAGATGAAAGGTCAGTATGAACTTACCTCTTGGAATGTGCTGGTAAAATATCACATCACACTTCTGACAAACCAAGAATGCAGCAGAAGATAAAGTTGGCTTTTGTTTAGGTGAGCCTAAAACTAAGGAAAGTGTTGCTGGCCCTGAAAGGACTACAGAGATCTTGTTCAGGAACAGACAGTAACTAACCTCCCCAAATTGAGGAGAAAGATAGCTCTGTGTAGATGAGAACCTTCCATCTCATCACAGTCGCTGAAGCTAGGCCATCCTCCCTAGATTGAACGGGATTTCAAATATCTTCATTTAAAAGGCATCAGACCGCTTAACTTGGTATGCGCCTACTGTTGGGTGGGCATATGAACCAGAGCTTAATGAAAGGGTTAGAGACCAATTTGTGATTTGACGGGCGTGTTGGAGCACTAATAGTAACTTTTGAGGTCGGCTGGTTTAGAATGTCAAATTTGCTGTTTTGTTATTCTAGTAAATTTAGCAAAACACGTTATTTGCTCCAGTCATGGTCCTTTGTGGTAAGGGTGTAAATGTTAGTTCTAGAAAGCCACAACAAGCCATGCCCTGTTGCTCTTAATTGGTCCTCCGAAAATCCCCCCCCAGTGACTGGAAGCTCCGTGACCTTTGGCCGCTGTTTGTCTAGCCGTGTTCTAAAGGGTCTTGCATTAAGACCACACTTCCCATTACTGTTGGCCAAATTGGTTTAGCAAAGTAAGTTAGATTATGTTAATCCTCTTGCTGCCAGACTGTCCTCAAGAGAAGCAGAACAAAGCTGGTGTGTGGATGCCCCGGACACAGGGCAGCTGTTGTCCACCTGCTCCCGTTTTAGGCAAGTCTTCGTTTCTGTTTGAGGTTTGGTTCCTAATGTAGATAATGACTTTAACCACTGAGACCTTGGTGATTGCTTGCTCTTCTAGGTTGAAGAGCACCCTTTCTGTTTTACTACAAGTGGTTAGTTGTAGAAACAGCCGTCTTTGACAGAATTCACACCTTGAAGCCCTGACCCACTTTGATCCTCCATGTTTCCAAAGGAATCCCAGTGACTCAAGGAGCAAGAAGGAAAATAAGGCTGGTTTTAGCATGACTTATCCTAAAGAGATGGGGTGGGGCACGGTCTCTCGCTGTACGGATCACGTCTGTCTGCTGGCATCAGCGTTTGGGTAGTTTCTGTTAGTCTTCAGTCCCATTGGACAAGTCTAGAAGACGCAGTCAACACCGTCTCCTGCCTGCACTTGCTATTCCGCCCCCATCACCAGAGCTGCTGCTCCTGCAACGCCACTGGGAAGCTTTTCCTGCTGCTCTCAGCATAGTCTCCTGTGATAGAGCACTCCGGTGAAATAGCGAGCTCCGTTTTAGCTGCCACAAGCTGTTTTAACCTTTGTTGTAGACTCTGCCACATCTTGTGGCGGAGACTTACTAGCTAGCGGACAGGCGAGGTGTGAGGAGGTCAGAGGGGGCTTCCTCTGAGCAAGGAAGTACCATTCTGACCTCAAGACCAAGTTAGAACTAAAGGAGCATATTGGGAAAAGCAGTGTACTCCTGAGAGATCCCACACAATAGTTATTTTGTGAGCTTTTTTTTTTAAATAATAAATGACTGTTTAAAGTGGGCTCTCTGAGCCATGAACTCCTGTGGGCCACCAAGAAGTGTCTCCACAAGCAGTGGCTCGGGAGGGCTGCTGGTGTTTGCGGAATTCAGGTTCCGTTTGCGAAGGATGTCAAAACACCGCTTTGAGCTTCAACCGTTGGGTCACAAGGAATTCGGCAACTGGGTCCCGTCGCAGCAGGCAGGTGCCTGTCCGCAGCACAGGGCAAGGCCGGGCTGTGACGGCTCCGTCTTGCCCGTGTTTGCTCTCTGTAGGCACTGCTCAAAGTTCAAGCAGCAGTTTAACAATAAGGTAAACACTGAAGCCAGACGGTATCTTGGGCTTGGATTAGACTGTCCAAAGTTAAGATTCAGTATACATAACTAAGACGCTTCCTTTGTAGGGGTGTCCTAGTTTCTCTGGTTGGGATCCTGTGACTAAAAACTGCAAATGGCTTGGAACAGAGTCCAAAAAGCCTTGCAAGTAAAAGCTGCATACTGCAGATGTTTATAGGCAAAACCTAAAACGCTGGGCTCCGTTCCTCGGGCTGCTTGCTAACCAGCAGTCTGCCTGTAAGAAGGTTTGCGGGAGTCACTTCAGTCCTTGCTTCCTCGTGGCTTCTGGAGGAGCATTACACTTCAGTGTAGCCTTTCAGGAGCTTCAGTGTTGGTCTGACATTCACAACTGAGCCGCACAGCTGCTTTTCTGAGTGCTGTTGGTAGTATTTGATTTGGAGGAGTCTGGGGTGAAGTTCGGGCGTCCTCCAGTGCTGCTAGATCTCTCTTTTGGTACTGGGGTACATGTGGTTATGGTAGGAGTAGTGAGGCTCAATGACTTTCACCTTTTCTGGGCAATCTGAGTCCAACCATGGGTACAGCTTAGTTATAGGGAAATCTTTCCTGCCAGGGGTAAGGCAGTAAGGTTGCTTCTGCTGGGCGAGCTGCTAGAAGAATTCAAAGGACCCGCAGGAAACCACGTACGAATTAGATCCTGGTTGTCTGTCCAGCTGCCTAGGAAGGTGGTGGAAAGAATCTCGTTGGAGCTGTTGTAGCACAGAGTAGTTTAAAGGGAAGCCTTAGCTCTTTGGACAAAGCCCTCTGAGAGGTGAAGAGCGTGTTCAATGCCTGTCTGTCTCTCTGAACGCGTAATGCTCCATGAAGCTCACTAGGCTGGGACCAGTTGTAAGACTGTAGCAGCCAGCCTCGTAGGCTGCTGGTTAAACGCAGCCTTGGTGGGACAGAGCAGGCCTGCAGCAAGGTGTGCAAAAGGCACAAGGAACATCCCGGCTATTGAGGAAAGCATTGTGTGAGAAAGTTGCTTCTCCCTCTTCTGCTGGTTGCCCAGCTGAGAAGCGTGGGCCATCCGTACTAGTGCAAACTGCCTCACTGCTTCTGCGCCTGTCACTCAGCATGAAAAGGTGGCTTGTAAAGGTAATCGTGTGTGTTTTGCTGGCTGCACTGCTGATCTCTCCTCTTCCTTTCCGTAGGCTGTAAGACTGGAAAGTACCTACCAGAACCGCACTAGATACATGGTGGTAGTGTCCACCAACGGCAGACAAGACACCGAAGAGAGCATTGTCCTAGGAATGGATTTCTCTTCCAATGACAGGTACTCACAGCGTCCAGGTGGGGAAGGTCCTTGCATTCAGCCATGTGTTGAGTAAAGTGTAGAAACCATTTCCTGGTGTACATGCTTTCTGGAGATAGACTGCTTCAGATTTTCCAGCCTAACACCTTTTTTGAGACCCAGAATTCCCCTTTTATTTCTTGAAATGGGGTGGAAAATGGAAGGCAACAGCACAGCTCTGAGCCTCAGGCTTGTGTGAGGACATTAAGTGCCCTTAAGTGTGTCGGAATGGTGAGGTCCCTAAGCCCTGCGTCTGCGCACCAGAGACAGGGACAACCCGCATGCAAAGAAAGAAGCAGCTGCAATTAGAGAAGCTGAACATCAGGGTTCAGGAGAGCAGCTAAGAAGAAAGTGACTGTCAGGCAGCCCCTTGCCAAGGTCATGGCACAAAGGACCTGATGGGAACGTCAGGGTTGCTGATGGCATATCTTACACAACATGTGCTCTCCCCAGACATCAGTAGGTCATCAGGGTTTAGTGCTTTTGCTTCATTCATTTAAATTGCTACTGACCTCTCCAAAAGGCCGCAGAATGCGGCTAGGAAGCAGCTTTTGCTGCTGGAGTGACTGTAAGCCAGGAGGCAGCACCCCCAGCAGCTTCGTGGGCAGAAGCTTCAAGTTTAGAAAAGGACACTGGGAACTTTGGAGAGGACGTGGAGGCCCATGGCTCTTTTAAAGGGTTCTAAGTAAGTGTTGACCAATGCAGGGAAAGAAAAACCTGGATATTCAAACCATTTTGGAAGGTTTCATACACGTTTAGTTCTAGCACAACTGTCATCGGAATGAGTCTTACTACTGGCCCTAGTTGGTAGAAGTTACTTTCAGGTAGCTAGCAGGGTCACTAGAAAATTTTTTGAACTGTTAGGCTAAGAAATGGCCTTCCAAAACAGCCTGCTGATCGCAGCAGCCACCATGCTTGATTCCAAGTGGCTTGATTTGGATGTTTGGCTCAAGTGATGCCTGCTAAAAAGGGGGACCGGCTTGATGCTGCCACTGGCTCCTGGCTCCCTTCCTATGCGTGTGTGCACAGCTGTAGCTCAGAGATGCTCTCGCAGTAGGGTAAGAATAACTTGTCCTTGCACAGGTTGCTGTGAGCTTGGAGCTTGCTATTGGCTGTGATACACCAGCGCAGCCACCTTTGATAACTGAGAGCTCGCTGGTATTCAGTCTCTAATAACACAGCAGGGTCATTTTAGCTTTCTGCTAGAGTTACTTGGGTTCTGGATGGTCAGCCTGATACACCCTCCCCTAGCCCACTTGGTATTTATAACTCAGTGTAGACTTGTTGCTATGGTCTCTGATAAGCGTTTGCTTAACAGTATCACTAAAAATACCCCGGCCACCTTGGGAAGCCTTTTAAAAACACATCTTTCCATGAGCTCATCTCATGTTGTCAACAGAAATAGCTGCGTGCCATAGTGTTTCCTTGTGCTGGGCACCAGTCGCTCCGAGGCGTGTGCATTTACGGGGCTTTGTGTTCGCTGACCCTCTGAAGCCTCGAATCCTGCACTCTTTCCCCCGTTTTTCATGAGCTGCAGAGGCTGACGGGGGTGTTAGGGCTTGTGGAGGTTTGAGAGCAGTTAGTGCAAAGCCTAAGAGCAGGAGGCAATTGAACCCAATTCTTTAAGATGCTGCTTTTATTATGGACCAATTTTACAGCTTTATGAGATTCAACTTTTTCCTTCAATGACCTGGTGCAGGTTGTGTTGGGGTTCCCCCGCCCCTGCCTTTTTTCCATTGCTTGACTTCTGCTTTTAACTTGGCTTTTTGCTCGGCTTTACAGAGAGCAGGTGACTGTGAGGGTAAAGAGGTCACAGCAGCTGAGAGAGGAGTGGGTTTGCCAAGCGGTGTCTGTCTCCGCTGGCTGTTGTGCTCATCCTCGAGGTGTGGGAGGGCGAAGAAGGGACAGGAGTCAACAGCGGGTGTGAGGCTGTGATTGCTAACCTACCGTGCTGCCAGTCACCCTGCTATTACACCAGACTGATCCCAGTTCCCAACAGCTGTGGCTGAGGGACAAACAAGAAAACAAAGCTGTGGATTGCAAAATCAGAGCTAGAACCAAACCACTTGAGCCTGAGAGGGACTAATCTGTAAAGAAAGCCTTGAGCTGACTGAAGACTGTGAGCCCCTTCTGACCTTCCGCAAAGGCTTGCTGCTTCTGAATCCTGTTTGCTCTTCTCGTGGGCGTACGTTAACCCTTTAAGCTTATTTGAAAGAGTATCCTGTATCTGGTCAATGATCCTTGCCAGACACCTGTAGAACAACACTGGCTCTGTTTATCTCTGAAGCAGCAGTGGGATCTTTTAATTTCGTTTCTAATGAAATTAGATTGGATATGAGGAAGAGTTTCTTTACTGAAAGGGTCATGGGGCATTGGAGTGCATTCCCCAGGGCAGTGGTGGAATCCCCATTCCTGGAGGTATTTAAGGGTCATGTAGATACAATGCTCAGGGACACGGTTTAGTGGTGGGCTGTCAGTGTTAGGGTAATGATTGGACTAGATCATCTTGCAGGTCTTTTCCAATCTAGGAGATTCTGTAATGAGTGCAAACATCTGCAACCACGGCTGTGAAATGAGAGTAACAGCATGGTGCTGTAGTAGATGGGCTGACCTTCTCTTTCTTACTACAGTAGCACTTGTACGATGGGCTTGGTGCTGCCGCTGTGGAGTGACACCTTGATCCACCTGGACGGGGATGGGTGAGTGTCTTTCGTATGTTCTAGGTCAATAGCAGAAGGTTTCCATGTGTTAACTTACGGCGCGGTACGTGGAGAAGGATTCAAATGATTGCAGAGCCTGAACAGGTCCGGCAGACCTCCTGCCGTTGACCTGTATCGGGTTAGTAGGCTCAAAGGCCCTAAATCACAGTGGTTGTGGCAGGGAACACCAGTAATTGACTTATCTGTGAATAAACACGCACTGAGACAGTGGCTTGTGTGTGTGTTTAAGCTGGAGTAAAGGAGCTTTTACTGGTGAGTGGGTGTGCAGTGAAAGCTCCTTAAAGGGATCCTATTATGTGCTCCTCCATCACGCTTGCAGCAGGCAGCGTTCGGCTGAACGTAAAATAAGAATGATGTTTCTCTGCCAAATAGACACCTGACTTGCAGACTCCTGTTTGTGCCAGTTACAAAGGCTGTCCAGTGCAGTGCATGGAATGACTTTTCTTTCCTTGGTAGCTGCCCCGGGATCACTTTAGCTGGACTCTGTTGCTCCCAGCTGTGGCACTGAATTTGTGTTGCCAAGGTAAACAGCACAGCCCAGCACTGTCCCACTGTCTTAGTTTCGTTCCCAAACAGCAGCCGCTTTAAAAAGTTACCTTAGAGCTTTTAGCGTGCTATTTTGATCTGTTCGCTAGCTGAACTCAGCAGTGTATGCATAGGGCTACTCCTTTGCTGTTCTAACGTGCTACAAACTATCAGTTATTAACTGAAAAGTTGCTTTTGGGACGCATTTTTACTGTGCCTTTTTTCCTCTCTCCAGAGGGTTCAGCGTCTCGACAGATAACAGGGTTCATATATTCAAGCCAGTGTCTGTACAGGCAATGTGGTAAGTACTTACTCTAATCTGTCCCGGTGATCCTTTTTTCCAAGGTGTTTGGGCTGCTTGAACATTTAAAAAGCAGGTGCTGCTTTGCATTATTGGTACCTTGAGACCTACTTGAGCAGCCAGAAATCTCCTTCAGAGTCCGGGAAGGAAGTCTGATACCCAAGAAAAGAAACATGCAAGTGCTGGTATACAGCAGTGAGTTTATAATACTCCTGCAGCCGCACCTTTGTCTCAGCTGGGGGCAGGAAGGAATAGGGTAATTTTCCTTGCAAAGGGCTGTTGCTTTGAATCTCTCCAAAGCAGAATTGCTTTGAGCGTGTGTTTGAAATACATCTATTTTTTTTATTTGTCACAAATAAGGAAATACATGCTGTGCATATTTTAGGAGTCTCTGTCTCCAGTGAGACATGTTCATTGTGATAGCGAGAAGGAAAGAGAAGCTGCCTGCATTTTTCTTTCCTTTTAGGGTGGCTCGTGTAAGAATGTAGTGGCCATGAAAGTATTTCTGGCTCAAGCTTCTTTGCATTGCAGAAATACATCGCCTGTCAGGGTGTCATGCTACTGTGTCACCCCAGTGATTTTGACCTGGATCCTTCTGATCCCAGTCAAAGATTTAAAACAAGCTAAAAATAGGAGAGGGGGATTTGTTTCCCGGCAGCAGCTGAAGAAACTTCTGACATCCCTGGTGCAGTGAGAGAGGCCAGACACCTAAACACATCAGTAAAGTCAAGTTCTAAGCCCTTGGTTGCACAGCTCTCCGTGTCTCATTCCTGGGTGTCCCTGCCCTGTACACAGGGGAGCCGATGGCACAGTATGAGCTGTTAGAGCACCCTGTCTTGGACACAAACTCTGTGCATCTTATTTATGGCTTAGGCAGTTGTAGCAGGTTTTGAAGCCTCTGCCCTATGATTTATGGGCATCTTCGCTGCTCTTCAGCCTTGTCTTGGCATACTTCAGCTAAGCCATGCAAGCTCGTGCAGCGTGTGGTTATCCACACCCTTGTGGGGCAGCCTCCTGCTTGGTGCTGGGGGCTGTTGCGTATAGCACTGGGGTTTTTACCAACTGGTGGGACATAAGCAGCATCCTGGAGGAGGCTGAAGGAAGAAATTACAATCCTGCATGTATTTTTCCCTTTCAAGGTCTGCTCTGCAGAGTTTACATAAGGCTTGTGAGGTGGCACGGAGCAACAATTACTACCCAGGGAGCCTCTTCCTCACGTGGGTCAGTTACTATGAGAGCCATATCAACTCCGACCAGTCGTCGGTCAACGAGTGGAACGCCATGCAAGATGTGCAGTCCCACCGGCCCGACTCGCCCGCCCTCTTCACAGATGTGTAAGTTGGTGTGGCTCTGCTGAGCCGAAGTGTTTGGCTGTCAAGCACTGCAGCCTCCAAATGAGGAGACCGTTTCCACAAGAGATTACTCTTAATTAGGTATTAATGAGGAGAGGTTTCCTGTTCCAGGTAACAATAAGTAGACCCCTGATTAGGTAAACACCAGCACTGGAGGTTTAGCCCTCCTGGGGCTCCCTTGCATCTCTTCCAGCCTCTGTTTTCAGTCTAGTTTTTTACTTTGGGCTTTAGGCTCGCAGGTCTTTGCTTCTGCAAGGTAAGTCCTGTGTTACTAGCGAGAGAGAGGTGTGGTGTGTTCTAGTACCTAGGCTTTCCTATTTGCTGATTTTGTCTTCTGTCCAGGCCTAGTGTCTCCTGCAAGGAGCAGGTTTCTCTGGACTTTACTCTTACTCTGACACGTGTCTGAGCACATGGTTAGAGTAACATGGTCTTTTTTTCCTTACTCAGTTCATTTTGCTTTAAAGTGTTTATGTATGGACTTCTGAGACTGTGAGCTCGCAAGCAGCCTCACAGGCATCCATCTGATGCACCTAAGAGTGGGGACAAAGAGCAATGCAGTTTTTCATCGTTCTGAGGAGCTCGGCAAGTGTGGAACAGTACATAGGTCCTAAGCTGTCTCCAGCTAAATGCTTGGATGTCTGGTGATACATGGTCCAAAACAGTGGCTGAGGTGGATCAGTAGACAGTTTGGAAAGGCAAAATTTATAGGCTATATCAACCTTCAAGGTTTACAAGCCCCGTAATTAGTAATTGCTGATGGTACTGATACCATATAACCTCAAAGGTAGTCTGTGTCCAGATGTGGTGCCAAGCGTGAGGGCTTAGTTGCCTGGTTTGTAGTAGAAGAAATGACTTCACCGGCCCCAGCTGCTTTCCCAGTATAATAGTGCCATTGGTTGATTTATGCTCTCAGATATTTCCTGTTGTTGGAGTTCAGTGAGTGAATAATAATGCTGAGCAGTTGTTCAGCTGTGAACAAGTCTTCACACTTGATTGTTTTTTAATGTACAAGAAGGGTGGCTGAAAAGTTTTGGCAGGCTGTCGGGTTAATACTCTCCTGTAGCTTTTCATATATAAATTTTACGTAACCCACCCTTTCCCTGGTGACAGCAGTTGAATGATTTCCTGGGGACACCTAGACAGCATTTTCTTAATTGAGGCCTGAAATAATGCCTCAATTAATTGCCTTAAACCAATAATAAATGGTTAAAAGGACCAGGAACTTCCATTGTTTTTATTTGTGAGCCACCAGTTGGATGCTTGTAAAGCAGAGGAGTGTCTGTGCAGCCACCGTCGTGGCAGCCTTCCAGAGAAACGGAAAGGTGGCGTGGGATGTTACTGCTGAGTCCCTTCTAAAGACGATGGGTGAGACAGCTCTGTGCTGCTCCTCTGTTGCAACTTCCCCTGGTGTTAGTCAGGCTATTTTTGCAGCTGGTGATAAGGCCGCTGGCAGCAGAGGCTGGAGGAATGTGCAGAGGCTTAGCTGCCCTCGTCTCTCCATGTAAGGAGCTTTGGAGCTGTTACCTTTCCAAGAAAGGTAGGGGGAGGCTTAGATATTGCTCCAGAGAGTATAATGCAGCCTTCCCAATTTAAATTTTACCAAATACCAGAGGTTCCCTGGATGACTGCAATGGATTAGGAGCATTCAGTTGGTCTTTCGTATACAACAGAGAATCTAAACTGGGCTTTACAGTCACCTGAATTCCCTTCAGCTGAGGACGTGCTCGGGGGAAGTAGTGAGAGTATGTGAGACTCCGCAGAATATCCATTCTATACAGTACCTGTTTAAAAAGTGCGATGAGTCCAGTTTGTTTTCCCACCTAGTGACTCTGTTTGCTTTCTTCTGATAGACCAACTGAGCGGGAGCGCACGGAACGGCTAATTAAGACCAAGTTAAGGGAGATCATGATGCAGAAAGATTTGGAGAACATCACGTCGAAAGAGGTGCGTGGTGAGGGAGCAGCAGTGCTGTTGTGTAGACTGAAGAGCTCTGTACTTTATGTCGTGAAAAAAGGCCAGAACAAAAACTTCTCATGGCTTCCTTGTGTTCCTCCTCCCCACCCAGATACGCACAGAGCTGGAGATGCAGATGGTGTGTAACCTACGGGAGTTCAAAGAGTTCATTGACAATGAAATGATAGTGATCCTTGGGCAGATGGACAGCCCCACGCAGATATTTGATCATGTCTTTTTGGTAAGTCTAACTGTGAATTCAGGGGTAAACACTCCTAAATGTACCTCAGTATGTCTTGGTTGACATGGGGGCCTCTGGAGGAACTTAAAGGAACTCTGAAGGAGAGATTGGCTGATCCTGGGGTCACATACTCTTAAGCAAGACAGAAGACACTAGTGCTATTCAACAAGAGCAGCCTGACTTCTTGGCTGTACTAAACTTTGCCATACAACACCACCCAGGCTGTAGACCCCGTCACTAGAGGATGGAAGGGAAAAAGTCATAATTCTAACTACTTTTTAGGGCTGTTTCCATTGATGTAAGAGCAGTTTTTTAGGTTTAACTGTCCAGGGTAGCCGCACACCAAATTCTTGGTGTATACGTGTGTTTGGGAAGGGCATAACTACAGCAAAGAGGGAGGGGAGCTGTTGGGGAAAGCTGCGTAACATTCAGGTGGACTGACACTCTTCTGTCGTGGAAAGCTCTGAGTTCATTTGATCCAGGAGGAACAGAGGAGCTTAACAAAGAATCCTGGAGATAAGTCACTTAAGGAAACATAAACATTTCGCCTTTTAATGTTTTGCTTGCTTAGTTGCCTTTCATTGCTGCTGGGGCCTGTCTAATTACCGCACCTCCTTCTGGTGAGTCAGCACTCCGCTGGATTTCCCAGCCCTGCAGCAACGGACGCAGGTTTGGTTTGGGCTGTCTAGCCTATGAGGTTGGCTCAACTTTAAACAAAGCCATTCCTCTTGGACCAGCTGGTCTTTCCAAATGAAGAGGGCCTCTCCCGGTCTCCTGGAGCTTAGTGCCGCGGCTCAGAAGGGATGGTGTATGTTAATGTGAGCGCTCCCAAGAAATTGTGGTGAGGTAGAGCCAGGAAACTTAAAGTACCTACGATGTAATGGATTTTTTTTTCTTGCAGACTGTGTTTTCTGGAGAGAGAGACCTGTTACAGGCTTACGGTGCTAGTCAAAAGCAGTACAGGCAGCTCAGTCTGCTGCAGGGCTTGGAGTCTTGGCTCGGAGTGCATTTAATGGGAAAAAGACCTTTAAAACAAGGCTTGCAGGCAGCACCAAGGAGAAGAACTGTGGCTAATGTGTGGAATAGAAGTATTTGCAAAGCAGCTCTCTGCGGTGAGGAGCAGCGCTGCTGGGGCTGGGCACCAGCTTAATTCAGGAGTGTGTATACTGCAAGGCAGAGTCGTACAGTGAGGTCTCTGGAGGACATGGAGCTGTTTCCTTCCAGGCGGAGGCAAGAGTCCTGTGGGATCTCACTTAGGGAGTGCTAAAATAACTAAGCAGGAAATAAGAGACCTGATGATGTTGGTGATTGTGGACAGGAGAAAAGGCTTTCACCACTGCAGCATTGTTCTCCATACCTGTGGAAACTGGTGGTTCCCAGGCCTGAATTAAATTATTCTTCCTTGGCCAGAAAGAGGCAACACGAAGCTAACCAAGTCTGGCTGGCTAGGGTAAATAGGGATCAAAAAAAACAATAAATGGTTGTTGGCAGATACTGAATCGCAAGAGCCCCCATAGTCCTCCTTCAGATCGTGCACAGCTCTGGACTTTGCTGGGATTGACCTGGTCTGTGTCTGAAGGCAATGGGTTCTCTTGAAATCTGGGCTACCATGGCATGTAACATTTGCCCCTTTACTCTGCTCAAAATTAAGAGTCCCATCTGTGCTGAACCCTTGAACGGTGTCCTCGTTATGATGATTTCTCTTAGGAAGTAGTTCAGTTTGGGAAGAACCAGCTGCTTTTTGTTTGTTGTATCCCTGAAGTGACAAGACAAGACAACAGACTTGTCCCCCTTAGCTACCAGAATAGTAGCGCAGCCCTTTCCTCCGTGCGTACATCTAGACGCAGGCTGTGAGCGCTTAGGACTTTCTTGCAAGTGCTGTCATGGGCGCAAGTGCCTGCCTGTGAGTCAGAGCTCTTGGATGGACCTGCCCCATCTCAGAGGCGCGGGAAGCCTGTGCACGCTTTCTGGGGCAAGTAACAACCCATCCTCTGGGTGGACACTGCTTCTTCTGCAAGACTGGGAGGTTCTCGCTCTCGGGCTGACGGGGTTGTCAGGCAGGCGGTGGGTATGCTCCGAGGGCTGGCTCGCCCTGGCGATGTGTCTCCTGGCCCTGGGGCATCGTGGAGGCCTGTGCCGTGGGAGCAGCCATGAGCAGTGCTGTTCTGCTGGTGACGGTAGTGCTGCCTCTTACTGCTTCATCTGAACCGCCTTTCTGTTTAGGAGCTGGTTGAGGGCAGGGAAGCAGATAGCTTGTACACCTTACGTTTAGAAGGAAGCCTTTGAGCGGTTTTGTCCTCAGTCAGGGTTTATGTGTTTGAGCAGGAAGCAAGCAGCTTGGAGGCCCTGTGTGCGCTGCAGAGAAGAGGGTTAGCTAGCCAGGGTTAAATGTGTTTATTTCTCTGCTCGCGCAGGCTTTGAACGTGGGGAGAAGAGGTGTAACCCAACTGAGCTTATGGTGTTGCTGCCTTTGATGTGTGAGATGGGTGTTTCGCGTATAAACAGCACCTGGATGGTTTTTAAATGCAGGCAGTCTCTCTTCTGTGGGGTAGAGCTGGCAGCAGCCTCCAGGGAAAGGGTGGAGTGGGTCTCGTCTTTGCTGAGGTTGATTTGTCAGCGGTTTGCAGGAGGTGCCAGCGTATGGTGCTGGGTTCCTGCTTTGCAGAGCTGCTCCTTGCTTCAGAATAGATCTGGTTAATGGGGTGAGATAAGGCGCTGAACATCAGCCCTGTTACCACTCTTCTCTGTACCCCTTCACTCAAAAGACCCCCCTGCTCTCCAGCACGTGGGTGGCCAGCTTCCTCCCCCGGTTCCTTCCCTTCCCAGTTGTCTGGCCATGCCTTCCTTCTGGCTGATGTGTCCCTTTCCATGTTTTCCCTGCAGGGCTCCGAATGGAATGCCTCCAATTTGGAAGACTTGCAGAACAGAGGGTAAGTAGCTTCAGGCCATCAGCTTAAAAGCAAGAGCCTGGCCTCAACACTTGTCTATGCAACAAACTCTGTTCCGTACCTGCTGTGTAACCTGCCTCTTACTAAAGGTTTGGCAGATCTGAACAAGCTCTTGCTTCCTCCAAACCCCGTGTCCCACAAACGGGCACCCTAAAGTAAAACAAGTCTTGTTCCCTGACCTTGACTGACATCCCCTGGGCAAACCAAGGAAGCCAGTAATCTCATAGCTATAAGTAGCAAAA
Organism: Pluvialis apricaria; assembly: GCA_017639485.1. NCBI lineage: Eukaryota > Metazoa > Chordata > Aves > Charadriiformes > Charadriidae > Pluvialis > Pluvialis apricaria. The sequence goes on from CM030024.1 coordinate 5,532,707, forward strand.
AGCTACAATTACTTAATTGGATGCTGTGTAGTTGGCTCTGCGCCCTCTGCTCCAGCCCGTTGTTCTGGACCTCTGGATTGCGGCAGGAAGGAAAATATGTAAAAGAGTGTTTGTTGCTTTGAGTGGGGCCCAGGGGGAAGTAAAGTCCTGAGCTCTCAGGCTTAGCACTTATGGGTTCCGCCCTCTCCTGCTCTTTCTACCTTTCAGGCTTAAGCTTAGAGTGTCCTTTCTCCAGGCCAGGTGGATCTAAGCACCAAGATTTTGCAATTAAATCATTATTTATGGGTTTGGCTTATTTGTGCCAATCCAGCGGAAAAAACTAATCACTCTGCTGAATTGAATTGATAGTGTACTTCTGTACCTCAGAGAATCAGCCTGGCAAAATTGACTCTCCCCATTCAGCTCAGTCTCTGCTGCAGTTTCTTTGGGTCAGGCAGGTCCTGCTTGACTGCCAGCAATCCTTGCTGGGGAAAAGAGATGTCACTCCCTTGCGGTGCTCTTGTTCTGTCTGATATCCCAGCGTGAGTGCGGTTCATAAGCATCTTAGGAGTAACCCTCAGGGCTAAAAATACTGGATGTAGTGCACATAAATACCATATGGTTTCTCTAGCAGTTTCCTTTCCAGAAAATTTAGGGATAAGAGATAAATCCTCCCCAGTGGCTCATTGTCTGTTACGTCTCTCTATAGTTACTTTATGCCTTTGTGCAACTATGGTGTTGCTCACAAGCTTATGCCTTCAATCCTCCTGCGTTGTTGGTGCAGCGGGAGAGATTCACAAGGGAGCTTTGAGAAAGTGTCCAAACACGAACTGAACAGTCTGCGTGGGAGCTCCTTTGGCCCAAGCGTTGCAAACACTTAGAATAGAGATGGTGGGCAAGGAGTGTAACCTGACATGCTGTTGGGGAAGCTTCTGTCCAGTATGGATGGAAGCCCTCTTAGCAGAGGCTAGGCTCTAAATTACTCAGCATAACCTGTTGTCTGTGTTAGTCGCTGCTTCCTTGCATTAAGTCCTGGTTTCCAAGGAGGTATGTTCGAGGCTGCGACTTCAAGTGCTTTTGAGTTTTGCCACTCACAAACCAAGGCAAGGCTGTTACGTAGCAGCTATGATATCTCTGAACTTGCTGTGTTCTGCACACTCTGCATTTTTATCTGCTGTCTGTTTCCATGCAGGGTGCGGTATATTTTGAATGTGACTCGAGAAATAGATAACTTCTTCCCCGGGCTCTTCGAATACCATAATATTCGGGTATATGATGAAGAAGCAACAGATCTTCTGGCTTATTGGAATGACACCTACAAATTCATCTCCAAGGCAAAGTAAGTCTTTTCAGAACAGAACAAACACATTTAGAAGATGTGTACTAAGCATTTTGTATTTTCCTACTGATTTTCTTAACTACCTTTCCTCCTCGCCTACCTAGGATCAAAGCATTTTCGTTTTGTAGTTTCTGTCTAAGTGTTAGAGTTGGCCTTCCACAAATTTTCATTCTTGTGGGTGCTTGTACAAGGAGCAGGTAGGACTACTGAGGGGTTTCTGCCCAGCTGCAGTCCAGGCAAACAGTGGAGGAGATCATTCCTCTACTAGAGAGCTAAGACTTTGCCTGCTGCTTAGGAAATGCAATGGAACTACAGAGGTGCTGGTGGGAGGAAAGGGCAGTAACAAATCGAGCAGGGTTTAAGAAAACTAAGAAGCAAAACCTCATAAGCCAAACACAAGCGTAAGCTGTTCCCTGCATGGTGAGCTCGTATGATGAAGCCCATGGTCTGGAAGTGATTTCTTGTAGCATAATGCTCCAGAGCAAACTCTTCCCTGTAACAGGAGTAAATGCCTGTGTAGGTCTCTGAGCTGTCACTTACCGTGAGTAATCTGATGGTGGATGCTGAAAGTAGCACTTTTTTACTGCAAAGAATTGCATCCTAGTTATATGAGCTGTTTCCAGTTAATTCAGCAGCCTTCTTAAGGGAAAACCAGTCGGAAAACAGATTGGCATATGTTGCCTTTAAAGTATTGTTTTCATCATTGAAGTCTGTTATCTTTTAGCCATAGCTGGTGCTTGCAATTTCTCATAGCCTTGAAAAGCTGATTTGTTTGAGTATGGCTCAACTTATTTTAAGATGGTTTCTTTAAAAGACATCATTGTATTCCCTTAAGTGTTGATTTTGCAGTGTTGTCATGCTCAGAAGTATTCTCCTGCCCAGAATATTTTCCATTGGGGTTTCAATGATTTGGCCTCAGTACTATGCACAAGGTGATGTAAGTTAATAATCTTCCAAACTGGGGCAATTCCTGTACCCCCTTCTTTGCCTTCTCTGCTTGTTGTTGTGTTTGGGGTGGTTTTTTTAATCACCAAAAGCATTGCAATGTTTTGACTAATATGATTTGCAAAGTTGAGAAAGTCTCAGAGCGGTGTAAAAGCTGCTGTAGCCCAGTGTACCCCGAACAGTGCACACATCTCAGAGTGAGGAGCGTGGATGCAGGTACAGGCTGAGACGGCGGCGAGCAGCTGAGGTCTGAGCTTGTTGAGGCACATGACTGTGCGTGCTGTGGCCTCCCGGTTTGTCCTGTGGGAACTTCACACGGCTGGCAAGCCAGAAAACCGAGCACTTAAAGGAGAAAATGAAAGGTGCCAAACCCAAGTTCTCTCAACCAGTTCCGTGCCAATAGCGCCCAGCGCACGGAGTTCACAGAGAAGGGCCGTAGCCTTCCTCCTCGTATTTCATGGCAGACAAATGTTTTTTAATTCCTTGGAGCAAAGTGCTGGCTGCCCTTTCAGGCCCTGTCTGTACCAACCTCACCCAGCAGAGCAGCGGCTCGCTGCACTCAAAGGCACTGTTTGCTTTGCCTTCGATAAGAAAAAAAAACGGATTAAAGCAGAAGGATCTTCCGTTGGATTGCAGCAGCGTGCTGCGTTGCAGCCGTCATTTGAGGTCTCTGTCTCCAGCTGTGGGGACTTCCATCTTTTCCATTCACCTGCATTTGGACAGGTATCGAGGTGAAGGACTCTTTTTCTACTTATACACAGTCCTAAGAAATGGTGGTATCAGGAAGAATCTGCCAGTTTGGTCCATGGGGCTTTTGGCTGTGGATTTGCACGTACCGGTGTCTGGAGAGCTGTGGGCGGGAGCTAGGGGGGGTTTCAAACACCTGACTAATGCAGTGTTGGTCATCTTCAGCCGATTGCCAAACCAAATAATCGAAAGTCTGCAGTACAAGAACATCTCTGTGCTAGAGGCTGCCCTGACCTTCTTAGTATCTTCCAGGGATGATTCTAAACTGTGGTGCCATGTTTGCGTGCTCGATGCCCTTTTTATTTGGAGTACTGCTTGATGCCAGTGGGCCATTTGGGCTAAGTTCAGGGATGCCATGTTAGTCTTTAGCAGTCTTCATAATCTCTGCAAACAACTGATGTTTGTCTACTTTGCAATAAAAGCTTCAGAAGCGCTGTTGTAACAAAATCTGTTAAGAATATTAAGACCTTGTTCTTCACTTTCTTTGTGCGTCTTGCTCCAGTTTGTAAATTGGATTATCAGATCGCATCCCAGACTTCAGCTGTGGCCACAGCGTTGAAAATATATTCGATAACGCTCTGGTAAAGAAGTTGCTGTTTTCTTAAGCTTCTCAGAGGCTGTGTTTTCTATTTAATGATCCTCTTTTGTCTTTCTCCCACTTCAGGAAAAATGGTTCTAAGTGCCTGGTGCACTGCAAGATGGGAGTGAGCCGCTCGGCGTCCACGGTGATCGCCTACGCCATGAAGGAGTACGGCTGGAACCTGGACAGGGCTTACGACTATGTGAAGGAACGGCGCACTGTCACCAAGCCCAACCCCAGCTTTATGCGGCAGCTGGAGGAATACCAAGGGATCCTGCTGGCCAGGTGAGTGGAAGGAATGACCCGGATTACCCGTGTTAAGGCATAACACTTAAATGATTGACTCTATTATTTTAACTAGAACTTCCATCACTGCATTATGTAAGCTTGTGGTTGTCTTGGGAAAGATAGCGCTCTGTTTTCATGGGTTATCTCAGCTGAGCCTGGTAAAATGAGTGTAATAAAGAGCTTTTAGGAGGCTGTTTTGCTTCTGGGATGGCTGCTTTTTGGAGAGGAGCATCCCGTGAACTGCCATCCAAATGCAGCGTTCAGAGCTGTGCAGACTGCAGCGGAGATAAAATGATGTCCCTATTGCTTGTAACATCACTTGGCAGGGAACTCGCTTTGTCTCCGTCTCGGCCGTACAGTTCCCTGTTGAACATGCCCCTCCTCAGCAGCTGGTCTGGTTTTATTTAGATCCCTTCGGTAAGTGCTGGTGTTAGGGGAGGGGACAGGATGTTCTGTGCGTTGCAACAGCGGTGTGTTTATTCCTGCGTGGAGTCCTGAGGCTTGTCTGGAGCTGGGCCTGGGTACGGGCAAGCGTGTTGTAATCCCGAGCCTATCACCTGATTAGCAAAAAGACATAAATATTGCATGTTTCTGAGAAATCCACTTGCGAGTTGTGTTAAGCAACGTCTTCACATGATCAGCTGGAAGAAGGTAGCGATACTCGGTGTTTCACCAGATTACGGTATTTTGTTTAGGATCCTGGTGTGCTTTGCCAGGGAGCAGATCTGAAGCAAGCAGCATTACCCAAGCTGCGCCTCCTGCCACGGGAGGTGGCTCTTAGCATGTTTTGACCAAAGTAATTATTTCGTAGCTTCTCGGTGCTGTTGAAGGGTGCCTGTCTTATGCTGTTCTTATGCAGCTCAGCCACTCGTGCTCTCTTTAGGGCACACTACTCACCTCTGTCCTCTGCTTGGTTTTGTCCCTTTGGGTCTGTCCTGTCCACTTGCAAAGACGTCCCTTCCCTTTTTCTGTGCTAATGACTTATCTTTCCTTCTGTGCTCTCCACCTGCTCCCAGCAGTCTGGCTATCTCTGCTGCTGGGCCAGGTCTGGATTCCCAATTTTTACACCAAACCCCTGGTGTAAGCTCCTCCTGTCACTGCAGTGTGTATCCCCTTTCCCTCTCTGCAACCTGAGGGCTCCTTCCAGCTTACTCCCCGATCAGGTGCACCCACAGGATCCACAGGATCTTTGTCCTCCACCTCTTCCCATGTCTGCCTTCCTCTCCCCCTGCTCCCCAAACGTTGCCTGCCATAATGACCCTCTTTCTGTCTGAAAAAGCAGCCAAGTTAGTATCGAGTCTCAGGGTAGATCACAGTGGAATAGATATTTTAAGAAGTTGTGCTCTTTGGGACTGAAATCCTTTGAGACAGACACCACACCTGCCTTTGGTGCCTCGTGTGACACCAAACATGCTGCTGGCACCAGTTAATAAAGGTCACTGCTTAACTCTGAGCTAGAGGTGACCTGGCTGGTGTGGTGTGCTATGCGGCATTGAGCAGATCAGGAGAGTAGATCTCACTGGGGTAGACTGGATGGAAGAAAAGAAGCTTTTCAGGTGGGGAAAAACAAGCCAACATCGTTTGCAACAGGTTGGTGAACACCTGTGAGGAGCCGTGGGCTGGTAGCAGCTGGTATATCGCATCTCCAAGCCCTCAGCTCTGCAGTTAGTTTAGGTAATTCATCAGTCTGGTAGTTGGTGGCACACCTGCAAAGCCACCCTCTATGAACATTTTGGTTAAGAATATTTTTTTTCTTCCTGTCTTCAGTAATTTATTTTTCAGGAGGAAAATCTTTCTCGCTGCCTTCATTTATATGGCGTGTGGTTCCCCTCCCACTTAAGCACACCACTGCTCCTGACCTACTCTGCAAGTTCCCATACAATGGCACGAACAGGATTACTCGTGAGGCTTTAAAAAATGCAAGAGCAGTGCATTACATCTGTGTGTGTAGGACTAAAAAGCCTGCAGTAAATGAAGCTTCACTGAAGCAAGGAATGGCCTCTCTGCTGCAGAAATGGTCCCTCTTTATATGGTTCCTTTCTCAGCTCCAAACTACTTTTTTTTCCTCTTTCTTCTCTGTTATTTAGCTTTGCCCTCTGGCCTCTGGCTCCCTTGTTTATTGCTGCGGTATTCCAGGACAGGTAAAAAAAAACAAAAACAAAAAAACAACAGATTCATGCTCATGTGACTGCTCCGATTTCAGAGGGAAGGTATGTGAGGGCAGCCATGTGCTCGCACTATCTAGTTACGGTTTTGTGTTGGGGTTATAGCAACTGGGATATGTTTTCCAGCTGTAAAATGGAAACCCCCTGCCTGCTTTTAGTCACAACAACAAGCGTGTTTGGCTCTTTGGGACTGTCATACTTCCTGGGGTTAGCTAAACTGTCCCCTCTCTCTGGTGATAGACGCAGAAAAGCTGAGCCAGTCCTGTTTCTTTTATTAGTTATGGATAAGTTACAGGAAAATCGTGTTTGGGATCCCCTCTGCCTTGTGCAACTTGTGAATCAACAGCAATATTTTTATGCAGGAGCCTGGAGAGCTGGCTGCAGCGCGGTGGGAGGTGCGGAGGGCTCCTGGTCCAGGGCTGGTGTGGACACAACCTGGTCAGCCCTGGTGCTGCCCCCAGACCTTGTGCCGTGCCTGGCACACCGACCGCCCCGGCTGCCGTGGGCTGCTCTCCCCAGCGCCGGGAACGCTGCCCAAGAGGGTCAAGAGGTGGCTGTGGGCTCTAGGAAGGGACGTGGGCTCCTGTTCTCTGAGCCTGCTGTTAGCACCTCTTGCAGGTTGTAAGACTGGAGGAAGTACGAGATTAAAAGTTAATGCAGTACACCTCTCCCAGCGGTTGTTGGCATCTGTTTTGATTCTCAGATCAAGGTTGTGCTAAGCAAGTTTGGTTTGTTCATGTGCGAAGGTAATTTTGGCTTTCAAAGTCGGGCGCACATCAGAGTGTTGGATTCGAGCACCAAAGCGCCAGGGTAGGAAGTGCCCTCAGAACACATCAACAACTTCTCCCCAGGTTACATGAACAGAGATGTGGGAAACCTTTGGCGTCACATACGGAGCCTCAGCAGCAACCTGCCTCACGGACAAGCCTGGGTCTGCTGCCAGTGCCAAACTTTGCTCCAAAACCCGTTAGAGGCAGAGCACGTGCACCCCAGAGCAATGCCTTTGGCCTCTAGTCTCGACCCTCCTCTCCTCGGAAAGGACCTGAGTCCGCCCTGTGTCAGCCGTGAAGGTTGTAGCTGATGATGGGGTTAGAAAGCGAAATCTGTGACGGATTATTTTCCTTAGCTGTTGGGCAGCCACAGTTAAACTGGCACACTGCAATTAGTTCAATAGCATCTGTTAACTAACTTACTGCAACCAGTGGATGTGTTGGGGAGCGCCTGCTCACTCTAGCAAGGGACTGGAGAGGTTTCGCAAGGTCTCCTGCAGATCCGAGGACCTTTCTGTGGTATCTGCTCTCCTCCTAGGGGCAAACGGTGGAAGCACAGCCCTGTGGCCATGGTCACTCAGCAAATCCCTTGCAGACATGGCTACCTGGTGTGGTTTCACTGAGAAGTTGCCTCCTTTGCGCTCTGTAAGCTCGGGGGCATGAGATAGGTTTGGGTTTTTTTTTAAAGTGGAGATAAGGAAGGTGGTGCACTGCTGCCGGCAGTTGCTTGGCCTTGTGACTGCTCAGACCTTCCTAAAGGGACTTTCCAAGAGCTGGAGAACTCTTGAGCTTCCTTCCTGTGAAAGGCAGGTGGTGTTTTGGGCTGCTTGTTGACTGTTGAGGATGTCTGTGTTTTACACACACCCACATCCACCCACCCCACCCTACCCCCTCGGTTACCAGAGTCCGGTTATTGATCGCTGAAGCTATTACAAGAAGGAGCCTCAAGGGAAATGGGATTTTGTTTGGTGTCCACCATCCACCCGCATTCGGGACTAAGGACCCTTGCTCACTTGCTAGCGAATGGAAAAGTATTGCTGGCTGAGAAACACCAAATTCTGTAGTCGATTAAACATTGCATTTGTGGAGTGGGATTTAGTTACTGGAAAGTGGCTTGTTACTGAATCAACTCCTCCAGCAGCAGGTTTGGCCCTGAACTGTTCCGGGGAAGCTGCAGTTGTGGTCAGTGACTCCAGTATTTGGCGCAGTTTTTCATGTAGGTTGCATCCTCTTACAACGAGGTGGGTCTGGCTCTGGTATGTCAAAATACCACTCAATGTTTTCATTTGCTTTTCTTCCCCGCAGCAAACAGCGACATAATAAACTGTGGCGCTCACACTCGGACAGTGACCTCTCAGACCATCACGAGCCCATCTGCAAGTCTGGGCTGGAGCTGAACAAGAAGGAGATCACCACCTCGGCCGACCAGATCTCGGAGGCGAAGACCAATGACAACCAGCAGCCTATGTCTCCCATCTACTCAGCTGAGCTAGACAGGGAGCAGCAGCTCCCAGAGGATGCCAACGTGATCGAGGAGATGTGTGTGAAGGAGAGAAGGATCCACCTCGAGTTTACATGTCGAGACTTCCACGCTGAGCAGATGGAGGACAAGCTGAACCTGAACAATATCAATGGCTGCACGGCAGGATGCTGTGTAGACTCTGTCCCCCCTGATAACTGCCATGCTTCTGAGGCCTTAATGCAACTCCAGCACCCCTTGGAAATAACAGAGTTTCCTGATTTGACAGTGGAAGATCTAGAAAAAGATGCCCTTAAGCCTGATATGAACGTGCACTTGGTTCCCATGGAAGAATTCACTTCATGCTTAAAAGACTTTCCCCAATCCCCAAACCAAAATTCCCTGAGTCTCCAACAGAATCCCCAGCCCGAAGTGACAGACCTCAGTACAGACAGGATTGATTTCTTCAGCGCTTTGGAGAAATTTGTGGAGCTTTCCCAGGAGAGCCGGTCACGCACCTGCTCCCATTCCAGGACGGAGGAGCAAGGGAGTGGAAGGAATGGGGTCTCCAGGGTGCCTGCGCTGGAAGTGCCGCCTGCTGCAGACGGGGGTGCAGATGCTCGAAGGAACAGCTCTGGAAACTCTCCTCAGGCGTCGGATGACTCTTCCACAGATGAAGAACAACAAAAGGTTAAAATAATTTGCTCATTTTTTTTTTTTTAGGAACTGCTGCTTGAACCTCTCTGCGGGTAGTTCTATTGCTGGGAGGTTGTTGCGGACGGGATTTTCTAGTCCTGGCTCTCACTGAACACAGTGGCTGCTTGGGGAGGGATTGTTAGATCCTTCCCCTTTTCTTCACTTTTAAATACTTACCCTTTTCTGCACTTTTTCCTTAAACATCTGTTTGCTGGCAGTGCCAGGGCACTGGCTGAGTCGACCTTGACCTGACCTGCTCTGCTGTTCTCGTGAGAAACTTATTTTTGAGTTTTGCATCAGGAGAGCAGATAGGTGGGACATACCCCGCTAATGCGGCTGAACCCTGAACAGCCGAGGCCAGCCGGCATCCCGAACCTGCGCAAATCTTTATCTGACTTGAGAAAGCCACCAAAGAATGGGACAAAACTGGCACCTTTCCCTGGTTGGGAAGCACCAGCATTGGTGTAGTGATAGTAAATCACGGCAGATGTAGAGCTTCCACTGCTGGAGGAAGAGAACGAGCCTGTCCAGGCCTGGGGTGATGGGATCAGGCATGTCATGGCTCACTTCTCTCCTGGGTAGAGAGATGTTCCTGAGAAAATTTAGTAACCTCTGAATGGAGGTACCTTTCTCCTGTAATTGCTTTTCCACCCTCCAGGGCTCTTACAGGGATTGATGATGTCCGGGGCCATCATTTTCTGGGAGCCTCTCTCATTTAAATTCCACGCTGCATTGCTTGAATCTTTTCCGTCTCCATGTGAGGCAAGAAGGCTCTTCCAAATATAATAGGCCAACGCTCTCGCCAGTGATTTGGCAGAAAGAGCGTCTGTGCGGATGGGGGAGCCTCCCTGGCCATTTTCCTCTGGGAAACCAGAGCATTTCAGCACTTTTTATGCTGTACTTCTCTTTGCTCCCATATGTGAGCAGAATCTTTCACGTTTTCAGTTCAAAACTGCACTTTTAGCAGCATTAGGATTTTGTTTTGTGAACTGGACTTTTCATTATTTTAAAAAAAAAAGGGGGCTAAATTTCCCTTGGAATTCATGGCAATTAAATGAAAGTTCTTAAATCTCAGTCTAGGTGAAAATCCAGCCTGGAATATGTTAAATGCAGTCCCAGAGACAATAATGCTTCTACGTTAGTGATCACGGGCACTTGTAATCCATCCCCACACACCGGCATGTGCGCTTTTTGTTCCTTTGGGGATGTGCACCCCCGTTTCCTTTAAGCTGCTGCCATTTGCTCCGTGTCAGCACAGCTGATCCACTTTGTAATTCTCCTGTTTCTGTGTTGCAGGAGGTCCCCGAGCTGCCTAGCGCGGGCCATCTCACGAGATCCCACTCGGAAAATGCCATTTCTGTGAAGGAAATTATCACCGAGATAGAATCAATCAACCAGGCAGCAGGACCTGCCCAGCAGAAAGAGGGTTCAGCCAACCTCACCCAGACACCAAAGAGGAACACGGTGCACGATCTGCCGGTGGAGGCAATTTGGGCATCGGAAAGGGTGGAACAGAGTGAAGGAGCCTGTGCTGGACACCAGGAAAAGGAGAAGGACCCTCTACAAGTTGAGCAAGAAGCGGCCCCCTCCCTGCAGCCATCTTCTGGTAGATCAGACCTGGAGGAAAGCAGCCCTGGAGGGGAGCAGCAAGAGCCTCGCGGCTCCATCAACCCTGAACCCAAGTGGTGCCCTGGCTCTGTCCGACGCGCCACCCTGGAGTTCGAGGAACGCTTGAGGCAAGAACAGGAGCACCAGCACGCATCCCCAGTCTGCGTCTTACCAACCCGCAAGAACTCCAGGAACGACTCTCCCGCTGCCGAGCTCCTGCCGCGGGGGAAGAGCGAGGAGCCGCCCCTGGAGCTGGCTCCGGAGGGTGACAAGGCGCAGGGTCCAGGCGCTGAGGAGCTGCTGCCACCTCCCGGGGCAGAGCTGCCTGCACCCCTCACCTCCCCTGCGCAGGAGCCCCTGCCTGCAGAGCCCAGCCCGCGGCAGGAGGGAACGGCACAAGAGCGCAGGACGGTGGTTTCTTTTGATGGGCCGGAGGAGCCATCCCTGCCCTCCCTCCTCCCAAAGAGAATTGAAATCATCGAATACACTCCCACGGTCAAGTCTGCAGAGCGCCCCGACGCAAGCTGTGAGCAGGGCGGGCTGGCCGCGGCCGTCCCGTCTTTAGATGAAAACTTGAACCCTTCGTTGTGCTCGGAGAAGGCACCAGCCTGTCTCAGCGCTCTGACGCTGGTAAATCTCTCACTGCCGGAGCACGCGGTACACAAGCAGGCCACCTTCACTGTGGGCAGCCCCGGCGAGGAAGGTGGTGGGTTATCTGTTCACCTCGGTGCTCCTTCCCCCTCTGCACAGGTGACTGCTACACCTTCGACCAGCCTCGATCGCTCTTCTCACCCCTGCGTAATTCACCTGGAAGGTGTCACTGAGCAGAGCACGGGTACAGACGATGAGCCGGTCACGCCGTGTGGCGTTGAGGGAGATGCGACTCTCCCATTCAGGGACAGACCCAAACCTCTCTGCGGGGAGGGTGCTGGCACCTCGAGGCAGCTGAGCGGCGAGGACTTCACCAGCCAACGCGCAGAAAACATGGACCTTCTGGACATCTCTTTCCTGTGTTACAGCCTTCCCCACAGCTCCAGCAGCCACAGCGTGGAGGAGCGCAGCAACAGCCCGGGGCTGGTCAAGCAGCGAGCGAAGGAAATAGAAGCTCGGATCCGGCACGCAGGGCTCACCACACCCTCCCACATGAAACGCTCGGCATCCTTGGCCAAACTGGACTGCCTGGACCTCTCCAAGGATGACTTATCTGAGAGGGAGTCGGCCTCTTCCGATGCCAGCCCGGTGCTTCTCACCTGCGTTGCCCTCGGTCAAGGCTTTCGTGGAGGGAGGTTGGAGAGGGGCTCGGAAGGCGCGTGCGGAAAGCATCGCCTTTCCTCCCCAGAGCCCGCTAGGCATTTTGTGGAACAGCTTAGAACAGCCGAATGCATTGCCCAGAGCAAGCCGGTGGAGAGGCCGCTGGCTCAGTACGCCAAAGAGTGCGGCTCCAGCCAGCAGAGTTTGTTTTCCAGCACGGATCCGACGTGGACTAGCTCTGAGGAGGGTCCTCCGCTGCTCCAGGTGCAGGTCCTGGACTCCTTGTCTCCGGCTCAAGGTCTGGCTGTCGCACCCCGGCAGCAGCATGGGAGAACTCACCCTCTGAGGAGGCTCAAAAAGACCAATGATAAAAAGCGGACAACCAATCCCCTCTACAATACTATGTGATCCTGAGCCCTCGGCTGTGATTTCTTACCGAGAACCCGTGGTGTTGTGTTCACACAAGGGGCAGGTGTAATATAAGGAACATGCACTTTATTGGTTAATTTTATATATATTGTCATTTTACTGTTCCTGGCGCATGTAGGTGTGGGTTGGTTCTTCTGTGTGTGACTCTGACTGCAGGACTGTTTGGGTTTTTTTACGTTTTTTTTAACTCAGATAACCTCAAATGTTCGTGGTTTCTTTTTTTTTTTTTTGGTTAGTTTGTTTTAAAAGAACACCTTTATCATGCGAAAGTTGATGTTGGCTTGCTTCGGCGAGGTGGAGTTTTGCTTAGAACCAGATCCTAGTTCCTAACTTGAATTTTCCCCATGCCTTGAAATGGTGCTGGGCAGTTGTTGGGGTGAGAGCCCCCGTAAATGTGAAGGCTGTGCCAAGGTCCCTTTGTTTGGCCTTTCTTTTAGTTCTGCAAACTGGAACTCCACGATGCTGGCAGAGCACTCGCAAAGCTGCTTCAGGACAAACCCCGCTGGGCTCGGTTCGGCTGGTGCCATCCCCAAAAGGGAGCGCACGGGGTTGGGGGTAAATCCTGAAAACCCCGGGCAGCCCAGCACCAAGATCCGCGCTCACCTCCTGGTGTGGGTCCTGCAGAGCCCCCCGTTTTGTGGTGAGGGTGGAGCAGAGCTCCTCCGCCAACTGCCGAGCTCGCCTCTCCTCGGCTGCCCTGGACCCCAGCGGGTGAGAGGAGGAGAAGCCTCCAAAGCCAGAGTGTTCTTTTAAAACAAACGCCTCGTTAGGGTTTTAACCCTCCCATTACTTGAATACTGCTGTGGGCCTTCCAAGTTCATGGCCATATCATCTGTCCTCTGCCCTCCTGCTGCCTCCCCTCCGCCCAAAAGCTGTTCATGTCTCGTGCTGCCTGAGTTTGCCTCTCCCCTCCGCCGCGCTCGCTGGCACTTGTGGTCTTTCCCAAACCTGGAGAGTATCGTTGTTACGTGACATACTGCCCCGACCGAATGCAAAGCTTTGTCCTCTCTGCTGTCACTCCTAACAGTCGACCTGGAGGGAAGATCTTTTCTGGAAGATTTTTTTTTTTTCTTTTTTTTCTTTTTTTTGCCTAAATTGTATATATGGTATTTATATAGATATTTTTTTTTTGACGTTTCTATGTTTGTTTTTTTAAAAAAAAGGGCAAGACTGCGTTCTGTAAACTGGAAAACAAAATCACCTTACTCAAACTCAATGCTGTTCATTGTAATCTGCACAGAAATGAGAGTGGATTTCACATTGCAAGCTGTCTTCCCCTTCCAAAAGCGAGCCTCGACGCCAGCCTTTGCCAAATGTGTCCCTTCTCCTCCAGTTCTGCATGAAGCCCCGTTACCCCACCGCAGGAGGACGACTGCATATCTACCCGTCTCCCTCCCACTTGAAAGTTGGGTTTCGGAAGTGCCAGTCGGATGTGGAAAGCCATCGGCTGCTCCGAGCCATTCTGCAGGTTCTTGCTTCCCCGGAGAACCTGTGTTTTGAAGGGTCTGCTCCAAATTTCGGGAAAATTATTTTACGGTTCCCGAGCAGTTTGGCTAAATCAAAGCTCCTCACTTCCAGCCGTGCATATCAGCAAATCGTATGTGGGCCGTAGGAGCAGAGAGAAAGGCTCTTGGCCGTGGCGGGAGAGCTCTGGGTCCTGTCTGCAGTCCCGTGGCAGGTCTGTGGCAGAAGAGCGTGTCTGAGCTGGTGCTTGGCTCTGGCCCAGACCTGCCCTCCGGGGAGGAGCGAAGCAGAGAGAGAAGATGCAGAATGGCTCCAGCTGCTTGAAAGCCCAGCATGGAGAGGACGCGGTGTGGGAGGAGCAGCAGACAAGGCCGTGCCTAGAAAGCAGCGCTGATGCCGCAGAGCCTTGCGGGTTCCCATGGGACGAGCTCGTCTTGAGCCGGAGAGGAGCGCGCGGCACTGGAGCACTGGGGAGTATTGGGAAGCAGCGTGCGTCTGCCCTGGGGAAGGGGTGTCTGTAACCCCCCCCAGCTTGCCCATGACCATCAGCTGAGGATAGCATGGCAGTTTGCAAGGTGACCCCACCTCGCTGCCCTCCTGTAGCTCCCTGGGATCCTCCCGCACTGCCTTGCAGAGCCTGCGTGCCCGCAGCCCGGGTGCGGGGCCGGGAGCGTGTTTCTCCTCCTCCACCGGGAACGTGCGCTTCATCCCTCCCCTTCCGAGGAGCTTCAGCTCTGCTGGGGGGGTTGTCACCTGTGCTAGCCGCAGGCTGGAGCGCAGCCCGAAGTAGCCCAACACAGTCCTGTTGCGGGCCAACGAGCACGTCATCCCAGGCCATTTCAGTCGCTAGAAGTCACCCAAGTGCCTGGCCCGGGAGGCCAGATACTTCTTTGGGACGCTGAAAGACATTCGGCTTCTCCTAGCCAGCTCCAGCTGGCTTGGGAGCTGGGCAGGCAGCGTGGAAAGGCCAAGTGGCTCATGTCATCTTGTGAAGGACAATTTCAGTCCTTGCCTCCCCCACAAACTTCCCCAGAGCCTGCTGCCCACCATTCCTGACCCAAGGACATGTCTGCCTGGGGACAGGGTGCCACCGAGCCCGCCCTCCGTTCGAGGGAGCATGCTTGGCTGGTGACAAGGATCTGCTTGGGAGGGGAAAGCTCTGTGTATAATTGGTTCTCTTGAGAAAGGAGGAGGAGGAGGAAGAGGATTGGGTTTCTTTGTCCAGCTTGATCTCAGGAGAAATGCCCTACAGGAAGGTTCTTCCATGCAGACTTAGAAACGCTGCTTCCTCCCAGTGCTCTGCTGCTGCCCGGGTGCTTCAGCCCGGAGGGGCAAAGGCCCTTGCGGGGAGGTGCTTTGCTGTCCCTTTGTCCTCAGCTCTGGTGCAGCACAACTGTGGTTTTTCTCTAGGAAGCCTGTGGACAGGCGGAGGGAGTCGGGGAAGGTGGTTCTCTCACAGAGTTATGAAGGCCTTGGAGGTCTGGAGGCTCTGACCTGGATGGCAGGAAGGGGAACAGGCTGGAGGGACGTCAGATGCAGCTCTGTGGTCCTCCTTGGCCAGTGTCTGGGCGATGAAGGCACCAAGCCCCTGGCGTCAGAGCTCTCTGCCTGTGGACAGTTGTCCCTTCTCCATGCTGGTGGCCATGAGTGGGTGGTGGCTCTTCTCCTGGTTCTGGTGGCCACCCCACGAGAGCTTCGTGTGACCTGCTGAGCATCGCAGGGGAGCAGCACCTCCAGGATGCTCAGCAGCTGGCGAGCCTCGCTGATGGAGGGGTTTTAGGAGAAACGTGTTGTTTTAAGGGCATTTTTGTACAAAGCAACTGTTCTTTTGGTCTCTTGCAAAGCCCTCTTGGAGGACGCTTTATTGTTTACATTGACTCCTGTACAATATCTCGGCCATCGCCTCCCCCCTTGCCCACCCCGTCTCCGGCTGTACTGTAACGTGTGAGCCTTGCACAAACGGATAGCGTGTGCGTGAAACTGGTTTTTACACTGCGTTCTGTTGCACTCGATGGTGTGTGTGTGTGTGTGCGCGCGTGCGTGCGCGTGTGTGTGTCTGGTCTGCTTGAGAAGTTGTGACATGTACAAATCTCTCCCTTTTTTGGCCCTTTTTCTGGGGTCACGGTCCCAGCGGGTGGCAGGAGGTGACGCCGCTTCTGGCTCACTTGGGTGTTAAACGGGGCAGGGATTAGCTCCGTGTCCCTCTGCCAGCAAAGGCCTGGTGGAAGGTGTCTCCCACCCCAGCTCCGGCTGCTGCCGGGGACCTCCTGGGAGGAGCGAGCCGCTGGGAATGGGCACGGGCACCGGGGCACTGCGCCTGCCCGGCCGCTCCGAGAGCCCCGCGGCTCTCCCAGCCCGGCGGCAGGAGGAAGCCATACCTGCCGCGGGTCCCCTGCTCCCGTCGCGGTGCGTCCTGCCTTAATCCGGTCGTAGCTCCACGCAAACCCCCACCACGTTTCTCCCTAAGGGAGGGACCCCCCCCCCAGCCCTTTTTGGCATGGGGCAGAGGCAGGCGCTGGCCTGGCGCAGGAGGGCTCTGGGCTGGGCAGAGAGGGCTCTCGGTCACCCTCCGGCAGCGCTAACAGCCCGCCCGCGCTGCAGACATCTCTGTTGGCACAGAAGAAGGTGCCAGTGCCTTTTATTTTCCTTTATGGAGATGTGATGTCCGTGCGCTGGTTCGTAGGCGGCGTCACCCTGGGGCCGGGCAGTCCGGCCACACCGTGTGCTGGGGCGCGAGCCCTCGGGGACGGCTGGTGGTGGAGGCGCGCACCGGGGAGGGGAGCGCTTCTGTCTGCCCCTCCTGGATCTTCCTTTGGTGGCTGGGATCGTCCCCTTTCCCCCCCTAAAGACTTTATGACCGATGTGCTCAGCTGTTTTTAAATGTGAACTTGTGCACTGATGTGCAGATCCGATGTTCTTGTTACCGAATGAATAAAGTTTTATTTTGAAGATGACGCAGGCGTGCTGCCTCCTGTTTGGGATCGGGGCTGGGGGGGCGATGGGTGATCTGGGCTGCGGTCGGGGCATGGGGTGGCGGTGGTAGTCCGGGGAGCCGGAGTGGGGTTTTTCCACTTGTGGCCCCTGCCAGAAGCGTAGATGGACCCATCCTGTCCCAAGTGACCTCCTGCGGGGGGACTTGAGCTGTGCGCCCAAGTGGATGCTCTCCCAGTCCCTACTGCTGTTGCGGGGAAGACGCCGGGGGTCGTGTGTGTGTAAAACCGGCGGGATGCTGCGGGTGCCCTCGCCGCACT
The DNA here is from genome assembly GCA_017639485.1 of Pluvialis apricaria. Classification (NCBI taxonomy): domain Eukaryota; kingdom Metazoa; phylum Chordata; class Aves; order Charadriiformes; family Charadriidae; genus Pluvialis; species Pluvialis apricaria. The sequence continues at coordinate 5,549,678 of CM030024.1, forward strand.
GCTGCCGGCGGAGGAGCCGTGGGGAGGGCCCTGGGCTTTAAGCTCCAAGGAGGATGCGAGGTTTGAGCCAGACCCTGGACCAGACCCACCACGGCCCACCCAGGAGCTGAGCCGGATTCGAGCACCGAACCACCACGGCGCAAGCGGATCTCTGTTGGGAAACAGCCCGCCTCAGGTGAGTCGGTTTTGCTCCATCGCGTCCCCCTGTCGTGGCAAGCAGGGGTGGCGCAAAGGTCTCTGTGGGCTCCCTCTGGCCTGCCCGGCCGTGGGGACCAGCGGGAGCCGAGGGGTACGGAGAGAGCCAAATCCCCCGGGGCACAGCCTCGCCATCCCTGCGGGGAGCTCCCGGCTCGGCCAGGGCGGAGCGGGCACCAGGACCAGGCTGCCCGGAGAGGGGGGGGAGTCTCCCACTCTGGAGCCATCCCAAACCCGCCTGGACGCCGTCCTGTGCCACTGCTGGAGGTGACCCTGCTGTGGCAGGGGGTTGGGCTGGGGGAGCTCCAGAGGGCCCTGCCAACCCCCACCACTCTGGGGTTCTGCGGGTGTGGGGCCGGGGGTGCAGGGCCATCGCTGGGGGGATGGCTTGGAGTTGGGGACATGGGACGCAGGGCTCGCTCTGTCCCCAAGCTCCCCAAGGCAGAGTGAGCCGGGGCCGTGGTGGGACGGAGCAGGCAGGGGGATGCCTCTGCAGCCCCCTCCCTCCCTCCCTGCCACCCCTTTGGCCGGGCGAGCGAGGATGTCACCTTTTCCCTGCCTTTTTGCCAACTGCCCCCTCCTGCCCTCCTCAGCCAATGCTCTGCTCGGTGCCCTTGTAGGGTCCAGGGCTTTGCTGCCTTTCCAGGAACCACCGCTCCCCTCCCGTGGGTCCCCGAGCCCTGCAATCCCTTAATCCCCTCGGGCCGGGGCATCCCTGCGGGGCCGGGCTCTGCTAAATCCCAAATCTGGCCTCTGAACGGGCCTGTAACCATCCCCGCCGTGCAGGGCCGGGGGCTGACGTGGGCTCACCCCCGGGGGGGGGTGGGGGGGGGGTGCAGCACCCTTTGTCCCCCCGTGTGGTGGGGGGGGGAAGCGGTGAGCCCGTGGGGTGCTGTGGGTGTCGGGGACCCCCCCGGGGTGGGGGTCTCTGGGGTGGAGTGGCCGCAGGGTGCGGGGGGGACCCATCGCAGCCCCGGGGGATGCCCGGCAGCCCTGTGCCCCGCTTGGGCCCTGGGCAGAGGTGACCCCGGGGGGGGGGATGACAGCAGCGTGGGGGGTGTCGAGGGCTGACACCCCCCTCTCCCCCCCCTTGCTTCCCCCAAATGCTTTAGGAAGATGCTGCCCGCCAGAAGGGAGCAGAGGGGCTTCTCCTGCCCCCCCCCCCCCCCCCCCCCGCAGCGCCGGGCCGAGGGGCTCCCATCCACCGTGCTGGGGGGGCTGCGGTCACCCCTCTCCCCCCACCCCCCCCACCACTTTTGGGGAGGCAGCGAGGGGATGGCTGTGCCAGGGCTGACCCCATCCCTGCGGGCCGAGCCGGGGGGGGGGGGGGCAGGCGGGGGGGGCCGGGCAGGGGGCGGGGGCCGGCGGGGCCGGGCCGGGCCCCCCCCCCCTCCTTCTCTCCCTCCCCTCTCCCGGTGCCCGCCGCGGGGGGGGCTGTACCGGCGCCGGCGGCGGGTTCGGCTCAGCTGTTCTCTGCGGCAGCGGCACTGCGCGGTGCCGAGCACAGCCGCGCCGGGCGGAGCGGAGCGGAGCGGAGCGGGGCCGGTTTTGGGGAGGGGAGGGGGGGGGGTGGGGGGGGGGTGGGAGAAGGGAGCGGAGAGGAGCGGAGCGGGAACCGAACCGGGCGGAGCCGAACGGGGCGCAGCGCAGCGCAGCGCCGGGGCGCGCAGGAGCCGCGGAGCGCAGGTGGGAGCGGGGGCGCGGGAGGGCCGGGACGGGCGGCGGGGACGGGGATGGAGGGAGGGATGGAGGGAGGGAAGGGGCGGCGGGGCGCTGGGTTGCGGCTGCCCGGGCCCCCCGGCCCCCTCGCCCGCCCGCCGCCCGGCAGGAGATGGCTATATTTGGAAAGTGACCTCTGGTCGTTCCCGAGCAGCCGCTGCGGATTCAATTGTGGCAACGTAATGGGCACGGCCGGGGAGCGGGGAGCGGGGCTGTCCTGCCTGTACCCTGCCTTGCACCTTGCCCGCAGCCTGCCTGGATCGCGCCGGCACCCACCTGCACCCCGTCCGTACCCCATCCGTACCCCGCCTGCACCCTGCCTGTATTGTGTCTGCACCCACCTGCACCCCCGTCTGTACCCCGCCTGCACCCTGCCTGTACTGTGCCTGCACCCCATCCGTACCCCATCCGTACCCCTCCTGCACCCTGCCTGTATTGTGTCTGCACCCACCTGCACCCCGTGCATACCCCGTCCGTACCCCGCCTGCACCCTGCCTGTATTGTGCTTGCACCCACCTGCACCCCACCTGCACCCTGCCTGTACTCCATCTGTACCCCACCTGCACCCTGCCTGCTCCCTGCTCGCACCCCATCCGACCCTGCCTGCACCCTGCCTGTATCACACCCGTACCCTGCCTGCACCCCACCTGCTCCCTGCTAGCACCCCATCCGACCCTGCCGGTATCACGCCTGCACCCTGCCTGCACCCCGCTAACACCCTGCCTGCACCCCGTCCGGCTGTCACGCCTGCACCCTGCCTGCAGACCGCTAGCACCCTGCCTGTACCCTGCCTGAACTCTGCCTGCGCCCCATCCAGCCCTGCCTGCACCCTGCTCAACTCTGCCTGCGCCTCACCCGCACCCTGCCTGCACCCCACACCCTGCCCGCACCCTGCCTGCACCCCGCACCCTGCCCGCACCCCGCACCCTGCCCGCACCCTGCCCGCACCCTGCCTGCACCCTGCCTGCACCCTGCCTGCACCCTGCCCGGCCGCCCAGGCCGTCGCCCCCTCCCCTGCACGCCTACACCCCGACCTCCGCTCCCGCTGGCGGTGCGTGGGGTGCTGCACAACACCCCGAGGGCATCCCCGCAGGGCCCACTCACTCCTCCCCGGGGCTGGGGACCGTGCCCTGGGGGCCATGGGGGTGACACCAGCAGTGTTGGCATCCAGCCCCCCTCAGCGGTGGGGCTTCGGGCCCCCTCAGCGCCTGGCTCTGACCCACACCCGCTCTGCCAGGCCGGGGACGATGCTGAAGGGCCGTGGGGAGCCCTGGGGACACGCAGGGACCGGGCAGATGTGGCTTGGCTCGCCGCTGCACGTGCCCTGGCCAAAAGCCACCGGCCGGGACGCAGAGGAGCAGATCTGCTCCTGCCTCTGCCCGCACCGGCCCCACGGGCTGGGGACAGCGGTGCCCGGCCCTCCGGGCGGTGGTTTGGTGGATGGAGACAGCCCCTGGCGATGGCTGAGGCCCCAAAAGAGCACAGGGGGGTCCCCCGGACGGTCAGTGGCTCACGGGTGCTGCGGAGCCCCAGCTCCAGGGGTTTCGGGGTCCTGAGGGGCTCAGTGCCCCCGGGCAGGTCCCAGGAGCAGCACCAGCTGGGGATGGAGGTGGGTGGTTGTGGGCAGCGTGTCCGTCTGTGGCCAAGGGCTGGAGATGCCACCGGAGCCGTGCTGAGCTCAGGGGGGCTCCTCCGCACCCCGGCGTCCCCATGGGGCTGCGTGGCCGTGCCGGGTCCGGCCCTCACCCGGTGGCAGTGCCGGGCGGGTGGGTTGGGGGTGCGGAGCGGGTGGCACACACGGAGCCCCGGGGCCGGGGGAGCCCATGGGGGAAGGTGTGGGGTGGGCAATGCTGGAGGCACAGCCTCCCTCCTGGGTGCTGGGTTGAGCCAGGCCACCTCAGGCCACCGCTGTAGCATGGGACAGAAGGGGACAAGCTGTGACCCGGTGCATGGCACCTCTGTGTCCACCCCAAACTCCCCTCAGCCCCGCTTCTCTGCTGCAGCTGCTCCTGTGCCAACCCCAGTGCCAGGTGTGGGGCATGGCACGGCCGGGGGGCACCGCACAGCCGCGGGCATGGCACAGCTGCACGTCATGGCACGGCCGTGTCCCTGCGCAGCTGCCAAGCGGCGCCGGCCACGGGATGCCCATCCCCAGCACTCGCAGCGCCCACATCCCCCCGGCACCAGGACTGCCCTCAGTCCCTGCCGCGGCGTCGGGCACCATCCCGCACCCTCATCCCCCGCCATCTCCATGTCCCCGGGCTTCCCCTTGTGCCCAGGGTAGGGGGGGTCTCTCGGAGCGTGAGGCCTGAGGGGGCAGAAAGCCTCCATGCAGTGCTTGGGGGGGATCCATGGCCTGACCCCGCGACCCCCCCCAGCCATGAGCCGCCGCGTGGTGCGCCAGAGCAAGTTCCGGCACGTCTTCGGGCAGCCGGTGAAGGCCGACCAGATGTACGAGGACATCCGCGTCTCCAAGGTGACGTGGGACAGCTCCTTCTGTGCCGTCAACCCCAAGTTTGTGGCCATCATCGTGGAGTCTGGCGGCGGGGGGGCCTTCATCGTCCTGCCCCTCGCCAAGGTGAGCGGGGAAGCTGCCCCCCCCCCCCGGGATGTATTGGGGAGGAGGTGCTGATGGGCTCTGCTTTTGGGGGGGCTGCTGTGGCCCCAGAGCCCCCCGGATTTGCCCCGACATCCCCGTCCTCACATGGGCGCTCGAGGCAGAGGCAGCCTGGGGTGGTCATCGGCACCTCTGAAGGGTGACGTCCCCGGGGGGGACTGAGGTGATGCGGGAAACCCCTGACTGCTTTCTCCCCAGCCCAAATTCCCTGGGGGCACGCGATGCCCCGGGAGCATCCCCGTGGGGTGGGGGTCTGCCCTGCCCACCCCGGCAGAGGGGTTGGGAGGGGGGTCCCCAGCCCCTCCTTGCCATCAGAGGGGACACAATACAACCTCTCCCGGGACACACTATTCCCTTCCACAACCCTGCGGGGCCTCGTGCTAAGTGATCCCCATCCCCACTGTGTGCCTCAGTTTCCCCCTTCCAGGCAGGCGCAGAGCTCTGGCACCTCTGGGTCCCCCTGCGCGTCCCCGCTTGTGCCACCGCCCCGTGTGGTGGCCGGGCTGGGTCTCGGTAGCCGCCTGGTGGGGTCCCCCCCCAGCCTCTGGGGACTCATCCCAACACCTTGGTGTTGCAGACGGGACGGGTGGATAAGAACCACCCGCTGGTGACGGGGCACACGGCGCCCGTGCTGGACATCGACTGGTGTCCCCACAACGACAACGTCATCGCCAGCGCCTCGGAGGACACCACCGTCATGGTGAGGGGCCGGACCCCGGGTGGGAGGGGGGTGGCGGGTGCTGGGGGAGCCGCACGGAGCATCCCCCCCCCCTTGCTCCTTCGCCGCCTGCGAAGTGTCACTGGCCTATTTTTAGCCGCGGTGCCATGCGTTCGCGCTGGCGGCGGCTGCTCTCTCCATGATGCAGCAGTTTGTGCTAAATATACCCGCCCCGGCGACTCAGCACCCAGGAATAGCTGAGGGGGGGGGGAGATGGGGGCTGCACCCCAGCCGTGCCCCCCTTCCCTGTGCCCACCAGCACCCCGAGCGCTGGGGGTGCACCCCAGGATGCCGGCGCTGCTGCCATCTCCTTGCCACCCTCCGCGCAGCCTGAGCCGGGATTAACGATGAGGTTAATTGGCTCTGAGGCCCTCAGCCGCTTAACACTCACCCGCGGGGTGATCCCGGCTGCCCCACGCCCCGCTCTCCGTGTCGTCGTCCCCCCAGGTGTGGCAGATCCCCGATTACGTCCCCGTGCGCAACATCACGGAGCCGGTGGTGACGCTGGAGGGACACTCCAAGCGGGTGGGCATCATCTCATGGCACCCCACCGCCCGCAACGTCCTGCTCAGCGCAGGTAAGGGGGTCGCGGGTCACCCTCTCTGGGGTTGAGGGGGATCCGTGGGGTGACGGTGTCCACCCCGTCGGTCCTCCGCAGGCTGTGACAACCTGGTGATCCTCTGGAACGTGGGCACGGGGGAGATGCTGCTGGTGCTGGAGGACATGCACACTGACCTCATCTACAACGTGGGCTGGAACCGCAACGGCAGCCTCCTCGTCACCACCTGCAAGGACAAGAAGGTCCGCGTCATCGACCCCCGCAAGCAGCAGATCGTGGCGGTGAGTGCCCCCACCGCGTCCCCCCCCACCGTCCCACCGCGGGGTCCCCTCCCCACGCCTGCCTGACCCTACTAACCGCCCGCACCCGCGCGTCTCTGTCTTTGGTTTTAACCCGCTAACGACCGGCGCAGGAGAAAGCCAAACCGCACGACGGCGCCCGCCCCATCCGCGCCATCTTCATGGCCGATGGCAAGATCTTCACCACCGGCTTCAGCAAGATGAGCGAGCGGCAGCTGGGCCTCTGGGACCTGGTACGAGACGGCGGCTCCCGCCCGGCCAGCGCCGCCTCGGGGACCCCGCGGAGCCGGGGACACACCGGGTGCCGGGGATGCTCTCGGGCAGCACGCGCACCCCTGAAACCACATGCACTCCCCAGGAGCAGGACTCAGCAGCCGTTTTGGGGGACAGATCCGGACCCCCTCCTCATTTTGCCCCCTTCCCCTGCCCCGTGCTGACTCTCTCCCCCTCCCCCCCAGGAGAGGTTTGCCCCCCACGAAGGGCTGAGGCCCGTGCGGGCCCTCTTCACGCGGGAAGGACACATCTTTACCACGGGCTTTACCAGAATGAGCCAGCGGGAGCTGGGCTTGTGGGACCCGGTAACGAGGCCGCATGGAGTGCTGCCCCGGGAACTTGGCCCCCCCCCCAATCCCCCCACCCCGGGCTGGGGTGTCCGCTGCATCCCCAACCCCCAAAAGATGCCAAGTTCCCAAGTGTGCCGTGCTGTGCCGGGCATGGGGAGGGGATGGGGGGGGGCAAGGAGTGCTGGGGGGGGGGGGGGACAAGCCAGACTGGGAGTGCTGGGGGGGGGGGGGGGGCACAAGCCAGACTGGGGTGCACCCAGCGGAGCAGGTAAGCAGGAACGGGGCAGGGGGTGCTGGGGGGGACATGCCAAGCTGCATGCCCGGGGGGGTTGTGTACCCTAGGGGGGGCAGAAAGCCCCGTCCCCGCAGTGTGCCGTGGCTAATGAGTGTGACTAACCGGGATGGGGGTTTTGGGGCTACCACTCAACCCCCCCTCCTCCACCGCTTCGGCCCCGCAGAAAAACTTTGAGGAGCCCATCGCCCTGCAGGAGATGGACACGAGCAACGGGGTCCTGCTGCCCTTCTACGACCCCGATTCCAGCATCGTCTACCTCTGTGGGAAGGTAAACCCCTCCCTTCTCCTCGGCGCACACCCACCCCGTGCCACCCCATCCCTGGGGGTGCCGGGGCCGGCTGACACCCGTCCCCACACCCGCAGGGTGACAGCAGCATCCGGTACTTCGAGATCACGGATGAGGCACCCTACGTGCACTACTTGAACACCTACAGCAGCAAGGAGCCGCAGCGGGGCATGGGCTTCATGCCCAAGCGTGGGCTGGACGTCAGCAAGTGCGAGATCGCCCGGTGAGAGGCAGGGGGGGGGAAGCTGGGGGGACGTGGAGGGGTCGCGGGGGTGCAGCCGGACCCTGACCACCTCTGCCCCACGCAAGGTTCTTCAAGCTGCATGAGCGCAAGTGCGAGCCCATCGTCATGACGGTGCCGCGCAAGGTGAGCCCGCAGCGGGTCCCAGAGGACGTAACGGAGGGTCTGGGGGACACACACACCCCCCATCTCACCGCCGTTTCCCTCGCCCCCGCAGTCAGACCTCTTCCAGGATGACCTGTACCCCGACACGCCGGGCCCCGAGCCGGCCCTGGAGGCGGACGAGTGGCTGTCGGGGAAGGACGCGGAGCCCATCCTCATCTCGCTGCGGGACGGCTACGTCCCCGTCAAGAACCGGGAGCTGAAGGTGGTCAAGAAGAACATCCTGGACAACAAGCCCCCCCCAGGTCCCCGCCGCAGCCATTCCACCTGCAACCCCGATGTGAGTGTCCTGCGGAGAGGGCCTTCATGGCGGGGCTGTCCCCCTGCCTGGGGTGGGGTTGGGGGGGTGCTGGAGGGGGCTCCCCGGTGACCCCGCGTGTTGCCCACCCCACAGCGGCCAGGCTTGGAGGAAGTGCTGGAGGAGATCCGTGCCCTGAAGGAGACGGTCCAAGCGCAGGAGAAGCGCATCTCCGACCTGGAGAACAAACTCTGCCAGTTCACCAACGGCACGGACTAGCGCGGCGGCCATGGCCATGGCCATGGGCAGGGCGAGGACTGCCCCGGCCCCCCCCCTCCCCGGGGATTAAAGCCGAGTCCCCGCAGAGGGCAGGAGCCCCGAGCCGTGTTCTTTCCCCAGGAGCCAAGGCTGCAGGGAGGAGGGGGGGTGTTGGACCCTGACACCCCCCCCTCCCACCAACAGGCATCAGTTGCATCCTTCTCCCGGGGTGCGCATCGACACCCCGCTGCGGCGCTTTGGGGGGGGTGGGGGTCCCCGCTTCGGTGCCCGCAGGTTGGGGCTGCTGAGCATCCCTCCGCGGGGACCTGCGAGCCAGGCGGCAGCGTCCTCCCAGGACGGGGGCTGCAGGCCCCCCCCCCCCCCCAAACCCCGGCCAGGATGCGCTTGGGTACGGTGCTACACCCCCCCCCCCCCACCCCTCAGCACCCCCTCACCTCCCCCTGCCCCATCACCCCCCCCTCGGTGGGTGCTGCCAAACAGATCTTTGCTCCTGGGGTCTCCGTTAATAAAGGCCTCGGCTGCCCGTGGCCACGTGGCCACTACTGGGGACTTGGGACCACCATGCTGGGGACGAGGAGGTGGGGGGGGGTCCCTGCCTGCACCCCGCTGCCGACACAGCCCCGGCGCAGGCCGAGAGAGAGAGAGACAAACATTAAAGAGCATTTATTGGTGTTGGCCGCGGTCGGAGCTGCTCGGGCTCCCCCGGCACTGGCCCAGACGTTGCTTGTGGGGGTGCATGGAGGGGAGGGGGGGGTATGGAGGGGGAGGGCACCGGCTATGAAAAGTCCCAGGGGAGTGAGCCCGGCCCCCCCCCTCCCACACACCCCCCCCTCCCCTCACAGCCCCCCGGCCCCCTGTGTGCAAAGGAGGAGCAGGCCGGGGCGGCAGGCCGGGGGTTAGCACCATTTGTCGTAAGGTTTCTCTGGGGGGGGGGCAGTGCCCGGGATGAGGGGGTGCAGCGCTGCCAAGGGGGGGTCATCCGAGCGGGGGGGGCGGTGTGTGTGGTGTGTGCGAGCGGGGGGGGGGGGTGACACTGGGCGGCCTTTGGCAGACCCCCCCTTGGCTGCCCCCCCCCCCCGCGCCGGGGTGGGGGGTGGCTGTGCAGCCCCACGCTGGCTGTGGGGTGCAAAGGGATCCCCCCCCCCCCACCATTGGCAGGCAGAGCAGCTCCCGGGTAAGTGCACTTGGTAGCGCCTGGGCAGGGGGGGGCCGAGAGGGCTGGGCAGACACCCCCCCCCCTCCCCCAACTCCGGGGGCACCCCGGGACCCCGCATGGCTGGCAGCCCCCCCATCTGGGGCAGGATGTGCCCCCCACCGCCTTCCTGGGGTGAGGGGCCAAGCAGCACCCCATAGGGTGGGTTTTTTGGGGGAGGGGGGGGTACAGTCCATGGGGGTGCCTGCCCCCCCCCCCCCCAGTCCCTGCCACCCCGGCTGCAGGGCTGTCACCCACCCCCACCCTGTGCTGCTGTGGGGTGTCGTGTCCCCCCCCCCCAGACCCCCCCGGTAATGCCCCAGCTATGGGGACGCTCTCCCCCAGCCAGGGCCAAACCCTGCACCCCCCTCCCCGTTTGCCCTCCGCAGCGCTCGGGCTGAGTCCCCCCCCCACCCCGCTCCCCCCTCTGCGCCCCCCATACACAGCTCCGGCCATGTCCCCGTCCCCGTCCCCGTCCCTGTCAGGGTGGCTGGGGGGGGGGGGGGAAGGGGGCTCAGCGGGGGCGCGGGGTCACTTCTCCGTCAGCGAGAGCTGCAGGATCCGCTGCAGCTCCTCTTCCTCCTGGCGCGTCCGGCGTTCGGCTTCCTCCTGCTCCCGCGCCGACAGCGCCATGGCCAGACGCAGCTGCTCCGCGTAGCTGGGGAACAGGGCGCTGGGCCCCCCGCTGCCCCCCCCCCGGGGCTGGGGTGACCGGGGGGACGGGGGGGACACCGTGTGCTGGGGAGTCCTGGGTTGGGGGGGACGGGGAAGGGGGGGGGGGGGGCAAGGTCTCAGCAGGGGTCCCCATGGGGCCAGCACCCACTCCCAACTCCCCCCGGGGGGGGGCTGGCCGGACCTTACCAACCTGTCTCCCCGGCGGCCTTCGTGCGACATAGGGTGGGTGCCCGGCTTGCTGTTGGTCAGTGCTTCCCAAATGGTCACCTGTGGCCGGGGGCACAAAGGTGCTCGAAGGGTGGCTGCCCCCCTCCCCCAGGACCCCAAAAAGCAGCCGCCCCGCCCCAGCATGAGCTGTGAATCACCGCCGTAGGATGCCGGGATGGGGCAAGGTGGGGTGAGCATCCCAGGGCAGCATCAGGACAAGGGTGGGCAGTGGGGTCCCCCAGCCAGGGTGGGGTGGGGGGGGCAGGAGGAGGAGGAGGAGGATTTTGGGAGGTGGCAGTGCCCACCTGGTCGTACTCGCTGCCCGCTTCCAGCAGGCTCTGCTGGATGGCGAACTGCAGCAGGTCATCCTCGTCCTCCCGCAGGGCGTCCTGGTGGGTGCCCACCACGCTGTACCCCCGCGGCACCTCAAACAGCGCCGGGTCCATCTCGCACGCTCGGCACGAGGCTGTGGGGAGACAGCCATGGTTGGGGACCCTGTTCTGTCATGTGCCCCCCCCCTCCACCAGCTGTGTCGCCCCACCACCACCCCACGTACTCAGGGAGCTGGAGCTGCTGACGCTGGAGGAGTCGCTGCTGGGCGAGGGCGCCTCGCTGCTGGGGCTGTGCCGCAGGGAGCTGACGGGCTCGTCGCACCCGTTGAGGTTCCCGAAGGTGATGCGGGCGTTGAGGATGTGGAAGATGGGGATTTCTGGGGGGAAAGAAAGGGGGGGAAAAAAAAAAGCAGGGAGGGAAGCCGGCTGCGCCACCCGTGCCAGCGGCAAAGCCCCCCCCGTCCCGTACCGATCTTGACGGGGAAACCGGGCGGGAGGCGGAGGGTGATGAAGTCCCGCAGTTTGGCGAAGAGTGCGTTGCTTATTGCCATGAGGTCGATGATGGGGGCAACCTGCTCACAGAGGGACAGCGGGTGGTCCTCGCACAGCCACAGCTTCGCCTTGAACCTGCCGGGGACAGGCGCCAGGCTGGGGACCCCTGCCTGCCCTCCCTCCCCCCCACCCCCCGCACCGGGAGCTCTGCAGCAGTCGGGGGGGGCCCAAGAAGGTCCCCAATCTGCTCCGTTCCCCCCCCTCACTTCTGCGTCTTGGTGGTGAGCTCCATGGGCCGCCCCATGTCCCGGTTGCCCAGCTCGAAGTTGGGGTTGAAGTACTCCTCGGGGGTGATGGCGGTGGGGTTGGCGTGGCTCAGCGTCTGCGTGATCAGCGTCTGCGGGACAGCCCGGCAGAATAACGGGGGGGGGTCTGACCATGGGGGCACCCACCCGAGAGGACACCCCCCCTCGACAGACTGACCCCGTTGTTGGGCCCCACGTGCTGCTCGGCGATGCCCAGGAAGGACTGCAGGGGGGTCTTACTGCCTGCGGGAGAGGGGGTGAGGGCCGCAGCCGGCGCAGCGCCCTGCCCGCCCAGCCCGCACCGGCTCCACCTTTGCTCTTGCCCTTGTGCTGGTCCGAGAGGTGCTCGGTCCGCGTCCGCGTGATGAGCTCCACATTAGACGCGCCGTAGACCTGGCCGAAGAGGGGAAACACCAGAGATGGGTACACCTCCAAACCGGCCGTACCCTCCCCAGCAGGCTCAAATCCCCCTGCCCCTCACCTTGGCCTCGTACCCATTCACCATTTCCGTCTTCTCGCTCCTCCAGCCCAGGATCCCGGACTTGTTCCTGGGGGTGACACAGGACACCATGAGCGATGGATGGTCTCACTCGGACAGCCCAGGGTGCGGACACCCCCGGGGGGCTGCGCCATCCCTGGGTGGGGGGGGGGCTCAGTGCCACCCCCAGCCCACCTCTCGAAGGCGATGTTCTTGGTGTCAAGCTGGGTGGTGACAACGGGGGCCGTCAGCCGCCCCATCACCTGCTCCTCGGTGGGCTGCACAGCAGCCAGCAGCACCTCCTGGTCATGGCTGGCCAGGGCCAGCGTCTCCGAGTAGACCACCCGCCGGTCGTGGTCAATCTCCATCACCACCGCGCTGGTGTCTAAGGTGAGGGAGGGTCAGGGTACATGGGGACAACCACCATCCCCACCACGTCACCCAGCCCCGCTGCAGCAGCAAGGGGCTCTGCCGGTGCTCCCCGGCGAGGGAGGACACCCCCAGTGCCAGCTCACCTTGTCCCCGAAAGACAAAACTGCGGTTGCCCCGCTGCCAGGTCATATGGTCGAAGCCCAGCAGCGTGGTGTCCACCCGCAGGTTCTGGCCGCTCTTCCACACCTTGTAGGTGTCGCTGGGGCAGATCTTGGACACCAGCGGCACTGGGGAGAGACAGCGATAGCCCAGCCAGGGATGGGGGCCACCCTGCACCCCGGGGTGGGCTGCCAGCGCTGAGCTGAGTGGGAGAAGTGCCCGAGAACCCAACGGCATTGGGGTCTGCAAGCTTGGGGTGTAAGGGGGCGAGAGGACAGGTGCCCCCCCATCCTGGGGATGGGGATGGATGCTGGGGCTGTGGGCAGCGCCAGAGATGGGGGAGGCTCTGCTGGGAAACACCTGCTCCCCCCGCCACACTCTGCCCCGAGCTTACCCCAGCTGGTGAACTCCCACTTCATCTCCACGTAGAAGTCCTGGGCCTACGGGGAGCACAGCAGGGTCAGGAGGAACCCATGGCCGGCATCCCCCTCCCCACCCCAGTGGCCCTGCAGGAGGGGAGGTACCTTGCGCAGCTTCTCCAGCAGGATGGGGATCCCGGCAAGGCGCTTGATGGCTCTCTGGTAGTCACGGTAGCGCAGGACCAGCTGCACCAGCTCCAGGTCGCGGGTGCTCACGGCCTCCTGCAGGACTGCAGGGCAGAGAGGGGCACTGCCCAGGGCGGGTGGCACCGCACGGCACGGCACGGCACGGTGTGGCATGGCCCAGCAGAGCCCGCCACTGCACTGGAGCCACATGCATGTAGCACCGCGTGAGCTGTCCCCTGGGGAGCTGCAGCACCAGGCTGAGCGTGCCCGTGCCCCTGCCAGGGCAGTTTGGCAGGGGACCGAGGCAGTGAGCCCCCCCCCCCCCCGGCTCACCTGTCCAGCCGCTGCGGTTCTCCTTGCCCACGTCGGCGCCATGCTTCAGCAGCACCCTGGCGCACTCGAGGTGACCCAGTGTGGTGGCCAGGTGCAGTGGGGTGCGTCCTCGGGGGTCCAGCTGCTCAATGTCAGCCTGCCGGGAGGTTGCGGGGCTCAGGGGGGCACCGGGGCGGACGGACCTCACACCCACCCCCCCGCAACGCCTCCTGCAGCCATGAGGCTCCCGGCTGGAGCAGCCAGGGAAAGCAGCCGACATTTGCCAGTATCTCGGAAAGCATCCGCATCCCTGAGCTCCCCCAAGAGATGCACGTGTACTGCACCCCAAAAGGCTTTCCCTGCTCCCCACAGCCACCGCCAGCCCCACGGGGAGGGTGGGGAGTGCGCGGCGGTGGCTGCCGGCACGGCTCAGCACGGTCAGGCTGGGCTGCACCCACCACACCGGCACAGAGCGGGGGCACGGATGCTCCCGGCGCGGTGCACGGAGCTCTGCACAGCTTGATGCAGCTGGAAGCTTGGGAAAAGCCCCCACCTCTGGCATTTGGAGGGGAGGGAGGGGGTGCTGCTGCCCAGTTGCCAGGCAGCAGCTGCCGGTAGCCCCCCCCTCCTCCCCGCACCTTCGCCAGGGCCGGGAGCACGGCGGGCGACGTGGGCTGCGGCGGGCACACGTGTTCCCCTGCCTGAGCCGGGGGCGGATGGCTGCGTGAGCGGAGCGGCTGCTCGGAGGATCCCCCCCGGGCCCTTGGGGAGCTGCGCGTTGGGGCTGCGATTGTTTGTGCCAAGCCGGGAGCCTTGGCGCCCGGCCAGCCCCGAGGAATCCCTCACCCGCCGGCAGCGGCGGTGGGCACCCCCAGCGCCCACGGGCCCCGCTCCCCGTGCGAGGTGCGGCAATCGCACCGGTGCCCAGGGCTGGGGGCACCTCTCGAGGCTTGATGGAGCAGCTCGGGGGGGGGGGGGCTCAGCCTTTGCGCCCCGGCACCCAACTAGGGCAGAAACCTCGTGCCCAGAGAGGGACAGGCAGATGCTGCTGGGGCAGGAGGCCGTGGGGAGGACCCCCTGAATCACGGCACGTGTTTTGGGGAGGTCACTCCCAGGAGCACAAACCTGGGGTGCAGCACCCAAAGGTGCTGTCTGGGACCAGGCACCCCGGTGGCGTCTGGGGCTGGGCAGGGGTGGGGTGCGGGCTCTCACCCCGCAGCAAGTCCCCGTCTTGCTCCTGGGCATCTCTTGCTGTCCCTCTGCCCCGGGGATGTCCCCATCCCTGTCCGGGCTGTGGGCATCTCCATGTCCCTCATCCCCAGGGACTCGCTGGGTGGGGGGACCCCCCCCCCCCAGGCTGTCCAAACTGCCAGAGCGAAACAGCCCCCCCAGTTTCCCTGGAGCCAGTGTGCTGCTCCAATGCTCTCAAGGCGACTGCTGCTTCTTAATTGCGCTAATGAAATGACTCTAATTAAAGCAATCGCCCCCCAGCCGGGGGACGGGTGCTGCAGGCTCAGCAGGGCTCCCCAGCCGCAGCCCTGCCCCAGCGTCGGCGGGACAAAGGTCCCCGCTCCGGGGACGCAGCGCTGGAGACAACCCCGGGGGACACGGCGTGACCCAGTTTTTGCCAGCGAGAAGCTCGGTCCCGGGCCCTGGCGCTGGGACGGCTCCGGCTTGGGAGGGCTGTGGCACAGACCTCCAAGTGCTGCCCGTCCTGGGGCTGTGACACCCACCGGGGATGGGGACAGGGACGGGAATGGCTTCAGGGTGGCAGCGGTGCAGCACAGGACCGCAGCTCGGCCGCTCCTCCTCCTGTGCCAGCCGGGCACATGGCACACCGCAGCCCCTCCGCTGGCGTTGTCCCCGGGGTGGGGGACCTCAGTGTGGACACGGACCCCGGTGCCTGCTGCTGGGTGGCAGCGGGGGACATGGGCCACTGTGGTGAGGTCGTGCCGGGTGCTGCTGTCCCTGTGCAGCCCCAGGTCCCTGCCCTGGGTGATGGGGCAGGCTGTGATGTGGGGTGTCCTGGCACAGTGGGCTCTGTGTCACTGCCTGCCACGTCCCCGTGCTGTCCCTGCCACGGGGACCCGCTGGCCCTCGCTCCCCAGGTGGAGGCAAGCGCGGATGGGAGCTCATGGTGACAATTCAAGGGTGACCCACACAGGGCCTTTATGGGGACACAGAGAGGAGCGACACTGCCAGCTGCCCCAGCGCCTCCCGACCACAAAAAACTGCACGTGCGTGGGGCGGTGTCCATGTGTGGTGCCACTGCAAGTCCCTGGGGTGGCAGGAGGGCAGGGGGGACACCCAGCCCCCCGGCATCACACACAGCTCCAGCCCCGACCCTCTTCCCTGGGGGATGCTCCAGCAGGGAGAAGGGCTGAGCCGTGTCCCCGGATGCCCTGGATGAAGGTGGGGGGCTCAGCCTGGGCTGGTCCCCGTCTCCTTCCCCAACCCCTCCTCCTCGCCCTGCGGTCTGGCCTGCAGCACCCATGGGCCCCCCCTCCCCGTGCACCCCTGGGGTGTATGCAGGGCCGGCTTTGCTCTCGCCCTGCAAATGGTGGTGGGGGCAGCGGGGGCCATGGCAGAGCCCCTCCACTGGCCAGGCTTGGTGGGGAGGGGGGTGGGTTAGAAATCCTCTCTGCAGGCGAGCGGGGCCGGAGCCGCCCTCGCAGCCCCTGCATCTCCCCGCGCCCGCCGAGCCGCCGCCGCCGCCGCCTGCGCCCAGCTTTGATCTCCGCCGCACCGGGCTCCTGGGAAAAACGACCCCAAATTACCACGGAAATAAACCCACCGGCGATGGGGCAGGGGGCCGGGGGTGATGCTGGTGCAGCTTCCCCCCCCGCCCCCCGGTTGGCCCCCACAATGGAAGCGGGTGTGGCGGGAGCTGTCGCCTGCATCCCGGTGGGAGCATCGCAGCATGGTGCCCCCCCCTCCATTCCGTGCATGGCCGGGGTCCATCCGCCGCGGCCCCCAGCACCTCGGGGTGCCGGGAGGTGGGCTGGGGGAGCGGGGATGCTCGGCACAGCCTCGCCGCCGGCCGCCCTCCAGCCGCCTGCGGTTTTCCTGCATCTTCGGGGCTGGGTTTTAATTACCTGAATTGCAACGCCACAGGGGAGAAGGAGGCTGGGAACCCGTCTTGGGGACGCACCCGCCACCCCGCTCTGTCACCGGTCGGCTGGGGGGGGTTCCCGGGCTGTGGCGGGGTGGGGGGGACCCCTCCACCCTGAGAAGAACCTGCCTTGGCCTCCTGGGGCTGGGGGGGCTGCGCCCCGGCGGCATCGGGCCCCTGTGTCCCCCTCCCATGAGAGGGGCTCAGCCTGAGGGTGGGGAGGCGGGGGCTGCACCCCCAGAGGGGTTGGCAGCACCCCGAGAAGTGGGGTGCGGGTCGGGGTGCCGGGGGCCCGCCGAGGCCTAGCGGGGAGCCGGGGACACGTGGGGAGGGATGCTCGGGGCTGCGTGCGCCGGGGGGATGCAGGGGCCGCCGCGGGGTGGTACCCACCGCTCCGTGGGGATGCTGGCACAGTCCCGGGGTGCAGGGGGGGACACACGACACCGCCCCCCCCCCCCCCGCCATCCCCAGAGCCCTGCCAACCCTGGCAGCGACCCCATTTCCCCCACCTCATCCCCATCCTCATCCCAACCCCGAGCGGGAATGCCGGCTGCAGCCCGGCAGCGTTGCATCAGCCCGAGCCGAACCGGGCCGTAAACGGAGATTATGGGGGGGGGGGGGGGGGGGAGGATGGATGTGCATTTCCCGCCACCCCCCCCCGCCGCCATCCCACCTGCTTGGCGCTGAGTTCCCGGTCCAGGTCGCGGGGGCGGTTGTGCCAGACGAGGTAGTGCAGCGGGTACCTGCCCTCCGGCCCCTTCCTGCCTGAGCAAGACGCGAGCATCCTCCGTGCATGCTGGAGCGGCGCGGCGGGCGCGGCGCGGGGCGGAGCGGGGCGCCGGGGGGGGGGGGAACGGGGGGACGGGCGAGAGGGAGGGTTTGGGGGGGGGGGGGGGGGGGGCCGCGGGGCGGGGCGGCCACGGCACCTCCCGCCCGGTGCTTCCCCCGCTGTGTGTGTCCCCCCCCCACCTCCTCCTCCTCCTTCCAACCACCCCCCCCCCCCCGCACCGCCCGGCCTCATGGGACTTGTAGTCGCCCTGCCCGGCATCGCCCCCTTCCCTCCTCCTCCTCCTCGCCATCATCACCCCCCCCACCCCACCCCCCGCACCGCTCAGCCCATCACCGCGGCTCCCGACCCCGCAAAGGGTCACCTCGCTGGCACTCGGACCCCACCCCCCCCCCTCCAATCCTTCCTCCCCCCCCCCCCCCCCCAGGCTGTTTTCCCCCCCTCCCAGTTGACCCCCGCTCCCCCCATGGGCCAGCGCGCCCGGGCACATGGCAGGGCAGGGACGAAGGCAGCGGGCAGAGGTTGTGCGGTGGGGGGGTCCGAGCCACCCCCCCCCCCCCCCACCCCGGGCAGCGGCAGGCGCGGGGGCCCCCCGGCCCCGTTTCCTTTTCCGCCTGCGTTTCTCCGGGGCGGGCGTCGCGTTTTCCGGCTGCTGCCCGAGAACAATGCGAGGCTGGGCCTCCGCCGGCCGCTTCGGCCTCCCACCGGCGCCATGCTCCCGGCCCCCCCCCACCCCGCTGCCCCCCAGCCTGCCACGGGGCTGAATCCCCCCTCGTTATTATTCTCCGCTCGGCCATGACGAAGGCCGGCGGTGGTCGCATCCCCCTGCCCGGGTCCCCGCGCGGCATCCCCCATCTCCCCGCCAGCCTTGCTGCCCCATGACGTCATGAGCCGTCTCCCTGGCAACCGGCGGTGAGGTCACCCGCCGCGCAGGGCGGACAACCTGGCCCCGTGGTGGTGGGGGGCAGGAACCGGTCTGGGGTGGCCATGCCACGGGGGTCCAGCCCGCAGAGCTGCCTGCGGGGCCCCCATGGTGGTACCGGGGCGTCCCCCCCTGCTCCAAGGCCCTATAAAGGATCCCAGAGGGGGGAACAGACCCCAAATGGACCCCAGTCCCCCAAAATCCCCTGCTGAGCACCCCAGGGAGGCCGTAGCCCACCCCACACACCCCAGTGCAGTGTCCCGCCTGCACCGCTGGGGCAGAGAGGGAACCCCAGTGTCCTGGGAGCCCCAGAGGCCGCCCACGCCGCACCCCGTGGTGCATCTGGGATGGGGCCAGCGTGGGGAGTGGGGGCGCACGGCAGTGGGGTGCACGGTGCCAGAGCTGACACTGGGAACAGGACTCGGGGGTGCCCAGGGCTGGGGCTGATCGCAGGACAAGTGCCCAGAGCCAGTGCTGGGGTGCCCAGAGCAGGACTGGGACAAGCAGGAGGTGCCCGGGGCTGGGACTGGGGTCTGCAGGACCTGGGCTGGGATCAGGACCAGGACCAGAATCAGGACCAGGACCAGGATCAGGATCAGAACCACAGGGGCACCCAAGACCTGGAACGGGATCAGGGCTGGGAGCAGGACCCGGACAGTGCCCTGGGCTGAGAACGGGACCAAGACGGCACCGAGGACTGGGACGGGGGTCAGGACCAGGGGATGCTCAGGAGCAGGAACAGGGCCAGGGGGATGCGCAGGGGCAGAACCATGACCGGGGCGATGGGATACCCAGGAGGAGGACCAGGACCAGGGGATGACCAGGAGGAGGACCAGGGAATGCCCAGGAGGAGGACCAGGACCAGAGGATGACCAGGAGGAGAACCAGGACATGACCAGGAGGAGGACCAGGACCAGGGAATGACCAGGAGGAGGACCAGGACCAGGATGTGACCAGGAGGAGGACCAGGACCAGGACGTGACCGGGAGGAGAACCAGGACATGACCAGGAGGAGGACCAGGACCAGGGAATGACCAGGAGGAAGACCAGGGGATGACCAGGAGGAGGACCAGGGGATGCTCAGGAGGAGGACCAGGACCAGGGAATGACCAGGAGGAGGACCAGGGGATGACCAGGAGGAGGACCAGGACCACAGGGAATGACCAGGAGGAGGACCAGGGGATGCTCAGGAGGAGGACCAGGACCAGGGAATGACCAGGAGGAGGACCAGGGAATGCCCAGGAGGAGGACCAGGACCAGGAGGTGACCACGAGGAGGACCTGGGAATGTCCAGGAGGAGGACCAGGACCAGGACGTGACCACGAGGAGGACCAGGGAATGCCCAGGAGGAGGATCAGGACCAGGGGGTGATTAGGAGGAGGACCAGGACCAGGGGATGACCAGGAGGAGAACCAGGACATGCCCAGGAGGAGGACCAGGGGATGACCAGGAGGAGGACCAGGACCAGGAAATGACCAGGAGGAGGACCAGGACCAGGATGTGACCACGAGGAGGACCAGGGAATGCCCAGGAGGAGGATCAGGACCAGGGGATGCCCAGGAGGAGGACCTGGGGATGCTCAGGAGGAGGACCAGGGCCAGGGAATGACCAGGAGGACCAGGACCAGGAGGTGACCAGGAGGACCTGGGAATGCCCAGAAGGAGGACCAGGACCAGGAGATGCCCAGGAGGAGGACCAGGGGATGACCAGGAGGAGGACCAGGACCAGGACATGACCAGGAGGAGAACCAGGACATGCCCAGGAGGAGGACCAGGGCCAGGGGATGCCCAGGGGCCGGCTGGGTTGCACCGGACCAGGCAGGGGGTGCTCAGAGCTGAAACCAGAATCGGCGGGGGATGGGGGGGCGTTCCCACGACCTGGGCTTACTCAGAACCGGGACCGGGACCCGGACGGGTGTCTGTCCGTGCCCGGGACCGTGAGCCGGCTGTGCCGGGGGCGGGTGCCGGTGCGGGAGCGGGGGGCGGTGTGTGTGTGTGTGTGTGTGTGCGCGGGTTGCGGGGCGGTGGCGGTGGCGGTGCGGGGCGGTGGCGGCGGCGCTGCCGGTGGCGGGGCGGGGGCGGTGCGGCCCCTCCTCCGCCGGGGCCGGGCCTGCGCCGCTTCCTGCGGAGCCGCCGGGCGCTGGGAGCAACCGGCAGCCCCCGGCGCGCCGCGGCCCCGGGCCCCCGCCGCCCCCGCCCCCGCCCGGACCCCCGGGCCCCTCCCGTCCCCCGTTCCCCCCCCCCCCCCCCCTTCCCTCCCTCCCCCCGGCGGGCCCGGGGGCGCCGCCGCCGCCGCCCCACGCTGGCGCAGAGGCCCGGGCCCGGGCCCGCTTCGCCGCTGAGGATGTCCCGGAAGGCGCCGCGGGCGGAGGTGTGCGCCGACTGCAGCGCCCCAGGTAAGGGCCGCCCTCCATTCCCCCTCCGCCCCCCCCCCGGCACCGGCACCGGACCCCCCGGGACGCACCATCCCCCCGCCCATCCCCTTTCCCCCCCCCTCCCCCTTCCACAGCGGGGCCCTTCGCACCTCGTGCTGCCCCCCCCGGAGACACCCACCCCCCCCCCCCCCCCCCCCCGGGAGCCCGGTCCGGAGCCTGCCTTGCGCTCCCCGGTACGGCCCCAGGAGCTCCCCCTCCGCGCCCCGCGGTGTGCTCCCCCCCTGCACCCACAGCACCCCCGTGAGCCCCCTCTGCACCCCACGGTGCCCCCCGGTGCATCCCCAGCCGCCCCGGTGAGCCTCTCCACACCCCATGGTGCCCCCTGGTACATCCCCAGCACCCCCGTGAGCTCCCTCTGCACCCCACGGCGCCCCCCGGTACATCCCCAGCGCCCCCTCTGCACCCCACGGTGCCCCCCGGTACATCCCCAGCGCCCCCGTGAGCCCCCTCTGCACCCCACGGTGCCCCCCGGTACATCCCCAGCGCCCCCGTGAGCCCCCTCTGCACCCCACGGTGCCCCCTGGTACATCCCCGGTGCCCCCTGGTACGTCCCTAGTGCCCCTGTGAGCCCCTCTGTACTCCATGGTGCCCCCCGGTACATCCCCAGCGCCCCCACTGCACCCCATGGTGCCCCCCAGTACATCCCCAGTGCCCCGAGGTGCACCCCCCTGTATGCTCCCAGGGAGCCCTTTTGCATCTCCTTCCACACCCCACAGTGAGACCCCTTTGCACCCCCCCGGGCTCCCCCCGGTGAGTCCCCTCTGCACCCTGTGCTGCGCACCCTGGGGACCCCGGCTGAGTGCCCCGGTCTGCCCCCCAGGAACCCTCTGATGTGCAGCGCACTGGTGACCCCGTGGTGCACCCCCTTCCCCCCCCCCAAAATCTCCCAGTGCACCCCATAACCCCCCCATGCCCTCCTCAGTGCTGCCCCGGGGCACCCGGTGTACCCCACTGCACCCACCGCCCCCGTGCACCACCCACAGCCGTTGCACCCCTCGGCGTGGGGGCTGCTGGGGACGTGCGGGATGGTGCCGGCAGCACCGAGGACCCTACAAATGGTGGGATGAGGGGGGGACACACCACCCTGCGCCCCCCAGCACCCCGCTGCCAGCACCCACGCTGGCTGGATCCGGGCTTGGTGGTGCAGGCGGGCTGTGCCGGGCCAGCGGCGGCCGCGCTGCAAGCCGGAGCCTGAGCCTGGGCAAGACGATTCGTGTCCCCGGCAGTGCCGGTGCCCGCAGCCCCCCGTGCTGGGCATGAGCCCCGTGGGTGTCGCGGTGGGGCTGGACCCCCCCAAACCCTGCCCATGGCCAGCACGGGTGGCCCCATGGCGATGAATGAATGGGGCCGAGCCGTTGAGGCTCGCTCTGAGCCGGCCCCGGAAAGCTGCCCGCGGGCCAAGGCTGTGCCGAAATTATTCCGGCCACGTGCCAACGGCCGGATCCTGCCAGGAGAGCCGGCGGCACGCGTGGGCACGGGGCTGCCCTGCCTGCGGGCGCGTCCCCCGTGCCAGCGGGCAAACAGGGGTGCAGGGGTGCCCGGGGCGGTGGCGAGGCTCCCTGCCGGGGCGGAGGGAAATGGAAAGCAGTTTTCTTCCAATCTCTTATCGCCCGGCAGCCATGTGAGGAAATGAGTTATAAAGTCCAGAGGCCGCTTCCTACCATGCCGGCAGCACCCGCCACCGCTGCCGGGGATGCGCTGCCCGGCCCTGCGTTGGTGGGGTGCCCGCGGGGCGTCCTGGTCCCTCTGCCCGGGCTTCCTTGGCCGAATGCCGCTCTGCCGGCCCCGTGCGGCGATGCCGGCTGGCACCAACCCACCCCTCACCACTGTGGGGTGAGTGCTGGGGGTCCTGGCATCGGCCCATGTCCCGGTGCAGGGATGGAGGTGCCGGGAGCTCCCCTGGGCTCCAGGACCCTCTCAGGGTTCGGATTGTCCCCCTACCAGCGCTCCCCGAGCCACCGCGGTGCCCGCCTGCATCCCACCGCATCCCAGCTGCCTGCTGCAGCGGGAGGGGGGGGTTCCACCCCGGCTGTACCCCAAATTCATCTGGTTGCGGGGCCTCGGGCAGGCTCGTGGTTCGGTTCGGTTCCTCCCCCCCTCCCTGCGCAGAGCGTCCTGTTCCCGGCAGCGCCCCGTGGGCAGCGGGCGCAAAGGCACAGATGCCGCCGTGCCGGCTGCCAAGGCGCTGCCATCTGTGTGCGCGGGGCTGCCAGGCTGGGGGGGGGGGGGCACCGCTTTCCGCCACCCCACCTCGGCCCCAAGGCACTGCAGGGCTGGGTGACCCCCCCTCTCCCCCCCAAACAGCATCCCCAGGGCTCTGTGGGGGTCTTGGGGAGGGGGCCAGAACGCCGCGGGGAGGAAGGAAGAGGGGGAGGCATGGCTGCCTGCCTTCCCCTGCGGGGTCGCGGGGCCGCTGTCACCCCCTCGGGGCCATCGCGGCTGGGCCATGCTGGCCACCCCCTAGGCCCTGTACCCCCCGTGCTTGGGGCTCCCCCCTCCCGTGGGGCAGCGCGGTGTTTGTGTAGGCCCTACCGAAAGAAGGGGTGGCGGGGCAGGGCTCCCCCGTGGGGCCTGGCAGAAGGGCCCGCCCGGGGACAGTGGGGCATCGTCACCCTGTGTCACGGTGGGGGAGTGACTGTGACCCAGAAGGGAAGGGGGGGTGTCCCCAAATCCTGCCCTGGGGGGGGCAGCTGCAGCCCCACAGCCACCCCGCGGGGCCGGATCCCACCCTGGGCCGTCCCCAGGACCCAGTTTTGGGGTGCAGGCATGGAGAGCTGCCGCCCGGCCGGGAGCGGGGCCCCCGCGGGTGCCGGGGCCGGTGCCAGCGCGGCCGCTCAAACGGTCCTTTGTTCCCAGCGGGGACACAAAGGGCTCCAGTCCGGCCGGGCTGGGGCTGGGGGGGGGTATGGCAGTGTGGGGGGGCCGTGGCACCTGCCCCGAGAGCCGGGGTGCCCTGCGGGGCTGGGCTGGCGTGGGGTGCCGAGGCTGCAGAGCCGGTGACCACCATATGCAGGAGCCCACGGGCTGGGGGTGCCCACCCATCAGTGGGCACATTACCCCCCCATGCAGGACCCCCTCCCGTCTCCCCCAAAACACCCAGCGGGGGGCTCGGGGGGGTGCGTGGCGGGTCAGGGTACCCCCTGCTGGAGGGGCGCTGCTGTGGGGTTGGCACCGTCCCCTGCCACTGGCTGCCCTCCTGATGGGGGGAGGCCAAATCCTGCCCCCCCGCCCCCCCATTTTGGCTGGTGCCTGGTTGCTATGGGAAACCTGTGAGTTTCCCCTGGTGATGGGCTGAGCCCCTCGCCGTCGCCAGGGAAACGGTCACTGTGGCAACGCATCCCCCCCCCCAGCAGCAGTGGGGTGGATGGGGAGGGGACCGCACGGGGAGGGGACCACGGGGACACCCGGTGACACCCCCTGTGCCACCCCGCAGACCCCGGCTGGGCCTCCATCAACCGCGGAGTGCTGATCTGCGACGAGTGCTGCAGCGTGCACCGCAGCCTGGGCCGCCACATCTCCATCGTCAAGCACCTGCGCCACAGCCCCTGGCCCGCCACCCTGCTCCAGGTGGGTGCCAGCCCCGCGGGGACATGGCGGGGGGGACGACACACACACATAGGACCTCCCCGCACCCACCGGGCCCTGCCTCTCCCCCCCGCAGATGGTGCACACCTTGGCGAGCAACGGGGCCAACTCCATCTGGGAGCACTCGCTGCTGGATCCGGCGCAGGTGCAGAGCGGGCGCCGGAAGGCAAACCCCCAGGACAAAGTGCAGTAAGTGGGGGGGCCCCCCCCGTAACGTGGGGAGGGGGTGGCTGTACCGTCCGGGCGCCCCCCGCCTCATCCCACAACCTGCCGCCCCCCCCCTCAGCCCCACCAAGTCGGAGTTCATCCGCGCCAAGTACCAGATGCTGGCCTTCGTCCACAAGCTGCCCTGCCGCGACGACGACGGCGTCACTGCCAAGGACCTCAGCAAGGTGGGGGCGCGGGGACACCCCCCTCCTTAGTGGTGGGGACACATCCCCCTCTTACCGCGTCTCTCCTCCGCAGCAATTGCACTCGAGCGTGCGGACGGGCAACCTGGAGACCTGCCTGCGCCTGCTCTCGCTGGGCGCCCAGGCCAACTTCTTCCACCCGGTGAGCGCCCGTGAGGATGGGGGTCCCTGGGGACGGCGCTGTGCTTTGGGGGGGCGGTGGTGGTAGTGGTGGTCCTGGAGCTCCATCCCGCGGGCGGACCGCGGGGCTGAGGCTGCCCGTGCCCGCAGGAGAAGGGCACGACGCCGTTGCACGTGGCCGCCAAAGCCGGGCAGATCCTGCAGGCAGAGCTGCTGGTGGTCTACGGCGCCGACCCCGGAGCGCCGGACGTGAACGGCCGGACCCCCATCGACTACGCCAGGTGAGGGTGGGGGGATACCCCTCCCTGCACACCGCCACCCCCCTCTTAGGGTGGGCATCACCCCTGCCCGTCCTCTCACAGGCAGGCAGCCCAGCACGAGCTGGCGGAGCGGCTGGTGGAGTGCCAGTACGAGCTGACGGACCGGCTGGCCTTCTACCTCTGCGGCAGGAAGCCAGGTGAAACGCGGGGGTCCTGGGGGGTGGGGGGTCCTCAGCCCTTGGAGGGGGGATGCGGGGCCCCGCTCACCACCCCTTCTTTTTGCACAGACCACAAGAACGGGCACTACATCATCCCGCAGATGGCTGACAGGTGAGTGCCCGGTGCCCGCAGCCCCGTCCCGTGTCCCCCCCGGCGTCCCCGCTGGGCCGAGGGGGGGACCCCGGTCACCTCCTTGTGACTGACGCTGGAGCATCCCCGGGAGGGGGGGAGTCGGGGAGAGGGGGGGTCCACGTGCCCGCGCCGTTTAACGTCCGCCTTTATCCTGTTCTTCCCTCCGCTGCCTTCTCCGGAGCGCAGGGTGCGCCCAAAGTGCATGGCACAGAGGTATTGTCCGCTCGGCTCTCGGCTCCGGGGGCGCCCCCCCCCCCCAATGCCGCCGGTGCGGGACTCCCCCCCCCCCTGCAGCCCCGGCTGCTCTGCACAGCCCGGCACCCGGGGGGGGCACCCGGGGAGGGGGGGAGTCCCACTCACCCCCTACCTCCTCGTCCCCCAGTGCCTGCCTGCCAGCCCCGCTCGGCGAAGCCCTCCGTGCCCGGTGGGGGGGGTCCCTGTCATGGTGGGGTGCAACCGGGGAGCGTTTTGGTAGGGATGGGCCAGGAATAACCCCTGCTTTATGTCTCCCCCACCCCATCCCTGCACCCCCCCCAGCCTGGACCTCTCTGAGCTGGCCAAGGCAGCCAAGAAGAAGCTGCAGGCGGTGAGTGGGGGCCGGGGTAGGGCTGGAGGTGTGTGGGGGGGTTCCCCCCCTCCGTTTCTCCCCCCCATCCCGCCTGACGCCGTCCCCTTGTCCCGCTGCAGCTCAGCAACCGCCTCTTCGAGGAGCTGGCCATGGACGTCTACGATGAGGTGGACCGCCGAGAGAACGACGCGGGTGAGCGGAGGGCGCGGGGTGCAGAGTTGGGGGGGGGGCGCGGGGTGCAGTGTAGCCCCCCCCCACCCCTGTCCCCAGGGCCGGGGTTGGGGCTGGCGTCGTGGCGCGGGGAGGAGCAGCCGGCTGAGCCCCGCGCTCCCCCCGATCTGGATCCGTCCGCCGGGACCGCAGGCCCCTCCTTCCTCATTCCTCCGGCCGGGGAGGTTTGCTTCGAGTGAGGGGCCGCCGCTGGGTGCCGGGGCTGGGGGTGCTGCCGGAGGTGGGTGCCGGGACCCCCCTGGGGATGGGGGCGCAACCTGGAGGGGTTCCCTTGGGCTGGGGGGGGGGGGTGGTGGTGGTGGTGGCGTGGAAATGGGGTGCCATGGCGGGGTGGGCACCGACGGGGATGCCAAACCCTCTCCCCGCTGGCTGCGGGGGTGCGGAGCTGGTGGCACAAGGGATGAGGAGAGCGGGGGGGTCCTTGCTGAGGAGGGGGGCCAGGGGGGGGACCCCAGCCCTGCGGGGCAGCCGGGGAAGGCGATTCCCGTCAGCCTGGCCGGGCTCCGCTCCCAGCCCCGGCAGGCTGGCCCCGTGCCCGCGCCTGCGTCCTGCCGCCTCCGCCGCCAGCCCCAGGCCCTGCAGCCCGCTCGCTCCTGGGGGGGTGTGGGGGGGGTGTGGGGGGGTGTGCCAGCTCCCACAGACCCCCACCCCCACCCCGGGGGTCTGACACCCGCTGCCTGCCCGCAGTCTGGCTGACGACGCAGAACCACAGCACGCTGGTGACAGAGCGCAGCGCCGTCCCCTTCCTCCCCGTCAACCCCGAGTACTCGGCCACACGCAACCAGGTGAGCCCCCCCCCCCTCACCTTCTCCCAGGCCCTCTTTACCCCCCCAGGGTCCCCTCTGCCCCCTCCCTTTGCACACAGACCCCCCTCTCACCCCCTTTCGGCCCCCCCCCCAGGGCCGGCAGAAGCTGGCCAGGTTCAACGCTAGGGAGTTTGCCACCTTGCTCATCGACATCCTTGGGGAAGCCAAGCGCCGGCAGCAAGGGAAGAGTCTGCTGAGCCCCACAGGTGAGGGATGGGGGGCAGCGAGGTGGTGGGGGAGCGCTGAGCATCCCCCCGCCCCCCCCCACCTCCCATGCTCAGCACCCCCTTGCCCTCCCCCAGACGCCCTCGACTACTCTCTGCGGAGCCAGAGCGACCTGGACGACCAGCACGACTACGACAGCGTCGCCTCCGACGAGGACACAGACCAGGAGCTGCTGCGCAACGCCTCCCGCAACAACCGTGCCAGGGTGAGCACCGCACCCCTACCCCGGACCCCCCTGTCCCCACCTCCCCGACTCCGGGATCCCGGCGCTGAGCCCCTCTCCCCACAGAGCATGGACTCCTCCGACCTCTCGGACGGCCCCATCACACTGCAGGAGTACCTGGAGGTGAAGAAGGCTCTGGCCGCCTCCGAGGCCAAGGTGCAGCAGCTGATGAAGGTGAACAACAGCCTGAGCGACGAGCTGCGCCGGCTGCAGCGCGAGGTGGGTGCGGGGCCGGTGGGACCCCCCCCATCACCACCACCACCACCACCCTCGGCGTACCCCTGTCCTCGCTGATACCTTCGCCCCCCATCTCCGCTGCCACAGATCCACAAGCTGCAGGCGGAGAACACGCAGATCCGCCAGCAGACGGGCCCCACGCACCCAACCCCGGCCCCCAGCGAGCGGCCGGAGCACGGGCACCCCCCGGGCACAGCCCCCCCACACCGCCGGGACCGCCAGGCTTTCTCCATGTACGAGCCGGGCTCGGCGCTGAAAACCTTCGGGCAGCCGGTGGAGGAGCTGGTGACGCGGCTGCAGCCCTTCGGCGCTGGCGTGAGTGTGCTGGGGTGGGCCGGGTGGGTTTTGGGGTGCAGCGGTCCCCCCGCCCCCCCCCAGGGTGCTGGGTCCCGTCCCCGCGGGGCTGTAACCTTTCGTGTGTCACCAGGAGGTGGAGGACGAGGCTCTGTACTCCATGCACATCCCGGCCAGCGTGTACCGGGTAAGGGCGCCGCGATGGGGGTGGCTCCTGCATGGGATGTGGTGGCTGTCACCTTCCTGGGATGTGGCCTCTGTGCCGTCCTGGGACGTCCTGTCCCCCCGCCACCCTCTATCCCCTGGGTCAGGCCAGGGACCTCCCCGGGGGACGGTGGCCGTGGGACATTCCTGCATGCAGGGTGGTGGTGTCCCCTGTGCTTGTCCTCCCCTGTACGTCACCGGGATCAGCTCCAGACCCTCCTGCACCCCGTTCAGCACCGTCTTCCCCTCTCTTCCCCCTCCAGATCCGGAAAGGTCCGTCTGCCTCCTCGGTGCCCTTTCCCCCGTCCTCCCCGCTGCTCTCCTGCCCGCCCGACGGTGCCCGGCACATGGTGACGTACCGGGGGGGGGCAGCTCCTGGGGTGGGGGAGACCCCCAGCCCTGCACGGGGACGGGGCTGGGCAGGGCTGGACGCGGCTCCTCTCCCCTCCAGAGCAAGCTGGACCGGCACGGCAGCGGCACCGACAGCGACTACGACAACACGCAGGCGGGTGAGGTCCTGATCAGGTGAGTGCTGGGGCTGGGGAGCTGCGCCGGCAGCCCCCTCGGGGACATGGGGACAGAGGGACATGGGGTTGGCACTGACCCCCAGGGGGGGTCGGTGGGTCCCCGCAGCATGGAGGGGAAGCGATTCGTGGAGCTGAGCAAGGATGAGGACTTCCCCCACGAGCTGGACCCGCTGGATGGGGAGCTGGACCCCGGGCTGCCCAGCACGGAGGACGTCATCCTCAAAACTGAGCAGGTCACCAAGAACATCCAGGAGCTGCTGCGGGCAGCGCAGGAGTCCAAGCATGACAGGTAGGGCTGGGGCACGGCCACGGGGGGACCCCCCTGGTCCCAGGGGCTGTGTTTGCATGGTGCCATCCCCGTTACCCCCGTGGTGGGGACCCATCGTCCCCCCAACCAGCGCTCACCCCCTCTCCTTGCCCCCAGCTTTGTGCCCTGCTCGGAGAAGATCCACTCGGCTGTGACAGAGATGGCATCGCTCTTCCCCAAGGTAGGAGGGGTGGCGGGTCCCCAGGGTGGATGGGGTGTCCCCCCCGGGCACTGCGTCTCCCCCCAACCCTGACACGGGTCCCGACTCTCCCCCGCTGCAGAAACCGGCGCTGGAGACGGTGCGGAGCTCCCTGCGGCTGCTCAACGCCAGCGCCTACCGGCTGCAGAGCGAGTGCCGCAAAACTGTGCCCCCCGAGCCGGGTGCCGCCGTGGACTACCAGCTCCTGACCCAGCAGGTCATCCAGTGTGCCTACGACATCGCCAAGGCCGCCAAGCAGCTGGTCACCATCACCACCCGCGAGAAGAAGCAGTGAGCGCCGGCCTGCACCCCCCCCTCCCCACCCTGCACCCCCTGGCCCCCTCCCCACGCTCTCCCGTCTCTCCCTCCCCTCCGGCAGCAGCCGGCACCTGGGGCGAGCGTGGCTGCAAAGTGGCTTTTAGCCCATGGGGGGCCGGGGCGTGGGGTGAGCCCCCCCCCCTTCTCCCCACCCCGGGCTGCCAAGGAGCTGGTGCTCAGCCTGCGGGGTAGGTGCCTGCGTCCCCCTGTACAGACCCCTTTCCCCCCCTCCCCGCAGCCCGCCCCACGCCTAACTTATCCTGTACATAGCCTGTGTAGCTGTCCGTGGCGGCGGTGGCCATGTACCCCCCCCTCTACCCCCCCAACAAAGCCCCTCGCCGGGCGGCCGGTACCCCCCGGGGCTGCCCACAGCGTTACACTGGACCGGGGCGCCCATGGGTTCCCCCCCCTCCCCTTCCCTGGGCGTCCTGCCCCCCCTACCCCCACCCCACCCACCCCACCCTGGGGCCCCACTCCCTACTGTAAGATGTGTCCTTGTACATTTGTATCAATAAAAGTGTGAGCATTGCACGGGCCCCCGGCTCCTGCGGTGTTGGGGTGTTTCCCCCCCCCCCCCCGCGGGGTGCAGCTGTAGGGGATTCACACCCACCCACACACCACCACCATCACCACCCCCCAGCGCCCGGCAGCGCTCGGCCACGTGTCCCTCCCGTTTCACCCAGTCCCCTTGGCCCCGGCTGGCCGCCGGTCACGCCATCCCCGGCACAGCCCCGCGGCCTCACCGCTCGCCCAGCCCCGGGGCAGGGCTTTCCCAGCACGGCCCCGCCATCGCTCCCAGAACCCGCCGAGCACCGGGGCTCCCGCCCGCCACCATGGTGTCCCCTGAGGTTTTGGTGGCCGTGGCCGCAGCGCTGGCCGGCCTGGGTCTGCTGGCCTGGTGCCTTTGGGCAGGGAGGCTGGAGGTGGCTGGAGGCTGGGGTGAGGAGGAGGAGGAGGAAGAGGAGGGGATCCCCTTCATCGCCGAGGACGGCTCAGGGCACTGCCGGCTGCTGTGCAAGCCCTCGGCGCTGGCCCAGCACCTGGTGCGGAGCTTGGGGCGTTCGGCGGTGCTGGGGGGCGGCCGCTGGCTGTGGCCACGTTGGCCCCGGCTCCAGATGCTGCGGCAGCTGCTGAAGCCGCCCGAGCCGGAGCCGGCGGTGGTCCGGGAGCTCCTGCAGCTGCCCGACACCGGGCTGGTGGCCCTGGACTGGCTGGTGGGGCCGCGGGGGGCTGCGGGGGGTGGCAGGGGGCCCAGCCCTGTGCTGCTGCTCATCCCTAACGCTGCTGGGAAGGTGACGGGGGGGCTGCTGCAGCTGGGGCTGCGGGCGCTGGAGAGGGGCTTCGTCCCCGTCATCTTCAACCGCCGGGGCCACAACGGCTGTCCCCTCACCACCCCCCGGCTCCAGCCTTTTGGGGACCCCGGGGACCTACGGGAGGCGGTGACCTACCTGCGGTGCCGGCAGCCTGCCGCCCCGCTGCTGGCCGCCAGCGAGGGCTCGGGCTCGGGGCTGCTGCTCGCCTACCTGGGGGAGAGCGGCTCCTCCAGCCACCTGGCCGCCGCCGCCTGCGTCTCCCCCATCTTCCGTGGCCGGGACTGGTTGGAGGCCGGGATGCCCTGGCTCTACGAGTGGCCGCTGCTCCTACACCTCAAGAGGGGACTCAGCAGGTCAGTGGGGGTCCCTCAGGGCTGGGGAGGGGGTGCCCCGGCAGCCCTGGGGTTGGTGGGGGGAGAGTGCGTGCCATGGGTGCTGCTGCCGGCACCGGGAGCCCCAGCGTGGGGGCAGAGGTGCTGAGAGCAGCAAAACGCGCTGGTTAATGAACACCCGCCTGGAGCCGGCCGCTGCGGGGACAGCTTGGCCGCCACGCGCTCCCTGACCCGCCTGGGGCTGCGGCAGCATCTCGGGGGATCCCCCTGGCCGAGAGATGTGGCACCCCGGCACAGCAGCACTGGGTGTGTTGGCAAAGCCCCCTCCCCAACACTGCGCTGGACCCCGGGGGCTGAGTGGGGCCGGCCACCCCCCCTCCCCGCACCCAACCCCGGGTGTCCGCGCTGTGGGGGGCCATGACCACCACCCCATGGCCGGGCAGGGGCTGTGGAAGCTGCCACCACCCCCCGCCAAAGGACTTTGGGTCCCCATTCCCAACACGGCTGCGCTGGGGAGGGCCAAGTGCTGGCATGGGCTGCGATGGGAGAAGAACTGCTCCCCCCCCCCCCCCCCCCCCGTGCCAAGGCCTTGAGCAAGCGGAGACTTTGGGAGGCGGGGGGGACAGAAAGGGGCAAATGAGGGCCAAAAAAAAGTAAAAACTAAATGCAGGTAAATGGCAAAACTTTGGGGCAAACAGGTGCCAGGTTGAGTCTCCGCGGAGCCGGGGGAGGGGGGCTGCAGCCAGGCACAGCGCTCACTGCGGTGATGGGGTGCTGGGGGGGGGGGGGTTGGTGGGGGTGGTGGGGGGTGTCTCTGTGGGCCGGGGGTGGGCAGCAGGGCAGTCGTGTGTCGTTTGCCCCCCCCCCCCCCCCCCATTTCCCGAAACCCATTGCAAACGCTGCTGTCGTGGCAACGGAGCGGAGTGGCTGCCTCCCGTTGCCATGGCACCCGGGCTGGCACAGGCTGTGCTGCGGGGACCCCCCCCCAGCATCCCCAGCAAAGGGCTGGGATGGAAACCCCCAAATCACCTCCAGCGGAGCGGGAGGGGGGGTGGATCGGCGGTCACCCCCAGTCCCTGTGTGTGTGCAGCCCACAGGGCAGGTATCCCCCACGGCCCCCCCAGCCCACGGCGGCCACCCGGTCCCCGCAGGTACGTGGGGTCCCTGGCCGAGGCGGTGGACGTGGACGGGGTGCTGGGCAGCCGCTCGCTGCGGGAGCTGGAAGAAGCCCTCTTCTGCCGGACCAAGAGCCACCCCACCAGCTGGGAGGCCTACTGGGAACGCAACGAGCCCCTGCGGGACGCCGACGAGGTGGCCGTGCCGGTGCTGTGCCTCTGTAGCGCCGACGACCCCGTCCGCGGCCCCCCGACCCGCAGCCTTCCCCTGGAGCTCTTCCGCAGCAGCCCCTTCTTCTTCCTGCTGCTGACCCGGCGGGGGGGACACTGCGGCTTCCCCCAAGGGGGGCCGGGGCGCTGCTGGGGCCACGAGGCCGTGCTGGAGTACTTCGTGGCCATGGCCGAGTTCCTGCGGGCCGAGGAGCGGAGGAAGGGGCCGCCGCGGCCCCGCAGGTGGGGGGGTCCCGCTGCCGAGCCCCCCGTCTTCACCTGGCAGAGGTCCTACACCCGGTAGTCCCCAGGCAGGGTCCCACGCACCCGGGGGGGGGGGGGGGTGTTGGGGGGCTCAGAAAGGCAAACAGACACTCCATGTACTAAAATTACTTTATTACAGTTGATTTTTTTTTTTTTTAACATTTCCTTTGCTATGATACAAAGGATACTTACAAACAAAATATTACATATGACCTTATTTTTTTTTTTTCTCTTCTCTTATTTTCTGACAACTTGGTAACAGCTTTAAATGCACAATCTATACAATTAATACAGGTTATATATGAGCTATAATGTATGTTGAACCAGAAGAATACCAGAATACTGACAATATACTGTACATTAAGCCTTACCAGTTAGTGCTCGTGGCATTTTCTACAAGAAGGAAAACGCACACCTGTAGATTCACTCATACCAGCTGGTGCTACCAGACACGGAAGCAGGAAGGAGTTTAATTCCCCTCGTTAAATCCTTCGTGGCCCATCACCGCGGTGCTGGGCCTGGAAACCTCAGACCAGTGTTCATAGTAAAACAGCAGATATGTGTGTGGGTTTTTTTTTTTGTTGGTTTTTTTTTTTTTTTTTTTCTTCTAACTAACGCTCTGCGGCACAGAACCCCACGGCCGGGCGCCTTCGCCCCGACACCGCGGTAGCCGGGCTTTGCTATACCTGGATGATGCCCCCAGAGCAAACGGCCGCGGCGCTGGGGCCGGGCGCTGGGCGAGCTCTTGTTGGTGAGCTAGACCTCCTTACGGAGGGGGAGAGGAGGAGGACGAGGAGGAGGAGGAGAGGAAAAGCAGCGACAGCTTTGCTGTCATCGGTGAGCAGCTCTTGGGTTTGCGCATGAGAGCGGGCGGGCGCCGAGGGGGTAAAAGCGAGCCCAAGGCACGTCGCCCCAGCCGGCACGGCTCGGCCGAACGACGGGGCTCGGCCACCGGCCGCTCGCGGAGCTCGTGCCCGGCAAAACCTCGGCGGGGTCGGGCAGCCGGCGGGGCTGGGAGCTGCCTTGCGGTTTACCTGCGCGCCGGGAGAGGTTTGCTTTTGTTTCGCAGCCAAAGCCAGAGTTGTGCGGCTACAGGTGTGCACTTCCCCTCCTCCCGCCATGGTCTACGTCGGACTGATAAGGTTACATTTTTGTTTTATTTTACTTAATTTTTTTTTTTTTTCTTTTAAAGCAACCAGCAAGTGAAGCGTTTTTTAGTTGACTGGCAAAAGACCCGGCGTTTGCACAGAAGCCGCAAATGGAAAATAGCCGTCCCCCTCCTCCCACCCGCTGCATCCCAGCCCAGAAAATCCCAAACTGTTGGTGGAAGAAAGGAAAAAAAAAAAAAAAAAAAAAAAAAACAAACCAGGGGTGGCGGAGAGGAAGGGGAGGGGCGGGGGAACAGGTTGGAAAATACCAGGTTTGAGTTAACATTTCCTCGACTTCACACAATGCTTGTGCAAAAAAGAAACAAAACGAAACCCCCAAACAAACAAAAACCCAAACCAGAAACATGCTGGAAATAATGAAAACAAATGGAAAGTAATATATAAAATTAAAAATATAAATAGGATGTCTGGCTGACTGGTAGAAGAATAGGTCATTTAGGTTACAAAAAAGGAATATACATTCAAGAGGCTCTGAACCCAGTGGGGTAACTGATGTTAAACTTGTTAATAGTTAGGCTAGAATTCTCAAGTTTGTCTTTAAAATCTTCACAATACAAGCAAGCTATTTTTAAAAAATATACACTATACACACCTCACACAGCTTCTCCTATCCGTATTACACACGTTATGCTACCCTCCCATCCACTAAACCGGGGGGTGTCCCATGGCCGGGGTACGCGGGGCAGGGGGGGTACGCAGCGTGGCCCCCCCCTTTCCCTTCCCGACCCGCTGGCCCCGAGGTGTCGGTGGGGCAGCGATGGCTGCGGAGCCCCAGGAGGGTCGCTTGGCCCCTCCACGGCTCACCGCAACCTTCTCAAGCATTTACAAGTCACCAAAAGGGCTGTCGCCTTTTATGTTATACACACTTCACTTTGTTAACGTTAATTATTTACATCAGGGCTGTCCCCCCCCCCGCCCTCCCCGCCCCCCCCCCCCCCCCCCCCCCCCCCCAAATCTTTTAGCTGTTTCTAGGCAGGTAAAAAAAAAAAAATATTCCTGTTCCAAGCAAGCAGGGGGAAGAGCTGCGGGGGGGGGGGGGTGTTAGGGGTTAGGAGGGAAGAAAAGCTGAAGAAAGGAAGGGGGTGGTTTGCTTGCCAGAAGCCAAACCCGTACGCGCACGTATGCCTCTCCTCTGCCGCCACCTGAATCCTTACAAGCTCCCGTCCCCTACGACCTCCAGGACAACCGGACCCGGCGAGCACGGCCTCACCGGCGCTCCGACTCCTCCGCTCGCAGCTCAGCAAAGCTATCCTCCACTCGCAGACTGGCCTCTGCCACAAGGCAAGGAGCGCAGGTCCTGACTTCGTCCCTCGGAGGTGCAGGGGGAAGCCCACCCCTCGCTCAGCGGCAGGGCTCGCAGCCGGAGCAGGGACACCGAGAGCCACGCAAGCGACAGCATCCCACCCACAAATTCGCCCTTTGCGGCTGCCACCGGGCTCTGCCGGAGCCGTGCAAAAGCAGCGGCGACGTACTTCAGCTCGTTAACAACCCTGTGCTGATTTCTAAACTCTGCTGAGCTCAGAGTTGCCATAGAAATGTGTGTTCCTGGCACTAAAAGCAGGCAACGATCTTAAATGAAAGTCTTTTTTTTTTTTTTTCTTTTTTTGGTTTTTTTTTTTCCTCCAGTAGGTTTAGATGATCTCAGGTTTAAGACAAAAGCAGTCAGAAGGGGGAAAAAAACAGATCATTTCTAGAGAGGTTGAAAAAAATACAGTAATAAGCCGGTATTAAACTGCAGCAAAGAACCTGAACTCGGTTCCTGTCGAGTTCAGCTCCAGAGAAAGCTCGAAACCACCGCTCTGTCCCTCGCACCGCACGCACGGCACACGACGCCGAAGGGAAGAAGGTTACACACAGCGACCGCGGAAAAAACCGGCTGAGGGCTGGAAGCCGAAAGCCCCCCCGAAGCGAGCAGCTGCCGGCCCCCCCAGCCCTCCTGCCCCGGCGCCCGCTGCGCCTCCCCGGCTCGCAATATTTAAGCACGATTCCTTACAGCATCACTTCGACAAGCCTCGGGGTTTAGATGCATGCTGAACTACGACTGGCAATTACAGTAGCTTTTTGCTAGCTGGCACATACTGTATCTATAAATTTTAGTACAAAAACTTAAAAAATACAGAAACTAGGTCAATTTGTTAACTACATATTTACAGATAATTACAATTCTTTTCACTCACAATAATTAAACTGTCAGTGAAAAAATTCAAACTGTGCATGTTCTGAGGTACCCGTACTCAGGGGTGGGGAGCGGGGCAGGGGACCGGAGGGGCGATGCGGCGGCGGCAGCGGGGAGGGAAGAGTCCCCCCCCCGGGGTTTGTTCGCATCTGTGGGGGCACCGCTCGCCCCTCCTGGTTCCTGGACTCAGTGTGTGCACTCAGAGAAAGCAAAGAGAGAGGGAACCGATGTTGTTTGGGTTTGGGCATGGCTTTAGGATGTTCTGAGGACACCAGACGGGTGCGAAGCCAACGGTCAGGTACCAAACTGCCTTCTTCCCACCCCCAAGAGGAGCCTTCAGGTGAAGTGCAAGTATCGAGACCCACAGCTCGGTGGTTAAGGTGCTTGTTTGCCGGCAAATCCGATTTACTAAGTCCCTCTCTAGCTGACAAAGGCCTTTCCCTCCCCAGCGAAGCCCGGGCGGAGGGGCAGGGCAGGGATGCGGCAGGCAGCGACGCGGCCCCAGCTGGGCGAACCTCATTGTGCAACAGGAACCAGGGTTATCTCCTGCCATCGTTCCCTGGTGGGGTGATGTTTACTGTGACCATTAGATCTATCAATCAATCAATCAGCTTTGTTTTTTGGCTGTAAACAGCTACCCACAACCCTCCAAAGCGCCTCACACGTATTTCTCAACAGACTCCGGCTCAATTGACTCGTAAAAGTGCAAACTGAAACGAACACAGCAGAGGGACACCGACCGGTGTCCCTGTCTGGGCATCCACCACTCCTCCATCCTTGGCACGGGGCTCCGGGCTCGCTGCCGGCCAGCGCCGGAGCGGGAAAGTCCCACAGGCAGGAGCACAGCTAAAGACGACACTACTCGTTGTGACAGGATAAGGATGTCCCAACCAAAACCAAGCCTCACCTAAAAAGCTCACAAGAGACCTTCCAACAGAGACAGGGGGGGGAAATTGCCTCCAAATTCTCCGGTAGCACAAAGAGAGCCCGTGGTTGGCATGCTGCTGAGCTGGCTGAGCCTCCCCGGGGGGGTGAATATCACAGCTGGATGAACAGTTGTGACTTGACACATGCGAGGACCATTTATCCCCCCAAACTGCCACATGTCTCCCTAAGACGGGGTCTGTAGAGGACAAAGGAGAAGGTTAGAAGGGTCTTCACAGCTTGAGGAGCTCATGGTGTCCAGCATGGCACTCGCCCCTCTGCTATAGGAAAAGACCAGGGCAAGATTTACCAGAAATGCAGAGAAAACCCCCAGGAGAACAGGGCTGTCTTCTGCTTGCTGGACTCGGAGTAACAAAACGCACACGCCTAAGCAGAATAAAGAATGGACCAAAAGCGTCTCAGTGTGTGTACAGATATGTATGTACGCGCTCTACGCACACACACACACGTATCTTTTACATCTTCCAATTTAGCTTCTCTTTTGATCCTCCACACAAGCTGCTCTAGTTATTAGACACACACAAAGGTAGACAGTGTTCAGAGTTAGCGGCGGCTTGAACACAGGAATGCCAAAAGTCAGTGCCGGTGCAGCGTGCCAAGACCGTGCCGGGCTTCTGATCTTTCGTAGCAAGACGCAGCTGAGGACTCTGAGCTCAGCCTGCTGAGCACTTCACCGGCCCACTCACCGCCTCCCCAGCAGATCCGTACACTGCCTCAACCGCTCTCCTATCGCTATACCATCTTGTTTTCTTCTCTGCTGTCTCTTCTGACTTGCCGGTACCCTCTGGGAGCTCTCTCTCTCCTCTCCTTTACAGCACACCCAGAGCAGCTATCCTACCCTCCCGCGCCCCAGAAAAAGCGAGCTACAATTAGCAGGGCGGTATTTTAGCGAGGGCTTTCGGCTGCGTTCAGCCCTGGCACGGCTTGCGCAGACGTACGTGCCCTCGCCCTCGGGAGCCCTGCCGCAGGGGTTGCTTTCGCTCGTGAACAGGAGTGCTAAAGAACAGGGGAACTGAAGCGCCCCGACAGAAATGCACAGCATGAGGGGGTGTGTGTGTGTGCATGTATACCCACACACACGTACATACAGAGTATATAAATATATACAAATGAGATACCATATATATATATATCCAGAGAGATGTGCGTATTCAACAGAGTAATGGTAGACAGTGGTACAATACAATTTATTGCCTCTCAAGAAATGGCACGTAGCAGGGCCAAGGGGACGGGGCAGCCTGGAACGCAGGGGGCCCTCTTCCCTGGGGGGAGCGAGGTGGGGGGTTAATAAACAGCATCATCCCAGGATGGAGCAGGGTACACCCCGTGCGGGTTACAGCTAGCACGGCAACGCACGTTTTTCGGGAGCGGGAGGGCTGGGTGGGACACAGAGCGATGCCAGCCCGGCCCCAAGCCAGGCAAGGAATGGCTGCAGGGAATTTTCTGTGGAAAGCTTGGTATCGTACCACATTTATTTCTTCAAACCCCTTTGAAGCTCATAGGCTTGGAGCGAATGCAGGTGAAACGGAGCTGCGGCGGCTCCATTTCAGCGCCGCAGCCGAGGAAGAAAGCACGTAACGTTCAGCATGGAAGGGAGAGGTGGCTGCTGACTCCCCGGGACCATGGAGAACAAGAAAAACGTGGTCCCTTTCACTGATTTTAATTAAAATCAAAAGAAATTCAAATCAGAAAGAGGTGAAAATGCCGGCTCCTCTGTTTTTTTCATCTCTGGGCTAAACTATATCAGAACTTTAGGTCCTTGCAAAGGGGAGAGAAAAATAACCACAGAGTAAGGGATTTCAGGGGTCAAGCTGGTGATTTGAAAATACTGCAATAAAGTTTGCGAAGTAGTCCACGCAGAAGAGTTTCCCCAGTGTTAAATACAAACATAAAAGATGTAAGAGAACATCTTTGCTGAGGTACTGGAGTAGTTTCTACAATTTACAAATTACAGTATTTTTAAAACCAAAGTTTGGGCATGACTGCAACGGGTACAGAACCACAGAGTGGTCAGGGTTGGAAGGGACCTCAGGAGATCATCCAGTCCAACCCCCTGCCAGAGCAGGGTCACCTCCAGCAGTGGCACAGGACGGCGTCCAGGTGGGTTTTGAACATCTCCAGCCGGGGAGACTCCCCCACCTCTCTGGGCAGCTGTGCCAGTGCTCTGCCACCCTCAAAGGAAAGAAGTTTAGATCCTCCTCCTCATGTTTAGATGGAACTTCCTATGTTCAAGTTTGTGCCCGTTCCCTCTTGTCCTGTCACTGGGCACCACTGAAAAAAGACTGTTCCCATCCCCCTGGCACCCTCCGTTTAAGTATTCATAAGCATTGATAAGATCCCCCCTCAGTCGTCTTTTCTCCAGACTAAAAAGCCCCAAGTGCCTCAGCTTTTCCTCATCAGAAAGATGTTCCAATCCCCTCATCATCTCTGTAGCCCTTTGCTGGACCCTCTCCAGCAGTTCCCTGTCCTTCCTGACCCGGGGAGCCCAGAACTGCACACAGTGCTCCGGCTGCGGCCTCCCCAGGGCAGAGCAGAGGGGGAGGATGACCTCCCTCGCCCTGCTGGCCACACTCTGCTGGGTGCACCCCAGGATGCCATTGGCCTTCTTGGCCACCAGGGCACATTGCTGGCTCATGGTCACCCTGTTGCCCACCAGGACTCTCCTTCCACAGAGCTGCTCTCCAGGAGGTCAGCCCCCAACCTGTACTGATGCATGGGGTTATTCCTCCCCAGATGCAGTACCCTACACTTGCCCTTGTTGAATTTCATCAGGTTCCTCTCCGCTCAGCTCTCCAGCCTGTCCAGGTCAC
This sequence comes from Pluvialis apricaria, assembly GCA_017639485.1. Classification (NCBI taxonomy): domain Eukaryota; kingdom Metazoa; phylum Chordata; class Aves; order Charadriiformes; family Charadriidae; genus Pluvialis; species Pluvialis apricaria. The sequence continues at coordinate 5,589,372 of CM030024.1, forward strand.
GCTGTATGGCAGCACAGCCTTCCGGCGTGTCAGCCACCCCTCCCAGTTTTGTGTCATCAGCAAACTTGCTGATGGTACACTCTATCCCTTCATCCAGGTCATTGATGAATATATTGAACAGGACTGGACCCAGTACTGACCCCTGAGGGACACCATTTGTTACTGACCTCCAACTGGACTCTGTGCCACCAACCACAACCCTCTGAGCTCTATCTGTCAGCCACTGTTCTTTCCACCCCACTGTCCATTCATCCAACCCACACTTCCTAAGCTTGCCTGCGAGGATGATGTGGGAGACAGTGCCGAAAGCCTTGCTGAAGTCCAGGTAGACAACATCCACTGCCCTCCTCATCCACCCATCCAGTCACACCACCGTAGAAGGCTATCTGATTAGTCAGACATGACTTCCCTTTGGTGAATCCATGTTGACTACTTCTGATAACTTTCTTTTCCTCCAGATGCTTGGAAATGACACCCAGAACGAGCTGTTCCATCATCTTTCCAGGGATGGAGGTGAGGCTGACCGGCCTGTAGTTTCCCAGGTCATCCTTCTTGCCCTTTCTGAAGACAGGAGTGACATTGGCTTTCCTCCAGTCCTCAGGCACCTCACCCATTCTCCAGGACCTATCAAAGATGATGGAGAGCGGCCCAGCAATGACTTCTGCCAGCTCCCTCAGCACTCACGGGTGCATCCCATCAGGCCCCATGGACTTGTGGGTATCCAGTTCACTTACAATACGGAGTAACTGGTCTTACTTTCAAAAATAGAGTTTGCAAACTGATTCAGAGAGTGTTTGCGTCTCTCTGGTGTATAGTTGTTCATGCATCTCAGAAATATACCCGATACATTCAAATTCTCAACACCAAGGGCCTCCTCATATACCTCCAAGGCACGGCCTGACCCTGAGTCCCTCTGGCTACAGCTGCGTAATGGGGTGCTTTCTCTCGAGATCAGGCTTGTTTGGGACAGCTTTCCTTCCCCCACGTACACACAGGGACACACACATTTAGACCAGTTGATCTGAATCAGTTTTTGCAAACTATTTTAATTAAAATATTAACTTGTTGGAATAGTCCAGGTCTGCACATGATATACATGTAAAAATGGTTACTACACAACTCTTTTTGAATACAAAAAAGCCAATATGGGATTAGCAATCATTTGGATTCAGCATTCAGTCATGCTTGACATTACACAAAGAGATGGGTTGAGAGAATTCTGTTGAAGTAGCTCAATTTAAGCCAGAGACTTTGACCAAATTCAAACCATAACAGAAGCAAAAGAATGAACCCACTGAACTTGCAGGTATAGCCTGTCCCTGCGGTCGCTGCTGCTGTTTGTGATAGAGGAGCTGAACTTCAAAACGCTGTGTTAGCACCATGCTCTGGGCACACCCTCCATGCTCACATGGTAAATCCCAATACAATTTTGGCCTTTCATTTCATTTGTGTCTTTCTTTCTAACCCCAGGAAAATACAGGTACCTTTCCTAAATCGGTTTCGCTTCATTTCAACAACACTGCAATGCAAAAGAATGACCCCAAAACATCCAATTCCACATAAAAACATAGCAGAGGAAAGGACAGGACAATTCACGGTCACCACTTGCCCCAGGGGGCAACCAGAGTCGCCTCCATGGGACCATCGCCTCATGCCAGGCTTCTGGTCAACTGTTAGTACTACAAAGCTCCTTACTAAGGGGCTGCTCAAACGTATTTTGGTAAGAGTTTCCATCTTCAGTTAGAGTGATATGCTACGTCAAGATCCTAGAAATCCCAGTTGGATTCACCGGACACCGGCAGAGAGTTAAGGATTGGGAGTGGATGTTAATTTAGCTAACGAAAGAACGTCGCCCTGTTGAGAGTACTGAACAGCAGCGAGACACTAGAGTATTTACTATATAAATATGTCACATGGACAAACACATTCGGAAAACCTTGCTTTTGAGCCCTATAAACATATTAAAGGCAAATCCTAGAGTTAGCAGCTAGTGTTTTCTTCAAGATGATTAGTGTGCAAGGAAAAAACATTTACAAAGAACCCTGGCTGGTCAGTCCCCAAGACGGAAATCTTTGCCTCAAGCCAAACTTCATCTACCTGCTCTTCCCCCACCCCCCAGTGCTGGCTGACCCAGACCGCCCTGGCACTGGCACAAGAGCACGGGGGCATCTCCAGTTCCCAGCACTAAGGGATGACACGATGCCACAAAGTCACTCGGTTAATGAGACTCCCTGACCCCTTTATCACCGTATGGATTTCACAACCTCCTTTGCTTCCTTTCAGTAGTACAGCAGCTCCAACGAGCCTCTGGAAGTAGTGCCTTCTCGCATGGTGTGATATGCTGCCAAAATATCACAGCATCTCAAGGGACTGTAAAAGTTGTGAAGTATTGCAGCAAGGAAAATAACAAAAAGGAGCCTCACATGCAGCAAGATCTACAGTGGTGGTGTGGGTTAGTCATCAGCTGGGAAAGAGTCATTGGCTCAGCTCCTCCTGGTACACTGTGGCAACTAAACATTTAAACAGTTGGCTACACTCTACATGTAAACAGGAAATTGCAACAAGCCAAAAAGGTAATAAATTGGTGGATGTAGTGTAATAATGAAAAACCCAATCAATGGCATTTTGTGACTATGGCATCCTTCAAAATACCTCTGGCATTTGAGACTGATTGGCTGAAAGTCTAAACATTTCTGAATGGAGCAAAAAGGACTACGCTGGGCTCCAAGAACTATTCTGATGCTTAGCTAAAATGAGATGTCACAGTATTAGCTGTACAAGTGCATTACTTACGCTCCTCTGCCCAACCTCGTCTGAGCTACCAGCAGCACAGTCAGGGAGTGTCAAAGCAAGAATACAATTTCGAACATTTCTAGCCTGTTCCCTCCCGACAGCTTTACCGACACGCTTCTCGGGAAGCTGACCAGTGCCTTCTGAGAGAACGTTACTTCTTACACGACACAGAGCGGGCACTTGGGTAGAGGGCCCTGCTGAGCCCTGGTGTCTCTTGGCCTCTCTTCTCACCCTTCTTCCTCACCTACAAGTCTTTGAAAATGCCTCTTGGCAGCGGCAATACCCTAGAAATGTATCCAATTTAATGACAAATAAAAATGGAACAGAAGATCCAGCTGTTCCTCCCCTGGATGTTGGTTTAAAGGCAGCTCGCCTGGTTTTTGCAGGGTGGCAGTTCGAAATTTATGAACATGGGAGGAGGTCTCCATTCTCCCTCAGACTTCCTACGGCTCACGCGATGAGGGCAGTCTGAGGCCCTTCTGTCCTGTCAGTGTGATGACCACCAGCCAACTCTTCTGACTAATTGCATATATTTCTCAGACGCCCTCCCAAGACCCCTCCAAAAAGTAAAAAACAACAACAACAACAAAAAAAAACAACAAAAAAACCACCCCCCCCAAACCCTGCAGCCAAATACTATGACATCCCAGTTAGTAAACACAAAACGTAATGCTTTACAAAATGAATACAATATTCCATGTGCACCCAGCTTCCACACGTCAGCACCGCACTGAGGAGGCTGCTGGGCTGGTGTCTGTAGGCAGTTTCTGTTGGCAGACAGCTCCAGTGGAATTGCCACCCTCAGTTATTGTTTAAGTTATGTATAAGACATGTGTGAACCATTGGATATTTGTGAAGTAACACTTGTGCTCCTGCTCATGCCCTGTTCCGTCCGTCCCCCAGAAGCTGTCCGCCTCAGAGCCTGGGGGCTGTTGCGGACCCCTATAGCACTACTTCGAGGTACCCCCTGCATGGGCCCCGAGGGGTGACCCCATGGCTGGGGTCCACCTTGCATTGGATGGCCCCAAGCTTGTGGTGGGCCACCCATGGGATGACCCCAGTGAGGTCCTGCACCCCCAGTAGGATTGTGGGACCAGCCAGAAGCTCCCGGGTAGCTGTGGCTGAACGCCTCGGGGGAGAGATTAGAAAGAACCATATTACTAAAACCTAGCCTCATGCTTTCTGAGTCAAAGGCTTCGATCTCGCGAGCTTGACGCTCCAGCAGGCTTCGTATCCGTTCGGTACGCTCGTTCTGCAACGCCAGCATCTCCTCCTCAATCTAGGAAGGAAAAAAGAAGAGAGAGTCTGTAGCAGTAGGACTCCTTTACAGGCATGGCCTCAACTCTTTGAAGGACTTGTAACAGCAAGCTAACGAGGAACCTTCTCCCCACGTTTCTATGTGAGACTGGATCTAGATCAGGTGTCCACTGACACACAATCTGTTCTGAATGGTAAGTCCCATAGACCTGCACGTGCCAAAGCATGGTGAACACCAGGTGGAGGGTCTTGGTCCCCGTTCCCTGGTGAATACAGAAGTTTTAGGGGTGCAAAGCCAAAAATCTGCAGCCATACTAACAGCTTGACATAGGTTAATCTTTTAAGATGCAGCAAAGTCTACCGCTTCCATAAAAGCCTACTGGAAAAGCACCTTCAGATACAGCCAAGCACAGTGCCTATACAGTCAAATACCTGCCAACACAGCTTAATGTGACCTTTGCTGTTGGTAGCTGAATCTGATGATGCCGACTGCTATTTTCTCCAGGATTCAGTGTACGAGCCCACATTCAGTTTCCTCTCCAACGTTCACTGGCCAGATTTTCTTAGCTCATGTTTATCGCTTCCTATCTACCCCTTTCCTAAATTGGTTTCTCATGTTTCATTACCCTGATACTTTCTCCAGGGTGTGTGGCTGAAGAAAGCAGGCAGTGATGTTTGAATTGTGTGGCAGATTATTAGCTGGATGATATGCAAGCTGGCAACTCCAATTTCTTCCCCCTAACGCTGTTCCAAATCAGTTTCCAACGGTACTTTGGTAGGGGCACTGGGATCAGCTCTAAGTACAGAAAACATGGGGCTACGGCTTCCTGACACCCATCAGACAGGGATGAAAGCCTCCCTTATTGAAATCTTTGCAGTCAGGTGGAGAACCAAAGAATTACTCCTTTATCTTCTTGCCAGCACTGAAAAAGCTACTTTTGGCCTCAGTGAAAAAGACCAAATGGGTAAAAAGCAGCAGCCAAGACTTTTAGCATAGCTCACTGGCATGTCCCCTGCTGTCAGCAGCAACTCGGCCAAGAGGTGTTATCTTGGTCTGTGCTGAAGGTACTGGGCAGAGCTTGTACTTGTAAGCGCTCTCTTGCATTAGTCAGGGAATATACAAAGTGATTTCATCTGGAATTTAGGAAACAATCTGCTCCAGCGTGAGTCATCTCCTGAGCCATTTGGGGCTTTCAGAAACTGTCTTATCCACTTGCCTGTTTCTTAGTGCTGGGTGAGTGACACTGTCTCTCTCCATGGAGCAGCCTTGCTCACTCCTGCTGAAAGCCACAGAGCGGTCAGCTGCCTTGGAAAAGACAGAAGAGGAAGAAAGTGCCTTCTCTAACGTTAGCTCTTTAAAATGCTCCACTTGTTTTTTCCAGTCCTGCTATCTAAGCAGAATCTTCCTCTTCCTTTTTCAAAACTACAGTGTCTTCAGCATGTCCAGCTGCTCAATTTTCAGGCTGTGTGACAGCGTAACACACAGGACTTCGTGCGGCTGAACTTCACAGAAAGGCATGCCTAATATACCGCATTAAAATGACATCACTTAGAAACGACCTCAGGACGCAGGACTCTGAAGATGAGGTGTCTGAGGCACGTGGGAAGGAAATGAGTAAAGCTGAAGTCTTTTAAAGACACTCTTGGGACATGCTCACTACTGGTGCAACACAAACAACATCGCATCAGGGTATAGCTTGTACAGTGCCTCAGTCACTGGCACTTAAAAGGTTGTGCGTCGATGGGGCCGGCTACCCCCTCCTTAGCCTAAGTCAGACATGTGTGCTCTGGTGAGTTACTATGGTGATGGGCACCATCAAAAATAAAGAGCAGTGTGCCGAGAAGGAAGCACGGCCCTACGCACTCCCTAACTTCTGGAACCTGGTTTATTATTGAACATCAGGGACTGACTTTGCCACAGGCGAGGTATATATTTGTGCAGATAAATTCAGACATTCATCTTACGCACATACCTGCCCTTTCCCTGGCTGCCAGTTTCAGTTAGCACAGGCATGCAAATACCGGGTGACATTGCTGAGCGATCACACCAGGATACTCGCTACTCAATTCTCCCAAAAACAGAGCAACACTCCTTCCCCCAAAGAATACCCTTGCAAAAGCAGGGCACATCTACCTTTGCAGCCACACATTTTCCCTTAAGCTGCTGCTAAGTGACTGTAACCCCATCAAGAGAGAGTCTCATTGCTGGCCCACAGCTTTGTGACTTGCAATACGCTAGCACTGCGTGTGTTGCTAAATAAAGGCTCCCACCTATGGAAACTGAAGGACTATCCAATCTTTTGCTGTTCTAATGCAGCAGTCGCATAGGGACACACAGGGCACACAAACACACAGAGAAAAATCATACTAGGTCTTAATTTTGTCATCCTTTTTTTCTATGACGTAGCACTGCTAAGCTTCCTATCACCATTAGTGATGCCAAACGCTTTGCAGGGGCTTTCTGCGTACAGAGACTCCAACCCTGGCTCACACTGAAGGACTTGTACAACATTATTATTAGTTGATGTGCGTTTCCTTCAGTCACCGGCTCTGCTTCAACTTTTAACATGCAACACAACATATGCTGCTCCCACAGCCAAGGAGCAATGGCCAGCAGCAGGCTCGCTGCGGCATACTGCTTCCCAGAGCTCTCGTCAGATCGTGCCGCCAGAGGGCAATGCACACCCAGCATAAATATAGACTCAAACACAGGGCTGCGACAGGAGCTGTCCTCTTCTGGACAGGAGCAAAACAACCAGCGATGGGGTCTAAAGACAGCTATTACACACGCGAGTGCCTCACAGGAACTCTGTTTTCACAAATTCAATTACACCCAGAGATTCGCGTCTAGTTGCAGGAGACCAAAGCACAATAGGACTGTGCCGTCTTTTCAGAGATGCTTCCTCAGCTGACCATGAGGTGGAGCAGTTTTATTCCAGCGAGGGCACTCTATCAGCCCAGCATCCATCTGTTAGCCTCTGGGAAAAGTTAAGCGTGAAGAACCTCTAGGCCACAGAGTAATTGCCCTAATTTAATAATCGCCGATCAGCAAAGTTGGGCACTGTTGTGTGAATTGCCACGGCTGGCACCCACAAGGCAAATCAAAAGGGAAAAAATTTGCAGGAGGAAGGCAAGGCTGACTGTGTATTTGCTTTCACTGACTGGTGCATTACGCATCCCCTGGTTTGTGTAGGGCACTCACACATTTCTAGACACACCACGTGTCTGGCACTGCATAGAAAAGCATACTTCAACAAGAAGCACCTTAATACACGTAGCCAATTACAGGCTGAAATCTGGGGAGCAGCAGGTCACCCAAGCCTGTGGGTGCGGCTGCTTCAGTTTGCTTAGGGAAATGCTGCAGACAGCAGCAGCTCCGTAACAAGCGTCATTTCATAGGGAAACTGCAGCTTGGTCTCCACAGACCAACAAACAGAGCAGAGCTGCAGTAAAATAATACTGCCATAAACCACAGGGTTTTAAATACATTTTCCACCCCCCTCCCTCCCCAAAGATACCTATTTGCTTATACCATGCAAACTTCAACAAATTCCCTAGGTTGTTATTGTCTGTCCTCTAATGAGCTGGGGAAGCTAATCTGCAGCTCAGAGACAGAAAGAACAGTTCACTCTCCCCTCTGCCCAGAGAGGCACGGCTCCCTCTGGCACGCTTCAAGCAGCTCTATCCCAGCCAGAAGCTGCTCACATAGGACAGCTGAGCTGGCAGAAAGTTTAGCCTATGTGCCACTGAGCTATCATCCCAGAGAGGCAACTACCCAAATGATCTGTGTTACTATATACAGCAAGGTAAAAGCAATTTCTCTCTCTATTGATAAGTACAATACAATTCCAGATCTGAAATACGGAGCGCGCTAAGGATGCTTGCATGGCCATTTTACCTTCTGCTCAAGGAGGGCCCGACGGAGGGATACCCTCTGTTCGAGATCACGCAGCTCCCGATCATGCTGGGCTTCTGCCTGCATCTTGATTTTACTCTGATATGCATTCAGCAGCTCCAATTCTTGCTGCAGCTGCATCTTCAAAACCTGGCACTCTGCTTCCTGTGCTTCATCCAAACGCAGCTGGGAAAAACAGACAATAGAGACGTTTCAGTATGGGGTAACCACTCATGACACTCCAGGGGAGGACTGCAAGGAGGGGGGAGAGAATGGGATGGGACTTTGTTTTCTTAGCAATACAATTGGTCTCTATTGTACTTCGTTTCACTGAACAGAGGACCTATAGTGACAAAGACCGGTGACAGCGAGCCCACAGCGCTGACGCGAGTGATGCTGATGAGCAGTGGCGCCTCAGGAACCACGATCCATCCTGCAGAGACCAGACTGCTGGAGGTGCTAATATCCACAGCTCTCCTTTTGCTAGAGGCAAAGAGAAGATCTCTTGCTCTGTTCAGCTGGATTGATCAATTACCTGTACATGGCAGACTTAAGTCTGTATCCCTGCCAATGCAGGACTTCAGGCGAAAGAATATAATGACATAAACCTAAAAGCAACATGATGCTGAACTTTTAACCTTCCCATACATTAATTAAGCCCGCTACCCTGCCTCACAGCACCAAATTTGTACAGAGTGATGTGAGCAGGACGCAATACGCAAGAAATGCAAAGAAAACTGCACATTCAGTTGTTAGCAAGGACTCAAAGCATTGCTCATATGGTCATTCCTTAGAGAAGAAATCTCTTAAAGAAGGAATCACAGAACTTTCACACTTTCAACGTTATTTCAGACTTACAGTCAAAACTCTGGACTCCTCCATGACTCAATGAGCATTTTCCACCAGAGGGACATGCTTTGGTTGGTATCATTGACAAATCAAAACCTAAATGACTTAAGACAGCAAGCTGCACATTATTTAACGATGCTCTGACAGGGACATTTATGTTGTCAGACTTCATGCAAAAGCAGTCCGCTGGCCACGCAGATGCATCACTCTGCATCTCTGCAACAGCATCTTCAACTTCAACCTGCCTGAAGGGAGTAATACCTCTCTCCTCTGTGTTTGAACGCTGCTTTTTAAATACAGAGGAATGACTGTGCCGGGTACGGCGCGTGTAGCAAGGAAGCAGATAGCCTGCTATCAGGATACAGATTGGTTAAAATGCAAACATCCCTATTTGGCTGAGGAACCCTGGGTCCCTCGGAGGCGACTCACAGCTTGTGTAGAGAGCATTTCATTAATGCTGTGATCATACTGCTCAGCCAGGATAGCCAGCTTCCGGGTCTGCTCCTCCTTGAGCCGTTTGAGGACAGCTTTATGTTCACTCTTTGGCGTGGTCTCCAGCAGATGGTTTCTCAGTGCTTTGTACTGTCTGGTTTGGATCTTGCATGTATCCTGAAACTGCTTCTTTATCTGTAGTTCTTTTGACTGGAAAGATGGAGGGGACACAAACAAAGAAAAAAACAGCATGTTTCAAATGGGAGAAATATCCATTTGAATGGATATTTACGATTACATTAAGGATATGAGTTCAAGAATCCACAAATGTATATTAACATCTACAGTGCAAGGAGGGAAGCAAAATACACAAGAAGCAATGACTATTGCTGCAGCTGCTTTGACACTGCTACTGTGCGAAACAATTACAATACAGAGACTTTTATAACAAAGCTCCAGCCTAAATACAGCTGTCTGCACAAAGAGCCTCACATTTGTCACTGGACTGGATCCAGTCCTGGGTGTTGCTTTTCAAGAAAAGTTCTTGAGGGACAGGACTAATATTTATTAGCACCGAAAAGCCATACTTACACATGACTGTGTCTGTATGACACATATATATGAACAGCACTTAATGTTATGAAAAGAAGCAGCTCGGTGCATGGGAAGGGACAGGGAAAAAGAGCAACGCTTTTTCCATTGAGGGTTTGATGAAGATAAGATGTATTCTAACCCTTGATATTAAGAGCCTGGTTTTCATAAAGATACTCCAAAGTGGCTGGGAAAGATTAGACACTTGAAGACGTACACCACAAGCAACATCAGCATTGCGCTAGTCTAGCAAACAAAACGATTCCATGGTCCCAGCGGAGGCTTACTGGAGACTGAGTTTTCCCTTTGCACTTTGCTAGCATTTCTGTATTGTTTAGAGACGTAACTTTGTGATTGCACACCGGCTTTGGAAACATAAACCCTGGAAAAGGTATCTGGATCTGATTTTGCTGTATGACCTTGAGGAAATGAATTATTTTTTTTCCTTTCACCTGCCTTACCTGCCTCCAGAGCAGCTTGTGAGGGTTACCATCTACTAAGTGTTTTAAGACCCTGAAAAGAAAGGTGTTCTGGAGTTTCCCTGTATCTTTCTACAGGAGGGCCTGCAGGGATGCTTCTAACTAAGCAAAACCCAGAAGGGGTGAGTGATGGTGGTTAACTGACAGATAAGAAAAACTAACAGCCATGGTAAGAAAAAACAAACAAACAAAAAACCCCTCTAAGCCCACACAGCAGAGCAACCAGAATACAATCTGGGTCATTCCCACTGCCAGCCACCACGGTCAAATCCTGAAGCACTGGGGGCAGGAAGAGAGCATAGGAATAGATTCCTGTCCCTTGAATAAGTTGGAAGAGCTCTGGGATCTGAACCAGCACGGCAGATATATGTGCATGTCTCCTGTCAGCTCCTCCGCTGACTGCTCCTGGCACTAACTCAAGGCTCAGCAGGGTAGGTGATAAGCGCAGCACTTGTAGCTACCTAGAAAGATGCAGTGGGATCAGACAATATATCCAGCCCAATTTAGACATCAGCATGCTTTGCTGCATGAACCAACAATTCCACTTTGCTTATCTGATGCAAAAATCAGGCCAAAGATGGGTTTCATTCAAACCAAAACATACAGCATGGAGAGGAATACATTGGCTTTACCCTTTCTAAATTCATGGGAAGTTATTTCCCTCCAGGAAACCTTTAAGGTTGTTTCTCCCTGCCCTTAAGGGAAGTGTCAGCAGGTTACACATTCCCGTCAGGGACCTGGTCACAGCAAAACACCAGCATTCTATTTTGTCCTCACTTTCTGTGAAGTTTCGTTTGGACACCAGACTCTGTTTACAGGCTTCCAATCCAAAGGCTCGAACAACAGGAAACAGAAGGGAGGGGTAAGATTTCCAGTCAGACTTCTGACAAGATCATTTTGACCTAGTATTGTGAAATACCAGCAAGAGGGTATTTGCATCACAATTAACACGCTCGAAATAATAACAGAGCAGTTTCCACTGAAGGGTGAATTCTAGTTATCGGTCCTTCTGGTGCTCTAATAGCGGCAACAGACACTGACCGTTAAAAGTCTGCTTTCGGGACAAAGGGCCTCACTAAATAACAAAAGGAAAGCCTGAAACATGTGCCCTCGAGGGAAAACGTTGCTGGAGAAAGAAACTGAACAAACAGTCAAATTATCTATTCAATTAACAATACTTGCCTGCATTAGTCAGAAACAAGAGAAGGAGTTAATACTAGGGAACAGGCTCGATAAATAGGGGATTGTACTACAAACCGAACGGTTGTCCAGCAGGCTGCATTATTAGCACTATGCGTACGCAAAGGTGCTGGATTGACAGCTCAAGCCTGAAATCCTTCACTAATCGCAGAACAGCCACGCAAAGCAAAGCGCAAGCTTTCCATGCTCCCCGCAAAACGCTCCAGCCCTGTCCTCACTGGAAAAGGGACGGGGTCGAAGAGCCTGCAGACGTGCGAGGGCAGCCAAGCCTCTGCAGCACAGCGAGATCGCTGATCCTGCTTGTCCTGACTGCCAGCCCCGCAACGAGAACGGACACACTGCCCACTCGTGTTTGCACCGCATCACCTTGGGGAGGCAGAACTCATTCATGCTAATCTCAGAAGGATCAACCTAATACAGCTGCTTCAGTTTTATTCAGCTCAGAGTGCAGCGCAGCTTCACTGTGAAGTCATCAGCTATTTATACACTATATCCTTGGAGATTCTCAACAGCGATCAGATGGTCCCTTGTTCTCACAAGCTAGGTTTTCACTATTTAATATTATTCTAATATTGACAAATCAGGTATTTTTTTTTCTTGCTGAAGTTCTGTTTTCAAGTTGGTTATTTTCTCTGTAAGAAGATAACTTGCAGGTGGTGAAAACTAAGTCAGATGGGAAATATCACAAAGAGGAAAGACCTAGAACAACAAAGAAACCCCATGCTCAGTATGCCATCCACTCATTTTGTTACTGGCACAGCTGAACGCTGGGTGGAGAGAAGAAGTCTGCCTCCTCAAAGGAAATGTACCAGGCAGCTTTGTGAAAGGCCTTATACTCCCTTCTCAGACACTTCTGAATAAACCACTGGACTTCTTTGGATGAAGTGAAGGCTTACAATGAAAACACTAAGAGCCTCAATTACAGAAGCCCTATAGTTCTGGTCAGCCACCGCAGCTACAAGGGCAGTGCGAGAAACCCATGAGAGCACAACCCAGCAAAGGTCAGCGGTAGGAGCTTCCTGAGGACACTGCAGTTGGCTGGTATCTCCCTCTCTTCCCCTCACACTTGCTAGCATACTAGCCTGAACATGAAAACAATAACAAGGTGAGCTAGCCAAGACCGATAGCGTAGTTCATTTTGATGCACACAGCAACACAAAGCTGGTTTTTTGTTTGTTTTTTTTTTTAAATGGCACTACTTCATTACAGAAAAATAGATTTTCTTCCTGTATATGGGGGGAGAACAGGATCAGAAAATGGTGTAGGAGGAAGGTAGTGGGGGGGAAAAGGCACTGCAAAGATTAAATGCATTTTAAAGTACCACAAAAAGGAAGGCACATCGCTGAGAACAATAGCTTTTCAAATAAAATGAGGGAATTGTGCTGCTATGGCCTGCCTACAATACACTGCAACCCTGATCACCATTGCTATGGTTTGTACGTATGGTGCTCGTAGGGCTGCAGTTGTACCCTGGCAGTTACACAACTTGACAAATATGACACTATTTTTTTTAAAAAAGGTATTCATTACAGAATGAGACATCTCTTCAAATTAACGAGCTTCAAAATACCTTGGACCTGCATACACTGCAAATGAGAACTGAGCTGTAATGTACCACTTTTCCACCACCACCAGCAGCTCGCACCCAGTGCTCCTACATCGCTTAGTACCTTCAGGCTCTTGGGCTGCTGCCGGACCTCCATGACATGCTTACGCCTCAGCTCCCGCTCCCGGCGTTTGTTGTATTCCAGCTGGTTGGTGAGCTCAGTCTGGTGCTGGAGTCGGATCAGCTCACAGCGCATCTTCTGGATGGTACTGAGATGGCGGAACTCCAGCTCCTGCATGGACTCGTGCTGACGCAGCAGCATGGCGTGCTCCAGGTCCTTCTGGGTCTGCCTTTTGTTTAACTCCTAACAGGAAGACAGAGGGAATTATTAGATTCTTTGTGCTTACTTGGATTTCCGTTCACAATGTGACATTTCACTTTGTTCACAAGGGCATTTCTCTCTTTCCAAGGCATTTGAGGACAGAGCACCGTTTCTACATCTTATCAGAAGCAGACAGCACCGCCACCAGTAATTTTTCCTTCCTCATTTCACTTTTCTTCTTCCTGTTCTAGATGCTCAACAGGATTCCCAGTAAGCATTTTGTGGAAAGGACTGTAACTGTTGTGTCTGTTGATTTTTTGGATCTAACAATTCTCCCACAATAGGGCACTAATCTGAACATTTGATTCTGCACGATCCCCTAAATGCCACAGGGATTACCAGATGGTGTTGCAAAACATATCGAACCATTATTTTACCAGAAGACTTCAGATGTGGTAATTAAAACTTCAGTGAGATCGGAGCTGAATGGCAGGTACTCCTGGGAGACACATTTCACACAGGTGGTTCCAGGTCTCATCTCTGCCTATTCTCTTACCTCCCGAACCAGGTCCTGCTCCAGATTATGGCGGCCAAGGAGCATCCGTCTCTTAAAGCGGCGACACTCCAGCTCCAAGTACTGTCTCTGACGCCTCAGTAAGTTGGCTTCTTCCTCTGCCTGGAAATGCTGGATGTTCTCCTTCTGCTTGGAGAGCCACTCTTGCTTCTCCTTCTTTGGAGTGCTCTGGTTTTCATTCAGCTCCTGATAACAGAAAGGTAATTAATTGTGGAATAGTCACATTAAGCTCCTCGGCCCTGAACAACTGGACGGACCTGCTTAATAAACTACGTTTCAAAGCCGTTCCACCTTGTCTTCTCATGGCTGGTACCATCCCAGCCTCTGCAAAATGCATCGTATCGCAGATCTAAGGGAATACCAGGAGACAATTGACAGTGGAGCAAATTTAACTCCAACTTTTTTTTTTTTTTGCGCTGGGCATTTTAACTGGCAAAAATGCTGGTTCATGTCCACAGTTTCCAGGCATATATATCAGCTCAAAAAGTAAAAACGATGGTTTGCCACTGAAAACAAAGACACTTGGAGGTCCTGCCATACTGCCTGACAAATGTTTTTACAGGCTCCCAGAGGACTGAGAGGAGGAAAGTGTTGTCATCGTGTTGTTCAAACAAAAGTCCAGCCACGTGAAGCACATTAGACATTTTTTGTCTTGCTTGATCAGAACACGTACACATTTTATAAATAACTCATCAAGGCAGAGCCACTCACTGAGATGCTGTATCTTACAAAAACAATATAAAGAAGTTCACGGGTGAAACTTAATGCCACAGTTTCCACATTTGTATTAAATTCAAGATATAGCTTGAAGCACCTTTGGCAAAAGACTCTGCTTGCTTGAACTGCATACTAGAGATGCCCATGCAGTAACTAGACTTGTCGTGATACACTTCAACTTATAAAGTATGAGACAGAACTCCTCTGTATTTCATCAGTGTTTCTTGGTGCTCTGTGATCTACTGCCCACTTAGAAAAAGATTCTATGCTGTTATAAAGAGCCCACGCTACTATAGTTTTTGTTAGATCTTTCTTGGCTCTGCTGCTCTTTAGCCTTTTTTTCTCCTGGGAAATGCCTAAGTTTGGGAATATTCCCCTTTGGAGCAAGTTCCAAAGTTGCGTCACCCAAGTTGATGGTTGAGAACTAAATGGTTCTTTCAAAAAAATTATTTATAGTGCTTACGGTTTCAGCCACTCCACAAAAAGAATCAGGAAGTTTGATTCTACAGTTTCTTTGCATTTCACAGAGTTCATGATTTTCACTACAATACAGTGATTATTAAACTATCACACAGCTTTCTCCATTAAAATTTAATAGTGTTTTATAGGTATTTTCCTTTAAAAAAATCCCCAGGTCATCTTTAGCAGCAGCAAGAAAGCAGAGCAGTACAGAAACATTGTTTAAGTGATCAGAAACTTCACTAACTGCTGCAGTGCATGGTCAGCATCTGCAGCAACAAGGTATGAGAAAAATGCTCGTGACGTTTCTTAAACTACGTTTTTTCATTCCTTAGGATTCCCAAATTTGTATGTTTCTGGCTCAAAAGTAATATTAAACAAGGGAGAAGTCTGTACTTTCACAAAATAAACATATAGGTGCCAATATATAAATAATCCCTCTTACTTTAAGGTCAAAGATAGGAAACAAATACAGTGTGTACAGGACTCAGCTTATGAAATGCAGAACCTGCTGCAACCCAGCGAAAGTTCTCTTGTGCACAGTGGCACTTTTATTTCTGGATGTTCACCGCTCTTGCACTGTATCATCCACTGTACTATATTCACATTTCTCATTACAGATGAGTTACCTCTTTCAGCTGCTCTTTACGGAGTTTATATTCTCTCTTCTGGGACTCCAGGAAACTGTTCAATTCTTTTTTCTGCTGGGCCTGAATATGCTGTTGAAACTTCTTTTCTTCGTTGGCCATCACTTTTGCCTACAGCAAATCCAGCAGCAAATCAGTCTGAGTCCCAGTGGATTACAGCTCGTGTTCCATTTCAGCCCCGAGACCCGGAACTCACAGTACAGTCACCGCGATACTCACCATGACTCTGAACAAGTACGAGTCTCAGGAGCTTGCCCTAACCCTCTTCTCATTCCAACCCCCCATCAACGCACCCAGTAGGAGTCCCTTTTCAGTGCCTCATTTCCTCAGCCCTATTGTTCAGTTAGTCTCACCTAACAAAGTCAACACCTCATGATAAACTATATCCTTAGCCCTCCACCGAGAGATCCACGATGAACAAAGAATCAATAATAATCACTGTAGGCGGCACCACTTCATTATCAATTATTTAAAAGCATAAACCCCCCCATATCCATAAGCAACTAGATGGTGAACATTTAAGCGTAGCTGGCGTGTTTCTCTGCAGGCTCGTTTGCCTCCATAACACTCGATGGCAGTCAGTTATTGACAGCGTATACATGGCACGAGAAAGGAAAACCCTTACAGTATTTTTTCCGGGATCAGTATACTAACATTTAGTATAACGCACTGTGATGAAGGACATACCTTTCCTCTAGTTACATAAACCCCTTAGTGTAAGGAGGTGATGTATTAGCCTTTTTCTAATTACCAATTTGCTTGGCTCCTGAAAACAGACATGTAAGAGACTACAATGTCATCTTGTCATCGGTGAGGGGAAGTGGACAATTCAATGTAATTAACAGATATAGACTGGTCTGCTAAACCGTAATCTCCTACCTCTTTTTCCATGGCTGCTTGGTGCTTTTTAATTAGCTTTTCCATTTCTGCAGCAAAATTGTTACGCTGTGTTTCAAGATCTTTGTCCAACCTGAGGCGATGCTCGTCCATCTCTGCCTTCAGTTTATTCTCTAATGCCATCAGTTGCTTCTGGTGTTGCCGTCTCATACGTTTATAGCCAGACATCTGCTCTCGGAGTTCAGAGTCTTGTTCATGTTCCTGCATTTGCCTTGTCACCTAGGAAGGTAACCACATCGAGCCAAAGTAAGTTAATGCTTCTTAATCTGCTTTTCAGCAGTCTTCAAACCACAAAAGAAACGTATTCAGTAAAGAAATATGATTTTGTTGTAAAGAAAAGCATACATCCTAATGGCAGAAGAGCAGATTAAAACATGAATTCTGCTGTAGAAGATAAGCTCACACGGGCTCCAGCAGAAAAATTGTGCAATTGTTATAAAGCTGTTACTAAATAATGTCTTTTTAGCCCACTGCAATGAGCATGCATATATACACACATAACACACACAAATATACATAATATGCATATGAAAATAAAAGTCAGCTTATTATTATGAACAGTTTCCTGCATTCTGCTAGGCATATTGGGTTTGAAAATATCTAGTATACACAAATGACATTTGTGACATTTACAGGTGTCACATTTAAGCTTTTATTAACTTACATTAAACTATTTCAGTGATAATATCTCAGTCAACGAGGACAGCTCATACTCTGATGAAATCCTAACAGCTCTAAGTAGTTTCATAGCCCTGTGTTCAAAGGCATCCCCTCCCTATACAACTTCATCAAAATAAAAACCTTAACATACCAGCGATGCTGTGCGTATAGTAGCAAAGTGCTCTCGGTTGCGATAATGAGACTTGTGGCGAGATACTTGGGGAGGAGACTGGGGTTCGGATGCCCTTGTTCGAGGATCGGATTCCTCTCTGTAGTTTTCTTCCTCCTTATCAGCAAACATTAACAGGAGAGAATATAGAGAAACTGCGTTACTAAAGATTTTTTTATTTTGGTTTGGTTCAAAAGACATCGAAAAGGAAGAAAACCCATTTCGCATTCTGCAGCCCTGAAAGATCCTCCTGATCTAGGATCCCCGCTTTTGAAAATTTCATTGCGCATTTTTATTACTAGGAGGAAAATTACTAATTAAAGCTGAAAATGAGACAAATAAATTGAAAACTGAAAACTGAGTTAAACAGTTTACTTCAACAAAACATAAAAGCTATAAAGTAGATTGTATCAAGTCAAAAAGGAAAAAAAAACCATCATCTTTGTAACCCTGAAAGACAGAGGAAGATTTTCATTACACCCACTACAGAAACACCTCAAAGCAAATTTTAAAATTTGTCATGGTGTATTCCACATCCTTATTTTGAGTTTGTCATTCATCACAGAGCGATTAGTAGTTAGATATGATATACTAATTAACTCCCCGAGGAAATACCTGCCTCTTTGTTGCATATCTGGGCAAAGAACAAAACATTCTAACCACATCTATCATTAGCCCGGGAAACGCTACTGGTTTGAGAAAAGGTGTGATAACCCCTCCATAGCAAGAGCAGCACGGTTCAGAGGGATGCTCCCCAGTATATCCTTCATCGTTGTCCTGGTTTGAGTGACACAGGACTAATTTCTCTTCTAATACTTGGGAAGACTGCACTTTTAGAAGACTCTGGTGTGTGAATTTGTGAAAGTATTTACTCTGTAGCCAGCAATGGTGCGTGGGTTTCAAGGTCTCAGTGTTTTCGAGCTCGGCGGGCACAGGGATGAGGAGGAGCGAGACCCGGGCGCTTGACCCAAGCTGGCCAACAGCACTATTTCATACCATCAACGTCACATTCGCTATAAATTAGAAAGTTTGCTGCAAAGTTCTCTCTCTCCCTTGATGGCTGCCATCCTGAGAACTTCGTGCCCCGGTGTCGGACTCCTGAGGCCTTCCCTTCCTCCCGAAGCCGTAGCGCTCACAGTGTCCAACATTTGCTGTCCACTGCTGGGAGTGCACAGCTTCCTCCTGATAGAACGGGCTGAGTATAATCTTTGTATACTCTGTATTGCTATCGGGATCAATGTTGGTTCTTTAGTGCTATTAATGTTAATTATCTAATCTTACTCTATTAAACCTGTTCATACTTCAGCTCCCGGGTTTCCTTGTTTTTCCCGATTCCCTTTCCCGGGTGGGGAGGGGTCATCGGGTGATAGAATGATTGTCTAAACGACAATAAATTGTTATGGGTCTCTCAAACCATAACAATCGTGCAGAGGTAAAGCAGGGGAAGTGGTTTCACAGCGTGCCACAGCCAGAGCGCTGCACTTCTTTTTCTGGTTTGTGTTTTTTTTGTTTGTTTGTTTTTTGTTTTTTGTTTTTTGTTTTTTTGTTCATTAACCAAATATTTGAATCAAGTGTTGGGAAGCTGGGTGCTTCAGCAACAGATTTCAATCACCACTGAGGGTCTTATATTTAAGAATTCACTAACTGGGAGGTAAAAAGCAGGAACTCTCACATCCTTTTGTCCCATGAAGCAGTGCTCTGCAAGTTAAGAGCATCCACTAAATAAGCCTATTCACAAGCTGCCATTCCAGCTCCTCACGGTAAAGCAAACCGGTTAGGAAACAATGCGATTAGCAAAATAATTTTTAGTGAATCAACAGAAACAAATTATTTTTACAGCAACCTTCCGAAGTTTCCAGTGCACATTACTATATTGGGACACAATATCACAAACTGCAGATAATGATTTAGGATAGGTAGCACTTGACTTTTTGTCATCGTACCAACCAAATTCACTCCCATTTTATACCTTCAAAGCTATCCAGTAAAAATCCAATGCTTACCGGCTTTAAATGAATGACAGAGCTATTTGACATCACGGTGTGGTCCCCCTCCATCATATCCAGCTCACTCTTATCATCCGAGGCATCTGGAAGACTGTTAACACTACTGCTTTGGCTACTGGCACTGATAGACATACTAGGAATGGACTGATTACTTCCGACACTATTCACTGTTCCTGTCCTGCCAACACCATGATCTTGTTCCTAGGAGAAAGGAATTATTAAGAAAATCCAAATCTATCACAGTTGAATCTGTGGACATTACCAAATGACACATTCATTCCATTCCTTTCTAAAGGCATCTACCTGCCACGTCATGGCAGTTTCCACCCTCCAGGCATTGCCATGAAACGTTTCTCTTGTGGGATGTTGGGGAGAGAAAGAATCAACCTTGTCAAGATTAACTGGCTGATGTCAGATTCTTTTCAACAGTGAGCCTGTTAACAAGCTGAACTCTATCATGTATCAGCAACAGCGTGTCACCAGAAACTGTTCTGACACCAGCATCAGCTAAGTGCTCAGCTGGGACACTGCAGCTTGCACGGTTCCTTTCTGTACGTGAGAGAACCGCAATTCAGGAGAGTCTCAATTTCTGCATGGTGATTGCAGCATGCAACCCAAAAAAGACAAATTAATTTCCCTCACGCCTTTTCTTTCTCCCCCTGTATCTTAGACTCTGCACAACATTCTCCAGACAAAACCAGAAGACTGTCAAGGGCCTTGTATGTATGGCCAAAATAGAGGTTAACTGCAGTTGCTGAAAGAGTCCTCATGAAGGCTTATAAACAGGCAAAGAAAGCTAGGCTTTACAGAACGGGAAGCTAACTGTTCGAGCATGAACACATGGCACAGCTTCTTGCCAGCAGTAAGCATCTACCCTGTTTGTCCTTGTTTGTGCCTTGAAGTAGTGTTATTCCAAGCAGAGAGGAAGATGGAGTTTACAACCAGGTGTGCGAACAGCCTCCATTTGTTTTAGCAATACCCGAGTTGTGGATATTTAAATGACAGCATCATTCTCTGGTTCAGTGATGAAATCCAAAGTTTCTCTCACCTCCTCCTCCTCCTGTGTTTCGACTGCAGGGCCATTGTGCGCCTCCTGGAAGAGAAGCTTCTTCATTTTACGATACTGCAGGTTGTCCAGTTCTCTCACTGCATCCTTTGTTCTCTGAATCAAGTCTATTAACACTGTCTCGGGCCGCTCCCGAAGAACAAACATGTGCTGTAGAACACACAAATAGGTGAGTGACCTCTTATGCCTCCAGCACACATGCTCCAAGCATAAAAATATGAGTTCTAGTTTGGTTTTTTAGCCCTCTTCCCTGCACAGGAGGAGAATACTTCACAGCTTACATTGGCACTATTTTTAGACTTCACGATCCAGATAGATTTCAGAATGATTGCTTTCTGATGGGAGACATCCACCAAGAAGTAAAGATGTAAAAAACCCAGAAATGTTATTTCACGTACCATGAAAATGTGCTCAGTTTGAACCTAGACTTCTTTGGGTGTTGGGGTATTTAGAGACATTATCTACTCGTGGTTTAGAGGGGGAAGAGCAACAAATAGCATATAAACACTAAAAGTAACTGTTAGACTGGTTAAGTATCTCTAACCGAATGTTAATTAACTCACGAGCTAACTCACACTATAAAACCCTTCTCCTTGTTCAGAAAAGCTTGAGAATCAAATATTTGGCATACAGCTCTGAGTCATAAAATAGGCTGTGAACCTTCAAGCCCGGTCCTAGAACAGTTAGCCGTGTTACGGTCTTTTTTTGGAGATACGCACTGCAATTCACTGCAAAAGTGAAATCTTGCCTATGGCTGTCAGAAGCAGCTTTTGCAGTCTCCAGATGCTATGTGCTGTGCAAGCATGAGTCATTATTAACACCACCGCTAGTTTCATTTTGTTCCTTAGGAGAACTGCATTGCCATTTCCAACGTGTCACATTCTCTACCTGTCCCTGTAAAGTGGCATGCAGCTGTTTCAGACTATAGATATAGAAGGAATACATTCACAAACGTTTAATTTCCATCAATGTTCTCTTTAATTGCAGTGCATTGCTCAAAATAAAACCAATCTGCAGAATTCTGAAATGGCAGGACTACACACCCACACCAAAACCTTTACTTGATAATTGCATTTACTTTCTGAATACACAGTTTTAGAAGAGGCAAAAGTCCTCAGAACCATTTAAGTAAAAACATGCAAAAAGGTGATGATAAAATCTTCATAAATAGCATCCATTTCCCAATAATGCAAAATTTTGGAAAAATAGCTGTTTAGCACAAACATGGCCGGGATAAAGATCCCCCAAAATAATGTCTAGAGCATTGTAAAGAGAATGAGGAGTTAGCAAAATTCTGAATG
Source organism: Pluvialis apricaria (assembly GCA_017639485.1). Taxonomy (NCBI): domain Eukaryota; kingdom Metazoa; phylum Chordata; class Aves; order Charadriiformes; family Charadriidae; genus Pluvialis; species Pluvialis apricaria. Next base: position 5,611,232 of record CM030024.1, read on the forward strand.
CCACTTGATGTCACAAAGGAAACCCATCAAAGCCACGCTTAAAATAAAGCAGCTGTAATACCTAACTTATATGCGAGTTGCGTTCACTTGAGAACATGTCTGCTTTTTGCAACAATCTACCACACTGGCTTTGTTTCCAGACTAGAGCAAGGAAAATCAAGTATCGGCAGCATACACGAGCACAAATGAGGAAAATAAAAAGGCTAAGAAATAAAGCAGGTGAAAACCTGCAGACAACTGAGGCTTATTCATGTCAAGGAAAAGTATGGGGAAGAAAACCGGCTTTCCTCTGCCCTCTTTCCCCCAGGGATACTATTAGAACAGCGATTTTCAGTTCTACGTGTAAAGCGCATAGGTGATGGGAGAGGATAAAATGCCTTTAGGGGTATATATAGCATAGAATAAAGAGGGAAGTAATGAAAGGTATTTGTTAACTAATGCATGGCAGTGCTGTCAGGATTAATTATAATCACCGGAAGGATAGACTGAGCTTAAGAAACTGAAACTCTCAACAAGTTGGTGGTCATCCAGTGTCACTTGCTGGGGCGTTTGTATACGATGAGACAAGGCTAGCTTGGAAGGTCACCTGGGGAGCGCCCGAGACACTGCAAAAGGGCAGGAAAGATAGGACCGCCAGCTCGGCACACTCCACAGCACCCTCAGCTCAAAGGTGTTAGGGATAACGGGCAGAGAGCATCGTTAACCATAACCTAATACAGTAGGTGAGACAGAAGAACATCACAGAGCATGGCCCCTTTTTAAAACCACGTGGAAAACAAGAAGAACAAGCAAGCCAACCTTCAGAAGCTCCTCTGATGTAGGCCTGTCTTGAGGAATTTTCTGGAGGCAAGAATCTACGAAGTTTCGAAAATAATCAGACCTGCGGCAAGGAAAGTGAAACAAAAAAACCCCAGACATCTAAGTTAGCTATCTGGTAAGTTAATTAAAAATCAAGACATTCACGCTACAGCCTCTGACACCCCTAGGAAAGCCAAAGCCCACTGCTACTAGTATATAGATCCCTTTACCCACAGCTTCCAGACAAAATATTTCATTTAAAGAATACAAAAATATGGGCCGATTCAATGGGCCAATTCAAGAGGAATGGAGGTTCGATATAAAGGCAGACACCCATGTATCTCAGTATGAGCATCAATTCTGTCAAATTCTATATTGCTCAAAACTCTCCAAGGTCTAATCAGAGCCCCTGCCCCACCCCACCTCTGTGCACAGACGTTTCATCCGCAAACTGTATTAACGCATAATTCCTGAAATGCCTTTGGCCCCTCAGACACAGCTTCTACACTATTGTGCAATCTGTCACAAGTAAGACTTAAGGTCATGTTTTGTTTAGTAACTTCTCTCCTTCTGTAAGCTAAAATTCTGTATTTTGCCCTTTCTCCAAACACAGTTTTCAGAAGGGCAGAATTATACCCTGAAAACAGCAGCACGTCAGTTGTACAGGTTTTGTTTCTTTCCTCCCCGACTGCTCCCCCTTTCCCATCATGTAATGGGGGGTTTTGCTACTGCAATTTTTCAGCAAATTAAATTATCGCATTTTGGGGAAGAAAAATGCATACAATGAGTTGAACGTTTTGTCAAGCACCAGGGTGTGAAATAGCTTAACCAGAAAACCTCAGAAGTAGAAAAAAAAATTCTAAAAATAAGGTACAATGTATTATGTTAGAGGCCTAAGACTATGGCTCAGAAAAACATAATTAGGAAGTTTTTAACTTTTGAAATTAGTTTACTGTGTTGGCTGTTTCAAAAGACAGTTGCTGTGGCTGAGAGGCACGAAATTTTACTACTGTGCTTTATTCTTCTGAAGTTTATGCCACCAACGCCACACACAAGCGGCGTCTTCATCTTGCAAAGCAATACTTCAACAAAACAAGATTTCGGAATTGACAGCGTGGTTTGCGAGTAAAAAAACACTAAACCCCACATTTTTGGCTGGCGTGGAAGCTTCAAAAGTTTACTGACCCATGAATTGAATTTTTTGCAGGAATTTATGTTCTTCCAGCAGCATGTCCTCTTTCTGCTACATTCTAGAGTCTAAAATGCATATTTAGTAACTGGTCAATTTTGTATCTAAAATGTATAGTGAACCTAATAAGAACCTTCCAGTTGACATCTTCCCAACAGGAACCCAGCCATTTCAAGAACTCAGCATGACAAAGCACTCCATTTACAGCAATTCCCTACAACATTCCTCCCTCCGTAATACTCACCATTCATTAGACTGTAGTGTAGGGGATTCATTCTGCGCTATGTGATATAAGGCACTCATTGCGTTCATATTAAACAAAGGAGGCTTCCTTTCCGCTACACACAAAAGAAAATAATTTTTATATAGGGAGATAGTCTCATGTTTTTGCTCTTTTTTTAGTGTACATCCCTTCAAAAAGAAAACCACATCAGCAGAATCACTATTGCCCGAACACGGAACCCCAAACCAACCCTACCCTGCAATCAGACAGATATGTTGGCGTGTGTCCTATACCATTGCAGAAGATGAAAGCACTTTGAAGATCAAATGTCTTGTCCTCTCGAGCTTTTAAATTACGTGGTTTATCATAGTTGAGTTCTCTGACTCATTTTAATGTACTAAAATAGGAGTAAGTTAACAGTAAGCTTTATGCTCCGTGTTTAGCCACTATGCGTTCTTGGTTTCATACCCCGCCCCCCCCCCCCCCCTTTTTTTTTTAAACTACAGTTGCTAAAAAGCTAACAAATATTTAATTCTAACAGGACAGCAGTGACGAAGAAAAAGCTGGTTACAAGAACCATCAAATCACACTTAACTGACTAAGCACATGGGCAGGAAGTCAGTAACAGGCCAACTCTTTATACTATTTTAAGAGTTGCATTCTCTTTGGCTCTTCTCTCTCTTTCAAGCTTGTGTTACTCTTATAGACTGACACAGCATGAAAGCTTAATGAGGAAGGAGATGATCTCACTGTAACAACAAAATTGAAGCTTCATCAGAATGTTTACGGGGTAAACCTATGAAGCTCAGCCTCGCCATAAACATTCCAGAGAAGGTGGCCAGGCCACGAGGACGTTCCTACACTGGCGAAAATGCACCAGAAAACTTTCCTTCCTGAAAAAAAACCAAACAAGGAAAAAAATAATGCTACCTTTCTTATTCTGCTTTTCAATTTTGAGTCGAATAGTAGCAGTAAGCGATGTTTTAGAGATCACAGTTCACTTATCGCTATCACAGGATGGAATAAGCCCTACAAATTCCTCAGACCAGGTAAACGGAGGAGTTAAGCCTTTCCTCAAACGTAGCACTTTACCTTCTCTGATCTGTCAGACAACTAGTTGCTGCTATCTAGGATCAGACTGATTATCCATTAAACTATTTTAACTGACCCCATAAACTATTTTAACTGACTGTTCTCCCTAGCTTTTTTTCTCCTGTAACTCACCTGAATAAAAAAACAGAAGTCTTCAGGAAACACTGAAACTGAGCCCTTAATGAGGCCATTTCTAAGACTAAAGGATAATTTGAGAAGACTACTAGACAGCTCCTTTTTCTGCCTTCTTCCCATGCTTATTCAAACCAAGGCAAATGAGATAACCACACCAACCCAGCCTAGAACGCTCTACCATCCTGACCTAGTCTCACCTCCCACCACGCGAGAAGCTGTAGACGAAGCCTAACGCTTCATATTGCAAAAATGCAGCATGCAGGAAGGCACCCGGGGGTGTGGTGGCCATGAGCTCACTGCATTCCTGGAGCGCTGCAGCCAGCCAAGTCTCCTTACTCCACTCGGAGCAGGATCCTGTCATGACAGTCACACCCCTTCAACTTGCTTTATATTGGCAACCAAAAAAATCTCTGCTCTGAAGAAAGAATCTATTTCACATCCTGGAAAAAAATGAAGTTGACAGTTTGGAATGCCAGACAGCATTTTGAGCTAAACTGTGCAGTTCACATGGATTAGCGTGCTCCTGAGAGCTCTCACTGCCCGGCCGGGCTGCTCCTCCACCGAGGTCGGTTTGGAGTATGAGCAATGAGATGTGACAAGGACGGTTAGGACAGCCTCAGGTGCAACGAGCAGCACTGTACCTCACCATCCCGAGAAAAACATACAGCTAAGTGCTTCTAGAGAGCTGGATCCTGACTAAAATCAGCGTCGTGCTGTGCATGGGCTTGTGCTTCAGCAAGTGTATTTTTGCTCCAAGAAAATACTACACGTTAAATTTAAACAGAACGCCATACGAACATAGACCTTTTAAATTGACGTTCTGCTGCAAGGAGTCTGTTGTAATGGCAGTGCCATCGTTTCTTTTGGGTTTGATTTATAGGTTACCACTTCAAAACTGGATTATTCCATATATTTTTCTTTTTTTTTTTTTTTTATTTTAAAGAGATTTCCCAGACAAATCTATTCACAAGTGACGACATACACTGAATATAGCTTTGAAACTCTCCACTTATCCCAAATTTCATTACTGCAGGACTCGTTAATATACCTTAAGTTTTCACGCAAACAATATCAACTTATACCACTAAATATATTTTCACATTGGCACTTTTAATAGTTCATTTCTAAAGCTGTTCAGCAAATAGACTGTTTTTCAGTTCAAAAGTTAACTGCCTCTCCTACAGAACGCGAACACCTTCAGTGATATAGCTTGGCTATTTTCTTTGTCTATATAACTCTTTTTCTTTGGGTAATGAAAACACCAGTTCAATAAACATCAAATTGGAGACTTGGTCTTGAATTTGAGACAGCACATATAGTTCTTTTCTCTAAAATTCAAGTCCCAGAGAAACCAGGACAAGGAAGGAAGCATAGATCTTCCACACTGTATTTCAGCTGACTAAGTTTTAGGTATTAAATAACTCCATTTTATAATTTTTCAAAGAAAATCACTTACCTAACTCAATACAGGTAATTCCAAGAGACCAAACATCTACTTTGCCATCATACTGCCCTTCATCCATGGCTAAAATCACTTCTGGGGCCATCCTAAAATAGGAAATCAGTGCTCAAAATTCCGGGCAATGGAACACATCATCATCATCATCATCATCATCATCATCAGTATTTCAATGAAACAGGCTGTTTCGCTGATTTCAGCTACCACAAATAAATCATTCCCCAAGGTATCAGGAATGAACATGGGATACTGGGAACAAAAACCAGGCACCCACACTAGTACGAGCCTATACAGAAGCTGCGCGATGTTCTCCTATGCTTTGCCCAGCTCTCCATTTATGAGTATCACCACCTTCTTGCCCTCCCACGTTTCCAATAGTTTAGCTGGCTGGCCAACTTTGGTGAAATAATTATAGCATGCAGTTGTGTAAACACCACAGATTAGGTGTAAGAGATCAAAAGCATACAAGGGATCTGCAAAGGGTTTTGTTCAATGAACCTGGCTTTTCCTATGAAAGAAAAAACACTTCAGTTATTTCAACAACCAGACGCGGTGACAACATACGAGTTGTTAAAACCACTGGGGGGAGTGAGCAAAATATATTATAGATGATTCAATCCCACCTCTACCACTTAAAGTCAGGATAAGTAGAACAACAAAATATTTTTATTATTTTTTGTGAACGACAAATACAAGGATTCGCAGTTTCTTGAACTCAGAGCCTAATTACTATTTAATCTGGTTTTTGCACAGTACATTTTACCATTACCACAACTGGAAGATTACCAAGCTAGCGCCAATAAAACCCAAGTATATTAAAAACCCAAGAAACGATCCTTTTTACTTCACAAAGCCAGAAATGCATAAAACTCTTGGCTTACCAATATGGCGTCCCCACAAATGAGTTGGCAGGAGATGCTATGGAAGCAGACCCAAAGTCAGCAAGTTTCACCTGTCCTGGCTCTGTCAGCAGGATGTTTCCTGCCTTGATATCTCTGGTTATAGAATACAAATGTCAGTACTATTCCTCTCCAAAAAAAAGAAAACCTTTTATAGGACTGACTACAAAACACACCAGGACTCACATTTCAAGCTGCAGAATACCCTCATTTCCTCCTAATACAAAATCTTTAACTTTTAGGTTAATAGCTTAACAAGGCCCTTGGACCTTGGAATCCAGTTTGTCTTAAAAATCAACTTAAAATGGCACACCTGGGTAAGCTTCATAGTTCAGCAAAACCTTCTGAACCAACTACGTTCTTTATAAATGTTTTTCAGAAAGTCCCAATAGTGTAACTATTCAAACCCTTCATCCTACTAAATTGCAGGAGGTACTTCAAACACAAAGAACGTTTGCATCCCATACTTACTGTGTGCTCCTCAACATGTGTGTTCATGTAAAAATAATTTTCCAAGTATTAGCGCTTCCCCCCGCCCCAGCAATCTTTGCCTTGCTACAAGCTATTTAGGTGAACTCAGCCTGCCTTGCTATTCCCTGCTTCAGGGGACAATCAGCGTCATATCAACTATCGAAAAGTTTAGCGGATTCAAACAATTCTGCAGAAATGAACCCCAGCTGTAAGAGATGGGGCATAAGGAAACACACAGCTTCCTAGCATTTGACTACTATAAATCACTAGTTTGGGACCATATGGACACTGCAAAAAAAACCCAACACCCTCTCTGCTTACAAATATTAAATTTGGAATGAAGGGGATACAATTAAAGTCAATTACCTGTAAGTGTGTGAGACAGCAAAAGCATAACCACTTACCTATGGATCATATTGTGAGAATGCAAGTATGCTAATCCTTGGAGAGCACCATGGGTAATTGCTGCTATTTCCACTTCTTGCAATGGCTTTTTATGAACTTAAGGAAAGAATTTATTTGAAATTCAATATTAAAGAAAACAATGCAGTTTGCAGCATGCAAGCGAGTAATGTCAACAATGTAAACAGAGAGAAAATATCAAAACTTCAGTTTTACTAGGTTCAGTATGAGAAGCAAATGTAAAAATAGTTCACAGCGTAGAGTACATTCTATAATCAGATGTGATCTAACCGTAAAGAGCAGCTATTTACTATCAAAAAGAGACTACTTTGCCACCATAAACTACATTTCTGTCAGTTCTGCGACCATTCTCCCAAATACCCATTTGAGACTCAATATTCAATTTTCCGTTAACGATGCTAAATCCCAAACCCTAGAACTTTATGACAATTCACACATGAATAAATAAACTGTAGCAATACAGATAACTCTCCAGCAGCTCAGCCTTTTGTTCTGAAACGCTTCTGGCAAGGAAAGGAGATGAACAACTTACTGGCCACACATATATCTTCAAAGAAAGTTCACTTCAAGAAGCCTGATAGAAAAACGACCATTGAACAAAAGACTTCATCAAGCAAAACCCTAATACTGCTGCAGCGCTATTTTAGTCAACAGGCCTACAGTTGTTAGTAAGCATTAGGATCAACAGCACGGGTTTTCAGAAATAAATCTTGAACTGTCATGACAGGAGAACCTAAAACTCAGAAGAAAATAAATAGCTGACTGACAACTTTAAAATAATATGAGCCAAGGAGAAACTAGGCACCTAGGAAAGCCAATATTCTACAGAAAAACCATTACAGCCACACACGAATCTGGAAAACTGCAACTGTTCACACACACTCTGCCCCCAAACAAAACCATAAACTCAAGGGCAATTCTGTGACGCTGTAACTTCCTACTTCAGTACTATACTTCTGACTTTCAATCAAATAAACGCATGTGACATACCTTCTAGTAAGTCTGATGCTGATCCTAAACAATATTCCATAACAAGCTGTATGGGAAGAAATCAACACACTTGTTAGAAAACCTCTAATAGTAAATGCATGTTTTCTAGGTATCTATGGAGAAATCTAGAATTCTAGAATTTGTAGAATCTAGAATTCTAGATTTCTGTAGAGAAATCTATAAATAATCACTGCTGCATACAATGCAGACTGCCATAACAAAACAAGTATTGCTTGTAACGTAAGCCCCATCCTGGTGCTGTCACACTGATCCCTCCCACAAGGACAGCTCGAACTGGAATTAGCATAGCCTTCCTGTGTAAGACACCGAGCAACAAAACTTGTAAGGAGCACAAAAGCATATTCATAACCAGTTATGTATTGTACTGCGTATCTTATTTTATATGCACATACTTAACAGGAATGTTAAATTGCACTTAACAAGCTTATCAGAGTATTAAAGGGCTATTTAGGGATTTACTTAAGATTTTGTCCCAGTCAGATTTCAAAAAAAGAAACTAAAACTTTGTCCTACGGATTTACTTACGCTAACACATGAACAGTACTTACAATTTAAGCTATTAGTTCAACAATATGATTTCTTTAGTATATCATACTACATAAACTTTGTCAATGAGAGGTGCTACATCACGTTTTTCGTTTGACAAAACGTTTCCCCTGCCTAGCCGATCACATCTATTGCCACACACATGTTTTTATGCACTCAAACTCAAATAAACCAAATTTAGTTTGGCAAGTTTGGGGTTTTTTTGTTTAAACCAAATGTATGAAATCAATTAGGAGATGACAGCCAGAGATAAAATCAGCTAGCTGGTTTTGTCACCTGAACACACAAACGACAACAGAAGTAAACAACATACAACAGAAGAATTTAGTTAAATAATAGAAATAACGACAACTCAAAATATACTTTAAGTACAATTGTCAGTAGCACTTAGAACCTATTCCATTAAAGTACAACTGAACACTTGCTTCTGGAACATACTCAGTTAACCTGTGAAGTACTGCACCATTAACACTCAGTGGCACACCAAACATGTTTTTAAGTATCTAATAAAGTTGCTGTATTCGCCCCCCAGGCAATACAAATGAAATTCTCACCTTTCTTTACAGCAAGAAAAGTGATGGATAAATTTGCTGGCCCCCCCCCAACTCCTCCATTATTATTTATTTCACATAGTGCATGAAGCTAAATACGCTAGAACAGCACAATCACCTCACTCTGCAAGCAAAAGGGAAAATCTCCCTAAATCTTGTTTCCAAAAAACTATACTCAGTTTTGCTGAGCGTCTGTAAAGTCCTTGGCTATTCTCATCTGAGTTAGTGGAATGCAAGTGTTCAGGTGCCTCTTGAAAGCCAGCTGGAGATATTTTAAAGCGCCCTTAACCAAGGCAAAGAGAAACTCCGAGTGCCGCAGATGCTTACCCATGCCGTATGCTCCCGCAAATAGCAGCCTTTGTATTCTATACTGTTAGGGTGTTTTATTCTTTGGAGGAACTTGACTTCCTTAATAATATCCTGCCATTTCTGTAGAAAATAAAAGGAATAGAAAGACTTTATAAAACTGTTACTTTTTTTTGGTTGTTTTTAAGTTAGTATGTCATTTAATTACTTTAAAAGGCAAAACCATCTTAAGGTTCCAAATCAAAATAAATTCTCATCAACACCATGATATTCACTGCTTAACTCCTCAACAGATCTACAAAATAAGAAGCTGATCATTCAGGCTGTATGGGAAAGGTCTAAGGATCTCTCATCAATGTAATACCATATATTTATATGTACGCATAAGATATACTGGTAAAAACTTAATATCTGTGCAAGTCCTCAAAAAAGAAGCAATCCTTTTTAGGGGATATCATTTCTCTTGTCAAATCAAACATACATCCCAACCTGAAAGAGATGTGGCTGGTAAGTGTCCTTCAGCAGGATCAGCTCTCTCTCACTTAACTTTTATAGATATAAAGACCTATCCCTACTAGCAACTATATTACACTGGATGAGACTCCATTTATCAGCCGCCAAATATCTTGACTACATTCTTGATAAGGATTCTCCATGACTAGTTTAGTTTTTACAAGGACTGATTTAAAATGAGTTACCTAATAGATAAGGGAATGGTTCTGCAGGAGTAAAAGAATAAACAGATAAAGCAAAATCCAAGTTTATATGTAAGGGGAGCTTTGTCAGTGCAACTTTAAAGTGCAGAAGAGGCCACAATGTCATGTTCCGCTGTGTGCCTAGACACTGCCATGACTCCCCTCGGAGGGAATCACCAAGTCCTCCCCTTTGCTGCCCATCCACACCTCCTCAGGCAAGAGAGGCAAAAGTTTGTAAGTGCAACAGCAAAACTACAACTACCAGAAAAGATTTTCGAAAACAAATGCAGTAGCTGGAACCATTTAAGTATGCAGACATCAACGCAACAGTGTTGACACTGAAAATGTTTTTGAGAAAGCCTATCAGTTCTGAAGTTAATCAGAGGTAGAGAAACCTCACCAAAAGGTTCAAAAGCTGTTTTTCAGGTCCTGTTAATCTCTCAGCACACATTTCTTCAGGTGTATGTATGCGGCTAGGACTCATAGATGGACAGAGGTCCTATATACCCAAATGCTTTGGAAAACATGTACAACACCCAAATCCTCCTCAATAAAAAATTTAGGGTTAGAGAAATAAATGAAACCAGGGAACATGGTAGCCACATGCCACCTCTACCTCCTACACACACAGAGGGCAGATTATTGACTGAGCATTTCTCAACACCAGAAACCTCATGAAAATTACATTAGTGCTGCTATACTACTAAGCAATAAAAGCCAAACCAAGAAAGTGCCACACTAAACTTCTGTACTGGGAAGAGAGATGTGATACATTAGTCAAGGTATATTCATGATTTCCTGCATAAAAAAAAAAGCTCCGAGATCACATTAAGAGCACAGTACTACATATTTCCAGGATTTTTAATATCTTTTTAGAACAGAATATGTCCTTATTTTAGAGAATAATTGTTCCCACCAATGATAAAATCTTGTTATGGAACCAAAGTAAATATAAATGATAACTGAATGCCCTTAATCAATTCTCTTTACCTAGGCCTGAGCATAACTCTAGCAAACTTCTGAACAAAACAAATAAATATAGAAGTAAAATAGAAAGTCTTTTAATCCTGGTCTTATTACTTTCTTCAAAATAAAGAAACATATGCATTGAAGACAAACAAAAGCTATTTCTGATGCATGCACAGTTTGTTTCATTCATGTGAATAGAGTATTTATAGCTCACAGTAATTAAAACAGTAGGACAAGTAGTAAGTACAAATTATTCTTTCATCAGTACACAGTTAAACAAGTCACCGCAGTGACAAAATAGAAACACACATAGCAAATTTAACTATGAAGCTAGAATTTAGGACTGCTGGAGAGACACTGCCACCTCTACCTCCTACACAGACACATACACACGCACAGAAAGGAAGGAATAGTTCAGCTCCTTGTAGCGCAGACGATCAATACACAAAAGGCAGGCACAGAAAGCCATGAGTCGTTAGTCAAACTCATCGGAGCAAGACTGCTTTTAAGACTGGAATATAGAGAACGGAGGGAGGGAAGCATAAATGCCTTGAACAACATGGTTACAATAAATACTTCTGTTGAAAAATCATGCCACGATTTGATAGATGTCGTTTACCAGAAATAATACCAAATCAGCTGTTCATTTCACATTGGGTTTTTCAAGAATCTGTATTAGCACTTAAACATTTCAAGTATAAAATCAGTTATCTCTGTTAAGCGTCCTAGGGAAAAAACACATCTGGGGTGGCCACGAAAACACTTAACGTTTAAATCTCAGAGGCCTACTTTTACAGACCTCCCTGCAAAGACTGCCTTAATCCCTAGCTCTGGCAGCTCTTCTGTAATTATGCTGCTGTTCAGATTTTCACACTCATTCATTCACTGCTGTTTTGTTTTTGTTTTAGCTCCTCATCAGCACAGTCATTCCAGGGAAGGATGCATTCTGCCTTACCACTTTGTATCAGCAATCTTTCACTGCTGCATCCATTCCTATTATTCCTTTGTCCAGAAGCAACACGGTTATTTTAAAAGGTATTTAAAATGGAACGTTTAAGGGCAACAAGACATACTAAACTACTGGTTTTGATTTTCTTTTTTGCTCTCTACACATTTACGCAATTCCATAAAAGAGCTCTTTCTGTCTGGAAGCAGAGAGTCTTATCCATCATTTCCACGGGCAGATTAGGCAGAAATACACTGTGACCAGTAAACTAATTTGTTTTGTTTACACAGTACCCTCATTCACCTTTACAGTTACAGGAAAGATCTCTCTTGTTGTAACCCAAGCTCATTAAAATCATTCCATATAGGAAGTATTTGCAATGGTCAATATTTAATAAGCGACATGTTCTACATACCTCATTGGACTGCTTCCCACTATATGACATTTTCTTGATGGCCACCACTTCATTGGTGCGCACATCACGTGCCTGTAACATGAAAACACGGTGTATCAGTTTCTTCAGATCATGGTTTCCCACAAGATGTAAACCAAACACATTCATAAAAAAAATCTTTATTAATTAGTTAACTTTTGCGGATAGTTAAACTAAAATATCTTCCAAGGGGTGCGACTGCTGCATCTATTAGAAATTTCTTTCCAAAGTTAACAATCATCCTCCTGTTTGTGAGACATGGTATGACATTTTTCCACGCTCAGCATCCAGCAAGTCTCTGCAGGAGTCGAGTACTGTCACTTCTAAACTGAAAATCATAGCTTATAAAAGCAGCTCTGATTCAAGTAGAACAGATTTTCCCTAAATCAACTTCCCTCCCTGCCCAGGTCCGACAAATCAGATGCAAAGCTCAGCCTTCTTATTCCATTCCAAACATAAGCACCGAGGTCACAGGATGCGCAGGAGATACCTGCTCCAGACACCGGCGGCTTTCTCCCCAGTGCTCCCAAATTAGTGTCTTAAAGGAAGGCAGATGATATAGAGAGAGATGGCGGCAATCCAAGAGATCCATCTTCAGATTCCAATTCAGACTTTCACTTTCTCAGTCCAATAATATTATTATTTCCACCGCACTATAAAGGTACGTGGTTTTTCACACTTCAAGCAGACTTCCCGACTTCAGACAGCAACAATCCAAGATAAGACTAGACAAGAAGTTTTGTTTAATTTAGCACCCAAGCAATGGCTCATTCCCCTTGGCAGGAGAAGAGGCAGTGGTGCTCCACCTGGCAGGGAGGATGGCTCCAGCCAAGACCCCGGCCTCTCCTCTGTTAAGAATTTCAGCAGCAGGGGAGGGTGGTGGAAGAAGAAAAGACCTCTTAGGCTCTCTGATAAGAATAATCAGCTTGGATACGAAGCCAAATCATATAAATCAAAATAATGTGCACCACAGCATTCACTGATGACTGATGAAAAAGCTGATTTTTAATATATTTGTACTATCAAGCACAGCCTATCAGAACACGGATTAATGAAGTACTGGGACTCTGCTTTTTGTAAAAAGGTTTTTCAGTCATGTTTTAATTCTGCTGTTCATTAAAAAGATTCCCAGAATTCCCTGTCAATCTTTATTTCAACCAGTTATGATAAGCTTGAACCAACAATATTTTTAGTTTTCTTTCTGTTTGAGAGGATTTTTCCCACTGTCTCACTGGTATTACAGTATCTCTGAGGTTGGGGGGGGACGGGACGTGAATATTTTTGGTTTTTGAGACAAAAAAGGAAGAATAAAATTCTGTCTCCTAAATCTTGACTAATTAGAGACAACCTCTGAAACATTCAAATCAGTGAAGAACTACAATAAAACAGGCAAGCAAAATACTAGAGTAGAGCAGAAGGAACACAGCTCTAACAAAAGAGTGGGTTATTCTTCTGCTCCATCTGCAGTGTTCCAGTGTAGTAGGCTTCCTGTGTCAAGCGAAAGCTATTATTACACTGCAGAGCAGGGAGTATGGTAAGGATAATACCAAAATGATTCAGAGGTGCCAGACTTGCAGTTTCTAAGAAACTAAAACCATGAGGTGAACCAGCAAAATTCATGTCAATTATGAAAGAAAAAAAAAGACATTTTCTGCCACTGCAGGATGTAACAGAAACAAAGAAAGAGACAAGAGTGAACACTCTTAGCCAGTTATCGCACAAGATAAATATATCATCCCTTCTTGGGATCACTGCTAAAAGGAAAGAAAGGTAGGCACAACTAACGAGGAACTATTAAATTGCATTTTAAAAAAGGCAGGGGGAGATTTCAGGATTATATGGATTTTTCTACTTGTTAATTACTCCCACATCTATTCATCATCAACATTTTTGGTCCAGGCCGTACGCAATGAAAGCAGACTGGTGGTCAGGAGGCTATGTATTGGAAAACCCAAGCAAGCAACCCCGGATCGCGTTTGCCGAACACCCACAGTCCGTCATCGCTACAGAGGGGCTGGGAGAGAGAGGACCATCACAGCTCACATCCCTTGAATGTTACAATCATGGAATTTCATTTGCCTTTTTAGTTCCCTTGTGATCTTGAATAATTAAAAAGGACAGTTCCTAGATGAGCCACGAAGATGTTACAAGGCCAGCTAACTTAAACAATCCAAATGAACGAGGCTTGTTTTATGGCAGACATTTATGCGCATATATCCTGCTATCCTCCAAAAACTCCACACAAAGGATCAACATCTGGTGACCAGAGTAACTTCAGCAGTGATACAAGCAAAGCATGAGCAAAGAAAAGGTGGAGTATGTCATCAGCTTTGGTAGTATGCTTTTAAGCAGTTATCAACTACAATCCAAAATTACATTGATTAGAGAAAGTTTAATTGTTTGCATTAGCAGAATCAAAATCTTGTTAAAGAAACTTAAGCGAAGTTTTTTCCCTAGCTTTACAGAGGAATAAAGGACTCAAGACATACACTCCTCTACTTTAGTTCTTTATGCTTATTTAATTTGCACTGAATTTCTCCCTCCGTGTTGCCTTTCTCATCTTTTGGCTCTCTGTGTGAGGTATGGAGTACATTACACAAAACAGTTTCAGATTCAAGATCTTAGACCCGCTACTAGTAAAAAGATACTATAATATAATACAAAACTTATAGGTTAAAACTTTGTAACACAGAAATAGCAACAGCATATATTCTTTGTTGGAAACTCTCCCTTAACTGAGGAAAATAAAGCCCCCAAATGGGTTGGAGTGGTGCAGTGCACTGCTTACACTTGTGTTTTTGAGAGTGCCAAATCAGATGTACTTTCTGTCAAAGAAGCACAATCCAAACACGATCAAGTAATCGCACTCCTTAGTGAATAAACACCAACCTATAATGAACTGGTAGTCCACAATGGTGGGGAAAAAAAAAGAGAAAGAAAGGCCTAGAAATTAATGACCTTATTTTCGATCACCTTGCAGAAGGAGCTGGTAATGGGCGCTCAGCCCTTACCACAACTTCAAACTTCAGGCAGTTTTACAAACGCCACGACAGCAGCTTCTTGCTGACGTTTGGGAATGCTGTTAGTACACAGCTCGCAGGTTACCCCTAGCTGTATGCCGGTTTTCTGTACCCGTGTGGTTCATGCATGCCTCTAGAAGATACAGCATTCCTGAAAGACTTCAATAATATTTCCACATAGCAGGGAGACAGATTTCTCAGTTCCCTCCTTTTATAGCCACTCGTTAACCAAAGGGAGCAAATGAGATGAAGTAAAGGCCGCAGGTGAGTACTGTTTCGTTAGAAAACACTTCCTCCCTCAGATCTGTTCCCAGACAGTGGCAGCTCATAGTTTTAAGCAGGGAACAAAATTAAGAAGCTTTTCCTAATTAGTTCATCTGTGCTGCATTAAATTTGTGCTGGAAGGTTCCCAACATGGTCTGCTGCAATTATTAACAATGAATAGGCATCTCATAAAATACTGACACAAATGGCTTTCTGAAGGAAAATTGGCAGGTTTGGCCACACCTCCTATAATTATAAAAGTGAAAAGGTTGTCTGAGGAAAATGTTTTTTTAATGAAGGCCTCACAGTGTGCACTTTGGTTAACATACAGCAACCTGCAAATGAGGTTACCATGAGACATCCCACCTCTGGTTGAGCTATACAAGCAGTCTGGGAAAAATTCTGCTGTCCAGACGTTCATGTCAAATAAGTTTTATGCAGATGAATACTGGGATTCTTGCCTGCAGTAGGGAAGGATGTGACAGGACAAATGACAACAAAAGCACCAACATTCAGGTGTCAAACACAAAGAATGGCTTTAAGGGAGCCTGAGGGTAGGCAGGAAGGGTGAGAGAACTCAATTTCTCTCAAAGGACAAGAGATGATAAGGAGATGATCAGACCAAGAGAACTGCATTGCCAGTCAGAATCAATGGAGCAGAAGTCCATGGTTTAATTTGCAGATAAATCCCTGCTTGCAGCATAACGATGCACCTAAAAGTACCAGGCAAGGGCCACATTTACAGTTTCTCTTTTCAGTTTGTATGCAAACATCTTGCAGATACTGTGAGTCTGTGAAGGGAATGAGACTGTACAGACACAAGAAAACATCTCTGCCCCAAACAGCATATAAAAAGATTCACAGTAGTTTCTTTTCCTCAATATGTTCAAAAAAAAGTCCACGTTCACAGTTTAAAGGTAAAAAGAGACACAGCTAAAATTCACAAGTCACAGAGCTACTTACAAAATAAACTGCTCCGAAGCTTCCATGGCCAATCTCTCGGAGATCTGTGAAGAGCTTTTCTGGATCTTCTTTGAAGAAGAGCTCTGCAATTTCTGGGTCCTTCAGGCTGCCCGCTCGGCTGGTTGATGGCATCCTGCTGGGCAGTTAGCCGACCGACTATCTGGGTTTAAAGTGCTGCCTCAACCCTTGGTTCATCTGTATGAATGGAGCCTCTTCAGCATGGATTACTGCAAGAAAAAGATTGAAATCCTTCACTGATTATCCTCTTCTCAAAGAGCCAGAAACAAAGCTACAGCAGAGCAGCTTTCACTTCTTCCCGAGCAAACATCCCTGGTGCGTGAAGCAACGCAACCTATCTGCTGGGATAATGTCACAGCCCCACTGTGGCACCAGTCAAGCATTTCTACACAACACAACCCAAACTCAAGACACAAAATGAGACACATTCCGTGCTCCAGCATCTGCTCAGTCACCTGCAGAGCGGTCCACAGAATCTCTCTGACCCACAGCGATAACCAGGTTGTCACTAGTGAGCCCACATTCCCTTGACACCCTCCCTCTGAAGAGTTATGCGCACTATGTCTTGAAGTATTGTTTGAACTTTGTGCAGTGGATGACACAATTGCGCATATATATATATATATGTATCTCATGGTCTTTGCAAGACAAGATATATGGTACAAGTATGATGTGTATGAACCACTGCTGCCATTTAATAATCTGTATTTACATTTTTTTAATTCAACTCAGTATTTTTTTTCTTCCACAATTGTACTCCAGTTAAGAAGCAGCCAGTGATCAATTTTTATTCATTTCAGCATGCACACAGAGAACTCTCTAAAGCTTCTCCTTCCACAACTCAGTCAGTCATGGGCGTTTTTTGTTTGGTTTTTTTTTTTTTCTTCTCTTATCTAAATTTATGATCTCTATCTTAAAGTGCCTGCTCTTCAGAGCCTTATTCGCAACCCCCTTCTTTAGAGGAACAGCATCACGGAGACACCCACTTCCACACACGACGCACGCCTTTCTACTCTGCTTAAGCAGATGCAAACATACATTTTAATTGCCATAGCACATGATACAGCCTTCTACAATAGCCCATTGGCAAACCCTTACTTCAGAGGAACTTGCAACTTCAGGTGCCATCGGGAATATACGAAACCTTTTCTGCTTGCACGTGCATTTGCTTTCATTTACTCAAAGTGTGTCTTGGAATCTATCCAGAATAAAAGTATACTTTCAAGTTGTGTTGAAATCTTACTGTGTCTTTACAACAGGTGAAGCCAAACAACCATTACAAGTAAAATGCACTTTTCCACACCCCTCCGGGATTTCCTCTCAATTCCCTTTAAACGGTCACCAATAAAAACAATTCTGCGTCACTGGCAAACAGCTAATCACACAGCTCACTCCTTTCCAAAAATCCCTGTCTGGTCAAGACTTGCACTTTTTAAATTCATATTTCGTATCTCAAATGTGTTGTTTTTTTAAAAAAAAAGTTTTACATTTTCATAATGGAAAAAAAGACAATAAATCTGAGTTTAACCGATGTATCAGAAGGCCATATTCCTGTCCGTTTTTCCTACTTTTCTGGACGCTATAACTCCACCTTTCTCCAAGCCTCTAGATCATCAATGAATCATTTGTTTTCCCCTCCCTGCGGAGCAATTCCTACAAGGATGGAAAAAGACATACTCCTGCCTGTTTCTGCTCAGTGGTACTCTTCTCTAGACAGTTGCACCATGTGAAAGTGCCAAAGACTGCCGGCTCCTTGTTAGTTCAACCAACTGCCAGCATCGCTACAAGGAGAGCACGATTGTGCGAGAGACAGCCAAGACGTACCTAGTTGTAAAGTCTGCAAGAGTCTCCAGTTTTTCTGATGAAGATATGCGTGGGAGAGAGAACGCAGGGAAGGGAAGCGAAATCCAGCATTTTCATAGCTTTCCTCCAAGCAGCCAGCATTCAAAAAGATTTATAATACAACCCAAAATGTGTTTCCATGATAGCCCGCTCTCAGGGGCTAAGGAAAAAACGATATTCAAACCCCAGTGGTGGACGAAGTATAAAAATATATGTATACACACAGAAAATATGCAGCTGTTCACAACTCTGCTATACTGCACTCGTGAGTGCACACACACACATTTCGTATTGGTGCAGGATCATTACAGGAGCCTTCGAAGCAGACGGCATCAGCACACGAGATACGCAGCTGCCAATGAAGCTGAGCGAGATGCACAGGAACGGGACTGCGATATCTCCACCTTCCGTTGCATAACGCAGTAACTAACACCGTGTGGGAAGGGAAATAATTAGCTTCAATTCAGCCGGTACCTGAAGCATGCTACATTTATGAAGACTGGAAGAAAAGTTGGGGTTTTTTGTTATTTTTCTTTCAAATAAGCCAACAATATTCCACTTGATTCCAGCTCTAACAAGCACATAACACTGAAAGACAACTGTTTCACATTTACAGCCCCCGACGAAACAATAGACAAAAAGCATCAGTCAGAAAAGCGAGAGAAAGGAGCTGGGGGAAGGGAGCTGATAACCAGAGCACACTCAGTATTATTGAAGGAATGTTTCTTGGATCGACGGTTATGATGTCATGTTCCATCTTTTAAGAAGCATCAGATTCTTACAAAAAGGACATTGTTGTTCAAAAGCAACTGCTGCAATCCCAGAATGCCCTTTTCCCTACATCTGTTAGTCAGAGGGGCTAGGCTTGGATAAACCTGCTAATATGGCCAAAAGTCACATGTCCCCGCGAGCGAGCGTGCGTGTGAGAGCCAGAGCCAGGAGAAAAGCCCTGCGTGCACACAGCTGAGATGGATTACGGCCTTCTCCCCCTCCCCACCTACCCCCCATGCCAAACCAGGCACCAGACTCGTTCTTGGCATCATTTCTGAGCGTGCCTCTCAAATGTCATCAACAGGCAACACTCTTTACCGCTGCTAAGACTCTCACCAGGCTCACTGACAGTACAGGCAGAAGTGGTACAGGACTGGCTACTGTGCTGCTGGACTTTGAACGGCACATCAGAGCAGAACTCCTCATCTATTGTGATACACCTTAAAATACAGCTTTTCCCCTTTAATACCGAGAGCATCGAGAAAAATTTAATTATCTTTATTCTTGGAAATAATTGCTGCTTTGAAATGCATGAGAATAAAAACATTAAGTATTGAAGCCTATTTAACAGAACAGTCACAAAAGTGTATGTGACACTATGCTTATCATTTGGTCTGCTTAGATGGAACAATAAAATGCATTAATGTAAATTCCATCCATAAGAAAGCTTTACACAGTCCCACTTAATAAAGCGCTCCCATTTTTTATGGATGCTACAATATTAAATTCCCTTAGTCTTCTTTTTACCCAGACAACACGTGCTGCCTGCCAAAGCCCGACAGCGCCAGCAGCCACGATGCTCTGCCTCCTGCCTTGCAATAACGACACCTGAGCACTTTGGGGAAATGGAAGTGAAGTTAGAAGAAGTGGCATGCAACGTGGTTATTGCATTATTTTAAATGTATTAAAAATACAGATGAGTCTTAATATTAGAAAAACCCCTGCAACTAAACTGCACTGAAAATTAAATCATATACCGGCAGGCAGCTGGTCTTCTAAATTATGGTCAAGTTGCACTTATGTATTTTACATTCTTCCGCTGATGCACTCTCTTCTTTACTAGAGGCTTTTTGGATCAGTACAGCTCTACTGTTAAACACAATTGTTCCCAGCGGATGGGACTGACCACCTCACCTTAGACAGCTCAAATCAGGTGGCCAGATCCCGGCTGCGGCTGAGAGCCGGGCACTGCAAACCGGATACGGCACCCTCTGACTGTGCCCGTCTCTCCGCTGGCTGAAGAGGTGGTCTACCTAAGAGGCCACCTTGCAGGCTGCTAAAATTAGATAAAATAAATTTCATGGTTTCTTCCTAGTTGTCACTCATACAAAGAGAGTATATTGCATTGCATAAACACAACTACTGGTACTTCGATCAATGTCACTCATCACCGACAAGGTGATGTAGGAATATGAGAAAGATTCAAAATAAACCAGGGAATGACCAAAGCACAAGACTGGACCAACTCTATTTCCATACAGCAAGCTGAACTAACTACGTTTAGTGGCTGCCATTGCTAGTGTATATGACACCTACTGCAAGCCAAAAGGTTTTATCAAATTACTTTCATCTGAACAACTACCAGTTAGTAGAAACTGCATGCACAGATCCACAAAAGTCTATGAACCAATAAGATGTTACATCCCCTGTAACTACGGCTGTATCGAATGTACACACACACCTTGAACTACCGACATAAGGAAGCTGAAGATGAGGACGGGGCGAGACCTGTTCTGTTCTGACTCTTCTGCCTCCCTGCCATGTCATCTCAAGCTGAAGTAAGACCCACCCTTGTGACTAACATCCCCTGGGATCCTGCAGAGCACAACAAGCGAAGCTCTAAATGGTCATTTGCCATATTTAAAGTGCATATTTAAGTCTTATGCTACAGAGACCTCAGTGAAATTAAAATCTGTCCACAGTAAAATATCTGACATCTGTCAGCGGCACAGATAACTGTTTTCACGTAGTAAACCAGGGTACTAAGAAGAGAACGTACTTAGCCTTCCCTGCACTGGAGAAGGGAACCTACTCACGGAGATCTCCATCCGTCATGTTATTTCTCAAGCTCACATCCAGACCAACTCGGTGAGGGTGACGGTGACCAGAAGGTATTAGGTTACACTAAACATGAGCACATCAAAGCATCTCTAGTTCCTTAAGACAGTTCAAAAGTTTGTAGAAATGAAAATGTGACAATTAACATATAGACTTGCTTGTAGACTATTAGCATTAAAAAGCACCACACTTTGTCCATACAAATGAAGTTTCAAGGAATCAACATATTCAACATCCTTCAGCTTCTATACACAAGAATATTATAACCGGAGTTAAACAAATACCACGTGAGCACAAAATGGAAACAACAAACAGATTTATGTATCCATCACCCCGTGTCTCTCTCCATTTCACCGGGTACCAAGACGCACATTACACAGACTCCTACGATGGCTAATGAGGCCGACAGGAATGCTCTCCTCCACTATTGAATTTTAAACAAAAAATTATTTGCAGTTTGAGATGTAAATCTTGTTTTATGTAATAGTCATCTGCTATACGACACACTTAGCACAGTAAAACCTATAAAAACTTATCTTTAGTATCAAATATAGCTACACTACATATTTTTTCCCAATAGAATATACATGACACTTTAAAAATAAACAAACTAGGAGACCAGTTGCAGCACCTATGATCTGTAGAGCTGCGTGCTGTAAGAGCAAAGACTATAAAATGAATATCCAATACAAAAAACTACTGATCCTTTGAAGTTCTTCTTACCCAAAGTCATGGGGGGGGGGGGGGGGGAGCAAGCAACCAAAAACCTCCTGCCCCCAAAAAAACACCACCAAGAAACAACAGCCCACCATAACATCACTTTATTTGGAAACTGATATTTAGAATTTTATTTTAAAGCATCTGCATTGCATGTAGCGCAAACAGTACCTAAATTTTAGTGTAATTTCCTCTCACAGGATCTAATGCAAGAACATCAAAAAGATGGGGACAGAGTGTCATCATGCAACTACTGAAAAACAGAAAAGGGATTTTCTCTTACTTGCATATGGGTCAGATCCAGGGAACGTATGAAGCTGAGATTAAATTATCCTCTCAACACACTATTAAAAATTTCCTGAATGGCTTCCAGCTGACACTGAAAATTTCCACCACTACCATAAACATGGTAAAGTGGGGCTATTGAAAGAACTTTCAATTTTTTTTTTTTAATTTTTCTTACAATTATGCCTAAAGTGAGAGTTGGATGGCAAGAATGCTTAACGAATGGTAAGATGATAAGAATGCTTAAAATACCGACTTTTAAAAATTTCTGTATAGCATTGAATACTTGACCTGAAAGCACAATTTTTTTTTGGAAGTAGCAGACAAATCACTCCCCATTTTTGACAGACTCTGAATAAAAGCCTGTAAGGTAAAAAAAGTAAGCCAAATTATAGAATGCAAGTTGCTGCTTGTATGCAAAAAGTTAAGTAGTCACTATTCCACTCATTTTCAGAAAAAAAAATCTTAAATAAGAGTTTTCTAGCATACACACCAAAAATATCAGCATGTTTGAGCTGTTTGGTTATAAACCACACAGAGGAAATCACAGCTGGACTTTCAGTATCATATAATATTGTCTGTCATGTAGAAGACGCTTCTTCTCTGACATATATTTGGGATGCCAAAGAGGCTGTCCCAGCACAACGTACAACCACGTACCCAGGCGCATCACCGCTTGATCAGGCCCGCGCTGGCAAGCACAGGAGGCTGAGCCCGGCTGTTACGCGACAGAGTAAAACACCTGATCCACAACACTGCAAAACAAGGCCACAAGGTGCAGAAAGAGAAGACAATGTGATGAACAGCACAAGTATCTCAGTAGGAAGAAAAAAAATAAAATTACTCATTTTACTTAGGAATGTACTCCCTTCAGGCAAAAGTGGTATTTTGCAATACCAGCGTATTCTCTTCAGGCAACAACGGTATGTTGCAATACCCACCCCTCACACCCGTGGGGATGCAACTGCGATGATTTGACTCTAACCTGGTATCAGAAGCGGAAGGGCTGTACACTTGGTGGGGATAAGTCAGAAAAGATGATGAAGGTCCAAGCATCTGAAGAAATGAACACTCATCACACCAGGCCATGCTGATATATGCGACTTTAGGAACAATGCGACTACCCTTGGTTTATTTTGCGACCTGCATATAAATCAGCCTTTACAATTTTAGCCAGATGAATTCTGTGCATGGAGTTACCTTATCCAGGAAGACAAAGGGCAGACAGAGATTACCTATTCCACATCCCACCACTTTATTTACTGTTCATCAAAAGCCAGGCGCTACCCAGCCTGCTGTGGTGGGTCCGTCCTCTACAGGCACAGACAGAAGAAGTTCTGTTGGCTTATGTGAAATCCAGGGGATCTGCAGCCAGTGCAGTACTGCCAGATTCAGGATCATCTTCTACCCATCCTTCTGCACATCTCAGCAAACGCAGGGACACATGTTCATCAGGTTCTTCACTGATCACTGGGAAAGTACATTCTTGATCACCGTGGCCAATTTCTCCTTCCAGCAAGGTTATCAAAACTATATACCATGTTTTTTATTGCTTTCCAATTTAAAAAAAAATGCCCTGGCAACCCACCAAGTGCTGTGGACGTTCTTTAAAACCTCTCTTAACCTAGGACTGGTCCACCCAGTTGACCCTTTTTTCCTGTTCTGCAAAAGCAGAGCAACTCTCAAGTACCTTAACACGCACTGCACACATAGAAGACAAGTGACTCCGCTCACAGCAGAAGGTGGCCGTTTCCTTGAACATCTGAAAAATCAGCTTCCTGTCCACGCTCAATTACACCACAGCAGATGGTATCAAGCCAGTTATATTCTAGGTGACTATCACAATAGAAAGTCCATCAGCATCTCCAAGCCTCTCAAAACGGATGACAATTTTAGTCGCTTGAATCATGTGAAACCACATACCACAGACTACTTGCGTACTTGGGTAAGCCTCTCCCACCCAAGCTAACAACATGTTAGTTTTTCTCCTCCTAGTTCTGCAATTTGGAAATCTTCCTAGAGTGGTAATTAAGGGAAAAAAACAAAATCCCAGAAATGAAATAAGAAAAACCAGGAGATGCAGCAAGTGGCATTTAGCTTCTCCCATGCCCTGCAAAAGGGGCAAGAGGCACTTGGGAACATCTCCCTCCAGATCCTGCTCATTTACTTTTATCACTTAGTAGTGAGCTGCAGCTCAGATGAAAAAACGCTGATAAAGTCATGAACTTGCCTTTCTCTTAATTATCTTAAAATCATTCTTTTTGGTACACTTGTTCTCCACACTGCATCCGCTAGGACTATCTGTCATTAAGGAAAAGGGAGGTGCTGATGAATGGCATTCTACAAGAGACTGTAAGAAAAAGGTTTAATATTCAGAAAAAAAATCCAAAATGCTGTCACAAAACTGATTAAGAAAGGAACCATCCTGAAATAGTGCCAACTACAAGCAGAATAAAGACAGGTGGAATGGGCTGAGAAAACGGGATTGTGGAAGGTAACTGCGGACCATGGAAAGCCCCACCGAGACATTGCTCTTTCCCAGTTTGCTCTTCCATCTCAAGCTTACGTATGCAAGATGCTCCTCTGCTTTCTGCCAGTCCCCAGGGGAAAAGACAAGAGTGCCCCATCTTCAAGTCAGGAGCCCCTTCTGCTGGCAAAGCCTGAAGCAGGTGAGATCTTCCAGCCGTTATGGCAGTAGCGAGCACTTCGTGTGGTCTACAGCCCCACGCGTGCCTGCGTAACAGCAGCACTGCTTACTGCACGGGGACTGACAACCCCCTCCGGAGCAGGAGAACGGGCATCAGACACTGTCCTCTTGACATCTTTCACATTCCCTCATCTATGTATTTCTAGAAGGAACAGATTGTAAGGGTAAGACGAATCTGCACCGGGATATTGTGGTGAATTCTGGCAGCTTCTTGTCTGTGTGAGCACCTATGTTCAAACAGGCTTTTCTTCCCCAACACAGTCAATTTTTCTTCACCTGACAAAGAGCAAGCCTATCATTCCAGTAAGATCCCCTTTTCAATTTCTTTTAAAAAGATTTGTTGAGGAATGGTTCTATCCTGGAAAAAAAGCTCTTTGTGGATTTATTTATTTATTTTCTTTCTTTCTCTGCTTCTCTACCTGTATTTTTTCTTGTATTATACTTCTTCACGGAACAGCCTCAGGAAGACACTTTTATGTTAGAGTAGTGCTTGCATTTCTCTTATACATGCACTTGTAGGCTCTGTGGCTTGCTTTGATTTCCTCTCAAGATTCTGACACTAAAATGTCCATCATCAACTCCCTGAATTACTTACCCTAGCACACTTTCTGATCCTGCTGAGCTGTTCTGCTTGGATGTTTACTTTCCAGGAATGTCACCAGCAAAAGGGTCAGAAAGCTAAGTTTCCCAAATCTCCGTTGACAAACCCAGCAGCAGAGCCAAAAGTGCAACAATTATCCCGTGCTTTCTATTTAAAACAAAACAGAAACCGTTTTCTGTGTTTCTGATTATTTCTATAGTCTTTCAAAATTTCTAAGTGGTGGAAAAGATAATTCTAACTGGGTAAGCCTATTCCTGTGTTAAAGACAGATATTCTGAGCAAACCAGATCTATTTTGACAAGTTACATCTGCCAGTTATAAACAAACATGAATATACCTAACACTACCAGTACTCCTGAAAACACTAGTTTTGATAACTGGCAATTTTTGTACTGCCACTCACCTGAGAAATACCAAATCTACCACTGACCCTACCACTCAACACAAATAAAAGACATTACTGATGCAGTTGAAAGAAACATCAATGCCAAAAAGCATCCTGTATTTTTTCTCCTATTTAAAACAAAACTTCCCATGGGATCAAAAGTTAGACCTACAGAATAGCTGAGAACAGCCAGCATTCATTTCTCAAAGACCAATGTCATCAAAGTTCAAGAAGTGCTAACCGTACCCTGACATATTCAACACAAACATCTCCTGAATGTCTTTGCTCGTGATAGTTCTGGTACATTTATTAAGAAGGTCAGCTCTAAATTTAGTAATTCCTTAGGCTAGCAAAGCTATGAGGAAGGCAACTGGAAAAAATGAAATCTTCTGTCCCCCTTCTTTTGCAATTCATTAAGTTCACAGTCCTTGCCAACTATTTTCCTTTACTACGCAAAGCATTGCATTAATACACATTCTGTGACTGCATCATCTACAGACAACTCTCAGTGGCCACATCTCTCGGACTAAAGAGCATACGTTACAACAGTTCCAGTGCAGGAGATGCTGCGCTGGCAGCACGCTGGCCAGGAAGAGGTTAGCAAGCGCCCAGCTGATGAGAGTCAATTAAGTCTAGAGGCAAAAATACTGGGAAACTCCAGCTGTCCATAAAAAAAAAATTAGTCAGATATCCTAATGGGACTTGAGTTTAAAGAAACCTTTTCTTGACCCCTAAGCAATTTTGCCCCAGAATAATAAATAATGTAAACGTAAGCAAATTAGCTATTTTGGATTCAGCATAAATAGCTCAGAAATAAGCTACTACAGCTCACAATATAAATAATTACCCACGAGAAAAGAAGTAATTAAAAAGTAGCAGTATCACAGTTTTAGTAAGGAGGCCTGAAAGGAAGCAATTTAAAGTCTTTCTGACCAATAAGTAAAAAAATGAAAATGTTGAAATGGAGTTTGCAACTGGAGCGCAGAAGAACACCAGGACTCATGACCACCCCAGCCAGAGGCTACGTCCAAGCCCCCAGTGCACAGCTCAAGCTCTTATTTCAGCAAGTATGAACCTAGCAAAACTGAAGACAGTAGGAAGAACCTAAGGTAGGAAATAAAGTCAAATACAAACAGAAAAAATCCAAGAGAAAACTGGAAGATTCTGCGGGAATAATCGTAAAAACCAAGCCGTGACAGCAAGAAGCCTCAGGCAGTTATGCAGCCTGCTCCGCTACCGGGCTGGAAAAAGCCATGCAGGAGAGCAAGGGTACAGGAAAGAAGGTAAATTATGTGCACAAAGAAGATGACTAGGTATAAGGGATGGTGCTGTCACAGACTATACATCAAGAAAGCTGGTCCTTCAATAAACTCATAAATTAAACCTTACTGACCTATGGAGATGAGTAAGCAGCTGCCCTAGAAGACTGATATAGCTCCAGAGTGACATATACTTTTGTCACAACAGCATCTGCTCCGGAGAAGCTTCCCACAATGGCTGCAGCCAATATGAACAGAAGAATTAATTGAACTAATAATTAGTGGAAGTAACATGCTAATCACTCGGTGACTGTGATACACTAAGAACTAACAAGCCAAACATTTATGCATTAGATTACATGTCATTAAAATAACAGAACAACTCAAAAGGATATTCAAAAAGAAGTGGGCCGTCTTGTATACAAAATTATGAGTATTAATTAGTCATAGGTGATGAACAGAAACATCACCTCTGAATCTAGAGCCGAAATACTGATAGAAGCCTCTCAAAAAAACCCAAGAGGTCAGATATATAATTACATGTTTTGAGCAAGGGAAAAGGCCCTTGCAACCAGTGTGACCACAGATACTGTGCAGATCTTGCATAATATTTGCATTTAAGATCTGGAACAGGAGGAAAAGGAACACAACAAGTTTTATTTAGGGCAGTTGACAGTACCAGAAAGTACACAGGAACCTCAAAAAACAACATGAATGAGCAACAAGGCAGGAGATGAAAGCTCAAAAAGTACAGTCAAGCACACATCTACTTCTTAAACTAAACATAACACAGGAGCTGAGCTTTGTGCAGACAGCTCAATGGAAATAACTGCACAACTATGCAATTATTTTTTTCATAAACAACATGAAGAATCAATTAGGAAAATAATATAGAATTTCTGACAATACATTAAGGAAGTCTCTGCCATGGTCTGCTCCTGGCTATTATTCTTCACTCACATCTAGCAGTAAAATGAAAGTACAGTACAAAAAGGCCTCAGAAATAGAAAGTCATAAACGTCCAAGATGACAAACCAAACTCGAAGAGAAAAGGTGTAAGAGTTAAAAATCATACACAAGGCCATGTCAAGTGCTCAGACTTCAAGAACAAAGGGAGATTCCGTAAAATGTAAGAGTAGCATATTTATAACAGAGTGAAGGAATTCAACCAATCAAGCTATAAAGAGCAAAATTAACCTGCAGAAATTACTGCAAGGTACTGAGCCCAAGAAACAGAAACATTGGGTTTTAAACTAGACATTTACACAAGTAAGAACATCCACAGACAGGTTGGGTAAGGTATTCCTGACTGCTCCTGGCACCTCTTCTGAAGCATCCAGTAGTTACCACTGCCAGAAACAGAAGATAGGACCGGACAGGCGGTGCATTCGATTCTGGATGACAACTTTTCTATTGCTGTTCTTCTAGGGTGAAACAAGCATCATCAAAACACACTTTGTCACAAAAAAAGGCCAATTTTGTTTAACACAGGCGTTTATAAAATATTCTATTACCATAAACAAACAAAAAGGTTTATTGAAAGGTTGCACAGAAATAACGAAGAAGGTACCTTACTAGGGTCTAGTAAGGTGCACGTATGTGCTGGACCGTCATCACTGGACAAATGCAGAAAAGCCATTTCAGAACAGATTACCAGTGAAAGACTATTCTGTTCTTCAGGAGTGACCAACCTAACACTGCACACAGAAAGAGGTGTCAGAAGTTCAGCAAGGGTATATGGCTTCTTCCGTAAGTTTGTAACTTAAAGCAGGGTCAAAAAGGGGTTCAACATATTTCAGTATCAAAAGAGTTTAAAACCACCTATAACTGTTAAATCTGTTCTACCGGATTATCTGTACCCATAAATGGAGTATCTTTATTGAGCAATTATTTCACACATTTCTAGAGCCTGTGAGCACCTCTGTTCCTGCTGGAATTTCCCAAAATCACGGCAATTTGTCCA
Source organism: Pluvialis apricaria (assembly GCA_017639485.1). Lineage (NCBI taxonomy): Eukaryota > Metazoa > Chordata > Aves > Charadriiformes > Charadriidae > Pluvialis > Pluvialis apricaria. The sequence goes on from CM030024.1 coordinate 5,640,231, forward strand.
GTTTTACTCCAGCTCAGGCTGAGTATTTACTTTTCCTGTCTCCACATGACTGAGCAGAACAATTTTTTAAACAGCACACAGCAAGGGGATGAGGCAAACACCCAAAAGCAAACAACAAAGCAAGAAACACCTTTTCCACTATTTTACCTACTCAAAGAAACACTTCACCAGTGGGTTCTGCAAGGCCTAGATTACTTGTCTTTATGCCTTCCACTTAAAACAAAAAATAGTGTTCAGTATGTATTAAGATAACAAGCATACCCTTTTAATGTGATGAGTTTTATCTGCTTTCATGGGGAAAATGCTCATTTCAACAAATATACAAAAAAATTTAGGTAGCACTGGTTCAGATAGAGAGTACGTCTCAATTGGACAGTCAAGATCATAGGACTGAATGTCCTATTAAGTCCCGTTCCTGCTATTTTGAGCAACTATATAATAGAATCCAATCATCAAGTAATAACCAACTCCCGAGAACTTCTCAGAGCCACTATTCTGATTACAAGGCTGCTCCAGAAACCCACTCCTATTTTGATTTAAGATTAAGAACTGATTAAGACTGATTTACAGTTTGTATTTACTATTTGTCAGTTTACACTGACTTACTCTTTTTCCCATACTGTCCTTAAACAGTTTTCTTCCCTTTTCAATATTGAGGGGTAAGCACAAGTACAGAGGTATTATATGTGTCCCCTTAGCCTGTTAGCTGAAAAAAGCAAGCCAGAATTGTCTCCCTTCACGACACAGGAGAGAGAATTGACTTCCTAGACCATCCTAACAGCCCTTCCTCACATCTGTCCCAAACGAAGGCTTTTTTGTTTGTTTGTTTGTCTTTAAAACATCCCTGACCAGAATTCTCCACATCTGGTTATTTCCTGGACACGTAGCATTAAAGTTTAAAAATCACCATGGTGTCAATGGGTATACTCAAGTCTTTTGCATCTTTCCATTTCTAACTGATAAACTACATTTTTATATTTCATATATTTATATATATATCATACATATATTATTATTTTTAATATATGTTATGCTGTATTTGTTGTTATTGCATGACCATGCACCTTGTACTATCCCGATTTACACCTCTATTACTGCAAGTCACCCAGCTCACGCAGTCCTGCTGAGTGAGGCTCCAGTCCTCTGCATTGACGACGCCCCCCAACTTTGTCCCAGCCAATTTTATTACCACAGCCCTTTCATGTGTACCTCAAGACCAAAACACCATTTAAAATTTGTCTGAAGATTGGTCCCTAGAAACTATCAGCAGCTTCCCTCCAGCCCCCACTTCCTCCTTCGGCAGGATTAGCTCACTTTCCCGTAGCCAGCCCTTGAACTATTACACCATACTCGGCTTTAAGAAATCTCCAACATGGTGCTGTGTCCTACGATGCACTGACGTTCACCTACACGAGATGAACTGGATTTGCAGTGCTTCGCCATCCTGGCCGCAGTCCTGCTCCATCAGCTCTCCAGCAACCCTCCCCTTCCGTCCCCAAGCATGGGAAACATCGCACGAGTCGTTTTGACATCCAAAGGTGTGGGTGGACATAAAAAAACATATCCTTGCTGCAGATGGGGGAAGGGAGGGGAGGGATGGGATGCAAAGTGTGTGAGAACCATTGTCCTTTCCATTCCTGTGCCAACAGCTGCCCCACATCCTGATGCTCCCCGGGATGCTCTTGCTCCCCATTACCTTCCCCAACTGCTATGGCTGAGCAAGACCATGCTGTGACCAAGCTGCTGGAATGAAAGCAATGGCTTCTGGCAAAGACTTAAAACTAGGTATCAGCTGCACTTCCCAAAATCCATCTGGACAGGGCATCAGCAGTGAGGAGGGGGAAACTGGTCACACAACTGTGAGAACGAGCCACCCACCCACGGCTCAGCCAGCCCCAAGCTCCAAGCAAGAGGAAGGAGGGTACCAGGGCAGAGCAGAGGCAGCAGCACCCCCCTCCCATCCTACGTGCTCATGGTCCAGCTGGTCAACACTGGTCCTGCCGTTCCAGGGGCCAGGTGGGAACACAGAAACTTCCCCATCCCGGCATGGAAGGGTGCTACGTGGTCTGTTTACCCAGGAATTTTGGGCATGTCTGCTGAAATTCCGTAAACCAGAAAGATTTATTGGAGAAGCTCTGACGTCACTTTCACACGGGAACAGCCATCCCAGCAGGGAGATAAGAGACTGAAGCAGGAGAAGTTTGTAACGGCCTGCTCCCCAAATTCAGGCAGTCACAGGTTTGTGTGCTACATTACAGCTGTTCCATTAGCTGACATCTTATCTCTTATGTACTTATATACCCATTACCATAGTAACCAAATTCCTCAGAACATATAATGTAATTTTTGTATCTAGCATATTAGAACAAAATTATTAAGGTTACAAAGGCAAGCACGCCAAAATTAGAAAGTGTCAGAATTCAGACTGCCATCTCCCTTGCCAACCCATCTCTGCTTGCTGCCTCCCTCCCCATCTCCCGGGCTTCCAAGTCACCTCTCCTGCAAACCTCCAGCTCCATTTCTCCACCAGCTGTAGCTCCTTCCTCTGATCCCTCTGCAGTCCCGCTCTCACTATACTTCTGTCCTGACGTATTCTTATCTCTCCTCTCTCATCTGACTTATACCTCCTGCATTCACACCAGGCATTTTCCTCCTCCACACTGCCTGGGTGCTCTCCAGGAATGATTCACTGAACACAGGACAGAGATTCCCGACCATCTAGGAACTGGAAACAAGAGGAGCCTCTCTTGCAGGAAAAAGTCCTTCTAGTCTCCTATAGCCCAGGGCTGGAGCATCTTCAGCTGCTCTCCGAGGATAACTGCCTGCTCAGCACCAGGAGCTGCAAAATGCCAAAGCAACGCACAGCGCTGGTTTCCCCGCTTATTACCATTGCACATTACACCGAAAGAGCACCCCATGGGTCCCACTAAGGGATAAGCCCCCGTTCCAGGAGGTGTTTTGCAAATACAAAGAGAGGCTCCATCCTGACAAATAAAATAATTTAACCTTTAAGCTTTACCTGCCTATATCATTCTTATATACCTATCGCTAGGAGGAGGACATGTCCACGGAGTGCTCAAGTGTTATGGCTTCTCTCAACACCGGCACCTGCAAGCACTGTAGAAGTAAAGTGTGGCATCCGTTGCAGTGGAATATCCCCAGTAAGAGATCTCTCCTTATAAAATGTTTATTAAAAAGGCCATCAAATCACAGACTTGGGCACCCTGTTGCTTGACTGCCTCTCTGCTAGAAAGACAGGTTAAGTCAATACATCATTGTGCACACACAGAAGGTAAATGGCGACATCTTTTCTCCAAAAACCTGCTTTAAAAAAAATTATCTGGCTCTTTTCTGGTTTTGGCAGTATTACTAATTGTTCTGAACACAAGGGATGAAAGAGGTAGGTCAGTATCTGCACCTGAAGCAAATACTTGGAACAACAATTCAGAAACAAGGCCCACAAAGCAGGTTTTAATGCCCAAGGTCCATCCTACCTAAGGTAACTCTTACTGGGAGTATTTAAAAGTGTTTTTTTCTCCTGTACACCAACTCTTCAACTCCCAAGCAAGAAATACAGCACTTTCTTCTGGCCTGAAGAGAGGAGGAAAGCACTTAAGTTGCCTGAACGTACCTAGTAAGCGTTAAAGCATTTTAAAGCTGAAAAGGCAATTTCAGCTCAAGTGGGAACACATCCATCCTAAATTTGACAGAAAGCTGTAATCAGAAATTGGTCTACTCCAATAGCACAGATCCAAACACCTTTATATTTCATGGGTTCTTTGTGTGCTCGCACACAAAGCTGCTTAATCCAGCTGTTCTCAGCAATCACTGAATGAACGAAAAAGAAATAATGAATGAAAAAGAAATAATCAGCAACCACCTCCACTCCTACCCTTTAGTTGAGGTGAACAATAATCTGATTGCTTCAGTCAATGGACAAAACTATCTTCTGTGCCTTTAAATAAAAGGTTAATTGAGATATAGCGGAACCTGCTCTCACTTGGGCTTTCGAAAAAGAAGGTTGTCCTGCCTGTTCCAAGGACTTTGGCCTCAGCTTTTGCATGAGGTGGGGCAGGGAGCTGCCAACAGGTGACTTTTCCAAGACTGACCTGATCTTTGAGTGAGGCAGTAAAGGAATAGCGTTACAAAGAAAAAGCCAATTAAAATAACCTTAAACTTCTCCTCGGGCATTCACTGCTGGCAGGGATTGAGCTCGAAGGCCTTTGTCTCAGCCAGCACAGCAGCCTGCGCCTCGCTGGACGGCTGCGGTGGCTGTTGTGAGGAGTCTCTGATCTGAAGGCAATCAGTGATTTGGTCAAAGCTAAACCATGCTACTCAGAGGCACAAAATCATGCCATCTAATGAAGGAGATGATAAAAGCTACTACCCAGAGCTATAACCACACGGCACAGCTGGAGCAGGATTAAGCTGTACGGTTGGAAGGGCTTCCATAAGATGGTCTGCAAATATGTGACTATGGGGTCTGGCTCTGTCAAGATATGGAAGAAGCAAAGCAGCAGGGGAGAACGACAGCCACGAGATCAGTCCCGAGAGAGCAGTGGGACAGACCTTCCTTGGGGGATGTTAGAAATTTTAAAAAAATAAATCACCTGCTGGTTTGGTTTGGTGGTGGTGTTTTTTTCCCCCTGCAGAAGCAGGGCTCAGTATTCTTTCTCCATTTTGATTTTAGCAAATGGACAACTCACACAAACCACTATGCTTTTCTTACATGACACCTCCGAGAGACCCTCCTATTTTCCTGGAGAGTTTATCAAACATTTTTAGACAAAACAAGAGAAGCTGGCTGCATTAAAGTTTCAACACTGTCACCATATCTGTCCAGGTTCCCTTAAAATGCCCCTCTCCCTTACAGTATTTAAGAATCTACCGTATACACAGCTACAGCGGACTAGTCCTTATTCTGAGGGAGAAAAATCTGCAGCATTTTTCACTTAAATTTTAAGAAAACTCATGGAATTTAAAAAGTAAAAGAGCACATGAGAAGATCATCAGTTTAATTAATGATAGCTATGCATGTTTATATTTTAATTATGCCACAAATATTTTATACTGAGAAACTGTATTAGAAATTTTGTCCTGGTGAGCAGTAGAAGGTTTTACAAAGAGCTTTGCCTTTTTGGGACAGAAGCGATCGTTTTCACTGAGGTTGGCGGTATTTAATTGTTGGCAAAAAGTAAAATAAAATCATCTCTCTGAAATAAAGACCATTCGTTCTGAAGCTGAATTATTATCGGCTTGTGGTATACAAAGGTATTGTCCACACAGATTGAAGGAAACAGATCGCAGCTCAGGCCGATGGTTTCACAGCCTGCAGAGCGAGGAGGACACCTCTGCATGACTAACATCGGCCGACTGTGTCAACTCAACAGGACGGAGAGGACCACACCTGCAATGTCTCCATTCACGGGTTTTATGCTGGGTCTGGAACAGCGTGGAAAGACCAAAGATCTGGTGACTACAGATTGCTCCATCCCCCTTTTTTTCCATTTTCACTACTTTCTCCTAAGAGGGTATTATTCAATTGTCAAAACTCACAATGTCACATCCAACCTATACTTTCACATGTTAAAAAGTGCCTGATATTTGCTGATTACTTAGTAGAGTTGCAGTAAACATTCTTACCTTACAAACATGTACACTAAGCGACTAAGAGGTGACCTGCCCAAGACCACACAAGTTCACAGCAAGAACAGAAAGGTCTGACATCCCATTTCTTATACCAATCATTAAATACATAGGGTCTGAGTTTCTTTTCCAAGCTTCACCCAGTGCCCAGCCTATTAAAATAAGGAGCAATATTATTTATCCAACCTTACAATCTTCTATCTCAATATGATTCACGTTTATCACAAGACAGAGTTTTAAAACCTTTGCAGAAGAACGGCTAAGCCAGTGAATAACAGAATTATAACCACTATCATTTTTGGACTCGAGAGTACCAGCCTGCACACCACCAGAGACCACGGGGGCTGAAGGCTGCCTCTGCTCCAGTGGCTGTTTAGAGGTAGACATTATCAAATTCCGTTCACATCTGCTTAGATTTCAGGAGACAGGCATCCACATCACACACCAAAAAAAAAACCCACCCTCACATCCTTTTGGCAGCCAACTACTTGAAGGAGCACACAGCTTTCTCTCTAAAGAGCTCCTCGCCCCTAGAGGCTGCCTGGGAAGGGCACTAGTAGGATGTAACAGCAGAATAATACAGCAAAATTTTGCACTGTTGCAGTCTGCACTGCACCTACTGTAGGGATAAATAAAATTCCAATCTCCACAATCTCCAAGGCTGTCAATCTGACACCTTTTGTGAATACTAAATTCGCACATACAAAGAACTTTCTCCTTTGTAGGTTTTGAAACATCTCACACGCCGTTTCCTACTGGTAACTGAACAAGCAGCATAATTTCATACCTGGCAATTTGAAGCCTCTTTTTCAGCAGTTTGGAATAATGGATTATGCCTTTTGTTTGTCAGTAGGAAGAGACAAATAAGAGAAAAAAACCCAGTAAAGTTTCAAGCAACATTTCCTTTATTAAAAGAAGATCTATTTGCTAGCAGACTGCTCCTGTTGGCTAATAAACAAAGGGAAAGTCAGGTGTCCATTTTACAAATTCTAAGGATCTTGGATTTTTAAGCTGGGAAAGTAGGACAACCTCCTGATACCTTGGGCAGATACACCCCTAACAACCGACCAGCAAAAAGCGAGAACTGCTCCTTCATCATGCATGCAGATCACCCATGCAGCCCAGCTGGACAGGGAGCTACTGAGAACTCAACATGCCATGCCAGAAAACAGTATTTACTTTTCGGACGCAAGCTATAAAGAGCAACCAAGAAGTAATTAAGGTTCCTGAACATAATGGGGGAAAGAATATCAGCTCCAGTGTTGCTCATTGCCCACAAGTTCTTACCACATCTGGACAGCTTCTCGGAGACCACCAGCCTATCCTCTCACGACCAATACTCAGAGTTTATAGCCTTCCAATACCTAAAAACGCCTCTCTGCAGATTATTTTGCAAAGTCATTTTGAGTGCGGGAATATCTAAAGCTCTAGCCCGAAAAAGAATAAACCTGTCCACATTTACAGGAACCGTACCGCTCAGCATAGCCAACGAGCCGCACGACACCAGTTGCTGCTAGGCCCCAAAAGGGCTCCCATAAAAAAGGAAGAAGTCAGATACACTCTTATATTAAATTTTACAGGCTTGAACAAAAATCAGCCGGGTTATATCAGTCCTGGAGTTGGTTTTGGCCGCTCCCCTGACCCTGGCGAGGGCCCAACAGTAATCTTGGTGGAAGGCTGCTGTTAGTACTACCGTGATAGTCATACAAACATCTGAAGCGTATGGAACAGTTCTCTGCTAGACACCAACACAAACGCGACACGAAGTCACCGTGCGCTGCTTATTCAAATATCTCCAAAACAGTAAAAAACAGAGAAAAATTACATGAAAAGAAAAAAGATCCCTAAAGCAAGAAGGACTTGGGTATTTATAAAAAATGCCCATGTATTTGCATTTGGCACATAATATACATCGCATCCTCCAGCAAGGCAGGGAAAAGTTATTTTTGAGAACTTGACAGTAAGAACTGAAAAGAAATAGCTCTGCTTCTCTTGCTCTCTTTTTTCTATTAAGCTAATTCCTGTTGTATAAAGTCAGCTTGAAAGCCCCTTTCAATGAAAAAGGGGGAGGGAGGAGAGGAAGAATCAGATCTGCTTGTTTTTTTACATTTGACATTCAGGTCTCGTCCCCCTGGTTTGTTTTCCTGGAGGACGCGGCGGCGCAGACCTCGCAGAATGATGACATCACACCGACCAAAAAAAAAAAAAAAAAAAAAAGCAAAACCCAAACAGGAGGGAAGCAGCTCTCCCGCAAAGCAGAGCTGGGAACAACAGCTCTGCTTCTGGGTGTTACCTTTTGGACAACTCAAAACTCAACGTGTCCAGGGGTAAAATAATTCTCCCTTCAGACCCCTGGCCCAGGAGAGCAGCCCATCAAAATGGGGGAAGGCAACAGTGCTGATGCTTCCCAGGCCAGGCAGAATCAAGTTAAAAGGTGTTTAGTTACTGTTTGCCTACAAAGGTACCTCGAACAGTACATTGTTTTATGCTCGTTTATCCCTGTGTTATTGTTTTCCAGTTATACAGGCAAGTGGCTTTCACCATGACGAAACCAATCAAAGCACAGCATATTTAAGTCGCTGTAAATTGGAAACTGCTCTTGCTTAAAGGCTTTATAAAATTATTTCTTCCATATGAGGTAAGCATTCTAAGAAGCATCTTTCCTGCAGAGGAAGTACACATGCTACACCCGAGTCAGAGGAATCGCTGGATGTGTAAGCATGCAAAAGGTGGCACCTGCAGAGGGAAAAAACACACCTCTTGCAGTGAAGAGGCATTCATACCTCGTCTATATTTATTAAAACTCAGGAGAGGCCCACGCTAGAACATGTGCACTGACTGCTCCACGTCACAAGGAGATTTATCCTTCACGTAATACCTGAACTCAACAGATCAACATGACTGGCAAGCTGAGAAATAAAAGGTTTTAAGCGAGAAATATCTGTAAAATCTTGGAAGCAAATCTCCAAGATGCTTCTTGGAGATTCAAGACACCAAACCAGATAGTACATGAACGTTTTCCTTGCTCCTAACAATTTATGACTTAATTTTAAACAGCAACAGCAAAAACCAGCAAAGAAAAAAGAAAAAGAGAATTATAGAAGGGGAAGATATTAAATACTCAGGGGTCACATGGTTCCACTGATAGCTACTGAACAGCGTGATGGTGACAAATCATTCGATAGCTCTTCGCTGTGATTTTTTGGTAATTAAATATGAAATTAAGGAGATTGCCATCTCCACCTTATGCACAAGATAATCAGTATTAGCAGCCTGCTCGATGTGATGTACCAGAGAGAATGCTAATAATTTCTCAAACATAGCCTTGCTATTAACTTAGCAACAATGCTCCAACAACAACATCAACTAACCAGGTATCCTTCTCAGACTTTGTCCAGAAAAACGTTTTAAAATTTAAGAGAGGCCATTGTACAGGATGTCGCATCTCCCCAGAACTGACAAGTTCTGTTATTACTATTCATCATCTACCTCAAGAAATTCTGCCATAACAAATGGTTGATTTCAGATAAAATGCAATTACAGATTTTTGTGAAGCAGCTGAAGTTTTCCATAGAGTTTGACTTCAAGACTTTAAGTAGTAAAATGGTAAGACTGGAATACGCTATCGAAATATCTCAATCTCCTGCCTCAATGATTAAAAAGAAAATGAGATAAGCAACTGCCATTAAGGAAGCATCAAAAGGAGGTGGTAACTCCACTTGGAGAAGGAATTTTACTCCTAAGTTTGAAGTCTGAGATCTGTTATATCGGGTGGGCCCAATGAAGCGTGCCGAGTCCTGTCGGCTTACCTCTGGAGACTAGTCAGGACAGACGGACAATGACAATCTCTGTAATTTTCTGTTTACATATTTACAGAACGTATTTCAGTGGTGAGACCGTATGTGTCATGCCCTTAGAAATGCTAATCACAGGCATGAAATCACGTATAGAAAACCCCTAAATCAGCAGGTGCTCGATGCCTCCAAACCAGAAAATAAGCAGACAAGTAGAATCACAACTCACACCATACTCTCCTTCCACTCATGCTGCTCCGTACCACTCACGCTAGTCCGTATCATCCTTGTTTCCCCAACACCTATGTAAATAGGCAGGTAGATTTTGCAATGCACATGATAAACAGGTACGAACTATTTCAAACTAGCATTAGTTCCAAAGCTGAAAGCAGATCTTGGGGAAAACTTGCTAAATTTCATACTCTGTGGCTGTGGCAACATTGAACAAAAATCCCTCAGAAAACCAAAGTCCCAAAACATTGAGCACTTCCACACAGGTACTCAAATTTAAATGTTTTTATGCTTTTTGGGTTATTCCAGCTCAAAAATAACATGACTGAAGCAACAAAATCCCAAGTTTTATTATTTCCAAATAAGCCCCAGTAATTTCACTGCCTAGATATGCTTTAAATGATTATCACCACTGTAAACCTCTCTGCAGAGACAGCTAAAGTAGAGTCTAGAACAGATGAAAGTTGCTTGTGATGGTGAGCTGAGCAATGGCTTGCTCAGCAACGCTTACAGATTCCTGACAGGTACAGGGGCTCGAAGCTCTTCTTCCTTCCCAGCACATCAGGTGAGAATGCTTTCAGCTTTTTACAGAAAACAGCAGCGTGCAATTGCATTACACAATAACTAGACCCTTAAGATGTGAGATTCAGCTGCAGTAGGGACCGCTCAAACAGGATGAAAGGATACACTCTGCCTCCACAGATCTCCATAAAGATGTCCAGACAATCCCCAAATCTTACAACTGTATATGCACAATAATAATTTTTTACTTAGGTGAGTTGTCCCCACTTATCCCTGTGTGTGACTGACTCCCAAACTGAAAAGACTTAGTTCGTTGTTCATCGGGTTCAAGGACTGATCTACAATGCATTAAAGGTCCCTTTCAGATTTATTTTAAAAATAATAATTAGATTTTTGTGTGTGTGTTTGCAAAGGCAACACATAGTAACATACCATATTACCAATTTCAAGATTTAGTCAGCTCACTCATGAAGAGCGTTAAATTGCCATTACGATAAGAAAAATCTGCATTAGTGCTCATACGATGAACCAAAAAACCCAATCCCCTGCATTATTAGCAGGCCAGCCAGACTCTCAGGAAGAGATCTGGGAAGGTGGTGCTGCTGAACTTTGAGGTCTGTGCTGTTCCACCACAGCCCACAGACAATGCAGCATCTGGCACACTTCTGCTTCTACTTCATAACCGAGGAGGTACTGGAGTCCTGCTGGTCAGCGGTTCATCGGAGACCAAGCAGGCAAATTCTTCTACCTCTGTCACCAGCTATGCTGGGCAAATCACTCACTCCTTTACCTGTACTTCAGTATCCCCACCTTCTAAATGTGAAAAATAAATACGCATTCATCATTCGTTTAAAATAGCTTGAGATTTATGGATGAAATTAAGAATTGGGAATTACTATTATTAACCTGCCAACTCAGAGAAAAGTATAAAAACATCACATATGTAAGATAATCTTTCCATGTTATAGCTTACTTAAAATTCTATTTGTGTATTAATATTTCATTTCTCATCATATTAATATTAATGATAGCTATTTCTATTTAAACATAAAAATATTTGTAATACCTACAAAAAGCATAGCAATTATACCAATTTATAGTCACTACACTAATTAATTTTCCATACCAGAGAGTGCAATGGGAGGACTGCTCAAATGAGGATCCTACACCCTGGTGCTGGACCAGAGCCCCATATGATGGCCCACCTGCACAGCTGCCCACAACTACCAACTCCTGCAACAGGGGAAAATACAAGATGCTTAAAATAATGCATGAATTAATATTTTCAGGAGATAGGGGCTATTTAAGAAAAAGCACCTACCATTAAAATATTTTGGAAAACATAGGGACGTTTCCAAAATATTTTAAAAAACAGTGTGCATCAAAAGCTGCACATCAAATCTTTTTCAATAAACTAGGAAATAATTCTTTAATGCTCTTAATGTTTTCCCAACTAATTATGAGCTAGCGAACGTAACTCATGTTCTTTACAAGTAAACCATTTCCATGCTAGTCTAATACCCAAAGCAGTCTGCTTGTTATTGTCAAATCTTTTGCCCAGTCTTGTTTTCGCAAATAAATTCATTGCAACAGTATTGCAATGAAATCAAAAGTGATGGTGAGGATGAGAACTTACTTCTTCCATAAGATTTTATTTTGGATAAAAAGCATGCATCATGACCTCTTTTTAAGTACAGGTTATTTTAGCGTTTGGGACCCTGCGCTCTGTCTTCCCAGTCAGCAAGAGTGAAATTTTGAAGACTCTGGCCAGTTCAGGACTGCTGTGCAGGTTGATCTGGTAAGAATGTGGTCAACTTCTGAGCTGGCAGCTCACAGCAACATCTTCTGATAGTGGGAGAAGGAAATATCTCCACTGATTGTCATGCAAACAACTAAGCTCAGACTGAGCATCCTCCCCCACCTCCACCAGCACAAACTCCTGCTTGTACAGCTCTGGGCACTTGGCGTGGCTTTTGGAATGGAGATGCTCTAGGATTCCTTTGCCCATGTATCGTGTCAAATGAAGGAAAAATAATCTTCCATCCTCCACAAAGGACAGATGATCAGCATTCAGATGGGTTCGCCTGCATTCTTGCTGCAAAACGGGCAGGTCCCAGCAAGAATTAACAGGAGGTTCTACCACACACCTCCAGCCAGAGACTAACCTAGTTTTAAGTACTTCAAAGCATGGGTTAGAGGGGGTTTTGTGTGGAAAGGGAAGAAGGAAAATGAAGCCAAAAACCCAGGTAAGAGTTCAGGGTTTGCCTATACGGCAATTAACATATAATAAAAATGGAGCTTGGCATCCTTAGCAAGGCACTGCCTCTGAAACGGATCATTATTTCCTTCCCAACTTTGATACGCAGTTCTAGATGCCAGCACGAAATTTTGACAAGGCCTAGGTTACCCTCTTCTTTAATTAAAGTTGCAAACCTTCATAAAAACCTCAACCTAGGAGCATGCCTGCATACTAGGATGTACTGAGCAAGTATAAAGTGGGGTTTGTACCAGTTCAGCTGATGCCAGGGAAAATCCTGGCAACACAGGACTGCAAAAACTGCAACGCGGTTAGTCTTTACGGGTGGTGAAACCACATTACTACAGTTAGTCCGATACATAATTCTCAAGGCAAGACTTCGATATGCAAAGAGTAATAAAAAAAGCCCAAGGAGATGTGGGAGGGTGGTGGATTCAAAGGCAGAAGATCACGCGCTGTGCACAGATCCTGTGCGCTGTTTGACCCTTGAAAAGGCAGACAGCTTACCTAGGGGCGCAGGGCCAAATTATACATAAATAGATTTCAAAACCAGGGTTTAACTAGTTTGCTATCTAGGCCAAGAAACAGTTCTGGAACATATTTAACACAGTTTAATCACATCAAATCATGGCTGGCCCAGAACTGATTTTAACAACTGTCAACTGCTTTTTGGAACAGGCAAAGCCAAAAAAGCGAAGATCGCGGCGTACAGTTCACGAAGAACACAAGAAACAACCCAAACACTGAGAGCAGCAGCAGAAAGACAAGGCACATTCAAATCCCATGATCTTTATTCAGATTGGGTTACAAGGAAGTGGGAACTGGGAGGAGCTAGTGCTAGTGACAACTGCGAGCCAGAACTACAGAAGAAACATGTTGCACTGCCACCGGGACGCAGCTTGAGAAATCCTAATAACTGATGGTTTCCCACGGAGAAAGTTACTGCACTACTTACTGTATACCCGTGGCCTATTTGAGAAACAGCGTTAGCAAAAATAACCTCTCTTCTCATCTCCTCGGCTGGGGGAGGGAGTGACAGTCACCAATTAAAAGGGGACCGAGGCGGGAAATAAGAATTGCATGTTAAGAAGGGGGAGAGGAAGGCAAAAATAACAAACGTGCAATACTACATGCGATTCTTTCCAAGAAATCCCAATACAACAATTCTCTGGGAATGGGCTTTGCCTTTGCGTAGCGGTATGTCAGGGAAGAGGAAGGACTGCTGGATGCTTGGAAAACAGACCAAACACATGGGCAGGGAACAAGCCAAAAACTGTTACAAGAAATGTTCCCTACCCTTTCCACATACTTGCATTCGCATATTCCACTTTCCCATGCTCCTGGATCCCAAGGCTTTCCTCAGGTTAGAAATCAGCCAGACCAGAATGAACCAAAGCCGAACCAGCAATGCAAAGAGAGGACTGATCCCACACGACCTAACCCCTCAAAAACCATGCCTACTGATGCTCAGTGAACAGCAGCCCAGTAAAGGGAAGAAAAACAGGTTCTGAAGTTTAGCTGAACTAAGTAAAAGACTGAAAACAACTTTATTTGCATTTTAAGAATTCAGGTATAGTACACACTGGCTTTCAGTCTAAAAGCTGTAAGCAAGAATCTCTGAGAATAACATTAAACATCAAAATTTACTTTTCAGATATGGCTTGACATCACTGACACGCAGCAAAAGCTTCCAACTAAATTCACCGGCACCACTCACCCGCATTCTGATAGAAGGCTGCCCTGTAAACACGCTACACTCGATAAGCGTAGGAGAAAATTGTTTTTACAAAATTACATCTCACTCTAAAGAAAATATTTGCATGGCTGTAGCCAGGACTGTAATAAGGGTCAGTGGAAGATCACAGGCACAGAAAACCGCAGAGCCTGCCAGCTTTGGAGTTCTGTGATTTTTACTTCTTTCCTCAAGTTCTACGTTTTCCCCAAAACAAAACATTTCTAGCCTTTTCCATTCTAAGGACAATATCCAATATGTAAATCTCATGCTGTCACCCCATCCTGACCGCCAGAGAAAAATCCAAATCATTTCTAGCCAAGCAATACAACAGGCAAAACTATTAGCTACTGTCCACTCCTATTAAGAAGCCATCATCCCCATAACTCAGAATGTCTGTTGGGTTGTCCTCACCATACCCCAAAGAGAAGGAAAACCTCATCTCTGAGCTACAGTGTAGGCACATAACTAACTGCATAGCGGGGCTCAGCACGCTCCAATTAAACTGGAGAAACTTTTCTGTTTAGACAAAACTTATTGCTGCTTTGGCAATTTCATGCTATGTTTATAGTGGCTACCTTGCCTCTTCTTTTGGCAAAGAAACCAAGATTTAGCAGGATGTTAAAAAAAAAAAAAAAAGTAATTGTCAGGGGTAACAATGCACTAATTTCTGACAAAGTATTAAAAGTTCCCAATGGCTTCCCTTTGGTAATTAAAAAAATACTGTCATTCCAGTGATCACCAAATATTTGTTTAAAAACAGCTTTAAGAAACCACGTTTGGAGCAGCCATTGTGCTGTCTAATGTCCATTGTGTTTCTAAGGACCTTCAGAAAGTATTCCTTCCTCCATGTTTTGTACTGTAAATGAGCACTCAGACAAGGAGGAGGGAATAGAGTGTCTAGAAGCCAACTGTGCTTATAAACAGCTCTCCATCCTTTCCTCCTGTTTTGTGCACACTTTTTCCCCTCAGACACTTTGCACTTCAGCTCTGATTCCACATTTTTATATTTTAAGTTCTGCTCTCACAGGAAGGACTCTGCTTTGCAGCTCTGCACAGCTGAGCTCCCTCTGGAACTTCACATGAGGGGATTAGTGGTTTTCTGACCCTTTATCCATTGGATATTTTCCAGTCTCTTCTCCACACAGAAATCAATGCATGATGAGCAACTCCTCAGCATGTTAAAGAACAATGAAAACAAAGAATCCTGAAACCTAACTACTACAAGTTTAGGAAAAGGTGCCACCAACCACCTCTGCCTCCAAACATTTCTCTTTGATCAGTGGTTCCATGGCAGCACACACTGATCTAATTGCTGGCTGTCACGGTGCAGCCCAGCCCCTCGGGTTGTCTCTAGCATCGCCTAACTGTGCACTGAGCCTTTTCAGACCACCAAGCTGGCAGAAAATTGCATTTTTCCTTAGGTTAGCTTTCTGCTGGTGTGGCCCAGGGCAGGACCAAAGACCAGTGCCAACAGAATGACATACATGGAAAAGCAGGTGGAGGACAGGACCACGCACCTAAATCAACTTCTAGTGTAACAGGAACTCACCAGCGAGCACAAGACTGCACAGACCGGGGTTTCATCCTGCATCACGTTGGTCAAGAATGAGCAGTTTGTAAGAGTAAGACATATTAAAGAGTTATAAAAGAAAGGACCGCCATCAGTCTCAGAAGGTATTAAACCATCCCTCGCTGTACCGCTATAGGCAAGCTGGTCTCAAACATGGTTAACTGAGGGAAGACATCCATGTTACCCATAACTGAAACCCTGCTGTCAAACCCAGGATAACTTTCTAACACAGACATGACTCCAGTCCAGGGTTGAAGTTAAGCTCTTCCCTTTGTCCAGATTCACATAAGGAAATAAAATGAGAAACCTTCACACTACATAGCATACTTGAACAGGAAAAACGTAATGGCCACCCATAACCATTGTAATTCAGAAGACAAGTGCCTGGGTCACCACTGGCAATACCGAAGATTTCTGTAGTTTCCAGTGTGCACTTCAACGTAACAATATGTTGTTTACATGATTTTAATATGAACAGAAACACAACAGAAAATGCTTCTAAGATAGGATCTTAGTGATTATACAAGTGTTCTCCAAAATACATTGAGAATGGAATAAGACAATGACATTTATCATAGTTTCCTTACCACTTCTGGATCACAAAGAGAGATAGATCAACCCTAAACTTTTCGTTATTTGACAAAACATCTACACCTTCAAATAAACTTATAGGAGGCATATTTTGCAAATGACTGTAGTCTCTATTAAGGTAGAGCAGAAGTATATCCTTGCAGAAGAGACAGAAAAGAGCGACAACAGCAGTAGCACATCCAGTCGGTCTTAGCTAGAAAGAGAATTAGCACCTGAAAACGAAGTACCTGGAAACCACCTAATGTTCCTGTTGAGCATGCAACTGTCTGTCAAAGTGGAACAGTCACTACTGCAGAGTCAGCTACCTACAACATCTTTAAAACAAATCTCTGAATTCACTGCCATATCTATTGTTCTCTACAAAACATCCTCATTACAGGAAATCCACTACTAGGATACATCTGAAGATCTAATTATTAGTGTGATATTTACTTCTCTTCTAATGTATCTCACCAAGCATAAAAACTGAGGCTGTCTTACAACTCATTAAAAATATGCTATTCTATCTATGAAAAAAATGATGAATTACAATGGACAGGCAAAGATGAAAGCTGCACAAATGGGAATGTTATTTAGATGGAAGTAAACATTTAAAATTCTCCAGCTTAGTTTACACCAGAATTTAATGGAAGGACATATGATAGATAACTTTTTCCAATAGTCTAACTTGAGGCCTAAGTCACCTTATCTGTACATAGTTTTAAGGCCAACATCTGGCCCTCTACATGCAGCACTTAATTTCAGCCTAGTTAAAAAGAAAAAAAAAAAAAAAAATCAAACTATCCAAGGAGTTTTACTTCAGGCAGTTGTGTTTCAACAGGATTAAATTTAATTTAAGCTCTTCTACCAGAATCACTTTCTCTTCAGTGAGACATTCTTAACAGAGGAGAAAAACATTCTCTCAAGTTCAAAGGACAAATTAAGGTTCAAGTTTATCAATGTATTTCAGTCTTCAGATAAAAGAAAGAGGAGTCCTAAAAATGGCAAACATACCAGTCAGAACTAGGCCAATGTTGTGGAGAATCTAATATGAAGGCTCAAACCAATCGTTGATTAGGTTTGCCCTTGGACATAAGTAGCAAAAACTATGACATGCTCACTATGAACAGGCACAAAGGCAAGGAAAATGTAGGCTCAAAGTAGTTTCAAGAAAAAAATGTATCTAAAATCATATTTATTGCAACAGAAGTTGTTATTCTGTAATCCTGAAATATGAAAACAAGCCTTCACTAGTGTCAAAATATATCATGGTTTTCCACTGTGTTTTCACTGCTATGATGCGCTATCTACTAAAGGTATTTTTCAGACACTGAAGATCTGAACTATACTGTTCAACAACATATATATATAACACGTTATGGGTGGTATTTTGGGAACATTTCATTTGAAGCATTCCAAGCTGATAACCTTTATCCAAATACATAAAACAAGAGCCATGTCAAATGCACTATAAATAGCATTAATAGTAAGGAATCGATAACATTCAAACCTTTAGGTAACATCTTATTAATCCGTCCTTGGCATGTGTGGACACACTGCTGTGAGGGCTCTCAAAATGCAATAGCCAAAGGTGAAGGACACAATTTGTCCAACTAGTTAATGCAACTGCTATTTAACCAACTCAGCCACTAAAATGCCACCTAATGAACTACTCCATACCATGATAAGCAGCAGAGGCACACACGATAAACACGAAGCGTTTTTCTCAGAAAATAAATGAAAGTCCTCAAGGCTAATACCATTCCGTCATTTTTCCTGAGACATATAAAGACCTACATTTGACAACAACCATTTTAATCCCTGGTTCTCTTCTCCCCCCCCCCCCCCCCCCCCTCATTTCTTGTACCGCGCCCAACACAATGGTACAACTGCATGTTCCAGGCGCCCAGGTATCGCCTTTATATTTATTTCTGCTTTCACAGTGACAAAGGTGAACTCCGATGCTCCAAAGATGCTGGCAGCAAAGCAGGCTGAACGGTATTTCTAAAGGCACAGCCACACGCGGGTTACAGAAATCCAGCCTCCATGAGATGCTTTAATCTGACAAATTAAAATGGTTGGGAAACGCTATTTGGCTAACGGAATCGGCCGCCACATGCACTGCTGAGGGGAAGCAGCAATAAAAGGGTCTTTAAAATAGGTCACTTTCATCCAAATCCCATACCAGCACCCACCAAAATGGTATTTACGCGGAGAACTCAGCACTTGGGGAGGAGCGAGAGGCAGGGAAGGGGGAGAAAAAAAAAAATATATTAAAAAAAAAAAAAGACACGGGGGGGGGGGAGGGGGGCGGGAAAAGGGGACCGGAATCCGCGCCGGTCTCCGAGGGACCCCCAGCAACCCCCCCCCCCCAAAGGGGGGCTCCGGGCTCAGCCCACGAAGCCCACCGGAGCCGCGCAGACAAAAAGGCCGGAGGCGCGGGGCACGCCTGGCCGGTGGTGCCGGCAGCCCGGCCCCAGCCCTAGGCCTCTGGCGGCCCCTGACAGCGGCGGCCACGGGGAACACCCCACCGCCGCCGCCGGCGGCCGCCCCTCCGAGGGAAGCGCCATTTCGCCTCCCGCTCCCCCCCCAACTCGGTGCTCAGCGCCCGCCAGCGGGGCCGAGGCGGCAGCCCCGAGTCCTGCGGCACTGCCGCAGAGCGCGGCGGGGGAGGCGCCGGCCCCACCGGGCCGCCCGCCCGCCCCCCCCCCCGCCGCCGCCGCCGCCGCCACCACCACCACCACCATCCATCCTC
Organism: Pluvialis apricaria; assembly: GCA_017639485.1. NCBI lineage: Eukaryota > Metazoa > Chordata > Aves > Charadriiformes > Charadriidae > Pluvialis > Pluvialis apricaria. Next base: position 5,659,311 of record CM030024.1, read on the forward strand.
CTCCGCCTCCTCCTCCCTCACCCCTCCCGGGGGCGCCCCCGCCACCGACCCGCCCCGGCCGAGCCCCCCGCCGCGGTGCCCGCCTTACCCTCCGCCGCAGCCGGGCTGGGAGCGCCGGTCGGCCCCCCGCGGAGGAGGAGGAGGAGGAGAAGGAGGAGGAGGAGGAGGAGGAGCGGGGCAAGGGGCGGCGGCCCCCGCGGGGGGAGGCGCCCCCGGAGGGGTGTCGGGCCCGGCCCCCGCGGGTGCCCGGGCGCGGCGGGCACAAAGGCGGCGGGGCACGGCACCTAAGATGGCAGGGCAGGCGCGGCGGAGCTCCCAACCGCCGCCGCCACCACCACCACGGCCGCCACCGCCTGGGCCCCGCTCGCCGAACCGCGGCCAGGCCGCGCCGCGCCGCGGGGGGCACGGCGTGAGGGAGGGCGGGCGGCGCCGGCCGTGCCTGCCGCGGCGGAGCGGGTCCCTCGGCCGGGCCGCGCCGCGCCGGGATGGCTGCCTGCCTGCCTGCCCGCTCTGCCGCCTCCCCTCAGCGCCGCCCGGGCTCCGGCTGCTCCGTCGCCGCCGCTCCGCGCTGCCCGCAGCCAACGGCCCCCGCCCGCCCCTCTCGCGAGACTTCGCCGCCCTCTCTCTCTCTCTCTCTCTCTCCCCCCCCCCCTTCGCCCGCCTCCTCCTCCCCTCCTTCACCGCGGGAGGGGCGGGGGGCGGCGCTGTGTGAGGAGGGGGGCGAGAGAGGCGGTTTGCGGGGGCGGGGGGAACCGGGGGGTTTGTTAAGGGTGAGGGAGTGCTGAGGGAGAGGAGGGAGCCGGGGTGGGGGCGCTGGAAGGGGGATGAGGGGTTGGGGGAGAGACCCGTGTGGGGACGCGGAGGACTGTGAGGGGAGAGGCGCCTGAGGGAGAAGGGAGGGGGGGTGCTGAGGCGGTGGGAGCTCAGCGGGGGGTGTGGTGGAAGGGTTGAAGGGGAATGGGGAAACTGAGGAAAGGTGAGGGGAAGCTCGGCTGGGGGCTCTGGGGAGGAGCGGGAGAGAAGGGGATGTGGCATGGGGGACCTGGGCAGGGGTGGGGGGGACGGAGAAGGAGGGCAGGGGAGAGGCCTGGAGGCGGGTGGGGGGGGTTGGTGGTGGCAGGGGAGGGTGGGCTTGGGGCAGGTGGGCTTAGGGCAGGCCAGCTGGGGGCGAGGGCATGGCTGAGGGGAGCTGGTTCACTCTCTGGGAGCAGCTCAGCTACAGGCGATAACCCCAGGAGGTGGTAGGTGTCTGCTTGTGCTGACTCTTGTGCAACCGGCCTGACCAAAGGGGTGCATTTCAGACTCTCTACCCTTGGCCGAACTGTGTCCGGTTTATGGCCAGAAGAGGAAAAAAATAAAATAAAATCTCATGGACCAAGCGCATGGCCTCCTGAGCTGTGGTCTTGGCTCTCAGTGGTGGGGTTTGAACTTGGTAGGTTGTTGAGCCTTTGTGTGCTTTGGTATCTCCATCTATGAACTAGAGATAACAGTTGGCTTCGTGCAGGGATTAATTATCGCATCTTGTAGTCACGTATTTGTTTATTTGTTTTTACTGTAGATTACAGCTGGAGGAATTCTAAACAGTCCACCTCTCCTTGTCATGGTGTTTAAGCGCATTGTGCTCCTGTCTGAACAGAGGAAATCACTGAGGTCAGTCTCCCTTGTGTTTATAGTTGCTTTCCCTTTCAGAAGTGTAGGGGCAAGGAATCATCAAAATAACAATTTGTACTGACATCCTGATAATAAATTAATAGAAACCGTTACATAAGACACAAAGTTTGTAAAAGGTGTGTTTGTAGGGATCGCTTCCAATTTTAAATTCAGGATTACATCTGAAGGGACGGTGTTCTCGGTTATAAAGTACCCTGCAAATATTCACAGGCTTGAGGTGTCCTCAATAGGAAATAGTAAAATTCTGTATATCCAGTACTACTGATACTGCTGAAATAAAACAACCAAATCGAACTTCCTTCCTATTTTCCCATAAACTAACAGGTGTTTTGTACCATAAGGAGGCTTTGTACCCGGCAGGTATTGAGGATGACGCTGGATACTGTTTAGATAAACTTTGCGTTTAGATTTCACCAAGCAGAGCTACTGGGGACTATTTAACTTGGGATGAGGGAAACCTAAGGAAAGTTGAGAGCAGAGGTTGGCTGTAATAATTGCAGACCACATCTAACGGTCTGCAAACTTGTCGTGCAGTGGTCTGATACTTTGCCTTTTCAAATCCCAATAGGGAAAGTAAGACAAATGTGGATCACTTCAAACATATGTTGTTGTAAGTATTGGGAGAGGCAAACTAAAGGTTTATCTGATTATCTCAACCTTGAAGTTGGCAGCTACGACAGGAAACTTGGTTTCATTCATCTGCCAAAGATATTTGTAGCGTATCGTTTGACAAGTTAAAAGGCATTTTTGTAATGGCACAAAAATAAAACCATCCACTTTCTGAAACTACAGTTTCTGTCTTCTAAAATAATACGGGTTTGGAAGCGTGCTTCTGGGGAAATTAAGGACATACTTGAAAGGTAAATATTTGTATTTTCAAATATTAGAACAATGGTGTTTAACACAAATCTGCTCGGCATGGCCTATCAGTATAAATTTGTTCTTCTACTTGTTTTGTCAAATTAGTGGGCATCGTTTGCTTTTGCAGATGGGAGAACTAAATGGAGCAGTAAGAGGGAGTGATCTGCCCATGGGGTCATAAGGTGGAATTGGGAATCGGGTTCTTTTGAATCTTGCTCTTGCACTTCTTCCTGCAGACAAATTGCCTTTAAAGTACATGAATTATGAGAGTAAAAGCTTCAGTTAGTGAGGTCCATGGAGCTAACCCAGCAAACACCAGCAGAGTCTGGGCCTCAGCTCTTTGTGTTACACGTATAAAAAGATAACGATATCTCTAGGTAAAAATCCTTAGAGTCTCTAACGGTGGCTGCAGAAAAATGTGTATAATGCTTTACCATTGGCTATCAAGTATTTTACTTAAAATACTGGATCTGCATTTGGTACGTATTCAGTGACTGCTTTGAAAATAAACAGGATCATCCTTGGACCACCAGTTTAGGAAAAGTCCTCTGAAATCCTGAAGGAACAGGCAGTATTTAAACTATGATTTTATTGTCGCAAGCTAAACTAAATAGGCACATTTAGCATGCTTCTCTCGCCCTGTGCTACTATGCGTGTTCTTGCTGCTTTTCAGATGATCATAGTAGGCATCTAGAAAGTTAGTTTACCTTTGTTTGCTAGTTTCCTGATGCAAATTTCGTTCATTTAAAGAACGAACAGGTTTATGTATGTCTGCATACGTAACTGGGATTTGCACTAGTTTATCTATCAGATAGCTGTACCCAAAGTTAATTCCATCTGAAGGAGGTGCCAGAACATCAATAAATAAAAATTACAAATTGCCTAGCGGTTCAGCTGACCGGCAGAACTGGTTTCAACACATTGTTCCCAATGTTCTGCCGCGGAGCTGGTCCTGGGGTAGACCCGTACGACATTCCAGTGTAGACAGGACCTTTAAGAGCATGCATCAGCACTCCGTAATATTGTAGGAGAGGAAGTAGAGAACAATACTATGTCCAACGGAAACAGTGGCAAGAATTTATTCAAGGCACACTGTAATTACTCAAGCTGGGAATTTGGCCAGGACATTGGGGTTAACACCCCTACTCCTTTAGAAGTGTCATAGTTTATTTTTTTTAATGACTTTAAGTGATGAGAAGCTTGGCTTTCAGTCTCAGCAGAATGGCAACACCTCTAGGACTATAAACTCCTTACAGCAGCATGAAGGTGTGAGTTCAGAACTAAGAGCAGCGATGAGGCCTAGTACAATAACTATTGCTTTATAAATACTTTCAGTAGATAAGAAAGATAATAGAGTGATTAGGGCAGAGTTTCAGCTGCTGTAATCACAGTCATACCTTCCTCAGCCTTCAGTCCACATGCTGCTTTAATCTGACCATTTTTTTAAGCAAACAGTTGTAAAGTTTAGAATAAATCGTAAATCTTGAGCCAGTGAAATTTGGTTATTAATTATGATAGCAGTTATGAACTGCAGTTGCCCATGCTTTTGTTTTTAGGAAAATTGTTGATATGCAAGCAGAATGTAATTTAGCCAAATTACAGATTTTTATTTTTTTTTGAAATTCTTTCATGGCACTAAGATTTTTAGAATGTGTTCTTTGTATGTGTTATGTACCCATTTAGAAACTAACTTTCAGCTTGTTCTCTGGAAAGATAAGCATTTATGTGTTTTCATGTGTGACTAGTTGTGAAATGCACAAGTGAGGAATTGTTTTGCTTTTATTAGCTCATGAAACCTGCCGTCATTCCTACAGTGTAGTTTGGGCCATTATTATGGGTTACAAGGTTATACAGGAAAAACATGTTCTAGAGAAAGGCTGGTCAAAATAAAGGAGGTAGAGTCTTCCAGATTGTTGTAATCTGATTTTGTATCAGTGAGGTAAACCCTTCGGTACATTCGCCGGGATGAAGATACCATGTCAGACAGTATCCCTCTGACAGTTTGTTATGTCGTAATGACAAAAGTGAAGCAATACCGATGTCATCACATAACCACTTTTGTATTATATGACAACAGTGATAATACTTCACTCCTCTCTCTTACTTTTATTAGATAAATAAACACATTCCTTGCAGTGCGTTTATGATTGTCCCATGAGTCAAGGGAGTGGTTTTACCTAGGAAGAAGTGGGGAAACAGTGGCACAAGACGAAGTAGTACTTACCAAGGTCATACGGGAAGTCAGTGTCAGAGGCACAAACAGAATCTCAGCCTTCTGACTGTCCCACTCTACCCTCTGGGCAACCAGACAAAAGTGGAAAAGTGGCTTGCAGTGTGACTCAACAGCTTTTCCTTCCTCAGCAACTGCCATGCTGGGCAATTAAAAATAAATGCCAGTAGGTCATTTCCACCTGAGTCAAACAGGTTTCCAAGGGACTGTAGGTAGGCACGTCTCCTGCCAGCGAGGGCTCCTCAATGGATCTTTGCCATGGTTTTGCTTTGAAATATTTTCAGAACTTGAAAACAAAATTCTCTTTTTGCAAGATGTACATTTCCTCTGATTACTTTCCGGGTTTTTTGTAATGTATGTTGCCCAGGGACACCTAGGAATTCTTTTTACCCTTCTCTGCAAGCGAATAACAGTAAGCTGATAAAGCTGTCATTTTTTTAGGTGGGTTTTTTTGTACGTAGCTTATAACATACATGCCAAATGAACTGATGCTAGGAAGTTCTTCCAGAAAATATCAGTACACTGTATTGTGACCGATACAGCACAAGATGCGTTGCACTTTGATATATCAGATTGGATGCTTAAAGACAAGCGAGGTGTTGGGGTATCTCTTAAACACAGTTGTAGCAAACAATGTTCTTGACTCCATTTTAACAGCAAAATCAAAATGTGTTGGTCCAAAAACTAACTTTTTTCTCAGGCCATGACAACTGAGTATAAGGAGGGTCTGTTCAGGTATCTCAGATCTTTTCCCAACAGCAGGGCTGAAAAGGGTTTTACTCTGGAGTTGATCCAAAATGGCTGGAATGGGCAGCAAGGATCAGTATTGTGGAGACCTTGACCTTGAAGAGTGACTGATGGAAAGAAGCAGCACAGGAAAGGCTTGTGTCTTGGCTCTGGTCCTTGGATGGATGTATAAGAAGAGGCCTTTGGCAGAGAAGGGTGAAAGGTGACTAATAATGTGAAACTGGGAGGAAACCCATTATAGTTATGCAATCTCCAGGTGGTTTTCTTTCTGTGTGAGAAGACACCTTGTGTTAGTTGTTCCACTGGCATTTGCTGCTCACGCATTCTTCTGAATAGAAGTCTTTAAACAATTATTTCGCTGCTTGACTTAGGAAGCTTAATTTAGCTTTGTAGCAATGAAAATACAACAGCACCTTGTTTCTTTGTTCTCCCTCCACAGAATTTCTTTTAGATTTACTTTGCCTCTTCCCTTGCTTATTGGTTCTTTTTCAGGGTATCCAGTAGTTTAGCTGAAACGAAGAAATTTTTTGTGCTGTCCTGCACTCGGTCCCCATATCTCGCTTAGTCCATGGTTTTCTAGGTCCCTGTTGCCACACTTCCAAAGCTTTCGTGGGCAAGCTCCACTGAATTTTGCTGTGGCGGTTCAGGATGTTGCTGTTGCCTGGTCTAGTCCTTCACAGGTTCTCCCTCTGCCCTGTAGCAGAACCTGCGGAAGAGAATTTGTTCTGTGCCTGACCCTGCTGGGTTATGGTTCGACATCTTAGCTCAAACCGAGACCTCACAGTCCTGTCACTGCACTGGCCTTTTGTGCTAGACTGGCTGGTGTACAGTGCGTATTTACACCTGCTGACCCTGGTACAGGGATGTAGCCTCTAGAAGAGCAGCTTGCTGAAGGTGATGATTTAAACTGCTGGAACAAATGTTGGTGGAACTCTTCTGAGAACCCTTAGATTCCTTATCAGCATGGCGGCTTTTCCAGTGATCTGCAATGAACAGTTCTGCTGTTGATCCCATCTGGATGTTGATCTTCCATTTTATAGGTAAAACAACACATTTTGCATTGTTGTAAACATACTCCCAGGAACTGATTCTTTATTATAATCTGTAAAACAGTTATGAAAATGTGGCCTTGCTCTTCAGCAATTCTGCAGTCACTTATCTCTGAGACATTGTGTTCCACTCTTGAATAAGATTCTAGACCAGAAAAAGAGTTAGACTGCATACAGATTAACAAATCTGTTGCTAGTATCTCTGGCTACTGCAGCATGACTCACCCGTCAGTGCTTGTCAGAGTCTGGTGTGACCTCATTGAAAGCTTCAACGTCTCATATGTGAAGGCAGGTTGAAATCCAGTGTGGGAATCCTAAATAGGTGGAGAATGAAGTTCTGAGACTGCAATAGTGCATACATCATAAACATTCCCCCTAGAAATCAGATGTGCCCTCACCAGAAATATTCTTATGGATTTCTGAGGATCTCTGACTGTTAAGTCTGCCTTTCCCATGCTTCTATTAAAAAGCACCTGTAACTATTCAAGACAGGAATAGAAATTGATGCTGGTGGGAAAACTTAAGAGTGGATGGGACAGGTCAGGGAGGAGATGCTCTGTTATTTGCAAGGGAGAAAAAGACCTGATGGTTCCTTTTTTTTATTTATCACAGCTTCTAGAGGCTTTTTTTTTTTTTCTCTGTGTCAGTACACAGGGCTACTGGTGCGCTGGCTGAGGGAGACAGGGGAGAAAACAGCAAGAGGAGCTATAATAAAGGGAGTGGGTGAATGAATTAGCTTGTGTTACCTTACATGTGTAGCTTAGATGTGCAGTGTGATGATGAGACAAAAAGTGGGAGGCAACAGGAGTTTAGAAATCAGATGGTTCTCTTCAGCTGGTGCTTGCTGAGTAAACATGAAGCCTGTGCTCAGTGCCTCTCCCTCCTTCCCCTGGGCTGTTCCACACTAGCAGATACTAGCAACACTGCTCAGTCTAAACTGAGCCAGCTGCTGGCATTTGAATTGCAGAACCTACACCTAGTAACACACACAGCAGAAGCTATCATCCTCTCACCTGCTACAGAGGGAACTTTTGGTCTCTAAAAAGCGCAAGGCTGGCACTGCCACACAGGTATCTGCTGCCACTTGAGCACCTGGCTGAAAATGAAATCCCTGGCCACTGGTCCAGTTGCTGTCCTTAGGATACGGGAATGTCTGGTCCTGTTTTGCTATAGATGATTTCTGTATGTGGCAAAGTTGTCTCTGGCAGCTTTATCCATGAGCAGCAATGGTTTCAGCCTCTCAGCTTCCAAAACTCGCTCCTCACTGACTCCGATGAGGAACCCGGGAGCCTGGCACCCTGTGAGAGAGCAAGAATCTTGCAAAAGATCTCTGCTTCAGTGTATCGCTGTGCAATCCCTAGATACTGTGACAGCAGCTTCTTATGTAGCACTTAGAAAAGTAAAGTGTCTGCTATGGCAGGACAGAAAGACACCCTGCTTATAAAGGGGTGCTGTTGCGTTGATGCTAAGGGACCACCCTGAGGAAATGCAATAGAGCTACTTTGTCACAAAGCAGTAAATAACTTTTCAGAAGTCACTGTGTCCTCTGCTGTGCTGTGGGATGGACCCTGGCACCTGTCTGAATGCAGTTATGCCCCTGCTGCAGACCTGCTCTTCCTAGCCAGACTCTTACCTGGCAAGTTTGGGCTCTTACCGTTTGCCTCAGGTGGATTGTGTTATGATTTCTGCATTCCTTAATTATTTTTTTTTCTTGAGACTAGGAACATGGCTTTTATTTTGGGGGCGCAAAGATCCTGTTCTGAGCAGATTCATTTTATGTTCTGGTGCTTCTTTAAGGAAGGCGTAGAAGGTCATAGAGTTGAGGCATGCATGCAATTTCTAAGGAGGAAATAAGCAACCTTATGCCTTTTCATCCATGATTCCTTACCATGAAGATCAGACAGATACTATCTGCTTAGCTGTTTTGTGAATCCAGGGTGAAATAAGTTGATGGCTCTTCCCAGTTTCTAGTACAGAGATGTGCATGTACACACAAAATACAGCTAGTTCTAGAAATGAATGTATCTGCTGCTCTTTGCACAGAGGCCAAGGCCTAAATGATGTTTTGAGACTGAGCATGCTTTCCTGGATGATCTGATGAATATGCAGCATGATATAGTAGTGAGCAAGAGATAGAAGCCCCATAGCAGTGCTGTGTGCCTGCATTCAACTGTGGATGTGTTGGGTTAAATGATTGATCCTGTATTTTAAGTCCTATTGCTTGATTTACAGCTTGATTTTTATTTTATTTGTTTTTTTAGTATCTTGGCAGGCTTTTCTTTCACATACTAAAGCATATCTTGGATTCTAGTAGAATCCTGCTCTTACATCAGTCTCAAACCTCGTTGCTGCTCCCTCTGTTTGGTTGAAAATGGACTGACACCATTTGTGACTGCCTGAATGTCCTGAGTCACCGATTACCAGCTGGCATGTGTGCTGCAGTTTTCATTTCTTCCTTTACGACTGCACTCCCTAGAGGAGGCTTGGCACAATTGCAGTTGTCAGCTAAAGCATATTATGTGCGCTTGTCTGGATCCACACAATTGGTGGACGACTCCTGACTACGTCTATGGGGTGAGCTGCCTGTGATTTGTTACTGTATGCCCGGTGTTTCCATACCAGAAAATAGAACAGGTGTAGGAATATTTAAAAATGCATTTTCTGTATATTTACTAGTAAAATATCTGCATTGTGGAGATGGTGATAGAATGTCTTCATTAATAATTGGTGGAGGCAACTGATGATTCCAGTAATGCTCTCACAGGAAGATAAATTGTGTGAAAATGGATGAAATATAAGGATCTAGACAGGTGGTGAAAGGTAAACTAGTAACTCCCTACACCGGCAAAGCTCTGCTAGCAGGAGCAGGGGTCCACCACGCAGGAGCTGACAGTTTATCTGTTCTGTCCATCCTGACAGACACTCTTGTCACGCCGTGTTTGTTATCCTCTTTACGCAGTATCCCAAAGCAAGGCTGCTGAAGCTCAGCAGGGAAATAATGCAACATGTTGCTATGTTATTTCATTTCACCAAAATGTTTTCACTATGCAACGCTTACTGCTCGTCTTGTGCATAGCTCTGGGGGAAGCTGAAACATAAAACACTTCATTGAGCTTTTTGACCCAACAGGTCTTGACACATTGCTGCTGGACACATCTCTGTTTCTGATCTGAACTGCGGCAGTTCCATTCTGTCCTGCTACAATAATAACATCTTAAACAATATTATTCTGTCTGTGCTGTTTCCACCTATTGACTAAAAAGTTAAATTCTTACTAAGCTAGTTTTAATTTACATGTCATAAAATATTAGTTAATGGTCAGCTGATTTCACTGGCATGATGATTGTAGCGTATGTAACACAGATTATTGCTTGCCTGGGACCAAATGAGTTAAAGCAGCTCCTTCCACTGAAACACCCAGTTTAATACAGTGATGCTCTGTAAATCACATCTTTGTTTGCAACAGGTTGCCAGTGTTTGCCTGGGACAGTCCATCCTGTTAGCAGGCGGTGATCCTGCTGTGGAGGAGAGATGTGGGTTTTGCTGACTCATGAAAACAGGTGCTAGTTGCGTCAGTAAAGTAAGGAGTGGCTCACCTCAGGAGCAGGATGTAGGTTTTAGCCTGAGAACTCTTAAAGAAGAACCTCTAGAAGAAAGTTGGGGGAAAAATACGTGAGATGGACTTTGAAATCTGACAATGAAATACTGGTTCCTCTTGCAGCATGAGAGGCTTCCCCCAAACGGGGCAGTGGTATTAAGAGTCGTGCACCAATCTGAAGTGTCTTGGGAAAACATGCACTATAGCTGAAGACAGCAGTCGCCCTAAGAGGAGTTTTTGGTCCTAAGAGGAGTTTTCTGGGGAGGAATGGCTGACAGCTGTTCAAAAACTTGCATGTACAGTTACTCCCTTGTTCCTCCTTTATAGATCTGACTCATCCATCCCTGTCCTAAACATACCAGTGTCAGTATTTTCTTTTCTTCTCATATTTCCCACCCTTCAAGCTTCCTTTTTGTATCTATGGATTTAATTCTATTAAATCTGGTTGCTTTGGCTTCTACGCTGCTTGCGCTTTGCACCTGCTGCATAGCCCCAGCAAACTTGGCAACCAACCCTTGGGCACTCTAGAGAAAACAACTGTCTAGACCAGGCACCTTCTGCCTGATGCCCTGGATGGGACCCCAGAGCTCCCAGGCATCAGCCTGTATTCAGAACAACATGTTGCTGTGCAAATGGTTCCTCTCTGCTCGTCCTTCTACTTCCATAGAGTTACGTGGACCCAGCTTCTCAGCAAGCACTAGCCTAATGATTATTGATCTTTTGCGAAGGTCTGATGCAAGAGAACATTGATACAATCTTGTCCAGTGTCTTTGTGGACTTATAATTACACCTGGCTCCTCCTAGCGAGTGAGGCAAATAGGCGTGAGGGAGCCCACAGAATAAATAGCACCACCTGCACACCTCGAAACAATGAAGGCTGGAAGACAACAACGCAAAGGCCCTACAGAGCGTGGTATCCCAGCAGAACTCAGGAAGATGTGTTGCTCTTTTCTAAAATGATGAGGAATCAAATCTTGGTGTAGAGTCCTACGGCACAGGAAGGGCAGAGAAGCCTTAGTGCAAAGTCACAAGCCATCCTCATTCACAGTTAAAGCCCTTGTTGCCCTGGGCAAACAGAGCCTGTCAGCGTCCTGCAGCTTACAGTACAGAGATGTGACCAAAATAGCTCCACAACTTCACAATGTGGCTAAAAATAGCTTGCAGGTCAGCTTTTTTTCTTAAAGGTAGTGGCAACATCAGTGGGAAAGCACTCTTGCTGCTGCTCAGTGCAGGTAAAACTGAGTAAACAAAGGGGGAGCAGCAGCAGTTTAATTAGCTAATCAGCCTTGAGGAAAGAGAGGTGCTTAAGGGGTAGGGAAGGACTAAGGAGGTGCAGCAAGAGAGGTGGACAAACACAGCAAAGGCCTGGGCGGACCCTCTGATGTTGACCAAGTTACTGTGCTTATACACAGACAACTTCTCCCTGGGGTTTTATTTCCATGGCGTTTAAGAGGCATCCGTCTGCCTGTTTCTGTCTCGTTGTGGCCCATGTCAGGATGTGTCACTGGACTGGCCAGCCAGCCAACAGCAGCGTGTTTCTTGGTCCTCATTTCCAGACAGTGAACACAGCCCATGACATCACCTCTGGCCAGTGGCAGACCAGAGGCTATGGCCGTGGCAGCGTCAAGTGTGTTTTGCTGTAGCCATTCAACCAGAGAGTTGATCTTTTTACAATTTGCATGAGGAGAAATCTGGATGGCCCTTAGTTCTGGGGGGATTTCAATATTTATTCTTGGGCCAACAAAAAAAAAAAAAAAAAAAAGGCTGTTTTTCTGGGGTTGAACTATCTGTTGTTGTAAAGCATTACATTTTACCAAAGGAGCAAAGCTACTCACCATGATCCTCAGAGTTTTAGTCTCTGTTGTGTATACTAAGTCTGGCCACGGAGAGAAGTCTCAGCCAAGTTTGGAAGTTAAGCGCCTGATTTAAAATGTTAGGGGAATCTCATGTAGGTTATGAGAGGTTTGCCATGCCTGCAGCCGCCTGCGTTGCTGAGGGAAGTGTACCGCAGCAGGCTGTGCTAGCGAGACTTTCCTTTGTGCTGCAGGTTTCATGCCTAGTGATTTTATGGTGCTGAAAGAGAGGAAGGAGGTGACAAAATTGTGAAAAATTGAGGCCAGGTCATTACTGTCAGACGAGGACAGTCCTGTAGCCAGTCAGATGTGACTGAACACACTTGCTGATGCTGCTACCAGGAAGCTTGAGAGAAATGTGCCTGAATGATAGCAGTGCGCATGCGCCTTTGGAGAAAGGAGGCTATCTGTAAGCTCTTGCAATGCTTTTCTCTGCCCAGCAACATCGTTGCTTCTTTTCCTTGCATTCTGCTTAAGCAGCTGTTCTGCGTTTATGATCTGATCATATAGGGCCAACTTCACACTGAGCCATCTTCATTGTAACAGCAGTCATCTGAGGTGAAGGACTGACAGGACCTCAGGTTTGCTTTGAGCGAGCACTATAAATAGGGCAAAAGCACCATAGTTACTGTTCTCTTAAACTAGTGCGAGAGCCTTGCAGGACCGGTCCCAGTCCCCATCTATACAAAATGGTTCCTGTTGCCTTGAAAGAGGGAGACTTCAGCCAAATGCATCTCCAAATTGACAAGGATAGAGACAATTATGCGTAAGATCAGCTCGCTAAGGATTTCATTTGATGCGCAGCTAAGCTGAGCTGAAAGCTGCCAATAAAAAAGGAAGCTCTGCGTCCCTAGTTGTGCGCTTCTAGTGCATTTGGAAGCTGCAGGCCATGTTGATTGCAGACTGTAGTTAGAATAGGTTATAGGTAAAATCAACCCGATACCGCTCCCATGACCATTTAGCACAGTCATTTCTGAGCACTGCAATACAGCTCTCACCGCAGCCTGCTCCTTCCATTCAGTGAGAGTTGCTCCCTGGCCTGCCCTGCCCAGCTTGCAAATGTAGCTCATCAGCCTCTGCTTCTTTGCAAATGAACTGCGTAGGTAATGGGAGGAGGAGGAGGCAGCTCAGCAACCTGCCCATCCCAGCCGGCAGGTCGTAAAGCCTCCCTGCTTCTTAGGCATTCTGGAGTTATTTGCCACGTGAATCATGCGGGTATACAACTTTGTTTCCCTAAATGCTCCGCCTTTTGCAACAGGAGGTCATTTCCCAGTGGGGAAAACCAGGCTGTTGATGTGGTGGGCTGTCAGCTTGTCATTTGGATAAAATCCAGAGCCGATTAGTTTGGTCGCAGCAGTGTGCTAACACAGGCAGAATGCACCCAGACTGGCTCCCGTCTAGATAGCGCAGTTCTCCCCGCACTTCTCTCCACCATCCCCGCAGTTCAGCGCGAGCGCAGGTCCCTCTCCTTGCCTGTGCTAGCATGCCCACAGTAAACCATAATTTGCACCCGGTGCTGCTTGCCTGTGTCTCGATTGGTGGCAAACCCTCCCAAAGCAAATAGCGATTTGCCTGTCTGCACTGACTCAGCTATGCTGAAGGCAGGAATCAGAGCTAAATCCGGTTCAGTAAAGTCTATAGGTAAAGAATAGCCTTCTATAGTAGATACTGAGGGATTTTAAAGGAACTTGACTATGTCCCGAGAAGTGCAGTGAAGTGAGCAATGCCGCATTAGGCAAGAGAGCCTACCCAGGAGCCATCAATCTCTCAACATCTGTAACCCTGTGGTTGTAAGCACTGGGGGTTTTCTCCTCCTGCCTGCAATTACTAGCTAGCAACTGTGAAGTCAAAGGAATCTGGGCTATCTTTAGGAAGCAAGTACCTACTCTGCCTCCTCTCAGGAAGCAAGGTCCTTCATTACAGCCTGTCATGGCAAGGGGCTCACAGATAAGGAGGAAGGGCAGGAAACCAGCCGGGCTTCGCTTCTTTAGCAACTCAAATATTTTCCATAGTCCTCGCGCTGTGAGTCAGCATTTCTACAGCCTCGACTTGTTTACAGCAGCAATCAGTGAGATGGTACTAGGTAGGTGGGGTGTGGAGGTACGTGTGTGTCTAAAATGAGAAACCCTTTGCCCAGGCGCAAGCGGGGAAGTTATCAACTGTCTTTCCAAAACAGGACTAATGGGGAGCAAAGGGCTGAATACCCTGAACGGCAGCTTCAGTGGAGCCATTTGCAGGGTAAGGAGTTTCCTGGTGCAAGGGAATCAGAACTTCACAAAGCTTTATATATTGTGTTGTCTTAGTTCACTTAAAAAAAAAAAAAAAAAAAGGACTCTGCAAATATTTGGGATTATCAGTATAGTGGGATAAAGGTAACACTTCCCTCCTCAAGTGGTTATGGATTCATTTTGTATTGGCCTGGCCAGACTGGCTGCGTGGCAGAAAGGCTCCCAGAATTGTCCGGGTAACAGAGCAGACGCTGAGGTTTGCATTCAGAGCCCACACCTGCACTGGAACATGAGCCACGGGATATATCACCACGGGCAGGCTTCTTGCCTACGCCTGGCTGGTCAGCCTGGCTGGATCTTGTGGCAAAGGGGAGGTAACATTGAAAACAGTATGGATTATTTTAGATCTGCAGCCTCAGTTCTGCGAAGGTATTTATTTTGAAAATTCTAGTTTCCATAGCAATGTAGTGCTGTTGCCTCTCATCTCTCTATTACTCCAGTCTTCGCAGCCATTCGATGAATTATCAGTGAGGCAAACCTTAGCATTTTTTTTTTTTATCTTGAGTGATTTTATATATGTTGGTTCCTTAGTGAATCAGAGCTAGTTAGGCAAGGATTGACTCATATCCTTTCCTGGGGCCAACATGAGGCCTGTTGCAGTGTAATGATAATGAAGAATGAACATTATTAATTGGACTTGGTGTATGAATTCCTACGCTACTTTCCAGCAGAGTGGGGGTCTTATATGTAGAATTCTGGTTCGATTCTAGATGAGTTGTTTATGCTTATGTCTTTAGGTTTCACTTGTGTTTCACTATTACTTTGTTAGGACATAATATCCTTGTTCCATACATGTAGTAAATAAACTCTTTTGTAAGGGTTACTGTGTTCAGCTGCTGTTCTCCATCCCAGAGGTGACTTCTGGACACGGTCCCCTTCCCATTGTTAACAGAACCAGTGCTCATGGCTCATTCGTTCATTCTTCTCTTTCAATACATACAAAAAAGAAGCAAATTGTTAAGAAAACAAAACAAGCTCTTCTTTTTATTTTTTTCTTGTTTTTCTTTTGTGGTGGTTTTTTTGTTTGTTTGTTTGTTTCCTGGTGCATGTTGTCTTCCTAATCAAGGAATTACCAGTCTTGCCAGAATAGTTACGCAGGTTGGAATGTAAAAATCCCAGCCTTAACCCCGCAGCAATGATGGCATGCAAAAAGCAAAGATGTAGAGATTATTTATTCTGATGGTTTAATTTGCCTTTTAAGGAGATGGTTTAGTGAGTTCTTTTGCCTATATGAACTGTATCTCCACCTGGGGAGCTGTGCCAGAATAGCTGTTCCACAAACCATTTGCTGCGAACAATAGCCTTTGTCCTGTAATTCAGTCGTTGTGAGTAGGTAAGCAGTGAACTAAAGAAACTGTGTGGGAGAACAAGAGTGGCACTGTGCACTGGATTCCAAGATAAGGAAGTAGGGCTAAAGATGAGATGAGAGTTAGCCTTTGACTATCTTCTGCAGTGTTGTCACTTAGTAACTAAAATACCTGAATTTTATCGATTGGAGCATAGATCCTTTAAGTTGAGGATGCAAGAACTGCTCTGTGGAATCTAGATATTAACAGGCATCTGCTGCACAGTGACCATTGCTTGCCCTTGCCATCCATTAGCGGTCTCTGGTGCCTTCCTTTTTCCTTTCTGTCTAGCTACAGCCATCAGCTGTCTTGTTTATATTCAGTTCCTGACTTCTTCGGAGTAGATGGTTTGATGATGAATAAATTCTGCCCTCACTTCTGTTTGAGCTCTCCAGGTGCTGGATACCTAGCAGAAATCTCCTCTTAAATTTTAGGAGGTAGAAGCTCACTTGTGCCCTGAAGAATGATAGATAATAGTCCTTCCAAAACTTCTATTTTAGATGTTAAATATTTACTTTTAGCTGAATTATACCCATCCTTTGAGGATACTAACAATACCTTACTCTTCACAATGTTGCATGTCAGTGAATTCCGTATTTTATGCAAAGCATTACAAGGTGGTTGCTTATCTTTTAATTTACCTTTTTTTCTTTCACGTTCTTGTGTTCCTACATTTTGAGATAAGGTGAACAAAAGTTCTCAAACTGCTATCTCTCGGCTATGCATTCTGTAATACCTTCACTGTGGACTTTTCTATTCGCTGCCTCAGAGGAGAATGGTCCCAGTCTTTTTCATTTTCCTTCAGACAAGGGCTCTTCTCAATCCCTAATCTTGTGGTCAATTCTCATCGCCCTGTGTCACATAATGAAACAGCCATCGTAGTAATAACTCAAATAATAACCCTTCCAGAGTCAATGTTCTGCCATTGCTGGGTGTTGTTCAGCTGGAGACCCCGAGTCCAAACACAAGTATTTAAGTCCCCACGTGCCAGATGCAGACACACCCAATGCATATTTAAAAAATAATAATTAAAAAAAAAAATCCTTGTTTCAAAATAATACGTGCTTGGTATCCAAATGCAGTGAGACTGAAATGTAAGTGACTAGCGACCTTGTGACTGTTGTGTTGTATAACAAGATAAAAAGTGCTTGGGATTTGTGGATTGAGCTTTTTCTCGTTTGTCTTCCAGAGGTCAAAGTCTACCGCGAGCAGTGACTGATACAATCCCCCCTGCAAGTCAGGGTAGACTGCCTGCGCGTCGGGTCCCAACAGCAGGGCCGTTTTTGCAAAAGCACCTTGGAAGGTGTTTGTGTGGATTTCTCTGTGGTCGCTGTGACGATCTCAGGAAGCAGGCGGAGATCCAGAACTGTCTGAAAGCCCCGAGCCAGAATTCTTTGAAATCCCAAACAAGTAATGATGAGAGACTTGGCTGAGGCCGACCTGCTAGCCTGCCTCCTGTGCTGCTTCTTATACGTATCCAAGAAGCTGCCTCCAGTTTATGTGATTGCACTCTAGTAAACAATTTTTCATGCAGATATGGGCAGCAGATGTTACTCACGCCTGTGTGAACATTTCAATGTGTTTACAACAGGGGACGGTCCTCAGATCTGGTCCTGTTAAACAATGGATGTAGCCACCAGAAGGAAGTCCCGCTGGTTACAGCCATTCGGTTACGGCTTGCTCAAAACACTTTGAAGGGTGGTCACGCCATCCCTCTTTGGGCACTCGAGGGGACTGACTCACAAATATGAGCAAAATAAAATTAGATGGCTTAAGTGGCTGCAACCCCAGCTGTGTCCCCACTGCCCGATTCCCAGAAGGGGTCATCCCTGCAGCAGGGTTGGCTGGAGAAGGCAACTCCTGAGTTGCTGTAGTTACAGCCGGTTCTTAAGGGCATTAATATTTGTCTGGCTCCTCAGTGAAACAGTTCAGGAAGCTTAACCAGAATAAAAATGTGTGCTTTTTCATCTGGAGAATCGCCTTTTAGTTTCATTTCTCAAACGGGCTCAGAGAAGCACCAGTGCTGCTGCGAGGGCAGGGCAGAGGCAAGCAGGCAGAGGGAGAGAGATGACCTTCCCTTTTGGGAGCAGCTAGCCGTTACGTCAGTTTTGCTGCCTCACAAAACTATGCCCTATGGTTATTTTTGGTGCTGGGCTGCCTTAATTTTCTGGAGAGTGAATGAAGGATTAAAGTGGTGTGCTTATGGCATTTAGAAGTTCAGGTTTTAGAAAAAAGAAATGCTTAAATTGTTAGGGATGGGAAAGATGAGTGTCCAAGGTATCCACTCCTACAATTGATTTAGGGGTTAAATCCCTTTTTTTTTTCTTCTTTTTTGGCTGCTTTTTAAGACCTCTAACCCAAAGTCTACTATCAAGCTGTCTCTAGAGAGAGAAGTCTTTAAAGAGACTGGCTTTGTAGCTATAAATAATGTACACGGCAGAGTACAAAAATGGAGTCAAGGAGAGGTTCCACCTTACCTGAGCGTAATTGTGAAGGCCGGTATGGTGAGCTCCGTGAGGATAGCAGTACCCCAGTCAAGCAGAAGGCTGCGAGGAGCATTGTCACCCCCTGTCATCCATCTTGACTAAACGACTTCCGAGATTTGAGTCTTCCCCCAACATTTGAATATCAACTGGTAAATCATGACTGCATTGTACTGAAACACGTCAGATTTCAGGGGCCAAGCGTGGGAAGGCTTTGAACAGTACGGCTGGAACTAAACATCTGCTTGAGTGCTTTGTTAGGTTGGATGCGTTAGAATAGAAAGAATTTTGCAAGTCTGAACCCTTGCTATAAATGAAAGCACTGTGGCAAAAAAAAAAAAAAAGTAAATAAATGTCACCTATACTTTGCATAAGAGCCCTACCCAGTATCTATAAATACGGTAATTTTGATATTTCCCAATTTTGAGTTTTAAACAGAAGAAAGACACAAGAAATATGACAAAGCCAGCATTTTTCTTTTCATGGATTAATTCTATAGTTTCAGTTCTAATTTACCTGAAAACACTTATTGAAAATTAAATGTAGTATCTTAAAGAGGATTGTCTTTGTAAGGAAATTACTTGTTCTTAAAAAAAAATAAATCACTGGAATAGCTTCCCAGTTTAACTGCATTTTCATACGAATGCAAAACTCATCTTGGGTCAGACTCTCCAGGAAAACTTTCTCATGCGTTCTGTAGCAGTTGATTCATTCCTCGCTGCCTTTATTTTGCAGCTTTAAATGACAGGTCCTCTGGAAAGCCGTCTACTTCAAAGCTTTATAAAGTAAAGCTTTGAATAAATTACTGAGCTAGAAATTATGCTGGCGGTGCCCAACTTTGTGCCGGGATGTGGGAACACTTGGCACTGGGTGTGGGATTCCAAGAAAAAGGACCTCTTTCCTTCGCAGGAGACCCTGCCGGCTTGCTGAAGCCAAAGAGCAGTAAGAAGGCGAACTGCTGCAGCTGAGGCGGCAGGAAAGTCTCCGGTTTCCCTTTTCCGCAGCTCCGGTGAACGCATGCCGAACAACTGCAGTATATTAATACGCAGCATAACCGGTGCAACCTTGTGCTAACGATGGGATTAACAGGCAGGATAGCTTCCCAAGACTACATGTCCCAGCAGGGCAGGTAGGAGACAGCCGGCTGGGGAGCAGCGCTGCCTGCTGGAACTTGTAGTACCTTTAAAATACATCTCTGTGGTGACCCCCATCGTGCAGGCGTGTGTGCAGTTGTCCACCTCGTGCTGTGGGACGCCAGGGCTTCATTCGCTCGGTGTCTTACTGAAGGTGATGGCCCCCAGGCTGTATTATTCTTTTTTTTTTTTTTTGGTATTATTATTTTTTTAATCTGTTTTTTTTGCAAGCTTTAGATAATATAATACTGACAACATGACACTTCTAAGCAGCAAAACAGTTGCTTTGTGTTTCGCGACGAGACAACCTGCTGCCCTCTGTATTTAGATTTCTGGTATAACGTGCGTGCAGAGCTGATTTGTCCATAATTGTTTGCTTTCGTCAGAGTCTTTTGAAGTTTGTGTCTTCAAGCCAATTCCGTATATTAAAAATAAAATCTTCCAAGCCACCAGTAACATGTCAACTGTGATTAAAGCCTGACTTCTCATTTTAAGTCTTGTCTCCTGAGCAATGTGAGGTCACCCTATGAGTCAGCGTTTGAAAGGACCGTTATTCCTGAGAGTATGGGTAAAGCCCAAAGTTCACAGTTGCTTGCTTAAACGGTTTCACTGCATTTTAAGTTGCTTTGCATTGTGCTGAACGAAACATAAACTGCGGGGCCAGTTTGGCACAGAACTCATGATAGTTCAGGCACCTCAAATCTTGAAAAAAATCCTCTATGTTATTGTAGAAGTTGGATTTCTGGTAGGAAAAGTGTTAGTCCTGTGTACTAAAGAGGAGGGTGGAGTGGGAAGCTGTGCTTGAGGCATAAACTTTCAACTATGTTCTGTTGAAATAAAACTTGGGAATTGTAAAATCTCCAGGCAAGAGCTTTGTATTTTGTACAGTGCCCAGCGGATCAGAGCCGGAGTCTGATAGGGCTTTCTGGACACGGGAACTTTATTAATATAGATGGGCAGTAAAGCTGCACGTGCAAGCCCTGAGAAGTGAGCAAATACTATTTTTAAGATCATCTATGCAGCCTGTTTATTCTTTTCGTGCATGTTAATTATAACATTCTTCAATTACATGATCACATTTTCTTCTGTCAGTCTTCCTCCATGTTTGACGCGGTGCACACTGAGTATTTAGAAGTAATTAATCACACCGGAGCAGTAAATAACTCGGAGCAGGCCTCTGCCTCCAGCTTACGTGTGTCAATCTGAGCTCTCCCCATCCCTCTCTCTGCCCTTTTCCTGCCCTCCTAATTAACTCCTGCCTTGGTTTGTCACTGCTCTGCATTCAAATCATAGAATCTTAGAATGGTTTGGGTTGGAAGGGACCTTGAAGACCATCTCGTTCCACCCTCCTGCCCTGGGCAGGGACACCTCCCCCCAGCCCAGGGTGCTCCAAGCCCCATCCAACCCGGCCTTGAACACCTCCAGGGATGGGGCAGCCACAGCTTCTTGGGGCAACCTGGGCCAGGGGATCACCACCCTCACAGTGAAAAACTTCTTCCTAATATCTAATCTAAATCTGCCCTCTTCAATGGTCAAACCCCTCTGTCATGGTGCCGCCTGGGTGTCCGTGGAGAACCCTTGGGTCTGTTTGCACGGTGCCGAGGAGGGAATGGAGAGGTGATCCGAGGAGAAAGCCTTCTCCTCCTGCAGTGCAGCGTGCTGAGGAAGTAGCAGGAGCTTGGGTCATTTAGCTGCCAAATGCTCCAATGGGGATCATCACTGGTTCAAGCGGGTATGAAACACATTACAAATTTTGGCAAGTTTCAAGTTATCTTCCCCCTTCTGCTCTCAGGCTTTCCAACAACCTGACTGTGATTTTTTTTAATTATTATTTTTTTTCCCCCCTTAAGCATCAATCAAAAAACTCCCCAATGCTTCTCTCGGGGGAGCGTTTGTTGGAACCTACTTTTCCCCGAACCCGCTCCGTGCGGGGCCCGGCCCGGGGGTGGCGGTGGTGGCGGTGGGCTCCGTGCCGGGCTGCGCTGCCGCCGGGCGGTCTGCGGGGGGAGCCCGGGAGCAGCGCGGGGGCTCCGGCTCCGCTGGAGCGAGGGAGGGAGGGACCCTCCACAGCCCAACCCGGTGCTGCCGCTCCCGCCTTCCCTGCGGCTGCAAACCCCGGCGCTTTACCGTGTTCCCGCTCCACATTCCCTCCGCGGGGAGAGACGGGGAGTGCCGCGCACGGTTCCCCCCCCCCCCCCCCCGCACCGTCTCTCCTCTCCTCTCCGCCGGGCGCTTCCTTTTCCGCCGGGCCGGGGCAGGGCGGGCCGGGGCGGAGCGGGGGGCGGTCGCGGCGGCGCGGCTCGCTGATCGCAGGGCGGGCGCTGCCAGTCCGCCGCCTCCCCCGCGTTCAGCCGCCTCCCAGCGCCGGAGCCGCACGGCCCTAACAGCGAGCGCCCAGCCCCGGCCCCGGCCCGGCCCCGCCACAGCCGCCCCCCATGGAGGAGCAGCCCCACCACCATCATCATCACCATTACTACTACTACGGCCATCACCACCACCACCCCCCGCAGAGCGCCTACCTGCCGCCGCCCGACGGCCGAGCCCAGCCCAAGCCGCCGCTCCGACACGAGCACAAGCACGGCGGCCCGCAGCACCAGGAGGGGCCGAAGCGGAGAGCAGGTCCGGGCGGGTGGGTGGGTGGCGGGCCGGGGCCTGTGACCTTCGCGGGGCGGCGGCGGCGGTGGTGGTGGCGGCGGGGCCCTCCTCCTCCTCCTCCGCCTCCTCCTCCTCCTCCTCCCCCGGCCCGGCTGGAAGCTTCTCCGCCGCGCTGGGGCCGCTTCCTGTCCGCCATGTTGGGGCCGGCGCGGCTGCGGGAGCCGCGGGGCCCCGCCGGCACCGCCACCGCCCGCCGGGCACGTGGGGCCGGGCCGCGCTGCCCCCGGGCCGCCGCCGAGCCGGGGAAGGGGCGGCGGGGCGGGGGGGGGGATAGAAGAGAGAGGACGGAGGGGCGATGTGGGGGAGAAGGGTTGGTTAAAAATTGATGAACGTTAAAAAAAAAAAAATTTTTAAAAAATAAAAATAAAATCAATGAGTCAGATAAGGCGGAGGGGCCTGGCCCGGCCCCGCCGGCGGGAGCGGGGAGGCGGCGCGGCCCTGGGAAGGGAGGGGGGGGGGGGTTCCGCTGCCACCTCCCCGGCCGCCGCCCGGAGCCGGGGCGGGGGGGGCCGCGTTGAGCCCCGCCGGGGGACCGACAGCGCCGGGGGGGGGGGCCGGGGCCGCCCCGGGGCTGGGGGGGTCTCTCTCTCCGGGGAGGGGGGGGGGCTGCCCCGCTGCTGTGTCTTTAATAAATCAATCCATCAATCCCATTTTGGGGGGCGGGGGGTGTCGTACCCTAAAACGCAAGCGCGCGGTTACAAGACTAGCCAGGATGCCGTGTACATCTATTTTTTTTATTTTTATTTTTTTTTTTTTTTTTTTTCGCCCCTTGGAATTTACATTTACATAACCGGGCGAGGTGGGGGGGTGGGGGGGTGTCGGCGGTGCCCCATGTGCCGGGGGGGGGGGGGGGGGGGGGGGGCTGCTCAGGCCCACACTAAATTAAGTTACCGAGCAAAAATAAGTTGAGCGGTGATTTGGGTGTTTGCAGGGTGCCGGAGGGGGGGTTAATGCGCACTTACCCCGACACCCCCTCCCTTCCCTGCCGTGAGGTTGCCAGGTGCTCCTCATCTCTTCGTTGGGATGTCCTTTTTGGGGTTTTTTGGTTTTGGTTTTTTTTTTTTTTTTTTCTTCCCTAAATTTTGTTTGCTGCACCTCGGTGCCCAGGCCGGAGCCAGCTGTGCCAAATGTTGATTTGGAGAAAACTCAGGCAGCTGAGTTGTGAATACTTGAAAATTGGAACTAGAAACTGCTGACACGCTGACTTACTGAAGTGGATTTTGTTCTTCATTTTATTCTTTCGCTCCTCATCTGCAGTGGTCTTATGACCGCTCTTATTGTTTTGTTTCATTAACAAGTGGTGTCAGAAGTCTTGAGTCATACAAGGTCAGCTATAACACGTTGCTCTTGAGCAGGCTTCCTCTGTACGTTATTCCGAAATACCCGATTTTTAGTTCCTGCCTCAGCTGGGAATCTCATCCTACCCCTCTTCCCTGGGATGAAGCATTTGTGTTTCGTATTCCTAACAGTGTATTTGAAAGTTATGGTGGAAGTTGTGGTGGTTACAGATACTTGCGTGTAGTAAAATCCCTTTTGATCCCTCTCGGCGAACTCAGTTGTGGAATTTCTATAAAGATTCCTACAAGGATTCTTGTGTTCCCGGCTTGCGCAGAACTTGAGCAGTTACATCTGCCAGACATCTGAGGCTCCAGGATGTGAGAATAACAATGATTTTTAGTATGGCCGTTAATTTCGGCAACAACAAAAACACTTTTGGTCCCGCTGGAGTTTTGCCCGCTCTCCTTGAGGGGACTCCCCCGTGCTGTGCTGACTTTGCACTGCCGCGGATGCAGCCTTAGGTGGGTCAGTTGTTGCGGGAGATGGAAGGCTCTCCACCCCTGGGAAGGAGGACGGATGAGTCAGAGGAGGATCGCGATCGCGCTCTTCCCGGAGGAGCGGGTGCAGTAGGAGGGGAGTCCCTCTGCTCGCTCCACAGCTGGGAGTGGGTTTGTCGAGCGCTCTTCCCACCTCGCAGTGGAGCTTCAAGGCTTCTCTTGGGGCGTCGTAGCTGGGGTCCTCCAAAGCAGAAGGTCACTGGCCAGAGATTTTAAAAAGGAAGGTGAGGCGATTCAGTCTGGACCGTCCTGGGCTTCCAGCTCCGCTGGGATTGTGCTCTGGAGGTTCACTTCAGAACCGTAAGGCCTAGAAGTGAACTTCAGAAGCAGAAAGGAAAGCTGAGCGGACAGCATCATCTCACGGCTTGATGAGTCAGAGTCAGCAAGTGCTTCGTTTCTTGGGTCTCAAGCTAGCACCGGGTCTCCCAGGGACTAAAATACCAAAGTTTCCCAGTGGGCAGGAGACCAGTTGCCGGTAGTGGCGGAAGGGTGCTTGCGGGGATGTGTTTCTTCCCAGTTTTAGCACGTTTTCAATGCTAAAGAGCACGCGTAGGGAGGTGTTGGTTGCTGTCTTGAACCGAAGTGAGGAGATGCGGTCACCTGTTTTTCCCTGCACCTTCCAACTGGACGTGCACATGTCTTGTTGGAAAGCTGCTTTTTTTTTTTTTTCTTTTTTTTTAGCCCCTTTACTAGAGGTGGCGTTTGGGAGGAGGGTGGGAAGGAGGGCTGCTGGTGTTGCAGCCCTGGGAGCCGATAGGAGTTGGCCCTTGATCACGGTGTGGATTCTCACCCTCAACAAACCATGTAGCGAAGGCAGCGCATCCCTCTGTCTTGAAGCATCCTTTTTTCTTCTGTGTGACCTGGAAATAGTAGCTGATGAAATAGCTCTCCAGCTGGCCAGTGATATATATACTGAGTACAGTATATTTTCCTGATGTAGTATCTGTATTTTCTTTTGCTTTGTTTTGTTATCTCTACCTCACCCTGTTGTATGTGAGAGTCAGTAGCTGCTGGTACTTTCTGCTTAACCATTCTTGCCGTGGGTTCCGGCAAGTATGTGCTTTTGCACATCAGAGACTGGACGTTTTCCTATTTTAAAACGTCTGCTTGAGGAAACTGGATACGTTTGGGGCTGATTACAGCTTTCTGCAATCAGAAGTTTAACATTTCACATTCTAATCCTTGCCTTTTGTTGTTCTTGGCTTTCTTCTAGGCTACGGAGAGCTAAATGGTAACGCAGGAGAAAGAGAAGTGTCGTTAAAGGGCCTGTGCTCCGATGAAGCCACCACCCCAGGATCCAGGGTACCCAATGGCAGCCAGCAGCTTGTAGACACTAACGCCACCCCAAAGCAGACTGTGAAGGCGGGTGCTTTGGGGAAAGCTGGAATCAAAACCAAGAACTTCATTCAGAAAAATAGCATGGACAAAAAGAATGATAAGTCCTATGAAAATAAACTTAGAGAAAGCCAGTCCTCGGACAAGCCAGAGGGAGTGTCCATCCCAAACGGTGTGGTAACCAATAATTCTAACTATATCACGAATGGCTACGTAGGCAAAGGGGCCGATAACGATGGTAGCGGCTCCGAGAGTGGATATACTACGCCTAAAAAGCGGAAAGGCAGGCGCAACAGTGCCAAGGGTTGTGAGAACTTGAATCTAGTACAGGACAAAATAATGCAACAGGAGGTCAGCGCACCAACCTTAAAACAGGAACTTGAGAGCTTCAAGCCTGATTATAGTGAACAAAAGGGGAACCGAATTGAAAATACGAAGCCAGTTTGGAAATACGAGGCTGGGGCTGGCGGAGCAGGCCGGGGAAAGCCTGGGCTTGGGGATGTACAGCGAAAAAACTCTGATGCCAAACCTGGGATTAGCAGCAAGAAGTTTGATGACCGGCCCAAAGGGAAGCACGCGTCGTCAGCTACGTCTAAAGAGGACTCATGGACCTTATTTAAACCACCCCCGGTTTTTCCAGTGGACAATAGCAGTGCTAAAATTGTTCCCAAAATAAGTTATGCAAGTAAAGTTAAAGAAAACCTCAACAAAGCAGCTCAAACCCCATCCACGTCCTCGTCGTCGTCTTCGTCATCTGCCGGGGAAACTCAGGCCCAAACATCCAGTCGACTGTCCCAAGTCCCCATGTCTGCTATGAAATCTGTTACTTCTGCTAGCTTCTCGAACGGGCCCATTCTGGCAGGGACTGACGGAGGTGTCTATTCTCCGGGGACCCCACCACTGCTCTCCACTGCTGCTAGTACTGTACCGTCAACCGCCTCCGAGTCAGCACCCCAGGACACGAGTACAACTTCAACAGCTCTCGAACAAAAGAAATCTAGCCTTTTCATCTACCCTTCAAATATGCAAACTGTGCTTCTGGGTACAGCGCAAGTCGATTTCCCGGCGCAGGCGAATCAGCAGAACCTGGGAGATATCTTCCAGAATCAGTGGGGCTTGTCTTTCATAAACGAGCCCAGCGCCGGACCCGAAACTGTTGTGGGGAAATCTGCGGATAATCAGTTAATGGAAGTGACATTTCAAGGGGAATATCCTGCCGCTTTGGTTTCACAGTGTGCTGAAATCATTCCCTCAGGAACTGAACAACCTGTGTTTCCTAAGGCTTATGAGCTGGATAAACGGACTAGCCCTCAAATTCTTAGTGCTATTCTTAAGCCTGGGACTGCTGTTGAGGGTGGTGTCTTAGCTTTGGAGTCGCATCACACAGGTGACCTACAAAAGGCAGACACCGGTAGCCAAGGTGCTTTAGTGTTTCTTTCAAAAGACTATGAAATAGAGAATCCTCTGGCCTCTCCTACGAACAATTTGCTAGCCTCCGCCAAAGAACAGAGGTACCAGAGAGGCCTAGAAAGGAAAGATAGCTGGGGTTCTTTTGACCTGAGGGCTGCTATTATATATCACACTAAAGGTAATGGCTTAACTTGCTGCCTAAGGGCGCTCTCTTCTCTTTTTTTTTTTGCTTTATTTGCTTTTTTAAAGTGCAATATTCTAACGTGATATATTCCTTACAGTGATTCTGGTTGTTTTAAAAAAAATGAGCTTTTTTGCTTGCATATCTCTAATGGCAGTAACAGTTTGGGAAAGTTATTCAAGCAGTTGCTTAATTAATGTTAAGAGGTATTTGTTTCCCTCTTCCTGTGGACAAGCGTAAGTGATGTTGACAGGGGTGAGACTTGGCTAGTGTGGTTTACATTTTAATTCCTATGGAATGAGCAGGTCCTCTCAGCTTCTCAGCGGTGGAAGGAGTTAAATGTGTACGTTCACCTGCTCTGTTCCAGCTTTACCAGGTGACATTCTGTCACTGAAAAGGCTCCATAGTCCTCGCTCACACCTCTGCCACCAAAGTGTTGCAGCTTTTCCCCAGGGCACATCAGGCCATGAAATCATGGCTTTGAAGGCAAAGGAAAAAAAATCATTCCTATGGCTTTTCATAGTGTGATTTATTTATTTTTTTTATTTATTTTTAAGTAAACCCCCCACACACACTTTTCCCCTGCCCTTGAGTATTGTGGCAACAGCAAGACAAATCTTTGCTTATCAACTCTTCTGTAAGCTGCAGATTGAATTCTCTCCTTGTCTTTGTAGGCCAAATCTTTCAGATGATTTTATTGCTTTCATGGAGTCCTTTGTAGTCCAGCTCCCTTTTTTTTTTTTTTCCCCTGGTTTGGTTTTTTTTTTTGAGACTGAAATGACTCAAACATGATACAGACGCTTTAAACTGGGAACGAAGAGAGGGAAGCCTGTGGGATGGCTTGCTTTCTGCTTCAGCCTCAGCCCCAGAAGCTCTGAGGTCTTGTGGCAGTTCTTGGCTTTTGGTCCTGGCTCGGTGTTAACCAGAGCCCAATTGCATGTTTTGGAACTGTGTTACTTACCTATCCCTGACGAACACAGGGGCAGTTCCTTCTTTATTCACCCCCTCTCCCCGCATCCCCTTACCCTGAAGGGAGAAAGGTGGTCATCCATTTTTTGTTTACTGTTCCACATACATACCTGGGTAGTGTCTTGCTCCCCTCTGCAGAGGTCTTTGGTTGGCATCGGTAAATTTGCTGTGTTTTGACCCACTGCAAAGTTCTTAAATTACCTGTTCACAAACTCTCTGTATAGCGTACAGAAACGTAGATGTCTTCCTCTAGTAACAGCAAGCCCAGTCATTTAAAAATAATATCTCCAAATATTTTTTCCAGGTCATCCCGCTCTCACGATGTTAACATCTTAAGCTCTAGTATTTGTGAGAACAGCATTCATCAATTGATTTTATCGGGGTCCTCTACCCAGTCTGTTCCAGTATTAAAGCAAGCTTTCCGTTCTCATTTCTTGTGCCTGCCGGCAGCCTAAATCTCAATTTCCCATCAGAAAATGGGGGTACCAGAAGGCATAGCATGGTCTTAAGTTTGCAAATATTCCCAATGCTTAAGTTTGTTTCTTCTTTGTTTTTGTCAGCCTGAACTTTTTTTTGTAGAAAAGCAGCTCTGCACAGCCGCAGACTCATCAGCTCTCCCTTTCTCACTGGCTGTGTGAAAGACAGACCCCAGTAAAACAATGGTAACAACAGGAAAATAAAGAACACTCCCTTCCCATGGCCTCTTAAGGAGGTGTTAACTTCAAAGTCTGGCTGCGTTTAGTTCTTCTAAACACAGGAGTTAATTACATTTGGTGGCAAGCATGGACACCTAAAGCACTCTTTAAAATACCGTTTTTCTGCTCTTTCCATGCTTCCGCATGGCTTTGAGCATCCAGAGTGAGCACCCGTGTGATGCCCTGGGGGAACACGTTCCTGCCCCACCACTCCTTATTTTTCAAGCTGTATCTGTGCCAACTTCAAGGTGTTAGTTAGGGGTAAAAGATAGTGGATGCTTCTAATCAGTGTGGTCATTAATGCAGTGATAGGGGTGCTCCAAACAGCTTGAGCTTGTCTTTCTCTTACTTAGTCTTCAGATGCTGTTGCTGGTTTACAAAGCGGGAGATCGGTCCAGGTCTTGGCGCGTCCTCTGTGATGATGTTGGGTGTTGGATTTGCTGTGTGTGTTCGAGTCCGTCGGGGTGAGCTGGGCTAAGGGGTGCTGGGAGGAACGGCGCCTTCCTCTGCCCCACGCAGGTGGCAAACGCCATCCCCTCTTCATGGCCATGATCCTGCAGCCGGAGCCCGGCGGGTGAGCTCCTGTGGCACAGCAAAACATCTAGAAAACGCAGCTGCCGGGGTGTGTTTGCAGGACAGCAGTGCAGCGGTTAGTTCCCACACCGTTCTCTCCGTTTATCTTGGGCTGTTTTCCTGAGGTCCTACTCCTCGCCAACCAGTCCCTCTGCGATCGGAAAGGAACGATTTCACTCGCTTATTTTTCACAAGCTGCCTTCCCCTCCT
This sequence comes from Pluvialis apricaria, assembly GCA_017639485.1. NCBI lineage: Eukaryota > Metazoa > Chordata > Aves > Charadriiformes > Charadriidae > Pluvialis > Pluvialis apricaria. The sequence continues at coordinate 5,688,433 of CM030024.1, forward strand.
CCCTGCTTGGGAGAGGTTTGCGTGGGCCAGTGTGAGCGTGCCCTGGGCCACTGGATCCTCAGATTGTTTGGTTTTGATTTCGAGAGGAGGGTGAACTTCTCCCTCTTCAGATTGATCTGTTTGCTTTTGAGCAAAGTCTCAATCGTTTGATCTTCAAATCCGCCCTGCCTCTGGGGTTATGGACACAAAGGGAACCGATTGCGGGGCAAGGACAGGGGTGAGCGCGGAGCACTGGTGGGGTCCCTACCCCGAGCTCCTCCATGTGCAATAGTTCAGTGCAAACTGCCCGTGGTGTGGGGATGATGCTCTGGGCATCGCAGTGAGGATCGGGCTCTAGCATAGAATCATAGAATGGTTCGGGTTGGAAGAGACCTTGAAGATCATCTCATTCCAACCCCCTGCCTTAGGCAGGGACACCTCCCACCAGCCCAGGTTGCTCCAAGCCCCGTCCAACCCGGCCTTGAACATCTCCAGGGATGGGGCAGCCACAGCTTCTCTGGGCAACCTGGGCCAGGGGCTCACCACCCTCAGAGTGAAGAATTTCTTCTGGTTCTTCTTAATATCTAATCTAAATCTGCTGCCTTCTGGTTTGAAGCCATTCCCCCTCATCCTATCACTACATGCCCCTGTAAAAAGTCCTTCCCCAGTGCTCCTGTGGGCCCCTTTAAGTGCTGGAAGGCCACAATAAGGTCTCCCCAGAGCCTTCTCTTCTCCAGGCTGAACACCCCCAACTCTCTCAGCCTGACCTCCCAGCAGAGGTGCTCCAGCCCCCTGACCATCTTCGTGGCCCTCCTCTAGACCCACTCCAACAGGTCCATGTCTTTCCTATGTTGGGGAATCCAGAGCTGGACGTAGTACCTCCAGGTGGGGTCTCACCAGAGCAGAGTAGAGGGACAGAATCCTAACGAGCATGAGCCGTTGCAGTGCTTCGACCGGTCTGTAGCCAGCTCGCACCCTTGTTTGCACTGTTGGCCTCTGTAGCTGTGATCAGGTTATGTGGATCGTCATCTTGGACACTAACTAGGCTGTGGGAAAGCCTCCAGCTTACCCAGTAGCTTTGTTCCAGCAGAACAGGCTTTCCTGTGCCCGGTGACTGCGAGGGGCGTTACGGGTTGTAATTGCTTCACAGCGTCCCTGGGAAAGGATGGATGGAGGAGGTAAGATGCAGGGTGGGCTAGCTCCGGCATGGTAATCCTGTTTAAACCACCGCGGCGCCCTGCGTGGCGGCAGGGCTGTGCTGGGGTGTAAGGCTGGGTGGCTGCGGAGTGGAGCGAGGTCCCGGTGGAGGACGCTGTGCTCGTTTGCGTGTGCCCGGATTGCTTTTTCCCCAGAAGTCAGGGTACTGGGAACGTGCTGGTGAGGCCGGCGATGCGCCCTCCTCTTCCTCTCTTGGATGCTTTTTGTGCAGGTTTCCTCTGTGCCCCTGCTCCCTACCTTGCTTTTTTTTATATGGTCTCCCCCCCCGCCCCCTTTTAAAGGGCAGAAAGACTCCCGTGATCATCTGATCTGCTTGACTGTAAAACACGATCCTTCAACGTGGCTGCCTCCATTGACAGGCCGTGCCGCTCGGGGTTTGTGACGGTGCCCTGAAACGCTCGCGGGTGACATACCTGATTTAGCAAGGTAGATCTGATCCGGTTGAGCATTGGTGGGCCTGCAGTTTGCGTGGTTGGAGACAGGGACGATAGCTTCGTACGGGAGACTGGAAAGACCAGGAAGGAGTGATGCTCTCGCCTGGGGACATTGTCCCTATCTAGGTTAGAACTGACCCTCTGCCTCCCTGTGGCATTGCCAAAATTCTTGTCTTTTGGAGATAAAACTGGTCCTCACAGATTTTTATTTTTTTTATATGGTCCTTCAAAAGAGGAGGGTGGGTGTATCTCAGCTTTATTTCTGTTGAAATCGGTATCTTCTTACTGCTGTAGTCCTCCTTTTAAAGGCAGCTGGATGAAACATTTCATATCGGAATAATTCTCAGCGCTTTGCAGAATTTCGTCGTGTTTGGGCAGTTGCAGTCTTCCAGGCCGGGCTGTCTGTCACTAACACTGCGCTCTGTGTCAACCCTTGTGGTGGGAAGCTCGGTAAGTTTGCTTGTTCTTAGCTAAAAAGCAAATAATCGAGGTCTCCCGTTCAGCTGCACAGTAGCAAAGACCACGTAGGTGGAGGAGAGGAAACTGCAGTGTTTCCCTCTTCTGCCTTGCCCCGAAGTTTCTTGCCTGTGCCGCTGCTTTGTTCCTTCTCGGCGTCTCGGTTGCGCCAGCATCTCTGCTCGCATGAAGAAGCAGAAGAGCAGCATGGAAAATAGAGCGAGGCGGCGTGGGCCAGCCAGGAGTGGCGTTCGCCGGAATGGTGAACTGGGTCAGAAGAAAAAGCAGAGCTGTGAATTCAGCATTTTTCATCCTTTACATCAGGAGACAGGGGGGAAGGAAAAAAAAAAAAAAGCGCCTTGGTTTCCCATCCCCCTTGGTGGGAAGGGGTTAGATGTCAGTCTGTTGCTTACAGTCTTGTGGGGCCAAAGCTGGTTTTATTCTCCTTCAAGTCTCTGCTTTTTCCAGTTGTCATGACGAGTACAGTGTATTCGGTACAGCGGTGAGTCTCCACAGCATTGAATTTTTAGTCTTTGCTTTGTTTCTGAGGCAATCCCCTAACTTAATCGATGTGTCCTGCAGAAAGAAACAGAAAAATCAGATGAGAAAGGTCCCTCTTTGGTGGTGTGTTGGTTTTTTTTTTCCCAGCTTTTCATTTTAGGGACAATTGTCAGTTTATACGTTAGAGTTATAAGAACAAAGAACCAGTACCCTGGCATTGCGCAGACACTTGTGTTTGCAGGGGCAGCCTCTCTAGCAAGGAAAATGTGTGTAAAAGTGCCTGTCTTAACAAGTTACCACTGAAAGACTTCTTTCCCCTCCAAGGTTATGTACCAGTCCCGCTGTAAAGTTTATTGACCTATGAAGAATCTCACCGCAATTCCCGAGCGTGCCTTAGTCTGTTCCTGACATCAAAGCCTTCCTCCACCAACCCTTTGTTTTGGTGATAGTCCCCAGAAAAAGTGGTTCCTCTCCCTGGAGCTCGTTAGGTGGATGTGGCTGGGGCTGTCTGCCCCGGGCAGTTCCTTGGCAAACCGCGAGCAGGAGGGCTATGGAGAGGGCAGCTAATTATAAAAAAAAAATCCTGGAAAACGTGAGGTTGGAAGGGGCACAGGAGGTGACCTAGTTCTGCCCCTGGCTCGGAGCAGGGCTGGCTTTGACACCGGGTTGTGCAAGGGTTTGTTGATGGCATTTTCTCCAGCTGGGCTGGAGTTCGCCGAGAAGGAAGCGTGCCGTTTCCCCGGCCACGTGTCCTGTTTTGGGAATAGTGGCCCCTGTCTGTTGGTCAGGTCTTGACCACCTTCTGCTTTGGAAAGCAACAGTACAAGGTTTTGGGTCAGTATTTGAGAGGTGGACTCGGACTCATGGCGAGGATACTCCTTTTCCCATGCGGGGGTGAGCGATGGTGAGAGTCCTTGCTTGAACTCGCCCTGGAAGCTCTATTCAGGGAAAGCGGGCTCAAGAAAAGAGCTCCTTGAGCCCAAGGAAGGAGGTTTGGGGCCTCTTACACAACCAGCTCGTGGGGGCTGCCTTCTCCTCCACCGTGCATCCCTGTGCTTACCGCTCTGGTTAGCTGGGGCCAGGGCTTGTGCAGCGGTGGCTCTGCCGAGCTGCCGGTCCACCAGGTCGGTCTCTGAGGTCTGTCCAACCACTGTTCCTCATCACAGCATCTCGGGATCATCTTAGGTGACCACAGCCTGTAACTGATCCAGAAGCGGGAGGAAAACTCACTCTAATGTGTATTACCAAGTAAAGCAGAATAAATCATAAATTCCATCTTAAAATTGAAGGAAAACCTTTTTTTCTTCCTAGTTTTGTGTTGCAGTTAGCCCAAGGCTTAATTTTTTTCCTCTGTGAAGTTGTTTCGGTTGGTAAATGTGCGTAACCTGTGCTATCCTGTATCTGTGTGCTGCTGGCCAGGTGGAGGGGAGGACCTTGCTCTTGCTCTTGCTCTTGGGATGGCAGATGATACTCGGTGACGGTCGGTATCGCAGCCAGTTTGCCGATGTTTTTTTGTAGCTTGGTCAGGCTGAGCATCAGCCAGCCAACGTCTCCGGGTGTTTGGGGTTTACAGGACACTGTACACCACCCTCTCTCCTACCTCTCTTTCTGAAGAAGAAGGAAGATTGAAGTGTGAAGAGGTGAGAGGGTCTGGGTGTTGGTTTGTTAGGGTATTTTGAAATAGAATTTTGACAACTTGAAAGTTCTTTGGTGTGTTTTTGATAGTTTCTCGCTGTCTGTCTTGTCATCGGGTACGTCTTAATACAAGCAGTTCACGTTCTCTTGGCGTCCGATGAAGTTAGGACTGAATGGAAGCGCCAAGGAAAGCGTGGTTGATCTTTTGCAGGGAGATACAACAGCAGGCAGCGCTGTTTTATCTCTGCCTCGTATTTTATGCTCTCAATGTTGCTCTGATGCGGAGGAACCAACAACTTGAGAGTAGTTCTCTGTGCCCTGCCTTTGGGGAAAGCTGTTAAAATAGCTGATGTTCATTTAGCCGTTAGGAGATGATGCGTCTGACTTCACTGAATGGAAAACTAGCTCTGCGGGAGGTAATTTTAGTAGCTGGTTCGGTTTACTTCTGGGCAATCTGCATCTGGCGGATGAGGGAGGTAGTCCCTTGCTAGGTTGCCTACATCCCCGGGGGTGTTAGAGGCTGGTTACTATTCCCAGAGCGCTTTGGGCTCCCCCGATGAAAGTGCAAAGTATTGCTGCTGTTATCGTGACGCAAAAATAACAGACCTTGTAAAATTTTGTCAGGGCCTTCCTTACAAAAGACTTAATTGTGCGGAGGGGGCTGGCAATATTTATTTGCGTGCAATTTCCTGCCCCGGGGAGCTTGAGACCGTAGCGGACAAAGGACAGATGAGATTGGAGAAGGGACGTGAACGTGAAGTGATTGATCGAGGTGACACTTGGCACACATCGTGCCGAGGCCGTGAGTTCTGTAGGGTTTTTTCTTCTTCCTTTCCCATGCCGGTGAGCTTACTTATTGCCTTGTTTTGTGCTTTACTGCGCACACAATCCATTGCCGTTCTCCGTTCCTAGCCCCTACCGAGGTCCTGTCACCTTCACTTCTTTCAAGGCTCTCTTCTGCCAGGTTGGTCTTGCAGGTTGGGTTCCTATGCTCCTTTTCTGTAATTTTGTCTCTTAATCTTGGGCGCAGGGTATAGTTAGTGCCTTTATAAATATTCTAGCTCACAAAATTCCAACTTGAGAATGGCTAACTGTAGTTATTTTGAACGGGTCTCTGAAGATAGGAGTTAATTTGGGGGATATTTTAAAGGGAACAGCCTTGAGTTTATTAACGTGAATGAAAAGAGCATTTAACTTTGCTGTTATTTCTTAATTAAACAAAAGCACATGCTCTTCCGGCAAGAATTGGGGAGGGTTGGTTTGTCTCTAGCCCGCAAGCGCGTTGCAGAGGCAAATTGGGGAGAGAGCCGCAAGGCGAGCAGGCAGCCGGGTGTCTGGAGCATCGCACCTTGTTCTCGCGTAGACGCGTTGGCAGCAGTGTGGCTGTGGCGTTAGCGGAGCCGTCGCTGCGTGGTGCCCTTCAGCAGATGCACTCTGTGAGCCGTGAGGAACTCACTTTGTCCAGCGGTGCTGATTTCACACGTGCAAAGCGTCAGCTGGTTAAAAAAAAAAAAGAAAAAAAAAAATCCTCTCTCCAGGCTGTTTGTTGAGGCTGTAACGTGTGAAGCGGCGTTGGGAGTCGGAATAGCAAACCCCCAAGTTAGAGCGTGATTTGTCGGAGCGGGAGAGTGGCAGCCATGTTTCTGATGTTCGATTTGGCCCTTAAAACCACGTCACAGCCATCCCTCTGCCTCTGCTGGATCACTCGCGTCAAATTCGTGCGGCCCTGTGGGTTGGGTTGGGGTTGTGCTGCTGGGCCGGGATGGGGTTGGCTTTGTCCGAAAGCCTCAGCACAACCGCAGTGGTGTCGTGCCGCGCTCGGAAAATTAAAGCGTGGTTGGAGTTGTCTCTAATGGCAGCATAAATCTGCATAGTAATAATAATAATAACGGTCTTCTCGTTTTGCCTCCACAGAAATGGAATCGGTTTGGAATTTGCAGAAGCAAGGTAAGGATACTGGAAAGAATAAATCAAGCAAATTGCTCTGTCCGTTGGGGCGGGTGTTGAGAGCAGGTTGTCTCGGTGTCCAGAGGTGCCCGAGTGCCTGCTGTTGGGTTGTAGTCGGAGTTTATCTGTGTTTTGGATCACTAAAGTCAGGACAGTAAGCTTTACCATAATGGTGGGGGGTTCAGAGAGAAGCAGAGTCACTAAAAGAGCAATAAAACCAGTGACAAATTTGATTTAATGAGTCTTCTTGTTGCATATACAATAATTGCCTTCCATTTCTGTCACTGGTTGTCACACCCAAGAAGAAATTTTAAATTCTGGTGTATCCCCACGCTCCACCTGTGGACATGTCCCGTGTCCGCCTGTGGGGTGAGCGGTCAGCGGAGAGCTGCTGCCGCTCGGGGCGGTGATGTGGGGTGCGGGTGTAGGGTCCGCCGGGGCTCCCGAGCGCATTTGCGGGAGGTGGGCGACACCGGGGGGTCCTAAGGAGAAGTTTGTTAACGGCCGAGTACTTTGCAGACCTCTTCTGAATATCTTCAGCCACAGCTCCTGAAAGCCGCTTGTTTGAAAACTCAGGATTTTGCTTTCTTTCCAGATCCCAAAAGGATAATCACTTACGATGAAGCCATGGATCGCCCGGATCAATGAAGGTAGCAAGACGAGACTGCCTGTTATAACCTTTCTGCAGCATTTGTGCTGTTCGTGGGGGACAAAAGGCTTTTATGCTCCTTCTAAATCTTCAGTGCAGCAGAGGAACCGTAACTAGAATCACAGGATAATATATACAAATATATATATAGTTATTTAAAAATGGCAACTGAAAGTAATTAGACTTCTTAAGGAATCTGAAAATTTATTTCAACGAGACTACACACGTGATTATTTAATCTCCGGTACTGAATAGATTTTTTTTGTTTGTTTTTTTGTTTTGTTTTGTTTTTGTTTAAAGAGTGAATGCAAGTGATTAACGAATACAGACTCAATTTACAAGCCCGGTTCTAAAGTTCCTGCTGTCGTCTGCACGGGCAACAGCAACCCACTGGAGAGGCATTTCCACTTGACAAGGTTTCTGTTTCTTGTTCTGTGACTGTAGTGACACACTAATCACAGGGAAATCAGGATGATTCACCATCCTTCATCTCCCCTTTCCCTTCCACCTCCCCTATTTGGTTTTGCTTTTTTTTTTTTTTTCTGTTTTGTTTTCCATTGAATGCTGGAGAAACGCCTTGAAGTTTGCAGAGCTTCTTTTTTTTGTTTCCAGAAAATTATAATCCGCATGTTTTGCCAGGAGTAAAGCAGCCAATCCTATGCTGGGGATATTGTCTTAAAAGCATCCTTCTTCTTGGGGAAAGATGGTAATACTGCAGTTCTAGGATGCATGGTGAAGTCACACAGTTGACCTGGCTCCGGTTACACGTTGGACTATTGCAACTGAAGAGTTCTTTCATTTTAAAAGACAACATGCAAAAATAAGCAATCTGTTTAGGCATTTAATATGGAAAAAAAAAAAACGACAAAAACCCACTGTTCCCAAGGTTTAATGCCATTGTATTACTGGGAGCAAGAAAAAAAAAAAGTATCTTCTGCTTTCAACTGTAGGTGCTTTGTATTTGCTCTGTCTGTCTCCTAACACTAAATGTGCCGGATTTTTTTCCCATTTTCATTGGAAAACTGAAGAGGATTGAGTTCTGCTAACTTTCACCCTTCTTGAATTATTTTTTTCTCTTAAAAAAAAAAAAATTTAAAAGAAAAAAAAAAAGGAAAAAAGGAGGAAAAAAAAAGAAAAAAAAATAGAAAAATGGGAATTTGAATCCTTTTCAATTTGTCCGTGGAATGCCAATGGTTGGGCTCCCCGCACCTGCCCATTGGAAATGCTCTTTTATATTTTAATGCAGTCTGTGTATTTCCAGGCTCTGCTTCTAAATCTCTCTTAATAAAAATATATTTTATTACAAAAATGGAGGACTTAGGAATGAAAAGAATAATTTAAAAATTAAAAAAAAAAAAAAAATAATAATAATCCCAAGGAAAGGAAAGCTTCCTAGCAGTGGTAGAGAAGGCTGAGCAGACTGCAGGCTCCGGCTGTGTAACCCGCTCTGTCCCATTGCAGCTTGTGTAGCGCGTCCAAATCATCTTGGGGTTGGGTAGTTTTTTTCTGGGTTTGTTTTTGTTTTTGTTTTGTTGTTGTTGTTTTTTGGTGGTTTTTTTTTTTTTAAACAAAAGGTGGAAATTTCGCAGGGTCCAGTGCAAGAGCAAGCAATGAGTGAAGCAAAAATGGGTTTTCTGACCTGCCCAGCTCCACACGTCGTACCCAATGTACATTGTGGGTATTTGTGGCTGATTACTGCCTAATACACCTCTGGGCATCAAGGTGAGCAGCAGTTGGTGTCTCCTAAAATTAGACTGGACCCTATGGGGCATTGCAGGAAGCAGATAAGCCCAAAACTTTTGCCTACCCCTTGTGCTTAGATTTATCCACTTTCTTCTCTCTCTCTTTTTTTTTTTTTTTTTTTTTTTTTTGTTAACTATGAGTACATAGCATTCGGTTTTTTTAATTGTGTTTATTTTAACAAGATCGTTCCTGAATGAGACGCTTAGGTTCATGGTGGGACAATGAAACTTAATTCTGTACCTTTTGTAAGATTGCTAGCTTTCTGCCACGCTTAGTTTTAAAAGTTTGACTCTGGATTGCCTACTCCATTTTATGTATAAAATACTATATAGTATAATACTGTAGTGTAATACTATATAGTAATCGTGTATTGTATCAGTCCAGGTTCAGAAATATGTGGTTGGCCAGTCGCAAATACTTCTGTTTCACCTATAAACTGTACCACCGCCTTCACGGGTGCGTGTAACTTTCAGATGTATAACATGTTTACAGATGTGCCCGACATCTAGTCCTCCGACGTTCCTATTTTTAATTCTGTTGAGTCTCCCAACTGCTTGCCAAAAGTCGGAATCGCCTCCAGCTCCGCTGCGGAAGAGCTGGGGCCTTCCTGAGCTTTAAAGTGTTGAACAAACTGGATGGTGGGACTGGGAAAATTAAGGTGGAAGAAATGTTCTTTTTTTATTATTATTAATATTATTATTATTATTATTTTCAAAAAGTGGAAGGTTAATAGCAAAGTTTCCAGTTTGTTTTACTGGCTTTAAGGCTCTGCTGTGTATTTATTTGCCTTGTGTAGTCACTTGTCGCCTTAAGGGCTGGGTTCTATTAAAAAAAAAAAAAAAAAAAATAAGAAAAAAAGAAACAAAAAAAAAAGAAAAAAAAGAAAAGAAAAAAACCCTGTTTTGCTTACCTGGGGTCTGCGCTGTCCTTGTACCCCCGCCCCCAGATCGGCTCTCGGGGCTGGCGCGATGCAGAAGCTGAACAGCAATAACCCGTGCCGAGTCTGACCCTTCCCCTTTAGCGACATCCCAGTCGTGCTGAATATTCGAGGATGCTCGTCTTGGCCTAGCCCAGTCCGTCTTCTAAATAGCGAAAGAAGCGCTGGATGGAACACGGTTCCACTGATGGGTTGGGTTGGCTTCCCCCCCCCCCCCCCCCACGATGTTCGTCCCCGCTGCTTTTCCTCGCTGCGTGCGGCCCCTTGCTGGTGGTACCCATCCAGAAACCCCCTCTGCTGTGTTTCTGACCATCCTCTCTTCAACTGTCTCTCTGTCTGTCTCCCTGAGCTCCACGGCGTGTGCTCAGCGCTAAGCAAGTTAGGAAATCCTCTCTCTGAGCTCCTGTAGCTCCAGCTCGCCGGCGCAGGCGGTGTTTCTGGGATAGACTATTGCCTAGAGCCAGGCAGGACCGTGGAAGAAACTTCCTCGTGCCGTGGTGTAACTCGCCCTGTCGCTACCTGCAGTCCTCCCGAAGTCCTCACACAATTCTTTACTGAGCACTTATTAAAAATATCTTAAGATTTAATCTGTTTTCTGATTATTTTTGTGTAAACTTATTAAAAAAAAAAAAAAAAAAGAAAAGGAAGAAAAAAAAAACCAACCTCGAAATTGAGCTGTGACTAATTTAGCACATTTAAATAATGGTAAGGTGTTACTGATAAGTCTCATGTTTTGGTTTTTTTGTTTTTGTTTGACTCAGAGTATTAGTACTGTAGCATAAACCAAATACAGCCCGGGAAGGGGTGCAGCAGCCTTCTCTCCCGGGTCTGCACCCAAGGGTGTCTGTGTGCGCGCCGGCGGGGGCCGAGGAGCTGGCGGCGCGCGCGCGGGCGTCTGACTCGCCGAAGGAGAGCGAGCGCGTATTTATTTGTGCCATTGTTTTCATTACACTGAGTAAAGTTTTAAAACAAAACCCCTTAAAGACGTGTAGTATCGGAAAGTGGCACTAAGGGTGAAATCGCGACCTATTTTTTTATTAGCTATGAAGATACTAATTCAGGTTAAGGCTTCTCTCCCGTTTCTGTTCCCGTCGTGGGTCCGATGTGTCCCTTCCCTCTGGTTCCTTTGCCAGACTTTATTTATTGGAGTGAGGATTCCTGCACGGGCAGGGGTTGTCTCCTTTCTCCTCTGGTCTTTCCCCACCGCTCATCCTCTGCCGGCAGGTCCCCTCGTGTCTCTCTTGTACAGGGTCTCGTGCAACGCAGGCTGGCGCGCACGTACCCCTGGCCGGATCCAGCGCGGCTCTGCTTTCTCTCTCGTGGATGTGGGAGTGTTTTCACCACTCCGAGAGATGGTTTAAAAGCTGCTCCATGTTCCCAGTGATGGTGGTTTGGGGACCTTCAGCCTCTCTGTTCCCTCTACCCTCCCGGTGGATTGGCAACGTGATGGTTTTCAAGGTTTGCTTGAAATTTGGTTTTGGTTTAAGCCCACCTCCATCGTCCATGAAACCCGGGCTTGATGTTAGAAATCTCTCATCTCTTTGACAGTGCGGGTGTAGCTCCAGGGCACGGTTTCTGTCACTAACCCACTTCAAACCATCGCCCTTTCTGAACCGTAAATCCTGCTGTTTGCCTTCCATAGCTGCTGTGAGCTTCTTTGAAATGTGGAAAAAAATACCCAGTTCTCATTCGATTGCGAGTCCGCCGGCTATTCAGCTGCTGGGAGCGGGCGACAGGGTGAATTGGACAGCTAAAGTGAAAGGAAAATCGCTTCGTGCTTGGGGAAAAAAAGATAAAAAAGAGAGATAGAAGTTGTTCTCTGAGTTGTGTGTGCAATTGGTGCTTTTAACCTTCTAGAGAGTGTTACTGGAGCACGATGGCATCCTTTCCAGAAGCGGCCGGTGGGTGACTTCAGGGACATCTGGGAGCGATGGCATTCACAGGCGTCATTCGGGATCACTGGTAGTTTTCCTGTGCATTCAGTTTTTGCTCTCGATTCAGCGTTTTCAGTACATGGCTGTGGTGTCCGAAGCTTTTGGGAGTCTTGTCCCTAGAAGATTTCTCTGTACGTACGTCCCTCGTGATTTGTGTTCCTTACAGAGGCTGTTTACAAGGGAGATGGTCGAGGTCAGGAGGGGAGAGAACGGGGCTACACCTAATTTAAGGCTGCTACACGTTTTCACACCGGTGCGTAAGGCAGGGGAGGGCGAGGGCTGGAGGAGCGCTGGCGTGGTGAAGTAGCCGAAGAAGCCAGAGTAATTTTAGCTTTGGCCACCGCGAGAGCGTTTTTCCCCATGCGAAAAAGCTGTGGCGCGAGCAGTTGAGTAGCAGGAACCCGGTTTGGTGCGAAGGAGCAGAAGATGTGGGTCTACGCTGCCGGACGCGCTTGCCTTGCGGAGATTATAGAGCTTTAGACATTTGCACAATCCGTGTGACACCACAGGGTCAGGCTGGCTTCCGTGCGTCCTGCTCGAGGTCCTCAAACTTGGCGTCGCTCAGCAGCGAGGCACCGAAGCGGCGGATGTCTGGGGAGGTACGAGGGAGCTCCGCGGTGGCCCTGTGCTCGGGGCGCGAGAGCCTCGGAGCGCGCTGCGGCGGGTGTCGGGCTGCTCTTCGTCCTGGGACGGGGGCGAAAGTCATACTTGTGCTTTTCCCAGGGGGATGCTGAGCTGTATTTATCTTGACTGTTAATCAGAAAGCTTCGTATAACGCGTCCAGAGCTCTAAAGCCATTTTGTAAGATAGCAGTATCCCTTTTCTACAGCCTTATTAACGAGTAGAGTATCTTTAAAAAAAAGAAGAAGAAAAGATAAAGTAGTTCATTTCTTTCTGTGGTATGAAACTTGTGTACTGCGAACACATGAACGTTTAGCAAAAAAACACAACTTACAGTTTTCTTAAAAAAAAAACAACAACAAAAAAAAACCAACAAAAAAAAAGAAACCCAACCTGTCTGCTTTCCATACGGTCTTTCCTCAGGTGCTAAATAAGGGTTCCAAAAATGGATACTGCTTTAGGAGTTTCTGCTTTATTCTTAAAATACATATTTTTTTGCTTAGGTGTTGTAAAGATATTTTAACAAGAATGTTTTTTTAATGTAAATAAGATTGTGTCTGTAATTTTTGTTTTATCTCCTTTTTGTCTATATTGAATAGTCTAATTTTCAGTTTATCCTTTTGAGAAGGACCCTCTTATGACCTTCCTTGAAGACATTTCATTTAAGTGTTGCTGCATTTAAGAATGAATCTACAACTGTTCATTGTCTTGGATTAATGCTGCTGCTGCTATAAGTAACCCTGAAAATCAAGAATGTGTAATGCACTTTTTTTTTTGTTTTTTCCTTTTTTTTTTTTTTACATGACCATATAGTTCCTCCGCGGATCGTCGAACCCTCCTGTAACACAGCCACTAACTCTGCGGGTAGCGCGGGAACTGGGGGAGCCGGGGTGTAGGCGAGGGGTGTACCTGATTTTGGTGCTGACCTACAGGAATTTCTATGCAAACGCAAGCAAAGGAGAACTCTTAACTTGAGAGAACACTGTGCATTTTTGTTCTGTTTTTTATTTTCTTCCTCTCCTCCCTTTTCTCAAGCTGCTATTGGAAGGGTAGTGCAAATCCCTGAGGTTTTCGGCTTCTCCTTCCTCGATGGCTGGTGGTGCGGGAAAGATGCCTGAGTAACTCGTAAGGTAGAAAAAAAAAAAAAAAATCTCAATCAACTAGTGTCTCGTCGCCGGTTTTAATATTCTTGTTTTCTATTTGAGCCTATCTTAGGAAGGAAATCGCTCATCTCTGCGAAAAGATCTTTTTAATGCTTTATCTCAATGTGAAGTTAACCAGCAGTATTAACCATTGCGTGGCCTCCTTCCCTTCCCGCCCGTGCCCCCGGCCTTGGGGAGCAGTGGGCTCCTTCTCCAGGTGCCCGGATTCGGATGTTTTCCAAGTAAAAAAGTGATGCCAGGCCAATCTGCCCAGGCGTCAAAGCTTGGGGAGTAGTGGAGGGAGGTCTCGCTGCATCAAGGTGCTGCCGCGGGGCACGGGGGGGGCATCCAGAACCTCTTGTGTTCATGGGTCCCAGCTGGACCACCACGGGGGGATGCGTGCCGTGAAGGAGGAGTTTACTGGAGGGGGGAAAAAGGGAATTTACTTGACTACTTAGAGAAGATCCTTTAGGAAAATATAAAGTACCTCTGTAAAGTGAGGGAAGAGTAAGGAAGGTCAAAAGTCGTGTAGGAAAAACACTTGGGGATTACAACTGCCTGGAAAATAGTATATAAATAGCATAGGCCAGAACTCTCTGCCTGTTTAATTAGTTTATTCAGCATCTTTTTAAGTTTTTAGCCAGCGTTTGCTCTTTTACACACGCATGTGCGTGCGTGTGTGCATCTGACTAAATGTGCCTTGCGTGTGTGCTTAAGTCTTGCTGAAGAGAGTTTGTAGTGGTGTGTGAGCTGCCGGGACGTGGCGTGGGACGGCCGGGCTGCGGGCCGGCAGCACGATGACCGTGCCCCATCTACAGTCGAGGGTTCGTCACTGTCCCCGGTGACCCATCCGACCGAAACGAGACTTGGACTGGAGCCTGCGCGGTGGCTGTCTTACAGTTTGGGGACGATGCCCTGTGGGGTGGCACCTTTCCTTTCCTGACGCGAGCCGTTGTCTGTGACTTTTTGGAGGGGAGTTGTGGGGGGAGGGGGGAGAGAAAGAGAAGCTGCTTTGCTGTTCTCCTGCGGACAAAACCAAGCGTTGCCATGCTTTGCCTGCAAAGCGAAAACACGCCAAGGTCTGGAACCGGCTTTGCTCTGGAGTTCGGGCTCTCTGCGGCACCGGGGACCCTGTTACCCGGGGGGGTTTATTCCCCTTCCAGGTTGTGGTTCTTGTAACTGTGGGTTTTTTCAGGTTTTTGGTTTGGTTTTTTTTTTTTTGTAAAGGAGAAGTAAACACGCCTTGCTGACAGTTAACGAGATAGAAATGCTTATGTTTGCAGTGACTCAGAATACGAAGCTGTGCAATTCTTGTTTCTTCATCTCTCCCGACTCACTCGCCCCAACGTGTGATTTCTGTCCAAGTCTTTCCGTACTTCTGCCACTGTAAATGTGAAAGCTTGCTTGCATTATTTTTTAGAAATGCGTTTTGCACACTCGGGTTTCGCTGAAGCTCCGTGAAAAGGTTAGTTTGAAGCAGATGAATAAAGCTATGCACATGTTTTGAAAGTTTAATTTGTGTCTCATTACCAGAAGTGACTTATCTGCCCTCTTTTGCATTCCTGTGCTGTCATTGCCTGCATTATCTTCACCATCTCGGAGGGTATGATGTAAGGTGACAGTTCTTTGCTGACAGCTGTAGCAGAAAACTGGCACTTCTTGATTTTTTTAGTAGCCTATCTCTCTCCTTTGCTTTCTCTGTATCTCTCTGTATAGCTATATAAATATATATATTATTTTTTTATTTTAAAGAGCCTACTTTAGTAATTGAATTGGAGGGAGCGGGGTGTGCTGGCTTGTGTTTCAGGTACACTTCGTGCTGTCGGATGAACGAGTGCCCTTTTGTTTTCTCTGGTGGAGAGCGCGGCGGTGGTACCTGCCGGCATCCCGCCGAAGCAGCTTCGAGGAGGGGGTGGAGATGGGTCAGCCGCGGTGCAGGCTGGTGGCGTGGGCAAACTTGAGGCTTCTAATGACAAAATTAACCGAAGAGAAACCCTACCGTTGCGTGTTCCCACTGTGAGGCGGGAGGGACAGGCTTCCTCGCTCTCTGCACCGCGGGGGCTGTAGTCCACGGCCCGCTGGAGCTGAGGGTGGGCTCCCGCCGGTCTCTGGGGCGAGAGCTTTAGTTTGGTTTTGTTTTCGTGAGTCGGGTGCGTTGGGTTGCAGGTACCACCTTTGGAAACTTGTTGCTTAGCCCAGAGCCTTTGTGCAGGAGAGTCAGGATTTTGTGATGGGAGAAGGACCCTGACAGCTTTCTCCTCACGTTCCCTTCGCCGTGGCAGAAATTTGTACTAACTTGACAGCTTTTTTTCATACAGAACAGGGCTGCTTTTCTATCTACCATCACACGTGTACTTACACACCTTCAGCGGCTTGCGAGCCTCTGAAGGTCCTCAACTTGTTTACTGGGGGGACGGATGCCCCTCTCTTCCCCCCTTCCCTGAATATTTCAGTGTTAAGGGCGGTGCGAAACACAACCGCGCGCTTCGACTCCGAGCTGGGGCTGGAGCCGTCTCCTCTCCTGCCCTCCCCCCGCCCCCCGTCGATAAGTTCTCATTTCGTTCGGTTTCCTGGTGTGTATTAAAATCGCTGCGAGGGGTTGTGCTCTACCTGCTCAGGAGCTGAATTACCTCTGACCTGCGGAGAGGGGCAGCCCCTCTTTGTTGTCGATGTTGTAGTGTGCGACCACACGGATCGATAAAGGTAGTCTTTGTTTTCTTCTTCCCCCTCCCCGGTATTTTCCGATTAGGTTAATGCACTCTGTGTGCCCAGCTGGAAAAGTGTAGGCGTTTTCCCGGTCGTGAGAGGGTGGCTAGAAGAGTTAGTGTAATACCTGCTGTAGCTGTGTCTGGCGCAGCCCCTTGCGCCGGTATGGGTGATGTCACGGACTGTAAGGATAGGTAATGTCCATGAGCTGTAATGGCATGATGTATCTTTACCAATGATGTCATACTTCACACTAAATGTTTTAAAAAAAAAAAAAAAAAAAAGTTACCTGAAATTTTGTTTATTCTGCACCAACAGGTCTTCAAAATTTATCCAAATTTTATTATTTTATCAGGAAAAAAAAAAAAAAAAAAGAAATTTGTGTAGATCGAATACGTTAAGACAGACAATAAGTGATGTAAATTGTTGAATAAAAATTTTAAAGTTTGTGGGTGTCAGTGTGACTTTCTTTTTTGTGCTCTCAGGGAGCATCCCTTGGCCCCGGGGATGCTGCGTGGCTGGCGGCTCGACTTCGGGTCCCTCAGGCCCGGCGGTGCTGGCCACAAAGCCAGCAGCAGCGCAGCACACGCAGCCGCGTGCGCCTGCATCCCCAGTGCCGGTGTGGCTCGGCGGGGTCGGGGGCCGGGAGTGTGTTGTCCTTCACCTTGACGGCGGAAGGGGAGGGCAGGGAGGAAAGGAAGCCCTGGAGCTGCAGCGACCGAGGATTTGGCTGCTGTGTTTGTGCGTGCGAGGCAGTTGGGGGATGAACTTGGCTTGGTGTGACCCTCACCGGGCTTCAGTCCTGCTTAGACTGGGCAGGGAAGGGTCTGGTCCCTGCTACCGGGATGGAGATGTATGACTTCAATCCCAATCGCACAACAGCAAAACAATAACCAAGCTGGTTTATCTTTTTCTTTCAGTCACATTTATTGGCAATTGTGGCAGTTGGTACTGTTTGGGAGTGTTGTCCCATAAGCAGTTGCAGTACAAGAAGGGGTGGTTATTTCGGGAGGGGAGTATTAGCACCAAAAGGGAGCCGGTGAGCTTTAGAAACCTTGCAGAGATGTACTGGAAGGTGGGGAGCTACTGCTGGACACGCCTGATGGATTGGATCTGGGAGGTCTGGGCGTGCGAACCCCACTCTCTCCAGTGCTTGTAGTCTCCTCCGTGGTGGTCAGACTCCAGGACGTACTGGTATCCACGGTACCCAGGATACTGGTAGCAAACCCAGCTGGAAGAGAAGGAATCGTCAGGCGGCCATAAGGGGGACAAGAGGTAAGCCAAGGGGGTTACGGGGTGTCCCCCCTCCAGCTGTGGTAGCACAGCAATGGCAGCAGCTTGTCCCTGCTGCCTGCGGCCCTGTGGCCGTCACTTACGCGCCGCACTGGATCTTCATGGAGCCCACTTCGTTGTTGGCCCAGCCCATGGCCTGCAGCGAGGGGTAGTCATCCCCTATCTCCCACTGGCGGCCGATGAAGTTGTCTTTCTCGAAGATGGTGATCTTGGATTCCTTGTGATTCTGGGGGAGGAGAGCAGGGGGTGAGGGGGAGGCGGTGGATGGGGATAGCAGGGCGATGGCTGTCCCTCCCTATGGCGTTGCTTGGAGGGTTTCCTGGGGTTTGTGTGCGCAGCCCGAGGGAGGGATGCGTTCAGACCCTGAGCTGGTTTTTGGCTGGTTTTCCCAAAGCCCAGATGGTGAGGCTGGGCCAGGATGGGGCAGGTTTCAGTGACAGCTATGCCACAGCTATCATCTCAGGCTGGCTGTCCCCGAGCTCTGGTCATGTACAGGTGGCCCAGAAGTTCCCTTAAAAGTTTTGGGAAAACAGGACAGCAACAGCAAATCCTGCTGGGCATGGGGCAAAAGAGCTGAGCCCACCCCGAGGTGCCTCCGCCACCCACAGAGCCCCTGGCATGGCTGTGCTTGCCCTTCCTAACCTCACTCCCTTGGCCTGGTGGTATTCCCTGGGACATTGTAATGGGTTCAGAGTTGTGAGAGCTCCGTGGGAGCTGGGACACTCACAGCGGAGCAGACGGGGCGGAAGGACATCAGGCGCTCGATGTGGTAGGCGTTGCTGCCGCTCCAGGCGTCCCAGCGTGGGTACTCTCCCCTCTCCAGGATGAACTGCTGCCCGCAGAAGCCGGTGTGCTCGTAACCCACCCAGCTGCAAAAACAGAGCAAGGGCTGCCAGGGCTTCCTGCGGCAATTCTGGGCCTCCTGCTTGGGGCTGGCACCAGGGCATGGATGTAGGTGCGAGGAGGAGGTTGGGGTCTGGCCTCTGCCCGCAAGTCCGGGAGGAAAGGAAGCAGTGCTGGATGTGGGCAGAGCCGCCGGGGAGTGTGTAACCGTGTCTGGTGCCTGGGAGGCTTCCCGCACGGCAGCGCCGGCATCCCCCGGCTGCGACGGGTGATGGGGTCCCTTCCTCAAGGGGCCCAGCCTGCAAGGGTGCCTGGTTTTCCTCTAACGCTCCGTGGTTATTGATGCAGATCGGCATCCTGTTAGGATGCCACAGGACACTCCCGACTGCCCTTCTCTCCCAAAGGCCTCACTTCTTACTTGTTTCCCAATTACAACCTGGCACAGCTGGAAAGACCTGAATTCCTAATGCCCAAACCAGGCAGAACCCATCTGGCTGCGGGCAGGGCAGGGAGCTGTTGCCTTTCCCCTTTTTGGGTCCCCTTCTTCGCCGAAAACAAACATGGAGAGATGAGAGGGATGCCTCCGGCCCACAGGACGCATTTTGCAAGCGCCGGTGCTGCCCACACCTGCCCGTCCCCAGGGTGGGGACCTTCCTGGGCATGTCCCCTTACAGGGACTGGGGACGGGACAGCCGCAGCTGCGCGGAGCGGGGTGGCAGAGGCTGGGGGCTGGAAGGAGGATGGCACAGGCTGTGCACCCCACAGACCCCCTGCTCACGGGGTACGCGGGGTGCTGAGGGTCACGCTGAGCCAGGGTGGTCGAGGGTCTCTTGCCACTGACCCAAAATGAGCCCCGATCCCGTGTCCCTCAGTCGGCTTTCCCCCCCGTGCAAGGTGACCAGCCTAATTAGGAACACGTCAACTGGAGCAGCGAGCTGATTATGGCATGAGCACGCATGCCGCTGTAATCCCATTAGCATTACAAATCCTAAATATAGCAGCGCAAATCTATCTTGTCTGCTTCCCCGGCCCCAGCAGGATGCTTGCCGTGGGGACCACTCCTTACAGACAGCGTCTTGGAGCAGCTCGGGAGATGTCTTGCCTGTGCCAGGGAAGATTCCCGTGCGCAGGGAGAAGCCCGTCTCTGCTCCATACCCCTGTGAGCGACTGGGGCAGCACAGCGCAGGCTGCGGGAAGGCTCTGCTCTGGCCTTGGGGAGCTGCACGGTGCGGGGAGAGCACGGGGCAGAGCAGGGCTGGGCCCTGGGGTAAGAAAAGTGGTTCTCAGGCACGATGCTTCATGGGGTGATATAGGCAGATGGGGACCAAGCTGAGCTCAAGAGCCGCTCGCTGAGCACCGATCTTTGCTGCATCCTTGGGCAGCATCCTTGCAGGGCGCCAGGGAGTTCCAAACCTGGCTGCTCCCAGACTGCAGGAGGCAGTTTTGGATGATGCCAAAGGCGTTCCAGCTGTCCTCTGGCCCTCTGTCTGTGTCAGTGCTTCCCAGGGCTGGCTGCTCTACCCTGGCAGGATGGGATCCCCCATACCTGGCTCCCCCCGACTGCAGTGCTTGGCTCCCGGCAAGCAGAGCGAGGACAGCTGGCCCCGCTCTATGCTCAGGCACCCCTCGCCCCCGCCAACCCGCCTGGGAAAGCATCCCTGCCGCTGGCAGCTGAGTACTCACGCGCCACACTCCACCTTCAGGGAGCGGATGTTGTCGAAGCCGCACTCCATGATGTTTGGACAGGCCGAAGTGAACTCCATCCTCTTTCCCTGGAAGTTTTCTTGGTCGTACACGGTGATCTGGAACGGAGAGCGAGCTGCCAAGTTGGGAACTGCTCGGCAGTGGCCCCAGGTGATTCAGCGTCTCTTTGAGACGGAGGGTCGTGCTCCGTCTGGGAAAGAGCCGGCGGAGGCTGCACTGGGCACCCCTCTGGGCTGGGACGCAGCCCCGCACGTCTCCATGCATCCCTGCACTGCTGGCCCCGCGACGCCCTGCCTTGGTGTTGGGGGAGCCGCACGCCGGCCCCCGCTCCGCTCTCCTGCTCACCCCTGCGGAGATCAGTTCCCGGGGCAGCGGTGCCGTCCGGAGAGAGGAGCGGAGCCGTTCTGGGACGGGCGGGTGGCAGGGCTGTGGCTGGCGGTTCTCCCGGCCTCTGCTCCGAACGCTCTAGGGCAAAGAGGATTAACGGGGGAAAGGGCGAGGGCAAACTCCCCCGGGGGGCTGTGGCCGACACTCTCCTCTCCCGCGACAGCTCCAGGCTTTGGTTGGGTGCACCCCGCTTGCACACGTGCTTCTCCTCTCCCTCTTGGCTCCCTCCTCAAACTCTGTCCCCGGGTTGCCAGACCCCTCGGGATTGCTCCCCACCTTGCTCCGCTGTGCCCACCACCCCCTTTGCAGCCCTTGTGCCTGCCCCTGCCCGCCCTGCCAGCCTGCCTGCACCGACAAGAGAGGGCAAATAACAGCGTGTGGCTTTTGGGGACTGCCGTAACTGCCTGGCACGGGACAACTGGTAAGAGCAGGGCACGGCTGGGCCAGGATGCTGCAAAGAGGCTTATGAAAAACAGCCAGGAGGTTTTTGAGCAGGTGGGAGGCAAGTTCCCATGGGCAGAGGACAGGGGTGCCTTGCTTCCTGTGCTCCCCCCTGCCTCGCTGCCCCCTGTGCAGCTTTTCTGGCCCCGGAGGACTGGCTTTACCCCTCTCCCTGTTCCCTACCTGCACACCAGGAAAGGCGAGATACAAGGGGTGTGAGGACGTACCTTCCATGGACCCATGGGGACAGGCAGAGGGTTTGTCTGAGCCATCTTTGCTGCTGCAACGGTGTCTGGAGAAGGAAGGAAAAGCTGTTTGTACTGCAGTGTGTCCCCGTGCATCCCCGCTGCCCGCTCATGGGGCTGGGGGAGCGCTCTGTGCCCGCGGTGCCTGCTGAAGGCAGCTGCCCTGCTGCTGGGGACAAGCCACGCCAGTTGCAGCGAGACCCTCTTGCTAGCCACAGGATGGGGTGGGGGGCACGTCGGGGGGCTCTGGGACACAGCCAAACTGGGGTGCTCCCTTCTCGCTGCCGCGGTGCCCCTTCCCTCTTCCCAGCCGTGGCACAGAGCCTGCTTGCCCGCCAGGGCGCCGTGCCTGGCTCCCCCTTTCTCCTTCCCCGAGGCCAGGCCATCGCTAGGAAAAACACCCCTGAGCTGGAGTGGGGAGCTGTGGTGGGGGGCACGGGCTGCCCGGTACCTGGCGGTGCCCAACAGACCCACCTGCTCCCCTCTCCCTGCCCCGGCGCCCCAGCTATGCTTCCCTTGGGAGGCGCAGTGGGCTCCCATGGACGGCCCCAGCTAATGGTGGGAGATGCCAACCGGGGTGCCGTGCAAGGAACCATGGCCGTGAGGGAGCCAGGAGTGGGGTAGCCCCATGGTAGAGAGTCTCTCAGCCACCCCGGCTGCCAGCAGGGACGTGTGAGCCTGTCTTTTGCCATGGGAAATGGCGATGGTCCCTCTGGGTGTCTTTTGCCACCAGGCAGGAGGAAGGGTGTCTGCCCACCCAGCCGGCGGCAGCGGGGGCGAGCAGGGGGCGAGGTGGGAGAGGTACGGATCGGTCCCAGGACTCACCTAGCTCAGGCGGTTACTGCTGCTTCGCCCATGTAATGTTTGCCTACTTCAGCGGCTCAGCTTTTATAGGGTGCTGCTGGCCGGGAGCCGGTGCCAGCGTTTGCAGAGCCGTCAGCACAATGCTTGCTCTGGCATTGTCCCGCTGATCCCCGGAGATTTCAGCTGCTCATCCCCATGGTCTGAGCCACATTCTTAGGGAAAAAGAAAAAAAGAAAAAAAAAAAATTGATAATAAAAAAAAAAATAATCGGGACGGTTGTTTGCACAGATAATCTTGGGCACAAATGACTCAACGGTTTGACTGCTCTGGCATTTTCCATGGGCAATGCACCGCGCCGTCACGGGGCTGGCCTGGCCCTGGCGCCGGTTGGCGCGGTGGGGATGGCGCGGTACCCTCCCGGTGAGACCCCACGGGTGGCGGGATCGGCTGCGTGCTCGCTGGGCACCACCGTTACCTTGGTCCACCCGCCATGGTGGGTCCCTGTCTCCATGGCGGTGTGGACACCCTCCTCCTGCCATGGCCCCGTGGTGGGCGAAGGGGGGCTGTGAGGCTGCTCCTCCCCGCTCGGTGGGAGCTGGTGTGGGACCTCCCGTTCACCATCCCAGCAGCCATGGCCACACGCCCACACCGGGTGCTCGCCTCCCCTGGCTCCACACAATGCTGCCACCGCCCTGGCCCCATGCCCCGGGGGGAGCCGCCATGGGCCTGGGAGGCCTCAGGCCTGCGGTAACCATGGCAACGAGGCACCCCTAGGCCTCAGGCCTCACGGTAACCATGGCAACCATGTCCCGCTCCCCCTTCCCCGCGGCATGGCTCCCTCAGGGAGGGCTGCAGGCCCCTTGGGGGTGTCATGGTGGGCGCAGGCCTGGGCCCTTGGGGGTCACGAGGCGAGCGTGGCGGCGGCGCGGGCTGCTGCCTCAGCGCATGGCTGCCGGCACAATGCACCGCCCGCGTCTGACTGCCCCTTTTGTCTCCCCGCCGGGCAGCCGGCACAAAACAAAGCGCCCCGTCAGCGCTGCTGCCCGCGGCATGGCCTGGCAGCCGGCCCGGGGGGACCCTGGTGGGGCCGCGCTTGCAGGGATGGCACCCACCCAGCCCAGCCTGAGGGGGCCCAGCGGGGTCCTGGGGGACCCCTACTATGGGCAGGGCTCCCCCATGGTGGGGGGACACCAGGGCTCAGGGGGGACCTTTCCCCTCACCGGCTGCTGCACCGGAGCCTGGGTGCTGTGAGGGGGGGGACAGGGATGGGGACGGTGTCAGCAAAGCCGGGGGGGTTCACCAGGAAGCGGAGCTGTGGGGCTGCACCCCTAAAGCCTGACACGGGCTCCTTGCTGACCACATCCCAGCAAACATGGGGTCAGGGAAAGGGAGGAGCAGAGCCACCTGCCCTCTGCCGGGCTGCCAAAACATGGGGCTGGCGGTGGGAACACTCCTGCACAGCCCCCCGCGCACCCCGCCATGTGCACCCCTGGCTGCGAGGGGGAGGCCAGGCTGCAGCTTGTCCCCCTCCTTCAGCTCCCTCCGGACCCTGGGGCATGCCCTGGCCATGGCTTCGGCCACCCTGGCGGTGTGGAGGCTTTGCCAAGAGCCCGGTGCCACTAGAGGGAGAGCTCAGCCCGAGCAGGCCGCGCCACAGCCGGCGCATGCGGGTGTATGGCATGCGCAGGGGTGTACGGCACCGCACACCCCGCTACACCCCACACAGGTGCCCGCCTCCCCTGGCCAAGGGAAAACGCTGGATCTGTCTGCAAACGGTGCCAGGGCAAAGCCCGGAGCCATCAGCCACCCCAGGCCAGGAGCAGGGTGTGGGGAAAGCCCCCCTCTGCACACCCCACGTCGGGCATGGCCAGGGGCATGTCACCCTTGGCAGAGAGCAGGATGCCGGGGTACGGCTCGGGGTGCAGTGGGGAACCCAAATGCCCTCCCAGCTCACCTGCTGGGGCAGGTCCCCCCCTCCACGAGGACATGGAGGGACAGCGGCGAGTGCCTGGGGAGCCACGGCTGCGACGATGCTGGCGGGTCCACGGGTTGTCCGGAACAACTGGTTTTTCTAGATCCCAGACACTATAAAAAAGCAGTGACCTATTTAGGAAACCCTGCGGTGGTGCGAAACAGATGCTTTCCCTCCCAGCCCGGCTCACGGCCTTTGCCGCTCCGTCCAGCCGTCTGTGCCTGCCGGGGGCACCGCGAAACACCGCTGGCACTGGAGCTCTGTCCCGCTTCTCCCTAGAAACCCGCAGGCAACGCGGGGACTTTCCCTGGGTAGGGGGGTTTGCCGGTGCCTGTGAAACCCCATGCCAGGGAAGAGCTGCTCATGGCAGTCCGGTGCAGGGAGAGGGGCTGGCAAGGTTGGACGGGATCTTGCAGGCATGGTCATGGGCACCTGGCCACCTTGATGGGAAGTACGGAGGTATTTGGCCCTGGGGAGGTGGTGGGTGGCTGCTGGTGGCAGAGCTGTTTGAGCCACCTGGGACCCCACACTGTCCCATGACTTGGTGGTTCCAACCGGCATCAGCCCCGCCGCCGCCTGCCCGGTGCGATAAGGAAGCAGGAGCTGCTGCAGGCTGTAACCGGCTGTTCACACGCCTGTGCCGGCGTGGCAGGGCAGAGGTACAGTCACACAATGTGTCCTCTTGCCACCACAGCCGGAAAACCCTCCTGGCAGCTGAGCTGGGGCTCTGCCCCCCCTCTCCGGCTCACCCGTCCCCGTCACTGCTCTCCAGACGGCTGCGGCTCCCTGAGCTGGGCGCCACGTGCCTGGGACAAAGGAAAGTGTGACAAAAGCAGGCGGCTGCGCTTGCTGCCGCCATCCTCTGCCACCGCAAGGGCTGCATCTCCTCCACCACCAGGTCCCTCAGCCCCGGGCACAGCCCTGGGCCCCTCGCGTGGCTGCCGGCTTGCTCTTGCCGTGCTCCTGCACACTCGTGCTGCTCTGCTGCTGCGCTGAGGCCGTGTCCTGGGCATGTGCCGTGGGCTGAAATCACACCCAGCCTTACCGCTGCGAGGGAACTGAGGCTTGTGACGCCTGGGCAAGCATGTCACTAGAGGAGGGGGGGTTGAACCCGGTGCGATTCCCAGTGGAGATGCTCGCGGCTGCAGGGCTGCTCTGTGCTGAAGGCCGGACGGCGGAGGCCCTTTCCCCTACACATTACGAGGCTCAGCCTCCGGCCAGCGCACAGCCCGGCACTGCCGTGCGGCAAGGCAGGGTGGCGCAGCTGCAGAGGAGACCAGAGTCCTCTTCGCCCCGTCACACTCACAGCCCCACTGCAAGAGAGCCTGGACCGCACGGCTCAGCCTCTGATGTGGCAGGGTTTTGGGGTGAGTGCTCCAGGGCACCTCAGGGCAGGCTGGGGAGCTGTGGGAGGTGGCAGGGATGGTGCTGGGGGCAGACCCCTGTCCCCATAGGTCCCTCTGTCCATTCTGAGCTTTCCAGCAGAGATGAAGCGCTCCCTGAAAAGCACTTTTGGAAAGAGCTCGCGGATGCCTGTCTCTGGGGTGCCTGTTCCCTAAGCCCCGCTCTGGCTTTCCCGGGCTGCTGGGCCACCCACATCCCACAAAAGGCCCGGCAGTGGCCCAGCTGCTCCCATGTCTGATGGCAAAGGAGGACGTCTCCGCACAGAGACTGCGGGGCTCATCCTGAAATCATCATAGGGCAGCCACCGCCAGCCTTCACGCTGCGCGTGGCTGGGGTTGGCCTGCAGGATTTTGGCTGTATCCGACCAACCCTGATGCGACGTCCCAAAGCTGGACACGAGTGGAAGGGGCATAACAAAGGCTTTGCAGCTCTCGCTGCGGGCTCGCTGAGAGATGCTCATCGTTAATCACGTGCTGTCTCCCAGCCAAGGCAGCCAGGCACCGTCCGGAACGGCCTGGTTTCCGCGGGCTCGCAGCCCTCCCCGGGGACAGGCGGTGTGGGGAGAAGCACCGGCCGCAAAATGGCTCTGCAGGCGGCTCCGCCACGTCCTGCTTTGTATTCCCCAGGCTCGGCCCGCGCTGCGGAGATCGGTCACCCTGCTCTGCCAGCATCACCCCCCTCCCCGCGCCAGATCAGGTGCTGCCCCTGATCGGATCCTTCCGAAAAGGGGAACCCCAGGAGGGTGTGCGTGCGCTGGTGCGATGCACGGGGCTGTGTGCGCGCCGGAGCGAGCGTGCGGTGCAGCGCGCGTGTTGCGCTGTAGCGTGCGGACTGGTGCGTGTTGCGTTGCGGGGGGTGTGCCGGAGGGACTGTATGTTGCTGTGTGCTTACAGGGGGGTGTGAGCCCACTCTGTGTGTGTGTGCACACCCCAGTTTAAGAGCGGGTACGCGCGTTGCGGGGGGGTGCGTGTGTCACAGCCCGTGCACCCACAGTCTGTACCGTCGGGGGGTGCTGCGGGAACACCCCCGGTGCGGGCTGCGGCGGCGGGCGGGTGCGTGGGGCCTGAGCGGTGCCGGGTGGGCCGGACTCGGCCGTAGCGTTCCGTACCGTTCCGTACCGTTCCGTACCGTTCCGTACCGAGCGGAGCCGCGGCGGGCGGCGCGCGCAGAGCCGGCAGTTCCCGCCCCGCTGCGGAACCGCCCCGCCCCGCCCCGCCCCGCCCCGCCCCGCGCCGCCGCCGGGGCCCGGCACCGCCACCGCCGCCGCCGCCGCCGCCACCACCACCACCACCGGCCCCCCCGCTCCGCCGCCGTCGCTGGGTGAGTACCCACCGCTTCCCCCCGCCACCGGCGCACGCACCGCCCGCAGCGGGGTGGGCTGATTCTGCATCGCCCCCCACCTCTCACCACCCCCCCCCACCCCCCGGCGGGCCGGGCCCCCGTGTGTCCGTCCGTCCGTCCGTCCGTGTGCCCGTTGCACAACCGGGGGGTTGGGGGGGGGGGGGGGGTGTGCGTGCCCCCCCCCCCCCCCCCCCGGTGCTGCTGCGGGGTGTGTGTATGCGCATGGCCCGCTGTTGCCTTGCAGCGCCTGTGCTTGTGCATCCCCCGGTGTCTTGCAGTGTGTGTGTGTGTGTGTACGTGTGTGTGTTTGCACATGTGTGTATGTGTACACATGTGTGTGCACGCCCGTGTGTGTGCATGTGTGTGCCAGCCCCCATTGTGTCACCTTGTGCGTGCCCCCCCCCTCCCTCTTTGCACCACAGGGTGTGTTTGTGTGTCTTCCCCCCCCCCCATTGCACTGCAGCACCTGTGTGTTTACCACACACCTTGCGGGGTGCTGGAGGTGTGGGCACCCCACTGGGGGCACCTGGGGGTGGTGGGTGCTGTGGGGAGCAGCCGTGTCCCCAGGGTGGGCATGCATCCCCTGCAGGGTGCCCCGTGTTGGGTGCCCCAGCACCCACAGCAGGGCTCCTCAGGATCGGTCCCACTTCCAGGGAGAAGCCGTTGGCCTGGGCCTTTCCCCGCACCGGGAATTGCATCCGAAGCCATTAGCCCGGCTCACCATTAACGGCGTCACCGCTGGGGCCGGTGGTGCTGACACCTGGGTGCCTTTTTGGGGTGACACGGAAAAAGGGGTGGGTGGCCTTGCAGCAAGCTGCTGTGCTGGGGGTGACGGGGTGGGGGTGTTCGCGGGGCCTGCGGCCGCCACGGCGCCTGCCTGCAACGTTAATTTGCCCGGGGAGGAATATATAGAGCAGCGGGTGAGGGCTGGGACGCGCGTCCAGAAATAGTGTGGTTTCCAGCCGGCCTGTGAGATGCAAATTGTCTGGTCAACGAGAGCCGGAGCTAAACTTAGGGTAATTACAGAAAACTGTGGGCCCATGGCGGGTGTTGCAAGCGGCAGCCGGTGTTCCCGCACCCCGGGCTGGCCCTGGCACCGGGGGACCCCCACCCGGCAGCGCCCATTGCCCCGTCCCCTGTTGGGAGCCGAGCGTTCCCACAGCGCCTGCGCCGGCCCTGAACTTTGCCCGCTGACGAGCCTGCGGCTCAGCCCTTCACCTTTGCCACGGGCTGGGCCGTGCGGGGGGGTCAGGCTGTAAATTTGGGGCCATCAACGGGGCTGCGACCCACCCGTCCTCCCCCCAGCTGGTGACTAAACCATCTCCCGCTTTCGGTCCTACCCAGCAGAGCCATCGCCGCACCCGTCACCTCTGTTTTGTAAGGACTCTCGGGCTGTTCTGTTGCCCAGCTTTGGGGCGAGGCGGGTGCCTGCACCCCACGCATGCACCCCGTGCACCCTCCTCGCCTCCGCTGCCAGCTCGGGGTGACGCTTCGAAGCCAGGCTGGGACCTTTGCTGCTGGACACGGGGTTCCCGCAACAGGAGGAACCCAAAATCCCACTTTGGAGACAGCCTGGCGGCACATCCCGTCTGTGACTCGGGTAAATCCAGGATTGTTTTCTTCCTGACGCATCCCAGCGTTGTCCATAAGGGCAGGCAGTGCAGAGGGATTTGGAAACCCCCTAAATTTCCTTTTTCTGTGGAAAACTTGTGTCCGGCAAGGAGGCGAGGAGCCACGGCGCAGGTCAGTCCCCTTTGCCCTGTGTGGGAACTGGGTTGGCCACTCGGCATCGCTGCCGGCAGCACCCGCTCCCTGGCACGGCATCGTCCCTGCCTGGCTGGGCACGGCCAGGGTGTGGGGTGCCCCAACACGGTGCGCCTGAGAAGGTGACAGCCACCGGCTCCTGTGCCGAAACGGTGGGCGAATGTGGCCCTTTCGGCCGGCACCGCGGCGGGGAGCGGAGTGGGGAGGGCAGGCGGCCGACCGGGAAACTTGCGCTGCAGGTCCCTGCGCGGGGAGCGTGTCGGACGAGATTGCGTCTCGGGGAGGGAAGGAGTGGCCCAGAGTTTCAGTGAACGCCTTCCTCCTCGCCTGAAACTCCCCGGCGCCCTGGCAGGGATGCGGGGGGCTCATGGCCGTGGTGGGGGGATGAAGGGGAAGTTGCATCCCCCTCAGCTCCCCTTTGGGTGGCTCAGGGACGGCTTTTGGGTTTGGGGGCCTTGAGCTGGGTCTCCCTTTCCGCCACCTGCCCCTTCCAGGGTGACATCCGCTGTCCCCTGCCAGCCCAGGTGTCACAGCAGCGTCCTTGCGTGCGATCCCTGGGTGCAGCCGGCGCCCGTGGGCGCCTCTCCCTCCCCTGTCGTGGTTCATGCGTGCCACTGCCCCGAACACCCCTGGCGATGGGTAATCCCAGAGCGAGCCCGGGCTGAGTCAGGGAAGGCGCGTTGGGTCTGATTCAGGAGCAGAGAGACGCTCAGCAGCCGCCTTCCCGCTCGCGGCGTCGGGCTGCACCCATCCGGCATCCCCGGTGCGTGCGTGCTGCTGGCGGGAGCCTCCTCAGGGAAAAGGGAGCAATCCACAACGGCATCTCACGGGTGCCGCGGACGCCGGGGCAGGGGATATGTTGGGGTCTTCACCCCAGCCCACAAAGCTCCTGTCCCCCATGCCCTGCTCCTGCCAGCGCTGGCCTTGCGTGGGGCACACGTGGCCGGGCCGCTGGCTGCCGGCGCTGCCTGATTAGCGATGCAGATGGTAACGCTTGTTCCCCCTTTTTTGTTGAGCGTACAAAGGCCGGGAGGGAGTGTGTGTGCGGGGGAGAGAAACCACCGAGGACAAAGAGCGCGTCGGCCGCCTGCCTCCCACCGCCTCGGCTCTAACCAGCACCTGCCCGGTGAGCGGCTCTGCTCCTGAGGATCCCCCCCGCTCCGGACTTGGGAAGGGGTCCCGGCAGCCCCCTCCCTGCCATGGGGTGAGCGCGGGGTGCTCCCAGGGCTGCAGCCCTTTCTGCATCGCCCTGGCAGCACTGCGTCGGGGATGCTCAGGGAGCTTGGGGGTACCGACGGAACACGTCACGGCGGGGGAACGGGGACGGGCGCAGGTGGTTCCCTCCCTGCCATTGTCTGCGCTGAGGCCCCCGCACCACCGCGGAGGAGCCGGTGGAGAGCAGCCCCCACCGCAGTGTGGCCACGGGGTGCTTTGCCGGCAGCACCTGCTGCGGGTAACGGGGCAGGAGCTGTGCCATCCCCCGGCTCAGGTCAACGGTCACCCCGCAGCCGGCGTTCCTGGGAGGGGAGAAATGAGCTGGCTTGTTTTCACGTGTTTTTGGGGTGCTGCCCAGCCCAGGTCCTGGCTGTGGGTCTGGGCAAAGCCCCGGGTGCTGCAGGGGAGGGCAGAACAGGCAGAGAACCCCGGGACTGAGTGGTGTGGGCAGAGCCTTGGCAGCCCCTCTGGCCATGGGCAGGAGGCTCTGAGCTGGCAATCGCAGCCGCCCGGCCGAGCTGCGTGCCCGACCTTGTCCCTCCGACTGCTTCCCCTCACCGCCTTGGCTGTATCGCGTGCCCGGCGCCGGCACCGTGCTGTGGCTTGCAGAGCCCTTCCCTTGCTTGCCCTGCGGCCGGGGCCTCTCCCGGGCACGTGTGCTCCTGCCCGGGCCCCGAGGGGCGATGGCGTTCAGGCAGTCCCCTGCCGTCCCCTGCGGCTTTGCCAGGGGGAGGCCGGGTTCTCCGTGTCCTGCCGGGTGCGTTCAGGGGCAGCGGGGACCACGTGCCCTTGCAGGGAGGTGGCCCAGGCAGTGGTGGTGATGCAGCAGCGATGCTGCGCTGGAGCCAAGGTGCAGCTTGGCATGGCAGGGCATGGCATCCATGCCCACAGAGCCCGCACTGCCAGCGTGGGCAGCGCTGCCCGTCCCCGTGGGTTGCCGAAACCTCATCTCTGCGCCTGTCGGAGAGCTCTAAAGCAGATGCTTCGAACGCGGGGAGTTTTCCTGTTGTCCTTTGTGCTGAGGTTAAGTTCCTGCGTGGCTTCCTGCGCCGTTATATATAGCTGTCAGCCCGTCCTGTGCGGCGCTGCCAGCCGGCTGCTCCGGTCTGGAGTTGTTTATCTGCAGCCCGAGCACTCGATGGAAGTCGAGGGGGGCCGGTGGGCACCGGTTGCCCTGGGGAAAGACGGATCCCATAGCAGCCCCGCGCAGGGCGAGGCTGTGAGTGCCCCCGGGCGCACATGGGGTTTTCTGGGGGAAGGAGGAGGCTGAGGTTTCTGCCGGGCTGCAGTTTTGCCCCCGGCTGGGTATTCCCCCCACTCCCCTGCACGGGACGCCTGAATGAAAGAGCAACTGTTCCTGGAGGTCACCGGCAGCGTCACGAGTTTCTACGTCGCCCCGGCTAAAATTAGACACTTATCAGTGTTTGGGAGGGATGTGATTTTACAGGTTCCTGTTTATTAGGACAGCCTTCACTTAGGGCCGTGTTTCCAGCTCCCTCCCTGGTGGGGACATTGCCTGTGGATATCCCCTGCGGCTTTGTGGTTTGCCAGGGCCGGGACGAGTGGCAGAGAGGGCCTCTGTTTCTTTGACAAGGGGCTTTTGAACCAGCAGGAGAGACGCCTGGGGTGCCACAGCCGGCGGGGATGGGCAGTTTTGCCCGGGGAGCATCCACGCTGGTGGTAACCACTGCGAATACAGCCGGGATGCCTTCCGCCCCTGCCCGCTTTTGCTGCTCCAAAATGGCTCCTAATCTGCCGGAGATGCTGGGGGTCTCACCCACCGTCAGCCCTGGTGCTGGCACGGGGATGCTCAGGGGTTTCAGGCTGCTGGGCTTCTTTTGGGGCATCGCTGGGGGTGCAGGGCCACCCTTGCTGCATCCCTGGGGCTTGGTGCCCAGGCAGGGCAAGGACACAATGACCGGGGCAGCCTCAGAGCCCCGCGGTGCTGCTGTCCCCGGGGAGAGCGGGGACACTGTGACATGGCTTGGGGCTGGGGGTGACCCGTAGGGTGAAGTGAGGGGTGGTGGGGTGGGTGTTGGCCGTGCCACTGTCTGATGGTGCCTTTGTCCATCTGTCCTTCAGCAGGGAGGCGGCTGTGCCGTGACCAGCACCCTGCCCCAGCACCCTGCCACGGGGGCGAGCACGCCCCGAGCCCCTCTCCACCATGTTCAACCTGATGAAGAAGGATAAAGAGAAGGATGGGGCCCGAAAGGAGAAGAAGGAAAAGAAGGAGAAGAAGGAGCGGATGTCGGCAGCTGAGCTCAAGAGCCTGGAGGAGATGAGCATGCGCCGGGGCTTCTTCAACCTCAACCGTGCCTCCAAGCGGGACTCCAAGACCCGCCTGGAGATCTCCAACCCCATCCCCATCAAGGTGGCCAGTGGCTCAGACCTGCATCTCACGGACATCGACTCCGACAGCAACCGGGGCAGCGTCATCTTGGACTCGGGCCACCTGAGCACGGCCAGCTCCAGCGATGACCTCAAGGTGGACGATGCCAATTTCAAGGGCTCGGTGCTGCAGCGGGCGGCCAAGTTCGGCTCGTTGGCCAAGCAGAACTCCCAAATGATTGTCAAACGCTTCTCCTTCTCCCAGAAGAGCCGGGATGAGAGCACCTCGGAGACGTCCACCCCCTCTGAGCACTCGGCGGCCCCCTCCCCGCAGGTAGAGGTGCGCACACTGGAGACCCAGCTTGCCAAGCAAGGGGTCCCCCCAGGACACCCCCGTACCCCTCCTGCTGCCTCCCTGCGCGCCAGGGTGCCGGAGCTTGTCGGCAAGAGGTTCCCCGCTGAGCTGCGGCTGCCCACCGTGGTGCCCCCTCAGCCCCCTGCCCCACGGCAGCTGGAGCTGCAGAGGCGCAACACCGGTGATTTCGGCTTCTCCCTACGCCGCACCACCATGCTGGACCGGGCGCCTGATGGGCAGGTGTACCGGCGCGTTGTGCACTTTGCCGAACCTGGAGCCGGCACCAAAGACTTGGCATTGGGGTTGGTGCCGGGTGACCGGCTGGTGGAGATCAACGGGCGAAACGTGGAGAACAAATCCCGGGATGAGATTGTGGAGATGATCCGGCAGTCGGGGGAGACGGTGCAGCTGAAGGTGCAGCCCATCCTGGAGCTGAGTGAGCTGAGCCGCTGCTGGCTGCGGGGCAGCCAGGGGACGCGCCGCGCTACTTGGGATGTGAGTAACACCGTCTGCGCCGCAGGGCAGGTGCCCTGGGTTTCTGCCGGCCACCGGTGTCCTTGCAGTGGGTGTTTGGGTTGGCAGGGGCCGTGGGAACCGGCGGGTGCCAGGGCTGCGCCTGCTGGGAGCGATGCGCGGGGAGGAGCGGGAGGCTGTGGCGGGGATGCAGGGGCGATGCCTGCCCGCATCCAGGGCAGCAGAGCGGCTGCAAGGGCGGGTTTGCATCAGGGCTTGCGAACCGGCACCGGTGCGTTTTGTCCCCCAAAATGCTCATTGTACTGTTGGGTTTGGTCTTCCTTCTGCCGGAGGGGCTCTGGGAGAGCCCAGCTCTGCCTTGTCTGGGGGAAGTCTGTCCCTGTCCCGTCACTGAGGCAGCACGGTCCGGCGGGGAAGGGAGCTTTGCTCCTCGCTGCCGGGAAATCCCTAACGCTGCTTTGCAGGAGGGGCGCTGCCTGCCCCGCTGCCCATAGCAGCCTCCCCACGTTGGGATCCCTCCCCGGGGACCCGGGAGGGCAGCACAGTGTGCTGGGGGACGGGAGCTGCCGACGGCGTGCGCAGCCCTGTGTGTGCGGCTGGTGCTGTATAAATAGAAACTTAATGGCTGGGTGACCCACATCTCCCGTGTGAGCCGCCTGGCTCCGCTGACCCTGCCGCGGGCTAACCAGCGTCCTGGCCAGCCGGCATCCCGGCAGAGGCCCCCAAATGCTGACAGTCTGCAGAGTGGACCCCCTCCGTGGCAGCAGAGGGGGTGCAGCAGCGTGGCATTGGTTTAGCTTATACCTGGGCTCGTTTAGTGTATTTTTAAGCCTTCCTTAGAGGAGGGTTCCTGTGCTTGCGGAGCTGGTCGCCTGCACCGGCGAGAGCCATGCCGAGCGTGGTGGGGCCCGTCCCTGTGGGATGGTGGCCGGGATGAAGCGAGAGTGGCTGCAGCGCAGGGACACCGTGGCGGTGGCTGTTGGGGCTCCATGTGCTCCCCGAGCAGGCGCCGGCACTTGCGGGGTGGAGTCTGTGCCGAGCTGGAGCAGTGGCTTTCCGGCACCTCCTCCCCAGAGCCCGGCATGCGTCACCGGGCAAGGCCGGCTGTGCCGCCGGGATAACGCCAGGCCAGACAACCCCGTGGGGCTGGGGGGCCGTGGGGCTGGCGGGCACGGCTGCCACCTTTCCTGCAGCGCGCCGGTGTGGGAGCAGGCGCACGTTCGACGCCAGCGCCCGGGGGCCGGCGAGGTGCTTGTGCCCGCCAAGAGCGCGGTGCTGCAGCTGGGAAGGGGGAAGAGGAGACGCTGGTGCCCTTGGGGCTGCGGGGGAGAGGCTGCAGCGTACGGCCTTGCGCTGGGTGCCGGTGCGGTTAGGCGGCATCAGCTGGAGGAAACCAGCCAGAGGGGTGGCAGTGACCGTGTTTGTGGCATCTTTGAGTGCCACCACAACACGGGCACCTCCCGGCGCAGATCGTTGTCCTCCTCTTGAGTGATGCAGGGGTGCACCGGGGGAATGCACCGCGGCTTTGCCGGTGCTGGGGAGCTGAGGCTGCGGTGCAGGGTTACGGTTGGGGGAGTCCCTCACCCGGCAGAGCCACGCAAGGTGCCGGTGCACAGGGAGGCCCGACTCTCCCTCAGGCCCCGCTAAGCTCCCTGGAATGTTTCTGGTCCTAATTTAAATAAAAATGATCCTTTTTGAAACAGGAAATTATAGACATATTTTGGGCTGTTGCTCTGGAAGCCCCTCCCTGGCTGGAGCGGGATGGTGCTGGGCTCTCTTCGTACCGCGGGGGGGTTTAACCCCCTCAGCAGGGACCGTGCTGAGCCGCCCTCGTCCCCGCGGACCCACGCTGCAGCCGTGCAGGGGCAGCGCCGCCGTGTCTGGGGGGGCTCTCGGTGCTGTGGGGTGCACGGGGGGGCTGGACGGTGGCACAGCATGGCCGGGCATCGGGGACTGGGTGAAACCACCCCCCCATGTCCCAGCTTTGCTCCCGGCACGGGGTAGCCGGACTGGCTCAGCTCCACGCTTGTATTTATTTATTTACCGGC
Organism: Pluvialis apricaria; assembly: GCA_017639485.1. Taxonomy (NCBI): domain Eukaryota; kingdom Metazoa; phylum Chordata; class Aves; order Charadriiformes; family Charadriidae; genus Pluvialis; species Pluvialis apricaria. The sequence goes on from CM030024.1 coordinate 5,722,953, forward strand.
GAAATTCCTCTGGCAGGGCCCAGGCGTGCGCCGATCGGGCAGAAATATTCCAGAAACGCCTCTGACTGCTCCAGTGCTTCGACGGGACCACAGGCATTCGGCGGCTGCGCCGGCCGACCCTGCGTGCCATACTCGCCTGCCGGCCACGGGTGCCCTGGTCCCTGGAGGTCGCCGTCCCCAGGGTGCAAGGCCACCATGCCACACGTGGCTGAGTGCCGGCTCTTTGCCGTCGCACCGGGCGACTCCGTGGGGAGGCAGGGGAACGTGGGGTGGGGGCGGCAGGACTCCCATCACGCTGGAGGTGCTTTCTCCTTTTGTCCATGCTTCCTCCAGGTGAAGCCCTTGGGTTGGCTCTTCTCCTGTCCTCACCATAGGGTCGGGCATCCCTGACATGGGAGTACCCGAAGGGCCCTGGGGAGGCAGCTTCTGTTTGGCAGGCTCGTCCGTGGGGTCAGTGCATCTCCACTGAAGTTCCGGGTGGAGGAATGAGAGGAATCTGCTGGCCAGGCAGAAACACTGCCGTGGCTGCACGGCCGGGCTGGGTGTCCCAGTGGAGACGGACCACAGGAGCCGGGCTCCTCCCTGGCGGGTAGCTCTGTGCTCTGCCTCGGGGATGCTCGGGATCCCCCGGCAAGGCAGGACCACGCTGCGTTGCCCAGGTCTGTGCAGGTTTGGCGTGCCGTGAAGGGGGCTGCGGCAGCTCTGTGTGCCAAGGCTGGGCCGGTGCCCTCACCAAAGCCTCTGTCCTGCTGTCAGAGGGTGTGACTGTGACTTTTTGGTAATAACCCGGTGGCTGCCACCTGCGCTACCTGGGGACACCGCACGGGCACCTGCCACCACTTCATGCTGCCGCTGCCAAGGGTGTTTGCCGTGACCTCTCCCCAGTGCCATGCCAGCCCTGGGGCAGTGCTGTGAGACCTGGCGTTAACGTGGGCCGAGAGGGACGTGACCTGGTTCTCGCATCCCCGGCACGGGGATTTCCAGCCCACCATCGGCACAGCCTTCCCAGTGAGGCTGGGACACCCCGCTCCCTCCGGGAGTGGGCTTTCGGCTCATGCGTGTCTGCGTCCCCGGGGTCAGGAAGGGACCTGCTCAGGCACCATCTGGGAACCCCGCCATGCCTGAGCGGTCGCCGCTTCTCCTCCACGCCGCCGGCGCGCCTGGCTCCCTGCCACCGGCCTCCTCCCGGCAGGCCCCGCGCGGGGAGGCCCCCCGGCCCCTCGCCCACCGCCCCGCTCCCGCTGTTTCCAGGGAGACCTCGGACCTCCAGAGGCAGCTTTGCCACGAAAGCGGCTTTACCGTGGGCTGCCGCGCCGTGCCGGGGGGCTGCTGGGCTGGCACGCTTCCGTGGTACTAGCCCTCGCCTTGGGGTTGGGGGTGGGGGGGGCTGTTCATCCCCGGGAGCGTTTTGGGGGACTGTTGGGTTCGCGGGAAAGCAAAGGGAGGAGGAAGCGGTGTTGGCGCTGCACTGCCCGGCACGATGCCGGACATGCCAGTCCGACACTGGGCACGCTGCGGCGGGACCCTGGGGTGCAGGAGCGTGCTACCCCGTCCCTCGTGGCACAGGGGTCCCCCCAGCCCTGCAGCTGTGCTCAGCCTGGGGGCATCTTTCCCTGCTCCCCCCCCGAGGCGGGCGGTGGGACGGAGGCCAGGCAGTTCCCCCCGCGGCGCCGGGCTGCCGCCAGCCCACATCACTTCCTCCGGCGGCCGTGACGGTGGTGGTGGTGGTGGTGGTGGTGGTGGCAAGGCCCCGCTGCCCGTATGTCCCCCCCCCGGCACTCCCTCCGACTGCTGCGCGCGCCGGCGGGGCCCTCGCATTCCTTGGCTATTTTTAGGGTGGCCCTATCAGCCCAGCTGTCCCCGCGCCGTCGGCTGCCGCCCCGCGCGCCTCTCCCACCGCGCTGCGCCGCGTTCACCCCGACAGAAACCCCGCTCCTGGCTCACCCCGACCCTGCGGTAAGGTGGGGATCCCAGCGTGACCGGCACGGCACGGGGGGAGCACGAGGGGGGCACGTGGGGGCCAGTCCTGGCATTGGGGTCGGGGGCTGCGAGGCTGCGCCCACCCCCTGGGGCGCGTTGGTGGCCGGGGGCTGTTTACTGCAGATCCTCAGGGACCCCAACGCTGGTGTTCTCCGGGGATTTTTGGGGCACTGCCAGGCTGCGTGGAGGTGGGAGCACCGTGGGGAGAGGGTCTGGGGGCTGTGACCCCCATGTCTCCGGACCCCTGTGCCCAGCCTGCGCTCTGGGTGCCAGCGTTTCACGCTGTGGTGACGGCGGGGGGGACAGGGGACCCCTCCAGGACGGGGCGATGTGCCCCCCGATGGGCAGGTTGGTTTGGTGGCCGGGTGCTCCTCTGTGCCATGCCCGGCCATGGAAAGGGGGAGTTCTCCCGGACCACCCTGGCTGTGACCCCCCCTGGGTTTCGGAGCGCGGCGCCGGTCGGGGCGGTGGGTCCTGCCGGGGCTGCCCAGCCGCTGGCACAGGGTCAGGCTCAGAATAAACCCCGGCTGTCAGGGCGAGCAGGGCACCCGGGGCAGAAAATATCCCTTCCCTCACCCTGGCATTTGCTTACTGCATCGGGCTGGCCCGTCCTGCAGCCTGACTAAAGGGGCTTTTTTTGCACAATGAGTTTTATCGGGTCCCAGCCTGGCCACCTGCGTGTCCCCAGAGCCCTTCCTATAGGCGTTGCGTGTTCATACGCTGAGCAGGGCCAGGTGGGCTCAGCCCCCCGTTCCCGAGTGTCTGGAGCTCCCAGGGCTGGCGGGGAAGGGCACGTGCTCGTACACCGTGCCATGGTTCAGCGTCCCGTGTGCCAGCCCCGGCCGGTCTCACCTCTCCCTCTCTCCCCAGCCAGGGCTGCGGCTCCATGAGACATCGCCATGGCGTTTTCATCCCGGTTTGCATTCTGGGAGCAGAAGGGAAGTCTCTCGCACGTTTGCCTGCACCCCACATTCGGATCACGCTGCTGCATGCTACCGACCGGCTCCCCCCAGTTTGCCCAGCACCACTTTTGGAGTGGTGCTCCCGGCCTCTCGCCGCGCTGCCGTGCCGGGGGCCGTGCTGAGCAAACGGGGAGCTGCCCCGCGCCCCACCGCAGCACGGCTGCAGTCACCGATGTGGCCATGCATGCAATTACTAATGCCATCACTAACGACCGCTTTGCGAGTGGCTGGTGCAGCCCCTAACACGGTGTGAGCCGCTTCGGTGCTGCCGGCCAGCCCCGAGCACTTGCAGGAGTGGCGCCATGGCAAGTCGGGGAGTGTTATCCGTGGGGTGCATGACGTGCTGCCGCCGCGGTGCCACCACCGAGCCCTGGAGCTCAGAGGCACGGCCCAGGGCCGGGGAGGGTTTGGCTGCCCACCCCCCCACAGAGACCCCTGGTCGCCCTGCTCCGCGGGGAGCTGGCACGTCCCACGGTGCGGCTGCCGCAGAGATTAGCTGGTGACACTTAAAACGTGCTGTGACACCTGGCGGGGTGACGTGCAGAAAGGCAGAGCCCCCGTGGGGAATGGCGGCGGGGCTCTATGTACCAGCTCACTCACCGGCTACACGCAAGGAGGGGACCCGGGCAGAGCGCTTTCCTCTCCCGCCTTTGGGGTTTGCCATCTCAGTGCTTCCCCCACTTTTTCAGCCACCGGGAAGCCTGGAAGGACACATGTCCTTGTCCCTGGGGCTGCAACGGGCTGCAAATTGGGGCTGTTTCATGCAGCAGCCTCCTGCCCCCCCTGGCATGGAGTGATGGTCCCGGTGGCTTTTCCCACTCCCTGTGGCTTTTCCGGCAGCGAGGCCCCGTGGCGGGCTGAAACGCGCTCCTCTTGTTTGTCTGACCCTCAGGTCAAGGACGAGGACAAAGCCTTAGCTGTGAAAAGGCCCGGGAAGGAGGATGGGGCTGTAAGTGTCACAGGGAACGGGCAGGATGGAGCTGTGTTGGGGATGGGGATCGCCCTTGGTGGGGACAGACCCCATGTCAGGACTTGGGGACATCACGGGGGGGTTGTGGGCTCAGCATTTCCCCAGGCCCCGGTCCCTGGGGAGCGGCGGTGGCCGCTCCAGGGCAGTGTGTGGAGGGTGGTGGGTGTTTTCGGCAGGGATGCCCGGCTGTCGACACGCAGAGGTCTCTCCCCCTCCGCCTCCCCGGGGGCTTGTTCCTGCCCTGCACACGCTGGCGGGGTGGCAGGTTGGTGCCCACCCTGCGGTCACAGCGCCGGCTCCAACGCTGCCCACCGAAGCTGTTGGCAGAGGAAATCTTGTGGCTCGCCCTGTGCGTTGCAGAGAGGCTGCTGGTGTCCTGAGCACTGAGTTTTACCCCTGCACTGGCAGCTTGAGGGTCGATGGGTGCCAGGGACATCACCGTCGCTCCCTGCCCTGGGGTCCGGTGGGGGGCTGTAGGTTGGCTGGGGAAGGGGACTGGATGCTGCGTCCCTCGGTGTCAGGGTCTGTGCTCCTGCAGCAGGACACAAAATCCCAGGCGTCACCATGTCCCAAGCAGAGGGTGCTCGTGGTGGCAGGCGCCGCACTGCCGGACCTCCACTCACACCGATGTCATTGTGGCTGCAGTCAGAGAGCCCGAAGGATGCGGCGTCTGCACCCCTGACTCCTGAGCCCCCAAATCCTGAACCCCCGAAGAGCCCTGAGCCGCCCCCCCGGGCGAGGGAAGAGCCTGGAGCCGGTGCTGAACGGGGCAGCTGTGAACGGTCTGGAGGGTCCGGCCGCCGAGGCGCAGGGGGACGACGGCCAGGGGCTGTCCCGCCGCAGGGTGGTCCGGGTGGTGCGCAAGGTGGTCCGCAAAGTCCTGCCAGGGGAGGACACCGGCAGCGCCAAGGAGCCAGGGCGAGACGCCAAGTCTCCCGAACCAGTGCCACCCCCCAGGAAGGAGGAGACAGGCCGTCCTGCTGTCCCGGCTCCCCCCGCTGCGCCGCCGCCTCCCCCCACCATGCCAGCAGCCCCCACCAAGCCGGAGCCCAAGGATGAGATCTCAGCAGGGCTCAAAACCCTCATGGCGAAGGGCAAAACCAAAGAGCACCGGCCGCGGCTCCGGACGGGGGACAGGCGGGAGGAGAAGTCCCCTGAGCCGGCTGGGGGGGACGCGAAGCCGTCCCTGTCCCCAGGCACTGAAGCCAAGCCGGAGCCGCAGGTGCAGCCTTCGGGAGGGAAAGCAGAGCCGGCAAAGGCATCTGCTCCGAAACCCACCGCCCTGGAGAGGCACAAGGTACCGGTGTGTGCACAGTGTGGGGGATGCTTTAACACGGCGGCGGGGTTGTGCCACCTGGCGCGGCATGGTGTGAGCTCACCCGCATGGTTTGCAGTGGTTTTGGGGTATGCAGTGCTGGGTGGGGGTCTCTAAAAAGTTGTGTGAAAAGGGGCAGTTGTGTGTGCTGTGGCCACCCCATCACGCTGCCCCTTATCTCCCCTCCCGGCTCGCGCGGAGAAGAAGCTGCAGCCCAGCGAGAAGCGGCCGACCCCCGCGAAAACTGCCCCGGCACCCCCCCCAGCAGGTGTGTGGGAGTGGGAACCCGGGTCCCCGGGGCAGTGCGGGGAACCCACCGGTACCCCGGCTGTGCCAGCCTCAGCGCTCGCAGGTCTGCGCCAGCCTTCGCCCCGGTACCTGCCCCCGTGTGCCAGCGGGCTGCAGGGCTGCGAAAGCCTCAGTGCTGGCGGGAGCTGCGGGGCAGCCGGCTTGGTGCTAACGGTGCTCTGCCTCCAGGCTGCCCCCGGCCCCGCGTCCCATCTGAGCCCGGAGGAGGAGGCACAGCGCCGGCTGGAGAGGATCTTCACCGCTTCTGTAATTCCAGGGGTGTTGGCGCTCATGTGCCGCCCACCCAGGGATGGGGGGGACGTATGGGCAGCATGCGGCTGCCCCGGCTGTGCTGTGTACTCTGCACGGGGTGACTGTACCCCTGCGCCTGGCCACCAGCCCTGTGGCCCCTCTCTGGGTGGCACCGGTAGCAGGGGATGGATGACCGGGTCTGCTGGTGGGTTTGGGGTCACTGCCCAGCGCAGCGATGCCCGGCAGCGCCCACTGGCAGTGTCCCTGCGGCAGCCCGGGCACGGCTGCCTGTGGCTGGGGTGATGCCCACGCGGTACCGTGGGGGTTGTGGCTATGCCGGGGTGCGTTGTGGTGCTGTTGCTGCTCTCTGCCTCTCATCCCCTCTCTTCTCCTTTCTCTCCTCCTTCCTCGCTGCCGTTAGCTGGACCCCGCCGCCTCCGCCTCGGCACCCAGCCAGGTACCGTACCCCCGTCCTCAGGAGCCCTCTGCCTCCGCTGGCGACCCCCCGCCATCCTCTGTCTGCCGCTGGGCTGGCATCTGCGCCCGCGCCTCCTGCTGGAGCGTAAGGCTTTCCCCGTCCCGCACTGCTCCGTGGGCTGCCGTGTCACCCACGGGGCCGGAGGGTGCCGGGGTGGCCGGGGCTGGGTGCCTCTCCCCCGCGGGGCTGTGCCAGGGAGCCGGGCGTCCCGGGAGGGTGCTCTCGGTGGAGGTGGCACGGTTGGGGCGGGCAGGGATGCGGAGCAGGATGGAAAGGGGCAGAGCACCCGGCACAGGCAGGACACATGGCTTGTGCCGGAGTAGCCGTGGCGTGCAGCGCTGGCCGGGCTTGCAGCGTGTCGGTACGACAGCCCCCAACCCTGGGGGCTTTGGCAGCGGGGCCTCGTGGCCGATGTCCTTCCCAGCGCCGTGCATCCCCAGCGTCGCGATGGACCTGCCGCTCCGCTGGCCGCAGCGGTGGCCCTCACCGGGAGCGCCCACGGGGTTTGGCACAGCAGCACTTTGCCCCCCCGCTCGCTTTCCCCCCGCCACTTTCTGTGCTGTCTGCGGGGCAGAGGTTAACTCTTCTCGCCTTCACCCTCCGTCTCTCGGCCTTGCCAGGGTCAAGTGGACGATGCCCCGGCAGCCCCCTTTGGCCCCGTCCCTGCAGCAGCTCAGGTTTGGCTTTGGGCTCGCCCTGCTCCTTGGTGACGGGGACATCCCCGCTTGCTGGCCGTGCCAGCCCGGCATTTCCCATGCTGCGGTACTCTGCCATCACTGTGCCGTGTCCTGTGTCCGTTATGTCCCTGCAGTGTGTCCTGTGTCCCTACAGCGTGTCCCTGCAGCATGTCCCATGTCCCCACAGCATGCCCGGTGTCCCTGCATCCCGGCACGTGGCTGGCATGGGTGCCCACTCTCTGGGCTGTGGTTTGGGAGCTCAGCCCCTCCAGGCTTGCCCAAGGTGGCCATGATGAACGCTCCCCTGTGGCTTCATGTCTGACGGGAGCTGTGGCGAGGGCCCTGGTGGTCTCTGCAGCCCCGAGCCCACTGGGGTCCCCGGGGGCAGCGGGCACGTTGGGAGGGCTTGGGGTTCGTGGAGGGTGGCTGTGGCTGCCCGGTACGTGGCCCTGTGGCCAGGCAGCCCTGGCATCACCAGGGATGTGGGGAGGGGACGAGATGGAGGGCAAATCACCACGACCACCCCATGTCCCGCTGTCCCGCAGGCCAAGACGGAGGAGCAGATAGCGGCTGAGGAGGCCTGGTACGAGACCGAGAAGGTGTGGCTGGTGCATAGGGATGGCTTCTCCTTGGGTGAGTCGGGGGGTCAGCCCGGCATCGCCGAAACACAGGGTGCCCCATCCTTCCCATGGCACAGTGAGCCCCCCGTGGCCTGGCCACCGTGTCCCCCGGGGCGCTGCCGGCACAGCCCTGCTGAGCGCCCCGTGCCCCTCGCAGGCAGCCAGCTGCGGCCGGAGGAGGGCAGCCCCCTGCCCGAGGGCAAGGTGAAGGTGAAGCTGGACCACGATGGAACCGTCCTGGAGGTGGAGGAGGACGATGTGGAGAAGGTAGGGCCGCAGGGTGGGGGACGGTGGGGCAGACCCCCGTTCCCCACCTGACGCCCCCTTCCTCCTCGCTGCCAGGCGAACCCCCCCTCCTGTGACCGCGCAGAGGACCTCGCCAGCCTCCTCTACCTCAATGAGTCCAGCGTGCTGCACACGCTGCGGCAGCGCTACGGTGGCAACCTCCTGCACACCTACGCCGGCCCCACCATGGTCATCATCAACCCGCTGAGCTCCCCCTCCATGTACTCTGAGAAGGTGACACTGTTGCTGGGGGGGGGGCCAGAGGGAATCGGTAGCTGGGAGCCGTGCCACTGCGCAGAGGGAGCCGGTGAGGGTGGCAGGGTGCTGACCCTCATGCGCTTCCCCCCCAACCCCACCAGGTCATGCACATGTTCAAAGGGTGCCGCAGGGAGGACACGTCCCCGCACATCTACGCGGTGGCCCAGGCCGCTTACCGCAGCATGCTGATGAGCCGCCAGGACCAGGCGGTCGTGCTGCTGGGCGCCAGCGGCAGCGGCAAAACCACCAACTGCCAGCACCTCGTCCAGTACCTCGCCACCATCGCCGGCAGCACCGGCAAGGTCTTCTCCGGTGAGTCCCCAGTGGGGTGCGGGGTCCCCGTGCCGCCTGCGCACGCGCCTTGCTTTGCGGTCACAGCCCCTCACAGCCTCCAGCACCGGCGGTGGCCGGACACACGCCACACGGCGCGCTTTCACCTTCTCACGCCGGTCCCTTTAACCGCGCTCTCGAGGGCTGCCGCGGTGCAGAGCACGGCACAGGAGCAGCAGCGCTTGCCCAGCCAGCGGTGCCGGCTCCGGCCGCCCGCCGCACAGCCCCTGCACCCCACCGCCCCGCTTCTCTTCCTGCAGCGGAGAAGTGGCAGGCTCTCTACACCATCCTGGAGGCTTTTGGCAATAGCAGCACCGGCATGAACGGCAACGCCACCCGCTTCTCCCAGATCATCTCTCTGGACTTCGACCAGGCTGGGCAGGTGGCATCCGCCTCCATACAGGTGAGGTGGCCGGGGTGGCTCCCCTTGGCACGGGAGTCAGTCCATCCTCATCGGGGTGGCTCCCGTTGACGTGAGAGCTGGTCCGTCCTTGCCGGGGCGTTTCTTCCCGGCCACGCGAGCTCTGCCGCAGACCCCTACTGCTCTGCCGCAGACCCCCGCCAGCTGCCCGTCCGTGCTCGCAGCGCTTAGCAGCCAGGCGTCCCGCTCTCGTCTTTGTTCGCCCCCAGATGTGCACAGATCAGATTGATTCCCCATCCTTGCTTGAATTAGCCCCGGTATCTGGGTGTCTTTCTCCCAGATGCCACCCTGGTGTAATAACAGCAGAGTCCTTAAAATCCAAGAGGACCGTTTCGTGCCCCTGTAGTAGCAGGCACCCCAGGAGAGGAGATGCTCGTGGGTTGCTTGAATGATGTTTGCGTTCATACAACGCCCTGCGGTGTGGTGGGAGACCCTCACATCTCCACGAGGACCCTGGGCTGGCAGCAAGGATGAGGCTGGGGGGGCAGGGGTGCGTGTCTCGGTGGGAGCGGGGTCCTCAGGAACAGTTCCTAACTCTCCCACCTCCACCAGACGCTGCTCCTGGAGAAGCTGCGCGTCGCCAAGCGCCCGGCCAACGAGGCCACCTTCAACGTCTTCTACTACCTGCTGGCCTGCTCCGACAGCGCCCTGCGGTGAGCTGGGGGGACGAAGGCACAGCCCCTGGCCCAGGGGGGTCTCTGGGGTCTCCCACACGGGGCCAATCTCGGTGTTTATCCCTGCAGGACTGAGCTTCACTTCAACCACCTGGCAGAGAACAACGTCTTTGGCATCACGCCCCTTTCCAAGGTCACTGCTATGGGGCTGGGGGGGGCGCTGCGGGGTGGGACGGTGTTTCCTGGCCCATTCGGGTGTGGGGGGATGCAGAACCGGGATCCCACACCGATGGCTCCTGTTGCTCTCCGCAGCCGGAGGAAAAGCAGAAGGCGACACAGCAGTTCAACAAGCTCCAGGCTGCCATGAAGGTGATGGGCATCTCCGGCGATGAGCAGAAAGCCTTCTGGCTCATCCTGGGGGCCATTTATCATCTGGGGGCCGCCGGGGCCACAAAAGGTAACGAGCTGCTCAGGGCCGGCAGGCATTAACGAGCCGAGGCTCGCGGCTGATGGCTGTATGGGTCCCCGAGTGATTGCGGGCAGCTTGGCACCTTGCAAACAGCGCCGCCAGTGTGGCCAAGCCCTGGGGGGTGTTTGGGGCTGTGTCAGCTGAGTGACAGTGCCCTGCCACACCGGGCGCTTTGGGGCACCCGGCTTTGCCCCCTCGGTTGGGGTGGTCCCCACTGGCTGGTGGGAATCAAACAAACACCCCCAGACCCTGAACCAACTTTGAGGGACCAGGGTTCTGGCTGGGGGCTGAGGGAGTCGAGGGGTGTGTGTGTCCCCCATCCCTGGTGTAATACGTCTCCCTCCTGTCCTCCCCGCAGAGCCGCTGGCAGACGGAGCCGGTAATTGGAGCCACGGGGGGGCTCTGCTCTGGGTGGTGCTGCGCGGTGCTGGTTTGGGGGCTGAAATGGGGGCTTGGGATGCTGCTGGTGTGCCGGGACCAACCCTGACCCCTGGCTGGGTCCTGGCAGCCCTAAATTTGCCTGCTGCCCATCAGGACCCCCCCACCTTGTCCTCTTGGCACCATCGGTGGCGTGGGACAGGGCTGCCCCAGCACCCAGAGCTCACTGTGGGCTGCAGGACTTGCTCTGAGGGGCACCAGCTTTGCTCTCCATCCCTGGGGCTGGTGAATTCGGCTTTATGGGGCTGCTCTTCTCCCCTTGGGGCTTTCACCTTCCCCCCGCGGTGCTGGAAGCCCCTGTGATGCTGCACGCTGGTGAGAGGTCCTGGGCAGAGCATACCCGAAATGGGCACCTGGAGCTGGTGGCTGCACACAGGGAATTTGCAGTCCTGGGGGAAAAGATGAGTTGGGGATGGGGTAGGAGAAGACCAGAGGGGTCTCGGGGGAGCAGCGGGGTGCAGTGCTGGCCCATGGGGTGCTTCGAGGCACTAGAGGGCAGCAGGGCCCTGCTGCAGCCACCGCGGCGGGATGCTCCCGGCAGCTTGGAAGCCTCTTCGTGGGGGCCTGCTTGGGGGGGAACCCCAGATTCTGCTCGGGGGGGGAACATCCCTGCATCCTGCACGGGGTGAGCATCCCAGCACCAGCTCTGTGCTGCTCCTGGAGCCTCCCCTGCATCTCGTGGGCACTGGGGATGCTCAGAGCCAGCTCAGCCACACCAGCCCCCCATTTCCTCGGCCCCTTGACACTTGTACCGGGCTGGATCCGACAGTGGCCCTCCATGCTCCGGAGCAGAGCTGAGCTGCTCCCCACCAGCGCCCACAGTGCGGCTGGGGCTCACCGGGGAAGGGCCCCCACGCTGGGTCACAGCATCTCACTGCAGCGGTTCCTGGGGGGAGACCAGGCTTGGCATGTTCACGGCCTTGGCGGTGCCTGCACGTGGCGTGTTTCGGCAGGAGGGTGTCCCCGTGCCGCGTGTCCGCGCTGTCACGTGCTGTTGTTTCTAACCCCTGTCTCTGTTTGCATGGTGCATGCTGCCCCTTTTGCAATGCAGACGCCGACGAAGGTAAAGTCCTGTTCTCCGCGCGTGTCTCTGGCTTCCCCCTCCCATGTGCCACCGCCTTCCCACTGTCATGTCCCTGCGTGTCACCATTAACCTTCTCCCACCTCCCCTGCCCCCCCCCCGGCATCCATGTGCTTGTGTCTGGCACCCATGGTCTGCCCTGCCGCGTCGCGGTGGGGCTTCTCGGTGCATGTGGCTGAGCAGGGACGTGTCCCCAAGCTGGGGTGGCTCAGCGCCCCACACCCTCACAGGTCCCATGCGTCCCCGGGCAGCGGTGGCGAGGGGTGACCCCCACTCCCCACCCCACGGCGTGGCTCTGGGCTCAGCCCTGCGGAGGCGTGAAGCCGTTTGCACCCCCTCGTCTCCTCTAATTAGACCCCAAAACACTTCCTGGCCCTCCGACACCAGCCACGCGCTCCCACTGTGCACAGCATCCCCACCCTACTCTGGGCGACCCTGAGACCATCCCAGGTCTGGCTGGAAACACCCCCCCCTATTTGGGGGGATGCCCTGGCCGGCACTGAGCCCCCTTCTCCACCCTCCAGCCGGGAGGAAGCAGTTTGCACGGCACGAGTGGGCTCAGAAAGCCGCCTACCTGCTGGGCTGCAGCCTGGAGGAGCTCTCCTCCTCCATCTTCAAGCACCAGCCCAAGGGCACCCTGCAGCGATCCACCTCCTTCCGGCAGGGCCCCGACGAGCCACCCCTGGGTGACGGCGGCACAGGTAGGGTGAGGGACGGTGGGGGACAGCGGGTGGCCCCGGGGTACACCGGGCTGGGGAGACTCAGGGTTGTCTTGGCCAGGTCCCAAGCTGACGGCACTGGAGTGCCTGGAGGGCATGGCGGCTGGCTTGTACTCCGAGCTCTTCACCCTCCTCATCTCCCTCCTCAACAGGTACGTGCTGGGGGGTCCGGGGGGAGAGCCAGTGGGGCTCTGGCAGCACCCGCTCACCCCGCTGTGTCCCTTTGTCCCCCACAGGGCGCTGAAGTCGAGCCAGCACTCGGTGTGCTCGGTGACGGTGGTGGACACCCCCGGGGCGCAAAACCCCGAGCTGGCGGGGCAGAACCGGGGGGCCACCTTCGAGGAGCTCTGCCACAACTACGCCCAGGAGCGCCTGCAGCTCCTCTTCCACCAGCGCACCTTCGCCCGCGAGTTGGAACGCTACAAGGAGGTACCGGGGACACCCAGGGCTGCCACCGCCACCTCCTCCCCTCCTGCCCTCCCCTCCCCTCCCCTCTCTGCGCGAGCATCTCCTGCGATATCCCTCCAATTTCTTACCCCACAGTCGCTCTGGACTGGGTCCACCCGAAGCAGCTCTGACATGATGCTCAGTGCGGCAGGGGTTTCCCCAGTGCTCCCAGTGCCGGCGGTGCCTTTGCCGGCAGCTCTGACCCCGGCCAGGCAGCTTTGCCTGCAAACGTGCCAAGCTGGGAGGCGATGGGTGGTGGTGGTGGGGAAGGTCACTGCTGCTGCACCATCTCGGCACTGACAGCCCTGGGGGACCCATCCATGTGTCCTGGTCCCCCCCTTGGCACCCGGCATCGCCCTGTGCTGTGCCGGCACAGCGGGGTGGTGGGAAAGCCCTGCCTCCTGCCTAGACCCCACTGAGACCAACGTCCTTATCGCTGCTCCCCGGCCGAGCGGGCACTAACCGTGCTTCTGTCTGCCCCTCGCCAGGAGAACATAGAGCTCGCCCTGGCTGACGCCGAGCCCGGCTCCTCTGACTCTGTAGCCGCTGTCGACCAACCCTCGCACCAGGCACTGGTAAGTACTCACCGCACTTCCTCACAGCCGCATCACGGCAGTTTGTAGCGTGAAGCAGCGGCCGGGCGGCATTCCTGGCCCTTTGGTGGTACTTAGTGAGGGGAAGGAGAGGGGCTGTCCCAAATGCTTGGCCACGAGAGTGCCGCTGCCGAGCACGTGTGCAGCCCGCACCCCTGGTGCATCCCCTGGTGTGGTGTGTCCCCCCCTGCCCCGGGAGCTGCCTGTGCTGCGGGCAGGAGGGCGAGGAGCCCTTGGGTGCTCCGTTCCCTGGGGTGCACCAGTCCCCAAGGTGCTCTGGTCCCCAGGATACTCTGGTCCCCAAGGTGCTCAGGTCCCCAGGGTGCACAGGTCCCCAAGGTTCTCCAGTCTCTGGGGTGCTCAGGTCCCCAGGGTGTATAGATCCCCAAAGTGCACCAGTCCCTGGGGTGCTCGGCTCCCTGTCGGAGGAGACCGCAGAGACTGAGGGGGGCTGTAGCGCCAGCCCTGTGCTGCGTTTCATCACACAGGTGCCTGAGCGCAGCATTTTCCACCTCAGCGAGCATCTCTCTGCCCGGAGTATCACGTACTGACTCTTTCCCTGCTGGGTCTTCATTAAACAGGGGCCCTCTCGGGTGGTGCCGCTTTGCCTTGCCGCTGGCAGTGGCCGAGGTTGCACGCTCCCCGGGTAGCCTGGGTCCCCTGTGTCCTCCCGTCCCTGTCCCGGGGTACGCCGGCGGTGCCGGGCTGGGTGCAAGTGCAGTGTCGCCCACAGGTCCGGTCGCTGGCCCGCACGGACGAGGCGCGGGGACTGCTGTGGCTGCTGGAGGAGGAGGCGCTGCAGCCGGGCGGCAACGAGGACACTTTGCTGCAGCGGCTTTTCTCCTACTATGGCCCCCAGGAAGGAGGCAAGAAAGGTCAGAGGGTGGCACCGCGGGGTCGTGCGTTGGCGAAGCACCTAGTCCCGTGCCCATCGGTGCTGTGTCTCCCCGCAGGGCACAACCCGCTGCTCCCCAGTGACAAGCCCCGACACTTCCTCCTGGGTCACAGCTCAGGGACCAACTGGGTGGAGTACGATGCCACGGGCTGGCTCAACCACGTGAAGCACAACCCGGCCTCCCAAAACGCCTCCGTCCTGCTGCAGGAGTCACAGAAGTGAGTGGGGTCCTGGCGGGCGGTGGGTTATGGCAGGGAAGGAGAGGTGATTTTGGGGGGTGACATCTCCTCCGTGCCCCGCAGGAAGGTCATCAGCAGCCTGTTTGCCGGCCGCGGTGGGTCGGCGCTGGTGCTGTCGGGCTCGGTGGCGGGGCTGGAGGGGGGCTCCCAGCTGGCCCTGCGCCGGGCCACCAGCATGCGCAAGACCTTCACAACCGGTGTGGCCGCCGTCAAGAAGAAGTCCCTCTGCATCCAGATCAAGCTGCAAGTGGTGAGTGAGGAGGTGCCAAGGCGGGGTCCCCGGGTCTGACCGGGCCACCGATGCGTGTCACCGCTCACCCCGCTCTCCCAACCCCACAGGACGCCCTCATTGACAGCATCAAGAAGTCCAAGCTCCACTTCGTGCACTGCTTCCTGCCCAAGGCGGCGGGGGGCGGCGGGGACCCCCGGGCTCTGCCGTGCCGGCGGGTGAGCGGCAGCGAGCTGGAGCTGCCGGCGGAGCACTGCGAGGCCGGGCTCATGCAGCTGGACGTGCCCCTCCTGCGTGCCCAGCTCCGCGGTTCCCGCTTGCTCGACGCCCTCCGCATGTACCGCCAAGGTGAGCCATGCCGCCGGCACCCAGGGAACGGCAATGCCGGGGCTGCGGTGCGCGTCCTGCTGCGGGGATGGATGTCATGGGGGTCCCAGCTGCGTCTCCTCCCTGGGGAACCAAAGCCTCCTGGGGAACCCCTTCAGCATGTGCCCTCGCTCCGAGCCCCGTGGCTGCCAGCCGTCCCCCCAGGGCGGTCCTGTCCCTGTCCTCCCTCCCCTGCGGGGCCGTTATCTGCGCCGGGGACAGGCATGGCCTTAATTGGGTGTCTCCGCTGGTGCCGCCAGCTCCTGGCAGCTCTCCCGCTGGCAGCCGGCCCTTGTCCCGCTGGGGCGAGGGACTCCAGGTCGTGGTGAGCAAAGCATTTATCAATACGTGCAGCTGACCGCCCAGCCGAGGTTTTATTGCCCGGAGGCTGGACCCTTCCTGCCGTGATCGGAAATCGATGCTGCCCGCACACCTCCTGGATCGATGGCCGCAGTCAGCCGGCTGTGCCGGGGTCAGCGTCCCCATCAATACCCCGTCGTTAATTAAGATGTGGAGGCTCAGTACTATGAGCCTGATGCAGAAGTTGGCTGCGGCTCAGAGCGGAGCCGGAGTGGAGCCTGTTTGCTTGCACAAGCGACACACGTGTCCCTGCGCTCCCCCCGAGGTGGGATCTGGCTCTTTCTCCCCAGATCCCAGCCAAAATTGCTGGAGGACACAGCCAAGGAAAACCTCCCAGCGAGGGTCGGGGCACTCTGGCCGTGCCTGGCCCCATGGGGAGATTGTGCCACGTGGGGTAACCCCATCAGCTCTCCCAAAAGATGGGCCCCAGGGAGTCAGGGCATGTGGGGCTGTCACCAGACATCCCCCGGGTGTCCCGGCTGCCCCCCACAGCCCCACTCTCCCTTGCTCCCCCCCCAGGGTACCCCGACCACATGGTGTTTGCGGAGTTCAGGCGGCGCTTTGACGTCCTGGCCCCGCACCTGACCAAGAAGCATGGGCGCAACTACATCGTGGTGGACGAGAAGCGGGTACGTGCCCCACGCTGGGGCTGGGGCTGTGGTCCGAGGGTCCCCTGCACCCCGGGGTGCTGCCGGCCCAGCCCTGATGCCCTTCCATCCCCACAGGCGGTGGAGGAGCTCCTGGAGTCGCTGGACCTGGAGAAGAGCAGCTACCACATGGGCTTGAGCCGGGTATGACGCCGGACGCTGGCTGCGGGTGCCGCCGGCGGCATGGGGCAGGGGTGGGCGGCACGGCTCGGCACAGCGCGGCGGGGCAGCACAAGGACGCCACTGTTCTCTCCCACCTACGGCATTCCTCGTGGCTGGGGAATAAAGCCCCACAGTGGGACACGACCAGTGGCTGCAGAGGGGAGAGCCGCGTCCGTGCCGGCCAGTGTGTCGGGAGGGTGGCACGGCGTGGCCGGAGGGATGCCGGCACCCATCGGCATCTCATCCCGCTCCCCTCCCGCAGGTATTTTTTCGGGCCGGGTCACTGGCCAGGCTGGAGGAGCAGCGGGACGCGCAGACCAGCAGGAACATCACCCTTTTCCAGGCGGCGTGCAGGGGCTTCCTGGCACGGCAGCAGTTCAAGAAGAGGAAGGTTCGTCCCAGCGGCTCTCCCCTCCCCGCTCCGCTGCACAATTTCGCCTAAAATGGGCAGCGCAGCCTTTCTGCCGCCGCCTGGGCCAGCACCTCCTCCTCCTGCCTCCCCCCCGCGCCTGCCCAGCCGTGGGGAGCCGTGGGGGGCCGGGGAGAACCGGGGGGCCGGGGGGAACCGGCAGGGAGGGTGCTGGGCATCGCCATGGCGGGATGAAGCGACATACCGCCTCTTACTTTTATTATTAAAGAGGGCGTAAAATAGGCATCTCGGCAGCACCTCGCCTTCCGCGAGATTAGTTAGATTAGAGTTAGTTAGTTAGATTTGGAGGGGCTGGAGTGAATCAAACAGCAGATACGCCGGGTGCAATTAGCCCAAACACTAATGAAGGGGAGCGTGCCAGGGTGCCGGCAGGGGTGCTGAGCACCCGCCCGCCCCGCTTTGCCCCACCGGCGGCACCCGGTCCTGACCCCGTACCCTGTGCAGATCCAGGATTTGGCCATCCGGTGCGTGCAGAAGAACATCAAGAAGAACAAGGGGGTAAAGGGCTGGCCCTGGTGGAAGCTCTTCACCACCGTGCGGCCCCTCATCGAGGTGCAGCTCACCGAGGACCAGATCCGTGGCAAAGACGTGAGTGTCTCTGTGTCGGGGGATGCTGGATGGGGCAGGATGGGCTCAGGGGAGCGTTGGTCCCAGGCAGGGCCTTGCGGTGGGGTGGGATGCAGGATCCTGCGGCGGGATGGGATGCAGGACCCCACGGTGGGGTGGGATGCAGGATCCTGCGGCGGGATGGGATGCAGGACCCCACGGTGGGGTGGGATGCAGGATCCTGCGGCGGGATGGGATGCAGGACCCCACGGTGGGGTGGGATGCAGGATCCTGTGGCGGGATGGGATGCAGGACCCCACGGTGGGGTGGGATGCAGGAGCGCGCAGTGCGGTGGGATGCAGGACCTCGTGGTAGGGTGGGATCCAGGAGCCCACGATGGGGTGAGATGCAGGACCACGGCTGCCCCACGCCCCCGTCAGCGCCAGGCTCAAATTGCTCCCTAATTTGCGAATCAGCATGTCATTAGCATCCCGAGAGCCGGCTGTTGCATGAGCCCAATTACAAGGCGTGGAGAATGGAAATGAAACCGTGTGCCGAGAGGCATATGCGGGGGCTCCGCGCCATGCTGGCAACCAGACACTCGTGCCCCCGCCGAGCCCGCCCAGCGCGGAGCTGCTGCCTGGCTCAGCTTTCACCCCGACCCGCTGAGAATGGGTCCCCAGGGTGGGGGCACCTGGGCCCCCTTCTGCCCCCCCTCAGCGTGTACTGGGACCGGAGGAGGGGAGAGAAAAATGTGCTTGAAGCTGGCGGCCGGGCACGCCTCCCCGGTGCCGGCTGGTGGTCCGCGGGCACGCCGGTGTGCCCCCTCCCTCCCCACCTGGGCTGGGTGCACCTAAACCCTTCGGTGAGGTGCCGATGGGTGGGTTTGCTCCCACCTTCTCTCCCGAGGGATGCGGGGACCCCTCTCTGGCTTTGCCGGGGCTGCTTGGCGTTTCGACACCATTTATGGGGTTGGAGTCAGCACGGCGGCGGAGCGGGTTGGGGAAAGTCCCTGCCCAGCCCTTGGCAGGGGAGGGCGGCCCTCGCCCCGGGGAGCCCCCACCCTGCCCACCCAGCGCTGGGGGGGGACTGGGGGGGTATGGAGACCTGCCAGGCTCCTGCCTGCCAACCTCTCCGCCTTGCGCCTGCCCCCTCCCTCACCGCCCGCTCTGTTGCAGGAAGAGATCCAGCAGCTGAAGAGCAAACTCGAGAAGGTGGAGAAGGAGCGTAACGAGCTCCGGCTTAACAGCGACCGCCTGGAGAGCAGGGTAGGTCCTCGCCGGCCCCGGGAGGGGGTGCGGTGCCATGCTGGCCTGCTCCGGTGCCCGCCCCAGCCCATGGTCCCGCTCCCACCCCTCACAGATCACAGAGCTGACGTCGGAGCTGACAGACGAGCGAAACACCGGTGAGTCGGCCTCCCAGCTGCTGGACGCCGAGACGGCCGAGAGGCTGCGGGCCGAGAAGGAGATGAAGGACCTGCAGGTACACATGCTTCTCCCCAGCCTCACAGCATCTCCTGGCCCCCACCCCATCCTGATTCTCACCGCGGCCGTGTCCCCTCCCAGGCCAAGTATGATGCTCTGAAGAAACAGATGGAGTCGATGGAGATGGAGGTGATGGAGGCTCGGCTCATCCGGGCGGCTGAGCTCAATGGGGAGCTCGACGATGATGATTCAGGTACCGTCCTGCCTCCAGTGCTCACCGCCGGCACACCCTGGGTGTCCTGTGGTCATGGCGCCATGCCCCACTCTCCACGGTGGCCCCGTACCACCCCACACAGCCCCTCGGTGACCCCGTTTCCCCACGCAGGCGGCGAATGGCGGCTGAAATACGAGCGGGCGGTGCGTGAGATCGACTTCACCAAGAAACGGTTGCAGCAGGAGCTGGAGGACAAGCTGGAGGTGGAGCAGCAGGGCAAGAGGCAGCTGGAGCGGAGGGTGAGTAGGGGGGGCTCTGGGGACCCCTTGGTCCCCCCGGGGTGGGGATGGGCAGTCGCTGCCTGCTTGAAACTACACATAGGGAGCACGTGGCCAGGGCAGCAGGGACGTGGTGGCATCCCAGAGCCCTCACTGCCCTGCCTGCTCCTGCCCGCAGCTGACGG
This sequence comes from Pluvialis apricaria, assembly GCA_017639485.1. Taxonomy (NCBI): domain Eukaryota; kingdom Metazoa; phylum Chordata; class Aves; order Charadriiformes; family Charadriidae; genus Pluvialis; species Pluvialis apricaria. The sequence continues at coordinate 5,742,125 of CM030024.1, forward strand.
ACCTGCAGGCGGACAGCGAGGAGAGCCAGCGGGCACTGCAGCAGCTGAAGAAGAAGTGCCAGCGCCTGGCCGCAGAGCTGCAGGACACCAAGCTGCACCTTGAGGGCCAGCAAGGACGTAACCATGACCTGGAGAAGAAGCAGCGGAGGTGGGGACTGTGTGCTGGCGGTAGGGGGAGGGGGACACGGAGGGGACAGCATCCTCACCGTGCGGCGAGCCTCTTGCAAAGTGGCATTACCATTTTAGCAGGGATTTGGGCACTTCACCAGCTCCCCGCTTGGCTGAGGTGTCTCCAGCGGGGTGGGACTGCCCCGGGTCGGATGTGTTCATTGCCGGGGGGGGACCCCAATGCACTTTTGGGGGTCCCAGAGCTGAGTGAGTCCCCCATGTGGGGCCGTGCGGCATGGTGGAGGTTGCTTATGCCCCACGGCTCTGCTCAGTGCTTGTTTTCATCCCGTCCCCTTTCCCAGCCCCAAAGTTTGCTAACCTTATTAAGCAGCAGGGACGCTTTCATCTCATTATGGTAATGATCACACACACAAATACAGCGAGAGAATCCAATCTAATTAATTTCAATTTCCGCGGATTGGAGTCTGTGCTAATGCAGCTGTTTATTACCCAGTGCGAGGAAAAATGGGGATTAGCTGCCGAGGTGTTTAACGCAGGTCACAAACTCAAGCGCAGGGTTGTTTTCCAAGCCCCAAAGGCAGCGATTTCAGAGCAAACCCGGCTGATCCCATCCCAGGGGGGAATTGGGAGAGGTTGCCCTGGAGCTGCTTGGCTCCAGGCTGTGCTGAGCCCCACCGTGGGCTCGTGTCCCCTCCGGGACTGGGACCAGTGCCATCTCACATGGGATCACAGCACCGGGTGGCGGCTGGGGGAGCCGAACTGCTGCAAGAGCCCATCTCTGCTGGAGCTACCCCAGTGTCCTGCAGCCCCTCTGTGTCCTGCTTGGAGGGTGCGGTGTCCCCAGCTGCTTCCGTGTAGCCCAGCCCATGCCGTTAGCAGCCGTGGTCCCCGCCGGCACGTGCCAGCCCCGCAGGGTGGCTGATGGGGCTGCTGGGGTCTGCGCTGCGGGCGCTGTGCTCTCCATTAGCCGCTGAGCGACGGCATCAGGAGGAGTTTCTCCAAGTGGCTCCATACCACCGTGCTGGCAATTAAAGGCTCATCAACAGCATATTTCGAACGAGCACCCCAGCATGTGTTCGAACGAGCACCCGGCAGCAACACCGCCCTTTCCCGGTGCCTGCTCCCGTGGGATGGGGATGCTCGGCGCGGTGCCAGCGGCGCGGGGCTGGGCACCTGTCCTGGTGCCCGTCACGGGGTGCTGAGTGCCCGCCCCGCTCTCCCCACGCAGGTTCGACAGCGAGCTCTCGCAGGCGCACGAGGAGGCGCAGCGGGAGAGGCTGCAGCGGAGAAGCTGAGCCGCGAGAAGGACGTGCTGGTGGGCCGAGGTCTTCGGCCTCAAGCAGCTGCTGGAGGTGAGCGGCCCCCTGGTCCCCTCCTCAGTCCCCTGACCAGCAGGTGCCCCGGGCTCACGGTGACACCCTCTCTCGACAGGACAAGGACTCGGACATCGCGGGGCTGACGCAGAAGGCAGAGGCGCTGGAGGCCGAGCTGCAGGACATCTCCTCCCAGGAGTCGAAGGACGAGGCCTCGCTGGCCAAGGTGAAGAAGCAGCTGAGGGACCTGGAGGCGAAGGTCAAAGACCAGGAGGAGGAACTGGACGAGCAGGCTGGGACCATCCAGATGCTGGAGCAGGTACGGCGGGGATGGGCGAGGTTTCTGGGTGGGGTGGTTTCGTGCAGGGCTGTTATTACCTGGGCCGGGCTTGCCGGGGAAGAGGAGGCGGTCGCCCTCAGCCCGGCATCGGGCCAGGCATCGCGGCTGCCGACACGGCTCCTGGCCCTCCGTGCCATGGCCCGGCAGGTCACTGTGGGGCGGGCAGCCCGGCCGGCCTCGGACCGGGGGGTTTACTGGGTGAGTGGCCCAGGGAGTGGCGTGGGGGGGTCCCCATGTCCCCTTCGCTCTGACCGTGTGTCCCCCCAATTTGCAGGCCAAGCTGCGGCTGGAGATGGAGATGGAGCGGCTGCGGCAGACCCACGCCAAGGAGGTGGAGAGCCGCGACGAGGAGGTGGAGGAGATTCGTCAGTCGTGCCAGAAGAAGGTAGGGCTCAGCTGCGGCCCCTCTGGCCCGGGGCGGGTGGCCAGGATGCGTTCCCATGCCCCGGCCGGGTGCCGGGAGCTGCCAGCCGGGCACCATCACGCAGCGCCCGGCTCCCACGCGGCCACGGCCTGGCTCCACTGGCCCGGCAGGTCCAACCAGTCCCTCTGCTGCTTGGGCCAGCACATGCTGGGCTTTGCACCTCTGGTTGCGCAAACACCCGGCTGGTGGGGTCACTCAGTGTCCCCAGTATGTGGGGACATGCGCGGACGGGGGTCCTGGCCCCTTCCTGCCACCCTGACCAGCTGCCCGGGCTGTCCCCCAGCTGAAGCAGATGGAGGTGCAGCTGGAGGAGGAGTATGAGGACAAACAGAAGGTGCTGAGAGAGAAACGGGAGTTGGAGAGCAAGTTATCCGCCGTCAGCGAGCAGGTATGGTGCAGGGCAGCTGGGCCACATGCCTCACTTTGGGGACACTAAGGTGGCCATGGCGGGGTGGACACGCCGCCGGTACGGTGCCCTGACACGTTCCTTCCTGCCACAGGCCAACCAGCGGGACTTCGAGACAGAAAAGCGCCTGCGCCGGGACCTGAAGAGGACAAAGGCACTGCTGGCCGACGCGCAGATCATGCTGGACCACCTGAAGAACAACGCGCCCAGCAAGAGGGAAATCGCCCAGCTCAAGAACCAGGTATGCATTCAGACCCTCCCAAAACTGCAGCCCTTCAGGGACATGGGGTGTCCCCATCCCCTGGCCGGGTGCTGAGCCGTGTCCCTGCAGCTGGAGGAGTCGGAGTTCACCTGTGCGGCTGCCGTCAAGGCCCGCAAGTCGATGGAGGTGGAGATTGAAGACCTCCACCTGCAGATCGATGACCTTGCCAAGGCCAAGGGAGCAGTAAGTGTTTTTTGGCATGTGGTGCACCGTGATGGGGCCATGCCCCACCTGCAGCCAGGGGGAGACCCCCACCAGCATGGCACATGCTGGCAGGGTGACCCCACACCATTCGGGGTGGTTTTGGGGGGTGGGTACCCCGTCTTCTGGGGCACAGTGGGAGACACAGATGGCTCCCCCCAGCTTGAGGAGCAGCTGAGCCGGCTGCAGCGGGAGAAGAATGAGGTGCAGAGTCGGCTGGAGGAGGACCAGGAGGACATGAATGAGCTGATGAAGAAGCACAAGGCAGCTGTGGCCCAGGTGAGGGGCGAACGGTGGCTGTGGCACCCCCAAACCCCCATAACATCCTTCTCGGAGCCAGCACAGCGGGATTCCTGCTGACGGCCCCGGTGTGTCCCACAGGCATCCCGGGACCTGGCGCAGATGAATGACCTCCAGGCGCAGCTGGAGGAGGTCAGCAAGGAGAAGCAGGAGCTGCAGGAGAAGGTGGGGAGCACCGACATCGGGCATAGACATGCACCCCAAGTGAAGCTGGGGGAACAGGGGGGCACCCAGAGACCCACACTATGGAGGGGACCCTCTGCACCCTGGGGGGTGCAGAGCAGTCCCGTGGGGGTCTCTCTGTTGGGATGGGAGCAGTGTGGCCGGCAGCTCTGCTTCAGGGCAGCATGGCGGGGGGACCAGGGAGGTTGTGGTCAAGGCTGAGGCTGTGCCTGCTCCCCCCCCCGCAGCTGCAAGGCCTGCAGAGCCAGCTGGAGTTCCTGGAGCAATCCATGGTGGACAAGTCACTGGTGAGCCGGCAAGAGGCCAAGATCCGCGAGCTGGAGAGCAGGCTGGAGTTCGAGCGGACGCAAGTCAAGCGCCTGGAGGTAGGCGCTGGGCAATCCCTCCTCTCCAGCTGGGACCGAGCACGCAGCGGGACCGTGATGCCGACCTGCCCAGGGGGTCTGCCAAGCGCATCCCCAATATCCCCTCCCTGGGACCCCCCACACTGCAGCCCGGCCCCGGCCCCGCAGGGAAAGCTCCCTGCAAGCGCCGATAACAGTAATCCACCACCCAGCCCGGCAAAGTGCTGCTATTTCCCTGCATTGACTTAGGGAAATTATAGACTCTCCCGGCCCCGCTAAACACAGCCTGCTTTATATTCTGCCTTTGCAGCTACTGCCGGGGGAGCGGAGCAGCTTAGCTCTCCTCTTAATATCTTCCTAGCTGTTATTTCCCTTCCCCGCTCTCTCTGCCGGGCCATAAATATGCAGCGGCTGGCTCAGCGGCCGGGGGAGAATGGAGCTATTTTTTCCCTACGTTACACGCTGTAATTACTTCACACACAGTTAAATCTATTTTTCAATTCGGCAAAGCCTCCGCGGGTTGTTCTGCCCCTTTTCTGGCCCTGGGCGAGGGGTTCTCCTCCATCTCCTTGTGTAAATTTCATGGGATGGGATCCGTCCTCGCGTGAGCCCTTGGTTGGGGTTGCTGCAGAGTCGGGGGTGTCTATGGGGGTGTCTGGAGTGACCCTGTGCCCACCACTCTGCAGAGCCTGGCCACGCGGCTGAAGGAGAACATGGAGAAGCTGACGGAGGAGCGGGATCAGCGAGCGGCTGCTGAGAACCGGGAGAAGGAGCAGAACAAGCGGCTGCAGCGGCAGCTCCGCGACGTCAAGGAGGAGATGGGCGAGCTGGCCAAGAAGGAGGCAGAGGCCAGCCGCAAGAAGCATGAGCTGGTGAGGCACCCACAACGGGGCCGGGCAGGGGAATGGGGCGGTTTCCATGGGGCACCTGGCTCACGCTGCTCCCTCCCCGCAGGAGATGGACCTGGAGAGCCTGGAAGCCGCCAACCAGAGCCTGCAGTCGGACCTGAAGCTGGCCTTCAAGCGCATCGGGGACCTGCAGGCGGCCATCGAGGATGAGATGGAGAGTGACAGCAACGAGGACCTCATCAACAGGTGAGAGCGCTTGGGCCTGGCTCCCACGCGCGAGGCACGTCACCGGGCTCACCGCTTCTCCTCGCCACTTCTGAAAATGCCACGGGGACCCCTCGGCTCTGCCTGGCCCTGGCAGGATGCAGTCTGTTCCTCCGCCCATCCATGCGTTGTGCACACGTGCAATCGCGTCCAATACGTGCATCATGCACACGTGCATCTATCCGTGCACCCGTGCATCCCTCCGTCCGTGCATTGTGCACACGTGCATCTGTGCATCCATCCCTCCCTCCCGCCCACAGCCCACTGTGCAGCTTCACCCGCCTGAGGTGCCCGAAGTGCAGCCAGGGCCGTGCCGGCTGCTGGAAACAGCCCGGGGAGCCCCAGGAGCCAGGGCAGCACAGGCTGGCAGGAGTCTGGGATCCTGGGATCCAGCCTGGCCCGGGATCCTGGGATCCATCCTGACCTGGCAATGCTGGGGATCCATCCTGACCCAGGACACTGGGATCCATCCTCCAGCCAGGACACTGGGATCCGGCGGGGTGCAGCCCCACGCCGGGGGTGCAGGGCAGCCACACGTCCCTCCCCTGGACCTTCCCCACCATTTATTTGGCCCCCCGTTTGTTCCCCACCCATTTGGTCTTTTTGGTTTTATTTTTTTTTCTTTCATTTGATTTCCTTTCTGTTGTGTTTCTCCCCATCCCGACCCTCCCCGACCTCTCCCAGTTTGCAGGACATGGTGGCAAAGTATCAGAAAAGAAAGAGTAAACTGTGAGGAGCTCCTCTTTCCTTCCCCTCTCCTCCCCTAACTCCCACCTCACCCCCGCGGGCCGGGGCCCCGCATGCCACTGGCCCACCTCCGCATGCCCTAACAGCACCGCGCGGCACCGCACGGCACATAACCGCATCCCACATAACCGCATCCCACGCCGGGGGACAGGGGATGAGCCCCCGGGCCAGGGCGGGGGGTGATGCTCCACCACGGCTAATGATGAGCGTAGCGGCGTGGAGGCGACGCAGCCCCGCTGCCACGCACAATTAATATCCCCCATCATGGTCCCTCCCCCGTGACCCGGCTCCCGCTTAACTAATGGCACGTTTGCCCGGACATAAATTGCATTTGACATGGAGTTTAATTCAGCTGGTTACAAAACCTCAGCTGCCCCCAGAGTTTGTTTACGGGGCTCATCGGTGGGGTTTTTTTTGTTGTCATTCTGCGTTTTTTGTTGTGGGTTTGTGTTGTGTGTTTTTTTTTTTCTCTCTTCCTCCAAGCTGAGCGTTGCCTGGATGTATTGCAGGGGAGGGAGGCGCACGTGATGGAGTGCGGCTCGTTGCTTTGAATTTAACGAGGAGGATTCATATTCAGGGTCTATCCCAGCCCGTCCCACGAGCCGTCTCTGCACCGTCCCTCAGGCAGGGAATAAGCCCAAAGCAGGCGGATAAAAAACGGCCGTTTAAGATCATATGATATTATCCCTTCCCCGGCAGTGGTTCAGTGGGAGCCCTCGCCTCTCGCTGGCCGGCAGCGGGGTGGGGAGAGAGGGGGCCGTGCCGCTTCGATTTCCTTATAGATCCCGCCGGTACTGCCATAACCCTAATGAAAGCAGTAAGCAGTTAGGTATTAAGGGAGATTTATGCAGGGATGCTTTTAACGTGGAGGAATGGATTTTGCAATGCATACGGCACCTTCTTTCTAAAGGCAATCAATATGGTTACGAACAGCCGTTATAAATTAGATGGTTTAAGCCAGATAGGGCTTTTTTTTATGCCGGGACGTAAATCAGGGGCTCTCTGGCACGGCAGTGCTGTAAATCTGCCCGCCGCGCTCCTGCGCCCGCCTTGCCGAAGTCGTTTCTGTTCTGCCTGCTAAACTCCTGTTTACCCAGGGCCATCAACATCGCTCTTCCTCGCTGTAATTTTGCACTCGACGGTGGCCTATAAAACGAACCCACTTAATTTCTTCCCGGCCCCGGAGCTGGAAATCTCCCGTGTTTCTGGAGCCGTACCCCGCCTGCTGCCCCTCGCTGTGCGATGCCATCCCCTATGCCTCATCGTCCCAGCCCAGAGCCGTGCAGTGGCAGGGGTGGACGTTGGGCAGAGGGTGCAGGAGCCCCTTGGCCGGGCAGAGGGGGGGGCTTGGGGGTTTGAGGGGTGCGTGGCACGGGTGTGCTTTGGGGGAGCCCCTAGCATGCAGGTTGAGCCGTATGCATGCAGGTTGTGCCCTGGGAGGTGGAGCAGGACCATGGGACCAAGTTTAGCCCGTTGCTGGGGCACACAGGCAGTGGGTGCTGGGAGGGTTCAGCGCCTGCCGGTGCGATTTTACCTCCCCAGCACCCAAAATGTCAGTTCCCCATGCTCACCTCTTGCTTTCTCCCGCCCCGATCTGCTCCTCCGGCAGCGACGGCGACTCGGATGTGGACTCGGAGCTGGAGGAGCGCGTGGACGGGGTGAAGTCCTGGCTCTCCAAGAACAAAGGCTCTTCCAAAGCACTCTCGGATGACGGCAGCCTGAAGGGCAGCAGGTGGGTGAAGGGCGGCCTGCCAGAGGACGGGGTGGGCCGTGCCGGCGGACAGCCGCGGTGCGGGGTGGGCACCCATGGGACGTGGCACTCTGGGTGCCACACTGCTGCCTGGTGCTTGTGTGGCTGGCCAGGAGAGGGTTAATACGGGCAAGTGGCTCGGTCTCCACTGGGGACACATATTCCCCTCACCCAAGGGGACCTCCCTGGTCCTCCTCCCCAGCATCCCACCCACTGTGGCACTGGGACCCACGCAGGTGTTGTGTCGGCCTCTCCAGCCCCATCTGCCTTCCCAGGGGGGTCACGGTGGTGGGCTCCAGCCCTGTGCATCGTCCCCCAGCTCCGGGAGTGGATCCCCCATCCGTCCATCCTCCCCTCATTGGCAGCTCCACCGCTTCTCTCCCCACACCTCTCAGCAAACGCCGACTGCTCACACAGCCCCCGGCAGCCCCCACGGAGGGTGGGCACATGCCCCGGTGCCCCCACGGCGCAGGGCCAGCGTGGGGCTGGGGCACGCAGCCCTGCTCCTGCTCCGCAGGGAAGGCACTTGCCTGCCGAACGCAGATTGCTTTTATCTAAACCCAATTTCCTAGCAGGGCTCCGGGAGTCCCGGGGGGCTCCCCCCTGCTCTGCCAAGCAGGGGGGAAAGATCTGAGCCGTTTTTTCTTAATTGGTTTAATTTATTCAGCGGTGCAGATGTAAAACATTTTGTTATTGGAGATAATTCCACCTTTTCTGAAGTCAGGAATCAAACGCAGCGGCTCCAGGTAGCCGACAATGAAATAAAATGAACGCGGCACTTTAAAGGGGAATCAAAGTGGCGGGGTAGAACAATTCCCCCATTTACATGACATTTTTCCACAATGCTGTTTCCCGCTGACGCAAATTACCAAAGCTGCCTCGCCGCAGCGCTGCCCCCCTCCCCACCCGCTCATCTCCGTCTCTCTCTTGTCTCCCCGGTGCGTGTGTGGGGCCGCGGTGCCGCCGGCACAGGTCAGTCCCGCCGGACGGTCCCGAGGCCGAGGAGCGGCCCGTGTCGGTGTTGAGCTGCCTCAGCTATAGGAAGCGGCCGAGCCTCAAGGACTCCATAGGCGGCCGCGGGGATGAGCAGACGCTCTTCAGCGCGCTCAGCGAGCGACCGCCTTCCCCCGAGCGCGCTGCCCGTAGGGCGGCCAAGGGCGGTGAGCCCGAGGACCGGGCGGCCATCATCGCCCGCGCCTTCGCCGACGCCAGCAGCCGGGCGCAGCAAGGGCTGGGCAAGCGTTGGTCACTCTCTGCCGCCGACGGCGAGAAAGCCTCCGTCGCCTCCGCCCCGGTGAGCCGGGCCTCCTCCGCCTCCTGGCGCGGGCTGGAGGATGGTGACGAGGGTGACGAGGGGTGCTCGGTGCTGAGCTTCGCCCTCTCCAGCCCCGGGAGCTTGCGGAGCCGCCGTGGGGGACCTGAGGGTCGCCCCGAATCGCGGCTCTCCCTGGCCCGCAGCCGCTTGGAGGAGGCAGATGAGGGGTTCCGTGGGCAGCCCCCCCTGGGGCGCAGCTTCTCCGTGCCCCCCCGGCCCCGCAGCGCCGCCTCTGAGGAGGGGAGTCCCGGGGACGCCCGCCCCGTGGGGCACCGCTCCTACCTCGACCCTGACCTGGAAGCCGCCATCCAGGAGGTGCTGAGCTACCGCCCGCCGCGGGCCAGGGGCTGCTCCAGCCCCGAGGCTGACTCAGGGGATGACCGCCGGAGCGTGCGGAGCGTGCGGAGCGCGGCCCCCCTGGGTGCCGCCGACCGCCCCGCCGGCAGCATCCGTCGCTCCGCATCTGCCCTCGACTTCTCCCGGCGCGCCAGCCGGCGCCGCAGCAGCTCGGGCTCCTCTGAGGAAGAGGAGGAGCGGAAGAAGAAGAGTGCCAAGAAGCATGCCAAGAAGGCAAAGAAGAAATCCAAGAAGAAGAAGAAGAAGCAGCAGTCGTCATCTGAATCGGGTTCCTCCTCTGATTCCTCCTCCGATTCCTCCTCTGGCTCCACCGGCTCCTACCGCAGCACCTCCAGCGTCAAGAAGGGCCCACGGGCAGCGGGGGGCGAGGAGTCAGGACGCCCCAGCCGGGGCAAGAAGGAGGAGAAGCAGCGGAAGAAGCAGGTTGACAGCCTCATGATGAAATACCTATACCGGCCCGAGAGCGACTGAGGCAGGAGGTGGGAGCGGTGTGTGCCGTGCAGCATGAACCTCCCCGTGTGCCACTAACCACTCGCCCTAACCCTCGCCCGGCTCCGGGGATGGAGACCACCTCTGCCGGGCACCCCGGGATGGGGCACCCTGCTGCGCCCGCAGCCAGCCTTGCTTTTGGGGTGCTGCAGGGCATCCCCAACGCATCTCCGGCTGTGGGGAGCATCCTCGGCATGGCCACAGCGAGACCGGCAGCTGCCCATGCTGCCAGGACGCAGCGTGTTTGGGATTAGCGGCTACGGGACACTGGGAAGTGCTAATCCCTTCCCGGCTCCCCGGCCACCGGCCAGGATGCAGCTGAATTTATTCCTTCGGGAAATTTAAGGGTTTGCCGGGATGTTGGCGGGTCCTGAGGGCGGTGGGGAGGAGCGGGGGCGGGTACTAACACGCACCCGCCGCAGTGTGTGAAGCGGGGTGGGCGGTTGGGGCTCAGAGGTGTTTCTCAGGGCGGCCGCATCCTGCTGCCCTGCGCCGTGCAGGGTGCCCGTGACAGGGAATTGGGGCCACCCGACAGGGTTTGGGGGCTCTGCACCCCGTTTGATGGCAGAGGAGAGGGTGCGCCGGGGTTCACCGGCAGCGATTTCGGAGCGGGTTCGATCCTTTCCGACAGCTTGAATAAGAGGAGGGGGAAAAAGCCTTTTGGAAACGTGGTCGCAGTTGGGCTGCCCGCTGCCTGTCCCGGGGTCAGGGAAGGCAACGCAGGGCGGCAGTGGGGAGAAACACCCCCAGCACCCAGCTGTGGTGCGACCGGGACCCTCGAGTGGTGACACCCGTGAGCACCGGCGTTGGCATCCATGGCTGCATGCCGCCTCCTGAGCGCGTGGTGCTGGGTGCCTGGGGGGGCTGCGGCCGCCTGGGCGGGTTGGGCTCAGCCCCGCTGCGGAGCAGGGGCTCGGCTCAGCCCGGTGAGGAGTCAGGCGTGGTGGAGCGTGCCCCAAATATCTCAAAAATAATAGAAAAAGTGGTGATTGAGGCTCCATCCAGCTGGCAGCCAGCGTGCCGGCTCACCGCAGCTCCCGGCGCAGCCGAGCCCTGCTGCGGCACTGCAGCGTGCTGGGGCATGGAGCCCCCCCCCCCGCCTCGGCCCCCACTAACCCCGCTTTCTCCCGTACAGCCCCCCAGGTTCCCGGCACTCCTTCGCCTACGACAGATGGGACGAGGAGCAGGACACCGGGGAAAGCACACGCCGCTCCTCCCGCAGCTCCCCCAGCGCCAGCGAGGCGGAGAGCCGAGCCGCCGAGACCCCCGCCTAGCCCCCCCCACAACCACCACCACCCTTTCCCATCACCCCAGAAACACTCAGCTCCTTTGCGGGGCCGCCCCCCCGGGCAGACGGTATTTCTTCTGCACCGGCGCGGGGAGTTGGGGGGGGACACACACAGCCGCCCCCCCTGTCCTGGCCATGGGGGGAGCAGCCCGGCCGGCTCGCTGGCTGCAGCCCCCATGTCACCCCCACCCTCTCACCCCCCCCCCCCTTTCTGTCCTCGGCAGCGGAGCCAGCAGCTCCAGCACCCCGAGTTTATTCCTCAGTGCCTGCTGGCTCCTTATTTTATAACTTAAACACCCCCTCGTCCTCTTAAGCCCCTTTTAGTTGAGCCAAAGACGTCTCTCGCCGGCCGGGCCCTGGGGAGCAGCCGCCCTGCAGCTGGGAAGGGGACATGGGGACGGGGTCCCATGCACCCCACTAGGTTTTTGTCACACCCTCCCCGGCCCCCCCCCCCACCCCCTGCCTGGTTTTTTGCACTAGCCCAGCTGTGCGTCCCCTCCCCACACCCTTTACTTTCAGTATGAAAATAAACTGTCATTTCTGGCTGGTGACGCCGGCTGATGCCTGCTCCGTGTGCTGGGGAGGGGGTCACCCCATTTTGGGGGGGGCGGGGGGTTGTTTGCATGGTGGTGGGGGCCGGCAGGATGGATGCAGCCCCAGCGAGGATCCAGGGCTGCACGGAGAGGCTGAGCCTGGCACCTTCCCCGAGCCCACTGCACCCACAGGTGATGGGGAGGGGAGGGGGGAGGCAGCCCTCGTGGGTGCCGGCACTGAATCATTTATCAATCTTCATAAATATGCAGATGAGCAGCAGGGATGGGAGCCCTCTGCCTGCCAGCGTTAATTATTTAACGCGGAGGAGATGATGATGTGCATCGCTGGCCGTCTGCGTGGCACGTGGCTCGGCCTTGGCTCCAGCACCCACCAGCCCGTGCTGGGTGCTATCCCCTGTCCCCCCCCCCAGCCCCAGGGACCCCCGGGACCCCGGCAAACCGGGCCACTTGATCCCTCTCCCCACCATCTCTTGGAAACAAATGGGCCGAGCTCAGCGCTCGCTGCCATAAAGCCACGCTGCGCTAATGCGCTTTCATTAAGTGGGAGCGATCTAATGATAATAAAATGGCACATTTAACATTAAAACATTTAACTTGACTCCTAAGCGAGTGTGTCTCTCCGCGCTGTTCCAGCTCCATCTTCATGAGGCTGACAAAGATCCTTAATTTGTTTCCGGGGAGCGGGTGCTTGGCAGAGACAGCTTGGCACCGCGCAGCATGGGGGATGCTGGGATGTGGGCACGCAGGGATGCAGGGTACCAGGATGCGGGGATGTGGGTGCGCAGGGATGCAGGGTACCAGGATGCGGGGATGTGGGGGCGCAGTGATGCAGGGTACCAGGATGCGGGGATGTGGGGGCGCAGGAGTGCAGGGTACCAGGATGCGGGGATGTGGGGATGGAGAGATGCAGGGGTGCTGGGATGCGAGGATGCTGGGTTGTTGGGATGCAGGATGCTGGGGTACAGGGATGTAGGAGTACGGGGATGCAGGTAGTGGGGTTGCAGGAGTACAGGGATGCCAGGGCGCTGGGATGTGGGGGTGCACAGGTGGAGGGGTGCCAAGATGCTGGGTGCTGGGATGGTGGAGTATGGGGATGGGGGGAGTGGAAGGGTGCAGTATCTTGGGACGCTGGGATGCAGGGAGATGGAGGTACGTGGGAATGCAGGGGTGTGGGGATGCCAACACACTGGGGTGTGAGGATGCCGGGATGCTGAGACACAGCCGCAGGGCAGTGTGATGCCGTGCGGGCACGGCCGGGGCCCCGCACCTACAGCGCAGCCTGGAGCACGCCAGGGAAGCGGGTGATGGCGAAGGGGGCCGTGCTGTGGGACGGCTCCTCACCCAGGCTCAGCTCACACAGCAGCTTCCCCACCACTGGTGCCAGCTTGAACCCATGGCCTGCGAGAAGGTGGAGGGGTGTGTGGCGGGCAGCGCAGTCACCCCCACAGCCCCGGCCAGCTCTGGGGTACCGGGGGGTGCTGGGTGCCCTTGCCTACCTGAGAAGCCAGCTCCGATGATGATGTTGCTGAACTTGGGGTGCCGGTCCAGGATGAAGTCTTCATCTGGGGTGTTCTGGGGGAGCCATGGTGTGAGGGTGCAGGGTCCAGGGTCCTCTTCTGGACCCCGGTTTGTGGGGGAAAGGGGTGGCGAGGTCCACCTTGGGGCGGGGAGGGGGTTGGGATCCCGGATGCCTGGGTCCCAACTCCTTGTGGGGGGTCTCACCGTGTAGAGGCAGGTCTCCACCACGGCCGGCTGGGGCTCCAGCCCGGGCAGGTAGCTGCTGATGAAGCTGCTCAGGACGGCAACATCGGGGCGGGGGGTGCCTGGGGGCACCCGGTCCCGCTCCTCGGGGTCGGTGGGGCTGCCGTGGTGATAGCACACCTGGGGGACACAGCCGGTCAGCAGGGATTTGGCCAGGGGATCCCCCCACTGCCACTGTGCCCCGCTCACCTTGACCAGCCCCGGGTACTCAAGGGCGGGCAGCCCATAGACGCCGTGGGGGGCTCGGCTCAGCCCCAGCGCCATGAAGCAGGGACCGACTCTGCCTATGCCGGGGACCCCCGGCTCCTTCTCCCTCCAGTAGCAGACGTCGATGCGCAGGGGCTGGGGTCAGCGCGTTAGCCCTGGCCAGAGTCGGGCTGCCCCGCACTGCCACCGACCCTTACCTGCAGCGGCAGCCGAAGGCCCAGGGGTGCCACGAGGGCACCGGTCCAGGCGCCAGCCGCGATGATGAGCCGGGGGGCTCGGTACACCCCAGCGGTGGTTGTGACGGTGAGCACAGCCCCCGGTTCAATGCGCAGCACCTTCTCCCCGTCCCGTAGCGTGCCCCCGTGCCGGCGGAAGACGTCCTGAGTGAGGATGGTGGTGGGAGGTGGCTGCGGGGATGGAGCTGGAGGACCCCTATCACATCCCCTCGGCAGCACCCACCTGCACCGCCCGCAGTGCCCGGTCAGCGAAGAGCACTCCGCCGGTGCCGTCCCACATGGCCACCTCGCCGGCGTGGAGGCGGAGGCCGGGGAAGCGCTGGGCCAGCATGGCGGCGTCGAGGACATGGTCGGCACCCAGGCTGCGCCGGCAGTCCTCCATCTCCGGGTCACCCGCTGGCCCCAGCACCACCAGCCCCGTCCGCCTGCGCCCCGCCAGCCACATCAGCTCTCCCCTCGCCCCCTCCCCGTGCAGACCCGACCCCCCCCTTGCTTTGCCCCTGGGGGAAACTGAGGCACGGCAGCACCGGTGATGCTCGGGATGTGCCGCACCACGGTGGGATGCTGGGTAAGGGTGCGTGGGGTGATACATGGGGAGGGTCTGGATGCCGGCATCACCCTCACCCCCCCCAAATACAGCAAACGTCATCAGCCCTGACCCCGGCAGCGGGGGATCGTTTAGATGCTCATTTCCTTAATGGCGCTTTCTTTACGGAGCACCATAAATTACCCAGCGCCAGCGGCTGCCTCCCCGCGGCGTGGGGCTGGGGTGGCCTCATCCTGCCCAGCTCTGCGCCCTGATGGGGCAGCGGGCGCAGCCCCCAACCCGGCCCCGCAGGGAAGGGACGGTGCCCGGCGGGGGCTGCGTCCCCATCCCCGTCACCTGTAGAGGCTGGTGCCGGCCTCGGCCTCCAGCCGCTGCCAGAGTCGGAAGCTGTCGGGCATCATGCGGGCGTAGGTGAGCCGGGGGTAGGCGGTGCGGGTGATGCGGCTCTGCCCGTGCGAGCTGCCCCGGGAATGGGGCAGGATGAACTGCGGGGAAAGGGGGATGTGTGACCCCAGCCACCGGCATCCCCCCCCTGAACCCACCAGCCCTGCGTGCACTGGCACTGTGCCGCAGCCGGTGCCTGGGGACGCAGTCCACCCTGCCACCCCTGGCACTGGGAAATGGCAGGACACGGGGGTGCTGGCACTGGGGGCACGGGGGTCCTGGCATTGGGGACATGGGGGTCCTGGCACAGGGGACACAGTGATCCCTGGGCACTGGGGACACAGAGGTCCCGGCACGGTGTACCAGGGGTGCTGGCAGTGGCTCCGCTCCGTGCTGTGGCAGGGGGGCAGCCAGGTCTGCAGGCACCCACATCAGCGTTTCGGGGCTGGGGGACACGGCGGGGCTGGGGACACTGGTACCTGCTCCAAGAGGAGGGTGGCCCTGTGGCGCTGGGCCAGGTGGTAGGCGGCGAAGGAGCCCTGGATGCCGGCGCCGATGACGATGGCATCGTAGGTGGCCTGCTGGGGCTGGCTGGGGGCAGTCATGGCCGTCCTCGTCCCTGTTCCCTGCGGGCAGCCCAGGCCCTGAGCCAAGGGGAGGGACAGGGCAGAGTCCGGCCGAGCCAAGCGGGCGGCGGAGCCCTGGCTGCCCTCCGGCCTCTGCGTGGATGGCGGGGGCACAGGGGGGGCTGCATCCTTCCCACGCCTCGGGGCTGGCCGGGCAGGAGCATCCCCGTTCCCCACCAACACCGGTGCCTGATCCCACCAACACCGGTGCCTGATCCCACCGGGGAAGGCAGCTCGTTTGGCAGCGATGGCACAGCCGAGAGCGTGGGGGGAGTTTCAGCCCCTTCCTTCCCCAGCCGCCCCCCGCACCGCTGCCAACGGGAATTTTTATCCCTCCTTGGCACATGGCACCTCCGCTCGCCCCGGCCCCAGCACAGCGCAGGGACCACCAGGACCATCCCACCCCAACCCCACACCCCAGGGCACCACAGGGCACCGCGCTCCCCCCATCACAGCCACCCCCCCACCGCAGCGGGGCCTCTCCCGGCCCCACAGCACCGCTGGTGAGATCGGAGTGAGTGGGTGTGATAAATGTGGTGGAAAATGGTTTCCAGTAACCCCCCCCCTTCCCTCCCTGCCAGTCACTGCCGGCTCCGGCTGTGGTGGGACGCGAGGCTCCGTATCGCTCCCGTTTGTGTGCCGATGGGAAACCCCCCCCGCTTGCTTCAAGGCAAACAGGTTTGTTTTTTTTTTTTTTTTTTCCTCTGGCACAATTTATTGCAGCCATAAACTATTTTGTTGCCATCTTTTCTTGTTGTTATTATTTTTTTTAACGGGAGATAGGTGTGATTTAGGGCTCACCAGAGCAGCCAGGATGCAGCGCGGAGCACTGTGTCCCACCAGCTGCAGTGGATGTTGCGAGCCTGTAAAATTTTGGGGTGTGAATTGGGGTTTGGGGACACTCAGCCATGCATCGGGCCGGGGGGGGAGGATAACGTAGACAGGGGCTGCTGGCTTTGCCCGCCACCGCCACTGCCCTGTGCTGCCTGACAGCTAATTAGGGGAATTAATTTACTCTGGCTTTTGTGGTGTAAAAGGCATTATTTACTGGTTAATTGTCGTTATTACGAAATGTTAAATATCATTATTTATTTTGCTGCTCGCCTCCGGTGATGGATGAAGCATTGGGGAGCGTGGGAGGCCCACACCGTGCCGGGGGGATCTCCAGCCCCCCCGCCCCAAGTCGCGGTGCCCAGGCGGGTCACGGGGACACCCCAGCATCATGCAAAGGCAGAACTGGCAGCCAACAGCGGTGGGGAGGTGAGGTGAGATGAGTGGGGAGCACAGAGAAAGGCCAGGCCCCCCCCCCGGACCCCTCATCCACGCTGCTGCCCAGGACCACCAATGCAACGAGCGCGTGCCGGTCTCAGCATCGCCGCGATGCCCAGGGCTCTGCGTCGTGCAGTGCCCCATTAAATCAGCACATCCTCCCTCGCCTTTGATGTTACAAATAATTCACCAATTTCCCCAGGTTTCAGCTTGCTTTTTTTTTTTCCGCTTTGAACAGCCCCTGTACCTGCTCTTCCTTTTTAGCTGGGAAGATGAAGAATAATTAATTACCTGTGAAACGTTAAACGGCAAAAATGAACTCCTCTCCCGTTAACGGCGTGTTAATAGATCGGGCTGAAAAAGCCTTACTTGTGCTGCAATGAAGCCGGGGAGGCTGTCGGTGGGGTGCGGGGATGGTCGCCGGTGCTGGAGCCCACCGGGGCACTGCTGTCCCCTCCGGCGTTGGCAACCGTCCCCAGGGCTCGGTGGGGCTCCACGAGCCATCGCTTTCATTGACCCCAACCAGGGCTGATCCCAGACACCAGGGAGGTCTGTACCCCCAGACCCCAAAAAGCAACTGCATGGGCTCATCTTGCCTTGGCATGAGTTACTGGGCAGCCCCCTCCCAGTCCTGTGCCTGGTGTCCGCCATCCCTGCCATCATCCTCTTGACCTGGGTTTAAATTAACCAGAGGGAATGCTTGTGGCAGGAATAAATCCGTTTCCTAAAGCAGCCGGCGCGGGTCAGGAGAGCTGCGCCGAGAGCACAGTAAAAATGAAATATGCCCTGGGCGGGTTTGGTGGATGGATGGGAAAGCTCCGGGCTGGCACCGGCACGGGGAGGGGGATGTGATGGGGATTTGGGGAACAGCCTGGGGCAGGCTGTGGGAGCCCTGGCTCAGATCCAGGTGGGGCTGGAGAAATTGGGAATGAGGAGCTTTGGCCACGACCAGGCAGGGCTCGTCAGTGGCTTGCTGCCTGCTGCATCCTCTGCGCCCACTGCATCTCCTGTATCCGCTGCACCCGCTGCACACTGGGACGGCATCTGGAGTTCCCCGAAAGCCCATCATCAGCCACACCAGTTCTACCTCCTGGGCTGTGCCATCCTCATCCTTCAGCAAGTGAAAACCGGCACTTAAAAAAGAATTAGGGAGCAACGTCGCTCCCTGGGGAGATGAGGCCGCGTTGCTGCGGGGAGCGCAGCATCCTCCCTGCCCAGCCACGGCGTGCCGGCTCCGGCTGCACGCGCCCCCGTTTACCTCCCCGGCCCTCGCCATCCCCGACGCTTTGAAGGCATCTGCAAAGGGCTTGTTTGCTTTGTGTCAAAACCAACAGCCGCCGAAGGCAGCCCCTCATTAGCAGTCCAGGTACGTGCCTGGGGAAGAGTCAGGCAGATTAAAATTATTTGAATATCATAATATTAGAAACTTCAATTTGGCCTCAAAATGTTCATCTTCTGAGCCCTACCAGGGCTTTGCTGCATTAAACATTGATGGAGCTACCGGCGGATCAAAGTTTTGGGTTTAACGCTGAAAGTGCTTTGCGGGAGTGCCGGCTGCCCCCCACCCGCACCGCAGCCCCCCCCCGAGATGAGGAGGACCACGGCATCGCTGCCAGCCCCGCTCCCACTGCAGCCGTGGGGCTGGCGGCACGCAGCCCGTGCCGCGGGGCCGTCCGCTGCTCCATCCTCCCCGTGCCGAGCCGCGCAGCGCGGGGTTTGCCATTCTCCGTGGCAAAAGCGGTGCGTGTTGGCAAAGCAGGGCCTGGAATTAAAAATAAAAACCCACCGGTGATGGTTGCGTGGGCCATGTTTGCAGCCGGGGCTGCGGGGGATCCGTTCCGCGCACGGCGTCAGCGCGGGGAGGCGAAGCCATCTGGGCTTTCACAGAGACGGGGAGGGGGTTATTAAACAAAGAGCCGGGTTTGGTTTTTTTTATTTTTTTTTATTTTTAACACATGCAAGAGCCGTCCGGCAGCCGGCGTGGAGCAGCTCAGTGCTGGTGCCAACGCCATCTGCCTGCTGCAGGGCTGGCTGCCCCCCACCACCCTGGGGGAGCAGCACCCCGAGCCAGGGGGCTGGGGAGCCGGTTTCGGCCCCTCGCCATAAGGAATAACCCACTCCCCCCGCCCTGTGCCATGCCCAGCTGTGAGGGCTGCCCTGGGCCCAGGTTTCCCTGCTTGGGGGATGATGAGCCCAGACCCAGTTGGGGCTATTTAGGGATGGGGAAGGGTAACTGGGTGTCCTCTCTGGGACTGGGGTGAGCGTCCTGGAGGGGGCAATAGAGAAGGGAGAAGGGAGAAGGGAGAAGGGAGAAGGGAGAAGGGAGAAGGGAGAAGGGAGAAGGGAGAAGGGAGAAGGGAGAAGGGAGAAAACACAGGATATGATGGGGCGGGCACGGAGGACTTTTCCCACAGCCCTCGGTGGCTCCCTAGCCTGGGGGGGTCGGTGGAGGGAGGAGATTCCCCCTTTCCCCATCCTTCATCTCCCAGCATTTTCAGGCGCTGCACTCGGAGAGTTACGGCGCGGGGGGTTGGGGGGATGGCAGGGAGGAGCCCCCCCCTTCCCAGCCTGCAGGATTGGCGGGCGCCGCACTCAAAACGTTACGGCTGGGGGGAGGGAAGTTGGGGGGGGGGTGGAGAGCAGGCCCAGGGATTGGTGGGCGCCGCACTCGGAGCATTACGGCGACAGGGGGGGAGGGAGGAGTTGGGGAGGGGGGGGGCGGGCAAGGCCGCCGGTCCCGGGATTGGCGGGCGCCGCACTCGGAGCGTTACGGCGCGGCGCGGCCGTGCCCGCAGCGCGGAGCTGTCCGCGGTGCTGACCGCCGCCGGCCATGGGCTCGCCGCCGCCCGCCCTGCTCCTGCCGCTCCTCGCCGCGCTGCTCCGCGCACCGGCACACGGTAAGGAGAACCGCCCACCCCGCGCCGAACCCCCCCCAACCCACCCCACCCACCCACCACCCACCCCCCCCCCACATACACACCAACCACCCCCGGTACCCGTGGCCTCAGCCCCGCTACGTCGCTGCCAAACTTTGCCAACTTGCCCCCCCCCCACCCCCGGTGCGGCGGGGGCGCTCCCCCCATTCACCGCTCGGTGAAGCGAGAATTTCCCCCACCCGCCACCCAGCCCCCGCCATTATCCCCCCCCTCCCTCCCCGGTGGCGCGGGGAACGGGAGCCGCCGGGGGCGCGCAGAGCGGTTTGCAGCCGGGCTGGTGCAACGCTGCCCCCGGCGGGCTCCGGAGACAGCCCCTCTGCCGGTATTACCGGGGGGGGCATCGTTGCACCGGGGGCTGGGTAGGCACGGCACCGCCCGGCGGGACCTGTTCCCCCGGCAGCCGAGCCCTCCGAGCCCCCCGCTGGCCGGCTACGCTCGGCAGCGGGCTGCAAGCCCATCCCTCCATGCGGTCCCCACCGTGGGTCTTGGGGGCATTGGGCACCGGGGTTCTTCCCTCCCTCCCTCCACTCCGCCCCCACCTCGCTTGGAGTGGCCCCTCTGGCTCCGGGGAGGGTGTCGGAGAGATGCAGGGATGGCGGAGTGTTGGTCCTTCCCAAGGAGAACAGCCAACACCCAGCTCGGCTCGTTGGCTCTGCCACCCATGGGGCACCGGCTGCCTCGATGCCTTGCAGCTCTGCTGCCCCCCAAAAAAATACCCCAACCAAACCGGATTGGGGACCCACCAGGGTTTGGGATGCACCAGTGGCCATGACGATGGTGGGCAGCATACACGGGGTGAGGAGCAGGCGGGGGTCCGGTGGGCTGCGGGCGGTGGGACGCAGGCTGGCGGCACGGCTGAGCCGAGCTGCGGGCAGCAGCCGTGCCGGGAGTTACATAAACTCCCCATCTGGCAGCCGAGCCCAGCCGGGGAAGGGCACCGTGGCCCTGTGCCCGCTGCTATTCCTGTCTCGCTCTGCCACCCGGGGCTGCTGCCACAGCCCTCTTGCTTGGGGAAGGGGGATATGGGCGACCCTCCGCAGGGCAGTAAGTGGGGTAAGGCCGTGGTACCCCCGTCTCCTGCCCCGCCTGGGGGGGGCAGCGAGGCTGGAGGGGAGGAGGTGTCTATGTCCCTGGGTCTGTCCTGGGAGCAGGGCCCTGGGCAGGGCAGGCTTCCCCCGAGGGAGGCTGGTGCTTACCGTGTCAGTTTAATGATTTCTAATGAGCAATTACCTCTAGTCAGTCCCCTAATTTCTGAATATCAATAAAGTTAATTAAACTCTGCATGTGCATTTCCCAGAGTGTTAGAGGTAGGGATGCCCTGGGAGGTGCTGAGCTCTTCTCAGGGCTGGGAGCTGTGGGGTTGCATCCACCCTGTGCCCCCCTCCATGTGCTGGGAGCTGCCTGTGGGGGTCACCTGCCCACCCCCTGTCCTCTATCAGCCTGGGCTCTCAGCCCAGCACCCCAATTTCCATGCAGCACCACCACACTCAGTGTCACTGTGGCCTTGACTTGGCATCAGCTTGGGCTGGTGGATGGTGGAGATATGCCATGGGTCTGGGGCACATGGGGATGGGGGTCTTGGACCCCTCACCCAGGCCAGGTGGGGTTGGAGATGCCCCCTGGGTGGTGGCAATGCAGGGCCTGGTCCTGTCTCTCTCCTGCCACCCTGTGTGGTGACCTGCAGGCCTGTCCCAGCTGTGGGGCACCTCCATCCCCAGTGCCCACAAGGGTTTGTCTCAGCAGAAAGTGGGGTCTGGGCTCCACGGTGCTGGTGCAGCTGGGGGGTACGGTGCTGAGCACAGCTCCATCCACCCTGCACCACCGCACCCCCTCTCCTGGCTCTCCAAAACCATGACAGGTCTGGCTTTTTTGGGAGGGTCATCTTCACTGTGCTGAAGGGAGCTCCTTGTAATTTGGGGTCCTGGCAGCTGGGGGTAATGGGACACAGAATGTGTTGAGGGGAGAGGGCATGGAGCCTGGCTGTGCCCCCGTTAGCCACCATCCAGCGTCAGCTGAACATACCGTGCCCATGGGGATGATGCATCTGGGGGACATGGCATCCCTGGGGATGTGGGTGCCGGTCGGGGTCTCGGTGCGGGGAGGGGTCTGGGGAAGGATGCAGACGTCTGCTACAGTAATTAACGGCATGTGTGCTCGTCCCCTGCGTGCCTCGGAGGAGTTCATCACCGCCACGCTGTTGTGCCGCCAGGCCAGGATTATCTGGATAATGCTCTTAAGCCGGAGGGCGGGAGGGCAGTGCTGCCCCGCGGGACGCAGGGTGCGAGCTGAGCCAGCCGCCTCCACCGTCCCCCTGGGAGCTTGGTCACCGCAGGACCGGCTGTGGGTTAGGGACGGATTTGGCACGCGGTGCTGTGCCAGGCAGGGCTGCCAGCCCAAAGCTTCGTGCAGCCACCGGGTAGAGCTGGAGCAGCAGGAGTGTGGCGGGGAAGTGGGATGCAAAGGAGCCTGGGCAAGGGCATGGCAAGGGCACCCCCAGGCCCGGTGTGGAGCAGTGGGGGGGACCCCTTGTGCTACCAGTGGGACCCCAAGACTGGTACGGGGCTCACCAGGACTGCCTCCCCGGCGTGCAGCCCCCGTGCCGGGGTGGAGGCTGGGGCTGACCCCGGGCTGCCCGGCCTCCCGTGAGCACGGGCAGGCCCCAGGGGAGGCGGATGAAGTTGTGTCTCCGGCGGCTCCGGCGGGAGAGGATAATTTCGCCTCCAATCAATTCTTTAAATGCGCACAATTGAAAGATTGCCTTTGAAAGCTGCCTATAACCAGGGAGGTAATGGATTCCCTCCAGTCGCAGGCAGCAGCTCAGGAGCAGCAGCATCCCTTCCTCCGGCTGCCGGGGAGACGGGGCTGGCCAGGGGACTGGCACCTGTGCCACCACGGGCATCCTTGGGAGGGCGAAGGGGCTGCCTGGGCCCATCGGAGGCAGCCAGGGGTGTCTCCACCTCCCTGGTGCCCTGCCAGTGTGGCCGGTGCTGAGCCCTGGCACTGCTCACCACATCCCACAGAGCACTGGAGGGTCCAATCGGACGGCGCTGGGAATGCGATCCATTCCCCCGCCTGCAGAAGAGGTGGCAGGAGCTGGCCCGCGCGCTCACCGTGCCAGTGGGGGTTATTACATATATAATTTAAATTCAGTAACGAGCTGTGCTAAAGGGATCAAATATTAATCAGCCACGAGAATGCTGCTGTGACCCTGCGAAAATGGAGAGAGGTGCTTGAAATGCAAGATCATCTGGCTCTGGGCAATGTGTGGGGGCGATGCCTGGGCAGGACGGTCTCTGGTTGTCCCCACCTGCCCTGGGGGGTGGCAGCAGAGGAGGGGCATGTGGCTGTAGCGTCAGGCCTTGGTGGCTTCCAGAACTTGGTGGTTCATTCTATATGAAGAGCAGTGATGGGGCAGGGTGCGGGGTCTGCTGGCAAGGGGATGCTCATGCTGAATTCCCAGGGGGGCGAAGGCGGGCACTGGGGGCAGCCAGGATGCCGGCTCTGGTGGGAGCGAGCAGCGATACTCCACGCTTCCCACCCGCTGGGAGGGAATGGTGTCTGCGGGGAGGATGACATGGCTGAGCAGCCCAACACAGAGCCCGACAAGCAGCTCTCGCTCGCCTCCTGCAACCAGATTTCAATTGTCGTGGCTGGCAGCGGGCGGAGGGAAGGGGAGCCAGGAGGGCAGCGTGGCTTCCCCTCTCCCTGCCTGCCTCCCACCCTGCGCCGGGCAGGCACCCCCAGCACCCAGGGGTGCCCTGTGGGCTGGGTGCCCCCTCTGCTACCCTGGGTGCCCCAGAATAGTGAATAATGCTGGGTCCTAGGGGAGCCTGGAGCTGGCACAGAGCCCTGTGGGGAGGTGGCACCCATGCTGTGGGCACCCTGGGGTGGCACAGTGCTGCCTGATGGTGGGGGCTCCATCGCAGGGGATCCTGATGCAGGGCTGGGGGGGTTTGGGGGGGGGGGGGGGGTGGTGTGCTGATTCGGGTGCTGCCAGTGAGGGGAGGGGGGGACATGGCACCGCGCAGCTCCAGCGCTCGGGTCCGAAATAGCAGCAGACATGCAATTTATCGCCGCCGCCGCTCAGGGAAATTGCTATACAAACGCATTAGCTCCGCAGGGAGAGCGGGGGAAGCGGGATTACATGGGCTGTGGGCGGCGAGGAGGGGACGGGGGGCACCGCCGGCACCCCGCAGCACCCACCAGGTGGGGAGGCAGGAAAGCCCTAGGGATGGGCACACCGGTACCCGCTGGGCTCTGCCCTCACACCTGCCCCGTGTCGGTGATGCTCGGGGGCTCAGCGTTTGGTATGTCAGCCAGCGCTCAGCTGCCGCCACCACGATGCTCCAGGGAACGGGTTGCGGCGACATGTGACATGTGTCAGCGGGTAAATGACTGTTCAATTCAAGGAGAATCGCAAAACATACAAGGTCAAACGCTTCCCCGCCAGCGCCGCCATGAATATTAAAGCCAGGCTCCTCCGGCAGCCGCCGGGGCTGGCAGCCACGCTCACCGGGGTGGTGTCGTCCCCCCCGGCTGCTCTGGCAGCCCCGGCTTGGCTGTGGGCATCTGGGCTCGCCGGCCGTGCCGGGGTGGAGGAGGCCACTGCGCAGTAGGATGTAGGTGCTGCTGTAGGTGCCAATGGGGTTGCCAGCTCGCCACACCAGGCGCCGGTGGGTTGGCTGCGCGGCAGTGGTGTTGTCTGGGTGGTGCGGGGAGCAGGGATCTGGCTGCGCACCCTCGCGCTGTCTGTGTGCACCATCCTGCGCCCGCCCACCCACCCGCTGCCTGCACCCACCCGTCCCTGCCTGCGCTCTTACACCACCCACCCACGCCTGCCTGCATCCTGACGCTGCCTGTACTCTCACGCTGCCTACACCTGCCCACCCGCTGCCTGCACCCTCCCTTGTTCCCTGCCTGCTCCTGCCCACGGGGTCTTCCCACTCAGAAGTAGGCAGGAGGGTGGCCCTGCCTCCCTGTCGGGGGGTCCTTATCCCCCAGGGTCACCAGGGCAGGGGACAGAGATGGGGATCTGGCATCAACGGGGCACGTTCCCCCCTCCTGTGCCCACCGTGGGGGCGCTGGGGGCCGTGGGTGGGGGAGCATGGCGCCGGCTGCCTGACAGCTCATTCATCACAGCTGCCGGCTCTGGCAAAGCCAGATTGGATTTTAAATTGGAAAATAAACCTGGACTCCTACGAGCCCCAACCCCTGCCCTCCCCCTGCACCAGGGACCCGGCTGCCTGCACCCCCTGCCTGCCCAGGCTGCCAACCTCCTCCTACGGACAGGGAAACTGAGGCATGGAGTGCCACGGGGCCACGATGCTCCCGGGGCAGCTGAGGGCCATGCCCTGTCCCCTTTGCTGAGCTGGGTGCTGCGTTATTGCTTTCTTGGCGGGCGGCATCGATCGGTGCTCCCCGGGCGGCCGCGTGCCGCCTTATTTATTTATTTGTGACAGCAGACGGCATCGATTCCTGCTGGGGGGTGGCCGCCCGCCGCAGCCGGATTAGTCTCCGGCATCTTCCCAGCTCCCGGCCGCCGTTAATAGACTCCTGCCTGGCAAAGCAAAGGGGGGGATTAGGACCCCGGCCCGGCTGCGGCACAGGCATGTGCCACGCGTGCCGAGGGGCCCCGGTGGGCACCTGGCTGGTGAGGACCTGATGGTCCTTTTGCAAGGGTCTGTGCCCACCCTGAGCCCTGGGGGGTCCCTGCTGGGTGCCAGGGCCCAGAGGGGTGGGTCCTAGGAAGCACGGTCCCATGTCACGAGCTCCTGGTCACCTTGGGGACATGGGAGGGACACAGCTGTGGCACGGTCACTGGAGATAAGCTGCTTAGAGACATCTGCGGAGGTGGAGGCCCTAATCCTGCGGTGCTCGAGGGGCATGGGTGGCAACATCTGGGTACCCGCTGCCTTCCCACAGTGCCCTGAGCATCCTGCACCCCACAAGGTGCATCCCCAGTCCTGAGCATCCCCCAGTACCAGGAGTGTCCTGTGGTACCCAGAGCATCCCCTGGTACCAGAAGCATCCCGTGGTACCCAGAGCACCACACAGAGTCCAGGACGGTGCCCGGTGCCCAGGCACTGCCCAGTCCAGGGTGCCACGGCACCCGGACAGGCCCTGCTGTAGGAGCCTTGCCGTGGAGTCCAGCCTCACCTGGCAGCCCCGATGGGGACCCTGGTGCTCCCCAGCACCCCGGGGAAGCTGAGACCATGGGCAGGGGGGTGCAGGGGGCTGTGGTGAGCATCTCTGCCCCAACCTTTGCTACGTGGGGTGGCTGTGGTGGCTTGCAAGCGGCACAGGGCCCGGCCCCGAGCACTAATCTGCCATTAAAGACTAAAAGAGATTTTGGCGCCCTTCAGTATAAACTCATTAACTTTTATGTTCTTATAAATGGATCCTATTAAAAAATAATTCTGGCCTTGCTGGGGGGCAAGTGAACCTTTCGGAGCCGGTGCGGCTGGGTGCCGGCCTCCCCGCTGTGCTGCTGTGCCCACGGCATCATCAGCGTCCCCGGGGCGGTGGGGACACAGGGTGGGTGGCAGGGTGGCGGGGATGCCCAGCAGCACCCGGCAGCTCCCCCTACACTGCTCGGCCAAGCTAATATCTCTTAATAGTCCCTTAAAAGTGGCAGTCACAGAGTAATTAATCTTCGAGGGGCTCTGCCCTGCTACGGATCGGTATAATTACCAGGTAATTGGCAGTATCGTGTCATCAGCGCCTGTGCACGGCGGCAAGACGTGCCCACGCGCTATCACAGCCTCGCGCCCTGCACCGGGCCACGGAGGGATGGAGCGTGCCGCCGTGGCATCCCCGGTGCCGTGCCATCCCCCCTGCTGTGGCACGGTGGGCCTGGAGGGCTGAGCCCCCCCGGGAGAGGGGACCGTGCAGTGCCGGATCCAGCACGGAGAGGTGCTGGCTGGCTCATTAGGGCTGATTAAATTTCTTCTTCTTTTTTTTTTTTTTTTTTGGTCTAAAGGCTGTAAATGGCTTTTCTGGGAATGCCAGAGATTTGCTCAGGGGCTAATGCACAAGAGGGCCAGGGGGCTGTGGCGGGGGAGTCCCCGTGGGTGCAGGCGGGAGGTGGGGACCGTTGGAGGGGAGAGGCTCCCCGGCAGATTGACATTGCCCGGGGACAGCCTGGCTGGCCGGCGGATGGAGAGAGGCTGAGCTCTCACGGACTCGTTGCACTGGTGGCCTGGAGCTGGGTCCCAGTATTCAGGCTCCAGTGGCACCCCCGGTGCGGCCGGTCACAGCAGCCGCGGTAATCACCTGCGTGTCTGCACCGTGGGAATGTGGGGTCCCGGGGGACTCTCGGCGCAGGATGGCCACCTCCATGGAGAGGGACACGCTGTGACCAAGGACACCCAGCCCCAGGGCTGTCCCCCACCAGGGCTGGGTCATTGGAGGGGTGGGCACCCTTAACGTGGTACAAGCTGCAGCTGTGCATTAATTAACCAGGGCTTAATTGCCAGGGCTGCCCCAGTGAAGGGTATGCTAGGGTGAGACATGGCAGGGTCCCACTGCACCTGGTTGACGTGCTTGTTTGCTGTTCTGGTTTTGGTGCAGCGTTGATGTGTGGGGAAGCATTAGCCCTCAGGGTGGCACTGGCCCATGGTGACGCACTGACCGATGGAGAAGTGTTGGTCCCCGGTGCATCATCAGTCCCCAGCGCAGCACAGGTCTGTGGCACCGCACCAACATCGCTCCCCAGTGTGGTATCAGTCCTCAGTGCTGCATTCATCCCTGGTGTAGCATCAGTCCACGTCCAAGGGTTGGTCCCAGGTGCCACATTGGGCACAGCATTGGTCCGTGATGAAGCATCAGTCCCTGGTGCAGCACCGGTCCCCAGTGCCGCATCAGTCCACGATGCAGCATTGGTCCCTGGTGCATCACTGGTTCAGAACAAAGCTCCGGTCCACGGTGCAGCATCGGTTCATGGGTCCTCAGCACCTCATGCCCTCTCCTCCCCTCAGGCTTCAACGGGTTGGCCAGGAAAGCCGGGGAGAGCGCTGAGGCCGAAGGGGAGCCAACGGCACTGCCCACGCCGGCGGAGCGGGAGGCAGAGGCTCGCTTCGTGAGCACGGCGCCCACGCTGAAGCTCCTCAACCACCACCCGCTGCTGGAGGACCTGCTGCATGAAGCCTTCCTGAAGAAGGACTACCTGGGCCAGGCACCGTTCCTGCCTGCCGGCCCCGGCCCCCTCCTGCCTGCTGATGCCCTGCAGCCGGCCCCCGGCCCCCCCGGCCCCCGAGCCCCCGCCGCGCACCCCTGCCCTGCCCAGGGCCGCCTTCCCCACCGACCCACTGACAACACCAGCGGGGCGCCCAGGGCCATGGGGGGAGGCGTGGGGAGCCGTGCCGGGTGCTGACACCTCGTGGTCCCCCGCTGGGGTGCCGGAGTCCAGCCCCGTGTCACCCAGCCAGGCACCCGCCACCCTCAGCACATCACTGGGACCCCGCGCTGGGGCTGCCGTGGTCCCTGGGGATGAGGAGGGGACCACCACCACCTCCACCATCACCACCACCACTGTCACCACGCTGCAGGGACCAGGTGAGCACCGGGGAGGGAGCCGGGGGAGCTGGGGTGAAACAGGGCTGAGCCGACGTCTCCTCTGTCACCAGCCCCCTGCAACCGGACGCTGGCGGGCCCCGAGGGCTGGCTGGTGTCCCCAGAGCCAGCTGGTGTCCTCTATGATGGCAGCCTGGACTGCACCTACACCATCTCCGTCTACCCTGGCTATGGCGTGGAGCTCAAGGTGAGCCGGGGTCTGCGGGTGGGATGGGGTGCTCAGTGCCTGCAGGCGAGCGTGGCATGTCCCCCGCTCCGCGCCATGGCTGCGTGGCCACGTGGGGTGCAGCAAACACATGGTCCTGTGTCTTTGCTCTGTCCTTATGTCCCCAAGCCAGGAGAAATGGCTCAGGGCGTTGCCTGTCCTCAGGCCCCAGGGCAGGGATGCGGATGCATGGGCTGGTGGGATGCTGCAGGTCACCCTGTGCCCACCGGCTGCTGTGGGGCAGCACCATGGCTTGCCAAAAGCTGGCGGCAAGCAGAAGGCAGCAGCTCCACGGTCAGCCCCTGCTCCTTCTCCTCATGCAGCAGTGCTCGCCAGTGCCGCCGCTCATCACCGTGCAGCATCGCTTAATTAACATCATTAATAGCAAATTGCTCCGGAGCGCTGGAGCGCACGTCTGGCTGTCGGTGGAGCTGTCGGCATGGGCCCGGCTGTGCCACGGCTCTCCGGCGGAGCCGCCGGCTGGGCCCTGCCGCTCTTTGCGTGGCGGGATGATTTATGGCGCTGCTAACCATGTTTGAAAAGCGCTGCCCCGCGCAGACAAGCTCCAGCGCGCTATCGACCATGGGCAAGCCGCCCGAGGGCTGGCTCCGAGCCGGGTGCTGGGGTGATGCCGGGGTGGTGACGCCTAACCGTCCCCCCATAGGTGCAGAACATCAGCCTGGCAGAGGGGGAGACGCTGACAGTGGAGAGCACGGGGGGCCTGGAGCCCACCCTCCTGGCCAATGAGTCCTTCCTGATGCGGGGCCAGGTCATCCGCAGCCCCGCCAACCTCCTCACCCTCCGCTTCCAGAGCCCCCGGCCCCCCAGCCCCGGCTCCTACCGCTTCCGCTACCAAGGTACGGGGCAGCGCCCGCCGCCGGCACCGACCCTCCTGTATCCCCCCAGGGGGGTCCCCTGATGGCACGGCGTGGCGATGCACAGTGCAGTTAAGTGGGTACCAATTGGGTGAGCATTAATTGGTGTGAGCAATTACAAATTCATTTAGCATCATTACCGGCAGCGATAGGCACGCTGTCACCCAGCCCTGAAGCACCCAGGTGCTTAGGAGGCGGGTGCTGGGTTAGGGGTGGGCTGGGGTCCTGGGGGGGTCTGTCCCCCCACCGGTAACGCCACCACCTGCTCCCAGCCTACCTGCTGAGCTGCCCCTTCCCGGCACGGCCGGCTTTTGGGGAGGTCTCAGTCAGCAGCCTGCACCCTGGCGGGGACGCCCGCTTCCGCTGCGCTGCCGGTTACCAGCTACAGGGTGCCCACCGGTTGGCCTGCCGCAACGCCACCCGCCCCTTCTGGAGCGCCCGTGAGCCCCTCTGCCTCGGTAAGCACCAGCACCAGGGGGACATGGCATAGCTGGTGTGGCACAGTCAACCGCTGATGGTCCCTCTCCTCCAGCGGCATGCGGTGGGGTGGTCCGGAACGCCACGGTGGGACGCATCGTCTCGCCCGGCTTCCCTGGGAACTACAGCAACAACCTGACGTGCCACTGGCTGCTGGAGGCACCCACTGGCCACCGCCTGCACCTCCACTTTGAGAAGGTCTCGCTGGCAGAGGATGATGACAGGTTTGGCCCCAGGGCAGGGGGAAACTGGGGCGGTGGGGGCACGCTGGGGCAACCCCACATCGAGCACAGGGCCATGTTCAAGGATGGGTGCCATTGCCCGTAGCCAAGGATGAGGGCCATTGGCCACGCCCGTGGGTGGGGGCCATTGGTCGTATTCAAGGATGGGTGTGGTTGGCTGTATCCCAGTATAGGTGCTGTTGACCGTGTCCAAGGATGGGTGTCATTGGCCATGCCCAAGTGTGGGCATTGTTGGCCATGGGCCACAGTCAACGATAGGTGCTGTTGGCCATGTTCAATGAAGATAGCATTGGCTGTACCCAAGAGTGGGTGTCATTCATCATGTTCAAGGATGGGTGCTGTTGGCCATGGCTGGGGCTGGGTGCTACCATGCATGCCCCAGGATGGGTGCTGTTGGCCGTGGCTGGCGCAGCATCCTGCCCTTGCCATGCCTTGGCAGGCTCATCATCCGCAACGGCAACAACGTGGAGGCGCCACCGGTGTACGACTCCTACGAGGTGGAGTATCTGCCCATTGAGGGGCTGCTCAGTACTGGGCGCCACTTCTTTGTGGAGCTCACCACCGACAGCAGCGGGGCCGCCGCGGGCATGGCGCTACGCTATGAGGGTATGGGGCCGGGGCGTAGGGGGGCATCCAGGCATCCCTGTGCCCGCCTGGCCCCCTCAGACCTTCGCCCCTGTGCCCGCAGCCTTCGAGCAGGGGCATTGCTATGAGCCCTTTGTCAAGTATGGGAACTTCACGGCCAGCGACCCCCGGTACCCCGTGGGCACCACGGTGGAGTTCAGCTGTGACCCCGGCTACACGCTGGAGCAGGGCTCCACCATCATCGAGTGTGTCGACCCCAGTGACCCGCAGTGGAATGAGACAGAGCCAGCGTGCCGCGGTGGGTGCCAGAGATGGGGTGCCGGGGAGGCTGGAGATGAGGGTTCAGCGGGTGCTGGAGTTGGGGGGTGCCATGGGTACTGGAGCTGGGAGTTGCTGTAGATGCTGGAGTTGGGGATGGGCCACCACGGATGCTGCAGCCACCATGCCGTGGTGCATGCTGGATCTGAGGGACATGGTGGGAGACAGTGGGTACTGGAGCTGGAATGCTGAAGTGGGTGCTGGAGTCAAGGGTTGCTGTGGGTGCTGGAGGTGGGGATGGGCCCAATAGATGCTGGAGCCACCGTGCTGTGGTGCGTGCTGGAGCTGGAGCCGCCAGGGATGGTGGGTGCTGGAGCTGGGATGCTGTAATGGGTGCTGGACCTGGAGGGGCTGCGGTGGGTGCTGGGCACTGGGTGGTGGGTGCCACAGTGGGTGCCCCCGCAGCGGTGCCGAGCCCGGTGTGCACCTGCAGCCGTGTGCAGCGGGGAGCTGACGGACGCAGCCGGCGTGGTGCTGTCACCCAACTGGCCGGAGGCGTACGGCAAGGGCCAGGACTGCATCTGGGGGCTGCACGTGGAGGAGGACAAGCGTGTCATGCTGGACGTCCGCGTGTGAGTGCGGGGGCAACTGGGGACGGGGGGACAAGGGGGTCCATGCACCCCCCGCCCTCATGGCCCCACCATCCCAGGCTGCGGTTGGGCACAGGGGATGTGCTGACCTTCTACGATGGGGACGACCTGACGGCGCGCATCCTGGGCCAGTACACGGGTACCCGTGGCCGCTTCAAGCTCTACGCCTCCACCGCTGATGTCACTGTCCAGTTCCAGTCCGACCCCGGTGCCAGCGCCTTCGCCTATCAGCAAGGCTTTGTCATCCACTTCTCCGGTGAGCCCCGTGGTGGGATGGTGTCCCCAGTGTCTCCGGTGTCCCCTGTCACCCCTCTCACCCTGCTGTCCACACAGAGGTCCCCCGTAATGACACCTGCCCCGAGCTGCCAGACATTGCCAATGGCTGGAAGACATCATCACAGCCAGAGCTTCTCCATGGCACCGTGGTCACCTACCACTGCTACCCCGGCTTCCAGCTGGCCGGCACCGACCTCCTGATGTGCCACTGGGACCTGACATGGAGCGGCGACCTGCCCTCCTGCGAGCGGGGTGAGCAGCACCCACCAGTGTCCCCCTTTGCCCCACGGCGTGTCCCCGGCAGCCGCCGTCACCGCCGGTCCCTCCCACCCGCAGTGACCTCTTGCCGGGACCCTGGGGATGCCGAGCACAGCCGCAGGGTGGTCTCCAGCTCTAAATTCCCAGTGGGAGCCACCGTACAGTATGTCTGCGACAAGGGCTACGTCCTAGCGGGCGCTGGGACCCTCACCTGCCACGACCGCGTCGCGGGGGGACCAAAGTGGAGCGACCGTCTCCCCAAGTGCATCCGTGAGTCGGGTACCCCCTCCTTGGGCACAGTCACCCAAACCAGCGGCGGGCATTGATGCCACCGTGCCCCTGCCCTGCAGCGGAGACGTACGAGCCTTGCCACAACCCCGGTGTGCCGGCGGGCGGGCGGCAGAGCCCCGAGCGGCGGCTTTACCCGGCCGGGAGCCACCTTACGCTTCTCCCTGCACTGCTGGCCGGGCGCTGCTGGGCGAGGGCAGCCTGCGCTGCCTGCCCGGCCACCCCTCGCGCTGGAGCGGCTCACCTCCCATCTGCAAGGAGGGTGAGAGGACCCCCCCCTACCCCCTCCCCGGCACCGCACCGGCACCCCTCGGCACCCCGCTTCTCACCGCTGATGCCGGCTTCTTTCTTCTCCCCCCTCCAGCCTCCTACAATGAGTTTTACAGCAACCGCAACCTGGATGGTAAGGGGAAGGGTTTGCTGGGGCAGCCTGGGGTGTCCGGGTGCGGATGGGCACCCAGGGGTGCAGCCGATGTGGGGTGCCCCCTCGGTGAGCCCCCAACTCTCCCGGGCAGCCGTGGCCAAGGCCGTACCCTCGGGGATGGCGCTGGAAGGCACCAACGTCGCCATCGCTGTCTTCCTGCCCGTGCTGGTGGTGGCGCTGCTCATCGGCGGCATTTACCTCTACTTCTCCAAGTGAGTGGCCAAATGGCCCCTGTCACCCCACGGGGTCCCCGCGGTCCCCCCGCTGCCCACCCCAGCTGCCCTCTCCCCGCAGGCTCCAGGGGAAGCCGGCCCTGCAGCTGCCCCTCGCTGGCTCCCACCCCTATGACCACATCACCGTAGAGTCGGCTTTTGACAACCCCACCTACGAGACAGGAGTAAGTACTGGGCCCCGCACTCCCCCCAGCCGGGGCTCGGCACCCCGGGGACCCTGCATCGCATGGGCCATGTGTGCCAGGGGCTGTGCGTGGGGTGGGATGGGATCACGTACTCCAGGGACCACGCATGGGATAGGACATACATCTATGCAGGGACCATGCATAGGATGAGACATCCATTCAAGGACCATTCATGGGATCGACATTCATCCTGGGACCATGCACAAGACGGAACATGCATCCTGGGGACCAGACATCAGCTGGGGCATCCATCCCAGGGACCATGCACTAGATAGGACATCCATCCAGGGCCCACGCATGGGCTGGGACATCCACCTGGGGACAACACATCCAGGGACCACACATAGGATAGGCTATTCATCCACGCACCACACGTGGGATGGGACATCTGTCCAGGGATTATGCACAGGGTGGACATCCAACCAGGAACCACACATGGGGTGGAATATCCATCCAGGGACCACGCATGGGATGGGATATCCATTTAAGCACCACTCATCAGCTGGGACAACCATCCAGGCACCAAGCACGGGAGGGGACATTCATTTGACAGCCATGCATGGGATGGGACATCCATCCAGGAGCTACGCACAGGATGCACATCCATGCAGGGGTCACGCATGAGATGGGACATCCATCTAGGGACCACACATCGTCTGGGACATCCATCCAGGGACCACGCATGGGATGGGACATGCATCCCCAGGGCCATCTGTGGTCTGGGATGTGGCCCCAGGGCCCTACGGGGTGGGAGACGCCCCATCCCTGTCCCAGGCACCCCGTGGCACCGCCGAGTGTCCAACCCCTCGCAGTCTGTTTTCTTTGCAGGAGACGAGGGAGTATGAGGTGTCCATCTAGGCGTGGGCAGCGTGGAGCTGGGCACCGCAGCCACCCCTCCCGGGCGCCCCCCCGTGCCCACCGGCCCCCCGGCACGGGCCGGGCACACCTCTCCCAAGGAGACTCAAACCGAGCGCTCGATGGGAGCGACCCACCCGCCGGCCACCCCCCCCCCTCCACCCCCCCCCATCACCCCCAACCCACCCGGACCCCCGTGGGGTCTGCCTGAGCCCCCGTTCTCACCCGACCCCCCCCCCCCGCCCCGGGCTCACGGGGTGCTGAGCCAGCGGGGGGCCCCCGGCCCCATCCTACCCCCCCCCCCCCGGCCCCCCCAGGGGCACAGCAGCCACCACCCCCCGGCCCCCCGATGGAGAAGGGACCCGGGCAGGGGCAGCGGGGACCCCCCCAGGTAAGGACAGTGCTGCAGTGGGGAGGGGGCAGCGGGACGCCCCGGGGGGGGGGGGGGGACGGGGGGACGGGTAAAGGACCTGGGTGGCCATGGGGGGGGCCCCTCCGGACCCTCCCCCAGCACAGGGCCTGTCCTCCCCTGCACCCCCCCCCGTGTCTCCCCCCACCGCCACGCAGGGACGTGTCGTGTGTGTGTCCCCCCCCGCCCCGTGCCCCGAGCATGCTGCGTGTCCCCCCCCCCACCCCCTCCCGGCTTGCTTCGCCCTTCCCGGGGCGTCCCCTCCGCCACCGGCGCGTCCTCTCCCCAACCCCCCCCCGCACGTCCCGGCACCCCCCGAGCGGGGCCCGATCCGGGGGGGGGTGGGGGGGAAAGGGGGGGGCAGGGGGAGCAGCGGGCATGGCTGTGCCCCCCCCCCCCCGCCGCATCCCGCCCGGGCTGGTGGCCTCCTCGACGCCGGCCCCCGCCGTGACTCCCCACCCCCACCCCCACCCGCGGCTCTGGAGAGGATCCACCCCCCCCTTCCTCCCCCCCCCATCTTTTGGTTGTTTCATTAATAAAAAAATGGTGTTTTAGAAGAAGCGGTGGCGTCTTCCTCAGCCCGGAACGGGGGGGCC
The DNA here is from genome assembly GCA_017639485.1 of Pluvialis apricaria. NCBI lineage: Eukaryota > Metazoa > Chordata > Aves > Charadriiformes > Charadriidae > Pluvialis > Pluvialis apricaria. Next base: position 5,776,992 of record CM030024.1, read on the forward strand.
CCCGCCCCCCCCCCCCCCCGCTCCCGCCCCCCTCCCCGTGTCCGCCCCCTCCTCCCACGCAATCGGGGGGTACTGCCCCTTTAAGGGGCGTGGCCCCGTTGAGGTGACGTCACGAGCAGGACACCGCCCCCTCCGCACGGGGCGCGCCGCTCGCCGCGCGCCCCCTGCCGGCGGGCGGGCCCCGCCGCCCCGCCCCGCCCTGCGTCGTGACGTCAACCCACGGCCGCGCTCCCCCCGCCCCGGAACGTGCCGGCAGCCACGCGCCTGCGCACCGCCCCTCCTTCTTCCCGCCTCTTCCGCGCCTGCGCGGGAAGAGGGGGGCGGAGCGAGGCGGGCGGGCGGGCGCGGGCGCGCGCGGGGGATGGGCGGGGGGAGGGGGGGGCGGGGCCGGCGTGGCGCGAGGCGGTGGCGGCGGCAGCGGCGGCGGGGGGGGGGGGAGGGGCGGTGGCGCGGGGCCGCGCCTGCGCGCTGGGCGCGGTCTGCGCATGCGCGGTGTGCGCGGCGGCGGCGGCGGCGGCGGGGCCCGGAGCGTCGGCGCCGCCTGTGTGTGTGGTGCGTGCGCGGCGGCGGCGGCGGGCGCGGGGCCGCGCCGCCCCCTCCCCTCCCCTCTCTTCCCCTCCTTACGCGGCATGGCAGCGGGCACGGGGACCCCCGCAGCCGCCCCCGGGCCCGGCTGGAGGAGGAGGAGGACGACGACGGATAAGCCGCAGCGGCCCGTGGGCTAGGCCCCGCCGCCCGCCCCCTCCTCGACGCGGAGCCGTCCGCCGCCGCTGAGGGGGGCCGCCACCTCACACCCCCCCTCCCCCCGCCTCGCTCCCTCTCGTCGTGGAGGGGGGGCATCTCGGGGCTGCTCCCGGGCTGGATGAATGTGGGAGAAGATGGAGACCAAGACGATCGTCTACGACCTGGACACCTCCGGGGGGCTGATGGAGGTGAGGGCCGGGCCGCGGAGCCCCGGTGGGAGAGGGGGGAAGGCCCGAGAGGGGTGGCTGCAAAATGGTGAGGGACACCCCCCGACACACACACACACACACCTCCCCCCGCCCCCCCCCCCCCCCCCCCCGGGAGCCCGGTGGCCATAGAAGGAAGCGCGGAGGGACGGAGGAGGCCCTCCCGGACATGGGGCCGGCGGGCGGGGCGGGCCGGGCCCAGGCCCTGTCCCTGTGTGTCCCCCCACCCCCACCCCTCGACGGACCCGGGGCCGTTCTCCCCCGTCGGGCAGCCGGGAGAAGGGCGCTTGGGGTCAGGGTCTGTCCCAGCCCCTCAGAGCCCTTCTCTGTCTGTCCGTCTGTCCATGTGCAGCAAATCCAAGCCCTCCTAGCTCCCCCCAAGAGCGAAGATGGGGAGAAGAAGAGCAGGAGGCCCGAGAAGGAGCCCAGGCGAAGCGGCAGGGCCACTAACCACGATAGCTGCGATAGCTGCAAGGAAGGAGGGGACCTGCTGTGCTGCGATCACTGCCCCGCCGCGTTCCACCTCCAGTGCTGGTAAGGCTCGGCGCTGTTTCCCCTCCGGATCCGGCGGGCCCGGCCCCGGTAGCGGCTCCCGCTCCCCGTTAGGTCCCCGCCTTGCCTGGGGATGGCGGCGGGGACGGACACAGGCATGGGGGCCGAGCGTAGCAGGCAGAAACAAAAAGGAGGTGCAAAACCCCCACTCGGGTTCATCCCCTCTCGAGACTAAATCCACAGCAGCCGAGGTGAAAAAAAAAAACCAAACCCTCGCTGATTTTTCTGGGGGAGAATGTAGGGGGTTGTCCACCACCCTCCTTTCCTTTTGTGCGGAGAGGAGGAGTGAGGCCGCTGGCTGTGCGGCCTGGCTGCTTTGGTGTTGCCCCTACCCGGCCTTCCACCACCACCACCCCGAGCCGATAACTTCCCCTCCTCACCCCTCTCTCAGGGTGCCGTGCTCGGGCAGGGGGGGTGCTCCGCAGGGTCCTGGCCAGGGAGGCGGGGGGAAGCAGCGGTGGCGTCTCCACACCAGGCCTTGACGTTCCCAGCGCTTCCGTGCTGCTGCAGCTGCTGGGAATAATGGAGGTTGCTGTCTCTGTGTCTCCCTGCCTCACTGTTTACAATATGGCGACCTTCCTTTAAATTATATTTTTATTCTCAGCGCCATTTTGGCTGCATATATGACTTCCAAACCCTCACAGCGCTCCCCCAGTATCTCGAACGGGAAAATACCTTCCCTGTGGAAATCCAGGCCTCCAGACTTTAAAATTGGCTGGGTTTATTCCTTTCCCTCCTTTTTTTCCTTCCTCCTGACTCTTCGGACCTGCTTGTCTCATGCGTGGGAGTGACTGCTGTGAACTGGGGGGCAGTCGGATCCTCTTGCTGGGAGTTGCATGGCTTTGTTGATAAAAGGCAGATCTTTCTGCATGCAAATCTGGGTGCCCTGTGGGAGTCGAGGTGCGTGTGGAGGCGGTGGCAAAGCTCTAGTCGGTGGAGGGTGCAGTGGGGAAGGACTCTTCGCTGCCTTCCCTCGTAGCTTCCTAAGCTCTCGGCACAAAGCAACCCGCCAAAACCATCTGAACTTTCCGCCCCAAAGTTTTTTCCTTTTCTGCATCGGGAGCCCAGACGCATCCGAGGCTGCCTTACCCCAGTCTCCCCCTTCAACAGTTGACACAGGCGGGCGGTTTGTGTTAAATTAGCGCAGCCAGAGTGGATAATGGAGTGGAGGAGGGAGCGGGGCAAGTCAAACAGCTGGAGCTCGGGCGTACAGAGTATTCTTCCTTAGGGGAGATTTTTTAACCACATTCCTTTCTCTCTTTCATGCTTTGGAGCTTTGTTTGCCACCCTGTTACAGCTGTCTCCTCTTTGCTTTTTTTTTTTTCCCCTGTTGTTTTTTTTTTATTCTTTTGCTCGGTGGTTATACTGCGTTTATATGCTAATTGCAGGTCTCTGAACACATATTAAACTGATTGCTGATACCAGGAAAACTGACTGTGCGGTCACGGTTCTGTAGGGAGTGTCCCGTTAGCAGCGTGTAGCCAGACGAACCCGACAATGCTGTAGCGTGCAGCCATGACATCATCCCTCCTACCCTGAGGAAGTGCTACTGGTGGTGGTGCAGATCCTCTAATATTTACTGGGAGGACACTAATTATTTTATTTTTTTTTGTCCAGCCTTCTTAGTGAGCTTTAATTTAAGGGTATTTTTTTCTTCTGTCAGGCGTAGTTGCTTAAAACTCGGTGCCTGCTTTCAGATGCTGCTGAACACATCCTGAGCCTTCTCTTAGCCATCACTCCAGCCTTACTAAAACTTCACATTTTGAGATGGAAGAGCTGTGACTGATGCTGTAGAGTTTCCTGGTTGACTCTAAATCCTAGTTAGTCCTAACTGCAAATGAGACCACTTTGTGCATGGCTAAATCTGGCTAAATTTCATGACTTAATTTGGCAAGTTTCTTGTAGTTAGTGAGTGGGAAACAGTCACGGAAATCAGATATCTGTAAAGCTTTGGCTGTACTTACGTTATAATTCTAAGAAAAAAATTATCTTTGGCTAACTAATCACCCTCCAGAACAGAAATGGAAGGGGCAAGTCTGGTTATGCTTTCTCACTGTATTTGTTGCCTTTCCTGGGGTATCTCTCAGGCGATCATTTTGACAGTAGCCCAGACCCTGCTGCAGGAGGAGGCACGGTCTGGAGTGGCACAGCGGGTCAGCTGCGCACTGCTGAACAGGCTTTGCCTAAAGGCCTCTGGCTTGGCCTCTGTTCTGCACCCCTGCTTGTGGACCTCTGTCCGTCGCTCAGCCAAGGCCGTCAAGCGATCCAGGTTGTCTTGAAGGGATGCTCAGGTTTTGTTTTCCTGTTTTCTTCCCTTTACCTCCTACATCTTGCTTAAAGTAAACTTCCGTTCTGGATATAAACTTAGGCATAAAGGCAGCACTTACAGCTTCCTTTCTGCCTCCTTTTTTTATTTAAAGAATAGCAGCTGTAATGCAATGCTTGGTTTAAGTCATTTGAATAGTAGTTTAAATATGCTGCTGGGGCATACTAGTTGTGTTGACAACTTACCTGGTCTTTAAATATTTATTGTGAGCTTTAGTACCAGATCGCATTTATTATCAATATAGGAAAAAAAAAAAGAGAGAAGAGCAGCTCTTAATTGGTGTAGGATTTGTAATCAGTCCAGCAGAGCTGGATAGGAGAGGCCATATTATAAAAGAAAATGAATGACAAGGGTGTGATCAGCCCAAGTCACGCAGTGGGCTGGAGACAAACCCAGGAGTTAACCCAGCTCAGTGGCCCATAAACTAGTTTTGTTCCTTCCTGTGTAGAGAAGGCTCTTCTCTATCGTGGTGTTTAAACCGGTAGTGAGCCAGTTGGCTTCCTTGGGTAAGTGTGTGGTTCTCAAACTTCAGCAGTTTGCCTTAACTTTCAATTTAGTATCTAAACCTGTTGTCTTCTGCAGAAAACAGAAGGCGCTCAGCCAAAAGCCCCAAAACTTTCCGAGTCTGATAGTATTACACATCTCTGATGGTAAATAACAAGTTTTGTTGATATGCTGTGGGAACAACTGCTCTCCTGAATTAATGTGGGTGGAAGTGGCTTCCCAATTCATCTGTCAGGGTGTCAGCTCTTCTCACAGCTCCGTTTCAGAATCGCTAGTTCAATGTAAAACTCCTACAGGTACTGTAAAACCCGTGGACTGACCGGGAGGGTTACCAGCCTGGCTGCAGATAAACTGCCTTGGTGGGAGGGATACAGGGAAGTGTAAAATCCCTTCCAGATACTTAGTTTCGACATACTTGGATTAATATCATGGTCAGGTGACTGTCTTCAGGTTTGAACTTACAGAGAGGTTTTTTTTCTGTCTCTAATATTTCTTGAGAACATAACATAAGATTTTTAGCTCTTAAGTCTGGTTTTGGTTATGCTGTTTGTCCGTAACGTGCTGCTTTGGGTAATGGTGCAGCATGCCTTTTCAGTCTGATGTTCTTCCTTAACCCAGGCCCCTGGGAATGGTGTACTCTCCTTCTTTACATGATTGAAAACCAATTTCCCAGTATTTCTGCTATTCTTCCCCGTTTATATATGCTCCTTCTGGCTATGTGATTGTTAGAATTCCCTGTGTTTTCTTGAGCTCGTGGTAAACTTGATTCCCATTGAAGTCGGTTTGCAAAGAGACTGATGTTGCAAATTCATTACAGCTTCTCTGAAGGATTAGAAAGATCCCTGGGAGAGGAAAAGTTTAGTTAAGCTGGGGGAGGGGAGTGACAACAGGAGGGAGAACTAACACAGAACAGTTTTGTGTTTGTTTATTCTTTCTTCTTTTTTTTTTTTTTTCTGCCTGAGTTTCTGGTTGGAGGAGCCCAAAATCTCTAACCTCGCTGAATGCTGCAGTTCAAGTCCCTCTTATAAATGGCATGCTGCTGGCTGTGAAGCGCTGCTAGCATGGCAAAGTGACCCGAGTTGCCTAAAGCTGACCAGCTGCCCGTTACGGTAAACAGACAGTACCAGTTTTGGGGCACTGCCCAGGAAAAAGGCTTGCCTTAGCTGCTGGGTCACCCCGCGGCTGTGCTGGGAGAGAGTTGTGCTGAATCCATACTGGGGCCTGCTAGCTCCATCAGACTTTGCAACGCTTGCCTCTTCATGTTTATATTTGGAGCGTTTGGCTCCATTTCCCCTCTGATTTGGCAGTCTTTGCCAAAGCGCTTTTGTCGAAGAACTGGAGTAACAGAGCTGCAAAGAGGAGTAGACGAAGCTAAACTAGCCTGAGCTTTGCATATTTTCTATGAGTCACATCGGTTAAGTGCTTTGCACAAAGAATGGAAAAAAAGTTATGTTTGACTGGTAGGACATTAATAACTTTTTCCCCACCTTACTCAGGTTTAGAATGTCCTGCCTTATCTTGGCATTTGGTCTAGCTTTGGGTTTTTTTACATAAATATCCATTCTGTGTGAGGGGAGGGAAACATGAGCCTGTCTATTGTCTTAGCTAATCATTCCCTTAATGGGCATCTTCGGCTGCCTGGGGGGTTTCAGGTGAAACTGAATGGTCTGAAGCATCAGGGAGTCAGCTGTTCTGTTCCAAACATTAATTTGAATGTATCTATCTTAACTAATAGTGTGTCAAAACGATATACTTTTTATTTTGAAAAAGCAACACTTTTATTTTTATGTATCTTTGGGTCTGATATTTGGGTAGCGTTGGGGCCAGCGCAGGCTAGATCCTAAACCAGAAGGCAGCAGTTGCGCTGGCTTGGTTTCTCGGTGCGGAGGGTCACTGCGCATGTGTCTGCAGATGTGGTAACATGATCAGTCTTGGCAGTTCTGTTCAGCAGAGTTGAACCAATGAGATCTTTTGCTCTCCTTATTTTGTCCTAAATCTCTCTATGCAAAGGCAGATAAGGTCAGTCTAAATCTACGAACTTCAGCTGAGGGCATCAGAAAACCATTCACAGTAAAAATTTTATGTACTAATCTAATTTTGGGAGTTGGAAACCACAATTCTCACCTGTGTGTGCATGTATGTTGCTCGTGTTAAACTGAGCGTGAGCAGATTTTGCAGCGTGGGCAAGAGCGTGGCTGAGCTGGGCATTCAGATCAAGCTATGGGTCGCTGCTGCCATTCTCAACGTCAGCGTAAAGTGGTAGGAGCAAGGCATTAGGATTCTGTCAAAGTCAACATTTAACTGCTTAACTTACGCTTTGTCTTCAGACGTGGCTGCTGTGTGAACTAGCATTGTGTCGAAGATCCGTAATGATCTGAAGCTGTTTAAAAAGGCACGGTATGAGACTGTTAATAAGGAAAGTTCTCCGCTGTTTTGTCCCTGTGCTTGGGAAGGTGCCGGTTTTATGTTGACTGGGACTTGTGGAACTGAGAAGTTGGGGTTTTGGGGTTTTTTTTTTTCTTCTGTGCTGCTACAGGGTCTATTTTTGAGTTGACTCCTCAAATTCAGTAGGATGCAGCAGCTTGCTTCCAGGTGGGGTTTCACAGCTTTGTTCGTGCTGCTCCGGAGCCGAGCTGGTCTTTCCTGGTATGTCAGACCTGCAGGCATGACTCACGGGAGCCTTTCAAAACCTGGAAAGGTCTTCCCAGAGGAATTCCAGCTCCTCCAGGCATTTGCAAAGGAAATTCTTAATTGGATTAGATTCATAATACTAATCTGCTAATGACTGTTTGTTATGGAGATCTTAGCACTATCTTGTAAATATATTCACCTTCATTTAGCTAGCCTTGTGTCTTTTTATCACATACGAACTCAGCTGTTAAGACTGTACAGCCGCCTGCGGATCTTATAGTTGGGAATGGGAGGACTACTGTGTTTATTACACAAAGCCGTACAACGCTTTCATAATTCTCCCCTCTCTTTTCATTTCTCAGTGTTGCTTTCAGTGGGGGCAGTAGAATGGAAGCAGTCATGATTATTAGCATGTCTAACGCTCTGCTGTACTTCTCTTGCAGCAGGTGTGAAGGACATCTCGGATGGGGAGTGCCCCCACACTGTCCTCAGCTACAGAACTGTGCATTTACAGTAAAAGCCAGGGTGAAAAATGCATTTTTCCCCCTGAAACCGATCTTTATGATGTGGGTTGTAGGTGCTGTTGTGGTGGTGTGAAGAACACCTGCACGGCGGGCAGGGCTCCTGGTTGTCTCTCTCTGTGTAGGACAGACTGAGTCAAGTTGAGATTTCAGTTGTAGCGTCGATACTGAAACAGCTTTTCTCCATAGTAAAGGCACTAACATCAATTCTTCTGTTTATTGACCCACACAAGTGGATGTTAAACTGTTTTTATTGCTAGACTGACTCACTGGTACATGTCAGGTTCTCGAGTTTTTCCTGTGACTCTGGAGCCCATATTAATCTTTGAGTCAGTAGCAAATAGCAGGAATCTGCTGTGAAGAAAGGGAGCAGTTACTTCCAGAGTAGGAAAGAGGTGTATCTTTCTGAAAGCAAGTGTTAGAAAGTCTGAATATTTAGGGAGTGCTGCCTGGTGCAATATAAATCACATGTGAGAAGGATGCACCTGTTGTTTGTTTTTTTTTTTTTTAACCAGTTGGGAAGTAAGCTTTGACTTGTGAAAATGCTAATGTATCTGAGAGTATAATATGGCTTTGTTATAGGGGTATGAAGTACTGGATTTGAAAGAAGTGAGTGTAAGCAAAAAGCATCTTGCCACGTCAGGTTACTGGCTAAACTTGTGATTTTGTGACACAGTCAGATTGTGAGAGCTGGCTTTTTCTTCTTACAGTAGTCGATTTACGCTGCCTCCAACTCCGCTGCTCGCTAGATGTCTGCCCAGCTTCCTCGAAGGAATGCTGCAGTATCCAGTAACTCTGTAAGCTGAGTAAAAATAGTGTTGTACCTTCCCTTTAATAAGGGGGTTGACAGATATCAGTTGTGATGCAATTACATACCTTTTTAGGGTATGGAGTAAATGCTCCCTATAGCCAAAAATGAAGAAGAAAAAATTCTATAAATCATTCTTCCAGTTGGTGTATCAGATCTTGAGTACAAAAGGCAAAGAGCATCTCAGCCAGCTGGGGGAAATCTAGCGCCTGAACCCAACTCTAACCTATTTCTGCTGACGTCTGCTCTGCACGAGTCACTTGAAGCAAACTAGATGGAGCTGAAGATTACCGACTTTGAACCCTGCAGAAAGCAGTGGCCTGAGGATGCAATTTAGCAGGCTGAAAACCCCATGCTGAATTTCTGGCAAGCGTTAGTGATTGGTGCGAAACACCTGCCTGCACAGCCTCTGACTTTGGGCAAGGCATCATGTGAACTTCCCAGTGATCTCCGTCTAGAATAGCAACAGGAGCAGGATATGAAGGTGATCCGCAAAAGGCAGAAAAGAATTTATACCCTGCTTTTAAAGGTTGTTTTGGTGGATATTTCTATTGCTGCTCTTTTCCCTCTCCTCCCCAGTGTTCTTGGGAAAGCCTAGTACACATGTAGATGTCAGAATTATACTTCACTTGTGCCTGGGCAAAGACAAATTCATACTTTTGCTTTTATGGGTCCTCTTCATCCTTCATCCTCTTGTGATGTGCTGCTTTCCTTTTTTCCACCTTATTGCTTCTGTCCTTTCACCCCCGTCTCCTTTGAACGCATTCAGTATGGCTAGGGCTGAATGTGTTCACTTCTCAGAAACCTCTCAGACCTGTGTTTTGATTATTTTTTTTTTTTCCCCACCAGAGATGTCTCTTCATTTATTGTTCTTTAAAGACAAAATTGGATGAAGTGATTCTCACTAGAGCTGTGTTGTTCCTCAGCCCTCTTTCTTTTCCCTGATGCTGCCCTGTGTGTCATCCTGCTTTGAGAAGATGACTTCTAATCTGTTAAGAAGATGGTGCTATAAAGATCTGAACACTTAATAATGAATCTGGGCATTGAATTCAGGCTATTGTTACTATTGTCTGCAGTACAGGCATGAGTGATGCATGGGAAAAGCAGGAGTCGGGATGTGCACAATGCCTGAATTTCTGGGTCTGACCCAAATTTTCCAAAGTCAACAAGTCTTCCTATTGACCTCCATGATTTCTGCTTAGAAATACAAAGCTGGAAGTGCGGTACAGGTAGTATTATACGCTGGTTTATGCGTGTTTATTTATACAGATGTATACTTTGTTTTTTATATATATGTGGAAATTTAGTATCTTAACAAACAATACTTCCTTTAATTTTTTTGTCAGCTGTTAATGAGGGTAATAACTAATGGGTTGTCTAGGGAATGGTCTCCATGGGCCAGGTTCTTTCTATAAATAGAAGTAACTAATTACATCAGGTGATCACATGTTTACATGCAGCTTATCCAGTTTATTGGACTCTCCTGCTTGTCAGGTCTGAGACAAAAAAAGTTCTACTTCATCGTGTTGGAGGGGACTTTTTTGATTCCCCATGGGTCGCAGGAGTGCGCAGGGAGGAGGCTGGACCCTTGGTGACAAGTGGGAAGGGGAGCGAGGTAAGGTAGACAACACGGGCTTCCATGAGGTTGTGCTTAGCGCTGTCTTCCCAGGATGAGACTAGCAGGAGTGGTTTGATGAAGGATACAAGTAACTTACTTCAGTGGCTTCAAAATTCACAAAATACTCAAATTCACAGTGCACTAGTGCTTTGGCTTGTGAAACGGTACCTGGTTTCGAGGAGGACGGTAGGACTGCTGCCAGAGACTTGAACCACTGCTCAGCTCAATGTTGTGCCCTTGTAGTGTTGAACGCTGGCTGTTTTAGAGGGTAGAAATAAGCACACAGTGAGTGAAATTTTGGAATATAGAATATTACTGGCAATATTACTCTTAAACTCGAGTCTTCCTCTGCTCTTGCACTGGCATGTGGACAGATTGTTAGTGTACGTTTGTTTTTTTTCCTTGCATACATCTTGTTTCTCTCTGTCTGGCCATATAATGGTGTTTTAATCCTGCTTCTGTTCTCTGTCTCTTGCTGAACCCTTATTTCCAGCTCTGGCCATGCTGTTGGAAAGATGCATGCTAAGCAGATGCAATGTTCCAGATGATGGGATAATTGGTGACCTGTGAAATGGTCATTTCGGTTCCCTTCCTTGCATGGTGGCAGCCGTAATAATCATGTACTGACCTGTCCAGTGATGTCCAGGTCTCCTTGCTGGATGTTACTAATTTAGAACCTTTCATATGCGTGCGCAAGACTTTCACTTCAATGTAAACAAAGTTATGCTGGCTATCAAGTTTTGTTTCAGCAGTTCCCTTGGGAGGAGTTGCACCACAGATACAGTGTAGTAGCTGATGCTCTGTAGTTAATGCGGATTGCACTGCTGGCTTTGAGTAGGTATAACATAAAATATGTGAGCCTAATTGAGGCCAAAAAGTTAGTCCGTTGGTTTTAATGTGATTAGGCTGTGCCTGGCTTATCTGAAGTTTGTTCGGCTCTGTTTTGGTCGTTGAGAAGTCTTTGGCTTCATTAGGAAGATTGTTTCTTTTACTCCTGAGCGTTACAACTTTATCCATATTAAGGAGCAGATGGAGTCTGAAGAACTTGTAGACCTTCACTGAGTAGTTTGTGCTGAGGAATAATCCTGACACTCCTGGAATAGAGGAGGGAGCTGACAGTATTCCTAATAACCATCTTTAAGGTAATGCAGTGTGACTTCTGTCTTCAGAAAATGGTAAACTCTTCTTTGATCCAGGAGTTGCAACTGGAAGGTAAGAGAGTTGCAAAGGGGAGGAACTTGAAACAGGCTGCAGCTGTTAGCTGGTTTCGTGGGGTTTTGTTACATATAAGGTAGAGGCTCCCGGCGCTGGGTTCCAGGTGTCCTCCTCCTGCAGGGTTTTGGAGCAGCTGTCAACAGACAGTGTGTAACTTGGGCGGAGTAAAACTGTTTCAAAGAACTGAATCTGTAAATGATGCAACTTTCTCTGTTTCTCAATGGGGTGCTTGTGATGCCCTGACAGTGAGGTTGGTTTCCTGGTTTGCTTTAGTTAGGGCTGCCACTGAGGCCCTGCTGTAGGAAGCCAGGGAGCCTTGTTCTTTATGAAGCTGGTAGAACAGCTGTAGCTCTATCCATCATTGGGATAAATAGGAGTCCGATAAAAGAGCCGAAAGCCTTCTTCCTTCATCTAACTGGCAAACGTAACCAGCATCCTTCGTTAGAAGCCCATCATTGAGTCTTGGTAAGTTAATTAGAGGATTTCTGAGGAGGAAAAAAAGTGCTCGCTTACATTTTTTTCTTGGGGTTACTTTTTCCCCTGCACAGAGAAAATATTTCCTTAGTCAGGTTGTTGAAAACAACTGACATCAAAGACGAGTTGTCCAAGAAAGCTTTGCCAGCCACCAGTTTGTTTTCCTGCCACCATTACCCCAGCCTGATGGCTGGCTGTAGCCCGCTGGGTCCAGAGCCTGCTCTCAGCAGTGTCAACGTGCCTTTGACGCAAGATGGCCACCAGGAATGCTGTGTGTAAATACCTTCAGGTTTGCTTATAACTGGTTCCTCTGAGAGCTATGGCCCGGTTTGTATTGGAGAAGGTGCCATTCCTTTGAGCGTTTGTTTACTTATTTATTGAGGTCAGCAAAGTGAAGACTAATTACAGGATTTAGACTAACAAGAGGCATCTGATGTATGAGAGCTCCAGAATGTGAAATTGAAAAGCTAAGTGGCTTCATGCTATTGTTTGCTTGATAAAAACTGCTAATACACAGATGACTCTTGAAGATTTTTGGTTTCATCATAGCCATTTACATTTTATTTAAGGGACACTTTGCATAATGTTCTGACCATGGGAGCTAGTCCAACAGTTTACAAGAGCCAGTCCTGACAACACAAATCTGGTATGAATTTCAGGAGATGCTCCTCAACTCTTTTAGAAAAAGCCATGAGACGAGTATTATGGCAAGTGACTTTTTATCACTGCCTATTCAAAAGACACTACGCTGATACACATCTCCTTTAATTTTCAAAGGCTTCGTACAAGTTCCAGGTGTTTGTATAGATATTAACCTTGAAAGTCAGACTCACTTTTTCAGGGCTGTCTTTGTCTTAAATGCAGAAATGTGTGTGTTCTGCTGAGCAGATTTGATTGGGGTCACACCAAACCTTCCAGGTAAAATAGCGCTGGCCACCACTCTTGCCAGTGATGACAAAAGGGGAAACATTCTGAAATGAAGGTTCCGTGAAATTGTACAGAACAGTACAACTGATTGGTGTGTAGTTGAAAGGAGATGTGTTGTAACTGAAGATAAAGTTGGTGCTGTACAATTCCAGGTCCTGTTGGCAGCAAACACGAACGGCTGGAGAGCTGCATGCTAATGAACCCGTGAAAGATAGGGAGAAAGCGGCTGTGGTGCTCCTGCCAAAGTGCTAATTCTTACCTTGGTTATGAAGATCAAGTGTCTTGTTCAGATTTAAAAATCAGTTTCTCTTATGCTTACAGTAAAAGGTTGAAGAATGTGGTCATAACTAGTCAATTAAAATGGCATTCTTTAGCGCTTTCCTGGCTTTATGCTAAGACCCAGGAAATGCTCTCTGCTTGCGGAGAGGCCAGCAGTGCAGGAGCAGCATTCATCAGTCTTTGTTAGTGCAGCGAGCTGCCTTGATGAACAGTTCATTAACCAGGAGAAGCAGAATCAGTCTTTTAATACACTTGCTATAGCAGTTAGGCCCTGACAGTGAGCAAAAAAACTCAGGAGGCCAGTCTGAGAGCTAAAACCTTGCTGCTGGTCTGAAACTAATCTTTTCCCCCTCCTTCCACAGGCCTTTGGGTAGCAGCATTCATTAAAATCCTTCTCTAAGCTGTCATTTAAGAGCACTGTGTAAGTAGGATCTCATGGCTGTTGAGCAGAGAGTTCAAACAGAACAAGCGGGACAATAACGTACACACTTAAGAAGAAACCTGTTCTGACTCTGCTAGGCATCCTCAAAATTCACTGTGGTATTAATTGTTTCATTGTAAAATGCGTAAGTTTGAGGTAACAGTTAAAACAAATAACCGGAGGCGTCTGGCAGCGCGTGGATCTCTGGCACGCCGCGCGTGCATTGGAATGGGGCAGACGTGTTTCCAGCAGTTCAGGCACGTTCTTCGGTAGCTTCAGAGGGCTAAAATTCACTATGAACAAATCAAAGTCTGTGGGATTTTTTCCCCTGGGGTGCTGGGAGGGGAGGGGGGAGTGGGCCAGATGAATCCATACCCGCTGTAGCTGCGGATCTAAGAGCTCGGTTTCTAGCAGGAGTAAAACCTGAGCTATTGCAGGATCCACCTTAGGACTCAGAATGGATTTACGCTGCAGCAAGCACACGGGGATCATTTGTTACTCTCCTCCTTCCACCCCCCCTTCCCCGCTTCTATTAGCAAAAGATTAGTTTGGGGTGGGGAGGGGGGGGGGGGTGGGGGAGTTACTGCTTCAGCCAAACATTTGGGGCTTCATGTAAAGCAGCCAGTAGTTGAGGCTTTGGTGCTCTCGTCTAGAGCCTGATCTCTTGTTCATCCAAGTCCTCCAGGAAATGAGAAACATAAGCTGCAGGTATGTTTGTGCGTATATGCAGAATGCTGCGTTTCTGGAGTGCCTGGAACACGGAGGCCTCTGAAACCCTGCACTCCTCCTCAAAATGGCTGCCAGATGTGTTGGCTCTATTGAATTCCCCGGAGCCTGACACCAGAAATGCTGAGGTTATTACCAGTTTGGTTCTTGCTGTGTTCTTCCTTCAGTCTTCCAGGGCACAGTGTTGCAAGACCGAGTGTGACCCTGGATGGCTGCAGTACCTGCGGAGGCTCTCTGTTGGCACGCTGGCGCGCTCGGGGCAAGGCTCGCCGGGACTCTGTTTAAACAAAGGAAGCGTGTTTGTTTTTACAGCTCAAGCTTGGGAGCCTGGGCTGGGATCCTGTGCCATTTCCCTGTGCTAGGAGCAAGATTCTGGAGGAAGGCAGCCTCCTCCCTTCGCTGCAAAGCACAGCTCTTACTGGCCAACAAATATGCATCTTATCCTCTCTGGCTTGTCAGTGCTGGAGACTTCTTAAAGCTTAACTTGGATTTGGGTTGATACTTGTCCGTAGGTGTGATAAATAGCGTAGAGACTCCTGAAGTGAACCGCAGTCTGGCTGCCTGTGCTCGCGTGGCTTCTTGGGCCGGTCTTGTAAGCTCCTTGCTTGTGTGGCCGCAGTACTGCTTGATCACCGTGCAGCCCAGTCAGTCCCAGCTGGATCCCCAGTCAGTGGGAAATGGAGCTTCCAGGTCCTGCGATAGCGCATCTGTCTGAGTGCTCAGCACAAGAGAGCAGCCTTGCTATGCAGCTGCCTCTAGCATCAGTGGGCAGAACTTTTTAAAAGTGTATCGTAAAGCCACGCTGCCTGGTAACTGGCTGTTTTTCTGACAGCATGTACACTTTTCCTGCAACAGTCAGCAGTTTGCTGAAATAACAAATCTTAATGATAAAGAGGTGTTGGAAAGTGCTTGAGCTAGTAGTAGGATCTGTAAGGAAAGCGTATCATCTAACATATGCTGCTCTGCCTTTAACTGAGGAAAAATGTTTCTCAAAATAGTCATCCTTACTCCTTCATCTCATTTGGTTTATTTCTAGATCAAAATGAGAATGTCATTTCGATGTGATACAGCTTTTATAGTAAGCGCAGATCCATATGAGTAGGATGTATCTTGTGCTTCATAGCCAAGGCAAGCTGTATATGGTGACACTTTTAAGAGTATTTGGGTTGTCTTAAGATAGAAAGTGGTTTCCACCATTAAGTAAGTGTGCCCAGGGATGGAGTACATGGGAGGCAGTGGGCAGACTTCATGGCAGCTTGTTCAGTTGAATTGCACTGCAAATTCAAGGGATGGAAATGCCGAGATACATGGCTGTGCTTGCTGCACGGGAATCTGTGCAGTCTTACGTGGAGTAATCAAGTTATTTAAGGAGTCATTGGTGTTAGGGGGGAAGGTATGTGTGTTGCACACAAGTGAATCTTCCATTTATCTTTGCTGTTCAATTCTAAGAAATCGTGGAGGTGAGGTGGGTGTCATGGAAGACTTGGAGGTGTCTTCCTAAGTGGATGTACGGGGGAGCAAAACTGGGGAGTATCACCATAAAGAAAAGGAGGAAGTGCCTGGGAGCAGAACCTGCGGAGCTACCCGGACTCAGGCTGCATGTACGTGAGAAGAGGCATTCCAGAAATAACAGTAAAGCATTGCTTTGTATTTCTCTTGTAGCAACCCTCCGCTCAGTGAGGAAATGCTGCCTCCGGGGGAGTGGATGTGTCACCGCTGCACTGTACGCCGCAAGGTAAAACCTCTCTTAACAGTCATGATCCCTGCCCTTCTGATTGTCCGTTTGAAATGTGAACGCTGTGTTTTATACCTTCCTCTTCCCTTAATACCACCAGAGTTTGCTCTTTGTGCTCACAGTTGTGAAGGGTTTTGTTAGGAACAGGCTTAAAGAAAACTAAGGGGTCTTGATGAGACCCTCCTGGTATTTTTAACCTTTTTTTGTGGTAGGAACCACAAAACTGAAGTGCCTGATATGTTCTTGTCAAGCCGTGCCTTTTAAATTGTTTTCCTTCCCCCCACATCTGGAAAGGAGGCGTAGCTGAGGCACAGAGGGAATGGCTCCCATGCTCGAGGAGGTGAGCTGTCTACAGGCGAAACAGGAGTCATGTCAATGCAGCTTTGGCATCGGTGTTGTGATTCTGGTTAGTGTGTGTTTTTTTAGAAGTGTGACTTCACAGCAGTTGCACATCAGCAGAGGGTGAAATCACAGTGAGTTATGATTTCCTGGGCTGTTGAACAGGATGGGGAGGAGGTGATTGGGTAAGATTGTGGCTTGTCTTTTTTTTTTTTCCTTGATGCTTTTTCTCCAGGAAGCTGTCTTGCACAATGTAAACATTTTATTGCTGTGACTACGTAAGACTGTGTAGCAGAGGGCTTAGAAACTGCACCAAACTATCTAGCAACTGTTCCCTTGAAGTGACACCCAAAGCAAATCAGAAGAAAACTGTGTACTCAGCCTTTAGTCCTGAAGCAATTGCCTTGTTATGTTTCCAGGGTACTGTTCTGCCATCTGCCAACAGTAAAAATGAAGGTCACAAACCTAAAAAAAAATAATAAAATTAGCTAAAAAAGAGAGAGGGAAAAGAAGGAAAAAAAAAATCCCTAACTTTTCTGTATTAAAAATTGCCTGATAACACTTTGCTCCGTTTACAGACCATTTTAGTGATTGAGTAGATTGGTTCATCCACGTTGGTGATGCTGTCTGGCACCAGAGCAGTGCACAGTTGCCCGTACTTGGCCATGCAGCGTACCCTCCTGTTGCAAAATGGATCTCGCGGTGCTTGAAATGTATTGTTTTCCTCTGCTGCAATTCTCCCTGCCCACCTTGTTCAAGATTCCTGTCATCAAGAGATAGCAGAGTGTCATCTGTATATTGTGCTTGTATTCTCAAGCTGACCTGCTCGTTCCGTAATGGATTTGGATACACTGCTGGGGTTAATAGATTGCCTCGACAATGAGCAGCCTACCGTGGAGTTTCTCAGTGTTGGCTAGCAAAGGAAACAGAGTTGTCTGATTTGTCAGGTATTTAGGACTAGATGCTGTGAAACATTGTCCTGATCTGGACTCAAATATGGCTATTTTGAAAGGAGAGAGGCACACTAATTTTCTGCCCCATACTTGGTTCCCTTCAGCTGTTTTGTCATCTGTACGTTAGCTGCAATCATTGTTTTTGCTAGGTCAAGGCTTTTAATGACTTAAATGGGGGAAGTTGTAGTAAGTGGCTCAAGTCTTTTCAGATGCTATTTGTCTTCGATTGCATATTTGTCAAGGTTGATGTGCTTTGTTTGTGGCCTCCGTGATAAGCCTGCCTATTCATGTCGTGCAGAAGCGAGAACAGAAGAAAGAGCTGGGGCAGGTAAATGGATTGGTGGACAAATCTGGGAAAAGGACCACCTCCCCCACCAGTGACGCAGACCTGTTGGACAGGTCTAGCAGCAGCATCAGGGCTAATGCGCATGCCAGGATCTTGGAAAGGAGAGCAAGCCGGCCTGGCACTCCCACATCCAATGCCAGCACGGAGACCCCCAACTCAGAACAGAATGATGTCGATGAGGACATAATTGACGTGGATGATGACTCTGCCATTGCAGAAATGGACTGTGGGCAGCCCCAGCTGAAGCGACCCTTTGAGCTTCTTATTGCTGCTGCCATGGAAAGGAACCCAACGCAGTTCCAGTTGCCGAATGAACTGACCTGCACCACAGCACTTCCAGGTGAGCGATGGCTTATCTAGTGTTGGCGAAGGTGTCCACAGCTGCGTCCTGTTGCCATCTTGCCTGTCTTCCCTCTTGACTCCTTGGTAGTTGTGGCTCCACTGATGCTCACTGGTGTAAGCAGAGGGTGCAAAAGCACCCCTGGTCCTCCTCCAGCTGTCCCAACAGCAGGTGGCCTCTCAGATGTGAGTTGTGGGGACAGTGCTACTACACGCTACATCTAATAGTCAAAATACTTGATTTTGTTTTATGATATGATAATCTAGTAACAAAGTAATGACTTCATGTATAGGATGCCACTGAAATGATTAAGTATAAAAGATACCTGCCTCTAAGGCAGTCTCTGTCACTTAAGGCTAGATTTAGTGGTTGATAAGGGTTCCTTAAGCAGCTCTTTTTGCCTCTTCTGTTTGCTTCTGCCTGAGATGATTATGTGTATTTACCAGAAAGCAAATCTCTGCCATGTGGGTAACCCAAAGCCTTTTAAAATTTACTTTCAGGTACTAGTAAGAGGAGGAGAAAGGAAGAAACCACAGGAAAGAATGTCAAGAAAGCACAACACGAGTTAGACCACAATGGTTTGGTTCCCTTGCCGGTGAAAGTCTGCTTCACATGCAACAGGTACTTGACTCTTCCAGGGAAGCTGGTTGGTGTAGCTGCACCTTTCACAGGAGCAGAGTTCTAGCTGAAAAGCGTAGATGACCTGTTCCTTTCCCCATTCTCCTTCATTACTTGCTTACAATCCTCTAAACAAATAGGGGAAATGATCATCTTTGCTAAATAACAGATGTTTAACCATGGCGAGTGTAGGTGTGGCATCTGCACCCCTGCGTGGCTGTAAAGGGTTTTAAAATGTAGCCTGAAGAGAGTGAGCCATCTTGTCTTCAGTATTTTTCTACTAAGAAGAATTCTAAAGTGATGGTGGTTTAGAACACAGAGATGGTCCTTTGTTGATGGTGGTTTAGGAAATGGGGATGGTCTTTTGTTTATGGTTCATGGAGGAAGTATGCGAAGAGGTGACCTTTAGGAAATAGAAGTCTTCTGAGAGAGATGTAAGCCCCAGGCAAATAGGAGTATTGTGCTGGAATAGTACACCTGAAAACTAGTACCAAATACTGCTGTTTTTTATAACTGCATAAAAAATGCACAGATAAATCCCAATTCAAAATGTCAGTGAAAACTAAAAACTTTATTTCAGGAACCCAGTCAGTGAGTTCCTGGAGGTGGGCTGGAGACTCAGGTGGGCTTTTGTGGAGAACAGCTGTTGACTTTGTCATAGAGTGAAGACTTTAAAGCCTGGGGAATCAGATGTAGTGCCCTTCTGGAGTGTGAGACTTGTTCTGAGAACATCTTCTTGAAGTAAATGTACCAGCTTCACACAAGATTCATCTGAGGTTAATAATAATAACTTAAATCTGAGATTTCCTTTTGGTCTCTGAATTTGGCTCTAAATGAAGCCAGTCACAACTAATGCACAAGGTCAACTTGAAAAGTTGCTTATATGAATCTGACAGGTGCTTACAGCTTTTCAGCAACGGCATCTCTTTCTGCCAGAGGACCTCTTGCACCGAGAAACCCTCATGTGCATGGGCAAGTCCTTTTGCCTTGAGTGCGTCTTGCAGAAGGTCTGTATAGATCGAGTCACAAATCTGAAGCCCGATTTTAGGTGCAAGTAATGTAGTGCAGGAGAATTGGTGGGGGAAGATAAGCCGAAGTGGTTAGTCAAGCTTGCCTGCGTGTTCGGTTTACACCCTGTATTCTGTACGGGAAATAAAATATGGCGCTCTCTTTGCAGGAGTTGCAGAGTGGCACCTCTAATTCAGTGTGATTATTGCCCACTCCTGTTCCACATGGATTGTCTGGAGCCACCGCTTACTGCCATGCCTCTGGGTAGATGGATGTGCCCAAATCACATAGAACACGTGGTGGTAAGCAGGACTATGATTGCAGTATGGTAACCGGATGCTGGAGTGGAACCTGGCAGGTCCATTAAAGGACAAAGTACAACAAATGTAAAACAGCTTCTGAGCTCTTATTGCTCCTTGTAACGCTTGTAAAGCTCCTGCTGCAAGCAACGCACTCTCCAAAGGAATATGATGCTGCTATCTGCAATAAAATATAAAGATGGGGGAACTCCTTCCTGTAACTGAAGCTGACAGCTCAGACTGTGGCTCACTGACAGCTTGTCTAGTTTTCGGACTGGACTCCTTAAGATCTAGATGAGCTTCCAGAACTGTGATACAAAGCAGCACAGTGCTACAAATAGGGGAAGTAATTCTTTGCATGCTTAACTCAAAACCACTTTCATTCCAAGAGGGAGTTTTCATTTGTGGAAAAGCAGTGTGCTTGAGACTTAAATACTCAGGAAACAGGGGGCTGAAACAAAGGGCTTGTGCCCAGACAAACTGCTTCTGAGAGCATTGATGCTGCTTAGTAGGCCTCTAAATGCTTTTGTATTCATCTCCAGCAAAGTGCCCTTTAACAGAAATGGTTAGCGCTGCAGGAAACAAATAGTCTAAAGCTGAGCTGATGCTGTACTGCCAGTGCTACGAAGCATTATGAAAGTCTTAGGGTACATTAGAGTGACCCACAGATCCCTAACTCCTGTGGCATTATCTGATCACCCAGCTGAACCAGAAGAACTTGACCCTGAGTAATCGGTGCCGAGTATTTGACCGGTTCCAGGACACCATATCTCAGCACGTTGTCAAAGTGGATTTCTTAAACCGCATCCATAAGAAACATCCTCCGAATCGCAGAGTTCTTCAGTCGGTAAAGAGAAAAGGTTTGAAGGTATGTGGAAACAAGTAGGTGTCAGTGAAACTCCCCGTGTATGTATTCCAGTTCGGAAGGGAAACCAGCACGCCCCGTAGGCATAGCCTCTTGGGGCAGGAGGAAGAGGGTGGGGTCTGAATGAATGTGTTGGTGAGAGGTCTGGGAGTCAGCAGTTAACGTTTTACTACACGTAAGAATTAAGAAGCTGTTTTTCCACCAACCATAAGGCTCAGCTATTGCAAGCAAGCCTTTAAAAACTAGCACAAGCATAGAAAGTACAACGCAAAACCTCCTGAAGGTGGCCTTACAGTCAGAATTGGAGCTGCTGCATGTTCTGTGTTAAACTCCAAAGAGTATTTGCTGCCAGAATGTCTGAAAAATGCCATACAGGTTTCCCTTCGTACTTGGCTTTTTTTGCAAGACTACTTTTATGTTGTAGCCACCACGTTGTGCTGAAGTCATGCCTGACTTAAGAGAATAAAAGCTATTAATTTCAGCCTAGCCGCATCAATTTAAAGTACTCAGTCCTTGAAACTTCTAATGTATTGTCTGCAGGGCTCCTTTGGGTCAGAAAGCAGCAAACACAAAGCGTAATGCTGGTTAGGCACTTTGTTTAACTAGTCATTCTTGAGTAATTTTTCTCATATGTGATCTTCTTTCTCTACAATGTAGGTTCCTGATGCTATAAAGTCCCAATACCGGCTTCCACCCCCGTTACTTGCGCCTGCAGCAATTAGAGATGGCGAGCTGATCTGTAACGGGATCCCTGAGGAACCCTTGCAGAAGCACCTTTTGAACACTGAGCACTTAGCCAGCCAGACAGAACAACAGGAGGTAAATGAAGTCAAATGCTTGGACCCTGTCTGTAGTTGCTTTGGTACAAAGATCCTCTTCCATTTCAGTCATGATCAGAGCAGTTGTCTAGGAAACCAGTCTCAAAATCATGTCTGAAGGTGATAGCTTGTCTTGTCTTTGACACCCTTGCCCGTTAAAACTCCATTTTGGCTTTCCAGGTGAAATGTAAAACTCCTCACTTGACACTTCAGGGAAGTGGTGAAATAGTCTTCTGGTCTTAAGAGTGGCATCGAGGGCTTTCTGTCTAGATGTCATTTTTAGTTCCTGGCTAAGGGAAAATGCTTTCCACTTTGATTATGTAAGGCTGCTCTCTTGACACATTTATTTGTTTGTTAACGTCACATTTCTGAGCTGCTTTTTATTGCTGATTGAATTGGACTTTTAAATCAAGGTCAAATGAGTGTTTAAATCCCGTATGAAACTTCTTGCCAGATTCCGCAATGTGAAGGAATGTTGCTTTGCAATCAGTGGTATAGTCGAGTACTTCTCTTGGCTCTGGCGGGGTTCTTCTGTGTGGCAGGTGCACATTCACCGTGGAGCTTAAAACTTTGAATAAATCTTTCGGTCATCCCCTACTTCGTGTAAAAGAAAAGGTGCTCCACCCCAGCTTTGTTAGGTGACTCCCTGTAGCTTGAGGTGGATCAGCGTGTCTTTCCAGCATGCTACAGAGTAAGCTGGAGGATTTTGTTTGGAGAGAAGCCCGTATTGGTAAAAGATGTGTTTGTAATTAGCTGGAGAGTTGCAACACTTAGCAGGTGAAGAGAAGGAAAAGTTTGGAGGTGAGGAAGTGCATCTGCTGCTTTTTCCCTCCTTTAATCTCAGCTTGTCTGTGTACTGTCCCCAGCACAGAGATAAACCGTACCTCATTTTGGTTGTGCTTTTGTACCTTTGGACAAAGTTTTCTTCTGATTCTGGATGAGCGTCAGAGCAGATGCTGTAGTTCCAGGCCGCATCTTGAGCGGTCAGCAGCACAGTGAGGCAGCTGCATTTCTTCCAGCTGGGTGAACGATGGAGTAACTGTTGAGGTTTGGAGCACTGTCTGCCTGTGGGGCTAACCTGCACCTTTTTCTTCCTCCCAGTGGCTCTGTAGTGTTGTTGCGCTCCAGTGCAGCATATTGAAACATTTATCTGCTAAGCAGATGACTTCGCTTTGGGACTCTGAACAAACAGAGAAGGCTGATATTAAGCCTGTTATTGTGGCAGACGGCTCACTCGCCAACCCTTACCAGGCAGCTGACAAGGCACCCACACCTTCCCTCTATTCCATGTCATCCTGCACCTCAGGGATTACCACCCAGAATTCCTTGAGCTCCTCGCAATCCCAGCAGACGTTGTCACAGGAAGATGTCAACTGCAGCTCTTGTATAGATAAATCCAAGAAGGTGTCTTCTTGCGGGACTTCAAATGGGCCGACAGCCTCTGACATTAAAGTAAACGGTCCTCATTTCTATGGCGTTTCGTCCGAATCTTCAGCACAGTTGACTGACTCCCAGAGGCTAATGGCATCTGGTAACACAATACCTGTTTTGTCTCATCGGCAAACGTGGCCTCGGCCCCTCACGCCCCCAGCGACTTGTGGACTTATGAATCACACCGTTGGAACCATTGTCAAAACGGAGAACGTAGCAGGACCCGTTTCTTGTGCACAAAGGGGTTCTGTGCCAGTCACGAGTATGCCTACGTCCATATCAAGCTCCTGTGCCAGCCTGGAGACCACCAGCACTTTGCAAAGAAAGAATGTGCAGACACAGATAGGACCGCCGCTGACGGCAGACCTGCGATCGATGGGCTCCCCTCTGACGGCCACGAGGGCTCTCACCCCTCCGCAGGCTGCAGGAGATGGGATCTCTGCTGTTGGGGCCGCCAACAGATTCTGTTCACCAGCACCACCTTCAGGTACGTGCCGAACAGCTGATCCGGGCCCCGGGGCTGAGAAAGTGTTCAGTCTAAATGTTATTCGGAACCTCAAGGCTGTAGCAATATCCCCTCACTTAACTGGGATTTGGGTTTTCCATGGAGAGCCAGGAGAAGTTTCTGAAGCCTCTTCTGTCTTAGGTCCCTTCATGGGAGCCACGGGATGTGTTTTTGCTGGCTGCATATACCTGAGGGGAGCTCTGTCCTGAGAAGCAGGACAGTAAATCAGTTTAATTTTGGAAAGCGACGGTAGTTTTAAATTAGAAGTCTTCAGCTGTGCAGCCTTGATGTTGGAGAAATACGGACTTGGGAAGCTGTAGCCTGTTTAGTATCTGCTAGTCTGATAATAAAGAGTTGTTGGGATTGGATATCTGTGTCCTGAGTGGTACCCAAAAACCTTGCTGTTCAAGTGCATATACCCATTCTTCAGTATAAAAACATCAAGTCAAAGATACTGATAGCTGAAAGTCAGAGTTACTGCCTATAACACAAATTTTGCTGGAGTAAGCTTTCACTTAAAGCATTCTCTTTTTCTTCCCCTTCCCCACACCAGCTCAAACTCGTAAAAACCCTTTGTGCAGGTTGGGGTTGAAGCAGGCGCTGGAAAGCATGCGACAGAGCTGTCGCTTCTCTTGCAGTTCCTAGCTGCTCAGTGGCAGGCTTGCCTGGTAGTAGCTGCGATCTGGTGATTGCAAGCAACAGAAGCAATATCTTTTTATTATTCTTCTTAAAACTCCTTAATGAGTATCTTTTGAGCTTTACCTCATGTTTGGAAGCAGTCCCCGGAGTACTTGGCCTCCTTGCTTACTGCTGAACAAACTTGGTTACTCTGAGGCTGCTAGTTTGACCATGCCCTGCTTAGAAATGCAAGGCTGGGAGAAGTTTTGGTAGAGGAAATGAGACCATACTATAGAAAACTTCTTGCTTGTGGTTTGAAGAGCGCTGCAAACCCTACATAATTTTGCAGTTACTTAAGATGTTAAGTAATTGCTTTTGGTGCAAAGCTTGCTTTCTACAAAATGCAGATTCAAACATCATTTTGGTGCAGTGTCTCTTGGGAAAGGTGTAAATATTTAGATTTTCCATCTAACACAATGCATATCTATATTTATAACAAATCATGGTGTGCAGATTTTGTTGCTGAGTACAAAAATACAAATCATTCATGACCTTTTTTTTTTGCCATAAATTTCAGGCGTATAGTAGTTCTACTTCTAAGCAAACCAACTCAAGAAGATCTCGTATCAACAACGCATTAAAGGGATTTTGTTGCCTGCCATTTGTTGTTGCTTCTTTCAGCTGCATGGTCACTGCCAAAGCAGTAGGATTTTATTTTGTAAATAATAAAATCTGCTTATGACTGTCACATTCTTACTAGATGGTGAAATACACCCCAGACTTGATAATTGTGCAGAAATTGAAATGTGGCAATTGTACTTTTTATGCATGTTCAGACCTAGATGAGCTACTTGGCAAATGTCTCTAGGTTTAGTAAGCTCTTCAAGCTCCTGGGGACTTGGTGCTCATCTTTTCAGTCTCTGTAGGACATCACTTACACTCTGTCATCGCTGCTGCTTCAAACAGGGAGTAGGAGCTTAAATGTATAGGTCCAAAATCCCTCTAACAACTGGAGGTGAGAGGCAGAAGCTGGCAGTTGGCTCTGTGTTGGAGGCGCACGCTAGGCCTTCTGGGAGAAGAAAGCTGATGGCCTCTAATTCAGGCCTTTTTCAAAGCATGACTATGAGCAAAATTAGTCATTCTGAGCAGCTTGGAAGCGAAGTGCAGCCTGAGGGCTGGGTGCATGGCTCACGAACGTCACAGTGACATATCTTCTCTGCACCATCTTTCTCTGTAGATGGTAAGGTCAGTCCCAGCACCTTATCCATAGGAAGCGCTTTAACTCTACCCTCATCACTCACTTCAAACTCTGCAGCTATGTTGGACCTCACCAGTTCCCTGAAAGCGTTTATGGATGGCGGTGAGTATTTAGTTCATTACCGGTCTCTGCTAGCCCTGTGTGTTTGCTTCCCTACAGCATTCGGGCTCTGCTTGAGGAAAAGTTCCAGAGATAAAAGAAGGGTTGCAGTCAGGTGAAGGCGGGGCTGGGTATACATTACCTTAAATATGTCACATGCTTCCCTACCTGTAGTGTTGCCAAGGCAGCAAGGCCAATGAAGTGTTTCTGCCTGAAGCTTTTCTGGGGAACGATCACAAAGCTATTGCACGGGCTGCTTTCCAGGTGGAATTCACATGCAGAAACATGCAGCCCTGCCATGTTGCGGTGCTAGCTGCCATCCAGAGCTGGTCCTGACGGATGTAAAGTCCGGCAACAATAGATCTTGTAGTCGAGCAGTCACCTGAGCGGTGATGCTCTAATGGGTCAGTTAATTTTTCTGATTTATTTCTGCTTCTGTCAGTCTTCTCCTAGACTGGCCCATTTTTTATTTTCCTTTTGTTGCGCTTGGCAAGAAATGCCAAACCTTAGCGGAGTGACTTCAGGAGGAGGAGATTGCTGAACATCAGCCATCGCTAGCGTAGCGAGGCTGTTGCCAGAGACTTCTACATCTGAAGAACAGCCTTTCTGGCGTTGCCAGTGTGACCCTCTTTTCTTGGGTGAACCCCCAGCTGCTCAGCCTGCCCAGACTACCTCTCTGCTATCGGGAAAGGCCGTTACAGCTCTGCTTCTTCTGCTTGCTGTTTTAACTGTCGCTGATGTGGAGAAAGCTCTTGGAAGAAGAGGTTAACCAGCCTACTTGCTGCCAGAAAGCAGACCTCTGTAGGGCTTTACAAATATAAATACTTCAAAGCTATCAGCAACAGATCTGCTTTAAAGCTTGTTAATAATATTGTCTGAATTGCCTTGTTTGGTTTAATTGACCCCGCTACAAAAGCGCGTGACTCAACAATGAACCTGCAGCAGCTTCAAAGGTGGTTATGGCTTTCCTCTGTAACGTAGGGTTAGACTTTCTAACCAGATAATGGAGCTTCACAAGAAGGATCCAGCCTGCTGCCCAAAGGGGCGTGATGTCCACCTCTGCAGACCTGTTCTGAACCAAACCAGCAAATTTCCAACTTTTATCAGTCCTTGTTGCCCTAAACTTCTGCTTGCTGCCTCAGTTGTAGCTCTCTGGCCATTGCTGGCACTCTCCTCACACACTGCTCATGGGAGATGATATGAAGTGATAGATCACCTATATGTAAGATTCTTGATATTGCAAAATTTGTCAAGTCTTTGCTATTGAAGCAAATGGCAAGTTTGAAAGCGGGACAGTTAAATCCACTGCAGCTCAGATTGCACCATTTCCATGAATAACTTACTAATTGCTTTTTGTTTATTAACAGAGATTGAGATAAATATGCTGGATGAGCAGCTGATCAAGTTTCTGGCCTTGCAGAGAATACATCAGCTCTTTCCTTCCAAAGCTCAGTCTCTAGCAAGCAGTGTCAGTTCCCATCAGCAATCTCCTGTGGGAAACCACATTGAAGGTAAGAGCAGCCCTAGAATAGTTGGTTTATGTTGAGCTTTTTGGCACTCCCTTGCCCATTCGTTGAAGGAGATCTCCCTCTTCTTCTGGTATCTGTCTGATGCTGCCTTTCACGTTTCTTTCCTCTCATCCCCTGCTCTGGATATCCACTGACCAGAAACTCCTTCAGGTCCCTCTACTTAATTATTTACAAATTATGGCAATGAAAACACCTTCAGTAGCTTCTGATTTTCTGCTGGAAATCTTTAGCGAAGTTGTGTTTTATTCATCTTAAAATTAGCAAGAGATGGGAAGGTTCAGCTGCTTTTGTTTTTTCCCCTCACCTTTGAGATGGGCAAGAGAAATATATGAATTCCTGCTCTCTCTTTCTGGAGAAATTGCTTGCGAGACAAGCACACAAACTGGAGGAACTGGGGTACAAAATTTGTGTGTGACATTGTCATTGCCCATTCAGAACAATGTCACTGTCAAGCTGAAATGCTAAATGCAAGTAACGCAAATAATGGAAAACAACTTGCGCTTCTGTTGGAAACCTCCAGATTCCTGAGTTCAGCATTGGCTTTGTTTATGGTCACTGGTGTTGGCATGCTAACACCTAGGGGGAACGTGGCTTCCTGATCCTCTGCATGCAGCCAGCCCGTTTAATCTGCTTTCAAGCACTAACTGGACAGCCTTGTTGTGGGAGCAGTTGTCTGCTCCCCCTCTGCTAGCCCTGGGGGTAAATATCCACGCTAAGATCTTTGGAAGTCTGCTAGCAGTCTAGTAACCTTCTGAAGCTCTGTGCTTGCCTGCTCGCTTTCTGCTGTAGCATCACAGCATTCTCTAAATGCTTTGTCGATCTTTTGAACGCTGCTGCAGGACGCAGCACCAGGCTGTGATACGAGCTGCATTCCTGTGCTGCTCATAACAGACAAGTTCTGGAAATTCTTCAGCAGTCTGCCTTTCAAAAGGCAGATCGATGCTGTCTTAACCCATCACCCTTTTTGGGCAGGAACGATGCATCAGGCTGACTGTTTAGCATTGCTGATGAAATATTAGATCCAAAACCTTTAGTGAGCCCTGTTGAGCCAGCAGAGCCGGACAGCTGAAAGGACTTGTGTTGGGCAGACGTGGGAACCTGCACACTTCAGCTGTGTTGTGCTGCGTGTCCAGTGATGCCACTGAGTGTGGCCAGTGTTCTTGATGTAGGTGACTGCAAACAATCTGTGGTAATCCTCATGTTCCGTTCTTTGATTTCACACTCTTGGTGTAAAACTGTCAGGCAGATGTGGTATCAGGAGGGGCCTAAACTCTGCTTATAAGGGGCTTATCCCCCAAAAAAAGACAGCTGCTGAAGTCCTGGCTAGGCCTGTGTGGTCCAGAGTTTGGTATCTGTTCCACGGGAGATGGTTTTCTGTCCAGTTCATGTGGATGTGTGAGAACGTGTGATTTGAACTTGGCTGCCAGGGAGGCTGCTCTGGAGGCTCAGCCCCGGACCAGCCCTTGTCGAGTGTGCCGGAGGGACCGACCTGCAGGTGGAGGAGTCCATGGGGTAAATCAGCCTGTCCTGGGAGCTGGGTTGGTCCCTGGACAAGCCCCGTCTGTTCAATGCATGTGTTTTTCCTGCAGCTTCACTGGAAGTGAAATTGCAGCTGTTGTGCTGGTGAATGTCACCAACTTTGCATTTTTTTTAAGTGGCACTTTGACAGCAAGACTTGGCTCTTTGATTACCAAAGTAGAAGAGATTAAGAAAGAAGCTAGTGGTAGGAGGCTTGCGTTTTCCTCAGTGTGGCTCCATTGTGCACGCTCGCTATTAACGTTCCCCCAGTTGCATGGCTTGCGTGGGTTACTGGAGAGAGCAATTTTCTCTGATGACTGGCAAAACGATGTTTAATGCACAAACATTCCTAGAGGGCTGGGAATTGGAGTTTAGGCCAAAGCTGACTGCATCCTCCTTTAGGATCTGTGCCTTCTGTAGAGTCCAGCGCTGGGGACACTGGGGTCAAGCAGCCTTCGCAGCTGATAACATTGTTCAAGTAATTTCTCTTTATCTTGCAGCGCAAAGAAAGGAAGTGCAAGCCCGGGCGGTGTTCTATCCTCTGATGGGCTTAGGGGGTGCAGTCAATATGTGCTATCGAACCCTCTACATTGGGACAGGTGAGTAGCACTTTTCCTGCCCTGACCTTTGAGAATCAGGGTGGTTCTCCCTGACCCACCCGAAGTGTTTGCCAAGTGGGTGTTGAAGAAAACGGACCCATTGTGGCCGCTTGTACTGGGATTCTTCGCTACGTGAAATTCCTCGTCCCGCTTGACTCTCTTTTTTGTGGGGTTGCACCTTTGTAATGTGGCTGGTGCCAAAATTAGTGCAATGGCTGCCCTGGAGATTAATGCCTGACTGATGGAGAGAAGACTTACAGTTTGCTTGCAGGTTTCATTTCTTTCTGCTTAGATTCTTCTGGTGCTCTGGATAGACCCAGTAACTGTGAAACGCTCTTCAACCTTCATAGAGCTGCTAGCCTCCCCTTCCCCCACTGAAACTTTGTTCTGTTCGGTGGCTTATCGCAGCATTATTCATGCAGTCCTGGGAGCGCGGACAAAGGCAGTTGCTCCCCTGTTGTTTTGCTAATTGAAGTTTAATTCTGTCTGTTGTTCTCTGCTGCCTGACAGTTTTGGGTTTTTTTTTTTTCTTTTCTGAAATGAACGGAGTCTGTTTTGTCCTCCCAATTGACAGGAGCTGATATGGATGTGTGCCTTACAAGCTATGGTCACTGTAACTATGTGTCTGGCAAACATGCCTGCATATTCTATGATGAGGTGAGTGCCTGAGTGGTTTGGGTTGGTTTTTTTTTATTATTTTTATTATTTGGCATGCATGGCAGTGGGAGCTGGAGATGCAGGCAGCAGGTTGTCTTTGTGTGGTGCTCCTTTGTGGACTACAAAGTAAGAGCCAGGGCTGTGAATGGTTTCACTCCAGCGAAGGCTGCGTCAGCGTTTTCTGTCATACCCTTTTCTGAAGCACAGAGCTCTGCCAGCATGATTTCTGTGAGCTAACTGCCTGTGGACAAAGACTGACCACAAGTAAGCACTGTCACTGCTGGTGTCTAGGGAAAGAAAAAGTCATAGAAATGGTTTGATACTTTTTTTTGATCCAGCTGCGTTGTTAATAAAAGCTGAACTTGATGTGTCTACATCGAACCTTAGCTGGAACAAACTGGGCAACTGCTCCGAGCCTCTTGCTTTCAGGTGTGATGGTGATGCAAAGTGTTTGTGTCCATCTGCAGTACTTTGTATAAATTATTTATTTAACTAAAATTTCCGTTAAGCTCTCGGCATAAACAGAGGTCTGCAGTTGCTTCTTAACTACAGTCCAGAGATTAGTTTGTTCTTGAAGTAAATAGCCTGGCAGGTCTGCCAATAAAAGCGCCGCTGGAGATGTCTCTTAGCATGGAAACAGTCTTTGAAGCAAGATAGTCTTTTATATCACCATTTGTCAACCAGCTACTGAGCAGGATCCAGGATTAGCCCGCAGCCGGCTTTATCCGTTCCTCCAGTGCACTACAAGCTATGGAACACACTCAGTAATGGGATCCAGACCTTTAATCTGTGTTGAAGCATCTCCTCACAGTGGTCAATCCTAAATCAGGCTCTAGGCGCTGAACTTCTTCCATGCTCCAGAAGGCCGCCTATGGCTGTGGTCGCTCTCGAGGGAGAATTCTCCCTCCTTAGCTCTGTCTGCTGTTTCTGCTTCTGGCCGTTGGCAGCTCATGCTTGGCCTTGGCCTCTGCAGTCTAGCAGGTTACTTGAAAACTTACTCCCCTGTGCTCGGGGAGTTTTTGTAACTTGATTAAGGCTCTGTAGTCTCTGGGAGACAAGGTCTTCGGCCCTCAGATGACTCCCTTGAGCTAACCTGAAATCTCCTCCACTCCGTCAACATCCTCTACAAAGCTCAGTTGAGCGTGATGCTGCTTGTGTAACGCTGTAATGTCACGGTAACGTCTCCTGGCATTTCAGCGTCTGCAAAAGGCCTGTAAATCCCAGACCGTCTCTATCTTGCGGCTGCTGCAGCACGCTGGCATCCCTCTTGCCATCTTGTGTCTGCTTTCCAAAGCACATCCCTTCCCTGCTAGGCACAGGTCTTGGGCCAAGTTTGCATCTAGTGTGCCTGTTAAAATGGTGTGCTGGCTTTGTGAGAATCAGCTTGAATCCCTGTTTCCAAAAGATGTGTTGGTCCAAGTGCAGTAGGTAAAATCCACTTCTCTTCAAAGCTGCTTTGGCCCTCCTTCCCTGCCAGGAAGCATCCTGGGAAACAGCTCTTGCTGAAAAGCCGGCTGTTCCGTGAGCGTGAGCTCACGAGGTTTGGGTTGGTGGTCTCTGAAGCTGGAGGATATTTTAACTGCTCTTATTTAACCATCAACAGTGGTAGGGAGAGCGGGGTTGTGTTTCTGTGCTCCAAAGGCGTCTATCAGCAGAAGCCTTTCTGACTTGATGTCTCAATTCCCTCTTCCTCTTTTCTCAGAATACGAAACATTACGAGCTGTTGAACTACAGTGAGCATGGGACGACCGTGGACAACGTTCTGTATTCGTGTGACTTCTCGGAGAAGATGACGCCCACTCCTCCCAGCAGTATTGTTGCCAAAGTGCAGAGTGTGATAAGTGAGTGTTGTGACAGTGCCAGTCCCGTGTAACGCCCCGGGGAGCTACTGGAGGGGGACAGGAGCGGGTGCCAATCGATTCCTTGTGGGTTCCCCTTGTTCTGCAAGCGGCTGGTGCACCTCTTGCAAAAAGGGGAGCCTTTCCACGTGCCTTGGTCTGGGTTACATGAAATCTTCCTCTGCGGGCCTGCGGAGTGCTCCGCTGTGAACCCCACTCCTGCCTCCGGCACTGGAGTTGTCAGGCAGGGACCCTGAGCTTGGTTATCAGCTGTGGCAAGCAGACGGTTGAGAGCTGGACTGAAGGCTTTTCCTCATGCTTGTCCTCTCCTCCCAGGCTGTGAGGAAGCCATCTGGGCTGTGCTACAGGCATCCCATCCCCACATGGCTTACTCCTGCTCTCCACCTGACTGGCTTCCTCTTTTTTTTTTTTTTTTATTTTTTGGCTGCTGAAATAATTTGTAAATAAATGCCTCTACCTCTGTGGGGAGATTCTGTTTCCCTTTTATCAGCTGCTCACTGCAGACAACTGAAATGCCTCATGGCTGGAGGATCTCACCTCTGCGGCACCTCAGCAGTAGCCCCTGTTGATGAACACAAGTTGCCACTGGTCTGCCTGAATCTTACATGGTTGTTTTTTTTCTCTTTTTCAGAACGACATAAAAGCAGAAAACAGGAAGAGGAGCCGCATGAAGAAGCCGCTGTGATGAATTCGCAGGCACAAGGGCAGCATCGGAAACCCTGTAACTGCAAAGCCAGCAGCTCCAGCTTAATAGGGGGCAGCGGGGCCGGCTGGGAGGGGACAGCCCTGCTCCACCACGGCAGTTACATCAAGCTGGGCTGCCTGCAGTTTGTTTTCAGCATTACCGAATTTGCGACCAAACAGCCCAAGGGGGACACTGCCTTAGTACAAGACATGGACTTGGAGGAGAAACTTTCTCTGAAACCCCACCAGGTGCCCGTGCTGCGGTCCAACTCAGTTCCCTAGGAATTTTAGGAAGAGAACTTTGGAGTAAGGAAAACGCCCTCAGACTCTTGCAATGCAAAAATGTACAAACCGAGGTGGGATTTTCTATGTCGGCCCAGAGACTGTTCACACGCCGTTTGCATGAAATGAAGAACGTTTAACTTTTTTTAATTTTTCTTTTTTGCTCAAGTTTTAGGGGCATTTGCACATATATTTGTACTATACATTTCATTTTAAAAGGAAAACTGCAGTGAGAGCGAGACGCGTCAGAGCGAGGGGCGACGACCGCTGTCTGACTCGAGGACTCTCTCTGACAGATAGTTCCCATGCAGTTGTAAAATAATCAGAAACTTGTTCTATTTTGTGCCAGTGACAATAGTTTTATATTAAAAGAGAAATACAGTTTTCATACAGCAAATCTATACAATATCATTGTTTTATTTAATGTAAAGAAGCGCTCTTCTTCCCACAGTTATTTTTCCCATCCCTCCCTGCTATGGTTGCACTACAAGTAGCTACTGTGTATTATGGGCAGTGAGAAATGAGTTCTTTTCCTGGTGTCCATCCTATTTTTATTTCAAATAAGGAAAAGTGTTGGATTCTGTGTAAATACATCAGTGATGGCATTTTTCAATGTTTTAAAGCTGTGTACAGTGCTACATGTGGTATGACGTTCCTCAAATTGTCTATTGTAGCAGATCGTTTGTCGTAACCTGTCTGTCTCTTTTGTTTATATGCCACCTCCCCGCAGCAGAACAGCTAGTTCCACTGTACATAGTAATTGTAACGTTTTAGACTTTACAGAAACTTTCCTGTATTCTGTATATAAAAAAAAAATACTTCACATTCTGTTTTCTGACTGTCTGTCTTAACTCTTGTCACCACAACCTGGGGCTTCCCCAGAGTGTCTGACCTGCAGAAGAGGAGCCCGAGCTGGGGGCAGGGGCTGTGCCTGGATGGAGGGATGCGGGAGGATGCTGGTGGCCCAGGATCATAGAATTGCCTGGGTTGGAAGGGACCTTTCGGATCATCGAGTCCAACTATTAACCTTGACAATGCCAAAACCACCACTAAACCATGGCCCTCAGCACCACCTCTACCCATCTGTTAAACACCTCCAGGGCTGGTGGTTCCACCACTCCCCTGGGCAGCCTCTTCCAATGCGTGATGACCCTTTCCGTGCAGAAATTTTTCCTAATATCCATCCTAAACCTCCCCTGGTGCAAATTGAGGCTGTTTTCTCTTGTACTCTGCTCGTTACTTGGGAGAAGAGACTGACCCCCACCTCGCTACACCCTTCTTTCAGGGAGCTGTAGAGAGCGAGAAGGTCTCCCTTCAGCCTCCTTTTCTCCAGGCTGGACAAGTCCCATTCCCTCAGCTGCTTCTCATCCAGATGTGTGCTCCAGACCCCTCACCAGCGCCGTTGCCCTTCTCTGGACATGCTCCAGCACCTCAATGTCTTTCTTACAGTGAGAGGCCCAAAACTGAGCACAAGGATGGGGGACAGGAAGGTCATAGAATGGGTTGGGTCGGAAGGGACATTTGAAGGTCATCTAGTCCAACCTCCCTACAATAAGCACTAACATCTTCAACTCGATCAGGTCCAATCCGACCTCGGATGTTTCCAGGGATCCCATCTGGGATCTGGGTGAGAGAGGTGGGGTTTGGGTCTGGGGGGTGACAGCGTGCACCCCTGGTCCTTGGGGCAGTGTGCCATGCAGGAGCCGCCTCCCTCGGGGCTTGCAGCACGTGTCGCAGCGTGGAGGCTGCACTGACCCCACACCGTCCCCTCTCCCCATCTCTCCTCCCGTCCCGAGGTCCCGAATCCATCGTGTCCGCGGACAAAGAGGCTTTTGCCAACCGCTCCTCTCCGCGACCCACCGCGCTCTCTCCCGACAACCCACCGCTTCGGTTGCGAAAGGAGCGGGGCGGCCCTTTGCCCCCCTCCTCCGCCTCCCGCCCCGCTCCTTCCTCCCAGCCCCGGGGGGAGGCGGGGGCGGGCAGCCGGGGCGGGGCGGCACACGGCGGCGGTGCCGGTGTCGGTGCCGGTAGGGATGGGGTGGGCGCTGCTGGGTGCCGGGCTACTGCTGGCCCTCTACACGCTGCTCCGCCACGGGCTGCGCCGCGTCCCGCCGCCCCGCTCCCGCCCCGGGCTCCGCGGCCGCACCGCCATCGTCACCGGTGAGCGCCGGGAACGGCTCCGGGAATGGTCCCGGGTACGGCCCGGTCCGGCCCCGCGCTCACCGGCCCGTTCCGTTCCGTTCCGTTCCGTAGGGGGAAGCGGCGGCATCGGGGCGGCCACGGCGCTGGAGTTGGCCCGCGGCGGGGCCCGAGTGGTGCTGGCGGCCCGCAGCGCCCCGCGGGGGGAGGCCGCCGCCCGCCGCATCCGCACGGTGAGCGCCGCGGCACCAGCACCCCCCGGGACACCACCACCCCCCCCCCCCCAACCCCGGGCACCCTCGGGGGACCCCCAGGCACTCCCATGGGAGAGCCCTGGAAATTGCATGGGCACCCCCAGGGCATCCCCCCCCCCCCCCCCCCCCGGCACAACTCACAGCACCCCAGGACACCCCCATGGGCATCCCCAGGAGACCCCCATGGCACAGCCCCCCCCCCCCAGCACTCCAGGGGTACCCCAAGTCCCATGGGATATCCCTGAGTATGGCATGGACACCCCAGTGGGTGCCCCCAGGAGACCTCCAGGACACCCTCAGGGCACTGCCCAGGACCCCCCCACACCATGGGAACTCCCAAGACACCCCCATGGCACCCCTCCTGGCACCGCAGGGGCACCCCCAGGACTCCCCCGTGGCAGATCCCTGGGTATCACATGGGCACCCACGGTACACCCCCATGGGTACCCTCAGGGAACCCCCAGGACACCCCTGGGCACGCCGGGGGGACCCCCATGGCACACCGCAGTGACAACCCCCGGGACACCCCCATGGGACATCCCCAAGCACCTCGAGGCACCCACACTCTGCACCATGGGGGCTGCATGGGCACCCCCAGCCCAGGCATGGGGCTCCCCCACACGCCCCCCCCCAGCACACTGCACCCCAGGACAGCCTGCAGCCCCCAGAGCATCCCCCCGTGCCCCCAGCCGGACCCAGCCCCCACCCCGGGCAGGGTGCCCCCCACCCCGGCCTTCCCCCAAGCTGTGCTGTGCCCACAGGAGACGGGGAACCCGGAGGTGCGGTTCATGCAGCTGGACCTGGCCAGCCTGCGCTCGGTGCGAGCCTTCGCCAGCGCGTTCCTGCGCGAGGAACCCCACCTGCACCTCCTCATCAACAACGCAGGTGAGCGCTGGGACACCCTCCACCCCCCCCAGTCCCCCCCCTGCACCCCTGGGGCACCCACTGTGGGCTGCCATTGCCTTCTTTGCAGGGGTGAGCGCCGGAGGCACGACGGAGGATGGCTTCAGCCTCTCCTTCCAGGTGAACCACCTGGGCCACTTCTTGCTCACCCAGCTGCTGCTGGAGCGGCTGCAGAGCTGCGCGCCGAGCCGCGTGGTCATCGTCGCCTCCCGTGCCCACTGCGCTGGCCGCCTGCGCCCCGACACCTTGGGTCGCCCACCCCCTGGGCCACTGTCCGCCTTCCAGGACTACTGCGACAGCAAGCTGGCCAACGTGCTGCACGCCCGCGAGCTGGCCACGCGCCTGCAGGACACCCAGGTCACCTGCTACGCCGTGCACCCAGGTAGGGACCCGGCTCTGCGGGACGGTGGGACGGGGTGTGCTCACCCTTAGCGTGCGCGTGGGTCGTTCTCTGCGCGGGGCGTCCCTTTGTGTGGGGTGTCCTCTGCACGGCGCTGCCTTTGTGTGGTGCGCTTCGTGCACGGTGCAGCCTCAGCAACAGAGAATTGCTGCACGTGGAGCATCCCCTCGCACGGAGCGTCCTTCACATGGCGTCTCCCTTTGCACGGAGCAAACTTTGCAGCGTCCCTCTGCACGATGCACTTTTTGCATGGAAAAAAGCGCATGGAATATCCCTGTGCACAGCGTCCCTTTGCAGTGTCCCTTTGCACGGCGTGTCCCTGCGCACAGTGCGCCCTTGCACAGAGCACCCTGCACTGGCCACGCTGCAAGCCCAGATGGGGCACAGGCAGCACCCCTGGGGGAGGCCTGTGCAAAAGCCACCCTGGCACGGCCACTATCCGTGTCTTGCAGCAGAGCAACCGTCTCCCATGTGGGCCCTTCCTTGCTCACAGCCGGGGTGTGACATGGCCGCTTCTCTTCGCCCCAGGGTTCGTCAACACGGAGCTCTTCCGCCACACGCCGCTCTGGCTGAAGCCGCTCTTTCTACCGCTGGTCTGGCTCTTCTTCCGCGAGGCGGCCGAAGGTGCCCAGACCTCCCTGTACTGTGCCACGCAGGAGGGCCTCGAGCGCTTCAGCGGCCGCTACTTCGCCGATTGCCGCCTGCAGGAGCCATGGCCACTGGCCCGCGACGACCGGCTGGCCCAGGCGCTCTGGGAGGCCAGCGAGAGGCTGGTGGGGCTGCGGGGGGACGAGGGGAGCCCCTCGCCAGCCCCTGCTGCTGTCAGGCAATAAAAGTGACCGTGGTGAACGGGAGGGAGCCGGCCGTCAGCGCCTGCGCCACACCGGGTGGGAAATGGAACCAGAGGAGGCAAAGCGCGGCCTGAGTGGGGGCAGCCTTGCACGCCACCCGCCTTACACAGAATCGCAGACTGGCAGGGGTTGGAAGGGACCTTCAGAGATCATCTAGTCCAACCCCCCCCTCCGCCAAAGCAGGGTCACCCAGAGCAGGCTGGACAGGAACACGTCCAGGCGGGTTTTGAGTATCTCTAGAGACTCCACAGCCTCTCTGGGCAGCCAGTGCTCCACCACCCTCAAAGAAGTTTTTCCTTATGTTGAGACAGAACTTCCCATGTTCCAGTTTGTGCCCGTTGCCCCTTGTCCTGTCGCTGGGCACCACTGAAGAGTCTGGTCCCATCCTCTTGCCCCTGCCCTGTAGATAGTGATAAGCATTGATGAGATCTTCTCAGTCTTCTCTTCTCCAGGCTGAGCAGACCCAGGGCTCTCAGCCTTTCCTCATAACAGAGATGCTCCGGTGCCCTCATCATCTCTGTAGCCCTTTGCTGGACCCTCTCCAGCAGTTCCCTGTCCTTCCTGACCCGGGGAGCCCAGAACTGCACACAGTGCTCCGGCTGCGGCCTCACCGGGGCAGAGCAGAGGGGGAGGATGCCCTCCCTCGCCCCGCTGGCCACACTCTGCTGGGTGCACCCCAGGGTGCCATTGGCCTTCTCGGCCACCAGGGCACATTGCCTATCTCCCCAGCCTGCCCAGGTCCCGCTAATGGCGGCCCGGCCCTCTGGTGTGCCACCCGCCCCCTCACAGCCCGCTGCCATCACGCCCACACAAGCGGCTCCCAACATGGCGGCGGCCGCTCAGCCCCGCCCCCCGGGGGGGGGGGGGGGTGTGTGTACGGCAGCGCCGACCTTCCCAAGATGGCGGCGCCCGCCGGTCGCGCCCGCGACGCCGCGCCGCGCGGGGGCGTGGCGCGGCGGCGCGGGGGGTTGTGGGAGCGGGCGGTGAGGCGGCGGCGGGCGCGGTGTTGTGGGCAACATGGGCAACTGCCACACGGTGGGGCCCAACGAGGCGCTGGTGGTGTCAGGTACGGCCCGAGCCTCGCAGGGGCTGTTTGTGTGTGGGGGGGTTCCTGTCATGGGGAGAGAGAGGGGGCCTGAGGGGTCCCTGTCATGGCGGGAGAGGGGCCTCGGGGGGGGGCATGTCATGAGGGGAGAGGGGGCTGGGGGCTGTCATGGGGGGAGAGGGACCTGAGGGGGGGGCTGTCATGAGGGGAGAGGGGCTGGAGGGGGGGGGGCTGTCATGGGGGGAGAGGGGCCTGAGGGGTCCCTGTCATGCGGGGACCCCGAGGGAATTAGGGTGGGGTCTCTGTAATGGGGTCTGCTAGGAGGAGGCCTCTGACTGGGGGGGTCATGGCTGTGAGGGGACTCTCAGGTGTTTGAGGGGTCCCTGTCATGAGGTCTGGTGTTGAGCGGGGGGGGGCGTGACTGTCCTGAGGGGGCTTTGGGAGGGACCCTGTGATGGGAGGGGACCTGGGAGGTGCTCTGGGAGGGTGTCCTTGTCATGGAGGGGGTCCTTGCTGTGGGGGAACCCTGGGAGCTGGGGGGGGAGTGGGAGGTCCTGCTTGGGGGGGGTGTGTGGGATCTGGGGTGTGTGTTTGGGGGTGCCTGACACAGGGAGCCCTGTGAGTGGGGGGTGAGGAATCCCCTGAAGGAGCACTGGGATGCTGGGGGGGGATGCCCTTCCTTGAGGGGGTACTGTGGGGGTCCCTGTCATGAGGGGGACCTTGTGGCGTTGTTTGGGGGGTGTCCTGCTGTGGGGGGGTGTCCCTGCCAAGGGGTTGCCCTGGGGCGGTGGGCAGCTCCCTGCCACCTGGACCCCAGGGCTTTGGCGTGGGGTCCCTGCAGCGCAGAGTGCGGTGGGCCAGGCCACGGCGCCAGCATCACACCCTGGTGCTGCTGCTTTCAGATGATGTCAGGCAGTGGCACCGGCATGGCTGCTGCGCTCTGGGCCACTGCCAACAGCCTTTGGCATGGATTACCAAGAAGCCATCCTGTTCCTGGGGGGGCAGGTTGGCTTTCCTGGGGAGGGGGAGCATCCCCTGGGTGTGAGCATCCTGCTGAGGCAGAGAGCTCGGGGCAGGGCACAATGAGCCTGTTCCTGGGGTTCCCTTCTCATCCATCGTATCCTACCGCTGCTTCGTTACTAGCACGTCACCTGGCCTTTTGGTGGTGCTGACACTGAACGCAGTTGATGCCCATCAGATTTGTGTAATGTTATCATTGAGTGAGCTGGTTGCTTGGAGTTAAATAAACCAGCAGTGAAATCCCCTGTGTCTGATTCAACCTGTAGCTGCTCCAATACTCTGCTGAAGCTCCAGAGTGCACTTTGGCATAGACCAGGCTGCATGCGGGCAGGACTTAATTACCATTGGATGGTGTAGCAGCTTGTTGTAAGGGCTGGATGCTTCACTGTGTGACAGGCTGGGGCCACATGCAAGGCAGTAACCAGGT
This sequence comes from Pluvialis apricaria, assembly GCA_017639485.1. Classification (NCBI taxonomy): domain Eukaryota; kingdom Metazoa; phylum Chordata; class Aves; order Charadriiformes; family Charadriidae; genus Pluvialis; species Pluvialis apricaria. The sequence goes on from CM030024.1 coordinate 5,816,343, forward strand.
CAGATACAGATGTTTCTCACTTCATGTGCCCTCAATGTTGTTATATCCTTTCTGTCAACACTGCACTACTTTTGTGGCAAGCTCTGCGATGCTCAGACCTAAACTCAGCTGGGAGAAAGTGTCTGTGAACGTCAAGGATGTGCTACGATCACAGCTCTGCTGTGGATGTGAAACTACGTTGTTATGTTTTTGGAGCCAAAGCCTCCACCAGGCTGTGGCGCATGCTTGTGTCTGGTTTGTTACCAGTTCGTCTCTCTTGGATAACAGACCTGTTACAGGAATTACTGAGGAGATGCCAGAAGCAGGCTGCGGTTTTGGAAACAAATATGCCCGCTGTGGCGGCTGCTTCTAAGGAGTTGCAAACTGCACCCAGCAGCTGCCTGGAGCAGCGGTATTTTTTGCAGCTTTCCTGGTCTTCTGTGAGCAGCTGCTGCATCTCTCTGCAGTTCCCAGCTGGGATCTTGAGCTGACGCTGCCCTTCCCTCCAAAGGGACCCCTGTGAAAATCAGTGCCACTTGGTGAAATGCCGTGTCCGGCAGGAGGAATCGGGAAGCCGTGCTCCAGGTGCGCTAGGATGCCATTCAGTCTTAAAAGCTTGATTTCACCTCTGCTCAGCTCTGAAGTTTACAAAACACAGCTTGCAGGATGAGCCAGCAGGAATTTGTGGCATCTGCTTGCAGTTCCAAGCATTAGGCTTTCCGGCAGCCAGGAGCAGCGAGCTGAGGACACTCCTTCACGTACAGACATGTTCTGCGAAGGGAGCGCAAATCGCGCCAGGCTCTACAAGTCAGAATTGGGTTTGGTGCTGCTACCAGACGTGGCTTTCCTCTATCGCTGCCCAGTGTGGTCTGCTGTCTCCTGAGAGCACGGTCTCGGAGCTTCAGGGGCAGCCTGAGAGGTTGCGGGAGCTCTGCAGAGCCCAGCAGCCCTGCTGCTCCTTCCTGCTTACGTGCAGAGTTAATGCCAGGGCATTAGTGGGAGGCGTGTAACTACAAGCAGTTGTAATTCCAGGAACTTGAGCTGTGTCTCTCTGGGGAAAAGCAGAGGGGACCTTGGGGGCCAGCATTTATTTGCGTGATGTTAGGTTGGATTTGGAGAGAGAGGGGGAAGGGAGGAACAAACCAACAGGAAATTATATTAAAAGCAGGCTTTTGGCTTGCAGTCTTGAATTGTCACACAGTTGTTATTTGAAAGACTTCACTTTGTGGGAAAGCACCTCCAAATCCTGAAGCCGATTGGAAAGTTTTCTTTATCATAAATTTAGCCTGTGCCTTCTGAAGGAAGTTTGGTCATGTGCCTCCCTGGCATGTGGGTTTTTTTCTGAGGAGTGGTGTTCTTTCTTTTCACTATCTTGTGAGACGCTTGAGTTCCTCCAGTGCTCAAGAAGCAGCCAGCCGTGCCTTGGGAATGTCTGTGTGTGCAGGAGCTTCATAGCCTTATTTGGGAAGCTGCTTCATGGGCACGGGTCAGCATTCCCACTGGCACCCACGTCCTTCCTCTGAGGAGCAACACCGATCTCCTTCTAAGAAATTGCATTTGTTTAGCCAATCCATCTGTGAAATATAGAGCCCAGGCTTTGTAAGAATGTTCTGCAATGCGCTCTGGAGGCGATAATGGCCTCTCCTAAACGTGGGTGTAACTTTGCTGGAGGGCAGCAGTGCTGAGAGCCTCCTGGTGAGGTTTGGTACAAGCTCTGAGGAGGCTTTGACAGGCGCCTGGCCTATGACTGCGTCATCTCCAAGTGCAGCTGCACCTGGTCGATTTTTCAGGGAGATTCACAAAGTACCTGTTCATCCTGATATCCAAATGTTCCCACCAGTTAAATAGGTTGTCTCAGATGTGTAATGCTGGTTTTGGGTTGCAGTCTGGTTGAATACAGCTTTGGTGGCTAAGGATTGATCTGCTAATTTAGAAATACAATGCTATACTATTTCTGCAGAGTCCCATAATACGGAGATGTAATTTATAATAGCTCTGTTCATCTTACAGTTAAGTAAATAGTGTTGCCGGAATCTCTACAGTTGGGGCATTTTCCCTCTGGCTGATGAGGGCTGCAGGGTGACACCATGCAGCAGCAGTGGACCAACACCCAGCTTCAAGGTGTGCACCTGGAGCTACGTATGTTACAGGGGAAGGTTGGCACAGCCCACTGTGTTTCTGGGTCAGAACAAACTGCTGTTGCAGCAAAAGTTCAGGGTGTGAGAGGAGGAAAACAAAGTGAGGGGAGTTGCAGCCCAGTCAACCTAGCTTTATTTCCTAGGAGAATACTGAAACAAATACATTGCTGGTAAACACCTAGAAGAAAACAACTGCATGTGTTTGCTGAGTATGGGCTGTGCCCAGCTCATCTGACTTCCCTCTCAGGTGAGTTAGCACTCTAGGGGATGAGGAGAAGCAGCAGATACTGTACACCTTGCCTTTACTAAGGCTTGTTTTATACTTATAATTTCTCAGAAGTCAGCCTGAGAAATACAGTCCAGCCCAGTTTCTCAAACTTTACTTCAGTGTGGTGCGCTTTGGGGCTCCTTGGTCTCCTTCAAAGTAAAAGAAGAGCTAGCAGTTAATTCCAGTTTTGTGTAAACATTTCCTGCCGCACCCCAGCAGTCAGGGGTAGTTAACCCTTCCCGAGCTGCTCTAAGCTCTCAAATAATGCTACTGCGGCCGCCTTATTCCTGCAAGAGGAACTGATCATGATTTTGAGCTAGAGTGACTGTGCTGTTTTTATGGCGCTTCTCTACATTTTGAAAGCCTGAAATAAAGGCTTCTTGAAGCTCCGTAAGCCCTTCCTGCAAGAGGCCTACAGTCCACAGTGCGAGAAGGAACTGGTTTCTCAGATACTATAAAATTTATATGACACTGCCTGGAAACCCATTGCCAGGGAACTTGACAGTGGCTCGCTGTTCAGCTGAAAGGATTTGTCAAGTTCCTTGTTTTGGCTTGGATAATGGAATTGAGAATGTGCTTATTGAATTTGCAGACGGTACTGAGCTGGGAATGGATTTGAGAGCTTTGAAGAGCCGGATTAGAATCAAAATGAACTTGACAGATTGACCAAGTGGTCTGAAAGAAATACGATGCAGTTCAATAAGGAGACATGCAGAGACCTACACTTAGGTGAGAACAGTCAATTGCATGAAAATGGAATGGGAGGAGATGGTCCAGGTTGTGTCCTGCAGAAAGACATGGTGAACAGAGAGAGCCATCTGAGACCTATCGCTCGTGGTGGGGATGATGGCGTCGGGGTCATCCCTGCACTTCCAGCTTACAGGCCTGTGTGAGCTGGCTAGTTGTGATCCAGTTCTTCAGTTTCATAAGCAATATGAGTTTGTGGGAAGGAGTAGGCAGCTTCAGCTGGGTTTCACGTGAGGTTTTGCCCTTGTCTGTGCCTTTGGAGCCAGAGTTCAGAACTCATCTCCAGGGTTGAGATGGAGGTGTTCTACCCCTCGCAGCAGGCAAGCCGTGCATAAAACTTCAAGTGGCACTGATTGTCGTCTGCCAGGTTTAACTCAGTGCTCCTGCACAGTTAGGTTCTTCATTTTTGCTGGCCAAAAATCTATCGCCGCGTTGGTTTCATGCTGCTTGTGATAGTCGGGGGTTGCTGTCCACAGTGCAGCATAGCAGCTTGTCTCAAATCTGTGGCGTGAGATTGCCGGTGGTGCTCAATACAGCTATTCACCACTTGCACAAAAGGCAATTTATGCAGCTCCTCTGTGGTGTTTCCTTCTCAGGAGGTAGTTCTTCAGCTTTTTGCAGGTGGTGGGGCTCAAGATTTCCCTTGTCAGGTGCTTGTTAAATCTCCAAGACTTGTAAATTACTCTTCAGAAAGCATAGCAGGAGGAGGTGGGCAGAGTAGCCTCGGGGCTTTTCTTTTGTTTTCCAGGAGGAATTCTGGGGTAGTCTCTCTGTAGTTTTTTTGTCTAACTTCATTGTGGTTTGTCTTCTCTGGTTTTCTGCTTACAAGATGAGTTAAACTAAATGTGTGTTTTTAAACTCAGTCTGTAGCATCGATGCTTATAGCTTAAAACAAGTAATTTTGATATAGATTACATCCAAAACAAGGCTAGCCAGCATAATCTGCTTTCATCTGCTGTGGTGACCATCAAAGGATTTTATGGATTCAACTCAGAACCCTGCATCATTTTAAATTAATTTTTGTTAACCTTATGTCATTTCTGCATGTGGACAAAGCCTAATTTATATGCACAGCAGGGCCTAAGAACCAGACACTGATTTTAGTCTAGACCCCGCTTTTATTACGTGATTTTCTTTATGTATGCCTTTGCTGCCTTCTCTCCTCTCCTTTATGTCTTTTGTCCTTAACTGTTTTCAATTATCAATCTTTTCCTTGTATTTCTGCACTCGCTTGCTAGCACCCTGTGACATTTCCCAGCACAGGGCCACTTCTCTAACAAACCCAGCTTCTGTCTAACTGGACCAAGCTGTTTATTCCCGATTTGGGCAATGGATTCTCCTGGAGGAGGAGACTCCAGCACCAGATTGCCCTTAACTGAGGTGTGAAGGTGGCAGCTCTCTCTGTGCAGGTGAGGGCAGCGGTGTCTGCTTTGTTCTTGTGTTCAGTCTCTGGGAAGGAATATACTTATCGAGTTATCATAGCAGCCTGTTTATGGCAACCTGATTGCCGAACGCTCACCGCTTCCTGCCAGAATACAAGCTCATTGCCTCGGGTTACCTTGGGAGAACAAACAACACAGAGCTTGTTCGCAACCTCAGATTGTCCCAGCTTTGATGGTTTGAGCCCTGTATCCCCATAAATGTTGGGGCTCCTGTTCTTTCTTGCCTGCTGTCCATCAGTAGCTTCCTGCATCTGCCGAGAGCTCCATTTATCTACAAAATCCTGAGAGACTAATCTCATTTCATAAAAAGAAAAAAACACCAAACCAGACAACTTGCTTTCTACTGGCTCTGGGAATTCTTGCTTGAACATGGGACCCCTTTGTTTTGGAAGAGGCCAAGCTGGATGGCAGCTTCCCGGCTATGAATCCTGCGTTTGTAGTGCGCCTGGCCGCCGTACACTGCCCCGGAAGAGGCACGGTGGATGTTTGTGGAAGTGATGGCCAAGCGGCTGTGAGACCCGGACTGCTAGAACAGTGGGCGTATTATAGCTGGAAAAGGCAATTTCTCTGCCAAATCTCATTGTGCAAGAGGGTTTATTCTTTAGCCTTGCAAAGATTTGGCTTTGTTGGTTACTTTTTCACTTGCTCTCTGAGACTTGGGAAAGAGGCTGCAGGACTGCAATGGAAAATGAGTGTTCAGCTCATCTGACTTGCGTTACCAGGACGGAGCTCTGCTGCGCTCAGACGTCCGGCTTGCATGAAAGCAACCAGCTGGCATCCGGCTCCTCTTTAATGTGTTGTTTTTCCCTGTTTTTTTTCTTATGCTTTGAACACTTTTTGACATATAATCTAGCTTAGTAAACTGTGCTGTGCAGCAATGGTGTGTAGTGCTGGGAAGCAAACATGTGGCTCGATTTGGGTGTGATACTAAATAAGGCATTTCCTTGCATTTCCTGCGGAAGAAAAGAAACATCTGTGTGGAGAGGCACGTTTTTGTAACAACGGTGGCCTTACGGTGCAGAGTTTTCTCAGAATATTATTATGATGCAATAACCGGAGGTTCGGTAAAGACCGCATAGACCCTGTGAAATAGAATACCTTTCCGTGTGGAGCTGCTTTTCCTGACTGCCAGGAACACCTCCCTTCCTGTTCTTGGAAAACAAGGGCCTGGCTAAAAGGCTGAGCTAACTAGGCTGATGTCCTCCAAGAAATGTTAAAAGGCATTGCGGTTAATATGCTGCAGGATATTGTATCATCAGCTTCTGTAACTCCTTTTCTGGCTGAAGGAGTCTTCAAGCTACAGGAAGAAGCAATCCAGGGGCTGTCTCAGAAGTGATGGGACAATATTCCTCTAGGCTGTGGAGCACGAGACCTGAAAAAGTGTGTAAACCCATTTCCCGTTTGTGTTTACTTCCTACTGAAATTGGAGGGTGAAGAATTGTAGATGGGACTGACCTGCCATTTTATGAAAGGCATTGTGTGAGAGCTGGTGGAGCAGACAGTATCTTTAGCTGATAGCAGAAGATGGCCAAACATTTGAGGAGAACGATGAGGATGGGGAGGAGAGAGTCCCATCCTATGGCCCAGAGGGCCCTGTCAGCACACTGGCCTGGATGTGTGCTGCTTTTGCTTCTTCATTTTGACCTATTGCAACGAACTTAATAAACATCGCCTCTCTTTCAAGAGCTCTCTTCTGTGGCTTCTGTCTGCTGGCTTCATAGTTCTCCCTTTCCCCTCCCACAGTGCGAAGTTCCCACAGCGCTGCAGCCGCGCTGTTTGCTCTCAATGCCCGCTCTTCCTCTGTGCTGGCTCTGTCTTGCCTGCGTAGATATGTCCCGCAGGGCTGAAACTGTCTGTTGCTTTGTTGGTACAGCGCTTGCCTTGCTGAGGCCCTCGGGCATTGCTGTAGTAAGTGTGATTATGGATAATAGACTGGGGAGGGACTGCTGGCTTGATCTGCATGAGAGATGGCAGCTCGCAGCCCTGGTCCGAGCCGAGCTGGGGAACTGCAGAGCTCCTCCCTTGCAAGGCATGAAACCTAGGGCTGGTCGCTGGCAGGGTGCTCACTTGAAAGGTAGCAGACGTCTTATTCCTTGAATCAAAGATGTGAAAATCCAGACAGCATCTTCTGGCTTCACTGGGGTCAAATCTTAAATGGGTCAGAGGAGTTCTAGAGGCTGCCTGAACTTTGGGCGCAGCCAGCTCTGTGATGGACCATCAAAGCCTCAGGCACTGTAGTACTTGTACAAGCCAGAACTAGGAGATGTTTTTTTGCGAGCTCAAGGGTTCTTCCCTCCTTCAGCACTTACCTGCTAGCTTTTTGGTGGGGTTAAGAGTGGTTTGCAGTGTAGGTGAGGGAAAGGAAATGGATTTCTTACATGGCTTTCCGTAAGAGAGCTGGTGCATCATGATTAAAGGTACTGAAGCATGTACTTAACGATTCTGGTTGCTAAAAGTGTTTAAACTGCTTAGGAAAACTAAAATAAAATCCTGGTTTGAAATAACAGTCTCTTTCTGTGTGTTACTGTTCGTCATACTGAATTACTACAAATACTGTTTTCCAGTTTTATAAGACAATTCTAAAAAAAGGTTGCCTTTGGAAAATTGCCACGTGAAGCCCATGGAGGTGAGGAGAGCGGTGGGTTCCCTGGCAGTCAGCTGCGTTACGGCTGACTGAAGGGTGTTCCAGGGCTGCTGTGGATCTTGGAAAGAGTTTTCTGTGTTCTTTGTTTATCAGACACTGCAAGAATGCTTGGATTCTTCTTGGTCATGTTACAGAGCTTGGTTTGTAGCACCCGTTGCTGTAACGTGGCCGAGCTGCAGTCCCTGCTCTGAGGGGTTGGGGGAAGAGATGACCCCCCAGGATGCCCTTTCCTCAGCACCCAGAGGCTGGGCAGGCTTTTTGTGAAGTTGTTCTGCTCGTGACTCAGTCTGGGTGCAAGTTTTTTTCCTGGCTGAGAGCAACGCATGTCATGTGTAATCCCTACGTCTCTCTGCTGTGCTGCAGGTGGCTGCTGTGGCTCTGATGTAAAGCAGTATGTATACGGAGGCTGGGCCTGGGCTTGGTGGTGCATTACTGACACCCAAAGGTAAGGAGACCCCTGTTATTTGTTGTTTTGGAATACGAGTTAGGCAAAGCCATCCCAGTGGGGCTGTCAGCAGTATCTTTAGAAACACAGGACTGGGCACTGCATATGAAACCATGGATGAGCATCAGCCCAGCCCGCTGCCTGTGGCTGTGATGAGCCCCCGGTCCTTTGACGGAAGGCGGCCGTGTGTACAGCACTGTAAGTAGCGGGAAAGACCTGTATGTGCCCTGTGTAGTGCCTTGAAGCGTGGGGAATGTAGAGTCACTCACATCCGCACACGTTCTGGCCGTCCTCTGCTTTGAGTGGTGGGGGCTGAGGTTGTCCAGGGCCCTCCAGGAGGTAATCCTGCCATTTCAGGCTTACCTGACAGTAAATGATGATGTACAAAATAAAATCACAGGATGGAGGAGTTCTGTGTTGTTTGTATGAAGACAGCTGGGTATCACAGTGCAAAAGACCAAAAAGAAAAGTCCCATGCTTTCAGCTGAAGTACTTTTCAAATGGCCTCTCTGCCCACACCTCTCCTCAAACCCAAGGCAATCAGATTTTTTTTTTTTCTTTTTGGGTTGTTTTTTATTTACATAAACCCCACCAAGCTGTGAGGGCCATAGCTTGGCTGGTCAGTGTGTTTCTTCCTGTGCTGGTGCGGTGAGTGCTGAGGAAGGCGAGAGCCCCGCTCTCTTCTACCGCTGCTTTTGCAGCGCTCCGCAGCTACGAGGCTCTCGCAGAGGTGCTGGGCAGCGTGGCCTCCGGGCTGGCTCATCCATGAGTTCAGAAGAGGACCTGAGTTCTGCACAGTATGGCCCAAACCCTCACCCAGTAACAAACACGTTTGTGGCATGCAGTGGGCCAGCGCACCCTCCTGTTCCTCAAGTCTCTTTTTCTGAAGATGTGCTGACTGCTGTCACTTTGGGAGCAGACTGTATTCCTATTTAAAACCACGGGATTTCCTTTCTTTCCCTTTCCTCAGTCGTGGATTTTGCTTGCTGCTTCTTACTGCACTGGTCTCTGAACTAACATGCTGTGATAGTCCTGCTAACGTAGCTCTTCATCTTTAGGATCTGTGGGAATGTTACTCTGTCCTAACACCTCCCTCGTGCTCATCGAAGCAGCTTTCCTCAGTCTGTGTAAACAATAACAGGGAAAAAGGATAAAGACGTGACTTTTGGGTTTTTGCACTGAGTGATGGCCAGAGGTTGTAGTTAACTCTTACCGCCTGATCTTTCCACCTCTTTTCCCTGTTCATGTGTTGCCACCGGCAGACAAAGTGAGCATGTTGCTGCCCTCGCTCTGCAGATGATACACTACCGTAGCTGCTGTTCACCTGGGGGCCAGGCAGCTTGCCTTGTTCGAGGGGGTTCTGGCTGCTGCTGGCAACTGACTCACGACAGCTCTCAGGTCCTCTCCCAGGTGGCTGGTACTCAGGATTGCTACAAGAGCCTACCATAGCGCTCCGGCTGCATGAAGAGATCTCAGCTAACATCTGCTGCTTTAGCCCGGGCTCTCCAGTGATGCTCGTATGAGGTGGGAGGGGAAGGAGAGGCCTGGCTTGTGGGCACAGCGCTTAAGAACTATGTTTGATCCAGACAAGCTTCATTCCCGAGTTTTTGTGAGGCATCTCATTGGGAGAACTGTGGATTTGAACAAATGGTTTCCGCTCCTCCTCTTGTTGTGTGAGAAGCCCAGAGAACAGCACGGGACCTTGACCTGCCGAATGCAGGAGATAACAGATGTATTTGGGAGGCTGACTTATTAAGTTAAGCAAAGGCTGAGTCCAGGGCCAAGAAGTGCTTGCCAGGAATGAGCTGTCGTATGATAGAGGTCTGGGCGTTATTTAGCAAACGGGGCTCTTGACAGGAATGCCAGCACCCAAACGAATATTTTACTTTAAAATCTATACCATGCCATGGGATATGCAGCTTAATTCTCTTTTTGAGAACAGCGCCTTTCCCAAATACCCTAAGCCATGCCACAGATGGAGCCTGCTGTATTAATATGAAGAGTGAGGCAGATTTCCTCCTCTGAAATTAGGACATCCTTTCTGGAACTACCAGCGCTGAAAGCAAGAGAGACCGCAGCAATTGTGTTGTTGTCAGCGGCATCCCGCCAGGTAGCAGTAACCTGGGAACAAAAGGAACAGTTAGAGCTGGCAGGGTGCTGGGCTCTTATCCTGCTGCAACCTTGAGGACTGGAAAAAAAATATTCCTGTCCCTGTTTAAGGGTCAGAAATAAAACCAGTGAGAGAGTCAGCACGGTCTTATATGCCTCTGGGGGAACCAAATGGTATTATTCAGCTTCTCAGGACAGCACTTGGAAGCACCTTCTCTCATCAATGCCTTAGCCAGGGGTGGGCAGCCAGGTCCCTGGCATTTTCATTTTTCTGGCCCCTCTTAAATGTTGGCATAGAAGTATCTAAATTATTACAAAAAGGAATATTCTGTGTGTGAAGATTACTCCCAACAGAGAATTCCAGCTGACTCCAGGATGGCAGTCCAGGTGGGATACACGGTTCAGTTTCATCTGCCGTGACTTACGGGACACAGGGTAGAGATGAGCCCCCAGCCTGTTTATCCTCACTAAAAGAAGCAGCTGGATGCTGTAAACTCCCCGCCGTGACGAGGGAAGGTGGTCTGGCCCAGCGTTACGGAGCCCTGGGAGTGGGCAGTGGGAGAACGGCAAACTGAACAGGGAAAAGCCAAAACTTGAAAGTCTCGTCTGTCCTTTGCAATGAGTGTCTTACTCTCTGATAACTGCTTTGTGTATTTGCTGTCCTACCCTTATTCCTCGCTGCTCAGACTGTCTTTGGAGGTTATGACCATCCTCTGTCGCTGTGAGAATATTGAGACGTCGGAGGGGGTCCCACTGTACGTAACAGGGGTTGCACAGGTAATAATCCACCAGCTTTCTAACATCATGTCTAACTGTTTATCCCTCTGTTTTGAGCAGCAGCAACAGCAGCAGCAGCAGGATAACATAAAAACTAATGGTTTTCTAATGGGACAGTTGAAATCTCAATACCCTCCTCTCCTTCCCCTTCTCAGGCGCTTACCCTGGGGTGCACTCCACAGTTCATAGGTAATGCAGACAGATGCATACTTGGCAAATTCCAAATTCAGCATCGATGTACCGGCTCCTTCTGATAACGCAACAGACATTTGCTCCAGCTGTAACCCTTTCCTCGACAGCGCTGTTTCCATTGTGTGCTTGCTGGAGAGCAGAAGGGCATCTGCTTCTGTGTGGAGCCACAGCCAGGCCAGGTCGGCTTCTGTGGAGGATTTGGGGCAGGTGGGAAGGCAGGCTTTGTGCCGTTTCGAAAGGAAACCTATACATGTATGGGGAAATTGCAATTGTACCTGGCTCTGCAGTTTTGAATATGGGTTTCCACTCAGCCCTTCTTCCTCTACATGGAGACAGTGCCCGTTTTGGATGTTGTCACGTTTGAAAGTACAGCATAGTGACCTTGGATGAGTTTCAACATACAGGACTAGCATTTGCACTGTGAGCAGTTATGAACCAGTGTAACAGTAATTACTAAACATCCGTGTAACAGTAATTACTAAACATCCCTGTAACTTGCCGGCTAAGAAGCAGCACAGTATTGAAATTAAATTCAAACTATTAGATTAGGTCGTCAGAAGGCTAAAATCCTGCACTAGCTGATTAAAGCTGTGAATGCATATGGCAAAAAAATGCCTGTGTACGTCCTGGACAGTGGGATCTGTTTTATCAGCTCCCGGCTTGCGTGCCAGTTTAATTAGGGCAGTGGCCAAGGCAGGCATGAACTTGCAGAGATATGTTAGAGCACCTCCAGCCAATCCTGGAGCGACTCAGCACGCACGCCGCAGCCCAGCGCAGCCCCTTCATGGTTCAGATGTTTGACCTAATGTTCACTGACACAAGCTCTCTGCCCTGTGGCTCCCTGTCCTGACTCCCAACGCCTTCCTGGCTTCAACGGCTGACGCTAGAGCCAGGCTTTGCTTCCTGAAGCAGAACCTGCCGCAGCCAAACATGTCTCTTGTTTTACCAAATCATGACCTGCAGATTGCTGGGTCTGACCAAAGTGCCTCCTGCCCACCTTGGGTGACTGAGAAAGCTCTGGAGCTGCAAGATCTGTTCCTGGGTGCCTGATACCATGCAGACATGGCCCTAAGGAGCTGGAGGCTCACTTCTAGCTGCCTTTGGGTCATGGGACATAGGAAAAATAGAGGGAGAGGTGAACCAGATCGGAGGGTAGGTCTGTGTTAATACTAATCCAGCAGGGGCAAAGGCAGGGCTGCTTCTTGCAGCATCAGCGTCAGATTTTGCCAAGAACCAGGGCTCCTGTTGGGGATGGCAACGTGGGGCGGGCGGGAGCATCCCAGGTTCATGCTGTGCTTTTAAACCAGTGACACCAGCCAGCAAGAGCACGTGCTGCCCCAGTGTTGGGCAGCGTGGCACAGCAAGCCTCTGATGGAGGGCCCTTTGGGGTCCCAAAGCTGCTAGCTTCTGGCCACCTTGCTAGCTCAGCAGAAAGGAAAGGGTCACAATATCGTTTCCAGTCTGGCTCCCAGCCTTTCTCTGCTGATAAATTGCCTTTAAGCGTTATCTGAAAATCTATTTCTTGGCCAAAGTGACTTGTCTGTCTCCGGTCACAGATGTAGTCCCTCGGCTGCATTCTGCACCTGTCTTACATTACCTGTGATGAGTGTGGCAGGTAGCCCGGGGCAGGAGATGCAAAGGGAAGAGCTGAGTGTGTTACCTGGAAACGTGCAAATATTTTACGTTTTTTGGCAGGATTTCCCTAGAGATAATGACGTTACAGCCCAGGTGTGAGGACGTAGAGACGGCGGAGGGGGTAGCTTTAACTGTCACAGGTGTGGCACAGGTACAGTAACTCCAAAACATCATTTCAGGAATGCATGTCTCTAACTTACATCTGGTTTTCCCCTTTAAGAGGTTACTGGTGTCCAGGAACAGAAGCCAACTGCTCTGAAACAAGTTCTTGTACAAACCTGCACTGTCCTCATTGGTTCAACCACACTACAGCATGTCCTGTGTTGTGAAGGGGGTTGTGACCTCTCCTCCTCTCCCCAAAATCATTCCTCTTTTTCCGGTGTCTCATTTGTCCATGTGGCAAATGAGGTGTGGGGGGGGTGGCTTGATCTGTTTGTGAGACACTGGTGTACCGCGGTGCCCTTGGAGCTGTGTGTGACCCTGCAGGACTGAGCCATTCACTCCTGAAATGGTATCGAACATTATATTGCTTTGGATTATTACTATTATTAGCATGTGGACCTTGCAATTCTTCACGGTGAGTTAAAGCTTAAAGAAAGAATTTAGTCCCTCCAGGCACTAAAATTTGTGTGTAAAATTTCTGACTTGAATTGAATTTTGATTCTCTCGAGACTTCTTCCTATGTGAAAACCAGCTCTTGCTGCTTGTGCTAGTACACTTAACCACCTGCACTTCTTAGACTCCGAGGTCTGCTGCTCTGATACAGAGTTTGTCCTTGTGACCAGGTTCTGCCTTGGGGAGGATGCTGGGAAGAAAATGCTGTTAGCTTTCAACTGAATTTGACTCCTCAAATAGGCAGCTGGATGCTTTGATTGACAGTTGCTCCTGACAGCTCATTCTGGGTGCGTAAAACCAAGAGAGCGATTCTCAGAGTGCGCACAAGGCTGTGGTCACCGTGTGTCCAAGGCACGTCCAGGTCTGTGGTTGCAGGAGAGGTGACTGCCGTGTTCTCTGCGCTGAGCAGTGGAGCTGAGGGGAGCTGCTGAGTGACGCACTGATGTGACCAGAATCCCACGTGCGTCAAAAGGCTCTCCCTCGGGAAGAGCACCATGGCTGCTGCAGCCCTTTTAAGACCAAGTGCTCGACAGATTTCACCTAGTGCTTTCCAGAGCAGCGGATTCCTCCCTAGGTTCATTGATTTGCTCTGAACTGACGTTGCAGAGGAGTTGCGTGCTGTGTCTGTGCGTAACGGAGGATATGAATTTAGCCAGGAGCGGTTTCTGGATTGTCACACATGGCAGAAGGGCTGGGCACAACTGTGACTCAACAGCCGAAAATCCATCGCCCCACTGCTGTTGGGGAACAGGGCTACGTGCAAGAACACCAGCATGGGAGCCAGCGTCTTGGGCTCGTCCTGGCTCTAGTGGTGTGAACCGGCATCCTTGTTTTCAGTTTTTCAGTTCTTTATATCCATTTAGCTGCTAATTTGTCACATAACCACAGTGGTCTTTGCATGGTTGGCAAAATGCATGCCCTCATGTCTCCCCTCACACACGTTTCATAAATCTATAGGCTTTTCCTTCTGTATTTGAAAAAGGTAATTCTGTGAAGCCAGCATTCCTTTTTGGCCTAGTTTTGGGACATCCTCCCATTCCCTGCAAAATGGTCTAGGCTGTGCAGCATGTGCTAGCAGAAGGCAGAATCACCAGGTGCCTTGATTAAAAAAATGCAGCTCCCAATTCATCTCATTCATGTGTATTCTCTCTTGTCACTGTTCATTTTTTTCACTGTCCATTAATTTTAAAAGTTTAGGCTTGTGAGATGCGAGGAATTACCATGCAGAAAGCAGGCTTGAGGCATTTGGGGACATGCGTGGCAGAGGTTACCTTAATTTTGCAGACGTACTTTTGAGGCAAACGTTTTTCTTCTAAGGGCTTGTGCAAAAAAAGGAAAAAAGCAAAAAAAATTATTACTAAAGAAACACATTTTAAAATGTTTGCTCTAATAATAGAAGTGCTTAACGTGCATAGGGATGCTGTTCTTTTTTCGAAGAGGGATGTAACGAGTACTCACCAGTAGCCTCTTTCCTGTGTTGGCTGTGTGCTTGGGGTGCGCTGGGATGCTGCTGCCTTAGGCCATGCTGGGCTTCATATCCTTCCGTACCATTTTTCTGAGCCTCGAGCTAATTGGATTGTCTCTGCTCGCCCCTCGCTGTGATTGCAGCTGGCCGGAGCTGGGTGCAGCGGTATCGATCCTCTAGATGGGATTGTTTTATGGAGGCTCCCTGATTTCCTGCCGGCTGAACTCTCTCTCTGATGGCAATGACATTTGAAGACGCACCAAGTGTCGCAGCGCCCTGTCTGAAATACTGGAAACAAGCCGAGCGCAAATTGCTCAACTCTGTTTTGTTTTGTGCAACCTTTGCATTGTAGGTTGACATCCGTATTGAGCGGATAGCCAGGCTCGTTCGGGCTCTCCAGGGTTTACGGGCGCGGGCAGGCTGCTGGCTGGTTTTATTCACAGAGGCTGAATCGTTCTTTGCTCCTGTTAAGTACCGCAGAGACTCTCTTAATGAACATCCCTCTCCGTGCTCTGACTGTCCTCTCCATGGCTCCTGAAGGGTGGGGATTGTTTAGAGAGGTGGAATTGCTGGCAGATGCACACCATAAACGTTGCTGCTGAGTCTAATTGGTTTTGGTATTTGCAAAAAAACCTCCCTGTTTTCAGCAAGATGAGCCTTGTGCAAGGCCCCCGCTCCCGGGTGCAGCTGCATCAGCAGCTCTCCCAACTCCCCCTTGTGTAGAAAGTGCACACTGCTGGCCCGGGGTGCAGGGACAAGAAACTGCTGTGGCCTGGCCCCGAAAGGAGCCCAGAGAAGGCAGAAAGAGGATTGCCATGCTTGCCTGACATTCCGTTTGGCATTTTGACTGGGAGACCCAGCCTTGAGAAGCAAAGGTAGGAAATAGACTCGGCCTGGGTTGGTGTTTTTTCATATTACTGGAGGTAGAGTTGTGGCAACTTAGTTTTTAGCTCGCCGCATCTAATGTGGTCCACATCTGGTCCCCTAAGAGGGTGGTGGCTGGTCCCAGTCTTCCCACTCTCTGGCAGTGCTGGGGGCCATTGTTTGGCTCTGGAGGTTAGGCTGCGTTTCAGACTCACAGGCTATCAGACCGGGCTTTCTCAAGAAATAGTTATGTTACGTCTGCCAGCAGTTCGACCCTGAAAAGCAGTCTTGTAGGTGGCAGGATGAGGTCTGTAGGCTGTGAACCCATCAAGAGCATGTATTGGGACCCTCCGAGGGCCCCTGTGCAGTGCCTGAAGCTTCAGAGGTCTCTGAGCCAGGACCAAGCTGGCATTGCAGGTAGCAGCAGGTCCAGCCAGGGCTCTTGGGGCAGGACGCAGCGTGCCACCGGCATCTCATGGGACAGGAGGCACTGCCCAGCCCAGATGTCTCCATGAGAGGGTGCTGTGGGACCCGCTCAGCGCCCAGAGGCGCCAGTATGGCCCTGCTTCCTTCTCCAGTGCTGCCAGACACACCAGGCTTTGCCTGAGCCCTCAGACTGGGCCCTGCCACCAGGAGCTGTCACCTTGGTGGCTTGTAGCTCCTCATAGCTCGTTCCTATAGAGCTCCATGAGCACACATCTCCACTGCCTAATATACCCCATAGGGATTTTGAACCCACTTTGCCTTTAAAAAGCAGTCCCGTGACCAACAGGACAATCTTAAGACCCTGGCTTGTTGGGACCTGGGGATGCTTTTACATCTGGCCCTGACTGGGAGGTGAAAGCAGTGCTGGGGCGGCTGTGTCCCACCTCTGGGGATCATTACCAGACTGACCGTGTGGAGCAGGACAGCCAGGTCCTGGCTGTGGCACATTGGGGTCACTGCAAAGGGCGGCTGGGAGCTGCCAGCCACAAGCAGGACAAACCAGCGTGTTGCGGCCATCTCGTCTCATCTCTTTTTGCAGGGAACGCAGAATGCAGCCCCTGTTCCCAAGCTGCTCCTTGGGCGTTTGAGTCTTCCATGTTCTCTGCCTTTCATATGTCGGAAAAATTAATTCTAGTGAAGGAGGAGGAAGAGAAAGGTAACAAAATGGCTTTTGGTCAGGAGTAGTCAGGAGAGACCCCTCTCTCCTAGGTCTGGTGTTGATACAGTGGCTGAACTGATAGCTCAGGGCTCTTTGGTAGAGTTTTCATCAGGTGGGATTTGTAGGGCCAAGCTCTGTCCCCACATCACCCAGAGGCCGCTGCTGTGGGAGCTGCAGGGAGCACCTCTCTATGCTGAGCTGCAGTCAGGTTTTGGAGAGGCGTCTGCCCCCGATGCTGGTGCTGCTGCATGGCACTGCAGCAGGGCTCTCCCCAGCAGCAGTGAGCGAGGGCTCGCTGCCCGCTCTGGTGGCCTGGCTCAGCGTGGGGACAGCTCAGCATGGTCCCTTGGAGTGTTGGTAGCGCAGGGGCCTGGCAGCCTGGTGGTGGTACTGCTGCTTCTGCTGCTGCTGCTGTTGGCTGCCTGTCCCTCTTTGGATAGGCACCTTCAATCCCTTTGGTTTTGTTTCTTGTCTGTAGGTGAAGATAATGACTGAGAAGGAGCTCCTGGCTGTGGCCTGTGAGCAGTTCTTGGGGAAGAACGTGCAGGATGTGAAGAACGTGGTCCTTCAGACACTGGAAGGGCATCTGCGCTCCATCCTAGGTGCGGAGGGGCTCACACTCTTGAAGGCACCTTGAGTAGCGTTCTCCCTTCTCTGCTGGCAGGTCCCAGCAGTATTGCTGCCACCACAGCAGCCACAGTGGCTGCTGACTGCAGAGGTGGCATCTTCGATTGTTCCTCCCCTACAGCAGCTCCTGCTGTGTTGCTGGGTGTTGTGATAAGTGAGTGTTCAGTGCCTGCGCTAAGAGATGTCTGAGTCCCTGTGGGTTCCAGGTGTGTGGGGTGGTTGCGCTTGTGAGACTGAGATGTCGGTCTGCACCGCGGGGTCTGGGCAGAGGATTACGCCCTTGTGCCCGGACCTGAAGAGATTAGGGGCAATGAGGATGTTGCTGAGCTTAGGCCCACGCCGCTGTGCGTTACTGGTTCCAAATAAAGTGCTTTGCCTTCTGTCCCTCTGCAGGTACGCTGACAGTGGAGCAGATCTACCAGGACAGGGATCAGTTTGCCAAGCTGGTGCGGGAGGTGGCAGCTCCCGACGTGGGTCGCATGGGTATCGAGATCCTGAGCTTCACCATCAAGGTACACCCAAGACGCCGGGTGCAGCACTATGGGGCACCCGTCAGCGCTGTAGAAGCAGCACAACAGAGCCTGGCCCTGGCTCCTCTGCTGCAGCTGGCTGAAAGGCTCCGGCTGACAGCCTGCCCCAGCCCTCTGGGAGTTTCCATGACAGCCACCGCAGCGTGTCCTGTATCCAGGCAGCTGGGCGAAGAGCCCCCAGTCAGCTGCCTCTGTAAACAGCTCAGCTCGTGGAGAGAGCTCACTGATAACCGAGCCTCCAGGGAGTCAGAGGGAAGATGTCGGCAGAGCCCGCCTCTCCTTGTCGTGCCGGTTTCTGCTTGGCAGCAGGCTGACATGGCTCTTTCTGGCCCTGGTCTAACCACACAAATGGTTACTCTGAGCTTCAGTGAGAAGGGAGCAAGATAGAGTTGATCGTTTGAAGTGGTTGTGACTTATCTTCCCCTCTCCAGGATGTCTATGATAAAGTGGATTACCTGAGCTCCCTGGGAAAGACTCAGACTGCGGCTGTCCGAAGGGATGCAGACATTGGTGTGGCAGAAGCTGAGCGAGACGCTGGCATTCGGGTGAGTCCGGAGACGAGCTGGGCTTCCCCAAGGCAGCCGGTTTTGCTCCAGCTGCACGCCCTGGGGCTCTACTCTCTGTTTCCTCTCTACAGGAGGCAGAGTGCAAGAAAGAAATGCTGGATGTCAAGTTCATGGCAGATACCAAAATAGCAGATTCCAAACGGGCTTTTGAATTGCAGAAAGCTGCCTTCAGTGAGGAGGTCAACATTAAGGTGAGAGATATCCAACAGCCCGCTGCTGTTCCCTGGCTGGTTTGTGATGGTGGCGGTAGCTCTGGGACTTGCCGGCTTCCTCCTCCTGCGTGTGTTAGGAGAGCTGGAGGTGGGGAACACAGGTTTCTATGTCACAGCGTGAGCTTCTTGCAGCAGATTCCTCTCCTGTCCTGTTTGCCAGAGTCAGGTGGACTAAGGAGGAGGTGGAAGGATGGGGAGGGTCATCCAAGCCGAACCCAGAGCTGGCTGGGCTCAAGTGCTGTGGGAAGAGCATGCAGGGAAGGACAGCAAGTGCAGCTCTGAGGATAGGGACATCACCTCTGGGTGGAGGTTTGCTCCAGAGCAGGAGCCACGTCTGTTTTCAGGGCCTACCAAGGGTCCTTATGTCTACGCACAGGAGATCATGGCCAAGACCCCTCTTCTCATCTCTCCCATGTGCAGACTGCGGAGGCCCAGCTGGCCTACGAGCTCCAGAGCGCCCGGGAGCAGCAGAAGATCCGCCAGGAGGAAATTGAAATTGAGGTGGTGCAGCGCAAGAAGCAGATTGATGTCGAAGAGAAAGAGATCATCCGGATGGAGAAGGAGCTGATAGCCACTGTGAAGCGTCCGGCCGAGGCCGAAGCCTACCGTATCCAGCAGATCGCCGAGGGCGAGAAGTGAGTGAGCCTGTGACCTGGTCCAGCCCTGAGCCCAGCTGCGCACAGGGCTGGGGTGAGATGGGAGCAAAGTGCAGCGGGTGCTGCGTGGAGACACAGCTCGTGTGCTCTCTGCGGGTCGGGGACGTGGCTGACGGAGGGAGGGAAGCAGCGCTGCGTACGCTGCGGGGATCCGGGCTGCTGGAGGGCTGGGTTTCCCTCTCCAGGGTGAAGCAAGTCCTCCTTGCTCAGGCGGAGGCAGAAAAGATTCGCAAGATCGGAGAAGCGGAGGCCTTTGTGATTGAGGCCATCGGGATGGCGGAGGCTGAGAGGATGAAGCTGAAGGCTGAAGCGCTCCAGCAGTACGGAGAAGCTGCCCAGCTGGCTCTGGTGCTGGATGCGCTGCCTGAGGTGAGGAGGGAGCAGCTTTCCCCTGCTCTGGACAAGTGGTGGGGAGTTCCCAGGCTGGGCCAGGTCTCCTGGGAGCACAGAGAGACCCCATGTGGTGTGCAGGGACCTTACCCAACAGGCTGGTGAGCAGCTCCTTGACTCTGCTCATCCCACCCTCCCCTGCCTCCCCAGATCGCTGCCAAAGTGGCTGCTCCCCTCTCCAAAGTGGACGAGATCGTTATTCTCAGCGGAGAGAGCAGCAACACGACGTCCGAGGTGAACCGTCTGCTGGCCGAGATCCCCGCCTCCGTGCGTGCCATCACTGGGGTGGATCTCACCAAGGTGAGCCGGGCACCGGCAGCTGGCAATTCCCGTGGCTCTTAGGGCACAGGGACTTGCCTGAAAACTTTCAGGCTCCAAGGGGAGCCCCTCCTTCCCCAGCCCTGCCCAGCTGCAGAGCGCAGGCAGCTGCCTGCCTCCCCCTCCTCCAGCACTAACAGCTTCTCTCTTCCCCTCCTACAGATTCCCCTGATCCAGAAAGCCACTGGGGCCCAGGCATGAGGCTGGCCAACCCAAAACTAGTGAAGATCAGTCCCTGTTATGCACTCAGACATCAACTGCCTTCAACACGTGGGAATTCCTTTTATATCAAAGACAATTGGAGTTTCATTTTTAAGCTCTGGTGCCTTATTTTGTAGGGCCAGAAAGATGCATGTCCAATCAGCCGCTCTTTTTATTACAAAGGGTGGGAGGGGATTTATTTTGTAATTTACTGTATATTGTATCAAGCCAGGGTTTGGATCCGATCCCCAGTTAGGACTGGCAGCTTGTCTGGTGTTGCAGTCCCGGTGCCTTGCTGTTCTCTGTCCTCAGGCGGCCACCCAGAGCTCCGAGCAGAGGCTCGGTGGGACACAGAGCATGGAGTGTGGAGCTGGAGGAAGAGAACAGCCAGGACCCACGTTCCCTGGGCTCCGGGTCCTCCCCCAGCCACCTTCCTAAGGCACTGCCCAACCCCTGCCTCTGCCCACAAGCTGTTTTTGTGGCTGGCTTTCCTCGTCTGAGTGTCTCACCCACAGGGCCCCCGCAGTGCTAGCGCTCCTCCCCGGCCTGGGCTTCCCGGAGGTGACAATCGCAGCCCTGGGAGGGTGACAATCAGGCACTGCAGTCGGTGCCCGCTCCCATGCCGCCTTCCCTCGGGCAAGCTTCCTTCTGGGGTCTGGAGGAGCTCGGGGAGGCTGACGGAGCGTAAGTGGAGGGAGCCCACCTCGGCACTGCTCTGAGCCAGGCTTGGCGAGGTCCCACCACCGGCAATGCCAAAAAGTAGCGTCGTACCAAAAGCCACCCCATCCTCCGGGAGGGACTTGAGACTGCCGAGGGCCACGGTACATCTGAGCCCCCCCACAACCACTAAAGCCGTTCGTGAGAGGGGTGCGGGGGGGGGGGGCAGGCAGAGCGCTGCGGCGGGGACAGGCTCCTCCAGCGCTGTGGCCTGTACAGCTGGCCGGGGACCAGCGCTCCTGGGGCTGGTGCGGTGGCCGGGAGGCTGTGGCAAGTGGCCGTGCTGGCCGGGAGCTGCCCCAGCAGGCAGCGCGCAAGCCCCTGCCTCGCTCGGTCCCCCTGCCTTTACGGCCGGTGGCTTTGCTGCCCTGAGTAACAATGTGAAAGAGGTCCCCTCTGTGTGTTCCATACTGCCCACAAGTGCCACCGCGGGCCCTGCGCTGGCTCGTGCCCCTTGTCGCCTGTGCTCAGGGTGGCCGTAAGCAGCCAAACCCGCGCGTGAAGTCAGCCTGGCGCTGCTGGTAGGGTTGGTGACCTGCCCAGGCTCTGCGGGGTGCTGGGGGGGTCCCCTCCGCTGGCTCCTTCACCCACAGCTCGCTGCCACCCTCCCCATGGCCGTAGGGCGGGCGCAGGGACCCGAGTCCCCCCCTCCGCCATCCTGGCAGTGTCCCCGGTCCTGGCCAGTCCCTTTGCCAGGAGTGACCCGCCGTGGGGGCAGATGGGTGCTGGCGGGGCCGTCGGCACCCTGTCCCCCCTCCTTGCCACCGGGGTGGGGAGGACCGGCTTTATCAGCCACCAGCTTGCGCTCGCGCCGTGGGGGCCGCCGGCACAGATCTGGTGCTTGCCAGCCGGGTGTGCCGGGCGAGGCGCCCTATCTGCATGTGCGTGTGCATGCCTGCGTCCCTGCGACCGTCACTGCTGTACGATAATAAAGCCTTGTCACCACCTGCCTCGGCTCTCGTCTTGTGCCTCCCGCACCCATCGTCCCTGACGCAGCGCCCGGGCAGTGCCAGAGCCGGTGCTTGACCGGCCGTGGTTTGGGGCTGGCCCGGGGGCTGCTGGCCCCGCAGCGGGCGGGTGTTCCCGCTGGGATGGGGGAGCGAGGGGTGCATGGAAGTGATGTTCTGACTCATGTTTCTCCTGGGAGCTTGTGGCCTCCGCGTGGTCACCATGTCCCAGTGGGCTCCTTGCCCCGTTCCTGGGGGAGCGAGGGGTGCGTGGAAGTGACGTTCTGACTCACGCTGCTCCTGGGAGCTTGTGGCCTCCGCGTGGTCACCGTGTCCCGTGCCCTCCTGAACCCGGGGAGCCGATGGCTGTGGGGACACCCCAAACGGTGGCACCCCAGGGTTTGGAGCAGGGCTGACGTGGGCCAAAGGTTCTGCCTGTCCCAGCAGCCAGGCTGGTGGCAGGAACTCATGCCACCACCGTCTGCCCCTGCTCTGCTGCCGGCCCTGAGCAGCCCCGTGCCCTTGCCCTGCTGCCAGAGCCCCCGCACCCCAGGGGGGGACAGCCAGCACCCGTCGCACCCCAAGGGCCTGCTATCCCCGTCCCAGCCCCGCACACCCTTCCCTGCGCTGGGGACAGCGGGGTGGCTCTGGGGACACCCATCCTCGGGGTCACCTGCGAGCAGGAGCAGTGGCAGCCAGCAATGGGGCTCACCCGGGGGGGCTTTGCTGCGCTGCCCTCCCCGGGGCAACGGTGGCTCCCTCGTGCCCTCAAGACCCTCCGTGTCCCCCCCAGGGCTGGGCAGGGGCACAGGCGGGACAAAGGGCTCCGTGCCATACGCCCCGCAGCAGGGTGGCCCTGCAGATAGCCCGGGTGGGGACAGCTCGGCAGCCCCCCCCTTATCTGCAGCCCGACACGCTGCGCTGGAGCAGCACGGCTGGCGGGAGGGCTGCGGACAGCGGGGGTCCCCGCACCGGCTCCACGGTGCCAGCCTGGGGGACACTTGGGGCCCCCTCTGCCCCGCGGGGTGCAGGGCCATGGGGCAGGACTGCCCCCGCGCGCCGTGGGTGCTGAGCAGGCGCAGGGACCAGCCCGGGTGGGGACAGTCCCATGGGGCTCACCTGGGGCTGGCCAGGCTTGGGTGGCTCTTGGGGACACTTTGCCTGCGTCACCGCTCTAGGTGCTGGGGTGCCTGTGCCACAGTTTGGGGACAACTACGCCCGCCCCCCCCAGGGACACCTCTGGGTCACAGCAGAGGCCAAAGACAGGAGGGGACAGTCCTTTACAGCCCCCAAGTCCTGCTGTCCTCTTGCCCAGGGACAGGCTGGTGCCAGGGCTTGACCCTGTGCCACCTCCTGCCATGGTCTGGCCAGGCTGGGGGGAGTGTGGGTGATGCTGACCCTGTTCCTGTCACCCAGAGGGGACAGCGGGCCTGGGGACACCTCGCATGGCAGGGCAGGGTCCCTGATAGCCGGACGCTGCTGCTTATCGGCGCCCCTGCGCAGACGGTCCCCGGCGGGGGATTATCACCTCCCTGCACGCGGCTTCCAGGAACATCGGTGCAAACAACTGGGCACGGTGGCACGGCTCGCGGCGGGATGTGGCCCTGTGGGGACAGGCAGGTCTGGGAACGTGCATGGCTGGGGGACATCCATGACCAGGGTCATGCACAGGCAGGTGACACACGTAGCCAGGGGCTGCAGCCATTTGGGGACACATGTGGCCAGTGGACACGCATGGCCTGGGTCATGTGGTATGAGGTGACACAGCCCTCTTGGGGACACACATGGCCGGGGGGGCATGTCCTTTGGGGACACACAGCTGGGGGGTACATCCCTCCAGAGGACACTTTTCCCTGAGGGGGACACATGCAGGGGACACGTCCCAGGGGACATGTCCCTCCAGGCTCATTCAGGGCTGGGGGACACGTCCTTCTGGGGTGGGATGGACACGCTGCCAGGGGACATGTCCCTCAGGGGAGCATACATGGCCAGGGGACACGGCGCTTTGGTGGCCACCCCACCCACCCTGGGGGGACACAAGCTCCCTGCACCCACACAGATGTGCCTCATCTGGGGGTGCCTGTGCAGAGTGACCCCTGCACCCACATGTCCCCCCACCACCACCCCAGGCCCCGTCCCCATCAAGCTGCCACTCTGCCATGTCCAAAGCTCCTGCACAGCAACTGGGAACCAGTTTGAAACGGGTAGCTCCCAGTTTGGGCTCCCCAAACTATGGGGAGGGATCATCCTGGTGAACACAGGGGTCAAGATGGGAGGACAGGGGGGTTGCGGGGGGCCACCCCCTGTGCCAAGGCACAGGGGGTGGCCCCCCGCAACCCCCCTGTCCCCAAGTCCCCTGTGGGCCATGCCAGGCTGGGGGGAGCTGCTTGGGGCTGTGCCCTCCCGGGCACGAAGGGGTTAAGGGGCCCCGTCCAGCTGTGCAGTGCAGATGTGAGATATGCAGATGAGGCGGAGCAGGTTTTATAAGGCGGGTACAGACCCAGCACCCCGCAAAGCCTCAGTGCCACCCCCATAGGTAGGTGCCACCTCCTGGGGAGCTGCTGTGCTGCTCCAGGGTGGTGGCATTGGAGGCGGGGGGGGGACGGGACAAGGAAGGGATAGGGGAGATGTTGGGGTCAGGGGGCGATTGGGAGCCTCCATCCTGCTCCAGGGTGGTGGGATTGAAGGGGATAAGGAGGGTTTAGGGAGGTGCTTGGGTGGAGAGGTTCTTGGGAGCTTTCATCCCGCTTTGGGACAGCAGGACCAGGAGGACAGGGACAGGGTTGGGGGGATGCTGGGGTCAGGGGGCTATTGGGAGCCTCCGTCCTGCTACGGGGTGGTGGGACTGGGGGGGGATAAAGAGGGAGTAGAGGGGATGCTGGGATGGGGAGGCTGTTGGAAACCTCCATCCTGCTCGGAGGCAGCAGGACTGGGGGTGCGGGGATGGGGTAGGGGGGGACCCCGGTGCTGTGCTCCCTAACGGTGCTCTCCCCCCGCCCCGTGCAGGTGCTGCTCTCCCTTCGCCCCGCGGCACACTTGCCCGCCGCCCCGGGCAGGATATCATCGTATACTGTAAGTTCGCTATGAGACACTACAGTATAGATGATGTACTCCCCCGGGCTGCGCTCACCGACGGGCCCGGAGCGGGGCTGCGACGTGGGACCGCGACGACGTGGGGCATGGAGGGCTGGGGGACACGTGGGACACGGGAGCGGGGGTACAGGCTCGGGGGGTGTGTGGGGTTGGGGGGACAGGGGCAGCTCGAGGTGGGGGCACCTCCAGGCGCAGACGGACCCACAGCCGGCGGGGAAACCGTTACCATTACTGAGTTTAGTAATGGTAACGGTTCTGCTGACGGTTGGGCATGCGGCACGGCGCGGCACAGCACGGCATGGACACAGCGATGGAGCCCGGGGACCGGGCACGGGGCAATAAAGGGCGTTACGGCACCACGGCTCTGGCTCTCCTTCCTCACCGCGTCCCCTGGGGGCTCCGGGCCCAGTGGCAGGGCTGGGGCACTGGCTGTACTGGTGTGCTGGGGGGGGGTCAGGGTTTGCATGGCGGGACAGGGAACCTTGGGGTGAATTTGGGTGTAGGGGAGTATGGGGGTCCCTTGGGGTGCAGCGCAGGGGGGGCATGGGGTGCAGGGGGCATTGGAGTGCACCGGGGTGTATGGCGGGGGGAACTGGGGA
Organism: Pluvialis apricaria; assembly: GCA_017639485.1. Taxonomy (NCBI): domain Eukaryota; kingdom Metazoa; phylum Chordata; class Aves; order Charadriiformes; family Charadriidae; genus Pluvialis; species Pluvialis apricaria. Next base: position 5,841,663 of record CM030024.1, read on the forward strand.
GAACTGGGAAGCACTGGGGTGTGTTGTGGGGGGACTGGGGAGACTTGGGGAGCATTGGGGTGTATTGCAGTGGGAGTACGGGGATGCACAGGGTTGCATGGCAGGGGGGAACTGGGAGCACTGGGGTTCACTGGGGAGCATGGAGGAGCAGTCAGATGCATGGAGTGGGTTGTGGGTCCACTGGGCAGCCTGGGGTGCACTGGGCTGGACTGGGGACTGTTGTAGGGAGGACTGGGAGACACTGGAGAGTGTTGCAGAGGGTACCGGGACTCACTGGGAGCACTGGGAGCACAGGGCTCTACAGTGGGGGCACTGGGAGCACTGGGTCTGTAGGATGGGGGATACTGGGAGGGCTGGGCTGTGTGGCAGGGGCACTGGGAGCACTGGGAGCACTGGGCTGTGTGGCAGAGGCACTGGGAGCACTGGGCTGTGTGGCGGTGCACTGGGAGCACTGGGAGGACTGGGCTGTGTGGCAGAGGCACTGGGAGCACTGGGCTGCGTGGCGGTGCACTGGGAGCACTGAGAGCACTGGGCTGCGTGGCGGGGGCACTGGGAGCACTGGGAGCACTGGGATGGGGACACTGGGAGCACTGGGAGCACTGGGAGCACTGGGCTGCGTGGCGGTGGTCTGGGAGCACTGAGAGCACTGGGCTGTGTGGCAGGGGCACTGGGAGCACTGGGACCACTGGGGGCACTGGGAGCACTGGGAGCACTGGGCTGCGTGGCGGTGCACTGGGCGCACTGGGCTGCATGGCGGGGGCACTGGGGGCACTGGGAGCACTGGGAGCACTGGGACCACTGGGACCACTGGGACCACTGGGAGCACTGGGCTGCGTGGCGGGGGCACTGGGGGCACTGGGAGCACTGGGGGCACTGGGAGCACTGGGAGCACTGGAGGCACTGGGGGCACTGGGAGCACTGGAGGCACTGGGAGCACTGGGAGCACTGGGGGCACTGGGAGCACTGGGAGCACTGGGAGCACTGGAGGCACTGGGGGCACTGGGAGCACTGGAGGCACTGGGGGGCACTGGGAGCACTGGGGGCACTGGGAGCACTGGGAGCACTGGGAGCACTGGGCTGCGTGGCAGGGGCACTGGGGGCACTGGGAGCACTGGGCTGCGTGGCGGGGGCACTGGGGGCACTGGAGGCACTGGGGGGCACTGGGAGCACTGGGGGCACTGGGGGCACTGGGAGCACTGGGAGCACTGGGGGCACTGGAGGCACTGGGGGCACTGGGGGCACTGGGAGCACTGGGGGCACTGGGGGCACTGGGAGCACTGGGAGCACTGGGATGGGGGCACTGGAGGCACTGGGGGCACTGGGAGCACTGGGGGCACTGGGAGCACTGGGAGCACTGGGCTGCATGGCGGGGGCACTGGGAGCACTGGGAGCACTGGGAGCACTGGGCTGCGTGGCGGTGGTCTGGGAGCACTGAGAGCACTGGGCTGTGTGGCAGGGGCACTGGGAGCACTGGGACCACTGGGGGCACTGGGAGCACTGGGAGCACTGGGCTGCGTGGCGGTGCACTGGGCGCACTGGGCTGCATGGCGGGGGCACTGGGGGCACTGGGAGCACTGGGAGCACTGGGACCACTGGGACCACTGGGACCACTGGGAGCACTGGGCTGCGTGGCGGGGGCACTGGGGGCACTGGGAGCACTGGGGGCACTGGGAGCACTGGGAGCACTGGGATGGGGGCACTGGGAGCACTGGTGGCACTGGGAGCACTGGGAGCACTGGGGGCACTGGGAGCACTGGGAGCACTGGGAGCACTGGAGGCACTGGGGGGCACTGGGAGCACTGGAGGCACTGGGGGCACTGGGAGCACTGGGGGCACTGGGAGCACTGGGAGCACTGGGAGCACTGGGCTGCGTGGCAGGGGCACTGGGGGCACTGGGAGCACTGGGCTGCGTGGCGGGGGGCACTGGGGGCACTGGAGGCACTGGGGGCACTGGGAGCACTGGGGGCACTGGGGGGCACTGGGAGCACTGGGAGCACTGGGGGCACTGGAGGCACTGGGGGCACTGGGGGCACTGGGAGCACTGGGGGCACTGGGGGCACTGGGAGCACTGGGAGCACTGGGATGGGGACACTGGAGGCACTGGTGGCACTGGGAGCACTGGTGGCACTGGGGGCACTGGGAGCACTGGGAGCACTGGGGGCACTGGAGGCACTGGGAGCACTGGGAGCACTGGGAGCATTGGGGGCACTGGGGGCACTGGGAGCACTGGGCTGCGTGGCGGGGGCACTGGGGGCACTGGGGGCACTGGGAGCAATGGGAGCACTGGGAGCACTGGGCTGCGTGGCGGTGGTCTGGGAGCACTGAGAGCACTGGGCTGTGTGGCAGGGGCACTGGGAGCACTGGGACCACTGGGGGCACTGGGAGCACTGGGAGCACTGGGCTGCGTGGCGGTGCACTGGGCGCACTGGGCTGCATGGCGGGGGCACTGGGGGCACTGGGAGCACTGGGACCACTGGGCCACTGGTGGCACTGGGAGCACTGGGATGGGGGCACTGGGAGCACTGGGAGCACTGGGAGCACTGGGAGCACTGGGGGCACTGGGAGCACTGGGAGCACTGGAGGCACTGGGGGCACTGGGAGCACTGGAGGCACTGGGAGCACTGGGAGCACTGGGGGCACTGGGAGCACTGGGAGCACTGGGAGCACTGGAGGCACTGGGGGCACTGGGAGCACTGGAGGCACTGGGGGCACTGGGAGCACTGGGGGCACTGGGAGCACTGGGAGCACTGGGAGCACTGGGAGCACTGGGCTGCGTGGCAGGGGCACTGGGGGCACTGGGAGCACTGGGATGGGGCCACTGGGGGCACTGGGAGCACTGGGGGCACTGGGGGCACTGGGAGCACTGGGAGCACTGGGGGCACTGGGAGCACTGGGAGCACTGGGGGCACTGGAGGCACTGGGGGCACTGGGGGCACTGGGAGCACTGGGGGCACTGGGGGCACTGGGAGCACTGGGAGCACTGGGATGGGGACACTGGAGGCACTGGGGGCACTGGGAGCACTGGGGACACTGGGGGCACTGGGAGCACTGGGAGCACTGGGAGCACTGGAGGCACTGGGAGCACTGGGAGCACTGGGAGCACTGGGGGCACTGGGGGCACTGGGAGCACTGGGCTGCGTGGCGGGGGCACTGGGGGCACTGGGGGCACTGGAGGCAGTGGGGGCACTGGGAGCACTGGGAGCACTGGTGTGTGACTGGGGGCACTGGGAGCACTGGGAGCACTGGTGTGTGACTGGGCGCACTGGGAGCACTGGGAGCACTGGGAGCACTGGTGGCACTGGGAGCACTGGGATGGGGGCACTGGGAGCACTGGGAGCACTGGGATGGGGGCACTGGGAGCACTGGGCTGCGTGGCGGGGGCACTGGGGGCACTGGGAGCACTGGGAGCACTGGGAGCACTGGGAGCACTGGGAGCACTGGGCTGCGTGGCGGGGGCACTGGGAGCACTGGGACCACTGGGGGCACTGGGAGCACTGGGAGCACTGGGCTGCGTGGCGGTGCACTGGGCGCACTGGGCTGCATGGCGGGGGCACTGGGGGGCACTGGGAGCACTGGGAGCACTGGGAGCACTGGGACCACTGGGACCACTGGGAGCACTGGGCTGCGTGGCGGGGGCACTGGGGGCACTGGGAGCACTGGGAGCACTGGGAGCACTGGGAGCACTGGGGGCACTGGAGGCACTGGGGGCACTGGGAGCACTGGGGGCACTGGGAGCACTGGGAGCACTGGGGGCACTGGGAGCACTGGGAGCACTGGGAGCACTGGAGGCACTGGGGGCACTGGGAGCACTGGAGGCACTGGGGGCACTGGGAGCACTGGGGGCACTGGGAGCACTGGGAGCACTGGGAGCACTGGGCTGCGTGGCAGGGGCACTGGGGGCACTGGGAGCACTGGGCTGCGTGGCGGGGGCACTGGGGGCACTGGAGGCACTGGGGGCACTGGGAGCACTGGGGGCACTGGGGGCACTGGGGGCACTGGGAGCACTGGGAGCACTGGGGGCACTGGAGGCACTGGGGGCACTGGGGGCACTGGGAGCACTGGAGGCACTGGGAGCACTGGGAGCACTGGGAGCATTGGGGGCACTGGGGGCACTGGGAGCACTGGGCTGCGTGGCGGGGGCACTGGGGGCACTGGGGGCACTGGAGGCAGTGGGGGCACTGGGAGCACTGGGAGCACTGGGCTGCGTGGCGGGGGCACTGGGGGCACTGGGAGCACTGGGAGCACTGGGCTGCGTGGCGGGGGCACTGGGAGCACTGGGAGCATTGGGGGCACTGGGGGCACTGGGAGCACTGGGCTGCGTGGCGGGGGCACTGGGGGCACTGGGAGCACTGGGGGGCACTGGGAGCACTGGGGGCACTGGAGGCACTGGGAGCACTGGGAGCACTGGGGGCACTGGGAGCACTGGGAGCACTGGGCTGCGTGGCGGGGGCACTGGGGGGCACTGGGAGCACTGGGAGCACTGGGCTGCGTGGCGGGGGCACTGGGAGCACTGGGAGCACTGGGAGCATTGGGGGCACTGGGAGCACTGGGCTGCGTGGCGGGGGCACTGGGGGCACTGGGAGCACTGGGGGCACTGGGAGCACTGGGGGCACTGGAGGCACTGGGGGCACTGGGAGCACTGGGAGCACTGGGGGCACTGGAGGCACTGGGAGCACTGGGAGCACTGGGGGCACTGGGAGCACTGGGAGCACTGGGCTGCGTGGCGGGGGCACTGGGGGCACTGGGAGCACTGGGAGCACTGGGCTGCGTGGCGGGGGCACTGGGGGCACTGGGAGCACTGGGAGCACTGGGCTGCGTGGCGGGGGCACTGGGAGCACTGGGAGCACTGGGAGCATTGGGGGCACTGGGGGCACTGGGAGCACTGGTGTGTGACTGGGGGCACTGGGAGCACTGGGAGCACTGGGGGCACTGGGAGCACTGGGGGCACTGGAGGCACTGGGAGCACTGGGAGCACTGGGGGCACTGGGAGCACTGGGGGCACTGGGGGCACTGGGAGCACTGGGAGCACTGGGAGCACTGGGGGCACTGGAGGCACTGGGAGCACTGGGAGCACTGGGCTGCGTGGCGGGGGCACTGGGGGCACTGGAGGCAGTGGGGGCACTGGGAGCACTGGAGGCAGTGGGGGCACTGGGAGCACTGGGGGCACTGGGAGCACTGGGGGCACTGGGGGCACTGGGAGCACTGGGGGCACTGGAGGCACTGGGGGCACTGGGAGCACTGGGAGCACTGGGCTGCGTGGCGCCGCCGGCAGGGGGCGCTCTCGCCGACGCTTCCGCGTCCCCGCCCACTCCCCGCCTTTGCCCCGCCCACGCCAGCCCCCATCGCCCGCTGATTTCCCACAACCCCCTGCAGCGGAGAGCGGCGCGCTGGTCCCGCCCGCCTCCTCTCTATGCTCCCCCGCCTTGCGCCAATGAGAGCGGGCGCCGCTCGCGCTCCCAGTCTGCCCCGCGGTGGGGCAACATGGCGGCGCCCGTCGCCTTGGCGGCGGCCCGGGCCGTGCGCTGGGCCCTGAGGGCCGCCTCGGCGGGGCCGCTCCTGCTGGGCCCAGGTGGGGCGGGCGCGGCTGGGGTCGAGACCTTGCGCTGGGGGTGACCGGGGCCGTGAGGCGGCGGGGCGGGAACCGGGGCATGCTTCTGAGGCGAGCCCGGTGGCGGGGTCGCTTCGGAGCGTGGGCGTGAGGCCGGGGCCGGCCGAGATCGGTGCTCCGGGGCCGGACTGGAGGCCTTGGGTGAAGGGAAGTGTTGGTCGGGCGCTGCAGGGTGGGGAGAAAGGGAACGGCACGATTTTTGGGGCGTTTTCGGTACATGCAGAACTTTGGTATATGTAGTGTTTGCTGCTGTTGCCCTTCCAGCCCGTCTCCTGGAGAGCTGCGGCCCGCGGGCCGCCGTGCTCCCTGCCCGCTGGAGCGGGAGCAGCTCTGCGCTAGGCAGCATCCTGGGCATCCCCGCCGAGAAGCCGAGCGACGCCCTGGGCCGGCACCCGCCGCCTGTTGCCACCAGCAAAAGTGAGTGGTACCAACTGCCACGTGGGTCCTTGTGCAGGGACGGATGGTCCTGACCCGCTGTGGGATTTAGCAGCATTCAAGCTCCTTCTTTCCCCTGGCAGAGGAGCAAGACCGTCTGTTACGGAATCAGCCTGACCAGCCCCAGAACCCCAAGGTTTTAAGAATTGCCATCATTGGAGCGCCCAATGCTGGGAAGTCCACGCTCTCTAATCAGCTCTTGGGCAGAAAGGTAAAGCTGGGGTGGAGCAGCAAGTTCAGGCTGCTAAATAGCTTATTTGATATATTCTGGCTGTGTAACGCGTTTAATTTTGTACAGGTTTTCCCTGTTTCTCAGAAAGTGCACACAACCCGATGCAAAGCCCGGGGTGTCGTCACATACGAGGACACACAACTGGTAAGCTTCCAGAATCCGCTCCTGCTTGGGGCAGCGAGGAGTGTTAGGCAGAAAGTTCAGGATTTTCTCATTGTATCCTATGGAGTCACTTGTAATTGTACAAATATAAGGTTTAGCTTGGCCACTAACTGCAGGCAAACTTACAAGATTTGTCTTTCCTCTTTTTAGATCATTCTGGACACACCTGGCCTCACTAGTCCCTTTAAAGCCAAAAGGTATCACTGCTGTTGTGGGGAGAGCGGGGCAGGGTTTGATAAAACCAGAGAGTGATTTCCGGTGTGCAAAGCTTGTAAAATAGGAATGACAGGAATGTGTATTTTTAGCCTTATTTTTTGTCTATATATGTTTTATTGTTGCAATTTCAGTAGCACACAGAGACTGTGGCATCCCTTGAGCCCTGTTTTGTTTTTTTTCTGCATATGTGCATGTAACAAGGGATGTCACAGCCCATAAAGCCGCTTTGTGTCAGCTGGGATGATGGAAAACACTGTTTTCCCCGCGTTTTGAGGGGAAGGAAGATGATTGTGATTGTGTGTGTGGCTTACTCATTCGCATTTGTTTTTCAGACATAAATTAGATGAAGCCATGCTGACAGACCCATGGGACAGCATGAAACATGCGGATTTAGGTGGGTACTCAACTTCTCTTGGATCTAGCAAAACCCTTTGTCTGCCACAGAAGTTTACAGCCCGATAGCTGTGGCATCTGGATGTTTACTGGGCAGCAAAGGCAGCCCTGGGAGCATGTACTAGGAGGGAGGATGGAAAGGCAGTGAAAATATTTGAAATATTGAGCTGAGGAGAGGATAAGAATTGCCTGGTGCTGAGGGGAGGCAGCTTGGGTTAATAATTGGGCTTGGATGTTGGGTTTTAGTATGCGTGATACCATTAGGGTGGCAGGGATAAACTGCATTTTATCGTTTTATCAATTAAATGCTCCTTTTTGGTTGCATCTGCATGCTGCCCTGTAGAAGAGAAAGAAGTAGCAGCAGGAGCAAAGTGATTGAACCACAGGCTGTAGAGCAGCTGAAAACCAAATGTTTTGGAAAATGCAGATTCATCGTCTTTCCCTCCTCCTTTTCTGGCAGTTCTGGTTTTGGTGGACGTATCGGATCACTGGACGCGAAACTCTCTTAGCAAGGAGGTGCTGAAGTGTCTTTCTCAGTTTCCCCATATCCCCAGTGTCCTGGTTCTGAACAAGGTAAATGAGGAGCTTGTTCTTTCTGCCTTCTACAGTACGTTACGCCAGTGCCTTCAGTCAGTACCTGGCATCAGCAGGGGTGCGTTTTCAGGTCACTGCGTCTGAATGTGTTAAAGACACCTTCTACTCTAGAATATTTAAGTGTGTATGTATGGATACATATAATACACTCCCACATCCCTGAAGCTATATGCTGCAGGCTGGGGCTGAAATCAGCCTGGGAGGAGGAGCTGGCACCACAGTGGGGTTGGCCAGCGAGAATCTCAGCAGAGCTTATGTAGTAGGTGTTGCTGTCAAGTTAACAGTGTTTGGACAAACTGTACTGGAACTGCTGACACACTCTGGTTTGGCCGCTGGTTGGAAAACTGTCTGGACAAGAAGTCTTGTCCTGCAGCAGCTGCCTCCCCTGGGTGGCTTCTGGCTCCTTTGGATCCAGGGCCCAGCTGCCAACCTCATTTGGGACAAATTTCCTGACACCTCTCTCTCATGTTAGGTGGATCTGCTAAAGAAGAAGTTCATCCTGCTGCAACTAGTAACTGAGCTAACAGAGGGAATTGTAAATGGAAGGAAACTGGAAGTGAGATCTGAATTTAAACATAACTCCAGTTCTTCAGCAAAGTCTCCCCTTCAAGTCACTCAGGCTTCTCCACCTGAGAACAGGGCTCAGGAGTCTCACTGCCTGCAGGAAACAGATCCAGCCCAGGAAGGCTGTAGTTTGGACAAGAGCAGTGATACGAGGGCTTCTGAGTCCAGTCCTGTCACAAAAGAAGCACAAGTGCCAAAGTGCTATGGACCCAGAGATCTGAAAAATATGAAAGGCTGGCCGTGCTTCCAGGAGATCTTCATGCTGGCAGCTCTCCGTGGGGAGGAGGTGGATACGCTCAAGGTAACTGCAATCTGAGCTTCTGTTACGCTTTGAGGCTGGTGTGCTCTTACCCTTGTGGGACCCTGGTACTTCGTACTGAGCTTCCACTCCTGCGAGGAAGTAGCAGAGCTGTTCTTGGCCTGGGGTGTGGGGGGGAAGTGTCACCTGTTGACGTGGAGTATGTCTGTACTGTATCTCCACAGTTTTCTGTACAGAACTCTTATTTGCGGCTCGCCAAACAGCAAGTTCATAGTGATGAAGCCACCCAACGCGTTATCTTTCAGCTACAAGTGATGCTGTGGGCTTTTATGACTCATACAGATGGCTCTAGGGAGGTGTGATCACTTGGCAGGGTTTGAGTTTCAGAACCTTCCCTTTCTCCTTTCCCTGCCAAAGGTACTAAACTACTGCCCTGGTGCCTGACTAGCAGCAGCGTTCTCGTAGTGACCTGCTGTAAGATGAGTGCAGGGGTTGGTGGCACCGCGAGAGGGGTACGTGACAGCTGATGGGTGCGATGTGTGCTTTGTGCTGACAGCGGTACCTCCTGATGCAAGCCAAGCCAGGCCCTTGGGAGTTTCACAGCAGGGTCTTGACCAGCCAGTCACCTCAAGAGATCTGTGATAATATCATCAGGGAGAAGATACTGGAGTACTTGCCACTGGAGGTGCCCTACGGCGTGATTCAGGTAGGAAGCTCACGCAAGCAGACTTGCCTTTGAGCTATTTTATTGGAAATATCAGAATATGCAATGAGAATCCCTTTGTCTGACTTTAAAACTCTCTGCAGGCCTGGTGGGGTGGCTTGGGACTTGCTGTGAGACCCTTTGTGTGTTTGAAGGAGGGCCGCCCATGCGTGCTCGTGTCAGGGAGCTGAGCTGGCCTCTCTGAGGGAGTGGCGTTTGCTGTTCCTGAGGAGCTCTGCAGAATTGCTGAGTGTGCGCTTGCTGTTGCAGGTGACTGAGATGTGGGAGGAAGGACCGAGTGGGGAGCTCCTCATCGTGCAGAACCTCTTGGTCCCAAGAAAGTCTCATATGGTGAGTAACAGAAGAGAGATGGGGCTCTGGGGAGCGTGAAAAGAGGTTCCCTAGGTCCAGTGCACGTGCATCCTTGCTGTGATCCCCTCCCCAGCAGTTGTGGGGTTGGGAGGAGCCAGGTGCCCGACACGGCCACAGGCTGTTCAGTAACAGCTTACACCTTTCTGAAGTGATCGCTTGCCCGCGGTTTGATCTTGGGATTTCCCTAACTGCCGTATCCCCTTTAATTGCTCCCGTGGCTGCACTGTTCGGTGATTGCTCCCCGCAGTTGAGCGATGTAAGGATGAGTGTGATGATCTTCTCTCTGGGTCTTAATACAGATGATGTTGATTGGAAGAGGAGGTAAGATTATCAGCAGGATTGCTCAGGAGGCTAGCCAGGACCTGATGAACGTTTTCCTGTGTGACGTCCGCTTGAAGCTCAAGGTGGATGTGAAGAGTTGAGCTCTTCGCGTGTGTTTTGCCAGCCCTTGAGCTCTCTGGTCATGCGGAGAAACCGCTCCCGTTTTCCCGTGGCGGTATCTCAGCACCTTTGTTCAATCCAGAAACAGAGGATGATGAAATCAATATAGCGGGCTGAAGTAGAATATATTATTCTTTGGGGGAATGGCCCAAACTGAAATAAAATCTTTAGACCTTCTGTGGCACCTTATCTCCTGGAAGCTGGGGACGGACACCAGAGAACCAGCTGTACCCGTGACTCTAGTACTGGGTTTACAGAGCTGTCGACCACTTCTTTTGGGCCACGTTCTCTGTCCTTGCTGCCAAGTGTTTGTGCCTGGTAGTTCAGGAGCATCTCCTGTCTTTTAGCAGACAAAAGGATTGTAGTGAAGAATTATCAGCACATGTTTATCATCTCTTCTGAAGGCTGAATGGCTCCAGCGGTGGTCATGCAGGAAGAAGAGGCTACCGCTGCCCACACAGTGGTCTCACGTCGCTTTGCTCCCTGCCCTGTTGAAGTTCGTGGGTGTGAGCGTGTGACCATGTAGGGAGTCAGTGTTGCCCAGGCAGCCTGAGTGGAGGGGTTTGCTGGCTGGCAGAAACGCTCTGTAATGACTGGGTGTGTGACAGAGGAAGCTCTTAAACTCTCTGTAGATCATGAAGGGCAGTGGTTTCCAACTCCTTTGTGGGAGCCCTGCCCACAGGCTCGTGTGCACCATCCTCTTTGATGACTGCCAGCCGCTGCTTCCATTTTGACCTCTTCTGTGCGGTAGTTTGTAAAAATGCTTGTTCCTTCTCTTGCCTCTGTTATCCTTTCCTCCAACTTCCACTGCTCCCAGCACGTGGTGCTCGCTCCAGAGGGATGGGTCTGGTCACAGACTCTTCTGAGTGGATTCTGGGAGAAGCAGAGAAATGGAGTTGTGATCTGTTCTTGGTCGGTGTAACGAGCTGCTTCCCTGACCTCTGGTGAGAGGGGCAGGGAGGTCAGAGAATGGGCTTGTGAGCGTTTGCTGGAGCATATCAATCAGAAAGGGAGACGGAGCCGGGAACAGGAGTCCTTCTACCTCTCCACATCTTGTTTCTGGTGCCCAGTGGGGTCCTGCCTCTCCACCCCTCTGGATGTTTCACTAATGAATGAATGTTGAGTGGTTTGGTCTGAAGGTGCCCTTAGCAGCATCTCATAGATGCTTACTTCTTCAGAATGGTTTGTTTGTCATGCAAAACCAGAGCGGACCCCCTTTATTAGGAATTTGTATAGTTTATTGCACCGATGTTACTGTAAAGTCATTACTCTCTGCACCAGGGTTGTAGATACAAACGTAGAGGCTGTTGCAGCTGAAGAAAAGCCCAAAGTGGGAACAGCAGTGGGACGTGGTGTCTGGGGGCTTGAGGTGTTTGGAGCACTGGGTAGTTTCCTGCCAAAAATCCAGGTAAATCCCCATGTGCTGTTATAAATTAACATCACCAAGCAAGGAGACCCTGGGCAGCTGCCCCGACAGATGAGGAGATGTGGTAGGGTCTGCTGGGGATGCTCTGCTCCTGCCCGGAACCCAAACCTGTTGAGCAAATCCTGTGCCCACCGTCCCTCTCCGGTGCAATGTCAAGGAGATACTTTACCAGCAGTGGCAAAAGCCTGTGTCTGGGCTGCTGGAGGATTCTACCGTCAGGACTGCAGGATCACCTGAAAGCCGGGTAGAGAAGCCTCCAGAGCGTGTCCTGCTTTGTTTCCTCTGGGCAGGGGACACCGTGGTCCCTTGAATGCTTCTATGTGACTTTTCTATTTTCCTTGCAATAAAATGAGGTCCCAGCACAAGCAATTGTTCTCATCTCCTTTCTTCCTCCCCGTCAGCCGGACCTCACAGCCGCCACCTTCCATCTGTTTTATTCCAGCTAAAATCAGGACGCTTTTATGTCTTTCCTCCTTTCTTCCCAGCTGAGCTTAGATCCCATTTCCCAACCCGTGGCTTCTGAAGGTTGCACCTTCTGGGGAAGAAAGCCGGGTAAGTGTGCTTTGAGGGGTCAGAGGCGTTTCATCGGATGGGGGTACAAGCGGAGGGGTCCATTCCCTTTGTGCAGGTGGAGGTTGGAATCGCAGAATGGTTGAGCTTGGAAGGGACATTAAAGAGGCCATGGGGCCACCTCCCACCAGCCCAGGTTGCTCCAAGCCCCGTCCAGCCTGGCCTTGAACACCTCCAGGGATGGGGCAGCCACAGCTTCTCGGGGCAACCTGCGCCAGGGGCTCACCACCCTCAGAGTGAAGAATTTCTTCCTAATATCTAATTTAAATCTATCCTCTTCCAGTTTAAAACCGTTCCCCCTCGTCCTGTCGGTACCTGCCTTTGTAAAAAGTCCCTCTCCAGCCCTCTTGTAGACCACCTTCTGCAGACACTCATCCTGGCCTCCATCCAGATGGAGCCCAGAGCCACGGCTGGTCCTGGAGCTGACGGAAACGCTCCACGTGTGGAAAGGAGCAAAGTCTTGTTGCTTCTCCTGTTAATGAGGTTTGATAATTAGCTTTAATTAACGCATCGCTGGAAACTGCTGCTTTCCTGCAGCGGGAAGGTGTTTTAATTGACTTCAGGAAGGCGCTGGGTGGAGGGGGGAGGTGTATCGAAGCTTGCTTGGTGCGGGCATCGCGGGAAGGGGGCTGCTTCCCCCGCCCCGGTGCTCGGCGCTGTACGTTCTCACCGGGCGCCGCCAGGGGGCGCCGCGGCGCGGCGTTCCCCTCCCCTCCAGGAGCTGAGCCGCGCATGCGCGGTGGGCGGGGCGGCGGGGGGCCGTTGGCGGGCGGCGCGCATGCGCGGCAGCGGCTGGCGCAGCCACCACGGCGAGAGCGGGCGGCGGGCGGTGGCGGTGGCGGCGGCGGCGGCGGCGACGAAGACGACGACGACGACGACAACAACAACAAACGGCGGGGCGCCGGTAACGGGCACAGCGGCGGCGGCGCCATGAGGCCCGGGCAGGGGCACCGAGAGTAAGTACGGGAGGGCCCGCTTCAACCACCTTACACGGGGCGGCCGGACCGGCGCGGCCCACACCGCCGCCACCACCCCCCCGCCTCATTGTCCTTCCCGGGTGTCCCCTCCCCCCATCCTCTGAGGCGGCGTGAGGTAACCCCGCTGTCGCGACCCTCCCTGTGTCGCGACAGCGCTGCGGGGCCGCTCCCGGGAGGCGGCTGAGGGACGGGACGCGGCGACGGCTCTGCCGTCGCCGCGTCCCGTCCCTCAGCCGCCTCCCGGGAGCGGCCCCGGCCCATCCGCCTCCCCCGGAGCTCCCCGGCTCGTCCTTGTGAGGAGACGAAGGGGGTGGGGGGGGGAGCAGGCAGCCCGCCTGCAACCCCGCCACCCGGAGCTTTCAATACCTTGCCCTCGCTATCAGATAGGCGGCGGGAATCGCGATATAGTACGTCAGGCGTAGCGATAGAGAAATGCCTCCAAGGGGAAAAAGGCGGCGAGGGGAGGAAAAAGGCGGCGGGGGGGGGGGGGGGGAGGGAGGGGGGGGGGCATTGCGGTCGCGATGTGTGCGAATCCTTTGTGTAATTCTCTCCTAAGAAAAGTGGCTTTTTTTTTTTTTAATTATTATTATTTTTATTTTGCAAGAGGTGTCACTAATAGATTTCTGGTCGTTGCGATTTCCTACCAACCTTTTTTTTTTTTTTTTTTTTTTTTCCCAAGCATCTTAACACAGGCATGAAGAAAAAACGGCGGAGCTTGACTTGTCTGCTTTCGGTCCACTCGTGCAAAGTGCTTAAATGCTTTTTGGTTATGCAGTGTATGATCTTCCCAGAGCAGCACCTGCAAGGGCTGACGGATGCGTTTTATCCTCCTCTCGGTATCGCCTCTAATTGCTCAGTACAAGTTTTAGGATAAATCGCAGATGCGGGTTAGTTAGTTCAGTAATCATTCATTGCGCTCACTTCTTATCGTAGTCCTTAATTTTTTCTTTCTTCAGTCACATCCAACATCTCAAGAAAACATAAGTTTATTTGGAAAACTTTTTGCGGCAATACTTTTACTTCTTTATTGCCCAAACCCAGTTCTTTGTTGCACTGGTAGCTGGAAGAGAGCACGCTCTCAGTAGATGAGGTTGGATTCCCGAGTGATGTCATTTGTGCTGGAGCAATGGTGATGACTTTGTGATTGAATAAATCCTGCTGGATGTGTTGGGCTTCGTGATTTTGTGTGTGTGCGCTGCAGAAACTTCGTCTGATTCAGCAGCCGACTGAGAAAATTCTGTGATCGGCGCTACGTAGGCAGTGAGGGAATGTAGTGATGATAGTTGCTTCTCCCTTTCAGCGCGTGTATTTCTGTATTTTCTTCACCTAAAGAATTTGAGCCTGTTAGTGTCCATTTAACGAAATACATAAAGCAGTGGGGAAAGATGCTGTTGAAGCGTATTACAGATATTAGAGGCGGAGAGAGCGGGCTCTCGCAAAGAGCAGCCTGGGGAATGAAGGGTGCAGGGAGAGCATACAGGTGGGTCTGGCGTCCTGTAAAGCCAGTTCAGAGGGTCGGAAAACTCAGGGGGGAAAACTCAGCGACAACAGAAAGCAAGCAGCAGCAAATGAACCGATCGGTACTTTTTAGTAGAGAAAGGTCTGGATCAAAAGCAAGTAAGAGTCAGAACAAATAGATTTGCAATAAATACAGGATATGCAGCTTTCAGGGAAAAATGCTTCCATAAAAGAAAGGCTACTTATTTGTTCAATTATATTTACACTGCGCAGTAGGGTAGAATTTCTGAGGTGAAGAAATTGGAGATTGACCCTTTTGTCGGGGAGTCACAGGTGGAGCTGGAACTAGAAGATGGCTTGATGAACAGGCTGCAATTTACAAACATCACTTCAAATATTTTTAATATTTCTCAACTATTTTAAAGGAGCCATATTGGGTTCAATCCCAACCAGCCTGATAGTCTAGAGAAAGGAAGGATGCGTATGGCTGGAACAAGAATTAAGCAAAAAATAGATAAATCTGACATAATGGATGACAAGGGAAAGATGATTGCTGAAAGATGCTGGCATGCTCTCTGTTCCTTCGTGCTTGGCGTATATTTTGTTGTGTTACATGGCTTTTGAAGTGTAAAAAAAGAAAAAAAAAAATCTCATTTTGTGCTGAGATAAAAGAAAAGGCAGGTGCTTGAATTCTGTTAAGGATCAGCTTTGATACTGACATTAAGTAGTGACCTTACTTGCAGTTACTGCTCTGTCATATTGTGAATTTCTCAATAGAATAAATAATGCGCTTAGCACCAAATAAATACCATTTAATAAGGTGGTATTTTTGATAGCCTTTCACTTCACATTGCAAACAGATTCACACTTTTTGTGCTTGAGCACAGCCTGGAGTGCTATTTCTGTTAATAACATCAAAAAATATGTTGGAGAGTGTCCACATAGTATTGTTTTTTTTCCAAATGTAGAATTAAGGAACCCTTATGTTCTCTGTAACTTGGATATTTGCCTTCATTTAAGTCTTATTTGTATTTGTTTCAAGTTGTCCTCTGATAGATAGGCTTTTATATCTACCTTTGCTTCTGGGAACTGTTACCAGATCAAGTGGCGAAGTAAGGATTTTGTCAAGGACTGAGGTATCTGCATTTCCCAGAAGCGCAGACTGCTGTACTATGTACAGGAGCCTTAGCTTGTATCCTCGCCTGCACTCGCTGAAATGCCTGGACGTGGGATAGAAACTTCTATAGGTGTTTCCTTCCCAGTGTGGTACTTTTCTTTTTCACCTTGATTTGCCCATTCATGGTTGTTCTTCTTCATTTTTGCTCTGACTGCCCACACCCCAAAGCCTCCATTGCTGAAGCATTTTGCGTCCTGTATATTGCTGGCTCGCTTATCTTCAGCGAGGTAATAGTGAGGGGAGTCACTGATTTATGAAGACGGGAGATGAAGTAATGTCCATTCTGTATTTCTCTAAAGCTTAGTAATTTCCAGGGTTCTGGGATTTATGGAATTACTAAATACACCAGCGAGAACATAGCCACAGCCTGACTTGCTTGATTTATTTAACAGATTATCACAATTTTTAAATAATTGCTTTAAGAACATGTAGTTCATTGAAATACTACACCCAGCAGTTGAGTAACAGGTCACTCTGTCGTGTTGTAGGCTGTAACTGGGGCCTGCTGACTCCTCTAGGGCTGTTTATGGGATAAGATGCTCCTGAAGATGAGTAAAGGTTTCACAGTTTTCTGCATCTGTAATGAAGTGTATCACCCCACTGCTTTCAATTTTCGGCATTTTAAATGTTTTCAAACTGGGAAGTTAAGTGGATAATTTAAATTTTTATTCCTTGTGTGGTATGCCATATTCCCCTTTTCTCATTGTATTTTGTGACTCGTATTAAAATCTTAACCATAATGGTCTTTGAGCAATTTTTCTTTTAATTGCAGATCGTTAGTTTGAATATGAATGCTAAAATGAGTTTGTCACGCTGTTCATCTTTTTTTCTTTCTAAAAAAAAAAATTGCTTTCCAAGTACTGATTCAGCCGCTGAGGAGCAGAGCTCCTGAAAAGGCATTCTGCTGAGTGGCATCCAGAAAAGTTGTTTTTAACTTTGCCCAAAGATATTTTTCCAGCGGGTTGTATTCCTCAAAAGCTAAGCTTACTATCCCAAATAGACATAGCTTGGCCTTAGCCTTGCCTACATCTGGAGCTGACAGAGGCCCGCATGTTCATCATTTGATTTAAATGGGCACTTAAAAAGCCCAAAAACTACTATGGTCCATGGCTGATCTCGCTTTATATAGACTCTGTAGACCCCTTTTCCTTAATTTGGTACATTCTGTCTGGATGTTTCTTCATGCCTCCCTGCTCATTTTGTATTTGGGATGTTGTTGCTATAATTACTCTCCCGTTGTGCTCAGGAATTAAGCATAGTTTACGTATTCCCATTGCTTAACTTGTTTATACTGTGTTTGAAGATCAGTCCAAGTTTCCAGGGTCCATGAAGAAAACGGTGATATTTTGTTATTGGAATAATTTCACAAGAATGTAGTTTGGCTGCAGTCTGGCTGTGGTACGGAATAGTGGGGGTGTAGTGCTTGGGGTGTGCTGGGATGAAAACAGGGAGGGATTTTTAATCTAAATTTTCAAGTCCCGTGCAGCGTCGCTGAGTCTGTGTATGGTGGTGTGCTTGGAATGTGTGGAGCAGTTGAGTTGAGCGTCTGGGTTATTGATGTATTTAGAGATAACTGAACTGCTTCAGGCTTTTAAATAGATGCATTGATGGGTATGCTATAGGGAAATGTGTTAGAAAACAGGTTTTCTGTAAATGCAACGCATCTGAGGCAAACCTTTAAGTAAAATTCTGTTGAATTAGGTGACAGATCCTGCCTCCAGCGGGAGCAGACTCTGTAGCATCTTCGGTGTGCAATGAGTGAGACGGTTTTTTAATTTCTTACGATGTCTGTAGTAATGTGATGCAGAAAAGGTGAACCATGAAAGTGAAGCTATTCTTAGTATTTAAAAAAAAAAAAGTAAAAAAAATGATCTACCAAGTGATACGTTGCTGACGTCTGTAGTGCAGCCAACCCAATTAAGGTGCCGTATACTGTTTCCAGCAGGAATCTGATTGTTTCTAATTTGGGAACCACGTGAGAGCAAGTGGAAATAGGTGAAACGACATGCTTTGCAATTCGGAGTGCATCTAGCATCCAGTTGTTTTCTGTAATTTCACTTCTCATACTTGGGCAATCTCCCTGTCCTGTGTTTCGCAGCTAAGATGGTAGCCACGTGCAACCTCCTCCAGGTGACTTATTCCTGTGTGAGTGTGGGGTTCCTGGCAGAGGAGAGTGATTTTCTGCCATAGGGAGAGCACAGGGCAGTGGAAGAGGAAAAATTGTGCGTGTTTTTACTTGGTAAAATACTGCAGAAGTCAGTGCTCAGTGCTGTGGATTTATTTTTTTTTTCATTTCCTGACTCCAGCGTATCCTTTGCCGTATCCTGCTCTCCCTCGTCTTGCCTTCATGTTGCTAAACTTCGAGTGTGCATTTTAGAGGACTTGCATATCACAGTCCTGCCCTTTCCTGTGGCTGTTGGCTTGCCACTTATTTTGTTCCTCTCTGTAGGCAGTTTCTGCACGCAGAACGCTTTGAAAAATGTCGTACGATTACTGTCTTGAGCCAATACCATGTATATATATAGTTTAAATTCTGTTGGATGGAAATAGCATTGTATGAGCCTTTTTCAAAAAAAATGACACAGATGCTCCCACTCTCCAAAGTAAACTTCCTCCTCTGCTAATCTTTTTTTAAATCTGAAATGGAAAACGCATACATTTTTAACATCTGGAAAGGGGAGCCCTTCATGCCTACTTTATTATTCTTCTATCCAGCATTGCTCTTCATTCATCCTTCTATTCTGTCACTGTTTTTCTTGGTTTTTGGTCTTCTAAGCTAGAGGAACGTCATGTGCTTTGCCTTCATTGTGGACGGGAAAAGCTGGGTATTTGCTTGCCCTTCTCTTCCAGCACATCAGTCAGTCTATTCTGATTCCGCGTTGGGTTTTTTTAATTCAGCTACAGAAAAGCCCCATCTTTTGCCTAGAATGGGTAATGTGTTCCTAGAGCTGGTAATTCATGCATCCTTTGACTTTAAATTGTTCACAACTACGCTGAGCATTTGTGAATGAGCGTGGAGGAAAATCAATATGTGAAAAGGCCACAGCAGGGCAAGGGAAAACAGCTCTTCCAATGCCTTTTTCTTGGTCGCACCATTGCCTGATTTTTAGTTTTCCTGTCCGTGAACTCTTCAGTGTTTAAATTTAGAAATGGCTTGTTTTGGAACAAGTCACTTTTAAGATAATTTCCAGAAGATTTGTGTGTAATTTAATCCCATTCAGGTTTGCTGCTCTGATCTGTGTTTTGCTTATTCTGCAAAACTTCAGGTTGCTCTCTTTCTCCCTATACCTCTCCCAGTATTTTCTAGAAATTTGGGGTTTTTTCCAGTCAAAACTGTAACAGCATTTGTGAAACCTTTTATACCTTTTCTATTCTCTGTTTCTATTCATTGGCAAGGTGGTATTTTTAGAATTGTTAATTTGTTAAAATAGCCTGAATGTTTAAAAAATGTAACTTCAATTTCTCTGAAGTATCTCATTAGTGATTATTATTTAAATACTCTAGAAATGGAATGCATGTACTTTAGAAATTAGTCTGAATAATGTATTTAGTACTTCTGATGTATATTCTCTCATATATACTATCCTTTTCCAACAGAGCTTCATTTAATATTTTAGGTCATCATCTTACTTACAGATTATCAATGAGTGAAGAACCAAAAAAAGGCTTCTCAAAGTGTGACAGTACGACATAACATTTCAACCGCTTAAATTTAAGTCAAGGCAGGAAAGAATTAAGATTTTACATACTTCCATCTAGTGTGCGTGAGGGAAACTGCATCCGTGGTGAGAATTCCAACCATTCTCCTAGCAGTTCCAGTTGGGCAAGGATCATCTCATCCATTGGGCTTTGTTAAGCAGTTACTGCTGATAAACTGTGGAGCATCCCAGGGCTGACAGATTTTAGCTCTAAGTATTTATGTGGCGGTAGCTTTGCGGTGTCCATAAAATGGCGACACATGAAGTTTAAGAAAAATCACCTTTCACCGTGTGGTGTTCATACTCTCATTCAGTGTGTTCTGCTCTATTTACTTGTCATTCTGTGCTAGAATTTCAGCTGCTTGATTTATGAATTATTGCCATTGAAATAAAATTAAAGTGGCTGTTCAGTTATTTAAGAGCCAATTAAATCTGATTTGATTCTGATGTAACATTTCCAACGAAAGTGCATAAAATGCGGTCTGTGGAGGCAAGTTAGATCTAAAAATGTTTAGTGTTTATTTTTTATAATCTGTGTGCTTTAGATGGTTTGACTTGCCAAATAAAATCCATTGCAATCTCACAACAGTGAGTTTGATGTTAAAAGTCACTCTAGATAAGAAAATAAAACAGTTTTGGTGTTTTCAGTGATGCTTTAGCTATGGCAGCTGGTTGGAGAATATATTCAACCAGGAGAAATGAATTTATCTTGTTCGCAACGCTTTTGGAGAATATAATTTATTTACTAGCCTTTGGTGACTTTCAAAGGTAGAAACAATGGGTCTTCTGGGACTAACGTTTCTCAAATCACGGGCTTGAGGGATCAGCATTTGTATTAGTTGAGCTTCCAGTATCAGAATGTGCTAATTACTCTGAGGTTCCCCCGCTCACGGGGGGATGCTCAGGACGAGATGCTTTGAGAAATGCAGCCCAAGAACTTCGAGCGGTTCATGCAGGACAGACAGATGCGTGGTTTGTTGCATGGTGTTGGGGAGCCGAGTTCACTCTTAACGATCTGATGGAGTACGGACACACTGAAAAGCAAATGGTACCAGGAAATACCCTACTGAGCCTTACAGTCCTGTATTTTGTTAGCAGTAAATACAGCAGGTGGAGAAGGAGCGGGTACTTTTCATTATCTGTGGCAATTAAAATGTATCTCTTGATTGTGGCATTTCTTGTTAGGGGAAATGACGATGCCAACCCCAGTTTTATTTTGACAATTTAACACCGTATATTATGTCTTCTGTGGGCTGGGAAGGTGTAGGCTGAGACTGTTTCAGTATTAAGGGTCTGGTTTGCCTTTTTTTTTTTTTTTTTTAATTGAAAATAAATCATATTGATGCGGATATAATTTTATTCCTAACTAGACAAGCCTGCACTAGTCAGCTCTCAGGTTTGTGGTGTCTGTCTCCGACAAGATCACAGATATGGAGAAAATGATTTATTTTAGTTTCCGATGCTTAGATAAAACTCTGTTTTTGTGCAGATGGCACTGAAAGGATAACACATAGCTCAGACAAATTTGTATAAAGCACAGTATATTTGTACCAGAATCCAAATCTTCGGTGCATCAGTAATATTGAGATTTATAGTACTGTTGTACTAGCCTGGGTTTTTTTCAGCAGATAAAATTAATTCAGAATTTTTCAGCAGATAGAATTAATTGCCACATGTAGAGGTCGGCGGGGTTGGTGTCCTCTGGTCTGGCTGCTCCGTACGTCTTTGTGGGGTGCTTCCAGCTGCCCGGCCTGGTACCCCAAAGAGCTGTTGGGATTGTCCGGTTGATATTGTAGAATGCTTTGGGGCTTTTGGGTGGAAAACGTTCAGAGCAGTACAGAGCAGGAGCGTGAGGGCGCTTGGCTTTTTGGAGAGGGTTGGAGATGGTACAGGCATTTGGGGGGGCACCTGCTCCTCCATCAAAGGCTTTTATAAAACGCTTTAGTGGAGCGTGATAAAGAAAATTCTGATAGTTGCACTAATCCTAAATAAATGTTTACTAAACAACATTTAATGGATTTAAAATGTTTTTAGGAATAGTTATTAGTCCTTTGGTCTCGTATGGTGAAGGGAGTCTTGTCTCGATGGGGGGCTGCCATTTTAATGCTTCCTGGCAGGAGGCCTATTTTGATCATGCAAATTAGGTTGGAAAAAGTAGGCTAAGCCATGAAAAAGTAGGAGAGATCATGAAATTTTAGATTTTTAAGGTGACTGTTTATCTAATTATTAACATTTTTGTTATCATCAATAACGTACGTCACTTTTTTTTTTACCCCCCTTTATTCTCACCTCCTCGTCCCTCAATGCTGACGCCCTCAATGCTGGTTGCCCTTGCATCCACTGCTCAAAATGGAAGCTGTAGTCCGTTGGCTATTTTATTCCCAGCAAGGTGCTTGGAAATATTGCCACGTGATGTGTTTGGTTGTATAATTAGAAATGCAGATACAGACTTTTTTGTTGCACCGTGGTTAATTTTTTCTGTTCTGTTAACGTTAATAGGGACTAAAGGTTAAACTTGCCTTATGCAAACTCTGGGTATTTGCAGGATGCTTATTGGCAAGGGGGGTTAATTCTGGCAGTGAAAAAAGGGCACACGTGCGAGTGGGCGAGGATCGGAGCCAGTGCCCAGCAGTCTGGATCTCCAGCGGGAAGATGCTGGGGTTTTCACCAGAATGGGTGAAAACCGTGGGCTCTTCATGGGCTCCACCTTCCCCATCAGTTTCTGGCCGGGGGGACGAGCCACTCGCCAGCAGAGTGGCACAGCACTGGTGGAACACGGGGTCCTCCTGGGGATGTGGGGAAGAGCCCCCTGTTATCCCTCCTGGCCGGCACATGGATCCTGCAGCCACCATCCTGCAGAAACACCGCAGCCTGTCCTTCGCATCCCGCTCCTCCAGGCAACGAGCACGTCAGCAAAATACTGGTCTTGGTGCCTGCCGGCTCACGAGCTTCATTTAATCCTATTAATTTTTAATAGAAAATTAATATTAAGCTAGCATACTTCTAACATGACTTTGCCTGTGTGCAGAAAGACCCCCGATTTGTGTTTGCTTTGGAGGAGAAGAGTGTTGGATCCTGCCAGACCCTCCTGGCGGAGCCAGCAGCCGGAGCAGCGTGGGGCTTTGATCTGGGGGACGCGTCTTTGTAGGGCTGTCACCTTCAGCAAATACAGTAGTAGTGCCCTCTTCCGCTTCAGTGATCACAAATGTTGGTTGGATTTCAAATATATATCTCTAAAAGTAGCGCTCTGCGGCGGGGTGTTGTTTGTATGCGGTGCTGCTTGGATAAACTGAGGGGAACAGGGGATTTCCAGCTAAATGTGTGCAACAAGTGTATTGTGTGTTGATTAGCACAGAGCTGACCTGACCCGTGTCTAGTGAAAAACGCCCAGAGTTGAATACCAATTTTATGGGGACTTCAGTAAATATCAATTTAAGAAATTTAAGGTTTCTATTGGTGAAAAAAAAAAGGCATATTTTTAATTGCTGTTTTCAGTAGGGGCTAGTAAAGGAGAGTTGTGCTGGAGATGGAGAGGGTTATACCCAGCGACCCAACTGTGGCTTTGCTACAGTTGGTGTTCTGTAGTCTCCAAAACAGTAAACTTGAAACAGGAAGGTCTGCTCTGTGAGTTGATGGTATCTTTCTTGTTAAGATAGATTCTGGGAAAGTAAGCTGCATTCCTTAGCTCTTGCAAACCTTTTTAATTGTTTTTTTCTCACAACCTTAGCCTGATCTTATCATGTAAGTAATTGTTGCATCATATTTGCTTTATTCACTCTACTGGGAAGTCAGATAATTGCTTTATACCTTTTAATGGGAACTGTTTGGGAAGCCTGTTACCTCCGAGATGTCGATGAACAGTGCGGCGACTATTGCAATGCTTGCATGTCTCCCAGCTTTTCTGGAGCTCAACGGAGAGCGAGCAGGAGAAGGGAGGCACGGATGGCTGGCATCTTCTCTTGGATTGAGTAGCAGCCATAAAGTTACTCGGTGTTTTAGACTCCATCATAAAAGTAAAGCTACCAGCTCTGATGTGCCTTGTATTTAGGTATAGCTCATCTGCGGGAATATTCAGCCAGACTTTCCTTATGAAGTAGTATTATAGGGTATTAATTATTCATACTCAGTTTAATTCTTCTTTCTTGCATATTTAATTGTAATAGCATGCTGTATGTCACAGTGATTTCCCAGAAGAACTGTACACCAAAGGAAAACCATTCAGGTATATAGTCTTAAATATGTCCGTGCTCATCTTTGTTCTTTAATTTTGGAGCAGAATGGGATATTATCAGATGTTTCTTGGAGGAAAACAATTATGCAAAATCATGATTTTGCTTAATCTTTTCAGCTAAATTCTTCAAGCTGAAATAGCTGGTTTGATTTTCACTGGTGACGTTTACGTTGTCTTGCTTATTTTATGAGGAAAAAATGCTTAATGGGAGGGAGGATGTGACTTTTGTTTTCTGCTCTGAAGGGGGGAGCCTCTATCAAAGACTTTGGAAGTGGCAATCGATTCCTTCCAGAAGATGAAGGAAGGGAATAAGATTTTTATTGAGTTTTTTTCAGTGATCGGAATAGCAATGCCAAATACTTGTGTGATTAAGGTTAGGTTTTCTTAACGACTAGGACGGGCTCTTAGTGCTTGACATGAGAAAATATTGGAGGCACGGGAACTGCAAATGCATTCACAATTTGATTTGCATTACCCTCCTTCTAGAGCTGTTTCGCGCTTGTAAGGCACTTGGTGAAACAGAATCCCTCATGTTTGGAGAGCAGGATTGTTCTCTGAGATTTACCGTAGGAGTTTAAACTTCTCAAAAATCTGTTTACAACGTGTCTGAACTGGAGGATAGAGGACACAGTAGAGACTGTTATCTGTTTACTGCTCAGATAAGGAGGTGGAATAGATTGCTGGCCTGTTTCTGAACTCTGCTTAATGAATGGTTGCTAGGCAAATTGCATCTCAATCAGCTTAATCCTCAAGATGTCATTTACAGGTCTGCTCTTTGTGAGGGCCAGAACCGTGTGCTTTCAAACTGTACAGGCCAGAAATTGCTAGCAAAGCAGCTTAGAATAGCTTGTTCAAAAATTCAGCGTACATGTGTTGCTGAGCTGCCCAATTTAAAGCTCCTGTTGTTGCAGGGCCGTGATTGCATGGCCATGCGCTAGATTAGATGTTCGGTGATAGACAGGAGGCAGCAGCAGCATTAGCACCATTTCTGGATCAGCACAGCATAGATCATAACGTTGTGGCACTGGATTAACGTGAAAGATAACGTTTCTAAATGGGGACTGCACTGCTGATGTGATGGAAGGTATTTCGGTTTTGACTTGAGTTTGCTCAGAGCCCGGTGTGATTTCGGGGTGTATAGGTGGGACGTGATTAACTTGGGCAAACGGTTGGAAGCGGGAGGTGGTGCTTGATGGCACGGGGCGGGGAGCTGGGGCTGGCCTTGGTGAGAGATCTCTAATCGGGAGAGGGCACGGGCTGGTCGTGTGAAGGCTTCGACTTGCTTCTGAAAGGGTGGACTTTCTCCCGCAGCATCAGGAGAGAGCCAATTAATTGCATACGCTGGTGTGTGTTACCCACATACATTAGGCTCGTGATTTAGTCCAAAGGAAAAAGTTTCCTAACATAGTTAAGCTTTAACAGTCTCTTTGTAAAGAAAGATAACGAGGTACTTGTTTTTATTGGTTTCCCGTGACAGCAATGAATCTTGTTGCAGGCAGAGCATTGTTCTTTGCATGGCTACACCTTACTTTCCTTTGAAATATATCCTTTGTGAGTGCTATATGTCATGACACCGAACACTGTAAATGCAAACTGGAAAAGACTGGACTTGTTGAATGCTAAAGACGTTTTAGAATTGTTTATGGTCACCGTGTGCTGATATGAAATGTCCTTCATGTGCCACCGTTATTAAAAGCGCAGGTGAAAGCGTAGTCTGTGAACTTGCAGTGCTTGCATGGTTTGGATGTGTGCGGCTTTTGTGTTATTCAAAAATACTGTTACATTTTTAGGAAAAGATTGTATTAAAACGTGGAGAGCCTCTCCAAGTAAAGCGTCAATAAAATATTCCACCTCAATCACCAGCAAAATGACGATGGTGCTTGCATCTTTACGCTGTAGATGGGAAGAGGACTGTCGAACAGAAGACTTTGTGATCAGAGAGTGCTTTTCATGCAAATGAAGATTTTATTACATGCTGCTGAATCAGGGGCTTGTGTAGCGAGAACAGCACAGAAGTGATAAGATCACTTTGTCATAGCTTGAAATTTTGCCCAGCGTGTCTTTCAGATCGCTGAAACGGGCAAGAAACACTCTTGTTAAGGGCACAGCAGTAACTGATATGATATTTTGGGGGCAGGGCTTTTTCTTCGCGGAACCGTCTGTCTGCAGTCATCTGCCACGTGTCCACAGCCCTGATTTCAAAGCAATGAGGAACTGCAACGTGTAGGTGACCCTGTGTAGCAGCAGAGTCGTAAAAGCTCCCGTTCCTGACAGGATCCCAGTTCTGCTGTTGCCCACATGGGTACAGAATCTCCTCTCGCTGCAAGCTAGGGGCTGTCAGCATTGGTTAGAGCAGAGTTGTCCGTCCTTTTGGCTGGGATAGCCTGTGTTGCCGGTTCCCGAGTCGTGCAGGGGCTCTGCAAACGCTGTGAGGCTATGTTTTCCTGCAAAGGGCACTCCTCCAGGACGGCTTCTGTTGGTTTTTCTTTTGTATTTGTTAGCTAATATCGTCTTCCCGATGTCCTCCTTTCATGGGTAGAACTGGTTTGGTTTAATAAGGACTGTGGTTGCCAACAAGCGAATGGATATATGTAGTGGAATAGGCATCTAAATCTTCCGCTGCAGATGGGTAGTGTTCAGCATCCTGATGTGACCTTGGTGAAAGTTCTCCAGCGTGTTACTTTCCCTCTTTATTTATCTCTCTTGCTGTGTAGCAGCTTTCCTTACAGAGAGGCGTCTGAGCTATTGGAAATCTGTCCTCTCTTCTTTTCCTCTCTCCAGAGACATTGTCAGCGTAACACCCAAGCTACTTAGATTGATGCCTGAATATTCTGCTTTTGCACAATCAGGAGGCATTCAATGAAGTAGCAAGATGAGAAGAAGATTAAGGTTTAGGACTGACGTTTTTAGACACTTTTCAATCCATAATTTTGACTAGTCTTGGTGAGGAGGGTCAAAGGCTTCCTTCGCGTGGGACGCCCCCGTATATGTGTGTTGAGAATCCATCAAAGCGTGTAGCGCGGGGGAGAAACACGCTTAAGAGCCATCAGATTACGGCATGGGGCTGTTCATGTTTCAAATTCTCATCTGAAGAGTCTAGGAACAAAATCTAACCCTGCACATTCCTGGAGAGTTTTAGAGCAGCAGGATGGAACCTTTTTTCCCGTTTTTCTCATGCAAATTGTGGTAAGGATTATTCAGTGTTTAAAATCTGGTTTATGCTGGCTTCTGAATTTCATTTAAAATAAACATCTGGAGGAGAGCTTTTTGATCTCCTGTGCAAGACAGTTGTCTGCCTCACTCATTAAAATGACTTCTGCTTAATTTTTAGCGAAAGGCAAAGACCTAGATCATTTCAGCCCAGAGGCGATCTAAGTGGTTCACCTTCTGCAGTTAGAAATTTCCACGAGCACACAGCTTATCCGGCAGATATTTAAAATCCTTTCTATTAGGGAGCACGGCAGCTAGAGCTATCTATTTCTTCTGTGCTGCTATTTGGGATCTGCAAGGCTGCTGTGGTGTGGTTTTGTACTTCTGCAAAGCCTGGTTCTCCTGGTGCTCCGTTCAAAGAGAATTATGGTCTTGTCACTTTGCAGCTTGTGGTGCAAAGCCCTACTCCAGAAGATTGCCACGGTTTGCTGGTATCCCGCAGTGAGATTGGTGGGAGCAGTGTCACACAAGGAGTAATCAGCTATTTATTCAAATAGCCATTACATTTGGAGTATGTTTTCTCTGATTTGACAGGAGCTCGCTCCTCTGCTCTTCACTGGAGACTGAAATTGTGTGCCTAGGGCGAGAGTGCTGCGTATATGCTTCCCCTGTCTTTCTGGCTTTGAAATGGATTCCTGTTGCTCTTTGGCAGACCCTGAAGCAGTGATCTGTGGAAGCAGTGTATTCAGAGCGAGAGTGACTTTACCTCTTTGTTTTCTCGCTGTATTTATGTCTGTATGGGATCAGTTGGTCCCACATTATGTGCGAAGTAGTTAAATTTTTGCCTGCATCTGTGGGATGTGATTTCTCCCCCTCCCCTCCAGTCGCTTTGATCAAATCAAATAAAAACGCAGCGCTTTCATTTCTAGTTTTGTAGTTTCAAAGACAATCTCTTGACATGCTCTAGCAGTCTGGACCTGAGTCTTTTTTTTCCTTAGTCCAAAGGCGCACTGTGTCTTGCGCCTTTCTCGTATCAGCAGTTGCAATCTGCATTGGCTTTTATCTGCATCAAAAGGCAAATGGAAGAGAGCAAGACACCACAGGAATGGGAAACAGACTTACATGTGCAATGGAAATATGTAATCCTTACGTTCAGTCTGCCACATGGAATACAGGCCAGTTTCTATATTGGAAATCTGTAGCCTATGCTCTCAGAAATGTGAGTTTAGGTTTTAGACTTTGAAGGTTGGTTAATCCCCCCAGTGGTTAATACCAACACAAAATTTTCTGTGATGTCAAGCCTTTCCTCCTGAATGCCTTTTTTTTTTTTTTTTTTTAACATGTGTCAACTCTACAAAGCAACAGCCAATTTGAGAAATCAACATTCAAACACTCTGTAAGCACTCTTTATTTTTGTCTGCTTTGTGAGCAGCTGAACACATGTCCAGGCTGAAATATGCTGAGCTGCTGCTTCCCGGTGAGCATGTCACTGCCACTCGGCACGAGGAGCGGTGAGAAGGCTCCCGACTGCGCAGGCGCGGGAGAATTTGGAACTTTGTCCGACGTCCGGAAAAGGCACCCCCGACCTCTGTCCTGGAAAACCACATCTGCAAATCTCCCGCTCAACTGCATCCCGTGGGAGACGATCCCAGCTAAGCCCTACTAAATCATACTCAGTTTCTCAGCGAGATGAGCACACTGGTCGCTGTCATCCCGATCAAAATCCAAACCGTGTCTGATGGCATTCGTAATGTTGCAGTATGTATTTCTTTTTCGGAGTAGTAGTGCTTAAAGCAAAGTGTGTGTTTCTCTCTGCATTAAGGAGTCAGATTCAGCTACTCAAAGCAAGTTGATAAATTGCTTTTCATTAAGAGTCTGAGCGCCAAGGGGTTCAGTATGTGTTCCAAGGAAAAAAATACATTAATTACAGCTTCTGTAGAGCATTTATCAATCACATAGTTATAAACAGTACTAATGCAGTTAATTGAAGGTAGAAAAAATTACCTTTTGAATTTGTTGACTGTAGCAATTCCGTGGTTGGAGAGACAAATTGCCTGGAAATTAAAATCAAGGGATTGCCTGAGTCACTGTCTCGAGTATACACTTGACCAGACTCTCGCACAGTGCTCAGAGGGGACGTGCTGCCTTTTAGGGTGAGATGGACCGTGCAGGTCAGGGCTGCCCGTGGCTGTTACAGCCCAGGTTATCGAGAGCTCAGCGTTCACGCAAGTGGGTTTGTGCTGTGTTTGCTGTTGAGGTATGGTCGTACGGGCTGCGGTAGCAACATTTGTTCTCTTCTCGCCCACGCAGCCGGGTTGTGTTTACCATGCAAAGGGATGTCTCCCTCACTGTAGTACAGTTACAACTGCCTTTGTGTCCTGTCTGTACAATTTATTTATTGCCATGGAGGCAGGGGGGTGTCTTTTAAAAGAAAAAGGCAAGTGCAGAGTAAGAAGGACGCACAAAAGCAAGCAAACAAAAATCTCCAGCTCACCTGTAGTTAGTAAAACTTACCATGAAAAAAGAAATCTTTTGTGAATGTGAACTTTGGATAAAGGCGATGTGTTAGTGGCTGCTAAAGGAATCAGGTGAGATTGCACTGAAGTGTTTTATCAGGCCTGCAGACAAAAATTGCTGAGGCTTGTGGTGTGCGGAGGTTTTGAAAACAGCTTGCACACTTGTGTTGCTTTCCTGGCTGTTTTGAACTGCCAGTCGTGCAACTGGATGGTTTTCATGCTTCTCAGGAAAGCACAGAATAGCAAAGGCTTTTTACAGTTGCTTGCAAATAATGTATTTCTTGTCCCTTTTTTTGTTGAGTTGCTATAAGATGGCCTTTGAGTTTCTTGGAAGACTGATAAGGACGCTAGGTCTGTGTGAGGACAAGCCAGTGGGGCACCAGCACCTCGTTCTGAAGGTTGATGGGAAAATGCTGTCCCAGTCTCTGGTCCAGCTCTTTGGTATTCGCCTGATGGCTTGTATTTTCTGCTGGTGAGTGTTTTGTACTTGTGTTGCAGCTTCTGTTTGAGGTTCTTAGAATGCTTTTCATCTTTACAGTAGGCTGCACAATATTTCCAGCTACAGAAGAAGGTCTTATCTTGCCCTTACAAATGGTAAAATGTGTATCTAAGGGCTGATGTGTTCATGGTCCGGCAGGAATTTCTGGCACTGTGCACAATTAGACAGAGATCTCCAACTTTGTATCTTAAATAAAAATCTGCCATATATTTCTCTGCTTGCTTTGTAAATAGGCTGTTAAAATTTTACCATAGGTGGGACCTTAATTCAGTATCCAGAGCTAAATACTAAACCAAACAACTGTCAGTGTAATTGTACAGGTCAAAGGGGTGCACATGCATAACCAATGCAAACCAAGCCCCCCCGTGAGCCTGCCCGCCTGCGTTCACACACCGCCGGCACACCTGGTCCGCAAGTGAGTCACTTTCTGGGGTTTTTTTCTTAATATGCAAGTTCAGTTTTTTGTTTTGTATGAAGTCTAATTCATTCTGCCTCATCTTATTTGCAAATATTTCTCATTTTCAAGTGAATCTATTTTTAAAACAGGACTCGAAGCATATTTTTCAATATCTAACAAATGTCTGGTTTGTTGTTTGTGTGTTGCATAGAGGTAAAATTTGTTCAAAGTTAGCTCTGAAAAAATGTTTTTTGAAATAATCAGCTTGTAATAAACACGAAAAGATAGCTACTTTCCTACTTGGGGAACTGTCATAATCTGTAACTTCTAACGATATTTTAGAAGGAAAAACTGTCATCCTTCTGTCTTGTGCAGCCACAAGGATTTCTGTAAGTCATGATTAAGACTTAATTCTGGGTTTTCATAGAGTAAGTGTGGAATGAGAGAAGATAATGATAATGGTGATCTATGCGAAGCAGCCACTGGAGAGGGAAGTTTTTCGTGTTTCCTTTTCCCCTGTGCCTAGGCAGCTGTTTGCTGTACTTAAGAAAAAGCTTCCTTTTCAGATCTGGGAAGGCAGGAAAGTTGAGAGGGAGGAATTCTGGCCGAGAGTGGCATGAGGAAGCTCACAGCTGTTGCATGTCCTTTGTGGTAAAGTAAAGCCCAGAATTACAACCTCATGCTTCTCCCAGACATCAAACGCATAGAAAAGCTGCACATAACACCGAGGCAGTGCACGTCCTTGCTGATGATGTTGAGGTTACAACTGCAGACTCTCCACCATGGGAAAGGGGTTGATGTGTATTTTGGTTTCTTATCACTTGAAGGCAGAAGGAAGTTGCGTACGAGGATGGAGAATGTCTGTTGGTGGGAATGCGTCGTGCCTCCATCGGGGTATGTGTTAGCAGCATCCTGTAGTTTGGTAGTTGCTGGGCTGTTCTGGGTTTGCTTTGGGTTGAAGTCATCTCAGCTAACCTTAACACCGTCGTGTTCACATGAAAACATGCACACTCGTATCTGTACGTCTGTCTCGTATTTTATAGTAGCTGCTGTGATGCTATGGATGCTGCTCGAGCACATAGGAAGAAAGTGGATTTAGTTTGCCCCAAGGATAATGGATATTTTGGAGGAAGGAATATTTGTTTGCACCTCTCAGTATCTTGTTACAGAAAATGGTATCATCTGTGAATGTTACAGTGATGGGTAGGGAGTCTGTTTTGCATTTTGAAAATACAAATGTAAGCCTAATGTCCTGAGGGAGTTAATGATTTTGATAACAATGCTGTATTTACCTGGCCTCTGCTCTGAACTGCTGCAGTTCAACTGTAACATCCTTTGCTCCCTCTCCTAACTGACCGTGCAGATCTATGCACTGTGAAATGTTGCTAACATCCCAGACTGTTTCTTCATCCCTGTTTCCCACCAGTACAGCATTAAAAACTTGGAGTTGGAAGTTACCATATAAAAGAAAGAAAATTAATTAAAGGTCAGAGTGCTTTAGTGTAGTGAAAATTCAGAGGAAGCAGATACAAAGTTATTCAAATCCCTTTTGACTTCAGGCAGGTTAATTTTCCTATTTCTCTCATATGTTCCCATGGTAAAAGTAGTATCTCATCTGTCTCGTAACTGACCACTAGCTTATGTGTTTCAAGCACAGCCAGAAATACTGCTTTGAAGCTTTGGCCAGGCCCTACAATAGTCCCAACTTGTCTTTTCTACATCTTTCCTTTGCCTTAGAAGCGGCCTGCAACACCTGGCAAGACCTACTTACGCCTGTGTTGTCTGTCAGCTCCTACCACGTTGCAGAATACGGAGTTAAATCTAAAAATAGGCTTAAAAAGAGGTGAGGGCTTTGAGCAAAGTAAAATGAGCCACTGATTTGGGTCATGAAAGGGAATTGATGTCACTGGTTCTCCGTTGCAGCTTTCTTGAGCTAAGAAGTTCTGTTCTGAGCTGTGAAAATGCGGAGGAGCGGTGGTGAGCAAATGGTGCTCAGGAGAGGGAAGCGGTCTGTTTCCAGTTCTCCCCATGAGACTGCCCACACCATGACCTTGTAAGCCTGACGCGAGCAGTCAAGGTGCTATTGAATGCTCTGCAGTTTCATTTATCTTCACGGTCGTCTTCAGTGGTAGAAACCTGTCACCCACTGCTGTCCTTTTAACAAGGAGCGACCACGGCATCGTGTGATTAAATGCTTCATCCAAAATTACGTCAGGAACCTGTGGTGAGCCAGATAACTTCCCTCGATGTCTTCTGTCATAGGCTAGCCCGTAATCAGGAGACCAGTGTTCTAACATATATCTGGTCAAAAAACCTTCGGCCTCTGTGAAAGGAGTCGTGTGTAATTTTTGCCCGTTTCAGAGTGGTTATGTGGCTTCAATAATGTTTGTTAAGTGCTCTGATATGCTTTGGTGAAGGGCAGAGTGTTAATAATTAAAATTGGAAGGAAGTTCTAAAGTAGTATGGGGGATGACGACCGCTTTCTGGTCTGTTAGTTAACAAAAATGCAAAATATAAATGGACGAATCAGCAGGAATTTAGTTTAACGCTCCCTTCCCCCAGCCACCTGCATGGGCTGAGCACAGAAAGCAGCTAATTGTCTGCTCCGCAGTGGAGATGAAAGAAGCTGGTCCTACAACAGGAAAGGCTATTGAACTGCATGAAGGTGGTAAATTATCAGCACTGAAAACCTTTTGAGTCAGTATCTTTACGTGCTCAAAAAGTACATTATTTGCACTGGTGTTTACAGCGTTCAGAGTCTGATGAAACCAGCGTCTCGTGACATCAATCTTAGGTTTCAGTCCATGTAATTAAGAGGTCAGTAAAACTGAAACTTGTTTTTGAAACTCTACGCCTTCGTGGTGTTTGGGTATTGTTGAAGGGTGTGTTTGGTGAGGACGGGCCCTCTTAATGGCTTTATCTTGGCCCAGCTAACGAGCTGTTTGCAGAATTGCGCTATGATTTGCAATGGGCACACTGTAAGAGCAGCCTTGTGTTTGTCCATTTTACTGCTAGCAGTTTCATTTGCAAAGTGCAAGCAGGAGCAGGCTTCTTGCCAGCAACAGCTTCATTCAGATTAGGGCTTTAGTTCAATTATGTCCAATTAACTTTTATTGCAGATAGCAGTGATAATTACTTGCAAGTCAATTTTTTGGCTGTGGTTATCCCAAGGCTAAAGTCTGAGCTTGATGGATTTTAATAACTGAAGTGACGTATAGCTTTTCCTCTTTTTTTCTTCTTTAGGCCTCAATTAGATGAAAGGTCAGAAGCTATGTAAAAATCCATCTTACAATTAAAGCCAACTGTTCTACTCTTCAGCAGATGCGTAGTACTGTGTTTTAAAATAATCTTTTGGGACCGACCTAAAAAAAGGCTTTTTAAACTCTAAGATCATAACCTTGAGCTTGCTGCTGCTTTATCCGAAGAGTGAATTTGATGGAGCTGATGTCACGTGTGGCAGTACCTGCCCGCCTGGAGCCGAGAGCCGCCGCCTTGGCTTTTTTTTACTGCACTACATCCTGTTCAAAATTGCTCACCTGGAAGCCTTTAGTGGTAGCCTTTGGGCACGAGGAGTGTGATATGAACAATATTCCATTTAAGTGCTGTTACCCCAAAGCTTCTTCATTTTCTTCCTTGTTGAGCGGTGCTATCCCGTCTCGGGGAGGGGAGCAGAGCTGTGCTGCAGCAGGTGCCTCTTCTCTCCCACAGCACCCCACCTACATTTAAATTCTCTCTGCCTTCCCCTCCAAACTATTGAATTTTGTTGCCTGAGTAACATTATAAATGGAGGTCAGCCTAAAAGGTGAAATGGTTTACAAGCAAAATCATAGTTAATTAAACTGCAAGAAGCAAAAATTGATTTTGATGGAAACTGTTGCAGGGCTCTACAAAAGGTCCACCTGAATGCAGAAAGCCGAAAGGTCCTGTGCCGGCAGATGCTGACAGTGCACTCCACTTGTTACAAAAGGCGACTTTCTATTGTTCAGTCTTCCTATTTATTTATCCCCAAGTACACTCGATGCTATTGTGATTTATTGCCATTTCAGAAGACTACCTCTCTGCGTATTATTTTGCCGTTTTCCATTTATAAAACATTAAGAGGATGTGATACCGGCCGGCGATGAATACAGTGCTAGTTTGGTAATTTTGTTCCAGGAAACGGTAAGATTTATCTCTGGCTCTTCAGCGGTCCTGGGAAAGGGCCATTCTGGTAAGTGCCCAAGAATAAAGGGAGGTTTTAGGGCTGGAGAAAGGCAGGAAGCCTGCAGGATCGGTCTAGACACTGTCAAGCGAGGCACGGCTGAGTGGTAGGAATTGTATTGAACGCTGAGGTTGGTGGGGGGTTCAGCATCCGCAGTTGACACGAACAAATCTTTGAAACCTGTAGATTTTAGGTTACTTTGGGAGAGGGAAAAGGAATGAGTTTCATTTGGTCTTGAGCAGCCTGCCAGGGGGTAAATGAGACACTGAGTTTCCCTTGGAGCATGAAAATTGGCCCGGATTCAATTATGTTTCCTGGCAAGCTCTTACAGACATTTGTACCAAAGAAACTTCACAGCCCGAGTTAGTTTTTGGTTTTGTTGCAGCGTTTGTATATGCTGAACTTGGAATGTGCCGCGTGCACTTGGGGGTTGCCGTAAATCCCGCCAGTGGTTATGGAATTTCATGGGGCTACCTTGTGAATAACGAGGAGAAGCGAAGCGTATCAGTCAGCCGCAAGTGCTTAACAACCCTCGCACGGCTTACGGGACCCCAGGGTGCTGGAAACTTGGAATAGTTTGGAGATTTTCTTTTGTGTGTGGGTAGATGCTCCTGCTTCCTCCCGGCCCCGAGCTTTGTGAACAAGCCTGCAGTTAATCGTGGAATTTCAAACATGCATGTTTACTTTCAGGAACCTAACTTTAAACTTCACCAGCTAGCTTTCGTCTAAACCAGCTCAGTTTCCCATATTTCACTGGCTGGCGATGGTTTGTGGGGAGTGTTTCCTTTGTGTGCTTACCCTGTAAGGCCTCTTGGGAGCTTCAGAGACTGGTGTATTTAAAAACTTGGCAATAACTCTGCATATGTGGTCTGTTTATATAATGATAAAGCTGTGTTAGAGTATTAGAAATTTCCTAGTAGTACTGAGTTGCTTTACACCTAGGTTTTACTCTAGCTTGTAAAAGTCTCCCCTGGCCTGAGGAGCGCTGGGTCTGGCAGAGGCAATATTAATCTCTGAATATCAGCCAGAAAATACTATATATATTTAGTCCAGAAAAGCAATATCATGGTAAGTTTTACTGGAATGATTCTTAGCTCTACAGAGAGGGTGTCGCTGGGCAATGGGTGGAGGTGAGTTGTTCTATCTTACCCCATGAGCCTTGGTGGTGACAGGACTTACTCTGAAAATCAGTGCAGGGGACGCTGTGCTGCCTGGACCCAAACCACCCTGATGTGCAGGTAAGTCTGAACGTAACAGTCATTATAGGGATGTGACATTTACCCCCAAATCCCAAGCACTGCAAATCCCTCTTAAGCTTAACATGCTTTGATTTTATTATTAATAAATCTTAGGAGAAAAAAAAAAAATCTGATCATGTGTCTAAACCTGCTAACTATTTCAGAGAGCATCCTGCAGTACGTGCGCTGTTAAGACTATATCCTGCAGCCAGATTAGATTAAAATCACTTCAAAGAGGGCTATTTATTTATTTATTCCAATCTAATGATTGTTTTCCTCTGGAAAGGTACTTTATTTTTTAATGTATATTTTCAAGACAGAGCTCGTTATGCTGTCTTTGGCAATACACAGAATCGGTTTAAAATACAATTTAAAAAAAGGCAAGGAGTTTACAGCTGCCCTTCATTGCTGGGTGCCAAAGCCTAATGGTCAGCTTGCTCTCCAGTTTGCAGCTGACTGGTTTAGATGACGGTGTTACTGAGCCTGGTACAGTGCAAGAAATCAGTTCTTGACTCGCTGTGTCCATACCGGTTCCCCCAGTAACACACTGCCCCTCCTCAGAGGGGCTGGGGCACAGGGGAGCTTTGCAGGTGCTGGTGCCCACACAAGTTGCCGCCATGGAGCCAAGTCTGCTGATGGGAAGTCTTGGCGTGCCAAGTTCAGTTTATCTCCTGCTCTGGACTAATTAGAAGCAATAAAGCCAAGCACAGGAGGGGATGATGGGCCCAGCTGCCTTTGTGTCAGGACCCTGTGCTGCCGACCTGAGACTGTGCGTAACGACAGTTTGAGACAGCATTAACGCTCACCTCAATCCCAAATGCAGTCCATGTGGGGGATTTCAGATCATTTTAGCTGGGTGGTATGTTGGAGTTGTCTGCTTGTGCCGAAGATAAATCAGGACAGAAAGCAGTCAGGTGCTGAGTATCTCAAAGGGAAGTGAACGGGCTTGTTTGTAAAGATATTTCAAATGCATTTGTTTTCAAATATTGAGATCTCGATTTTGAAAAACTATTAATTTCATAGAAAACAAAAATTGGAGCAGGATTTTAATTATAATATGGAATTCAGCAATGGAGTTATGGTCAGCACTTCTATATAAGTCTGAATGTCTTTTTTTAATGCTCAGCAGTGACCTAGATGGCATCAATTTGGTTATTGCAAATCAAGCTAAAAGAATGATTTTATGCTTCTGCTTAAAATGATATTTGTAAGTCCAGTATTTCCTTTAAAATTATTACTGCCACACCAGTCTTCTATGAACCTTTGGCATTGCCTAAAATGATAATCCATCTGCAGGAACAACTTGCCTTTATAGCCCTCTCTACAGCATTGCTCTCTGTATTGGAGCTAAAGCTTCTGTAAATACGTTTTGACCTTCAAGGAAATACTGCTGTCTTATCGCAGAAGCCTGGCTATTCTGAAGTGAATGCTGTGACCACTCTTAATCATTTGTTCTCCCTCCTAATGTGCCATTATCCTGTTTATTGCTGTGTGCGTGGCGCTGAGCCTCTCCGTGGCACTTCAGCAAGAGACTTGCTCAAAGAGTCACAGCGTTCAGGCTGTAATGAGTGTTAATGATGGAGCAGGTGAGCAAAGCCTCCGCATATCTTGCTGTCAGAAATGCTACTTGTTCAGTCGAAGAGCGTGTTGAGTGCAGTGCTGCGCTGCAGAGCGCTTTTTTTGTCTTCTGGGGCTGCACACAAACTTGCCATTGGTTAAGTAGTGTTTTAGACACTGAGCTCCTTTGGCCGTGCGGAGATGGGAAGTAATCCTGTGCTGGCGTCAGACATTACTGGAGTGAAAGGTAGATGCTTAGCTGAATATGGGAATGGCGTGATCTGATGGTTTTCTGACTACAGTGAAAGCTCTTAATTTTGTTTGTCTGCTTTTCACTGAGAAATAGGTCTTGTTTTTGCCAGTCTTCTGAAGTTGATGAAATGAGGAAAAACAGAAAATACAATTACTATTTTTTCTTGCTGACTGTGAGTGTTTCTGTTGCTTACTCAGGTAAAGCTCTGGCAACTCATAGTGATTTTGTCTTCTGACTAAAAGGAGCTGGATTCTTGGTTTGTCTTTTTGGTCTTGCTGGGCATGATTTGGGGCAAGAAACTGCTGCCCACAGGCTGTTTGAACATTGCATGCTTATAGTCATGAATGAATCTCATCTATAAAGGTCAAGCAACTTTCCAGTTCCTAAAGCAATTCCTTTAAGTCGTAGATGTGAGAGGTCTTCTGTCATCGTTTCTGAACACCTTCTGAAAGACTCCAAGAACTCCACCTGCTACAGAGGGTGGGAAGAAAATCCAGGTTTCGACCTTCTTTACAACTCCAAATCTTGAATCTATAGTAGTGCAGATCGTTACTGTCTCCTAGGGATGAAATGGAGAATGAATGTATGCTTGTTCTCTCAGTGGTTGCACTGTCGTCCCTGCGGCTCGGTGAGGTTGAGTGTTGTTTCTCATGGCACTGAGTCACTGTTCCTCTGAGCAGTTAGGGTGAATGGGCAATAGCACGGAGTGGTCAAGCTGACATTCAGTGTCCAAAATTATTTTTAATTGTTAGTCGCACTGTCACCCAACGGGCTCGGTCAGCGATGCTCAGTCAGCTTTTGAGAGCACTCGCAGAAGTTTTCATAAATGAATATTTGCACGAGATTTCTTGGCCATTGGTTTGATCAGTCTTTGCACGTTGAATCGAGAAGATGTGTACAAACATGGAGCTAACGAATTACACACAGTGAGTAGTTGCTGTGCTGCGGGTAAGCTGTTCACTGTGTTGGCGCAGGTACTCCTTGGGCTGTCTGACTTGTGACCGTGGTCTCAGGCTAGGTTTCAAATTGAAGTCTTTAAAACATCCCTGCAGAGAAGTCAGCTTTTGGAGCTTTCTGGAGCATGAAGGTGGTGGTGCTATCCAGGATGTTGCTGTGTCAGGTATCATCCACAGGTTTCATTCACATCGCTTAGGCGGTACTCAACAGTGCCACTCTTTCAGAAAGTGACCTCTGCGGGGTTTCTGCGGCTGTGGCTTCTCGTGCCGGTCTCGAGCTTTCTGCTTCACCTGTCTTGATATTTGAGTGCCTCCCCAGTTGTTTTAATTGGGGTTTTGAAACAATGACTGAAATTAAACCAGCTTTCAATTTCAACTCTTTCCATGTTTTGGGGGCCGTGTTACAAGCCACAAGCCCTTTCAAGCTGCTCCTTAGGTGTTTTGGCAAAAGCGCTCCCTCTATAGCAGTGCTGGTGCTTGTGGAGATCTGGGCAAGGAGGAGAAGTCAACTGATTTCTCCAGCTTGGCTCAGCCGCCCTGTTTCCTAGAGCTTTCTGAAGTGCTCCTGGCTGGCTGGCTGTGGCTTGCCCCAGTAGCTGCAGCAGGGGGGATTTGAGCAGGGGCTTGGACCAGGTGGCCTCTAGAGAGCTTGTTGCATCTCAAATTTCTCTCCGTAATCCCAGTAACGTTGGGAGACTTTGAGCCTGAGTTAGCTTTGTTGCTGGAAACCCCCCATGTATCTGTACGCCGGTGATGGGATTTGAGGGTAGCAGCGCAGTGTCTATATACAAAAGAGCTTTAGTGCTCCGTGCATTCATTTAGAGGTTTGATTTAATAATGCTGAACCTCTGCAGTAGAGGATGGTGGCACCTCTGCAGCTCCTTTGTGCGGAAGGCGCGTCTTGCTGTTTGTCTAACCCAGAGCCGCGCGGGTTAGCGAGTCTCCTGTGAAATGAAGGAAGTTGTAGCCATTCATCTTTCAGCCTAATGGACCACAGAAATTACAAGCTGTAGCACGCAGCTTAATCTTGCCACAAGGCAGAGTGCTGCATACTTTGCCTTCAATTTATGCATGCCATGCCTTTTTATTAAATGTAAAAGAGCAGTTGACAGGATTTCTCCAGAGGACTTGCTTTGGCTATACCTGGTAGATAGCCAGCGCATTTCAATATATAGTAAAATGAATGACGGTGGTTTCTTAACCCTTCCTAACAACCACCTTTGAAATTTGAGGACAGAGTTATGGACTATCCTCTGTGTGTCAAGCAGCAGAGGGAGAGCAAGACAGCTATTTTAGTATTAACCCTGCAGATGACCCACTTGTTGAAGTATTTCGGTTGCCGTTACGAGGTGCAGTAAGGGCCGGAGCAGCGGTTGCGCATCTGTGCTTGGTCAGGCCTTCACACCCAGAGATGGCTCTTTGCCGCTTTCTTTTCTGTGTTCCTCCTTGTATTATAACTTTGAATTGTCTCTCTGTTGTTGCAGTGTGCAGAGGAGTGAATGCCCCATGTTGTGTTAGTGCCTGTCTGCCATGCTGGCCTGTCTGCCAGGACCAGGTGACCTCTCCTTTCAGCTTCTTTCTTACACGCAGATGAACACTGGACTTCAGAAATGTGAGTGACGTTTTGTCTGCAGGATGTGGTTAACTGTTAAATCTGGCTCTGGTACAGCTGTGACATAAACATTTAGGATACAGTGGAAAAACTATTTAATGTTA
The DNA here is from genome assembly GCA_017639485.1 of Pluvialis apricaria. NCBI lineage: Eukaryota > Metazoa > Chordata > Aves > Charadriiformes > Charadriidae > Pluvialis > Pluvialis apricaria. The sequence goes on from CM030024.1 coordinate 5,881,662, forward strand.
GAGTCTTTCTTTTGTTACGCCTTCAAGGCGTCCATCAATAATGGCTCTGAGAAATCGCTGTGGAGGTTTCACGTGTGCGCAGCAAGCTCTCCCCCCTTCCTGGCTTTATAAAGGTTAATTTTAACCACAGCAAGACGAAATGCAAGTGAGGTTTCTGTGAGATTCGTGCCTCTTTGCTGAAAACATTTGTGCTAAAAGTGTGTCAGCTGACTCGTTATCTTAACACAACTTTTTCCTGACTCTTCTTCAGTTCCATTCGTTTAATTACTCGTAGACACCAATAAAAGTTGGATCAGGCTAATGCAAACCTTTTGAGGTCAGCAGCTCTGTTGTTCTACATACCTGGGGCATATACTGCAAATATTAGTGATCTAGCCCAAATTACTAAAGTTCAAAGTTTCCGTCTTCTTTCTGATGTCTCTTCGGTGCCTCTGAAAATATGTCTGCAGAGTACTCTCATAATTCTTTTTTTGATAACTTCAGTAATTTTTTTGATAGTTGTACTCGTATTTTTAAGAAGAACTCAAGCTTGGGAATGTACGTTTACTGGCTAGAGACTTTTTTAAAATCTTACTCTGTCTCTCCTCTTTATCACTGCAGTTGCACATCAATTGTTCAGCTGAAATTTCAGAAATACCATGGTTTCTACATAAGATCTGTGTACTTGGTTCTCAGGGCTGTGACCTGTCTCTTGGATTCGAAATGTGCATTGGGAGATCTCTGTACCTTCAGTTTGCTGATGGGCTCGTGGCTCTTTAAAACCAAGTAATTTACACTCCAGTTATAGCTAAAATTGTTATTATGTTAAGACTTGTGGTGCTACTGAAAGTAGGTAAGATAATTTTCCAGTTAAGGGTGACATGGTTAAGTCCTGCCAGAGGTGAATGACACTGTTCACATAGACGTGTGCTCCCGCACAGCACTTGCATAGCACTTTTGCCGGCTCCGTGGGCTTGGTAATTGTAACGATGCTTTCAGCAATAGTAAAAATCTTTATTCATGAACGGACTTCCTTAGATGACGTGAAAGTGGACGTTCCCCTCCTTTCTCTTTTCCGTTCCCAGTTCAAGCTTTGCTGACCGAAACATGCTTTTTTCAGAAGGTAGGCCATGCGTTCAGAACACGACTAGATCCTTGCATCTCGTGAATTTTCTTTGATGGATCGGAAAGCTTAGTTCTGAAAGCAAATTGTTGAGTTTCATGTGAGGGTAGCTGTGCATAAATCAGGTATTTGCTAATTACACGTTTACGAGGCAGCGTGCTGGTATGTGGGCAGTTTCTTAACCTGATGGTACCTGATGCTGTTTCCGAGAACTGCTTATCCCCATGCTGAAAGCATTGCTGTATCCTGCTTAGTGAAGAGCTTCAGGTACTGCATTTAAAAGAATTTAGGACATAAAGTAGCTGGCAGGCACTGGCTGGCAGTGGCAATGCTCAGCTGTTCCAGTTTGGTCTGATTTATATGGAAAATGAAACTGCTTGTACAGACCTTCCTCACCCCTGCTGCAGATGTGTGTAAGATTAATTGGTGCATTTCTCTCCATACTGTATATGCACAAGTAGTCTAGCCCCTGGCCAAAGGAAAGCTGAGTTAATGAGCATTTTTAATGAATGGTGACTTGTGACTTTTGATGGGGGGTTGGAAGGGGGCTTTAATAATAGTGCTCTTGCTTTTACAAAAGGCACAGAACTCCACATGATAGCCTTTATTCAGACTTACAGTGTTTGTATTAATAATTTTTTAAGTGTAGTTTTCTGGATCAGGCTTTTTATTAACACTTAAAAATCCACATTAGCTCAATTATCTTTTTTTTTTTTTTTTTTATTATTCACTTTCAAATGAGAGGCGTTCTTAAAGATGGTCTGTGCGGTAGGAGTTTTGTAGATTAATATGCACGTATTTTTCCCCTTAGAAACTGATCACTACAGGACTTCCAATCTCAGTATTTTTCTTTGAATTCCAACCTGCATCACAGAAAAGGCTAACCCTGAAATTTGTCCTGATCCACGTAGGGGATTTCTGTATTGATACTCTTCTCGCCTTCCTCCCAGTGACTCCAGTATAAATCTGAGCAGTCAGTCAGGATACTCGAGGCAAGACTGTTCGGGCATTATCGACAGCCGCTGTTGGATGTAGCAGCAGTGGCTGGGAGAAAAAGGGTGATTTTTTGTGACACTGGTGCAAAGTCAAGGTGAAAGGTGCTTCTTGGAGAGCTTTGGGGGTGAGGGACAAAAGAGAGAAGAGCAGGTTGGGACTGAATATGGGGTCACCAGCTAAAATCGAGTCTTTTCTAGGGGTGAGGGTAGAGAAACCGCTGCAGTTGAGATTTTTATGCGGAAGATGGGCACAACTGTTTTTCGCTTGTCCCGACGCGGATGCTCTCATTGGGGTAGGAATCCTGAAGGCCTGTTTGTGTTTTGTTTAATGTTAATAAAAATTTAACCGTAGGCAGTTTTAAGAGCAGTGGGTTTTAAAGCCTTAATGTGAAATGCACTTAAAAGATGTTACATTAGTGCTGAGGTGAGGCAGAGAAATATATCTCATTTCATGATAAAAATAGCTCCAGCAGTGAGACACGCACGGGAATGTGACCAGATGAATTGGTTGCCACGGGATTAGCAGGAGTGTGAACTTGCAGCTCACCAATTTATTGGAGTAATTACTCATATGCACACTTTACCTTATAGTAAACATGAAATAATTACTTTACAACAAAAATAATCTGCCTTGCATTTACCATTAGGTAACTTTGTAGAGCTCATCCCATTGTTTTCTTAATGTATCTTGTTCATCTGCCATCCTCATCATCATTTTATGGCCTGATCCAGAGTTCTTGCACTTGTGGTATTCTAATACCAGCATTTTCTATTCTAGATGGTTTTCCATTCACTTAGCAATCAGACCTAATTGTTCTTTACTGGTTTGTAGGATATTTGTATGGAATATTCAGACTCTTGCTCACTCTGTACTGCCTTTCTCCGTTCTCCTAATTTTTTGCTGCCTTAATTATTCCAGTCATTGAATCTTGCCTGTGGAACTACTAGCAAAGCACGTTTTAAGCAGCACGTTGGAACACTCAGAAATACATCGCTTTGGTCAGGCCTAAGTAGGATGTCTGAGTTAGTCCGTAGTAAAAGGAGCATAATCTCAGCTGTACGCAAAACGGGATCCGTTTGAAATGGTGGTTGGTTTCAGAAGATCCTGTCCAAGGGATTTAAAATATGGTTTGCCATTTGGTAGGATACTAAACTTGATGTTGGTGCATCATTTAAGTTTAACTGAGGGGTTATTTTCTCTCGTCGGAGGAAGGAGTTCTTCCACATTCAGGCTTGCAGATGTGTTGTAACCGATAGGCACAGCCTGTTCAAACATTGATGTTCTAGCTGCTTTCTAAAAGCTTCCATCGCAGTTCCCGTGTAACAGAAAAAGAGATGCTTGGATAAAAGAATATTTAGTGTATCTGTTTGGTGTTTATATTTACCACCTAGTTTGCTAGTATGCCTATAGAAATGTAAACCAGGCTGGGAAATTTTGATGGTAAAGGTGTCTTAAAGTATCTACTTAATTTTTCATTTGAAAAGAAAAGTTTTATGTGACGATGGCCACAACTGTAACATAAACCATAATACAGACAGGAGTGGATTCCTTTGTCCATTGTCGATGGTTCTTCTCTGATTCATGGTGAGTTGCAAGGGTCATTTCTTGGGGAAGAAACAGAATTTGATGAGCATGGGCAATGCTAAAAATAAAGGTTGGCAGTTCGTGAAGGCCTTGGCTGTTGAGGGAAGGTAGTACTGGCAAACTCCATTCAGAGGCTCTTCTCTCCATTAGGAGCGTAGCAGCTCACACAAAAGGACAGACAGAAACCACCTGCCTGCAGCAGCAGGTACAGGGATGTGAACAGAGAGGATGTTCAGGTTGATACCAAATGAGCGTTTCCTTTGATTAAGAGAAAGGGTGGTGCGTGCCAGTGTTTGGACAGCACAGCGAGGTAAGAGTATAACCGGGGCTGTGGTACGTGCTGTGCTAGAGATGCAAGACAACCTGCTTGCAAAGCTTTTTATTTCACAGAAGATATTTTTATTATTTCTATAATTATCCTTTCTTTTGGTAGCCATCCTATTTTCTATTTTCTGGCCCTTACTTTCTGAAGGTGGGTGCTCTTAGAGCAGGACTGCTTTCCTTCACCTGCGACGACTGGAAGCTGCGGGATGCAAAGAGGGAGAGATGGGTGGTGCTCAGACTTGAGCTGTATTCAGGAGCCTTTGGGAGGCAATTTGCTTAAAAGAATCAGAGGTGAATTTTCAAGAGGAAGGGCTGTTTGCTTGGGAGCATCAAGCTCTTTACTGGAGCATTAAATTTCCTTGGGTCAGAGGGCCAGATGTGGGGCTGGGGTGCTCTCGGGCTCTGGAGAAGCTGGCTGACGCGTTTCCCATTCTTTCAGCACAGCAGCAGATGGCATGGGGATGCTGAAAATTTTCACAAAAAGGATGGGTGTTTTTTTCCAGTACGCTGTTTGTAAGGGCGGGGGGGGGGGGAACAAGCAAAAGCAAAATCGGATTGTCAAAGCTACAAGCCGTTATTTGAAGATTATAAAATCACTTCTAAAGCAGTAGTCCCATAGGAGTTAAGCAGCAGAGCTGTGGTAGGGGAACGGCCCAACTCTCTGCTTGGAATGCGATTATAGCGAGAGAGGCCCAAGCATTTTCCCTAGATTTCTGAAGCTGCTGAAGCAGTTTGAGCTTGTAGGCAAGGTAGGTGTCTGGTAAATCGGAGTAAGTGAAGCCACAACCCTGTCTCCAGAAATCTTTCGTCTGTGTCTGGGGAGTGGTGTGTTTTTAATCTTGTGGAGTAATCATGTAATTTTGCTGTGTGATGTGAGGATGCTGTCCTTAGCAAGGTGCCACACAGAAAATTCAGCTGAAGAAATAATTGCAAGCCATAAAATAATGCACATGTAGCCTCCTTCCATTTGCTGAGCTTGGACTGACAAGGGCTTCCTAATGGACAAAAAGACACTCAAAGTGCTTTCAGATGTCTAGAAAAGAACTCGGATGTAAATGGAGGCTTGAGCTGAAGTGCTTCGGATGGTTCCCACCTCAGCATTACAGGGATTTAATGTTTAATTCATGACTTTCTGATTTCTGAATTACACAGTAAAGATACTGAGAATGGCTTGAAGAGCCATGGGGAGGCAGCCTTAAATTAAGAGAATCGAAACTAACCTACCACCGCAAGCCGTAAGAAATATTTCGAGCTGGAGACAATCCGATGTTTATAGCATGTTACCTGTTTTTGTCCAACTGTAAACATACTCTGATCAAAACACTGGTTTCGTTTTGCTCCCCTGGGCAGGTCTTGCCTTAAGCTGAACTGGGGGTTGTGTTGGTCACCAGGTAATAAAGGGAATGAGGTACCTGGTACGCAATCTGCCGGTCTGGGAAGATGAAGTTCTTGCCTCTTGATTCCTTGGAGATTTTCTACCCTTGCTGTGCGGTTGTCTTGCCCTGGGGTTGATCCCTCGCTTACCAGAATCGCTATTGACAAATTTCCTTTCTCCACAGGGGACACTACACAGAAAATGAGATCTGCACAGTATCCTACCCCAGCAGAATTGGATGCTTATGCTAAGAAGGTCGCCAACAATCCACTGACTATAAAAATTTTTCCAAACAGTGTCAAGGTTCCCCAGAGGAAACACATACGCCGTACTGTGAACGGACTTGATACTTCGGGCCAGAGGTACAGTCCCTACCCGTCTCAGGCCACCACGAAAACAGGCCTCCTGGCGATAGTCAAATCTCCAGCGAAAGGAATTATCAAAGACTTTGACGGGACACGCACACGTCTGCTGCCGGAAGCGATGATGAATCCCCCTTCCACACCATACGTTGCACCTAGCACTTTAACCCACCCCCAGGCGCTTGCTCGCCAGCAGGCTCTCCAGCATGCACAGACTTTGCCGCACCCCCAGAGTATACCGCAGCCACAGACTTTGCAGCACCCTCAGGGTATACCACAGCCACAAAGCTTACCGCACCCTCAGGGGATACCGCAGCCGCAGACGCTGCCGCACCCTCAGAATATGCAGCAGCCGCAGGGCTTGCAGCATCCTCAGACCATGGCACACCAGACTCTGCAGCACCCCCCGAATCCTTTGCTGCAGCCAGGTTTACATGGAAGCAGAAAGATGCCGGATGCAGATGCGCCGCCGAATGTGACCGTGTCTACCTCAACCATTCCCCTCTCTATGGCTGCCACCCTGCAGCAGAACCAGCCACCGGACCTGAGCAGCATTGTGCACCAGATTAACCAGTTCTGCCAGGCCAGAGCTGGCATTAGCACTACCTCAGTATGTGAGGGACAGATTGCAAACCCCAGCCCTATAAGTCGCAACCTGCTTATCAATGCAAGTACCAGGGTATCTACTCACAATGTCCCTACACCCATGCCTTCCTGTGTAGTAAACCCTGTAGATCATGCTGCTGCTGCTATTCCTCCTGCCTCTGTTAATGTGCCCATGGTGAATATTAACAGGGTGCCGCCCGCGTACCAGAACGAAATCAAATCGGTTGCGTGGAACCAGCACCAGCTTGCGCATCTGCAGCAAATGTGTGGGGATGCTGCTGGGCCTGCTGGACTCGCAGGGAAGCACCCTCAGAGAGAGATGACGGGGCAGAGTTTTCCTGGCAAAACTTCAAACTACCCTCAAGAACTGTGCATGGGCCAGTCGTTCAGCTTGAAGCCCCCCATCGAGAAGCCTACGCCTTCTCCGCCCGTGAATGGGTTGCAGGGACCCTTGCCATATACCAATGGGCACTATTTCCAGCCCATCTGGAATAACATTCTGCCCACACCCAACAGTGACAGCTCTGGGTCGCAGGACCTCGCCATGCCTTTCCACGGGGGACAGCCGGCAGGAGCGCCGCTAGATTGTGCAGGAGGAACTCATTACAGAGCTGGAGCTGGCCCATCCAGTCAGAATAATGTGATGCAGACCATGGATTACCTAAGCGGGGACTTCCAGCAGTCCTGCTTCAGAGATCAGAGCATGGCCGTGCTGGGAAAAGTCCATCGGCCTCCCATGAACCGAGCACCTGAACCAACCGATAGTCGAAATCTTCATATTCAACACCCAGGGTATAGATAGGCTGCAGTCACTTTCACAGACAAAATTATAGGTTTAGTCTTAATTTTAATTAATAAGCAAGGCATTTTTAACTTGCAAACTTGTGTGATCATTATAGTAACCATTGGAAGAAGACATACTCTATATTTAAAAGCTTTGCCTACGTGTTATCTATCTCCTTTATGCATCAAATATTTAACACGCCTTTTGTTTCAAAGAATTTCATTACACTACTTCACGCCACAGCTGTTTCCTCACCGCAGAATCCCCTTTGTGCAGCTTTTGCCTTCTGCTTAGTAGCTACTTGCTGGACTGATGTTGAGTTGCTGCAGGGTTTCGCAGTTGCATCTGTTCGCCAGCTCCGTCAAGAGCGAGGTAGCGTAGCTGCTTAAATTTCCATCTCAATTTCCTCTGAAGATTAAGAGCAACAGAATTTGTCAGGAAGCAGGGCTTATTTTCAACTCCAAAGCCCATTTCATTAATGCATTAAACATTGACCATTTGCACTGTCTAGAGGCCTATTTAATTGAAAAAGAAGCCTACATTTGAAAAGAGCTAGTTGGGTATGTATTTAGGCATTAATATAGGAAGAAGCTTTTCAGCTGTTTCTTGCTGAGACGCCCACATTTACCGTTTAGACTTTGTCCAAAGTCAAAAGTCTCTGGCAGATTTTTCTGACACTTTGTTTTTTTTGCGGACAGGGTATGGAGGAGGGGGGAATGGCGGTTTTAGGACGTAGGCAGCGTAGCTGCTGTAGGTAGCTGCCCTTTTTTCTGCATTGTATTTCCCTTCCCTGCTCCCCTTTCGCCAGCGTAAGAGCTAACTTTGTATGAACCCCCTCGCTGCTAGGAGTCTGGCCGTCCTGACGTGAAGGGAATCCAGACCCACTGACAACTCCAAAAAGGGTTCAGTCGTTTTCTCCGGTAGTTAGAATTAATTTCAGGGCGAGGAGACGTAACTCGAGCTCGTCTCCGGTGCAATGAGCGGGCGCGTGGGGCGGCGTGGCACGGTCCCGTTGTGGTAGCAGTACCGATGGGTCGGGAGGAGGTTGATGTGAAGCGAAGCTCCGCTCACGAGCCACTGTGGGACCGCCGGTCCCGTATTCCTCTCCATCAAAACGCCGCGGCAGATTTAATGGAACAATTCTCCTCTCTGGGAATTAGCGAAGCTATTTATAACATCCCTTTTTCCCAGGGTCTCGGTGCCTAACTCCTCGTGTTCCTTTCCCACGTTGCTTCCAGCAGCTAGTCGAGTCAGTGACCATAGGACACTAACTATTGGGTAACCTCAGCGTCTTGTTCTCTCCTCAGTGTACCGAAACACACCTTTCCTTTCTAACAGCCGAATTTGTTGTAAGTAGAAAATTTCTCATCTCTGTTAATGAGACTAATACTTGAACATAATGATCACAATCAAGTTTGGAAATTAAAAAAAAAAAAAAAAAATTAAAAAAAAAAAAATAAATGCATTGATTCTTTATATGTACACTGGCTAAAAATATTGCTCTACACTGTAACTTTTAAGTGTAATATTTCTGTATGAATGTCGCCTGGTAGTGTGGGTTTGAGTAGCATTGTGTATGGGTGAACCCACTGGCCTCTGCCATCCACTGGCCTCCCTCACAGCCCTTTGAAAAACAAAGCCTTAAGTATTTGCTCCTTGAACTTTCCTTAACGAGCATGGTTTAAAATCTTCAAGACATCATACAAAATTGAAAAAAAAAGAAAAAAAAAAACACAAAAAAAAAAATAACAAGTTTTGAAGTGATGTCATAGTTGGCTAGAGATTCTTAAAAGTTTTTCGTAAATGGAAAAATTAGAAAACATTTATTTGTATTTTTTTAATTTAGACGTGTAGTCCTGGGCTGTAACAAATATTTAGGTTTCAAAGCTTAGCAGAGTACGTTTTCTGACTCCTTGCGTAAGTTAGTACACTTATATCATGTCATTATTTAAATTCTTTTAAGTGTACTATAAACCGTTCTTTAGTGGTAACTCTTTAGCAAAGTTAAGCAATTTGACTAAAGACGGATTAAATTATGTGTTGGCTTGTGTTGCCTTATATTTAAAAAGGAAAAATTGCCTGATTGTGTTATGCCAAATGATAGCAACATGAAGTCCTAATTTATTGTTTATAATCGTATTCCTGCAGTCTTTGTGAAAAACTGGTAAATATACATCTATGAAAGAACTAAAACCCTGAGGCTTTTCATGCAATATTTTTCTGAATACACTCTATCGGAAGCCAAGGTTCGAGTCTGAAGCTGCTTCCCTTACAGTCTCCCCGTCGTCTTCCCCGTCCTACTCCCCCAAATCGATCTAGGGCTGTGCTATGACTTTAACCTTTCCTGCCGAGTTAGTTACTGTAAGGTGTTCTGCTACCTGAATACGTACCTTTTTACTAAATAAAATATTGGCATCTCCTCTGTTCCGTAGCCTGCTACAAATCTCAACCCAGACTGTTATTAAAAGCTAATTTTTTTCCTCCTGCTCTTCTCCCGAGAGAGGGAGAGAGAGACTGAGTCAAGTCCCGTGTTGCGGTGTTTGTGAAAGTGGTTTCGGTGGCGGGGAGGTGTTTGCGTTAGCGATGGCGGCACGCGGGGAGTTGTGCGGGATCGTTCTGCGTGGGCAGACGCAGGTAGAGCCACGACCTCTGAGACTTTGCCCCGGTACGGCAGGACCGGGAAGCAAAAAATACTCCCAAGACACATCCAGGTGGGACATTGCTTGAAAAATAGGAATCATTTTACTATTAAAATATACTGAAATATTTCCTGTTGTTGTAGGAGTGAGATTTGTCTTTAAACCAGCCCTTTTCGCTGCTGCGGCAGCCTGGTGCTGGTGGGCTCTCCTTCCTTCTCCGTCCCCACTACCTCTTCTGTAAAGAGAAACGCAAACGCCGCCCTGCCTCGCTCCCGGGTACAGCCTTGGAGAGCAAACACCAAATACGCTGCGCAGGCGCCCCGCGAGGGGACGCGGACGTGGCCCTGTTCCTCACCCGGGTGACGAAGGGAAGAGCAGCCGAGGTGCGAGCCTGAGGCCGGTGTGTGGTGGGAGGAAAACCTGGAAACCTTTGTCCACACGCAGTTTTATTTCGCGCTCTGCCCCGTGCAGAGATAAGATTACCCTAAAGGCCAGGGACGCGCCTTCACCCTGGGCTCTCCCCGGCGCCCCGAGGCAGATGGGGTTCACACCGCTGCTCCCCTCGCTGGCTGGGCTTGTCCTTCTGTCTGTCCGTGCGTCTGCGGGTCAGTGGCTTCCCGACCTCTGGCTCCGGCACGAGGCTGCTGGTCCCCTGATGGATCCTGGGCAACTTGGCAGATGACGGTTCTGCTCCTTGAGGAGAGAGTAAGGGATTTTCAGATGTTCTCCTGAACTATTTACGCTGCCTCATCAGCACCTAAATCTGTTCCCTTCGCAGTGCCGCACTAATTGAGCAGAATATCGTTATTCTAACGGTTCCTGGCAACTCCCCGGCCGGCCGGAGGCGGACATCAGGTAGATCCTAGGAGGGCTAAACATGAAAGTGGTGTAAACCCTTCCGTGAGGAAGCTTCCATCTCTGACACGTCTTTCGAGCAGAAGCTTTGAAGCTGTTAAATCGCCAGCCCAGTTTGTTACAGCCCAAAGTTAACATTTTATAAAGGCGCTTGTGAATTTTTCTTTAAGCTTCCAATGTGAACGATGTCTCCATGGGACTCGGCCGCTCCCGTAGAAACCAAACAGCAATGTTTGCTGGGGCGCGCTGGGGGGAGAACTGGGAATTGCTGCTGTATTTCATTAAACCACAGACTGATTATGAACGCTGCTGCTTATTTGCTACGGGTATGAACTAGATCTTTTTTTTTTTTTTTTTTTAAATTTTTTTTTTGTCTGCAAGAAAAATAAAAAAAGAGAGAGAGAGAGACCTGGTCCCTCTGCCCCTTCTGCTGGTTCTATGCAGTGTGCGTGTGTGGGGCTTGCGTGGCCGTGGTCAGCAGCACGGGGTGGGTGCTTGTCCCAAAGGGAATTTGGGGAAGGATCTCTGGGGGTTTCTGGGGTACGGCTGCGTCGGGCACAGCCCGCCTGCCCTTCTCCAATAAGAGCACCGAGAAGGTCTGGGAAAACAGAAGAGATACAAAATCTGCGAGCTGAAAAGGTGTTGAAATAATTATTAAAAAGAGGAGGAGGAGGTGAGGGGGTGGTTTAAGTCCCGTCAGGGTGAACTTGGAGAGATTTTTGACAACATCTGTGAGGGTTAGGACTGTCCTGCACCCTAAAGCTCTGCTGTCCCCGGCTGGGAAGGAACAGCCGTAGGGAGACGTAGGGCTGCTCCGAGAGCTGGACGGAGAACCTACTGCCCCTGCGAAGTGCTGGCCTAATACTGTGGGTGATAAACTCAGGAGTTTTCCTTATTAATATAATACTAAATACAAAATTTTAAAGGGCATTCGTAACATTTGCAGACCCCTTCTGGAAGATAGGAGCTGTGAGGGTGTTCTCCCCTTGCCGGTGGTCGTACATCTAATTTAACCTGCGCGCTTTCATCTCTTTAAGAACGACACAACAACACAAACCCCATCTCTGCGCTTGCTGCAAACAGCCGAGTGTCAGAATCCCTCTGACGGTAAACTAATACCTTTCATACCGTTTTCAGTGTTCCCCAGATACTAAGAAACGCGTTCAGTTCCCGCATGCTTTTCCAGGAATTTGGGCTAAACCGGGCAGCTTAGCCTCGCTAAGCTCAGCCGGGAAAGAGCTCTGTTTGCCCTCGGGCACTGCCGCGTTCCGGCTCCAGCGTCCAGAAACACCGCCGTGCCGAGAGCAGCCGCTCCGCTCCGTCCATCCGCCCTGGGGAGACGGAGTTTTGGGATCCATTGCTGGAGCTCCTTTGGTATCCAGTGTCTTCATCCGTCCCTCCCAACAGGAGGAATCCCGTCTGCAAACCCTTTTCAGGAGACTTTTACATCCTCTTTGCCCCAGTTAGACCTGTTTACCGGAGCGAAGATCTGGTGCGATAACGAGCCAGTGGGGACTTCGGCGTGAGCAGCTGCTGCCTCTGCCGAGGAGTTAACCTGCAGCCACAGCTACGCTGAAGGCTCCTGGCAGATGGCAGAGTAAGATCCAACCTTTTAAAACATCTCCTTTAGGGTCAAATAGGGGGTTTCTTCCAAAGATTTAATTGCTGTGTTTGCTCTTTTCCCCCCCTGCGCTGAGCTCACCGTACCCTGGTCGGTGGTGGGAGGGTGCAAACGTTGAGTTTGACCCAACGATGCGCCGAGATGTTGAAGTCAGCTCCTCGGATCTTCACCGGTGTGGGCGGGGGGGCTCGTGTCAGACATCCTCTAGCAACAGCCGCTTTTTGGAAGCTCTTCCAGTGCTCAACGAGGCCAAATTGCAATGAAATTACTGGAGTATTTTATCTAATTAGTTTAAGTTAATTTCAAGGCAATTGGGTACAAACCGTTAATTCAGCTGGGCTGGCGGCGCGCCTGAGAGATGCGCTGGACCTGGAGTGGGGACGTCACACCAGGATTTCGATGGTCCCACCATAAAACCCCATCCCCTCGAACCCCTCCGTCCTGGGGAGGCGAAGGGCTGGGGCGGGCAGGGAGCCTGGACGGGTCTTTAATAAAAGATGTGAAGAGCAAATTTGTCTCGCGTTTTTTTCTCCCGATGAGCTCGTAATGTCTGGTTTCGCCGTCTTGACTTAAGAGGCCTCAACAGTCGGCACAAATCGGGGGCTCTACCAACGTGGTTTTACCAAAAATTCTCCCTGCCCGCAGCCCAAAGGTTTTGTAAGGTGTTTGAAGGCTGCGGCGGTTGGGTGGTTAAGGGCATCACCCATGTGGTTGGGGTCTTCAACAAGCCAAGGTCCCGTCCCTGCCCTCCGGCCGGGGCCTTCCTCCGTTCATAGGGCGTTTAATAACGCTTTTGTCTCTGCGTTGGACACCACTCTGACCCAGGCGGTGTCCAACGGAGCAGGGGGGAAAGCTGGCAGGTTCCGGGCTTTTAGAATAAATCTTCAAACCACCAAGTTTCCGGGAAGTTTATTTTTAAACCCGATATTTGAGGCTAAATTTAGTAGCAAATCGATTTTTTTTTTTTTTTTTTTCCACTCCCTCTCCTCCGTGAATATTGAGAGCGTCACCTCCTGCTTCACCACCCGGGTCCTGCGGGGTGGTGGTGGGGGGATTTATTCCCCCGTTTTATGCAAACACGTGAAGGTTAAGAGGTGCTTGAAGATCCGGCTGACGTTTCCAGCCAGGCACCGCACGGAGATGTGTGCGCCGGGGCTCCGGTGGCAAAGCGCCGAGGTGGTGTGCGGTGCTCATCGGCGCTGGGAGCTACTGGAGAGTGGCTCCTGACGGCAAATTCCACATTTGTGATTGCAGAGGGGAAAAGAAAAAGGAAAAAAAATCCCCAAGCAGGGAAAGCAGCGGGCTGTACATGGGTCCCCGGGCGGAGGACGTGGCACAGCAGTGTCACCGTCCCCGGGTTGGTTTTCCCGGCGCTGGGTTTTTCGAGGTGCACAGCCGGGAGCTGCCGCACAGGCCGTCCCCAGCATCGCTTCGCCACAACAGCCGAAGCTTTTAGTTCTGAAATAATCTATAGGGTTTTGGTTTGGGGTTTTTGGGGGTTTTTTTGGTTGTTTTTCAAGGTAACAGGCGTGCAACAAGAGGCTGCCAACCCCCTGCTGTAGGGCCTGGCTCTGGGAACAGGAGAGGGCCTGTACAGTCTTTGTGTGTGTGCACATAAATATATAAATAAAATGTATATATGTGACCGTCCCCCTCCTCCCCCCCCTCCCCCGGCCCCGGGCGGGAGCGGCCCCGCACGCACCGCGCGGCGGCGCCCCCGAGCCGAGCAGCGGCGCCGGCACCGGCGGAGGGCTCCGGGGCGGCGGCGTGGGCCGGCACTGCGCGCCGGTGTGGGGCGGGCAGGGGGCACCAGTACGGGCTGGCACTGGGCACCAGTATGGCTGGCACTGGGCACCAGTACGGGCTGGCACTGGGCATCGATAGGGGCTGGTTCTGGGCACCAGTATGGGAAAGAGCTGGGCACCAGTATGGCTGGCACTGGGCACCAGTATGGCTGGCACTGGGCATCGATAGGGGCTGGTGCTGGGCACCAGTATGGCTGGCATTTGGCACCAGTACGGGCTGGCACTGGGCATCGATAGGGGCTGGTGCTGGGCACCAGTATGGGAAAGAGCTGGGCACCAGTATGGCTGGCACTGGGCACCAGTATGGACAAGAGCTGGGCATCAATAGGGGCTGGCACTGGGCACCAGTATGGGCAAGAGCTGGGCACCAGTATGGCTGGCACTGGGCACCAGTATGGGCAAGAGCTGGGCATCAATAGGGGCTGGCACTGGGCACCAGTATGGGCAAGAGCTGGGCACCAGTATGGCTGGCACTGGGCACCAGTACGGGCTGGCACTGGGCATCGATAGGGGCTGGTGCTGGGCACCAGTATGGGAAAGAGCTGGGCACCAGTATGGCTGGCACTGGGCATCGATAGGGGCTGGTGCTGGGCACCAGTATGGACAAGAGCTGGGCATTAATAGGGGCTGGCACTGGGCACCAGTATGGGCAAGGGCTGGGTACCAGTATGGCTGGCACTGGGCACCAGTACGGGCTGGCACTGGGCATCGATAGGGGCTGGTTCTGGGCACCAGTATGGGAAAGAGCTGGGCACCAGTACGGGCTGGCACTGGGCACCAGTACGGGCTGGCACTGGGCATCGATAGGGGCTGGTTCTGGGCACCAGTATGGGAAAGAGCTGGGCACCAGTATGGCTGGCATTTGGCACCAGTACGGGCTGGCACTGGGCATCGATAGGGTCTGGTGCTGGGCACCAGTATGGGAAAGAGCTGGGCACCAGTATGGCTGGCACTGGGCACCAGTATGGACAAGAGCTGGGCATCAATAGGGGCTGGCACTGGGCACCAGTATGGGCAAGAGCTGGGCACCAGTATGGCTGGCACTGGGCACCAGTATGGACAAGAGCTGGGCACCAGTATGGGCTGACACTGGGCACCAGTATGGACAAGAGCTGGGCACCAGTATGGCTGGCACTGGGCACCAGTATAGGCAAGATCTGGGCATCAGTATGGACAAGAGCTGGGCACCAGTATGGGGTGACACTGGGCACCAGTGTGGGCAAGAGCTGGGCACCAGTATGGACAAGACCTGGGCACCAGTATGGCTGGCACTAGGCGCCAGTATGGGCTGGCACTGGGCACCAGTATGAACAAGAGCTGAGCACCAGTATGGGCTGGCACTGGGCACCAGTATAGGCAAGAGCTGGGCACCAGTATGGGCAAGAACTGGCTGTCAGTAGGGGCTGGCACTGGGCACCAGTATAAGGCTGGCAACGGGCTCTAGTATGGGGTGGCACTGGATGCCCGTATCAATACCAGTATAGGCTGATACTGGGCACCAGTACAGGCAAGACCTGGGCATCAGTTGGGGCTGGCATTTGGCACCAGTGTGGTCTCGTATTTGGCTCCAGTGTAGGACTGGCAACGGCCACCAGTACAGGCTGGTGCTGGGCACCAGTTTGGGCTGGCAACTGGGCACCAGTATGGGCGAGAACTGGGCACCAGTTTGGGCCGGAGGCTCCCCCCAGTCCCCAGTCCCAGCCGGTGCCCACAGGGTCCTGTGGTGCCCCCAGCCCAGGGGCTGTGCCACCCCCACGTTGGGCTGGGACCCACCCGGGGGACATTCCCGGGGCGGGGGGGGACACCCCGGGAGCACTGTGTCCCCCCCGAGCCTGGCGGGGGCCGCGGGGTGCAGCTAATTAGGGGCTAATTATGTTAAGCTGCAGCGGCACTAATGCAATTGTGGGATTAGCCTGCAGAGACGGCGACACCCCCCCCCACCCCCCCCGTCGCTGCCAGGGTGATTTTGGGGGGGGGGGGGGGGGGGGGGGGGGGGGGGGTGACACACAGCTGAGGCCTGAGCCAGCTGTGCCCCCCCCAAAACTGCCCCAGTGCTCCCAGTGCCCCCAGCCACTGCCCCCCCGCCCTTGTCTGCTCTGAATCCCTGCCCCCCCCGGGGCTGTAATTACTTACAGAGATAATGAGGGGCTGGGGGGGGGGGGGGGCTGGTGACACCCCCCCCCCAGTGTCATGTGCCCCCCCCCCCGGCGCATCCCCTCTGCCGGCGATTACCGAATTAACCATCTCCATCTGAGCCCGTCTGCTGCCGGGATGTGGGTCAGGGATTTATCCCCCCCCCCCAGTGCCCCCCAGTGCCCCCCAGCCCGCACTCTCCCCATCCCCAGCCCCCACAGCTGCACTGTGACACCCCCCTGCCCTGTCCCGTCCCCCCCACACCGTCCCCGGCAGAGGAAGGCGGTTCAGGCGGCCGTAATAAATACAAGAAAAGTTTATTGAACATAAACAAACAAACAAACAACAAAAAAAGGGGGGGGGGGGGGGGGGGGCAGCGGGCCCCGGCCCGGGGTAATAAATAACAAACAACCGTGCTCCCGCTGGGGGGGGGGGCACCAGTTTACAAAATATGGCTCTGGGCAGCGGGGTCCTGCGGGGTCCCCAGCGAGGCTGGCGGGGGCTGCCAGGCCCCCCCGGTGAGGGGCTTGGGGGGGCCCAGCCCCCCCCCGGCACCCCCAGGCACCTGAGAAGGGGCTGCCCTGGATGGGGGGGGGGGGGGCAGCCGGGGCTGCAGGGGGGGTCCCAGCCCCGGGAGGGACATGGGGGAGCAGCCCCAGCCCCTGCCTACTTGAGGGCCACCGGCTGCGGTCACGGCGGCGTCCCCAAGCCGGGGGGCTCAGCACCATCTGGGGCAGCCCTGGATGGGTGCCCGGCTCACGTCCTGTCCCCTCCCCACCCCGGGGCACCGGGGCTCAGGCCAGGATCTTCTGAGGGATCTCCACCGAGGCTTTGATGAAGATGGCGTTGTCCCGCACGTAGTTCCGCTTCTTGATGTCCTCATGGGAGATGAACTTGGGGTAGCCAAAACCCAGGGTGCTCTCGTCCAGGGAGCTGCGCGAGGCTCCCGGCTTCTGGAAGTTTTTCCAGTTGGGATCGGGGTGGAAGGTCTCGGTGATGTGCTGGGGCTTGGAGAGCGAAGGGTCGCTCTGGTCCAGCAAGGAGAAGGTGACGCGGTAGGAGAAGGGCCACTCCAGCAGGTTGTCGTACTCGCCCGGCAGCACGCGGATGTAGACGGAGAGGTGGCTGCTCTCCCCGCTCCCGTTGCCGTTGAGGAAAGCCGAGACCTGGAGCTTGTAGCCGTACTTGTGGGTGTAGAAAGGGGGGCTGAAGAACTCGTAGTTGCTGCGGGCTTTGGCCTCCTGCAGCTTGCGGGCGTAGTCGGCGATCTTCCAGATGAGGGTCCCGTCACTGCTCACCGACAGCTCCTCCATGTCCCGCCGCAGCTCCAGGATCTCCTGCCGCTGCCGGCTCACCAGCGCGCACACCATGCCCAGGTGCGCCTTGGTGCTCTCCTCCAGGTGCCGGCCCATGGCCAGCTTGGGGCACTGCGGGGACAACAGGACCATCAGCCGGGGTGATGCCGGGGGCATGGGACAGTGGGAGGACACAAGGTGGGACAGGACAGGAGAAGGACACCGCGGTGATGTCACGGAGATGTTGTTGGAGCGTGGGGTTACTGGAGGAGGATGGCACAGGGATGCCATGGGGACACAGGGACAGCTGGTTGAGATGGCGTGAGGACACTTGGGTGGCAAAGCAACACAGGGGTGAGGCGGGACAAGGATGGGGACACCATGGTGCCACATGGATGGGACGGAGCAGAACAGGGACACCACAGGGTCGGATGTCAGGGCAGAGGTGTGGGGATGCTCTGGGGCACAGGCGCACCACGGTGGGGATGGCACAAGGATGCCAGGGTGGGACGAGGACGAGGACACCAGCACAGGGACAGGGACACACTCACCCGGTGCTTGCAGCCAGCTTCCTTGAAGGGGCACAGCAGCATGGCAGTGTTGCAGCTCTCCTTGAGGTGGGTGGGCACGTCCTCCCGGGCGATGCTGGGCGTCCCACACTGGTTGGGGCAGGGCACAGGGTACCGGGGACACTGGTACTGGTGGTTCTGGGGACAGAGAGCCTCTGTCAGCCGAGGTCGGGGAGCTGGTGGGACAAGGGTCCCCACGGGCCCCATCTCACCTGTATGGTGTCGAAGACGAACTCCTTGGCGCAGTAGGTGCAGGGCTGGGTACGCTTGGGGCACTCGGCCAGAGAGTGCTGGGACAGCAGGCGCCGCATCATGCGGGCCCCACACTTGTTCTCGCAGTACACGCTCTCCTGGGGACACGTGCCCTGGTGGCCCTGGGGACCGCGGCAGCATCGTCACCCTCCAGCTGCCCACACGGGCCAGCCCTGCCAGGGATGGGGCCATTCGGTGCCCCCCATGGCCAGGCTGTGGCCCCCCCATAGTGTCCACCACCCAGGCTCTGTCCCCAGGTTGTGCTTTCCCCCATAGCGTCATGGCCTGTCCCCAGGCCCATGGTGTCCCCCACTATGGTGTCCCCAATCCAGGCTCTGTCCCCATGGTGTCCCCCACCCAGGCTCTGTCCCCATGGCCAGGCTCTGTCCCCATGGTGTCCCCCACCCAGGCTCTGTCCCCATGGCCAGACTGTACCCCCCTATGGTGTCCCCAATCCAGGCTCTGTCCCCATGGCCAGGCTGTGTCCCCCATGGTGTCCCCAGTCCAGGCTCTGCCCCGATGGCCAGGCTGTGTTGCCCCATGGTGTCCCCCACCCAGGCTCTGTCCCCATGGCCAGGCTGTGTCCCCCATGGTGTCCCCCACCCAGGCTCTGTCCCCATGGCCAGGCTGTGTCCCCACAGTGCCCTGCAGCCCACGTAGGACCCACACTGCACCCCACATTGCACCCAACCTGGCTACAACCCCCCACGACGCCCGCAGCCAGGCCATGTCCCCCATGACACCCCACAGTGTCCCCCCCACCATGGCCATGACCCCTGGCAGGATGCGCCCCCCTCTCCCCCCCCCCCCGTTGCCCACCTCGAAGGCCTCCCCGGTGAAGTCGCTGGCGCAGAACTCGCACTTGACCCGGCGCTTGGGGCAGCTGTGCTGGACGTGCTCGGGCAGGTCGCGGCGGCTCAGCTTGGCGCTGCACCGGTTGGGGCAGGGGATGACGTTGAAGCCGCAGGTGCCCAGATGGGCCTGGGGGGGGGCACAGAGTGAGGGGAGAGCCGTGGGGTGCAGCCTTGGCCCCCCCCCCCCCCCCCATCATCCTTCCGGACCCTACCTGGAGGTGCTTGATGAGCCCGGTCCAGCGGCAGCCCTCCTCGCTGTGGATGCAGCGGATGGCCAAGCTCAGCACCTGCGCCTCCAGCTCCGGGTCGGGGTAGATCTGGGGAGGCGGCATCGGGGCGTCAGCATCCCACAGAGGGCTGCGGGGGCACAGGGACACCCCCCCCAGCCTGGCCGGGAGCCGCAGGCACAGTGCCCGGGGGCCGGATCCCCCCCCGCCGGCGCCCGAACAAGCGCCCTTTGTCGGGAGCGGGTTTCCGTTCCCCGGCCCCGCGGCACAAAGGGCTCTTGCTTCCGCACGGGCGCCCGTGCCAGGCCGGCGCGGCTGTGCCAGGCGGGTGTGCGGAGCGCGGGGGACAGCCCCTTGGTGGGGGGGTCACAGGTGACGGGGACGTCCCCTCAGAGCGGGGTACCCCATCCACGTGCCGGGCTCACCTTGGCATAGTCCAGGGGCAGTTGGTCCTCCGGGCACTTGAAGACGCCTTCGCTGCAAGACACAGAGAGGCGTCAGGATCACTCGGGGCTGGGGAGTGGCGTGTCACCAGTGACACAGCCATGATGTCCCACGGGGTCCCCGCCATCCCACCCCAGGGCGTCGGTGCTGCCCCTCTGCCGCCGAGTGCTCACCCCGCGCCAAATCCAGCCACGGCCCTTTGGGAGCTGCAGCTCTTAATCCCGCTCCATCTGTCTGAGCTGGGAAATGCCCCTGCCAGACACCCCCCCAGGCAGCCCCCCCCCCACCCGAGCCAGGCACGGCGGCCGCGGTCCCCGGGGGCCTGGGCCAGCCGCCATGAGCGTGGCACCATCTGGAGCCCCAGCAGCCCCCTCGCCCACCCGGGCCCCTTGGGATTAAGGCACGGTGCCGGCGGCTGGCCGGGAGCGGTGCCGGCAGGGGCCACGGGCACCCACGGCCCCAGGTGCTCTGGCCCCGGGGGAGTGGGCGGAGGGGGCAACAGCTGGATGCCAGATGTGCAGGCCAGATGCACAACCTTGGGGACTCCCGCTCCGCAGGAAACGGCCCCACGAGCCACTGCGGTGAGCCAGGACACGGGACAAGCAGCCACCCTGGAGGGGTCCTCATCCCGCTGGGCCCCAAGGATGGGGTGCACCTCCTGAGACCCATCCCCGAGGTGGGAATGATCCCGCTCAGCCCTGACCTGCAGAGGGGCAGCGTGGGGTGGAGGGATGAGGACGGAGCTGAACAGGCAGCCCGGTCTGTGACACAGCTGGCCAGGAGCTACCGTCACCCCTGGCCCCCACAACACCCTGCCTGGGGGCACATGAGGGTGGCACCCGATATGCCATCCCCGACAGACATTGGGGTGGGAGGCCATCGGTGCTGCCCACAGGGACACACAGCAGGGGTATGCAGTGACCCCAGGGCTCTGGCCTCCCTGAGGTGGCTCTGGACGAGGCCACCATGTCTGGATGAGGCCACCAGGTCACCCTGCCCGTGTGCAGCCACTGCACATGTAATCACTGCATGCCCTTGGCAGGCGCCGGCGCAGCCTCCAGCGGGGCTGCCAAGCAGATGCGAGATGGCGCAAGGGAGCCAGCAGTGCCACCCGGCATGTGCTGGCTCGGGATGCCCTGGCACAGCGCGGCGACATCCCCTGTAGCCACCATCCCTGTGCTGGGGTGCCAAGGGACACCCGGGAAAAAAAAAACAAACCACCCCAGGGTGTGAGCCCCGCGGGGCACGGCCGTATCCAGCCCTGCCACGTGCCCGATCCGTTTGCCGCCGGTGTTTCCGTGGGAGTCACCAGGCACCTGCTGAGATAAGCTGCTCCCGGACAGGGCCGGGCACCCAGCCCTTTCCGGGGAGCCCACGCTGGCGTTGCCCCACATCTGGCATCGGCCCACATCTGGCATCAGCCCACATCTGGCATCGCCCTGCCACCTTTCCCCAGGGGGGGCAGCCGGCCCTGCCTGCGCCCCGTGCATGGTGTCGGGGTGCCGGGGCTGGCAGGGAAGCGGGACGATGACCCCAAAGCCAGCGCGTAATCCCCGACAAAGCCTCCCCATTCCTCACGCTCGGCCGGGCAGGGAATGTGCTGAGGCAGCGCCCGGGGGGGGACCGTCCTTGCCTCTGACCTTCGCGGCGTGTCGGGGCGCAGCGAGGTGATGGGGGGGGTGACACCCCGGTACCCTCCCCCCCCCCCCCATCCCGGCACCGCGGCGGGACTTGGACGGCTCAAACCCCATGAGATCCCCAAACCTGATCCGGTGCAAACGTGGCGGTGGTGGTGGGGGGGTGTTCGGTGTTGTGGGGGGGATGGACGGGGCCCCCCCCCGGTGTCCGACCGTCCCGGTAGAGCCGAGGTGCCCGCGGGGCGGATGCGGGAGGGGAGCGGAGGCGCTGCCTGGCACGGTCCCCGGGGAACGCCCGGTTTCGTAGAAACCAACCGGTGTCGGCCGTGCCCGCGGGGGCCCCCGGCCCGGGCAAAGGTCTCCTCGGCGGGGCGAGGCGCAGCCGGAGGCGGCGGCGGAAACCGGGGCCCCGGGGGGGGGGGGGGTGTGCGGGGGTTGGGGGTGGCGCTTGGAACGGCCGCACGCCCGTCCCGGTTGGGGACGGACACCCCCCTCGCCGTGCCACCCCCCCACACCGACTCCGCACCGGGCACGGTGGCCAAAAAAACGGACAGCACCGGCGCCGGTATGTGCCCTGCGGGCAGCGCCGTCGGCTACCGACAGCTGGGCCGGGGCTGCCAAAACGCGCGGGGAGGAAGGGGGGGGGGGAGAAAGGGCCCCGTCCCCTCGCTCCCACCGAGCACCCACGGCCCCGTCGCGCTCACCCGTGGGCACGGGGGTGCCCGGACCCCCCATTTCCCCCACCCCCCACCCCCCCCGGTCGCTTCCTGCGGCGGGGCCGGGGCAGGAAGGGGTTAAAAGCACAAATCTTTGCAAGCGCTCGAAACTCGCCGCTCCGGGCTTCGGCCGGCCCTCCTCTTCCTCCTCCTCCTCCTCACCGAGAGGGGCCACGGGCCGCTGCACCCCGCGGGGCGGCTGTCACGGGCTGGGCGAGCCCCGCACCCCCCTCCCCGGTTCGGGGCACCTCCCCCCCCCCGGGGACACCCCGCACTCCCCGGGCCGGGGCACCCCGCACCCCCGGGCACCCCGCACCCGGCTCCCGGCGGGGGTGGTGGTCGGAGGGGGGGGGGGGGGGGGGGGTGATGAAGCACCCACTGCCCCCCCCCCGTCGTGTGCGGAGCCCCGGATCGGGGGGCGCTGCACAGGGGAAGGGGTGCGCGGCGTGTCGCCATGACGGGGCGGCCGCGGCGTCACGTCGGGGGCTCACCTGAGGAACTCCTGCAGGCAAGTGTCGCAGAAGCGGTGGCCGCAGGTGGAGACGCGGACGGGTTCCCGCATGGGTTTCCCGCAGAGCGGGCACAGCACCCGCCGCCGGGGCCGCTCCAGCAGCTTGTAGTCGTAGCCCGGCATCCCGCCGCCCCGCTCGCCCTCCTCCCGGCTCCCCGCTCGCCTCCTCCGCGCTCCGCGCCCGGCTCCGCCCGGGGGCCGGACGGGGCGGTGGAACCGACCTGACACCGCCCCCCCCCACCCCGCACCCGCGGCCGGGGGACGGGCACCGGCACCGCCTCCCGCCGGGCTCCGCCTCCCCGCCCCGCTGCCACCGCGCCGGGGCGACCCCGACAGCCCGGGGACCCGGGGGGGGGGCAGCGCCTCGGGCACGGGTTTGGGACCCACCGCACCCGGGGACAGCCACCCCCGGGGGGTTTGGGGAGCATCACATCGGGCACGGCCACCCCGGGGGGGTTTGGGACCCACCACACCGGGGACGGCCACCGCGGGGGGTTTTGGGACCCAACGCACCGGGGACAGCCACCCCCGGGGGTTTGGGGAGCATCACATCGGGCACAGCCACCCCGGGGGGTTTTGGGACCCACCACACCGGGGACAGCCACCGCGGGGGGTTTTGGGACCCACCACACCGGGGACAGCCACCCCGGGGGGTTTGGGGACCCACCACACCGGAGACAGCCACCGCGGGGGGTTTTGGGACCCACCACACCGGGGACAGCCACCCCGGGGGGTTTGGGACCCACCACACCGGAGACAGCCACCGCGGGGGGTTTTGGGACCCACCACACCGGGGACAGCCACCCCGGGGGGGTTTGGGACCCACCACACCGGAGACAGCCACCGCGGGGGGTTTTGGGACCCACCACACCGGGGACAGCCACCCCGGGGGGTTTGGGGAGCATCACATCGGGCACGGCCACCCCGGGGGGTTTTGGGACCCTCTGCACCGGGGACAGCCACCCCCGGGGGTTTGGGGAGTGTCACATCGGGCACGGCCACCCCGGGGGGTTTGGGACCCACCGCACCGGGGACAGCCACCCCCGGGGGTTTGGGGAGCAGCACATCGGGCACGGCCACCCCGGGGGGTTTTGGGACCCTCTGCACCAGGGACAGCCACCCCGGGGGGTTTGGGGAGCATCACATCGGGCACGGCCACCCCGGGGGGGTTTGGGACCCACCACACCGGGGACAGCCACCGCGAGGGGTTTTGGGACCCACCACACCGGGGACAGCCACCCCGGGGGGTTTGGGGAGTGTCACATCGGGCACGGCCACCCCGGGGGGTTTGGGACCCACCGCACCGGGGACAGCCACCCCTGGGGGTTTGGGGAGTGTCACATCGGGCACGGCCACCCCGGGGGGTTTGGGGACCCACCGCACCGAGGACAGCCACCCCCGGGGGTTTGGGGAGCAGCACATCGGGCACAGCCACCTCGGGGGGTTTGGGGAGCATCATATCAGGCACGGCCACCCCGGGGGCTCGCACACAAGCTGCAGAGCCCCCCTGGCCCAGCCACAGCCCCCCCTGGCCCAGGGCTGGGCTCTGGCTCCGGCGTGGGGGCACAGAGGGTGCTGTCCTCGCTGACCCTGCGTCCCCTCCTCAGCAGCGGGGTGTCCCGGCGGTGCCACGCTCCCACACGCAGCCCCTGAGCGAGGCCTGGGGGGGGGACACGGCTCCCACACCCGCTCCCGCCACACAGAGGGACCCATGTCCCAGCCACCACCCACGGCAGGGCAACGGTGGAGCAGGACACGGAGGGTCTGCCGTGACCCCCCCAGCATGCGGCAGGCGCAGGGGGACTGTGCGCTCTTGTGGCTTCGTCTTGCTCCGAGCTCATGCCCCAGGCTGCCACCAACAGCCGCCCCCCAGCCCGTGGTTTCGAACCCCCTAACAGGGGCTTGGAGGAGGGAGAATAAAAGAAGAAAAGAAAAAAAAACCAACCAACCCTGTCTGGCTCCAGCCCCCACTTCACTCTTTCAGAAACCGGAGCAGCATATGGGAGTATTTGCCCCTTTCCCCAGAGATGGAGACGAGCAGATGACAGGCTGCGAGCATGTGTTAGTCCCACCAACGCACGCTCCAGCCAGCTTCCCATTAAGGGCGGCAGTTGCTCCAGACCCAAATGTTAGCAGTTTTCAATTAGCAAATGGCAGAGGAGAGGGATTCCTGGGGGACACGCTAAGCAAGTCAAGCTCTATCACTTGTCACTCAAGGAGCTCACGTTACTCTTCTCCCCGAGAGGCTCTGCTTAAAATAAAATCCTCCAGCAGCCCGAGGGGGGAAAAGGCAGGCAGCCTGCCCGCTCTCGCTGCCGCAGCCGCCAAGAAGGGGGTGGGTGGCTGATTTCTGGGGTTACCCTGAGGGATAACAGGTTACCCTACCACAGCCCGAGCTGTAACAGGGCTTTAGCTCCTGACACCCAAATAGCGGGGAAGCTCGTACCGGCGTACATCGAGCGTGAACAGCCACCGCGGGGTCTTTTCCGAGGGATGTGACCAGCCGTCAGCCTGCTTGGACGGCGGAGAGCGGCGAGCTAAACTTTAACCAGCTCCCAGAGAGCCTGGAAACACAAAAGCGTAAAATCAAATGACAGTGGGCAACCGTACAGAGAGCAGTGGGGTGCACCGGGCACCTCCGAGCTGTCACGGGGGGGGGGGGGTGACAGCCTGGGGTTGGGATGCTCCCGGCTGGGTTTGCTCAGAGCTGTGCCCCCCCCCCTGCCCCGGGGCAGGATCTACAAGCAGCCCCCCGCTGTCCGTCTGGTTCTGCCGCTAAGTCACAGCACGCCCCGGAGCCAGGCTCGCCTCCCAACAAGGGAAAGGCACCACGCCAGACACCCGCCCCAACACGCTGTGACCTGGCCCTGTCCAAAAACCATCTCTGGGCACTGCTAACGGGGCCGGGATCGAGCCAAAAGGACGGGCCCTCGGCCCCGTGTGTCAGCACCCCGCGGGGCGGTGGGACTCCCAGGGCCTCCCCGGCAGAAAGCATAGGACACGGCACCCCTGCCAGCTTAGAAAGCCTGCGTCTCCCATGACAGGCATGAAACAGAGCCGAGTTTTATCACTATTTACTGCTTCTCTTTGATGTTTTAAAAATTTTTTTCTTTCCTAACCTCACATAAAGAGCATCTCCGCTAATTAGCCAGGAGCTGACAAAGCCATCAGAAGGCGCTGGCTGTGCCGGCAGGACGGCTGGGAGGTGTCAGACCCTGCAAACAAAGATCCCCTCCTTTTCCCCTCTCTCTAACGAACGCCTTTCCTCGCACTCAACATCACAGCCCAGGCGTTTGTCTCACACAAAGGCGACGCTCAACCTCCGGGCAGGGCGATTCCCTTTGTGCGGGCGATATGTTCTCCGTCCCCCATGACAGGTCAGTCCTTGAACCCATCCAGGCTCGGGGAGAGCTCCTGCCTTCTTCCCCCGGCCTCTCCCTGCCCTGCACCCCAGCTCCATCCCTCTGCCTTGTGTTTAATTTAAACTGGAGGGACAGAAAACCGGCGCTCCGGCTTCTAAAGAAGTTAAGGTGGAGCGTTTCGCCCCGGGGAAAGGAGGTGACTTCTGGGGACTCGTGCCCAGGGAAGGCCGGGGGGTGGGGGTTAAGGGCAGCGGGGCGGCTGGACAGACGGACGGCGGCCGCACCTTCTGCCAAGCCTCGTGGGAATGGGGAGACAACCACAACAGAGGTGCCGGAATCAAATAAAATCCAATCAGCTCTGGGATCAGCAGGCGGTGTGGGGCTGTTTCCTGCTGACAGCGCTGGCCCCAGGTCGGCGGGATGTTATCGAGCATGGGAACGGGGATGGGCTTTCCTTGGGTGACAATGACCAGAGGGGACCCGCACCGGTTGGGATGCCCCGTGCAAGTCTCATCCCCGCATCACCTCCGCTACCCGCTCCCTTTGGCCATGCCTTCCTTAGCGGGAAGAGCCACGGGGATGCGGCTGATCCACCACCAGCTCCGCGGGACTCGGGAACAAAACAAGGATAAAGGGAGAAGCCCTGAGACCTGCAGCTTTCACCGGGAGCTTCTGCAGGGAAACAAAGCAGCAGACGTGAGGAATGCAACTGGCCTATTTGCCCGGGCTGCTTTCTGCCTCCGGCAGCGCGGACATGCCTCGGCTTGTCGTTTCAAGAGCTATTGTTGCTCGGGGCTGGGGGCCTCTTTGTTTCCTTTACCCTTTCGCCAGGCTTGGTCACAGCCCGGTATTAAATTATTCAAATCATCTCGCCGGGCTTCACAGCTGAACTCCTGCACTGAGCGCACAGGCTGTGAAATCCCGAGGGCTCCAGCCCTCGCCACGAGCCCCCGGCCCAGCACAAAGCACACTGGTCCATACTGGTTTCCTCTGCCCGGAGAGAAGGGTCCCGATATTCAACCCAGTGACACCTCCCGCCCCAGCAGTGCCATGCAAAGACATCATAAAGTCGTAAAACCTACGGCCGCCTAACGCCAGTGGGCTCACCCCTGGATTTGGCAGCCCAGCTGGAGCAGGGAGAGCCTGGCTCTTGGGGCTGCACGCATCCCCTGGAGCGGTGGCATTTTGGTGACAAGGCGAAGGGTGGCAGAGACCTCTGTCCCGCCTGCCTGCCGTCCCTCAGCCCTGGCGAGGCTGTGGCAGGAACACCAGCCCCTTCTTACGGGGTGTGCTCACCCGCGGTGTGGGGCGAGGGGAGCCCCGAGAGCTGAGCGCGACACAGCCGAGGGAAATCTGTTGCTGTAGAAGCCGATGCTGCCGCCAGCTCAGCGCAGGGAGGAGAGGCGGCGGCCCAGAGGGGCTTCAAGGCAATTTAACCCAGCCCTGCAATTATTCTGGTGCCCAGGTTGTTCTGGGAGGGGAGAACACCTTCCCCTTCGCCAACATCGGGCTGCCGGAGCCGTCCCTGTAAACCTGCAGCACAAGGTGAGCGCCAAGGGACTGGGCAGAGCCTTTGAACGCAAGTCAGCTTCCTGGGATAGCAGGGTGTAACCGCCCGAAAAGGCAGCTCCACAAGAAACAAAAACGGCAGGGAAAAACCCATGCACCCACCCTGCCAGGAGCCAAAGAGGGAGGCCGCGTCTGCAGTCAGGGCTGCACACGCCTCTCCCGGCTGGACGGGACCTGCTCCCTTCCCCAGCCGGAGCCTGGGAGGCGAGGGAGGAAAGAGCAGGAGACCCGCAGAAATTCATTACCTTTCACATGACAGAGGGATCAGTCGGCTTCTAGCAGAGCCCGTCGAGGTTTCCCTCATTGAAAACAGGAAAGAATCACAAAAAATAATTAGAGAGATTTCATCTCAGCCAGCTTATGAAAGCACTGACTTTATACACAACAGATTGGCAACAGCACAAAGATGGATGTGAAAGGCAAGAGCATTTGCAATGTCAGACAGATCAGAGACAGAAGCTCATCAAAAAATGGCCCAGGGCAGATGTAAGTTAAAAAAAGAAAAGAGGAGGGAAAAAAAGGAAAGGAAACGACCCTTCTGGAGATAAAAAACATAACTCCTGCCTGTGACATGGTGATATGCCCCCTCCCGCTCGCAGAAAGGATCCCTGGTGAAAACTCATCATCTCCCTGGAGAGATCTGGGTTAAAAAACTCCAGTTGCTGACAATGGCTCGCTGTGTTTTGCTGCCTTCCACTAGCTCAGCTGGGAGCCACTGAGCTGGTCAGCAGCAGGATTTAGGGGCCTGAGGACAAATGTCAGCTGGAGGATCCTCCGGTGAGCTCCTGGGGCCAGGGGAGGCTGTAATTGGAAAGCTCCAGGCAGCATTTCGGGAGCGCGAGCCGGGCTGTGCCACACAGAGATGCTGCTCGTGCCGGGTTCGGCCAGCCGTGCAGGCCAGGACCCTCGAAAGCGTGATGAACAGCTCAACAAACGGGTGAAACGTTTTAAGGGGGGGGGATGGGAAAGGACAGACTTCTCTAATTAGAAAAGAGGTTTGCACTTAGTCACCCAGCGTAGCGCCTGGGGCCCTAACTCCAGACACTGCTGTGCAAAGGCTGACAGCTCTCTCAGACACCAAGCTGTCAGCCCGGGCTTTGTAACCAGAGACAGTTTCCACGGAGGAAAACAACCTCTGTGCTCCTCACCCTTCTACGCAGGCACTTCTAGCGGGGAGGGGGAGAGCCCCAGCGCGACCCCCTGAATGCAGTCCCGGAGCTCCGGGGACGCCTGCCCCACGGCACGTCCAGGGCAGCGGCTCTCGGGCACTGGAGGTTCCCAGTGACCCTCGTTGCTTCGGTTAAGTGAGACCAGCTCCGGTTCTGTGGGAACCATCGTTAGGAGCTGCCTGTTTCCAGACTGCTGCCTTCAGAGCGCAGCTGAGGAGCTGCTGCGTTTGGGGACGCGGGTCCGAGCCAGGCCGCAGCAGGCAGCAGCGAGGGGACAGGCATGCCGGGCAGCCAGTGGTGCTTCCACATCTGTACGATGAGGTTGGATACGGCCCCTCTCAACTTGAACTCACTGGGAAGGTGACTCTTCCACGGCAGCTGAAACACAAAGGGTGAGGACCAAGAATAAGCTGTAAGCTGCCACCTCGATGAAGCTACAGGGAGCAGTGCCCTGCCCCGCACAGGCCAGATACCCCACAGATGGGCACGGCAATCCCTGTCCCACGACCCCAGGAAGCGGCTGTAAGGCCTCAGTTGTGGCATAAGCAGGAGGCAATGCCCAGCACACACAGCCCAAGCAGGAGGAAATGCAATCTTTCAAGGCTTGTGCCCTCCTCCTCCTCCTCTCCAGCACGCCTGGCTTCTCCCAGTTATTCCTGTGTTTGCAGTGGGACTGAGAGAAGGGCGCAGCAGCGGCCCCACGATAAAGTGGGCAGAAGCCCGAGCCGGTCAAAAACAGCGCTGACCGCACAGGAGGAAACCGCAGAGTGGTGCAGAACTGCCGCCCCAAAGGTGGAGCACCGCTCGCCTGTGCCAGCACCCTCTCCGGGCCAGATCACAGCCAGAGCTGACAGCAGCAATGACATTAAATGTGTCACTGGCTCTTGTGTTCTCTCTGGAGAAGTTTCCAGGCAGATTGAGCTGCGGGAAAGCCGAAAGTCAGATCTCAGCTTTTTACAGAGCTCTCGGATGTGTTTTGCACTCTGGTTACTGAGGGACACTGGAGCAGGCGAGGCTGCTGCCCTGACGCCACCGCTGCCGAGTTTGTACTTCCAGTACCGGGACAGGGGGGGTCCAGGTTTTGGACTGGGCAGTGCAGAGGGACAGCAGTGTGGCTACAGTGAGGGCTACGCACTCGGTCTCTGCTCTTACAGCGCTGCAGGTGGGAGCCCACAAACCAGCTGCCACGGAGCGCAGGGTGACTCCGGCAGCGGAAGGGGAGAGCAGCCTGCAGCCTTCCTGCAGAAACAAAACCCTTTTACTCCCATGACAAATGCCCTGCTTGTTCCCGAGCCCAAGGGACTCAGCCATTCCCTGTCCCCTTCACGTGGCAGCGCACATCACGTGAGAGCTCGGCACTCGCGGGGCAGTGAACGGGAGCCACAGCTGATTCTGCTGCGCTGGGGCAGTGAACCGGGCCTCCTCCCCTCCAGGGTGTAATTAGCCTCCTTGAAGTGGGCTGGGACTGGAATCCCTCAGCCCAGCGCTGAGGCCATAATCAGCCCTGCAGAGGAGGAAGAAAGGCCCCTCCAGCAGTCTGGGCCAGGCTCCCATCGTACATCCAGGCAACGGAAGGGCAGGTCACCCCATGGGCACGTTTTAACCACGCAACGATGCTGCCTTTGGCCCAAGGAGAGAAGAACCACAAAACCATCGCTATCTTTTCCAAACCACAATGGAAAGCCAGCAGCCAAAATGACGCCTCAAATCTCAGCTTCTATTTCAGCAGCACCAATTAGAGAGCTGCTCTTTTTGGATACTCGGGGGAGTGCCAGCACACCAGCTCCCCACCGCCCGCAGCTTGGCCGGCCCACTCGTCTGGGAGTGCACGATACCGCTTCTGCTGTCCCTCTGCTCCCCCAGCCCAGTGGCAGTGGCAGTGTCACAGTGCTGCATGGCAGAAGGGGAATTTTTATGGGCTTCAAGTTATTTCTATTCATCTACAGCTCTAGAGGGACTAGAATAACATAGAGCTTATGTGCCAGGGTTACTCGGTACAGCTCCGGTCACAAGGCATTGTGTCTGGCTGGGCCCTCCTAGCAGGAATCACAGTAACGAAGCCTCTACTCACGCTTTACTGCCAGCAGCGTGTTCCCGTGGCAGCAGGCTACGGAGGTCACCAGGTATGGATGCGTCTCCTCCAGCTGCACTGGCCTCGGCGCTCCCGTTTCCTCGTCTTTCCTGCCCAGGCGTCCCCTGGCTCCTTTCCCCCACGTGCACACCTCGCCATCTGCAGAGGGATATATACCCTTTGCTGCACGCAGAGCTCACCAGCAAACAGGCCTCCCATCTCCCCGGTTCTGCCCTGGGCTATCTCCAAGGCTTGCCTTGGCCACAGCATGGACTGCAGGTGGAGGAAAACCTGGGTCTGCTGCAGCCCAGGACACAGGGGCTTCAGCCTCACCTGCTCCAATGGCCACAGTGAAGGCATCCCCACAAGCCACCACGGTGACCTTCATCGCCTGGAGCCCTACAACCAGGTGGGGTACACGGCTGTTGCGGCAGGAGTTGGTGCCCAGCTGCCCGTGCTGGTTGCTCCCGAAGGTGTAACACTGGCCAGAAGCTGACAACAGAGATGAGAAAAACAACTGGGTGCCACCCAACGATGCACTGAAGGCCCTGAAGCTCTTCGCTGTCTACCATGCTGAACATCCTGCTCCACAGAGCTCCAACAACGGGAGCAGAGTGCCTCTTGAGCCTCTCGGAGGCCTCTGCCCACGGGAAATGGAGGCAGGAGGAGGACAGCGAAAATGCAGGTCCCCCCTCAGGGATTTGGGCACACCCCCCTCACCTGTGACTGCAGCCGAGTGCGCTGTACCGATGTCGGCACACACAATCGGCTCTCGGTTCAGGGGGGCCGACTGAGCACACGTGAACATGGTGGCCTCTTCCACCTGGTCCTCTGGGGAAGGCTCCTCCGCTGAGCTGATCCGATCTAGGCCCAGCTTGTTACACCTGCACACAGAAAAGCACAGTTCAGGGCCGGCCGAATGCAGCCTGGCACAGATACTCCCGAGACAAATCCTGCCCTAGCATAACCGCACCACCAGCAGCAAGATGCTGGGGAGCAGGATCACACAGATGTCTTCTAGAGCCCCTTGCGCCCTCTTCCTCGGCTGGACACAGATGGACAGTCCCAGGAGGCTGTAGGCAAGCTCTGGAGCACAGACCCTCACCCCTTTACCTGTTACTCCCACAAGCAAGAATCTGGTTCTTCACTGTGAGGACCATGGAGGAATCAATGCCGCAGATGACCCTCTGAGCCTCGTGCTCTGGTGGGACTGTGACCTGCTGGGGGGAGTTGTGGCACTCCAGGGTACCCAGCCCAAGCCGACCTGGCAGGAGGAACAGAGAGGGATTGCTGATGGCAACACACAAACTGAGCAAACCCCAGGAGCAACGGCATCGACATAGCTGCTGCAAGAGCCCAGCCTGGGACCTATCGCCCCAGAAGGCAGTGAAACTCAAAGCACGGGGGCCCTGGTATGCGGTGAAACAGCTGCAACTCTTCCACACCCACCTAGCCTGGCACATCTGGAGAGGAGTGTGGGCAAGCAGGGCCAGCGAGGGGAGCGGGAACAAGCAATAAGAAAGCATAAGCCCTGTTTTGCAAAGCAGACATCTCTTACCATTATCCCCCCTGCCCCAGGCAAACACTTCCCGTTCATTGGAAACCGCCAGGACGTGAGACGCGCCACAGGCCACCTGCACCATCTCGTAGCCCAGCAGGGCCTCCACGATCTTGGGCTGGCAGGGGAAGAGCAGCAGCCGTCAGCCGAGACCTCCCAGCCTGCCCGGCTGCTCCCATCCCTCCCACCCGTCCCCCCCAGTCTCAACACAACGCTGGCAGCATCCCAGCTTTCATCCAACACAAACACCAGAGAAGTTGGTGTGGTTTTTTTTTTGTTCCAAACAATCTTCAAAGGGTTTAGAGACTACGTGCACATAGCACAGAAGATAATGCAAACATCTCTGGGGCGGAAGAAAGCAGCCAGCACAACGGTTTGGAGAGGGAATAGGTTCAGCCGAAGGGTTGGGATTCGCCCCCCTGCCCATGTGGGGAGTGCCAGGGGCTGTTAACGCACGCTCTGAGCAGGCAGGGGCTTGGTGCAGGATGCGTTGGCTGAAAGGCTCTTGCGCAGAGGAGCTGTGAGCTATCGGCTCCATATTCGTTAGGGTGTGGAGAGACCAGGATCTCCACATTTTGCCCAGACCCTGCTGTGACCTGCTGTTAGATCTGACACCTCACCACAACAAGTCTCATTCTCATTATCTTCTTCAAATGAAAAGCACCATTTGTTGGGACCTGGCTGCTGCTCCCAACTGCTCTCCCCCACTCCCCCCCCTCCAGCAATAAGCACCGAGCAGCTCAGCTCCGGATGAAGCAGGAATGAATGAGCAAGCTGACCACTGTGACAAATGGCACCAGTCCCCCAGCTCGGCTGGAAGCCATCGGCTGCTGCCACATCCGAGGGCAGGCAAGGAAGAAGCTGGAAGGGAGCAACGGGCCCTCAGCCCTAGTGCTCCGAGCCAATCGGAAACACACAGCTCTTCTTTAAATACTGGCTCTTTTTGAAAAATAACTTTTCTCAGTGAACCCTGGCAGCTGCAGGCCAAGAGTGAAGCAGGCAGGTGTGTGATTGGAGGCAGCCTCCAAGCTGGGTGCCTGCCAACAGCAACCACAAGGCAGCTCTTGACTTCCCCCACGCTCAAAGGGATCATTGTGTAGGGGGGGGAGAGAGAAAGAGAGAGGCAGGTTGGCTCTTTTAAAACCCGCAGTGACAGGGAGAGGAGGGGGAGGGGGTCGGATGCCAGAGCATGCCTGGGATGCACATCCCTGGAGCTGGGATGAGCCCTCTCACGTGAAGCAGAAGATCCATCCTCTACCTTGGGGGACCAGCGCGCCCAGCACCCTCACAACAAACCTGGCTCACGTCTGTGAAGTTTCCATGCCCCAAACAGCCATTGCTGCCGCTGCCGAAAGTCATGATTATCCCCCTGTCTGGAAAAGCAGAAAGAAGTCATGTTACTGGCACACGTGAGGCCCTGCAAGGCACGCACAGCCCGTGGCTCCCAGGACAGCGGCTCTGCTCGGACCCACTCTGACTCATAACTTGCTGGGGGGGGCAGAGGCCTTCAGCGAGCTTCCAGAGAGCAGCAGCCTTGATGTGCTGCAACAACTCGCCAAGCAAACAGCAGAAGATAGGAAAGCGCTGAGATAACATTATTGCAGCTGTGTACGCAAGAGCTGCTAACTCCACGGTCTGTCAAGGTGTTAAATACACAGAGGCACTCACTGAGAAGCCACCCAGCAGAGGGGTGGTAGGAAACGCCACGGAGAGGTAGGAAAACCACATGCCTACAAAGTTTGCCAGTTGCATATCTGTCATTTGCTGCCCTGATCCCCAGCAGAAGTGCAAACAGGGCTCCCAGAGGACCACTGGGAGAGCTTTGTTCCACAAACACAGCCTTGGGCTGGTGTGCACGCTCCACTTCCAGCTAGAACGCCTCCTGGCCCCCTCTAAGCGGGCTTCAGACCCTGCCTTCCTGCAGCTGAGGACAACCTGCCATGCTGACTGCTCATTGCAGCGCTGGTCACCGCTGGTCACTGCTTGTGTCTGCGTCACACTCATGGAGTACGTGACAGAGAAAGGCTGAACTTCCCAGACACTCCTTAACACTGCAGTCCCCACTGTACAGGCCAGTTCTGGCTTCAGGTGACGCCAGTTCTGGCTTCAGGTGACACCAGTGCAGCCTGGACAACAAACAGGGGAGATTTTTGGCCCTCCCCACATCAGACAGACCTTTGGGACCAAGTTTACCAGTGTGGCATCATAGGAGGACCATGCCTGCCATTTCTGACCTCCACCTGACGTTACATGAGAGGCCACGGAGGCCTTCGTGTCACCCCAGCCCAGTACATCTGTCGGGTTCCTCTCTGAGCAGGCTTCCCAGGCAATCACGCTGCATTTGCAAGCCAGCCGCCATGCAGAGGGGTCTGGGACTCAGCCAGGCGAAGGCAGGAGGCAGCAGCTCACCTGTGAGGCAGGCCGTGAAGAGATCACCGCAGGACACGTGTTTGATGGTCACGCCAGACTGGCCCTCCAGAAAGCGGGACACAAACTGAGGCTGAAGCTGCTCTGTGGCTCCTGGGAGAGAAGGGCCTCCTGCAGCACCCATTGGGGGCGCCTGGTGGAGAGAAGCCACGTCAGCTGCTGCACCTCCATACAGCAAGAGCTGGGCTGGAGAACTCGGATGAACCCCTTCCCACAGGTTTAACAGTGTTACCCACACCCTGGACTGGACTGTGGTCCTGGGGGATGCAGTGCCAGGGCCTATGTAGGGAGCAGAAATGTCTCCTCCTCAGAAATCTCATACCTGAGCCTTCCACGGCCACTGCCTGCCCCAGGCTCCCTGTCACTCACCTCCCACATGATGAGCCGTCCCGATTTGGTGACCCCAGCCTTCTGCGTCCTGCCAGCAGACACCTGCACCACTTCGGTGTTAAGCATGGGCAGGCGGAGCGGGGTGGTGATCCCGCTCCCCCAAGTGTAGATGGACGACAGCGGAGGAGGGATTCCTGTCCTGGCTGAACCACCTCGAACACCTATGGGTCAAAGAGAAAACAGAAATCATGAACACAGAGCCCTGACTTTCCTCCCACAGGAAGAGAAATGAGAGCAGCCACCCAGTCTGGGTGCCAGCAGAGCTGCCTGCCAGCCAGCAGAGCCAGACCAGCACTGGTCCAAGGCTGGCAAGGGGCTGCTGGGGAGCTCCCAGCCAGGGCTGAGAGAAGCACACAGGAACAGCTCATTGTATTTTATCCCAGAACTGGGGGAAGCAGTACTACGACAGCTCTAGCTAATTGTTACCAATGCCAGCTGCATTACCCTGCGCTGGGACATCTCCCCTCAGCACCCCCAGCTGGTTCCCAGCCTTTGGTGGGAACAGCAGGAACTTGATTCGAGGGTTCAAAACCTAGAAGAGGCAGCTGGAGAAAGATCACTGCTTGGTCCCCAGAGACGAGGTGTCCATGGGCTCCTCCAGGGCTCAGAGAAGGTGACGTCTCTTCCTTTCTCCAGAAGCCTGAGTGCTCTGACCCCCTGACATCCAAGGGAAAGGGTCCTTCCAAATGGAGCCGTGTTGAACACACTGTGCCAGGACTCACCCCTTGGCCTGGCACTGCTCACTCGTCCCCCCGTCCGGCTGTGGGTCACTGTCGGCACCGGAGCCAAGGGTTTTTCGGGCCTGCCAAACCAAAATCCAGTCCTTAATGTCAGCTTGGGCCCAGAGGTCCTGCAGAGCCCTGGATCACAGGAGGTCTGGGCAGAGCTACAGCACAGGCCACGTCTGAATAGCTCACAGAATTGCCTCGGTAGGTGTTTTAAACCACCTGAGAGAGGGGAGTTGGCATCAGTTCACTTCCCCCTAAGTTCACAACTCTCTATTCGCTGTTACTGCGATGACAAGCCCACATGTGCCGCGGCCCCGAGCCACTGGGCCACGCTTGGCCCACAGCAGCTGGACTTTGGGTAACGCAGGAGAGCTGCATGGGGACGACACTCTCTTTGGAGCTCGTAACAGAGGCAGTGAGCCGGTCGGACACATTGTGGGCTGTGGCAGCCCCTCCCAAGGGACACTAAGGTGGCAGTATCACTTGCCTTCTCATTTTGACACTGCCCACATCGGTGTAGAGGTTCAGAAGGGGCCGAATGCAGATGGCCTGGGCCATGATCTCATTCAGCTGGGGCCGCTTGGAAGGATCCAGGTTCAGCATGCTGAGGATGAGCTGGCGCAGGTCAGGGCTGTATCTATCCGATATCGGGGCAAACGTCCCGCTCATGATCTTCAATACTAAGGCAGGAAGATTCTGGAGAGAAAACAAGAGAGAGACACACAGTGGCTGGGCAGTCAGAGGTGAGGCCAAGGAGCAAGAAGGTCTCAGCACTGCCCTCTGCCTTCACACCTCCAGGCTCAGTGAGAAGAGTGATCCAAGCATACATTTTCCCCTCTGTAAGAGGCCAAGGCTCCCTGCGCTACATGTAAACCATATCCCTCTTACCGCAGCTTCGAAAGCCCTCTTGAGGCTGGCGAGTTCGTACAGCACACAGCCCAAAGCCCAGATATCACTCTTCTGGTTGTAAGGCTTCCCTTCACAGAGCTCTGGGGAGATGTAGCAAGGAGTTCCCACAACCTAGAAGAGACAAAGAAATTTACCATGATGCTGTGAAACTGGGGCAGTGAGGTGGAAAGAGAAAGGCTCAATTTAGAGCCCAGTGCACAGGCTGGCTACAGCACCACCAACCAAAGCTTAGTGGAGCTTTTGTTCGCTGGTGTCAACATCTGCCTGACAATCTCAGTAAAAAACATGAGGATGTGCCTTTCCGGTGACCTCCCGTGCACATACAGAGATTACCTCTAATTTTGCTCCTATCCACTTGAGAGAATCAGAGCCCAGAGCAACAGGCGTGATATACACGTCTAGTCAGATTAGACCAGGTGGGGAATGATACCCAAGTCTCAAGCAGAGAGAGGAGATTAAGACAAGGCAGGATGGCAGGGCACAGGCAGGAATTCAGTTGCCAAGTATGTGTCAGACGAGCGTACAAACACCACCCCTCCCACTGGGACAGTGGGAGGAACCCCGTCTACCCTCACCAGTGGGCCCAGACACCCAGGCTCTCCCCTGGCTTGGGCAGCCAGGTCTTTGTCACCTTTTTGCAGTCCACAGAGCTGTAACAAACTTGGGCGTGAAGACATCAGCTTGGATAAACTCCAAGAAGCAAAGCAGCATTGTGGCACGCGGATGTGACCTGCTGCAAGTATGCTACATCCAACCTCACTGCCTAGAGCTGCTTTTGTGAGCCAAATTCAGAGTTTCCAGCCTGCTGCCATGGTGGTAAGTAGCTCCGCTGCAAAGCCAGCCCACCCACCGTGTAGGCTTTACTCTTGCTGCTCAAGATTTTGGAGATGCCAAAGTCTCCAATCTTGACAATCATGCGATGCTTGTCCAAGAGGATGTTCTGAGTCTTCAGGTCGCGGTGCAGGATCTGCTTGGTGTGCACGTGGTGAAGAGCCAGGAGGATCTGCACGAAGAAGTGCAATATGGTATCCTCATCCAGCAAGGAGTTACAGCGCTTATGAATAAATTCCGCTAGCGTGCCCCCTGCAAAGAACAACAAAGGGCTATCGGCAAGGGTGGCTGCACAGGGCAGTGCAAACCCAGCCTAAAAGCCGGGGGATTTAGCCACGGTATCTTAACAAGCCAAGTGCATGGGAAAAAGTACATCCTGGTGGGACACGCAGCACGTCCTCTAACGCTCCCAAGACTGTGAGGAGAACAATGGCAGCACAGTTGGTGGGACGTAGAAACAGCAAGAGAGAAGTTACTGTTGACATATTGTCAAAGGCAGCAGGAAAAGAAATGCTAAAATTACAGCTCTTGGAGGAGGACATAAACCTCGATGGCAGAACAAGATAAGCCTGTTCTGCAAAAGAGAATTCCTGCAGTCCAAGAGGCCACGTGGCACGGAGAGGCCCCTATCGAGAAGGGGAGGTCCAGATTCAGGGCTCCCACACAACTTTTAACAAACCCTCATGCAAACGTTGATTTAATCTTAAACTCCACAGCAAATCTTGTTAGAAATCACACCTTCCCACACAGAGCTGTGGGACCAACAGTGTGGCCAGGAGCTGACACAGGGAAATGTACGTGAAACCTAAGCCAAGGGCAGATGGTAGCATACCTATCAGCGACAGAGGTGTTAGAAATCTCTTTGTTTCGGATATGATTAGCAGGCATAAGGCAAACGATCACAGAATGGTTGAGGTTGTAAGGGACCTCGGGAGGTCAACTGGTCCAACCCCCTGCTCAAGCAGGGCCACCAACAGCTGGTTGCCCAGGACCAGGACCTGTCTTTTGAATATCTCCAAGGACGGTAACTCCACAACCTCTCTGGGCAACCTGTGCCAGCACTCGGTCACTTGGCTCATGGTCAACTTGGTGTCTGGTCAACTTGGTGTCCACCAGGACCTTTAGATGCTCTTCTGTGAAAATATCTGTTCAAGAGAGATGTGTTTGGACCCTTTGGGGTCCGAAGCACATGAACTTTACAAGGAGCACAGCATGGGGCAGCCTGACCCAAGGACAGCTGAGGGCTTGGCATCCCCTGGACCTGCCAAGGAATGAGCTAACAGGGGCTGGGGAAGACCAGGGCCCACCTGGGGCATACTCCATGGCGATCATGAGTGCCTTGTCCTCCAGGAAGTTCTCGTAGTACTCGATGACATTGGGGTGGCTGAGCAGCTTGAGGACCTGGCACTCATTCTGCGCTGCCAGCCGCTCGTCCTTGCTCATCTGCTCCACCGGGATCTGCTTCAGGATCACCAGCTTCTGGTCGGCCTTGCGCAGGCACAGGTGCACGATGCTGCAGGATGGGGACAGGGCCTCAGCAGGCAGACAGGGCCTGGCCACCATCCTGGGGTGACACATGGCCTCTGCTCCCTATGTTGCCACAGTAACAGGGCCTGCAATCCCCCCCCCTCCCCCCCCGGGTGTCACACACCCAGTG
This sequence comes from Pluvialis apricaria, assembly GCA_017639485.1. NCBI lineage: Eukaryota > Metazoa > Chordata > Aves > Charadriiformes > Charadriidae > Pluvialis > Pluvialis apricaria. Next base: position 5,921,024 of record CM030024.1, read on the forward strand.
CCGTGTCACCCCATCGCCATGGCAACAGCCAGGGCCTGTCCTCCCCCCCCTCAGGGTGCCACACGCCGCCTGACCCCCGTGTTGCCATGGCGACAGGGCCTGTGCACCTTGTTGCCACGGTAACGCGGCCTGCGGTCTCCCACCCCACCCCGAGGGTGCCATACACCCGGGGCCCACACACAATCCCCCCGCGTTGCCACCATAAAAAGGCTTGGAGCCCCCACCACCACCTTGCCTCCCCACCCGGCGCCCCCCTCACCCGAAGGCCCCTCTCCCCACCACCCGGATCCGCTCGTATTTCTCCATCACCGCCCGGGCCCGGGCCGGGCTCCTCCCGTCTCCATGGAGACACTTCCGGGAGCCGCTACGGCGGCCGCCGGCGGACAAAATACCGCGGGCCGCGCCCGTTCCCCCCGCCCCTGTATGCAGGGCCCGCGGTGGGGGGGGCAGTGAGAGAGGGTAACGGCCCCCTGCTTGGGTCGCCCCCCCCAGTGCCACGGGGAGCCATGTCCCGCAGGGCAGCACCCCGGGAGAGGGGTTTGGAGTGCCCTGAGCCAGCGGCCCCCAGGCTGGGGGGGTGCCCGCAGGACCCCTCGCACCCCCAGAGAGCGGCGGTGCCCGCAGCAGCCTCCTGCCCCTCAGCCCCGAGCCTGGGGGAGCACCCATCCCGGGGCGGGGGGTGCTGTGATGCTGCAGGGCCAGGGCCAGGGCCAACGGGCTCGGGTCCCCTCCTCGCCCCCCCCAAACCCGCTTTAGACCCCCAGCACCCCTGGGGCCGGCCACGGTGGCACGGAAGGGGTTCCGTGCCCTGCACCCAGGGGTGGCTGCCCCTGTCGTGGAGCGAGGACAGGGACAGCGGTGGCAGTGCCACCCGCAGGCCACGCCACGTGGCCATGCTGCCATCTAGCGACACGGAGCCCTGCTCACTGGGGTGGGGTGGGGTGTCACCCCCCCTCCCCTCCGCCAGCCAGCGCCGTGTCCTGCACCGGGAAGGGGGACAGCGACGGGGCAGACCCCCCTCCCCGGAGGAAACAGCACCCAGCCGTGTCGCGCTGCACACAGAGCCGGCCTCACCCCGGCTGAGGGTTTTTTTTGGGTGGTGGTGGGGGGGACACGATACACATCTGCCCCTCCTTCCCCATTCCCGGGGTCCCCCCATGCCTTCGCGCGGGCTGTTTGCGGGTGCTCGCTGCGGCAGCCCCCACTCGTTTGGCGCCAATTTTTTTCCGGGGCACAGTGGTTTTCCCGGTATCCCCGCCATGCCAGGCGCTGCACACACCACCCTCCCGCCTCCTCCCCGCCCCGGGGGCAGCCACACCGTGCCCGGAACACGCACACGGTGCCCCGGACAGATGTGCAGGTCCCACGCCAGCTGTGCAGACGTGCAGGTCCCGGCGCGTAGACCCACACACGTGTGCGGGCTCCGCGCAGGCGCGGCGGGGGCGTGGCCACAGGAGGAGGCGTGGTCATGGGGAGGCGTGGCCAGCGCGGGGGGGGGCGTGACCAATAAGGAGGCGTGGCCATCCCCCCCCGCCCCGCCCCTCAGCCCCGGTGCGCCGGAGCTGGGCGCGATGGGCCCGGGCTGGCGGGCGGCCTCGGCGGCGCTGGTGGGCGGCAGCGTGGCGATCTTCGGAGGGTTACGGCGAGCGGCACTGGCCCTGCCCCGACCCGCCGCCGTGCGGAGCCGCCCCAGCCGCGCTTGGCGTTGGCGGAACCTCCTCGTCTCTTTCGCACACTCCGTGCTGGCCGGGCTATGGGCCCTCTTCAGGTAGCGGGGAAGGAGGCGGGGGGGTGGGACGGGACAGGCGCACGGTGCACACCCTGAGAACCGGGAGGGGGGGGGGCTCCGAGCCCCCGTGGGAGCGCGACCCCGGGGGAGGAGGTACGGGGTGGGATGCTGGGTTGTCCCCGTGTCCCCCATCCCAGCACCCAGGCTGACCCCTTTCCCTCCTCTCCTCTCCCCCCAGCCTCTGGCACTCCCCGGAGCTGCTCTCCGACATCCAGGACGGTTACAGCGTCTCAGGGCACCTGCTGGTCTGCTTCTCCTCGGGTAAGAAGCCAGGCAGGGCAATGGCCGTGGCCACCACACTGGGCTCTGCCCGCTCCCTCTTCAGCCTCGCCCGGGATAAGCCCCCGGCAACTCTCCGCGCCTCTGCCTTAATCATGAGTGTGGAGCCCGCAAGGCTGCCAGCCCCCAGGACCCGGCTGTCACCCCACGCTCAGCCGGGGCAGAGGCGTTTCGGACACCTGCAGCACGGTCACACCACCCTGCCACCCTCCCCTTACCGCAGTGGGTGACGGTGCACAAGCTGGACCCCCCCCCCCCTTAATGCTCTCCCTCATCCCGCAGGCTACTTCATCCATGACAGCCTTGACATCATCTTCAACCACCAGTCCCGCTCATCCTGGGAGTACCTGGTGCACCACGCCATGGTGAGTAGGGCCCTGGGGAAGCTACCACGTACCCCGGTGCTCAGCCCATGCAGGTTTCGTGCACTACAGCGGGGCAAGCCCCAGCCCTTCCCTTCACCTCGCCCTGGCTGCCAGGTAGGCTGCGCATCAACAAGGCAAGGGCGCCCCGGGGGGGGGGGGCAGGACGCCTGCCAGCATCGGCTCCGAGCGCCGGGAGCCAGACAGGCTGCCACGCTGGGTGCGGGAAGAGCCGGAGGCTGGTCCCAGCTCCCCACGCAGGGAGGTCTGACTGGACCCCAGGCAACTGGCTCTCCAGACTGGTTTTTCCTTGGCCCAGATGGCTGGGAGGCTTCTGAGATCTCGGGGGCGGGCGGGGGAACCACACTATGTACGCCCAAACCTTGGTGGGGAGGGACTTACCTTCACCAGGGCGAGGAGAGTTGACGCTGCTGTGTGTCCCCCCCGACTCCCAGGCCATTTCTGCCTTCGTCTCTCTCATCATCACGGGTCGTTTCCTGGTGGCCGCGATGCTGCTGCTGCTGGTGGAGGTGAGCAACATCTTCCTCACCGTCCGCATGCTGCTGAAGATGAGCAATGTGCCTTCCCCGGCGCTCTACGAGGCCAACAAGTATGTCAACCTGGTGATGTACTTCGCCTTCCGCCTGGCGCCCCAGGCTTACCTCACCTGGTACTTCCTCCGCTACGTGGAGGTGCAGGGCCAGGGTGCCTTCCTCACCGCCAACCTCCTGATGCTCGACGCCATGATCCTCATGTACTTCTCCCGCCTCCTCCGCTCCGATTTCTTCCCCTCCTTGCGCAAGGGCTCTGCGGGGAGAGACGTGGATGGTGAGAAGTTTCTGATAGACTGAGACGTGCGCGCCGAGGAAGACCCGGGCTGTGGCTCCTGGAGGTCTTGGGCTGTCCAAACCTGCTCTGATGTGCCTTAGGGCTCGCTCCCTGGCCCCGGGGCCTGCCTTCACCCGCTCTGCTGCCTAAAAGTGCTTCCCTGCTGGACCAGCCTGACAGCCTCGCCGAGCTGCGGGGACACCACTGAAGCCAGGGGCATGGCCGATGGAGAAGCAGCCCAAGCCGGCTTCCGCGCAGGCAGCTGGAGGGCCAGGGGTGGCTGCGTTTCGCAGCTGATGGCCTGAGAGGGTTGCAAGGGAAGGGATGAGTCCCTCCCGTGGTGATGTTGGGTGTTATGTGCATTAAAATCGGTCTGTTTACTGCTGCCGCAGCACGTCTGAGCTGGCTTTTCTGTGGGGCAGAGCAGGGTCGGGGAGAGGATGGTGGGGGGGGGGACAGGGGCATGGGAAAGGATGTGTCCCCCTTCCCAGTGAAGGGCTGGGGGTCTTCGGGGAGGGAGAGGGCACATTTCCACCGCTCGCTTTGTTCTAGGGACCCTCCAGGGATGCACTCAAGCCTGTTGGGTCCTACCAGCCCAGCTGCACCATGCTGAGCCTTGAATAGGCAAGACCCTATCCTGTCCCACGGATGGGTCCCTCTGCTTCTCCTCACTCATCCGCTCTTCCACAGACCCCGGGCTGCGCAGGGAGCAGGGGAAGGGAGCCAGGAGAGGTACCGAGCCTTACTGCAGTCCCTGACCTGCCTGTCTCCGGCCTGGCGGCGAGGAGCCTGGCTGGGCTGCATGACTCACCCGGCAGCCACGTGAAGTGGAGCTGGCATGGGAAAGCCGTGTGAGGCCATGGGCTCTTCCTGGAAGACTGCTGCACGCTCGCATCCCCCCCGGAGCGATCCTCCATCAGCACAGCGCAGCTCCAGCCCCCTGCAAGCGTACTCAGCCCTCTCCTGCAGCGGCAGGACCAAGCTGCCTCCAGCAGCCCCCCATAAGCGCGGCGGGAGGAGAGAGGGGGGTTCAGCTCCCTGGGGGAGTAGGGCCAGAACCGGCCCAGCCGGTCCTGTAGAGCACCAGAGCATTGGGAAGGCAAATTCCTGCTGACGTGACAGCTCCGGGATCCTACCGGACTGGCAGAAAGCAGCGGGGCTTAGCGAGACTCCTGCCCAGCCCCTGCTGTGGGGCAGGATCCATCTTACCAACCCCACCGCCAGCCCAGCTCAGGCAGAGACAGGCGCTGCGGTTGAAATGAACTGGTGATTATGTGGAAGCGGTGGGGGAAATCGCCCTCCCTCCCTCCAGAGAGCCGGGAAACACCCCACAGGGCCAGAATCCTGCTGGGGCTCCCCGGCTCACACCAACACTGCGGCGGGCGCAGGGGGTGCATGCCGGGAACAGCCTGGCAGCCAGAGCGGAGATGTGATACTCGGGACGCTGCGTGGGCAGGGACCTACGCCAGCTTCAAACCTTGCCCCTTCCTCGCTCAAAGCGGAGCTCAGCCCCAGCAGGGCACAGCCGTACCCTCAGTGGCACATCTCGACGGCTACACATCTTCCCAGCTGCAGCTTCGACCCCGTGGCCTCTGTGCACCAGCTCCATCTGCAAATGCCCCACGCCATCAGCCCAAATCTTGGTTTCCCCTCACCCCGATCGCTGCACCTTTTCCCCTTGTCTCTCCCGCATGGCTCTGCCCCAGCAGGTCACAGGCTCAGGGGGGTGAGCCCACGCTCCCACCGCCCTTCCAGCAGCGTGGAAGGGTCAGGCATGACAAAGCTTCCCAAAGCAGGGACAGCCCAGCTCCTTCTCCCCTCCTGGCTTCCAGCCGGAGCATCTCCCAGCAGCGCAGCGCTGGCCGGGCTGGGGCAGCTGTGGGTCGGGCCGGCTGCCAGCCCGGAGCAAGAGGCAAATGCAGGGAAGCGAAGAGCCAGACGGCAGCAGCCGCCGAGCTAAGTTGAGGCAGGGTCAGGGTAAGACTGCAAGTCATGCTGATGTGAAATCCCTCCCCAGCCTCCACGCTGCGGCACGTACCTGCACAGAGCCCCGGCTGCTGCCGCTGCTCATCCCCTTCCCAGGCTGTGCTCAGGCCAAGGGCGGGAGGTTGGGTTGGTGCCCTCAAGCCCCCAGAACATCAAACCCAACCCCAGGAGGGAGTGGGGCTGTCCCAGGTCCTCACATCACTGTACTCCCAGCAGCGGGGCTGTCCCAGGCAGCTTTATCTGGCCCCGCACAGCTTGTCAACAGCCCTTGGCTCTCCACGTTTCAAGCCCCTCAACTGGGCTTGGACAGGGCGGGGGGAGAGAGCCTAATCTGGCCTGCGCCCAGGGTGCCAGAGGAGCTCTGCGCTGCACCCCCTGATCAGGAGGGACCCGCACCCAGGGAAGCAGCAGTTTCTCACCCCTTACAGCAGGGATTATCTCCTGCCTCCCCTCCCAGCTCAGCTGAGCATCCCACAGGGACCAGGGTGGGGGTGCATCCAGGCAGCCCCCAATTCCAGCGCCAGTTTCAGAAGCCAGCTGGCAGCAGCCAAGGTCTGCCTACATGAAGGCGAGCACGCAGACTTTGTGATACCCACAAGCCACCCTCCTCGGACAGGGCGAGGCTGCGATGGCAGCCGGTCTCTCCCACGCCTACAGCCGCTCCACAGCCCGCCTGGTGCCTCCACATCGCCATCCCATCACCAGCAGCTTGCGGTGTGCCCAAATGATTGTGCCACACTTCCCCAGCACCTGGAGCTGTGAGCACCAGAAGAGTCTCAAGCCATGGGCCATGCAACCCAGCACAGATCTTTATCCCATGGTCCCCGTGAGCTTTACACCACCGTCCTTCACGAACCACCGCCCCAGGACCCCACCACCCTCCGCAAGAGGCTCACAGGAACTCAATGTCCCACTGCCCAAGAGCTCAATTACTCCAATCAATATTTGGTCACAGCTTTCACCATCCCAGTCGAGTGTAACTTTGTACTTAAGATCAAGTACCCCTAAAGGCTTATCTATACTTCACCTCCATTCCCCACTCACCCAGGGCTCCACATGCTTATGACTCTCCAAACCCTCCTAAAAATACAGGTTTATGTACAAATTTGAGGAAGCAAAACACTGCTGAGGCAGCAACAGCAGCTAGTCTGGAAACAGCTCTGATGAGGGCTGTGAACCCCCGTGAGGTTACAGGCAACATAACAGGAACAGCGCCAGGGAAACCAGGCTGCAAATCGCATGCTGCAGTGCACGGAGTAGGGATCGTGTCAGAAAAAAAACACACAGAGCCCCCTGCGATGGCGTTAGCTTGAGGGCTTCCTCACGTGAAGCTTGCAGCATCAGCAAATGGCTGATACGCTCGCAAAATGGTGCGACACTCTGCTCGTGCCAGATCTGAACCACAAACAGGATTTTGTTGCGGTTACTACCTACCTCCTGGGCGCTCATCAGCCTGCGGCACGCTCCAGGAGGAAGCTATGTAGGACACCGAGAACACTGATCACAAACACATGCTAATTACACAGGGCAACAAAATGCAGGAGGATACCAGAGGTCTCGAGTAAACAGAGGTATTTGAGATTTGGGGCAGTGTCAGCTCATGTTTACTGACAGCCAAGAGAACAGTCAGTGATCCAGGAGACCCCAGGGGTGGGACTCTCATGGAACAGTCAGATTTGCCCACCCATACCAGGCTATCAGCGGGAGGAAGGGACCCCTTTACTGAAATGAAGCCCCAAAAGTTTCCTGGGCGCTCTCTTTCGCACAGGCCATGCTGTCACAAAACACAAGAGCCCCTCAGTGGTGTCACAGGGTTTATTATCCTGTCTGTACAGTCCTTGGTAGATGCAGTTTAGATGATTCCAATCTGGAAAGAAGCAAAGCATGTTAAAACAGATGTTATGGTGGCAGAAAGGCACAGCCTCCACCACAGACATCACTGCTTGGGCTGCATCTCCCCAGGATTCCTGTCCTCTGAGGGCAGGCTTCGTCCTCCCAAACCTGCCCACGTGCCTTTCACAACTGCTTTAAACATTTATTCCACAGTGATCCCTGTGCTAATCCACAGCCACGTTCCCCTGTTCCAGTATGTACCACCACTGCCTCCCGTCTACCTCAACCACATCGAGGACTACACTGCCTGCTGCTTCCAGCCACCTGCACAGCAGAAACCCCTCCTTCAGCCAGGCCGCCAGCACAGCAGTGCGCCGGCATAATTTGCCCCTGTTAAATGAGCTACCGACAGCACTGGCCAAGAACGCTGTTAGGATAAACACTGTGTCAACCCAGAAGCTGCAGGGCAGTTTTTGCTTTCTCCCCACTAATACGGAGTGGAGCCCCTCCCTGGAGGAGTTGAAGAACAGCAGCAATTCTCCATCAGTAATTTTTCCCACCTAACTTCACGATCTCCCAGGCAGAATTGCATTTTGCTAGACAATGTAGTCTTGCTTCTGAACACTGGGATCCTGTCTGACTACAAGGACACTCCACAATGCTTAAAGCACAAGGACCTCACCTGTAGGCCAGGAAAAACAGCCACGCGCAGCAGACACAGGACAAAGGGAGCTGCAAAGTTTCAAAGATTTCTCACCTTGTTGGCTACATCCAGCGCATCGTAATCTGGAGCCAGTCGGACATAAGCCTTCTTCTCCCCATCAGGCCTAGAGAAGAAGAGGCAGCATCAGTACAGAGGCACACTCCTCCTCCCACCTGCTCCACATTCCTGCTACAGTAGCGTGCATCAGTGGTTCCTTTGGAAACATCACTTTACTCAGTGGTAAAAAAAGTTCACATCATTTGCACAAGACTCCCTGGGTGTTAGAAGAGCTCCCTGATGAAGCTGACCCTCTGGTCTGCCAACATTTCCCACTTCCACTAAGATGTGCTCAGTCACAAGTTGCGTTTCTCAAAACTTTAACACTGAAAACACTACAGAGTTTAATCCCACACCTCCTGAGAGTACCCACAACTGCTGAAACTCACACGTGTTCCTATGTTCTGCTAAAAGCCATTCCAGGCTCTTGAAGCATCTCACACCCACCAGTGATCTATTCTCCCTCTCTTCTCACCTAATCAATGTGTTGACCTTGGCGACATCAATATCATACAGCTTCTTGACGGCCTGTTTGATCTGGTGCTTGTTTGCCTTGACATCGACGATGAAAACCAGAGTATTGTTATCTTCTATCTTCTTCATTGCCGACTCTGTGGTCAAAGGGAACTTGATAATGGCATAATGGTCCAGCCTGCAGGAGAGAGACCCTGCGGTTAACAGAAGGCTGGCAGAATCTGTCCCTGCACTTCAGGGGCTTTCTTTAGGGTGCATCAGTTGCCATAAAAGCTCTAATCATGAACTCTCAGGCTTTGGTCGCTTGATATCATCAGCTGCACCCCAAAGGCCCACCACTTTGCCACCAAGGTGTGAGCTCAGCTCCCAGGACAGCACTCTGGCAAAGTGTCACCCTGGGACCTGCAGCAGGGCACAGGTCCCACACCAGCCTATGCATGGGGCTGCTCCCACCCTGCAAGCCCTGCGGCACAGAAGAGCCCAGCACCCCACACATACTTGTTTCTCCGTGGGGCGCTCTTCCGGGGGTACTTGGGCTGCCGGTGCAATCGCAGGGTCTTGGGCCTGCGGAAGGTGGGTGACGTGCGGATCTTCTTCTTCTTGTGACTGTGCACCCCCTTCAGGACGGCCTTCTTGGCCTTCAGCGCCTTAGCCTTTGCCTCTGTCTTCGGAGGCACAGCTATGACGAGAGCTCAGTCAGCACAACCAGGTTCTGCAGGACTGGTATACGCTCCCCTGCCTGCCCCAATGAGCCATGGCTTCCCCTGTCACACAACTCAACGAACAAGACCTCCCCATGCGGTCCACGCTCCCTCATCCAACCAAGACCAACCCCAAAACGCCCAACGTGGTTGAAGTTTCCCCCTTCCCCCATAACAAACCAGTCTCCCACCTCACCAACGGACGGGGGAAGTCATTCCCTCCCCAGCTCCCTCACTCCCCGCAGACCCCAAGGGCCCCAGCACCCTCCCTCACATAACCGGGCCGGGCCCGCCGGTGCAGGCCTCTCCCGCCACCTCCACGTGCCCGCGGCCCACCACCGGACTGCAGCCCTCCCTCACCCCCCACACCGCTCAGCCCGACCCCACCACACACACACCCCTGCACCCCAGGGGGCGCCTCAGCACGATCTTCCCCCCCTCACAGACCACGCCGCCCCCAGCCCTCACCTTCCTTCTTCGCCTTGGGCGCCATCTTGGCCAGGCGGAAGCCGAAAGGGGCTGCCCGCGCCGCACCGCACGGGCTTATAGCCACAAATCTCGCGAGAGTTTCCTCCCCGTTGCCCCAACTCTCGCGGTGCCGCAGGGCCCGCCGGGAATGGTAGTAGTCACTGTCTGCCCCGTTCGCGCATGCGCAGTTTCGTCCCCGCCCCCGCAGGGCCTCATGGGAGTTGTAGTCTTGCGCGCCGCCCCCCCGCCGCCGCCTCCGCCCCGACGGCGGGGCCCGGCATTAGCCCCGGTGTGTGGGGGAATTACCGGCGTCCCCTCGAGTGGGCAGCAGCGCGGTGGTCCAGCCCCGGAGGAACCGGCGTCCTCGCCCCTCCCCGAGGGGCGGAGGAGGGGCCAGGGGACGCCGGTTTCTCCGGGGCTGGGCGTGCAGCGCCGAGCACCGCTACCGGAGCCGGGAGGTTCGCGGTAACGGGGACTCCCCCCCGACCCCCCCACCCCATTCCCCCGCGGAGGGGACCGGGACGGGGCAGGGAGGGCTTGGCCGTGGACGGGAATGCGGCGGAGGGGTGGGGGGGGACGTGCTTGGGGACGGTGGGGGACACGGGGTAGGGACACGGGGACAGGCACACGGGGGGGGCGTGGGTTCGGTGGGACACGGGGATGGGGGTGCACGGGGATGGTGGGACACGGGGACAGGCACATGGGATGGGGGGGGACCGGTGGGACACGGGGATGGGGGTGCACGGGGACGGGTGGGACATGGGGAGAGCCACACTCAGGGACGTGGGGACCAGTGGGACACAGGGATGGCCGTGCACTGGGGGTGCCACACTCGGGATGTGGGGACAGCTGGGACATGGAGACAGTGGTACCTCGGGGTGCAGGAACATGGCAGCGGCTGGGGACATGGGGAAAGCCATACCCTGGCATGCCACACTTGGGATGTGGGGACAAGGGGACATGGGGATGTCTGGGACATGGGGACAGCTACACCCCGCGGTGTGGGGACAGCCACACTCAGGGATCTCAGGGTGGATGGGACGTGGGGACAGCCATGCTTGGGGACACTGGGACAGCCGTATTCCGTGATGCTGTGCATGGGGATGTGGGGACAGCTGGGACACGGGGACATCGCCACTCCCTGCTCCCTCTGTCCCCAGGTCTCGTGGTGACTCTCGGTCCGTCCCCATTCCCCCCGGCCACCCAGGCGGCCCCGCGGGACGATGAACGTGCTGGCTCCGGTCCGCAGGGACAGGGTCATCGCTGACCTGCCCCCGGTGAGCGGGAGGGGGGGGGCACGACAACACTGGCCCTGGGGTGACCTCGCCGAGCCCCGTGGTCACACCGGTGTCCCCCTTTGTCCTCCCACCAGTGTTTTCGGAAGGAGGCCGCTCTGCACACCCGCCCCGCCTTCCACCCCACGGTGGCCAACGCTTGCCAGGAGCAGCGGACGGGCACCGTGGGGTGAGTCTTGGGCGATTCGGGGGATTTGGGGAGGTGGTGGTGGTGGTGGGTGGTGGTGGGGTGACGAGGGGGCTCAAGGCCCCACCAGCCCTGGGTGGGGGGTCCCCGGCACGGGTGCCGCGTGGCTGCCGGCGCTGCCCGTGTGCCGAGCCCTGCGTCACGGCGCAGGAATGCAACGCGGGGGGAACGCGGGGGTCCGGGCTGCGGCTGGCGGCGGGGCGGGAGAGGCGGGCTGCAGGGGCGCTGCTGGACACGGGGGGGCTGTGGGGTGACACCCCCCCCCCTACACCCCACAAACCCCCCCCCCCCGCCTGTGGGGCTGGCTCGGGGGGTGTGTGGGGGCGCAGGCGGGGAGCCCCCCCACCCTGCTGAGCGGCTGCGCGTCCCCCTGCAGGTTCAAGATCTCCAAGATCATCGTGGTGGGGGACCTCTCGGTGGGGAAGACCTGCCTGATCAACCGGTAACGGGACCCCCCCCCCGCCCCGGGAGAGGCTCTGCTGGGGCGGGGGGGGGGCGGTCCATGGGAGGAGACATCCCACCCTCTCCCCAAAGGGCAGCAGCGCCTTGGGCTGAGCCCGGCTCCCGCCGTTCTCTGGTGCTGGGTGTCTCCTGGGGGGGGGGGGGGAGGCACTGAGCCCCCATGGGTGGGGTGTGGGGGCTACTGACACCCGTCTCCCCCCCCCCCCCCCCCCGCCAAGCTTTTGCAAGGACACCTTCGACAAGAACTACAAGGCCACCATCGGGGTGGATTTCGAGATGGAGCGGTTCGAGGTGCTGGGGGTGCCCTTCAGCCTGCAGCTGTGAGTGGGTGCCAGCGCCCCCCCCCTCCCCACCACCCCCCCTGCACCCCCCCTTCACCTCCCGCACCCCCCCCCCCCCCCCGCAGGTGGGACACGGCCGGCCAGGAGCGCTTCAAGTGCATCGCCTCCACCTACTACCGGGGAGCACAAGGTGAGGTCGCCGCCACGTCCCACCACACCAGCTTCTCCCCGTCCCCATCTCACTCCTCCTTCCACCCCCTCCAGCCATCGTCATCGTCTTCGATGTCAACGACGTGGCGTCTCTGGAGCACACGCGGTAGGTGACACATGGCCAAGGACCCCAGGTGGGACTGGGGACGAGCATGGGGGGTGGCGGGGCTGGGTGGAGAGGTGGGAGCCGGGCAGGAGGTCGTGGGTCCGCTGGCAGTGCTGCGGTGTGCGAGCAAGAGGGTAGTGCTTGGCCACCGGCCGGTGACTGTGTCCCCGACAGGCAGTGGCTGGCTGATGCTCTGAAGGAGAACGACCCATCCAACGTGATCCTCTTCTTGGTGGGCTCCAAGAAGGACCTGAGCGTGAGTTGTGGCCCCCTTCCCATGGGCTCCCTGCACCCTGGCTCGAGGGTGTCACCCCCGCAACCCACCCACCCCCCTGGCTCGGTTGGCAGACGCCGGCACAGTACAGCCTGATGGAGAAGGATGCGCTGAAGGTGGCCCAGGAGATGCAGGCGGAGTACTGGGCTGTCTCCTCCCTCACTGGTGGGTCCCTGGCCGGGTGGGGGGCTGCGGACCCCAGTGTCTGGCTGGGGGAGGGGACGCTCAAGGGGGGGGGGTCTCATCCTGCGGGGCAGGGGAGAACGTGCGGGATTTCTTCTTCCGCGTGGCGGCACTGACCTTCGAGAGCAGCGTGCTGGCCGAGCTGGAGCGCAGCAGCGCCCGCAAGATCGGCGACACCGTGCGTGAGTAACCCCGGCCGACCCCGCGCAGGTGCCCCCCCCCCCCCCCCTTTTACCTCCCCACCCTCCCCTCTCCCACCCCTCTCTCCCTCCAGGGATCAGCAGCAACGAGAGCGACCTGTACCTGTCGGCACCCCGCAAGAAACCCAAGTGCTGCCAGTGAGGGGGCAGCCCCCAGCGCCCCCCAACTGTGCTCACACTTCTGGACCAAAGAGGGGTGGCCCCGGCCGGCCCCGAGGAGCTGCCCCCGGCCCCCCCGGCCCCCCGCCTGCCCGGGCACCCACAGCCGGAGCGGGCAGGAGCGCCCGTGCGGCTCCCTTAGCTATGCAAACCCAGGTACCGCTTGCAGGGGGAGATGCCCCCGGGCTGCCGTTTTTCTTAATAAAACTTTTTTTATGCTTTTTAAGAAAGGTTTGGGGCTGGGGGGGCCAGGACTGGCTGCGGCTCCCCCTGCCCCCCCCGGCGCAGCCCCCCCAGGCTCGCGGGCAGGCGGGAGGATGGAGCCAGGGGAGGTTGGCTGCCGCCGAGGAGGGGTGAGCATGGTGGGTACGGTGAAAGCCAAACCGGGTGGTGGATGTCCCGGGCATCCCTGCCCTGAAGAGCCGGCAGCCCTGCGCCCCACGGGGGGACACGGCGGGTGGCAGCCCCCTGTCAGTCCCAGCCAAACTGGTGGCGGTCGAAGCGGGGCTGCGAGGCGGGGGGCACGCAGTGGGCACACTTGTAGCGCTCCCGGATCCACCGCCCGCCCTCGCTGTCCTCGATGCAGATGGCGGCGATGCCTGCGGGACAAGGCGGGGGGGAGGCTCAGCACCAACGACCGTGGGGTACAGGGACAATGCTCCTGCTGCACCCATGGGTGCACCCTGGGGTGCCCCAGTGCACCCCCCCCCTCCTACCTGCCACGATCCCCCCCCATCCGCTCCACCAGCTGGATGGCCGCTCGCATGGTGCCCCCGGTTTCGATCCACTGGTCCACGAGGAGGATGCGCAGACCTGGGAGGGGGGGCAGAGGCTGCGACTGAGTTCCCGGTGCCCACACTGGCAGCATTCTCCCCCCCCCAGTGATGGGAGCACCCCGCTGGCTCACCCGGCGAAATAGCATCGGTGCGGACCTCCATCACCTTCTCTCGCCCCGAGTAGTCGGTGTAGGGCTGCGTCAGTGTCTGTACGCAGAGGTGCCCGGCTTTGCGGATGGCCAGGAAGCCTTTCCGCAGCACGGCGGCGGCGGCAGCGCCTGGGGGTGGGCACGGCACAGTCAGACCCCGCGGGGATGAGGGTTAGGGACCCTGGGGTCACCCCGCATCCACGCTCACCCAGGATGAATCCCATGGCGTCGATACCGGCCACCATGTCGATGGGGTCTCCCTGGAAGGGCTGCAGCAGGTCGGCCACGCAGTCCTGCAAGCCCTGGGGAGAGAGCGGAGGTGCTGGGTGCCCGCAGCCCATCACGGGCACCTGCAGCCCGTGTGCCGGTGCCTGTGGGCACGGCCGGGTGCCCTGACGGCCCCGCAGAGCTGCAGCCCACCCAGGCACCCCCGCAGGTGCCCTCCACCCCTGGACACTGTGTACTTGCGGGTGGCAGTAGAGCCGGGAGGGGTCCAGCCAGGCGTAGTTGGGACCCTTGACGTTGGGAGCCATCAGCGCCAGGTACCAGCCCTTCTCTCGGGTGGCGGGGACGTGGCACAGGTCCATGCACGGGGACCGCAGGCGCTGCGAGCATGGAGCGTGTAACGAGGGTGAGATTCCCCACCCGCAGCCCCCGCAAGGCTCCCTGTGGCTCGCTGCCCCCCCAACCCTCCCCATCTGCACCCCACCACGTGGGCACGCTGGGGTCCCAGCACGCCTGGGTCGGCTCCGTACCTGGGTGCTGGCGGCAAAGGCTGATCCGAGCGGGACCGTCACGGGGAGCGTCACAGACAGCAACAGCTGAGCAGGGGCAGCCCCCGCGGCACTGGGTCCCCGCCAGCACCCTCGGCCAGCGGGGCCCTGGGCCGGTGCCAGGCGGGACCAACGACGTGTCCCCAGCGGGCTCCGCTGTGCCGGCCAGGGGGTTGCGTGGTGGGGAGCACCAGGGCTGGGGTGCTCGGACCTCGCGTGGGTGTCCCCAGCACCCAGCTGCCTGCAGCAGTGGTACGGGAGGTACGGTGTCCTTGGCACCCCGTGGGTGCAAGGGTCAGCGAGCCGGGGTGATGCTCAGGGTGCAGCTCCGTGGTCTTTGGGGTCTTGGGCAGCGCAGGGACCTTCTGATGCCACGCTCGTCCCTGTTGGGGTGTCCGGGCACTGTCCTGTCCCTCTGAGCACTGGCTGCCTTGGCCACCCAGCGTACCAGAGCCGTGCCCGGATTGCCAATGGGCTCCGTGGCCGGGGAGCCGGCCAAGGGGCGTGAGCCCTGGCAGCCACACTGGGAGCTGCCGAGTGCCTGTGGGCTGCCAGCCCCGGCCAGGCACCGGGCACTGGGGCTGCCCCTGTGAAGGGCGCTGTGGGGCATCCGTGGGACAGGGACACGGGGCTGCAGGGAGCATCTGTGGGATGGGGACGTGGGGCTGCAGGGAGCATCCGTGGGATGGGACACGGGGCCACAGGGAGCATCTGTGGGATGAGGACATGGGACTGCAGGGAGCATCCGTGGGATGGGGACATGGGGCTGCAGGGAGTATCCATGGAACGGGCTACAGGGAACATCTGTGGGATCGGGACATGGGGCTGCAGGGAGCATCCGTGGAATGAGACACAGGGCTGCAGGGAGCATCCGTGGGATGGGGACATGTGGCCACAGGGACCATCTGTGGGATGGGGACATGGGGCTGCAGGGAGCATCTGTGGGATGGGGACATGTGGCCACAGGGACCACTTGTGGGATGGGGACATGAGGCTGCAGGGAGCATCCATTGAATGGGACACGGGGCAACAGGGACCATCCGTGGGATGGGGACATGGGCCACAGGGAGCATCCATGGGATGGACCACGGGGAGCACCCGTGGGACGGGACGCGGGGAGCATCTTTCTCCCGTCGGGGGCCGCTCCGGGGCCGGGGCCGTGCGGGGGCCGGCACGTCACGGGGCGGGCGCGTTGGGGCCGCCGCCTTACCGGCCCCGACACATCACCCCACCGGCTGCCACAGCAACGGGCTCCGGCCCCACCGGGAGGGGTAACCCCTTCCCCGCGGGCTGCGGGGGCCCGGGGGGGAGCCGCGGCTGCGGGGAGCGGCTCCAGCACCCCGGTTCTCCGGGACCCTCCGTGCCGTGCCGTGCCGTGCCGTGCCGTGGCGAGCCGCCCCGCGTGGGCGGGCTGCGCGGAGCTATAAGGCGGCCCCACGGCGGCGGGCGGTGCGGTGCCATGTGCGCCCCGGGGCTGCTCTGCCGCCTCCTCCTCCTCCTCCTCCTCCTCCTCCTGCCGCTGGCAGCCTCTCCCGGAGCGGCCCCACCGGGACGGCCCCGCGCCCGCCGTGGGCTCACCTACCCTGGGACGCTGTGGTGCGGCGCGGGCAGCAACGCGGATGCTTACGAGCAACTGGGTAAGGGTGGCGGGTCTGCTGCTGCCTGTCCGCCCCGTCCCATCCCATCCCATCCTTCCCCTTCCCCTTTCCCTTCCCCTTTCCTTCCCTTCCCATCCTTCCCCTTCCCTTCCCTTCCCTTCCCTTCCCGTCCCTTCCCTTCCCTTCCCTTCCCTTCCCTTCCCTTCCCTTCCCTTCCCTTCCCTTCCCTTCCCTTCCCTTCCCTTCCCTTCCCTTCCCTTCCCTTCCCTTCCCACCCCACCCCACCCCACCCCACCCCACCCCATCCCTTCCCATCCCCAGCCCAGTGCTGCTCCACCCCAGCCCAGTCCCAGTCCCCACTCCGGTGCTGGCTCAGTCCCCATCAATCCTTGTCCAATCCCATCCCAGTGCTGGTCCGCTCGTGTCCCCATCCCCGTGCTAGTTCAGTCCCTGGCAGTTCCAGTCCAGACCCCACCCCAGTGCTGGTCTTGTCCCAGTCCACCAGTTCACCTCTGTCTAGTCCCCATCACAGGGCTGGTACGTCCCAGTCCCCATTGGTCCCATCACTGTCCCCACCCCGGTGCTGGTCCAGTCCTGATTCACTCTCTGTCCCCAGCCTGGTCCCTGGTCCATTCTGCTCCCATTCGGCTCCTCATCCTGATGCTGGTCCAAACTGGTCCACTCCCAGTCCCTATCCCAATCCCAGCCTCGTCCCTCTTTTGGTCCCGGTCCATTCCTGGTTCCCATCCTGATCCCAGCCCAGTTCCAGTCTCATCCCCACTGTGGTGCTGGTGCAGCCCCTGTCCCCATCCCAGTGCCGGTCCAGTCTCAGCCTCTGCCCATCCCAGCCTGATCCCAGTCCTAGCCCAGTCCAGCCCCAGTCCAGCCCTGATCCCAACCCCATCCGGCCCGTGCGTGTGCACCCCCAGCCCTGCCTGCACCCCGTGCCTTCCCTGCAGGGGAACACCAGGACACGGACCGCTGCTGCCGGGACCATGACCACTGCCAGCACGTCATCCACCCCTTCGCCGCCCGCTACGGGTACCGCAACCTGCGCTGGCACACCATCAGCCACTGCGACTGCGACCGCCGGTGAGCAGCCCCGTGCCCGGCCGTGCCCTGAAGCATCCCTCCATCCCGGGAGGCGGGGGGGGTGTGTGAGTCCCAGCCCCTCCGGCCCCCCTCACCCCGGCTGTGTCCCGGCGGCAGGTTGAAGGAGTGCCTGCGGCGGGTGAACGACACGGCCTCGCGGGTGGTGGGCCAGGCTTTCTTCAACGTCATCCAGGTGCCCTGCTTCGAGTTCGCCTACAAGGAGGAGTGCGTGGAGCCCTACCTCTACGTCTGGTGAGTGATTTCCCCCCCACCCCGCACCGTGGGGACCTGCCCCCCGCTCAGCCCCCCCTCGCTCTCCGCAGGTGCAAGGCATACAACACGGTGGCCGTCGCGGTGCCCAAGGAGCCGGTGCTGTACGAGTTCGGTGGGGAGCTGATCGACAGGGCAGCGAGACCCGAGGGGGTCCCTCTGAGCCCCCCGTGGAGCAGCGCGGGTGGAGGAGCCGTCCCAGCGGAGCATCACGCACCCGCTCGCCCGCTGTCCCCCCCCAAGGCAGCCAAGAAAGAGAGGAAGGGGAAGAAGAAAGACAAGAAAAAGAAGGGGAAAGGTCTGAAAAAGAAAGGCCCGTCCGAAAATGGGGAGCTGAGCCATCCCGCCGCCCCTCTCCCTGTGGGGCAGAACCCACGGGCCCCGCTGCCGGACTTGGGAGAAGCAGTCAACACCGTCTTGAGCGATGCCCCAGCGCGGGAGGGCTTGGGCAGGGAGCTGACCCCGGCTCCCCCATCCCCGGTCCCCACCGCCAGCGGGAAGAGGAGGAGGAAGGAGAGAAACAGAAAGAAGAGGCTGAAAAGCGAAGCTGGGGCAGAGCCTGCGCGAGAGCTGCGGCCCTGACTCCCCCCTCGCGGGTCTTGGCCGTGTAATAAAGTTGGTCGCTCGAGCAGATGGCGCAGCCCGGGCCCCGTCTCCATGGGGGAGGAAGGATCGCACCGGCGCGGGCGGCAGCTTCCAGGGGAAATCCCGGGGCTGATCCCGCTTGCGGGGCTGCGGGAGGGGAAGCTCCTGGAGGCGGGTGGGGATTGAGTGGGTTTGAGCTGTTCCTCACCGCTCCCACCGTCTTTCTGGGCACAGGGGGATGGCCGAGGCGCTGCTCTGGCTGGGGACACAGCCCCCGTCCCCACGCTGGCACGGAGCAGAGCCCTGATTTTAGCCCCTCCGCAGCAGATGGTTGAGCTCCAGCTCCCCAGGGGTGCATTTCTCCGGAGGAGCGGTTAATGAATTGCACTATCCCAGCTCCCTCCTCTGCTTAACCCGCTGCCTTTTCCCAGGCTGGGAGAAGCACAGTGC
Source organism: Pluvialis apricaria (assembly GCA_017639485.1). Taxonomy (NCBI): domain Eukaryota; kingdom Metazoa; phylum Chordata; class Aves; order Charadriiformes; family Charadriidae; genus Pluvialis; species Pluvialis apricaria. The sequence goes on from CM030024.1 coordinate 5,939,554, forward strand.
TCCCATGCCAGCACTGGCTCCTTCTCCAGCCCCCAGCAATGGCAGCGACCAGCGGGGGCTGCTCTGGGAAGAGCGGGGACCTTGTCCCTCCCCAGTGGCTGCTCAAATGCCACACAAGAGCTCTTCGGAGTGGGACAATAGAAGCATTTCCAGCCCTGGGACAAAGGCAGATGCTGCTGTGTCCCTGCCTGGCGGTCGGTGATCACAGCCCGACTCGTTGCCCTCGCTGATATACGGGTTCCTGCAGCGAAGAGGTTGAGAGCAGCGCCCACAGACAGGGCACGGCCCCCAATTTCTGCGCGTGGAGCGTGGCTTGGCACAGCATCCCCTCTCCTCCCTGCCGAGGCGGGTAGAAAGATCTTCCCACACCAGCACCCAATTCCAGAGTCAGAAAAAGCTGGAGCAATAGGAGCTGAGCGCTGTCTCCTGTTTTGCCACGACACAGCCTGGGGAGATGAGAGAGCACCGAGGCTCAGAGAGCGGAGCTGCCTCACGCAAACCCCATTGTTCCCAGAGAAAATGTGGTGCAATCCCAAATCCCTGACATAATCGGACCACAAGAGCCCAGAGGGGGAAATACCAAGGTTGTAGCGAGGCATCGCACCCTCTCGAGCATTGCCAATGGGTGCAAAGTCCTTGCGGCAACCACAGCGTCACCGCAGAAAGCACAGACGTGTGGCATGCGGGCAGCTTCCCAAAAGTAGAATTTTTTTTTTATTGACAGTAAGGGAAAACTAAAAACAAAGACAGCCAAAAAGGAGCCGACGACGCACAACTAGCCCCTCCCCGTAGGGGTCCGACACATCCCTGGTAAGGAGCTGCTCCCAGTCAAATTCCCGTCATACAGAGTTTCATAAAATAAAAAAAAGAAAATAGCGTAAGGTTAGTACACCTGCAACCTTCGGCAGCCACAGGCCCCGGAGCACGATCCTCCCCGGCCCGGCCCGCACGGTTGCAGGGGAGGAACAGGACTGTGTCAGCCCCCCAGTAGGGCTGAGGAGAGCCCCCCAGTACGGCCGAGGAGATGGCGTGGAAGCCAGGACCTGCATTTCTCTGTGGAAACAGCTTTGCTTTGTCTCCCGGGTTGCTGCCATTCTTCAGGAGCATTTACATGCAAAAAAAGACCTTTGTTTCTTAAGATCTGCTGTTCTTGCTCATTTCCTAGGAGAGGAGGCTAACCGGGAGCACTGGGAAGGAACAAAGACTCTGCTTCCATAGAAAATCCCTACTCACAAAGCAGGAGGAGAGAGGAAAATGTGTGCAGCAGGAACTTTCCAGTTCAGAAACGGCTCCGAGCGGTGGCAGTCGCTCTGCAATGCTGCAGTGGGGTCTTTCTGACCTGACCAAAGCGATCCGCATTACCTTCCCCCCTTCCCCTCCCAGGCCCCCCAGTACCTCTCCCAGCCAGTGAGAGACGCGGACCTCCGGGAGGTGCCCGGGATGGTGGTGCGATGTCCCTATACGATGCGTTCAAACCAAAACATTATTCTTTATCAGCTCAACAGCAATCAGCTTCTCTGTGAAAAGTTTCAGCACACAGAGGGCAACTCCAAGGAACAAAGGAAGAAGGAGCTTCGACTTTCACCACTGAACTCTTTTGTTTCTACGCAAATCCATGGCTAAGAGGAGAGGGCAGGCAGGCAGCACGCGATGCAGGCAGAAAACCTCTCGACCAGCGCTCGGTAGAAACACTGTTATTTATTCACCCCCTCATGGTTACAACCGGGCAGGGTTAAGCGGATACGGAGGAGGATGCCATGCGCTCCTGTCTGCTTCGCATTCTCCAACCATAGGAGCGGCTGCTCGTGCAGCGTTTTTAGCCCACGTGTCTGTCCCGCGCTCGGGAAAGCTGCCGTTGGCTGGCGTTTTGTTTCGCAGTCTGATTAAAAAAAAAAAAAAATAATCAAAACTAAATAAATATTGTTCCAAAAGAAGCCAGAGGAGAGAGAGCAAGCCTTCGGTACGACAGCTGCATTTCTCTCTGGCAAGACCCCCTCCCGAGTCCCAGAGCTGCTGTGCTAGAGCCCTAGGAACACAGCCGGGGGTCGGCACAGACTCCGCAGAGCCCGTTACGCATGAAAACATGGAGCAAACAACAAAACAGAAACTTTTTGAGAACTCCGGTTTGCTTTTCACAACCCCTGTGACTTCGCTTCGTGCTCTCAGGACGAGGAGAGCGCTGAGAGTCAGGGTTTGGGAGAATCCAAATGGAACCGGCTCACTCCAGGCTGATGGTCTGCACTTTCAGCTACGCTTGCTTCCTAGTCTTCGCAGTGAAAGCGGACTGCTGTGCATGTACAAGGACAGATTTGTTTGACCTCATAATTACTTTGCCAAGCTTCCGAAGTGGTGAACCAGGGCCTGGAGCGTAGAGGCCGCTGCAGTGTCCCTTCCTATGATATATTTATATATATATAGTATGTATATTTAGACCAGCCCCGTCAAGTCTATTCATTCGCTCAGGTGCACGTCACCAAGAGTCATTTCCCACCATCTCACAATGTATATAACAGGAGTTATGTGGCTAAGGGAAGGAAAGTTGCTTTCAACTGTTCACTCTCCCTTCCCCTTCCTAGAGAAGAGAGCGGAGGTTAGGGGTCAGGTCCAGCGCGGCCTATCGATCCATCTCATCCAGCAGCGGTGTGGCGTCCCCAGCGATGGACATGGGCGTGCTCTCGATCATGGGGCTGGGAGACGGGCGAGGAGTCAACCTCTGCTTCTGTTTCCTCCGTTCAGCCTCCTTCTCCTGCAGCCACTGCTCGGCCATCTTCCCCCAGTCGATCGCAGCGTGACTGTTGGTCCTGCAATGACACAGGCAGAAGGTGAGCCACGCCAGCGGGACAGTTTCCCTGCCCTCCCTCCCCAAGAGTCCCACGCGGGAAGGTGCAAGGCAACCCCGGCACGCTGGTTCCACAAAAAATCAACAAAAGCAATCAAGACGGGACACGGACAGACACACGCAACCGGCACCGGAGTCACTCACTTTGGCTGCTGCCTCTGCCTGGAGCTGGACGATGGCTGTGACTGTGTCTGGGACTGGGTGGACTGGGGTGTGGTGTTGGCCTGGAGCTGGTACTGGGGCGTCGTAATGGGCTGGCTGGGGGTAGTGTAGGAGTAACTGGGGGTCATCAGAGGGGTGGCCACCGGTTGCTGTGCTGGAGTTGTGAAGACCTGCAGAGAGCAGAGGGTGTTAGGGGACAGAGGGCAAACCCTGCCAGGCTGCGGGGCAGAGGTCTGGCCACGCTCTCACTGCCCTTCTCGCCCGGGAGGCTGGTGGACCCCCGTGCCGCACACTCCCAGCCCTGCTGGAGCCCCTCATCTCGGCAAGGAGAGGTTTGCAGTGACCATTGCCCGGGGAATAGGGGGCTGCACGGCAAAAGGAGCAACACCCTGCTGAGCACAGACGTTTGTTCCCCTCAGAGACCCTGATTGCTCACCCAGCCTGGGCCAGCGGGGCCGCCACCGCCCGCCTTCCTTGTTCACCCCACACAGGGTACACGGGGAGATGCTTAAACCAAGCAAAGGTAAGGGCCGCAAGAGATGGGCACAAGAGGCACTTGGGGCAAGCTAGCAGAAATGACGTCCTGCAGTGGGCATGAAGAACAGACGAATTCTTCCCCTGTGGGCTGCAGAGAAGGCGCAGCAGCTCCTGAGACGGCTCCCTCCCACCCCCCCAAGCTGGCTGGCTCACTGTTTGTCCTTTTGCTTAGTCTCTTTGCCTCCTGGTGCTCACCTCCCTTTTCCTTCAGATTGTCTTGATAACACATTGAGTTATCCACAGTCCCTGCCTAGCCCCAGCTCAGCGTTAACTGTGCCAAACTCCGTGAAAGCCTCCCAAGGTGGTCTAAAAGAGGATCACTCCTCCCTGCAAGCCTTGTCTTGCAGCACCTCTTCATTAGGTCTCTAACAGCTGGGTGTGTTTTTTGTACCCAGGCACCTCAGCCGTTCTGCAGCTGGATTTAGCCCCGGGATCGGCTGAGGAGCCGGGAGCACGGGCTGGGAGGAGGTAGGCACCAACACACATGAGGAAAAGCTTCAGCGTGAGCTGAAACTGTCCAATTCCATCTTACTCCCTGCAAAGCCTCTGGGTGTTCGGTCAGGCTGAGGTGTTCGCCTGCCAGTGCAGCTCGGAGATTAGCACGCTGATCTGAAAAGCCCTGCAAACTCAGCGCATAGTTTCCCAGCTAATCTCTTCCACTGGCAGCTCACGTTGCCAATTCAGGGGTACAATCAAAAGGTTGTGCGCCCTCACTGCTGGATCCCACCTCTCCACCCTGCCGCATTCCTTGGGGGGCAGACCAATTTGCTACTCGCTTCAACTCTCCCCAGCGCAGGGCTGTATTAACGTGCCTCATTTCCTCGGCCACAGGAGGCAAGAAGAAACGCGGTCCAAGAATCCAGCCAGGCTCCCCTGTGCAGCACCACAGGTCCACAACCAGGACTGGATGATCCCAGGTAACGAGTAACTCCTTAGGCTCCCAGTGGAGCACCCACAGGACGGTTTCTAGCAACCAGGAGAAGCCATGCAGCACCTCCTCTCAGAAATTTAAGTGACACTTACGTGGTACGCGCTGCTGCCGCCTCCGCTGCCTCCATAGCCGTACTGACTGGATGCCCACTGCGCAGGGGTGGCATTTGGGTTCTGCCCCTGGCCTGTGACAGCAGCGATGGCGCTGAACATCTGGGAGGTCATGTTCTGCGGTAGAGCATTCACTGCACGGGTCAGGTCTGCAAGAAAGACCCACCGCGTTAGACAAAGCGGTGTCTGGGAAAGGAGCTCGCCCGATTGCAACCAGGAAAGGGCTGCACTGACCTGCCAGGTTAATGTTAGCTGGAGTAGCGTTAATGGAGGCTGGAGTCCTGGTCCGACTGCTACTGCTGGGGGTAATACCTGCATAAAATAGAAACCGAGAGAGAGAGATTAGTTCTCCCAGAAGAGCAGCTATTGACCTGAGACTCGGGATTTGACAAAAATGCAGGCGATGCTTTTACTGGTGAGATGCTGTTTTACCATCGAATGGCGTATGAGGGTGGTATGGTGGGGAAGGCCGAGGGAGAGGAAAGGGAGAAGCGCAGCCTTTGCTGCATGGCCCGCCTGACTGAAAGATTAACTCTCAGCAGATCTCTCAACGTATCCACGGAAGCCAAACACTTGAGCATTGCTTTGAAACTTCCCACTTACAGAAAATCCTAGGACAGATTTCAGGGACAAAGAACATGGAATTGTCCTTTACTAACTGCCCCTACTGCGTGACGCCTATGAAACAAACAGTTGAGGCACTCAGATTTTAGGGTGCTCACCTGGAACAGGGTCCTGATAATGATCCTTAAACCATCGGAAGAGTCCGTTCACGGTAGGGAAGACCTGGCCCCGGTAGCGGAATCCTTCTGGTGTCACTGTCACATACTCTATCCTGTGAGGAGTAGTGAATGCAGGAGAGCACAAGAGATGACAGGCTGCGTCAGAGCCATACCTGCCACTGTACAGCACCCTCACACTAACAGGTCACAGTCACAACACGCAAGACCTACACACTCAGGCAATGGCCATACTGGTAATGAACAGATAGATCTACCCAAGTCACTTTCGTTTTGTTTTCAAATAAGTGGTCCAAAATACCATGCCTTTCCACGCAAAATCTGTCAATCATTGCCCATACCCCAGTGAGAGCCCCTGCACAGGGCAGCGCTGCTTGTGGCAGCCAGCTGGTTAGAAACACAGGAGTCTCCTGAGTGAGATTTACTCCTAGACATGGGTCCTCTACTGTCAAGAAGCCAAACACTGGGTAAGGGGAGGCACGATTTACGGTGATACTGACAGAGCTGGAAGAAAAACTGGCAGCAATAAGCTGAGGTGTGGTACTGGCAGTACTCAGCTGCATCTGTTGGGCTTGCTTCTCACTTACCTTGGTTTGCCTCGAGGCTGATATCCCAAGAGGAATTTGCCAGGTAGATCTTTACAGGCACTGATAAAATAGGGAATAAATGTTGGCTTCTCTTTCTTGGTCTTTATCAGCAGCTCTTCCAGCTTCTAATTAGAGAGAGAAAAGAGAAGAGAAATGTTCAAGGAGAGCCTGCATTTTTAGCAACGCGCAGGGCGTACAGATATGTCCCTCTGTGCTGCAGTCAGCCCTTTTTCCTCCCAGCCCTGATGCCAGTGATCCAACAAGGACCACCAACTGCGCTGTTTCTGCACAGGGCTGGCGCACAAATGTCACCAGGTCAGAGAAAGCCAATACTCTCCCTTCAGTGATATCTGCTGGCAGGGCAACCCTCTGCTGCTCTGGCGTACCACTGCAGCACACCACACTCCCGTGTCCTAACTCTGCTGCTCCCAGACAGAATCTGCCCGAGATCTACAGCTGGAAAGTGACTGCCAAGCCCCAAGCAACAAGAGAAAGATCAGAGAGCTCAGTCCAGCAGCAGCTCGTGCCAGACTCAGAGTTTAAGACTATCCTGAGACAAAGAAGCTTATACTATGCTCCTTTATCTCCCACACAAGCTACCACAGCCTGGGACAGGCTCACCTTCTTGTCTCCGCCATTGCAGTCCTGATAGTACTTGTGATTCAACAGGTCTCTGGCAAAAGAAGCCATTGGCTGGACATAGCGAGCAACAATTTCATCCAGGTCTTCAAACTCCTTTGAACAAACACATTCAAAACATTTGAAGAGGTATTTAATAATGAGGAACTCTGATTCTAGTACATAGCTCTGTCACACATTCTGCACAGCAAGGCTGGATGCTTTGAGAGGGGGGAAAAAAAAAAAAAAGAGAAGAGCTGAATATTGTCTAAGAATCTGGGATCTGCAGTGGAAGTTAGTCTCCAACAGCCTGAAGGCAGCTGCAAGGACAGGAAAGCTGTGCCAACCTGTCCCTGCCAAATAAGTACTTCTTCCCCACCAACTCCTTGCCAGGCATGCTCTGCAAGGCTCTCACCTCTGTGTTAATCCAAAGCGTGGAGCCGAGGCTAAAGGCATTCTCCTTGCCCTCTTCTCGGACATCCACGTGTTGGTAAATTCCATCGTTCACCTTCCAGGTGACAGTCAGGTGGTTCTCCCCTTTGCTGCTTGGCCGAATAATCACATCCCCTTGGTCCATGGTCTCCATCATCTTCTCAGCTTGCTTGAAGCTAATGTTGTGGAATGATGGGTGAGCAATTACTCTCTTGATGTATGCTAGAGGACAAAAAGGAGTGTTTAGCCTTCCAAGAGGAACCGCCTTATTTCAAGTATATTTCTAATTGTGCTTATTCTCCTGAAGCACTCTGGGAAGGCTGGCATTATGAGGCAGAGGGAAAAAAAAAGAAAGGAGAGACTCACTTGTCCGCTGCTGCTTTCTTTTGAGGTCTTCTTCCTGTTTGTGATCTGCTGCCTCGGAGTCAAAGTCATAGTAGGTGTCTTTAGGCAGTTTCCACTCGTTGTTCTTATCCATCAGGTCTGAGGTTCTGCAGGTCAGGTCTGCACTGAACTTCTCAATGTCGATCTTCATAATCCTGCAGTGAACGGTCATTCCCACCTACAGGAGAGGGGCAGGCAAAGCTGATCAGCAGGTTTGGCTGATACACCAGCCTCCCTGTGCTACAGAGCAATCCGTGCGGGGTCACGCTGCCAGTAAGGAGGTACAAATTACCTCACCTGCTTCAGACTGATACAACCTTTACAAGTGACCCCCAAGATAACTAGAATCATACGAGATTAAAGGAAAAGTGGGCAATTCTCCATTATGTCTACTACCTATGCCCCAAACCACGCAGCAAACTGCATGTCTGGAGGCTGAGGACAATTAAGTTTGCTATTTTATGTATCTTTAACAATGAGAGCAGCAAAACCAGACTTCATGATGTGTAAGACAGTAGTTAAGTCTGTTCAGAAACAGAGTGGAAGTCACCCAAAGGACTGCTCTAATTAAATGGGAAACAGAAAATACCACCACAAAAACTGCAGTGTTTTAGTCCAGCTAACCATGCTGAAGTTAACGACTCTTTAAAGAAACGCTAAGACCTCTGAGCTTACAGGATTATCCATCACCTGCATGGACTGTCAGGGGGACCCCAAAAGGCAGCAAAGATGTTAAATCTCTATTTTATCATGTGATAAAAATATGATTCTGTTTCTTTCAGAACCCCAATCCCTGTCCTGAGCAAGAGCAGTAACTCCGATGACCTCCACAAAGGAATTGAGACAGAAGAAAAAGCTAGGAGAGAAGTGACCCTTGCATATCTAACAGCAGTTCCGTGAACTCTTTAGAAAGCCAGAAACAAAGGGCAGCTCTGCATTAGAATGCCTTCTGGTCTCCTAAACCCAGACTTTAGCCAGACTGTAATAAATCCTCCCGCAGTACAACATGTTAACTGATTAACATGGTTCCCACCAGCTGCCAAAAGAGATTTGCACTGTGGGAGGACACTAACCAGAACCTGAACTTGCTGCTGATTTAAAGTCCTTAAATGAAAATAAGGTTTGAAAAGTCATTTAGGGAACAGTGTTATTAACCAAACTCTGACTCTGGTATCGGCTCTGCGCTCTTCCAGCTCTTGCTGGATATGTGAAAATCCACTGCTTTCATACCTTCACCCTTTCTTCTGGTCGCTTGACCACCTTATCGCTAAGAAATTTTGTTGGGATGAAGCCAGCAACACCATTATCCAGACGTGTCTTCACTCCAATGGCCTGACCTGGGCAGGAACCGCTGTCAAAGTGGTTCCAAACCTTGAGCAAGGCAAAAGTAAAAGTCATTCAGCATGGAAACAAAATAACCCCGGCAGCTCACACTCAAACAAGTCTAAAAGCTGTGTCAGCAAACTGGTGCAGCCAGCAGAGACATGTGGAAGGGCAGGGGACACAGGACTTCAATGAATGCTACCCAGTAATGCAATCTTCCTACTTCAGTCCTGCTCAGCTTATGGGGCTTTGCAACCAGGAAGGTCAGAACATTTTTAGACGCTGAACACAAGCCTGCAGCTAGGGCTGGTTTCTAACGAATGCTATAGGGTTTTAAAGTCACGGATTATCAAGGCTGGAATTCAGCAATGTTTAGAAGAGACCTAAAGTACAGCTGCATTAAGCAGCAGGGAGGCCAGATAAGTTCTTAAAATTGAGCAGGTGGCAGAACAAGCTTCTGTTCTCAGTGTCACGGGCAGTTTCTCTGCGTAAAACGCAATCCTAGACCACAAACAAGCCTGCTTTATGTATTTGCAAACAACTGGTCAGCTTAGCCCCAGGTCCATTTCACTTCTAGCCCAGTTCACTCAAATCTATAATGTAGCTATAAAGGACCTGCCAAATCTATACTGAAGCAATTAGTCAAAAATGGAACAGATTATATTTGCAGCCAAAGGCCACGGTCAGTTTGGGATCCTGGGGCACTGCAGACACAATCTTGGCTCTGACACCTTGTCTCCCCAAAACCCTATAAAACGCTCAAGCCTGCAGATAAGAGACTCCTGACAAAGGCAGGCCCATTAGGAGAAGCAGCCCCACCTCGCTGAGCTCTGGGAAGTTATCCTGCTGACAGAAAGGACACTGCCAAAGGCCAGTTTCGTCATTCCGTATTGCCTGGTCGTAGCTTTCTCCTTGTGGCCGCCTGTGGGCTATCCCAGTCACATTGCAGATGATCATTTTACCTGTGGTGGGATGGAAGAGGAGAAAGAAAGAATGAAAAACTGAAAGCCAACTACAGAGCTGGGCAGTTCCCTCGATCTAAGGTAGTTGTGCATGAAGGTGTTAGGAGACCACCCCAGGTACTTGAAAAGCTGTTTCACATACATGCAAACATTGCACCATCCCAACATCACCCTCACCAAGACCCCTCCGCCCCACTTCACACATCCTCAGTCAACTTAGGATGAGAGAAATCAGGGATGTACCTATATAAAAAGTCTCTGGAGTTTCTTTGGTCAGCATATTGAAGACCTCTTCTGTGTTTGGAGAACGGTATGGGGTTCTCAGGTCCTTGTACCTGCAGCTTAGTTCAGCTCGAATGTCATATAAAGTGATATGCTTGTCACCATAGCCCTGTGTGGTATTCAAAGGTTATAAAGCCATGAGGAGCAGGAAGAAGGTGAACAGGGAATCCCATATAAGTTGTGAAAGAACTCAAGGAACTTATCAAACAGCAACTTTAAAAAAAGAGGAATGCACAGGGTACCATCACACTGTGGAACTCAGTTACAGGGTGTTGAAGAAGTCAAAAGTACCGATATGTTCAGAAAAAAAGTTAGATCAGTTCAGGGAGGACAGCTTAAACGGTCTAATTACTGTCTCCTGCCTCCTTCCTCCCTCTGCCCCAAGCGTACTTTCTGTAAGCATTTACGACATGCCATTGTGAGACACTGAATACTCATCATGGCTGTTTATACATTTTACAACGGCAACAGCTAAATGCTCAGCTCCTAAAAAAGGATAAGGGTCACCAGCTATAGAACCTAAGAAATTGAGCTCTGCTTCTCGGCACCGGGAACCTCAGCACACCTGTCTTTCCAGTTCTTCAGCAAAGGCATCAAGATCCAGGTCTTTCAGACGCTCAGGGTTTTCTAAGATCTCCTCCAGAGCTCCTGCAGGATTAGCGTCCTCTGCTGACTCATCGTATTCTAAGGCATCCACTGCCATTTTTCTCGCCCACTCGTAGGTTTCAGGATGGACCCTAGACCCATCTAGGACTTCGATGTAGGAATCGGTACTGAAATAAAACAAAAGCAATGTTAGACAAGGACTCTGCAGAATTCCAGAGTCACCTTCTTCAGCTCAATAACAAATCACGTTGTTGAGCACCACTATTGGCTGTGTGGCTGCTTTGCCACCGCTGCCCTCAGTGGAACAAACTACTCTAAAAAGGACCCAATGAATTCTTCGCTGCTAAACCAACAGGAGTCAAGGCAAGACATGACAAATTCCAGTCTGCAGCTCCTGCACAGCAAAGATACAGCCAGGCATTTTGGATGCTATCCAGATTTGATGACTCCGTGTGCTATAGCCGCTCTATGAGCACACAGCTCTTTACAGTTTCTCTCCTCATACAAATTAAGTGTTGCCAACTGGCAGTGCAGCCATCTGCATCCAGCTGTTCAGAGGAATCTACACTTTGCCCCCTGCATGTCTGGGATTTGTATCCTGCAAGAACCAGGCACCTAGCGGGGCTGGATCACTGGGCGTGAGGATTCAGCCAGGTGTCCTTTCTCAGACCGCTTTTCAAAGGCAAGAAGGATACTGTGTCAGCCCTACAGAGAGCACGTTTCCAACAGGTCACCCTTCTGTGCAAAGCAGGCAGCGAGAGATTTAGAAACTAGGTTACCCCTGCCCTCCAAACACACGTCTTGTTTAGTTACCAGTAACCTAATGCTCTACAAACCTCCCAATATTGCTACTAGTTTAAGAGGAAGCTAAATTGCCAAGTTATGCCTCAAGTTTGAAACATCAGAAAAATAAAATACTGACGGTGGGACTAGGCAGAAACTAAGAAAAAGTGCACCACAGACATGCATGACGACTATGTCAGAGAACAACTGTTTTTAGTTTAGTTCCTCTTGACCACAAAGGGCCTTTCAAACCATAGCAAGTTATATAATTAATGTTCTGCAGCTCACTTTGCTGTGTGAGTTTAGCTGCCCACAAGAATCAGATTAACAACCAGCAATACCTGAACTTGGCCAGTCATCAGAGAGGCCACACAGAAGCTCCTGGGACCATGGACACCACAGAGCAAGATTGCTTCAGCCTGCTGCTCATGCTAACTCCATACCCATACGACATCGAATGCAATCCAATACCCACCTATCGCCCAGAGATGCTGTGTCAATTTTGATGAAGCCAGCACAGTTGATGAACACCTTGGGTCCCATGTGACACATCGTAACCAGCTGGGTCCTGTTCTCCAGACGCGTGTTGTTTTGTTTTAAGATCTGGAGAAAGAGGTAACAGTATAAACCCTCCTATTCTAACACAAGGGTTCTCCAGGAAGAGCAGAGGACTCACACCAGACACCGCAGTGTTCAAACCATCTGACATAATCAAGCCCATCACAACGCATAAATCGTTGCCCCCTGCCTGTGTCTCAACATTGTACGAAACGAGATGACTCCACATGGAACAGCTCCAACTCTCAGGAAAAGCGTTGGCTTTTTGCCGTGTGTTTTCTACAGTACAGAGGCGTCTTGATACTGTAACAGCGCATCCGTTCCCGTGGGCTCAAGAGCTAGCTAGGATTGACAGAACTGCTGAGTTGCTTGGGTCTATCAAGGACATAAGTCCATGCACAGCTTCGGGGTTAGGCGCAGTGAGATAACACATACTAAAATACACGTCAATGGAGTTGTCAGCTGCATCTGGCGCACGGGACCCTGACTCATCTCGTAACAGCACTGCCATCAGGCCAACTCGCACATTATTGGTGATGAATTGCTTCATTCCATACGAAGTCTCCTTACCTTTAGCAGATGAGTGCCCTTGCGTGGTCCCAGGCCACACACATACTGCAGCAAAGCCTGGCTGTGAGGGTGAGCAATCGCCCGATTGACATCCACTCCCACTTCGTTCACACGGTTTATGAATTCGCAGTAGAGGGCATTCAGCAGTTCCTCCTTCACCACGTGCTCCTGACAGAAAGGAGAGGTGTTAGCCTCACAAGGAGACGCGTGCAACGTTTTGCTGTAAGGAAGCTGAGCCAAACACAACAGAATGGCTCTCAGGAGCTGTACTGCACCTCAGAGTTACCCCTGAGAACAGCATAAAGGCAGGAGGCAGATGAGCTAAAGGAGGCAAAAAAAAAGTGCTTTGTAGCCTGAATACAGCACAGAACAGGCAGAGCTTGCACCAGTTCAACTTGCAATAGTTTTCCTTGACAGTAAACTGTCTCAGGCCTCCCAGGCCACTTTTTCTTGCAGCGAAGGATCCCACAAGGCAAAGTTACCTGCAGAGGGTGGAGTTTTAGGCAGAGAATATCCTCATCGGAGCTGCAGACCTGGGCAAACTCTATGAGGGGGTCCTGAATGCGGCGAGCAAGGGAGACGGCTTGACGCAGCAGAGGTGGGTAATCGCGGAACTCATTCTGCAAGAGGCCAGAGAAACAGGGGGAACCTTGATGGTGTTTTCACACTTTGTAGCACCAGTAGCAAAGAGAGCTGAGGGCAAAAGACTGCCAGGAACTCTGCTGCAACTAGGCATGAAACAACCCCATCCACTCAGCTGAGCCAGATTCATTTCAGACTACATCAATATCTACTTTGTACATCTGCTGGTGCTGATCTCTTCAGGGAAGCCTAAATAAGATGTTTTGCCTTGACCCAAAGATCAGCACATCACTATCTAGATGGATTACATGAGGCAGCGGATGACAGAAGGCAGGGCCAGAGCAACAAATGGAGCATGAGACAGCACAAATGAGTGACAGACTAAGGGATAGCTGGAATAACAGAAGGTTCACCTCAGACTTCTTGCTGTTCATGTAGAGGATGGCCAGTTCATTGTCCACCAGCTCCACTCCAATAGAGGACAGCTGCTGCCCTTGATCCAGCTCATGAACAATTCTCTTTACATCCTCCATCAGCATTTGAGCATCCCTAGGGAAAGATGGCCAAGGGGATTGAGGGAAGAGTGCAAAGCTGGGTCCTGGAATCACTTAGGGAGATAACCCCAGTGGGTTACCTCACACCACGAACAGAAACAGTGAAACGTGGACAGGCACGAAGAAAGGACTGCCAAGAGATTGGGAAGTGGAAAGAACACAGAGACTGACCTGTTCTCGCCTGCGATTGTCACCACGTGAGGCTTCTTGTTCAAGAGGAATTTTTTCAAGGTTTCAATATCCTGGGCCTGGGAAGGAAAGTGAGGCAGGTCAGAGCAGAAAAGCTAGAGGGTTTCTGTACTGAGCTAGCTACCCGTCCCGGGTTCCTATTTCATAGGGCAAATCCTCCCCCACTGCCACCATGACACCAGCATGGCTAAATGCCTTCTCCACAGACTTGCAGCTCCTGACTACTGTAAGGACAAACAGCAAGGCTCTGCAGAGGGAAGACGGATGGCCTGATGGTCTGGTGTTACAGGAAATCAGCACAGGTAGGGAACGAAAGTCAAAAGCTTGCCCCAAGCTGCAGGAGGTCCCACAGCTTCTTACTATTATAAAGTTATCAGGGAAAGGGGAGAGAGTTTCTGTAGCTGGGACCACAGAAACTCACAAAACCCCAAAACCAACAGAACTCAGGAATGGCAAGGCCCTGCTACTCCCCATAAGAGGAGCAGAAGAGATGAACTGGAATCTAACTGGAAGCAACCGTCCAGCCAGAATAATTACAGGGTGGGAAAAAGGCAGTATTCTTGCATGCAAGAGTAACAAGGCCTGAGCTGTCTTCAGACTGACTATTCCTCTCCAGCCCACAGTGGATCGCCCAGTACCAAAAGCAATGTGCAGGCATTCATCTCAACAATATGTGCACCAAGGCTCACCTTCTTTTCCCTCTCTTCCTCACGCCAGGCGTTTCTTCTCTTTGTGAAATGCGGCAATCGGAGGAAGTCTGTAACCTCACCCTCTCCATTCACGAGGGCGCAAAACACAGGGTGGTCCCTGTGAAACAGAGATCACTCAGACATGGAGGACTGCCAAATCTGAACATGGATCCAGAGGCAATTCCTTTCCTCCTACCTGGCTGAGGAAAATGCAATGCCTAGTACCCGAATCCCCTTCCCTTGGTTTTCATCCATGAAATCATCATCTTCCTCCACTTGCTGATCAGGACGGTATGAAGCTACTTTTAGCCAGTTGTACAGCTTCCGGCTGCAAGCCTGGTAGAACAGAGAAATGGAGAGAGGAGTGAGAAAATGAACTGTAGGTGCTTTGACATAGCCCCTCTCCAGGGGCAAGTTCATGAAGCTACTCAAGGCAGCACGACAGTATTCTGCCAGGATTGGGACCAGCTCTCCAGAACCACGCAGCCCATCTTCGCTGCCACTGAGGTATCTGCTCTGCTCTCCATCCTTGGGAAAGAACCAGACTCAGACTCCTGCCTGCCACCTCCTTCTTCCCAAAAGCCTGTGTATGGCCTGTTGGTAGCTCTCCCCAGCATGCTGCAGGACTGTTAGCATTTGTAACCCAGCTGTGACTCAAACCCACTTGTCCCTCATCTCACCTTGAGGACATACTCCTTGGCCTCCACCAACAGCTTGTTCTTCAACTCTTTAGCCATCTGCACATAGAGGAACTGGTTGAGGGACCGCTCAATAGCCATCGTACGCTGCCGATTCCACTCCTGCACCTGGTGGCTGAACTCATCCCGATAATAGAACTGTTTGATTTCCTCAAAGTACGTCTGGTCGCTACCATAACTGCAAAAAATGAGAGGAGGAGATACAGAACAGCTCCAAACATCTGCATTGACACCACCACTGGCAGATTCCTGCACAGGGATGTGATAGCAGCACCTCAGATTCAGTGAGCTGCCTGGAAAATTTAAAGAAGAGTCAATCCTCCCATCAAACACTCCTTTAGCTGCAAAAGCTATGCTGTTAGACAAATCACAGCTGAATGCCATGCTGGCAGCACAGAGAGGCCTGATCAGTGCAACACCAGGCAGCCCACAGCCACTCCAGCACATCCATATTGCACAGTGTGGCTACTCAGATGTGCAGCAAAGGAACCAGAAGCCACACAGTGAGGGGGGGTTGGGAAACAAGCATCATCTTTCACAGAAATACCGAAGGCTTCAGAGTTTGCCTTCAAATGAATAAGCCAGACGTCTTCTAAAGTTTTCATTAAGATGAAGAAAAAAGCAAGACCCTGAGAGGCTGCTTGGCTTTAAGGTGCAGGAAACCACCAGGCCACGGCTTCCAGGAGCAGTTTGGATTACAGAGGAGCTCTAACAGCACGGTGGCACTGGATGAATGAGCTCTGCCAAGGCATGGATGGCACAGCCAGTGAGGACTCACCCCTCCACTCCTTTCATGTCAATGCTGATATCTATCGTGAGCAGTCCCTCCTCCTCTGCCAGGCTCATTTTCAGGAACTGGTCATCTCGCAGCTCTTTCACAGGCTTGTTCTTCAAGTATTTAAAGGAATAGGCGTAGTGGGCTTCATCAATATCCTGGGAGAGAGGAGAGACAGTCAGCATGCATGCAGTGCATTCATGAAGAAAGACCCTTCTGTGTACTGTAGCAGACAATGGTTTTTATTCAATACACCCTCACCCCTACGCCTGCCAGTCTGCATTTGCTTCCCCAGCAGGACACAGTGGAACTCATTCCCAGTCCCAGAGAAACAGAGACTGTTCCAGTAATTGAAGGCAACATCTCAACAGCAAGAATCAGGTCTGATAAAATGCTGAGACTAAAAATGCAACATGTTGCTGAGCTGGCTTCTGCAACAGCCTAGCTCACACGCTGCTCTAAGATTTATTCAGAGTTGCCAGTGCCATGTGAGTTTTCAGATGCAAAAAATGAGCTTCTGTATGTTATTTAGATCCTTCCCTGAATTGACCCACAGCGTCAGAGTTCCCTTCCTTACCTTCTTCCCCTTTTTGGTTGGTGAAATGTTGATTTTAGCTCTTTCTTGGAAAGTCTGTCTCAGGACCTGCCTGACTAAAGGCTCCCTGGCTATCTGCAAAGCCACCATGTACCGGGCTCCTTCCAGCACAGCTTCAGGGCTTGGGAATTGACTGAAAGAAAAAAGGCAACATGAAGACTTAGGACTTGAGAATGCCCCTGGATCCCCTCCCCTGTGTCACATCTGCAGGACCTCCACAAAGATCCCCCCATACTGACCTACACACATAATCCTTGGCGAGCTCCAGGGGCTCTGCAGGGAACTGCTCTGTCTCATGACGCTGGTAACTGTCTCTGAGATTCTCTCCAAACTGCTCAGGTGTCAGACCAAACTTCTTAGCCAGGCCGTCTGGGGAAAAAAACCCCCACAAAAGCGATAAGGACAAGGTTACCGTACCTTATACTGAGCAAAACTATCAGTCCTCCTTCTACAGGTGAGCTACACCAACCAGAAGAGCACGTGGGCTAGGCCACTGCAAGCTCAGCGTGACAGACAACAGCCCTTACCCAGCCCAGCTGTTTGACAGATGGTGTACATATCCCGACGGGAAGCCTGCTTCAGCTCAGGCCCTTTCTGCTCATCATCTTCTGCATCCTCCCCTTCACCTATGGGAAGGATATGTTTAGCAAGGCCTCTTTACAGAGGCGTCCAGACAGCTGCAGGGTGTCAGAAGCACAGTGAAGGGATCAAACACAACCTACATTGTGCAACACACAGTCCCTAAACTCCACAAATACACCTCAAAGGTCACAATAGCCTTAAAATTATCCAAGGTTAGAAAAACACCCTGAAAATATTATCTTCTCTTCAGTTTCACTCTTTAGCAGTTGTAATAGCAGCAGTATCTCTGGGTTGCACACTAAAACACACATCAAGGTGGCTGATCCTGGCTTTGGCCCCTGCCATAAAGGGTGGTATTCAGTCTACTGGAAAATCAGCACCTTGTGTGGCAAACTTTAAGCATTTTCAGAGATGCCTGGAAGACCTGGGACTAACTTGAGATAGAAGCAAACAGCAGAGATGCTCTGTGCAAACAAATGAGCTTTTCAACAAACTTTCTTACTACTCATTTAAACCAGGATTTTCAAACAGCCCACAATTAAGAGACTATCAAGTTTGGGGACAAACCTTCCTCCTCTTCACCATCCTCTCGGATACGTTTTTGCTTCTTTCGAGCAGCCTTGGCAGCATTCTGCATCTTGGGGATGTCTCGCCCATAGTACAGCAGGAAGTGATTATACACGTCCTTCAGCTCGTCCATGGACTGCACGTCCTTCAGCCTATGGCACGCAAAGCCAGCACGTTACACCCTGCCCGCAGCTGAGCCGTGGTCAGAGCGCTCGAGGAACCTGCTCTGGTACGGGTCAGGCAGAGCGAGCGCTCGGGGCTCATCTTCCAAAAGTTTTAAATATTTCTCATTACTGTCTTTGTGGGGAGGCTAAAGTCAATGCACTGCAGTGGCCAGAGAGCCTGTGCTGTTTGGGCAAGTTAAGGCACATTTCAAGTCATTTTGGAATTAATATAAAAAAGTCATGGCACCATACCTCTCCATGTCAGTAGTATCCAGGGCCCTTATTCCATCCGCCAAGGGCTTGTCTGGGTCAGCAGAGATTTGTTCGTACTGATAGGCCTGCATCTTCTCAAACAGACGCGTCAGGTTCTGCTTGCGGATCTTCAGCTGGGTCCACTAATTTGAGAACAAAGATTTCCAGTGAAATGCACCATAGCTGTGTGTCACATCCGACTCCTCCCTTCCCAAATAGGGCCTCCCAGGACCTTGGGATATTTTCATATAGAAATAATCATCAAAACCTTCATCCACAGCCAAGCCCAGATGTGACACGTGGCAGATCTCATCTTAGAGATGAATTATACTAACAGGAAACAAAAATAAAAATCAAGGCTTGGATCTATCTGATAGTAGAGAAGGAACGTGCACTCCTTGCAGGAAAGGTAACTACACAAAAGGAACTTGGTGAAGGGAAAGGACTGTTTTGAACCCTCTTTTGTCAGATAACCCTTTACCACCACAGGATAGCAAACCTGCGGAAAAAAAAAAAAAACCACACAAGGGCTCCACAGCCAAAACAAAATCTGCTGTATCAGTCTAGGTGGGAAGACATGTGTCGTAGTTTCAGCCGGGATGGAGTTAACCTTTTTGCTAGCAGCTGGTGTAGTTTCGGATTTGAGATGAGGAATAGTGTTGATATCACACTGGTGGTTTCAGTTGTTGCTAAGCACTCAAGGCCTTTTCTGCTCCTTACACCACCCCACCAGTGAGCAGGCTGGGAGGGCACATGAAACTGGGAGGGGACACAGCCGGGACAGCTGATCCCAACTGACCAAAGGGCTGTTCCATACCATGTGATGTCATGCTCAGCATATAAAGCCGGGGGAAGAAGAAGGAAGGGGGGACATTCAGAGTGATGGCCTTTCTCTTCCCAAGTAACCATTACGTGTGACAGAGCCCTGCTTTGGGAAGCAGTGAACTCCTTGTTTTGTTCTGCTTGCATGCACTGCTTTTGCTTTACCTGTTAAACTGCTTTTATCTCTACCCATGAGTTTGTTTCTTTTCCTATCACTTTTACTCTTCCGATTATCTCCCCCATCTGAAGTGGGGGGGAGTGAGTGAGCGGCTGCATGGTTCTGGCTGCTGGCTGGGGTTAAACCACAACATGTTAAACGCTGATGGATAACAACCACTGAAAACACTCCTCACCTTCTCATCCCACTGCCAGACCCTCCACAGGTCGTTGATGTGCAGCTCTGGCTCCACATATTCCTTTCTGTAGAAGGCGATGAATGGGACCTGGATCAGAAACGAGACTCATCATCACCAGGCAGGAGACCGGGCTGTTCCTGGCAGCCAGGAGTCCAGAGAGTGCTTCTGTTCCACGTGAGAGAACAAGCTAATGGGGCAGCAGTGTGGGAGATGCACCAAGCCATGCCCCGGCTCTTGAGACCATTCCACCAAAGAATACACCACATATACCAAAAAGCCGCTGCAATATCAGGCACACCTCAGAGAACAGGTTGAACGGACCAAGCAAAGCTCAGGATACTCTGAAATTTCTCCACCTCATTTAGCATCAACGTGTCTAGGATCAGGGAAACACAACGCCAGCAGGCCCATCAAACAGGCCTTAAAAACCCACGCTGCCACAGCTCACATAGGATGAGCTGCACTTTCCAATGAAGCACCATTTTGTCACAGGAGAGGCAACCAGGTACGGTATCTCAGCCCCTTCTAGTTTGCTACCCTAAATAGTTCCAGCAGCCTCTCTGCTAACCCTGTCAGGATAACAAGACAGCATCCTTATCTTGGCAACGAAGCCGAGTTGCGAATTACCTCAAAATGTTGATTTCTCATGAAATTCAGGGCTTCTTTAATCTTCTGGATGGTGCTGGGCCCCTTGCGGCTGAAGCTGCTGCTGGCTTGTCCACGGTCGAGGTAGTCAGAACTTTCCTAAAAGGAGAAACGCATTGTTTTGGTTGTATGCCTGAGCTGACCCCCAAAAGAGCAGCCCAGGCTAAGACTGGAAAACAGCGGTCCTTTTGTTAGCTGGGAACAGAGGCTTAGGTACACGCTCTGATTTTAGACCACAGAAAAGCATCCTAGCCCTGACTGGCTTAAGGAAAACGGAGAAGCAGCGTCTGGCCAAGGTAACTGATGGCTAGAAGCAGATCATGGCTAATACTTGTTTAGCCCTAAGAGCACAGTGGCTCAGAAATCTTTCAGCCATTCTCGACAATTATTCTTGCAACTACTCTGTGTTCCTTTTTGTCCTGTTTCATGGATGTGAAAATGAAGACGTGTATGTTTAATGACCTGCTCAAAACCAGAAAGAAAGGTACATTGTGCACCACATTCCTCTGAGCAGACTCCTGGAGCAGTAGCTCCAGGCTGGAAATCTGCAGCACCTTCCAGTCCTCTTAGGAGTTCCAGGCATAGTCCTTTACCTGCAAGGAAATGGTGGGTGTTGCAAATGCATTCCTATAAATCCAGTCAGCTTCTTCCTCCAGCTCATCATCTTCAGCACTCTTCACCGGGATGGATCGCAACTGTGAAAAGACAACAGGATGAGCAGAGGCATGTGCAACACCAGGGCTTGTGCTACCATTTCTTCAAGAAGCCTGGAAATTATTGTTTTGAGCTGCAGGTTGCTCATGGGGTCTCAGTACCTCCCACACCCACAGGGCTTTGCTGAGGACAGCGCTTTGATGTCTGCATCTTCTGAGCACACAGGAAACCTGCATCAGCTTTACACTAGGTAAAGGCAGCTAACAATTCTGTCAGAGGCTTGTGGAAAGACCTGCAATGCTGCGAAATCTTCCATGATGATCAAGTCAGGGTACCCCCACTTCCTACCAGACTCCTAAACTCTCTGCAGCTACATCCTCTGTTCCACTCTATCTGTGCCTGTTCTAGCCTTGGTATCACTTTTCTTGGTGCAGCCATAGAATAACAGAATATAAAGCAGCTCCAAACCCTCTCTGGGCGTTTAGTGCCAGCCAGTTCTCTTTCAGAAGGCCTGCTCTAATCATCACTGACATCCATGAAGATGACAAAATGTCTGAACAGGCCACATATGGCCAGAAGACATTACACACAGCGCTCCCTTGTGCTTTGCACACTGGCATGGGAAAAAAGGTCCTTCTGAAAAGCTGGCAGCTTCAGACGTCCCACTTTACAAAGCAGGGTAACAAGCCTCTGCACAGAATTACATTAACATACACTTAAGGGAGATTGAAGAACACTGACTGTTCAGGGAAAACCTGATTACAGGGTAAAATTAAGACAAAAATATGAGATACCAGAATGATTCCTAGCAGCACAAACAGGACTCCACATTGAGAGCAGTACAAATCCCAAACACTTGTATTAAAGTGTGTTACAGGAACACCTTGTACGGAACATGTCTTGGCTGGCACACTGCAAGGGTAGAAAACCCTAGCAAACCTTCTCCCGCACTGCAGCTTCACTCTTGCTATCTAGAGATACAACTCATGGGACCACTAACAGCATCCAGCAGAAAGGACATCTCAGCAGAGCACAAACCTTGCACCGCTCCCAGGAGTGCAACACTGGCACCCAGTGGCCAAAGAGAAACTACAACCAGTGCTAAAACCGGGCTTGCTGAGCTAGAACAGATCACAACGTCACTGGTGCGTTTGAATGCAGGGGTTTAACCTACACATTTAACAGGTGGGATTTGCAAAGAGGGAAAAAGAGATGCCAAAATCTAGCGAGCAGCCAGGTGAGAAAGTCGGCCTGCAGGTCCCAGGCCTGCTCTCCTCGGTGGGAGCTGAAACACTTTCTGCCTGCACACCAGCACCCTCTTCCCTCACCTGGAACCTCTCAGGCATGTCTGTCATGCGGATCTCGTTATCCTGGTCCGTTAGGTGACTGCTCTCCAGCTCACTAGGCTCATACATCTCAAAGATGCTACGCCGACTGACGCGCTTCTTGGCAGTCTTTTTGGGTCGTACACGGGTCTCCCCTTCGGCTTCTTCATCCTCATACTCATATTCCTCCTCCATCTCCTCATCGTACTCATTGTACTTCTCAAACTCATCGTAGTCAAAGTCCACACCAAAGATTTCCTGGGCTTCCTGCAAAGCACTGGAAGGCAAAAACTATCGTTCAGCCCCACAGTGGAGTTCAGAGAACATCTTTCTAGCCATACAGAGGTGGCCAGAGCACCTAAGTCAAAGCTTTAGTTTTGCACCTAGGCTAAAAACTCATGAATATGTGCACAACTCTGAGCTTTACACGCACATACTTCTCTTGAGAGACTGGGTTTGGTATCCCTGTAAAAAATACAGGGGAGCAAGGAAGGAGTCAGACATTTAAGAAATAACAGCCTAAAAGCCCCATGTTTAAATTTACCAGGTTCCTTTGGGGAAAGAGATCCACGGTATCCAACCACAAGCTGAATCACTCTGCAGTTGCAAGAATAAAGTACGCCTAGCACTGTTTTCAAGGCTCCAGGCCAATTTTCAATCAATACTTACGCATCTGTGTATCCAGGGAGCTTCTTTCGCCATTTTGGCTTCTTCAGAGGTTGTCCATCGTCATCCACAATGAAGTCATCGATGTCTGAACATTGAGAAACAATTTAATGGTCAGAACACTCGTATATTCAACTGGTACCTCTGACAAAGCTCAGCTGAGCCAGCGCAACTATAAGCTTCCACCACAGACTTAGGCTGCCACTGGCTGTCAGTCTGCCCAGCTACCCACAGCATCTCCTACACCAACCTCAGACATTCCAGGAGTCTGAACCACAATAACAAGCTAGAACAAACTTCCAAACGCAGGCAAAGCCATCTGGCAACTATCTGCAGCTCAGTGCACTAAAAATACAGTCAGAAAAGGCCTTGCTGCTTTGGACAGTAGACAAAGAATTCTTGAAACTCTTTCAGTATGGTACTAGCAGCAGTAACAGGCTGATGCTGAAGAGAAGCAGGGCATGCGCTGTGCTACTAGGTCCTAAACAGTGCCTCGATTTCCTTCCTTTGAAGCACTTCCATTTCGGAGGCAGATTAGAAGAGATGTTCAACACCTCAGCACACGTAATGTGCTTCTGGACAAAGTGGTTTAGACAGACAAACTAAACCTGCCACCCGGAAACATTTAATTCTAGGGATTGTACTAATCAGACCAGCAAGAGCTTGACCGCAACAGGACTACAGCCTTTGGTTACTTATAGCTCAGAGAAAGTCTTAACTTGGTTCCCGTGCTATAATCCTAGGACAAACTTTGAATGTAATTGACCATCCATACTCACCAGATTCGTCTTCCTCCTCCTCCTCTTCCTCTTCTGGTGGAGCAACAGGAGCTTCAACAGCTTCCCCTCCCTCCTCGCCTTCACCATCCTGAAAGATTTCTTCAGCAATGGCTTCTTTCTCGTGTTCTTCTTTTCCATAGTCTTCCTCTTCATCATCCTCATCATCGGACATTTTTCGCACACGCCTGAATTTTTGCTGCAAGTAAAAATGGCTTGTTAGTGCACGTAATTCCTGGCGCAGACACTCAAGTTCAGTGTGGTCTCTGCCAGGCCAAAACTGCCCTTCTGCTCCCCAGGTGGCACCTGAGAAGGAGCAGGATGGAGCCCAGCGCAGGCACACAGGGGAGAAAAGCCACCCCCTCAGCAGCTGTGCTCATTGGGCACAGCGTGCACACAACATAACTGCCTGCTGAGGACTGTGCCGCGTCCAGGCCTGTGTCACCGCCAGCGTTAGCTTGGCTTGATGTGCCTCTAGCAAGCGTAACAGAAGGCGCTTCAGAGCCCATAATAGCCTGTGCTGACTTTGAGGTTAGCACCATGCAGGAGAAAATTATTGGAAGTTGGGCTCCTCTGAGATTGTCTTGCAGAGGTGGGAGAGGATGAGTACAGCAGACTTTAGGAACCAGAAGAAAGTGGTTTGCAAGTTCTAGGAAGCCAGTTCCCAGTTGTCCGGGCAGGGAGGGATCCTGCTTCCTTCAAGCACTCAGCTCTCCTGTTCCAGGAGGGCAGGAGCAGATGGGAGGCACCACCCGCTCACTCCAAGCAGGAGCCCACCCTCCTTTGTGCAAAGATGCACCACACCATTAACAGCAGCACGGGAGCAGAACTCACTCTTTTGACTTTAACACCCAAGTTCTCTTCAATGAGGTCAAAATCATCATCCTCCAGGCGGTCATCAAAAGCTAAGAGAAGAAAGCAGAGATGAGTTACACTCTCCCTTTACTAATCTGAGAACGGATCAACCCGTGAGAAGGGAACAGCTTATCCAGCCCATGCAGACACCCAGGGCAGAGGCAGAGCTCTGCTCTCTGGCAGAGCAGTGTGAGAGCATTACGCTGTGGCCTGCTGTGAACAATCATCACGAAACTTACTGCGCTTTCTCTTTTTGTGGCCAACATCATCCTCAGAATCTCCAGAGTCACTGGCTTCTTCCTCCTCTTCCTCTTCCTCATCATCGTCATCGTTAATGAATCCTTTCAGGTTCCCCTGCTCATCTTGATCGTCGAGATTCTCCTCCTCCTCTTCCTCATCTGGTGGAGAGCAGCAAGTGTTAAGACATTTACTCATTGGTTATCTGCCGAGACTCCTTCTCAGCTCTGTGCAAATGGCATCTTCCTTCACATTATCCATGCAGAATTTTAATGGAACACTTTTACTGACACAGAACCCAGCCAGCTGCTTGTGCCAGAATCCCACTTATTGTCTCATGCTCTCTCTGCAGAGGGAACAGGTGGAGTGGTCACACTGAGAGAATTCCTCTGCTTTTACTGTTTACTAGCAAATTTTGAGACTGGAAGTCCCACTGGGGTGAGGCAGTGTACTTTCTATTGCCAAATATAAAAACCACCTAAGCACTTTGAGGAAGGGAAGCACTTAAACAGCTGAGATTATCGACTACAGATGGCCGTGCTGTTATAGCACAGTTATTGCTCCATCTGCAGAGTCATGGGATTTAAAATAGAGCAGCGAGGCACACAAACAATTCAGCAAACTCAGAACAGGCAGGCAGACTCACCGTCCTCATCTTCCTCTACAAACTTCTTGGTTACTCTGGGCACAACCTCCCCATCTTGGTTGTACTCCTCCTCGGACTCCTCCGCTTCACTTTCTACAAAGTCAGACATGACTGCAGCGTCTCACACACGGCTCCACGGGAACTGGGGAAAGAGGAGATGAGACATCCATCGCATCAGCTAAGCAAGCAAAACACAAGCACTTCCCCCTACTGGGTTTTGGAGAGAAGACATTTAAGGCAAGAGGGTCTAAAATTATCTATCAAGGCCCTGAATTACCCAGTGTCCACCTTGCCCGGACATCCCTGTCACCAGAGATTAGGCAAGCGGAGCCAGCAGCCAAGTGCTGCTAGCTCCTGTCAACCCGTGTCTCAGCGAGCAGGACAGGACCTGTCACAGCAGCATTTGTTACACAGCCGAGCTCCTGGCTGTGGCTGAAACGGTGCACACAGCCAAAGCCCTTCATCCCATCCATACCCTCCCACGTGGCCAGGAAAGCAACTCCACGCTGCCACTGACGCTGCATGGTGTTAGGCACATGGTCCAACCCATCAGGATCTTAATATGATTAATCCTCATTCAGTTAATGAAGCCAGGGCAACCCTGAAAAGGGCCTTGACTGAGTTGCAATCGCAGGGTGTTAGCAAGGCTCTGCGGATCCCCACGGAGCAAACAGGAGAGAGGCCTGGGGGGTGCTGCGGGGTCGGGGCTGGGGGTTGCCAGCTGCCCAACCCCACTGCCATGGACGGCCAGAGCCACAGCTGGGACGTTCCAGGCCAGGGGCTTCTGTCCAGAGATTAGGAAATAACAAGAGACTACAGAAATGGGGTGTTTTTTATATCCAGAACCTTTTGTTTGATGTTTTTCCCCAACTGGCATTTCTGGAAGCAGTATAAATCAAGCTTGGCACAAAGGAACATGTGTGTCCATAAAGACATGGCTCAAGTTCAGTCTCTCTGAGCCTTTCACTTCTTGTGGTTACAAAACTTGCTGTTATTTTTAAAATTTTCAAAGGATTTTTTCTTTTTTTTTTTAGTTCCTTTTTACATATACCACAACAACAGGAGCTCACAAAAGTCAGCTACAAGAAAAAACAAATCAATTCCTCAAATGGCTGTGAAGATGAAAACGCCAGCCCAGGAAGAACAAAAAGCCTTTGGGAAGGTACAAAAAGAAGCTCAGAGGAGGTATTGGATCGAAAGCCAAAACCTCCATGTTAAATTATATCTGATGTAATTTAACACACACACAAAAAAAAAAAAAGAGTATGAGAAAAGAATTCCATACGCCAGGGATCGATA
Source organism: Pluvialis apricaria (assembly GCA_017639485.1). Classification (NCBI taxonomy): domain Eukaryota; kingdom Metazoa; phylum Chordata; class Aves; order Charadriiformes; family Charadriidae; genus Pluvialis; species Pluvialis apricaria. Next base: position 5,965,906 of record CM030024.1, read on the forward strand.
GCTAAACAAACACGCTTCAAAATGTTCCCAGAATCATTTCCCCACTCCAAACAAACAACTGAAGGAAATTAGTCCCACAAGGGACAACCTGATCAGGGCTTTGCCGTGACACTTCTCGTGTGTGGGACTTCTTGTTCTGCCCCGAGATCTACACACATAACTTAGAGAAAACCAGGGACTTACTTCTCAGTTAAAGAAAAAAAAAAGGCGCAAGGCCGATCTTGGATAATCTTTCAAGTCTTAAAATACTAATAGCTCCAAAGGAATGTGTCGGCCATATCTCATTAAAGAAAACCCACAACAAAAGCAAGGGGAAGACCTCTGCCAGATTTCAGACACAAGCCTCATACTCCTTGGCTGCTGACTACATGGCTGTGGCCAACATCTATCTACGATGCTCCAAACAGGCAGAAATTGTGGCAGGCCAAGGCTACTGCTCTGCACGCAGACAGGACATCGCTGCTCTGGCTGGGTACATGGGCACAGGGTGATCCCTGTCCTTGAGAGGACACTGGAGAAGCCACACGCATGTATTTAAGCATCCCTCTCAGAAATAAACAAATTTGTTCCTGAAACAAATGCCACTGACGAATTGTGTAACTACACACAGTAAAGGAAGGGGAATTGTTATGTTTACCAGCCTGTGTATGAATATTATGTCAACTTCACACTTTCTCACCGGTTCCTCTTCTACACATATCCATCAGGGTGTCTTAACGTACGTAAAACTGCAGGCTAAGTGGCTTTTACTAGAGCATTTCCATTTCTAAGTCTAATAACCTCATCCCTCTCCTGTCCATGATCAACACACAAATCCAGCAAGAAAGAAAACCCCTCATCACAGCACCACATGCGATTTTACTATGCTCTGTCAGTGAAGCATTTAACTCTCAATTCCAACTTTGTTCCTCATCACTTGTTCTACCATTTCCTGGCAACTTCAGTTCATGTCAAATCAAATTTGTCTGGACACAGGGAACAGCTATGACTTAGGAAATCCATCTCATTTAATGATCCAGCTGAGCAGGTTCCACACAAGGCAACCACCCACAAAACCGGGTGCTTTCAGCGCCAGTGAAATCCACCTCAGGACAGCAGGGTTGTCACTTCGCGTGGCAAATGGAAGCAAGGGTAGCTATTACCAAGGAGATGCGGAATCAGATATGGACTAAAGGTGCCTCTGCCACCCTCTGCGCCAGAGAGGCCTTCATTTGAAATAAAACAGGGCAGGGAGACAGGCAGGGACTGCAGCCGGCACGGGCGGAGGTGCAGAGCTCAGACCAGCACTGCTGCCCGGCGGGAGCCCCCTGGGCAGTCGGTTACACGGGGACAGCCCCGCTCGCGCAGCACCGCTTGTCCAGCTTGGGGAGGGTTTAATAGTTTCCAGACTGAGGAGCATTGGGCCAGCCCAGCTGTATCATGCTTTCCTTCCAGCAGCACAGCAGCATCCCCGCTCCTGTAACACTCCCAGGAGAGGCTCAGAGATTGCTGCAGCACAGCAGCAAGTACTAAATTGCACTAGAGCACCAAAAAGGCAGGGAGACCATGCCTAATCCCGCACGCTTACCTGTACACAAGCAGACATGCTCCTATAGGTGATACATATGTAGCCAAAGATACCCTATGGCTACTAGACACTGGCCGAGATGGACCAAAGACAACAGCAATGCAGCAAGCAGTGCTGCAATGGCACCAAGGCAGCAGCTGAAGGGAGCACGGGTGCCCTCCGCACCGAGCCAGGCACCTCGAGCACAGCCTCTCCCGCTCGGCAGCAACACCAGAGCAGCTCAGGGCTGAGCAATTGCACGACCTCTGCTTTCAACCAGGGGCATCCGCACTTTGCTCAGCTCAAGGGCACAATGGCAATTGTCCAGAGTCCACAGCTGCTTTTAACTGGGATGACCCTGAGCAGATACCTCCCTTCACTGTCAATACCGCGACTGCAGATCTCTGATCAGGTCAGCAGGACTGGGCTGGCCGTCGGCTGCAGGCACTGCAGGTTGCCTCCCTGGTTAGATGAGGCAGCGCCTTTAGAACAAGTGCTGCTTTGTAATGGACCTGAGAATTCCGGAAACCAGATATTCAAATACCTGTAAAGCCTTGGACACTCATCCAGACACCTGCTGGCTGCTCAGGACCGCAAAACATCGCAGTGCTGGAGGCAGACGCAGCTTTGTACATCATACACCAGCAAAATTTAACTCATTAGGTTTAGAAATGGAAATACGCAGCAAGTACCGGCAAAATATCAGAGTATGTTACAGGAAAAGCGCCTGTGCTTTGCCAGTTACGGTGGCAACTCTGGCAAGGCAGGGACACAACCGCGTGCAGGATGGCATCAGGAACAGCAGTGCCCCACAGGAGCTTCACAGCCTGAGAAGGTGTGGGCTGGGGGAAACCAGAAGCATCGCATGCTGTCCAGGCACAGGGATGACAACTAAGGCATGAGACCTCAGCGGTGCTCCTGAATAACTAACGAGTGTCCCCACAGTGATGTACATTTATTATTCAGCAATCAATCCTGTGATATCAGTGTCAGTGCACAAAACAGCAAAACCAAGTGCTAATCTAGGCTTTACTATAGCACAGGTGCTGAAGAGAAGCAAGTCCTGACTTCTCCCCATCCTTCGTGGGAGAAACTACACCAAGGCCCTGACACACGCTAATACTGGTTTTGCGGGTTTTTATTTTGGGGGGAGAGAGAGTTTGGACAGGCATTTTTTTAACCTCTGCCATTTCATGGTTCAACTCACAGTCCACTTAAGATCATGTAGGTCCATGGAACCACATTACCAAAGCCACCACTGAACAGTTTTTCTCAGTTCTCATGTCTATACTTCAAAGAGAAAAGTTAAATTGGAGAGAATTCAGAAAGCTCTGTGAGAATAAGAAGGCTTGGAAGGCAATTAAAATGTAAAGCCTAAGGAAGCTCAATCTATTCATTTTGTCAATGAAATGCTCATGAAATTAATTTTAGCATGGCCTGAGTACGTCCACAGGAGTAAAAGACTGACAATAAACGGCTCATTATGAAAAAACACAAACAAACTGCAAAGGTAATGCCACCGTTCATTCCCTGAAGCTCTCAAAATGAAATCAATTTCAGTTTTCTTAAGGAAAAAAAAAGCCGTGGTTGAGCCAGAATGTATGCATTTAACACTAATCACTAAGCAATGACCTCCAGGCTGCATCCCACCACAGAATTCAGACAAGATCATATTGGCATCTTTTAATTTGAAGCTTATGAGCCTAACAAAAGCATCCCCGTGAAGCACTGTATGGCACTCACACCACAACAAACTACCCTCACGGGCACCTTGTCAGTGCTGAGCTCTTCCTCAGAGCCACTCCTTGGTAGGGGCAGGAACATCTGCAGATCCGGTCCCTGCTGAGGCCTGCCAGCCCTGGTATGGCATCAGCAACGTATAGTTTTTTATTTAGCTTTTATAGCTGCTTTACGAATTTCTGAAGTCAGGACCTAAACTAGACATGCCCACCCTTCTGCATGGTATGTGTGCGAAGCAGCGTAGGGGTGAAACAATGACTGAGGACGAATGACGGTGTGACAGGGAAAGTCCAGGCAGCCAGCCACTGCCGTTCAGGAACTTCCCATACCTGCTTCATTAGTTTTAATGCTCCCCGTCAGTCCCACCACCCCTGATGCTATCAGGCAGTGGAACATCTTGTGGCAGAGTGCCACAGTTTAATAGCATGTTGTGTGAAAAAGCACTTCCGCCTGTTTATTTTAGACCTGCTGCATCATAATTTCCTGTAAGAAACAAAATTGATGTTCCCTCCTTGCTTTCTCTGACCTGCCCATGACTTCATGCACCTGCATCGTATCTCCTGTCAGCAAGCTGCTCCCCTAAGGTGAGGAAAGAGAGGCTTTGCTTGCCCAGAAACCGGCTTGTCCGCACTCCTCCTGCCCCTATGTTTTCCAGTGCTCCCCTTTTGAGACGGGCTAACCAGAACTGCTAGCAGTAGTCAGGGCACAAACTGCCAATGATTTATACAGCAGCGTAATGATGTTTTCTGCTTTGTTCTCTGCTCCTTTAAAGTAATTCCAAAATATCCTTTTTAGGCTACGGTAGGGTGCTGAAGCGATGTTTTAAAAGAAACAATTGCTGAGACACCAACAGCTCTTTCCTGAATAGTAAAAGCCGATGTAGAGTCAATTGCTGTGGTGTTTGTTACCTTCATTACACTCGTTCCTGTTGTATCTCATTTACCACAGCAGCACTCAGCATGATCTGGTCTCTGCAACTTCCCGCAGTCCAGTTTTGCTATCCTAAATAACTTCAGATTAAATTTTCCTTCTCCACATCACCATATTCAGAAACAAAAAAAAATTAAAGCAGCAGAGATGACTGTGAAATTCCACAATAACCTCACTCCACAGTGAGCACCAACCATCCATCCTTACCCTTTCTTTGCCACCCTACAGTCAGTTATTAATCCCCAAAAGGCCCTTCCCAGGCTGCTGCCCTTTGGCTTTTCGCGGAGCACCCTTGTCAGAAGTTTGCAAAACCAAACGCGGTGCTCTGGGAATCACACCTGCGGAGCGGGGTGATCCGGGTTGCCAGAGTACCTGAGAAACAAAGGTCAGATCCCCCCCCCCGAAGAAAAGCAGGCCGACGCTCTCCATATCCATCACCATCACAGCTCTTTCCCACCATGTCGGTGATATTCCGCAGCCCCCGGGGCCTCTCCGGCGGGTGAGGGCCTTCAGCACCCTCCCGTCCCCGGGGAAGAAGCACCCCACCTCGGTCGCAGGCCCCCCGCCCACCGCCGAGCCTTCCCCCCCACCCACCGACCCGGGGCGCTGCCCGCACCAACCCGCCCCGGTCCCCAACCGGGGTCTCCGCTCCGGGAGGCTCCTGCAGTCGTCAACCCACACCGCAACACGGCCGGAAACCGGGAGCGGAGAGATCCAACCGAGGTTCACGGCCCAGCCCCGCGCCAAACACCGGGACGCCCTTACCGGGGCCCAGGCCCGCCCAACCCAGGAGGCCTCGGAGCCGCCCCGGGCCCTGCGCGGCCCGCGGTTCCCCTGGCAACGCCCCCCCCGGCTCGTACCGGGGTGACACGGAGCCTTACGGGCCTCCCCCCACCGCCGCTCGCCCCCGCCCGGCCCGTCGCGGCCCCCGTCCCGCCCGTCGCGGCCTTACCCGAGGCGCCGAGGGAAAATGGAGGCCTCCGCGGCGGCGGCGGCGAGCGAGGGGGGGCGGAGCAGACGAGCGGCGACCTCCGGGCGGGCGTGAGCGGCGCCACTTCCGCTTCCGGTCGGCGGCGGGATGGGGCCGGCGGTGGCGGGGCGGCGGGTGCCGGTTGTGGTGCCGGTGTTAGTGCTGGCGCTGGGCGCGGCGGTGCGCGGAGGCGGCGGCCCCGGTCCCGTCACCTGCGGTTCGGTGGTGAAACTGCTCAACGTGCGGCACAATGTCCGCCTGCACTCACACGACGTGCGCTACGGCTCCGGTAACGGGACAGCCCCCTCCTTCCCCCCCGGTACAGGCACCGGGCCGGGCCTAAGCGCGGTTTTCCTCCTCCGCAGGTAGCGGGCAGCAGTCGGTGACCGGGGTGTCGGCGGCAGATGACGGGAACAGCTACTGGCGGGTGCGGGGCCGGACGGCGGCCGTCTGTGAGCGGGGCACGCCGGTGCGCTGCGGGCAGGCCATCCGCCTCACCCACCTGGGCACCGGCCGCAACCTCCACAGCCACCGCTTCGCCTCCCCGCTCTCCGGGAACCAGGTACCCGCCGGGCACGGCCGGGACACCCGGGATTCCCCCCTTGTCCCCCGGGACTCCCCCCTCGTCCCCCAGAGCCAGCCCCTTTCCCCAGGCACAACCGGGTCCCCCTTGTCACCCTGTCCTTGCCGGGTCCCGACTGGGTTCTCCCTGTCCCGACCAAGTCTCCCTTGTCGCCCATGTCCCAGCCCTGCCTCTTTCCCCAGTCCAGGCTGGGTCCTCCAGGTCACTACCAGTCCCACCTTGTTCCCCAAGTCCCTGCCAGGTTCTCCCTGTCCTGAGCAATCCTGACTGGGTCCCCCTTGTCACCCATGTCCCTGCCAGCACCACCTTGTTCCCTGGTCTTGACCAGGTCCCCCATGTCCCTACCAGCCCCAGCTTGTCCCCCATGTCCCTACCAGGTTCTCCCTGTCCTTACAAGTCTTGACCGTGTCCCTCTTGGCCCCCATGTCCCTAACCAGTCCCACCTTGTCCCCCATGTCTCTACTGTGTTCTCCCTGTCCCGGCAAGTCCTGACCTGGTCCCTCTTGTCCCCCCATGTCCCTACCAGCCCCACCCTGTTCCCCAGTTCAGACTGGGTACCCCTTGTCCCCCATGTCCTTATCAGTCCCACCTTGTTCCCCAGTCCCTACCGGGTTCTTGCTGTCCCTACAAGTCCCAACCAGGTCCCCCTTGTCCCCCATGTCCCTACCAGCTCTGCCTTGTTCCCTGGTCCCAGCTGGGTCCCTACCAGTCCCACCTTGTTCCTCAGTCCATACCAGCTCCCCCTTGCCCCTCCAGGCCCCCAGTCCCAACCAGACCCTCCAAGTCCCAATAGAGCCTCAGTCCCAACCAGGTCCTCCGCCTTGTCCCCAGGCCCACCTCTTTCCTCTGCCCCCGGCCCCTCCTTGCCCTCTGGGCCCAACTCAACACCCCTGAGTGCCTCCCCCCCACACCTTCATCCCAGCCCCCAAAACGAGCTCCTTGTCACCTGCAGGAGGTGAGCGCGTTCGGGGAGGCTGGCGAGGGTGACTACCTGGACGACTGGACAGTGGTGTGCAGCGGGACCTACTGGTCGCGGGACAGTGAAGTGCGCTTCCAGCACGCCTCCACCGACGTCTTCCTGTCGGTGACAGGGGAGCAGTACGGGCGGCCCATCCATGGGCAGAAGGAGGTGCACGGCATGGCCGCCTCCAGCCAGAATAACTACTGGAAGGTGATGGAGGGCATCTTCATGCAGCCCAGCGAGGTCTTCAAAGCGGAGCAGTACCACGCTGAGTTGTGATGGACAGACAGACTGCCACCGAGCCTCTGGGCGCTGCCCTGCGGTGTTTGGGGCCGCTCAACCCAGGGGATGGCCCCTGTCCCCATGTGAGTCTGACACACACCAGGATGCAGAGCCCCAGCTCCAACACAAAGCAGATCCTAACATCCTGAATTTGATGCGGAGCAGATCCCACTGTCCCAAATTCAACACGGAGCAGATCCCAACATGGTGAATTTAATGTGGAGCAGATCCCGCTGTCCAAACCTGACCCAAAGCAGAGCCCAGCATTCAAGATCCAACACGAAGCAGGTCCCCACATCCTAAATCCAGCCCAAAGCAGAGCCCGATGTCCGAGATCCAGCTCGACGCGGGTCCCTGTGTCCCCAATCCAGCACAAAGCTGAGCCCAATGTCCAGACCTGACCCAAAGCTGAGCCGAGCATCCAGACCCGACCCACAACAGATTCCCAAACTCCCAAACCCTTCCGTTGTAGCTCCCTCCTCCGTCTCCGTCCCCTCTCCGGTCCCCTCCGGCTGAGGACCCCCGAAAGGGCTGTCATCCCCCGGGAGGTGCACCCCGGTACCCCTCCACACTGTACCCCAACCCGCGCCCGGCGGGGTTCTGGGGCCATAAAAGAGTTGAATCCTCTCCTGTGGTGTGGCTGTTTGTGCTGGGGGGGGGGGGGGGTGGGGGGGTGGGATGAGCGGTCGCGGTCCCCCTACACACACACCCACGCCCCGCGCCGTATCCCGGTGGCGGCCCCGGCGGGGCGCTGCCGCTGCCGCTCACTCCGGGAAAGCGCCGCTCGGCCCCGCCGCCGGCCCCGCCCCGCCCCGCCCCTCCCAACCGCCACTCCGGGTGCGCGGGCGGTTGGCCCCACGGGCGGCGGCGGCGGTGCCGGGGCAGGGGCGGGCGGGCGGGAGGGGAGGGGGACACACACACACGGATATACACACAGACACCGGGGCCGGGGGCCGCCATGCCGCCGCCGCTGCTGCCCGCCGTGCTGCTCGGCCTCGTCGTCGTCGCGCTGCTCGCCGGGCTGCTGGCGCGGTCAGGGCCTGGGGGGGGGGGGAGAGGGGGGGGCATGGGGGTTTGGGGCGGGTGGGTGTGTGGGGGTGTGTGTGACAGGGCTGGGGGAGGCCCGCAGGGGTCGTGAGGGGGCCCACGGGGCTGGCAGTGGGGTGACAGGGGTTTGAGGGGGTGCCAGGGCTGAGGGGGGGCCTGCAAGGGGCAAGGGGGGGCCCACGGGGTTGGCAGTGGGGTGTCAGGGGTGTAGGGCGGGGGGGGGCCGCAGGGGTCAAGAGGGAACCCACGGGACTGGCTGTGAGGTGTCAGGGGGGTTTGGGGGCCTGCAGGGGTTTGGGGGGGGCCTCTGCTGGGGTGGGGGGGGGCTCACAAGGGTCAAGGGGGGGCCCACGGGGCTGGCAGTGGGGTGACAGGGGGTTTTGGGGGCCTGTAGGGGTTTCTGGGGGCCTCTGCTGGGGTGGGGGGGGCTCACAAGGGTGAAGGGAGGGCCCATGGCGCTGGCAGTGGGTGTCAGGGGGGCTTTGGGGGCCTGTAGGGGTTTGGGGGGGGGGCTCTGCTGGGGTGGGGGGAGCTTGCAAGGGTGAAGGGGGGTCTTATGGGGTTGGCTGGGAGGTATTGGGGGCTTTGGGGGTCGGGAGGGGGCTTGCAAGGGTGAATGGGGGGCCCATAGGGCTGGCTGTGGGGTGTCAGGGGGGCTTTGGGGGCCTGTAGGGGTTTGGGGGGGGGGCTCTGCTGGGGTGGGGGGAGCTTGCAAGGGTAAAGGGGGGTCTTACGGGGTTGACTGGGAGGTGTCAGGGGGCTTTGGGAGCCTGTAGGGGTTTGGAGGGGGTTTACAAGGGTGAATGGGGGGCCCATGGGACGGGCTGTGGGGTGTCAGGGGTTTTTGGGGGCCTGCAGGGCTTTGGGAGGGGGCTTGCAAGGGTGAAGTGGGGGCCTGTGGAGCTGACTGTGAGGAATCAGGGGGTTTTAGGGGCCTGTAGGGGTTTGGGGGAAGCTCGCAAGAGTCAAGGGGGGGCCCACAGGGCTGGCAGTGGGGTGTCAGGGGGGTTTTGGGGGCCTGCAGGGGTTTGGAGGGGGCTTGCAAGGGTGAAGTGGGAGCCCATGGGACTGGCTGTGGGGTGTCAGGAGGTTTGGGGGGACTCTGCTGGGGTGGGGGGAGCTTGCAAGGGTGAAGGGGGGTCCTACGGGGCTGGCTGTGAGGTGTCAGGGAGTTTTGGGGGCCTGTAGGGGTTTTGGGGGGGTGATAGGGCTGGCTGGGGTAGTGTCATGTGTGGAGGGGGGCCATGGGGCTGTGTGGGGGCTGCCAGGGGTATGTGGGGGACCCACAGGGTTGAGGGTGAGGTGTCAGGAGTTTGTGGGGAGGGCAGCAGGGGTTAAGGGGGACAAAGAGGGCTTGGGGGTGTGTGTTAGGAGTTTGGGGTGGCTCACGGGGCTGGGGGAGAGGTGTCGGGGTGTGGGGGGGATCTTACAGGGGTTTGGGGGGGTCCTAGGGGTGTGAGGAGCAGTGTGTAGGGCGTGGGGAGGCTGTGGGGCTTTGGGAGGGCCCACGGGGCTGGGTGGGAGGGTGTCAGGGGCTTGGGGACTTCCAGGAGTCCAAGGGGAGCCTGCAGGGGTGGGCACGGGGTGTCAGGGGCCAAAGAGGGCCCTTGGGGCTCGGGGGGGGTGTGTGTCAGGGCTTGTGGGGGGTGACCCTGCAGGGTCTCTGCCCCAGCTTGGGGCACCCGTGGCAGCAGGGCTGGGCCCTGGGAGCTCCCTTCCAGCTGTGGGTGCTGGCGCTCGAAGGGCAAAGAGGGTTCCCAGCCCCAGCGGGGAGGGTGTCCCTGACCTTCTGCCTGTCCCTGCAGGTGGCTGGCGTGTCGCCTGGCCATCACCTGGTGCCGGCAGAAGCTTCACGCGGAGCTGAAGATCGGCTCCTTTGGCTTCTTCTGGGCCCAGAACATCAGCCTCAAGTTCCAGCAGGAGCAGCAGACTGTGGTGGGTACCTGGGCGAGGGGCGGTCGCTGGCAGATGAGGGCAGACAGGGTGGCTGTGGTCACCTCCAGGCTGGCAGCAAGTCCCTGCAGCCAAGCTCCTGTCTTGTGGCCCCATGGCTGGTGCCGGGCCCTTCCTCCCATGGCCAAACTTGGGGTTTTTGGCTGCTCCCTGCGTGATGACAGGCATTGGGAGCGGAGCGGGAACATCGGGATGAGCATCACAGGGCAGAGCCAGATTGTTTCTTCTCTGTGTGTCCTTGCAGGAGATCGACAACATCTGGATCTCCAGTAAACTGAGCCGGGAGCTGCCGTATGTACCCCCACCCAGCTTCCTCCCTGCTCTCTTAGGGGGGTCTGGCTCATCCCTGGACCCACTGACTGTGGTTCTGTTGCCGTTATACCTTTCTGCAGTCCCAATTTCCCCATGGTCTGCTCTGTGTGGGAGTGAGTCACTCTTCTTTGAGGTGGCAGTGTCTTGTGGATGTCCTTGTGCTGGTCCTGCATGTCCCCAGGGTGGGGGGCACCCCTGGCGATGGGGCAGGGTGTGCCACGTGCGAGCTCTTGTAAGAGTTGCCTACGCTGTTCTTCCACAGGCGCTACTTTGAGCTGTGTTTTGGTGAGGTGCGAATCCGCACGGATCTCCAGAAGGGCCCCGTGTTCCAGCCGTCCATCCCGGAGGCTCCCAGAGAAGCTGATGGAAATGAAAGCAGGGCAGACCTGACTCTTAAACCCTCCCTGCTGAGGCTTCTTAGCCAGGTGAGGCACTTGGTTGTTGTGGGCTGCACTGTTGTCGGACATCGCTTACGGTAGCACCTTCCCCCCAGCTCTTTTCCATCCACATGGACTCCATCAACATCATGGTTCTGCACGTGGCCACCTCAGAGTCTCTCTGGCATATCCAGGCCAGCAAGACCCGTCTCCTCCTGAATGGCAACGGGAAGAGGTAACGCTGTGTTCGTGCCCTGCTCTGCTTCCTCAGCCTGACCCCAGGTCCCAGTGGGTAGGGAGGCTCCTCCAACCCCAACCTGGTGTCTCACCTCTCTCCATCCCTCTCAGCAGCATCCCATGTCACCTGTGATGTGACACATTAACCTCCTCCAAGGCTGCCTAGTCCCTTTTCCCTTCATGGGAAGCTTGAGTTGCGTGTTCTCCAAATTATGGGCTGCTGCGCTGTGCATGGAGTTAGGGTGTGCTCTGCTTTTGGGACGACTTGGAGCAGGGACTTGGGGTCCCTGTGTCCCACAGAAAAGAGAGGGCAGGGGCTTGGTTTGGAGACAGCAGTGCCCGCAGCCTCCGTCTGTTCTCTGCTCTCCCCAGCCTGACCTGCGAGGTGAGCCTGACAAAGGTGAACAGCAAAGTGCTCCGGAGCAGCCAGCTGGTGAGTGCTGCGGAAGGGAGAAATTCAGCGCTTTGGGCCCGGGCACTGGGACACCCCAAGGACCTGTTGCAGCACGTCCCCAAGGCTGGGCAATGCTGCAAGGCTCTGCACTCCGGGTTGTGCCCAGCGCTTCACCTGCAGCGTCCACCGGCAGGGAGTTGGGTGACTCCCTGTGCACTCCTTGCCCGTGTTCCCCTACAGGATGACACCTGCCTGGCCGAGCTGGCCCTGGCGCTCTCCCTCTCGCTGGAGATCAGCAGCAAGCGGCGGCTGGTGGGTGTCCGGCTGTGTGTCTGGACCCTGCAGGCAGAGCTGCACGAAGGGCTCTTCTGCAGCCCGTTGCTGCACCGTGTCACTGCCGGGGCCCGGCGCAGCGGTGCGGGGGAGCAGCCCAGTGCAGGTGAGGGACGGGGACAGGGACGAGCTCTGGGCAGGGCAGGGCAGAGCTGGCAGCCCGGGTACTTGCACCGGAGCCGGAGGGATTTGGCTGTGCACTGCTGCCCACTGCAGGGTGTGGGGGTGCGGGCAGGAGCCTTTCGGTGACTCTGTGTGTCCCTCTCCAGGCCCAGGGGCGCCGCTGAAGTCCCTGTCTCTGCTGAGCAGGGACACGCTGCAGCTCATCCCCAGGAGGGTGGAGGTGAAGCTGGAGAACACCAGCGTGGTGCTGTCTATGAACAGCCAGAAGAGGTAAGGAGGCAGGTGGAGGGCGAGGCTGTGTTAGCCCCGATCAGTGCTGGGGACAGGGACATGGGGACAGCTGTGCCATTCCCTGCTCGTCCCCTGCTCTGCCAGAAAGAGGGACTGAGCTTGGCCTGGGGCTGGGCTCTTGGGGAAGGAGGAAGGCACGTGAGCTGGTTCTCCAGTAGGACGGCCTGATGGGATCCTCTGCTGATGGGATGAGAGCGCTGAGCTGGGCTGCAGCTGGGCGCTGGCTGGTGTCTTTGTCTGTGCCAGTGTGCCGGTCAGCTGGGGATGAGAGACGGGGAGATGGAGGAAATGACGGTGCAGTTCCCTTCTGGCAGTGACTCCCTGCTTCTCACAGGCACCTCACCTGGAGCCTGAAGCTGCTGCAGTTTCTATATCAGCGTGAAGAGGAGCAGATCCCGCTGCGCAACTTCACGCCCACCTCAGACCTGGACCAAATGAGTGTAGACCTCCAGCTGGAGGGCAAGTAGCCAGGAGGAGGGCGCCCATGGGACAGGGCTGCCATCACTGCCCTCCGCCACCCCTCACTTTTGCTCCTCTGTCTCCCCAGACGGCCTTCTCCTATCCCAGAGCCGCCAGCGCATCGTGTGCCTCAACTCCCTGAAGACTAGCGTGCAGGTGAGCGAGTGCTGGGCACGCTCCTGTTCCCCTGGGGGTGGCTGGTTTGGCTCCTGGCACGAGCTTTTTGCTACCTGGCCCTCTCCCTGCTCTAGGTCACAGCCATTGACCTCTCGGCTGCTGTGCTGCTCAATACCTGCATCATCCACTACCGCCACCAAGAATTTTCACACTGGCTGGGCCTGTTGGCACAGGAATACAGGTGCCGAGCGGTGCCTGATCCCAGCCAAGGGCACAAGGGAAGGTAAACTCGGGCTCAGCACAGCTGCTGTTTATCGCAGCTTGTTTCCTCTTGCCTGCCGTGCTCTGGCAGGGTGCCTGGGCGCCCAGCACCTTTTCTGCCCTGTGCACAGCGCGTGGGATGGGCAGGCTGGGACAGAGGGCAGCGGGCAGTTGGGGGTCCCCTGCGGAGAGGGCATCCTTCTGGCAGTTCCCCAGTAACACAGTGCCCCAGTAACAGCCCGTCCCTGCTTGTCCCGCGCAGGAGCTATCCCCAAATCATAGCGCCCATCATCCTGTGTGCCTCGCTCTCCAACGTCAATGTGTCAGTGCAGCTGGGGGACACGCCACCCTTCGCCTTGGGCTTCAACTCCATCTCTGCAGGTACAGGCTGGCAGCTGGCACCGGCGTGGCTGCTGGGCTCTTCTTGGGGGTCAGTGACTCTGCCAGAGAGGTGGCAGGATGGGAATGGGGAGGGCTGTGCCGCCTCTGTGCTTGCCCGTGTCTGTCTGACCAGGGGCTGTGGACCCCCGCCGGGTTGTGTCTGGGTTGTCCTGTTTGGGGACAGCTGAGCAGGCAGCAGCGAGCCCTGCCTGCACTCACCCCTCCTCTCTGCCTGCAGACTACCAGCACCTACGGCCGCAGAGCGTGCACCAGCGAGCCGTGCTGGCCGTGGACCATCTCTGCTGGCGCGTGGGCAACGACTCGCACATCCAGCGTGCCCCGCATCCCCCCAACATGCATGTGTGGGGAGAAGCCCTCATCCTCGACTCCTTCAACCTGCAGGTGAGGGATGAGCCAAGGGGATGAGGAGTGGCTCTCAGTGGGGATCTACCTGTCCGCAACTCCACGCGGATGGCACATGGACGCGCGGTGGCATGGGGACATCCTGCAGCCTAAAAGTAATCATCTTGTTTGTCCTGCAGGGCAGCTACAACCAGCCCCTGGGCATGTCCAGTGCCCAGTCGGACACACTCTTCCTGGACTGCACCATACGGGGGTTGCAAGTGGAGTCGTCGGACACCTGCACCGAGTGCCTGGCCAGGGTTCTGCCCCTGTTCTGCCCGCAGCCCAGCGGAGCGGAGCTTGCCAAGCAGCCACCCTCTGCCTCAAGTGAGCCCTGGGGGCTGCTCTGGAAGGTGGATCTGAAGGTGGAGGATGTGAACCTTTTCACACTTTCAGCCCTGGTGGGTAAGTAGCATCCGGGCTGATCCCAGATGGCTATACTGGAAGAGCCCCTGCAGTCAGAGGAACCTGGCGTGTCATGGTGTGCCTCCTCCGTGCCTCCAGCACTGACGTGCCATCTCTCTAGGTGCCCTGGAGCTGCGGCTGGACACACTGACCGTCTTGGGGAGTGCCGAGAGCTGCACGGTCAGCGTCCAGGGCATGGTGCTGGCCTTGGTGAAGAGCATCACAGAGAAGATGCAGCCGTGCTGCAAAGCTCCTGCCATCCCCAACCCAGTGGCCAACCTCTCCATGCTCTCCGTCACCTACCACAGCAGCATCCGCTCTCTGGAGGTTGGTGTGGGTCTTGGGTTCTCTGCTTTGTCATATGCTGGTGGGACTGGGATGGATGGGGAAGGGGGGAGGATTGGTTGGCACCAAAAGGTGCTGGAGAGGAGAGTGGGGTTGTGCTGTGGTGGACCTGGCAGTGACTCGGTGCCTGCTCGCTCTCTCTGCTGTAGGTGCAGTGTGGCGAGGGGCTGGCGGTGCTGTGGAGCCCGCCCGACCATATGCATTTGTACCATCACACCCTGGCAACCCTGCAGTGCCATGAAGCCTTGCGGAGCGCCCTTGGCCACGGGACGCCTCCCACCCTGCCCCCAGAGAGCCCAGCGTCCCACCCGGCCACCCCTGCTGAGACACCAGGATCCCCTCAACCAGATGGGACGCCTCCAAAAAGACTCCTGTCCCTGTCACTGGAGCTGAGCTCTGCCAAGCTCACAGCCTTTGTCTCTGAGGCCAACTACATCAGCCTGGCTGCTGAAAGGACCTCTGTGAGCTGGCACGGCGGTGCCCTGCACGGCTACTGCCCTGAGCTGGCCGCCGGCTTTGATGGACACAGCATTTTCAGCTTCAAGGAGGTGGAGGTGAAGCTGCTGCCAGAGCTGGAGGAGGTCATCTTGCACCGCTGCGCCTTCCCAACCCTCCGCACCCTCCGCAACCGTGGCTGGGCCTTCTCCTTTGCCAGCGTGACCATTGAGTTCCCCTACCAGTACGACTTCTCCCGCACACTGGACGCTGCTGTGGGTGTGCAGAAGTGGCTTAAAGGCCTGCACCGGCGTGGGCGCCCTGCCAGCACCGCACTTCCCCCCGACCTCCTGCTCAAAGTGACGCACTTCTCCTGGGTTTTCCTGGATGATGTCTTCGAGGTCAAGTTACGAGACAACTACGAACTGATGAAGGATGAGAGCAAGGAGAGCGCCAAGCGTTTGCAGCTGCTGGACACCAAGGTGGCTGCGCTGCGCAAGCAGCACGGTGAGCTGCTGCCTGCTCGCAAGATCGAGGAGCTCTATGCCTCGCTGGAGAAGAAGAACATCGAGATCTATATCCAACGCTCACGGCGCCTATATGCCAACACGCCAATGCGGAGGGCCCTCCTCACCTGGACCCTGGCCCACTTGGAGCTGGTGGCCATGGCTGACGAGTCCTTCCATGGCACGGAGCGTGTGTTGGAGCAGATGAGGGACCTGGACAGTGTCAGCCCGTTCCCCCCTGAGGGTCTGGAGATGGTCACCCAGTGGTGCCGCATGATGAAGGGCAGAGTTGGCAGCTTCTTTGGTGAGTTTCTTCGTGTGAGGGTGCCTGTGGAGGACAGCATGATGGCTGTGTGGCCTGGGCTGCCAGGACAGGTACCTACTGGCACCTTGAGATGCGTAACCAAGCAGAGGAAATGGTTTTTGGAGGTTTGAGGGAGTGGGAAGGGAGCAGAGATGCAACAGTGGCTCCTGCCATGGCCGAGAGTGGGGGAGTGGCGCAGTGTCACGTTGCTGCCCCATCTCTCAGCCCTTCCTCTGCCCCACAGTGCGGATCCGTGACTACCCTCGCTACCTCTTTGAGATCCGGAACTGGCAGCTCTCGGGCCGGCTGATCGGAGCCGAGCAGTGTGGCCAGGCCTGCTCCCGGCGCCGCCAGGTCCTGAAGCTGGGGCTGCCCTGGGGGGACGCGACAGTGGAGAGAAACATGCCACCCTTGAAATTCTACCACGACTTCCACTGTAAGAGCTGGAGGGGCGGGGGGACTCTGTGCCGGGGTGAGGAGGGGTCTGCATGGAACATGCAAAGGGCTGAGCCAACCTCTGTGTCCCCAGCTGAGATCTCCCAGTACACCATCGTGTGGGGGCCCTGCTGGGACCCAGCCTGGACCCTGATCGGCCAGTGTGTGGATCTCCTCACCAAGCCCTCAGAGGACCCCAGCGCCCCATTGCCCTGGTGGGACAAGAGCCGCCTTCTCTTCCACGGGGACTGGCACATGGACATCGAACAGGCCAACCTGCACCAGCTGGCCACCGAGGTGGGCGCCGCTGAGGTAGGGAGCAGAGCGTGGCGTGGGGCTGGCTCACTCCTTCCTCTCCCTATGCTTGTCCTTACAGGACCCCTACAACACCACAGAGAACATGCACTGGGAGTGGAGCCACCTCTCCTTCCACTGGAAGCCCGGGCAGTTCGTCTTCAAGGGCAACTTGGACATCAACGTTCGGACAGCCTCCAAGTGAGTGTGGGCCCGGGAGCATGGGGCTGACACCAGTGCCAGGGGGTAACCAGGGTCTCTTTCCCCGTTCAGGTATGATGACTGCTGCTTCCTGCACCTGCCCGACCTGTGCATGACGCTGGACCTGCAGTGGCTGTGCCACGGGAACCCCCATGACCACCACGGCGTGGTGCTGCGCTCCCCCGAGTTCCTGCCCGAGGTGCCGGTGGGGCAACAATATGATTCCTACCGTGCCTTCCGCTCCGAGAACCTCAACCTCTCCATCCGGATGGACCTGACACGTCCCAGTGAGGGTGGGTGACAGCGCCCCGGGGATCCCTCGGGGCCACGGCAGTGCTTGCTGGTTTTAGCGATCCTTACCGGTTGTGGGTGGGGTGCTGCCGCGTTCCTGCCCCGCAGTGCTGGCTGACGCTGGGTATGTTCTCAGAGCACTCCCAGCCCCGGATCCTGCTCTACAGCAGCACCCTCCGCTGGATGCAGAACTTCTGGGCCACGTGGACCAGCGTGACGCGCCCCATCTGCCGTGGGAAGCTCTTCAACAACATGAAACCCAGTAAGAAGAAGCTGGGGCAGCATTACAAGCAGCTCTCTTACACTGCGCTCTTCCCCCGGCTGCAGGCAAGTCCTGGGAACGCGGGTCCAGTGCTGCCTCCCTGTCCTGGCTGCGCTGGGCTCTCAGCCTCTGCTGTCTGCTCCCTCGCAGGTGCATTACTGGGCCTCCTTTGCCCAGCAGCGGGGGATCCAGGTGGAGTGCTGCCAGGGGCACATCTTCACTCGCGGCACCCAGCGGCTCATCCCACAAGGTGAGTGGGGGACCCTGCCGGCAGCGCTTCCCGGCAGGGCAGTGCCCCGACTGACCCCTCTCTCCGTGTCCCCCAGCCGGCACAGTGATGCGACGCCTTATTTCGGAGTGGAGCATCACGCAGATGGTGAGCGACCTGAGCCAGGTCACCGTACACCTCATGGCCTCCACTTGCGATGAGAGTGCGGACCACCGGCTCGACACCCTGGTGAAGAAAACCCATCTGCTGAGCCTGTCCTCCCTCACCTACCAGCGGCACAGCAACCGCACGGCTGAGGAGGTACCGCTGCAAACACATAGGGCACGGCAGCCTGATGGCATCCCCCTGGGACAAGGGGACCTCGGTCTTTGGGCGCAATGCGGGAGGGATTTGGCTGGAGAGGAGCCAGATCTGCAGGCCCTCTGATCTCCCGAGCGCCTGGCCAAAGGGTTGCCTTGTTCCAGCCACAGCATCCCTGGTATGGGTCCCTGCTGAGGGCTCTGGGGTTGTCCCCCAGGCTCTGGTCCCCACGCTCTGCCCGCAGGGACTGGCGGGGCTCCCAGCCCCTGTGTGTGAGGCCGGCGGGCAGGGGCTGGGGATGGCTTTGCCGTGCTGAGGCTCTGACCCTCTGTGCCCAGGAGCTGCCCCTGCGGGATGGGGACGACGGTTTCCACACGCACCAGTTGCACTTGGTGGACCTGCGGGCGTCCTGGACCACCACCAACCGGGACATCGCCTTTGGCCTCTACGACGGCTACAAGAAAGCGGCTGTGCTGAAACGCAACCTGTCCACCGAGGCCCTGAAGGGGCTGAAGATCGACACGCAGCTGCAAGCCAAAAAGCTGAAGCGGGGCCCGCTCTCTGCTCACTCTGTCCCTGCCAGAGTGACCGCTCCCATCACCAGCGGCCGTCCCGAGAGAGCTTCCTCGGGGGGTGAGCGCAGCAGGGGAGGGGGCAACGGGAAACCCAAAGCCATGCCTGCCTTCACCCTGTCGCCCCCAGCCAGCCCCCCGCAGCCTCGCACCAACCTTTTTTCCTTCCCCAGGGGCCTACATGCTGCAGAAGCTCATTGAGGAGACGGACAAGTTCGTGGTCTTCACGGAGGAAGAGTCGGGGGCCAGCGAGCAGCTGTGCGGCATCGCCGCCTGCCAAACCGACGACATCTACAACCGCAACTGCCTCATCGAGCTGGTGAACTGCCAGGTACCTGCTCCCGGCCAGCCTGCCTGTCCCCACGCTCTCTGCTCCCCATGGCTTTGCTGCGAGAGGGGTTTTGCCCCAGAAGGGGTTGTCTGACCCCTGGGGTCTCTTCCCCCGCAGATGGTGCTGCGTGGTGCGGAGACGGAGGGCTGCGTGATTGTGTCTGCCGCAAAAGCACAGCTGCTCCAGTGCCAGCACCACCCCGCCTGGTACGGGGACACGCTGAAGCAGAAGACATCCTGGACCTGCTTGCTGGATGGCATGCAGTACTTTGCCACGACGGAGAGCAGCCCCACCGAGAGGGAGCACGGGCAGCTCTGGCTGGAGGTGAGCAGCTTGGGGGGCGGCTGTGATGGGTGAGCTGTGTGGGGGACAGGCAGCACTGTCGGTGTCCTGGCCAGGGCAGGGAGAGCAGGGACAGCCAGTGGTGCCTCCTTGTGTCCCCAGGTGAAAAATATTGAGGAGCATCGGCAACGGAGCCTGGACTCGGTGCAGGAGCTGATGGAGAGCGGGCAGGCGGTGGGGGGCATGGTCAGCACCACCACAGGTACTGCCCGCAGAGCTGGCTGCTGGGCCTACCCCAATCCCACCCGCTTGTGACCCCCAGGCGGGCGAAGCTGAGGGCGCCTGGCCTGTCCCTGCATGGCTCCAGGAGCTGGCTGATGCTCTGAGCCCTGCACCGTGGGGTCCTCAAAGTGCCAGAACATGGGGCTCTGACCATGGTCCCCCTGCCTGTCCCCAGACTGGAACCAGCCCTCAGAAGCCCAGCAGACCCAGCAGGTGCAGAGGATCATCTCTCGCTGCAGCTGCCGCATGTACTATATCAGCTACAGCCATGACATTGACCCCGAGCTGGCCACGCAGATAAAGCCCCCTGAGACTCCCGCCAACCAGGAGAAGGAGGATCTGCTGAAGAAGCAGGAGGGTGGGTACCTCCAGGCAGTGTGTCGCAGGGCGTGAAGCTCTGGGTTGACCCACAGGTGCTGGCTGAATCCAGGGGTGGTCTGTCTTGGCCCTGCTGAGATCGGAGGGGTGCATACAGGAGGAGTCCCCAGCCACGTGGCAGTGCACCAGATGATACTGGACATGCTGTGCCCGCTGGAGCCAGCGTAGCCACCTTGGCTCATTCCCCATCCCTCTCCAGCTCTGGCTGGCCCCAACGTGCGTCCTGTTTGTGGCCATGCTGAGGTCCCACTTGCCCTTCATGTGTCCCTGCAGGAGCTGTGGATACGTTCACACTGATCCACCACGACCTGGAGATCTCCACCAACCCCGCACAGTATGCCATGATCCTTGACATAGTCAACAACCTGCTGCTGCACGTGGAACCCAAACGCAAGGTATCCGTGAGGTTTCAGGTCACCGTGTCACTCCCTGCGCCCAGGGCAATCCTAACCACCTCCTATCCCTGTGTCCAGGAGCACAGTGAGAAGAAACAACGGGTGCGCTTCCAGCTGGAAATCTCCAGCAACCCTGAGGAGCAGCGCAGCAGCATCCTACACTTGCAAGAGGCCGTGAGGCAGCACGTTGCCCAGATCCGGCAGCTGGAGAAGCAGATGTACTCCAACGTGAAGGTGAGCCTGCATCCAGGCAGGCCCTGGCTCCCCAGCGTCCCTGCTCCGGGGCAGAGGGTGCTGAGAGCTGTCTGTCCTTCAGTCCCTGCAGGATGACAGCAAAAACGAGAGCCTGCTCGACCTCAACCACAGGCTGCAGCAGCAGCTGAGCCAGGAGAAAGCTGACCTGCAGCTGGAGAGCGAGGAGCTGAACATACTGATCAGGTAGGGGCCA
Organism: Pluvialis apricaria; assembly: GCA_017639485.1. Classification (NCBI taxonomy): domain Eukaryota; kingdom Metazoa; phylum Chordata; class Aves; order Charadriiformes; family Charadriidae; genus Pluvialis; species Pluvialis apricaria. The sequence goes on from CM030024.1 coordinate 5,986,300, forward strand.
TCTTTGGCTTCCCCTGCATTGTGTCCCCCTTATTCCAGGGCTCCCACATCCCAGCGCTCCCCTCTCTGCTGCAGGTGCTTCAAGGACTTCCAGCTGCAGCGAGCCAACAAGATGGAGCTGCGAAAGCAGCCGGAGGACGTGAGCGTGGCAAGGCGGACTGAATTTTACTTTGCCCAGGCACGCTGGCGCCTGACTGAGGAGGACGGGCAGCTGGGCATCGCCGAGCTGGAGCTCCAGCGCTTCCTTTACAGCAAGGTACCGAGCCGGCTGGTGGCACCCGCCGCCCCCGAGTGGGGCCTGGGACGTGCCAGACTGATGGGTCTGTTTGCGCAGGTCAACAAATCTGATGACACGGCTGAGCATCTGCTGGAACTGGGCTGGGTCACGATGAACAACCTCCTGCCCAACGCTGTGTACAAGGCAAGTGGCAGCCTAGGGGAGCAGCCCTGCACCCTGGGGACCCTCAAGTGGCCTGGCCGGGATGGCCTGTCCTCACCCCAGCCACCCGTCCTCTTCCCTGCAGGTGGTGCTGCGTCCCCAGAGCTCCTGCCAGTCCGGCCGGCAGCTGGCACTGAGGATCTTCAGCAAAGTCCGGCCGCCCGTGGGAGGCATCTCCATCAAGGAGCACTTTGAGGTGTCAGGGCTGCGCCGGGAGGTGGCAGGGTCCCCGCGGGGTGCAGATGGCGTGTGCCCAGCTCTGACACACCTCTTTCCCTCAGGTGAACGTGGTACCCCTCACCATCCAGCTCACCCACCAGTTCTTCCACAGGATGATGGGTTTCTTCTTCCCTGGTCGCAATGTGGAGGAGGAGGAGGTGGGGGATGAGGAAGACAAGTCCAAGCTGGTGACAACAGGTGAGATGTTCATGGTGACCCTCCTCCCTGACTCCTGAGGGATGTCCCTGAGCAGCTCTGGCTGCCTGTCCAGGATATGTTTGTGGGCAGCTGCTGGTGGGCCACGTGTTGAGGAACCGGGACTTGTGGTCTCCCCTGTGGGCAGGGAGCCGTTGTGGGGGGATCTGGGTCGTGGCTGACCCCCAGCCGGACACCAGCTACCGCCTCCCACCCTGTTTGTCCCAGGGATCCCTGTGGTGAAGCCACGGCAGCTGATCGTGGCCGATGACTCGCTGGGCCCGGGGAAGGGAGTCACTCAGGGACTGAATCGGACGTCAGGGGTCAGAAGATCATTCCGTAAAGCACCTGAGGTACCTCCTGCTGCCTTGAGGGGGGAATCTGGGAGAGCCCTGCTGCAGAGCCGGTCTGTTTTCCCTCGGCTGCAGGGCTGGGCAGCCATGTCCTCCCCCCACTTGCCTGTCCGTTTTCTCCTGCTCCTTCCCACCATGAGGATTTGCATCTTTTACAACCAAGCACCTGCACGCTTGGTGGGATCCCTGCAGCATCTCATTTTCCTAACACTGTGACAGCTCTCACCTCCCCCCCGATGAAGCAATGCCATGGCGTAGTGCCTGGCTGTCCCTTCCCCGCTGGTTCCTGGCTGTGTCCCCTCTCCTTCCCTTCTGCTCATGGCTCCTGCTCTGTCCCCAGCATCCTGTGGATGACATAGACAAGATGAAGGAGCGCGCGGCCATGAACAACTCCTTCATCTACATCAAGATCCCGCAGGTGCCACTCTGCGTCAGCTACAAGGTGCGGGGCTGGTGGGATGGGGTGTGCTGGGGATGGGACATGGCCCCTCCGGTGAGGGGTGGCCTGGGTCATCGTCCCATGCTGCCTGACACCCCTCTGACACCCCTCTGACACCCCTCTCACCCAGGGTGAGAAGAACAGCGTGGACTGGGGCGACCTGAACCTGGTGTTGCCATGCCTGGAGTACCACAACAACACGTGGACGTGGCTGGACTTCGCCATGGCGGTGAAGAGGGACAGCCGCAAAGCCTTGGTAGCACAGGTACGTGGGACACCATCCCGCAGTGCCTCCTTCCCGCTCGCAGGGAGGCTGCCGGAGCGGGAGGTGGTAACCCCACAGCGGGCGGCACGTTCTCCGGAGCGGGAAGCAGCCGCGCTGGCTCAGCAGCTCAGGCTCTTACCCACGCCGAGGGGCCTGGGTGCGGCCATGGGGTGCTGAGCCCCCGAAATCCCGGGGTAGGTGATTAAAGAGAAGCTACGCCTGAAGCCGGCGGCGGGCGCGGAGGCCCGGGGGAAGCTGGAGAACAAATCGGACGGGACCATCCAGCAGCAGGAGGAGGACGAGAAGGCGCGTCTGCTCATCGGGCTGAGCGTGGGCGAAAAGAATCCCAGCAAAAAGTCGATCTTCGGCAGGCGCAAATGAGAGGGCAGCACCCGGCAGGCCGGGAAGGGACTTGGGGGTGCCCCATGCTCCCCCCTCCGGAGGGGCACCCCTATGGCGGGGTGGGGGGAGCCATGCTGCTCGGCGCGGCGAAGCCCCAAGCGGGGGTTAGCCACGTGCAGGCCCCCGGCAGCCCTGTCGTGGCGGGACAGGGGTGCAGCAGCACGGGGATGTGGGGTGCGGCGTGCTCTGGGGCCGCTTCGTGGGGCGCAGACCCCCGTGCCAAGGTCTCCCGTGAGCTTCCCCCCCCCCCCCCCTGCTGTGCGGGTGCTGGGCCCGGCGAAGCAGCAGGATCGCTCCAGGCTGGGAGAAAGGGGAACGGAAGAGAGTTTAAATAAAAGAGTTTTTAATTTGGAACAGCTTTGGGCCGGCGGCTCGTTACTCACCTCCTCGTTGGTGTCGCAGTGCTGCGCTCGGTGCCACCCCACCCGCTGTGGCATCTCCCCCCGCCCCCCCCCTGTGCCCTTCCCTGGGGACACCCGTTTTGGGGGCTTGGGGCTCCCTGGCACCGTCCTCCGTGTCCCCAGGCTCAGCCGCTGCTGCTCGTCCCTCTCCCGTCTCCTCTGTGATCCCGTCGGTTCCCGGGGCTCAGCGGGGAGCTACCGGTACCCTACCGGTACCCTGGGGGCTGCAGCAAGTGGGGTTCAAAGGGAGGATGAGTGGTTGAAGGGGGAACCCCAAAGCGTGCGAGGGGGGCCGGGGGGGGGTCCCGGGGTGCACAGCCGGTGCCAGGAGGAGCCCCGGTTGCAGGGGGTTGTCCCGGGATGCGCTCCCGGGTGCAGGAGAGGGTGGGGGGGAGCAGCCCCGGTGCCCATCCCCGTGGCGGGGGGTGGTCGGGGCGGGGCGGGGCGGGGCGGCGGGGTTATGTAAAGCGGCGGATTACCGGGGCCCGGTCCCGGGGCGCGGCCGGGCGGCGCCGTGATGGGAGCAACGAGCAGCGGCCCCGGCCCGGCCCCGGTGCGGCCCCCCCAGGTGCGTGCGGCGGCGGTCCTGGGGGTCCCCCATCACCCCGGGCACCCCCCGTCCCGGGGTCCCGCCGCTCCGCTGACGCTGTGTCCGTCCCTCCCCCGGTTCCGCAGGGCCGTGCGGTGGGGTCGTGGGTACGGGCGCTGCTGGGCCGAGCCGGGACGGTACCGGTACCGGGGTCGGGGCTCGCCCTGGCCCCGCGGGGTCCCGCCGAGGAGCCGCCGGTACCCGGGTGGCCGCTACCGCAGCTCGTCTCGCTTTTCCTGCCGGAGTTCCCCGTCCGCCCCTCCGCCCGCCAGCAGCAGCTCAAGGTGCCGTCCCGGGGCCCCCTTCACCCTCTTATCGGGGTCCCGGTGCATCCTAACGGGGTCCCCGACCATCCTACCGGGGTGCCGGTAACATCCCGCCCCCGGTAGCCCCGAACGCCTTAACGGGTTCCCCCTCGCACTCCGTACCGGGGTCCCTGCACGTCCTACCGGGGTCCCCCAGCGCCCGGTGTGTCCTCCCCGAGCCTCCTCCCGCGCCGTCCGTGCATCCCGCGCCGCCATCCCGGGAACACCGACCGTCTTACCGGAGCTCTCCTCGCATGCTGTCCCTCCGCATCCCACCGGCGTCCCCGGGCCGTCCCATCGGGTCCCCTTCTACCCCCGCCGGGTCCCCGTGCCCTGTGTCGAGTCTCTGTACGTCCTACTGGGGTCCCTCTGTACCCTAACGAGGTCCCCGCGCGTCCTACCGGGGTCCCGTTCATCCCGCCAGCATCCACAGCCGCCGCGCGGGGGTCCCTGTGTCCCTGTCCCCGTGTGCCACGCACTGCGTCCCCATGCATCCCAACTGGGGGCCCTATTGGGTCCTCCTGGTCCCCACCGCTTGCCTTGGGTGCCCTGTGCCACCCCACCTCACCCCACGCAGGACCCCACACCCTGTCCCACCCTGATGCCGTCTCTGTGGGGTGCTCAGACCCTGCTCCCCCCTTCTCCCCCCCCCCCCAGATCCTGGGCTTCGTGGCCAAAGGCTCCTTTGGGACCATCCTCAAAGTGCTGGACTGCGGGCGGGAGAAGGTCTGCGCCGTGAAGGTGGGTGCTGCCCCCAGGGGCCCGTGGGTGCCCCCACCTGCCTCTGGCCCCCACTGACGGCCCCTTGCCTCTCCCCCCCCGACCCCCCAAGGTCGTGCCCAAAGTGGAGGTGCTGCGCCGTGACACCCTCAAGCAGTGCAAGGAAGAAGTCAGCATCCAGGTGAGGAGGGGGCCAGAGGGGACCCCGGCCGTGGGGATGGCAGGAGGCCGTTGGGGCTGCGGGGGGAGAGTGGCAGGAGTGGGGTCCCTGGCCCCCCCCCCCCCCCCCCCCGCCTCCCCCCCCCCCCCCAGGGGCCGCTCACCCTCTCTGCTTTGTGTCCCCAGAGACAGGTCAGGCACCCGTTTGTCCACGGGCTGGGGGACAGCTGGCAGGGCCAGCGCCACCTCTTCATCAGTGAGTGACCATCTGCCCGTGGGCTCGCCCCAGCCTCCCCCCCCCCCCTCCCCGCTCCGCTCGCGCACGTGTCCTTGCCGCCCGCACACGTGTCCCCGCACACGCGCACGCTCCCCCCGTGCTGCCCGCTGCCCTGCGGGGATCCAGGCGCTCGGCTGCTGGCTGGGGACGAGGGGACAGGGATGGGGACGAGCTGCAGTGGGGCAGGCACCGGTGTCGGGGTGAACGAGGCCCTAGTGCCAGCCTGGCCCCAGTGGCCCTGATGGCTGTGCCACCTCGGTGCCCACGTAGCTTGCGTGTTGCCAGTGCCTGTGTGACCCCGGGGACTGTGTCACTTTGGTAACCATATGGCCACAGTGCCTGTGCCGCCTTGGAGCTCATGTGGCCCTGGTGCTTGCTTGTTCCCAGTACCCACAGGGCTCTGGTGCCCATGTCACCGTGGTACATGGCCCCGGTACTTGCATGCTCCCATGTCACCTAAGTGGTTCTGGTACCCATATTGAATCTTGTGCCACTGTGATGCGAGTGTGGTCCTGGTGCTCGTGCCACCTTGCTGCCCTTATGGCCCCAGTGCTTGCATCACGTCGGTGCATGGCCCTGGTGCCCATGACACCTTGGTGCATGGCTGCAGTGACCCCCTGTGCCCATGCCACCCTGGTGCCCATGCCCCTCGTGCCAGCGCGGCCCCTCGTGCCAGCCCGTTGGTAAGGCACGTCGACCGTCCCGCCAGTGTGCACCTACTGCAGCACCGGAGACCTGCACGCACTGTGGCGCACCGCCGGGTGCTTCGCCGAGGCCACCGTCCGCCTGTTTGCTGCCGAGCTGGTGCTGGTGCTGGGTGAGTGGCCTGCTGTGCTGGGGACGGCCACCACTGTCCCCACCAACAGGGACCTGCAGGCAGGGTCAGCTGTCCCCGGGGGTGGGCAGCTGCCTGCTGGGTGCCGCGGGGGTGGCAGTGGGCACCACGCTGGGAGGGGACACACCACTCTGATGGCTCCGTTTTCTCCGCAGTGTATCTCCACGACCTGGGCATCGTGCACAGAGACGTGAAGGTGGGTGGCAGCGGGGCTGGGGGGCTGTAGGATGGGGTGGGGGGCGGTCTCTGAACCCCCTGGCATGGAGAGGCCACCCCAGTACCCATCTTGTTTCAGATGGAGAACATCCTCCTGGACGAGAGAGGTAAGAGTCTGGTGGCGCTGGTGTGAGGCCATCCCGCCCGTGGGGATGCCCTGTTCAGCGGGATACCCCATCCATGGGGCCCCCACGCAGTGTCTCACCCCACAGGACACCTCAAGCTCACCGACTTCGGCCTCTCCCGGCACCTGCGGTGGGGCGAGCGAGCCCACACCATCTGTGGCACCCTGCAGTACATGGGTAAGGGGGCAGTGGGGGGCTGTGGTGGGGGGCACAGCTCCCCACCGTGCACTCATCTGCTCATCCCCGCAGCCCCAGAGGTGCTGAGCGGGGGACCCTACAGCCATGCAGCCGACTGGTGGTCCCTAGGAGTCTTGCTCTTCGCCCTGGCTAGTGGGGAGGTGAGGACTGGGATGGTGGGGGGGGATAGAGGTACCCTATGGAGCCCCTAAATTCGCTCCCTGTCCCCCCAGTTCCCTGTGGCGCCAGCGGGGGACCATGTGGCCATGCTGGAGCGTGTCAAGCAGAGCAGCTACGAGAGCCCACCTACGGTCAGCCCCACGCTGGCCCGGCTGCTCGCCGAGGTAACGCTCCCACCTGGATTTCGGGGTCCCCAGGCTGGATGCCAGGGTCCCCGCCACTCACTGTCCTCCCTCCGTCCCCAGCTGCTGTGCCACAACCCCCTGCACTGCCTGCGCTACCTCCACCACTTCCAGGGCCACCCCTTCTTCCGCGGGGTGGCCTTCGACGCTGACCTGCTGCAGAAAGACCCGGTGGCGGTGGCCATGGCCCCCCGTCCCCCTGAGCAGCCCCCAGCCGACCCCGCCACCTTCGCCGACTTCGACTGCGACCTCTCTGCCGCCGCTGCCGTCCCCCCGGCGCGGCCCTGGCCTGGCTGAGCCAGCGCGGCCGGGACCCCCGCCATCGCTCAGGGACATCCCCCCTCCCCACACACCTACACCCCCCCCCCGGCAGCGGGTCGGACCCTGCTGGGCCAGGTCCCCCTGACCCCAACGCTGTACCTCTCCCCGCGGGAGCAATAAACCCGGGAGCCGCGGGCACCGCTGCGGGTGCTGCGCTGAATCCTGAGGGACCCCCGGGGGGGGTGTGGGGCTGATCCTCACCCCCCCCCCACCGCGGGTAGGGGTCGGGGCGGGCCTGGGGGACAGTGCAGGGCTGGTTTCCCCCGGGACAGGCGCTGGGGAGGCCGCGGGGTCCGGGGGGAGCTCAGCCGTCCCCCCCGTTTTCCCCCCGCTGCGCGCCGCGCTCGGCGCTGCACAGCGCCGTAGGGGCGGGGCCTCGGCCGAGGCCACGCCCACTCCCCGGCCGTAGCCCCGCCTCCAACAACCGCCCCCTCCCGGCGGAGTGACGCGTGCGCGCCGCAGCCAATCGGAGTGACGCGTGCGCGCCGCAGCCAATCGGAGCGGCGCGTCGTTTTCAAACGGGCGGTGGCGGTAGCGCGCGGGAGGGGCGGGACCGGAGCGGAGCCGAAACCGAGAGCGGAGCCGGGACCGGGACCGGGACCCGGATTGGGCCATGCGGGCGGCACAGACCCCCGCCGTGAGTGCGGCACGGGGCCGGGGGGCTCGGCGGGGGGGGGGGGGACACGGATGACGTCCCCGGTTTGGGCGTCCGGTGGGGTGGGGGGGAGAACCCCGGGGGTGCGGGGGGGGGGGGGGGAAGTCCCGGTGGGGCGGCCCCGACCGTGCGGGGTTGGCCGGGGGGGTGGCGGGTCCGGTGGGGACCGGAGCGCTCCCGGTCTATGTGTGTGTGTGTTTTGGGGGGGGGTGGGGGGGAAGCTGCTGCCGGTAGTGCCGCCGGTGACCCCCGGTGCTCTCGTTCCCCCCTCCCCCCCCGCCCCTCAGGCGCAGCAGCGGCCCCGGCGCGCCCCCCTGCAGGAGCTGCGGCTGCAGCCGGGCGCCGAGCGCACCACCCTCACCCCGCTGCTCCGCCGCCTGCGGCTCAAGGTCGGTGTGGGACCGGGGGGGGGGAACCGGGGAGGGGGGACGAAGGCTTCGGGAGGGTGGAGGAACAGGAAGGGGTGCTGGGGTGTAATGGAACTGGGGATAGTGGGACGCGGTGGGGGGGGATTCCAGGGTAGAGGGGGGACGGGTATAAGCACTGGGGTGGGGGAAGTGGGGAGGCTGAGGGAAACGGCTATGGGGTGCGGGGGGGAAGGGCAGGGCAGCCCTGACCCCCCACCCCCTCTAAATGTCCTGTAGGACCATGACTGTGCCACCCCAGTGTCCTGCACCCCGAGGCCCCCTAGGACTACCACCCTGGGACCCAGAACATCAGGGACCTTTGGGAATCCCACCCTAAAGCCTGGCGCCCCCAAGCCCCCCAGCAATCCCACCCTGCTGCCCGGTGCCCCGCAGCCCCCCAGCAGCACCAGCCTGGAGCCCCCCGGCAGTTCCACTCTAGGGCCCAGCACCCCAGAGTCCCCCAGCAGCACCGCGCCGGCCTCACCGTGCAGTCCCGCTCCAGGGCCCAGCACCCCTGAGCCCCCCGGCAGCACTGTGCCTGCCCCCATGTGTAGCTCCATCCTGGGGCTGTGCACCCCGGAGCCCCCCAGCAGCACCGTGCCAGCCACCCTGTGCAGCCCCATCCCACTTCCCAGCACCCCGGAGCCCCCCAGCAGCACCGTCCCAGGGCCCAGCGTCCTGGAGTCTCCTGACAACACCGTGCCGGCCCCTACGTGTGACTCCATCATGGGGCCGTGCACCCCTGGACCCCCTGATAGCACTGTGGCAGCCCCCACATGTAGCCCCATCATGGGGCCATGCACCCCTGAGCCCCCCGAGAGCACCGTGCCGGCCCCCACGTGTAGCTCCATCCTGGAGCCGTGCACCCCTGAGCCCCCCGAGAGCACCGTGCCGGCCCCCACGTGTAGCTCCATCCTGGGGCCGTGCACCCCTGAGCCCCCCGAGAGCACCGTGCCGGCCCCCACGTGTAGCTCCATCCTGGGGCCGTGCACCCCTGAGCCCCCCGAGAGCACCGTGCCGGCCCCCACGTGTAGCTCCATCCTGGGGCCGTGCACCCCTGGGCCCGCCGAGAGCACCGTGCCGGCTCTCCTGTGCAGCCCCATCCCAGGGCCCAGCACCCCGGAGCCCCCCGGCAGCGTCACCCCAGCTCCCTGCACCCCTGGGCCCCCTGGCAGCGCCAGCCTGGCCTCCTGCACCCCAGGGCCCCCCGGTACCAGCTCCACCCCGCAGGAAGCTCCCTTCCACGGCTGGCGCATGGTGCCTGCCGACCTTTCCTGCAGCCCCATGGCCACCGAGCCCTCGGCTGGAGATGGCAGTGCGGGTCTCTCGCCTTGCCAAGACACCCCTGAGGGGGCCCAGTCCCCAGCTCCTGCCCCCCCAGAGCAGGGTGCCCCCGAACCCCCTCCCACCGAGGCAGATAGGTCAGAGCATGCCAGATTGGAGGCAATGGCCACCCCCGTCCCCTCGCCCAAGGTGGCCCCGGGTGCTGTGTCCTGGGTGTTGCCGCTGGTGTGGCTGGAGAAGAGCCTCAACGCCTCGTCCCTGCTGGAGTCCCTGCGGCACAGCCTGCCCTTGCCCATGCCATGGCGGGATGCCGGCACCAGCGTCACCCCCGTGGCCACCACGGTCGCCGGCACCAGCGTCACCCCCGTGGCCACCACGGTCGCTGGCACCAGCGTCACCCCCGTGGCCACCGCGGTCGCCGGCACCAGCGTCACCCCTGTGGCCACTGCGGTTGCTGGCACCAGCGTCACCCCCGTGTCCACCGCGGTCGCCGGCACCAGCATCACCCCCATGCCTACTGCGGTCACCGGCACCTTCATGACCCCCCGGGACCTACGGGAGAGGAGCACGAACACGTCGGTGGGTGGCCCCCTCTGCGCCAAGGACAGCGCTGCCGAAACGGACTCCCTGCTCTGGCAGTAAGTGTGGGGATGTGCCCCTGCTCGGACGGGGCTGTGGCACCCGCAGGCTGTCCCTTCCCCAAGCTCCATCTCTCTCTGTCCCCAGCTGTCCCCGGGAGCAGCTGAAGTCCCTGCCGCGGGCAGAGCTGGAGGGGCGGCTGGAGAGCACCCTCATCATCATGGAAGCCCTCTCCCTCCGGCTGCGTGACTGGCAGGAGAGCCAGCGGCCGCTGGCTGGCGTGGGGCCGGCCGAGCAGAGGGACATGCTCACGCAGACGGATGTCACCCACCCCAAAGGGGTAAGAGTCCTTGCCGGGGTGATGCCACCCTGTTCCCTGCGGCCTCGGTGCCGTGATGGTGCCCGCGTGCTGCCGGCGGGATGGTGGTCCCAGCTGCACCGCAGCCCGGTGGAGCAGAAGTAAAGCGGTGCTGCTGCGGCACAGCACGGCATCACGCGCCCGGTGCTGCTCCGGCCGCGTTATCGCGCTTGGCTCAACCCGCTGAGTTTGCTGGATTTGAACCCTTTGTGCGGGGAAACATTCCTGGCACACATGGGGAGGAGGGGGGGGGGGATGCACAGGAGGTGTCACAGCCAAATGGCTCTCGCTGGACCCCAGGGTGGAGCGGGGTTGGTGCGAAGCCCCCTCTGCTCTGCCGGGATGCCCGTAGGAGGAGGAGATCTACCACAACCTCTACCTCGAGCTGTGGAGGAAAACGGAGGCTCTGCAGCGGCAGCAGGGAGCAGAGCAGGACCTGCAGCGGGAGCTGGAGGTGGCCGCTGCGGGGATGGTGAGTCTTGGCTGGCTGACGCGTCATGAGTGCGCCAGGTCTCAGCCGGGCACGCGTGTGCCCGGTGCTGCCTGTGCCAGCTCCGGGAGCGCTGCCTGAGTGCCGGTGTCCTTGTCCCTTCCCCAGAGCGCCTGGAGCAGGCAGTGCCTCTTGTTTCGGGATCTCGCAGATGCTGCCTTTCAGAGCTTGCAGGATGAGCAGGGAGCACTCTCCCAGGAGGTGAGCCCCCGCGCAGCCAGGCTGAGCCCCTCTCTCCCCTGGGTTTTGGGAGACACTGGTGCTGCTGGCGCACGTGGCAGCCATCAGCTATACCCAGTGCCTCCCGGCACTGTCTCCTCTCGCAGCAGGAGCAGGCGAGGACCCTGGTGTCGCGGTGCCGGGCCATGCTGGTGAGCGTGCCCGGCAAGCTGCGGAGCTGCCTGGAGGAGCGGGATGCCATGAGACAGCGAGCGGACGAAGCCCTCCGAGCCAAGGAGGAGGTATGGGGGCAGCCAGTGTGGGGGGGTCAGGGCAGGCTCTGCTGTCACCATGCCTTTGGTGGGGCATCCTGCATCTGCCCATCTCTTGGGGGTGAAGGTCTCCCTGCCATCCCAGGGACAATGCAATGTGGCCCTGCAAGTGCTTGTGGCTGCCTGGGGTGGCTGGAGATCTCAGGATGGGTTTTTGGCTTGGGCCATGTCCCGCTGGGAGTGGGAACAGCAGCACGTGGGGATGGCTCCTGGGAGTTGCCCCTCGTTCAACACCGTCCCTGGAGCAGTGTTCTTCCCTCGGCAGGGAGACCGCTTCCTGGAGGCCTTCCGTGCCCATGCCAGTGCCCAGATCAGTGCCCGCGACCAGAGCCTGGCCTCCCAGCGAGAGCTGGGCACGCTGCTGGTGGACACCATCGACCAGCAGGTACTGAGCGGGTGGGCACCTTCAGCTGCCTCCCGCCTGGGGGCCTGGAAGGGCATCCCCATGTCCTGAGCTTGGGTGATGCTCTGAGCAACAGTCTGTGATGGGCTTGGGTCCACCAGAAGTTTCTTGGCGCTGCTGCTGGAAAGCTGACGCAGATCCGCCCTCGGGACTGGTGCTCACCTCCCTCCACAGCCACTGAATGTGGCACTTCCACCATGGCAGGCGCTGACCCGTCTCTCCTGCCCCACAGGCATCCCTGGCTGCCGAGGCTCAGTCTTTCCGGGAATTCATAGATGTCACCTTTAAAAACCTGGAGGAGGAAAGGAGAGCCCTGGACACGGAGGTGAGGGATGTGCCGGTGGGGGGGGGCCGACGGTGGGCTCAGCCCCTCGCCTCCCTGCCAAGCGCGGTGCAGGCTTGGTGCCGCTTCACTTTGCCTTGGAGCCCTTTGTGCCCCGGGTACCACGGGCAGGCCCTGGTCACGCAGTGGGGCAGTGCCACCAGCTGTGCCGCTGGCTCGGCTCTGAGGCTGGCAGTGCCATGCTAAGCTCTGCCTGGTGCTGTCTCCCCCTCCCCTCGCAGCGGGAGGAGGTGAGGACCCTGGTGTCACGGTGCCGGGCCATGCTGGAGAACGTGCCCAGCAAGCTGCGGGACTCCCTGGAGGAGCGGGATGCCATGAGGCAACGAGCGGATGAAGCCCTTCAAGCCAAGGAGGAGGTAGGGGGTTGCCTAGTGCTGAGCGGTGTCTGGGGTGCTCCCCCTGCATCCCGGCTGACCCCAGGCACGGAGTGACTTGGGGGGGACCCCTTGGTGTGGGAGCAGCCCAAAGTGAGCCCGGAGGGGACGGTGTCTCTGCAGGCATCCTGCCAGCTGGAGGAGACCTCAGTGGCCCTGCGGGACGCGTTGGCTCAGCTGGAGCAGCTGACGGTGGCCAACTCGCGCCTCAGCACAGGTAGGAGGGGTGTGACACGGGGGCTGGAGCTGCCTCTGTTTCTGCTGCCATCGTCCCCACCGTTCTGATGGCTCTTGCCCCTTGCAGACCTGAGCACCCTGATGACAAATTTGGCCAACCTGGAGCAGGAGCGGGATGCGCTGCAGCAGGAGAACGAGAAGCAGTGGGAGGAGATGGCCTGGTGGGTCTGAGCCCTTGGGGGCAGGGTATTGCCCTCCAGACACATGATAGCCACCTCCTGCCACCCCTCGCCCCCAAAATGTGGCACCTCCTGACCCCGTCCCGTCCCCACAGGCTGTCGCAGCAGCGGGACACCCTCCAGCGGGAGTGCAATGGGCTGTTACAGGAGCTGCGGGAGGCCACCGAGTGCCGGGAGGTAGGAGCTGCCTGACCCTGCCCACGCCATCACGCGCTGCCGGTCCCCGTCACGGCCCGGCGGGGGATCGCTGGCGGCCGGCCAGGAGCGGGATTAGCCCTCCCACGGCAGGGGGGGATGAGCGCGGCGAGGGCGGTTGACATCCCGCACGTAGCGCTGCTCTCCATCCTGCCCGGCGGCGGCTCCTGGGCAGGGGCGGGTGACAGCTCTTCAGGATAATTCCCCTGGCTGCAGCCATGGTGCTGTCCCTGAGGCTGTCCTGTGTCCCCGGGAAACCGCTGGGGTTGGTCTGTTAGGGACAAAGCTGCCCCTAACTGGAAAAAGCACCCCGAGGTGTGGGAGGGACCACGCTGGGGGGTCCCAATGGTCCCCCTCGGGTCTCTGGCTGGCTGCTCATGGCTCTGTCCCCCCACCCTCTTGCAGTTCCTCGACCAGGAGAACCGCATGTCCCGCACACAGCTGCTGGAGGTGGAGGCCAAGCAGAAGTCCTCGCTGGCCGCCCTACAGGAGCGCAACCTGCAGTACGAGGAGCTGATGGACTCCCACCAACGCCTGCGGTACTGACCCTGCTCGCTGCCTCCGCTTGAACTCCTCTATTTTGGGAAATCGAGACCCTCCTGGGGGGTTGGGGACACACAGGGGGATGTGGCTCCAGTCACTGCTGCCCAGGCGGGTGGAAGAAGCCCGGTAGACACCTCATCTTGGGGGAAGCCACCTAAATCTGTGGGGTTTGCACCCCCTTGGGTCAGGGTGGGAGGCAGGCATGTGAAATATCCCCATGCCACGCTGAGGAGGGGGAACGCCGCTCCCACTGAGGCTGACGCCATCCCGCAGGGAAGAGCAGGCTGCCCTCAGCCAGGAGCTGGAAAGCACCAAGGCCGAGCTCCGCGACTTACAGCTCAAGAGGGACAAAGTCTCCTGGTGCTCCATGGACATCACCGAGAGCAAGATGCGGCTGCAGGAGCTTGCCGACTGCCTCAGGGCTGCTCTGCAAGAGGAGGTAGGATCCCTGTCCTAGACAGGATCATCCTGGACAAGGACAAGGATGTGGCCTGGGGGACAGGGGGTGGTGTCAGACCCCTGTGGCTCTCCATGGAGTGGCTTTGAGGACCTCCCCTGGTCATTGGGGCAGTGCAGAGCTCTCGCAAGCCGTACTCTGGTGCTTGTGCTCTCCCTCCCCTCTGAAGGATGACGATGCCCCATCAAGAAGCAGAGCCTGGACCCCAGCTCCACGGACACCGAGCTGGCAGACACCCCACCGTGCGTGGACTCCAGCATACCGCACGCCAGCACGCCGCACCCCGTACCGTGCCGGGGACTCCTTTGTGGGCAGTGTCCTGAAAGCGGTGTCGGGGAAAGGTGAGCTGGTACCCGCCTGGCTGGTTCCTGGGGGGAAGTGTCCCTGCGTGGGGATGGGCATTGCTCCCTCCCGTGCTGGGGACGTGCTGGGCGAGGAGGAGATCCCAGTGCTGTACACCATTCCCATGCCTTTCCTTGTGGATTCCCTGGTTGTGGCAGCTGTGGAGTAGGTCATGGCTCCTGTGAGCAGGCGGGGTCTTCTCTGAGCTCCCCGGGGTGGATGGGTGCGTGGGTGGGCTCTGGTCATGTAGGGCTGCGCACAGCACCTCTGCCTTCTCCTCTCACAGACCCTGATGAAACTGTCGGACGTGGGAGTGCATTTACCAGGGACAAACCTGCTTCTACACCAAAGCCAACGGGTACTGGGACTGTCACCCTGCCCTGGACCCTGCTCCAAAGCTGCAGGGCTGCCTGCACGGGGGGGACGAGCAGCCATGCCTTCCTGTTTGGCTCCGTGTCCCCTGGGGCTGATGTTCCCTCCGTGCTGCTCATGAGCTTCTGCCCTGCCCGCAGTGCCCGAGGACGGTCTACTGGAGAGCGCGAAGGAGCTGCGAGCAGTGGTCTCCGACCTCACCATGCTGAGTTGCCGCATCCAGAACCTGGAGCAGAGCGAGTTCAAGGCGCTGCAGATAAAGATGTGAGTTCAGTGGGGGCTGGTGTTGAGGGCCGGGCATAGACATGGCCAGGCATGCTCTCCTGGGCACGGTATCTCCTGCGGGAAGCCTGTCTGAGGTCTGCCTCTCACCCCAGCTCTGGATTAGACCTCTCCTGCCATGGCTAAGAAGGGCTTTTTCCAGCTGGCTGGGCTGGTGCGTTGGCCTCTCCTGCCGTGGGGTTGGTGGGATGCCCAGGAGAAGGGGTTTGGTGCTAGGCATCACGTTCCCTACTGGCTCAGCCCCACTGTCCTCTCCCAGCTCCAGCCTGCAGTTCCAGCTGGAGACAGTGACAGCCGAAAGTCAGGAGAAGTTGGATGCCCAGGCTGCCACCATCACCAAGCTGAACAAGGCGCTGAGGGGCAAGCTAGAGGTGAGCCGGTGCCAGAAGTGGGCCAGCACTCACCCCAGGGCAGAGCCGAACTGGGACGGGCGCTGATCTAGGACACGGAAAAATCTGGGTGACCGGCTCTGGTGATGCCCCATGGGTGCTCCTGGCTCGTCTGACCTTCTCGAACATGAGAAAACCTGCTCCCTCCCAGGGTACTGGGGGTGGCCAGGGCTGGGCACTGTGTGACACTGCTTCTTTTCCCCCCGCAGAATGAGAAGGAGCTGCAGGACGTGGTGAAACGGCAGGAAGAGAAGATGCTGCAACTCATTGACAAGAGCGGGGAAGTCACGGTGTGTGACGGGGGTCCGGTCGGGCTGCACGCCTGGGGGGTGCCAGCCGTGGGACCCCTCTCAGCATCTCCTTTCTCCCCGCAGAGGCTGAAGGGAGAGGTCTCCCAGCTGAAGCGCTCGCTCCAGCGTGCGGAGACGGAGGCCAAGGTGCTGTGGGAGGAGATGCGGGGGCAGGAGCACAAGGTGGACACTACCTACGTCCAGGAGCGAGTCCTGCTGCGGCAGGAGGTGAGGCAGGGGCGCTACCAGGGCTGAGGGCTTCTCGTGTCACCACCTCTCTGTGGACAGGGGCCCTCTCCAGACCCCTCTCCTCGAGCAGGCAACCAGCGGGATGGCAGGGGAGGGTCCCCCCACCCCAGGGCTCTTGCCCCACAGTGAGCTCTCAGCGGTGCTCGGTCTTTGCAGGTGGACAAACTGCGGCTGCTGCTCCTGGAGAAAGAGGATGAGAATCTGCTGCTCTCCGACAAGTACCAGGAGCAGGTATGGGGAGCCCCGAGGGGCTGCCCTGGCTCTGGTCCCCTCTCCCTTCTCGGCTGGTCCCTGCCCAATTTTGGGGTAGGTTCATGACTGGCATCTCCCACTGCAGGTCCGAGGGCTGGAGATGAGGCTCCATCACACTCAGAAAGTGCTGAGGACCCACGAGGAGATGCAGGAGAAGATGAAAGAGGTGAGGTTTTGTGGTTCATCGCTCTCACCCTTGCTGTGACTGCAGCAACCCAAACCCTCATCCCAAACGCTGTCACTAACGCTGCTGCTGTCCCCAGGTCCTGTCGTCCGTCCCTGATGTGGCAGCGGGCTGCCAGGAGCTCCCCAGCCTGCTGCAGTACTTGGGCCTGAAGCCGGGCAGTGGCAGCAGGGAAGCTGCCGAGCCGCTATAGCCTGTAGCCTGAAACCTTCCTGTTCCTAAGGCTGTAATTATGTATTGAATAAAGTTTTGTTGGCTTTTCACCCTGCCTGCTGCATGGATGCAGGAAGCTTCTGGTGCCCTGGGTGGGGACAACTCGTCCAGCCTGTGCCGGCTCTGCCTGCTCCGTCTCCGTCACGGGGCTGCAGGCACGGCTCCCTGCCACCTCAGGGCCTCTTCTCCTTGGCGGGGGACACACATACCCCCCCCCCCCCCACTGCTTGCTCTCAATAAGGCACTGCGTTCCCCAGGCTCCCACCCTGCGGCCCTGGCAGCACCCGGGCTGACCTAGCTTCCCTCCCCGGGCCCCCTGCTCCTCCTCCTGCCCTAAATTCCCTCCTGCCTCCCCCTGGGGAGGGTATCGGAGGCTGGATCCTGCCTTCCGGGAGGATCCCCCCCCCATCACGGGGCCGTGGGTCCACACTCCTGTTGCGTGGGGATGATGGTTCCCCTCCCGGCATGGATCCGGCATGCAGCATCCCCTGGGTCCTGGCGAGCTCTGCCTGCCCGGCACTGGGAGCTCTGCCAGCTCCCGCTCCCAGCCCCCCCCTTGGCACCCGCTGCTGCATTGGGGAAGCGGCGGGGGGGGGGCTCCCTCAGGGCCACCCCTGCTCCCAGCACAGCTCCAGCCTCTCCTCCCTCTTTCCCTGCTTAGGGCATCTCCTGCGGGATTCCCCCTCCCGCTGTTCCCGACCCCAAGGATGCTCCCGGCCGCCATGGGGGCCATGCGGCACCTCCCTCCTCCCTCCCGCACGGCCCAAAATAGCAGCGTTCAAACAAGTGCTCTGGTTTTTAATGGCCTGTTTCTTCGGCTGGGGTGGAGGGGGTGGAATCACCTTCCTCTGCCCTCTGCCCCAGCCTTGTCACCCTGTGCGGGGCGGGTGCTGTGCTGGCACCTTTATTTACCCCCCGCACCCAGGAAAAGGAGGTGTTTAGGGTTGCGCCTCAATTTACCGGGTGCGTGGGTGGCTCGTGGGGAAGCAGCACTCCCTGCTCTGCTCCCTGCCATCGCCTCCCTCCCCGCTGTGGCCGTGACCCGGCTGGCAGGGGGTGCGATATGACCCCCCCCCCAAAGATGATGGGGCCGGCAGTGGGGCCCCCAGGCTGTGCCCGGCTCTGGGGATGGGGGGGGGGGAGATGTGTTCCCCTCCCTGGATTAGGGCCATGCCGGGTGGCTGAGCCCTCCTTTTACGGCGGGGATTCAACAGAGCGCGGCCCTTGGCAGCTGGCCCCGTGGGGTGAGCGGGGACACCGCTATTGTCCCCACACCGGCTCCGGGCGGCTTTTCGGGGGGGGGGGGGGGGAACACACCGGTCTCCTGCGGAAGCCCCCACCCTATCCCAGGGGTTCCCGGGGCTCTGCGCTGTCGACGCTTGGACCTCGGTAGCAGAGGTGACGCAGGTTGGGGTCCCTGGTACAGCAGCGGTGGGGTGGCATGGTGGGGTCCCCAACCTGGGGGTGGCACGGGGGGGGGGGGGTGTCGCTGGCCCACAGTGAGGAGAAAGGTCTCTGCCTAATTTGCAGTGGCAAAGCGGGGTGCCCAGCAGCGGCAGGGGGGTGGCGGGGGGAGTCCCTACCCATAGGCGGGCTCCGTGGCGCACAGAGGGGTGGCGGTGGGGGTCCCCCACCAGGGGGTGGCACTGGGGTGGCACTGGGGTCCCTACCCATGACGGGGTGACTCAGTTGAGCCCCTGGCCGGGGAGGGGAGGGGGGGATGCGGTGGCAACAGAGGGGTCCCCAGCCCCCGGGGATTGTCGCCCTGGTGTCCCCACCAGCGGCAGGGATTGTCGCCGGGGGGTGGGGGGGGGTGGGGGGAGGGGAGGCGGTGCGTGCGGCGGCGCCGGGGGGGGTGGTGGTGGTGTGGGGGATGGCGGGGAAGGGGGGGGGGGGGGCGGAGCGGACCGGGGGGGGGAGGAGGAGGAGGAGGGGGGGGGCCGGTCCTACCGGGTGCCGCCCCGCCGGTCACGTAGCTCTGCGGCACCGCAGCCCCATTTACCGCCGGACCGGAGCACGCAGCCCGCAGTCCGCGCCCGCCGCCGCCCGCCCTGCACGGTAAGGGGGAACCGGGAGCCCGGCGTGGTTTGGGGGGGGGGGGGGTGTGTTTATGATCGGGCAGGGGGTGCAGCCGAGAGGACCCCGACGGTGAGAGCCGGGGGTTCCGGGGTGTCTCCGTGCGGCGCCGCCGGCATCCCGGGGGTCGGGCAGGGCTGGGGGGGCTGCGGGGTAGATGGAGCCCCGGGCATGGGGGTGCTGGGGGAGGGGGGAGAGGTGGGAAGCCCGGAGACACCCCCCCCGTGCTGGAGCAGCCCGAGCCCGGGCGGTCCCGACCGGGCGATCGCCGCCCCGGGTGGGGGGGGGAGCACCGACTCCCTGGGACATCCCCGTCCCCGCGGCGGCGCCAGCCCCGGGGTACCCCAGCCCCAGGGCGGGGGGGTGGGGGGTGTCTCTCCCTCCCCAGGTAGCGCCATTCCCGGCGTATTTCCATCCCCTCGGTATCCCCGGTCTATCGCCGTCCCCCGCGTTATCTCCCACCCGGGTTATCCCCGCTCCCGGGGTATCTCCATCCCCGGGACCCCCCCCCCCCCGCCTCACCACCCCCCCCCGTCCCGTTCCCTGTCCCGGTCCCCCGCGGAGCTGCGCTCCCTCAAGATGGCTGGGCTGGGGGCGGGCGAGCAGGCAGCAAAATGGCTGGGAGCTCCCCGGCATCCTCCACGAGGCCCTGCCCGTCCCGGGGTGAGGGCAGCTGCCTGCTGATGGACCCCCCTCCACGGCCCCACTGACGGGCAGGGCCGGGGTCCCATCCCCGTGGGGGTCCCCGGTCCCCGCAGGATACGGGTGCGTGGCGGATGGAGGGGGCCACCCCGCCGGCGCGTGACTCAGCCCCCGTCTCTTCGCAGCCACCCGCCACCATGACGCACCAATACCCCGCGCTGACGGCCGAGCAGAAGAAGGAGCTGTCGGATATCGCGCTGCGTATCGTGGCCCCGGGCAAGGGCATCCTGGCCGCCGATGAGTCCGTAGGTCAGTGGTGGTGGGGGGGGATTTCTGTCCCGCCACCCCTTTTCCCCCATGCCTCAGGCTGATGAGGGTGCTGGGTGCCCGCAGGGAGCATGGCGAAGCGCCTCAACCAGATTGGGGTGGAGAACACGGAGGAGAACCGCCGGCTGTACCGCCAGATCCTCTTCAGCGCCGACAGCCGGGTGAAGAAATGCATCGGGGGCGTCATTTTCTTCCACGAGACCATGTACCAGAAGGCTGATGACGGCACCCCCTTCGTCCAAATGATCAAGGACAAGGGCATCGTCGTGGGCATCAAGGTGTGGGGGGTGTCCGGTGGGTTTGTGGGGTGCTGAGGGTTCTTGGAGGGTGCTGGTGGGTCTCAGCGCCTCCTTCCCTTTCTCTCCACAGGTGGACAAGGGCGTCGTGCCGCTGGCCGGGACGGATGGCGAGACCACCACGCAGGGTAGGTGGAGTGGGTAGGGGGATGGTGGCTGTGGGGTTCGTGGCTGTGGGGCTGACACGCTGCCCGGCAGGTCTGGATGGGCTGTCGGAGCGCTGTGCTCAGTACAAGAAGGATGGGGCCGACTTCGCCAAGTGGCGCTGCGTGCTGAAGATTAGCGACAACACCCCCTCCGCACTCGCCATCATGGAGAACGCCAACGTCCTGGCCCGCTATGCCAGCATCTGCCAGCAGGTACGTGTCTGTGGCTGGGCATCGCCCCCGGGATGGGGATTGACCCATAGGGTGGGTGTTGACTTAAGAGGCCATGTATTGCCCCACAGGCATGGGCAAAGATCTATGGGGCTCAGCATTGCCCCCGTGCCTGGGTATCACCCCGTGGGGCTGGATATCAACCCACGGTCGAGGTAACACCTCACCTGGATGGGCATTGACCCCCTGGACCACGCTTTGCCCCATGGGGTGGGCATCACCTGTGGGATGAGGCATTGCTACACGGGGCTGGGCGTCACCCCACAAACATGGGCATTGCTCTATGGGGCCAAGAATTGACCTTCCTAGGTTGGGCATCAGCCCATGGGGCTGGGCATCACCAGTAAGGGTGGACATGGAACCTCGGGGCTGAGCATTGCCTCCCAGGTCCAAGCATTGGCCCCATGTTACCATGGGGCCAGGGGGATGCCCAGGGACGTCCCCGTGATGGCATCTGCCTGGTGTTTCAGAATGGCATCGTGCCCATCGTGGAGCCAGAGATCCTGCCTGATGGTGACCACGACCTCAAGCGGTGCCAGTACGTGACGGAGAAGGTGAGCAGTGGAGCGGGCAGCAGGGTGGGCACCGTGCCGAGCTGTGCCATGCCGTGCCGAGGGACTCCATGCTGCCTGTTCTCCCCAGGTGCTGGCAGCTGTCTACAAAGCACTGAGTGACCACCATGTCTACCTGGAGGGGACCCTGCTGAAACCCAACATGGTGACCCCCGGGCACTCCTGCCCCACCAAGTACAGCCCTGAGGAGATTGCCATGGCCACTGTGACTGCCCTGCGCCGCACTGTGCCCCCGGCCGTGCCAGGTACTGACACCAGGACGTGGTGGGCACCAGGAGGGGGATGCCCAGTGGCCCTTCTGGTGCCATAACCCCGCTCTCTGCAGGTGTCACCTTCCTGTCTGGGGGTCAGAGTGAGGAGGAGGCTTCCATCAACCTCAACGCCATCAACACGTGCCCGCTGATGCGGCCATGGGCCCTCACCTTCTCCTACGGGCGGGCGCTGCAGGCGTCAGCACTCAGCGCCTGGCGCGGGCAGCGGGACAACGCCACCGCTGCCACTGAGGAGTTCGTCAAGCGCGCAGAGGTGATGGGGATGGCCCCTGCTAGAGAGGGGTGCTGAGGGCTGCGTCCCGTGGGGGGATACCAAGGGCTGTGTCCCAATGGGGTGATGGGGACACCGAGGGCTGTGTCCCTGTGGGAGGGGGTACACTGATGACTGTGCCCTGTGGGATAGGGGATGCTGAGGGCCATGTCCCACAGGGTGACAGGAGACACCAAGGGCTGTGCCCCACAGGACAAGGGATGCCAAGGACCATGGTCCCCGTGGAGGGGACGCAGCCCTCACTGTCTCCCATGGAGACAGTACTGTGTCCCCACAGGGGAAAGGGGGGTGACAAGGGCCAGGTCCCTGTGGGATGTGCCGTGCACCCACCCCTAGGGTGACATGGGACATCCAGGGCTCTGTCCCTGTGGGAAGAGGGATGCCAAAAGCGATGTCCCGTGGGGTGACGGGGGACACCAAGGGTCGTGCCCAGTGAGGTGGGGGACACCGAAGCCTCTGTCCCCATGGGAGGGGGATGCCAAGGGCTGTGTTGTTGCAAGGGCACAGGGACACCAAGGACAATGTCCCCATGGGCTGAGGGATGCCAAAGGCTGTGTCCCCAGGGACTGGGGGACGTGGAGGGCCGTACCCCTTGGGGACTGCTGACATTTCCTTTCTCTGCAGGTGAACGGGCTGGCGGCGCTGGGCAAGTACGAGGGCAGCGGGGACGACTCCGGGGCCGCCGGGCAGTCCCTCTACGTGGCCAACCACGCGTACTGAGCCCTGGCCGGGCGCCCCACCGGCCCCGGCCCCCGCCCCGGCCCCCTCCCCGCCACTGCTCACACCCCGCTTCCACCCCAGCCACCCAGGGGAGCCGCCACGCGGGGAGGGGAAGGGGAGCGCGCCCCGCGGGCCGGCCCCACGCCGCCACATATGCAGATTTAGTGGGGGGCCCGGGTTACCCGGCCCCTGGAGGGAGCCAGCCGGGGGCCCCTTTGGCGGGGGGCTCCAGCCAGGCCGTGGCGGGGGGGAGCCCCGGCCACGTGGGGGGCAGGAGGGGAGGCCTGGGGGTGCCCCTGCCCTGCCGTAGCTTCGCAGTCCCGGTCGCTGCCGCCCTTGGGGGCGCCTGTGTTGTGTTTGCCGTGTGCACCCCGTGTACCAAATAGCCTAACAACGAATAAACGGTAGAGACAGCGCTGTGCCGCCTCCTCCCTCGCCACCGGGCACCCGGGGCGACCGCGTGCTGCCCGGTCTCGTGTTGCCCCGTCCCTTCGCCGGCTCTGAGCACCACCCACAGTCTGTTGTGCTCACTCATGCAATGAGCTGTGCCCGGTCTCAGCCCACCCACACCCATCGCGGGGCTCTGGGAGCCAGGAGGGGTGGCTGGGCTCTCTTTGTGGGCCGTGGGGTGGGTGAGGAGCCCTTGGGGAGACCCTGTTGCCCGCCCTGTACCCGGTTTCCAGCCCCCGTTTCCCGGCGGCGGTGCTCGGCGCTGCACAGGCACCGCCTGTCCCTCCGCGGCACTCGTAGGGGCCGTGCGGCCAAAGCCCGCCTCCTCAGGGCGGGTACCGCGCTCTGATTGGTTCTTCTCCCCGCCCGTCTGCGCCGCTGCCCTCCGAACTCCACGCCTATTGGCTGTGGTGAGGAGTGGGAGCTCTGAATGGCTGAGCGGGGCGCAGGCTCCGCCCCCCCCGCCTGTTGCGGGAAGTGAAGATGGCGGCGGCGGCGGCGGTAGCGGCGGATGAAGCAGGTAACGGCGGCACCGGCGTACCCGGGGCTCGCTCGCCCTCCCTCCCCCGGCTCCTGTGCCCGGTCCCGGGGAGCCGGGCCGGTGCTGAGCGCTGTCCCCGCAGAGCGGGCGCGGGGCCGGCGGGCCGCCCTGTCCTTCGCCGCCATCGCCGTGGTGTTGGGGCTGCCGCTGTGGTGGAGGACGACCGAGACCTACCGCGCCGCGCTGCCCTACGGGGACATCGAGGGGTTGGGACAGCTGCCGGTGAGCGCCGGGAGGGGGAGCGGGACAGCGGGTCCCGGGGCTGGGGTGCCCGGGCTGACGCCTCTGCTCAGTTCCAGCTGGCCGTGCCCGTCGCCGTGGTCTTCGCCCCGGGGTCGGTGCCCGGGGACCTGCCGAGGCCGCTGCCGTTCAGGGACGTGCAGGAGATGGAGATATCCGTGAACCGTGAGATACCCCTCTGGCTGTCCCCAATCCCTCCGTCCCTCCCGGGTGGCCTCGTCCTTCCCCAGGGTGTCCCCGTGTGCTGTGCCCACAGCTTCGGTCCCCTCCAGGCCATCAGCCTGGAGCTCCCCGAACCCGTGTCCGCCAGCACCGTCCCATCCTGAGCTGGCAGCACAGGGGAGCAGTGGGGACAGTAAGGTCCCAAGAGGCCAGCTCCCCTCCCTGGGGACAGGGCTGGTGGCAGCCCTTGGAGGGCCCAAAGGACATTGTGCCATGTGTCCCCCTGGGGCTGTCCCGTGTCCCTCTTACCTGGCTCTGAGGAAGAGCTGGCACTAGCGGCTTCACTCAGGCTTTCTCCCCCGGCAGTGAGAACCACTGTCACGTCCCGCTACGAGACGGTCTATCGCAGCACCACAGCTCAGGAGGAGGCAGTGCTGGCAGCGGCTACTGCAGGAGGTACTGAGATGAGGGATTGCGGTAGCTGGGGGAACTCCCTGGGGGAGCGGGCTCCTCTTTCTGAGGGTGGTTGAGCAGAGGACTCAGCTTTGCTGCGTCTCAGGGTGGGACAGGGATTGGAGTGAAATTCCCCAACCCTGCTAATGCCTCCGTCTTCCCCAGAGGCTGACGCTGCTCTGCACCCACTGCAGGACGCCTCGTTGGGCTCTCTGACCATGTACGTGGTCCCTGAAACCTCTTCTCTCCTGCCTCAGGTAGGGAGCAGCACCCTGTGGTGCCAGCCTCTGCGGACTTCACCCCTCGAAGGTGCCCTGGGGGGAAGCAGTTGCCCCCAGGGCTGTCGCAGGTGGCACCGTGCTGTTCTCGGGTGTGTTGGTGGGAGCCAGCCCTGCTCCTGGCCCTCACCCCTGCCCCTTCCCCAGGGCATCAGCGTCTACGTGGGGAAGCACCGCAGCGCCCTGGTGAGGGCTGAGGGAGGCCTGGCCGCCCTCCGCATCCGCCTCCAGCAGCTCACCCAGGTGATGTCCTTCACGGCCAGCTCCATCACTGCTGCCCTCTCGGACCGTGTGCCTGATGGCCAGCTCGGCCCTGATGCCCGGCGGCACTTGAAATCCAGCCTGGGTACGGACGTGTGCCCTGGCCCCATTCCCTGACCTGGGGAAGGTCTGCTGGCTGTGGGGGAGACGCTGTTCCTGCTATTCTTGTTGCACCTCTGGATGTCTTCTGGGATAATAGACCCCAGGGTCTTCCCTTTTCCCTTGGTCATTGCTTTGGGCTGGGATCCATGCTGCAATCGCTGTGTGTTGGGGCACTGGTGCACAAACCCGTCTTGGGAAGGGCCAGGGAGGAGGGGGTCATGTCCTGCTGCCCTTGGGAGCTCTGTCGTGGCCACATGCCCGGCCTTGGCATCGACAAGCAGTGGCCGTGCCAGTGCCTCACGGGCTGTGGGTCCTCGGCAGGGTACGAGATCACCTTCAGCCTGCTGAACCCCGACCCCAAGTCCCATGCCGTGGACTGGGACATCGAGGATGCCGTGAACCGCTACGTGCAGCCTGTCCTGGACAAACTGAGCTTGGTGGCCAACTTCTCTGTTGACTCGCAGGTGAGGGCTGGGAGAGGCAATGGGGACAGTCCAGCCTTAGCCGTCCTGGGTGCTCCGGGACGTGCTTCTCTGCCAGCAACGTCTTTGCTGTGTGCCTGCAGATCCTGTACTATGCCGTCCTGGGAGTGACACCGCGCTTTGACAAGGAGTCCTCCAGCTTCCTCCTGAGCGCCCACAGCCTCCCGCACGTCATCAACCCTGTGGAGGCCCGGCTGGGTGAGCGCTGCGCTCCTGACCTCTCATGGGACCGGGTTCTGCTGAGGGAGTGGGGACAGCCGTGCCTATGGCCTGTGTCCCTTCCCTGCAGCACCATGCCCTGCCAGCCCTGGATGGGAGTGAGGGTGACCGAGACCTGCCGGGCTGGCAGTTCTGCTTGGGGTTTGCTGTGGAAGGAGGAGCAGGGCTGGGCTCTGCCCCAGCGCTGCGTGTGGGCGATCTGCTCTCGCTGTCCCTGCCAGGCAGGGGAGTTCTCTGACTCTGTCCTGCTGCAGGCTCCAGCGCTGCCTCGCTCTACCCCGTGCTGAACTTCCTGCTGTATGTGCCAGAGCGTTCCCACTCTCCTCTCTACATCCAGGACAAGGACGGGGCCCCAGTGAGCACCAACGCCTTCCACAGCCCCCGCTGGGGTGGCATCATGGTACGGGGGCCGTGGGGGTGCTGGCGGCGTTCAGACAAGGCAGTGGCTCTCCATCCCCAGCGAGTGCTGGTGGCCCTGCCAGCCCCGGGGGCTGTGCCTCACTGACACGCTCTTCTGCAGATTTACAACGTTGAAGCCCCTGCTTCCCCCCAAGCCTCCCTCCCGCTGCACGTGGACGTGGACATGGTGCGAGTGATGGAGGTTTTCCTGGCTCAGCTCCGGTGAGGATGTGCTTTTCTCTCCCTGGGCTTTCATGTGCTCTCCTGGCACATGTGGAAATCGATGGGGTCGGAGCAGGCTCTACCCATGCTGCTCTTTCACTCCTCTGTGGGCTCTGGGAGACGGAGGGTGGCTTTTTGTGGCCTTCGAGGTGCTGACCACCAGCCAGCATTCTCCTCTGGCCAGGTATGCTGGTGCATCTCCTGGGGTGGGAGCCTTGTCTTCTCCTGCATAAGGGGCAGGAGGCCATCAGGTGTGGGTTGAGCCCTGCCAAGACTGAGTGCAGCAGGGAAGGGGAAGAGTGGGGAGTGCCTGAGGGACTGCCGGCTTCTCATGCGGCCTGGGACCTTCCCCTCTACTCCCAGGTTACTGTTTGGGTTATCGCGGGAGGAGCTGCCCCCCGAATTCCTGCTGGAGACCCCAGGGAACGAGGGGCTGGCTGACTGGGAGCTGGACCGCCTGCTCTGGGCTCACACCGTGGAGAACATTGCCACTGTGTCCACCACCTTGACCTCGCTGGCCCAGCTCCTGGACAAGATCGGGAACATTGTCATCAAGGACGATGTTGCCTCTGAGGTAGGGCTGGGGCACCCTGAGGTGGGGAGCAGAGGGGACCAGGTTTTGCTGTCCCTGTGCAGACCGTGAACTGGTGTGGTGCTGCCCAGGCCTGGCAGCAAGCGAGGTCTCCAGGCTTGTTCCTGTCCTCCTCCCTGGTCAGGGACTGACCATCGGTGGTGTTCCCACACAGGTGTACCGAGCGGTGGCCTCAGCGCAGAACGCCATGGCTGAGCTTGCTGCGGGCCACCTGCACTCAGCTTTCCAGGCCAGTAAGGAAGCAGTCACCTCCTCGGAGCGGGCCTTCTTTGACCCATCTCTCCTCCATCTCCTCTACTTCCCTGATGACCAGAAATTTGCCATCTACATCCCCCTCTTCCTGCCCATGGCTGTCCCCATTCTCCTCTCCCTGGCCAAGATCGTCCGGGAGGCCCGGCAGCGTAAGAAAGAACCCACCAAGATGGACTGAGCCCATGGCAATGGTGCCCTGCCTTGGGGCTGGGGTTATCAGATGTTGTCACGGACCCATGGCCCAAGAAGGTGCCCCAGAACTGTGTCAGGGCTGCGCGCAGCAGCCCGGCCTGGCCCTGCCATGGCCGAGATGCAGGAGTGGGAAGAGAGGCTGCTTTGAGGGGTGGGAGATGTTCTCAATTTGGGTCCTGAGCCCTCTACCCTATCTGAGAGGAGGGAGGGGGGCTCCCTGTGGCCCGGCACTGTGTTTGGAACAAGCTGCTGTATAAATAAAGGAAACCCCCCCCCGCTTTTGTGTGGGGGGCGGCGCTGGTGTGGGACTGTGTGACCCTCTCCTGCTCTGCCATTAGTGCTCCCTTCCCCTCGCCTGCTCCTCCACTACCCTCTCTAACCCTATCTTACAGGGATTTAGCCCAAATCACTTGTTGGGAGGGGGCAATTAGGGGGTTTGGCTTTTTTTGGGGGGGGGGGGCTGTTCTTACTTAAGAGAGTCTGTCTCTTGTTAGGGGGTTTGGCTTTTTTAGGGGGGGGGGGCTGTTCTTACTTAAGGGAGTCTGTCTCTTGTTAGGGGGTTTGGCTTTTTTTTTGGGGGGGGCTGTTCTTAAGGGGATCTGTCTCTTGTTAGGGGGTTTGGCTTTTTTTTGGGGGGGGCTGTTCTTAAGGGCATCTGTCTCTTGTTGATGGGTATTGGGGCAGACTGTCCTGGAGGGGGGCGGGGGGGTCAGTTCTACCTTAATGGTGTCCAGCTCATCCGTTTGGTGTATTACCCTGAGGCTCTTGTTGGGGGGCATAACTCCCCCCACCCACCCACCCAATTTTTGGGTGTTTTTACCCCCCCCCCCCACCAGCTGCTCGCAGGGGCGGGTCAGTCCCCACAACACCCGCGGTTCTGGGATGGGGGGGTGGGCTCCTGGGGACACCCCTGTGCTCAGACCCCCATGGCTGGGGGGGGGGGGTGCTCGGAGCATCCCGGAGGGGGGATGTAACCCACCGTTCCCCCGCCTCCCCCGGTGCCGGGCGGCGCTGGGCCGGGCGGGGGGCGGGCCGCGGGGGCGGGCGGGGCGGCCATGCCCCTCCCGGTGCGGCGGGGCCGGCGGCGGAGCGCAGCGGGGCCGGGGCCGCTCACACCGGCGGCGGTGGCGGTGGTGGCGG
This sequence comes from Pluvialis apricaria, assembly GCA_017639485.1. Classification (NCBI taxonomy): domain Eukaryota; kingdom Metazoa; phylum Chordata; class Aves; order Charadriiformes; family Charadriidae; genus Pluvialis; species Pluvialis apricaria. Next base: position 6,014,204 of record CM030024.1, read on the forward strand.
TGGGGCCATGAAGGTGAAGAAGAGCGGCGGGGCCGGGGCCGGGGCGGCGGCAGCGGCGGCAGCGAGGACCGAGGAGGAACTGGGCCGCAAAGCGCTCATCGGGCCCGACGACGTGCTGGGGCTGCAGCGGGTCACCAGCGGTGCGTACCGGGGACCGGGCTGCCCCCGGGGGGGGGGTGGTGGTGGTGGTGGTGGGGAGGTATAGGGCCGACCCGGGGCCGTAGGGTGATGGGGGCCGTGTCCCCTTTGGGGCCGGTGAGGAGGGGGGATGAGGCGGGGGGAACTGGTCCCCCTCTCTTCGGGGGGTGAGGAGGAGTGGGGATGCAGTACCGCAGGGGAGAGGGTCCGCCCCGGGGATGTTGTCCCCCACCCCGGGGTCTGGGTACCACCTAAGGACCTTCCCCAGGGGATGTCCGGATCTGAGGCTCAGGGCTGGGGATGCACACACCCCCCCACCTCATCCCCCAGGGATGCACAGGCTGTAGACACCCCCCCCCCCAAGACCCCCATCCCCCAGGGTCAAAGGCCAGCGGTGAGAAGCCCCCGTGGTGCTCTCCCCATCACCTCTCTCCTGTATCTGTGCCCCTTTGTGCGGGGGTGGGCCAAACTGAACCCCCAACCTGTGCCCACCCACAGCGGTGGGGCTGGGAGCAGGGAGGGGGGGGCAGGCTGGATGCATGGCTGCAGCATGGCACGGGGCGGGGGGGGCTTCACTATCGACTCATCCTGCAGCCCCCCCCTCTGCAGTTTCCCCTACCCCGATATATCCCTGCTGCTCGTCAGAGCATCCTCGGGGGGCGGCAGGCGCGGGAGCGTGCCGGCTGGAGGGTTCGTCGCGCTTGGCACAACAGCTCGGTTGGGACCGGGACCGGGCAGCTGCGTTGGACCTGTCGGCATCGCAACACGCCTGGCCGTAGCGGTGCTGGGGGGGGTGGCCTGCCCCGCTGCCCCCAAAACCACCTTTTTTTTTTTTTTTTTTGGGACCTTTGGGTCACCTCTCTGCAAGCAGCAGGTTGGGCAGGGGGTGAAAGGAGGGGGCTGGCTTGGGTGTCCGGCCGCGCTCCTCTTCGCCTCCGGAGCGCTCTGCGATGTGGCGTTAGAGCGGGTTTCGTGTCGCAGGCCAGGGCTGTGCGGCGTGACGAGCCCTGGAGAGAAAGGCTGCGGCTGCGAGCGGTGGCGCGTGCAGGCAGCCCCCCGTGGGCCTGCGTGTGTCGGGGCAGGGCGGGAGGAAAGCCCTGCGGGGACTCGGCGTTGGCCCTCAGGAAGGGTTTCTGGAGGCTCCTCTGATGCTGGGGTGGTCCTTGGGTCCCCCTTCTCCGAGCTGAGATGCTCTGATGGGCTGCAGCGCTGTGATTCACTGCCCAGGCCCAGAAATCCTCTGCCTGTAGCAGGGAAGAGCTGTGCAGGAGGCGCTGAAGTGTACTGCCGGCGTACTCGGGGGAACAGCGGTTAGATGGCGAATCCAAGCAACGGCTGCGTTTAAGCGCTTTGCGTGCTGGCTTTATGGCAGCCTGCGCGTCCCTGCCTTCGGCGGTGCTGTCTGGAGGGGCTGCGGGCACATGGCCACCCCGCACCCTCGCTGCCGGGGCGCGCAGACCTCACGTGGCATCTCTCTGGCCAGCGCGGATGGTGCGTGTCTCTTGGTAAGCACCTGCGTTCCCAGGGTGAGGTGGTCACACTGGCTTCCGAGCCAGGCTGGGAGCGGAGTTGGTTGTCTCCTGCCTCTTCCAGCCATGGGGCAGCGCGCTCTGGAGCACAGGGAAGGTGTGAGACGCAGGAAAATGGTTTGCTCCCCTCCTGCTATGAGACTTGCTGGTACGAGGGTAGCGCAGAGGGTGCGGATGGGTCGTGCCAGGCGCTGCGGTGAGCCCTGGGTGATGCCTTCCCTTGGGAAGTGCTTTGTCTGCCCTGCTGGGTCCATGGGGGCCGGCAAATGCTCTCTGTGCCTAAAATCCTCTGTATCTGTTTGGGCATAGAGGTATACAATGCATCCACGGTGAGCACGTTGTATCTTACTACCTAGCAATATTTTGCAGTGCCCCTTCTCAAGCTCAGTTTTCCACCTGGTGGGTTTAACACAGAGAGCAAAGGTACGGGAATATTGTTCCGATCCTTACCATGTAATGATTATTTGGGGTGTTCTGTGGCCTTTTCTTATTTCTGTGTGCCACAGCAAGCTCTTAAAAACAGCTTGCGGAAAATACCAGCGTGAAACCGTTCCAGTCTTCTGCTCCGAGCGGAGGGTGCTGCAGGGAGCAGGAAGGAGTGGACTATGGGAGAGAAGTTCATGGTTACCCCAGCCCCAACCTCTCCCTTGGAGGTGCTGCGTCGGGGCAGACGTGACACCCTTATTTCTGCAATTCTGGCTTTGTTGCCCAAAGTTATGGTGCTCCAGACAGTTTGAAGTTGAAGCGGGAGTTGGCGGGATCGCAGCAGAAATGTCCTGGTGCCTTGGACATCCCTTCTGCTTCCAGGTGGGGTATAACTCATCTCCAGGCAAACTCATGGAAGACGGTACCTCGCACTTTTGAGGGACTGCGGATAAGCTGTGTGCTGCCCGGGGACCTGGCGTGGTCTGGCCACGTCTTAACATCGCTTCAGCAAACAAAGCCTAGGGTGAACCACGTTAGAGGAAGGCTTGGAACATGTGGTTTAGAAGTGCTTACACCACGAGTAGCCTGTGTGTTTCTCAATGGCCTTCCAGCTTGTGAATTCCAGCTACTGTATGGAGCACAGCATGGACCTGGTTACAAAAGGGACTCCCTAGCCTGGCTGCCCGTGGCATCGTGCTCACACCCGGGAGGGCCCTTCCAGCCCTGCACGTGCCTGGGCTGTGCTGATCTTCCAGGTGCTCTTTTGGAGCCAGGCTTTGCCACCTCGCGCTTGTTCGGCCTGCTGCCGAGTTCCTCGGTGCTTCCTGATGCCCTGAGCAAATCCGCTCGCCCTTCAGCCCCGGAGGAGTTGGGTCTCTGTGGAGCCAAACTGCTGCTCCTGGATGCTGCCCAGGCGGCGTGCGGGCAGGCTGTTAGCCCTGGCCTGGCAGCCAGGTCTAGGGAAAGCCCTCGCTTTTGCAGCAGGAGGCATATCTGGGCTTTCCTCTTTCCATAGGTACAGCTGATAAATGGCGGAATGTTAAATGTCTGGGGCTGGGAGGGTGGAGGTGCAGGATGCGGCTCTGTGGCAAAAGCCCGCGTACTGCTAATGCGGAGAAACCCCGTCTGGAACCGGCCAGAAGAGCCAGCTGGGCTCTGCTCTTAACGGGCTTCTAATAAGCTTAAAGGGGGAGTTGTGCAAACTGTCCTGCATACGCCGCGTCCTTTCAATGTTAAACTCTCCGGCAGCTCCAGGGCACGCTAGGGTGGTCCAGCCTGAAGGATCTGGGGTGCTGCCCCGGAATATCAGGGCCCTTTTGGCTGGGCTGGCGCTGGCGCTGCTCCAGCTGGATTAGGGGTAAGGCGAGTGAACCATTTCCTTTGCAATTAGCGAGATTTGTTACTTGGCTCGCACAACTGCGGCTACAAAAAGAGGAAAAAACCTTACTAGGTGATTAGTGAAGGAGCGGGGGCAGAGCTCGGTTCAAATTGCAATTAATTGCCGAAGCCGCCAGAGGATCAGAGGAGTCTGTCTGCAGTTATTGGGATGTTGGTGTCTGCGAACGCTGTGTCCTGCCTTGTGGAGCCAGCTGAGGAGCTGGGACCTGTCGTCCCCGGGGACTGTCCCTTGTGTCTTTGACCATGCTGCATCTCGCAGCTTTGCTGGGTCACGCTGTGCTACTCCCACGTTAGCTGCAGGGCAAGGCTAATTCAAGCAGAGCTTTAATTTCTTCCTCCATCTTTGGGATTAGACTCGCCGGCAGAAAGATGATATTACAGCCCCCGTAATGCCATCCCCTTTTGCCAGGGTGCAATAGGACCAGGCTTCAGAGAGACACGTAATGAGGCGAGCTTCAGCCTCAGAGACTGCACTGCTCATCACGGCTTCAGGCACCGGTACACTTTGTCTGCCCTACGAGGTTAAAGCTTATACTTTAAGCTTTGTTCCAAAGCTTATTTTATTTTAGCAAACCGAAGGGTTAAATAATTGATTACATAGTTGGAAACAATTACAAAACAAATCCTAAAAATAAGGAACACGCACTTAATCATTTCTGAAGCTAATCTCTTCCCCGAGCTGTCATTTTGGATTTCTCTGAGACGTCTCTTAGCAGCTTTAGCTCAAGGCTGGCTTGGCAGAGGGCTGCCTCGACGGCTCGGTCGTGGCAGACCCTTCCTGGGTGCCTTTGGTACCCGTTTCCCTGTAGCGTTAATGGGAAGCTGCTGTGCGCAAATCAATCTTCAAAGCTGCTCCTGGACCATGACTTTTCTTTTTCCTTTCCTTCCCCAATTAATTGGGAAAATGTATTGTATTAGGAGCTCTGATTAGCTGGAGTTTTTTTTGTGTGTGGTTTTTTTTTTTTTTTTTTTTTTTGTGAGGAGGTTAATGAATCACTGTTCTGAGTTGTCGAGGGTTGTGATGTGTAAAAGCATTTTGATATGGTGATTTCTGGTGGCAGAGCGATATCCCAGAGCTGTGTCAAACTGCTCTCCCCGTGACTCCTTTCCTCGGCAGCACCACGTACATTACAGACCTTTTCAAGGCTCTGTGATAATGTGCAATTGGGAGTGTTGTGTAGACGAAGGGTTGTTTTAGCGGTCTCGCAGTACAAAGAACATAGAATCATAGAATAGTTTGGGTTGGAAGTGACCTTGAAGATCATCTTGTTTCACCCCCCTGCCCTGGGCAGGGACACCTCCCACCAGCCCAGGGTGCTCCAAGCGCCGTCCAACCTGGCCTTGAACACCTCCAGGGATGGGGCAGCCACAGCTTCTCTGGGCAACCTGGGCCAGGGGCTCACCACCCTCAGAGTGAATTTTTTTTTCCTAATATCTGATCTAAATCTCCCCTCTTCCAGTTTGAAGCCATTCCCCCTCATCCTATCACTACATGCCCTTGTAAAAAGTCCCTCCCCAGCTCTCTTGTAGCCCGTTTTAGATACTGGAAGGGGCTCTAAGGTCTCCCCAGAGCCTTCTCCAGGCTGAACAACCCCAACTCTCTCAGCCTGTCCTCCCAGCAGAGGTGCTCCAGCCCTCTGATCATCTTCATGGCCTCCTCTGGCCCCGCTCCAACAGGTCTGTGTCCTTCTTATGCTGAAGGTTGCAGAGCTGGACGCAATATGGACTGTTAAGATTTCCAGGGGCAGCAAACATAGTGTGTGCGTGGCACAGGGTGCCGGGCTGGCAGCTGACTGGGTTCCTCCTGCCGCCGGCGTTGTGGGTTTGGGCCATCCCTGGTGGAAATGGTGAAGGTTAGAGGAAAGCCAGGGGAGTCAGCCTAGGGGGGGTTTGGGCAGGGCCCGATTGCTTTGGCTTAGCCCTGCGTAAGAGCAAAGTGAGCCGATTTTGTTAATGTTGTGCACGTGGTTTCGGACTTTGAGCGCAATCAGCATGAACAAGGGGGCGAGAAAGAGTGTTTGGAGGCCTTGGGGATGGGGGAAGAGCAGCTCCATCCTTCTTTAACAAGGCCTGGAGGGCCGTGATCAAATTAATTGTGGGAGGGTGAAGTCTGGAAAGCTCTAGGTGAAAAAAAAAGAAAAATAAAATAAAGAGGTGAGCAGGCTGCCACTGACCGGTACGCTGCCAGGTGGGTACATCATCCCATGGGCAATGGGGACCTTTGTAAGAGCCCCAGCTCAGGGCCTGCTGGGGTGCACCCCTCTGCTTCATTCACGGCGTCGGTCGGGAAACGTGCTGCTGCCGGAAAACTCCCGTGGGATCCTCCTAGTGGGAGATTTTTCCTCTGGCGCGTTCACAGCAGCCTAATTACTGAGCTAGGCACAGCAGGGGGGCTGCCGGTGCCTCCTGCCCTGTTTGCCCCCACTGTCTTCGCTCACCCACCACCCATGGCCTTAGAGATGGGAGGGGATCCTGGCTGGCTCCGCTTGCTTCTCTGCCCCTCTCTTTACGGAACTTGAACTGCTGAGGCAGAGGGCATGGGAAAAAATGGTGTAGTTTTTTTTTTTTTTTCCTTTAATCGCACTGCGGTTGTCTAAGCAGGCGTATCGATACGGCTTGAAACTTGCCCTGCCTTCCCCTCGAGGTCTTGCACTCTGTCCTGCGTCACTGCTCTGCATCTTCACGGTGCTCGTGCTATTTTTGCCCGCTTCCCCCTGAGACTCTTCAATCTGATAATCTCCTAATCTCCAGCTCCTGGCAATTCATCTGCAGTTTGTCTTTGCTTTATACCTGGTTTATGTCTTGGGAGTAGGCTTCAAAGTAGCTTCTGACCTTGTTGGCTAATGCGTGTTAAGAAATAGGCCCGCAGAGCTACAGGAGCTTTCTCATTCCCGAAATTTTTGTTATTGTCTGTGTTGGGGAGAGATGTCCCTATTACAAGTCACTGCTGTTGCATCCGTTTCTTCTACAGCATCCTCCTGATTTACACCCATTTGCATTACCGGGTTTTGAGTTCTTTCTCACCCCAGGTACACTCTACTTTCCTTTGTGGGCTATTAAAGCCTTAAAATAGGAGCTGCCCGATCTGAGCTCAGACGCTCCGATGAGCACCACAGAAATTCCCGTAACGTCTGTGAGAGGGGACACGTGCTTTCTCCTGATGGCAGAGAAGGAGGAGGGATCTCGAAAGGAGCACGACAAGGAGTGCGAACCCTGTTGCTCCCATGAACCTCCTGGTGATAAAATGTGCCTAGTGGGGCAGTTGCAAAGGAAATCTGAAAATAATAGGATCGATTTTTGGCTTTCTCTGAGGAGGATCAAACACCTAATCTCATCCATTGCATAACCGAAAAAAACAAGGAGAGGGCAGGAGGAGAAAGTGCCTTCATTAGCTTTCTTCTTGTGTTATCTACAGGACCACGACAATTGTGTTATCCCTCACCTTTTGTGCTCCTTTCTAACACCAGCTGGCTAAAATATATGGCTGGAAATATGCACCAGGGTTCTCAGTGTACTGTCGCTCAGAAGAGAATAGGCAATGCCTGCTGTCGTTGCAGAGGCTGTTTTGCCCGTTTCTTTTGCAATCTTGGTTGTTCTTGGGAGGGGAGGAAGGTTTCTCGGATGAGAACCGGCTTTTCTCTGGATTGGACAGCAGAGGTACCACCTCAGAACTGTAAATGGGGAACGAGCATCCACGGTTTCTGATAATAAAGCTAGAGACCTCTTAATGAGTGCTTTGCTACAGATTGCTGTTTGGGGTGGGTTTTTGGTTTTGTTTTTGGAAGCACTTTTTCACACAAAGGGAATAGGAGAATTCATGAAGGAATCCATTGTGTGTGGCTCAGGTGGTCCATCGCCTCTGCTGCTTCCTGAGACCACCACGGTGGTGCTAGTTGTGCTTCCAGACTCTTCAAAACCATGGTGGGTCTTAAGGTAGAAAATATCTCTAATAGCAGGGAGTTGCGGATCTTTGGGCACGATACAGAGATTATGGGAAGAAAGCTGCAGGGGCACCAGCAGGAATAGTGATGGGTGAGTGAGAAGTAGCGGCTGATGCCAGGCTTGGGCAAGTTGGAAGAGTTTGCTCTTTGCTTTGTGAGAACAAGTTCAACTCAGCTGGTGCATTCTTTCCAGGAGGAATTTGGGTCTGGGATATGGCAGTTCACTGGGCTTTAGGAAGGAGTAGGAAATGCTCCTCTGTTGTGACCTGTTTTTGCACTACTTAACGTGGGTACTTCAGGACAAAAGCCAATCTGTTGGGTTTCCTAAGATGGTGCTGATGTGTCCATCCCTTGCTCAGAGCGTGCTCTCTGTCAGCCCTGAATCAGGTGAGTACTGAGGGCTTGTTCGGAGGTGTATTGTGATTATTTGGTTATTGACGGCAAATACCACAGCCTGCTTCAGGGGAAGTGGAAGAAACGAGAAAATGTTCTGTCCTGAGAGACCAGAACTCCCTTTCTTGTAATGATCCACTTCACTCGATGGAGGTTTGAGCTGTCTTACATCTAACTAAAATAGACATGGGATGCTGCCTCCATTCCCCAAGTTGTGGTGACGGTGAATTAGGATAATGAAAGCAGATGATACATTTAAGTGCGTCACGGAAGTGTGGGCAACTGGGCCCTACAGTAATTTAAAAATAAGTATGTATGGGATGAGATTAGCAAATTTGACAGTGCTCGGCTAAGCAGAAGGATCTGCCAATTGCAAGCAGCTCATTCCCAGTAAGACCTGCCAGTGTAGCCGCGGGCTTCTGTTATGTACGGGGAAAAAACAGCACGTGGCTACTTTGATTTTTGAACAGGAATTGCAGCAAGCAAATTTAATACAGAGTGGTATATATGTACACACACCTACCTCTTTTTTTTTTCCCCCCATGCTAGGAGACCGGACACTGCCAGAGGAAGAAAAAACACTTGATTGCAGTACTCTGGCAGCTAATCTTCCCAGATGTCATCCAGTTAGATACTGTCATGTTGATTTTTTTTTTAAAAAAAGGTTTAAAATATTTTCAGTGCAAAAAGAGTTGGAAAATACAATGCAGGGGTGCAAACATCAATGAGCAGGAGCCTGGTGGGGATTCTGCCTGGGGTTTACTCCTCTCGGGTGGCTCTGCTTGGCTCTCCTCTCCTCCAGATGAGTCATGGACACTGTTACTGCAGCAACGCTGCTGCCAAGGAGGGGGATGAAGCTGTTGCCATGGTGCCGGATGGGCAGGAATTCTGCAGAAGGGAAAAACACTTAATAATTAACTTGCAGACAAACCCGGCTTCAGACTTTGCCTGCGTGCCGTAGGGAAGGTGTCCCGGGCTCCCAGGCGACCGTCAGCCTGTCCTGGTACAGCCCTCGCCATCGTGGCGAGCCGCTGGTTCAAGCGTGGCCGTGGGATGAGGGAGGCGAAGCCGGGATCGCGGGAAGCTGTGCCCGCTCCCGCCAACTCGTATTTTGCGTGCGGCGGCTTGGAGCGGGGAAGTTGTGGGATGGGTTAAGAATTTGGGGCTGGCCGATGTGGTAGAGCGGAAAGTCAGCGTGTAATTGCAGGACATCTACCTGAGGATTGCTCAACGTTGGGGCTTAAGGCAAGGGGTTGGTTTACATTTTGGTCCTGTTTCTGTTAAAGACAGGAAAGATTTTGTGCAGTCCTTAGGCTATTTTGTTTGGCTTGCATTTTCTCACGGTAGTAGAAAGGTTGAGCTTTTATCTTGCTCTTCCTGATAGTTGTGGGTACTGGTGTAAGTTTTCCTTTGTGCTGTGTTGACAGGAAAGGGAAACCTCCCTGCCAAATGCCAGAGATGCTTCCAGCACAGTCCTCTCTCTTAAAGCCCATTCCTTTGAGCATTCACCATACAGTGGTGATGATGGAGAGCAGTAAAACTGTCCAGAGAGTACGTTTAACACCTCTGCCCCTTGTACCAGCAAGTACTCAGACAGTTCTCCAAGTTAGGGAGGTTTACAAAGAATAAAAGGCTTCTAGGAAAGTGCGGGCACTAGATGTTCCTGCTCAGCAGCGCTGAGGAGCAATATCTTCCACAGCGAGCTTTGTCTCTCACCACGGAGGGACCTGATTTCTGTAATTACGGATCCCAGCAGGAGAGCCGTGCTGTCTGGGAGCGGCAACGCGTGGCGTTTGGGATGTGCTCTTGGTGCACCACAGCAATCTTTTATTAACTCGCCATCTACGGGATGTGCTAACCACTGCCCGTGAGCCGTAACCCCCAACCGTAATGTAGGTGCCCGATTTGTTATACCTGCGCTGAAGCAGGGGTTGTAACGGGCAGGTGTGATCTCTGAGTACGCTCTAACTTGTTTTCATACAGTCAATGAATAAGCCTTGGGTGGATGGATGTGTTTGAATTTTATAAACGGGAAAGCAGACAGAAATAAGTGATTAACTCAGACTGTCAGCAGGAATTAGTAGCTGAGAAAGGGCTTAGAATTAGAATGTTCAAGTATTACTTTCACCTTAGAACCTCCAAAACAAGTCTCCTACAACACGCAGATAAACAATTGTTCAAAAGCTAACCTGGCTTGCACACATACAACGTTTATTTAGAGTTGTAGGATAAAGTAAGTTATTGGAGCTGCTTTTACGTGCAGTGAAAATGAAGTATCGCTGCCCTTTCCCCAGAGAGAAGGCTGATACCCAGGCTGGGAAGCTCTCCTGGGGCACGGAAAGGCTGAAGCCAGAAACAACGACTTTCTCCCAAAGATACTGGCTCTGGTGGAAGCCGGGAAGGGCTCTGCTCCCAGACCGGTTTCCTAATACACGGGAAAGGCTTCACCACCATTTTCAGTGCCGAGCAAAAGAAGTCCTTGCATGGGACGTGGTGGAGAGAAGAGGCCGCCCTTTGTCTGCGGAGGGCTGGAGATAGGGGAGGTGGCACAAGGGAGGACACTCCTGTTCCAGTTAAGCGCAGGCTTAGTGCTCGCAAAGCTGCTTAGCACTTGCGTTCTGCCAGAGGGCAGTTTTTAAAAGAGGCAAAGCCTCTTAATGCTGAAAAGGCTGGGATTTGATGGAGGTGCTGACTATTCTCAATACCCCGAGGGGAAATGGATGCAGAAGGTGCTGGCACAGGGTTGGAAAAAGGTGATGACCTCCAGGTGCTGGGGGAGAGACACCTTTTCCCTGTCCCATCCAAGCAGGGCTGTGTGGGTGTTCAGAACTGGGACTGTCTTCATCGACATCAGCTTTGGATTAAACAAAGCAGTAGTATGTAGTGGAGATGCGTTTGGGCTGCTCTCACTGCTGGTTGTCACCTCCAAAGGGTAATACCTGGTAGTTCTGGGCAGCCTTCATTTAAATTTGCTTTCCTCTGCAGATTATTTGTGCACTCCAGAGGAAAATGTTTACAAGATAGACTTCACCAGGTTCAAAATCCGGGACATGGAATCTGGCACGGTCTTGTTTGAAATCACCAAACCAGCAGCTTCAGGTGAGCGCACGCACAAAATACTGTTTTCATGCACAAACAAATGCTAGTGTCTGCTTCCTTTTGCTTTTTCCTGCTCCTTTTACTCGATACACATCCCCAAAAATAGGAGAGGCTCTCGACTGCAAGAGCAGAGTCCCAGCTTGCAGCAGAAAGACTATTCAGGTATCCCTCTGTACCAACACAGTGAACAGACCTCGTTGCTGCTGTGTTCTTATGATTGCCATCTGTGATGAGAAAGGACAGATGGATGTCGTAAACAGAAGCAGAGGAGGAGGAGGAGGTCACCGTGTGTTTCTCTCTTGGCTGCTCATCAGCTAGAGTCCCCCTCTACATTGTTTAACTGTTAGTCTAACATCTTTCACTCAGGAGTCAGAAAAATGGTGTTTCCATAAAGGGAGAAACTTTGTCAATTGTGCAAATTAGACAAACTGAAAGTCTGCGTTTTTTTTTTTCCTTCATAATTTTTAGGTGTTACTCGTAACCCCCAAAGTGTTACACGTTGCCAGTGGTAATAAAAACCCAGGGCAACTGCTCTTTTCCTGATCAAGCACTCTTTTTTTTCAATCTTCCCCATCTCCCTGGAGGGGAGAGGGAGTTTTCTGTAGCTCAGAGGTAGCAAACCAGACGTGCTCAGGTGAAATGCCTCGTTCAGAGTCACACTGCGATCCTGAGCGGGAGGTGGGAGCAGTAAGTCACCGCAGAAGACAGGAGGAGGGGTAATGGTTTTAAACTGAAAGAGGGGAGATTTAGATGAGATATCAGGAAGAAATTCTTTCCTGTGAGGGTGGTGAGCCCCTGGCCCAGGTTGCCCAGAGAAGCTGTGGCTGCCCCATCCCTGGAGGTGTTCAAGGCTGGGTTGGACGGGGCTTGGAGCAACCTGGGCTGGTGGGAGGTGTCCCTGCCCAGGGCAGGGGGGTTGGAACGAGATGGTCTTCAAGGTCCCTTCCAACTCGAACTGTTCTATGATTCTGTAAGAAGAACATTAAACCAAAGGGCCCTCTTGCAATACTCTGTCTCTGAACGACCAGTAGTGGATGCCTTGGAGAGGATAGGAGAGGGTGAGCACATCATCAGGCTTTCTCAGAATAGTTTCCTGGCTTATATGACTCGATAACGTATGACTGCAAGTGTTTTCACTGGGTTTCTGTTTCTCAGACGACTGTGACGGAGCTTTACTTTGCGCTTTTCCAGAACGTGAACACAATGACAAGAAGGACATCGACCCCAATGCTGGACGGTTTGTACGCTATCAGTTTACCCCAGCTTTTCTTAGACTTCGGCAAGTGGGAGCCACGTAAGTAATTGCTCCTGCGCTACTTTTTCTAGTAGAGGAAACAACTGAAATATTTTAAAAAGTGGGTCTTGCTTGTTGATCCTGTCAGGAAGGTGATTTAATAGGGATCTTCTGTTATTATGAGCATCTCCAAACATCTTTGCGGGATGCCTTCCTCTCTCCATCCCATTTAACTCAGGAGTAGACATGGCGTTGAAGAGCTTAATCCTAAAAAGGGCAAAATAAGGTGGACAGACTACCCAGATATTCCAGCTCTTTTCTGAATGTTATAGTTTGTCAGAGGCTCTGCCAGCTTTGGAAGGTGTATCTGCAGCCTTGCACATCGCATTCCCCCCAAAAAACATTAATCCATAGATGCACGCGAAATGGTGGAGTCACGGTTGACGCTTTACCTACCAGAATGATCTTTGACGTGCCTGGTAGTGCTGCGTGCATCCATCAATAAACCACACCAAAACGTGACACCTGAAGTATCTCTCTGTAAAGCTTTAGGCCAAAGTTATGGCTGCGGTGGTACAGGTGACAGACCGTATTGTGTCTGTAGTAAAAGTTAGCAGCAATTATTACTAACTACACTATTGCTACTAACTACAGATTGATCCGCAGTTAAATACCACGCATGGGGAGATGCAATTTTCGGCTTGTGTTTCCTCTTCTGGCCCTCCAAAGAGCAGGCTGGTGGGCTGCTTTGTCTTTACTGGAGGTTTTAGGAGGATGTTGGGTCATAGCCTGGCAGGCTCTTTCTTATCTTTGTTTTTGTAATCAAGAGCTTTATGCCCATTGCTATGGTGTCATTAAGTCCATAATACTGTAATCGAGCATCCGTTACAGTTTCCAGCACAAACCTCTTCGTTTCAAGCATACAGAAATCGTTAGTTTGGATTGCTGTTTGTTGTTGGAATGCGGTTTGATAGATCCCTTCAGCAGCAAATGTGTATTTCATAAGAACTGATGTATGGTAGCCTTGCTTAAAGAAAAAAAAGTATTTTCGAGAGCTTGATTAAAATTCAGTGTTAGGTTATGATGCAAAAGAACTAAAATTTGTTGTCAGAGAATATATTTAGAGTGAGGTTACACATCACTGCTTCCTGCTAGTCTTAAAGATGTGCACCATTTAGATTTTGGGTTGGAAGAAAAATTGAAGTTACGGATCAATGAGCACCTCTTTGGCCACTGTTTGGTTGAAATGGTAAATACCCAACTCCTCATTTGTGCCAAATGAGTAACGGTGTCTTCCTGGCTTACTCATAGCGTATCGTGTATAACTAATACCTGTCTCTCTCCAAGAGGTCATGCTTCTTGGTAAGAGAAACTTGAGCATAGTGCTGGCTGAAAACTGTCCGCCTTTATCACTTACAAAGCAGGAACAGAATAAAGACCTTTTTCTGTAGATCTGGCCTTTTTTTAGTACCCAGCAGAAGAATTCAAATAACTTCTATAAGAATCCAGTGCAATAAGGGACGTCTAGTGAGGTGCTTATCGGTATAGTTGTCTTCACTGAAGATGAAGTTAAGATTGTAAAATTGTCTTGCGTGACCTTTTTTTTTTTTTGAGTTAAAAGAACCAAAATATGGTATAATCTATGATTAGAAATGCTATGTTGTGTCCCTGTAGCAAGCTTTAAGAAAAAGAGGAAACGATAATTCGGTTAGTACCATTGATTTAGATTTTTGGCTTTTTTTCAGAAGAGCTCTCTTCTACCTTTCAGGAATGGTTGAAAATCTTCCTTAAGGAATAAAGCTCATCTCAATCTCATCCTTCTTTTTCAGGGTGGAATTCACAGTAGGGGACAAACCCATTAATAACTTCCGCATGATTGAGAGGCACTACTTCCGCGATCAGTTGCTGAAGAGTTTTGATTTTGAATTTGGGTTCTGCATCCCCAGCAGTAAAAACACTTGTGAGCACATCTATGAATTCCCCCAGCTCTCTGAGGATCTCAGTAAGCTCTCTTTAATTACTGGGTTACTGCACAGTGACATTAACGTAGGGTGTTTTGAAGAAGCCCTTTCTTAAGACCTGTCTGTAGAAAGTGTGTAGGGTAGAATACTTCCAGGTAGATTTGTATCTGTGTTGATACAGGGTTTGTTTTCTAGTAGCATGTATCTTGTCACCCACCAAGACGGTTGTGCTTTTTTTTTTTTTTTTAATTCATAAAAGGGAAGCTTCAGTGTCAGGGAGAAAAAAGATAATTGTGTTATAAACCAATGAAAAAACTAGGATTAAAAAGACATCCAATAAATGGATGACTTAAATGTTGTGTTCTGTTTGATGTGCTATATTGATAGCTTGAGAGGTTTTAGTTTTAGTATGAACATAACTTTTATTTCCTCTCCTCTCTCCCAAGATATAATAGCAGGAGCATTAAATCTGTGTGATATTATATTCTTCACAACCCCTAATCATGTACGTCAGCACTAATGTTACAGTCTGTGGAAAACACAGTGATGTGCTGCTGCGTTGTCTCACCAGAACAAATTTCTTTGGAGTTTGCTGTTTTATCACTTTTTCTTTTTTTTCAAAACCAAAAAAACCCAAAAGCCCCAAACTCTAGTGTGATGTTGTTTGGAGGTTAGGTGGAACACTTACACTTTGAATGGTGCCTTAACATATTTGGATTATGTTTGAGTTCTTTAAAAGATACTGTCAATGAATGGTTTGGTCTTGGTTTCTCACTTGAGAATTCGCTGCTATTTGAGCAACGCTGAAATATAACCTCAACCCAGTGCAGAGCGTTGTCTCAGTAGGGCTACACGATTAATCTGAATTATTTTTTTTTTACTTTTTTTCCCCCTGCAGTTCGAGAGATGATCCTTCATCCGTACGAGACACAGTCGGACAGTTTCTACTTTGTAGACAACAAGCTCGTGATGCACAACAAGGCAGATTATTCATACAGTGGAGGACCTTGAGCATAGGGTGGACAGCCCACCTGCGCTGGCCTTCCCTTTCCTAGCGATGTCGTCAGGGATACCAACACCTTCCGTTCAGTTGCCTACAGCGCCAACTGGACAAGGATCCACAAACCAAGGACTCTTTGCCACAGTAGGAGTTTCATGACTAAATTTGCCAGTCTCGTCTTTTCCTGACCTTTGAAGCAGGCCCAGTTCTTCAGAACTCTAAGCGGTTCTACAATGGTAAATGATCTTTGGATACCACTTCCCCAAGTTCTTTAAGCGTCTGCTTTGAAAATGGCCTTGTGGGACCTTGGGGGATTTTGCCCTAATTCTGTGGATTTGTGTTCTTGCCCTCGAGTATCTTTTAGGACGTGATTGCTTTCTCAAAGAATGTAATCTGAGAAACCACGGGAGTGGATGGGATGCAAATGCAGAGTTTTGTTTGTTTGTTTCTTTCGCTTTGCGGATGCTTCAAAGGCATGGCCAATTTAACTTGTACATCCAGTTGAAAATGTCAAGCATAACGTCTTACAAAAGCAAGTTTTGTCTTTAGATTAGTTGTCTAAATAAGTATCTCATCCTTTAGTTTTGTTGCTTCTATGTAATATTCTGTTTAATCTTGGAAACACTGAAACTTGCAATGAAGACAGTAATTCAACGACAGAGCTGTTTTTAAGCGGGTACTGTCCTTTTACATTTCAGATGAAGGCAAAATAGCATTGAGGGTCTATGAACCTCCATAAGCATTTTCCATTGATTTCAGTTTTTGCAAAGTGATTGCAAAATAATCAGGAAAAATTGAAGGATTTTAGCTTTATTTAATACTTTTACATATCTAACATTCAGCCTTTTCATGCTATACGCTTTCCATGTCTATTTTCTTTCCTCTCTGCTCAGTACTAAGATAAGGGCTTCAGCACTGCTTGTTAGAGCAACGCTTTCATTTGTCTAGGGCGGTTGGAGAGTGTGGAATTTCCAATTTTCCATTTGTATCTGAATTGGAAGAATGTTGTGACAGTGTTTTCCTGTTGTTCAAAATGTTTCGCATCGGATATTAATACAGGTGAAAGAGTAAGTCTAATAGCGTGGGACTTGAAGGCACAGCGAAAATTTAGCAAAAGCTTCTCTTCAGACTCTGTAAGAAGTTTCAGACCAATTTTGCCCAAGTTTCTCAGCGTATGCTGCTTAGAAAAATAGACATGCAAAGAAGTAGCAACACCGAAAGGGTAAACTAGTGTATGCAAAATAAAGCCTGAGAAGGCTGTGTGGGGTAGCCTGTTGTCATGAAACCCTTACTCTGAAGGTCAGTTCACTGATACTTAAAAAAAAAATAAATAAAAGGCAGTTGCGGTTTGTAGATATTTCTATAAATACTTGATGTCTCCATGTCTAATTCTGTGAGTTTAAGTGGAACATTATATGTTAGCCTCAGATAGGTGTGATTGTAATAATTTTTATAAAATCCCATTTCCCGTCGTGGTTAACATCTTTCTAGTCGCAGCCTAAGTCAAACAGAACTACAAATGGTTCCAAATGTAGCCATCTGCCTGAGAACAGGGAGGGTTTTGTGCTCTTATTGGGGTTGTGATCACTATTAAATGTGTTACCATTTGTGTTTGGCTGGGCTTGCTTTACTTCTGAAAGAGGATTCAGTTTTCTAAGGAAAATGCAGCGAGTTTAGGTTAAAGCACAGAATTTTTTACTAAGATTGATAGCTAAGAAAGTACCTAAGGTTCACTGATTTTACACAACTGATATCTTGTAGTAATTATTATCACAGTGAGACTTGTATTTATCACTGGTTTTCGTCTCTAGTGTGTTAAATCATACAGTTAGCCTACGGCTGACTTACCTGTTTGAGAGTTACAAAGACTTTCCTCATTATTTGTACAATGCTTTGACCTACCAATCATTAAGTTTCTTAGCACAATAATTACGAAAGGTGAACATAGTTTCAGAAAGCCTAGGTCTGCCCCCATCCTTTTTTTTTTTTTTATCAGGGCCGTTAAACTATCAATATATTCAGTGACATTTTGCAAGTTTAAGTATTCACGAATTTCGTTGCAACTCTCGGAGGAGAAAATAGACCGATTTGAAGGCAGAAGAGAGTGCATGGTTTTATAACTAGCACCCTGTACAGGTTTTTTGGGGGTATCTTTTAACTCTCACCTGCCGTTCATAACAATCACTTCTGTGCGTAAGATTTTTTTTAAAAGACTTCTAGCCACGGTGCTTGCCCAGGATTGCCAGGCAAACACTTCAAAATGTACATCTGGGTATATTTTGGTGAGAGCGGCTGTACTTTGGTACAGACTCTGGTCCGTCGTGGGTTATGGGAGTGAGGATCCTCTCCATAGAGCATATCACTGTCTGCTGGGCTGAAATAACGTGTTCGGCTCTTTTTTTTTTTTTTTTTTTTTTTTTAAAGCTACCTCCATTTAAGACTTTGGACTTCAAAACCAAAAGTATTCCCATAAAAATATTACTGTAATCAACGCAAACGTGAGCGGTAGAGATGCCCCTTTGAAAGAGAACCTGGAGAAAGTGACCTTGTTCCCAGTAGTGCGGGGTGTTGTTGGACGGACTTTCTGACGCTCTGCATTTTGTGGTAGGTTTGGGGTTAAACATAAGAGGATGAACTATCCCCTAATGATCGCCTCAATTCTGCTAATTGTTTGGATAATTCAGGTTCTCTGGGTAATCACTTCAGGGTAACAGAAAACTTAGTGTGAATCATATCAGAGATATTTTACTGAGTGAATTTGTTGTCTTCTAGTATTAGGAATACTTTAAAACAGAAAGACAGATCGGTCATTTTCAATAAAATAAATGTCAGGATATTTAACTTTGGCTTTTCAGTTTGAGGAATTCTACTTTTTTCCCAAGTCCTCACAGTTTTGCTGCAAGTAACAAGTTCTGATTCTCAAACCGAGGCAAATAACAAAACTTTCCGTGGGAAGCTTTCAGTATTCCACTGCAGCAGTTACCACTGTTATCTCCCTGTTTCTCTTGGAAACACTTTGTTAGCATTTCTGTAAGGTCATGGACACCCCCCATGTTTAGGACCATGTGGGAGTCACTGCCCAAGGGAGACGTTCTGTTCCTTTTCTACCTGTTCACGCACCAGTATAAGGTGTGGTGTTGACATGAGACGTTATATTGTTGCACATAAACAGCACCAGAAGAGCGCTTCTTCAAAAGCTTTTGCAGTAAAGTTGCTGTTCTAAGGCCACTTCTGTAATTTTTTTGGGTTTTTTTTTTGCATTAAAACTACATGGAAAATTTAATGTTTAAGACCACACTTTGTACACCACTGAACAACTTTGACGTTCATCTGAAAGGGAGCTGAGAGCTCCCAGGGCAGTCATAAAATGAAACCCACATTTTTTTCCCCTTAAATTGGCAGGTGATTCTTATTATAAATCAGTTGAAAGTCAAATCTTAACAGCATTGTTCACAGAAGAATTCATTAGTGTCCTTGACTAGTTATTATTTCGTATTTTAATATTAATCATTATTGGGTTTACTTTGGAGGTTCATCTACAAAATCACCAAATACTGGCTCTGGAAAAAGAATTATTGTATTATTTTTTTTCTTTGGTCTCATTTGAAAAATTATTTTAATTAGCACTACAGCTCTGTTTTAACGAGCCAGTCTGGAAATTCGGGATCTGACTTTCTGAAAGTGAAAGAAAACATCTAAGCATTAACCAGGATTATCTGCTAACAATGACGAGCAGTTTCCTGTCATAAGACAGGATTATGTGTGTGCTTTACAGAGTGAATTACTCTTGGAAAAAGAAACTAAGTCTCTGTGAGTGCTAATAGAGACATAATTTTTCTGAGAGACAAGGAAATTATAACTCAACACATTCTTTCACTTTCTCAATCTTGAATTCCTTTAAACTTCAGGTTTTTTAAAGAAACGCAACAGTGACACGTTTGCGGTTAACTGCCATGCTGCACGGCCTGAGAATTCATGGGCTTTAGTGGCAAAAAGAGAACAGTTTCTTTTTAAAATTAACATATCGAGACTAAGTGTGGTTTAAATTCTACAAACTTTGTTCTCAGATCAGTGACAAAAGCCAAAATTGTTGCTGTGAATGTGTCCTTTATGTGGTGACATTTATGAAATAACTGAATAATCCGCTCGGAAGAATTCCCCCCCCCCCCCCTTTTTTTTTTTTTTTTTTTTTTTAAATGTAGAAAGTCAGCGCAAGGTTTGAAAGCAGCATGTTGGGGTTCAGTTCTTGCTCGTAATCTCTCTCTCTGTCTTGTTTTTGAGCAGGTGGGTAAGGCAGCTCTGTTTGCCACCGCCGTCCGCCGACTGAGTTTCCCTTTCAAAAACTTGCAGAGGGTGTGAAAGCGGCGGCTGGCTGCAGGGCAAACATTGCAGGCTACCAAGTTCCAAATTCCTTCATTGTGAGCAAACAGGCTGTTAAAAGTATATCGAGAAATAGTGCTACATGTTGGCCCATAAGAACCAAGTTCCAATTTTCATGACAAAAATTAAAGGCAACTCCCGTTCGTGCAAAGGTTATTTGGGGGCTAGTTGAGGTAAGAAAAAGCTAATATCCAGCTCTTGTACTCAATAAGTATTACAAAAATGTGCTATTAATTATTCATAACCTGGAAAAAAAATATGGTTAACAACTCAATTTTAATTAGAACTGGTTAGGAAAGAAACTATAGAGATTATTGCTATCCCTTACGGGGTGTAGGGGGGAGAGCAACCGGAATATGGCACAAAAGCCAGGCAGGTTTACAGGCACTGGCTCTAGGGGTAAAAGTTGTCTTTGGGGAAAAAAATGAGGGAGAAAGACAAGGAGAGGAAAAGAGTTAATTTCAGCTAGTTGGAACCAAGAGTTTTAAGGCCGTGGTATGGGTAAAACGCTTTTTCTCTTGAGTTTGAGATAGCTGGTACCTTCTGTCAGACGCTCTTTTCCATACCCCAGTTTGTACAGACACTCCAATGTGAGTCGGATGTCCGCTCTCGCTGACAGCTCGTGTCATTTTTCTGAACCTGGAAAGGTATTTGAGGAGTGCGATGCTCTCGGCCCCGAGTTGCAGCTCGGCTGTTTCCTAACTCATGGGAGAGGCTGACCCGGCGGGTGACGCCGCGTGTCTGTGTCCCTGTTCTCAGGCTGTGCTACCCCCCTCCCTAGGAGCACTGTTAGTGCCTGCTGTGATGTCTGCTCGTATTGTGACGCGGCACTGAGAAAACCTGTTTGAATGTGACATTTAAATTTTTTTTTTTTTTTTTTTGCATAGAATCAGAATTGTCTGTATTAAAATGTATTTATAATAAAAAAAAATATATATTTTTTGTGGAAGGAAAGTAGGATTCTAGTTAATATACCATTGGGGAAATGTTAGAAACATTTTCACCCAGTTCATTTATAATTCTTTGTATCTTGTCAGTCACCTGATTTGTTTCCTCTGAGAACATCCACTGTGGGCCATTCAGTGGCGATGCGATGCACTGTCCTGCAGAGAATCTGGTTTTCGGAAAACTGGGAGTCTTTTGTTTCCTTTTGGGACAGTAGGAAACTGAGGAGGACGCCAGGAGGAAAAGGAACCCTGGCACCGAATCCGCTGCTGTGGCTTCGGCTTCAGCCACTGCTCTGCGGGACTTGTCCGCGGAGAGATGAGTAGTGAGGGCAAAGAGTGAGGCTTCGGGATAACGAAAATTAGATGCTACAATTTAGTCTTCCTGTAGGAGAAGGAGGGTACTAAAATTAATTCATACAAGGATTAAATAGGGAGTACACTTGCTTAAAATTATTTAATATTGGCGGCTTAGTCATAAATGTTCATACTCGGGAATATGCTTAACTTTTTCCATTACCTCGGAAAATGGTTAAAAAACGTGTCACTTCCATTAGCAAGTGTTTCTTCTCCTGTAACAAATTGCAAAATGTAAAAAAACCACCTAAATAAATAAATTATTGATCCTAGAAATGAGGGTGATGATTGTCTATTTTGTTCAAGTATCTATATTAGCACGTGAAAAAGGTTCAGATTTTCCTTTCAGAT
Organism: Pluvialis apricaria; assembly: GCA_017639485.1. Taxonomy (NCBI): domain Eukaryota; kingdom Metazoa; phylum Chordata; class Aves; order Charadriiformes; family Charadriidae; genus Pluvialis; species Pluvialis apricaria. Next base: position 6,035,355 of record CM030024.1, read on the forward strand.
GTCTTACATCAATATTTGAACTCCAGTTTTGTGCAAATTTATGTACGTAGCTTCACTTTCTGATGGTTATAGACTAAGCAATGCACGTGTGAAAACTCTGCAGTGGTTTGCGTAGTTACGTGAGTGAAACGATTGCATCAAAAGTGTTTAAATGGGATTCAGCTTTCTGATTGGCGACAATATCTTGAGGCATAAGTAAAATAGATCGTTTTCGAAGCGCATTAACAGAACTTTGGAGTTCCGCAGATCGCAGTTACGCACCAGGTTCTGCTTTTGAGAAATCTGCCGGCTGCGCCGTGGAGAATCAGGTTTTGAAATTAAAGAGCCGCCTGCAATTGCCGTCTCTGCTGCATTGAGTAAACGCAAACATCGGCTCAGGCTGAAGTGAGTTGCATTGGGGTAATTCCATCTTGATGCTTTTGCTATTTTTGGTCAAAAATTCCTGGGAATCACTCTCTCTCTCTTCCTCTGTGAAGCAGAACAACTTGCCTGCTCTCAGAGGGAAAGAAGTGGAATTTTTTTGTTTTGAAACACCTGCTGTAACTCGCTTTGATTCCTCGGAGGGACTGGCGATGCCTTAGCAGCACAGCATCCCGCGCAGCAGCTGCTGTGTACTGCAACTTGCAGAAGAAATTTATTAAGTCAAGGCTTTAACTTTTGGATGGTTACTTGGAGCTGCGTGGAATACCCGTATGGAGTTGTGCAACGAGGCGATGACCCGAGCGCAGGTTTGTGATGTGGCTGTTGTCACTCGTCTGATGTCTCCGGTGGACGTATACCCAAAGTTTGATGTCATCTCTCTTGCAGGCTCTTCTAAATCGGAGGATGGTTTCTGGTTTTGGCTGTAGAGGCTCTCTGTGGTTAGATGCTCTCTCCTGATTAAGCCTCACTCTTGGAATTACCTGAACAACTGGAAGCATCGGGCCTATTTTCTTAGAATTCTTGAAAGGACGAGATGCTGATTTCACCGAATACCTAAACAGAAGAGAGAGCAAAATCAGTATTAATAACTTGAATAAGGCAGGTTAAACAGTCTCTGATTTTGATGCTCAAGTATGATTACCCAAACTGGTTGAAAAACTTCTGAGGTTGAAGAGAACCTTAAAAAAAAAAAAAAAAGAAATCCAAATTTTATTCAAGAGAAAATTCCCCAGAGTTAAATGTCTGCCAAAAATATACTGCATTACTAATGCTTTTTCATTTTTTTCCTCAGCTAGTATGTCAGTCTCATTTATTAATAAATATGCCTAATCATCCTGGAGATGTTCTGTACCTCTCCTTAGATCCTTATTTCTTACGGCACTTGTCAGCTGCTTAGCTATTGTGGCAACTCTTACGTGTTCGCACCGTGCTCCTAATCCTTTTGTCATTGTTCAAGGGCATTCATCTAAACGTGACTTTCATTCTCTGAACATTTCTTAACTGTAGTAAGAACAATTCGCAGTGATGTACTATTCCGAGTTTCCCAATGTATACCTTTAAGACAACGTATCTTGTTTTTAAAGAAAATGTTAGAGATTACAGAAGTCGATCATTGCACAGGATAAACCAAAGGTATTTAATCTACCTATTTAAGTCCACAAAAAGGAGTAATTGCTTTACAGAGAGATTATTTTTTTTTTTCCTTAACCAGTGCTGTACGAGAACTTAAAATAGGAGGTGAAATCATGCTGGATAATGCATTTTAATTAAAACTACAAAGAGAATTTAGGTAGGTAGAGCATAATTGCACTTGGATGATTCCCAGCCATTATTTTGAAAACTGACATGGGATCTTAAATAACAAAGGCCTGTTTTATTTAATAATAATATAATTATTCTAGTAGAGGGCGTAAACCATGTTAATGAAGCTTGCATATGAAAGTAATTTGTAGCAAGAAATAAAAACAGGCAGGGAAGTTACAAACAGTAATACAGAAGACACATAATGAAATTTACTTTACAAAAGGAAGTTAACACATATGGGTGAGAAGAGTTCTAAACACTTTGAGTTCTTCCTTTCCTACTGAATGACAGAATGAACCAGGAGGGGAACAGCAAGTTGGATATTTTATAATCTTTATAGTTTAGCTACCCTGCACAGACCCTGTTTCAGCTATGAAAGGGGCTACGTGCACCAGACCTGAAAGCTAGAAATATCTAGAACCTGTTTGAATAAAAAAAAAAACAAACCCAAACAACAAAACCAAAACTTAAACCCAAACCATTTTCTTTATGGGTGATGTTGTGAAAGGTACAGCGTAGCACACCGCAGTTACTCTCTTTGCTGGCATTCAGCTAGTTTTGAAAATCATGTTTTTATTTCCCAAATGCCTGCCTTACCACCCTTATATATAATTATGTGTCTAATTAAACCTGCTGGCTGCTTTGATGTCTGTACGGTTTCATAAGTCAGGAGAACAGAGGGTACACTACGTCCCCTGAAATTAAAGCGTGCGCGGAGACCTGATTATAAGTTCAGAGGAAATGAAACTTTCTGCCCCAGACATGCCCGGTCTCTTTAGCACCGAGATTTCGTGCACCTTTTAAAGACATTCCCCCTCTGGGGTTCGTCAGCTGGCGTTTGTCATCCACTAAATTTGAAATAACAGTCCAGAAGTGGTGTTTGCGGCTGACAAGTGGATGTGTATGCTTCCCGTGGCTATCGGGCAAGAGGCGCTGGCAGGAAGCACGAGCACAAGTGTCACCGCTTCGATAACTTTAAAGACTATTTCAGCTAACATTTAAATTTCTTTGATACATTAAAATGAGAATGGTAATTTCCAGCCAAAGCAAAAGCTTGCACTAAAAACATTGCAGTTTATCTCCTTAGATTAACTGGATATTTGGTACAAAATATTTTTCCGTAGGTTTGGGGTTTGGTTTGGGCATCTTTTGATGTTCTAAAGTCACGGAGTTAAAGGTAAGTATAACAAATGCCTTAAGTAATCATCCAAGCCTGGTGCCTCAGACAGGCATGAACACGCTGGGCTGATTCATGTGGTTGGAATTAAAATTCTCCAGTAGCTGCCTGATGAGTGAGATCTTGAATTCTTTGTTCATCCAAATCGTGTAAACCCCCTTCTTTAGTGTTTTTTGTTACTGGCTCCCCTTCTACCCAAGAGCTTGGTGCGGGGTCGCTTGCAGCCGTTCACTGGAAGAGCACAAATCTGGGCATCCACCTCCCTGGAGAGGAGAGCGAAGCCGGTAGGAAACCCAGAGCCATAGCTGCTGCCTTTGTAGCTCCACCCCTGGAGGTGTTCAAGGCCAGGTTGGACGGGGCTTGGAGCAACCTGGGCTGGTGGGATGTGTCCCTGCCCAGGGCAGGGGGGTGGAACTGCAGGATCTTCAAGGTCCCTTCCAACCTGAACCATTCTATGATTCTATGACTACTTGTCCCATCCCGCTGCCGGGCCCTTCACGTTGACTTGCAGCGCACGGAACATGCCTTTTTTGGCACTGTACGACCGCTTTACTCGCCTCTTCCATGCCCAGCTCAAAAAAAAAAAAGGATAGATGTAGAATGGGAAGTCTTCCGTTCACCTAAGCAGCACGACATTTCAGTGCTGTGTTATTCTAGTGGTGAAATTATGGAGGTTTGATAGCAACGCCATCTGCTCATCAGTATTGCTTGGCCTCGAGGCATGTCGCACGCTGTCGATGCATAAAAACGATTTGCGGCCAAGTTGGTGCAAACTCAGTGGTTCTTGGAAACGAATGCCAGCACTTGGTGGCATCTCGTGGCCCTTTGGGATTCAGAGGTGTGAATGCTAGAACAGGCTGCTAGGTTGTCCAGCTTCTACGTACCTCTGTGTCCCTCATTGTATTGAGCCCAAATTTACTTAGAAATCCATAACTAAAGGGTACTAGAGAGGTATCCAGCCGTGATGTGGAGATGACAAAAGAGGAAATACCATTATTACAAAGCGCTGAATAGCAGTGACTGCCCGCTGCCCACCGGGGAGGGCTCTTTGTTGGTGATGGTTTCGCACTGGTGGGTATTTGTTGAAATTTGGCTGTTCATAACTCATTCAAAATTCGTTATATTGATATCTTGTATCTGAGATTTTTTTTCACCAGTGTGCTAGCTGACCAAGAAGCAGCCAGGGGACATAAATCCATTATGTATTAATGGTGTTCCCACTGCTGTTCATTTTCGGTATTTTCAGTGCAAACAAGCATTGTTTGTACGTGTTTCTTTCTTTGCGTGGACAACATAAAAATCTCCCTTTTCTGCTTCTCAAAAGGACGGGATTTAAATTTTATTCTGTGAACTAACTCCATCCTTCATTATTTTAGCGGAGAACAAATGTGTAGTTCTCATGTAAGCTTTCACTATGGGCAGACATGGGAAATGCTACTTTAACGCTTCCATTTACATTGTGGCAGTGGGGGGACATACGGGGAACCCTATAGCTCTTCCTCAGCTAGGGAACGTTTTGATTTTGTCCGCCTTAGACTAGAAATGGGTTAAGAGGTCAGAAAAACTGTAGAAGTGTTTGCCTTTTTGGATATTTAGTAGTCTAAACGCAAACACATACATACAGATCTGGAAGTCTGATGAAAGTATAAAAATGGAGCACCAGCATGGATTAACTAAGTTCTGGAATCTGAATATTTGTTTCAGCCTGTAATTTAAAGTTATTTGGGAGTGCCACTAAGTCAGTTGTACTTTTCAAGCTTTGTGTACAAAGTTAGAGACATAAAGTAACACTGACACGCTACTGAATACTTTCTCTGTTCCATAATACCTGTTAATCACCGTGCGTTTGAAGTAGCTCAGTGCTGTGCCGGGGTTTGGAAGGGTTGTGCAAAGATGTGACTGTGAATGAAAAGAACTGTATCCACGAAAGCAAACGAATCTCCAGGGGCGATGGTTTCATACCCAGAACAGGAAAACATATACCTTATATATATATATATATACACACACAAATATATACTTCTACTTTAGCCAGAAGTCTTGTAACAGTAAACTTGGGCTCATATCAAGAAAAAAGAGCTTGAAAACCTAGTTCTGCCGAAATTGCTATTATTTGAATTTTCTGAATGAAACATACAATAAGAAAAAGTTAAACTAAGAAATTCTAGGCTTTAGAATGCACTTTTTTCCTAATCATATGTTGGAGAGGGCGACAGTGAACACTTCCTTCTGTTTGGTAATAAGATATCTTTATGGTAATTACACTTAAGATTATTTTTTTTTCCTAGACAGAAATAGCAGTTTGCATAATGTGTTTGGTTTAGGCTGATTAAGCAAACATCGTTAGCCTTGGACTGGGAAAACGTCATTCTTCTCCTTTCTCCCCCTGTTTTCAGAGTACTCCTTAAAATGGTCTTTAATGCAAACGTACCTTCAACTGTGTTGCAATGTGTGCAAAATACTTATTTTATGGTAGGTACAAAGTAAGGTGTCAACAGCTCTACAAGTTCTAAGAAAGTGTTTACTGTGCTGTAAACTGTGTCAAAAATTATTTTAAAAGTACTTCTGCAAGATAAGGATCATTCTTCTATATAAACTTAAATAAAAGTAGTTAAGTAAATATAGTTTTTTCCTTTAAAAACCCCCAATTGTTCCAGAATTGTAATTTCTAGTATGACTCTTTCCTCATGCACCCATATTCCAATGGGATTTTTTTTTCTGTGTACCAGAATCACTAATGCTAAACTGAAGTGAGACAATGAAATTCTAGATGTAAGAGCCTGAAGGGAAGTGGAGGGGGGGGAGGGAAACCCAGACAATTTATATTACTTAATAACTTGCAGTCTTTTTTCTTTTTTAAAATATGACTCTTTTTTAATATAAGAAAAATCATGTGATGACTGCTAACTTTTGTGAAATGTCCAACCATGTTAAATACGGAATGCACTGGAGAAAATACTTTAAGGTGCTTAGAATAAATAACTTTATATAGGGAGGACAAACCTCTCTTGTGTAGCTACAGTATGTCAAGAAAGTCGAGCAAAACACAAGAAAATCACGTTAAAGTGCCCTTTTCCCTTTTGTTCTGTGTGCGCCATCATTCTTCAAAGACTTAATACCAAGAAAAATACAGACCAGAGTATGACACTTGGATTTCTCTCTCTATTTCTTCCTCTCCCTCCCCCTCGCGATCACGTGTACGGTCACAGGTGTGGAGTGTATCGGTGTGTCTGAGAGAACGCCCCAGCCTGTTAAACGCAGATCACCGAGTACATGAATGACACACGTGAATTTACAAATCATGAATGAATTGTGCTGCCCGTAAATTGTAAGTCTTTAACGCAGGAAAAGAAGCTTAGCTTTTCTGGCTTTAAAACCTGTGAATACGGGGTTTCTGTAGCAGATATTTAGTTCATCTTGGTAAAGTGTTGTCCAGAATCATACTGTTAATTTTAACATATTTTTCATGTGCCACAGATTTGCTTTAATCACAAATATTTTATTACAATTTTGCTATGTTTTTAGAGCGATGGACCTTCCTGATGCCCTCCATCTGGTATGTTCTCATGCGTTTTCTTGTCATCGCCTCCCTCTGCTAAATATAAAATATTGGGAAGATCGTTAATTCTGTAGGGTAATATCTTGCACAGGTCTGTATCGTGCTGTACACCGGCCATAATTTGTTTGTCTGCGTGATTATAAGGATTTTAAAAAGGGCTAACAAGAATTTGATGCAAATGGTGATCGAAAGTAGCTGAGAACTGAGAATCTCACTCCCTCAGGTCTCCGAAAATTTGAGTCTCCCTACCAGCTCCTTGGTGTTTGCGGTGGAGGACTTCCAAATGGGGAGAATCTTGGCCTGAAAAGTCCTTAAGGATGGAGGTAGCTGTGTGCGGGAGTCCTGCTGACGTCAGGGTGGCTGTTCGCTGAAGTTACGTGTATTTGAGGTGCATGAAGAAGGTATGTGTATGTGAGGAGCTGGGGAGGGTCCGGGCAGCTGGTCCCCCCTGGTGGGGAGGTGACACAGCAGTGTGTCCTCTGTGGAAACCAGAGAGATCACACAAATGCACGGGGCTGTGGAGACCAAACTCTCAGCACAAGCCAGACCTGTTGCAAACAGTCTAATATTTGCAGACCACACGATTTACCAAATAGTATTATTATTTTTGGCGTAAGAGTGATGTTGGCATATTTTTATGACCATACCTAATGACCATACCAGGTACAACCCAGCTGCCGGAGGGCAGGGCAGGGGGCCTGTTCGGTTTTGCGTTTCCTCAGTGCATGGTTATATTAGGATATATAGAAACATAGAATCATAGAATTGTTGAGGTTGGAAGGGACCTTTAAGATCATCAAGTCCAACCATTAACCTAACCTTACAAAACCACTTCTAAACCATGTCCGCAAGTACCACGGCTACCCTTTTGTTAAACACCTCCAGGGATGGCGAATCCACCACCTCCCTTGGCAGCCTGTTCCAATGTCTGATAACCCTTTCAGTGAAAAACCTTTCAGTGAAACCTTTCAGTGAAAATTTTTTTCCTAATATCCAATCTAAACTTGGCCCGGCATAACTTGAACCCATTTCCTCTCGTCCTGTCACTTGTCACTAGGGAGAAGAGGTCAGCCCCCACCTCTCTACAATATATACATTTGTTTGATTCTTGTTTTGTTTTTTTTTCAAAAAAGGTATCTAGGGTAGTACTGCTGTGTTTATTTGCAATTTGGCAACTCTTAAATTATACTGAATATAATGTTTAGCAGCTTTATGCTTTAGGCTTAGCATTTAATATGCACGCTCCTAGTGATGTGGCCTACTTAATTTTTCCCTGATTTATTTATCTGAATGTTAGGATGCTCAAGAATTGCTTCACCTAGCTCTAGGACCTTCGCCTAACTCTTCCTGCTGGTTTCCCGCGTGGAACAGCCCGGCAAACCCAGTTGCGTTTCTCACTCCGCGTGTCCTCTTTGTGGGAAGGCGGAGGAAGAGGGTCTGGAGTCAAGCAAGGATTTCTCGATAGCCGCCTGAGGGATTGCAAAGTTGCATCACATGCATTCTTCCTAAGTCTTCTCTATCCGTCTGTCCCTAAGCTGATTGCGCCGTAAGCCTGGGCTGGGAGGTATGGCTGATTTGCGCCCAGGTTTGGCTTCGCTCTCGGCGGGCAGTGCTCCCACCCCGCTGGGAGAGAGCGGCCAAGCAAACCTGCCTGCGTTTATCTTGACAATACTATCGCGGTTCCACCTGCCCGGGATTTTTCTTTGTTATTGCTTGCTGCTTTTTCACAGTGTAAATCACCCAGTCTGGCTCAAATTTTAACCTCCTGAGCGTCTCCCGAGTTTCCCTAACATGTGAATAGAGGTGTCATTCAAGATGCTTTGATGTCTATTTTGGTTTGTAGACTATTTCCCTTACTGTTGTTAAAGACTGCTCCAGATGGCTTTGGGTTTAGATTGTTTCACTTGAACTAAAACACTGTTCTCTCATGTCACAAGCAGCACCTTTACGGCAAATCAGAGAAGCACGTTCCTGAGAAACCGGCTACCGACATGCCTCGGTTGGGTTCACGTGAGGAACCGCGCGCTGTCCTAACGCGAGGGCTGCTTCAGCATCGCGGTAAACCCTGCTGGGTCTGTCAGACAGCAGCGGGATGTTAAAATAGAGATGCTCTCTGGATTTGGCTAACCGCAACGATTACCGTCCTCTTTTTTTTTTTATTAGCATTTTTCAAAATCTTGACTTAATGGTTGAATAATTCATTGTACCGTTCAGCTGATGTGGATGAAAATAGAGGAATGAATGTGAACAATTTCCAGTCAAGTAAAAATTCTACTAAATTGTTTTGTTCTTTTTTATTAAAAAAGCAGAGTTTTAAATTTCTTTTTAAACACAGTAAAACTTAGGTTTGTCACTAAAGTATATTTGTTGCTTTGGTTTAGTCTGTCAGCAGCTAGTCCTCTTATCTTCTAATACTTGCAGAATTTTCAGTTTACGTTCCTGTTTCTCAAAACCCAGAACTTCTTTCAAGGGGACTATAAATGTTTTGATATGCAGGTATTTATTTTTTTTTTTAGTGGTCTGTGGCAGATGTTGTTGACATCAATGGCTCCAGGAAATAAGTTAGATTATTTTTTTTCCTTGACTTCTATGTTCATTTGCAAGCAGCTTTCATTTAAAAAAAAAAAAAAGAAAAAAAAAGTCAGTCATTTGGTTTCCTCTTGTAGTCTCTTGTTTCTGGAAGATGCGGAAGATGAGTGGCTTGATAAAATGGTGTTGACCAGCAAATGGTGTTGACCAGTTCAGCTGTTAACAATATTATCTTTAAATAGTTTTAAATTTATGGTTTGGTTTTTTTTAGTATCTCTCTGTAGAAAATCGTCATAGTAAAGCTACATATCCTGCGGGTGAGTTCTGGAAAAAGATTATTCTTATTCCGATGGACACAGTTTCGGCTGACATAAATCAGATAGGTAAGTGCGTGTGATGGTTAGGACTGTATTTAGACAAAATAATATAATAATAATAATAATAATAATAACAATTCGGTTGGTGCGTGGTTCACATTAGTGCTATAGGTTTGGATCCAGAATTACTTAGGTAGGCAGGAGACACTGTGTCCAGCTCCATGAAGGCGGAGTAGAGCGTGGTGAGCTGTAGGTCGGGCAGACTGCCGTGCGGACCTCCGCTCTGGACGCTGCCGTTGGCGCCGGTCTCCAGCTGGCAGTGGGGAGGGAAACACGGGGAAGACGTTGGGGATGCTGAAATGAGAACCAGGGGGTCCACGGCGAGGCTGTCGTCTTTCAGCTCCTCCCAAAGGTTTCCTGCAGCAAAACGAAAAGGGATTGGCTCAACGCGCTTTTTGGGACAGGGGGGTTTTGCGGGAGAAGTCGGTGATTCTACCGCTGCGTAGCGGTGTGTGTAGGTGCTCTGAATCACTTGGGACTGAGAAAAGAGAAAGGCAGTTTGGCTTCTTATTATTTGTCTGCCTCGATAATAAATTTAAACCTGGGGGAAAGCAGCGTTAATTTAAGAAAATTATTTCACTTGATAATTGGCAAGATTCTGTTGCAAATGTATCCTCATGAAGCATTACTTTTATTTGAAAAAAAAAAACAAACCCCACAAATTTTGAAAGAGGAAATCGCCCCTTTTATCTTTATAAGATATAGAAGATCTAATGGCACTTTGTGGGACAAATCCGCAAATAATATTACTTTGCAACTGGCCGCCTCACATTCTTATGGTGCAGCGTTCTCTGAATTGCAAACCGAATTACCGGGTATGTGATTGACCTGACAAACCAGAAGATCCGAAATGTTACTTTTTTCTAACGCATACCAAAAAGTTTCCCATTTTGCTGTTGAATGTGCATGTCGCAGTGAAAGTGTTAAATAAGTTGTTGGAGGAGGGCTGTATTTTTCATATTCATCCGTGAAGGTTTCTTCAGAGGTGGTGGTGACGGGGAGACTGTTGCTCCAAAGCTGTACCCACCAGCTGCAGCCTATCAAATGGGATAATACTTTTGCTAGAAGTTTAATTTTTTTTTTTTTTTTAATATATATATAGAATTCTTTTTTTTTAGGCTGTGTGTATAGTGATTTTGCTCCAAGCGCGCAGGCCTTGTCTTGAGTTCTAGGACATCTAATTTGAGATTTGATGATTTTATAAAGAAAGAGAAGTAAAAAGCTTAGATAAGGTTAAATAACTTAAGGCAAAGGGCGAGGGCAGAGGGGAGCTGGAACTGTGCCGTGGTGGTGAAGCACACAGAATATTCGCGGCACAACTGAGCGTGCTGCAGGGTAGCGGAGTGAGATGGAAAGAGGTTGGGAGAAATGAGTGGAATGTGCGACTCGCCTGCCTGGAAGAAGAAGAAGCTGAGGATTCAAAAAAAACCACCCAACTGTGTTGTTAATCTCAGTAAGGCGATCTGGGCACGGCAGGATCGCGGAATATTTGGGACAGTGCAATGGCGGGGCAATTGCGTTTGCTGAGTCATGGAGGTCATTGAGGCTGTGTGTTTTTTTTTTTTTTCCTCTCTGTCTTTTAGGTTGTGTTGTGTACCGCTTTTTGTCTGTGCAGGAAGGCAATTCTCGCATGGTGTTTGCTGCAGCAAGAGCTTTATCATTTGGAACCCACAGGTTTTATTTTATATGTATATATATATATAAAAAATATATATATACACACATACATAAACTTGGTGGTCTTTTTTTTTTTTTTTTCCCCCATGGAAAACTACGTTCTTAGTGTTCAAAATCCTGTCCATTCAGGATGATTCAAGTATTTAATATGCAAAACTTTATACACTATGCTGTTAATTTCGTTAGTTAGAAGAAGCCCAGCTAAGAAGCAAAGTTACTGAACAAAATTGTTCCTGTTTTACCTCAAACCAGGACACTGTCAGCATTACATAACTAAGTATTTAAGAACTCCCCTCAGAAAATATAATTGTTCAGGGCATAGGCCATATGCGTGCCTTGTGAAGGAGTAAATAGCATTCTTTTGAGCAGAGATGTGGAAGGTGTTTGAATAAATTTTGATAAAGGAAAACAGTAACGCGTTAATTCAGTCAAAATTATTTCTCTTTGTGCCCCTCACATGACAATTCTCTTGATATGCACTAGGCAGTTGTGGTTGAGTTGTTTTCAGTGGAAAATATGTCTTAATTTAAAAAATACATTCTAAATACGGTATCGCAGCATTTAATGTTAGCAGTTGTAGTCAAGAGTAAGCAGGGGTTTTTTTTAACTCTCTGATGTAAATCTGTAGCTTTCTTGGGAAACTTTTTAAAGATACAGTGCAAAATTCCATGTTGGGCAAAATAATGTTACTGAGCAAGCTGGTCTTTGTAGCGGTGGCAAGGACAAATAATTAAAAAAGGACATAAATACATCTTCCTGGGCTGCATCCCCAGCAGCGTGGCCAGCGGGCGAGGGAGGGGATTCTGCCCCTCTGCTGCGCTCTGGGGAGACCCCCCCTGCAGTGCTGCCTCCAGCTCGGGGGGTCCCAACAGCAGAAGGACTCGGAGCTGTTGGAGCGGGGTCCGAGGAGGCCATGAAAATGCTGCAAGGGCTGGAGCCCCTCTGCTGGGAGGACAGGCTGGGAGAGTTGAGGGTGTTTAGCGTGGAGAAGAGAAGGCTCCAGGGAGACCTTAGAGCCCCTTCCAGTCCCTAAAGGGGCTCCAGGAGAGCTGGGGAGGGACTCTTGATCAGGGAGGGGAGTGATAGGATGAGGGGGAACGGTTTTAAACTGAGAGGATAGATTTAAATTAGATATTACGAAGAAATTCTTTACTGTGAGGGTGGTGAGCCCCTGGCCCAGGTTGCCCTGAGAAGCTGTGGCTGCCCCATCCCTGGAGGTGTTCAAGGCCGGGTTGGACGGGGCTTGGAGCACCCTGGGCTGGGGGGAGGTGATCCCCGCTCAGGGCAGGGGGTTGGAATGAGATGGTCTTTACGGTCCTTTCCAACTTGAACCATTCTATGATTCTATGATCTTGTGCAGGTTGGGGTGGGATGTAACAAGCCTGACTCCATAGAACAAAAATGCCTTAGATACCTACCTTGGAGATCAAAATCAGTTAGGGACGGATTCAGAGCATCGATGTCGTTGCTGAGCTCCCCCTCCTGCAGGAGCGTGCCCGGCGCTGTGCGGGCTGGGGACCCCCTCGCCCCACAGCTGGGGGGGGTCTGTGCTGGCAGCGGGGAGTCCTGGGGGGCGCGGGGCTGAGTTCCGAGCTCGCTTTGAGCCTCCCCAGAAGGAAAGAGGGTCTGAGGCTCAGGTGGCTGTTGCATCAGTGTAGCAGAGATGTGAGGAAAACCCTGTGGTGATGCGTAGCAGGCGGTTTGCTGCCCCCCGAGCAAATTTGGTACTGGGGTCTTGACATGAAGAGGTCCCGAGGCGGGGATGCTGTGTAAGGGCTGTGGGATGCCGGAGGAGAGAGAAGGTTCCACCAAGGAATGGGGCTGGACTGCCATCTGCCTGGAGAGGGAGGCACTGGCAACCCCTGTCGGGCTGCAGGACATGATGGAAGATCTCAGCTTTTCACTTTTGTCACCGATCAGTGTGTCAAGTTCTTCTACAAAACATGAAAAAAAAAAAAAAAAGAGTCGTCAGTGACTTACTTATTCCTAACGGAGCCTTAATTTTCATCGCTTGCAGCTAGAGTTTTAGTGTTTCTTGGGAAATGGGTGAGTGGAACGGCAAACAAAAGTGCTAGCCCGTATGTGATAAAAACTCCCGTAGCCTGAAATATTTTTCTAAATTATCATTGCCAAATGAGCACGTAATAAATTGCATTTTTGTGTTTAACGTTTGGATACTTATCCGTTAATTTCAAATTTTACTCTATAGTACTTATGTCAGTGTTTATTTTTATCTTAGAGTTTAGTGAGGTGTCAAGAGACAGTGTTTTCTTGGTGACGCTTCTTTGTGCCTGTTTTGGAGCACTCCTGCAAAACCAAGTCTTATTTAATTCTGCTTTTAATTTTTTTTCTTCTTTTGCCAGTCACTTTATAACCTGGAAAAATTCTTAAATGCTTTCCCAAATCAGGTGTAAAATGTCTTATATGGCTTGGTACCTATTGCAAAGAACAGTTCTGGGGACCAGAGACTGAGAACTAATACGCTGACAGATTACTGACCTGGCTTTGCCATACTCTTCCTTACAGCAACTGGGTCTTTCCTCTTCCATTTCTGAAGCTCCTCCTGCATCTTATCAATTTTGGCTGGATTCAGAGCCCACAAACAGCCTTTCCGAGAAGAATTCCCTGACTTGTTTTCAACTTTCTCAAAGCATTTGTTCAAAGATAAGTTGTGGCGCACAGAATTCTTCCAGCCATCTGGAGCTGTCTGGAAAAACAAATCCAATATAAGAATGGAACTTCAAGGAAAAAAAAAATAATATATATTTCTATTTTTTGATTGGTGAGATTATAAGAAATGCCATTTAGATTATACATTCTATAATACAAAACTTGCACGCTAAAAGGAAAACACAAAAATGTTACAGTCACGTTGTGTGGGAAGAGAGGAATCAGATAAAATAGTAACTGATCTTCTAAGCGAGAAGGTTGGCTTTGTCCGAGGAGCTGCTGGGTTTTTAAGAGTGAATTCAAATCACGAGAATTAAGTGTGTAAAGAATTATACTCTAGCTCTGTGAACTAACAGGAAATCTATCTTAATCTATTTTGGAACACCTAGAAAAATTTCAAACACTTAATTGAAGGACTACGTGCTACTTGGGCTCAAATTAAGTGTCCAGGCAGACTTCAAAAGAATTTGAGCATGCTATAGTAGGTGTAACTTTGTATGCCAGCCAATTCTATAACCAAATGGTTTAATCACAAGCCTTACAGATGAGATACAGGTTTCTACACCTGATCGCTGCATCTTTTTGCTTTGCATTTATTTTGACCGCAGTAGTGGAAGCTGGAACATTTTTTTAAACTGAACAATACACATAAGCTTCATTAAAATGATTCCTCTGTTTTTATTTAAGCCGTTTCTGATCAATGAGGGAAACAAAATTCCCTCCTTTCCCTGAGGACAGTTTGGCATTCAACTGTGAGAAAGGAAAGAAAAGAAAATCTAGTGCAAACCCTCTGTTTATACAATTTAGTTTTTATCACTTTTTTTTTTTTCCCCCTGATTGCTTGTAAAATAACTTTGAAAATTAATATTGCTGTAAGGGATGAGGAGGGCAGTACCCAGCAAAGCGGTCATGCTCGGATTCTGATGGGAAATGCCCGTTTGCTTGCTAGTCATCTTGAAGAACTGGCACTGTATCCTTTTATCCCATATCAGCTTTTCTGGTGTTTGTTTATTTGATTTCACTCATTTCTGCTTACTTAGTCATGCAGCCAGAAGATGCCACCCATCACATTAAGGCTTTGTAAATAAGCATGTGCGTTCGTATCAGAAGATTCCTACAGTGAATCCCTGACGTGTCACTCCCTTGCTTTTCTTTTGGTAGGTGCTGTACAATGCGATTTGTGGCATATCTGAGTAGAGCTGTCTTAGCTCATTGCCACTGCACTGTAATCTTTAAAAAAACAAAACAAAACAAAACAAAACCCAGAAAAAAAGAAAAATGCCTTGCTATGTAATGGTAAGAATCAACCTGAGAAACCCAACTTCACTGCAATAGAATCATAGCAACTGCTAGACCGGCTAGGCTTCCCCTGACATTGTACAACCAGTTAAAAAAAATAAATAAATTACAGCTTTATCTGTGTCAGGGAAATGATATTCTTTCTAAAAGGTCTGCATTTGCAGAGGTGGGAGAAGAAATCTCAAGAGAGAGAGACTTTAGAGCCCATCAGATTACTACAGTACTAGCGTATATGAGTCCTTTTTTCTTCCTTTTTCTTTTTTTTAAATCAATTTTGAATGCCTTTTCTTTTCTTGTTTCCAAAACTCCTCATCTGTGTGTCATAAGAATCAAAAGAAATCAAACAACTCTCTGACAGGTGGGTGAAGTTGTCTGTGGGCCGCTCTTGATTCATAAAGGATGCAAAATATTTGTCATCATAACTGTTTATATCAACCACAAAGAATTATTGAACAGAGAGCACAAGAAATAAATATGGTTTTCTATAGTCTTTTTGAAGAGGTTAAAAATGAAAATTTCCATTTTATGCACATTACGTTTCCTTTCCATTCTTATACTTAATATGTATCCTTCTCTCCTACAAAGCCAGCTTTTTGATAGTTTCTCTAACTGTTGCGTAGTGTAACAGATCTTTCATAAATGGACTTGTGTGCATTTTTGCTTTCACATGATACACCATGAATTTTTGAACATGCTTTGACAGAAATTCCACTTTTATCAGGAACGTTAAGATCTGTTCTCTCCTTGCTTCTTGTGAAGGACTATCTTGCAGGTTAAGAGGTTAAAAGCCTTACAGAAGAGTTCGAGGGTCAAATTTAATACTTGCTTTCTTCATTAAAGAAGTTAGTTAGTTGTGAAGGTTAAATAATGTGTTTTTTACTAAAAATAAACTATTTTCCCTCCATAGCAGCAGAGTTTCTACCCTTTTGGCCCACCTGATGTCAGCATTTCACTATTCTGTTAGCCAGTCCCATAGGTGAGACTATTTAATAAAAAAAACAGCAAAAAAAACCCCTTTAAAACTCTTTCTTGCCATAAGGTAATACTAAAGGTGATGACTCAGTTTTTCTCCCTTGCAGATCGTATTCAAGTTGCTTTCTGGCAGTTCCAAAAGTAAATAAAACTGTTCCTCCTAGGTAAGATGTGTCCTTAGCCACGGAATGAGCTGACCTGAAAGAATATTCGTGTTTCTTGCCCTGCGCATGAGGCCACGCACACCTCTGCCTCATCCAGACGGGATAATGAGTGTTCCTGCTCAGCACCAGAGAGGATGGGAGTGGCATGTGTTTCTCAGAGGTTTTCAGAATGTGTGGGGGTGTAAACTATGAGATAGTTTTAAGAAACGTAAGAGCAAAAAGTAGACGGATTTACTCTGGAGAGCGCTGCCAGGAGCTGAACAGGTTCTTGCGTTAAACTGCGTATTGCTGAGCGGCGAAAAAGAGTCGTTTACTGAGCTGGGTCCCGAAGGGACGCTCGGGCAGTGTGTTCATGTTACAGCTCTGTTACCAGATTTTTAAGTTCACGTTTGATTGCCTGTTAACGAATGGAGCTTTGGCTACTGAGGTTGGAATCCCCTTGCCGTGGCTCCCTTCTGCCGCTGCTGCATTCGGCGTGGTGTGGATGGAGCTGTGTGGAGCCGGGCACCGCAAGGGAACACTTGCTGCTGGAAGTTCCACCAGGCCACAGACCTTCCTAACCTCTTGGACCACTGGCAATAACTCCAATTAACAAGATTAAAGCTTTCTGTTAGACTCACTAATCACTACAAAGCAGGGGAAAAAAAAAAAAAGGATGACAAGCAAAAAAACATTATTGTGCCGACCCATTGATCCCGACCGCCTCTTGAAGTTTAAAGAGTTCAGTGATCTTGCAAAACCCTTTCTCTTTAAATCTAGGTCTCAAGAGAAGGGAGAGGTACATCAAAGAGTAATTCAACTTTAGCTGCGTAGATGTTTTTTTTAGGACGTAGGAGTTGGATTGCTCTGTTTCAACTAGAAATGAGATTGTTGCATCATAGAAACTAAATTTGCTGTGGCAGCGAATACAGGTTAATTTGACTAGGCTTGTACCATCTCATGTCTCCCAGCAAGATTCTGTGCACACTTGTACTCCGCTTCTCTCCAACTTAAATTGCTTCCCCTCCCCCTGTTGTATCCTGCTATTTAGCCCGTTCTGGTAGCAACACCAAAATGTTCTTTGCTCATTTTTGTGTTCCTTTATCTTGCTGAGGACTCTCCAAAAAAGGAAGGATAAAGGATACTAGGTTTTGCCATATATTGACAATTCTGCGGGCTGCCGTAAAGATCAGAGATAGACAGAGCTTAGAGCCTGTAAGTGTAATATTTGCTTTCTTATTCTCCCCTGATTATTTTAAGGATGTTTGGGGTGGAACTGTTTAATGATTTGACTGTATTTCTAAGTAAAATGCAAAAATAAAGCCGTCCCAAAATAGTGAATGTTCCAGTAGTACCCCCTGCGCCATTGTTTTTCTAGAATGCATATGACAGCAGTGACCTCATTCTCACCAATTTTAAAATTAATTAAGAAAAATACACAAGGATCTGAAAAAATAAAATGCCACCACACCCCACTCCCTGTGGAACAGGCAAGTTTTGATGAGTAAGAAGGGAAAAGTTTAGATTAGGTATAAAACAGTTATTTAAAGCTGTGGTAGAAAAATACCTGCTGCGCATCTGTACATATACGCACAGACAGACATACGAACGCACACAAAATATCACAACATAGACAACACGCAATATTCCCACATAATCTAGAGGTGAGAAGAGGACGCGTATCCCCCTGTGTCAGAGCAACATTAACTTTAGGACTGGGAAGGTGACACCCAGCAGAGCCCCCATCCTGTGGCTGGGGAATTATTTGCATCTTGGCAGCAGCGGCAGCATTGGGTTGGCAAACTGCTGATTAATTGTATTAACCAATTGTGTTGTCAGACAAAGGAGAATTAATTTCAGTTCGGTCTGGTGAATAAATGTGGGCATGCCTGTAAAACTTATTTTTTAATTTTCCCACCTCTCTGCTTGAAACTCATGCTATTTTTCTAGAGAACAGTGATCCAATAAGAATGTGTTACTCTTTGCTGCAGATCATATAATTTGCGTGTTATGCTAAGAAGCATGGAACACGGTTCTGCAAAATATCAATTTCAAGATGTTGCAGCCCAGGACCTTTTTCACAATCCTCAAACTATTTTCCTTTGGATTATTAATATTTCTTGCAACTTGTGGTAAATGCATGGAAAATAGAGTTGATATTCTTAGGGACAAAATACAAACCTTGAAATTTATTCTTGTTTTGGAAATGAAAAAAAAAAGTACGGCTACTGTGTTCTTGTCACGTGCTGTTCTCCCCTTCCTTTCCCCGTTTAAGTTACTCTCATTACTTAATTTCATGTGCGTTTAGCCGAAAAATCGGTTGTGTCCCTGTGACTTAGCAAAGTTAGAGTGCTTCAGATTTGTTTCAGTGGGTTATGACCAGGCATGATGTGATGGGATACTTCTTGAATTATGATGGTGGGTTTCGTTATTTTTTCTCCCTTCTCTTGCTTGTAACAATAACAGAGTAGTTGGTGGTTCCTTTGGGAGGAAATCTGGGAATACAGATGTGTAATGGATCCTAACAGTTCTTGCTTTGTGATAATGCTGATTCTTTTTCTCCGATTACTGACATGTTTGATTTTTTCTTTTTTCCGGGCATTATTTATCCACAGTTGGTGTCCAAAACCATTGCAAAATTGTATCAGAACATTTCTTTTTAGTTATCCTTGGTGTTCTTTTCTTAATACAAATGTTTGAATTGCCTTTCTGTAGCTGCTTTAAATTTGGTTTAATTGCTGCATGTTTATTTGCGATGGGAAACGGGACAGACTCCTGTCACGTTATTTTCGTTTGTGGGCCTTGCTAACAGTTGCAGGTGATCCGACCTGGACTTTCAGTGAGATGTTTTTGAACAATCAGCAATGTGTTGGGCATTCGTCGACGGTTCTATTATAGCTCTTTTTAAAATCTTAACCGTAATCCTTCTGCTCTTGCATCGTGTGCTGACTCATCTCTTCCCACTGGCATTCCAAGTGCGGGAAACCATTCTCTTGTAGCACGGATTTAAATTTCAATAGTATATCTGCTGCAAACCATACACCCTTACCTTCACCAGCACTGCTGTGTAATTATGAGCTTAGTACCGTTTATCACACGTACACTTTGCTTCGTACAGTACATGCTGGTGGTGGAGTTGCCTCATATGGACACCCCAGCTCCAGAAGAGAGCGAGATGACCGTGAACCTCTGCTTCCGCACTGCTCCAGAGGTGCTACTGATGGCAGAGGAACCCACCAGACCAGTCCTGCCTGTCTTTGAGATCTAAGAGGAAGAAACTGGGTGGGTTTTTCAAACTATTTATCATTTTTATGAGGTGTTCGTGAGGAATGGCCACTGTTACCTGCACAAACTCAAAGTTGGAATGGTTCTTAATACCTTTTTGTGCGAAATATTACCAGGCATCACGTTCACGTGTCTGCCTAGGCCTAAAACGCTGGGTAGCTCGTGATCATGAAGGTATAGAGCATGTAATTGATTTGATGTTAATCTACTAAGAAATGATCCTTTTTCATAGCTTGAATCCCCTCCCTCATTCCCTCCGCTGCCAGACAAGCCGGGGAGAGGTTCCCCCTTCCCTGTGGAACTCACCTTAAAGTAAGGAAAGTGTTCCGTCATGAAATTGTAAATCTCACTGACTGGCAAGCTCCCTGTCTTGCTGTTTTTGAGTGCCATGAAGATCAGGATGCTTTAGGGAGAGAAAGAAAAGCATTTTAGCCTGTTCTGCTTGACTCCCCTCAAAGGCAGAAAAAAACCCAAACCCATTTTTCACAGTGCGTGCAATTACTCTGGCTTTCACTGTCATAGCAGGAATACTTAAATGCTTAAATACTTAAGTTTCCACTCAGTTGTTTATAAGCGATCTCCTTACACTGCTTAACTTCTAGAGGTAATTCTCAAAGGGCACACAAAGGGTCCAGCCTGGGTTTAAAATAAAGTGATATCAGGTGGAATCAAGAGCACAGCCTTCAACTCCTGCCAGTGTGTATTTATTTAAGGTCGTGTTTGAATGCTTAAACTGGTAAAGACCACAAAGAGAATATCAAACGGACAGTGACAGAAGGTATAAATAAAATTTAATAGTCTGATCTATGTTGTTAGACTGCTATTTGGGGGCTAAACCTGTGTGGTGACTGGCATATCTGATATGTTTTCTAGGCATTTCCTTGCCCTTGTAACCAGCGGAAAAAAAAAAAGGTCATTTTAATACAGGTCCTGGAGAAGGCAGCTGACTGTGATTAGTCTTGTGCTGATGAAATTTGCAACACCTGAGATTTTGTATTAGAGAAAGGAATAGCTTTTGTGGGGGCGAGCAAGACCGTTTGCATGCTTTATGGCATTTCATTTCCCTCTGCCTTGGCCCCAGAGCCTGGAACATCTTGTGATTCACACAGACAGGACAGAGCACACTGGGAACAAGGCAAAGACGAGTAAGCACGTTATTGCAAATTATGCTGGAAATAGGCCATGGTTAAACAGTGTATTTCCTGTAACATTAGGACTTGCAAAAAAAATATTTTATTACCTGTAGGAGTAGATGGGTTTGGGAAACAGAGGCTGCTGGGATTCTTGACTGCTTTGAGGAGCGATTCTTTGGTAAGGGTAGTGTGAAGAAGCGATATAAGTCACAGGATAGCTGCCTCCCGAGGGATACTGATGGAACAATAAAAGAGATGTTACTCGGCTTAGCAACAAACTCTCAAAAATATTTCTTTCTTAATAACAGGAGTAAACTATTTAGTTCTGAGAGTATTGTCCTCTGCCCACATTTAATAGCTGTTATGCCAAGTCAGACCCAAAGTCTTTCTAGCATGGTATTGGGAAACATTGATATTACCAGTTAATGCGTCAGAAGTAGGAAAAACAGGGCATGTACGAGGCGGGGGTCACTGATGTGTTGGCTGTTACCAGATCCTGTTGCAGTGTGTTCCAAATTGAAGTATTTAAAACAGGTACTTTCTTTTATTATTGCTTGCTATGCTACTGAGTTCTTGTGAAAAATGGGAGTGACTGTACCCTATCAGCCTCCAGATAATTCACAATTTTATAGCCCTGAAGCATATCTCCCTTCAGCCATCTCTTTTGCAGTTAAAGGGTCTGAGCCTGCTCAGCTTCCCCTGAACATTGCACTATGCAAACAAGTAAATTGATGGGGTAATTTTATTTATATAAAGAAAAAACCAGCATAAAGTACTTAAAACAATGCACACTGTAGAATAAATAAGCTTATTAAGTAAAGCCACTAAAAATATAGGAAGAAACAGGGAAGTTTTGACTGAGCCTTGTTTGGCTTTGTCTGCTGGTTTTTTTTGTTTTTTTTTTTTTTTAGGTGGAGAGGGACACAACAAGGCAAAAATGCTAAGTGTGTAAAATCTACTCCCAAGAGAATAGCAGCCCAAAGCAGCCATTCAATTTGCTGCTTTCAGGCAAGGCAGCAAAAAAACCAGACGACGACAGCAAAAACTTTAGCAGATGGCACCAGAATATTTATATACACAGATATATATATAAAAAGTGAATGTATTATAAGAGAACAAGTTAGTAATGTCATTCCAGGGGTCAGGAGAGTGGCATATGAGACATTTCTCATGGGTGGTTTTCGTAATGCCTGACTTGTGCTGAAGCTGTGAGGTTCCCTCATGGTCAATGACAAGAACCAGACTTCTCCAAGAGCCTGGGAGTTTAAGTGCTGTTAACCACCTCCTCAAGCAGCTGCTTCTTTTTCTTTCCCCCCAATTTTCTACCTCAGAAAGCTAAAAAGAATAGCCAGGGCACCTCAAATCAGATAGCATTTATGCTACCCTCGCGCCAGCCCTCGGGACTAGCTGCAGATGCTCCCTGAGACTGAAACGCCGAGCTCTCTCTCTTCCGGAGATCCCTGAGCCTGCTTGGCCCTCGAGACGCACTAAGGACCTGGCGTGCCATCACCAGGCTAGGCATATGCCAAAAAAATAGGTGAAAGGGGGGAGATAATACATAGATAGCTTCGATTGCGTCAGAGTTTCTGCAGGTTTGCTCTCAATTTTTTAGCGCAGCAGCTGGTCACATACTTTTCTTTCCCAAATTGCAGTTTAAACCTGCTGGCAAGCAACTTTCGAGAACAAAGAGACACTACCCTGGCTCAGGTAAGATACCATCGGTTGGCTCTCCGTGAACTCCGAGCTCAGTGTGAGAGGAATTTCTGCCTCTTACAGATGAATCTTTGCAGATGCCAGGGCTAGGGCACGGCCAAAATTAGGGAGTCGTGTCCTCTGCTATTAAAAAAAAATTCTACCTGCGTGCCTTCCCTCGTACTCAAAGGTTGCTGAGCCCTGCTTTAGTGTTTTACTGCTCACCTCTAGCAGTCCTGTGTCATGAGGTTTTTATGGTTCCTCTGAAAGATTATTATATGGCTTTAAGATTTGTTGGGAAAATTTCCTTGGTAATTAGTTTATACACCTCCTTAGTTTCTTACTGTCATTCCTATTTTCAGACCAATAGTTTCCATTGCTCTGGGTCTTTGGCCCCTTAAAATTCTTGTGAGAGGTTATCACACGCTTGCAACACCATCATAGTTCATTTATTTAGCCTGGATTCTGAACAATTTCTTTCAGTTCCTCAGTAATTTTACCATTGTTGCTGGAGTTTTTGCTTGTTTGCTTTTTATCTTTCTAACGTTGAACTGCCTGAAATGGAACGTGGAAGAATGCACCGAATGCACTCATTTGTTTGCAAGGCGAAAGAAATGAGACGTACATAATTAATCATGTCCTGCCTTGTTAAGCTAAATACTGGGCCAAACTGGAGTCTCCAGAGCAGCTGTGAACTGCTTCCCATGTGCGTTTGTTGCGTTGGGTGTAGATTTTTCACCAGAGTAGAAAACTGGGCAATTCATACAATAATTTGGATTTTATTGGTTTCAGTGGCTCTTTGAAAGGAAAGAGTACTGAGATGGGACTGGTTGTGATGTCATCACCAAAGGCAGGAACGGGGCGTTTTAAGGATTATTTCTGTTTTATTGGTTTCATTAGTTCTTTTTGAGGGAGCAGAGGCTGGGGAATGGTCTGGTAGGACAGGCTTGAGCTGGTTCTACCGTCGTGCAACTGGCATGAAAGGTGTCCGTGTTTTATGGTGGGTGGGTAAGTGACTTCAGTAAGTGTCTGCTGTTTCTTTCAGGTCAGTAAGAAGCAATTTTTCTTATGAGTCATCATTTGTGTTGTGTCCAGCAAAGGGGAAGGTGAGGCCATTTTATCATTTGGACAAAATTAAGGAAGGAGTTGATGTCTCTCATCCCTCTAATGAAAAGCGAGGCGCAGTTTGAGCATCCTTCACTTCAGGCTAAAGGGCCCGTTCTTTTGAGCGTGACTCCCTGGTGATTTAAATGGCACTGCTCCATTGCCGTTTGACATGTAAAATGTTCATTCTGGAGCTGCTTCAGGCAAAAGTTGTTATTCCCTTTCTTCCCAGTTTTGTATCACATGTTCTTTCATATCCCGGTGTCTGTGGCACACAGACAGCAATTCTGCCCGCTACGACTTTGGCTGCTTGTACCTACTGGTTTTTTCCCCCCTGAGTGGCCGAACACGTTGCCAGACTTTTACTGTAGTAACATTAAGAAGTACAAATATTGAAAAGTCTAACAGGAACCTGCCGCGTGGAAGGGCTCTGTCACAGCGCCAGCCGGCAGGTGGATGGAAGACTTTCCTCTTAGTGCTTGTTGTGTCTTGCCTAGCAACTCCCAGAAGGTGTATTTCAGCTTCAATTTTGTAGGGTTTGGTTTGGTTTTTTCTTTTTTTTTTTTTTTGAATGTAATTAATGCCAATGCATAGCAACAGTACTGGTATTGAATCGGCAGTGACAGTAGAAGAGTGTCTGCTTCAGAATGGGTAAAGAAATTAAAAGATATTAGAATAAATTAAGAAGCTAACTGGCGCTTCTGCTAAAGCAACACGCAAACCTGATGTTTACACTGCATGTGAGGTGAACGGTTCTGTGGCACATCCACAGGGTCTGTACTGCTGTCCCTGTGGGGAACTAGTTTATATTTGCAGCAGAGCTTTTGCGGCAAGTTAATCCTTCATCTGGGACGCTTTTCTTTTAAAATAACAATAATAAAATCTATCAATTTGTAAGTTAGGATGGTGGTGTAATACCACCTTTCTTTTTATTCTATTAAGTTTATTGTTACCTTTTATCGCCTCTATTGAGTTTTAGGCTAACAAGAAAAAACAAGTATAAGAGTTATGACGGTGTTGATAAGAAATTAAAAGATAGTTATCTTTTTTGCCACATTTTTGGGGGGGGGAAGGAAGTTTCAGTAAATTCTGGCTAGTGGAATGCCAGAGTGATAGGTAAAAGAAAGAGCCAGGAGTGAGATTATTCTCTCACCATATTTCCTCTTAAAGAAAATCATGCCAAAAATAACCTTTCTTTTTCCTCATTAGGAACTAAATCCTGTTGATGAGTGGCATGATTACTATTTCAGTGACTCAGACTAGTAACACCATATGAATTAACAATCCCAAAGAAATATCATATGGTAACTTGATTTTTGTTTTCTTTGCACGGTTTTAAATCGGTGCTCTGTTAGTCACATTTTTTTTATACTTCTGAAGCAAGTTGAATGAGATGGTACAGTTGATTCCACAGTATCACTCATCAGCCACTGAGATCAAAGGAGTCATCACTCAAGTGTGAGCTTTTATGTTCAAGTATTTTTATACACATGAATTTCCTGTAAGTTTAATTTAATTCCGTTCTAATGATTGGGAGTTCTGGTAGTTGTGCTATTTTTGTGTATGGATTTCTGCCTATATATCTGGAGAATCCTCATTGCCTTAATTTCACCTTAAGTAAGGTTGGGGGAGGTTTGTTGGTTTGTTTGTTTTTTTTTTTTTTTTTTTTTTTTTAATAGGGTGTTTCAAGCACATTTTTATCTCCTCGAACATCTTGCTGAAAATTTTGTACATTGCAGATAACTGAGCATAAAAGAGGAAAACTTCAATGCACTGAGCAGCACCCCCATTTATATCTGAAGGAAATTATTTAAAGATATTTCAGAGTAATGAAAGTTTCTCTCTGTAATAGACACCTCTCCTCTATGCCAGGTTTTCAAAGCTCGGTGGACCCCACTCGCTAACCTCTATAAATACGTACTAGTATCACATGTAAGGTTAAGGGATATGTGTGTGATTTTGCAAAGATCTTCTGTGTGTGCTGCTTTGAAAATAGGAACGGACATGTATTCAAACGACATCTAAACTCACTCAAAGAAAAAAAAGGTGTCAGTTACTCCTGGGCATTTTTAGTATTAATAATATAGTTACATTACGGAAGAACAGCCTTAATATCGTGCATTCTCATGCATCATCAGCATTACTGTCAATTATGCTTCAGCTGAATAATCTTTCACTGGGGATGATGTAACAGTGAAGAGATTGCAAAAGAGACGTGTGTGCCATCAAGCACAAGGAAAGCGCGCATCAGCTTGCTGTAAAATTTTGCTTTAAAACTGTTTGATCTGAATTTTAAGTGGACAGTCACATACATTTAATTTTTTATTCTGAAGTTAAAGCACAGTTAATTCCCTTGGATCCTGAAACGCCAACCATTATATTCCTAATTTATCTGGTTTCAAAGCCAATTTTCTTAAGCATAATGGTGAAAATATAAATAAGAAATACCACGATGCCATTTTTAAGCGTTTGTGTGGGTTTTTTCTTTTTTTTTTTTTCTGGATGACCATTTTAAAATGCATTTAGATCTGGTTCTTTTAAGATCTTATTGTCATAAACAAAATGTATGTATACAAACATGGCCCCGCAAACATGAATCTAGCAGGCATTGTTTCATCTGTCTTTTTGCATTATTACCATAACTGCTACACCATTATAGTGTAAGAAATAGAGGGGATTTTGATCTACGTATTGCACTGACCTGATGGAAAGGATGCGAGGGGCAGTACATCTGCTGCACTGGTGGCTGGTAGCAATACAAACCGGGCTGCCCTTCCAGCGGGGATGTCCTGAGCTTGATGTCTGAATCATGCTAGGAAATATTTAAGGGAAGAGTTATTAGAGAAAACACCTCAATTTAAAATAAAATTATTCTATTAGTTACTATTCTGATTTGTCTTTTGTTATAATTACTACTTTTTTGGACTTGATTCTGTTACAGTAAGTGTGACATAGAATTTGTTTTATATTTTAGTGGTACAAGAATAAACACGTATAGAACTACTACTTTAAGAAAGGAAAACCCAGTCCAAACTCCATGCAAAGACCAATTCAGAAAATGTCGGTTTCTGTTTATCTTTTTCCCCTACATACACCAACTGCATACTCCAGCTTTCATTCCTGAGTGTGCACGTGTGTGTCTCTCTCTTTCACACTCCTTGATACTATCTTGCAGACTGCCAGTGCCTCAAGCTGGAGTTTTGTCTTTACGTAGAGGGTGAGGTCTGTAATGCACAGGGAAGAGGTGGTGGAAAAGAATCAAACTAGGCTGACTACTCAATTTGATCAAGATATAGGAAATACAGTAAGAATGTGATTTATTTCTGCAACTGTGGAAATAAACCTAGAGAAGTTGATCAAGTCTTAATTTCTTGGAGGTCTGCCCAACTGCGTGTCCTGGGTTCCACATCGGGCTTGGTTCTGCCAAGGGCTTGGGCTTCTGGATGTTAAATGTCGCTGTCGTCTTGCTACAACACTGAGTGCGGCACACAGGGTGTGTGGTAACACTGTCTGCTTTAGCAGAGCCATTCAAACACAGCGCGGGCTAAGCAGAGTGTTCAGTAGAGCTCTGATGGGTCATGAACGGCGTGGGGAGTCATAGAATCGTCTAGGTTGGAAGGGACCTTTAAGATCATTGAGTCCAACCATCAACCTGACGCTTCCAAAACCACCACTAAACCTCAGCTCCACATCTACCTGTCTTTTAAATACCTCCAGGGATGGTGACTCCACCACTCCCCTGGGCAGCCTGTTCCAATGCTTGACAACCCTTTCGGTGAAGAAATTTTTCCTAATATCCATCCTAAACCTCCCCTGGCACAACTTGAGGCCGTTTCCACTTGTCTTACCACTTGTGACTTGGGAGAAGAGATCTACCCCCACCTCGCTACAACACCCTTTCTGGATGTGTCTTAAGCAGTGTCCTTATCCACACGTCTGGTTCCTTCCCCCACTTAACAGCGATGGCCAGAAATTCCCTTCTAAGGCTTGATGCGGTAGACATCTTATTATCTCAAGGAACTAGTAGCACCTATCTTTCTGATTTAAAACAAGGCCATAATGACCATCTTTTATTGTATAGATTAGCATAGGGGTACATATTAGACTGGATTTGATATCCTGGCACCGAGCAAATGCCGCATCCAGTATTAATAAACGCCCATGTTATTTTGGTGACCATAAGATGAACTTTTGCGGAAATATCACCTTGCCAGCAGCGCGCGAGCTATTTCAGAGCTTTGAAGTTGCGTGCTGGCTGAAGCCATGAAGACATGAAGGAGCCTGTTTTTTTTCTGGTGTAGTCAGCCCTACTTGGTAAAGGGTCCTGCAGTGCCAGCTTTACATTCTCTACGTCTTGCAGTCCAGGGATTTGGGAAGAAAATGGGAATTTTTTTCATCAACTGCTCATAGGTTTTGCATTAAACTCATTTGACCTACATGAGTATTTGTCCAGGAAATAAGAGATTTAGATCAATTTTCTTCTTAACCTGAATGGCTTCAATCCCCAGGTATGTACCCCAGCAACATCCCTCCATTCCCTGGTAAATTGTCTTAATCCAATTAAGATTTTTTTTTTTTAACCCCTCTTTCTTTTGGTAACCTGCAAATTCTTTGCCTCACAACAATTTAGAACCAGTGGCTAAGGCCCTCTCCTGGCAGATGTAGTCATTGTTTTTGTCTGCACTAGATGATGAGGATGCACTTTACGCTTTGGATCACAGCAGAGATACCTTGTGGAGGTCCTGGAGAGTAATTTCTCTTGCTTCTCAGGGATCTCTGTGATGCCCTAAATAGGCAGTCGCCTCCAGCCAGTGTGTGAATTAGCCCAAGTACCTTTACACTGCACATACCATAAACACATCTTGTATTCCATTTTAAGTAGTATTGGTGTCTTAGAGTTACTCTTCTATTTGCATGGAGAAAAATGCAGGTCAGATGAGGTGTTGTAACAAATCTGATACACATGTCCTCATGCTTGAAAAACACTGTTTTGTGAACTTTTGTCCCTTGAAAATACTAGTTGATGACAACTACCTGTTGTCAGGAAGAGTTTGGATATTTAGGACTCATGTATCATGTCTAGTGGAAAACCATTTGCCCTTGTGCACCTTTCTGAGGACTGTTTTTCAGTATGGAAAGGCCACAGAATAGAGATCTACAACAAATAAATGTGGCTATCTATCCTGAACTCTAGCTTGCAACTTGACAAGAGACTAAATGTCCATGTACTCACATTAAGAGATAAGAAAATAATTCCAAAAGTATCTTTTTTTTTTTGCCATTGAAAACAGGAAAAAAAAATTAGAAAAATACTGACCATGACTTGCGAACCATGATCTTGCCCTGTGGTGCTGTACTGGAGGCTGTTACACCATGGTTGTTCAGTGGAGATGTTCGGAATGTGTGTAGGAAATGACTCTGACTCATCAGGACCTGTAGATCCTGGTAGACCCTCAAAACCGTCTATGCTTCTAGTGTTTTTGAAGGGTGAACCTTCCGGTGGGAGGGCTTGATGTGCTTCCTGGAAGACATCTTCGCTGATCTGCCTCTTGTACGGGTGAAAGGGGTTTCTGCTGCTCTTGAGAAACCTGTCATAACTTCCTACAGTACTTTCCTCGTAACTGTACCGTCTGAATTTCTCAGTACTGAAAGACGCTTTAAATTTGTTCTTGCCGCAGTGTATTCCTTGGCTTGTAGGGTATCTCCCATGAATTTGATCCTGGGCTGGAGAAGCAGGGCTGGGGCTGTGAGAAGACTCTGAACTCTTCCTTTCTGTCCTCCGGTCTGACTCATAGGGTTGGCAGTTGTAACTGGGATTATCCTGCAATGAATTATTGGCATTTATTTAGGATTAGTATGAGCAAACATTTTATTATTTTCATTATTTAAAAAAAAAGTACATTAAAAATATATTATGGATGAGAAGTATAAAATTACTCATCCTAGCCACCTTCACGCAGAGAAGGCCTAAAAGATCTAAAGGGTTTTCTGGTTACTTGGTATACAAAACTGTTCAAGAATAAATCATTAAAAGTGTTGAGAAGACTGAACCACCTCGGAGAAACAGGATATCTCAGGTAACTATTGACTAGTTGGTCTGATGATTTCAGGGAAAAGCTGATGTATGATCAAGCGATGACAGATGATATGACAGGAATCTGATCAGTGCAAGTCTTGTCATACACAAGTTTAGTCAAATAAGCTTGAGCTCGTTCCTGCTGCTGTTACAAGCTGCCAGATATGTCGCTCGTTACCTCACTTCCTTTCATTACCATAGCCACCCTTGTTCTGAGAGACAGGTAGGCTCTAGGCAGACATTTTAACCTTCTTCCTGGCTCGTCTCCTCCCTTCCCTTTTGCACTTTAGCAAAAAGAAAATAACAGCTACTGAGGTGCTCTTTAATCTAGAAGAGAAAGCCTTAACAAGATCTGGTGTCTGGATCCTGAAGCTGAACACATTCAGCTTAGAAATTATGCATGTTTTCCCTGACATCAAGGATGAGTAAGAGCTTGGATGCCCTTTGAGAAGACATGCTTTAGTCCGAGAGCAGGTTCTGGTGTTCAGTAAAGGGGAAAATGTAATGTTGTGTGGTACACACCAAGTCAGACCAGATTATCAAGCGGTCCCTTTCGTCCTTCCCCCTCCAAATCCAAGTTGGTCTCAGAATATTTTAGGAGAACAGGTAAAGGAATAAAGGCCTTCGTGGAAGAACCAGATTTCAAGAAGTCCCAAAGCGACGTTAGCACAAAAGCCAGCGCTTTCTGTGGAGTGGAGCATGGCACAGGTTTTTCATTCACTGCACGTGGCTCTGTGTGTCAAAGCATTAATGTTCTGTTCCATCACAGACTCCTGCAGAATGCAAATCTGACCTCATGACACTTTTGGCTTCTCATGTGAACACAAACTCGCTCAGTTTGGAACTTCCCAATTCTTACTTCCTTGCTCTCATCTGTGGTCCTAATACATGTCTTTATGATATCTTTTGTTAAACAGGAATTTCAACCCCCCCCATATTTATTTATATAAAGCTGTATGAATGGCTGTCCTGCCAATTCCCTGCTCAAAATTTTAATAATTTAAGCATGACAATGGTTATTTTGCTGCTGTTTGATGAAAAACACTATTCTCAGTTGCGCTTTTGTTATGGAAGGTAAACACGATGAATATACAGGCAACAGGAGAGACATCATTTTATTCCAAAAAAGTCCCAAGGAATTCCAAAGTGCTGGGAGGTATCTTCTACTGGCAGGGAGTAGACAAAAAGGTTCTGATGTCTCTCTGTGTGTCTGCTTTTCTATTTATTTATTTTAGAAACAGGATGAGAATTACTTTAAATGTAGCATGTTTACTGGATTAGTAGCCAGATAGATTGCCTGTTTTGTTTTTAAAGTAATAGGATTTTTAAGCAGTCGAATAGGCAATTTAGCACGGAACATAAGATTAGCTCAGAAGAATAACTCACGTTTCTACTCTTCATGAATAAAACTTTCAATGTTTACTTTGTTACCAATTACCTATGCTGAGATTTAGTACAACAATTGGTGAATATTATATTTGAACTTGTGCCTCTGGAGAAAGAGAACAGAACTGGTCCATCTTACTCACAGTTTGCTGAATGGGGGATACTGAACCCCCCTGTGTCTTCATGAGGTCTTGATGGTCCCTTTCCAGAGTGTCCGAAGAAGAAAACTTAATATTAGATTGATCTTGGAGTAGTGAAACCATTACCGAATCCACGTCAGATAGAAATCCTGTTACGACAAAATCAAATTACAATAAATATCTTCTAAAACTGTAAAAGAAACCATCTTGTCACATGCAGATGATGAGACAGTGTTAGATATGCAGCTGGACAACACCTCATCCTGAAGAATTCCTAATACAGTTGAATTATTTTTTTTTAGCTCTTAAAGAAATGTTCCGTAGGTGCAATTACAATGAAGATGTGATACAGAGTTTAGATGTATTTGCTACACAATTTTTATAAAAATATGTCATTACTTTATTTTCTACAGGCTTATAAGCTAACAAAAATGTATGGCTTTGAGGTTACGCAAATTTAGCAATATTGCTTTATTGAGAGATTGTTATATAAATGCACTCCAATTGCTTTCAGTGGGACTATATAAAATAAAAGGGGTTTTGCTATCGTTGCTTAGACTGATGGTTACTACAAACTTATATTTTTGCTTTTGCTTTTTTATTAGTACCAATCCCTTCAGCCTTTTCATTCTGTTTTGCATGAGCCAATGGATCTGAGAGATGCAAATAACTTCATCCTTCCATACTTATTTTTGTTAGCTGTATCTCCTCTCAAGTTCCCAATCTTTGATCTTGGGATATATGAGACATATCTGATGGTGTTCTTTGGATTAAGAGGAATAAATTTAATCTTCATGGTAGAAAACAAAATACTAGTTTTTTCCCCCCCGGTCCTTGTTCGCTGTAACCATACAGTAAAACTGCAAAAGAAGAATTTGCATCCTCTTCTTGTGTCATACACATAACGCTGCACCAAGTGTGGACCTATGTAAAGATGTCTTTTGTTCATAGTTTAGATTTCAAGGTGTACAAGTCGGGGGGGGAAAAACGCCACTTTACTTCAAGAGTTAATTTGCAAGGTCTTTGCCACGTGTTTAAATGGCTGGTAGGTAAATAACTAAGGGGTTTATTAGGTTTGGTTAACAAAGATATATCACTTAAAAATGTGGAAAACCTTTTTTGCCCTTGTAGTTCAAAGAGAAATCTATATTTATGATGAGTAAGACTGCACTGCCCGAGGGGATAAAGCACAATGCGGCTTGGAAATCAAGTATGAGACCTATAGTAGTATATCAGGAAAAAATGATGTTAGATAAAGTTCAGAAATGTCTTGGGCACAGACTCTTCTCGCAGTAGCTGAACTGGAGGCCGATGAGGAGATATACTTCTAACTGACGCTCCTCTTGAAAGACGCAGGTGGGAAAACTGACAACTGGGGAATATATGTGTGCGTAAATTTGTAAGTGTTCAGTGCTGCCTGCCCTCTTAGTGCTGGTTCCCCACTTATCTTCAGATCATACAAAGCTACATCTGACCTCTTTTTTATACTGCAATTTTTCAGCCCAGCCACCAAATTTGTGGTCTTAAGCATGAGAATTTTATTAAAGGCTTTTGTACAGTTACGATCCTCGCGTTGCAAGAGATACTTGACAAATGGTCACAAATAAAGAAAAAGGAGGAGCTTGATTTCAACAAAATGAGATTAATGAAGAAGAAGAAAATAGGTAAGTTAAAAAGCTCTAATTGCAGAGTAGAACAATGCCTGAAGCTTTTCTGTTCTCATTATGTTTACCATTAGGATCCCTGAAAAAAACAGATGAAAAGAAGCGTTATCTAAAGGGTTAATTCAACAGATCAGAGAGGTCTGGCTCTGCTTACTGAAGGCAATCAGACTCCTTTCTGAAAACAAAGTGAATGTACCATGGTTATTTGGACAGTCAATACAAAATGTCCAGGAAAACCAAATTGTTATTGTCCCTCCCCTCCAAGACTTTTGCCAGGTTCTGTTTATGAATTTCATTTTCCTGCAAAGGAGGCATCTTACTGCCATTTTAATACTATAAAAATTCCCCCCCATGCATAGTGAAAGTGTTTTACTGAGTATTAAATGAGAAGCAGCCTTGTACTAAAACAATGTCGAGCTGACAGTCTGCATTCAGTGGTGGTTATTTAATGCCTTTGTCAAGAATCAGTTTCAGAGGGATCTCCCACACGGGGAAAAATTCCAAGTCTATGATTGCAGTGCTCTTTTTGGTTTTCACATTAAAATGGGCACCATTCTTCAGCAGCTCTGTGATATCTGCCCCCTCCAAGTTATCCTTATCCTAGAAATGGCACGCTGGGGATATGTCTTGCTGTGAGAGAAAAATCTCTGGCCATGTACTTCTGGCTTTCTAATTTTTCATGGAGTCCAAACTTCTCGCTCCAAAAGCCATTTGCAACTTGACTTTCATGGATGTCTATCACAGCCAGTGAGGAATAAGTAGAAACTGCCGAATTAACATACAGAAAAATCTTTGCTGTAACTGTTCTTTAAATCTCATATTTTTTTTCTTTAAAAATGTCCCTTAGAGACATTAACTTTATTTTGCAGAAAGAAAATGTAACACCCCCCCTGCAACCCACTTTGCATGGTTAATATAGATTCTAGCAAAGGGAAATCAGACCACTTACTGACAAATCTTCTTTAAGAGAGAAGAAATTACGGTCAGTGGAGGCTGTCGATAATCAGGATTACAATAAATCATTTACAGTAAACTGTTCCTGGGAGAGAGAGAGCTTAAGGAAATTGTGGGTTGCCTGGCTGTAGGACGTGTTAAAGAAAACAATGATGCTTTGCTTTGGAAAAGGGTATCTGATTATCCCAGATGCAGCTGGAAACTTTTCTCCCCAGCCCATGTCATTTTTATTTTTGTAAATGTTGCGTGACGATTCGAGGCTTCTGTGATAAGATAACTATCTTTCAAAAAAGAAAACAGTGAGAAAGTGTAACCTCAGCTGGGGGTTTGGATAAGCAAGGTAGCAGCAGCTGATCTATTAGCTCTGCATGACTGGAGTCCTGTGGCAGCAGTCCATCATTTGAACAATTCTTGGTTTTGTGTGTTTTCTGGATGTTGGAGGGCGTTTTGCCGGTGATACACTTCACCAGAGCTCGGCACTGGGCCGTCTAAGGAATATGAACTGCTCTAAACGCTGTATGTTACTGTAAATGCCCTCTTCATCCCTTGGGGCTGAGATCAGGTTTCATGGGAGGAAGGTGTGTTTGGACGTTCCCCAGTCCGTAACTCATTCTGCATGCATGCCACAGGCAGCCCACTCATCCTCGCTTTACACTGGCTTGTGTGATCTGCTCCCCTCTCCGCCCCCTCCCCAAAACACTACATCACCTTTTTCCTCTCCAAAGCACACCGGTGTTTTCCAATGCGAGAAAGAAGTAACTATTTGGGACCCCCCAACCCACCCTCCGAGTTAGGAGGAAGGTGTCAGAGAAGCCACGAGGTTTTAGAATTCCACTTTTCAGTTTATAGTTAGAAATCTGCCCCCCAATAATGTCAAGTTCCAAATATTGTAGAAGTGACCAAAATTTTGTGACTAATGCTTGCCACGTAGACAGGAATATTTCTACGTGTAATTGTTTATGTGGGAAAATTTCAGAAGAAAAGGAATTTATTCATGAGAATCAGAAATTTTTGCAGCTTACAATGCATGCAAACCCTTCATTCTAAGCTTATTCCAGACAGATTGACACCGAACGTTGTGCTGGATCGTGGTTGGCAATAGCTACAATTGCTTTGTTGATCTCTAACATTCTCGTCATTAAGGCTTGCCCTATTTTTTGAAGACATTTTCAGGAGCATGATATCAATCTGCACAGCACCAAACTCTGGTTTAGCCATATCCATTTCTGACTGCTTTTTTGCTTCTCTTTATAGTATATATTGGACCTTGATTATAGGATACTCAAATAGCTTTTACAGAGCTTCTAAGGATTGTAATTTCTTCTCTTCTGAATTTAGATCTGTTTTTGTTTAATTTAGCTACACTATTTTTGCTTTCTCATTCAAGGGTTCTGAGCTTGCTTGTCTCATGGTTAGCTAGTGGTTACTGCCTGCATTTAGCTATTTCTGGAAATAACTTTTGTATATTTAGTGGGAGCACATGGAAAATAAGCCTAATTCATCAGGGCAGAGCACTGAGAATCTCAAGTATGGGTGAAGAAAGTTGGCAACCATGAGAACTCTTTCTGCATCATCTTATGTGGGATATGTTTGCCACTCTCTCAATAGTACCTACCAAGGAGGAACGAGGATTTGGATACAGCGGCGTTACAGCTTGCACAATATGACAACTCTCCATGCAAATCAATTCCTATGGAATAGTTATTCTGAGAGTCACATAAATAACCTGAATGTTACAACATTAGATGAGTTTACATGTAGGTAGTTGGTTTTCAGAACTCCACAGAAGCGTAGGTTCTACTCAAGTCGATCTGGTTGTGGAATAATTCCATACAAGTTTGGGTTTGAGACTTGTTATGTGAACCGACACTTGACTAGAATAATGATGAACTTAATTTGGTAAATCTAAGCAGAGCAAGTTCTCTGGTGGGGTATTTCAGGGTTTAGGATTAAGTCTAATGTCACTTATTTTCATTAGAGATTTGAGAGAAAGTAAATCGATTGACATCCACATGTAGTAGCAAATTAAGATTGTACATTAAGACAAATATTACTGAAAGGGATTGGATGCTAGAAACATGGTGACATTATGAAATAGCAAAAGATGTAATGACAAATGGAAAAATGATGAAGAAGCCTGGATCTAGCAATTCTCTGAGAAATGTAAGAGATGTAAGATGGTGTAGTGGTCTGCAGTATCATGGGCCATTAAGAAGTCTACCAAAATTTCGGGTCACCTACATCAAGGTACTGAACTCCCGTAAGAGAAGGATGCCATTTTTGATGAGACCATTCCTGAATTATCAGGGTTTATCCCTTTTCATTAAGGGCTACCTGTAGGCAAGGCTGAACACCAAGTGATCACTGTGTACCATATAAAGACTTTGGGTAATTGTCACCCCAGCCGGGTGTGCTCTCAAGCAGGAGTGGGTAGGAGCTCCAAAACATCCAGGTGCTTCCCGGTAAGTGGAGAGAAAAGTGGAGTGTTCACAGCGGGTGTTTAATCTGCTGTAGGAACACATCTATAAAATACTACAACTATCTGTATAAACCAACTTGGGCCCCCCCCCCCCCCCCCCCCCAAAAAAAAAGGCAGGCATTTGTCCTAAATCTATTGTATGGAACAGAACCTTTTAAGAAGCAGATCCAGGACATTTCTTTGCATGGCTGAACATAGTAAAATATACAGGCAACATTACTATCGCTGTGGTCTTTAGTCCAGGATTCCATCCTTACATTGACATTTTAGCTTTTCTTTTTTGTTCATATTTTATCCTGCATGTGTTACTTCAGATACCAGCTGTGAGGAAGGAGGAACCCATCTGTCCCTGCAGAGGACTTTGTGTTTGTTATTTACAACATTTCTGTTTTATTTTCCTCTTTTCTGGACTGAGACTTACTTAGTCATTTCCTATTCTGAAGCCATTCCAGACCTTTGGTTATACCTGCAGCCCTTTCTTGAGCAACTTCTGATTCTGCTGACACCTTTCTGGGATGGGAGGACAAAAACTACATGTAGTGTTCAAGAGGTAGGCACACCATTGTGTTTACACAGCAGATATTCTCCAAGTACACAGTGATTCACTCAAAATAGAGAAAAGTAGATTGTAGGGTTTCTCCTCAGCTACATTGCATATCCTGGTCATTTTGGGTCTGTATTTTATCACTAATGCTGAAGTATTCATTTATGCAGAAATAGAAAACATGGCAGAAATTTATGCAGTATGGCTGAGATAACAACACTATAAGAACCTGTATATTTCTTCTAGACTGGGCAGACCCATCGCTTGGGAAGCCCTTGATAGAGAAAAGTCCCTCACAGGTGTTGAACCAATATAATTAGCTCAGCAGAAAGGAAACTCAGCATTGAAAAGCATGGAAAAAATTAGCCAAGAAGGTGAATGAGCTTGTCATTTGGACTTGGTTTTCCCCGCACCTTTATCCTCATCTTAATAAACACGAATACGTCTTTCCAACTACACCAGTTAACCTAATAAAAAAGATGTCATCTCTCCCTACCAGCTTGGCAACTCTGATGGTATTTTCAAAACCCTACCCTTCGCATACTCTGTCCTGTTTTCTGGATGAATGATCGTGCTGTTTCCTGAATGAGGAGTATGACATTTCATTGCTTTCTACTAGACATCTAAGCGTGAAGTCAGACACAGTTCCAAGAGTTGAAGTAGTTAATATGATACAGAAACTGTATGATTCTTTCATGAATAACCAACTTGGTTGGCAGGTCAAACCAGCACAAGAGATAACGGCATTGCCTGTTCATGGGCTGATCATAGCAAGTATGTAACTGAATTCTTTGGGCTGAATTGAGAGCAAAGTTTTCCTCTGCAGCGGGTCTGGGGAGCGGCAATGCAGAGATGCAACAAGTATAGTAGAGCTCTCAGTACAATTATGTGACATAAAAAAATCATAGGAAGAAGCAAAGGTAAAGCAGCTGTAGCCATTAAATTGAACGGTAGATAAAGAGATACCTTCTTTGGCTCAAAAACTGATGAACTGCAGATTGCTGAAAGCTAGGCGAGTATACTGAAGTCCTGGTTTGAGGTAGGGAATTATCACCTTGCTCTTCTCCAGGTCCCTGCATCAGTGGTTCACTCTTACCTTTTCTATAGCCCTGTTTTGCATAATCTTTTGTTCCCTTCAGTGTCCCTTTCTCCTACCATTATGTAGGTTGTCTCCTTCGAAGTATTGCTTTATCCATCCTCTTTCCTTTCCCTGCAATGAACGTCCACGTCATTTCACTTTCTTCTATCACGTTATTAGTTCTTTTGAAGTATTCCAATGTATCCCTTTCCCTTCAACTGCAGCTATTTCAGTTCCTGGTTTCCAAAGTGGTCTATGGGCTATCCACAATATTTTCTATAAGACCTGTCTTTTTAGAGTTCACCGTTAAATTTTAATTGAGAGGCAAATATCAGTTGGTTTTAAAGACAAATGCTAAGAGATGAGATTGGTTAACGTTTCAAAAAAACGTGAGAACCACTGAATGATATAATAAGTAACATGGGTCAGGAATTTCCAGCTGCCTGTACCCAACGTATAACGTGTCGTGGCCCTGGTCCTTCCTTCTTATGTGCCGGTGTAATAAATGTTATTAATAGTAAGCTGTTCCCATGAATTACCTATTGATAGCTTAAGGGCTGTACGCAGTGCGGTGTACCCTACTAATCCCTTCTGGGGAACATCCTGTAGGGGGAACGTGGGGGACACATGGCACAGATCCTTCAGTAGCCTCATAATTTGTTTTACCTTCCTTTTCTCTGGCTGTGAGTCATGCTCATCTCCCTGTGACTTGAGAGTTCATCTTGGGATCTCATGCCATCTTTCTGTCTTTATGAGAAGGTGTGTATGATGATCCACCCTAATGGTTTCTGTTGCCGGCTGTGGCAGCATGTTTTATGATGGGTGTGGTACATTCCCATTTTCTCTGTTGTGCCTGTACAGTATTCACCTCGCAGCCCCACCCGTGGCCACTCCCACCCTCCCACTGGGAATCGCCCACAGTAAGCTCTGTAATTACCTTTATTTGATCTGAGGAATGGATTTGGGAATCTTATTTGCACAGTCGTAAGCTGAGTATGTTAAAACAACAACCAAAAAAAAAAAAAAGCCACCCCAAAAAAACCCCAACAAAAAAAACTTTGAATGACTGATTCACCGAGCAGTGATGTGTGAAGCAGAGAAACGGCAGAGACACAGATAACCAAGTTCAGGGGCTGTTTAACCGAAGTGTTTTTGGAGTTTTTGCTTTGGAAATGTCTGATTACGGTACATGTATACAGAGGGGAATTTCACCTGTTATCACCTGTTTCGCATTCTTAGTGTTAGCAGGCAAAGCTGCTGTAAGTTACAGCATTCGTTGGAACAGTTTCTGTTACTTTTACATTGAATTAAACTGAACCAGTGCAAACTACAGTTTGTACTTGCTTTACATATTTAGTCTGGGTTATGCAGTCTGGTTTACACTGGCCTCTAAAACTCTCAGTGAAGAAAAGAGATTGTGTGCACTCAGAAATAGTGCAGCCCTAGTTCAAGCGTTTAGTTTCTGGAGAAACCTTTGAAAAGGAAAACCAAAAAAAACCCGAGACTCAAGCTCCTACTTTGGCTTCTTAAGATCAAAGGTCTTTCAGCATTCACCTAGCAAGTAGTAACTAATTCAGCTAGCTCATAGCAGCACAGCTGATTTGGAGTGATGTATTCTGCTGACACCTATTCCTAGGCATGCATGAAAAATGTTGCATATAAAGTAGTAAAGATGGAGGAACAGGTAATGGAGACTAGTAGTTATTTCTCGGGAGGGAACCCACCCTCCAGTCCCAGCAATAGCCTTTCTGTCCACAAAACTGAAGCGTTTTTTCTATATGTGCGGCGGTCGATACTGGTTAGCATGTTGAGGTATTTCAAAGAGCTATACTGGGGAAATTGGGCTGATAATTTGCTCAGTTTACCAGAAAGAGTTTTTGACAAGATGCTTCATCACAAGGTTTTAAGGGAATGAAATATCCACTGGAATCCTGAACATCCACAGAAAAGGTCTTTGCACGGATAAATATTTGGTTAAAAGACAGAAAAGGAAAGGTAAAGGCAAGTGATGAGTTTTCACAAGGAAGGAGGTCACCGCTGCTCAGGGTGATCTTTAGGGGTCTGCTGGGACTTGTGTTGCTTAATGTATTAAAAAAAAACAACTTGAAAAAGAGGTGAAAAGCATCATAACAAAATTTGCAGATGATACTCTTATTCTGAATAGTTATGATGGAGATTGGGCAGGAGGAACAGCAAAAAACCATGATGGGACTCAGAGGTGGGGCATTTAACCTTATAGGTAAACCTAAAGAGAAGCACAAAAACATTGTTTACCAAAAAGCAATCCTAACTTCCTTTTTTTTAAACAAAAAAAAGGCATTTAGCTGACCATTAAAACTCAGGAAAGAATAATGATGGATGGTTCCATGAAAATGTCAGCTCAATATTAGCAATCA
The DNA here is from genome assembly GCA_017639485.1 of Pluvialis apricaria. NCBI lineage: Eukaryota > Metazoa > Chordata > Aves > Charadriiformes > Charadriidae > Pluvialis > Pluvialis apricaria. The sequence goes on from CM030024.1 coordinate 6,075,414, forward strand.
CAAAAGCGAAGTCAAATGTTAAGAATTGTGAGGGAAAACCAGAAGAAACAGATAAACATTTTTTTCCATGGTATAAACCCATGATGCCTTGCTGTCTTGAGCAGCGTGCGGTTCTTTTTCTCCCTACCTGGAAGAGGAGAGAGTGGTACAGGATAGGTTGCGGAAGGGGCTGCAAGTCTAGTCAAAGGTCTGGACCAGCTTCCAGATGAGGAGTGAGGAGTAAGCAGGCATTGGCTTGGAAAAAAGATGACTGGTAACAATGAAAGAAAGAATGAGATGTTCTCTGGACAGGCTGAGAGTTGGGGTTGTTCAGCCTGGAGAAGAGAAGGCTCTGGGGAGACCTTATTGCGGCCTTCCAGTACCTAAAGGAGGCCTACAGGAGAGATGGGGAGGGGCTTTTTACAGAGGCATGTAGTGATAGGATGAGGGGGAATGGCTTCAAACTGGAAGAAGGTAGATTTAGACTAGATATTATGAAGAAATTTTTCTCTCTGAGTGTGGTGAGACACTGCCACAGGTTGCCCCGAGAAGCTGTAGCTGCCCCATCCCTGGAGGTGCTCAAGGCCAGGCTGGACGTGGCCTTGGGCAACCTGGTCTGGTGGGAGGTGTCCCTGCCCAGGGCAGGGGGGTTGGAACTCGATCTTCAAGATCCCTGTCAACCTAAACCATGCTATGATTAAACCACAGGTGGCATGGAGAGGGTGAGCGGGGATTGAAGGTGGACTCCTTCTAATTCAGCAGTTGCAGAGCATCAGATGAGCCCAGCAGGAAGGGGATTTGAACCTCGCAGAACGAGGTGGTTCATTTCGCAGTGTGTAGCAGAGCTGTGTGAGCCCCTACCTCAGGGTGCTGCAGGTGTGAAAACTTGTACGGATTCAAGGGATGGCCGGGCACGGTCGTGGCAAGAAAAATCCATTGTGGCTTATTAAATAGATGGACACCAGCTCCGACTTAAGAGGTCTGTGACTTGCAAACTCTCCTTGCTGTTTCTATGCTTTTCACCAGCCGTTTAGTCTTGTCCGTTGCTGGAAAGAGGATACTGGGCTAGATGGGCCTTTGTTTTCAGCCAGGGTGGATGCTTTTCAGTATGATGTGCACTGCACTGTACGCTGTTTTAAACACATATTCCAGAGAATGTTTCATGTTTCAATGCCATGAATTCTCCGCAGTGTAAAAGGTAAGATATTTCCAGACAGATATAGCCACCTACCTGTAGAGGCAAACACTCTAGTTGGGGGAAAAGGGAGAGAGAAAAAATTTTAGGTGAAGAAATAAAAAGGGAAATGCCTGATTATTTCAACACTCCTCTCTCCCTGCCCCCAAAATTACAAAGTCATTCACACCCCAGCATCAAGTTGAGAACTGAGTTTTGTAATTGAAAGCATCACCTTTGGAATATCAGGAGGAGCAAGAGACAGACTGACTGAAGAATAAATGAGGGACAGTTTGGAGATTAAAGAACCTTATGAGAAAATATGGCCTGACGTTGTTTCGCAAAATGAGTAGCATACAAATATGCTAATCCTTTGGGAAGGAATAACTGCTGAGATACAAGTGACTTGAAATTAGGAAGACTAAAAGATAGAGGGAGGGGGAAGGAAAAGCAAATCTAATACAGCGAACAAAACAAGAAGTCATGCATGAAGGCATTAAACTTCCCAGGAAGGATTATGTTCATTCTTTGTAAGCCTTGGAAAACATAATGTCAGCTGTTTGTATAAGTACAAAGGAAGTTCCCGGGGGAAAAAAAGAATCTGAAAATGAGGGAAGTTACGAGAGAATAGGCACAGCTAAACCCATCCCTATTTACAGTTATGAGATGCGAGAGTAGCGTAAGCATCCCTAAAAACTGTAAATATGGCCATATCTGACAGACTAAGTTGCACCAAAGTTCATTCACCCAATTAACCATCTCTCTGCTTCACCAATGATTGTTCTTCCCCTTTACCCTCCCCGCTGCCCAAGTACTCATTCCTCTGCTACACCCACCTGTTTTCCCAATGCCTAATTTATTCCTAGAGTCTATTTCTGTTTCGTAAACACTGCTTCCTTACTAGTAAAAGCAGAAGTAGTGAGAACAGCTGCTTGATTTTCAAGTTAATTTTATTTAATTCTTCATCTTATGCTATTTTAACTCTTTCGGGGAAAATTCTTCAAGCTTTGTGAAAACTGTTTCTTCTACAAGAAGAGCAAAACAGAGCTAAGTTTCTTTCCCCGGTTCTCTTCATTCCTGGTTGTTTAAAACCACATTGTTCAAGCCAGCATGATTTAAACGCTTGATGCAGAATTTTGGCAAAATAATGTGATTTGTTCGTTTAGGATGAACTTTTCAGCCAGGTCCATCTGCCTTGTGAAATGTGAGGTGCTCTTATATTAATTTTTTGTTTGGCCATTATCTGACGGAACAGGAGAGCAGCACTAAGTAATTAATGGTCGCTGTGCTCAGCAAAAAATATTGAAAATAAAATGCCCTCCCTCGTGACATGCATATCTCTCTTCAGGGCTTAAATCTCAAAACTGTTCTATCAATAGGGGATCCAAGAAATGGAGACCACGATAGTAGTCATTTCCATGTTTAAATATTTTGACTTTTTTATGAATATCTAAAGCAATAGAGAATCTCCTTCAAGAGCTATGTACGTATTCAAAATAGCCTATATACTTTCCACTGTTTCTTAACAAATTCTGAATTCTGTCTGTTTATGTGTCTGTCCATCTGCTGAGGTGATCCCTTTAAGGTAAGTATGTCTACTGTGTTGACAACTGAGATGACAAATATACTTTCAATTCTTTCTGTCCCAAATTATGGTTAATTGAAAATATCGTATGGCAAAACATATTAAAAAAATACATTAAAACTAGATTAAATAAACCACAAAAACTAGAAAATGTGAATTTCACAGCTTTTTTAGGAGAAATTAAGTTCCATTACACAGTAAGTAGCCTTCCCCGCCCCTCACTTATAGGAAGGCCCCAGTAACTTCAGAAAATAGAGATTTCTTTTGCCACAAAACATGATGTGATAACACCCCTGACCTACAGGAAAGGAATTTTGCAGAAACAACAAACATCCAAAAACTGCGTGCGCGGAAACAGTTTTGCAATAAACAGTCTGAATAAACAGTCTCTGTTTCATTGAGGGAACATCACTGAAGCAGGTGCATTGAATTATATGCACATACTTGATGCTGTTACGAAATTCTTAATAGAGATGAAAATTAGAAACAAGAAAAAGGCTAAAATTAAACAGGAGTCCTGCATTTTTCCTCTGTACTCATGTTGCGTTTGACACACATATATCATCATGCAGCTTATGAAGAACAAGAGATTCTGCCCGGGAGACTCCTGCCCCCTCTAACAGGGACGTTGGCCGTTTTCTCCTTAGTGTGAAAAATTATATCCCTTATTGAAATAGAATCCTGAATTTTTGGGAGCAGCTAGATATAAAGAGGTTGAAACTGTGCTCATTTCTTCTCTTAAAATATTAAATTTCAATGATACATAAAACATAATTAACTGATCCAAGGGGATTACCACATTAAAGAAAGAGATGTAAAACTAAACATATTACAAAAACCATTCTGTTTTCTTATACATAAAAAATAATGCAAATTAAACTTTTTATAGGTGTTTGTTTCCAACACTTAAAGCACAGCTGATAAAGAATATTCATTAAGGGACTAGAAGTACGGTTTTATATTGTTGCTAACTCTGCCTTCAGAATAGTAATTTCAGGAGGAAAAAAAAGAGAATTGATATAGTAATATATGTATATTCTATAAAACGCTCACAAATCTGCAACAGCAATAGCTCAATATTTTCCTTCCTCTTAAGGACCTCTATGTGTGATACAGTTTTTCACTCATTCTAATGTTTTAGCTTTTTCAGATTGACTAAACAAGTATAGGACTAAATTTATAATATTATAGAATTTTGGGGGACTATAGACTGTAACGCAAGAGCAGGACAAAATGTTACAAATTCAGCAGAATGAAAAAAATATCAGCAAGGGAAAACAGGGTCCTGAGCAAAAAGCATGCTACTTGGAGACTTTTTAGATATTTATTCACAAAGTAACGTCTTGAAATTAATTAACGTGTTTTATTTTAGAATTTGTTTGTATTCACATATTTGTGCCCTCTGATTTAATATTTTTTTCCAGCCAAAACCAGAATTTTATGTTACGGTAGCTATCAGTTTATGAAGCATGGAACATGTTTTATTGTTGAGGAGATGATTTGTGTTTGGGAGTAGTTTTATCTGAGGCTGTATGAAATGAACTTCTGTACGAGAAGCTTTTGACAGCTTTAGTTATTCTTTGCTGGTGAAGAGGCGAGTCAGCTGCTGGGAGCAATCTCATACTTTGCTTTCTTTGTCAGCTGGTTTGGTGGTGACAGTGGCTTCCTATGGCAGATCTCATGGAAGACCATTTTTGGCATGGTTGAGAGCCTGCAGAGCAGAGCTATAAGGTGCGTGGTTTTCACACCTATTGTTTCTAATTCGTAATGAGATCTATTTAGCAGAAATACCATTGGAAAGATTCAGAATGACAGGAAAGCTGAGGCTGGAAAGGGACCTTAGGAGATCATCCAGTGCAACTCTCCCTGCTCAATGCCAGGTCAGCTCGGTTAAAGTGGAGAGAAGAGTATCGGCAGGAAAACAGCGAAAAAAAATTAAAAGCACGTCCCTAGTTTCTTCTGTCAGGGAAATCTTGGACCTCTGTCTGTTATAGAGAACATGCGTGTTTGTTTGAACATTAAACATCACTAATGAACACATCATCAAATCTAACTTGTGAAATGAGGGCAAAGGAATTCTTCATATAGGTTTTTTTCTATTTGGTTCTCTGTAAAGTATTCCTTTCCTTCTCTCTCTCTCCAAGTTAAATATTGCCAGTTGTCACTTTTCTTATTGTGATTCTTGGCATATCTTCCTTTTTTTGAGAAACTCAGAGCTGCTGGAAGAACCAGTATACGAGAACTGCAATTTTTATTTTGGCCAGAATGCATATTTTTGCATTGGTATCTTTGAAATAAAGGTGGAAACTTGATTCTTACAGTGCCTAAAACCTTAAGCAAGTATCACAGATGTATCATATGCTTATTTTTCAGAATTCTGTGATGGTAAGATTTGATTATCCGTACTGTTAAATTCAAGGAGTTCACTCCTGGTACGTGCTACCTTCAGTTTCAGTATATGCGTATTTCCAGTTTCCACATTTTCATTCTCTCTTAAATTTTACTTTGTCATTCTTTCTCAATTCTTTTAGCTTAACGGTGTCTTTATATGTGGGAAAATCTTCTGCTGATGTATAGCTGATCTTTTCCTAATTTTGTTGAATATCTTATTTTTAAAAATGACTTTTTCTGTGGAGGTGTTCAGTGCTAAGGAACACCACCACTTTGAGCCAAATCTTGCCGTTCCCTTTGCAGTCCTCTTGAGCCACTCTGCACATGGATGCATAGATAAATCTGGCTTATTTTCCTTTTCGAAAGCAGTCCTCTGATGTATTTTTGCAGGGTCAGGGAGGAAAAAAAGAACAGGTGTGACTGGATTATGCTGTGCCCCATTTGTTTTCTGGCTGGTAAGTTTGTCTGCTGAAAACTACTGCTAGCCAGTGTGCATCAAATTAGGCTGCAGGGTGCTCTCACCAATGTGAGAATGGACAGAAATCCAGGAAGCCATCACTAGATTTCTAGTGAGTCTTAACTACTGAATGAAAATTTTGCGAGGCAAAGAGTTTTTACCTACGAGTACAGGTATTTTATGCTGTGTACTGAACTGATATATACCTATGGACAGTAAATTTCCATAGATTTAAATAAATGATATTATTGCTCAATGCCTCAGAAGACTATGTGCAGACTATCCCAAGCAGAGCACCTTGTGTTCATGCCTAATCTTGAAAGCCTTGGTCCTAGCATGTAATTTTTCAATTCTTTGAAATGTTCTTATAAAAGACGTTGGACAACAGTATTTCTTGTGTGTTGCCGAAACAGAATTCAGATATCGCAAAGCTGACCCCAAACCCACATGGCAGATCAGGTGCTCCCTAGACACTCTGCATTTCAAAGAGAAAAAAAAACCCAGCCCAAATCTCTTCCTGGGTGGAAAAGTAGGGCATACATTAATTAGTGACCTTAAAGCACAATGGAAAACTAACGGGGCAATGCCAAGTCAGAGTATGAGAAATTCTGGAATATTAATGATGTTTGCCTCTGATCTCACGCATTGAAGAATACGTGTGTCCTCACCTCCCAGAGGACAGGGCTGAGGCTTTTTGACATCTGCAGGTTCGGTGGCCCCAATTAATTTCATTCTAGTGAATTGAGAGAATCAGCTGAAATTACTGCAGAGCTGCAGTCTTTGAGAATTTGCAGAGTATGAGTGACGTATCAGGAGACTGAAAGGAGGCAGATATAGTGCCTGTCTTGAAAGTGGAAAGTATGACGGAATCACAGATGGCAGATTTAAATTTAATTCGCAGGAAAGTACGAAATTTAAAAAACCCACCAAAACAAAAAAAATTAAGGAAAGAAAGGCAAAAGTAAAAGCTATTATGAATTTGCTAAGAAGAAATACCACTGTCGTTTGCCTGTAATACTGGCCTTGCGAGCAGAGGAGAAGGTGTCCAGGTAATACAGCCTGACATTAGGGAGGCTTCTACGCTGTCTCCCATGACGTTCTCATAAGCAAGCTAAGAAAATTTATTTTAGATAAAACTCTAGTAGAGAGGAGGCAAAGCCAGGTGGAATAGAGCATTAAGCATAGTTACTGACTGTTTGTTGTCAGAATGAAAGGGTATTTTGAATGGATTCCTTAAAGAGGCTGATACTTCTTGGTATTTCACTAATGACTTGCGTGATAGACTCGAGAGGAGCACTAATCAAATTTGGAGACGGCATGAAGATGGAAGGCTTTGCATATGTATTTAGAGGACAGGATTAATATTCAAAAGAAGGTAGGAAAAATGATCTGCAGAAAGTATGGTGTCGTTCAATAATAACCAAGTTCAACATCTAGGCAGGAATAATAAACCCTGCAGATAGTGAATGAGGACAGGGGACTGGGTAGCAGTTCTGCATAAGATCTTGAGGTTTTAATGGGTTACAAGCTGAACCTAAATCAGCCACATCATGCCGTAATGAAAAAGGTGGACATGTGAGCAGGTATAAGGTGCGTACAGAAGTATATTCTTTGAGACTTGTGAAGTGACCTCCTCTTGGTCTCGGTAAAGTGTGAGCAGAAGGTTTGTGTCCAGTTTTGGTCACTGCATTTTGAAACAATAGACTTCAACTTGGAGTCCATCAGAGAGGGGTGGGAATGGTCAGGGGCCTAGGAAGTGAGGAAAGATTCACAGATTTAAGGTTGTTTAGTCTGGAAGAGAATTTACGTTGAAGGCCATCCCAGCTCCTTTCATCCCTCTCATTTGTTCTTCTTTTCTGCAGCTTGGGAGGACAGTGCCTAGCTGTTTAATTATTCCAGCTGGGAAAATAGTAAATTATTTCCTTCTATGAATTACTTACATTCCTGGGAGAACAGGTTCCTGTCTAATATTTCTGGCATCCTACCATTTGCCCACAGAGGGGAATGTTGCAGGGACCTGTCCTGGCAGGTCTGTTGAACCAGCAGTTAAGAGTTTGCAGGGCAGGGATACCTACCCATTCCAGGAGTAAAGTACGGGCTAGGTGTGGAAGTTGGAAGCTGACACCAGATGAGCTCCTTTGAGAGGCTCTAACAAACTGGTGAGGCAGCAGTACAGAGGGAAACAAATTGGGTTAAAATGACAGCATGTTTAGCTTCATTACATGACTCTGATGGAACCTCACCCTATATGCTTCATTCATTTCTGAGCACTTCACCAACAGAAAGATAATAATGCTCTGGATTGCAGCAGCCCTGTCTCATCCAAACATCTTAAAGTGATTTTACATATATTTACTGAGCCTCAAAAGACACTGCTGAGATTTGTACAGGCTGTACAGGGATGGCTTTGCTAACCGCACATTGAGCAGCTCCCCTCAATACTCGTCAACATTTAACAGGGCACCGAGAACGCAAGTTTCATTTGAAAATGTTAGGGAGTTTAGGTGAAATTTGTATAATAATCATATGCATTATTATTTTGTTTATAGAATGCAAAAGGTAACATTGTTCTGTGGGATAACCCTAAAGGTCTTGCATCCCAAATCAAATAAGGAATAATATATTCTATCGCAGTCGTTTGGAATATGTGGCTCTTTTAAGGGTTGGTTGGAAGGAAGAATAGTGGCATATAGGTCCCTGGGGAAGAGGATGTTTGCAAGAAGCTGGCAAGAACAGCATACCGGCTTATAGTGAGGGGTCTGAGCTTTCTCGGCACTGCAGAAGAAACCGCTGGTAGCACCTCATGTATGAGCAGGAGACTTAGTTGCCCACGGGGGGTGCAAGAAGTGGGCTGTGTTGTACAGGACTTAGTAGATTTAAAAGAAAACAACAAAAAAGCAGGATGTTTGTCTGTGGGGTGAGGAGCCAGTTTGGGCAGTAGAGAGCAGCTGGCTGTGATTATGAGGGCATGACTTGGATTTCTGTTTGAAAAGTGGCAAAAGGGTTAATTATTTCCCTAATCTTATTAAAAGTGGCAGAGTGTCTTTGAGAAATAGAATTGACCAAGACTTTGCTTTTAGTCCTTAAGGTAAGCAGCATCCCATCCTTAGCACCACGTTAGGGCATCGGTTCTGTAGTGACTCAGAAGAAGGAGCAGCACTTCATGGCTCTGCTTCCCAAGGCGGGCAGAATGATGCCATTCTGTGGTCATTTAGTAGTGGGCTCCTTCTCAGGGTGTTCCACCTTCTTTCAACCTCGCATAGCTTCTGAGAACTGCCACCTTGCTTTCAAATCTTACCTAGACAAAGAGTTGCCTTGGAAAGGTGCGGAACTGGCCATGCTCACAGATGAGCGAGAGGAGGGTTTTTATTTGTACCTCTCGCTTAAGCTGCGTTATCTCCGCAATTAATCTCTTTGTATTTCAAGCTAATAATTTTTGAGCTGCAGGAGAGCAGAGAGGTGTGTTTGACCCAAATCTTAGAGCTCAGGTTTTCTGTGCGACGATAGAGGACCTGGCCACAAACAGTAAATCCCGTCTGCTTGGAAGTCAGCTCCATTTACTATTTCTATGGCTTATAGACTGACCGACCAACTACTCTTTTGCTTATGCCACATCCAAACCAGCGCTTTTCCTTACTTTCCAATGGACCCAGTCAGAAAGAGCCAGTTTCCAAGGTTTCTGCATGAGTGAGGCGTGAGCTGCTGGAGTATTTTGCATCTGTAATTGTTTGGTTTATAAGCAGGACAGAGTAGTACGTGTAAAAAATTCTTCATTATACACTCTGTAGTGCTTTGAGTCCCTACCTTTTAAAGGGGAAATACATGGGGTGTGTGAGGTGTGTTTTGTTTTGGTTTTTTCTTTTTTTTTTTTCAATTTTATGCCTTTTAAATTTTATTGCATGTATTACTGCAGAACTTCTGCCTCCAGATCTAGCTGTGGTCACTCTGGGCTGTAATCAAAGGCTCCTTTTGGTTCTAATGTGCATCAATTATCAGTATTTTTTGCAGGACTTGGAAATTTCTGTTTCGGGCTTTTTGGAGGCTGCAACACTGCCTCGCTGTCCTTGGTCATTTAACAGCCTGTGCACCTATGTTATGGGATTGATTTCATGCCTGAAAGTAGTTCTGCATGACACCACTTCTTGTGTTAAATTTCTGGAGTTCGCGGCCAAAAAGATCAGAACGTTGTTGTTGCAGTTAATATTTAGTTACCGGGAATCCTAAACAATTATGTTTTCTTTTTATTTCTGTTTTTACAAAACAGATGCTCTAAGACGACATAGTGCATTCTCTGGGTTGGTTTTTTTATGTGCCTTTCTCATTATCCCCTTCAAAAACTGTATTTGAGCAGCAAGCTATTCTTCTAAAAAAGAAAAAGCCTGTTATTACAAGGAATGGTGTTCCTTTTCTATGCTTCCCCCTTTCAGTTCAGCGTGTTGCAGTGATGGCAACTGTCTTCATGTGTTCCTGGTGGGTTCCTCTATTACACCTTTCACAGTGGCATATAGATATTTCCATTTACTCCCCAGAGTACGCAACCGACTGCTCTCTCAGTAACTAACACGTGGCTCCATTTATATCTAGGAACGCGGCAATGTTATACAAGTGCCTGTGCTCATGTACAGGCTAGTACTTTCTCACACTATAACGTGTGAGGTGAAGGTAGATGCTCAAATTACCAGGATGTAGTCCCTTATTTTGTTTACCTTAATACTACTTCTACCCATTTTCATCCCCCCTCACCGGGATGTAGGGTAAACAATGTCCCTTAGTTATATATTTTCTTGGCTGCGTATATAATACAGGGTATCACCTGGCTGAAAGCAAACTGCACAATCCGCTACTCCTTAAGAAATATACGCTCTAGATATTTAATATTTTTTGTTTTTCTATGCTCATAATTAATTATGAACAAAATACATACATTTTCAGCCTAAAACTCATCCAGTTCAACCTAGCTCATATCAGAATTCAAGTTAGAAACATGATTCAGATAAACCAAACTGAAACATTTATAGAATAAAGTCTAATTCCCCAAGATTTAATCGGATGTCCAGTAAATTTGCGGGAGGGCCAAGAGTGAATGATGGCTAGTTGTTATTTATAGGTTTGATAATTATTGTGTTTGTAACACAAACAATTCCTTTCTTGCTGGAAATCTAACAGTCTGAAACTAAGAAGTAAAAAGAAAGCGATATACTTCCCGTGCATGTAAAGAAACAAGAAACAAGTTTTCATTTGCAATAATCAAATTCAGTCATTTCTGCAGCTAACACATCCTAGCTTCTGTCTGGATGGTCACTTCAGTCACCTTTCAGTGTAGGAGTAAGTCTAGAACAAGTTTTCATCTACTACTACAAAACACACGAGGCAAAAGTAACATATTTAAAACAGAGGCCATAGTAAAAGCAAGCTTGATTTCCAAACATATAACTTCCCAAGTTTTTGCTTTGCCATTGGAAAAATTTGAAATAAATCTATTCAGAATCTGTGAGACATGAGACTTCCCACTTTTTTTTTAGAAATACTCTTCTTGGTTTGTATTTTTGTTATTTAATTCTTTTTTTCCCCAGGTAATGGTAAACCCTTAAAGCTTTCTTTGTAACTATGGAACAGAAAGTAGCTTAGATTAAGCTGGTATACACCCGAGATAAGAAGAGCTATTTTTTTTTTTTCCTTTGGGAAATCACCTACAGTCTTCATTTCTCCCAGAACGAGACCAATGGATCTGTTAACTTACCTGGTGTTTTCTCGACTCCTTCTCTTGCTACTCTTCACTCGCGGCTGATAAATGCCTATAGGAGTTGCCGAGGAACGGGATGTAGGTGCTGACCTTCCCCTTCCCTCAGCTTGAAGTTCTTCAAAGTCAGCCCCAGGGACTTCAGATTAAATAGATGAGCCAAGGCAAAAGAGTTCTGCTCCCCCTTCCGTTTGGCTTTCACGGCTGAATTCTAAAAAGCTATATGAAGTTGTCAGAGGTTTCCTCTTACCTTTTTACTGAAGCAAAACGGCGTGCTGCTGCTCCAGGACAGGATTAGGTCATTCAAACAGCCCTGCAGAGAGAGTGGAGGCTCAGCGGTACAGAGTCTCCAAAGGCTGGAAAGATCTGATCTTACATCAGGTGAGAGAAGGCAGCTGGCTAGGCAAGCCAATAATTATGATATCAGCTCTTGTTCGCCTCAGGCAGTCCTGCATTTAATAAGAATACAAATATGACTAAGCTGCAGGTTTTTTTTTTTTTTTTTTTTTTTTTTTCCTTGTTCTCTTGGTAATTCTTCAGAGAAGTTGGGCAGGTATTGAGCTCTAACTGTCTGGAGAGGGAGTGCTCCCTCTCAACCTCTCTGTTTTTCTTTTGATTTAAAATACCCATCTGTTACTGTGTTTTGCAAACCTATTATCCACCTGCGGTTGTTAAAAACACTCTTTCCTGGCACGGATTTTACCACACTATCAAAAAGCATTCAGCTACCAGAAACGGGTGTCTGCCTTACATTTGTACGGTCTAAACACCCGTCATGGAAAGGAGCTGTGGCTCCACCATAGAACATCAAAACACGTTGCACCATTTAAATGTCAGAAGAACACTTACAGGACCAGCGTACTCAAGGTAATACGCCTTCCCCAAAACAGAGTGCCTGAGCGCAGATAAAAATAGAACTAGATTGGAGTGCGTGCATTTGTGTGGGCACGTATGTATATATATTTATGTGGAGAGGTTTGGTTTTTGTGTGCAAATACATAGAGAGGAATACGAGTTTAAATGTGCAATTGCAGGAATATGTATTTCTGCTGCCCTTACCTGGCTTTGTGCACACTCTACAGTCCCCTACACAAACCTGATCACACCTACTGTAATAATACTTACCTACCTCATAGGGTGTTGTGAGGATTAATTAATGTTTGTAAAGTGCTTTGAAGATGAAAAGCCTTGAATGAGTGCTAAATATAATTATCGTCATTCCACAAAACAGTAGAAACATCTTTGCGGCCCCCAGGTTATTGTATAGGTACACCCATGTTTATCTCCCACGATTATGGTAAGATACTGAATAAGGTCTTGAAACTTTGATAAAAACACACTCTCTGCTTTGGAAGACATCTTTATATTCATGTTGAGTTCGTGCTATTCATGAAGTGTTTTTGTGATTCCTGTTGCAGAATGCGTTCCACAGACTTGTGATAGAAAAGGTCTGCCATGGCATCCACGTGTCACGATAATAGGACTGGTGGAAGAAAAGCTGTGTTTTTGCCTGTGATTAATTATTTCCTATCAGGAGTTTGCTAGTTTGATTTTAGTAGCTCTGTCAGGAACTTCTGATACTAGAAATGAAGACTTTGTCAGTTTATCTGCAGGATCTTGTAGAGATAGTGGGCATGGAGTGTTGGTGGATATGCTCTTTCCTGTCTGGAAGATCTCAAAGATAGCGCTGGATAATTACTTGTCCTTTCCAAGGGCTTTCACATTTGATGTCCCTCAGGGTTACACCTTTAAAGCTGGCAGGGAAGATTCTGAGATGGTCTGGGCTACGCTTGACGTCTTTACTCAACTATTCCCAAATTCTGCACTACCTTCAGTTTACAATTCTTGCTCTGGTGGCCAAGATAGACAAATCTGAGATGGTTTTATGTCACTAACTTAGGTACTAACTGCAATAGCCCAGAAACAAAGTAGGCTAATGGCCTGATTATTAACCTAGTCTCTGGAGTGAGCTTTGCAGCCTGCCTTGAAATCCAGACTGCTGCAGCTATGTGGTTGTTGGTACCTAAGTTAGCTACTTTAACATTAACGTGTTGGGTGTGTTTACCCGAGCTGGCGTCACAGGTCGATTGCAGTGCAGAGATAAGATCCTGAATGAAAGTGAACCACTGACTGGCAAGCATTATCTCTCCTTTCCCGGGATAACTATCAGGAGGAAATACCTAGAGGAAAGGGGGGATGTCAGTATTTGCTGCAGACTTTTTCTATTTCTTACCAATGTGTATCATGGCCTTGTATCAACCTCCACTTTTGTGGATGTAAAGAGCACAGCCCGCCTTGCAGGACTGCTTTGTAGTGTTTCTCCTTTTGACTGGCAAAATAGGTTTGTAGAATTTGAAGTCAGTATTTTTTTATTTTTTTTTTCCCCTCACAGCTCTCCTATAGTCAACTTGAAGAGTTTTATTAAACTAAAAGAGTTTGGTCATGAGGAGATGAAGCTGTATGCCACAAGCAAAGAGCAGATCAAGAGGCTTACATCAGAATAAACGTAGTTTTGTCAGATCCAGACTAGACTATTGTCATGAGTTAACTTTAGATCTCTTCTTGGTCTGAGCTTTTAGTGACAGACTAAGGTGTTTATTTGGTGTACTGGCAGCTATTGCAAACTGCTAAATGCTGTTCCCAGATCTGAGCTTTCATTTGGGGGGGGGGGGGGGGGAGAAATAGATCGCAACTCTCAAAGCTGCAAAGTAAATATTCAAAATGCAAGTCGGTGGAACTGATTCAGTGATGTCTGACTGAGGCTACAGTTTGGAGCAGCAACGTCAGTGGGTGGAAATGGCTCCCGTCCACTTTCATGAGCGCTCAGCTGCCCATTGAAGATGACTAAAGGGGCAGGGCTGTTTGGTACTTCTGCACAGGCAGAGAGCAAAGAAATGACAGTCTGCATAACCGACGTGGCATGGTGTCTTTGTAAGATGCCCGGAATGAGGGGTTCAAGAGCTTGTTTCCGTATTTGTTTCCCTTGCTTAGGGGGAGTCATCCTGCATGATCCGCTTCCTCTAGTGCTGCGTTTTGGCATCTTGGGTATATGAGGTTATTTTGTATTAGAAGTTGGGAAAACGCAATTATCTTCTTATTTTCCACAGTTAGATCCTCGTCTCAAAAGTTTTTTCCTGGACTAGCTAGTGCTTTCCAAAGCAGAGCACTGGAAATGGATAAGCTGAGCTCAAAGGTGTGTGTGCCGCTTTGTGTCCAATTCAGAACATTTGATCGATTTTAACATAAAATGCTTTTGGGCTCCCTTACATGGAAAACCACTGTTGACCTCATTCTAAACCCCTCTTGCTATTTAAAATTGGCAAGAACGGTCTTGTTGATCTGGAAATTTGTCAGTGAGGAGTTCTCCCTATGAACTTACTTCATTTTGTGCCCAGCCAGAGCACAAATTCATTCCTTTGATAAAATATTCTTACTTAATTTAGTAGTGGGATAATTGCTTATTTTTAATACATTGTTTATATTTTATTATGCAGTGATGGCAGCAGTATTTGTTATCATAAATAGCTTTGTCGGCTTACAATTTTTGTATCCTAACATTTGGATGATAAGCTTACAAAATGACTTAAGACGTAATCTAACCAGCTATTCTGCCACCATTAAATAGGAAAAGTGGCCGAGCATCTCTCCCTTGGGATCACCTGAGGGAAGACACACCTGGGTGTAACTTAACCGTCTGCTGTGCTGCCTTTAAATAGTAGTCAGGGCTTGCTTTTTATCTTCTGAGATATCCCTAGGGAATACACACCTTGGTTTAACCTACATACACTTCAGCCCATTTTTGTCCCTAAGAAATAATTCCGAGTGCACTTATCTGGTAGTTTAATGTGTCGAGAAAAACACATTGGTAAAGTGAACTTATCAATTTTAGCATTCAGAATATTTGAGAGAGTATCATTCTTGTTCCATTCTGAGCCTCTTCTTTTGACAAACTATATCTGTCTTTTTGCCCTGTTGCTGTAATGGCTTAGAGGAGCTGGGAGTTGCAGTATTCAGCTGGAAGACTGAAGGATAAAATTTGCTGGGGAGATGTGAATTATAGCCTCCAAATCTGACACGCCCATAAGATGCTCTTTTGTTGGCATTTGCAGAACTTTCTGTTTGTTAATTGTTTAATCTTAAATTAAAATATAAAGAACCATTATTATATATGAAATATCGTTTCCTGACCAGTGATTTAGTGTTGCCTATAAAGCATAGCATCTGTAGCAATGTGGCAGCCACTATAAGCTATTATTGTTTTGTTATTTTAGAAACAAGGATGAGCTCAAGACATGGTGTTAGACTTGACTCCGTGCCTTTCTGCTCTAGGTGAAATGCAGGTAGGTGATCTCGACACGTGTTACTGTGTCATCCAGTAATAGGTTTTGTTTTGCCTTTTTGACAAGACTGCTGTTAGTATGCAACCTTCAATACGGGAGTGAGATAATTAATTTAAGATGGAGACACTGGGCTAATGGAGTAATAATCTCTGGTTCTCCTCGCAGGTTTATTTTGTCTTGTGCTTAGTTATTTGTTCCTATTTATTCAGTATCATATGTCGTGTTCAGGACCTGGTATCATTTCGGGGCAGCTGGACCTTTCTCCTGTCCTCAGGGAGGGATGCTCATTCCTCCTTGGAGTTGGTGACTGTATGTACATAAGGTTTCAGAGCTCGGAATCAGGTTGAAATGTCCTGTAACATATCAGCAACTTTCTTCTCTTCTCACAGAGTGTGATTTGTGAAGAGCTGGCAGCATTCTGTCAACTTTCCCTTCTTTGTTGACATTACACTTCAGAAAGAGTCTTTTGTGATTTTCTTCCCTTTTCTTTCTTTTTTTTTTTTTTTTTTTTTTTACAAGGTTAGCAGAAAGAGAGAAAGCTTTCCTAGCCTGAAGCTGCTGGATAAGTGTTAGGTTGGCAGGCTGTCTTTGTTTGTTTGGTCTTATGCCTTCTTCATTTTTGGCTGCCAGGCTTTTTCTAACATCACGGAGTTGTGCAGAGCGAGACGATTGGGGGAGTTTAGGTGACATGACAGTAATAAGGAGAAACTCTACTTTACATCAGTCTCCAGAGCCCAGGAATTTGGTGAATGCATTCTCTGTCAAAGTCAAGAATGTAGAAGAGTGTGGCCAACGTCAGAAGACAAATGGCTGAATCCTAGAAGTGTTTCATTAAGCCACCTGACAACGGCTCTGGAAACTTTGGTACTGATATTGGAGAGAAAAGAACAGTTGGCAGAGCCTCTGTCTACTCACCTCTAACTCCTCTATCTAAACAGGACTTTCTAAAGGTCAGACCACACGAGATTCAAAGGAGAATGCTATTGCATCCAGGTTTTAAGGCCCTGAGGGACTGCGGGAGTTTCAAGAACATGTGGAGCTACAAGTGAGGCCTTTGAACTGTATGAGTCTTCCAAACCCAATCCTGTCACATTCATGATTTTGAATACGTTATGCAGGTTTGGCCACTTAGCGCTGGGGCATAAGCAATGACATGATCGCTCATACATTACTTCATGTTATTGCTTCTAAGGCTTGCTGCCTGCTCTTTTTATTTTCCATTTAGTTTAAGCTGCAAGAGGATTTCAAAGGTGTTGAATAACCCACACCTACCCCAAATAGCGTGTATCTTTTAGTTCTCAGGCTATTTTCTGGTCTGTTCCTCCTTGCCGACATTCTATCATGAGCATGCGGCATCCTTTCTGGAGCTGTGACAGAGCTTAGGAACAGCATTTGTTTGTGAATGACATGCGCTGTTGCTTTGTGGCGCAGATGAAGCATGTTAGCAATTTACTGTACTCACTCTGCAACCCAAGATGAAACACGTATTCTTGCACCGGTCCTTTGCAACAGCTGAAGAGAATCTGCTTTGAATTGTCTGAGGATCTCTCATGGAGTGCTTGGAACAGCGGAGTGTGCTTGGGACCTGTTGCGCTTCTCAGTTCGCAAAACCTCCAGCGCCCCTTTCACAAAACTCATGAATTTGCAAACTGGGATTTTTCTTTTGCAGTTGCCTTGCTCAACATATTTTCTGTCGAAGTCTAGGAATACTGCAGCTGGACATAAAACAGTGCACCTCCTCTGTACCACAACCTTTAACCAAGTTTCTAACCAGTTAGTGACATGATTGGTTCTAAACAGGATGATTAATATTTAGCTAACTAGAAGACAGCTAACAGTGTTTTACTCCTGCCAGAGGCTGAGGCTAGCACATGATTATCTTCTTATAACTGGCTTGGCAGAAGTGTGTGTGTGTTGGTTTGGTTTTTTATTTTTTTTTTCAGCCCCTTAACCATGTCTAATAACCAGTACAACTGGTCTGTCTTCTTCCTTTCTTGGAGTGTGCTTGGATGATCCTAACTACAGTGCTCCATAAGCGGCCAGTGCCAATACATGCACGCCCTTTTAGCGTTTCTCCACTTCCAAAGATGTTGGGGAGATGTTTGTCCCACGCTTCCCAAAATGCACCATCCGTATTAACGTGAGAAATGCAGAAGCATCAACAGGATTAGTAGAGCTGTATTAAAGGAAAACTGTTTTAGGAATACAACTCCAATTTAGGGCTTGAAACACGAGTTTCTTACAAGCTCATTAAGAGAATGTAGTTGTATCTGCAGTATTTATAGGTAAAGCTTAATATCACCACTCCAAGCTGTTAACTCAAATTCTACCAGCTCTCATTGTACTGATCTTGAAACAGAAGGTGGAAAGAATTTACCTGGGACATTCAAAAGGACTAGCATACTTGGGTTTTCCTAACCAATTATAATGCAAACACCGCCTGGGATGAATATTTTGACGCAGGCTAGAGCATTGCTTGGATTTGGGGAAATATGCGGCACATTCAGCAGGAAGGTTGTGGAGCCATACCTGGCTGTTAGTCAGGCTTCTGAGCCGACCTTCCTCGCTCGTGTACTTTAGAGGCTTTAGAGCCATCAGGTCAGTCATCAGAACTATGCAAGAGAGGTTTCCCCCATCCTGCCCAAAAGCTTTTCACATCTTGCTTGGGCAATCCTTCCTTCATCTTTATCTTCACACACAATAGTGGAAAACATAAAACCTTGCGCTTCCGCAAACAGCAGCTGAAATCATCCCAGAGGTATTATCTTAGAAACTAGAAAATGATTCAATGAAAGAAGGAATGAATCATATAAATACTCAAAGTGTTGTACCTCAGCAACGTCCCTCCCTGCTTAGTACAAAGCAAAGAACAAAAGCAGGCTGCTGCCTGGCATGGGCCCCTCCTAGATGACTTACTGGGACTGTGAAATCATCAGAAGCCTCAGAAAGAAGTGCTTATGCAGCGCTTATGACTTGATTTTCTTCTCTTCAGTTGTCTGTAAGCATGGAACCGGTAGCTGTGTTCTCTTAAGCACCTGCATATATTCTAGGAGATGGGTGAGGAAGGGCAGGGACTGAAGCAAATGATGGTTTATGTTCAGACATTTCTGGCTGGCTTTTACATTTCAGAAACTGAAAATGGATTTTTAGACATAAAACAAATTGCATGGAGGAGGGGTCATAAACATTATAAGGTCATGAAAATATGAAACCACATTTTCATTGCTGAGGATGATTTTAAACACTCTCTTAGAAAACAAGCAATGTGAAATTGTGTGGTCTGTTCAAATGGAAAATTATAATGGGAGGTTAAAAATCCTGAACAGGCCATTCATTTCTATCCGGCAGACAAACCGAGATTGCTTTAGCACTTAGAGGAGCTTCAGTGAGAAAGAAATATTGATCTCAGACTGCCAGATTTTAAATTAGATGTGTGAGATACAAGAATCAGAGCAACCCGCTACAGAAGGTATTCAATGCAAATTATCTTTTTGGAAGATCATTGTGCAAAAGATGAAAAGAATTAGGGAGCATAAAAAGAAGTAATTGCAAGTGAAGTGTTAATTCTAAATTCAGTTTAAAATGTTTTATCTTCTTAGGTGAGTATTATTAGTTCATGTGACTCTCCAAAGGCTCCACTCTGTGAGGTTTCATAGGAAGCAATAGGATTAATTCACCTTTGCTGCCAACTCCTTGTAAGCCGTCAGTTTTAATTGTTTGTTCAGTGAAATGAGAATCCACTGCAGCTACTCTACATTGCTTGAATGTCTCTTTGCCAGTGGGTTTTGGGTTATTTTTTTCCTTTCTTATTTTTTTTTCCTCTCTTGTTTTTTTGCACAGTATGCTTTTCACTTGGGCTCTTGTGACATCAGTGGCGAATGTCTGTGAGGAATTGCCTCGGGCCAGTGTGACTTTCAAAGGATAAGACAATTTGTTACCTTGCCAATGAACAGTTTATTACATTTCTAATTATTGTTATTAGTCTGGCAGGTGGTGCCATGCATGATATTTTTACAACTGCCAAAGATGCAGGTACTTCTTTCATGACGAAAAATAACCTGCGTAAGATTTAAAGGAAAACCAGGCATTCTGCTGTAGTACGTGTTCGATAACTCTTTGTGCTGACATAGTGTATATGGCACCTGGCTATTTTTAAATCTTACACTGAAACGTACTGACTCTTGAAATATTCTGTTGTGAGACTAATTGTAATTAGAGTGTGTTAGCAGCCTAAGTTAGATATGAAGGTATTTCTCCCTCCCTCTCAAGCTCTTTCCTCTAATCGTTATTACTCTACTTGTTGTGTAAATTAAAGACTCATCATATTTATAAACTCTAACTCAGAGTTCATGTTAATCACCGCCAAAGAATATTAAATATTCCTTTCCCAATGAAGATCTAGGTTCCTAAACAGAGACTTTGCTTTTGCTGATTTGTAGGGTTGCGTGCAGTCAGGTTCAAGAAATAAAAGTGACAGAAATACTGTGTGCGTTTCAGTGTCGGAGAATGCCACACCGTAGAGTCCCTTTGAGCAGCACCGTCTGGTTCCACCCGTCGCTGGCTGTGCGGAACAGTTGAGAAAGCACATCGGGCCTTGTGCTTTGTCATGTCTTGTGTGGCAAAACGTACTTTCTCAAAAGTTTCACAGTGCTTATTCTGCTTCAGAGAATACTGAACGATTTCATGTCACACTATTACTGAAGAGAAGTTGTTAATTCAAAAGGAATAGAGATAAGAAATAAATTTGCTGGTTTGATGGCCAGCGGTGTGTCTGGTCTCCTGTAATCAGTATCGCGATAGCAGCTACTTTGCTCTTATTCATGTGGCTGCGATTGTAACAAACATAAAGCCTGTTTTTCTGTCATTCTCGTGACACAAAGTGAGTTGTCCTGGTAAAAAAAAAAAAAAAAAGTAAAATCAATTTATTCTTTTTATATATAACCCTCTTTGCTGCTTCCCTGTTTGCCCAGGAGTATCAGTCGTATTCAGGAGAACCAGACACTCAGATTTGCTACAGTTGACCCAGCCGGATTTTACTGTATTGCACTTTAGTTCCAGGAACTAAGGAGTTGGGGCAGACTTCTTGTCCAGCTCTGTCCCTGTCCCCTACCCTGATGTTTTGTGATACCGCTGCATTGTGGCGGGACAAGAAGGTTCCTTAAAGCCACATTTCTGTCCCGTAAAAATGGAACGTGAAACTGGCAGCGATGGGGCATTAAGTGGTGCCTCCTGTAAGGAAAATGGATCGGTACAGTCGTTTATTACAAGATTTAGTGCTTTTGTCTCACTGCGACTGGGAGGAACTGCAGCTGGGCTCCAATGGTTTCGGGATTTGGCTGACTTATGTATGCACCCGCCAGGTCTCCAGGTAAAACTGCTCCTGCTGGAGCGGAGAGCATGGGCATGTTTTGGAGTCGTTCCCTGCAGGGGCTGTTCAGCAGGTACAGTCGGCCAAAAGTGGCACTGGTTCAAAATAGTGGCTAGAAAGATATTGCATACTTGACTGCACCTGGTGCAGAGGAAGCTAAAGATGTCAGTCCCCTCCCCTTTCCCCATCAATTGTCTCGTATTTCTGAGATACAGGTGTGTGGTTACAGCATAAACAGACCAAAGATTTTTCTTCTAGGCAAACAAGCTGCATGGGTTGTTGTTGTTTTTTTTTTTGTTGTTGTTGTTGGTAGTGGTTTTTCTTTTTCTCTTTCTTATAGTATCTCTGCCAAAATATAGAAACATGCAGGATGAACTCCTGCACTTCCACACACCCCATGCGCACTGCGGGGAAAGGCTTTTGTTTCTGGAGCCAGGATGGCAGACAGGACCTGCCCCGTGCAGCCATAATTTGCTCCTTTCCCAATATTTTTCACAAATTGATTTTTGTCTTGTCCATACACCATGTTTTCTATCAGCTGTCAGAGCATCTTAAATGAAGAGATAATGTATGAGCATGAAAGCAGAGCTGTTTTTTTCTGTGCCGTTCACTGATCTTGCTGTTGTGACTCCCCAGAGGGACGGCAGCACTACCTGCGGTCGTTGGCTTTCGCCACTAATTAGAGGAAAAGCTGTTCTGTCTCGATCCCTATGCTTGCAAGTCTCTAAAAGTCCTCCGAACAAATTCTCATGACGTTACTATTTTCTGTGTAGCCTGAATGATAAAGGCGTAACACTAAAGGAACTACAAAGGTTATTTCAGATCGGTTGGGTAGTATCTTCTGAAACTACTATTTCTTCAGTACCGGTTGTAGCTCCCAACACCGCAACACCGCTCGCTTAGGTCTAAGGAGAAAAGAAAAAGCACAGGTGTGAGGAAGCCTGCATTGTACAACTGTGTTATCTGCAATGCAGACAAGTGATTTATGATTGCATGTTTCATGTAGCAGGAATGATGTTGCCAGAGGTAAGAATGGGGAGGAAAATTCAAACTCCCTTCGGGTGACAGACATCTTAAAAATAAAGAGGATCCTTTTGAATTTTCTGGCAAGTCTCATCAGGATAATCCTACAGCGAAAAGGGAAATGTGACTTTCCCTTTGCAGTTGCTACAACTGCTCCAGAATAACCACCACTCACTGTCAAAGATCCCCTTGATAGGAACCAGGAAAACTGGTGCCAGAACAGCTAACTGTACCGAGACTGCGTTCCCCTTCTGCTCTTGCACACAGCTTGCTCTTCCAACACTGGGCAATTCCACGTTAATATGGACATTAGCTTCATGGACGACTCTGACTGATTTTCCTTTTGCTTTATAGACAGAAATGAGAATCTCTGTGATCAGCAGAATTAATGAAATTTGGTGTCCTAGGGTTTTCCCTTCCAGAGAATGGAGAGCCCTAGGTCCCAGCGCCGGGTATTGGGAAAACTTGAAAGTGCTCCGCTTCTTGTAGACTGGACAGGGATCAAGGGGAATGAGGAAATCCCTGTAACGCTGCTAGGTTGGCGAGAGAACATTAATACTAATCTAAAATCGGTTGAATAGTGTAAACTTGAAGCAGAGTAGAGTTTGAATGTTTTAGATGGTCACACTTAATATTTCAAATACAGCATCATTAGTCACAAATAATGCTTTATTAAGACAGATACCTTATGCAGGCACACAGGGTCTGAGCCTTGAAGCAGTTGCATCTGCTCTGATCTAAATCATGCATAAGAATATATAAGGGTTGAACCCGTGAATTAAGCGTTCTGGGCATTCTCTATTCGCAAGTCAGTTTGTGGTTTGGTTTTTTCCTTTTTGACAATTTCAGTCAATTTTTATTTAACTGGGTTGATTAATATACTTCTAATTTTGCAGCTATGCTGTCATGGTCTGCCTCTGAAAAGTGTTCCTCTTGTTCCATTACTTTCCCCTTAGCTATTTAAGAATGTTTTCCAAGGAAGATCAACACCAGACTCGGTGCTTGGCCTGGATTTGGGAATTTTGAGCATGTCCTGGTAGAGAGCCTGCAGCCACTAGATGGCACATGGGGAGGGAATCTGTACGTCCTGAATAGCAACTCCACGTTTTCGGTCTGTTAGTATGATTAAAGGATAAATAATATTAAATGTTTCTTTAATAGGAGAAAATGCACAGCATTGACAGTAGTGATTAAGTTCTATTAAACAGTTGTTATTTTGGACACTGGGTGATTAGTACGTTCAAACCACTTCATTTCCAGACTTTGGCACCTCGGTCATTACTAACCCAAATCATAAAGTTCAGTGAATCAAGTTGTAAATAGTTTTATTGGTTCCGTGCTGGAAAAAAATTGAGGGTTGTGAAATTCCTTGATGATTTAAAGTTATGTATTTCCTAAGTCCTTGCATTTCTAGTTTCTGTTCTTTATTTGGCTATTCACCATTGCAGAAATTCTAAACTCTGTCCCTGCCTTTGCAAGCACTAAAACCAACATGCTAATTGAGAGCAAAGAGTTGTGTTCCTGGAATAAATATGCCAAATGGAGAGAGTTGGAGTTTGGGACTAAAATGCACACTACTGCCAACATGCCATAGTTATCCGAGGGAGGAATTACCTCCAGGGATGAGAGTGGAACTGCTCTTACAGCTTCTGGAGAAAGGTCCATATTTACATACATGCTGATGACTATTGGATAAAACACAGGTCCTTCATGTTTCTGTTGGTTTGCAGTTTGTTTTCTGAAAATATTTTTTCATATTTTTGAGAATTATTTTATGTCCATTATATGATAAGGTTTCCTTCAAAGCAGTTTGTGGATTGTTTTTTGTTGGTTTTTTTTTTCTTAATGAAAGCTTAGGAATTAAATTGTAAGATCTGGATACATTTCAAGGTTTCAGTGCTACACAACAAGGCTTCCTTGAAGTTCATTTTAATAGCTTTTAAGTGACTGGGAGCAAATTTTTGGTTTCTCCAAACCGACTTGAGGATTAAAAAGACGTGCTGGCTTTATCCTCTTTTGGCTTTAAACTTGCCATGTGCTCTGTGAAGTCTGTTTATGATTTCAGTGCTTGATGAAGTGATCCTTGCATCATTTACGTGCCACTTTACAAACTTCTGTCAAGATGTTTCTGATGAAGTGCCTTTCCCAAATGAAAACTATTTTCATTGCTGTATTAGCCTGCTTAAAATTCATTTGGTTTTCTGGTGTGCTCCTGTGCCGTAGAAACGTGTATGTTTTACCCGGGTAAGTCCTTCATATTCTCTTCGATGTACACGTATGTGCCTGTAGAACTCGTGTGTGTGTGCGTGTGTCTGGACAAGGCAAGGCAAGGCAGCACCATAACTCCAGGGAAAATGGAGGAGGTGACTGCGAGTCACCCACTTACTCACTGGCATCTGCTGTGGGAAACCTGTATTTTGTGGTTTTGTAGAGCACTTGCTTTCTGGAGAAGGCAGGCGAGAAGGCAGACGTCCCCTTCTCATTAACAAATTTATCACTTACGAGTCCTATGTAAAACAAACTTAGTGTCAACTCTGAAATGAAGAGCTGCATTGGAAATCACACCTAACTGCAACAGGTGCTGAGCTGGCAGTTTCACAGAAGATTGTGAAATTTGATCGCACAATGGGAAATAGAGCCACTCCTTGAGGGCAATATCTGGAAACATAATGGGGAACCACCCTTCAAAGGTGATCTGTGTAATAATGGGGCTTAGAAACACTTTCTACCTGCTTTGCTTAGAAAATTATGAACGTTTTTAATGGTGTTACTAGTTTTTGCACAAGCACACTATATTTAGCTGTACCTCAACTAGTCCTGCGCTCAGACACACCCAAGGTAATCGACTGCCCAGTGCCTGCTTGCTACTACCATCACTTCAAGGTGGAAACTAGTAATGAAATTCCCCATTCTCTTTATGTCCTGGTGTTATTGTTAGTCTTTCTTCTCTGTCTACAGATGACAGCTTTTCACCTGTCTTCTTCTGGAAGCTGGGCGTTTCTGTACCCCTTGAGTAACTTTCGCTGCAGCCATCTTCTGGTAAGTCTCTAACCTTTATATGCTCACGCATGCTAATGAACATGGAACACCCAGCATTACTGCGTTGGCCCCACGACACTCAGTGCTACTTGATGTCTCTCTTCTTTCTTCTTGAGATCGCCAGAAAGATTGCACCTGTGCTCCTGCATGTACTTATGCACACCACAGCCTCTGAATAATGTAGACTAATAGAAAAGACTTCAAAGAACCATAACACAGTTTTAAAGGGCTGGAAGGAGAGGCTGATGGGAAATGTTATAAGAATTCCACATTTCCTGCTTAGCTAAGCAGTAATTTAGAAGGACATGTAAACGATGTGCAAGTATTTCAAAGAAAACAAAAAGCAAACAAAAGCTGTGCATGCTGCCCGGCTGCTGTAGACAAAGAGCAAAGAAGGGAGAGGTTTGCAGCAAATCATCTGCTCAAGTTTGTCATTTTGTTAGGTGCCCAGACAGAGGGTGAGCAGGGTAATGAAAATATTTAGACCGATTTGGATGTTATTTGACAGAGGTAAATGCAAAGGGAAAGAAGGTGAGTGGTTTAGCAGTGACCTGAGCAAGTCATTATGTGATTGGGATCAATTACCCAGGAGCTCATTAGCAAAAGAGAATAAATGTCCTTCCTTCTTGTGCTGTAGATATTCTATTGGATCCCTATCACATATCAAGTCAAAACACTACATTTCAAAGCCACTGAAGGGTTAATATGAGACTTTGCTTTCTGGGACAGTGATTTTCCAGAGCAACTGTGCTTGTCAGGCCCATGAGGCTATCAGTGCAAAGGGGATTCATGATCAGCAGATACCAGAATTGTCTTGACGGTTGGAACTGGAAAGAAACTACCACAGGTCAGTGAAATCTAACATTTTATAAATCAAATGTAGTCTGCACTTTGTCCTTGTCCCCTAATAATTAGGGTAGAGAAAGAAAGAAGAAAGAGTTTGAAGACTATTTTAGAATGAAATTCACTCGCGTTCACTCTCATGGACCCAGTAGGGTTCAAGTGGGATTTCAGAAATGCGATAGACTTTGTGCAAAACTTAGGCAACAACAGAAGAAAGCATTCGGTGCAAAGTTCAGCGGCATGTATTGGATAACTGAACCCGACCTCATTTATGGTACTAAGTGCTTGATTCGGCAAAGTGTCTTTGGATATTCCAGTACCTTTGTCAGTTTGGTTGTTGGGGGTCTATGTGCTACTAGAAAGTCAGTTCCGGCAGAATAGGGATTAAATATTTAATAGTATTAGGGGCCTTTGAAAAGAAAGAACTTGGTTTTGACAGTCCAAGAAAATGGGACTCTTAGTAATAAAGAAATTAATACTTTAACGATAAGAGAAAATCAATTATGCTAACTTCTTTCATTATTTCAAGATATTTTAAGGAAGCACAGAGACAAGTAGTTGATACATGGAAGACAGAACTGGAAGCAGTGATATATAGTAGAAAAAATCTCCATAACACGGAGGGTACAGAAAAAAATATCTTTAATTCAATCACATATATTTTAGGACACAGGGATTCTCCCCTTCTCAAGAGAATATTGCTATTCTTATCACGACCTTGCAGGCTGTAAACTTACATAAATAACAATGGGACAGACATTCTAGGAAAAAATGGCCTTTTACATTCATAACGAGTGGACTGCAAATAAATACGTTTTCAAAGTAATAGAACAGGCGGACGGTATGTGATTTGCCTGTAATCATACAAGACGTGCCTTGCTGTGAATGCCCACAGAGTGTATAACAATTGCATACATTTTGAACATATACACAGAGGCCTGTATACTCTCATACAGGTGAATATTTGTATAAGTTGTGACAATACGCAGTTAGATGCATGAAATCAGGTACATAGAGTCTCTCTCCCTCCTTTTACATACACGTCTCTCTCTCCTTTCTCACTGCACACTTCAGACTTTACAGATGGAGCTTGAAAAGCGGTGGCGAGTACTTGGGGAAAACCTACCCCTGCTGAGACAGAAAATCTAAAGATCCCTGGAACAGTTGAAAAGCCAAAGGTTACCTCGTCTTACTGCTGGGGTAACAGAATTGCCTGCTAAACAGCTGTTAGGCAATTTTATTGCTGTCATCAAGTGAACAATTTTGCTTGTAGGTGGTTTGTCCTTTTCCATGGAACAGGCCTGTCTCTTACCCACTGCCTCGGCAAAACCGGTGTAGATGATAGTCTTGCTCTCATTGCAGTTCTAACAGAAAGAGTTATTGGTTCCTTTGCCTCTCCATATTACAGGCATGTACCTGTCATATTTGCCCAAGATGGGAAAGTGTGCAGTTGGAACAAAGATGAACCCCAGGTGTTGATGGCTAGAGTTATCGTCAGAACTCCTAGGATATTGAGTACAAACCCAGCTTTGGCCTAGAATTATAAAAGAAAAGCATTATTAGTTGATCTGAGTACTCTTTTCCTTCCCTGTTGATTAGGACTGTTTGTATAGGTAGATTTTTCTCTTTGGTCTTTTTTCACAGCTCCATCAGAACTCCATCAAATTACATTTAAACTGATTTTCTTCATGAATAT
The DNA here is from genome assembly GCA_017639485.1 of Pluvialis apricaria. Taxonomy (NCBI): domain Eukaryota; kingdom Metazoa; phylum Chordata; class Aves; order Charadriiformes; family Charadriidae; genus Pluvialis; species Pluvialis apricaria. The sequence goes on from CM030024.1 coordinate 6,103,049, forward strand.
AACTTGTATTAGGGCAAAATGAGTTTCCATGGGATAAAACTCTTAAACCAGAAGTCCTGAAATCCTTTTAATCCACTGTAGGACTTTCACTTCTGACCTGGCATCTGTCTCTAATGTTACTTTGGATTTCTTCTTGGATCAGTTATAAACTAGAAAAGTTATCAAGAGACGTGGCATCCTTCCCCGTCTTTCCTTAATGTATTGAGAAAGGGCTCCAGGGCAGCCTAGTGAGATGTGCTAGGCTTTCCCTCGTCCCTGCAGAAGGACTGTCCAGACAACAGGACTCTTGGACATCCCTATGATCTACATTTGGGCTTTTGGGACAGTTCGACGTTCTCATTTCTCATTGACAGCAAGCTCGTGTTGGAACATCTTCAGGAGGCCTTGGGTGTTTTCCAAAAGCTCAACAGCATCTTTATAAGGCTCTGTGTATATATTAGAGTCAGTGTGACCCTCTATTCCTTGACACGTGTATGTTGTTCTTTCCGTTTGACTTTAGCTGAGTCCAGTGAGTTTTCTAACACTCTTTCAAGAAGAAGCAATATTAGAAAAAGGAAAGATCAAAACTAGTGATGAGAATTCTGAAAAGAATGTGCTTTTGCTCACCATATCTATAACCCTGAGTTGTCCATATGAGAAGACAATGGCATTAGGAGGAGTGGCCACTGGAAGCATGAACGCCAACGATGCAGAAAGTGTGCAGGGCAGCATGACATAGAGTGGATGGAGGCAGATCGCTTCAGCCTATGCAAGAAGGGAGAGCAAAGATGATGTTTTGATATACAAAACTGCATAGAAATCTTTTGGCAGAAGGCTGACTGTATTTGCCCATGTCAGAAATCTCTCACAAACGCTGCAGCCATTCATATTTTGGTTCTGCTTTAGAAACTTCTAGCTAATGCCTTTGTGCAGCAATCGCAAGAATTGGTTTTGTGGTCAGTGCTTTGTGTTCCTGATTGTGGAATCTGATCACTGTTCCCATTTAAATTAATAATAATGGTTGTATTCAGCTCTAAAACCAAGAAAAAAAATGTACAGTGGCTTCAAACAGATTAAGAACAAAATCAAATTATCAGAGGAAATAGGGTAGCCCAAACTCTGAAGGTGAGAGGATCAGTTTAGGGGTTAGCTGAAGTCTGCGCAAAAAGACTTTGGTGGAGCTTATTCCAATTTCTGTTTGGAACCATCTTTTCACACTGCAGAACTACGTCTACCCCAGCAACAGGAATCTCCTGTGGAAATGCAAAAGTCAGAACTAGGTCATAGAGCTTGACTAAAGCTATCACCTTCAGAGACTTCTGGAAGGCTAGTGGTCGGAGTGAAATACAGTAATGGAATGTTGCAGGGAAGCAAATGCTGCTGCTGTTGCTGTCTCTATGCAGAACAAATAGGAAAAAAACAAGTACAGCTGGCAGTGACCTCATGAGGTTGTTTAGGCCAGAAGGCAAAGTCTAATATGCCAATGAATTTAATCCCTTTACTTTTCACCAGCAATGATTTTAGAAAGGTTGAACTAAGCACAGTGTGTGCGAATATGTATGCGTGGACATACACATACGTATATTTTAAGTCTCGTATTCCTGATAGATGAACCAGTGCTTGACTAGGTCAGCCAGTTAGTTTTTATAATTGAGCAGATGTATGCCTGGAGAAGAGCTGAAAGCTGTTCTTACAAGAGTATTCTGAAACGCTGGAACTTACCATTGAAGCCAGAATAGGGAGAAAGAGGGTTGTGGTGGCCACATTGCTGGTGCACTCGGTGAAAGTGGCAATGAGGAGACACAACAGGAGAGCAATAGCTGGATGAGGGATTTGCTGCAGAGGAGTCAGTTTGGTACCTAACCATGAAGACAGACCAGATACCTGTAAGAGAGGAGAGAGGTCTGTCAGAATAGTAGGCTGGAGAAGAAACAGCCACATCTCAGTCCAGTTACATTTCTCATCCAAATTCTACCTTCCAATTTTATAGGAGTTCTCATACAAACTGCTTTCTGTAGAAAAACACATAAGAGGCAATGCTCATAGACATGATAATTTGGTAGGTTAAATAAAAATAAACATGCTTTCCCTTCCAAAGAATTTGAAAGAAGACGAGACTACATTTACAGTATGTTATTGATAGCAAATTGTTATTTCTCTGTTCAGCCCATTAGTTTTACGTGATCAATATTTGGGGCTTTTTTTTGAATCTAAAGAAAGACCTTTGAACCCACTTTCTAAAGTACTTTCATATAACTTCGCAGATAATCTAGCAATTTAATGTAACTTTGTCACATTGTCTGAGATCTTGATCAACTCTCTGAAAGTTTTCATACCTTTCATCCTTCTCAGCCACTGAAAAATGCCAGCATCTTCCCTGTCATTCTGGGCTCTAGTTTGAGCACCATTATTATTCAGCTGTTCATCTCAAGAGAACATAACCTAACTGTGCCTGTCTTGCTTCTTTGTGTATTATTGCTTACATTTCTTACTGGTTTTGCAACCAGCATTGCAAAAGTATACTATCTTCCCTTCTGCAGCCCCTTTTATGTATTTGATGGCTTATTCTGGAATAAATTAATGTAATTTCTTGAATCTTTCCTTTCCCAAATATACTTCCCAGAGATACAACCATTCTTACTACCTTCCTCTAAATGTTCTTCATATGGCCCACATGTTGTTGAAGACTGATATCCCAAACTGTATACATTACTGTACCTGAGGACTTATCAGTCCTGAGTTGGAAGGATTATTATAGAATGGTTTAGGTTGGAAGGGACCTTAAAGATCATCTCATTCCAACCCCCCTGCTATGTCTTTACATGTCTTATGTATGATGGTCCTACCTACAGTTTCCAGTTGTTTGCTTTTTTTTCTTGGTAGCAATATAAAAATATTGACTAGAATAAGGTGTATAAGCAGCTTTAAAACTTATCCAGTCATTTCCACCTCTTGCATTTGTGATACTTGGTTATTTCTTTCTATTTCCCATATTGAGTTGCATCCTTGTTTTCTAGAAACACTTTTACAGGTCATTGTGATCTTTGAATTCTAAACTAGTATTTCCAGGCACTTGAAGCCTTTTCGAATTTTTTTATTGCCTATAGATTTAATAAATGTATTGTCTCCTCCATCACCCAAGTCATTACTGAAAAATAATTTGTAGCACTGGACTGCTGGCAGAGGCCTGCAGAAGCACATCGGTACATCCTTCAGTTTGACAGCCAGAGGTTTTTATCTGCTCCTGAAGGTTCTTTTAGCTAGCTCTTCAGTTGTCTTCTAGTAGTTTAATTTAAATCATATTTCTGTTAAGTAGTTTGTTCGAAATAGTTTGGAGACCCATCCTGGGCACAATATCTCCTCATGCTTGCCACATCAATTAAGTTTTATTTAATAGAACCTTTAATGTATTGGGGTAGTTTCTTAATTGTCTGCTTCTAGAAACAGAGTTAATCATGCTGCCTTGGCTGGTAGTACCATCCCAGTTGCATAGGCAACAATGAAGATTTGTTCTAATCACAGGACACCTCCTCAGGACGGTGAAGTCTGTCCTACTGCCATGAAGCTGAGGAAACGCACGTTTGGTGCTCCCAGCATGCCCTCTTGTGTTCTGGGAGAGCAAGATGGAAAACACTCTAGGAAGAGGCAAATACCAGGTAAGCAGAGGAATGTTACCTCACTGCCTTTGGCTAAGGCAAAGCCACCTCCCAGCAGAAACACAATGTTCCATGGCATTTTCTCGTGAACTACTTTCCATTCCAAGAGAGCTGGAGGTGCCCGGAACTTTGACTTGCTGCCTAAAATCCAAAAAGATGTTGTAAGCCATGTTACGTCCTCCAAAGAAAGGAGGACTTCTCGGTGGGTGGTGAGTTTATTGTGAACATCAGGAAACACTTCTGTCAGCAAGATCAAGTAGACTGGGGAATTATGTCCTAAAGCAAATGACGGGAGCCTCATCAACAAAGACTTTAAAACTTGACTTGCAAAAATACTAATGAATGATCTGTAGCTGCTCCGAGAGACATAGTAGAATAAAGGTAAGAGTGAGTTCAAAGCATGGCAACATATCCGCAGAACTCTACGTGTTTCTGTTAAGTTGTGTATTGTCTCCTGAAGATTCCAGCTTCAGAAGCTTTTACATGTGTGTATACTAGTGTCTGGGACGCTGCTGGGAGAAGAGTTTCCTACTTAGTTGAATTACAAGAAACAGAGACTTTTTATGGGATATATGCCTTGCCTAGCCTAAAGCGTACAGCTGTAGCTATGTAGGAAGAACAGTTTGAAATCTTGTTTAATGTTTGAAATTTCCTTTGGAGAGCTAAAATGTAAAATTTCCCACGTACCTATTCTGACAGTTGATTTTTTTTAATCCCTTCAGTAAACTTACCTGTTTGGTTGTTGTTTCTAGAAATGTTGGAAGGGATGATGAACAGCAAAATTGAAATGAAGATGGCAACTGTAGCATCAGTGACAGTGCTGCAATAGATCAGTCAGATATTTAGTCTGGCTATGTTTTCATTTTTATGAAATATAGCCTACTTCATTTTTACTCAAAGTGAGGAGAAGTGGTGATACCTTGAGCCGTCTTTGCTGAAAAGAACTGTTGCCCAACCTGGTATGAACCCGGGGTCTCTTGTAAACCAGAGCACCACCAGTAGTACGAAGAGGATCAAAACTGCTATTTCTGCAAATTTCATTGAGCCCAATTTCTTGCTCTCTTCCTTGATAATATCATAGGCCTGTTTCTCCTTAGCCTTTGCAGAGGCATCTGCAGCACAACCAAAATTCTTCCGAAAACTAGAAGGGAAGAAAAAAAAAAAAGGGGGACAAGAAATATCAAAGAAATTTGCCAGATATCCTCAGAGTTAAGAACCCAAATTTTATACTCAGCCCTACTGTCTTTTAGATATATGTATTCATATATGCATATAGAAATTATGTATGTTATTATTATCACAGCATCAGCAGCCATAGGTTTTGGATAGTAACTGCATTGTACTCTGTGCTGCCAAGATGTTCAGAAAGAAGGTTCTTACCCCAAAAATCTCATGATCTAAATATAAACAGGCATGCTGTCGGGACACACGGGGAAGTAATGTCAATGTTAGTGTGATTGGCAAGGCTACACAATCTCCAGGAGGTAAACACTTGCCAAGCTTTTTAAAACTACAGAAAAGGAGAATTTTAAAAGGGGAATTTGAAGATGAAAGTAACGTTTCAGGTATTACAGCACTCTTTCCATTTAAAAGAAAGGAGGCTGGGGATAATACAAAAGTGATAGGCAAGGTATCAGACAGGTCGGTAACGCAAGACAGGTGTACGGGGTGATCAGCGCTGGGAACTGGCACGGCACCCATCCTCCAGCTCTGCAGCAACTATCGTCGCAAAGGTATTTACCAGCTACATGCAGAAATCAGTTTCCTGATTTGAAGCACAACAATCTTTCAGGGCATGAAAGCAATGCTGCAGAACGAGTTATATGCAGTTACAATTTCCTGTTTTCAGCTACAGAGTATATTTAGCTGGGATCTGATCAGGTTCCTCGGAGGAAAAGTTGCAGTATTTTAACAGCTACCAAGTACGCTGTTCTGCCCACCTCTGTTGTACGTGCAGACTTTGTCACTTGCTGTCTGACTATTGACCGTAGGCTCGTCAATAAAAGTATCCCTTGTGTTACACCACATAATGAGTGCTTGCTCACCGGCCTGTCAGCTGTATTACAGTGTGTAAAGGGAACTTACTTAAAGCCCAAGTACAGTATCTGCAGCCAAATCCACGTCAACACCAGTAACACGATCATGGTGGGGAAGGCGAAGGAGAACCAAGAGGCAAAGTTGATGACGTTGCCGTTGTTAGGAAAGAGCCTGTGAAATGTAGATGGCCGTTAGCGTCCAAAATTCTGCACTCTCCTCAGTATTTCATTGATGATTAAGAACAGAGGAGGTACTGTGAAGCCCACTAAGGAAGAGAAGCTAACTTCACAGCAAAGGTACCAAACTGATATTTTCCGTCTCTGTGTTGGCTGAAAGTCAGCAGTAGCAGAATGATGGAGTTTAGTGGGTATGTAATCCCAAATTAACCAGACTTACTCGTTAACTTGTCCTTGCAGTACCAGGTTTGGTGTTGTCCCAGTCAGAGTAGCAATCCCTCCAATACTGGCTGAGTAACAAATACAGAGAGACATTCCCTTGCAGAATTTATTGTGTTTCTCCTCTAGCAGATTTTCATTCCTCTTTCTGTCTTCCTCGACTGTCAGGACATGACTATTACCTAGGTCCCAAGACAGGAACAAGAGAGTTACAGAAGGTAGAGTGGATAGGAAAGATCTTGTGTCTGTGTAGTTCGGTATCTTGAGGCTAGGTCACAAAGGACTCAAAGCTGAAGGAGCCAGATTTCCTCATTTTAAGGCCGGCATTGTTAATTCTTAGATCTTCTGTCCATTTTTACTGGCTGTCTTGTTGCAGAACAGTTTATCAGGAGCAGAGAAGTAGAAATGTGTGATGGAGTCCAACCATACTGCTTGGTGAACTAGGGCAATGTCTGAACTGCATGTGGCGGGGAGAGAGATAAGAATTCAGGAGGTACAACAGAGTCGGAGGAGTTGGACTGAGAGGAACTCATTCTGCACCAGCACCTGGCTGCTGGCACTGAGGTTTGCATTCAGAAACACTTGAATTGCCTCAAAGATGGGAAGAGGGCAAGACAGCTGATAAAGAGATATTGTTGCATGATTGTACATCTTTGGATTAGAAAGATCATTTTAATCCCTAACCTTCTGGCATGAAATAGGCCAGAAATTTTCCCTTGGGAATTCCCTATTATCTGGTAAGTTACACAGTAGATAATAATTGAACCAGCATAAATATATAGGGGACTATCAAGCCGAATGTAAAGGCTTCATCTAATGGAGAATTTATACGTTTTGTTGATTAGTTATAATCGCTTCATATTTTCAATCTATTTCTAACTCCAGCCAAGCCAGTGGATTTTACTGTGCTTTTGACTGGTTCATGGAAGAGCCTCATAAATGCTGTCTGACCCAGTGGGGATGCTTTATGTACATTCTTCTTTTAGAATTTACTAGCGACTGTAATGACAGTGAAGGAGGCATCAGGTCATCCTCCATTATCCCAAAAACACCCATAACCCACTCACCTTTTTCCGCTGCTTCTTTGGAGATATCTGATTTAGTCGGCTCTTCCTGTAGTTCAAAGGCTTTATTGATGTTTTCATGTGCTTGGCCAGCTGTGTTAGACTCAATTTCGGACTTGTGCAACTGTTCCAACACTGCTTGTGCTATTGGGACCATCATGGCGGTGGTGGCGGTATTGCTGATCCACATCGACAGGAAGGCAGTCACAACCATGAAACCCATAAGAAGCCTGAAATGAAAAGGTTTGAAAAAGCCAATTCAGAACTCAGGGCTGTAACGTTTTTGTTGTTGTTGTTGTTGTTGTTGCAAAGCTTAGGTTACAAAGGCTGGGTTTGGAAAATGCTTAGCAATTCACACCCAGCACTTCTTACCCCAGTCTGCTTTGTGAATGTCACAGTAAGATTTCACATACTATTTTTTTTTTTTTGCAATTTCAGCCCATTGTGCTTTTACATTCTTATGACTAGGAAAGTGGAAGCTGGTATCTTGGAGAACAGAGTTTATCTACTCAGTATCCTGCTTATTCTGCACCCTTCCGAGGAAGACATGCCATGTCAATAACATATATTAATGTATTATAATACATTTTGAAGAGGAATTGCAAGCTGAATTTGATCCCAAATGGCAATCAGTTTAAGCCATAAGGAAGATGATCTCTTTTTTTTTTTTTTTTGTAATTTTATCCCACCTCTGTTATTCAAGATTCTCTTCTTACTCATATAAAATTCTAATCCTTGTTTCAGTATTACTATGTTATTTGTCTCAAAATTATTCTTTCGATGAGATGTAGATTATATGTTAGATGAAAAGGGCTTTATCTGGTATGCATTTATTCTATTGCTGTGTAATTTCCTTCAGTATTCCCTCTTCTCATGATCCGAGACAAATTAAATAGGCCCATGTAGCCTCTGCATAGCTTAAAGTTCTAGTCTGGTAAACATTTGCTGTTTTCAAAACAAGCATCCCCATATTTTCTCTTCTTTTTGCAATCAGTATAACATTTAGAGAGTGTGTGTTTTCCGTTTCAGCTGTAGTCTTTCCTTATTGTCCAAAGCTGTGCTTCTGGCCTAGCCTAGCAGCACCCTTGTCTTTTCAGCAGAGACATTTTTGTTGCTCTTTCTCCACCTGAAGCCATTTGGAATTCAAAAGGGAAGCGCCAGGTCTGTGACACACCAATGGATCCCCGTTTGCAAGGTTTGCTCAGGCACTAACTCGCTTGGGCTGTAGAAAAGCATTTGTAGGGTACGATTTGCAGATTCACATAGGAGACTACAGGCAACTCTGAGGTAGGAACTAATGCCATGAAGTCCTTTATCTCACAGCATTTTCATGACTGTTACTCACAGGGCTGGCCTGACACCAGTGATAAGCAAGACCCGCAGAGCAACGCGCTTGTGCAGGTCCCAGTTCTCAATAGCAATGGCCATCAGCAGTCCCCCAATAAAAAGCATATTGGTGTCCTTCAGGTACTCCCGGCAGACCTGTAACATGGAACAAGGAGAGAAAACAGTGACAAGAAGCCGAGAGAAGGCATTTTCTGTGGGAGGATCTTATCCCAAAGTCAGTAGCACGCAGTAACTAAGATGCAATCCATCTAAGATGGGGAGGGACTCTTGATCAGGGCCTGTAGCGATAGGATGGGGGGGTAACAGTTTTAAACTGAAAGAGGGGAGATGTAGATATTAGGAAGAAATTCTTTACTCTGAAGGTGGTGAGACGCTGGCTCAGGTTGCTCAGAGAAGCTGTGGCTGCCCCATCCCTGGAGGTGTTCAAGGCCAGGTTGGACGGTGCTCGGAGCAACCTGGACTGGTGGGAGGTGTCCCTGCCCAGGGTAGCGGGTTGGAACTAAATGATTTTTAAGGTCCCTTCCAAGTCTAACCATTCTGTGATCTACACAGTGAATTTGCTTTGATTGCAGATTAGCAGCTCCACCCAGAGTTCACTCTAGGCTCATGCAAGTTCTGTCCCATGGAGAGGACAGACAATTCCCTGTGTAATAATAGTGCAATTTTCTCTTCTTTGCACCACACTCTGGAAATCACCCTGGAAATGATCAACAAATACATAGGCAAACATATATAGAGCAAGATCGCTTACTGTTGTTGAATCCATGATATTCATTAGCGGGAACAGCAGGACGGGAAAGAGAGCTGTGACTGCCAACGGCAAGGCTTCCGTGCACCAAAACAGCGCCATCAGTATGATAACGTAACCGCATTGGGCCTCCTGGCAGAAGAAGAGTACATGCAGTCAGAACAGACTGTACATCTCACGTAGGCTTTGGGAAGGCAACAGCCCATAATTATATCCATTGCCTGATAAAGGGATTTGAGAAAAGGCTATTTTCTCTCTTTCTCTCCCGTCTAGCCTCCTACCTATGCAGATCCTAATCAACTGACAAACTATTCAACGGCCCTGTGAGAACTGTGAGGAAAAGACCAGGGCCTGCAATGGGGACAATCAAGAAACTCAGGGAAAGAAACAAATTGATGACTTTGAACCCTCCATGATAAGGGATTGCCTGTCTCTGCACGGCCTTCTTGATTTTGCTGATGGCAGTACTTTCTTTTTATATATTTCTGTCTTTCAGTTGCAGAAATAGTTACTGACTCAGTCAAGGGTCCTCCACTTTTTTCTCCGCATGGTTCAGGACACGGCCCAGATGAACGCCAGCTAATTTCAACAGCCTGGATTCCTTGTGCTGTAACTACTTTTATCTATTTTTCATTGGATTTTTAACTTATTACAGATTTCGTAAAGGCTCACTGACAAACTGGTGACAGCTTCCACTGACTTTGACTTGTTTCTTTGAAGCAAGCATGATTCCCTATTTTATGTACTCTTTTTTTCCTGCGAAAACATTGATTTAGTTCTGCTTTGGAGAACCACTCCAAATTTTACATAAAAATATTTAACTCAGTCCCATGCACTAAAAAGATTCAAAATAAAGTGTCACAACAGATTTTTTCAAACGGCTGGGCTGGTGAAAAAAGCAAGGAAAAGTGACATTGCAGGTTACAGCGTCTTCCTCGTTTTGGAACTAGCACAAGAATGGGCACCAGCAAATCCGAAGGAAGAAGAAAAAGTGGTTTTGTGGTCTTGGATCAAGGATGTCCACTAAAATCTACTGGACAGTATGAATGCAAATGCTTACTGAGGAAACAATGACGAGATAGAAATTGTAATGGCCAGATTGCGGAGGATTAAACCAAGGGGCCGGAATAGCGGCTGGCAGGATCAAACTTGTGATGCTTCAGACCATGCTCAGGACTTCTGAACATGGCATGGAAGTTACAGAGCTGGTGAAGCGAAGGGACAAACAGGGGAGCCGAGTAGTCTGGAGCAAAGAAGAAGATGATAGCAATCTGGGTGGTAAATTACCAAACCAGCAAGCTTGGAGAAGTAAAGCTGAAAGAGATTTCATGAAGAGATGAAAAGGTGCCTTTTTGAGAGTTATTTTTGAATGAGAGCAGTAGGAACCTTAATTATATATCCCATAGAACATTGATAGCAATTTTCAATTTTGATGATCACTTTTCTCCCATTTTTGTTATTAAGAGATGCCAGTGGGTGCCTTTTGAGAGACCCTAGCAGGACTTTGGAATGTGTATAGCACAGGCACAGTGCTATTCTCTTCCAGCCTGCTGTGAACAGGCTCACGGTAAAAGCTGGAATAAGGCTTTTCACAAAGTCACTTGTCTTTTAAGGACATTCCTTTGTCTTTAGACAAAATCTTTAGCATTGTTTGCTCTCATTTGTAATAGTTTAGTGTCCAGAGCTATGTCATTATAGGACAGGTTAATAGCTCAACAGCATAGAAAAATGTGAAATTCCATCCCGTAAGTTGTCTGCGTACAACTCTGCATGCTGAGGTACCAGCTTTTCCTGCTCAGCAGTACCACGATGCACAATTCTAACACAAGAAATCTTCTTACAGATTGCAAAGGGCAAAGTCCAGGACATTTTAAATTTTTGCGTTGTAGCTGACTACATAGAAACCAGAGAGAGTCATTCAGACAAACCAGAGGAACTGAACCAAGACTGCCAAATCATTCCACAGGCAACACCAAGGACTTATTGTATGGTAACAATGACTCTAGCAAGTGAGTTTGAACTCATGGCCTCAGGCCAAAAAAAAAAATATATAATCTCTCTTTCTGGCTACTTAGAACTTTTCTGATCGAGATCTCTTTTAACTTCAGTAATTCTTTTTGCCTATGGAAAGTTAACTAGCAAAAAAGTACTTTTTCTGTTTTTCTTCTTAGTAAGCTTTTAAGTGTTAAAGCTGTTGTATTTGCATAGCAAGGGACAGGGAGGACACGCCTGATCAGTTAGCGCATTTCACCTCAAGCTGGTGCCGCTCTCTCATTCTTGCCTGCGATCCTCTGGTCATAGCTCCGAAGTCTCTGATAACACTCAGAAAAAAGAGCTGTGAGGAAGATGGAGCTCTGGGAAAGGTGGCACAAAACGACAGGGAAGAGTTAGTGGAGTGAAGAATGAAGCTTGGCAAAAAGACCGGGAACTGGGAGTCACAGGGATCAGGAGAGAGGCAGGCAGAGACCAGAGCAAAGAGCTGGGACTTGATGTGCGAAGAGCAGTGACGGGAGAGGTGGATTGGGATTAGCTATTTAACGATGCTGGGAGTGTAACAAGAGACCAGAGATTATATCTGTCTGCATGAAGAGATTGGGAGTGGGATAAATAAGCCAGGGTGAAGAAGCAGCAGAACCCTGGCAGTCTGCCTGCTCACAGTGCTGCATTTAAACGATGGATGTCTCAGAAATACCTACTGCAGGTTTTCGTAGTTAACTTTTTCTGAAGGAATCCCAAGCAAGGTGTCTTCCAAAACTTGACATTTTAAATTTTAAATCATTGTTTGGAGGGATTCTTACACAAATATGCTAAAAAAAAAAGAGTGACATAGGTATTATTTTGTCCTTAAATATCAGAATGCCTTGTCCATCTGACCAAGAAAAATGCCTCTTCTATCTGGCAATGACAACAAGGAAAAAATTGAAAGAGGATGTGGACTGGGTACTTTTAGAAAATCAGAAGGGGGATTGAAATTGAGCCTTATATTGTAACTTAGGTTCACAAGTATGAGCTTCAGCATAGAAAGTCCTTTGCTAAATCAGTCAGATGCAAAGCAAAAGGTACAAAATCGCATGTCACTGAGCATTCTTCTAGAATATGCAATCACAGATGTATCTGCTCATTCATCTGTGTCCTATTGCTTTTATATTCTCCCACTATTGCTAGTCAAAGGGGTCTGCTCAGAAAAAAAAAAAAGATCTTCAAGCAATAAAGGAAGGTGGTGCCTCCGAGAAAGAATCTGCACGTTCTCTTCAGCTCTGATGCTTAAATGAAACGACTCTAAGGAGAGGTTTGGTTCTCAAATTCAATTTAGCAAGTTCTTACCTTGGTAGGAACAACCAGAGGCAGAGGAAGAAACAAAAGGGGCACAAGCACTATGATGAAGTATTTCCTGGAGGCCAGGATCATCTGCGAGACGCCAGCCATGGTGGTGGAGCTGGCCCAGTGCTGAAAGGCCTGAGGTCTGCTGCTGGAGACTATATAAACACTGGGGAATATTAACCGTTGACCTCAGGAGATTGGGTGTTGTTTTTGGAACTGTAATCGGAGAAAGAAGGAAGAGAACAAAGAAGGGAGGGGACAGCAAAAGAGTGTCAGACCAGGAACTTTCTTAAGACAATCTTCCTGATAACTGGTAAATCCAGGAGAGAATTAACTCCTTGTGGGCCAAGTAGGTTTATTGAAAGCATCCTGAAATGACCTACATTTTTTAAAAAGAATATTAATGTTTTGGTCTTTAATAATGCCTCGTTGAATAATTGTTGAAAATTGTTTTAAATATATGTAGAGTACTGAAAAACACATCTGCATCTCTCATACTCAAATATAGAGATTAGAAACATCTACACAAAACGTTACATAAACCTCATCGTATTCACTGAGGAATTCTTTGGGTAGCAAAATCCACTAGAGCAGAGCTCCTGTCACCAGATGCCCCAGCAAGTCCCCATGCAGGAAGGGACTTACGGACCTTACCACCTGAGAGCAGGGACACCTGTCTTTGTGTGGTCCAAGGATGACCCTCATGACAATCCCGTTTTCTTCTACTCAAAGAGCAATAGGGGAAATGGTCAGGTCTGGCGAGAACTCAGTTCCTCCCACATGGCAACCCAGGATGTCGTAAGAAAGGCTTTGGGCCAAAGTGGGAACCCAATAACTCTTCCTGACACAGCCTGTTACATCTCTGTGCCTTGGGAAAGACTTGACCACAGTGCATCGCTTTGCAGACATTGGGCAATTTATTTATTTTTTTCACCTTTCTGATCTTGCAGGTTTACAGGCACAGCTTAGGTAGCTTGCAGGGTGTATTGAGGAGGGGAAAAAAAAAAAAGGAAAAAAAAAAAGCGCTACTGGGAAATTAGCAGCAATTCTCATCCCAGTTGCAAGAAACTCCCAAAATACAAGCAGTGAATTACTTGGTTCTCTAAATACACCGGAACAGAATTGGAGCTTTTAATTCCAAAGGGAGTGTCTTGTTAATGTCTTTGATGTCTTTATTTGGTAGATGATGCAAGCGCATACTTCAGATAATGGTGATAACATTTCCATTTTATTGGTATAAATTGTCACAGCTCTGTTTATAGCTTACTCATGCAGAGAGAGAGAGAGAGAGAAGCACAGACATTAGGTCATCTGATGTCAGCTCCACTAAGAGCTTCTGCTGTTTCTCTCTCTCATCCCTTTCCTGCCGGGGCTTGTTTTCTTCCAATAACGTGCTTACAGTTGAAAAAGAGGGGGGGTTCTGTTGTTGGAGCTGCAAAATCACAGCCTTCTTGCAGGCCTGGCTTAAGCACATTGCTGACAAGAAACAACTTCATGTTAAAGAACTGCCAATCCTGAGCTTTAGCATTTCACCCTTGGTACAAAAAGGATGAGAAAGACCTTTCAAATGCATTATATTCCCCCCCAATTTTGCATCCACTCTGATGTTGAATTAGTGTCTGAAAAGGTGCGGTGACAAAATCACCCAATGACAAAGTAATTTTTCTGCTTTCTCCTCTCCTGCCCTAAGGTTGTAATCAAAATCTAAAAGGAAACCTTTCGTTTTCGTGTCTCTGGAACCCGAAGGTTGGCCTCCAGCTGCAGCCTTGCCCGTGAGCTGTGAGTAACAACGCAGAAGGACCTCGGCAAATAATGCTGCCTGTTCTTCAGAAGCAGCACATCCACAGCGATGGTTCCCGCTGCTGTGTGAGTCCTGTTACTTTCAAGGATGCCATAGGTGAGCTCTGTGAGTGTGTTACTGCAAAATGGACAGTTTATGTCTTCAGGGGGATTTGTTAGAGCTTCACCTGTAGCCCATTAACACTCCCTCAGTGGTGTCAAAGGAGTGATGCCAATTTACATTCATTTGGAACTACTCCAGTTTATATAAATGGGTTAATCTAATATTCCGAATTGTGTTCTTTGAATTTAAAGAACAGCTTGGTCTTTGCTTACTGATCCGCTCTTCGAGGCAGACCGAACCTAACAGCACAGCCAAACCCTCTTGTGTGTTAGAGTTTATAAGTTATTTTGTCCTTTAGAAACAAAAGTATTTTCTAGTGTGCTATGAGCTAACAGAAGTGATTACACATTACTAGCTAACACATTTCTCAGATTTCTAGTGCATTTAAAATATTGATTCTAACTTTTCCGTTGTTTGGAGGTATGAAAAAAGCAGGGTTTAAGTTTAAATTCAGTTAACCATCAGTAAATGGACCTGTTGGAGCGGGGCCAGAGGAGGCCACAAAGATGATCAGAGGGCTGGAGCCCCTCTGCTGGGAGGACAGGCTGAGAGAGTTGGGGTTGTTCAGCCTGGAGAAGGCTCTGGGGAGACCTTAGAGCCCCTTCCAGTCCCTAAAGGGGCTACAGAGAAGGTGGAGAGGGACTCTTGATCAGAGAGTGGAGCCATAGGATGAGGGGGAACGGTTTTAAACTGGAGGAGGGGAGATTTAGATGAGATATCAGGAAGAAATTCTTTGCTGTGAGGGTGGTGAGCCCCTGGCGCAGGTTGCCCAGAGAAGCTGTGGCTGCCCCATCCCTGGAGGTGTTCAAGGCCGGGTTGGACGGGGCTTGGAGCACCCTGGGCTGCGGGGGGGATGTCCCTGTCCAGGAACTCAGTGATCTTCAAGGTCCCTTCCAACCTAAACCATTCTATGAGTCCATGAAATAACTCAACGGGGGTTGAAAGCCAGGTGCTTTCC
This sequence comes from Pluvialis apricaria, assembly GCA_017639485.1. NCBI lineage: Eukaryota > Metazoa > Chordata > Aves > Charadriiformes > Charadriidae > Pluvialis > Pluvialis apricaria. Next base: position 6,118,457 of record CM030024.1, read on the forward strand.
CCTTGTGCAGGGACACAAGAGCACACCCTGCCGCCCGCTCCCGCCGCTCGCCGCGCCACGGGGACGCGCCGCCCGGCCCTTCCCCGGTTTTGCCGTTGGAAGAGCGGACACCCACCAAGAAACCCCCGCTTATCCATCCCCCCCCCCCTTCTCCGGGACTGCCACCGCCTCCCGGGGCGGGGCCGACCCATCCCGGGCGGAGCGCTGCGCTCCTCCGCCCCCCCACCGCCGCCATGGCCGCTCCGCCGCCGCCGCCGCAGACCCCCACCGCCGCCCGCCGGTGCCCGCCGCTGGCCGCCGTCGAGCCTGTCCTCTTCCTGGCCACCCTGTCCCTCGGTCTGCAGGGTCCGCTGGCCACCCAGTACCTCTGGGACCGGCTGGGGGCCGAACGTGGCTACCACGGCCATAACGCCAGCAGCCCCGACGGCTGCGGGAACGGCAGCGCCGCCGCCGACCCCCTGCGGCAGGTCGGGCAGCGGGGAGGGATGGAGCCGGGGGTGCCGCCGGTGGTTGGGTGTTGCTGCCTTCCGGGCCTCGGCGCCCGTTAGGGCTACGAGGGTGGTTAGGGGATGGGAGCATCTCTCGTACGAGGAAAGGCTGAGGGATTTGGGTCTTTTTAGGCTAGAGAAAGACGACTGAGGGAGGATCTTATCAATGCTTGTAGGTACTGGAAGGGAGGGTACCAGGTTGGATGGGACCAGTCTTTTTTCAGTGGTCCCCAGTGATAAGACAAGAGGTAACGGGCACAAACTTGGCCATAGGAAGTTCCATCTAAACACGAGGAGGAACTTCTTTCCTTTGAGAGTGTCAGAGCAGTGGCACAGCTGCCCAGACAGGTTGTGGAGTCTCCCACTCTGGAGCCATCCCAAACCTGCCTGGACGCTGTCCTGTGCCACTGCTGGAGGTGACCCTGCTGTGGCAGGGGGTTGGACAAGATGATCTCCTGAGGTCCCTTCCAGCCCTGACCACTCTGTGATTCTCTTGCAGGAGGTAGAAGCGCTGGTCGCCCACTGGAACCTCGCCATCAACCTGGGCGGCTTCTTCGTTGGGCTCTTCTCCGTCACACTCTTCGGGCCATGGAGCGACAGCGTGGGCCGCCGGCCGGCACTCGTCCTGCCGGCGGTGGGTATGGCCCTGCAAGCAGCCATCTATCTTCTCGTCATGTACCTGCAGCTGCACGTTGCCTACTTTCTCCTCGGACGCCTTTTGAGTGGCCTTCTGGGAGACTACAACCTGATCCTGGCCAGCTGCTTCGCCTACGTGGCCGACACCAGTGACAAACGTGCACGGACCTTTCGCGTCGCCGTGCTGGAGGCGTGCCTCGGCGTCGCGGGCATGCTGGCCAGCATCGGCGGTGGCCAGTGGCGCAAGGCCCAGGGTTACATCAACCCCTTTTGGCTGGTGCTCGCCGCCAGCCTTGCCGCCGCTCTCTACGCTGCTTTCTGTCTTCAGGAATCGGTGAAGTCACCGAAACCAGCCAAGCTGTTGACGCTCAGTCATTACAAGGCTGTCTACAGGCTGTACACGGCCCCAGAACGCTTGAGCTCTAGGCGGAAGCTTGCACTTTACTCCTTGGCTTTCTTTCTTCTTGTCACGGTACATTTTGGAGCCAAAGACCTCTTTGTTTTGTATGAGCTTGGCTCCCCTCTCTGCTGGGCCGCGGACCTCATTGGGTACGGCTCAGCCGCCAGTTACCTGACGTACCTGGGCAGCCTGGGAGGGCTGCGGCTGCTGCAGCTCTGCCTTGAAGACACCTGGGTGGCAGAGATAGGATTGATCTCCAATATTTCTGGACTGGTTGTGATTTCTCTTGCAACTACAACACCACTGATGTTTACAGGTGATGCCAAATTCTTAGATCCCCTTATCTCAGGCGCTTGGCTTGGAGGTGCCAGTGGGTGCGAGGAGGGCAGGGTGCTTCTGGGAGTTCAAGCGCATGGAGGAAGTTCTGCCTCCGTTTCCACCCATGTACTGACAAAACTGAAGTTGAAAGTGCAATCATACAGTTCCTAGAATATTAGGTTTCCCAGAAGCCGTATTACACTGCAGACACAGACTAAAGTGCGTTGTGAGATGCAGGAGGGTGAATTGGGTCTCAATATAGCAGGGAGAAACTGCCTAGAGCTGCAGATTGCTGGGACTGACTTTGGAGCCTTTATTTTTCACCCGAGCTTTCCCTAACATGCTGTGTCTTGCTCGCAGGTTATGGGATTCTGTTCCTGTCCATGGCAGCCACTCCAGTCATCAGAGCCAAGCTCTCCAAGCTGGTCAGTGAGACGGAACAGGGTAAGGAATTAGCCGCTCTGCTTAAGCCAGGTCCTGAAATGCGTTCTCATGAAACATTGACACCAGACTGCTTTGGGAGGTTAGGACTTCCCTGGGTCCTTTGGACTCCTGTGCCACTGCATTCACCCTCAGGCCCAGGGTAACATTTTATTTTTTTCCAGAAGAATTGTCAGTTTTCGTCCATTTAGACTTGCTACATTTTCAAGTTGAGGGCGAGAGAGGAAAAGCAAGACGAAAAGCATTGCATTCAACTTCGGGAATCATCCATTCATTCATTCGTTTCCAAAACTTTTACAAGGAGCAAGGGTTAAAATGGATTATACAACGAGCAGAAAACCGTGATTTCCCTGACCATGACTCTTTCCTGTAGATCAGTAACATTGGGAAGAAACCCAGTGTTGTTAGAGAGTTATATCATTGACCATGGTGAAAGATCATAGAGAACCCACAGGAGGAGCGTATTTGCCTTTCTGCCAGTGATGCGATGGGTTGCAGTTGCCGTTGAGCGCTGCGTAGGAATGTCTCTGCAGGCAGACGGAGGGGAGGAGGGAGTCGAGGTGGGAAAGGTCAAAAAGTTTGCGGAATTCATGTTTCTTATTTTAGAACGACGGTGGTGCGCACTCGATAGCAGATTTATGATGCTCAATCTATACTTGTGCTGAACTTAATGTTTAACAAGTGATAAGATGTGCTTGGCAGTAAACAGATTGAGATAGCCCTGTCTAAAGCATTTACAATCCAGCTGATATATAATAGCCCTGGTCAGCTCCGGTGATACTAATTCTGGAGGTTGGTGAGCTGGTCCTGGCTGCAGAGACGCTGAGCTGGACAGGTTTGGCGTGCCTGATCTCTGCTCCCAGCTCTTGCTCACCACGCTTGGCAATGCAGACGCCAGTTTTCCGATGGGAAGTGCGAACCCTTGGAAAGATTCACGGAATCCCGCGGGAGGTGATGTGGTAAAGACGTTTGCAGGGAGGGCTGTCCCACCGTTCACCTCTTGTGCATCTTTTCCAGGTGCTCTCTTCGCCTCTGTTGCCTGTGTGGAAGGGCTGTGTTCGCTTGTGGCTACGGGAGTGTTCAACTCTCTCTACCCTGCCAGTTTGCACTTCATGAGGGGCTTCCCGTTTCTCTTCGGGGCTATAATTCTTCTGATTCCAGCAGCTATTATTGGGTAATTTACTTCAAATTTCAAAACTTTGCCATAGGACCTGCAAAGTGTAATATGAAAAATACTATTTACTCTACTTAGGATAGGAGGCTCACAGTTTTTCAGGCATATTTGCAGTTAAGCTTATGAGAGGGTGCTTAGTGCCCCAGGAAGCGGAAGTCCATTTCTTCTGGTGTCCGAATCCTAGCAATAAACCTACATCCCAAGTAAAGTAGGTGCCGACATTCTTCAAAGTACTTCAAAGTCTCGCTCCACCCTCAGAATGGAATCCAAAATCCATTCTGGATTGTTGCACGTGAAAGTCCTCCTTTGTGGAAGAGATGGAGCTCTCTTCGCGATCTCTCTTCCTGTTGTTTCTCTACTAATTAAGACAAAAGCGTCATGATAGAACACGAAACCCCTGGTTAGTCCCACGAGAGAGAAATGTGTTGGGATCTGCGGTAGAAGTGAAACAGCTCCTGGCAGGGTCATTTTGTTCCGTTCCTTTGAAACTTTAAAACTCCCTTCATTCAGCGACGTCCCAGTGTGCCTTCGTAGGCTCTAACTGTTCTTTCTTTCTTAGGTGGATAGAAATCTGGGACTCAAACCAGGACTACAGTCACTTCTCAGATGCTTCCCTGTCCCCTGCAGATGGCTGAGCAGCAACTTAGCAACGAGGAACTGGCCAGCTCGGCCGTGTCCATCTGAAGACTGCTCTTTATTCTTCCCTTGAAGGACAGATTAGTGTGGGAGGGACACTTTACTTGTCCTCACTAATTTTTAAATGCCAAATAGTTGGAAATCATGGCTCTGACTGCCATTAGGAACTCGATTTGCCGATGCGAATGCCTCCTCGCCATTGTGTTGGCTCATCTGTCAGAGAAAACCCAAGAGGCCCAAAAGCCAATCTAGAGTAAAAGCTATCGTTGGCCATTTGCAAGGCCAATTAGTGGTTTGGGGTTTCGTGGGGAGGGAAGGTTCTGCGCCATGCTTTTAGAGGACTGAATTCTGGTTTAATTGCCAAACGTGTTCCCCTCTGAGTACTACAGGGTGCCGCAGATGAGCTGTCGGTGTGGCTGAGGCCCAGACCAAAGCCTGCAGAGCAAGACTGAAGTGGTGGTGCCCGACAGCGTGCTGCTGAGGAGGAAGATCTGTCTTTTATCTGTCAATAAGAGTCATAACAACGTTGCGTGTCAGACCAGGCTCCTGCAGAAGTCCTTCTGACAAGAAGCAGTTTAACACAGGAGTGCTATTGCCATCCTTAGTGATTAAAACTAGCTTTAGCTCAGCGAGTTAGGGGCGCCTGAGGGAGAGAATCTAATGCGTGAAGTGCTTGCAGCGAGGAGTGCCAGCGGCATGTCCTGCCTGGCTGGCTGCAGCTCAGCCCGGGATTTCAAAGGTCCTTTTGAGGAGTAATAGCTCATGTGAGAATACTGAGGTGCAAGTAGGTGCCTTAGTTGGAAGTTGCCCAAACTGATGATGTCAAGGCTAAAATCGACAAAATTGGGCCTCCCTCACTGAAGACCCTTATGTTATACATTTGAGGGCCCCAGCTGTGGTAAGTGTGCCCTAGTGTCATGGGAAACTACTGCTGTGCTTATGGCAGAGCCAGGAGCGGTCCTTCCTCATCAGTGCACAGCGCTGTTGGGATGGGCTGGTGTGGGGACAGTGTCTTTGGAGATAAATTTTTTTGTTGTACGGGACATAATTTTGTGTCAGTGACCTCACTTCTGCTGCCCTTCTTGGAAGATGTTGATGCCAGCAAGCCAACCTCCATGTTCTCAGTATTCATAACTATCCTTTTCAAAGCATTGACTGTATTGCCTCAATCCTGTTTTCTTCAAAGTGCCATAAACCAGGAGTTCTGTGTACACTGCATTGCACACACCGTTCAGATGCATGCAATAACATCCTTAATTGTGGGATTGCTTAGCGGACATGTTACTTTCAGAGTGAATAAAACCTCCATTCTCTTTTATGGTTCATAAAAAGATAGCTTTTTTTTTTGTACAGCAGTTGATATCATTTGTCCTTGCCTTGTTCTCTGCTTCTCTCCATTATGTTCATGCTGCTGCTTTTATTGAAGACTGCAGTAAAGGAGCAGCAGGAAGTTATCTGCCTCATGGAGAATGAGCATGAGAGTCCTGAGTCAGGAAAAAGGGAGGTTTGGGACTTGCAGGCAGCCAAAGCTTGCTTTTCCTTGCTTTTCTGGAGTAAAGCTTGCAGGAGTGGGTCGTCTGTAACCCGTCCTTCAATATGCAGTAAGTGTGAATTGCTGATATGCAGTTTTGTTCCCTGTTCGTTAGGAGTTCGCAATAAAAGCGGGAGAATTGGGGAACTGGGAAGCAGGAGGTGGAGAAGTAGGGAGGCCTTAAGAACTTGGTGTTACGCCACTTGATCCGTGCGGTTATGCCAGCAGACGTAGGTGGGAGTTACGTGTCTGACTGACGGGCTAAGCTCAGAATTGGCCTCCCTGAGGAACAGGGCATGCCGTGAGCGTTGCATTAGGTGTTTGCAGCTGAACTGATTGTGAGGTAAGTCCTCTCCACCAACAGGCTCCATGGACACCAACGCTAGCAGCTGCTCAGTGTTGTGTGGTGAGGTGAGACTTGTGTACAGGCTCTGCTTTCCTGTTTGTGTCAGCGTGCTTGCACAGGAGAAATTCAATAGGAACTATTATGCTCTATTAAAAAAATATAAAGCAAAGTTTTTCTAGGCTGTCCACCAAGAACTACAACTGTGAAGCAAACACAGGATCCATGCATTGTGATGGTGGGCGGCGGGTAGAGGGTCCCTGGGGATGCAGTGAGCTACATCAGTGCATGCAAAGATGAGCGTGAAGCGTGGGTCCCCACCGGGAACGGTGCCTGGAGAACGTCCACTCTGCTGTCCCTTCAGAGGGTGAGAAAGCATGACAGCAAGAGAGAGCAAGCGTGAGAAAGCTGCAGGGAGAGAAGCATGTGACACAAACAGAAAAGAGGTGGGGATTTAGAGTATAAACCAGATTTATTAATAATATCTGATAGAACAACTTTAAACACTTTTTGACGTGACATAGCAAAGGAATAAGGAAGGGTGAGAATGGAAGGATTCATCCCCTCGAGACTGTCTGCCCCAGCTGGAAGGGGCTGGGTACGGGATGTTTTGTCCAGAGCAGGACGAGTTCATTAAGGTGAAGATAACCGAATGACGGGGAAACGGGAAGAGTCACAGTCTGGGCAGCTGGAGCATGAGATGGGATCTCAATGCAGGTGAGACACCTAAGCTGTAGAGGACAAGTAAATCTTCTCTAGATTGAATGGAGGGTGAGGAGGTTAATTGCTAGACAGCTCCTGGGAAACAAGACGCAATAGTCTTACTGGGTATTGTTGTAGGGAGAAAAATCCTTGGGACTGTTTGTGTGGGCCTCCTTCAGTGGCCACGGAGGCCTTGACATTCAATCAGTTACTCAAGACTTTTCCCTGAAGCAGCTCACAAGTGGCTTTTATCCTTCGGCAGATTCACCTTTGGGCTCATCTGCTGGCTTCTTTGTGTTTAATCTGGAGATTAGATAGATTCTATTTCTGATGAACGCTGGGCAGATATAGCTATTAACCTTTCACTGAAGAGCAAAGATGCCATTAACTGTGAGCTGATAAGAACTATCCATAAAGCTGTGATTAAGCACCACGATTTAACTTTTTTTTTTTTTTTTTCTCAAATGCGCATGGATTGAAGCCAGAAGGAAATGTGTTTGTGTTCCTGCCAGTTCAGGTAGCAGCGAGGCTTCAAGGACAGCCAGGATAAGGACAAGGTGGCTGAGACTCCTCATTACCTCCTGAAAGGGTTGAAGGTTTGAGTTCTCTTGAGCAGGGACAGGCAAAGGAGCTTGCTTCTTCTGAAGTGTGGTGCTTCAGCCTGGTCTCCAGGCCGTCAGGGCAGGCTGGCGTTCCCTGGGCATGGCTCGCTCTTCCTCCTCTGTGTGTCGTCTGAAAAGGGGTGTCTTTTTGTGTTATTCACTTTGCTCTGCATCCAAAAAAAAAAAAAGACAAGCTGAGGTAGGAGCTGCCATTTCTGGTCCTAATTGCAAAATGGCATGTCGTTGAGAGCCTGCTCACCCTCCAAGCAGGCGTGAGACGCAGGACAAGGCTGGGAGTGTAGAATGCAGGGTGCCCATGGTTCCTCACCTGCAGGGTCCGCAGCAGGAGCTGCTCACACCTAGCAGCGTCTGCCTGCCCTTTGCATCGACTTTCCTCCTTCTGGATATTCCAAGGTGAGTGGCTCTAAGAAGACATGGTGGGTGTTGAGAAGACGCCGGTAGAAAGAAACAAATGCTACTTGGTATGGCATCCAGCAGAGAGGAGGGACAGGCCTGAGCTGGAGGAGCTGAGCCAGGGCGGTCAGGGGTGAGTGCTGGTCAGCAAAGAGAGATACTGTTTGGTGGAACAGACCACAGATCTGCTGTGGAGCACCAACAACAGAATAAAACACAGCCCGTGTATAACAGCTTCACAAGTACAGCACAGCAATTAGCATCTTCCATATCTGCATGGATACGTGTTTTCCAGAGTCACAATCCAGCCTCCTGTGCCCTGTAAGCATAGACCTGATAAAGTGATGAAGCTGAGACATCAGATGAAGGGAAGGGCATTGTTTTAAAAGCACTTTTTGCAAAGACCCTGCTGAAACTTTACGTGATCTAAACCCAAACTTCTATCACCAGAGTTAAGAGCACAAAGTGGTTTTGCAGCATTAGGAGGTGAAAGGCCCTTAAGGAGGGAGTGAAACCATATGATAAAGGGACATTACTGGGAAAGAGAAAGCTTCTGCTGAGTAGTTTAGAAGCCGCTGTGTGTTATCTTTCCCAAACACGGGGATTTCGTTAGGGCTTAGCTTTTATTTGCCCTTTCCTGCTCTCAGCTTCTGACCACAACGATATTCCCACGGCACCCAGCAGAGGCCATACGATGCTTACGGACCGTTCCCTCTCAACCTCTCTTCTATCTCACGCGTCCTCTTGCGACGTACTCCTCACCGATTCCCCAGCTTTTTGGTCCTCAGAAGATCCCTCCTCTTCCGACATGCTTCTTGGGGGAAGCTGCAGCCATTTGCGGGAGGTCTGGACAGTGTCGGTCTCCCTCGCACCCCCTGCGTTGTGGGAGGTGTAGGTCCATGTCCTGCCACCCCAGGGGAGGATGTGGAAGACAACTTGTCCATCCCAGAGTCCACCCTGGCTTGGCTCACCAGGCACTCTATAAGTGAGTAGTGGCCTTTTAGCACCAGGGGCTTGCGTTTGGAGGATGAAGGGTTGGGGCTAATGAGCCAAAGCTTCGTCTCAAGCCAAGGCTTCGTCTCAAGCCAAGGTGCGAAGATGGGGAAAAATCTAGAGGGAGAAATTTGGCCCCATGTAAAAAGGGGTCACCTGGGAAGTCTCTGGAGGGGATGAGTTGGCTGTGCTGGTTCTAGGGCTGCCCCAGGGAGGGTAAGCAGTCCAGGCCGTTCTCCGACCCAGCCGAGGAGTCCCGGGAGGAACGGCCCTGGAGAAAGCGGATGATTTTTTCGATTGTGGCCTCCTGGTACTCATGGGACCACCTGTGTTTGAGGGGAAAATCTGAGTTAGTTTTTCCATTGTGCAAGATGCCATGAGATAGCTCAGTGCATCCAGGTCGGGAGCCAGGGACCCCATTCCTCCACCCCAGCTCTCTAGGAGCACCCGTTCCCCCATGGAAAATGGAGAAACACTGGATGCCGTGGGAAAAGCCCCTTCCCCCGTGCCCTGCCAGGCTGGAGCCTGGAGCGCCTGCTGCACCACAGGGAAGCAGGAGGTGAGAGGAACCCAGGCGAGCTGTGAAACCTGCCAGCATTGCTCCAGCCTGGAGGGTTGGGGCAGGAGGACAGGCATGCTCCCAGCGGCCATGGGGTGGGGAGCTCTGTCATCCAGAGAAGCCCCAAGCACAATAACAGCAGGAGGGTTATGGTGGGGACCTTTGCTCCCTTCATGGTCTGGAGTACCTGAAGTGACTCAACTCTCCTTTGGCCTGTTCTGCCTCCCTCATCTGTTTCTCCCAGTTTCCTTGTGCTCTTTGCTACTGCTTATGCAAGCCGTTCTCTCCAGGTGTCAAGGAACCCCATGGCACAGGTTCCATGCACTTACTTGATACCATTAAATTTCAGGACAGCCCTCATGTCCTTGGGAAGTGTTTCTGGGTCTGGCCACTCAAAATGGTCTGTAACAGGTACAATGTTCTTTCCAGAGTTCAGGGCTGTCACAATCTCCTGCAGGAACATGCATGTGCTCAGGCTGTGGCCCATGTCAGCCCATCACCAGCCCCACCCTGCCCCAGCATCCACCGAGCTCCCACCTGATGGCATCTCCTACCTTGTGCACCCAGTCCTTGCACTCGGGGTCTGCCATGCATTTATCCAGTGCATTCGGCGAGAGGACCAGCACAAAATTGCGGGCGCTCATGACGCTCTGGATCAGCTTGTCCTCAAACTTCCCTGCCTCCAGCTTCTCCACGTCGATGAACACGCTGAAGCCGTGCAGCTGCAGGTGGACCTTCAGCAGGCTGGTGGCAAGAGGGGCACAGCACCATGAGGAGAGCTGCTGCCAGCCCCTGTGTTTCACACGCTTTCCCACCACATCGGCCAAGACATGGTGAGGCAGAGGAGCAGTGAACAGGCTCCCACCAAGAACAGCATGGTCCTTGAGATGCCAGCTGCCAGCCCAGCCTGTGTACAGGCATCTGGGCGCACGCAGAAAACACTGGGAGCAGGACATAACTCCCTGCTGTGATTCTCTACAGCCCTACGAGCACAACGGGGAAAAAGGGTATGTCAGTGCCAAAGAGGGACAGGGTGGCCGTGACAGGACTGGGAATTAGCCTGTCCACCACGCAGCTTTCGGCATGTGCTGTCCCCATTTGCACTGCAGCTTTTAGCAGCTTCTCCCTCCTCCCTGCTGCAGCCTGCGGCTCTGCTGGCTCCACGCTCTTCCCACACCTGATCACCAGCCTTCACTCTGGGCTTCAGCTCGGCACCGTAAAGTTGCCTGCAGGACTCACCTGGCCAGTTGCGACCCGGTGCTCCTCCGGTAGCTGATAAAAACATCAGTCCCATCAGACGCAGTTTGCAGCGTTATAGGGGAGTGAAGCATTTCTAGGCAGAGCAAACGGCAACCAAAAGTTAAAAGTACCCAACAACTCGTCCCTAACAACCCCTGACACTCGCCCCCACCCGCCTGCTCCGGCGCAGCGAGCAGCAGCGGGACCCGCACCCCTGGCAGCAGTGAGGATGCGGACGCGGTGGAAGCCCGTGTTGATGTGGCAGTCCTCCTGCAGCTGCTGCTCTGTCACCCGGTGCAAGAAGTTGCGGTTGATGCCGCAAGTCAGCAGGTTGTACGTGTACTGGCGAAACTTGGGGTCGATGCTGCCCAGCCAGTCGGCCAGGTTGCTGCGGTCGCAGGTGGAATAGTTTGCAAAGGTCTTCAGCTCTGTCAGCTCCCGGAAAAACCTGGCGGAGAAACAAATGAAAACATGGAGTGGGGAGGGGAGGCTGCTGGACCAGACAGGATCTAGAGACATTTGGTCTCACATCTTTTATCTGCACAGGAGAGAGTGCAGCTACATGCTGTGGTGAAGAATGAGCTAAAGAAGTAAAGAGATGAAGAGCTGCGTGACTGTGGGAGCGTTGGTCCTCAGGATATGGAGGTATGAGGAGTTCAGCTAAGGGAGGAGAAGCTCAGGTAAGTTCCTATCTTTCTGAGTAACTTGCAGGATCCCACCTGCCCTGCGCCATAGGTGGTCTCTCCCCATCCCACATCTCTCCCATGCACGGGCCCCGTTGCAGGAATCCCTCTGGGACTGCACACTGCACCGGAAAAGCCCTGGCAGTCCCTGTTTCCCATTTGGAGGATCTCTGTTCTTGCCTTTGCAAGAAGGGAAAGGCACAGACCTTTTCCCTGGCTCTGGCACCATGATGATGACCACGAGAGAGACCAGCATGCCCTGGTAGTACTCCTGGGGTGCAGTGGTCCTACCTCTTCCGAGTGATGCTGGAGTCCATCCCCAAATCCTCCTGCAGCTCCTCCTCTGTCAGTCTCAGGAGAATGTCCCCATCTACCTGGTGGTCCTGCCAAGAGAAATTCTGGCTGGAAAGGTCCCAGGAAAAGCTGTTGGGTGAGATGCTTACACCCCTGCTGCAAGATGGGGCAAAAAGGCCCATCCAGGTGTCCCTCCCCCGGCACGCAGCCCTACCAGGAAGCTCTGGCAATATTTGTTGAATCCAATCTGCTGCAGCCATGTCTGCACCTCGCAGGGCTTCCAGTTGGGAACCGTGGGTAGGATGCGCCGAGGAACCTCCTCCCCTATCATGCGCAGCACCTTTTTGGCCAGGGAGGAGGTGGTGCTGCTGGTGGAGTAGCACACTACCCTCTTCAGGCTCTGCGTAGCCCCAGTCTCACTGAAAATCTGGGGACACAAACGGAGGAGACATCACTTTGTTTTCCCTCCTCGTCCGCCCCACAACCTGTGCCACGCTAGCCAAAGACCAGGGTACTCAGTGAGCTTGGAGGGGAGCAAAGGACACCAAGATGCAGTCGTGGCACCCCTTCCCTTTTGCATCTCCTTCCTTCATGCCAACCTACCCTTTACCTTTGTTTTCTTCTGCCTGGTTTTGATGGCAGCCTCCGTGCAGAGGTAGAAGGCAGCGATGCACTGCGCTTCCAGCCGCGAGCTGTCCAGCAAAGGTACCAGCCGCTGCAGGTCGTCCGCCGTCCTCCCCTGGCTGTTGTCACTGCTGCCCAACATCTCACAGGCAAACTGCTCTGGATCCAGCGAGGCGATGAACGGCTCCACCAGAGCCAGCGTCCCCGAGCGCTCCACCTCCTTCTCGATTTCTTTGTTGGTGGCCAGTACCGTGATGGCCAGGCACGCGTGCAGGCGGATTAGTTCATCGTCCCTTGAGAATACCAGTGGGAAAAGCCACTCTGCTGTCCTCTTCTCGATCATCAGGCGCTGGTTGGCCTGCCCTCCATACATGGCACAGTTGGCCAAGGCCATGGCGCAGTGCCGCAGCACGATGGGGTCCGTCCAGCGGCACCAGTAGAGGATAGCATCCAGGCCTCCATCAGAGATGAGCTGGAAACAGGTCTCCTCGGTGTGTTTGAACATGTGCTCCAGGATACCGGAGACGCTCTGCGCCAGCTGGGGAACGTCCCGCTCCTTGGCTAAGTTCAGAATCACTCCCAGACCGATCCGAGCAATCCGATCCCTGCAGGAAGGAGAAGCACAGGCAGGTGAGTGGCAGACAGCCGTGCAAGGAATGACAACAGTGACTGGAATGGGAACTCCCCCGTGCTTCGGTGGCATTTGCCCTATGACAGCCAGATGTTTCCCAGTGGGACACGGCTGCCAGATGTGCTGTCAGGCTGTGGAGCAGCGAGGTGCGACAGGCTGATGTTGGAAGAACCCGTCTGGGCCTGATGGAAGAGCTTGTGATGGTACAGGGTATGGGGTTTATAGCCCAGGACCACCACGCCAGAGGCTCTTGTGCTTGAGGTAAGACATGCGTAGCAATTAACAGCGCAGGGTAGGCTAACGCCAGGCTAGAAATAGATGTGCTTAGTCAGCTTTCCTCTGTGTGTGTGTGAGCTGCTTCGTGTTCAGGAGTGAAAACTCCTATGGCCCCAACCCTTGCTGTCCTCTGGCTGCTCTCCAGACTGGTGCCAAGCCCAAGACAGGGGTTCCACACCCGGCTGAGCAACCACACAGAACTGGCCACAGGGACGTGCGAGGGACATGTGAGAGACAGGGATCTGCCCATCCTGGGATGGTAATTTGGAGGCAGCTTGGAGGAAAGCTGTTTATTTCAACCAACTTGTACTCTCCTAGAAGAGAACAAGAGCCGGGGGAGAGGTGGCCATGGGCCACCAGCTGCTGCTCAGCCACAGCTGGCCCTGGGAGTCCCGTGCTGCGAGGATGGTCTTAAAATGACACCAGAATGGGGCTGTGCCCTAAAAGCATAAAGGGCGGAATGGGGAAATGATGGGCTCTTGGCTGCCCTCCCGTGAGCTTGCCTGGGATGAGGGGGGCAGCTCCTTCTCTGGCCTTAGAAATGACCTGTTTGGTGCGGCGATGGAGCTGCTGTGTTCACAAGGCACAAGTGCTGGGGCGGATGCCCCCGTGTTGTGCTGCCCGAGAGGGCAGTGATGCCTTTGGCCCCCAGCGATGGTTGGGTGAAGGTACGCTGTCCTCTCCACGTTGGGAGGCGGGAAGAGCATTTCTGGGAAGCCTGTAGCCCGCATGGCTCGTGTTGACCTTGGGGTGGGTTTGGCAGTAAATGCTGTGGAGAGCTCTGGAAAAATTAGCCCTCAGCCTGGGACTGGCTCCGAGCCCAGACTCAGTCATGGAGCTGGATGACAACCACAGCCCTGCCAGGTCCCCGACTCCCTGGAGACATGGGATGGAGCCAGGACCGGTCCAGCTCCCGGCTAAGCCATGCTACTGCTGCGCGTGGATGCTGGGAGAGGCCTCTAAGCCAGAGGCTTGGACCCAGGGGGGGACCCTACACATCCCTGCCATTGCTTGGATGTTGATGGTGGGTCAGGCTGCGGGGAGCAAGGGGCTGGGGGCCCACGGCTGCTCCGAGAACCTGGCCCATGAACTGCTCCTGGAGCAGAGGACTCCAGTAGCTGCTTTCTCTTGCCAGGGAGCAAAGTGCTGCATTCAGGCCGTGCCAGTGATGTTTCCTGGGATTAACTCCACTCTAATGGACTTTCCTGATTTAGCTGTTGCCTCTTTTTGCCCGCCAGTGCGTGCAGCGAGGCCCAGCCTTCAACTCCACGACCTTAGAGCCAGACGCATCACCCATGAAGCTGGAGCAAGACCATAAACCTTGGCCAGGCTTCCTCGACACCCGCCCGGAGCCCTGGCTGGGGCCAGCTGGGCTTGGGCACAGCGAGGGAGAGCCGAGCTGACAGAGCCACATGTTTGCCCGCGGGGTGCCAGGACAGAAAAGCCTTTCTCCTGACCCAGCTCGCCGCAGCTATATGGCTCCTCTCTGGCACCGGCACGCTGCCGGTGGTGCTGCCGGGGCATGCCGAACCAGACGCAGGGCAGAGTGGAGAGCTCGCCCATCAGGGGACCTTGTGGCAGTGCGTTCATGGTGTTTGAAGGGCGAGATGCGTGCGGGCGCTGCATCAGCACTGCTGTGCATTTAGGTGGCCGAGCAGGGCCACCACGCTCCTTGGGGGTACCCGAGGGGGCCACGTGCGCACATACACACACATATGTGTGCTGGTATACACACACACACACACACACGTGCTCCCACCCGACCTGTGAGGATGCTTTGGCAGCGCCAGCCCAATGCCTCCCAGCTCTTTTGGGGTGCAGCACACTCATCTCCAGCCTCTGAGTTAGGGGCCGCGGGCTGGGGGGCTCCGAGGGCTGCTGACCAGCTGGCCCCCTCCTTATGGCCACACTCCAGCCCTGGTCAGCAGCAGAAAGTCTCTGGGAACCGGTTTCATCCTCCTCCTCCTCCTTCTGCTGCAGTTATGGCTAAGGGGCAGTCCTGTCTTCTCCTTGGGGTCAGATGCTCTGGGCCAGCCAAACTGACACAGCTCAAGCACAAAAGGTGTCTTGCCTGGGTGGCTCCAGGCTGAAGGTGGCTCATCCTCACCAGCATCCCACGAGCTGGGGCTGCTCCTTCTCCTTCCAGCCACGGTTGGGGGAGAGGCGGGTCATGCCATTGCCTGGGTGTGACCAGCAAGTCAGGGACCCAGTGCCGGGTGTGGGGGGGACGCGGTGTGGAACCGAGGGGGTTTGATGCACCGGGAGCACCCAGAGCAGGGAAATTGGGGGGGGGGGAGTGTGGGTGGGATGGGTGGAGGAAATCCCTGCTGTGCCTGCGGTGGGGAGGGCTGTGCCTGGAGATGGGGGGGCTCTTTGCAGACTCACCTGTTTTCTGCCACCAGGATCTGCTCCAGGAGTTTTCCCGCCTGGCACTTGGTCTCCAGCTCCGCCGTGTACAGCAGGTTCAGCAGCAGGTCCAGGCCCCCCTCCAGGCGGATCACATCGCACAGCACTTTGGCCACGTCCCTTCCCACCGTGGGCATGCCCCAGGCTTCCTCCACCAGCTGGAAGACCTCGGAGATGGCCTTCCTCAGCTCCACGGGGCCGGCCGCCTGCTTGGCACGGGTGATGGCCCGGTGCAGGGCAGGCAGGATCCGGTCCAGGGCTGCCCGCACATCCGTGTTCACCCCGGGGGAGACCTCCCGGTGCTCCCTGGAGCTGCCCCCGCCTGCCCAGCTCCCCGCCTGGCTCACGCATTCGGGTACCACCAGCCTCTCCGCACCCGCCATGGCGAAGAACCGGCCCAGTTTATAGAGGGAGACGAGCAAGGTGAGCACCATCGGCATCTCCTAGCACAGCATCCTCGGTCACCCGCCTGCCGGGAGTACCTGAGCAGGGCCACCACGCTCCTTGGGGGGACCTGAGGTGGCCGGAGGGGAGGTGCAGGAGGGGGGACGGAGCTGGATGGGGGTCCAGCCGCAGGGCTGGGCTGCCGGCTCCCTCTCCCCTCCCTGCCCTGCCGGGATGCGGAGCTGGAAGCGGTGGCAGGAACCGCCTTCCCAGAGCCAGGCTCAGCATCTCGGGTCCTCAGGGGCTGATGTCACCCCGCGCAGGCGCCGCCTCTCCAAGGAGGGGCTCATGTCTGGGCAGCAGCATCCCCCTCCTCGCTGCAGATGCTCTGGCATCCTCCCAGACCCCTCCTTCCACAGCCCCTCCGCCTGCCCAGCCTGAGCTGGGGCTTGTCCCGCTGTCCCCATGGCCCTCTGTCCCCCACCCCATGTCCCTGAGCTGCTGCAGAGCTTGTGGTCACCTCCACGGCAGGCAGAGACACCCCCCCACACTGCTGCTTTTGCAGGAGGTCTCTCTGGGACCCTCTGTGACCCGTGAAGGGGGCAGAGGGACAGCCACCGCAGTGGCCGTGGTCACGATGTCGTTGTGGCCATCCTGGCACTGCGTTTTGAACCCATTTGGTACCAGTGCAGGGCGGCAAATAGTAGCTCCCTTTGCATGGTGGAAATTCAGAGCAGCTCTTCTGGGTGGGATTTGCATGATAAAAGAAAGAGCAGAGGCAGCCTGGGCCCCTTTTATTTTCTTTTTTCCAGGCCAGGCGTGCTCAGGGCAGAAATGCTTTGGCCACTTCTTGCCTGTGTTGGGAGGAGCAGCTTAAATCCTTGGCTCCAAAACCAGGTTGTTGCCAGCTCAGACCGAGACTTAAATTCAAGTTGATGTTTTGATGCCACAGAGTCGCTTTTAATCCTCTCTGAATCCACTACGCAGGGACGGACAGAGGAAAGGGACGTTAGCTCGCAGTGAAGGACGGTAAACAAGGCGACCCAAGCGGCACGGTACTGCAGGAGAGGCTCAGCGCAGAACCAGTAAGGATTTTCCTGATAAATTATTATTAACCCGGGGTGTAACAATATGGGCTGTTGCGATGCAAAACAGCAGAGGGGTGCGCGGCCTCGGAGGAGGCTGCTGCTTGTGGCAGGCAGAATTCAAACCATTCCCTTAGGCTTGTCCTGACAAGCCCAGAGAGATGAGCTTTGTTTTGCTTTGCTTTGCTTTTTGAGAGGTGTTTCCAGCACCAGCAGCCTGGGCTCTGGGGATGGCTCTGGGGGATGGCAGGGATTCCCAGCCATGCTCTGGGGGACCAGCCGCGTCGCAGGGGCTCTCCTTGCTGGGTCTGCTCAGCCCTTGGCTACAAGGGTCCCCGTTACCTGAAGCAGCACCTCTCCGGGGTCTCCTCCTGCCACGCTTTGAGCACAGCAGCCAGGGAAGGGCTCACCGAGCTTTCCTGGGTCTGCGGTTGCTGGTGGTCAGGAGCATGGAGCAGCAGGAGGGAGCTTTGTCTCAGCCGATCAGCAAAAGCAGCTCAGACACTGCCCAGTCCTTCTCCCCCCTACCCCAGCCTCCCCGCAAGCCTGAGCCTTGTTCGCAGGGCGCTTGTCCCCCAGGCTCGATTCAACAGGATCGGGATGGAGCTTTAGCACAACGCTGGGCTGATGCTTGCACCCGGGGGTGACGCCAGCCCCACCATAGCTGAGGGCAGGGGGGCAAGAAGGGAGGGTGGTGACAGGGCTGCAGAAGAAGTCCTGCCCCCACAGCCCACGTCTGGTGGCTGCCCTTGGCTCACCAGGGCTTCCCCCCCAGGTGGAAATGCCTTTTGCAACACCAAATCAAAGCTCTTTCCAGCAAGGGCGGGAGCAGCCGATGCCGGGAACTGCCCGTGTCTGAGCTGGCAGAGGTGAGGGCCCCGGAAAAGAAGACACCCTGCTCGTGTTCTTCTCTCCCCAAGTCTTTCATCGCTTATTAAGGCCCAGAGCTGCGCTGCTCCTGCCCCGGGGCCGGGACGGACCCCACGGAGCTCCTGCCCCAGCAGTGCTGGGGCAGCAGAGGCAGTATCTCTGTAGCCTCGTGTGCGTTTGCTCCTTGCCCCTGATTAAATAAACATCCCGGAGTTATCAGGAGCTGCCAAAAGAGCTGAGTCGACATTAATTAGTAACTGAAAAGATTGGTCAGAGAGGGAATGATGGGAGCAAAATACACAGGCTTTTGTTTGCCTACGGCAGTGAAAGTGCAGAGGGCTCCCGCTCTCCCTCCCTCCCGGCCGCTCACCTCTGGCCCCTGGTCCCCATGCGCAGAGGTGGCACCGGCCCCATCCTGGGCCACCGTGCCTCGGGGCTCCCCAGCTCTGCTCCCAGCCTTGCTGACACTGAGAAAGCTCAAAATTCCAAGATCAGTTCCTCCAAAACAGTGACATTTTGGGCAAGCGTAAGCTCAGGGCTTTTCCCTTTGCTCTCTGAGCACCGCTCCTTTGTCCCCTCTCGTCCGGGTTTTTGTCTTGCCGAGACCAGACTGGGAAACAGCCTCCCCTCGACACGGAGGCTGCGAGCTTTAATACCATGAGGTTTGCTATGAAATAAGGGTGGCGAGACCTCAAAAGCGGTTCCTGGCTTTGGCCTGCTGTCCCCCCCTGCTCTCTGAACCAGTGCCCGACCCTCACCCTGGCCGGGAAGGCGCTGGAGGCAAAGGCACGGCCAGTGGCTCTCGGAGCTGCCTGCACGTGTGGGGGGCCCCGTCCCCCCTCAAACGCACCCAGCTCGGCGTGGGCTGCGGGGGATGCTGGGTGGGAGAACATCTCTGCCCATTTTCCCTCTGCTCCGACCTTGGCCTGTTTGTTTTCTCCCGCCGGGGCAGGCTGAGCAAACAGTGGATGCCGGGGCCCCGGCCGCAACCGCGCTCCAGCCCGCACAGTCGCAGGAGGGCTGCGCTCCCGGCCGCCCAGGATGAGGCTGCTCTTCCTTGCCCTCGTACTGGCCCTGCTTGCCACCGCCCGTGCTGCTGAAGGTGAGCCGGAGCCGGCCAGCCCCGTGCCGGCTGCCTCCCGCTTGTAGCCAGGGTGGGGATGGAGCGAGTGCGGCTCCTGGGCTGATGGAGGGGCTGAGGAGCCCGGGCAGGGTGAGGAGGGGAGCACGGCCACTGGCCACGTTGGCTACACCTCGCAGCATGGGGAGAAGGCAAGCAGGCAGCACAAGGGTATCGGTGGTGCCTGGGCAAATCCCTGGCCATCCTACAGCTGGATGGCCAGCACGGAGATGGGACAGCCTGGTCGGTGGCTCCCTGTCCCAGCGGGACCTGGGTGGGAGTGGGGAGAGGTGCCACCATAGCCCCGGGGATGGGGGTACCCATGGAGAGGTTGGGGTCCCCCATCTGGGCTGTGCCTGCGCTTGCTTTCACCCCCGGGGCTGGGCTGGGGGGAGGCACTGGCCCCACTGCCCACCCCACGTTCCTCCTCCTGCTCTTGCAGACTCCTGCGTGGGACGCTGCGACAATGGCTTCGACGCGCGGCACAAGTGCCAGTGTGACACCCTCTGTGTGTACTACCAGAGCTGCTGCAGTGACTACTCCACCGTCTGCAAAGCCAAAGGTACCAGCAGGGGCTGCCGGGGTGGCCGCAGGTGCCCAACACCGCAGGGGCTCAGAGGGGTCTGTGCTGGGTCAGCTCTGCACCCACCCGTGTCCGCAGGGTGAAGGCAGTGCCGGGATTTGGTGCTCAGGGTGCTGCAACACCACGGGGTTTTGGCAGCCGGCTCACTGCGGGTGGCCCGGGGGTTCATGAAAAGCCGTATTGCCTGGGAGCAAGCAGCTCCCGTGCCATGGGAGACACCCAGGGCTCCCGGGGACCAACCTGCGCCTTCCCACAGTGACCCGGGGAGATGTGTTCGCCTTGCCGGAGGATGACTACCTTGACTACAACCTCACCATCGACTTGGGTACGGCAGAGGCCACCGAGGTACCCCCCACAGAACTGCCCACGTCCCTGTTGCCGGCGCAGCCCACGTTGGAGACCAAGCCGGGCCCTGAGGAGACGCTGCCAGAGGTGCCCAGCACCACGTCGGATGGGTTGGGGGAGCGGGAACCCGTGGAGGAGCCTGAAGAGCTGTGCAGCAGG
This sequence comes from Pluvialis apricaria, assembly GCA_017639485.1. Taxonomy (NCBI): domain Eukaryota; kingdom Metazoa; phylum Chordata; class Aves; order Charadriiformes; family Charadriidae; genus Pluvialis; species Pluvialis apricaria. The sequence continues at coordinate 6,138,393 of CM030024.1, forward strand.
AAACCTTTCGATGCCTTCACTGACCTGAAGAATGGTTCCCTTTATGCTTTCCGAGGTAGCTCGGAGACCTTTCCCAGGCATGGGACGTGCTGACGGGCTGTCACCCCATGCTGGTGGCTGTGGTTCTTCCTACTACTCCCACCTTCCCTCTCTCCCCAGGGAAGTACTTCTACGAGCTGGACGAGATGAGCGTGAGGCCCGGCTACCCCAAGCTCATCAGTGATGTCTGGGGCATCGAGGGCCCCATCGACGCAGCCTTCACACGCATCAACTGCCAGGGCAAGACTTACCTGTTCAAGGTGGGCAAGAACCTGGCTGCAGGGCTGGGGGTGCTCCCGGGGTGGCCGGCACAGCCCCCCGACCCACCCTGTCCCCACCCTGGCACCATCTACACATGCACATACACAGTGGCTGCCAGATATCCCCAAATCCCTGCGGCTGTCCGGAGCCCCAGGCAGTCACGGACTCACCATCGGGCTTCCCAGCATCCGCTCGCTCACCCGCGCAGACCTGTGCCTGGGGGGATGCTTCACCCAGCCCCCTGACCCCCCACTCTGTCCCGCACCCCCCAGGGCAGCCAGTACTGGCGCTTTGACGATGGAGTCCTGGACCCCGGGTACCCACGCGACATCTCCGAGGGCTTCGAAGGCATCCCGAACAACATCGACGCGGCCTTCGCCCTCCCCGCGCACAGCTACCACGGCAATGAGAGGGTCTATTTTTTCAAGGGTAAGGGGTGTAGCCCCCCGCCAACAGCCGTGGGCAGGACCCCTCTCTAGCTACTGCTCCCCCCGAGTGCGTGCCCCCCACTAACGCCCTGCGCATCCTCCCCTAGACAAGTACTACTGGTCCTACGACTTCGCCCAACAGCCCACGCAGGCAGACTGCGAGAAGTCCTCCCCTTCGGCCGTGTTCAACCACTACGCCTTCATGAACCGCGACAGCTGGGAGGACGTCTTCCAGATCCTCTTCGGCGGCAGGATGGGTAAGGGCTGGGCCAGCCCCGAGGGAAAGGGCTGGCGTGTGCCAACGTAGCCCACACTGATGGGGTGCGAGGGGTGCGGGCACCCAGGGAGGAGGGAGCGATGTCCGGGAGCGTGGGCGGGCTGGATGAGCCGCTGTACCAGGCAGGAGCCCAGGCTATACACAGGAAAGCCCCCAGGCCACATCTCCCACAGCATCCCAAATCCCACCCCTTGCAACCCTCATGCCCCGCACTACCGAGCCCATCTCACACCACAGCGTCGCTGCTGGGGACTGTTTATTCCCACTGGAGCTGGAGGTGCCATAGGAAAACCCCAGCCCTGGGCACGAGAAATGAAAGACGGAGAGGAGGAGAAGGGGGCTCCGCAGCACAGGGCTGATCCCAGCCACGGCGGGGTGAGGGGCTGCTCCCGGCTCTGCCTGGCCCACGTCACGCATCCCATCCAGACGGGGATCCTTTGGAGCATCCCTGTGGGTCTCGGAGCGGGTGCTGGGGGGCTGTCTGTGGGGCTGGGCTCAGCTCACCCCCATGCGTTGCTGCCCCTCTAACTCGCCCTCTGCCCCTTCGCCAGCCGGGGCGAGCAGCCCGCGGTACATCAGCAAAGACTGGCGGGGGGTGCCCAGCCGGCTGGATGCCGCCATGGCCGGCAGGATCTACGTGGCCTCCCAGCAGCCCCGGAGAAGGAAGTCTCGCCGCCAGCGCAAGAGGTACAAGAGCCACCGGTCACTGAATTTGGGTTTCTGGAGCTGGCTGCACAATGACTCCGAGTCCGCAGGTGTCGAAAGCGACTGGCTGTCGGGCTCGCAGTGTGAGACCCTCCAGAGCGTCTACTTCTTTGTAGGAGGTGAGTTTGGGGCGGTGGGATCTGGGAGAGACGCGGGACCGGGGCTGCCGGTGCAGGGGGAGACCTCCTCTCACTCTGCGATGTCCCTGAGCTGCGGGACGCGGTGGGAAGGTGCCCAGGGCTGGCAGCTCCCCGCGGGAAGTCCTGACGGCCATCTCCCCTTCCTCCCAGACAAATACTACCGCGTCAACCTGCGCACCAAGCGCGTGGACCTGGTGCAGCCCCGCTACCCACGTTCCATCGCCCAGTACTGGCTGGACTGCCCGCAGCCTGGGGAGGAGAGCACCTGAGAGGGCCCCGTCGCAGCCGCCCGGCAGCACAGCCCCTAGCTAGACAGAAATAAACTGTGAGTGCCACATGGGCTGGAGAACCCTGCTTGTCCGTCCATCCATCTGTCCCGTCCTTGTAGTCCGAGATCCCTGTGCCCCCGAGGGCTGTGGTCGTCCCTCGAGGTACAATCACTGTGCGTGGGCTGTGTCAGATCCCCGCCGCTGGCCCCGTCCACGGCGCGGCTGCTCAGATCTGCTCTGCCAGCCAGTCCGGTGCCTCTTCCCACTGGAGGAGAGGGACGGTGCCGGCAGCTTCCAGCCGGGAGCCAGCGGGGTCAGGTCTCCAGTGCCTCCGGGATCGGGTCCACGGCCCCACGCATTGAGCAGCTGGGCTCGGGATGGGTGCCTATCCCCGAGGGACCCCATCCGAGGCACTGCCCGGCATCCCCCCGCTGCCCTGCTCACCTCTTGGCTCCGGCAATCCCGGCCACGGCGGTGCCGAAGGGATGACCCTTCCCTCGGGGCTGGGACATCGTTCGGGACCTGGCAGCTCTCGGTGGAGCGGGTGCCGCTGAGATGAGCTCCTGCCCCGGCTCCTGCCGTGAGGACACATGAACAAACCCCGACCCATTGCCCCACTATCCCCCTGTAACCCCAAGGGCTTCCTGAGCTGCAGCCGATGCCCAGGGGGGTGGCCTCAGGCCCCGGCTCTCACCGCTTCCCCTGGTGCGGCTGGGGGTGCCCGGGGAGCTGACGGGAGCCGGGCAGAGCCGTGTCCTCCCGGGCAGGCGGCAGGATGGTGGTGCTTCCCTCGGTGGGAACCGGCTGCGGCACGGGGGGCCCTGGCAGCACCTGGGGGGGATGAGCAGAGCGGTCAGGGTGCTGTGCCGCATGGTGCCACCCCCACTCCGAAGAGACCTCCGGGGCCATACCTGGGACACGATGGCATCTGCCGGCCCAGGGCAGCACTGGGGACACCCGGGGCGGCCGGAGGCGGGAGGCAGCTTCTGCAAGAGGGGGTGGCAGCGGGTGGGTGGTTTGTGCATCCTCGCCCTGCCGTGGGCACAGCCCCGCCATGAGGATGCCCATGGAGCCCGGGGCCACCCGCGCTCACCGGCAGCCGGGGGCCGCAGGCGGGTGTCGCGTCGGGCTGCCGGAGCCTCGCAGAGTGGCCGGGGGGGACACGGGGGGTGTGGGCGCTCCAGAGCGGGGGCTGGCTGTCACAGAAGCTGCGGGTGGCTCTATGGGACGGGCCAGCTGGGATGTCACCGCTGGGGTCTGGGGACGGCCAGGGCTGCCTGGGGAGCAGGGAGGGAGCAGGGCAGGGCATCGGCAGCCTCCGGTGAACCTCCGAGCCCTGCTCGGTCCCAGGGAGCCCTGGAGAGGCTGGCTGACACAGGGTGATGCCCGGCCGGGGGCTCTGGCCGCCCCGCTGGCCCCTTGAGCACCTACTCATGGATCCTGTGCGTTCCCTCCGTACCTCAGCTGCTCGTTCTCCACCACGAAGTCCCGCAGGAGGCCATAGAGGCTGGGCCAGGCTGGGGCTCCCTCCGACGGGAGCTGCCCTTCGAGAGGGGAGCGACGCAGCCCTGCAGGGCCATACCTGCCTGCCCAGCCTGGCCATGCCCCCACCCTCGGGGGGGTCCCTGGGACCTCCGTGGGCCTCGTTGGCACCATGGGCAGGCACAGCTGCTGCCGCAGGGAGAGGTTTTCCAGCTGCAGGGCACGGATTTCTTCCTCCAAGGTCTGCAGCAGCTTCTCTTGGGACACCTGGGAGCACAAGGGGGTGGCTCGGGGGGGGGGTCCCAGCAGTGGGGCAGAGCACCCTGCCCGCAGCCCCTGCCTGCTGTACCCTGTTGGCCAGGGGTCTGGTGGTGACCCTCCGGGCCCGGCTGGCGTAGTGCAGCGTGCTCAGCGTCTCCGAGAGGCAGCGCGACGACGGGGAGATGCAGGCGACCTGCCGGCGATGAAGAGATGCAGGTGAGCTGCCAGCCAGGGGGGGGTCACCCGTCCCCCTCCAGCCTTCCCCCTCCACTGGGCAAGACCCCCATCCCCCTGTGGCTTTGTGCACCCCTGCCCAGCCTCCTCCGTGCACGTACCATCAGGGTGATGCCCGAGCCGCCCAGGGAGCGGGCCAGCAGCCGGGTGAGCTTGCTGTCCCGGTAGGGAATGTGCGTCCGCTTCCCTCGGGGTTTGGCCAACAGAGAGATGCAGTGTCCTGCCGAAGGATGAGCCACAGAGGGTGCAGCAGGGTTCTAACGGGGACCAGCAGCTCCTGCTCCCATGGGGGTTCCGTCCCCGACTCCGTCCCCGACTCTTACCCAGTGCCAGGAGGCTGCGGTTGATGTTGTTGGCCTCCACGGAGAGTTCCCCGCTGGAGCCGGTCTCCTTCACCCGCTCGCTGCCAGCCAGGTCCACGAAACACAGCGTGCCCTGCTTGCTGGGGCAGGCGTTGGGCTGGGGGACCCATGTTGGGGGGGAGTGATACTCTGCCCCCCCCTTTCCTCGTCTCTTTCCCCGTGGCCCACAGCGGTGTCCCAACCCCTGGGTCTGGGATCAGGCTCCCTGCTGCTCACCCCAGCCCCACTAATGCATCCTTGGGGAGGAAGATGTGACCCCCCCCACCCTACGGCTCTTTGCACCCCCCAGAAAGAGCCCCCCACCCCCCCAAGCCCTCTCCCATGTGCCCAGAGCAGGATGCGCGCTCACGGCCCGGCTGCGGACATGGATGGTCAGAAGAGCATGGCTGCGGCTCGAGTGCCTGTTGAGGGCGTGCGCCGAGGTCCGTCTCCTCTGGGATCCTGCCGGGGGGGGGAGAATGAGAGCTATGGGGGGGCACAACACCCCACGGCCCAGCACAGCACCCACTGCCCACCCTCTGCCAGCCACGAGCCTGCCTGGGCTCTGCGGCAGGATAGGGAGCTGCCCCTCTTGGCTGCCATCGGAGCCCCAGCGATCCTGGGGACAGCTCTGCGGGGTGGGGGGGGCTGAGAACCCCCAGCACCCCCCGAACATGCCCATGCACGACCCCAACCCCGTGCCCGCTGCTCAGCACCTTGCAGGAGCAGGTCAGCGATGGCCTCCAGGCTCTCGAAGTCCATGCTGAGCTGGTTCTCCACGTAGAAGCCACGGGTTTTGCTCCACCGTAGGGGCAGGGCACAGGGTGGCCCCGGGCTCAGCAGGTCCCGGACCTGGGGGGTACGGCGGAGGGGAGGCAGCGGGGGAGCGGAGGCATGGGGTGCCAGCAGGACCTCGCTGGGCGGCCAGGTGGGCGCTTACCTGCTCATTGTAGATCTCCAGGTAGGAGGCACTGAGCGCCAGGTCAGAGCCGCGGCTCTGGCTCTGCTCCAGGAGGCAGGCGAAGGACCTCTGCATCAGCCCCAGCAGCCCCGGGGCCGCCGGCCGGGTCTCGCTCTGTGGAGATGCCGGGAGGGCAAGCAGTCACGCCACTTTGGCCACCATCTCCTCCCACCACCCCAGAGCCCATGACCGGGTGAGAAGAGCGCATCCCACCATCGGGATCAGATCAGGCCAGGTGGGGATAGCGTTGTACCTGGGTGAGGGGTCCCATCAGGGTGTAGGTCTTCCCCGAGCCAGTCTGCCCGAAGGCAAAGACGGTGCAGGAGAAGCTGGGGAAGATGCTGAGCCTCAGGCATGGCCCCAGGCGGTGGCACTGGGATGCCACCTCCCGGCACAGCCCCGGCAGTGCAGACCCACCGGCGAGGCCTGGACGGGTGCAGCACAGCGGGGTGAGCTGCAGGGCCGGGGTCCATGGGGGGTGGATCACCGGGACTCACCCGTCTATCGCCAGCTCCACCAGCCGCCTCATCCCGCTGCCTTCGAACACGGCCTCCTGCGAGGCTCCCGCGTCGAACACGGCGCTGAACCCAAAGGTGGCATCGTGCCTGGCCGCGCTCACCTGGGTGGCAGGGACGATGGTGGCTTCAGGGGGTGCCGCAGCCACCCCTGACCCCAGTGGGGAGGTGGCACTTACGTGGACGGTGCCATCACCGAGGCTGTGCACAACCTGCCGGTCACCTCGCCGCGTCTCCGTGCAGGTCAGTGGCCGGACCCTAATGGCAGGGGGGGATGGGGACACAGAGGTGTCGCTGTAGGGGGGACCCCGTGGAGCTCCGCCATGCCCCTTCCAGGAGTGATGCCAGTCCCCACCGTGTCCCCGAGCCCTTCGTGTCCCCCCCCCCTTACCTCAGTACCACTCTCAGGTGCGTCTCTCTGCCCACCGCGGGGCCCTCCCGCTCCTCTCCAGGGCTCCTTTGGGGAACAGAGGGCAGCGGGGTGGTGGGTGCCCCCCGGCTGGGGGACCTACTCACGGGCACCCCCCAGCCGGGGCAGAGGGGCCCACGGTCGCGCTGTGCTCGCGCTGCCCTCCCGTCCCCACTGTGCCCAGGAGCAGGGGACAGAGTGCAACATCCCCCCCATGTCCGCACACAGGGACCACCTTGTCCCCCCCCCCCCAAAATCCTTTCTGGGGTGTCAGCTCCCCCACCGGCTTTATCATCCAGGGAGGGCCAGCAGTGGCTGCCCAGGCCCTGCCTGCTCCAGGACAGGGTGTCCTCTGTCCCCTCCGTCCCCTCGCCAACTTACGGTCTCTCCCGGCTCCGTGGGAGCGTTTTGGGCCGTGCACCCCGCCGGGGCTCCCAGCCCCGCTCCCCCTCCGGCTCCATTCTCTCCCCCGCCCACACACACCAGCACCCCTCGCTCGGGGGTGTCCGCACCGCCCGGTCCGTCCCGGTAGGAGCCACCGCCAGCCGGCCCCGGGCTGCCCCGCACAACAGGTACCACCGCTCCGGTTAAACATTGACCGGTGGCGGCCCCGCGGGAGAGCGGCGCGGCGCGGCGGGGGGCAATGCGGGGGGGGGCCGGCGGGGGCACCTCGGCCCTGGGAGCCGGGGAGGGGGCGCAGGGGACCCCGGGCTCCTGTACCTGCTGGGGGTCCCCGACCCACCGGCATCCCTCCGTCCCCTCCCCCGAGCCCTGGGATCCTCACGGGCACCACCGGGCGAGGGGGGGGGGGGGGGGGGGAGCCGGGGAAGACTAGTACGGGCAGCCGGTGGGGTTGCGGGTACCGGGGGGGACCGCCCCCCAGGCAGCCGGGGTGATGCCGTCGGGGGTGCGGAGCGGGGATCGGCTCCGGGAACCGCCGGGGAAAGGTTGGGGGGGGGGGGGGGGGCAGCACCGCCCGCTCGGGGCGGTCCCAGTCCGCCGGGGGGGATAAAAGCCGGGGCGGCGGCGGCGGGGCCGGGGGAACCGGGCAGGATGAGCGCGGCCCCGGGCACCTCCCGCGCCCCCCAACCGTTGCTCCGCTTCCCCGATGGGGCGGGCGGCCCGGGAGGCGGGCGGGCGGCGGGGGGGAGCCGTGTCCCGGGGCCGTGCCCCTGCCCGGGGGGACCGCGGAAACGGCGGCGGACCACCTTCAGCCGGGGGCAGCTGTCGGAGCTGGAGCGGGCCTTCGCCGCCGTGCCCTACCCGGACATCGCCACCCGGGAGCGCCTGGCCGAGCTCACCCAACTGCCCGAGGCCAAGATCCAGGTGAGCGCGGCCGGGACCCCCCCCCCCCCCTCCGTCCCTGCCCGGGGCCGGGACCCCCCTCTTCCGTGGGGCTGCCCCGTCGGGACGGTGTCTCACTGTGTCCCCGTCCTCCCCCTTCCCCATGCCCGGTCCAGGTCTGGTTCCAGAACCGTCGCGCCCGCAGGATCCGCAGCGCCAAACCAGAACCACCGCCGCTACCACCGCTGCCACCGTCCGGGGAGCGGGGTCCCCCCGCGGCACCCCCCGACGGCACAGCCCCGGGCCAGGCCCCCGCTCTGCCTCCGCCGGGACCCCACAGCCCTGCTCGGGGCCTCCCCACCTCGCTGGGCTCCATCTCCGACCTCATCTACAGCGCGGCCATCACCAACCTGGGCGAGCCGTAGCCGTGGTGGGGACCCCCCCCTGCCACCAGGGAACCCCCCCGCCCCGACACTGATGCCTCCAGCTTAGCGCCATGATTTCATTAGGGTGTGGAATTACTGCCAGTCCCAAAGGTCCCGAGGATGTCATCCAATATCCTAAATGCCGGTGCGGCCGTGGCGGGGCCAGTTCCCCATCAGCCCCCTAATACCGACTAATCTTTCGGAAAAAATACCTTAATCTGAGGCCGTATCCGCGGATGATTGTGGCGCGGCCGCCCCTAATCCGCAGGCACGTTCGCAGGTGCCGGCAGATCTTCCCGTATCGGATATTAAAGCGTGTTTGCAGAGGGGCTTAGCTGCCATCAGAGCATTAATCACCGTGTCCGGCCCTGGCAGGGTGCCCACCCGGCAGGTGTCCGGGTCCACGGGGACCGACGGTGCCAGCCTCGGTGCCATCTCCCCACCGCGGGGCCAGGGGCGCACCGAGCTGTCTCCGCTCTCTGCTTTGTGGCGCCAGAGAAGCCCTCAGGCTCTGTGTTGAGGTGCGTCCGCTCCCTACCCACAGAAGCTGGGGTCCCCTTTGGCGGGGGAGGTAGAGCACCGCGCGCCCCACGGTGTGGGCAGGCAGCTACGGCTCACGCTCCTCCCCGAGGCACCGACAGCCGCAGGGCCGCGGGTCTGGAGATGCTGCGAGGACGCTGAGCTGCTGCAGACAAAGCCAAGCCGGGTGCCAACCCCAACGTGACTGCGCCGACGCCGCTGCCCCCCTGAAGTGGAGGGGGAAAGGGCTCACCCCCACACACAAGCTGGGTCGGGTGCTGTCACGCGGGCGACAAGGGAGCAGGCAGGAGCAGCGAGGGCAGGCAAAGGGAGGTTTCAGCAGGAGCAGGATGCGGGATGCAGAGGGAGAGGGAAGATTCACGGCTCTCTGCAGCGTCTTTCAGATGTCGGGTTGGCGTTCCGCATAGCAACAGACATCTCCCATCAGGCAGGAAGAAGGTTGCAAACACGCAACGTATTATTTATTTCCAGGATAGAAGGACAGCAACTTCACAGGAGAACAGGAACGGAGGAGCTAATGCCCCTCCGCGCTGGCGTGGTGAGAGTCCGCAGCTGTCCCTTCTTCTGTTCTGCAGCTGCAGAATTTTTAATCCATGATTCATTTCAGGAACATTGAGGAGCAGGAAGCAAAGGACAAGGCCTGAGGAATGCAGCAGTCCTCCCGGTAGCAGGAGCAGGTACAAACAGATGGTAGAAGATAAACCTGCCCCAAATCAATGCCTCCTGGGGAGGGCAAAAACCTCCAGCACGAGGGCCACAGTTCACGGGAACGCGTGTGATTATAGTTTCCCGAGGTCCCCTTCAAGGGTCCGCACCATTACATACAGCTCAGCCAAGCCAACCACCGAGGCCACAATTACCGCTGACAGGACGCGCTGGGGACACAAAAAGAAAGATAAGCGACCCTGCGTGTGTGGTCGAGCTGCCGCTCCTGCCTGGCTGGCACAGAGCGTGCCGCAAGTGCGCTCCGAGGCCACAGGCTCACTCACCGCCGCGGTCTCTGCAAAGACGTACTGGCTGCCCAGGTAGGTGCAGGCGAAGGCGGCCACCACGGTGACAATGAAGTTGAATATGGTGATGACAACAGCTTTAACAGAGCGAACTGCAGAGAAAGGGGAAAGACATTTGCTTTTAGGTAAGGCTTGGAGGGTGGCTGGGGACAAGCTGTGATCCTAACGCAGCCTGCCTGCGGCTGCCTCAGCTGGGCTACAGGAATACTCGAGGATTCACGTGCTTTATGCCTCCAGAAATATTTATAGGAACGACCAACAGGCTGCTCCTTTCCTCAAGGAACACTTTTATGCATTAAAACCTCCCGGTGAGATATTCGGAGAGGGAAGGGCTGTCTGATGTCAACAGCTAGCGATGCAACGGTTCCCGTGACTGACCTGTAGGTACACACCACCAGGTGTCAGGACAGGCAGCCACTCACCTTGCCTCCCAAATTTGGCCAATGTCCCATTCATCTGCTAAAAGAAGGGATTAAAACAACTTCTAATTGGTTGTATTTTAATGTTAACTGAATAATAAAAGCAACACCAATGCCCTGTGCTGTCCCTATGACTCAGAAGTGCAGAGAGCTGCCTGGGGGCCTGGCAGTGGTCAGGCAGGCTGCGGGGGAGCAGCAGCTCCACAGGGCCTGGGTCTCTCTGGGTTTACATTTGTGGTCCGGTTCAAGGACGTTGGAAGAGGGATCATTTCTAATCAAAACACTTCTCAGTGTGTGAGCGTTTTCTTGCATGTGGATTCTCTGCTGGAGGTTTGTCTTTAATGGAGACCCTAAAGGGTCTCACCTTGTCACCCGTGTTCACACAACTGGCAAGAACTAAATGTTGTAAAGCTCTGCACGCTCTTTGTCAAAAGGGACACAGTTACACAATTTCAAACACCAGATACTGGGGGAAGGCAGGGAAGATGTGATGAGCACACAGATATGGGAATACTCCTCTGCTTCTCTGTTGTTTGAAAGGAACACTGCTGTCACTACTACCCAGCTCTGCTAAAACCTCTTCGGTTCGTAGATGAAGTGGCCAAGTTTGACAGAGAGCAAAGCAGATCTTTCCGCAAGAGTTAATGCAACAGGAGGATATGTGCAGGGACTTAAATGCACAGGGACACCAGCGTGGAAGGGGGATGGCAGGACAGGATCATGAGGAATGTCAATAGGAAGGGACGCTGGCTTGTCCAAACTGTCACCATGCCAAAAGATCTCACCTCTTCCTCGGGAAGAACGAATGCCCAAATATTACCCCGTTTTTCAGCTTTTACCTTGACATGAATGATCTCATTTTAAAACTATGATGAAAATTTAACTTTTCAGAAAAAGGCAGTGCAGATGCTCCCAGTAAAACATTTACCATAGGTGCTCTGCCTCCTAGATCAAAACCTGAGATCTTTGGCACAGTGAGCTGTTCCCAAGTGTCAGCACCTCTTCTATTTCACCATCCTGGTTACCCTGTCCCACCTCTGCCCTCAACACCGTATCTGTTGTCCCCACGCATTTACAGCGTGCATTCCTCAAGTCCCTGCCCACATTCCCTCTGTGCTGCACACATTCTATGGGGCAAATTTCCCTTGCTATCTGTCAGGTTGCTAACAGCCACACTTTTGGGAATGCATCCTGACAGCAGGCGATGCAGTAGGCCCCTCACCTGGCCGGTGATGTTGCGGGTCATACGCCGGTACTCCTCGTTGGCCAGTTTGGCCTTTATCCGCTCCAGCCGGGCCACCAGCTCGGGGTTCTGGGAGAAGGGCAGAGCCATTGTGAGGGCCGGGGGCCGCCGCTGTCTCCCGCGGCCCGTACCCGGCCCTCACTTACCCGCGGCGGCACCGGCACCTCGGGCAGGTGGATCTCGCTGCCTTCCAGGAGCTCGTGTAGGTACAGCGGAGACTCTGCGAGTTGGGGACAGGACAGTTAACGGCGGCCCGGCCGGTCGCGGCCCATCGCGCCAAGGGGGGCGGCGCGGCCTACCTGCCTCCCGCAGCGCGGCGTGCAGCCCTCGCAGCAGGCTGAAAGGCACCAGCGCGCCTTCGGAGGCCAGTGCGGCCTCCAGCTCGGTCCGCAGGCCGGCGGGCAGCCCCGCCAGCTCGCCGCCCTCCACCGCCTGCCGCAGCCGCTGCCCGGCCCGCACCGCCGACGCCATCTTGCCCGGCCGCCGTCACCTAGGCGACACGGAGCGCCATAGAGCGCGACGACGGGCTAGAGCGGCGCTGCCCCGCCCCGCGGGGGCCGCCGGGAAGCGGAGGGGGCGGAGACGGGCGCGCGGTGGCATTGTGGGCTGGCGGCGGGGTCGGCCCGGCCGCGGGATGTCGGGTTGCGCGGCGCGGCGGTACGTGGCGGCGGCGCTGAGCCGGTGTCGGACCCGCGGGTTACCGCTCTGGGAACCGACCCCCGCCCGCGGCCCGCGGTCCCTGGGTGCGGGGGGAGCCGCGGCCCTCCCGCTGCTGCTGCTGCCGCCGCGGCGGCACCTCTCGTCGCGGTGAGGCCTGTGGGGGGGGGGACGGGGACGTGTGGTGAAGGGGGGGGCTGGGCCTGGGGGGGGTTGGGGGCGTTGAGGGGAGGGTTGGGGTGAGGGGAGGGGGTGTGGAGGCGGTGTCGAGGGGTTGGGGAAGGCAGACGGTGGGGGGCTGCGAGGGGATGTTTGGGGATGGGGGTGAGGGGCTCTGAGGGGTGTTTGGGGGTGAGGTGAGGGGCTCTGAGGGGTGTTTGGGAAGGGTGTGGGGCCTCTGAGGGGTGTTTGGGGTGGTTATAGGGGTTGGGGGGGTGTTGGGTCATTGAGGGAAGACTGGGGGGCTGTCAAGGTGGCTGGGGCAGGGATGGGGGGGTGGGAATTGGGCTAAGGAGGCAACTGGAGGGGGGGGGGTGGTCCAGGGCAGTTGGGAAAGAGGAGACTGGCAAAGGGGTGGGGGGCAGGTAACGGGGGGTGGCTGGGCAGTGTAGGGGGATCTCGTGGGGGATGCGTCATACCTGAGGGAGGTACGAGGAGGGGGGCCGTGCCTGGCCAGCGCCTGGGGCTCAGGTGCTGTGTGCCCCCTGGCCTGGGGGCTGGTTCAGCTCCTGCACACCCACCAAACTACCTCTCTGCTCCTAGAAACCGTCCAGAGGGCAAAGTGCTGGAGACTGTTGGGGTGTTTGAGGCACCGAAACAGCATGGCAAATACGAAACAGGACAGGTAAGTGGTTCTGGGGAGCAGAGCTGACCCCGCAGGCTTGTTCCAGAGAGATTGGGTAGCTGAGTGATTTACCCATAAGGAGGCTGCTGCGTTGTAGCAGAAGGCCAGAAGTTTCACAGTTCAGTGCTCCTCGTCTCTGCTGTGTCTGCAGTTTGTCAGTCATCTGACAGTAGCAAGTTGATAAGAATCTGCAGCGTGACACAACTGTTCCTATAATGGCATTTGCTCCGCTGGTTTTATTTAAAGGTTTTCTCCCTCTAGGAGCAAAAGAGACCATCACTGAATTTGAGAAATAGCAACTAAACTTGTCATTTCTGTGCTTATGATTCACAGCTCTGTTTCTGCGTTCCCGAGCAGTCTCTCCCATGCTGTTCTCCTTTCTGCACTTCTGCCATTCTATTACTTTATTACTGATTTAGTCATTCACTTTTATGGGATAGAGAATACATGAATTTCTTTTCTCGTCCCAAACTGTTCATGTTCCCTCTTTGTTTTTGCCCTGGGTTTGCATAGTGGTGATTGTCTCTGTATTCCCATCCCACGCATTCATGGTCTTTGCGGAAGCTTCTAGTTTTACCTTAGCAGGTTTATTTTAAAATACTATCAGAAAAGGGCTTTTGGTGTCATGTTTTCTGTTGTATCGAAGTTAATTAAAGTTTGCTGTGTATTCAAGTGCAATTATTTGTTCCTTTCAGCTATTTCTTCACAGTGTGTTTGGCTATCGAGGGATAGTCCTGTTTCCCTGGCAAGCCAGGCTTTATGATCGAGATGTGGCTTCTCCTGTCACAGAAAAGTAAGGGTTTGTTCTGCTTTATATGTTGTTGTACTGTTAAATTTATATTTTGTAACGAGTTTCCTGGTTGGGGTAGACAAGTCTTTTTAAGGAGGACAATAGTATGTGTCTGTTTTGCATGAATGTAAACTAGGAGAGGTGCTTAAAGAAGACACTGCATGAGTATTAATTTTGTGTTAATTAGAGACAGGATGGAAGTATGAAGGATGAGAGTGTGTGTGTGAAGGAACTAAAAACCCACCAAACCAACAAACCATGCTCCTGGCAATTCTTTATAATAAAAAAAACACCTTGTGTTGCTTTTTGAGTTAGGTCTAGGCTTCTGTGTTAAAATTGCAGGCTGCGTTTTCTGTAGATTGCCAGTGAGTTGGATTTGTCAGCTGCCTCTCCAGTTTCAGCTCACTAGGCCGAGTTCATCCTTCTTGTGGACTGAGTCACTGTTTACTTCTCTCCCCTCTTCCATCCGTTTCCCCCCTGGCCTGTGTTGGAGGTGTGTTGGGCGAGTGTGTGTGTGGAGTCGGGAAGGACTGGGGAGTAAGCAGAGAGAGAAATACCTACCCCAAACAGGAGACTGGACTGAACAAGAACAACTTCTGAGTTGTCTGAAAACAGAGCTGTTGTGCCCGTGGCAAACGTGGTTGATTGTCATCTTGGCTCATCTATCGTGTGGGTGGCTGACATGAGTTTAATTTGGATGGAATTGAATGATTACAGACTGTGAAATGTTTTGGTTTGTTTTTTTAAATCATTGTTTATGAATGTGCTCGGTCCTGGTAACAACAGTTTGCTGCCATCCTGCGCTTGAGCTCAGTGCTTTTCTTTTCTTTTTAGAAGTGAGAACGCAGCAGGCCATGGTTCCAAAGAGGTCAAGGGCAAAACGCATACTTACTATCAGGTGCTAATAGATGCCCGGGATTGTCCACATATAGTAAGTAACCAATAATCTTGGTACTGAAACTCAAATACCTTCTCCTATATGAATCCTTTAGATGGACAGGCACTGAAAGAAAATGGCTTTGATGGCTAACTTGATTGTCTAGAATTTTAGGACAAATTTGTTCTTCAAGTCATATTTTCCCTGAGAAAGATAATCTGGAATGTCATATGACTGTTTTCCGGGTCATGTTTCCCCTTTCCAGCCTCCCTTCCTCATCCTGTTGGCATTCCTACTCTGTTGCACGCAGGTGATCATGAATGAGCATTGCGGCACTGAAAATGCTCTTCAATTGTTTGAGTGGAGAATTAGTCTAGAGGAGTTAAAAGGAGAGATGTTCTGAGGTGAATTGGTTAAATAAAATTAACGTTACACACCTTAGAAACTACAATAGTAAACTGAAACGTGGCTGGAAACTGGCGTACAACAGTCCAACAAAATGACATAAACCTCCTTTTTTCTCAGTCCCAGAGATCACAGACAGAAGCAGTGACGTTCCTGGCAAATCATGATGACAGCAGAGCCCTCTATGCCATACCAGGTGAGTAAAATACACCTTCAATCTCTGTGGAGATGTGGATCGTCATGAGGTGAGGTCAGAAGAGTCATTGACAGTCACCTTCTGCCAGTGATGCAGCAGTACCCACAGGATATTCCTGTAGCGGATCTGTCTGTGGTTTAGGGCCCTGCTAGAAACAGCAGAATGACATGAAGCGCTTTTGGACAGATGGAAGTTGGGCAGACTCTGGTCAGATACAGGCATGCCTACTTTGAGCTCTTGAGACACGGATCCTGTATGCATACCCTGTTGCATGTGAGCTATTGTACTTTATTCCCAGGACAGCTAGGTCTCTTGCTGTCCCACACATTTCCTGCCCCAAGTCCTTTTGTGGCAATGCAGTCACTTTCCAGGCGGTGTGTATTTATCAGAAAATCATTCTATGGAGAAGGCTCCCAGGAGAATGCTGCTGCGGTTATTACTGGCCTGTTTCCTCCATTCCTGCTTGCAACCATGGTATTAGCTTTGGCTTCTGCTCCCAAAGTCCTTTTCTTAACATCTTAGTACTGTGATCCATTTCTCTGCCAGGAGACTCCTGAGCTGCTCTTTGATGGGTAAGTTCAATGGCTTTTGGGGGTTCTTTTTCAGGTTTAGATTATGTAAGCCATGAAGATATCCTTCCCTACAGCTCCACTGATCAAGTGCCCATCCAGCATGAGCTCTTTGAGAGGTTTCTCATGTACGACCAAACAAAAGGTAATTTCTGGCTTCAGAGGGAAATTTTCAGAGCCGGATGCTTGAGTTATTCTATGACAAGTACCCACAACCCATCGTCTTGGATGCAGTCTAAAAATCTTGGTCTGGCTTGGGGTTTGTTACAGCAAAGCCTTCTTTAAATAATTTTTGTAACTATGTGAAAGGAGTTGCTTTGAGGGGAAAGAACTCTGGTTATGGTATGCCTCTCCTTATAAACTCTCATCTTTCCCTCCCCACAGTTCCACCTTTTGTAGCAAGGGATACACTGTGTGCATGGCAGGAGAAGAACCACCCCTGGCTAGAGCTCTCTGATGTGCACCGAGAAACCACAGAGAACATCCGTGTCACAGTCATCCCTTTCTATATGGGCATGAGGGTAGGTCTGTGTTGCATGTCCGAGTGTTAGTTCTATGATCTCTAACTGGCATATTTTTTCTAAGACCAGTTTACTGACTGAAGATACCTTCTGCTTACTGGAGAAATGACTTTTAAATCACAGTTTCATTGTCGTCATGTTCAGCAGACATATGAACGTGAAACTGCTTTGTCATACATTTTTGGAGAATAGCTCCTGCAACTTGGCTTTTGCTTGTTATTTGTAGGATGGGAAACAACACTTGTGCAGAACAGTACAGGGTTAGTAAGATATTTAGGAAGGCTTGTGAATTGGTCCTTTACTGCCTCAGTCACAGATGGCTGTGTGCATAAGGTGGCACCAAGGCCATCTACCCTGTAATGACAGACACATCCTGCCCGCTGGTGCGATGCTGTGGGTGTCTGCCCTGTTTCCTGGCTCTAATGTGGGTTAGAGGGTTTGGCTAAAGCCTTCTGGATTTAGCTGATAACCATGTGCTCTTTATAGTGTAAGAACTTCATGTGGACCATCCGAAATAATGAGGCTCCAATAAACTTCTGAGTGGGAGGGCTGAGAATTACCGCAGCAGTTTGATTTCCGAGTCCAGAGAAGCACAGCTGCCAGGGAGCCCGTGCTGTGGCAGGTGGATGTTTTGGTGTGGATTTGCAACTTCTCTGGAGCCCAACTGATGTTTGTCCTAACCTTGTCAGAAAAACAGGTGCCTGAAGGCAAGGAAACGGGTGTTTCTAGATCTATAGAAAGTGCGTAATTAACATGGAGATCAAGCCTCCGTAGTCACAAGATCCTTGCAAATCTCCCACCTCATGATTACATGTCTAGAGCAGAGCCAGTGCCAGGCGGTAACTGATGGACTGCTTCGGAGAGCAGCTGTCTTTCTGCTCATGTGAGTTGTCTGCGTCAATCTGGCATGGAGTGAGAGCCCCTGTGCTTGTGCTGTGCTGACAGCTGAAGAGGTTTTGGCGCTGAGCGTTGAAGGGCACCTGCTAAAGTCTTTTGTTTCTCTTGACAGGAAGCCCAGAATTCCCATGTCTACTGGGTAAGTGCCTTTTGTTTCACAAAGCAGCTAAAGGGAAGGAGTTTATTTGCCGTGGCATCATTGCTGTGTGATAAGCTCTGAGGGAGAGTAGCCCTTGCCTGGCAACTGTTTCCCAGTATCGGCTGTGGGTTATCAACTGTTTGCAGCTGATTCCAGGTCTTGATAACAGTCTGTCTTCTGTCCAGTGGCGCTACTGTATTCGCTTGGAGAACCTTGACAGCGAAGTGGTACAACTCCGAGAACGGCACTGGAGGATATTTAGCTTGTCTGGCACCTTGGAAACGGTCAGGGGCCGTGGCGTTGTAGGACGGGTAGGTATCGTGTAGCTTCTTTTGGGAAGTGCAGCCCTCTGCTGGAGTCCTCTTGGGTTGATTTGCCAGTAAATTGCTAAGTGGGCCATAGAAATAGATGGAATAGGAAACTGGCAGTGAAAAAAAAATCACATAAGCTTTTTGTCTGTTGTTGGTATGCATGAACCGAAACCTCACACTGAGTTTTAGAGAATGATGCTAAATGGCTGGCCATGGGAAAACTGGAATAGTACACGATTCTGGCACTACTCACTGGGCGAATTTTTTTTGCTGTGTAATTGGTAGCGATGCTCAGGTGTGCATCTCTGTTTTTCTTCTCACTGTATAAGTTTGCTGTTGATGCCTGTCTGTGGAGGAATGTTAAGATCCGTTGCTGATGCAGAGTGGTGTCTTCTTGTCTTCTCAGGAGCCAGTTTTATCCAAAGAACAGCCGGCATTTCAGTACAGCAGTCACGTCTCCCTGCAGGCATCCAGTGGTCACATGTGGTAAGAAGCACTTATTACTGCAGTAGTGGTTTAGATGTAGGACCCCACAGTGCTGAGCTGGGACGCAGTTTGCAGTTTGGAGTTATGGCTGAAAGGTGGGTGGAAGTGGACTGGACTGGACATACTTGATTAGTTAAAATTTTTGAGCTTCTCTGTAGCAGTATCCCAGTTAGTGATAAGATCTGTTGATTCTTTGCGTGAAGAGAGGTTCCAGGCTAATTTATCCTCCTTCTCTGGTCCGCACTAGACTGGATTTGGAAAGACACAAAGCACTTCTCCATCATCTTCTCCTGTACTCAGTTTCTTTCCCTTTCAGTCCTTGGTGCAAGAGGCAAGGCTTCATGCTGGTGTTTCCCGAGGCAGCAGGGTGTGCAGACTGGTATCCTGTCTCTTTGGAGAGGACTGAACTTTGATACTGGCCCTGAGTGAAGCTGTGCAGTTCTGTGTCCACAAGGAATTGGCATGTGGGGTTATTCCCAGTTAAGGCCAGATAAGGCCTTCAGTCTAAGTGGTGTTCAAGTCTCCTCTTCTGGAAGTGCAGGGAGGAAAGTGCCCAGCTGAGTTGTTCTTTTCCTGTGCTGCAGGGTTAAAGCAGTTTCCCTCTGTTAGCATTCCAGCTGGGTTAGCACATTTAGTGTCATTTCTGTGTGGACAAGAAATGTACAGCCACCTCTTGCCTTCTGTACAACAACTCTGGCTTGCATTTTTTAAGTAAATGTGTTTCAGAGTTAAGCTGCTTTGGAACTGCCTTTGAATTGGGAAAAGCAAGAGAGCAGCACTTTGCCTATAGGATACACCCTTGTTTGCCATGTTAAGCATTTTGAATTGCTTAAATGCATGCCCTGGGGAGTAAAACCAGCTTGTTTAGTAGTTTTCCCCCTCTCTGCATGCATCCCGAAGAAAATGAGACAAAGGTTCTACAGCTCAGAAGCTGCTCAGCTTGACTTCTGGTGTTCGATTATGTCCTGTCCTTCATGAGAACCTGTTAGTTTATCTCCATCATCCTTTTGCCCATGTCATGTTCTGCAGTACAGTCATCTGTAGTTCAAGACAGTAAACAAATTCTTTATTTGTACAAGTACGAGCAGATTCAGTTCTGAAATGCAAAGCAGAAGCTATTCCAAATTACATCTGTGATGGGATTTCATATTGTTGCCGGCTTCTTACCCAATGGAGCTTCTGCCAACAAATACGAATCTGAATTTACGTGTAATCAGTTTGTAAAAATAGCTCAGATGGTTATGTCTCCTGCGGGGTGGGAGTTAGGTAAACCCCGCTGCAGTTGCGTGGAGTGCACTTACCTCCTGGAGGCTCCGATCATGATATCTTTATTCAGGAAATGTATATTAGAGATGCGATGTAAACTGCCAAGGAGTCTTCCAATAAATGAGTCATCTTGGCAGGCAGATGCCCGTGCTGCTGCTGAACCGGCTTTGCAGATGCAGCCCCAGCGTCCCCACGTAGGATATGGAAGAGCTCATGTCTTGCCTTCTTGCTGATGATTCCTAGCTGTGTTTGTCCCTGGCCTCAGCGTGATCTCTGCCATTATTTTGCAGGGGTACTTTTCGATTTGAGAGGCCTGATGGCTCCCATTTTGATGTCCGAATCCCACCCTTTTCTCTGGAAAGCAACAAAGACGAGAAGACCCCACCCTCCGGCCTTCACTGGTAGAGCAGAGCGAGTGCCGAGACCCACAGAGACCTGTGTGTGTTGTAGACCTTTGCCTCCCCATTATGCTGCAGCCAAGAACACAGAGCTTTTAAACATTTTAAACCATTTTTGTTTTAACTGTTGTCTGAGGGGGAGGCTTTTTTGGAACTTTAATACTGGCTCTCTCAGGCTGCTTGTAAACATAAGCTGTGTTCCAGTTAACCCTCCCCTTTGTGGCACCTGCTGGGGTTGGAGCTGGGGGACGTAGATCTGTGCTGCCGCAGAAGACTGACCCCCCCTCAGCAGGCCTGGACCCTTTCCAATGTGTTGTGAATTCTCTGCAATGTGAGGTTTCTCTAATAAACTGGCCCTTCCAGTTGCAACCAGTCTTCCTTTATAAACCAAGGCCTCGGCTTTGCATCCAGCCTGCCCCGGCTTGTTGCCCCCCAACCCTCGCCCACGTGCAAAGCGGAGTCAGCCCAGACTTCTTGCCGCTTCAAGGCAGCAGTGAGGTGGCTTTAGGGAGAAGGAGCAGGAGCTCAGCCTTCCTGCAATGCAGCTGCTTTCTGGGATTTAGCCAGCGCGTGGCAGAGCAGCTCCATTCCTTGTTCTACTGCTTGTCTGGGCTGTGCTGAAGCCTGTTTTTTCAGAGAAGAGAGTGCAGAGGGAGGAAGGTGGGTTGGCAGGTGGTGCAGAGCAGGCTGCCACGGCATCCTGTGCGTGTAGAGCACCGGTTGGCTGTGTGTTGTGATCGTACAGGAGAGCTGAAGGGGGCCCTCCCCGTGCAAGGGCTTGCCTCACTGCAGGGATGCACGTCCCAGCTGCTGGAGGATACTTCCCCTACTCACACTGTGGCTGTAACCGTATTTTCTTGGTAGTCTCTACTTTGGCAGAAAGAGCTTGTTTTAACCCGCAGCGCTGTCAGCCACAGTGAGGTAGTGCTTGGCGTTCTGCTCCTGCTTGCTCGGCTCAGCAGGTTGTGATTGGTTTTGGTAGTCTGTGTGGAGGGCCTTGCAGAACCACGCGGGTCAGCGAAATAGCTGTAAGCTTATGACGTATGGATTTGGGAGAATTTTTGCTTTTACGTGTGAAGGGCCTGGTCCATAGTGCAAATCAGGCGTTAGCTCTTCTTATAGGCCAGGGGGGATCACGGTAGCTCTGAGGATTGCAGAGATGTGGAGAGACGTCAGCTTCTGTGGTGGGACCCTTCTGGCTGTCTCTGGGTTTCCAGGCTTCTGGGCGACCCGCGGGGGCAGAGGTCGTTGGCTCTGTGATAGGAACCCTAGGCAGAAAGTTTCAAACCTTGCTCCTTTCCCTGGTCTTGCTTAAATGGCAAGGTATAACTAACTCACGGGACTGTTGTTTTTCTTGATTTAGAAGTACCTTAGTTATCCCCTCTGCCTCCGAGTCCGCTCTGAGCAGCCCCTTCGCGTTTGACTCTGCAAGGCAGTGCTGTGGGCCGTCTCGGCTGATGGGCGGCAAACCGCCTTCAGAAAGGACAGGAGGAGACTCGTGTGCTGTCCTGCAGCCAGCGGACCCCAGGATAGAGAGACTTATTACTGCTGCTAAAACAGTGCTTATCTGTCACCGGTCTCTTAATTTTTGTCTTCCTTCCTGTCAGGTAGGACATGCCATCTACACTGCTTTTAGCGTTTGAAAGGTTTAGCGAGCCAGCCTGCTTTTAGGGGTAGAAAAAGATTTGTAAAGAACAGCCCACAGTGGAGAACCCAATGTTGCTGTTGTCATGCCGATTTCTTCACAGGAGGAAAAGGTGGGGGATGAGGCCTCGAGTTCAGAGGAAGCCAGGTCCTGTAGGAATCTCTTTTTTTGGAGTCGCAGCTGCTCTGTCTCTCCTTTGGTTTACCAACTGCAGCTGTACTGGCAATTGCAACACCACTGTAAATGTTTAACGCTATTGCCCGCCTGCCCATGTTTCTGGGGTGCTGTGGACCTAATGCTTCCAATAACGAGCAGAGAGAGTTATATTCCTGAGTGATGGCGTGGTGCTGGGGGCAGGGGCTCTGCCAGTGCCAGACAGAGCGGCTTGTGCAGCTGCGAGGCACCCGTGGTGTGTTTGGTGTGACACGGGCCCAGGAAGAGACATTTTGGGCTCGATAATGATTGACAAGAACTGAGGTGACCGGCGCTGCCGGTAACAAACGGGGCTGGGATGACGGGGGAGCATAGGAATGTTTCTGCTCCGTCAGTCAGTCGTTGTGGAGGGGGGGCTGTACCTTCCCCGGGGCCTGGGGCTCAGGGACAGCCTTTCCTCAACTCCTCCTTCCCACAGGCCTGTTTCCAGAGCGCGGGTGAGCCTTCTCTCCGCGGGCGCGCTGCTTTCCTCTCTTGTGTAAATACCTGTACAAAGATCTAATGAATAAAGCGCTGAAGGAACGGCTGTCTCTCCTGCCTATCATTGCCCCCGCCGCTGACGGGCACCAGGCTCCCTCCCTGCACCGGCCCTGGGGCTCTCCCGGCCTCTCCGCGGGGTCGGACCCGCCGTTTCTCCCTCTCAGCGGGCAGGGCCGCAGCGCTGCCCTCGCCCGGGGCTCCGCCATCCCCCCCCCGTCCCTCACGCCGCCATCTTAGTTTGAGCGCCGCACTGCGCGCTCCCGGCGTCCCCCGCGGCGCCGGAAGTGACGCGCCGGAAGCGCTGAGGAGGCGGCGTGGAGGCAGCATGGTGGCGGCGGGCGCTCACCGGCCCGGGCCGCTGAAGCAGCAAAACAAAGCGCACAAGGGCGGGAAGCACAGCGGGTCGTCTCAGCGCCGTGCTGGAGGTGAGGTGAGGCGGGGCGGGCCCGGCCGGGTTCCCCGCCGGCCCCGCGGCCTGTCTGACCGTTCTCTCCCCGCAGGCCGCGTCTCCGTCAAGGCCCAGCCCCGCCGGCGCATCCGCGACCTCAGCAGGGTGGACCGGCGGCACCAGGCGCTGCAGCTCCGCCGGCAGCGCAAGGAGGCGGTGAGGGCCTTGAGGGAACCGGGCCAGTTGCGGAGGGAGCGGGAAGTGGGTCGGTTCCGGTGTTTGCGAGGGGGCAGCACTCTCCAGGGGGAATGGGGCCGGTGCGGGCCTCGATGTGGGTGCGCGTCTGTGCGGTAGGGCCGTTTTGGGTCCTTCCGCAGGAGCTGGGCCAGGGAGAGGAATGGGTACCTATGTCTCTTCAGTTTGGGGCAAGCAGAACGTTACTGGACCGAGCGGGTTTGGGTTGAGCTGCGGGGGGGATCCGTTCTTGATCTGGGGGGGTGGGATAGGAACTGGCTGGGGCCAGGGTTCACGGTCTGCAGTTGTGCCCACAGGTGCTAGCGGAGAAGCGGAGCTTGGGCAGCAGGGATGGGCCCCCACATCTCGTGGTTCTGGTGCCACTGCACAGCAGGGCGGCAGCCTGCGACACCCTCCGCTTACTGCAGAGTCAGGACTCTGCTGTTGTCCGTGTGGATGAGGGGAGAGCTGGTGGCTTTGCTCTGCTCTGCCCCCGACTCAAGCAGCGCTGGCACTTCGTGACAGCACAGGCAGGTGAGGAAACGCCATTGTTGGTGTGGTTCTTGGTTCTGTACCCCTGGCAGACTCAGTAACGGAGGTGTTTTGTGTGCAGGGGACCTTCATGCTGTCTTAGATCTAGCAAAGGTCGCTGACTCCCTCCTGTTCATCCTGGATCCTGCTGATGGCTGGGACAACACAGGGGAGCACTGCCTCTCCTGCCTGTTTGCACAGGGGCTCCCCAGTTATGGTAAGCGAGTGAGAAACATTACGGGCTTCTAGTGGGGTGTAGGTCGAGGGTGTGCTTGATGGGGATTTGCTGTTGCAGTAACTAAAAACCCCATATGTTAATAGGTGATCGAAAGGCTTTGACAGCTCTGTTTCTTAGCATAGATCAGTTGGGCGAATGCCATTGTTGTGCTCTGTTGCTGTGTTACTACCCTGGTAGGGGAATGCTGGAGATAAAAGGAGTATTCTGAGTTTAGATGTCTGGGTGCGTGGTGGTGGTTAGCGTTGTAACAGTTATTCAGGTGAGCAGAGTGAAGAGATTCAGATGCTTTCCTGCTAAGTTCAGTTCCTGGGTCCTTATCTTCATGGTTTCATTTAGTCTCAAAATCTTACCCTCTAAAGACAGGTTTTTCTGTCCTGATTGTTCTTTTGAATGGGTGAAACTGCCGTTGTAACTTGTGGTGTGAATCTGTTGTTTGGTTATTTGGATTGCCGATATCTGGGTCTATGTCAGTGCTTGGTAAAAGGTGTATAAGAAGGTTTACCATCTGATCCTGAGCTCTGTTCTATGTGCTGCTTGGTAGCTCTTGCTGTCCCAGGGGGCACTGACTTGCCACCTAAGAAGCGAATAGATGCCAGGAAGAAACTGGCCAAAGCCATTGAGAAGCGCTTTCCAGAGGCCAAACTCTTCCCCCTGAACACGGAGCAGGAGTCTTCGCTGCTGCTGAGGCACCTCGCCACCCAGAAGCAACGGCATATTGCTTTTCGGGACAGACGGGCTCACCTGCTCGCCTATGCAGCTGAGTTTGTACCTGGTCAGGAGAGTGACCTGGTTGGGACCTTGAAGGTGTCTGGCTTTGTCCGGGGACAGACCCTCGACGTGAACAGCCTGGTGCATATTGTGGGGCATGGAGACTTCCAGATGAGCCAGGTGGATGCCCCCCCCGACCCCCTCTCTTTGAACCCCCGAGTGGTTAAAGGACAGAAGAGGAGTCAGGACATGGAGATACAGGTGTGTGGGAGGTCGGGGCTTTGCTCGTCCTGTTAGAACATGATGTTTCTAAACTTTCATCAGCCCACAACTGGATGTATGTGGTTATGGGGGGGTAAAGGGAGTTTTATGGTACTGAAGGGAGTTTCACTTCAGACTGACTGCTAGCTGGAGTTAGGTGTGTTCACAGCTGGGAACTCTGCTCTTGCTTTTCAGGATGACTCTGTAAATGGTACGGATGAGATGGAGGAAGATGTTAAGGTCCTGATGAAGGCAGATCCGAGCAAGCAGGAGTCTTTGCAGTCAGAAGTGGTTCCTGATCCTATGGAAGGGGAGCAGACGTGGCCTACTGAAGAAGAACTGCAAGAAGCAGAGGGTGAGTAGCAGCAACACTTCTGTACCTTTTCCTTGTCCCTGTTAAGAGGGTTATTAGAAATCCTCTGTCACCAGGATGGCTGTGAAGAAACATGCTAGTTGGGAGCCCAGGACTCCCATTCCTAGCCCCATCACCTGACTAGCAGGCTGTGTGGTTTGCCTGGCAGTTACGAGGGTTACATTTTAGTTGCCTTTTCTGGGCCCTGACAAATTCTGTGCTGGGAAATCAATTCTGGTCTAGAGCTGATCTTGGCTGTCCTGGTGTAAATGTTGCCGAGGGAAAGGAGAATTGTTCCTCTATTAACTATTGGTGGGAAATCTCACAGCTTCACTGAAGGCAAACAGGAAAGTGGTGAAGGTCCCCAAAGGCACATCCAAGTACCAGGCTGCCTGGATTGTGGATGATGAAGAAGAGGGCAGTCAGGAAGGTGATGATGATGATGAAGATGATGACATCGATGATGATATGATGGAAGAGGCAGTTTCCCAGGTACTTCCAAGAGCTGATATTGCAGGTGATCTCCGTGGCGGTATTGCGTACCCTAGGACAACCCCGTCCTTCCGGCTTGCTCCATGCAAGGGCACAACACAGGGCCTGGATTTCCATTGTGAAATTTCTCATGCGTATCACATTGCTTCTTTGGCCTGTTAGATACCGAAATGAGGCACTGTGGTGTAGCTCGGGTCACAATTCACAGTGCGAGTACACGCAGCATTTGTAGTGCTGCATTGACATCAACAGAGCACATGTGCTCACAGGCTGTGTGCTGTCCTCTGTGTCAGGAGGGCGAAAGCAGCGAGGAGGAAGAGGAACCTGCAGAGGAGGAATGTGAGACCATGACCGTTTCCGAGTGCTTGCGGGATGACCAGTATGACGAGAAGGTGGAGGAAGATGAAGAGATGCTGGAGAGATACAAACAGGAGAGAATGGATGAAATGTTTCCGGATGAGGTGGACACGCCACGTGATGTACCTGCCAGAGTCCGGTAAGAAACAGGATGCTTTGCTGGGAGAGGAGGGGGAAGGCGCCCTTCTGTGTAGTTTGGTGAGATAAGGCAGGAAGCCTGTGATGTCTTAGCCATGGTGTCTGAACCTGGCTGAAGGACTCTTCTGAAGACACATCCTTAGGCTCTGAGGCTTCCAGGGGAGGCACTAGTTGGAAGGCAGTGGGTGGGTCTGGGCAGGGAGAGGTGGGTCCTGACCTGGGAGAGGGAGGAGGATGGCAGAGCCCTGATGCAAAAGCAGGTTGTTTGGGGACTTGGCTGCCGTTTCTAGTTCTCTCTGCACTGAGATCTTTTCTGAGTGCTAATGTTTGCTTTGCTCCCTTTGCCCTCTCTGAAGGTGTGAGTCCCTGTGGACCACAGAAGGTGTTGGCCACATGCCTCGATTGGTGAAGTAGTTCTTCTGTTCTGTTATCTATCCTGTAGGTTCCAGAAATACAGGGGGCTGAAGAGCTTCCGGACTTCTCCATGGGACCCCAAAGAGAATCTCCCAAGGGATTATGCCAGGATTTTCCAGTTCCAGGACTTCTCCCGAACCAGAAAGCACCTCTTCCGGCAAATAGAGAAGGAGGAGACTGAAGGAGCCTCGGTAGCTCCCTTTTCTCATGCTGATCTTTTCCCCTGCTGTGTTCCCTTGCTCCTAGTAGGAAAGACTTGTCAGAACCACCTGGTTCTTAGCATGAAGCCATGAGTTCAGATGATATTGTTCTCCTGGATTCCCTCTCTAATCCAGGCACATGTTACTTCTGACAGTTTTCTGTTGAGAGAAGTATTCACAAGTGATCCTCTCTTGGCAGGTTGGCTGGTATGTTACACTTCATGTCTGCAATGTCCCTGTCTCAGTGATGGAGAGTTTCAAAGAAGGGAAGCCCCTAGTCCTGTTCTCGCTGCTTCCCCACGAACAAAAGGTGACTTAAGTATGGCCCTGCTGATATCTTGTAGATGTGCAGCTCCTTGTCTGATTCCCTCAGGCTGCCTGGGTTGGGGATGTTCCGGCTGCAGAGGGTTTGGGCTGAAATTTCCCCACGTTGCTCGTGTTTCAAAGTAGGGTCTTAGCGGGCTGAAGTTGCCAGGGATGTTTAGGTGTCTGAACCTGGCTGAGGTGTGTGCATTGGTGATCAGCAGTCCTCAGGGAAGCTATTGTCAAGGGCATTTGTCCCTGCTGCAACATCCCGCTGCTTTCTGCTCTGGCCACCGTTTTTTGCCAGCCCTGCTGTCAGCCCCTCACAGTGCTGCCTCTCCTGCAGATGTCCGTGTTGAATTTCCTGGTGCGGCGGCATCCGAGCAACAGTGAGCCGGTGAGGGCAAAGGAGGAGCTGATCTTTCACTGTGGGTTCAGGCGCTTCCGAGCATCCCCCCTGTTCTCGCAGCACACCTCAGGTTTGTGAGGGACCGGTGGGGTGGGCACGGGCATGCCGGGAGGTGGAGCTGGGGTTTCTAGGGCAGGAAGCCTGTGATGTCTTAGCCATGGTGTCTGAACCTGGCTGAAGGACTCTTCTGAAGACTCACTCCTAGGCTCTGAGGCTTCCAGGGGAGGCACTAAATAGTGGGGAGTGGAAGGGCTTGGGCAAGGTGGCTCACTGGTCCAGGCGAGGCGGTGGCAGGCGCCACACAGTGAGCTGGTAGCTCACCTTCGTTCCCAGATACTCTGTGCCAGCAGAGGAGGGGTGTTTGTCACCTGTTTTCCTAAAGCCCAGAGCCTGTTTGCCAGGGAAGAGTGGGCTCAAAGGGGTTTCCCAGAGCGCCAAGGACTGCTGTTGGCCTGAACCTGATCATTGCTGTTCTGTCCTAGCTGATAAGCACAAGCTGGAGCGGTTCCTGCGCCCGGATGCTGCCCTGGTGGTGACTGTTTACGCTCCCATCACTTTCCCTCCTGCCTCAGTGCTTCTTTTTAAACAGAGAAGTAATGGTAAGTTGGTAAGTGCTGAGGAAGTGGTGTCTAGGAAACAAACGTTAGCAGGCCGCTCCCACACCCCACTTACGAGTGCATCTGTTCAGAAAGCATGACTTGCAAAAGTCATACTTCTCCCCTTCATGCCGTTTGAGAAGATAAACGCATTTCCATCCCCAGTATCATTGGCACCTTTGTCCCTGCTGTGGGGTTGCTCTGGGCCTGGAACCATTTGGGGAAAGGGGTTGTGGTGGGGCAGGAGGTGGTGGAGGCGCTTTCTGTGGTGCTGCCGTGGTGCGTTAATGACTCTCTTGCAGGAATGCATGACCTCATTGCCACGGGTTCTCTGCTTTCCGTGGACCCGGACAGAATTGTCATCAAGCGGCTGGTGCTCAGCGGCCATCCTTTCAAGATCTTTACCAAGATGGCTGTTGTGCGATACATGTTCTTTAACAGAGGTACAGCCCGTCTCTGTGTGGTGGGAAGAGGGGATGTGGAAGCAGAACTCCTCCTGCCCCTGGCAGAGTGGTGGTGTTGGTGCAGCAAAGCCTGTTTCTTACCTGCCTTTCACGTTTTGATATCCAGAGGATGTGATGTGGTTTAAGCCAGTGGAGCTGAGGACAAAGTGGGGTCGTAGAGGACACATCAAGGAACCATTAGGTAGGTTTGGTTCTGCGTTTATCTCTGCGACGCTGGGCAGGACGTGGTCCTCCTGGGCAGGACAGACACTAATGGCCTCTTCCGCTTTCTGCCTAGGGACCCATGGTCACATGAAGTGCCACTTCGATGGACAGCTAAAGTCCCAGGATACGGTGCTGCTGAACCTCTACAAGCGCGTTTATCCTAAATGGACTTACGACCCTCATGTTCCAGAGCCCGTGCCGTGGGTGAGGAGTGAGAGTGCGCTGCCGGTGCAGGAGGTGGAAATGGAATAAGTCTCCAGCATGGCTAACGCAGTTTGTGCCTTAGCTCCCCGGATGCTGTTCTCGGCCCCTGCGCAGCGAGGACAGCGCTGATGTCTTGGACGTATTACTGCTGGGGTCTGTACAGGGGCAGCTGTCTCACCAGCTGCTGCTCAGGTACCAGCTACAGCTATTTATTTTAATGGAAAATGTTTTAAAAAACATCTAAGTGCCTGTGTCTTGGTGGTATCTGGCTGGGGAGGCCAAATGGGGAGGCTGTTTGCACCCCTTCTGTGTGAAACCCTTGGCCCGCTGGGGCTGGTGTCTTTCCCTTGTGCCGTGTCGTAGTGGTGGGTGCAGGGATTTTGCTGTATCAAGGACAGGAGCTTGCTGGAAGTTATTGCTGATGCTGAGAAAGAAAGGCGAAGTAGCAGCTGGGGAGAGTGACTGAGCACAGCTCACTGGAGGCCTGTCCCAGAGCAGAGCAGCTGGGGAGGAGAGAACAGGCAGCGCTTTGCTTCCAGCCCCCTCCCAGTAGTAACCCTTTGCTTTGGAACCAAGCGACTCTGCTGTAGAAACCCACACCAGCTTCCCTCATCCCTCCACAGAAACTTTCAAACGTTTGGGGTCGCTCATCTGTTTTTAGTAGCGCACAAACCAGACTGTACAAATTCAGAGTGAGGTTTCCGCCACTGGAGACGCGGCTCCGTTCTCATTCTGCTTTCCCAGGGAGGTCTGTGAGCCAGGTCAGGGAGCTCAGGTCCACGTTTCCCCCGCACAGCACGATGCAAACGTTCTCCACGTCCCGGGGGACTGCTTGGAACCGCTCCGAAAGCACGGCCGCCACTCCCACACCCGCTGTTGGCTCAATCAGCAGCTTCATCCTTTCCCACACCAGCCGCGTTGCTCGCTGTTGGGACAGAGCAGCAGCTGTCATCCCAGCAGCGAGTACAGGCTGCTCCGGGGCTGCGGAGGGCACTGCGTGTGCACAACTCTGCAGCGCTCTGGGAAGGGAGAGCAGAGCTTCCGCCAGCCCTTTCCAGCTGGAGACAGTGTGGGTGTTGCACAGCTGCAGGGGTTTGCGCTGCCCTGGGAGAGCGGAGGGGTGAGAGTGGAGGGGCAAAGCGTGTACGGAGGCAGCTGCCTGCTGGCAGCTACTGTGAGAAGAGAGCCAAGGAGTGTTTTACCTTGATTTCTTCCTCTGAGACTGTCAGGACATCATCAACCAAATCCCTGATGATGGGCCACGTGGTTGGTCCGATGCTGGTTTTAACTGCGTCTGCGATGGTATCCGGCGGGTGAAGGTTGGGGGTCAGTTCCCCTCTTACCTTGGACTGGTAACAGTCATCTGCATTGCGTGGCTCGGCAGCGAACACTTTCACATCTGGTCTCAAAGCCTGCAGAGAGCAGGAGGAGCCGCTCGGTTTAAACTAGTGCGTACCTGTCTGCGGTTGCTGCGTGCGCAGGGGGCCAAGTTTGCCATGCTGCTGCCATGCAGACCCCTGGCACCCAGAGATGTCTCTCCGTTTCTGAAGAGAAAAGCTGCTGCCTGTCTTTGGGAGCCCTGCTCTTCTCGCAGGGAGATGCAGCCATCACTTCCCAGATGAGCTGTTGCCTACCTTGATGGCGACAGCTATTCCTGCAATCATTCCTCCGCCTCCGACGGGAACCACCACTGCGTTTACCTCGGGCGCCTGTGCAGAAAGGAAACGCGAGTGCTTTGAGCACTTTTTGCTGTGCCCCTGCCTGCGAGGAGCAGAGCCCTGAGCCGGGCTGTGTTTCCCTCACCTGCTCCAGCACCTCCAGGGCGATAGTACCTTGCCCCGCGATCACCGCCGGCTCCTGGTTGGGGTGCACCATGACTCCTCCTGTCTCCTGGACTACGCGAGCTGCTGTCTTGGCTCTGGACTAAGGGAAAGATGCAGAACGTCATTGCTCAGTCTGGCTGGGCCGTGTCCCTGACTCGTCTCCCCTGTGCCTTACCTCGTCGCTGGGCTCGCAGGGCACCAGCGTGGCACCGTAGGCGCGGATGGCGGCTTGCTTACAGTGCGGGGCTGTCCGGGGCACCACGACATAGGCAGGAATCCCTGTGTGACAAAAGAGGAGGCAAACCCACCAGCCAAAAAGCCGCAAGCAGCCAATTAGTGCTGCAGGAGTGACGTGTCTGAAGCCTGGGCTGTGCCTGTTCAGGCAAGGGGTACCCCTGTTTATCTCCAGGGGGGACAGAGCTGGGTGCCTGGAGCTGCCTCTGCCCAGGAACCAGCTCTGCATTTACCCCTGTGCCTGCAGCCCGGCTGCTCTCCGGGATGGAGCTGGAGCTTGGGGTACGCGTTACCTTCTGCCTGAGCAGCACAGGCAAGTGCCTGGCCATGATTCCCACTGCTGTGCGTCACAACGGCGCGGGGCAGCTCCCCTCCAGCCCGCTCGCTTTCCTCGACGAGGCTCCTGACTGCGTTGAGGGCGCCGCGGATCTGGAAGGTGAGCACAGCACCCTCAGTGCCGCTGCCCGGGAGCCGGCGCGCTGGGCTCTGCGGGCGGGTGGGGAATGTCGTAGGATAATCATAGAATGGTTTGAGTTGGAAGGGATGTTAAAGATTGACCAGTTCCACCCCCCTGCCCTGGGCAGGTTTCCCACCAGCCCAGGGTGCTCCAAGCCCCATCCAACCCGGCCTTGAACACCTCCAGGGATGGGGCAGCCACAGCTTCTCGGGGCAACCTGGGCCAGGGGCTCACCGCCCTCAGAGTGCAGAATTTCTTCCTGATATCTCATCTAAATCTACCCTTCCTTGCTGCCTCCCCCGTGCCCTGGGTGCCACCAGCGCTGGTGGCCGCTGGCGCAAAGCGAGTTTCTCCAGCGCAAGAAGCAACCTTCGCCCCGACACCGCCGTCCCCGCGCACCTTGAAGGAACCGGTCCTCTGGAAGAGCTCGCACTTAAAGAGCAGCCGTCGGCCGGCCAGACGGTCCAGCCCGGCGCTGGTGAGCAGCGGGGTACGGTGCAGCCGCCGCTCCAACCGCCGCTCCGCCGCCCGCACCTCGCCCAGCGACAAGCGGGACGGCGCGGCCATGTGCGCGGCGCTGCGCCGCCCGCCAACGCGCATGCGCGGAGGTGTTTTGGCCCTGCGCGGCCGCCGTCCGCCCGTCCCGCCCACCCCCTCCTCCTCCCCTCCCCTCCTCCGGCGGAGGGAAGATGGCGGAGGGGCTGGAGCGCGTCCGCGTCTCGGCCGCCGAGCTGCGGGACATGGTGGCGGCTCAGGCCCGCGCCGGACGAGGTGAGGGGGTGGCGGGGACCGGTGGGAGTCCGGGGACTGCTGCTACTGCTTGGACCTTTCCACCCTCCCCTCAGCGGCACCTGCCCGGGGGCGGGCCGGGCCCCTCCGGGCCCCCGGTAAGGGCCGCCGCCCCGCTTGGGTCCGCGTCGCCCCGGACACGGTTGTCGCCGGGGTGAGAGCACACAAACACCGTCGCCCGGGGAGGGCAGCGGGAGCCGGTGGGGCTTTGCCCCGCGGTCAGGTCGGTCCCTTTTACCCCCAGGGCACCACAGTCTGCCCCCTCCCGGGCCCGGTCTCTGGTAGCGGTGGCTGAGGTTCGGCGGTACGGGCTGGTGCAAGTTGCCGACAGGAGGGAAAAGCTGAGGAAAAACAACGTGTAACAGCCAGGCTTGGTGAAACGTTTAATTACACGTCGTCTGAGCTGTGCTCTCTAATGAGTTTTTGTGTAAATACAGTTACGGAGAGCAGCAGGGAAACGTTGCTGAACGTTGCTGGGTTGTGAGCGGGGGGGGGGGGGCGGCGGGGAATGCATCTTTGGCTCCAAACGGTCTGTTGGCAGAGCAGGGGGCGTTGGAGAAGGCAGCACCTGCCGAGGGAAGGGCTCCTCCTGCACCGAGCGGGCAGCCGCTGCTGAAACCTGTAACGCTAAAAGTTTTCATCCGGCGCTTGCGTACGAGTGTTCATGTTGTGCGTTGTGCTTTATCTGTCGCTTTCTCGGCTCGCTGGCTCTTTGAGGCAAAGCGGTTGCGGGATGTGTTTTGTAAGTCAGTCAGGCCAAGGATTTGATCACCTTTGTTATATTTTCTCATTTCCTACTCTTGCTCTGTGATTTCCTGTAAACGCTGTCAGAGAATTTCAGATCTGTTCTCTTGGACCTGCCCTGAGGGCATTAGACTCTTTGCCTTTACTTAATATTTCTCCTTGAATATTTGTCATGATATTTTGTTGTCCCTGGCTGGTTTGTGGTGGGAATAACTTTTTTCTATTTTTTTTTTACCTAGAAAACATGAAGGAAGTGAAGGAGCCGAGGCATCGCAAAGACAACAGGCGCCCAGACCTGGAGATTTACAAGCCTGGCCTCTCCCGGCTGAGGAGCAAACTCGTGCCACCAAAGCATGAGGCCTCGGAGAAGGAGAGGAGCAGAGCTGAGGAGGAGAGTGCCAGCGACAAGGGCCTTTCAGGAGGAGAAGCTCCAGTCACAGAGGATTTCAGCAAAGGTGGCAGCTCTAAGCAGAATGGTCCTTCACAGGAACAGGACGAGACAGAGACTAAAGGTGGTCTTCAGAGCCAGGAGAACTTGTCCAAGCAGCCTGCTCCAGATGAGTGGTGTCCCAAGACCACCAGGAGAACCAAGAAGCCGGACCAGCAGATCTACCAGCCTGGGAAACGCCTGCACTCAGCTGCCAAAGAACAGGCCCTGCGGTCAGCTACCGAGGAAGTCACCAGTAAGATGCAGCAGCTGAAAGTCGAGAAAGACGAAAAAGCTGAGAAAGGTACTGGAAAAGACAATAATAAGAAAACCAAATCAAGCAAGGAGGATAGAGAGGGGAGCCAGACAGGGGAAGGAGTGAAAGCCTCAAGGGGAGAAAAAGGAAGAAGAATAGAGCGAAGTGACAGGATAAGGAGAACAAGCGATGAGGTGATGCAGGGGAAGCTGGGCTCTACCAAACGGTACTCCCGCTCTGACAAGCGGCGGAGCCGATACCGCACCTGCAGCACAAGTTCAGCTGGAAGCAACAACAGCTTAGACGGAGCCTTGCTCGTGGATGGGGTGGAGAGGCGGCAGGAGCGTGCCAGAGAAAGAATACGTCCTAGGAAGCAGCTCTCTGCATCCTCCACTGACTCCTTGGACGATGACAGAATTGATGAGGCAGAAGCATATGTCTCCAGCAGGAATTCAGACAAGAAAAAGCGTTCAGAGCAGAGTCGAGCTTCTAGGAGTGAAAGCGAATGGAGCAGCAATGGCAGGGAAGTCAAGGGACCGTTTCGAGTCACATTTGACAGCAAGACTATGAACAGGGATATCAGTCTGGCAGATACAGATAAAAAAAAGCCCCTGAAGGCGTTTGTTAGTTGCAATGACTCAGAGGCTTCAGAGTCGAGAAGCCAAAGCAGAGAGCCCCAAGGGAGGGGCCGTGGGATTCTGTTCCTGCCCGCCAACACAGACCTCTCTGCCAGCACCGCAGGCTCCCCCGAACCCAGTCACCCTGGGCCCAGACTCCTGCTCGGCGGGGCTCTGAGTAAAGGCCTCCGAAGCAGGGGCCGAGGTGGCACTGCTCGCAGGCTGTGGGACCCAAACAACCCGGACCAAAAACCCGCCCTGAAGAGCCAAACTGCTCAGCTTCACTTCCTAGATACGGATGATGAAGTGAGCCCCACCTCCTGGGGGGAAGCCCGCCAGGCCCAGACGTCCTATTATAAGTTCCAAAACTCTGACAACCCCTACTATTACCCTCGGGCCTCCGGTCAAGGCCCCCAGTATCCTTACGGCGGGTACTCCCTGCAGTATCCTATGGGTCCAAGCAACGGTGTGTACCCGGGAGCCTATTACCCTGGGTACCCCGGCCAGGCGGGGCAGTACATGTGTGGCCCTCTCCCCCCGACTCCTCTGAGTCCTGAGATGGAGCAACAGATGCGGAACATGCAGCAGCAGGAGCTCAGCAAACTCCTCCGTGAGGCTGGGAACCAAGAGCAGCAGCTCAGCAATCTGCTTTCCAGAGACCGCATCAGCCCGGAGGGGCTGGAGAAGATGGCCCAGCTGAGGTTTGTGGCTGTGCTGTAGAGGGGAGTGTGTCCCGAGTCATTTTGAGGGTGAACTGCTACCAGAACTGTACCATTACCAGAATGATGTCTCTGTGGGGATCTGGTATACTGGAGACATTGATGTCTCGGAAACTGGGAGATGGGGCAGTGGCTCGCTAGCTTTTGATGTGCTGGGACGGTTTGTCATGTGCCAGTGGTGTGTGGGTATCGGAAGGAAACTGTGGGTGAAGATATTGTTTGCCTGGGCTGGCAGCTAAGCTGTGGCTTCTCGTGGTTGTGGAATGCCTTGCCTGTGTCGCAGGGATGTGAGGGAGCAGGGCGATAACCCGCTGCATGCAGCTCTTGTGTTCTTCTTGCTCTCGTTGGAGTTGGTCTTTCTCAGTTCCAGTGCTCCCACATGCTTTCAGTATTTGCTGGCGGACTTCTGCTTTCTTACCTGTCCTCAGTTATCTGCTGTCTGATTTGCATTGTGGGCTTCAGGGGCGGCAACTGTCGGCTTGTGCTTGCGAAGTGTTGCGTGGGTTCCTGATGCCGTGTAAGAGTCACAGCATCTTTCAAGTGCTGGGTAGTTTTGCTCTTGACACCACTCAACCCTGTGACATGCGGCGGTCCAGTGGGAGCAGCCTGGTGATGCCAGCGAAAGGGAAGTGACACTGGTGTCTGGAGGGTATTTAACATGGCTGTAGCAAGTTTCCAGTAGGCATCTTTCACATTTACTTGTGACCTCTCTGTCTCTGGGGCTTCTCTGGACGCTTATTTTCAGAGCTGACTGGCAGGAAATCTAGCAGGTGAGCTCATTTCAGGGCTTGTTCTGTGTTTTGGGGACTTGCGCTGTAGACCACAGGGTGGGATATATCTGCGCTTGAAGCAGCATTGGAGGTTTTAGGTCTTCCTCAAGGTGTCGAGGTCACCCAGAGCTGTTCTCTGGAGGGAGAGGAAAGACTGCAGTGCTGCTGTGGCCCATGTGAAGCCCACCCTGTCCTGGGAGCACAGGCACGGTTGGCCTTGTCCCTGCCAGTGGTGTCCGTCAGTCTCGGTGTGTGTCCTGCCTGTGTGTGAGCGTGTGCTGCCAGCCTGTGGAGCTGTGTTGGCGCTCTTGGATGCAAGCACTGCTTATTGGATGTCCTTCTGCAGAAATGTCTGCTTCTCTTGGTCGGTGTCTGTGCTGTCCAAGCGTGTGTATGCAGGGTTTGGGGACTGCGTGGGGTAGGGCAGCTGAACCATGCTCTGCACGGGAACCTGTCAGCATCCGCCTCTTGCTCTGTCAGGCTCTGCCAGGCATTGCCGTCTGGCTTCACTCCAGGCTTTACCATCTACGCTGTTGTACTGATTTCTGCAGGGCTCAAAACATTACAAGGGATAAGGCTGCCAAGGCAGTAACAGCTGAGGGTCCCCTTTGCCGTAAACTGCCCCACATATTGCGGAGCTGTTTCTAGCATGCAACTATTTTATTAAATTCAGGAGAGGAATTCTGCTCCAGCATCCAGGCTAGGCTGTAGGTAGCTGGTGAGGGGAAGGTGATTTCTGGGACTCCGAGGCTTTATTTCATTCAGTTGTGATGTTCCCAGCTCTTGTTCATTTTTGAGGGCACGGGGTCTCTGTTTCTGCTGTGTATTTTGGTTGGATGGAAGGGAGGTGGGGATCATTTTAATGGCAAGACCCGTCCTGCCCCTCCGGTTCTCCATGTGTTCGTTCCTGGCCTGTAGTAGCCAGACTTTGTGCTCAGAAGGAGCAGAGCCTGCCACTGCACACTTTATTATCAGGAGACACTTGTGCCTTGCTGTTCCCAGTGGCAGAGCTGTAGCAGAGCTTCTTGCTCTTTGCCGTGCCCCGATCCGTTCTGATGCACAAGTACAAGGGAGACGGTCCTTTCGGATTTGCCCTCTTGGAGCAGGAAGGGTGTTTGATTGCAACAGCTCTCATCTCCCTCTGGGACATGTGTGGAAGCATTGATTTGCCGTAGCGTACGAGCGGGCTGAGTTGCTGACATCTCGTGCTTGCTGGATGAAAAGCAGCAGGTGGCTCAGCGCGTGTTCCCTGGCCGCTCAGGCCCGGGCTGGGCAGTTGCTGTTGTGTTGACCGCTGATTGTGTTTCGCTGTAGGGTGGAGATGCTGCAGCTGTACGAACGGTGCATCCTGATGGATATCGAGTTCTCCGATACCCAGAACGTGGACCAGCTGCTATGGAAGAATGCGTTTTACCAGGTGATTGAGAAATTCCGGCAGCTTCTCAAGGACCCTCAGGGGGAAAATGCCCAAGAAATTCGGAACAAACTGCTCCAGCTTCTAGACGAGGTAAGAAGAGCAAAACATCCCCAAACTCCACTAAACCTTTGGGTGGGGTTGGCTGCTGTTTAGAATGGGGTGGCGTAACTGGGAAACTAGTCTTCCTGATCCTATTTGTATCTCTGCGTGCCTTAGGCCGTCCTTGTGCAAGGAGATTGCTCAGACAGATTATGGTTTAGTGTGGCGGGTGTAGGTCCAGGTGGACACTTGTTACGATTTAAACCAGGCTTGATTTGGTGGATTTTATGTTAATTAGAAGTTGATCTAAGCTAAAATGAAATGAATGTCCTGAAGTGGAAATAAACGGAAGCATTCCTGGAGGTGTTTGTGCCACCTTTATCAAATTTGCTTAAAAGTCGTTCCGTTAAACTGTGCAGCTCAGTTTACTCTTTGCAGAAGGTTGGCTGACACATCTGAGAGGATGTGTTTTATAGAATTCGGCTGATGGGAAAGGACTGCTGGAGGGCTTTAGTCCAACCTCCTGCTCAAAGCAGGACTCCTCAAACATTAGGTCAGGTCAGTCTTGATTTTGCCTAGCTCAGTCTTGAAAAACTCTGAGGCTGTCGATCCCCCAACCTCCTTGTTGTTTTCTGAAGAGAAACACCCCAAACCTCAGGGAGAGGGACTTTTTCTTGCACGTGGAAAGGATGGTGTGGTGATTTTGTGCTTGACATCAGAAAGACTGTACTATCCAAGTATGTGTGTGTTTTGCAGGGCACTGCTTTTTTTGATGGCCTACTGCAGAAGCTGCAGGTGTCGTATCAGTTCAAGCTAGAGGACTATATGGACGGGATGGCCATCCGCAGTAAGCCTCTGAGGAAAATGGTAGGTTGGCTTCCTCCCGGAGACTTCTCATCCTGTTAATCGTATGCAACATGCTGAACTCGATGTCCTGCCCTTGCCAAGAGGTAGGCAGCTGTACTCTGAACAGGTGTCAGTATGTTTGTAGGGAGTCTTTCTCAGCTGTTAAGAGAATTTGTTGAACCAGCTCTGGTGAATCAACATTTCTTAGCTTGCTTTGCAAAGAACAACTTTTTTTTTTCTGCCGGCTCTGTGACCAGGGCTAGTAAAGGGAAAGAAGTGTCCAAAAGTACCCTGGCTTTGCCTTAGATATTGAACATCTCTTAATTTCTGTCTGTGGAATTCAGAATAATGAACAAGGAAAGCTAACAGTTGTGCTCCCTCCCTGACACTTGACAGTGTATTGCCCTGAGCTGTGAATGCAGGTGCGAGGGACAGCTGGGAAAAGATATTTTAGTCCCGCTCCATTCCCAGAGAGATGTGTTTGTCCGACAGCTGTCCTCAAATTGGTCATGGACTGAACAACTCTCTTCTGGAGAGAGATGGGACATTGTTGTAAGAGAGGAGGTGTTTAGGGGATTGGCTTGCCCTTACAAATGCTGAACCAGTGCCATGGAGCCTTGTCATTTCATTCCGCTGCCCTTTTGTGAGACCTTCAGTGTGTCAGTGACCTCCTCTTAGCTCTCTACAGTCCCTGTGTGCTCACTGGGTCTGCAGGTGAGCCGCTGCTGCGCAGGTCCCGCATGATGTACTAAATGCTTCTTTCCAGGTGAAGTACGCGCTGATCAGTGCTCAGAGGTGTATGATTTGTCAAGGGGACATTTGCCGATACAGAGAACAAGCAAATGACACCGCAAACTACGGAAAGGCACGCAGGTATTGTGTTCTTCACTGTAGCGCTGAGCGCAGCTCTTCCTCTATCTACAAGGGACGTATCTCATTTCACGCTTAAACTTGCCTCTAGCCAAAAAAACCTTTCCATGCCTCTTTATTATATTGCAGTCCTCTGAAGCTGAAAGATGTAGCCTAGACTGTTTTGCCGTCCCAGAGAGCAAGCCAGCAGATCCACTCATCCTCCAGCCATCTAGTGTGGAAGCTGTCGTGTGCTGATCCTGCAGCAGGGAGGGTTTATGCTGTTGAGGCTGGCAGAATGGCTGTTGTGTTTTCTGGTAGCTTTTCAGCTAGGAGAGGTTCCCATATGTGTCCATATGTTCTGACTGCATCAGGAGTTACTGGCACTTGTTGCTTCCTGTCTCTCTTGTTTTTCTGATGTTTTTTTTTTTTCTGGAGCAAAGGGTGGTAGGGGGGCAAGTGAGCCCAGCATGGGGGATGGAGCCCTGAAATCTGTGGAGACTGGGAAGATGGGGCAGGGGAAGCTCCCCATTTTGGGGTCTGTGGATGTCATGGAGTGTGCTGATATCTCCGGGACGCTGGGGAGAACATAGTGGGTTCATGATGTGCCTGAGCAGTGTTGATGGATCCGTGTGGCATGATATAAGCTGGAGAGGGGATAACACAATTGAGGGAAAATACAGAGGAAAATGGAGGGATGAATGGACTGCCACTGAACGGGTACCTCTTCTCTTGAAATGATTAAGTATCTTGAAAATATTGGAATCGAGCTAAGCAACAAGAAGGGTTTGGTCCGAGCTGCTATAGAGCTAAAAAGGGCATTAAGAGAGAAATGTTCCCTGAATAGCGTGCTCTCGGTGCCTGAGGCTGCGCAGGGGACAGCGCTTGCTGGGCCTGGCTTCAGGCTGAGCCAAGAACATTTCCTTCTGCAGCCGTATCTGCCCCTCTCTTGTCCCGTGCCCCAACTGCCTCTCCAGGCTGGGTGTGGGCTCGCTGCCTGTGCACGCTTTTGCAGGCAGAGGGCACTTGTGCAAAGGGCCTGTTCCCTGCGGAACTGCCAACGCTGCGAGGGAAATCCTGTGCCCTTAACGGCAAGGAAGGCAACCTGATGTCCTTTCAGTAACTCTTTCTGTCTGGTTCTTCTCTTCCTTAGCTGGTACCTGAAGGCGCAGCAAATTGCTCCCAAAAATGGTCGCCCGTACAACCAGCTGGCGCTTCTGGCCATCTACACGGTAAGATGCTTATCGTGCAAGAGTATAGCAAGCATGGAGAGAGCCTCTGGGATGGCTGTGAGATTCCATCTGGTGGAGAAAGGCATTGTTTAGGGCAGTGCTGCCAGATGTTTGGGTTTTTTTTTAAAAAGAAAAAAAAAGAAAAAAGCTGATGGCAGGATGTGCTGTGTGGGTTCCAGCTGTTGTGGCCTCAGGCAGCTTTGTTAGATACACGCTACTCCCTCAGGCTATCGGCATTTTGGGGACTGTTCTGTGGGCTGTTGAGAGCGCAGATGTTTTAAAAGTGGGTTGTGTTTGAAGTTTTGCATGAGATTTTTGTGCTGAAGATTGTGCTGCCATGAGGATGCTGTTTCTGTTTGCCACGTCTTCACTGAACCTGTGGGCACTGGTCTAAGTGACATCCACACACGACTTTCTTAGGTTTCAGTTTTGCTGACTGCTCCAGCCACGCAGGAAAACTTGCGTCAAGAAAGATTTGACAGCAGATAATGTTGGGACACAGGGGCTGGTAGGGATCTGACTGTTTGCAACGCTGAAAGATGTTGGTTTAAAACATGGCCGTTCAAAACTACAGGGTCAGAACAGCATTTCCTTTGTGGCTGGGAATGATCTTTCTGACTCCTGGTGTGGGACTCGGAGCGGCGAAGTGTTCTGTCCTCTGTGGTGGTCTATAAGGCCAGCAGCACGTGGGCAAAACCCTAAATGGCTGTGTGTCTTAGTAGCAGAAAGACTTGGGGTGTGCCTTCTCATGGTATTCCCTGTCGCCAGCCTGTGGGAGAAAAGATGCTGAGAAGTTGCGTGAGCACGAGGGGTTTCGCCCAGCTGCGGGCTGCGATGATGGGGGCATCCTGCCCCACCGCTGGCAGGAGTCTGGCAAACCCTCCAGTCTTTCAGGACCTCTGTTCTTTGTAAGACTCATGTGGAGTCGTTTCCATATTCGTAGTGATGTTGAAAAGGGTTATTTCCTGAACTGTTGGGAATTTAGTATTTATACTGTTGTCGTTTACCGTGATGTCAGGTGAGAGGCTGTTTTGTGCGAGCTTCTGTAGCAGCCTCGGCGCTAGAGCAAGCGAGTCCGCAGGCTGCAGTGTCACCTGCGCTCCCTAACCCTGGCAAAGGGCTTGTGCTTTGCGCTGGTGGTTGTAGGTAGCTGCGAAATGTGGTTGGAGAATTCAAGTTCCTGCTTGTCATACTGTTTGTCAGCATGTCTGTCTGTCCCAGGCAGTATAGAGGGAGAGGGTATGTGTGTTGAGGGACAGGGAAGGCAAAGTATATAGGGGCTTGGCTCCAAATGCCTCAGAATGAGTGGCAGCTCTGAGTCTGGTTGTGTTTTTGCAGAGGAGAAAGCTGGATGCCGTCTACTATTACATGCGCAGTCTGGCTGCTAGCAATCCCATCCTCACAGCCAAGGAGAGCCTCATGAGTCTGTTTGAAGAGACAAAACGCAAGGTGAGTCTTGGAGTTGGGCTGTGGGATGCTGCAGCTCTCCTGTGCTGGAGAGCTGTGCTCCAGAGACACGGGTGATGGTGACTTTTGGACTTGGAGTCACCGCTTATCTACTTCTAAGAAATTCCACATTGGGAATCAGGTGACAGACACAGCCTTTGGAATGGTGGTGTCGTTTTCTGCCTCTCCTCAGATTGCTTTTGGGGTTGTTCGGGCAGTTGAATCTCTTGTTTCTGGGTCACAAACTGTAAAACAGCCAAGCTCAGCAAGAGCTGTAGGCTGCTGTGGTTCGCAGCACGGCCTCGGTGTGCAGTGTGGTCATTGCCTTATCCCAGAGGTGCCCCACACCTATAGGGGTGGACAGGAGAGGCCATAGTCCCTTGTGCCCGAGAGGGTCACCCCAAGTCAAAGATACCGCACGTTGGCTGTCACACACTGCTAAGACTGGACACAGCTTTCCTTGTCCCGGGGCAGTTGGAGTTGAAAACCTCTCACCTGCACTGTCCTCTAGTGCCGGAAACCAAATTCTGGACCTGTGAGTGAGTTACTGTGGTTCTGACGCAGGGGGAAGTGCTAATTTCTCCATGTAAATAAAATTTTGTACTTTTTCCTGAACTTTGATCCCTGGGTGATCTGAATCTGTCGTGTCTGCCCAGGCTGAGCAGATGGAGCAGAGGAAACATCAGGTGCTGGATCTGAGCCCCAGTCGCCGGGGGAAGGGCAAGAAGTCCACATTGCGACAAGTCGGAGATGATGCCACGCGGCTGGAGATCTGGATCCATCCTTCCCACCCCCGCTCCTCCCAGGGCCACGAATCCGGCAGGGATTCTGAGCAGGACAACGGGCTTGGGAACCTCAGCCCCAGCGACGTGAGTACTGCAGGAGGCAGCAGTTGGCTTTGGTGTCATGTGTTTGGAATGCAGTGGAATGACACTGGATCTGTTTTGCTTTCCTGTTACTAAATTTTCCAGTGTTTTGGCTTCCCCTATGGGAGCTGTGCCTGGGTCAGGCTGAGGAGCTGGTGACCTCGTGCCTCTCATGTTTAAGGCATGTTGTTACCATCCATTTCTTGGCAGTGTGTGCTGGCGTGGCTGATATAGAATAGGAGAGGCACAAGCAGAAGATGCTGTAAAATGCCTCTGCCGAGGGCTCTAACTTGGGTGAGGCTGCTGGTGGAAAATGAGGTCAGATGCTGAAGAGCAGGGTTAACAGTGACCCTGTAAGCTCCGAGGCTTGTTCTGGAAGTGGGTCACTTGTCCCAGTGCCAGGTGATCGGAGGTTTGCGCTGGGAATGCGAAAACCGTGGGTTTAATTTTCAGTGTAGGTGTCATATTTGCGTTACTTGTTCTGCTGAGAGGCCAGACTGGTGCCTTTCTTTTGCAAGGATAAAGAAAATAATGACTAACGGCATCTCTCATGAATCTGTTCGAGCTCTGTACCTTGCGAGAGGAGCCCGGGTGAACTCTGTTTGTCAGGCACAGGAATGCAGGCAAAGGCAGTGGTGGTTGGGAGCTCATCCTCTAGGAATCCTTGCACTGCTTTGGCACATGCGGCTTGCAAGAGAACTTGCCAGGGAGCTCTGGGCTGCCTGTCCTAAAATGGCTGTTAAGGATGTGAGTTTAGCAGAACTGGGAAGACCTTCTCCGCATACTGCGGGGCCCAGAGCTTCTCAGATGCGATTGCACTTTTATAACTAGTTTGTGACTTCAGCTGGGTGGAACTGGGGTGAAGTCTTGGAGCTTTGAAAGATAAGCTCTGGCACATAGCTGCAGCATTTTTAAGACGTTACTGCCCTTGGTTGTTTTCCCTCTCCTCAGCTTCTCTTCTGGAGACCTTTGCTTCCTCAGCATCATTGAAAGGAACGTGCCAAGCTTTAGCCTCTCCATAAATCATTGACGAAGATGCTTTGCCATAAGATGCTGTGAGTGTTTTTGAGGCGCTCTTTTGCAGCACTCCCATGCGAGGTAGTGTAACCGCTAGCAAAGTGGGGGGCAGTGATGTGGTGTTGTTTATAGAGCAGCACTGTTTGCTAGAGCTTGCCCTTGGGCTGTTCAGTGGGGAGCTGCGCTCTCTGAAGTGCAGGTTGCTGGCAATGCCTGTACAGATTGTGTGTCTGATTACTACCATTAGTCTTGATTTCTTCATCTGTTTGAAATGTTGGCTCGTGGAAAGCTTTTCCCTGCTTATACTGAGAGGCCGTGTGATCAGAAATACAATGGCAAAAGGGCAGGGGGAGCCGAGGGCACAGGTTCGGGCACTGCTGCTTTGGCAGCCAAGATGTTTGTCCTGGGGGCTGCCTGTGCCTGGTGTGGTGCTGCGGTGCAGCGCTCCACTTGTGTTGGCAACGACTGCTGATGGGGCTGTGTCACCAAAATAACCAGGTGAAAAGGAAACCTGAAATCTGTGTCGCTGCCAGAGCTCCTGTGCTGTGAAGTTGCGGGCTGGATAAACACGGCAGCTCTTTGGGAAGCTCTGGACTCCGTACTCCTTGAAGCTATAGCCTCTTACCCTCTTCCTCACTGCATCTTTGGGTGGTTTGCAGCTCCTTCTCTGGAAAGGAGCAGAGCAGGCTGTGTGTTGCCACTGTGTGGCACTGTTTGGCCTCGGAAGGGCCCTCCCTGCGCCAGGGGCAGACACCAACCCTCGTCCTGGCAGCACCTCTGCCCCACATCCCCCAGCCGGGCGGAAGGCAACAGCTCTTCTCCCAGGGGATGTGTACCAGTGCTTACATGTCATTTTGGGGAAATGAGTTTAAACTGTGTCATTGCCTCCTTGGTCCCTTCCTTGCCAGCTTTAGCCCGTGAAAAGGCTGAGGTAAGCCGTGTTCTTTCGTTTGTACTGACAGCTGTGCTCTGCAGGTACCTCCTCGGGCATCAGTCTTTGTGGCAGCTGTTTCTGGGCCAGAGAAGGGAATTTTACAGGGTAGAACAGGAAAGCGTTCAGCTTCCAGAAGCAGATAAAACACCGCAAGTATAGACCTTAACAGCTCTGGACACGTACTGGGCCGAAGCGTGGGAGAGAGGCTCCTTCCACCTTTCAAACGGAGGACGTTCCTTCAAACACAGCCCAAACTAAAGGTGATTGGTGTTTTTATTGTGGAGATGCTGGCTGTTTCACAGGTGACAAGAAGTTGATTTGGGAAGTTTTCTGTCCTCAGTGGTCATTTTCTTCGTTGTGCAGGCTGTTAGGCGTCAGTCCTGTGTTGTGGCACGCTTGGCAGGGAGATGCTGAACGATTACTCTCCCAGGACCCGCTGATGTGCGTGCTGCCCCCATCAGCAAGCAGAGTGTCCAACACACGCTTGCGCGTCTCTTTTCAGTGCTGACTTTATTTTTCCTTCTGTAGCCCTATAGAAAGGCACAAACATCATTACTTTATTTCAGGGTTAGGAGCCAGCTGTATGGAGTCAATAAAGCGTGATAGCAAGTCTGCAGAAGGCCAGCTCACACTGCAGCCGCTGCTGTGACAAGGGGAGGTGGCGTGCAGAGCTGGCAATTTGCCTTGGCACTGTGTGTTTAGGTAGAGGTTTGGCATAGCTGCTTCTTTCACAGTTTGCTACATCATGTTTTCTGGGAAGATGCAGAACTGGAAGAAGGTACCATCTGCCC
This sequence comes from Pluvialis apricaria, assembly GCA_017639485.1. Lineage (NCBI taxonomy): Eukaryota > Metazoa > Chordata > Aves > Charadriiformes > Charadriidae > Pluvialis > Pluvialis apricaria. The sequence continues at coordinate 6,183,096 of CM030024.1, forward strand.
ACACCGAGGGGCATGCATCTCTGTTTGGCCCTTCCCGCAGCAACTGGATTTGGCACTGCTGGCACGGAGGGCATGGGACGGTGTCAAAGTGAGATGAAAAAGTGTTTGGGTTGCAGCCTAGCTGTTCTGTGCTTTGGGTTTTGTCCGTTAATGCCCGCAGCCTTTTGGGGTTTCATTCTGTGAATGGCTGTTCTCTGTGGTCTCTTACGCCTTGCATGTTTCTAGGTGTGCAGTGGCAGGAGAGTTTAGGCTGACGCAGTGCCCTGCTTGCCTGACAATATCAGGTCACTTTGTGGGGGATTCCAATATGAAATGCAAAAAAGGAGGCTGAACCAATGAACAGCTGTATTGCTTTTTTTTTTAAAAAAAAAAAAACGGCTGGATAGGGCAAAGCGAGCTCACGAGTTGAGTCTCTGCCATTTCTTCTCTGCCACTGCTTTCATTTGCCGTAGGTCTGTATTGATCCTAAATCTGATAGTACCATATGTAGCTTACTGTGCAGACTGTGAATTGGTAAAGTAAACAGGGCAAATGTGCTGTCAGTCTCTTGAGAAAGTGTTAATATTACACTGAGTTTGAGATTTTAATCACCCCTGTCAGGAAATGCTGAGTTAAGGTTCCCACAGTTGTTATTGCCTGCTGCCTGTGCTCTGCAGTAGATACTTCCTTGTGTTATCACGCAGCATGCATGCGCTAATAAAGATTACTCCATAGCTGCAGCTAAGATTAGGGAAGAGAGTTTTTCCCTTGGCACAACAGTAATTGAATAATACTTCTCTCCAGATGGCTGAATACTTCAGCATCATTAAAGAATTAAGTCTCCTGGCCTCTTTGTGAGAGGTCAATCTTGTAGAGCCATCAAAAGTTTGGTAGGGCCACCCAAAAAGCTCTTAGGGAAGCTAAGGCCAGTGTCAAGATCTGCTGTCTCAGCCCTGTGCATCGGCTGCAGGAACCTTCCCGTTTACCCTCAGCCTGCTGGCTAGGGACAAAAGTGTTGCCTTTGCCTGGTGCTAGGTGCCCATGGAGCAACAATCCCTTTGCAATAGCAGACAAACTGGTGGGATCATTATCTCTGAAGTCCAGAGCAGGTTTTAACCTCCATTCGTTTACACCGGCGGTCTTCTGGGTAGCAGGGAGTATGGACAGTGTGTCAGGGTTTCCACAAGTGAGCAGTGAATACTACCAGGAGGTCTACCAAAAGCAAGAGGAGCAAAAGTTCTTTCAACAGGTTGAATATAGAAGGTTTCTTACTTTTGTGTTTCTTCTTTATTGCCTACTATGCTCTTCTTTGGAAACTTATTATATGTTCAGGCGTTACTCTGTGCTGGGAAAGGGTGTAAGTACCAGGGGACAGAGTGGCGATGTCGGAGCTGTAAGCAGTGCGTATCTTGGGGTGCTTTTTTGTATTTGCTTTCAGATGAGTAGTGCTGGTCTCTTTTGGACCCCTTTGTCTCCTTCCATCTCCCAAATCCTACAAAATCAGATGAGTGCCATGCATGCAGACAAGTGGTCCTCTGCAGCTGGATGGTCTTCTGCACTGTCTTCTCAAAGCGGCGAAGGTTGTGAGAGCTGTCCTGCTTTTTTTCCCTCTAGGTCAGGATTCGACTAACTGGGAATTTATCACACAATGCCTGGTTGGGACTATCTTCACAACTTGCTCTGATTTGTTTCTTTCTGAGGTGAGGCATATCCAAGGCTTCTCACCTTCTGTCTTTCTCAGTTCTTCTTGCCTGCTTAGTTTTATTTTTCACTTTTCCTGCCTCACCAGTGCACCGTGATGCTGTGCCCACTTACACTTGTGCAGCCCAGCTGTGGTCCAAGGCTGGAGAAGGCACTTTTGGGCTACCTCAACAGAGACCATGTGTCCTTAGCGACAAGGGTCACTGTCCTAGTCTGCTCCTGTGTGTTTCACATCCGTTTTTCCTTGGCGGTGTTTGTTGTTTCTGCTGTGTGCATTTGTTCCTCTTGGGCAGCAGCCGCATTGGTGACCGGGCTGGCTCCTTCTCTTGGCTGGTTTGTCGGTGCGGTTTTTCCTCTGGGGAAGCCGTCTCTGGGGCTCTGCATTTGGGGAGGGGCGGTAGGTAAAACCTTGTGTTAGTCTAGTAGCAGTTTTGATGAGGGTTTCTTGGCCAGTTTGCTCCATCAGCCTGTCCTCTCTTTGGACTGGTCCCGCAAGGGAGTGATAGTGACCCATGTTCAGAGTTGGGGTTGTCTTTTTGTCACTCCCTTCAGTCCTCGGAGTGTCTGGTTTGTTAAAAGGCTGTTGTGCTGTGAGCTGGGCATCTGTGAACGTGGCCCAACTTTGCTCATGCAAACGTACCGCAGAGGTACACCTGTTTACTCAGAGCGGCTCCCTTCACCCTCAGCTCTTTTCCTGCCTTGTAGCTCTTTTCCATTACACATGACTAGAAATAAGCGACAGGCAAAACTGGAAATGATGTGTCTCTATAGTGATGGCCATTCTTCCATACAGATGCATGGATAAGAGGCTGCTTGGGAAACTCATTGTTTCTGGTGTGTCTGCCCCTGACTCTGCTGGTGGGAGCAATTTTCTGCACTGCCAGCATGGCTGGGTGGTTCTTCTCAGGACAGCAGAAGATAAGGCTTGATCTCTTCTTTTCCATGCAGACTTTTCACAACTAATCCCTGCTGCCTGAAGCACAGGGCTCCCTCGTTTACTACCTTCATGGTATGAGGTGGGCAAGGTGCTCAAAATGCTCCTTTTTTAGGAGCCTCTAATGTGGAAAATAAGTCCAGGCAGCTGAGGCTGTGCTCCTGGTTTAGATGGGCGATGTGAAAGCGTAGGCATGCCTGCCTTCTCCCTGCTGCTGGGACATGACTTCCCAAAAGGGTAACCCTCCAAGCTGCATACGGTGTCCTCGAAGCCTGTGCTGACTCTTACACGCTTTCAGGGGTTTTTTTTACCCAACAGTATACGCCTGTGCAGAGAGTGGAGGGAATGGAAACCACTACTGGAGGTGCCCAGCGAGCTTTTCTGCTGAAGCCATTTCGCACGCCTGTTAAACATCTGAGCCGCACCAGAGCGGTGGCGGAGGTGTGTCCCCAAAGGGAGGGGACACACAGGGGAGTGTCCCCTCGGTTTTTCTCAAAGCACGAGCCAGTAGCGGGATATACACAAGGTCTTACAGCAAGGCCTTGGGTCAGGCTGCCATCAGCACCTGGTCACAGGAAGGCGGCTTGTGTTAAATCAGGAAGTTCGTCTCCTCTACAGTTAGGTGATCTCTAGCATTTGACGTGAGCGATCCCGTCTGTGGTCTGTTGTGTTATGGTTTGTCCTCGCTGTCAAGGGAAGGCAGTGCTTCCCCTCCGGCCTGCTGCTTGTTGCTGTGTTTGATCCACACCTTTGCAGTGCTGTGAGCCTCTGCTGAGCCTCCCCTGCGGCACAAAACGAGCGGAGAAGCTCTCTCGGGCAGGAGTGCTTAGGCACTAGCAATCAGCTAGAGCCTGCCCCTCCTTATTTCTGTCCTTTATCCACCATCCACGTGAAAAAGCAGCACGAGGTGCTGCATCCTTGATTTTTGTGCCCAAAGCAGGACTTGAGAGGGAGAAACCTGAAGTTCCCTCTGTCCTGCCCAGGCAGTCTCCTTTCCTCACTCCTGCAAGCTTGCAGGAAGCTGTTGGGTTTGGTTACTCATTCGTGGAGGTCAGGACTAGGTCTGGGTTTTTTTTCCTTTGTGTTTAGGAAACGGTTTACAAACTGTTTTGAGCATGGGGGAGCTGGTGGCGTGTGAAAGAGCCTTCTCAGCCTCTTCACTGCTGGACTTGTGTTAACTCTCTGCCCTGCCTCCTTTTCTGTAATTTCTTTCTCGGTTGGCAGCATGACTATTTCTGAGTGCTTGTAACCCCTCCGCCTCCTAATGTGACCTTGGTCACCAAACCACCTTGGGGCTTTATTTTTACTCTAGCCGTTTGGTTTCGCGTGGTAAGGTTGGTTTCTTTCCCCTAGCAGTGAGAAGACTTCTCTGCGGAGGAAGTAAAAGAGTGCCAGGCTGCAGTTGAAACTGGTTAAACACTAAAACCACACTTGTAGCCTCTCTGGGTTTGAGACGTGACATTCAGCCATGCAGCTTAGCACTGGCTTTTTTTGCCCGCCAGTTGTGCACCCTCTCTGCACTTTTTTTAATAAACTCTGTTTTCTTACTTCAAAATGCTGGTAAAAAACCTTCTCAGCTGCAGTTCCTGCATTAGCAATCCAACCAGAAACGGTCACACCTTGTCCGGGCTCGTGATCTTCCGTGGATGCTCAGTGCTGCTCTGCTAAAGCTCCCGGAGCTCGGCAGGGCTCACGGAGCCCGATTACTGATTTAGCCTGTGCACGCATGTCGTGTAGAACCCACATGTTGCTTTCCAGCACAACTTGACCTTTTGTCACTACCCAGAAAGTGAAGCCTAAGCTATTGGTAAGAGTTTCCAGAAGTTGGTGTTTATATTTTTTTTTTTTTCTTTTCTTTTTAGACCATGTTGATGGTTTTATTTAACTGTGAAGAACAAGGCAGGGACTAATGTTACTTGAATGGGAGAGACACCGACATGTTCTCCTTCCGGTCACAGGCATCTGGTGCTAATGTGTGTAGAAGTATCGTGGTGGATCAGAGGTGGGAGCACTACAAGGACATGAATGACTTATGCCTGTGTGAGGGGCTCTGCTATATCCCAGTGCTCAGAGAGGCTGCGGTGAGGGGGGGGGCGAGACTTCAAGTTCCAACAAGCTTCTCATACTCTAAAACCAAGTACAATCATCCAGAAACCGCCTTTCCCTGTCAGTCACTCTTTCCTCATTTCCTCTCCTGCTGGTGCTGATCAGCCAGGGATTTGTGTGTAACCAAACCCCCCTCCTGCTGCTGCACATTAGTCCTTTCTCGTGGCAGCGGTTTTGATGATCCAGGCACTGCAGGGTGATTTGGGGAGGGAGAGTTTGCACTTCACACGAGAATACTGCCAGAATTGGCAGAAGGGGTAAAGGAAGTAAAATGTCTAATAGCAGGGTTGGGAAATTTCCCAGAGCAGGGTGAAGGCTGTAGACAGTGATTTCTCTTGAGCTTTTTTTTGTTTTGTTAGTCTAACCTTGATCTTTGTCTGTCTGAAGTTGGCCCACACCAACTTTTTCTGCTGTCCGTTGTACACTTTTTGGGATGGGCATCTCATATTCCAGAGCCAAACCTCTTAATTCTGCCATGGGGAATGTATGTTTCTCTCCAGTGTTGAATGAGCCATTTCCAGACGGGCTTCGTATCCACTCTGGAGGTGGGTATTAGGAAAGAAACTTCCTTCCGGAGGATCAGGGAGTGGAACCTGCTGGAATCTGTGTCATTTCCTCTGTCCTTGGCTCTACTTTTCCTCCCCAGCAGATTTCATTGCTGCGTGATTCAAAGTGGAGAGGGAGATGCCTTCACGCCCAGTGTTGCACTGCTCAGGTAGAAGTGAAGGCTCCAGAAGTACTCTGGGAACGCAGCTGAGTGGACAACTGCCTCCAGGTTGTGGGAGCCTGGGGCACGGGCTGGCTGTGAGCGGCTGCCGTTATCCCTGCCGGTGAGCGGGGCTGGGAGAGCGGGAGCGCGAGGATTGCGTGCGATAATGCTGTCATCCTCCCGGAAGGCTCTGTCTCTGCTCAGCCTGTTGTCCAAATGTCTTCTCTGTTGGCCTAACTCCATCCTAAGCCTTTCAGGGTTAGATCTCTTCAGTCTTCACCTTTCTTAATTTCTTGTATTATCTCTCTCCATTGTGCTTTAACCCCACAAATAATCTACTCCGGAGTGGCGAAGGTGGCTGACAACACCCTGAGCTACATCAACAGGAGATCTCTTATGACCAGAACTCATCACGCATTTCTTGGTGTCGGTTTTCTATCGCAGGAAGGGAATGCTGTTTACTCCTGGCAAACAGTACGCGTTTGAGTATAAGCAGCTTTTTGCTGGTTGGGGCTGCTTCGGCGCACAGCACGTGGCCTCCTCCTTACCTGCTGGACAAAGAACGGCGCTGCCTGGCTCATCTCCCTTTCAGTGCTTAACCAGATGCAGCCTTGAAGAGCTGCGCTTGTATCCTGAACGACCTGCAGCATCAGAGCCAAATTGTGAAAAGTTTTGTGTTGAAAGTTAACTTGATATCTCAGCTGAGGACTCTCTGGCATGTTTGCATAGATTCATAGAGTTTATGGCCAGCGGGGACCATTAGATCATCTAGTCTGATCTCCTGTATATCGCAGGTCCTTAAATTTCACCCTGCTACTCCTGTATGAAGCCAAATAACTTGTGTTTGGCTAAAGCAAAACTTCCAGAAAGACATCCAGTCTTGAGAATCCACCCTTTTCCTGGGGAGTTCATTCCAGTGATAATTGCACTGGTTCTGAAACGCTTATACCTTATTTCCAGAGTAAATGTTTCCAGTTTGTTCTTGTGCTTTGCTCTGCTGCGAGCGTAAAGAGCCCTGAAGTACCATGGAGGCACTTCGTACCCTGCAATCAGATCGCCTCCCAGTCTTTTTTGATACACTAAACAGATTGAGCTGTTTAAGTTTTTCACTGCAAGACATCATTTCTAGCCTTTGAATCACTTTTATGGCTGTTTTTTGGACCCTTTCCAATTTTATCAGCATCCTTTTAAAAATCAGGGCGCTAGAACTGGATGCAGTATTTCAGTGTCAGCCTCACCAGCGCCGTATATAGATGTAAATGTGCTGTCCAGTGCCTGCTCTCTGCTTGTACATCTAAGGGATGCGTTAACCCTTTTTACCGGACATCGCGTCGGGAACTTAGCTGCTGAAGTCCCTAGAGCCTTTCTGGAGAAGCTGCCGCGGGCACGGTCTCCTGGAAACTTAATTTTACGCGATCCCAGATGCATAACATTGACATTTGATGCTGGAAAACCCCAGATTTTGAAGTGATTATAATAACCTTGTGTGAATGCGCTGTAGCCATCATTACTTACTGCTCCGTTCGCCTTTGTGTCACAGGCAGTTTGACAGCAGAATTTGTTTTCAGCTCGTTGATTAAAAACGTTGCTAGTGAGTCTCTACCAACCTCTTTCTATCCAGTTCGGTGACGGTCCCTAAAGACCGCTGCTTTTTAATAGATTACTTAATCAGTTTTTAATCTATTTAATGGTAATATTTTTTTCAAGGATGTTGCGCCTTACTAATTTATAGAAACCAAACTTAGATACAAGTTTGGTTGAAAAGGAAATAGCGTGCATGTAAATATTCTTTGACCTGTTTTCCTTAAATTGAAAGTGCTGCAAGTAAATTCGTTATTAAATAATGTTAAATTTATTTATAGGTCAGATGTTTGTTTCGAAGCCAGTGAAGTTACCACTGCTTGATTTTTTTACGTTACTAAAGTGCACAATTTTCTTGCTTATGTTTCTTATCTCACCTGCTCCCTGCAGTGATGAAGGGAAAAATCAAAAGCTCATCGGTTTTGCTGGGGGACTTCCTAAATGCCTCCTCTTCTGTTGCTGGGTTACTGACTTGCAACTCTTACAGCCATGAGATGTGTCCTGGAGCTGTGGCTGCCGCAGTCCAAAAGACCGGGAAGCTGCAGGAATGTCTCAAGGTCTCTTTAGCGGGAAATGAATTTTGTATGCCTCAAGGCCACACAATACATCAGGGTTCCTTCTTTCTTCCATGTCAGAGCAAATTGGATTTTACGTTTGTGCAGTGTCTGATGTTAGGTACCAGGATTCTCACTGGAATTGCTTCTAATGCTACAGAAATTAATCCGTTTCAGGGCAGGACATTGTAACTGCAAAACAGAAACCCGCGCTAGAACACGTGGCAAGAAGCAGCCAAGGCGAGCTCAGTATCCATTTGTGGTTGCAGGTGGCATATGAAGAGGAATGATTGTTGTAATTAGCCCAGCTGGAATTTGCCCACAGCTCTGTGGGTATCTTGTAAATACTGCAAAAATGCCAGACAATCTTAATAGCCCTTTTGTCTTGTCTCCTTTGTGTAGGTAGCCACTTGCACAAAGCACTTCCCACCAGCACTTTGTTGCAGTTGCACCTGTAACAGTAAAAAAACCTCCTCCTGGTGTCTTGCCAGTCGAGCCCGCTGCAGCATTTCGGGCTTTTCAGGAAGCTCTGTATCAGTGCTCAGTGTTATTTCAGCGAGATACTGCCCTGGAAAACACCAGACAGAGCTGTGCCTCGCAACTTCGGGATGGCGTGGGATAAAGCCTCAGGCTCATATTTGTAAGGCCGTCTCCAGGGGAGGTAACGGGATCGCTGTTGCTGTTGGCCTGGGTGGTGTAAAGCTCTGAAGGAGCTGCCTGTGGAAGAGGAATAATGTTAATAGTTAATGTGGTGTATCTAGCCCTTGAGCTGAGAGTGAGAATATGGCATGGTTTGGGTGCCTGGATGTTGTTTCGTACAGTTCTCAGCAAGGAAGCTGTGCCTGGAAAAGCCTGGCTGCCCAAGAAACCCTGAAAATATTTGGGATGAGTGTGGTACGTGTTTTGGAGCGGAGCTATGTGGCTCTGTGGTCTGTATCCCAACCCCTTGTCACTGAGGAGACCCCTAGACTCAGGAGAACGTCCTGCTGTGCTCCAGTCCTTTCCACTCCGGTGGAGACAGTGCATTTGTTACAGGCAGTTTTGCATCTGGTCTCTTGATTAATGGACTTGTCTTTTGCAGCCTATTTTGACTCTGACACTGCTTTCTGCTCCACAGATGCTTTGCTGATGTTGAAGAAAGTTTGCCTCGCTTGATAAAGACCAGATCCTGAAATTTACTTCCAAACCTGAAGTAACAATTTTTAACTTGAAACGCTTTTTCCCCAGGAGTCGCCGCTCCAGAATCCTTCCCTTATTTGGTGCCTCCTTCACAGCTGGGACTGATGCTCAGGTGCCAAAGCTCTGTGCACTCCTCGTGTTGAGCCAAATGGGTCTGCGCTGGGTTCGAGCGCGGTGGCTCTGCTTCCCAGCCCGGTTCGTAGCACTCCTTTTCCTGCACACCCCGGCGGCATTTCCAGTGTTCCCGTGTTGGGGTGGGAGACACCGTTTTCAACCCTTTTTGGTCGGCGCGCAGCCTCTTGGGGTTGGGTCTCGCTTTCTTCTTTTCTGGCTCAAGACATGACAAACCTTTCCTGAAGCTGTCTCACCACCTCTGTTCTGTGTGTTGTCAGGATGTACTCCGCGCGGCCTCTCGGTGATTTGAGCTGGCTGTTCAGGACCGTTGCTATCTCTGCGCTTAACCGCTCCATGAAAAGTTGTTAGTCACTGTTGATTTCTTCCATGGTAACAAATCCACTTTGGTTGGCGGTGCAGTGTGTGAATGCTCCCCAAGCAGCAGTGGGCTGCTTCCTCTGGTGAGGTTGCCTCTTCCCAGGTGGATTTAGTCTGTCTGCACATGCTGACTCATGACAGCCGAAACAGCTGTTTTCAGCTTCAGGCACTACTGTGTGCAGGGACCCCTTCTTCTTCTTGACAGCTGGTTTGTTTTTATAACTAATGCCTTCACTATATGCTCATAACTTCCATATCTGTGATGCCCGCTTTTCAACTGGAAGGGCCAAAATCCATTTTTTGACATAGTTTCGTTGTTGTATAAGCCTTACTTGGTGGGCTCTTCTCAAGCGACCAACTGGAACCAGCCAAATTTGGTTCCCCAGCCCAAGGAGCAAAGCTGCCCGCAGAGGGCAGCGATGTAAGTGCGCAGGGAGCCCTGTCTTCCCTTGGCATCCTGACATCGGCACAAGGACTGTTTTCAGGAAACCCTTGGAGGGGTCCGTCCCTCGGACTGCCCAGTGAGTGAGATGAAGGCAAAGAGTTTGCCGGTCTCATGTTAGCACCGTCGGGGCAGCGAACGCGCTCGTAGAGCTCTGGGGAGGTGTTCCTCTCTGCTGTGCGAATGCAGAACAGCAGGTGATGGGACTTCCTCCTCCTCGCCATGAAGCCAGGCCGCTCGGTGGAAGTCGCTGTTTCCCTCTTGCCTTGAGAAGCGGTGTTTGACGGGAGGAGCAGGGAGGGCTCCCGGAGACTGAGGGACAGGTGAGTCACTAGAGAAAGAGTCATTCAGAGAAAAGCCCAGTCAAAGCAGCCCGTGGCCTTAGCGTGAACTCGGAGATGAAAGGTCCAAAGTTAAGTGATGAGCTCATCAAAACCTTGAGTCTGTGAGAGAAAAAGTGGTGAAAAAAGTGTGAAAGGTGCCTGCTTGAGATGCCACAGAGCTGGGGCACACTGGTCTCTGCCTGGGCTTGCTGGGTTCGTGCTTAAGTTGGCGAGAGGTATGAAACATGCTCCTTTCCTAGAGGCAGGTATCCTGCTTCCTTTAAGAAAAAAAAAAATTATTGCATATATATGCACATATCTGTGCCCCAGTTCAGCACTGGTTCCTGTGGAGTGTGACTGGTTAGTCCTTGGGATTGTGAGTGAAAAGGCTGAGCGTGGAAGTTGCTCTGAGAAGACGGGGGCGAAGCCAAGGTCCTGGCAAGCCCTCCCAGAGCCAGGCGTCTCTGTGGGAGCACTCTGGGCACGTCCCCGCTGGGCGCAGGCGTCACTTTCCATTCAAGGTGGGGAGTTTTGGTACTCCCCCGCTGCCAGTAAAGTGGTGCGGGGATTGCGGGGTGAGCGCTCCCAGGGCTGTGGTGAATGTGGGCCTTGGAGGGGAAAAAAAAAAAAAGGCAAAACCCAACTTCTGCCCCAATTTCTTCTTTCCCCCATGAGCAGCCTGCCAATCTGGGTTGCAGTCGGCTTCCCAGTAGAGATGGGTCAGGGTGTGGGATTGCAGCTGGAGCCACGGAGCTGGTCACAAACCAGCTTTCTACCCCCACAGGCTGTTGCCTGGAAAGAAATAAATATATTAACACTTTCAAGCTCTTAGCTGCCTTGGGGTCCGAAGTAGGATGGTAGAGAAGCATCTATGTCCAAAATTTGCTGGCAGGGCGAATAAGGGCTTTGCTGTGCTGTCCCAGTATTCCCCAATCTCTTCTGGGTTTTATCTGCAGAGTTAATAAAATGGTGGCAAATAAAGTTGAGTTCCAGTGGAAAGGGCTCTTTAGGGCAGCAGTAAAATAGTGAGTAAGCAAGAACCCCTTGCTGCGGGGGCCAGTTTAATTGGTCTGGCTTGTTTTATGAGACAGGTTTTATGTTTAAACTCGCACATGGCCCAGGAGCGACTCTGCAGCAGGGCATCATTCTCCTGCATGGGTCCGCCGGGAACGCAGCCCGGGTTAATTACACCTAACCGAGCAATCGCACCTCGCTGAGCAGCTGGCATAAGTCATGGCGTGAGCCGAGGAGTTCAGCAAACGAGGGTAGGAGGTGGTGCCGGAGCTGGGTCTGCCCGTGATAACCATCCCCTGCAGCCAGCCCTGACCGGGAGCTCGGTGCTGCCTGGAGGCGCTGGCTGGTGGCTGTCCTGGCCGGGCATTGCCACAGCCCTGCCTGGTAACCTCGTCCTCCGTCTACACATCCGATCCCTCTGTAAATGGAAGTGGTGTTGATGACCTTTGTAGAGGGTTTCAGGGTATAAAAAAAAATCTTGCGCGAATGGGAGCACAGCGGTGGTGCTCAGACTGGGTCGCTCCTGGTCAGCATCTCCCCGCGTGGTGCTCGGAGCCTGGCTTTTCTCACCGCGCTGAGGCTGTGCAGGCGCGCGGGTGCGAGAGGAAAGCCTCTTGCTGGGGAGAAGGTAAGAGCCAGGCCGGTCCCCTCCTAGCGTGACACAGCCACCTCCAGGGCCAGGCAAAGTGACTACTTACCCACCCACAGCCTTCTTCAAAGCCCTTTAGATAAGGACTGGGAAAGCCCAGAGCTCTGCTAAGCTAGCAGAGGTGGCTTAGAGCAGTAGTAAGTAATTATTCAAGTCAGGTTTTGGTGTTACTGGACCGAAGGAGGGCAGGCAGCTGCCTTCACGCCGTCAGCTACAGTCAGCTCCCCCTGTGTCCCCTTAGCTCCATGTTGCTCTGGTTGTTCAGTAGCAGCATCGCCGCTGCAGGCTTTTAGGGGCTTTTCTCATACAGCTGCCCACTGGCTCCTTCTCTGTAACTGGAGTTAAATGAAGGGGTGCAGCATCACCCCAATATCCCCTTGCTTCTGAAACCTGCTCCTGGCAGGACACCAACAAGCGCTCCTCGCTTTGCTGCTGAACTCGCTGTGTTGACTTCTCCGCACAAAAGCGTTGGTGAGGACAATCTCGCTCCCTCGCCGCGTTGACCAGAGGCTGCTCAGCCTCCGCCGCGATCGTGGAGAGCTGAACGAGTTGCTTCTGGTGGTTGTTAGTTTATTTATTTATTTATTTATCCGTCGGTGGGAAAGGCTGTATTTTGGGGGGACTCCCTTTGCATGAGCCCTTCGGCTGTGCTCGGCTTCGGGCTTACGGGGTGCAGAGGAAAAGCCCTTTGGCCGAGAGCTGCCCTGAAAGCGGCCGGAGCTGCCCCGGGTTGGGACGCTCGGGGCCGGTGCCCGCCGGGCTGGTGGCCCTGCGAGGGAGCCCAGGACCCGGCAGAGGGTGCTGTGTCTCCACCGCCTCTCCCAGCTCCAGCTCCAGCTGTTTGGCACTTGCCCGTGCCTGTGTGCATGATGTTTGTAAGAGTTTGGGCATGTCCATTTGGTTCCCATCTCCAGTGCCACCCCCAGCATCCAGGCCAGGTTCTTCTGTCACTGGGGACATTCTTAATTCACAGGAAATAGGAGAGAGTTTAATTGTTTTCTCCTCTCTCTCTTTTTTTTTTTTTTTTTTTTTCCCATGCAGCTGAACAAAAGGTTCATCCTCAGTTTTCTCCATGCCCATGGGAAGCTGTTTACCAGGATTGGGTAAGTGTGCAGGATGTTTATTTTATTTTCCTACATTACAAGTCTTTTTGGAATTTAATATTGTTAGCAACTAAGCTGTGTTTGGAGCTGAGGGCACAGGGTGTGAATTCTTGCAGGCCTAGCCTCCTGGTTCTTATTCTCCTTACCCGCCCTCCAATCCACACTGGTTATTGTTTGGGCTTTTTCTTCCCCCACCTCAAGGCCCGGTCCTGCCTGTGCACCGGGACCCTCCGGCAGAGGCCGAACTCAGCCGGCTGATACTCACGCAGGAGGAGCTAACGGCTGTTTTCTCTATCTCCCACCACCTAACCGTGCTCTGTCCCCCTTCGTTTTCTGGTTTTGCCCCCCACCTTCCCCATTCCCCCCCCCAGCCCTTAGCCAGCAGAGAGGTGGCTCTGGGGGGCTCTCGGTGGCCGCTGCCTGGCGAGGAGCACAAAGCCATCAAGGCAGAACCGTTCAGTGGCTGAAAGCTGTCGTCCAGAGCGTGTCAAGGCAAGCCTTGCCCTTCGTCTCCTCGCTGCCATTTCAGTGGAAACCTCGTAGCTGAGAGCTGCGCTGGCTGTGGGAACGGGTTTATGCAAAGTGCCCTTGGCAATAGCTGTCAGAAACTGGTTTCAAGTAATTGAACAGTTACCCTTGAAGCAAAGCAAGCCTGATTCAGGCCTGGGCTGAGATCCCAGCCTGGGGGACATCCTTCTGACCCAGAGAGCAGAGCTCAGCCTCGCAGCCAACGGGCTCCCCATGGACCTCTCCCCGCTCCGGGTCCGGGCTGGTCCTTGCTGTCAGGTGATGGGGGGGGGCTGGTGAGACCTCACATGGGTTCAGGTGGTCTCTGGCAACGGTGGTCTCTGCTTGAGCCTGCCAGTGCCTCGCAAGCAGATGCAGTCACATGAGCCCTGTTGGGTCCTTCAGTCTCTTGTGGAACTAATGGCTACAAGTTACAGGGTCGAGACACCTTTTCCAGGGCACTTAGCTAAAGGTAGTGTGGAGACAAAGTGGCACTTTGTCCCTGCTCTTGTTTTTTTCGACTCCTGTACGGTTCCCTGTGTGTCTGGGACTGTCCCTTTTCCCTTCTGGAGCAGGGGAACACAGCAGTGCAGGACACAGCACCGACCCTGCCACGCAGCCTGAAGCCTCAGCGCTTGCTCCATCCAACGTGCTCTTTGGGACGACTAGTCAGGGGTGGCACGTGCTTGACTCTGGACCCTTCATAAAGCAATGGGAAGCAGGAGCTGTGCTGGCCGATTTGTTGGAGATCCGATTGTCTGAGGGCGAGGGGGAGAGCAATCCGCTCGCTGCCAGTGCTGTTGATCTCTCCCTGAGTCACAAGGCACTGATTATCTGCTTGCGGGCAGCAGGCTGGCCCGCAGCGAGGAGGCAGAACTGGATGTCCTCCTGCCCGCAGAAAAAGGGGAGGAAAGCTGCAAGAACCCGTGAAAGGTTTGGTAACTGCAACGTGTCTGTGCCGGAGGGCAGAGCATCCGGGGAGCTGCTGGTCCTCGGCTCTGTGGGGCCGCGCTCGCGGCCGAGCTCCGGTTGAACGCGTGCCAGCAGGGGGATTAATGGGGATGTTGCAGAGATTGCTTGCACATTTGGCTCCCGAGACCTTTGTGAAATTAGGATGCAGCGTTTGAGGCGGTTGCTTCCCAGGACAGTCATTTAGAAAACCCAAGTATGTTTAGTGGTAGAATATCCCCTGAAGTACTTAGAAGGGAACTAGAAAGTAATACCATGACACAGGAAGAGAAAATCGTCCAGCCCTGCTAAACAGCTTCCGCGCTTAAAATAGGTAAAAGGTGAGGAATAGTTGGGGCCTCTTTGGGCAGGATCTTCAGTGATTTATCTGTAAAAAGTATGGAAAAGATGATGTTGCCCTAATTGGACTCTTTTGCTCCTAAAACCACAGGTAAGCAATTTATTAAAAGCTTCCGCTTTGCTCCTGACCTGCTGGTTCTGAGCTCAGTGGGGTTACTGCATGCCGTTCCAGATGTGCTGCGGTATCAAAGCACAGCTGGCGGGGCTGAGGAAGCCCTCGCTCCTTCTTGTTGTTATTCCACGGCAATAATCTTCATCTCTTCACTAACAACCCATCCTGCAAAGGGCTCCTCCATCCCCAGTGTCCTGTCTGCCCTAGGAGGATGTTGCTGGATATGCTGGATGTCATCTGAGATTTCTTAAAATTAGGAAGTCTTTAGAAGCAATCAGTTTGCTCTAGTTCCCTGGCTGTGCCCCAAATCCGGGGAAGTTGCCTCTTGCAGGGGGAGCAGCACTTTTGTACCGGCGGAGCTGCTCCGTTCTGCACAGCTACAAAGTACAAGGGGCCTGTTTGTTACAGCCCGTGTTTGTGGGAAGGTAAGAGAGATTTTTTGAACCGCTCCAGCAAACAGTGCCCAGGGAGATGGTGCCCCTGCTACTAGGCAGAACCGGTTGTTGAAAGGCATCCGTGAAATATGGTTAAGAAGAAAGCCATTTCTGTCTTTAAAAATAGAGCCTATTACTGTCCTGAAAGTCTGTTGGGGAAGCCCAGCAGAATTGCCCATGTGGGTTACCAGAAGTGGCTTGCTAATCCAGCCTGCTGCGTGCTGATATCACAAGATCTGAATCTCTCGGGGGAAGATAGAGGAAATTGCTATGGAGGCCCCAGAGGTTGCCTGCCCTGGCTCCAGATGCCTCACCCCCTGCGGATTTTGGCTCCCTTGCTCCCATGTGGGCACAGTAGTACAATGTCACTGATAACTGGAGCGGGCTCTTGCTGGGAGACAGATATTTGTTCTTGCTGAGTCTAGCTGTGGCTTTTTCTAGTGTAGGAGCAAGAAGTAACACAGCAATCTCAGCAGAAGAGGCAGTGGAACAGGAGAACCTTCTCCTGGCACCCCCCACCCTGCCCCCAGTAATTTCCAAGGGTTTTGGCAGATTCTTGGTTATAAAGTTGTATTCATGGGACACCAGGTGAGGACTTTCTTTGGGAGGGCGGTTGTGGGCAACCACGTCTCAGGCATTTTTGTGAACTGGCCGTGCTCTTCATTGCAATCAGTTCAGTTTTGGACCCCACTTCAGCTGGGTGGTGTGCTGAGGATCCAACAGCTCTGATAAGTAACCTCAGCTAATTCCCTTAGTGATGCCAGATGAAGAGTAGGAAGAGTGTCAGATTTCCGTGGGTGCTTGTGAGCAGTGTTGAAAGCGCACCCCATCCCCGGCCGTGGCACTGGAGCCGCTGGCTGCTGTGTCCTGATGAGCGACAGCAGCGCTGTGTGCTGCAGGGACCAGCTCCAGCTTTGACGTTTCCAGCAGCTAGACGAGGCCAGTCGTTAAGTCTGCGAGTCCCTGTCCTGTGGGCCTCTAAGTGATGAAGTTTTAGGGGCTCAATCACAGTGCCAGGGAGCGTGTAGCCTGGGGGGACGGGGCTTGGTGCCATGGGATCTGATCCTGCACCGTTCTTCTGGAGGAAGCACGCTCTGGCCAACGTTCAATGCACTGGAATTGCCACATCCGCAATGTGGCACCAGTGTGTGCCGTTTGCTGCAGCCTGGGTTTCTCGGGAGTCCCATGGGCTGCTCCTGGTCCAAGTGAGCTGCTGGCCTCTTGGCACCCCTCCCAGATTGGTAGAAGTCAGTAGAAAAAAATGGTTGGTCAGAAATGACTCATAAAGGCCGTGTTTTCCTGCCAAAGGAATGCTGCCTGTCGGTCACAGAGCAATCCCTCGCTACCCTCTCTAAGGAAGGCTTCAGCTGCCTCCGTCGCAGCCTGCACCTTCATTCCCCACGGCTCCTGGACGGGAGACAGCGCCCCGGGGGGTCCCCCTTCCCCAGGAGATGTGACACTGAGTGAGCTGTGCCGACTGACCGCCCTGCGCCCCGGGGCATAGCCTGCGCTCTACAGACTCTCTCTCTGTCTGCAGGATGGAGACTTTCCCTGCGGTGGCCGAGGAGGTCCTGAGGGAGTTCCAGGTCCTGCTGCAGCACAGCCCCCCTCCCATCGGAAGCACCCGCATGCTCCAGCTTGTGGCAATCAACATGTTTGCAGTGTACAACTCCCAGCCCAAAGGTACCACGTGCTGCTTTGAGGGAACTGGGCTGGGGATCCGCCGCTCTCCGGATGGCCGAGTTGCTCGTGGCGAAGGGTGGGGGGGGGACTCGCCAGTTGAAGACGGATGGGGAAGCGGAGCGGTGGTTGGATGCCTGGGGGTGTCGGCGTGCACAGGGACAGCAAAGGGACCTTGGCTGGGTCCTGGTGGAGCTGACTGAGGCAGCTGAGGAGTGAGGTGGTATCGCATCTCCCTGGAGCCTGAGTCATCAAGCACAGAAGGAAGGCGCTGCTTTACGGCTCCGCCTTCCCAGCGTTTAGCTTGGACCCTGCTCACTGCCCGTGCTGGCACCAGAAGGGCTGGGAAGATCTTGGAGGCCTCAGCTCTTGGGAGAGTGGCGTTGCCTGTGACCACTTGTGTCTGTGCAGGCAGCTGGGTGATGTGATGGGAGATGCTGCTCTCTGAAAGGCCACGTTGGAGGCTCTTCCCCATATTAAGACACCTGGAGATCTAGTATTGCTCATCCTCCATCCACCCACGAGGCTGTAAGCACTCTCTGCCATTGTCGGGTTTCATGTGTTGGTCAGCAGAGATGCCACCAAACCAGAGTCTCTTCTACTGAGTTTGAAATGGTGCTTTCGGGGGATGTGTTTTTCCTTGTGGCCCCCCGACACGCACAGCGGCAGGTGCCCCGGTCCGCCTGAGCCGCCTGTTTGGGAGCAGGGATGGGGCTGCGCTCCCTGGGTGGGAGGAAGCAGAATTTCGCATGCCGATGGCTTGGGATGTAGCTCCTAAAGATGGAGGCCTCCAGCTGATGGATTTCAGTCAAAGCCACCATGTGGGCCATCAGGCTGAGCCCCAGAGAGCTGCTGCTGGAAGATTTCTCCCTCGTGAGCCAGTTGGCCACTTGTCAGGCCCGGTGGTTAGTGGCCGAGGTCAGCTGATGGAGTGAACCGGCGTCAGCCGGAGGGCTGGGAAGCGGCTCCCGTGTGCCGTGCCTGCTGCCTGGCCAGCCTCGCAGGCACCCTCCTCTCCCGGGGGAAGCCCTGGGGGAACTGTCAGCCCTGCTGGCGAGGCAGCCTTGCCCTCCCGCCTGCTAGATGCCAACCAGAGACAGCGTGTTTATCTTTGAGCTGCAAAGTGCTTTACGATTATGAGCAAATGCCTCTGTGCAGCCCCCCGGTAGGTATATTAATAGCGGTGTCTGTGCCGCAGACGGGAGCTGGTGGTAAAGAGAGGAAGAGATTTGTCTGGGCTGTACGGCAAGCCCCTGTGGCAGAGCTGGAAGCGATCCCAGCTCTCAGACCACTGGACTCTGCTCTTCCATCCATAGCCGAGTTGTGGATGTGTGTGAGTGACAGAAAGGGAGCGCTTTTTATCTCATGTGGAAAAATAAGTATTCTTGGAGTTTTCTGCCTCCTGTGCGGGTAACTGCCAGCTGCTCCCAGCTTTCGGGTCTCTGGAGAAAGCGAACCCGTTCCTGCTGGGGACTGCAGGCTGCGCAGAGCAGGTGGCGGCGTTCACGAAATGCCTGCAGGTCGCATGGCACTGCGGCTGCCATCTGATGCCTAGCGCCCTTCAGGGATTTCCCCCGAGGGCTCCTTGCTCTGGTGACCCTAAAACATCGCAGAGACCATTGTTGGCAAAGCAAATCCTGTTGTCAGCGCAAACGCCCCGGTGGTCTCCGAGCGCTCATGTGCGGAGTGTTGGCACAGCCCAGGTTGGGCTCGGTGCCCATACGGAGATATTGAGAAGTGCAGAAGGCGGCGGGAGGGGTGTGTGTGAAGGACCTGGAGTTTAAAAGGCAAGCAAGAATGTTTGCTGAGTGATTACCAAGTGCCCAGCACGGAGCGAGGGTGTTGGCTCCTTCCCTGGCGTGTGGGCTGCTGTGGGCAGAGGACTGGCTGGAGCGTACGGCAGAAATGGCTGTCGGGAAGGTGCGGGTTTCCATTTCCCAGCACATGAGTCACCTCCCTGGGTTGCAGTAGCATGGGCAGCGGCAAAAGCGGGCGCGAGGGGGGCTGATCCGCCCCTGCGGGGCGTGTGGGAGGCTGGGAGGGCGCAGGGAGCAGTCCCACCCTGCCTGCATCCCAATTGCCAGGAAGCATTACTGGGGAGCTGCGAGCCGGGCTCGCTGTAGTCAGAGCTTGGCTGCGTCAGCCCCGTAGAGCTGGATCTAACTTTGCAGTTGGACCAAATGACCTCCAGAGATCTCCTCCTACTGAAATCCTTCTGCAAATCTGGGATCAGAGCGTGTCTGCGTCCTTCCCATCGCACGGGCCTGTCTGACCTTCAGCTGCGAGCTCTCAGTAGCAGGAGGAGATCTGTGGGTTTGGGGCCAGGGAGGGAGGTCTGTCTGAGACCCTCCCTCCCCCGCCGTGTGTTTCCAGGTCTCTGGAGCCCCAGCTACTCCTGAGAAACTTGTAAACTTGCTTGCTCGCTCCACGTCTGGTGTCTAATGAATCCCTCGTGCCGGGATCCAGTGGTGCTAGCAGTTGCGGGGCAGTGTCACTGGCAAAACAGTCTCGATGTGGGGAACTTTTACAAAATTTTATGCCCATGAACACAAACTTGTAATCACGGATTAGGGTATTGAGAAAAAGGAAACTTGAACAATGAAATGCTTTCATAAATACCTTTCCTCCCTCTTCCTCACGCTTAAACACATATCCTGCGCCATCTCAGTTTTGGCTCCTCCCGTTTTCGCTGCAGATTACGCTCAGTCTGTCCCAATTCCTGCAGTGAGGCAACAGGCAGCGCAGGAGACTGGGGACTTGCGCGTACCAGTTTATATCTGCTGCTCTTTGCTTTGTGCTTGTTTTCTTTTGCGGTGATGTGGGTCGGACGTGGTCCCTCCGGGGTGTCCCTGCCCCAGCGTGGGTCCTCGGTATGGCAGTTGTGATGTGTCCTCCTGCGCCTCTCTGGCCGCTAAGCGGCTGCCACTCTTTCGTAAATCGATCTGTGCAAGGTCACCACATGTTTTTCTGACACACTGACATTTTGGGGTGCAGTAGGGTATTGAAACTGGTTTCAGAGCCAGCCAGCTGTGAGCGGCACGTGGCATTTCGTAGTCTCCTCCCACGCAGGTCACTGCTGCGGACCCTGCAGCCTGTGCCCAAGGCAGGGCTCGGGTGAGTGCAGGCAGAGCCCTGCGATCTGTGCCCAGCGCAGGCAGCTGAGCCGTGCCTGTGCCCCAGCGGCAGCACCAGGCGCGCCGGAGCTGGTCTCAGCTGCCTGTGCAGCCGGGCAGCACTGGGAAGACCCTGGGAGATGGATTGGTCTGTTGTTTTCTCTGACAGAGGAAGCCAAAGAATTCCCACATGAAGTGCTTCCCCTGCTGTTCGGCATCAAACAGCGTATTCCTCCGAGTGAGCCACTCTCCCCGTTGTCCATGGAGGTGTGCAGCCAGCAAGGACCTCTCTGACCTTCTGGCTGCCTCCGGTCAGGAGCATTCAAGGTGTGAAAAAGCTTCTTGTAGACCTCAAACCCATGGGGCAAGGAGAGCCCAGCCAGGGGAGGGAGGCAGAGAGAGACAGGTACTCTACATGGCAGAGACATTCAGTTGATGGAGCTTTCCATCATGGGACATAGGTGACTATCAACATTTTGGGCCATCCTGAGCTCCAGCTGGGGTGGGACCTTTTGTGGGGTGGCCCGTTTAACAGTTTGGTAGCCATCTGCACAACCAACTTACAGAAAAGCTTGGATCTCTTTATCCCAACCACAAACACTCCAAGAATTTTAATTTTTTTTTAATTCTGTAATTTGGGGAAATAAAACTCTGGTTTCTGAAAAGACTAATTGAAGCCGTGCTTGCGGCAGGGGCATCTCGGTGAGGGGAGAGAGAGAAACCCCCTCCCAGCCCATCTGTGCCCAATTTACTCCGATCTGGCCTCTCTGAGGCTTTTTTTCTTTCTCTCTCTCTTTAATAATTTGTTTTATAATTCCTGGAATCAAACCCATCTCAGACACACTGTTTTATTTTACTGTATTATTGGATTATACTTCCTATAAATCACTGGATGTTATTCATAGGCCACCACCAGAATAACTTCCCCTCTCTCCCCCCCCCCCCCGCCCCTCCCTCGACGGCCCCGCATTCCAAACAACCGCGCACCAAAGTGGGGGTGCAGCAGCGCGGGGCACCCTAGAGACACTTCCCGGAAATCCCAGCAAATTTGCCTGGCTGCGGGTGTGAAGCATCAGGCTGCAGCACCTGGATGCCTTCTGGCACTCTCGGGCCGGTCGCGTTGTGCCGTGTGGAGGTTGTTAGGAGGTCGGGCTTAGGTGGAAACGGAGAGGGGAGGGGGCTGCCATATGTGCATCCTTCAGCACATGTAGGGAATGAAGTTGCATCCCCCCGGGGCTGAGCAGAGTCGGGGCACAGAGGCACGGGGAGGTTCCGGCCAAGCGCTTTAGCTGAAGATTGGGAAAGCGGCTTGTGTTTCTACCAGAGGAGAGTTATGGCAGGGCAGGGTGGCCAGCCTGTAGAGCAACCGTTCTGCCAAGGCTGTTGGAGAAGGAGGAAGACCGGCCACTTGAGCGGCAATCCCGTTGCCAAAGCTCATGCGGGATGTGAAGGGGGTTTGAGGGGGCAGCCACTGTGGCAGGGTCAGGCTGGGCTTTGGTGTGTCTCCACGAGTGGAACACGATCGGGTTTTCTGTGTGAGATGGGGTTGGCTGGGAAGCCTCGAAGGCTCGTGCAGCATGGAAGGATTCGTGCCCCACTCCCCGTAGAAAATTCAGAGCAGCATCCATCCCCTTTGCAGTGCTGCACCAATGTCCTCAGAGCAGTGTAGAGTAGGTCAATACTGCACAGGCCGCTTGGTGTGGAGATACTCTGCCTGGCTCACAGAGAACTGCTCTTACACAGCACGTGTCCGCTGACTACAGCCTTTGCAAGGGTTTGCTAACGTGCATGGTCCTGCTTGCTCCTTGAAGACCTACACCAGCTTCTGAGATGTTGACCTTGCCCGGGTCTTCTTGATAGACACGAGAAAGGACCCATAGGTTGGTGCGAATCAACTGCAACTTCTAAGCAGGTGGAAGACTTCCCCTTTTGCATGTGTGTCCAGCATCCCAGCCTGGCTGGAGAGGACACATCGAACGCAAAGGACCCCTTGAAACCAGCCTGTCCTTTTGTAACCAGCAGCATGCTCCACTGCTGTCCTGCCACTGTGCACGGCCCTGCGCTGGATGGAGCGCGTTTCGCTTTGCTGACCGCAGCTGCTCTGGCTCGCATGCTAAAGCGTAAACCCTTAAAATATCCCCGGAGACGTTGCAGAGGCTGGTGGTGTCTGCCCTCAGCAGAACCTCAGCTCTGACCATCTCCACGGTTCTTGTTTGGTTTCTGACACTCGGACCCAGCTTTGCTCAAAGAGCTAACTACAGCATCAGAAAAAGACGCAGCGGAAGCAGGTACCTGCTGCAGCCACATCTCAATGGCTTCTCATGAGGGTCTAACCACATCTTGCACATTGGAGCAGACAAAAGGTGCTGGGAGTCGAACACAAGGGAGTCCAGTGCATTTGAGTGAGTTTAAAAATAAAGCGGTGCTGTGGACGGCTGCCTTGGTTTGGTGGAGTATTAAAATTAGGCACAAAACAAAGCTTAATAAACCTCAGGCTGTAGATAGCAGAAGCAGCAACTTGGTCTTCCCCTGCCTGGGGAGCAGAACTGAACCTTTTTCTCCTAATTCCCCTCCTTGCCTGGTAAATACGTGCTTCACCAGAGTCCAGCTGGCACCTTCGAGCGGGCAGCTCTGCGGGCCGTGACAGCTTTGGGCACACCAACAGGGAGATCGATGGAGATGTCGTATTGCAGGGCTGCGTCTTGGGGAGGCTGAGCATCTGCAGTCCTGTGTCCCCTTGAGAGCAGAGCCTGAGGTCCCTCCACCTGCTTGGGGGACTGGGTTTTGTAATGGAAACGCGGCCCGCTTGATGCAAGGAGGATGGAGTTGAGCAGTTCCATAACTGGCGTTCTCAGGGGCGCTAGGGCTCGCTCTGGTCATCATGTAGTGAGTGTGGACTGAAGCGTCTATACTGAGATCACCAGCGTGCACCTGGCAGTGGCTGCGTGCCTTTCCCGGTGAGACTGGGTAGCGCCGCCTTTAGCGAGGTGTTGTCAAGACATAACGCTTCCCAAGGCCTTAAGTTTGGAGGAACTGGTTATTAAATTCATCCTTTCCTTTCCCTTTGCGTTGCTGCTTTTACTTGCTTCAGGTTTGAGTTGTAATCGGGAGAGGAAACCCAGAGGAGGGCTGGCTGGGACTGGCGTCCATCCTTCCCTGTGCTGCTGGGCTTGCACGGAGGCTGTGGGGCGAGCGGGTACTGGGATGGCACTGCCTGGGCAAAGGGCTTTTACCCTTAACCCGTTGTGGAGTGATGTCTGCTACTCGCTGTGTCCAGGCGCAGCCCAGACCTCGGCTGTGTGAGCAGGGCGAGGGGTTGAAATGGCGCGAGGGGTGATACCCGCGTTGCTCATCTCATGAGCGGCGTGGCTTCCCGCGCTGAGCTGCTTGCTCATGCTGAGCCTCCTGAGGGACCACGTACGTGTCCGGAGGTGGCAGCTGACCCTCCGGGAGTTTCTCCTCTAAGCGGTTGGGAGTGTTGGAGGTTGGCACAGTTGCCAGGAACTGTCGGCGCCTTTCCTTGCAGGGAAGGAAGCTGTCTCGGACTTGAGACACATCAGCAAAGTTCAGGTAAAATACTTCTGGCCCAGGCGCGTCTTCAGAGTCTTGCTCTCGGGCTCTTGAGGCTGGTGGCAGCAATGTTTAGACCAAAGTCTTCCTTTGCTTATTCCCCTCTGTTTCCTGTTTAAAAGGCAGATTGTCACATATTTGGGGATTTATTTACCGTAATTGGAGTTATTTTCCTGGCTGCTGGCTTCTGCCCTCTGATGCAAGACTCCTCAGCGAAACGTGTGTCCAGAAAGCCATGTGACTTTTTTTTTCCCCTCTTGCCACAAGTGCCAGCAGGAGCTGCAATAATCAACGCGCTGCAGGGAATTTCCACTTGCAGTTTGGGTTTCTGAAATCTAGACCTTGGCTTCGGAGGCAAAAGATCGAGCGGGGCTTTGTGGCAGGGAAGGGAAAGGTTTCCAGTGAAACCGAGTGCTTGCTGGTGTGTCACACTCTCCAGTCCTGCCCTCCAGCCAAAGTGCGGCAAAAGTCCCCATCGAGTAGTGTCGGATGAGCTCGCTGGGGGGCTTCTGCCCGCTCTGCCTGTCACACGAGCGCATCCTTACGTCTGCCCTTGAAGCTGTTCCACCAAACGCAGGGTGATACCGAGATCTCATTTCAGGGCAACAAATAGAGGGGAAATGATTTGTAATCAGAAAACTCGAGTCTGCTTTACAGCCAAGCTTCGGCAGCCCCGGCGGCAAGTCGGGACAGAGCCGGTGACAGGCCAGGTCAGGTCGGAGGGGCTTTCATGCTGCGGTGCCACCAAGGCATGGGCCAGCTCTACGCAGGCTGAAACAAAACCACTCTTTCGACAAAGCAGCAGCGTCGCTGTATAAAATGAAAGGCAGGAAATGGAGCGCTGGCACGCAGTGTCCGTCCGTCCTGCCGCGAAACGAGAAAGGAGGGGGCCTGAGGCAGCTGTCCCGGGGCTCTACCTCACCCCTGCTTCGGCGGTGGGGAAAGAGGGGTGCCAGGGAGCCGGAGCGGGGTTGCACCAGGTGCGGCGGCTTTTGGTGAAGCTTTAGATGTTTGCACCGTGACAGGAAATCCTCTCGCTTTTAAAGAGATGTTTCTGACTCTTTAATGTGCGTTGCGCCTTTGATTTCCTCGTGCTTCTAAGCAGCACCGAGTCAATTACTGTATTTCTCTTTAATTCTCTGAGAGAACATTGTATAATTAGGCTAATTACGGTGCTTTGTGAAGTTGTAAACTCTTGATTGAGCTTGCGGGGCTGTTTTATAGCCTGCCAGGTGTAGGCAGGGAGGGCTGCCCGCCCTGTGCCCTCTGCGGGTTCGGGTGCAGCCTGCCAGCTCGGTGAGGGTACCTTCCTCCCCGGGGGGGCTGCCCCACGGGCTCATCCCTTGCCAGCTCCGTCCTGCCTCCGTCTGCTCGCGGGCTGCCATCCCTCGGGGCATCAGGTGCCTGGAGCTGGGGCGGGGGGGTTAAGCTAGGAGCGAGCACCCCCGGGGGCTCGTTGGGGTCTCTTCTTGCGTTAATGCCGAGATCGGGAATGGCGGCATGGTCAGGGCTGCGTTTCTGCTCACCTGTGTATCTGAGGCCGTGCAGGTTTATGGAAGAAAAGCTTTTATTTTCCCTGGTTGAGGTGTGCCCACGCAGCAGGCGCTGGCTCAGCCCGTGCTAATCAGTGGGCAGGAGGAAGGCGAGGACTCACTGAGCCTGACCTTCAGGAGCCACCCTGGCTAACGTGATGCTCAGTCCGGCTTGGCAGCCAGTACGCACCGGGGCGGTTTAACCCTGGCTGGGTGACAGCTCTGAAGGTACATGGCCCTTCTCTAATGGGAGGGTAATTTTTAAAGCTGATTGATGCAGCTCACAGAATCCCAGAGTGGTGAGGGTTGGAAGGGCCCTCTGGAGCTCCCCCAGTCCAACCCCCTGCCAGAGCAGGGTCACCTACAGCAGTGGCACAGGACGGCGTCCGGGCGGGTTTGGGACGGCTCCAGAGTGGGAGATTCCCCCATCTCTCTGGGCAGCTGTGCCACTGCTCTGCCACCCGCACAGGGAAGAAGTTCTTCCTCATGTTTAGATGGAACTTCCTATGGTCAAAGCCTCGAGATGGCGGTGGTTAATGTGACCGCGGCGCTGGCTCGTAGGCAACGTGGAGAAGGCATGAGCGATTTGTCTGTCCCTGAGGTTGGCACGCGTCTCCGACGTGCTCTCTCAGGGTCCCCCAAGCCTGCGGGGGTGGGAGGGAAGATACCCTGCAGGGACACCTTCGACTGTGGGGTTTCTTCGCCTCCCCCATTTTCCCATCCCTCCCGGGAGCCTGCGGTCCCCTGACCCTGCCTGGGTGAACTCCCGGTGCTTCTCCGCCGGACCCAGGAGCCGAGTCTTGCGTAAGCAGGGTAATGGCACAGAGACGGAGATGGAGGCGCCGGCTGCCAAAGGCGGGTTGGGAACAGCATATAAACCCTTCGGAGCCGGGCCCGGGAAGCCAAGGTCTGACAAGAAGACCTCATGCCTGGTTGTTGGGAGCGGGACTCATCCCGCCCCGGGGGGCCCCAAAGGGCGCGCGGGGAGCGACGAAAACGCTGCCACATGGGCTCGTGTGTCTTTTAAAAAAGCAGGCGAAGCGGAAGTGATGCTGGCGGCCCATCTGCGCGGGGAGCGGGAGACGCGCCCCAGCTGGTGCGAGGCCCTGGCAGCCCCCGGAGAGCTGCCGTCTGTTGGGGTTACGGCTGTCTACGTTGAAACACGGCTTGGGAAGGAGGACGGGGATTTGGGATGGAGAAAGGGGGTTGGGGGGGGGGGGGGGGGGGGGATGTCGGTGGCACGGTGCCAGTCCCGGTTCGCCTGGCCCTTCTCGTTCTTCTCCTCCTCCTCCTCCCCGCTCCCTCTAATGCTTTAAAGTCACATTTCCAGGCCAGACATAGACTTAATCTCTGGGCACTTCACATTGCTGGCAGCGCGAAGCAGGATGTGGGATCTTTTTTTTCTCTCTCTCTGCGTCTTGGCTGACTTTTTACCTCTCGAAGAATTTGGAAGGCCGTGAGATTCCCCCCCCCCCCCCCCCCCCCCTCGCCTCGGTGCCGTGCCGTTTTTCAGCACGCTGATCACCCTGCTGTGGCTTCACCCTAATAGATTTCATATGCTGACAACAGTTGACATCAGTACCAAACTATTTTACATGTGATCTGGTGTATTTCCCTGAGGAAATCTGCAAGATATTTATTAAGAACTAATAAATAAACCTCTCCATGAGCTTTTAGGTAGTTTTCAATTTTTCATGTCTCTCTCGTTTCCTCTTATCAATGAGTTTCTATTTTCTCCCTCCTCTCTGACCATTGCAGAAGGAAACAAAAATAAATGTTTTAAACCGTTCCTGAATGGACACTGGGAATATTTCTGTAGTGATGTATTAGCAAAGTCGTATTTTTAGTGCTGTATTGTCAAGACTAAAAATATCCCACTGCAGTGCATCCTTTTTATAGGGCTTTGTGTGTGCGCGCGTGTGTGCTGAATGTTGTACAAGTTTGCACCAGTGTGTAAAGGTCTGGCTTTGTACTACTGCAGCGGTTGCCTCCCCGTCGCAGCTGGACTCCATTAGGCCTCGAAAATTAAAGTAATCCTGGTTAAGAAAGGAGAAAAAGGAAAAAAAAAAATAATTAATCAATCTCGCGGAGCCGTGTTTCCCCAGCTGAGCCTGGATACCTGCGTGGCAGCCCCGTTTTGAGGGACTCCAGCAGCCCGGGTTTTGCGTGGGCCGGCAGCATGCCGCGGGCGGTGGTTTTGCCGTTGCGTTGCTGCTGCGGAGGGTGTTCCCCTGCCGCCGCGCGGGACTGGTGGAGTTAACTGGGAGGGCCTGGCTGCGGGTTGCAGTCACCCGGTGGGTTCCTGCTCATTTTTCGTGTTCGGGGAGCCCTCCGGGGCCGCGCCGTGCTGCTGAGCGGGAGCGTGTGTGTAGCTGGGAGCGGGCTGGATACTTTATGTTTTCAGAGGAATTTTCGACCTTTCTGCTGTTTCTGTCTCCTTCAATTAACTGTGTTTGTAACGGGGAGAACCAAAGGTGGGAGCTGGGCTGAGAAGCTGCCTCCCCTCCGTCCCCCCGCGGCCAGCGTGGGGGGACCCCCGCTCCGAGGGCTGTTCCCCCCGAGCCGCGATGGGAGGCGACTCCGTCTCTCTCCCGCCCGTGATTGATACAGCCGTTTCCAAATATAATTTGCTCGCCGGTTCGCATCCGCAGATACCCTGGGGAGCGCTGCGGCCGTCTCTCTGGCCCCCAGGAACAGCCTTTGCAGGTCACAGGTAGCGGGGTGCTGCGGACTGCCGGGGGGACCCGACGGCCGGTCCCGCAGCGCCGTGCGCATGGCACGCAGCGTTTTATGAACTGATGTGTCTCACGCTCCAGCCAGGCGAGAGCGTTCCCCCACCGCCCGCCCCTCCGGCGGCTTGTCTCCTCTGAGTCACTCGCCGCTTTACTCGCGGGTGCCTCGCTTTACTGTCTGCTGCCGTCTGGAGAGCCGCAGCCTTTCAGCATCCTGTAGAGCAGTTCAGCGAAAGCAGTAATTAGGGCCCGTAAAAATTTATTTTATTAGCGAGAAGTGTTGGTGGGTAATTGGCCATAATTTGAACCCAGCCAGATTGGAGATTAATAAAAAAAAAAACCAAAAAACACTAAAAAAAAAAAAAAAATCATAGAGATCTTTTTACCAGAAACGCCAGGGCTGTTACTTGCAAACCTTTTCCGAGGCGGGTGGGACGGGACGGGACGGCGGCTGCTGCGGGAGAGGGCGGTCGGCAGCGAGCGCCTGTGCTGTACCCGTCCTTGAGGGTGTTTGACACTGGCATGGGAAGAAAGGAAAACTTGTTTTCCAAGAACTCTGCTCTTTCTCAGCTTGATAAGCATTTAAAATAAAAGCTGCACAATTGGAATTGGCAGAGCATCCTCATTCTTTTGTCTGTCTGTTTATTTTTTTCCCCCCCCTCATCCCTCGACATGTGCGCTACAGCCCACGGTTACTACACCCCGCAGAACCACAGGCCTGGAGCTCTGCAGGCGCGCGCCGAGCTCTGCCCACCCCCAGCCTGGCTCTTTGAAGCCTGGCAGAGCAGCAGAGATCCGGCTCCGTCCCCGGTCGGGCCCCGACCTTGGCAGCCTCCTGCTATCCAGGGCACTGAAGTATTTGACAAAACGTACGTTTTCAGCCCCTTTCGGTTCCCCCTTCGCTCGCGGGGCGGCAAACCCGGGGCTCTGCCTGGAGCCGGAGCGGTGGTTTTGGACCCGGGCTGTGACCACGCTATACCGACCCGTTCGCTTTGGTATTTATAGACTTTGTTAGGTGGCCAAAGCGTCAGAGCGGGGAGCGGTCTGACGGCCGATGGCTGCATCCTGCGCGCTCATCGCGACGGCTGGTGTCAGCGATTGGAGAATTAACCGCTCCACTCAGGGAGTAAGGAAGAGCCAAGCCCCTGCACACATGTCACGCTCCGTTACCGCTGGGTGAATCAGAGCGGGGAGTTACTTCAGGTTACTAGTCCTGGTCGTTGCTTTGGTGTAAGGGTTGGGGATGTTGCTTCAGGTTAGTAGTGCTTGTTTTTTGTTTGGCAGCCCGGGCTGGAACCTGGTGTAACTGTTTCCCAAAGAATATTTTTGGTTTTAAAACTGAAGGTCAGCAGTTCGCAAGTGCTGCGCTTGCAGCCAACTCTGTGGTTCGCCTTGTGCCACCGGGCCAGCAGCACTTGAGATCCTGATCAATTGATCTGCAACAATATGAAACCACGAAGGGTGACTGCCAGTTAAAACTCCCGTTCTCGCCCCATTTTCCCCACCCAAAGTGTCTTTCTGCCCATATCCCCTTTCTCGCTGCCTGTCTCCCTCCCTCCCTTTCGGCTGTGTATTGGAGTTTTTGTCTATCTTTTTCCATCTCTCTGTCTCTTTTCATAACAGTTTTTAATAATGTTTTAGTTAGTTCCAGCCTTTTCCCTCAATGGATCCCATTGGGAAAATGCATTTGAAAGGAACAGTTATACACTTCCCTTCCTTTGAAACTCTGTTGGCACCTTTTCCAGTGCAGTAAACCATACAACATGGATTTTCAAAGTTTCCAAACACAGACATGCTGGCGTTAAATTTATGAAAAAATATTTTATTCGGCTGTATAGTAACTATGAGTCTCTGAGCTGCTGGTCACAGTGAAATCGAAGCTCGCTTTGGAACTGCAACAGGTTTTCAAATCTCTGCAGGAAACGTAGCGGCGCTGGCTGTACGGGAGCCCGCAGCTCCCTCGCGCCCGCCCGGCGGGAGATGTAGCAGCAAACGAAGGGGGTGCTGGGGCACCCCGGGGCTGAGCCCACCGCCCTCGGGCGCAGCCTTTCCCTGCGGACAGCCCTGCTGGGGAACGGTGCAGCAGCGGTAGCTGCAGGGAACTTCACGGTCATGCCAATCCCATCTCAAATCACAGGGGGAAAAGAGGAATTTGGCGTTAAAACCGTTCTGTCTTATGCTTGTTAATGAATGTAGAAGGTTCAGGCTTTTTAGTTACTGAGTCCCGTGGCGGGGGGCTCGCTAGCGGGTGTGAGTGTGCCTGCAGCCTGCGCGGGGTTTTGGGACCTGTGGCTCCGGCTACATGTAACTTGTTGGAGCACTGAGATCATATTTTCTATATGGGGGCTCGGATGTTAAACTTCCTGGAATGGTTTCTCTGTGTGCTGTGGGTTTGTGCCTGTGGTCTCAGCCCTTCCCGTAGGGAATTGCTCGCTTGACACCTGAGAACCTCCCTTTGTGTGGCACCGCTCACGGCAGATTTTTTCCGAATTTCCACAGAAGATCACGGCCCCCATTCACCACGAGAGGTCGGGGGGGTGAATCTGGCCGTATCCTTGTGAGTACCGCTGCGAGGGGTTGTTTCCAAACACAGCGAGTTTTGGAGCCTGTGCTCGACAGCGCTTGCATGCGCTTGAGGTGTGGTATAATGCAGATAAGGCCGCCTGTGACAGATGAGATGATGACGTGGCAAAGAGGTCCTGGCCTCGATTTCCCTGTTGTCTTTTGTAAGATTCCTTTCCCTTTGTATGGGAGTTTTCCAGAGAAGTCGCTGATTAAGTGTTATCGTCATGCTCGGTGCCGCATGGAGCATTAGGAAGAGTGAGAAGGTTCAGGTCCAAACAATTGGATAGCGTAAAATCGCTGGCTTCTGTCTTAAAGCATCTCGGGTTTGGATGTCTTTCTGCATGGTATCTCTAATGCGTATAGATGGGGAATTAAGCTTAGTAAAATAACAGGTTTTCTAGTTTTTTGGATGCTCAGCTTGAGATGCAGGAGATGGAGTTCTCCTAAAAACGTAGTCCTTCAGGAACTGCATCTGTTTCTAGCCAAAGCAGAGCTGCCCACTGCCTGCGAATTTCATCCCCTCCGTGTCACCCTGGCCAGCCAACAAGTGAGGGACAGACAAATACCGACCGCGTGTGTTAAGAGTGGTTAAGGTGACTCTTGAATCCCCCTGGAAGTTCATGAGCAAGGCAAAGGCAATATCTAGTTCCCCAGTGTTGCGCTGAGCTGTCTTAATCCCCAAAACATTACCGTGTCCTGCAGCCCTAAACCTTACCGAACGCGTGCGCGTTTCAGCACATCAGGAGGTTCGGTAAGAGGGTCTCTACTGAGTTAATTTTCTGTGTCGACTGAGAATGGTAACCCGAGGGGAGGAAAGTGGTATGTCGTTAGGACTACCTTATAATGCGTACGTGTGATGGAGTTAACTTGAAGTTGCATTAGACAGCTCTAAGTCTGGTGTTCCTGACCTTTGAGCGCTTGACTTTGTGTTCATGTAACGGTTTTTGTATGTGTAATTCCCATCATTTTTAGAAAAGCGAGCTCCCCCACGGAACGGGACTGACCTCATCTGGGGTCCTCGGCTGGCGCGTAAATCTAATCTAGGTTCACCACACAAGCCTCTGCCGCGGCAGGAACGCTGGACGCGCGGGGCTGTTACCCTCCGTGCACACCAGAGGCTGGGGAGAGCAACCGCTGATGGTGCCAGCAGAGGAGCCCGGGGGGCCTGGAGAACAGGCTGCTACGCTGTCACCTGGCTTGTGCTGCTTTGGTCCCCCTTTCTACCTGCTTTTCCCTCTCCGCTCTCTCACCTGGCTTCATTTCTTCTTCCCTCATCTACCCGAGCAGATGAACCAGCTGCTGCTTCGGTTGCAGTGGCACGTGAGAGCTGTCTGATAATGACCGCTCAGATTTCCACAGGCTTGGCAAAGCAGGGGCGGACGGACGGTGGCAGAAGGCACACCCAGACTCCGCCGCCGTCCCCTGCCAAACTTCTGGTTCCTGCTCCAAAGTGTGAAGGTGCTAGGGATTTCGCTGAAATGGTCGAAGAATTTTTAACTTGAGAAGAACAATATATTTTCCCTAACCTCATTCTGGCAAATGGCTGAACCTTTGTAGATGAAATTTTCCCAATAAATTTAGCTCGAAGAAAGCTTTTGGCGTGAAAGGTTGCAGCCTAAATGGTTAAAGTTGGCAAAAGTTGTTAAGAACTAAAAACAGGGTCTTATAATGGAAAGTGTTAGGTAAGCTTCACTGTAGGCACAGCGGCTGGGCTGTGCCCCCTCTCCGAGGGGTGTCCTGCTGCTGGGGGTGCCGCCGGCATCAGCGGGGCAAGGCTGGAGGGACTGAGCGGGGCGCCTGGAGGTGGCCGGGGGCTGGAGCGGGAGTGTGAGGAGGCAGTTCAGGCCTGCGGGCATCAGATGAGGGCCCTGGGATGGGATGCACTGCCTCCCTGGAGTAAGAGGTGGCGGGGGGCGGGGGAAGGTATGGGTTTCGCTTTGCATTTTAGCATTTGCTTTGCAAACTGACACACTGGCGCTCTGGTCCCTCAGGAAGCTGTAAAAGAAGAGCCGGGCAAACGAGTGAATGTGTTGAAACGGAAGCTCCGCACTTCGCTGTTCCTGCCCCATCAAAGGCTGCTTTCTCCGAACGCGCCTGTCTGCAAGCGCTTTCTCTCATTAACTTTTACTCCAGGCTTGAAGCGCTCACCAAGGTTCACACCAGAGGGGGCATGTTCCAGGCTGTCTGTTCGCATTTGCTGCCAAAGACATGCCCACCTCCAGCACGAGGAGGGGGTGTGCGTGTGTGGAAAAGACTGCCTTTTATTTGCTGCAATTGTCCTGGTGAAACTTCACTCGGGGGCTGGAGTAAATCTCTTGGGAAGCCCTGTTCACACCTCCTCCCCTGTTGTAAATAACATCTGACACAATTATGGTTGGGCGCATGCAGCTCCTGGGTGGGATGCTAGTAGCAGCTTGCCATGCCTGCTGCGGGGCGCCGAGCCGGGCTCCCATGGCAGCGCGCTCCCCCGAGCACATGTGCCGAGGAGCCTGATTTCCTCGCTGGCCCTTTCGGGGTGAGGTTCAGGGCTCTGGCTGTGCAGATGGCTCCTTCAAGAAGGGATGAAAGATCTGTGCAGACAGAGGATACGCCGTCAGGGATTTTCTTGTACAGCGCTGCGTCGTCCTGCCTTACTGCAGTGCGCCTAATGCTATTTTACGTTTCCATCATCCACATTTTTTTCTTCTTTGGGTGCGGCGTTCCCTGTTTTGTCTGGATGCCCTCCGTGTGTACCGAGCCCTGCTCGCCTTTGGACCCTTTCGCTGGTGCAGCCGCTTCAGTCCCGTCCCACACACGCATCCTATAGCAATATTCCTTCCGCAGCAAGAGGCAGCTGGAGCCAGGCTATATACGTGCTGATGAGCTGGCTTGCCAGCTTGGAGGGACGTACTTTCTTATGAGCTAGCCAGGAGTTATGTACATTTGGGTTTGTCAGCCTTTAAGCTGCCAGACAGGTCAAATTCGTGTAGCTGTCACTTGTTGACAGCAGAACCGGTGGCTCTGGGGATCGCGCAGAGCCTTGAGGCTAGCGAAGACTTTGCTGTGCCTGTGTCGTAAGTCCTAGCGTCAGCTCACGCGCTTGGAGCGGCTCGGATGAAGGCAGTGCTGAGAAATAATAGTTTCTCTGGCGATTCTGCAGGCTTTGCCAGTGTGGGTGAGACTGTAGGTGCCTTTGCTCCAGCTGTGACGGTCTGTCTGCCTGGGACTGGAGTGTCTCGATGCAAATGTCACGAGCGAAAGCTGGGACGTACATGGCTCCCCAGGCAGGAGGAGTGTTTCTGACACTGCGTGGGGGTGTTTCGCATCCAAAACTGACTCCTGCAGCCTTGCTGGGGCCAGGGGTGCAGAGCAGGATCCTGGCCCTGCCGGCTGGGTCAGGCACCCCAAGCGCGGAGGGAGAGCTCTGAGTGCTGCCTCGTGCAAGTGGAAATGGCTTCAATCTGTGTTTTGACTGATGGGTCTTTTCAGGAAATTTCTGAGAATAACATTTCTAAAAATGTCTGCTTCTTTCCACTGATATTTCCTGGAAAAGGCTGCAGTTAATTTTAAACCATTATCCTTTTCCCTTTTCAAGTGGAAATGGTTCTGTGCTTGTCCTCAAGGCTAATGTCATTCTTTCTCTCCTAGCCCGGGTTGCGTGGTGGGGAGGGATAGTGTGCCACTGCCCTGGCCTCCTCGTGCAGGACCTTTTGGTCTTCCAGGGCTGCAGAAATTGGGGTCCTGGGGGCACTCTGTGCACGTGTCTGCTTTCCCCGTCTCTCCCCGAGTTGCTTCACAATGATGTTCTTTGTCGGTGACTCCTGGCCGGTCCCGAGTACACAAGCAAGCCGCCTCTAAAGTCATTCCCTTGCCTAGCCTAAAGCTCTGTTTGTCGGGGTCAGGAAGGATATACTGAGCTGGTTATTGCACCCCTGGTGCAGGGATCCAGCCCTGCGCGTGGATCCTGGGCTTGGGGACGGTCAGAGCCGGAGGCGGCTCCCGGACCAGCCGGAGGGAGCTGGCAGCACCGAGCTGTCCTGGGCAGGCAGCCCCTTCGTGTCGGGCAGAGCACGGCTTCCCCTGTGGCTCTCCAGCAGGCTTGCTGCTTCGGGTGGGAATATGTCATTAATTTTTATACCTTCCCCTGTAAACCATCGACCCTTTTTATGATGTCATGAGGGATTCCTTAATTTTGCAGCTGCTTCCTGGTTACGTCAGAGAAGAGCCTCCCGTCCTAGAGCCCAGCGCTGCAGTCCAGGACGGCTGGAAACAAATGAAGTGTTGAATATCTAATGGCTTCCACAGGGAGAGCTGCTCCATCCTCCCCAGGCCCCCCGGCATTCCTCACCTCCTAAACCTCCCTCCCTCCCTCCATCGGACAAGACGGGGTTTCAGCACGGAGCAGAGGGAGCCGCGGGCTCCTGGGCGGCCCCGGCTGCTTTGGGAAGTTTGGGAACACGTGCAGCGAGTTCCCCAGTGCTGCTGCATGTCTGGGCGCTGTGGCCGAGACCCCCCCCCCGAGTCCTTTCTGCCTCTTTGCAGGGAGAGGTCGGTACAGGGAGGTGGATTGGGGGCATCCAGGTTATTACTGCGATCCGAAGGTCGCTTTGGGAGGGATTCAGCCCCGTGTGCTGCAGGTGGTGGTGTTCAGCGTGGCCGCAGGGCTGTGCTGGGAGAGCTGGGGCTGCCGTGGTGTTTGCTGCCTGCAAATTCAGAGTCAGGGAGCATCTTTCCAGGAAGACTGCCCATCGTTCCCAGGCTCTTTGCAGGGTATTAGCCAGGGCTGAGCGAGTGCCTCCAGGTTCCCAGGCTCTTTCGGGGGCAGATGAATGCGTGTGTGACTCGCCAGTTCCCAGCGGAGAACTGGGAGTGCCCGTGACTCACAGGTCCTCTTCGAGGGGGTGTCAGAGAAATGCCCCACAGCTGTGAGCATCCCCCTCACTTTCCTGCTTTATATTCCCGTCGGTTGTGTGCGGTCTCCACCGTGGGCAGGCAGCGCTAGATCAGCAGCGTGGCTCTCCTTACCCGCGTCCTGCAGACAGCCCCGTGCCGGTGGGCTGCCCTGTACCCCTGCCAATGCTGCGCT
This sequence comes from Pluvialis apricaria, assembly GCA_017639485.1. Lineage (NCBI taxonomy): Eukaryota > Metazoa > Chordata > Aves > Charadriiformes > Charadriidae > Pluvialis > Pluvialis apricaria. Next base: position 6,218,480 of record CM030024.1, read on the forward strand.
GCGTCTGGCGGCTGGTGACTCACGGGGAAAACACTTTTTGTGTCTGAGCGATAAGAGAGCAAACCAATTGCCTTCAGGTGGTGTCAGCTCGGCGGTGACCAGCCTCTGTCTTCTTCCCCGCAGGGCAGCAGCTGGCTGGTGAATCAGTTGTCTGTGCCGCTGAGCTGCTGACACATCAGGCGGGTGCCTTAGGCACAGCTCGCCCGCAGCCCCGCGCTCACCGAGCTCCTCCACCTCCTGCATCCCCTGGCCAGCCCATTATGTCATCCTCGGGATTGCGTCCGGAGACCCGTTCGTTTCTTTGATTGCCTTCGCGTATGGTCCTTTACCGTGTCACCGGGGAAGGTGGGTTCAGCTGTTGCTCCCTGGGAGCAAAGCGCATCCCTGCTGCGCTCTCTGCCTGCGCCGGGGCCACCCGCTGCCGGCACCGCTGCCTGGACCCACAGCTCGGGTTAGAACGGGGAGGCCGGCATGGAAACTGTCTCGCTGGAGTCCTCCCGACCCTTGGCTAGAGCAGTCCGGTTGCCTGAATCAGAGGAATCTGGTCTCCTTTGAGACTCTAACGCTTGTTGGCTGGTGTTGTTTTAACTGCGAAAGATTCAGCGCTCCTTGTGTCATGTTAGCTGGGATGGATGTGGGAGCATGTCTGCTGCGAGCTTGCGAGCTTGGGGGTTGCTGTGGCTCGCTTCCACCGCTGCCTAGAGCGTGCTCGGAGCGGAGCAGCTGGGAGCCCTCACTTCCAGCCCCCCTGCCCTGTCCCCGCGAGTGCCCCCCTGGCCGAGGCCACGTGGCCTGCGCTCGCTCTGCCCCGATTGTCTCTCGCAGGATTTCCTTCGGCACATGGCACTCGAGCGGCCGCGAGAAGCTTCCTCCAGCAAATCCCTCTCCTTGGAGGCGGCTGTCCCTTGCATCGCCTGCTCTTTTCCCATTCCCATTTCCTGTGGCTGGTTGCGTTGCCCTAATAGAGGTTTGGCATTGCTGTTTCGCACACCCTAGTGGGAGAGGGGATGTGTTTATCACTTTTCCTGGAGATTATCTGTTTAAGCACTCTCTGACAGTTACAATAACAAGGGCAGCGCGTTGTGTTTCCCAGCAAAAGGACACTCGCTGCTGAAAGATGTATAGCACTAATTAGAAATACATAACATCCGGCCACATGGCAGCCTTCTCCCGGCCGCTCCATTTCCTGAGCTCAGACGACTTTGACGACAGTTGGTTTATGTTTTCCATGAATATAATGTTCTCAGAGAAACACAAATTTCTCCCCGTTACAAAAGTCCCCATTCTCTCTGTCTCTCTCTCCCCCCCCCCCCTCCCCGCGCACCCTTCCCTCAGCGAAGCAGGTAGATTTATGACTGCAGAAAGCCTGGGTCGGATCCTGCTGCCGGTTGGGTCGGAGTGAAGCTCGCAGCCCCTGCGTGGGACGCAGCCGAGAGCCCAGGTAGGCGCTCGCAGAGGGCGCTGCGGCAGCCGTGCTGGCCGACCCACCCCGCTCCCCCGGCTCTCTGCAAAGGAAACTGCCTCTGGGTAGAAAAACAGCGCGCTCTGCGCAGGCCAGTACTCAGCTGGAGAAAAACCTCTCTTTCCTACATGTGAAGAAACAGGAGGATTCTTCTACAGCTCAGAGGGTTGTCGTGATCTTCAGAAAAACCTCCTGTCCCTGGTTCCCAGTTGCTTTTTCTCTGTGCTCGCAGTCTGATGCTCATCAGCTCCCATTTTTTCCATCCCATCCCCTTTCCCTCCTCTCTCTCTTGGGCTCCGCTTCGGAGCAGATAGCCTGGGCGCCAGTTGGAGGAGGCTGGGTCCAATCTCCAGGTTGCAGCAAGCAGCAGTGACTACTACAAGGACATTTTTTTGGAGGTCCCCGTGTGCCGGGTGGGAGCAGGGCAGTTGCTCTGTTGAGTGTAACGCGGGTTAGGTGTAAGGGCGGTTAGATGTAAAGGAGGTAGGAAGATGGAGCATGCTCAGGGAGGTGAAATCTTAGAAGGTCTGAGCTGCTGAAATGAATTCTTATTGAGTATGGAAAAACTGCTGTATTTCAGATGTTTATAGCTTGGCCAAGTGTGGACAGATTTCTAGTAGGACAGGAAAACTCTCTGTTAAAAAGGTTATTCTGCAGCAAAATCTCAGATCCCCTTTCCAGGATTTGCAGTTGCTAGATTAGCTCAAGGAAAAGGTTGTAAGTGTTTTTTTCTAGCAAGGGTAAGCCACTATCTTGTTTCCTAGCCTCATTCTCACAAGTAGCCGAACTGTTTTGGCTAAAAATTTCCGGAAGAATTCGGGCTGAGACAAGCACCCAGCATGGAAACTTCAGCCGCCGATAGTTAAAATCTGAGCCAACTGGAAAAAGGGTCTTATGAGTGGCTAGTGTCAGGCAGGCTTAATAACACGGTGCTCAAACCCTGCCTGCAAAAAACTGTCAGAGCTCATGTCCTGCTGCCCGATCCAGCATCTGGAGCCCTAACCTCCGCAGCGGGTTCGCAGAGGGCGGCAGGGCTCTCACTGATTTTTTCGGGTGCAGAAAGACAGATCTTCAAGGCAAACTCAGCCTGTGAAGTGTGGGGTAATGCAAATGACCCAGGCTGTTGGTTCAGGCTGCAAAGTGTTTGATGACATTCCTGCTTTAAAATACTCTGCCTGCTCCTTTCTAGCCCTGCGCAGCGTTGCACGTACCTCACGCTTTTGCTGGCATAGCTGATGTGGGGCTACAAGGGATCGATCCAGCTTGAGAAAGCTCCCGGAAGGTGGGTTTTTAGGTTGGCTCAGCTCCCTGCCGTGACTGCAGTGTGGCTCCACGGGCCACGTGTGGGTACGGCGGGTGGCGGTGCAGCGTTCGGCGAGGGTACGGGGTTACCCTGAGTCAGTCTTGGTTGCAACCGCTGCGAGTCCTGAAGCCCTGACCTTAGGCTGTGGTTTAACAAGTAGTTATTTAGGTAGCGGTGCCAGCTTTACCCACCCTCCGCTCCCCCCACACAGCGCCTTTGATGGCGATGGCACAGCTGAAAGGTGACATTTCTAACCCCGATGAGCTGCGTGATCCGGTTCACAGGGTGGCTGCGCAGGCGAGAGCTGAGAGGTGACAGGAGCCGTTTAACAGATGCTGGCATTAACGGGGACATTTGCCTGGTTGCAAGGGGAGAAGGTGGAGGGGGGAACGTGTTGTGGTTGTTGGTGCACAACCCGGTGTTGTGCTGGATGCTTTCCTGCAGAGGATCACTGCTGCGGCTGCTGGTGGCACGGAGGAGACATGTCTCTGACCACCTCGGGGCCCACCACCTCGGGCCAGCTTCTTTTGTGTGTGATTTCTGTCCGTAGTCTGTCTGACCACCTTCGCACCACACCCCGGCTGGGTGTGAGTACAGGAGGGTTATCTGATTACAGCCTAATTTTGGGGGTTCACGGGAGGAAGTGGAGTGTGGGTTTGTGGCAGCGTTAGCTCACGAGATGCCATCGATGCCAATGTCTCTGGCACCGGGCTTTTGGTGGCTGCCTGCAGGGACAGGATGCGGGGTCCCCTGTGGACCTGGAGCTGTAGTTCTGCTTCTCCTGCACTCACTGCGGATCTGGGGAGACACATCTGGGAATTACAGGGTTTCCCCTGAGCTGGGCAGTCAGGATCTCTCTGCCTGCTCTTGTTGGTCTGTGGCAGCTGATGTCCCCAGCGTATACTAGTGCTGTTCAACTGCAGGGACAGGAATCACCTAAGCGTCACTCCAGCCTCCAGGAAACATCTCTTCCCATGAAGTTTGTGTCTTAATGCGTTGTGCATTACTGGCAAGCACAGACCATCGCTCAGCTCAGAGGTAATGACGCCCCGTGGGCTCCAAGAGCAGATTTATTGCTCCAACACCCACTGCGGCATATTTTCTGCAGAGCTGTTTTCTCTTAGTGCCAGGGTGGGCTCAGCCACTTCGTGCTGTGGGCGAGAGACCTCGCTGGGGATGCAGAGAGGTAGTTTCCTTACTGCTCATCACTCGACACACTCCACAAGTTAAATTAGACTCATTTCATGAGTGCTTTGCCCTTTGCTTGTACTCTCACCTTGACTGTCTTCTGCGGCATGGGCAGCCAGGGGTAGCCCGGGGTCTGCCACCGCCACTGGGTCACGCAGTCGTGGTCGCTGGCTCCGAGCTCCCAGCTCAGTGGACGCCGAGGCTCCCTGCTTCCCGAGGAAAGTGGTGAAAAGGCACAAAGAGGTTTCTTCTTATTTATGGTGCTTTCCTCTTTTGTCCTACAATTAGGTTTTTAAGAGCCTTTGCTGGCAAGGCTGGGAGCTGGAGCTCTGGTGTACGTTCAGGGGTCTTGAACAGGCACCCACCATGCTCTTACCTGCACGCTTGTCCTTCCCTGCCGGGTTTTTGGGCTGGAGGAGCCTCCTTGAAATGAGGCTGACAAACTTGGCCAGGGAATGAACTTTCAGGACCGGGGAAGTTTTGTGTAAGTTAATGATGAGATGATAACGCCCACGGTAGGTGAGCTGGAACCGTGGGGAAATGACCCTTAAATTTGAGTGTCGTGTTCCTCTTACCTGCACAGTGGGCGCCTTTGTGGGCTGTACTGAGGCTGAGCATTGTTGCAGTACATCGAAGCACCATGGCTTTGTGTAAACTGGGTGTGAGCCGGTGGGCACGTGGTGCACGTCTGTAGCGATACAAGATGTTTGGTGGGGCTGTGGCTGTGGTGTTTAGTTGGAGTGAGTGGGTCATGGGTGGCTCTACCTGCGACAGCAACATTTTTACTCTCTTTTGGGTGTTTAATGTTTTATGGGGAACTTGTAGCCTACAAGAAGAGCTGCTGGTGGCAGTGGGAAAGGCTGAGGTCCTGGTACCAAGCCTGGCCATGACCACCACAGAGCACTGCTCCGGTGCTTGGAGCCGATCTCTGAAATGCATTGGCGCTGTGCAGTGTTTGTGACCCTCAGCATCACGAAAGCCTTTTAATCTTTGCTTTTTTTTTGGAGGGGGAGCACTTAGCTTTTGTACCAGCCCAGTTTGGGGGTGACTGCGAGCCTGGCTTGAGCACAGTGCCCAAAGTCCCAGGGGTGCTGCCCACCCAAAGCACGGGGGTGCTTGCTGAAATGCCCAGAGCTGGGACTTGCCAGGCTCAGGTGCAGCAGCGTGACAGCCACCGTCTTCTTGTGTGCCCGTTTAAGACAAGAAGTGAAGAGAGTCCAGCATCTCACCCGAGTGCCGGAGGAGGCAACGCGGGGAAGATGGCTGCAATTTCTTGAACTGGACTGTAGCCAGAGCATTGGGACTAACACTCTTAATTGTGGGAAAGGCTTCATGAAAGAGATTTACTGTCCCAGAGTGGTCACATCTTTAGTTTTATGTTTCCTCCAAAAGTTGACAGCCTCTGCAGTACGGCACTTCCTACCATTGCTCTGCGGCATCGGCTCAGTCCTGGCTCTGGGAGCCCAATGAGCACCCTCATTTATCTATGAGGCACCTCTGGTGCCGCCCTGGGTTACCCTCAGTGGCCTCTTTGCCGGATGCTGAACTCATTGGCCGCTGTAAGAGCTAGCCAAATCAAGCCTACACATCTTCCTCCTATTTTTTTTCTTATATTTCCTAGGTGTGTTTTAGTGTTTTTCTGGTTGTTTTTAACCTCCCTCCCCATTGCTCTGAAATAATTTGCACTTAAAAACCCCCTGTTTGTTCTCTGCGCCTCGGGCGTTTTGCTGGCTGGAATGGGGTCTCAATGTCTTGCTTTAATCCTCTTGGCCTTTGCTCAAAAGCCCTGGTCTGCCACATCAGGGGAGTTCAGCTTCCAACACCTTCTCCTTGCCCGCGTGCAGCTGATGCTCGTGTCTGCGGCGGAGGTGCCTGGAAGCCGGGGCTCCACGGGGACCCTCCCTCCCCATCCCGGTGCTGGGGATTTGCTCGCACGGGTACCGCTTTGGAGTCATTACCTACATATTTGTGTTCGCTGTGCAAATCCTTTGCCTGGCTTGCGGCAGCTTTTCTCGCAGTGGCTGCCCGTCTGCAGGGCAAGGACTGGAAGCCCTGGTCCTGCAGCAGGTGATGTGCGAGCAGGCAAGGTTGCTGTGCCAGAGCAGCCTGCACAGAGCAAAGGGGCACGGGCTGGTAGGAAAACCCCGAGCGGTGCGGGTGCATCCCGTCCCACCGGGCAGCAGCTCTGCTCACCCCTGCAGGGTGCTTCTCTGCCTCCCTCCAGGCAAACCCCCGGGCAGCCATTCCCTCCCATGTCTCAAGGGAGGATGTGAATTGAGAGCAGAGGGGATTCGAAGGGCGGAGGATGCCCATAAGGCTTAAAAAATCTTCTGCGAGGAGGCAGCGCGCTGCCCGAGCGAGCGAGCGCGGACAGCCTGGCGTGCCCCACGGTGCTCTCGGCCTCGCTAAATGTAACCCACACCCCGCTCCAGGCAGTTCCCTCGAGCCAGCTCCCCGCTGCTCTCAGCAGCCTCAGAAGTGGTTTCTGGCTGGGTGTAGATGTGCCGGGGGGATTTGCTCTCACTCCGAGCCGGCTGTGTTTGGAAGAGCTGTGGTCGTGTGGCATCTACTTGAGTAACAGCTTCAATTAAGCTCTCTTGACAAGCTGTTGTGTGACTGGTGAACTAATGGGAGGAGCCCCCTCCTCAGCTGCTGAGGTTAAAACTCCAGCAGGGACAAAGATCAAACATGCAGCTAATTACCCTTTTAACACTTAAACATATCCCCCTCCTTCAGGGGAAGGCATCAGCTCCAAGCTTCTGTGCTGGGAGCCCTGAGTGCCGGCTCGGGCTGGGCTGGCTCAGCATGCGAGGTAGTGTCGGACATGACGTGGGCAGTGTGACTGCAGCCTCTTCCCGCTCCAGAGCGGCTACTCATCACCTTTTCCCCCCCTCTACGTGGAGCAATTGAGTCCAGGAGAGGCGTGAGCTGGGGAATCGCCCACCCCTGCAGCGATCCGTGCTCCATGCGGGATGCGGAATGGGAGGCTACGAAGGCAAAGCACGAAGGAGCGTCTGACCTGCTTCCCGCTGAACCCTTTCTCTGTCTCCTAGAGTGTGTCTCTGAAGACTGCCGCTCTGTCATCCAGGAACAGGCCACGGCCCTGGGGCTCTCCATGTTTGCACTCTTGGTGAGGAGGTGCACCAACCTGCTGAGGGAATGCGTGCAAGGTAAGGGGTTACCGGCAGGAGCCATGCAGCTGCCCGCGAGGCAGCCCGGTGGGGTTCAGGCCCTTGTTCCTTGCTATTTTGTACACCTCTTCCCCTCTGCTGGGGCCCTTGGATTCTCCCCCAGCATCCCACGCTCTGCCCAGGTTATGGCTGGATCACCTGGCAGGAAAGCCCCTGATGTGTGCAGGCAGAAACATTTGGAAGAAAGGGATGGACTCAGGGCATGCTTTCTGCCAGCTGTTGGGAAACTTCCCAAAACCTGGGACCTCAGAATCCTATTTCTATGACTGATGCAGTGGCACCATGCTGCCCTCAATAAAAGGGATCACAGACATCCCACTTTGCCCCCCAGGCCAGTCCGTGCAGGGAGAACAGGTCTGTCTTTGCGCTTGCTGTGGGTTATGGCTTTTCCCTTGTGCGTCCAAGGCTGGGATGTTTGGATCCGTGTTGTGCATCCCCTGTCCCTGCCTGAGCCTGGCTTCTGGCTGCGGTGAGCTGCCTCAGCTCTCACATCTTGTATTTGCAGTTCAGCCACGAGAGGTGGAGCAGGAGGATGAGGAGGACGACGTCAAGGTCTCTGCCTTGCCCCAGGACCTGAAGGAGCTGCTCCCCAGTGTGAAGGTCTGGTCGGACTGGATGCTTGGCCACCCGGACACCTGGAATCCTCCTCCGACCTCTCTTGAGCTCCCCAAACAGTACGTGAATCCTCTGGTCTGTCTTCTGGTGTCCGCTCCCTCCCTGGGCTCCTTGTGCCACCTTTCCCCCTCGCTCGTGCTTACTCCTGGCTGTGGCACCCGGGAGGGGCTCACCGCGCAGGGGATGTTTGGTGGGGACTTGTCACCCTTGGTGACACAGTGACTTTCTTCATTGACGCGTGGGTGGGGGTGAAGTGTCTGAGGGGGCCTGGCGGGTGCCCTTTGCTTCCGTGTGTTTGAAAATGTCCCATGAGCTGGATTTTCACCTTCTGCTTAGGATGTGCATCTGCTTTTGTTGGGATACGTCTCCTTTACGCGCTCTGCTGGCCCAGCCAGCTCAACAGGCAGGGCCTTCCTCTCTGCAAGAGGGAAGTCCGTCTCCAGCACGAGCGTTTTGTTGCCTTTTTTTGACTGAATCAGGCCAACCTCGGTCAGGCTGGGCTGGCCCGGAGCAGCTTGCCTGTTCCTGGAGCTCTGAAAGTCGCCTCCCTCCTGCTTCAGAAACAGCTTGTCTCTACCCCTGCGACACACAAAAGGGTTAATTTTCTAAACTGGCCGATTCCAGCCCATTAGTCCATAATGCGGACTAGGCAATTTGCATATTTTTGGACAGAAAACCGAGTGAAGGGGCCAAGTATGGAGTATGCGAAACAGTGTCTGAGCATGCTCCGTAGCTGCTTTCCCGCAGGATTTTCCATCTGCCTCCGGTACTCCGGATCCAGAGCCTGAAATCACGTCTTATTGTTAATCCAAAGGAGCCAGAACCCAGGGTGATGGGAAGGCGCATTAAGAGTAATCCAGCAAAGTGGCTTAACCATTAATGGGTCCCCGCTCCGTGCGTCAGGTCCAGTCCTGCTCTCCTAGTTTATTGCCTCTTACTCCAGTTCTTTTTCATTTGGCTGAGGAAATGGAAATCTCACACAGGAAGTTCTGGGCCTCATTTTGTGGAGATGGAGTCTGTTTTCTGTTTGTCGGCTGCTCGGTGTGGGACCGCTGCCTGCTCATGTGAACTGCTGCCCATCTTTGGGCAGGAACTCAAACTGGGATCTGTCACGTGAACCCCTGTGCACCAATCCCCCCCTTCCCCTCGCGCTGCCTGCGCAGGGAGCTGCTGAGCCCTTGGCGACGGGCAGCCTCGAGATGGAATTTCTGATTGGGTTCACGCAGCCAGCGCTCGGCGCCTTCCCCGGGACGAGCTGCCTCCCCCTCCTGCGGGGCACGGGGCTGCCTCCCCCCCGGGGCTGCCGGAGCAGGTGCGGGCTCCTGCTTGCCCGTCGAGGCCGGAGAAGGTGGTGGTGGTGGTGGTGGCAGCTCACCCCGTGGCATGGCAGCGCATGGACCTTTGGGGAGCAGTGGGTATGGGTTGGGGGGGCTCTACTCCGCAAGGTGTTGGTGTGCTTAGCGGAGGAACGGGGGTCTTCATCTTGTAGCAGAGGCCCAACTGCTTCCTGACCTTGCCCTCTCCACAGAGGGCGGCTGAGCAGCCCCCAGCCTTACTCCAGGGCATGGACAACCTTCCTCATGTTGGCTCCCAGCTCCTCCACCCTGCTGCTCTTCGGCTCACCCAGAGAATCTGTCATATCCACGGCGAGGAGACGGGCTGCTCTTCCAGCCCAGACCTCTTGTGTTGACCCAGCATTGCGTGGCCGGGTGTTGGTGGTCCGGGACTCTGGGATGGCAGCAGCTGAGCTTCCCTGGAGGTGCAGGCAGTGATGAGTAGCAGGGAACTGGCTCTGCTCTTGGGCACGACCTGGGACCTGCAACGTTTTCGCTGGCAGTGGGAAAGGAAAAGGGGAGCACTGGGTTAGCGTTTCAGCTCTCTATTGACACAAGTCTTCTGTGTGGCCTGGGGCTGTTCGGTAACCAGGTAGAGTCACCGAGTCTGGGGGTTTAGATAGGAGCAGCTTCAAAGAAGATTAGAAGTAAAACATGGGTCAGAGCAGCAGGCGTGTTGGAGTAAGCCAAGGTTTATGGGCAGGGTGAGCTCGGGAGCAGGGAGAGCATGTGAGGAGCAAGTGCGGATGCCAAGTTGCAGAACTGAGTAAGGGGCCTGCGCCTTTCGATGTGTGCTCCGTGCCTCACGGTGGTGGGACATCCTGTGAGGTCCCCAGTGGTGCCGATGGAGAGGCTGGTTGGACACGCTGAAACCACCTCCCAGCGCTCTGCAGCCATCGCTTTCATCGCCCACTCCTGATGGCGTGGGCACAGAAAAGGGACAGTCAAAAGAGCCCTGAAGCACAGAAGCACCCTGCAAGGATGCCATGAACGTGCTAGAGCTTCTGGAAAAAGACAGGCCCCGTACCCACCTGGCAGCCCACTAGGAGCAAAGGCCTGGCCCAGAGCTTGCATCAAAGTGCAGCTCGTCCGGGGCCAGCGCCGCTGCCAGAATGACGGCCTGGGCTCGGGGCCAGCGGGGCAGCTTGTCAAGACTCCGCCAGAGCCTCGGGCCCGGGCTGCCGGGGGCTATACATCCCAAAGCCTCCGCTCAACACTGCGTTCGCCATGTTCGCGATCGCTCGTTCTTAGTAAGGGAGAGAGCCGGGGTTGGGGGGGGGGGGGGGGGACGGGGGACGGACACACTTTGAGAACGTCTAAACTCAGCCCAGCTGTGGCAGTTGGTTTATTGCTTTCAGCTGGTACTTGAACCCGGGTCCTGGTCTTGGAGTCTTTCCCAGGTTTAATCCCCGGAGCTTTCTCTGCAGCTGTATGACACTGCGCTGACCCCGAATGAGGATAGGAAAATAGAAACGGTGCCAAGCCAGAGTCTCTTTTTCATTTGGAGTCTGGCTGTCTGCCCATGACCAGGGTTACATAATGGGAAACATAGCCGGGGCTCTGGAGAGCCCGCGTTTCACCACGCTGCCCAGACCTTCGCGTTCTGATGCTATATATCTTCCTAATTGTAGCTCGGATGCATTTATCACACTGCTGGATTTGAGTCCTTTACAATATAAAAAAAAAAAAAAAACACCAAAAAAACCCAACCAGGAAAAAAAAAAAACCAAAAAAACGCCCACCCAACCCATCCCGCACCAAATTCCTCAGCTCGCTGCTTTCCCCCTTGGACAGAGGCGGAGGGAAAGGTGTGAGGGTGAGCGCCGGCGAAACCCGGCGCGCAGCTGCGAGCTGTGCGGGAGTGGGCTCTGGGCAGCGGGATGGGAGGCTGTGTATTCAGCGTCCTTTTCTCGGCAGGGGGTTTGGGAATGAGCCCTGGCTCCTGGCAGGTATCCTCTCCCTACCTGGGGGCTCAGCGGTTCCGGATTCAACCCAAATGAGAAGCTACACCTTTTCCCCAAACGTCTCTCCTTGGTATAGCGCGCTCATCCACCTCCTGGCCACACCTGCACGGTCACTGTGGCTCAGGGGATGCTCTGGGACATGTTCTCAGGCCAGCAGGCCATAGAGAGGTGACAGGCTGCCTGGATCCCTCTCTTGGGGCTGCAGTGTGTATCTGAGATCCTTTGCTTCTACGTGTTTGGGAGAGCGGCTCAGCGAGTTTTCCGCGGCTCTTTTCTTGGGTGTTTCCAGGATAGGAGCTAAACCTGACCATGGATATCTCTGCTTCAGAGCAGCAGTGTCCTGTGGCTCGGGGATTCTGTGTTCCCAGGTCTTTTAGCTGCAAGCAACAGTCACTTCTGCATCTTAAAATTAATTTATATCTGTGTGTTTCATGGCAAACGTTGCGTTGAGGTCTGAACAGGCGGTCATTTAAAGCAGTTGCATTGCCATGCGAGTGGGTTGGAGCAGCGTCTTTGAGACCAACTGTCCCCAGGAGTAATTTGCAGAGATTGTGGGGTAGAAGCGGGGAGTCCTGGGCAGAGGGGAGCAGGGTGGATCTCCTCAGGCAGAGATATTAGCAGCAGATGGGGCGAAAGGCAGATCTCCAAGGAGACTGCTGTCGTTCAAGCGAATCCATCTCCTTTTGGGACATACGGCTGAGGTGGATGAAGAGGGCTGGGCACCGGAGAGCAAAGCTTCTCCTTGCTCTGCTTTGGTGCCGCAATGAATCCATTGCTAAACGAAGCACAAGAATTGGTGGGGAAGCCACTGGCTAGACAGACAAACTGCTGCGGGGCTGACCCTGGCGAATCTGCGCTCCTTCCACGCTGGAGCGAAGGGCCTCTCGGTTTGTGGAGACTGTCTGCAAGCATTTAAAAATGGTTAATTTAAACCAAGTATTAAATTAAATCCAAAAGCTCTGAGCACATTCGAGAGCTTACCTTCCCAGAGAGATCTGCCAGATCGCTCTCATCACATCGCTCTTGCGGAGAAGTGTCACTGAGATGGCAGCTCCCACTGGGAGAGATGGACAGAGTCTTGGACAGGGGTGCCAAGACCTTACTGGAGTTTGCCGGAGACTAAATGGAAAATCCCTTTTGCAGATCACAGCCTTTAGTTAGTAATGTTGGCCACCAGAGTTTCCCTATCGAGACATCAAAGCGAGGATTCGGAGGTGTCTCGGTAGTGTAAACCTGGCTGAGATTGAAGGTAAAATTGAGCGAAGCAGAAGCCAAAATGCTCCATGGAGAAGGGGGCTGTGGCAAAGCAGGGGCTGGCTGGGAGGAGACTGCACCTCTCCCAGGGAGGAGAGCGTCCTGCTAACTCCTAAGGCAGGTTCCCAGGAGAGGAACGGGTTTACGGATTCCTGGCTGGCCAAAGGGACCGCCGCGTGCAGGGCAGAGTGGGGGAAATCATTGGGGCAGAGGGGCCGTGACCCACCATGTCCCTGCTCTGGGCAGCTGTATCTGAGTCCAGAGCAAGGTTGGTGAACGTCTTTTGGGAAGAGCTCTCACCTCCAACCCCCCTTTTGTTCCTTGCAGAGGAGCTGCTGTTGGTTCGGTGTCCCCTGGGTACGGCGGTGCAGGAGCTGGGGTGGGCACCGGGAGCCGGTGGGTGCGTGTCGCCTGGTCCCGGGAGCGCGCGCGCGAGAGCCCGAGGCGTTTGCCATCTGCACGGCAGCACGGCTCTTGGCGGCCGGGGAACACAATGCAGGGCTTCTTCTGCGCCGCGCTTTCCGGGTTTGTTCTGCAGCTGTGGAGTTTGAATGTTAGTGTTTAAACAAGCTGGTATTACACAGGAAATGGCCACCTCCACAGGCCCCCGCAGGCTCATAACATGGGGTCATTGTGCTTGATATTAATCACCAGGCAGCCCGCGCGCCCCGGTGAAGATGGTGGCTCACACCGGAGCCCCGCAGCAACACCGTGGCCGGCGGGGATTCGGCGAGCATCAGGCTCGCCCCGGCACCCTCTGCTCTCCCGACACTTCGGTGCGTGCCTTTTGCCTCCCGGTGATGCGTGCCCATCGTGGGCGTCCCTCTTTGCCAGGAACCGTCCCCACGCGAGACCCGGCATCCCCGGGGCCGTGCTCCAGCCCGCGCGCTCGGCTGCGCACTTGTGCGGCGCTCTCACCCTCGCCTGGCCGGGCTGCGTCCTGTCGGCGTGCAGCTGGGCTGCGCTCACACTGACAGCTACATTAAACCTGGAATCCTGAGGCAATAAAAAAGAAATTAACTCTTATTTTTTTTTCCTGTCCTAGTGGAATAAGCAAATGTAAATGTGTCTGTGGGGAAGTGAATGAACCCCCGTTCCGAGGAAAGACCTCGCGCTCACCCCCTTCTCACTTCCTCGGTTAAAAGCTCTGGGAGCCTCGTCCCTGTACCTGGGAGCTGCGTGCCTGGGCTCGGTGTCAGTAATTCGGGGCCTCCCTCCGCAGAGGGACACCGAAACCGTGGCATTGTGCGTACACAGCGCTTCCAGGCACCTGGAACTGTCTTGGCTTTGCAGAGAGGCTCCGGCACCGCAGCGCCGTTGGGTGACATAAAGCAGAAATGCCTGGAGGTGGCCACGGTGTTGTCCTGGGAAGGGGCAGTGGGGAAAAGGTGCCTGACGGGGCTCCCAAGTGTTGTGTGATCTTCTAGGGCGAGTACACATCCCAGCAGGAGATCACGGGGCTGTATGGTGTCAGCATGAGCTGTTAGCCCTCGCTGGCTTTGCCGGTGGGTAGCAGCCGGCAAATGATCTTGGTGGTGCCGGCGGTGGGAGATGCAATGCAGAGGAGAAGCTGCACCTGAGGAAGGCAGAAAATCGTCAGCCCTGCTCTCTGCGGTGCTACCTCTGTGTTGCAGGGGAAAACCACAGCAGAAATGCCAACACCTTCTTCTGTGTTGGCTTTTTGGAGGTTCTGCAAGGTGCTGCATGCGAGAGGGTGCTGCCCGGCTGCTGCAGCAGAGCTGCTCAGGGGAGCCAGCGCCGTCTGTGGTTTGACTGAAGGACGCCCGGGGTGGAAACCCAACACATCCAGTGCAAATGACAGACGCGGCAGGGCTCGGCGCAGCTGTAGGGAGCTGGGGATGAAGGGGATAAAGTGACAGGGACTGCTCTCCCGCTCAGGGGGTGGCGAGGGACTGCCCTGCCTGGCAGCGCTGCCGGAGGGGCTGCGGGCTGGGGACAGGCGGCCACGGGGGGAGAGGAGAGGGGACCGCTGGGCTGAGTGGCTGCAGGGGTGTTGGCAGCGTCACCTCAGTGGCTGTTCACGTGGTATTTCTCTGACTTTGGGTGCCAAGCCCCGTGGAGGGAGATGGCTGCCTGTCCTTCATCTGTGCTGTTCCTTCACCCCGCTACCGCCCCTGCCCCTGCTGTGGATCCCAGTCCTGCCCAGCATCCTACCGCTGCCTCCCTCCCGCCCCCGCTGGTCATCTCCATCCCCTGCCTGCAGCTCTCTTTCCTGGGGAATACAGGCGAGGTCTCCGCCGTGTGTTTCTTTCCCTTCTCCTCCACTCCGGCCCCACGCACCTGGCTGTCCCAGCCCGCTGGGAGCATCCTCTGCACCGGTGCCTGTCCCCAACACCCCCGTGCGCTCGTTCCCCGGCGCTTGCAGGCTTTCTCCCCGTTCCTCTCCCCCCGCTGATGCCTGCAGCCTCTGCACCTCCCGCATCCAAGCCAAGCCCTCGTCGCAGCCCGCGCTGGTGGGGCCCCACCAGTGCTATGTGACCGGGCTCAGGCAGCTGAGCCCAGTTGCCAGCAGGGCACTGGGGGAGGGCTGAGCCTCCCAAGCCCCGTGCATCTCCCATGGGCAGAGCTCGCCTTGGAGGTGGCCCAGAGCAGCCCTATCGCATCCGGTGCTTGTCTCTGCAGCCCGGGCCGGAGGATAAACTATCAGGGCTGTGGGGCAGTGGATCATTCCTCTTATTATTTTCTTCTTTTGCAGATAGGGGTCGTGGAAAGTTCAGTTCCTTTTAACCCTCGCAGCTCTGTTTATTTTCCAGCTGGTAGCACAAACGCAGCGTTTCCCATTACATCACAAAGGGCCTCGGACAGATCCCTCCGAAAAACGTGTTGCAACTGTTTATTTTTTTCCATATTTAAACATTTCTGACAGCCAGACCTGGCTGAGCCAAGCGATGGAGCTTTGTGAATGAACCCAGCTCCTGGTGTCTGTGCGCAGAGGGCTTTGAAGGACCTCTTCTCCTCCAGCGTGCGGGCTGGGGCTGGCTTAGGGACGTGGGCGACTCTGCGTTACATGTGTGCTGATTACGTGCCGGGCTTTGATTAATGGCTCCTCATTCTGCCTGGCTCCCAGGACGCTCTTGAAAACAAGATGTTTCATTTCAGTGTGCTTTCCTGGTACATTGATTCCCGTAAATAACCGAGTGCAGACTCTGTCCACCTGGAGCAGTTCAAAGAGCAGGGGGCCTCCCTCCAGCCCTGGGCTGCCGCGGGCCGCGCTGGTCACTGCTGCACCCCTGGTGATGCTGGTTTCCCTGCGCTTTTCGGTATCCCAGAGGTGTGGGGTGGAGGAACGGTCCCTCCTTCCTGCCACCAGAAGCAGATCAGCCCCAGTTTCCCCTATTCCCTGCTTTCGTCCTGGTTTATGCGCTTAAAAAAAACCCACCCAATCTGAGTGCTTTTTAGAAACAGGAGGAAGAAATGCAGTACGAGGCAGCCTGGTGGGCTGCAGGGCTCTCGTGCTTGTCGCCTGCTTCCCCTTGTGCTGGGCCCTCCCCAGGGTGCGCTCAGCGATGGGGACGCGCAGAGAGCGGTCCAGGGCTGCCGGTGGCCTTGTGTTCGCACTCGCCTTCCCGCACATCACTGCCCTTCCAGGAAGGTGAGACACTTGCAAAGGCGGCTTTGCAGGTCACTCACAAGTGTTGAAACTGTGGCCAGAAGCAAAACACGGCTTAATGCCCCGTGGCTGGAGTTTGACTTAAAAAAAAAATAAAAAATCTCTGTGCTTTAAAGCGTGGCTGCAGCGTGCGACTGCAGCAGATAACAGCCGGGCGAAGGAGAGGGTGTCCCGACCTGGGCTGGAGCCCCCCAAGTGCCTTTTTTGCCCCGACAGCAGTGCAGGGGGTTGATCTGTCCTCCTGGCAGGCTTTGAAATTGAGTAATAAGCAGCTTTTCTCCCATCTGGAACGAGCTGGGTTCCTGCTGGCACCGCACGGGGAAGCTGCTTCCCGCCCGTGTGCCAGCTCGGGAGCGGGCAGAGGTGGGCAGAGCAGCGGGAAGGGCGAGATCCTGGGAGCCGTCCCCATCCAGGGGGACCGGGTGGTCGGTGTCAGCGCTGGCGGGCAAGGGTTACAAGCCCTCCTGGGTTCGGTGCCAGCGCAGCTGCGCCTGGAGCCCTCCCGATGGGGTAGGTTAGCAGCGGTGGTGGTGTGCCTCGCCTCGCCTCACCTCTCTGGTATTCGCTGCAGCATTGCAGGCAACTCCCAACGCATTCCAGCCCCGAATTGCTCACGTCTCTCCTCGTTCTCCCAGGGTCTCAGTAGATGTGTGGGCGACGCTGGCTGACTTCTGTAACATACTGACCACAGTGAATCAGTCGGAGGTGCCCTTGTACAAGGACCCAGATGACGACCTTGCCCTGCTTAGCCTGGAAGAGGATCGGCTGCTCTCGGGCTTCGTTCCCCTGCTGGTCGCCCCCCAGGAGCCCTGCTACGTGGAGAGGACCTCGGACAAGGTCAGCAGTAGGCCAAACATCCCCCCTCGATTCCTCCAGACTTTTATTCTTGGGAAGTTTTCTGTGCAAACGGAACACGATTAAGTCATTGAGAAGGGTGTTAAGGGAAAATATCGACCTTTCAGCCGCTGACATCCAGCTCTGTGTCATGAAAACCCCTCTCGACTTCCTCTGGTGTGTGTGTGCTCGCTGGCATGTTGTATATACGATCATTTCCTCACTTGTTTAAATAGTGCAGCTTGTGTTGGCAGTGCTCTCGGTGCACTCCAAATGGTTTGCATCATGCTTAAAGCACCCTCCCCCTCCCCCCGGCCACAAAACTCTGCCTTAGGAAGGCAGCCAGGACTTTTTTCCTTCTCTAAAGAGGAGAGTGATAAATAGGTGACTAGAGAGAAGCAGACACCATGTGTTAACGTACAAAAGGCTTTTAGGAATATGAAGCATTCCCCACTGCCCGCTCTCTATTTTCCTTTCTTTGCTCTAGGAGCCCATTCTAGCCTGAACTTTCCTTTGGCTGTTTGTTTTTAGAATAATGAAATCAGTTCCCTTGTTGATGTGGGGTTTTGGGTCTGCTCCCTGCCACCACCTGGCCAGTAGGGACCTGGGGGCTGCACTTGGATAACGTGTCAGAACCTGATGGGGGATGGAAGAGGCACAATGGCATTTGTTTTGCACGCCCTTGGAGGCACGGCAGGATAAGAGTGGCTCTCAGCAGTTTCCTGCTTGGAGGCAGAATCGCAGCACCAGAAACGCTGCTCATCTGGGAAGCCGCGGCGTTGCCTCCCCGAGCGGTTGGTGCTACGAGAGGAGAAGTGGAGGTGCAGGGGCTGGTTTCTGTGGAGAGCCTGCATGTGACGGTGGCAATGTGCCTTCCCAGGTGCCACTTCTTCTTGACGTTTTCCTGAAATGACGGTGAGAAATTTAGGACCTTTGCCACAGAGGGACCAAGAGGTGTGAATTTTTGTTTCACTTCTCTGTCTGCCCGGCCCTTGCGGCAGAGGAGCGCGGGGTCCCAGTAAAACTGAAGGCTCTCCCAGTTCGGGGAAGCACCTTAGTCCAGGAATTCACTGTGGAAAACCAGATTTTCAAGGCTCAATTTGAAGGGGTTCAAATAACAAGCGTGTGGTTGCCGTTGCTGCCCTAAGGTAGCCTGTTTGCCCAGTGTGTGCTGTGGCCTTACAGGCGTTCTGCTGGGGACAGTCCCCGTGCCCCACTCTCTGCGCAGGGACTCTTTCCCCAGCAGCCGCAAACCAGAGCCCCAGCAGGCAGGTGAGGTGGCTGAGCGGCTCGGTCTGGTGCCCCATAACTTGAGGAAAGGGGTGGGTATTCCCTGAACTCTGCCTCTTCTAACCACACACCAGTTTATTCGGAGTGCCATCTACCTGCCCTGCCAGGCACTTGCGCTCGCGTGTGTAAAAGAAGAGACGTGTCTTTGTCCTATAGCTATATCCGAGCTTCCCAGCTGAGTTTTCTCACTGTCCTGGCTCCCTTTGACTCTGGTGCTTCATAAACAAACCGTACAACACCACTGGCAGGAGTTGGTGCCCTTCGCAGCGCAGCAGCAGCCACCCGAACATCCAGGATTGTCAGGCACAGTGGCATCCGCTCAGCTCTGCTCAAGAGGCATCACAGATCCCAGAGAGAAGGATCCTGGCCCAGCTGTGTCCATCCCCCCCTTTCTTTTATTTTTTTGCTGCCTCTGTGGGTCTTATTTGGTTTGAAAGTAGCTGACTTTGGAACCGTGATCCCCCCCAGCAGGCTGGGGTGTTCACTCGTGTTTGTGCAGGTCTGAGCCGCTGTTGCGTCCCAGTTGTGTTGTGCCGTCTTCTGGTCTCTGCCTCACGCACCAGACACATCACACGGAGGCAGACGGAGGAACCCACCGGTACCAGCACTACCCTGGACACGCTGAGCAGAAGCAATGGGTTCTGCAAGGTCTCTCCTCGATGAAGTACTCAGCAGTGTTTTCGTTAATGGTCAGACTGGTGAAACGGCAGGTGTACGTATTCACTTGGCGGAGGACACCCAAGAGGGTTAAGGGGAGACCAGGGAGACAGAGCAGAGATCTCAAAATCCTGACTTCCAAGAAAGGCCTGGAAGAGCTGGGGCTTTTTAGGCTAGAGGGAATTCGGGGAAAATGCAGTAAGCTCTTGCAGAGAGGAGGAGAACAAGCTGTCCTCCAGCTCCATGCTGAAAAGTACGGGAAGGAATGGGCATAAATTGCAGCAAAATAGGTTAAGACTAGACTTTAGGAAAGGCTTCATACCTTTGGGTAGTTAAGCCCTTGAAAGCAACCTCCTTAGCGATTCTGCAGGATCTCTTCAGCCTTGGAGATTTTTAAAAGCAGGCTGAGTGGCTCTCTCAGGTACAACTTGGGTGGAGGTGAACTGCCTTGGAAAAGGAGGCAAAGTGACCTCTTTGGATGCTCCTACCCCATTTTCTGTGATTTGGTGAAGCTGTAGAAAGGGCCTGGAGTGGTAGTTGCATCATGACAGTCGAATGACTGCCTTGTTCCACAAATGTTCTTCTTCTGCGGTATTAATGCAGTGAATTTGACTCTCCAGAAGTGGGGTGTTTTAGAAGGCAGTGCGGGCCAAGCCGGGAAGGTATGGCTGAGAGGCGTGAACCCATATGCCTTTCACGAATGACTGTGAGCAAGATTCAAAAAGACACTTCCCTGCAAAGAAACCCCCAATCCGTCTTCACTGGGGGATCCTTGTGTGCGGTCCCCTGTCCACCATCTGTTCCCTGCCCTCCTTTTAGCGTGCAGAGCCCAGATGAATCTGACTCCTCAGCAGATGCATCTCTGGGCTGTTTGCAGTGGAAGGGTGCCGTGTCCATGCTGAGCATGGTGGCACAAGGGGACCTGTGTCCCTGAGCCTCGGTCAGGCGATGGCAGCAGGCTCTGCCTGGCACATACTGCACCCGGCCGCGCTGCAGGAACTTTCCCGTTTGCCTGCTCTTTGTTGGTTGCCGATTGACTGAGCTGTGAGCAGGTGAGAAATGTTTTTTTCCGTGCAGCAAGAGCTCTTTCTAGTACTGATTTTTCATTGCTCTTTAGCAGGAGTTATTTTTCTGCACCCAGTTTCTTTCATGTTTTCAGTCTTGGCCCAGTTTTTCAGCCCAAGTTCCTGACAGCTCTTTGCTGGAGAGGCAAAAAAAAATGTACTGCTCTTTATATGGCACCTTGGGAATGTCTTGTGGGCTGGGAGGAGGGTTCTGGTATGCCAAAGTGGCTCTGGGAAGCTCGCTGTGGGCCCTTCCCTATCGCTTGCATGGCTAGGAAGAGGCGATTGGCTTTTTGCTGCAGGAATGATATCTCACCTGACTTGCTGATGCTCCAAATCCTTAGCCCGTGCTTTTGCACCATAGTTTTTTAATGAGTCTGTAAAATTTCAGAGGAAAGGAATCTGTTGAAAGGCAAGACTGGAGAATATTGGGCTTAAAGTGGTGTTAGGTTATTGGCTCCACCAAGAGGATGGTTGTTTTGTAAGCTGTGTAGGACAAACACTGTGCTTCCCACTTCTTTTTGTTCTCCACGTCCCATTTAGCAGATGGAGTGCAGTATTCAGCCAGAGTTTCTCGGCAAGTTTTTGAGCGTTTGGCCTGGCTCTTATTTTGAGTGAAAATGTTCTGACTCGGTTCGTTGCCATGAAGCTGTGCGTTCGGATTCCTGCTGGAGCCAGTGTGACACTTAGAGCTTCCCATCGTCTCTTGCACTGTCATTGAAACTGTAACCAACAAAAGCTGGCTCCAGGGTGAGCATAACTTGGTGATGTTTTCCTGGGCGTATGTTGGGCAGATATCCATTGCAGCTTGTGTGATGGAACACCATCGAACGTACCAGTCAACAGCAAACTATGCAGCCTGGTGCCTGAGCTGTCAGACTGTGTCTGCAGCGTTTGCAGTCGAAGGAGACGCTGCCAGGACCTCGCTCACCCAGCGTTGTACCCGAGGCAAGAGCAGGGAACAGCAGCATGGCTGAGTTAAGGTGCGGAAAGAAGGAAGGTAACAAATGTGGATTCATCAGGCGGCGTGTGGTGCTGCCGGGGGGGGTGGAACTCGTCATGGAAAACACTTGGGTCGTGTTGAGGTTAAAGCAAGTCCTAGTGATGGTGCATCTGAGCTGCGCGTGGGTCTCTTCTTGTGCAGCCCTGGGAACCTGGGACACGTCCTGGTTTCCTGAGCTGTCGCTGAACCCTGTTGTCTCAGGAGCATCCTGCTCTGCAGCGGCCCCGTGGAGCTGGTGGCAGGGCTGGCAGAAGGCTGCCGGTGGCCCAGCACGGAGCGGAGCAGGGAGGTCCTTCTTCTCTGGGCAGGCACGTGGCATCTCTGATGGCTCGTATCCCTGCAAGCTCTGCCTGGACTCGAGGTGCGTGCGTCACCCACGCCTGCGCCTGCACTCCGCGCTCTGCCACATGCCTGGGCCAGGGAGACGTGGAGGAGAAAGTGTTAATGTCCCTTCCCACAATAAACCTCTCTGCATGGGGGGTCCTGAAACCTGAGCCTCTCTCTCCTCCCCCAGCCCTGACACACGTTAATAAAAGGTTTTTAAACGCCAATAAAAAGGCAGCAGCCCCAGCTCACCAGGTCCGGGGCCCAGGGTCCTTGGGAAGGCACTTCACAAATGTGTTTTTTGCATTTTCAGACTTTTGGCTGGTGAATAAGATTGAGGAGAAATACTCCTTCCCCTGATAACAATACAGTGAGACGCAGGATCAGCAGTGTGTGGATTAAAACCAGACGGTGCATGATTAATACATATGCTTATAGGGCTAGTCACTGTGGTTCCCTCCTCTGAAACAGAAAGGCACTTTTTTTCCCCTCATGTGCTTGCTCGTGTGTGGAGTGGACTGTCTCAGATACTCACCACTCAGCTCGTCTCAACTGTGCCTCGCCTCACCAGGCAAATGAAAGCCCTAAAAATGCGAGGCTCTGAAGAATAACTAGCCATAGTTTACTGCCCCAGACCTACAAACGGGGCACTGCGCGGCTCCTCCAGCTCCAGGGTGGCCAGTTAGCTTCCCAAGTGCCGGTCTTGTTTCACAAGTACTTACTTCCTGCTGTTTTCCCTTCTCACCTGTCTGTGCAGATAGCCTAAAATCCAAGCTTTGTTCTCCTTAGAAAACACGAATCTCTTTCCTCTGTACTGTCCAGCCCAGGTGGACAGTCCAAATTTGACCCTCTCTCTAGTTGCCCCAACGTGCTCTAGATTTGCAGAGCTGGTAGCCTGCGAATTAGCTATTTAGGAGCCTTTCATAGTAGGCTCGGGCTAAAATTAGTCCTGTCTTGATAATCACTTCACTTATTTACAGTATTTCAGTCTTCTTAAGACTTGCTGATATCTCTTGGCAATGTGTAGGCATGGCTGATCCTTCTTGGAAAGGCAGCCCCAGGTTTAAAAGCCCAGGAGGAATAGCTGTGAGAGTCAGCGGGCTCTGTCATGCCTCTAAACACTGGGCGTTTTGTCCTTTCCGAGACCTAATGACTGCCGGGATGCCAAGGATGAAATCCCCATTAGAGTGGCCACACTACAGCGATTTTGAGAGAACTTCTTGCAAGGCATCAGAAGAATGGGTAGCAAGACCAGGACTGTGAGAGCACAAACTCTTTGTAAGCAGAGAGAAAACCCCAGTGAGCAAATGTAACTGTTTTCTCAGCATCCTTTCCATATTCCCATTCCATAGCCTTTGAGCATCTCCCTCCAGCTGGCAGGCAAATGCGCTCAGCCCATGAGAGCAAGAGCTTCCAGCTTGGAGTTTGGTCCAGAGAGGAAAAGGGAAACTGTGAGCAGAGATCGGAGCCCCAAGTAAGAGAGTCCAAGGAGGAGTCATCCTTGAAAAACTCCTTCCATTCCTGCCTGCCTCGGTTTCCAAACAAGCAGTGAAAGATCCCTGCCACAGGCAGCCCTGCTCGGAGCGGGGACTTGGCAGGAGCTGGCAGCCCCGAGGCGACGGAGTTTGAAATGTTTACATTTTCTGACCAGTATCTGAACTCCATCCCAGCCTCGACCTTCCCTTTCATGTGGTGCCTTTGGATAGTAAAAGGCAATTAGGCTAAATTATGGGCCATGTTGGAAGATGATGTCATTGGGTGATGGAGGAGAGGCTGGATTTTATGCCACCGTGAAGGTAGCGCACAGAATGTCACCTCCTTTGAGCTCCTTGTCCATCCTTGGCATTTCCTTGAACCACAAGTGACAGGGACTGTGTGGACACCACGGGAGCCTCTCTCTGCCTTTGCCGGGTGTCATCGGCACAGTGGGAAGTGTCAAGCCGAGTCTGTGTCCCCGGGTCTGGGTGGCAGAGGAGGGTACGTTGGTGTCTGTTGTGTTGTTTTAAGCATACCTTCACGGAAATGGGCATGAGTGCTGTCCTGGTGACTGCTGCTGTGTCTCCGAGCGCTGTGCAGGGCATCTTCCAGGGAGGTCTTCTGTTCATTTATCATTTGGTCTCGGTTTTTAACCACTCTTTAAGCTAAGAGAGTTTTGAACATATTCTTAAAACTGTGTTTCTCCAGCTGAAGGTGAAGGGAACTCGTGGCAAACAAGCGCTAGCGCTGCACCAGGACACTGAATACAGCCCTGGAGAAATCCGCAATGTGGAATAATAGTTCAGGCTCTTAAAAGGGGGGGGTGGGTTTAAAAAAAAAAAAAAAAAAAAAAAAGGCTGTAATAAATCTAGCGAGTGGAATCTGAGGGAAATGATCCCATCTGGAAAACTCCAGCGCTGGTGCTGCTGAAGGCTTAAGGAGCGATGCAGATCGCAAAAAGAAAACCCTGCAGTCTGAGGATGACAGGCTGCTTAATTGATGTCCATTGCAACTGGTACTCTGCCAGTTTATGTTGGCCACCTTCCAGCGTGCTGTAATTTTGGGGGCCAGGTGTGAAGCGTTTCTGTTCCATCTTGTTCCCAAGCACCTACAGAAGCCTCACACATCTCACTTGAGGCTGCAGCCCTGTAGGAAACAGCTGTACAGGTATAGGTGAAAGGAAATGTCACAGCTGGGCTTGGAGTACTCCCCCGTGCCTTGCCTAGGGCTCTGTTTGGGGCGGGGGGGGGGCCGCTCTCCCCTTCCCGCGCCGGTTTTGGGGAGGTGGCCACTGTCGCAGGCACACCTGCCTGTCTGTCAGCAAGGTGCTTTGAACATCAGGGAGCTTTTGGGAAGAATGTACGGGTCAGAAACCCCCTCTTCAAAGAGGAGCCCACGGTGATGTGCGTCAGTCCTGGAAGTGGGGAACCCAGCCCGGGAGAGCCCCGGATGCTGGCAAGCCGGGGGAGCCGTGGCCATCTCCTCTGGTCTCTTCTCCCTCAGGAAACCACAGGGAAATTCCCAAGGGAACAAGAGCGGGTCTCGTAGAAAGCACTCAGCCTTGATTTTGGAAGGCTGAGAGCCCATCGGCATCTGTAGCAAAGTGTTGGCAGGAGCCAATTTCAACTGCTGTTAAAAATGTGCGTTATTTCTGGTTGAAATTTGGTTTGTTAATGATTTCCACTAATAGAATTTTGCTGTAGGTTGGGAAGCCCTCTGTTGCTGCTCTGACCCTGACATGTAAATGTGTCCCGAGTTCCCCCATCCCCATCCTCTGTCAAGAAGCTGAATAGATGGAATGAGAGACGTGACAGTCCCTTGGGCACGGTTTGGATCCCCCGAGCCATTCTCATGGCGCTTCCGTGCTCTGGCTGTGCACTGTCGGGGCTCCATGTGTTGCTCTGTGAGCTGCTGCGCCAGCTGGTAAGGAGGAGGTGACCGCCGTGCTCTGCTGCTCTCCTCCATACCCACCAGACCCCTCCAGCGTCCTGCAGCCTTTGCTCCTAGAGGCGTAACTTTGCGTTTAGCTGTATTAAACAGCGTGTTGTTTGCTCGTGAGTAGGTGACTGAGCAATTTTGAGGTTTTTGTCTGTTGGCGAATTGCTCTCTTCAAAGATGGGGAGGGTAGGAGATGGTGTCTAATCTGCAGGCTTTATCAGTAAAGGTTTTCTTTGTCCAGGTCACTGAACCTATTGTTAAACAGCGTAAGCCCAAGCAAGCTTCCCCACAGCCCCGCCAGGACTGCCCTCCTGTTTACGCTGACATTTTAAGACCTCTGTTGACCAGATTTTAATCCAGTCCGTATCCTGTGCACTGCAGTCTCTG
The DNA here is from genome assembly GCA_017639485.1 of Pluvialis apricaria. NCBI lineage: Eukaryota > Metazoa > Chordata > Aves > Charadriiformes > Charadriidae > Pluvialis > Pluvialis apricaria. The sequence goes on from CM030024.1 coordinate 6,243,395, forward strand.
GGGCATACTAGCTTTTCACATCCTTGCGTCCCAGCCGCGCGGAGCGCTCAGGCTGAGGACAACTGCCTGCCCGGTGACGCGCCGCCGTGGCACGGAGCTGCAGAAAGGGTGTTGAAGGCAGCAGGAGTTCAAAGCTGCGCAGTTACTTTGCCACAGCCAAACATTAACAGATCCCGTAGCCCTGGCCAGGCGGGCACGATGGCCAGGAGGAGCAGATCTAACAGTAACCCCCAGCCAGCGCCCCTCTGCAGAGCTGGGGGCCTGCTGCTTTGCCTCTGTCCTGAAGCTGAGACCGGGTGTGTGAGAACTGCAGTCTCACTACGAGGTGAGGAACCACCTGCCAACGTGTTAAGATCCAGTTACACATGTTCTCTTAATGCGCCTGTTAGCGAGCGTGAGAGTGGCTTTGTGGTCTGGACACGGCTTGCAGGGAAGTACGAGGTGCTGCCTTCCAGGCAGCCCCGTCTCTTGTGGGGGGGAAACGGGAAGGGAAGAACCAGCCGTTGGTGGAAACAACCTTCCCTACCCCTGCGATGCCTCTTTCCTGGCATCTGGAGGGAGTGAGGAACACCCCAGTGCATGGGGAAGCCGTGGGGAATTTGCTCAAGCGTCTCGTGATGTTTCCATCCCTTCCTCCCCTGCTTTCCCCCAGCCTTGGATCCACCTCTGCCTCTCCTCCAGGCTCGTCTTGGACAGGGCGCTTTCGCCACTGCCTCGGCTCCAAGTGAATCAGGCAGCCTGGGCGTGAGCCGTGCACATGTACCAGCACATGTGTGCTTCCTCAGCCAGAGCTGCGCAGTTTGGCTCTGGTGTCAGCAAAAGGCTCTTTTCAAGTGTTTTCTGGAAGTGCGATGTGATCATCAGCTCAAGGCAAAGACTGACAGGATAAATCAGCCTTGCCCCATGCCTGGTTTCGGGCGGCATTGGATCTTTTCATGCGGATCAGATGACGCTCGTGGTCGAACGTCTTCACTTCTGTCATCGTCAGGCCAGGTTTATGTAATGAGACGGAAAACTTATTTGTGTTCAGTCCTTTTGGCCTAAAAACTGCCTCCAGAGGTTCGGCGCAGACTCTTGGGAAACGGGAAATGTCCTATTCAAGAAACTCGCTGACCACGTGTTCCCGGAGTCGGCATCAGTGGAGTGACCTGGGAAGGGAAGAGTCAAACCATGAAGTCTCCTGTGCTGCACCTCCTCGGCGTACGCTGCACGCACCCATCGTTTCTCTTGGGGTTTTTCAGCAGGTAACAGCCTTCCTTCTGCCCCACTGGCACCCTAATGGCAAAAAACCTGCCACGTCTTGGCAGGACATCAGGCCCAGATAGTGCATGGCTCTGGCTATAAAAGAGGTATTCACCATGAGTTTAGGATACTCAGAATGACATATTAGAGTCCAGACCTCGTGGAATTTGCTGATTAGTCTGTAAGTATATTGAAAGGCCTCATTAAAACACCATTAATGCTGGATCCCCTCCCAATGAGCCATCTCTTATTGCTACCCAGAGAAACCTCGAGGAAATGGAAACACTGCTCTGGCTGGCTGAGACGGTCCCTGGGCATGAAGTGTGGCCTCACCTCGGACAATCTTTGTGGTGCTCAAGACTTAATGTGGCGCTTCTGATCATGCAGGAGGGCCCTGGGGCTCAGGGTTGCCTCTTTGCCTCACGCTTTTCCTGCTGGATCCACCACTCAGACTCTGCGCTCCGGTTCTAAACTCAGTCCTGGGTCTCACTCTTCGTCTCTGACCCTGCCTTAGCTTCAGGGGTGACCCTGGTTCACAGCACTACTTCTGTTTTGTCTTTGACCAAGTGAAATGCTTAAAACATCCCCGCTGAAGACGACGACGGCTGTGGTATCCACCAACGCGGCTATTGGAAGGACCTCAGGAAACCTGAAAAAAGACCCAATTAATAACTCCTCATTGTTATCCTGAATAAGAAAGATCCACATCCTAGGAAGCTTGCCAGAGAAGTGGACTGGGTGGAATGCAGGGAGTGGTCAGCCCAAATAACAGATGGGGATCTACTCTGTCTCTACGGGAGACGGAAGGTGACCTCTGTCATTGAGCTTGGAGTCTGCTCCCCACGTTTCTGCTCCCAGCTGGACCTTGTGTTATTTTTGTGGATGCCGAATCCGTCTGCCGGCGCTGGGCTGAGGCTGGGTGCGGGTGGAGAGCCCAGCTCCTGTGGCAGGCTGGAGCTGTAACCCTCTGTGTCCTCGTGCTGTCACATCCCAAATCAGAAAGAGAAGACACCACCATGGTCTTATTTATTGTTTTCTTTTCTCGCCGTCATTGAAGTCAAAGCACTTCCCAGGCATTAATGAACGTATCTCCACAACACGTTATGGCAGAAGGAAAAGCAATTTCCTCGTTAGAGATTGGCAACAGAGGTACGCGAGGCTGAGGGACCGACCCAGGTCCCACAGGAAGCCTTAGCTTCAGGATGAGAACAAACCCCTGATACCCAGGATTTCAGGCCAGTGCCTCAGCCCCAGGCCACCTGCCTCCCTTCGGAAAACGAGGAGGTATTAAGTGAAGGTTCACTGGGAAGCGTTAAAATTCTTCCTAAACATAGGCCTTGCATGAGCAACGCTACTGCTGCTGGTCTAACTGTGTCTGTGGTGGGACACTAAAAATGCTGGATGTTTAGTCCGGATAATATAATGACATTTTTCCCCATAACATATTTGCATATATTTACTTAAATATATGGTAAACCCCATCGTTTATTTAAATTAACAAAATTTGCCATAGCATTTTGCCTACCGACGTTTTACATTTTCTCCACCACGTAGCAAATATTTGTCTGTAAGTGTATATATTATGCAGACAATAATAGTATATATTTTTAGTTATTTTCTTTATTGAAAAAAACCCAACTGATTTTCCCCAGACTTCACTGTACTTGGGATAGGTAGATACATGTATAAAACCAAATTCTTGGTATGAAGACAAAGGTGTTTTCTGAGGTGTGAGAGGTTGTTGCCTGCTCGGTCTGCTTGGTTTGTGAACAACAGAACAGATTTACCTTTTGGTTCCGTATTAAGCATAAATGATGTAATGTTTATCCATTAATATCGAAGGAAAGAGATTTATGGCTATAGACAGGAGAAGATGGTGTTTGCTACGTCCTTCTAGTGCTGTGTCAGTTCACCTGATACCTGGTCCACGCATGATGTTTCCCGTGGAGAAGTGGCTGTGGAACAGAGCTTCCAGAGCATGTCAGGGACATGTCTGCTGATGCGCGTTTTTGGAACCTACCAGCTGCCGGCGACGTACCACGTTCCTGGTGCTGAAGTCACTTTTGAAGAGCGCACTTGCACTCTTAAGTCATCCAGATGCTTCTTGAACTTGTACCCATCGCCAGTTTATATTGTTATCTCCCTCTAGTACTGGTATCTTTTTTTTAGTTTGGCATCTGTCCTAGTGAACAAAGATTTGATCAACATTGATCTCAGCTTTGCAGAAACCCGATGGATGAAACGCTCTTATCAGTCCAGTCCACGGGAGCTGAATTTGCTCAGCAGTTGCCTGTTCTCACAACTGCAGCTTTGACCTTCTTTTAGACAACAACCGTCCTCACCGACTTCCCTGTGACTTGAGAGTTGCTCGCTAGTGACTGCCCTGACACGGGAAAGGAGAGATCCTCCAGGTGTCAGCATGGAGGGACACCTCATGTTTTGGAAGTACATAGTACCTGCTGGACATACAAGAGGCTTAATCGCATGGGAAATGCTGGGGTTATAATGATAAATCCTTGTAGGCTGGAGATCTGGGAGGGAGTTGCGTGGATGGATTTGGGTAGGTGGGAATGGGAGCGAATACCTGTATGGATGCGTTGGGTGATTATATCATTGCAAGTGTGTAGATGGAGCAGCTGCTAAACAGAAAAGTGGGCAAAGAGGTGGAAATGCTGGCTGGGGACAGCGAGGGGCTCGTAGATTTGAGGGTACCAGTGAGTCATGGTGTGCTGCTGACCTCTGCAGCAGTGAGCGTCTCCCATGCCATAACTGGCCATCGCTGCAGGGAAGTTGGATTTCCAGGCTGTTATTTGCATAATTCTGTGCCAGTGCAAGTCTTGTGTAGCTCTTGGGTGGTTTAGGGACTGAAAACCAAGGGAGGCATTTCTGAAGGTTGCGTGAGTGATCCGGATGAGATGGCAGAAATGTGTAGACGTGGCGCGTAGGGACATGGTTTGGTGGCGGACTTGGCAGCATCAGGCTTACAGTTGGACTCAGTGATCTTATGGGTCTTTTCCAACCTAGATGATTCTATGTGAGCAGCCACTGCTCTCCGCGTTCCCTGCCCACGGTGTGCTCTGGGGGTGTGTTGGCTTTTTGTGGCACATGTGGGACTGGTTTGCTGTCAGCAGTACACAGGAGGACTTCAGGATCCATTCATACTTGGTCTTCTTGATGTCCTCTGACTTTTTGTTCCCAATAGACAGGTGAAGGTTGTTCAGCTGGCAGGGTGGCACCTTTGGGTTGCTTAAGGGTACAAAGCTTGGCTTGGTTGATGCCTGTGGGGTGTGGAGCATACCTTCCTCCCCTGGGAAGATCTGAGCATCCTTAGCGCTTAACCTGTGGAGACAGCAGAGCCCTCATCATGGTCACTCTTTTGCTCCACAGCATCTCTGGGCATCCGCCCCTTCTCGGGATAAAAACCACTACTTCGGAGAATGGTTTATTTAAATGAGTTATTTTATGGTTTATGTGTTTTTTTGTCTAAAATGAAACATCTTGGCATGGTGAAATGTGAGGACAGGAGAGAATTTGCTGGAACTTCTGAGAGACTTAGCGTGTATGTGCTAATGGGATATAATTTCTGTCCTGCCATGTCTCTCATACGGACTGAAGCACAGGGCTGTTCCTTGTCGTGATGAAATCCTCGAAGCCTGGTTTAGATGGCTTCGGGGCAGTCTGGTGATGAAGGAGAAGCCTGGTAGACTGTTAACCCATCAGAGATGTGCTACGTGCTCCCATCCTGTCTTGGGCAGTGCCGCCCCTTCCTGCAGGCACCTCGCTCCTCCCGTAGCTCATGGGTCTCCTGTTCCCTTGGGCAGGATTCCCACTTTTCAGCTCTTCCCAGATTTCACCTCGGTTTCCCCCTTTTTAATAGGAATGCTTGGCCTCTTGCACTCAGACTTGGGGAGGAGCAGCTTGTTTCTGTAGCTGGCCTGGTGCCAGATGTCATCACTTCAGGCAGTGCCACGCTGCACATCTTCAGCAGTTTGAAATGGAGAGACAGAGAGAGACAGATAAGATCAGCAGCTTTAGGTGATGGCATTGTTTCAAATAAACCATGCATGACCCAAAGCTTCCACTTCAAATGGGGAATGAAATTGCTTCATCCTTTGACAGCTTGCTCCATGAAAGAAATTTATCTTCACTTAATTGCTTTAGATCCCAAGAGGCTGTGTACAGTAATTTCTAGGAGATAATTATATCAAATTAAAAAAATATGTGACTATCCGACTGCTGAGCATGAATGCAGTGGCCAGAGAGCAGGAAGGAAAGAGGCACCGCATCTGACTCATGCTCACAGGTTATCGCCTCCTCTCCTCCTCGTGGTCTGCCGGCATGGCACTTGGACACTGCAGGAGAGTCTGTCTGCGAGGGACTGGGCACCGACACGCCGAGCAGGGTGCTGGCAGCCGGGAATCCTGCTCTCCCGGAGCTTCTTCGGGATCCTGCCTTCATTTCTCTTCTCTGAGGCATGGCGGGGGTTTCCATCACCCGTACCTTGTCACTTGGGACAGGCAGAGCTTGGCAGTGCCTCTATCCGGTTAGCTCTCCTGTGCAGTTGTACAGTAGAGCTGAGGAACAAGAAAGCTTGTTGATTTAAAAACATGTATATTTAGAAGCAGAGTGTAAACTTCCTGCCCAGGCTGGGATTGGATTCTTGACTATGTTTGAGTTTCCAGTTTTCATTTCCTTTGCCCTCATACTTAACATTGTGTATCTCCCAGAGTGTGCCCCAGACTAATCTCTCCTTAACCCTCCCTCGCCCCACATTTTTCTCTCATTATTTGCACATCAGTTCCAGTTCTTCCAGGAAGCAGCGTATCTCCTGATTGTCACTCTGTGCCACAGCTGAGCCTGGGCTCCTGCAGGGCTCCTCCGTCCCTCTGGAGGTGACCTCAGACCCCAGCCAGTGACAGACCCGAGCTGGGGACTGCAGCAGGGACAGAACTGCTGGCAGTTGCCATCCCTCGGAAGAAGATGGACTCTTTCAGCACAGGTTGAAGTCCTGAAGGGACATCCCTCTTTGTAGCCTGTGGGAAAGAATCACTGACCGGTTCCAGGAGGGGTAAATTGTTCCATCATCCAAATCTTCTTCTCTTTCTCCTTTAAATCAGACTGCATGCCCTCCTGGACTGCTTTGTGTGACACCTCCTGCCCTGCCATTGCCTTTACAGCCCACCTCCTGGGGACAAAGATAATTTTGTTCCCCCCCAGGGCTGTGACGATTTTTGTGTGTGATCCTGCGTGGGCTTTGAAATGGTTGTCAACAATCCCGGGCCAGAACTGAGCTCCTCCCCACCCCTGTGATGTGCAGGCTGGTTTTTGAAGTGCGATGCTCCTTCAGCTGTTCCCAGGAAGTCTGCAGGGGAACTGTGTTTGTGCTAACGAGGTAAAGTCCCTCTGTGTTTCTGGAGGGGATCTACTCAATGGGCTCTTTGATGTCATCTCAGTTTTTGGACTTACATCAAGTAAGTCTAAAAAAGAAAAGAAATGTTTTGGCTTAGCATGGAACGTTTGCACCTGAGCAAGATGACCTGTGGCTGTCCTGGGGTCTAAGGAAGAAATCTACAGCTACCGGTAGAGCTGCGGACTGGTACAGGGAGACGGAGGCTTCTGGTCCTAAAAGCTGCCCACCCGGACAAACTGGCTCCCGGGGTTGTCTCACGTGGTGAGGTGGGAGAGTTGTCACATGTAAAATGTCTCTTCAAGGAAAGGCTGAGCGAGCTAGGACTCTTTAGCCTGGAGAAGAGAAGGCTGAGGGAGACCTAATTATTGCTTATAGGTATCTAAAGGGTGGGCTGAAGGAGGACGGAGCCAGACTCCGTTCAGTGGTTCCCAGTGACGGGACGAGGGGCAAGGGGCATACGTTGGAACATAGGAAGTTCCATTCTAACACAAGGAAAAACTTCTTTACGGTTGGGGTGGCAGAGCCCTGGCACGGGCTGCCCAGGGAGGTTGGGGCGTCCCCTTCGCTGGAGATTTTCAAGACCCGCCTGGATGCAGTCCTGAGTAATGTGCTCCGGGCAATCCTGCTTTAGCAGGGGAGTTGGGCTAGATGATCTCTAGAGGTCCCTTCCGACTCTGAAAATTCCATGATTCCATGACTCCTCAAACGTAGCACTGTAGTGCTGTTCAGGATGTTGCTGATGGTTGATCTCATACCACCCTGAGTGCAGACAAAACCAGCTCTCTGAGATGTTCCCTGTATTATGTAGTTTGGTTCACATGTGCCAAGCTGAAGAGCATCTCCCATCTCCCTGTGTCTCTAGAGCCTGAGAAATCTTACACTGTTGGATGACTGTCCCCAGATGTCCCCATATTTCATGCGTTGTCTCCAGTGCAGACCTCATGGTGCTGCCACAGGGCTTGCATTTAATCATCTTCTGGCCTGGCTGCCCAAGTCCAGCGTTCTCCAGCAGGTCACGCATCCTGACCTTCAACTGTAGGTTGTTGTTATCTTTATTTTTTTTTTTTCTTTTTGTATGAGATGTCCGGACAAAGCTTGGCACATTGCAGTGGTTAGCGGTGTCCGCTGCTGTCCTCGGCGACCTCTGCAGCCCAGATAGCCTTTGCCTCTTTGTGTCCTTCTGGGAATGATCCTGGGCTGGTCTGAGGTTTTGGTCCCTTAGTCCCAGGCTGGGAGAGGGGAGGAGAAGCTTATGGCAGCAGTGTTTGGTTGCCCGGAGGAGGGAGACTCAGTTCCTCCACCACGGCGTAGTTGTTGTGTGGGGACACAGGTGCGTAGCTCCGTGACTGCCCTGCTGTGCCAGTCCCGTAATAGTTAGCAACTAATTAACTGGAAAGGGGCGCTGTGTTGAGGACAGTGAGGAGTGGGATGTGGTCGGAGGGGAGGGACCAGCCGGGCATGGCACGGCATAGCCACAGCAGCCAGGTCAATAAGCTCAAGCCCAGCCGCCTCGGCCCCTGGGGTTAAGATACGGCACCGTCTGCCACTGTGGCCTTTTTCTGTGTTCTCCCATAACAGTTGTATCAGCAGCAGTCACTCTGTCATTGTCCTCTTGCCCTTCTTTTCTTTTTCCTCTCCCTGCTTTCGTGATACGCTTCTTCACTTACTCCTTTTCGTTGCTGTTTGTGAAGAATATATCACCAAAAGCCATTTGAAATGCTGTTTCTGCTCTTAATAGTTTCAGAGAGTGGCTGCCCTGACAGCCAAAGCCGGGAGCCTTGGGGGACAGGCGAGGGGGCTGCAAGGGGCTGGGCACGCTCTTGCAGGAACTGGCAGAGGAGCATTTAGGAAACGGAGAGTACGAGGAGCTCTCATCTGGCTCGAAGCTGCTGCTCGCAGCGCAGTCGGCATTTTGTTTCAGAGGCCACAAGTGAATGAGTTAATGATGATCCCAGATGGCTTCAGAGTTTGCCTCTTGCCACCCCTTCCTGTTCCCCCAGGATCTCAGATGGTGGCGGGAGATGAAGTAAAATTCTAGAGTTTGTTGTAAAGTTCATCTCTCTCCCTAAATCATGCTGGAACTTGTGCGTGCTGTGTTGGCAGCTTCAAGGGGATGCTACCTGGTAATTAATTAGTTGTCAAGAGACAGCCCAGAGGTTCCAAGTCTTTATATTCTTGCTAATAGAAATTGCTCTGATTACATTTTCCCCCTTGGCTGGAGGGCTGAAGAGCGCCGAGCGGGAGCTATGGTCCATGGGCAGCTGGAGCACGCCTGCCTGTCCTTTGTTGGGACTCCTCCGAGCGTGCTAGCACACGCTTCCCTGAGCGCGAGCCCCGCGGGAGCCCAGTCCTGAGCCCTGTCTTTGCCAGCCAGTTCTGCTCGTGTTTCTCATCACACGCTTCCCCTGCCTTTGCAGGTGAGCCCTGCCGCGGTTTCCTTTTCGCTCCTCCTCGGGGTCTTCTGTTGGCATCGTCATTCCCGTTGAACCGTCCCCTGCAGCCCCCTCGCCGGCCCGGACAGAGATGCTTGGTGTGTTTTCTTCACAGAGCCCTTTTTCTGAGCTAAGCTTAGAGAAATATTCAGTGTCTGCAGAGATTCGTAGTGTTTCTCTCTCAACCTCACTTCTGTTGTCTTCGTCTTTTTTCTCTGTGCTTCTGCAGTTAGTCGTGAGCAGATTTAGGTTTCTTCTTGCAGAGAGAGGAGTGTGGTCGGGGAGCGACATGAGAGGTGTCTGGATTTTGGGGTCCTGTTTCAGCCAAGCAAGGCATTGTACACACAACGCTGGTCTGGAGCTGGGTTATCCAATGGTTTGTTAAAAGATTTTTTTGTGCTCCATTTTATGTTTTTCCCATCTTTTTGCAGAGATTCTCTGCTAACAACTGCCAATTCCCCCTCTGCCCTTCTCTGGCCACTGTCTCTGTGTCCCCCGGCAGCCTGGTTGTGTCTGACATCTTGAGCAGCTTTGTGCCCGTTCAAATTTAGCATCTTCATAGCTAAACCCCATCATCCATCCAAACTCCCTTCCTCATCGTGCCTCTCTGGTCAGCACCACCGTCCTGAGGGGAGCAATGTGTGACATCCCAGTTATTTGGGAGATGTCACTCTCCTCCTCCCTCTGCAGCAGGACACAGTCATTTTCTGTTGCGTCTCACAGCAATGTACTGAAAATCAAACCTTCCCGTGGCTCCAGGAGGCACTCGTCTGGGATTGAGCTGCTGGGCTTGCCGAGTGGCACTCGGGATACCTGCCGGAGGTGACGATGGCCTGCCAGCCATAGTGACCCAGGTGCGCTGCCATGAGCGGACCTCTCCACTGATGCAAAGTGGTCCGTCTCAGCCCAGCATGGAGCTTGCTTTGTCTCCTCATGTCTGGGAGAGACTCCGGCTTTCTGCTCCTCCCGGGCAGCCCTGGGTGGTCAGACGCGGCAGGGCCGGGAGCTGGGGCTGCTCCGGGGCCAGGCAGGGCGCAGCGGGCAGGGAGAGGAGGCTGCTGGCTGTCCCAGGGGAGAAGAGCTCTTCTCCTGGCGAGTGTGCACTTGGGAGAAGAGCCAAGTCCGTGGGCAGGGATGCTGCAGCTCTTTGAAGCCCATCTCTGCTACCTTAGGGAGCAGCTCTGCCCTGGCTGATCCCAGGAAGCGTCCTGTCCGGCGTCCCTCTGGATGCTGTAAATAAGCCGCCGCCAGCGGTGCTGCTCTGCCGGATGCTCTCACGCCTGCTGGTGCTGTGCCTTCCCTTCCCACCCCCGGGGAGCCGGGCTCCGACCCACCTGACGTGGCCGCCTTTGCAGACATATGGTCCCTTCTCTTTGTGTTTAGTTAAGTGTGGGAGGACTCCATGCTATAACTCCTGTAGCTTTTAAGCTATTGTTATTGCTGATACGACCCTGCAAGCAGACGTGGCAATTTTACAAGCGTGGCCCCATCCCTAACAAAGGCAATTAGGATGCTATTCTGTTATAGCTGGGGGGAGAGAGATTTCTAGTGTCTGGAAAGGGCATAATCTAATGCAGAAGATGAAGACAAAGGCATTTTGGAGGCAGGATGTGGGGAAAACGGGGGCATGGCGAGCCCAGAGGGCAGATCTGCAGCGGGAGCGGGGATACGGGAGCCCAGCAGCTCAGGGTGCAAAGCGGGAGCGAGCAGGAGAGCAGCAGAGATGCGCTGCTCTGGGCCCGTACAGGGAGATGTATCGGCTGGGGTGAAGGTGAAGAGCGGGGTGCTCAGTGCTCGGGCAGGAGGTGGTTGTTCTGCGTGAGAAGGACGAAGCTTCGGGCTGCGGGGTGGAAAAAAAACCCCAAGATGTGATAACCACTGGAGTGTGATCCTACAGAGCAACGAGCCAAGGAGATGGAGGTGACAGCTGGGACAGGAGTGGCAGAGGGCTGTCAAGTGATCTTGAAGCTGCAGAGGTGGCGCAGGAGAGCTCGAGGGAGCAGGAGAGGGTGGCGAGGGCCACCACCGCCATGTGGTTTGGTGCGATTCACCCAGAGCAAGTCATGAGGCTGTTTCCAGTCACAGGGCTCGAGCTGCGTTTCGTGCTGCTGGCTCCTTCCTCGCTTGGCTTTTCCAGCATCTGATCTGACTGTTTGTTTGCTTGCAATGATTTCAGTTGTTTTCTATTTTAGCTTCTGACCCCGAGTGCCTGGGCTGGGGCAGGCAGGCACCGTTTGAAAGCCGCCACTTGGCGGCAACAACTGTTCGAGCCGCGGAGCAGCACCCATCTAACCCCTCTTTTCACACACTCGGAGCTTCCCAAACATTAACCTTTGGATTAAAATTTTCCATGCTTGGTCTCTCCCCAGATGTGATGTCTGAGCTTTGGTTTGGGTTCATGTTTTTCATGTTTGCTGGATTCGTGTTATGGGAGAATGAAAGAAATACTTTTCCCATTTAAAAAAAAAAAAAATATAGTCTCCATTTATTTATTTTATTTTTTTTTTTTAATTTATTCGGGGATTCACCAAAAATGGTTGAAGTTTGAAGCTGAAAATAATTAGGTTGGCTGCAGCAAGCTCGTGTCGCAGGCACTCGGGGAAGAGCCGCAGCTCCAGGTGTGCAGTGCGGTGGGTATCCCCAGCACAGCCTGCACAGCCCGCTCCAGGTACATGCAGGCTCTGCCGGCAGAGCCAGGAGAGCCTTGGTGTGAGTCAGGCTGAGTAACTCCAGATTTGGAGGAGGACGGCTGGTTTTTTGTTTTTGAGAAAAAGAAAAAAAAAAAAAAGAAAAGAAGAGAGAAAAAAAAAAAAAGTTGTTTTTCAGGCTCCTCATGCAGGATCACGACGCGCCGGGGACGCACGGGCTCCCGGGTTGCGGTGAGTCAGGCGCAGGGCTTGCAGCGCTGTATTCAATCCTCTGCTCCACGTTGCGGGTCATGGCGTCGTTGGGAGATGACGCGCTGTAGACGCGGCGGTACGGTCGCCCCGCGGTGGGAGCGTTGTGGCACGGATTCTGCCTCAAGGCCCCTGTGCAGCGCCGCTGTCGCTCCCCTCGTTTCTTTTCGGGAGGAGCTCTGCCTCGTTTCACGTGCCGTCGGCCGGTGGCTGCACCTTGTCCCGAAGCCAAATGCTCAGATGTTGCCTCCTGGTCAACTTGAAGGCCACCTCGGACACGCTCGAACGCTCTGCATTTCCCTACATTGATGGGGTTTTTTTGGTTGGCTGCAGCACCCCTCCTCTCTGCTCCAAGTCTGCGCGCTGCTCATCGGGTGGGGACCTGCGCTGCTCACACCAGCGCTTGTAATGTCTGGCCTGCAGCTCTGCCAGAGGCCAAAATTGGCTCTCGGTGCACGGCTGGATCGCAAGGACAGTGTTAGATGGAGGGTGGAGTGAGCGAATACCCCTCTCTTCCTACTGTGCTTTCAGGAAATGTCTCTAATGCAGCTGTAAGTGTGAATGAAGTCAAAAGGATGGATCGGTGCCCCCGCTCCAGCCCACCCCACTTGTCGGGGCCCATCCAGAGTCCCCACCCTATTGTTCTGGTTCAGCTCCTCCGTTTCGGGGCAGGGGCCCTGCTCTGCGCTCAGCATCCCGCTCCCGGGAGGAGGAGCTCTGCAGAAAACAAAGACGCAGCGAATAGTTTTCCTCTCCCTGACGAGCCGCCGTTCCAATTCCTCCTTCCCATCCCTTCCCTAGGTGTGTTCGCAGCTCTCAGCCCGGCTGGAAGCAAGCGACTGCGAGACTCGGACCATTAATCATCTGCCAAAAGAGCTGAGTATTGGGTATAAGTAGCAGAGCTCTGCTCGCTGCTGCCTTAGAGGCAGAGCAGGATCCGTGCGGGCTGGAGCTCACATCCAGCGCGTAAAGTTACCTCTCTGGTAGGCTAACGGAGCATGTCTCGCTCAGAGCAGCCCCTCCTCGAAGAGGACATGGGCTCTCAGGCACAAGAACGTCATCGGGAGTCCCCTAAGTGGCAGCATTTCGCTGTAAAGCAAAAATACGGTGTTTGTCCCTCCCTGAAGTGGCTGCTGGAAGTGGTGTGAGCTCTTCCCGCCCTGCCCCGCGCTGCCGGGAGCGCACTGCCAGTGTGGTTCTTGCGGTGGGTGGAAATGCCAGTATTGCTAATATCTCTGGGGCTGTGGTGTCACAGCCGACAGAGCTGTGGTGGCATTTTTCTGGTGTTATTACATGGTCGTCTTTATCCCCACCCTCTGTTTTCAAGGGAATTTAGCGGCGGCCCCGACGGAGGAGCCGGCGGTTGGAGGAACTCCTCCCTGCACACAGCAACCCTGGCCCCCGCTAGCTGCCCCTTTCACGTGGGCTTTGCCTGCCTGTTACTTCAAAGCAAAGCTGCTTCTCTTTCAACTTCCAAAGTTGAGGGGAGCCAGAGTGCCCCGAGCTCCCCAGCAGCGTCCGGGGCCGGCGAAGCGTGCGGAGCAGCAGTGGGGCAGCTTGGCGCTGACGTTGCTCAGTCTGGCTTCTGGTTTGCGGAGCGGAGGTTTCTCATCGCATTGCTCTGACTCAGGTATCTGTTTCCTCTGATGTGGGCTGATGTGGGCAGCCGTCGCTGCAGCGTTTTGCCCCGGGCACGCAATTGCTCTGTGGTTCCCAAGAGATGGTGGGACGTGCGGGAGAGCTCCTCGAGTGCTGCCACGACCAGCCGGTGGCGCGGGTCCCTGGGGCGGTAAAAGCAGCATTGCAGGAGCAGCATCTACTGCACCGCTACGTGTTGTAAAATTCCCCTAAAATCGGTGGGGCAGGCGTCCAATTTGTGTCGTGGACTAAAAAGTCTGAAGGAATTGAAACACACACGACCTGACTCGAGCTCGCATGCGTGCGTTAACTCAGATTTCGGGCTGCCGCTCTCCGTAACTCACCCACCTGGCCGGGTGTCAGCTCCGGGACCCTCGGCTCTCCACTCCCCGTCCCACTCTGTGCAATGGCAACACCGAATTCCCTTGGCGTGGGGTGCTTAGGAGAGTCCTTTTTCGGTGTTTATTTGATTGTGTTTTCCTGGCTGGACGGCCTTCCCTGAATTCAGTACCGTTCTGCCACTGAGACTAACCACTCTAACCAGTTTCCCTAGAGCGGGATCCCAGTTCAGCAGGTCTGGATTGTCACCCTCTGAGAATTGCTTGTGTTTGAGGAAGCGAAAACACCCGTGGGGAGGTTGCGAGCAGCGGCCAGGTGGGAGCTGTGCTGCTTGAGGGGGGTTTTAGCGGTTCTCATTAAAACAGTCTTCCGTAGACTCAGAAATCCCAAGTTTCCTAAAAGCAGAGGAGAAAAATTCCACAGACTTTCATCCTGGTTCAAATATCCACCGGGGCAAGGAGCTGTGGAAGTTAGAGTGGGATCTCAGATGAGATTCTCTAAAAAGCGAGCTTAATAGAGTGCAAGGATGAAATGCGCAGACCGAGCAGCGGCTGGGCCCTCTGCGAGGGCTTGGCCAGCGTCTGCGCCGCTCCCTTCCCTGCGCCGAGTAACGAAGGGCAGAGAGGGGGAATCTCGGGGTCTGCCTGAGGAGCCCCCCCCCGCTTTTGCAGCCTCTGGCACCTCTGCGAGATATTTAAATGACAGACAGACATATAGGGATCTGTAAATACTCATTTGGTGCCAACTAAACCACAAAGAAGATACAGCATTTGTGGTCCAAGGAAGTTTAAATATTTGTGGTCAAACTTAAAATTCGACATAAAACTCTCATCTGCGATGGAAGGCGTCCAGGAACTGCATGGAGAACGTATAAGCTGTGTAAACTCACAGAAACGGCTTCCCAACCGGCTCTGCCAGCACCAGGCAGAATATTCCAGCTCTTACCTCTCCTTTCCCTCCCTCTGCCGAGGTCAGAAGTCAGGTTTGCGAGGGACGCAGAGGCCTGTTAACACCGCCGGGGGTGGAAGTCCACCATGCCATGGGTGGTAGTGGCTAATGCGGTGGTTTCCTCTCTGCCTGCAGCAGAGGTCACGCTGGAGGGGTGAGGGGTGGACGGTGCGGGCCAGGCAGGTGGATGCTGTAAGGGGAGAGCTTTGGTTTGCACCATTTTTTTGCTATTTTTGCATGGGAGATCCTCATCCCGGTTTCTGTGTTGTAACTCCTTTCTTTCCACCACCCAACTTCCCACCATCTCAGCCCTCTGCTACCCCGGACACTGGTGTCTTGTTCCGTGGGACAGGAATCGTCGAGTTATTCTGTGGGTCGAATCACGGGGCAGTTGTCTCCATGGGGAAGTCCTTGCGAAAGAGCTCGTGCAATCGGTGAGAGCAAAACGCCTGCTCTGCCCCGCTTGGGTGCACGATGCCTTTATCTGCTGGGAGAGCACCTGGGCGAAGGGCGGCCGGAGGGGCCGGAGGGGCTGAGCTGAACCTCCCCGTAGCACTGCAGTGCTGGGGGATGCCGGGGACAGACACGATGCAGGAATCCCGCATCTTCAGGGATTTCTCCGTGCGAACGCCCCGGCGAGGTCAGCTCTCCCTCCTGCCGCCGCTCAGGAGGTGCTTTGTGAAACGGGGAGGTTGTCAGATAACAGCAGTGTTTTCCCTATGGTTGTGGGCAGCCTGGACTCGGCTCCTGCCTCTTTTTTGGTCCCACGTACCCCACTGTCGTGGTTTGGGTCAAACCGGCAACTGGGCAGAAATGCAGATGCTCCCCACTACCTCGCTTCAGAGAAGCAGGAGAGAGAGAGAGACTTATGAGTTTAGAAGGAACTAAACTACTTTAATGAAATATTAATAATAAGATAAAAAGGAAATCATGAAATACATACAAAACCATATCAAGCTCCCAGGATGACAGTCACGTCACTGGCTGGCACTGGAAAAGTCCCAGACTGAACTGAGTGACCAACAGGAACTGGATTCCAGATCTGGATTCAGGATTGGGATCAAAGGCAGACGAACAGAGCCCTGCTCGGACGCTGGCCATCGAAGAAAAGGAGCTGACCCTTTGCTCCTTCAGCTTTTATACTAAGCACAACGCAGATGGGATGGAATACCCCGCTGGTCAGTTTTGGGTCACCTGTCCTGTCCGTTCCTCCCTGCAGGTGGGACCCCTCTGTGCTTTTCCACTTCTGAGCCTTCGACGGGGCGAATAACAGAGTTGGCTGGCCTTGGGCGTTACAGCAATAAGGATAAGCAAGAGCCTCTCCGCATACCATGCTGTGGCATCAACTGTAAACATGGGTCTTATCACTCTGAGAGCGAGCAGTGTCTGCACAATATGCTGATAATTTCAGTAGTTAGAAGAGGCCCAGCTAAAAAGTAGAGTTACTGGACAAAATTGATCCTCTTTTACCTCAAACCAGGACACCTGCAAAAAGGGCTCTTAGCGTTGCGGGAGCACGTTGTGACTTGCAGTCGAGATGTTGGATTGAACATTCATCAGCCGCATTTCCCAAATTCCAGGAGAGGCGGATCCAAGCATGGCACGGGAACAGCTTCTCTGGTCACCAGCACAGTGTGGCCCCACGAGCAGATGTCCCCAAGAAACACCAGGGATGGAGAGGTGCGGGGATGGACCGGCCTCGTCCCCAACGCCAGAGTCTCCCGGAGCGGTGGCCTCAGAAGAAGGGCAGCGTGTGTCTGCCGAGAGCAGAGCGGTCCCCTTTCCCTTACTAAGCAATCCTCCCTTCCTCCACCAAAGAGCCTGCTAACCACTTTCTTATCTTTCTTAACTCTGCAAAACAATCTCTGGCAAAGCAGGCATCCTCCGAAATGGCAGAGGAAATAAATTCCCCCAGTCCCTGAAAAGGAAAAGACTGGAGACTCTTGCAGCCGGGAGAACGGCCCGTGCCCTGCCAAAGCTGACGGTGGTGCCACGTTGGCTTCGCTGAGGGTACGGATCTTGCCTTTCTCCTTCCCCAGCCTGGGACAGGCTTTCAGGGACCTGTCTTCCCTGCTTAGTGTTGCAGTAGGACCTGCGAGGGAGGAGGAGAGCAGGCACCCTCAGACTTGCCTTGGCTTTACTCTGTGGCTTCAATTTTCCTTTTTTTTTTTTTTTTTCCCCCTGGGAAATCGGGGGATGTGCTGGGAGCTGGGGCGGGAGAGAGAGGAGGGCATCGAGATGGCTATAACAGGGAGTCCCTGGCTGTGACTCACTCTTTCTTCCGGATTCATCTGCCTTTTTCACAGGCCTCTTTCAAAGCTGGGATTTTTTAGCTCCTTGTTCTCCCGACAAACAATAGAAACGTGTGGTCCTGTGCTCAGGGCTTCACTTCGGAGAGCAGAAATGCCCCAGATATTTCACAGCTGTGGGGATCGGTTTGCCCAGTGCTGGGGCACGTGGCCGCAGGGGCTGGAAGCAGATGCTTTCTCCGATGGAAATTCCTGCAGACATTCCTGCAGCATCTTCCTAGAGGCAACGTTTTGCAATGTGGGGAAGCCCATGGCTCTTGCTGAGCTGTTGGCGGTGTTGCCTGAGGACACACTGAGGACCAGGCAGGAGCCACACTCACAAACCAGATGAAACATCTCCATCACTCTGTGGAGACCTCCTATACCCCATCGACTTCTGACTCAGGCTAAAGTCGTGCTTTTCTCTCGTTTTGCTGCTGCCCGGTAGGAATGGGCTGGTGGGGGTAAAATTAAACAAGCTGACCGTTTGCCTCCTGCCTGCAAGGTGTTGGATGCAGCCTGAAGCCAACTGCTCCCTACTGCAAACGCTGCTGCTCCCTGGAGAGGCAAACCGACAAAAAGGTACTGTAGCACATTTAACATCAGGGCAAGTCTTTCCAAGCATCAGCGAAAGCCAAAAGCTTCATTTGGAAACCATCAGAATCTTTCCTCTCTGGGCTGTGTAGCTCCTCACGCTTCAGGGAAGCAGTTGATCCTCAGCTGGATCTTCCAGCCAAATCTCTGGGTTGTCCTCGGCACAGGGGCTCAAGAGGGGTCTGGAGGATGGCTTTCCATCCAGAGCATCTGCTTCAGGTGACTTTGGTGCTGACTCTTCCACCTGAGTCACAAAAGGTTCCTGCAGCACCCTCAGATGTGTCTTGGGGTGGACAAACAGCTTTCCCCAACCCTGCGGTAAGCCGTCACCAAGGAAGAGAAGCGTTGAGAGGAACTGGCTGCATTGAGGGTCTGGAGAAGCTGTGAGATGTTTTGTAGGGCAGTGCCAGGCTGTGCTGCAGCACAGAGGGTTTGGGGGATGTAGGCTGGCACCTGTGGCAGCATGGGGTTTCCATATGGATTTTTAAGTGTCTTCTGGCCTAGATCAGTAAAAATTCAGTCTGTATTCCTGCCCCACAGCCACTAGGTGCCAGTCAGGGAGAGAGATCTGGCCCCTGGCAGACAGACAGCTCTGGGGAGGGCTTGCTGAGAGCAGGCTCCAAGCCCCAGAATTGCTCACAGCTTCCCCTGCGTCACTGGGTCTCACCTTCATGTCCTACAGCTGCCAGCGGTGACAGGTACCAGCGCCTTGGGTGCAGTTTGAGGATTTTCATGGTAGGAATCTGCGCAGGCTACTTGGGGCTGCTTCTGATCTCTGACACCAAAAATTGGATGACTCAGCTCAGGTCTATGGCTTTGCACCTTTGTAGCGTCCGTGCGTCTTCTCTGCGTTACTGCGTGGGACAAGCAAGGCTGCTCTTAGCCCGGCAAACCCTACTGATGGTGGGCAGTTGGCTCCCTTTCCGTGCTGCTGTCCGGTTTCAAAGACCAGTCATGGCTGAGCTATACGGCCAGGGCTGGAAAGACGGAGGCGTTTGCCAGGCCAAGAGCACATCTGCTCCGATGACTCGTCTGAGACCGTGTGCCCCAGTGCAGAGGCTGGAGCTGTGCCTCCGCAAGGCTCGGCGTGCTGGGAAAGAGGTTTGGCTAAGACATGGCCTACGCTTTCTCTTTAGGAAGCCCCTGATTTGCAGAGAAGCAGCAGCAACGGGGAAGAGCGACTGGAGTGGTTCTTCTGAGCTCCTCTGTCTCCCCTGGGCATTTTCTGATGCACCTCTCTGCTGTGATGGAGCATCTGGCATGGATGTGGTGGATCCTTTCCCCATGTGTGCTCTCTGGTTGGTGCCAGGTCCTGCCTGCACCGGCACTGGGTCCTGCAGAGCTGGGGCAGCAGCGGGATATGTCGGAGCCAGTGGTGCCTTGGTTTGGGCCCCGTTGCAGCCACAGTTGCTCTCTTGGGTCACGCACAGAGGTGCAGGCATGTGGGAACCGCGTCCGCCGAGCCTGCTTGTGGGATTAGTCGAAATCAGAAGTTGCTGTGAGAGAAGCTGTGGCTGAAGTCAGCCCTCAGCTGCAGAAACCAGGGTTGCGATCCAGCTGCGAGCGCTGCTGCCCAGCCGTGACGGACGCTGTGGTCCTCCCTACCCAGGTGGCCAAACCCTGTATTTGGGGCTGGGGCAGGGCGAGGGGCTCCTCGGGCTGCGTCCTGGCCAAGGGAAGGAGCCCAGAGAAGCCGGGCTGTGATAAGTCCGGGGTTAAACCCAGCCCAGCTTTTGTGTGAGCCTGCGAGATGAAAACCCAGACGGGGATGAGACCAAACCGGGTGCTTTCCTCTCCGCTCCTCCTCCAGCGCGCCGCGCCGCCCTCCGAGCCGGCTCCCCGGGGATGGGAGGAGGCAGTACAGGGCACCGGGAGGCATTTAGCCACGGCCTGCCTGGATGTTTTAGCAGGGTCAGTGCAAATGTTTGAGCTGGGCCGTGTAGACGCTGAGTGGTTTAGATTGTTTGGGGCTCGCTTGGTTTCAGCATCATTCAGCTACTTCAGCTAAGCCGTGTTTAAAAGCGATGTGGCAAAAACAGTGTTATCCCCACGCTGGATCGTGCTGGAGTTTGGCTCCGAGTCCCGGTCCTATCCCGTTCCCATCTCCGAATCTGGGATGGGATCTCTCCATACTATGACTCAAACTTCTCATGTCCTTTTCCCCTTCTGAATCCAGCTGTCAGGATGTGCTCGTGTCTCCCCCTCGCACACAGGAATGCAGAGCCGGCAATGGCAGCCCGTCCTCCCAGCAAACCCTTCTCCAAAGCCGCTGCCTCCCGTTTGCTTGCGGAATCTTAAGGTTTTGCCGAGTGAGGAGTTGCCGGGGTCCCTCCGCATGCTGCCAGCAGCAGCGTGGCATTGCCGGAGGCTGCCGCGGGCACGGGGCAGCCCTCTCCAAACCAAGTTGTGTCCCCCTCCGGAATGTGGCAGGTCCCCGCGGCCGAGCGGGGCTCCCCTGGCCAGCTGGCTTGGCTGCCGGAGGCTCTTTGGACTAGCTGAAGGAGCCTGCATTCCTGCCTTCCAGTTATTTGCTCTTTAGGACGCTGCGTAAAATTAACAAGTTGTAAAAGTTGATTGAAGGCGGCGGTGGGTGTGACGGCGATTTGCTTAGCTGCAGGAGAGCCGTGTGCGGAGCAGCGGGCCTGGTGTAAGGGGGACAGAGGGGCTCTCCATCCCCGCCGCCTCCCTCCCGGCTCCAGGCGCGTCGCTCACCCAAAGCGAGACCGTGGCTGGTTTCTGGTGGTGTCACCCCCACCAGCACCAGGTGCACGGGTCCCCCTCGGGCACAGCGCTCGCAGATCTCGCACCGAGTCCCTTCCCTCCCCTTAAATCTCCTGGAGGACAGGGTGTCGGGGCTGCCGTCTCCTTCGGGCCAGGTGCCGGGCGTCCCGTGTGGGAATCCTCTGCCCTCCTCTCGGTAAAGAGCAGCACATGGCACTCGGGGAAGCTTTTCCCTTCAGGCTATTTTATCTGCGGGGGGAGAAATACAGCCGAGGTCATAGAGGGAATCAGCTTCGTTAGATCTGGGGACCCCTCGTTAGACCCGGAGACCCTGCTCGCCGCTGGCAGGAGGTGACACACGCAGGGTCATGGTGGCATTGGCACTGCAAAATGGCTTGGAAAATACAACAGCCGGTACAGTTAACGCACAGCCCGGTGGGTCTCTGCAGGCAGGCAGTGTGTGTTAATGTGTGTCCTGCTGTGTCTTACTCAATGATTAGTATGATAATGTATGACCCATGAATTAGCAGTCGGAGCGCTAATGAGCCTCGTCAGCGTGCCCTAGCAGCCGCCAGCCCGCCGGTGGGTGGCTGGTGCTGTGAGCTGGTGGTTAGCCTGTCTTGATGTAGCGGGAGATTAGAAACCTCCCGTCTCCGGGGCCTGATGAAATCAGGCTGGCGATTGGGTTTGCTGCAGCCGAAGCCACCTCCGCCCCACGCCTGGTCCCCGGCCACGTGTCCCCGAGAGGCACCGCGGTGGCGAGGAGCTCGGCGATGCCTCGGTTGCTCGCGCCTCTGGGGAACTGAGCCCGGGTCGTGGACGGGGGCACCAGACCACTTCAGCAATTCTCAGTTTCAGTTTTCCTTTGAGAGCGGCTGCGTGCGTGTCAGGCCTATTTTAATACCCAGCGATGACTTGAAGCCAGGCTTTCGGTTCCTGCTGTCTCACTGCACGGTCGGAGGGGGAAGGGCATGTGGGGTGGCTGTATTCCCCGCCGGGGCTGCGGTGTCTGCTGCCACATCACCAAATACCTCGACACCGTGGCGTTTTGTACTTGACCGTTCCTTCGGGAAGGGTGGGCATGGCTCCTGGCGTCCTCACCGCCCTCCGCTCCGTCAGCGAGGAATCGCCACGTGAGCCGGAGACCGCCTTCGTGGCTGTCTCCATCGCCCTGGGCATCCCGCTGCTGCCGCGGGCACTCACGTTTCCGCTCCGAAACGGGAAGTTTCTGACAAAAGTGGGTTGCTCTGCGGCACGCAAAGTTCAAGAGAGACCTGGGTGCCAGTCACAGGTCACTTCTTTCCCAGCATCTCAGAGGCTGGGGTGCCCCGCGGCGGGGCCAGCCTGGCTGCCAGCAGCCCGGGGCTCTGCCGCGTCCTCCTCAAGCAGGGCTGCACGTGACAGGGATGTGCGGAGCATTTGCTCCTTCCCTGTTTTTCATTCATGTGGGCTGGAAAAATGTGTTCATGAGACGAGTTGCTGTGGCATTATGTCATGGACCTTCAGTTGGGCTCTTTTCTCCCCAGCAGATGAGCTGAATTTAAGCATCGGGCTGTGCTGGCTTGGCAGGAAATCTGGTGTTTCCTTCTTGTTTCTTCTTCAGGGGTGGAAGGAGCGAACCCACCTGCCCTTGTCCCTAGCCCCAGCCATGGGTGAAGGGAGCTCTTCTGTAGTCTGCCTGATCATTCCCAATCCAGGAGGCTCTGACAGCGAGATTTAAGCCTTCGCTGTGCAGAGATGGCTGCGCTGCAGCTGTGGCAGCCCCCAGCCCTTCATAAATATACGAAAAGAAAACCTCACGGGTGGTAAACTCGATGCGATGGCTTTTATTTCTGGAGGTGTCTTGAGAAATCCCGCGGGAATGGTGTCAGGGTGGGGTGCCCATCTCTTCCCCACCTAGCCAGACAGTTTCTGCGTCCCCTTCCCCAATGCTGCTGCTGTCGGCCGCATCCTGGCATCCCACGGCACGTGGCTGCTGGCAGCAGGGCTCAACCCCCGGTGCTGCCACCGGCACATCCCCGCAGCTGTGCCGGCAGTGGTGGGTGCTTCCCTCGCCCAGCAGCCTGGGCACAAGAGAACTGCAGATACCAGGACTGGAAAATCCCTGGGGCTGAAGTCACCCCGTGTGAGTCAGGCCGGGTCTCCGCAGCGTTAGCCCGTTGAGCTGGGGATGAAGCGGGCGGTGAGGTTTCCACCACTTCCCCCGAGGCCGCTGCAGCCGGAGCTCTCCGGAGGGATGTTTCCCATGACAGCCATTCCCACTTTGCTCTTGTTCTCTTTCCTTCTGACTTTTCCCTGCGCAGAATCGTTCCTAAAGGAGAGCCAGGAGGGTGGAAATGTTCCTGCAGTGACACTTGCCGGGATTGCTCCTGGCTGGATGTCCTAAGCAGCAAAGGGCTGTCCCAGGAAAGAGGATCCCCAGCAGCCCGACCTGCTCCTGCGGCTCCTGAGCTGCGTCACCTTGTCCTTTGCTCACCTCTGTCCCATAGGACAGGTTTTTTAGGAGCAGAATCGGTGGTTACGGGTCCCTTGCTCCCTGAAATATTACATTCTTGCGATCACCCTGCTTGCACCATCTCTCCGCAGCAGCGACTGCTTCCCGAGGGGAGGAAGGGGCTTCTCCTCTCCCCCTCCGCCTGTCGGTGCAGGTACGGGGGGGGGGGACGGGACACGGGGTCCCAGGGGGACAGCTTCAAAGGGAGGTGGCCCCAACTGCTGGTGCATGAGGGTGCCTCGCTCAGGCAGTAGCTGGGGTGGGAGGTTGGAGGTCAGAGGAGGGTCAGGTTTTTGACACGCACTACAGCGACACGGTGGTTAAAATTAGCCCGCAGAGAGGAAACTGGCAGCGTTGTAGAAGAGCAGAAGTTTCCTCTCACGGCAGCCTGGTGCGACGGGGCCACGTGCCACTGCCAGCCCTCCGCTCGCCGCGGCACAGCTCCATCCGGGGCACGCACCGCCGCCGGCACGGCAAGGTGACGAGCCGGTCTCTGCAGAGCCGGGGTGTGCAGCGTTGGTATGGCGTGATGTGAGCGTGCAGGGACAGAGCAGGCAGCGTCCACGGCTGCGAGGCGCCTGGTTGAGTCACCTGCACGGGGTCTGTCCCTCTCCCCGGCTTCAGGATCCCGCTCCGGGAAGCCAGCGGGAACCCATGTGGGATGGGGGTCACTGAGGCTGCTTTGCTCTGTAACGAGCAGAGCAAAACCAGGGTGATTTTGGGGGGCAGGAGGAACTCGAGCATCAATGTGGTCTTCGTCTCCATGGCGTGTAGCACTTCTAGCCCCCGTTTGCTGACTTTCTCCCTATAAATCTGCTGCTCGCTGGGGGTGATGCCAGTCAAAAGGAGGCACCAGGGGAGACCACTGCAGGTGCAGAGCCCCACTGCAATGGGACGAGGTCTGAGCTGATGCCGGTCATGGTGGAGGCACCGACAGAGGCTGTGCCATGCGGGACAGGGCCGCAGAGGCACCGGATTCCCATGCTCTGGAAACTCTATTTGAGAGCCTCATAAATTGGATAATTACTCAAGCTATTGAGTTTCCTTCTGGCCAGATCCATCCCAGCCTCCCTGACGGGGTTCCCCAGTTGGTCCATGAGATGGGCCCGTGGGATGTGGTCGGGCTGGAGACAAGGAGGGGCTCAGCTTTTCTGAAATGCCCCTACCCGTCCGCTCTCGCACCTGCATCCGTCCCCAGCTTTCAGTGGGGGAATCTGGGGATGGAGCCGAAGCGAAACAGCAAGAACAAACCACATCATTCATCTCCCACACTTCAGCAGGACTTTTCCCCCCCCATTCGGTGGGTCTGGGCAGGGGGCTGGCTGACCCCCGGCAGCCCCACGGCCCAGGGGTGTGTGGAGAGGGCAGGACAGGCTGTGGGTCGGCGCTGGGCGTGCTGACTTCGCCTGCCTCCTTTTCCCTGGGGACAGCAGGCTACGAGACACACAAAAAAAACCCTCTTCCATCCCTGTTTAGAAGAAGAGGGGCGCCCCGCACATCCCCGCGGTGCTGTGCAGTGCTGCCTGCGTCCCGCCGGGCCTTCTACCCCCGAGCGTTTCTCCCTGGCCGTTGCCCGTCCGCCTCCCCTTTGCACTGACTTTGTTTTCCTTTCCCTCTCCCCAACCCCCTCGTCCTCACCCCGTAGGTTATTGCAGCCGACTGCAAGAGGGTCACAGTTCTGAAGTATTTCCTGGAAGCCCTTTGTGGACAAGAAGAGCCTTTGCTGGCATTCAAGGGTGGAAAATATGTGTCAGTGGCACCCGTCCCAGACGCCATGGGAAAGGAAATGGGAAGCCAAGAGGGAAAACAACTGGAAGATCAGGTACTGTGCGGGAAGAGCGCGCCTCGGTGAAGGAAGAATCACCCCTGTGGGGCCCAGCCTCTGCCTGCCCTGCAGCTCCCGCTATTTATAGCCGGCGTAGCTGCGTGTGCATTTTATGGGGGGGGAGGCAGAGAAGGGAGGGGGGTGGCAAATGGTGCACAGCCCTTGTCTCCCGAGTGTACTTCACTCGTGCCCTTTCCTGCCAGTCCAGCCCGCCTGCCTCTATCTCACGCGCTGCTATGAGTTCCAGATGCTGCTTTTTCATACCCCGAGCCGGGGGGAGCTTTAATAACGTGCAGCGCCAACGGCCCCAGGAGAGGAGGTGGGCGAGGGGGGTGTCAGGGTTCAGCTTCAGGATCAAGTTTATAGCCGTGGAGCTCGTTGCGGCGGAGGCCTGAGCTCCAGCCTCCAGCACACGTACAGGAAGAGCTGACATTGGCGCCCCGTCCCTCCCCTGCCTCTCACATCCTGATGTGATTAAGGAATTCAACTCTTGTTTTTCTGCCCTTGCTTGTTCCTGTAGGCCTTGCTTCACTCCAGGCTCCGTGTGTGTGTTTAAGGGCCCTGCCAGCCGCTCTGCAGGTTGACTCTTTTCTTCTGTTTAATCTTGCAGTTGGAAAGGCCAGGGAAACAGGAGAGAGGGGCAGAGGCGTTGGGAGCGGGGAGCTGGGTGGCCCGGCACTGCCCAGGCTCGCTCCGGGTCCCCTCCCTGCGCCGGGGATGGGCGCTGCAGAGCCAGAGGGGGTATGGCCCCGTGCAGGGGACAGCATTTCGCCTCTGTCGGTGCTGGGTGGCCCATGGCACATGTCCCCATAAGCCCCAGGGAGCTGACAGCCGGAGGAGCCTGTGGCAAGAACATGCTCGGCACCCTCCTCGTCCCATCAGCCAGCTCTGGCTGAGCAGGGGACAGATTTTAGGTGATTTTTTTTGCACAGGGTCTCAGAGCAAAACCCCAGGCAGCAAGAGATGTCTCTGTAAGGTGGGAGAGCTGGGCCCTTGTCCTCTTCTGGAGAAGGTCCACGAGGTTTTCAAGCTGACACCACCAAGAGCATGTGTTATGGGGGGATGTTCAGGTTCTAGCCAGTGTCATGACAGGGCTGGTCCTGTTCTCCAGAGCACTCCTTTTGTTGGGTCAGTCCCTCCAATTTCTATGAACAACACAGTATGGAGGATAACTCCCTCCTGCCCCATCCCCACAGTCTCTGCTGGGCTGTGGGAACTCTATGTGAGCTCGTTGCGCAACCCTGGAGCTTCCTCCTTGGGCTCTGATCGCAAGAGAGCTTCCAGCTCGCCAGCGTGACCACCACCAGCCTGGGCAAGCAGATCCCGACCCACTGCAGCAGATCTGCATCTGACACACACTTTTCCCCGAGGCCCTTGTGCGACACTGTCCCTCTGGCAGCATCCCCTGTGGTCCAGGCTGTCCCGACAGAGGGAAGTGAGCCTGAGGGCTCCATCTTCCTCCTTCCCATGGCTAAAAAGTCACAAGGAGAGGAGAGTACGTGGGTCTGTGGCCAGGCGGGTGTGCGGTCCGGGTGATGTGATTGAGTACACGACTGTGCCGTGCTGGGGTTGTTCTAAATTAAGACTGCGAGCTCCTGCCCGAGTCCCTCCTGCTGACACATGCCGTGGCAGCCTGCACAGGACAGGGAGTGTAGCGATGCTCTTATCCCTCCGGGATCTTACACCTCTTGTGTAGGAGCCGTCCCCTGCAGCCCTCTGGGGGCTCAGAGCAGGTCTTTCTGCCAAGGTGCCACCTGGGAACTCTTCCCAGCCCCATCACAACCCTTGGCGTTTGCGCAGAGAAGGGGAGATCGATAATGGCATGGCTTGGGAAGACCTGTGGTCGCTGCACCGGGGAGCAAGGGGGTCTGGGCGAGACAAGGGGGCTGTCAGCAGCAGTGGCAGAGCTGGGCTCCTGGGCAGCACGTGTGCGCAGGCAGCTGCTGGTGGGACACATGTTGAGGAACAGGGACTTGTGGTCTCCCCTTTGGGCAGGGAGCCACTGGGGGGAGAGCAGTGGAGCTGGGGGGTGGAACTGGATTGTGGTTGATCCCCACTTGGACACCAGCCACCACCTCCCGCCCTCCTGTGTGCCGGAGATTTGAGCGCGTAGGGAAAGGCCCAGTATGGCCTTCACCTGGGGTAGGAAAAGCATGGCTCATTCTGGGGTCTCCAGTTCAGGCAGTGCAGGCATACTGGGAAGGGTCTGCAGACCTCCTGGTGGGCAGAGCCAGGGAAGGGTCTCTGGGAGAGGGTGAAGATGCAACATGGTCCAGAAGTGTCTGTGTGGGCAGGAGGTTGGTGAACCAGGGACTCTTCAGTTCAGCAAAGACAAGGTTCCTGGGCAGCAGAAGCGTGGCAAAGGCAGACTAGAAGTAGGATGCAAATGTTAACAGAGGAAGTAATTAACCATTGAAATGACTGACCTCGAGACACAGTGGATTCTCCATCATATGGAGCTTTAAAATCAAGATTGAGCGTCTCCTTCTAAAACATCTGTTCCAGCCCAGCTGGAAGTTTTGGGGTGGGTGCAGGAATTTCTCTGGCCTATTCAGAGATCAAAACGGAGAAGGAGAACGGGCTCTTGGGTTCATGGATCCGAGTTTCCTGTCAAGATGATGAGGTGGTGTGCCCAGCCTCGGATGGGGCAGCAGAGTTGGAGCAGCATTGTACAGCCCCGGTGCAGGCAGGAGGGGAGAAGCAGCATTCGCTCCGAGGGATGCGCAGCCTAAACAGCCAGGCAAAGCGGAGAGACAGGGAAATACCATGGTTTTACAGAACTGAAGCCTATAAAACACCAGTGACTCACCCAAGGCTGTGGGAAGAGTTTTCCAAGGTGAGGAAGAGGGTTTGATTTTAGAACAGAGCTTTTAAGTAGGGCTGCCCCTTCCCTGCCCCGCTACCTCCTGTCTCATCTTGTCATTTCCTTGATGTTTACTATTTATTTATTTTGCTTGCTTCTTTTGGGTGTTTAGAAATAGTCAGTCACCCATCAGCAAGCAGTGATGGACTGTGCCTGGCAGGGATTTGTCTGCTAGAAGGGGGAGAGCAGAATGAGAACGGTCCCTGCCACCAGCATCCCTTACGATGACTTCTTTTTCTTTCTCTTTCTGCATTTCCTGGAAGAAGGAGGATGATGTGAGGATTGAGGCATTTGAAGATGATTCTGAGGCTGAAGGCAGCGGAGGAGAGATGGACATCAAGGAGCTCAGAGCCAAGAAGCAAGCCCTGGCCAGGAAAGTAGCTGAGCAGCAGCGTCGTCAAGACAAGATTCAGGTAGGACGGGCTGTGCAGCTGCAGCGCCCGAGCTGGCTGAGGAGCTGCTTTGCTTTTGTACATGGGCTGATCCTGCCTCGCTGCGCCGTTAGTGCACAGCCATTTCCCTGCCACGCATCAGGACCAGCGGCCCCTCAGGATGTCCCGTAGCACCTTGAGCTTCCCGGGTGTAGGTGCCCTGTGCTGCCTCTCCGAAACCCAGCAGCAAGCTTAGCTTTGCCTTCAGTGGAAGGGCCAAATCGATGTTGCAGTCTCCCACCCAGGGTAAGATCTGCCCTCCCAGGCCCTGAGGTCAATGTTTTGGGGATTCCTGGGACCCTCATGAAGCCAAACAAGGCTTCTCCATGGAGCTGCCAGCACACCCAGGAGAGTGCTTTAGCCGGGGGCTGTGAGGCAGTGCGTGCCAGGCAGCGAGCTGTCCCCCGGCCTGGGGCAGAGGCTCCATGGCAGCAAGGCTCGGCAAAACATCAGCGTTTCTGTGCAGCGGGGCACAGGCAGACAGGGGAGAGGGTGGGACGTGAACGGCAGAGTTCATGTGGGAGCCAGCGGCAGGAAAAATAGCCTGTGAACGGCTGCTGCAGCCAGAGCGCTGCTTGCAAAGCGTTGCCATCGTTATGGGGACAAACAGACGGGATACAGGTGATCCTGTCCTGGCCCTGGCTTGATCTGAGCGTGTTTCCCAGTGGGAGCTGGTGAAGTAAACTGGTTGGACTGGGAGCAGAGGTCTGGCGGTGCACGCTGTTGCTTTAAGAGCAATCTCACATGCATGGCTGTTGGCTGCCTCGCTGCTCGCAACCCCTCTTCCTCCAGCCTCGCAGCCCAGATGAGGATTTCTCAGCAGAGGAAAAATTCTCCCTGGCTCCCCTCCCCCTCACCTCCGCCCTCTCTAATGCCCAGGGCCCTTCACTTCCATAATTCTTCATTTTCCAGCCTTGAACGTAAGCCAGACACATCTGTCTGGCCATATGCGTGAACTCTGCAGTGTGTGCCGAGGTGGTTGTAAAACAGGGCTGCTGAAGGCCCTACTGGGAGAGCGTGCACATGTGTACCCTCCGGCTACTGGCGCCGGGCCCAGAACCACTGCGCTTCGCTTTTCCAAACCCACCCCAACCTTTCAGATTTCGCCTTTTTTTTTTCTTTTTTTTTTTTTTCATTTGAATTTTGAGCAATTCATATCAAGGCGAAGGTAGAAGTTGCGCCGGGAGGGAGGGGCCGCCCCCGCAAGCGAGTCCATTATTGTTGGCAGGTACCTGGGTCACATTAATACGAGGAGGAAGAAAGCAGCAGCGAACGAGTGAGAGATTGGAGAGATGGGCTGTAAATTAAAGCGGCCTGAAGCCTTCCAGCCTCCCAGGGTTGTTAAGCGGGAGGTGTAAGTAAATTCCCCACTTCCCACTGCCTTGTACAGACACAGCAAACAGGAACTGCACATGTTCGGGGAGGGCAGCGTGCAGCAGATCCCGGCCCCGGCGACTAGCCCAGCTGCAGCAGGGCCCCCCGGGATGGCCGCTGCCCATTCTGCGGGGAGAGTGGGGGCTGCCTGATGCTGTCAGGGGCTTTCTCCCCCCGGCGCGCTCCTCCCTTCCTCCCCAGCCGTGCTGGGGCTGATGCTCGCAGGCAGAGAGAGGTCAAAATGAGGGTGTGGGCAGCTTCAGGGGCTGCACAGCTGAGAGCTGAGGTGCAGTTGGAGTCTGAAGGCGAGGGGTGGAGGAGAAATCCTTGGGGCTTCGGTAAAGTCATCCAGCCTGTAGCTAGCTGGGAACAGCCCGGAGCAGAACATGTGTGCAGGCCCTGATCCTCTCCCTGCCCTGGTACTGACCATGCAGCCGGAGCCAGAGGAGCGGAGGAGCTCAGGTGGAAAACATTGCCCGGGGCCCACGGGTCAGAGCCAGCTCAGCATCCACCCACTCCGCTTTCCCTCTCTTGGCCTGAGGTCCTTGACCTTTCTGATCTTCTCAAGAGATTTTGTGTTTCCTGGGAGCTGGGGATCTTCTGCCTTCCCTCTTTTCTCCTGTTCACTGCTCACCTAGGGAGTTCACGCATCAGCTGCTCTCCAAGTCCCCCTTTCATTATCCTGGGGACAAGCCACAGTTCCATATATTCATCCGAGTCCAGCAGATGCGGCTCCGGTCTCAACACGGCTGAGAGCCTCAGCTCCGCGCACACGGCCGTGTGGCTGTGCCTGCAGAGTGGTGGGGACAAAGGTCCAGAGAGCCCAGGTGCTGTGGCTGCCTCCCCGTAGAGCCTGTGACGGTGTGCGTAGGGACACAGGGTGCAGGGCAAAACCTTCCTCTCTTGGCCATCCTTATTCTTTCTCTGCCCAAGGGGAGCGCGGTGCCATGGCCTCACCTGGGACTTGCAGAGTTGTGCTTCTCGCAGCTAAATTCACTGCCTTCTCCTCGGCAAGGTGTTCTTGCATTATCCCTGCCTTTACTGTGCTCCCCACCTCTTGCAGCCCAGCGCTGCTGCTGATGGACGTCATCCACCTGATGCTTCTCCCAAGTTCACTGCTGTTACCTGCCCCGCATCAGCTGGCAGGGCAGCCCTGCGGGTCCTCACTGCAGCTCCCAACCACAACCAATGATGGGGTCGCATTTATACCTCGAGAGGATTTGGGCTTCACTGCGCTGCTTCGGTCCTTGCCCTGGCAGGGTGGCTCGAGCTGCTGGGGGAGTACAGGCCCAGGCAGGGTAAATGGCAAACGGGGGTGGCCCTCGGCCAGCACCACCTGCAGAGGGAACAGGAGAGCTCAGCTCTGTTCCCCTACACAAGCTTGGACCCCAAAACCATCACTCTGAGAGGAGGCAGATGGAGCGGCACAGGGTTGGGTCGTAGTCTCTTGTGTCCCTGGGCAGCCCTGGTCGTGAGGAGGCAGCTCTTTGCTGCCTGGCCGTGGGTTACGGGTTGGCTGCTGCTCCCTGCCTCCGCTGCCAGCCTGCCTCTGGCCTCACCGCTTGCCCGGGCTGGGACGGAGCCGCCTGCCAGCCCCATGTCACAGGCGGGTGGCAGCAGCGATGTGTCGGCGTGAGGTGAAGGACCAAGCACGTACCTGGGTGCTGCCCGTTTGGAGGGGTGCGAGGCCGGGCAGGCAGGTGGACAAGAGGAGGCGGCAGTGGCGCTGCCAGGGCAGGCAGCGTTCTCCGGCAGGGCTGTGTCCCCCAGGCCAGCGCCGGGCCCTGCCGCGTGCTCCCAACCGCCCCCGCTGCTTGGCCAAGGCCCTTGGTCCATGCTGTTCAGCGTCCCCTGTCCTTTGTGCCGCCGCTGTGCGCTGGGAGCGGTCGAGTTTCCTGACCGGTTGAAAACATCCCACCTGAAACATAACAGGCTCTTCCTCTGGATGCTGCTATTGTTTTGCTCAGCATTACAGAAGCAGCTTAACCGGGGCGGCCAATTATGACATGTCTTCCCAAAATAGCCGCTCTCCTGTCCCTTCTGAGCCCACGGAACGGCCGCCCCCTTAAGATGCAGCCGCTCCTTTGTGGCGGTAGTGTGAGTAAGTGGCTAAATATAGCCCGTATCCCATTCACGCTCTCCTCGGCGCGCAGGAACAATGCCGCGGGTGCACACGCGCCGACACGCACCTGCCTGGGAGCGGGTGCCTGCTGGCTGCGGAAGACGCACACCCACCCACGGCGGCTCCGCCACGGCGGCGGCCCCGGTTTGCTACCAGGCACGGGGCACGTTTACTCCTGAGGAAGACGCTGGAGACGAACCTTGGGAGGAGGAAGCCCTCGAGCAGAGACTAGAGAGGCATTGTTCTCGGCCCTGGAAAATCCGTCTCCGATCCCCGCGGAGCACGCGGGGCTGGAAGGGGCAGCGGCGCCGGGTTTCCCCGCGGTTGGAGAGCGGGTCAGGGCAGGAGAGGTGGTGGCAGGATGGTGACGGCCCATCCGTCCTGGCAGAGCGGTCTGACCCCGTGCGACCCATCCCGAAAGCAGCGGGGCACTCATCTCTGCCGGGCTTCGGCTCCAGCCTGGCACCGTGAGCGGAGGAGCTCCGGGGTCCATGTGCGGAGCCTCGGAGGGGCCGATGGGGACCCCCCTCTTATTCTGTGCTTGTGGAGACCCTCAGGTCTCTCCCTGGCACTCCGTAGAAAGTACCACCTGGTGGCCTGGCTCTCGGGGGACCGGTCCCCTGTCCACACTGGAAGCCCTCAGCCGGGCAGCGGCTTCCGGGGAATCCCCCAGGTGATCCCAGCTGATGGATGAGCTGGGAATTTGGGACTGTGTGCGCAGGAGTGTCTGATCTCAGTGCTGCCACCAGCTGGGGCAGCCGGGGGAGCCACCTCCTGCTCCGGCCCAGCTCCTGGGAGAAGCCCCCATGGCCGGAGCAGCGGGACGGGCAGGGGGCTGCAGGTGGGAGATGCTCTGACGGCCGCAGCGTTGCGGGTGCAGGAGGCGGGAGAGGGGGAGCTGCCTGGCCCCGGGGGGCAGCAGGGAGCCCCCAGCCTCAGAGGTCACCCGCCACATCCAGTCCTACGGGGTCGCTCAGCCACCGAGCTGTGCGGTGTGTTTAACCCAAATAAGATAAAGCTAAAAATCTGGCCATCCTGAAGCACTTGGGCCAGGGTATGGCTGTACCTCCGCTGTTTTAACCTCACCACCCTGCCCAGGGTCTTCTCCAAACCCCACCTGCCTGTCCTCATACTGGGGAAACTGAGGCACAGTGGGACTGGCAGCTCATTTCTGGCAGCGATGGTGGCGCAGAAGCCACGCTCTAGGCATGGGCATCCCGATCCACATCCCCACGCTCTCCATCCTCCCCATGGGACCGTGCCCCGCGGATCGGCAGAAGGGTTAACGCGGCACTCGCCTCCCCGGTTCCCCGCACATGGGCTCCCTTTCATCTCTGGCGCGGGGCCAGCCAGCGTCCGCATGAATCACAGGCCACTCCTCTCCCCCCCGAAACCCCTTGGCCGGAGGCTTCTGCAGCCTTTTACTCACACAAACAAAAATAAATCTCGCTGCCGGCCTCTGAACTCTGCAAAGGCGAGTTTCCCTCTGGCTCCCCGAGCGGCCCGGAGCTGTGCGCGGGGACTTGGCACGCTCCCCGCCGACCTCGCTCTTTCACTCCCGGCGCATCCTGTGTCCTTCTCTCACCGGGCGGCCCGGCGAGCGGAATGGGACGTGACGGCCGGCACAAGCGTCGCTCGAGGCTGCCAGGAATCGGCCGGGTACGGCCTGTGAAAGCCGCTGGGGCAAATGCCACACGCGAGGGTACTGCCATCCCCCTGCCGTCAACCCCGTGCTCCTCGGCCAGAGGGGTAGGTGAGCTTCCCGCTCGCGCCGTGTTCCTGAGGTCACCTGCGTGGACCGTGACGAGCCCTGGGGTCAGGGAGCCGTATTGGGGCGCACGGGGGGGTTCCCTGCTGCCACCAGCCCTTGCTCGCATAGGACTGTCGTCACCTATAGAAGGCCACGTGGTTTCTCCCCCCCCTTCCTTCAAGTTCAGGGCCATCAAGCTGTTTGGCCACGGCACAAGGGACATGCCGCTTCGCTCTGGGTCTCCGCGTTGGCCAATGGCGCCCTTCTCCATCTCCCCATGGCAGGAGGAGCTTGGTGGAGCTCAGCAGGTCTTGGTGCCTCCCAGGGGCGAGCGTCTCCTCCCGCACTCTCAAACCCTGCGGAGAAACCCACCTGCATGCTCTCCTCACGGTGAGGAGGCAGCGGCAGCGCCATGCCGGGGCTGCCAACACAGGGTTCCTGTGCCGCTGGGGAGTGCCAGCACCTCCCTGGGTGACGACAGAGCGCAGGCAGGGATGGCACCCAGCGTGTGGCATCTGTGCAGGGATGCTGGTGCCATTGTAGCTGTCCCTGCCCAATGGGGGACACGTATCCTCGCGCTGTCGTGCCAGCTCAGTACTGCTATGCAGCAGATGGGACCCGGCGTTCTCCCTGCTCTGCCCATCTCCCCTCGGGGTCGATGGGAGCTTCGGCCCCAGGACCGACGCTGCCAGGAGGCGGGTGGGAGGCACGTGGTGAGGTTATGGTTGCTGCCTTGCCTGGAGACACTTGTGGGAGGTGGCAGCATCAAGCCGCCTTGATTTAAAGCCAGATGACAACACTTGGAAATGGATTAAAAAACCACTTCTTTCCATGGCCACTGCTGGCCTGTGCAGCTCGGCGTTCCAGGGTGCCTCTGAGGCTTTGGCATGGCTGCAGGAGGGTTCGGATCCTCACCCCGGGCAGGGGGAGCTCCCCGTAACGTTGAGCAGAACAGGGTCAGCGGTCACCTCCTGTCCCCGGGGCGTATCTTGTGGGTGTGAGCCCGGTCTCACAAGGGTTTGCATGGTGGATGTGTTCCACAGCAGTGCTGCTGTGCTCCATGGGTGACCGGTTCCTATTAGAGGCAACAAACATCAGCGAGTCCAGGGAAGCTATTTTTAAGTAGAGGAAGCACTAGAATAGCATCCTGAGTTTTTTAAGCCTGTGACTTACTAAAGAGCCCAAGTCCTTCGATAGCATCGAGAGTAGTATATGAGCTCTTGGGTCCCATTTTGGCAACTGGTGTTGCCCAGAGGTCCAGGTGCAACCCCACAGGGTTGCTAGTAAGACCCAGCAGACCCTTTCCATGTGTGTGTGAGCACCTCTGGTCTCCAGCGGGTGCAAAGGGCTCAGCCAGGGACAGTGCTGTGGATTTCCAGGGCTGGAACCCACCTGGTTTCCCAGCTGGATGGAGTCAGAAAAGGCAAAGCACATGCAGGAGCTGGTGGGACAGTGAGTGAGATACTCAGCCAAGCATCCCCACCCCAGAGACCTCCCCTTCCTGCTGCCTGCTCGGGGTCCCTGTGTTAGGATGCCATTGGCAGGACTTATGTGTCCCAAACTGGTTCATTTTGGCTATTGTCACCTTGAGCTGTTTCCATTTAGAGTCCCAGAACCCGCTTCCTCCAGCTCCCTTTTCTCCCCGCTGTTTTCTATCACGGTTGATCTCTTGGTACCAGTGCAAATAGTTCTGTCAACTGGCATCCCATAAATGGGACAATTCCCAAAACACTTCAGTTTTCAAGGCTGTTCTCCAAGGAGAGTGCCCTCTTGGAGGCTTTCATCATCCCACTCACGCGTGCACTGGAGACCTGCAGGAGCTGCTGTTTGAGGCATGCAGGTGGGATGGACGCAGCCTCCTTCACATGATGTCCTTGCTGCGGGAGGCGTGCATGCCAGCCAGGCTTATCTTCTGCTCTCAAGGTCCACAGGTCATAGGGCTGACGTCCTGCTTACTCATCATATGGCCTTCTCTTCCAGGCCGTGCTGAAAGACCAGAGTCAAATGAGGCAGATGGAGCTGGAGATCAGACCTGTCTTCCTGGTCCCAGACACCAATGGCTTCATCGACCACCTCAGCAGCTTGGTAACACTGCTGGACTGCAGGAAATTCATCCTGGTGGTGCCCCTCATCGGTGAGTAGGGGTGGCGTGAGGTGGGAGCTTCCCCTCTCCCTCGGCGTGGGCTGTCTCTCGTGCCGGCTCCCTCTCTCCCTGCCTCACGTGCCCGCAGTGCCTGTGTGGTCCGGCGCTGGACGGCTCATGCCGTGGCCGGCTGGCAGCGGAGGTGGAGCTGGCGTCCGTCCTGCCCTGTCTCATCCCAGCTGTGGCCGGCATTCCTTCAGCCCGTGTCGCCCTTTTCCCCTTCCTGCCAGCTTTCTGCCCGTGGCGCTCAGCAAACTCCTCTCCTCCCTGGTGCATTTGGGGGTGCCAGGGGCAGGGAGAGGCAGGCGGGTGTTAAATGGGATTTGGAGGGAATTTTGGAGGGAGCAAGGAGGAGGAATTGTTAAACAATCAGAGCAGATAGCTTATCCCAGCTGAGCTGGGGCTTAGGCAGCCTGAGCAAATGGCCGGCCTGTGTCCCAGCGTCTCAGAGCTGCTCAAGCCCAGCCCTTCTTTTTATCCTTATAAAGCTCGCAGTAAAACAGCAAGCTGGTTCCCGTTATTGGTAAACACTCACCCTGGCAGATAACGGCTGTGCTGCTGGGTGGTCTCCCAGGGTGGCGGGAGGATTTGGTTAGATGCCTTTGCTCTGATTGTTTGATCACGCTCCGGGCTGGAGGTAGCGTTCCTCTGGCCAGTGTTGCTCTGGCGCCCGGTGCGTCCCGGTGCCAACCTGGCGCCCAGAGGATCCCCGAGGGCAGCAGAAGAGGCCGGGGCAGGAGCGGGGGCCGAGCCTCGCAGAGCCCACAGGCTGTCCCCATCCCTGGGAGGCGTCTCCAGCATCCGGGCAGCGAGGCGTACGCACGGGCCGATCTCCTGGCCTGCGGCACGCAGCGGTACCTGCCCTCCAAGCCATTGTGGGCCTTCCTTCTCAACTCCTGGTGTCCAGCAGACAGCTCTGCCCGCCCCGGAGCCAACATCCAGCTGCCACCCTTCGCCGGGCGGTGAACAGAGTGGCTCAGGGGGGATTCCCGGGGCTGGGAACGGGACCCCTGGTTGGGGGGGGAGCAGGGCTGGCCGCCTGCCCAGCTACGCACGGGAGCTGCTGAGGTGCTCTGTGGCTTGGCACCGCAGTGCCAGGGCGTTGTGTGGAGGCGAAGGGAAAGAAGCCGGGCAGCACCGGCAGAGCCTGGGCAGCCCCAGGGGCTGCGGAGCGGCGTTAACACCTGAGAGAGCTGGGACCTGCCCTGGAGCCATGGCCCTGCCTCCCGGTGCACTCCTGTGGTTGGCATGAGGCTTCTCCAGCCGAGGCCCAGCCAGGGGCAGCAGTTACAGGAGAGGTGAAAACCCTGGTTCCGTCCCTGTCCATGATGCTGCTGCTCTCAACGTGCAAAAGGAGCCCGGCCTGGCCTGCCCTGCCACGGGCAGGAGGAGTGGCAGTGACTGGGCACCTTCAGCGCTCTCCTGTCCTGCTGCCTCCTGGCACAGCCCATCGGAGGGGGGACAGAGTAACTCCTGAGCCTCTCCTGCTGCTACTGAAGCACCCTGAAGCCAGCAACTACCTGTCCATGATGGGAGTTGGTCAAATTCCCCCTCATCCCCGAGGAAAGCCATCAGTGCTGAGACCTGGGTCCAGGCAGGAGGAACCCATCCCCTGGGGTGAGCCGGGGGGGGGGGTGGTCCGTGGCTGCTGGGACGGAGGCCTCGGTGCTGTGCCCCATCGCCAGCACGGGGCACTCCTCCCCGCTCTTCCCGGGGATGCAGCAAGGGGTTAAGCGCGCGGCTTCGCGTTGGGTTTGTTTCTCTTGCTCTTTAACCTGCTCCGTGCTCCTTGAGGCTGACCCCGCCATGGAGAAGCCAGGCCTGGTGCAGAAGCACAAACAAGCCTCCCCTTTGAAGCCTGTTTAGCTTGGAAGCAGGAAGGCGGATTTCGGGAGGGAATACCAGCTTTTCCTGTTTGATGTTCCGTTCTTGCACGGCTCCCCCCACCCCGGGCCCAGCCGTGCATTGTGTGGAAATGGCAGCATCAGGTCGGTAGCAAGAAGGGTTGCCGGCCAGCGAAGAGCAAAGAAGCTCCATGCAGCTTTAATTTGAATACCCAGACAGTGAGTGCCAGTCTCACCATGGAACAGAGCGATCACGCAGGCTCCCCGGGCAGTGATTCACAGCACTGGGGAGAGGCCTCAGACCCCGAGCTCTCTCCCCGAACCCCCAAGGAATGCATAGTTCCCACTTGAACTCAGGACTTGGCTCCAGGCTCGGAAACAATCTTCAGAAATGAAGCCATGGCTAAAACACACACTGTGCGCGCAGAGGCTCCCTCGCGCACACGTGCACACCAGCTCTCTCGCGCGCCCGGCCTCGCGCACACGCAGCCCCCCCACCCCCCCCGTGCACGATCGCAGGCGAGGACGCTCGTGCGCACATCTGGCCGCACGCTTGTGTGCCCGGCCTCGCCGCTAGCCGCCTCGGCGGCATCTTGCTCGCACACGTGCGCTCGCTCGGCGATGGAGCGGCTCTTCCAGCAGCCCCGATGCCGGAGGGTGGGTCCCTCCTGGAGCTCCGCTGGGGTCCCTCGGGCCGGGGGGCTGGAGCAGCTGGGGTTGCCGGCCGCTTGGCAGCAGTACAGGAGGCTCTAAGGTTTGACGGGCTCCAGTATAAGGCGAAGAGGCTGGGAATCCGCCCGATCCCAGGCTCGGGCTCGTCTTGAGCAGCATATGTCAGGACAGATGTGCAAACCCAGATGGGTGAGGTGTTGGTGAGAGCATGTCCCCTGCCGAGAGCCCGGGACGGTGACTTCAGGTGGGAAAATGGGGCCAGGGCTTGTGCGGGAAACGGTGCCGGAGTGGGAACTGCCTTCTCCCACACGTGACCCTGCTCCCGCCTGCAGCCCTGCAGCGGGAGGGCAGCAGCTTTCCGTGTCTGAAAGTGCGTGCAGGGAGCTGAGAGGTGCAGAGCCGGGCAGGAGGCACGGTGCTGCTGGCCGTCGCTGTGCTCAGAGGTGGAGGAGCGGGCTGCGGGAGGCTCTGGTTGTCTGACACCCTCGGGCACACACGGAGGTGCCGTCGGTTGTGAGGCAGCAGCGTGGGGTTGTGGGGGGCACGGCGGTGGTGCCGGTGTTTCACAGAGCAAAGCGAGGTGCCCTTGGGGGAGCGTTACCCGCACGCTGCAGGGGCGAGGTGCCTGCGCTCTCGGGGCTGAGCCAGGTGACCTACGGAGGTGGAAGGCAGCAAAGCTTTTCCAGACCCACAGCCAAGTCCAGGAGTGCTGGGACGCTGCAGCAGCTGAACCCAGATTTCCTGAGCCAGCTCCCAGTGCCCCGGCCCTGAGGCCTTGGCAACTTGCGTGCTCCAGCAGCAGGTCACGGGAGCACCTTGTCCCATAGTAACTGTACCTCCTCTTCCTGTTTGAAGTGATAAACGAGCTGGACGGCCTGGCCAAAGGCCCGGAGATGGAGCACCGGGCTGCAGGCTATGCCCGCCAAGTGCAGGAGAGAGCCAGGAAGTCCATCGAGTTCCTGGAGGAGCGATTTGAGACCCGGGACAACTGCTTGAGGGCTCTGACGAGCCGAGGCAACGAGCTGGAGTCCATCTCCTTCCGCAGCGAAGACACCACCGGCCAGCAGGTGAGGGACATCGCAGCCCCGGGAGGACAGGACACGGAGGCAGTGCTGCCAAGGGCTGGAGGCTCTTCGCCACTGCCTTCTTGGGGGAGACCAGGGACCCTGGGGACCGCGAGCTCTGGGCAGGGGATAGCTCTGTCCCCACCTTTTCCATGCCTGGGGTAACGTTGCCCTTTTCTTCTAGGGAAACAACGACGACCTGATTCTGTCCTGCTGCCTCCACTATTGCAATGACAAGGCCAAGGATTTCATGCCCTCCAACAAAGGTAGAACATCCTCACGTCCTCGTTTGTCCCTTCTCTGTTGCATGCCACGGACTCTTCTTATTTCTCTTTCATGGCCCTTGGAGCCAATCCCTCCCGCATTTTGCCTCTTTCAGCACCAAGGTGCCACCTCCTGCCTCCGGTCAGCCCCAGGCTGTGGCCCTTCCCACCACGTTGCCAAATGCGCACCTCACTGCACTTTGGGGATGCCCCAACCTGTGAGAAGCCGATTGTAAATGTCCCCAGGGCCGTTACATGGTGCTGGCAGCGGTGACGAAGGGCCAGAAAGAGCCTCCTCCCTGCAAGCCCCCGGTGCCTCTTGGCCGGGGCCCTTTTCCCTCACGATGCCCGGTTGGCACCGACCACGCGTGCTGGGACCAGACAGCCCCCCGGGCTGTTGCCAGGGCAGTGGGGATGGGAATCGCATCAGCAGCTGCCCAAGAAATCAACCCGCATTTGTCAGTGCGAATTCTTAGCAGCTTAACTTGTCAGATTCACAGAGAAACCGTCACCAAATGTTTATGTGCAAATGATGCTGAATTTTGAAATCATGTGGATTATGGGGAATGGGGCCTGACAAGCTGACAGCCTCTGGTTTGTAACAAGGAGGCGCGTCACCAGTGCGGAGCAGAGGATGTTTATTGTTACACATTTCTTAAAGTGTCCGCACAAAACCTCCCGATCCTGCTTTCGGCAGCCTTCGGCCCCAGGCCTGCCTTCCCGCCGAGCCCCCGTTCCCCTTCTTCCCAGCACGGACCGGCCGGAGCGCTCACCCCGCCATCCTCAGCCCCAACACCGTGACCGTAGCCCACGTTCCTGGCCACCCTCCCCTTCCCCTCGTCCTGCCGCTCCCCGCGCAGCCAATCTGGGCCCATGTTGGGCTCCCATAAACTCTGTTTTTTCCATTCCCGTCCTGGCTCGGAGGCACTGTGTTTCCTGTGCTCATAGGAACAGTACTCTGGTCACAGGACCCAGCTGCTTACACATACCCCATATGCTTCCCCTGCTTCGCACACACGTAAGCGTGGCTCCCACATCCCAGCCCTGCGCGTTGCGTGCGGGGCAGCTCATCCATCTGGGGGCAAGATCCTTTCGGTTATTTCTCAGCCTTCAACTCTCTTTGCCTGTCTGAGCCCCAGCCAGAAACGCCTCGGTGTCAGCGGCGACTCCAAAAAAACTGCGCAAAAAAATAAGGGTTGGTTTTAGATCTTATAATGAGATCACCAGAATAATAGCACCAGCTTCCTGCTGGAGCCAGGGTCGCGGGCCGTCTTCCTGGCCAGGGTCAGGCAGAGGGACCTCCTCTTCCCTGCCTGCGGCGCGGCGCACCACCCGGTGCGGGCAGTGGGCAGCGGGGGACCCTGGTGCTGCTCCCCGGCCTTCCCGGCCCCGGGGCTGCGAGCAGCGATCACAAATCATCCCCCAGCCGGCGCGGGGTTGGGCGGGGGGGAGAAGGCGGCCTTCGAGATGAAGTGTTGTCTCCCAGCTGTGCCGGGAAGCCTTGGCAGGGAGCGGGGAGCTGGGAGTGCCGCCGGGGCGGCGGGTGGCCCTGCCATGCCGGCGGAGCGTCGGGGAGGCGGGGGACACAGCCGTGGGGACAGTGCGGTGTGGGACAGGTACGAGGGCTGGGGCAGAGCGGGGAGGTCTGAGCTTCACGCTGCTCTCTCGTTGCAGACGATCCTATCCGTTTGCTCAGGGAAGTGGTTTTGCTGACGGATGACCGGAACCTTCGAGTCAAAGCGTTGACCCGCAACGTGCCGGTGAGGGACATCCCCACCTTCCTCAAGTGGGCCCAGGAGGGCTGAGGAGGGGGCCGAGCGGGGCCGACGGCCCCTGAGCGAGTCACGCAGCCTGTTAACGGTGGGAGATCGGCTTCAGCGGCAGCCCTCACCACGCGCCGCCAACGCCTTCCAGCCCACCACGAACAATAAACGCCACGTCTTCAACCCACCCCAGAATGGCCGTGCTGCGAAGGGCCCCACCCCCGAGGGCAGACCAGCTGGGAAGGTCATTGCTGTGGATGGTTCACACGGAGTCTGGGCCGGTGAGGGTCCCACCAACCTTTGGGCAGTGCCGGAGAGGAGCTGGCGAGCCCCGCTGGCTAGGGAAGCTTTGGGTGAGCCCGTGCCGGATCGCCAGCCTTTTGCTTGGTTTGCTTGGTTGCAGAGAGCTCGAATCACGGGTCGGTGGCTCTTCGGGTTTGTAGGCTGCGTTAGGGCAGAGACCGGGCACACGCCGGCGCAGACTTTGGGATCGCTTAGGCTAGCTCGTGCCCCTCGGAGAGGCCGTGGACTTCAAGGGCAGGTTCTCTCCTGCCCCAGCCTGGTGGTCCCGTGTGGCGCAGGCAGCCCCATGCCTCCAGCCCCCTTCCCCACCCCGTGCCCGCCCCGCGCAGGAGATGCTGCTTGCAGAGGCGCTTGTCCTCTCCCGGGTGCAGGGTTTGCTTGTTGAGTTTCAGTTCAAATTTCAGTATTTTAGTTTTCAGGTGTGTGTCCTGCCTGCTTTGCTGGGAGGGGAGGCTTTGAACACACCCAGTTCCCCCCACAGCTGCTTTCTGTTCTGCTCCCCTGCCATCACCTGCCCCATCCCTCCTCCCCCAAACCCCTTAGTCCCACCCCACTCACCTTTAGGCACATTTTTCAACCTAAGACTTGGTGCAAGGCTAACAAAATTCCTGAGGACCCCAGGACCAGCTGTCCCACAGATCCCGTGTGGCCTCACATCGCCACCGGCTCCTCTTGCATGTGGGATCCGGCTTCTGCCCATAGCTGCGGGGCCGAGCAAGGGTGGAGAGAGCTGGGGCACCACCCGGCCCCCCGCACCACTTGCCCAGCTGGGAGGGTCCTCTCTCGGGTTGTCCCTTTGCCATGGAGGGAGCCATGAAGGGACCCAGCTGCCTCGTCACTGGGTCACCCCGCACCGGGAGCCAGTGCAGGGTTTGGGTGTTGCCGAGTCCTCCCCCCCCACCACCACCACTGCTGTCCCATCACCGTTTCCCATCCCCAGCCCAGTTACACGCCAGATACGGAAGCTTAAGAGGGAGCATTAACCCACGAAACGGAGCCCCTGGAGCTCTGTCGAGTCCCAGTCCCATGAGCAGAGGGTGGGAGTGACCCTGAGGCCGTCCCCGGTCCCCACTGGGGCGCCGCGGCCGTGGGAGGGAAGCGTCAAAAGTGGCGGAGGAAGCAGTAGGACGGAGCCCAGCGTTTTCCTTTCCTGCGTGGGTGGCTCGGTCCCGGTGTCTGCGTCAGGAAACCCAATGTTACCCCCTGCGCCGGCCACCCGGCGAGGACCAACGCCGGGCTCGGAGCCCCAGCAGCACCCAGCTGCCGTGGGGGCTGCACGGCACTGCGACGGAGACGGGCAGGGGTTGTGCTCACTAACCTGTGCCGTACAAATGTCCCGGCATCGGGACACCTTGTAGGGCGGCTGCCGGCAAAGGAGGGTCCGTGCTGCGGAGCTGAACCTGTGCGACAGAGACTTTGGGGCGCACAGAGCCGTCCCCGTCGGCTGAGCCCACCCGGGGCCGCGGCGCACACAGCACCCACGGCCCGGCTGGGTGCTCACGGCCACGCTGGCTGTAAGCAGCGCGTAGACTTTGCCTTCTCCTCCAGGCCAGGTGTATCAAAATGTTTGGTTTTTTTCTAACCGGGTTACTGCTTCAACAAGGCCCTTCCCAGGGTACCGCCAGCTCAGCGGGACCTGTGTCCCCAACAGATGCTGTGGGACACTGGGACATGCTGCCACCGGACCAGCTGGCACGACGGCAAGCGGAGCAGGGGCTCCCTGGCTTAAGCGCCCCGTGCCCGGGGCCATCCGTGCCAGCCTGCTGCCCCGAGCCCCCGCAGGGAGCCCGCCTTTCGGGGAGGCAGCTGTGTTTGGGCTGTTTTGTTAAGCTGTTTTTAATAATTTTTAGTATTAAACACTTGTCCGTGCAGCGTGTTGTTTCATTTGCCCTCGGCGGGCGAGTCGCTGTCGAGGTTGGGGCAGGGGTGGGCGCGGGACGAGGAAGGGACGGCAGCGGGGACGCGTTTGTGCTTGCCAGGACGAGGGG
The DNA here is from genome assembly GCA_017639485.1 of Pluvialis apricaria. NCBI lineage: Eukaryota > Metazoa > Chordata > Aves > Charadriiformes > Charadriidae > Pluvialis > Pluvialis apricaria. The sequence continues at coordinate 6,286,803 of CM030024.1, forward strand.
TGGCTCTGTCCCACCTGCAGCCACTGCTGTCCCCCCCCAAACCTCCAGCCCAGGGGGCTCCGGGCAAACCAGACGCGCGGCGAAGCCCCTCGCTCCCCTCCCTGCAGCTCCGCACCCCCGGGGTCACCTCCCAGCCCCACTCAGCACCGGCCAGGGCCCCCCCCCCCAAGAGAAGGACGTGAGGCCACGCGTGTTAATGTCACTTTATTGCTCATTCGGTTTCGACTATAGAAAAAAAAAAAAAAAAAAAAAAATAAGGGCGAGGAGCCCGTGTACAAATCGGACGTGATACAGAGGGGGCTGGCGGACCCCAGCTGTGCTTTGGGTGCTGCTGCGGCCGCCGCTCGCCCCCACGGCAGCTCCGGAGGGACACTGCCAGCCCTGGGGAGACCCGGGGGGGACCCGGGGTAGCCCGGGGAGGGGGGGGGGGGTGTTCAAAAGGGGGACACCCCGGGCAGGGGCGGCCAGCTCAGGCTAAGGCACAGTGGCTGCGAGGTCGGGGACAGTCGCTGCTGGAGCCACCCCGGGGCCTCATGTGCAAAGGAGAGGAGGGGGCGCGGGGGGGGGGGGGGGGGGGGGGGGGTTGGAGTTTTGGGGGAGAAGCTTCACATTAGCCCCAGGCAGAGGGGTGAGGGCACGGGCCGGGGGGGGGCCAGGCCGGGGCGGGGGGGCTTTGCCCGCACCGAGCGGATGGCAGGAGAGGGGGGGGGGGGGGGGTGCGGTGACAGCAGGGGGTGCCCCGGTGTTTTGGGGGGGGTGTGGGAGGGTCACCGCAGCCCTGCGCCTCCCTCGGCTGTCCCATCCCACCCCCGGCCCCCTCCCGCAGCCCCTGCCCACCCCCCCCCCCCCCCCGGTAGCTGACAAACCAGACCGCTTTGTCTTTGTCATGAGCCCCCCCCCGGCCCGGCCCGGCCACGCTGGGGACGGGCATCTTTGGCAAAAAATAAAAAAAGAAAAAAAAAAAAACCACAAAACCAAACTCGAGGCGAGCGGCTGCCCGAGGGCGAAGCCACCGGGGTCCCTTCTCCCCCCCCCCCGGGGACCCCCGGGCATCCCTGATGGCTGGGGCAGGGCCCAGGGGCTCAGTCTGGGACAGGCTCTGCCCCCCTGCCCGAAACCGGGGGGGAGTTCGGGCCGGGAGGGAGAGGGGGGGGGTACAGCGGTTGCTCCGGGGCGAGGAGCATCGCGACTCCCCGTCCCCCCCCCCACCACGGCACGGACCCAACCGCCGTCCCCTCGCCCTGCGCGCACCACTCGGACCCCACCGTCCCCCTCCGTCAGTCTGTCCCCGAGCTCCCGGCGTGGTCGGGCGGTGTGGGGGGCATTGGCCAGTACACACACAACCCCCCCCCCCGCCAGCCCCAGCACGGCCACGCTCGCCGCTCCCGCTCAGGCCAGAGGAGCTCCGGCCATGACGGATGAACTACTCACGGGCCCGCGGCGGTCGAGGCGGCACAGTCCGGGTCCCGTCATGGCAGAGTGTCCCCTCAGCCCGGGGGGGACAGTGCCGGGGACGGCCCTGAGGTAAGGAGCGGGCTCATGTCCTCCAAAGCCTCGGGGCGCAGCCCGGCCTCACAGCTTGTGCCCAGCCAACCCCCCCCATGGCGATGGAGGGGGGGGACACACCACGCCACGAGGTCAGTCCCTGAATTTATCGGCTTCTCCCGGGCGAGCCGGGGCGCTCGTCGCGGGACGCGCCGTCCAGCCATCCCGGGGCAGCTCTCATGGGACCTTCCGCTACGAGCGAGTTCTCCAGGGCCATCGGCAGCGCCGGGGGACGAACGCCCACCACCTCTCGCCACCCCCAGCTCCACGCGGGGCAGCGAGGAGAGCCCGGTGGCCCCCCCTCGCCCCCCCGGCCGGGCCGGCGCTAGGGGGGCGAGTATCGCTCTATGGTCCGGGCGGCCTCGGCGTGGAGGTGCGGAGCCTGCGCCAGCACCTCGGCCGCTTTGTCCTGGCTCAGCCCCAGGTGCTCGGCCGTGAACTTGGCCAGCGGGTAGAGGCTCTCCATGGCCTTGGGGTCGCTGAGGAAGTGCGAGGTGTGGGAGAGCAGCTCGGCCGCCTTCTCCTGCTTGAGCCCCAGCTGGTCGGCGGTGAGGCGGGCCATGGCGTAGACGCTGTCGGGGAAGTCCAGCTTGGCTTTGCCGTCGGGGCCGGCCGCGTGCATCTTCATGTGGCTGATGAGGTTGCGCTGCTGGGCGAACTTCCCGCCGCACACCTGGCACTCGTAGGGCTTCTCGCCCGAGTGGATGCGCATGTGCTCGGTCAGGCGGTACTGGCGGGTGAAGCGCATCCCGCAGGCGTCGCAGGCGAAGGGCTTGAGGCCGAGGTGGCTGCGCATGTGGCGGGTCATGGTGCCGCGCTGCGTGAACTTCTTGCCGCAGATGGTGCAGGGGTAGGGGCGCGTCAGCCAGTGCGTCTTCTCGTGCTGCCGCAGCGTGGCCGGGTCCTTGTAGGACTTGTCGCAGGAGGAGCAGCGGTAGGGCCGCAGGATGTCACCCAGCCCCGGGCCACCCTTGTCCAGGAAGGGCACGGCCTGCTCGGCCGCCGCCTTGTGATAGAGCTCCTCTTCGTTGTGGGCCTCCACGTGGGCGTTGAGCTGCTCGGAGCTGGGGAAGCCCTTGCCGCAGGGGATGCAGACGTACAGGTTGTCGCCCAGGCTCTCCGGCTCGTAGCCCAGGTGGTTGCAGTAGCGGTCCAGCGCGTCGCCCGGCGAGGGGCCCTCGCTGCTGCCCGTCTCCTCGCTCGTGCTGTTATCCGGCTCCAGGTCGTTGCTCTCCACGCTGGGGTAGCGGGGCTGCGGCGCCGCGGGCGGCGAATCGGCCTTTTCCTCCCGCTCCAGCTCCTTCTCCGCCTCCCCCTCGTCCAGGTAGGGGCCCAGGGGCTCGTGCTTCATCCAGCGGTACATCAGCTCCCGCCCGTCGGCACGGGGCAGGGGGGGCTCGGTGCAGGGCGGCGTGCTGCGGAAGGGGTCGGGGGCGTGCGGGTGCCCCCCCCGGCTCGCCGCCCGGCGGGGAGTCCTTGTAGGCGGCGGGGTGGCCGGCCAGGAGGCCGGCGCTGACCGGGGGGCTGTCGTGCCGTGGGGGCAGCGAGGGCTCGCGGGGCTCGCCGGGCAGCAGGCGGTCGGTGGGCAGGAGCTGGGCGGAGGGGCCGGTGGGGCTCTTCTTGGAGAGGTCGAGGCCGCAGGGCGGCGAGCAGTGGCGCTCGGGCGGGCACAGCCCGTGGGGGTGCAGCGGGGCGCCCTGGGCGGCCGAGGCGTACAGTTCCCCGCACTGCGTGTTGAGCGGCGCCGCCGGCTCCACGGGCGGCAGGTCCACCGGCCGCGGCGTCCCCGAGTAACAGGCCTGGATGACCGGCGTGGCGGCGCGCAAGCCCCGGCCCAGCTTGTAGGGCGCGTAGCCCCCGCGCAGGTGGCAGTACTTGCCGCTGCGTTTCAGCTTCTTCTTGCAGAGGGCCACCAAGCCGGGGATCTGGAGGTAGCTGGCGGCGGCCAGCACGGCGCCCAGGCTCTGCTCGCCGCCCGGCTCGCACTCGGCCAGACGGCCGGTGTAGATGAAGTCGAGGATGAGGCGAAAGATGCCGGGGCTCACCATCTCGTGGTCCAGGTTGAGCAGGTTGTCGTGCACCACCAGCGATTTGAGGTAGGCGCTGCTGGCCGCCAGGATGTTCTTGTGCGCGCGGAAGAGCGCGTTCTGCACCACGATGATCACGTCGCACAGGAAGCCCTTGGTGCGCTGCGTGTTCAGCTGCAGCAGCAGCTGCCGCGAGTGGCTCGGCACCTCCATGGCGTCCAGCATCCCGCTCCTCGCCCGCCGCCCTGCAACACACCGCCCCGTCAGCCGCGCAACCGGCCCCGGCCGCTCTGCCCACGCGTTGGGGGGCTCGACCCGCACGTCGGGGGGGCTCAGCCCATGCGTGGCGGGGGGCGGTGGTGGTGGTGGTAGTGGGGGGGGGGGGGTGGTGGGTGTTGGGGCTCAGCCCCCCGTCCCGCACGCCGCTGCGTCCCGGCCGCTCTGTGCGGCTGCCTGGCCGGTGCCACCGCTTATATGGGGGCTCGCTTCTCGGCGGGCCGAGGGGGGGGGGAGTGGGGGGGGGGGGGCGGGAGGTTGGGGGTGGGGGGGGGGGTGAAAACCCCCGGAGGTTTTTGGAGAAAGTGACATCACCCGCCACCGCCGCCAGCGCCGCGCCCCGGCCCCGCCAGCGCCCCGGCACCCCCGCGCCCACCTGCCGGAGGAAAGCGGAGGGAAGAAGGGGAGGGGAGCGGAGGGAGGGGGGGGACACACACACACCGACCCGGTGCCCCCCCCCGACCCGTCCGCCCCCCCGGGGCCGCCTCCCGCCGTTACCTGCGCAGCGCCGCTGCCCCGACTCCCCGCGGCGCTTCCCCGGCTCTTATGCGTCCCGGTCCCGGGAGGCGACCGACCGGGTCCCCCCCCCCGGGAGCCCCCCGCCCCCGTTTCCTCTCCCCTCTATATCCCCCCCTCTCCCCGAGGTGAGCTGGGGAAGGAGGGATGGGGAGGGGGGAGCCGGACCTCCCCTCTCCACCTCCGCTCCGGTGCCCCCCCGCCCAGGTGGGTAAAGCGGAGCTGCTTTTTTGGGGTTGAGTTTTTTTTTTTCCCCCCCCGCTCTGTTTGTAAATTTTTTGGGGTGTGTCACACACACACACACACACACACACACACACACACACACATCCCCTTCCCGCTTACCGCTTTACCTGGGCGCCCGGTGGCCTCCGCCAACCAGCCGAGGTCTCGGTGAACTCTCATGGCTCAGCCCCGGGGGGGCCGCCGCCGGTTGCTGTTGCCTTCCACCCTCCTCCTCCTCTGTTGCTGCTGCTCCTCCATACCCCGCGCTCCCGGCCGGTCCAAGGGAACGGGAGGAGGAGGAGGAGGAGGAGGAGGAGAAGGAGGAGAAGGAGGAGGAGGAGGAAGAAGAAGAGGCGGCAGTGGAAGAAGCAGCAGCGGTTCCTCGGGGTTCCCGACGCCGCCAGCTCGGAGGTGAAACCCGGGCTGCGAACTCCCCCTGACCCCGGCCTGAACTCCGAGCAGCGCCGCTGGCTGTTAAAGGGACGGCGGGAGGTTTTCCTCCTCCCATCCCCGGGCGGGGCACCGACAAGCCGGGCCCCCCCCACCACCTCCTCCTCCTCCTCCTCTTCCCTCCCCTCCCTCCTCATCCCGGTCTCCACCTCCTTCACCCAGTCCGGTTCCCCCCAACACCACCGGGCTCATCCCGACCCCGCCGCCCCGTCGAGGGTCATCATCCTCTGGACATCAACTTTTGCCCGGGGCCACCGAGGGGGGGCCGGGAGCCCCGGAGGGGCTCCCGGCCCCCCCTCGGTGGCCCCGGGCAAAGGCTGATGTGTCCCCCCCCCCGGTACCGTTCGCAGGGCGCCATCTAGCGGCTCCCGGTGCTCTCCACCCCCGCCGGTTACCGGAGGCGACTCCTCCCCGCGCAGGTGCGCGGTGGGACCCGACGGGGCGGGCGGTGGGGAAGGGTAAAGTGTGTGTGTTTTTTTGGGGGGGGGTGGTCCTGCTGTATTTGGTGCCCCACGCGGGGGTGCTGACACCCAGTGGGTGGGTGAGGTGGAGTGGGTGCTTAGAGGGGACCTTAATGGGTGCAGGTGATGTGGGGAAGGGGTTTTTTTTTTGGGGGGGGGGGGGGGGAGGAGGCAGCCGGGCCTAATTTGCTGCTGGTGGGGGATGGCAGAAAGCAGGGGGGGGGGGGCACGCAGCCCTGGCGCCCAGATGTGCGGTGGCGGCGGCGGCTCGGGGTGGGCCGGGGGCTTGCAGTGGTTTGGGAGGAGGAGGAGGAGAGGGAGGCAGCGCCACGTTTCCCCTCGCTCCATCCCTCCAGCCGTCCCCCCGAAAAGGCTGCTGGGTCAGGGGGTGCACCCTGGGGTCCCCCCCCCCCCCCCCCCCCCGCCTTGGAGCAGTGGGGAGCCGCCTCTCGCTTCGCACTTTCACTTCTCCTTTCTCACGGCCGCAGCCTCTTGCACAACCTCCTGGTATATAGCAAAGCATCGTGATGGGCACCCCTGGACCAACCACTAATCCTGGGGGGGGGGATGTCCCGTTGTCACCCCCTGGCCTGAGCGGGTCACCCCAAACTTTGGCCAACCCTCCTGGCTGGGGCCACCCTGGATGCTCCTGGGGTTTCACACCATAACCCCGGTCCCCTGGTGAGTGGGAGCCAGCGTGGGGTCCCGGGGGCTGGGGACAGTGGCCGGGACAGCACCGCGGGGGTCCTGCAGCACTTGCCAGCACTGCGGGACCCCTGCGGTGCTGTCCCGGCCACCGTCCCCAGCCCCCGGGACAGGGTTTGGCCAGCCCGGAATTTCAGAGAAAAGAGGATGGGTGCTGGCAAGGAGGTGCATGGTGGTGGTAGCCACGACCCTCCTGCCTCAGCATCACTTGGCTGGACCTCATCCTCAGATTCCCATCGGATCCAGGGTGCCCCAGCTCGCTACAGGGACAAACCCCTGGGGACGGGGACGGCGTGGCACTGCCCACGGAGACCCTGCGGCGAGCACATCCCAGGCACCGGCTCAGAAATCCCCCTCCCCGCTCCCCATGCTGGGCTCCTGCCCACAGGGAGCGTCGGGATCCTGGGAGTGGGATGCGGGCGACTCCTCGTTACAGAGCCGTGGTTTAATCCCAGCTCCCCGGGCACTAATTCCCCACACACACACCCGCCGCCCCCTTTATTTTATTTTTTTTTTTATTTTTTTAATTTTTTTTTTCCCCCCTCTTCAATTAACGGCTGGAAGTGTTTCAGGTTCTGGCAGCGAGCTCTGGACGTCGCTGTGAGCGATGGCTCCCGCGGGCTCCGTCCCGGTAATTTATGGGGCTGAGCTGTATAAATCACGGCAGCGAGCGGCTCCCAGACAGCTGCCTCCCCCGGGGCCGGCCGGGACCCCGGGCTGCCCCAGCTACCTGCTGAGTGACGCCGAGCCCGCGGGGCAGCGACCGAGGAAAAGGGGGGGGGGGAAATGGAAAAACCTTCACCTTTTCCACCCTCTTTTGCAGCTCCTCGCCCATTCCCAGCCTCTCCTGGGAGCAGAGGGATGGGTCGGTGCCCTCAGGGGTGTTGGGGCAGGTGGAGGGAGGGGGTTGGACCCACTGATATCCCCCCCCCCGTCCCCAACCCTTTCTGCCCTGCTCTGCCTTCTGGAGGGACCCCAAAGTGAGCCCCAGCCCCAAAAGGCATGACCCGGTTTCTGCGGTCACATCCTGCACCCAAAGAGCCCAAAACCTGCCCGGGACTCCTCGGTGACATGTGGAACATGCTCAGCCCCGAGGGATGGGGATGGATGGGCTGCGGGGCCGCGGGCAGAGCCAGCGCCGGCGAACGGGAGCGCGCAGGGAAAGGGGCATTTTCGCCTCAATGTGCTGAGCAGATTGGAACCAGCTCTGGTTAAGTCATTGGCTCTGTTGGGAGGTCTGAGCTGGAGCGTCTCCCGCCTGTGCCCCCTCCCCACGATCAATCAAAGTTGCAGCAAATTAGCCCAGATGCTGGGAGATTCGGTTCAAATCCAGCTGTGGTTTGGATCGCGTTCGCATGCCTGGCTTCATGTGGGACCTGGGCTTTTGGACAGGATACAGCCCCCCGGTCTCCGCAGGGCCCTGTTTCCCAGCGCAGCCTCTCCCCAAAGCCCACACACATGTCTTCGATTACGGCGCGTTGGCCAGCCGGGCCGCATCCGGCACCGCCAGGAGCCTGCAGCCCCCGCTGGCAGCTCGCACTTCATTTTCCCGGCGGTGCCGGGGTACGGCAGCCCCCCGCGCCTGCCCACTGCGGGCCCCCCCCTGCTTGCAGGGGGATGCACGGCCCCATCGCCCGTGCTGGGCTGAGGCCGTGAAACTCGTGACGGTGCTGAGCTGCTCCGGGCTGGGCACGGATCGGCGCTGCCCACCTCCCGCCCCGCTCCCGGAGTCTGGCAGGGCCGTGGGGACGCCCGCGCTGAGCCCTGCCTGCTGCGAAGTGAGGCTGGGGGTGGCCACAGGACCCTGCCAGCTGCTCCTGGGGTGCTCTCTGCCCCCCAAATTGACAGGACCCCTGCAGGGAAGAGCCTCCCTGGTATGAGACAGCCACCCACTGGCTCATGGCTGCTGCACCAGCTGCGGGGCAATGCTGAGGTGGGCGAGGGGGCCCTTCCTTGCATGGTGACGCTTGATGGGGCAGTGGGACCCCCTTCCTCGCATGGTGACGCTTGATGGGGCAGTGGGACCCCTTCCTCGTGGGGTGATGCTCAGGTGGGTGAGAAGAACTTCTCTGTGGAGGGATGCTTGATGGGGCGAAGGGACCCATTCCTTGTGGGTTGATGCTGTGGTAGGTGCCGGGACGCCTTCCTAGCGAGGCGATGCTAAAGCGGTTGAGGGGCGCTGCCATGTGGGGTGATGCTCAGATGGATGAGGGCTCCCTTACCCACAGGTCAATGTTTGGTGGGGCAGCGGGACCCTTTCCTTGCGGGGTGACTTTCAGGTGCGTGAGGTACAGAATCACACAGCTGTTGAACTCAAGAGGGACCTCAGGAGGTCATCATCCAACCCTCTGCTCAAGCAGGGCCACCCAGAGCCAGTTGCCCAGGACCGTGCCCAGAGGGCTTTTGGACACCCCCAAGGACGGTGACTCCACCACCACCCCGGGCAGCCTGTGCCAGCGCTCCACTCACAGTGAAAAAATGTTTCCTGATGTTCAGAGAGAAGCCCTGGGGTTCAGTCTGTGCCCACTGCTCCTGGTCCTGGCACTGGGCACCACCGAGCCTGACTGCATCCCCTCCGTACCTCCCTCCAGGCATGTATACACATTGAGAAGGTCCCCTGAGCCTTCTTTCCTCCAGGCTGAGCAGTCCTGCCTTTCTCAGCCTCTCCTCGTAGGAGCGAAGCTCCAGCACTTTATTCTTCTTCACTGGACTGTCTCCAGTATGTCCAGGTGCCTCTTGCACTGGGGAGCCCAGCGCTGGACCCAGCACTCCAGGAGTGGCCTCCCCAGTGCTGAGCAGAGGGGAAGGAGGCTCTCCCTTGCCCTGCTGGCAAAGCTCCTCCTAACGCAGCCCAGGACACCATTCTCCTCTTTTGCCCCAAGAGTGCATTGCCGGCTCGTGGTCAACATGGTTCCCACCAAGAGTCCCAGTGTCTTTTCTGCGGAGCTGCTGTCCTGCCGGGCCCCCCCCCCACCCCCCCTGGGCCATCCCAGTGCATGGGCCCGTTCCTCCCCAGGGCCAGGACTTTGGACCTCCCCTTGATGAACTTCCTGAGGTCCCTGTCGGATAGGGTTGGCAATGGGACCTCTTCCTTGTGGGGTGATGCCTGATGGGACCCCTTTCCTACAGGCTGATGCTCAGGCAGGTGAGAATCCCACCCCTGTGGGGTGACGCTTGGTGAGATGATGGAACCCCTTCCCTTGTGGGTGATGCTTCATGGGGCAGTAGGACCCCCTTCCTTATGGGGTGATGCTCAGTCAGACAAGGGCACCCATCCCTGCAAGGGGATGTTTTGTGGAGCAATGGCCCTCCTTCCTTGTGGGGCGATGCTTGATGGGGTGATGGAAACCCTTCCCTTTCAGGTGATGCTTCATGGGGTAGTGTGGGGGGGGGCAAATCTCAGTCAAACAAGGGCACCCGTCTCTGTGAGGTGACATTTCAGGGGGCAACGGGACCCCTTTCTCGCGGGGTGATGCTTGATGGAGCAATGGGACCCCCCCCCCCTTCCCTCCAGGGGGGTGAAGACCCCCCATCCCCGTGGGGTGATGTTTGACGTGGCGACGGGACCTTCCCGATGATGCTCCATTAGGGTGATGGAACCCCCTTCCTTCGAGGGGGGGCCAAACCTTCAATCCTCCCCCACCAGCGCCTCCCCCTTACCTTCGCAAACCCCACGGGTGACCTCCCCCCCCCCCTTCTCCACCCACGACACCACCACCACCACCACCCCCGGCCGCGACGGGGGGGGGACACGGCTGCAGCCGCTCGTGGAAAGCCCACGAGATGGCAGCAACGGGCCACGCTCCGGGATGCGAACCCCCCCCCCCCCCCCCCCTTACAATTCCCCGGGCCCCTCGGGGGCCGCTTCATCCCCCCCCCCCCCCCAACACCGCCCCGGTCCCCCGACGCGCACCGGGGGGTGCGCGTCGGGGGGACCGGGGGCGGTGTTGGGGGGGGGGGATAAAGCGGCCCCCGAGGGGGCGGCGGCGGAGCTGCGCAGCCGGTTGCAGGTGGGCCGGCCCCGGTTGCTGACTAATCCCGGGGCTGAGTCACGGTTGCGGCGGGGAGCGCTGCGGCAGCGACACCCCCCCCCCTCCCCTTCCCCAGCCTCCCCCCCTCTCCCCTTCCCTCCGAACCGGAGAGCCCCGACGGGGGGGGGGGGGGCCGCCGGTCCTGCGGGGGGGGGGGGGGGGGGGGGGGGGAAAATAGACACCCCTCCTCCTCATGTAAGGAGTACTTGGGGGGGGGGACGCAGCATTTTAAGTGGGTTGATGGAGGATGAGGGAATTTGGGTGGTTTTTTTGGGGGGAGGGGGTCATTTTCTGAATTTCTGAATCCCTCTGCAGATATTTGAGGAATGGGGGGGGTGGGGGGGTGTTGTGTTGTGGCCTGGAGACACCCCCCCCTCCCCGTCAAAGCAGCGTGCGGCCTTGCAGCAGCGTGCGGCCTTGCGCAGCGGCGGATGCTGGCGGGCGAGGATGCTGCTGTCAATGACAACGCCGCTGTTGCTGTGGCGACCGCTATGATGCTTTGCCAGAGCAGAGTGAGGTCAGAAGGCTCCAGCAGGAATGAGGGGGGGGTTTGGGGGGGGGATGGATAGATGCATAACGAGGGGACAGGACACCCCCTCCACCACATTCCCCCTGGACATGACTCGAGGGCCATCTTTGGGGGGGGGAAATGGCACTTGCGGGGGGGGGGGGGGGGGGAGGGGGGGCGCAAAATTAATAAATTAATTCAGTTGCAAAATGACAGTTTGTCTGGCTCCGGGGCACCCATGGCTTTTTGGGGATCCCGCCCTGGTGGGTGCATGTGCCAGGCCCCGCCGTGAGGCTGGAGGGGTCAGGGCAGCACAGTGCTGCAGTGGGGTGCCCCCAACGCCCCCCCATACTCTAAATTTCCCCCCCTACACACCCCACTGTATGCTGTCCCATTCTCCTGCAGGGCATTAGGCTGGCACCCATGGGTGCTCGCGGCACCGGAGGGATGGGGGTTCTTCGTGGGGGTGGGCAGGAGGTACTGCCCAGGACACTGCTGTGGGTGGGAGGTGCGGGTGGGCAGGGGGCACCCCCAGGTTGGTGCCGGGGTGTGGGCACCCCTGAGGGGGGGGGGGGGTGTCTGTGCAACCCCTTCCCATGAGGGGGGGGGGGGGTTCAGGCAGCCCCCACATCACCATCCCCACGGTGACACCACGAGGCCGGGATGGGGCCACGCTCTGGCCTAGTGGGGTGGTCGGAGGGCGATGGGTGTCCTGGGCCCCTGTGGGTGCCATGGTGGGGGCTGGGGCGGGGGGTTGCCCCACACCGCAGCCCTCGGGCTCACGGGACCCCTCTGCTCGTGCCTCCGTGGGTGCCCCTGGGGCTGGGGAACGGGTGGAGGAGGGGTGCGGGGTGCTGGGTGCTGCCCCCCTGTGCACTCCGAGGAGCGGGGGACCGAGGTGGGGGGGGGGGGGGGTCGGGGGGACCCGGGAGGGGGGTCGGGGTCCCGGTGCAGCCCGGACCCCCTGCCCGGCTCCGAGCCGCTGTCCTCCCCCCGCGCCGATATAAATAGTAGCGTCTTCCCGTTCCCTAAATTTCCTCGCTGACGTAGCGCTCACGTCATTGTGTAGGTTGATGCTTTTCTATGAATGAGCCGAGATCCCCGTTACTACGAGCCCGATCCTATAAAAGCCCCGCGCGCTGCGGACAGCGCAGCACCGCCACCGGCGCCGTTCCCCGCCGGGAGCCGCGGGGGCCCGGGCCCGGGCAGGGAGGCACCGGGGCCCGCAGGAGGTAAGGCACCGGCAGGGCTGGCCCCCAGGTAAGCAGGGACGGAGCCCGGTGCGGGGGCGGGAGGGGGCAGCGGAGCCCCGCTGCACCGGGAGCTGCACCTGCCCGCCCCGGGAAGGCGGCGGGGGGGGGGACGGGGACGGGACGGGACATGGACCGGGGAACCGGGGGCGGTGGGGGGGGGGGGGCTCTGCGGCGGGCGGGGGCGGCGCGGCGGCGCCTGGCGCAGCCCCACGTGCGGGGCCGGGCGGCGGGGGGCGGCGGGGGCGGTGCGCGGGGGCGGGGCGCTGTGCGCGGAGCCGCCCCGGGGGGGCGCACGGCGGGGCCCGGCCGCCCGCACCTTGCGGGGGTTTGGCGGGGGGGGGGAGGCGGGGAGAGGGGAGGAGGGGGGGAGAAGCGCAGCCGTGTGTGTGTGTGTGTGTGTCCCGCTGCGGGTGACACCGGTGCCCCGCTCCGAGCCTCTCCGCATCCATCCCCGACGGGACACACCCCCCCCCCCCCCCCCCCAAAGCCCCCACACCGCGGTGCCGCCGTGCTCAGCAACCCCCCAACCCTCGCGTTCCCCCGCTCCCCGGTGCTCCCCGCCCGGGTGCTGCCAGCCCCGCAGCCCGGGGCGGAGTGGGGGGGGGGGGGGGGTTCGATCGCTTTCACCCCGGTGCTCCCCACCCCCCCCTCCCAACCCCCTCCGGGGGGCGTCGAAAGAGCGCGGAGACCCCGTCGAGGAGAGCCCGAGTCAGCGCGTCGGCACCTTGGCTCTAGACTGCTTACTGCTGCGTAGGGACAGGACAGTAACAGTCTACAGTCATGGCTACTGAAGCATGACCCACCGCCGGCACCGGCACCGGCACCGGCACCGGCACCGGCACCGGCCCCGGCCCCGCCGCAGCGCCGGGGGGGGGGGGAGCTGTCCGTGGTGCTGAGCCGTCGGGGAGCGCTCCCCGCCGCCGCGGGGCGGGGGGTGAGGGGGTGTGTGGAGGCGGCGGCGACGGCGGCGGGAGGGGGGGGGATCCCGGTGCCCGCCTGATCCCGCTCTCTCTTTCCCCCCCCACGCAGACACCGAGCGGACGGCCCCCCCCTCCCCCCTTCCCGCTGCAGCCCAGGTAGGACGGGTCCCTCCCCCCACCCCCCCACCCCCTCCCTCGGTGGGGCGGACACGCGTGGGAGGGCGGGGAGCAGGGGGGGAGGAGGGAGGATGATACCGACACCCCCCCTCCCCAGCATCGGGAGTCCCCCCCCCTCCTCCCCGCGCCGCCGGGGGGGGGGGGTCGGGCTCGCTCGCTGCGGTGGCGGGGGCCGCCTCCTCGCCGTCGCCAAGGCACCGGCTGCCCTCCCCGTCTCCCCCCGCCCCCCGTCTCCCCCCCTCCCCCTTCCCCGACGCCGCCCGGGCGACCGTGGCTTTAGATTGTTACTGTGCCGCTGGGGGGGTAACAGTCTACAGCCATGGTCGCCGGGCCCGGCGCACTCGCACCGCGGGCAGCACCGGCCCCCCCCACCCCCCGGCGGTACCGGAGGCGGCGGAGGAGGGGGCGGGCGGGCGGAGGGGGGGCGGCGGGGGTCCCGTCGGGGGCGGCCCGCCTCCCGGGGCAGTAGGAGCTCACATGCAGGGTGCAGCTCGCCGCACATCAACTCTTACTGTTCGGGGGGGCGGGCGCCGAACGGCTCCTCCTCGGGCAGCGGGAACGGCCGAGACACTCCCCCCCCGCCTCCTCCGTGAACCCCCCACCCCATCCCGCCCCCCCCCCCCGCCCCGCAGCCCCTCACCTGCCCTCCCGGCGGGGCCCCGGCGCCGCTCCGGGGTTGCCCCCACCGGGCTCGTCCCGCCGCATCTGGAAGCGGCTCCCGGGGCGCGTCGGCAGCCGCCGTCCCGTCCCGTCCCGTCCCGTCCCGTCCCCCCCCCCGGCACCGCCGCCGGTGTGCGCGGTGTTGCGGCGGGGCGGCGGGGGGAGCGGGGGGGTGGGGGGGCAGCGGGCCGTTCCCGGGAGCGGAACGCGTCCCGGCGGCGGCGGGGCTGGCGCGGCGGGGACTGAGCGCGACCCGACGGGACGGGACGGGACGGGGCGGGCGGCGGGCGGGGGCGGTCGCAGGTTGCACAATTCGCCCGGCGCGGCCAGGAGATTCCTGAGCGGCGAAGTCAGAGCGGCCCGGCCTGCCCCGACACCGGGCACCGGGCCCTCGGCAGCCGGCGGCGACCGGTGCCGGCCGGGCAGGGCCCCTCGCACGGGGCACCGGGGACCCAAAGCGCCGGAGACGCGGGCAGGGGCTGGAAGGGGTGCAATGACTGTGGAGACCCCGGAGGGGGGGCATGGGGGGTGCCTAATGCCGTGGAGGTGGGTGCTGGGGGACACCGGGGATGGGGTGAGGGTGGCAGCGGCAGGACAGGGACACAGCACCCATAAAAGGACCTGCAGACGGACGGGATGGGACTGCAGCCCGGCACGGGGCTCCCAAGGGTGTCCTCAGGCCCCCACTGGTGCCACCTAAACCTGAGTAGGGGCTGTGCCAGGCAAGGCCCCCAGCCCATGGTCCCCTTCTCCAGAGGAGCCCCCCCAGGAGCACCCACCCATCGGGGTCCTGCACCCGGCAGCTCTGCCCTGGCCACCGCCAGGTCCCCGGGGGCCAGCAGGGCCGTGGTGCAGCAGAGCAGCCGCGGGCAGGGGGATATCGCAGGCACCGGGTCTCCGCTGTACGCTGCCCCATCTCCTGCTGGTCCCCTTTGCCTCCCGCTCCCGCTTTTCCCATCACTGCCGTTGGCGACGGGCTGTGTGCCGTACACCTCCAGGAAGGGGATTTTTGGGCCACCCCACCAGTGACCAGGTAAAGCGCACCGTGGCCCCAGCGCAGCTGTGCTACAAATGTACCGCTGGCCACAAAATCGCCCTCCGTCCCCTGGAAAAATCTCCTTGCTCCCATCTGGGGTGGGCAGCGGCAACAGCAGCGCGTCAAGGTCCAGGCCACAGCGGCACCCGGGTCCCTTCCAGGGCACCCCCGAGCGAGGCGACACGTTCCACGGGCTTCACCGTGGCCCCTCAGACCCCACGTTCCGATCCCGGGAAGTCTCCAGCTGCACTGTTGTTGTTTTGAAGGCCAAATCTCTCCCGCTGACACCCTGGAATTAGTTTTTCTTCCAGAGTCCTTAAAAATATCCTGGATTTTTGACACGGGGACTCAGCTTCCGACAGTGCTTCCAAGCCACTGGGCCTGGGGCCAGCCATCAGCGCCGGGGGAGAGAGGCCGTCCAGCTCCCGTGCTCCTCCTCAGCGCGGAGACGATGGCAGTGACGGGGAGGAACACGGCGGTGCCGGAGAGGAACGCGGCGCCTGCCACAGCCGAGCTGTTACTTGCCATTTCGACGGCGGGATGGTGCTCAGCGGGGCACAGGCACGGGGCAAACGCCGCCGTACCTCGGCCTCGCTCCCTGCAGCTTACGGCACTTCAGTGAGCATCCCTGTGCACAGCCGGGAGGGTGGGAAGGCTCTTCCCTGGGGACCTCCAGCAGCCGTGACCCTACAGAGCCGCACGGCTGAGGACTGTGCCGTAGCCCGGCCCCCCCAGGGGGTGTCCCCAGCCCGGATTTCTCTGTGCATCCTTGGGAGAGCACGTGGCCCCAAAAAACAGCTTCTGGCCACAGCCTGTGACCCGCTCCCGGCTTTGCCAAGGGGCACCTGACACGCTGGCACTCAGGGAATTTAGGGTGGGCTGGGGGAGGGTTGCTGAGCCAGCGAGGGGCGCAGGGAGAGGTGCCCCCCGAAAGGCAGGGCAGCCGCCTGCCGCCCCTGGCCGCCCGCACGCCGCACGCGCTGCCGGTTGCCATCTGACAGCTCTTGGCGAAACGGCCTTTTGTGATTCAGCCGTGTTTATCCCAGCCCGCGGCCCGGCCCAGCGTGGGTTTCCATGGAAAACTTCCATCCAAAACAAGGAGAGAAGGAGCTACAGCGGGAGTGACTCAGCCACAACTGGAAGCTTCTGTGGGTGAAGCGGGGAGGGGAGGGGGGGGCTGTTCCCAACGGCTGGGTCCCGCTCCAGCAGCGGGGCCCGGGGATGGCTCCCGGCTCTCCCCTGCCTGTGCCGCTGCCTCCTCGCAGGCAGGAGCCGGGCAGGCTTGGGGGGAGCCGCGTTGTCTGTGAAACACGTCACCTTCCCGGAGCACCCCCTCCCTGCGTCGGGCCCCGCTCGTGAAGACAGGGGAGGAAGAGCGTGAGATGAGTAAGGCTGAAATCCCGGCAAGATCTGCACCCCGATGCCAGGCTCGGGGGGATGTTGTGGGTTTTTTTCCAGTGCTGCCCACGGGAGCCCCTGCCCGGCGAGCCCCCGCGCGGGCGGCTGGCACGGTGGGCAGCGGAGGGGGGGCCCTGAGTCAGCAGCGGCACTGGGAGAAGGGATGCGAGGAGCTGGGGAGGAGGCGGTGGGTGTTTGGGGGGAGGCAGCAGCAGCAGCGCTGGCAGCGTCTCTGCTCATGCTGGTCTTCCCTGGGACAGGGCAGGGGGCTCTGATCACCCGGGGGGGGGACACAGGGCAAAGCTGTGCGCCACCGAGCCCCGTGCCCACGGCAGGCTCGAAGGAGCACAGCCCCTGGGGCCGGCGCTGCAGGCACACAGGGCTGCGCCGGGGGACAGAAAGGGGAGCACAGGGGTGAAGCCCACCCCTGCCAAAACACCCAGGCTCCCGGTGCCGCTGGGTGACACCAGTGGCTGGCCCCAGGGCGCCCGTACCCCAGGCCGGTGTCACAGCTGCCACCCGGAGCCCGGGCTGGCTCCATCACCCTCGCTCAGGGACAGCATCCGCCATATGCTCTTTTGGGGGAAAACCCAACTTCCCTGGGCCATGAGGGGTGGGGGGGGAAGAGGGAACTCCCCAGCCACCACACTGCGCAACGGGGGGAAGCCCTCAGTCAGTCTGGTCTCCAGGCTCACCTCGGGGGCAGCTGCACCCCGAGAACAGGCGAGAGGTGGGCACGAAGGTGTCTTGCTGGTAGGAAAGCAGGCGGAGGGCAGAATTCCCAGGGGCAAAGCCCCTCCATCCGGCATGGACACGCGGTGATGCCCACAGGAGCCGCTTCCCTCCTCCCATCGCTGCTCAACACAGGCACCTCCCACTGATGGGGGGGGGGGCGTTTATTTGTTTTTATTAATTTGTTTAAACTGGTACAGGAGCCACCTGGCAGGAGCCATCTTTTCACACACCCTGGGAAGAGGAAGCAGGTACTGTAGCACCCCCAACTCGGGTCACCCAACCCTCAACACCCCTCCACGACCCACCTGGCGGAGCTTCCTGCAGAGCCGGCACCGTTCTGCTCGCTCACCGCAACGCCCGGGCTCCTTCCCCTTCGCACCGGCAGCCAAGCTGCGGCCGTGCCTGCCCCCAGGAGCGGGGAGATGCCGGCCGGAGGCTGCGGGGCTGCAGTGCGGGCTGGTGGCCATGCTGAGCGGACGTGGCTGCAGTGCCTCCTCCGCACCGTCCCGCGGAGCCGCTCAGGCTGGCAGGGGGTGAGATGCTGCGCCGGGAGAACACCGCGGCGAGCTTGTAGCTCTACGATAATTAAACAGCTAACGAAAGGCGGGCTGGTAAAGTGCTGTCTGCTGCCATCCTTCCCCAGCAGCCGAGGGCTGAGGTAGGGGGAGCGGCGGAGATAAAGGCCCTGGTGCTTTGTCACGGCTGCCTGCCACGTTCAGCCTCGCTCCCCGGAGCTGCTGCTACAGACGGGTGCACAGCCCTAAGCCGCATCGCCCCCCCGCCCCCCCCCCCCCCAAAAAAACAGCCTCTGGTGTCCCAGACGCGGTGACAGACACCCCACACCTTCACATCACCCAAGCAGGCAGCACAGATGTGACGCAGCCCGCCCAGTGCTGCTCTGCAAGGTGGCAAAGCCACCAGCCGCTGCCCGAGCCCCACCAGCCCCCCGGCAGCAAGGCCGGCGCAGGGCTGGGCTGCAGGGAAACCAGCCACATCCTCCGACCACCGCTGCTGGCGCTGCCAGGAACCAGCAGCGCACCAGACAGCAAAACTCACAGGCGTGGGAACCGCTCGCTTCTGCCACATTGGTTTTTAACCCGCGGCAGCTCCCAGGCCTGTTCCCGGCTGTGCGAACATGGGAAGCGCTTCTCTCCCCTGACCCTGGGCTCACTCCTGCACCACAGCATCCTCCGTCCCTCACAGCACCGGTACCGCGCTGCCCCACTGCTCCCCAGATCCCGGCGCTGCACAAGCAGGGGGTAAATTGAGAAGTTTCATCCAATTTCTCTCTTGTACCAACTATATCGCACTGTACCCCCAAGGAAAGCCACGGTTAGAGAGAAGCCTTGCGAGTACGGCATCTCCAGGATGCAGACTGGAGAGCCCGGTCTGCCCCAGCAGCAGTCAAGCAAGACATCTGCAATTTTAACAACAATAAAGATCTCTGTGCGCTTCTGGAAAACATCAGAGACAAAAACGTAGTGACAGATTTTTCTTGTTCACGAAGGCACTTTGTACAGAGGAAGATACAAAAGTCTCCCAACACACGCACACTGAACCAGCGGACATTTCATTCCTGAAGCAACCACCAGCCCTAGCACTGCCAGGGATGAGAGGTTTTTCTAGAACCAGACCAGCTGGAAGGTCAGCTTAACAGCCTTCACCAGTGATATTAAAAAACACGAACCTCTCGGGTATAACCGCTGCAGGAGCTGTGTGCTCTGCAGACGTTTCCTGTGGCTGAGCTGAGGGACCCTGTTTTTGAACAGCTATTCAAGCCTTTGAAAGCACCTCACAGACACAGAGAAGTGTCACCCTCCTGTCCTCAAACCCCTCACCATGATACCTGCACACTCTTGTATACAATAAAGCTGGAAGAAAGGGAGATAACAAAGAGCCATTTCGCCCGGCCCTGGGTTGACACTGCAAAGCAGCGCAGTGAGCTGACGAGGACTCTCTGGCCCCTCTGGAGGACGTGGAAACACAGTGATGTTTCACCAAGATGGCAGGCTGCACGTGGCTCGCTGGAGCCCCATTTATTACAGACACTGTTATCAAACGGCCCCAGCCCCCAGGGGCTCAGCCTGGCCCTGTCCGGGGCGGAATCGGTCCAAAAAGTCCAGGTAGGCCTTCTTCTGGGGCGCAGCCGCAGGGACGAAGTGCCCGCCAGGGTGGGTGAGGACAACGGGTTCCACAAAGTGCTGGGCCAGCTCCCTGCTGAGGGGGGCAGCGATGACAGCGTCAGCATCGCCCACGACGTGCAGAGTGGGCAAGGCAATGGGTTCCCGGTAGAAGTGGCCGTGGGCCGGGGCACGGCTGGCAAAGCCGGCCACCAGGATGGCGAAAGCCACGGGGAAGCGGGGGTCGCCGCGGGCCCTCAGGGCGCACACCATGGCGGCCAGCGCCGCGCCCTGGCTGAAACCCAGCAGCCCGTCGAAGGGCCCGTGCTCCGCCAGCGCCGCCGCCACGGCCGACAACGACTCCTCCAGCCCCGCCGGCGCCGCCGCCACCTCCCCCGCCTCAAAGGTGCCGGGCCCGGAGAACCACCAGCCGCGGGGGGGATCGTCACCGTTGTCGTCGTCGTCGTCCTCGCCGCCGCCGGGTACAGGGTGCGGGGCGCTGACGGCCACCAGCTCTGCGCGGCCACGCAGGGCCTTGCGCAGGGCGCCGGTGCGCTGGCGGAAGCGGCGCTCGCTCTGCCGGTAGCCGTGCAGCCCCAGCAGCCGCAGCGGCCTCCCCTCCGACATGGCGCCCGCCGCCACCGGAAGTGGAGCGTACCGCTTCCGGTCGGCCCCTCCTCTTCCCGCCGAAACACATCGCGCTCATTGGACGGTGAGGCGAGGGGGGGCGGGACCACTCCGGGATCGGGCGCCAGCGCGCGCCCTGGCGGCGGGAGGCCGCGGCGCGGGAAGCGGGACCGGGGATGAGACGGGGCGGCCCCGGCGGGAGGGGACACCCGGTGCGATCGGAGGCTGCCGGGGACAGAGCGTGCAGCACGGCCTGGCCTTGCAGGGAGGTACGCCCCGCGGGGAGCTGGTCCGGGTCTGGCGGGCTGCGGTGTCGTCGAGGGACGGGGTGCGCTCCCATCCATCCCGGCGCTGGTACCGGGAGGCCCCGGCGGTGCTTACCCTCGGGGTGTGGGGGTGGCGGTGCCCCCGCCTGTGTCCACGCCGGGTCCTGGAGCGTGGCGGCAGCAGGACGGGGTGCAGGCTGCGCTCATGAGGCCGCCGTGCCGCCGGTGCTCGTCCTCTCCTCGGCCTCCGCCGGGGTGGGGGGCGCAGGCGGTGTCCCCTGCGGTGGAGAGGGGGGGGGTCAGGATGGGGCCCCAGCCCCCCGCCTGACCTGCGATGAGCCCACCCGTGCTCAGCCCACAGTGCCCCATGGGGCACGGCTGGGGCGATCCCCCCTCCAGGGGAGCCGTGGGGGCAGGCGGGCGCTCGCCCCAGCAAGGGCTGGGAGGGGGTTGCGTGTCCCCCCCAGTCGGGCTGGCACCGTCCCCGTTACCGTTCACCGGGAACGAAGCCACAGGGTGGCGCTTTTGGCACACGGCACCGTACGGCACCGGGAGCTCAACCAGCGCCAATGCTCCCACCGCCCCCCCCCGTCGTCCCCTCCACAGCCACCAAGAGCGAAGGGACAGAGGGGGGACCCGCTGCCCCGGTGACACCCCACCGCCCCGGGACACGCTGCCCACCTGGGCCGGCCGGCCATGGCGCAGGGGCTGTGTGCTGGCGTGGTTCACCGTCCACGGCCCCAGGGACTGGCTGGCGTAGAAATCCATGGGGTATGGCTGCTGCCACTCGACGTCCCGGAGAGCCACCGCGGCCTGTGGAGGGGACAAGGAGCTGAGTCCCTGAGCAGTGCCCGCAGCAGGAGAGCTGGCAGTGCTGGGAGAGGTCCTGGCGTTAGCAGCTTGGCGTGCTGAGCAGGGCACTGACAGAGGGAAGCTCGCAGCACCGGGAATCCCACTGTTTCACAAGACATCCGAAATCCCAGCGGCACACCCGGACACAGAGGAGGGGACACTGTCCGGCTGCAGCAGCGTCCCCATCCTGGCAGCTCGCAGCACTGCAGGAGGCTCTGGTATGTCACCCCACACCAAGGCTGGTCCCCCCAAGACGGGAGGGTGGTGCTCACCTCGTAGGGCGTCAGCAGTGGCTTGCTGAAGGCTTCTCCCCAGTCGATGGAGAGCCGGGGACAGGCTACCTGCACCCACCTGGAAGGGAAACACGTGGCAACGGATGGGGACGAGCATTTTGGGAAGAACAAGCCGCAATGAAGCCCTGCAGCAGCCCCTCGGGAAGGAAGCGGAGCAGGCAGGGAATGAGGTCTCTACTGTGCCGGAGCCACCCTGCCAAGGACAGCCAAACAGTGCCAGCCCAAGTGACAGCAGTACAGATGTGACAGGGTCAGCTTCCAGCAGGAATTGGAGGCCCGGACAGGGATGGGGCACCCCGGGGACCCCAGTGTGGGGGGCTGGAGGGGGGCCAGCAGCACTCACGCGTCCACATCAGGGAAGAGCCGCAACTTGCTGGGGAAGATCTCAGACAGCAGTACCCGCACGAAGGGCCGGCCCAGGGCACGGAGACGCGACTCCAGGTGCTGCAGGGGAAAAGGCACCCAGGGGAGTTGGGGGAGCCCAGACAGATGCCCCCAACAAGCCCCCCCAGGCCCTGCCCTCAGCACCTTCCCAGCCACCAGACCCTCCTGTGGGTCCCAGCTCTGCCCCACAGCCACAGCCCCTCAGCAGTCACAGGCCAAGTGCAGCAATGGGGACTGCGGCCATGGCTCCGGCTCCAGCCCGGCTCTCCCCAGCGCGTGCCTCAGTCTAATGAAGTAATTACCGCTCAATGACAACAATCTGTTCTCGTTAGCGGCTGCCTTCCCTGGGACACCCGCCTGCCACAGGCTGGCCACGGCCAGAGGCTGCAGGATGAGACGAGCCCAGAAGAGGCCAGGGATGTCCTTGTCCTTGTCCCCCACTCCCTAGGGCCACAGTGGGACAGTGGCTGCCGGGACCTCGCCATTCTGCTCTGCCTACGGGTCCCTGCGCTGCCCCTAGTCTCACCTACAGCTCCCCAAAAATTTGTGTGTGTGAGAGGAGCTGCTGTACTCAGGGCACCCCGCTCCCATAGGGCAGGACATCGTGGTCCTGCTCCCCTCGCCTGGCCAGGGTGCGGAAAGCGCCAGCGCGGCAGCTGAGCAGGGACAGTGAACCCGATCGGAAGTTCATCCAATTAAAACAAACCCAGGGAATTAATTGCCAAGCTGCCTGTGCCGGGGAGGGGGGGGTCCTCTGAGGCTGGCTGGCTATCCCCAGCAAGGGGCCAGGTTTAACGAGCCCTCGTCCGGCCTCCCTCATCTGCTGCTAATTGCCCTGCCCGCTCAGCTCAGGGGCACACAGAGCCCGGCCAGTGGCACCGACGGGCTGCCAGCGGTGCCGGGTCCACCCTTGCCCTGGCAGTGATGCCACTGTGCCAATGGTGCCATCGCTCACCGGTCCTTCCCCCTGCCCAGGAGCAGCACCCGATGCCCAGGCGGGGGCCATGGGGAGGGGGCCGGTACCTGCAGGATGCCGGGGGAGCCCTGGCGCCCCAACGTGCCCAAGATGAGGCCCCAGCAGCGGGCGCTGGCGGCGGTGCGGATGGCGTCCTGCCGAGCACGGTGCATGCGCTCATGGCCGTAGTGCTCCTGGGAGAAGACCTTGCTGTAGGGATCGTACCTGCAAAGCAGAGCCAGGCTCACATGCACCCCATCACTTTGCCCCCCCCCCCCAAAATGATGTCCCTCCCTCGTTAGCACTAATTGGCTCCCACAGAATCTCCTCCCTCCACCCCGGCTGATGCAGGGCCCAACCGGCTTGTCAGGGAACAGAGAGGGGACAAGGATGGGGATAAGGCGGGTGTCCCACTGCAGCGCCCCAACAGCCGGCACAGCCTGGGCCGTGCGCTCGGCTCCACGCTCAGTTCCCCTCTGTCCCAGCTCATCAATTATGAAGAAATCTTTGATTTGTTGCTTTGTTTGACGAGGAGAATTTTAATCAAATCCCGCTCGGGTTTCGGCAGCTTCCCCAGCGCCATAAACCTGACGCGCGCCTCCCGTTAGTAACAAACGACCTACTAAGAAATTCAGATTTCGCCAAATGGGCCCAGCCTTTCGCTCTTGATATTTCATCTGCTTTCAGCGGCCTCATCATCGCGCTTTATGGCCTCTGCCTGCAGCAGCCGGGCTTTAATGGCTGCACCTCCACGAGCTTTCACAGGTACTTGTCAAAATGTTTATATTCAGCCGGAGTAAATGGCTGGCGTTCGTTTCCCCGCCGCACCTCTTCACCCGCCCCACGGCCCCTCGCCTGCCTCTGCCCGCTGCAGGCAGCTGCCTGCCCGGCCCCGGGGTGGGGGGTGCTTCTGGGGTGAATGGTGGGGAAAGCTGGTCCCTGGCGTTCTGGGGTGCTCCCCACCGTGGGGTTACTGGGGAGCAGAGTAAGTGTCCATACTTACAGGCAGGTTTCACCCCCCCAGGTTGTTTGTACCTGTAGGCAGGTATCCCCGGGTTGGCAATCATGATGGACTCCAGGTGGAAGCGCCCGTCGCCCAAATACCTGCCGAGAGGGAAGGGAGAGCTGTGGCACGCTGGAAATGGCGGTGCCCATCCATGTGCCCGCTGGTTTCCCAAGCCGCAGTGCACCGAGATCCCAGGAGCCCGAGCTCCTGTGCCAGGACCCGGAGGCAGCGGGCACAGCCGGGGTGCCCCCATCGCTGTGCAGCCCTCCGGCACACCAGGCAGGGAGAAGCGGCCACGCTGGGGTCGAGGAGGGATGCCCACGCTGGCGTGGGGCAGCCGGGAGCTGCTGCATCTCAGCGGCTGGTTCTAGACGTTGCTGCTTCCATTTCTAATCGGATTTCAAGTCAGCAATTACATTTCAAAGCCTTTCATTCAGCTGCCCTAATGGAGTGAGGGCTTGGAAAATGAATTCAGACTTAAAACTTGACTAGATTTTGCCCTTAATTGGAGAATGACATTTTGGGAGATCAAAGCTAATTTGTCTGCAAAAGTTAGCCCCAGAGACGGGCAAAAGAAGAAAATAATAATGCGAGGAGGATGCAGGTACACCGGCCGCGTGCACCTGCACGGGCGACTGGTCGGTACCACACCGCAGCTTCTCCGGCAGCGGGAAGGACCCACTCTCACCAATGTGGTGCCAGCCCGGCCGCCCCCGCCTGCTCCCGATGCCCTTGGGGAGAGATGGAAAGCAGCGCCTCTCCCCCAGCCCCAGTGCGGCTCAGGGCGAAGCCGGAGCCCCCACCGCCCCCCCTGCCTTGGCAATCGTGAGCGTGGCTCCCTGCACAGCCGTGCTCGGAAAGGTGTTGGTGCCGTTGGCTCCCAGCAGGGCAGGTGAGAAGGGGCTTGGTGGGGCCTGAACCCGCACCTGGGTTCCCCGGCTCTCCCCAAGGGTGGGGTCCTTGTATTTATTTATTCTGCAGCGCACTGTATTCACAGTACATTAAGCATTTCCATTACCTAAAATAATTAGGTGATAGGAAGCGAAGTGCTCCCTCTAATTTGCTGTCCTTAAATAAAATTAATGTTGCTGTGATGTTGGGCCCCGGCCATTTGTCTTTTCCAATTATCCACCCGCCCTTCCATCTATTATCTATTCTGATATACGACTCAATTATTTCCTCTGCGCTACGAGCACACGCCACTCCGAGCAGCGTGGGGAGCTAGAGGTGGCCCATCCCAGCCCGCGGATGTCCCCCTGCTGCCCCTCAGCACCGTCCCATGCCTGGGCAGGAGGTACAGGCAGGGCGGGCAGCCTGGGCCAGGCAGGAGGCTCCCGGAGGACGCCGGGTACTTACACAATGGCGTCCGTGTCCTGAGCGAGCCGGGGCGACGTGCAGCCTAGGATCTCCCCGGGGGACAGCGGCTTGCACTGGGGCACGCACACCTTGTACTGGGAGCGCAGTTCCTGTGATGCTGCCTGCAGGAGATGTGGGGTCAGCCAGCCAGCAGGGACAGAGCGTGGCCGAGGCCGGTGGTCCCTGGCACTGCTGGGGACCCTTGGGGACACCCTCGCCCTGGCACTCCCAGCGCCACGGGGCACCAGTGGCAGTGGCAGTGCTGTTGTACCCTGGCACGGCAGCAGCGGATGGGAGCCGGTCTGCTCTGCTCGGGGCAGCACCGTCACAGAGGGTAACAGCCTGCAGAGCCGAGATGCTCAGCGAGGCTCAGCCAACGTATCAATTAAAAGACAAGGGAAAACGCTTAACGCTTCAATAGCCCCGTGTTTAGATAGACATGGCTCAAGAGGCTCATTCATCTCCTCCCGTCCTGCCCAGCCGGCCATTCAGGGGCAGACAGACAGACCCGCCGGAGCTTCCCCTGCCGCTGCCGGCACTGCATCAAAATGCCAAGTGCTCCACCGCCTGCCCTGACATTTACAGAGCAGCTCCCGAGGGAGCCAGGGAGGGGTGCCGCCATGAAACATTGATCAGAGTTATTATAAAGTACTTGATCAACATTACGGCAGCAGCATATTATCGCAGCGGCTCATCAGAGGGGAACCGTCACCACCAGCACCCAGGGGCGGCCGTTCCAGCCCTGGAGCAGGGTCAGGGAGGGACTGAGCTGGGGCCAAGGCTGGGGCAGGCACAAACCCCATCCCGCGCCCTGCGCTGCTGGGGTCCCCATCTCACCTGCACTGTGGAGACAAACTGGATGGTGCTGACGAGGGCCAGGGAGGTGCCCACTGCGAAGTTGAAGCGAATGGTCTCCAGGAAATGGGACGTGTCGATCTTTATGTCCACGAACACGTAGAGCATCTTCAGCCCCTGTGTGGCATCGATGGGAACTGGTGAGAGGAAGAGAGAGGGTGTGAGTGCAGGGTACACTCGGGGCCCCAGCGAGCCCCTGGCAGCTGCCGCACGCAGCCTGGGGATGAAGCGTGTTGGCAGGGCTCCTGCTGCTCCAACTGCCCCGGTGTGGGCAGGCAAGGGTGGGCTGTGCCACCCCTCTGCCCGCGCTGGCACCCTGGGCAGAGGGTGCAGATGGGAGCCACGAAGAGCACCCGCTCATTTCTCTCCAGATAATGGCAGCCTGGGGAATCAATGAACACAAATCTAATTACCCCCGGTGCTAAGAAGCCTATGTCACCACGATTAAGTGAATAATTAAAGTACACAGAGTCCACATCGATCCACAGCTCCGCGTTCACTTCCCATTTTGGTGCTCTTCACCTGATCACAATTAAGTGCAAATTACTCCCTCCCACGGGGCACGTGGAGCCAGGAGGGAGAGGGCAAGCGCCTGTGTGCTGCACCAGGATGCGCCCTGCCATCAGCCACGGGGCTCCCTGCGAAGGCGGCTGCGCTGAGCTGGTACCAGGAGCACCATGGGCAGCCCAAAAGGAGCCCAGCAACCTCTCAGCACCCTGCAGGCACCCCGGGGTGCCCCGAAACCCATTCATCCCAGTCCAGGCAGGGAACTACGTGGCCATGGGCCCTGGATGGCGGTAGGGCTGGTGCCAGGCAGCCTGGCATTGTCTGCCTGTCCCTGCGGGGAGCAGCTCCAGAAGATGTGACTCCCGTCCCCTGGAGCAGCCCCGCTCTCACACAAGCATGCTTCCAAGCACCACTGGATACGGCCCCTTCCTCCCTTTCCCGCTGTTCATTCATGTAATAGCAGGCTACGAACCAGGGGTTTTATACTCCCTGTTCCAGTGATGTCCATGACCCTCCTTCCGTAACAAAGCACCTAGCACAGGTATTTATCACCACAAACGCTCACATCGATGTGGCTTTCGGGACAGAGTTCTCAACCGAGGAGTCAGTATTTCATATGGAGCCCGACACAATTCTTCACACACATTTATACGGCCTCATAAACATCCAGGAGGGCTGCCGGGTGCCGGGAGAGTGGTGGCGGCAAGAACACACACGCCTGCCGCTCGCTACGGCAATTCTTCCGATCCACCTTAAAACCCAGAGCGTCTTATTGTTATTTTTGGGCTGATTCCATCCTGGGTGGACTTCAAAGTTAGCAGCATCTGGGACAGCAGCGCAGTTTCCATGGCAACTGGATCCAGAGTACCGTCCGCCTGGGGAGCACACAGCCTCCTCCTCCCTTCCCCGCCCAGCCTGTGCTGCACCCGAAAAGCCGCCTTCCCCGGCCGCACGCTGGCCCCCGGGTGAGCGGGACCCCCAGGCCATCGCTCCCCTCTGTCATCGCTGCCGATTTCCCCCCAAAGCCTGCGGCTGCGGAGTTGGGGGGCAAGAGCAGCCCCATCCCCATCGGTGGCTCCTGGGCCAGTGGGGTTCTGCCAAGCCACGGCCCCATTGCTCTGCTCTTGGGCACGGGGCTGTGATTTTGGACACTGCGGTGGCACGTGGCTGAGCAGGATGAGCACACCCTGCTGCCCCCAAAATCCTGCCCACAGGCAGCCTGGCCCCATCCAAAGCCTGCAACTGGGGCTGGAGAACAGAAATCCCTTTGGGAAGGGATTAGCCCTTGGCACTAAGTCTCCGAGCTGGCATCAAGCGGGGCGGGAACCGCTCGGCACTGCACGGTGGCAGCAGCACAGCCTCCGCAGTGCTACGCGTGGCCGCCTCAGCAGCGCCCCGGGGCCGAGTGTCACCTACTCAGGCAGCTGTGTCCGTAGTGCACCAAGAAGTCAGCGCCCAGGGCCCGGGCCGTGTAGTCGTCCACGCAGCACGCGCCATAGGTCACGTCACCCATCACTACTGCCTCTGCGTCTGTGAACCTGTGGGGAGGCACAACGGTGAGGGTCACGGCTGGCTGCCATCACCGCAGCCCCACGTCCTGTCCCCCAGCTCTGCGGCACGCCACTACCGGGGGACCCCGTGCTGCCATCGAGCCCCTCGCCACGCGCCAAAGAGGACGAGCGCTGGCTACTCTCCGAGATGTCAACATGATTAAGCTGGAGAGCGGTAATCCGCCTCTTCAATTGGGTAAAGCTGTTTGCAATTCAGCGGATTATCTGCTCATCAAACAATACGCTGCCAGCTTCCTAATGCTCCAGCGGGGAGAGGAGCAGAGGGAGACCCGGCGCAGCGTGGTGCCGCCGCTCCTGCCAGCCTGTCCCAGGGACCAGAGCCACCAGGACGGGCAGAACAGCCGCCCTGGCACCCCCAGCCACGCCAGCCAGACTAGCTGAGCCACAGTCCCCCCGTGGCCAGGCACTGCATGAGCCTGTGCACCCCAGCCCGCGCCTGGCTGCGTCACCCGCAGGTGCCAGTTTGGCCAAGCTGGGTGTGCTCCAGGAGCAGCTGGTGCTTAGGTGGCACTTGGCGAGGGAAAGCACCGAGCGAACGCTGGCACTGTCCCCCATCCCGGCTCTGTCATCCCGGCGCTCTGGCCCAAGCCCACCTAGAGCCCACCAGCCAGCAGAGGGGCAGGCACCGGCACTGGGCGGCAAAGCCGGGGCTCTGGCATGATTTAAAGGTTGCCACCTTTGTGGGTATTTTATTGCACCATTTTTGGGGGATTATTAGCTTGGCCACCTTCCCGGGGAGCTGCCGTAGCAGTTTACGGATGAAAGCAGGTATCGAGATGACAAAGCCCTGCGCCTGGAGGGGCTGCTTAAACCAGATGCTAATTCCTCATTTATGCGGAGGTCAAGCCGGCAGCGGCAGCACAGTGCCAGCGGGGTCCCCCCCCTGCTGCTGACACAGGGCTGGGGCGAAGGGGCTGGGGGAGGCAGGCACCCTGGCACAGCATCGCCCCCCACCAGCACCGGGTGCTGGCTGAGGGCCAGGGTCCCGCGCGCTCCCCCCCGAGCGCCAGGCAGGGAGCGTTACGTCGGCGGCAAGAATAGAAATGGTGGGCAGAGCTGGGCAGATGGCAGAAGGTGGAGAAATGGTGGAGCGTGCTGAATATTAACAGCCCCAGCCCATCCGTCAGCACCCGGGGAGGGGGGACAAGGGAGCAGCTCAGCTGGAGCATCCCTGAAGAGAGGGCAAAGCCATCCCCACCTCCTGCATCCAGTCCGGGCATCTCCCACTCCCCACAGTGTCCCAAGGGCTGGGGACACTATTGGGGACCATCAGAAGATGGACCAGATCCTTGCCAGCACCCAAATCCCACGGTCCCTCACTGCCACCATGGCTTGGACGGGAGGACGGCTCCTCCACTGCCTCCATGGTCACCCCACAGGGCTGGGGGCTGCCAGCAAAGGTTCGAGAAAGTTCTTCCCTACCCCCTCCTGAGCCCCCAGCCCCCTCCTCTAATGAGAGGTGATGAGATGAACATGAATCAGACTCCACACATCTCAGCAAAAGTGGAAAATTATTCAGCTCCTTAAGATTCAGGACGGGGAGGTCTGACTCAGAGCGGCAGCCAGCGCCGCTTAATTTTTTATAGATTAAAATGTATGCAAATTGGCCCAAACCCCAGAGAAAGTCCCTGGGGGTGAAGAGCAAGAAAGTGAAACAGCAACGGCGGAGGGAGAGGGGCAGAGGCTGGCAGAGGTGCCCATGGCCCCTGCCCGGCGTGTGGGGCTGCAGCCGGCAGTACGTGGCCACCAGCCCGTGGGCAGGGAGAGAGGGGGCTGAGCCGTGCCCCGGCCAAGGGGAACCGCTTCGCTCTGGCTCCAGGGAGCTGAGCCACGGCCAAGCAAGGAGCAAAGTAGCCACGGAACGATGCCTGGTGAGGAGGGAGCCCAATGGTGCTGCCATTGTGGCCGGCGAGGCTGGAAGGGGGCCGGCAGCCCGGCAGTGCTGGCAGGAGAGGCACAGAGGCACCAGGACGGCACGCACCGGGGTCACCCGCGCCGGCTGGGCTGGATGGTCGAGCAGAGCAGCAATCATCTCCCGAGACAAATCAAAGGCAAGCGCGGGGGCCTCCCCTTGATGTTTTAATCAGTTTGGTGTCGCCGGAGCCTTTCATCAAACTACAGAGGAAGGAAACGTCAATTAGCAGCCACCTGCCTCTGATGCGGGCCAGGGAGCTGCTCGCCAACCAGACCGGACCGGGATGCAGGCGAGGGGCAGCCACGGGAACGTCCTTGTGGGTGTTTTGTGTCCCGGCAACTCATCACAGCCGCGGACGGGTCCCAGCGGCGTGCTGGCAGGGAGGATGCGGTGACGGGGCTGTCCCCACCCAGCGCCGAGCCGCTCACTACAGCTGGGAGCTCATGAATATTGAACACGTGGGGAGGTTATTCATCTTTTACGTCCCGCAAACCCCAGCTCATTCTGAAAAACCGCCCGGCCTTAGCATTTTTCTCATCTTCCCCTTAATTCATTATCTCCTCCTTTAAACAGATGGCTCCCAAAATCCCATTTATAAAGCGCCATGCTCAGCACTGGCAGGATGCGCGCCCAGGCAGGCCAGGTCCCAGTCCCTATCCCAACTGCCAGGACTCCCGGACCTTCCTAGTCCCGCTCTTCCCTGGCCAGTGTGGGATGGAGGTGACAGCAACCCAGGGACAAGTTTGGGGGCTGAAAACACTGGGACAGACAGGCACACACGGGGCCAGTATGTCCCCAAGCACGGGGCAACCGCTCCCTGCCACCCGAGCGCAGGCGCTGGGCTGGAGCAGCCCTGATTTATCCAGGCCCCTCGACAAATAAATGAGAGCATTTGCTATCGGCAGGAGCGTGGGGTCCCCTGACACCACGGCAGCGCGTGAATGATACTGTGCTGGTCCTCACACCGTGAAGCAGCGCCGCTTTCCCCGGCAGAGAGGAGTCCTCAGCCCCAGCGTGTCCACCGTGCCCAGATCCAGCAGTCCTCGGCGGGGAGGAGACTGCGGGGACTGGGCTGAGAGCGGCCAGCCCTGGCACCGCAGGGCTGCTGGAGGATGGAGCCGGCACCGAGAGGCTGGGGTGCCTGCATGTCCCGCTGGGGACGGGGATATTGAGCGGGCTGCTCCTTGCTTCACAGTCACCTGCCTCGCCTGTGCGTGGCCCTTCACAGCACGGTCACACTATGGCTTGGTGTCACCTCCCTGCCGGGCAACGCCTGGGGATAAGCAAGAGGGTTATGCCCTGCAAATACCCCACGCCCACCCCACAAACCCTACACCCACCGCCTGCCCTGTGGCACCCAAGCCCAGCCCGTGCCAGGGAGAGGTGGCAGCCGGGTGCTGCTGTCCCTGGGCCGGCGTGGGGGCTGAGCACAGCCCCGGGAACAATGCACTTAATTAGCGGAGAAGCCCGTCACCAAGCCCCATTACCAGACTCCCAACTTCATTAGCACAGGAAGGCAGCACGTAATTAAAATAATGAGTTTGCAATTTCACTGCAAACCGCACTGGAAGAGGCCCACCGCAGCTGGGCAATCACCGCCTGTGGGTGGCACGGGGCCCCGCAGAGCATCTGCAAATGGGTCAGGATGGGGACAGGTCCGTGTGCCCACAGCCCCCCAAGAGCAGCCATCTCCACGCAGGTCCCTTCCCCTGAGGGGACCTCCCCCTCTGTCCTCAAAGGGGGTGCCAGGGCCAACCCCGTCCTCCCAGGAGGTGCGTCCCGAGGGCACCCCAGCTTTGCTAGCCTTGCAGCTGCAAAAAACCTAAAGCAAGGCAAACCAAGGGTCCAGAGCATGGTGGGAAAGCCACCACAGCCGTCCTGTGCCCAGATGGTGCCTGTCCCCTCTTCCCCATGGCCCAGCCACGGTGCTGCCTGTCAGCGCCAGCTCCCTGGGCTCCGTGGGGACAGGAGGAGGTGGTACAGGGCACGTGGTGGTGGGCACTGCACCTGTGCCGGCACATCCCACCCCTCGGAGGTGGACAGCCCTGGAGACCCCACACGCTCCCCCATACCCCGTTCCCCCCACGCTGCCACCGCCCGGGCGGAGGTTTTAAACATCTCCAATGAAGTGAGAACTTCATTCTCCCTAATGATGCTGTTGTGCGGTTAATGACGGTGATTAAATTCCCCTGCACAGCGTGCTGCACTGTGCCGCCAGCGCCTCTGGGTTGCGCTTAGAGGACAAGGGGAGAAGGGAAGGCAGCGCTGGCCGGCAGAGCTGTGGCACTGGGCAGCTGAGGCCAGATCCTGACCTGCGTTAGCGTCCCAGGATGGCCCTTTGGGACCTCCCGGTGATGCTGCCAGCTTCGCCATGGCACTCAATGCCACACTGCTCAGTGGCACATCGCAGACCTGCTTGGCCAGAAGACCTGGTGCCCTTGTCCTGCTCAGCCGCTAGTCCCAGAGGGGACAGCCTTCGTGGCACCAGGGACCTGACGGGCACATCAGCCTTCAGGGGCTTTTTTGTCCTCGCAATCACAGCCACTGACCATAGCAGGGGCCATAGTGGGGCATTTCAAGCCATGCCAGAGCTGCTGGGCTCTGTGTGTGATGTTTAACTCTTTACTGCTCAACCAGAGATGATTCAAGACCCCCTGTCACTCTGAAATATCCTTGTACGCTGCTGGGCACATTGCGGCACGGTCACAGGGATGCTCTGCACACCCCCAGCACTGCCTCGCACGGATGCTCAAAAGCCATCGGGCCGTTGGGAGGTGCTAAGGCCTCGGCAGGGCAGCCTGCTCGGACGTCAGGATGCCCCCACGCTCTCCCCGCTGCCGTCGCCCATCCCTGCCGCTGAGCCACAGCTGATTAGCAGGAGCCACTCGCCCTGTCGCGGCACGGGGAGACGGAGGGATTAGCAGCTGCGAAGCCTGACAGCCGACTTTATTAACAAGGAATCAAAAGCCCATCTGAGAGCCCAGCTGATCCGTCTGCTCCAGCCCCGGCAGGGGGGGGGAGAGGAGGGGTCCGCTCCTGGTTGAACCCCTCCCCACCAAGCCATTGGCGCAGGGGGGCACCGCTGCCACCTCCCCGGCACGACAGCGGGTGGGATGGGGGGGCTGCCCCCCCTCCCTGAGCCGCGGTCCGAGCTTCCCCCCCACGCTCCTCTCCACGCTGCCGCCCCCCAGCACGAGTTACCCTCCACCGAATTACATCAGCCGTGACAAATGAAGCCAATTTGGAAGGTGCCGCGAGAGTGTCGTGATGCGGTTTCGGCAGCCCGCCGCCCCACCAGCTCAGCCGACCCCGGCCCCGCCACCCCCCCCACAGCTGGCTGCTCGCCCCAGTGCAGGTTCGATAATGACAAACCTATTAACGCTAATTAACTGGGCCTCACGCCGGTCAACGCTGTAAATGCGCTCTTGATTTCAAAGGCTCCAGGCTAAGTACCCCACTGGCCTTTCCGGAGGCAGGAGCAGTGACACTTTGGCTACATCTTCATCCCTGCAGCCCCTCGGGGCTCAGCGAGCACCAGTGCAATGCTGGGGAGCTCCGACTAAGGTGCTGGGGGGTGTCGTTCCCCCCCCAGCCCTCTCCCCTCCTTTCCCCCACCAGGGCTCCCCGGGGACATGCTCACTCTCACATCACGGTGGGGGACGCAGTGACACCACCGTACCCCTGCACCGGGACAGACAGACCCACAGACAGCATCGCATCCTCCCCGAGCCGCCTGCGCCGCAGTGAAGCGAAGCCACGTTCCCTGTCTCAGCCCTCCCCAGCACCGCCAGGCCATGGCACAAATATTGTATTAAAAGGCAGTTCCAGCAGAAGGGACAAATATCTGGCTGAGCAGCGGCAGACACGGCTCTGGTCAAGCCAGAACACATAGCGATGGGCACCGTTGCCCCAGGGGCACCAGCCCTGGCCACAGCTCTGCAGCCGTTACCAGAGCCTGCAGGGGACACGGAGCTCGCTGGCATCCCCAAATCCCACCTCCCACCAGCAAAGAGGGGGTAGGCGGCTCCAGAGATGGGGTGGGGAGAGGGGCTGCTTGCTAAGCAACGCCCCTCCATGGGCTCAGGTATCCCCGGCACGCTCAGCCCTCGCGTCCCCTCTGTCCCCAGTGAGAAGGGGACACACCACCCCAGGGCCAACAGTACCCTGAGCCCCCGCAGCCAGCTTGGCTGTGGCAGCCACTGCTGGAGCACATGGCTGTAGCGATTCCCATCACGTCGGAGGCTCGTCCGGCCCCAGCGCCGGGTGAGGAGGGCCAGCAGGAGCGGCGGTCGAGCCACGATTCCACATTAATGCCAGCGATGAATATTAATAGCAGGAAGAGGCAGGCACTAACGAGGCCACCTGCCGATTCACACCTCACCTACGGCAATGTAACCGGGTTCCCAAGCATATCCCCGAGAGAGCGGGGACAGGGCTGGGCTCACTCCTGCCCACAGCCACGATCCTCCGGCCAGCAGTGCTGGTAGCCGGCATGGCCACGTCCCCAGCCAGAATCACGGATGGCACCCGGTGCTCCCGGCAAGGGACCAGCAGTGGGGGTGTCTCTGGGTGCCGCTCGGCCTCAAAGGCATCCCCGATCCAACCACAAACCCATTGGTCCTGCCACATCCCTGCCAGGCACCGAGGCAGCACCCATCTCCCACCACCCATTTCCCACCAGCGCCCCTGCCCCAGCACCCAGCACCCCCCAGCAGCCCTGCAGAGCTCCCCCGGCGGGGAGGGCAAGTCCACCGGGGATGCCAGCACCCCGGCATCCACCAGCACCCCGGCATCCACCGGGAAGTGGGGCTTAAGGTTTCATTCAGATAAAAGAGCCCCTTAATCCGCTGCCTTTGAAGTCGGAGACATGAAAGCGGCTGGGTGCCAAAGCCGGAGAGGAGGCAGCTCCGCTTAAAGGGACAAGCCCACGCGGAGCCGCCCGCACTCGCACCCGTCCCCTCTGCCCCCCACACCCGTCCCCTGCCCACACCCACCTTCCCACCGCTCCCTCGCCCAGCCCCAGCGTGGGGCTGCTGCGGGCCCACAAGGGAAATGATGGCAAAACGGGGACAAAGCCCGCAGGCACGGCTGCCTTCCCACCCGGCACGGCAACGGCTGCTCGGCTAGTGGCGGCGGGGAGACGAGTCTGCTCGCCCCGGTAAGGCAGCTTACTAATGAGTGCCGCGACCCCGATGGCAGACGAGGCACGCGGTGCTATTAGTACTAATTCACTGTGCGAAAACAGAGAGGAGCTGGGGAGGGGGCAGCTGCAGCAGGGAGAAAGCCGGCGGGCGGGGAGGGAGGGAGGCACGCTTGGCGGTAAGATTACGGCCAATTTCTGCAAGGTGCCTGCATCTGCCGCGGCTGCAAAGCCCGGTGCCTCCAACCTCACCTCCCAAGCGGCACAGAAAATCAGGAGCCATGCGGAAGGAGCCGCCTGGCAGGAGCCGCTTGCAGTCATCCCCTCTGGGCCGTCACCGTGGCCTCGGGCCTCACCAGCTGGAGAAAGGCTGCCCCCGAGCATCTCCATGCTGCCCTGAGAATGGCACAGCCAGACCGTGGCTGCAGGGAGAAGACGGGACCTCCCCTCACCGGCGGCTGCAGCAAGCATGCAGGCACCGAGCTGGCGGCAGCCAGTTGTTAACGCGGCTGTTCCCCGGCTCCATCACCCCGGCGAGGGCCCCGACACGCTGAGCTTGTCAGCGGCTCCCGGCAGAGCGGCGAGGGCAGGAGAAGCCAAGCGGCGGAAGAGCTGGGCTGGCGCGGTGCCAGTCCCGGTCCCCGGGGCTGGCAGCACGTCCCTGCGACCTGCCGCAGGGCAGCAGCGTTGCCTGCGCCCGGCCAGGCTGTGGCCAAGGTGTCCCTGCGAGGGCAGCCACGCTGGAGCTCCCCACAACCCTCTCGGCAGTAGCCCTGGATCTTATCCCACCCAGGCAGCCCCGTCCAGCGGCTACCCCGTTCCCGGTAACAGACTCCATCCCCTCGCCAGCCCCCGGAGTCGATGGGGGAAGCACACAAAAGCCATCATCTTACCGTTCAATGATGTCTGCGATGGTGCAGGCGAACATGAGAAGCCCTTCCGGCATCTGCAGGGCCACTGGGAAGAGAAACAGCCCCGGGGTTAGGAGGGGCTGGAGGGGACGCCCCAAAGCCAGGACCGGGGCACCAACCCCTGGGGCCAACGTGTCCAGCTCAAGTGGCAGCTGCAGGAACGACCCTCCCCAAAACAGCCAGAAATGGGCCAAAAATCCCAGTGGCTCTGGCAGCTGGGGTGCACGTGGTCCTGCTTCAGACCGTACCCATTCTCCCTGCCCGCACCTGGCCCCTGCGCGCACATCTCATCCCTTTTTGAACCCGCTGACACTGCTGGTCTCTCCTGCTTCCCACAGTAATGAGTTCCAGATTTTAATTATGTGCTGCACAGGAAAAGGTACTTTCTTCTGTTTATTTTAAACGCGCTCCTAATAATGTAAACGTATGCCCCTGGTTCTCCCAGGACAAAAAAGAGTGAATAATCATCCCCTATTCAGCCTCTCCGCATCATTCACAATTCTATATCTCTCTATCATATCCCCCTTCGTTCGCTTCTTTTCCAGCTAAAGGATCTAAATCTATTTAATCTCTTCCTGTATAAAAGCTGTTCCAAACCTTTGATCGTCCTCGCTGCCCTTCTCCACACCTCCCTTTCCTGCCTCTCTCCCCATTTCGGGAGGGTGGCCGGCAACCACACAGCATTGTGCCTAGCAGGAATTTATTTATCAACAAATGATGTTTCCCGGTTCGCTCCCTCCTCACAGCTCAGAACAATCCCTTTGCCTCTGCAGCCCAGCTGGGCCCCCCAGCGCCGGGGTCCAGCCAGGACCCCCCTGTGGATCCTTCCAGGCTGCTCTGGTGTGGTGGGCAGGAGCAAGGACCACACTGGGGGAGATGAATGGAGGAGGCCCCATTAATCCCATTGTCGTTTCACCTCCCGATTCCACTAAGACATCCCAGCTCCAGCAATATCTACCCAAACGTCCTCTCCAGATCCCCCTCCGACAGAAATCCCAGCGCTGCCAAGCCCAGCCTGCTGGCCAGCACAGAACCGTGTAAAGGCCTGGCCCAAACTGGGCTAATCTCAGCCCGTTCCAACCCGCAGGGCCCGAGGAAAGCTGCGTGTGCTCTGCCAGCCCCTGCACGACCTGGCAGGGCCGGGCAGCTCAAGGTCCCGGCGTTCCCCAGCCCATTTGGGACTGCCCTCCACCCCAGACTGGTGCCAACAAGCAGATCTGCAGCAGTGAGGGGGTGGCAGGAGGCAGGTGGGTCACTCTCTGCCGGCACGACTCTATAGGGATGCGGGTGACACCCCAGGCCCCCAAACCCCGCAGCAGGCAGGGCGTAGGCAGGGCTGGCCGCAGCCCGGTGGGAGGCTGCGTTCCCCCAGCAACGAGCCCCTGGCTGGGCTCTGCATGCACAGATTTTTAAATCCCAGCACGGCTGGCTGGCTGATGGGCTCCGCTCCCAGCTCTGAAGCCTAAATCCCAGCCGCATATTTACATTTAATTAGGAGGTGCCAAGCAGCAAAACGCAGCAACAAAAGCCGAAGCGGCACGGCTGGGCGGCCTCAACGCGTCCCGATGGGCAGCTCTGCCTCCCACACCGCAGCCGGACCGGACTGGTCACCCCTGCAGCCTCTGGCCCCTTGGCATCGCAGCCAGGACCGGCTCAGGCAGCAGCTCATGGAATATCCCCCGTGATGCCTGCCAGCTCCTGCCAGCCCCTGCCAGCTCGGTGGCAGCCAGCAGGGATGTTCCCAGGTGGACGCAGCACTTCAAATCTGTCTCTGCCCAGAGGTCCTGGCACCGCGCAACCCTCTGAGAAGCCACTGCCCATGTGCAAAGTGAGGGTGGGGATGCTGGTGGCACCCAGGGATGGAGAGAGAGGCTTCGCGCCCTGACGCCTGTAGCTGATCACGCACTGAGAGCCGGCCCAGCCACGGTGGGATATGCACGCCAGCGGGGGACAGCCCTGGCACCACACTGCAGCGCTTGCTCCAGGGCCACCATGGCCACTCCCCACTTCTCTAGGGCTACGGCAACTCCCCGAGGACCCCGAGGAGTTCCAGGGCAGGGAGTAGCATGGCCCAGCTTTCTGTCAGTCCCTCCAGCTCCCTGGAGCTGGATGTTGTGGGGCTCCCCCTGCCTGGCCCTGGCAGCGTGGCAGGAAAGCGCAGGGAGAGAGAAGAGCAGCAGGGACCTGGCCAGCGTCCCAGACACATCTCGCAGGCTGACAGGTCCGCGCAGCTCAACCTGTCCTGTCCGATGTGATTATAATCCAGAGATACAGATCTATTAACCCCCCCTCGAGGGGAGAAGAGCTTGCCAAGACAGAGACTAAACATGCAGGGGCATGCCTGGCAGCTCAGCAGTGTCCCTACCCCAGCCTCACTGGCCCCACACCCTGGTCCAAGTGGGTCCTTTCACTGCTGGGGAGCTCAGTGGCACCAACCTGCCATGCTGCAGCCCCAAAACCCCTCGTCCCCAGGTCCGGTGCTCACCCTTCCTGGCCTGAGCCTGTCGGATCCGCCAGATGGTCTTGGGGATCTCGAAGTTGTAGTTTCGGGGCAGGGCTTCCGCCGCCTCCCGCAGCTCCGCGTTACCAAGGATCTCCTCGGGAATCTGCTGTGCCACTCGCCGCACGGGGCCTCGGACTGTGGGACAAACGGGGTGGCCTAAAGGAGCGACCAGGAGGCCAGCACACCCCATACCCCACAGGCCACCAGCATCCTCGCTGCCCTCGTGCCATCCCCAGGGACAAGAGGGCAGGAGAAGGAGGTGGGTGTCCGCCCTTCTTGCTGGCACTTTTTTGGGGAAAACACGTTTTTATTTGCCCAGAAAACACCACTGTAACTATGTGAAACCCTACCAGTGGGGTTGGCTCCCCCCAAGCCGAGGGGACAGCGGGTGTAACCTCCCCATAGCTCATCCGCAAGCACCCCGGGGCACCCTCAGGGGCAGGTCCCTCCTGCCCCATCAAGGGGGATCCCGTTATCCCACCGGGAAAAACTCAACAGCAGCGGGTGAGCCAGGCCCGTCCCCGGGAGCTTCATCCTGAAGCCGGCCCCCGCCAGCAACCGCCCCCTTACAGCTCGGCGAAGCCGGAGAGCGGCGGGGGAGTGACAGCAGAGGGATTATTCACTATTTCCAGCCCAACACCGGCATTCATGAGCCACCAAACCCTCCCCGCACGGCCCACGGTTGAACAGCCAAAGGGCCAGCTGGGACGGGACGGTGGCGGGGGAGGCCGGGACGGTGGCGGAGCCACCGTCCCGGCCTCCCCCGCCATCGGCCCGGCCTCCCCCGCCGAGACAACCGAAATAGCGCCCGGTACCGGCACCGGGAACCCAGCGTTGACCCGGTCTCGGCCCACCTGCGGCGGGCACCGGGGCCGCGCTCCCGACCCTCACGGAGGCCGCCATGGCTCTGGAGCACGTGAAGGCGGGAAGGCAGCACTAAGCGAACCCCGCGCTAGGCCAGAGCAGTCGCTGGACGAGAGATCGAGTGCGGGAGCGCGCCGCCGGGCCCCGACGGGACGGGCGGTGCAGCGGGGACTGATGGGTCCCGGCACGGTCCCGACGGAGCCCTAGATGTCCAGCGGGCTACGATGTCGGGGCTGCCTCTCCCACCCACCCTCTCACGTCGGGGGCCGTGGCCCCGCCTCATCCCCCCTGGTGCTGACAGCTCCGGGGCTACAGGTCCCACGTTAACGCGGGGACGAGGCGACAGTGCCGGGGCTGTTGCCATGGTGATGGGCCGTGTCTCTCCCCCACATCCCCCCCCGTGTCCCGGGGCAGAAGCCAAGTCCCTGCGAGGCGTGGGGGAGGTGGCACCCGGGGGTAGCGGGGACCCCAGCGGGCGACAGGGGATGGGGGAGGCAGCGGAGACCCCCCGGGGACAGCAGGGACCCCGGCGGGGCAGTGGGGACAGCAGCGCTCCCGGTGGGATAACGACACTCCCGGTGGGGCAGAGGGGACGCGGCGGGAGGGAGCTCCGGGGGGTAGGAAGGACCGCCTGGGGGGCAGCGGGATGCCGGTGGGGTGTCGGGACCCCGGTAGGGACAGCGGGGACAGTCGGGACCGGGCGACAGCGGGGACAACTGGGACCAGGGCGCAGAGGGAACAGCAGAGCTCCTGGTGGGGCGTCCACGACCCCGCTGGGCTATCAGGGACCGGGAGGGGACGGTAAGGGGCGGAGGGCACCGTAGGGGGCGGCAGGGACCCCCGGCGGGGGGGCGGTAGGGACGATGCTGGGGCGGAGGGGACAGCGGGGACAGCCGGGACGCCGATCGTGTGGCGGGACCACGGTGGGACCGGGACACCGCGGGGCGGAGGGCTCGATAAGGGGCGGAAGGGACAGCGGGGACCGGCAGGTCGCCGGGAGGCGGCAGGCACGGTGCTGGGCAGACGGGACAGCGGGGACAACCGGGACCCCGGCAGGCGCGGGGGGGCGGCAGAGCCCCGGTGCGATACCGGGGTACCGGGGGAGGAGGGGGAAAAACCGGAGAAGACTGCGGTGGGGCGGGGGCGACACCCGGTCCCGGGGGACCACAGAGCCCCGAGGGAGCGGTGCGGGGTCATGTCCCCCGGTGGGGCGGAGAAGATCGGGGCGGGCGAGTGGGGGGTGGGTAGGGGGGGGGGGAGGACGGGACCGGCGCGGGGAACGGGAGCAGCGGCACTTTCACGAAGTGTCCACGGGAGGCGGGAGAGGCGGCGGCGGCGGAGGAAAGGGGGGGGCCCGGCCGGGCTCGCCCAGCCCTGCCCAGCCCTGCCCGCCCCGTCGCTGCCCCGCCCCGCCCTGCCCAGCCCTGCCCGCCGCTGCAGGCAGCGCGGCACCGGCACCGGCACCGGCACCGGGCGCCCCTTTATAGGCTCGGCCCGAGGGGGTGGGGGGCGGCGGCGGCCCCAGCCCCGAGGGGGCGGCTCCCCCCTAAAAGCCGGCGGCGGGACGCGCGGCGGGCAGAGGCGCGGCCGGCGCTCCCCGGTGCTCCGGGGCCGGCGCTCCCCGGTGCCGCTGCGGCTCGGCCCGCCATGCCCCCGCGGGGGCCGTTCGCCCGGGCCCCGGCTCCGCGTTCCCGGTGTAGCAGCAGCCACCGCTGCCGCCGCCGCTACCGTTCACCGCCGCCGCGCCCGCGGCTCTGAGCGCCGCCGCCGCCGCCGCCGCCGGGAGACCGCGCCCGCCCCGGCTCCAAGATGCTCCGCCAAGGTGAGCGCCGCACCGGGAGGGCACCGGGTACCGTGGGCAGCGGGGGCAGCGGGGCCGGCCCCGAAGTTTGTCTCCCCGCCGAAGTTGGGGCCGCGCCGCCGGGCGCCCCCCCGCCGCCGCCGTGTTACCGCCGCCGCCGCCGCCACCGACGCTCGGGCACCCCCCGGGGTCCCCGGGGAGCGGCACCGGCGGCGCACGGCGGGAGCGCAGCGCGGCGGGGAGGAGGAGGAGGAGGAGGAGGGGTGGGGGACGACACACCGGGAGGAGCGGGGGGAGGCACGGCGGGCGACGGGTCCCGCAGGACTGGGGACGCGGCGGCTGCCGCGGGCACCGGGGGACGGCGGGTCCCGGAGGCATCGGGGCTGCGGCGGGCGCGGGGGGGGGGCACCGGGGCACGGCGGGTCCCGAGGCGCCGGGGATACGGCGGGTCCCGGGGAGTTCGGTAGTCGTCCTTCGGCGTAAGGGAAGGAGAAACGGGGCTCACCGGGCGACGCGGGGGGCTCGGCGGGGAAGTTGGGGCGAGCCGTCCCGTTCCGCCCCCCCGAGGAGATTCGCTCCGCTGTGACATCACGATATTTCCATGGCAACCGCCTGGGACATCATCGGGGAGCTTTTTGACATCACAGCGAGGGGAGAAGCCGGCCCTCCCGGGGGGTCCGGGGCGGGAGGGGGACACAGGCCCCCCGGCCCCGCTGCGCCCCGGTCAGTCCCGGAGAGATGCTGGGGAAAGCATTGCCGTACGGGGGGACCCCCGCCAGACCCCCCCGCTCCCGTCCCACACCCCGGGGAGGGGGTGGCCATGCAGTCCCGGGCCCAGCCCTCACCATCCCCGCCACATG
This sequence comes from Pluvialis apricaria, assembly GCA_017639485.1. NCBI lineage: Eukaryota > Metazoa > Chordata > Aves > Charadriiformes > Charadriidae > Pluvialis > Pluvialis apricaria. The sequence continues at coordinate 6,328,512 of CM030024.1, forward strand.
CCCCTCGCCGGCGAGGCTCCGGCAGCTTGAGAAGGTGCCAGCGCCGCAGCCCCCCACATTGGGGTGCGGACCCCCGGGCAGGGCAGAGCCCCTCCTATCACCCTGGGGATGCTTTTTCCCGCTGGGGGGAATGTCACCTTGCGGCTGCGGGGCCTCGCGCTTGGATGCTTCTCTCTCTGGCTCCCGCCTTGGCTTTGTTCAGCGTATTAACCCAACCGGGCTGGTGGTCTTGAGAATAAACCCCAAGCCCTCGGAGCAGCCTCGGTTCCCAGCCCCGGTGCTGCCGGCTGGAGGAAAAGCATCATCTGGGCTGGGAAACCGGGAGCCAGAGGTGGAGGCAGGCGGCGGGGCCACCGGCAGGGTTGCATCCCACCAGGGGTAGCCTGTTAAGGTCAAGATGTACAGCTTTCATTTCTGGAGCTAGAAAAACAAAATGCAAATTGAAGAGCCTGTGGGCTAATGCAAAACCTATTCTTAAAGTTTTTGTCTTGTTAAGCAAGGAAATAGAGTGCCAAATAGGCTTTGTTAAGTGGCAGTCTAATTAATAATTTAAAATCTTGTAGCTGTCTTTCATTAGAATTTATCTGTACATCAACCACAAAATCAGTCAAACACACTCATTTATAAGTTAATGCCATTCCTGAATAATTCAACAGGCAGTTAGAGGAGGCCTCCATCCCGCCGAGATGCTCTCCCCTCCCCGTCTCGCCAGGGCCAGGTGTCCCCAGGCAGGGGGTCCCGGTCCCCAGCATTTGCCCCAAGCTGGGTGCGGAGGGGACACCCCCTGCGGGGGGCGAGGGGAGATGGGGGGAGCTGCTGCCGGGGTGCGGGGCCGGGGCCAAACCCCTCGGGGGCGGCTGGCTTTGTTGAGGAACGTGGCAGCGGGAGGCTGTGCTGGTGGGAGGCAGTGCAGGCTGATGGTGGCAGTGCCCCAACCTTCCCTGTCCTGCTGCCGGGGACCAGGGTTGGGCTCGAGGACGTGGCAGGGCTTGGGGGAGCCGCGGGTGATGTCCCCAGGGGAAGCAGCTCCATGTGCCCGCTCGTGGAGGGATGGCTTTGTGCAGTGCCTCACGGGGCACTGGTGGTGGTGGCGGGTGGTGGCGTGGCCGGGGTGATGCCCGGAGGCATTTTGGGCCTCCTGCGCCATGTGAGCTCCAGCCGCGGAGGCACCAGGCAGCCCCGGTGGGATTTGGAGTGGATTTTGGGTATCGGGACGTCATTGGTGGTGTGGCAGCGGGTGACAGCGTGGGGTGCAACTCCAGCCTGGGCGAGGGTGTTGGCGGGGTCAGTCCTGTGCTGTGCATCCCGCCGGAGGTGGCCGCAGGCAGGAGTGCAACGCTGGCGATGCAGGAGAAGGAGATTTCCAGGTCAAGGATGACACCAAGGTCACGGGCAGCCGCGTCCCCGCCATCGCTCAGCCCATCGACGGAGTGTCCATCCCCTGTCCCTCCCTGCAGGGGAGCAGCCGGTGGGCAGGGTGCAGGCACAGGCTGGGCTGTGGTTCCTGCACCGGGGAGCCGAGAGCCCAGAAACCTTTCTGCTTATAAAAGTTTAATTTCCTAAAGAGCTGAGAGGAAGCCACAAGCTCTCTGTGCCTGGCAAAGCAAAGTGGGGTGGCTGGAGGGGGCTCAGGATGTGGCCCAGGCTGTCCCTGTTGCGGTGCCGGTGGGGAACAAGGGGGGCTTGGGCAGACGAGACCTGCCTGGACCTGGAGCTGGTGTCGGGATGTGAAGGAGCTGCCGATGCTCGGTGACCCGCGTTGATGGAGCCGGGCAGGGTCAGAGTCACGGCCACGCTCGGCTCAGTGTTATTCCCACCTTTTGCCTAAAGTGCCACACCTGGTGCCCTGCGGTCCCATCCAGGTGCCCAAAGCTGCAGGTGACACTCCAGGTGGCCTCAAAGCGCTGCCCTAAAAACACCAGCGAACCTGTTGGGAAAACGTAAAAATAAGCATTTTCCGGAGTGATTTCACACCTACCTCTCCCCGCGGCACCTGGTGGTGCCGGAGCCGGTGGCACGGGCCAGAGCCACAGGCGGTGGGGTCCCTGTGGTTTGCAAGATGAGGCCATGAGCGGGACGTGGTCGCCCTGGGGGCTGGGCAGGGACTTGGGCTACTGAACACGGAGTGCTGATGGGTTTTGGCAGCAAGAGCCAAAACTGCGTTTGGAGGCAAAAAACCCAGGCAGGGAAGCATGGAAGCCTGGAGGGATATGGTGGTGGCCAGGTACAGCCAGGGCCACCCTGCATTGGCATGTCCCCAGCTCCCGGTGGTGCTCCCGGCCAGCCCAAGGAGCAGCGCGGGGGCAAACCCCCCTTGCAGAGGAGTGACCCAAGACATGGCCACTTCAGCCCCTCGGCACTGGGGACAGCCACCCATCCCGCTCTGCCCCACATCGGGGCACCCCAGGGTGACTCAAGGAGCTGCTCCAGCCACCTCCAAACAGCCAAAAAACTCGGGCTTGGTTTGCAAAGTGCAATCCCAGGGCTTAGCCGCGTTGGGTATAAACTCTGGCTATTAACAGCAGATTATGTCTTTAAAAGTGCTTTGGTGGAGCGGCAGGCAGCGGCGGGCAGGCGAGGTGCTGTCACCCGAGCAATGGTGGCTGTTGTTTGGGTTCCCTGCGGGACGGGACGGGCGAGATGCTGCCCCGACCCAGCACCCACCGAAGGAGGCTGGTGTTTGATTTAAGAGCAGAGGCAACAAGTGGGAGGCCGGGAAGCTGCCGGGAGAGCCATGGGGCCAGAAGCAAGTTGGGGTCAGCGAGGAGGAGCCGGGGATCCATGTGCCAGCGTGGGCAGGGGGTGCAGGGCACAGCCCCCCGGGGTCACCGCTGGGATGCAGGAGCATCCTTGTCCGCTCCGGCGAGGGTGCTCCTTCCCCGCTGCTTTGGGTGACGCTGCCCGAGCACAAGGGGGGACGGGCCAGCTTGGCCCCAGGTCCCTCCGCTGGCAGCGCGGCTGGTACCGTCCCCGCTCCGGATGTCAGCGCCACGTCCCATCTCCCAAATTGAGGAAGCGCCGATCCCCCGTACCATCCCCGCGGAACGGCATCGCCATGGAAACCCACAGCCCTGCGCCTGCTGCCCGGCAATCAGGGAGGGGGGGGACACACACACTTTTAGGAATATTATTTTTACTGATGACAAATGATGGAGGCTCGGTGCTGACGGAGGAAACGCCTGCGCCCGGTGCTGGGCATCGCCTGCCCTCCCCAGCAGCTCGTCTTTCTCCTGCCCGTTTCGCCGAAGGCAGGGCATGGCTTGGCATGTGCCACGTGCTGATCCGGCAGCCGCGGTGCTGCCAGTGTGTTGAGTGTGGGCAGCAGCAAGCGGCAGATGCAGGACGAGGAGATGCAGGGGGCAATCTTCTTTGCGCAGATTAGGATTGGGGGGTTATTAAGCAGAAAATGCTCCATTTGGTGTAGAAAGCTCCTTTTCTTCTTTAACAGCACATGTGCCCGCTGGCTGCTTGCTTCCCGGTGGCGCTGGCACGGCGGCTCAGAGCCAGTCTGGCTTCGGCAAGTCGCTTTTTGTGATGCTCCTGCCCGGGCTGGTAGTGCCGTGACCGCCCCGGTGACTCCCAGCACTGAAAGCTGGTTACACTCGGAGCCACGTCTCTCCCTGGCTCGTGTCCGGCAGGATGGGACGGCAGCGGGTTTCGGCCCCGTAGAGGCGATGCCACAGTAGACTGGGGCTCCGTGGTGGTCCATCACATCCCGACGGTGCCTGGCCATGGGGAGAGCGGGGCGCCGGAGCTGGAGGGCATCGGAAATGCTCCACATGCACCCCAAGTCCCAGCATCACCATCGCCGCAGGAGGCTGTGGCCGCTGTTTACCGGGGAGCAGCAGCAGGAGGGAATTTGGCTGCTGCGCTGGCAGGGCTCCTTACGGAGGCAGCCCTGCAAGCGGAGGGGAGGTGCCAGCGGCTCCGCCAGCCCCGTGTGCCGCACTTGGGAACCGCTTTTTTTTTTTCTATTTTTTTTTTTCCCCCAGCTGTGTTTGCACTGGTGTTTGCACCGATTTGCTCAGGGAAACCCTGGCCCCGTGGCCACGGGACCCCCACGCACGGTGCCATCTAAGGGGTGCAAATCCCATCCTTGTCCATGGAGAATATCCCGGTGCTTTTTGGCCCTGTGACGAGCCCGCAGTGGCCCGGGTGAGCTCTCGTCCGCAAGACCTTCGCCCAGCCAGGCATCAGCGAGCATCTGGGCATGGGGATGCACTTGGATGGGGCAGAGCCCGTCTGATCCCCCGGTGTGAAGGCGGAAGGGGGCAAAGGCTGCCGGCAGCATCCACTGCCTGCCACTGCCAGCTCCTGTTCCCCCCGGAGCCACCCTGCCTCCTCGCTGCCTGCAAATTCGGCAGCCCATCGGGTGCTGGATACGGCCACCCTACGGGGCAGCACACCGGAGCCAGGAGAGGGGCCGGGATGATCCCCCCTCGGCAGGGATGTGCCGAGGTGTTTGTGCTAACAAGCCCGGCGTATTATAATTTCAATGGAATTTAAAAAACAAAATAGTCCTCAGACAAACGGCTCCGCAGTGCCTCTGCCAGGGCCTAAGATCTGCTGCTATCTATTTTTTAATAATTGAGGGTAATAAATATGTATTTCTTTCTCCTTTCTCTCCGTACTCCGCAGCTTGTCAGCTCCCTGCGTCTCTCCTCTGATCAGACCCCATCTTTGCCGTGCGGAAAGAAAAAAAAAAAGGCAAAAAAAAAAAAAAAAAGAAAGGGGAAAAAAAAAAAAGAGAGAGGGGAAAAAAAAAAAAAAAAGATCCTTTAAGCAAAAAAGGATTAAAGCCTTGAAAGTAGGTCTGCCCGAGCTGCTCGGCTCTCCCTGCTCCCCGCCAGCTGCAGCCAGGGCCAGGGAGGGCTGTGCTGGGGTGTGAGGAGCATCCCCAGGTGGCTGAATCCGGTCCCGTGGGGTGTTTGTGGGTGCAGAGCCCGGCTGGGCAGCGGCAAATCCCCCGGGGAGCCGGGCAGAGCCACCAGGCAACTTGGCAAACCGCTGTTCAGAGCCAGTTCTGCTTCGGCGGCAAATATTCCCCAGCGCTTTATTCCCTCGGCTTTTTGGATGGGGATGTTGGCCTGAAAACGAGGGGGGGGGGATGCTGATGGCAGGGCCAAGCGTGGGGCGTGCTGCGGGACCCCACCACCCCCCCGGCCGTGGGATGCTGGGGCGGAGGAGGCGCTGGTGTGAAGGAGGCGGCTATTTATAGCTTCCCTCGGCTTTTGTTCCTTTTCCAGTAGAGATCTTCTCGAAATAGAAACAGCGCCGGTTGCGCGGCCGCTCCCGGGGCTCAGCCTGGCCGTGGTGGGGGCACCTCCCGGCCCGGGGTGGGGGGACACCCCCTGCCACGAGGTGCCGTCACGTTGGGCATCCCCCCCTCCCCGTCCTGCATCCCCTTGAGATGGGGCCGGCGTGGGATGGGGTGGCGATGCTGGTCCTGACCCCGGGGGGGGGGGGTGTCAAAGGGCTGTGGGGGGAGCAGCTCTGCGGGGAGGCGGGGGGGGGGGGGTGTGGGGTGGGATGGCACTGGGTGTCCCCAGGGAGAGCGGGTGCAGCCTTCGGGACCACCCTGGCAGGGTCCGTCCCCGTTTTGCAGCTCAGCCATTGCCTCTGCTCTTCCCTCCCAGCATCCGACCGCCCCCCCTTCCCCCCCCCCCCCTCCCCCCAATCTCTGATCAATATAGCTGGGAAAAACAAAACAAAACAAAGTAAATATTTAATACGATCCAGGGAGCCACGGCGAGCGCTCCCCCCGTCTGTCTCCTCCGCCAGCCGCTCGCAGCAGCTCCCCGGCCCTAATGAGCCTGAGTGCAGCAGGGATCGATGGCGAAGACAACCTCCACAGAGGGGTCAGGTCCACCACGTCCCCCGCCTGTGCTGCGCCGGAGCCGGGTCTCGGCCCCCCGTGCCCCCCACCGGGGCTGCCTGCCCCCCTCCTCCTCCTCCTCCTGCCCTGGTTTTCCTCTCCTGCATCCCTTTTGTCCTCTCCGGCTCCCAGGAGGGATGTGGGCTCTGCTGCTCCAGTGCAGCCATCCCTTGTCCTGCTGCCACATGGGACACGAGTTGTCTCAGGCGTCAGCTCCGGGCTGGGGGCTTCCACGGGGGTGCAGGATGGGGTGGTAAGGTCCCCACGCCCAGGGAGCAGCTCCTCATGGATGGGGATGTGGAGACCAGGGGGACCTCAGACACCCCTGGAGGTGTCACCAGCATCCTAACCGGTGCCAAGACACTGTCCCTGCTCGTGGTGTGGCCAGACCTGCCTCCTCCTCCTCCTTAGCAGCCTCTCGCCCCTTTGCCTCGGTGCCCACTGGGGACCTGCATCCTCTGGTGTCCCCCAGAGACCCTGGGCACTGACGCTGTTTGTAAAGCGCGGGTGCCGGGCAGCTGGCACACTTGCCCCGGCGATGCCAACATGGGACGTACTTCATCCCACGCTGCCTCCAGGTGTTTCCGAGTGCGGATGGTCCCTGTTGCCCCAGTGCCAATGCTGACAGAGGGGCACTCGTTAATGAGAACTGCCAAATTGCCTATCGCCGTGACACAGCCGACCTCCGCTGGACAAAGTCCCTGTTGTGCTCCCAGCCTGTGCCGTGGGTTTAGGAGAGGGGCCGAGCCGTGCCAGGCATTCCATGGGATGGACCCATCACCGCACGGCCTCATCCTGCCCTGGGCCGTGGCTGGTTTCCCAGCAGGGTGCAGAGGTGGCAACCTGGCGGCAGCACTCAAGAGGAGCATCTATCTGGCTGCGCTTCTCTGCCACCATTAGCGCTTTGCAAATTGTTTTTCTGTGGAAAAGTCAATTGTCCTTGGTGGCACCTGGAATGAACCCGGGGCTGAATGCGCTCCCTGGGATGGGCCAAGAGGAAGAGCTACCCTGCCCGACACCTCTTGCCCAGCCCCACCAGACCTCCAGCGCCATGAGGAGCCCTGGCCAGGCTTGCCCCTGCCCCGCCGGGTGCGGAGGATGCAGGGATGGAGCAACATGAAGCCCTGGCCAGGCTGCACTTGGGGATGACGACTGGATTTACAGCTGGAAAACAACCTGGTGCACCCCAAGCACGGAGCAGGGAATGTCCTTCCCTGGTGGCTTGGGGACTGTCTTGTGTCTCCGAGGTGACACCGAGCATTTTCCAGCAGCTTGGGGGTCTCCAGGTAGGCGGGAGAGTGTGGAAGTGCCGGGACGGGACTCCCCACGGGAAGCACAGCGGTGGCAGTGGCGTGAGGTGGGACAGCGGTGTGCGTCCTGCGTCACAGACGCAGGCTTGTGGCAAGGTGCCGAGGAAGTTTTGCAGCAGCATTAGAAAATGTTGACATGTTTTTTGAAACAATTTCAGATCTGATATCTGCGCCAGATTGAGTTTGTAACCAGCTTTATTGTTTAAGCCTGCTGGGATTTCATCAAAGGCGTCTGCTGTTTACCCAGAACCATTTCATTGGAGAAAACAGCAAACAGACCTGCATTTCTATCTGATTTCACTTTTTCCTTTTCCTCCTGAATTTAAGTGCTTGTGAAAAGCATGGCTGATAAGGCAGCGCAATGTGGATAAATCCCGAGGACCGACTTGGCGGAGGCTCCACCAGCTGCTCCGAGTTTATTAATAGACCGAAGGCAGTTGTGGGACCGGCTGCCGGGCTGCCCTAGCTGGTTTTGGAATCTCCATCCCGGCAGGTTGAGCCAGGTCCTGGCGCCTCGGGATGCTAAAGGACGGGCAGAGGATCTGTGCAGAGCTTTTTTTTTTTACCACTTTCAGTGCAACTTCAGATTTAAGCTATGAAGGAGCCGATGTATGTCCCTCCCCAGGGAGCAGCAGAGACCCAGGTGAGCGATGTGCTCCACGACAAGCCGGGCCAAAGCCGATGCAGCCACGGGAAGCAGAGAAAGATGAAGGAGATACCTTTGAAAGGGGCCCGGCGTAAACTGCATTAATCCTCCTCACACCTTGGTCCCCGGGGGCCGCCTGCCCGGCTCTGCCTTCTGCCCATCGCTGACCTTGGAAACACGCTGGAGAGGAGAGTTTGGGGCTCAAAATGGGACCCAGGAGGGTTTTACAAGGAGCTGACCCAGGGGCTGTGGCCCTGCCACCGTGTGTGGCTCTGCCCGGGGCATCCTTCTCACAGCTGCTTCATGGGTGCTCCTCATGGTCACCCACCACCAGCATCATTTTTCCCTGGGGTTTGGCATCTTCCCCGCTTGGGAATGCTCATCCCTACCTTCTCCGACCTTTGGGATCGGGACATGGTGGGCTGGGGGCCGGTGAAGCACGCTCCACCGTCTTTCCCCATGTCCCTTTAGCATCTCCTGGCTGCCTCAGGTGCTGGTGCTCCCTGGGTGGGTTGTGCCAGCGGCACCTCGCCGGCGCTCCGAGGGCTTGTCTCTTCCATCGATCACACCTGCACGGTGACAATGTAATTTTTATCTTCGGTTGTTTATTTCTCAGACAGAACTACTTGTAAATTCCGAGAAGAATATATATCCCCGCGCGTGACAGATCCAGCACACGGCGATTAATCTGCCCTCTTAAGACCTGAATGCAAAAGTGTCCCAATGTCACTCCTGGACGGGGTGTTTTGAGCCCCAGGGCAGCGCTCTGGGGACACGCAGGGACCCAGTGGCAAAGCCTGCCCTGGTCCAGGCGATGCTCCCCTATTACTTATTGCACTATCAGCTCTGGTGGTCCCTGGCCGGTGCTCACAGCTGCCCCGGCTCTCCAGGCTCAGGCTCCAGCTCTTCTTTTTGGGAGGTTTATGCAAATAGGGCTTTTTTTTTTTTTTTCCCCCTCTTTCTTTTTTTTTTTTTTTAATTCCTACCCGCTGCTGCTCCGCCGTGCCCCAGATAGCAGAAGTGCTGAGGACAGGCGTTTGCGTCAGGTCCTGCGGCACCCGCGTCCCGGCCGGCCGCCTGGCTGAGGGGAGGAGGGATGCGGTGAGAGGATGTCCCAAGGGGAAAGGGGCAGAGAGCAGCCGGCAGAGGCTGAGGACGGAGGGGTGAAGGTCCTTTAATGGCTGATATCTCCATGCCACGCTAGCGAGGATGGGCACCGGTGCCCGGCAGGCACAGGGATGTCCCCAGCCTGAGCGTGGATGTGTCCCCATGGAGGGGCAGGATGGGGAATGGGGTGTCAATGGGGGCTCTGGAGCAGCGCGCAGCCCCATCGGCAACACCCCCCGTGCCATAAAGCCGCTTATTTACAACCTCCTACTCGGGAGCATCTGGGAAGCGAAGCGCGTCATTTCCAGAGAGAGCAAAATGCTGCATATTTCAGTGTCTTTTGAATTTTTTAGGTTTCCCTGAACTGTGCTAATGGGTTGGCGGTGGCGGGGGGGAGGCGAGGGCCCAGCCCAGCTCCCGGCCTGCCTTGCTGCTCCGCCGCGCGGCCATGACTGCATTGCTGCTCTTAAAATATTCAGTGCTGTTGGCCACAATTTCACAGCGGGTCAAAGCGCGCCGAGCCAGCAAGAAGGAGGGAAAGTGTGACAACGAGATTAACCCCAGCCCGGCAGGTCCCCTCCGTGCTCGGCAGGCTGAGCACGATGTGTCGCAGCCGCCTTGTCCCGAGGGACGGGTGGCAAGGCTGGGAGGGCTGTGACACCCGAAATGCCTCTGGTCACCCCATATTGCCACATCCATGGTGTCACCTCCAAAACGCTGCAAAGGGACAGCGGGAGCAGAGCGTTCCCTGAGCTCCAGCATCTCCCCCAGGCAGGGGATGCTCCTCTCCTTGCTCCAAGCTGTTGCAAAGCCGGAGCTGTGCCGGGCGCCCGGCATTGCCTTGGCCGTGCCGCTGGATGAAGGGCTGGAGATACCCCCAGGTCTTGGGGACATTGCCGAGAGTCCTCAGCGCTTCTGCACCCTGACACATCATGGTTCCCAGGCCTTGCACAGCCATTAGTTAGTGCTAATGATGGAGCGGCAGATTTGCGATGCAAAAGAGCAGCCACTTGAACCTAGAGGGGATTGAGGATGGGGGTTTAATAATCCTGCCGTCGGCCTGGAGTTTGCTCTGCAGTTGCTGGCTCGTCTGCCAGGCTTTTCTAAGAAATCTTCTGGGGCTGGAGGGGAAAAAATGAAGCAAAGCAAGTGGTCTGTGCCACCCGTGCAAGGGGGGATGGTGGGAAGTGTCTGTGCACCGGTGCGGAGCCCAGGGTGGATGGGTGACGCTGCCACGGGCAGAAGGGTCTGTGCCAGGCTCAGCCCCGGGAGCCGTGTGGTTTGTGGAGGCTGGAGACCTCCAGCAACTGCCCCTCGCATGGGCCACGCGGCCTGGAGCTGGGCTACGCTGCACGGCCAGCTTGGCCGAGGCTTGGTCTTGTGTCGCGTGCATCTTCCTTGGCTTTTCGGTCCCATTCCGTAACTTCAGAGCTCACCGGCAGTGGCATGAATGGTCTGCAAAGCCCTTCTCGCATGCAAGTGTGGCATCATCTGCGGGTGGTACAGCTGATGGATGCTCTCCTGGGGTTTTAAGGACACTGTGGCTGAGCTATAGGGGTGTCCTTGGGGGTCAGGATCAGCCCCCAGCCCCTCACTGGCCTCTGGATACCAGAGGCAGCTGCTGGGTTGGGGGGTCTGGCAAGGAGCTGCTGGTGACCCTCGTCTGTCCCAGGTGGCCACCTCCAGCCCGAAGGCAACCAGCCCCGCGGTGGCACTGCCCCGTCCCCGAGCACACCCGCTCGGCCCTGAAATCTCGCTCCCCAAGCGTGCACGGGCGCATTGGCATCTCTGCCGTGGTCGTGGGCCGGACCGGTGGTGCTCCCCTGGAGCCGGCCCCGGGGGTGCCCTCCCGCACCCCGCACCGGCAGTGAGCCGGGCTCTTCTCCCTAATTCTGCTTGATCCCTGTTAATGTACCAGCAGATGTTCTCATTATCCATTTAAACATATAATCCTCCCCTGAATCCCGCTAAGCTCCTGGCCTCCCCGATACCTTGTGGCAGTGCGTTCCACAGGTTAATTATGCATTTTTAATTAATCACCGAGCAGAGAGTGACCCATCAATAAGGGATGCGAAGCTCCAGCAGCTGGGAATAGTCGGCAAACCCAGGCAGAGCCGTGACGGTGTTGTGCTCTCCCTGAATAACAAACCTGGCTCTAAAAATTACCGGTTTGTGGATCTGCTGTGACTGGGGGATGGGACGGAGCTGTGCCCGTGCAGATGGGACCCCCCATGCCCCACATCCCACACCAAATGGGGAGGAACCGCGCTCCCACTGGGGCTGTCTGGGTCCCACCTGGGAGTGATGGAGCAAGTGCAGGGAGAGGAGGAGGAGCAAGGCAGAGAGGGAAAAAAAATCACATGTTGTTTTTAAAAGGCATTTTTGAGTGAATGCTGAATAGGGTTTGGGAAAATTGCCTTAAAGGCCTGTTCTCTGCAGGGACGGAGCTTTTCATGGAGCACGAGTATTTTGAAACTTAATTGCACATTTGCACGGGCTAGTGTTTTTATTTCTCTCAGGTCTCCGAGGTGGTCTTTGAAGATTGCTGTCTCTCTGTAATGGTTTTCTTTATCTCAAATAAATTCCGCACACCTGCGAGGTGGAGCTGCTTGAAAGAAATGATGTCGAAATTGGCTCTCGATTTAATAAATCTGCAAATGGAGCTGGGATGCAGAGAGGCGAGGTGGCTGGTGGGGTCGGCGGCGCCTCCTCCCCGCTGCCCACCTCCCCTCTCCCTTCCCCTCTCCTGCCCTCTCCATCAGCTCGCTTTCAGCCTCTCCACGGCCCGGGGCGAGCGTGGGGCTGAGCGATGTGCATTCAGACGCTGCCTTTCCCCCTGGCAGCCACTGCCGGTACATCTGAGGGGGCTCCGGTTGAACACCCTGCGGTGCAAACCCCTCTAACGCCCGCCTGGCCATGTGTTACCCTGGCACAAACTCACCCACGCGTCCAAAACTGGTGGCAAAAGCTGCCGTCGAGGGAGCGTTTAGAGCCCTGCCACACACCGCGTGTGTGCTGGGCTGTGCCAGCCGGAGACGATGCTACAAGCTGAATGCCAACTATCCCAAGGACCTGACGATGCCGTTTTCTTTCCTGGCCTTGGGTTTGGGATTTGGAGCTGTGGTTTGCTCCGGCAGCTCCTCCTGCAGCCATCACCGCACGCCACCGGCCATTCCTCCTGCTCCAGTAATCCACGCCCTGGCTCCCCAGCTCACCGGGGGACGTTTAGCCGGCTCTCCATTTTGGAAGCAGAGCAAAGCACCGGAGAAATGCCTGCGGCACAGTTCAGCGGCGCTGGCTGCGCCGCTGCATCAGGCAGAAACAAATCCCCGGGCGGCCGGGGCAGCGTGTGCCGGGCAGCCCCCGCTGTCAGGCGGAGAGGAATGGGCGGCCGCAGGAGTACACAGACAGGTTAATGGCAGCCGCGGATGCTGCACAATTGGATTTTGCCTCCCCGTTTCTTAAGGAATCGGCGCCTCTCCCTTGCTTAGAAATCCGGCGGTCCCACTCCTCTCCCCGGGAGTCTCAGTGGCAGTGGGGTCACTTGTCACCAGTGGAAAGCACCCAAAAGGCCACTCAAAATGCTCCTGGCCAGGCTCCCCAGACACGAGGTTACCCGCAGAGGCGGCACCGCCTCCTGCACAAACCCCGGCTGCACGCGTTCGCTCGGCTTCAGGCGAACAAGACGTCGGGCGACTTTATTGCATTGCCGGATTTTGTTCCACTCTGTTATTTGCCACGATTGAATTTGCTGCCGCTGAGGCAGGAGCCGGCCCAGCCAGAGCTCTCGCGCCGCCCTCACCGCTCCGGTGGGACTGTGACCTTGTCTCGATATCTCACTTAGCCCTCGGCTGGGTAATTTGGTGCCGGCATGGGAGCCAGGTATTTGTCTTCCTCCTGCCGAGCATCCCGGTGAGGTCCGACTCCCTTGCCTGAGCCAAATCCTTGCTCTGCTCCACTTTTAATTGTTGACCTTGTGAATGCTTTCAGGGAAAACATCCACCTTCCCAGCTCCCTCCTCTCTCTTTCTCACCCGATTGTGTCCCTCCGTCCTCATCTCCCTGAGCAGCTGTTGGAGTTTCCATGCCGTGTGCATCCCCACGGTACCTGACCCCCTGGGCAGAGCAGAAACGTACATCCCCATTCTGCAAACCCTCCCCAAGTTTTAGTGATGCTTGCGAGATCACAGTTGTCAGTTGGGAAACGGCACTTCATCTTTCTCCTTCCCTGCTTCTGAGACTCATGTAAAAAACACCTTGGGCTTTCCTGAAACAGTGGTTTCTTGGCCCGTTTTCTCTGTGCTAGGAGCAGCCAAGGCTGTGCAGCAGTGGGGCAGCCGTGGGGCTGGGAGCACCCCATCTTTCGTTGCAAAGTGGTCTTTAGGCAGTACAAACCCGTACGGTGGCACTGATGCCCCACTCTCTCCCGCCGGCATCGTGGCCGGACCAGCCCCAGGACCACAGCTTCATCACACCCTGAGCCCCTAACAGAGACACAGAGCCATTCCCGGTGTATCAGGAGACACAGCTGGGAGCTCCATGAGCGGCCGGGGGGCAGAGCCGGCCGGGAAGTCTGCCGAAGCCTCACTCTTTCCGTGTCGACAGCGATGGCTCTTCTCCCCCACCGCCTGCGCCATCGCCTCTGCCCCGTGATTGAATTAGGAGGCTGTAACCGCCTCCCGCCCGGCCGTGGTCCCCGCCGTGCCGGGCTCAGATGCTGAACTTGAGAGCCATAATTTAATAAGTCTCAGGCAGACAGCGCGCTCAGATAGCCGTCGGGATCTCTCACCTCCTCCCTGCCCAGCGATGCACTGATTTACGCTCCCAGGCAACAGCCGGGATTTTGCCTGGGATTTTTGCTCTGCCGGGATGCACTGCTCTTTTCCCAAAGCTCATGGGGTGAGCCAGGAGCAGGAGCGGAACTGTACAGGCTGCGGTCAGTGCGATGTTCATGTGCGCAACCCTTCGTTAGGCTGGCCCTTCATTTGGGGGAGGGAGCAGCGACGGGGAGCGGAGGGATCCCGTGTTCTTACGGCAGCGGCCGCTCTCAGGCTTCCCGGGAACAACGAGTTAAAAGTTGCAATTAGTAAAATGCTGACGATGGGAAGGTGGGGTGGGAAGTGAGCGGTGCTAAATGAAACCTGAAAGGTTATTCCAATAAGCGGCGGCGCAGTTACCAGCTGCGCTCGCTTTCCTGGGAGCTGGGGGACCAGGGTTGGGATCCAGGGAAGAGCGAGAGATGCCGGGCGGGATGAGGGATGTTGCTCAAGGATGCTCAGGCACTGGCAACGCCTGTGGCACACGGGGGCTGCTCTGTGCCCTCCCCAGAGCGACAGCACGAGAAAATTTGGCAGGGGTTTCTTTGTAAGTGCCCCCCCAGAGGATGCCTGTCGGAGGCTGGCAGAAGCTCGGCACTCACTGGAGTGAAAAATATGGCAGGGGAGTCAAAGCGGGAGGGGGACAGGCCACCGCGCCCCAAGGATGCTGACACCAGCGCCAAGCCGGCAGCATGGTGGGGTGGGTGCTGCCCATCCTGCGGCCCTGCCGGCTCCTCCATGGGGGCCGAATCCTGCCGCAGGCGTGGAGCCCGGTGCCCCCCCCCCCCGTGTTTGCGTGGGGAGGGTTTTGGGGAGCGCTGTAAGCCACGCTGCTTTTGGCAGGGGATCCCTGTAACGTGGAGAGTCGGCCGTCAGCCGCAGCGGGGGGCTGCCGGGGGTGGAGCGGAGCTGGGAGCCAGGCTGGAGAGGGCTTCCCGGCAAAGGCGTTTCTCTTCCAGCTGAGCAGGCAGGAGCCCGGGCAGGCGGAGGCAGCCAGCGGTGGCTTCTCCCTGCCAGACGTAACTGTTCCAGCTCTCTGCTGGTGCGACACCCCGGTGCTATTATTAGACTCCAATAGGTCTCTGTTGGGTAGCTGTGAACTCCCCGATGCCTCCAGTAGCTCGGCAGATATGAGGGCAGAGCAGGATCTGCTGGCACTGGTGGGGACGAGAGGTCCTGGTGAGCTCAGAGGGGGTGTGGATGGCAGTGAGGGATGGCAGAGCGGAAGGAGCCTTGCACCACAGCTTGGGCTGGAGCCACAGCAGCAAAAGGCAATTACTTGTCTAAGGAGGGGTTTGGCTGATGAGGAGGGCACAGAACCCCTGGGAACACTCAGGGGGTCAGTGGTGGCCGGGAGAGATGCTGCCCCGGCAGAGATGCGGGATGCAGGGCTCTGTGTGAAGCTGCACCTAGAAATGAAATCTGACTTTCACAGCATCGCTCTAAAATGGAAACACGACGTCTCCATCGCCACCGTCCTCAGCAGGAGGCATGGGGGAAGTGTGGCGGGGCTGCAGCACACCGGGACACCCCGTCCCGTGCCGGAGGGGGGCTCGGGATGGGGAGACATGGCGTCTCCTGGCTCCTACCTTCTCCCCCAGCCTGGTTTCCAAGCAGGAGTGTTTAAATGCCTTTTATGTTGTGACTCAAATGATGAAAGGCCCGAAAATGGGACTAACAAAGACGAGTTGTACTTCAGAATAAAAAAACCCATGAAAGCAGCAGATGCTGTCATAGGAATAAATTGTATCAACAGCGATCAGATGGGAAGTGAAAAGTCAGAACGGAGTTGCTCCCTCTTTCCCGTTTCCAGAGAAAATGTCTGGGTCCATGAATTTAGCCAGAATCAGGCAGGATGAAAGGCTTTGTCTGACAAGGCATTTCAAAGCATCTGGGAGCCTCCAGAGAAGATGTGGCCACTTGGACAGGCAAATGGAGCCCCTCAGTTTTAATGAGCATTTCAGTTGCCTTCCTTTATCCTTCTGCCAAGATCTTAGTTTTTCTTTTTCCTCCCCCCCCCCTCCCCCAAACCCCTCCGATTTCTGCTGTTTGTGATTTGTTTTAACTTTGCAAAACGTGCATTTAAGCAACATGACGCGAGGAAGCCAAGGGTAAAATATCCCTGTCACTCCGTACAGCCTGGCCTGTTGCTTCTTGCCGTAAATAACCTCCCCGCTGTGGCCGTCCTGGCCATTTCGGCTGCTGCCGGGTCGGCACCACATGCCTGTGGCCAGGGCACTGGCACCGGCACCCCGGCACCGGGACCTTGGCATTGGCATGGCTGCAGCCCCCTGACAGGGGGGAAGGGCAGCAGGGCCGGGGGGAGAGCAGCCGCCCCCCCCCCAGCCTCCCCCAGCCCCTTTGGCAGGAGCTGAGCCATCCCTCAGAGACGCTCCTTTGGGAATGGGTTGTGTATTTTAGCAACAGCCCAGCTGAGCATCAGTGAGCAGCACTGCATTCCCAAAAGCTGTGTCTCGTCCTCCCAGACCAGTTTGCACAGCCTGCCCAGTCCCAGAAGGATGCTGGCAAACTGGGAGGGGGAGGAAAGGATGCTTGCTCACCACGCGGGGAGCAGGATTGCTTTCAAAGGCAGACGGCAACGCCCAAAGCAAACCCTTCCTGCACTCTGTGAGCCCGCGGGCACAATCCCTGTGGCCATCCTGCATCCCCCCCACTTCTGCTGACTCAGCAGCTCAAAAAAAATGGGTGTCACTGTCCCCACAGCCAGACGATGGCCCCCAGCGCATCCCGCAGCCCTTCCTCGGCTCCTTCCCCATCATAGCCAAGTCAGACACTCACTGCTCTGCTGTACCCCGCTTCTCTTCATCTCACAGTATTTCTCTGCAACAGTATTCCTAATGGGAATTCTGGGCTGTGGGCTCCAGCCCGTGCATCCCCAGCAGGAACATCTGCTCCTGGAAAGGCTGGGGTGCCACTGGTGTGGAGGTGCATGCCTGCCAGCCCGCAGTACACCCCTCTTTGGATGCAACTGTGGGATTTTTTCCTTACATTCCTGGCTCGTCCACCTCATCCTCGGACAGTCTTGGGGGATGGATTGGCGGGGGTCCAATGCCTGACTTGTCCATCCCACTGCTAGCGCAGACATGCTAGCTGGCATGGGTGGCTTTACGCCAATGCCACATCCCTGCATGTCTTGCACTCACCGTTATTACCTGGCGGAGAAGGGATCATAACAGGATTTATAACGAATTACCAAGAAACAGGCTCTGATTAGCTTATAGGGGAGCGATGGGAGTCACACGAGGGGCGTTGGCAGCCGCCGGCAGCAGGGCAGGGCTCCAAAAAGTGGAGGGTGAAGGAGCCCGCCCCCCCCGCCACATTCCCCCACTGTGGCAGCCGGGCTGTGAGGGTTCTGCCATGCATCGAACAGGACCCCTGCCAGTCCCAGGGAAAGCTGGGATGTTGGCTTTGAGTTTTTAATTGGCTCCTAAAGCAGTAGGAAATGGCCAGAGCCAGCGGAGGGGCAGGACCGTGGGGTCGGCGTGGTCTCCTCCTCACCCCCCTCCACATTTAGGGGGGTTTTGGCTGCTCAGGCAGCACCTCCCTGCCCGTACACTCCCCTTCAGCCCCTCTGTGTGGTGACAGCCCAGCCTCCACGGTGGCCACAGGTCACAGCGGCTGCGAGCATCACCTCAATTCCCATACACCCTCTTCTGTCCGTGAATACGTTTCCTGGCCCTCCACTCATCAAAAACATCACCATCCTCCCTCACCAGTTAGAGATCACCCAAATAATCCACCAGGTTTGGGGCCAGGGGCCTCATCCTCCTCCCCGGCCCCACTGCCCACCCCGGGTGCAGAGCGGGTACCACTTCTCAGCGTCTTTCAATGTCTCCTGTTCCCTTCCCAGCCCCTGCAACGATTTACCATCTTCCCGTCTCCCCTTTCCACTGCGACTGGATCGCATGCGGGCTATAATTAATAGAAATTAGACTGTCGAGACCTTGCAGCCCCCATCCCGTAATTACTTGGCCTTGCTGCGTTCGAGGCGCAGAGATCGGCAGCGAGCTCACAAGCCACCAGTGATGGCAACGCATCCTGTTAACAAGCTATTTTTATTAAGCTTTGTGCTGGGGGATGTGCAGCATCTCCATGCAGTCCATTCCCGGGGGGATGCGCGGGGGGGATATTTTGGGATCAAATGCCGGCATTGGAGCTAGACAAAGCAGGATATTAGCAAAGTGCCGTGTCCCGACCACGTTCATCGCTCGCACATTAATTCCTGGTTCCCCGCCGCTCCAGCCGTCTGCCGTCCAACCATACAGATTTCAGGGGTTTGGCAAAGTGTTGATGCTCAGTGAGTGGTGACCCCCTCCCCGCCAGCTCCTCAGCTCCCCCACATTCCCCCGCACCCCGAGAGCCGTGTGGCACTGTAACGATGCCCGACATCTAACTGGGCACGTGGCATCTCCCCACCGGCTCATTAAACTTCCTAATGGCCCCTGTGCGATGCACGGGTCGGTCCCGGATGATGGGCAGAGGAGCGGCAGAGCGCAGCTATTCACACTGCTCTGCTTTTATCGCTGTGCTTTTCGCAAGCCGGTAAAAAGTTCAGTGCAAAGCGCAGGAGAGGTCTCTGAAAGGCAGCCGCGCTCACGACCCAGCGTGCCGGCACACGTCTCCACCGGGAACGGGATTTTTGCCGCCGTTTGTGATGCTCGCTCAGCTGCCGACCCACATGGATGTTCACTTGGAGGGCTTGTAGCATCACGCACCCACCCCAAGAGAGACCAAGGGCCTGGGGAGAGGTGCTGCTGCCCATTTAGGTTGCGGGAGAGAGATCTGAGGCTGCGGGCTGGGTTCCAAATGACGCCATCGCTTTTTTTTTCGGGGGGGGGGGGGGAGAAAATGTGACAGAGCCCGTGGCTTTGATGCCTGCCCGTCAGTCTCCTTCCCCCCCTGCTGCAGGCAGAATGATGTGCCGCTGAATGGGGAAGAAGGTACATGACAGGCTCCAATTTGCCCTCTTCTCCACCAACCGCAAGGACATCCAGTAAATCTGAAATGCAGAAAGGCTGAAAAGGGATGAAAGGGAGCCTCCGCGGCACGGTACGTAATTGGCTTGTGGATCTCGGTGGCACAGGACACTGCTGGGGTCGGGACCTCAGCAGGATTACACGTTTATAGAGATAATGCTCGCCCTATTAGCCCTGCTAGCATAAAAACACTGCAGAAGGACCATTCGCATCCCTGTTTCGGGCCGCCATCCGCTCCCTGCTCCATCCAGGTAAAGGTCCGTCCAGTGCATCTCTGGTTTTCTGTAGCCTCCAGTTGCATCTCCTGCGGACGTGGGCTGGATGGTGGGGCAGCTGAGCATGCACAGATAGTCCGGGCAGCTGTCACTTTGCTCTTCCATCTCACATTTGCTCTGTTCTGGCTGTATTTCTGATCCTAAAGAAACTCTCCGTAGGTCCTAGCCAGCCGCTGGCAGGGAAATGAGCTGGTGAATCTGCTTTCGCTACACATGAGCTTGTTCAGCGTTTGATAGCGATCCGGCTGGCACTCATCTGGGGTGGGTTTTGTCATTTCATCTGCAATTGTTTTGCTGTAAAGCACCTCGGAGGGTTCGGGTTCGCTAGCCGGCTGTTTTACAAAGGACACCGTCCTTATTACTACTGTGAATGAACTACTTTGCATTTCTGTGAATGGGAAAGAAAACTTGTCACCTCAGGACAAAAAGGGAGTGGAAGTATCTGATGATCCCCTGAGAAGCCTCAGACAATCCACTAAGCTGAAGACATCCTCCTGTATTTCTCTCTCCTCGGGGGCAATTGGGATTATTAGTCTCTTCTCAAGGACCTCAAGATGTCTCTGTCCTTTGCCAGTTCCTGTACCGGCTTCACTGCAGGCTGCTGGCGTGTCCCATCGGAGCCTCATCCCGTGCCAGGGACCAGCAGAGGATGCCTGGTGCCTGGCTGGGGTCAGGACAACAGCGCCGGGAACTGGTGAAGCCCCCAGCTGTGCCTGAAATCCTGCAATATCTATGCACGCTAAGCTCAGGGTGTCCCCTGGGCCACACCATCCTCTCCCGGAGGAGCAGGAGCATCCTGGTGTCCATCAACACCTCCAGCCACAGCAGGACCCAAGGACTCAACTCATTCATCGATGAAGCCAGATGTGCTGTTTCCCGCTGGCGTGCCTCTGCTCCTGGAAGGTCCCATGGGTTTTTTAGATACTGGTCCCTCACGGGCGATGGGATGAGACGCAGGGGCATAATAAACCCTCTGGCAGCAGGGAAAGGAGAGTCAGGAAAAGAAGGTTTCTCCCTGGTATCCAGGGATAGGATACGTGGCAATGGTTCAGAGCTGCACCAGGGGAGGTTTAGACCCGATATTAGGAAGCATTTCTTTACCAAGAGGGTGGTCAAACCCTGGAACAGGCTTCCTACAGAAGTAATTGATGCCCCAAGCCTGTCAGTGTTTAAGAGGCATGTGG
This sequence comes from Pluvialis apricaria, assembly GCA_017639485.1. NCBI lineage: Eukaryota > Metazoa > Chordata > Aves > Charadriiformes > Charadriidae > Pluvialis > Pluvialis apricaria. Next base: position 6,348,722 of record CM030024.1, read on the forward strand.
ACAATGCCCTTAATAACATGCTTTAACTTCTGGTCAGCACTGAAGTGGTCAGGCAGTTGGACTAGATGATCATTGTAGGTCCCTTCCAACTGAAATATTCCGTTCTATGCTATGCTATGCTATGCTATGCTATTCTGTCCTATAGATCTGCCTCCAACCCCATGCAAGCAGCATCCCAGCCTCTGGTTTAGACAATCTTCTCCCAAACACTCACTTATAGGCTCTGCGCCAAGGTCCTGGGTTTGTGCCCCGTGCACGCAGCTGTGGGACCGGCAGCATCCGACTGCAGCTGTACTCCAAGGGCATCGCTGCAGCGGAAGGCGTCCTGCAAACTGGGGTTAAGCAGAGCAGATTACACGGGGAAAACACACTCTACACTCCCTCTGTTTCTGCATATGTTAGTCCTGAACCAAGCATTTAAATTAAACAAGTTTCTATAGCAGAGTTTCCAATCCCACAGCCACTTCCACCGTTGGCCTCCTTTTTTTTCTTCTCCTTTCCTTTAGCTTGAGCAGCAGGAGAAGGAGATGCAGACACAGAGAGGAGTGCTAATTAAACAGGGAGTTCCACATTAGGGTACAAATCCTCTGGACCAGCAAAACCCCTGCCAATTTCTGTATTTATTTATTATTTTTTCAGTACAATTGTAATTTCCAGTGGTGCCTCCAGCACCGGGAGAGAGTTCAGGGGCTGCTCTTGGAGAGGATTAGCGCGCTGGAAGCATTATTACTTTCCTTCGCTGTGAATTCAGGAGTGATTCCCTGATGGCTGCACTCTATATAGAAGTGAATCGGTGCTAATTTGTTTTTGAGGATCACACATCCACCAACATGTGAAAGACAATCCTGCATCTCGATGTATATTTCGAGTCAGTGCTACAGCAAACAACGGAAAATAAGCAAGCAAAGGAAGCCAGACTGTCCTTGCCCGGAAAGCCAGAGCTGGAAAAGAATGGACTTTAATTTTTTTTTTTTTTTTGCTTGCATGAATTGGTGCTGCATCTTTCCAGGATTGTTTTGGGTTTTGGCTGTGCTGTCCATGGCGATGGGCAGCGGGGGCTTGGGCATCCCTTGCACAGAAAGCCTCAGGGACGCCGCATCGGACGGGATGTCAAAGAGACTGAGCATAAAAGGCTCCTTTTTTTTTTTTTCCTTTTAAATCGTCATCGAGTTTAACTGCAAGAGAGGAATAAATTAACTAATTGAATCTGTAACGACAGAGGGGCTGGGCACCTGGCAAGAGAGCAGCCGCCCCGCCACCCATCGCTCCTCTCTCTTTATTTGTGTGATTCAGAGGGACGCGGTCCACGGGGAGATATCAGAGCCGGCTGAAATGGAAGACAAAGCTATTGTTTCAAACAGAGTTATTGATTTTTACATTATTACACTATGAAATTTATGGTCTGGTTTCAAACTGCAATAGGAGTTAATGACCACCATCCAGAAACTTCCAGGTGACCTTGGCCTCGACTTTGGTGGAGGAAGGTGAATAGCTCCAGATACCGGGTCAGCAAATGCAAAATGAACTTGCGGCATCCTAAAGGATTTGATTTTGGGGTGCTGCTGACCCCAGGTCTCTGCCCTGAGCTTTAAACTCCAAGCTTGTTGACGGCAGTGATGGAGGGAGGGAAATTGGACCTTCTCAGCTCCAGACAAAAGTTGCTTCTGCTGTTAAGCACCGTTTTGCTCCTCTTGAAGCACCATGATGTCCTCAGAGCTCCTGAGCATGGTTCTTCATCCTCAACCACCCACCCAGCACAGCCTGGCTGACCAAGAGTCTGCTCCAGTCGGTCACTGCTGGAGAAATGCAAACCGAGGGGCTCCAGGATGGCTGAGGAGCACCAGGAAAGAAGGCAACACAGCCCGGAGCAAGAGAAACCCCATAAGAGGGTAGAGCAATGGGCAGTGCCTGCGAAGGGCATGGCCCATTCCCGGTGCCGGCCGGCTCTCCCATTCGGGTCACACGAGGAGGATTTGCTTTTTAATGTTGGGGCTACCAAAGTGGGGTCAGGGTGACCAAGAGGTGGTTTATACCAGTTACCACACAAGATACTGGTAACACAGAAGGGTTTGTAGGTGCTATGGCACTCCCAAGTCTAAAGCCTTTTCCTGGGTTTTCTTTAAAAGGTATCTCCTGATGCATCTTTTGGCACTAGCCTCTTCCCAAAGCTTTCCTTAGCAATATTCCTTCCAAGTTTCTTTGTATGCGTCTTCCTCTGGGAAATGCCCTTCCACTTGCCAGCGAAGGCAGGCAATTTCCAGCTGCTGGAGAAGGATTTTTTCTTGTAGTACCTTCTCCCTGGAACATCCCTGATGCTGCACCCTGAGCTAAAGTCGTGTGAAGCCAGTAGCCTTCAAGCTCATCTTCTGCCTCGGAGGTCATAATTGCCATTAAATCACAGCTTGCCTAACCAAATTATGCAAAACCGAAATTATCTCCAATGATTTTTATGTTGCTGAAATGTTCCAGAACTGCCGGGGTGATGACTGGGGGATTGGGAGCAGCTGTCACTCCATCAGAAACCATAACTCCAAACAGCTGGGATCTGTCAGTTATTTATGACACCGTTCGCAAAAAAAATAAAAAAAATAAAAATGATGAAGGTGGATGGGTGGTTGCCACTCTCCGGCTGAAAGGCGGCTCGTGCAGAAAGCAAAGCCCCATGCCGGCGCTGGGAGCTGCAGCCAATGCTGTGAGGAGCAAACCCAGCGAGGATGCTCCTGCTGCCGAGCGCTGCAGGACCACAGGGCAGCACCTAAAGGGCTTTGTGGAGAGGCTGAAAGCAAGCTGCTGCTCGCTGGGGAACTTAGTCTTTGTGACAGTCGGGATGGGCTTGTTTATTTTGTCCTCTGTGTCGCAAAAAAAAAAAAGAGGAAAAAACCCCCGCAGCTACTAAGCAGAGGTTTGACACCGCTTTGTTGAACCGTCCCAGATCTGAAGTTTCGCTCTTGGCTCCCGCCCAGTTGCTGTCGCTGCTCTGGCCTTGCCTTTCCTCGTCCTTCACTTGGCAGATGAAATTGTGAACATTTGAGGCTCCTTTTTCTCCCTAAACAACAGTTTCTCTCTATGGCGGTGCGAACATCCCATTCTGAGTTAGTTCCCAAGTTTCAAAGGATATTTTCCCCCAGGGGCCATAGCCGTGTCTTTGTGCCCCAGTTCACTCGGGGTGGATTTAGAAAGCATCCTTTGATAGATCCAGGGTGTGAACGGGGCAGGAAAATCTCTCTCTGGAGCTCGTTGACAGCACCGTGGTGGTGTTACACCAGGTGTGAATTTGGCCTCAGAAGAGGGTGAGTGATGAGTAAGCTTATGCCTTTTTGATAATCCCGGCTGCGAGCAGAAGCCAGATGCTTTGTCCCCACTTGTAGCTCGCTCTGGTTAAGTATTATTATTTATATTATGTAGTAGCTATACATAGTGTTTTATGGCAGTAAAGATACATAAATCAGCAACCAGAAGACGAGGGCTTTGCTCTAAAGAGCTTATAAATCTAACAGCTTGAGCAGCACCGGTAATGGACACAGTAAGCAGGCAGTCAAGTTGCATGTAGACATGAGCTAAGACGGGTCTCCCAAAGCAGATGGCGATTTAGGAGAGATTTGAAAGAGAAGCAACCTGCTCCACCCTCGAAACCAGATCCTGCCGGAGAATTAGACAGGCCGTGACCCATATAACTTGTCCGGGGTGGAGAGGTGAAAGCGTCCATCTGAGAAAAGCAGCTCGCAAAGAGGGAACGGGCAGGGGGCGGTGAGGGCTCGTGGCGGGGCTGCCTTTTGGGGGACCGTGCAGGTGCGTCCCCCGCTGGGGCTGAAGCATCTCTTCTTGTCTTAAGTGATTTCTTCCCCTTGAGCCTGAGACTCCTAATGAAAATAAGTGGCATTGCATCTTCCTAAATAAACCAAGGCTCTGCCTTGCTCCGAGGTACAGTAAAGCGTTAAAAGCCTTAAAATGCAAGAAAACTGCCGGCGCAGGTACAACCCTGCTCTCTGGATCGCGCAGTGCCGTGGGGACAGGCTGCCTGCAGAGCGGAGCCAAGGCCAGCGTCCCTGCCGTGGTGGCAGAGAAGTGCTCCGACCCTTCGAACCTTCCTCCCCTGATCCTGGGTATCAAACCAGCTTTTTTTTGGTTGTTTTTTTTTTTTATTTATTATTTTAATTTCTTCCTGTGCTGGCACCGGCCCGGGAGGAACCTGGTCTGGGCTGGAGAGAGATGTGCTGTGTCTGGCCGAGCACGCTGGCTCCGGGCGTCTGCATTCTTCTGGCCGCTTTCAGCTCTTGCACAAATTGAGGCTTCACGCTAAATGCATTACGCTGTATAACAATTAATCCCGTGCTACATATAGAAAGTCCTTACTCATCAATAATGCATACGGGAGGAGTGATTTTCACTCTCAGTAATAAGGCTAAGACAATGGAAACAAGCAGGTAATGGAGAACATTTATAATGATGTTAATCTAATAATGAGTCTAATGCTGTTAAAAGTAAGACTGCAAACTGGACGCATCCAAAGATAAATTATTTCAAGCATTCATTAACTGATGCCTAATTAATGCCCAATTAGAGAGATGCTACATGGGAAATGGTTTGGACAGTCGGACGAATTCATTCCAATCACTGAAACCTCAGTCAAAAGCAGGAGGCGGCAGAAGGACACGGTGAGCAGAAGCCGGGGTGACACAGCGCACCAGCGGGAGAAAGCCAGGAGATAAACACCCCCTTGCTGGTTTTATCCGTGTCAGCAGGGCTTTGTTTTTATTCACTTCACCGGCAGGTTTCTGCTGATTTTTCCGTGCCGCTTTTGAAGCTCTCCCTCCCTGGTGAGCTCCGACACACCTGCTGGTGACCCTCCATCTGCCTCACAACCTTTTACAAGATGAAGTCAAAAGGGCTGCGTTAGGAATAACAAGTTCAACAAGTTAGGCAGGGTCTAGCTCTCAAGGAACCGGGCTGGGACCTTGTCGGGAGCTCCTGGACTGTACTTTCCAGCCTGGGAAGCCCAGTGAGACCTAAGCGCTCCCGGCTGTCTTGTCCCGGTGGGGCTCGGCTGCTGGCTGTTGCAGTGCTTGGTGTTACCAGCTTCAGGAGCTTCGTGGCTCCGTGACCACAGCATATTTGTTTCTCGGGGCTCTCATTCCCAGATCTAAACTGTGACCAGGCCCAGGGCACCCGAGGAGCAGCTTCTCACAGCACTAGGCAATTGGCAGGTTCTATGGGCTTGGAGGGAAAGCATCCTTGATGAGACCATGTGCATCCACTGGGGAGTCCATAGGTATCTTGTTTCCAAGTCCTGCCCACCTAATTCTTGTTTTTTCTAAGCATTCATCCTTCTGTTTCCCCATTCTCCTTACCCCCGAGTTGCAGTATGTAAATAGAAACACATCCCTGGCTTTTCTTCCTACCTTCTTACTCTCGGGAAGCTGAGAACCAGAGACACCCCGGACTATCCCCACTGCCATCCACGATCGCGGGAATCACACCTCCCTCTCCATAAGAACTCCAGCCATTAACTCACAAACGCCTGTTAATTAAAGAGATGGACTCAGTTCCCTCTGACCTTTACCTCCGGAGTTATCCCCGCAGGCAGGGAGCCGTTGAACACCGCGCTCCCTTTCGGCAGGAGCCTCTACCTTGGCCGTGCTCCAGGGAGACCCAGGCTGCCTTCGTCCATCGCCGTGCGTCGCTAACAGCCGCCTGTCATCACCATCCCTATACGTGAAATCGTGTGTGCTCCGAGATCCCTGCCCGACTCCACCTCCCGTCAGTAATCCCGTTAGCCTGGCAACTGTCGTGTCACGGAAGAGCGCATAAAACTGTTGTTTGGAAGCAATATGTAATCTTCCAACCTGCTGCTTATAGCTGGGAGATGGTTTATTGATTCAGACCCTTGTGATTTGGTATTTGCAATAACAGACTCTGCATGTGGGAGATCGTCACAGCGCTTGTGCCTGGCAGGATTTTACTAATAAACATAAGACCTACAGAAGGTTTTGTACTTCAGTGTCACCAAGGTAAGACGGGGAACGTGAAGCCGTCCCACCTTGGCGAAGCACATCCGTGGGTAAAAAAAACCAGCAGAATGTATCTGCAAACGTAACTTTATCTTTACCATCGTTATCTGGCACGCGGCTAATCACAATATCCTCAGGATACCGCTGTTTCCCAGGCTGCGCTCGCACGGCGAGTTGCAGCGAGGGCTCCCGTTTTTGGCAGGGAGCGCTCGGTAGTCAGCGCCGGCACGATGCTCCCACCAGCACAGCCCCTCTCTCATCGCAAAGGCACGACAGCAAAGCCAAAATGGCACGGTGGTGACTTGGAGAACGTTCCTTTTCCTACACAGCCGTAGGAGTTGTCGCGAATTAAACGTTCCCGACTTACAGCCCCTTTTTTGGCAGCGGCGCAGGAATGAGACATCCCTCCTGGTAGCCGATGCTTAATTTCTGAAGGGCAATGCCTGGAAGAAGTCCGTCCCCCCCCCCTCTCATCGCAGCCAAAGCTTGGTCCAACGCTTTGGTTAGTGATGCTGTTATTTTTTTTTATTAACAGCCCAGTCAGAGATGACTGCCTCTTACTGGTGATTTATGGAGTGCCTGAATAACCCAGTTTATCTAAAAATGTGACAACTTTGCGTTGAGAGGCTGGGTCCAGATGGATGGGTCATCTGCTGTTAACTATATGGTAATAGATCTCCATACCAGGCAAAAGGCAACAGTAACCACGGAGTTATATTTCAAACACAATTAATATGAAAACAGTGAGGGTTTTTTTTGCCTCCCACTTGTATCCAGCTGTAGGCGCTGAAAAGAGGGACTGTAAAAGCCCAAGGGGTCCAGGCTCATGGACTAGCTGGTGATAACGACATGGAGTAATTAGAGATGAACTCCACTTCCATTCTCGTTTTTCAGATTATTACAAGCTGAGCGCAAGGCGAGGACTCATGGGCAGGATGGCACCGGCAGCTGTACGCTGCTCCGATTTTACTCCTTTCCCCTGTAAAGTCCAGAGGCAGAATTCATTAGACATGAGCAAATTTTGCGTGTAAGAGGAAAAAGCCAAATCTAGGAGGAAAATCTGAATGAGAAATGACAAGTCTGGTGCAATGAGTCTGAAAAGCCACTTGGCGTAGAAGGAATAGCCTGAAAGCAAGCCTGGTGCGAGGAGTGGGAGCGAGACGGAAACGGGGCGGCGAAACCGGCACTCTGAGAGCTGAGCAGAGGGAGGGGATGATTACTGCCTTGCTCACCACTTCTTCTCTGCAGCGAGAAAGCCCCGGTCACAAGCACATACTGTAGCATTAGAGGATGCAATATGCTTTGCCACAGGACATCCATTTAAAAATATGTCTGAGCATCCCACTTCCAAACGGAGTTTTCAGCTCAGCCTTTTCCACCAACTGCTGACAACATATTTTCCTGTAAATCACTTGGTTTTCGGGGTGGATGGTGGTGTCTTAACAACTGTAGTAAAAAGAGAGGGCGGGGATGGGTCTGCGCCTTTGGGGGAGCTGGGTGTGCTGCGCAGATGCGCTGCGCACGTGTAATTTTAGGTGATTCACTGGGAATTACTGAAGCTTTTCCTCGCCGATACGTAAGCGCAGGCGGTTTAAGAGCCGCATTACAGGAGGGGTGGACACCTAGAAGGGTCTGCATCTCCTCTGTTTGCTCTCACACATTTGTACAGCTGCCTTTCCCCCGCCACTGCGCTGCCTGCCTGCAGGCGAGGGGCTCTGCTGCCTGCGCTGCCAGCATGAATTCCCCCTGAGAAAGTTTCTCCTGCCTGGTCGGGGCTGGGAGCGCAACCGCCTGCCTGTTGCAGGCAGGGCAAGGAGGCAGGGAGTACTCCATACATCACGTTTAAACTACCGTGGGTGATGAGCCCACTCATCACAGCCGCACTTGTTTCCGTGGGTAATTCATGAGCTGAGTTAATTGAAGGCGTTTTTCACCCGGAATAGTCCCCCCGGCAGCGATGGGTGGGCGGGAGGGGGTACCCGAGTCCCCGCTGATGCCGCTCTCCCCTCTCTCCGCACAGGGGGGTTTGCGGAGCTGCTGCTGGTGCTGCTGGGGCTGAAGGTGCCCGGCGCCCTGGGCTGCCCCACCGACTGCGTGTGCTACCCCTCCCCGATGACCGTCAGCTGCCAGGCTCACAACTTCGTCACCATCCCCGAGGGCATCCCCGAGGACAGCGAGAGGATCTTCCTCCAGAACAACCAGATCACTTTGCTGCTGCGGGGCCACTTCAGCCCCTCCATGGTCACCCTCTGGATCTACTCCAACAACATCACCTTCATTGACCCCAACACTTTCGACGGGTTTGTCAACCTGGAAGAGCTGGACCTGGGGGACAACCGCTACTTAAGGGCTTTAGCTGCAGACACTTTCCAAGGGCTGGTGAAACTCCATGCCTTGTATCTGTACAAGTGTGGGCTGAGCTCCCTCCCCAGCGGGATATTCGGTGGCCTCCACAACCTGCAATACCTTTACCTGCAAGACAACCACATCGAGTTCCTTCAGGATGATATTTTTGTTGACTTGGTTAACCTCAGCCATCTTTTTCTCCATGGAAACAAGCTCTGGAGCCTCCATCAGAACACGTTCAGGGGACTAATAAACCTGGATCGGCTGCTCATCCATCAAAATCAGCTGCAGTGGATTCACAGGCGGGCTTTTCACGATCTCCGAAGATTGACCACCCTTTTCCTGTTCAATAACAGCCTCTCGGAGCTGCAGGGGGACTGCCTGGCCCACCTGGGAGCCCTGGAGTTTCTCAGGCTGAACGGGAATCCATGGAGCTGCGACTGCAAAGCCCGTTCGCTCTGGGAATGGCTGCACAGGTTCAGAGGCTCCAGCTCCAGCGTCATCTGCGAGTCCCCCGAGCAGATGCACGGCAAGGACCTCAAGGTGCTAAGAGCAGAAGACTTTAGGAACTGTTCGGGGTCCGAGTCGCTCCATCAGATTAAAACACATACTTTCTCCACAGCGGACAGAGGAGCCTCCAAAACCCACCACCCTCACCACTCCTCCAAGGAGAAGGGGAAGGAGAGAGGGGCCGAGAACAGTTTGCACAGCAGCCAGCCCGCCGCCCCCCCCCGGCTCCCGGCCGGGCTATCGCAAACCCGGCAAGAACTGCACCAGCCACAAAAGCCGTAACCGAACCTCTAAACCGGTATCTTTGGGGCCGCGGAAAAACGGGCAGGAGGTTCCAGACTATGTGCCTGATTATCAGCACAAATTCAGTTTCGGGGTGATGCCAACGGTCTCCCCCAAACGCAAGGGTAAGTGTACCCGGCGGACGCCCATCCGCCCCCCCAGCGGGGTCCAGCAGGCAGCCGGCTGCTCGGGGCTCAGGGCATCGCTCCTGGTGTTTATGATGGTGTTAGCGGCCGTCATACGCTGAGCCCCCGGCTGCGGACGGAGCGAATCTGTACTGCCACCAATCTACAAAGGACCAGAGTTTCTTTTCTTCTTCTTTTTTTGTACGTGGCGAGCGTTGGCCTGGCGAAGGGAGGAACGTTGTCTCGGCTTCTGACGGTCTCTCCGTGCCCGGCCGGGCTGCCAACGCGGACTGTGCCGAACGCAGCGGGAGCAGATTAAAAGGCATTATCACACCTTGTCACAAACAGCCTAACCGAGCACCTACAACGAAAAAAAAAAGCCAACCTTACAAAGACCCAGATAACAGGGACGGTAGCCAATTCGTCGGTGACAACAACCGGACAAATGGACTGTATCCATGCTCTTGTGAAATCCCGTTCATTTGAGAGCGCTCTGAACGACCCCTCCAATTACCGAAAGGAACATAATTGCTGTAAAAACGATCACCAATTAAGCCTACACTGTTTCTCTGAAAGTGAGTGCAAGGACACTGATACCGATGTAATAAGGACATTGGTTCTCCCACGTTTTTGCCCCTTTGGCTCCAAACCCAGAGGCCAAAGTTGGCTGGGAATCTCTTGGAAGACAATCTCAAACCCCTGAATATCTCAGGCATTACAGCAGAACAGGGCTTGCCTGCTGGGCTTGGAGTAGCCAACAACCAAAGGAAAGACTGATTAGAGGTGGAATTAAACAAACAAAAAAAACAACAAACAACAAACCCAACACTTAAAGAAGTACCCGCAGGAGGTGCGGTTTTTTTGTAATCATGTTCACACATCTGAAAAAAACCCCAACCCTAACAAATGCACAGGCTCCCCCCTTCCCCTCAATTATCCATATGTATGTCTTATAATGTTTATAAACTATATGGAAACTATATCTTCAGAACTAAGGATTGTATTGTTGAATTTATAGCAGACCAGTATATGATTTTTTTTTTTTTCCTCGAGAAAACAAACCGGCAGCAGTGCCTACAGATGCTGAAAGCCATCGGGCGGGCTCAGTACGCGCAGGGGAACCACAGCGGACCAATGTTCTCAGTAATTCAGAGCACTAAACTTTGGGAGGGGTGGGGGGGTTGGTTGTATGCGACGCAGCAAAGTTCATATCCAGAGAGCCAAAACTCACCCTTACATCCTAGTTTGTAACCGGGGGGGGAGAGAGAGATTCATTAGTCCAAATAAATAGAGCCATAGAGCTCTGTCTCCGGAGAGCGCTTCGAGGCCCCGGGGAGGAGAGGGGCTTTTTTGGGGCTGGAGGCAGAGAGGGGCTTCCCAGCCGTGTCGGTGGTATGAGGACCTTTATAGCTGGACTAAGGTTTTCACTGGGGCAGCAAGGAGCAGTTCCCAGGCTGCAGATAGTCCTGACAGCGTCAGGAGAGGGTTTGTTTCTTAAAAGGAACAGGTTGTGTCATGGGAAGAGTGAGAGAAGGGGGAAACTACAGCTCACAGGGGACCGGCGAGAAGAAGCGCGGTGCCCAGGGTTTCTGGTCCGCCATAGGAGAGGAAAAATAAATGGTCCAAGACAGCCGTACGAAGGGGGTTGTGGCTAGGTGGAGGAGAGGGAGCAGATCTGCTTGTTCCCCTCGTCCCAAATTAAACCCCGCGGCGGAGGGATGCATTTGCTGGTCGGTGGCACAGCGGAGCCAGTGGCATCACCGACGGCAGCCCACGGGCTCGGGGAGGTGCTGCCCAAATTCTGCAGTCGGTGTGAATTCCTTGTCAGTGTGGATATGTGAGACCAAACAGACAATGAAGTTAATGAAACAAGGGAAATAAAAGTGATCTTGGACAAGAAAAGGCTGCTGTTCATTTCGTAACGATATCCCAGCGGCGGCGGCACGTTTCGAGCCCATAGCTCACATGTGGGGCTGGAAAACCCAAAGGCAACAGCTCATGGTTTCCATCAGATACACCACTAGCTTCAGGAAGAATGGGCCAGCTCAGGAAATCCTCTCTCCTAACCGCTTTGGGGATGGGGAGAGGGTATTTACACAGCAGCAGATCCCCTGGAGGCATCTGGAAATGGAAAGGGAATCTCCCAAGCCAAAAAAAAAAAAGAAGAAAATTCCCCAATGCACTTATTCTTAAGAGCGGTTGGGTGCTGGGAGTGGGCAGCTGGGGGGCACGGCATCTTCTCTCCGTCTCGCAAGTGAGGAGCGGCAGGGACTTGGATGCTTCACTTTTAAATACCCTTCTTGGGGAATAGCCGGAGTAACTCTGGGAGGAGAAAGGAAGAGGTTACTTCATCAAGCCCTCTCCCTTCCAGCTCCTACCCAAACTTTTCTGTCTACAGGGCTCTAAAGCTCCACTAAAGGGATGTCCAATGCAGCCAGAACAAATAATCCGTGATCTGAAATAGCTCCCTCACGTCCTACTCTCTATAACCAATAGCAACTGAATGAGTCTGGCACTGTCCCTTAGAAGTGGAGAATGTTGTTATGTTGGTTATTTCATTTCATACTTTGGAAATCAAAGCTCTCAGTGGGAGAATGAAGAAGAGAAGCACTTTATTAATTTTTTTTAAGTCTATGTGTAACTCCTGTAATATAGGAGTGAAATGTCAGCACAGGAGATGCTAATGTTTTATAAATGATTTGGGTGCAGCAGGCACGATGGATAGTCTTTGAGATGAATGATATTAGAACAGACTATGCCTGGCTCAAAACCATAATTGTATTTTTAGTATCTTTTCCTTTAACATGTAGGAAAAATAAAGGCAACTCCATGGTGTATTACAAGCCTTGTCAATCAAGCGCTCTAACGCCTAGCAATAAAGGCTACTGTTTAAAAACCAGAAGGGAGACATGATACACTGCTAAATAGGAGATGTCTCTTGATATGGACTGTGGGTTTCTGATGTTTCTCCTGCCTTCCCCTTAGCTGTGGTCCCTCCCCGCACCCATCCTTCCTCCACAACCGCAGCTTTTTAAGGATAAACTAAATTTTTATGGCATACTCTGACACTTAGCCTCAATAACTAACTTCCCATCTGCATGGTTCAGCTCTGCCACGGCCCCTGGTTCACTCTCGTGTGGTTTTTCCCCAATCTCTTGATAGAGCATGTCTTCATGCATTTTGAACGTTGCTCTGAGGGCTGCCATAAATCCCCTCTTCTCCGAAGCCGCACTCCCACAACCTCAAAGCACGCATCTCTCCAGTCAAGCGGATGCAGGTATAACCATGACTTGCCAGAGATAGTCTGGCTCAGGCTGGAGAAATTTGGGGTTTAATTAGAATCACTCCCAGATGCCAAAGGTTTGACAGGGAGGTCCCTGGGGTAAAGGGCTGAACGCCCAAGGTGGTGGTAAGCACCATGGCCGCTGTGAGGCAGTGCTGGGCAGTGGTCCACATGCTCCCATTTGGACAGGCTGGATCAGCGGGCTGAGGCCAATGGTATGAGGTTCAATAAGGCCAAGTGTCAGGTTCTGCACTCGGGTCACACCAACCCCATGGACACTACAGGCTTGGGGAGGAGTGGCTGGAAAGCTGCCTGGCAGAAAAGGACCTGTGGGTGTTGGTCAACAACCGGCTGAATATGAGCCAGCAGTGTGCCCAGGTGGCCAAGAAGGCCAACAGCATCCTGGCCTGTGTCAGGAACAGTGTGGCCAGCAGGACTAAGGAAGCCATCGTCCCCCTGTACTCGGCACTGGTGAGGCCCCACCTTGGATACTGTGTCCAGTTTTGGGTCCCTCACCACAAGAAAGACATTGAGGTGCTGGAGCGTGTCCAGAGAAGGGCAACAGAGCCGGTGAGGGGTCTGGAGCACAAGTCTGATGAGGAGCAGCTGAGTGAACTGGGATTGTTCAACCTGGAGAAAAGGAGGCTGAGGGGAGACCTTCTTGGTCTCTACAGCTCCCTGAAAGGAGCGTGTAGCGAGGGGGGGATCGGTCTCTGCTCACAGGCAACAAGTGATAGGACAAGAGGAAACAGCCTCAAGTTGCCCCAGGGGAGGTTTAGGATGGATATTAGGAAAAATGTCTTCATCAAAAAGGTGATCAAGCATTGGGACAGGCTGCCCAGGGAAGCGGTTGAGTCCCCATCTCTGGAGGTATTTAAAAGACGTGTAGACGTGGTGTTGAGGGATGTGGTTTAGTGGTGGACCTGGCAGTGTTAGGTTTATGGTTGGACTCGATGATCTTAAGGATCTTTTCCAATGTAAATAATTCTATGAGTTGATAAACCTAAACCCCTCCATGCTCCACAGCTCCACCTGGGCTCCCACAGCCGTGTCACCGTTCCCCTTCCCAGCGAGGGGGGATCAGCCGTCAACCGGTGCCATTCACTGTTGCAAGCTCAACCTTTGGACGTGCATCGATTCCCCTCTCCAGGGCACGGGCAGACAGGCTGCCTGTTGCAGACGTGGTTAGACATTGCTGATAGCTCCCCACAGCTCGGCTACAAGCTCTAAATGCCTCCCTTGGGAAACGTGTCACTTGAGCATTTATTTGCTCATCGGTTTCCCGTTCCTTTAGCATTCTCCGGTCTGCCGCCCGCACCACGCACTGCTCTGGCAGACAAGACGAGTCCCTGTCGTTGCGGCTGCCTTTCCCTTCTTTACATAAGTGAGCTTTAATGCTCTAACTTTGGGCTGTTCATGCAAATCCTTTCCATTAAAAAATAAATGCCGGAGAACCCAGAAGAGACCCCAGACTGTGCCTCTGGAAACTCACCCCCAGCGGCAGAATCCCATTTCCTGAGTCAGAGCCAATTTTCTCTCCATTGTACCACTTTTCCACAGTTTCATCCCGTAATTGCTAACATGGAGCTTTTCATCCATGCTTTGAAAACACAAACCATATGACACTGGATCTCTTTTATCCTCCCAGGTAGGATGAAAACCAAACACCTCTTGGATATTGAGAATAAATTTTCAGTTTATCAGTCTAAACCAAGACCACAAGTCCACAGTTTCTCCTGTATTCCCCTTCGCTTCCCAGACAACACTTGTGCCTCCCCAGCACCAAATTATTTCCTTTGTCTCAGAAAGTTGCTCTGTGACACCTCCCCTCCCCTCCAAAGGACAGAGCAGAACAGAAGCATCACTTCACACTTCTCCTAAGCTAAATAACACTTTTTGTGGTCCTTCAAGTTCACCTTTCCCTAAATCCTCCGTCTGTGTATGCTTTCTCTGTCTTAGCTTCAACCACACTCCCGGGAACACTTCCCAGGATTGCATTTCCCATTGCACGACCAAGAATATTTCCCTTTCCATTGTTTACTATCTCCTTGAGGTCTTGTAGGTTGACACCATTCCTCTGTTCCACCAGCCCTCTTCTCTCCCTTAATGCATCCAGCAGCCCCCAAGCTCACCACTGCTTCGATGAAACATAAGGTCGCCGACACCAGACGATGCTGATGGGAACAGCGATGACAGAGATGCTCTTGTATTGGTGACTGCGTTGGGAGTTTGTGGGTTACAGACGGAAGCAAAAGCAACTATGAACACAGGACACAGAGGACTGCAGCGGTGCTCAGGTTTTGCAATGTGTGTTTTTTGGGAAGGTGTCACGCCGGCATCGCTGGTGAGCCAAACCACCTCTCTACTCACATAAAAGCAGCCCCAGGAGCAGCACCCCTCTGGAGTCCCCATCCATCTTGCTGTTTCCCAATACACTCCATCTTCCCCTCTCCTGGAGAAACTGCCTTCAAAAGGGAGAAGGATCTTTCATCTCAGTGACCACCTCAGTCCCTGGCCCCTGCTCAAAAGCAGCCAATTAGGCGAACAAAAGCAAGCATTATAACGCAAGCCCCTCGCTACCCGGCTCATTGCTGTAAGGAGCCGCTCGCTAAAATCCTTTTTTTTTTCCCCACCCTGTGAATATGGGTGAAATTCTCCCCACGCCCAGCCACTCTGCAGACGCATCTTTATCTCTCTGCAGGCTCCTCGGCTCATCCCCACCCTCATCCGCGCAACCCGTGTCCTTCCCGGAGCTGCCCTCCATCCTCTTCCTCCTTTGTGAAAACAGAATCAAAGTAACTGTTTAACAAATCAGCCATTACCTTCTCCCATGTCACCAATTCCCCGCTATCATTTCGT
Organism: Pluvialis apricaria; assembly: GCA_017639485.1. Taxonomy (NCBI): domain Eukaryota; kingdom Metazoa; phylum Chordata; class Aves; order Charadriiformes; family Charadriidae; genus Pluvialis; species Pluvialis apricaria. The sequence continues at coordinate 6,364,135 of CM030024.1, forward strand.
AATTGGCCAATTTTCTCTTTTACCTTCTCTCTGCTCTGAATACGTCTCGGGAAGCTCTGATTGTGTGTTAAAATACCCTCCCTAATTCACTGCTCAATATCTCTTTCTGCTCTTCTAATTGCCCTTTTAACTTGCTTCTAATTTTTTTATAAATCTCCTAATCCTCTTCCTGCACAAGTTGTTTACACGCACCGGAGAATGTATATGTATTAGCAGATGTTCCTGGGTAAATAATGCACAAAAGAATATTACTGCTTCACGCAAGCTGCAATTACTGCTTTCCTCAGAATAAGCCCTGTTTAACCCTCCTATTTAGGGCACACGCCCCTGCTCTCGCTGCACATCTTCAGGCTATTTCACTCCTGCTGCAGAACATTAACACCACCAGCTCCACCACGGCTCGCTCGCTATCTTCCAGAAAAAAAAGAATTTAAAAAAAAAAAAAAAAATCAAAGGATAAAGGGAATGGTACAGTTATGTTCCAACAAATCTTCTTTTTTTTTCAGGAGCACAGCTAGAAGAAACACAACAAAATAGCTACATGACTCGAACACAGTGGCACAACCCCAAGTAATAAACAAATTTGATAGTCTCGGTGCTTTTGATTTATGGACAGCTTACTGCGCTCCCCGCTCTCAGGGAGTCGGTTGTCACAGCCCTTGTGCCGCAGACAGGCAGAGGGTCAGGCTGGCGTTGTTTGCCATCCGCTTTGTAAAAGACTTCCTAAAATTACTCAAAATTTCCTTTCTCTTTTCCATTTCTTCTCTCAATTCGTTTGCGGTCTCCTCCTCACAAAACACTACAGCACCCGCCAGATGCTTTGAATTCTATTTTCCAGCTAAAGGGTGATGCTTAATCAGGGGGTTTGAAGTTACACGTCTCATTCTTCCCCTCTGCTCTGCTCTGGTGAGACCCCACCTGGACTACTGTGTCCAGCTCTGGGACCCCAATATAGGAAAGAGACGGACCTGTTGGAGCAGGTCCAGAGGAGGCCACAAAGATGATCAGAGGGCTGGAGCAGCTCTGCTATGAGGAAAGGCTGAGAGAGGTAGGGCTGTTCAGCCTGGAGAAGGCTCTGGGGAGACCTTATTGAGACCTTCCAGTACCTAAAGGGGGCCCACAGGAGAGCTGGGGAGGGACTTTTTCCAAGGGCATGTAGTGATAGGATGAGGGGCAATGGATTGAAACTGGAAGAGGGGAGATTTAGATTAGATATTAGGAAGAAATTTTTCATTCTGAGGGTGGTGAGGCACTGGAACAGGTTGCCCAGAGATGTTATGGAAGGTCCATCCCTGGAGGTGTTCAAGGCCAGGCTGGATGGGGCTTGGAGCAACCTGGGCTGGTGGGAGGTGTCCCTGCCCAGGGCAGGGGGGTTGGAACGAGATGGTCTTCAAGGTCCCTTCTAATCCAAACCATTCTATGATTCTATGATTCAGATGAAAATGCTCGGGTTATTGCCCAGGGAAAGTGACCCTGGGTCCAGGCAGAAGTCAGTGTTTTGCAACCCAACGCTCCATCTTGCTTGGGGAACGAAGGCATCACGGGTACCGGGAAGTTCCAGGAGATGGGGGCTATTTTGTACTTACAGCCAACACTTATGGAGGCACCTTGTTTTTGCTTAAATACCAAATCATGATTAACAATAACGTTCTGGCCACTAGAACACCTCTGGGCACAGTGTCCACCTCTGTCACCTCCATCCTCCCAAAACCAGGTCCTGCTACACCCCGCGTGGCTGCCTGCACCCGCACTGAGCATCGTGCCTGCCTGCAGCCGCCTGCCCCAGCCTGCCCAGGGGACAGAAGATTTAAAAAAAAAAAAAAAAATGGAGAGGGAGGAAAACCAAAATCAGGCGGAAACAGTAAAAGCTCACCTCCTGCTTTTCAGAGGCTGCACGGCCACGCAAGGTCAAAAGCAAAACACTTTTATTAAAATACAAAATTGTTCCTATGACAGACTGCGGATTTCCGAGGCCGTTATGGAATAACAAAACTTTTGGCTATTTGCTGACTCGCCCGGAAAGATTTCCATTCCTTCCCCGCGTCAGTACACTTTATTTCCCAGAGAAGCAGATCCCACTCCCAGCAAGGGCTGCCGTCCCCAGAGACAGATTTTGTTTGCTTCCATTTGAGCCGCACCAGCGTCCTTTGATCCCCCTCCGCTCCGTGGTTCCTGCGGGCAGGTATCGCAGCATCCTCGGCACAGGACTTTGCGCTGCACCTTCCCCACCTCGCAGCCAAGATTTAACACCTCTACTTCAAGCCTACCAGCGTGACTTGGGTTGGTTTTTTTTTTTCCTACAGACCTAGTGAAACTTCTCGCAGACCTGGTTTCTCAATAGTGCATACAAATTGCTCTCCCTGGAAAAGGTTTTCATAGTTATTCCCTCAGTCAATCCTTCTACAGCTAAAATATCCTGTAACTAAAGGTTTCGGTTTCTCACAGGTCTGCTCTAAGGAAGCGTTTCTGGGTGGGCTGTCTCATGGACTGCCTTGCATGCCCTCATGTCCTCAGAATAAGCCCTGTTTAACCCTTCCAGGAGTTCACAGAGTATCTGTATTATTTTCAACTCATGTCTTAACCGCATATTCTAAAATATAAAAATTAGAAAAAGGAAAACATAAAAAGAAAAGCAGAGCGACCCTTTTGGCACGTACCCTGCCAAAGGGTCCTGGGAAGGACCAAACATGCAAAACCCAAACACCATCGGCACACAGAATTGGCTGCCTGCAGGGTACCATTTCCCAGCCCTGTGTGCCCTGTCCCCAGGGAGAATCCCTGTCCTGGAGAGACCTTATCATGTCTTCAGGGGTTCCTGACAGAAAGAGACTCTGGGACACTTGCTCCTCTCCAACTCTTACACTAATGCTTTTCTAAAGGGGAAGCAGCCCCGCAAAGGAGAGCGGCACGCGGAGCGGCAAAACCTCATCCTTGCCGTCGTGAGAAGACTTCTCAACTCCTTCCTGCATCTACTTAGCACGTAGAAAGCAAAAGGAAACAAGAGAACACACACATATGGAGCCCCCGTCAAATCTGAACTAAATATACCACGGGATGCTAACAGCCTGCCTCGACTTGCTGGTGCTTCAGCCGGCGCGGCAGGACCCCGACCACCGGGGTCACCGGGCAGCTGGAAGGGTTTTCCACAGAGCAAACATGGGAAACCTCCGAAATCCCCCTCCGCACGCTCTGTGAGCACCGCTGCCGGCACAGCACTGCCCTGACACTGTGCTGCAAGCATCCAGATGACGAAGGCGCGCCGGGAGACACGGGGCAGCCCTGCCTTACAGCATCTCTTCTGATGCTCCATCAGCCCACGCGCTTGTAGGAGCCCCTTCCCCGCAGCCCCCGAGCACGCTGGGTGGGGAGCAGCGCTGGGACCGGCCAAGGGCATCTGCGTGCGTGAGCTGCACAGCCCGCCGAGGCTAAGGAAGCACTCGCCATCAACCAGGTGGATCTCCAGGAAGGGAGATGGGAACTCTCAAGATTAAAACAGGGAGAGAGGAGGCAGGCGCACGGGAGAGGCAGGAGCAGCAGGAAGGAGAGCATACGTGCAGGCTGGAACGGATGCGTTCAGCCTTGTCAAGGGGGGGAAAAAAAAAAAGAAAAAAAAAAAGGGAAAGGTGGTCATATTTGACTCAAGAATGAAGGAAAGCCAGCTGAGAAATTATTAGAGGCAATTATGTGAGCAGAGTACGTGAAAAGTAATCCCAGCTGCAGGGAGCGGGGCGGGGGGGGAAGGAAGAAATCACGATGTGATTCAAGGGGGCCCAAGAGAAAAAGCGCAAGAGCAGCGATGACCTGGTTTGCAGATGGATCCATTTCTATTTCTGCTGGATGCTGAAGCCGAGCCTCATCCAGCGCACTCGGCTCTCCAATGGCTTGCGTGACTTCTTCCCTGACTGGTGCAAGTGTCAGGCACGTGCATGTACCGCGCGTCATCTGGGAATCATATTTGCCTTAACAGTCTGCACAAACGCAAGTGCAAACAAGAATTCACTATTAACATGAACCGTTCTCCTTCCAGCGGAACTGTGTTTTTTAGTCCAGCACTATTCCCTGTCCCCAGGTGTCAATATTTGTGACATACACTAATCACTTTATTACTATTTTCTCTCTTTCTTAATTTTTCACATCTTTGGCAATAAAAGCTAATCCATTGTGCTGATTCCGATAATTTCGAGTCATGCACTAAATACAGCAATTCTCAAATAGATTTTTTTCTTTCCCCCCTGCTGTGTAACTTCCCCCAAGTTACAGTATATACAGAAAAACCAACAACAGCTTCAAACACCAGGGCAAGAAAACAAAAAGCAGTTCCTACATCAAGTCAGATCCCAGCTCCTCAGGCTTCCAGCACATCTCAACACAGAACTAGAGCAAAAGGGCAGATTATTTAAAGCCATTGCATGTAGGCCAATTTTCACTGCAGTTCCTTTTGGCTCTGATTTTCAGGCCCCAGTGGAGTGGTGAAGTCATGAATAAATGCAAGTAAACTGAGCTTATCCACTCTTATTTTGAGCAGTGGAGTTTACTCGCCTCATGCTGCTTCAGCTGGAACACCAAAAGGTAAGTTTAAAGGGAAAAAAAAAAAAGAGGGGGGGGGAGCGGGGGATAATCTACCGCTGCCCTCGCCTACCGACTCAGCGAGTCCAGCACGGAGTAAAGGCAGGGCCGGGATGCTGCCGAGCTGCGGCGTTTCATGCTCTGGGTATTGAACGTCCACGGTTATCTCCTGGTGCTGAGGAAGGGCTGGATTTGGTCCCCCACTGTGTGATGGGCAGGGTGAGGCTCCCCGTGCCCCCCGCCACGCAGGAGGGATTTACAGCAGGTCCTACCTTAAAACGCCACACGCAGAAAGCCTCATTTGAGGAGAAGACATCCTCAGATGATATTCTCCATCAGAAGGCAGTGTTTGGTGGAGGAGGGCTGGATTTTTCACTGCAAACTACATTACAGCCTTCCAAAGTGAAAAACAAATAGAGCAAATGTTTGAGAGTTTAAGAGGTCGCCATTAGTCCCAGAACACTTCACCTGGCCAGCAGCGTCCTTCCAATTAACAAAGCAGGACCCAACGATGCTCACCTGAGGACTCTCCCCAGGGACATGGCAAGCTGAAGACGCTTTCAGAGCTGGCTGACTACAGCACTGCAATGGTTGTGTAATGAATTAAATATGCTAAATACCGTATTCCACTCCTCGGAGCTGGGACCATACTTGCCCCCTCACCTGGTTGGTACGACCTACGAGGTCCTCTGAGCTCTGCCCAAGAGTGGCAGAGCTTGCGGAGACCCACGTAGACAGAATCTGAAGTCTACAGAGATAAATCCATTATGATTATCACATTAAGGAAAAGAAAAAAAAAAAAAGGAAAAACACCCTGCAATTTTATCTCCCTGCAAGCATCCCTTCCGCTTAGCTTTGACCATCGCGGAGTGACTGCCACACTCGTCTCCTTGTGGCCAAAACAGCAGCAAGAGCCAGTTTCTTCAAAGTTAAAAGAAAATAATAATAATGGAGTCCCCACATTCCTGCTGTGTTTATAAAGAGATGTTTTCTTCCTGAGCTATACAGCATGGCGGGCTTAATCTGAAATTTCTTTTTAATCATAGCGGGAGTCCCAATTAACGTGTTGGGTAATCGTTCAAGTAGAACTGGAGTTTCGCAGCTGCAGCGAGGCAAGGAAAGGCACAGGATCAGGGTACCAGGGGATGGGCAGGGACCGGGAGCACACCCCGGTGCCACCAGCAGCTTCGCACCCTCCCCGAACCACGGATGAGCTGCCGGGGAGCCGGGGCAGCTTCCCCCCTGCTGCGAGATTAACACGCAAACAAGTCCCCAAGCTCCTCAAGCATCGGGGATGCAGCAGCTCCAAGAAAAACCACATGGCGAGAGCCACCGCACTGGCACGCCGTAAAACGCCGAATTGCTTTTACATGCACCTTCCCAAAGGAGGGAGGGGAAAAAAAAAAAAAACCAACACCATCACAGTCGCTCCTGCCTTAATCTGCAGGCGTGTAATCCAACACATGTGCTTCCAGCGCGCAGGCGGGGAGGGGGACCTGGCACTGACCTACTTTCTTTTGTTGCTGGAAGTGCTGATCTCTATGCAGAATGCAGTGAGCAGGCAGAAGCTGTCATTAGGGGTCTGGCTTCCCCTCTGCCTTACACCAACTCCTTACATCACTGCAATCACCAATTCCAGCCCAATTACTCGCAATTTACACCAGGCCCGGCAACAGGACGCTCTGACCTCATCCCGCCTGCGAGCAAAGAAAATCGCCGTCTGTCACGCAGCGGAGTTTGGCCGTGCAGGGGGGTTACCTGCAGCCTCGGTAGCTAAACGCTATACTTACCCGGAGGATGCTGCTGCGGTCGGCATAGCCCAATAGCTGAAACCAAAGCAGCATGCAGATGGCTTTACTAAGTATATTTTTTTATTATTATTTTTCATTCACAAGGAAGTTGGGTCCAAGTTCGGCACCGCACTGACCTGGAAAGCAAAGCTCTTTAAAATTCAAACGTATACACCTAGGGTGGATCTCATCGGCAAGCGTTACAAAAAAATACGGGCACACACAAGCTCTCAAACACACAGGCTTCCTTCTTCAGATATAACAGGTCCGGCACATGCCGCCAACCCTCCTCCAGCTCTCCCCGCAGCATCTCCTGTTAGGATGCTGAGCCGCAGCCCTGAGGTTTGGGAGTTACAGGCTCACTGCAGTCACTGGGGCTTGTATAAATTGGTCTTCAGAGAAAACTAACTCCATCGCCTTATGCAAAAACACTCCTTAGTAACCTACTAAAGAGCTTCCCCTGAATTTCTCTTCCCTCTGCTCCCAGGTACCTGGGTAAAATGTACTGCCTTGATTTTGCAGATTTGGAGATAAAAGGACGGTTATGTTTAACTCGCATCCTTCAGACCTCGTAAGGCAGTTATTTGAAACGAGCCTTCTCTTCTGCCATGGCTTAAGAATGGACCATTTTAATTGATTAGTGTGCCCATTATGGATAAGCAGAATAACAGCCTTGCAATTGAACTTAGGTCCTTGAAATGCAGAAAGACATCAGCCTGCAGTGCATTTGCAAGCCTCAGGGGCTAATTTCTGCCCTTCCTGCTGCTCCACTCTCTCAGTCTGGGATTTACCTAAGCACACTGGATGCGTCTCCACACCAGGCGGAGGGAATTGCTTTGCATTGACGTTCAGTCAACAGATTCTAATGATAAAACAATTTCAAATCCACACTTTGATTAAAATCAAAGCCATGGAAAAATCATGCTAAGGTTCATCTAATGAATTTTCTTTCCCAGACTTTAGCAGAAGCCTGCCAGGGACTAAATCCAAGGGGGTAAAGCTAAATTTGATAGTCTGATAGTCGTCTTCACCCCAACTCCTAGACCAGGGTTAGCAGTATAAATAAATCTGGCGTGGCCACCAAGAAAATAATCCTATCTATTTAGCAGCCACAGTCTACTGGGGAGAGGATAAGAGGCATTTGAAGACAAAAACAACAATCTCAAACTGTATATATATGAAATTAAAGGATGTAGGTAATTAATTGTTTGATAAGATAATAAAATCTGGACTAAGCTTGGGCCATATGAGTCAGAGAAATAAGAGATAGAAAATATGTTCATCACTCAGTCCACCTCTTTACCAACACATATTTTCTAGCATTTGTCCAGTGTAGGTTTTGTTTTGTTTTTTTAAGTCAATGAATCAACTTTTTTGATATTCAGCCCAATGCCAAACAGGAGCTATTGGCATTTGCCGAGGATGAATAACCAACTAGTAACGGTGCAGTCTCGTGAGATGGTCCAGGAAAATCCTGGGAGAGGTTTCCCCGGGACACAGCCAGCTCCATCACGCTACCCCTCTGCTTTCTAAAAGAACATATATACCTACACATATATCTTGTTACACCGACCGCCGACGATAGCCACCCATCCTTCGCCTCTCCGCTGATGCTTTTTTGCCTGCTGCTCCCATCTCCCCTAAATACCAAGTGACTTGTTTTGAGAAAGCTCATCTCTCCCGGCACCCTTACCTCACTCTTAGCAACCTTCTATTTAAAGTCACAATCTGTTGCAGCAAACCAGCTTAGGAGTATATAAACAAGCTGTTATGACCCCGCTGCAGGAAGGGGAGGAAATGGCCTATGCTTTAAAGTCAGCTGCCTTCAATAATTAGAAGCAAGTAGACAAACATGAAAGCAATGACGCTTCAATGTTCTGTTATTTAAAGGGTACACCGGCCCTCAAGTCCCTCGTTACCACCCAGGTATGCAGACCCAATGTAATTAGTCAAGCAAAGAAGAGTGTCACCTGCCACGGGAGGGGGTCACAAGCTTTTTCACCATCGTTGTTACTGGAAGTAGCACAATGGGACTTTGTTTTTGTTTTTTTTTAAACCAGTCTTTGTTTCTTAGCATGCAACATCAGCTGCTTCTCACATCAGAAACCCCCAAAGGTTTTTATTAGTCCTAATGCTCTACAGAAGAATTAAGAGGTAACAGCACATATGTTCCGCTCTGCCCCAAAGAGTTGGAAAGGGAGGAAAATTAGCTCTTCTGCAGTGATACAGCTAAGCGTGTACGCCTTGCTTATACCATCGTCAGCTGTTAACGAAGTGAACACACCTATGCACAACGCTCCCCCTTGGCAAAGGAGCAGTCTCTGCGTTATTGGCCTGAGAGGGGGAAGATAAAGGTCCCCATAAAGAGCAATGGGAGCGTTTCTTTTGGAGCTGTCAGTAGAGGAGACAGTCTCCTTGCGGAAGGCAAAGCGGGGGCTCTGCTTTATTCCATCTCCCAGATGGAAAGTGGAGAAAAAGGCAAAATCAGCACTAACATCACACCTGGGAAGCTTACAGTGCTGCGCGGTTTAAAACTGAACGGGGCACACATCTCCCATTAGGCTGTCTTGACATTACACTCACAAATAACCCTCAAGTGCTTTTAGGGTAAAAGCCTGAAACTTGTTTGCTGAGGGACTCGTTCGCATCAACATCTCCTGAGCAGGGAGCCGACTTCTTCAAAGCATCACTCTTTAGGGAAACACAACGCCAAGGAGAGCCGGCACTCAGCTCTTCCAGGAGAGATTAAAGAGGAAAATTAGCAAAGCTACAGTTTATACCCATACCAATAAGAGCAGACGTTTACCACCACTTAAATAATTAAAAAGATTTTTCACTAGTGACCAGGTTGTCACTGACTCATCTCGCAGCCACCCATGGATGCAGGCAGCGGAGCGACGGCTGGGGGCTGGCACAGGGCTCTGCTCCCCGGGGATGCTGCAGCCCCAGTGATCCCAGCACAGCGAGCTGCAGCGATGGAGGAGGAAGGAGAGAGGAGGAAGAAGGGAGGCGAGGAGGAAGAAAGGCTGGAGGAAAAGCTCCCTCCTTTTCCCGGGAATCTCTGACATGATTTCTTCTGGGATGGGACCCAAGGTTTGTTTTGAACAATTTTTAGCTCGACCATGTAATACCGACTACATTAAAATGCTGAGACTTTGGGAGCAATTATCCCAAAAAATAGCATGTCAGGCAGCGCAGTGCAAGTAGGCAATTAGGCTGCATGTTAAGAGGCAGAATCCAGGCATTAGCACACAAGCCAGCGCGCGCGGGATGCGTACTGCATTTAGTGTATTTACAACACATGACCTAATAGTAAAAGCAATAATTAGCTACTATTAATACCAATGGAAGAAAATAGAGGGAAAGGGAAGCCGCATAGCTAAACACAAGTTATTTATACAGAGGTGGCTAATGCAAGCCAGGAGTAAAGATGGCATGGTGTCGCCGTGCGAGTGTGCTCATCCCAAGCCCCAGCCACGGAAAGGGGGGGGACGGGATGGTCCATGGATGAGGGAGGGTCTTTGGAAGCCTCTTCAGCTGCGTCACGGGCACTCCAGGCTGGAGGAGGCGGATTTGAGTCCCACCTACATCGCCACTCCAGGTACCGAGCTCGCACGTAATAGCCGCTTCCCATGGAGAACCTCTCCCAGACTTTCCAAATGAGATTAAGTCACGCGCAACCTGCGGAGGGTAAAACAGAAGGATGACATGCCCTTTCCCCCTTTTTACTTATCCAAAATATTTCCAGGCGGTCGGGCAAGGCAACAACCACGATGATGCAAAGCAACAACCGCACCGTCTCTTAGAGCAAGAAACAGGACCGGCTCAAAGCTTTTGTTAGAGAGAAGAGGGTGCTTTCATAATACAGCCCTTTGTTCTGCCGGAGGAATTCAACCGCTATAAATTCATTCCCCTGGTAAATGCAGCAGTTATCAGGCATTTTACCACGGGATTCCTGGTCTCCTAGTGAAGTTAAATGCAGTGCCATTACGGCAGCACTTTAACGTGTAAATATTACATTCCTGGTTCTTTAGGAGATGTTCATTTAGTGAAATAAAATCCTGCTAGTAAAACACCTGATCAAACCCTTCAGCTGAACTGGCCCAGTAATTGCTCTAGGACTGGAGGGAGTCCAATGACTGGTTGCAATTTATGACCACTTTAGAAAAAAAAAAATCTACCTTGAAGCATCCGCTAAGGAGTGAGTTGTGGATGAGATCATGGAGTACATTTACATCGCAGCTTTCTATAACGTTAAGTGGCCACTAATTCGTGCTGAATCCCTTTGTAATTCTGATGGAATCGCATCTGACAATCACATAAATAGCAAAAAAATTCCTCAGGAATAATGTTACTACAACGAGGAGTAAAAGGCAAAGGAATGATTCATCTTTCATGGTGAGACATGCCCTTTTCTATCATCTCTACTCACCCAAAATAATTTGCCCAGCCCAAATTTCACAGCCAGGGCTGACAGACACAGAGTTGTAAAGGGGTCACTCTCCTGAGCCACAACCAAACCACAGTTGCAGTTTGAGGGAAATACTGCTAAAATATGAAGCTGTGAGAAAGCATAAAGACAATTAAGCAACAAGATGAGCTGCCTGAGGGAGGCTGCAGGAAAACCTTGATGAAGATTTCACTGCAGGCAGGGGGCTGCATTAAATGACCATCATCTCCACTGTTATTAAAAATCCAAGGGTCATGGTTGGAACTGACCAGAGAGAGGGGATGCAGAATACGACCGCTTTAACCCTTTCAATTCAGCATGGAGAAGCACGATTAGAAAAGGGGAGGGGGGAAAATATCAACAATTCAGGAAAAAAACGGAGAGTCATAATCATATTGGAAGCCCACAGTCCAGCTGGAGATCTGTAAAATGGCAGACCCGAGTTCGGAATAATGTCAAAGAGATGGAGTGGTGGGATCGATACAGATTTTAAGAGGTTTGGTGTTTTCTCCTTCCTGCAGTGAGGGTGCCTCCTCTCCGCACTCTGGAGCCAAGGAGTAAAGATGAGCTTAGGCTCTCTGCACCCCTTCGGCTCCAGAAAGCAAATGCACTCCTTCTGCCCTCCAAGGAAAGCGGTCTCATCACCCCCAGCAGCATAACCCCACTCCAAAAGGGCTTTATTAGAAAGGCCACAATGCTTTGGCGCTCGAACAGCACCAGAATTGAAACACCAGCTGAGCTCCACGGACAGCTTTGGAGACAGCGGGTTCCCCTCCTGCCTCCGCATCCTCCCCAGGAGAAGAAATGCCTGGGGAAGGCAGCGGGACATCTCCTCGTCTTGCTCCATGGACCCGAGAAGCCTGGACACGACAAAAAAGAAGCCATATCTTGACTGCCTCAATTAACCAAATAGCTTAAAACTTTGTTATTTGCCTGGCACCAGTAGAAACAGGGTCCATATGCTGAACTAGAACGAGAACTTGTTTGAGGAATCGCTGCCTCAACCCGCGAGATGCCAAAAGCCAGATGGGGGATTTCTAACAGCGCGAGGCCAGCTTAACGGGCAGGGGCAGCTACAGCACAGCCTGTTCCTGGAAGAATGCAGCAGTCACCAAAGCTCTGGGAAAGGGTTAAAACCAAAAGCGAGCAACTTTCTTATCATGCACTCCTTGCCTTCCACTAAATTAATGTCAGAATCAGAAATCAGACGACACTCCAGGCTGCCTGAAAATTGTTTTTACATTTCTAGTACGCCCGTGGCCAAAACCTAGACAATATACGTTCGGTGTGAGGTGATTATTTAATGAATTAAAGGAGCAGATACATTAAGAGGAGCTGAAGCTCTGTTCTGCTGTTCTCCTCCTGAACAAAGACCTCAGGACCAACCTCACCCACCGCTCCAACAGCAAGAGCATCACTGAAAAGATGACTGGCTGATGCCTCAACTCTTCTGGAAAGTAAATCCACCCTCCGTCTCTGGTTGAAGCTAAGTGGCACGGGTCTGATGCAAGGCAGCGGGACATACAACGTGAAGTTGCATCTTTAGATTCCCATTGGGTGCAATAATTATGGGTACAGAGTAGCAGCAGCATCTCTCCTTAAGGCTGTTAATAAAGTTCACCTTCACCAGCTAAGCCCATTCCTCTTTCCTAAAGACTGGAAGAGATTTTATAGCAGATTCATCACCTCCACCCTTTAATTCTATTTTTGGAGTCTATTGAACTTTTGCATATGTTGAAATGAAAAGAGTCTATATTAACACAACCACTTTTTTGTTACTGTAATGAGAGCCTTGAAACCACCACAAAGAGAAACATGCCTTTTAGCAGCTGAAACAAATTATTACAGCAACTGAGTCTTAAAAGGAATTTCAAGTAAAAATATAGTATTGCATGAAGTTGTTATGGCAACTGATGTTGTAGAGTAACTGCACTGGGGCAAGTTTTCCTCCTTCATCCTGCTCAGCAAAGTCTGGGAAAAACTTTGTGATAAAATTGTGCCTTAATTAGCCAAATAAGTCATAAATATAGCTTATCCCAAAATCCTTAACATTCCAGCCTCATGCAGTCCGTGTGCAGTTAGTCTACTAATGAGAAAATATATCTACTAAAGCCCCACTTACCATTAAAAATCCTATCCAATATTTTTCTAATACAATTTATCAATTTAAACACATTGCACAATGTAATATTCTGCAGCATTTCATTAAAATGATAAATAGCTATGGAAAAAACAAGGGATTAAACATACTGTAATGTAATCTAACAGTATTTAAACATAAATAAAAACTTAAACGTGGACGGGGAAGCATACCGTATTTGAGAGCAAAAAGAGCGCAAGTCCAGCTATGGCTCTCTGGATTGGAGTATTAATAGGACAGAGGAAGCGGGGCAATGAGAAATGACAGTCAACTTCAGAGGATATAAAATTTCCATTAGGCTTTGTTATAAGATTACATCAAAGCAGTTCATATGTTTTAATCTGGGGAAAGAGAAAGCAGCTACTTGGGGTCTGTGCCTGGGGGCTGCCTCTGTGTACTGAACCAGACAGTTTGCATAATGAACAATTTTTATTCAATCAGGATTTCAGCACAGATAGCTCCCACTCAATGGGATCTAGCACAAATGGGGTTGGAAATTGATGCTATTCTTCAAGCTCCACCTGCTGGCTCCGGAAGAAGCGCCGGTGGCTTTCCGAAGGGCCAGTTTTTTGGAGGGACACCAAGTTAAAATCCCTGCATTAAGTTATTGGGATAACAAAACAAAAAAAAAACCAAACACCAAAAACAAGACCAGCTTCTGCACTTCTTGCCTTTCCGAGTTTAAAAAAAAAAACACAAAACAACCACAAAACCTTCCCCCCCCCAAAAAAAACCCAAAATAAAAATATCCCCAACTCTAAGCTCATGTTTTTCTTGGGTTGTACCAATAATTTAGTTAATTTAAGTTTGCTTAGGCAGATCTCGAGCAGCAATAGTGCTCCTAGAGCAAAGGGGCACGAGCTGCCAAAATATGCCTGTTGGAACCCACCCGACCAAGGGAGCCGTCCTGTGCCCCAAGCGCAGCCAAAGGCGCAGAGCAGCCAGCGAAATCGTTCCATTTCGCCTGCGCCTTCTGCACGATAATTACTTATTTAAATTTCACGCTGCTGGTTGAGCCGTTAGAAAATGCACTATAAACAAAGGTGCCGTTATGCAGACAATAGCTGAGCCGGTCATTTTTAAAGACGGGCGCACGATGACTTATCTCCCAGGATGAGCAGCTCTTATGAGATAGCTGAAATGAGGTTTATAGCCTAAACCCTATTTCCAAGGGTTATTCCAGTGGCCGCGCTGCCGGATCACCTTCAGCTTTCGCAGCAGCGCGGAGCTCGCTTGCCCCGCTGCTGCAAACCGGGGTCGCTAACAGTTTTACGGGCTCTTCCTAGCCCAGCCAGCATGAAACCGTTTGCTAAATCCTTGGGTGATCATTTACGGGTTTCAAATACGCACCTGGTAATTCAGAGTTAATTACCACGGGCATATTTGAGCCATTTCTGCCAGCACCTCTGGATTCTGCCTATTGATTAGGCACTGCGGCTGCTCTCCGGCTCTTAGAGAAACTGTTGCAGTGAATTTAGCTTCCTGCCGGAATCGGGTAGGCTTTGCTTCTGACTGGCACCAAATCCCTTCTTCCTATTTCCAGAAGAAAAATAGCTACATTTTAATCTAGACCTTCCAAGCTCCTGCCATGCCCGTGACGTCCTGAATGCAGAATTACTGCTTTCGCTGGTTTTTGCTCATTTGTCTGGTTGGTGTATCTCACCCCCAGTACTTTTTGAATCAATCCAGAAATATTCTTTTATCAATTCGCCTGACAGCGATCCAACAAGAAGGGCATGTTGGAAGATGACGCTAATCCGGAGAGGCTATTCTTCAGTCGGAGCGTTCATGAAGTTTAATGAACTATTGGCAGAAAGGGACTTCTGTAGGGCAATTAAAACTTGCTTCTGCGAGACACAAAATGCCACAACTAAAAGTTAACTGTGCCAAGCAGGGGAGTTGGATTAGCTGAAGGAACACAAATTGGTGAGAGAAGCCACTTCCTTCCCCCCTCCTCCCCTCCCCAAGCCTTATGCATTAAGCAAAGCTGAAATAATGAATATGCATCGCAAGGTGTTTGCTACAAGCCTACTTCGAAAGCGCAGAGCCAGGAACTCCTGGAAGGGGGATTTATGGGTGCAGTCACACACCACTGGCACACTACGTTCTGCAAGCGTCAATTGGGATGAATGCCACCCCCCCCCCCGCTGTAAGCACTTAGCACCCACCACAATAAACTAAGGTGTAGAAGCAGAGTCTAAAGTTTATTTACAGGAGCATCCCATGGGGGGAATGCTAAATCATCCACTGAAGGTTTGGTAAATTCAATGCAAAACCTCATCTGGGAGAGGGGACGCAGTGCATCTCCTGCCCTTCATGCTGTTGCAGATGAGATACCACCAAAAGTCCTCGAACTGCTCAAAAGAATAGGCGGCAAAGCATGGGAATAGGTTGCTGCTTGGGGACCGGACCCGTCATTAACACCAGGTGACATCTCATTAGTCATAGGGAAAGACACAAACAGGGATCATTAAAATGTTGTGATCTTTTACCAATTTTGTTAACGGGGGGGGGCGGAAATTAAAAAAAAAAATATCAGAAATTAAGTATTAACGTTTCAAAAAGAAATTAACATTCATTGCTTTATCTTTTCATATTTGTTTCTAAACACAGTAATTAAAACTCTAATCAAAATAGATACTCCTTTTCTTAAAAAGAAAAAAAAAAGTTGCTCTTTTTCTTAACTTTTGCTTAATAATGAGCATGCTCTCCACTGTCCGATACAAGACTAAAAATATAATGAGAGCAAGTTGAGCAGAGCTTTCTACAAGCTGAAGGCAGCTCCTGGAGCTTTAGCATCAGCAAGAGCGGCGGTGATACAGGCTTCCTACTGCAAAGGCTGGCGTAAGGACTGATGCTCAAGGCCACGTCCACTGACGGGTGGTATATTAATGCCGGTTCTTTCTTCAAACCCTGTAAGTCTGTATTGCTTCATGGGAGAGGTTTGAAAATTAAGATTTTTTTTTTTTGTCTTCTTAATCTCTTTGCAGAAGCTGTACACTTAGTGACGGCACAGAAAATAGGTTACAGCTCACAATAAGCTGAATGAGTTAAATCAGAATCAGGCAAGTACGCTGACAGCCAGTTATTGCGACTCTTAAGCTTACGGGCCAAGGTATGAGTACGAAGGAAACTGCCGTATCAAGTCAGATAAAATGAATACGTTGGCTTTGACTAGTCTATAAGGAAGGGTCAAAGTATTGGCTTGCTGGTGGGACCTATTGCCAACATGGAATGACTGGCTGAAGCAAAGAAGGACTGACATTACTTCTCCAAATTATAAATTCTGCTTCCCAATCTATCTGAATGGATTAACCTCAAAACATGAGATCCGGAATTTAAAGATTCAGAATTCAGAAGCTATTATGAGTCAAGAGCAGGAATTAGCATTCAAGTTATAAATATGCTCTAACAAACTGACAGGAGTCGGCTTGCTGTTCCTTCCCTTTTTTGAAGATGGTGGCATCAGGCTCGCGATATTTAGAGATACAAACCTAGAAGTGATTTTCACATCCCAGCTGGATGTTAACAACATGGCTTGTTGGAAGAACACCGCTTCTCGTCTTCTAACCGGTGCTACTGTGCACAAAGCCATTACAGTGAGGGAGGGCGTTCCTTCTCAGCACAGGGGATGGGGTTTGTCCGAAGAAAAAGCACTTTCCCAGGATGGGAGGCTGTGGGATGCCACCGTGAGCTCCTACAGGTCCTCACCTACCCAAAAGACAGGCAGAAGAGAGGCAGACACAAGCACGCCCTGAATAAACAGGAGCCACTAATATCAGAGAAAGTCTCCAGGCAGTAAGTAATGAAGGCACTAAATAACTGTACCCGCTATTCGGATTTTCTGCCAAACATTAGCCAATTTAAAAGGCAGCAAGAGGCCTTTTACACAGAGAGAATTTCTTTGAGCGCCGACTTAAAAGCTGAAGTTTGGCAGGAAAGTGTCTGAGAAGGATGGGGGAGAGGTAAAAGCCAATTTTACCTGGTAATCTGCTACACTATTTGTGTCCTACCCAGACCACACTTCATGCATTACGAATACGCTGCAGCTCTCCCCTGCGCTGGGGTAGCGGAGAAGCTAATGGTTTCTATTACAGGCGGGTGCGGAAGGTGGCTGTGGCATGCACATCTGTCTGTAAAATAGATGTTCGCTTCGGAAACTGCCGAAACACCTTCGTTCCCCAGCAAACAGGGACGGCAGCGGAGCTTTTCGGGCCCCCTCCCGGTGACAGGCAGGTGATTGACAGGGCTCGGAGCTGGAAGCCGGCACGTGCTCCCACTGTAAATAGTAATGCTTAAAAGCAGCAGCCCTAACAGACTATTTCACAGACTTAAACTCAGTTACTCTAATGAGGATTTCCACACACACACACAAAAAAAAGTATACATATTCTCAGTGCAAGGGGAAAAAAAAAAAAAACAACAAACCCAAACCCCACAAAACAGCTAAATAAACAGCTGGTGAAGTGAAATACGAGGTTAGAGCCCTCTCTGATTCAAGAGAAGATTATTAAAACAGCTATAAAGATGGTGTTGGCATCTCTTGAAATGAGTTTGTTACATTCAGAAGAGGCAGTTACACATGACAAACCATTTTCTGTTTAATTAGAGGGCTCTGTGTGGAACACTTCCAGGCGGAGGAGGGGAGCAGATTGCTACCCAGCATCTCAATTATGGGACAGCGCCTTAACGATTCAACATGCAAATGTTTTTAACTGACCGCAGAGGAAAAAAATAAATAAATTAAATTAAAAAAAAATTAAAGAAGGGCTTTGTTTGATCAGCAGGGTTACGGGATAGGAGCTTTCTGCTGACCTTCAGCAAAGTTGGGCTTTCTTGCAATACATATTGTTGCTTAAGGTTTATTTCTGCCCAAAGAATGGCTCCTACTCGTTGGCTGAAAGAAATTTCTATGGGGGGAAACCCACGACAGAGATACCCGGCTGCCCAGCCCTGCTTAAAAAGCTTTCCATTCTTCCAACCAGGTAAAATAATACGTGGCTCATGAATAGAGAGACACCTCAGGATTCGCACCAAAGCTCTGAAAGTAAGCAAGCATGGAAAGGAAATTCTAGCTAATACAAGTTAAATATAGGTTATGTTAGCTGCATTTTACAAGCACTAAGAATGTTATTGGAGAAAGCTGTCATTTTTAATGACAGCACAAGCTCCAATTACCAGATAGCTGATACACTTGGGATTTGGAAGTTTTTTTTAAATCACTTGAAATCTAAAAAAACCTTCATTATCAGCTTCTGAGTTGGATGTAAATAACTTCACCTGGTGCTAAGAAGTTTAACATTTCGCAGGGCACACGAACAACTTAAAGCCATTTATAAATGTGGCTTCAGCTTCCTGGCAATTTAAACACAGTTTATGGCAACTTAAGCAGCAGCAGCGAGCACAAGGCCGGGCTGCAAGCAGAACCAGCCGGGGAAGACGAGCCAAGCTGAGGGAGATGTGGTGGGCTACCAGGCGGGGGTCAGCCAAAACGATGGGCATGCAGCCCCACCAAACCCTGGAATAAGGCAGGAACACAAACCGGGCTGCAGATCATCTGTCAGACCAAGGAGAAGACTAAAGTGTGCTGTTGGGCTTAAGAAAGGCCATTTGTTCGAAGCTCAAAGCCACACATCACCTTGAGCCTCAACCGGAGCATACGCTCCCCGAGCATAAACAAGGGCCACTTCAAAAACACAGATGCGGCCGTACCGATGGGAAATCCTCCGCCTGATAGTACCTTCCCCAGGTCTACTGGGGTGGCCCTTGGATTTCCCCCGCTTTCGTCGCCCGCCAAGGTTAGCAAAACCAAAAGCGGGTCCAAAAAAAGCTGGAAGCTGCTTGGAAAAAGTCGGGTTTCCCAGCTGCAATAAACAGCGCCGTGCACATGGACGCCTCAGCTCCCAAATCTAACGCGGCAGGCAGCAAAGCTAAACGCTGAAAACGTTATTTCCCCCCACCCCGATAATGTGAAAGCCTTACAGTCAGCAAGAAGAACGGCAGCCTTCTAGCTTGTGGCAAGCAGAAAGTGGGATTGAATCATTACTTGCAGAAGAACGTGTTTCGATGTCTATAAATAAAAACCTGCGAGGCACATTGCCAAAGAAGCGCAAGTCAATATAGCTTTTCTATATGCGCTGTCAAACTTTACTTTTAGACAGTATATTAATTACATAGTCGATAATCGTGGGTTTCATTAGTGTATTAAATACCTCAATCAATAATATTTATCCTTCTCAGAGACAGTCTTCACCAAAAAAAAAATAAAGAAAGGGAGGAGTATTTTTTGATCCTGCAGTTCAAAAAGTCAGTGCAGCATACCAGCAAGGCTTTAATGGAAAACATAAAACACTAGAAACGGACAAAAATCGGATTATTACTCTTATTTTTCAGGCTTTTGTACAATAAGCCATGAGGGAATTCCAAGAGCTAAACCGATGGCAAAAAAATTAGATTTCTTTCTCTTAATTGCTCAATGGTGATGTCAGAGTGGACATGACAAATGTTCACATCTTTCATTTCTCCATCAGATAAACCCGGCTCTGCTCAGCCAACTTTCCGAGGATAAACTCTCTGAGCAAAGAACCCATTTCTGGTGCATCTCCACGTGGTCGTCTGCTGCAGTGCAGCTTTTGAGGTGCCTTTATCACAACCTGGACCATCCCGGGGAAAATACATCCCTGGGAGAAGTTACAGACTCACGTGGGACTTCACCGCGCTCAGCCAGGCTGAGCCCAAAGAAAATCACATCAGCCAACAGAAAATGAGCTCAGGAGGATTTTTTTTTTTTTTTTTCCCCTCTTCTAAAGATCTCCCTTTACAGGGCAAGAGGTTTGGGACAAAGTAAAAAAACCCCGCCTTTGCAAGTATCCAGTTTATTTTAAATAACTTGCAAGAACGGTTATATACAAGGATGGAAAAAGAAAAGTACTATGAGGAGCCGAGAAACACTCCCAAAGGCACGCTTTTGGCATGGCAGAGAGGCTGAATTTAACAACAAATCAATGCACTATAAACAGAAAAAAAACCTATAAACAAACAACAGCCCACCCC
The DNA here is from genome assembly GCA_017639485.1 of Pluvialis apricaria. NCBI lineage: Eukaryota > Metazoa > Chordata > Aves > Charadriiformes > Charadriidae > Pluvialis > Pluvialis apricaria. The sequence goes on from CM030024.1 coordinate 6,384,134, forward strand.
CCCAAACACAGACACCTAAGTGCTCAAATAAAATACACAGAAAAATATATAACAGTCCTCATGAAAAAATCCATCTGGCAAATCAAACCACCTTTTGGTTGGGTTTGTTTTTTTTTTTTTTCAACATGCATATGAATGAAATGTAAAAATGTAAACATGAAAAAACAGACTAAAAAAAACCTGAGAGAAGGTCTGTGGGCCTCTTGCATCCTTACAGATAATATATTAAAGAGAATTTCCACTCCCTGTAATAAGATTACTGATATTTACTGTGCTACTCCAATATTTATAATGCATAATATGCTGCAGACCACTCCCTTCCCTCGACACAGGCTTTGGAAGTAGGCAGCCAGCTCCGTTTCATGTTTTTGTGAGCCTTTTTATACAAAAGCCATATAAAATTTCTCTTTCTTTCCCATCTGAGTCACCTAAGCAGCCCCACGGCTGCCTGAGAGGCAACTCCTCCAGCCGCCGTGGCCGGCAGCGGTGAGGCAGAAGCCCTGTGGGGTGGCCCCTCTTCTCCAAAACGGCCCCCCCCCCAAAAAAAAAGAGAAGGCAAAAGGAAAGGAAAAGATGACGAAACAGGACACGGAAGGAAAGTACGTCTTCCTCCCCCCCTCAAGATGTTATGCTGTATCTTGGGCAGCGAATGCAAATATCACAGAGAATCAAAACATCAGACTCATCAACTTCCACACTCACGCCCGGTGCATGAAAAGGACAATCCCACCGCACTGGAACATGGAAGCCCACACACACACACACACACACACACACACACTCATCCAAGCTGCCAGGCATAGCATCCACAGCGTAAAGCAACCAGCTACCAAACACACACGGAGCGCTCGCTTCTCATCCCTGCAAGACCACCTTTTTTTTATTTTACAACAGCTCTTAGGATATACAACTGCTCAAAGCTTTATTTGGGGTGGAAAAAGAACCCCCAACAAACCCCACTTGGCGCATGGTACAAAGCAGATGCGACTCAAATGGCATCTCCCCGCCAGAGACTCATAAGGGTCACTAACAATTAATTTAAAAGTCACGTACAGTGACAACACGGTTAAATCGTAACAGCGGGAATTAACACAAACGGCAAACTACCTGAACGCGGCACGTCAGAGCACGCTCCTGATCGTCCCTCGGCCGTGCAGAACTCGCTGTTCTCATGTAATTGCCCATGCACCTGCCTGCTCAAAACCAGCAGTCTCCCAATTTCATCTTCGCTTTGTACGTTTAATTTAAAGCAAAACATTAGCAGCCACGGGAATCTTCACCTCACAGAGAGTTATGAAGCGTTCCAGCTTCCTTTCAATTGAGCAAAGACACGTTCAGCCATCCTGCCCAGGCAACGGTTGAAGCCATCCTGCGATAACCTGGACACTCGCAGGGGGAGAGTTTTGATGAAGGGAAGGAAGACACAGGCTTGTTTGCCAATAATCCCAATTAGCATTGTGAGCCCACTCACTTCTCCTTAATTAGCACAGTCAAAAAAAAAAAAAAAGCCCAGAGCCTTCTGCAGAGTCCCGTTTGCCATAGCCCGTGTCAGCGCCTACAGGGACCTACCAGGGTTTGGGTGGCCGTGGCCACTTGGCAATGAGGTGGGAGAAGGGAGACACCTCCAGAGCTTCCCTGCCCTCGCTCCACAGCTAGGTGGCTGCTTCACAACCTCACTTTCTTCCATTCGACAAACTATTTATTAACCAATTATCTTCAACAGTTCTTTCCTATGATCAGGGGAAGGAAGATAGATGGATACGTGCATAGATATTTTATATAAGTGGGAAATCATATCCCCCCCTTCCCCTCAGGATTCATTTTGCTAAATTAGCTCTTCTAGGCCCCTCCTAAAAAAGGATCTTCATTCTCCTACTCAGTGGTGTCGTCCTCCTCTGTACTCGCCCCAGCTGAGATTCTTTTTTGCATCTATACGTAGCAGGCCAGAACCGTACATAGCATCCGAGATGAGATCTCACAGCAGAGGCTTATATAATCCTATGGTACTTGTATAGCTATACTAGAAATACCTTGCCTTGCATAGCTTGATGTTTTTATCATATACTAGCTGATTAAAGCGTGATTAAAACCCTCCAACTCTTCAGTCACTAATGAGCATCCACTTTATAGCAGAGGTGGTGGTTTTTTTTTTTTTTCATTAGTCCTCAAATAAATGACTTTTCTCACAAACTGTTTTAAGTTGATTTTTCTGTTCCAGCTCTCAAGGTCATTCAGCCGATCCTGTAAGATACCTTAATACTCTGGAGTATTGGTACCTCTTCCCTCTCCAGCGCTCTGGCTGATGGCGCAGTAAACCCAGCGACACGGACGCACAGCCATTCCCTCGGGGAGAACGAGCCACCCCAGAGGCGGGTGCGCGACATCGTCCCATAAAGCTGCAACACCAACAAATACACACGAACACAAACGCCCATAAAACCACCTCCCAGCGTATATGGGCCCTGAGAACTGGAAATAGCCTCAAGGAACATTTCGCTTTACCACTTGCTACCAGTCCCCTCAAACCGGGAAGGAGGGACGGGAAGGGAGGAGCAGAAGTGAAAGACTGGTTAGCAGAGTGGAAAGAAAGATTATCACCGCTAACCTACCATTTGTCAATCCAGACCTGCGCTGAAGACTGTAATTTTCTAGTCAACGCTTTATAAGCAAGGTCAGAGGGAACAAATACTTCAATAAAAAATTCAAGACATCAGCAGAACCCAGTCATGATCCTCAGAATGCAAAGAAAAAAAAAAAAGAGAGGAAGGGGTTGTTTGTGCAATTAATGGGCCCAGAATAACGTCCTTCTTGTCCATCCATGGAAATGGCATTTGCAGTTCTTAAACATGAAGACTTAAGATGACAAACAGGAAATCATGGGACATAAAGGGCACCAACCGAATACATGAAGAAACAGTGCTCTACAGAGCAAAATAATGAAATAAATTTCAGTTTTGCTACCAGAGACCCACTGCAGTATTGCCTGGATGCTTGGAGCTGTGCAGCAAATGCCAAGCTGTGAGCTGCAGCCAGGGAACACATAATTAATGTGATTAGGAGCACACAGAGCTAGCATGCTCTGCTGACTGAAAAGCCCAGTAGCATAATTACTGTTTTCTGTACTAGCTCTATGTCTGAACAAATCTCAAAGCCTGGTTAGTTTTAGACTGCTGTGTAAACGTCAATAAAAATCCCAGAAGTGCCAGCTCATCAGCATTCTCAGGCACAGAAATGGTGAAAATATCACTGCATTTCCATGCTGTTAACATCAGGCAAAGAAGTCTCCATTCTTCAGTCTAACCTTAAGAGTTTGTAATAAGGTAACATCTCCCCCAAGTGAATGCTTATTATGAAAGCTAATTAATTGCTTTCCGGTAATGAGAAGTCTTTGGTGTTCAAAGAAAGCAAAATTCACTACACAGGAATTAAACAGTGTTTATTGAAACAAAGCTCCCCCCATTTAAAGACCTGTTTCTGATTAACATCGTTACAAATAAAACCAGAGAAACTGAACATACAAACATACGAAACATGTATAGTCAGGAAACGTGTGCTCAAGCCAGTCAAAAACCCATAGTATTAATTGAAGAGAAAACTAAAGCAATGCTTTGTAGTTGCCTAGATTTCCCTGGGGGATGGAGAGTCAATGCTTATCTGCCTTCCTCAGAAGAGACAATTTTGATTAATATCAGACCCATCTGACTCAGTCTATTAAACCCTGAAGGAAGGATATTCTTCAGATATAAGAGATAGGTCTTTGATTAATAATTCAACCATATTGCCATTCCAAGCATTAACAACTGCATGGCACCTGTGGAAAGAGAAAACCTTTGAATTCTATGGAAAGGAACTAACTTGCGCTAATAGACCTGTTCTCCTTCGTCCATAGCTGAAAGCCGTATGACACTCTTCCTCCTACCCTCTGCCGAACAAGTCAAAGTGTCAAGGTTGTCACTACTTTCTTGCAAAGAAGACACAATGGTTATATAATTCAGCTTTACATATAGTAAGAAAGCAAAGTTACTTCAGACACGCCGAACGCTTTGTCTAAAGATGCTGGCAATCTGTCTAGAGACTCCTCTTTAGTGCTGTAACAGCCTAATAGAACACAACACTCTACAATATTGTGGCCATTAGAGTTCACTGTTACCTACCAGAGGCGTATCTTCAGAGAAGTGCATTAAATCACTTAGCCCACTACACTGGACTACCATGCATGGTGTAACTAATGCCAAATTGTCACACATGGGGCAGGGAAAAAGTCAATATAGTATCATCTATTGAGTTTTTCCTGGAAGTTCTGGCTTCTGTCAGTCAGCACCAGCCTCCTCACTGTAGCTGAGCATTTCTCCTGATGCTTGCGATCAACCTCTTGCTGTATTCCCTGTAGTTCACAGGTTTGATGTCCACTGCTGTAGCCTTAATACGAGATTCATCCTATGGAAGAGAAATACGGCATGTAAAAGAATGCTAAGCTCTCCGGTCATTTGCTTCTAACCTCCTTCTGCCCCAGTAACTTGCTGCTCTTGGTGTCGGGTTGGCTGGGGCTGCAAAGTTGCTGCCCAGAGCAGCTGTGTTGTTTTTATTTGAAGCAAGCCAGGCTTGATGAACCTGAGAGGGAGCAGTGTTAACAACAGTGGGTCCCTCCTTCAGTGCTCAAGACTGACAGTACTTCTGTGAGCAAGTATCTTTGGAAACTTCTCCCCATAAATTACTACAAAAGCCACACGCTACCTTATTTGCCTTTTGGGGGACACTTACGTTGTAAGTCTCCTGTTTTACCCGGATCCTGAATTCATATGTGTTGAAGTTTGCATTTTGGAACACTTCTTCAAATGCCTGCTCGTTCTGTGAGAAGGACAAAGACAGATATCAGCTGCAGACACGCCAGGCTTCCAGTAGCACCATGAACTTTCGGAACAGCTCATCTTTTGCTGATGCTGGCAAAACAGTGGAACTAACTGGATCACGTAGGCAGACCTGAATCTTCCAACAGATTTTAGATGCCAAAACCATAACTTAAAAGTTTTTAAGAAAAAGTTTAGTTCAAGGTGAAAGCTATTCAGCTAGCGCAACAAAATAACCTACAGTTCCACGAAATCTGCAACCAAGCATACGGAATGAAAATACTACAAGTGTACACGAGATTCTCTTGTGCTGCTTAGCTGGCTAATTCTGATGTTCTGTTAGGATCGCGGACACTGACAGAGGTAACTATTTCCCTATTAAGTGTCTTATTAGGCGTTCTGGTTCTCTGCTTATCCATCAAGGCTGTATGTGTCCTTCACATCCTGACACAGACCTATTTAAGAGGATGTTCTATAAAAAAAGTGGATGCATGTTTTGAACATGCTTTTATAACCATTAGAAGAGTGTCATATTTATAACATAAGCGGCTTCTAATTACCATATGAACACTAAACATCATAATTTATAACAGACAATTTGTCAAAACAGGAGAAGAGAAGCAGACAAGTTGTGAAGACTCTGGAAAAAAAAAGTTTATTTTTGTAAAAGTACTGATTTTTTACAAAAAGGTGAAAAACCTTTGCTGACATTCCACAAAAATCCTGCAGCCCCACGATGATACAGACAAGTAATTATTAATGCATTTATCTACCAGATGCACTTGACTTGATCAGTCACTCCAGCAGCAGACAGAGCATCTGATCTGGAATTGAACCCACCTCAGTTCCACTCATATTCCAAGTGTTACATCTGCTGTTTTTAAATGCGCACAGCACTATTTTACACTACACAGTGATTCTCCCAAGGTTTAGAAAAGCACAACAAATTTAAGGTGAACAGGAGTAGCTAGTTTCACAGACTGCAGAATTTAGGCATATCCTTCCTGAATATTAAAAACCCCCTTCTTATGACCATCGTATGGATAGGAGGCGAAGAAAACTCACTTAATAAAACATTTGGCTTCTGTTTCCAGCTCTGCCACAAACTATGCTAACCATTAGTGAGTGGAAAATGCCCTTAGCATACCAGTCACTGCTACCCTACACTATCTCCTTCGGTAACAAACGCAGTGGAGAAGTAGATGAAAAACCGTGCATGCACATCTACGCTTAGCATGGTCACTGGCTGTACGTGGACTCAATACATACTGTGAGCAGCGGAAAGACTCCCACCCTCTTCACAGGACACTGCATCAGGTCTTCAGAGAAAAAACACTAAGAAAAGCTTACTGAAAATGCATCAAGTACCATTTTTAAAGGCTCATAAAAGTGTCAAATCAAAACCAATTTCTCCTGGAACACAAAGCGTTCCCACTGAAGGGCTCATTTCATATTATGTTCCATTTTCTATCCTCAGCCATTTCCATTACGCAGCTCTTCAGAAGACATTACATGTTTGTACTGTTACATAGGATCTGCTGTATCTCCTTCCCCATCCAGTTCTCTTCAGCATTAAAAGTGACTAAGATTTTTTTTGAACCCTAGCAGAGATTAAGCATGAATGAAGAAAAAAACCTATTGACAAGTTAAGAACGTCTGAAAACGGAAATGCAAAAGCGCAAGCACATCTAATTAGAATGCCCTAGCAATACATCTTCCTATAGAACAGAGGCATCCAGCTTTCATAATATCACAAAAACTTTTAGCATCCCAGAACTGCAAGCTTCGTACCACTTACCTTACACAGCCAAAGCGCAGGAAATTTCCAAAAAGCGTTCTCGTATGTAAATTACAGGAGAACTAGCCCTGCTTTGCAGAAGTGGCTCACAACAGTGTCTCAGGACAACCAGGACTACAGCCTCAACAATCCCTCCTGCTCCATTTCCCTCCCACAGCCAAGAAATGTGTTAACCAACGGCTGCTGTATCTACGGAGCCCTAGCATCAACCAGCCTTAGCCTGGGAGCACAGCAGTGCTCATACACAAGTCAAGAACTTATGGTTTCTAGATCATCATTAAAAAAAAAAAGACCACAACAAAACCACGCAGATCGTATATAGCAGACAACTTAAAAAACAAACCAAAACAAAAACAACAACAAAAAAAGTAAGGATTATTTTAAAAATCAAGATTATTTTGGTAGGATGAAAGGAAAATGCAGCAGAGAAGCACATAGTGACAAAGGGAAGAAAATACTGTCAGTCTTTAATCGCTGACAACCTTAAAAACCATTCCAATCTGCCAAAGAGAGATCACTTAAGCATCTCTGCCAATGACCCATTTTACAAGTCATAGTCTTCATATGACCCACAAAGTTTCTGATTATATTTGGTAGGAAAAAAGAGCCTTCAGAAGTGGGCTAACACCCATTAGTTCAAAAAGCTTCCTGCCTACTTATAAAGATACATACAAAGTGTTCTGGGACTTTTCGGTTTTGTAAACAAATTTTGGAACACATTAGGGATAATGTTGTTAGCATTCCTGGCTAAAACAGTTTTATTGCGGATTCTGCCAATCTAGGTACAATGATAAAACAGTCTGTCCTTTCTATTGGAGACAACACTTATTAAAGCTGTCAGCCCTCTAAAGGCTGTAGTACTATCGACAAGGAATCAGCTGTCTCTTGAGGTCCAGGGGATAAGGACAGGCTGATCTCCAACTTCTAACAGCCAAAAGAGCTCAGAGGTAGACAGACTGACTGTGGGAGCAAACTATGGGGGAAACCAGGCAAATCTCTGTTCTCCAGGCAGATGGCCCGTGGAAAATAATCCTGAGGAGAGTAAACAAGTCCCTGCCAAGAACTTCAGGCTAGAGAGAAGCAACAATTTGTGAACTTGTAAAAGATACTGAAGTCCAACATCTGCAGAATAATCTTGGGCTGCCAGGCCCCTGAGCTGGCCTATCACTCCGAGAACAGGCAAGATCAATTCTTGCCAAATGAAGCAAAATATCCCCTGTCACTTTTGTATTTATTTTAATAATTCTGTTAATTTCCACAGCAACTACATGAACATAACCCACTGCCTTTGCCACCTCTGCTGACTTAGGAGCTGTATACGTGCACATATGAGATCATGCTCTGATGGATCAGCAAGGGTGTTCCACACATACCTTACATCTTTCTCCAAGTTGCCTTCAAAGTCAACATTACAAGAATATTTCCTTACCAGGAGGACCAAAAAAAGCAAGACATTTCCGAGCAGCCCAACAACAAGGTGCGTGAAACATAGTTCAACTTCTAGACATTTACTAAAAATACAATAAGCTAATTGACTGACCTTTTCCTTCAGTTCTCCCAGGAAAGCTGCATTTTGCCCAAGAATGAATTCTGCTGTGTCTTGGAAGCATGTCAACCACTGATACTCTAGACTGTCTGCAATGGTCACCTAAAAAAACAACAAAAAACCAAGAGGTCGTTTCATCCACTTGCCTATTCCTCAAGGAAGACAGTACAAAAGAAAAATTTATTTCATAGCTATGTAGAGTTTTACATTTCTGATAACTGTCAGAGACCTATGCACCATAGGTACTTTCCATCACTGAGGGTGGAAGGCAGTGACTTACTACCTTTTTTGTTTTTTTAAGCTCCACAGAATGTCACAGTTAACGCAAGTTAATATCGACAGTACATTGTGTCACAGGAAAAGGCCAACAAAGATTGCAGTGGTATATGCTGATGGATATTCAGCTCTGTCCTGCTGTCACTGATGAGCTGTGAGCAAGAACAGGTAGCCCAGAACATCCACCACCAAAGGTGACACCAGCAAGACTGCAAACTACGTTTACTTTGTACATACCCAAGTACTTGAGCATAAACACATGTAATACCGTGTTATGAGGAAAACTATCAAAACAGTCAAGGACAAGACAGAGCGGTAAAAAGATCAAGTACCAGCCTCACACGCATCTCCTAGCTGCTTTGATAATTAGGGATGAGAAAACAGGAGACACACTGTTCTGAGGGCCTTGATTGTACCCTCAGTATACCCTTCATAGTCTACGAGAATGATTCCGCTATGTAAAGTAGTTCATGCATTCCTAGAAGTTATCTGCTAGAAATTATTCAGAAGCAGTTTGTGTTTTAGTGAGACTGCAGGGATAGTTCCCTTCTCTCTGCATGCCCACCTGGCACAGCATTTCTAAGAAGCAGATACAACTCTAACTTATAATGTAAAACAGACGAAGGTTCAATGCTTATGGTGTAAGTGGGCATCACAATAATAATCCTCAAACAACTTTCTGAAGCAGGCTCCATTAAAGCATGAGACAGAACAATACCTACCAAAAAAATGTACTAAATATAGGTAGCAGCTGTAAAAGTGCAATTACTGCTCTCCAGAAATGCCATTTTACTTCAGTTTATCTTCACTACTGAAGAGGCGTAGGCCATCTGTACTCTGCACTGCATAGTACACTTGGAAACCAGAATCAACTGAGCTAGCATCAACTTTTTGGCAAAGAGAAGAGCTTTTAATTGGAGCACTAGGAAAACAAACTGCTAATCAGCTCAATGAAACATCCCTCACTCAGGTACAGCATACAAGCCATTTAAATATCCTCTAACCCACAGGCACCACAGAGAGACAAACAGCACTCTTAACACCCCATTCTCTCAAAAGATTTCTGTTTGGACTATGCAGGGAAAACAGTGAGAAACACGCTCTCCTCTAATCCATTTACTCACCAGAAGCATCATGCGGTACTTGAAGTTGGGGAATTCACGATCACACTTTTCGCAACGATACAGTCCATTTTGCTGATCTATCACTTTCTTATTGCAATCCTGAGAGGGACACGCCTGGTACATACAGTTCTCTTTGCGCAGATGTACTACAGTGGCCACACAGCTGAAATAATCCGCCTAGGAGAGCCAGTGTGCAACATTAGCCTCAAAATACTCAATGTTTTCCAATTCTGAATTAACTACAAAGCAAGGCACCCATACTTGGATATTTAGGATTAGAAAGCTTAACAGCTATGGATTATTGGGAAACTGTAAATCAACCCCTCTGTTGCAATCATTTTCAGGCTTCCATTATGTTAAATAAAGCCCCTACAGTAAGATTATTCTGTGTTTCCATTGCAGGAAACTCCAATTGCTAGGTTTTCTTCAGATAAAGCATATTTGCTTCTCTATTGTGTCTGTTCAAATCTCTACTTTTTCACAGGATTAAGATTCTGCACTTTCCTATGCTTCTTTTGGGAGCCAATACAAAAACCAGAAAGCCTACTGTGTAGTATTACAGATAAGCATTTGATTAAACTATAGCCTACAGAACAAAATACCCACTCACCATACTAAAATAATCATCCTAATGGTTTAAGACCACGGTCAAGTCTTTCAACAGATAAACAGAGGTTGCTTAAGAAGCACGTGCAAAAAATCTCATAAATAATAGCTGAATTACAGGTAAAGTTTTTTCCCTTGCATAGAAGTTCCTGCATATCCCGAATGGCTTAACACTTAAGTTGTGGAAAAAAAAAAAAATTAAAGATAAGTCAAGAAACAGTATAAGCCTAGAGAGGTTACTGGACTGGAATGCCAGAGAACTGGGTTTTAGTCCTAGCTTTTCTATTGACCAAGAGTGCAGCACCCTTGAAAACCACTTCCTCCTAATGCACCTATTTCTCCCAGAACACTTTGTGCTATTTATATAAACATCTTTGGGGTGAACTTCCCCCCCCCCATTTATACAAGGCTTAGAATTCTCTTGCAAACATAGTATCGTACTGCAATATCAGCAATAAGCTTTAATTTATTTGAAAAAAAAGACATTTAATTGCATAAATTCTGAGAGATTAAGCACATACTGCTCAACAACTGGACTACTTCAATAAGCAGAATGCCTGCATAAAGTCTAGCTTTTTATTCCCTCCCCAGTACACAAGGCTTGTACTCAGTGGCCATGCTTTACCTTATCTCCTTGTCCCAAGTTCTCAGATTTGGCTTCAAACAAAGTTTTCCAATTGGTACTCGTCCCAGATGCTGGCCCACCCCTGACATCAGAGATTGAGGCGCATTCCAGAAGCTGTCCCTCAGAGTCAAACCTGGAACCACAAAGATGCACTTCTATTTTTGGATTGCAGACCATACAGACTTATCAAAAGCCTACATTTAGTTTCATGTACTTAATACGTGAGGGATTTTTTATCAATGATTGCAAAGGAAACAATTACAGTAATTTGTGTATATTGCAAACAAAAATAGCATTTCAGAATAAGTTAATAGTCTGACTTAATTAGCACAGTATTTCATAAATCCACAAAAGGAGGACAGCTTTGTTCTATATAACTGCAATTTGTTTGCCAGCTAGTGGTCAAAGCACGCACTGCATGCTTCTTAAAGGCAGTCAGATAACAAGATTTAAGGGCATCAAGATATTTCCATAATTAAAATTAAATTACATGGTACCATTATCTTCGCAGCAGCTTCAAAAGAAAAAGCAAATAGCATTGAACAGATTATGCTTCCTCTGTTGAAATAAGAAAGAACTGCTTTTCAGCAAAAGGTTGTACTGCCATCCCATTCTGGTGTTTTTTGTGATTTGAGAAACACACCAACAAGACTCAAAAACCGAACTTAGAGTGTGACAGTAATAGCTAAGACCCAAAATCAATTTTATCTTCAACAAGCCTCTGAAGTATGGGAGAGCCACAGCTCAATGAAAGATGCAGAATGCCATTATATTTTATCCACGTTTGGGTGATTTAACTAGAACCTGAAACCCAGGATTCACAAACCTGATGTTGCCAGCACTTCACCCTGTTCGTACATACGCCACATCTCACCACACTAGTAGTTAGAGCAGACAATTTAGCAACTACCTACAGTAGAAGCAAACCACCAAGAAATCACTTTGTTTTCCTGACAACAAAAATGTTATTTTGCTGTCTGAAAAATATCGGATAAGGAATAGACACTGGAAGAAGTCAACCTTGTTCCCCCAGTCCACACTAACAGTGCATATCAGATTGTGCACAATGGAAAGAGCCTGTGAAAAAAAATACTGTTCTCTCAGATAATGCCTCAGAAAGTGGAGCTGGTCAAGTCTGATTTCATGCTGCCTTCCAAGGCTTTGGGTCAGCATGCACTACTCCTATTTCAATTTTTCAAGGTCTGTCATGGAATTATAAGTTTTTGAATTGAACAACTTAAAAAGGACAGCCTTTCAGGCTCGAGCGCTTTCAAGGAAGAGGAGTTTCTATAACCCCAGAACCCATATCCTGGGCTCCCTTTCTTCAGTAAATACAGAGTGCTCAAGTACAGAGAAACAGAATAAAACAAATACTCTACAGCAGGCTGGAATGAATCAACATAAACACACAATCCTACCATCCTCGGAGCTTAAAAGCCTCTGGGCTATCAGGGTTGATGACAACTGTACTCGAGGACAGGACAGACAGGCTTCTACCACCAAAATCAGAGACTCGGGCTCCTTTGATGGCTATCACAGGTTGTCTAGAACCATCAAATTGTTCAGCCTGCACATGTGAGAAAACAGAATACATTAGTAGCACGCTACAGTAAAGGTACTGAACTTGCAATCGTAATTCACACAGATCATGACAAGAGACCAAACTATCTTACTGTATTTAGAAGGTAAGGTTTTAAACAGTATCACTAGGAGTTTATGAAAAGGTAGCTAACAATTAAAGCTGTAATCCTAACACCCCATTTCCTGAGGAACCAGGGAATCCTCAAGTCACATCACTGGTTTGGAAAAGAAAAGCATTGGTCCCCTCCATTAGCAGTTTTACACAAGGATTTTAGAAAAAGAGATGGGTTATGGGAATGGAGGTTTCTCCAAACAGGAGAAATTATTTGGTCAGATTAGACTCTTCAGGAGATGAAACAACACACTTAGCTTGACTGAGCCAATCATGTCTATTCTGCCATAACTTAAAAAGCAGAAGTGTAGGTATGCCGACCAAATGGTTTCCCTCTACTTTCCATTTTCTGTTTTTAATCTCATAAAGCTGCTTTAATGCTGTTCAATTGCCATCAGTTTGTTATCTAAGTCAAATCTGACAATAACAGAACCTCTTGGCTTGAGAGAGGTTTTGAAAGGTATAGATTTTCTGGACCCACACCACTTAGCAAGCAAGGGGAGGATCATGCGCTTAAAGATTACAAATGAGCTGGAGTTAGCAATAGCATTCACTGTGTCCATGAGATGCAAAAAGAACCCAAAACATATCCCAGCTATTAGGGCAACGACTGTTATAAAGGAGATACAGATTCTAACCCTAACGGCACCAGCTGCGAGCCCTAAGTCACTGCCCCTCAACACTTGTAGAATAGAGACAGCAACAAGCAAGCAAACAGATTTAACTTTGTAAAATGCAGACCCTGATCTCTGTTGGAAGAATTATACCAGGAATTGATTACCAGTAGCCTCTCCTATAACAACCTGGTTCAACATCAAAACTTTGTGATATTGAACTTCAGTTTACTTCATTTATATCAGCAGATGGTTAATGGTGTTTAGCTACCTACAGTATCAGTGCACTTAATCATTTAGCCATAAAGCATCACTGTCAAGCTGGCAGGATCACTCCCATTTTATAGACTGGAACATAAATCCCTAAGTATCTACAACATCGCTGGAAAACAAAGTAGCCTGTTAAAAGGATAAAGCAGCAGTTTACCACGACTACTCTAACTTTCAATCCAAGGCTCTAATGCTTTAAACTCCCAGTCTGAGATACAGCCTCTCAGCCCCCTAGTTAAGCAACAATTTATGCAGGGTAACATGTATCCCACCTTACGAATAAAATTCATCTCAAATGAGACAGCCGTAGCCAACGGGCTTTTCCATAATCAAACTGCAACTCGTACCCTTTCCTAAACTAGAAGCCCGTTATCTTCAGTCTTTGGGCTTGAGACATAATGTCTGCAGTTGTTCAGAACGCATTAGTCAGATCATGTCAGCAGTTTGTCAGAGAAAGGTTAAGAACATCACACCTGAATGAAACCAGACAGTCTTTCACCTTCTCTCTGCCCCTGATCCTTCAACACCCAGGACTCTGTCTCAGTGCTATACCCATCTCAGATGACAACAGCACATTCATTTCCTCACCCTACACAAAGGAATCTTTGCTTAAGAACAGGTAAGAGAGCACATACCTCATGTCCCCACAGCGTAGCTGTCACCAGTTTCCCTGATGTATCCATCAGATGCACATTCCTCTTCGATACCTCCCTATTGTTAGCTTTCACTACAATTTTAGTGACATCTTCATAGCTCTTACAAATTCCAATTACATCTGAAAAAGTTACAATTTAGTTAGTTACTCAAGGGTCACAATTGGGGAATACAAGATCACAAGAAAAGAATTCAATCCTGGTGTCAGATTTTTACCTTGTATCCTAGCTCCCTATTCAAATCAAATCTGATATGGAAATTAAGCGTATTATGGTAGGAATGCTCCACTACAGAACTCTTCAGTGCTTTAATTTTGTTGACGAATTCATTAAGGTATTCATGAATGCAAGCCTCACCACAGCAGCCAGATAAAAGCATTGTACTATCTTTTCCCATCACATTCTGTCAAAGGACTTTAGCCCTGATCCTGCAACACACACTCTTGCTGTTTAAGCCCAAGTCTTTCAGTCAAGGGGTTTCAAAGTGACTGTAACACAATGAAGCAACTGGCTAGTGCCTTCACTGTAGCTCCGCGACCGTAACCTCCAACTTAAACAAGTCTGCATGTTCAGGTAGTAAGAGTAACACAATCCCCTTTGCACTCGCTAAAAATATACACCATTTTTAATATTACAGATCTACCTTTAAAATTCCTCGCTGAATGCCTCTGAATCACAGGCATCTTGTGCCTGTGAAACCTGAGAACCCTCGCCCCCACCCAAGCCTCTGATTTTTTCCGGAGTACTCTGCCCAACAAATTACAGAAAAACAAACCTCCAATACTTCACAAAGCAAGCCAAAACAGTCATGCAACTTGGACTTGAATGCAACGAATTATGCCAAAATCACTACAGAGATAATTAGATAGTGAAAGAAAGCAAGACCACGGAAGGTATGAAATGCACACGTGCTGAGCAAGGACATTTTTCTTTGAGCCCTTTTCTGTGGAAAACAATGATCATAGTACAATAAACAAGTATCATTTACCGTCTTTAGTTTGAGGCACAGGTTTGAAGAAAAGCCATTATATATTGTTAGCAGAACAGAGCAAAGACATCTTAACAGGAAAACTGCCTGAGGTATTTTTAATGGCAACCATCCTTGCATAACTTCATTTAAGTGATCATAACACTCAAAGGACTGTGTGCTCACTACCTCCCCAGTATTCAGGACACAAAAGTAAAACTTCAAAGCTTCAGAGCTTGCCATTTTGCTACTTAGACTGACCGACAATTGAGTCTTTGGGTGTGTTCTCCAAGTCAGAGATGGATACAAACTCAAACTGAACAGATGGAAGATGCTGGGCATCATCACAGGGCACAACTGAAGTCTCATTAGTGAATGTAATCTCATAGTCATTCTTAACAGCTGTATATTGCTTGTTAGCAGTCTTCAAATTGCCTTTGGTAAAATAATATACCTATAGGAGAAAGCAATGAAACAGAGGATATTATCAGAAGTCAGACAGAGAAAATAGATTGTATTCACCTTTAAAAATCCTTGCTATGCTGAAGTTCCTCTTTTCTAGCTCACATCAGTCTATGAAAGCACAACGCTACCATACCTTGTTCAATTCAATGAGTGGAAAGAACTTGTCTGCTTGATCGTTGAATGCAGTAGCTCTAATCTCGCCCTGGAGGAAAATAGGAGAGCTGGTCAAAACTGAAATTCGGCATGAAAAAAAAATAAAAAGAAATCTTTGCAATGTTAAGTGGCATCAGTTCTACAGACACAGTGTGCTCTGCCAGGCTAGCTCCAGGCATGTGAGAAACAAACAACATTCTCCTCACATTTGTATTTATAGCTAAAACAACATATTCTATACCTGACCATCAAATCTCATATTCAAGTCTCATTAGTATATCTAGAGCTCCAGAATGAAACGCATTAAGAACTACATATATCACATATACACCTCTGAAGAGGTACTCGTAAAAATGGCAGTAATTGCCATTATATGCAAAAAAAAAAAAATTCACTTATATCATGCAGCTTGACAAGTCAGCAAACAGTGATACCTCCTGCTCATACATGTCAAGTCTTTAAGTAAGAATTGATAACAATTATAAAATCACTAGATATAAATATTGGGGTTTTTAAAAATTTGAATACAGACTGTACGCAGAGAAAACAAATGGCTGATGACAACATGTTACACTATTAACCTCACATTTTATACTAAACATAATCTAGCAGAATCTTGTTTGTTTTCACGACAGAAGGCTGTAATTTGATAAGAGGTTTGACAAACTGCAAGTTTAGTTAGATTAACCAGATACCATTCCCCAAACAAACCACAGATGAAATTTCCTAGTATTACAATAATTTGTACTCCGATTTCCTCACGAAAATGAAAGCTTGTAACTTGGAGGCAATGCTCCACATTGCAAAATAACATGTAGCTAAGCAAGGATGAGACCTCATTCTCAATCTACAGGAAACCACCACAAACCTCAGTATTAGGTTGTCAGTTTCCATAAACAACTATATTTTGAAGCAGCAAAAATTTAGTCACACACTATAGACTTTGATGAAAAATAATCAGTAATGCCATACATTTAAGACTTCATTCTGGATAAAAACTGGGTTGTTGATGCTCAACTTAATGAATACAGGAATACAAGCTTCAGTCGTAATAAAAACGACATTTCCTATAATACACTTTATTTCCTCTATTCTGTCTTTATGAAGGGTTCATCAACATCTGGCATACATTATGTTTTTCTCAACGTGACACTTACACTTTCATCAACCAGCTCTACAGAAAAGAGCTTTCCTTCACCACGGGAGTTGCTCCACGTGCGGATCTGGCCTTTTTGGGTAACACGAGCACAAATGGTCCACCTGAAATAGTGCAAGAAATCACTGTTCTGTGTCTTTTTTTTTAAAAAAAAAAAAAGGAAGAGATTGAATTGACAAACCTTTGGAACTGGAATGTCACTATTTAAAAGCCAGAATCTTCCCACTGCACCTCAGCAACTCTACCTGCTTTTCTGCTGCTTTCCATTTTAATGGCCTAGACCATTAAAGGCAGAAAGTTGTAGAGAAAGCAACAAAGCCAGCCATAAAGCATCTAGTATGATAATAGTAGTGAACAATCCTTCTGCATAGAAGCAGGCCTCAAATCTTTTACTCTTCTAGGGTACATTTCTCATACAGCAGTTTGCCTGTTCTGAAAAGCCATGCTAGAACTCAAGAGCTCAATTATAGGATTCGCATTTAACTTGGGTAATCAAATCAGTTTGCATAACTTAAAAATGTCATTCACGAAATAATTACATCCTCATGCTTTTCAACAGAACAGTAGCTGAAGTGAATAGCTTACTGAGTTATTTTGTCATTAAGTTACCAAAAAGAAGGTTGCTTTAAGAAAAAAAGAGAAGTCAATTGATTTTCAACTAAAATATTAAAAACCTATCAAGCTCAGCAGGGTAACTTCACCAAGACAACACAAAAGGAAATCTCAGATTGTCAGTGTTGATATGAAACTAAAAAAAAGAAGAAAAAAAAAACACACCCACAAAACAACACCAAAAACACAAACAAGAAAAAAAAAACAAATGAAAACCTGTACAGTTGGTTTTATGGAGGGTTTTTTTGTTTGCAATTTGGGGGTGGGTTTGTTATTGTTGGTTTACTTTGTTTGAAGTTAACCAATAAACTCAAAAGAATTCAAAGAATGATTTGACAGAGAATTCGTACATGAGAAAGCAAAAAGAAGCTATTGTTCCTTCATGCCTGCGACATTGAGTAATACCCAGCAAACCACGATAACTCACTTGGATTGGTATGGGTTCAAGCTGGCAATCGGCACTACTTTGGCCTGCGATCCCCCTGGTGTCTTCACGGAGCTGAGAGCACTCGCTTTACCGAACTGGTTTGCGGGAGCATGGTACTTCGGAGCAGCAGGACCTTTCAAAAACCACAAGGAAGCATACCGAATTTCAGCCTTGCAGACAAAAGCTTGGTTAAAATGAACCCGTGGTGCAACGTCAGGCAAAACTTTTCCCACCATGCTAGGGGGAGCTGCAGAGAAGGCAAGGTTATACTAAACACTGGGTAGGCACTTAAAGCTCCGTTTGCTGTGCTGTGTGGGCACCACAGAGCGGCTAAAGTTTGTTGAATCACTTCTGTTCTTGGTCACAATTATTTTCTAGGCTGCAAACTGCGGCAGAAGAGACACTCAGAACATTAGAGCACTTACACTGGAAGTGGAGATGAGTCGGGAGTCAACCACTTAAACATGGTCTAAGTGGGAAACAACTAGTTAGCAGTAAATTCTCTAAATTATGGCACATCAAGCTTTAGATCTACACCATTTGGGGAACCAATTAAGGAATGGTACCCCTGCAATCAAATAAATTCCTGACATGAAGCAATACTGCTAATTCTACACTGAATCTTGTTGATGTAAAAACTTATCATGAGTTCTACGTTTAAAGTACAGGAAGGAAAAGCTTGTTTTCTGCTGCAGTAAGCAAGTGTCAAAATTCTACTATTTCAAAATACTTCTTAGACACTGGAGTAAAGAATACAGACAGGTTAAAGCAGTACCAAGAGCTAGGACTTTGACAACTTTTTTGCTTTTAAAAAAAAGTCTACCAGCTGACATTTAAATTGACTGCCTTCTTCAGCATCTCACTATTTAAAGTCTTGATCAAAAAATTGTATTTATAGATGCACTATCAAATTATTTCAGTCCTGTACCAGCTAAACTGTTTGGCCTCAATATCTCAGCACCAATAACACACCTGTTGGTCAGCTCCAAACTGTAACCTGCTTGGGTGTCCACAGAGCACTGCTTTAGGAACGCAAAATTGCATCAGGCTAGACATTCAGTTCTCAACGCTTCGTCAAAGTTCTTTCTTATTTTATTGCCTTTGGGAAGAGGGACAGATTCCCCCCTCCCCCCGTTTTTTAATTATTAAATCCAAGCATACAGTAGCCTCTTGAGAGAATTCACCTTTTTAAGTTACGGGGTAGTCTTTAATGTGGTGTTTCTCGTGCACCACTGTTACAGAAAGGATCCTTTTTAAATCTAAGCTGTAGTTTTGTGCTGCAAAAATGGAAACCAGAATTGCTGCCCAGGATTACTCTTACCTGCTACTGACAAATTGCCATTTTGTTGCTGTGGTTTGCTGGGTGCTGGATTTGCTGCTGGAGCTGAAGAACGTTGCTGCCCTTGCCCTGGTAATCAAACGGAAAGAGACCAAATAGTGCACAGTAATTAAAACTACCCTTAAGCCTTTTTAGGAAATAAGGCCTGCATGAAAGAAAATTTAAAACACAGAACACACACTAAAATTCAGGTGTTATAAGACACAGCAGTAGCAAGCTATCTGTTGAACAATATTACTACGGAGGAATTTCAGTCAGATCTCTTTCCTCAAGCAACTGCTTTCTACTTTGAAAGAATTCAGGGTTGACAGTTATTTAAAAGGACAGCACTGAAGTAATCTTGACAACTTCTCCATTTTTATAGGCTTCTATTGCTCTGACAGTTTCTGCTACTATCTAATAGCGAAGATAAACTATAGGAGAATTCCCTCTTAAAACTCAGAAAGGGCCAAAACCCCACTGGGTAAAGTAAAACCTGAAGTTAACACAAGACAAAGAAAACACCTGCTATATTTTATATCCAAAAGATATTTAATGTGGGGGTGACGGAGTCATCATTTCAGTATTCACCAGGGTCCCTCCTGGGACACAGCAGTATATTTCATAGAGAGTAAAGTGATGCCATAGTAAGTACACATCGTGCATTTTTATTAGATTCCAGGACATTTACTTGCCTTATAGTGATGATAAATAACAAGAGAAAAAGCAGAGTGGCATATCTAGGCAAATAGTATGTTAGAAGACTAATCTACAGTTCAAAAATTTGAATTCCTTTACAGAATAATTGTCCTATCATATTTTGCCTCCAAATGAGAAAATATCCAACCTCTTCCTCTTTTTGGATGCAACTAATTCTTTAGCCATCAGTTTGCAAGAAGTCCCAGACCTGAGCAGGCAAAGACCCTCTGCTTTGGAGCGTGAGGAAAAAGATGGTCAGAAAAAGTGGCAAAGAATGTCAGACCAAGCCCATGAGCATCATGAGGAACAAAAGCAGAGAATCCCAGAAGAGAATGGCAAGGAAGGATGGCACAGAAGTAAGGTAAAGGAGCAGAAGCAACACAAGGAGACCCTGATGTAGCGTCACCTGATGTTGTATAGTCTACAGAGGTAACTGTCTGATTATTTTTAATCCAAAAGAAGGTCCCTTGCACAAAACCCAATCTGCTCCTCTAACTTGCCGCAGTAGAGTCACATCGGTGAACTGGTGACAGCAGTCTCCCTGGCAACAGGGTGACGTCAAACAGCAGTGTGTATTTGCTGCAGAATCCGCTAGATGGAGAAGCCAGATTTCACCCTTGCTCAGCTGCCTCAGGTAGGACCCAGTCAGGGTCAGTGCTCAACACCCCAAATTCATTATGCCTAAGAGGAGAAGGAGGAGAAATACCCCACAACAAAACACGTTAAGAGAAAAATATGTCTGGACATACTCAAGAACAGGAATGTGCATATGGAACAGCAAGAGACTTCCTTGCTAGTTTTGTTCCAAATGGTTTTTCCCTAGGATTTTAATTTAAAAATAAAAAACACCACACCACCAAAAACAAACAAAAGACCACCACATACCCTTGTGTATTATGAAAAACAAAATCATGTTTTAGTGGTTGCCTGCACATAGCCTGGTGTTTCTCAACAGATTAAGAGTATATTGACACATCTATGCACGAGCTCAAATATAGAAGTGGCAGAAATACCTCTCCAATTTTCTCTGTTGTAGAGTCTAGGGACTCCTAAACTATGATTTCTGGTGGCTGGTGGCCTACAGATCCCTTAGGGTGCTCAGAAAACTTACTCCTCTGCCTGGCTTTCATAGTTAGTTTTTATTAGAAGTTGAAAAAACCCACTTGAAATACCCGATTGCATTTCTGCTATACGTACTGGGTTAGACAAACCCCAGCCCTTTGGCCAAAGCTAGCCTACTCTCATGTAATAGCTGTTAAACAGAAGTCCTGTGCTTCCAATGATTTGTTAGCAAGAGGTCCTGCTACAGTGCCATGGTGACAGAAGACCCATCCCAGAACTGAGAGGCAGCACAGCGCAGGGAAGAAGAGGAGAGAAAATGCGCTTTGAAGAAAAATGCGCCAAAAGGCAATGGCGGGAAGGGAAAGAGAAAGAGTTGAAGTGAATATATAAGCATACAAACATTTCAATGCTAAAAGATCAATGACAGAAGTTAAATATAAGTAGCAAGTAATTGTCATAGTAAGAAGAAAGTCCAGCATCAGAGTAATCTGAATGAGATTAATGACAGTAATAACATTACCATCAAGTTTTTAACAAGAACTAAACTGCTCAATCTTAGTTTTCAATACTATTACAAAATGCTGCCTGAAAAGTTTTTATGATATGTATTAAGAAGATTGTGGCTCCAGCTTCCTTGTTAGGCAGATTAACCACCTACTGCTCAAGCATGAAGTGGCCAAAAGTCAGCTTCTCGCTCCCCAGGTCCTACTGAGCTATTACAGTCTAGGAAAGAATATTCCTTAATCCTAGATCTAGCAATTTGAGATCTGTATTTCAAGTAGGACCAAAAGTAGGACTAAACATTCTTTTTAAAATATCTGAACTTTTTTTCATGAAAACCACAAAATGCTCTTAGATACTCGTTCTGCATTAGCTGAGTGTTCCTCAAAAATACAATCTCTCAATTGTATTAAAGGAACTGAAAGAATTTGCAACTTGAAGTACACCTCTGCCATTTTATTAAGGCCTTCATGACAAATCAGGCAGCCCTGCAGAGCAGAAAGGCTGGGTTAAGCTTACCTACTCTAAACTATTCCCGTCTTCTGCTGCCAAAACCTTATTTAGTATCAAATAAGAGGGTATGAAATCTGCAGAATAACGTCAGTGCTAAAATGAAATACACATCACATCAAACTTGACATCTCTTAACTCTCTAGTGCAACACCACACTTACTACAATCACAGACCTGTAACATCTCCAAAAGCATGTAGATTTGAAAACTTCATTGCTGGATACTTTTGTAATCCCAAATGAAGAACATAACTTTGATGAAAGTCATGATAATTTTACCAAAACTTAGACTCTTAAAGGTATATTTTCAGCTCAGTTCTGTAAGAGATCACATTCCCAGTCGTTTCTAAGCAACAATATGACAACTGAAAAACATTATAGTTCACAAGCTCTTGTGTCACACAAGCAAGGGAAATGAGAGAAAGACACAAAACAGTCTGCTCAATAGCTATTCTGAAAATCTTGGTCTCTACAGCAACTGTGGGATCAAACCATAAAATCTGAGATGTCAACACATTTTTTAAACAGCAATTAGCTAAGTAACTATCAAAGGAACAAAGGATTCTTTAGGCTCATTTAACAAACGCCCCTCTAATTCCCTAGGAAAAAGGAAAGTTAATGAAGAAAGATGTCTTTGCCTTTGCAAAGAAGGCTAATTTCTACTTCGATTAGTAAAGTAGATTTTTAACCAGAATGGCAGTGTACCTACCACCACTGATCGTCCAAAATATCCTACAGAAAATTGTTGCCACTAATGTGTGGTCCCTTAGTAATAAAAATATATTAATTCACTTCCACCAGGAAAAAAAAAATAATTCAAGAAGAGCTATTTGCTATTAAATTTCAGCCATTATCTGTATATACGTCAATGACAGAGCTGTTCAAATATTTTCTTTAAGTGCTTATTATCCTCTCTCTTTTTTAAAGATCAGAACTGGAAGAACAGAACATACTTTTGAACATATCTCAGGGGGAAAAAAATATATTAATTCAAAACATGTTTGCCTGAGAACTGTAAGCTCAGCACACGAAAATTAAGAACAGTTACTTACACAACATAATAGAAACAAAAGACTCGTGGCAGGTCAGATTAAGGCCCACCCAGCGCATCATTGTTTTTCAGATGGCAGGGTAGGAACGGGTGCTTAGGAAAAGTCTGTATGCTAGCCGTGTTTTCATACCAGTCTCTCATCTGTGTACTTTGAGCAATCTAAGTTTTAGTGCTTCCTGAACCTAACATTCATGCAGAGGATGTATTGTTATGTTTAACAGCCTTTAATGGATTTTCACGTCTAATTGCTTTTTGAACCTGTGCCAATTTTTGGCACCTACCTCAACAAGTTCTATAATTTAACTATGCACTGTTTGGGGGTGCAGTACAGCCTTTGTTTTAAAACCACTACCTGACAATATGAGAACTAAAGAGCATCAAATGAATGTAGAAAAGAGAGAGATTCATCATTCTTTATTCACCCCCTCCACGCCATCTTATAGTTTCATAGATCATTATTACATCTTCCGCCTGCTGTTTTCTTTCCAGACAGAAGAAATACTAATCTATTTGGTTACTCATTATGAGGAGACATAGAATAGCTTCCACATACTTACTGGAACTCTAGGTAGAGACCACTAATGTATAATGAAAATCTGTCGATGTTATCATAAGGTATAGATACTTCCCAATACCGTGTAGAGACTGAAGCTTCAACAATGGTGTAGAGTTTATTAAAATATGAACAAAAGCCATTTTGTATTATACAAATAGAAAGGATTTTTAAGATCTGGATACCACTGTTCCAGGCATAAGAAAGCTGAACATGTCTGACTGCTTCTTTTTAAGGGAAAAAACAGACAGCTGAAAGGCTATTCATAACAGACAGTCTGTTCAGAAAGGTATTCGTTTACAGAGGGCACTCACCTTCATTGTACGGCACTGGATTGCCAATATTCCCACCAACCTTATCAGCAGTTTTCAGAACATTTAAATCCATCAGTATAACCACTCTCCTACAAACACAGAATAGAGAGTAATAAAGACTTTCACTCCCTCTGCAAGTATATCAGACTCTGAACATCCTTTGCAGCCAACCATGAGGGGCTGGTGCTTTGGACAGGGTTCTTTCTGGAAGACAAAAGCTCTCCGCTGTCAACTTAACCCTCTCATGAGGTGCAAGTAGGCTTGAAACAGTATCACATTTCATCAAGGACAGCCGATGGCAGGCTGAACGGGCACGCAAAAACGGTTTGAAACAACATAGTGTTTTAAAATCTGGCACAGTTTTGATACTTTTACAAGACAGAATATATTCCCTGACTCAAAAGAAGTTATATTCCCTCCACAAAAACACTAAATAAAGACTATGAACCTCAGCTCATGTTCTCCTATACACATACATAGTTTTTCTACAATCACTCGGATCCCTATTCGTTTTGCAGTATCCTACCTCCCTTCCCTCAAATTTTCATAGAAAACAGACTAGATTCCACAACACCTAAGTAACAAGAAATCTTCACTGTTTCTTTTCCGCAGCAGATAATTCTAAGTGAATTTTAATGAAGCTCTGTACAATTTGGAGTATTCCAACTGGAAACTAATTTAAATTACTAAATCACTGTACTAAACAAATCTGAACCCACTGCAGTCACATTCTGTAATTTTTTTTTATTTCTGTTATTGCTTGCGCTGTGTGCTTTCCCTCCTGCACTCTAAAGACTGAGTAATTTCTGAGAATCCCAATCAAAAGCATTTGGCCTCTGCTTAGTCACAAAGGACAGAGCACCCACTAGTGCAGCTGCCCTTCTGTAGAACTGCACTTTAAGAAACATATATACCTTCCATCTTTCAGGCTGTTGACAATGAATCTGTTAACCTGGCAAATACATTGGGCTGATAAGCGTTCCTCTTCCACCAGAGAGTTCAGCTGCGTTGCCAACATGAATGCTGCAGAAACAGAAAAAAAACCCCATTGAAATAATTAACACGCGCTAGCCTTAAAAAGGGCTGCCACGGCTGGTCACAACTTTTCCAGTCAGTCTAGTGCTGCGTTAGATCTACAACTTGCTCAGTTAGTTAACACACAGAAAACAGCGTAACTTCTAAGAAGTCACCAAAACTAAGCATAAACTATACTGTATTTACTCCCCAAACTTCAGAGCACAGTGATAGCTAGAACAACCATATATCAAAGAAGCCAGAGAAGGATTAAGCTAAATTACTTTCAAAATCACCATTACAAAAACATGTATAATTTTCTGTATTTTCATTATACCCTGTAGCAAGTTAATTGCTTAAAGCTCACAAAGCAAGTTCCAGAAGAGGATTTTGTCCAAATGTTAAAATACAGTTGCACCTTTCAGAGTCTGTGGTCCCTGCGTATGCCACATTCTCCTTTGATATTCATTTCATCGCTACACACCTAGACCGGAAACTTTAGCACTATTAGTACCTCCACGCTTATAAAAATCTCACTACAGCTTGTCATACTTACAGGAGAGTGTGTTAACCCCATCACTCATCAGCACTCGATAACGCGGTGGCCCATTTCCTGTAGCAATAGCCCGTGTATTCTATGGGGAAGCAACAGGTTATTAGTTCTTATTTGTCAAGAAACTCTTCAAAAACATAAAGCAACATTGCTGGCAAATGACCTATCTATCCAGGTATTTTTTTTGAGCATTGATATCGCCAGCATAGCCCAAGTCACAGAAAACAAAATAGAGAGTCCATCAGCCCTTGCTGGGCTCCCCTGCAGAGGAAGCCTGGCTGCCCACGGAAGCACGCGCAGTCCCTAACGGGCTGGCACAAGAGATAACGGAGAGCACTCACGATGACTTGCAGCACGGGCTTGGAGACGTTCTCCCCCTGCATTATGGCCTGGAGAAAAGAAAAAGAGCCTTTCAGAGAGGCGCCACCACCACCACCGCCACCACCACCACCTCCCTCAGCAACGCCTCGAGACCCGCAGCTGAGGGGGAATTACCAGGGAACGGACAGAGACACGGGAACGGTCGTCACCGCAGGGGCCCCCCTCCCCACCTCCCGAGACCCGGCCCAGCTCCGGGCCTGCCCTCTCCCCTCAGGACGGGGCGGGAGGGGTGTGTGTGTGTGTGTGTTAGTGCCCAGCCCCCCTCTCCCCGGGCCCGGGCCCGACCCAGGCCCAGGCTTCACCCCCCCGTCCCCCTGAGGCCCGACCCCGACCCCAGCCCCGTTTCCCCCCACCCGGCGCTGCGCAGGGAAACGGCCCGGGCCCCTCACCGCGATGGCGCCCTCGCTCAACTGCACGCTCATGGTGCTGCGTCTCCCACCGCGCTCCGCCGCTGCCGCCAAATCCTCCCGCCGCCCAGTGCCGTGCCCCCTCCTTCCGGCGCGCCTTTACGTCATGCGCCGGGCGTAGCGGCAGTACAGCGTTTCTATTGGCTGCCCGCTGCCGTACGGCGGAAGCGCTGCCGGGCGCGCCCTGCCGGTACTGCCGGGCGCCGCCATCGGGGTGTATGTGTGTGGCGGGGTTATCGGTGATGGCGCTGCCGGTGGAGGAGTGGCGGCTGTGCGCCGCCCGGCGCTGGGCCGCGCTGGAGCCGGCGCTGCGGGAGCGGTTGGCAGCGGTGTCGTCGTCGCTGCACGACACGCTGCGCCTGGGCTGCGGCCTCCTCCGGTGAGCGGCGGGACGGGGCGGGGTGGAGCGGAGCGGAGCGGGACGGTGCGCGGAGCTGATCCCCGTGTCCCGCAGGCCCGAGGCGGAGGCGGCGGCTCTGCGGCGGTTGTGCCGCCGGGCGCGCGCGGGCAAGGAGCCGGCGGCCGGGCGCTTCTACCGGGAGGAAGGAAACCGACTGTTCGGCCGCCGCCATTACGGTGCCGCCGTGAGGCTCTATTCGCAGGTAGGTGGGGGGACAGCCCCCGGGAACGGCCCCTCACGGCCCGGCGCCTCACAGTGAGGGGTCCGGCGGGCCCAGCGTGAGGGGATCCCCGGGGGAGGGGGCTGTGACCCTGAGAGGGTCCCGTTGAGGGGTGTCCCCCTCTCCCTGAGGCGATAGCTCGCTCTGGTCTCCACAGGCGGCTTCCCACGAGCAACCCGGCAGCCCCGAGGTGTCCGTCTGCTTCGCCAACCGCTCGGCCGCCCTCTTCCACCTCGGGCACCTTGAGGTAAGGGGCGGTGGGGCAGCGGGACCCACGGCAACTCGCCTTCCCCCCCGCCTCCCCGAGCTCCTGGGTGCCCCCCGAGCAGGTCTGCGCACCCAGAGGGTGGCCTGAGGCCTCCCGTGTAGCGGGAGGGGAGATTGGGGCAACGAAGGGTCCGAGCACCATCTGAGGCGTTACCGCACACCGTTGGCACGGGGGGTTCAGGTGGGTGCTTCTGCAAACCCCACAATAACGGGTGTTTGGCTGTTCGAACAGGAGACGACACACTTCTAGTGCTGTGCTTAAAGCGTCCATCATTACTTAAACTTTCTGCAGGGCTCCTGCTTTCCTTCTTCTGTGTTAGGAGGCCTTATTTGGCCTTATTTTAAGCTGGAAGAGGGCAGGTTTAGATTAAACATTAGGAAGAAGTTTTTCACTTTAAGGGTAGTAAGGCACTGGAACAGGTTGCCCAGAGAGGTTGTTGAGGCCCCGTCTCTGGAGGTGCTCAAGGCCAGGCTGGACATGGCCTTGGGCAACCTGGGCTGGTGGGAGGTGTCCCTGTCTATGGCAGGGGGGTTGGAACTCAATGATCTTCAAGGTCCCTTCCAACCTAAACCATTCTATGATTCTGCATCGTTGATGGAATAAAAGACGACGAGTCTCGGGTGGTTTCCAAGTATATTTAAAAGGCCTTGTCTTTGTTTCTAGGTTTGTTTGGAAGATATTGCCAGGGCTGAAAGTCATGGCTATCCAGACAGGCTGCTGCCCAAGGTCTTGCTGCGGAAAGCTGAATGTCTGCTGCGTTTGGGGAGGTTACAGGATGCAGCAAACGCCCTCAGCACGATGGAGAATAAAATCGCTATGGATGGGATCATGACTAGTCCTGCACACCAGACACTGCTCAAAAAGTTGAGTCAACTGAAGATTAAAATACACGAGAAAGAGAGCTGTCCGCAGCCTGCACAAGAAGCATGTGGTGACATTCAAAGAAAATCAGAGATCTGGGAAGAGAATGACAGTATTTCAGGTGCATCTTCATCTTTGAGCTTGAATTTTGATACAGAGAGAGGACGTCACTTGGTGGCCAACGAGGACATCCTGCCAGGACAGAACCTGTTGAAAGAAGAGGCTTTTGTAAGCGTGCTCTACCCAGGGGAGAGCCACCTTCTGCAGGACAGCAGTGAAACGGCATGGGATACTCGAGTCACTAATGCAGATCTTTATTGCCACCGTTGTCTGAGGCAGCTCTTAGCCTCGGTGCCTTGCCGTGGGTGCAGTTACGCAAAGTACTGCAGCCAAAACTGTGCAGACGTGGCATGGGAGCAGTACCACAGGACAGAATGCTCCTTGGGTCCACTGCTTCTCACATTAGGGGTCTTCTGCCATGTTGCCTTGAGGACTGTTCTCCTGGCGGGATTTGCAGAGGTTAGCAGGCTGGTGGAATGGTCCCATGATAATGACAAGAACCTTCATAACCCTGAGGCAAGATGTAAACATCCCAGTGAGGCACCAGATACAAGAACTGGTACCAGAGATATCCCTGGTTGTAATGACAATGGTCAGTACCAGAGTTCTTACCAATCTGTGTTCAACCTTTTGCCACATGCTGAGAAGCATAGCCCTGAACATAAGTTCCTTTGCATGCTGAGTGTAGTAGCTATATGCAAACAACTGCAAGAAGCTGGTCTAGAGGCTGCTGTCTTGAATCGGGAATCATCTGAGCAGTGGTCCAAACCAGAGACATGTGAAAAAACATCGGGTGAATTGTCTCCAGAGCTGAAGATTATGGCAGAAGCGATGCTGAGGCATGTGTTGCAGCTGCAATGTAATGCACAAGCGATCACTGTAATGCAGGAGTCGGGTAAGATAAAAACTTTTAAGCCCTTCTGTGTGGTGCTTTCTCATCTAGTTTGTGTGAAGAGATTGAATTATCAGTTGTAAAAAGCTTCTATTGCAGATAGGAATGGCTTGCTTAAAATTTAATGGCCTGTCCCATGCTGGCCTGTTCTTTGGTGCACAGGTAGAGGGTATTTGGCTATTATTTATTGCGGCAATATACCAGACACCTTTCTACTGCTGTCTGCAATTGGTCACCGTGCTCGTTGCATAAGTTGCGTGGGTTATTGAGCATTCATTCTCAACCTGCTTGTTTTTCCTCTGTCTTTAGTGTCCGGAGATGGTGCTGTTGTAAATAAGAAGCCTGTGCGCCTGGCGACAGCCTTCTTTCCTGTCCTTAGCCTTCTGAACCATTCGTGCTGTCCCAATACCAGCCTGTCATTTAGTGGGACAGCTGCCACTGTCAGGGCATCACAGCCAATCCCAAGCGGCCAAGAGATTTTCCATTGCTATGGTAAGTATTAACTCTCTGTTTGTCTCAAGGCACAGACGTCCTTTCACCCCTACTTGACATGCTAACTGATTGCTATTAATATCATAATTCCCAGTATTATGTTGTTAGAGTCTTTCTGTATGTATAGGCCTTGATCAAAGATATCAATGCCAGAGTTTATCTCCTGAGCCTACTGTTACGTTTTCAGTCTCCAGTTATGTCCTCTCCAAAAGGTGATATATCTAGTCTTAATTGTAACAAAGAGAGATTTAGTGTGATGTTAAGAACTGTACCTGTTCAGTGATTTCTACCCTTGCCATCCCTTTGCAGGGCCTCACCGATGTAGAATGAATGTTGCTGAGAGACAACAGCTTCTCAGTCAGTATTTCTTTGAGTGCCACTGTCAGGCATGCTGTGACGAGTTAGAGTCTGACATCAAGAGTGGGGTGTCTGTGAGAAACTCGTTCTGCTGTCCTAGCTGCCAGGCTTCAATGCAGGTAGTTCTTCCATAGTTATGGTTGTATAACTTATTGGGATGTGTAACATTTTGGTCTCAGGGAAATTCAAGAGTGAAAGACCTGAGTGTGTGACCTCTGCTCAGAAGGCAAAAGCCCTTGTAAAGTCAAGACAGTACTTTGCTGTTCTTAGCAGCTTCCTTATAATTTCCTTGTATGTCAGTATTGCAGCTTTATAGAGAAAGTAATGCCTTTAGTAACAAGTTAAAATCCCTTTGAACTTGCTAAGGGAACCTTAGAATATCAGACTGGGGGAAGGGGGATATTTAGGAAAGAAAATGGAGGCCTGGAGTCTAGAACAGAAAGTGTACTTACAGGGGCTATATGCAGTGAGGGTGACACTCGCTGCAGTTCACAGGACGTACGTGAAAACAGCACATAGCGCAGGTTAGATGAGGAGAAGTCAACATAGTATGTATGTTGTATGAACATTAGTTGTGTACTACATGACCCTGCTTTGGCCTAACCTATAGCTCACATAGTCATAGCTATTCGTGGTAGTTTCTCATAAAATCAAATAAGCTAATAGCAATGTACAAGAAAGTCGCTTAATTTCTCAGTTGCACTCATTTTAAACAATGCAGCGTCTCTATAACATGATACAAAGGTAACGGAGATGGAAAATAAGCTTTGAGTGAGCTGGAATGATCACAGGGATGATTTCTACAGGGAGAAGACGTGCTTTGTTGTTCAAATGAATCTTGTGCAATCTCAGTCAGCAGAGAGAGCCTGTCATGCCGTTTACAGGACCTTCAGCAACAAATCAAGAGAGCATTAGAACTGCTAAAAGACAAAAAGGCTGGTAAGGCTCAGCTTTCTGCTTTAAGGTCAGCGGCTAATGAGTTACGCGTCGGGAGACGTGGTTCTAGCCATGAGATGGCACTGTTGCTCACGCAGTTGGGGTTTTCTGGCATGCAGCCTGGTGTCCCTGGGGACTTGAGCTTTAGGTTTTTTATACCCCTGATCCGGGTGTTAATCTAAGTCACACGTTGTTCCATGGTAACTAAAAGAACTTGGGGTAACATTGGAGTTACGCATTCCCAGGCCTTGCTTTCCTGGAGTGAGTCTGGCCAACACTGCGTTAGAATAAGCAGGGTTGCAGATGAAGTCGATGTTGAATCCTAACCAAACCCAAATCTAGCTGTGTAAAGTACAAAGATGAGATTGGACTGATTTTAGTTCATAGATCATGGAAAGCTGGAGACTGGCCAGTAGGTTGAATTTTATACCCCGTTTTTTTATAGATCAGGCAATCAAAATGCTGCTGAAGTGTCAGATAGATGCTGGAAACTTCTTGTCTCCAGAACATTTGCTGATGGGAGAGATGGAGGATCATCTGGCACAGGTCTACGCTAGTCTTGGTATGGCATTGTTTTCTCATTATCTTTAATTTTATGAACTTTGAATTTAACATGACTAGCCTTTTCCCTGAGTAGCCCTTTCACTTTTCTCCTGCTGTATTTCTCTAATTTTGACAGCAGGGCTCTCGGAAAGACTGCTTTAGCCAAAACTGTGTTCCCAGCAGCCAGTGAACAGTAATGTGATCTCATGTTCTTCTAGATTCTGTGTCCTGGTTCTGAGGTCAGCAGCCTCCCAAGAATGCTGTGGATATAGTTCATCTCGTTTTGCGTAATGCTGTCAAATTCTTCGGGTGGCAGTAGCTCTAGAAAGTATGAATTCATGACTCATTTTTTGGTTTGTTTTGTTGGTTTTTTTTCCATCAGGGAAGTGGCAGGAAGCAGCCAGACACCTGCAGAGGAGTATTGAGATTGTAGAAATGCATCATGGGCCATC
Organism: Pluvialis apricaria; assembly: GCA_017639485.1. Lineage (NCBI taxonomy): Eukaryota > Metazoa > Chordata > Aves > Charadriiformes > Charadriidae > Pluvialis > Pluvialis apricaria. Next base: position 6,415,811 of record CM030024.1, read on the forward strand.
AAGTGTAGAAATAGGTCATGAACTTTTCAAGCTGGCACAAATTCTCTTCAATGGGTAAATTTGCTTTCATTCTCTGTCCCTTCCTGCACCACGCCTGTGTGTCTGACATGATATCATGGCAGGTGGTCCTTGGCACCTTGCAGGGTGTCTTGCAGGACCCTGGGCAATCTGGCACAGGTACAAAAGTTGGCCATTACTCAAGTGCAAGTTCATTAACCCCACTGGGCTTCACTTTTACCTCATGGCTCTCTTTGGACCCATTTCTCTGCTTTGTGCCTGTCTATTCTTTTCTTCTCCCTGGCTCCATTTATTCCCCATCCTATTGTTTTATTTTGACAACTAGTCACCCTTGGTTGACTATACATCAGTTATATAATGTTGCTGACATCTTTAAAGGAGGAAATAAAATCTTGTTGCTCTATTTTGGCCCTCTTGGCAAGCAAATCCCCTAACTACTGCAAGTCTAACAATGCCTCCCTTTAACTGAATGAATTTTAGCGGGAGCTGCAGTGATGAAGTAGTGGGTACTTACGCTCAAAGATAATGTTTTAAGGTTTTTTCCATCTCCTTACCTTTTTTCCCCCTCATCCTCCCTTTGCAGCTGAAGTGCACGCTATTTGCCTGGTGCTGAAAGGCAGTGGAGGGTAGGATCTGTACCCACGAACAGGTTTAGGTTTTTGTTGGGGAGGGGTTGAAAGTTCTGGAAGTAAGGGAGCTGAATTAAGTATTTTGTATACTCTGTTCTTATTCTCTTCCTATTTCAGATTTGCAGTTTCTGAAGCTCTGAGCACAATTCAAAGAGCAGAGGAGATTTTGTCAGTGCACTGTGGTCCTCAGAGTACTCAGATCCAGGAACTACAAGAGATGAAGACCTGTCTGTTAGAGCTTCCCAGAAGCATCCTTCAGAGGACTTAATTTCCCTGTCAAAGGAAGCTGCAATGCGGTCTTTCATCAAAGCTAAGTTTCATGTGGTAAGGTAGTCATGTAGTACAAGCTGGAAAATCATGTGTAACAACAACTTGAATGAAATCTGAAATGCTCTTTAGTGAGACTATTGTAAATAAAATGACCAATTCTAACATGAGGGGTCTGTGTGTGGTATGGTGGGAATAGATGCTGTTGTATAATTTCTGCATGTGTGTTTGAAGCAAATGTTTGAGATGCTTGTGTATGCGTCTGTTTCTAGAGATGTCACTCTGCCGTGTGTGGTACTCTGTTAGTCGTGAACATCCAGACCACACTGCCTTTTATTTGTAATGCTATGAAGCACGTTTCTTCTTGCCAGCGTAAAATGTAAATGGTTGGAAGGGGCGAGACAGCAGGCTGGGAAGTGCAAACTTACAAGCTATAAGAGGGGGCACTACAGAACTTGGAGGGCTACCAGTGCAGACCTGTCAGTGATGAGGGATGCAGTTTAAACAACTGGCATCAGGTTGGAGGAAAGGATAGGGGGAAATATAGTATACACCAGATGATGCTTGCACACAGGACACAGAACTGCCTTGTGGCTCATCTGGGGAAGATGGGAGCGTGAAGGCATGTGACATATGCAGACAACCTTTAAAGGGAGAATACTAGGACTTGCTGAGATTAATAGCAAAAGCTCTTTTATTGCAGCATGAAGGCATAAGATTTGCAAGTTGTGTCTTTGTGCAGCAGAGCAGGGAGCCAGTATCCCTCCCAGTACCACCCTTTCCATTTGGGCCCTACCATTGCAGATTATTGTGAAGGGATCTAAACACTCCTGGGATCCAGGATCTTGCCAATGAAGAGGAGGGTTCCAGTGGTATCATCTCGCAGTACGAGAAGGAAAGGTCTGTCCACGTGATATTCTATGGGGAAGGTCAGACGAGCAGCATTCACCCCAGGATTTGGTGTGGATCTTTCCCCATCTTCACTAAGCTCCAGAATTGCCTTGTGTTGCACATGAGATAGCTTAATAGGTTTGGCAGACATCTTGGTAAAATCGGGTGATGTGAAAAGTGATTGGAGCCCTGGAGGAAAGAAAGAAAAATCCATTAGCTGAAAGCATAGATTGCAGGTGGGGGAGCAGTACTGCTAATGCTGTGATCCAGGAAGGCACATAGCTGCTCTGGTAGAATTTATTGGGGGTAACAGAGAGAAGCAGCTTACATCCGTTTGTACTGAGCTTCTCCCTCTCAATCTCAGAAGCGTTGTATGAGCTTGGTGGAAAGATGTGATAAAAAGTTGAGCAGTCCTGGACCAAGGTGATTTAGTTGCTGGTGAAATCTCTACAGACTGACAGAAGGACCTAACTAATAACCCACCAGCTTCATATTCTTCTGAGAGCAGGAAGCAACTTGCCCACTGCCTTGAGCCCTGGCAGTCTGTAGAGGGTGTGTGATGTACATACTTGTCTCCTTTAGTGTGCTGCCAAGTGCCTCTTCATAGTTCAGCTTTAGTTTGGGCAAGCTTAGCACAGCGTGGACTGTCTTCAGCTCCTTGTCTACGTCGTGGACAAACTCAGAAGTAAGGCTTTCCTCAATCAGAGTCATATTCTGGGTCACCTTCGTAGGCAGGAAGAACATGGCACTGATTCCCTCTGTCAACGGCAGCTGGGCAATCTGCAAGGCCAATTGTAAATAAGAAAGGGTCACATCAATAATAAACAGTTTTACCCATCCCGTACCAGGCATAGGCCTGAGTCTCGACTGCCTGGTGAGCCTTTCCAGGTAACATTTGGTCGTGTTCCCTGTTTGCTTTTCTCGGACATGATGCTTCCTGACCCCTCTGGTGCCCAGGCTTTCATCAACCCGTGCTGCGCTCTTTCTGCTATTACATGGCGAGTGCTTTCTCTCACCTGCTGAATCCTGTAATGAACTGCAATATTGCTTTGGGGGATTCTCAGCTGGAACACCTTTGAGTTCATGCTACAGTGAAAGGTTTGTTGAAAAAGGTAGAGATGGCAAAGTTTTGAGGAGTGTGCCCTGCCCTTCTTGCCCAACTTTAGGTCAAGCAATATAGGCTAGTAGGACCTGTGCGTTATTTAAATTCTGGACTGCTTGTCACATAGCCAGTGTAGAATCAGGATGTTTTAAGAATCACCACACTGCCTTTCAAAATAGAGATTGCAAAAGTAGCCTGATGGGAGGAGCGAGGCCGTCTTTTGGAATGGGTTAACAGGTAAGTGTAGCTGAGCCTGTTCCTCAGTAGGTTTAGGAGATCGTGTGCGGTATCTGCTCTCTGACCTTGCAGTTGAGTTCTGAGTCAAAACCGTAGCGCAGTATGGCTTTGGGGTCCGACATCATGGACACTTTTACGGTTCTGTCCTCATCGAGATGGAAGTCCTTCAGGGCAGTCTTCTTCGTGTCAAATTTGGTTTTCCATGCCCCTATTTTTCAAAAGATAAAATTGAGGATTTTCTGGAATAATAGCATATGAAACCAGGCTTGTGTTTGTGGCTGAGTAATCTTGTGCTTTATATATACAGGATTTGTGCTTTAAGAGTTGAGGCACAACTGAATAATGATAGAGATGGAAATAGACTGATTGGAGCTATGGATTTTCTGCCACTCTTTGGCCCCTCCTTTTCATCTGAGAATTGTCTAAATGGGAAATAAAAAATCCAGCCAGTGTATGGGTGGAGTAGCTATTGGGAAGTTGATGTCTACTTATGTAATTACAAAACTATTTTAAAGGGTAACAATTGTGTCAATGCATGTAAAGTGCTTCTCTCCCCGCCCTTTATTTCGCTCCTTGTCTCTTAGCAATAATTCTCCAGGCCACTGGCTGACAGCATGTTCTAGAACAGCTCTCTAGCATCTCCCTCCATTCCCTCTACAGTGGTAAAAAGGCTCAGGACACTCTTTAAGCTGTGCTTTCCCTAAATGGTAATAGTCTGTCTCTTGCTGTAGAGTTTTGTGAGCTTAAACTTTCTTCACTGGTCTCTTACTGCAAACAGGTCGATTCAGCTTCCCAAGAGTAATAATTCCTCCCTCGAGAACTATTTGTGTTCAGGTAGTCTGCATTTTTTCTTCTTTACTAAATGTTCTCAAACACTTTCTTCTTACACTCTGTCTCTTTGGCAGTCTGTTTGCTCTATTAGAAGTGAACGCATTTCCTTACATCTCTTCTAACAAATGCTTAATAGACCCTCTCTGTAACCAAGTACACAACTTTCTTACCCTTGAAGTAAGCAGCCCCAGCAAGGAGAATACTGACATCCGTGGGCATGTCCTTCATAAACCGCATAATCCTTCCCTTTGTCTGCTGTCGTACCCAGTTATTAATTTCTTGAAGGTCTAACTGGGTATTGCCGCTTAGAGCCCTCAAACGCATTTTGTAGGACTTCTCTAGTTGGCTGTGAAAACCGGGCTTCACCCTCAGTCCTGGGAAACAGAAAGATCAATATTGCAGCTAGCTCCCTTATCAAAACAATCTCAAGGCAGCAGATTGCAATCCAAAACCCAGCAGCACTTCTCTCATAAAACATCTGTGGCTGTCTGTATACAGAAACCTGCTTTCAAGAAGAATGACTGAAGACACATGGAGGAAACTGATCCAAATCCTATAGCCACCCATGCTGGGGTATGGGATAACTCTCTTCAGAAAAGTAAAGAAACGAGATAAGAGCAGGCGGCTTGGATACAGCTATTCCTACATCAGTCTCTCTTCTTTCTCCAGCTTGCTTTATGAGTACGGCTTACTTAACCTATTGGATTCTTGGAACCAGCAGGTTCCAAAAGATAGCTCTTAGCTTTCTCGGCAGATGTTTATTGCATGCTGAAGGCAGACATTTCAATAGTTCTGCAGGGAATTAAACAAAGGAATACGGCTGAATGCTATCACAAATAGAAAATGTGATTTGTGGTTCCTGGAAGTTAGCAACACCTGCCAGAAAACCTAGAGTGAAGGCAAAATTCTCAGCAAGTTTCTTCTAGGTCTTCCATGTGTTAGCTGCTCTGTCACCAGTGTCTTTGTGTGCACAAGTCTAGTTTTCTATTTATGTGCACACAAACTTTCCAGGCTTTTTCTGGAGCAGTAACAGCATTCCACGCACTGTCTGCGTCCTGGCTCAACAGTATGTCACAGCCAAAGCTGTTAGCGCAGTGCTATTCAGTGTGTTCTACGTGCTGCTAGTTATTTAGGTAAAAATTGACAGAGGGGAAGAAGGACTTTTACTTTTCTCCAAGATGATACGGGAGGCACTTTTCATGCTCTTCTCTGGCCCAGTCACGCTGGTCAGTAGGTCCTTGTAAGTGTTGTGGACCTCAGCTTTGTTAAGCAGGTCATAGAAGAGAGCGCGAGAAATCACATCTTCTGTTCGTTCTCCAGCTCCTGCCAACAACAAGGACAACAGTATGAGGGAAGGCCTGTCAAGGCACAGAGCGCATGAGGAAAAGGGGCAAGAACTCACCAAGCGAGAGACCAGAAAGTGCGGTAGCCAGGCTGAATGGAGACAGTAGCACATTGGCAGTGGCTGTCCGACTAGATTGCTGACGGTACAGGTCATAGCCAAAGTTGGAGACTGCAGCTGCCAGCTTGTTTACAGGGCTCTTATAGAATGGATCTTCCTCTTCGACCTCGCCAGCGTTAGCTCCATCAGCGGTGGCAGAGTTCTAATAGGTACGGGGAGCGCTTTGGTTAGACTTGCAGTTTACAAGGGCGGGTACAGTTGTGATAGACATTTCAAAGGCAAGCAGTCTACAGATACTCTCCTGTGATCTACAGAAATACTGGCTTCATCTTACTGATAGAGAGTGTAGGAACAGTTACTTTACTTTAAAGCGGCAGCACTCGAATTGGAATCCGCTATTTCTGCCTCATGGTCATCCCCTGATGTAACTACTGTGGTTTTATCTGGGTAAAGCAGGAGTTAGTCTCATTATGTTGCTAAATAAAATCCTAGTAACTTAGGAGGGTAGTGCTTAATCCTTCCGTAGGATTCTTGAAAATTAAATTACCTGCTCCAAGTATCTCTCCCTCGCTCTCTGCATGTTGTCTCCTACTCACCTGCGCAGTAGCGGAGTTCTGGGATCTGCTTGGGACAGTTAAGAGACCCAGGAAAAGGAGAACCACTGGAATCTGCATGCCTGAACCTACAGAGTAAGAACATGACAGGGGTAGTTTGAGCAACTGAGCAAATACATCTCTACCACTACTGTTCGCTGTTCCTGGTTGTGACGGGAACTGCAATGACACATGCGGCTGCTTGTCCTTCCCAATTGTGAAACACACACCTGATCTTAGCTGGGTTTTCTTCTTTTCCAGTATGAAGTATTCAGCCAGCCTGGCCCCAATGACTTCAAAATTGGGCAAGCACACACGCCTGGGTGTGCCTGAGCACAAAAGCAGATGTGTGTGGCCCAAACCACACTGATGCTGGCAGTTACTGAGTGCCAAGGTCCATCCTATCTTCTGAGTTTTAGACTTTAAAAATGCAATACATCAGCATTTATAAAAGGTCGCAAATCCATGTTGTTGAATGGGGCAGAAGACGAAACTGACTGGTTACTGCTCTGCTATACAAGTTACCTGCCTCAGGCAGCGGTTTGTCATGTTTCTTGTGTCTGCGTGTACCTGGAAGGCTGTACAGCTCATATGCATCCTTCGCTTCTTGTTTGTGATTCCATAAAGTAAAAGAGCTTTCTTAAAAAATGGTAAGGAAAGGGGCTGGGAGTAACTACCTAACGCTGGGCCAGATCTAGAGAAGAAGTGAAAGACAGAGCTTGGCTTATTCAACCTTTTTAATGGAGGTGGGAGAAAAATGCCAAACTCCCCAAAGCTGTTCCTTCTGCGGAATCCACTTTGACTCACTGCAGTATTGGCATATGTGGCCCTTCCAGCCAGATCTGTCTGGTCCAAAGGGCAGTGTGTAACCCAGGGTTTCACTGTGGGTAAACCAGAGCTACTGCAGAAGTGTCATGCCCCCAAGAACAGACGCCACTGAGGCTGGTCTGAAGCAATGTTTATATAGATTCCCAGAAATTAAAGGAAGAGGGTTGTATTTAACTAACCCCTCTGATCCAGGCGTCCAGTGAAGTAGGAGAAAGAACATGTGTTTCAGATTAACTTCAGCTGTAAAGAAAGCATGCCTGCTGGTAGAAATACAACTTAAAGCCACGTGGCTACAACAGCCCCAGTTTGGGACCCAGTCTGTTCAGGCGGAGGTTTTACTTCAGTGAAAGGCAGTTCCCTGTTTCCCTTTCCTCCCAAACCCCTTTTCATCTGGAGGTGGTTCTGCCTTGGAGGAAAAGATGTCACAGTGCAGGTTTTAAGTTTTCATATATGTTTAGACAGTGTAACACAGAAGTGGTACCCTCTTTTCCCTGTGCACTTGCATCCTGTGACCTGCTGCTGTCCTAGCTGCTGAGTAGGTGAAGTATTCTGGTGCAGAAGACGTGTATCAAGAGGATTTGCCCTACTGGAACAAACCAATGTGTTTGGTGCTATGATAGTGGATAGGATGTTGGGATGGCTCATATCATTGCAGAGTTTTACAATGAACAGGCACTATGCTGAGAGAGAGATGACAGAAGCCCTGTGTGAGTCTGAGTTAAACAGGTCTTAGCGAGGGTTTTGTGAGGATGCCTGCACCAAGCAGCACTCTTGCACGCTGAGCGGAAGAGGTTTAGCCCAGTCTAGTTTAGAGATGAAGGTTTTCCATGGAGCGTAACCTTTTCTCTAAAGAAAAAAAAAAATAAGGTAAAAAAAAAAATCTCAACACAACCTCTGCTTCCAACTACACTGAGCTCCTGGGAGCATGAGAGCGGAGATTGGTTTTGCAGATTTGTATTGTTTTTGCCAGTACTGTCACCAGCTTCATATTTCTCAAACTTTGCCAAAAAGCAATTTCCATTTTAGAAAGACAAAGCCTTTTGCGTTTGAATTGGCCTGAACATCTGGATTCTATTTGTGTGTTTCTTAGCACACAGCCAAAAATGCAGAGAAAAGAATTTGGTTGGAGCAGAGGTGGGATGGTTTCAGGCATGATATTAAAATCTGTGGCTGCTTTTAAAAGAGAAGAGAAGGAGCAACAGCATGCAGCATGTGATGTTACAGTCAGGAAGGTACAGGAAGAAAACCTTGAGAAATGAGCTGAGAAGGAACTTTGTGCCTGGGAGTTGTCTATTTGTAAAGGCCTGCAGGTGCAAAGGAAATATTTTGCTTTCCTTGTATAGCGGTACAAGTCTCACATCATTTATAAACGCTTCTGATTTTAGGGGTGCTGCGAAACATCACCCGCGAGTTCAGACTGTTCGCTGTGATTGCTCTACCCCACAGCACGAACTCCTCCTGAAGCATCCTGCAACCCTTAGCTCTAGAGGATTTGACCATCACCAAAACTGTCACCCTCGCAAAGAAAAACCCTGTTCCCAGCTGCAACACAGACGCTGGAAGGGCAGAAACCCACCCCAGCTCCCACGGCACAGTTCAGCCCCGGAGGCAAAGAGGTGCCCTAGGATGCCGGTGGCTCCCATCCCTTGGTGACATCCCTCCGTTGGTGGGAATCCCACCCTTTACCACCTGCAGAAGACCCGTTCTTCACGTTTGCCGGGTGCTCTGAGAGCTCCCCAGCCTCCGTCCCTGCCCTCCGCTCCCCTCGGCGCCGCCGGTCACCGGGGCTGAGCTGTCCCTTACCTCGGGCTCCTCTCGGCCGCCGCCGTCGCAGGCTGCCAGCGGGTCGGGGACAGTGTGGGTTTGGTGCGGCCACATCTGCTTTTTGCTGCTTCCCCCAGCCCAGCCTTCGGCAGGCTTCAGGTTACAGCTTCCCAGGGCTCTCTTAAAGCGCTCTGCTCCCATTTTTCCGTTGCTGCCACCCACCCTCCCGCGGAATTGCACTCATTTTTTTAACCCTGCCATCCCAATCAAACCCGCTCCCTGCCGTCGGGGCGGTGTGGCGGGTAAAGCTCAGCTCGGGGAGGTAAATGCTCCCTTTGCCCCGTTCGAGCGAGGCTTTTATCCCCCCGCGGTTTTGCCGTATGTCCCGTGAGGGAATTTCTTCTGTCTCAGAGGTAGCGGTTAATGCAGCAGTGTTTAGCGGATTTATGGATTTATGTCCAAGATTTAATGGAGAGACTTGTAAAGTGGCAGCAGGGTCCGGTCACTGTTTAAAGCAGTTAAGGAGAAGATGTTCAGAAGTGGTTCTATCCGGTGATAGTTACTAGTTAACAAGAAGTTATTAACATAACTGGCTTAAAGTTTTTGGCTGAAGAGAAAGAGACTAAAAAGCCAAGAACTCTTGGTAAAAAGATGAATTAATAGAATGTTGTAGGAGGCTTACAGAATGATAAATGATCTGAAGAAGGGAAAGGGGCAGAGGGGTTTCATTATTTTTTGCAATAGAGGACTCTAGGGGAGCACCCATCAGTGCACATTTAAATCGAGAGAGTCTATTTTTCGTAAGTATTAAATTGTAAAATTCACTGTAACTAGATATTGCAGAAAATGAAAGATAAATAGATTTGGGGGGAAGAGAACCAACCCAAACCCAATTAGTAGAAGGCAGGTCCATTGAAGGCTAACAATGCTCGGATGTAACATCAGACTCAGCAGCTGGGCGATGCAACCAGGGCACAGTTGGGTTTTCCTTGTCCCTAGTCATTCTTGGCTCCCCCCCCCCCCAGTCATTTGTTACTGGCTGCTGGGAGAGCCAGGATACTGGGCTAACTGGACCTGTAGCTAGCCTGCTCCAGGGCAGCTGTTCGTCTGCTTGGAAATGCTGAAAGTAAATTGTAGTAATGCCAGTGTCCCCAGTCTAGGCTTGCACTGGGCCATCTCCTTTTTGGGCTGCCAACCTCGCCGCTAACAGGTAACGAGGAGTTCCTCACGCACGCTGGCCCTGAGCTCATACAGTCCCTCAGCAAAGAGGAAAGGATGGGTTTAGAGAAGCAGTAGCTGCTGGTTTTGCAAGCTGGAAAAGCAAATCAGGTAGTCTGCCCTGTGACTAGTCAGTGCTTCCAAGGTGGCCCTTTCTAACAAGAAGAGTAATGGCTGTGCTTTCAACTGCTTCTCACCTTGCCCTGTGAGAAATCGTCTGCAGAGAGCTGTTTGTACTTGTTAGTCTTCCGTCGGCGGCCCAAGAATGGGGGTGTTGGCTGTGGAGATATCTTCTGGTGGTTTTCATCTCTTTTTGATACCTTCTTTGTGGTATTAAAATGCCCTTTATGGAAGGACCACGAGAGAAGTTTTTACATCTCGTCTGTATCTTCAAATGAAAGCCCATCTGTTTAAATACAGGTTTGGTTTTAAACCATTTAAATCAGAGCGGCAGTTGTATAGAATGTTATTTTAGACCAACGCAAGCTTTATTCCTGTAGGTGAAGGGTATCCTTGAAACGGTGCGTTATACTCATCTAACTACATGCAAGGCTTAAATCAGTTTTGTTAAACAAACATTTTACTGTTGTTGTGGTTTGGGTTCAAACTAGTAGGCAATATACTTTCTGAACAGTGTTCACCTCTGCTATGGAAGTACTGATCGTGTTCATACGAATTTGCTCTAGTAAGGAAAAAATACATTAAAGATACTCAGACTTACTTGATATTCTCAGCCAGTTGTGCAGATGAGCTATAGAGCAGACGCCCTGTGCTAGTCATGTCTTTTCAGAGCAGAGCTCAGTCAAAATGAAAGCTTAGCAATGCAAAGTGGAAATTCCTGAGCAGAGACATTAATATTACTTTGCATTTTACAAACTGCCTCTTCTGGAGAGTCAGTGGAGTGAAAAAGAGTCTTCAGGTTGGTGTAACTGGTAATTTGTTGAGCAAAGCACAGTCGTGGAGGGCTGCTGCACTGTCAAATAAGATGAAATTAATAGTTTGACAAGAATAGCTTGGAGGAGGAGGGATGGCAGAAAGACGGAAAATAGGAAATAAGAACCAAGCTGTTCAGGAAACTGAGAATAAGGGGAAAAAACTTTATAGAAGAGGAGGAGCTGGAGGGCAGAGGCATGAAAAGGAAGACTTGCGCTTCAAATTTTGCACAGGTTGCAGTGCAACAGGGTGGAATTCAGGGAGGTTAGCGCTGAGGTTGCAGTAGCCAAAGGAAGACTTACCTAAGGCATGGAATGGTATTTCTGAATGTTAGGAATGAATCCGTATAAATAAATAAGCCAAAATGTTCCCTGTGGGCTAGAGCTATGCCCTCATAGTAGGGCTGAATTCTTGTGGGTTTACTCGTTAAAATTACATGGCCCCATAATTACACCCTCTTTTTGAAGGGTACGTGTCATTGCATTGGTTAGAGGGGTAGACATTATCTTTAGCCATTATTCCCCTTTTAGACTGCAAGAAATGTGTAATTACAGGTTTGAGCCAGGACTTTTTATTCCCCAAAGTCTCCTGCCTCCCCGAAATTCATGGTTAGTGAGTCAGTCCTTCTCTTATTCCAGCAGATGGTGCAGACTATTCAGGGACGGAGGCTCCCAGAAGCATTCCGCTCCTTCCTTTGAGGGAAGACAGACTTCCTGAGTGAGGAAAACACTGCCAGAAGGATGGCCCTTGTGCTCTGTAACTGCTATTTCACAAAAATAGAGCACCATCCTTTTTAACCAGAAGCTGAGGGAGACTGGAAGCAGAATCTACAATGGACAGCAGTTGTTTTGTACAGAAATAGCTGCAGCATGGGAGGCCACGGTGAGTTAGACTAATATTTTTAAGTGGTAGGATGGCTTGGTTGGGTGGAGGGGTTCCCAAGAATCTTTCATGGTAGCTTATTTCAGACACGCACTGCTGTATCAGAACAAGGATCCAGGGAGCTGTGCCTATCTCAGACAAAAGTGATGCTGTAATGGCACATTGCCTTTTTCCAAAACAGGACAAAAACAATGACATTCAGCTACAGGCATCAAAATCTGCCCCTCTTTCCCCTGGAAGCTGTCCCAACCATCCATAGCATTGTGCTGTGGAGCCAGGGGTATCCCAGGAGAAGAACAAAATCGCAGACTGCAAGTGCCAGATCAGCACCTTTGAATCTCCTAGCAGATGCCAGCAGTGGTCAGGTTTTGCCCAAGAGAAAGGTTAAGGACTGTCACATCCCTGCCTGTCACTGCATTGCTGCTCACAGGCAAAATACGCCCCTGTCCCTATGCCGCTGAGCTCATACCCTTATTCAAGGAACTCTGCCCGTTTCACAAAGCCAGCTCTGAATGTTCCCTGCACGCTCTGCAGGGATGATGCCCAAAGCCTGTTAGACTTGGTCCTTGGACAGTCTTTACAGAACAGCCACTTCGCCTCACAGCCCCTGTTGTCCTCTGTGATGAGGTGTAGCAAAAAGCAGATCCTTTGCGAGAGCCCCTCCTATCTTTCCATCTGTCACGCACAGACTTTTTTCTTCCCAGTCTTTGCAATTATTGAAGTTGCGTGCCTTTTTCCTTTCTCTGGTGAGTCTTTCAACGCAACATCTTAAGCAAATATATTCTGCTTTACTCTTTATTATTCTGCCAACATAAAAATTACTAAAAAACACTTTATAAAATATGTCTCGAAAAATCTAGCATTACCCAAGAACCTAGAGTTTCCCAGGAAAAGGGCTGGAGATGAGGATCCAAAGGGGTTTCCCACTGCAGACCCTCCCACATAGATCCCAATAGCCAAGAAGTGGGAAAGGGAATCTTTGAGAAGAGCCTGTGCCTGGAAATCTCTGTGACGCATCCTAGAGAAGACAACTGGTTACTAATCCAGTTGATCTAGAGGTCGTTTTCTAGGTGGGTACAGACAGTTTTCAGAGGAACACTTTGAGGGAGACATGTTCACAGGAACTGCGGAAGGAAGAGCCATATTAATATCTCTGGCAGTTGTCCAAGCTGCCAGATGCTAATGATGATTCCAGGCTACAGGGGACTCTAATAAGAGCTTAATAAAGACTCTAATAAGAGTCTGGGGACAAGGAAGTCTCCCTTCCAGGACTGAGAGCCCTGGAAGGGAAATCCAGGCAGAGGAAGCTTTTCAGGTTCAACAGAGGGGAACCCCAGCCTGGAGAAGCTCGTCAAGGCTGGAATGGGCTATCCCAGGGACTGGTCTCTAGGGATCTGTAAAGGAAAACAGCAAGGGATTGCCTCCTGTGGCCTCAGAGGGAGGTCTCCAAGGACAGGCGGCCTCTCTTAGCTGGTCCAAAGGGTCAGGTAACAGTCCCAGAATGCTTAGGTGCTTTTCCTCTCTTATTTGGGCACAGGGTACTCATTGGTATCTGTTGCTTCACGCGAGTCCCGTAGCTCTTTTATCTGGGGAGCAGCATTGGGGTTAGGGTTCTGGACACTGCCTATAAAGAGCGGGATGCCTGTTTCATCTTCAAAGATAACGAAGACAAAGGGCCGGTCAAGGCTGAAGGCAGAGACTGAGCGTGAAATCGCGACGCTGGTAGCAGCAGATGCTTCCACCCCATCTTCTTTAAGCTCCAGGGTAGACTGATGCTGTATACTGGATACGAAGAGAGGCTCGTCTGTGATCATCTGGAGATTTGGGCTTATGAACAGCTCCTGGAGGCCTACAGAGAAATGAGACTAAGTTAACCTTTCCCAGGTGGTGCCACCAGCTCTGATTTTTCTCAAAGCTATCTGAAGAAAGGAGTTCCCTAATCAGTGCTACATGTGTTGTCCACCATGGAGGACTGGAGGCAACAGAAACGAAAGCTGCAGTCCAGCCAGGTTCCCCAGTCCCTCTCTCTATGAAGAGCTGAGGGTGCAAAAACAAGAACAGTTTTCACACGCTTTGTCTACAATGAGGTGGAGTAGTTGTTTAAGAACTTAAAGCCTTCCTTAAAAAGCAGCTACAAGTCTGAAGGCTCTTTCTTGCTAGGCTGGAAACACTTTTACAGAGATTTATTTTTTTTTTTTAGCAATTCTGCAAAACAAAGTGAACTCGTAATTTATTCTCATCTGGAAATGTAGTGCCCGGTGGTTTATTTCAGTAAGCTCTCAGTTCCAGGTTTTGTGATCTCTGTTGGCGATTTCTATGTCCTGGACACTATGTTAAATGACAAAGTAAGAGAGAAAGGTTGATGCAAGGGAGGAAGTTGGTCTTGGCCACAAACAGGGGAATAGGAAGAACTCAAAAAGATTGTGAGGAACTGTGAATGCTGCCTTCTCTATAGTATCATCTTGTTGGAGCAAAACATTTGGTGCTAGGCAAGCAAAGAGTAAGGAGGAGGAGAGGAATAAGAGTTGAGGGAGTTTGGATGTTATCTGGAGCAAGCTGTGAGGCACAGCTTTAGAAACAAGGATGGCAGTTTTTAGCGTTAGTGAACAGATGCCATGTAGATTGATCAGCTTCACTTATTCTGTGCAAATCCTGTTAGAAGCCTTACCCATTTGGCTGAGAACCTTGTTGAGTTCCAGCTGGTAGTCCAGTTTTATTTTGGGGATCTTCACTGCGGTGGGTACCTCTTTGGGGAAAAGCTTGCATAGTTGTTTATAAGGGAAGTTCTCCAGCACATGAGAGCTATTCCAAGTATACTGGTTTGGTACGATGACCACAAAACTCATGTTACTCTTAAAGGGAAACTTGGCCACCTGGAAATAAAACCAACCAGAATTTATGGAAGAGAAAGGAAAGTTCAGAAAGTGATGCTTTTAATTTAGTCTTTTTCTAATTGGTCTACAGAGCCAGTCTAACTATCAGACAAAAACAGCCTGATGGGAAGGAGGCATCTGATTTCTTCAGGGGAGAAAATTTGTTGGAATAACAGCATCAGATTTTAGTATTTAGGCACTGACTGGTAAAGATTGAACACATGGTGGGGTGGAAGCCCATGTGCACAAACATTGTACCCACTCTGGCAGTAGCTGTATTCTGAAGGGCTCCAACAGTACATTGCCTGAGGAAACTCCTTTCCATATTTCCTCATTTATCTTTAACTCAGGGCTTTAAATCTCCATTAATTCCCACTTAGTGGGAATATCTCTTTGTGTTTTTTCCTAGAGATTGAGAGCAAAGATTTGACATTCTTGCTAGAAGCAAGGACAGAGGATGCTTATTACATTTTTGTGTGCTACGCCTGTTAAAAAACATCTGTTTTTTTGGAGAGAATAGTTGCAGTCAGTGAAATACAAGAGCAAGAGAAAATTCCAGTCAAAATTTGTAGTGCTCCTAATCGAGCCCTACCTGAATGTCCTGGGACTCCAGTGTAAACCAGCTCAGGGAGTACTTCTGGGCTTTCATCATCTCAACTGGGACCACAAACTCATTGTCAAGGTGGAATACATCTGGCCCAGTGAAGGTAACATCAAACTTATTCCTCCAAAACGCTACCAAAATAAAGGTATATAATTCAACAAAGTTAAATTTGGGCAGGAAAACAGGAACTGCCTAGCTGACACTCCTCCTATTGTGAGTTCTACAACAAGGCAGGTAGCGACCAGGCAAGCAGAAATACAGCAAAGAGAAGTCAGTACAAGGCTGGAAGAGCCCTAACAGCAGGAAGCTCTTATCTTCCAGAGAGGGACTATGGAATAACAAAAAGAATGAGGATTAATCCTCATGCCGCAGCGTGGGAGATTTCTGAAGGCTATGAAGATAAAGTCTGGATGTTTGCACTTTGAAAAATGAAGAGCCTTTGTGCTGTGTAGGGTGAAACAGTGCTCCAAAACCACGCTAAAGCATTTGCAGATTTACCCCAGAAATAAGTGTTTGGTCTGTGTTTCCACGCACAACCCTGCGGGAATTAAAAGAGGAAGATATGCCTGACCGCTGTGCTGTAATCAAAGAGAGATCCACAGAAGCTGCCTCTGAGCTCTGTGGTTGGTGTGTAGTGAGTTGCATGGACCTGGTTAAGATAAGCAGCGATGTGCCGCTGTCTGGGATCCTGAACCACGAGGCAAAAATGCTGCAGGTTCCACCTGCTGCATTCTGGCTGTGCTGTCAAGTAACATTTTTAGCACATGTGAAGCAGTTGGGAATCATTACTGTAAAGAAATCTAAGCAAGAGGAACGGCATATGCACAAGAAAAGAACAAGCATATTGACGAGCAGGAAGCAAGGAAAGGAGATAGGCGACGCCATTCAGCTACAGTGCTGGCGGAAAACTAGTAGATTTCGAACTATTCCTCTGGATGATCAGGCTTGAAAAGTAAGGCCTGTGGAGCTCACCGTGGAAATGGATTGCACTGAGCAAGAGCATCACTGTGTTTTCAGGGAGCTGCTGTAGGAAGGTGGGTATTTGCCCATTAGTTGCTTCCTTTACCCACTTGTTTATGGCTACGACGTCATCCTCACTGATCCCAGAAAGGGTCACGGGCTTTGCTCTGTAGTATTTCTCTGAATCCTCCAGGAACTTCTGTTTCACCTCAAATCCTGGCAAAGGGGAAGAATTCTATATGAAGTCATCGGACATTGAAAAAAATTTGCTCAGTGGCTCAGCCAGTGGCATGCCACTCCCCAGGAGGAGTGCTTATGGGAACAGAGAGGTCTCCCAGTATGGCAGCGTGCTTCCATCACTCTCTCTCACGGAGAGTTTTATCCTACACCAGTACGGATCCCCCTCCCATGCCAGCTCTCACCTTTCTGCAGGTACAGGCGTGACGCAAGGCTGAGGGTGGATTCTGTGAGCCTTCTGTGAAGGGCGCCCAACATGTGGTGGAGACAGGGCACTGACTCCAGATGCATCGCCTCCAGCAAACGCTTCTCTGTCTGATTTGCTGCTCCTAAAAAGCAAAGTCAAATTCCTGTTAGGCCATGCCCATGTAGTGGGAAACAGGGACATTATTCTAGCTGCCTTGTGTTAGAAACATACTGTGCCTTACAAAAGAGGCTGGAGAAACCTGACAGTAGGAGCCTCAGCAGGGCCACGGAGGGCAGCTTCAATGGTAATCATACCTAATTAAAGCTGCAAGAGTAAGATTAAGCGGAAGGTGCTGTATTTAATCTTTGCATTTTGCACATTGGTTCCTAGTGCCTCCAGGAGGGGGTACAGGGAAGGGCAGGAACCGGTGCTTTTGTAACTAAGAAGTTACCCAGTGCCAGGTGAGACAAGGCGAGAGCGATGCTGAGGGGTGACAGAATCACATTGGTGCTGTTGGACTCCAGCTGGACCTCTCTCAGGAGATCGATGCTGAATCTCATCAAACCATCTGCTAGCCTGTGGCTCTTCTTCCAAGTCATCTCACAGTTTTCATCTTCAGCCTCTCCTTCGTCTTCAGAAGAGGGAATTTCCCCAGATGGTTGCTGTTTGTGACAGCCCACAGCCCCATCTTTGGCTTCATCTTCTGGGTTCCAGTCATTCCCACTGCCTGGCAGGGTGGTGGTGAAAGGTGACATGGGTCTATCAATGTCCTGGAAGCTGTCATAGGTAAAGTCTACCATCTCTGTGTTTGGCAGGGTTGAGATGGCTCCCAGAAGAGCATAGTCTACAACTCCAGCAGTTTTCATGTCCTGAGGAGAAACGAGAAGCATAGCGCTGGGAAAGCAAGAGTGCGGCACTACCTTCCCTCAGGGGTTTTACTGCACACCTAAGTGGGCTGAGAAAACTCTCCAGTTTCTCTACTCTGGTGGTGTATTCACTTCAGTTTGCCTTTTAACCTTGAGGATAAAACCACGTCAAGGGGTCTGGAAAACAGAAGGTCTTGTATCCTGGGAAAATGGACCGAGTTAGGGTCATGCAGTGGTTCCTCCTCCACTTGCTCTCAGGGCCTGCCCCAAGCAAATGAGCCCAGCAGGCACGCTTTGAGGGCAAGAACCACCACCTGTGCCTTCACCGTTTATAGATCCATCATCCTCAACCTTGATTTCACCTCCTCCTCTCACATATTTTAGCACTGCTGATCTGCCTCGTGCATCGGTCAGCACCCTCTACTGCTGTCACAGCCTTGATCCATTTTGGCTCAAATCCTCCTCCAGGCATCTGTCTCTTGTCTGTTCTATTCCATCCCTGTTCTCTCCAAATTTCCTCATTTTCCAGTTTTCTAAGCCTTAGCCTATAGCACTGCCGCTACTGTCCTCACATTTGCATGGTCTTAAACACATGCTTTTTTCCTCAGATCTCTCTGTTCCCACCAGCATACGGATGACATTCCTCTACTGCAGGAGCACTGCACTGTCAGAGCCAGGCTCGACGGGTAGCATCAGCGACAGGTCTTTCTGCCCTCCTAGCTAGTTGTTTTCCTCCTCTTCTCGTATCATTCAGAAGTTAAATAATCCACCCGCCAGTCCCTGTACACACCAGCTACTGATGTTTACTCCGTACGCTGCCCAGTTATTTAGGCTGGAGCTTCCAACACAAAGGAGCACAGCCTTGGCAGCAGCGCTGGGTGAGGCAGAGGGTGAAGCCTGCACATGATGGACTTTCTCATTGTGCTGGCACTGCTAGATTGCACTGCCCGGACTCACCCTATCTCAGGACAAACTGGAAAACTGTTGCAAATACCACAGCGTAACTTCAGTCCCCTTGGGTGGAACCAGACATTGCTTACCTTCAGGTCCCCATCTTTGTCTAAGAAGAGACGCTTTTGCTCAATGGCATGTGCTGAAGAAAACTGTAGGGGGGGAAAAAAAAAACACCCAAAACCAAAACAACAAAGAAACAAAGTCAGGTAACAGATAATTTCCTCTGAATTTCCAGAGTCAGTCTGCTCTATCCCCACTCCTAACATTCCCATGGTGCCAGGTCAGAGACAGGCACCAGCCTGGCTGCAGCAGTCCCTGCGTGGCTACAGCACGGGCAGGGCTTTAGGATGCAGACCCAGAGGCGGTGGGGTCCACCGTGGGGAGGTGGAAGTGAGTAGGAGCTGGGAGAGGCTGCAAATGCTGGATTTGTTTAGAAAGGGACCAGGTCAGAAGGGTAGAAAATAACGTATCCTCTAGAGAGCCAGCAGTGCAGTTTTGCAATCTCAGATCTGACGGGGATCCAGATTTAAAATGGGGGGGGGGGGGGAGCTGTTATTAAACAGCCTCCTGTTAACCCCTGAAGGTCATGGCCACTAAATAGAGTTGTAGCCAAGTTTCCAAATATTTTCCACAGAAATCCACTTGAGTAATGAGAATATCCACAGCTATATTAGCTGGGGAAAAAGATTAGAAACCTTGCTGCGCGGGGGCACAGGCTAACCCCACAGCAGAGAAGCTGCACCCTCCACCGCTTTGCCTTCCAGGGCTTCTCATGCAGAAGCATCAGGCAGTATCTGCCCTGCGGTGTGGTGCAGGAGAGCCTCCTCGCTCCCCTTGCCCTTTGCTGGCTGGGGAGAGGGCTGTGCTGACACCGCAGAGGCCCCCACCATGGCTGGAGTGAACCAACTTACCCTTAGGTGACTGTGCAGAGCAGACAGGCAGAGCAGCCACAGACCCCAGAGGAACACCATATTTCTGGAACAGAAGGACCAGCCGAGAGAGAAGTTATTTCCAGCTGCCTGGCAGCGGCAAGCTGAGCCTATTCAGGTCTACAGGGAGAAAATTATCAACCTGGCCAAACAGGTTGGCGCAGGAGCTTGCAGAAAGCAATAGGGAGATGAACAATGGTGCAAAGAAACAACACAGGACTCCTGGGTCCAACGCCAAGGCAGCGAAATCAGAGAGGAGCAGGGACCCGCGCTGGAGCAGAGCTGTAACCACAGCCAGGCTCCTACATGACGCTCTCCTGCTTGGATCCTGCGTTTCTGACCCCGTCACCCTCATTTCTCTGGATTGCAAATGGTATTTCCCTAATCAGTCCTGCGCACACTGTGCCTCTGGAAGAAGACAAGAGCCTCTGCTCCTCTCCTGTGGAAACCACCAAGGTATGGGCGCAGCATCCTCGGCTGTGGCCCCGGCTCTTGGGAGAAGGGATACTGACCTGCCTCAGAGCGGCTGCAGGCACTCAGCAAGTGCTGCCTGAGAGGGACTTTGCAGGTAGAAAATGCAACACCAGAGCAGTTTCTCAGCAATGTATCCTGGAATAGAGAGTCCTCCCCTTCCCAGCACTCACCTTCCCCCTTTGCTGGCAAATCCAGCCCCTGCCACCCCCGCACTCCGATTCCCGTATGGGACAGTGGGAGCAGGGCTTCCAAGGCCACGGGTAAAACCCCACCCATTCCCTGGCCACTGCTTCACCCAGCCACTTTTCCCTTTCAAACAGAAATAACGTATCTTCTCCTTAACATAAAGCCTCCAAAGCCCAGCCCTCGGCACAGCTGCCGTACACTCAATTCCTGGAGCTATTTTCCGTTCTACAAGCAGTCCTTGCTCTCACCCAAAACTGCTGGGCTGTGACTTGAGGCCGTTTCATTCCCCCTCCTCCCTCACCCCAAATCCTGCAGCCACCTATAACCCCGAATACCCCTTTCCTCCCTGGGGGGTGCCTACTATCCTTTAACCCCCTGCCAAATTCACCCCTCTTTCCCAGAGAGACACTATTGGTTATTGGAGGAGCCCTGATTTACTGTCAAATCCTCATTTATTTGCCCCTTACCTGAAGTTGTTCACGTCCACGTTGGAGCTGGCACCTACTTTACCCAGCGTGGGGCAAACGCCGTCTCTTGTCCAGCCCCCCCGCCTCCTACCCACCGGCTGCGACCTTCGGCACCACCCCCTGTTTGAGAATTTGGCAGGCAAATATTGACCTACAGCATCCGGTTAAACATTTGTTTGGGGAAGAAGAGGGAATTTGTGGTGCATTTGGAGATGAGGAGACACTTTGGGCTGCTGTACCCTCAAGACAATGATGTTAACACTGCGTTTACAGCCTCCAAAACTCGCATCAGCACGCGAAGTCAGTTGTCCCTAGTAGTGGGTCTGCTTTCCACGTACTCCCTGTGCTGGGAACACGCTCTTTTATTCATAACCTTTACTGAAAACGTAGGGCTTGGTATTTATTGCCACAGGGCTCATTCTGGTTTTGGAATTTTCTTTGCGGAAAGCCCCAGATATTTACTCCCTGTATCCCAGCTGCTTCTGCCGCAGCAAGCGCGAGGCACCGGTTTTAACAGATGGCTGGTGCCCAAGGCCCCGTGGCCGCGTACCGGAGAGGAGGAGGCAGCAATGCTCAGGCTGGGCTGAGCCAAGAGCAGCTGGTACCTCCCCCAGGACACAGCACGCACTGGAGCCCTGCCGGGGGAGTTGGCCCCACTGCCAGGCTCCACGGCACGCACACATCGCTGCGGCACGGAGGATGAGTCTCAGGGACGGGCAGAACTCCAGCAGTCCTGTCCTGTGTGGTTTTGTCCCTTATGCAGAAGCGATGGTGATCCTTCCTGGCTCTCCCTGTGTCCTCGGTGTGACAGGAATCGCTAAGGAGCAGCGGGGAACGTTAATGCGATCGCAGCGCTTGCAGCCATCCATTCCTTGCAGCGGCTCTTGGTTCCCAAACTCACCCCAGACACTGGGAAGGAGCGGAAAGGAGACAGGTCTGAGCTCTGCAACCAGAAACTACTTTGGGACGTGCCGCTGCAAGATGGGGAGCTGCTTCCCCTTGGAAAGCAGATCCAAGTCACTGTGCAGCAGACTCCTACCTTGCATCCAGGGCGTCTTCACAGCATCCCCCCTCCAACTCACCCAGGAACACAAGAGGTGTCCGAACGCAGAGCTTTAGCTTTGGCCGCCAGAACGGGAGAGCTGCAGCCAGCACACCCAGCCCCGTACCGCACCGGGGCCCCTCCAGCACAGAGCTTCCCCACACGCCCGTCGCTGCATCTCTTTCAAAGAGTTTATTAGAAGTAAATATTTACATCTATTGCAAATGGTTAATAGGCAACGCGGGACTGAGAGCTCCCCTTGGGTAGGGAAGGGTAGCAAAGGCCAACTGCTCACCTCCCCACCCTCCCCAGAAGCGGAGGGTGGCCTTCCCAGATGTAGGTGGCTCAGATGAACCGGCACCTGGATGAAAGCCCTTTCCCCTCCCAGGACAACTCGCAGCAGGCTCCTGCTCTGCCCAAGATAAGAGCTTCCCGCTCCCTCGATACTGGCTCTGACTAGGCTGAAGGATGGATGGGAAAAGGGCTGCAATAGAAGTGAGGCAACTGCTCCTACTGCTGGGTCAAAGAGCACTCTCCTCGCCTTTGGGGTGGGAACAGAAGGTGCTGTCCCAAAGGGAAGGTCAAGAGACCGTGCTGGATTGTGCCCCCTGGCTCTCACCCTAAAAGGGCAGAAGGGGACAAAACTTAGCACCTTTTTGCTGTCCTGTCTTCCCCAGGAGCCTGACCAGCCCAAAAGAGAGTAGAGAGGATTAGAAGGAGGATTTCTTGAGAAACGCTGCCAGTGTGTGGCACACAGGGCATTCCTCACCCCTTAGGTAACACGGAATGCAGTGCTGCTGGGGCAGAAACCAACAACAGTCCATCCCTACCCTACTGCTCCAGAAGGCACAATCCTCATGGAAGCATCTAGTTCTGGCCTCCCTAGAGGGTCACATTCCCATCCCAAACCGTCCCTCTGCAGCAGCCCATTCCTAAATGAACCAGCGGAGCAGATGGGGTTTGTTCCTTGGCTGACTTCCATTCCAGTCTTTGCCCTGGAGCCAGTAAGGCAGCAGAAGTGCTCTAGCTAACCTCTCCTCCTCCCATACAGGCTCAAACTCAGCCGTCAGACCCTGAAGGTTATAACAGAGTACATCCTCTGGGTCTTGAACGCAGACCACAGGAGGAGGAGATGCCCGGCACCACGCAGCTCCGAAGGCGGCAGTTCCCAGGCCCAGCTTACGCTACCCTAGTAAGACCGTTCAGTGGTTCAGAAGTGGAAGTGAAGGGTAAGTGCAGATGGCAGTAGCTATACTGTTTTCTTGTCAAGGGGTTCCTCTTACCCCTTAACTGAAGGAGGGAGGATATCTGTGGTCCCTATTACTCTGCAGGGCAGCTCACAGTCCCATGGGGATCAGGCACACATGGTACGGAAAGCTCCAGGCCTCTCTGCAGGGGTGACAGTGACCTACAATGCCCAGTATTTCTCCCAGCAGCAGTGGAGGTTTCTCAGTTATGGCTTTTTTCTTTTTAAAGATACAGAAAGAGGTTAGAGATGCTTTATCGAGTGCTCACTAACAAGTACACCTACCCCCTGCATCCTCTGTTCAGAAACATCTAACTGCCTCCTCTGTAAGCAACGCTGCAGGCTTTCAGCTCTGTCACCAGCGCTGTGGGACAGCCACAAGCTCCTGGGACAGGGGTCACTAAGCCAGGAGGCGTATGACGCCGTTATCTGAGCCCAGCAGGAGATGACATTTTGTGGGCAGCACCGCCAGGCTGGTCAGCGTACCCCGAAAATTCTCTGAGCTCAGCTTGGTCGTGCTGGTGGGCAGGGCTGAGGACTCCAGCATGGAGTAGACGCCAATCTTGTTGGCCACAGTGCCAGTGACCACTTCGTTGCCGTAGAGGTCAAATGCGTGGATGGGTTCAGATGCAGATTTGTAGTGGTGCAAAGGCTTCTGCTCCAGTTCCTTCCAGACAGTCAGGGAATGATCCGAAGAGGAGCTGATCAGCACATTGCCCTCTGCAGCCTGCAGGAGAGGAAAGGCCAGTGACCCAACGCTGCTGCAGTAAAAATTCCTAATCTCATCCTGCAAATGAGATTAGCAGGTAGCCACCAATAATCCAGTAGTCACAGTGCAATCCCTTGGGACAGTCCCAGCCATTTCCAAGCAACTGATGGTACTAAGGAGTATTAACAACGCATCCAGGTAGACACTGGAAGCTACAGGACTCCCTGGCAGCTGGCCACCTCCTCTAGTTCTAGTCTCCAAGAGATGGGCTGTGTCTCTTCTCAACAATGTTCTAATACTCTACTCTGCACAACTAATTTATCATCTGTTACTACTGCGGTGGGTAAAGAGATTATCATGTGGTTTTGCTCTCCAACAAACCACCTGCCAAATTATTTTCCTTCTCAGAAAAAGGAATTGTGAGGCTCTCGCAGTAGAAAACACTCCTCGGGGTAGGAGAAGCCTGGAGCTGCTTATTAGCAGAGCTAGTGAGAGGGTAAACAACTCAGACTGCTGAACTTTGTTTAACCTGCATTTGGGTCGAGGACATTGGACCCCCAACGCTGCTCCCTGAGGGCGGGTAAATATGGACAGGAGTTACTCATTAGAGTGACGCTTTCCCAGGGGGTCTAAAAGCCCTGTGGAGAAAGCAACACATTTACTTCTTCACGGGCGATGTGTCTCCTCCCTGCCCCTCCTGCAGACCTGCTCGGCAGGGACTGACACCCAGGAGGGCTGATCTCCGTTCAGCACAGGTCGGACCAAGAATAGCCACCTGCAGCACTAACCATGGGGCAGGAGAGCTTGAGCAGCCTCTTAGGGACACAGCAAGGGATGGACGAACACCCAGAGGATAGAGCAGACAAGCCCTGCCAAGCAGCACGTGCCAGAAGGATGCTTCACGCAACCTCAGTGGATTGATGAGTCCCACAAAGCCTCAACCCTGATCCCAGCTGGACTTCTCACCTTGATCTGCAGGATGTCTCCCTCATGGGCAGGCCACCCTCGCATGATGAGTCCTGTCCTGGTGTCCAGCAGCACAATGAAACCAGAGGAGAAGCCAGCCATAACGCTGCGCCCGTTAGGACTGACAGCCAAGCAGCGGATGAGCCCAGCGCTCACCCCACTTGCCAGGCGGAACTCGTGCTGCAAGAGACAGAGTCCAGCTATTGGGGGACAAAGATCAGGGGATCTGGCATTTAGGGGACAAAAGAACTTGGGGTCCAGCTGGTTTTTGTGGAGTCATCGCAGCTAGCTTTGGGCCAGCCACGGTCGCATCATTAAGCACAAAGATGGAGGAAGGTGGCTCGCAGAGCGCCAGACTCCCTACCTGTAGTCCTGGCTTCCTGTGATCGATGAAACGCAGCACGGAGTCTGCGCTGGCCACAGAGATGCTGTGATAGGGAGGCGGCATGGTGGTCACAGCTGTGATGGGGACTTTGCTGTCTAATTCGTCAAAAGTCCGGAGAAGTTTGCCTGTGAAAACACGATGAAGACGTTACAGCAGTAGGTGTACAGAGAAGGTACACAGCAAATGCCCAGTTCTGCACTGTTTTTTAACAGGAGCCACCAAAACTCAGTATGGCTCCTCTTGTCTTTAAGGACTGGACCAGTTCACTCCAGCCAGCCTTCACCCTTTCCCTTCTTACCTGTGAACTGGTCCCAGATGTGTACGGTGCCGTCACAGCTCACCACGTGCTGAGATGCCTCCAGCTGACTCACGTAGAAAACTGACTTCTTGTGCTCGGCGTACGTGAAGCGCGGTGGCACCTCACTGGTGCCATCCCCATAGTTGTACAAGGGCCAAAGGCGGACAGTTTTGTCCTTGCTGCCACTAAGAAAGAAGTCCTCGCTGCTGAGCGGTGCCACGCACTTGATGGCCCCTGAATGCCCTGAGAAACTCTGCAGCTTGATCTGGTGGAAGTGGAAGCGGGGGTCATGTTGGCTCACCCCAATCTCATACTGCCAGTAGGCCAGCCAGTTGCCACACAGCATGTGGGTGCTGCGAGGAAGGTCATGCTTCAGGGCATTCTCCTCGCTGGATGAGTTGGGAGTAAAGCCATCAGTGCCAGCACTGAGGCGAAGTAAGCCAAGACCCTCGCGCTGTGTGTCCACAGGGACCTGGATGCGGTTCCCTACCAGCACGCTCCCAAAAGTACCAGAGTGACTGTCCTCGTGGTGGCTAGAGAAGGGCTCAGTCCCTCGTATATCTTGGTCTGAGCCCACCGCACTCGCTGTTTGTTCCAGGCTAACCACCTGCAGGCTCTTGGGGTTCACGTTCTCCAGGTAGAGGGTAGCCAGCTTCTCAACCAGCGAGTGGTTGGGCACAACCGTCCGGATAACATCACCTGAAGGGAGAGAACGTGGCTTCAAGGGAAGGGATTTCACTGTCATCATCCCCCACCATCAACAGAACAAGGGTCAGCACAGGGATGTGAACACGTCCCCTACAAGCCAGCCACACGCTGCTCCCAGCCAAAGCAGCCTGAAGCCTGGTGGGCTCCCGACCCAGCAAGCAGGCGAAACCACAGCGCAGAAGCTGTGAGTTTCCCCCAGCAGCCCTAGGCCCTCTGCCTTCTGAGTTCAGGTCCAGCACACCGTGCCCAGAGCGCAGAGCTCTCTCACAAATCCCAGGAGATGGTGGCCAAGCCGTACCTAGCAAGCAAGAGAAGGGGATGTAGGTGATGTAGGCCATCTCAGGGTTAAACACCTTCTGTAACTCCACCAGCACAGCCGGATCCAGGGCCACCAGCTTCCCATCCGAGAGGGGCACCTCCATCACCGGCACCTCGCAGTTGCTCACAGACTCCGCCGTCAGCCCCTGGACAAGAGAAAATAGGAGGATACCCAAGATCAGATGTTCTCACCACATAATTAATGACACAAACACGGCCTGGGCTGGACGCTGCTGACACCAGTACTGGTGTATGCAGCTATGCGCACCGCATTCCTGCAGCTGGGTACTGGGGGATGGCAGGAGGACTTCTCCCACATCACTGACCTGGTCTTGCAGCTCCTGCAGCAGTGAGAACGCCCCAAAGAAGTTCCTCACTGTGTCACTCAAATGCTGCTGCACCATCTCCTGCCCAATCCGCAGGCAGATCAAGGCAATTAGGCTGATTGTCTTAACGCACAGGACAACACGGGCCTGGGCACCACTGGGGAAACTGAAGAGGAGATCCATTACCAGTTTTCACTCCACATATTGCTTTTTCCCCCTCCTCTGCTTCATGCTTCCTGCCTTGTCAGTGTTATCAGAAGGTCTTGAGCAGCACAACCTCTGCGTGCATGCTGTGTACCAGCGCAAGGAGGTGCACATCAGGGCAGGAGCAGTCCCACAACCCCAGGAGCATTACAGCTCTCACAGAACCATTTCCAAACCCCCGATTTTGAGTCGTGCCAATCCTGGCTGAAGGCAAGGCAGACTGCAGCGCTTACCCGACGGCCGGTGAAGTGAGGAAGCCCAGCACTGGGAGCAGCACCTCCTGGCTGATTTTGGGGAGAATGTCCATGAGCGTGGTGTCCGAGAGACATACCACAATCTTCTGAGTCAGCGTGACAGCAGCCAGGAGCCCTGCCTCCTTCCGACTGTTCAGCCGGCCACCTCCGGACCCGCTGCTGGGCGCAACCTGCAAAAGGAGTCCTGCAGTGCCAGGGCCACCATCTTCCCAGCAGAACACATCAAGGGTGATCCCAGGATCACCCGAGCTCAGCCTCAAAACACGGCATAGTAGAGTTGGTCACAACCCCTGGGAGAAGAACCTGAGCACTGAGTCTCAACGGCAACGCATGTCTTGCACTCAAGGGATGAGCCTGAAAACTGACAAACAGATGTCAGCGCAAGAGATGAGCCTGGAGAGAATGGGGCAGGACATCCTCAAGCTCGCACGCATCCTGCGGAAGGCATCTCCCTGCAGAATGCTCCCACAGCTGGGAAACCCAGAGGGGAGAGAGACAACCCCAGGCTGGCCCAGACCATCACCAGCCTGGACACTGCAGAGCATCATTTGCCAGCACAGGAAGAGGGGAAACCTATTACATACACGTGACTTTAAGCAAGGATCAGCGTCTTCATCCCATGCCATGTTGAGCCTGGATGCACAGACTGCAGAGGCACAGTCCTCACGTGAAATATCCAAGCACAAACTACAGGCAAACCTCTTGCTGACTTCTAGAAATCCAGCTGCTCCTAACCTCATGAGGCAGAAGAGCACATCCTCTTTTGCTGACAACGTCCCAATTACAGCAATGCCAAAGAGTTAACAACAGCAACACTAAAAGATTTCTTTCTAGATCATCCTATTTCCTAACTCCTAGACAAATCAAACACCCAAGACAAGAGAGCCAATAGCAAAAACCACAAACAATTCCCAGTTTCCGCTATATTTCTTGTACACCTGCCATCTTCCAGCTCATCACAGAGGCTCTTCCTCTCACAAAATATCCACTCTGCCAAAGCCTGCAAGAAGGATTGACTTTATCCTATTTGTGACCCGCAAGTTTCATCGCTTTCATATCAGGTTGCCAAATGCTGTTCACGGGGGTATTAATCCCCCCAGTGCCCCCAAGCAATAAGTTAAATAAAGCAAAGCAGAACAGCTGGAGCTATGATTGCAACTGGGTGGAGAACAATTTTGCTGAAAAATGGGATTTTTTCCCCTGAAAAATGTCCCCTTCAACATTGGAAAAATTGACAATGCCTTTTTGTTTTCTTTAAATGAACAGCTGTGGCCTCTTTTTCCTCTACGTTTAAATTATCAAAAAGCTATTGAAGTTTTCCGTTTAAACAATAATCCATAACCAAAGTGTTTATAACCACTAAAAAGGGAGCAATATGAAAAATAAGCCTGTTTAAAACATTCAAAACCAGTTTTTTTGTAATGAAAAATCGGTTTGTTTTTCAACCAGCTGCATTACACACATTTTCTTCTTGCTATTCAGTTATGAATTTCAAGCTGAAAAGTTTGTAAGTCTTGCCAGTATTTTTACACAGTTGAAAAACCTCCTTTAGCCTCTCCCCAGCTCATCCCCTATCTACGCGTACAGACCTCTAAAAACACTCGCTCCAGCAATCCCGCAGCAGCCCAAGCTGCTCCGCCTGCCTGTTATCACAATCCCACCGTTGTGCCTGCTCTGTTTCGGCACGTTTGCCCAGCAAAGCAACGGAAAACCTTTTTCTCTGGCTTTGCACGTGCCAATAAAGGGTCTGGACAGGGAAAGCCCCCGGCTGAAATGGGGAAGGAGGGGCTGCGGCAGCCCGATGCAGATCCACGGTGGCCGAGGCTTGCTAAAGAGCAAAGCCCACGTACACAGCCGCGCGCTTTGCTGGGAGCGGTCCGGAGCTTATGGCTGGGGGTGAAAGTGCCTCTTGTGGCTGCATCAGCGCAGCCCTTCTTGGCCAACACAGCAAGAGCTGCTCAGCCCGCACTGGCCCAGATGGAGCTCAACCCAGCACAAATTTTTACGCAGGAGGCTCCTGGTGAGGCTGGACTATTTTCTGTGCAAGCTCCTTTTGTGCCTGGACACAGCTCTTGCCCCAGCACGCGTGAGAAGAGGAGAAAAAGGCGATACTAACCAGGTAGCTGATGTAGGGCAGGTACTGGTAGGTGAGGACGGGCTCTCCGTACAGGTACGCCACATGCACAAGGCAGGCCAGCACTGGCTTGGACACCTGATCTCCCAGCACTGGCCGTTTTTGGTAGATATTTCCTGTACTCAGAGGACTGTTCTCATCGTTGCTTGGTACAAACTGCTGCCTGGTTGGGCCTGCCCAGAGACAACATCATGAGCCAAAGCAGCAGGCTACACCCAGGCCACAAGGCACCCCAGCAGACCGTTTTGGGGCACAGCGCACCCAGGGACCCTGGGGTCCAAGGAGCAGACATTACCCATGTAGCAGGACGTGAGCAGACGGAGCAGGTTCCTGGCGATGAAGCGGGACGTGACGGTAGGGCCCAGCTTGGCTGAGAGCCACCTCACCATCTTACAGGCTGTGTCTGCAAAACAAAAACAGTCGCAAGGACAGAGCCCGGCACGGCGTAGATTAGCTATCACCCAGCTGCTGCCCAGACCCTGCCTGCCCTGCAGGCAGCTCCCTGGGTCTCAGATCCACACACATTTCAGTGGAGACCTGGCCTTTTATACCGGGTTCATCGTTGTTCCCAAGCTGGGACCCACAGACACCCCCAAATCTGGACCCACTTCTTCCCAGGCGCTCCTCTTCTCCCCCTCACTGCTTTACTGGGTGTTTGCCACGCTCGGCAGAAAGGCTCAACGCTAGCAGGGTCTTACCCAGGAGTATTGTCTGCTCTTTGTCATCGGAGTGATCTGGCAGCTCCTCTCCCTCTGCATCCTCTGGCTCACTGCTGTCATCAGCCAGGGTGACATCCACGGAGGCACCAGCCTCCACGGCCACCGTCAGCTCTGCCTCAACCGTGGCATCATCGTGCTCCTCTTCATCATGCTCCTCTTCCTCCTCCTCCGAGTCCTCGCTCTGTTTCAGGTCCTGGCTGCTGTCCATCGACTTCAGGCTGCTCTTGTCCTTCTGGGAATCCCCGTCTGCGGGTCTGTCCTCTCCCAGGGACACCTCACTGGCGCTGCTTTTGTCACTGAGCCGCCCGAGGCTGAGCGATTCCTGCTCCTGAGGCTGCAGGGACTCCCCGACGTAGAGGCCGCTCTGGAAGTCCTCGCTCTCGGGCAGGTAGGCTTGGTCATGGAAGCTGACACCAGAGGTGTAGTCAAGGAGGTCGAGTGTAGCGGAGCTGCGCTCCACATCCATTTTGATCTCCTCCCCAAACACGCATGACACTGGGCTTTCCCCTCCACTTTCATCATCTTCAGCCGTGCCGAGGAGGGATTTGCTTTCCTCCCGCGAGCTCTCGATGCCAACGAGAATCTGCAGGATGTGCGGCAGCAGGTTCAGGAGGAAGGACTGCAGCCCCAGGCGCACTATCAGCTGGGCGACAAAGCAGTCTGTGTAGAGGTAGAACCTGCCATGGCGGTAGCAAGGGGTCTCGTATGCTCCAATCAATGGCTTGAGCAAGTATTTATTGGCATTCTTCGGACCTAGGGATTTAGCAATGGGTTCAAAGAGATACCACGCGGCGTAGACAGCAGTATTCTCCTCGGACATGAGAGACAATATGAAGGGCAGAAGAATCTCCAAGCCTTCAGGAGTGATTTCAGAAAGGATCCCCTCCAGCTGCTGCCACAGCTGGAAAACAAGTTCCCGGCCCTGACCTTCATCCTCTATCTTCTTTGCCTGATAGGTGAAAATGAATTTGTGCAGGGCTGGGAAGTATGTGGGGAAGGGGACAATAGAGCTGTAGGGACTGAGGAGCTGTGTGGGACAGGGTGGGGGGAGGCCCTGGAAGATGGGTTTGTATTCAAACAACTGCACCGCGCCCTTGCCCAGCTTGGTCTTCAGAAGCTTCTCCACTGGCACGCTCAGCTGCAGCAGGACGTGCAGCACGTGCTGGAGCGGGGCCGGGATCTCCTTAGGGTGGTAGCGACACAAACTACGCACCATCAGGAACCGCTCCAACAGGGTTGCGTCAGGCTTCGAAGGACGAATCCTTGGTGCAAATATAATCTCAGCTACCAGAATGCCCAAAGCTTGCATGTCCCTCTGGAAGAGGTCCGAGAGACCCAGGGGTGGCTCTTCCCACGGCTGCTCCATTAGCTGCATCTCACTGCTTAAGCCTTTAACTAAGAAGTTGTCCAATTTCTCCAGTTCTTCCAAGGCCTGGAGCGGATTGAAGCCTTCAGGAAGCGTGATCTTCATGTCACCCTGATCCGCAGCACCTGCCTTGCTCCGACGGAGAGGTCGGACACCTGAGGTTTTGCCTTCAGTGGCATAAGCAGGGAGGGTTGAGGGCTGTGCTGAAGGCACATGGGCACAGGGCTGATCAGCAGCTCTACCAGTAGCAGAAATCGACTCCAGGGCTTCCGTGCCTTGCTCTAAATCATCCTCACCAGCGATGGGTTTCTCCCCAGACCAGGTGGTTTCACTAGGAGTAGCCTCCAGGACCAGCCCATTAACCGCATCTGTCACCTGGCCTTGGATATCTTCCAAAAACACAGTGTCCCTGATGTGCTGGAGAAGAGGCCGGGCAATGGCTGGAGCTTCAGCAGGCGTGTACGCAGGTCCCACCATGCGCCTGGGATGCGGCTGGTCAAAAAGTTGCACAACCCCGTAAGTCGTCAAATGCGTGTGGTTGTCTACTAGGTGGAGGCAGACATTCTTCTCCTTGACAGCATCCTTCCCCAGCAGCTTGTATCCAAAAGTGAGATCAATCCAGTGGTGGAGGTCCTGAGAAACTTCCCGGCTCTCAAGCAGCATGCGGTGGACTTCGATGAACTCCTCGTAAGAGCTACACCAAGATGGCACGTCCAGGTCGGGCATGTCTGGATGTATGGATCGGAAGATGGAGGGGTCCGTATAAAACTCTGGGATGCACTCATCTGGGGTCCAGCTCTGCATGCGCTCCATGCTGGCTGGATACTCATTGGGTTCCCACTGGGACCTCACGTGGCAGCACAGCACTGCCTTGGGTGTCCTCCGAGCCGTGTACACATAGTACGTGATATCCGAAAGGACATCTGAGATGTGATGGGGGACGTGGAGCTGCTCCCCACTTGACCCACCAGCAACAAATGCCTGCTTGGTCATCTCATAGGTGAAGTCCAGCTGCTTGTCTCCCTTGTTGAGTCGGAACTTGGATTTCCTTAGGTCCCTGAACTTGCCGTTTTTGGTAGTGAAGTCCACCACCCACGGAAGAACTGGGTGATAATTGGGGTCTCCCATTCTCCTCCCAGCCAAACTGTTTAGACGCATAAGATAGTCAAAGTTGCTGACCTGCCCGTGTACCCACTGTAACACCAGGTCTCGGAGGTCCTTCTGGCAGGCGGTGCACCTCGCTTCCTGCCCTCGCACGCCAGCACTGCTTTGCTCACTCGTTTCTTCCAGACCAGCCTCCAGATTCGCTTCCTCCTTAGGTTGCTCATACTCTCTGAAGTTCACACGGAGCCGGCTGCACAGCTTCTCGTCCACAGCCACATCCCGCAGGGAAAAGGCGCCGCAAGCCAAACCTGCCTGGTGACAAGCCTTCATGGCCTGCAGCACGTGGAAGAGGAGGAAGAGGATTTTGGCATGGCTGTTGGTGAGCTTGGCCGGGCTGAAAGTCACGATGTCATGCAAACAGTACTGCACGTAAGGGTAGATGATGTACAGCATGGTGGCCGACTCTAGCAGAGCTTCTGCCTGCAGCACGTTGGGGCAGGAGGGCACCCCCTTGGCGGCCACCACGCTCTCCTTGGCAGGGGAAGCACCGGGTGCGCTCTTGCCCACCTGGAGGACAGGGCAGCCGTAAGCCTTCTGCAGGGCGGCCCGCAGCGCATCCAGGGCCGGCACAGTGGGCGGCACATCGGCATGCCGGTACGGCCGCACATAGAGGCAGTGAGCCCGGCACCACAGGTTTTGGTAATTCTGGGAGGCGACGTTCTGCATGAAGCCATGCAGGGTCTCCGGGCTGCCGTTCCGCTGGTCGGAGGCGGGGGGGCTGCACCCGCAGCGGGTACGCCAGCCGGTTCTTCTGCAACCCGTGGATCTCCACCCGAGTCCAGCCTGCCGGCAGCTTCTGCACGGAGTGCTGCAGGAATGTCCTCACCTCCACGTCGCTCAGCCCCTCCGGCCGCGGGCACAGGCCGGGCAGCACCCGGCGCTCTTTGAGGCTCACCAGCCATTTCACCGGGACGAAAGCGGTAACGTGGGTGCCCTCGGCAGCGGCGGCCAGCTGCCGGCGGTCGATGTTTAGGTCTTTCTCCACGCTCTGGAGGAAGCCATCCATATTGGCTTCTGCTGGAAGAAAGACGGCCCAGAGAGGCTGTGAGTGAGTGGAGGAGTGCGGCACTGTCCCTGCCCTCCCCGCGGGAGCCCCAGCTCCCCCGCCGAGCAGGCGCCACGCAGCAACTCTCACTTCCCCATTGCCACCCGGGGAAAAAAAATGCTAATTTTAGGAGCTTGCTCAAAAGACACTCTATTTGGGAGGGGTGGTGGTTAAGAAGGGACCAGCCCTGGCTGGGGGTGACAAGATGGGACCTCCACAGCCAAGGAGGGGGACACGGTGGGACCTCCACAGCCTCAAGGCCAGGGGAGGGGGACATGATGGGACCTACACAGCCACAGGGTTGGGGAAGGGGACACGATGGGACCCCTGCGGGCCCAGGGGGCAGTGGGGGGCACACAATGACACCTCCACAGCCAGGGAGGGGGACACGATGGGACCCTTGCAGGCCCAGGACTGGCGCGGGGGACACGACGGGACCTCCACAGCCCCAGGGCCAGGGAGGGGGACGTGATGGGACACCTGCAGCCCTAAGGCTGGTTGGGGGGCAATGGGGACGGACACAATGGCACCTCTGCAACTGGTGGGGGTACATGATGGGACCTCCGCGTTCCCGGTGCTGGGGGAAGGGGACACCACGGGACCTCTGCACTCCCAGGGCCGGGGAAGGGGGGACATGATGGCACCTCGGCATCTCCCGGGGGGGTGACAGAGGAGGATGCCCATCACCGGCACCGGGCCACAGCTCCACAGGGCCCCCGCTACCGGGGGCAGAGGCGGGGAAGGGGGCAGAGCCCCACAGGCCCGAGGACTCATCCCGGGGGCCCCTCACCCCCACCCCCCCCCATGGCGGTGGTGGTTGGGGGGGTGTCCCTTCACCTCCCCGGGGCCCCCGCGGCGCTCGGCCCGCGGCCCCGCGTTACCTGGCGGCAGCGGCGGCGGCAGCGGGCTCAGCCGCGGCGGGCGGCGGCGGGGGCGGCGCGGGCCCCGGCCATGTTGGTCAGGTGACAGCGGTCACATGCGGCCGCCGCACCGCCATATGCCCGGGGGAAAGGCGGGGGGACTCGGGACACAAACCCCGCCGAGCCCCGGTACCCCCGGGACGCGGGGCCGGGCTCCCTCCAGCGGCCGCGGGGGCGGGATGGGGAGGAAGGGCGGGGGGGGGGGGGGGAGAGGGTTGCGCAAGGCCGGGGCGCGGTGCCTATACATGGGCAGGCGGCGGGGCATGACGCGGTGGCGCCGGCTGAGGTCACCGTGACGTCAAAGGCGCTCCGCGCTGTCAGCTGGAATCGGGCGAGCCGAGCTGACGAGGCAGCCGGCCTTAAAGGGGGTCCCCGCGGTGGGCGGCGGCAGGTGGACCCCACCAGCGGCAGGTGAGTGCCGGGCGGGGGAGCGGGGCCGCCACACCGCCCCCCGCCTCCCACCCAGTCCCGGGGCCCTCCCGCCCTCCTCTCCGCCCACTCCCCATCCCCGTTTTGCCGGGCCGGGTCCCGCAGCCACCGCCCGGGGCTCTCTCAACCGGGCGCAGCGCTGCCCGGACCACCCTCCTGCGACCGCATCCCGAGCGGCCACTTTAAGGGCGCAAGAGGGCTCCCGCCGGGCAGCGCCGCGCGTGGGAATCACGTGGGCGGGACGTGGAGGCAGCCCATTGGCCCCCCCGCCCCCTGCCCGCTGCAATCAGCTGTTACTGGGGCGAAGGGCAGGAAACGGCCTTAAAGGGGCGACGCAGCCGCCGACCCCCGGGTTCTCCCCCGCCCCGGCTCCGCTCGCAGCAGCCAACTGGGCCCGGGGCGGGAGTTCGAGCGCCGCGGCTGCCCGCGCTCCCGCCCCGGGCTTACCCCCCCCCCGCCCTCCGTCGCCCCGTTTCTCCCGGGGGAGGGCGCGGCCCCTTTAAAGAAGTTGTCCAGTCATCGCGCGGCGCTGCCAAGTCATCGGGGTCAGCCGAGTTCCCGCGGCCCCGCCCCCCGCGCCCGCCGATTGGTGCGCGGCGGGCACGAGCGCTCACTTCTCATTGGCCGCCGACTTCGAGCAACTTCTGGGAATCGGGGGCCGTGTCACCGGCCCCGGCGATGAAAAGACGCCGGCGGCGCCGCCTGAGGGCGGGAAGGGGCGGCTGCGGGCGGCCCCGGCGCAGCGCTGAGCCCCGTCAGGGCCCCACCGAGAGGGCTGGGCCTTTCAAGAGCCGCCCGTCCCCCTCCTCCTCCTCTCCCCCCCACCCCCGCGCCGCCTCCTTCACCCTCTGGAAAATGCCAACTCACAGCACGCGGGGCATGCCGGGAGCGCCGTGGCGCACTACACCTCCCGGCATGCCCCGCGGCGGGGCGGGGCCCAGCCGTTTCCTAGGCAACCGCCGGTTGGCCGGGGGAGAGCCCAGCGCTCGCCCAGAGGGGTGGGCGGGGCAGAGCGCCTGCTTTCCCTTCCCATTGGTTGAGCGTCGGGCTGTACTGGATCTCCATTGGCGGGAGGGATCAGCAATCGCGGCAGGGGGGCGGGAGCGGCGAGGGTGGGGCGTGCCCCGCCTGTGCCGGCAGGCGATTGGTCGGGGGTGGGGCCGGTGGGTGGCTGCGTCATGACTCCGCCAGCTGATCCGAGACGGGAGCCGGCGCGCGCGGCGGCGGCGGGGGGAGGCGGCGGCGGTGGCGGCGCCGCCGGGCCGGGCCGGGCCTCAGCGGGGCGATGGCGCCGGGCCTTGCCTTGCCGCGCAGGTGGGTCCGGTGGGGCCGCGCTGGGGAGGGCGTTAAGGGCAGCCGGGGTCCGCCGGTACACCGGGGGTCGAGGGGGCCCGACAGCCCCGCCGCGCCCGGCGGTCCCGCCGGGGAAGGTCACCTTTCCCCGGGGCAGGGCGGCGGCGATGGAGGGGGGGGTCTGGGCTCGGCGCGACCCTCCTGGGGCTCCCCGGGCGCCGCCTGGGCCCGGCGGCCTCGCCCCCGGTGGCGGCGGGGCGGGGGTGAGGGGGGGTTGGGAGCGGGACCGGGGCGCGGTCCCCGCTCCGGGGGGTCCCGGTGGGGCGGGCGGGGCCGTGGCCGGGGCCGCCCCGCGACGGGCGGTGGCCGCCCCGGGGGTGACCTTCACTCCGGGACCGGGCGGGGCAGACTTTGACCCGGGGCCGCTCCCCACCGTGATCACGGACCGGAGCATCTTGGGCAGCGGAGGGGACGGGAGGTCGGTGGGGTACCCCTTGGGGGAGCGGAGGGACCGGCTTTACCGTGGAGCGTCGGCGGGGAGCTGTCTCCGTTGCGGCGGGGGGGAGGGGGACTTTGGTTTTACAGAGGGGGGGGAGGGGGGGATGACCCGGTTAAACCGGGAGGGGGGCACCAGTTGAGGGGTTTATTAGAGGGGCGAGCTCCCACCGGGGCCCTCCCCGGTGCTAATGAGATCTATTGGTGCCGAGAAGGGGTGGGGGGGGGATCTCCCGTTACCGGCAGGGCCCCCCCCCAACTCCCACCCCATCAGCCCCCGGTACTGGCAGGGCCCCCGGTGCCGGCGGGGCCGGGGTGCTGATTCACGGGCCGGCGGGGGTGGAGCAGGGCCGGGACCCGCTCGCTGGAATCCGGACCAGATGTACCCGGCACGCCAGGAATGCTCGGCATCCCCGCCAGGCCCCGCCGCCGCCGCTGCGCCCCGCCGCTGCCACCGGCCCCGCACCGGGAGCCTCCCCGCAGCCTTCCGCCGCGACACCCACCGGGACTCCGGCCTTCCCCCGCCGCCCGCAAAGGCTCGGGGCCAGCCGGGATCCCGAGTGCCTTTGGGGTGACGCTGGCGGGAGGGATGCTGCGGGGCAGCTGCCGTGATGGCCGTCCGGGGGAGGGGGGGGGGGGGCTCCCGGGGCTGTCTGTCCCCCCCAGCGGGGCCGGATCCCTGGGGCTTTCCCAGAACTCAATCCCCGCAGCTGAAACGTTGAGCAGTGCAGAAAAGGGGTTGGTTTTGGTTTTTTTTTTTTTCCCCCCCGGGTGGAAGGGGAAGCAGTGGGGTCCCACACCAGGCCCCGGTGCTGGCGTCCCCCATCCTCTGACAAAATAACATGGGGGGGGGGGGGGGGAAAGGCCGCGCTCCCCAAAATTCCCCCGGCGGGGGCTTGGCAGCAGCCGCCTGACAAAGTGTCTTCCCCGGCGGTAGCGGCTGGCCCCCGGCCAGGTGGGACCCTGCCAGCGCGGATGCCTGAGGTGAGTGGGGAATGCCTTAACCCCTACCTGCAGTAGCCTCCCTGCCGCGGCCGCCGATCCCCGCTGGCGCAGGCTGCTTTATCTCTTATTTTCCGTAAGAAACGGCCTTGATTTCCCTGCCCGTCACTCACGGTTTAGGGCTGGCTGCAGGTGCCCGAGCTGATGCACCAGCTGCTTTGGGAGAGAGGAGGGATGGGAAGAGTCGAGGTCGGAGCTGCCTTTGGATTCCCTGCGACAGGGGGGTGATCCTGTAGGATCTGAGCCCCGGGGGGGGAGTGGGAGGAGGATGAGGCAGTGGATCAGGACTTGGTGCTGGGGTGGGGGAGAGGAGCAGCTCTGCCGCCTGGGATGGCTGCTGTGGGTGACGTCTCAGCTTGGCGCGATTCGATCCTGGCTCTGATGTGTGCGTTCCCTTCCCAGGTGCTGCCCCGCCACCCCGCTCCTGGCTAACCAGCACCAGTTCTTCAGTGGCAAGCTTTATGTCCTTCTCTAGTAGCTAAAGCTGCCAGTTGAAGAACTGTTGAATGTAGCCACTCTCTTCTTGTCACCGGGACCTTGGATGTCAGCTGGACTTGTACCCTGAGTGACCGGGACGAGCCACTCTGCAGCATCCCGTGGATTTGAGGGCTGAGGATGAGCCTGGTTGGAATGAAGAAGTCTCCTCGCCGCCTCCAGACGAAGCCTTGACTGGGGGATTGCCAGGCAGCCCTGCCAGAGGGGGCTGCCGAGTGGCGTCCCCCCTGCTGGTGGGGTGGCATTTAGCTGAGACAACTAAAGACGACTAAAAAGAGGCATTAAACCTTCTGTTTTGCTCAACAGTTCAGTTTTAGGAAGTTTGTTGCCTGTGGGGTGCCTGGATCTGCCTGGTGGGAGGATGGGGTTGGGGGGTGGGAGGCCATAGGGCCAGAGCTCAGTCCCTGGCCGATGCCACGTCGGGGTCTGTGGGTGGAGGGTTGGTCGTTCAGGTCCCCTTGGT
Organism: Pluvialis apricaria; assembly: GCA_017639485.1. Taxonomy (NCBI): domain Eukaryota; kingdom Metazoa; phylum Chordata; class Aves; order Charadriiformes; family Charadriidae; genus Pluvialis; species Pluvialis apricaria. The sequence continues at coordinate 6,454,124 of CM030024.1, forward strand.
TTGTCCCGAGCAGAAGAGGTGACCTGAGGCTGGGTGTAGCTTGCAGGACCGACCTGCTGCTGAGCTCAGGAGCAGGATTAGTCCTGCAACGCACCGGGCGGTGGGATGGAGCCGGAGGAGAGGGCTGGCTCCGCACCCACGCTGCCCTGGCGCTGGTTGGGTGCGGTGGGGCTGGGCTGCTGGGAGCGGGTGACTCAGGGCCGAGTCACGCACAGATCCAGACGTCTGTTCCAGGAACCGCTGTCCTGCAAGGCCGGGCAGCCCTATCTGCAGCCGGCCCTGGGGCAGCGCCAGGATTCCAGGTGTTTGGAACTGGCACTGCTGAGAAGGGGCTCAGGTGAACCTTGCCGGGCTCCTCTGTGGTCCAGGCTGTGCCTCGCTGTTGGGCAGAAGAAGACTGCCCCAAAGGGGACTTGGAATAGAGACCCTCCTGCCTTGCAGTGGGCGAGAGGAGCTGTATAGCTCTCCTAGGGCTCAAGGCAGGGTGAAATGTCTCTGTGTGGACCCAGCGAGGGCTCCTGGGAGCTTCTGCGCCCCTGGAGATGCCTCTCCCATGGGGTACGGGGCTGCTGCAACCACCGGCTCCCAGGCTGCCTTGGCCGTGGGAAGCAGAGGAGTGTCTGGGCGCTGCTGCTCGGGGCCTGCCAGGAAGGCTGTGGCTCGTTCCAGCTCTGGGGGCGAGCAGGGAGGAATGGCCCTGTGCTGAAATAAGTCTGCACAGTTTCAACTAAATCTGCCTGTCCGGGCTCCAGCCACCCAAGGCTGCTACCAAATTTTAGCACCCGGTGATGCGCAGAAAGGGGCCTGGTGTCCATTAAGTGGTAGAAATGGAACAAATCTGTTGTCCTGGGGTCCTTCCTTCTGCTTGGTGTGTGCTTGCTGATGGCTACAAGAAGCCGAGTTTTTTTAGGGTCATCATCACCCAGAGCGAGCGGGGCTGCTGAACCGCCTTGGATTGCTCTCTGAGCAGAAAGGACCACGGATGAACCCCTCCAGCTTGAGGCAGAGCCGGTCTCTTCCACCACAGCTGCCCTGCTGCAAGTCCATACAAAATAGCTGGTGCTTGCTTAGCACTCAACAAATCCCGGAGTGCACTGAGGGGGCAAAAAATCGTGGGTGGGTGTGTGCCGGATGCCTGAGGGCAAGGAGGAGCAACAAGCGGTGTTGTCGATGCTTGATATGGAGGGGAGCTGTGCACTCTGGCCACCAGCACCTCCGCCCTTGCGTGCCTCAGCGTCCGGGTAATGCTTAGATTTGCTGCTTCCTCCTGTCATCGTGAGGGACTGACCTGCTTTGCCGACAACCAGCTCTCCTCCTGGTAAGATGTGGCTATTTCAGGGCAGAGAATTGCCTTGAGCAGCACCACCGAGCCCCTGGGGTCAGGAAATGTAAAACTCCGTGTTTCAGGTCAAATTCATACATGAGACGGTGCCAGAGTGCAATTTTGTGTGTTTAACACAAAATCAGCATTGCAGTACCTCACCTGCTGAGCAAACAGGCTTGGGCTCTGGCTAGCCCGTGTTTAATGTAAAAGCAGAGGGGTTTTAGGCTGACAAAAGTAAGTGTCCCTGCGGGAACTTGCCCGGCTTTCGGGGCTTACCCTTCCTCCTGCAAAGCCCCATGTGACCGGTGAGTAAGTGCAGTGTTTCCTGTAGAAAGCACAGCCTTGCTCGCTGTCGCCTTGCAAAAATCGAGTAACTCTTTCCTCTAGCATCGAGGCTGCGTTTCCTGCAGCAGCGGGCCTCCTCCTCGAAGCATCCAGCGTGCAGGGACACAGCAGGAGAGGGGACGCTGACTGGGGCTGGGATTTCTCTGCCGGAGGCTGCCTGCTGACAGCGGGTGGGAAGCATTCGCTGCGGCAGCTAATGCAATATTCAAGGCGGCTGTAGCAATGCCAGCAGGTGCTGCTCGCTCAGAGGTCGGACGGCAGCCCTCTGTCCTTAGGGGTAGGGTATTTCGTGTGAGTTCCTGCACACACACTGTCTAGTTCCCAGCTGGGGGAGCAGCTTGCCTCGGTCACAGCTCCCCTTGCTGGGAAAATATGCTTTTGCGAAGCAGAAGGTCAGCGTGACCCGTGTGCCGAATGAAAGCTCCCTGCAGACAGCCAGCGAGAGGAGCAGGAGGGGTTGGTGGATCTGCGAACATGTGGCTGCTTCTGCCTGCTCAGACCCTCAGCTGAGCTCTGGGACATGGGCATCCTCCTCTTCTCCAGCCCAGCAGAGCCCCATCTACAAGAGAGGGGAAAGCGCTGCTTCGCTTTGCCCCAGCACGCAAGCGAGCAGCCAAGGGCTGTCTGCAAACACAAAATGCAGGCGTTGGGTTCAGCTTTGCTCATGTTTTTATTTCTCTTCTGCCAGAACTGGAGGATGTGGAGCTGTTAACACTTGGTTGACTCTGTGCCCCTCACAGCAGGGCATGTACCGAGCTTAGGTTTCTGCCAGCGAGGGTATATTGCCAATGTCGCAGGCCCTGCAAGCAAGAGGTATGTTGGGGATTTGCAGTAAATCATCTTGACTTTGCGTCTCTCGGTGGGCTGTGCTGGCATGGGGAACACAGCACAGAGCCGCCCACCAGCTCAGTCAGGGTGTCACTTACTCTGCTTCTTCTTTAGAGATTTGTTTCCCTGAACATAAAACTTCTGCAATCAGAGACACCATGGGGTCACAGTTCAGGCTGGCAGCTGCAGTCACGAAGCCGTCCCTGAAAGGGAAAGCAGAAGAATGTGGATCTCTCCAGCGTACATAACTCAGCGCAGCAGCATCCCCGTGGCACCCTGGCTGGAGGCCAGCTGTATTTTGGAGGGCTCAGGGCAGGGTGGCTGGTGCTGCAGGGTGCACGGGGACTCGCAGCAGATTGCCTGGCACTGCTGGGAGCTGGGCACCGAGCCTGGGAGCAGTAGGGCAGAGGGAGAGGAGATGTGTCCCAGGCTCCCTGCCCAGCTGGTGTCCTCAGTGAAGCTCATCTTCTTCTTCCTTGCCCTGCTTTGGTTTTCTCTGAAACCATCTCGCTGCTGGTTCAGCAGCCAGCAGCTGCCTGCGGTGTGCCGCCATGGGAGGTGATGTGGAGCTTCTGCGGGAGCTCTGCAGGCTGTAAGGGAGAGAACCGTGCCCTGTTCCCAGGGCGCTGCTGTGTCAGAGCACAGACCGGCCTCGCGTTCACTCACCTGATGTAAAAGATCAGGAACTTCTGTTGCTCCAGGCTGCCCTTCACAACGGTGTCCGTGTATCCCTTCCCGCAGCCTGCGAGAGAGAGCATCACAGCCTGCTCAAGGAGCCCCGCTCCAGCAGCTGCCACCCATCCCACCCCAGTGCCATCGCAGGGAGGGGCAGAGGGGACAGTGACTGGCTGGGGTCCGGGCTGAGGAACGGATGGGGAGCAGGTATGGAAACCCTGGACAAGCAGAACTGACCCAGAGCTGCAGGACTGTGTCATGACCCTGACCCTCTCCTTGGCTTGGAGAGGGAAATTCTTCCTCCTTCATGACCTCTAAGCCACTGGAGATCATCAAAGAACAAGAGCTCTGGGTAACCTGCAGACCCAGAGCTCGGAAACAGGGTTCACAAACCCACCATGGCAGCTAGTCCAAAACTTAGAATCATAGAATCATCTAGGTTGGAAGGGACCTTTAAGACCACTGAGTCCAACCCACTTGAGCTGCTTCAGCTGAACTCTGCAACTGCTGTGTGTTTACAAGCCCCAGCACCAGCCGGTGGATGAGCAGGTGGGCTGGGCAGCAGTCTGGCTGTTCCCGTCTCTCTGCCCTTTCCTACCTGCGTAGCGGATGCTTTTCCCAAGCATTGTGGTCCAGAAGAAGGGCACAGTGTGCAACTTCTTCTCTTTCTTCAGCATGTTTAAGGCAGCGATGTGACCTGTGATGAACCAGCAGAGGAAATACCTTTCTTGTAGGTTCTCAAAGTGCCCCTTGCCTCTTGTTATCCTGCTGTCCCTTCTGCCCTGTTCCCTCGATGCCCGTCTCCGAGGGCAGCTGGAAAGTGAGGTGGCTGTGCTGTCTCACCGTGAGCCTCGGCCACCTGTTGGTGATGGATGCTGGACCGGTCCCCGTTGAGCAGCTCTACAGGAAAGGAGACCACATCCCCCGCAGCGAAGACATTTGGGATGTTGGTTTGCATGTGCTAATGGGACAATAAGCAATTAGTGCAATGATCAGACGGATGGAACTGGGTACGGATCAGGGACACTCAGCTGGCACTCACCAGATCCACCAGGATGGCACCGCTGTCATCTCTGGCAATGGAAGTGCCCTTCAGAAATGCTGAGTTGGGGAACACCCCTGCAAGGAGAGGAGCAAGGACAAATGTGGCAAAGCTCTGCAAAGGCAGGGAGGAAACTTGACCTCGGCTCTACAGCAAGCACGTGCCTGTTCAGCCTGCTTGGAGCAGAACAGCTCGCAGCAGTGACCAGTGCTTGGGCTGGTGCTGAGCTAATCCAGGGGCAATAAAACCAGGGCCCAGAACAAGGCATGCCCTGATAACACAGCAGTGACCTACGGAGCTCAGCCAGCATGCCAAAGTCATACTGAGAGCATAAGTAGCTCCCTTCCTCCTGCCGTTGCTCATGGGCTGCTGACTTTCTCCAGGTGTTTAAGACCGGGGTGTAAGGCTGGATGATAACAGAGTGGGAAAGAAACTGCAGGGAATAGTGTCCTAGGAATGCACTGGGATGCTCTGGGCTTGTTGACTCTTCTCCCCATTCCCAAAGCCACCTCCCTCTTCCAACTGGGGTCTCTTACCTATTCCCACCACTACCACAGCTGCAGGTAGTTTCTCTCCACTGGCAAGAACAGCCTCTGTGACCTAGGAAAGAAGCAAGAATTGTTAACAAAGGGTTAAAAGTTCTGTCCTAATTCCTGCAGCCTCCCTGCTGCCTCGTTCTTTGCTGTCTTTTTTCTTCCCCAGGTTCAGATCACCTTGTCCAACTAATGTGTGTTGCCAGGAATGTAAGAGAAAATCGTGCTGTTGTCCCTGAGATACAAACACATACTGGTGCCCTTTGAGCCCAGAGTTGCTCTCAATGAAATGTGAGGGTTTAGATGTGGGAGAGGAAAGCCTAGACATGGGCACTGGGTTATACCTCAGTTTGGGTTTTTTTCCCCTAAAATTAGCAGTTCAGGGGTCACAATGGCATGACTGACCTTTCCATCCTTTCCTTTCAGCTCAGAGAGTTCTGTTTTCATGTAAAACTTCACCCCTTTATTTTGCAGCATCTGAAAAGGAAGAGGAAGCTGGCTTGAGCATTCACTAGGAAATTCCAGGCTGTACTGCTGTAAAAACAGCCGTACCCAGCCAAAACCCAGGCAGGCAGCTTAGCTGCTCCTCCAGGCTGCAGAGAGGTTTCATTTGTGTCCCTGGCTGGTGCAGGGTGCCCAGAAGCCTGGCTTTGCTCTGCCGTCCTGGTCTGGACTGGTGCGCAAGGTCTAGGATGAAGCAGGGCTCGGGGATGAAGCTGAGCTGGGGAGTGTGACATGTGTGTGAAGGAGGTTGGGACCAGCCAAGTGTGCAGAGCTCCTTCAGTGAGCTGTACGTGAGCAAGGTGGCTGGGCACGCAGGGTTATGACTCAGCACAGGGGCTGGATTTCCTGGGCTGCTGCAGATCACAGGGCTGCTTCGACAGCGTGTGTTCTCCGTCCTAGAAATTAGTATCAGGTTTTCCTAACCTTCATGGCGACACCTCCAACCTGAGGACCCAGCACATTCTGGAAAGGGAACTCCTTTTTTTCCACTACTGAGATGGCAGCAGCCTTGTCTGAGAGGAAGGCAGCTATCTCCATTCCTGCAAGGGAAAGGCATGCCCAAGGTAATCCTGCTGCAAGCATGAACCTGCACCCTCCTCCTTGGAAACCTTTTCCCCTTCCAGGTGAGAAGAACAAATCTCATGTAGTGCCAGTGCTTAACTGCTCTTCTATGCATTTCTGGGCTGAGGTATTTAGCTCCCCCCGTTTTTTGTTCTCATGCACTATGGACCTGGATATCAGGAAATGCAAAGAACAGCTCCTGGTTGTGTACAGAATAGATCCTTTTTTTGTGCCTTACTCCCTCACTTTCCCAATGCTTCTGGGGAGTCCAGCTCCTCTGAAGCACAGTGACATTTTCGGAAGGCACATTTTGCTCTGTCCATGTTGAGGAACTGTTTATAGCTCTCGAAGTTTCTGGGTATCAGAGGAAAAAGTGAGTGCGTGCTGTGTAACGCATACCCCACCAGCCTTAGGGCTCTGGGGAGGAACCCAGCCAGGCAGTGGATGAACATCCCTTCCCCGAGGGCCCCTAGTTAATCTGCACATGCAGCAGAAGTGGGTTTCAAGGCTATCGCTAATGACTTGCTACCCACTCCAGCCTGGTACCTATGAATGAAGCTCCTACGATCACCAGATTCCTGCCAGTTGCCAGCTCTAAGATCTTGCTAGAGTCTTCTGGGGTTTGTAGAATGCACACGTTCTGCAGGTCTGCACCTGGGACTTTGAGGGAGCTGGAGCTGAAAGAGAGAGAATCCAGATATGTCTCATGATTAGAAATTAAACAAAGGTGAGGGGGGCGGGGAGCACAAACCCATGCAATCTCTTGGCTGTGTCATCCCATCCTGTCCTTTTATCTCATCTCCTAACACCTCCCTCTCCCACGCTTCTAGAAGACCTCTAAGCCCTCTTATCCTGTCTAAAATTTTGTGTGTGGTAAATGCTTTATGCACTCACTGGCTGCCTGTTGCAATGAGCAGCTGATTGTACTTCTGTGAGGACCCATCCATGAAACGCACCTTCTGCTTCTGGAAATCCACTGACACTGCCTGCGGGAGAAAGGAGGCAAAGATTAGATGGGTACCTCTGGTCGACTCTTGTCCTGCCACATCAATCCGTTCTGCTTGCCTGTGACTGTGGGGTCTATTTCTGGACATTCAGGTGAGATGAGAAATGCTGGGGTCCTCTCTCTCACTTCTACAGGTCTTAGGCGTTAGGAGCACTAAGTATGACAGCACCAAATTTGGGTTCCTCTAAGCGGTGTGCAGAAGGCTAGTTTCAAGGGCCACCCTCTTTGCATGTGATGGGCACATCTGTCCCTGGGTGGCACAGATCAGTGTTACACCCAAGGCATGCACACTGTCCCTAGCACTGGCCTTAGAGCACTGTGCCAGAAGATAATGCGTGTACTTGGGCAGAGCCCTAATTTCTATAAATGTAGAGCTGTGCCTGTAGGTGTGGGCATCCCCTCCCCACGGCAGGAACAGGACCACCCATTGAAGACTGAGTTCAGCTGCTCTTGTACCTCTTTCTCTGTCCAGAGCTCTATGCCGTGAGCATCGAGGAATTCAGGTTTCCTCAGGTAGAGATCCTCAGCTTTCAAGTTCATTTCCTAGAAATAGAACAGAAATATGAAATAAAGCACTTCTTACAGACAGCTATACTTTTGCAATATTTACTGGGAAGTAAGTTGCATAAGAGGCAAATTTTGCGTTAGTAAATCACAGCTCCCCACACTGCCCCATCCCCATCATCATCTTGTCCCCTCTCAGAAAAACCCATCAACACAAACTCTAGAGGGAAGAACTCAGTCAAAGGGGATAAAACCATTAGCTTGTGGTGGACTCTGATCAAAGACTTTCTGGGAGGAAGAAGTGAGATGTTAGCTGGAAATTATACCCCTTTTCCTTGTGGGTGCCTCAGCACTCCTTATGCTTTGACAGAATGGCTCACTCAATTGCTCAGTCTGGTCCTGAGTGCTGGCCATGTCACTAATTCACATGTAGTACCCAGGCGCAGTCCTGCCCTTCTCACATACAAACCTTGCTCAGTTTGGACTTGTCATATGGAACATGATTCTCTTTGGTGGCCATGATGATCCTGCCAGTAAAGCCCTCTTGGCGAAGCGTCTCTGCACACAGCAGGGCAGCCACACCTACGAGAGATGCTCATCTCAGCCCTCCTACATGTCACTATGGAGTAGGAGGAAGAAGGCAAGTCCTCCCTGGAGAAGAGACTGGCAGCTCACAGCATCTGTGGGCAGGGCACAGTACAGACCATTTCACTGACCTCCCCCCAAAAGCAGCATCGTGTCCCGGTTGAGAAGGCATCGCTTGCTTGTCTCCTTTACCCTGTGGCTGTTTTCAAGATCCTGGAAGAAAGTAAGTGAGAAATGCTGAAATCATGCCTAGCCCAAGGTGCTGCTTGTGCTTAGTGACAGCAGGTAAGGTCAGTACCTTCTTTTTTGCTGTAACAAACACCTTTCCGTCTTTCACTGTTACCTGCAGGTGTGAAAGAAGAGTGCATTTAAGTGCTGCATTCATGAGGTTGTGGTAGGAGCTTTCCTAAGAGGGTCTGGTCCAGTGGGCCATCTGTCTCTGATACACCAAGAGTGACTTGTAGGGATCTTGGAAGTCAAATGATGCTAAGCAGCTCATGAGCTTTTCTCCTCATCCCAAGTACATTGAGGAAGAGGTGTAAATCCTTTTTTTCTTTCTGAAAGAGCTGTGCTGGCTGTGATGTGTACCAGGTTGTATGGCACCAAAGGAGCTTTAGGATGGAGAGTTACGTGATCCCAAGAAATCATCCCATGTGTAGCTCTGACCACGGAGCTTGCGGGAGTGAATGAATGCGAGCGGTATGGAGCACATGGCCCAAGCTGGGAGGAGGAAGAGGCAAGAAGTCACCTTAAAGCAGGGAAGGCAATCCAGAGAAGGGTATTCCTCAATGTCTCCGGTTTTGATGTTAAAGCAGGCGCCATGCCAGGGGCAGCGCAGCCTCTGCCCTTTCAAGACTCCTGCAATAGAAAAGCCCCCCACAACTGAGCAGTGAGAGCTGACCTCCCTGGTGCGGCTGCTTCCCCTGCCCAGCACCAGGGTTACCTTTGCTGAGAGGGGCGCCATAGTGAGGGCATTTGCTGCCCAGGGCGCTGAACTCCTTCTTGTTCCTCACTAGCAGCACCGGGTAGCCAGCCACCATCACCTCCCAGAGCCTGTGGGAGAGGTGGAGAGGTGGGTGCCCCAAGGAGCCAAGGCTTGGTGCCTCGCAGCAGACATACTGCTCCCTCAACCAACAACATGGCGGCTGCAAACATGGTGGCCACCAGTGTGGCGGCTGTTGCCATGGCGACACCACCCCTGCTGCATGCAGGCCTCATGGCGGTGGCCCAAGACCTGGCCTGCCCCCCACCAGGTACTCACTGTCCGTCCCCAACATCGGCCTCTTTGCAGACCTCAGCGGTGATGGTGTCGTCGCCGTCCATGCCGGTGGCTGCAGACAAGCAGAGGGAGGGGTTGTCTGCCATGGATGCTGGTTCCCCCTGTGCACCCTTGTGCTGTCACTGCACAATCCCACCCCAAAATACAGGGTCATCACTGCCCCGGCTGGGAGCAGGTCAGTGCCATGTGCTCGAGGGGTCCTGAACTCCAGTACCGCAGAAAAAACCCACACAACTGGTAGAAAATACACATTTCCCCACTTTTTCAACTTTGTCTCCAAGCCCAAAGCTTTGTCTCCTCTGCCCTCTTCTCCTCCGGATTAACCCACTTTTTTGTATTCAACCCCATGTCCCATTAAACTCAACTGCAGTGCAAGGTAAGCAAGCAAACGTGATTTATGACAGTCATGTTGTAAATACATCCAATTATTTATGGCGACGTGCTGCCACTGTAACCCACGGCTCCCCCGAATCAGGCTCTGAAGAGCAATTTCAGCCTCTCTGAAACCTCTCCAACATTTGTGCAGAGATATTATTTGCACTCATTGCCATGAAAGCAGAAATTCCTGCCCAAAAATGCCTCCTGGGCTAGAAAAGACCCCAAAATCTTGGTCTTTAGCGCTGTCCCTGCCTTAGCAATCAGCTGAGAGGCTGGTTAGAAATCTCCCTCTCTGTTTCGGGGGAAAAAAAGGCAAGAAATGGAGCAAATGAGAGTCGTCTGAGGCAGGTTTTGGTGCAGGGTCTTGACTTGCTCCTGCAAATCCCCACCACAACACTGCCCCGTTCCTGGGTCCCTTGGGAGAAGCATTGGTGGGTACTCACCCGGTCCTGCCGTGGGAGGCTCCGGCACCTGTCCCCCAGCTCAGAAAGTGATTTTCTGCTCTGCCGAGGTGACACCCCTGCGTCTTATGGCAAGTGCTCTCCCTGCCACCAGCCCACGGCTGGGTGATGCTCTCCCCGCGTTGCACAATGTCCCCATCCATCAGGAGACGCATCTCCTGGAAGCAGCCACCTGCCAGCAAGTCTTATCTGATTTCTGCAACTGGTCTGCGCCTAATTAAGTGTATTTTGCTTGGGTTTAGAATTGCAAAAGAATTAAGGGTGCGTAGGATTTATGGCTCAGGTGTGGTATAAAGACCAGGTACGTCGTGTGCAATGTGAACAGAAACTTGAGTGGATGCAGTGACACCCTGCTGCATATTCCCATTGCTCCTTTTCTTGATGGAAAGCCCTCTAGCTCAGTGCAACGTGTTTTTGCAGCACTTTGGAACCATGTCACTACTTTTTATATATATCTATAACATCTAAAATTATATAATTTGATTTTTTCGTAAGATCTTTCTCCATTGGTTTTTAAGGAACACGAAGCATTCAGCACCTCTGCACAAGGCTTACATCCCAGCTCCGCTTCTGGTTCAGTCCACCGATGTCCAGGCACATGGCCCCATCGTTGTTTGGTCCCTGAAGGATGGCACAGAGCAGCGTGCTCCTTGCTGTACTATTTTTGCAACAGAGTGGGAGTTGCATAAAAACGGGAGTAACGCCTACGCTGTTTGTGTCTACTCCAGTTCTTATCTCTATTTCACAGTCAATATGTTTCACAACCTTAAAATATGCCTTAAAATTTAGGGGGGGGGAAAGTTACTAGCAGTGTGCTTCCATCATCTCCCTTGCTGAACCGGAGCTTCGCAGGGACTGGCTTTCTGGCGTGCAGCACATTCCCAAATCCGGGGAGGGGGGGGATAAAAATCCTTCGGTGGGCATGGTCCGGAGAAGAGGGCATGCACAGGGATGCTCGGTAAGTGCAAGCTGGCTTATTTGCGAAGCAGCTCGCTTCGTCAGACCCACCGAGCCATGAGCACACCTTTTGGTGCCGGGGTGCTGCCGTGTAAGGAGTGATCTTAGCCCACGGGTGATGCACGCCCATGATGGGCGCAGGTGCGAGGTAGTTTCTCATCAGCGCCAATGAGTAGCTTTCAGGCTCTGCCTTTCTGGCCACACGCCTGAATGTGAAGCAATTTGGCTGCCGAACGTCCCTGTATAAACTCTTTGTAATTATTCCCCAGAAGCGCGTTCCCACGTGGAGAAGCAGCAGCCCTCGTGGAGGCATTCTCTGACTCAGCAGAAATTGCTGAAAAACGTTGTTTGCTTATGGATGAAAGCTTCAGCGCGCCGGCAAAGTGGCAGGTACAAAGGCGTGCGGCTGTGGGAGGCTTTGGGACACGCCAGGTGGAGCCCGGTCCTGTGCGGTGGCGTTTGCACTGCAGGACTGAGCAGCTAATTTGGCTGCTGGATGCTGCTGGATGCAGCCAAGCACCGGGGGAAAGGGTTATGTAAAGTGCAAAAGGAGAAAGGTGAAGCGAAAACCCCACCTCTGATGGGGACAAAGATGATGGCAAAGGATAGAAATTTGCAAAGGGCATTGGGTGTAAAAGGGAAGGTTTGGGTTAGCTGCAGGGATGCTGCATTACTGCGTCTCTGAGAGCCAGCACCTAGGAACACGCAATACGCCCTCGAGGGATTCAGGCAATGGGATGGTATTGGAGGCAGATTTTTGGGAAGATGCTCTGTAAGCAGCTTTTGGCCTTCTGTTAGGTAACCCAGAGCTAGATACTCAGAGTGGTTGAGACTTTGCTTGTAACACACAGCAGGATTAAACGTAGGAAGGAAGAGAGCGCAAGGAAGCAGCGCCCTCAAAGGCAAACAGAGCGCAGGTAGGCATCGGAAATCTCTGACCGGACCTGCCACCCACATTGCTGCTGACTCACACGAGCTGCTGAGCTGCCCTTGTATTTTATTAGATATCTTCACTTTTGCTGTGCCCCTCCAGTGTTGTCAGCACTCTGTAAAATTCAAGTTTAGAGGCGAAGATTTAATGGGGGTAGCTCTCCTCCCTTCAAGTCCCCTGCTACCATCAGCTAGTGTAGCACATATTTTCATGTCATACTGCAGCCGTGGCTGTGTGGATACATCCTTGTCCCACCTCTGCTTGCCCCCAGCTTGCTCAGGTCAGGGTCCTCCCCTGCCCTAGCAGACCTGCCGAATTTTAACCAGGCGTTACCCACAGAGTCGAATGTTATTGAAGACTGTTCAGGCACAGGAAGAGGAAGCGAGGTGAAAACTGCAGCAGAGCTAAAATGATTAATGGGACACCGCTCTCAGAACAGCTTGGTTTGTGATATTAATAACGAGAGAATTCAGGAGGGAACCTAACCTGTTCCAAGCTGCGGAGCCAGCAGCAGCAGGAGATGCAGTTAGGAAGCTCCTGTGCTTATATTTGTAACGCAGGAAGAATCGAGTGGGGTCAGCAACGTGCGATGCTGCATGGAGTGGATGTAGGGGCTGAGACATGCTTCCACCTTGCAGGGCTCATCCTGAACCTGTCTGAATTGCAAAAAAAGCATGCGGTCATGAGTACATCATGATGCAGTCAGAAAGCACATAGATATCCATCAAAAATTACTTAAGCTTGAGAATGGTGAACTAAACGGGGAAAAAATATTTAGCCCACAAGGGAAGAAGACATGGAAAAAGAAATATTTAGTAGGAATGAATTTGCTTTACAAGGTAAGAATTATTATATGTGCTGTTTCACATTTTCTTCCTAAGCATTCATGTCTGGCGATGGTGAGAGATGGGGTACAGGCTGGACAGACACCTGGCCCCACGTTTCACTGTTCACCACAAGGAAAGAAGGAACCTGAAACCTCGCCAATAGCAGCAGATAAACAAATCAATAAGTGGACAAACTTGGGGCATGTCAGCTACTGAAAACACTGGAGAAATATAAGGAACGGCCCACGCTGCTGTGCTTGAAGGGGTTTTGTCAGTCAATGAATCTACCAATGGATGGTTTTTTTAATCCCACAGCATACCTGTGCCACCGGAGTGAGGAGGAGAGAGCACATCCTTTGCACAACCAAATCACGGCAGCTGGTCCAGCCCAAGCCCTAGGGAGACAGCTGAGCCCGCAGCATCCTTAGGGATGCTGTACTGTTGTCACAGATTTCTCCTACAGATCCCTTGTGACAAATCCCGAGGAAAAAAAAAAAAAAAGAAAAAAAAAAAAAAGACTTCCAGTACCGAGAAAAAGGAAGAAGGCCAAAAGCAAGAGCATCCAGGGCAACCTGCCATGGGGTTGTTTATGATGTGGGCAAAGCAGGCTCTGCCTGGGTGGCTCTGGCTCTCTGGTAAGGCGGGCATTCCCGCACGCCAGGCTGCAGAAGGCAGCATGCTGTGCCTGGCCAGGCAGCGGCTGGCAGCTGGCACCAGAGCACCCCGATGCTGTGAAGCTCCCAGGAGACGTTGTCTTATTCAAGGGATGATCTCAGCAGGGATGACCCACCTGGGCAGCAGAGCACCTGCAGCACTGGTCACAACACTCGGGGAGGGAAGGGGAGAGTCTTCCCCTCGGGAGGCCGAGCTCGCGGGCTTGAGCAGGGTGAATGGACGGGCTGCAGTGCAAGTGGTGATGTCCTCTGCCAGATAAGATCAAGTCCTGAGGTCAGTGGTTAAGTGATGCACACTTTGGCGTTTCTTGCCAAATCCTGGAGCTGCGTGTGTGTGAAATGGAGCTAAGGGCTGCGGAAAAAGGTAGTAAAAACTCTCTGTGCTGCCAGTGCCAGCAGAAACCCTTCTCCTGGTCACTGCGCTAGCAGAGACTGGTGTGCCTGTCCCCTGCGGCTACAGCGAGTATATCCTCGGTTCCATCTGGAGAATATCCAGCTTCCACATCAGGAAAGTGTTTCTGGCTGGACGGAGTGGACACTCGGGTTTGCATTGATTTCAGCTCTCTTCACAGCTATCTCTGCAACATCTGGGCGTGCTTTGCCATAGCCGGCGTGCATTTTGCACAGTAGAACCTTTCATAGGTGTGGAGTTACAGACTTTCTGAATGAAAATTTGGATATATAGAGCAAAGTATTCCTGTATCGTCTGACTTCCTATGGCCTAGCAGATAGAGCAGTGACACACTTTAAGAGAGGGATGAAGACAATGGGTAATTAAAGTTTGGAAGCCAAGCTGCTTGATTTGTTTTGAGATCTTGGACTCCTCAAATTATTTTAGGTGTGAGCCTGGTCTGACATTAGATGAACAGATGGGCTTTATGCCTCCCTGGCAGATTAAGGGAGAATGGCTTTCCAAAACCAGGAGGATGACTTTTGCCAGAAGGACTTTGCCGTGTCAGAAGCTCCCACATCTGTTGGCTATGGCGAGCCCTGGGAGAGGTTTGGGAGCAGAGCGGGCTCCTCTTTGCGTAAGGGATGGGGGAGCTGGGAAAGCACACCCAGCCCCCCATCCAAGAGTAGTGGGGAGCATCTGAGGGAGAATGCAGTTTATCTGACAGAATTCATATGGGGGATTATCAAGGAACTGCCAGCTCTTTATTGTGGAAAATGGGTTATCTCTCCCAGATGTGCTGCAGAGAAACTGCAGCCTGTGAGAGGGAGAAAAAAAGCCACTGTCCAGCTATTGAAAAACCTGTTGTACCCTCCATCTACACCCCAGCTCCCGCTGTAAAGCCCAACTATGGGCTTAGCTGTGGTCTCCCCTGCGTTACGGGATGGACGTAGGCACGTCCTCGCTGACAGCTGGAAGGAGTCCCCTGCCCTGCTGGGAGCAGGCACTGGCAGCGACCCGTCACCAGGCTGAGCTGCCCCCCTGCAGAAAATGAGGCCTTTTGGGGACTGTTGGAAAACTTCTCGAAATTTGGGTGGAAAAGGCAATATCTCCAAATAAGGTGTGAATGAAGAGTCCCATCAGATCGGGCTGCTCTGCCCAGCTCTCCAGCGAGCGTGCAGGGACCTCTTGTGGCAGCTGTGACAGAGAGCTCCTGTCCCTGCTCTTCTGTAAGGCTTCTCTTGGGACAAGCCGGGCCTCGGAGCCTGTGGGACGTGGCTGAATACTTGGCCTGATCTGGTGTCAAGGGACCTGTTTGTAACTGGGCTTGGAAGCCTCCAGCTCCGAAACTGTCCTCAATTAATGCCACCGCTGCAGAGGAAGGAAGGCAAGGAGAAAAGGCTGGAAGCAGGGCTCGTGAGAAACCACTGCCCGATGGCAAATCCTGGTAAAATTAAGTATAATCTAGGCTAAAATTATCCAAAAAGTAGTATATATGTAGCTGTTGCTGGTGTTCTAGCAGTGGGATCAAAGCCCCTGAACCAGAGGCTCAATTAATCATGGCTTAAATTCCTCCCATGCGGAAGTGGTAGGTAAAAGCTCTCCAGCATCCAGAAACATTTTAACTATTCCTGTCCTCGACCCAAGCTTAGCCAAATATTCATCTTTAGAAGAATAACACCGGGAATGGAGGAGCCCCTGGGACAAACGGGGCAGGGCTAGCGGGCGTTTCATGGTCTGGGTTTTACCTGCAGGCAGGGGAAGGGCAGGGTTGTCACCACGGAAAAGGGCAGTCGAGATTTCTGAGGCTAAAACACTGCAGATGACTCCTCATTAGGAATCAGCTCTTTATATTGCAATTAATTGTTAACTGATTTTTCTCCTCGGTGCTCTGAGCAGCCCAGCACGTCTCCAAGGCATGTCTCCCTTTCCTAGGCATATCTTACGCTAAACAGAAATGTCTTTGCATTTGGCCTTCTCAGTAACAGATTAGCCGATGTGATCCTTCAAGTCCTAATACACGAGATTA
Source organism: Pluvialis apricaria (assembly GCA_017639485.1). Classification (NCBI taxonomy): domain Eukaryota; kingdom Metazoa; phylum Chordata; class Aves; order Charadriiformes; family Charadriidae; genus Pluvialis; species Pluvialis apricaria. The sequence goes on from CM030024.1 coordinate 6,469,958, forward strand.
TTTGTAATCCCTCGAGCAGTCGGGTCTGCCGATTACTTCAGGCAGCGTCTCCCTGCCAGTCAACCGCGATGAAATTACATTGTCTCATCCAGCTTTTAGGCAAATTTCTGCAGCATGAACGGATGCTTTTCTATCGGTTGGGACTACCTCACCCCTCTCCTTCAGATCTGATTTAATCACTCCCCTCCTCACTGTCCCTTCCGTCAGCATATCACTTGTTGATGTTTTAATGTCCATCACTACAGCCAGGGCAGCGACTCGGGCTCCGGCTCCACACGTTTCTGTTTCAGCGAAGAGAAAGTAGAAAATTTCATCCAAAATTAATACCTCAAAGGAGAGGCAGAGTTTGACATTAATCAGTGTGTACACGGTGACTCATCCCGTCTGCAGGAGAGAGAGAGAGAGAGACGCAAGGTCTGTGCAGCAGCCACGCTTCTGGTGGAGACATCAAAAAGCACCAAGGGAGCGATCAGATTACGGGAAGCTGGAAAAGCAGCGTAGTTGTAGGATGGAACTAAAGAAGTTGTGGGTACGGGATCCCGGTTTCCCACAAAGCCCAGACAGCAGAGCTGGGGTGTCCCAGACATCGAGGAGCTCCTTTTGGGACCAGACATGGGACAGGGGGAGGGAGCGCTGTGGGTAGAGTGTTTTTTTTTGGCGGGGCAATTGGACCTCCTCGCTTGCTTGCTGTGCAATCGGCTCTGGCAGGGTGTGTGTCTGGGCGAGGGACGGCTCTCCGGCACAGGGATGCAGTTGATGGCATCAATGACAGCATCGCACGCTGGGGATACTTTGGGGCGAAGGACCACCGCCCAGAGCACTTAACGGGTGACGTATTGAGCCACCCGCTGCCACCGAGGTGGAGGAGGAACCTCGGGGGAGGGGGGGTGAGGAAGGTGTCCCCAGCTCCAGCACAGTGACGGGACACCCACTCTGTGGCACGCTTGCAGCCAGCTTTTGGGCCGGCCGTCGTTTCTGCCATGCGATGCCCGGGGAAGGCTGACACACACCCCGGGGTGCCCATTTCCCGTTCCTCCCCTCTACCCCACGCTCCGTGGGGAAGCGCTGCCCCTGCGTGTCTGCATCTCTGCGGGTGGGGGGGGGGGGGTGGGGTGCGGGAAACGCCAGCGCCGGCAACGGGGCGGCCCCCGCAGCCCACCCGACCCTTCCCCGCGGGGCCGATTCTCGGTGGGGCCGATGTTCCCCCTCCCCTCCGGGGCTGAGCATCCCGACCGGCGCGGGGAGGTGCCGGCACGGCGGGCGTGGGGGCGAGGCGGTGCCGGTGCCCGGGGCGGTGCCGGTGCCCGGGGCGGTGCTGATGCCCGGGGCGGTGTCCGGGCGGGTCCCGGAGCCGGGCGAGGCGGAGCCGTCGGGCAGCGCGGTCGGTGCCCATGGGAGCCCGGGGGGCCGGTGGATGCCCATGGCTTTCAGCCCGGGGCTGCTGTTGGTGGTCGGTTCCTTCGGAGCCTTCCGCTTGCTGAACCGGGGGCTGGAGCGGTTGGTGCCGCCGCCCCCCTCGGCCCGGCGCAACCGCTGGAAGTGGCGCAACATCTGGACGTCGCTGGCGCACAGCGTGCTCAGCGGCGGCGGGGCGCTGGCCGGGTGAGCGGCCCCCGGGCACCGCGGGGAGCCCCGGAGGGCACCTGGGGCTGGGGGGGGGGACACAGAAATGCGGGGGGGGGACCGGGGGCAATAGAGGGGAATGGGGGCGTCGAGGGACCCCGACGGGAACCTGTGGCGAGGGGGGCACCGAGGGAGATTGAGCCCACCGCGGCGGGGGGAGGCGGAATGGAGGTGTTTGGAGACCCTGCGGAACATTGGGGAGGATGTGGAGCTGGAAACCGGGGGGCACAGAGATGGAGGAAGGATCGAGTGGTACAGGGGGACCGAGGGACAGAGGGGCACTAAGGCAGCAGGGGATAGGGAGATTCCAGGGGGGAAACAGGACAGGGGTGGCCATGGGGGGACCATGGGGACAGGAGGGCTCCGGGGGGGGGGGGGGGTCAGCACCACCAGGTGGGCACCAAGGACACTGGAAAAGAATTGGGGAATCAGAGGCACTGCCTGGCACTCACAGCCCCTCTCCCTGCAGGTTCTGCCTCCACCCCGGGCTCTCCGAGGACCTGGTGGGCACGCACCCGCCCGGGGCGCACAGCCTGGTTGCCGTGTCCGTAGGTGAGGTGGGGGAGTGGGCTGCCCCCTCTTCTGCCCCCCTGGGGGTCCCCAGGCGCTCATCGGTGCCTGACACCAGCCCTTCGAGCCGTGTTGCGGGCAGCGATGTCTCAGGCACCCCAGACAATCGCCCTATTCTTGGCAAAGGACAGTGGCTCCTTTCTGTCCCACGGCGCCCGCAGCCAGGAGGTACTGGGCACCAGGCTGCCTGCCGCCGTCCTCGTGGTGCAGCCAGGGCTTGGGGCATCCAAAAAGTGTCCACGGTATGGGGTTGATGCAGATCCCCCCAAAGCCTTGAGCTAAACCTGCCAGTGTGGAGGCCAGAAGCTTTGAGTCCTCTGGCTGTCTGAAGCCTTTCCTCCCCGCTCCACTTGTCACCACCTTCTTGCAGACCTGTCACCAGCCCTGTGGTCAGTGCTAACAGGCTTCCCGGCATCGCTATGGCTCAGCAAGGAGGTTTGAGTATGTAAAATGCCGACGTGGGGTTGGTTTGGTGGCAGCGAATCCTGCAGCTGTTAAGGGCTCCAGGCTGAAAGGACGTGGGATGGGATCTGATCCTGGGATGGTAACATGGGTGAGGGTCTGCATACCGCCTTTGCTCTCACCCTTCTCCAGGAACAAATCCAGGTGATGGGTTAGTTAGTGCCTCTCCCCAGGAGCACATCTTGCAGAGCAATCGCAGGACGAACCCAAAACACATCAATTTCCTTCTCCTGCTTCGTGTGATCCTGCTCTGTGCGTGACTCACCACCACCCAGGGCTTGGGTTGAGCTGTGCCCATCACTTCCCCGGAGGGGCTGCCAAGCCCAGTGCAGAGCCTGCTGGGGTGGGGGATGGTCCCTTGGCACAGCCCTTCCTGGCCCCATCTTTGCTCACAGCCTCTTTGTTCCCAGGTTATTTCCTTGAAGACTTTGTGGACATGTTATGCAATCAGAAACTTCACCAGTCCTGGGAGCTGCTCTTCCATCACTCCGTGGTGAGTCCACTGGCCGTTCTCCAAGGGACAGACCCTGGCACTTGTGCCACCAGCGAGGCTGGGGCTGGGGGACCTGAGGAGGGCTACTGCTGTTGCTAGTGTCGGTGTTTGCTGCCTGTTACGAAATCTGATTTTTCAGCCTGAGGAGAGGAGCTTGGCAGCCCAGACAGCAGCGCTCGGAGCTCCTCTTGGTCCTGTGGGACTCATACTCTTTGAGGCTCTGAAAAAGGCACCCAAAGATGGGGTAGGAAAAAAACCCAAGTGTGGACAGAGTAGGGGGACAGAGAGGTGCGGTGGGGGGCTGATCCATAACAGTGGCGTGGACAGGCAGTGACCCAGGTATCCCCACCAGCACAGGCGAGCAGCTCAGCTCCTGCCGGCTCTCAGACACTTGAGCATCTGCCAGGAAGGGCTGCACATCGCCTCCTTCCACCTCCTGCTCCCCAGGGTGCTTTCTTCTCATTCGAGTCAGAGCCGTGGCCACAGGGCTGGAGCAGCCATGGTGCAGGAGCCCCACATCAGTGCTCTCTGCCTGCCTTGCTGCTGGCTGCACCCAGCGTGCGTTTCTCCGGAGCGCTGTGGATGCTGCAGGGCAGAGGGGTGGCACTGCCCGGAGCTGAGCAGCAGAGACGCTGCAGAGTACAGGGGAGGCACAGGGGTCTGCCGGGCCTGGGGATGGGGGACAGGGACAGCGCTGGGCCCTACCTGGGATGAGGCGGGGGAGGCGATGGTCAGACCTGCTGTCTCACAGAGCCCAGCAAGCCCTGCGGCTCTGCCGGCCGCTGCTCACGAGTCAAAAGGTCATCTCCACAATAGAGCTAATTCAGGCCAAGACAGTGACTTAACAAGCAGGGAGCAGATAATCTCATTAAAGAGCCAATACAGAGAACAGCATTAATGGTATAAACTGAAGAAAGGACCGAGTGTACTGAAGCGCAGGCAGGCAGAGCCTGTCCCCCTGGCAGGGAGGGTGCGGGGCAGGAATCACACCCGCTCTGCCCCCAGCAGCACTGTCCTCTGCTGCAGCATCCCAGGGTGCTTCATGCCACGCTTGGGGCATCCCACGGGGCTCTCTGATGCACCAAAGCCGCTTAATCCCTGCAGTGTGCCTGCCCTGGGGAGAATCCCTGAGCCAGCAGCAACAGTAGCCCTGGGCTACACGTCTCCCTTCCTGCCCCATTCAGCCATTCACTGTGTGCAGAAAAACCTGCTGGGTGACAACCAACTGCATTCCCCAGGCCACAAAAGGAGGGTTAGGTCTGGCTGCTCTGTCTCCTCTACCAACCTGGAGTTTATAGAAATGTTTCGCTCTCCTCCCACTGGGGGGGGAAAAAAAAAAAAGGCAAAACAAAACAAACCACTCAGGTTTCATGCAACAGGTTGGGAGGCTTTATCTCATGCCTGAGGCTGCAGCGGTGGCTGGAGGCTGCAGTGATGTGTGGGGTGATGACCAGCGGTTTGGCACTGGTGTGATAACTATTTCCATCTCTGCTTCACACTGCACCCAAGCATGGAGGGCTCCGGCTTGCAGCAGCTGAGATCAACCAGAACCCAGGCTCAGCCTCTCTTCTTTCTCCTTCCCAGGTGATTGTCTGCTTTGGTATTGCAGTGCTGCTCCATCAGTACGTCGGGTTTGCCCTCGTGGCTTTACTGGTGGAGATTAACTCCATCTTCCTCCACCTGCGGCAGATCCTGCTCATGGCCAACCTGGTGCACACCACCTGCTACCGCCTCAACAGCATCATCAACCTGGGCACCTACGTGGTGTTTCGCATTGCCACGCTGGCCTGGATGACCCGATGGCTCTTCCTCAATCGGGAGAACGTGCCCCCGGCAACGTACGCTGTAGGCACGGTGGGCATGGCAATCATGACACCCATGAACGTCATCCTTTTCTACCGCCTGCTGCGTAGTGACTTCTTCAGGTCCAGCCGAGACTTGCAGCGGGAAAAGGAGCAATAGCCCGCAGCATCTGGGGATGAGCAGCCTTGAGCCTGTGGAGGAGCAAAGCGGAGTGGAGAGTGAATGTGGCTGTTTCAGTAACTTTGTGTGGAGGATCCACGCTAACAGAGCATCTGGGCTTTTCTTGTGGCTGCAAATCCTGGGTCCTTCACAGCAGAGAAGGTGCTCACAGACCAGACGCTGAGGCTCTGCTTCCCCTGCACCTTTGGATGATGTGGTTGGACGACTGGGAGCTGCTCAGAGACAGCTCTCGCAGCTCCCCGAGGCACCGCTGAGATGAGAAGGGAGCAGAAGAGCACTGTTTCCCCGCTGCTGTTCCGGACATCCAAACACCACAGTGTGTTTCTAACCCCTGCAGTGCTGCAGCCCACAGCGTCCCATCGGTCAGGGGACACTGTGCTCAGCTCTGCGTTCTCTGTGGCACTTCCTATGGGAGCATGACCAGGCAAGAGAGGCTCTAAGGCTTCACCCTCGAGGCCAGGGCCAGTAAAAGCCAAATCCTGCACTCATGAGTCCTCCCCGAGGAGATTGTCCCAGGTGGGTGATGGAGGGAGAGGCTGAGACCTGTCTGGGTGGGATGCTGCCCGCTGTGGGGTCCAGGCTGGGGGCAGAGCACGCGGCAGCGGGTGCTGCGGCGCTGTGCTGGGGAATGGGTGGCCAATTTCTCCTGACAACTGGAGCTTTTTCCATGTTGTTTTGTTCCCAGGTACGTTAAATGCCCATAAATGAGCGTGGGAGAGCGTGAGTTGCTGGCCAGGATGATGCTATGTGACGGTCACTTCCCACAGATGTGGAGTTTTAAGGCATAAGCATCTATTAGGATTTAGGTATCTATTAGGAATGGAAAGTTCTGCTGCAGAGCCCAGTGTAACTCTTACCCAGCAGCAAGAGCTCTTACTAACATGAGCTTTTAATAAATGGCTGCAAATGAAATAGCTTGAGGGGAAGGGGCTTAAAGGGAAAAAGGGACTCAGATCCCAGCCTGCTCCAGGGGTGTCACTGCTTGGCACAGTGCTTCTTATCCTATGTCTCTCCACTGCGGAGTAAAAATACACTGTACACTGGCACAGTCTACTTCTTTTGGTTTTTTTTCCCCCCTCTCCTTTCTATGGAGGAAGATGAAGGTTTCTCCTGTTCCTGCTGATGCTCTCCTGCCCTCCTGTGCAAGGGGAGGGTGCGCTTTCCTTGGGGCTGACAACCGGAAGGCTAAATGGCAGCAGGACAAGTGCCAGCTCCTGCTGTGGCTCTGCCTTTAGCTCTGCTGCACCAAGCCGCTTGCGACCTGCGGGGTTAAGAAAGTGCTGGCTGTGAAATAGGGCAGGCTGCAGGCAGAGCACCCAGCATGTGGCTTCCCTGCTCTCATTCCCAAGGCTGGAAGCCGGCTTGCAGCAAAGCTAGGATCCTTGTGGTTTGCTCTGCCTGTCCTTGGTGGCTTCCTAGCACAAAGAATCAGAATTTTAAAATTTTTTTTTACTCCACATTGCCTTTTCCCCACCGATTCCACACACTGAACTGTTCCCCAGCAGCCCAGCACTGTGTATAAAAGCAAGATCATCCCACTCAGGGTTACGTGTACCAGTTTTGAGAAATCCACTGGATCTGTCGTGCTCTGTGTGTCAAATAACCTTTAACTCAAAATCTCTCCTTTGGTTTGAAAAACTGGGGGACAGGCTGAAACAACGTGCTGCTCAGAGTGGGCGGCACTTGTTTCGAGGAGGAAAATAAGGGAGCAGACACATTTCTGCCTGGGCAGGGAAAGACGAGCGATGCGTGTGGGCAGGGGGAGGCTGGAGATGACTCGTGGCCAAAGCTGCTTACGTTTCTATTTGTGGAGAGCACAGGGAAGCTTGCAGGTGCTGCAGATACCTACTCCGTGTTTGGGTTTGTCACCTCAAGCGGTGTTTAGCTGCTCATGTGCCTCTCACAGCTCCTAGCTGGAGCAGAGCTGGCAGCTGGGGCTTTCTCTTTGCTTTGACCCATTTACACCCAGTTTTTCAGGAGCTGCTCCGCCGATCCCTGCCCTTAGCACAGCCTCTGCTCAGCAACGCTGGCTCCGGCCTCTGGCCTCTGCCCACACCAGGGACGTTTCTCAAGGCCTGGATTGTGTTACCGCATTCTTGCCGTCGCGTGGATGTCGTGTACCCCAGGCACACGGGGTTGCAGGCCCGGGAATCCTGTTTCGGGAGCCTCTAATCAGACATGATTTTCCCACAGTGCTACAGTGGGATAAGCGGTGGCTTTGCAGGTCACTACAGCCGGACATGGGAGTACCCTGTGTGTGTCCCTCCTGATGGAAAATGCCACAGCCTTGGCTTGAAGGGCTTTGGGAAGCGACCTGCCCCTCTAATCCTCCCATACAGGGGTTCATGGAGCTAGAGGGAGCATCTCCATCAGGGAATCACTCACCGGGGAGCCGTGCCCCAGCCTGCCACCCACCCGCACCCCCTTCAGCCCAATCCCACATCCCAAGAGCCGAGATCCCCTCCAGCACAGGCCCCTCTCCCCATGGGGACCCCCCAAGGAACCCCCCACCCTGCCAAAGCCCTAAAGCGAGCGACTGTCCGGCTACAGGGTGACCCATGGCGATGGGCTGAACCCACTTGTCTGCCTGCGGCGAGCTGGACCTCATGGTTTCACTGCGCCCCGGTCGAGCGCAGAGGGCCGGGGGGGCATCTGTGCTCCCGAGGCGGGGGGGGGGGAGGCAGGAATGGAGGCACCAAGGGGGGGTGGCTACTTGCTGAGGCATTAAGTAAGGCCACAAAGGCAGTGCTGGGGGATGGAGGCGTCGCTCCCCGGGGTCTCTCCTGTCCAGCCCGGGTCTGTGGGGTGGGCCCAAGCCCGGGGAGGGGGGCACGGGGGTGGCCCAGGCGGGCGCTAGCCCCACGGAAGGGGCTCCACAGGCCCTGCCCCACGCCGCCCCGCAGAGGGTCCCCCCACCCCACAAGGCCCCACGGAGGAGGGGGGGGGGGGGGGGCGGCCCCCCACGGGCCCCCCCTCGCCGCGGAGCCCCGCTTGCCCCACAGCGCCCCCGACAGGAAGCGTGGGGTGATCTGCGCCAGGCGTTGTCCAATCAGAGCCGGCGCCGAGCTGTCACCGTTACCTCTCTCCACCAATCGAAAGCAGCGGACGGCGGGACCAGAGAAGGCCGGGCATCCCACCGGAAGTATACTTCAGGCACAACTTCCTTTCCTCTTCTTTCTTTGGTCCCGCCTCCTGCCCGTCCTCCGCGTTCTGATGGGCTGCGCCTGCTGTCTCCCAGGCTGCGCGACAGCTGATTGGGTAGTACTCCTGCCTGCGCTCCCCGCCCACATCCGGGTCTCTGAGGCGCGGTGGCGACGGCGCTGGGCCGCCATTGTGGTTGGGAAGCGCGGGGCGTCGCGGCAGCCGGTGAGGGCGGACGGGGGGTGATGGGGGCTCGGGGGCGGGCGGGGGGGTGTCGTTGGGGATGGCGGGGAAGAGGTCGGGGGTGGTCCCGTCCCCTTCCTGAGCCCCTTCTCCACCCCCGCAGGTGCGTCGCCATGGCCGCCGTCTTCCCGTACCGCGGCGGTTGCGCGCCGGTGCCCAGCCCGCTGGCGCCGCTCCCCGACTACATGTCTGAGGAGAAGCTGCAGGAGAAAGGTGGGTAGGGTCGGGCCCTGCACCCCCATCCTCCCGAGCGGGACTGGGCCTGACCCCGCCGCCTCTCTGTTCCCGCAGCTCGCAAGTGGCAGCAGCTGCAGGCCAAGCGCTATGCGGAGAAGAGGAAATTCGGTTTCGTGGACGCGCAGAAGGAGGACATGCCCCCCGAGCACGTCCGAAAGATCATCCGTGACCACGGTGACATGACCAATAGGAAGTTCCGTCACGACAAGCGCGTCTACCTGGGGTAAGGGACCCCCCTGCACTGTGTGACACAGGGGGACTCGAGCTGAGTCGTTCTCTGCTGCCCTGTCAAAGCTCTTCGTCGGTCGTTGGAGGGAGAGCCCCTTCTCCAAAGGGCTTTCCGTGTCAGTTGTGCGTAGAAAGCAGCAGAGTAGCTTGAGGAGGATGGGATAACCAGTTGCACTAGGGTAGCAATGCATAAAGGGATAAGCGAAAGAAATTGTTGCTTTGAGCTTTTGAGAAAAGCATTACTCTAGATAACACGTTACCTTAGAAGAAGTTGGGGGAGAGTATGAGGTAGCCAATATATGTTTTTTGCAAGATTAAAAAGCATCATGAGTGCTTCTTTGCTTTTTGGGTTCAGAGGGCTGTCTCATGCAGATCATGATCCAATGCACTAACTTACCATTACCCACAAAAACTCCAGAAACTCATTTGAATTTTTTCTTTTTCATGTCTAATATGTCTAATATTCATTCTTAATATGTGACAATTCTCAGAAGCCAAATCGGTAGAAAACTTTTGTAGTCCAATGCCTGAAGCGCAAGGATAGAATAGGAAGTTTGTGGATTTGTGGCTGGAGGCCTTTATGAACAGGTTAGATGAGCAGCTTTCAGGAGTGAAAGGTGTAGAGGTAATTGTGGCAGATGGATGGCTGTTTTCTTGAGATCCCATCTAACCCTGATTTTCCTTGATTTCTGATTGTAGTGCTCTGAAGTACATGCCTCATGCTGTTCTGAAGCTCTTGGAGAACATGCCCATGCCCTGGGAGCAAATCAGAGATGTTCCAGTCTTGTACCACATCACAGGCGCCATCTCTTTTGTGAATGAGATTCCTTGGGTCATAGAGCCGGTGTACATCGCTCAGTGGGGGTAAGTGCCTTCTTCCTTCGCTGTGGTGGAAACTTGTGAGCAAACACTCGTGCATCCGTGATAAAAGCAATGTTTAACGGTCTCTGGGTTTCTGCCAGGTCAATGTGGATTATGATGAGGCGAGAGAAGAGGGACAGGCGTCACTTCAAGAGGATGAGATTCCCCCCGTTTGATGATGAAGAACCCCCTCTGGATTATGCTGATAACATTCTGGATGTGGAGCCCCTGGAAGCGATTCAGCTTGAGCTGGATCCAGAGGAGGATGCCCCTGTGCTGGACTGGTTCTATGACCACCAGCCACTGAAAGACAACAGGAAGTACGTGCCACAATTCACTGCAGGGGGAAACATGCACTACGTAAATTACCTATACATAGCAGTATATATCCTTTGGTTGTGTTACGCTGGGCTATGTGTGACGTTGGTGGGGAGAGAAAAACCTTGCTTCAAGGATGGGAGGGGGAACCTAATTGTTGTAAGGCTTTGCCTCTTGCCTTCAGCATCCAGCGAGAGCAAACAAGGCCTCTCTGTCCAGAAGGGCTACTGCCCAGCTGACTGCTAAAACTGATGTTTCTTACCATGCCATAAAGATGACAACCTGGATTATCTAGTTGGAATCTGATTTGATATTAGCTAAGAGTGCACAGATGATGTATATCAGTTTGGATATGGAGCAGGCGGAAGAGAGGAGCTGGAGCAGTTGGTATTTTCTGGGCAGATGTGGTTCATAGTGATCTTTAGCAGTCCTGCAGCCTTTCTTTCTGTCTAGAGGGGCCCATGTGTTAGCTCTCTTTAATATTTTCAGCAAATGATGGGCAGTGAAAGGTGTTTCGTTATTTCTGGTCCTTTGGTAAAGGTGCATTTATCTTCTGGCTGTATAGTGAGTGTCTGTGCTTTCTTCTTTTGCAGGTATGTAAATGGTTCAACGTACCAGCGTTGGCAGTTCACTCTCCCGATGATGTCCACGCTGTACCGGCTGGCCAATCAGCTGCTCACTGACCTTGTGGATGACAACTATTTCTATTTGTTTGACCTGAAAGCATTCTTTACCTCCAAGGCACTGAACATGGCTATTCCTGGAGGTCCCAAGTTTGAGCCTCTTGTTAGAGACATCAATCTTCAGTAAGTGTTGGGTTTAGGAAGAAAGACAAGTGGTTATCTGGGAAAAGGGCCGGGAAGTTTCATGTGTTATCAAGTGTCTTGCCATTGGTGAGCTATTCGTGGGTGTTCGCTCTCTTTAGTATTAAATCTGTGATGTGCTTGTTGCTTTGGACACTGAATGGTTGCTAGCACGAAGAGAAGGCTAAAGGAAAAGCATTGTTATTACGTCTTCAGTCAAAAATGTTCGCCTTTCTGTCCCCCTGCATGGTCTTATAACATTTTCTTTTTGTCTCATTTGAGGGATGAAGACTGGAATGAATTTAATGACATCAACAAAATTATCATCAGGCAGCCAATTAGGACAGAGTACAAAATCGCTTTTCCATACCTGTACAATAATCTGCCACACCATGTCCACCTAACCTGGTAAGTGCCGGAGCCTCAAGAGCAGCGTGAGGAGGGGAAAACTGTTGGGATGCTCTAATACGTATGTTGTGTATTGTAGGTATCATACTCCAAACGTCGTTTTCATTAAAACGGAAGATCCGGATCTCCCAGCTTTTTACTTCGATCCACTGATCAACCCCATTTCACACAGACATTCTGTCAAGGTGAGTCACTGTCCAAGAGAGCCTGCGATAAACCCTACGTGTGGAGGTGATGGGGCTTTAGTGTCTTGTTTGTAACCTTGCTTGTGATAGTGGCACACACACGTAGATATTTCAGGAGAAAGCAATAGCCCTTTCGCAAAAAAACCCACAGTTGTCATTTGTAGTCTTTTTCTATTTCTGGAGTTGCACAAAGCTGTCTTCTTTGGTCTCTGTAGGATAAAGCCCAATGCATAATTCACTGTTATTTTAGAGTCTTCTGATAGATTATTTATCTTTTTGGTTGTGCTTGGCATATTCATGGAGCTGACATCTCCCTTGAGTTACATCCGTGACACCTAGCTTAGGGTCTGGTAGCCAAAGTTAGTTCTCAGGCCCACTGGGGCCTCGTAGAGTGTGCTTTTTGCTTCTCTGGCACTCAACACTGTCACACTTCTACCATGAGAGCAGAGAAATGGTTTTTACTTGGTTAACTCTGAAAACTGAGCTGAAGCAACCAGGAAACAGATGTTCTGTGGTGTTTCTGCATTTCAGAGTCAGGAACCGTTGCCTGATGATGATGAAGAATTTGAGTTGCCAGAGTTTGTGGAACCTTTCCTGAAGGATACCCCGCTCTACACAGATAACACAGCCAATGGCATTGCCCTGCTGTGGGCCCCACGGCCCTTCAACTTAAGGTCTGGGAGGACTCGGAGAGCTCTTGATATCCCGCTGGTCAAGAACTGGTGAGTTCCTTTCTGGGGGAAGCGGTGTTGTAGTGATTGTGACATTATTGTCTTGTTGCAATGAAAATGAAATAAAGACATCCTGCGGTGACTGGTTTCTAGAGATTTTAGGAGAGTTTTTGGAGACTTGCTGTTCTCTAAGGAATGTGAGTTACCTGAAGAATTGAAATATGGTTTATGCCTAGGTATCGTGAGCACTGCCCAGCAGGCCAGCCAGTGAAAGTGCGAGTCTCCTATCAGAAGCTACTGAAATACTATGTTCTGAACGCGCTCAAGCACAGACCCCCCAAGGCCCAGAAGAAGAGGTAAGTGGGGGTCTGTTTGGTGGGGAACTGCTGATCTGCGTAGGGGATTCAGCTGATTATATTCTCTGCTCTCTCCAGGTACCTGTTCCGCTCTTTCAAGGCTACGAAGTTTTTCCAGTCGACGAAGCTGGACTGGGTGGAAGTAGGCCTGCAGGTGTGTCGCCAGGGCTACAACATGCTGAACTTGCTGATCCACAGAAAGAACCTGAACTACCTTCATTTGGATTACAACTTCAACCTGAAGCCCGTGAAGACCCTCACCACTAAGGTATTGGTCCATGTGCTGTTTTACTTAAGAGTAGAGCTTAGCTGACGATTGTTAAGTACCTAGTGTGGTAAGACAGGCCGCAGTGCCTCAACTGTTCAGTTGTTGCACAGACTGACCAAGTTGGAGCTGTTTCACTCTTATATAAGATTGTTACATAAAGCCTGGATTTTTGTCTCTTCCAGGAAAGGAAAAAATCTCGTTTTGGTAATGCTTTCCATCTGTGCCGAGAGGTCCTGCGGTTGACTAAGTTGGTGGTGGACAGCCACGTCCAATACAGACTTGGAAATGTGGATGCGTTTCAGGTAGGCTAGGGGTTCTTTTGGGTTTTTTGTTGTTTTTTTTTTTTAAGTGAGATGGGGAAGTTGAGAGGAGGAGTGGAATATCTGGGTGGGCTTATGTAGGATGCACAAAATGACTGAATGTTTCAGTGTTACGGAGAAGATGGGGAACAATGAAAGCATGCGGCATTGCGTGAAATTCTGCTTTTACCCTAGTTTATAAGAATTGATCATTGTATGAGTCAGTGTTAGGAGCTTTGTGTGGCCTAATACGCTCTGCTCCTGGCTGTAAAATAAACCTGGCTTCTTGAGGCAATGTATGTAGTGTTTATTGTTATCTCTGACTGTGCTCGCTGTGTTTCAGTTGGCAGATGGCTTGCAGTACATCTTTGCCCATGTGGGTCAGCTGACAGGAATGTACCGATACAAGTACAAACTGATGAGGCAGATTCGTATGTGCAAGGACCTGAAACATCTCATCTACTACAGGTTTAACACAGTAAGTTCTGCCTTTCCACGGGATGGTGACCTGACATAAACTGAGCAACAAGGGAGGGATTCTGGATTGTCAATAAGTGACCTGCTCTTACCACATCTCGCTTCTTCCAGGGGCCTGTGGGCAAAGGTCCTGGCTGTGGCTTCTGGGCTCCAGGCTGGAGAGTATGGCTGTTCTTCATGAGAGGCATCACGCCGCTGCTGGAACGCTGGCTGGGGAATCTGCTGGCCAGGCAGTTTGAAGGTCAGCACACTGTGTAAAACTTGGAGATGGGAGGAGTGTGTGGTAAAGATTAATACTGTTTACTTGCCAGCTTGAACTGCAATTTTCTGTTTCAAGTGGTGGTCTGTATCCGTGCTCCGTACCAATCCCAAGAGCTATTGACCGTTTTAGAGCTCTTAGGAGACCAGTGCCCCCAGAGTAGATTCCAAACAGAAGTGGGATTTCCTGCTCTGTATCACTATGGGGTCCATAGCCTCCTAATAATCTCCTCCAGACTCATCAGTGATGTTGTGGCAGTGTAATTTCTTCGGATATCCTCCACCACCCTGCACTCCCGTGTTAAGAAGGAAGAGGAGTGCTGCCCAGTAATGTCAGAGCTGCTGAAATACTTTGCTTTTTCCAGGCCGTCACTCAAAGGGTGTAGCAAAGACTGTCACAAAGCAGCGTGTGGAGTCTCACTTTGACCTGGAGCTGAGGGCAGCCGTTATGCATGACATTCTGGACATGATGCCAGAAGGAATCAAGCAGAACAAAGCCAGAACCATCCTGCAGCATCTGAGCGAGGCCTGGCGATGCTGGAAGGCCAATATCCCCTGGAAGGTAAGTCTCTCACTTGGTCTTTCGGTTCAATTTTAACATCTCTTAGGTAGAACTGCTCTTCTCACTCCTGCTTCCCTCACGTTACTGTCCCTCCCCAGGTGCCCGGGCTGCCAACTCCTATTGAGAACATGATCCTGAGGTACGTGAAGGCAAAAGCTGACTGGTGGACAAACACAGCTCACTACAACAGGGAGCGGATCCGTCGGGGTGCCACTGTGGACAAAACTGTCTGCAAGAAGAATCTGGGCCGGCTGACCAGACTCTACTTAAAAGCTGAGCAGGAACGGCAGCATAATTACTTGAAGGTACTTCTGTCCTGCCTGAGGTTGCCCAAATTTGTGCTATTTTCATAGGGAAGCTTTCTCTGACTAATGCTGGTGTTGTGGTTCTGCAGGATGGGCCTTACATCACTGCGGAAGAGGCTGTCGCTGTGTACACAACCACAGTGCACTGGCTGGAAAGCAGGAGGTTCTCACCCATTCCCTTCCCCCCGCTGTCCTACAAGCACGACACGAAGTTGCTCATATTAGCCCTGGAGAGGCTGAAGGAAGCTTACAGGTAAGCAGTGGGAAGTGACTGTGTTCTGCCAAGGGGCAGACATCTGCACTGGGAAAGGCTTTTGAAGCTGTTTTTATCCATTACTCCTGGAATTGAGCGTGCGGTAAAACTTACCCGGATGAACTGGTAAAGGCTATAGGTTGTGGTACTGCCGAGGCCGCCTGGGAGCTCTTCATGGACTCTGCCACTTAGGGCAAAAACAGTACCATGCTTGTAAGGGTCATTGGGCATCTTGGGGATGTGGATTGTGAAGAGTTACAGGTCTTGTCTTGATCCGCTTGGTTGAACAGTATCTTTGATCAGTTTAATACAGTGGCTATTGGTTTGTTCATGCTTGGGTGCGTGAGCTGTTCTTTCTCACTTTCAGTGTGAAATCTCGCCTGAATCAGTCGCAGAGAGAGGAGTTGGGTTTGATTGAACAGGCTTATGATAATCCTCATGAAGCTCTGTCCAGAATCAAACGACACCTTTTAACTCAGAGAGCCTTCAAGGAGGTAAGTGTCCTGGTGAAAGCCAGACAATACTCAAAGTTACCCTGCATTCAGGAACTAAATGGCGCTAAGACTTTATTCTCTGTCAACTATAAGCCTCAGTTTTGCCTCTTCTTTTTTAGGTGGGTATTGAATTCATGGATCTCTACAGCCATTTAGTTCCTGTTTATGATGTTGAGCCCTTGGAGAAAATCACAGATGCTTATCTGGATCAGTACTTGTGGTATGAGGCTGATAAGCGACGACTTTTCCCTCCATGGATCAAACCTGCTGACACTGAACCTCCTCCACTGTTGGTGTACAAGTGGTGCCAAGGTTAGTGAGATCTTGTATTATGTGCAAAAATGAGTATTCTTAGCAGGAGCTTGCTTCCTGCAAGTCCCCTTGGGAGCTGAGTTTTCATATTTGCAACTTGCAGTCAATAGTTGTTATAGTAAAAGGCTGTATTTTGTAGGTTAATATATATACGTATATATTGGAGGAGGAGAACTTCCATAGCATTTGGGGTTGGTTACATATTTCTGTTCCAATTTCTGGATAGACTGGAAGGACCAGAGGCTGAAAAATCAGATGTTACAGGAAATATGCCGATTTCCTGTGCCCAGAAGAGTGCTTCTGCACTCTGAGAAATGCATTGTGTCAGGTAACATGATGAGCTTGTTTGTCTCCTCAGGCATTAATAATCTGCAAGATGTTTGGGAAACAAGTGAAGGTGAATGCAACGTGATGCTGGAATCTCGATTTGAGAAGATGTATGAGAAGATTGACTTGACGTTGCTCAACAGGCTGTTGCGTCTTATTGTTGATCACAACATCGCTGACTACATGACAGCCAAGAACAACGTGGTGATCAACTACAAGGTGATGATTGCTGTCACGAAAGGGGGTGTGTGGACTGTAAGATGGAGAGGTTTTGGGCCCGTGGAGGAGGAGGGAACAGGAGACTTGCAGAGAAAGAAATAATGAGGGAGTAAGAAAACCCTTCTGGGTCCTGCTGAAGAGTAACCGCTCGGGTAGAACGCCTCAGGTGTATTGTGACAGTCAGGTTCTCACAATTTCCCTTCATTTCCTCAGGACATGAATCACACAAACTCCTATGGCATTATTCGTGGGCTGCAGTTTGCTTCCTTCATTGTCCAGTATTACGGGCTTGTGATGGACCTGCTGGTGCTGGGTCTGCACCGTGCCAGCGAAATGGCTGGGCCTCCCCAGATGCCGAA
Source organism: Pluvialis apricaria (assembly GCA_017639485.1). Lineage (NCBI taxonomy): Eukaryota > Metazoa > Chordata > Aves > Charadriiformes > Charadriidae > Pluvialis > Pluvialis apricaria. The sequence continues at coordinate 6,486,673 of CM030024.1, forward strand.
TGACTTCCTCAGCTTCCAAGACATTGCCACTGAGGTGGCCCATCCCATTCGCCTCTTCTGCAGATACATCGACCGTATTCACATCTTCTTCAGGTGAGAGCTTTGGGGCCCTGCTTCCCTCAGCTGACCTTTTGTTTTGGCATCTTGCAGCACATGCTGTGAAAGTGGGAATTGGTATGCTCCTACTCGAGGTTTTTGTTCCCTTTGCTAAGAAAGATCAGGAATATTTGAATTGACAGACTTCCCAGAAAAACTGGGTGCCCACATGCCTCCTCTTGCTTCCTCAGTTTGCTTTTCTGCAGCTTCACTGGATCCGTTAGAAAAGCAACAATGTCAAAAGTTAAATTGTCACAGATTTTCCACTGGTAAAATAAGCCTTTACTGGCTTCCCAGCAAGTGGACATAAAATTTTATGGCTGTTCGTGGAAAGATAACCCAAACAGTCATGGGTTGCTCTATGCTGATGAAACTGAAGCCCCCTTCAGTGAGAGGGTACAGAAATTGGATCGTTACCTTCAAACATGCTATGGCAAACAGCTGTCTGTAAGCAAGTCCTTATCTTTTTAGGCAGACTGGTGTTCTGAGAAGTTGGTCATGTAACTCCAGATCCTATTCTGTGCGTTTCCAGGTTTACAGCAGATGAGGCAAGAGACTTGATTCAGCGCTACCTGACAGAGCATCCTGATCCCAACAACGAGAACATCGTAGGCTACAACAACAAGAAGTGCTGGCCCCGGGATGCTCGGATGCGCCTCATGAAACATGATGTGAACCTGTAAGTGCTGCAGCCTGGAAAAAAACGAGTGGTGGGAGAGTGGGAAAATTACTTGTAATAAATAACCGTTGGAGATTGATAGGCAGGTGTTCAGTAAGAAGGGGCGAGGGGTCTGTGCTATAATTCTTTACAGTGAGTGATGGGTGTGAGAGACTACAGTGCTAGGAAAGCACTGAGAAGAGTTTCTGTTTCGCTTCAGTAACAGCCAGCCTGTCACTGTGCACATCTTGTTTTGCAGTGGTCGTGCTGTGTTCTGGGATATCAAGAACCGCTTGCCTCGATCAGTCACCACAGTGCAGTGGGAGAATAGCTTCGTATCCGTTTACAGCAAGGATAACCCCAATTTGCTGTTTAACATGTGTGGTTTTGAGTGCCGCATCTTGCCCAAGTGCCGCACCAGCTATGAGGAGTTCACCCACAAGGACGGTGTCTGGAACTTGCAGAATGAGGTAGGGCGAGGGTTTGACAGGGTGGGAGAGCAATCCCTGCTTGGCCCGTACCTGGCATCAAAGCAGGGTTTATACCTGCTGGCAGGGAGGTGCCTAACACCATGAATTTGCCAGCTGTGTAACTGGGACCGCTAACAGGTAGAGTTAAAATGAGCTGGGTATGAACTTTCCTTCCTGAGAGGGATGGGAAATCCTCGGCTGGGGATGAGCTAGGGACCTGAAACTGTAGAGGGTGCTGTTTGACCTTGTCTCTCCCCGTGTTTCGTAAATGCCAGATGGCAACAGCTGATCTTGACTGTCTGTGTCCGAGAGAGGGCTCCCAGGAGGGAACTGATGTCCCTGTGTTTTTGTAGGTCACCAAGGAGCGCACAGCGCAGTGCTTCCTGCGTGTGGATGATGAGTCTATGCAGAGATTTCACAACAGAGTGAGGCAGATCCTCATGGCATCTGGCTCCACGACGTTCACTAAGGTAAGGTGGGAGGAAGCTGTGTGACAGAGCTTTCTGCAGGTGCTTGGAAAACGGGCTGAAAACTGATCCTTCGCTTTCTTTTCTAGATTGTCAATAAATGGAATACAGCTCTGATTGGTTTGATGACGTATTTCCGGGAAGCTGTTGTAAATACTCAGGAGTTGCTTGATTTGCTGGTGAAGTGTGAAAATAAAATCCAGACTCGAATCAAAATTGGTCTGAATTCCAAAATGCCCAGCCGTTTTCCGCCAGTGGTGTTTTACACCCCTAAAGAGCTTGGAGGGCTGGGCATGCTCTCCATGGGCCACGTTCTCATCCCGCAGTCTGACCTGAGGTGAGCTGTGCCTTTACAGTAGGTCGTGGCAGTGTGACCTGTGAATTCGTATCACTCCTACCTCACTCTTGTGCCTCTTGGTTGCAGGTGGTCCAAGCAGACAGATGTTGGCATCACTCACTTCCGCTCGGGAATGAGTCATGAGGAGGACCAGCTCATCCCAAATTTGTATCGTTACATCCAGCCATGGGAGAGTGAATTCATTGACTCTCAGAGAGTATGGGCAGAGTATGCCCTCAAGCGGCAAGAGGCTATAGCCCAGAACAGGTGTGTGTCCATGTGCAGTCGGATCTCTCTGTGTGTGGGGACAGGCACTGGGGAGAAGTACCGCACTGTCTCAGGGTTCTGGAGACCTTGCTGGGCCCATGGTACATGCGACAGGCCACCTGCAAAGCTGCTGTCCTACCTCTGGAGGAGGTACGGACTCTGCAGGCAGATATTACGCCCGTGGCACAGTTTGAGGCGAATGGTATGCCAGGTGGTGCCAGGAAAAGCTGACATCAGACCCATTTGCAGTTCGTTCCGTGCGCTTACAAGGGCAGGCTTTTCCTTTTGGCTGTTTGACGTCGGCGTGTTCATAGTGATGGCTATAGAGACTTTGCTGAGCCTCTGAGTGCTTGGCATTTTAGAACATCTCCTGCCAGAGTCCCGAGGCCTGTATTATTTCTGTGATCTCATCACCTGAAAGATTCGTTAATGCATTGCTCTAAAATTGAGAGGTAACAAAGGATTTTTTTTCTTCAGGCGCCTGACTCTGGAGGATCTGGAGGACTCATGGGACAGGGGAATTCCTCGTATTAACACCCTTTTCCAAAAGGACCGACACACCCTAGCTTATGATAAAGGATGGAGAGTCAGGACTGACTTCAAACAGTATCAGGTATTGACTGGGAATTTCTCTGCCTGACCAGGAGGTTCAGACAATGTCCTTTCACCTTGCATTACTGTAGGTGCACTTCCTTGTCTGTCTGCTGCAGGAAGAACTTAGAGCCATGTGTTGGAACTAGTAGAGGCTGTTGAGAACCAAATGCTCCAAAATCTGTAGCTGGCCACTTTTGAAGCATTTCAATAGATTGCAGTGTCTTTGGGAATACCAAAGTATTAAGAAATCAGTTCTGGAGAGGGAAAAAAACATTCCAAAACAAATATTCCAGAATTTTAAGTTTTAATAACAGTGGAAAAATGTATTATTTAAAGCCTCTGATGGTGTCTCTGTAGAAGACCAGTCCCTGAAAGATAAAAACATCATCTTAGATTCTGCCCAGTCTGAGTTGCGTAGTAGTAGTGCCTGAACTCATGTTGTAGCTGAGCTGTGTCCTCCAGGACTGAGGGGATGAGGCTTTTTACATGTTAGCTGACCTTGTCGTCATCATCATCTTGGTTCCTACAATTAGTGCAGCCAAGTTAAATGACCTGAATACAAAGCTGCTCACTGGTGTACTGTTGTCTCCAGGTCCTGAAACAGAACCCGTTCTGGTGGACACATCAGCGCCATGATGGGAAACTCTGGAACCTGAACAACTACCGCACAGATATGATCCAGGCTCTTGGTGGAGTGGAAGGGATCCTGGAGCACACTCTCTTCAAGGGCACTTACTTCCCGACATGGGAGGGTCTCTTCTGGTAAGAGAAACTTTGGTGTGGCCTTGTCTTGCAAACTGGAGTGTCATGGTGCAGCAGGAGGAGTCCTCAGCTCAAGCTGTGCTGTTTCTGTTGAGCCTTTTCCGTTTTTCAGTCATCGAGCGCACTGCATAGTTCAATTGTGAGGGCACCTGGAATTGGGCTGTAACTCAACTTCAGCATGAAAATCCATGGAAATTTCTTTGCATGAAACAATCTTCCCTGCTCCCAGCGTGTGTGTTCCCTGCCTCTATTTCATGTCGCACGTGGCAGTCAGCGGAGATGAGGGACATCTTAGAGAACTGATTGTCTGCCCTTTCTAGGGAGAAGGCCAGTGGCTTTGAGGAGTCCATGAAGTGGAAGAAGCTGACGAATGCGCAGCGGTCGGGTTTGAACCAAATTCCAAACAGAAGATTCACCCTGTGGTGGTCTCCTACCATTAACAGAGCCAACGTAAGTATCTAGAGTTTGTACCTGTAGAAACTTCCCCTAATTGAGAGCAGTTAATTGATCTAACTAATTCTTTCAGAGCATCTCTTAAAGATGAACTAAACCTCCTTAACAGTAGCTGTTTTGTTGTCTAAACTTCAGTTGTGCTGTTGCGTGTTTTCACAGTTCCTTTTCCTTTGCAGGTATACGTTGGGTTTCAGGTGCAGCTGGATTTGACAGGCATCTTCATGCACGGCAAGATCCCCACCCTGAAGATTTCTCTCATTCAGATTTTCCGAGCTCACTTGTGGCAAAAGATCCATGAGAGCATTGTCATGGATTTGTGTCAGGTGAGCAGTATGTTGACTCGGTTTGTTTCTGTGCGTGCTCTGTGTGTACCAACAACCTCCTGCGAGCAGCAGAGATTGTCCCAGGGATTGTAGCAGGGTTAGCCCTTCTTCAGCAGTTTGACAGAGAAGGGGAGGGAACAGGATTTCCCTGGGTGCCTGTTTTAGCTCTGTGTTGAGGATAGATGCATTAGCTAGGTTGCTTGAACATGACTCATCTTCGCCTGCCTTTTCCCCAGGTGTTTGATCAAGAGCTGGATGCTCTGGAGATTGAGACAGTGCAGAAAGAGACGATCCATCCCAGGAAGTCATACAAGATGAATTCCTCATGTGCAGATATCCTTCTCTTTGCTTCTTATAAGTGGAATGTGTCACGTCCATCGTTGCTTGCAGATTCCAAGTGAGTATTTGCCTTTTCCCTCTCCTTGATCTTGCTGCAGAGCAGAGCTGCTGAGCCAGTCATCCTGAGCTAAAGCCCGTGTCTCTTGGGCACCTAGGGTTGGTTTTCTTTGGGGACACAGGAGGACACAATCGTGCCTGGCAAAGTGCAGGGCTCATTTGGGTAGATGGTTCCCACACTACCTTCTGCAAAACATGAAGACTATCTTTGCTGCTGTTCTCTCCTCCAGTTGATTTTTTTTTTTTCCCCCCTGAGCTCAGGAGCTCTGAAGGGTTCTTCAGGAAACCCCACAAAGCTGTGCTGTCCTAGGGCCAGAATCTGGAGTGAACTGGACACTGTCTGCACCCGTGCTGTGTTCAGTTCGACTGAATCTTCACGAGGCGATCCCTGGGGGAGATAACCCTCATGACTACACAGTAGAGGAGTAACTGCTGCTTTGTTTAAACCTGCAGCTGAACGCCATTGGTTGAGGGTTTCTCTTATCAGCTTCTGGGTTCAGCTGCTGTACGAAGAGAGTAGGATCCTTTTCAGGACGGTATGCAGATAGTAGATGGCTTCAGTGTTCGTGTTTGGTGGCAGTTACTCTCTGTCAAAGACATGCAGCAACTGCAAGAGAGTTTTGTGCAGGATTAAATTGTTCTGGCCTGCTTTCTCCTCAGAGATGTGATGGACAGCACCACCACTCAGAAGTACTGGATAGATATCCAGCTGCGCTGGGGAGATTACGATTCCCATGATATCGAGCGCTATGCGAGAGCCAAGTTCCTGGACTACACTACAGACAACATGAGTATCTATCCGTCTCCTACTGGTGTGCTCATTGCCATTGATCTGGCCTATAACTTGCACAGGTGAGATCTGCACCTTCTGTATTTTGACTGTGACGGGTAGTTCGTGGCTGTGTCTTAGCGCGTCTCCGAACTGGGCTGTATTCTAGGCAGGAGGGTGAGGGGAGAAGGCAGAAGCCAGCGGTATGCAGTGAATGGCACAGCGCATCTGGGCAGTCCTTTTAGGTTGCCTGATGTCGGCTCACTCAATAATAATGGTTCAGTTCTCCCAGCTCACTAATCGTGTGTTTTCTTAGGAGATTTCTGTCAGACTCTTCTTGGAGCTAAAGGACAGGCTTTGTTTAAAGGCCCCCTACAAGTGGGGACAACTATTCTTCACTGGAAGACTAGGGGGAATGTCCCAGCAAGCAGGCTTCTGCTCCGGTGTGCTTGTTAGAGAAGACGAAGCTTTTCTGGGAGCGCAGCATGTGCGTGCTGTGGCTTCCCACGGAGAGGAGGTGTAGGGAAAAGCCACAGGTGAACAGCTTCCAAGGACATCACAAGAGAAACCATACAGTAGTATTGAGCAGAAAGAAAGTTGGGAGTTGGACTAGATGATCTCTAGAGGTCCCTTCCAACTCTGAAAATTCCGTGATTCCGTGAAGGGTGCCTGGCTGCTGCGTGGGAAGGCTTGTGCGTAGCTGTTGTCTCTTCATCTCAGAGCTGATGGCAACAACTAGGTCTTCTCTTTGTTTTCCTCTTCAGTGCTTATGGGAACTGGTTCCCTGGGAGCAAACCGCTGATCCAGCAGGCTATGGCCAAAATTATGAAAGCAAATCCTGCGCTGTATGTGTTGAGAGAACGAATCCGCAAGGGGTTGCAGCTGTACTCGTCTGAGCCCACAGAACCGTACCTTTCCTCCCAGAACTATGGAGAGCTCTTCTCCAACCAAATCATCTGGTTTGTGGATGACACCAATGTGTACAGAGTGACCATTCACAAGGTGAGGCCATAGGTGTATCTCGAGGGGCAAGGACAGGGACTGTACATGTCCTGTGCTCGGGGTGGTTGTGGAGGCATGTGTGATGGAAAACTAGGAATCAACATGGAACCAAATTTTTGCAGTGTGCACAGAGCAGCCCTTATATTTCTGGTACAGTTCCTGCTCAAAGCACACAGCCAGTCAGTTGTTGTGTAAGTGTGTGGATAGGCTACATTCATCTCACTGTACTTTTCACTTTCACTTGTTTTCTCAGACTTTTGAAGGGAATTTGACCACAAAACCCATCAATGGAGCCATTTTCATCTTCAATCCCAGGACTGGGCAGCTCTTCCTGAAGATCATCCATACGTCCGTGTGGGCAGGACAGAAGCGTCTAGGACAGGTAGGGCCTGACTGCGTGCTGTGCTGTGAGCTGGGGGTGGACTCTGACTGCTTGGGACACTCAGTTGAGCAGAAGACATCATGAGGGTCTTCAGCTTCCTGCCCCTCAACAAGTTTGAAGCTCCAATGTCCAGTGTGCAGCCTGTGCTCGGGCAAGCAGTAGCATGGGATGTAAAAGAGCACAGGCATTGATGTTGCAAGGTTTTAGAGGCTCTGAGGTGTAAAGAGCTTACATCCTCCAGTAGGGCTTGAGAAACAGTGCGGTGCTCACTCTTATAGCAAATCACGTTGCACTTGGCCGTACATCCAGTGCGGTGAGAAGACTCTCAGGTGGCAAAGCCAGGGAGGCGGTGTAGCCAGCTATTTTTGCTGAGCCAGTCAGGAGTAACTGAACTCCAGGAACAGGCACTGCCCTCTGTGATCAGTGAGAAGGAAATGCTGGGCCTTGTCACTGATCTGGAACAAGCCATAAATTCCAGTCGTATTTTTAGAATTTGATTTGAGTCTCTCTAATTCCCAAAACCATGGAGACGCTGCTGTTAGCAGAGAGATATTTCTCTAACCCTGCTGCCTTTCTGTAGCTGGCCAAGTGGAAGACTGCCGAAGAAGTGGCTGCCTTGATTCGATCGCTTCCTGTGGAGGAGCAGCCTAAGCAGATCATCGTGACGCGGAAGGGCATGTTGGACCCGCTTGAGGTAACAATGCAGATACTGCTCTGTGGGGACACTGTAAAATCTTTGGGAGATTGCAGAACAGTCCCATGTTCCTGAGAAGGACTTTGTCCGGACTGATGTTCTGCAGTAGTTGTGAGCTAATTCCTGTTCTCGATAAACTCCAGGTGCACTTGCTGGATTTCCCCAATATCGTGATCAAAGGCTCAGAGTTGCAGCTGCCCTTCCAGGCCTGTCTGAAAGTGGAAAAGTTCGGTGATCTCATCCTGAAGGCTACTGAACCCCAGATGGTTCTCTTCAATCTCTACGATGATTGGCTGAAAACCATCTCTTCCTACACGGTAAGCACAGCGTGCCCAGTCTGCATTTTGCTTTGCCATTGATAAATGAAGCAGGAGCCAAGGCTTTGGAAATCCCTCCCAGTTGGTCGCTTGGGAGCTCTTGGCTCTGGCTGTGAGTGAATTTTCCCTCAGATTGATTCCACTGGCACTTCCCGTGCAATGTCTGTGTGCCCAAACAGAGGAGTGCTGTGCTAGGGCCTTGTATATTTCTTTCTGACTAACTGCATCTTTTTTTCTTCGCCAAGGCTTTCTCTCGTCTGATTCTGATTCTCCGGGCCCTACATGTCAATAACGATCGAGCCAAAGTTATTCTGAAACCAGATAAGACAACCATAACAGAGCCTCACCACATCTGGCCAACCCTGACAGATGAGGAGTGGATCAAAGTGGAGGTGCAGCTGAAGGATCTCATCCTTGCTGACTATGGCAAGAAGAACAAGTAAGCCACTCTCCAGCTGCCATAATGCTGTCAATAATCCTTCCTGCTGTAAAGACTGTGTGGCCAGAGTGCTCCTTGTGGAGAGTAGAAGACTTTCAAGGGCCTTTGGCAATGAACTGTCAGCTTTGTAGGGAGACTGCTTATTATTATTAACTGCTTTCTAGTAAGGCAGATAAAAATGTCTGCACCAAACCTTTTCTGATCTGCACATCATGTGATTTGGTCCCTCCTCTTGTCTAAAAAGTTGTGGGTTTGTTTTTCATAGCAGCTTGAGTGGATGTTCTGAGCTTGTGCCTTGGTGAGAAGGGTGCAGAATGTGTTTTGAAATGCCTGACTTGGGTGGATTTTCTCTTTCAGTGTCAACGTTGCATCCCTGACACAGTCAGAGATCCGAGACATTATCCTGGGCATGGAGATCTCTGCTCCCTCTCAGCAGAGACAGCAGATTGCAGAAATTGAGAAGCAAACCAAGGAGCAGTCACAACTGACAGCCACGCAGACCCGCACTGTTAACAAACACGGGGATGAAATCATCACCTCTACAACCAGCAACTACGAGACCCAGACTTTCTCCTCCAAGACTGAGTGGCGAGTCAGGTAGGGAAGAAGGCAGGGCAGTTGTGCAAGGAAAAGGAGTGCTCAGCAAGGGATCTGTGCGCCCACTCATTGTTGTCTCCTCTTCACAGAGCAATTTCTGCTGCCAACCTCCACCTGCGAACAAACCACATTTATGTTTCATCAGACGATATAAAGGAAACGGGCTATACGTACATTCTTCCCAAGAACGTGTTGAAGAAATTCATCTGCATCTCTGATCTGCGGGCCCAGGTGAGTGTGCAACGCGTCTGTTATGGTTGTAGCCCACGCTGCTGGGGCGCATGGCAGTCCTGGGCAGTCAGGACATAGTGGCAAAGGACTGGGAACCTGCTGCTGCCCGTGCGAAGCCCTCTGTGCTCGAGACAGACACTGGCAGTACGAGTTCTAGCCAGGTCCAGACGGCTCCTTGTGGTCCAGACTTGGCAGGAAACTCAGCATTGAACAAAACTGCGATGTTCTCAAGTGAGAACCTGCTGGCCAAGAGATACTCTCCTTATGAACGGAGGGGGGGCCCACCCACTCTCACCCACTCTCACCCACTCTCACCCACTCTCACCCACTCTCACCCACTCTCACCCACTCTCACCCAGTTACAGGGAGGTCTCTTCTGGGCTTCTGAGGCTGGTGTCTGTGTTCCTAGATTGCAGGTTACCTGTATGGGGTGAGCCCTCCTGATAACCCCCAAGTGAAGGAGATCCGGTGCATTGTGATGGTGCCCCAGTGGGGAACACACCAGACTGTGCATCTCCCGGGGCAGCTGCCGCAGCACGAATATCTCAAGGTGAGTTGAGCTTCTGCTCCCGGTGTGGGTGGAAGATCACCATCTCCAGTAACGGGGACCTAAGGTGGTGGGGCAGCTTCCCTTGCTCTGTTGTAGATGTGGAGCTTCAGGGCTCGGCCTGAAGCCAGCCTGATCCGGGGTCGGGTGAAAGGGCAGCCTGTGGTCCCTGTGCGCTTTTTGCCGTGCTTGAAATGGTCTTGTTTTAAACGTCTTCCATTTCTCTCTAAAACACTCTCTTTCTGTTAGGAAATGGAACCTCTGGGGTGGATTCACACCCAACCAAACGAGTCCCCTCAGCTCTCGCCGCAGGATGTCACCACCCACGCCAAGGTCATGGCTGACAACCCCTCCTGGGACGGGGAGAAGACCATCATCATCACCTGCAGGTGAGAGGCCAGGAGGCTTCTGCACGCCCCCTCTGCTGAGGGCGCCTGAGGTCTCAAACGAAAAATTCGGCAGAAGGGGGAGGGTTCCTCATCTCTGGTTTCCCTCCGGTGTGTCTGACTTGCCCCACGTCTCGTTTCTTTCAGTTTTACGCCGGGCTCCTGCACGCTGACAGCGTACAAACTGACCCCCAGCGGCTACGAGTGGGGCAGGCAGAACACGGACAAAGGGAACAACCCCAAGGGCTACCTGCCATCCCATTACGAGAGGGTGCAGATGCTGCTGTCGGATCGCTTCCTCGGCTTCTTCATGGTCCCAGCACAAGGGTCCTGGAACTACAACTTCATGGGTGAGCTGCCCCGGGAAAGGGAGAGGAGGGGAGGTGAATAGCTTGGGGAGGAGAAGGAAATGGCTCCTCAGGACAGCGTTCCTTACCCGGTCCGAAGCTTGACCTTCCTCGGAGCGGCTGGCAGGGATACCGGCGTTGTGGTCTGACCTTTCCTTGGTACCAGCACTGGGATGTCAGTTCTCAATGATTTTTCGGTGGCAAGAGAGCAAACTCTGATAGAGGGGAGCAATAGACGTCTTTCTGGGTTGTAGTGTCTGGCCTGTTGCTGCTGAATAATTAATCCCTGTCAGGCAGAAGAGATGATAATGGAAAATGCAAGAGAGAAGCTGTGCCCAGTAGGGATGAACCACAGACAGCTGCAGATGGGTTCAGGAAACGAGGAGAGTGGCAGATGAAACGCTTGACTAGCAGAAGACAGCTATGGGGGCATTGCTCTGTAAATCTCCAGGGGGAGGAACCCAAAGGGTTATGAATTTCACAGAATGGTTCGAGTTGGAAGGGATCTTAAGGGAAGGAAGGGATCATCTCGTTCCAACCCCCTGCCCTGGGCAGGGACACCTCCCCCCAGCCCAGGGTGCCCCAAGCCCCGTCCAACCCGGCCTTGAACACCTCCAGGGATGGGGCAGCCACAGCTTCTCTGGGCAACCTGCGCCAGGGGCTCACCGCCCTCACAGGAAAGAATTTCTTCCTAATATCTAATTTAAATCTATCCTCTTCCAGTTTAAAACTCTTCCCCCTCATGCTATTGCTCCATTCCCTGATCAAGAGTCCCTCCCCAGCTCTCCTGGAGCCCCTTTAGAGACTGGAAGGGGCTCTAAGGTCTCCCTGGAGCCTTCTCTTCTCCAGGCTGAACAACCCCAACTCTCTCAGCCTCTCCTCCCAGCCCTCCAGCTGGGTGCTCCAGCCTTCGCAGCATCTTTTCATGGCCTCCTCTGGACCCGCTCCAACAGGTCCATGTCTTTCCTATGTTGGGGGCTACAGAATGGGATGCAGCACTGCAGGCTTGGGTCTCACCAGTGGAGCAGAGGGGCAGCATCCCCTCCCTCGCCCTGCCGGCCGCGCTGCCGGGGATGCAGCCCAGTTGGCCGCCTGGGCTGCGAGTGCACGTTCCTGGCTCACATTGCCCTGTGGATTTAGAACTCTCTCTCCTGGTGTGGTCTGCCTAAAAATTACCTTGTGAGGGTAGAGGGCTTCATAAGGTGCCTGATCAATGGTGGAGGCAGGAGGGTGATGGTGGACTCTCTCTTCCAGGTGTTCGCCATGACCCCAACATGAAGTACGAGCTGCAGCTCGCCAACCCCAAGGAGTTCTACCATGAGGTCCATCGCCCTTCTCACTTTCTCAACTTCGCCCTGCTGCAGGAGGGGGAGGTCTACTCCGCCGACCGGGAGGACCTCTACGCCTAGTCCTGCCCTCGCCCCCCACTCTTAGTACTGTTGATATTCAACAGCGTGTGCGTGTCCCCCGCTGCTCCTCGCCCCCGCTCACGTCCCCCGTGTCCCCTGTGTCCCCTGTGCCGTGTCTCGGGTTGTACCTCATCCAGTTGCTCAATAAATACCTTTTTTTTTTTTTTTTAAACCAACGGGAGCGCTGCCGGTGAGATCCCGCCTCGGTGGGGGCGGCCCCGGAGAGGGGGGGGGGGGGGGGGGGGGGGGGCGGGACCGGGCGGAGCGTGTGCGGGGCCTCGGCCGACGGCGGCGGCGGATGGCGGAGCCGCGGCGGGGAGCGGAGCCGCTGTGGCGGACACCGCCGGGCCGCCTGGCCCCGCCGCACATCTACCGCATGGCGGAGGCGCTGGGCGCCGAGCTGCGCCGCCTCTCCGGCCGCTTCGGGCCCGAGGCCGTCAGCGGGCTGGTGCCGCCCGTCGTGCGGCTGCTGGAGCTGCTGGAGGCGCTGGTGGCCCCGGCGGGCGCCGAGGGGGAGGCGGCGGCACCGCCGGGCGGGCGGCAGGAGGCGGAGGTGAGCGGGGCCGGGAGGGGGGGGTGCTCCTCTGACCCTGCCTCCTTCGGGGGTCGCCTCTGGGGTGGCACTGACCCGCACTTGTCCTCACTGGGGTCCCTGTTGGGGACAGCACTGACCCCGCTGTCCCCATCCCCTGGGACGGCTCTGACCCGGCTGCTGCCGTCCCCTGGGGTGGCTCTGACCCCGCTGTCCCTGTCACTCCCCGGAATGACTCTGACTCCTTGTCCCTGTCCCCCCTGGGATGGCTCTGACCCCTTGTCCCTGTCCCCCATGGGATGGCTCTGACCCCGCTGTCCCTGTCCCCCATGGGATGGCTCTGACCCTGCTCTCCCTGTCCCCGTCCCCTCCTGGGATGGTTCTGACCCCGCTGCCCCTGTTCCCCGTGGGACGGCTCTGACCCGGCTGTCCCCGTCCCCCCCTGGGATGGCTCTGACCCAGCTGCCACTGTCCCCTGGGACGGCTCTGACCCGGCTGTCCCTGTCCCCCCCTGGGATGGCTCTGACCCATCTGTCCCCGTCCCCCAGGACCCGGAGCAGAGGCTGTGGGAGGCCGAGCGCCGGGAGCGAGCCCTGCATGGCCGCCTGGCCCACCTGGAGGAGCAGAACCGGCAGCTCCTGGGGCAGCTTGCGGAGAGCCAGTCCCAGGAAGGTGGGTGTCCCCGTGGGTTTGGGGTCCCCTGTCACCGCGGGGTGTTCCCATAGGGTATGGCCAGCTGGGTATGGGGCTGAACGCGTTCTCTGTGCTGCCCAGGCCCGGAGACCTGTCCCACCAGCCAGCATGAGCGCTGTCTTGTTCTGCAAGCCACAGGGTCCCCAAGCCCCCAGGAGGGTGGTGGGGACAGACAGCGGGTGTGGGATGCCATTGCCAGCGCAAGGATGCGTCGGGCACAGCCTAAAGCTCTCAGCTCCCCTCTTTCCTCTGTTCCTACTCTGCCGTCTACCAGAAGTGATAGTAGAACAAAGCTTTGCAGAAGCATCAAGGAACCCCATAGTGTTGTGGGGTTGGGGGAATCCTTGTGTCCCGGGTGCCACTCACGCTTGTCACCCCCGTGTCTGGGCTCAGATAGCACGGCGCGGAAGGAGCGGGAGGTGATGCTGCGGCTGAAGGAGGTGGTGGACAAGCAGCGGGATGAGCTTCGTGCCCAAGCCCATGAAATCGTCTGCAAGAGCCGAGACACGGAGGCGGTGAGCATGTGGGAGCTTGCGGGTGTGGTGTGTGAAGGGCCCGGGGACCTGCTTTCATGTCACCTCGCCCTGGGGCTGTCGCAGCAGCTGGTGAGCCTGCTGGGGCAGATGCCTTTCCCCTGGTGCTGATGTCCCTGGGTGGGTGCCCGGAGCTGCTGCTGTGCCTCACCCTCGGCTGCCCTGGGCCCTCCAGCTGCAGGAGCAACTGCATCGCTTCATGGCCATGAACGAGGAACTGCGTCACAAGGTGGCCGTGGTGCAGGCTCAGCTCAAGAGCGCGCTGGAGAAGAAGTCGGACCTGGAGGCCGCGATGCTGCAAACCCAGAGGGAAATGAACAGGAGGAGCAGGGCCGCCTCTGAGACCAAGCAGCCAAAGCCCAGCCTGGTGAGTCTGAGCCCGTGGCCCCGCTGCTGCAGGGCACCGCTAACGCCGGCGTGACCTTCCCGTCCCTGCACGGGGCTCCTGGCACGCCCGGACCCACCAGCTGCCTGCAGGACACGGCCGCTCGAGTAAGCCCCACTGCTGGAAATTGAGCAGTGCGGTGTCTGCGATGCCGGTAACACCTTGCCTGTAAAAACTGGTAGGGGTGGAGGAAGGAGTGAGCGAGGTGAGGTGATGGGAGGAAAAGCCGTGGGGGACTCGGAGAATGATGATGAGGGTTTGCCACCTGTGGTGATGGGCGGTGGGTGCCGGCTGAGCTGGGGAGTCACCGTGGTCCCTGGAGGGCTGCAGCGGTGCCGGACTAGCAAACTCATTCCTGAGATTTTTCCATCTCTGCCTGCGCACAGCACCCAGCCTTTGGGTTGGGGGCTGCGGGGTCTCCGCTTGCCTGCTGACTCTCCTTCTGTCCCCCCAGGAGGGAGTGCCGTCACCCACGGAGGAGCCGCAGCACCAGGACGCAGACAGGAGCCCTGCTCACTGCTGCTTCTCCAAGGAAGAGCTGCAGGAGATCCTGCAAGAGCGGAACGAGCTCAAGACCAACCTGTTCTTGGTGCAGGAGGAGCTGGCCTATTACCAGCGGTGAGTCCTGCCACAGCAGTGTGGGGCAGTGAGCCGGGTCCCTCCTGTCCCTGCAGCCACCCATGACCCATCAGAGGCCGCTCCTGGCGCAGTCCGGGTGGATTTCTTTGCCAGGCTCTCGGTTAACCAGCTGGCTGCTTTTTGCCAGGGAGCTGCTGAACGAAGAGAGGGTTCCCAGCTTCTTCTTGGATGCAATGAAGTCGACTATCAAAAGACAGAGAAAAAAAATCAGAGCCAAAATGCTGGGAACGGTGGAGGAGTCGGCGAGCAGGTGAGTCCTGCTCACCGGGAGGGAGGACGGGGAGCCTCCCATGCAGGGTGGATGCCGACTGGCGGCCCCGGAAGGTGTTTCCGTGTGGTGTGACGCCCTGGAAGGGAACTCCCCCAGGCCAAGAGCTGCCCTCCTCCCTGCCTCCTTCCAGAGATCAAAGGTTTACTGTCAGCAGTGGATATCTTGCTCTGGCTTAGCCCTGGGAGCGCCGCAGGGGCTGGGCTTCTTCTCTGCTGTCGCTCGCGTGTCCCTGTCACCAGTCACACAGAGCCTGGCCAAATGCCACTTGTCCCTGCGTGGATGTGGGAAAAGGGAGGCAAGGTGGTGGTGGCACTGGGACCACCAGATGAGGCAGGCTGGTCCCTGCGCTGTACGGTTGGAGGCTGTCCAACAGAGAGCCTTTGAAGATGACAGTAGAGATGTTCCCTGGAGGCTCTGCAAGACGTTCGTGGGCAGCGTTGGCTCCAACAGACTTCTCATGACGGGGAGGGCAGGACCCTACCGGGCACCAGCGGTGGCTCTGCGTGTCTGCGGGCAGCAGGGATCAAAGCCTGCACTAAAGCTGCTGTATGGCACGGGGGGAGCTGGATCTCACTGGCTTTTAGGGGCTTTAATAAAGGTCTGAAGGGGGCTGAGCTCTTCTGTGCTGCTGAAACCTGCTGCATGCTTGCGTCGGGGTCTCTGCTGGCAGCGGGGGGGTCTGGGGTGTGGGGTCCTGCCTGCTCGCCTCCCTGCCTGGCGATGATAGCTGCTGCCATATGAACGCTGCCCTGTGGTCACCTCTCGTGTGTCACCCTGCTTCCCTGCGAGGCCTGGCCGGTGGTGCTAATTGTCAGGCTGTTCCCCTGGAGAAGCGTGCGCTTGCTGTGTGGGCTGAGATGCCTAAAGACGTTACTGCTGCGGCAACTGGGGATGCGCCGTCTGCTGACCAAGCGCCGGGGCTTTGAAGCCGATGTCTGAAGAGCCGTGTGGCTTGAGATAAATCGAGCCAGGGCTGGGCTTGCCGTGAAACACAGCTGCGTCTGGCACACGAGCATCCCCACAGCTGGCTGTGGCTTTGAGGCAGGTCATAGCCCACTGGTGATTCGTGGGGACAGCAGCTCTGGTCCATGTGCCCCTGGCTCTGCAACCGCCTCCATGCATGTGGCTCTGCGGGGACGATGCTGAGCGCAGCAGGGAGTCCCAGGGTGGCTCTGGCACTCGCTGGCGGTGAGCCCGTGACTCAGCGCAGGTTTTTCCCCTCACTCCTTTGTGCTGCAGCGATGAAGACGAGGGCTCCTGGCACCCAGCTCGTGGCACAGACTGCGTGGATGCTCAGCCTCCCGACTCCAAAATTAGGAGCTTGTAAGTTTGCTCCCATGCTCCGGTGCTGCTGGGGATGGGTGGCTCTGCCAGCAGAGAGGAGGTTTGGGGCTTGGCTGTGGAGCCGGTCCCTGCTGGGCTTGGTGCCTGCCCTGCAGGGTACAGCGGGGCTGGAGGTGGGCTGGCAGGCGTGGGGCTGGCAGGGATGCTGCTGCAGGGGGGTCCTGTGCTTCAGGGGGGATCTGCAGGTGCAGGGCGAGCCTTGCTGCTGCCCTCGGGGTGCTGCGTGCTCCCAGGGGCTCACAGTCGGGCTGCATCTCACCACCACCACCAAACAGAGGGAGGTTGGGATCCGGCTGCTTCCCTGAGAAGGCTCTTCTCCCCCACAGTCGTTATCTGCTCTCTCTGCAGTTTTGGGCTGTGGTATCAGGGCAGCAGCAAAGACCCCCCCACAACCAGCTGCTCCGGAGCCTGGGAAATCATCGACTCGCTGGACCCGCAGCTGGAGCCGGAGGGAGAGAGCGAGCCGGCGGCCGGCTCCCCCGACAGAGCCACGCCGCCCCTCTGACCCCACCTGAACGGGAGCCGGATCTGGCCCTGCAGCAGTGCTTCCCGGCTCCTCTTCTCACGGTGTCTTCAAGAGCGGCACAGCAGCCCCAGCTGCTTCCCCATGCCGTGGTGACAGCGAAGCCGCAGCGTGGGCAGCCTTCCTCCAAACCCGCTGGGATGCTCGGCCGTGGGGTGCCCGCCTGGCACGGGACAGCTCGGCACCTCTGGGCATCTCTGCCCATCAGCCACCCTTCCGTTGCGCCCACACCTGCTTGTGCCCACAGCTTTGCTACGGGGGTCCTGCACAGCCATGCTCCCCACTTCTTCATGCTTGCAGCTCAGCGTGGTGGGGGTCTGCACCCATTTCCCACTGCCGCACCCCAAAGGGGCTCTTTCCACCAAACACCTCTACTCGCAGCCCAGGATCCCGTCACCGGATCCTGCACTGTGGGGGGTATTTTGCTTCACCCCTTTCCGTTCATACCTCCCCCCATCCCTGCAATGTGAAGGTCGAGTTGGGGTGTCCGGGTCAGCCGGCTGGGCACTGTCCTGGGGTCACTGCGCGGCTGGGAGGGGCTGAGCACGCTGCACCGAGTGTCCGGGTGCTCCCGTGTCTGGGAGCAGTCGCAATCAGCACCGCCAGTGTCACTCCTGCACTGTTCAGGTGTGGGGTGAATCGATTTTCTACTGGGACCTCTTCCTGCTACTACTGGGAACTGGAAGACTGGAACAATCCTCATGTTCACAGGGGCGAGTCGGTCCCCTCGGCTCAGGTACTTTCTAGCTCTAGAACTGGAATTGGAAATAAATCAGTCTCATTTCTCCTCCGAGGTACCCACCGCAGCTTCCGCTCTCTCCGTGCTTGAGAAGGGTTGGGTGATGCTGCTGGGCTTCGGTCGTAGTTCTCCAGCACAGCCCTCGCTTTTCGTGTGTTGATGCAAAGGACTGTGGCCGGCTGGGGTCTGCCAGACCCCAGAGCCCTTTTCGGGGGTCAGCTACGATGGGGAACGGGGCTACAGGAGCTGCAGCACTGGCTGTGATGGAGTTAAAGTCCTGCGTGGCAGGGGGAGCAGCACGCTTCCAGCCCGGGCCCCGCTGTCCCCGGCCGAGTCGGCCTTGGGTAGGAAAAAGGTGTTTCCTGTGCATCTGCTGACACAAAGCTCCTGGGGAGACGGCGAGGTGGGACGGCAGCCAGCAGCGGTTCAAAGGCCATCCTGGGGAAGGCCATGTCCCCATGGGGAATGTGGGGACCCCACCTCTCAGCCCCTGCCGGGGGTGGGCAGCACTGTGGGGCAGCGCGCGGGGGTCGGAGCAGGGGGAGGCAGTGTTGCGTGTTGGGGGGACATTGGGTAAAACAGCTTTGAGGGTGATGGAGGATGGCACAGGGAGAGCGGGATGACCACAGGTGAGATGTTCAGGCAAGCGCCAGCCCCTGCGTGGCTGCGCTGAGCCCCTGGACACCCATTTCGGCTGCTAGGGTGGTAGCAAGGGCCAAAAATAGCCCGTGCGACAGCATTCCCTGCCTCCCCCCTCTCTGCCGCACCCCTGACGTCTGGATCGGGGCGCCTCCTCCCACATTTCCTCAGGAAGAAACCCAAGGCTGGTGGGAGGAAGAGGCCGCACCACAGGAGGGACGGGACAGACGGGACAGACGGACACCGGCACGGGGCTGAGGAGCCACTGGGACTTGGGCCCTCGTGCCCCACCAGGATGGGGAGCGCCCGGCCCATCCTCTGCCTCCAGCTGTGGCTGTGGGTGCAGAGCTCTGCCCAGGAGCTCGACCCCGACGGCAGGAATGTCTGCAGGTAGGTGCCACGGGGGTCCCTGCTTGTGCCCCTCCATCTCCTGGGGCCTCTCAGCAGCCCCAGGGGTTCATCGTTCCATCTGTCCTTCCATGGATAGAGATCTGCAGCCCAGCATTGAGTGAGTGCAGAGACTGGGGAGCATGGTTGTGGTACGCACGGGCATTTAGGGCACCCAGACCCCTTCTCCAGGGCTTATTTCTCACGCACCCACAGTGCGCAGCGCAATGGGGGAATTGCGGGAATGTTGGCAAAATTTCCATCGTGCACCAGGTGGGAAACGAAGGCATAGCAAACCCCAAAGGACTTTCAGAGCTGACATTCCCTCCGCTTTGCTGCTACATTGCCTCTCCTGTTTGTCTTTCCATCAACGGCAGTGCCTTTCGTTGCCGTCGCTTCCGTGCCTTTGCTCTGGGTCGCTGGCAAAGCTTTGAGCCGCTCTCAGAGCGTTGGAGACCCGGCACGGGCTCCGTAGCGGCAGAGCCAGGCCGGTTCACCCTGCTGCCCAGCCCCGCCGCTCGCTCGGGCTGCAGCCTCTTAAATTTCCTTCTATTTTGCTGGCTTCCTTCCGCAGCAATGCCCCTGGGGGCCGCGCTGCTTCCCCACCCACCGGGTCCAGCTGGGGCAAGCGCCCGCATTCGCTTTGCCTTAGCCGAAGCTGCGAAGCCGCACCGGTCCCAGCACCCCCCTGCCCTGGCTGATGGCCCTCGGGTCTCTCCCGCAGGCTCCCCGCCGGCCCGGCGTGCTGCCCTGGCTGGAAGCAGGAAGGGCGGGAGTGCACGGCCGGTGAGTGATGGACGGCGATGAAGCCCAAAGCTCGGTCCCTGCGGTCGGTCAGGTGGCTCCTCTGCGGCGCTGGGTGTTGGGGGGAAGCCCTACAGCTCTTGTCGAACGGCGGCGGTGGGGTGCTGCACCATGGGGACGCCCAAACTCCCACTGAGCAAGCTGCTAACGGTGCTGCGGCTTGGCCGGAGGGATGGAGCGGGAAGCGGGATGGTGGTTTCCCCGGGAAGGCTGCCTCGGTGGGAGGTGGTCGAGTGGCCCGGCAGTGGGGTGTGAGCCCGGGGAGGGCCATCGTGCGCTGACGTGCCTGCCCTGCTGCCGACAGCTCTCTGCGAGGGGGAGGATGCCTGCGGGGCGGATGAGGTCTGTGTGAGACCTGGGGTTTGCCTCTGCAAACCCGGCTTCTTCGGAGCAGACTGCAGTTCCCGTGAGTACTTCCCCAGGGCTCAGCTCTCGCCATTCCCTTTGCCAGCCCGGATGCTCAGGGGGCTGCCGGGCTTCCCCATCACCCCCCATCCTCACCGTGTCCTTGCCTTCGCAGGCTGCCCCGAGCAGTACTGGGGTCCCGACTGCAAGCGGAGATGCCCGTGTCACCCCAACGGGCGCTGCGATCCGGCGAGCGGGCACTGCACCTGCGACCCCAACCACTGGGGAGAGCTCTGCCAGTTCCCCTGCCAGTGCGGCCCCCACGGCCGCTGCGACCCTCTCACCGGCGCCTGCCGCTGCGAGCCGGGCTGGTGGTCACCCACCTGCAAGAAGCAATGTCAATGCAACCCCGCCAGCTCCCACTGCGACCCCCTCACCGGCCACTGCCGCTGCCTGCCGGGCTGGTGGGGCAGGAGGTGCAGCTTCAAATGCTCCTGCAACCTCTCACCCTGTGCCCAGGAGACGGGCAAGTGCGAATGCAAGGCTGGGTTTTGGGGACCGGCGTGCCAGCGGCGCTGCGACTGCTTGCACGGCTCCTGCAGCCCTCTCAGCGGCCACTGCAGCTGCAGTCCCGGCTACCAGGGCAGGAGCTGCCGGGACCCCTGTCCAGCGGGGAGATACGGGTCTCAATGTGTGCACAGGTGAGCTGGGGGCAGCACGGGGGGATCCAGTGGGTACCCAAAGGCCACGGCCAGATCCTGGGGGGAAAGTGATCACGGTCATGTCTGTCCCTTTGGCTGGGCAAGGAGATCCGTCCTGGGGGGGGGTTTGAGCATCCCTGGTTGGATGCAGCATCAGTTTTGCCCCAAAAGAAATGTCTCACTAATGCCAGCAGAAAGCATTGGTGTCACCCCAAAAGCTGGTCATCCTTGGTCCCACTCCCCAGGGTGATAAAGCAGCACGTCTCCCTGTTCGCCTCCTGCCCCATCACTACTACAGAGCGAGAGGCACTATAGAGTATTTCCCCGTGGTCCAAACTGATGCTCGGTGCCGGTGTGGGATGAAAACTGCATTTTGGAGGGGTCAGGGGTGGGCGTTGAGGCCTCACTGCCCCTCTGTCCATGCAGCTGCGGGAGCTGCAAGCGCAGCCAGCCCTGCTCGCCCGTGGATGGCTTCTGCCTGGCCTGCCAGCCCGGCTGGAATGGGACCCTCTGCAAGGAGCCCTGCGCGCCCGGCTTCTATGGCGAGGACTGCCTCCAGCTGTGTCCCCGCTGCCGACGCGGGGAGGTCTGCGACCCGGAGACGGGGTCCTGCCCGCACTGTGAGCCCGGCTGGACGGGACCCAGGTATGCGCAGGATCAGGCCACCGGTCCTCATGGGGGCGTCCCTGCTCTGGGGCGCAGCGGGCTGATGCTTCGCTCTCTGTCTTGGCAGCTGCAACAGCTCCTGCCCTGCCGGCACCTTCGGCGACGGATGCCAACTCCTCTGCCCCGAGTGCGTTGCGGGGAGCTGCGACCCCGTGTTGGGAGCTTGCATCTGCCAGGCGGGATACTGGGGAGCCAGGTAACGCGGGGAGCAGGGCGGGGCCGGGGTCCCACTCTCCCCAGGGGCATTTCCCTCCTTTCCTCTCTCTTCCAGCTGCAATGACACCTGTCTGGAGGGGTATTTTGGAGTGAACTGTTCTTCGCCCTGCCAGTGCTCCCGGGGGACCTGCCACCCTGTGCGGGGTGACTGCGTGTTGAGTAAGAGCAACTTCAAATTTACTCCTTGGTACTGGGCAAGGGACGGGAACATCCTCGCTGGGGAAGGTGCCGGAAGAGTACGATGCAGCCTGGTCCCACCTGATGCCTCCTGGCCCCACCACGAGTTGTCAGCTCCTGTGCTGTCTGTGTGGGGCAGCTCTACGGGCTTGGCAGCCACAGGACATGCTGGACTTAATCCATCTTCTCTGCACAGGTTTTAAGGACCACGGGGCCCTTGCAGCCGCCATCCTTGTCCCTCTCCTGCTGATGCTGCTCTGCGTCGCCTGCTGTTGCTGCGGAGCCAGCCCAGCAGATGCTAGAGACAGGTATTTTTTTATATTTTGCAACCTTCAATGCAAAACCTTGTCTCCCATGTCCCTTGATGTCCTTCTCTGCTGTGCAGGGCGGCCGTGCCGGACGACGATGTGGTAGCCCGGATGAAGCACCACATGCGGGGGGTGCTGGCGAACCTCAGCGCCATGATGCCTTGCTTTTCCCTGGGCGGCTACAAACTTCCCAAAGTCACAGGTAAAATAAGCAGAGCTGCTGACAGCCCTTCCAGGGCTTCCACACCCCACCTTCTCAGCATCCGCACCATTTAGGGGGGGGAGCATGCAACCCCCCCCCCCTTGCCCCACTGCATGGCTCGGGACAGGCGTTGCACTCCCACCCCAGCCCCATGCACCCCGGGGCGCCCGAGCTCAGCTGCGTGTCTTCTCCACAGTTTCCCACCACGACACGGAAATCCCCTTCAACCCCAGCTTCATTGAGCCGCCGTCAGCTGCGTGGGTTTCAGACAGCTCCTTCTCCTCCTTCGACACCGACAACGAGGGACCCGAGTACTCCGTCCCTCCCAGAGAAGGTGATGTTCATGGCTGCTCCTCCTCTCCCCAGACACCCGCAGCCCTCCTGGGCTGCCTGGGGTCAACCCCCCAGAGAAGGTGACATTCATGGCTGCTCCTCCTCTCCCCAGCTACCCGCAGCCCTCCTGGGCTGCCTGGGGTCAACCCTGCCCCGTTACCAACCTTGGGCGTCCCAGGGACAGTGCTGGCCACAGGCAGCATTTGTTTTTATACCCTCGTTTTCCTGTCCGCAAGGACACACTGGGGCCGTGCTTGGCCTCATGTGATGGGACGTTCCCGCTGTGGGCAGCCCCATTTCACAACCTCCTCCCAGGGAAACAGTCCCAGGGACAATCCTGTTGCATCAGCCCCTGTCCCAATGTCCCTGAGTGTGTCCCTGGGCAGGGGGTTAGTTCTGGCAGCCCTAAATCTCGTCCGCTTCTCCTACAGGTATCCCACTGCTCGGGGGGGCTGAGCTGCAGGATGGGGCGTCCCCCCCCAGCGAGGCGCTCCCAGACCCATCTGCCTTTGACTCTGAGGATGTCTCGCAGCCCTTTGCCATCCCTCGCACCTCCAGCATCGCCAAGGCCAAGCGCCCCTCTGTGTCCTTTGCCGAGGGGACAAAATTTGGGGCGTCGGAGACTCCCAGCCCCGGGCGGAAGCCCAAGACCCCGTGGGGCCCATCCAAGCTGTCCTCACCACTGGGGGACACAGCGTCTGAGCCCTCCACTGAACGACCAGCCAGCGATTGCTACGAAAGCCCTGAGCCCCTCAGCAAAGGGGAGGAAAGCCACCGGCCATCACCCCGAGCCACCCCAGGGGGACGCCGTCGGGTGGTCTCTGGCACCAGGCACGTGGCCCAGAGAGTGGAGGCGCTTGAAGCGGCTGCAAAATCCAGCAGCTGGGAGGCGAAGGGGAAGGAGCCCAACGTCACCACCATCTACATGATGGTGGGAACAGCCGGGCAGGACCCCAAGGCAGATGGGGGTGGCGAGGGACCAGTCCAGGCTGTGCTCAAGCGGCTGGGCAGCTTGCAGAAGGGCAAGTGGGCTGCAAAGGAGGAGCCCAAGCTGAGGAGGAGTGTTGAGACCATCCAGAAACCGCCCCGCCGGGCCCTGGTGCAGTGTAGAGACTCAGTGAATAGCTGCAAGCAGAGGGAGAGTGTCCCGGGGGCTCCCGCCGAGCCATCCCCCGGCAAGAACCAGCATCCACCTGGGAAGAGACGGTCCTTCCTTCTCGCATCTCCCTCGCTGAAAAGCACCGTGGCCCAGGATGGGGCTGTCGATGCTGTAGGTGCCACGGAGAGGGGCAAAAGCCCTGAATTAGTCCTCAGCCTCGAAACAAAGGGACAGGCTGTCCCAGAGGAAGAGCCGAAATATGAGAATGTGACCAGCAGCAGTGCCGATTCAACCCACGGCCCCGCCGAGGAGCCACCGGCCACTCCTGTGGCCACCTGAGCCACCATGGGCTGGGCTGGGGCAGCAGGAGCCCAGGAGGCCCCTCCGACCCCAGCATGGGGGGAGCCAAGGTCCCCATCCGAGCTGTGAACTGGACTTGCGTCGAGCCTTCCCGTTCACCCCCATTCCTCCACGCCGTGTTGCTGGCATGGACCCTCGCTGACCGGCGCAGCTGGCAGGATGGGTGATGCTGGGAGCCGCAGCGGTGGCAGCCCCATGGGGCTGCAGTGCTTCAGGGCTGTTTTCTGTCCCCCCCACCTGCCCTATGTGTCCCATTTTGCGTCTGCCGCATCCCGGAGGGACAGTGGTGCTCTGGACACAGGGGTGGCACCTTCTGGTCCCTGTTGGCACCGGACTTGGGGGACACGCGTCCTACTGGTAAATGGAAGTGGGGCTGCTGGGGGCTCAGCTGGGAAACACACAGGAAAAAAACAGTTTCACCCCATCGGCTTTCACCTTTCCCTGTCCCAGCTCCGGTAATGCTGCTCGGAGCCTCTTGCTGTAAAGGTGCTTCTTGCTGGAGGGGATTATTTTGCGGAGCTGGGCTGCGGAGAGATGATGGGCTGTCACAAGCAGCTTCAGCGAAAATTAATTTTAGCTGCTTATCTCGGAGGGTATCTGGGTCTGCAGGGGTTTATCTGTGTGGCTCTGGCTTTTGTGGGAGGCTGTAGCTGTCTTCGTTTCTATGTACACGCATAGCACATGGAGAGACTCGTGGCACGGCGTTTATCGACGGCTTTTTAAACGCCACACGAGACCAAGGTGCAATTGTGCAAGAGCAAACGTGGCAGCTGGGCTGTGACCATCAACCTGTGCACCCGGCGCTGTGCTGGCCCTGATAAGAGGAAAGCTACACGGAAAATGTTATTTCCGCGGGTGCCCGAAGCTCCTGCCATCTTCCACGCCTTGTTCCTGCTGTGGCAATGCATCGCTATGGGTGGATGAGGTGCAAGGAAGGTGCTGCATTATCACCGGCGCAGCCAAAGGACCAAGGGCTGCCCTTGGGCAGTGCGGGCAAGACGTGACCAAGGTCTCTGCCGCCCATGCAAGGCAGACAAGATGCCAAAGAGGATTTGCAGTGTGAACTGGTTTTAGATGTATCTAAGTGGTAGAAGTTCCTTGTATATTTTTTCTGTTATTTCACATGGCATGAAAGCCTCTGAATGAAAATTAAATATTACCAAAGCCCTTCAGGAGCCGGGTTTCCCAGCTGCCTTCCGAATCAAAGACATGGTGAGAAATATTCTCCGAAGCCTGGAAACTTGTCGGCAGCCTTAGGCTTTCAGGTTTTTTTTTCATTTTCTGGTTCTGTTGACGTAATTTTGAACTCTCGCTTACAGAGCTGAGCTCACAGCAGTGCCGGAGACCGGAGGGCAGCAGGAACGTGAGTGGGCTGTGAGCACCCAGAGCACCTACATTGCAGGCTGCATCTCATGCAGAGCTCCGTGTGAATCCTTCTTCCGTTCTGGCACTGCTGAGTTGGGGTTTAGGGTTCAGGGTGTTTCAGAAATCAGAGTGGGTTTTGCCTTTTCCCTTTTGGTTTTTGTGGGTGCTTCTCCGCAGCGCAAGGCACCGAAGCCCCACGTGGGTGAGGCTTCCAGTTTCACAGCTGGCATGCAGCGCTCCTTCCTGCAGTGGTATCACCCACTGCCATGATTATAACATCAAATATTCTGCTATAAAAATAAAAACTCTCATGCTGCCAAGACGTGAGCAGCAACCTGGCCAGACCCCTGTTCTGCACAGGCTACTTTTTGTTTTGATGCTCTTTTATTACAGTGGCAGGGACAGCCCCACATTTTATTTATAAGCAGCCATTTTTCCCTAATCGGTCAGTTATTTTCAGCCTGCGAGCCGAGGCAGCGTTGTGCCAGAAGTGAATGTCACGTGAGCCAGTTCGCCCTGGGAACGGCATGTAAATAGCTGACAACAACCCGACAGCCTTCCTCGACACAGAAACAAGCACCCAGCTTTGAGAAAACGCTGCTGCCGCTGCGAGAACCTGTCATGTTCACAGGCTGAGCTGCGAGGCAGGACGTTTCCCCTGCTTGAAGATGAAGCATCTTCGCCCTGTCGGGGCGGTGGAAGGAAAACAAGCGGTGGATTTTCAACGCGTGGCTGCCCATGCACACGCCTGCAGCGTGGTCGCGCTGGCGTCTTCTTGTCAGGGATGCTTCTGTCTGGCTTTGCCGTGGTTTTAATTCTGCATGCAGGGGGGTCTGCGAGCCAGAGCTGGCGGGTGAGGGAGGGGTTAATGTCTTCCCATGCTGGATCTCTGACTTTCCAAATCCCGATGCAGTGGTTTGAAGCCAGCCGGTTCCCGTGTGCAGGTCCTGTCTGTAAGCAAAGAGGCATCCGTGCTCTGTGCTGGGGCAGGTCTTGGCCTCCTGGAGGTAGGAACAGAGGCTCGAGCCATCCCTCATGGCCACGGGGGTCTGACACCCATTGCTGCAGCCTTGTCATCTTTCCCAAACTGTCCAAGCTCTGCCTTTGAAGAGGACCACGTCGTTTACCCCAGTGGCTCCATCCGAGCCTGCTGAGGACCTCCCTGTGCAGCTGGGTGGGAGCTCTCACCTCCCTTCCAGCCTAAACTCATTCCTGGCCAGTTTCTATAAATGTGTCTTTGTGCCAGTGCTGTTCTTCAACTTCACTTTATTTTTTTTCTCTCCATGATGTTTACTCAGTCTGTGGGTGTATTTATAGATGGCAGCGGATCACCTGATAGCTTCTTTTCTCCTTCTAGGATAGGAAAACCGAGCTCCCCCACGCTTTCGCTATAGCAAAGGGTTCCCGTGTCCCCAAACAGCCTCCAAGCCCTCCTCGTGCTCCTTCCCATCACACGCAGTCTGTGTTTCTTGGACACAGCGACCAGGTCTGGGTGCTGAGGTCTCCTGGGGCCTCGTGCTGTCTCAGGCTTCCTCTGCCTCTGCTAAAAACACAGCACTGACACAGCCGGGCTTGTATTCTTTGGGCTTTTTCGTTTGTTTGTTTGTTTGTTTGTTTGCTTTGGCTGAAATCCACTTTCCAGCAGTTGCAGCATTTGACCCTTATCCTGCAGCCGAGGAGTTTCCTCTTCCCACCCGCCACAGCCTGCCCCTTTCTCAGAGACGCAGCGGTGGGTGCACGTCTGTCTGTCTGGGCCCTCAGCCTCTGCTGAGCCACTCAGAGATGTTTACCTGCCACAAGCACTGTTTTCATCTCCTTCGTCTGACAAAAAATCTGCGATCGGGATTTCCAGGGGTATATGGCCACCTCCTCCAGCCCAGGACCTCGCTGATGGGTTTATGGCAGGACTAGAAATCCCACAGAGGAACTCTCTGAAAAATAATTTAGTATAAAAAGAGGGCAGAGCTCTGGTGAGCTCGCATGCAAAGCCACTCTTGTGACTTTTATTTTGTCTATCAGCGGACTGTGCTGGTGAGCCAGGGTGGCTCCAGGGCTGGTTCCCCCCTGCCGTGTGCTGGGTGCCTGCTCCCAAAACGGCCTTTTAACGGGGGATACCTTCTCCGCTCCCTCCTCGGGCAGGGGAGCGGGAGGGGTGGGCTTCTCAGGACGGATCCGGTGCCCGTCACCGCAGCGGATGAGAAATAACGCGGGTCCCGTTACCGAAATGCTGAGCTGGGGCTGTACCGGCAAAAGCCGTTCCGCGGCGAGCGCGGTGCGGCTCTCCCGGGGCCGGCGGAGACCGGCAGCAACCGGCACAGAAAAGCCGCAGGGAATTTCCCGCTGCAGCTGCGGGACAGCGCCGCGCCGTGCGGTGGAGCGCACGGCATCACCGGCATCCCGTTTTCCTCCCTTTTTTTTCCCCCTCTGGAAGGCGGGCGAGTCCCATCGCCGCTCGGGTGTCGCTGTCCCCGCCGGTGCGGCGAGGGGGCGGGGTGTGTTTCACGGTTCCCGCGGAGGGTCCGTCCCCCCACCCCCCACGCCGTCCCGGTTTGCCCAGCCCCGGAGCGGGCTCCGGCCGCCGAAACAACGGCTGTTGTAGCGGGGTGCGGATGCCCGTCCCGGCCGGGGGAGCCCCGCGGCGGCTACCGGGGATGGGGGGGGGGGGGGGTACCGGGGGGGGGCGCGCACCCCGGCACGTGCCCCGGCGGCAGCGGCGGGAGCGCTCATTGGCCGTGGCGGCGGCCAATCATCGGCGTCGCCTGTTTGCTGGGGAGGACGGATAAAAACCCCGGGGTGGGAGCGGCGGCGGTGCGGAGCGGGGGCGCGGCGGAGGGTGAGCGTGGTGGGGCGGGGGTGCACGGAGGGATGGGGGGGAAAGAGAGCGGTGGGGTGCAGGAGTGGGTGGGGTGATGTTTGCGTGGGGTTGTAAGAGCGGGGTGGGGTTTGCATGGGAGTGGGTGTTGCGGGAGGGGATGCGGTGGGGGTGAACAGGGTGTATGGGGGGTCGGGGAGGGTGCGTGGGGGGTTTCGTGCGTGGGAATGACATGCGTTGGGGGAAGAGGGGGATTGATGGGGAAGAGGGGGATTGATGGGGAAGAGCCGGGTCCGCGGGAAGGGAGCGGGGTGCGCTGGGGGGGTCGGTCGCGGCGGGGAGAGGGCGGGATGCAGCGGGGCTGTTCTGGGAGAGCTGGGGGGGGGGGATTGGCGAGGGGAGGGCAGCGTGGTTGGGGAAGAATGGGGTGGTAGCGGGGAGGGCAGGCTGAACCTCTCGCCACAGAGAGGGTCTGTGTGCTGAGGGAGGGCGTGTGGGACTGGGGAGGGGGCGTGCGGGTGGAGGGATGAGGAGGAGGAAGGTGGAGGAGATGCGGTGTGGGGTGGGGGCACGGCTGCAGGCTGGCCTCCTGGGGCTGGGGTTTCTGCACCAGCTTCTGTGGCTGGAGGGTGGCCCTGTCCTCCTGGCACCCTTGTGCCCCCACCCCACCCCATTGCAACCCGGGGCTGGGGCCTCTGCCCTGTGGGAACCCCTGAGAAGCTGTCTGGGTCGGGGTGTGTAGCCACCTCGTTTCCCCATAGCGCCTGACTGGGGCGTGCTCTGGGCTGGGAAAAGGTTCAGCTTGTCTAAAATGGCCACCTGCCTTATGACCCAGGGTTGGCCCCGCTGCTGTGCACCTCAGGGCTCCCTGGAGCATGCCCCACCTTGGCCAGCCGGGTCTGCTGGCTTTGGTGGGCCCCGGGGACTGGGACAGGTGGAGATGGAGACGGTTAATGTGGCCTCAGCATCTGTGGGGCAGCCCGGGGATGCCCGTGTGCGGAGGTGGAGCAGCGTGTGCCACGGGCTGTCCCAGCCAGCGTGCCTGGCTGTCTGCACAGCCAGGACAGGGCAGGACGTGGCCCACCGTTGTCTCCCAGCTGGGTGGTCTGGCAGTTAGCAAAAAGTGCTCCTTGATGAGCCCTCTGTGGTATAAACTGGATATATGGGACCTATGGCACATATAGGACCTGTGCTCACCTTCCAGAGCAGATCTGTGCTCCTGTGTGGGGCAGAGCAGACCTAGTGGGTCACTAAAGCCACCGTTAGGGCTGTGGGGCTGCCTCGGTGGTCCCAGCCTCTGCCTGCAAGCAGCTGGGAGATTGGAGTGCTGGCTTAAGTCCCCCCTGCTCTGGCACGTGTTTCCTCACTGCCTTACAGTCACCGTACAGGTGATGGGCGAGCGGGCTCTGGGCAGTTGATATTTGCTGCGTTTTCATACCTGTTGCTCGGGAAGTGGAACGGAGTCCTTGAACACTGCTCGGTCGCATGGTGTGTGCACTGGAGGGGCTGCTCCAAGGGCACCTGTGCTCCCCCATCCCTCCGGGTAACTTGGCAAGCTGGTACCTGCGAAAACAAGTTTTACACCTGAGCGCCTTGCATTCAGCAGGCAGGTTTGCTTGCGTTCCAGTAGAGAGGTCTCTTCTTAAACCATGCTTTTTTGCACTCTTTGGGCAGCATTCTCTGTGTCTGTGAACCCACTGGATGTTGTTCTGGTCCCCACAGGTTGAGACTCTGAACGAGGCCATCTTGTCACGCAGCAATGGCACCCACACTTGCTACTGCCCATCGCCGGCGCTGGTGGATGGCGTTCACAGCCATCATCGAGAACCTGCTCTTCTCTGCTGTCCTGCTGGGCTGGGGGTCCCTCCTCATCATGCTGAAAGCAGAAGGGTTTTATTCCTACCTGTGCTATGAGTCAGGTAAGGATGCTCTGGAGACTTGTGTGAATAAGTTGCTGCTGAGGTTTGCTGGTGTGGTTCCCTGTCTTAGGGTGGTGTGGAACTGGCTAGAGTAGGGCTGAGCTCCAGGTCAGTCCTGGGGTAGAAGGAAGGGTTGTGCACACCTTTCCAAAACCAACGGCATCCTTGCGATGGTGTAATGCGCCTGTAGTTGCTGTTGCTTTGCAGAGTGATTGGAGAAGAAGTCTTAAACATTAGGTAAAGCTTTTCTGGAAAGCCTTTTCCGCTTCACCGTGAGTTCTTCCTCTGTGTGGTGGCCTGGCTGATCTCTGCAAGGCCTGGTGGGTTCTGGAGGATGATGATCTGTGGGAAGGGTGTCCTGAGTTTGTAGGGAGAAACTGTGGGCACGCTTTCCTTAGTGGCAGGAAAGAAAAGAGCATGGGTGAAAATGAGATTGGGGGAGTCCAGTGCTGCTGTTGAGGAGAAATTACAGAAGTAAATCCTACTGATGTTTTGTTCTTCTCCTTCTTCAAACGCCCAGGACGTGCTCAAACTGGGCTGTGTCTCTGTGAGGGCTTGAGATCCTCCTTCTGGCCCAGCCAGAGGAAGCGGTTTTCCATGTTGCAGACAGAGCCTTGCAGGGAAGGATGCAATCTTGTGGCGTGGGAAGGATAACCCTGGGGAAAAACAACATGTAGGTGGACATGTATCCCCCAGCCTGGGCACAGAGAGGATTGTGGTCTGGGGAATCCCACAGTGTGGTAGGGTGGACAGTGGGGTTAAAAGGAACCTGAGGGTAAAGGTGTGGTGTGGATTTGGAAAGCTGCTTTAGGGATAGAAGCTTTGTATGTACTCGGAGAAGGGAATAGCAGAATGAAGAGAGGCAGGAGCTTGGTGTTTGGGTTCTGTCCAGAGATTGTGTGATGGTGGATAAGAGGAGAAGGTGAATCAGCCCATTCAGGGCTGGTGAGCATGGAGATGGAGTAGGAAGCAGTAGGGGAGAAAGGTGAAAACAAGAGCATGGACCCCAGAGCTCTTGGTGGGTGATGACTGAGAACAGCAGGGCAAATCTGAAATGTGGGGAAACAAAGTCCAAGCGAAAAGTGACTGTGAATAGTTGTGATGATACTTTGTGGGGTTTTTTTCTCATTCATCAGCTGCTTGTTATGGTCTCTTCTGTTTTGTGTGCCTGTGGGTGGCTGCCTCAGCCTGGGTTGGTGCACCTGGCAAACATGCACATGTTTGATTCTTCTACCAGCTGTAGCTTGGCTGCTTAATCTTCACCCTGTGCTCCGCTCGTAGTGCAAGACTTCCGAGCGTGTCTGTGTCACTTGGGTCTCCAGTAGCGCTCCAGGCTCTGTGAGGGAGAGTCCTCAGCAGTTCGGGACTTCTGTTCTGGCTAAGCCATGGTGACTGTCACAGGCCTGTGTAAGAGATCTCATTAAACCTGTCAGGTGGAGACTTTCTGCCACTGAGATAAGACGCATGAGAGTTGATAAGCAAATGCTGACTGTCTCCAAGAGCAGCCATTTTCCTATCTGCTTCCTGAGATGTGACCTGCTGACAAAAGCCCAGCTTCACTTGGGGCCTACTCTTTGCTTTGATTGCTTTCAATTCATCTGACTTTGCACCCAATCAGCAAGATTCACCTTGGCTCCTCACCCATGTTTGCCCATCTGTGGTCTGTCTGGCTCTCCCCGTGGGAGTGCCCATGCCGCAAACTGCAGGGAAGATGCAAATGTTTGGACTGTGGTGAAATTGCTGTCCTAGGGGCAATTTATTCCTCCCGGTGACCAACCTGTGCCCTGAGGCAGGAGAACTTAATCCCTGAAAAGAAATTTATGTAGTCAAATGTTCTCATTGTCCTCAAATATCTGGCCATCACTGCTGAACTCAGTGATGGCTTGTGATGAGCATCGAGGACCAGTTATGCTGGTTTCCTTGTTCATCCATGCTTACTCACTTTCCTTTGTCTGTTTTTGTCCTTACTGTAATAATCTCGGCAATTTGGTAGGGAAGAGTCCTAGCTCACAGTGTGGGGATGGCAGACTCCCTTGCAGCTGCCCTGCAGTGGTCGCTGAATGACCGGCACCAAGCTGAGCTTGACCTTTGCTGGGATTAGGATGGCCCAGTGGCTGCCTTTCTCAGCATAACCTATTGAATCCTGCAGCCCGAGTGAGTACTTGGCTGGAAGGTTGGGGCAAACAAATTATAACTAGTAGCCTTTGGACACTTGTTGATCCTAATGCTGCTGTGTGCGTGTAAGTATTGGGGGGGGGGGGGGGGGGGAAGACTTTTCCTAATGAGCCAAAGGTTCTTGGCAGGGCTTTTTGTCTGTCAGCAAAAGCTCTTGCACTTTGTGATGTCCTCAACGAAAGAGAAAACTAGACCTTGTCCCTTCTGCAGACTCTTCTCTGAAGGTAGCAGCAGCTGCCCGGGAAGGGACTGCAATTCATGAAGGGCTCCTCGTCTTCCTGTGGACCCCCCCGTTTCTCTGCCTGTCCTTGGCTTCTGGGTATTGGATTTTACTTGGCCACCGTGCAAACATAGGGGGTCTGTCGGACTTTTAACTTGGTTGCGTGAGAGTGAAGGTGGACACCTAGGAAAAAAATCCACATCAAAGTAACAAATATTTTTAAAGCAGTTATGCAACAGGGTTTGAGTGGGGGGTTGTACCCATTCTGGGCGGCAGGTTTAGCCACATCCTCAGAGGTATGCTTGAAATTTGCTGACAAGGAGTCTGGTAGTGGCACTTTGTTCCCATTTTAATTTTACTACACTACTACTTGGCCTTTAACCAACTGAAGCAGCATCTTTTATTTGGTGCAAGTGCTGATTCTGCAGTCTTTATCAGAATTTGGGCCTTATCAGCTGTTGGGGAACTTGATCTGTTCAGGGTCTTGCATGCTGTGATGTTACTGGGATTGGGAAGCTCAAGGCTTGGGTCTTTGAGACATGTTTTTTAAAAAAAAAATCTTGATAATCTGTTCACAAAGAGCAAGGATAAGGAGCCAGCTGGACAGAGGGATTTCCCCTGAGACAGGGCTGCAGAAAACCAAAGGCATGATAAGTTAATTCACTTACAGCAGGTTAATGTGCCTTATAATGGGCATGGGAGGAAGGTGCTGCCTTATAGCTCTTTGTTCTTGCGTATTTGGGGTCTGTGGTGGGGAACGTGCAGTGCTCTTGTGTATTTGGGGTCTGTGGTGGGGAACGTGCAATCTCAAGGTCCCTTCCAAGCTGGTAAGATTTGACAACGGCTTGTGGAACGGCTGCGCACGCGACCCTGTAAACAGGAAAAGAGTAAATGTGGCAAACGTTCAGTTTCTACAGGAAACATGCTGTGTTGACTAGCAGCTGTCGGTGGTATCGGAGCACTGCATGGGAAGGTGCCGTCTCTGGGTGAGAATTGCTGCAAAATGAAGCTGCAGCTGGGGAGAGATTGGGAGTTTAATTGGAGACTGTGCCCCAGTTATACAAGGCTTTCAGCTGGGTGCCCAGAGGTGGGGGTCCTGGAAGTGCAAGTGGATGGACAGGCAGAGGGAAACCCGAATAAATTGCATTTGCAGTGGTATAAAGCAAGAACATCTCCTCCCAGTTCCCAGAAGTATGACACCATCCTGAAAAGAGAAAACATGTTCTTATGTGGGCAGACTGCAGATCAGTTGTTTGCACATGTCTTTCACTGTGATTTTTTTTTTTAACCAATGCTCCCAGACTCTTTGGCTCTGAGATTATTTTTTAAAAATTCTTTCCCCCCCTTCTTTTTTAAAAAAAAAAAAGACAAAAAAGAGGAAGGTGGGGCTGTGCAGGCTGTGTCCCACAGAGCTATTGCTGGGGCGTCTGGGGGTGTCTTGCCTGCTTGGCTCAGTCTGATTGATGAAACAAGATGAAAGGAAACCTCTCTGCCATCTGAGATGGCAGTCACTCTTGAAAAAGCCAGACTCGTTCCTCTGGTAACGTGGTGTGTGCCTGAGATTTGAAGAGGTCAGCAAAGAGTAGTTAATGATTGACCCTCTCATGAAACCTACAGGACTTAATTTGGGAGAAAGGATGACTTTAAATGTTCCGGTAACAGCCTGAACAAATCCCAGCAATGAGCTTGACATAAATGATTACTGAGGCAGCCTTCCTCTCACCTAAGCTGTCATTCTTTAAATAGTAACTTGAACTACTAATTGGGCAGTAGAAATCCTGCTGCTTGTAGGGGGAGCGCTGTAAAAATAGGCAGTATGTTCTTGTAATTGCTGATAAAGACTTACAGCTTCTTCCAGTGAGACAGCGGTGAGCGTAGATGGGCTGCGCCTGTGCTACTGGCTTACCCGGGTGGCACTGCTGCATGTCAGACCTGGAATGCTTGCATGCAGGTGGACTTGGCAGGAGAATGTGGGGAGGGCACCACTGTCGGCACAGAGACAGCCCTTCCCCAAAGCGCTGTTGCAGATGGAGCCAGGCACGTAGGAGAGTTTCCCCAGTAGCGTGGCGTGTGCTGATCTGGAATGGGATCTGAGCTGTGATTGAGGGGAAACTGCTGTTTGCTGTAACTAGGTGCATCAGGTAGGTGAGTAGTTAGGCAGGTTCTCTGCCCATTAATCTCCTCCTAGCTGCATGTCATATGCTGCCTCTTGCTCTCAAGGGGCTGCCATATGCTGGTGACCCGCTGGCACATGAATCTCCGCTCCCCAGCGAGATGGCTCCCAGCTGGACCCCATGCACAGCGCACACACCTGCAGCCCCTCCAAAATGTTCTATTTATGGAGGTGGCTGGAAAAGGATCAGAGGATGTCAGGGTGCCAAAGGGCTGCTTGAATAATTTCCATTACACCTCAGTGGATCTTCTCTTGTTGCTCAGGGGCTGCTTCTATTTTCACAAACAATTTTTATTTCCACGTAGCACCATTGCCTGGCCCCTCCTTGGAGCTGGTGAAAAAAGGTGGCTGGTACAAGCAGGGACTGAAGTTTGGTGCCCTGTTCCCAGCCTTCCTGGCTGCAGCAAGTCTTCAGAGAGGGCCAAGTTTCCTTGCCATTTCTGAGCTGTGTCCTCTTTGCCTCCCAGTGTTGCTGCTCATCATGCATGCCACCAGAGGGTCTGCTAGCAGGTGTGTGCTGTGGGAGCTCCTTGGGGTCATGTTGCAACTGTACATGTCAATAAATTAATAGCAATTAATCTACTTCAGCTTTAAATGCTGAATATTTCTGTTTTGAGATCTCTTCATGGGGAGCGTTGACAGGCTCTTTAACACATGCAGCCAGAAGTTGTAAGGTCACTGCACTGTCCACGTCCCTCCACCCTTCTTCCACTCAGCTGAGCTATCTCTGTAGAGTGCTGACACAGGGAAACTACTACTACTTTGTCACTGTTCCCTCCCCCTGCCCCCCCTTCCACCCCCCCCACCCTCGCCCTTTGTTTTCCCAAGTTTAACCTCTCACCCACATCTGTTTCCTATGAATTTATCTCTGTGGAGAGCCCAAAAAGCCTCGATGCTGTGGGTGAAGCTGTGTGTCTGCCTCAGAGAGATGCTGTCGGAAGTCGGCGTTTAAGATCCTGGGCCACACCAAGAGGAGATTGTGAGGGAAAGACTGATGAAGATTGAAATGTGTGGAAACTGCAGAAAGCCTCCCAAGTCTGTCCAGGACTGGTATCTAAGGATGTGACTTGGGAGCCTCAGGCTGGAGTGCTGTCTTCCCTGCAGAAGGGATGCTGATGGGACACGTGGCCTTTTGGGGATACCTGTTGCTTACTCTGGCTATCCATGACTAGCAGGGCAACAGAAGGGACAGATTAAGTTATTAATCAGGAGCACATGGCAAAGCAAAAGAACAATCAGCCATCCCTACCCGCAGGCGGTTTGAGACACCTTAGTAAAGGTGTTGGTGAGAGCAATGTAAATGGAGAGAAATGCCATGTGCCCACCCTGGAGTGCGGGGAGGGGCAGAGGAAGGTTTGCAGGCAGCTTGTAAGCTTCAGATATCAGCACCTGAATTCCTGCTAAGACCTGATGTCTGGAAGGTGGAGCGTGATTTGTTTGCAATGGACACAAAGCTGGGAGGGTTGTTTCGGTAAGCTAGGAGGACCAGGGTGAAACCAGTAGCTGTAATGGTGCTGAGGCTTGGGTGGAAGGGGAGGAGTTGCAAGATGGGGCTGTGTGGTCTCCGGAGACAAAGGGAGGGTGTGAGCAGCCAAGGGGATCTCCTCCACAAGCTGCACCAAGCAGTGAATGTGAAATCACTTGTACGTGAGGGATTCCTGCTAATTAACTAACCAGGCTTGCTGGGAATCTCTAGTCTTGCTTCATGTGGATGGTTATGTAGGTGACTTCTTTCTCTGTTCCTCCTTTAATATTGAACTTTGTCAGATCATTAAATATGGAGGAGAGTGTTTTATGTCACTGGCTTGCAGCAACAGTAAGAAAGCAAGTGCTTTGTCATACCAGCAAAGGTTACTTATAAGTCAGATAAGCGTTGGGAGAAGGAGAGGTGGAGTGCATCAGAGGTCTGGGTTAATGACAGTCTAAAGGCACACGTGCTCGCTTGAGGAGTTGTAAGCCACCTTGGGACAGGCTTGTAACAGGAGCAGAGTTGACATGAGGCAGTAAAACTGCTGCTGCAAAGAAAAGTGAACTTCTTTCTTTTTTTTTTTTTAAACTGTCCTGTTTGTCTCTGTTACACAACGTGGGTTCTGTTCAGCGTGGGAGTTTGCATGAGGAGTTCCTCATGTAAGGGCAAGAACAGAAAGCTGGAGATATAATTGATCTGTATGGCTTAAACCCACTTGGAAAGAATAGAAAATGTTTATTATGGGGCAGAAGTTAAAGATACATCAGTCCTTTAGCAAATGGAGAAAGCAGGTGAGCTGCCAGCCCTCCTGGGAGCAGGGTAGTTAAATTCAGGAAGGATTTTTTCAGAGCCAGAGCAGTTGGGAAGCAGGGTGACTACTGCAAAGCCATTCCTCATCCTGATGCCCGCGGTGAGGATAGGAAGCTTTTCGTTTGAGCAGGCTGCTGCTCTGTGCCAGGCCTCGTCAGCCCAGCATCCAAAATAACTGATTTGGCTGTAGTTGTTGCTTCCAGTTTAGTTAGGGAAAAGATCTGTGAGAACATGCCAGTTGTAGACAGAAGACCTTATTTTTGTATTAGTCTCTTCATGTTCTGCTGGGTTCAGTCCCCTATAATCGCCAGGGCCTTTCTGCATATGGTTGTTTTCATAAATTAATGAATCTCTGTCCTTAGGTTGTTGCCCTGTTGCTGCTTAGAATACTTGTCCTCTGGGTGCCTGTGCATCCTTTTTCTGCTCTCAGCTAAGCTCATCAGATTTCCCTTGTCCTTCTGCTGCTCTTCTTTCCCTTCTCCATTTCTCACTGATTATAATAAAAAATGGAGTGTGGAGGGTGTATGCTCAGTGTGTTGTGGCACCCTGCGCGTGGGGCTTTTCTCTTCCCTCCTTCCTGCAACACTGCAATGATGGTCCTCTGTCATCCTGTGTAGAAAACATCACCAGCAGCCCTGAACACGAGAACAGCACAGCTTCAGAGCACAAATGGCCTTCTTGCAACGCCCAGGATGAAATGTTGAACTTGGCCTTCACCATTGGGTCCTTCCTGCTCAGTGCAATCACGCTGCCCCTGGGGATTGTCATGGACAAGTACGGTCCTCGCAAGCTGCGGCTGCTTGGCAGGTTGGTGTCCTGAGCTCTCGGGGTGGGCTGAGGGGTGAATTCATGTGTTGTCTGGGGCAGATGGTGGTGTTTGGGTGCTGTGCCTATTGCGGGGGGGGGGGTGGGGGGTGGGTGGGTGGGTGGGGTGTCCCTGCAGCCTCAGGAACTGTGCGAGGGATGGGGCTGTGATCTACTGGGAACTGTTGGCCGTGCACAGGGCACTGGAGTGGCTCTGGGGTGATTTTGCCCAGCGCAGTGAATTGCTCCATACGGGAAGGGTCTGGGACTCCATGTCCACACTTCAGCTCTCCAGTGTTGCTCTGTGCTCCCTGGCCAGATGGAGCCTGGAGGAAGAGCAGAGTCATTTGTGAGTCATGGAGGGTAGCTTTTTCCTTGAGCTGGGAGCTATGTCCTGAGAGGCACAAAAACCAAGATGTTACATCATCGTTTGCAAGCTGGGGAGTTAACTTGGTGATAAACACATCCTGCCTGCCTTTTCTAGGTCTCTTCTCTGCCATGTGGTGTGTGTCGCTTTCTGCCTCAAATAGCAAGGTCGTTAGCTGCTTCCATCATGGCATTAGTGACTTGTTGGGCACAGCAGACGCCAGCATTGCTGAGTTTTAATGCACTGAACCAGAAACCAAATTGGTCTGTAGGCAGAGTGGGGAAAAACAGGGCAAACTCTGACTCAGACCCTACCAGAGAGGAGCAGGTAAAGGCTGTGAGTGCTGGGACCACAGCGGGGGCTCAGGACAAAGGCTGCTGCTGTCTTTGGTCACCTTGAGGTGAGGGTGGTCAAAGCTCTGGGCTGGAAAACCAATTGGGAATTTGGGCCCAGCAAGAGCTGCATCAGTATTGGAGGAAAGGTTGCTGCCTCAGCCCTGGTGCAAAGTTTGTCTGTAATATTTGGGCATTTCCCTGGATTTTTCTTTCCAAACTGCCAGCTTCCTTTCCTCTTGCAGCAATGATACTATGCTTGCTTAACGAGGTGCTGAGGAGGTAGAAGCATATGTAATTGACTGTGTGTAAGGCTGTCTGTAAGAAACTCATGGGTTTGGTTCCCTTTCAGTACCTGCTTTGCTGTGTCCTGTGTGCTGATCGCATATGGTGCCAGTAACCCAGACTGTAAGTAGGTGTTTCTCTGCTGAGCTGGGAGGGCTTTGGGGCCGTGGCTTTTTTGGGGGGGGGAGTAGACAAGTGTGCATGGCGCTGTGTACTCTGACTGTCACACCTCCAGACTGTCACACTTCCAGTGCTGTACTGGGATTTTGCTGAGGAGACAAAGCAAGCATCTGCTGGCCTGTGGGAGCTGAGTGGCTCTGGGGAGGGCTGGTGTTTCACAACGCTAAGTGGAGAGCGTAGCAAGGGCCAAACGTCTGAGATAGCCAGGTCTCTCAGCTTTGCGTTTGGGCAGGGGCAGGTCCTGTAAAGGAGCAATTCCAAACAAGTTCATGCCTTTTTCAGGGTTGGGAAATAGGTAATGGCACACAATGTGTAACCGGCTTTCTCACCAGGGGTAGATGGAGCTTGCTCCTCAAGAGTAGATAGGGAGATGATACTTTTGAATCCAGTTCTTTCAAGTAAATCTTCATTGTTAAGACTCGCTCGGATGAGCTGCATCAGCAAGTCTGTTCATTACAGAAAAGAAACCCTTCCATCCTGGAGAGAGATGATCTGAACTCTGTCTTGGAGGAGAGCTCTCGCCCTCCCCCTTTCTGTGGCAGGGTAGATGGGTGCTGGGTCAGGAACAGCGTGGCATGTCCTGAAGGCGTTGATCCACTGAGGCTGTTAGTGTCAGAGCCAAAGCCCCCAGGGATCTGTCTTCTTTCCCTTTCCACCCCAGTAAAAGCTAAGGGTGTCTTTTTATTGTTGCAGCTCTCTCTGTGCTGATATTCATTGCGCTGGCTCTGAATGGCTTTGGTGGGATGTGCATGACCTTCACATCGCTTACGGTAAGTGAAGAGTTATTACCTGGCTGTATTTTATTCCTTACTATGGCTGTGAGCTGGACTAGCAGGGAACAATAAAGTGGATCTTTTGCCTGTGTCTTGAATAGCATGTGTTTTTGTTTGGTACAAAGGGTCAGTCACTCTTTCACCTGAAAGGCTGAGTACTATGTGGTTATTCTAAGGCTTTTTCTCCCCCAGTCCTTTTTTATTTTTTTTACCTGCCCCTTGCATCTCAGGTGAAGGTGTTGGGGGGGAGGAAGTGTTTTTGTCTGGGACTCAAATTGTCATATGCCTGTACATGCAGTGCTCAGCTACCTGGCATAGGCAGGACAAGTGTTTGCTCTGGATTTAGCATTGACGTACTGCAGGAAGAATCAGCAGGGCACAAACCCTTGCAGCTGGGTATGACCAGCTTTCTGCAAGCACAGTTTGCATCTTGGCCCAGGAAAATGGTTGTTCTTGAGCACAAAAGCTTTTGCTCTTGGAAGGTTGAGAGTCCCTTCCAGGTTTCCTTAGAAATGCTGTGCTGTTGAATGCACTCTGCTCCTTCTGCGCAGCACACTTAGATCTGTTTAGCCCATGGACTGTATTGCAAGCTCGGTCTGCTGGATCTCTACACTTTGGGGTTCTTTTTGCCTGGAGTCCAAAGCAGTATTGTCCTCCAAGTAGCTGCTTTTTCTGCCTCATTGCTCTGATCCTTGTCAGTGGGGCTGAAGCAGGACTGAGTGGAAAGTCTCCCAGAAAACAGTTTGGGAAGCACTGATGTTTCTTGAGCTGTGGCTGAAAACTTTCAGATTTGGACTGCATTACCTTGAACTTGCTGTTGAAGTAAAACTTTCTGTTAAGGTTACCTCTAATTGAACAAGGCTCAGACACTGGCTGAACAAGGCTCAGACACTGGCTGAACAAGGCTCAGACACTGGCTGAACTCCTGAGACCTAAATTTGGCAGAGGCTGGGTTTACAGATCACTGTGTGTACTGTGATGTTGCTGCCACTATTGCTTTCACATATTCAAAGCTTTCAAAACTCTGTGCAGATGTCAGTCTTTCCTTCATATGTAATGTTCTTCAATAGAAGCCTTGGCTGTTGTCCCAAAGAACTATGGGGCAAATGTCATCCTGCCACGCTTCAAATAAAAGCAAGGAAGAGAGGAGCACATCAGTACTGCTGTGGGAGAGGAGAGGATTCCTACCCTGCTGCTGCCAGCATTGGTTATTTTCTCTCTGGGTGGTTATTAAGGGGTCACAGATTGTTTTAGAGCCACTGGTGATGATAGGAGGGAGGGCAAGGGTAGAGCAGAAGTATATTGGCTGTGCTGTACTATGGCTTTTAGCACCAGAAGTAAGCAAAGCCACTTATTAGTGCCCTCATTAGCGAGCCCGTTACACAGCACAAAGGAAGTACAGTGGCAGGAAAAAGGTCAAATCTTCCAAGAAGAGATCCAAGCCTTGAGGAGGTCTGAAGGGAGTAGCAATTCTGTGAGTTCACACAGGGAGACCTCAGGTGGAGCCCATCCCCTCCAGACAGCAATGTGTTGTGTAAAGAGCTGAGGTGGCTTCAGGCCTGACTTCTCAAATCCAGATTCAGATGTCGCTGCTTGTGCCTCCCTGCAGAGCCGCACAGAGGCATTTCAGTACCTGAGGCATGTGAATGGGATTAAAAATAGTCTAAAGTGGGAGGGAAGCACTTCTTCACCTGCATGGCAGCGTAGCTGTGGTGGTGACTGTTAAAAGCAGGTGTATTTTGCTCATTGGCAGCTTACTGTTTTGCCCCTGCGTGGTTCTGCCTGCAAGCTGGGGTGCTCATAGCTGGTGTGTCAAGAGCCATCTTCAGTGGTGACATGGTGATCTCTTGTGGGTCCCTTCTGCCTGGGGAGATAGGGAGGGACACGGGGGTGACAGGTCCATGGCTTGCAGGCTCCGGGAGATGTGGCTTGCAGACACTGCGCTCTGCATTGTGCCCAGGAGAGGCTGAAGTAAGTGCTGAAAGGAGGGACTTAAAGACCTCTTTAAGGATGTTGATTACACAGAGGCGGTGAGCGCTAATTAACTTCTGGTGCCAAGTAAGCTTGTTCTGGCTGACACAGGCACTGACTGCCGAGCACGCACGTGCACCCACAAGTCAAAGCTAGGTGACTGCCTTCTCCTGCCAGCTGCAAGTGACCTGGAGTGCTCCAGGAAATGGGACAAACCCACTGGTGCATGAGCTGGTCCTCTGCCACCCCGGGCAGGTTATGGTTGCTGCTTCGTAGCAGGGTGGCTGCGCAGGCAGCCCCTGCAGCGTGTGGGGTTGGGATGCTCCGCAGGTGCTGTGGCTTGGGGTGCCTCATCGGGTGTTGAAATGTCTGGGGACACCCGCTTGCGTGGGCAGAGCGTGACCTGATGGGAGGGTGGGAGATGGGGATCCTCAGTGCCTGTGGAAGGGATAAATGGGATCTCTTGAGGATTACAGCCTGGGACAGTGCTCCACAAAGCTTTGCCTCTTGGGTTTAAAGCCTTTTTTCAGTAACAAGTCCCCAGGGT
Organism: Pluvialis apricaria; assembly: GCA_017639485.1. Lineage (NCBI taxonomy): Eukaryota > Metazoa > Chordata > Aves > Charadriiformes > Charadriidae > Pluvialis > Pluvialis apricaria. Next base: position 6,528,713 of record CM030024.1, read on the forward strand.
ATCATGAAAGCACATGGCAAGCTGTGGAGCCAAAGCAAGCTGCTGTTCCTGGGTGCCTTGCATTGTGGCTCGGGGAGGAGGGGGAGCGAGTGAGCGGTGCTGTTCCCAGTTCTGGGAACAAGGTCAGACTGTGCCTGTTGTTAAAATGCAGAGGGGAGATTTCTGCCTCGTGACTCAGTCTTAGCCAATATAAGTGAAGATTGGAAATGGAAACAGATCTGTGTTGGTGGCTCTGACAGCAACACAGGAATCTGGCGCTGGTTCTGCTCCGAAGCTATTTCATGCAAAGAAATAAACATGTGTGATAAATTACCACAAAGAGCCTTTTATAGATTGTTTTCTGTCCTGTTTTCCTTTCAAAGAATTACAGCTGCTTTGCTCTTTATTTTCCGCTACAAACAGCGCCCTTTAATCAGAGCGGGGGGGCATCTCTGTGCAGGGAATCTTCTCTGCTCGGAAATACTAGGAAAACTTAGGGCTCTGTGATCTTTTGTTTGTTGGAGAATGGGAACAGGAATTTCCATATGCTTTGGACAAAGCAGGCAGTTTGAGGCTCTCCTGGAGAACATATTTTTTAGTGTCTGTATAACTTCCAAATATACCCCCGATAGAGAAAACAAAGTTTAGCTTGAACAAAAATACCATTCTCCAGTAGTCTAGTTCTTGATCCCTTGACTTTTTCCACAGTTCTTTCAAACAGTCCTTGCAAGAGGAAGGGGACTGGGTTTGGTAATACGACTGTGATATCTTTTGTATATGGATTGTCTCCAGGAAAAAGATGAAAAAATTATAAATGATCCAAGGTCTTATACTCACTATAGGGCAGATGAGAAAATAATCTGCAAGAGGAAATTATTTTATTGGTTTAGGACTGCATACCTGTAATAAAGGATTCTAGAAAAAAAACAGTTATGGTATGGCAAAATTAAGTGAGTAACTTTATGCCCCATCTGAAAGATAATAATGCATCATTACTGACCTTTAAACAGGAGGTGTAAGAGTTTGTCACTGTAGGTCTTGCAGAATTGTTACTGTCATACCAGAATGGGCAGGAGTTAGTGGAGGAGTCCCTTCTGGCCTGCAGGGGTAAGATCAGAATGAGGACCAGATCTTTTTGGTGGTAGAAAAACAAAGAGCCCACTTGCTCTGTGGCTTGTTTTTTTTGGTTTTTTTTTCCCTCTTTGGTTCATTTTTTCCAATGCTTGCTGCTAGAAAGACAGCATGAAAAATGGCTTAGTTATCGTGTGTTATTTTAGTAGCTGGTCTTCAGATGAGACTTGCACAGGCATTGCCAGTGCTGGCACTTGCTGTCTGAGAGGCTTTCTGTCTGGGTTTGGACTACTTCTCCCCTCGCCTCCCTTCTGCCCCTCCAGGTACTCTCAGATTTCTTTTCCTCCCAAGTGCTCAGTGCTTGCAGTTTCTGCTTTGATTGGGTTGGATAAGACCGTAAATCTCCTGTGTCCAATTGTTTTAATCTGGCTGCTTCTTTGGTGCTGAATAGGACTTTAGGAAATCTCTAGCCTTTCTAGGACTTTTGTACCCATCAAGGCAGAAGCAGGCTTGGGTTTTCCTGGACATGATTGCTTGCTTTCAGGCCTGCTCCCTGTCTCCGGTAGCCCTCAGAGCAGGAGGATCCACCTGGGAGTTGCTTGTCTGCTGTATGAAAAAGGCTTTTTGTGATCTCTGGGGCTCTGGGGAAAACCAGCTCGAGCCAAGAAGCAGCTGTGTTTGTGGAGCTCTTGCCCTGCTCTGAGCTCCCCAGCAGGAGCAGCTGTTTGTTGTAATTTCTGGAGATTATTTTAGGTTTGGGGTATTTGAGATTAAATGAACACCCTGCCTGGTGACAGTGACTAGCCTTTTTGTGACCCGCAGATATTGTATTCTGCAGATGCTGTTTTTCTGGGGTGTGTATTTAGGCCACTGCTTCCAAGGAGAGACTTTTGTGCCTGGTAACAGACCTTTGGATCCTTTGCTGGTTCCTTTCTGCAGCTCCTGAAAGCAGCCTGTTGGCAGCTCTCCCGCATGCGGGGATCTGGGGGTGGGTGTGGGGATCCTCGCTGCAGAGGAGTGCAGCGTTTTCTGCCTCCGCCGTGTGTGTCTGCTCAGGGTTCACCGGCAGCACTGGGCTCGGCACATCATTGCTGCTGTTCCCTGGCTGGGGTTATCTGAGGACCTGGAGACTGCACTGCATAGGAAGCTCTGCAGTGAGACAGAGGGATGATAAACAACCAGATGGATCCGAGAGTGTTCCTGCACAGGAATACTTGTGTTGTAAACACGCTGGTCCTGCCGTGACACAAGCCAGATTTGCTTGCCTTATATGCTACTCCTGGGAAAGATGGATTTGTTTTTCAGCAGTGGAAGGGGAATGTGATGACAGCATTTGCTTGCTCAGACTCGGCCTAATGTTCTCTGAATCATTTTGTTCAGCAGCATCTTTAAACAGATAAAATGCTGGCTATGCTTTCAGTCCTAGAAGGCACCTAGTGTCCTGCTTTGAGGCCCTCTGAGGCTGACCTGGTAGTGATGCCCAAGTGGATTTGGGGAGTAAGTGACCTGAAAAAGGAGGTGGGAAGGAAATCTGTCTGCCTGCAGCAGAGTCTCTGCCTCTTGACCAGGTATCAGCTGAGCTCTCTGTAGCCTACAACTTCAGAGCTTCTCCCTGTGATTTCCAGTTTGCAGGCCATCATTAGTCAGTGATGGAAACTTGTTCACTTCTGGTTGTTTAGAAAAATGGGGAGTTGCTCCTTTCCCAGGAGAGTGGGAAGGCCTCGCAGCTCTTTCTGCCTGCTCCACTCTGCTTTTGGTTCCTGAGTGGAAGCAGGGGCTGGAGAGCCAGCTTGGCAGTGCTTTTGCTGTTGAGGTGGCAGAAGTGGCTGCTGTGACCTGCTTCTAGCTGCTCTGGCTGAGAGCTTGGCTTTCCCTGCAGATTCTCGCAGAACCAGCCTGGTCTGCTCTCAGCAATGCCGTCGCACCTGATAAGAGTCGAGGTAGCAGAGTGGGGCGGGTGGCAGGAATCGGAACACGAGCTGCTGTTGCCCACCTCTTGCTGTGGAGTTCAGCAGCTTTGTGGCTGCACTGGGCAATAAAGCCTTAGAAATCTAGTGTTTGTGATTTGCCTTCCTGCACCTAGCTCCAAGCTAGTGCGCTGGGGCATCTGAGCCATCCAACTGATGCAGAAATGCTTTAGCCCCTCTTGTAGAGTCTGCTTTCACAGAAGGAGACACGGATCTAGCTAGAAGTGTAAATAGCAACATAGTTCGTGTTTCTCTCTGTTCCTTCTTGTTATAACAGGAATTTTCTGGTCTACTGCAAAGATTTGGGTGCTGACCCAAGGTGCATAAACAAACCTGGCAGTTCAGGGGTGTTGCAGGGTGTGTTAAAGACACAGCCGGTGCCTGTGCAGCTATCTCAGCCTGTGTCTAACAACTCTTGACTAAAAAGAGGGTGATATGTAGAGAACCTGGGCACTTTTTTTTTTTTTGAAGAGGAAAAGACATGGTGGCTACAGGCTTGGGGTATGGAATTTTTAAAGGAAGCACAAGGGCTGGAGCAAACACTCCTGTGCTAAAGGTAACCAATGCAAAGTATGCTGTCAGTCTGGAAAGAAGCAGTTCTGTTAAGCACGTAAATCCTGGATTGTAGATGTTCCTTGACACTGGAGATGCCAATGCAACCTGCAGAGCAATATCCTGAAGAGTTAAGTCATTTTTGAGTAAAACTTGCTGCTTCAGATTCTGGTATCCAGAAGTCTTAATCCCAAATGCCAGACTTACATCTGTCATTATGCTTTATGTCTTCTCAAGAAAGCCTCCTTCCCTCTTCCCTTATCTTGGCAGCAGCCTGTTTCAGCCAATTTTTCTTTCCCCAGCTGCCCAACATGTTTGGTGACCTTCGTTCCACGTTCATTGCTCTGATGATTGGCTCCTATGCTTCCTCTGCTGTGACTTTTCCAGGAATCAAGGTGAGGCCATGGGATTGTGACTCATGACTGGTGGTGGTGTGCTGGAGTTTTGCAGCATTTGGCAATAATGTGGCAAGAAAGAGGGACTATTTGTTAAACCACTTGTTTAGAGATGTGCATTTGCAAGATTCAGTTCCTGTCTGTTAAAAGACTTCCCAAGTGACTGTCTCAAGAATGCAACAAATACTGTAAATAGAATGGTCTGTTTGCTAATAGACAGTAAAATTTTAAAGGTGGTAAGTTAAAGTGAAAAACTTGAAGATCCTCTTGGAAAGGTTGCTTTTCTAAGCTCTAAGGAGTGTATATATATGTATTTTAATACACATGTCTATATTTAATCTGTGTGATTGTCATTGATGGTTGGCTCTGAACATAGTTTGGAGCTAGCAAACAGCACTGAAGGGACAGAAGAGATGGTTACTTGGGCTGCCTTAGTAGGTCGGTAGTGGTTCTGAACCAGAGATGTTTCATTGCAGAGTTAGCATAACGGAAATGTAGTAAAGGTAAGGCGGTCTCAAGTGTGCAGGGGAGTTTCTTCTGGCTTTCCAAGGAGAAGGTGCTAGATGAAAACATTTGATGGCAGTCATCTGCAATACCACTGCATGCTACTCCAGCTGGAGGTCCTGTTGTTGCTATAGCTGCTGTTAAGGATGTGAATATACATCTCTTTCCAAGCCTGCATGTCACAGAATTGTTCTCTGTTACCACTTGAGTTAAACCCATTTTAAATGCAGCATGTTTTCCTTTCTCGCAACTTCCTTTCAGACCTTATTTAAAGAATATTGAAGTATCTTTCTGCTCTTAAACCGAAACTGTATTCCCTTGTGATTTCCAGGTTATATATGACTTTGGGGTCTCCTTCATCCTTATTCTGCTTGTCTGGGCAAGCTGTGCAGGACTAGTTTTCCTCAACTGTTTCTTCAATTGGCCACTGGAGCCTTTCCCAGGACCAGAAGACATGGACTATTCGTAAGTGTCCCCTAAACTGGCCTTGAGGGCTAATGCTGTTCTTAATCCTCTAGAAAGTGCTGGCACGGCTAGCTTAGAGGAGTGGACAGGGAACTCCCTTGCATGTTGTTTATTGCTGCCATTCCTTCTTAGGTTGAGGATTTATGTCTGCCATTAGTGTTATGTCTTGAGTGGTGAATATCTGTGGAAAGTTGAACTTTCTAAAACGTAGGAATTATGAAGGAAAATCTGTCAGTAGTCATAAGTGTTTCAATATTGACCTGTGCCAAATTGGCCCAGGGGAACTATCTCTGTGCTCTGGATCCAAACCATTTGTGGGTTTGTAGATGGAAACTAGTGCCTAAAATTCACACATAGCCTTTCTGACTCCTGCAACTTTGCTGCCTGTGATTCCCACCCTGTGTTGCAGCTCTCTTGCTCTTTACTGCCCAACAGGGTGAAAATAAAATTCAGCTGGCTGGGATTTGACCACAAAATCACCGGGAAGCAGTTTTACAAGCAAGTAACGACTGTGGGGCGCCGTCTCAGTGTGGGGAGCTCCATGAAGGGCCCCAAGGAGCCGACAGCCTTGCAAGAGAACAACAAGCTCTGTCTATCTACGGTGGACCTAGAAGTGAAGTGCCAACCTGACAACACAGGTGTGGTTCCATGAGTGCCCTAGGGATGCTTGTGCTGGCACAAGGCCATCGGCCTTTCTGCTCTGCTCCAGACCTGTTTATGAGATAGCGATACGTGATCCATGTATTGCCAGGGCTGTGTGCCAGCTACCATGATTTAAATACAAGTTCAGTTATATAAGGAATCCTGTCCTTGTATACTTGCCTAAATACACCATATGTTGTTGCCAGTGGTGGGAACAACAGCATGACTAACTGGTATGGCTTGGAAGGACAGTGCAGTTGGTCACTGCTGTCTTTTTGGTAGACTGTTGCCATCATGACTGAGCTGCCTTTACTCAGGGGCATGGCCAAAGCAAATGGTTTGAAGCTTCCTTTTGCTCTAATCCACAGAATTAGGCGAGTCTACCTTCCTGCTCCCTTGCCCCAGTTACTGGTAGCCAAGCTCCAAGCATCTATAGCTGTTCATTATGGAAGTTTGTAAGGCACAAGGTAGTTGCTAACTGTGAACTCCTTGGAGCTGCCACTGGCACGCAGTGTTGGAACGACTAGCTAGGAGAAGGCTTGCTAACCCAGAGGCCAAAGCCTCTTCTGAAATCGTACGTGTTTATGAAGGTATGTTGCCTTCTTCAGAGACTCTATTATTCCTTCTGCAGCTTCTCCCTCCTTCATGAAGAGTATCTTCAGTCCTATCTTGTTGCTCAGCCTTATTACCATGTGTGTCACCCAGCTGCGGCTCATCTTCTACATGGGGGCCATGAACACCATCCTTGAGTTTCTGTCTGGAGATGAAGATCAAGGTAGCGTAACCTGAAGACTTTGTATCTGCTTCCTTGGAACTGGGACCTGACCCAGACTTGGTCCTTGCAAGAGGCCAGTGAGCCTGATTACTCAGCAGATATACCGTGTATGGCAATCAGTGGTGTCAGTGCGGCTGACAGCTGCTGGTAGGGTCTAGTGGAGGGCTGGAACTAGCCCAGAACAGAGGGGCAGCGAGGTAGACACTTGAATGTCAAGCTAATTTTAGCCCAGTGTCTGTTAAATACTATTCCATGTTATTTCCTCAGATGGGTTGTTGAAAGTAGCCTCTCAGGATGGACTGTGATAATATTTTTTTTTTTAATTGGAAAACCTATTTCATCAGGTATTTGCTTTGCTTATCCTAAGCAAGCACAAAGTACAGACCAGCTGAGTCTCATGACTAATGGTTGGATGAGGTGTCTCGGCCCAGCACCCGGGGGTGGGAGAAGTGAAGTCATAGCTGTTTTGTGCAGCTTGGTGTGTGCCGGGGAGGCTCAGGGGTGCTTGCTGCACTGGACTCGTCTGTATTTATAGCTCTGATTCAGTACATGGAGCAAGCAGGAAAGAGTACATTAGTTTACTGTTGAAAATACCCAGGATTGCAAAACAAGACTTAGCCTTTTTTTTTTTTTGTCCTTTGTAGTAAGATCCAGTTTGAACTTGTTAAATCTGGACTGGATGAAGCTGATAAATCAAGAGGTGCTCCTCTGAAAACAGGAGTGAGCTCTGGGGGAGGGAAGGAAACTCAGGAAACTCCAAGTGCCCTGGCATTCCCTGAATTGCTTTGTTTCTTGAGCCTTTGACAGCCTGCAGCATTCAGCTCTTTATCTCCTGGCTCAACAGCCAATTTAGACATTAAACAGTAAACAGGACAAACTTCACACTGCCTACCTTTCCCAACACAGCTTAGTTTTCTGCTTACCTTGTAACTTTCACACTGATTTTTTTCTTTCTTTTTACTTTGCCTTGCTCTAGTTATTTCTCTTTCATTTTTTCCTCCCCTCCCCTCCTTAGTATTTTAGAATTAATATTAACTATATATGCTGCCAATTCTATTTAGATCAAGCTCCATGTTAAAAAAGGGATTGTGCCCCTTGAGTGTATTGCCTTTTTTTTTCCTGTGCCACCTTTGAGATTTCTTCCTATTTTTCCACTCCTTCCCCTGAATGTAGCCCGGGCTCACAGTGCAGTGTGCTGTCTTGGTGTTTCCATGGCATCAGCAAAACAGTGGTATTGTCTAGTCGCAGCAGTGTCAGGCTGCAAGAGCAGTTCCAAGACGTGTGCAGCTCTCTAGAAATGTAATCTGTGAAGATCAGGAGAGGATGGGATGCTGCTCCCTTGGATTCCTCGCTCTTCTTGCAGTTATTTACTTGAACGTTACTTGTTTAGAGAGCTCCCTCCACCTGCAGCTGCTCTCAGGAGCACTCAGCAAGGGAAGAAGAAAGCTGAAGTCAATTCTGCAAGTGTTACAGTCAAAGAAAACTTAAATATTCCCGGGAGTAGAACAGGAGAGAAGAATGAGGGGAAAATAATTCAGACAGGGAGTAAAGTCTTGAAGTTACAGTGAAGTACTGTGTTCTTGAAAGTACTGCTTCCTGTGCAGATTATGTGCAGACTTAGAACTGTCATGAAACCTAGAGGTGGAAAAAAGCAGTCTGCCTGTGGCTACTTATCTTCTCAAAACCCCGCAAAAGATGGGGGAGAAGCTAAGGGGCTCAGTAGCTCTGTAAATGACTGTACAATTGTGTTGTAGGAAGGCAGGAGAGAGTAGACTTGCCTCGCAAACTTGAAATTTGGCTGCATCTTTCATAAACTGTCACCTTGCTTTCAAATCTGGTAATACTTGGAGACCTTGGGTAGAATCAGGGTGAGCTGGAAATACTCAGCTGTATGAGGTGCTTGCTTAGGGTAGTTTGGAGGGAAAGACATGTAAGACAGTGGATGTAAAGGGCTGTGCCCATGTGTGCACCCTTTGTTTGCTCTATCCAGGCTTCTACTGGTACTTGCTAGGCATTGTTCGTTATTTTCTCCTCAGGACAGAATGTTGTTTAAGATGATAGATAAATTAAGGAGACCCTGTTTTGTAGCAGCTACTGTCTCTCCTTCTCTTCTCTTGCTGACTGCATAAATTTCATTCCCTGCTTCAAGTTGGCTTCTGCTCTTGCTGTTTAGAGCCCAAGATTAAGTGTTCAGAATAGCATGAAGAGGCAAAACATGACAGCATGGCTTGCTTCTTACCCTCTATTAAAAAATAACCAGACAACAGCAAATCAGCTCCAGGAGTGTTTGTAGAGGGTGATGCCACCTGTCTCTTGGCTATAGTGGTTGCTATAATGAGATGGGATGTGGGGCCACTTGAGGGCTTGTCTTTGCGGAGGTAATGGGGGGCATGAATGTGAGTTTAGAGGTTGGAGTTGGAAGTTCTTCTTGGTTTCCTTGCCAGCAACTGGAGCCAGGAAAAGTATCATCAGGTGCCATCCCTGGCCACAGCAAGGCAGCCCTGCTGGGGTTTGCTACAACTGTATAGGAGAAAAAGGCTTGTTGGAAACTTCTTTCCATTTTCAAGTCAATTTTGGGATAACTCCTGGCTGTACTGCTTTGGCTAGATCTAGAAATGCATTGGGAGGGACAAACTAAAATTCTCTTTAATTATTTTGCTTACAGCACTGTAACTTGTAAGCACTCTGTGCTGAGATGGGCAGTTTCAGAATTACATCCTTATTTCAGAGCTGTGGTACACCATGACTCACCAGCCCTTCTGGGTGATGCCTACAAATCCATCACATGGGCTGCAGAGAGGAAGTGGAAAAAGCATTGCAGAGTTGGGGAACTGTTCAGTAACAGGAGGGGACAATTTCTTCTAAGTCTGCTGGCATCAGCTTTCCCTTAGCAAGTCACACAGACACTTCTCCCATCTTTCACACATGGGGAATTTTAATCAATTTGAGTTTTTAATGATTGCTCTCAGATGCTGTGAGTTTTGCTGCTAATCTCCCTTCCCACTGCCTCCAGACTCGCCTGTTCTGCACAAAATGGGTTAGTCCTCACTTTCCCAGCCCGGCTTCTCCTTGCTGGAGCTTCCCAGCTGGAGATGGTGTAGCTGCAGCTCCCAGCAGGGCAGGAGAGATGACTAAGGCAGGGTTGGCTGTGCAGGATATATTGCTTGTAAGAACTCTCTCTGTTGGTCCTATCCAGAAGAAACCTCACTGGTAATAAGCAGTTGCTGGGTCCCATTCTGGAGCCCTGCTTGCTGTTGGGCCGATGCCACTCAGAGAATACTAGTGCAGGATCAGAATGGTTGAAGCAAGTGCGTGCAGTATGTCCACTCTAATGTCATGCCTCTGGGAGGCTAAATGACGAAATGGGGCTTTGGTGTCCCAGCTCCTTCAGCCCTCCCTTGATAGCCTGTGAGTATGTAGGGTCTGGGCTCTTATTAAGAGTGATCCATGTGGAGGAACGGTTTCTTTTCTGTCTGTCTTTTTTCCTGTTGCTGCTATGGTACCACTTGGATTGATAACTTTCTTAATTTTTTTTTTTCTCCCTGCAGTGGCTCTCTACACTTCCATTTTTGGGGTATTGCAACTGCTGTGCTTGCTGACAGCACCTGTGATTGGGTACATCATGGATTGGCGACTGAAAGAATGCGATGATGGCTCAGAAGAGAATGAGGAGAGCAACGCTGAGCAGTGCGTAGCGTGCGCCACACGGGACATGCAGCCACGTAGCAGGCCCCCTCTGCTCTGCAGAATATTTTTTGTGATGAAAGACTGAAAAGAATATTGGTTCTTCAGTGTAGAAAAGAAAGCCTGAAGGAAGACTTGATAATTGCAGAGAAAAGGACCAAACTATCTTCCATGTCCACTAAGATCAGTCAAGAAGAGCAAATTTATATTGTAGCAGGGGAGGCTCAGACTTCCCATCTAGCCTAACAGTAAGAATAACAGCACTGAAATAATTGCCCAGATGTTCCTCAGCTTCCACTGATGGAGATCCCACCACGTCCTTAGGCAGACCTCTAGCCAAACTGGTTCAGATAGACTTGTGATATGTGGAGAATCTTGCTGTGAGTTCTGGTAGCTGCTCAAAGTGCTTTTTGTAACATAGGTTTTGCTATCCTTCCAGAAGTGACAAGAAAAAGAAAAAACGTGATCGCCAGATCCAGAAAATCACCAATGCCACCAATGCCTTTGCATTCACAAATGTCCTGCTGGTTGGATTTGGAATCACCTGTCTCATTCCTAATCTACCGTTGCAGGTGAATAGGTCAAATGGATGGGTATGCTGGAGGGGCTGGCATGGGTATGCGTGGGTCCTGGCAAAATGACAGGCAGGTCGGTGCAGGAGGTCCTGCAAGCCAGCAGAACCAGCTAGTGACAGGAGGGCTTTCTGCTACTGCTGGGAGACTTCTGTACTGCTTTGGGAACCCCAGTCCTAGAGCTGAAACAAGTAATACCACGTAGTTTACATCTCTTGAGAGAACCTAAAGAAGCAGCTATAGTTAAAATGTCAGAGTTGATCCACAATTTCTTCAAACTTAGAAGTTTCTGCAGCTGAGCTCTGTAGTAACAAACACTTCTGTACTGAGATCCTCTCAGCAGCGCCTGTGCATTTAGCCTGGGCTCGGTTTAAGCTGCTTATGGTCAGAAAATTTGCTGTAAGAAGCATGATGCTGATATATACAGCAGGTTATTTCTGCATCAAATGCTATGCCCAAAGGTGCCTGTGGGATTATAAACCTGTTAAAATATTTATTTTGTGGCACCGCCTATTTTTGGCAAAAGAGTCTAGTGATTTTATGCTATACTTAAACATGCCTTGATGACGTAGGCAAACAGATATAGTTTGCTCATACTTGCATATTGTCTGCAACAACTCGAGGAAAATTAACTAAACTGGCCACAGACTCAGGAAAAGAGAGCGTTGTGACCCTGGCCACAGTTTGCTGGGGACATGTCCTTGCAGCAGTGCCTTCTACAAATGAGACAGGTCTTGTGTGTGGTTAACCTCAGGGGGTACTATGCGTTAGCCTTTGCAAAGTAAGGGAAAAGCCGTGCTTTTAGAGATGAATACAAATTTCTTCCCTTATGCTGATCTTTCAGGTTTTGGTTCTGGGTTCCTCGAGCCCACCTTTGTATTAGAAAGGAGAACAGCTTTCGGGAATTGTTGTGTATTGGGGTCTGGCACACCTATGTGGTATCTAGGATGTGAAGTTTTTCTGCTTCTCTTTCCAGATTCTTTCCTTCATTTTGCACACAATTGTGAGAGGATTCATCCACTCAGCTGTCGGAGGCCTCTATGCAGCTGTGTAAGTCTCTGCTTACTTATAATATGCGGCTGGCCAGATAAACTGGTTTAGGATGATAAGCTGTCCAGATGAGAGGGAGATCAGGAAGTGAAGTATTTGTGGTCAGAGGGGAAAAATGATGCAAGTTGTTTTCCTCAGTCACCACTGGATATGACAGTAGCTGGACTGAAGTCCTAGCTGATGCTTTCCTTGTTTGGAAACAGCTAACCCCTTTGGCATAGCTACTTCAGTGAGAGAGGCACAGCTATATATGGGCCTCAGGTGAGACTAGGCTATTGACACTAAGGTTATACAGTAAAAACTCAAGGCTTTTTTTGTCTTATAATGAGTAGCTATGTGCATGTGTCCAGATAAAACATTAACATAATTGAATACATTGCTACTGCTCTGCTCTGAAATCACATAGGTAAAGCATTGCTCAAGATACCATTAGTGATGTCTACTCCCTTTTTCCAGGACAGATCATCCATCCTGTTTCCAACTTCTCAAAATTATCAATAGCTGAATCTAAATACTCTCTTCCTTATTAAGCAATGTTTTGGGTTTTGAAAACAGATCTGCCCCTCTGTCCTGAGCTGTTGGACAGAGGAACAGAAGGAAGCTGTTATCTTTCAGAGAATCGCAGAATCGTTGAGGTGGGAAGGGACCTCTCGAGACCATCTAGTCCAACCCTCATGCTCAAGCAGGGGCAGCTAGAGCAGGTTGTCCAGGACTGCATCCGGTTGGGTTTTGAATATCTCCATGGATGGAAGCTCCACAGGCTCCTTCTGTCAAAGGTTTTGGTCCCAGTGTCTGGGGAATTCCAGACTAGAAAACCCATCTAAGACTCTGCTTCAAAAATGCATAAACTTTTGGTTCCCTGGCAGCCAGAAGCAAAAGATTTTTGTCTTAGGCAAGGTAAATGCCTCTTGCTGTACATATCGGCTTGCTTGTAAACTAATCCTGTTTGACCATTGCAACTCTCTGGAACTTCATGGAGTGAGGTATTTCTTGCTTTGAATGTGACTTCTTTGAGTATTTGAAGGTTTTGATTCACTTCTTTCTTTCCAAGCTTAGTTTAACCTTAAACGCTGCTCAGTCATGGAAAGAGAAAGATGTTAGACTGTTCCTGGAATTTATTTTTCCATTAGTAGTATCAGATATTCAGTGCTTTCCAGTCAACAGTATTGTTTAGTTTGACATGGGATCAGACTTGTCCTCTAAAGAGGAAAACACACACTAACCTGTTGTGCAGGTTTCACTCACTTCTAAAGGGAGCAAATTGTTATGACCAGATGAAAATGATTGCTCAGCTGCGAATGCTGTCATCTGGATAAAGAGGCCCTGCTTTTAACTTGTAAATATCAACACTCTTCTCCCTTTGCAACAGGAACAGCAGTTGTATAGGCACTTCCACCTGCCTATGGTACAACTGCAAAACAAGTGCTGGATCTGATACTACTAAAGTTTGAGAGCTGAGGAGGAGAATAGTCTGGAGAGGAAGGCTCCAGCCTTGTCACCAGATACATTCTGCTCTAGAGAGCACTGTGCACGCAATAGGGTATAACTAAATACTCTACAAATAGAGGTAGTTATGCATAAGTCCAGGAGAGAGAAGTTCTTCATATTATGCCTGTCTTGGGACTGTGTTCTGTTGCGTTAGTTGACTGGGAATGTAATCTGATCTGGATGATGTGAACAGTCAAGGTGACATATAATAATGCTGTTGCTTTCTCTGTTGACAGATACCCCTCTACTCAGTTTGGCAGCTTGACAGGGTTGCAGTCGTTGATCAGTGCCCTTTTCGCCCTTCTGCAGCAGCCTCTTTTTATGGCATTGACGGGACCTTTGGAAGGAGACCCTCTCTGGGCAAGTTCTTCTCAAATTTAATGTGAAGGCTTGGTGGTTAGGATGATTTTTGGCTCATTTATTTGAAAACAAAAGGACTCCTGTACATGGATCAAGGTTAAAAACAGCTGGGATTTTACATGACCCTCAGCCTGCTGTTATCTTGGTGCTGTCCAGGAGATCCTCCCCAGTGTTGAGTAATGATTCCCTGGGAGGGAAAGCCATTAACCCTTATATTGGTGTGTATGGAAAGGGAGGAGGGAAGGCTGCGTGAGTGCTTTCTGCTAACAATTTGTGTGGCGAGTCAAAATCTGCCAGCTAAAAGTGAGTGAATCTGTGCAGACCTCAAAATGCAGTAGAAATACTCTGTTCCCTTGAGAGCTATTAGCACTGATTACCAGTAAATTTTGGGTTGCCGATTCTAACGTCTGGAAAGCCAAGGGGCTATTGAGGGTAGGGCTAATGTGGTGTCTTGATGAGGGTCTGTCTGCGCAGCGCACTAAAATCATGACATGGGTGGTCTTGGGGCGAGTCCCTGATCTCTAGGCTACATGTGCCCCACCTCAGCAGCCTGTTGCTCTTCAGTCAGCAAATTGGGTGTAAAAGAACCACAGCTTAAACAGCCCTCCCTGTTCTGTGGAACAAGACTCCTACAGCCATGATCCAGAGCAGCAAATTCTTGCAGCATTTGGATTATACATGTGGTGCTTTGGGCACAGGAGGGTAAATATAAATACGGTGGAGGCTGTTGCCAATACACTGAGCAGGGTGTCTCCTGGTTTGCCTGCAGCTGACGTGGGCTGGGTTCTGACACTTTGGCATGGCGTGACTGGGTTGTCGTCTTCCTAGCCTGCCTAATTTTGTTTTGCCTTTCTTCCTCCAGGTGAACGTTGGCTTGCTTGGCGTGAGCCTCCTGGGTTTCTGCCTTCCAATCTACCTGGTCTGCTACAGACGCAGGCTAGAGAGAGAAAAAAAACAGAAGATGGAGGATGCCAAACTCTTCTTCAAATCAATGGCGCTCCCAATGAGGAAGCCTTTGTTTAAACTGGTGCTTCAAATACAACCTCCCCTGTACAGGTTCCTACCACATCCGTGGGTTCTACCTGTGGTGTAAGCCAGGCTTTTTCTCTCCTGGCTCTGCCAGTCTTTGCTCCTCACTGGAGTGAGGGCTGGACATCATGACTGAGCTTTCCTCAGATAAATGGCAGGAAGAGACTTCCCACTCCTTACTCCAGAACACGGGACGCTTTTCCTTTTTATAAAGGCCACGCAGATATTGTGTCTTAAATTATCCCCTGATCACACTCTCCAGCGGCAGAGTCTCCGTGTAGGAAACTGGGGAGAGAAGGAGTAGAGGGATGGGGGAAGAGGGAAGAAAGACCATAATTTGAGTTTGCAAATGTAACCCACTGAAGTCTGTCTTCTCCCCCTCTTCCCCCAACCTTGGCTGACGCTGTCTCAGATGCAAGCTGCACTCTTCTCCCTCCCTGGAGGCTTTATAATGGTCTTTCTGCTTGATGTGGAGCTGGACCCAGTGGTTTTACTGTCTATCCAGGCATACCCCAGACTGTTTCTGAGGCAGGGATGGGGATTTTATTCCTATGTGTATGAGCACAGCTTCAGTGTATTGCTAAATGTTGGCTGCTAGCACTGACAGCTCCCAAACCTTTTTAGTACTGCAAATGACACAGACTGTGAGCAATGGATCTGCCTTCCACACTGAAATGAAGAGCCTAGTGGACTGCTTGGTCCTAGACTAAGCCTTCAAAGGCCTGGAATTCCTCTTCTTCCCCGCCTGCAAACCATCTGTACGTGGTTTTTAAACTCTCTGCAGTCCTGGAACCATTGAGATAGGAATTGGATCTTGTTTACCGATGAAGTGCTTTGAGACTTGTTGCCTTTTGCCTCTTCTTCCCTCCGACATGACCCTGGGAGGGGAGCAGCAGCGTGTATTGAGTAAAGTGGAGAAGCTTCTTGAAGCTGAGATCTGGGGCTCCAAATACCTTGGTGTTCACGTGTCATCTGCTGACTTTCTGTTGAAAAGAATCAAGAGTGCAGAACACTTCTTTGTGTCTAGTAACTGGACCCTGTGGACATACGGCAGGGTGATGTGGTGATGTAATTCTTCCTCTAGCCATAGCTTATTTACATTGTTCTGATAATAGCCCCCAAGCTGCTGAACACCAGGTGACTGTGACTGACCAAAAAGCTGCCGGTTTGGCTGTACTAAGAGCCTTCTACGATGCTGATGCTCTGTCTGGACAGAGTACATGCTGATTGATTGTATGGTGAAGCTGATTTACAGAGCAATACATGTGGGTAAAGGCACCCCAGGCCTGTTTGCCACAGAGGGAATACAAAGGGAATTCTTAACCTGTTTGTTTTTAATAGAGGTTTTCCGAAGTCTTGTCTAAAGTAGACTTTTCTGCCCTTAGCATTCTTGTTAAGGTCGGTAGCTCAGCCTCTGTGTAGCCTTGTGACTAGTGTTAACCACGGCACCATTTGGACCTGCTGGGAGCAGGACTGTGCAGCGTTGAGGATGAACGTCACTAGCGGGTGTGCAGCAGCATACATGCTGGGCTGAGCTAGTGGCTGCGGGAAGGTTGGGGGCAGAAATAAAATGGTTATGAAGATGTAGCGGTGGTGCCTTCTGAACTGCCAAAACTGTAAAGTCCTGGCCAGGGGCAAGTCATTCAACCTCTCTGTGTGGTCAGAAAAGTAATCACTGACTCAATCACTGCCCCCTTAGGTCTAAGGAGGGGATTGGAAACAACAGTGCACTCGGACCTTCCTTTGAGAAATTGCCTGGAAACTGGGTGTTAACTCCTTTACCGATGGTTTGAAGCATGCAGATGCTCGGCCCAGCCAGGCCTTCACCTTCCCTAAATAGCAAGTTTGGTGACCTTTTGCACAGAGCTTCGGCAGGACGGCTGGAAGCCCTGCGGAGTCCCTCGCTGGTGGCCTTGCCAGAAGAGGATGACAAGGCAGCTTCGTGGGACAGCAGCGCCACCTCGAGTCACTGCCCCCAGCCAGCCTCCTGCGGGCAGTTCAGATGCCACTCCACTCCATGGTACCCTCTAGTCTTCAGTCACTTGTTCCAAAAAGACTCGCCACTTGAGTATTTTACACATTTGTGGAAAATTTTTAATGTGTTGCCTTTATTAAATGTGTTTTGTTCCAAGACAGCCTTATTGCCTGCTGTCGACACTTTACTTTTCTAGAACTTCTCGTCTTTTGTTGCCCTCCTAGCTTTGGTGATGATTTAGCAACCTTCCCAGCTTCTCTTTGTGTCGAGCAATAATCAAGGAGGCAGAGTTTTGATTTGTTTTCCTGTTCACCTGGCATTATCTCAAGAACATGTTGAGAGATCCACCAGCAGTAGTACAGCTTGCTTAGATTTCCAGAGGGCTTTCTGCAGATTTCTGCATTTTGTATTACTATTAAATATTTTGAGAAGATTCCTACTCTTGCTCTGAGATACTTGTGACATGACCATGACAGATTAAGTATCTTATTTTTTTTTGTAAGAGCTCAGACAGGTGAGTGTCTGAGCCACAGTCCTCAGACTGTGTCTTAAGATATAAGACAAGCTGTTGGAGGGTGTTGGTGTGCTAACTCAGCATTACTTCCACCTCCCCCTACCTCCCTACTGCAGTTCCTGCCCTTTATTAGGAGTATCCTTTTAACCCAGTTTTCATCTGATAAAATGGTGGATATCTGTGCTTAGTGTCTCTGCTGATGTGCCATGGTGTTGAGAAGCTGCTGGTCAGCTGTAAGGGATAGAGCTCATGCCTTTGAGTCACAGTTTCAGGCTGTGTTTGCAGCTCGAGAGTAAAGTGTGCCTTTGGCTTGCAATCACAAGGGCTAGCGGGTACACAATGAAGTTTTAGTTGTTGAGGGTTGAACAGACAAATGGGAGTGCTTTCTCACGCAGCGCAAAGTCAAACTGTGGAATTCATTGCTGCAGAACACAGTTGGGAACAGAAGTATAATTGTGTTTTTAAAAAGGGGCTCGTTAAGCAATGGTCTGATGCATCCACTAACTCAGGGAGATTTTAAGTTGCTGTAAATAAGAACGTTATGCCAAGGAAAGATTACTTTTCTACATGCTTTTCTCTTAAGAATTGGTTCAAAGACGGAGAAAAATGTATGCTGGGCTGGGTGAAACACTGGTCCGATCTTGTGGGGTTTAATTTACTCTGACAGTTGTGAACCAAACTACTTTTAAAAGCAGTCTCAAACTTATCTAGCAAAAATGCTGTGTCTGTGTGAGATGTGCAAATACTCTACTGACTGTGGCATAACTGCTTAAACGCTGCACCTCCTGCAGGGTTGAGCTCCTCAGAGGACAGAGCATCCTGGCTTCAGCCAGAAATGTTGTCTTGCACAGTGCAGAAACAAATGCTCTTGGGCTGGTCCTGTTATACGTGATTGTTTCTGGGCAGTTTGCCTCATTCTTTGATGCTTATAGAAACATAATTGTGGATTACTTACATTTGGAATGGAAAATGGCTCTGCTGCTTTCTAGCCAAGTGATGCAGGACCAAGAGAATTCTTGATGGGCTCTTCTTTGTGCATGAGCCACCTTGTGGAAAAAAATTAATGGGCTACCAAAGACTAGAGAGCCACGTCAATTTAAATAAATAATGCATTTACCTATATTACTCAAATATAGGTCAGTATGTTTAACTACTTTTGTTATTCCTAAATGCTAGAATTTGTAGGTTTTTTTTTTAATGCCCTTGTACCTCCTTACCCTTATCCACATGAGAAGTACAAGGAGGTTGGTCATGCGAAAGATCTCCTCTGTAGAAGCATCCCCAACTGATCGTAATGAAGCAGAAACCTGATCCGTGAGCACTTCCTGTTGTAGGAGCCCTGAGTCAAGGGTGTCGCTGTGTAAAGGTGATTGCACCTTCTGGAAACGCTGCTCCTGGCCTCTGCGGACTCCCACATGCATTTAATATGCATCTGTGTTTAAAAAAAAATAAATAAATTAACAGAGAGAGGAAGGGAGGATGACAGTTTTTTCCTTTCACTTATCTGTCTGTACCTAAGCCCTATCAACACAGTCATTATAGCACTAATGCAATGATGCTGTCAAGAGTCGCAGAGAAGACCTGCGCTGTGTTGCTTAATAGGACACTTACAACTTTGTTCAGTTACTGTTGTACAGTATCTGGTCCCTTGAGATGAAAACTGGATGTATATCTGCAAAAAAAAAAAAAAGCAAATGTTTGCTTGAGGCTCCAATGTAACTGCAGTGCTGCTACAAGCCATTGAAATGTTTAACCTCCCACAGCAAAGCCTGGCCTCTTCATGCTCTGTCTACAAAGAAAAATTGTAGGATAATGAGATTTTAATTAAGTCAGTAAATCACTAAAATGTTTTTTAAGTAGGAGATTTCCCCCTCTTGACAGGCTGATGAATTTGGAAAATATGCCACAAAATATAAAGCAGATACTGTAGGGTAAAAAATAATGAAATCTTTAAAACAACATGTTTTGTTAAATTTTTTTTTTGTTTTGCCCCCCTCTCCCTTTGCATCTGCAGAGCTTTTGTAGTCTCCCCACTTTCCCAGTTTAGAAATGCAAAGTATCCATAATGGAAACTAGTATTACAGTAGGATTCCTGATGGGAAGGGGACTGTTGTTGGTTGAGGTTTGTTTGTTTGTTTTTAATTAAAAAACCTGAAGCCCATCTTCATGATTTATAATTTCATAATATTATCTTCTCTGAATAGCTGAAACCAATGTGTTATGTAGATGCCATTCATACATGTTAATTATAAAACCCTGTGCTGCTCAGCCTGTCTCTGCGCAATCTGTTTTTATCAAGTGTCCCTGTGCCCCATGTTGTCATCTATTGCTGCTTGTCACTTCCTTGTGGCCTGACCCTCTGTACACTTGCTTTTATATTCCTGGGGAAAATCTTGTTTTGCAGAAAGCCCCTTCTCGTTTAACCTCTTCCCTGGTCACAAAATTTTTTTTTGTGGTGTTCGTCAAAGTGGAATTGTAAAGCTCTGTGGGGCAGGCTCTGTGTCATCTTTTCTGTGTTTGTAAGGTGATGTTGCACTCTTTGCAGTACTATCTAAAAATAAAATGTGGTATAAGTTAATCATTAGTTTTCCTTTTGAGGCTGAAAATAATAAGGTATTGCCTTGGTTCCTAACGAGACTGTGTAAGCATGAATGCTTTACACTCTTGTGTCATCTGCCAAATTGCTTGGCTGCATGTTGGAATCCTTCTTTTTTTTCTTCTGTAGGTTAGATGCGTTAGCAGCTATAATGTCAATATTCTCTGTTGGAGAAAAAAAAAACTTCTAAAAAAACCCACTAAAACCAAACAAAACCCCCAAAAACCTGAACTGCCAAAAAAATGGTGACAGCAGGTTGAGAAGGAGATAGAGCTCAATTATACAGGACAAACTGGTATCAAATAGTGAAAGATGAACAACTGGGCCTTGGAGGGGAGTGCTACAGAAGAGGGGCAGTGCCAGTAGGAAAGCCGCACATTTTGGTTATCCATGCTTGAGCTTGGTGATGCTAAATGTATGGCATTTTATTTTTCCAATTAAATAAAGACAATCCTTGCTCTGTGACTCCACTGACAAAGTAGTAAAACTGGTGCTCTTTAGCTGGTTTTTTATTGCAATTGTCTTCTAATAAATAACTGGGGTTGTTACTAATGCCAAATACAGCTTGGGTGGCTCCTGCTCTGTGAAGTATTACTGAAAATGAAAGAGGACTTGGAAACGCTGTAAATCCCGACCTGGTGACAAGGTGGAGCCCCATTCTGAGAAGACGCACTTACCCTATCCGACTGCAGCCTTGATGAATCATAGAATTGTTTAGGCTGGAAAAGGACCTTTAAGGTCACCGAGTCCAACTGTTAACCTAACACTGCCAAGTCCACCACTCAACCATGCCCCTACGTGCCACATCTACGCCTCTTTTAAATACCTCCTTTTGAGCTTACAGCCCTCCTTGGGAAGAAATTTCCATTAACTTAGCCTAAAGGTTCTCCGATGTAAGATACCCCCCTAGCTATTTGCGTTAATAACCACCCCTCCTCCTCGCAAAGAGAGAGGGTTTTAGTCACGGACCAAGCGTGCCCCGAGTCTGTGGGCGCCGGGCCCCGCCGCTCCCTCAGCCCGCGGTGGGGCGGGGCAGCGGCGGGAACGCTCTGAGGGAACGCCTCGCGCCCCCCGCCGCGCCAAGGGCGGGAAGGCCTCGCGCCCCCCTTCCTTCCTTCCCCCCCCCCCCCCCGCAGTCAACGTCCTCCCGCGCCGCGCTGCTGAGGTAAGGGCGCCTGCGTGGCGCCGTGACGCAGCCGTTGCCGCAGAAACGCCCCGCCCCTCCTCCCGCCGCTCCGGCTCCCCCCCCCGCCCTTACACTCTTCCCCCCCCCCCCTCCCCGCCCGTCCCGGTGCGGCGCGGTCCAGCGGAGCGGCCGGGAAGCGCCTGTCACCTTCAGCGGGGCCGGTTCGGGCGGGAGGCGCGCGGCGGCGCCGCCATGGTGCTCATCAAGGAATAGTGAGTGTGGAGAGCTTCCCCCTCCCCTTCCCGGGTCCCCTTCACCCCCCTCCGGTCACCCCCGGCGGCGCTCGCCCGGGCCTGGCGCGGTGACCGGCCGCGGGGGGCGGCCCGGCCCGGCCCTGCACTGCGGTCGCGGTGAGGGAGGGAGGGGGGTGGGGGGGGAAGCGCTGTGTGAGGGCCGCGGCGCTGGTGGGGGCGGGAGTGAAGGTCACGGCGGGGTGGGGGCGCCCCGGGAGACGGCGGTGCCGCCGGCGGACACCGGCCTCCCGCTCTCCCTCTCTGCCCACCGCCGCAGCTGCTCTCCGGTGCCCGGCCGGGCGGCCCGGTTCGTGCCCCCCCCTTCCCCATAGCGTCCCCGGCCCTTCGTCCTCGCCGCCGGCTCCGCACTGGGGCGGTGTGTGTGTGTGTGGGGGGGGGGTGGTGGTGTTCCCGGTGGCCCGGGGGGAACGGACTGATGGCGCCGAGGGCCTTGCCGGTGTCGGGAGCTGGGCTCGCCCCCCGGCTGGGAGCCGCCGGGTCAGTGCACAGCGGTTTCTGTGGGAGGCAGTGACATCTTGCCCCCCTCTTGTCGTTGTAACAGGGCTAAGTGGCGAGCCTGGTTTTGATTCCCCCCCACCCCTTCCCCGTTTAGCTGTGTAATTTCTAACTAGAGACTCCAACAAGAGTGAATGTGGCAGAAAGAAGATAGCTCCAAAATATTTTGGAGTGGTTTTTTTTTTTTTTTTTTTTTTTGATGTGGAAATCTCACCTTGGAGTTCTTTTGCTGTCCCTGAGGCTGCTGCGGTTGTTCTGCCCCGTGATGGGGAGGAAGGGGTGGAAAACGGACCGGACGGTCTGTCGTGAGTGTGTGTAACTATTAGTCACATCGCTGCTTTTCGTAGCCTTTCCTTCAGCTCCTTTATGCGTGCTAACGTGGTATGCTCCTTTGGACCGGTGCACTTTGGCTAGGTGTCTTTGAGCTTTGCATACTACTGCACATATTTCTTTCCTGAATTCTTGAGGTTAACTTAAGTGCATTCTTAAGTTAAGTGCATTCTATCCTTTTAAACTTATTTTGACTGATGGAAGAGGCTTCCCTCCCCCTCCCTGCCTTACAGAAGATAGCTGTGATCCCAATGATAAAGTGGGTTTTCAGGTCTTCTGTTAGACACGTTTACCTACATGACAGTGTCCTCTTTATAGCATTTACTTTACCAGATCATCGACCATGGTGTGGATTTAAATATTAAAACTATGTTGAGGGTGGTACTGATCCTTGTAGTTGTCTTTAAACTTGTCTAACTTTTTTTTTTTTCCCCACCAATCCTTAAACTCATGCTATTTTTGTCCAACAATAGGGGTGTAGAATTTAAAAGCAGCGGTAGAGCTGGTCTTTGTAACATAGAGACGTCGTTACCTTCTGCAGTGTTAAACTGGATAGCAGACAGAAACCTGGGCTAAGTGCTTAGTTTCAGGTGCATGAAAAGATAATTAACTTCTTCCTCTATAACATCTGTTTTGTTGATATTTTCCTATGAATTTAGTTGGTTAATGTACTTTTCTCTTATAGCACCTGTCTGGTTTATTTCTATTCACATTCATACATCTTTTTCATGCTTCTGTTTACAGTTTCTTGCCCTGTGCTGCAGTAAAGCTCACTTGCCAGTGAGCTATGCTACCTACAGGGCATCTCGTAAAGACAGGAATGTATGTACTTCGAATTTTCGGATTTCTGAGAGTATGAAAAGTTCATTTTGATGAAAATCCCTTCCAAAAGTCATTTTACTTGATATTATCATTTACCTCACCAAATCACTATATCTACTGGTCTTTCATACTGCCTGTTTCAGAAACAAAATGTGAAGTGTAAATGTTAAGACTAAAGGTTAAAAGACCAGAATTGCTACATTTGTTTCTTTTTACAGGCTTCCATTTCTATTTTCAGAAGGGTCACCAAACCTTTTAAGTTTTGTCATTTGCTATATTATCATGTTTCTTTTCTTCCCTTCTTTGTGTCTTTATTAAGACATATGTGGCTCTAAGGACAGTCAAGGTTGCTACTGTACTTTAGAAATGAGCATTTATTTTTTTACTTCTTGGGATTCCCAGCTAGCTCTAACAGTTGCACATTCTGAGTTCTGTCACTGTATTGGTTCTTGTATGAATCTTCCTTGATGTTGTATGTGAAAGGTGCCGATTTTACATGGTATTTGAGAATTTTTTTAGTAAATCTTATGTTCCAGGAAGCAGTCATTTAAGACATATAGAAACTACTTGTTTTGATGTGACCTGGGTATTTGAAGTATTTTGCTATTATTGTTTGATTAGTTCTGGTTGCCCCAACACTGCATACAGGTAAACTGCCTAGCTACTGTAGGTGTTAAAATCTAAGTGAATTGTAACTGCATGTCATCTGAGCAGATTATTCTTCCACCTCTGTGACCCTTTGTCACATCCTCCCTACTAAATCAAATGGGTATTATTGTGTGCTCCATAGGTATTTTAGGAGATGTTACAGAAATAGAGCAATATAACAAAAACCTGATGTCACATCTTTTATTGTCAGATAATCTGTATCTCTTCTGTACAGCTTCTTGTGCTGATGGTTATGCAGAGATAGCTTTAACATTTTCATTTGATGTCAAATCAGTCTTTCAGACTTCTTTTTCGTTTCTACCCGTCCATGCTACGGATAAGCAGCATGGGTTTTCTTCATTTGTTTGATTGTATTTTTTAGGTTTCAGGGTTTGTAAATGCTGGTTGAGGTCTTGCTTGCTCTCCTTATTTTGATTTAAGCTGCATCGGAAGACCTTGAGGAGAATCAGAGTGTAGAGACTCACTTCCCTTTCCTGTGATGGTAATGACACTGACCTTCTCTGCAGCTGTACTTCCCTTTGCTGTCATTTGAGGCAGATTTTCATCTAGGAGGGATCTTAAGTGTTCTTCATAATTTTCAGGCCTTTGATATGGCAGGCAACCACATCATATAATTTCTCATATGTTGATTAAGTTCTATCCCAAAGTTAGGAGTCTTTGTTCCCATTGCTGCTTCTGCAAAGCTTTTCCTCTGGATCCTCTTGAGCAGTCTTCCCTCCTCCTTTATCACTTGACTACCTGTAAGTGTTAGTCATCCCCCGCATTCTTTGTTTGCTAGGCTAAACGAATTGTAAACTATTTGACTTCTTTGTGTTTCTGTTTCTCTGTTCATGAACATTGAACTCTAAGATAGTACTCGGATCTAGTGTCTTCCAGTTTCCTAAATGGAATTTCATTAGCTTACATCAATCTTTTTATGCCAGGTTTTCTAAAGAAAAATATTTGAACTCCATTCCAAAGCCATTGTTTCCTCCCCGATTCTTGATCTTTCACCTTATCATCCTATCCCTCTTTTCATTCTTACTGCATTTTTATGCAGTTAACTAACCTAATGTCATGCTTGATGGCATGGTCTACCTGTGGAAATAAATTTTTTTGTTGTTGTTGTTCTCCTGTATGTAAGGAATACCATACCGAGTTGGACTGAAGGTCCTCTTCCATTTTGCCTTCTAGCGGATATTTGTAGGAAACAATACATAAATAGTGAGTAGAATGACTGTTGTTCAGTATATCCTACCAATAAGTGGCATACAGACTTCCAGGAATTGATCAAATCCCATTTTAAAATTGCTTATACTTGTGTTTTCCAAGGAATCACAGAACTTAACTGTGCGTGATGTAAAGAAGTACACTTCATTGGTCTTAAATCTGCTGCCTAATGATTTTTATTCTGTCCTGAGTTGTTCTGTTGAAAGACATAGTCATTGTTCCTTCTCCATTCAATTTTTCACACCATTCATGACTCTCTAATGCTCTACCATATCTTAACCCTTTAGCTGTTTTTTCTTCCAAGTTGAAAAGCCCAGTGTAACTACTTTCTTCTCACACAGGAGCTTTTTCCCGTCTCCTTCACTTATTCTGTATCATCTTTGAGATGAGGTGACCAGAACTATGTGCAATATTCAAGATGTTGGTGCATGAGAGATTATAGTGGCATAAGTGTCTTCCTCTCTGTGTGCGTGTATGTATGGTGTTCCAGTTTCTGATGATGTGTTTACTTTTGAACTACTGCTGAGCTGATTTTTCCAGGTGCTTTTCCATAAGGACACCAAGATATTTGCTGGCAATAGCTAATTTGGGGCTTATTAACCCCATGTGTTTGGGGAAAATGAGTGCCTATAGTGCATTATTCTGCTTTTATTGACGCTGAACTTCATCTGCAGTTCTCAGTAGCTCTTTCTGCAGTACTTTGCAGCCAGCATAAAGCGTTTCTGTCATAAGTAATCTTGCATAATCTGTAAACTTTTGCCCCTCTTACAGTTTGTTCTTGTGGTGTCTTGCTGGTAACATTCCTCTAATGTATAAAAAAAATTTCAATTTTCACTAGTATTGCTTTTTTCAAAATCAGTTTATTAATAAAGAGGACTTTTTCCTGATTCCATTATATCCTGATTTCTTTGAGACTAATTCCCGAAGTATCAGGAATTCTTCCACCCGCAGTAGCTGTATCCATTTCATGTCTGTATCTTGCTTTGGTTCCCGGTTTCAACATCATCCTTACTGAAAGCAGAGGTCAAATACAAATCTAGTTTTGGAGATAAATATAATATTTTTAAAGGCCTTAACACGCATGCATTTTTATCAGCTTTAAATTTAGTTTTATTCTTGTCTTTCTCAAAAAAATCTCAGTGTGACTTCTGGCAGCTTTTGCTCTGTAGTCCAGCCAGTTGATTCTAAGAGGCATTCAGGAAACCACAATGTGAAAAAAAAGTGACTCATGTATAGAAACGGCAACACCTTCCTTTGTGGTCAGCTCTGAGAAAACCTTCTGTGTAGTTCTCTATTTAGTGTTGTTTCCTACTGGATAGGACATATAAGCAAATCGTGCAGTGGCTTGTGACTATCACAGATCTCTGCAAAATTATTGAAGCACATAACAACGCTGTACAACAACTTGATGAGATATAAGATGTGACTGTTGAAGTGATGTAGGGAGAAGGAACATGCAACTGTTTTGATGCTGTGTAGATTTGTAGGCTGGTAAGCTATTACCAGTAAGGGTCTATGAGAATGATACAGTATTAGTATAGGATTGCAATTATGCTATATCATGTATTGATTCTCTTTGAGGCTATTATATAAATCGTCTTGGGACTGTTGAGTAAGTGCTAGGGATGCTAACTCTAGGGGGATGCTGGAATACTGGGGGGAGAGGAGAGCTGCGTAGCCACTGCTGCGAGGGGTGCGTCATGTAAATTTTGCAGCTGCAGGAATATTTGTTAACTTTCTGTTTCTGTATTCTCTTTTAGCCGTGTTATCCTGCCTGTGTCTGTGGAGGAGGTAAGTCCTTTTCGTCTTGCTTCCTTTCTTTAGGACTGTAAATAAACTTGTGATCGAAGCAGTTTTTCTTACGTTTTCCAGTTTTTGTTTATATAAGGATATAGCTGAGTAACAGCTCACAGGGGTCCCGAAGACATTCACCATCATTTTGACCAAATAATTGAACTTCTTTAAGCCTGAGGGTACTGATTCTCTCTCTTATAAAGTACTTTCAGATGTGTTGATTACAAATCTTGACTTGTCAGACTGTTCTAAAGTGCAGTTTCCTTTTGATTAATACTATTGTTCTTTTCTATATTTTTTTTAACATTAAGAGGAAGCTTTAGTACAAATTTAAATTACCCTTTAAACTTTGTTTTGCCAGAACTCTTCTGTTTTAAACCTTTAGTCAAAGATCAACAATTTCTTCCGATTTGTGAGGCTGGTATAGCAAAAGAAAGATTGTGTGTATCTTTCCTAGGACTCTTTAAGACCTGTCTTCTGTCTCTTACAGAAAGAAAACTTTCTTTTTGTTTAGGTAAAGCTGTAATTGAGAGAAGAAATATAGTTTATAATGGACATGGTGATTTTGATCACCAAACTGGCCATGGAATAGGTGTGTAGAGTCTGTAGCTGATTCCCTGCTGTTTTCTCTGGGTTGCAGCTTGCCTTCTGCGTTGAACACCACTCTTGCAGAGAATCTGACCGTAAAAATGTTTTCAATTTTTTAATGTTCATACTAACAAGGTAGATGAGAAATTGAAATGACTGAGTCTATAGCACGTCTGTAGTAGATTCCTTCTTCCGCATGTATTTTTTTCTTTCTTGTGATTCTTGGCTGTAAGTCTTAGGTTTGTAAGCTCTGATCAAGGGCTTGTTCTAACTCATAGGGAGAGCTGTGATAACAGCACTCTTGTTCATTTTTCTTTTTTGTGAATATAGCAGCTACTGTGGCATAGGCAGTGGTGAGCTGGATCATGGCAGCACTGTTTTAAGCGTATCCCTTTTGTAACTCTCTACTGTTTTGACAGAACACAGTTTAGAACTTCATGTAGTGTATTCCTGCAGCCATGAGGCTGGCTAGTAAAAGAAAAGCAATGTCTAAGCTGAGTTCCTTGTTCCTGTGGGTCAGTCTGCTGTGACAGGCATCACATGCTGACAGAAAGCCTAGACATCTCATAAGAGAGTGGTTTTAGGTCTATGTTGGTGGAAGAATGAGGCTGTTAATGCCAGAAGTCTGTCTGTCACTTACTCCTTACCTGTAGCTTATATGCTTTCTGCATGGATCTGTTTCAAGCAGTTTTAACAAAAGTCCAACTAAAGTATTAGAGTAGGTATGTTTGGATCTTATTAAACCCGAGTACTACTTGTGTGGGGAATTCCTTGACAAAGAAAGGACTATCATGATAAGCTTTATCAAGTAAGCAAAGAATGCATACTTCCAAGTTAGAGAAAGCTAGGAGTAAACAGTAAGGTACTCCAGAGCTCAATAGACAGAAGACCTTAGCCTGAGTAACAGGAGCCCTGCCTCATATGTCTCCAAGGTATCAAGTCGTGTAAAGAGAAAGTCAAAGCATCAGTATACAGATTGTTTCTTTGAGGGTGTTAGACTGGATGGAAACCAGCACAGGGTTTTTCTGAGTTCTCTGATACTAGGATTAACCTTCATCCAGTTAAAGCGAGTCTCTCACTGTGCTCTTTTCCCTCCCTGGCTGCCTGTGTGGGAACCTGAGGTGTCAGGCGGTATGTAAATCTGTGGGTCTCTAGCTACCTCCTTGTCCGAGGATACCTTGGGCTCATCTGTTTCAGAAGGTGTATTCCTCTCCTCTGGATAGGAAGGGTTCCAGAGAGTTGAGTAACCTACTGAAAAGACTATAAAGTGAAGGGCAAATAAACATCATTTGAAGAGAAGGAATGAAAATACTAGAGAGAACACCTTAATGTGCTTGGATTGTGGATAGACCGCCAACCTGACTGAATTTAATTTCTCCCCAAACTTGCATATTGTCACCATGTCCCCTGAGCGATGCCCCATTTCAAAATCTGGTGGTTCTCATGTGATAGGCCAGATTTCAGGAACTGGTTCCCTACGTGGAAAGAGTTCTGAAGTTTGCTTAGCTTTGCACATGTACCTATGTGATACAGTAGTTCTAAAGGTATGCTTAAGAAGAAAGGTGATTTCCGATATTGACTCAAAGGATGACTGCTGCTTTGGGTTTGTGTATTGCTTCATCCCCCTTTGTGTGTGGAAAGATGCTGACACATCTGTGCATCACTTGGTCACTGCACTGCTGTCTGTACTACAAAACAGCTGTTAACTGTATTGCTTTCAAGGATTTCCTTGTGCACAAAACTCTTAAATAAGGCTCTGGAGACTTCTTGTGGCTTTTGACCATGTAGCTGCTCATTAAGCATCTCTGGCTAGCAAGAGTATTTCTGATTTCACTTTAATATGGGCAATTTTTGCTTGAAAGACTTAAGAGTTCACACCTTCTGCATGCAAATTGTTGCCAAAAGTCTGATGCCAATGTGTAAGATAGGGAATGAAATTAATTATGACTTTGAGGCATTGTAATAGGGCTGAGGGAGTCTTCTGTGTCGTTCTGTGATGTTGGGGATTCTGTGTTCCGTCCCCTTACCCCTAGCAAACGGAGCTTAGCCAATAGTAAGGAATTAAAGAGAAAAACAGTGATCAGGAAGACATTGGGAAGGTATGACTTCATGAATAAAGAGATCAAGGCTGAATAGTTAGCCAAGTAACTGCTAAGATGGGAGCAAAACAGTGGAAGAGAAGCCCTGGTGATGACTAAAACTCGAAGGCTGGGATGTAGGAGTTAGACTGTAGCAGACTGTCTTCTGCTAGGAAACTCTGCCAAAATGTGGTCCTGCTCAAGTGCAGGCTGCAAGCTGCACTCCTGTGTTCTTTTATACATTGTCGCACTGCAGGCAGCAAAAAGAAAAAAAACCCTTATTGTATCTTAGGTGTTAACCTTTACTCTTGTGCTCTGACCAACACCACGTTGCACAGTGCCAACTTTGAGATCATGGACTTGAGCGGCTGCGTGGGTGACTTGCCAGCTGCCTTTGAAATGCTGGTATGGATTAGAGCTGTGTGTACACATTCTGTGCTGCCTCTTTGTTCCTCTCACATGGGAAGGAGCTTGCCAAACACAAAGGACTCTTATTTATTAATTGTGTTCAAAGCTGCTTTCAGGAAAATAACCGTTCTTGAAGATGGCTACATTGAGATCAGGCCTTCTGAAAGAAATTTGGTGTAATGAAGATACGCTGTCAGCTGTATAAGAGGTGTTGTGACACAGATCAAGAGGGATAACTTCTTCCGGATGAGAAGGTTTTCGAGAGTTCTCAGGTCTGCAAGGATAGGTCTGTCTGACACTTTGGACCTCATGGAGCCAGAATCTGTTTTCCTGTTAACTTTTGCAGGCAGATGCTATGGGATTTGTTCATTGGGATGATTTTATTTGGGCCTTTTCCTCTTTTATCAATGCGATTAAAGGATCAGAAATAACAGGGAAGATTAAATGGTGAAGATGCCAAACCAAAGGGCTTATCCTCTTAGTGTCTGAGCTTTGACCCATGTATTTAAAAGGGAGAAGGAATGAATGAGAGACTGTTACTAAGAGGAATTAGTTTGTGCCCCTGGAGACCTGTCCTGAGACTTGCTGCAAAGCAGTCAAAGCCATTCAGTCCTCCCCTCTAATGCTGTAGTTGCCAAACTCATGATAAGTTCTCTTCTCTATGAGTGCACCTTTGGCTCCTACTCTACTAAATCAACTTGCTTCTAAGATTTCACAACTCATGTTTTGCTCTTCTGGAGGGAGGTGAGTATTCTGTTTTGTATGGGTCATGTGTAAGGAAAGCAATGCAGTGTACGAAATGTCAGAAGGCAGAGAGTTGTATTGCAGCCCAAAATCCAGATTGAAACCCAACCTGCTGGCGACAGTGCAGGAACTCTCCAGGCAAGTGAGGGGTCCTTGTATAGCCTGGGCCAGTACCTTCTGGAGAGAACCAGCAGAGCTGTTGCTCTTAGCTTGAAAGTGATCTGTAGATTGTTTTTCTTATAGTTTACTTTTACTGGATGGTTGGTTGTTTTGTTTTGTTTTCAGGGATAGTATGAAAGGTAGTCAGGCTTACTTAATATGCCCATGTGTTGAACTTGAGACTGTATGGAGCACTTGTTTAAATCCCTCTGGTATGCTTTTTGTCCTGCCCCAGATTAACTGAGGCCAGGACATCTAGCCTTATTACTTTGGCTTACCATCTACTACTGTTCCAATAGGAATAAATGTTTTCTTGGTCTTTGTTAGTACCAGATGGTACAAAACACCATAGAGCTTAGGTACTGTTTTTATTTTGGATGCTCTGACAAC
This sequence comes from Pluvialis apricaria, assembly GCA_017639485.1. NCBI lineage: Eukaryota > Metazoa > Chordata > Aves > Charadriiformes > Charadriidae > Pluvialis > Pluvialis apricaria. The sequence goes on from CM030024.1 coordinate 6,559,457, forward strand.
AAAATTTAACCACTATAGAAATCTTCCTTCGTTGCTAAAGATGTACCAGGCTGGTGAAGTATTTCTGGGTTGTCAGCTTGGAGCAGTATTCCACTTTTCCAGCCTGGGTTTCATTGTCGGGAGTGGTTAAGTGCTATTCCTGATTCTGATGCACAGCCCTGTGCTGTGGAAAAGGAAGAAGGCCTAAACAGTGTTCCATTGCTTTGTAGTTATGTTTTGGAGTTTTGGGGGTTTTGGTGTTTTATTTTTTAATCATTGCACTTCTGATGCCTAAGACCTTGTGGATTACCCTTTCAGACTGCCTTTCTGTACTGCCTTTGGCAACAGTTGCTGTTTTGCTTGCTTTCAGTTCTGAAGACTTAACTCTGTTAAGTTTGAACGCTTCCTTTTGACTTAGTGCTTTAGCTTCTTCATCTTCAAACCTTGTCTGCTCATCTAACTTTGCCTCAAAGAGGCCTGTGTGAATTTTTTTCACTTGATCATATTTCTTTTGAGGTCCATGTCCCCCTTTTCAGCTACCAGAGGCAAGAGTGTGTTAGTCTTTACATCTTCTGCAGAGAAGAATGTTCTGTTTTGCTCATATTCTTGATTTTCCTCTGCTCTTCCCTGTGAAACATTTAGGCATGCTTATTATGAAAGAGATTGTGTAGCATGAAGTAGTTTCAGTGATTCCTGGAAAATAATGCTGCCATTTTGTCAAGAAAACACACGTGAAGTTCTTTGGGATCCTTCTGGATAAAGTACTGTATGCTTATTACTTTAGGGCTGCCAATGCATTACTCTCCGTTTGACCTGAACAACTGGGCCACCCGTGTGCCAAAAAGATTGAAAAACAATGGACTTTGCTACTGTATGCCTGAGGTCTCCTGTGTTTTCTTTAAATGTTGTCCTCGCATTCCTTTAATATGTTTTACTTTCTCCTGAATTTGTGTCGGTTTGGAGCTTGAGATTTAAGGGTTAAAGGTAACTATCCTATTGGCAGTGCTTTCCTCTTAACTACCACTCAAGCTTTCTGTATCAAAATGAAATTAAATGAGCTGCTTATCTGGACACACAAGTGGATGTCCTTTTCTCTGCCTTCTCCCCAGATAATAAATTTATCTTTGGCTGCTTCTGGTAAAGTTATTATAACTTTTGCTAAATTATAGCTCTCGCAATAATGTGTCTTTAACTTCTTTAGTATCAAGTGGGGCAGCTGTATTCTGTGGCAGAAGCCAGTAAAAATGAAACTGGTGGAGGTGAAGGAGTGGAGGTCCTGGTTAACGAACCCTACGAAAGAGATGGAGAGCGTGGGCAGTACACACACAAGATCTACCACTTACAGAGGTATGTGAAACATTTTATTACCAGGGTCGGGCAAGGTTCCTTGGGCAGGAGGAACTGGAGGAAGATGCAATAGGGTTGCAGTGACTGTAGATCGCAGATTGTGTAAAGGCTGAAAGACATTTTAAGACAGGAGTGTAACAGTAGCTGGCCCATGGTACAGCTACAAGTGAGCATCACTGGTACACCTGTGTGCCCCTGTAAGCGTGGCTGTTTTCCCAAGAAAATCTGGCTCTGAGCTCTTCAAAGCAAATACAATTCTGTTACCCTGTATTTTGATACTTGAATTTGGCTAAAGAGCAAAATGCTTTCTAGATTTCAACCTGTTTTCAGCCTCCTTTTTTCTTCTTCTTTTTTCTTTAATTTTATTGTGTTAAGAAAGTTTAGATTAGCCTGTCCAATTCAGCAGTCTCTAGAAATCATTGTAGTGGGGGTGAGGAGAACCCCACCAACTCCACCAATACATCTATTTGCAAGACTCTAGTGTCTGCATTTCAGGTGATATTCTGCCTGTCTCGGAGTGTCTGGGCCATAGCTCTCGTTACATATAGTTCTTATCAATGCCTTCCTTCCTATTTCCAAATTCTGCAGCAAAGTGCCAACATTTGTGAGAATGTTGGCCCCTGAAGGAGCTCTGAATATACATGAAAAAGCATGGAACGCCTATCCCTACTGCAGAACTGGTGAGTGCGTGGGGAAGGACTGGGGATTGCTGGCTTTTTGGTTTCTTGGGGGCGGGGGGAGGGGTATAAGGGGATAATGAAGGAGGTAACCAGTAGGGAAGCTGTTCCAGCTCTTATCTTAGATTTCTGTCCTCTAAGCCCTTTCTGCGGTCACGAAAAGCAAAATACAGTGTTGTGGAGTTAAAAGAAGTGCCCTTGTCTGATGTGCTGCTAATGAATGACAGTGGAAGAGAATAGACCAAGAAATGGATGTTAGTCCTACTAAAGGAACAGATGTGTAACACGAGTGAAATGAATGTATGAGGGATGATTTTATGTACTCAAGCACAGCATAGCATGGTGGGGAAAAAAATGGAAGATGCAGGAAGGGAACAGGGAAGATCTTCATTGCCTGTTGCTTAGTGCAGTTTGATGGAAGCAAGTGTTACGCGATTGATATTTGCTCAGTTGCACGATCTGAGGTTAGTAAAGCTTGAACAGGTAATGCGGACACATTTGACACAGATATCCAAATCTCATCCAACAAGCCTAAAGTGAATCCATCTGTAAAGTCTGGGGTGAAGCTGTGGAAGCTGTGCAATGTGGTGAAATAACGTCAAACTCATTTTCTACAGGAGTGTTTAGTATCTTATTTACTTACTGAAGTTATCAGCCACAGTGTTTAACCATTACTGTTTTTGTGGTCTTTGTTGCTGTAGGAACTGCAAATTTGACTTTGCCTCCAAATTTATGTAGTATTTTTGGCTGTGCTTTATGCTGTTTGTATCTTTGAAGGATACATTTTCTGCTATTTGGTAGTGGTACAGTTGCTATGGAAACTGTAAACTGAAAAATTCCAATTGTTCTTGAAAATATAGAAAAACTTATTTTTCAACAATTTAAGAGAATTTTAAATGAAGTGTTTTAAAGAAGGAAAAATATTTGCAGTGGGGGAGGATAACATTACTTCAATACGTGAAATTACATGCAGCAGTCTAGTGGAATGGATATTTCAAATACAAAATTCAGATATTGTCATAATCAACTACAGGATAAGTTTTTAACATGTCACATAATTCAAGATGCTGAAGCAAAGTTATTTACAACCTTTCTCATTTTTATGCAGTTTCCTTGCTGCTTATTAGTTAAATTAGCTAGTAAATGTCTAGTTTATTTCCATTTTAAGTACACTGAACTGGTTTAAACTCAAACAGTTCTTTCATTAATTCTTTAAATTGTGGAAACAGATCTAAGTTGACTCCAGTAGGTTTTGTTAGACGTAATGCGTTGCTGTGTCTTCCTCCTCTTTTTCTTCTCCACCGATTTCTGAAACAAAGGTACAGAGTTAGCTTGTTTTGTCACCCTTAGCTGCTTATCCTTCAGTTACACACTGCTAAAATTCTACTTAAGTGGAAAAAATGTGATACTAAAATCAAGTATGAGGCTTTGCACCACAGAAATAAAGACATTTCAGATTTTGGTATGCTGGAAATGATAACATAACAAACAAAAAAATCCTCAACTGTAATAAACACCAATATAATATGAGATAAAGTGCTTTGTTGTGGGGGTTGGAGCAGAAGGCAGTTTTTATGCGGAGGCTGACAAATCTGTTTAAAGAATCTGCCAGCCTGACGTGAGTCAAGAAAAGCTCAGAAAAGTTGCTGAAACCTTCGCTTGCTAGTACTGGGCAGGAGGGAAGAACGCATGTATGTGCTGTAGGCTGCCTTGTGCCTTATCATTTTACTTTGGGACATGCTCAGATATTCTGGTTGTACGTGAAAAGACTTGGATGGCCTCACGTGAATCTTTGTGCAACACAAAAAGCCATGCTGGCTTTGAGTCCTCTCACTAGAGCTTGAAACTTAAGAGCCAGGGAGGCAGTAAGAACTAAACCCGGTTTGCCTGTGTAGGAGTTACAGGTACTTCTGCCTGTGCCCTCCTGTACCATGGTGATATTAGCATGCTGCTCTCTGGACCACTGCTTATTTGCATATCAGCTATCGCACAGAACCTTTTAAGTTTGAATAAAGCAGTACTTTTAGTTAACTGTGCATCATGGTATTTTTTTTAATTATACGAGCTTATCCTTCTTACCTTTCGCTGTGTCTCCTCTGAGAAGCTCAATTATTACTTTAATATGCATATTATATGCCATTATCAAAGAAGCACTGCAGGTTGAGGGAATTTTAATGCCTAGCTTATAACTTCCTGCAATTTTGCACACTTGTTTGTGCTGTAATATGTTGGTTTAATGTACTTTGAATGGGAGCCTTGCTTTTCCCCTTTGAGACTATGATCTGTAAATGAGATTGTCGTCGTATGTATTTACAACTTCTACAGTAAAAATGAAATGAGGATTGCCTAATAGTTATAACCGTGGGCTGGTGCCAAGGAGAACAGTACTCTTGGTTCTTTTCTGCAGTCTGACTTAAGTATTAATGTTGCTTAAATGTTTTTAGAAAAGCAATTTGATGTGTGTTCCACTCTTCTGGGTGTCAGCATGAATGCCTGCGGCCAAATGTCAAGAAATTGAGAAGTTATAACTGCAGCTGAAATGTGTAGGAGTCGCTGCTGTAACGCCTCAAGTGCAGGCCGTAATTTGTAGCAAGCTGAGCATCTAAGTTTTAATGGACATTTCTAAAGAGATTAATTTATTTGCTTTACAAATGAGGAGTCTTCCCCACAGAGAAGAAATTAAGAAGGTGAAGAAACTTGTTTTAAGGCAGCTGTGTAGTCATGGTGCATACTCATGGAAAAGCAGTTTGTCATGGGAAGGTGGGAAGGCTCTGGTTTATAATTACTGCTGGTTTATTCATCATTTTGTGTGGACTAGCAGGAAAAAACTCCTTGCAGAAACGATGAAATGTTCTTGGAGATGAAAGTCAGCCTTTTAAAAATTAGCCTCAGTTCTGCTTGCTTGTTCTCTCCCTCCTCCACCCCAACATGTCAGTCTAAATAATTAGCCTTCTGTAAATTACTGTAAAAAGTAATTTTCAAATTGTTAGGGGTTTAGAGCAGTCCAAGGCCCGGCAGTAGACAATTAAGGTAACTGGATGTGCATGTTAGATGATAAGGGATGGTACTGTCTACAGGGTGCTGGGTTGGAAACTCAGGAATTGGAACAGTCCCTTTAAAACAGAATTGCTTCTTAATAAAGCCTTTATGTTAAACTTCAGAACAAACCAGCAAAGTTCAACTCTAGCTTCAGACGTCCTTATTCTTAGAGCAGAATTGCTAACATACTCTGATGGCTCAGGTAGAACAGATGCTGACTGTTACAGGATCTTTAATTGCTTTTCTGTGTTGAATAATTGAGCCTTACTATCCAGGGAGTTTAGTTACCATGAGCAGTGGAGATGCAGAGGGTCTGGTTACCGCATGCAGGAGCGATGAGGTCTGCACTGGCCTGAAATCCAGCATGTGTTTGCTTCAGAACTATGGAGAGGTTTCTTATCTGCAAGCTGAGAAAGGATTGGTAAAATGCCGTCAGCTGAACATACTTATTCCATCTTCTCATCCAGCTGGCTGGAGTCCAGAGAGCAGAAGTGGCAGTACATAATTAATTGCTGCTCCTCTGGGTTTCTCCAAGTCTGAGAATTTCCAGAGGAGAAGGGGGTGAAGTTAGCTGGTTTTTATCAACTTCTAGGGCTTTTTCCTCTGTAGTATCAGCAGTCTCCTGGGAAGCTGAAGTTGTCCCTGTTTTGCTGATAGTGGGAGGAGGGCGATGGTGGCTGTACATTCTTTTTCCACTAAAGTACTGTATCTCTTTCTTTTCATGTGTTGATTTCTTGGACCAGTTATTACAGTAAGTATTGCTTTTACTGATGATCTATGGAAGCATGTTTAATGTCTGAAATGAAGCATTCTGGGTATAAGAAGCTCTTTAGCTTGAGCTAAAGGTACTTTAGCTTTTGTCATTGTAAGATCATGTAGACTATACCCCTTACCAACAGTGGCATGTCCACAAACACTTGGTAACTAGGGACAGAGATTCTTTCTTTACTGCAGCAATGCTCAGCTTTACAAATGGGAATGTACCATTGTCTAGATAAACTGATTAAAAGAAAGTTAGCTCATGTCATTATGTCCCTTTGAGTAATCTGTCTTCTGAATTTGATATTTCCTTTTTACATGCTCAGTGTTTCGCTGGCTTGTGCTTTTGTTTGTACTCCCTTGAGGGAGGATAGGGTTACCTTTGGAAGTCCTTTTCTACTCACAGTAATAATGAGAAATGGAAAGTTTTTTTGCTTACTTGGCAGAACTGTGCTTCTTGTCCATTCCCTTTCCAGTGTCCAAAGCCCTAAACGCATCAGTTGAATATTGTCGTTCATTTGAAGAGTTGCATCCAAATAAGTACTTTGCGCTAGAACAATAATCTCTTTGAAAAGACAGTTTCTATCTAGTTAACTTAGGTTATCCCTTCAGAACTCTAGAGTGGCAGATATTGTCCTTTAAAGAAAAAGCTATTTATAAACTCTAAATTTCTCACTAAATCAACGGAACTTATGTTTTTTCAGTGAACAACTTGTGGTTTATTTGATCTTGCATATTTAGTGATCAAACAATTTTGCTAAAAGCAATATGTTTACAGATAATTCTGAAGTTCCCTAAGTCAAACCCCAATCAAGTTATAATTCTTTGAGTTGACTTTCCTAATGCTTATCTAGCTAATAAGATGACAAGTTATGTATCCAAAGAATAACAAGAAACTTTATTTTAATGACAGAATGAGTATATGAAGGATGACTTCCTGATCAAAATTGAAACCTGGCATAAATCAGATCTTGGAACACAAGAGAATGTAAGTACTCGTGTCGTATTTTATTCATCTCTTGAATGTCACAATGCTGCTTTCTCTACTAGATAAGAGGATTACTGTGTGGAACTGTCTATTTGCTGTGTTCCTGGATTTGCAATGCTTATTGCACTAGCAAGGCAGAGACTCCCTCGTGTTGGCTTTTCATATATGCTGAATAAAATTGTCCCTCAAACACTTGTTCTGTGTGAGCACCTTTCCTTCTTTAGAAGATCTCGTATTGTGTGTTTACCATGGTGTCCTCTCTGTATGTGGAAGGGGAACGCTGGGTGTCTGCATTTCCATCTGTTTTTTTTACAATCTTAGAATGGGAGTGTTTTGTAGTCAAATCGGTTATGTTAGTCTTGTACTTTCACTGCAGGTTCATAAACTGGAGCCAGATGTATGGAAGAATGTAGAAGCTATTTATATAGACATTGCCGATCGGAGTCAAGTACTTCCCAAGGTATGGTAGGTGGGTAAGAGCTACCTAGTGTGGGAGGCCTTGTGCTAAAAGAGGGATAATGTACAAACTGTGTCCCCAGGGATGGTCACAGGTAACAGGACAAATGAGAGGATTGGAAGAGGAGGACAGGCATTCCTTAAAAGAGTTTTAAGCAATCTAGAGGAAGAGCTCTTTTAAAAGCTATGTCAATGCTGTCTGTAAAATGCCTTGCTTGGCCTTACAGTGCATGTAACACTGTATATATGTAGTTCTACAGCACTGCAGCTGATTATAATGCTTGAATAGCAAGAAATGGCACCACCCTTTCCATACAGGATCTTTTTTAAACTGCCTCCTTTTTGAAACTGACACATGGCTTCACAGGTGTATCTGGAAATCATGTAGCTAATACTTTTTTTTCTAAGAATCACTGCAGTTACTGTAAGAAACGAAGAGATGTTTCTGTACTGTACTGGAAAAAAACCCCAACTATATAAAAATGGAATGTTGTTTGAGTTTCCCCACTTAGTAATTCTGATAACATTCAAATATGGCTAATTTATCTGTTCTCAAACTTGGCCTTGGGTATTAAACTGGAACTAGTTTCTTTCCAACAAAGATGAATTAGTAGAACATGAGTAGCATCTGATTCTGATAGGTTAGGCAGGTACTAAGCTGTATCTGCAAATAAAAACTACTCTGAATTAAATGCTGAATTAAATTCACCTGGAGCAGAAGACTCCTGAAGAAGATGCTACCAATTGATCACTTCTGGCACTGAACCGATGATGGTTTGAGTTTGTTTTCATTTTAATTGAATTGGGGGTAGGAGTAGAGTACACACCGCACTCTTAATGCAAGATGCAGGAGGGGAATGCTGCAAATTATTTCCTGTGCAATAGGCGGCATAACTGGTGCCTTTTTCATTTTGGTGGTACTGTGAGTTTTACAGTACTTGTCCTCTAGTATGGAATATGTGAGCATTGTACTGATAGAGTGCTGGGGAAAATACTAGATACTGCAGCTCCAGAGAGCATAGCTATTTTCTGCAGCAGCAGTGTTTAGCTCCCAAAGAATGAGTGGTTACAGGAAACCTATCTTGAGGGTTTAGAGATCTTCTGATAGTCTTACCCCAAAGGAGTCCTTACAAAGGTCATATCAGTTTGTTACCACTTCTTCACATAGGTCTAGGACACAGCACAGGGGGGAGAAATATGTTTCCTTGAAGAGTGCCTGACCTAATGTTGAAGTCTGAAACCAGTAGCTCTTAAGAAGGCAGTTAGAGGTTAGTCTTTGTCCACCAGAAAAATAAATCCTTTCTGACAGTGAGCAGCTGGGTAACAGTAGGATAATTTGTGTTTAATCTTGTGTCCTATCTGTCCAATAGGATTACAAGGCAGAAGAAGATCCAGCAAAATTTAAATCTGTCAAGACTGGACGTGGACCTCTGGGTCCCAACTGGAAGGTATGTCTTGCATGAGTTCAGGAACTGTATCAGACTGAAGTATAGATACTGGAGCTTGGAGCCAAAGGTACATATGTAAAACATTGGATTCACTTCTGTAGAAGGAAACGCAGAACTCAACTGGTGATCTGCTCTGAAGTTAAAGGAAATGTAAGAGTTTGATACAAATGGATGGAGTGAGTTCCAAGAAATCGCCAGAGCTGTCTGGTGTTCAGCCCAAGGGTTCACCCAAGAGAATTCAAGGATGAAATAGCTGAATTACGAGCAGCAGTGTTTAAACTTTCACTTAAATCCTTGGAATCTGAAGACTCTAGAAGTGCAAATATGATACCGGTCTTTAAAAGGGACCCTAAATGGGATCTGGGGAGCTCCAGATATCCAAGTCTGATCTCTAGCATTCAAACTTAGTAGAAGCTGAGGCTGATGTGATTCATTTGGGAAGAGTGGATATGGCTCCTGTAAAAGGAAGTAGGAAAGTCTGCCTTACAAACCTTGTGGAGTTTTCTTTAAGGCTGGATAATTATGTGGATGACTTAGATGATATAATCTATTTCCAAAATGTTTTAGATAGGGACTTTGTCAAAAGACTTTTAAGGAAACTAAGTAGCCATGGCATAACAGTGAAGATACTGAAAGACATAAATTTAACGGAATTAAAAATGGAGAACCAAGGAGAGGAAGGAATGATCCATTCTCAAAATGGAGGGAAGGCCACCTGTGGAGGAAACTAGGGTCTACTTTCATCATGCTCCTAGGTGTGAGCAAAGATGTGACAAAACCTGTTGATAAAAGATAGGCAAGGTGTGAGGATGCACGACGATTGTGAGGAATTGTGGAAAGACTTCAGAGTTGTGACTGAAGGAGGTGCTTTCCTAGAGGCATTTGACCTGAGTCCTGATGTCAATATTTTGGTGTCTTTGCAGAAGGAGCTGGGGAAACAGACAGATTGTCCATACATGTGTGCTTACAAACTGGTAACAGTCAAGTTCAAGTGGTGGGGTCTGCAAAATAAAGTTGAGAACTTTATACAGAAGGTAAGTTATCTCTTTGGTGGGGAGAGATGTGGGAATGAGGCCTGTTTCATCTCCCACCTGCTTTAGCACCTCAACTTCTTCTAATAGTGTATCCTGCCTGGAGATACTAACTTGAAACCCAGTCATGTCAGCTCAGGTGATACAGTCAAGGCCTCTGCCTGATATACTGCAGTCAGTTAAAGCTGGATTCAGTTTGCTGCTAATCCAAGGGCAGGGCGGGCTGATTGTTCTGTGAATTGGCTACTGAACCATTTTCACTTTAATGTGCAAAGGTAAACTGGCTGTATTGTGTTGTTTAGTAGATCAGCCTGAGAATTGCAGTCATCTGGTAGTTGATTTGTGAATTATGAGATGATGCGTGTGTACTAGGGTTATTTTGGTCAGGGGCAAGACATGTTTTTGTGGGAGATAGCTAAACTTCGGTTATCTGATCCTAATCAGCTGAGGATCTTTCTGGCAAGTCCTAGAGCTCTAGTCATGTTTTCCTCTCCTAGTCTGCTGCTTGAAAAACCCGTGTTAAAAAATAAGCAGATGGTGGGGAAACTTCATTAACTTAAAACATGAGTAATTGGTATCCTGAAAAGAGCTTTTTCTGTGGCAGAGGTCATAACCCATGAACTGCAGCGGGATGCAGTACTGGGAATCAGTACATGCAATTTTCCAGGCAATGCTGTGTTCATAAAGTGCTGATGACTTCAGATCATGGCGACTTTTCAGTGGTTAATATTGATAAAACTACAGTGCTGCTTCTGCAAAAGCAATTCTTTGGTGATATAATCTGAAGAGAACTCTAAGGTGGCATGACCATGCTGCTGCAGGATTTCAAATACCTGTAACAAAAGCCCTGAACAAAGCAGTGTCTTGAATCCCTTTCTCTTTATGAGTGTCTCTTCTGCTACACGTTTGCGTCAAAGTAGTCGAGCTGCTTTTGATGAGAGCAAGTTATCAGATGTGAAACCATAATTGGTAAAACTGAAGTGTCCTTCCTTAATGAGAACTTTCCAAGAGGCATTGTATACCCCTGTCTAATAAAATGATTTTTGTCTAGCTTATCTCTTATAAAATGGAAATAAATTGCTCCTAACTTGAAGTAGCTTGTGCACATTAGTTACCTCTGCTGAAAGTTTTTCAGCTGTGGAAAACAAGTTTAGGCTTTTTTTAGGTCACTGCAAAAGAAAAAAGCAAGATAGGTACATGTCAACGCTTTACACTTGCTAACCTCCAGTTTTTCGCAAGTCAAGGATTATTTTAAAAATAATTTTATTCTGTTTCTCCTTTTTTCTGCACCTTCGGGCCAACTATCCTGCTCTAAGTAAACCCAACCTGGACCACTTTATTCAGTCAGAACAATACTGTCAAATCAAAGGAAATTAGTAAAGCATTCACTAATTCTTTCAATGTACTGTGCAGGCTGCTGTTTAAGCTTTTAAAAAATGCATTTCTCCAGGGATTCAAGGCTCTAGATAATCTGTTAAAAGAACAAAAATTAGCTAGCTCCAGTTTCCAATTGTGGCAGCTACATAGAAGGGTGGGTGAGGGAACTGATTCTTCAGTGTACACACCTCTGAAAATTGTTATGATCCGGTTAGATCCGTATTAATTGTCCTATGAGTAAGCTCGCTTGTATGTTTTATTCCTCCTCCTTTTGCAGCAAGAAAAGCGTCTCTTCACAAACTTCCATCGGCAGCTCTTTTGCTGGCTTGATAAGTGGGTTGATCTGACTATGGAGGACATTCGTAGGATGGAGGAGGAGACCAAGAGACAGCTGGATGAGGTCAGTGGAAAAGCAGGGCAGGTGTGGGTTGTGTGAGAAACTGTTTCTATCCAGTACGGTAGAGAGAGGAAAGACTGCTGCATTGTCATAGCATTGTGTGTGTTGTCCACCTGCTATTTAGGTCATGCTGCTTGTGGTTTGAATGATTGGCTGTGACTCCTTTGTGCTGGCATCTCCTTCTAATCATTATGGACTGCTTCTGTTTGTTCTTGGGCCAATAAATGTATTGAACCGCAGGTAATGAGGGTATGAGTAGCAATGATTCATTTACCGCTTTAATACCTTCTATTAGCTTTTACCCAAAGCTGAATGGTCATTTTTGTCCTCGTTAGTTTCCAAAAAACAGTTCAGTAGAAGGATTTTTAGCTCTAAGTATTATAAGCAGGTAGTGGGGGTATGTAACAGGGTTCTTAACATGAGAAGCACGAATTTGGTAATAATGAGTACATTGTTCCATGATTTGTCCTGCACTGCACTCTTTTCTTCCTTCATGCCTCAGGATATTCCATTATAGTATCATGTACACTCTGCCCTTTGGATCATGGTTCCAGATCCCTAGCAGACCTGTAGCTTAACCAAAAATGGTGCCTGCATGTGCATATTCACAAAAACTGATTTGGGACACTCAGATATCATCAGTGTCTTACATAAAGGAGGTAGCCTAATGTGTTCCATACCAATAAATTTTGAGATAATGTCATGTGAGAATCAGTGCTTCAATAGTGTTTTCTCTTTCAGATGAGAGAAAAAGATCCAGTGAAAGGAATGACAGCTGCAGATGACTAACATGACTTCTTCCTTGTGCACTGTAGGTATCAAGAAAGTTTGACAAAACTCTGTATTGCTCTATTTAGGAGAAAAAATACATTTGGGTAAGAAAGGATCCCGTTCATAGCTTCTGACAGGCAAATCTGTGGCATTAATTGTTTTTTATAATGGACAGGTCGACAAGTGAGTTTACTGTCTTGTTTCAAAACTATTCTAAAGAAACGTCTGAGTGAAAAGTGTAAGAAAAATGTGTTAGAGCATTTTGTAGACTTTACTGATATTCTTATTTCTGTTCTGCATGTGTTACTTTCCATGACTCGCAGAGAAACTTTTGTCAGCCCCAAAAGAATAAGTTGTACCTGCAAATACTTAGAATACATTTGGAAACTGAAAATTCGTTGCAAGTATGCTTGGAATGTATTTCTCGCACAATTTCTTAACAGTATTTACCAATGGGCCAAGGCCTGGAGCAACACTTGCACATTGTGGAAGCAGCAATGACAATTTTAAAGCTTTTGACTTGTTTTCATCTTATTTTGCTATAAGTATGGTGACTTGGCAGGGGAGGGACTATTGTACTGGAGAGCATATATGCATTTGCCATTGTTGGCCAAATCCCTAGGCTGTATTCTAGACAGCGTGCTGAATGGTAACGTGTAAGCAGTGCTGAGAATGTTGAACCTTATTCTGTTAAACTGTGTAATCAGTTTGGGGTTTGGTTTTGGTGGATTTTTCTTAGATGCTGTACAAAAATGTGATATAGTATTAGGGAAGTAAAAAGGCAAGGAGAAAGAAGAGATTGTCCAGTTATGTAGAGAAGTCCAAGTTATTAGCCACAACTTTTCTAGGGCACTAAAACGCCACCCTAGCTATCCTTGGAAAGAATGGGGTTGGACAGAACCACAGCCTTTTCAAGAACTGACTGTTTACCTCTGCTACCTCCTCTGTTATCTGCTGGTTGTTTGGTGGTAAATGGGGGAACACAAGGTGAGGGAGTGTCTGAAGGGGGTGTCTTCTGATAGATATATTTTCATTTCTAATGCAAGTTAAACCTTTTTAGTTGCCTCTTCATTCACGTTTCCTCTGTTCTTAGAGAACTGAGTTGGTGGTCTTCTCAATTGTATTGTAGCCTCTGGACTTGAAGATTGTTTAAATTGCAATTTCTGTTTGTCATTTTTAGGCTATGTTGGAAAGTCTGCTCCGGATTAGTGCTGAAATGTAATGATGCAGTGGTGTATTGCCATTGTCTGCACTGGTGACAGTGTCTCACGTCTGCTTTCTGAAGGTTCAGTCTGACACTGCTTCTGGCACACCGCTTTCCAAAGTGGTTCTAAAATGTTTTCCTGTTATCTCTTTATTTTAGTTTGCAAGACAGTCATCAGGAAGGCCCGGGGAATCCACACTCTTGACTGACGGACCATCTCTGGATCAAGCCTTTCTATATCCAATCGGCAGGCGATTTTAAATCTCCCATAGCTAATTCTAGATGCCCCTTAATATTGTGAGCAAATAAACCGTCTGGTACTAAGCACTCCAATGTTAGCACGTATATGAAGGAGGTAGCTCCTTGGAGACGTGTGACTTAGAGATCGCTGTATTTACGACTCCTCCCTCCATTTTTTTTTCATTGTGTTCAGACCAATTTCCATGTGGCTCTGTTTGATTTCCAAGTGACATTTTTAGCTAAAATAGTCTTGTGATGTGGTGACTTAGGTTTTTTTTTTTTCTTTTTTTCCAAGTGGGATAAACTGCCACCTTTGTTCTTGCCCAGCCCTTCACCATTCTTTGAATGTCTATTTGGAGAGGGAAACTGTCAGTATTTTAGAGTGCAAAACTATTCCACAAAATGCTGTGCTCTGATCCTTGCTTCCAGGGTAAGAAATTTAATGGCATGTAATCTGAATACATAATCAGGAGCAGCCAGATATAGTTCTTGGTCTGCAATGAATCATGATATGTGGCCTCTGCACGGCATTACTTTGTTCTGTCTTAGCATACATGAATTAAAGACTGCACAGAAGCTGCTGCATTCGGTGTCCCCATGCTAGGACCTTCAGCACGTAACTGTTGAGTTTCAATTTAGTGGTACATGGTCCCTTTGGCCTGTGTAGCTATGTTGTCCTTCAGCTGTGTGCGTCAGTCTTACAAAATCATTATGAAAAGTTGCTTGACAGATGTTGCAACTTCCTGGTTATTTACTAAGACTTCCCATAACTTACAAAGCTAAAATTATTTTGACCAATAATAATGTGATTCTCCCTGGACAAATTGGAATGTAGCAAAAGCTGGTGTACAAGTGAGGTCTTGGTGTCTGATTATATCCAGGTGCCTGGGTTGGTGGTTCTGCTCAGCAATAATACTCTTCCCATTTCAAGACTGACTGAAATATCTCCTTTCATGCTATAAAAAAGCCACCTGCAGTTGTTTTCTAGGATATCTGTCACTTATTATAAATCACAAAGGATACTTTAAACAATGTAAAGAGCTCTGGTTATTTAATGAACTCAAATATTTACTGTAACTATCCTTGTGTTGATATCAGCTTTAGACAATCAAATAAGCAGAACAGAATCAAAGAAATGTTGCTTTATTAAATACATATGAGAAAAAAACCCAATTTTTTTGCTTATGCCTAAGGCCCAATGTTTGATTTTTTTCCTGGTAGTAGTCACTTCATTTTCCGCTTCTGTATTTGGTGGCAGTAACACGAAATACAGAATGCCAAACACAGTCGTGGGTGTATCGCCACTTTTGAGGAGTCGTCTTGGCATTCTGTAATACATCCGACTCCTTCAGCCCTTCACATTCCTGCAAGCAGGAGATCCTGAAATGATCCCGTGCCGGGATCTGAACTGTTTTCAGTGCAAGGGAAGATGAGGCATGCTCTGGAGGGAGAGGATGGCGTTTGGTTTCTGGGGAGGGGGCAGTTTATCCCTTTATTTTTAGTTTGTTATTTTGCCTTACTCATGTCTAAGTGCAATAAGCTCTGAATTGTACCAGTAACTCTGGCAGGCTCTTCTCAGTGACCTCAGATGGTTTTGCGGGGTGGGGTTTGAGGGATTTTTAGCAATCTCACCAGGCAGAAGTAAAACAAATTTGTTGTAAAATAGGTGAAGAAACTAAATTTTAATCTGTGAGGCTATTTGGGACCAGGATGTTTCATGGCATCTTCTGTAGCTGTTCAAGAAGTATCATAGGAGTGTAGGGCCCCACTTAGAGTTTGTTCAGTTTAAAGTATTTTTAACTGAGAATTTATGCACTGACTTCCGTTTGTCGGTTATGTTTTGAGGGATTCTTACACTTGAGGACAACCTGAGAATACACATAGCATACTTGTTCTTTCAATTTGTGTTATCCAAGAGGCTTTCTGTCCGATGACACTAATCGCTATGGAAGCAGATTGTAACATTCCACTGTGCAAACCCTTTTTTTCTTTTTTTTTTTTTTTTTTTTGATCCTCTGATTTCAGAGTAAGAGCTTTTACACAAAGCTTTCCTGATTAGTGGAAAAACTGGGGGGGGGGGGGGAATAATAATAATGCAAGAACTCCAGCCTGAATACTTCCCCCCTCCCTGCCCCTTGCTTTTTTTCCTTCTGATTTAATCCACAGTGAAAGCATCCCTCAGCCTTGGGGTAGACAAATCCTACGACGACCGTTCAGTCTCGATGCTTGGTTCCTGCTAGTGAGCGTAGCGAATATCAGGCAGTGTTAATGACCTGGCTGTATTTTGGCTTTTGGTTGAGAGCCCCTCAGCCTGCTGGCTCCCAGCAGGGCGACAGCTGGGCTGTGGCTGTTGGGGGGCGATGGTCATGCCGTGCCCCAGCCCTCTCCCCTCACCCATGGGTGGGTTTGGGGACGATAGTTGTGCCCCGGCCCTCTTCCCCCCACTGCATCAGGTGGGTTTGGGGGGCGATGGTTGTGCCCCGGCCCTCTCCCCTCACCCACGTTGGGTGGGTTTGGGGAGCAATGGTCGTGCCCCGGCCCTCTCCCCTCACCACACCGGGTGGGTTTGGGGAGCGATGGTCGTGCCCCAGCCCTCTCCCCTTACCCACATTGGGTGGGTTTGGGGACGATGGTTGTGCCCCGGCCCACTCCCCTCACCACACCGGGTGGGTTTGGGGATGACGGTTGTGTCCTGGCCCTCTCCCCTCACCACACCGGGTGGGTTTGGGGATGACGGTTGTGCCCTGGCCCTCTCCCCTCACCCACATTGGGTGGGTTTGGGGATGACGGTTGTGCCTCGGCCCTCTCCCCCCACCACACCGGGTGGGTTTGGGGGGGTCCGAGGCTTGGATGTCGTCTCAAGGCCGGTTTGCTGGGGGTCTTGCCCCCCCTCCCCACACCGCACCTCTCTGGGTTCATCCCCGCTGGGCCTCCCCGCCATGTTCTGATGGGTTCATCGTGCTCTTTCCTTTGGCGACACACACTTTGTAGAATGGGTTAGATTATCTCGTTGTTTCTTTAAATGTGAGTTTGTGCCTTTTTTGTCTCCTAATCTTCCAATACCGGCATATTGGAAACGAAAATCTAATAAAATACTAGACAGAGCTCCGCGCCTCCGCCTCCTTTGTTGTGGGTGGTGTGGGGGGGTGGGGTGTGCAATGGCCGCCTGCGCGCGCCGCCGCGGTCCTCCCGCCCGCCAGGCGGCGCCCCCGCGCGCCGCCGTCCTTCCGCAGCCCGTGGTCCCGCCCCCTCCCTGTCACGCGGGCCAATGGGCGCGGGGCGCGGCCGGCAGCGGGCGCGTCGCCGCTGAGGGGAGCGAGGAGGCCCCGGGTCGCGTCGGGCCGGGCCAGGCCAGGCCGTACTGTCCCCTCCGTTGTCCCCTTTGTCGTCCCCTTTGTTGTCCCATCCGCCGTCCCTGACTGGAACCCCGGTGGCGGCGGTGGGGAGATGGAGCCTGCGGGCCCGGCGGAGCGCGGTGCCGTGAGGGAGCTGAGGTGAGCGGGTCGGGGGCGGCTCGGGGTGAGGCGCAGTTCTGAGGGACGGCTTTTCTCGGTACGGGAGAAAAGTAGCTAAGTCGTTGCGTAACGAGCTGAGAATTAGCGAAACTTGTGTTTCTGCTTATTAACAGGGAGTTATGCTAATTGGCGATGTTATGTAGTCGTATGGAATAGAGAAGAAAAGCTGATTTTCTGATTTGAAAGCGTCGGTACTGGAGGCGTTTCAGGGAGGCTTATTGAGTATTGTTTGGGTCCTCAGGACTTTCCAGAGACCTACTTAGGTTTAATGAGGGCAAGACCTACTGCGCTTGCTATTAATGTAGCTAGTGCCTCCAATTCCCCACTTGTCGCGAGGAGGAAGGAGCTTGAATAACTCTTTGGCTTCTTATTTTACGGTGTTTTTATGTTGTGTCTTCACGTTGTGTCTTCTGTGGCGATAAGTTGTGGTGTCTCTCCCTGTGGGCTCGGTTCGCTAGAGAAGTCTACTTAAAGGGTAGTTGAGTAGATGTCTGTAACAGGAAAATTAAAACAAAACCAAAACAACAAACACTAATATTTGCTCGAAGTTCTTAAAAGTCATCTTAACACAGTATTACAAACACTGTGACCCTAAAAAATTCTCTGCTGTTGAATCATTTTGGGAATCAGCGACACTAAATAAAGTCTTCAGTAGTTTGCTTGTATGTAGGAACATGTTTGCGGAAAGCTTGAGGCTGTGCTCTAGTGGTACTGAGAGCTTCCAGAATAGTTTGAGCAGTGTCCTCCTCCCTTTGGTGAAGGTTGTCTTTGTGGCATCCGATGAAAATCGGTATGGCGCTTGTCTCTCCTTACTGTGGGCAGTACTTGTACAGCCTTGTGAAGTAGTCGGGAACATCTGTAGACCTTTGGGACTGCATAATGCTGTAGGTTATTTGCTTTGCAGATGTATATACATTCCTCACTATGAAGTTTTTCCTGTGGACATAGTCATAACCTACAACGAAACTGAATTATTAAGGATGTTCTTGAAAATTTTGCAAGTATTTTTTCTTTTGGTGTAAATTCTAGCACTGCAGTCTTTCCCGTGTTCTTATCAGTAGTGTGGATACTGGGCACTTTGAGGAATTTAATTTCTGTTGATAATGACTGATGGCATCAATATTACTTCAGTTTTGTTTAATCAGATAATCGTCTTACGAAATTACTAACTGGAGGGAGTTCCCAAGTGATACATCTCTGATGGCAGAATTAGATCTGCAGCATACATACATCACCCCCACCCCCCCTGAAATATGTTCTAAAATAGCTTTTGGCTGACTTCAGTGCAGTCTTACAAAGAGAAACTATTGGTGAGAGAAATTATGGATCATTGAATTAATCTGGTGTGCAAGGTCACTTCCCAGTTCTTCCACACATACATTGTGTGTCACCTTGAGCAGGCAGTTGATTGGGGCATAAAATATCGCCCTAATAATGGGTGTATTGGTGGGATTCACAATTTAGCTGCTAGTGTTTATAGGATCCTTATAGGACCCTAAGGTGGATGAAAAATTAACAGCTTTTTTTTAAGTCTGTCTGATGTGTAACAAGACTAACAGTAAAGTGAATCCCTTTTTAGAAACTCAGATACTGAATTTACCATCTTATAAAAAACAACAGACAATCCTGTGGCATGTGAATGTTTCTGACAGTGCTCGAGAGGAGCAGTAGATTTGCTTGGTTTTGGTCAGAGTTTGGTCAGTTTTTTGCATGTTTGAGAGCTGGAGATTATATTTCTACTAGCCTACAGATGGAGGCACATGATTGATTCAAATCAACAATAAATTCTTTTAAATCTTGAGCTTGTAGAATTAACCACATTAAATCTATTATGAAGAAACAATTCACTGTGTGAGGTAGGATGTGATTGCAGCTTGTGTAACAACCCCTTCAGTGTGGTGGTAATGCTACAGGTTTTTTCAGCGTTGCAGCATCTACATTTGTCCTTTTGCGTTAGAAGCAATGCTGAATTTCACATGAGTGAAAACTTGATCTGGAAGACCCTTAGCTATCCGTTTCTTTTATACTTAGGATTTTAATGGACTAGTCCTTCTATTCTTTTGAGCAAATGGCATCCTTCAGTAGCGAAGATGCATTTCAAGACTCAGCAGCCCTCTCCCTAAACGATTTAGAAAGCCTGCACAACTTGCGCAGCCGTTCTGCAAGTCTCAGCAGCACAGGGTCCAGTGGCCGCTTGCAGCTCCGGCAACGAGTAGCCCAGCTTATGGCTTGTGTAGAGGACATCAGCTCGGATGATGAAATTCATGAAGAAGTGTCTCGCACTCTAGATGAAGCTTTCCTTATCTGGGGGAAAAAGCTGAAGGATAAGTGGCAAGAATTCAGGTTTTGTTCCCTCTAGTTGCTTGGTTTTGTGTTGTTGGTTTTGGGGTTTTTTTTAAATGCTAGCTAATAAATAGATTTCTGATTTACAAAAACTGACGGAAAATCTTTGTTTTCTGTAGACAGAAGTTCTGTGGGGAAATTAGATGCTCTTAGGGTTGGCTAACTGTTCCTGTTTAAATTTTATCGTTGGTTTTGTGTGATTTTTGTTTGTTTGTAGACTACACTTAGTTACCTGGAATGTGGGCACAGCTTCTCCACCTCCTGATGTCACTAGTTTACTTCAGCTCAATTCACTGGGCCCAACTATGGATATGTATGTTATAGGGTAAGTATATGTTAGAGAACTTGCTTTGTAAGTTTATTGCAAAACTGCTAAGCTTACTGGCTCTTACGGGGAGACTGTGCTAGGTGAATCACTGCCTAGATGGTGGTTTAACACTATTGCTAACAGAAGGTGGACTAGAGTTAGTGACTTAGAACAGAGATAATTTATAGCAAGAGAACCTTCTCTCCTTTCTGATGGTGTTTTGTGACAAAATACAGAATATCTTTTTTCTAAACGCACAAATTTATGGCTGCTGTTTTCTTTGTTGGCATGTAGGGGCATATTCATTTTGATATTAAAGTTATCCAAAATTTAGCACATTTTAAAGAAATAAGTGTAAGCTTATTAGGCATAATCTGCCATCATGTTTTCCAAATTTTCTTGGAATTTTAAAGACCTGGTAGTCAGATTATATGTCATAACATATCTGGAGTCTAACATTGTCTTAAACTCTGTCTTCAGGTATATGAGCTCCTTTAACTTTGCTTTTCTCGGTGTTAGATGTGTTAGACCTGCGGATGGGTTAAACTGCTTGTAAATGAGAAACTGAACAGCAAGAAATTTCTGACTTACACTGAGAGAGGTCTGTTAGGGTGTTGTGGTCTGTCTTCTGAAAAGGTTGTATGAATTCTGTCAAAACGAGATGATACAGTGTGAGTGATCTCAATGTATTCAGCTTACAGGAGGTGAACTCAAGAATCACCAATTTTCTGTCTGACTTGGCATTTGATGATCCATGGAGCATTTTTTTCATGACTGTGTTGTCTCCATTGGGATATATCAAGGTAATTGTTTACATCTCTTAAGTGCCACAGTAGTGAAGGAAAATGTCTTCCCCAGCTCCATTCAGATTTTTTTTTCCCCTCAAACTCCATAGAAGATAAGTTGATGGTGTTTTTTACAAGTGTCAGTCATTTCCATAGGTACACGTGTTTTAGAAGTGATTCTTCATCACACTTGTGTTTCCCTGGTTTGTTGATAAAGGCAATTTAAATTTTTCTATATTAATAATAATGTTCTTAATTTTAGCAGTAAAAATTGCACATATGTTTTTTCATTTCTCATTTGGAATAGTTGGGCAGTTTTGATACTTGCTGTTTGTCATGTAAGCTGCAAAAGAAGTTGTTCAGATATGCTGGCAATGGGCTGTGTAAGTGCTGCAGAACGATGTGATCAATAGAAAAATACTCCTGTTGTAATAAGAGTACATTCTCAAGGAACAGAGTAACAAAGGTTATTTAAAATGAAATGTGATGTAAACTTACACTCAACAGCGTATTTCTTGTGGCCACAATATCTCTATCTCTCTCTTGTTTGTAGAAAATTTTTTTGCTCTGTGCAATATTGGGGAACTGTATTGTGATGCTTCTAATGTAGTCTACTTAAGTACCTGCTTTCACTATAAATATCCCAAGCAATGGCAGTGATTTTCGTTAAGATTGGTAAGGTTTCCTTTTTTTTTTTCCAACTTGTTTGCAGGTGAAATTGCATATATGTAAACCAGGATTTTACTGACTATATATATTTTTCTGACGACTTTATTTTTGATTGAAGACCTAGAACATTGCATGGTTTTTTAAATGACAAGATTTCTGGTAATCTCTGGGCATAAGATCAGCTAAAGTACTACCTATTTTAATAATGCAAACAGTAAACATAGGAGGATATCCTGAATTTCTTTAATAAATAGGTATTAAAAGTCTTTTGAATGTTGTAT
This sequence comes from Pluvialis apricaria, assembly GCA_017639485.1. Lineage (NCBI taxonomy): Eukaryota > Metazoa > Chordata > Aves > Charadriiformes > Charadriidae > Pluvialis > Pluvialis apricaria. The sequence goes on from CM030024.1 coordinate 6,581,070, forward strand.
TGGTTTTCTGATTCAAACGCCATTTCAGGGTGATTTTGCTGAGATTATTGTATTATCTGCATGCTAATCAGACTCAGTAGTTATGCCATTCTTTGAACTGCAATTAAACAAAACAAAGGACTCATTGGGAATTAGAAAAAGGAAAAAAAAGCATTGCTCATTCTAGTGTAAGTCATTGCTGATAAACATTAAAATCTGGCTGTGAGCTGACATTCAGGCCCTGTATACAGACAGTTAAAAAGAATTCCTAGTGGTATGCGTGGTTGATTTTGAATTCTAATTTATAAATGTGGCACTTTGGACACAGTAATGAATGGATGCTGCCACCTAATGGTTTTCAGCAGGACTTGATTAGCTCTAATAATAAGAGGGGACTGTCAGGCCAGGTCAAAATCAAAGCAGGCAGTGAGGAGAGCTTATGCTAGCACTTATCTGGGAAGTTGGCTGAGTAGGAGAGGAACAGTTACCCCTTCTTTGCTGACCTGTGACAAGGTTGGGTGTAGAGGGGTAGTTATTATCCTTGGGGCATTCTGTCCCTTCAATAACGGGGTCCATTTTCAGAGTGTTAGGTTGGTTGGAGTCAGTCAATTCTTTAACCATTAACAGAGTCACGCCCCCTCTGTGAGGGTCTTTGCTTGATTTGGCATTACATATTGGTGAGGCTAGTGCTGGTTCCAGCAGAGGAGGGATCCATTGTGTTTTGATGTTCAAGATCTACAGAGAGAAGAGGTTTCATGTGGATCTTGGGAAATGTCTGGGGTTGGGCCCGCAGCAGAACGAAATGTAGCAAATAATAAAGGGACTGAAAGATCTCAGTATCTCATGAATAACACAATTGTGGAAAGGAGAATATTGGTTACACCAAATGTCTGATCAGGTACAAATATTTATGCATCAACTAGTAATTGAGATCCATTATTTCAATACGCTGCTTAATAGTTTCTTGGGTTCAAGAACAATGAAATCTTTAACATATACTCTGAAATCATTTAATTGTGTAGATGTGGAGGCAATGAAAGGAGAAATTCTGTTTTAAATTTTGGGCTGAGTTTGTGTACTTCTCCCGCAGTTGTATAGTCATTGTTTTTCTTAATACCGTGTTTTATTCTAATGTAGTCTTTCTCTAAGTTCATCCAGCATAAAATTGAACTGCAATTAATGTATTTCAGTGTCTGTATTTTAAATTGAATCATTATCATTAAAACAAATACATGAAATGAATTTTGTCTCTCATTCCAGGAACATTGTAACGTTCATAAATTTTTAATGAAGAACATCTTTATTAGATTATTTCCACACACAGAAAAAAAAAAACCCAACCCAAACCACAAAAAAAACCCCAGCATCCTAAAGCTTAAACAGTGTCTTACGTGCTCCCTAAGCATCTTTGCTTTGGAAGTGTTCGGTAAATCAGTTTTTACAGGCATAGCAGGCAAGAATTCCTGCTGTTTGCAGTGTATTGTTTTTGCAGATGCCTAGGAGTAACTGCTGTGCTTTTTAGGCATTTTAATGGCATTTAGAATGATTAGTTATATGCTGAAGGATGTTTCAGTTTGAAAAACTTGCTCCTGTTGGAGGACTTGTAGGTGTGTACTGTTAAGATTATAGGTGAGAAATCAAGGATTTGTTTCTTCACGAACTTAAAGGTAGAAACAAGAGGCTGGTGAGGCAGAAAAAAGGTCTTTAAAGATGTCTGGGCAAGTACACATGTGTTGAGGTCAACTCCGTGTTTGTAATGTGATGTTACAACTAATGTTAATGAGTTGAGAGATTCATCAAAATTGTTTATAAGCAAGTCAGCTGTAAGAATATATTCTTTACTGCATTGAAACATGTTTACATTTACTGTGTCACAGTATTGAAGCCAGGCTTGGTGAGGGAATTGCATGACTTCTGCTATGGCATTCTTCACCTAAAAGCTCTTATGAAGTATACCCAACAAATTCCTAATACCTGCCTGGAAATGACCATGCCTTCTTTCATATCTCTTCCAGCTCTCCTCCATCCGCATGCAGGGATTACTGCTTCTGATCTTTGTGAAGCATGTCCACCTTCCCTTCATACGGGACGTTCATACCCACTACACACGCACAGGCCTGTATGGATACTGGGTAAGGAAGTGTCTGAGACTTGATTGCCTTTGTTACTTATGCCTATGGTGGTGTGTGCCTTTAAATGGTTTCACGGTGGGAGAGAGAATATATGGTTTACTTAAAAATGAATAAACTGACAAGCAGTGAGACTCACTTGTTTGAACCTTGTATGCAGGTGCACAGCACGACATGATTTTACCAGTCTGTTAGCTGATATACAACAACTTATGGAGGAAGAAATTGTTCATTTAAATCTAAATAGCAAGATTTAAAAATTTATAGGTGGTGTTAATAGTTATGTTTGCAGGTGTTGACTGTAGTTTCACAGAATGTTGTTCATCTTCCATACCAGGGCAACAAAGGAGGAGTCACCGTTCGGATGTCCCTCTATGGTCATACAATTTGTTTCATGAACTGCCACTTGCCAGCTCATATGGAGAATACAGAGCAGCGATTGGATGACTTTGAGAAAATTCTGGAAATGCAGTTTGAAGGAGAGAATATTCCAAGTACCTTGGATCATGAGTGAGTCGTTCAGACCGTAGTCTGTCTGGATGGTTTTTATCTGTTATATGCTCATGCACTGAAGAGTTTTGGTTTTGGAGTTTTCATCCATCATTTTTATTTTAAATGTTTTTTCAGCCTTGATCCTGAATCCTGGGAGGAAAAGATAACCTGAAAGATGGAGGTCTATTTTGCAAGGCTGTTCTCTTCCAGTTTCAAATTACATTGTGTTTGTTATTTTATGTACTGCACATGTCATGTGCTGGAGAGCTTTAGAAGCTAAAGCCCATTTATACCAAAAAATCCTTTAGATTGCTATTAAACGTTTATCTTCCTCCCTTTTTTGAGGAGATTTGTGTTATGTTTTCATAGAATCATAGAATAGTTTGAGTTGGAAAGGACCTTAAAGATCATTTCGTTCCAACCCCCTCCTGTGGGCAGGGACACCTCCCACCAGCCCAGGGTGCTCCAAGCCCCGTCCAACCTGGCCTTGAACACCTCCAGGGATGGGGCAGCCACAGCTTCTCTGGGCAATTTGTTCCAGTGCCTCACCGCCCTCACAGTAAAGAATTTCCTCCTGATATCTAATCTAAATCTCCTCTCTCTCAGTTTAAAACTGTTCCCCCTCATCCTGTCGCTTCCCTCCCTGATCAAGAGTCCCTCCTCTTTCCTGTAGCCCCTTTAGAGACTGGAAGGGGCTTTAAGGTCTCCCTGGAGCCTTCTCTTCTCCAGGCTGAACACCCCCAACTCTCTCAGCCTCTCCTCACAGCAGAGGGGCTCCATCCCCCTGATCATCATCATGTCCTCCTCTGTACTCACTCCAACAGGCCCATGTCCTTCTAACGTTGGAGGCCCCAGGGGGTTTTTGGGCTGTTTCTATTCCTGTTGAAATTTTAGTATCTGGCTGAAGGCTTCTCAGCCTTTAAAACCTTGATTGATAATTTCGGTAGCTATATGAATTCCGCTCTGCTCAGGTGTCTCACCAAAAAACCCCAAATCGAAACAAACCTGATTTGGGCCACTAGTTGACCTCCTGTTCCTTAATTCTGCAGCGATTATTTGTATGTTCTGTTGTTTTCACATGCTGGAGCCTAAAGGTGGTAGTAGAATCATTTGAAACAGGGTTGAGAAAACATTTTAGTTTGACGATTTTTTAATTTTTTTTGTACATAAAACTAGCAGGACAGATAAATCCAGAATAGATATGTGATATCACTTTAATTGTTAATGAGTGCGTTAAAATTTGGTAAAAATTTATGGCATGTGAGTTTCAAAATCATTACTTCTCCTACCTTAGTATAAGTGTTTGATATTTCAATTTAATGTGTTTCATTTTCTGTGCATGGGCGTGTTCCAAATACCTGCTGTCATCTTCTAAGAGGAACTTACAAATGGCATTAAAATAAAAGTTTTGTTTCCGTAAGGTCAAGTTTGGGGTATCCACTCCTGAACAAAATGTTGAAAGTAAGGATTTTCAGAGATAAGTTAATTTGCTTGAAAAAAACAGCTTTCCTGTTGTTTCAAACATTGCTGATAATAGACTCCGGCGCTTCGCAAAAATAACTTTCTTTCCTAATAACTATAGAACACCCAGTATGTACCCCTGCTTTCCCAAGGCACTAAACCAGAGCTCTGAGTTAGTGGATTAACAGAACCAGTTCATGTATAGGTCATGAATTTTGTGAATTATTTCACCTACTGTTAAAATTTAATTCTAAATCTGTCTCTAATAGAGATGTAAGTCATTAGGAGACTCGGGAGAAGTTAATACCCAGGCAGTAATGAGCAAGCAGCAGGAATGCAAGGGACTTAATTTACTATTTCAATTCCTGTAATTTTTTTGTTTAGCGGCAGGTTATCCCTGTGTAAGCTCATCTATAACTACTTAATGTTTGTGTTTAAGATGTTTAGATTAAGTAATATAAGTGATTAGAGCACCTAATTAGCGTAATGGCTTATATTCTATTGAATTCTTCCATCGTGTTAATGGATTCCTATAAATCTTCCTTTTTTTTTTTTTTCTTTTCTTTTCTTTTCTTTTCTTTTTTTTTTTTTTTTTTAAGTGTTCTCTTCTGGTTTGGAGATCTAAACTTCCGGATAGCAGACTATGGCATACATTTTGTCCGAGAATCAATAAATAACAAACGTTACAATCTGCTGTGGGAAAAGGACCAGGTATTGTCTTAGTCGGGGGGGGGGGGGGGGGGGGGGGGGGGGGGGGGGGGGGGGGGGGGGGGGGTGGGGGGGGGGGGGGGGGGGGGGGGGGGGGTGGGGGGGGGGGGGGGGTTTGTTTTGGTTGTTTTTAATGCATACAAGCACAACAGGTAGTTAACATTACCTCTTGAGTTTCTAATTTCTATTAAAGAACACAAATTCAGAGTAGTCGTGAGGTGGAACAGATCTAGCTGTTTGCTCTCTCACTTCTCAGTCATAAGCCCCAATTAATTGCAAACTTTTTCTGCTTTTGTTTAGTTTCTTACTCATTTACAATGCTCGTGTTTGACTGGAACTTTCTTTGAACTTCATGTCTTGTGAATTGTTCTTCACCTTAATTTCTCCTCCTTTTTTCTTCTCCCAAGAATTATTTTTAAGAGAAGCTTATTCTGGAATTTGTTTGGAGTAGAAAACTTTTAATCAGATCTTTTCAAGAGTTCTGACGCTAACAAAGAGGCAATTGTGAACTTACCTTTCCAAATATGTTGTACTGACTGAGATGTCGAATTCTTCTTGGAAGATGTTTTCTCAGCTCCTTTCCCAATTGCCCTTTAAGCTCTGATTTTTAAACATAATATTTAAAAGTTACTTTTTATTTCTGCAGTTAAATATGGCAAAAAAGAAGGAAGCATTTCTTCAGGAATTCATAGAGGGTCCTCTGCAGTTTAAACCCACCTACAAGTTTGACCTTTATTCGGATGTATATGATACAAGGTAAAAGCATAATAAGATGCATTTAGGCATGGAATATTAGAACGAATGTGGTGCTTGACTAAATGTCACTTTAGTAAGCAAACCTGAGTTTCCTGTATGTACTGGTTAACTGGGGCTATTGAGCTATTTATTCTGTTAAGCTCGTTCAGTGGTCAAATCTGAATAAATGAATATTTCTGGCCGAAGAAGCCTGAGCCTGCTGATTGCATGAGGGAAGTAGTGAAGCAACCCAGCTTTCTTTTTGGAAAGACTAAATTAACAGAATAAACCAGCGCCTGTTTAAGCCACTTCTTTTTTGTTCTTTAATACTAAAAATGCCCATTGGTTGTCAGAAATGAGCAAAAGGAAAAGAGTAATTGTCTGCAATTTTTGTTTTCCTCCTCTGTTTAAGCATTTCCTTTGATAGTGCTAGTATTTGAAAATAAATGTAAATGTGTCTTTATAAATTATTTTAAGTTAAAAATGCAGTAGCTTAAGTTTCCAGAGTTTTTCTCTGACATTAAAGTTTGTTGTTAAGTGTTAGTCTTATGTTTCAACAGAAGGATAAGTTCCTATCCAAACAGGGGTTTTGTACTGATCTTTTTCTTTACTTCCAGAGAGCAGAAGTCCCTGTTTTGGTTTAAGTAAGAAGAGAACTTTCTGGATTTCATAGATTTGTAAATATTTCAGAATCAAAACAATGCTCCTTCCCGAGCTTTTGATTTGATTTTTGTGAAATATTTGAAAATCAGATGACAGCTGATTTTCTTCAGGGATTTTCTGAACCTGTCTGAAGGCTGTAGTGTTATCTACTCTGCTGTTGCACTTAATATTGGAAGTTTATTCATTTGGATCCAAAGACATTTTGCTCCGTAATTGAGTGTGAAGAAACACAAGGGGACCAGCAGTAAATCCAGTTAACAAAAAATACTTATAATAATCCAAACATGGACATTGTAAGAATGATTCATAGCCTGATAGTCTGTATTGGCTCATTTGAAGAACAAAAAGTATGCTTACGCATACTGTGTGCGTTCTGCTGCTGTTAAAGCTAGCAGAGGTATTTTGGTCGGATAGGGAGTGATCAGTAGACCGCAAGGCAAGCACCCTTGAACAGCGTGCTTTATATGAAGCACACAGTATTTTGTTATGTTTGATACTTTTTCAATGTGGGTTTTGAGGTTTTCTTTCCTGTCTAATATGCCGTTTTCTGTAAAATAGTAAGTGTATTAACTTAAGGTGTTCTTTTGGTATTTTATTGCACAGCAGAGCAGACATATGGCAGCTCATAAAGATTTCTGTCGGTTTATGTAATTACTGGAGTAAGTGGGATATGGCCCCTTAGTCATTTAAAATCTTTCCACCTTATTAAAGGTGAGTCAGACTTGTATATGGGAAGGGATAAAACAAAAGTATGTTGAATATTGAACTAAATGGCATTTCCAGTTTCTGATAATTTTGAGATTCAAAGTTATTAAACTGACAGTTTTCCTTATGCATCCTGCTCATTAACTTTTATAATTCAATCCAGTCCATTCTAATTCCTCTTCCATAGGGTATGATCTTTTCTCCATTTCAATTTGAAGTGATACATCCATACAGAGAGTTGCTGTTAAGTCTTCCTCCCACTACAGAGAGAACCACGAAAGGCTCATGTCTTCTGTTGTTATTGATATGGTATAAAAGGAAACTCTGAATTTGATTACAGTTTGATGTATAGCACAGTTGCAGGTTGCAGGCACAACTGATTATGGAATTTTTAAAGCCTTTTGTTATGAGACAGCAATAGCTTGCAAACTTGAAATGCAGGCTAGTACAAGTTAGAGGGACTTTAAATAAAGTATTGCCATGTTACCTGTGATTAGTATAAGCTACTTAAGTTTGTCCTTTTTTTGTTGTTAAAAGAAACTTCTTCTCAAATGTTTTGAGTAACTTCAAACATCATTCAAACTCTTCCTACATCTTCCTTAAGTTTATGCCCCTTTTCTCAGCATAACTATACGTTTGAAGCTTGGGGTGGTTGCTGTATTATCCTAGTGCTCCTGCATGTTTTTATGGAGTGTTTCAGGAGAAAGTATCATTTCCTTTATGAAGCTGACTAACCCATTGAAACGCCCTTCTCCCCTTCATTTTACTCCTCTTTCAGAAACCTATGAAACTTATCTGTGGTAAATGGAGCTGAGTTCAAATTAAGGAAACCTTGGTTGTAAAGCATATTGAACAGAGCTGTAAAATGAAGCTTGGATGTGATTACCTTCTCTTATTAATATGTATCTGACAGTCTTTCAACTTTGAGTAGATTCTGCACAGTATTCTTAGCTTTTGGCAACTGTTCTTCTTCTCATTTCACTTTTATCTTACGCTTTTGCAGTGAGAAGAAAAGAAAGCCAGCGTGGACCGACAGAATTCTTTGGAGAGTGAAGAATCTCTGCCAGCATGAATCAAAAGAAGGCGAATTGCCTGAAGAAGAACAGACAATTTCTGTTACTTTGAATAACTATATCAGTCACATGAGCTATGGCATCAGCGATCACAAACCTGTTACAGGAACTTTCGGGCTTGAGGTGCTGTCCCAGTTACGTTGTTAAGAAAAAGTTTGTTTCACTAAGTCTTGCCTTACAGAAGCTGGTTTTCTAAACTTTGTAAGTCATAATCTCTGTTTCATTCTGATTATAATGAAGGCAGCAAATTGCTTTCTGGTTATTTCCGTTCAGTTAAGAGACCCACAGTGGGTGTGGCAGAGAATAATTTGAAAAGAATGACTGACTTTAAATTCTGTTTTGTCTAGTTGAAGCCTCTTCTATCAGATCCTTTGGTCACGCTGCGTCCTGAGGGTGAGTGGAGCGCGGAACATGATGTTCTAATCAGCTATTCTGCAGTGCCTGAATTCCCAAGCAGTGCTTGGGACTGGATTGGACTCTTCAAGGTAATGTTACTGCATCGTGGCTCTTTAATGAAGAATGTGAATATCACTGGAGGAGGTAGTTGATAGTCTTCTGTTATAGGACATTGTGATTCTTGCTAGGTCAAAATTCTCTGAAATAGTCGTGTATCCTTGGTTGCTGTTAGTTTCGTACGCTGACAGTTTAGTTGCATAGCATGTGAGCTTTTTCGCACCCTTTAAATTATCTGCTAAGGTAATGTGGTGATTTATTTAAGTAAAATGGTGCAGAAGCTGTGAAAAGGAATTGTCCGTCCCTAATGCCTGCAGTTCAAAAGATTTATGCAGTAAAGAAAGAACAAAAATAAAAGAAAGTCAGTGGAAGGGGGAGAGAATGTAGCACTTGCATCCTCTCAGAAACAAAAGATTTGTGCATGCCCCCAAAATGATCCTAAAAATGAAGTGTTTTAGTTACTTCAGTGAAGTAGTAAACATCTCTCTCATAACTTTGAGTTTTCCATGTAGTAGGTTTTTTGTTTCCTTCAGAAGGCTGATGGTTTGCATCTTCCTTTGCAGGTGGCTTTCAGGCATGTGAATGACTATGTTACTTATGCTTGGGTAGAAGATGATGAAATTTCTTCGAACAAAGACAGTAAACAAGTAAGCCAGGTGTATTTCTTTCTGATGTCGTTTGCCATAGAGTAGCATTCAAGGTCTGTTTGTTCCATATCCCCTTCCTCTTACGGGTTCTGTATATTCTTTCCCAGACGAAGCTAATTGGGAGTGATATTATTGTTTAAAATCCCTCTTTCCAAGTCTTAGTAATTTTCAGGTAGTCTACCATCCCTTCTAAGGTGTAATCATATTGCTTGAAAAAGCAACTTATTCCTGTAGTGACTTTTCATTGTATTAAAAACTACTGTCATTTTATATTAAGGTCAGTTTCTGCCACTGAAATAAGTAACTGGCCATTTTTCTATCTTATTGTCAAATTTGCTCAATGTATCCTAAATATTTATTGTGGGATTTTTGTTGCAGTTGTAAGTACCTAAGGTTACTAATACAGTTCTTTCCAAGTGTCTAATACAGCTACAGATTAGGGTTTCTTAGACTTGTCTTCATTTTGGCTATTGGGTGTTTTGGTCCCTCTTTAAAAACTGCTGTCTGTTACATTGCTTTCTAGTAGTGATAAGGTAAGGTGATTTAAAGCAAACAAACAAAACTTACTTTGAATACAAATGGTCTGTTTCCAGAGGTATTTATCTGAACAAACAGAAACTCAGATTTAATTTTGGAGATGCAGTGAGTGCAAGGATGGATGAGATTTCCCAGACAGCAATGGAATGCAGTTATTTCTTGTTAGAGATTTTGTACGTTTGCGTCAAGTTTACAACAAGAGCCCAGATTAAATTGTCTCAATATTCTGAATCTCAAAATTTCCCTGATACCATGGTTTCCTATGACTAAGCTTAGAAATCTAAGCACTATGAATGTTGTTTTAGAAGGATACTGTGCGCTGCAGTGTAGGAACTGTGGGTCTTTAAGATAGTACAAAACTGAGGTGGGTGGGTTTGCTTTGCTGTTTGATGTAGCAGCTTATTGCCACCAGGAGGCAGTTCATCTCCCGCCTTGCTGCTTGCCCCTTTCCATAAAACAGCTCTGGGTTTCTTCTCACTTGTCGCTCAGCCAAGTCAGCTTGCTAACATGGTGAAGGATATTCACTTTTCCTCCCTGACTTAGTTTTCAGATGGTTTTGTGAGTTACGTCTGTCTTCATCATTTTTAGCTTAAGTTGCTAAAAACTTGCCTATAAATAATAAATACTAATTTTTATGGTGTCCTAAATGGCAGAGATTGCTTTTTTGTAAGCTTCTTTCTCTGTGGAAGTTGCCCATTGCCTATTCTTATTCTCATTGACAGGTTTACATGAGTGCTGCAGAAATACCTGATATGGGAGGAGAATTTTTGCTTTGTTATTACAGCAATAATTTGCAGTCAATAGTTGGTATCAGCCAGCCTTTTCAGGTAATATATTTGGAAGCTTTGATTAATGTTGATGTGGTTTGTATTTCTTTTGCTTTCATATGTGTCTGAACATAGGTGTGTGCAGCTGTGTTAATCCTGGGGGAGGTGGCAGCAGAAGTAATTGCAAAAAGGATATGTGCTGGCGAGCATCCTGTAAAAGAATTTGCTGATATGCTAAAAGACTCTGAGTAGCTATTATGGCAACATGTTGCTGTAATAAGACCGGTTTCTTTTCTCAGCTTTCATTTTTAGAAGTTTGGGCTCCTGTCAGTTAAGGTCCCTAGTTTCTGTAACGACTGAGAAGTCAGATCACATAATAAATGCGGACAAGTTTCTGACAGATTATAAGTGAACTCTTTGTGTTCCATTCTGTGGTAGATTTGCATAGAAATGCTTCCTGTTGTTTAGTCACTTGAATTTGGGAAAGACAGGGCGGCGGGAACTTAAGTTATTTTTCTAACAGGATGCTTCGTGTAATTTCTGAAAGGATGAGTTAGCCTGTACAGACTAGATGAAGTGACCAAGCATTACTTATTGTACACAAGCATTTTTTTTCCAAAATTGTTTTGTTTGTTCCTAATTTTCCATGCTGTTATAGCTGTGCTAATGTGTTGTAGAATGGTTAAAATGGAAGTTCTTCATTGTTGTTGGATGAAGGGTTTTAGAAGGCTGTGAAACTCCATTACTTTAGGGGATACAGTAATGAAAGTTACTGGGCTGGCTGGTGTATCTCAATGGTACTGTTCATATTTTTCTTTTTATATTGGTGAGAAACATTGCAGAGTCCGGTATTTCAGTTGTCTCTGAGCAAGATCTACTCCAGACTCTGCAGGATGATTGTCAATTGTATGTGGATACAACATACTATATGCCTTTCTGTTTGCATGATGCTTAATGTTTTGGTATTGGTTTAGTGGGTTTTTACTAGATTTTTTAAATTTCATAATTGATGCGTAGATGCATCGCTTTTAATTTTCTCAGTTTCTAGCAAGTATGGAAGACATCTTTATATAATGGTGTATTGATAGTATAGAGCAGCACAGTGTTTCTGAATATGTTAATTTGTTAACTACTGTCTCTCTTCTAGATTCAGCCTAACAGAACATTAATAGAAAAGGATCTAACGCAGGAAGAGAACAGTTGGATGCAGAAACCGGACAATCTGGAATCGCATGATGAGTTCTGAAGGCAGAAAGGGCATTTAGTGGTCCTGATTCAGGAGTCAGATGATTCTTTATGTCTTAGCAATTATAAGCTTTTACTCTTAGAAGATGGAGTAAGACAGTGCAAGTAAGACAGGTAGGATTGTTCAGAAATTTTGTAAGCTCATAGAAGATAATTTATTGTGGAAACAGATATTATTATTATTACAGGGAGAGTAACGCTCTTGCACTGGATGAGAACTGTAAAAATAGCACCTAATGAATGCTGTATGTTTTAAGGTGATAGACATTTCTAATACAATGATTTAGCCTAAGTAAGTTGCGATCTGTAATGGATTTTTTTTAGGCTTGCTCCTTTTTTGTAGAGGATATTTTATTTATGATATGGTATTTGCTATGCTGTAACCACTTAATCATTGATTTCCAAATTTTTAGTTTAAATGAAGTTATTTAAAAAATTATTTATTAGGTACAGCTAGTTAGCTTGTTTTAAAATTTTACTTGACTTTCAAGTATAAGCCGATTACCTTTTGGGAAACACATGTGGCAACAAGTCACATGAAAACAAAGTCTTTGAAGTGTGTAAATTCTCCTTTGGTAGTAGATCCCTTGTCTTCATGCCTTACTGATAACTGTTTGTAGGATTTTCCATTTCTAATTTTTCCAGATTGAGATACATTTATCAAAACACACTTTTCCTGATTTTTTAATTCTTTTCTAGAACAATTTAGCAATTTGCCTATTGCGTTTCTCCCTCTGATTTAAAAAAGTAAACCACTTTTATACTAGTCCCTGGCTTAGAGTTAACCAGGATCCCACAATTTCTGAAAGAAATTGTTTAAGTTGAGAAATGCTTTAGCATAGGTGAGCAGACCATAGTTCAGAAAGCACTTGTTGGCAATGAGTTGATGATCATGGTACTAACCCAGACTGTTTTCTGTTGTATCGAATTTAGAAAGCTAAAGCCATATTTAAGTAATTCCCTGGTATCATCCTGCCACATAATTGCTACACTTATGACAGAGATGATGGGAATTATAAATGGGGAATTTCGGTGGAACAAGTTTGTTCTTATGGCATAATCTGTGCTACCAAAATTGTAAATCTCTTCAATTCAGAGCAATCGGTCTGCAAAATTTCTGTTTTTCTAGAGGTGCTTAGACCTTAATGTATCTCATGCACTTGAGGGTGGAGATGGAATAAGAAAGATCACGTACCTTTAAAAACCTGAAAGGTAGTTAGCTTCAGAAATGGTTTTGTTTCTTGATGAGGAAATGGAGATGTTTGGAAAGGATTGGAAGAGGCACCAACATTCCACAGAATCTCAGATTGCAGTGCTGGAAAAGAGCACTTGTGAGTCTCCCACGTTCTAGATACACAGCTTTGAGCTACCTACTGTGTAGGGTAAGTAAAGTTAGTTACTAATCACTGTCACGTTGGTTATGGATTGAAAAGAAAATTTGGTTCAAGTGGAAGAGCAAAGCAAAGGGTGTTGGTGTGTTTATGCTGGAATATTGCTTCAGAACTGAATGGATTCCTTTTTGATTTTGGGTTTGGTTTTTTTTTTCCTCAAAGCCTTAGTTTTTTTCAGGATTCTTTTAAGATAGAAAGTCAACACCTTGATATTGACATTTGTTGTGCAATTACTTGCTTATATCACTCACTGTATAAAATCGGCATTCTGGGTGTCTTTGTGTACTGTGGAAACTATAACATAGGTTCCCTGGTTAGATAGTTGCAGTGTGGGGTTTGAGAACACTTAGCCTCTGTAAATTTTAGTTACTCGTATCTCAGCTTAACGCTTGGTGTTGGAACTATTTCCAGTTGTAAGTAGTGACGGCAAGTTCAGAGGATACTGTGTTCATTGCATGGATTAAAACTGCCTTGAGGTTTAAAGTTTGTACATTCCTAATATACTTTGGAACAATATTAGAAACAGTTTTCACATTTGTACTGGTCTTACAAGAATTTGTTTTGCACTAAATCCTTCAGATATGTGACTTTTCATGGCAATTAGGGCATCAGACAAATCCCTACTGAATTGCAAAGAACTTTTGCAGTTCCTGAGTTATACTCTGTTTCTGATTTTACTTGTGTAACTGTATTACCATACTCCATGCAAGGAGATTCTGTGGAGAGCTCAGAGAACAGTGGTCTTTGAATTCCACACCACAGCTGGCGATTTATTGTGGACCAAGATCCAGTTTCTTCTAATCAGGGTGCATCTGCTGTTCATGAGCAGCTCAGAGGGGGAGCCATACAGCCGCTTTACACGGGCAAGAAACTCAAGATCCTTAATGTTGTATGAGAGCTGATAACCCTCTCAATCACTGGACATAGAAGCTGCATTTTGTAAACTAATCCTTTGAACCACAGGACTTCACTGAAAATGCCCACGGCAGCTGTGATTGAATCCGCTTGTGTGTTAGTAGGATGCTGCACAGAACTCTACACTTCTTTCTTAAGTATTATGCACACAGTAGCACTTTTGTTTACTACTGTTACCTATGGTAGCTTTTCAAACTATTCCATGACCTGTAATGATGCAATTTCTGATGAAATTTATCTTTCTTAAAATGCCTTTGATTGGATGTTATAATCACTGGAAATGTTTTTATACTCGTGTGTTTTCTTTTCATGTACCACTAAAATAAATCCTGGCAGTGAAGTGTTCTATGTGGCCTCTGTTAATTTGAAAATGAACACATTGATTCGGGTGGGGAGGATTAATTTGTGCATGGTAACCTTTCTCCGAGAAACTTTGGTCATGTTTAATGTGCAGGTACAACGGTATTTTGGAATGGAAACATGTCAGTAATAACATATGCAGTAGGGCTTTGTGCTGCGAAAGAAGGGTGAGGACAAATACTATTTTTCTTCGGGGCAAAGCAAATTCATGTAATATTTTTCATTTGAATGAGTCCAGTATTAAATGGACTCCTGTTTTAGATTTCCTGTCCCTCCTCCCTCATTGAGGAGGTTTTGACATTTTCCATGTAAAAATGCTGAAGCCACTTACGTTTCTTTCTTAATTTCTAAGAACAAGTTCTTCTAAATTCACTTTTTCACAGTATGATTTGAGATGTCTTTTTTGTCTTTGTGAAAGATCTGCCACATAGTACTTCATATTTTAAATTTTGCATGGTTTAATATAAATTTGCTATCAAATAATTTCCATCTAAGGGTAACTTTTCATAATTCCCTGCTGATAGAGAATTTATTTTAAATTAGGAAATATGTCTACCAAGGAATGTTGTTCAGTATAGCCTTATTTAACTTCCATATATTTCTGATTCCTAGCTAACCTCAGGATGTGCAGTGTATCATTGCACATAGATAGTACAGCTCTGTGTAAACAGGAAATATTTCTAAGATGTCTTGCGTGTTTTGTTAGACCCTAAAAATACGTTCTGATAAAAACTATTGTTTCTACTACCACTACTTCCTTCTCTGCTCCTGCACACTAAGTGACACTCAGATGAACTTGTCTTAATTAATATACTGCAGTGGAAAGGTCAGTTGAACAAAGCTTGAATTAGGTTTTCCTTGAGAGAGGAAATGATAGCTTTTTTGAGAACTCTGCATTACTAACAGGAATATTTCTGATGGCCCTGTCTGTCCTTGGGTGTAGGGGTTCACTGTTTGAAAGTGATTGAAATGAAGGGATTTCTTTTGTGATAACAAGATGTAGAGATCACAGAAAGTTCCTGGTACTCGTCATGGCATGAATACTGATGTTATTTAACTTTATAACTCATGCATTAAGCAGCTAATATGCTAATTTCCTTATATCTGGGGGTTTTTTCTTTATACCAATCTTGAAAGAGAACGGAGAAAAAGATTTTTGTGTAAAGATGGAATTGTTTGAGGCCAGTTGTCTATACGCACACCTTGTTTTCTTTTATCTTGGACTCTCTCTCTTCAGGCGCAAAGCTCAAACACTGAAGTTGCGTAGTACACGGTAGTGCAGTGTAAGCTCTTCTTTGTGTGGCTGCTTCGGTGCGCCGAGGCAGTGGCACTCACCACCTGACCGGTCTGTGCAGTACGCGTGGAGTTACTCTGGAAACTGATCTACTCAGGAGCTATGCTGAACTTGTCTGATCAATTGCTTCAACTTAAGAAAAGTCACGGATCTGTGTGTGTACATCCCACCTCCCTGCATTGCCGCGGAACTGTCATCTTCCCCTTATGAGGTCCCTGCAATTAAAATTAACATCTCATATATGCAATCTAGACAGTAGCAAGAGAACCTGTGTGGGAGCTTTTGAAGCACAGGTTGGAAGAACCACTGGAGGAAAACAGGGAAGTCGGAGAAAGTATGAGACTGGGAATGCAGGCCGACGAGAGGAAATGCAGAGGTGTGGGAAAAAATCAGAAAATAAGAATTTACTAGCACCACAAAAAGAAGAAAAATACAATAGCAAACATTTTAACCTGTTGACCATACTTTCTTTGAAACTGACAGTTATCAAATACAGACATCGGCCCTAGTAGGGAATGTTTCAGCATTGTTTATCAAATACGAGCTTTATTGTAACTGTGGTTTTAAAGTGTACTGCCTGGTCTCCGCTGAAACCACACGATGTTCCTTTCTTCCCCCTTCTATTTTGTTCTCTTTTTGTTTTTCTTCAGCCTCTTTCTACTTTCTTTAACCTTTTCATTTTCTCCTCTTGTTCTCACTTATTTGTAGCCTGTTTCCAGAAGTTTTTTTGGACATAATTCTGGTGTCTGCGTCACAGAAATACTTCCAGTTAAACAGCCCTCGTGTTCTAATTTCTCTGTATAGGAAGGGTAGATGAGATAGGCTAGGTATTGCTCCATATTTATACTGAGTAGGGCGGGTTTGTTTGGGGAAGTGACAGTGACGGGTTTTTTAAAATGCGATAAAAATCTTTTTCAGTAGATCCCTATATTGGGAAGAAAGCGGTCAAGGAAACAATTGTTGGATTAGAACAATCTTGTCTGTAACAGCTAAGGGAAGTATAAGAATAATTCCAGATACGAAACACAGACTAGTTACAGGCCATTTGTTTTCAGTTACTGGACAGAATGATGTTCTCTGTGTCTGCTCTTGAATGGCCAGGTGCTTGTTAATCTTAACATCTAGGTAGTTTTTTTGACAGTGGAATTGATTTGTGGTAGAGTTGACAGCTGAAATTTGGCTCTTCCAAGACGATTGGAGGAATTGTCCCCTAACAGCAAGTCTTAAAATACCTGAGATTTAGACCGGTCTCTTTTCTCCCCGGTCACCGGCATCTGTTGGGGGGTGTATGGTGGGGTCACAGTCTAGTACTGCATGAATAGATAACATAGAGCTCTGTAGTTGCACTTAAACCAGTGCTCATCAAATTATTTCTCTCATATCGTAGTAGGAATTTTTGTGCAGTAACATGCAAGTTAATTTCCTTTATCATGATTAGTTAAGTACTCAAGGATTCAATTAATAATAATTTCGTTCTGCAGCAATTTGAAGAACTTCCTGTAGTTACCATGGGAGCAATCAGTGTTTTCTATTGCTCTATCTCTAAACCAAGTATCTTGGAGGCAAAGATGAAGATATCTTTTCTACATAAAGCCTCTTGGTAGATTTGTAAAGTTTATTGTGTGATTGTTTCGTGCTAATACCTATGAAACGGCATCCGCAGCAACTTGACTTTTCTAAGTCCGCTGGGACTAAAATGGAACATCAACAAAGTTTGCAGCCATAAACAGGGCCATAAATTCAGGCTTCTTGGAACTGTCTTGACACGTAACTAGTGGAAACTAGTGTTGAACTTAATTGTTTCAGCTCACACCTACACTTGGTATAAATACAGCGGTTCATCTCTTCCTCTCACAACAGGGCTCTGAACCAAAGATTGCAGTTAGTCAAGGTCTTCTCACAGACTACTCGGGGAGTTCTGCTGCTGTGCTTTGAAATTGGAACTATCCGTAAAGAATAGAGAGATATACTAACTTACCTTGGAAAGATGGAACTGCAAATCGAACTTATTCCTACAGGAGAAATCATCCGCGTGGTTAGTCGCAATGGAGAACGCAAGACTGTAAGCCTGGTTTTTATTGCTCTCTTTTCACTTCATGTAGCGTTAGTTACACGATTACCGTTTTGGTAACCTTTGTCCTGAACTGAGAAACGCTAGTGCAAAAATACGAGGCTTCTGCAAGACTGGTTGGTCATCGCAGTGACTGTAGCTGTGTGGTGAAGAGTTTTGTCTCACTAGGATGAAATTGGTAGCGACGAATGTCAAGTGACTGGGAGTTTAGAGCATGATTCAAGTGTATTTCCTGTAGAAATACTTCAGTGTACCGAAGTTGACGTGACTTGCAGTTGGTGTATTGGCCCACCCGTATTTATTCTATTGGAATTCTGGGAGCACTTTCAAACTACAAAGGAGGGGAAACAGCTTTGAAAAGAGGATTTTGATCCTCTTCAATATCGATTGTCCATGTTGTCACTGGATTCATGCCCTGAACGTTATGGGAAGGTTCACATGTCAAAAATTCAGTGGTAGAGAAACATATTAATGGACTGTTATTAATATCTTGAGGAACGGGGTATTCTGTTAACTTGCGATTTTTATTACTTGGGTTCAGGGTTTGTTTGTAAGCAAACGGAAAATCCGTGAGTTGATTATTTCTGGTTTTGACAAGGTAGATGTAAATATTTAAGAAAGACACAGTACTTTCATAAGAGTAATTTCAGTTTTCAGTACTTGGAAGGAATGGCCGTTCTGTGTGTTTTGCTTCAGAATATTTTCTAACTGGATTTGTGTAGTTGCTAAATGAAAGAGTCTAAAGAGAAGGAACCATGTAAAAACTTTAAAAAATCCTCCTTATGTTTAAACGTACCTAAATGCAACTGTGAATGTATATGTCTGTCACAGGTACTTATAAACTGTTTAATAGATCTTCAGTTCTGGTAGCAGATTGCTCTGGGCAGAGCATCTCGTACCCAAGCACACATCTGTGCTGTGCGAGGCGCTGCAGTTTCCTAGCATTGTCTTTCTAGTAAGTAATCTGAAACTCGATCTGAAAATTAGCTAAGACATTTACTGTGTGGATTACACAATTGCTAGGCAGAGTCATTTTACTTCAGAAAAACCCGAGAGCTCTGCCTTGTCGGGAGAGGAGATAGTGGTAATTCTGGTATTCTTTGGTTTCCAGTAACTGGTCCAGGATTGTTCCTGACTTATTTGTAGTGACAGCAGAGGACACTGGCTGAACAGAATTGTCTTTCCCAGGAGGGAACCTTATCCCGAATAGCATGTGCCAGGATCCTGGGGGAGGCATCAGAGAGAGAAAAGCTATTAGTTCAGCTTTCTAAAAAGTTTTAAATACTCATTAACAGTCCATAAAACTGTAATTTGCAACTTTGAGGGCAGCAGTCTGTATTTGTCAAGTGCTGTTGGTGCTGCAGGAACGGCCAGAGAAAAGCAGTTTCTGATGTCCTGGGCTTTAGTACAAACACAAGCTCGTAGTTGAAGATACTTTAAACTGCTGCAGGAACGCAAAGTGCAGAGCTTTACCGTTTCAGCTCCGTGTGCTTCGGGCTGTTAGGATTAAATCCCGTGCAGAGTTCGCTGTGGATCCTGGCTAGGCTGCCTCCGGTTCGTCGCCTGCATGTGAGCCGAGCCCAGGCGTGTGTTGCCGCACAGTGACCTTACCTCCCCTCAGGCTTTGGAGAATCGCTCCCGAGCGTGCTTCGCCCTGCGTCCTTCTCAGACAGACACGCTTTTTGACGATTTCCACAAACGGGCGTCGGTGGGGAAGGGATGGTAAAATTATCTGTTGTGCTCTGGAGGGGACAGACAGGTGCGTCTGTCATTGTGAGCAACCGGAACGCCAACCGAGGCGGTCCGCAGCCTTATCAGCAGGATGCTCTTGTCCCGAACAATGTACTCACCGCCACCGGGTTCCTGCCTCCCCCGCGGGCGGAGGGGGGTCGGTGCTGCGGGGACCCGGCGCTCCCCGCTCCCGCTTTCCCGGGGGGGGGGGGGAAGCTGCCGGTCCCCGCCGCCTCCCCGCCCCGCGGAGCTGACGGCAGGTGAGGGCGGAGGCAGGGCCGCGGCCTCCCCGCCCGCACTCCGCATGCCCGGCGCTCGGACATGCTCACTAGCGGCGCGGCGCGGGCTCCCGTGGGCAGTCGGCGCCGAGGGGCTGGCGGAGCCGCCGCAGGGCCCCGAACCGCGAGTCCCGGGGCCGCGGAGCGCAGGTGAGCCTAGCGGCCAGCGGAGGGGCGAGGGGGGCGAGCGAGCGGCGTGCCCGTGGCAGGGCCAGGCCGAGCCGCCCGTGGAGGAGGAGGAGGAAGAGGAGGTGGGGGGGGGGTGGGGAGGCGACCGCAGCCGCGATCCGCCGCCCCGTACTCGCCGAAAGGCGCCGGGGCTCGGCCACATGGCCGCGGGCTGGCGGCAGCACGGGGGCTGCGCCGGGAGGTGCGGGAGCCGGGGGGGTGGCACCGGACGGTGCCCCGGGAAGGGCGGACAGCCGCGGCTTGGCCGTTCCCCCGAAGTCAGCGCCCTTCCCGGAAACTCTGAAATTTCTACGGTAGAAACAAACGACCCTTTCAGAGCAACCGGCATCCTGGCGGCCGCACGGCGTGTCCCCGGCAGCCCGGAGGAGTCCCTCCCCTCCCCTTCCGTAACATTCCGAAATACACTCCGGTAACGCTTCCCTGGTTGTATCCCAAATATAGCGAGCTGCCGCCGAGCTCCTGCCTGGGACGGGGTGAATCCTGCCGAGGCAGGAGTGAGAAAAGGTGTGTTTGGGCGTGAGGGCAAGAGAAAGGCTGCTCCGGAGCTGGAACGTGGCCGTGTCACGGCCGGTGTGTCAGCGAGGTCCTGCCTTATTCTTCTGAAGAAGGGTTTTCTGTACATACCGAGCTTGTTTTCTACGTTCTCTAGCTGTCGTGTGCTCACTGGTGATATGTCCCGCTGTTGATAGCACTTATATTTAGGCTGGAATAATTCTTCCTTGTTTGCCAGTGCTTGCACAGGTGCCTAAAAGCACTTCATGAAGAAAGCTCAGTATTCTTAGTCCTCTCATAGGTGGAGATGTTGTCAAACACCGTAACTTCTCTAGATTAGAGCAGGGGTCTGTGTCTGCACTAAGACTCGAGGGTCCTTGTCTGTTGTGCTACTTTCTGTGCCAGCCTTCCCCTTTTCTAATACGTGATTTATGGAAGGAATCTGACTCTGCGCTGAATGAATCACTCAATGAATGTCTCATTCTAGTAATTTGAACTTTCCAAGTAAGCCGGCTTGATCCGCATCCTCGTGTTTAGGGGGATTACAGCATAAAAATGGTTCTGAGTTACATTACAGAGATTATTCTGGTTTTCATTCTTTCTATGATAGTCGCTTGAGATGGGAGGCTTCTCCAGAACTACTTGTAGATGACAGCTGCGTAGTTTTAGAAAGTGACAAATGAGAAAACTTGCTTGTTTGGTGGGATGAGGCATGAAAGCAGAACCACATTGGGAAGAAAGGCATTTTTCTTTCATCTCCTTTTGGAGCAATAGACAATTACCAGCTGTCAGCACCTTTTCAAAACTCTTTTAGAAACTGCCTAAGGCTTACAGAACTGATGAGTTCTTAATTTTTACGGTAGGCCCTGGTATGGCAACCACTGTCATAACGCTTAAGGATTTTCAGTTTTGATACTGGATGTAATCCTGTGTTTTAGGGAGGGCGAGTGTAAAGATAAATCTTGTCTTCTGTTCTGCCTCTTCTGCCAATGGAGTGCTAGGCTGTATGCATGCTATTGTAATTTATCATGACATAAAGCATAGATTTTTTTTTAAAGGGAAAAAAAAAGTCTGAATCATAATACACTAAGGGAGTGAGAGATGATGTCATGTGACTCAGGATCCAGAGTGTGCAATTTTGGTTGTCTTTTGCATAACTAATAGCAAAGACAAGTATGACTTACAATGTGCCATCAGAATTTATAATATCTACAAGAGAAATCATAGATCCTGACAAAATCATTCCAGTCAGGGAGGAGTTTGGGGATTTTTTTTTTTTTTTTTTTTTTTTTTTAATTTGATCTAAGCCCACTGGAGGAAGGACAGTAAAAAACTGGGGACCAAGGAGGCTTAATAATGGATCAAACGTGGTGTTTCTTTCAATGAATGAGCTCAAGCTCTGTGAAGGCAAAGGTAAGATAGTCATAGTCTTGTCCCAGTAGTATTCAGACGTTCATGATTTTTCTATTGTTTGTAGTGTGATGCTGCTTACAGGACCCAGCCTCATTGTGTTGGGAACTGCATGCTTTCTAGGAACTGTACAAATTCCTTTGCCGCTGTCAAAATAGATAGTCTGTTTCTCCTGCATTCGGTGCAAACTGCAGCAGCTGGCCGCAGTCACAAAGCAACGTATAAACTATAGGTCCCCTGTGTTTCAGTCCATTGCCCCCTCCCTCGGCCGAGTGCTCTCACCTGGCGGTTTTGAATAGTTCCAGCATGCGAAATGTTGAGGATCACTGGGCTTAGAGCACTTTGCCTCCCGGTTTGAAGGAGTAACGGGTGAGGACTGTTCACAGGGTGCTTTCAAATAACTAATGCCTTCTACAGGACAAATTTATATTTGGGAAAATGCAATGTGTTACTGATGCTGCAGAAAAGGAGTTGAAGAGAACTTAAAGTACGGCAGATTTTCCTGAGGATGGTGTGCCCTACTGCCCTTTGTAAGTTATGCGAACATAACTAAATCACTTGTCCTTTAATACACGCTAAAGAACCATTTATAAAGGCGTATTTGTATGTCTCAGAAATGTTGCTGTGGGGAAAACCATTTGTCTTCTGCTTTGGCTTAACTGTATTGATGACAGTCAAATGTGGTTAACTTTTCAGAACTTACCCAAATTAAAACTGAGTAGGCAAAACAAATAGCTAATTTGTCTGGAGCAGTTTCCCAGCTCATTGTGTGAGCACATGAAGAAATGTCTGGGATCAGGTGGGGATTGCTGCGTTGTAGCAGCAGTGCTTTGTACTGGTGTAAAGCGACTGCAATAATATAGCATGTGTTTGTCTTCTGTCAGGGGTTTTACCGTGTTATATACTGCTTTACAACCACCTCGTGAGTGATGTGGTTGATTTTGATGAGGATTACTATTCCTGACTTCAATAGAAACCATACATCTAACCTTCTGTCATCTTTCCTAGTGGATGAGGTTTGCATGGGTTGTCTTTCTGTGAGATTGTAATACAGTTATTTTTCTGCCCGGAGGGAGCTGCTTTTACTGTGCCTCTGTTTGGATTGAATGATCTCTCTGCTGGAAAATATCCTGCTCTGTGTTTTGTGCTCTCCTTGTTGATGCATTAGTGGGGTAGGTGGCCAGCTCTTCCCAGAAAGCATTAATAAAGATGCAAGCAAGCAGTATAAGTAAATGGGAAAGGCTAACAAAGTTTGTTATGACAGAAGGTTCTGAGTGGACAAATCTCAAGTAATTTGTTAGAACTGACTCATGTTGTGTGGGGGTGGAAGGCCTAGTATTCTTTAAGGCCCTGCCCTGCATTATTTGAATACTCTTCAATACACTAAGGAGCAGCAGGGCCAGTACCTTTTCTGTTTAATATACATCTTCAGCGTAGACTGTCCTATATTAAATTCCTGTACTGGAAGGCAATAAGGGTTAGCATTTAGAACTCCTGTGACATTCATGCATGCATGGATAGCTGTCCCTGGCAGCTTTTTTCTTTAGGAGAGCACTTGGTCACATGTGAATGACCAGCTAGCTGTTCTTCATGGGGACACTTGCAGCCCTTTAACCAGTACGTTGACCTTGGTCCAGCTTGGCCCCCACCCTTCCTGTAATTCAGTTCAGCAGCTGGTAATAAATGGCCATAGATTTTTAGCATTTGGCAGTGCCTTTGGAGTGCTACAGTGTTTGCCTTCTAGTCAGTCAGGTCTTGGAGCTGGATGATACAGCAGCCTGCAGTTATTGGAAAGTTTTGTAATCAAATGAGCAGTCTAATTGTTGGTGGCAAAGCGTGTTGTGTCATGTCAGAATGAGTTCTGATTTTTGTGAGGAAATGGATAGTGTATGAATGACAAAAAAAAAATCTTACACCCATATTGTCCCAAACAGATTTTTTTTTTTTTCTTTCTCATAAAAGAGCTTTTTAAAATCGTTGCTAGGCAAAAAGATGCATGTGGGCAAAGAGACAATTACGGTGGCCTCCAGCCTGCTGTTTGGATGCAGACTGGACCTTATAAGCTACGGCTGCTTTAAGAGGCTGTGCCTTTAAATTATTATTGCAGTAATTTCTTTTGGAGGCACTTTTCTGGTAAAAGTTTACCATGGGTGTTTGACTCTATTTCCTTGTAGTCTTCTTATATCTGACCAGAGATTTCACCCTTACAAAAGGTGATGCAGAGATGTGGTCCTAATCTTTGAGACGGTGCGTACTTAGAGCTGGAGAACAGCCTTTGTAGTGGTTTTAAGACTTCAGGGAAACCTTTGCATCTTAGCAGCTGAAGTTGCATTTCATTAGTTAGAGTGGTGCCTTATGCCAGCTGACAATCACCAGGTGTATTTGGCCATTTTACTAATGAAGAGGAGGATTATTGAAGGAGCTGTAATTCAACCGGAGAGCAGTGTTTGTCAGAGGATTTTGGTGAGCTTACAGTTGCATTTTTTTGTTCATTACCATAAACTCAGTATTTTATGGTTGCCTTTATGTCTGTTTTCATTACCACCTGCTGCCTGGTCTAGGTGGGATATTCCTGTCCAAGAAAGAATCTTTACTTCAGAATTATAATGACAAACTGAGAACGGCAAAGAGGGTGAACTCGGCTCTCTCGCTGTGTTTATTGTTCGTGGCTGAAGGGTCCCGTTAAGTCAATGTCCAGTTATATAATGAGGAGATAGTGATCTGTTTAGCTTTTTAGAAAATTAAATTCCACTGAAACAGTAGAACTGGAACCATAGAAGTAGGAGGAAAACTATTTTCCATTCTGAAATATGTCTTTGTATAGTGTTGCGAGTTGGGTTTTTTTAAAACTTGCTAACAGTACCTAATAACTTCTACATTATACAGTCCACACTGAGTCATTGTTTACTCAGGGAAATGACTTTCAACAGCCAGACTTGTTTGCTAACTTTAATAACTAAAATATGCAGTTCCACGCATTATAAAGCAGCACACTATAATCAACATTTTTTTAAAACCAAAAACTGATACATATTTGCAACACCACACAATGTTGCATTATAAGGAGTATTTCTGCAGTTCAGGTTTTGATCTGCAGCAAAGGCTGATTGTCCGATGGTGCAGTTTTGAGAAAAGGGAAGATTATTGCACAAAATTATTGTTGTGGGTTTTTTCTAGAGTTTTATTGAACCTTCCAAATTAGAGACCAGGAAGCCTTGTTCTCTGTCCATGTATCTTGTTGTTTTAAATAACAGGTTGTCTTACACTCTTAGGATTTTGGAGTCTGTTCAGAATTGCCTCTTCTGCATCTTGGGAGGGAAAGCCACACCTTTGCACCAGGAAGCCAGGAATTCTCTCTCTGACAGAACGGGAACTTAGACAGCAAAACAGATGTTTCTTTTGCCTTATTTTAAACGAGTGCTGAAGTTCGGTTGCGAGTAGTTTTCTTGCCTTTTCTTGACTGTTTAGCTGCTGGTTTGTGTTCGCACATTATTTTCTCACGGTTATTACAGGTGGCTTTCCTACCCATTCATTACAACTATTAGGATTGTAATAACAACCAGGGTTTGTATACTGGATTGGTTTTTGGTGTGCTGAACAAACACCACCAAGTGCACACAATGCAATGTAATAGGGTTTCTCCATCGGTTTGTTCATGCGGGAATGAAGTGGGGGCAGCTAAGCGTGCCTGACTCGCATGTGAAGGGACAGTGTGGGAAGAGTGTTTGGACTGTTAAAATGTAACTTTCGAAAATATTTCAGATCCTCCTTTTGAATTTATGCATTTCTGAATTTTGTGGTCAGTTGTCTTTCCTTTTCCTTCAGAGCTGCTAAGTACCATTTAATTAGAAAAATATTGCAATTGGGAAGAGATTCAGAGTAATATGATTACCGGAGAAGCATAATAATGTATAATGAAGAACTGCTTTTATATCTGTTGCGTCTTCTCAAAAACAGCAAACAAATAAAGTACCTATCGCATTTCTCAAGTAAACCAAACACTGTATTTTGAAGAGTGGATTTTAAATGTGTATTTTTGGTTTCTCCTAAAGTCACGAGCTTTTTTGGCCACAATTTTGTTTGAAAATAGGAAGGAAAAGTTAAAGTCTTGTTTGAAAATGAGGGCAAATATAAAATAAGTGACTTCCAAAATCCCCATTTTATTTGTGCGTGGATTTGTTGCTCTTCAAGTTGGAGGAGGGGATCAAAAGCAAGTTCTGCAGAGAAGTACAGAGTGTGTTTTTATGTGTCTGATAGTAGCACTCTGTGAGAATGCAGATGATTTCTAACTTTAATCTTGCTGATGATCTGTCTAGAAAGCTCGTGGATAGCAACTGGGAACAGCAGCTTTTGGAGCCAGTAGCAAAACTAGAACATATAGTATTTGTTTAAACAAGCATGGTGGGGGTTTGCATCATCCCTAAACCTTCTGAAAGGATTGCTTTGAAACTCTCATTTTTACCATCCCACAATTTCGTGTATTTTACTTTTGTACCTACATTAACACAATTAACTGTAGAGCGCTGTGAGAGTCCTAGCAGAATTTGGAGGTACTGAAGAGAGACAGTATGTTTCCTTGGCATAAGATCATGCTGTTATGCCTGTAGGATGTCTGGATGGATGCTAGCCTGTTTCTGGTCAGCTAGGGCGTAGAAGGAGAAGTCAAAGTATGGATGCATATACCAAGGTGAGACACTGTTGACAGGATAGGGAACTTACATATTCATAACCTTAAGGGAATTTGAATATTTTGTGCTGGCTGAAGGGGTGGGAATCTGAAAGAAATTAGAGGCCGAAAACGTGTGGGAGGCGAGAAAGAAAAGTGGAGGCTGGAAAGGGGTGGGAAGCCAGAAAGTAGAGACTGAGAAGGGGTGGGTGACCAATAAGAAAAGTAGAGACCCAAAAGGAGTGGGAGGCCAAAATAGTGTGGGAGGTCAGCAGGAAAAGTAGAGGCCAAGAAGAAGGGTAGGCTGGAAAAGCTTGAGGGGGATCGAAAAGGTTGGGAGACCAAAATAAGCCTGTATCATAGATTCAACTAATCTTATTTTGCACTCGTTTTTGTCTCTGCATCCTCCTGAAGTAGTGGATCCGCAGACTATTTGGCAGAACTGAAGAAAATTAAAGCGTAGCCTCATGCAATAACTTGGAGACAAATGCCTGTATCTTGGCTCTTTTATTCTTTCAGTTGGTGCTTAGTTTCAGCACAATTTTGGGTTCCAGCAGGAAGCATTTCTTTAAATTGTTTGAAATCTTGGTCATTACGGAAGTATGGATGAGCAGTAGCACTGCCTGTCAGTTAGATGTTGGCTGCCTTAAAATACTGTCCTTTAAGATCACCAGGATGTCTCCTCAATTCAGAAGAAGCAGCGCTCTCATGACTGCTTATGTGGGGATTGAAGAAAGCTAGAAGCAATTTGGGATAATAGATGGGATAATTTATGCAATTTTATGAGGTATTTCTAAAACAGGTGTGTTAGAGTCCCTAGAACACTTAAGAAAAATGTGACAACATAATGATACGAGCACAATGTCTTTTCTTTTTGCCTGATATAATTAAAGAATACACGGGTTGATGGTTATGGGTCATTTATATATTTGGGTAAAGCTTTCAGACGCTATTTGTCTCAAATATAAACTAATCTGATTTGAGATAACTGTGTCCTGATGTAGGGAAGAAGTATAAAGGAAGGGAGAGCAAAAGAAAAAAAAAAGAGTCAAAGACCTCTTCCTGGAGATGACCACCTTGAAACCTTCCGACTGCGTTGGTGAGAGCTCCCAGAGCAGGGGGTGCCTGGTGCTGGGAGTCTGGCAGGTAGCGAGCGTTGGGAGTGAGGACTTCTGTGTTGCTCTGGCAGCTTGGTCATGAGGGCACCATGTGAAGAGGAAATGTTGCAAGAGAGGTGACGTTCTATATGCAAAAAAAACTTGCAGAGTGAAAAGGGGGTGTTTGATCTCTCTCTCTAAACAAACCTGACCGGTTGCCAAGTGTCTGTTTCTGCTCCATTGATTCCGTGTCTAGGTGGGGACAGGTGGGAGCTCCTTCCAACCTGAAGCCTTGAATATCTTTACCTGGCAACTGCTGCTATCTGAACCACTTTTCTTAGCTCAGCTTGCAATGGGAGGAAAATTCCTCACAGTGGCTCTGTGTAGGATGAGAATGTGAACTATGTCCAGGCTGAAGTCCATGGAACTCAAAAGCTGCGCTCGTGTGACTGTTTACATTTTCCTAGAGGCTTCAGGTAAGTTAGTTATTTGTCATCGAATGCATTTTTGCCTGAAATAGTAATTGTCTGCCATCAGAAATAGGTAGCCTCTCTGAAAGGATTGCATTGCCACCTGAGTGGAAATGGGGAGTGGCAGAAAACAGGTGGCGTGCCTGTGTCTGGAAAGAAATCTTTTCTGAACATTGTACAAGCAAGCTATTACTTTCTGAGGAAAAGTTTTGTTGTGACAAATCTTGCTTTTTATTTTGAATAGGCTGGAAAGGTAAATTCTGGTATAAAGCTCTAAAAGTAGCCGTCAGCTTGGTACCTGGCCTTCTGTTTTGAGCAGTGAATTTCTCTGGTTAATCTCTCTAGCACTGTGCTGAACGCTTGAAAGTGCTTTTCAGGCCATACTTTCACTGGCCCCAAACCAAATTATCTTAATTGCAAACCACTTATCTGAACTGATGGTTAGTCAACACAAATGTGACACAGTGCTCATTACAGTAGAAGATCAATCAGTGTTTAGTGTGGGCTGGACTGAGATTTGCAGATTGATAGGGAATGAGAGGGTTCATTTGGGTCGGTAACCGGCACAGTGATGAGTGTGTGAAGTCGGCTTCCCCCCTCCTGTGTGCTTGCAAGCAGAGTCCAGCATCGTCAGCCCTTGTTTCTAAGGCACCTGCCAAAAAGTGTCAGTTGTTCACAATCTTGTTGAATAGCGAACCGGTGTAGTAGCTGGGCGTGTTTCTGCTGGCAAATCTGGCGTGACATATATACCCACATGCGTCAGGTTAGGTAATTTATATTGCTGATTTCCTGACCATGGAGCACTACAGCTGACAGTCTGTAGCCTCTAGTGTCATTCCTGGCATTGTGTTGGAGGCTGCTGGTGGTGATAATATATGTGCATTGCTTCGCAAAGTTTTAAACGTTTGGAGGCATGTATATGTGTAAAGGGTAGGGGACGAAGCAAGCAGCCAGAGAGTCTTAGAGCTTCCTCCATGTCACTCTCAATGAAATGCCCTTTCTTTACTTGTCTGCCAGGAGGATGTATTCTAAGATAGGCTTATACTGACATGAAGTTCTACTTAAATTGCTTCCCTGTAGTTCTCCACTCCCTGCCTTGTACCTGCAGTAGCTTTGACCCTTAGGTGAATCAACTGAAACAAAGTTTGGAGAACAATGATGAAGGAAAAAAAAAACCTGCTGTTTATTTAATTCCCTGAACTGTCTCATCACAGAGCTGAACAGATCTCAGTCCCCGTACAGAGGAGGGAGACGGTCAGGACAAGCACAGCTGGGACAGAGGATGGGCTGTGTCGCAGTAATGTCAGCTGTCTAGGTCAACATCGAGCAGCCTGAGACTGCCCTCTGGCACCTCAGAGGACCCTTTCTGTGCTCTTTTCCCCTTGGAGAAGTGTCTGTAATGTAATGCTGTGGGAATGATGGCTTGTGTAGCCGTTCTCTTGTGATGCTACTGTGTTTTGATCCTTGAAGTCAGTAGTAGTGGGGAGAAGTTTGAGTTTGCTGGAAGGTTCTGCAGTTGTACTGGTGGACTTCTGTGCCCTGGTGTGTGGGCTGATTGGCACTAAAACCTCCCAGCTTGTGGATGTGGAGCTAGGCCAGCTGTTTGGAACACAAATGGTAATTAGTTGTCTTCTAAATGTTGGCTTTATTAAGATTTACAAATAGAATACACTATCTCCACTCCACTTCTTGTAATGGGCATTCCCAAGCTGTAATACTTATTGTAGCTGCTAAGCAGTACAGTTAACCCTCTGCCCATGGAGTGCCTGCATTGCTGTTGCCCATTAACATGGTATCAGGTCAGGAATAGGGAGGCACTGGTTAAATCCCGGTACGGACAGTCAGGGGCAACACACTTGGACACTGAGCCAGGAGAAGCTGGTGTCTGTTCTGCCTCTTGCCTAAGCAGTGCGCGGAGTGGCTGGGGTTTAAAGCGGGCAGCGTAGCCCAAGTCAGAGGGGTTAGGCACTGATGTCTGGTGTGTTTTGCTCTCTGGAGCGGATACACCTCTGCCGCTTCCCAGAGCATTGCCGTTTGTGGGAGAGCCAGTGCACTGCGGGCCTGGAGGGGGGACACCCTGCCCAGCTGAGGATGCAGGGGTGGCCACTGTTGTACTGCTTTTCAACAGGTCTAAAGGTTCAAAGGACTTTCAGGCCCTGTGGGACTCTTTAGTGCGGTATATGTGTGGGGTAGTAGGACAAGGTTACTGTGTTGTGGTATCTGAGCATGACGTTGTAATCGACACAGGCAGAAAGGGTAAGGGAGAAGGAATTCATTTGGCTGCCAAAACCTTTCGTGCGAGAGGTTGCATCTGGACGTGTGCCCTTTCTGGGCATACAGGCAGGTTCCTGCAATTTGTAGCTGCTATTGCTGTCACCACCAGTAGTGGCACCCAAGTAAACAAAATTTAGGAACGCCATCCTGCAATAGAAACTTCAAGAGGCTATTTCTAGATGGAGTTGAAGCTGCATGTGATTTAGTGGACTGTAGCCTCATTGTGAGGGTAGAAGGCAACCAAAAGTGGTTTGAACTGGAATTCTTTAGAGTATTGTTGCTGACACTGTAGTGGGCAGCTGGATTAAACTATTTTGGAGCTTTACTCCTTTTTGATACCATACTAGCACTCTTGTTGGAGGCTTCATAACAAACTAAAGAAGTTTGGCAGTTGCTAGTGCAAGCCCATATTTTTAGATGCTCTATTGATATTTTTATTTCCCAGAAAAGAGATGTTCTGGCGAAAGACAGTTAAAGAAACAACTTTAAAATGTGTATACCAAACACAAAGATTATCACTCAGCCGATAAGCTGGAGCAGCAGAGGCAATAATGGGTTAGCACTTGGATTAGTGAATTTTGGAATAGCGGGGTTCAGCTCTGCAGGGAATGGTAGTACCTGCATGTAGCTACTCCTGTGACCCATCAGCTGTTACAGTAATTCTCCAGAACGTGAAATTTGTCAGATCACCAGGCAAGTGTGTGCTGCCTGTCACAGACACCAGGAATCCTGAGAATGTGAAGGACTCCTGAATTCCAGTTCTGTGTGCTCGCCCTTCCCCTCCTCCTCTAGGGGCTAGTGGAAGCAGGAAAGGGGGTCAGGCTTGAAATACAAAGGCAAAGAAGAGGAATTTGTGAATATATAGCAGATAACGCCCATCACTCCCTGTACTTTGCCACTCCCACCCACTCCCCCCCATTGTGGAAAGTATGATTAAAGTCAGGCGCTCCGCCCTGACTGTCTGAACCATACATACATGCACAAATGCCAGATTCTCTTCATTCCAGGCTGCTGACTTCAAGAAGGACTTGCTCTGACAAGCTGGAAATGAAGGCTGGCAGCTTCGCTTGCAACTCAAAGGCTTTATCTCTGCTAAGACACTCTTCCTAACATTTCCCACAAATACTGTTCTGCTGGTAGGAGCTGTTGTATACACAGGACGCCATCAGGCACTTATGAATAAAGCCTTATGTTGTGTAACTCTCCTTAGAACAGGCACTGAAACCTTCATAGAGCAGTTGGCATCAGGCCCACAGCAGAGCTTGCTCTCCTTGTGCTTCAGCCTCATTATTTGGGGAGTGGTAGGGAGAGTCAGCTCAGCCTTCTGAGTCTTTTATCCCCTTACCAAGAGCTGGTGTTCTTTCCTTCACAAAAATTCTACTGTTCAGCCTTTATCTCCCACTTTGAGTATTTCCATCAGCTGATGATGCATTCATATCCAGCTCCCACAGCACATTCCTGCAGTTCGTCACCTTGGTCTCTCTTTCCTCTCTGAACTCCCACCTGGGTAATCCCTTCACTTCTTCCCCACGGCAAGCGCAAGTTCTTTGACTTCTAGGATCGTTCTGACTCCATCAGCAACTTGTTTCCCTGATCTTGCCTCCTAGCGTTATTGCTTCACTGCTGCTTCTGCTCGGTGAAAGATGCCAACTGTGTCCACCTGCTCGGGCTTTTTTGCATGCGCTTTTGAGCGGTCTGCTTATGCTGCATATGCAGTCTGTCACTTGGAATATTTATACTCCCTGACCTATCTCAATCAATTGATGAACTCAGCCTTCAATAAATGCTTTCCCGGAGTGAAACCTATTGGACAGATGCAGTAATGGTTCTGGAGAGCATCTGTGCCAGTAATTGCAAGATGGCCAAGCTCTTATTTGGATGCTGGTTTTGTTTCAAAATGGGTATTAGAGCGAGTATATTTTTACATTCATATAATATTTAGCATGTGGAATTGAGGTAACTTTAAGCTTGATGCAGTAAGGCATGCACCCGGATATAAAAATTTATCATAAATCAAATTTGAGTAGTCATTATGGTTGTGACATGATTTCTGCTTAAAAGGGTATCTTTGATGTCATCATCATATTGCTTCAGAAGCAGCTTGCCAGTGTTATTTTAGGTTGTGGAGGGTGTGTACATGTATATATTTTTCTAAAAACCATAAGACCTACTAGAATCAAATGTCTGCCCAGTACTTCACAGATTTCACAACTGGCTGTTAGTAGACAAAGCTTTTTTTTTTTTTTTCTGTCAGATTTTTGAGGGAGGGCTGTTTTCACAGGGGCTGTGGCCTTGACTTATGGCCGTATAACTAATCATGTTGAGCAGAAAAGGGATCTCAGTAGTCTCTGCTCCAAATCGTCTCCCTTGACCATGGGACTGTGCTTTCTGGACACCGTGTGAAAAAGATTGGTGAAACAAAAGCTCTCGTGGCCCCTTATCTAGCCTAATGTGCAAAGAGCAGGCAGCTCTGAAGCAGCGATATGAGAGAATTAAAATCAGAGTTGTAGTGAGGATTTTGAACAAGAAGCAGGCATGAAGAAATACCCATAGCATTTAACCTCTGTGTTTTATTCATCCCCGAGCAAGTGTAATTTAAAGTGACACCTCTATAATTGATGAAGTATCTTTTTACCATTTGTTTAATTACCAGTTTCAATGTCTAGAAAGCAGTGGATCAATAATTTACAGTGATGAACTTCCCTGTGTCCCTCTGTTTGTCTAGTTCAGCCATACAAACAATAGCTCCTGAAACAAGCCCTCAAGTTTTGATGCTTTTCTTTTTCTTTAGGTGATTTAGAAGAGCTTAACCTTTTTTCCTGCCACAGGTGTACTCCAACACAACTGCAGGTGATGGCAGAGCTCCCACTGACCTCAGTGAAGCAGGGTTAATCTAGGGCTTGCCATGCACCCTGTATCAACTCTCATCTTTTTGCAGTTCCCTCTCTTTATTGCACAGTGGCTAAGGCTGGGCTCAGGTTGTTGCTGCAGTAGCGAGTGATGCTGCCCTGGCAGTATCTGAGGGCTGTTAGAAAATTTAAGCACAGGAACCAGAGCTGCTGCCTGTGTTTTGTATGTATTTCTTACCTTATAGGCTTTGATAATGTTTATTGCTTTTTCTGTGGGAGATACCTATTCTTGAGATTCTTGGACCCTTCTTTCAGGTTAGAGCTCAGATTCCCTCATGGCCCTGCATCGCTCACTAGGGCATCTATGCCTCTCGAATCAGAGGAGAGCAAGTGTTTCCTTCCCAGTGGCATGAGACTTCCGACAGTTCCCGTCATCATCCTAGCTGCCATGGACAGTAGGGTTTGCTCAGACAGCATCAGAAGAGAAGATCAAAAGATTCCCAACCTCCATGAGATCTCCAAATCCATGCACTTCTAGCAGGATGTGGCCTCGTGTGGAAAGGACTCCCGCCTGCGCGCTGGTGGCCTCAAGGCAGGATACCTTTCACTTTTTTGAGGATGTGCTCGTTATCTGCATCAGCACAAGTGGATGCTTCCCCTTTCCTGTCCCCTGTTCTTAGGGGTGCTGGTCCTCATCTTCTAAAGGAGAACAGAATGCTGTGGGACAGTTGGTACTACTGTCAATGTCACAACTGGCACAACCAGCTGTGAGTTCCATCAGGATCCCTCGTTTGAGTTGGAGGTCACAGCCCAGAAGTTTTCTTTGATATGGTAGAAGTAAAGGGTCAATAGGAAGATTGCTGGGCCTGCCTGTGACTACCTATTTTATCTGCCTCAGCAAGATTTATACAGTTTTTCAGCCACCCAATGTAGGACTATAAGTAAACGAGAGAGAAAGAAAGGATTTGGACTTAGCCACAGCTGGGGAATGAATGTTTCCATTCGCTGCATAGGCCCATGTTTATCCAGATGTGGAACATGCATTCCTGAGAACCACAAAGGAATGGGTTCCTTGATTATTCTTTAGTGTGTATTTTGTCTTTGTTTTTGATTAAAACTATGTCCCTGATATTGCAGAAAGTCTTGAAAATGCTGTGAGCAGGATAGTGTAGTTGTCCTGAGTGAGCAGGGAATTGAAACCGCGTCTTCACCGCTTCAAAGGGTTCTTAAGTTCCAAGCCAGTGACTCTTTTTTTTTTTTTTAACATCAGTGTGATTACTACTTCTTTTATTTAAAAAAAAATCTTGATTTAATGCAGTTTTGATTCAATAGGAGTATCAATTTTCAAAATATTGGAAAACAATATTCTGGATCATTTGATGAGTGCAAGTTGATGCCGGTGGATGCGGGATGTCCTTCTGAAATGATGTCTGTATTTTCCAGGCATCCTGGAATACTTCTGCCAATGTGATGGCAACTCATCACTCCCTATTTACAGTTAACTGAGGATATATCTATTTCAGGATAAAAATGTTTGCAATTCATGAAAACATTATAGACTTAGTTCACTGTGGGGTCTTTGGGGCACTGTCAGACTGGTCAGAAAGAGATTACCTCAGACAATACCCTTCGTCTGGTGGCTTTTACCCTCTTTTTCAGAAGCAACAGAATAGACAGGGTAAAGGGAAGCAGTTCAGACATAAGCCAGCTGCAATATCATCTGCCCACGTGCTCCCGTTGGTTGCCAGGCCTCAAGTCTGACACGCTGCCAGATAGCCAGTCTGCACTGTGTGTCTACTTTTCTTTCGTCTGCTTTTGGAAACTGCTTAGGCCATTTTCTTTTAGCATAATCTGGAATTTCTGCAGATCATTGGATATTCTTATTTTGGGTTCATGATCTAGTTTTGCTGCAGACTGTTGTTGAAACTTTTTTCTTAAACTTTTCGTAGGGGACTTATGCCATCACAATAAATGTCAAATGCTCTTTGTTCTCCTACAAAGAAGGGTTTGAAAGAAGTTCAGTACCATATGTGTTCCTAATAGTTTTATTAGATCTTATTTATAACTTTTCACTCTCCCAAAATAACTGCCTGCCTTAGGCCAAGAAAGTCAGTTTGGGACAGAGGGGAAAAAAGTGGTGGAAGTACAAATTGTGCCTGTAAACTCCACGCTTATAAATCATCAAATTAAAAACTACTCCACATGTTTGAATGTCTTAAAGCATTGAATGTGCCCTTTTTCTGGGCTTACAGAACTTGGCTCCACTTAGTCGTTGGTTGTTTGCTTACAGCATTGCTAAGCTTGCATTAAAAAAGAGTCACACCCAGAAGGAAAATAAGAACTCCTTTCTCCCAGGTATCACCCAGCTCCTGGCATCAGAATGAAATGTCGCAAGAATGCTTGCAGATTGGTGTGGTGTTCTTCTTTTTGCTTAAGGAACCTACAGACATGACACGGAACAAACCTGTGACAGATGCCATTGTACCGATACGAAATGTTGCTCATAGTAACATTTACCTAAATTTGGGGTACAAATTATACTGATATATATATCTTTATGCTACTATAAACTTTCTAGCTAGTAGGATTAGTTGTTGGGGCATCACTCATGTACAAGCTATTTTATTAAAAAAACCGCAGAATTTCAGGAAATATATTCCATACGTGATCCTCTCTCCTGTGCTCTTCAGAAAATTTTTAGCCATTTGGCCTTTATTTTCCTGACATTGGAAACTTGAATATACTATAATTGAGATACTACCTGTGCTCCAGTTTCCACATAGCAGAAAAGTTCATGGTTTTGACAGCAAACTAGGAGTTCAACAATAGCTTTATTCAGACTTTATGAAAAGGAAAAGCTTCACATTAACTAAAAGAAACAATTTCATTTGGCCGTTTTGGAGGGAGGTATTTCCTTTTTAAACCATTTTCACAGGATCAAATGGTCTCGTTTTGGGTGTGGTTTGTTTTAATGCAAAACTGCATTGATGAAAGTTGTCAATTAAAAAAGAAAAAAGGACAATGTAGGACAAGTCAGTCAAGTTTAGTTGTTTCCTATCAAGGAGTCCGATAGAGTAGATAAATCTGTTATTTGGATGTCTGTAAAATGATACATGCTGACACAATTAAGAATAATGTCATTCAGATAGTCTTCCCTGGGTTTCAGATTTAACCCACTAAACAAAATAAAGCAGCTTAAACTTACTGTTTTGCTGTCAGCAGTTCTAAACAGACAATTCCTACATTTAGAGAAGAATTTTATGATTATCATCAGTGGCAAATTCTCATAAGAAGCTGGGGGGAACTTGGGACCCTATCAATACAACATTAGTAGGGACAGTTGGTCTCTGCTTCCAGATTCCTGGTCTCATACCTGTGATTCTTCTCACTTTTTAGAGCCAAGACAAGTATCTTATTTCTCCCAGAGCAGACTTTTTGAAACTGAACAAACAACTTACTGACTGCGTCCTTTGACTTGGTACGAAAAATAAGTAGAGAAGATAACAATGTTTAGCGTCCAGGTTTAAAGTTGAGACTTTGTACTGACTTAGATGTGCCGGGAGCTAGTTCCCAAAACATTGTTTTTTTCCAAAATTAATTAACTTTCTGATACCACCGACCACAAGCAATGCCAGCAAAGGCCATCTTTCTGAATTGCTTTATAATTGTTATGCAGCAGTTATTACATGAGAAAAGAGGCATGAAGGTATTAGATCTAAAATGCTTTCTTGTAGTTGGTTTTCTCTAAGAGTCATAACCACTTACGTTTACCGGTTCTGAAAAACCTGCCTGTTGCCTGCCAGCAACCGGTTCTGAAAAACCTGCCAAGTGTTGAAAACACTTGTTTTCCTCCTCACAGGGCAGGCAAGAATGTGAAATATCTAATTGGACAAAAATTAAAGGTCAGTTTAAAAATCTTCAGAAATCAAGATGTCCCTAAATATAAGTTAAATATGAAACATCCTCTTGGGACAGAATTGCCATATGCCCTGGAAAGCTTAACACACCCTTGAGTGCACACCCTTTTCTGGCCAGGTAGTATGGGGACAAGGTATGAGCAACTGGTGAAGAACGTACCTGAGAGCCTGGTTACGCTGGAGCCATCCTCTGGGACAGTATAGGGAATGGTAAATCTCAGCCATGGTCTCATCGGGACTGTGAAGCCTCTGATGCAGCGATGTAGAAGAGTGCTTCTGCTGTCAAAACTCTGTCTTACTGTCTCGTCAATGACCCTTTCATAAGGGTAGCCTCGCTTGCTTTTTTTAAGGCTCTCAGCCTAACTTTGCTGTGGCAAACTGACCGTTTCAGTTCAAGGAGGTCTTACCAGCTAACGCGCTGAAAATCTTGGCTGGGGTTTGCCCTCAAGTTCCTCTAGAAGCTGTGTAACTCTGCAGGGGCTGCGTTTGTAGACAGAAGACAGGCGGGAGGTAGCAGGGCTACAGATACAAAATTATTTGTGCATTTTGTCACAAACATCTATTGCTCTCAGAAAAAAAAAAGTCTGGGTGATAAACCTGTCTAGGAATTTATATTGTACTCATTTCCATGGCAGCTATGGGACTGTGTCAGACTCTGTTTGCTCAGCAAGCTTCTCTGCACTGGGAGAGGAGAGCTTCTGGCCTTATCCAAAGACAAAAGCAGAGATGGAAAGATACCCCTCGCTGGGGATCACAGGGAAACGTTCCAGTTGTATCACTTCATCCAAACGAGGTCATTGTTGTAGGAACTCCCTGTCATTTGTGTAAGAAGGAGGAAAATGTGTCTTTAACTGGGCTTGCAGGTTTTGCGTCTATTGAAGCGACAGTAGGAAGCGTGCATGGGAGCTACGATGGCAGCTCCAGACAGGAGTCAGTCTGACAGTTTTGCTGAGACGCCCGCAGCTTGTTGTAGTTACATGCAGCAGCTGCTGAAACTGTTGGCCTGCAAGGTGTTAATGCATACGGTTATGTGAGAACACTTTGAAAATTAAGTTAAATGGCTCCTTCCACAGATGCCCAACATCAGTTTAAACCGAAGGGAGTAAGAGAGCTGTCCGGTTCACAAAACGCAGGAGCAAACAGTGGTGCTCCGTGGATCTACTGCCCGGGAAGGGCAGGTAGGGGAGCTGTCAGCCTTCCTTCTGCGCTGGCACTGGCCACGTCATGCTTTAGGACGTAGCTGTGTCTTTTCCTGCCCTTTCCGTATCAGAGATGCTGCTCAGCCCTGCTTTGCAGGCACTATTTTGTAGATTTAAAAGTCTGTTCTGTCTGTCTTTTTCCTCCCATGAAGAAAAGCGAGGGCATGCTAGAAAAAAAGAACATAGCAGCTCTAATTTGTACATTTAGTTTTCTGTTTGGGGCTGTGGGAGAGGCCCCTCTCTGCTCGGGAGAGAGGAGTCACGGGTTAAGTGCTGCCCATCTCTACGGCGGGGAGCTGCATGCTGCCTTCCTGGAGAGGCCTGATGTGTGAAGAGCCCTGCTCTGCCAGTTGTGTCCCTCCTCAGTACTCTCGTATGTTCTTCTGTTCCAGACTGCAAACAGTTTAGTGATCATCTGGCCTTATATAGTAATTTCCTATTATTAGAAACATTTCCTTGGGATCTTTGCTCAGGGAGTAGCAGAGGGAAATCCTGTTTCCTTCGTCTAACATGCAGGCAAAGCACCAGTGTTCACTCTTTCCTTATCTAGTGTCGATAGAACAAGAAGTTTTTGTTATGATACGCTTTCCAGTCTTCATCCCTTTCTAACACTAAGCCTCTTTTCAGAAATGCAGAAAAAGAAATTTGAAGGAATAGGAACTGTCAGCCACCAATGTGAGCTGTAAAGCCTTGTCTGCAGCCTCTAAGTTCTGCCTGTTCTTTCTCAGCCGTGTTTTTATCTCTCAGATTTAGTCGTCCAGATGCTTTGGAAAATAAATTCTTTTTTTCATGTTGGCTTGTGTGAAAAATAGTGCAAATAGATTATTTCACCTGGGTCTGTCAGGGCATCGATAGAAAGCTAATGGCTGTGTTAAAAAAGGTGAACAATTATATGTGAAGGAGAGAGAAGTTTTTGGTTTACGTGCAGAAGAACGTGTTTTTAAAGGAGAGATTGGTCACTGAAAGCACAGAGATATGCACAGGCTTTGAACACTTAATTTTTCCTGTGAAAACATTTTTTCCCCTTAAAAGGAAGATGTAGGTCCTGCCACTGGGAGTGACTGTTTAGAAAGTCAGTTGGGAGGAATGCACATCAGCTGAACTGAGTCAGGCTGTTTGTATTAACTGCTCCGTCAGAACAGCTCTACTTGTTCTTGCCACAGACTCTGCAGGGGAGCTGCTTAAAATGATTGTATCAAAGTAAGGGCAAAGCAATCAAACCGAATTAACTGTTGTTTTTAAACTCTCGGCTATTGAAGTTAGTTCAACAATGACTGTTGGATTCAGAGCGGGTAGGGTGTGTTTGTAAAATCAGCTGGAGAGGCGACTGTCTTGCAGTCCTGTAAAACAACCGCCAGAGCCGTAGTGCAGGGCCGCGCGGGAGCGGAACGGAGGGAGAGAGAGCAGCCACACGCGTGAGACACGCTGGCATCACATTAAGGGCATCTGGTAACTATAAAGTGGGACTTTGTTCCGACGGTCACTGTCAAAGCCAGTCATCCATTTCTGTTTCACTGGTTCAACAGAGAGCAACAACAAGAAAAATTTATCTTAATTTGTTAGATTAACCCAGTTTCGGTTTTCACTCACGTCATAGGCCCAGAATTATTGTGTGTGTGCGGGAGCCATAACTAAATACGAGTGCTGCATATGTGCTTTTTAATCTGCTGTTTCTCAAACGCATCTATCATCAGAGGTATTAAAATAGTGAATAGCGCTTACAGAGAAAGTATAGGAGTACACGGAGAAGCGTACATCTCCAGCTTCATTTTTTGTAGTATTCCTTTTTTTTTTGGTAATATTCTTGTTTATTTGTGAAAGACTGAGCTTGGGAAGAAGAGGTGTTTAGCGTTCTCACTGTTGAAGCTTTCTTGAAACAAACAAAACCAGTATTGACAGTTTTAGGCATTACAAAGCATAAATTAGAATCCAAAATAATAATTTAAATATTCTTTGTCTTCTGGTTTTTGAACCCTTTTGGCCACACCTGTCATGTTTTTAGGCTTTTGTCTATAATCGTGCAAACACATTCACACAAAATCGGAGAATTTGGAGGACTCATGATGATCTCATGAAGTTTGCAGTAAAATTAAGGAACTTTATCATTTTGAGACACCTTTTGAGTGAGTATAATGGGCTTTTGATTTAACCTTTATAAGTCTGCAGTTTCATAATTGACCAGGAATGTTGTGTCTCCAGGGAGCAATGCCCTTTGTCCAGGCTTCTGTCCCTAACTACTTGTTTGGGGGACAACTGGGGAAAGAGGAGATGCATTAATACAAGCAAAAAGATGGTAGAAAACAAACAATTCTTAGCAGAGCTAATGGTGTGGGGAAGAGGTTCTGCCTTGTTATCAAGCCTGTTACAATATTTAATGTTGCTGCTTTAGCAGGGCATTGATTTAGCCAGTCATCATGCAGTCAGATGTTCATCCTCTGCTGGTACAGGGCTTTTTTCCTAAGCAACAGGTCAAATGTCCATCAGAACCTCCAGTTTCTGCTATAGGGCGTCTTAGGAATGTGAGGCATTTTAATCAGTGTTAGATCAGTATAGCCTGGACAGCAGGACACAGGTGATAGGTTACAGAAATTTCTATTTTTTAAGACATTCCTCTGACCTGCCAGAGGAAGGGCTCTCAAATTCCTGGCCTGTTTCGGGTGGTTTGTTTCCCATGGTATCTTTGCCAAGTGCTTTCTAATTATGGAATGTGTGTTATTCTGTAGTTCTTTTGCAAGGCAGAACTAATGAATATTATAAAAAACCAGAAAAAAAAATATATGCATTGATAGATGAATTTGACATCTTTTGCTTTTGGAATAATGTAGATGCAATCCGTATTTTTTGAATACCATAAACCCAAGCTAGCGTCTCTTACCTCCAGATTTATATTGTGCAGTGGAATTTGCACAGCAGCGGGGAAGACTGGTTTGCTGATGCCGGTTTCATGCAGCCAAACTCTCTCTTTCGGCAGAGCCACTGCTTTGGGGGTGTAGCTTAGCCAGTCCCGCACGGCTCTGTGAGCCCGTGGGAGCAGGGCTGACAGGAAAGGTTTCCAGTCCCCTTGCTTTGAATGTGAAATTGTATGCAGGGAATCAGCTGCTTATCAGCAACGAGCAGAGCAATCCCAGTGCTCTAATCCAGGGTTTATATGAGTCACTTCTAACTGGTGAGGCCTGGAAAACTTGATTCATACCTCTGCCTGTAGTTGCCTGAACTAGTGATACAGACCGAGCCAGCCATCCTCAGCAGAAATCACAGACAAGGGCTGGGCTCTGTTGCTGCAAAGGAAGAACTCGGTTTTATCACCTTAATAGTCCAGGATCAAGGTCTTTTAAATCAAAATTATGTTGGTTATCTCTGCTTTCCAATTTTTTTTTTTTTTTCCTATCCCAATTTAGGCTAGCCCACACGCAGAAGTGTTTGCCTCACCCACAAGAGCTGGGATTGAGTTTGACTACAGAAAAAAAAAAATGTTTTGAGGAAAAGTCTTCCCAGTGAATAAATAAATAACAGGGTTCTCCTGCGTAAAAAAGCCAAGGGAAATGTGGAAGGAAAAAAAAAAAAGTAGTACTTTGGAATACTGGGCTCTCATATTTTCCTCTAATGTGGCGTTTTCAGTGATGAGGTGTGTTCTGAGAAGTGTTAGGAGGTGAAGTTGTTAATGTGAAGACAACTTGTGCTAATACATACCTTAAAATGGTAACATGAGTGTTATTGAGTTTGTTGTTTGGCTACAACTCGACTGATTTGAGAAACTATGATGGAGAACTGACATTCTCCTCCTGAAGAATTAGAGCCGCCAGGCTACAGCTCTAATTATACTTGGCAAACTCCTGGCTCAGGGCTTGCTGTTGTGATTCGGTGATGGCTAATGTGGCTCAGTTTGGGAAATGGAGCTTAGGGTACCTTTGGTTTACCTGTGCTCCTGCACTGAGCAGGGCTCTGCAGCATTGGCTATTTCTTTCAATGCTCTGAAATGGACCAATGCTAAACCCACCTCTGAAATGCGCCCTGAGGCTGCCTCTGTTATTAATTCACTGAACTCCTCAGTTGGTTGACGATAAGAAGCGAATACAAATCATGCCAAATAGTTGTGCAAGAATTGAGAGGTACTACGAGTAATTTCTCAAAATGGAATCTAATGAGGGCAGAAGAGCTGGTAGCACCACAGCTCTCTTCAGAAGTGCTACCCAAGCTTCATCACAAATCCTCGTAACCGCTGGCACCTTCTTCCTGTGACAAATGACGTCCACCGCAGCGAAGGATCTCTGGAATCAATGCCTTGGGTCAGAGCTAATTAGAGAGCAGTGCTGCACTGAACCACTGACATCTGCTACATTTCTTGGGTTTTAGATAGCCTCCTATCTGAGTAGTGGCCGTACACAGTCTTGTTTTACTTGAAAAAGCTTTAAAGTAAAGCAAGTAGCTTTTTGATTTAAATCTTTTTACTTTAAAAGCTTGACTTTATGCTGTCTGTAATAGAATTTGAAAATGATGCATTTTGATAAGAAAAAACCCCCAACCTTCTTTATGCAGAGCTGACTCCAGATAGTGCCAGTCACGAAATACCAGCAGTCGGGCTTGGGAATGATTTCATGGCTCTACGTGTTCAATGGTTTAAGAACCTGCCTTTTGGTGCTGGGTGATGACTGCCACGAGGGACCACTGGAAACCGATTCCGACAACTGAGATGCTTGTAAATGTTGGTTCTGGGCAGATATGTAGAGTAGGGCTTACTCAGCAGTGCTGCATGCTGCCTGCAGTGGTATCTGATCTGAGACTGACACCTAAAAAGGCTCTTTGGCCCTTAGAGAAAGAGAATTGGTTTATTTCTGCTTTCTTCTGTTATCCTATGATCATGAGAAAAGCTGTGCCCACTTAAGAAAAGAAAAACAATAT
Organism: Pluvialis apricaria; assembly: GCA_017639485.1. Taxonomy (NCBI): domain Eukaryota; kingdom Metazoa; phylum Chordata; class Aves; order Charadriiformes; family Charadriidae; genus Pluvialis; species Pluvialis apricaria. The sequence continues at coordinate 6,624,166 of CM030024.1, forward strand.
CCTCCAAAAGAGTTTTGTGATGACAAAAGGGCATTATTCAGTTTGCCACCTCTGTTCACCTGTGTACGGTGGTGAACTGGTCGTGATTGCTGACTGACTTCAGTGTGATGTCTAAATTTCAGAAGTATTTGAACAGAGGCAAGAGAGAGTCTGCAGCAGTCTCTTTTCAGAAGATGATGCACAGCAGGAAAGATTACGTTCCCGTTAATTTTGGTAAGGTTCAGGTGTTGTTTGGATCAGGCTGATGTTTGCTGAGTGCAGATGTGGCCACATGCATTTAGAGAAATCACCGCTGAAAATTCAGCTGATGAGTTTGTAGTGTTCGACTAAGTTTGAGACCTCCTAACTGCAGGGGTAAGTTAAGAGGGGGGTGTGTGTGTGGTGCCTTGTACGGTGTGGATAAACCTGCACCTCATTTGTAGCTATTTGCCATGCTCTTTGCTAATTGTAGAGTTCTATATTATCCAAGATCTCCAAGATCACTTGGAGAGGGGTCCGTTAGGAGGGTGGTGTAGAGGAGAAATGGGTGGCAGTATGCTTTGTGCAGATTGTGATTATCTGTGTTGGGAGACTTGCAGGCAGAAACCCATCATCTTCGTTAGCTGCTATGAGTCAGATCAAACGGTTCACTAATTTTTCAGTCACTGATGCTTGGAAGTGGAAGGTCCTCTGGCTCAGGGCAGAACTCATCTCCTCCAGGGGTCTGCCTGGCCCCCAGTGCAGCTGCCAGACAGCAGCTTTGCATGCTCGTAACGCGAACTACTTCTGACCTGAAGAGTGGTGTCCTTTGGCTGGGCCCTGTGCCAGAGCAATGTGCTATATGTAACAGATCTATAGCTTTATTTGCTATACCTGTAATTCATTTTAGGATGGACACATAGCTTAGACCATTGAGGAGTAAAAATAATTAATAGAATCATGGAATAATTTTAGGTTGGAAGGGATCTGTGGAGATCTCTGGTCTAACCCGCCTTCCAAGCAGGGCCAATTTAGATCAGGTTGCTCAGGCATTGTCTGGTTGAGTCTTAAATATCTCAAGGATGGAGTTTCACAACTTCTTGGGGCCCCTGTTCCAGTATTTGACAGCACTCACTGTGAAAAAAAAATTTCCCAGTATTTCATTGGAATTTTCCTTCTTCCATCTTGCGCCCATTGCCTCTCGTCCTTTCACTTTCCACCTAATGCTAGCGAAGGCTGCATATATGTTTTGATGTTTGTCAGAACATCCGTATTTTGGGGGGGTGAGAGGGCTGTTCACACTCATGGTGTAGCTATGGCCATTAGTTTTTTTGTGTGAGACCAAACCCCAATGGCCTGAGAGACAGTTAAATGTGCTACTTCTATTTGTAAGGGTTGGAGACTGAGGGCAGCAGTGGCTTGACTGGGTCTGACTAGGAAGAGTCTTGGTAGTGCGGGTTATTTTGTGTTGAGGACCTCTAGGACCTCCCTATAGGGTGGGCGTTAGCCGGTACGCTGAGTCCTTGCAAGGGCAGTCGAGGCAAACTGTCGTACCCCTGGACTCTTCGTGGTCCTTCAGTTTGCTGTGAGAAGTGACTACGAGTGTAATTGTAAGCCCGGGAGATTTTGCTGTGGTTGGGGTGAGTTGGGAGCGGGTTCGGGGAGCCCTCTTGACGCTGCTGCTGTTTTTTCAGTGCGAAAACTTGCCGTAATGGAGCATATCGCTTCCTGCCCTGTTTGCTGTGGTTTTGCGTGTTGGGCTCTGCACCAGGTTTTCCAGCGCCTGTGATTACTTTTCTTTCCGTTTTTCCCTGTCATTGGGCAGCGGGGGACTCCGCAGGCAGAGGACAGCTGACTTCTCTTGGACTGCCTCTCTTCAGCTGTGTGGGTCTCTCCTCTCTGGGAGGGGAGGAGAGTTCCTCTCCCTCTCCGTGTAAAACGCCCTCCCCAGGATGCTCCAGTAGGAGCCGGTGGGAGGGAGGGAGTTCTGACTGCACCGAAAATGTCATGAAAAAAAAAAAAAAAGGCAACTGACAGAAGAGAGAACTTGTCCTCAGATTCCTGCTTTTTGCAACAGCATAAACTAAGTCTCTACAAGTGCTGCGGCAGCTGGCAGGAGGCAGAAATGAAGTTCAGAGGCGCGGTAAGATTTGTTCAACTGTTTTGGTGGGTTTTTTTCAGTTTTCAGCTGTGTATCTAGGCTGAGGAGAAGGGAGATAAATTTTCAAAGTTTCAGCAGGAAAGTGAAGTGCTTCAGCCCGCTTTGCGGAAGACCCCTTCATGGGAAAGTTATGTGAAGGGGGTTGAAGTAGGATAAAAAAAATGAGGAGGTGCGTGTTTTGAGGAGGAAGCCAAGGTGGGAGTTGAGACGGGGGAAGAGAGGGGGAAAGCCGTGCGCTGCCTTAGAGGAGAAGAAAGGGTGGAGCTTTTGCTTGGGTGGAAGGGGCTTGGGGATGTGATGTACCGTACTGGTGCTGGGCTCTGCTTGTGTCCTTCCCAGGGACGTGGGCTTCTTTCTCTGTGACTACCACCCTAGGGAATGTCAGGAAATACCTGCTTCAGGACTCATTGCTACTCAGTTCCTCCAGTGTGTATTTACTTTAGCAAAACTTTGTCCATGTTTTAGCGGCAACCAGAAAGACTAGGATTGTTACCTGGAAAAAGGGATGAGTAAGAATGGAGGGGGGAAAAAAAAACCCTGATAGTGCCACAGAGAAAGCACAGAGCTCCCTTTTTCTGTGTTGTAACATAGGAAGAGGGACAGTCAGTTAAGTTAAAAGTTGCCAGAGATGCAAAGATTGTTTTCATACAGTGCATAACTGGGCTACGGAATTCACTGACGCTGGAAGATGCTGAGGTCAAGAATGAGGGAATGTTTTAAAAATGAGTGTGTGTGGGTTTTTTTCTGGATAAGAATGTTCAAGGCTTTAATTGGTAAACTTACCAAATTTAGGAAGAGAAGGATTGAAGACGTCATGTCTGTAGACTTAAGCATTCTGACTGTTGAAGAAGGGTTAGCATGGGATGGGAGTATCCCATACCTGCTCAATCTAGAGGTCCTTACGTGTTTTCCCAAATAGCCTAGTGTTGACCACTGGGTGAGAAAGGGTCTTAGTGATGAAGAGGAACCTGCCTGGTTCCTCCCTGTGGCAGCATGTTTGAAGGTGGAGATGATAGTGCTTGAGGGGCTTCTGCTTGGATTTCTATTGGCGTGGAGGACTGCAGCAGCCAACAGACCTCTGCGCAGCACTGGGTATAGAGAAAGGGTTTTAGATGTGTTACATGAGTGTGATAAGTAGTGATGTTGTCTAGGGTGGTGCTTTATATTCTCTGAGAGAACATGTGGGTGTGGAAGTGCCCTTCGCATGCCCTGGGAATGCACTGGAGCGCTTGTTCTGTTTGGAAAGTTTTACTATCTTTGAAAGACATAATGGTCTGAAATGGTTGTGTGGGGTGTGTGGAATCCAGTGGAGAAGGTGGGAAGGTCTGGTGTGGGGAAGGCCGGAGTGCTGCAAGTGTGTGAGACCCGTGGTATTTGCAGGGGGAGAGGAGAAAGGATGTCTGCATTTAGAGGGAAATACAGCAGCAGTTGTCAAAGAACAGTGCATAAGGGCGCAGGGTCAGCACCCCATTGCTGCACGCCAGGAGACAGGGGAGCAAGTGCATGCTGTGAATCTTACCTGTAAACCAGTGTTTGAGCGTCTGCTCCCCTCTCACCTGCTCGGTCTGATCTGGAAGTCAATGGCAAAACTTACGTGGAAGGGCAGTGATCTGAGTTTTTGCTTTTTATGCCATCTGCCTGTCTTGTGAAGCTACCATGGGATGTAAAGACCTGTGACCTGTGGTCACAGGTAGTCCTGCTATGTATACTGTGATCAGCAACATCTTTTTACTAGCAACAGCTTGTGACATCTGGTCAGGAGCAAAAATGTCAGCTCCCTAAATATAGAAATTCAGTGTATTTACTTTTCCAGCCTTGGTGATCTTTCTGGTCTGCCTAGTTCATTTTTCTTACTGCTATGTTATACTTAGCTTGTTGATTGAAATGTCAGCATCCCATCTTAGGGCTAAACATTTTTCTTCTTCAAATCAGTTCTTATAACTACTTTTCTCTTTTCACTACTAATTGCTTCTCTTTTTTTCTGGCTTACTTCCCACACCCCCCCTCCCAAAAAAAAAAGTAAAGTCTAGAAAATATAATTACATTATAGACATTGAACAAATGATACTACCTGCTTGCCATGCAAATCTCCGTGGCTTTCTTTGGTTTCTGGTCCATCATAATTTGCATTTCTAATTTACATTTGAGCTCCTTAGGTGTGGATTCTTACCATTCTAAATGTTGCAAGTGTCAAATGTCATTGATTAGTATATTAAGAGTCATAATTAATTGCAGCAACATCCGCACCCTGCATTATTGTCTTTCAAAAGATTAAATTTTTGCTTTCACAGTTCGAACTCCCCACGACCTACATGCATTAATAGATGCTTAAAATAATGCACACAGTGTGATACGTTGCTCACATTTCCCATTCTGCTTTGCATTTTAGGGTGGGAGATTAAACGGCTCTGTAGCTTGGAAAGGGAGGGAGGCAGAACTTTAACTTCTAGGCAGTTTGCTAGTGGGGACATAGCAGATCTTTGTGAGAGCAGAAGCAGCTTGATTACCCTATATTTCCGATTATTTTATGTTTTAATGTATTCCAGTTTGTCCTTACTTAAAATATGGAAGACTTCAAAAGAAATGGTTTACAGAAATTAGGCAAATAAACGGCAATTCTCTCTCCTTAATATAATTTTTTGAATAGCGCATTCTATAGTTAAATCCTTTCAGCATGTGTTTAGGATGGGGAGGGAAGCATCAGAGAGGGAGACACGGGTTCTGAGCATGGGCAAGTGCTCCCTGACTCCAGACATTCCTTTGTTGGCGATGTATTGCTCTAAAAGAAGCGAGAAAAAAAACTGTTTCTGCTATAAATGGTCCTTGAGTGGCAGCTGCTGACATGGTAACTTTTTTTGCAAGTTGAAGTTGTTCCCTTTAGCTCTACTGGTCAGTGTCATCACAGTTGTCGCCTGGTTTTGATCCCATTTGATCTCTCAGTTCTGATTTTTCTCAAGTTGTCTGCTCAGAACAGCTTACCACCGTGTGGGAAATAACTGCACTTTTCATTGGGCTTACAAAATTAAAAGTAAAACCAAAACATTTAATTTTGTTATTGCTTTTTTTCATTAAACAAGTCCAATAGGTGAGATTTGGGTTGCGTAAATTATTGTCTGAGGTCAGATGGCTTCAGAAAACGCAGATAAATCCATGTGGTTGGTTGCAGAGGACTTTGACGTGAGATACGGAGCTGCCTCTCACGGAACCCTCTTTCCAACCCAGCTGTTGACTAACAGAGTTTTCTGTGTCCAAAATGTGCAGCTAACTTTCACTGTGGTGAAAGGGAGGAGGATCCTAAGTGGCTGCACTTTAATCTGTCAGGGATTTGCTGGCAGGTGGCAAGTGCTTGACTTAAAATCCCTTGGTCCAGGTCCACCTCAGTTGTTTTCGTGATGGCTTTCTCCATGTGAAAGGAAGGAAGAGCTATCCCATTCTGCCCCTCAGGAATTGAGGCCCTGGATGAAAGAGTTGATTTTTGTCTGCTCTACTGTCTAGCCCATGCCGTGTCCAAACCCTTTCCCAGGCTGTGGAGTGGAGTAGAAATCAGAGGATTTTTTTTTTTTCCTTCCTGCAGCTTTGGCATGGCAGTGAAGAATGTCATACTATCCAGGAGACAAATGCGTTTTAACTGCCACCTCCCCACAAGGAGTTTGTTCTTGGTTCAGGCTTCTTATTGTCTTCCAGAATCTAATCTGAATTTCCCTTCCCTCTCACATTTGGTTCTTGCTTGTTCTTCCGTTCCCGGCTTTGTAACTATTTATGGAACCTGCAGATCAATCATCTTTCACTCGATACCAAGATAAAGATGCCTGCCTTTTCCATACAGCACCCGCTTCCTGCGGTCGTTTTAGTGCAAGTCTACTGAATGGATACTAGCTAATCTGGAAAAATGCATTGTCAGAGGAAAATATTAAAACATACTTTTTTTTTTGATGTTGAAGCAGAAATCTTATTTATGCCACGTGACTCTTCCTTTCTAAATCGGATTATTATGAAGTTTCCCTGCTCCATATAAGACCATTCACGTTGAGAGCTCCAGGTGTGTTCACAGGTGTCGCTTACGGATGCTGCAGGGAGAAGTGAGTTGCCAGAGCTGCCAGGTGCTGCCTGTTCTCGCAGCGGTCAGCAGCACTTGTGTGCCTGGAATTGCTGTGCCAACACTGACCACTCAGTTACCCCTCTGGGAAACCAAGGCTGGGAAATTTTGGTGTAAAAAAGACTCCTTCCTACGCACGTGTTGGGCTACTGGGGGTTGCATGGTCACAGACCAGCTGGTGGACAAAGCCGTGGTGGGAGTTTCCTGCTCAGTTCTCATCAGTCCTGAACTCCTGTGCTCGTGGCAGAGTTGCCCTCCATCTTCCATCACAAAAGAAAATGACTGAAGTACTTTGGATTTTGTTGTGCAGAACAAAAGGTCTTGCTTTTCATTTTTGAGGTGTATTAGATCTCCAAGCCCTAAGCAGCGGAAAGTCTTTATCATGCTTTGGCATTTAGCATCGTTTAAAAGGAAAATATTTGTTTACACATGTCAGAGACCTACTAGTTCAGTTTAGGAAACTCTTGGTATAGTCTTGAGTGCTTTCGTACTCCCAGGAGCTGTTTTGTGAAGGGTATTTTCGGGTCTTGTTGACTCTGTTGTGTGAATACAAAGAAAGGCTGGAACCTCAGCCAACGTAAACCTGGCTCTGCAGGCTGCGTTCAGCAGCACCAGTTTACACCAGCTGAAAGGCTTTCCCAAAATTTAATCACAAGGAAGAAAAAGGCATGTGGAAGTGGTACCGCTGTGGTAATTGCACTGGCTTGGTCCCCACCATTCAGGAGTGACGGCTTTTCCTTTCCTGGCAGTGGGCCACTGTTGTGTTGACGGCTCTGGAGAAGAGATTAAAAGCAAGGAGCGGGTTAAAATAGTGTGGGAATGAGTCCCTTGGAACCGCACCTCGGGGTGGGTTTGAAAAATGCAGAGGCAAAAGTCAGCTTGTACTCTCTCAAGCAGGAGTGACCCTTAGGACAGTGATTTTAGTATGGGGCCCGTTTGAGAAGGCGGCACAGGCACTCCTAAGCCGACAAGCACCAAGATCAGATGGAGATCGCTCAGATTTTTGTAATTCCCTGTTCATGGCCTGTGCTGGGTGTGGCATTAGCACAGTATACCCTACATAGGTTGGGATCCTTAGCCTGGTCCTCCCTCTGATTCCTGTAGGCAGGGTGAGGTTGCGCATGGGTGAGCTAAGCTGTTACTGGCAGAAGGACACCTCCTTGCCCTGCGTCCGACACTCACCTTGATCCCGCCTTAAGCTCACTATGTTGGCAGAAAAATACCAGCATCTTTTTTCCTGCTCATTGTTTAGCAGGCTCCGTGAGTTGCATTGGTTCCGCTTAGAGACAGGTAATTGCTTGTGTAAAGAGGTGCCAGGGAGGCGCAGTCCAAAGGAGGGGATGTGTTCTGGTGCGGTGGTGGGGAGCCCTCGGGCTGCACCCAGCTTGCCTTTTAGGTGGTAGTTGCACAAGCACTTAAAAACGGCAAGAACTGGCCCTGCTGCTGAAATACCTTCCCCTGCCCGTCTCCGCCGTCATTGAGACACCAGATCTGTCGGCCACTGCGAGCGACGATGTGTGGAACCAGTGTGGGAAAATGACCTGGATTAAAATAATGAAAAAAAATAAAAAATAAAATCTGAGTTAGGTTTTAATCCATGTCAGATTTCCAGTCTATCTTATTGCACAAGTACTGGAGCCAGTGCAAGCCAAAGGGTGCAGCTGCACAGAGGGCAGGTGGGACGGCCCCGTCGCCCGTCTTCTCACTGTGGGAACAGCTCGTCTGCCCCTGTACTCTCTTCGCACCTTCAAGGAAGACCGATTTTCGCAAGGAAAGGGTCTAATCAGACCCTCACAGCCTATATTCTCCTAATTATCTGAGATACGTACTGCCTGCCGTAGGGCTTTCGGAGTTGTCCAAGCTGAGCTCTAGCGTAGCACCGAGCAGAGGCTGTTGTAAATGAACTGTACGTCAGCCGGAGGCGTTTTGGCAGAGAGAAACCTATCCACTGCAGAGACGCCAAGGGAGCCAGTCCTGTCCATAGGCAAGCTGCTTTAATGGTTAATTAGCTCCACTGTAACATATTTAACCCCCCCAGACTGGGTTTGCTAGCATTAATTTACAGCCACCAGATTTGATGTCTGCCTGCTAACATAAAATAACTAACATCTTAGCTATTTTAATTTATTCAGTGCCTTAATGTCACACTCATCATGATTATTTTTTCTAAATAGTGTCTTCTTTCCCCGCTTTCTTCCTTCTGCATTACTGTTCTGTTTCCATTTTGCAAAAAGGATTTATTTTCACCCCCTTTTACATTGCATCTGTTGAAGTTATTGGCAGTCAAATAGTTAATGTTGACATTTTAAGTTGGTGGTGGACTTGGACATAAGCAGCAAAGCAAATGAGCAAACGCTTGGCACAGAGAAGGGCATATTGCTCAGCTGTGGTTTATGACTGACGTTTGTATTTGCATTGAACTTAGGCTTGGGAGGGTACAACATTGTGATTAAAGTTTATATTCTGGAGAATCTGACTGCATCGGGTCGACTAGGTAACCCGGTCACATCGAATTATTGCTGAAAAGTTGCGTTTAGGTGGGGTTTTTTTAAAGCTGACTGAAAATTTCAGGTAGTTATTTTGTTCTCACGGAGAGAGGTTGCAGTTGAATGAGAAGAAAAAAGCGTGGAGGAAACCGAAAGCTCCTTAGCCTTAAATGCCTGTCCCAGAGGAGGTGGCCGAAGTGCAATTTTCTGTGTTGTAAGTAGGATAGATTGCTTCTTCCTTAGGCTGGATGTGTACAGCTGGGATCAGTTTGTCCTGAGCTGGAGGGAGTGGCTGATGAAAGAGCTGTTGAAATTGCTAAGTGAGGTTTTCTGTGAAAGTCTTTAGGATTATATAAACTTGGATTAACTGTGCGAGGGTGGAAGTTTCTCCTCAGTCATTTTTGAGGCAGCTGTGTTTTAAAACCGTATTCGTAAACTTACCCACTTGAAAACTAGTTATTTTCTTTTGGTTTTGCCTTTGTTCCCATTACCTTGTCCAAATCCTGCTCCAGGATTGCACTGCTCTGATAGAAGGATTCTAGTTTCTAGGCAGAGTTTAGTTGTATGTGATTTATCTCTATTTCCTTTGCCAGTGTTGTCCTTTATCTCACCACCACCTTCCTTCTCCAGGGCTTACCCCTTTCCTCTTCATCTTGGAAAGAGGGTAGAAGAAACCAACAAAGTATTTTGCTGAAGGTGTGCAGGAATTGGCTTAGAAAGTTTTGGGCGTTTTAAAAAAGATTACTTATGAAAGTATCTGCAGAATTCGTCCCAAACTGGATCTTTCAAAGCTTAGAAATCAGACCTTCCAGACCATGAGACTCATTTGAAAAAAAATAAAATAAAAAGGGAACCTAAAATGACATTTCTTTGTGGTGGTTGAGCCCCTAGAGCGGATCTGGATTTGAGATTTCCTAGTAGCAAGTTGTAGGAGCTAATTTTTCTTTCTGAAAGCTGCTAGTTTCATGAAGTGACTTATGCCCAGGCACTGGGCTTTTGGTAAGGAAGCCAATTATAGCTTGCAGAAATAGGCAAAACTACATTTGTAAATGATTGGTAAGTCTAAAACTGCAGACGGAGGGAATTTGCACCCGTTTGGGCCCAAATTTATACTTCAGTGGGTCTTGCCTTTATTACTACTTAAAAAAACTTAAGCGAAATTTTCTTCTGACCAAGGTTGTTCTTATTTTTATTTTTCTTTTCCCTGCACGCCATCAGTCCCCGTGCTCTGACCACTATTATATCTTGAGAAGGAGCAGAAAGGAACTACCTGGCAACGTGAGTCAGCAAAAATCATCTCCGTCATTGTGCAGGGTTTTGGGGCTGGACGACAGTGTTGCGGCAGGGGTCCGGCATTCCTGGTTTGTAACACCGCTACAGGAGAGGGTGCCTGGGTTTTGCTATTAGTGCGTGAGCCTGTTTAGGAACAAGCTCCAGTGGTGTTTGTGCCAGTGATGGCAACATCCCAGAGTATAACGAGAGATTCTCCGAAATGCATTAGTGCTTTAGGGAAATGATTTAGGAGAAGAGTGATTGCTGGGAGGAGTTTGCAAAGTAACTTAAGAATATGATAGGGAAATGCAGACAGATGTGAGGCAATTTGTTTAATATGTTCTATCTCCCGTCTCTGATTTCTGTAGTGTCTCTCGTCTTCTATGCCTTGTACATCATCTGTCCATTGGGTGGAAATTTTCCCTGCGCGTAGCAACTGAGTCACTTGGTGCACATTTCCTCTCCCGATTTTAGTACATGAGATAGAAGTAAGAAGTCAGCAGACCTGTGTTTTCCGAAGATGGTTGTGTCTCAACCACATCACATTGAAAACAACCTTTAAAAGAGGGTCAGGGAATAGAAGTTGCTTGATGCACGGGATACATGTTAGTGTCACGGTCTAAATTCCTCATGGTGGCATGGGATACGGCAATGCCCGTTTCTCATTAGTTCTGAAGTTTCCCAGAATTTTCCCATTGGGTGTCTCACTAAAGCTTTTAAATTGGTCAGCAACGTGAAGCTGTTTGCTCATGAGATGAATCATCATTAGTCATAAAAGATTCCTTACCTCGAAACGACTTCCCGTTATGAAATGAGAGAGAAAAGTAGAGGAGGACACATTTCAGTCTCACTCCTGCTAAAGGATGCCTGGGAAAGGAAATCCAAGTTTTATTCATTTTATTAAATGCTTGTTTGATTGATTCCTCTGAAGTGATTGGAAATTTAGCAGTAACTTTCCCCTAATGCTGGCTTGTCTTCCATCAAAGCAATTAGTATAGACCAACTGATAAAGTGCTAGTATACATTGACTAGCGTTTCCAACAGTAGTGGGGTTGTTTTAATATCCTCTCCTCTTTATAGGTTGTCCATGGGTAATTGTGGTTAATCGTTCTTGTGGACGCAGTTGAGCTGCAAACAAAGCCGCAGATATCCCAACCTTCCTCTGCTTTTGGTTGCAGGGAGCGGGGGCTAACGGTATTCGGCTGACCATGGAGAGCGCTCTGACGGCCCGCGACCGTGTCGGGGTGCAGGATTTTGTCCTGCTTGAGAACTTCACCAGCGAAGCAGCGTTTATTGAAAATCTACGTAAGCGCTTCAAGGAGAATCTGATCTACGTGAGTAGCAAAGTGTTCGTCGGTGACCTGAATTTGAGCATGTGCTGCAGAAGACGTCCCATAGCTTTGCCCTGCAGTTGGAGGGATTTGGAGATGGTGGTATCAGCTTTAATAGACCGTGGTTGCTTGTGTCAGAACTAGTCTGGGGTGCTGTCATGTTACCAGATGTAGGGACTCATTGCAGTGCTCCAGTTGAGGTCTGTTGGCGTTTACAGGTCTTGCCAGCACTGAAAATCCAACTCACACCACATCCTTCCATTTCATGAATTCACTGTGTGATGGGCTTTCAGCAACCCCAGGCTTGAACTTGATCCTAAATGGTATATCAGAAACAATCCATTCTTGCTTGTTAGAAGCACTAAAACCATTTGCAAGGATAACGTGTAGCATAACTCCCACAGTGCCATTCTAACTGCACTAAGAGATCGCTTCTTCAGCATCCTTGGCCTCTTTGGAAGCTCTCAGCAGCATCCCCAGTGCCACCAGGGCAGGCAGCCCTTGCCAACAACATACTGCCTTCGGAGCAGCCCGGGGTCTCGGAGGATCCGCTGCCAGGCCTTCTGTAACCTCTCTGCTTTGTGTTCTCTTTTCCAGACGTACATTGGCTCGGTTCTGGTGTCTGTTAATCCGTACAAGGAGCTGGAAATCTACAGTAAACAGAACATGGAGCGATACCGTGGTGTCAGCTTCTATGAAGTTTCTCCTCACCTGTGAGTGGCCTGTGGGTAAACAGTGCAGTTTGTGCCGTTCCCACACAGGCGTGTGCAATAATGACATGTGGAAACAAGCAAATAGGACTTTTCCTTGTCCCACACGCAGTACTAAAAGTCATAGGGATATAAAGGATCCTTCGGAGGGTGTGGTGTACAGCTCTTTCTATTCCTGTTCCTCTCTCCAAAGAGGATGAGTTGCCTTTGCAGGAGCGGTATTTGGAAAGGGAGTTGGTTCCTTCCTGGCTGGAGGAACAGAGCTGCTTACCCAGCCCTGGCAGGACAGGAGTTCATTGTTCCAGGGTTACTTGGGGTCTGCATGTCCGGGCTGTGAGTTTCCCCTGCTGCTCCCTCGCTCGTTCAGCGTAGGGCTAACTAGGGGAAAGAGTGTGTCTGTATGTGTGGTGGTTTCTTTCCTACCTCTGCTGTTACTGCCTGACCAATATTTATCTGGTATTTCCCTTGTTGCTAAGATACCGTCAGCCTGTTGGAACACGGAATGTATTTATTTACATGGTCTGGCCTGGTGAGCATTCCCAATTTCCCATTAAAAAAAAAAAAAAAAGTTTGAGGTTTAAAGTTATTTTTGAAAGCATTTGCATTTTTTTGTCAGACTGAAAGAGAAAGATGACTAAGAGCTGAGGACATTTGGCTCCAAAATGTTTTCTTTCAGGACCAAGGGCCAAATTCTGAGCACCTCTTGGAGGGGTTTTTTTGTGGTGGGTTTTTGGTTTTTGATTTTTTTTTGTGGTTGCTTTATTTATTTATTTGTTTATTATTTTCTAAAGATGTCTTGGAAGAGTAAATGATATTATTTTTGAGCAAACTATTTGGATTGTTTCTTATTACTGGCACATAGCCCAGGAGAGTAAGCAAAACAGAATGCGCTGCAAGCACAGAGAGGGAGAGAAACACCATTACTTGGGAAAGTCTGAACCCTTGAAGTTGTATTTATTATGATAAAAATGTGATTTTTATAGTGGTTCAGGCTTTTCGTGTGGCCCTATATGGGGGACGATTAAACCTGAAAAAACCTGCATTCAAACCTGCTAAGTTCTGCCCTTGATCTGGATGTGTCAATACTTCGTGTCTATGTGCAGGCGCCCCAGTTTAAGAGATCTGTCCCGAGAAAGTAACTGGCAGTGGCTTAAATCAGTGTCGGGCGGTTCCTGGTAAAGCAGCGGAGAGAGTGCGGGGCAGCAGCTCTTAACTCCGCCGTCAGCTCTCACTTCCAAATTGTTGTTGCTCCATAGGTTGCCTTCAGTCCTGCCTTCCAGGCGGAGACCTGGCCTAGGTGCAGCCGCTTTTGCCTGTGATCGGGGCACTTCTTTGTCCTTCGGTGACAATTTGGTGACTCTCTGGAAAATCACTGGGACTGTGGCTGCCTTTTTTTTTGGTGTGCAGTAGGTACTGAGCTCGATAACAATGCTCACGTATAACGCGGAGTGCTAAACAGCTCTGCTTTAATTCCTGTGTGTGCTACGCAAAGTGACTTAAATCACAAAGTAGCTCGTTATTTCTTACGCCGTTCTCTTATTTTAACTAGTCCCGTAAGAAATTGTAAAACCTCCAGCTCATAAGTAAACCCTTGAGAACTGTGGTACCAAATACCAGTGCCTGCTCCAACTGGGAAAACTATTTTTTGTTAACTATTTTTATTGTTCCATTAAAAACCATTATATTATTTGATTATTTACATTACATTATTTGGTTATTTATGCGTTTAAAAATATTCTGAGGAGCACTGAAACACTCTGTAGTGTAGTAGTACTCTGGGCTTCTCCTTTTACAGTATTTCAGGTGTCTTTTTCTCTCTTTCTCTTATTCTAAACTGATTCTAGAAAGCCAAAATACTTCAGGATTGCTATTCCAGTGTCAACATAGTTTAAGGCTAGGCCCGAGCGCTGGGTTCTCTGGGAAGTGCGTCACACGTAGTCATTTAAAGGAGAAAAGTTATCCCTATGGGCTTGAAACACAGCATACTTCCCAGAGCGATCTGTCACATCCTGTCCTATTTATAGCCCACCGGGGGGTTCAGAGACGGTGACTACAAATGGGACCATAAACATCTTTAAGTAAAGTGATTCTGTACGTGGTGTGCATGACTGCTAGCTTTCTGCAGTGCTATATAACCACCCGATAAAGGCATGCAGTCTAGAGGCAGGTCTTAAAATTTAAATTAAATTTACATTTATTCAACTGTGTTCAAAATACTCCAGAGACAGAATTTGGATGGGAAGAGAAGGAATTGATGACTTTAGTGGGGTAAGTGTGCGGTTGTGTTGCTAGGTAGCTCATTGGTGTTGCCTTAGCACCAAGTATTAATAGACTTGAGAAGGCCACGGCTGTTATTTTGGCGTGATTATTTGTAATTAATTTCACAGCATGAGTGTTTGAAAAAAAAGGGAGGGGGGAGCAAAGCTACTAAAAGGTTGTCAAGTGTATGAAGACAGGGTATCTGCTTGATCACCACATGTAAGGCAGCTGGAAACACTGCTGTGGAGGTTGTCTTAGAGTGCAGGGCTGATGCTCCTCTTTTCCCTTCCATTGTGCCTGTCTGGTCCTTTTCCTCTCGCTCTGTAAGCAGTTCCCACCATTCTCAGACTCATCCTCCTGCTCTTTTGTGTTGTAAAAGCGTGTGTGTGATTCTTGGTATAAGATCCTGTCTGGTCTATCGCAGGGAGGAAAAGAGAAGAGAAAGAAAAAGCAGCGAAGGAAGAAGCAGGGCTCCAGGGCCAGCAGCAGCACACCCTGGCTGTACGCAGGCAGGAGGAACCGTCTGGTGTTTTGGGTAGCGTTTGGCCTCGGTTGGATGGTAGCCTGTGGAGCCTGCAGGATGCTTATTAGTCTGTGCTGGCTTATCCAATTCTTCCTGCCACCCAAGAGAAGCTGTGAGAGGTTGGGCTGTTCTGGAACCACCCAGATAGCAAAGTGCAGTTGGGACCTTCTGAGTGTATCATCGCTTAAGAGATAAGCTAGAATAAAGATCGATGGAAAACAAGATGTTTCCTGAATGTAAAGCTTTTCTGTCCTGGGAACCAATGTTGAAAGGTCATGTATATTTAGAAAACTGTTTGTCTGCACCGTTTAGTCATCTTCTACAGAAACTCTTCTAGTCAGAGACTCGAAAAGTTTTTAAAGGAATTTGATAGATTTGTGCTACCACGCTGCAGAAACTTGGCTCGGTGGTTAGGACGTGTATGTTGTGTATGTGTAGTGGCTAAGAGATGTCCGAAAGTGTTCGGAGTGACCTCCTGTCTCCTCACCGGTGTGCAGAAGCAATACGCTCTTACCCAGCCCAGGGACACGTATTTCTTTTTGAGGTGTCTCCGCTAGGAGTTCGCTCTGTGGGATAGTCTTAGCTGAGGAGTCTCTGGCCTTCACTTGTGGAAACAAGCTAATGCCTGGTTATCATTGTCCCTTAGCTACGCTATTGCAGACAACTCGTACCGCTCCCTGCGCACGGAGAGGAAGGATCAGTGTATTCTGATCTCTGGGGAGAGCGGGGCTGGCAAAACCGAGGCCACCAAGAAGATCCTGCAGTACTACGCCGTGACCTGCCCGGCCAGCCAGCAGGTCGAAACCGTGAAGGACCGCCTGTTACAATCCAATCCCGTCCTGGAGGTAACTCTAGAGCCCGCAGCAGGGAAACTTGACATTGAGTCATACCAGCAGCGCTCACATTTTCCAGCTGAGGGGGCAGGGGGCAGCAGGACCCCACGGGGCGTGAGCGAGCTGTCTGTGCAGAGCCGATAGCGTATCCTGGGAACGCCGCTGCACGGCGTGCGGGCAGATCCTTTGCATTGCACACAGGGGAATCCCGGTCTGCTTCCAAGCCAAAGAAATGGCCGTCTGCTGCTGAACTCGTTGGCCCTTTCCAGTCCACCAGGAGCAGTTCTGGAGTGGGCAGGCTGCAGGGAGAGAGAGGCATTTGGCGTGGGAAGAGTTCTGGTGCTCCGCTTAAGTTTGCGAAGCCAGAGGCGGACACATCCGCTGTGGGCAGCGTTGCCCTCTGAGAAATGCATTTGTGGGTGCATTTTCTAGTGCTGTGGTGTCCTCTAGTGTCCAGTCCTGAGCTGTCTTTGTAGTCCCCCTTTGATATTTCTGCTCTGTACTGCGTGCGCGGGAAAGGTGTGCTCCCCGTGAGAGGGGACAGCCTGGCAGGCCGGTGCCTGCTGGGAGCGGAGCTGCGGGTGACTGTAAGCAAATAGCCGTGAGGAAAGAGGAAGCTTTGAAAAGGCTGTCAGACGTGACATATGTTGTCAGCAGTGAACTGGCAGCAAAATAAGCTTGCTAGGGGGGATGGAATTGTCTTCAGAGGCGTGCTCCATCTGCAATGCTTGCACTGGGTATAAAGATCAGCATTAGAATTCGGGTAGCAATCTGTTTCCTTCTTGGTTTCCCTTGCAAAAAGGAGAAAACCTAGGCTTTAACGGCTGTAAATAAACAACTGGCGTCTTCACCAAAGTGTTTATAAATAATCTTATTTGATATTTATTTTTTGCTAATCGTTTTCATTTCAGGCCTTTGGAAATGCAAAAACCCTTCGGAATGACAACTCCAGCCGGTTTGGGAAATACATGGATGTGCAGTTTGATTACAGGGTAACTTAAAATCTGTGTTGTACTTCAGAACTGGCCCTGGTCACAGCAGGTCTCTGTTGGCTCTGCTTTCTTGGACCGACGTGTGCGTGGAGTGATTATTTTGCATTCCCTTGAAGACAGTGCCAGCAGAGTCTATGGCAGCAAAGTTTGGTTCCAGAGGATTTTATAGAACACACTTCCCTTTCTTTCCTCATTTCTCTATATAAGGAGACAGTGAGATTAAATCCTCTTATTTCTAGGGTATATGTGCACCATGCAAATGGATACTCCCAAACTAAATCCACATAAAGCAGCTGTGATCTGAAGATAATCTCTGTCCTGTGTAACTTTGCATAGTGTTTGATTCAATTCTGGTCCAAATTGCCCCGTGCAATGAAGAAGAACATAGTGCAAGAACTGAGTAGCTCAGCATACTGCACTCTTAAACGTCTCAATACGTATAATCCCTCCACACACAGTTTTGTTGCTTTTCCTTTGTGTTGAATTCCATTCGAGAAGGAATTTTACATGTCAGGATCCCATTCAGTATGCGCTGTAGCCATGATCTGTATAATGGCATGTTATTGTCACTTGAGAGCTCATTTTGCATACACTTCGAAACCCAAATTGCCACTCTCTTTTAGCTGAAATAGAGATTGCGATACAAAACGACGGATAATTTTCCGTCTTTTTGTAAGCTATCATTTTGTATCCTATTTGTCTTTGAATAGACCACCAAGAAGCAGAAATATTTTCCTCTACGTTGATGAACTATTTCAATGTATCTGGTTTGATTTAGGGGGCTCCTGTCGGGGGCCACATCTTGAACTACCTCCTGGAGAAATCCCGAGTTGTGCACCAGAACCACGGAGAGAGGAATTTCCACATTTTCTACCAGCTGCTGGAAGGAGGGGAAGAGGACTTGCTGCGAAGGCTGGGCCTCGAAAAGAGCCCACAACAGTATCACTATTTAGTAAAGGTGTGCGTTGACTAGTTATTCTTACAATATTGTTGTATTACAGAACCGATATTTTTCTCAGTTGATTTTGTAGTTTCCTTCCCTCACTTCAAAAATAACACTGCGATGACTGCTGTAAAAATAAACACATGGCAGAAGTGCATTGAGGTCAAGTAATATATCTTTGACATATTTACATCAAACTGTGTATTTTTAGGGCCACTGTGCAAGGGTCAGCTCCATAAATGATAAAAATGATTGGAAGATTGTGCGAAGAGCCCTCTCCATTATAAGCTTCAATGACAACGAGGTGGAGGTAAGACATGTTTGACAGCACAGCTGATTTTCCTACTCTTAAGGAATTTTTCTGCTTTGATTTGTTACTTCTGACCAAAGGCAGCTTTCAGAATGGATGTATTCTCTGCAAAAATGCTGGAAAAAATACAAAATGTTCCTGTAAAATGTTAATTAACAAAAAGATCTCACTGCCTTTTTTTACTGTGCATTCATTTCATCATCCTGGTTTCTGACGGTTTCTTCCATCCTAGGATTTGCTGAGCATTGTGGCTAGCGTTCTGCATCTGGGGAACGTGCAGTTTGCTGCTGATGAGCAAGGAAACGCTCAGGTCACTACAGAGAATCAGATTAAATACCTGGCTCGGGTGAGTATCACCAGTTAGAGATATATTACATTAAAGATGAATTAGAGAGGTTTTCTTATTTGAACTTGGTAACATCGTATCATTTTAGAATATGATTTAGAAGTTTTCATAAATTTACTTTGATTTGACCTAAATAAAATGCAAACATTAACATCAAAACCCTTTAATTGACAACTTCGCTATTTACCACTCGATCCACCGCTGACTCGAGGCTTTTGCCTTCAGGCAGTGGGATAGGAATAGACCTACACCGGAGAAGAGTTTTAAAGAAAGAAGACCCCTTGTGCCCTCGCCTAGTCAGTTCGGTGTGCCAGAACAATCAAG
Source organism: Pluvialis apricaria (assembly GCA_017639485.1). NCBI lineage: Eukaryota > Metazoa > Chordata > Aves > Charadriiformes > Charadriidae > Pluvialis > Pluvialis apricaria. The sequence goes on from CM030024.1 coordinate 6,642,710, forward strand.
CCAATTTATTTGTTAGGTCATATCACTGCCAGAAAGGAGGTGGCGTGTGGGAGAAAGGGCAGGATTGACTTTGCAAGAAATCTTGCAGCGTGAATGGGAAATGAAGGGTTGTTCCACCGGACTGTGCTTTTGAGGACCAGCCTTTCTGGTCTCTTAAAAGTAGTACTGATAAATTGAACATACTGCCTCATAAATTAATTTAATATTCTACTGCTTCACAGCTTCTAGCAGTTGAGGGCTCTGTTCTTCGAGATGCATTGATCCACAAGAAGATCATAGCAAAAGGGGAAGAGGTAAGAACATGAACTGGGGGTCTGGGGGACACATGGGATTAAATCAAGCTCGCGCTACTCTGTCAGCTCTCTTACTGGAGCTAAACAGTTCGCTTCTCACTTGTCGAAGGAGGTTGTGAATGCAGGAGTCCCACAGCTTCGTGGTGACTTGCAGCCCGTGCGGCTGGGAGACGGTGATGTGAGCTGAGCCCGGGCAGGATGCCGTTGAGTGGCGGTTTATTAACAGTGAACCAGAGCAACTGAATCCCTCAGTGAAATGGCTGTTGAGCGGCTTCTTTCTCCTTCTGCACGCAGCTAATCAGTCCTCTGAACCTGGAGCAGGCAGCCTACGCGAGGGATGCGCTTGCCAAAGCAATATACGGACGCACTTTCTCCTGGCTGGTCAACAAGGTTAACAAGTCTCTTGCTTACAAGGTAAACGAACCTTTTGTTTGTTGATATCCAACCAAGTGTGAAAGGAAGTTTCACAATCTTTTACCTGCAAAGCAGAGAAATGGTAAGCCCCATGCTATACAGTGATTTCTAAATTAATTTGTTTTCCATTAAGAAGGGGGTAAGGAGTTAATGGTGTAACTAAATGGGCAAGATCCCGTGATGGATCGTAGTTTTGAGTACGTATCAATGTTTATTTTTTGCCATATTGCAGGAAGGAGAGTTTCCAGGCTGGAGAAGTACAACAGTTCTAGGATTGCTTGATATCTACGGATTTGAGGTTTTCCAGCATAACAGGTTTGTTTCCATCAGTGTCTTTGAGTTTTGAGTAAACTCTGCATGACTTCATTCATTGTGTTTTCTCTCCATTGTGAAATAAGACATTATTCCATCTCTGGTTCTCTTAATAAATGACATTTCAACTTTAGGAAATCAGTTGAATAACTGATAATCACAGGGCTTCTAACACTTGGGGCATCCAGCTACTGTTTAGCATTTACAGCTGTTAATGCTCCTGGTGTTTTAAAGAGACTGTAGTCTTTTTGGGGCGTATTCATGCCATAGCTGGAAGTCTGCCTTTGTCCAGCTCTCTGGCACAGCGGTGGCTGTTGTGGCATCTTTCCACGGTGGTGTGAATGGGGAAAAAACAGCTACAAAACTCCGACTTCGTTGGTTGGAGTCTGGAACGCGACTCTGGCAGATCGCAATGAACCGAGACACTCAAATTTGCGGTGTTATTGGGCCCTTCTTAAAAGTTTTCGCATTCCTCTGTGTTCCATCCATCCTTCATGTCCGTTTTTCCCTCCTTCTGGAACTCTTTCATGAGATCCACTAAATAATAAACTTACTAAATTTATACATTCAGTAAATAAACATTTCACAAAGTCCCTTATATCTCTGTGTAAATGAAAAGAAATAGATTCATGCTGCTGCCCGCTAATTATAGCTTCTTTTACTTGTGGTACAGTGTTAGTGATTATTTTTCTGATTTTTGTTTGCAGCTTTGAGCAATTTTGTATTAATTATTGTAATGAAAAATTGCAGCAGCTCTTCATAGAGCTCACATTAAAGTCAGAACAAGAGGAATACGAGTCAGAAGGCATAGCGGTAAGAGCCAATATCATCACTTCCACTGTCTCCTTCGTAGCACTTCTGTAAGCCAGAGGCCACATTAGAAAAGGAGCTGCTGAGAACAGTCTGCAGAGTAAATGAATTAGAGAGCTTTCCTTTTTCCTTTCTTTTTCGAAACACTTTGGTAACTGTCTGATAGAGCTAGAAGTGAGTAATGTTATTCCAGTCTTTTACTCTGATAGAAAAAAAAGCTTTTTAAAGGCAACATTAGGAAAACAAATTTGATGAGTGAAAAAGCTTTGTTTCAAATTTGACAGAAAGGTTATTTAAGTAAGGTGCTGTCTGAAATGTTCTGAAATTTTCCTGTTTTTTTCCAGTCTAGAATTGTTTTCACCCAAGTGTGGTTTCTTGTCTTTGTAGTGGGAACCAGTTCAGTATTTCAATAACAAAATAATTTGTGATTTGGTGGAAGAAAAATTCAAAGGCATCATTTCTATTCTGGTGAGTTGACAACACCTTTCTAAATTTCATAGAATCATGGAATAGTTTGGGTTGGAAGGGACCTTTAAAGGCCATGAAATCCAGTCCCCCTGCAATGAGCAGGGACGTCTTCCACGAGACCAGGATGCTCAGAGCCCCGTCCAGCCTGACCTGGGATGGTTCCAGGGATGGGGCATCAACCACCTCTCTGGGTGGCCTGGGCCAGGAGCTCACCACCCTCAGCATAAACAATTTCTTTCCCTTCATCCCATCGCTACTCTCCCTGATCGAGTCCCTCCCCATCTCTCCTATAGCCCCTTTAGGTACTGAAAGGCCACGATAAGGTCTCCCCAGAGCCTTCTCCAGGCTGAACAACCCCAGCTCTCAGCCTGGGGCAGTGTAGTGGAAAACACGTGGAAGAACACAGCGGGGGAAAAAGGTCTAAGCTTGTATTAGGATTATTTGGGCAGGTGGGAAGAGCTACGATACCCTGAGCAGTGACACCTCTGCTCTGAGGAAAGAAGCTTCCAGTCCAGGCAGTCTGGAAGGAGGAAAGTGTTTTCCTTTTCAGCTCAACAGTTCTTCATTTGTTGAACTACGCGCTGGCCTACCTGTTAAACGGCCGAAGGGTCAAACGGGGGCAGTGTTTCAGTGGGACAGAATTAGAGCTGGCCTGTGCGCTGACGAGCACAGTATGAAATCAATACTAGAATGCGTGTGTTTGTAGGATGAAGAGTGTCTGAGACCTGGGGATGCCACAGATACAACATTCTTGGAGAAACTGGAGGAAACTGTGAAGAACCACCCTCATTTTCTCACGTGAGTGTTCCCATAGCTGAGGGCAGTTATGCTGGTAGGATTCAAGTGTGTGATAGAGCCTAGAGCTGTAATTGTTCCTAGCTAACATTATAACTCATTGTGTGTACGGCAGTAGCGTCGTAGGTGTGCTGGGCCCCACGTAAAAGATGATGGTGTTTTCTTTTGTAAAGAGATTAGTTTATGAGTTAAGATAACATAGAATAAGTTGTCAACACTAACTGCCCGCTCTTCTCAAGACTATGCTTCAGAATGCAACAGGAGCAACCAGACTCTTGTTACTGACTCGCCTCTTCCTGGGATCCTACTGCTAATATCTCCAAGGAATTTGCAGGCTTGCAGCTTCTTGGCTTTTCCAAGAGCTGGCCCAATACTTGAGGTGTGACAAACGCTCTGGTTTGGAGTATTAGGCCGGATCATTCCCAGCGTTGATGACTCAAGTCAGCCTTAGGAATAAGTAGAACATAGAGCAGAATTTTACTGGTAAAAATAGTGTTCAGCGGTGTACGGGCATTAGAATGGTTTAAGCAGTGTTAGTGCTTTTGAAATTGAGAGCTTTATATTGCGCTAATTCACCTTTGCATCCGTCTGCTTCCCAGACGATACCGATGCCCTCCTTTGACTTTGGTAACCTCTCTGTGTTGCCGCCACTCCAGTTCGATGGGTGTGAATTCCATGTTTCACCTTTCAGATTGGTTACTTCAGTTTTGGAGCTCCGAACATCTTTTTATTCTCGCTGGCTGTTCTGCTTATGCTCAGATTAGGATCTGTACGGCATCTCATGAGTATGCCAGCCTGCTGCCAGCATCTTCGCTGCCCTCTTGCCTGCTGCCTCTACTCTAATTTCATGTGCACACAGAACCACTCTGTAACCTCGCCAGGAAGCTGAAAGTTCATCCGTTTGAAATAAACATAAATACATTTTATGAAATTTTTATGATTTGCTGGATGATAACTCTTTATTTACTTCTGGTCTTGAAAATCAGCAAGTCGGATTTATTCCCCCGTCCCCTTTCTGTGTTCACATAGTCCCACCCTGGGATCAGATGCCATGGTGCTTTTTGAAGTGAATCCCCCCCCAGTAAAACAGATGTTTGTTTCTCATGAAGCTTCTTCGCTTTCTCACCAGGCACAAGCTCGCTGACCAAAAGACTCGCAAATCGCTGGGGCGGGACGAGTTTCGGCTTTCACACTATGCTGGAGAGGTCACGTACAGCGTTGCAGGTAAGTGTGTGCATCATCTCCGCTGTCTCTCACTCTTTTCTCCTCCTCCTGTCCTCTGCCCTTTGAAATCAAACAGCTTCGCTATATAGTAAAGAAAAATCTGGGCGTAGAATACAGCCACACATCATTTCATTAACCAGACTCATTTCCCATCTCAAATTCCTGCCTTGTTGTGAAGTTCCTGTGGAACAGCGGTGGCAGCCTGAGCGGTTTCTTTTTCTTCCAGGTTTTCTAGATAAAAACAATGACCTTCTCTTTCGGAACCTGAAGGAGGTGAGTGTGGATAGAGGACGTTTCAGTACTCGACAGAACGAGGAGTTGGGTTTAAAATGGGGTGGCGCCTGAGGGAAAAGATTCTTCTAGACTCCACCTGGAGAATGTGTGTCCATAGGGCTGCCCAATGAAAAGACAAATTAAGGTGCCCAAAGTTAATTTTATTATTAAAAAGCAAAAAAAACCAAACCAAAAACGCCCAAACAGTTTTGTCCCATGTTTCCTTGGTAGTTTTCTGAAGAACGCTCTGTACTTTATCTCTGAAAACGTCTCTCTCTGCAGACCATGTGCAACTCTGAGAATCCTATCATAAATCAGTGCTTTGACAGGACAGAGCTGACAGACAAAAAGAGACCAGAAACGGTAAGAACACCAGAGCTGGATGGCAGTGGCACTATTTCCTCTTTTTAAAAGACGTGTCCTGTCTAACACAGTAATTTAAGTGCAAGCCTCTTACCTTTCAGGCTGGGAGACCGAGGTTTGTTCTGCAGGCACGAGTACTAGCTTTAAGTCATCGCTGCATACATAGTTTTCTTTCTTTTCTCCTAGGCAGCAACTCAGTTTAAAAACAGCCTCTCCAAACTCATGGAAATTCTGATGTCCAAAGAACCCTCCTACATTCGTTGCATGAAACCGAACGATGCTAAGCAGGCTGGTACGACCCTGGTGACTCTTCCTCTTTTTTTTTTTTTCTGTGACAGCTATATATAGACCACTAGATCGCAGTCAGTGAGGCAGAGAAGGGAGCTCAAATCAAGAATTCCTGCAAGATTTTTTCATTTTGGGTCTGTGCCAGAGCTGCTTGTAGGGCGGTGGTGGCGGTACCAGCAGCCAGGAATCTGAATGGGAGCGCTGGTCTTAGGTGGAGTAGGGTCATGTTTAAAGTGAAGAATTATTAACCTACTTCCTTTTCATGACCTTTATTCTCCCACGTTTATTCCTCCTGTATGCATAGACCATCCTAAAAGAGAACTTCTTTTTGGAACTTAAATGTAAATGTATATTAAAGGCAGGGTGGGGAGAGGGAAGACAGGAGACACAAAGTAAGCTGTGTGGGACTTGCACTGCGAGGATGGGTTAGAGGTTAAAGGTAACTGTGTGAGATACAACCAAGAACTGAGCATTCCTCTTCTCCAGGCGTAGGGACAGCTACACATTGATCACGTTTCTCTATTTTCATGCTCTCTCAAGATCGATTTGATGAAGTTCTAATCCGACATCAGGTGAAATACCTAGGCTTGATGGAGAACCTCAGAGTGCGCAGAGCTGGGTTCGCGTATCGAAGAAAATACGAAGTTTTCCTGCAGAGGTAGGATGACCTTGGACTTCTCCCTCCCTCTGGTGTTGGTCCCGCAGATGTTTGAGGCTGGGGAGCCGTTCTGAACAGCAAAGGGGCAGCCCTTACACCTGACAGACTTTGTTTCTGGAGGGAGCGAGAAGCACGGCCTCTCCGCCTTTCCATTGCCCTGCAGGGACTGGACTTCCCTCCCTAAGATTTCTTCTGCTGTCAATTTACAGGTACAAATCACTTTGTCCAGAAACGTGGCCTACGTGGGATGGACGGCCCCACGACGGGGTGGCTGTGCTGGTGAAGCATCTTGGCTACAAACAGGAAGAATACAAAATGGGACGGTTAGTTCTTCTGTTTTCTTAATTTGAGATTATGAATCACTGGACATCCATGTCACTGCTTTTAAATAAGGCTTCTCTAGCTAACGGGTGAGGAAGAGATTAGAGATCCCAAAGGGGATGCTAAGGGCAGGAAGCAAACTTCTTCAGCACGTTAAACATAATTCCGCATTTCTATTTCTAGAACAAAGATTTTTATCCGCTTTCCCAAGACCTTGTTTGCAACGGAAGATGCTCTGGAAGTGAGGAAGCAGAGTCTGGGTGAGTCACACACACTGCAGTAGCTTCACCGACAGTTAGCTGTCTGGTTTTTGATATTTTTTTTTCTGTTTATTTGGGGAGGGATTTTTCTTTAAAAGGTTGACCCTTTTTCTATTAAAAATCTGCATGGTCACAATTTCAAATTGCTGTTTTTCTTGCAATTTCAGCAACAAAAATGCAGGCCACCTGGAGAGGTTTCTACCGGCGAAAGAAATTCCTGCACATGAAACACTCAGGTATGAGAGAGGAAGAGAGGAACCTGCAGTGCTGGGTAGTTGTGTGGTTTGAAGCGGCCGTTGTTGTCAAAGATGACTTGAAGGTGCAAGAAGGGGACATTCCCAACGCCTTGTGGGAAGTAGAATGGAAGATGTCGGTGGGGTACCCAGTCCTTCCGCCTTCAGTCTGTGAGACTCTGAGCAAGAGAAGCAGACTTAACTCACGTTCACACAGCGGTTCCCATCTGCCCGTGCTTTTTATTGACATTTATCCATTGTATCATATTATTAAAAACTTTAATTATATTCTTTCCCGTATGCCTCATTGAAGGCTGTTTATTTCCAGAGCGGGCTTTCTTGAGCCCTCTTTGTTGCCAGTTTTGTGTGAAGTCAGTTTTGGTATGAAGCAGCTCGCTCACTCAGTGCAAAATCTTTGTATTATTTTTAGCCATAGCTATCCAGTCCTGGTGGCGGGGAACCTTGGGACGCCGAAAAGCTGCCAAGAAGAAGTGGGCAGTAGAGACTATCAGAAGGTGCGTAAAGAATAACCCAAGCCATCAAATGGGTACTTATTTCTGAACAATAGGATGATAAGAATAAACTTTCTCATCACTATAGTAGAAGGTTTTTTTAATAAATTGCAACTATTAAGTAAATCCTAGAAACAGTTTGGTTGGAAGAGACCTCTAAATATTGCTAATTTGAATCACTTTTCTAATAAAATGTTCTTCTTCCTCAGGTTCATTAAAGGTTTTATTTACCGGAACCACCCTCGCTGCCCAGAGAATGAGTATTTCCTTGATTACATCCGCTTCTCCTTCCTGATGAACCTCAAGCGTAATTTACCAAAAAATGTTTTGGACAAATCGTGGCCAACTCCTCCCCCATCACTCTGTGAGGTAGGCACAACTGCACCAGGGCCAGGCCCATCACACGCAGGATGGAGGAGGCCGATGGCAGTGTTGAAGACCACGGGCCACCAAAGGCCTGAGGGGATCCTCCTCCTATCAGAGAAGAACGAACCAGGTTCTCGCTCAAGTTCCACATTGCATTAGCATCTCTGCTAATAGAATTAACCCAAACGTCGTCACATAGGTGCAATTAGCATATCTGTAACATTAGAACTACAGTATTGAAAGTTCTTGAGAACGTGGTGCTGTTGCAACACCCTTTTCTTCTGGTTCTCTCATCCATTTCTGAGATTTTCTTCCCTTTTTCTCTGAACGAATTAAGTTCCCTCTGAACAGTTAAATGGGCTGCAGTGAGGATGTGGTTGCCTGTGAAGAACACATTAAGTTTCCTCTATTGCCATTATTATTCTGCATCCGGCAGAATTGGGTTTTTTAATCTCATCAAAACAAAATATTGCAGAAAGTCCCAGTGATCTTATGCAAGGGTCCTTGTTTGGGTTGCAGGTACAGCCGGAAGCAAGGAAGGGCACAGCAGGGTGAAGTGGGGTGCTCCAGGTATTCACTCGCCAGTCTAAAGCGGGTGGAAGATGTTGCAGGGCAAAGTCTCTTAGAAAGGTGGAAAACAAACTTCCTATTATTTAATTTTAGACTCAACTCTCAGTAATGAAACAGTATTTTAGTTCAGCAATGCATTTTCTGCAGTTGCTTCTCATCTCTCTTCACTGTTTGAATTGGTTTGTCAGGAATTTTGAGCTCTCTTCATTTACTGTGTGATTTCTTCGTCAGGCGTCCCAGCTCCTGCGGAAGCTCTGTATGCAGAACATGGTCTGGACCTACTGCAAGAGAATCAGCCCAGAGTGGAAGCAGCAGGTACGAGACAACTTTACATGATTTCACAAACTACGCTGGTGTTCCCAAGAACAGGAGGGGGTTCTCAGCATTGGTTACTGTAAGAAATGAAGGAGGGGAGCAGCTGGATGGGAGGGACAAAGGTACTGCTACGGGGGGGGGGGGGGGGGGGGCACGGCAGCAGTGGCGAGGTGGAGGAACTCTTGAATCACTGCATTCTTCTGTGGTTGGTTAACAATTCCACAAGAACTTTGTTTGGGTTTTTTGTTTGGTTTTTTTTTAGGTTAGAGACAAAAAAAACCCTAAAAGATTATGATGTGCATTAAATAAAAGAAAAACCATTATATGAATATTTCAATACATACTATTTAAGCAGTGTTGTTGTGTATCTGTGGCCCTATATAATGTCTACACTGAAAGGCCCCGTTATTCTTCCCATGGAAGATAAAAATGTAAGAAGCTGCATTATTCTGGTTGTACCAGACAAAACAGAGAGGGAGAACTCTGCAGACACAGAACTAGTCATTTTCCAAACAGAGGAGTTACATGAACAGTTACAGCTGCTGTTTTAGCTAAAAAGAATAAAAATGATACTGCGATTTGATTAATCTTAGTCATGGAAAGGTAGGGAGAGGGAATTTTATTTTTTTTTTAAAAAAAGGGTCAGTGAAGGGACAGAATAGGAAATGTATACATTAAACAATTTAGATGTAAGCATTGGGAGACGATAGCACTAGTTGCCACTAAGCTTTTTTTTATTGCATAGTATATCATACTGCTTATGAAGGCCCGCAAAGTATTAAGCGCGTGTAATGAAATGCTGTAGATTAGTTAGCGGCTGAGCCTGTGATTAAGGACACAGGATTAATACCAGCCATTACTGAGCTGGAGGTGGAAACTCAGCAGAACACGTTCTTTTCCCCAGCAAACCAGACTCACTGAGTATCTTTTATCCACATTTTAACCTGTAAATCATCTCAGGAACTTCATCCTGTGTAACAGCGCCCGTGACATGGCATTTGCCCTAAACAAAGGAGAGGGGTGTTCCTGTTTCCTCGCTCACTGGTTTTGTTCTTATTCTGAACGAGCACAGTCTAGGAGCTAAGAGCGCAGATCGTACGTACAGTGCAGGGCGGTTGGCTCCTGGAATACTGCCACTGTGAAAGGGACCAAAGGTTTCTGGTGACTAATCATCTGACCAGGCGCTCCCAGGGCAATCGGCGAGCTAGTTTGGGAGCTTGTACGGTTTGTCAGAGGAGAAGGTAGAGAACAGGGAGTAGATAGGAGAGCTGTAACAAATGTATTAATGCAGTTGCTAATAAGGACATAACTTTTTCAGTACTTCAAGTAAAGATGTTGAGTATCTAAAAGGCTTCAGAGGGGAAAAGGAAAAAAAATAATAATAATCTGAAATATGAAAAAAGCCAGATGGGGTAGAGCAGGAGAAACAAAACTGTTCAGCTTAAGGAGGAAGAGGTTAAGAGAATTGCTGCAGTGGGAGAGTTCTGAGAATTTTTAAACATGGGCATTATCAAAATCCAGAGACTAGATGCCATGTCCAGATAAATTCAAACCAGAAATATGATGCATACTTTTGAGATTAAAGAAAAAAAAAAAAAAGGAACTGCTTTTCTACCCTGAAGACCTTAAGATAGGATAGCTGCTGAAAACGTAAGGGATGTACAGAATATTTTGGGTAATTTTGTGACTAGTATGATTCAGAACTAGATGATGACTGCTAAAAAAACCAAAAATCTCTTTTTAAGACAAATTTATCTTAACGAGAAGTTTTACACTAAACAAGAATACATCTTTTGTCCTTGCAGTTGGAACAAAAAGTAATTGCAAGCGAGATTTTTAAGGGTAAAAAAGACAATTATCCTCAGAGCGTTCCTAGACTCTTCATCAACACTCGGCTCGGTGAGTAGGTGTTGCAGAGTTTAACAGGAAGAAGGAGAGGGGGGATTAAGCTACTCTCCTCTTGCTAGAAATTTCTTTCTGACCCCCATCTCTGGTTTTAATACAGGTAATGAAGAGATAAATGCTAAAGTCCTTCAGGCTTTAGAAAACGAAGCAATTAAGGTGAGATACGTGTCTTAATGCTTTTGTCAAGCTTCTAGAGTTATGCAGCAGAATATGAGATTGGATTTCTGAAGAAAACACAGCAAGAATTTTACATTATATTAAGCCTGTGATACCTTAGAAGACAGTCTACAGGAAGAGCTGATGGCTCAGAAATACGATGTGGAGATTTGGGCAAATTTAATTATGTCAGTTAAGAATTGAAAGGGTTGCAGCTGGCATGGCTGGAGAGGAAAGGAGAAGCCTACACAGACCGAAACTAAACCTGCCTTTTTCAAGCCCACAGTCAGACAGCTGTAGTCATCCAGTTACTGTTCAGAACTCCTCTAGGTCAGCAAGGAAGGCTGTGGCAGAGCTGAGAATAGGACTCAAAAGAACTGTCTCCATTCCCGCTTTACCAATCCCTGGTCAGCACCTCCTGCAGGCTCTCCAGGCTAGAGGGAAGGCAGCTGACAATTAAACACGTTGCACTTTTAGCACTGTTAACACTTATTTCAGTATGCAGTTCCTGTGATCAAGTATGACCGGAAAGGATACAAAGCAAGAGCACGACAGCTGCTTCTTACCCAGAATGCGGCCATAATAGTCGAAGAATCCAAAATCAAACAACGGATTGACTATGCCAACCTGACAGGTAAGAACAGGAACATAAATGGGGTTTGGCTCACCTGGCTGGAGTCAGACTTCACCTTGGCTACAGTTAAATAACAGAATAAGCAATTTGTCTTCGTCCTGCACAAGAAGGGAATTATCATACTGACAAGCATTTTATATATGTAACATCTTGAAACTGAGTTTTTCTAAAATTAAACTCCTTAAAATGTAACAAAAATTACTCAATTCATCTCCCCCAAGCCCCCTCCAAAGTCATTTCCCAATTGCACATCTCTACCGCAGGGGAGTTGCGCCACTATTACACAGCAGCCGCCTGGGACACTGCTACAGCTTTCAGCCCTCTGTCTGACACAGCCCCGCTGCTTTGCGAGGGGAACGTGGTCAGACAGAGAAAACTGCTGAGCCTGGTGCACTGTGGCCATTACTTGCCTGTGTCCGAAACCTCTCACTTCACAGCTCCAGCTCCGCTACCGTTCCTCTTTACAGCCAGTTTTGGTGCTACTCATTTCTGCCTTAGCCTGATGCAACTGCACTGCATTTGTAACTGTCACCCTTTGAAGTGGTTTCCAAGGGCAACACTAATTTGGGGTTCTGTGACTCCCGTAAGATGCTATTATGGCAGCGCTGTATGTTTATCTCTGCTAGGGTTGGGCTAGCTCAATTTAAATAGCTAATCCAGTTTGTATCTAGTGTTGAGATATTAAACAAAGTCCAAAAATAAACTACAGAGAAACAGACACTCCTGAAACACAGTACAGCGCTCCTTAACTAATCCCTACCCACCTGCCCCAGGGAGAAGGGTGTTTTTTTGTTTGGGTTTGGTTTTTTTTTTTCATTTAGCAAACACAAGCAACTCACAGCAGAGGTTAAGCCTCTTGCTTACTGCATGGGCGGAAGGTGCTGCAGGCTGGATGAGTACAAGTGCTGAATTCAGAGCCCGAGTCGGTCGCAGTGTGGCAGAATGAGACCCTGCGGCAGCTCAGGACTGGCCCTGCAAGGACCAGTACGCCCGCAAGTGGGTGTGAGTTCAGCCTGCCCCGAGCCCAGCTGCAGGGCAAGCAAGGAACTCACAGCAGTGACAGCTTTCTGGAGCCAAGCTCCCACAGCAGCGCTGGCTTTTCTCACCACATGGGGCCAGACATGGAAGACAACAGTGACCACGTTGTTCCAGTTGTCACTCTCCTTCTTCATACCGCAGTAATTGTGCCACACATCCACCTACAGGGCTAGAATGAAGCTTCTGTCCAGTGGGTGCTGAAAAGTAACATTTTGGTCATAGGTTCCTTAACTGGCCAAAGCAGCTCTTTCTCAAGTCCATGAGGGCGATGACAGTTTGTAAAGAGGCATTCTTCCTACTTCTGATGGACACAGGCATCTGAAAGTTTCTTTTCTACCTTAAAGAGCACAGTTATAAGCTGATTGTCTGTCACCTCGCAGCCTCTCTGCTGTCATGTTAGCGCAGTGCTTCTGGGCAGCTTCTCAGCTGTTGGGTTTCTTGGTGTGAGAACAACAGTTGCTGCGTTCCTGGGAGAGGTTCTGAAACACGTGCAGGAATCCTCCCAGAGCTGTGCTGGGTGTCAAATGGCCATTCTCTCTTGCAGGCATCTCCGTCAGCAGCCTGAGCGATAACTTGTTTGTGCTGCATGTGCACTGTGAGGATAACAAACAGAAGGTAATGGGACTCATCCATCCTTCCTCCGACCACCTCTAGAAAAAGTTTTCAAGGCACAAAGAGCAGAAGATCCAGCTGGGGGTGGGGGGAGGGCACACAGGGTGATGTGTATGTAACTATTTTGTGCCAGCTCTGAGTAGCATTTCACTTTCATTTACTCGTGCTCCCAGATGGGGTTCACTAGTGACTCGTTCACCGACAGGACTGGTGCTGTGCCTTGTCCCCGTTACTGATACCCTGTAAATAAACTGCAGTTTTGCAGTGTGACCCACAAGAGAGGCCCCAGAGATCTCCAGCAAGCCTGGTCTGCTTGGAGAAGCGTTTTTCCATGCTGACTTATGGAGATAGTTCTGTCCCTGTTAATTACAGCATAATCATTCTGGTGTACTGACACTGTAAAGCCACGATCACAAACCATTGTCTCTTTTCCCTCCCAGGGAGATGTTGTACTTCAGAGTGACCACGTGATCGAGACGCTAACGAAAACAGCCATGCAGGCAGACAAAGTCAATAACGTCAACATCAACCAGGGCAGGTGAGCGATGCCAAGCCCCTCTCAGGAGCTGCTGTGGTTTTTCTTGCCTTGGTTCTGAAGAGAGCTCTCCTTCAGCATTAAAGGGCTACAGAAATAAACCTATACAGCATCAAAATGTACCTAACGCATCTTAACTAAGGCTCCATTTCCCTGAACGAGCAGATCTGTTGCAGCGAAGCATCAATACAAAACAGCCACTTACAGGAAAGGGGTAAAACTAAGCTAGTGGGGAGGTCACAAACACTCATTAACTCTTACCCCTCTTTCTCTTCGCAGCATAAAATTTACAGTTGGGCAAGGCAAAGAAGGCATAATTGACTTTATATCGGGATCAGAACTGCTTATAGCCAAAGCCAAGAACGGCCATCTAACAGTGGTGAGTACAGGCCGAGGTTGGTAAGAGGTGGTGGTTCACTTACAGTGGAACCATACCCAGATTTTGGCATTAAACTGTATTTGCAGCAGATGGACACGTGCCACGTGACTTTCGTGCTGAATGCCCTGCCCTGGTGTACCCGCCTTTTCCCCAGCTGGAGCTCTGCATTGCCCTTCTCTTCCTGCAGTCTCCAGAGACGGCCAGGCTTACTCAAACTCATCAAGTGACTGTCCTATCAATCACTTCTTTTTTCCCCTCCCCAAGATTCAGGCTTTAGTGCTATACTCTGTTGCAAATCAAGTTTTAGAAAGAGGATTTAAAAACACAGGAAGAAAAAAAAAAAAAAAAAGAGTCCTCTTCCCTTCTCAGGTTGTTTGTAGTCTTCCTGCTAGTCAGATACAGTCATGCAACTGATTCATGCACTGTCAGATTAAAGGTTGTTCAGAAATATTCAGACCGCACTCGCTCCCGTCCTGCTGCAGGCTGACAAGCCACAGAACAGCAACCAACAGCTCCAATTTGCTCTTTGCTGGAACAGTCCATCCTGTGGAAGCCACAAACACAGCACTGCTCTATGGAAAGTCTACAGACTGTATGCAGAAAGAGAGATCAAATCTGCATAAGTGTGCTGAAATGAGGATCATTTATCAATGAGCTGCTTTATTTACTATCAGTAACAGCAAACCAAGTTTAGCAACCTGGACTATGAAGAAACACATCCCATAATTCTTTTCTCCAGCCTTTTCAAACCATCCCTAGGAACATTTTTTTATGTATTTATTTTGCCCCTCTCTCCTCCTTTCCTATGCCAGGCAAAGTATGGCTCCTTGTACAGCTAGCCTAGGGAGAGGGTTTTACTATCACCTCAGGAACTGGGGTACAGGAGCGCTGCGACTCCTCTGATTTGCCAATACCCACTTTTGTTTCCTGCTGAGACCGGGCAGCTTCAGTGCTCTGGAGCAGAGCAAACCTTACGTGCTGTAGCGTAACAACGTAATCCCACAAGCCAGTCTTTGGTGCATTTTAAAGATGTTTAGGAGCCAAAACTGTTCCAGCATCTTTGTTTTCAATACACGTTCTAGCTTGTCTTTCTTCTCCTGCAGGTTGCTCCTCGTTTGAATTCTCGATGATAAATTGTGCCACCACCACAGGACCTTTCCCTCCACCAGCCTGACTGCACCCTATAGAATTGGCTGGACATTGTTCCCAACAAAATCCCCCCTCCTTCCTCGCTTTGCTCATTCTGTTTATTGTTACCAAAGACCTGCACTTTCAGAAAAAAAACCAACACACAAAATACATCTTGCTTTGTCTTAATACGAAAGTTCCAAACGAAAGGCCTTCTCTTCCGTACCTTAGTGGCAAACGCATGGGTCCAACGCACTGTCTGAGAAACTGTGGCTCATGAGACACAATCAGCTGGGCTTTGAGGGAGAGGGAGCTCTGACTCTACCAGAGTTTAAGCCCTGATGGAAACGACCAAAATTTGTGCTTGTCATCGTCAAAAAGCACAATCAGAAAACAAGTAACTCTGCTGCTTTGCCAGCCGAATCAATGAAATGCCAAACTTTATATTCAGAAAGAATGTTTTATGAAGAATTTTGCTCTGAGACGTTTTGATGCTTTGTGTTACAATATATTAAAGCCATATTGTGTAAATGAGTAAAACCCTGTAAATACTTTATAGCCGAGTATGAGAGATGCACTACAAGAAATGGAGTTGGTGTGGAAACTTTTTATGTTTTAGATTTGGAATTTTTGTTGGTTTTAGTTTATAAGGTATTAACCTGAGAAACCCATCACGTAACTTCTTCACTCATCTGGATCAAGAGATTCTTACCTTTTTTTGAAGTCACCTGTCCCATTTCTTCCTCTATAGTAATATTTTTATACCGTAGTAACTTTTTCACATCCACACATCCAAGCAAAATGTTAAGTAATACAAACTGCAGAGGTCACCACTTCTCTATGCTGCTCTAGGCTGGAAATGAAGCCTGTAGTCCTTGGCCACAGGACACGCACAGGAGCTTTCCCTCCCACCTCGTACCTGTCTGGGAGTCGCCACCGCCCCTTGCCCTACACAGCTCATCAGGCTCAGAGCAGCACTTTCAGAAAAAGTTGCTTTTCCTCTTGTTTTTAGCGATAACTGGAAGTTTGAGTTCCCACAAGAAAGCTCCACAATGTTTATATAAACGCCTCTCAGTACCGCCTTAAAGAGGAAGAGATGGCAAGTTCAGCACTGCTGGCATTACTGACCACCTGCCCGCAGCTCCTTTGCATGGAAGCATCTTCCCAAGCAAGCCGTGTCACTCCAGTTCTAACCCGAAGCAAGGAGGGATACACATTTTGAACGCTAACCGGTCTCAGGCTGCATCACAGAGGTTAATACTAAGCGCCTTCATTTAACCAAGAAGCCAAATGGCTACAGGGTGGAGAGCTATGTGTCAAATACCTGCTGACTGCACATCACAGCTCCAGCTTCCACGTCCAAGTTCTAGACCTCAAGCAGTGCATTTTGCACCCTACTTGCCTTAGAAATCCTTCACGTTCCATCTCTGTCCTGATGCAGTAGCCACAACAGTTACAGCAAGCCCTGAATAAAATATAACCAAATATGTTGCCACTCACATACGATCAGCTCAGTCTCCTACTTCTCGGTTTCTGACATGATGCAGTTATCAAACACTGCCCAGGCCTGGAATGCTGTATACACTGTAGTACATATACACCGTACCACTGTATATGCTAGAGTGTATATACTATACAATGCTGTATACGCTATTATATAACCTCTTCAAGACTACGCTAAATAAATTTTTACAGAAAAAAACCCCACCACTCTTTGTCTTTGTTGTAGAAACTGTTTTATCACATTTCTTAATTTTTTGAGGGAGGGAGGGTATGATTTCTTTTTCCCCTCATCCATCACACAGCCCCCCTGAGTCTCTGTTCTTGGGCCCGTCTATGACAAGGGACAGATTATTCCTAGAGTCTTCTAGGACATGAGCCGAGCAGGGCAGGCATTAAGATAACACAGCTCCCTTCTCTCCATCCACATAACTGGGCTGGATGAGGAACTCTGTAGGGGCAAGTGAGAGGAATGCACCAACCAGATCACAGCTTTTTGTGCATTCTGGTAGGGAAAGATTGAATTAAATGGTGTGGAAGAGCTTCCGACTCCTCCTGATGCAAAGCCAGCTGTCTCTAGGAGGCTGCCCTCGCCGCTCTACTACTTACGGCTAAGACTGGGGTCTTTCCTTATCTCATGGCTGGAGAACCACGCTCTTACTTCTCTTTCTCTCTCTCCCCCTCCAAATGTTCCTATTACAAGCGACAAAGCAAAGTTATTCTTGCTGAAATAACTAAAATAGAAAATAAAGTCATAGTAATATTTGGCATTTTTAATTTAGGTTTGTTTTATTTAAGTTTAATGTTAATTCCATGCTGTGTTTCAGTAAGAACAATACAGATTCTGTATCTGTGGCTCCAGTCAGATATCCAGTAGTACAAATTAGCTTCAAGTTACACATACTGAACAAAAGAGGTTGAGCGAGCGAAGGGAGATGGGGAAAGGGGAGGGAGAAAGAAAAAATATTGAACACGCATGCAGGCTTATCAATGCCACCTTCAATGCTAACCTGCTTTGAGGAAAAGTAAAGAATAGGCAAGAATGAGCAGCCACGGATTGTTGAACTGTTACCAGCACCATGATTTTCAGCAACATTTCAGCAGTTTGGAAACTTTTTGTTTTTATACAGTAAAACCACTACAATATATGTCCCAATGCAACCTGTAACTTCAAGCTAAACACCCAATTAAGTTTAAACATTGGTATAAAATTCAGTTTAAACAGTTATAAAAAAAAGAAAAATGCCACCACATGCGCACTACCTCACCATAGCAAATCTCTCCCCTACGAGTCTAACGGCCTTCAGGTGTAACATCCACGTCTGATGGCAATCTCGCCACATCTGGCAGGAGACAATACAGTAATGCTGAAAGAGCCTTTACGCAGTCCTGTTAGTGTCTTAAAGAACCTAAAAGCTGGCACCAGTAAAATCCACAGAAATTCACTCTTGCCTTTAAGAACTTTTAAACTGTGTAAAAAAAAAAAAATAAAAATAAAGAAACCCAACAGGGCAGGAACCTAAATTCTGAGACCCAATGTAAAAGTCAGATTTGGTGGTTCTCAGAGTGACACTGAGGGTTTTTGTGGGGAAGGGGAAGGGTGGTCAGAGATGGGTTCTCTTGTTGGCCTTTGTGTCTCACTGGTTTTCATCTTCCACATCCTGCAGCGCTTCTTTATTCTGTTCTTCACCTATGAAAGTGTAAAAAATAAAGGAAGATGTTAACTTTTAAAAATGAGACCTGCAGAATGGTTTAACAAGCATCTAGAGATTAATAATTTCATGCAAGTACACACGCTCACTCACACGCTTGCAGAAATGACACACACACTCATAACATAGCCGGTTCTGGAGTGAGGCGTTTCCATGGAAATTAAGCCTTATAATCACCTCGTCACATTTCATACAGAGCTGTAGCACGGGCTATTAGAAGACGTACACTGTCATAAGGACAAACAACAAACCACCGTTTCTGAAAACCGAGACTGCTAGGATGAACAGCCAAGATAAAAGTCATCAGAACGGCTGTATATCAACATCCTTACATCAGAAAATACCTTTCCAAGAACCTCATCTCTACTCCAGAGAGCACTAAGCACATCTATTGACGAGACACAGAAGTGAGACCAAAACAGTTTTTAGAAATTAACTTTTTTCTGCCCAAGTCCACTCAAGTCACGAAATACTACAGTCAATTTTATAAACTAACGCTGATGTCATGTATTATTAAAGGTACTAAAAGAAGCATGAAGAAAAAATCCCTACTTCCAGTCCAACATGACAGGAAACCCTAGGCTTGAGGTCATGAAAGAAAAACATTTTGTAGTGATTAATTTCTCCTGAAAATGGCCAGTTTGGACCTATGCAGCCAGGCTGCAACATGCAGTAAAAGAGAAGCCTCTCCATCAAGACTCTTGTAGCCTTTGATTATACTTTAGTTGCCCCTGGGTGAGATGCATGCAACGCCTTCTGCACGTCTTTGCCCAACTTCTACTGCAACAGGAAAAAAGTTTAATGTACTTCAGCTAGTGCCATAACACATGCACGATTAAGTTAATTGGCAAGAGAAACTGAAAAAAGTTTTCTTTACAATTATCCTTAACCATGTGACATGGTACTCTTTTAAGGGCAATAAACAAAAACTACCCATTCAAAAGAATTAATTTGCCATAAAATCCAATCAGATGAGACTAATGACTTTCAGCATCTAATCAGAATGCCTGCTCAGAGCATGTCCAGATTCAGAATTATCACCAGGTGCAATACAAGGTAGATTTTGGAAGAGGCAGCCTAGGAACACAAGACATCTGACATTCCACAACGATAAAATTTACAATTAAAATTACATAACACATCATTTAAGAGAGGAAAGCAGAGGCCCTAACCCAGGAAGGTGATTAGAAGATCTGAGCATGCTCTTAGCCAACACACTTAAGCAAATACTCCTGTAACAGGCGATTGTGAAAGTACTTTTCATGCCCAAATATTCTTAATATCCATCCAGGTATGCAGCTCAATTCCCAAACATGTCAGTTACTTTGGATCTTAGTCAAGCGGATTGGACCTGGGTACGGGGAACAGGTCACAAATTGGTAGAACATTGCTTAGCCCTGGAATGGAGTCAAAGATACAAGCAATTTATCAGCAGCAAGAGAGTGACAGAGGCAAGCACGATTAGTGATTGGAAGAAAACTGACGCTGAAAAGTTCATTAAGCCATGACGAAGACTTACAAAGTAGAGATTTTAGGAAATGAACAGTTGGATTTTCCTTTAGGAATCTACACAGCGGGAAAGAAGGGGAAAACAGGAATCATGAAGACGACATTACAAGCATGAGAATAAACTAAACGGCTCGTCTATGACATGGTTAAAAGATACAGCAAATGAGATGGATATGTGTAGCAGCTGAGTAACACCTGACTGTAGAAAGTCATTACCTACAACCTACACAACTGAAATCACAACAGGCAAAAGCTTAATGCAAAAGAATAAGCCTTTTTCAAGTCTCCCCCACCCCTGAGGAAACTGATAATTGTGATGATAATTGTGCTGCTATTAACTTTTACCAATCTTCAAAGGCTCAAATCTATTTCAGAAATAGAGTTCTGGAAGCAACAGTTTTAAATGCACTCAGCCAGTGTATGAGCATGGTATGAAGCAATGAGAAAAATTAACTTTGCGCCTATGGCTAAACATTATGCATAAACACTGCATTTTTTCTGGACCTGCACCACGATTTTAAGTGGTTCAGCAGTATTTTAAATTTCATAATCATTATCTTTCTGGCATGCATCATAAACAGCAAATAGGATGATCTGAAATACTTCAGGAAACACAAAAATATCTATTTTCTATAGTATGGAACTAATTATGAAACAAGAAATTTGAATCTAGATTATGCAAAAGAATATAAAGAACCTCTGTAAATCATCTGGTTGAACTTCTATGATACGAGAAATGTTAGTCAGCTCACATGCAAATATAGATAGCTTTTGGAAGATGTTCTAATGCTACTATCTCGCAAGAGCACTCTAGCCTTGTTACTTCACTGAAATGGTCTCCTCAGTGTTCACACAGAACACCAGGATATTTGTCTCCATTTAAAAAAACAAAAGCATAACATAAAAGCTCATATCTTAATTGTGGGAATTGGGAACAAATTTCTTTTTCCAATGCCTAACCATGGCAAGGAAGGTATCTAATAATACCTGCAGTATTTAGAGCAGAGTCTGTACAGATCCACCCAGGATACACACATATGCTCCTGCACCGTTAGATATTCTTACATCTTTGAAAGCAAGGTGTGATCTCTTGCAAGAGACTTAGTATGCAGGGTAACCTAGGAGCCAAGACCCTGCAACACTGACAGTTTTCCCAGTTCTGTCAAAGGTCCGAAGTAATACAGGCAAAGTGTGACCTGCGACATTCACTGCTCATGATCTATGCAAAGAGCCAGAAGCTATCAAGTAACAATACTTCTTTAAAGCAAACCCATCAATCCTACACAAAGGTAGTCAATCAAAAGTTACAAGATTCTACAATTGTTTTCAAATGGACACTACACCAATAAAGTACTTCAAAGTAAACACTATATGGCTATCACCATGCTTTGAGTAATATCTTAAATAAATGTCTTAATTTTTTTTTTATCTGAAGGTAAGCAGTAATGTTGTTTCAAACCTCTGTGCATTTCTCAGTACCTAACATACTGTAAGCAGGACTGACTTTTTTTATCTCCTCCAAGTTAAAGGCAAAGAAAGCCAGCTCTCCACTTATCTCTCCAGGACATAATTTTTGCAGAAGAAAATTGAGTTTCATCTTTCTAGATAAAGACTATGTTTAATTCACTACCGATAATCAGTGAAACAGAGGCATAACTCAAAAACCTAAATAAGAGTAAATTTATACTTAGCATTATATGTGAGAAAGTGTAAGAGGAAGAAGCCCATTCAGAATGCAAAAAACCACGCTTAAAAAAATTAAATAGATATCAGATGTTAGGAAACAGAAGCAATCAATGTCCACCCCTCTGGTACCGCCAGGGACATATTTGGTATTTGCTCTGGCAACAGCCCACTTCAGAAGTTGCAACCTAGCATTTTGGGGAGATTAAAGTACTTCAAACACCTCAAGTAGCAAATTACATTTCCCCAAGCTCCCCCCACCCCAGTAACAAAGTATTTTACAAAATCCTTTTTCCTTTTTCCTCTTCTCTTCATACTCAATTCTTCATAAGAAAAGGAAAAGATACAGGAAGTGCTGTAAGGTGAAGTGACTAGTGTGATGGCACTAAGTCTTCCACTAAAATGCAAGCAGAAATATTGAGTGACCTGAAAAAAAGGAGGAACTAGATAATTTGCAGTACTTCCTCCTGCACTGGAAATTCACATCTCTTGGAATGACAACCATAGATGAACATGACAAGCCATAAGAAAGAAAAGCTGAATTACATGAAGTCACTGCCTTTAAAATAATCACAGATGACTAACCAGCCAGGTGGGGAGAAAAAAAATAAATAAATGAATGTTACTAATTCCACACCACCCTCCTTCAAGTGAGAGCTGAAAAGCTTCTCCAAAGAAGTTAGTGTCACCCCATCAACTTATCCAGCATTAAGAAAACGCACAAGTTCAGGAAGGTCAATTATTATCAAAGACAGAAGTAAACCACCAAAGCAATCTACATTTCCATGCTGTTTTCTGGGCAGAGACTGGGAACAGCAGCATTTCAGAGCAGTTTACTTACCATCACCCTGCATGTCTGAAGTCCATAGTGTCAGATTATCACGTAACAACTGCATGATAAGTGTAGAGTCCTTATAGCTTTCTTCACTCAGTGTATCCAGTTCTGCAATAGCATCATCGAAAGCTGCTTTTGCCAACCTACAAGCACAGAATAAAATCAGATTTAACATATGTTGCTAAACAGAATCCAGAAGCACACAAATTAAACCTGTGCCTCTGAACACCTATCTTCTAGTTTGGCTACATGGTATCTTTTTGCAACAAATTTTTATATTATTTAACAGTGCTCAGACGTCCAACCAAACATCTCCCATCTTCAAAACCAGTCACTTTGTGTGCTTAAGAACAGCATCTTTTTACTCAAGAATATTGGTTTTATTAAATATTTCTACATCTTGCAGTACAACTGATCAAGGTCTGCTAAAAGGTTAAAAGAAATTGTATTACAAAGCCTGCAATGACAGGAATAGAAGACAAACAGTATTTGCTTTGATCCTCACTTTCATGCTCCTATGAGCAGAACCCCTACAAATAAATGAGCTATTGTCTTCTATACATGCTCAGAGTTCACAGAAATTAGTGGTATGACCCCTCTGACCTTGTGTAATAGCCACCAGCAACAGGCAAGTTAAATCACCTCACACTTTTTGCAGGGTAAGGGCATGCCCAGAGTTAACATGGCAAGCTGTTAAATTGCCATTAGTTGATCAATTCAAGGTTATCACTATTCTGCTTCTCATACATGATCTACTCCCAGATAAACAAATGGGTCTGGACTCAAAAGAAAATGGCAAAGTTGAAAAACCTTTCCAATGCATTGACCTCAAACAGAGCAAGTCATCAACTACAAGCAGAACAAAGCCAGTCCAGTGTTCCCGTGGAGGAAAAGCAGATACCCAAGTAGCAAACACTTCTGGCTTGTTTGGTATTCACATAAAAATCTCCCATCTTCCCAGTCATCACCTACCTGCAGGCACGATCAGGAGAATTAAGAATTTCATAGTAGAATACAGAGAAGTTGAGCGCAAGTCCTAAGCGGATAGGATGTGTTGGCGGGAGTTCTGTCATTGCAATATCACTAGCAGCTTTATAAGCCACCAAGCTATTCTCTGCAGCCTCCTTCCTGTCATTTCCTGTGGCAAACTCGGCCAGATACCTATGGTAGTCCCCCTTCCTGAAAACAGAAAGAGTAAGTCAGTAGTCCTTATCTCCCCACCAGCCACAGAATTAACAGCTTAGTTCTGAAACTGATGTTTATATATTCACACACAAAGGACACTGCTGCTGAATTACTGTCTAGACAACAGTGCATTAGTACTTGAGCGAATTTTAAACCATCAGGCAGGAAGAAACAGTTTGGGTTCACTTGTTTTTTTGCATTAGTACACCCAATCATATAGTATTACCTTCTACATTACCAAACTGTGACGCTGTACAACTGCATCTCATCTAAACCAGACCAGTTTTTGATCTGAAGGACAATCAACTAGAGGGGAAAACACTCCTGATCCGTGTCAAGATTTAAACTATGCTCCAGAAAGTACAAAACTTGCAAACTAGCAATACAACAACATACTCCAAGGCCAGGTTTCATTTCGTAATGCAATTTTTAAGTTGACACTACATGACAGTTACCCATCTACCTAATTTTCTTCTCTTTATGAAGAGCGTGCTGCTCATGCAAGAAAACACTGGAACAGGGACGTGATCTCTACATTATTAGCTCAATTAAAGAAAATAGTTGTTTCTTACATCTAAGAGCTGCACAACAGCTTATGTTAAGTTCTCACAACCTTATTCCAGACAACATCTATCCAAAATCAGGATACGATCAGGACACTACTGCCTCAAAGGTAGCCACAAAGAGGTGTTGGTTAGGCATGACTGAACCTCTTTTTAGAAGAGGTTACTGTGGTTGAGTGGGCAGAAAACACATGTATAGCTACTTTATTTCTGTAATTAGTTCAGAAACAGTAAGATGTCCTTGCCTCACAAGAAGATACTTACATTTTGTAATAGAAAACCTTGGACTCGCCAGTGTTCGCTGCTGGAATGAGGTGTTTGTCCAGTACATCCAGAATGTCACAACAGATTAACTTCAGTTCAGTCTCAACCTATTAAAAAAACCAAACAGAACAAAATGGAGGCAAGGTTAGCACATAAGACACAGAGCAATTTGAAAAATATACAAATATCAAATGGGCAACATCATAAAAATCCAAAGAGGGGGAGGACAGAAGAAAAAACAACAAATTCAGCTGCTCCACAGGTGCATTAAGCAAAACAGTTCTGCATAATTAGCTGGCACACAAGAAAGGCAAAGACTGATGTATGATGAAATGCATTACTGAATAATGGAGTTATGAATTCCCTGGAAGACATCTTACTAGACAGTTACATTAAGTCTCTCTCAGGATACAATTCCTTACTGCAAGGCTTGCACAACTCCTAATTCCTTAAGTTTTTGATCCTGGAAGGCTACCCTAAAAGCAGCAATGCTGAAGGGGACAATTTGAAGGTAATTAATACAAATCAGCTAAACTCCATTCCACCCCAGAGTTAAATGGCACCTTCAGAACTAGTTTTAGTGACTACTCGGGAGGCAAAGCTCTAACAGAAGAGCCTTAAGATAAAAATCATGGGGTATCAGAACAGAATAAAGATGTGCCACACAAACAAAAAGGTCAGGTACAAGAGGAAAAACTCTAGAGGATACAGACTTCAGAAACAGGCAAAAAAAGCAAAGCGCAACAACTCAGAGAAAAGGCAGAAATTATCAACACTAACAGCAAGATCTGTGGCCAAAGAAAACCAATATATAAAGCCTTATTTAAAAACAGATATTGGATTTTAATAGCAAAAGTTGAAAGCATGGTCATATCACCTTCATTTTTTCTAATTTAGAATATAAAGCAAAGTCTATGAGGTTAGGTTTTACCGCAAAGTTTCACACCTGAAAGTGAAGACACTAAGCATACCCAAAATAGCTAAAAGGTGTCTTTTGATATCAACATTGCCAAAACCAGACTTGCTCTCAGCATCCCATGTCATTCACAGTACGAGGGGTTGGTTAAGTGCAGATAGTAACCTATTGCTGCTCTTTCATGATTTCACAGTAACTTTCATAGCTACAGCTGAAGACAACTCTGGCTCAAGCTACTTTTATAACTATAGAGTAGATGTTTTCAAGCAAAGGCATCAACATTAGTTACAAGAAACTACCAGTAACTGCACGCTCTTGGATCACAAGAGCAGCCCCACTCAGTCCACTAACCCTTCCTATCCTCCCATCCGTGCAGTTTTAGTTCCTTCTTTCTTTTTCTTGCCATGTAATATTTTTATCACCAGATAGCTCCCAAACTATTAGGGTTTGCAACCACAACATCTATCCTCAAAAGCTGGTAAACTTATAAACCCAAAATGAATGTTAAACTGGCACATTCATACACATACTGATTTGTACAAAATGACTTAACAGATTTGCAGAAGTTCCTTTACAGAATTAATCTACAGCAAATTTCATATACAAACAGTGTCAGAACACCCTAATATTAAAGGGAAGGGTTAGATGCTATAAAGTTACATGACAAATGCTTAAGGAAGTTGCTGAAATATGGTCACTTGAGAAGAATCTACTTCATAAATTCTTGGGCTACAAAAGCTATAAAACCTTTGGCCAGCAGTCAGTTCCTGCAAACTTCTTTCCTCTTGATCCTCTTTTTCAATGACTTCTTTTGCAGAGAGATCTTCAGCAAAACTGCAAAGAATTAAATCAGTTTCTAGTCCTCTTTTGTTAAATAACCATACATGTACAAACTTCTATTTCATCTCAGACAGACCTTTTTCAGCTTTGCTTAAAGGTTCAGTCACACAAGTTATCAGAGATCAGCTGTTGTCCAGGGCAATGTAAATGTCCTGACTAAGCTTAGTTTAAAAAGATTTAATACAAATTGAGTTGATTAGTTTAAGAACAATACAAAAACCCCACAACAAAGCCCTAAAAGCTCTTTTACCAAAAGGATCTGTTCTAGACAGAGTGGATCAATGAGCTCTGCAAAGCAGCAAACCAGCACAAGAGCCCACACTAAGCCTTTTCAGAGCATTCAGAAAAAACAGGTTTAGGGTCTATCACCATTCCAGCTCCAAATATGACGTACGGTACTACAGGCTCTGGCCAGCAAAGAAACACTGCTCACCCCGATGGGGTACATAGAAGCCTCCACAATCCACCCTCTCTCTCTTTATTTTAGTGGTAGCGCTGGCTTAATCAGATTCCAGACTGTGTTCTTAGCTCTGCAGATATAAAAGCCTGTAAACCACCTGGTGATCTAAATAAGGAAACTTATTAGAAGCAACCAGGGGAAGGGTAGCCTGTACTAGTTCTTTGACCTGTTTTAATATGTAGCCCCCAAAATAGCTCCACCTCACAACTGAGATGCAACATGAAACTGGAACGGTAGGAAACAGTTGCTGAAGCCTGTAACCTACCTACCTCCCATCCCTGCCAAAACAAACTGACAGACCAACCACCCACATTTATGCTAATTCATAGCCTAAGCTTTCTAAGAAGAGGCGAGGAGAAGAGAGCCCTGCAGCTGCCCCAAAACATAACCCAGGTTGTAAGTCAGAGCACTAGAAACACATATTCTCATATGCCACAAACACACACCAGTAAGAGAAGGTGAATACTTGTCCTATGCTATTAGGGAAGGGATTTGGTTTTACTGCAAGGAAGTGAACTGCATTATGTGCAGACATACACCACTTCATCCTCTCAAGGACAAAGAATGCAAGCTTCAGTGTGTTCTCATCTACAGAGATGCATCAGATGACAGAGCCAGAGGCTCTACTTTTGTGTATCCAAATGGCCACAGGACCCAGAAAGGCAGCCTGTCTACAAAGGAGGAAAGTAAGTGGCATTTTCCCCCATGGCTACATATGTGTTTTGCTACATTTAGCTTAAGTGGCTTGGGTAAAGGCACAGCCTGGTGTCTTCCATCATCTCTCAGTATTGCCTAGTGTGTGCCTCAGACAAAACCAGCCTGGCCCTACTCTGACAACACCATCATCCCTTGAGTTCCGCCCCAAGTCACACTGGCTAGTAGCTCAAACAAACTCCAAACATTTTTAAGAGCCATGTGCTAAATTATAATAAATATTGATGTAGACCAAAACCATCAAACAATTACTTTCACATAAAGTACACCTTCCATTTCAACTCCAGCAGCTGAGCAAGGTCACACCTGGTTCTGGTGGTAGGTGACAGAGGTGTGTTTTTCTGGAGATGCTGGTTCTCTCCAACTCCCTAGTGTTTTAAACTTGGCCTGTCAGGCCCCAGACAAGTGTTCTGTTGGAATTTTTTCTTCTTCAGAGCCTTTTAAGACTGGGAAGGGTCTCTCAACAACCCTGAACTTACTCTGAAAAATACAATAGCGGGTATTTGTTGACAAGGTAGCATAGCCAGAAGTCTGCTGAGTCTGCACTGGACCTTAACTGTTCAGAGAAGCACTGAGCATGTCAACAGGGCACTGTGCTACTGTCCCAGCAGCAGCAGTGAGAAGCATCATCTGAACCTCTGCAGTATGTTCTTCAGGCCCTTACTGCTCTTGTGTCACCTTGCCTTGTCACCTTTAACATTCTCCTTACAGTAGATGCTAACTCACAGTAAGTCTCCCAGCAGCTACAAAGAGGATGTGGTCTTCAGCTACAGACAATACATAGAAGCCTCTTGGAAAACAGGCTAGAGTCGAGGAGACACAATTAGTCTTTCTCCAGCACGGAACTACACTACAATTCTCCACAGCCCTCTTCCACATAAAGCAACGATGATAGCTATTCCCTTTAAGGATTTAACAGCTGAAGATACTGTTGGAATGGCACTGCACTTCATGTGGCCTCCCTCTAGGTACTTCAAGGACTACATACATAAATTTATTGCACACCAGTCTGTTCTACATGGTACTTGCTCTTTACAAAGAGATGCACCAACGGTCCTTTCAAAAACAAGAAAAAAGTCTTTTCACTATTAAAGGATCTTTGGCAGAAGATAGTAACCGCCCACAAAACGTGCAAAAAAACCACCCCAGTATAAGACAAATTTAAACAATCATCAGATAGCTATTGTCTTATTTTATATGTTCTCTTAGAAAGATTTTAGACAGCCATCAAAAAATGGTATTTGGGACTGTATGTAACTGGCAGAGCCTCATCCCATCAGCATGCCAACATAAAATTAGAAACTCACAACTTTAACAATTCCATGGAGCAACAGAAACCGTGTGAGTCAACAGAAAGTAGTCCAGAGCCATTCCTGAGAAAAGATTTCCAAGCCAACATCATTTCCATTGGTGGTATATGAATCAGTGCCAGGTGAATAACAGACTTCACTGTTTCTCTGGAAGTGTAGATCTGAACCATGTGGAGGCACTTGTCCTCAAATAATGGAGATTAAGTCTCTGCAGAAATGTGTGGGATTTAAATAGCATGGGAGCATGCCTGTTCCGTGCTAAACCATCATTTAAGGAAGGGGGGAGGAGGGGAACAACAACTCACTGTTCTAATAGCTGAAGGTTTCATTAGGCCTTACCGATGAAAGTCAAAGCTTGCTCCAAGTTCTCCATTTTAGGTAAAGTTGCACAGACTGACTAGACTCAGCATGAAGTTATGTGCATCAATTTTTCCCCCTCTCAAGAGAGAGAAAATAGCAGAGCCCTAGCGGTTATTACACACGCAAGTTTCACAGTTGAGATGACCATGACATCTTAACATCCCCCATCCCCAGGAATACACAGTGCATTATCTCAAATTGATTGCTTTAACTGCTACCAGTGTAACTGACCAGCTTAGGGACAAGAAAAAGAAAATCTGTGTTTTAAGAACTAGACCCTGTCAGAGAAGCCATACTATCTCAGCACTTATTTCAACGCAGGCATAGCTGTCTGAGCTAATAATAGGTCTGCCAGTTCAATTGTACACCACTAGCTAGGCAACTATTCTTCACTGTCACCCAACTGCTAAGCACTTCGTTTACAGCAACTCCTGCCAAGTTTTCATCTGGGGGAAAAAGTAACAAAACAAGGCCAGTGTAGGTGAAATGCAATTATCACAGTGATAAAAGACAAGGTAGAGGAGTCAAAGAAAGTGGCCATTTGGCTTACACTTGCCTACGTTTATGCCAGGAACATCAAAGATCCCTCCCCAGCATTGCCATTTCAACCAACAGTGTTAACATTTTGAAGTCTGTAGGACAGAGTACTGCAATAGCACCAAGTGTCAAAGTCTGTATGAGCCAAAGCAGCTTATCAGAAGTAGAAGCTTAACACCCAAACACCTCCTTTGACATGGTTAATTTTCAAAATAAAGTTGCTCGGGATAAGTCAGGTTGTAAGATAAAGAGTAAGGCCTCCTGAACACATGCAGTCTCACGCTTGAGTAAGCAGGGAAGAAACAAAGTGCCAGTGCAGTTCAAATACTTAGCGGATATGTAGATACACTGAAGGAAAAGCCCTCCCTTTCTCCTTTGAGTCTACTGCCCTTTTGAGTGTTTACGCAAACACACCCAACCTCTCCCCTTCACCAAGTACATTTATTCTCCAGACAAGGAACAAACTTCATCCTTTCAAGATTGTCACCTTATTACAGCTGACCACCCTGCAGGCAATCTAGAATAACACAGCAGCTTATAGCAAAGGTAACAAAACTGGACCTTAACTAAATGGCATTATGCCACAACACCAGCTACATCTTACCATTTGCCGATATTCCCGAATCATTTTTAATTTATCTTCTCCACCTTTGTTTTCTTCTTTCTGTTCAATGCTGCTGATTATTCTCCAGGAAGCTCTTCTGGCTCCAATCACGTTTTTATATGCAACAGAAAGCAGGTTTCTTTCTTCCACTGTCAACTCCACATCCATTCCAGCCACTTTCTTCATTGATTCAACCATTTCTAGGAGGAAAAGGTCAGACAATTATTCTCATAGCTAAAGCATCTTTCAAACCATTCAACAGAAGCTGTACCTTAATGACAGCTTATGAAAATAGGCTCCCCCCTCCTTTCATGCAGTTATTCCTCACTTTTATACTGGAACGTTCCAAACAAATCAATGAGCATGTACACAAAGGAAGTATCTGATGTTCTTTTAAATGCATTTGACAAGGGTCCCAAAAAAATTCTTTAGAGATAGTTGTTTTGGATTTTGATTTTTTTTTTTTTTTTGAGACAGACAAAAAGGATTCAACATTAGCAGCAAACATTTTTCACAGTGGATAATAGTTATCAGTACAATCCTACAGCAATGCACGTTCTTCAAAGTGCTTCAGAAAAAGCAGTGAACAACAACAAAATCATGAGCAAATATAAGCTACCTTTCAGTACAGTAAGGATAAACTAAAGAATACAGAATGCTCCACTGATTTGTCAATTGGGATATAGTATAACATGGTAATTAACAAAAAAAAATAATCCAGATTTGAATAGATGTAGAGAACTGTAAGTACTGTTATTAGGGAAGCACGTTAAAGTTCCAAGATGAAACCACCAAAAGAAAAAGTAGGTGCTTGGAGAAGTAGCAAAAGTCATCCTGAGGATAATAACCAGAGCAACCATATCCATTCGTGCCAAGCAGCTGTTTACACTGAAAAGTAACAACACAAAATATAAATTTATAATTTAAGCCTTGTGAAAAGGGCTTCTGAACTTGAGGTTAAAAAATTACTGAATACATATTTTGTATACTCAAGTGGAAGCAAAAGCTTAAACTACTTAAGGAAGGTTATAATCCTTTCATTAGCTAACCACACTATGATTGCTTGTGACATATTAGAAAAATAAAAGTCAAAAACGTTAAATATACACTAATTGAGAGCCTAGTATGAGACATCCAGGAATCACAGGTTTTGTCCTGCCACACAGCGCTTCAGTTCATTCACCATTTTCCTTCCAGCTTCTAGAACTGGTAGGAATCCCACAGGCAGAAAACAAGACCATTAATGAATGAGATTAAGCCACAACTACTCCATCTACTCAACAGAACTATTTCATAGCTATCTGCCAGGTAGAGCGAAACTAGAATGACATAGAATCATACAGTCATTTAGGTTGGAAAAGACCCTTAAGATTGAGTCCAAAATCCTTAGCTTCTGCCAAAAGCATGATGATGTGATTAGGCTATGCCTCCCATAATACGATGCTTTACTATTCTGTGGCCTATTTACCTTGCCCACTCATCATCCCTCCTCCATCATTCTACCTCCTTATGTTCTGCTGTGTCATGGCGGCACAAGCAATGAGAAACTAATGAATCTTAACTGTCATTTTTTTCCTCTGGTGCCAAAACTCACAATCATAACAGGCATAAGCTATTTCAGCAATGGAAACTGTAGGCTCAATCTTCTTTGCTGGCAAGAACAATGTTATCAGTCTCTAACAGGTCTCCATATATGCAGGACAAAATTTTATAGTGGCTCTATTCTTACCAGAAGCAGAAAAAAAATCCCTACCTCTACCAGTAGATTTTGCTAGACTTTACCAAATCACAAAATTACAAAGAAAGTAACAAAAAATCCACCAAGGATTTGATAAAACTTTCACAAAATGGCACCCTACTACTATAAAGTGGTGAACTGTTTTTGCTGAAGACTTCAAGAGTTGCCCTAAAACACTTCACATACATACAGTTAATATTAACATAAGCATGCAGTATTGTAATTTACGCTAGTCAGAAGTGAAAGGCAATACGATATAGTTACAACATGCAACTTAAATAATGCAAGCACTATGTCTTATTTCCTGAAGGGTGACCCTACTACCTATACAAAGAATTTACTTCAAAGCTGTAAATTTTTTGAACTATGGGAGTTAAGTCATCTCATATTTTGAAGTTTCTTAAAACAGCAGATCTACACCCAAGATGGTGTGCCTGACAGTGTTAATTTTTCTGAACAAAGATGACAAACCGGAATTAACACTTGCAGTCTCTGCTACTTGAATACCTTTGCCAAGCTCCAGCAAGAAATGCAGGGCTCATCTTTATGCTTAATGTTTAACTGCCCTCAGATAAGAGGAGTAATTGAAACTGCACTACATCCACAGTTTAAGAAATTAACCTGTATTTGTGAATGCATAGCCCTCCCTTCAACCATTAGTTGTAGAAGTTCATAAGCTGAAGAGATATCCTCTATGTAAATACGAATAATTTAAAGTGTAGAAAAAGGAGGGAGTAGTCATACCATGCTATTCATTTATGATGCTCATTCCCAGGCATCCACTATCAATCTGAAGATCTTTGGTCTGACCCAGTATGACCATAACGCTTTAATCAAACACGCATGACTTTACATATGTGGCACACTTAACTAACCAAGATCACATTAACTTTGTCCCATTAGATCTCCTCTGAAGTTATGAAAGCCAGAGGAAACTGAGTAACACTTAATACCCTCTCCAGAACTGGCAGGTTTCTGAAGTACACCATGTCTTTTTCAATTACACTTGCAACATTGTGCACCCTACAGTCATACAGCAACACAAAGATTACAGAATATCTAGCTTTTCTTTAAAACAGAGTTTATCTTCTTCTGTGCTTTACCAATTGGCATTAACTACAGAGCATTTCAGTCATACTAAGGGTTGTACTGCAATGCTTCTATAGATATCCTGCTTCTTGATGAAGCAAAGTAACTATTCACACTTATCTCTTATATAATAAACAATGATACACATGTAATAATTACTCCAGAGGCGTGGAGGTGAGAAACATACAGTAACAGTTTCCAAGATCTTCTGGCCTGTATCAGGAAACTACAACAACTAAGAAAAAAATGAGCAAGTTTTATCAACTGTACTACAGGTTTCCTTCACGATCTCTTCCCTAGAAGCAGATTTGTCTAACATGGAAATGTAAAAGAAAAAGCTATACACAAGACTTGCTGTTTCCTGTAAATGATTATCTGATTCTCAGACCACACTCAAACATATCATTACAAATGTAATCAATTGCTGTGCTTCTGCAGGATTTTATCCATTGCTAGCCTAAACACCTACAAACCCTTGAAACAGAGGTCCAACATCTCTGCACACCGGGGGACAAATCAAATTTAAGCTGAGCAATGGCTTTTACAGAGGCATACCTAAGACCCAGTTCTACAAGAAGCACAGCCTCTGTCAGTACATATAGTCCTGCTGCATCTCTTCAGTCTTCTGCAAAGAAGGTCATTAACTATCACCTTGTAGAACCACCATAACCACAGAAACAATGGTGCTAAAAGAAAAGTCAACTGCTCAGAACAACTACCACAAAACAGGACTTGTCACCCCAAGACTTTTGCAACCGCAAGTTGTTAATAAACCAAAAAGACTTTTTGCCAAGTGACAGCCATGAAGAATAAGATGCTGAGGGGTGTGGGGGGAAGCACCCAAGGTTTTCTACATTTGTGCTGAAGCACAAAATCCTCAAGCTTCAGCAACTCTTCATACTAGGCACATGCTCTCTTTTAATACACTGATGAAGGGAACTGAAAGGTCTTCTCTTCAAAATCTTAATCCTGTTACTAGTTAAATACACAACCACAGATTAAGATCTCACCCATAAACAAGTGCTTTACCTAAAGAGAAAAAATTTATCAGCCTACCCACAAAGCTCTTGGAGAGAAACATTTCTAGTTTAATGAAGAGCCCAATTTTACTTACAATACAAAAGTCTGGGCTGGTATTTCAACAAGACAAAATAATATTATGCATATACCTTGGTCTTCCACAGTAAAGCCATAATCCAGCCCTGAAAGTTTAAGCCTGATGAATAATCTTTAGAACTCAGGCAATACAAAAGCAAGAGGACAGCACATCTATATCTTCTCCAATAGAAAACTAATTCTATACAAAAATAAAGCCATATACGCCTGCCAACAGAACAAATATGTTACATTTTAAGTACAGCGTTACCTATCTGGAAGATTCCACAAGGAGGTGAAAAGCTCAGAGACCACTCACGACAAAATACAAGTTTAAGATTACATTTCAGTAAGAAGGATTACTGCAGTAATGACAACTCATTGCATACACAATCCTGAGATGCTTACACTGCATTATGGAAAACAGTGTTATGCAGATTCAAAAAGACAAGAGATTGTCATTTAAGTGGTTAAGTTCCAGCCTTTCAGTTGATTGTGGCTGCCACCTTAGTATGCTACTGTCAGATCATGCCACCATCAGAGCCGGAAATCCCAAAACTGTAAAATGTGGAAGGATGGGGGAATATTCTGGAGAATGACGTGGTTGCCCTAGATTTATACCCTTCCCCAGGCATTTGCTTTTTGTTGTTTTAAGACTATCCAAACCTGATCAGACCAAATGTCTGTTTCTTGTGATATTTCTTATGGAAAAGAGGCATTTAACTAAAACTCAAAACAATTGCCTAAAGATACTACAAAACTATAATAATGCCTGTGCCTTTTTTTTTTTTTTAACGTTCCTACATTCTACTACGAGTAAGATGCTTGGCTCCTCATTGCAAACATTGCTGACTCACCTCTAGCCACTGCAGAGTAACAGTAGGGACACACATGCATAGCTTGTAAAGCACAAAGGATTTGGACAGTGGTCGCCACTACACTGAGTGCTACCTACAAAAGGTTTTTTAAAACAGGCTGGTATGTGGCTTGGGATCTTCTTGTTTTAATATGAAAGATGAAGATCATGCCTTACTCTGAGACTAAAAGTAATGGGGAAGTTTAGAAGTGATGAGAAGCATATGTCTGATAACCACCTACTGGGGCCAACCCACAGAATGTGTAGAAAGGGAACAGTTGATAAGGACACTTACTAGGTCACAAAATAAAGAATGCCTCTTTACCAAAGATGAGAAACTTCAAGTATTTGCTGCCTCTCAAACTCTAGAAATCCAAGCACCTCAGGGGAACTGGAATGCCCCTGTGTAAGGGAATACGGAAACAAGTGATGTACAGCAAATTTAGTGGAAAGACTAAAAACCTTACCAATATATGATACAAAACTTAAGAAACAGTAGACCATACCAAAGGAGTAACCAGTTATACAACAGGTCTACCAAAGCCTATGCTCACAGCAGAACCCACCTAGCCTAAACAAGGGCCGATGCACTAAAGAAGAGAACCTGCTGGTGCAAAACTACAGTATCTGCAACCTCTAGTTGAGGTATCATATAGTGCTTAAGTCTCTCACTAACCACGATGCTACAGTGCCTGATTTTTTTGTTTTATGAAGCACCTAGATATATAGCATATGACAGGGCACTCCTAATCTGATTTTCAACAATATGCAGCATTTACTTCAACCTTACTGCAGAAGTAACTATCCCTTGCCACCGCACACACTGGTTCAACATTACCGCAGGAAAAACAAGAGAGAGAAAAGTCTGTTAGTGGTGTGCTTCACTACCAAAAGAGGAACCACGTAAGTGAGAAAGCTTGTTAAAATAAGAACGGAAAAAAGAGCTTGTTGGGTAAAGGTAGTATGGAGATGACTTGATGGTCAGCATACTGAAGACTCAAATCAAAATGAACCTTAGGAAAAAACAGAAGGTGGTATTCTTAAATGCTATGAAGTTAATAGTAGCAGAAGCACAGCACTTCAGAAAACTGAAGTTGTGTTTTTAAGTTTAATCCTTTCTATTCCCCTTATCTAAGAGGAATAAAGCAGACCAAGATCTTCAAGCTTCTAAGCTACTGCTCAGTATGTATTTCAGCATTTCAGGAGCTAAAAGCTGCCAATCAGCATCCAGTGGAAGGTGAGGATGTGAAGAATATAGCAGAAAAACACACGTGTTCACCACAGAAGACAGTGCACCGTAACCAGTATTCAGAGAAGGCTGAGCACAAGTACTAGTCTTGTAGTTGTTCATTCTTGGAATGAACAGATGATGCTCAGTAGCAAGTCACAAGAACTCAAAATAAAGTATCTGATCCTAAACTGTTGTCTATAACCTCTCAGTCAAGGCTCTAGTAGCAGCAGCAAATACAAAGCGGCTAAAAAATTTCAAGAAGGGTTCCAGCAGACACTCAGGACAAACTACAGAACCATTAACCGAACACTCACAAGGGATCAAGTTAACAGGAATTACAGAAAAAAACCCTGAATGATTTGCATAAACAGTAAGTTACAGAGCATCACCTTCTGTAAACGTAAGTAATGCCTCACAAATCTACTGTAATGCTTTGAATGAGTCAAGCATATGGACAAGGAAGACATGATTGATATAGTCTACCTGGATTTCCCAAAGGCATTTGACAAGGTCCCTCACCCAAGGTTCTTTAAGGAACTGAACTGCCATGGGATAGGAAGGAAAGTCCTCACATGGATAAACACTTCGCTGAAAGACAGGAAACAGGGTATGAACATAAGACTCAAGTGTTCAGAACGGAGAAAGATCACCAGTGGAATCACACAGTGATCTATGCTGGGAAGCATGCTAACATTTTTAAGTGATCCAGAAAATTGAAAGCAAATAGTAAGTGCTAACTTCGTAGTAGCAGCAAACTGCTAAGAACAAACACAAAGAGAAAAAAGAGCTGAAGAAATACATGCAAGCATATTTTCTCCGTTAAGCAACGAGTGTAACTGTGAAGATTAATGCCCATAGGTCGCATTTTCCTGAGAGCTGCATGCCTCCACCTGGCATCAGCAGGCACCATCCTATTCACTACAAATTCAAGCCAAAAGAAGGTAGGCTCATCTTTTCACCCATCAGGAACTCTTCTGAACACACTATTACATTGTCTGCGTTAGATTTTTCTGTTCTCTTAAGAGATCCTGCATTTGGCAAGTAAGACTTAAGAGATGGCTAAACCAGTCCAGCAGCTTGCAGGGAGGTGGGCGGGTGGCTTTCCTCTATCCGTATCAATTTCGTCATGCTAGCTCAACACTTCTTTGACCTCTCAACTGGCTGATTCAGGTCACCAGCTCAGAAAACAACTACTCAGAAAAAAAAAAAAATCTTGCTTGTAATTTAGAGAACTGAACTGGCTCCAAGGGTCAGACTAGAACCCAAGTAAACAGGAGAAATAGCCAGGAAAGAGAGGACATCCCTCTTTCAACAGTGAGATATCAGATTAGCTTCTAAAAGAGTTTTAGTTTCTAAAAGCGTAAAATAAACACAACATTTATGCTTACACACCACATAAATTTTTGCAATTTTTCTTGAAAGGTCTTCATGTGCTTGGAGCACCCCAAGATTATTACAGGCAATCAAATGCAGGGTGCAACTACCGAGGTACTAAAAATTGATAATACTATCTTAAGATCCCTATCTAGAGCATACCACAAGGACAATCTGAGGGCTGGAGCACCTCTCGTATGATAACAGGCTGAGAGAGTTGGGGGTGTTCAGCCTGGAGAAGAGAAGGCTCCGGGGAGACCTTATAGCAGCCTTCCAGTATCTGAAGGGGGCCTACAGGAGAGCTGGGGAAGGACTTTTTACTAGGGCATGTAGTGATAGGATGAGGGGGAATGGCTTCAAACTGGAAGAGGGCAGGTTTAGATTAAACATTAGGAAGAAATTTTTCACTGTGAGGGTGGTGAGCCCCTGGCCCAGGTTGCCCCGAGAAGCTGTGGCTGCCCCATCCCTGGAGGTGTTCAAGGCCGGGCTGAATGGGGCCTTGGGCAACCTGGGCTGGTGGGAGGTGTCCCTGCCTATGGCAGGGGGGTTGGAACTCGATGATCTTCAAGGTCCCTTCCAACCTAACCATTCTAGGATTCTACGCCACACATCACAATATGCGAGTTTTATACAAACGAGCATAAAGGAACCTTACAACTATATTCCCAGAACTTAAAACAACTAACAGGCAGAGGGGAAAAAAAATACCAAATAATATCCATCCTACACAGTGGCGTAGACTACGATTTTGTGGTGAAAGCAGCAGGTTATACCACTATTCCTTGTATAAGGTTTGTGACAGCTGGTGCAGACAAGACACTTCCAGCGTTTGGCTGCATGACTCTGCAATATACAGTTCTACAAAGCATACTTGTACTTTTATGCACTTGGAGAAATACATGGGTTAAAGCCAAATTATCCAAGCAACAGTTGTATTTTCTGCATAATCAACCCCAAAGACTATCACAAGTCTTTCTTGCAACAAGAACATGATTTCTAAGTCATCACTATCATCTCTTCAAGCTGTGAACATATGCTTTTCTAAATAAAAGAGGGTTTCTCCAGTATTTGTAACAAAAACTTCAGTTTGAAAGCAAACATAGGCAAATCTAAAGACTAAGCCTCCTCATGCATTTCTCTCCTTGACTGAGACCTGCTACTAAGTAGTCTTCTAACACAAGCAACTCAAGTGTACTCAAATGTAATGGACACAAACTCAGCTTATAGACTCCTTGCAGAGAACCAAACCACCTAATTTTAGAGGTCTCCTTTGGTTGCTCTTGGTACCTCAGGAGATTCAAGAAGGCCATTATAGAAAAGGGCCCTCTCTCACACAACTTTTCATTATCAGAAGTCAATTTTTATGGCCCAGTATCGAAATGCTTATGATTTTGAAAAATTAACAATTCCTCCAACGTCGTCTTGGCCATACTCTACCTCTCAGATTCCTACACTTCTTAGGGATATGCTGAGATTTTTCTGCCTTTTAGCACTTTCACATCTACCCAATTCAGAGACAAAGAGCAGTGATACCCCATGTCACTAAAACAGTAAGACCTTTGACAGACTCGTGTAAGTACTAACCATTAATGTGAAGGAAAAAATAAAACCCAGAAGAAAAGTCTCATGTGCTTGACATTCGCTTGAAAGAGACAGGTCCTCTGCAAGCTGTAATTAATATGCAACTTAAATTCTAATTTGTGACATAGTTTATTGATTGATTCTTCATTAAGCTGTAATTTCAAGACCTGTTACTACAAGACAATTATTTCTAAAATGGGTTCAAATCTTGAATTAAGTCCATTGTTGCATACCTTACTGCCTTCATAATGAAGACGCATTTCCCTAATAGACAATTTGTAAAAACACAGGAGTCAGCTGTTAGCTTGCTGTACTGGGAGCCAGGAGAGCTGTCAAATAGGGTTGGTTTTTTTCTTCTCACCAGTACCATGACCTATTATCTGGTTTTGGGGGGAAAATGAGGAGAAATAGGTGGGGCTTTTTTAAGTTATACCCTACGTAGATTTGAAGCCATATGCTTCAAGACCTGTAGTACAAAAACGCTATTTAGAGTTTAAGTATCCACTTGCAGTCTACATTGTGTCGTAGCATGTTTCTCCCCTGACTAAAAGAAAGATGTTACCTAGCTTCCATAACGAACAATGTGAGCACAATGGTTTCAACATTCAGCAGCAGTCTACAGGAGTGTAGATACACACATTCTCTTGATATAAGGAACTCAAATGCTAGTAAGGCAATTTCACAAACCAACACAGTGCTGCCCACTCTAATTGTTTTCAAAAAAAAAAGACAATTTATAGTTATGTATTATTCTAGTAATAACAGTCTTTCTCACAAAGCTTCCTGTATTGTAAGTAAGCTTTCTGGCATTTTGTGATTTGTCATGACACGCCTAAGCAGATCTGTGAAGATAGTCAGACACCCAAATCTCTTAATATCTCTAGAGATCAGGGCTTAAGTACTACTTACACTGCAGAAGTACCTAGAAAGTTGTCCCCTTAATCTGGGCCAATATACTGAGGACAGTACAGACACAGGCCTAGATTTCCAACAGTTCACAAGTACAGCCTCCAAGACTTCGTAAATTCCGTAAGTGGGTCAGGTAAGTAACACCAAAGCAGCTAGTCAAATGCCCACCATAAGTGCTGCTATAAATGCCATGAACCATACATAGAAAACAACCCACCACACACCACTCTTGAAGTCTCAAGGAAAAAGAACATGGGACAGAACTTAATACTATCCTAGCACTGAACATGAAAAATTGTCATTCCACATTCACATTCAAGTTACACAAGAGATTTGTATTCCAATGTATTTGTACTTACCATCACACCATTTTATATGTGCCAATTAGTAGCTGTGACCTTATGATCGTGTATCTCAAAGATCAAACTGAAGAGCAAAATTAAGAATAACTTAACACTTTCACCATACTGCTTCCCACACAACTTTGTTCACAGAATTATTTAAGTCTCAGCGACAATCTTGGCAGAACTGCCGTATTTCATATAAACAAGAACAAATTATGCCAATAATTTTTAATTGTTTCAGCTGAACAAGAATACAGAATTAGATGCTAAAACAGTACCTACAGTACATATTCTTCCAGCCCATAGACATGAGACACACACATTTAGGGCGGCTAGCAGAATTAGAGGATGCACCTTAAGTGTGCTTACCCAACTTGATTCCAAAGAACTTTGGAAGTCTAGAAACCACAGCATTGATTGATTTAAACATGACAACTTTAAGTTTAGCGTTCCCTCCTAAATGATAACAGTTTCCTTACCATTCAGAAGCAATGTATCATAAGTAGTCTTTTACATTTTGATCTAGCCAACTTGTTTCACAAACATCCACGATACTGGTAGAATAGATAGTCCATCGAGGGAAATGCTGCACCAAGGCAATCCCTACTAATCAATTTTTATTAGTTAACAGGAAGTCTGATTGTTTTGCATTGCAGATCTCTACAACAGGGTAGAGTCTGATTACTTTCTAAAGAACTGATTTACCACTGACATAAGAAAACATCAGAAAGACAGTCATGCCTCAAAAGCTCCCAAAGACGACGAATCCTCCAGGATGTTGGCCAACCATCCATCTTGGGTTTCCACTCAAACCAAAGCCAACACTTCCAGTTGCACTGACTCATCCATACCAGGTGGAGAACCCTCTCCTCCCTACTCACCAAACCAAGTCCAGGAGTACTGCTGGAATTGGGACTGGGGGTCAGGGTGAAGGAAATGCATTTTCCCATCCCGCAGCCTTTAGGGTAGGCACTAAGATACTGAGAAAAACAAAACCCCCAGCAGAAGCTGCACACTTACTGTGGAATATGGAATTGTATGCATCCTTCCACCCAAGTCAATTAACTTATACCCCAATATCTGGTGTTTTGGGGGCATTTTTTTCCTGTAAGTCCTTACAGTTATTGTGAAGACTGTTTGATTTGTCTCATTTAGTGGAATCCTTAGTTCTATCTTATTTCCCTACTGGAACTGTCACAGAAGGGAGCCTATTTAGGCCTTCCTTTTTTGTTGTAGCTTCTATTTTGCTCCCCAAAATACGCATTTTTCAGATGTTTTGCAATAGTGCTATCACAAGCTTTCTAAGCACAATACAGTAAAAATATGTCATTTGGCAAGAACTTAATCATGTTGTCTATGAATATTACGAGCAGAAAGTATTTGGAGTGTCTTCCTACCTCTAAGTGAAGTGCAACATCACACTTTTTACATACAAGTGTATTTATTTCACTTTAAATGAATAAACATAAGGTCTTAGGGCAAAAGTAACAGTCCCAGAAGAGTAACTTCATCAAGAAAATTAAAGGCCCTTTCTATTATATGCAAGGGAAACACTTTTAAAGAAACAATCGCAAGACAGAAATTTTGGGGGGCAAGAGACACCATCCAGAGCTGCCAGTTTCTCCCCTCTACCACTTTTTCCCCCAGATATGAAATGATCAGGCAGAGCGCACAAGCTTACAGGTGAAAAAGGATGAAAAGACGATGCTGGAAAAGTAAAATGAGCTGTAATAGTTTCTACCGCATAATGAAAGCATATACATTTTCTTTAGGCAATTAAGTATCATGTACTCGATCCCTCCAGGGTGAAGGCTCGTTTTCTCTGGGTTTGCCAGGGGCAGCACTACCTCCAACCGTAGGCAAAGAAAGAGAAAGAAAAGCCCTAGCCCCCTCCCCCGGGACCCAATACGGCGAGCAAGCCTCTCCCCAGCATCGCCTCCCGAGGGGCCGAGAGAGCCGGGCACCCACCTTCTGGAGAGCACGGCACTGGGCGTTGTCTGCGGCGAGCCGACCTCAGCCCCGCACCGCCGAGCTCCGCGAGGTCCGGGCCGAAGGTATGCAAGGCCCGGGCCGAACAGAATCACCTCAAGCCGCGCCATTCAGCGGCACGAAGAGGGGAAGTGGGGTCTCTTTGTCGGGCCCCCCGAGGCGGGGGCGGCTCCCCTGCCCCCCCCGGGACTCGCCCTTCGCGGCCGCCATTTTATTCCCGGCTTCTGCCGCCACCGCCCCCTGAACCGGGCCCCGCCCAGGCCCAAGCCACCCACTCGTTCAGGCCCCCCATCCCCAGCTCCACCAGCCCCTTGGGGCGCTCCCAGTCGCCATTTTGTCTGTACCCCCCTCCTCCGCCCCTACTCCCCCTCCCCCGCCCAGCCGCCATTTTGTGGCCGCTCCCTCCCTCCCTCTTCCCTTGGCCTTGCACGGCCTTCCTAGCCAGCGCTCACCATCGTAGCGCTCAGCCTGCTCAGCCAACTTGGCCTGATAGACGAGGTCCTCCCGATCGTCCATGTCCTGCAGGCGGGGCGGCGTCGGGGACTGCACGGGGCGGATGGAAGCCGATGGGTCTGGGGGGCTCAGCAGCTACCAGCTCGCTGCTCTCCGGGCAAATATGGCGGCAGCACCTCCTCCCGCTGCATCCGGGCACTTCCGCAAGTGCGCGCATGCGCCCTGCGGCCTCCCATGGCAACGGCGGCTCCTTGGCAACGGGCGGGAGGCGGGGGCCGGAGCGGCGGCGGCGGCGGGAGGCGGTAGCCGGGGGGGTGGCGGGGCCGCAGCCGCCGGCTCCTCCGCCCGGTTGTGGCGGGACCGCAGCCGAGAGGGCGCCGTCGTTCTAAGGAGGCGGAGGGGGGGAAGTGCGGGGCCGCCGATGGCGGGGTGGGGCCGGGCCGGGCGGCGGGGGGCCCTGTCTCGCGTGAGGGCGGGCCGGGGGTGCTCGTGGGGAATGGCATTTCCCTCAGGGAACGTGTTTCTGCTGCCCTGGAACGCTGACAATACTATTTGAATGCCTCTCTCGTTGTGCTTTTGTACAAATCGCCGGTTGTGCTCCGTACATGCATCGTGGTGAAGCTAGACATGAGTGAAAGGCAGAAGGTCCGATTTAGCGGGTTTCTGCAATCTCCGCAGGGTGTTTACTCAAGCAAAGTACCACCTCCAATGCGATGCCTGACGTAGGACATGATAATTTCACAGTTTTAAGAGGCTAGGAGAACTAGAACTTAAAATCGAATATTTCACAAGTTCCTCCTGAAAAAATGGAGCATACACTTAAATAATTGCATTAACACCTCAATTTCCAAAGCCAGAACGGAGAAAACTGTTTGAGAAAACTAAAACGGATTATGCGTGGCTGACATAAATTTAATCTTCAAAGCTTTGCTCAGGGTAGCTGTGATTGAAGTCTTGTATCTCTCTTTTTCCAGTGTCTCCGAGGATGAGCGGGCGAAAGACTCTCAGCCCTCTCCTGAGGCGCAGAAGTGCACAAAGGCCCCGGCAGATTTTGATACACAGCAGAGACCGAGCAGGCCCTGGCACCTCTTGGACGCAGTGTCAGGTATCCTTCTATTTATTGTATTGTGCCCACCGAAATAGGCTTCTGATGTGTGACTGAGGGCACACACCTAAAGTGCCCTTTAAAGCAAGTTTTTTTAAATAGTTTATTGTTTCCTGAGTCATTTTAGCACGTGTTACTTCAGTTGGTGAACAGGGGCTTTAGGGTACATAAAATTAACATAAGCTTATGGTTTTCTTACAAATAAATCTAAAAATGTAACAGGGTGATCTTTATATCACTGTTTGCCTACTCAGAAAATCAACAATTTGTTTCCATGGGACATTTTGGGCCCCAGCTCTTTTTCAAATCTCAGGATTACCTGATCAGAATTCCATAAAAGAAAAAACAAAGACATAAGCATGTCTGGACTAAGGTGAAAATTAGGTGTCAAGTCCAGAAAAAATCTGATGTTTTCAATTTAGTCAAAATATCATCAGAAAATGCTGATTTTGTTGAAATTGTAAATCATTATATACCTTTACCTCTGAATTGTTTGGAAATACATGGTACCATTACCAAGGCAGTTCTGGTAGGCCCCCAAAATATCCCAGAAGCATAGACTCACCATATATTTGTGTAAATATACTAAAACTCGTTATGAAACTTGCAAATCACCTCTGCACTTCATAAATCTTGACCATGAAAGTCTGTTTTTCAACACCTGAATGGGAGCTGTGCACAACAAATGAGATTTGCATCAATTTAGGAAGTTTTCTGTGATCCTCATGTTCAGCAGGTACTCAAGTTGTAGAGAGCTCAACAATATAAATAAACCAGGCCGCTTTAGGCATACATTTGCCAAAAGTGAGGTGCATGCTTGATACGCTTGCTGAGTTATAGCGTATTGTCTAAATACTTCAAATATTTTTAAATGCACTTGTTACAGATCGCATGCAAA
The DNA here is from genome assembly GCA_017639485.1 of Pluvialis apricaria. Lineage (NCBI taxonomy): Eukaryota > Metazoa > Chordata > Aves > Charadriiformes > Charadriidae > Pluvialis > Pluvialis apricaria. The sequence goes on from CM030024.1 coordinate 6,687,226, forward strand.
TATTTGGAAATTGGTCAGGGATTTGGGAAGCATGAGGAGTAAACAGTCTAACACAGGGAAATACCCAGAGCATAATTTGCTGATGCAATCCTTGCTTGCCCCTTGCACCCTCAACTTTTACATGAGTTGATTCAACCACTCCTGCAGCCAAAAGCCATTGCTGGAAGGAGGGTGAAAGGAAAGGAGGGGCAATAGTTTTCTGCATGAGCCCTGTGTTGCATCAGCTCACAGAGGAGTTCCGCAAATACCAGTCCGAGGTTAAGTAGCAGGAGGGCATGGCTGTCAGAGCAGTGTGGAAAGGCATGCAGAACCTCTTCCTTTTGGCTGCAGCGAGCTCTTAAATTATCTCAGGTAATCTCATTAAAAGGCACTCTTGGATTGCAGCTTTGCTGCAGCCAAGTTGTAGGAACACTGGAGCAAAGCTGGGGGCAGTACTTTTACCTATGATTTTTTTTCTTCCCCACCTGAAGCTGATCAAGTAATCTTTATTGTGTGCAGACGTAACAGTAAAACTTGGCTGGCATCTCAGTACACTGAAATGCAAAGTCACTCACTTAACAAGTAATTTCCCACCTGAAGACTCCACCAAACAACAGTGACTGGGACAGTTATCTGTAGTAGCCAGCCAACTGAATATGAATCAATTAAAATATGAGGAGCCATCACTGTAATGTAGTGACTGAAAAAAACAAGTGCTGTCCTTGTGCTTACCAGCAAGGAAAATGATTACAGCAGTACTAACATTAACAAGACTGGTCCTTGTATGCTTTTACGAACAATGGATAGTGAAGTAAGTAGTGTTTTAATTGGGAACGTACAACATGGCCTTTTCCACGCAGCAAGAGCCTATGGAACTAGGGAGCACCTCCAGAAGGCCAAATGCTTTGAGGGATTTTAAATGCCTCAAGGTTTTGGTCCATGATTAACTATGGCACAGCACGCTAAGGAACCCACTGGTATGGAGATAGAACTGTTCTTTGGTGTACACCCCAAATTAAACTGTCTGGCATTAGATATAGCATTGCCATCAAGATTCTTATCCTGGGGGGCCTAGAGGCCACTTCCCCTTGCAGCTTTTAAGGATAACAATAGCAAAAATAGGTCTCTTGCAAATTCATGTTACAAATATTCTCCTGCATGGGATATAGGCATTCTGGTCCTCATTTTCTGTGCTTCATCCCTTGACAGTACACCGCACACCTTAGTCTTTTATTGAAACAGTGCTCTCCCACTACCACACTGAACCATCCATCTGAAGTCCATCTGAACCATGAGCAGACTCTTGTACAAGATTCTTGATGGTTACCAATTTGTATACTTAAATACACATTTTTACTGACAGTTCTAAGAATGAATAAGCAGCTTTTTCATCTTTCCAAACAGACACTGGTAATCCAAAGAATCCCAAACTCTTTCCTGATACACCTGTGTAGATAGAAGTGAGACTAATAGCTACAAAGTCCCATCTCAACATTCCTTGTAAGTCCTCTTTTACAGTGAGAATATACTTTTCCCCCCCACCCCCTTGACTCAAGGAACTCACTTGGATTACAGAAAGTCACCTTGTTTCAAAAAGGCTATAATATTTTACTGGTTGATAACTTATTTTAGTTACCTTGGTTTGTCTTAATTCTGCAGGTATTAATTGTTTTTGTATGAGTATGACCAATTAAAAATGGCCGTACCTGCAATTCTATTTTTAGATCATTACATGCACGTATTCCAATGACAGCTGATTGAGAGGGACACCAAATCAAAGTTTTGGCTATACTTTTATTTACTTCACGTACTATGAACATATACATTACATGCTACAAAAAAATAAAAAAAAAGACTTTTAACTGTCAAGAAAGTGGATAGTGTTATAATACAATGGCACATGTTCATATTTTTCTTCAAACTGGTTTGGTTAGAATCCTTCCCCAAAACCATTAACAAAAATGAAGTGTTTTAAGATGATTAGAAATATTTGCATTATTAACAAATACAATTCAAACAGATTAACAAGATTTAACCAGGTCAAATATTAGTAAAAAGGCTGGGGTTTACCAAAATGAAATATATATTAAAAAACCATAGCAGCCAGTTGTACTTTTTAGTGTGATATAATGTATAAATGCACCAGAAGAACACAGTGTAATTGAGCATTCTGCTTTCACGGTGTATTTCTAGAAATGATTATTCTAGTTCTAACACCTGCCTATGCACAAGAGACCAAAAACACAGCCAAGTAGAGACAAAAGATTGTGACCAACATTCTTAGCAATGATTTTTTTTTTTTTTTTGCACGCATTGGGGAGAAGGGAGGGAACAAATAGAAGAGGATAAACAAAGGCCACAAAAGGATTTAATCTACATGTTCATGAACATATGTTCTACCTATTTTCCTTTAAGAGCTTGATAAGTTGAAATGTCTATTTCGTCCAAACGCAAACATATTCATTTCTATCACCTATGAAACAAAATCACATTTCAGCTTAGAACTGAATAGTGGAAAACAGTTGCATTAATGTATTAGTTGACTAAGAAAAACTGCTTGACAAGAACGTAGGATTCTAGTGCAACAGCAGCTATTAAGACTCCTCTAGTTTCTTTTTTTTGCTTGTTCAAAGTGTACAAATATTCGCAATTTATACAGTCTTAACAAAAACACATCTACAAAGTTTGCAGGGTATTTGCTAGTTAATTCAATTTATGTCTTTGCTATTAAAAAGGGAAGATTTGCATAATAAAATTCCTTTCAGGAAAAAGTTCTTTTGGTATCTTAAAATAATTGCTGATTGGAAAGATACAAACATACGGGCTTTCATTAACTGCAATTGGAAAAAATACTTCAGAACAAACCGGTTAGTCTAAGAACACACAGTTCATTTATGTTTCTTTTGCAATACCTGAAGAAAAATATAAGCATATATGGGCAACTGATAAACTCAGAATTAAGTCTGTTATTTAGAGTGCAGCCATTGGGAAAAAAAAAATAAAAAAATCAGTCATAGTAAATAACAAGGTCAGAGGAAAAATACAAATCAGCCTTAAAGAAACCAATGTGTTAAGGAACCTAGAGTTAGTTTCTCTTTTTTTTTTTCCCCTCAAAGTAAATTTTGTACTAAGCTAGAAGAGATCCCACAATCACTGGCATATAAACCCAACCAGGGTAACAATCCAAGCCAGAATAGTACTGCACTTCCTTTGTTACCATTCTTCTTACACCACTGTCACAACTGTCAGTTTTCTAATAATCTTCAGTAGTGCTTGAGATTGGTGATGGAAAAGTATGATTAATGTACATTGGCATTAGTCTACAGAATTAATGAGTGCCCATTACCTGAAAATTAGTCAGACTTGCTGATGGATTAGTTTTGAAGTAAAACAACTAGTATTTAAATATAACAGAAATATTATCATTTCCAGCATGTTACATAGTTCTGAGGTAAAGTGTTACCAGTATTCTGTTGTCCGGGTCGGTGCCTTGCAGCAATAGCCTTTGCAGTGGGAACTAGCCCTCGCAGCATTTACAACCAATGAGCCATTCTAGTCACACCATTTGTATCAACCAAAATAACATTTTCAGTTTGATACTATTTAGAAAAACTGTTCTGTATGGATTACACTGTAGTCAAAGTTACAAAATTTGCTTAAGTTTGGTCACTAGAGTGCTGTGTTTGGAAAACGATCCAGGGTACAGGCAAGGGATAGTTACTTCAGTGTTTAATTTCAGTTTACAAAACTTACTGAATCCATTCTGATTTATGTTAGAGAAAACCAGATAATTAGAAGAACAGACTAAAAAAAAAAAAAAATCAAGCAGTGCATAATACCACCTATTCAATGCACTGATTTGCATTATGAGCTATGAAGCCATATTTACTCTATTATGCCTTTTGAGAATCAATCCAGAAGCACACAAGTATTTTCCATTAGTTTATTAAAAATAAAATCCTCATGAATTCACTATCAAATATTTTACAGATGGGAATTAAACCAGAAGAGTCCCCAGAGTAACTTTAAAATAAAAGTAATATTTGGTTTGTCAGTTCACCATGTTTGACACTGATTTGTACTGTAAGAGTATTGTACAGTAGAAGTATTGAAGAATTCCAGAAAAATTAAACTGGCCCTCTATAATTTAATTGTATTGGAAAGCAGTGTCAATATTTTAGTATATTTAGTGAATCAAACACTGCTTTAAAGCTATGCATTAAAGTGCTACGCACATATTTTTCAGCACTGATATGGATGTTTGCACTTCCATAAGCCTTGTATTTGTGGATAAAAAGAGATATTGGTGTGTTAATAGAAATTTTAATTTAAAATCAGCTGCTACATTTGAAGCATCAACAGTACTGAAGAAAGCAATTTAGTGTCCACAAACTTCTAGAATTCTGAGGTTGATTTGATCTGTCATTTACCGTTAAAATGGTAAGCATCTGTAAATCATAAGGCTGTCCCCAATGGGCTCTACATAACTCTGTACTGTGCATAGTTAGCTGACCATGCAAAGTACTACATAGCCTTTCTAGGACAGAGAATTCAGGATGGAAAAAAAAATGGAGAAAGCTCCAGGATATATTTGTGAAATTTCTATCTATATATTGAATTGTCTAAGGTTGATGTTCACTGCCTGAGGAAGAAGCAACATAAGCAATAGGACCGGAGAGAGCTATAAATGTTGTCGTAACATCTACGTTACTGCTTTCTCCAACTGCTGCTGCTGGCAAGGTCCAGTCTGCTGTGCACATGGACATAAGCAGGCATTACAACCTATAATCATGTACTAGTTCTGCCACTTGACACACGAGTTATCTACTGTCGTACCCTGAATTACATGACCCTTGATTAAGGAATGGTGGTGTTCAGTCCCAGGGGTTTGCAGGTTATCAGAATGCTTATACAAGCAATACCGCTTTCAACATCTGTCGGAACATAGTCTTGATGGCATCTGCAATAAAAACAAGTTGAGATTGTTCCCATCTGTAAGCGCAACTGTTGAGCCACACTCAGCTGAAGTCCTCATCAGGATTCTGTTGATCCAGCAGGCGGACATGCGTGAATGGAAAGTGACCACGTCTGCCATTACATTCTCCTTCCCACTGACCACTCACGTTAATCTTTGTGACCTTTACCAGCTCACCGACCTGAAGAATAAGAAATAAGAAAGTGTTACAATTCATAAAAACACAGAGGATGAGCTGCTACCCCTCCCCTTTGGTGTCAATCACCCAAGTGTACCAAGACACACTTCTATAAAAAGTAGTTTTAGTCTTGACCATTTTTGATACACCAGCCTACCACCCAACGTTATTCACTCCTGAAGAAAGCAGAGTAAGAAAGAAGCGTACCTAGATTAGGTGAGAGCTACCTAAATTGAAGAGCCTGCAATCCAACACCAATCTTTCAGAGCACTCTCGGGACTTGACATCAGCTGCTATCACAATAAAGGCATCTCGCTGAACTGACAGAGGCTTGCACTCTGCCCGTACTGCATCACCCTCGTTAAGGGAGGGAAGGCTTGCAGGCGTACAAAGTGATCACTAATCTGCAAGCTAAACAGCTCCTTAATTTTGAATTCCACAAAGTGCTTTTCAGGTAGTATTGAAAACTTCTAGATAAGTGGGAGCTATATATTTATATACAGCCACAGATTCTAAAACATTGGGAGAATACATAGGGGAACAAGAAGCAGTGCTGTAAGGCTGCTCTGTCCTTACTCTGAGCATCCACAAGTAGCCACTACTGGCCAGATGATCTTTCAGTCTTGTCCACCATGGATTTCTCACATAAATAAATTCCATGGATTTAGTAAAGCCAATTGAGTGGCTAAAAAAATAAAAGAATGGTTACTATGGACCAATGAAACAATACGATCTAGTTTAAAAGTATCCAGTTCTAATGTACTACACTAAATAAAAGCACAGTGATATATCTCATATTTTAATCTCCAACCTAATATTCACATAACCAATTCTAAAGGTATTGTCTCCCTTGACAAAGGTGGAAAACTGCACAGCAGTGCCTTTCCCAAGGCTGTGCAGTCATGTAGTTGAAGTTGGGACCCGCAAGTCCAGGTCTAATCAGTTCCCACCTTTGTTGAATCTTGAAGGGTACTTTAATTAAGTAGCACTTATACAACCTAAGGAAGCATAATTTACATTGTAGAGACAGTCACTGAAGAGTTAATAAATGCAATGTTGAAAAGCTGTCTACCTCTTTCTAGCCCTCTGGGTAGAATTTTATCAATAATCTTATTTACAAGTAACATACAATGGTTTTCAGAATTCTTCCCAGGTTGCTTTGGGATGGAGAACACTTTTGGGACAGATATACTCTATTTTCTTTCACTAATACTGTAAATAAGCCCTCAAGGCATGGCCACAAGCCTTGCTGCATTTCATCCAGAAATTCGCTGAATATACAGTTACTAGTTTACACAGATGCTCATCACTGTGTTCCAAATTCATCCAAAACAGAATCTCATTATTCTCGCTTTCCAGGCAGTGAGTGAAGAACAAGGAGAACAGTTTAAGATGTTACCAATCTCCATTAACTTTACAGGTTTTAATCACTTGCAGTCTTTTGCCAGAACAGCTTTTAACAGTTCATAAATTCAAACCACTACATGGACATTTAATTAAGCTTCCCATACCTCTGATGATTACTTATCTGGTAATGAGAGGCACGCTTGGGACTTGCTGTAGAGCTTTATTTTTTCCTTTTGTAGTCATTAGTATAGACATTTTAACGAATCATATTTTGAAGAAAATCCTCTTATGTATTTGCTACAGGCAAAAAGGAACCCTTCCTCGACTACTGAATGCTAGTTTCAGCTCTTTAGGAATTTAATCATGCAGTATGTATAATTTTGCTACTGTTAATAATGACTGGGGGATGTTGTACCAATAAAAATACTCTGTTGATCAAAACAATGCACCAGATATAATTTAACAAGGACAAGATTAAATGTGACAATACTAGAAGCAGAAAATCTTATTTCTGCATTACAAGAGCACTATCCTAGATAACTAAATTGCTTCAGACCTGGATATAAGCTACGTATCAGCCTCCAACGGGAAAGCATACAACCTCCAACCCGCTAGGAAAGAAGAAGCACAAGTTGCACTTAGTTTGCTATTTGTAAGATATTTTTCTTTTTAGACTGCTGGCCTCCATGCTCTCTATGAACATCACACGCTACTTTATGTTCATATAGAGTTTATCTTGGATACCTTATGACAAACTCACCTGCAAAAGGTGGGTTCAGCAGTGCAACGATAGCGAGCTAGAACATGGGATGCTTGTGATACACCCTCACTCCCAGAACCATCCTGTAGCTGTTTGGTTTTCAGGGGTGTTTCAGGGTTATTGCAGCAAACGGACACCCATTTACAAATTCTCTTTACTATAAGGAGCTACACCCAAAATTTGCATTTCAATAATTGTTAGAAGAGGAAAGACCTCTGAACTTAAATATTCCTCTTTTAACATTATTGTAATTTCATTTAGCAACCAGTCTGATACAATCTTTCATTCACATTTCATTTATATATATCTTTACACCTATCAAAGCAGGACTGACTTTAAGTAAGTGCAGGTCATTTCACAAAGGCCAGCTTAATAAAATGGCTCCATTAGTTCCTTAATAACTTACAGATCTTTCTAGATCTGCTTTGAAAGTCTGCATATTTATCTATCATTCAAATACTCTCCTGAAGACAATACAGAGAACCTTAAAAAAAAATTACTCATTATTACAAGCGCTTGAATTTTAAAACATTTAGACTAGAAGCAGAGTCTCTGAATTCTCCTCGCTTTTAATGCTGACTTATGGTATCATTAGTTTTATTGTGCATCATCCCACCAAGCACAACACCTCAAGAACAACACTGTACCCTGCTATAAAGCCAGATTTGTCTCAGTCTTCATCAGAAGTTTTTAAACTAAATATATCCCATATGCTCCAAAGCAAAACTGAAGATTCATGTGAAGACTTCTGTATGCTGTGGTTTTATTCCAAGTACTCCTCTTTGGTAAGGTCAAAATGGCAGAGTTCTGCTACTGTTACAAAGAAAAAAAATAAATTCATCGGTCTCAGTCATTCACCACACAGATCTTCCCTTTTTCTCCTCTCTTGTAATTAATATAGACTGCCTCCTCAAGTTACAAGCAAAGTAAAAGTTATCTTCTCCTGCTGAATCTTTTTTCCATAATACAGCACAGCCTTCATTAGAACATCATTTGCTCTAATCTTCCTTCCTTGAGCTCTTCAAAACCATGTCAGTTTTAAAATAATAGGACAGGACAGATATTCTGTTTGCAGTCTGGGCCAAAAATGTTTGATGTTAAGAATCTATTTTCCTAAGAGGGATCCACCCCCACCCATGAATATTGCCAGATTTAAGGATAAGAGTTTTCATTTGGACAGAATCCCACTTTCTATATTTATAGTTATTAAGAGGTCTGGGCAAAAATGGACTGATAAGATTTACATAATGCTTTCTACTAAGTTATCTAAGAAAGAGATCTCTAAATAAACAGAGAAGGAACACCATGAAGTGAAAAGGAATGTGAAAAAAGGAGACAACAAGAAACAGCACTTTGATAGACAGGATGAAGAAAAACTTGGAGAAAGCAAAGTGCGTATTGCTATTTTTTCCCTATACAGATATTGAAAGCAACTCAGTAACATTGTGATTTGAAAAGATAAAAGCTGCAAAGAAGCAAGGAAAGCCTACAAGAAGCAGTGATAAATTGCTTACATTTTAAAACTAAACTTTCCCAATTTTATATACAGAACAAATAACCACCACTATTATTGCATTTCTTAAATGTAGAGCTGTAGCAAGACAGGTATACACCACCCTAACCAAGAGGTTCAGTATGTCAACTAGTAAGTATTTAAATACTTTTACAAGGCCTACAAATGCCATTGTTCCAATACAAAGCTAGAAAGAGACTATAAATCTTACTTAGATCCTTACACAGATGGGCAGAGCCTCCACAACTCCCAATTCCCCCCTCCCAAACGCTTCAGCTATCTAGCCTATTACCATGAGCCAATAAAAGACACTAGTAGTGCAAGTTAGCTCAGAACAGAGATGTTCTCCATGAAACTACACTTTCTAAAGCACAGCATACTTGACAGAATATGTGAGTTTAGTGAAGAGGACTGAACTAATAGATCAGCCACGGCACTCACAACCTGTTCTTTAGCATGTAAAGGATTTTGCGTTCACTCAAAGTTGCTTATGACAGCCTAGATTACCAAGGTTTTCTCACACTCTCTATTTCACTCCATGCTACCAAAGTGTGAGTTGGGCAGTGTTGTGGGGTTCTGCTTTAAATGAAATAAAATGTAAAGTTAAGCTTAAGAGAACACTGGTAGCGCACTAATAAATAAAACAAAATCCAGGAGGAAACCCAAAAGGTTTTGATAAATATGCCACAACAGAATCTCCAATGGCTGAAAGAAAATCTAACATCTGGTAACTGCAACAGTCCACAAAGACATTCAGGAATATTTCCAAGCTCCAGGCAGTGGCTGGGTGAACAGAGTGAGAAAAAGAGGTAAAGAGACAGCATTTTAAACTGTATGACAGTCTGAAGGATAAAATCTTCATATTTCCCCAAAATCTGGTGAGTTGGCCTAAGTTTCTATATATGCTTCTCACCTCAAAAATTTATGTTGTGTATCCTGTCTCTCTTTTAATTCAGAAATATAACAGAAGGTATCGTAACTCAGAGTATATTTACATTGCTTCCCTAGACAAATTTTTACCTACAACAGGGAACAATTTCACATCTCCCAGGTTGTAACATCAATGATCAGATCTGTAGAACGTGCGGCATTTGCCAGTTCTGTACGAAAGACACATACCTATAGTTGTCACATCACTGAAGTACCTTTTGTGCTATGCACGCTTAAACGAAGTATTTGAGAGTGAAGAGGAGATGCTCTGACTCAGCACAGAAACTGCTTTTTCCCAAGTACTTAAAATGTTATATAAACAGGAAGTCAATTAGGTATCAGGAAATTCCAGAGCCTTTAGCTCAAAGAAAGCCTAGATTAAAGGATACAATTTACATATCATCCTAAGGCAAAGGTCTGCCACTGAGAATACCTTAATCTCAATTTCCTCAAATGTAACTTGGGGGATAACTATCTGATGTGTAGAGTTAGAGCACTCTAGTCTCCTTTTCAAGAGGGGAAAAAAAAAAAACCAAAACAAAAAGGGCATGTACAAATACTTGGTCGTATCAGGAAGTGAATCAAACTTAGGGAAACTCACTGCTTTATTGCAAATCTTACTCCATCAATCACTGCTTTACACAAGACCTCCGTACTGAATTGTAATGCATGTTCCTGCTTCACAAACTAAAAACCAAAGTAATTTGCTTGAGGTCAAGATGTTACAATAAAACCCTATGTGAGATTATCATCATCATCTCAGTCTGTGGAATTTTGAAGTGACTATCAATGTTGCCACTGATTGCTTTTAAACTCCTGACAGGTTGAAAAAAAAAAAAAAACAAACCCCAAACAAACAAACAACAAACAACCCAGCACACCTTCTAAAGATGGGGTGAGGCAAGCAACAGTGAACAGACACACAACTTATGAACTGCTCCCTCTCCCTCCCCCCTAAAATAAAGACTTCAGAAGTGAAAACATAGATGGGGAAACACTTATGTTAGTGATGTTTGACAAGAGACATGATATTGGTTCAGTAACCTAAACATGCTATAATAATCAAACTCTAGTCTACAAGTGACTCTAGTCACTTATTCATTTTAAAAAAAGCTTTTATCCATAACTTATTAATCATGATGTAAAACCAGTATTACAATGCTTTTCCCTTTCTTGTTCCTACAAAACTATAATGTGATTGAAAGGGAAATCCCTTGAACAGATCTCTTCTTTCTAAGTTTTGCCCATTATGTACCTCCAAAGCCAAGGCTGTCTTGTCGTAGGCATTAGGGACTCGCTTCTGGATAACCCGGGCATAAATAGGGCCATTCTGAAGGTTAGGGAGCGGAGTGTTGATGCTGGGCTGGGCATAGGGCCCTGGCTCCGGCCCACCCAGTGGTTGTGGGTGGGAACTATCCTGGTTACCTCCAATCAGAGTAGATACTGAAGCAGAGGAAGGTCTATACTTCTCGACGTAAGGAACAGGTATCATTCCCCTCTTTCCTTCGCTGTCTTCTGCATTCCACCATTGCTCTTCAGGTTTATCCCGGATTCTCAGTATGTCTCCTTTCTTAAATGGAAGATCTTCTTCATCATTTCCATTAAAGTCAAAGAGAGCTCGCACATATTCAGCTTCCTCCTGCCTGAGGATAACGCCACTATTCTGCCTGGATCGGGAAACTGGTTCTATCAAGGTTGTAGTGTCCAAATAGTGTATTTTGTAGAATTCCAGTAAAGATGGCAAAGAATCAAACTCTTGGTCACCTATTCGAAATCTGGTGGGATTCAACCCTGAAAGAAGAAGGCAGTATGTCAGAGAGAGCACACAACAGTTAAAACTGTAAACTAAACATTTGAGAAGACAAATATATTTACAGATAAGTAATCTGACATTGAATTTGGTCATCTTTAGATTAAAATTCATCATATTCAGCTCTTCTGTGTATTTCTAATCAAAGACAGCACTATCATGCACCTGAGGATAGAGGGTTTTTTTTTTTAAAGATTTTGTCAAAGAGGGGAAAAAATAAATTGTTTGGCACTGCCAAACTTCCCGAATTAGGATAAAAATAACTTGTTTCCTTGAATGTTGTATGGACCCAACAAATAAAAATGTTCAGTGCATCTGAGTTTCTCAGGAGCCTATACAATTTTCAGTAATACACCATCCCCTTTTTTCTGTTTTATACTCCAAATCCAGAAAGCAAATGGAATTTTGGTACAATTTCAAGGAAGTGATTAATTTTTTTTTAACTCTCTCTTGCAGTTCAAAGTTATTTCAAAGGACAACACTGCAATAATGATTATTTACATGTTGTAACGTATCTTGGGTTAAAGGCATGGACACTATGGAAAACTGCCTAGCACAGCAGCAAACAATTTATATGAGTGAGTAAATGGAAGTTAATTTTCATTTTGATAAAAGGTACCATAGAGAAAATTACGTACATTTTATGCAATGCAAAGCAACAACATATGTTATAATAATGGGTATAATTCAGTCTTTTCATCTCAAGTCTTGTAGTTTCTTTGTCATATTTGTCAGAGGGAGCCCAAGATATAAATCTGAACCTCAACTACATTAAAATACAGATGACCTTCATATTCAAGTCATTAGAAGCATCAAAGTGCAGATATCCATTTCAGTTTTCAATCCGTGTGCTGCACTTTTTTTCCGTTTTATGTTCTTCGGGCTCAGCTGGGGAAAAACATATGCACAATATTCCATTTCCAGCATGCACCATACCCTGTGTGATCAGTTATGGGAAGAATTGTGGAAGGCTGGGGGAGGGTAGTGGAGAGGAAAAGATTTATGCTTTAATGAGTAACTCTTTTAGCAAGAAAGAGATGCTTACTTTGCAAGTCTGTTTCTCTGCAGGGAATATCTAACAGTTCTGAGACTTAGCTCTTGAGTACAAAGCTAGCAGAATTCTTCAAGCTGTCACTGATCCAAAACCTCCTTCAAAGTAGCACTGTCAGCATGGAAAGCTAACATTACAAGAAGTTCTTTCAAGAGAGCAGAAAGGGGTTCCAATAGAGAAAAGGACAGATTCAATAAGATCAACATAGACAAACACCCGATAAATAAGTTTTGAAGTATCCTGAAGGAACATAAACATCAGTGAAGATGGTTACAGGAAATCCAAAGAAGCAGAACTAAGTCATCGGAAAATGCACATTTGCATGCATTAACAGCCCTGAAAGGCTTTCAAAAGAAATCAGCAGAAATGCAGTGAGCCAAAAAACCAAAGCAATACCCTCAAAAAATTACAAAAAACCCCCCGGACCAAACCACAAACTGCATCACCAAGAGATAAGGAAGCTAATGTAAATATCAGTAAGAAATATGAAATATAGAAAGAGAAGATTCCACTTTATTCTCCCAAAGCATAATGCTGAAAAGATGCAAAAACTCCCTCAACTTTTGTTGATGAGATGTAACTTACAGCTCTAGACTTAGCAAGAACTCTGGAATTTCAGTTCGTAGCTCTGTGGTCTCACAGGAGATTAATTCTGGCTGGACAGGCAGCATCCCAACAGCACTTCAAAACAGCCAAAGTCCACTACATAAGCATATAATATAATCTAATCTGGGATACTGCACTTGGACTAGCATCGGAAGTGGGACACCAGGCTTTGTAACAACTGCTATAGACATCAAATGTCAGACAAACCTGGCGACAGAAACACAAGCGTGTATCTGCTACTATTTTAGATGTGAACCTTTAAGGATTTACGTAGACACTTATGTCAAAAGAAAAAGTCATAGAAACTTTAAGACCAGGGCAGCAACGATCTTTGAAGTTCTGAAGTTCTTCTTTGAAGATCTGAAGCCTGAATCTCAGGTAAATTCACTGAAATGGAACTTATTTCACATACCAGAAATCTACAGCCTGAAACACTAATTTACCTTCATAAAACCTGCTACAAACTGTCTCAGTCAGTAGGCTGAGATCTCCATCTCCAGCAAGCATCCACAGAAAAATCATAAACTCATAGAAAATGAGGAGTTCAACAGTAACATTCATCAGCCTTGTCGGCACCAAAATCATCACTAGGATGACCAAGGGTTTTTGCAGTGTCTTTTTTTTTTTTTCTTTTGAACAGGTTCACCCTCTTGAATTAATGCATAACAGCCTGAAATAGATGCCAAATCTACCTGAATAACACCAAAGCTGGACTCTAAGAGGAAAGTCCACTGGAACCTTATGTATGGGGAAGAAGTGACTGAAATCAGTGTACTGTATCCTGGAAAATTATATTCTAAAAGACATTTTTCCACAATTGAAGAAGAGTGGGAGAACATAGACTCTCCAAATACATTCTAGGATCAGAAAGATCAACACAATCCTTGAAGGGACAGATAAGCAGAAAGCAGAGATATTATCTTCACAAAGAGAACGCTCCCAGAATACCACATGCACTTCTGAAGCTTTTCTTGTTTTTTTTTTTTAAATAAAACAAACTAAAAAAAATCAAAAGCCTGGAAAACCTCTTTGCAAGAAGAAATCTATAAGCTTAATCCAAATTAATTACCAAAGAATATAAAGGCAGCAACGTGTCCACTGCAGAATTTACATAGAAGACTTCTAAATTCAGCTAAAATAGGCATAAAAAGGACAAAATTGTTGAAAGTCACAGGTCAGAAATAACATCCAACTACACCTTACCAAGCACATGGTAAACTCTCCATCAGTTTAAGTCCTTTGTGTATACTCTTGTTCAGCTACAAGGTATTGAGCTGAATGATGCTCACTTACATAGCAGGGAAATAATTATATTCGCTATGGGCTTCAAAGTTTTGTCATTCCCTGGGATAATGAAATTCAGAGAGTAACGGATTTCAGGCTCAGAGGAATTCTTCAGCTTCTTGTTTGAACTGCAATACTTCTCATATCTGCAGGCCAGTGGAAAAACTAAGGCAAGATCTGCCACAATAAAAAGTTACAGCAATAAGGCAAGTGTTTTTTGGAGAAGTAGAGCCGTTTTCCTTCATGATTCTGGGACAGTTTTCTTGAAGGCACAAGTTTGAGCAGCGCATTGTTCGCATCTTCTGAGGGCTCTCAGGAAGAGGAGAAGGCGTGTAAAGGTAAGTCTAGCTACTGGAGGAACTTTAGTCACTTCCTATTAAAGTTGGAGAACGAGGATACTAGAAATTCTCTTCCCTTTTCCCCAGCTCTGCACAGCCGAAGGAAAAATAGCTGCTCAGCTCTTCTCTATCAGCACCGCTACTCAGCTCTGTAAGATGACTCCTTTGAATGAGAAGCACAAAGAGCCGAGTATCATCTTTCTTACTTATTCCACCCTAGCTCCATCTGCGCTCGGACTTAACCTGACTCCATCCATTTCAGCATGTCGTAACAGCTACGGAAACCTCTGCTCTCAGGAAGGTGGGGAACGAGTTAAAATCCAGAGCGTCCCAGAATTAAAGTTTCGAATCTGGACCCTGTCAGTTCTCTGTTTATGATGCACATTCCCTCTTGACAAAACACTTCTACACTGTGTTGGTTTCATGTCAGTCTGGAAAAGATGGTTTATATGTGTTTTAAATATTGTACAGATACTGTGGAAGTGGAGGCATAAAACACCTAATATTCTACTTCTTGAGAATGTGGACAGGTGGAGTAACCACAAAGCAACTTCTCACCTTCTTAGCCATCTCAGGGGTTTTACATTTCTCTCTTCACTCCAACTGTCTTAGTGCCACTAGGCAGTTTTTCCCTTTATTCCTAAGCATTGGTAACCTTTTCTTTTCAGGGCAGGGAAGACCTCACAGAAATCCAGGTTTTCATTTTTGTTTCTAGATCGAATCTGTAACTGTGCCTCCCTTCCCCCCTCCCCCCCACAACTTATAAAGCATGTTTTGAGCAAGAAAAGCTGTTCTTATCACACAGGGTACGAGACACAAGGCTCTCATTTCAAAGTAAGACATCACAGTGATGTAAGCCAGTTTCCTCCTGGAACATATGGGAACTCTGCTATGAAGCCATCACATTCCAGCCTCTGTGTCTCCCCCACCTTTCTCCCTTGTTCTTAAGTACCTCCCTACTCACGCCTGACCAAAACGAATACCCACGCATGCTCCATAAAAATGGTAAAACCCCATTCATGGCTCCCGAGAAGAGCTCTAAGCACACCAGGACAATATTCTTCCATAAGTTACATATTGTCATTTCTGCAGATAATTAGAGGATGAGAGAAAAGTAGATTTATAGCGCGTATGCGTTTCAAGCTTCCAACACTTTGCATTTTAAGACCTTAATACAAAAAAAAAAAACCCAAACACAAAAAAACCCAAGTGTCAGAGTTAAATCACACTGCTCACACATATCTAAAGCCATTTCGCATAGAGCTGAGTACAGATACCATTATATAAAGATTATATGATTGCAGTAAGTACAGTCTGAATTATTTAAAATCACAATGGAAGTTATTTAGAAGTTAAGCAGCATGTTTTTAAAATGCGCACTTAGTGAAAACACCACCTTCTACAATATATCTGTTATACCATCCTACTTTAGAGACAAATTTCACAACACTATAAGGTTTCTGGCTTTATTACATTGTACTTTCAATAGAAAGCATGTCTGTCTTTAGATATTTTAGGCATTTTGGTTTAGTGCATATCATACGTTTTTACCCCAGACTCACACGTCAAATTGCAAACATATGACGTATTTAAATATTTCCTCTATTGTCCATTACCATGCTAATGCCTGCATGGAGTACTTTGTCTTGTTTGGGATTTCTTTAGCCCGTGACATTTCATCACAAATGATACTCTAATTCCGACTCAGTTGTTAATCTCCATCTCCACTGGAAACAGAGTGTTTTTCTTTCCCATAATTGAGCGATTTATCCTATTTTCTTTTAACCGCCTTAAAACAATTCAGGAAGACATAGCTTTTTGGAGAAGTTCTGTTAAATTCTTTTTTCCTTATGCTGAAAAATCACTTGTAAGAAGTTAGAAACGGCAGCATACCAGGCAAAAGGTGAATTTAACAAAAAGTTAGCAAGTTTATTTTATACTTTAGAAATGGAAAAAAGTATCACATTTTTGTGACACCATGGCTTTTTCTATTAGGGAAGCCAAAGCTCCTCATCTCATTCATTCTGTATCAAAGTTAGGTTCCTAGTATTACCTGCACACAGCAATGTTAAAGCAGTCATGAATTGCACAAACAGTTACTGAGGCCGGTAAAAATAAACCTAGAACCTGATCTGGCATATTCAGATTTCCCAGTGAGAAGTGTGCATTTGCCAAACAATCGCTAAAAAAACCCCACCCTATACCATACAATTAACATAGTAAAGTTGTTCTTCCTCATGTTTTAGCTTCACCACAATAAATAAGCATGACAATTTGCAAATGTTTACCTCATTTCACTGCATTAGCTTCCCTATCCAAAAGTGAATTTATCTTCAATCTTCTACCAATGTTTCCGTCTCCCTCCCATTGGAAAACATCCCCCCACTTACTTTTTTCTGAAAGAAAAACTTAATTACACTTTAAGTGTAATTTAATATACACACCCCCCCACATCATCTTTGGTTTGAGTGGGAAGAGAGCAGTATCAGCATGAAGGCAAGATTTATTTAAAACTACTAAAATCTCATCAGAGTAGTTAGTATCTGTGGCGCAGGAGTGATGCATCACCTATCCTCATAACATCCAGGAGAAAGATTAAAAAAAAAGAGACCAACCAAAACATAATTATACTTTTTAACATATATTAAGCCCACTGTGCCAACAGCCTACGCAGCTACAACAGCAGCTACTCTTCTAAAACACGTAAACATTTAAAACAGAAGAGAATTACCTCAGGGGTGTTCACTGATTTTTAAAAAGAACACCAAAACTCCAGAATGTTTTAACACCCGTAACATTGGCCACCCATAGAATGCCACAAAACATTACTGAGCTAAAGAGTGTAACACAGTAAAAAAGTTAGGATGGCTATGCACTAAATGATACCACAATAACACGAAAAACACTGTTTTTCCAGAGATAAGTTGCTCTCCAGAAAACAACTGCCCAGAAGTGACAGGCACACATACTCCAGCGTTTTTCATCACTGCTGTCCTTAAAATCCTATTAGGCTGGATTCCACAACAAACCATCCAGGTAACTTATTCTGCTCTACGTAACACCAGTCATGCATTTCAACAATCCCCGCATCAAGCCTCCGCAAACCTACAGCAATAAACTTGTGTCTTCACAAACATTAAACAATAGGGAATCCACCACTTCTGACTTCCACTGAATTCAGCCACCTTTAACTTCTATCTTGCGGAGCTTTTTGTGACTCGAGTGCGCTCTGCAGCTGCAGGAGGTTCCTGGCATAAACATGATGACTCTGGGCTTTCCCAAATTTGCCAATTTGAAATGTTCCCCCAAGCAGAGGAAATTATTATAAAGCGGTGCAAAGCTACTAGCAACAGTTTTGTTTTTTCTTAGATTATCTCCTCAGTCAACTATGGTCTGCATAGACTGAAAAATCCTTTCCAAAACAAGTACTGTTGCATCTTCCCAATATAGGTCTCTTATTCCAACCACAGATCTACATCAGAAGTGCATCTCTGAAGCAATTCACATATTGTTTACTTTCTGCCAAATAAGTTCACCAAATCTCTTATTATATAGGTTTACTATACTTCAAAATTATGTAGTGGTTCTCTTCTAAGACGCTAGCAATACACACACATCATTTTGCAAGCATTAATACCCAAACTTGAGCAGCTCCTCTACCAACTTCGGTGATGTCCCCAGCAGGGATACTGCTGCCTTCGTATTTCGTGTTCTTACTCAGCCAAGGACACCGCGTTGCTGGGGGCTCTTGCTCATTTAGTTACGCTTGTACTTACAGAAGCACTGCTTCTCATGGTACAATCTTCCCTCTGACACAACGAGTGTCTTTTGCTCTATAAGCATTACACTTAAACACATTGTTTTCATACTAGATGTCAGGCTTATGACGAATAATATCAAACCTTCCCTTTCAACACACGGGGGAAAAAAACCTGAACTTCACAGCTGATTTAAAGGAACAATTGCCTTTACGTTCCTGGAGAGTTTCCACTACTTTAACTACCCACATAATACTTTGATTCGTGACTTGAAATTTAGCCGCACAGTCTGCCTGCTAATGTGTAACTATCTTGTCAGAATTTAAGACTTTCAGATGATGCTTCCACAGAACCGTCCCCCAGCTGCGATGACACGCAAAATTATTAACTATAGTTAACAGGTTTATGAAAACCAAAGAACGTGCGAGCGCTACAGCTGTAGGACCTTCCAGGAGGGCGGCAATAAGCGCTCAACTCCAGTCAGTGCATGTTTAACCACGAGATCAGGTCGTCGGAAGGCAGGTGCAGGCAGACGGCTCAGCTCGGTCCGTAGCCCCAGCTGCAAAACGCGACTTAATTCCACTACAAAGAGCTTCACGACTTGAAACGCCGCCCGGGAGGAGAGCGGAGCCGCCCGTGGGGAGGCGCAGCCCGGGACTCGGCTGCCCGCCCCGGGGCGGCAGGGGCTGGGGGGCACCGCCAGCCCTGGGGGGTCACTCACCCGGGGCCCCAGGGCCCTCGCCGCCGGCCCGCCGGCCTCCCGCCGGCCCCAGGCTGTTGACGATGTAGTGCGAGACGCGGGAGCTCTCGGACACCGAGAGCACGAAGTCGCCGGGGATGGTGCCCGAGTCGCGCACCAGGAAGGTCCCGTGGCGCTGCCCCTGCAGCAACGACACCGCCTCGGCCCGGCTCAGCCGCCCCCAGTACCAGCTCGCCCGGTCCTCGGAGTCGAACTGCCCGGCCATGGGGGCCGCCCGCCCGCAGGCCGCACTCGCTCCCCCCCCCACCGCCGTAGCCCCGCTCCGCGCCCAGCCCTGCCACCCAAAATGGCGGCCCCTGCCCTGACCTCACCTACCGGATGTGACTGCACGCCGGAGACGCGGGGAAGGCGTGGCGTCATCTCCCCGCGCGGTCCAGAGGCGGGGGGGGGGGGGTGGTGCCTTAGTCGGCGCGCTGCGCATGCGCTGTGAGGCGGGCGGGAGGGTGCGCGCGCAGGGCGGGCTGAGGCGGGAAGCGGCGTTGAGGGAGAGCGGCGGAGTTGTGCGGTCTCTTCGTTCGCTCAGTAGGTACCGGCGAGGACTGTCGGCGTCTGGGATGGCCGCCCCGGGTACCTGGGAGCAGCACCGACCGCCTCCAGGGCCGGTCTCCCCTCACGCCTCGCCGGTGCTTTCACACGGCTCCTCTGTCACGGGCCGGCGGGAGGAGGGTCCAGTGCCGCCGGTGTAGCCCGGCCCTTGCCCCAGGAGGGCGGCCAGGACTTGTCTCTGCAGTTGGTACCTCCCGTTAGGAGGGCTGTAGGGGAACCCCCTGAGCGCCCCAACTCCCCGATGGCTTCCAGCCTCTGCAGGTCGTTGTGGCACCTTGCGTGAAGCCAGGCTTGTCTGTACGGTAAGGGTGCAGCTCGCTGTGCTTTTTCCTCCAGGGCTGTATGTACCAGCCCTCATCTTCCCTGCCAGCTGCGCATTCCCACCCCACGGTTGTGCCAGCACAGCTGTTTTGACGGGACTACATACTGAATTGGGCCAATGAGCTGTTCTGGGGTTAAAAATAGCCCTGCAAAAGAAAAAGATTATTTTTACACAGGGCAGTTCACTCGCTGTGTTTGCAGGGGCCTGCAAACAGGGAAGAGCTTAAGTTTGACCAGTACCACAGGAATGCGTGTGTGTGTGCACATGTACAAATTAAGAATGATGTCTGTAAGAATGTAGCAATATTCACCCCTTTAAGATTGTTCTCCAAGATCTCTTAAATTCCAGAGTAATATCTATAAATGCCTATTCCGTTCCAGCTCTGCTCAATTCTGTGAGCTTTTTCCAGAAAGGAATGTGCTTTTTCAACTATGTGGTCTCCATGTGGCTGCACTTGCATAAACATAACGTTAGAGCCCAGCTGTCCTTAACTGCAAGGGTGCTGCCTGCCTGACAGCATCTCTGCTTTCTTGTAGGGCACTTTGAAGCCCTATAACTGTCTCACAGATGGGACTTTGGCATTGTGTCAGGTGACTAGGGTTGTATTAACCTTCCCAATATCCCAGTGAGAAAATACTCTGTCATACAGGTGGGAGCCTGTGGTTAACCAAATATATAAGAAAACACCAGGTGCTTGATTTTAGCTTATCCAATGGTTTAATAAATGAACATCCTTCCTCTGCTGATCCTGTTCTCTCTCCAGATGGACTGTAGGTAGGAGCCAGTCATAATCTATTTGGAAGCTAGAGTCCCAGTTTCCCTGGTGACGTGTGGCATTTGCTAGCCACTTGCAGAAATAGCACACTTCCATGCTCAGGTTTTTCACAGATTTGAAAAGCTGCAGGTCCTTGTTGAGAGCCCAGGACACTAGGAGAGTTAAATAAACAAGAAAAGCAGCAGCAAGAAAAGATGTCCATTCTGTTCAGTCATTCACAGACTTCAACCAAACCAACCAGGACTTTCTTACAATGGCAAAATTCACCATCTTTCTGACTCCTGCCAGACCGATGTGAAAAAGTCTCCTTTTGTCTGAGGGCCCACAGGCTGCTTTTTTTTTTTTTCACCTCCCTTCCCAGTCCCTATCCTTGTACCCCATCTCCCCCTTTTTTCAGCTGAACCACAAAACTGCAGGAGCCGGTGGAGGTTCTTATCAGGTTTGGTTTTCTCTGGTGCATGCAGTTGGGACTCTTGTGGCAAGAGTTCCCTCTGGTGGTCAGGGATGGGCAAACGAGTAACACTTCCCTGCCTTAAGATGCTCTATTTGCTACTTTTTCACTGGAGTAATTACTTACTCGGCACTCTCAGGGCCTTCATTATTTGTAACAGCCTTTCCTCACTTAGGGCTTTTCCAGATAATGATAACCTTTTCCAAATTCCCTTTTCCTCCCATATTCAACCCCTGCAGTAGTTTACTACCCTTGACGCTCCATTCTGCACCAAGGCTACAATAAAGTTGGAGCCCTTCTGCCCAAACCTGCTTCCTACACAGGCAGAGGGACTGCAGCCCGAGATGGATGTGAAAGAAAACCAAAACTCTTGGTCACAGTCTTACAAGAATAAAACTAAATCAGCTTGTCATTCTGAAGAATTCACTGTTAATAACGAGATTCTGAAAGAAGTAAAATACCAAGAGAATATTCTGCTCACCAACCTGGCAGTAAAAGCCCCACCGGCACCCAGGTCTGGTTTTCCTCTCTCACAGCCTGTTTTTCCTCTCCTGATTTGATCGTCCCTACCAGTCAGCCTAGAGATGACTTTTTCCTAAGGAGGTCTAAAACTTTGGCAACCGATCTAAAGCCACAGTTAATCAGTAGAAAGTTTCTTGCTGAGCTCGGTGAGTGAGTTTTGAAATTCTGCCAAGCCGAGCACCCTGTAGCGTAGCAGTGTTCTGTCCTAGGCAACATTCAAGGATGTTAAAACAAAATAAGGAAACATCTGGGTTAACTGAAGGCTTTGTCTGCTAATGACAACAACCTGCTGTCACACAATCCTGCCCTAACCGTGATTTGAAGGGTTAGGCTTTGTAAATCTGGTCTAGATCCCCTAAGGCAACACTGTGTCCTACTTAAAAAATTAAAACTAAAGGAGGAAAAGGTGCATTTTTTGGTTTTTTTCCCCGTGACCTCACAAAATAGCGTTTCTGCTGGAGAAATGTGTTACCTCTTGCAATTATTTCGGAATCCACTCCTCACAGGAGGTGTCTGTGTCCTGTTTACTCCTGATGTTCACGTTCTGTGTGTGCGGCCTCTGCCAAAACCATTCACACCTGCCTTGGAAGTGTCGCCTGTGTCGGAGGTTCCTGCCAGATGCTGGCTACATGATGTCACCACCAAATACAGCACTTTTGGGGAATGCAGGTGACATCAGCTATTGTGCAAAGACCTCTGCCAGAGACTTAAAAATAAATAAGCTTGGAGTGTGTGATGGGTAGTGAGAAGATATATTAGTCCTACTGGATTATGTGTAAGGGGAGGAGCCTTTATGTCACCAGCTGCAAAATTTCTTCATCATAATGTCAAAATTTGCTCAGGAATTTTGCTGGGAAGTACCATCAACTGGGAGGGAAAGTGACGTATCACAGGCTGTAGGGTTTTGTTTCGAAAATGTGCAGAACTGAGGAATGGAGCCGCTTGAGCAGGGTGGAAGGGTCCTGCAGCCGGGGAAATGTTAGAAATTCTTACTGAGATTGGCTGGTGTGACCAAAGCGGGGGTGACAAGGTCATATGCAGTCGCGGAGTTAGGATAAAAGGAGGCTGCATCCTCCGGCAATTTTGAGAGACCGCACAGGGGTATACCTCAGTGGACTCTCCCTTTATTCAGTTAAAGTCAACTATTTCCAGGACTCCTCTGTCTCCTTTGTGAACACCGACCTCTGGCAACGAGATTTTCTGCACAAATCGGGGCTCTTCCGGGATCCTTCCACCTTCCGGGGACAGCGGGCGATGAATGGAGCTGACGGTGCGCCTCACCAAAACTT
The DNA here is from genome assembly GCA_017639485.1 of Pluvialis apricaria. NCBI lineage: Eukaryota > Metazoa > Chordata > Aves > Charadriiformes > Charadriidae > Pluvialis > Pluvialis apricaria. Next base: position 6,710,420 of record CM030024.1, read on the forward strand.
CAGCGATCAGTTCCCTTCGGCAGCTGCCGGTGCTGGATGACTGATTGGGTACCCGAGACTGTTCAGGAGACAGACAAGCGATGGATCGCAGAGGTCTGTGAAGAGGTCTGCAGGGAGAGACCGTTGAAAATCTCACCGGTGAGTACTATGGGAAATTCAGGGAGTAAAAGAGGGAGGATGCCCAAGGAGGGCAGGAAGGGAAAGTAGAGAAAAGGTCTCGACAACCGGGATGACAGTCCCAAAATACCCCCGAAAAGTCCCTTGGGGAGAACGTTGAGATCTTGGGACAGTCTACATATTCCCCTAGAAATAACTAAGGAAGCAATGGTAAAGTTTTGTTATTTTATCTGGCCTGAATATAATTTGCAAAAAGGATTTAGATGGCCTCCTCTTGGGTCAGATGATGCTACCCTTTGTCAGTGTTTATGCTTATACTTGAATGACACTGAAAAAGGACTTATTGAAAAAGAACATGGGGAAATATGGTTAAGGGCGACACCGACAGGAATTTATGTAGTCAGAGGGAAAAGAAATAAAGGGGAGTCGAAAAATGGGGAGAGAAAGTGAACAGATAAGGAGACGTGGAATGTTCTTCACTGTCTTCCCCCGCCTTACCCCTGAGCCCAGGTGCCCCAAGGGATCCAGGAGTGCCTGCTGGGCCTTTATACCCCCAAATCCCAGATTAAGAAAACTAAAGAGAAACCACCCCTACAGTCCCTCTTGGCGAGAACGACAGTGAAGGGGATGATGCGCAAGATGTCATGTCCCCATCTAGAACTAGAAGGGGGACACAATATGAAGCACCAAGGGTGCCAAAAACCCAGGAGGCAAGAGTTCATCAGGTGCCTCTACGCCAGGTCCCTTTGGGAGGTGGAGGATTTGGGTTTGTAATTGTGCCCCTTACAACTCAGGACATAAGAGGGTCGAAAAAGGAATTACCCCCATATTTGGACAATCCCATAAGGGTGGGGGAAAAGGTAGACGAATATCTAGGGAATGCAGATTATACCTGGAGGGATTGGGATTTTCTTCTGGGAATTGTATTTGGGCCACAGGAAAACCAGATGATTTTGCAAAAAGCCCATTAGTTGTGGGAAGATGAACACCCACAGGCAGCGGAGAGCGCAGGGCAGAATGCGCTCATGGTTGATGACACAATCCCCCAGGTGGACCCCAACTGGGATCCAAATAATCAGGCTAGCCTAGCCCGCCTGCAGGATTATAGAGCCTACTTGATTACAGCAATTAAGACCAGAACTAACAATATGTCAAAGGCTATGCCCCTAGAACAGGAGAAAGACGAGAGGATCAGAAATGCCTTAAGAAAACAGGGAGGGTTGGACCCCGAGGGACCGGCCTTTGACACACTGTTGAGGGTACAATTTGTCACCAAATCCCGACCTGATGTAAGGAGAATAATACAGAAAGATAAGGAATGGCACAACATGCCTTTGGATGAATTAGTTAGAAAGGCCCAGCAGGTGTATGTAAGAAGGGATGAAAAAAAAGGCAAAGATGAAGGCAAGAGTGATAGCACAGTTTTTACAGCCTCCAAAGGGGAAAATGCAGGGACCCCCAGGATCGGAGGCGAGGGGGCGACCACCAGGATTTAACAGAAACATGTCTTCCTCAGTGGGAAGGGGCCAACCCCGGCCTCAGTTGGGAAGAAATCAATGTGCCATTTGTAAGAAAGAAGGACATTGGAAGAGAGAGTGTCCGCAGAGGCAGAGGGACCCTAATGAGGAGGAAGTCCACCGGTTGATGGAAATGGGTTGTTAGGGGTGTCAGGGGCTCCCACTATTCCAGGGTCCCACCACTTTGGAGCCCTTGATAACCTGTTGAGTGGGTCCAAACTGGGAGGAGGTACACTTTTTAGTGGATACTGGAGCTTCTCAATCTACTTTAAACTTTGTGCCAAAGCGGGGACAGTTGTCAAGAGTATCTCTAATTATCCAAGGAGTAAGTGGAAGGGATGAACGGGTACGTTTCATCCAGCTGCTATTAATAGATATAGGAGATAAGTTCGAGATGCAAGAATTTCTGTTCATCCCTAATTGTGATTGTAATCTATTGGGGAGGGACCTGATGGCTAAATTGGGAATACAGATTAGTATAATAAAGGGTGTTGAAGAAACGAGTAACTTCGTGCAAATTGTCTGATAGAGCTTATGCCAAAGTAAACCCAGAGGTGTGGGCAGTCCCAGGGAAATATGGAAAACTAGATATGGAACCTCTTCAGGTTACTTTTAAAACAGCCTGGTCAAGTGGTCTCTAAAAAGCAATACCCTATTTCAAGAGATGGAAGAAAGGGGCTACAACCCATTATGGAGTTGTTACTAAAGGCAGGTCTTTTGGAGACATGTATGTCTCCCTATAATACTCCCATCCTGCCAGTTAAGAAACCGAATGGTGCCTATAGGATAGTACAAGATTTAAGAATAATAAATAAGATTATTAAACCAAGGTATCCCACGTTCCAGATCCTTATACTATTCTGAAACAAATTCCGTCCTCACACTGCTATTATTCAGTGCTCGACTTAAAAGATGCTTTTTGGGGATGCCCACTTACAGAGGATAGTAAACAATATATTGCCTTTGAGTAGGACCAAAAGGAAGCAGGGAAAATAGTGAAGCAACAATTGACGTGGACAGTCCTTCCTTAGGGATGTGCGGAGGCACCGGTCCTGTTTGGGCAAGCTTTACAATAAATATTGAAAGAATTTACTCTTCCCCCAGGGATTAGGTTGTTACAATATGTAGATGATTTACTCCTGACAGGAGAACAAGAGGAGGTAGTAGAAGAGACCACTGCAGAATTGCTTAATTTTCTAGCTAAGAGCAAGCGTACAGTATCTGAAAAGAAGGCACAACTAGTGGAAGAGAAAGTTAAGTATTTGGGACATATTTTGACTGAAGGCTTGTTGTGTATTGATCCAGAAAAAAATTGAGGAGTTTTAGAGGTACCATTACTTAAGACTAAAAAGGAGCTGCAACGACAATTTTTAGGACTAATAGGATATTGTAGGATCTGGATTGAGGACTTCGCTGCTTTAGCCAGACCCCTGTATGATCTCTTAACGCAAGACAGCCCCAATGGTGTAGTGTGGACACCAGAAGGGAAGCAGAGCTTTAAAATATTAAAGAACAAGTTAACGGAAGCTCTGTCTCTAGCCCTTCCAGGCTGGGAAAAAGAATTTGAATTATATGTGGATGTTAAACAAGGCGATGCTAAAGGGATTCTAGTGCAAGAACACGGGGGTAGTCGAAGACCAGTGGCCTATTTTGCTAAAATGTTGGATCCGGTGGCTAGGGGATGGCCTCATTGTCTACAAAATTGTGCAGCCATGGCTTCAGAGGTAACCGAGGCTCAAAAACTGACAGCAGGCGAATCTCTCATTGTTAAAGTATCGCACCAAATTAAATTTTGTTAACTGAGAGAGCTTCTAAATGGATGACTAGAGCTAGGTTATTACAGTATGAAGTTTGTTTAAAGGAAGAAGAGGATTTAGAATTAAGAAATGGAGAAGGGTGTAATCTGGCCTCCTGCTCAGCTGGTCCCGAGGGAGGAGATCCGAAGGAAATTCACGACTGTATTCAAGCAATAGATCTTCAAACCTGAGTTTGGGAAGAACTAAGAGATACCCCCTGGCCAAATGGAGAGAATGTGTTTATTGATGGATCCTCAAGAATAATAGAAGGAAAACACGTTGCAGGGTATGCAGTAGTAAAAGGAAGAGAACTGCAAGAAGGAGGGAAGCTACCCTCCGGGTGGTCAGCGCAGACCGCGGAATTGTATGCCTTAATAAGACCCTGTGAATTGTATCAAGGAAAAGCAGTAAACATATTTACAGATGTGTTTGGAAAGTTATGGGAGGGAAGAGGGTTTCTGATAATTTTGAGAGATCCCACAGGGGTATGCCCCAGTGGACTCTCCCTTTAGTCAAATAAAGTCGACTATTTCCAGGACTCCTCTGTCTCCTTTGTGAACACCGACCTCTGCTAACAAAATTCTCTGCACAAAGGTGATGATTCAGGGTGACGATGTGCTGTGGAGCCCCCGGTTGCGGTGTCACCCTGCGAGTGAGGAAACGATGCCAAGGCATGAGGAGGCCCTCAGGTAGAACAGGGGTCCGGGCCGCTGTGTGCGAGGGGGATGGAGCTGATTAGCGTAATTAGGGGAACGAAGACAAGACCAGTGTGGTTTCTTTAGGCCAAGGGGGACAGGGCTCCTCTCCCCCAACAGCCTGAACGCCTGGGGTGGGAAATCAACTCTTGACATAGAGAATCACTGAGCCCAAGAACAACAGAACACAGACGCTGCGGCGAACCGTGCGCTGAAAATTAGCTTTGTTTTATCAGAGGTGTAAAATTCCGGCGGGATCTTCCTATAGTCTGGAGCGGGAGAAATGAACATTTTAAGAATTCAGATGGCTGCTTAAAAAAAAAATCGTTGCAGGAAACCGAGCCTGCTATAGCGAGGTCTGGACCTGTCCCCCCGCCCCGGCTCCACCCGGGGTCTCTCTTTCCAGGCGCACCTGGTACCGTTCCCCGGTGAGGCGGGCCCGGCGCCGCGCGGGGAAAATGGCGGCGCGGCCCTCTCGCTCTCCGTAGCGTTGGAGGACCGGCGGCGCCACTCTTTCCCCACGTCTCCATGGCCTGAGCATGTTGGTCCACCTCCCAACTACCTCTCGCTTCCGGGTGGCGCTCTATCCGCCCTGACGGTCTCTGTGGTGGTTTTGGGAGGCGGCGCTCTGTGCCGCGGCGGTGCCGTCTCGCTGGCCGGGCGGCGGGCGGGCCTGGCGGAGCCATGGCGGCCGTGCGGGGCCTGCGGATCTCGGTGAAGGCGGAGGCGACCACGACAACGGCGGAGCCTCGCGGCCCGGAGCCTGAGCCTATGGAAGTGGAAGAGGGCGAGCTGGAGACCATCCCTGTGAGGCGCTCGCTCCGGGAGCTCATTCCGGTGAGGGGGCGTGCGGTGGGGTCACAGGCAGGGGGGACAAGGAGGGACCGGCTCCTGAGGGCGGGGGGGGGGTGGGTGGGTGGTGGTGTCTGCGGGGGTCTGTAAGGGCATTTGGGGGTACGTTCGTGGGAAGAGGGGCGACGGTGGGGTGGGGAGTGCGTGCGGGGAAGGGATGAGGGTGGCGGCTTGAGGGGGCTCAGGGGTATGTGAGGGGAGTCTGGGGGCGAATTGTAAGGGGAAGCGGCCAGGGTGTGCTTGGGAATGGAGGGAGTAAAGGAGGTGGTGGAGAAGAGGATTTGGGGTGTAGTGGCGGGGTCTAGAAGGCGGCTGTGGGTGGGAGAGCGTAAAAGCAGTGGTTGATGCGGGGAACATGGGGGATACCTGGAGCAGGGGGTGACTGGGAGAACGCAGTCGGAGGTGCTGGGAATGTGGGCCCTGATGGGTGGGTTTTGAGGGTTTCCTTTCTATTTTTTTTTTTTTTTTTTTCCCTTTTCCATTTTTGCTAGTGAATACTCTACAAGTTTTAGTAGGATTAGGTTTAATACCTAAAAATGGGTCAGAGTTCTTCTAAACTCCTAAGTAGTCTTTCGCTTCCAAAACTTGTGTGGAAATTACTTTAGAAACTAATCTCTAATTAGCTGATCTACCAACGTGCTTGAGCTTCTACCAAATATGTGTCCTAAGAGACAGCACCCTCCTTGTGCTCCATGAGTCAACCTTAGACAGTGGGGTTTTTTTAACTTTAAAAATAATGTTTATTTTCTTTTTCTTTTTAATAACTCTGAACATTTGGCAGCTTTAGACAAAATTTGATGCTGTTACTAAGAAAAGTGCCTAGATTGTGTGTACTTTGGTATTTCTAAACTAAGACTGGTCTACTCTCTAGAAAAAGCCCTTTTGCCAAAATAATTATTGCAGCACAAGTGTAAACAACACGTTTATCCCTAGAGAAAGCAAGATGTGTTCTTCCAGCCCCAAACTTTTGCCAGGTGATGGTCTTGAGGGTTCCAGAATGAAGAGGTCCCATTTTTACACATGCAAACAATGAAAGGAACAGAATTGGGTCATTGGTCCAGGGTCTGTGTGGTTTAGTGCAGTCTTGTGAATTCAGCAGTCCTGATCGATGGAAATGAAACCTGTAATTTATTTTTTTTTCCACATCGTTCTCCATTTTTACTCCTTATCAGTAGGATTGTATCAAAACAATAATGTTTTGTCCTGCTGGTATTTGGGAGTTGGGTTTGAAACAATGATAGGAATATGGGTAAAAGTTACTTGTTTAATTGTGGATATGGTTTGGTGTACTGACTTTTGAAACTAAAAGCTGCAAATTGACACTTCAGGAATCAGGTATCACTGTTAAATCTGTTCATGTTTTACAAGAAAATTATACCCAAACCCAAAATTGTGGAAGTTTAAGTTAGGGAAAGTGTTTGATGACTTCACATGTATTGCTGAGGGAGAGTAAGTAATAACCTTAGCAGGAGCAGACATGGAAACTAAATTTTGCCAAAGGAAAGAATGCTTACAGCAAAGGAAGTTTGGTTCAGTTCATATGCTTTTACCTTCACTGACATCAGTGAAAGTTATTGCTTGTGTGTCTGTCTAGGGGTGTAGCTTGGAGAAGAGGATGGATTTCTTGTAGAAATGGCCAGATTTTTTTTCTACATAGCAAGTATGTTGCTTTCAGTGTTCATTGAGATTTCATCACCATTTTGCTTTGTTTCAGGACACTAGTAGGAGATATGAAAACAAAGCCGGAAGTTTCATTACTGGAATAGATGTGACATCCAAGGTAATTTTTGTGTTGTTGTTCTTCAACATATTCTAATTATTGCTACTGGAAAGGAGAAACCATTTAATTTATTTCTTCCCCAGCAAGCTCAGAAGCTTAGCCTCATGTTCAGATAGCTGGCATTTTTCAACAACGAGGGAATTCTCCTTTTGTTGGTTGTGGCCTGCATCAGGACCTGATATCTCTTAGCTGTGAACATTAGCATTTTTAAGTTATAAAAATTTGTATGCCAAAATCTGAAAGTATTCCTATTGAAATTGCCTTGGTGCCACTCGATATTGCAGAACAAAGCCCTTTGAGACAAGTCAGTTGCAGGTTTTCCTCTGAGGTGAGTGACAGAAGGATGAACAAGTGCTTGGCAGGAAAATCTAGTTTCATTGCCCTGTATCTTCCAAGGGCATCTTATTGTTTAATTATTTAAGACATAGTTTAAAGAATGTGAATAGCTGTTGCATCTAAATAACTTAAAGTTACATAATTCTGTGTAACTTAATCCTACAGCTCATTTCTGTACTTTTAATACTGACTTGGCTGTTGTTTCATATAATACAATTGACCACTATATCTAGCATTTGGTAGTGGAGAAAAAGCATTTAGTCATATACTTTGTAGGACTGATACAATTTTACATATTCTAGCAAATATTAATCCCCACCACAACAGTGTGTTGACAAATGATGTGAATTCCCATTGTGCATTACTGAAGCTCAGAAGATTGTGCATATCAAAGAGTACCAAAAGGATTCCAGATGAAGGCTTTTTGGCTTCAATATATAGCTTGTGTGTATTGTAATTTGGTAAAGAATTTGAAGTTGCCCTAGTCAGGGAAAAGCTGTCATCTTTTGTTATGTTCTTTAATGATGCAACTCTGAAAAACTTTAAGAAATGTGGTCAAAGATGTTTTGGCAATCTTTATAAACTTGAATAAAAAATTTGGATATCATTGGTGGCAGTTTTTGCTTAATCACAATTTGTGTTCCGTATTTGACTTTTGTTAGTAAGGTCCAAAAATCTGTGCTTCCTAATAAATGCTGTAGAATAAGGAGTTTCTCAGTCAGTTTCAAAAATTACACAAGATCCACATAAGCTGTTGCTCATGAGCTAGTTAAGAGCAGCTTGAACTGCCAGTCTCAATAAGATCTCTATAGTCAGCACTCCAGCTAGTATTGTTAAATTCATGCTCCAAGAGGCAAAGTTACGTTTTTGTATGTATTTAAAAAACAGATAGGGGAAAAATCTCTGTAATATTAAAAGACAAATTTTCCATGTGGTGGAAATGCTCGTTTTAAGAGAGCTTTTCTTGAGCACAGCCTCTGTACATTTGTTAGGAAGGAAAAGATAAGGTTACTGTTCCATCATGGAGTCTGAGCATTGTCCGAGATACTGTGTTTTCCATGCATCTTGTTTCCCATTATGTTGCTGGATGTACATTAAAACCAGTATGCGGCACATTTTTTCTACATTCTGAAACTTATAGGTCTCTTCAGAATTAATAGAATTATTAATGTAGATTGTTGCTGTCTGGTAGATTTTATTTTAAATATCTGGTACTTTCGTGCAACTTGTTGGGAATGCTGGTGTGATTCCTGTTTTGACTGCATTGTTTGGCATTTTGCAGGAAGCAATTGAGAAAAAGGAACAAAGAGCAAAACGCTTTCATTTTCGAGCTGAAGTGAATCTCGCCCAAAGGAATGTGGCGCTGGATCGGGACATGATGAAGAAAGGTACGAGTTTATCCAACGGACAAAGAAGAAAAGATCCCTTTGTTTACTTCCTCATAGTTCCTATTTATCCTGTAATATTTCCTGCATCCCCAGAGGTTTTCCCAGTTCATTGCCAAAAGAAATCACTTTAGGTTATTTTTTTCACATTTTTGTTTTAATGTCATTACTTTTTAAACTACTACACAGTTATTATTTCGCTCCTCGTTTTACAAACCCCAGAAAGAAGAGAACATTTTTTGTTTACCTTATTTACTGTTTGGCAATGGCACCTAGTGGTGCATGTCCAAGATTCATCTTCTGGATCAGTGCTGCTTTAAGAATCTTTAAATTCTTTGAAAAGACCTCGGTCACTGTTTGTGTACGAGTGGGGGACTCTGTGTCCCATGCACAATGAGATCAGGTTTTGTGCTGTACGCACAGTGATGCTGGACTGATTGCGCGTGTGCTCTTAGATGGCAAGCTGGGCATGTTGGAACATAAGCAGATCAGCTGGGAGATGTGTGCACAACAGATTGGTGCTTTTGGCATTCAGTTAGTTCTCAAGGCTTTAGGTTTTTTTTCCAAGTGGCAGCTTGGACCTGCTAGGCCGTGGCTGGTAACAGCTCTCCATCAGATGATACAAGTGGAATTGCTTTGTACACGTGTCCTGGTCACAGGCCTCATTAGTATTCTGGCTCTTCAGTATTTAATGGTAGTACTTTGGCAGCATTAAAAAAAAAATATATTTTTTAAGGCAGTTTGATTGCTATGCAGTACCTGCATCTACCAATGCTTGTAATGTTACACTGCTTTTTAATTCTCAATTTATTAAAGTTTTGCATTGTGGAATAATAATTCAAGTTATGGTGTTTTAGAATGGTGTACAACCTACTTAGCTAAAGGGAAGCTAATTAAAGCAACTTTAAAATGTTTGCTTTATAAACCCATATGTTACTAATATAAAAGCTTGTTCTATAGAAATGAGTACCAGTTTTGTATCTTTTCCTCTTCACAGCAATTCCTAAAGTGAGACTGGACACAATTTACATTTGTGGGGTGGATGAGATGAGTACCCAGGACATCTTTGCCTATTTCAAAGAATATCCTCCTGCTCATATTGAGTGGTTAGATGACACATCATGTAAGTAAATGGAGCCTTTTGTCTGTAATTCTTACTCTTTTTTTTAACATCAGTTATAGCTGTACTTCAGATGTCGTAGTGGCTTTCAAAGTCATTGATTTTTGTCTGTTTCAGTTTCCCTGTCATTTGCGTTAATCAAAAGAGATTTAGAAGAAAAGAATTAATAGCATATGGTGAAAAACACACCCACTGTCTGGTCGAGTATTTATTATTGGAAAGAGATAGCATAGAATAACTTGCAGATCTCTTAAGTGGTGGAAAAAAAAAGGTCTAAAATCTTGTGCTGCTTGCATCTTGACGTAAATAGTATACCTGCTTATGAGTGTCACACAAGATGACATTCTGAGAGAAGATGATTGAGCTGTGTGCAGTTAGGCAAGTTGGTATGGTTTTGTGCTGCGAAGGAGCAGACTTGTTGCCATATTTGTTTAGTGCATCCTTAAGGAGAATTTAGTGGGTGGAAGAAGGTAGCAGCTGAATGTGATTTACATAGATTGGAAAAGGAATGTAAATTCACATTACAGGGGCTGTTTCGGGGCGTATGCATGCAGTGAGATTGCCAAAAAGATATAAGGTTGTTGACAGTCATGCTTTTCTTCAGTGGTATTAGTGTGTACTAGACCTGTTTGCTACAGTTGGGTGCTGGATGATGGAACCGGAAAGCCCTGAGATTGTCATGTGGCTAGAAATACTGAAACTGAAATCACAGAAAAAAGAAGTAGAAGCCAGTGCAGGTTTTCCAGTTGGATTGGAACTGCTGGAAACTGGTTTCCTGACAAGCATGACTGAGACCTGAGAATTAGTAGCACGGTTCCCTGGAATGACCCTGGAGGCATTACGTTCGAGTGCCAGACAAAAGATACGGTATGCTACCAAATGTTGGTAACCTTGAAGTCGCTGTGTATGATGGCTTGATATACTGCCACAAGGCGACAAAATTTGAAACGCAATGAGCACTGTCCACAGTTGCAGTGAAGAGCTGCTAGATGAACCTGCGCTGATGCATAAGATAACAAGTGCACAGCTTAACTCTGTATCTGAGGCTACGTTTCTAAGATTGTCTGATATCCTTTTTCTTAAATGTTACATGTGTCAATTTAGCGTGGAACCAGAGTGAACTTGCAGTGTGAAAATGCAGGCTTCAGAGTTGTAATGGTACTTCACCCAATTAAGGTTAAAACACATCTTTTTTAGTGATTTATTTTCATGCTGTATCTCAGTTAGCATGCCAACTACACTTGCTGAAAATTCCAAGAAAAAGCATTCTTTTCAGCATAAATTTGCCTCACAGCACGGTAAAAATTTTAATATTCCCAACTGAATTACATCTCAAGGTGTCTTAGGGCAAGGGTGAATTTAGACAGTGTTCTGTGTTTCAAACTGATGAACATAAAATGATAAAGGCTTTGAAAATTTGGAAATGTGAAGAGCAGGTAGGCATACAAAAATGAAAAGTTATTAGCCAGTCATATCTGGGTATTCTTCACCTAGTAAATCTTGTCTGGTCAAGTAATTTAAGAGAGAATCTATTATTTTGGGACACTATAGTTTTCTTCATAGCTGAATACACTCTGCTTAACAGCACAGCATTAAATTACGTTTATTGCTGTATTTGCACTGAATGCATTCGTGCAGAAAGCTTTTGTTCAAAATCTGTTTCTAAGCAGTTTTAGCCCTTTCAATTTTGGCATCTATAAAATGCTTTTAATTGGCCTAATAAGTTATATTTTGGTACCATCTGCTGATACTTAGGGCATGTATACGGCATGTACTGAATGATATTGTTAACTTGTGTACGCTATAATCTGTGCTTGAGCGGTCTCTCCTATTTTCCCCTGTTTTCCTGCTTTTCAGAAAAGATTAACAGAATTCTGCAATGAGGTCCAAGGTTCTGTTAAATTAACAAAGGGAAAAAAAGTCAAGGCTTCTTTCTTCTTTTTTTCTTTTTTTTTTTCCCTTTAATCACATTTGTGTGCTAACACATTCATGAAATGCTGGCCCTGATTCAATATCCTAATTTGCTATGCTCAGAAAGCAGTCTCTAATATATGGTTGCCCATTTCAGTGATTTTGGTTTTGATCAGTTGTTGTGTTGTTTGTTGTCATGTGATGAAAGCTGTGGGTCCTCCAGTTTATCAAGTGTGTTAAAGAACATGACTTCCTCTGCAAGAGGTATATCTGATTACTTCTTTGTCATGTCATTATATTAGAGCGTTTCTGAACTTTTGTTCATAATTTCTCTCCAGTAAGGCAGCATATGTGACTGCTCGATTATACAAACTGTGTTTTGTTTTTGTGTGTGTTTATATATGTCATAGGTAATGTGGTCTGGCTTGATGAAGTAACAGCAACACGGGCTCTAATAAATATGAGTTCCTTGCCTGATCAGGAGAAAATAAAAAGCAGAGAAAACAATGAAGAGAAGACAGCTGAAAAAAACAAGAAAGGTAGATTGAGATATGCATATATAGACATCATCTAGTTAAATCAATGAAACTTTAAACTTGTGCTTGGGTACTGCATAATCTAAATTACTGAAGGAGCTTCTATCGTACAGTTTCAGGTAAATGTATTCTGCCACTTTAAAAAAGGCTTTCATCTTGGAAACCTTTTGAAGAAGCTGCTTCTTAAAAGGTGGGTTGGAGCTAGACCAAAAGCAGTAATTCGGTCGATACTGAACATGTTAGATGCAGGGTCATATTCAGATATGATATTTATAGTGGTACATGTTGCACAGAAATAAATCTGTGTGATGTGTGTACGAAGGCAGTAAAAGGATGGATTCTAAGTGTGGAAAAAGCAGGTGAAAGAAAACGTCCTACTTTTGTAATACCACAGTTAATTCTTTTCTTGACACACCACCATCCTTTAAGTATATCGTTCACGCTGATGTGACTGTACTGCTTCACCACTGTGTATATCATCTCTAAATTTGGCCGTGTTATTTCAAGAAAGCAGCACACTGAAAGGTCAGTTAAAAGCATAAAAGAGCAAAGCAGCAAAAGTACACCTTAATATTGTGATAAATCTGGTACCTGAATGGCTTAGTTGTACATTTATTTTACTTTTAGGGGTGTAAATTAGACATCAGGCTTTTGCTACCTCAGGACTGTTTTGCTGTTAGGCTGCTGTGATAAATTGCTGTGGTTCAAAGTACTGTACCACACAGTCCAAAGCGGAGAGAGATGTTGTATTCATTAACTCTTCCATAGATTTTGCTTAAATGTGCTATATGAACAAAATGCAAGTAGCCAATCTCTCTATTAGATATTTGCAGTGCTGCCAAAAGCCTTTCTGTAAAGTTTGGGGTTTAGGGCTTTGTTAAACTTGTGGATCCTTCTAACTCATCGCCTTTTCTTCTTGTTGCTTTTCTCCACAACGCAGTGAATCCTCAGCCACCCATGTGACTTTAATTTTTGGGCAAATGTTGATAATGCTTCAAGTAAGACTTGTTACGAAGCTTTTGGAGATTAGTGACTGTCTTGTTTAAATGGAGCATAAATATATGTATTTAATCTTGTTGGCTACAAATTACTTATTACGTCATCATTACACCACATCTCAAAATAAAACCTGTCATCTAAATTACTCCTACATAAACTTACTCACCTGGAAAAGTGGGATATTAGATAAAGTACAAACTGTTCAGTTACATCTTAAGGTGTGAGATGCATACAGATATACTGGAGTAATCTGGTTTAGTTGCATTCCTTTTTTATACAGGAATTTGAGGGCTGTTTAGACATTTAGGGAAGCAAGAGACTAGTCTTTACTGTGAGAAGTATGAGAAGCTTATAATTTGGCAGGATGGGAAGTGCTTGAATGCTGTCCCTGATGGAACTTAATTATTCGCGTTTGAATTTGGCTAATTTGTTGACCTAAATTTTCTCTTTGGTTTCAGTTTGGTTAATTGTGCCTTATTCTTTTCTTTGAACTTGGGTATATTTTCAGGATCTTTGGAACATCTGCTGCTCTCTATTATAAGTTTTCAAGTCCACTGTTGGATGACAATAAGAAAAGGAACTCTGAAATATAAGAGAGTTCGGGTTTTTTTAGTCTTATGTCTATGAAGTACTTTGAGATCTTTGCAAATGATATTGGTATATGTATATAGCTGTCCATATTCACTACGGGTTTTTTTTGTGAGGACTGTTTGGGGAAAAAAAAAAATAAAAATTCCAATATCGATTTTCTTACACTGAGCTAAAAAGAACCCTGAAAAATCTACATCTCGCAATTTTATTAGTGCTGGAAGCGCACACTCTTCTGTTAGTTATTTCACTTTGAAATTAAGTCACTAAGAGTTTTTTTTTCCCTCCTGCTCTCTCTCAGAAAATTCTAAGCTTTTGAATAATAACCTGTTTTACATTGTTAGTATTGGATACTTGTAGGTACTTGCAGCGTTTTAAAGGGAGGATGAAGGAAACTGGCTTTTATATGCCTTTTACGGTCTTGGCCTTGCTCATCTCTGTCATACCCTGAAATGCAGTGCAATTTCACTTGCTTTCAAAGAATTAAATTAATAATCCATGTGTGCTGATGCAGGCAGTTATCGGCACGGGGGTTGTCTAGTTAATGTTACTCTGTGCTCATGCGTGCTTCAAATTTCTGTAGACATTTACTGTTTTGATTATTCTCTAGGCTGCACAGAAGAAAAGATAACACCTTCAGTTTGATTTCAGAGAATTTAGGTAATAATAATCAAACGTGACTGACACACTAAAATGGAGGTTATTTTTTTTCCCAATTGTTTTCCTTCTTAGAAAAACAGGATGAAAGTTCTGACGATGAGACAGAAGAAGGCGAGGTTGAGGATGATAATCCAAGTGACGTTGAGGTGAGTCCAGAAGGAAAGTGAAAACGCTATTATGGAAGTCTTGCTCTGATTGATATAAAGTCTTTGTAACATTATAGTTTTAATCATATATATTTGTAATTCACAATTTAATTATCAAAGTGAATTAGGTGGGGAAATGACAGGAAGTACGGGTATGCTGTTGGTGAGAGTAAGAGTGTTTTGTGAAAGTAGGTTTTGAAGAGTGGTAGGGCATCCAGCACGTAAGAGCTAGACTGGCTGCTCTGTTCTGAGAGGGGGCAAAAAAAGAGCAATAATGGATGGCAACGGCCTTTCAGCAGTGAAGGCAGTGCTTGGAGACAAATAGGATTTGGGCTGTCCATAGATACGTGTGGGAATCAGCATACGCATTGATGTTTTGTAAGTAATTTAATCTTCACTGGCTGAATATATAATAGGTGTGATTAGTATTTTCTTTAGGAATGGCTCAGTGAACACTCATACATCATGGAAGTCTGAATTTTAGTTTCTATAAAGCAGATAGAAATGAAAAAAAAAGCGCCTTTTAGTCATTGTGTGAGGGCATGAGAACCTGTTAGTAAAACAATTTAAATATGAAACAAGCAAAAAAATCAAATAGTTTTTCTATGTCCAAATTGTGCTATTTATTTTCTGCATTTCAGTCAGTAGTATAGTGTCATTTGAAAATTATTGGATTTAATAATCTGAGATAATGTTATGAAGCAAGAGAAAGAAATATTTTAAATCTTCAGCGCAAATTACTTAAATTGACATTAATTTGTCAAGAAAAAAAACAGACTTCATTTGAACATAATTTGAAAAGTAACTTTCTTATTAATCAGTTGATTGCTTCTCTGTAAGCAATCCATTTTCGTTCAACGGTAATTTTATTTTTGAGTCCAAAATACCTTTTTTGCCCCCCAAAGTTGGATGCCCTCTCCCAGGTAGAAGAGGATTCTCTCCTGCGTAATGATCTTCGCCCTGCCAATAAACTGGCTAAAGGAAACAAGCTATTCATGAGATTTGCTACTAAAGGTAAATGAACAGCTTAACAAGCATAATGAATTAATTGCTTGTTGTAGTTTTTATTTGTTGACTAATTAATGACTCAAAGTACCTAATTTTTATTTGCAAAATTGTTAGGTTTTTTGCTAATCATTAGATATTAAGATTTTGCAATAAATCCACATTTAATGTGTGAATTAAATCCAGTTCAAGTTGTATGAGAATTATTGTACGTAAAATTTTATCTTGGGCTCAGGGCATTCTTCCCAATACCATAGAATAGGTTTTATGATGCCCTTCTCCACAGAGGTAAATTTCATGTTTTATAAATATGAAAATCATTTGAGATGCTGAGGAGGTATTAGTGGAAATTGCTGCTAAATACAATTGAGATATTAAATGATATTTATGAGTAAGATGAAAATCCATACAATTTCTGGGCCGTGTGGGAAGCGCCACATCCACAAAGACCAGAAAGGTCATGGATAAGGTAAGTATAGCCTCCAGCAGTTACAGTGGGACGTGATGCTCTGTTAAGCTGATATGTAGAAACTCAGTCTCCCTACAATTAAGTTTCTAGACACAAATAAAACTGTGGTGGTAGGAGAAATTTTGGAGGCGTCAGCAGAATTGTATCCTTCATGAAGGAGATTGAAGTAATGCTGATCTCTAAGACATACTCAGTCTTACTTTCACTCTCTGTGCCTTTGACTGGATGGTTATTTATTTTTATGCTAGTGTTGTAAGATATATTCTAAGAGGGAACTATTCCTTTATGTTTTTTTCAGATGACAAAAAAGAGCTGGGAGCTGCAAGGCGAAGCCAGTACTACATGAAATACGGCAATCCGAATTATGGAGGCATGAAGGGGATTCTTAGCAATTCTTGGTGAGTATTGGGATAGAGGAATTGGAATGTTGCAGTAGTTGGCGAGATGGTCTAAAACTGTTTTAACTGGTGGATTTTCTTTCTCTTCAGTTTATGTAGATGCTTCTTATGTGTAAATAATGTTTTTGCAATGTGACTATGAATTTGCAAGGGGAGTATTTTCTCATGAAAATAATGAATGTTTGTATACAAAACATTTAGAACAGATCTCTGACATAAATGTATGTCTGCTGTTAAAGCGAGTGATAATTGCATATGCTTAATCCAGGCCTGAATACAGCTCGTTCATTCTTCTTATGGTGTTTCAGGAAACGAAGATACCATTCACGTCGAATCCATCGGGATGTGATAAAGAAAAGGACACTTATTGGGGATGATGTTGGCTTGACGACTCCTTATAAACATCGTCATTCAGGTAATTGATGCAAATACTTGGACTCTGTAACAACGCAAATGGGGAATGCAGGGCTGGAAAGGACCTTAAACACTGCCTCATCTATCCCCTGCGGTGCATGAAAGTGTAGTGTACTTTAAAAAACAAAGAAAAAGTATAACTGAATCACACTTTAAGAGTTTGCAGGGAACAACTGATGCAGAAGCTTCGCTGCTCACTGGCTTACCAAAATAGCTGCGACTTTTTATGCAATGTTTTTGTTTTACAAATTTAGGACACGGGGGCTATAGCATCAAGGGCAAAAAGAAGGAATAACTTCTTTAAACTTCTTGACAATTTGTCCTACTTGCTATGTCAGTTCCTCTGTTCTATGAAAAAGCAAGCTCTAGATGTAGAACAATAAAGATTAGAAAACTCTATTAATTAGGCTTGAATATCTTCATCTGCTCCCTAAGGTAGGGAGTGTGCATTAGAAAAATAATTGGTCTAAAAATCTTTGACGTGAGACAAGTACAGTGTCAAAGTTTCATATGAGCGGCCTGTTAAAAATACAGCCGCGGGATGTAGCAAATCTCATGGATGATTTTGCATGTGTATAACGTACTGCTTTCTGAAAAGATACTTGCACATTGCTGATGACTGAATTTAAATTGTTGATTTATATTTAAATCAGTATATGTGATAACCTCATATTAATGATACTTTCTTTTTGGCATTACTGCATACAGGACTTGAAAGGATTGTTGCGGAGCCAGCGGTTGTCACATAAAGCCCTGCAAGATCATAGGAATTGTTATGCTTAGTTCAGGAAGTACAAACTGCACCTACTACGGGAGGCAGTTGTACTTTATATATTCACCCCAGCTTTATGCTTGAGCAGGCTTCTGAGATAGTGAACAACATGGACTTTTTTCGTCCCTTGACAATTTTCTTCCCCTTAGACTATTCTGTCATACAGGTTCCACTTAGAATATTTTGCAAAATATTAGCTCTCTTCAGCCTCAGAGAACTAGAAGGACTCATTTGTAGCAGATCATTAATTACAGTGATTTTCTTTTTTTTTTTTTTGCGTTG
Source organism: Pluvialis apricaria (assembly GCA_017639485.1). Taxonomy (NCBI): domain Eukaryota; kingdom Metazoa; phylum Chordata; class Aves; order Charadriiformes; family Charadriidae; genus Pluvialis; species Pluvialis apricaria. The sequence continues at coordinate 6,728,198 of CM030024.1, forward strand.
TTTTAAGGTACCTTATATGAATGATAAACTTCAGTTTATTAGAATCAGGTTTTTTTGCTACAGGCTTAATAAATGTTCCTGAAGAGCCTATTGAGGAGGAAGAAGAGGAGGAAGAAGATCAGGATATGGATGAAGATGACAGAGTTGTGGTAGAGTACCGTGATGAACTGCAAGCTTTCAAACAGTCCCGAGACCGCAGCGCAGCAAGACGATCGAGTGCTAGTGCATCTGATTCTGATGAAATGGACTATGATCTTGAACTGAAAATGATATCAACGCCCTCTCCCAAAAAGAGCATGAAAATGACAATGTATGCAGATGAGGTGGAATCACAACTGAAAAATATTAGGTAAAAGTTTCTTATTCTTTAAAAGTATCGGTGAAAAGGCATTCTAAATTTTAATTAGTGACAGAGCTGTCAAAGCTTAAAGACAAATTGTTGAAGCTACTATTTCAATTAATGTAATTTTGTAGTAGATGTTTTAAAAAGAAATACAAAATACAGGAAACACTGATACAGGCTTTTAATTACAATTGACATTTTTAAAATACAGCTTCCTTTGCAGATTTCTGTAACCCTGATTATTGATAATTAATGAAGCTCAAAGTGGAATCAATGTATGCAAGCAAGCACAATTAACTTCTTGCCCTTCATATCTAGCTAGGCCAGGGAGAAATAACTTCTCTTTCTCTTTTGCCTTCACCTCTTCCTTTTTCTTCAGAAAGAGGAATAACCGGAAAGTGTTGATGACAAAAAGGAATTTACATTCATTATGGACATAGTAACCAAAATCACATATATTGTAGATTATTAAAATAACTTTAATATGTGTCCCTTCAATAGTATGATTATACTTTATTATAATGTCAGTTCTTTCAACAATTTTAAGGTTGCTTATCTGCTCTGAATTTTGACCCAGAGACACAACCTTAAGGAGACAAATTCAGCACCTGCCTTGAAATGGATACGGAGGTATTTGTGTGATTATTGCTAAGCTTAGGATTCTGACTGGAACACATGCTCTTCTAACTAATGCTTTTACCTCTGTTTCTCAGTAGAGAAATCCTGATATTACTGTTTTGTATGATTTAATTGTACATACAAGAAGACTTCAGAGCTATACTAGATTAATTTCATTTAAGGGACTTTAAACCTATTAAATTTTTTTTAGGAATTCCATGCGAGCAGATAGTATAGCAACCAGTAACATCAAAAATCGGATTGGCAGTAAAGGATCATCAGAGAAAGTTGCCGATGTAAGACTACTGTTAGAAGAAAAACGTCAGAATAGTACTGGGCCACGTCAGCCAAACAGCACTGTAAAATCAGGTAATTTTAAACTGTTATGTTGTGCAGAACTGTGACTGGCTCATTAAAATGGATATATTCACTTCACAACTGTGCTCCACTGCAGCTAACAAACCTGGGGGAATTCTGTTCAGCAGCAGTTTCTGCATCCATACCGTTAATTTTTCCTCACTAAGAGACCGAGTTGGGGATTGCTTTGGGAAAAATTGAAGTGCATTTGAGTGAAAGAGTGACGTTTATTTTTATCCAATTTACTTGCCTGTTTCTATTTCCCCCCACTTTGTCTTTTTTGATTTCCTCACTCCTTGAGGCAGAGTTTCTGTATGACTCTTGAGAAACATAGCATGTGGGGGAGCTCATGCACCAAATGAAACGTGAAGCACTAGCTACGTACATGAAAGAACCATGTATTACATGAATATGGATGTATTTTACAATTGGCAGGGTTTATTTTTGGGCTTAATTGATTTTTTTGCCTCAGGTATGTGTAATTTCAGCTACTTTTGACAATATATAATATCCAGAGGGTTATCTGACTGATAAGTGAAAGATACTCTTTGTATCAATGTAATGTAGAAGTTATGTTGGTGTATTTTACCCCTCCTGCACATTTTGGGGCTCTGACAAGTTGGCACGTATCTCCTATAACTTTGCCTTTCTGTTTTTGATTGAAACCTCTTTAAGGCTAGGAATATCTAGCTAAACCAGGCAAACTTCAGAACTGAAGACTAGGATCATGGGTTAAGTATCAATATATTTAGGATTCTTTTATTTTGTTTTTCATTTTATTCTGCAAAATATCAAGCAGTACTAGAATTCTAAAGCAAGGTATCTGTTATCCAAAAAGAATTGTTGAAGGCATACCAATTTTTGTGTAACCATACCTCATGCTGGATTACATACACGCTGTGCTGCTAGAACAGAAATGCAGCAAGCCATGGTATAACGTACTGTTTCGATCTTCTGGACATAGCACAACCAGAAAACACTAAATGACAAATGTATTCAAAAAAAAAAAAAAAAAAAACCAAAACAACTGGACAAGTTTTATTGCAGACATTGCCAGGACTGAAATTTGGGTATGAAAGGCTTAAGGAAAAGTCTACAGAAAAGATAAAACCAGAAAATCTGTTTCAAGTTCTTCAAATTGTGCAACAAGGATAAAATTAGCTGGCAGAGCTTAAGTAAATGGATCATGATTTTTGTAATTTTAATCACTGAAAATATCCCTAGATGTGCGGCAAAGACTGGGAAAAAGACCACATTCTCCAGAAATTAAACCTCCAAGTAGTACCTCTGCTCCTCGTCGAGAACCAATATCAGATGTACACAGCCGGTTAGGAATCCCCAAGCAAGATGTAAAAGGCCTCTACTCTGACACCAGAGAGAAGAAATCAGGTTAGTTTTATGGAAAAAATGTAATACTACAATCCCTTTGATTTTAGAGTATAGGAGAAATTTCAGCAGAAAATCATGAAGCGTGTTCAGGTGAGTGATATTAAAGATGAATTTGTAAATGTTTGTTCAGAGCTTTGAAATGTAAATACACGTAGGTAGGTTGAGCTGAGTATTTTTATAAGCAATATTTTTACATAGTTATGCTTAGAAGTAGAGGACTACTTTAAAACTGTGGTCAAAACAGGGCCTTTAAATAAGTGTAATGGATGCAATGGCACTTCAGACCTGTGTGTAGCATTCTCTGTAAAAGGGAGACAGTGAACGGGACTGCACTGAGCCTCCCGTATTTTAATTTCAACTACCGCTTCAAAGTGTAGCAAGTTCCATGCCAAACATTACAGTGGGAAGAGTATGAGAAGCTTAAAGTCACTGCATCTCTTTAAGACCAGGTTCCTCAGACTTCCTTCAGAATTCCTCTTAGTCCTGTCTTTTTTTTAAAAAATGTTTGTTTTTCATCTGATTAGGTAATTTATGGACCCGATTAGGGTCTGCTCCGAAGACACAAGAAAAGACTTCAGATAAACCTGAAAACTCTGTGGCATCTCCAGAGGAAGATGATTCAGAGCTCCAGCGGGTTTGGGGTGCTCTCATTAAGGAAAAAGAACAGTCTCGGCAAAAAAAGAGTCGATTGGATAATTTACCATCTCTACAAATTGAAATCAGCCGAGAAAGCAGTTCTGGATCAGACACTGAATCATGATTGTTTTTACATTCTGATGCTCAAGATTGTGACTCTGCAGTGCGGCAAGATTTCCTTTGCCCAAAAGCTGGACACTGACAAAGACTCTGCAGTGAAGGTTCCAGAAGTGTCTCTGTTCCTTTTATACAAAAATAGAGATGCGTATACCACTTGAAACCTAAAGCAGTCACGTTTGTCTGGAGTCTGTGGTTGGCCCTGTGCTACGTAGGGCATTGTCATATATGTTTATTACAGCAAACCTGTAGTTAATTCTAGCAAAACACTTTTCCCCAAGCTTTGAACTTAAAAGAAGAGGCAGAAATGCTCTGTATTTTTAAGACGACCTTTTTGTTCTTAATATTTTTAACATGGAGCCTCTTAACAAAATATTTCACACAGTTCATCCAAAGAACAGGGCATTTTGTAATCAACATCATTGCCTTGCCCTTCTGGCTCTTACCAGCACCTTTCCTTTCCTCTTGAAGTAATAACAATAATGCTTCCTGGGTAGGCAGCCAGCAAGGATAAAGCACGAAGGGACTATGACGTTCCCTTCTTCCAAGATACTGAATGTAAATCTAAGTTAAACGTTTTAGTACAGTGAAATTTCACATAGTATCCAAGTAGCATCACTGCTCTCAAGGAATTCTGCTCGTTTATTTTGGTGGTTATTCTGCTGTAGTAGGGATTGACATGTTCAGACTGCAAAGTTGGATGTTTGAGAATTGTGTAAATTCCCAAGGGTTTAATTTTTTTCTTTTTTGTTACATGATGAGAAATTATATTTCTTTCATTTTATCTGTATTATGTTTTGAAGAAATCTAACAATTTAAAAACATACACTTTTATATTTGTGAGAATTTTCCCGTTGGCCACGGTGAAAGCTATAGTGGTGTTTTCCTATGTGCTGTTTAACTATATATATATAACTAAAAGAGAAAAGGAAAACTATAGGATCATTGTCTCATGTCAATATTTTTTAATGGTCTTATTGTATAGTACATGTGGATGTGCACATGGGTGACTTGTTACATTCAGCTTTTTTACCCGCATACCCTTTCTAGGTAGGAAAAAGGTTTGATCGGTGTACAACTGCAATTTTTTCTTGTTGCCTATGGCATTTATTTTGATTGCCAATAATTCTAAATAAGGAATAATGCTAGCACATCACATTCTGGTAAACAGAACAAGTAGCAAAAACATTGTCTGCTACATTTGGATAGTCTGAAAATTTGTTTGTATTATCCCTGTTTCCTAGGTTCTGTCAGTCCAAAACGTCTATGGATACCTCTTCCCCGTTCTGCTTTTTAACAAAATGTTTTCTCTTTTTTCCCCTATTTTTGTACTAAGTTGAAGTAGGTTTGAGGCTTCACAAAAGCAAGGGATCTGCAATTAACTTTTCTTATTGCTTTATTATGTGTAAGAATAGCAGCATGTAAAATTAAAGGTAAAATGAAAGGTACAGTGACTAGAAGGGTAATCTGGGGACTGACTGGGCTTCAAGCCTTATTATTTCCTTGTTTTGTGACACTCATCCTTGATTTTATATTTAATTATGGAATATATAAATGTCTCATAAAAGTACTGTTGAGAGTAAAGGACTGCAATGTCTGATCACTGTAATAATTCATTTTAACGTGTGCTTTCATTAATACCCCTTCCAAAGCTTTCAAACAGATTCATACCCATACCGTACCCATTTCTCAACATCCTGATAAAATTTATTTAACCAGTGTCTTTTTGCCAGTAAACCTTTGTGTTGTATTACTGCTTTGAATCTGTTACGACTTTTCCTTTTGCTGAAAGGAGATGGTAGATACGAATCACGCGCCGGGTCTATGAAGACAGGCTTCTGCGTTGTTGTGAACCCTTGCATGTTTTTAAGCTCAGCAGCTGGTTGTGCTCTACTGTTAATGTTGCTGATAACCACTGTGTTTCCATGTAAATATTCATAACGAGCCTGGTGAGGGACAGACAAACTTGTATGAAGGGCAGAATGGGAATAGAGAATCTCTTCAACTGAGATCAAAGATCTGAACTAAAGGGTGCGTGAAATCAAGAAAAGCGAGGTAGGCACAGGCTTGTGTTCGAGGAAGAGGAGCCATTAACACAGGTTGTGTTCTAGGTAGTCATAAATATGCCTTAAAAATGCTTCCACGTTAGTCGGATCTGTTGTGTTGATGGTTTGGGGGGAAAGTTATGTGTGTTAATGAGACCATGGTAGCTTAGCTGCAAGAAAAATAGAGGTTTACTGTTGAAGGGCCCTATAGAGAGTTTTCTGATAGTTTTCTATGGAGAGTTTTTCTAATTGAGTATTTGCCTGGTTTTGCTTTTTGATGATGTACAGAGAAGCCTTGAAAAGTGTTTGCTGGTATCCCTTGTTACCTGAACGTGAACTGCTGGGTTTTGATAATTAAAAATGAGCGCAGAATCTTCAGTGAATGTTTTTTCCTCTACATGGTTAACTTAAATCTATTTGACTGAGAGGCAGATTGCATAGAGAATTTTGTTCAAAGTCCCTTTCTCTTTGTGGTCAGCTGTTTTGCTCTTAGCTAATGTGTTCTTGGTCTTTCACTGAACTCCCAGATGTTGGTGTATTCCAGGTCAGACAAATTACAATTTCAGTGTAAGGAGGAAAATTAAGTAATTGGAATTCTTTGCGTAATAAAAAGAATGCAAGGCCTACAAGGGTCACCCTTGAGGAATTTAATGTAGAATTTAATGTTCTGATACTGAGAAGTGCAACCTGTGTATTTTACTGAAATGAACTTGCATTTAAAATTGCAAGGAGTTTGGCGTTGGCTTTTGCTGGAGGATCTGTGCCTCCGAGGGAAAAACGGTTCTGAATTTTAGGTGACTCCATAGGACTACAGTAGTCCTCCTCTTAGGAAGTTTTGGTTGTTTTAAAAATCTTTTTTTTTTTTTTTTTTTTTTGGTAAGTGGTTCAGGTAACTTGTGCAAAAAAAATCGTGGTGGGGACTATGGGCTCCGCCTGCGGCTGTGGCCTTGGTGGCCAGACCTTTTTCTGGGGGTGAGATGATAGACAGGGACGAGGAAAGCCAAAACCCCTTATTTTCTGTTCAAGGTGACGTTATAATGTGAAAATAATGACGCTTTTATTTAAGCAGCTGTTCTATTCCAAATAAAAGCGGTCTGAAATGGCACCGACCCACCCCGTTTTGCTGGAACGCAGCTCGCGGCGCCTCTCCTCGCTGAGGGGCCGGGGGCTGCCCCGAGCGGGCCCAGCTGCGGGTCCCCGCTTCCAGGTGCGGCCTGTCCCGGCCCAGCCTTAATGAACCCACTTCCCTCTTTTTTTCCCCCTAAAATCGCGGTCCCACCGGCCCAGCCGGGCTGGGAGAAGCCCCCGGGCCCTCTTCCCTCCCTCCCGGGCCGCGCTGCAGCAAATGGACACCTCGGCCCACCCCCGCCTTGTGGGGAGCAGTGGTACGGCCCACCCGCTTCCCCCTTCGCCGCGGAGTGGTACGTCCCAAGCCTTTATAAGGTTCCGCCGCACACCCTCCCGCCCTTTCCTCCTGCGCGCCTGGGAGAGGGTGAGAGGCGTCGCCGGGGCGGGTCGGGCATTGTGGCTGGCGGGCACGGGGGAGGCCCGGCTTATCATTTAGCAGGCTAAGCTAAGCCCTCCACCCCCCCTCCTGGTAGTGGTGGGGTCCGCCATGCGTCCCCGTCCCCGGGGCGGCTCGGGCTGGGCCCGACCATCCGAGGCAGCGATGGGGTGGGGGGGGACTGTGAGGGCGAACGGGCCGCCGTTGGTGACGTGCGGGGAGGGGTGTGGCCTCGGAGCACGCGGCGCCTCACTCCCCTTGTCCCCACAGGCCGGCCATGGGGGCGGACGGCGGCACCGGGCGCTGCCGGGACCCGAACGGCTCCCCGGTAGGTTAACGAGGCGCTGTGTGTGTATGTGTATGTGTGAGGTAAAAACCCCGCGGGCCGGGCGGGGCTGCTGTCGGCCGCCTCTTGGAGCTCGGGGTGAGGGGCCTGGGAGGGCGAAGCCTGTTGGCCTTCGGTTCCTTTCTCCTCAGGAGCCTCCCGGCTGCTCACCGGCTCCTCTTTAGCCGCTCGCAGCGTCGCGTAGTGCTGGGGCAGGGCCCGGCCAGGCTCAGAGCTCCGCAGGGCCTGTGGAGGTAACGCTTTTGTGGCTAATGCTGGGCCTTCTATGGATTCTTTTATTTTTACGGCGATATTTTTAGCCAACAGGTCACTCTTTTTGGTTGTTCGATGTGCCAGGCCCTTTTCTGTGCCATGAACGTTACAACCTTTGAATTGGTGGTGTGCGGCATCTCAGTTTAAAAATTGCTCTTACGGTAAATGCAGTCTGGCAGAGTTCTAATTAGGTTTCCTGACTAAAAACAGTTTAGAGAAGAGTGTTGACTACTAAAAGCTGTGTTGATAACGAATATTTTCGCGATTCATGGCATGAACGCAAAAAGCTGCGGTAGAACTGCAAGCAGATTGTTGGTGGCGAAATTCTGGTTTTGGTGGGGTTTTGTTGTTGGGGTATTTTTTCTGGATAAACCTACTTTATAGTTTTCTAAAATTACTGCTCAAGAGTATTCTAGTAATGCTTCTCTTGCTTTTATTCCCACAGCAGAAAGATGTCTTGACGTAAAGAGTAAGTTAATGTTTATTTTGTACTAAGCTGCGTAAAGTTGTTGAGAAAGTTCCAGGCCTTTGCTTATATGCTCTAAAGCAGTAAAATACAGTGTGTGATGTAAAGCAGTTAAATATAGAACTGTTAATCGAAAATAACCTGTAATAATTACATCTTAAAGCGAATTAAACAAATAAGAATGAATTAAAACTAGTTCTATGTACACCTTCTATAAACAAAGCGGAAAACATACAGCTGTTGCTTCAAGATACAATTAGTGCGTTTTAAGTAATCAAGTACAAAAGTTGTTGGCTGTTGATGATGATAACCCTGAATAGGAAGTGCCGTCAGATGCGAGAACTGACGATAACCTTCTTATTTGTCTGAAATACAGCTACCCGCACGCAGAGTTTGAGTTCTGGAAATTTTGTATTCTAGAACTAATCAGGCAGCTTACTTGCTTTCTTTAAAAAGCGCTCTTCTAATATCTAATGTAGCTTCATATCCATCTGTTTCACTTCATCTGCAGAGCCTGGTCTTTCCAGATAAATGTGACACAGCTGGGACTCGGAGCAGGTAGCTCTTCGGACATGGCCGTAATGTGAAGGTAAGTGATGATTTTCACTGGACTACGTAGAGCTTTATACCAGATGGAATCTAAATTGAGAATAAATGAAGCTTATAGGCTGCCAAAAACTTGAGAGGCTTATTTCGTAGGTTCAAACTTTATAGCTTAAATCAGTCTGCTTTCCCTCCTCTCTTTCTCAAAATTTAAAGCTTGATACTTATTTCCTGGTATGTCTATATTTAGCTATAGCTTGCAGGTCTTGGCTGCCATGGGGTAATTGTTACTAATGTCTATTAATTGATGTTGCAGCTCTTCACGGGTCCTGCGGAAGGCAGTGAGACAGCAGGAGCAGGAAGTTCTTTTGGGTGAGTTCAATATTTGGTGTGCTGCTAGTTCATTGTGACCGTTTTTGGCTACAGTCTCAGAAACATTACCTAGTTGAGAACATTCTCATTGGCTATGTCTCCATTTCTATGTATTCTTAGCTCTAAAATTAATGCAAAAAAATACTTAGACTAAAGTATGCACAGTAAATGTGTAAGAGCAGCTGCCTCCTGTGCTACAGTTCTGTTGACAGCACTGTAGAGCAAAGGGATAATTGTTTTTCTTCTGCTAGAAACGTGTCAATTTACCTAAAGATATCATATGATGAAACTAACCAAAACTTGCTGGAATTACCGGCAGATTGACTGGTGGTGAGCAAAGGTTTTTCTGATGATATCTCTTACGTTAACAAATGGGTTAATATTTAGCGTTGGACGGTAACTTACCCGTGCTATTGTATTACAGGTGTTTCTGCTGAAAATGTCTGAGGAAGAAGGAATCCGATAAAACGTGCTCGTGAGCTTGGAGACTAGTGTTTGTAAGCACTGCATATTTTTCTGCACTAAGATGTTAAGAAATGGTAACAGTTACAGTTGATTACACGTATATTAAAGTTCTCTCAAAAAAAAACCCCAACTGGGTCTGTTTTTGTCTCTTCACTGGATTGAAGAATGACTTTTCATTCCACAACACATTTTTAATAAACGTGCTAATGAGCGCTCCTATAATTTGCTGTATAATACTATAGAGTAGATGTATACAGACTGCAGATAATGTAAATGGGTTTTAGTTGTGTAAGCATTCTATCTGGTGTTTGGTAATTTACTTGCTTTAAACAGTTTAAAGAAGCGATACTAATACTGTTGCTGTAATTACTGGAGAGATGAGACCTTAAATATCCCTAACAGCGAGAAGAGCAAATGGGTCTGTTTCTGTAGCTTGTTCCAGGCTTGTTATTTATTCGTTATTTTGGCCTCAACCTTTTTTAAAACCTGCTACAGAGATGGCAGAACCTGTTCCTGCAGCAGTAGCGTTCTAGCCAGTGTTGTGCATCCCTTCTAAATAATGGTCTGAAACTTGTCAGCATTGTTCAGTGTTGCTAGCAGGAGAAAAAAAGGATGATTTTGTGATACTAACTCAGGTTGGTCTACAATGGAGATTGATAAATAAAGGGGGTTGGGGGAATCTTGGGGACCTAAAATGGAATGCATAAATAAAAACAGCATCTGAGGCCAAAACTCCCAATTAGATTAATTACGTCAGTATAACTGGCAGGGTGTAACGCTTCAATCCTCTTCATGGTTATAGGAGGTGTGAAATATAATAGTCTCATCAAACCCAGAGCGATCGAGCATGTCCACTGAGGCAGACTTTATGCGGGTGTTGCTGATCGTTTTGCCCACTTGGTGTCACCAAGTGAGAGATTTTAGTACAGGCTTCCATAGCGTGTGCTTTTTGGAAAAGGTAAACATTAATTCCTTGTGAGCACGTGCTCATTCTGTGCCAACAAGAACCAAGGTAATGTTAACTGTACGTATCCAAGTAGAAGATTTCTGGGTGTTGCTTCTGAAGGTGGGGAAACTTTCACCCAATTGGAAGTTTTCCAGAGGGGATGTGGCTAGGAAACAGCCATTCGGGACTGCTAATAAAACACCTTTCAGTCAAAAATGGTAGTTCTTATGATTAGTAATGTTATTACTGTAGTAACTTAGGGGAACTGTTCTTGGCTGCCATAAAATAAAAAGCAGGACACAGCTTTGTCCAGGGGTTTGTAGTTCATAAAACCACAGTCACAGCACGAGCTTGCTTGTTTTCGTGATGGGACAAGGGAAAAAGTGGTGGCAACAGCAGAACGTAAACATCATTCCGGTCCTGGGTGACAAATGAGACTTCAGGGACTGCCCCTGCTGTGAGCGCACCTCCCTGTGCAGTGTAGGTAAAGACCTGAGTCTGTTTTCTTGATTTTTACCTTCTGATTCAATTACCTGGAAAAAAAAGTGCTGCGTGTTGTTGCTGCCCACCTGGTGTCACAGGTCGGCTTCCCTGTCCCTCCGGGCAGCGGTGAGCCCCGATGTTTGATGGATGGTTGTGAAACTGGTGGAACTAGTACATATGTCTGTGCTTGGGGCATAAATTGTGTGAAATGCAGGATTTCAGTTTTCTCATTGAGAAGTCAAGATTTACATACTTCAATCATGGAAGAACAGGTTTAATGTTTTTCAGAGAAATGCCAAAACCCGCGAGAGAGCCTGGTACTGTAATGTGCAGGTACATTAATCTGGATTCTTCTCAAGGAGGTTACTGTGATACATGCCAGGCTCAACATAAGCATTCAAGCTGGGCAATGGAGTATGCAAAACTTATTTGCAACTAATTCGTTTCTTTTTTATCTGAATGTGTATTTGAGCAGCATGAAGAACGGGTTGCTCCAATGTTTAATTAAAGTTTTAAAGTGGAGTTACATTCCGTTCCAAGTGTTTGATGAAACAAAACTCTTTTTGCCTCATCTTAAGAGCTTGTGTATTAGAACGTGTTGACAGAAGACGTTTCTTAGCTGATACGATATGCATTGGAAATAAAAATGGTTTTAAAGGTTTCAGAAGGAGGACAAGAAATCTGCTTTTTTTTTTAAATGAGGATCTGTACGCCCTTAATGATAACGAAGGTAAGTATAGCCGTGTGCCCCCAGTAAACAGAAGCAATTGGGCAAATTTTTGCTTGGCTGTTTAATGTGCTGTTTAATTTGCCCAAGATAGGTTTGCTGCAACTTGTTTTTGTAATTGTTTTTTCTTTCTAGTATGTATCAGAATTATCTCATTAAAATAGAGAAGAATTGGTTCGGGAATACTTATGTAAACAGGAAACAGTTTATCTGGGTTTATGGAGGTTGCAAGTTGGTGGTGTCTATTAGAGTTAACTATTCATGAGTTTCATTTTAGCATTACTTGTTTATTGTTTTCATCAAAAACAAAGTTCCTCAGCAGGGATCCTCTAACAGGCTGGTTTTTGCTAAGAGGAATGAATGTTATTCCTATTAGAATATTGGTGTCCTAAACATTTTACTATGATCTTATATGGAAGCATACATAATATTACTATTTATCTAACAGTGCTTGGGGGGAGGGGAAATAAAATCATTCTGTTTCGATTACATTTGGAGCACATCAACTTTCCAGTGTTGGGGAATAAGCAACAGAAAAAAAAATATCCTGATTTAAAAATACAATTAGTTTGGATTTTCTAAAGGTTTAAGAGAACAGTTGGCGAGAGTCCCTGGCACTTAACGACAGCCAAAAACCATGGATAAATCTGAAATAGATGAAAGGATTAAAGTAGAAAAGAAAAAAAATATAGGAAAAATAAGAATGGCTGAGTGCCAGTTTTTAGCAGTAAGAGGTGGCAATGTCATGTAGCAATTCGTTCGTGAGAGAAAACACAGTGACTGCATATTAGTCGCATATTAGTCACAAAATACGCGCCGTGACTGCTGATCTGATGGAGAGTGGCAATGGGTAATGGTCTTTCAGTTTGCGTCTCTCCTTCTCCGCTGAGGCGGTACAGAGGATGCCAACTGCAAAAAATTACTTCTGTGATGTGACTATGCATTCAGTAGTAACTCGGCTCAAATCCTCACGCTCCTTTTTATGCAGGGCACTAAAGAAGATGGGACGGGCCTGACCTGTCATCTCTGTTTGGGGAATTTGTCGTGTGGCTCTGGCAAGAGGCCCGAACCGCGGGCAGCTCGTGGCAGGTCATGTTCAAGGCGGACCGGGTTAGAAGGAACCTTGTGCAAATGGTTTCCTTGCACGTGCCAGGGAAGGTGGCGCTGGTTTCGTCCTGCGGTCTTTCCAATGGTGCAGGAAAACGATGGAGGACAGGGAAGGGAGTGTGGTGTGGCTCGTGTCATCCTGGGGAGAGACGTTAACGTGGGGAAACGGCTGCCTTGCGAGAACACCCCTTTCCCTTCTGCAAATCACAAGCTTCACGTTTCATATAAATGCTGGTTATCGTCATTATTTCTTGATTAGCATTATAAAGCAATCATATCTACATCAGCATTAAAATAATCGCTCATGCAAACCCATAAATTACTATAATTAATATATCCCAGCTATTAACTAAGATCTGAAGATGTGTTCTTTCTTGGCTTGGTAGCCGCTGTTTCAGCGGAATCCATTTTAGCTGGCTTTATCCCCTTAATGAGAAGGGAGGAAGGGATATACTGCATATTTTACCTTTTCAGTGTGAAGTAGGTCCTGATTTGTGAAACTTACACTCCTTTTCCCTTGAAGGCAGATGGAAGAGCAGTCAATTTTTCAACTCTTCTCTCCCTCATTTCAAATTGGTGAAAGAGAAGCAAAGCACTGTCAAAGGGACAACTAAGATATTAACATTGTGCAGGGAAAAATTATGTGTTTGTTTTCTTCCAAGCGCCACATTAGCAAACGCTTTGTCTGTTATAATTTCTCAGATGCTCCAGGCAGCGACTCTTGAGTTGTTCTGAGCAAAGAAGGCTCAAAATAGCCCCGGAGGGTGTTTGGCCTTTCCCACGCTGGCCCAGGGCTCAGGCGCAGTGACGTTCTCGGCACCTGATGGACGTTGTGCTGCCAGAGCTTTATCGCGTTTCACGTGTTCCTGGAAAGAAAGGACAAGGTCGGCGTATCATTTAGTGGTCTGGTAGGACAAACATGCACCTCATCTTGTCAGTTCGTGTAATTTAGTCTCTCAGTTTCGTGCTTAAAATCAATTTTAGCCAGAATGTTATCCTAATGCTGCTTAAAACTGTAAGAATTTAACAGGTAGAAATTGATTGAGGGCATGTGAGGAGGACATATTTAAAAAACAGCAAGCATTTTGTACTCCTGTACTCTAATTCAGGAGGAGGGACAATAACTTCTGCCCTGTTTTACCACCCGGCGCGTGAGCCCACAAGATGGTGCAGCGATCAAGTTCGGAGCATTTATTGTAGAGAAAAAGATTTTGCAACCTTGGAAGATGCTTGTTTGGGGAAACATGGTTTTACTGCTGGTTCCTTCCCGGTTGGCTAATAAGATTTGCAACTTTCATTAACACGCAGAGAATCCCCCGCACAGTGACAGTATCACTCTTTAATTGGCTGTTGATAATGTTTCTCAGACCAGCAAAGGCTGAGCCTCCGTTTTCTTTGCCGCTCTGCAAACCTGTTGCCGTAACGGTCCCAGCCCCAAAAGCGTTTCTGGTCTAAGCAGACAGCAGTGACGCGAGAGTCCATGAATAAATGGTGTGATGGGGAAACCAAAGGAGGTAACACATAGTTTTCTTGAGTAAAAATACAAATACTGTGTGAGGAATTCCTTTCCCTTCGCTACCTTTCACTCAAAAGCGGGCAGGCTCAGGATGCGCCAGCCCAAGGGCTGCTGTGGCTCCTGGGTGGTGGGTGTTGAGCTTCAGCTCAGCTGAGGTCGCTGAATGCCTCGCAGCCCAGCACCTGTGTGTGGAACTGTAAAACCCGAACAAAATACAAGTGAGAAAATCATTTGTATGATGGAGACCGAATTTGAAATCCCTGCTGGTTTAATCAACTCGAAATGCTAAAAGTTTCACCTGCAATAATTAAGACCTTTCCTGTATGTGCTTTTTTTTTTGTTAGACTCCTGTTAGTTTTTGCAAGTCAATACTTAGATTATTTTTTTTTTTTGTAACAGGGTTTTAATTTGTAACGGTTTGTGGTAAAATAATTGCATGGCACAGCTGCAACATGAACTCTCTAAACAAATGAAATAATGATCCATATTTCTAAAGCTGCCTATGGCTTTCTGGTGGGCTGTCCTTGTTTTCTTTATCATTCTAATTTATTTTCTAGATTTTTCTTTTTTAATGACTTCCTTGCTTGTACTTTTCCAAATTCTGTAGGAGGATAGTTTCTTCAGGTTTGGTTGTCTTTGTTTTTCTTGTATTCTGTATGCACACTAGCTGCATTTGACGGTTGGTTTGTGTTGGCTGTGAGTTTGTATTGGGCGCGGTTATCAATTGAACGGTGGAATTAGCTTTGAGGTTTGATAGCACATTCAGAGACAAACTTCCCAGCTAAGTCTAAGCTTATGACCCAGATAATAAATTTTCCTGAACAGCTTAAACTTTATTAATAAATACCTGGGTCAAGATACTGGTGGTATCAAGTACTTCCTATAGTTCCTTCAGTTATCAGAGCCCTTAATCTGACAGCAAATGCAATGCAAGTGTTCAGGGGATGTATGAATATGTCCAGTTGTTTAACGTGGCCCGCAACAACAGCAGACGAAATGCCTGCTCTGATGCTTTACATCTCTGGTGCCTCCATCAGATAATCTTGAAACGGTGCGCCAGTGTCCCCGTGAAGCTGTGTTACCTCCTTGTTACAGATGAAGAAACTGGAGATGAGAGCCTTGCTGGGGTGCGTGAGTAAAGGGAAGGCCGATTTGGTCAGTTGTTGGATAAAACAATTTTATTTAACTGTGTCAAATCAGATATTTATTACCTTCGACTGCAGCAGTAAATAATAAAGTCTTTGTGCTGAGTGCTTCTCGGGATGTGAAAAACATAGGATACCTGCTGTGAGGATGATGAGAATTGTTTCAAAGCAAGGTGCGAACTGGGAGCTTTGAAACGCACGGTGATTTCAGAAGGTAATGGGAAGACGCTGTACCAATGTACGTGCACTGTGAATTTGATTTAATATGCACCCAGTCATCTCCCTAAACCAGCCTCTACGCTTCTGTACCGGGGGAGGAAGATGCTCTGTGTTTGCAGGAGGCGATATAAAGCTTTTGTGTCAGTGCCAGGCTGTCAGTAGTCCAAAACCGGAGACCACATCAAGGAGAAACTGTTTCAAAGCTACCGCTTTTAAGCTTCAAAAAGATCTTTGGAGATGACAGCAACGCTGTGTCACTTGGCAGCGTATCAGAGGCTAAAGCAGGGGAAAAAGAAGGGTTTCGGGGAGGAGACCAGGACCGAGGTAACAGCGGTGACACCAAAATTGTTTGAAGAGCTGATGCGATGCCCAGAGCTGGTCACACAGATGGAGGGACAGCTCTGGTCTGATGGCTGCCCCTGCTCTGGGTGGCTGTTGGTAAAGTTCAGCCCATTTTGGGGGTTGGTTTCGCTAGCGGTTGTGTGAAAACTCGTTAGCTTGTGTCTTTGGGGAGTTTCTGGTACAGTGGGAGGTGGAGAAGGCAGCTCTGCTGCCAGGGAAACTCCTCTCATCCAGTGAGCAGCAGGTTAAGGGGCTTGGGTTTGCAGATGGGATGCTGCAAAAGGCACGTAAAGTACACGCAGGAAATTGGAGGTTGTGGAAGTCGGAGGAAAGAGAGAAAAAGAAAGTAGAAAGTGGCAGTAAAGTTACACTATGCTTGGGGAACCTTTTTCCCTCCTTAGCACCTCTGCAGAGCACGTTCAGGAGCCCAGGCACTGTGGGGGGAGGATTTTTGGTCAGTTCAGTCGTAACTACAAAATAAGATTTAAACTGTCAGATGCAGCGGAGAATTTTCTACCAAAGCCTGTAGGTTCGTCTTTCACAGGCAGGTCTTATTCCTGATCTGAGGCATTAAAAATTACATCCAATCAGTTTGGCAACTTCCCTCATCCCCCCCAACAGCCCTGAAAATCTGGTGACTTGTTAAAGAGCACGGTCTGCAGGTTTTTGCAAGAAGGGGTGGCCCAATCTGTGTTGAACAATGTTAGAGCTTGAATAAACTCATTAAAAACCTGGAGGTTGCTCACAGGCTGATGCAGGGATCGGCTTGAACCAGGTCAGGACATTTGCTGACCCTTATTGATTAAAAAGCTGGTGCTCGTTGAGGGCCCCAGGTGAGGCTGTGCACCTCCATTTCATTTTAAACACCTGACCCCATTTAGTGCTCCCCTGATAGCTCAGGCACAGGGTAAGGATTGTTGGGGCTTTTTTTGTTGTGTGGTTCAGCTGGTTTTTGGGGGATTTTTGTTTTGTTTTAACTTTCCTTCTTCCCTTAGCAGAATCCAGTACTTTACAAAAATAATACTACACTTACCTAATTTCTCCTGCTGCTCACAGGGTGGCAAGTGGCAAGCTCCAAGGATGAAATAGGGCAGTGCTGGGTGGTTTTGGAAGGAAAGCTTCATTTCTGAGTGATGATCAAGCAAGAAGCCTTTGAAGTTGAAGACTAGCAGGCAGAAGGTCACAGTTGCAAGAGAAAGAAGAGGTGGTACCTACATCCACTAGAAGAGGAAATTAAAGCAGGTAGGAAAAAATATGATTTCCCAGAGGAGCTGGTGTCTAATCACAGCCTTCAGATTTTCCTAGAAATTAAGGAGAGAGAAGGAAATAAATGGTGGTCATGGGAAAATGCTGATCCTGGTGCATGGAGGGATTTCAAGAGGAGGCTGTTAGCATCTGTTACTCTGGAAGAAGTTTTGGGGTCTAAGAGGAAAAGGGAAAAGAAACGGATGATTTGGAGGAACACACAGATTAAAATAAGGACAAGATAACAGAGATCTCTAGACACTTAATATGTAAGAGTTGTACAGCACAGGCGATGTTTTGTTGTGAGTACGTGGCATTGCTTCAGAAATGCCCTGGTCCGGAGCTTGTTTCCTGTTGGGTATTACCGATTGCTTGACTCTTGCTTGGCAGTTGTCATCATGATGAGGGGTTGGACTAGATGATCTCCAGAGGTCTCTTCCAACCCTGACCATTCTGTGATTCTGTAATAGGCACAGCTGTAATATGGCTGGTGTTAAAGTTGAGATTTTTCAATAACGTATCAGAAAACGCTGGTTTAATCCCTTTCATGTGAGCGGTGCTGCATTTGCCTGGGACCAACTTTTAAACGAGGCTTACTTGGCACACGTGGAGTTGGAGCAGACTTTGCCCATCAGATGGGTAATTTTGCTGACATGCAAACCTGAGCTGCTAAGATCAGTCTGCAGAATGTAGTTTATATCAGAAGCACCACCTAAATTAAAGCTGCAGTTCCATTGTGCTTGTGTACTGCATGTTACGTAGGTGTGGGTAAAATAGCTCTTGCCTCTACCGCTTCCTAATTAGTATTATCGCTTAAAGAAGCAATATCCACTCAGGTTAATGAGCTAGAACGAGGACAGTTTCAGCAGTGACAGACGTGCAGAAGACAGAGTTTAACTACCTCTGAGATGGGAAGCCGGGTTTTCTCCCGGCAGTGCTGGGGACTTGCTTCATTTAGAGCATTGCAAGCATCTTCCTGTGCCACCAATTTCCTGAACAGTCTTGGCGTATCGCCGATGTGAGCTGAGGTTTGGACCTATGCTCCAGAAAGGAGCAGTAGTGAAATACAGCTCGTATCTCCTGAGTCTTGCAACGCTCCAAGCTGTTGGTTCTGCTTTGTGGTTGTTTTTTTTTTCCTGGCTGAACGATGGAACGATTTTTTACGGTAACTTTTGCCAGTTGTTGGGAAAACGCGTATCACCCAGTTGGCTGTAAGCACGTGTGCAAAGCTTCGCTTCTTCAGCTGCTTGGGAGGAGAAATAGGTGCTTTGTTCTTTTGAGAATCTCCCCCTTATAATTTGCCCGATTGTCTCTTTCTTTCCATTTCATGCACAGGACCTGAACGTAGTTGGCAGGCTTTCATGGCAAACAGAGGCACGTGAAGGGCACAAAGGAAGGCGAAGTTTTTGCATTTTAGCCCGCAGCGCTGTGCGCTTTGCAGTGCATGGGGTGGAGGGGAGCTCTGAGCTTGCAAGAAAGCGCAGCTTCCCCCAGAGCGGTTGGAAAAATACTTAGCCTTTAAATTCATAATTGAACAAGCAGGTGTGTACAGTGAAGGAGGTGAAATTAAAAAAAAAAGTAATGGTGAAGTTCTCCTATAGGAAAGCGATGTGTAAAGGCATGCAGTCTGAAGCAGACACCTTTCATTTTGTGTGTTTGAAAACCTGTCTGCCTCTGAGATTTTCTGCCTGTGTCTCTCTGTGTGCAGGATTCAACAGGAGTTTGGTAAGAACCAGGTTAGCAGGTACCAGAGCATGATGTGCACGGTGCTTGGAGATCGATTTTTTACTGCCTTATATTTCATTTATATAAGACAAGCTGGAATTGCAGGTCTTACCTGGAGGTAGTAGCAAGAAAAAAGGCAGCTGCAAAAGAGAAAAGGGGAGGCTCATTCCTGAGGTGATGCAGCTGCATTTCCAATACTTGTTAAAGCCAATGTCCCTTCCTTTATCATGTATTTTTCCATATATATCTGAGTCTCTGTGTATCTATTCCAGGAGTTTACACCTGTAGGAGAGGCATGCGTGTAATAAGGTGCTTTGAGGTTTAATCTTGTTGCTGTGATTTTCACACTGTGTTTAGCATTGGCTATCGCTTGTGCTCCTGGCGGAGGCCTTTGGCTGCTGCTTGAGATGCAAAATCCTAATCAAAGCGCACCTCCGCAAAGGCTTGCGCAAACCAAGGGGAGCTCTGGTTTCCCCTGGAGAAGGACACGGCTGACAGGTAACACAACGAGCCATGGGGGGAGTCAGAAATAGAGCAGCCTTACCAAGAAAAAAACCAATGATAAATGCATGGGTCAAATCTTCAGTGAGTTATGCATTGATTTTTCTCCCCTTCTTGGCACAGCACAAGGCAGTGGCCCTGTGCTTCTCTTTTGTAAACCTCAAATGCTATTTCTGCTTCTGCTAACAACTCACAGAGGGATGCAGTGTGCAACAGGGTTGCTGGAGGGCTGCGCTGGCAACTGATGGCTCAGCCAAACCCGCCGGATGCAGCTAAGCAAACCCTTCTTGAAGAATGCTGTATAGGCTCCACAGATTTGTTTTCTCCTCAGATCGAATTAATAAAATAGCCAAGAAGAATGAAAGATGGCACAGAAGCCACGGAATCAGTAAGCTGTTAGGCAGCAGAAAACTCAGGGAATGCATTTAGAAATCTGCACAAATAATTAAAGGTGGTTGCATCTTTTCTGACTCTATTAAATCAGGTATTCAATTTTATGTAAAACCATAAACTAAGCCAAAGGTAAAACCAGCTGTCTTCTCTGCATATTCACAGCAGAGAAGATAGAAAATGCAAGTCCCAAACTGCCGGAAGGGACTATAAACAAAGCATCTCCAATTCCCCATCGATCAGGAGTAATTGAGCTGTGGGTTTATGCAGTTTTCATGTAAAAAGCTGGCACTATTCCTAAATACCTGTCCTGCGGTGCCAGCTTGGGATCCAGGGCTCCTCCTGTCCTTTCCAGTTAGCAAAGCTCTTGCAGTTCGTCCTTGTGAACAAATTCCGCACTAACATTTGTTAATGGTAATGCACAAGCAAAGTAGTTTGAATACTTTCTTTCCTGGCCAGCTTAGTGATTATGTCTGCTGCTCAAAGAAATAAGCTAATATCCACTTTTTATTCCCAGCAAGCCTTCAGCTCAGTATAAATCACATATTTGGGATGTGCAGCGCTCTTTTGCTGTTATTTTACTATATTGCTTGGAGACATTGGTTATTGCAACATCTGCAAAAGGAGGTCAGTAAGTTTGGTTATCAGTTCGACCATCTTAGCAGGTAGGAGAAGAGCAGTAGCTGCTACTGCCTGGCCAATTGCTGCTGCCTTTCTCTGTAATAAAGCTTCCTACGAGCAGTCTGTTGTAAATTAACTGGTCATCCATCATGCAGCAGCTTTCCGCTGGGCAGGCAATTAATGGTGCAATCAATGAAATCTCCTCAATTTAGCTGTGACCTCTGAAGGCTGATCTGCCAACTTAATGCTCGGAGGCTGAGCGCTGCTGAGCGAGCCTTGCAGGCTTTCCTCGACGCTCTTACTAGTGCAGCGTGCACGGATTGCATAGCAAAACCCCCGAGATGTTTCCAAAGCCAGTATTAATCTGGACAGTTTAGGGAAACTGGTCTTCAGATCCATTTTATTTAAAGAAATAAGTTAGCAGGCTCTTTTGCTGGTTGTTAGCTTTGAGTGCGCAATCACAGGCAGGGGCGCTCACGCTTCTACAGCATCTGCTGCAAGAGAGCCCTGACCCTGGCCAAGGCCTGTAGCATTGCCATGAGCATCAAAACAATAGGATACATTTTTATTATTATTATTGTGGTTGTAGTAAAAGGGACGTTTCACAATTGGGTGGAATGTTTGCCCACTGAAATGTGGGAGATAATTGATGGGCTGGTGGCCTGATCCATCCATCCCTGCTCGCAGGAGGCCGGTCCTCCCCAGTGCTCAGTATTTGCCATCTGGCGCTTCTTCCCTGGGCCCTGAAGTATTTCGGCATCGGCCTTCTCACTCCACCAAGGAAAATGATTCCAAGAATTGCATTAATCTGAACTGCAGTGTAATTTTGGTTCAGAGCTCCTTGATCAGCAAGAGCTAAAGCCCCTCTGGTTTCTAACTGTGCTTGCTCAGTGTTTTGTATGTAAAACAGGTAGTCCTTGAGGGATAATACTTAGTTACTTTTCCAGATGCTGCTATATGCATTTTCCCCTATCAGCTGAGCTCGAGCAGACTATTCGCTATCTCCAGGGCCAGTGTTAAACGCACCAGCATGAGCTGCCAATAAATAATGCAAAAGATTCCCCCAGCCAGGACTTTTTCTTCTATTAGTAAGGGGAAAAATACCAGGCTTTGGGTAGCATGGGAGCAGCCGAAAGTTTTAACCTCCTAGGTTTTTTTGCAGATGTTTGGTTTTTTTTTTTAATCCCAGGTGCCGTGGGTGAGATTTGCCTAGGTCTAAACCTTCTCCCTTTTTGTGTCCTTCGTCGCAACCCCCCCCAAAGTCACCTTGTCCCTGTGAAAACTGCATCCTGCAAACATCTCCCTTCCCTCCTGCTGGTTTCTTCTCTATTTAACCAGGTGCAGCTGAAGCACTCTCGCAAGAGCTGATTTTCCTCACAATAACCAGAGTATTCACGTAGGTTTTGTTATGGCCTGGCTCACAGCCTTCGAAAGCCTGTTGAGTTGTGTTTTAGGTGGAAAAGGCCTGATTTTTGGATGGAGCAGCCCTGAGCTGTATGTATGGCTGGTGGCTCTCCTCTGGACCTGTCTGCTCAGGAAAATGGCAGCCCAGCATTCCTAAATTTTGGATATCGGGATCTCCATTGAGATTATGATGTAGCTCCGCTCTGGGCAGCTCGGCGCGCTCCTGCCTTCAAGGGCTGGGTGGCATCCGCACCCAGGAGCAGCAGCGTCTGCTCAGGAGAGGGCATCACTAGACACGAACCGTGACAAGCGTAGAAATCCTTCACGCTCGCCGCGAAGCGCTCTTCATGCTCCCCAAGCACTGTATTTTCCAATAAATATTTGTAATGACAATAGAAATCGGCTGACCTGCTGCTCTCTGGGTTCTCAACTAGGTCAGCTTTTTCTTGTCTGAAAAACATGTTTTTCACATTGCAAACCCACCTTCTTTTGCAGCAGTTGTGATTATTTTTTCATTCACCCGTTCCCCATAAACAGCCATTTCCTACGAACCTGCTTCTTTACAACCCAGAGGCTGCAAAATACAGATGTAAGGAAAAAAAAAAAAACCCCAGCTGGTCCCCACCACCCCCTACAGTTTAATTACTATTTCAGTTCTCCCCTGCAGTGCTGTGTGTTCCCAGGGAGCACACGGGAAATCCTCCACGCGCTGCAGCCCTGCAGATATATATTTCTTTCTTAAAGCTTAGAAGGAAATGAAAATAAATACAACACAGGCTGGGTTTTGCCAAGGCAGAGGGGAGGCTGCATCAGCGAACCCCCAGTCCTTTAGCAAGCGCAGATGAACCCCTTTACCTGCCCTGCCCAGACACCCTCCTGGGTACCTGGGATGCAGTTTTTCCTCTGAGTAAAGAAGGGGAAAGATGAGGAAGAGGAAAAAAAGATGATTTGTCCTCAAGGTGAGTGTGATGGGTGTAAGTAAAAGGAATGAGAATGTGAGAGCAAAGGTTGTGTTGGGCTGTACGCATCAGGGAGAGGGGCCTCGATCGCTCCCTCCACCTCCAGGGCTTGGTGCTGGTGGGGAAAGGATGGCACCTGCGTGGATTTGGAGGAGTTTTTCTGGTACAAGCGGAGTGTGGGTGGCAGTGGGGTGAAATAAGCGGGCAGCCTCGCAACCAGCCCTGCACTAATATTTCCCCTTGTCTTTTCTGCCCATCTCCCGGCTGTGGACCTTCCTGCAGTCACGAGCTGCAGATGTTTGCGTTTGTGATACCGTTGGTGGGGTTTGTAGCTCAGCATGGCAGCGCCCGGGCTGTTGCGCTGGGCTCAAAGTGGAGACCGTGGCTGTAATCGGTGCAGGGAGACGGTGTTTGCTCCTCGCTTTGCATTCCTCCTGGGCAAGCTGTCCTTGACCACCCATGTGTAAATACACTGTAGAACCCAAACCTATTGTATTTCTTATTTTTTGGGTAGCTTTGTGGGATAAGTAGCAGTCATGATGTGCTGCCTGACTGTGTGCGAGCCCATATCTTCAAAGTGTTCAACCAGCTGGTTCTGGGGTGCTGCAAGGCAGGGGGGAGAGATCCCCATCGAGCCTTTAACTCCAGTTCATCACCTTAGAAGACCTCTATTCCCCAAAGCAATGGAAGGCAAGGCTGAATCCCCAAAGCAATGGAAGGCAAGGCTGAATCTCCAAAGCCCGGCAGGTTCTGGTATTGCAGGGTCATCAACTCTCTTGCTTACGGCTGTTGAGCATTTGAGAATACTTCTTGAAGATGGGGCCTGCTTAAATGAAGCAGTGAGACTCACATCGCCGGAGGCTGTCAAAAGACTGAGTGATGGATCTGGTTTCCTGTTCGTCCTTCAGGATTTAATGCTAAAGACATTTAATAGAGCTGGAAAGATCGTCTCCCCTCTCTGTGTACAGTCTGCTGGTGGAACACGGCCCCCAGGCAGATAAAAACTCAACTGCCCCTGGAGCGCAGGAAGAGTGGGATCACCGCCTGATGTTTCCAGGACAACATCTGCATACCAAAGAGGTCAGGAGGAAATTGTATCTGTTGCTCACCTAGGTATGTTACACTGGAGAGGTTAGGTTAGTTGTTTTTTCCCTTCCTCATGAGCATCAATATATGAATACCACTAATAAGGTCAATCAGTTTCCTTGGCAATTGCAGCTACCTGTGATGCACTCCCAGTTAATGAAACACGTGAGTCTTTGTGCTTCTGAGGACACGAGCGGTCCCTGCACGAGCTCAGGAGCCTTCTCCTCCTCTCCTGCTGCTGAAACGAGATGTGCTGAACCATAGGAAGGCGCCGAAATGTTTGTGCCCAAGTGCAAAGTCAGTTGCAGTGCGATAACCCAGTGCGGTTTCATTGCCTGGGGCAGCCTTTGCCCTGGCTGCCTCCCCGGTGTCCTGTTAGTCCCTTGAGTCACTTTTTTGCCTCTCCTCCACAGCAGTTTTGGGTAGGCGTTTGGGCAGTTTTGGGTTGGTGTTTGCAGTCACCTGCTGCTCTTTGCAGGACTGGCGAGCAGCAAAGCACTGCTTTTGGCCAAAGTGGGTTTTGAGCTTCTTGATGTCCTCAACAGTGCTTCCTGTGCCTCCCTCGCTCCCCAGCGCAGTCCCGTGCTTAGGAGTGACCACCACCAGCCCTCTTGCCTACTCATGCTTCCAGCAGTCCCAATGTCCCCCAGGAACATAACCCTCATTTTAAATGAATAATCACCTTCAAAACCCAAACCGGGCTCATGCAAACTCTTCTGAGATAATCCAGCTGGAACGAGCCCTATGCAGCATGTGGCATCAGCCCCTTTTGTGCGTCTCTCATTCCTCGCCTACTGTTTTGATTCCCCTCGGTGTGGGCTCTTCAATCTGCACAGAATGATTTCCAATTACATTTTTGTTGCTGAAGGCATAAATCATCTCCCACAGACTAGTTTCTTTCATGCACAGGCAGAGCTGTGTGTCACTTGTGGAGATAACTAACCAAACCGGGCTTGGATGTTTTATAGACTTTTTATTTTATGGTGGCCATTTCCTCCCCCCTTTGACAACAAATGACCTCAATCAACTTTAATATTCTAACAGCAGTGATTTTCAGTACTTGAATCCTTCTTCTAGGGCCATTTAAAAGCTTCTGACCAGAACAAGCAGCCCAGTGTAGCACGGGGAACATTGATTATGTATGGAGTGAGCTCCAAGCTTGTTTTGATGCTGATGGGCTGAGAAGGGAACCAACCTCAGGCTGCTTTTTTAAAAAAAAACAAAACACAAAAACCCAAAAAAACCAAACAACAAAAAAACAAATCACTTTCCTGAGCCCACAGAATCATCATCCTGAAGTGGAATAAATGGCTAATTGACCTAATCCACACTGGGAGGAAAAGACTGATTAGCTAAAGCCCTCTTGTTTTTATAACTGAGTAATGGTCTCTACTAGACCTGTTGGGTTTTTTTTTTTTCTTTTCCTATGACAGTCAGTAATTTGGTGCAAGCTTCAGCATGCACAAATGTGTCGATAAAAGGTCCTTTCTGGTTATTTCCCTTTCTCAGAAAGGCTAAATCCTCGCTGGGCACAGAGATGCTGGCACAGCCTGTCTCTGCCGGTGGAGCCCAGGGGCTGAAGCAGTGCAGCGCCTGCATGGGGCGAAGGGCTGAGGGATGTGGGGTCTTTCTCTGGAGGCTCCTCCTTTGCAGTGCGGTCCTGGATGACCATGCGAGGGACCCAACCGCAGCATTTCACAGCAGAGGGGGATGGCTGGGACGAGGTGCTCCCAATTTGCAGCATATCCCACGGCAGCATTGGGCACAGGGCCTTACGTTTAGCCCTCTGCAGCTACCAGTAGCGCCGTGCAGAAAGAGCCTGATAAATGCAAAATATGTCCCAGTTGATTGATTGATGTGTTTCACAGCAGGTAGAAGCTCAGCTGGAGGGGAAACGTGGCAGGAGCAACCTCCTGGGTGGTTTGTGTCGGTGAGGGAATTGAGTGTGCAAAGCATCAATAAATGATGCAGCGCTCTAAATGCAAAGTGCCTCTGGTTTATGAATTTGCACGGCTAAACTGGGGGGGGGGGGCAGACGGCTGCTGAGGCCCAGGATGGCCGGTTCCTGTGCAAATACTTAGCAGAAAATAAAAAGCTTGCAGCAAGGAGCTTCTGGTTTAAATAATATAAACAGAGAGAGGGGCCCGAGCTGTGCATAAGAAGGATGGGAGCCCGGTGCTGAGTACTGAGCAAACCAGTGCCTGGCCTCTCATAGAAGAAATTGCTGGAGTTTCTTTTTTGCAGGGAGAAATCTTGATGAAATCCCTGCATGTTAACAACATCCATGAGGGATGTAGTACCGGCACAGCAGGGCAACATGTGCCCGTGGCAGATGAAGTAGTGATGGTGGATTTTCTCATTGCCTGCCCTGGGTGTAGGCACAGGCTCTACGTGCTGCGTATCAGCCTTTCCATAAGAACAAAACATATGTGCCACAGGCTCCATCCCGCAGCCTACCCCAGGCAAGGAGACCCCTGCCTGTGGCTCCTGGGGAGCGGGAGAAGTGCAACCTCCTCCAAGGATGGGCTGATGGTTAGGGCTGCGGCTGGGACCTGGCTAACCTGGTGTATCGCATCTTGCTTAATTTCTATCACTATTAAAGGTACCTTATTAAAGTTGTAGTAATGGTGGAAATAATAGTCCCCAAGTGCTGCAGGAGAGGTCTCCTGTGAGTTAGGACAAACCTGCTCCCACCAGCACGTTGTCTGCCATGTCCTGTGCGAGCCCCTGCCGTGGTTTGCGTGATGGAACAAACATCATATAGAAAGTCCTTGCTGCAAATAAAAAGCCATTTCCTTCAGCGCACTAAGACTGCAACACTGGAGAGAAATACCCTGTGGACCGCTATGCTGTTCTCAGTATTCCTTTCTCCCACATTAGTTTTGCGCACTGGTGATGTTTAAAATTTAACAGATGCTTTTATGATGCTTCTGTGTCCACCTTGTGCCCACCCTGCAGAATCCAGTCCATAAACTGGGCTATTTATTTCTCCAGCCAGCTACAGCAACCCCTTTTTTTTTTTTTTTTTAGCACCCTGAAGAACCCAGACCTGCAGTGCTTAGCACTGGGTTTTGCTGGGGTGCTCTGGGCTGCCAGCTGGGCACTTCAATGTGTACAGAGGAAAAATTCAACACCGGGTCTTTATTAAACATTGTCATTTATTTTGATTACGGATAGCTCCTTTATTTCAAACAGAACAGTTTATTCACTGGAAAGTTTTTTTTCATGCCTGTTGGAAAGAGTTAGCGTTAAAAAAAAAAGGAAAAAGGCTTGGATACATGCAAATCATACTGAACAGCGCCAAATGTATTAAAACGAGTAGCAGAGTTTCTTCTAAGTTATCTACTTGCGTACAGAGGAGAAACAACAACCGACAGCATGAAGCCCCTCTGGAAAAAAGCTTCCCAGTGCAGTGATATTAAATGAACAGAGCCAAAATGACAACCAAAAAGTGCGGCTGCGTTTGCACCCAGAAGCAGCAAAGCCAGAGGGTCACTGCTGCGAGCCAGGAAAACGATGCTGTAAAGCTGCTCAGGGATGGATTTTGAACAGAAAGAAAGGGGCTCCCTCTTAGCAAAAGGAGTCATGTTTGGTCCTTTGAATGTAAGGGAGAGGAAGTTTTTCACACTTTTCTGCCCTCCCGCAGGTTTAGGATCAAATGAAATTCTAGTTCAAAAGCCAAAGAAGTGCCCATTCCAGTGCTGCTGCTCCGGGGTGATCCATTTTCCATCAAAAATAAAATAAAATCAAAACCACGTCTCTTTTAGAAAAATAACCCAAAACAACATTTTAGAAACAAAGCACTTCTGGTCAGGGGGGACAATGGACACAGCAGTGACCCAACCGCCTTTCTGAGGCTTTAGACCTCCAGCCGGCTGTGTCCACCCAGCCCTCAGTGGCAGTGATACGGGGATGAACCCCAGGATTATTTTTTCTTTTATAAGTCTTCAGTATTGTGGTCTCTTTTGTCAGCAACAGCAATCAGCCTGAGCTGAGCCCCGGCTCCAGATTTTGCAGATTGATCCCCAAAGTGGCTCAAATACTCTTGGCGTTGCTGGTGCAAGCTCCAGGTACCACATTAAAAGCTCTGGAGTACAGCAGCGCGGCTGGTGGGAAACTGGACTTGACATCTGAATAAATACCGGGCAGGCACAAATGCCAGCCTGATTTCGGTAAGGCTGGAGGGCGAGAGCAGCGTCCAGGCACGCAGCGGGCTGGGATTTAGCTCCACAGTGGGAAAGCAAAGGTCTCCCTTTGGGCTGGCTCACAATATTAAGAGAAACACCCCTGGTTAGTGTGTGATCAGACTTTTGGTGTATCTATCTCAGCAGATGTGCTGTTCACCAGCAACTCCTGAAGTCAGGCTTGGAAAGGATTTCAGGTTTATCTCGGCGGCAGCCCTCTTTGGGGTGACTGCTGTCTGTCCATCACGCGCAGGAGAGCTGCTGGGGTCTGGCTAGATCCAGCGCTAAGGAAAGGGAGCCCTTCCCTGCAAAGTCTGGGCACCTTTCTTCTCCCCTTTTGTGCTCTTCTAAGGGCCTCATATTACACCACCTTGGAGATGCATTTTTGAGAGGTTAAAAAGCATAGCACATCTCTAATGTTTAAAAATACCCGGCCAGCTTTTATAAAATACAAGTGTTCAACGCTATCACCTTTATGTGTTCTTCGAAAACAAAAAGTTGACATTCATCGTATGGGAGGAAGGCAGCAGTCCAGACTCCTGAAGCAGCCCACCGCGTGAGTTGACCCTCCACGACCTCCAGTGCTGAGGTCTCGGTTTTAAGTCATCCTTGCTCCACGCGCCCACCGGAGCTGGACATCATGTCTGTGGTGTCGCAGCCCCTTGCTCCGAGTTGGGGAGCTCCCCAGCCTCGACTGTTCTGTCCGTCTGCTGCAAGCCTATGTTGTCTGTCTTGCCTGGTCCAGCTTGCAGGTCCTCCTGGCTCTCGGCCAGGCCATCTTGGCCCTCCAAATCGCTTACCTGACCCTCGCCGAACTCCAGAATGGTTGGCAAGTTGCCTTGCTTTGGGCATCGTCTCTTTAGGCTGACCAAGAAGGGTTGCGGCAAGGAGAAGATGTCCACGTTGTTGCCAAGGTCGATCCAGGTGACGCTGGGGAACTTCTTGGGGTCCTTCAGGGTTTCGGTGAGGTCCCGTAGGATGGCTTTGGTCAGCCGGTTGCCGTTGAGGGAGAGGGTGGTGAGGTGGGGCAGCACGCAGAGCGCCGGCAGCAGCTGCAGCAGCATGTCGTCCGTCAGCTCCGTGAAGCACAGCTCCACCGTGTCGATGTGCTCCGAGCTGTGCTGGAGGTAGGACGTGACGCGGTCCAAGTCTTTCAGCGTCAGCGGGATGCCTGACAAGTCCACTGTGTTGTCCTGAGGCTTCCCCATCAGGACAGCTTTCAAGCTGCAGGGGAAGAAAAGGAGAGGGACGTTAATGTGGGGGGATGTCTGCTTGGTGGCATCACTTTGGGCTCTCTGGCTGCTCTCAGGGAGGGGAAAGAACATGAGTTATGTAGGTAGGATGTTTGACTGGGGCTAACCAGCTCTTCTGTAGAGGCCAGGAGTATGTCTGTGCAGTTGTGGGGGGGTTCAGAGAGATGTTTCAAGTCTGTTTATTGATAGAAGATGGCCAGAAACAAGGAGACCATATTAAAAAAACATAATTCAGAAAGAGTGCACAGTTCTTTTCTACAGCCACTGCAAAACCCTGGAATAAAGAGGCTATCCTGCTGCTCTTAAAGGTGCAAAAAAGGGTGAGGAAGCCCTTGATTGGGTGGACAGGGATTGCTGGTGCTGGTGTAACTTCTTCCACTGCTGCTTATGAAACTCTTTGAGCAGGAGGACACTTGTTTGTCCTCTCAGCTGTACAGGTGGGAAACTGAGCCCCAAGCCAGAACGACTTCAGCCCAAGGCAGCAAATGTAAGATAGAAACCTCCAGGGTTGGGTGATTTGATCTAGTATTTCCATTGTGTAAGACCTATTATGTCTCCTCATTCTAGCTGCCGAGGAGATGAGCACTATGGAGAAATCCTTAGATAAATAAATTAATTCTCACAATGGCCCTACAGAGACTCATTAGCATGAGCTAGACTGGAGTTTCACAGGTCAATTTATCTTCTAAAGCAAATCAAAGAACACATCTACAATGAGGACCTGTCGGTAGACTAGCGCTGCTGAGGACTTTTTGCTAATGAATTATTCTGAGTGAATTAGGAGGTGGAAGGAGCCTCATGCATGCTAATTGCTCATGTCAACTTGGTGAGCACACATGTCTCATCTGCTGTGGTGGCACAGGCGTCAGCCTCACGCCAAACCAGCCAGCTGCAGAAATGCTTTTGCCTTTCATTACAGCCTGAGCCGGGGAATGGTTCTGCTCAGCACCTGTTGGTTTTTCTCGCTGAAAATGCAAACCAGCACTAACACTGCTTTTCTTAGCCGCCGAGCAATGCCCACCACCTCCGCTGCACAGATGCTCAAGTGCGTCTGCTCCAGTGCCAACGCACCTTGTTTGAAATTTGTATTGCATGGCACGGTAAGAGGTTTTATGGCTCGTCCCACAATGTGTCCCCCAAGCCGTGAGCTGTTTGTGACCCGGGGGTGGGTGCAGGCAGCTGGGAAGCGTTGGGCTTTTCCCCTGAGGAGTTACAGAAGTAACACAACTAGAGTTGTACATTGTGATGAGCTTTAATTCGTAAATAAAGCACATCATAGACAGACAACCTTGTAAGGTGTTGTGAGATCCCCGCTAGACTTTGGGGGAATAACTTAGTATAGAGGCAGGGTGGAAGGAAATGAAGGTTATTTGTAAGCACCAAAGCATTTTATTGTTGACTGATCAATACCCGTGTTCACCACTGGGGTATGAGGAGTTTGCCATGGCCACTTGATGTACTGGAGACCTGCAAGCCATGGAGGAGTGACATTCCTGCAGTTCCTATAGAAATAAACCCCCCAAAATGCATGGGGCTCTGTGTGTGTGTACTTTCCAAAATCATCATCACCACCAGAATAACTTTCCTGAATAATCACAAGAAGGCTGAAATTGCTACGACCCACAGTTAAAGAGTTTGCTCCAAGCCCGCGTGTCTCGAGGTGTTGAGAAAGGGCCAGGGAGAGCAGAAAGCCTGGACCAACCCAGCAGCAGAAGGGGATGTGCCGTGCGGTGTCCTCCCCGTGAAGGACGGCACTTGCAATGCATGTGTGCATGGGTGTGAGCTAAGTGCTCTAGTGGGACTGAGTATCTGTAGTCACCAGGAGGGCAATAAGATTTGGGAGCGTGGGGCTTGTACAAGGTATCGTGAATGTAGGGATGATGATCTGCCATGCGTGTCTGCTCTGCCGAAGGTACAGAGCTATTTGCAGTGCCTTACCTGTCGGCCTTTCACCGCCGTGTGGAATATTAACTGCCTGCCTGTAAGCAGCGATTTCCAAATCGCCACAGGAGGCCACCTTGTTTGGTGGGGCGATGCAGCTGATGCAGTCAGCAGGGCAGCTACCGTAACAGGACTTGTCTTAGTTTTAGCCGCAGATAGAGAACAAGCTGTGTGGCGGGGCTGCCCTGATGTCCTGCCTGCCATCAGATACATGCCTAGGCACCGGTTGAGAAAGCAAACGCCTTCACACTTGGAGTTAACCTGTTGGCCAGATAACATAAAGCTGTGGAGGACTTGGGGCCAAGATGCTGCTCTGCTGTCTCCTCTGGGCATGTTTTTCCAAGCTGCTCATCGGAGCTGGCTGCCCAGAGACTATTATTTCAAACAAGGGGAACAAAGAGAGCTTTTCTCCAAAGGTCCATGCCCACAGGTTGTGTCCCAGTTAACAAGGGTCTCCAAATCCAGAGCTACTCTTCTGCTCTCTTGAATAACACAATAGCCACGAACTGGGTGCCCATGGCCACAGGTTGGCTATGAGTCAGCCGGGCTGGGGTGAGAGCAGACAAACTCCTGAGTGCTGTTTTTAGACCAGACACATCTCACAAAACCCGACCAGCTTGTGATGGGGGGGGGACTGGGAGGGGTGAAAAATCTCTTTTAGAGTTCCCTCGGTGATGCTGGATTATGCTCCACGGTCTGCTTAGCAGTACTTTGTTCTTGCTCCTCCTTTGAAGATCTTATTACAAGGAAGAAATGGATGCAGATAAGCACTGGGATTAAAGTCAACTTCCATCTAGAGGCTTGGCTAAACACTAGGAAAACAAACTCTCTTCCCAGTTTCAATTTGCAGTTAAACCGTGGCTTTCTGATATGGCACCGTGGCAGAAAGGGTGGTAATTTCACAGACCTTCCTGAGCTCGAGTAGGTACCAAAATCGGAGCTGGATGCAACAACCATGCAAAAGGCCTTGATCATCACCTGGCTCTAGGATTGCAGTCATTTCACGTGAACTAATGTTTTTTCGGGGAACACTCCATAGGAAAGAACTAAATTTGTTTTTTTTTTTTTTCTTTGTAGTTCCCTGAGCCCTTTACAGGCTCACGTGGCCCAGTGCAACCCACCCGCTCTAATAGAAAGGCATCTAATCTGAATTTCACCTAAACGAGGTTGTGCAATGTTAAGGTGTCCTTAAGGAAATCAATTTTCTCCCCCCTTCATGCCCCAGAAACTGCTGAGCTGCTCTGTGTGTGCTTTTTGGGGATTTTATGTTTGACAAGAGGAGTTTGTCCCAGCTGCGGACACTGCTGCCAGGGGGACACTGCTGTGGGCTGGAGCAGACTCAAGCCAGGCGGGATGGGAGAGACCAGGAAGGGCATTGGAGGATCTAGGGAAGATGTTGAGTCTTCCCCAAAAATGCTTGAATGGCACTAGACCACGTGGCAGCTGCATGAATTAATTTCTCCTCCTTAAAAGCGTGGGTTTGTGCAGCAGTTAGCCAACGTCTTTACCACCATTAAGAAGAGTGATTGACTTAGTAACCTTCTAATTCTAAGCACCCAGGAGACCTGAGGGTAATTTTGATCCATCACCCTGACCGCAGCCCTGGCAAAAGAAAGCGCTGGGACACAGCGCTGGGTGAGCGAGCCGGGGAGCTCAGCAAGCGCTATATCTGCTGTGACCATGCTTGTGCCACAGGTCGGGGCATGGTCTGTCTGGCCCTGGGCTGTGGGAGCTCATCACTGCACAGCAAACCCAGTGGACCTCCATAGGAAGCCACGGGAGATGGGGAGAACGGCAAACATCTGGGATGTCTTGCAGAAATATCGTCTGTCTCTTAATTTGACACTTAGCCCTACCTATGAGGCTGTGCCAGCTCATGAGAAAACATCTTGTCCATTGACGGGGGCGAAGAAAGAATTCATAACGGAGTCTCAAGAATAGAAATCAGGAGAAAGGGGACATATCCAGCACGGTTAGGTAGGACTCAGAGGAGATTGGTCACCACAGGAGGGGCAAAAGCTACAGGAGCAAAGCAGCTGATGCAAAACAGCTGGAGGCAGAGGGAAAGCCATCTCCTGCATACAGCACCAGGAGCAGAGAAACCAGAGAGCAGCTGGGCTTTTATGGGTGTATTATTTATTTAATATTTATTTAATATGTGGTTTCACTTCTCCAGCTCAGATGAAATGCAAGAGGGTCGTTCCTCTGGCTTTGCAGGAACCGCTTTAGCCAACACAAACTGAAGCCCCAGCACAGAGCTCTGCCCTGCAGGGTCCTACGCAGCCGAGTGGGATTTTTGGGTTAAAACACAGCATCCCTACATAGGCACAGGCAACACAGTGGGAACCGTAAGCACAGCTGCGTGCTCCGAGTCTCTGCGCTTGCTTCGGGCATCCCAGCAAGAGTTGTGGTCTGAAGAGAAGAAACCAAACCAGCCTGATGGCTGAGCTGCCCTTCACTAAGTGACTTTACTGTGGGCTAAGTGCGCTGGGGCTTTACCCATGAACAGACGCCCAAGCCTATAATAAACCACGGCAGGCTCTGGAACTGTGATTTAGGCCCATTCAAAGGCATATAAATCTGATTGGAAACATTTTTTTTGCAAAATTGATTGGGAACAAGATATTTTTTTTTTAAACAAGTCTTGGATCATTAAGTGACTTATTACACACATCAGCCAACGGTCGGGTTGGGGTGGGAGGAAAGGCTAACGAGACCGGCTGCTAGCGTTTATTATTATCTGCACGTTTCAGTTGCTGGTTTGCCCTGGGAAAGATTATTCGCGCAGGCTGCTTAGCAAAAGGCTGGCCAGACAATTTCTACAATTTTAATCTTTGTTTTAATTTTGGTGCCTTCGTGCAACAGTGCAATTAGCACTTTCCCATCTGGGCTCCTCTCAGCCGCAAGACGTGGTGGAGCTGGGACGCATCTGCTACACCCCTCTACGGCACCTTAAAGCTATACGTATCACCAAAACTTGCGCTGCAAAGTGGAGAGGCGCGTGATGGATAATGCTGCTGGTTATTGAATTTATTCCATGCTGTGAGCTGGGCCATGCAAAGGGGCTGGAGGAAGAGTCAGTCAGAGCTTGGGCTTGGTCCCTCATCCCCTTCCCCTGCCGTCACCATCAAGCCTGGCTCTGCAAGAGGGCAAAGCTGGTAGCCCTGTCTAACCCACGGCAATTACTAACTTGGTCTTTGTTTTTCATGCAGGTGCAGCTGTAGGCAAAGAGCTACCCAGCCTGAAACCAGCCAGAGAAAAGTTATGTCAGTGAATTGATGCAAATCCCCTTGGCCTTAGGTAAGATCCTGAGCTGCTCCTCCACAGGGATGTGTTTTAAATCAAAATTGCCAGGGTGGACCTAAGTGTCGGTCATCAAAAGAGTTGAGCCCTCACTTTAACAGTGTTAGATTAGTCCTAAAGCTTATTTAACACACAAAAATAGCTCAAAATTTCTAGAAGCAATCAGCTCTGGAAGCTCTAGTAGAAATAACTTACCTAAGTGGGGGATCAGTCCTCGAGCACACCTCGGTAGTAGGAGAACAAGAGGGCTTTTAAAAAAAGTTACAAAACTACTGATGTTTTTCCTTGTTTAATATAAGAGGGTTTTTTGGATTTATTTTTTCTTTCCTTTTTTTTTTTATGGCAAGACAGATCATACAGTGCAAAACCTCTTATTAAATGATCGGTGCCGAGCTCCAGTGAATAGGTCAATAATATCCTGGTGCTTAACACATCTGGACTCTCACTAAACTCTCCTGTGCCTCGGGGACCCATTTCACTGCGGCGGTGGCACTTCTATTAGCGACACTTCGTGGTTTGCTGGGTTAGCTGGAACCTCAAACAAACCCCTCCGCAGTAATTTAGCAAGATCTATACTTATCCCTTTACAAGGTCTCATTTAACCTGTATGTGGGCAGAAAGACAGCTGTTAATGTGACGTGGTTCTCTCTACTGGTAATTTTTTGGCAGCACGGGGAAAGAAACCAATGAAATAGTATATTTATTATTTAAAAAAAAATAAATTGATCTTCATATGTTGGCAGCTACTTCTCTCCCATATGTACCGCTGCATCATTTTTTGGAAGCAGCCCCGGCGAGTGAGGTGTAGTGAGGCTGGGGCCAGAGCGATGGCTCGGTAACAAGCTCTTCCCACCTAAACTAAAAAAACCCCAAACCTAAACTACTCTTGTCTTGCTGTCTGAGAGCCTAAAGCCGATTACACTGGGATCTCACCGTCAAATAAAGCACATAGTATCCCTGCAAATAAGTGATAACCATCTAAAAGCATGGCTAAAGTAAGCATTCAGGGGTTGAGCTTTGTTTTATCCAGCATGGCTATCCCCTGCACGGAACGATGCTGTCCCCCTGCCTTCGTGTAACTTCTCGTGGGACTTCTAGTATGGCTTTAATTTAGCAAAACCAAGAAGATAACAAAGGGGGAATGGGGATAACTTCAGGGCAGCTCTTTTTTTGTCGTTGTTTTGTTTTTAGCTGCTTTCAATATTGCTTCACATTTGGTTTGGTGTGTTTTTTTTCCTCGGAGCACGCATACAGTTTGTGCCTGCAAGTAAAAGAGAATTTCTCACTAGGGCTCTATCCTTTTCCCCTTGCAAGGGATTTAGCTGATACCTACTGAAACGCATTGATTATCTTGTACAAATAGCCTTTTCACCCTGACGATCTGCAGTCTATATCACAGGCGGAGGAAATCTCCTGAATCACTGGGGCAGAGCAGCCCTCTGCTTGTGCTGGGGGATGGTTCTGCTCTTCTGCAGCAGCCTACGCTCAAGCTGTCCCTCGGGAAACAAACAAACAAACCCCAAACATGATTTAATAAAAATAGTTCTGTGGATATTCTGAACCATCTCATGGAAATGAGGAGGATATTATGTTAACAAACAGCTGTAAAAACTTTTATCCCTGCCATAAAGCTTGCCACAGAATGGCCCCAAATCTCTGTAGGAAGATCTTACCATTAAACAAATCCCTATGAGGTTTAGCGGAGGATCAGTTACACCCACTTGGTTTCATCCTCCCATTTTATGAGGATATTCCATAGGGGAAGACACAGATATTTTTTTTTTTTTTCCTCCCAGCTGGAAAAAGTATATGGGGTTTTGACCAATGTAATGATAGGATGGGATATACAACCATGCACTAAATAATGCTTTGGCAGGATGCCGATTTATATATACTCATGCCATTTTGCGTGTAGCATTGAATCAGACCAGAAAATGTTCCCATGAACAAGAATATTGATGTTTAGATCAAAGAGAATTAAAAGAAAGGGATTTCCTCTTGGTTTAAATTCATGACATTTCCCTAAAGCACCGCACAAATCGGGACACGAGACGCCGATGTGTCATGTAATAAAGTGTAATTGGGCTATTGAGCCACTTCCTTGGAGGGCAAAGGAATAGCTCAAGGCAAATGAAGAAGAGGCAGCCCCACAGAGTGAAGAACTACAGTAGGACATTTGTATGATATCACTGGTAAGAAAACTATTTACAGAAATGTCAGCAGAATATTATTGAACATAATGAGTAATCAGAAAAAAAGGTAAAGTCTTGAGATAAAAGACTTGTCCTGGAATACTGGTGGTATCAAAGATGATAAGTATTAAACAGCTTTTTCAAAGTCATGATGTCAGTCGTACACTGGAGTAGATATTTGGGAAATGGAGGGAAGGAATACAAATAAATGAGTGTACTTTGTTAGTAAT
Organism: Pluvialis apricaria; assembly: GCA_017639485.1. Lineage (NCBI taxonomy): Eukaryota > Metazoa > Chordata > Aves > Charadriiformes > Charadriidae > Pluvialis > Pluvialis apricaria. The sequence goes on from CM030024.1 coordinate 6,765,170, forward strand.
AACGTTGACAAAAGTCTTACGCTCCCCTAGCCTGAACAGAGCCAAGCAAAAATAATTTAGCTTAAATGAGGAATGTGACTGAGGTGTATGTAATAGTATACGTTATATATTATTATATATTATATACTATGCATATAATGTATATATAATTATAAGGATAAAAAAAACAGAGAAGATAGGAATAGACTGCTCTTTCTTTGTCTCTCTCAATGCATGAACCAAGGGACACCCCCTGATGCTGAAAGACTAAACTCTCAGGGGATAAAAGGAAGGCGCGTGTACACAGAGCTCAAATTAACCTCCTAGCTCCAGCCACGGGATGTCACCGACATCAAGGGCTTTGTGGGAGGTCCAAAGCGGACATGGCACTGCTGTGGCTGATAACATCAAAAGTCATGTTAGGATTTAAAAAAAAAAAGAAATAAAAAATTGGCTGGGCTTATGTCCTGGAGCAAAATTGTAGAAATTCTGTAATTGACCACTACACAGCCCTTTCGCTTCAGCGCCAGGAGCCTGGGGAAGGGCTGGGGGTTTGATCCCACGCGAGCAGCCTGCTGCTGAACAGCAACGGCCGTGGGACCCCGAGAGGCACTGGCTGGTCCAAAGGCTGTGTCAGGAGGCTGGGAGGGATATAAAAATACACACGCAAGTGCCTGTGTGGGTGCGTTTTGCAGCTGCTCTTTATTTAAAATAGAGAGAGGCATTACAGTCCCAGAGCAAAATGCTTCTACCGACGCCAGCAGCAAGGAAAGAACTCTATTTCCCAAGTTAAGTTCAAAAAAAATCCTTTTAAGAGGTTTGTGATGCTGCCTGGTTCAATGCTTTCCTTCCTTTTTTCTTTCTTTTGTTTAAAAAAACCCCAAACCAACCCAACCCATCAAAACATGAAAGGTGAAATCCAAAAATAACATCGACGGAGCCCAGCTCAGAACTGGAGTTGCCAAATTCTCCAAAATTTGGAGACACGCAGTTCCTACATTGGCCCACCACAGCCCATGCTCACCTTTTACTTCATTCTGAAGATTTATTTGTCAACATTCCAGCATATGTGTGTGTGTGTGTGTGCTGTTGTGATTAGTCATTAGCTGGTTTAGCCTGTTGTTTACTGCCACAAGAAGGTTTAGAGGATTATTAACAACGTAGTTTAAAGTCTCTGTTTTTCACTGCCTTTACAAATGAATAGTTTGGAAAGCTTTCACTCCTCTTCTTAAGACAGCTTCAGGGTAAAAGAGGATTTTTAAATATATAAATACAAAAATATGTAACTTTAAAGCCCCTTAGCTTACCAATAAACACATAAGAAATTCCTAAGTCTTTGCTGTTAAGAGGGAAAGTACCAGTGTGGATTAGCTATTTTGGTCTCTTCTTGTTCCAAGAGCCTTCCCAGTTTTGCTAAGGTTTGCAGTTTTCACATCATAAAGTCCAGACATCCCCGTTGTTCACTTCCTTACCCCGCTATCAACATCCCAGGCCACTCCTCCAGCGAGTGCCGTCTGATTTGGGGGGGGCGTAGGAAGGGCAGATCGCTCAGCCTGGAGCACATCATCCGGGAGCTTTGCTCCTAAATTTTCACCCTGACATGTGACATCAAAATTAACTTTATTATGACCATTTATAAAATAATTACGGCTGCTGGGAATGCTTTATGGGAATCACATCACCTAACATCCCTAAACAGGACCTCCTACTGCCATTGCAAGACCAAACACGGGGCTGTTTCTCAGATCTACCACAGCAATTTTTAAGCATCTTGTTAAGAGCATACCTGGAGGGAATGCTAAATTTTTCCTCTCCGTTTTCCTCTTGCAGAGGATCCCCAACGTTGCATGCTGCTGGTCGCTGTGTGTGTGATGCTTGCAGCAATCCCTCCCCTGCATGCCCAAGCGCACGGGCTGCTCCAGGAATAGCTCTTTGTTTACACGTCTTTCCTTTCCAAATCCCACTGAATTTTCTTTGGCTCCTCACCAAGCTACACAGGCCCGTTCCTCCCCTATTCCAGGCACAAAGCTTGGTAAGTGCATGGGATATTTGATGGGAAGAGCAATTTCTGTGCACCCAAGAGCATCCCCTGCACCAGGAGAACTGACACGAGCCTCGCAGCTTCGGCCATGGTGTGGTAATGGGAGGACAGTTGGCAACAGAAAGATCTTGATCAATAAATCCCTCCCATCATGGTGAGCTAAAGTCAAGCACCTTTGATTTATATTTCTTTACTAAATTACTCCATGCGTGTGTAACGTCTCCGCAGACATATTAAATTATAAAAGCCTGTGACACAAATAACAAGAAAAAGAAATTTTTATCCCTGGATGAGTGCTGACCCTTTCCACCAGCCTCAACTCCTTCATCCCAACCCGTCTGACGAAGAGCCATCCACTAGAGAGCAGTGTCACCCAGCCCTTCGTGCCTAAAAGCCAGCACATCACCCCAAACCCAGGTCAGGAGGGACACAGCTTACAAACGACACCTTGCAGCTGGGTTCCCACCTTGCAGGGGACACGCACACTGTGTCATCCCTGGTGTGGTGAAGGGATGAGATGTCACCGTGCCATCAGATGTCCTACTCACAGCACAGCCCTTGGCTCTTCTGCTGGGTATGTCACACGGGCTGAGTTATCTGAGAGCTGATGGTGGCTTTGGACAGCTGTGCTCAGACTTTGAAGATCCAGATCCAGCTCTAAATGCACCTAAGCACCCTGATATTCAAAATAATATGTGTGTGTGGAGGAAGGAATCCAATTTTAGGTGCAGCATCTCTTTGGGGAGAAACAAAGCACAGAAGAAGAAGAAGAACAGAAGAAACAGAGAAGAGTCTCTGTTTGGGGCTGGGTGGATTAATTTACTTTAACATCTCCCAAAACGCCTCTAATTCTACCCTAGAGCATCTTTCCAAGGAAGGGAAATAAAGGACATAAATTTTCTTTGCATTAAGCATTTTGGCAATGCGGTATTTAGTCCCTTTCTAAGGCTGACATGCCTCAACCTTGTGCTAGCATTGAGGAGACGGGAAATCAAGGGGAAGGCAGGTGAGGCAGCTCAGGCAAAAACTGCAGGCAGGGACTGGCTTCTGCACTGTCTTTCATGGGCACATGGGCTGTGGGAAGTGTGAAGGCTGCATTGATTTTGGAAGCTGAGAAGAAAAATATCACCACACAAAAAGTTACCAGCCACATTGAACAAGTTACTGAAATGAATTTAAGAGGGGAAAAGAAATGTGCAGTGTTTTTGGTTTTCAGCCCAAACCACATAAATTTGACCCACTAACACCGGCCAAGTGGAAGTCACAGATCCATTAGGCATGAACTCAAGGAACGTTCATCTGGGTCCAACTGCTGGGGCTCACGCCCAGGCTGCTGGAGGAGCAGCTGCACGTGGTGGGTATTTGGTGACTTATAGCCCTACGATGGCAACCCCTAGGGAAGGTCCAGTGGTAAGGTTAAACCAAACAAAAAGTCTGGGCTGGACTGAAACAGCACCTACTCCTTCCCTTGGCCAAGCTCCATCAGCAAACGGCTCTTCCCTGCAGCCTTCAACAGTCTACAGCTGCGAGATTACTGCTGTGTCATAATTTCACGACATCTCTGTGGTATTTAGTAAAAGGACCCAATTAAACCTTTAAAAGCAACAAGCTTCTTGGAAAATGAAGCACTGTTATCCGAAGAAGCAACTTGATAAATATCTCCCGTAGGGATAATTAAGCAGAAGAACTACTTTCATATGCATGCCGCACAGCCAGCTCCTTGTCATGGTCCAGAGCCACGGATTCAAACGTTTAGTGAAGTGATGGTCTTTTCGCTCTGTATGAGAACGACCATTTACATGTTACAAAAAGAGGGATTTTTTTTTCCCAACTTGATTTTAATTTCCTGCTAAACAAAATTCTAAAAATAAGCATTTGGCATCCATCAAAATACTTTGCTCTAATTAGAACTCTATTTAACTTATTGCAAAAAAATGTAAATATCCTGCTGTTGGAGTACTCCGTTTTTTCTATCCCCATCCTCCCCAAAATGAAATGTATTTATATACTCCTTCCTACGATATATTTTGCTCTCAAGAAACCTGCATTTTCCTATAGAGAAGCTGTGCTGGAATATTTCCAACAAACTCCACTCCAGCGTAGTAAGAAACTGCAGCTGACGCCCCATTAATAACATGCATTTGCAGAAAAGGCAATTTGCACAAGTGCCAACAGAAAAACAATCAAGAATTTAAAAGGAAACAACATGTTGGGCTTGTTGCTTCTGTAAATGACCTCCTGGAAGAGAATTGGACCAGAATAAGAAATTGGGCAAGTTTGCATTAAAACAAACAATAGTTTGCAAGAAAATAAACAACATTTTCTTTAAATTCTAACATAGAGGAAAAAGAAGGCTGAAAAGGCTCTTGGAAAGTGACTTTTATGATTGAGTATATTAAATATACCCAAGTAACTATTGGATTTACATAAGCAACTCCCAATTAGAGAGCAAGGAAGCTGATGTGCTCTGGTTTGACTGAGAAAAGGACCTTTGAACTGGGTTGCAGTCCTCAGTGTCCAAAGGAATAAGGCTGTAGGAAGAGAAATCACTAGTAAATTGCTCATAAAAATCTATGATTTGCTGGTATGTTTAAAACAGTTCCAAACCGGTGAGTTGAAAGGAAGAGGAGGAAAAAGGAAAGGGCCAGGGAGGCTGAGAGATGGGGGGCAAGGGGAAGGGGCTGGGATGGTGAGGGATGGGAGACCTGTGGGGATGGATGGAGCACGGCAAGGGGCTCCAGCCCGTTCTCCGAAACCAGGATGGCTGCTTGCTTGAAATCCTTCATTTCAGCCTCTCCCTTTGGTTTCATTACCACTTTGTCTTGTTGCAAGGCATGACCCTGCAAGCAGGCTGGATGGGACCCCCAAGGCGGGCAGGGGGGAAGAACGTGGCTGCTCCCTCTCTGTCCCCCTCGTCACAATTTTAGACAAAAAGAAATTCGTTTTGACGCATCTTGCCTATTCACAGATGAAAGGGGCTGTTGTTAATTATCTCCATCCCTTTCTCTTTATTAGGAGGCAACCGGGGCCCGGGGAAGCTATGGGGTGGGGGGAAACACACGCAGTCAGGCAGGGCGGCGTGAGAGACATCGGCTCCGGTTTACCCCCCAAAATCCACCCACAGCCCTCCAACCTGCCCCTAGTGCTGTCAAACAACAAAAGAAAGCCCAGGAAAAGTTTGCAGGGAATGGCACGTATCAAACCGAACAGGCTTTCGCTGAAGGCTTGAGATTCACGCTTTGCAGAGGCTGTTTGTGTTTCCTGTTCCTTGAAATAAGTTGAATTCCATTAATACAAAGGGGAAGAAAACAGGATTTTTGTTTGGGAGAGGGTGAGGGGAAAAAAGCTTCAACTCTGATCCTCCAGCCCAGTTTTCTCATCAGAAACCAGCCCAAAGATGAAAAAAGAAACCCCTTTCCCAACTGCTCTTCCTGCAATTAGGGAGCGATCAGCTGCCAAAGTGTGCGCCTGGGGCTTCGCTTTCCCTAAACTGTTTATTTTATTGGAGCACAGATCACATTTGGAAAGAGTTTAGGCAGGCAGAGGTCCCCTATTGCCTCTGCTGCTCTGATGAGAGCCAGAGCACGAGACGCAGCCGCCAGCCCGGCTCCCGGGGTCCCTGCTTGTCCCTCGTGCTATGTGGGAAGAGGTCTTCTCCACGGCCAGGAGTTGATATCAGCCCCCGTTTTCCTCTTGCCCTCCCCCAGTCCTCGGCATATCTTCTGTTTCAAGCCAAACCCCTGCCCTTCCCATCACCATCCCGACACCTCCGGTGTCCCAAAGAGAGGGTTTGAATCATGACACGGGTCCTGATGCTCCCGTAGGTGGATCAAAGGGAAACCACCTACTTCTGTTTCAGCCTGACCGCTGACACGTTTCAGACAGATGGTTTTTGGGGGATGCGTACCACCTCCCCCACCCACGGCGGAGGACGGACAAGCCTGCAGCCGTCCCGCAGCTATGGGGCTGGTTTCCTCCGAGGTGACTTTCACCTGATTTTTGGCCTTGTGATCAGTTTTTAATTGTAATTCGCACACCTGCAGAGCCAAAAAATCCTCTGTTCTGTGTGGCTTTCAATAAACTGACGTTACGTTGGCCAAGGAAGCCCTTGTACTGTCACCATCCCGCTTCCCTGCAGGGGCATGCGATACTCACGGAGGGACGAGACCCTGGGGATTAGGCAGTGTTAAGCTAATGAGACCTGACCGGTGTGTGACTGCTTCCCCGAGCCCCTCCCCTGCACCGGGAGATGCAATCTGCTTCACATTAACTTGCGCCGAAAATAATGGGTCCTACTCAGCACAGCAGAACAGAGCGGCCATTGTAACCTCAGCTTTCATCAGCTGAGGAATAACAGGATACAACCTGATCCACTACTAATTCCCTGCTCGTGTCTTCAAAAGAAAAAGGGATGTTTTTTTTGTTGCTTTCTCACATTCTGTTCCAATGAGAAGGTTTAATAGTGCCTTAATAGTACCCCTGTCCTCTCTTTGTAAGTACAGCAGGAAGTTGCTCGATGGAGCAGGGGGTCAAACATGCTTTATTTGCATCCCGTAGGTTCCTTTTCCTGCTGGGCATGGTTTCTCCTGCAGCTTTGCTACCTGCTCATAAACTTATTTCATTTTAACAGAGCCTTTCCACGAGCCCGCGGTCAGCAGAAAGCAGCCGCTACCGTTTCTGGGGCCGCAAAGCCAAACAACAGCAATGACGAAGTGTCTTTAACTGCCCAGAGAACATCCGCTCTTCCTCCAGCACTTCGTTGCTCTTGGCAGATTATTTCCCCGCTAATGTGGGGGATTTCAGCATTCATCTTCCCTAAAAAGATGAAAACCGGGCTAATATCGGAGGTGAAGCTGGGCATAAGAGAAAAGTCATTTCATATGCTGCTCTTTACAGCCAACCATCAGTGCTGCCCACCTCCCCCAGTCCCTGCGGCACTGCAAATTCTTCCGGACAAGCAGGAAAACCACAAAAACCTTCCCGGAATTGTCCCTGACTGGCTGTGTAACCTACTCGCTTTTCTGATAAAAGACAGGCCCCGTTATCGGCTGCATCAATAAAACTACAAACCAATCACCCTCTCCCATTCAGCTTTCCGAACGCAAACATTTTGCCCTTTTTTCTGTTTTCTGTACCCATCAGCAATGAGGTTTAGTGCCGCTGTGCTCCGAGCTGGCTGTTAGAGGGGAATGAGCCGGTGCTGGAGAAATCAGCACAACAACAAATCTTCCCAAGGTAAGTCATTTATCCACATTATGCGAACACACACACACATATATTTTTTCCAAGTCTCCAACTCATCATCTGCAGGCTGATGAGCCACATTTTAGCACTCAGTGGCCAGCATGACCCAATAGCTGATTAAATCAGGGAACGCAGGAGACGCCTTACTCCAGATGGGCACTTCCCTTAGCCAAGATGCTGCCAAGGCATACAGCAAGGTGAGAAGTGACCTTCACGAGAGAGTGAGCGCACGAGGAGGGAGCACACGAGGATGGCTTCCTCCCAAAAAAAACCCCAGCTCCCCAGTTCAGCGCTAATCCTGGACAAAGGGAGGGTGAAACACCTGGAAGAACATATTGCCACCCCAGGCTAAATGTTGCTAGACAAAAGAAATCAGTCTTGGGGCTGAACGCCCCGTTCCTCAGGGACTGGGATGTGTCAAAACACAGGCTGCCGTGCATTGGGAAGATACGCCAAAGCCAAAGCTGAGAACTGAACACGGGCAGGGTCCGCACTCTGCAGTTTGGTCTCCCTCTTCTTGGAGGTGCCAACCAGCTCCTTTTGAGATGCAAAAGATCCTTCTGCACTTTCCTGAGCCCTGCTGGGATGCTTGGCCTGTGGCCGAGGGGCGGCTTTTTTCTCCACCCCATCACCCATGAGCCAAGGGACTACACCACATCTGATCATAGAATAGTCTGGATTGGAAGGGACCTTTAAAGGACATCTAGTCCAACCCCGCTGCAATGAGCAGGGACATCTTCAACTAGATCAGGCTGCTCAGAGCCCCGTCCAACCTGACCTGGGATGGTTCCAGGGATGGGGCATTGACCACCTCTCTGGGCAACAGGTTCCAGTGTTTCACCACCCTCAGTGTAAAAAATTTCTTCCTTATATCAGGTCTAAATCTTCCCTCTTTTAGTTTAATGCCATTACCCCTTGTCCTATCACAACAGGCCCTACTAAAAAGTCTTTCCCCATCTTTCTCATAAGCCCCCTTTAAGTACTGAAAGGCTGCTATAAGGTCTCCCCGGAGCCTTCTCTTCTCCAGGCTGAACAACCCCAACTCTCTCAGCCTGTCCTCATAGCAGAGGTGCTCCAGCCCTCTGGTCATTTTTGTGGCCTCCTCTGGACCCGCTCCAACAGGTCCGTGTCCTTCTTGTGCTGAGGATTCCAGAGCTGGACACAGCATTGCAGGGGGGGGTCTCCTGAGAGCGGAGCAGAGGGGCAGTATCCCCTCCCTCGCCCTGCTGGCCACGCTGCTTTTGATGCAGTCCAGGATGCCGGTGGCTTTCTGGGCTGCAAGCCCGCATTGCCAGCTCATGTCCAGCTTTTTATCCGCCAACACCCCCAAGACCTTCTCGGCAGGGCTGCTCTCCATCCCTAATGACGAAGTGTAAAACTGGAAGGGGATGAGTCAAGTCTGTGTCTGGGTCATCCATGGGGTGAGTGGGGACTTCAGGGCCGGGCTCCCGAGGGACAGATGGAAACGCCTGTTTATAAGCAACCGGATCAACCAGTAGCTGGGCTTGAGACGCAGGAGCCTGTGCCAGGAAAGTTCCAGCCATGCTGGCTGCTGGCGTGTGCGCTCTCTTCATTGCAGTCCTGCTGTGACCTGCACCCAGTTGCTCACATCTCCTTGTGCCCAACTCGTTGCCTTCTCCAGTCTAACACTCCCCGCCTGGGCTCTCCCACTCCTGCCAGCCCCAGAGAAACACACACCAAAAAAAGAAACCCAGATCCAGCCCAAATATACCTCGGTGCCCCTTCGAAATGCTTGATGCCCAGATGCCACCATCCAAAACCTCGGTCCAGCCCTTCCCCTCCCCGTGGCAGCAAGGAGCAGCGGCGCTTCCAGCGCTCTTATCACTGTCCTCTTTCGCGCCGCTATTTTAAAGCATTATTTTCATTCAAAGAGAGCAGCAGCAGGCGCGAGAGGTGGAAACTCGCCCCGACAGTGAGTCAGAGCCTCAAGTCAAAGTGATGGATGAGCTCACTAAACACCTTCATTTACCATCGCTAATGATGCACGATGTGAAAGGGCTTGAAAAAAAAATTTAAAAAGCCTCTATCAAAGCTTCATCATAAAGCTTGATTCTCCTAATTGGGAAATATAGCCGGGGCTGACAGCCACGCTGGGGCTGACTGGTAATTAGATGGGCATCGCTGCTTGGGGGAGCCATGGCTTTCCTGCGAGGTGGCAGGAGACCAGTCCGGTGCGGGAGCAGCCGCTGGGCCCCGGGCAAGGGAGCGAATTGCCCCTCACCGGCTAAAAAAGGGACTAAGGCAGCGGCTGTTTTAGACAAGACAAATAATTACAGGGTGTTTGGAGGACTTCCAAGGCAGGGAGGAAACGCGCGTGTGTGGGGATTCATTATTCCACCAGCTGATTCCCTCATTTAATAACAATTTCTACTAGTTGATTCCCCGCTCCGCAGCCCAAGTTGTGAGGATAGATTTAAATAATCACTGCCATGTGTCAAAAGCCAAACTAATTTCCACTCCCCCCAGCAGCAGAGGAAGTGGAGGAGTAATTACTAAAAATAAAAATAAAAATTAAAGAAATCACAGTTTTCACGGTTGTTTTCAAGCCTTTTCTAATCAGGCACGGGACTAGAAAACATATTCAGGGGACCACAAGCACAAGGAGGTGGGATGGATGTTCCAAGGGGAGGAAAACTACTGGGTTATTCCTTGGTCCAGTTGCAGAAGGGGAGAGGAAGGAGGAGGCGGAGGGTGGGTCAAAAAGGAGGTTTGAAATCACAGGTACTGCCTGTGACTACCTGTAGCTTTTAAGGCTGCAGCAAGAGTGTGAGCAAGCTCAGAAAAGCACGGAGGTAGGAAGGGATGTCCTGCTGCTGTAAGTCACCTCATCCCAGCCCCACTGCCAGATGTTTTTTCTACTTTAAGATATTTTCTAGTACTTCTGGCGGTCAGTTCATTTGCTCAGTGAGGGAACCAGCAAAGGCAATTCAAGCGTTTGTCAGGGTCAATATCCATCAAGTGGGGAAAAAAAAACCCCAGGACTGCACAGTTTGCTTGAATTGTTTTAAATTCTGGAGCAACGCAGATGACTTGTGGAGGGCTCATTTTACAGAGTGAGTCAATGGAAAACCTTAAGCCCCTTCCGACGTGACAGCTTGCCCTGTAGCACTTACCTGGGTGGCATTTCAATATGCATGCATTATTTACAGTTTAGCTCCAACAGCTTAAAAAGTAGGTCTCTGCTAACGCCAACTCCTTCCAACGGAGCAAGGTGTGACGGGGCTGGCATGGCAGCTCGGCCGGCACACGGGAAGCAGCCGCAGCCTCGCCGCGATTAATCACGCAGTTGCAAGGGATAACCTCTCCACCAGCAAAACGACAGCCGCTTGTCCTAGCTCGCCAGCAATTACCCTTCACCTGCACAGAGGAGGGGGACAGACCGACCAAGCCGTGATGCACTGATGCTGAATGACGTGGGTGAAGCCAGGGAGGCAGCTGGTTATGAACCATAAAGGTTTAGTAGTTTGGATGCGTCACCAGAATAGAGACCAGGACCAACACAGGACAGAAACACGGATCATAACTGGGAAGCCTTAGTTGCAGTGCATCTCATTTGAATCTGTTGAATATTATCTGCAGGGATAATAACCACACGTTTGCATTTCCCGTGCTCTGTAACGCTGTAAATGAGAGATCCCTAACGCTTCCCAGCAAAGCACCCAGAACCAGGAGATACCAACCCGAGGACATCGAGCCCCACAGCATGACTCTGACCGTCCTGAGTGATGCTTTAGAGCCGGTGTCAGACACGTAAACCTGCGTCCCAGCCAAAATCAACACCTTCTTTCAAAACATCCTTGCCAAGAGTTATTTCAGGCAAGAGAAATCCCTCTGAAGAGGCACTTGCTGTTGGTAAGCAAAGGGGCACTGTACCCAGCAGCAAACTCTTGGTGGCCAAGGCAAATTCCCTATTTCCAAGTCAAATTACACGAACTCCAACCCCATGTGTCTGAGACGCCAGAACCAGACTTTGCTGCTGAGCCACATTCTCCCAAATAGCCAAACCTGACCACTCGCCCCACTAGCGACCGGCAGCCCCAAACCTCGAGCTGACATTTTCAGATTAGACGGACGCTCATCCCGCCTCGCGTGGCACAAAAATTTCTCTTCCTTTGCAGCCGGTGTCTCTGGCGCTTGTGCTCTGACTGCTGCATCATCACACTCGCCTACATTTTGCTTTCCCCAGATTTGCTGAAAGCTTCCAAATTCACACCCGGACTCAGCCCCTAATAATCTGTTTGCATACCCATGTCACGAGGTCTTGAAAGAGTCCCAAGACAGCCGTGCTACTTTCTGATAAAGCGAGGACACCGTGCTCCCTTCCCATGGCTATGAGCCCTCTGCAAGCAGAAGCACTCTCAGTGCCTCCCCATCAGCTGCCAAAAAGGCTTTTTGGGACATGCAGCGTTGGGATTTGGCCTGTTTAATCAACGAGTCATCTATCCTAAATCTCATCAGTCCACCTATCATCGGAGCCAAAGCAGCGAGCGAATGCTCAGCTTTCCCCCACTCCCTTGCTTCAGCAGAGCGATGCTTGCTGCTAACATGCCAGACGTTTTAGGGGAAACATGGTTCTGGTTGCCCATGGACCTTTTGGCCCCACACTGCTTCAGAAGCTGTGCCAGGTCAGCAGCAAACCAACCCCATACATCAAACCTCAGGACTGCCCTCTTACCTCTTGGGGTTTATCAGCACCGGCGGCAGCAGCTGGAGCTTAAGGCTTGATGCTGCAAAGCACAAACATGCCATAAATGCTCTTGGTGCAGGAGCTGGGATGCACTTTCCTTCTGACAACTCCATTAGATGGGGATGGGATGGGATGGGATGGGATGGGATGGGATGGGATGGAATGGAATGGAATGGAATGGAATGGAATGGAATGGAATGGAATAGAATAGAATAGAATAGAATAGAATAGAATAGAATAGAATAGAATAGAATAGAATAGAATATTTCAGTTGGAAGGTTCCTACAACGATCATCTAGTCCAATTGCTTGACCACTTCAGGGCTGACCAAAAGTTAAAGCATATTATTAAAGGCATTGTCCAAATGCCTCAAACAATGACGGGCTGGGGGCATCGACCACCCCTCTAGGAAGCCTGTACCAGGATTTGAATTCAATAGTCTCCTGTGCAAAGGGGCACAGCATCCCTCGCTCACGCACACAGGTACGGGCGGCTGTGCCTTGTCCCAGCAAACCCTTCCCAGGCAGTGAGGTCGCAGCACCGTGCTCTCCACGGAGCCGTGCCAGCCCTTTTGTAACCCACCGGCCTGCAATAAACAGCCTGATGTATCATCTGATTTCAGCCAGACAACTTTAACTCACTGAGCATCTGGGAAATTTAACCCGTTGCACAAACAGGGCCCCACGGCGAGCGGCCCTTGGCTGGGAATGCTTCGGGCAGTGCCCAGCAACAGTCCCTCCTTCCAGATGCTGCAGCAATATTCAGCAAAAACAACTCATCGCCATCCCAAACTTGCCGATCCGGTGGCCAGATAACCCTCAGCGGAAATGAAGAACAAAACGGGTGATTTCACCACCTGCTTACCCTCCCTGTTTGGTGCATTTCGGGGTGGGCAAAATGCCCACGTTTCCCAGCAAATGCGGGGAGCAGACCCGACAGCTCTCGCCCCAACAGGCGCAGGAGAAACCAAATTTCCCCTGACTATCAGCAGCAAGCAAACAGGATGGCAGCTGCTTTAACTGCCACAAACAGCACGTTGCGGAGTTATTTCTTAATCACAGCCCTGATAAATGTTTGCTCCCCCGGATTTGCAGTGCTTCACCTTCCCCCCCCCACAACAGGCATTTAATTTGCTCGCCGTTTAGTCCTGTTTTCATCGCGCCAAAGGTCATCCCAGCGTCTCTGACTCTTTAAATTCAACAGCAAACATCGCAGCACTTTCCTTTCAAGCCTCTCGGCTTTCCCCGGGAAAGACAGGTCACCCTGTCGTCTGGTGCAGACTGACGTGCGCTGACATGTCGAGGGACCCTGGCAGGGGGACACCCCAGGCTCGGTCGGCATTGGAGCACTTCTCCTCTCTGCAAGGCATCTCAAGGGCTTTTTCTCCCAGGCCGGATCCTGTCTCAGCTCAGTCTCCGCGCAGATTTCCTCTGCGAATGGCACTTTTAACTGTTGAGGGCTCTCCAAAGCACATGAGCAAGCAGAAACAGCCTCCAGCCCTGCTGGAGACAGATGAATCATAGAATGGTTTGGGTTGGAAGGGACCTTGAAGATCATCCAGTTCCACCCCCCTGTCCTGGGCAGGGACACCTCCCACCAGCCCAGGTTGCTCCAAGCCCCGTCCAACCCGGCCTTGAACACCTCCAGGGATGGGGCAGCCACAGCTTCTCTGGGCAACCTGGGCCAGGGGCTCACCACCCTCAGGGCAAAGAATTTCTTCCTAATATCTAATCTAAATCTCCCCTCTTCCAGTTTGAAACTACTACCCCTCATCCTATCACTACATGCCCTTGTAAAAAGTCCCTTTCCAGCCTTCTTGTAGGTCCCCTTCAGATGCTGGAAGGCTGCTATAAGGTCTGCCCAGAGTCTTCTCCAGGGTGAACAACCCCAACTCTCTCAGTCTGTCTTCGTAGGAGAGGTGCTCCAGCCCTCGGATCATCTTTGTGGCCTCCTCTGGACCTGCTCCAACAGGTCCATGCCCTTCTTATGTTGGGGCCTCCAGAGCTGGACGCAATATTCCAGGTGTGGTCTCACCAGAGCAGAGCAGAGGGGCAGAATCCCCTCCCCTTGACCTGCTGGCCATACTTCTGATGCAGCCCGGGATACGGTTGGCCTTCTGGGCTGCGAGCACACATTGTCGGCTCATGTTGAGCTTCTCAACAGATGAAGTGGGCTGAAAAATCCCAGCGATGGAAGGGCGGGCTCGGGACCAAGCACTGGTTGTATTTGGGCTTGCCCTTGAATGGGAGACGGGTTTCTGACCCACGCAGAGGAAGTGATGCAAGCCCAAGCCAAGAAATGATCAGTTCAGCATCATCACTGCGTTATGCTGGTCTGATGGGTTCCCAACTTTGTTTCCTGTTTTTTTCTATGAGGACAGAAGGGCAGGGATGCGTTCGGTGAATTACAGCCTGGAGGGAGCCCTTGCAGCTCTAAGTGAGTGGCGGGATGCTGCAGACCCTGGAAAAATCTCACCTCTGCTGTTGAGAGATATTAGTTGTTTAACTTAAATAAGTAAGTTTTAATTAGAATAAAGTACTTAGCGTTACAATATGGTGTGATTTATGCTGTTTGCCTAGCTTTACTTGGCATGAGCACCTTGATTTGCTGAAGCCTTTAGGCCGCAATAGAGTTAATTTTCTTAGTGATTTTCCTAGCAGCTGGTACAGTGTTGTGTTTAGTCTTTTAGTATGAGGAAAATGTTGATAACACACTGATGTTTTGGTAGCGTTTTTCCCTAAGTCTGGGACTTTTCCATTCCCCATGTCCTGCCAGTGAGCACGGGTGCACAAGAAGTGTAAAGCAGAAGATAAGGAGGTGATAACTTTCAGCAGAGATGGCAAATCAGCAAGATCAGACCAGTCAACGGCCGGCCTGCCTGGACACAGGGAGAGAGAGAATCCAAGATGGTGTCAGGAGACCCCAGACCAAAAATGACCATTGGACAAAAAGACTGTGAAGAGCATGTGAAGGGCAGGTGTATACAGTTGGACTTGATGATCTTAAAGGTGCCTTCCAACCTAGATGATTCTATGACTCCGTAGATTGCAGGGGTATAAATGCCCAGGGATTTCTTTGTTCAAGGTCCCTCTCTGGAGGCACCCAGCCCGGGCTGACCCTGCTGCTGTACCTTTCAATTAAACTATTTATTTTTATAAACTCCAACCCCTGAGACTCTGCTGTGGGAAACCTGGGGTCGAGCCTGAAGAAGGAAAGAGTGCGCCCGAGAATGTGTGTGTGTGGGGGGGGGTGGGGAGTGGAAAGGGGCATCCGTCGGCTCCTGAGGGTCGCCCGCTGCGAAGGGACCCTGGTCCGGGCAGTGCAGGCTGGAGCGGTGACTGTGCGACTCCGGGGATGGTGCGGGAATGCTCGGGCAGTGGCTTCTCCTCTAACACTGCACTAACGCTACTAAGCGTCAACGCAAAAGAATAACCATTCTGGGTCACATCAAGGTCTACCAAGTCCAGATCCTGTGTTTACATGTTAATGTTTAGGTAAAGGATCTAGGGCTTTATTCAGCTATTCCTCCCTGGCAAATCCTCCCAGCTTCCCATGCTTTAGAGACATCTCGAGCCAGAGGTTGAGCCTAAACTATGGTGTTTAATGGCCACTGATGAAGCTGTCCTTAATTGCTTTCTGAACGCCCTGTGCTTTTTGGCCCTTCAAAGTCATTCAATAGGGAGAGCCGGGTGAAAAAGCAGTTCCCTCTGTTTGTTTCCAGCCTGCTACTTGCTGATGTTGAAGCTTGGCTGTAACGATGGCACAATCATTTGGCCGCTCAGCTGGGGGAAGCCGGTAGCTGGCTCAGAGCATCCTCACTGCACCGTCAGGTTCATCCCTCCCTGTCTGATGCACACACACTGATTCAGGGATAAAGTGCACACCAGGGACAACCTAACACCCTGCTATTTATACTCCACTAGCCTTAAAAGAGCATTATTTAAAGCAAAAGCCACTTAGTGCTGTATATTATTGACTTTAAAATGACTTAGCTATTTTTTTTTATTCCTCTCTCGCCTAGCAGACATATATCTTTCTCCAGCTGGATGAAATCCTTCCCCTCTTCCCACCCGGCTTAGCCTGCGCTGCTGACCTGCGGTGGATGATTGCCGGCCTATTCATCCCCTTCTCTCCAACATCACACGCCGCTCCCACAAGAAGGACAAAACGTTTCACTAAGGTTTTTCGCACGGTCACAAAACGCCGGACCCGCCAGACGGGATGTCTTCACGTTAAACAGCATTTTTTGAGAAGGCATTCATCACATTTTCTACATAGCAAGGGGGAGTGCTGCGATGCACGCCTGGCTGTAGATAGCTGCATCTCGGCGGGGTGTCCTCAAAGGGTCGTGATTTCCCAGGGATAAGCAGCTCCCGACAGCCAGGCTGGCGCCGGTGGGGACGGGGCAGCTGCCCAGCACCGTGCGGGGCCAGGGCGCAGCCACCGCCACTCGCCAGCATCTCCCTCTTTTTTTGGGAAGCAGCTTAGCCGTATTTAACCCCAGGCTTAACCTGCCCACCCTACTCGCTCATGCTTGGGGTGCCAGCGTGGAGCAAAAAATTCTGGCCAGCTACCTCAGTGCATGCAAAGAACCAGCCCCAAAAGCTTGCTCCGGCTCAGCTATCGTGGAAAATGGATTCTCTTCCAACAAAGCAGCCCCTGACCAGGCAGTTTTGAAGCCACATAGACCAGCAGAGAACAAAAATACAGAAGGCACTGTGCTTCCAGCCATGCACGTGCCAAAGGGAATAAATTCAAGAGGCAGGAGCCCAGGAGCAGCATCATGTGGAGGAGCACTGAGGACAGAACAACTGACAAGTCAAATCATGGTTGTTTCAATCCCAGCTATAAAAGAAATATAAAGACATATCTTGAGGAACTTCAACAAGTCCAAAGAGTCCCAGATTGGCAGACGTAGGAAATGCCCTGTGGCCACAAAGGAGACAGGGGTGAGGAGGACAAAGGTGATGAAAAGTGCGTTCCCAGGATACACGCTGTAAAATCACCCATATCCAAATATTTCTCCCAACTCCTTATTGTCTCCCGGTACCTCAAAAGGTTCCTTTTTTTTCTTACTTGTTTCGCCAGGGTGTATGCCTCAAACCACAGCAAACCTGCTCGTTCACCGTGCTGTGCATGGCGAGGAGCCGTATCAACCAGCCGATCACAGCGCTGCTGGAAGACAGCCCCCTCCCTGTGTTGCAACAGTTTCCAAGCATTTCTGCCAAACTATGGAAAATACTCTGGTTTTATGTATGTTGGCCAAGTGCTGTGTGTACCAGACCAAACCAAGGGTGAGCATCTCCCGAAGGAGCTGCTGGAGGCCATACCTGCGTGCCAGGCACCCTCAGCACTGCCCGACGCCGGTGTTGCCCACGGGATTTGCTCCACAGGGTCCGAGTCGGCTCCGTCTGTGTGATACGGGGGTTAACGCCACACCTTATCCCGCTATTGTCCCTGGAGGTGTTCAAGGCCAGGCTGGACATGGCCTTGGGCAACCTGGTCTAGTGGGAGGTGTCCCTGCCTGTGGCAGGGGGGTTGGAACTCGATGATCTTCAAGGTCCCTTCCAACCTAAACCATTCTATGATTCTATTGCTCTCATTACTGGGGCAGTTCATTAATAAGGCTGAGCAAACTGCTTTATCAGTCAGAGACCAATGCCTTAGAAGAAAGGCCAAGCAAAAAGACAAAATGAGACAAGCGGGATGCCGAATGCACCACGGGTGGGGTGACACTGGTGGCACCGCTGACCGCAGCACTGGGGCAGACCGAAGACGGCCTTGAGCTGCAAAACCGCTCAGCACATCTCTGACAGCAGCCAAGGGAGAGGGGTTATTGTCTTGCTCACCCTCCCCTTGTTTTCCACTCTCTCTCCCAAAATCTTAGCTCCCTTCTGACTTCTTCTGTGTCACTCCAGGTCTTCCCATCACATTAGGTCATCCTTCCGTTACTGGAGGATTACTCAATCCCCTTGGTTAACCTCATCGTTCCCAGGGCTCACGCAGGGGCATCCCTTTGCATCAAGCACATCTCCTGCCTGACTCCCTCCTGCACGGTCAACAGCTGGCACAATGACGAGGGACAACCAGGCATTAGACTCTTTCGGTGGTCATTTAATATTTCCAGAGGAAAGGCTGGTCTGCCTCGGCCAGGCTGGGATTTGAATGCTGAACCATAGCAATATGCGGAGATTAAATTCTAATTTTCAACCCTCTTGCTACAGACAATCACAAAAGTAGGGTACGATAAGCTTGAGGATGGCCTCTCTTATGCTCTTAGGGCAATTAAGAGAAAAAAACTGAAGTAAATAACCGGAATATTTCTAATGCTGCAGGATAAACACAGGGAAAATCTCCGCTCTGCCCCAGTAGAGCTCTTATTAACAATTGCCACGCACAGGCAGACAGCAGTTGGTATTTAGTGCCCACCCTGGGAAATGAATTGCTTTCCGCCTGCATCCAGACTGCAATCATCTCCGAGACAAACAGAGCTCTGTGCTACAGCCGCAGCCAACGCACGGACAGCCGGAGGTGGCTGGGAGCTTTGTGAGACCACGCCTGGGCCAGGACAAGGGCAAACATCGGCAGCCTTCTGCTGCGGGGGTTCACAGCCTGTCCCACCCTGTCTTTTTGAGCCATCACCAAATTTCGGCAGCCGTTGCAGCAGGTATTTAGCTCCCGAGATGGATGTCAGCACAAGGATTTATAGACTCAGCGACCACGCTGCAGCCACGAGGCTGCAGACCTCGGTCACTGTGATATGACCCAGCAAAGGTTCAGAAGATCCACCATGGTCAGGAGCACCTCTGTCCCTCACCCACATCCTCCTGTGAGACGCAGGACTCTACCTGTAAGCCAGGGCCAAGCATCCCGCTGATGAAACCTGACAGCCTCAGTTCCCAGCCCCAGGCAGCCTGAAGAACCACCAAGAACCAGAGTTTTGCTTTTCTCCATCCCAAACAACGTGTACGAAGTCTCAGACCGTGTAGGGAAGAGCAGAGGTTTGGAAATCGCCTGCTTCCCACGGCAAAGGCAGAGTGATTTGCAGCACACCCTGAAATCACGGCACCAGGCAATATCCCAGGCTGGGTTTCGGAGTATTTGCTCCATGTACGGGATAGCGCTTTGCTACTCTGTCCCTTTTGATTGCTGGGACAGCCAAGTAACAAAGGGCAAAATTAAGTCCCATTGACATAAACAGAAGAGATCACCCACTCATGGGTCCCAAAGGTCTCCAGCTCACAAATTCTCTGCTCTTCTGCAGCAGCTACCGGCATGCCTGCTGTGCACGCACACACAAACACATAGATGGGATTTTAATGATGAGGAGAGACTGCATAATTCCTGCTCCAGCCTCCTCCCACAGTGGATTTGTGTTGGATGCTCTGAAGAGACCGTTTGTTGCAGGAGCTACAACTTCTCCTATCACTCGCCCACAAGCTCCCAGCAGCCGCGGAGGATTTTCATCCACAAACATTCATTCTCTTTATGTTGTCAAAAGGAAGGGCACATTATTCATGCACCGGGCTTCCCCCCACCCCGTGAAAACTCCTTTTTTATTTTGCTTCACAAGGGCTTTGTACAGAAATGCAAGCAGGCGCTGCAAGCAAGTAGGAAAAATCAGGACTCAGCATTCCTCCAGGACAGGAATGTTTTGTGCTCCTGATGAAATTAGGAGTGGGACATTAAAAGATTGTTCCTGCCAACAAAATAAGGCTGCTTAACCTCCCCGAGCTCATCACTAAATCAAAACATACTCCTCTTTTGTTTGAAGAGGTCTCCATACCTGGCTGCCATGCGCAATGGAGAACATGGGTTAAAAACTGCTGCCGCCTGACAGCCTTCCAAAAGCTGTCCCAAACTATTTTTTTGCACTTTTAGCCTGGTATTTTCAAGGTGATTTCTAATGATTTCATATCAGAGGGTCTTAAGAGAGCAAAGCGGGGAGTTCAGGCTGACTCCCAGGTGTAAAGGGGGACCCTGAAGTGTTCTTCCTTAGTGAAATGCATTTTACTGGCATGTTTCCACCCCTCCTCTAATACCACGGGAAACAAAGCAATACCATGGAAAACCAAATAAACGGCAGTGCTGTGGTTGGGGTGGGGGGTGAGCTGGTTTGGGAAAAGCCAGGATGGGCAGCCCTCGGTGTTCGGGTGCTACAGTCAAATGGGAGCTGGGAGGTCTGCCTCCTGTGGACATGAAACACCTCCAAATTATTGCTACGCTGATCCTGAAAAGAATGGAGAAAGCACATTTTCAGCTGCCTCCAGCAGCAAGGGACCATGCCAGACCCTCGCAGGGCTCCGCTCAAACCCCATCAGTGTGCCGTCTTGGGCACGGCTGCCAAACTTCCTCTATTCCTGCTCCTGTCGGATATTTTGGCAGGTTTCCATGGCATCATGCGTGATGCTCTGATAACGCCTTTTGCAAAGCACTGGGCAAAAATCGCAGGGTGACACGGGGGGAGGCGGACTCCTGTACCCCACCATGGCAGGATGCAAAGGCAACGGGAGATGCTTGCAAGTGAGGAACGAGGGGGTCCAGGAGAGGTATTTGCCCTTCCCCTTTCAGGGTTAAAAAGCAGTATGTTGCTTTAATAACTGAGTACAGTCTTGCTGAGGAAAAAGCAACTTGTCACGCTCTTCCACTCTAAAGAAAAGGGGGTTTAGCTTTTGGTGCAGACAGGGAGCAAGACGGCCTCGTCCCAGGCACACCTCTGCGTCCCCCTCACCCTTCTGCGGGGAAAACCTGTTGGGAGAAAACCAATTATCCGCATTTCCCCTTGTGAAGCCGATTCCTCCCTCCACAAAGCAGCAGACACAGCCCCATCCATCTCTCTGGCACAGCTGCTTTGGCAATGCCTATTTTCCCAGCCCAACAGAGACAGTGGATGCCCAAACCCAAGCTTAAACCCCAAATGCACCATGGACCTGAGCGCTGGGGACAAGGCAGGAGCTGGAGGAGGATGAACCAAGCAGGATTTTTGCCCTCAACAGCAGTATTTTACGCCACGCTGATGGAGCTGGCATACGATGGATATGACACGCTGTGGCCACTGGACCAAACCCTGCAGATACCAGGGGCTGGAGGTATCAGCCCTTTAAAGCAGCTCCAGGAGGGCTTACTTTCCACCCTGGGCTACCAAATGTCCTCCCTGACTTGCTGCTTTATCAGCAGCTGCTGCAGAACAATGTCTTGCAGGGCTAAACTCATGCTTGGTGCTTACCCAGGCGCTGCCGGAGAGATGCAGAAAGCAAGAGGAAAGGGTTGCTGCATTTTCAGCCCTGCTTAGGATGGGAAAATCAACGAAAAAACCCACAATATTCTGTCTTACTTTATCATGCATAGCCCTGTAATTTGCACATATTACACGGAGAAGCACCTATTATGCAGGGGCTTTTACACCCCCAGTGCGGTTCCCATTGAGGCAGGGCCACAGGCAGTAATTTCCCTGCAGAAATGGATGGCAACAGAGCAAAAAAATACCTGTTTCCTGCTTTCACCCTATTCATACCAACCCTCACAGAGAGACAGAAAATGACAGCTACTCTTGGACACTTTTATGATTAAATATATCCTCCACCTCAGAGAATTATGACCCCATTCGAGAGAACTTTCCTAGCCTGTCCCGAGAGAAAAATCATGGCTTTCGAGCTGCAAAAGTGTTTGAGCCGGAGAAAAATCAGTGCTGCCCAAGTGGTGAGCCACAAGCCAGAACGTGTGAGGCTGCCAGGCGCCCTTTCTTGAGGAATCGGGGGCTCACCCTTCGCACTAGCCATGGAGTAGCGAGGCTACGCACAAGCGGGGCATCCACATAGGTGCTTGGTTCAGTCCCTTAGGCACGTTAAGAAAACAACGACATAGAAAATTAGGCTTAAACTTTACGAGAGTGAAGAAAATAGGTACCTATTATTCAGGTCCTAAACCCATACACAAGCCGCTGAGAAGAGATCTGAGTTTTCCAAATGCAAAGACCTCAGTGGTTCCCAGTTTGCTCATGGGACCTTCTTCAAACACTGCAGCTCCTTCTCTTCGCTGACCTTGTCCCTTCCTACCACAGTTATCTTAAGAACCCAACGGCTATTGTGGTAAAACACAATAAATTAGTATAAACAAGATTGTTCCTCGAGTGCCTTAGGAGCAATGTCATTTTTCTGCAGACTGACACGTTAGATTAATGCATAACAAAGCAGGAATGCGGTTTAGCACGGACTAGTGCTGCTTGTCGAGCGGAGATGAAAGAACACTCTGTTTAAACCGGAATTTAGCCATGCAAGATCTAGTTCAACAAAGCAACAACGGGGCTTTTGGACTGGAATGAAGGAGAGACGCAGCCCAGAAAGCCCGTAAATGAGGCAAATACTGCAAAGGGATGGGGGAAACGGAGTGGGGAAAACCACAGCAGCAGAGGCACAAGAAACTGCAGGAAGAGACGTGAACGATGTGGTATCCCATTGAACAATGTGACATCCCATTGAACGATGGTGACATCCCATTGCAGCGAGGCAGCAACAGGTCTAACTCCGACCCGCTTTGGAGCCCCAGGTTGGGCAGCCGAGAGCCACTGTGTCCACTTCTTGCATCGGGAGGATGGACGGTTAACAGGGAGGTAATGACACCTCCATTTCACCAAGAAACTCAGCTGGATAAAGGTATGCACCTGCTCCTCACTCCATAACCAAAAGCTCCCTACCCGGGCTGGGTACCTGCAGAAGTTGTGTTTGTGTGATCACTACAGGATTTGGCCCATAGGATTCAAGTCATCAGTGTTCACAAGCCAAATATGAAAACACCCATGAAGCTGTGCCCTGCATGCCCAGTGCCCACATGCAGCAGGCACTGTGTGGGCAGAGCTGGTTTCCACGCCAGCATGTACGTCTCAAAGAAGGGCAACACTTGCATTTCAGAAAAAAAATACAAATAAATTGTATTCCTGGTGTTACCAGAGCTAGCAAAGAATGTTGCCCTTGTTTAGACCAGCTATGGGCACGATTCATCCTTTACGTACGTAAATACTTGGGAAATAATTAAGATTCTCCATCAGCCATAGGAACGAGCTCACGCAGGGCTGTGGGAAAGCCGGCCAGCCACTCCGCAGCGCTCCCACAAAGAGAAACGGCAAACGGCCCCATTTCCTACAAATCCTCCTTGGGCGCATTCCTGGTGTGGCCATGGAGCAGATCCCATACCAGGGCTGACATTCCTCTCACCCTGTGCTGTGCTAAAACACTCCCAGCTGCTGCCCACATCTGCATCGCGTCTGAACCCGGCATCCAGGCTGGCCCCGCCACCAGAGAAAAGAACAAGGGGCAAAGAAAAGAGAGTTGGCTGGAGCTAAGTAAAGCCACCTGAAAAACCCCTGTGAACTGAGGGAAAAAAAAATCAGATCCTTGCTCTTCACACGTCCCAGCACTGAGGGAAGGATTTGCACGAGCGAGTGCCGGGAGCTCTGAAACATAAAACGGGCTCAGAAAGTGAAGAAAGCGCCACGTTGGCCCACCCCAATGTGGAATTCCCCCATAAGCTCAGGGCAGGCACGGGCTTCCTTTTGGGGTGTTTCTTCACCTATTGCAGAACAACAACAGAGTGCAATGAAAACGAGTGTTAAAAAACCCACATATTTAGGTCCAGACTGACCCCATTTAATTCCAGTGCTCAGACTGCGCTGCTCCACCCAAAATTCTTCCATGCTTCACTCCAGTGGCATCAACAGGAACTGTGTGCAAAAAAAGGGTTTTAACTGAGGTAAAACAGGGCTAGATTTGGAGCTACGGTATGAATAATCGATATTCCTTCAGATGCTGCCCACTAGTCAGCCTGGCGGGGCAGGCACCTCAGCTCCATCCCCTCCCTGGTGCATCCCTGGCTCCTCGCTATCGCTCCCGTGCACAGCGGTAACACAGGCAGCAAATAAAGGTAACGCGCTGGCCACGACTCTCTGGGGACGGGAAAGACACAGCAAAGCCACGGAGGCCGTTTTCCCTGGGAAACATCTCCTCCCTCCCCATGAAGCGCACAAGACCGTGCTCCAAAGCAGTTACGGACGTGTGGAGCTTTGATTACCAGTTTTGCCTTTGTGATGCTGAAGGCAAGCGCTCGGCAGCAAGAGGAGCAGGGAGATTCCAGGATCTAACTCAACTCTTGCTAGTTAAACGCTGGACTGTAATCGCGTCCCCAGGCAGAGCCAGAGACGTACAAATTACTTTAGCAGGCTGGTTTCATCCTCCTGGTATTGGCTACCCTACCAGGCAAAACGCTGATTTTCATCCTGGATGTTTAATATAAATATATGTGATTCAGAGGAAGGCATGGAGAAGGAGACAGCAGGCGAGAGACAGACAGATTTATAAGATGCAAAACAATAAAAGAGTAAGGTCATTTGGCACAGGTCTGGGTGCTCCGGTGCCAGGCAGCGCAGCAGAGCAGGGCAGCCAACGCTGAGAGCTTCTCCCTCGATTTGGCTCCTTCCGTGCATACGCTGAAAGTGATGCCTGGGGTGAGATGGAAACGGAAAGCGCTAGCCTCCCCCTCTGCCTACGCGGCAGGCTGCCTGGCCATAGCACAACCGAGCAAAAAAAAAAATCAGCTCCAACCCTCTTTATCATCTGTCCCCGTCCTCCTCCTCCGGCTGCTCTGCTTCTGATTATCACCTGTAACAAATACAGCAGTTGTGGAATAAAGAAAAGCAATTTTCCCTTGTAATTATTTCACCACATTTCTGGGGAGACTAATAACAGTTATTTGGCTTTGCTCAGCGCTCGGTCGCGCTGTGCCGGGGTGCGGGGCTCTCGCTCACCGCACCGGTGAGACGCCAGCAGGGGTACCAGGGTGTCCCAGGAGGGGCTGGTCCACCCCACTGCTTGTGGCTACGTCCCCCACTGTCCAATGGAAATGCCAGCGAGCATTTAGTGAAGAAGGGATGCTATCCCACTAAAAATTTGACTGTGGGCATCTGAGGAGGTGGCAATACAGTGACATCCACCACCCCTTCACAAACCCTGAGCCAGAAGGGAGAAAAATCCCACTAGTGTCTGAGACCCTCCTTGATCCCAAAACTGGGGAAAGCTTTTAATCAAAGACAGGGAACCGCATTGCACCAACACATCCATCTCCTACAAACACACTCCCCACCGCCTCCAATCATAGGGATAATTAAACTCCAATGCCTTCCCAAACCCTTCCAACATGTCTAACCCAGCTGCAGGGAACAGGGGACTGTGGAGCATCAGGAGACGGGCGCAGCCATGAGCCTGGAGAAATGATGCCTCTTAATGAAGCCATGGCACAGATTACGATGTGTGTGTTTCTGCTTGTTACGAGTCAGTGCACTAATGAGTGTGTCTCCAGCAGACAGGACCCAGGAGCACAATGCATCACAAAGATACAGATTTCTAATTAACAAAGTATTTTCGAGTAACTCCACAGCTCCAGACCCCACGACAGGCTCCACCAATCCCTGCCATTGTGCTGCAATCCCTAATTATCGCAGGGAACAAGGGACAGAGCCAAACACTCATTACAGGGTCAAGAATCACTGTGCAGGAGACAAGAAACCAGGTTTCCACATCCAAAGCATGTGGTTACGTGCTTCCCAACCAGGCCGGCTGCAACACAGGACAGGTGCTGACTCCAAATTGTCCCTTTCTGACCCCACATTTGTCTTGCAGGAGAGTGAGAAGACTTCTTCTCTGACAAGAAAGAAAGAAAATGAAAAGAAAGAGCAAGGAAAGAAAGAATCATAGAATCACAGAATAGTTTGGGTTGGAAGGGACCTCCAAAGATCGTATAGTCCAACTCCCCTGCAATGAGCAGGGGCATCTTCAACTAGATCAGGCTGCTCAGAGCCCCGTCCAACCACCTCTCTGGGCAACAGGTTCCAGTGTTTCACCACCCTCAGTGTAAAATAATTTCTTCCTTATGTCTAGGCTAAATCTTCCCTCTTTTAGTTTAATGCCATTGCCCCTTGTCCTATCGCGACAGGCCCTACTAAAAAGTCTTTCCCCATCTTTTTTGTAAGCCTCCTTTAAGTACTGAAAGGCCGCTACAAGGTCTCCCCGGAGCCTTCTCTTCCCCAGGCTGAACCACCCCAACTCTCTCAGCCTGTCCTCATAGCAGAGGTGCTCCAGCCCTCTGGTCATTTTTGTGGCCTCCTCTGGACCCGCTCCAACAGGTCCGTGTCCTTCCTGTACTGAGGACTCCAGAGCTGGATGCAATACTGCAGGGAGGGGGTGTCTCCTCTCAGAGTGAAGAGAAAGAAGAAATGGCTTAAGAAAGCATCATTTGCATGGTGCAGCCTGCGGATGTTACAAGGTCGGTACTGCAGGGAGGAGAGAAGGGAAAGGAAAGACCATCATCTCTCCTGCAGCAGCTGGTTTCCCCAGCCTGGGTCAGGAATGGCAGGAGGAGCAGCCTCAGGGCTCATCCCGGTAAGCCGGGCCTCATGCGTGCATCTCATCCCAACAGGCAATGCATTTTCCTCTACAAACCTCTAAGGAAGGTGATTTCTCATGCCTCTCTGTTTCCTCAAGAAGTCTGGGCTCACACGCAGCTCTTGGGAGGAAGCCCTGGTTGTAGGGCTCCGAATGCTCCAGAGAAGGCACCTCCTCCTGCCTATAACCTCCTCTGGGGGCTGCTGCCATAGAGAGGAGCCACTGTATGCCGTGCTGTAGGCACCACCATAGGCTTTTCCTGGGACCTTACCGACCTCACCTCAAAGCAAGAGTAATTCCAGGGAAGCTGAGGGATTTTGGAGTCTATGAAAAGGTGGTAAGAGGAGACTTGAGCCCCAAACATGGCTGATATCGCCATGATGGTCCTCTTCTGGGAAACAGCAGACAGGCAGGACTAAACAGGCTTTGAACAATAAATCCCCTTGCTGTGAGCAAGGCAAAACCTGTGGTGCCCAAGCTTTCGGCTTTAATTTTCATCCCCCCAAAGAAGAGCCTTGGCAGAGGGGCGAAGGCTTGCAAGGCACCCATGAACCTGCCGCCCGGGGACCACAAGGGGGACCACGGGGCTGCGCTGGCATCCTCGGCCTGCGGAGCTGCAGCCCTTGACGTTCATCACGCTGCCAGCGCTGGCAGGTTCTTGGGCCGATTGCTGCAATTTTTGTGAATAATTCATACTTCATTAAATCGCTGTTGCAACACAACAGCATGTGCATCGCAGTGCATTTTCCAATGCTTTTCCCTTAGTAACCCACGACTGAACATATTGCCAGAGCCCCCTGCGTTCTGCCCGTACTATAACCAAAGGCTTGTTGTCACAGTTGTGAATTTAAGCCAGTTTCCCCCCAGAAAACAAGCACTGAGTCTTTCCTTTTAGAAAGACACCTCTTAACACCTGATCTCTACCCCAGACCGGCCGCTGGCTGTGTGGTGCAGGGGGCCACCGAGGCATCAAGGAGCATCTCTGAGCATGAAGGAGAGATATCAAGCGAGCCCTGGGCACATAAGAGGAGCAGTTAATCCACAGACTGATGGGATCCACACCACAAGTCCCAGACTTCCCAGGCACTGGGTTACACTGCTTCTGCAAATGAGGATTTTACAAGGGTAGCCTTCGGTAAGTCAAAATAAAGCATATCCTAATTACAAGGGTTGTCCGTAGCTACTTACCAAACACCTTCTCCACCAGGGCACAATCAGCCCCCCCAAAAACCAGCACACAAGGAGGGAGAGGAACAGGAGGAATGGGAACTTTGAAGAAAGCCCCGGAATTGCTTGATTTATTGGCTCTAGTTTCTAAACAAAAAGCAACGAGGAAAGCAAAGGAACAGGACAAGATACAGCACAATAAAACCAGCTACAGAAAGAGCTGGGAAAGTATTCCCACAGGCTTTGTTTTTATTTCTGATAAAACAGGCCTGTCCTCTCCTTCTCCACCAACCAAAGTCTCTCCGCTACCACCGCACCAAGCCGAAGCTCTTTTCCTTGCAACGAGATGGATGCAAAGAAGGGCTCTGTAGCTCCCTGGTCGTTAGAGCAAGCTACTAATTACACCCCAGAGCAGAGCACTGACAGGTTGTGGATGGCCAATAGACATATAAAAAAGGTGTGGAAACTTAATATTTGCAAGTTTCTGCAACATCTGACAGCAGGGCTGGGTCAAGCCAACGCGGACACCTGGAAACAAGGGCCCATTACTCCCTCGGAGGCATCGCAGGGCACTTGCAAACCCCAACCCAGAGCTCTGGAGAAACACCCGTTGGTCCTTGGCTGCAGAAGGAATTTCCCACCAACTAACACACACATCAGATCAGGAGCATCCCTAACGGGAGAACTGCTGGTGCACAAATAAAGCAGTGGGTGCTCAAGCACAGGGAAGACGAGACATACTCTCTCTGTTCTCTACATAATCTCTATATTAAGGCATTTAGACCTTGCTGACTTCAACTTCTAGCAAAGGGTTGGCTTCAACTCACAGCCACTTCCTAAACGAGCATCTAAACCAGAAACCCAGGCAAACCCCGTCCTACAAACCCTCGCCGGGGCAGAGCAGCAGCCAGCGCCACGTGTTCGCAGCCCCGGGGTCGCTGCCGTGCGGTCAGGGCTCATTTACGGCTGAAACCTCACCCCTGCTATTAAAATCATGAAAAACCTCAGCTATTTCTCAGCTCGTCCAAGGAAAGGGAAGCGTTACGGTAGGCTTGTAAGATAAAGCCTCACAGATCTCTGGCACGCGGACACGCTCGCACAACCGCTCCAAGCTGACAATTAAGGACAGGGATTGGTAATTAAAGACAGAGTGGCACAAAGCACTGCTTTAAATTTTTTCTTTTTCAAGAATTTCTTGTATTTTGGGCTGTAAAGAGCTCCCCACTGCCACATCAGCGCAGCTTTAATCATGCCCTGATGGGATGATGAGGGGTGTGCATTTCCGATTCCAATTAAGAAAAAACCCACCAGGGTAACTGAGCTCCTGGGTCATTATCCGGCTCTGTGTGCCGAGCCCAGCGCGCGGGGTACAGCCTTGCAGCACGCAGCCCCAGCATACTCCCTCCATTTCTGACACTTTATGAGAAAGAGCAAGTTTTAGTCATCGATACACCTTACAAACACTCAACGCACGAAAGTACTGTTGCCACTGATAATGGCATGGAGGCGTTCCTCCACGTTTGGGTCTCTAAGGACAAGAGGGTGCAAGGATGCCGAGCCAGATCTCTGGTAGACGTGGTCCTAATCCCATCTGGCCATGAAATCCTTTATTCCCTTGTGTCTCTTTTCCTCTTGTGTCCATTCTCCTCCCCTCTTCTTCTATTTTCAGGCTAAGTTTTTTCATGGGATTAGTCTCCGCTATTGCTACAAAGAGCATCTGCTACAGCAGGAACCAAAACTCTCTTGGGAGCACGAGCCAGCACCTGGATACAAATCCTGACTCTGCCAGATTGCGGCTTCTTTTGTATTTCTCATTTCCTTAAACAAAAATAATAGATATATAATGCACAACATCACGGAAAACAAGGAGCCCTTTCCATTCCCATCAGCCTCATCTGCAGGTCTTTCAGCTCCATGGATCCAGGACGTCGGCAGTCGGGATGCTTTGCTGAGGACCCAGGATCATTTTCTCCCTATTTTTAATCAAACAGTTCCCTTTGGGCAAACATGCTGCAAGCCATGGTGTGCATGGTGACACGTGCCTGTATGTTAATTACCAGCTAATTAGGATGCCTTGGAGCAGTTTGTCTTCCACTCTCCAGTGCCCAGGGGGCATGTTTGGAGGGGATGTTTGGAGGATGGATGGTTCAGGTTCTCCAGTCTGTTCCCCCTCCCCGGGCACTACTGTGCCGCTCTCCTCTACAGCCAGGATGCAACGGGGAAAGGAAAATGGAAAAGGAGGAAAACACCTCTGGCTGAGAATGAAACAACCTGATAACACAACCATACATGGGGGAAACACTGGTGAGACAGGAGACAACTAAGGATTTGGAGGTTGCGGCAAGCTGAGAAGGTTTTGACCTCCCAACTCCCTCGCAGCCCTGGTTAATGGTTTTAAGCGCTTGCCTTCATCGTGGTGGATTTGTTCCTCCTGTCGCTCCAGGTGTGCAACATGCAACTCCCACCAGCACCCACATTTGCACACCACGGCCAAAAGCATTGTGGGAAAAAACCCTTCCAGCTCTTCCAAGCCTGGAGGTGATCTGAGGACGCAAGGACCACGGAGGGGAGAGTGACCCACCGGGGTGACAATGGCTTTCGAAAGCCAACTCACCAGGACTGCGGTTTCCTCTTCATGATGCCCTGGCGTCTCCACTGCGAGTGGGGGCTGAGATGGTAGGTGAGCTGCCGGCAAAGCTTCTCCATCGCCCCGAGAGAGTCCCCCTCCTGTGAAGACAAGGGAGGGACACCAGGTAAGGTGTCTGCAGTGTTACCGTGATGCCCGTGGGATGCTCCGACCCCAGAGCGGCTCCCCGCTAGGAACTGGCAAGTCATAAAGGACCACGCTAAGAATTGTATGGGAACTGGGAAAAAGAAACCCCACTGACTGCTACGATGCTGCAGGGATCAGGCGTTTCACCAAGGGCCACCCCATCCTGTGCAGCCGTGGACACTGCCACAGGAGAGTGAACACAAGGGCACATGAGCCCTGCCTGGTTAGGGGTGATGAGGTCCCTCTGTGGCTGCTGTGCTGGGGTTCAGGGGACCCTCACGGTGGGCACATCTCTCTGCAATTCATTCAGCAGCAGCACCGTCATCGTTTGACATTACATTATAGCTTTCAGCACTGAAGTTTTACAGAGATTGATTAAATAAATCAAACAACCCATACACATTACCATGAAAACTGCTTTACAAAAGAGCTGATGGAGATTTCAGGAACAGCGCTCATCAGAAACTCTCAACCCATATATTTGTTTCTTAAAAAAAAAAAAAAAAAGCTTCAAGGAAAATGGATTTTGGTGGAGTCTTCTCAATTTTGATGAAAATTTCCACACAAAAGAATAGTGGCTGGGAAAACTTTAACTCTGAAAGTTTCTAAGAATTTGGTTCTAGAAATTTTGGTTCCTAAAAATAAAACAAAATACAAATACCAGTACCTGGACTGTTCAATCCTGTTTAATTTAAAGATCTTTATGTAAGTAATGCATGATATGACATCCAATAACGTAAACCACCCATCTTGCCCTGCCTGGCTTGCTCTCTGAACGGTCTCAAGCAGAGATTAACCTGACCTAAAAAATAATAATGATTAAAAAAAATCAAGATGTGACAATTTGTGGCATCTGCCTGGTTTTATGAAACTGCTGCATTATGAAACATCTTAGAGAAGGCACAGAAACTGAATAGGAAGCAGCTAAAATAAGCAATCAGCCTGGGTTCAGCTCGCCGCTGCTCTTCATTTGCGCTGATTGCTCAGGATTTTGCTGTGTGCTGGGATGAGCTGAGGAAGATGCTGCATCTTCTCTGCCTGGACACCCAATTACTGCTGCCTTCACGTCCTCCCTTTGAGCCCGAGAGCCCCGGCAGAGCTGTGAGCTGCGTGTCTCGTGTAGTCTAATTTACGCAATGTATTCTCCCACCTCGCCTCCGAGTCAGCAGAGCGGGACAGGTCTTATAAAGACATTATAAATATTGAATTAACCAAGGAGCAATAGGGATTTTGACAAATCACCTCTGGGTGTGCAGGGAAACAATTATAGCAGGTTTTCTCAGAGTAAGAAAAAAAAACCTCCACTAAACCAGGACAGAAAGGGCCTATCTGCAGATGGTCGGAGCAGAAATACCAGTGTAGGACTTGTGGTCTTTAGCTTCTCTGTTCAACCCAGTCCGCAAGATGCTAAGCCTTGACAGAAACTGGGGTAGTTTATTCCCAGACAGGTCCAGGCGCCTACACAGTGACTAACATTAATCAAAAGCTGATTTAATTCCGGGGCGATGCTTGCCCAGCTCCAGCTGCACAAATCAGCAGCGAAGCGAGGGCACTGGTGCTCACCCCCTCCATCAAGCGCACGGTGGCAGACAATTTCGGCAGCTCAGGTAGAAACTCCAGACCCACAGATACCATCAGGGCACGGTGTACAGAAAACGCCGTGTCAGCACGAGCTGGAAACAGCGCGAGTCAGGAGCCATGTCACATCTGAGTTCCACAAGCGTTTGACGGCCGTGCCTCCTGATTCCCAGTTTGCGGAGGAGGAAATACGGGTTTAAGAGCATATTTAAACCCATACTTTTCAACACCTCATTTATCACCACGCTTAACTTGAAATAAGGGTTTTAATCCCGCAAATTTCAATGGGACGTCAGCCTATGCTAAACCTCAGGCACGCCGAAATCTCCCCTCCCGCTGGCGACCTTGAGGCAAGAAATATCTACTGCTCTAGGCTCGGGGATGGAGGAACCCCAGGAGGCTCAGCCTGTCAACTTAACACAGAAAAAATAATGAAAGAGAAGGTTTTATTTCATGTTTTCCACTGGAAGGTCTGGAAACACATTGCAGCCATTCGTTAATTAAAGCCTCAAAATGTTTTGGGAAGGCAACAGCATACGCTGCTCCCTCTAACTGCTCTCCATTTGGTCCCCGCCAGCAACTTGTTCCTCGCTATGTAACCAGCATCCCTAAAGCGAGAAGAAAACACCATGAATTTTGACACCTACCCTATTTTTTTGTTTTAACCTTTGCATAACATCCACAGCAAGCTGCCTGGTGCCATCGGCTTTCATTTCATCTTTTTTAGCTGTTACCCTTGCAAAGCATTGCAACAGCCCCCCGAAATCACAGTGTCCACCCTCAGCACTGTGCAAGGGTTTCCATCTCCGAGCCCTCACTGCATGGTGTGGAAAAACTCTGGTTGGAAAGGAAACAACGTGCGAAAATGCTGTGGAGTAAGTAGCCACCGTGTTGCAACTCAGTGCTACAGATTGCCTCCGATATAATCCTGAAAGAGACAATTAAAACTGTCTCCAGTATTATTCTGACAACTAAACCGTTGGGGAAGCGAAACGATTCACAAGAGGAATGTGGCCAAAAAAAAAAAAAAAGCAGAAAAAAAAGCAGAGAAAGTAAAAGAAACAAGTTTTTGCTGGTAGAAATGTGGCAGGATCATCTTCTTTCTCCGATAAGAGATTTTTTCCCCACGCAGCGTGCTCACGCCAGCTCTTGGTGCACAGCTGCCAGACCTCCTGAGCAGCGTGTCCAGATGGTAGGTGGAAGCTCAGACCCGAACTTCACATTAAGCCAATTTCCGAGAAATTCAGCCCAAAGAAATCCCCTCAACAGAACCCATCAAATCGTCCATCAGCACCGATACAGCACACCCAGGGCTCCAAGGAAGGATGCTAGAGCGGGGCAAAGCATATCCTTATCTCTCTACATGGGCGGCCACAGCCAGCTCACCCTTCACATGGTCGTCCCCACCAGGCCACTCTCTTTCAGCCCTTTTTTCTTCACAAGCAAGCTCAACTCACAAGCCCTGCAGGTACTGGGCTACTTCTATTTCGGGGTTTTAAAACACGATTTAGAGAACACGACTTCAGCACACAGCAACTCATGCATCTCCTCCTGGTCTCAGTACTGCGCGAGCGTATAAGCCAGCCACAGAAGTATGGTCTTTTCCATGCTGGTCTGTAGTGATCTGTAGATAAACGCCCCAGTTTAGCACTGGGATAAATAAACAGCCTGTTTCAGGGCCTTCATAAGACACGCTATTTTGGGGTCAGGCTCCTTGCTTCTGCACATCTCATTCCCACCACTGCATTTCACCTGCCAACGGGTGAGACGCAAAGCTCTCAGCTTCAAGAACTCACTTTTTTTTTTTAGATACCTTCCTAAACCTCTGCAATTCCCCCTGAGAGCTGTGCAGAAGGCTCCAGAGCAGCCCCAGCCCTGCCCCCAGCGTACGAGGGCTGCCCTGGGTTGCACAAAACACACGCACAGAAGAAGGGATTTAGCTGACGCGGTGCCAAAGGCAGAGCTGGACGCTCATCTGATGGGTTAAACAAAGGCTTTTCCACTGTTTATGATCCAACTCTATCAGGAAATAATTGAAGCTGACGCACACCCTGGTGGGCCCAAGCCCAAGAGCTTGTTTGAAAATTGAGTCAGCTTAAATATCAGCCCAGCTCGCTTGTGTTGACAAAGTTTTAACCTCACGAACGGGGAGAGCACGGCATGTGGGGCTGCCAGGAGAGCTGGGGGTTAGCGCATTACACCGGCAGGAGCGATGATGCTGAGCATCGTTCCCTATAGGCAGCCATAGGCTTCCTGATGCTATGCCAGCGTTACACCATGATGCCGACCCTCCCTCTGATGCAAGGTAACACTCCTGCTGTCCATCCACCACAATCCTCTCCGCTTGGTACCATCAGCATCCCCAGGCATGATGCAAGAGAAGACACAAACCCCACTGGGCGCAGGCGGATGCTGCTTCCAGTCACTAACTGCTTCCCGCAAAACCAAAAGCAATGGCCAAAAGGTCTTTCTGCCCCACCTACATCAGTCTATATCACATCACTTATGTGAGGTCAATATAAGGCTGGGGTTTTTTTTGTGGTCAGAGGGCACATGAGTAGCAAGGCAGACTTACCTCAGCCTACAGAAATTCAACCCCCCAGCACTGGGCTTTGGCAAACACTACGTGCCCTTTCCGTAGAAGGGACCATAATCAAGCACAAGACATATAAGACGAGAGCTGCCATTTTCACTAAGCATATTGTCTTACCTCCAGAATCCAATTGCAGCACTAATCATTCCTGAAATAACACACGGGGATGAATCTCCAGCAAAGGCATCGCCAGTGATACCGTGGAAGACCCGGCTCCTTCCAGCATCAGGCATTCACACTGCATGTGCGTGGGAATGTGCGTTTGTTACTCTGGTTTCCAAGCTCTGGGAAGCAAACTGCAGAGCATCTCAGGGTTGGGGTAGATGGGACAGACCACACAGAGAGTTCAGCTTTCCCAGCTGACGATGCTGCCAGGAAAAACCCTGTTTTGTAGAGCTGGGATATGCCCTTTCTCTTAGCACCACACTCACAGGCCAACTGATAAATGCTGGTGACGAGCCCTCAGCTGAGCTAACTCCCTGCAGATCCATCAGCTACACATCTGGAAACATCTGCGAGTCTGCAAAAGCTCTCGGTGCCGTGATCTTGCACACGCCTGTACAGCTCCTACATCAACAGGGAGAAAAACCTGTACCACACATGCAGAAAAGCTGCTTTGAGCAGCACCTGAACCGGGGACCAAGCCTCTGTACAAGGAGCGAGAAAGCCGTATGGCACCCTCTTTCCTTTTAATTTATCTTGGCTGCTCAGCTGGAAAGTTTTCCGGAGAAGACGTGCCTTGCAGAGCGCATTTAGGCAGCACCCCGGCTCTCAGCAAGACTCACGGAGTCCCACAAAGAGCAAACGCAGGTGGTGCGAGCATCAGCTCCGTGAAGCAGTTTTTTGGCAACGTCTTGGCTCCTACTCAACTGTGTCCTCTCCGAGCTGGCAGAGCCCCAGCGCAGTTCCCGGCCCTCAGATGGGATGCTGAGCACAGGACAGAGGAGGGATGAGGGGAAAGCTGAGAGCAGAGGCTCTTCCCTGCAAAGGGCCCCTTTTGCCGTCGTTCCTCCTCCATCTTTGCCTGCCTCCAGCCCTCTGGAGAAGGAGAGGACTGCTCGCTGCCAGGAGAAGCCTGGAGATTCATGAGATTTTAATCCCTTAACAGATTTCAGCTGGGAGAGGGATTCATGGCACATGCCCCATCTCCAATCCACAACCAGCCCCGCGCCAACGGGATCTCGTTCAACTGGAAAACGAAGGGGAGCAGCAGGAGCCAAGCCCCGTCTGTCCCCACAGCGGAGGGGGTACCGAGGCACGTGCTGGGGACCACCAGGCTCCTGACCCTGGCTCCAGCCCCGAGAGGAGAGCTCTGGATGAAGGGATGGAGCGGAGCAATAGCGCTTGAAATGGGAATCAGTTAAACCCCAGGGATAAAGGAGAGCAGGTAAAGGCTAGGAGCCAGGGCTCACCCGCCTTGTGTCCTGCTAAACCTGCCCTGGTTTCCACAGGGGGACATGTTTTATCCACTCTGATGGTCTCACCTGTGGTGTAGGAGAGAAACTGTTCAGCCTCTATCAGCACTGTGCACTGACAGATCCCGTCGGTGAGGTACCACCCGGCATCTGCTCACCATGTTCAACCCCAAACGAGCGATCCCTGGACGCGTTCCTCGCCGCTCTGCCGGCAGAGAGGGGGGGGGTAATTGGAAGCAGAGGGATGACACCATGGGAAAGCAAACGTGGGATGAACAGGACCGTGTTTTTGCTGGGGATAAATAACCGCGGTGTCACTGCCTGCCCTCCTGGCATCACCATGCAGCAATGACTCCTGGGCGATGCGAGGAGGTAAGGGTTGTAGCCACAAACCAGATTTCTGCTCCAAAAGAAGGAGCCAGCAAGCTCGGAGGAGGACACAAAGCTTATGAAAGCCTTGTGATAAAGATGTTATTACAAATTAATTTGTTTTCATTAAGCAATGAATCACCCGCTCCACCCCCAGCAGCAGAATCCCTGGTGGTGTGCAGAGCCCTGAGGAGGGGGTTGCACCAGGGCCAAACATCGTGTAAAATAGGCCAACATTAATGATTAAAGAGCCCTGGTAAAGAATTCCTGCTGCAGCACAGCAGGGGATTGACCTAAATTAGAACAATTAGCCATTGTCTCGGGTGGGAGGAAGCGACAGGTTTTTGCTCGCATTATTACATAGCCCCATGTTTCTGTCACTCGCAATCAGTCTCTTGGCAAAAAAAAAAAAAAAAAAAAAGGTGCTGTACTGCAAATCTTAACATGCAAAAAGTCCCAAATTGGCCCTCCAAAACCATGATTTTGACTTAATTAAAATTTTTATTTTTTTCCTTCCCCTTTCTGTTTCATTTAAAAAAAACTTTTCAAACTTGCATCATTCTTTTCTGGATGCTGCAGGATTTGCCGTTGCCGCTTTGGTGCGCAAAAAGCTCTGTCCATACACAAACCATTGCAGCCACAGGCCAGGGAAACTGCTCTCATCCTGGGAGCATCATTCCCTGCATATGAAATACTTGGTGTGGAGACCCCTCAGCCAAGATGTTTGCCTTCTGTACAGTTCAGTGGACACTGACCCTTAAAACATGACCTATTTCATACCCAGAAAATACAGAGAATGATAGATTTCCTTCCAAATCCTCCTCCTTGTTTTATTTGTCTTGGGCGATTAGCTAGGACAATAGGATAATAGTTTGGACTACTGAGAAAAAACACAGTTTAGAGAAAAAAAACCTATGCTTACAATGGTAAACGGAGTTATTACACAGTAAAACAAAGACATAAAATGGTGAGAGGTGCTCTAGGAAGCCCTGGGACAGATCACCCTCAATGGCTTTGACATGCCATCAAATCAGCTATTACAAATTAGCACGGAGCAAAGGAGAACAAATCCCCAGTAACCTGTGCTGATGTAGGGATAGACTTTGGGGTTTGGGAAGGACAAGAAGAAGATGAAGAAGAAATGTTGTCTCACCACTGTGAAACGTCCCCATGTGCAAAGCTTTCACAACACACCAGGAGATCCCTAACACGTGCCAAAGCTGACGGGCCACCGGGACCTCCAAATACCTGCTAGCAAAGTGGCAAGAGAAGGCACAGGGATGCATTTCGGGCAATTAGTAAGTGAAAGCCATGTCCACCATCCACCAGTGCAGAGTGGATGAACCTCCCCCTGCCGCCACCACCACCAGGTCAACACAGCAGCTAGGAAAAAGCTCTGCCTGCCCAAAACCTGCAGCCGCTCCTGTAGCCCCGAAATGGCTTTCCCCGGCCGCTGGCACCAGAACGGCATCCTGCTCCCCGGCGCTGGGGCCCCGGGGTTTAATAGAAACCGAATTTACGATGCCTTCCCTTTTGATGTAGTCACGAGGAGCTGAAGTCATCTAATGGCTTTCTGGTTTTCTTTTTTTCTTTCCTTTCTTCTTCCCTTCCCCCCCCTTGCTTTCAAAGCATGGGGCTAAATTGCAGCCTATTGTTGCATGCAGACATCTGCGCTGCAGCCAGCCCTGGCCCCAGCAAGCCACCGCCAGACTTTCCTTTTGAAGCCCTAATGAAGTTTTCTCCAGCATACTGTCCTCCTCCTGCGAGACCAGGAGCCCAGGAGGTAGGAAAGGCTTTAAATCCACCGTTCCCCTCTCACTGACGGCCAAAACATGCCAACACCCAGCCCGCAGCGAGCGTTCAGGTTGGTGTGAGATCGTCCCACCACCACAGGAGGCTTGGTGGTTGCTCCTACCTACAACCCCATCCAGGTGCACAGGGATGGATCCACGCCAGCACCAAACCCCTCTTGCTGCACGGCTGGTTGGTCATTGAATTCCTTAGGCAAGGCATGAAAATGCACCTGGAAAAAAATCCCTGTCGTGCTATAGGGAAGAGCTTTCCAGGGAGGTGTCCTTAAAATACCACTGTAAGGATATTGCAATTCCCTCTCCATTGCTTCAGACCCCTCTGGGAAGAGACCCCAGCACGTGGGGAATGAGCGATGAGGTGGGTGATACCCAAAGGTGAGCAGATATGGGGCATGGTGGATATAAGTGATATATCTTGACCACACAGAGGAAAACCAAATCCAAATAAAGTGACAATATAGCTTTAAATGGGTCCATTCAACCACCCAATACCCCCGTGCAGAAATTCTTTTTAAAATAAATCAAGGCCTCAAATTAGAGGAGAAATGGAGCAAGTTTAATAAAGGCCATTTTAATAAGAATGGGGTTGCTCCCAGCAGGTTTCATGGCAACTGAGTTAATCCACTTGATCTTTCCTGAGTTTCCCCAGGTACGCAGCCGTGGGGGCAAACACCGCCCGTGGCTCCCCCTGCTCAAAGTTAGGGCTGAGCAGAGACACTCTGATGGCTTTTGTAAGGGAAGGATGTGCCCCGTGATGAATTCACATTATGAAATGGCCAAGAAAAGACCAGCTGGTCCTGGAAGAGAATGAAGGTCTCTTAGATGAGAAGAGGCATTTGGCTTCTTACAGGAAAAATGCATTTTTTTGTGCATGGGAAATTCAGATTTGGGCTTGGTGACCCCACTCTCAGCACGGCTCCAGCAGCGAGCCCACTGCAGAGTCCTTCCCAAGCTCTGCTTATGTCCCTTCCCCAGCCATGCATGTAGCAGCAGGAGGTTTGAAAAGACAACAAAACCAAACCAGCTCCTGATTTCCTGCTGTGGAAGGGCACTTGGTGGTGGAGCTGGGTCCATGGGGTGCAGGATTCGGGTCACGGAGCTGGGAACAGCCAGCGAGACCCTTGTAGACCTGTCGAATTACCATGTACAGCCGGCTCCCTTTCTCGGAGGCTCTCTGCCAGGAGTGTCTCCACCACCCTGGACAAATCTCTTATTTCTGCTCTGCAACGTCGTATTTTACAGTGGCCGCTGTGGGTCCACAGGAACTCAACAGGTCTTACAGAAGGTCAAAGCTCTGCATCAAATAAGGTACTACACCTTATTTCAAATCACCTAATGTGGGGCTGTTTTTGTATAAAACTACCTCAATATATTAGGAAGTGGTTTGTGGGAAATTCTACAGAGAGTATGTTAAAAGATACACAGAAATAGAAATGCACGGACACAGAAGTTGCACAGAAACAATGCAAACCCACCAAACGGCTCCAGATGCTCTTTGGATAAGGAATGTTGCTCATACTGGAAACCTTACTCCCTTCCTTCTGGTTTGCTAGGATACAGGCTTTACCATCAAAAATTCCCTCTTAAAGAAGGGCAGAGGTAAAAGCAGCTGTCTAAAGTAGCATAAATAAAAGGTAAAGAAAAAGATGGCTTATTTTTTGAGGAGGACGAGAAGGACCAGTCTTCTTCCAAGCAATAAACTATACTTTGATAAAAGCTTATCAGAAAGTAAAACTTCCCATCCAGCAGCAACCCTTTTGTACAGGAAGGAGCATTTTGGAGATCTTGCAAGAGCTGAGAAGAGGAACCATCAGCATTCCTGATCAGAAAACTCATTCTGTTACCTGCCAAAACCCAAACTTAGCAACCAAACCATGCAGTACAATCTCAAACCCCATGCCCAGGCCTGCAGCAATCAGGCCAGGCAGGCAGAAACAGGAACGACAGCCCCAGCTACTGCACAACGTGACCCTAAGCTGAAAATGCTTTTGCATAAGAATCATCGAAGGTTGGAGCCATGATTAGCTGCAAACCCTGGGCTGAGAGCGTGTAGCTTAAGCAGCCCTTCTGGTCTTCACCACCTTATTGGAGAAGCCTGACACACCGGCAGGAGCAGTAGCTGAAGGTGTCCCTTAGCAGATGGCAGGTAGTCCTTGCCAAGGCAGCTCTGGCAGCAAGTACAGCAAAATTAACATTTTGTGGAGTCCTGGCTGACAGCTGCATAAAACTCAATGAGGGAGAAAGTCAACAACGGGTGCAAAACATAAGTGGCCTCAGCCTAGCACTCCTGGGCAGGAGACAGCCCAGGAGATAGCCTGCAGGGATAACCAATAACCAGGCTCTCAGCTGAAGGTAACTCCCTGACCCATCGCTCCTCGCCATGCTCATTGCAGCCAGTCTTCAGAAGGTCCCATTAATGTCTTGGTCCAAAAGGAGCAACTGGCTTTGATCAAATTAACCAATGGAGCATGGTGCATGCATTAACTTCATGGTTCAAAAAAACCCCCAAATCCTCTACTTCCAGGCAGATCTATCAATGGTGCAAACCGTTTCCCCAACTCAGCCCAAACCACAAAGGCACGAGATTGCCATGTCTTGCCATCACATGCTGGTTGCAGAGACGGGAGTGGACCTTAACCTCCTTAAGATGACCGGCATGAGACTGAGCACCGGTAAGGTTAATTCTTTTGTTCTCAGTAAAGGATTTGCTTCTGCTCAACTCCCACAAAAACCAGCCAGACCAGTCCAGCTCTGGAGTGGCCTGACACCACAAAGCCACTGCCAAACCTGGGAAACCCATGGCTGAGGACATCGACACTGGAAATTCTGGGTGTACTGACAGAGTACTGGGTGCCCACCTAGGACAATCACAGACTACCAAGGACACCGGCAATTACACCCTGCCTAAATTGGGAGCGGGCGAAGCTGCAGCAGCAGCAGAACATTGAAAGTGGAAATTTGTAGAAACAAAGAAAAGAAATGGAAACCAATTTTGCAACTCAGATACTGCTATAAGAAGCGCTCATCATCCGCTTGGACGAAAGGCCAAAGTGCGATGCATTAGATTCAGTGTTGACACACTGAAATGAAAAGCAATGTACAACAGGGCTTATCAAGAGAGCCAGAAGCACAAGATGAATGGCATCGCAGCAACTCAGGAAGTTATTCAAAAGGATCCTGGAGTAATATTACACTTGGACTTCAGAGAAGCAATTAAAGAAGGCAATAAAATTCGAGGTGATAGATGGCCCTGAGGGGAGCATGTAAGATAAAGGGAAATTGCAAAAAAGAATATAAAAATCTTTTGTGAGAGCTACTGGAGGGTACCCAGCTTAGCTTCCTGCAGCAGAGGATAAATGAGCAGCAGTCACAAAATGACGTGGGGAATGGCAGGGGATCTGTGTGCTGCTTCGCACCCATCAGCGGCATTGCCCCGCGCTTCAATGCCTAATGCCACTGTCTCCATCCTCAGCTGAGACGTGCACAGCAAAGCTCTGACTGCAGGGGAGGCTTTTGAGCACCACCACTCCAACACGTGCTCCTGATACACGCAGTAAGATCCTCAGCCAAATAAACTGGACCCACTTCAGCTCTATAAACAAAGTCACTAATGGGAAGGCCATTTAGATGCCAGTGTTCATTCCCGGAAGGGTCACCGGACCATCCTTTTAATGACAAATGCATCTGTATCCTTCTAATAGACGCAGGGAGTTATCACAAAACACAGCAAGCAGCTAAAAATCCAGAAGAGCCATTCATTACCCTGGAAATATCTCAGCAAACAAAGAACTCATGAGTGAATCATTGTAGCCGATGTAGAACAGCAAAGGCAGAAAAACACCCAAGGTGCTGCGTCGGCCGGACTGCCAACGAGAAGAGGGGTCGGAGGTGCCGACCTCTAACGTCTGCTGAAGTCAGTGTATTCGGTGGATGATGGCACTCGCCATCGTCCTACAGGCACAGACAGGGAGGATGGACTTGGGAGCCCTGGGGGACGCAGAGCCCCTGGGCAGCTCCTCCCCAGTGGGGTTCAGCCTCTCCCCATCACTCACCGCCCCTGTCCAAGAGCAGTTTGCAGGCAAAGCTCTCCCGTGTTTTGGCAAACAGCATCGTCCACCCTCTACAGACCCGATGTCTGCTTACACGTGTGGCCCCAGGCTGCAGCAAGCACTGCTTCTCCGGGGAGGCTCCTCTATTTGCTTTTCAGGTGCTCGGACCCTGCTCGGGGGTGAGGCACACATGATGGAGACACATGCTGCAGAAGT
The DNA here is from genome assembly GCA_017639485.1 of Pluvialis apricaria. Lineage (NCBI taxonomy): Eukaryota > Metazoa > Chordata > Aves > Charadriiformes > Charadriidae > Pluvialis > Pluvialis apricaria. The sequence goes on from CM030024.1 coordinate 6,807,542, forward strand.
GATGGGTGCATGGACCTTCGCACAGTGTCCGTGATACCTCCCCACCACCCTGCCTTGAGCAAAGGTGTCTCTTCAGCCAGACCCTGCCCTGGCCACTCTCTCTGTGGGCGCTGGTGTTTCTCGGGGGGCATCCCGTTGAGAACCGCAGGCTGGAGCCCAGCACCTGCTTTCGCTGCTAAATCCAGGAACCGCTCGCCGGTCTTTGTAGCCCTCTCACCCCGGGGTTAAACCAGAAGTAGATTATTTGGTTATTTATGTCCCAGATGTAGGAGAGCACATAGAGATTTTCCCAGCCCAACAAGTCTCCTACGGAGCCTGTGTCTCAGCTGCACCGCACCGGATCCCACGGGAAGCAAACCCCAGTCCAGTCCGTTATTGCTGTTGGAGGAGAGCAGGAGTGTCCCCAGGATACCACTGCAAATATTTATGTCATTCCACGGGGGCTCTCAGCCCCTCGCCACAACCCCTGGGAGTCTCATGACGTGCACGAGAGCCTGGAAAGGGGCGGCAGTGACCCCCTCGCATCGGTCCCCGTTACTCCCCGCTGCAGGCGGGCACAGAAATGTGCATCCCAGGGCAAGGGCATAACCCTCAGAGCACCGCGCGCCTTCAGCTCATTAACCACTGCGGGGCCCTCGTAGGCACAAGAGAACTGGGAATTTTCTTTTTCTTTTTAAAAAAAGAAAAAAAAGATAAGATCACAGTAACGAAGCAGCAGCTAATAGCAGTGGCTGCGCTCCAGCCACGCTCTCCCAGCAACAGCTCTGGGATGCGGCGAGGCTTGAGGGAGCAGAGTCGCTTCATCAGGTGCTCCAAGTGGATGCAAAATTATGAATGCTGACACAAGAGCTGTGCTGGGGATTTCCTGGAAAGCTGGATGGAAAGGAGAACAGGGAAAGCGACAGAGAAATCGGGAGGATTAGCAAACTACCTAACGATTACAAAACTCTCTGAAGATGGAAAGGGTGGGATAAAGCTCTTGCCTAAATCCACAAAGATCCCAAATTGTGAGATAATCGCTTGCTGGACTTTGGCCAGAAGTCACAGTCCCTGTCATCTATGAAGAGCAATCGCTGAAAATCCCACTGGCAACTTCCCTACCTGCCAGACCTTGGCTCTTTGCATTTCTCTATTACTTTTTGCCCCACAAGAGGCACCGGCAGCTGCATCCTCTCTGGAAGGAGCAGTCACCTGGTGATCCCCAGGGGAAGGAGGACACGTCATACATGTGGGGTGAACCAGAGAGAGGGACTCCTCTCGCCTCATCAGCACCCCATGGGGTCCTGACCCACCCCAAATCTGCAATGCTGCTCACCGATACATCTCCTGTATTTGGCTGGGTGAAAGCATCTCCGACACCTGGCACAGCCAAACCCCCAAGGAGCTGCCTCGTCGAGGCGACTCTGTGCCAGGGTCTGCAAAGGCAAGAGCTTGGAGATCAGTAGCAAAGGGCAAAACTCCTCCTTGCTCCAAGAAATAGCCTGAAGCATACATCAAGACAGCTGTGATGCTGCAGGTGGGCTAAACGGGAGTAACTTCAAATTCCAGGGTCAGTGCTGGACATGCAAGTACTTCCAAGACCCAGGGGCATTTTTGTTCAGCCCTGATGACTGCAGTGTTGTTCACAGCCCGTCCCCAACTCCAAGCGTCGCCTTCCCCTACTGTGAAATGCTGATAATGCTCTTTCCCCTCTTCATACAGGGCTTGAAGAACCAGCAAGGAAAGGGCACGGAGAGCTGCTGGGCAGGAACAGTGTTTTATCCCCAAGTGCTTTCAGATCACGCTGAAGTGTCACAGGTACTCAACACCTCTGAACCGCCCTGCAAAGGCTGACCACGTTACCCAGTAAAGAAGCTGAAATTTTCGGTACGTGCAAAAAGATGGATTTTTCTTCAAGTCCATGGCACGGGGCAAAGGCAGGATTTGGGGCAGGCGATTGCACCATCGCGTAGGACCCCATACCTATAACACTCAGTGCCTCTGAGCCCTCCCTAGCTAAGCTCCACGTGCTCCTCAGCAGGGCTCGCTTCTCTGCCCTTCCAGAGACTCTGGACATGCCACCATCTCCATCCTTTCCCCTAGATGCTGGGGAACTTCCCCTGCTTTGCAGGAGAGCAGCAGGGATGCAACAGGGCGAACCAAAATATGTCCTGGGCACTGGCAGCCTTTGGCAGTCAGGGTTGAAAAACGGGTGTACCACTTGCTTGCAGCCCCAGAACAGCTGAGATCGGCTCATAATATCTATTAGAGCTTCTTTCACCCAGCTTGACAAATGGTGAGTGGGACTTTTCTGCCTGAACCGAGTCAGATGTGGCCATAACCCGTGGCTGTGCAATTCCTCAGCCATCTGCAGTGGTCTCTCAATAGAGAGGAAACCCCTCCTTATCAAAATGCTCAAACCCTCCTTATTAAACCATTCATTTCTGCAAATCCACATCACCAGCAGACCATTTGATTGCTTAGTGTTCACGCACCTGTGGGTTAGGCTGGAAACAGGTATTAAAATACCCATCCAAGTGCCCAAGTCACCCAGCTCTCCCCTCCAGCCGCAACGTGGGAGAGGTTCCCAGCAGGCACTGTTCAGTGCTCGAGGTAAACAAATAATGCTCCCGCGAGGAGGCAGGGAATCAATATGCTTCCTTCCTTTGTGGTAAATTATGTTCTGATTAAAAGCTAAATGAGCTGAACTCAAACGTCAATTACCATCAGAAAAACATCAATAAAGTATGTTGTTACTGTTTAATGAGGTACCTGTTTCTTCATCCGTCATTTCCCTCGGGGACACTTACTTGGCATTATCGGAGAGGCTGCAGGTGAAGCGCGTGGCAGGGCGGACAGTCCCGGACTCTCAGCTCGGAATGGGGATGGGGACCCACCTTTGCACCAGTAATTCTGTGCAATGACACAACTCTCAGCTGCCAGAGCTGTGCCAGAAGGGTCCTTAGAAAAGATGCAGAATTAACCAGGGCAACTACAGCCCTTGCCAGCTCTAGTGAAAGACGCTCTGCTTCACTGGTTCATCCTCCTTCATCACAGTTTTTCCTAGCAATATTCCCCATCTTGTGATTCTCTGGGAGCAAGGGACAGGATCAGACAAAGCCTGCTTGACTTAGATTGGTTTTGTGGCATGGACGGCATACCAGCGGCTCTTCAACGTGCTTCTTAGGTGACATTTTTTTGGAGTGGAGCGATGCATTGAGTAAGAGAGCAGGGACTCGGTTCAGACGCCCTCCACATTCATGCACTCTCAGTCTCGTTATGTTCTCTCACATCGACAGGGCTGAGCAGCAAATCCTTTCCCTGTATTAACAGACTGACTTTTCTGAAATTTCAGAGCATTTTCATCCAGAGACCAAAAACTGATGTCTCTGACAACCCTTTTGGAAAGCTCGTATCAGGCAGAGGAGCAGAGCACACAGGTGACAACCATATCTTATACAGACTCAAGGGTCTACAGAAGAGGCAGGTAAGATCTGGCTTCACCATGGAAGATGGCAGAGATGGAAAGAATATCTTCCAGAAGACAATCTGAAACCCGCAAGCACCTCATGTAAAGATGTAGTTTCCTCTTTTATGTCAAGGCAGAACTGCTGAGCCCCAGGTGCTGCCACAAGACAAATAGTAGACCCTTCTCCAAGAGACTTCACCAACACTAGAATTGAATCTTGCTCATCATGACGAACAGCAGAGCCTCTCCTATGGCTTTTTTTCTTGCCCACCAAGAAGGGGAGGCCGCCAAGAAGCAAGGCGAGAGGATCCTCTTCTCTGTCCAGCCACTGAGCATCACTGGGAGAGTCAACAGCAGAATCAGTGGGGGTCTATGTCATCTCCTATGCTTTTTTTTTCCTCTAAAGGAGAAGAAATTGGGAAGAGAAGTAAGGAGGCAGGGAAAAAATAACTGACCCAAGGAATTGGTAAATCCTTCCAAAATGCAGTCACAGATCTTTTCCTTCTCTTTTTGGCATTAAAATACTTGTGCTGACCTGCCCCCTTCTCCTTTCTCTTCTGCTTTGGATTCAGCTCTGAAGTTTATCTTGGGTGCTTGGCCTTTTGAGAAAAGATGGGGCCACTGTGAAATGTCTTTTCCTGCTCCTGGTTCTTTTTTTAATCTCCTGCTCCGGCTCTGACCTGTGGGATGATGCCCATCACCGACAACGGCTGTCACCCAAGATGCTCTCGGCTGCTTGGCAGAAGAGGGGAAGCCGTGCATGCAGCACTTCGCACATCACTCACCGGCTCGCGTGGCGCCTGACATTTTGGAGGCATTGCAAAATCCATCTCCAAGCCGACAAAATCCACCCTGCGGCATTTAGGAGGGTTTGCAGATGGTTACGCAGCAGTTAGGAAAGGTCGTCTTATTATTATGGGAACTGAGCGAGGGGCCCAGCAATTCTGCCAGCCGGTGTTGAGATTTTGGGTTTAAGCAACCCAAAAGAGATAAAAAGAGTAAAGTTTGATAAAAGTCACCCTGGCCACATTGGACTGACTTTTTTTTTCTTTTTTGAAAAGCCTCAGACAGCTCATTCAATAACCATTTGTGTTTATACAGCCTCTTTCATCCCAAATTGTGCTGCAGCGTTTCAGAGACTTTCAAATCACAGATCCTCTATTCATTGACCCCCACATGGTATCAGTTAGGTAGCTGGGAATGTGAGAAAGACTTCTTTGTCTCTCCAAGCTGCAGTAAGAGTTGCACACACCGCCATGCCTTAGCCCAATCCCATAAAAAACTCAATACTTTTTAATCCAGGGGAATTTTTTATGGCACTGATAACAGGGTGTGCTGGGTGGGCTTCCCCAGGCTGCTCCCCCACGCCTGCTTCTTCTGCGCCGAACGGGCTCAACTCCCATCACTAGCTGAATTTCCCTCAGAGACACAACTGGTATAAAAGTAGTCATAATATAGCCAGAATAGGCCATAATTTTCATAAATCAGCCCGGGCACCCAAGGGAGATACTAGCTAGCCAGAAAGGAGAGTTACCCCATCACACACTGCCTCAGAGAAGGGAAAACAAAGCAGCCCAGGGGTTAAGGGCAGACAAACCCTACGCTCAAAAAAATTACAGTGCCCTGCAGAAATAGAGGCCAGTTCATCCTACAGCCGTGACACTGGTGCTGTAGGGAAATACGGATTTAGCATCTTTTATAAGGTGCTATTGCTTGAAATACAGTTAATCTACCTGACATTTTAATGCGTGGGCTTTTGTTTTTTAAAGGACGGGAACACTCTCCCCTGGGTTCCTACACCATGAAGTGTGCTTAGATAAAGGGTGGCATCCTGCCGCTTCCCTGCTCATGCAGGCGAGGTGTATTGTTTTAAAAAGAAAAATAGGCGACAGCAGAGCAGTGCCACGGAGCAAATTCATCAGGTAGGGAGGGACAAAGACAACAGGGGCTTCCTCGCATCACACCAGGTTTGGACAAGGAGGCTGAGACAGGGCTCATCCCCTCTCCCTCTGCCATCCCATTTCACATACGAAACCAATAATTTGCCAGTAGTGGTACAATCACAGCCCATCTAGACCTCACCATTATCCCCTTTTAGCCTTAATATTAAAAAAAAACCCTTCAAAGTGCAATTTTCCCTTGTTTCCAAGGCACTCTGCTCAGCTTTAGCTCGCACACAGGGACTTTAGAGGACACCTCTCTTTTTGCAAAGAAAAGATGAGCAGAGGGCATGACACATTAAGTTAGGAAAGAATCAGAGTTGTTAGTGGGATCTGAGCTTCACAGCCTGTTTCATACTGTAGGATATTTTAATGCATTGCAGATGTCTTAAATACCCATAACGAGTGATCTTCACACTTGGAGCAAGACCAGGAGAAAAAAAAAAAAAGAAAAAGGAAAAAAGCCATTAATACAGAACACAATTGACTTAGTTGACTCTCCGTCATCCCCTTTGCTTTTATATCAGGTATTTGGGGCTTTAAAGGGTTATAATTCATAAATCAACTTCCTTTTATGATGTTTCTTACAGCAAAGGACAAATACTACTTAGTGCTCTCGTAGCACTTTGCATCTGGAATCTGAGAGCTTTGTAAGATGTGAGATGCATTTTCCTTGCACATCTAATAGCAAAAGGGAAAGGTAAGAAACTCATTGAGGCTGAGAAGCTCACCCAACAGACTGTGCCTGAGTGTCCCTCAATGTGTCATCACCTTGTATCTGTAATTTCAGCTCACGCTGCCATAAAAATGAGCGTGATATCAGAAACTTGGAATGATAATTTGAATTCAAGATCAAATAATAACACACGTTGGAGGAGCTGGATTATGTGCTTCGTTTGGGGATAAAGGCACTAAGATGGCGTTCATGGTATCCTGACTATATTCACCCTGTATAAATTGAGTTTATTAATATTGCTTTAGCATGCAGGACAGTAAATAAGAGCAAAAATGCTCATTTTAGCTTCAACACAGCTCCATCAGAAATAACACATTTTAAAAAAGCAGGGCATAAAAAAGCCAACATCATCTGCAAGTTAAATCCTTATACCATGGGGCTGAAGAGGGTTAGAAATAGATTATTTCACCCAGGTCAAAATAACCACTTTTTCTTTCTATACTTTCTCATTTTCACGGGTGACAATTCATGTAATCAAACCCATACTGCAAACCTGATCAATTTAGAGCTCATGCAGGAAAAGACATCTGAGCCAGGGGTGCAGCTAAGCGCATATTTCTCAAATGACACAGAAGCGAACAAGAAAATAGATCTTCACTCTATCCAGAGCTACACGGGCAAAATCCATTTTACTTCTAGTCCCAGCACGTCGCCTCTCCAGATACACCAATTTATTAGAAGAGTTTTTAAATGTCCTCCCTAACACATTGCTGCCACTGTATGTCTTGAAACACTGTGAATTTTGGTGGGGAAGCCGAGGACCACGTTATCTGCTGTACATAGCTTCCACGCCAAGATGTTTGCCCATATCCAGCACCCTACATGCAAACCAGACTGTGTCTTTCACCCGTCTTCTTCATGGAGCTGCAGCCTACGAGGTGCAGGCACCAAGAGAAGGATGGACTGGCAAAGTAGCTCTGCCAGCCCTTCCCCGCCCACTGACCGGCACAAAAGTTTTCCTCCACAGAAAGCAGCAGGATGGGGATCAGCAAAGCCAAAAATCTCACTTTGGATCTACTCTGGGCAGCCTTCAGGAGCTGCAGGAGCTTCCACTGCTCCAGATGTTCCCTGGTACCTGGGAACATCCCCAGGACCGTAAGAGCTGGTGCAATCAAACACCACAAGGTCGCAAGCGAAAAAAGCAGCCTTTGCCCAAGGCTTCACTTTCTCCTCTCCCCCGGCTCCGCTCAGCACTTATCCCACGTTCAACAAGTCCTCAAACCAGAGGAAAGCCTGACTCACTCCCTATCACAGCCATCAGTCATCCATACATGTGGCGTTGGTCTGTGGAAAAAGAAACCGGTTTAATTTTCCAATAGTTTATGGCCAGATATTCCTGCTGGCAAAGAGAGCTGTGAATTTTTTACGGGGGCCCTTTGCTCCTTACGCGTTTGTGTTTTCAGCTCCTTGGCCTGGAACAACTCCCACTGGAAACACGAGCAGCTGTGGGGAAGATACAGGGCATCGGGGCAGCTCCGTCCCACGCCACGCGGCTTTGCCAAAGCATTTTGTCCCCTTTCCCTGTTGATGGGGACAGACAGACATCGCCCCGGGGGCCCAGAGCCCCATCAGCACCGACTGCCTCCTTTCCCTGGCACCACGGGCTGTGCCTGCAGCCGAGACGCCTTCTGAGGAACCCGCCTGGCGCCCTTCCACAGGGCAGGGGTTGGAGAGAGGCATGAAGATAAAAGACTGCCCCAAGGTCACAGCCATGGGGAAGAAAACACTTGTTCAAATGCCTTTGATCCTATGCAAACACCCCCTTGAACTGACACTGGAAAACTTGCTGCACAATAGGAGTTTCCAGAAGAGCAAAACTGCCTCTTCTAAAGCACGATAAATCCCAAAGGTTTAAAATAGCTGCACAAGGCGATAAATACGGAGCGCAACATCTACAGGCATCGCTCAACACACTGTTCACATGCAACAGCAGCATTTATTTAATCTGAAAGCTTCCCCACCGGATAGCGACCCCGCACGGCACAGCCGCAGTGGGGTGGTTGCTCTCACACGGCTCCATCGGTGTTTCTGGAGGCCCCTCGAGGAAGGGGTACTCAACACACCCCGTTTCAGTTGAATCACATTATACATTTGTTAAGTAAGGATGGGACCGAATCCAAAGCCCGACTTCCAAGTGATACGGAAAAGTTTTCACTTTTAGCAAAAATCACCTGAACACAAGCGCCTCGGGGAAGGCTGGGATCCCAGCGGGGTCTGCAGAGACACCATCCAGCGTTTGCATGACCATACCCTGACGTCCATATGAAAGCTCACCCAAACAGTTTCCGTACTCGGGCTCATTCAAAGCACTCCAGGCTCCTCCAGCACAAGTTAAATTTCTGGCCTTGCTGCTGGTTTGAATTTACTCGCTGGAATAAGCATCCACTGAACTGTGCTGAGCCACAGCCACGTTGGAGAGCCCGGGCCAACTTTTTTTCTGGCCATACAGACCAGGACGTGTTTACCCAGAGCTCGGAAAAACGATTCAGCTTTTATTTTAGCTCAGAGGAGAGACCAAGGGGTCACCTTTAAGCTAAGGGTGGTATAAATAGAGGCTGAGTGGAAAGAGCAACGTACAGAAAGCCAGGGCAGTGCTCTCTCCAGGAGGGAGGAGGAAAGCGAGACCCCATAACCCCAAGCAGACACACATTTGATAGAGGAGGTTAAAAGGGACCAGGGTCCAGGTCAGCCCCATTCTTCAGCCCCATCTGTCCCACCTCCTTACGGAGGTGGGCAAGTTCACAGCTGCCTCAACCCACATATTCAGGTATATTCATGCCACAGGATGCAATGGCATACTTTTGGCAGGCAGAGCAAAAGCCAAAAATTCTGCAGCCCTCCTGGCCCTGAGCTTTCTCCTGCGCTTGTACGCTACTGCCAAGTCTCTGTCAAAGAAACTGCGGGGAGGGAAAGAGGTCTGGGGGAAAGGAGGACTGGATGCTGGAAAATAACCCAGGTGATTAAGGCATGCTGGTTTTTGAGGACATAAAGAAAATCAGTGTCTTGGAAAATCACAACCAAACACTTTTCACCCAGCACCCTGAGCTGCCAAAAAAAAAAAAAAAAAAAAAGAGTTTAAGGCACAGCCAGTGGCACCTAAAGCCTGAGCGAGGCGAAGTCATGGACCAGGAGCTGCAGCACAGTCCTGCTGTTGCTGGACCTATCACCTGTGCAGTCCCTGCTTCCCTCTCCAAAGCAACACCCATATCAACCTCCCAGGGATGCTCCAGGGCTCAGCAACTGCCTCTGAGCCCCTGAGGATCCCTGATGGAGCGCCTCCCTGCACAGCAGAATATGGTGATATTTTCTTTGCTGTATCAATACAGCTGTCGCCGCTCTCATGCGAACACTTGCCACCTGCCAGCATTTGCCGCAGCAGCCTCGTAAGGTTCTGCTGGCCCGGAGAAGTCATCCCTTGCTCCAGCACCAAAGCAAGTGCACAGTGTGGTGCAAGCCCTGAGCTGCGCAAAGGAAGGGAAGAGGACCAAGTGCATCCAATGAGCAGCATCTCATGCAGGAGAAGAGCCTCAGTGCTGCACGGGCTGGATTTATTTGGGTTTGCTATTGCATGTTTTACCACCATGGTTTGCTAGAAGCCCATGATTCAGTATTTGGAGTTTGCATCTCTATGCTTACCCTGGCACTAACCTCCTCACAGCGTTTAATGCCAAAAGAAACATGCAGGGAGACATGCAAAAGCAGGTATTCGGCAGCGGAGCAGTTCGCCGTTGCATCAGCGGCCTCGGGTTATTTTTATGAGGAGCGCAGAGCGCACACTTGGCTGTGGCTCGTTAGTGTCCCAGGGCAAAACGTGGAGGAGAAACCAGCTTAGTCACAACACTTTGGAAAAGGGTAACCTCAGCAGGGGAACGGGGCCTCTCTGCCTGGAAACAGGCCCGTCAAAATAGGTTTCTTCAGTTTCCCATCTCATTGCCCCATGAGGGAGGAGAGAGGAAAGGATCTTTTTTCCATAAAAAAAGGGAAAAGGATACATTGGTGTCCTTGCATGGGTTTAGCTACACAGCACAGGGATGTGTCTGCATCTTGAGCTCACACCGTAGGACATGGGACATCCACCCGTGATCTGGAGATGGAGATTTGGGTCCCTGATGACCCCGAGCCACATCTGCATGCTGCTGCACTCACTCCACCCTTCCCAACATGGTTTATTGAGTGCAGAGAGTTTTATGAAGCACTTCCAGAGCCAGTTTCACACCATAGCCCAGGCAGACACACCCCGAGCATCACCGCGGCTTTTCCTCAGCAAAATCAAATGAATCTTTAAATATCTCAAAAAAGCAATTTCTCCCATTTTTAAATGGTGGTGGAGGTTATTATTAAGTAAAACATCCACAAGAAACAGCAGTGAATGACTCTATCCCTTCATACACTCTTACAGGAAATTAAAGACCCATTTTTAGCAGTAAGCACAGGAGCGCGATGCCTGCAGGTCCCAACTTGGACCCCAGTCCTATCGCACCGGGCACATCACACCTAAAGACCGTCCCTTCCCAAGAGCTTAAAAATTCCACGTGCAAATCAAAAGGAGGCACGAGATGGGAAAAGGCCTTGCAGTTCCGCAGCAGAGAAGAGAACGGATGAGCTAGCTCTGAGTTTGCTGTCTCCAGGAGGGAAAACCAAACAAACAACCCCCCCTCCCCAACAAAATCCAAGGATACAGAATGCAACAAGTGTGGTTTTGGCAAGAATTCAGAGGTCTGATGAGCTCACTGGGACCTGCTGGGAGATACAAATATTCCCTGCAGGAACACCTGAAAAATATCTGAGGTTCACCATGTGGATCCCCAGTAGGGGCTGGGTCTTGCTCAGATGTCCCCCCTGAGATGTGGCTGGGACATTGGTGGTGCTGCCATCCAAGAGGGCCATGGGAAGGGCTGCACCTGTCCACGTCACAGGGGATGGACCCGCAGATGTCAGACACGCACCCTGCCTGGGGCATTTGCACCTCTCCTCCCCGCTCCAGGTTACATCAGCGTACGAAGTCTCACACGCGGTAATGAACCTGAATGATTGATGCCATGGCGCTGCTCCAGGCAGCTCTTTCGCAAGGACAAAAAGGCATGGGAAGGGTTTGGAAGACAAGGAAGGAGAGTGTTGGGTTCCTGGTGGCCCTCAAACAGAGCTCCATCACATCTGCAAGCATGACCAGCGCCAAACACAGGTTACGGGTCTGGAAGGGCTTTCTTTTTGCTCAAAGTGAACTTTTTGGTAGCTTATTGGTTCCAGACAGCAAGTTCAGGGGAACCACACAGTTCCCACACTCCCACGGAAGCTGTTACGATGAAGACATCCCACCAGGAAGCTCTGCAAACCCCCCTTTGGGCTTAGCAGAAAACATCACTCAGCCTCGTCCTACAATTCACATCATTTATTTTAAATGTAACTGTAATCCCTGACAAGCAATGTGCAGGGAAGAAGAAAAGCACAACCATGATAGATGAGCCTTCAGCTCTCCCACCACACTCTGACCTGTACCAGACAAGACAAAACACGGACAGAAATGTGTCTTTAGGAGGAAGCCCATTAATGGGAGTTTCAAGAGGAGCCAAGGGAGCACCACCTACTACAGCTCCCGCTCACCCTACAGCCTGCATGGTGCTTTGCAGAAGAAACACACCTTTCAGAGGAAATGGCTTCCTTAGATATTTGCAACTGATTCATCTTTGGTGCATGACACGTCACCCCGATTCAGCAGAACTGTGCCATCCTCCCAAAAACTACAGGTAGGGAACTGCAGCACAGGAGGACCAAGAGATCAAAAATCCCCAGAGATCTGATGCCACCTACATCTTCTGTGACCAATGTCTGGTAGATTTTGGTCTTCTCTCCTACCCCTCTTCCTCCTCATCCAGCAGGTTTTAAGAGATCAGACATTACATACCTTTCTAAGCCTACGCTGCTCTGCGAATCAGACACCAACAATATTGCTTATTTAAAAGAAAGCCTGGGGAAAGAACCTTAATTATCCAAACAGCCAATGGCCACCACACAAAGTCACGTTTACCGTGGAAGAGAAGGGGGGGAGCCAGCCCGGGATTTTCACAAGCCCTTACGCTGCTATAGCTGCCAGTGAGCAAATGCGGCCAAGCATTTTAAAAGCCCGCATCTGTCAGGGACTGCGCTCACAGAGAAACCTGCTCATGTGAGAGCCCAAACAGCACACAGAGACTGCGCTTTTTTGGGAACCTGGCCTTGAAGGCACAGCCAAGGACTCTCTCGTCCTTTGGGGTCATGATAAATATCGCACAAGGGTGAGGAATGGCCTGTTATCCTTGTGAGACAGAAAACGTTCCTGATGGGGTAAGGTCTTTAACACAGAAACACAAAGTAGCAGAAAGAAGAAATCATTTGCAAAACAAAGTGCTAACACCCAAAATACAAACATTAGGCGAATGTCACTTGGTCAGCTGGAAAGCCTGATACTGTGCAATCAAACCATGATCTCTCCATCAGGACCTCTTGGTCCAAAGACACATGAGCATAGCGGTATCTCGGAGACTTTTTCCCTGTCACTCCGGCAGAAGCTCCATGCTTCCAGCAGAGCGGTTTCCCAAGCCAGCACAGTTATGGAGGTGTGATGAGAATGTGGTACCTACCGGTTTGGGGCAGTGGATGTATCTAGCAAGGCTGATGATCAAGTCATGAGTGATTGGATCCACCAGGTTTCGAAAGCTGGCATATCGATAGAGAACATCATCCAGAGAGGTTGACTCCATTCCCAAATCCTGCAGAAAACAGGGTAAACGAGCAATATTAGATGTGCTATAAAAGCCAGTGCTAGCATGGATCTGAAAATTAGCCCACGTTGGCGATCACCATGAAGAAGCCAAGAAGAAAGTGATCCCCACACCACCCAACACAAGGAAGGGACACATGAGCACGTCACCCTGGGGAAAGCTGCACCCCTGTGCTTTATCTGCTCTGCGAAGAGGCGTTAGAGCTGCAGGATGAACACCCCAATGCCTCTCACAAGCCATAAATCCACCAATGGAACAGTATGCTTGCACCAAGGTAAAAATCAAAGACGACTCCAGAGAACATGACAGCTTGATCAGCATGAAACTGGAATTGGAGAATAAATACAGCATAGATGTGCTCTGGGTCTGCTGTGCATAGGGAAGAAGGAATGAGCCTAAAATTGCCACAAGGGTGGATAAACTGGGGGGAGTGGGGTGTGAAGAGCAAAGTGCTGGACTAGATTGCTCAGGGAAGGGGTGGAGGCTCTGCTGTCGGAGACTGGAGAAGGATGTGTCAAGAATAGTTCAGATGGAGCTGATCCTGCCCTGGGGATGGATCAGACCTCCTGAGGTCCCCTCCAAGACTATTTTCTCTGATTTTCAGTGCTCAGACATAATAATTTGAAGAATTTTGGCAGAAAACTCATCATTATATGAAATATGTTAGTGCATAGGGACAGGGAGGAGTAGGGTTATATATAGCATACTCCTTTTACTTAAAATATTTTATCTCCACTATGTTTTGTTCGTCAGCAGCAGCCGATTAGGAGATAGGACATCAGTCCTCACAGATGAACACACATTGCAGCAAGGTCCATCAGCCACCCCATAGGATGGCCAGAGCCAGTCCATCAAGGAGATGTGCCTCACAGGTCCTGCCCAACACCAGACATCCAGGAGAGCTGGCTCATTTTCCAGCCCTGCCTTACTGGTTGAGCTTGAGGAAGCCATTTCCCTTTTGCATTTTATTTCTGACAGGAATAAGATGTTCTGTATTTCTCTTCAAAGGCTTGCTTTCATTTTTAAAGAGCGAAGCCCAGAAGCAATCTCCTCTACTTGGTATGGATAGGATTTGGGAAAATGAAGACCTACGTGTCCTACTGCATTTCAGGAAATTCATCTCTCCTTTGGCTGTCGCATCCACTTTCCCATAGCAGAGACACCACCACACCTACCCCAAGGCATTTACTTTCCAGATGACCTCTACAAGACTTGAGTGGGCAGGGACATACCCACACTGAGACCTGCCTGCCACCTTCCTACGTGTTTCGGCGAGACAGAGCCCCTACAGTACCAAAACAACATGGAAGCAGTTTGAATTCTGTGATTAACATGGAAGCAGTCGTTTGACAGCCACCACTGAATAGTGGAGATGTAACTTGGTAAGGAAGAACTGACCACCAGCATCGTTCCAGTGCAAACACTTGCGTACAAAGCCACAACCTCGGGTCTTTCAAGCCCTCACTGGCAATGGGAGCTGGGTTTGTAAGCTGGTGGGTTGGTCCATCTCTGAGTGTCTACTTGAACCAAAACAGCACAAATGAGGAATCATTTGGATATGGATATTTTTCCATATCCAGGAAAAATCTGGCAGTGGTGAAATCCTCATATCTGTATCTCCACTAGCATTGAGGAAAACTACTTCTTACCCCCAAGAACAGCCACACTGGAGACAGAGACTTGTCCACAACTACATCAAATGCCAAGTCCTCCTCCCACATAGCTGGTGGCATCTGGTGTGAAGAGCTCCCTGATGTTTGAAAACACACGTGTGAAAAGGCCTGCTGCCCAGCAATGGCAGCGCTCTCAGGGATTAGTCATGGTGCCATCAAACCAAACTGGCCCAGTTCTACAAAGAATTTGAGGCTGAAAAGAGCTGAGCTGCAAAAAATGAGATGGAAGTCTCAGGTGATGGAGGAATGAGCAAAGCAATAAACATTGCATAAAGGGGAAAGCATTTGGTGCTCTGGTCCTCTTCTTAGGGAAAACCAACTGGCTACAGGGATGAAATAAAGGGGGGGGACGCCAATGACAGGGGGTGTTGTCGTGTGGAGCTGGGGAAAGTAAAACATAGAAGTTATGTATAAAGTGCCAGTAATAGGAAGGTGCTATTTGGACATGTGGGAGTCTCAGTCTGGCTACATGACTCAATAAAAATAAAATTAAAGTGTCAGACACACAGCACAGGGCTGGGACAATCTTATTCACCATCATCCTGCAAAAAGCAGCCTTCCCGACTCTCTTTTTATTTATAGTTTCGACTAATAACTTGTTATTTATTGAACATTTTGCACTTCTGCAGAACTTGCCATGTGAGGACATCAGAGCATCTCACAAACACAAATTGCACTTATCACCCACAACCACAAGTACTTACAGTGCATTTAAAAGGAAGGAATCACACAGAGGCATTATCTCCCTTACAGAGCTGAGCAGAGCAGCTCAGTGAGACGTTAAACCCTGCAGATGTGAGAAAGGAGTCCATCTCAAATATGTGCCGCAGCCAAAGCCCCGCAGCTCCCAGACCTCGCAGTATAAACACAGCTTTCGCCCAAAGTAAAAGTGCAGTAGGGTTGAATACAGCTGCTGTTGTAGGAAATCCAAAAATTAATATGGCAGTAAGAAAGTAGCTTTACATGGTCTAAAAACGGGGGGGGGGGGGGGTGGGGTGGGGGGTGGGGGGTAAGGGAAAGAAGATAATTACAGGCCGGAGTAACCTCCCTTTGTACATATCTACATGGATAAAGACCAAGCAGAAAAACAGAAATACAATTCAGAAGCTTCCATGATCCCTATCAGAAATCCATGATCCCTGCCAGACCCAGGACACAGAGGGGACAGAAACATGCGGCCGAGGGTGGGGACTGTCCCCAGGTCCTGGCACCACTCTGCAATTCGATCAGCTTAGGTGTGTATGAAAGGCCTCCCAAGACACCTCTTCTCCAGCCAATGTCCCCGAGGTCGAGCTCGGCTGCTCCAGGGTCACAGTTTGCAGCTCATTATTGACAGCCACACAGGCAATTTGTTAACAATTTACATTAAAAAGTTCCCTTTCTCCTATCCCCAGTGTTCTAATACAGCAAATCCAAGCCAATAACAACTTGGCGCCCTGCAATAAATTGGAGCCTGTCCTGAGCTCAGAGATGCTCCGGCCCCAATGAACTGCACGGGAAGGCACATTGGTTGTAGATGCTGATGCTCCATGACTTCAGACAGGCTGAAAATTATCATCTTCACTTAAAAAAATAATCTATTCCATTTTAAGACACTGGCTGTAGCAGCCAGAGGGATCTCACATTGCGTGCAATTACAGCTCACGCCGCAAACAAGGTGGCAAGTCTTCACCTTCCTCATTATTTTCAGGGGCATCACCGCAGCACTGACTGAGTCAACACCGGCTTTGCTGACCGGCTGCAAACATGCCATTTAGTAAAAAAGTGCCTAGGCGGTTAAAAACCCCCAGGAGTGGGGCTGTTCTTCCTTGCCAGGAGGACCAAAAAAAGCCTCAAAACAAACAAGTCCAACCGGCCACAAAACCCAACCAGCCAATGCGCCCGCTGATTGCAAATGCACCTAGTTTGGAAAATAAAGTGGCCGAACTGACTTATGATCTATCTCACAGCTTCTGCCAAGTTTGCACTTAAAAATAATGAATTAATCTCAGCGCTGAGATGTAGAGCTAAGATGTGGGCGTGCGCTGCGCTCCCCAGGAGCGGCACTGTGACGACCAGGCCAGCCCACCAAGGCTGCTCCGGCCCCGTTGGGTTTAATTACGCTGGAAAAACTGATTCCTTCATTCAAGACCATCTTCATCCTCACATATTTCAGCACAGCGCGGATCCACAGGTGACTGCAAAGAACTGGGTGGGTTCAGTGGCTCAGGCTCCTTTCCAAGAGGGGAAGAAAAAAGGGAGAAATAGAAATTGTGCAGACAACGTAGGGCAGGGAGATCCCCAAAGCAAACTCCCACTCCTTCAGGGAGAGAAACACCTCTCCTAACAGCAGTGTGGATGTTACCTTCTCAGTTTGGTAGAGTTCAACATTAGGATTAAGCAAACATGAAGTAAGAGCTGGATTTGGTCCATGGTCATATGGCATCGCTAGCAAACACCGTGTACTACCAAAGGAGCCAGTTTTGGGGCTTGGTAGAAGTAATCCCACACGCGCAGCTCTCAGCACACTGGGATCTCTGAGGATCAAACCAGGCTTAGCATCCCGCCGCTTCCCTTTAAGCATCTCAAAACTGACTATTTTCTCTTAAGTGAAAATTAAAATGTAGAACCAAAAAATCAGAGAATTTCTCCTCCTCTCTCCTGGGAGAGCTTACATTTTTCACATGAAGTATTCCCTCCTCCTTCCTGGTACACATTTTTTATGCACAGATGTCTTTCTCAGCTGCTCCCTAAATCTCTCTGCCACACCAGCATTGTCTCTTTTCCACCACATGTAATATTTTAAAGCCACTCAAGGCTGAAACTTGTTCGAGGCCAAGTGATGAGCTCATCTGCAATTTAATAACTTAGCACCAGTTCATGCTGTCAGCAGCAAATCACGAATCGCTAGCTTTGGAGAAAACGCCCAGCATCTGGCTCGAGTCACTTGGGTGTTTTTCCAGCACGTTCCCTTTTCCTAGGGGATCTTTACCTGCATAGCAAGTGCAACTTTCAAATAGGAAAGGGTATAAGGTTTTAAAATTATGGTATTTGCGAGCGAGGCAGGACCATGGCTTTCTTGGTGTAGACTGGAGGGGTGTTTTTCTAGCGTGCACCCAAAAACCCTGCACTGTGCTGAGATGGTTTGGGAAGGTTTGCGCGTGTGTGGCAGGAGAGGGGGAACACCTCTGCATCCCTGAGCCAACTCGAGTCCCGACGTCCCCATGGGCATTGGCAGGAGGGGGCTGAGAGGACATTTCGGAGCAGCACATTCAACAGTGCAAGGCAGCCGGAGCCAACTCCCGCAGGATTTGGGATTAACGACACAAAACAAGCAGAGGAAGTCAGGAATGGAGAAGTGACTGAAAACAACACAAAGGCTGCGAGTGGATCAAAAAGCACCGGGGAAGAAGCTGCTGACCCTGACATTTGGCAGCTCCCTGCAACTTGAGCTGCTGCCCCCGAGTCTGTCTTACCAAACCGTGCTCCCTACCGAGCACATCAGCCCAACTTTTGCTTTGCCAGGCAAGGCTAAGGAGCGGGGAGAGATCACTTTGGGACTAAGTACAAAAGCAAGAGTCTTGCTCAACTCATTTTGCTGCACATCCTCCTTGCCGTCACTCATGACCTTCCTGCAATTTATCTGATTTGTTTCCAGCTTTAGGAGGCCAAGAGAGCGTCAAACCACTCGTCAGTCCTCGGGGCTGGCTCACCCATTGGAAGGAAAGCTTCCTCCCACCAACTAGTTGCATTCAGCCTCCACAGGAGTCTTCTGCAAATGTGGCAATGCAAAGCTATTAGAATTTAAAAACAAACAAACAAAACAAAACAAAACAAAAACCAACAAAACAAACCCCACCCCCCCCCCAAAAATAACCACAAACAAAAAAAAAATGTGAAGGAATTAGAAATTTAAATCAAAGAAGTCCAGCAGAAAAATGTAATGCCTTCCTCCACGGCAGCCACCAATGGAAACTTCCCAGCTACAGCCATGACAGGAATAAGAGACCCCAATTATTTTGGAAAAACACCAAGCTAGGTGGGAGCCTAGGAATGGTCAGGCCTGCTGCCCCACAGAGCTGATGCTCTTTTCCACCTGAGTCCCTTTCGCAAGCAACAACCACAGAAACAGCCCTTCCACCCAGAAACCAGCCCAAACTAAGACCTCGTCATTGACTTCCCCAGGCCAACATTACCCAAGCAATGCTGTTTTCCCAGTGAGAAAGGAAAGATACATTTGGGAGCTGTACCCCCAGCTTATATTTCCCTAATGCCAGGTAAAACAACTTGTTATTCCCCACCTGTCAAATGCAGCACAACAGCAGCTAACAGTTGAGCAACAGGCTTTTGAAGCTCCAACCTGTGTTTCCATGAGATGCAGCATCGTGTAATACTCCCCTAAGCCACAAGGAGCCATAAACAACTGAAGTCAAGCCCATTTTTGCTTATTAAACTCTTTATCACTGCAAATTGAATTGCAATTAGAGGAAAATTCAGCAGTTCCATGTAAGAAGTCATACAAGAAAGCAGGTTATGCTGTTGCTGCTTTCATTAGCACGGAGCAAATGCAGTTACCGGCTGCCCAAATGAGGTTACTGTGTAAAATATCACCCTGAGCTCCTGCAATCACGGCTGCTCATAAATATCCTGGTAGCTGCTATTTTGGCCAGCACCTCTTCCAAAACTGTTTCTTATCTCTGCTAATAGCCAGGGCAACATAACGGATTTCCAAGCAGAGAGATTGGTATTATAAACAAGGGTCGGGCATGAAGGAAAAGATGGATTAATATTGTGTGCAATCAATCATCTGCAGCAACTTATCTGGGAAAAATGATTTCATGAGGTGAGCATTAGCAATGTGGTGAGTAAGGTCAGCTCAGAGAGACAGGCATGTGAGATGTGACTCAACAGCGAGCACAGTGTGGGCTGCTCAAAGGCTACGGGGTTGGTTTTCTTGATGGAGGACATATTTAGTTGCTCAACCCCCATGCCTAGTGAAGTACCCCCTTGAAAACGAGCAAACAAAATAATTCTCGCATTTAATCCTTAGGATGTTTGACTCCACCACAAATCCTCCAATGTCTAGTTGACTTATGAGGTTAGCGAGCCACTGTCAAACTTGGATTTGCCAGCTGCAATTGGCCATGGCTGGCCACGGCGTTTAGGATCAGCCTCCATCTGTTTTACACACGATGAGCCCTCCGGCATTGGCTTCACAGATAACAAGTTTGGTGCTGCTTTACCTTCCTATGAGACAAGACGAAGCAACATGGAAGTGCATTGCTGGAAAGATTATCTGCCTGGTGCATTTCTTGCACCCCAATAGCCCTGGTCATCCACATACCTCCCCTATAAACTATTCCTTCACACACTGCAATGAAGTGTTTTACACGTTATAAACAGCTTCATTCTTAACTGGGTATCTGAAGGAAACAAGGCTGAAATAATCATGTCATTCATCTGCCACCTCCTCCTCTTCCCCAAACAGCTTTCTAACATATGAACCAATTTCATGGGTTGAGAAAGGAGTAAAGCACCTGAAAGGTAATGACTTTCCAACAGGTTTTGGAAAAAAAACAGACCTCAGCAATGCACAGATGCCCAACTTTGCACCTTTGAAGAGGGCAGGCAGCAGTTAACAGCCACACATGGTTTGGTTGTGACCAGGCAGCCGGCGGTGGGACCAGTACGTCTGCATGGGGCGTCGCAGAAGGCACCTTGGGAACCTCCAAACAAACCAGCAATTGCTATTGCAAATTTCTATGTCTAATCCACCAGAATGGTGCAAAAATGGAGTTTAAATATGTGGGATATTTTCTGTTTAAGAGAGTAAATATTGGTTTGGAACCAACGATTGCTCATTCAAAAGCCTTGAGTGAGGGTGCAGTTAGAGAAGAGAGTCAATGTTTCAGGGAAGAAGTAAACATTTCCCTGGCAGATTGAGTCAAATAATAAATGGTGGCAGCTTGAACCCCCTCCAGGAGGCTGGAATTATAGAATCTCGGAGAGACGGATTAATGGGCAGGGATATGATGCCGCCATCCAGATAATAAACAACTGCAAATAAGAGATTTGCAGAAGAATGCGCTGCGTTTATTTTAGACTGCAAGGCAAATGCAATTACCCCAATTGGAGTTTGGCCAGACCACAGCTAACAGACTTCTTCAGGAAAGCGCCTGTGGATATTTAATGAGAATAGATAGCTTCAGCTACCCATCCCATTTTGATTTACAGTGGGATCCCAGTATAGGAAAAGCTTGGAAACACTATTTGGGGAAGGTGACTCCAGGCCTTCCTTTGAACAATTAAAAAAATTTAGATCTATCACTGCCTTTAACACAGGCGTTCGTCTTAAGCTCACAAAATATCATTTAGTTATCCTTTCTAAACCAGTGCGCGTTGCCCACATCCCGGCTTCCCATCCAAGCTGGTGCATCAATGTGGGGCCATTGCTCCAGCTGGGGCTCCAGCCCCAAGCCAGGATCCTGCTGGCCATGCAGAGCCTGCACCAGATGGCTTCTGGTGGGACTCGCCACTTCTTCCTCCCGCTCCCCAGACGGATGGGTGACAACAGCAACCTCCCAGCGGTCTCAGCCCTAAGGCGCAAGAGCCTCTTTTGCTCTGCACCGAAACGCTCCCAGGGAGAGCGATCCCCCACGGTTTTCCTCCTGCGAAGGAAAGACGGGGGCAGAAAAAGCTGTAGGTCTAAGGGCAAGACATGGAGGAGGCTGTGAGCAAACACACCGGTCTCTCCAGTTTGCCGATAGCCAAGTGCAAACACCAAAGGGCCGCTCTCACGGCCTCCTCACCTCCTGCTAGCCAACTCCACCCAGAGCCCACCACATTACGTGGCTAAAATCCAAAGAAAAAGGTTAATGCATCAACCTGGCAAGTCGCCCGCCCTATTAACTCCACTCTTGCTGCTGGAACTCCCATTAACAACTCTGCGGTGAAGCATTAAAAGGCAATATGACAAATTTAATCAAACATCTGCCATTTCTTTCCTTGTGTGTCTGCTCAAAGAGCTTGCTGGAGCAACCCACCTGCTGACTGGAGCATCCAAACCACAAGTCAGAAGCAGAACTTCAATTTATCACTCTTTTTGCTCTGTGACTAGTGCCTTTGACTATTAAAGGCAGTAGGGGTTGCACAGGGACTCCTGCCCTAGCACAGGTCAGTGGCTGATCCCCAGGACAAAGGCTACGCACCTCTCCCCCCTGCCACCTCAAATGCAAAAAAAACCCCAACTTATTTTCCCTTGCAAAAGTCCCTGAGATCTCTGTCAGAAAATGGACTTGCAGGACAGGATGCTTCTTGTCTCATCAGGTGAGGATCCAGGCTTGTCACCTAAGCTCAGTCTACTGTCAATTCATATGAAGATGGTGATTCATCCTATTCTAAGGCAGCTGAGCTGAGTCAGTCTCTGGATGTGGCTGTCTCTACCAGTTAACCGCCAAGAAAAGCCCCTCTAATTAGCTTATCCTAGACATTTAATGTTTAGGCAACTGGAGCAGGAAAATCCCACTCGTACTGTTCTGACCTTTGTTTTCCAACACAGCAAGCACACAGCTCTGCATGGCTTTCATACCCACTCTTCCAGCCAAAGAACAGCCCCATCTGTTTTGCAGCTGATCATCCATCAACACTAGTCATGTTTTTAAGTCTTGCTTTAGGCCCTCACTGTTTCGTTGGAGGTAACTGGGAGCTCAAACAACTCTTGTCCCTGGAAGGTGACAGCAGATGCCTTACGGGCACTGAAAAATTTTATTTGTGCATGCAGATATTCTACCATGTTGTGTTCACGTGTGCTAAATGCACACATACATGCATCTTTATAAGTATTTACAGGAACAACAACAACAAAAAAAGGCAGAAGTGAGATCCTTGCAGGAAAGGGGAAGAGGTTTCCAAATAGAAGACGACACTGTCAGATGGAGAGGAATCACTCCTTTTCATAATTTCCATTGCCTGTTAGAGAGTGTCTCGGTGTCTGGGCATACAGAAAGTGAACGATCCCCGACACAAGAGCGGCATTTACAATCACACGCCTTGCCCTGTTTGAAATTACAGACCACTCTCCCCACACACGCTACAATTGATGAGAGTTCTTGGAGCAACACCGAGTCTACAAGCACTTTGCGCAATCTGCTCCTTACCCCCCACCTGCACATACTGCATCTCATTAACAGTAATGAGCCAAACACCCTTGGCTTTACACATCCCTGCAAATATCTCTGCTAAGGGATAGGGTAAGAAGAAAGTCCAAAAATCTGGACTCAGATGGCTCAACATCAATAACGAATCAAACAGGCAACAAGGCTTGAGCGACTGTGCTGTCTGTCTGTCTGTCCTTCCCCAGGTAACTCTGTGTGTCAGCGAGTCTCATTAAACTATGAGAAAGGGACAAAAGTCTCAAAGGAAATTAAGGTCCTGTAGTTTCGGGGAATCGGAAGGAGGAGACTCCAGTGAGGAATGACCAGGACTTGGCACTGCACCCTGCATGGCAGCAGATGGATGGACAGGAGGACAGATGGCCTGCAGCTGGGCCAGATGGTCCACAGCTGCTGTCAAGGTTGCCCAGCTGGGACCTCAAGGAGGACACTGGAAGCAGCTGGGTTTTCCTGGAGCTGAGGTTTGGCTGATGTGACGGACAACCAAGATAAGCCTGCAGGAAAGCCAGCCTCACCTGGTCCTGCACTGGGGACCACCCTGTTTTCTAAACAGAAAAGATGAAAGAACAGGAGTCCCCACCTCTCACTCTTGCCTGCTCTAATCCAGCCACTTTCTCCAAGTTGCCCTCCCTTCACAGATTAACACAACACGGCATGAGCTGCCTGTCCCTGACATTAATTCTGTTGAACCAGCCTCTGGATAGCAGGAAAGCAGGATTTATTACCTTGGCCCATTTGAGCCCCATCTCCTGTTTCCAGCAGCTGTCACTGTGAGAGATTTCAGGAGGAGGTCAGCACGGGTCTCCTTCTGATGTACAACGGTGCAGCCCTGCCCGCTGGGAGAAAAGCCCTCTCTGAGCACAGCGTAATCAGCTGCTGCCAAGAGAAGGAGATCCCAACACAGCCAAGTGCAGAAGGAATTGCAAATCATGGTTGAAAAGTCTCATTTGCTTTTCTACCCATTCAAAATGCTGCCTTCTGAAGATCTCCTCTCCTCTCCTCAGCCAGGAGAGCTGTTGCAATCCAACGATGGGAAAAGAAACTTGATAATTTCAGGGGATCAATCAGGCCTGTGTTAGCAGCACTGCAGTGGGGATTACCCACACCTACCTGATGCGGGGGTTTTGTTTTGATGTACAGCTCTGCCGAGCAGCGAGCATGCAGCCAGCCGTGTGAGCCACCGGGAAACACTCCCACATCATCCCCAAGTACCGAAATTCCCAGGCATGTCACGCTGAACCTGCACCGTCAATAACAATGTTACCGTATCACCGGGAAGCCTCCTGGACCCCCCCAGTGCCCAAAAGAAATCAATCCGTTACTGCACATACAATAAGAGCTTGCAATCCAATAACTGCTATCTAAAACCTGGTTTCACTTCCAAGCCCTGGGTTGATTATTATTGCATTAGCTATGGAGGGATGCATTGTTACCGCTCAATGAATGCTAAGCTCTACTTCAAAGGGACTGAGTTTCAGTGGTGGAAGACTATACAAATGCTTCGACAATTGCTTTGGGATCCTTCAAAGCAGATAGGTGCTAGAATAAAACCCAAGATCTTATTGATACAGGCGTTAGTAAAAATAAGCGTCAATGATTGCTCAACACAGCTCTTTCCCAGATTAGGTTATTCAAGAGAAGTAATTTAAGACGTCTTTGAGAGAGAGAAATATTCAATTAACTCTTTAAACCGGCTGCCACTGAACAATATGAACATTACAAAAAGATCATTTAAATGGACAAATTGCAGCTGACTTGAATAAAAACATCTCAAGCCTTTTTTGTGGTGCCATTTATACCACTGCAGAAGCCTGGGTGAGAGGACAGCAGGGACAGAAACAGATTTGGATAGATAGCAGCAAGGGAAGAGCCAGGCACTGCAGTGCACAGCACTGGCACTACCCGACGCACACCAAATACATCTCCAATGCGCTGCTGCACTCTCGAGCTGCCATCAGTACCTCCGGAAAGCAAACACACGGCTGAATCAGAAGGCGAAATGTTTTGCCATAGCCAAAACCATGCCTGGTAGGCAAGGCAATGGGTACAATCCTCTTCTGTCTTAGCGTGAGCACCCTGTCCTCTATGTATCGCTGCAAGAAGACATATATTAGAGATTTTGCACTGTAAAACCTTAGAAGGAACAAGATACAGGTAGCTCAAAGCAAGAGATGAGAAAATAGAGTTGAACTTGACATTGAAATAAAACCTCTCTGCTCCTTTTCTACATTAAGACTTATCCTGAGTTAACAACAGCCCATTCCGCACCAAGGATGAAGCCTCTTTCTGTGCTTGGTACCTTCTCAACAGTTAAAAGAGGCTTCCAGCAAAGGAGTAAAACAAACAAATCCCACTGCACCAAACTCATTTTCTTACTTAAGACAGAGCAACGGGAACGGAATAAAAATAAAGGTTTCCACAGCTTCTAACGGCTTGCCAAGACGACCAGCATCGCACAAGTAATTAATATGGACAACATGAATTTCAATTCTTTCATTTGCAAATCCAGCATCACAGTTAATCTCAAGCATGGACAAAGTCCATTAATAAAGCAGATTCATGTAATGGGATTCAAAGCAATGGCAAATCAATACATAACACACTTGTATGCTAGAATAATCTATGCTTCGCATAATAATCACGGTAACTGTAATGCTGTGCATTTATATGGAGACATATTCAAGACCAGCCCAGGCCACCTAACAAGCTTGGTGGGATCTGCTTCTCCTGCAGTGGGATACAGCCGGCACTGGGAATAAACGGCCACCGAAGAACCACCCAGCAAGGAAAACAGATAAACCTGTGCACAAAAGCAGTTGTGGCAGGGAGAAATCGGTGCGGATGTTATTTAACAGAGAGGGCTGGCACTCCTAAATTCACCCGAAAAAAAGGGAAAAGGATCTATTATGTGCCATCATGTTCTTGTGATGATGATAAAAAAAGGCTTTCATTGCTGAATGGAGATGCACACCCACGGTTACCATCCAACGTGTTCCCAAAAGCCACACGAGGAGCAGGGGTTGCCTGAGCAGCACAGGGATGGGACAAACTCCTCAGCAATCCCATTTCATGAATTAGACGTAGAGCTGGCACCTCGTTTCTCTCCAGACACTGACAGCAGGCAGGTCAGAAGCAGTTTCATTAAACACCCACCACACACACTTTTGCACAAAGACACCCACCGTGCCGAGCCGGAGAGTTATCCCCCTAATTACGGGATGGTAACAGAGACATGCTCCGAAACCAGCCACATCCATGCAGGTCTGGCCTGGGGAAAAGTAGGGGTATCACCCACTTCTCCAATTAGCTCCTAGTCAAGCCTGTGAAATGCCATTTTTGCAGGAGCTGTGCCTAAAAGTGTGCGATGCCAAGGCAATAGGCAGCACGTGAGCTAAGGCTGCATCCAGCAAGGCACGGCACATCTGTACAGCTGAAGCCCCAAAGGACGTTTGGCACCAACATCCAGATGCAGTGAGGGTTTCCCACCGGCACTGCTTTGCCTGTGATGCTCCTGATCGGAGCTCTGCCGAGCTCCACATCTGCATAAAAAGATACTGCAGAGGTGTCAGAGCTGACTCCAAACAGAGAGATACAGCAGGAGCGACAGAGAGCTGCTACCCACTCTGTCCCCATCTCTTCCTTCTGCTTTCAGGCAGGTTATTAAGTGACTTTCCCAATTTTTTCACAGGGGAAGAAGAGGATCAAAGACTCCCTAAGTCTCACAAATGGAGTTATTCTGGTTTTGGGGAGGTCCTCCCAACCCCCTTCGTTATCAGCGGCAGGAGTCAGGGCTCTGCATGTTAGTTGCCGAATTGCTGCACCACCTTGGGCAAATAATTTCTCTTGTCTTCAGCTTCCCCAGCAGAAAGATGAAGGAGAAAACAATGGAAAACTGAGCAGACCTACAGTGGTGCAAAGGCGCCTGAAGACGCAGACAGCATCCTCCACATCTTGAAAAGCCTGGTCCCCAGCCCTGGGGCAGCGTGAGCTTATTGAGTTAATCCTGATCACGGCACTGCTCCCTCCAGGGTGAAATGAGGGAGGGATCTGAAAGTATTTCATACGCCCCTGAGCAGCCACAAGGGAGGCACTGCATTACCCTCTCCTGTGCAGCTCTACCAAACAGCCGTCGAGTGCCTCACGCTCGGCAGCTTTTCAAGGTGTGAGGGGAGATGTTTTCCCTTAAAATCCCTCCTTAAGCCCCCCTGGTCTCACCCTGGGCACCCGGCAGAGCCCTCCTCTCCTGGAGGTGTTTGCCCCTGGAGCTCATCAGCCGCTTGGTGGGACCTTTCCTCTGTCCTCCACTGCAGGCTCAGATGCATTTGCCAAGACACACGGAACCCAGCTCATCTCCTCTTTCACTTAACCACTGCCCTTCTCGCCAGCTTTGGTGCCTCAAAACCCCTGTGGGGTATGCCAGAGAGTCTCACCCCGAACAAACCGGAGAAATTGAGTCTGACCAAGTTGAACTCACATCCCCAGACTCACACTCTGGTGCCTTCTGCCTTTAACATCCACGTTTGCAAACACCTTTAGTTGGGAGGCCACGGTTCTGCTCTCCTCCTTCTCCTTCGGGATATCTTCTCTCATGCTTGCCAAGTCAGAAAACCACTTAAGTACCTGATTAACTATAAGCACATGTTTAAGTCCCACTGAAGCCAAAGGGCTTTGATTAGCAGAGCACTTAATACAGGTTTCTTTGCTAAGCAAAACTCTCCTCCACTGCCCTCTCCACCCCGGTCCCTTCATGGCAGCATGGGGTACAACTTGAGAAGCAATGACCAGGACACACCACAGCCACCAGCTCGTCAGAGGGAAATGCAGCTTAAGAAATCAGCAGAAGAGCATTTAGCACAAAAGCAGGCAAGGAGACCCCAGGAGACACAGGCAATTTGTAGGCTGGGCTGGTCCGACAAGCGCTCTGCCCTGCGAGAGTCAGCGCACAAAAACTCGCCAGCAAAGCAAACGATTCCAGTAAGTGCTATTAAGATCCTCCTCTTGGTTGTTTCACCACACGTCCCTGCAGAAGGGCTGGAGGGCGGTGGCTGCGAGGGATGTGACAGATTAACCCACACGTGACTGGACACCCCCTGCACTGGGCCGAGAAGAAAAAGTCATCCCAGGCTTTGTTTGTGGTGATGAATGGACACTGAAAAGAAACAGCCTCTCCGCTGCGCTCCGTGCCTCTTGCCCTGTTTGCAGGCTCTGGGTCCTCTCCGAGGGGGAAGAGGACCCCTCTGCACCCCCAAACCCACAGCAGCACCCCCAAGCCAGGCAGGCTGGGGGGCGGCAGGGAGCAGCAAGCGCATCCCCGCCTGCCCTCCCGCTCAGAATGGCAGCGGTACATCTTGTTCGGCAATAAGACGTGTCAAAGTCCCTCCCTGATTAACAATGAGAATATTTCTGCTTTGTTTGACAGTCAGGGCCATTAAGCCACTCGTGTTGATATTTCATTTCCCAGTGAAGATGCTGGCAGTGTGCGCCAAATGAACTCGGGATGACCTAGACAGAAAACATACCTTTGCCCAGGAAGCTTCTACGAAGGAAATTCAGCGCGTGATGGATTTGTGGCGGTGCAATGCCCGGCAAATGATAGCACGCGATCAGCCGATGCTTGTGCGTGACAATAAGCACACCTCAAGCTCACTTTGCAGGAGACAGCTTCTTCGAAAACCTGCTGCTTCCACTGCTGAGTCACGCCAGAGCCCCTGCACTTCTAGCTGATGCAATGCAGATTTCAGTACGGGCTTTCACTTCTTGCAGCTCCCAACCTGTTTAGGAGTTTCCTTCCACCAGTGGCTTCTACCCAGCCTCCGCTGTTGGGGTCCAAGACAAGGACCAAAAGGACCACCAGCCAGTCCCAGTGACAAGGCAGGAGGCAGCTGTAGAAGAGGTTTACACCGGAGATCGCTATTCCTGTGTCAGCTCCTATTCTATTTTCACACCCCGAGGAGCACGGCTGAGCTCCATACCCTGGCACTGAGAGTAACAGCCTGGACTCACGCTGTCGGTTCTCACAAGTTTAGCATGGTCAGAGAGACCAAGACACAAGAAGAAAGTAGTGCCAGCAGTGAGATGTGGCTTACAGTGCTCCACTGAGCTGCACCGAATGAGGTTCGCAAGTGCCCTGCACACCACTGTGCCTCCTCCTCCTCCTGGGGCTGATCTGCAACTCCCAAACACCTCGGCTCCACACAAATGCATTCCCTCACTAGGAAGGTAGAGCCTTTGCACCAGCAAAGTGTCACTGTTCGCACAGAACAGGCACCTCTGACTCAACCATTAGATATCCAGTCTGGAACCAGCCAAAGCAGGAGTTTCCACTGAGGGATGGAGGCGCTCCACAGGCTCCAGGGCTTTCCTTCTTTGAGAGCGACAGCGAGGGACAAAAGGATGAAAGGACAGCTGGTGCTTCATTCTGTGATTTTTGGCACTGGTTTTCTTTCAGCTAGAAGAGCCTGCGCTTCCAACAAAGATGCTGACATAAACCTCCACGGGGTGGTTCTGGGATGAAGGCTTGTAGCCTCCAACATGTCAGCTGGTCAGGGCAACCCTTTGGTCCTTCATCTTAACACTCTGCAGTCTTCATCCACAGAGAAGCAAAGCAGTTTTTCAGTTAACAGGTTGCCTATCCAGCCTTCCCCACTATCTTGTCCCAACCTGGCAAAGCCCCCAAAACCACACTGAACTGGACTTGACTGTTGAGGTCTCCTTGAAGTGGATGGGCACTAAAGCAGAAGTGTTTATTTCAAGCACATCTTTCCAGGCTTTCTCTTCAACTGGGCCCTAGATAAACCCTTCAGCTGCATCTCCTGAACCAGAGCAGCCATCCCAGCTCCACGTGGCTGATTAGTTGCCCAAGGCTTGTAGCCTGCACATCCAGCACCAAGGCACAGGTCACCTGATGGGCTGGCTCTTGTCACCTCCAGCCCTGCAAGGTCCAGGCTGCACAACAGCACCTTCAGGTGCAATGTTGGACAAACCACATCCTCCACCACGGTAATCCAGCACAAGCATAGGCTGATCTCTCCCTTCAGCACACAGCTGGCAAGCCATATCAGCACCTCTGCCCCATCCCTGATGGCTTTAGGTTGCTATCAGTACACGCTGTTGGCTTTTCCTTCATTTACCCTACTGCAGATCCTTCCTCCTCTATCAGTTCCCCGCACCCTTTTGAATTTCGCCCCCAGAACCTGGCTGTTGACCCCCAACACTGCTGCCCACACCAGTGGGGTCCAACACACACCACCTCTGGGACAGGTGTCCCCATGGCTCATGGTGGGTTTTGCTTGTTCACTACAAGGACCCAATTTCTGGAGTGCTTTTTGTGCTTGGGAAACTTGCTTATGAGTTCTGCTCATATAGCCTGCAAGGACAGCCAAAACCTTCCCCTACACAAACCTTGAAGGAACATCAGCAAAGCACCTGGCAAGAAAAGCCTGTCTCCGTGCCCTGGGCTATCTCCCTATTTCCTCACAATGTGACACCACCCCAGGAAGCATCCCCATCCCCAGCCAGAAGCAGAGGCCCGAAATGCCGGCAGTAACAGAGTACCCTGCTAATCCCTCGTCCTTCTTCGCGGGTGGTTGAGCCTTCCTGGGAAAACTAAACTAGACCCTATGAAATGCTATGGCCAAAGAATATTTCCACAGGTGCTAGAACAAAGCCTTTGGCTTGAAACTCTCACCACAGATCCGGCATTACAAGCCAGGAACATTTATTTTCCAACTGCAAAATAGCCAACACTAATATTTTTGACCACCAGTTTCTCCTGAAGTTAAAAGCAGAGAATGAAGAGCCCTAGAAGACTTCAGGATGCAGGACCAATTTCTTAATATTGTTTTCTAGATACAATGGCAGGGCTGAATAATCGCTGAAACTTGATGCAAGATGATGAGCTGAGCAAGAGCAAAGCCAAGATGAGCTCATTGTGCAGCCCCGTCTGCCGGCAAGCCGAGCTTTCCCTTCCCTGCTCCGGTCCCACCGAGACATCCACAACCCTGGGCTGAAATTCCTCAACTGGCCATGAAACAGCTGATTTCAGTATCAAGACAGCACTGAGACGTGACTAATAAAGTCATTGGGCTGGTTTCCAAGTGTAGAAGCAACTGGCCCATGGTGAACCAGACACCTACAGCCTCACACACAAGGGACGTGGGTAAACCATGGCATTTGCAACGGGCTGGGGTGGCATTTAACACACAGTAACACCAAACGAGGCTTGGGACTTTCTCCATCCCCCCCCAGGAAACACCAGAGAATCACGCTTGAAGGAAAGACTCCTTTTGCAAGGCGTTAAACAAGAAGAAAAAAAACACCTTCTTTCTCTCTGAAGATGCCACAGGCTGATCCAGAATCACCAGTGACAAGTAAGTAGGTTGGAAAAACCCACTTCTGAGGGCTGGCAGGCTGACAACCAGACTTAATATGTCTTATCACTTTCCTTTTTTACTTTGTCCTGCCCGACATGCCTGCTCAGAAAGAGATAAGGAGCAGCTGCCCTGAGCTCTCCTCGTGGCTCTGTCACCTCCGGACACCACCATCCCTCTTCCTGGGACTTTCCTTGCTCCAGCGGATGCTCCCTTTCCTCTTTCCCAGAGGGACGCTCAGCCTTTCTGCCCCTCCGTTCCCTCTGCAAAGCGAGTAGGACAGAAGCTTTCCCCCATTACCTGAGTTTTGGAGGGGTGATGAAGGCAAAGACTGCGAGGTGCCCAGCTGCTGCAAGAGGGGAGCCACGGGACCCCATCTGCCCGCTTCCCACAGGCGATACACCTTTGCTCTTCACCCCGTTATCACTCAGCCCTTGCAAAGCCTTTTTGGCCAAGCTGATCAAACCAGCCCCTTTTGGTTTGCCAAGGGCTTTCTCCCGACCTCTGCTCAGGGCTGAGCGCAGCCCACCAGCCTCAGGCAGTGAAGCCACGTCTCTCCCCACACACCACGGTTCTGCTGCAACCTGCTGCTGCTGTTTGCTCCCCCCATATCGCTGCCTCTCTTCCACATTTAACTGCCGTAATGGTAAAATGCCGGGCCAGGCCCAAAAAAGCATGCCTCCACGTCTGCATTGCACAAACACACACGGCAGAAACTCTTAACCCCCAGGTCCCACTCCAGAACCCAACCACAAAACCAACTTTTCTTTCTCCCAACTCTTTCTTTTGCTTTGTGTGACTCCACCTGGAGAGAGTTTCATTCCGTTTAATTAGCAGCAAAGCCTGGAGCACCCGAGCTGCAAATCAGCCCCGCGGCATCCTGCCGGCTTGTGGAGATGAAGTATCCGGAGACAGATCTTGGTCAGCACTGGGACCCACCACGACTTTACACGTGATGCTCGGCAGCAAAATGTGATTCTCATCCTTCCGCAATCAACAGAGGCAGCACTGTGAAATGACCTAAACCTGCAGGAATGGCACTTTACCCCTGCCCTTGGGCAAACCAGGACAGGGATTATTTCTGGCTTCCATATTTTTGCTCCAGCATGGTCTCCTCTGAAGGGAGAAGACATAAGCAAACACGAGTTCTTCTAGAAAACACAGTTGATTTACACAATGCGGCAACACTAAGAGAGAATTTTTAAAGAATGGCTCGCAGGAGAGGAGTTTAGCTTATTTATTTTCTTTGTGTTGGTGGAGAATAGCAGCTGACGGGCAAGAGATGAAAGCACCCCAAGCAGAGACTCCTTACCACATTTCAGGGAGTTAATCTCATCAGAGAACTGCTTTACATCTGTTTGAACAGGGGTGGAGCGGTTGACCAGAGTCAAACCTTGCTCTGGTGCAGACGGGCTGATTCTGTCACCTGCACCGTGCCAAATTCTCCGCCTTCCTTCTCTGGACAGCAACAGGGTGGGAAGAAAAACAGAGGGAAGACCAACCAGACTCAAGCCGTGCACGGAGAACATGCAGGAGCTCAGAAAGAGCACCGATGCTTCTTCTTTTTTGCAGTTCAGCCTACCCACCTAATGACCAGTGCCATGTACTGGAAAGTCAACTCATGGTACGGTTACAGCAGCCGGTCCCCCATGTGGGAGCAGGGACCCGCTGTGCGGGGTGCTGCACACACACACGGAGTCCCATGTTGCTTATGACACGCTCAAGGGGGTTGTTTATAGGGATGCACGCATCCTAAAAGCCAGGACAACCCAGAGTCCGCAGCTCTCGGAGCTGCTGACACCCTCATCCTAAAGCAACAATCCAAGAGAGGAGAAATGCCTCTTCTGGCATTCACCCATGTAAAGGACTGGATTTTTATACTCAAAAAGGAGATGTCAGAAAGCAGATGTTGTGCTTGTATAGTTCAAAGACACCTTTTCCCCCTGCTTAAGCCAAATCACTGAAATAACTCAGTTGCGTACTTAAAGCATGCTCGCGCTCGCAAGTCTCAGGGAGAAGCTCTCCCTAACGCGAGTCCCCGCGCACCCCAATGGATGTGGGTCCAGAGTACACTCCTACTTTACACACGGGGAAACTGAGACACAAAAGAACCTACCAAACACAGAGTCCCCAGCAGCATCAGCTGGGGCTACAACCACCCTGCTACGAACAGCACTGGCCACAGCGCGTTTGACCTGCTGCCGTCTCTCATTTTGGGCAGAAATAGGGCTTTCACTTATGTCCATCAAGCGCTCACTTGGGTCAGGGTCTTCCCCAAGCCCACTGTAGCATAGGCATCACAGCCCTGCTGCAAGTCACGCTGCAGAGACACGGAAGGAGCCTGTTCGCATCACCCACGCTGGTGATGCGCAGTGTTTTTAAGGGCACTTAGGTACATGGTTATGAGCTACACTTCTGATCTGAAGAGAGGATGAAAAGCACAGCCTCACGCTCAGCAACGGGGGGGGACAGAAGGCAAGGGCGGCAGGCACGGCTCCATACCCGCAATAAACAGGGCCACGCTGAACGCTCTTAATTCCCCTCCAAAGCTATCAAGCTCATAATTCCCCTACAAAAGCTATCAAGCGCAGCCCGCTGTTTAGACCGGCTGTATAAATCTCAGCCCTCCGTCCCGCTCGCCGGGCAGGCAGTCTGTAATTCCCATTCTACAGCCTGACAGGTTGGTAATAGCGCACATAATAATATATTGATTTTGTCTGCTGTATGAGAGGCTGCCAGGTGGCCCGAGGAAGGGAATTGCCCAGATGAGGGTTTCCTCTCAAAACACCCGCAGAAAAATGGGAGGCTGATTGGGAAGGTAATGGATGAGACCATCAGCCGGGGCAAATTAATTCCACTTTTCGCAGGGTGTTTCAAAAGCCTCCCATCTTCCCACCCCAAGACTCAATCTGCACTGCGATTTACACCACGGGGAACTGGGGAACCTTGCCCCAGGCTTACAGGAATAGATAACTGAAGGAAAATCAGTAGGTTTAGGGGGAGGAGGGGGGGGGGGGGGGGGGTGTTAGAGAAAAAAATTAAGTATTTTCGCATGTTTTTATCCTGTGCTTGTGTGTTTTTATTTCCAGCATAAGATTTCTAACCATTAGGGAGAGCGAAAGCTATTCTGCGTTGGGATTTGGCATTTGGTACTTGGCTCAGAGGAAAGAAGCTTGGAAAGTAAAATCTTTCTTGAAGACTTACATAGTAACTTCCTTCTCTGGCCCCAGGGAATTTGGATGCTCCTCTGAGGATCCACCTTGGCAGGTGCCTCCAAACTGGGGGTAAGTGAGGCATGGCAGCTACAGGGGTGGGATCCTCCCAGATCGCTCAGTCTCTTCTGAGAAACTCAATGGTAAAGGCGTCTGGCTTGGCGAAGAGATTAGTAAATGCCCAGCCTTGCTAAGGAAGAGTTAAGGAATAAGTTGCACAAGGATTCAATTCAATGACATTAAAATTCAACGAATACTGCTATTTAAAGCGGCTTTAAACATCACATACATTTACTTTAAAACACTCATTTCAAACAAGCAATTTAGGGCGATGCCAACCTATGGTCGTGCTTTAATATTAAACAGCTGACGTTAGCCTAGGTGTGCAGGACACGCCAGCGGCCAAAGTTTGATGGAAAGCCACTAATGAAAACACAACCAGAAAAGACTGAAGTACAACCACACGCTTTTGGGGGAGCCTGGCGCTCTCACAAGGACAAAGAAAACATCTTCATTTCAGTTAACTCCCCTAGTCCAGCTAAACACCTAACTTCAACAAGCTAACGAACAAATCAGGGGTAGCACAACAGAGAAATGCATGTTTTGCAATCTGCAAGTAAAAC
Organism: Pluvialis apricaria; assembly: GCA_017639485.1. Lineage (NCBI taxonomy): Eukaryota > Metazoa > Chordata > Aves > Charadriiformes > Charadriidae > Pluvialis > Pluvialis apricaria. The sequence continues at coordinate 6,842,451 of CM030024.1, forward strand.
TGCAACCCGAGAGGGCCAAGATCCCTAATTATGGTGACCAGAAGTGTAATTCATTATGTACAATTAAGACACTAGTTAATGAATCAACTAGTTTTAAATGTGGTTTGAGACGTTTACTTTGTCTGCCCTAAATATCCAGCATATTTTATCAACCGATCAAACAACATTAAAATACCAGTTTTCTGCATTTTAAACTCTCATTTTCATCTCCATGTAACTTGAGTCAGAAATAAAAAAAAAAAAAAAATAAAAAAAATCAATCAATCGTGTAAACCCAAAATTCACTATTTCCCACCAGAATAAAAACATACAAAATTAATCACCCGGCCAAACAGCTGCCTAAATAAACGCCCCCAGACACACCAGGCTCCTTGCTCAGAAAAGGAAGTATCCGATTACACCAAGCAGAAGCAGCTTTTTACAACCAAACAGGAAAACATCCTCTTTCTTACAGAATGACAAAAAAAAAAAAAAATAAAAAAAATCCTACCCACAAAAAAAAAAAAAGGCTGCTTAAATCAAGATTCCCTCCTTGCTGATTTTGGCTGCGGTCACCACCACGGACGTCGGTCATTCACACTCGCATCCCAAATTGCTTCACACTTTCCATCTTTGCCCAGGAAGCCCACAGCAGCCATCGGGAGGGAGATTTCCCCCCCAAATCCCCTCCTCTTCCAATCCTGGAGGTATCCAAATAGATGGGCTATGTGGAAATATATGATGGAACGCCAGAATGAACAAAAGCTTCGTTAGCTCTGCCTAGGTGCCACCATGGGTCAACAGGGACCTTCAGAGAAGGGACTATCAAGGACGGGCTGTTTGGAGGGGTTGGAGTCCTGCTTCTGCAGAGATGTGTGCTTCGTTATCCTGATTTCCGTGAGCTCAGGCTGGACCGGGGCCTGGGGCTTATTCAACATGAGCAAAACCCACGGTAGACACTGTGGCAGGTACAAGACATCCCTCGTGCGTGGGAGTTGAGGCTCTGCCCCAGTGCGCTCTTTTACCTTTTGGGGTTTGCACCCCTCAGGTCCAACCTGAGGCTCTCCCCCACACACACTTGCCATCCCACAGGACCCCCAACCTTCTGCTTTCTACTTCCCGCTGGAGGTGGGGGTCCCCCAAACCACAGTCAGAGAGACACTACCAGGCCCTACCGCAAGCACTGTGCTCCATGGGGCCGACTCTGAACGGGGAGGGAGGTGTCCCAGCAAAAACCCTCAGCGCATCTCTGGCTAAAACAACCATTTCCCACCACAGACTGCGAAAGGCTGAGGGCACGTCTGCTCTCCTTCCTCAGCAGATTTTGCTTTCCCCTGCTGGGATTTAATTGTTGTGCCAAAAAAGATCCGCCTGGCCTCGGGGAGGACGGGGGCGAAGGAACAGCTCTGCAGAACGAGATAGTAATTAATTGCTCGCCAGCTCCCAGCCAGCCCCTGAGTGGGCTCAGCTTAAGCGTCCCCAGAGATGGAGGAAGAGTCAAGCTCTGGGAGCGTTTCCCAGGGTGGTACCCGGCCATGGCACCAGGGGCTCCCAGGCACAGATTTGCTTAAAGCCCCTTTGGTCTCGCAAAACACAAGGAAATCTTTGCACAAAGCAGACTGCTGCCTGCGAGAGATGAAGATATGAGAGCCATTAAAGGCGCTATTGTTGTTTTTTTAACATAATGTTTTCCAAGCTCATCGTGTAGTGGTAGGATGGGGGGTAATGGCTTCAAACTGGAAGAGGGAAGATTTAGAATAGGTATTAGGAAAACAGTTTTCCCTCTGAGGGTGGTGAGGCACTGGAACAAATTGCCCAGAGAAGCTGTGGCTGCCCCATCCCTGGAGGTGTTCAAGGCCAGGTTGGACGGGGCTTGGAGCAACCTGGGCTGGTGGGAGGTGTCCCCGCCCAGGGCAGGGGGGGTGGAACTGGATGATCTTCAAGGTCCCTTCCAACCCAAACCATTCTATGATGATTCTATGCTTCAGAGGGGTAGGAAGCGTCCCCCTGGCTGGGTGAAGGCAGGGGCCAGTGCTTGCCCCATTCCCCCCGGCTTGGCTGAACTGCTCTGCACCCTACAGCCCACGTTGATGGCTCACCTTTTCTAACCTGGCATACTTTTGCTTTCCTAGCTAGCGCTTTTTCTCCTTTTCTGTGGCTAAACGTAAAGCAAGGAGCTGAGAAACCCAGCACACGCTTCCCCATCCTCCGAAGAAACACGCACACCCATCCCCTGCGCTTGAGGGTCCTGCTCGGAGCGCAGGCTGGTTGGTTGGGCTCTCCTTTAACTAATTAACGTTCATTTCAACTCAATTACGATTAGAATTTTAGGGACAGTGCCTCAGAAATAATCTCTTGTGCAAGACGTGACTGCAATGCCCTGCCTCGCTGTGAGCACACCCACAGACGTTGCAAAACCTCGCAGGGACGGGCACGCGGAGCAGCGCCAGTGGGGAGCGGGAGCAGGGCTGCAGCAGAGCAGCCCTGGAAACGCTGCTCCTATTTCTCAGAAACCAACCTCGAAGGCAAAGGGGACGTTAAAGGACTGAAAGCAGCAGGCAGCAGCCCAATCCACTGCCCGTGGAGAGCAGACCTCAAGGAAATCCTCCATGGGCCAACACGGATGCGCAGCCTGTTGGAACCCGCACGAAACCCAGAAACATCTCGTAAAGAAATTCCTCCACTGATATCAAACCGGAGTCCTGCTCTGTAACAGAAAGAGAGCCAGACCTCTAGGAAGATATAATATAAACAGGCCCTAAGGAATGAGATATCGATTGAGACACCCAAAGGCATAAGGAAGGAGACATCTCCTATCGGCTCCAGTGCGTGTCCGAGGCTTTCCCTTGAGCTGGCGATGCTCAAACCCTCGCACAAAGAAAGCATCGCTGACTTTGAAAGACATGAAGCCTGAAAGGTAAAGAGTCTTGAAAACATCTGAGAAAACCAGAAAGCTCGAAGCAGCTCGCAAAGCAGCACGGTCAGAGCCAGGAGTAATTGGAGCTAAAACCTTCTGCTTGGGGAGGAATGGAAAGGATAATTTGCTTTTTGCTCTTAGAGGCAAGATTAAATTTACCATTCGCTGATCTTTTCTCCAAAATTCAGAGGAGAAAGAGGCTGAGATACACAAAAGAGAGAAAGGGAATTATGCATTAAATCACATTAGGCTTTTGGCTGGGACCTGCAGAAGAAGTTAAACGCTAAAAAAATCCTACATCTCTTTGTACAAGAATGAAATTAATATTAATATATAACCACCTCCCTTACCTGACAGGAGGCCATGGTCTCCCCCCCCCCCCCCCCCCCCAACACATGGAATAGCGTTATTGATCTAAAACTATGAAGAAGCTGCAATATACTGAATTTCAAGTGCATCCCTCTGTATCCCTGCCCCCGCCTCCCCGCGATCCCCGGCACACCATCACAGCGCAGGTCCCAGCGCTGGGATCTGCAGGGAGGTCTCTCCCCGCACAGCCGTCACACCCACGCGCTGGCAAAAGAGAGAGAGAAGACATCCTCAGACACTGGGGTTTTACAGTTTGAAGCAAGATAAAAAGGAAAAGGGGGGGAAAAAAATAAAAATAAAAGGTGCATGCCAGCCTGTCTGAGGGCTGGAGCCCCGAGCTGCCTGCGTTTCACATCAGATGTGGAAGCAGCAGCAGCCTGGGGGGGGGGGGGGGGGGGGGGGAGGACACATTCCAGCTATTCTATAAACAGATAAAATGTTGAATAGGGGCTGCCTTGCCAACTGCAACCATTAACCTCTCCCAGCTCGGAGCTTTCTGGCTCTGGAAGGGCACAGGCAAGACCTCCTCCTCCCTTTGGAAGCAGCAGACAGCCCAGCCCAGCCCGGTCTAAGCCAACCCAGCCTAACCCAGCCCAGCTCTGCAGGTCCAGAGGAAGGAACCCAACATCTGACCCACCAGTTTCATCCCTGATCCTTTCAGAGGAGGCAGCGCTGCGCTGTATCACCTCCTGAGCCACGGCGTGCATGGGAGCCACCACCTCCCCGGGCACGCAGCCCTCCCGGCCAGCAGCTGGGATGGGGGAAAGGCTGAGCCTTGGAAACCTGGCCATGGAAGAAGCCAGTCCAGGACACGCTTCTCAGATACAAGGAGATGTGCGAACACGGATCTCCCCCCTGCTCAGGCTCTCTCACTGCCGTCCCTGCAGCAAGCAGAGCCTGCATGGGTGCACTGAGCGTGTTGCATTGATGCATCCACTAACAACGCTGGTTCCTTATGCGTGTGATTCCCCAATCCCAGAGGGGACATCCCTGCTAGAAGAGAAAAGCCACTCTGCTCCATGCCAGCAGCACGGTGAGCATCACTGCCACACAGGGGACTCCGGGGACTGAGCCCATGCTGCCAACCACGTACCACCTCTGCCTGACCTTCTCCTCCCTCCCTGCATCTCAGCATCCCCCAAAGACACATTTTCCTTAGGAGGAGTAACAGCAGCAGCCACTTTCCAGGGGGTTAATTAAAACCAGGCTGCTTGGATGCCAAGCAGACACCGGGACGCATCCACCTGCGAATCCCACAGGGAAAGGAAAAAGAGCAGAAGGAGCCAGGATGGGAAGCAAGTGGAGAAAGGACACTGCAGTAGAGCAGTCGGCAGCAGGGCAGGGTTAGGGAGCACGGCCAGGAGAGCAGAGACCCTGTTTGGGGCAGAAAACGCCCCGCCATTGCCAGGCACGGCCATTTGCTGTCACCAACACCACCAACAGCCTAAGGGTTAAAAATAACTGTGGGGACTGCTGGTGGTTTCATCAGCAACCCAAAGGAAACAAGTGCTAATCCCAAAGCTGCCCCATCGGGTTGCCCAACTTCCACCGCGAGGTGCCCGGTGCTGCAGGCAGGGCGAGGCCCCGCTCCCTGTCCCCAGGGACTCCCGCTCACAAAATAACAAGCTCCATGCTGCAAACCCCATCATCCCTGCCCTCCTGCCGGCAGCTCACAGGCTGTGGGGAGCCGAGAAACCCCAGCCCTCCAACCCCTCAGCTGGTCTTAGTGGTCAGGAGGAGGAACCAGGCGTTTGCTCGCGTGGCAGAAATGATGCTGAAGGTCCTCCAGCATCCCCGGGGCCACAGGACAGTCTCCACGGGGATGATGCCCCGTGGCTGGCATGTGCGGGGCCAAGAGTAAGCACAGAGCGGCACAGTCCAGCCATGAGGCACCCATGGGCTGCAGCTAAGCTGCATCGTGTCAACCAGACCGCGGCGCTCCCTGAGGTCTGCTCTAGATGTCAATAAGCACATCAAATTGCATGGCAGAGGAGGAATGTTGAAGCAGTTTTGGCATCGGCAGGGGTGAAGCACGTGCTTCAAGGCCGGTGCAAACCCCGAGGGCCAGCATCCTTCGGGGGGAAAGTTCGAATCTGAGACAAGGCGGGACTGAAAAACATCCCCTTCCTCCTGACGAGCTGTCAGAGACGCCGCAGTCATCGAAAACTCACCCGACAACACATCCACCTCCATGGGGATCTACCACGCAACAGCATCTCTGTCTCTTAAGTGCAGTTTGGGTAAATAAATAACCCTGCAAGCACTCCTGACCCACAGCATGTACCGTGCAGGTGCACATTGTGTAACACAAAGCATAACACACAGACCAGGCTGATACTGAGCCGTGAAATGCTTCAGGAGCTTTTACTGAGCGCACAAAGTTACACCAAGGGGCCAAATACATCTTGCTGGTGCCTGCTTTTCCAACCCAGCCGGGTGTAACGCTGCCCAGCCGGTCCGACCTCAGGTAAACCTTCCCCTGACCATCTCAGCATCTACAGGCACCCACCAGACGCCGGAGCCAGCTTCCCAGGAAGGTTTGGGAACATCTGCATTTCTCTCTTTGAGAGCTCCAGAAGCGGTGCTTACCCTCCCCGGGAAGGTTGCTGGCCTTTTGATGTCTCATTGCTCCCTCCCGGGCTGCCCTGGCCGTCGGCCGTGGCTTGCTGCCCCCACAGCCCCACGCCAAAGTCTCCCCAACAGCTCCTGCCTCCCCAGAAAGTGCAAAATCCCGAGCGCTGGGGGAACTGGGGGAAGAAACTAGGGACAGGTGTCACAAATCACAGGGACAACTGGGATAAACAACCCTCCATCTGCATCAGCTGCCATTTAATGCACTTACCAATGTTAATTAAGCAGAAGAATTGCCCCTAATAATTGCTTTTTAATTTTATCACGCAGCCCTTTGCTCTGGTGTAGCAGGGAGAAGGCCACAGGAGCCCAAAGTGAGCTGTCTCTACATTAGCCATTTTAAAATTATTTTTTTTAAACTATTCCCCCTGGCCAAGCCCCCTCTTACGATGAAGATATCCATCATTTAATTAACAAAACATCCCTGCGCCACGCAGTCCCCACGGCACCAGGCAGCTGCTCCGAAGTAGCAGGCATTTAATCACTGACCCAGCGGGACAGACGTCGGGACACGTCGTGCCTTAAATCCCCCCTCCCCCGGGCTGCAAAACCCAGGGGTCGACCTCGGCCGGGGAAGGGACATGCGTACCCCCACGGCAGGGATGTATTTGGGGGACAGACCGCGGGGATCACAGGCTGTCCACGGCTGCCCGCACGGCTCGGTGGCCATCAGAGCAGGTTTGCCCCCAGCCCCTTCTTGCAAATCGGAGTTATCGTGGTTTCTTTGCCCATTTGGGGCCCTGACCCCTCTCCCCTGTCCTTCGCACCCCACCACCGCCCAGGCGAGCCTGACCCGAGCAGAGAAGCCACCTTAGAAGTCATGAAGCTTCGCCGCACTTTGGACCCTGCCGTTTGGCTTCTGGCCATCTTCAGTGCTTGGAGGTTTTATTACAATACTTTGCCCTATTTCCCCCCTCCACCCCCCTTTTCTTTTTGTTGTTTTTAATTCCTGGAACTATTGTACACCTCCTGCCCCAGGCAGGTGATACCCAGAGCCGGTGGATGCCGCCTCCGCCTCCACCTCCACCTCCCCTCTCCCAGCAGCCCGGCTCCGCCGGAGCAGCAGCGACAGCGGCAACAGCCCAGCAAAAACTCCACGTCGAGCCATAACCAATGGCAAATTCTTCGAGTGAAACGTAATGTGCTGGGAAGCGCCTCACCATTTCACTTGGGAAAAACGATCCGTTTGGCAGCGGAGAGGAAGAAAACATGCTTTGTTTTACAAATCCTCTCCCCAGCAGGAGAGACACTCCCAGAATTTAATATACTGACAGCGCTTGGCTGCTTTAACCACTGAAACTCAAGACTGCGTCAAAAAAAAATAAAAAAAAAAAGTGATGCACTATGTAATATTAAAATCTATCCTATTCTGCAACTGGTGGTATCGGGCACAGCAATTTATCAGCACAGAGAAGCCGCAATTCTCCCACCAGCGACAGCCGGCAGGTTCAGGGTACAGGGTCCCAGCTTTCTCCAAGTGCTGGACGCCCTCAATTAATTCAGTTTTCTCCAAAAAGGGTGAGGCCCTACAGCAGCTCCTTGCGGGAAAGCAGAGAAGATGCCAACAGGTAAATCTAGGAAGTCGCTTTGGAGCGGAGAAACTGGATTCAAAGTTATTCAGCACAAGAATTACTTCCATGAAAGGCAACCGGCTCCATCCAGGTGACTAGCAAGCTTCTGGCAACCCCAGACTCCAGCCTCAATAAAACCTCAAGTATTTCAGTGCATTTCCACTTATCCTCCAATGTGTTTAACAGCCAAAAGCACCCTACGTGCAGCGCTGGCAAGGATGGCTTACGGGAAAACGCCCCTCATCCGGAGAGGGCAGCGGATGGCACTTTTTTGGGAGAGGATTTTAATTTTGCAGTGTGGGGTTTGGGCTGCAGGCGGTTGACAGCGTTACCGGAGAAGGAGGAAAGAGCAACCAGTATCTCCAGCTAAAGAACCTGTGGTTAAATTGGGGTGGCTGTGCCAAAGGAGCACATACCCTTTCGAACGGCCGCTGCCAGCTCCCGCGCGCAGCAATAACACGAGTGTTATTCTGAGGGGAGGCAGCGGGATCGAATTGCCTCCGCACCGGAGACCGCTGCCGACCTCTCTGAGGAGCAGCCTCGAAGCAAGTAAGTCCATCTGCTCTTCACGTTTTTTTGCCTTTTTAAACAAAAAGAAGTCTGCGTCATACCTTAGCGCTTTTGTATCGGTGCTTGCAACCTTCCAAGCATTCTCGGAAGCACTAATTAATCCTTACGAGCGCCTATAAAGAAAAGAGCATCGCACCCATTTCAGCAGAGGGGAGCAGGATGGATAAATTTGGTGAAACGCAAAAGGCCACGGGGGACGTTGGTGCCAGCGTGGACCTGTCCGTGCTCCAGCACGACTTTTCAAATACAGTTTTGCTGCCCTGCCCTTTGGCTGATTATCAAACAGCTTTCGTGGGGGCCCCGGCAGGAGAGAGGAGAAAACCCCAAACCTCGTCTTGCAGGGGGTGGGTCGGGCAGGACATTATGTCAAGGAAAGCCGGTCAGCCTGAAGTCTGGCAACATGCTCATCCCGCTCAAAATAAAAAGGATGGAGCACCTCCAAACCATGGGGATGCTGTCACCTACCCCCTCGCTAACACGCTGGGCTGGCTTCGGAACTTGGTGAAGTCAGTGGAAAGGCTTCCAGTGACCTAAATAGCTGGGATTTTCAAAAAATAAAAAGACCAAACAAAACTGAGAGCTGGGCACCAGGTCACTAGGTTCAACAACCCCAGTTTTGCAACATCACCGTCATCGCACGTTATGTTAGCAACTACCGGGACCAACCAACACCACAGCTCCTCTGCAGTGAATGCCATCTTAACAGCTCGTGAGAAGAGGTCTCTGCCCCTCCATGCTCACCCGGCCATCCGCCTCTGCAGGGGGAAGCTCATCCTTCCCCCCAAATCCGCATTTTCAGGCTGGGATGCGGCAGGAGGCTCAGCTCTCGAAGGCTCCCACTGCCTCACAGCTCCAGCTCCTCAGGAGCCAACCGAGCATCCCTTGCAGCCACCGATGCACCCCTAAAATGCCACCTCCAAAAAGTCAGCCCGTGGAAAACCACAGCAAATTGGGATTTGTTCATTGGGGCATCCCACATTCGCTACCCAGAGGCAAGGAATAATACCGTCTCATTAAAAATGTGCTTTGAGTCTATTATAGTATCTAGGACAAAGTGTTCCCTATTTTGACACTCTAAGATATATTTTATCAGAGCGAGCTCTTCAGAAACACTCACTCACAAAGACTTATCTGACTGTAACAGGTTCCTCGCTTCCCCCAGCATTTTAAAATTAATTTCTAGCTTTCCCCCCCCCCCCCCCCTCTTTAGTCAGATGATGGGATGCCCCCACGGTCAGATTTGTCACTGGGGCAGCCGCTGTGACACATCCCAGCTCCCTCACACCCTGCATGGCCAACCCACGGGGAGGGAGAGGACGGTCCAGAGCATCGCTGAGAAAAAACAGTATCTGAAGCCAGAGGGAACTTGGGAGCGACTCACGGTACTTCACAGGCACCAAGATTTATTTTTTTGGGGGGTGTGTGTTTGATATAAACACCTTCTAAAATTAGCACCTGCCTTTCTGCCAGCTCCAATGGGCTGCTGGCGCAATGATAGGGCTTTGGCGGGGCTGAGAGGGTGCAACATTTTGGCACGGATCTGCTGCCCAACTCACAGCCACTTCTGCCCCACGGGGTTTTCCTGGCCACGTGTTTGACCCACCGCGGCCGCACAGATCCTGCACGGAGGGGTCATTGTCCCAAAGAGTCATACCCCTGACTCCCAGAGAGGGGGCACGTTCATCTCAGAAAAAGCATCTTATCTCAAGGTTGAGAATAAATCACGAGAGCTTTCTATGAAGGAACACAAACACATATGAAACTGTTCAGATTTCTCAACTGGACTGCTCCAAAGATAGTCCTGAGTCACTGGACAGGCAGAGCGACCCTGGCTGATGGGGTAAATGGAAGCGTGCCCCTTGGGGTGGGGGAGAAAAGGGGTCAGGGACATGCCCCAAACAATACATCCACTTGCTAAAAAGCTACCAGGACCAGAAAATGTGGGGGGCGGGGGGGAACCCACAAAACAACATCAAGAAGAAAACCGCAAGGCTCTGGACCAGGTGTTTTCACGTGGACAGACTGACACTGAGCAGATCTACGGGGCAAGAAAGCAGCTCCCGATGCCCAGCAAAGATCTGAGCGACTTTTCCCCAGGTGGTAGAACTGGTTACACCAAACAGCTGGGTGCCTTGCAGGCTCCTTGGGAGACACACACACAAAAAAATATCAAGCTTGAAGACAGGTCTGTTTTCAGTTTGCATGGAAAAACTTGCTGTTTTTCAAAGCCCCGCGTACCCCAGAGCCTTGAAAATACCCAGCACTTCGGTCTTTTTATCACCGTCTATCAGTAGAAAAGGTTAAATGCTAATTTGCTGGTTACAGAGCACTGCTCCTCAGCTGCCTCTCTGTTTGCTCACAGCAACTTTCCGTAGTGTTGCTTCTCCGCTAATGCCCAGCTCAAACAGACTTTCAAGGGGAAAGGTCTCGGGCTCCGTACAATTAATTCCTCGTTCTTGCACAGCGCAAGAACAAGCCCCAGTCAACGCGACCAAAACTCCACCGAGTGACTGCGTGTCAAATAGAGCAAGATAAAAAGCAAAGCTGCCGACTGTTGGTATTCCTGAGCCGGGAAGAGCCGATTCTCAAAAGCTGCTGGCTCAAATTGCCTCGGCGCTTTTACAGAGCTGCTTTAAACACCAAACTTTTTGAAAGTTGAGTGGGAATCTCCTTGAGTGGGCTGCGCGTACTGCAAACCCCAGAGCTATCAGCGCAAGCAATGAAGGGAAGGAGAATAATGCACCCGGCAGGGTTCCTCGCTGCAGACAATGCAAACCACCTCCCCGGGGTTATTTTCCCCATCTCCAACACCATGACCACCCCGCAGCTCCTCAGCTGCTTCCCCAAAATTACGCCACGAAAGTTATACCCCCCCCCCCCCCCAAAACGGAGCGTGTCCCCTCTTTGCTAGCAACGTTTTGCAACTGGGATGGTGTTTTGCTCCTAGATTACCTTTTCCCCCACCGCAAAGCAGACAGCCCCCCAGCCACACCACCCACCCCACCCCCAGGAGAAACCTGCCCATCCTCACCTGCCGCAGGTGCCTCAGCAGCTCGGTGGCCTCCTCCTGCTTCCCCTGCTTCACCAACACCAGCATGTCCTGGATCATGCAGATGCGCCGATGGTATGGGGGCAAGCTGCTGCCACCCCCTTTCCCAAACTTCTCGCCGGACTTCACCACGAGGGAGGCGAGGAAGTCCCCCCTTTCCCTGGGGGGGACTTTCTTGCGGTGATGGGCTGGGGGGCTCTCCCCGGCGCTGCCCGGCTGGCAGCCCTTGGTCTGCTTGGTGCCCATGGTGTGTGGCCCCGGTCCCCGCAGCCCTGGGGCTGCATGCAAGGAAGGGGGGGGGGGGGCACTGGAAGCCACGTAGGGGGGTGCACAAAGGGGTGGAGGAGATGCACAAAGGGATGCACAAGAGGTTGGGGGGCGGAGGGGGGGGGGGGATGCGCGAAGGGTTTAGGGGGTGCACGAAGGGTTGAGGGGGTGCGGGATGGGGCTCGGCGCCCCCCGGCAGCCTAGCAGGGGGGCCGGTACCCGGTGGCGGGGCTGCTCCGCTCCCGCCGGCGGAGAAGACGGCTGTGCCCGGCGGAGAGGAACCGCGCCGCGGCCCCGCCGCCCCCCTCCATCGCTGCGGGGAGGCGAGAAACCGGGATCCGAGACGCTCCTTCTACCGGTCCCGGTCCCGGTCCCGGTCCCGGCTCCGGGCGGCGGTGCGATGAGAGCGGCACTGCTCAGCGCTGCAAAGCGGCGGCGGCTCCGCGAAGCCCCCCCACCCCGAATCCCCCTCCCCACCTCCTCCTCCCGGCGCCGAGGGGGCTCCCCCGGGGAAGGGGCGGCCACGACTTTGGGGAGGGGGGGAGCAAACTGTTGCGCGGCGGAGGTTGCCCGGGGAAGCGGCTCGGAGCGGAGCGGCTCGCCCCGGCGGTGGGGTGCATGCAACGGGGAGAGCCGGGGGAGGGCCGGGGGCGGGCACCGTGCACCGAGGCAGGGCTTGCGGAGGAAGCTGGAGCCGGACGGGGCTCTTCCTTCCTCCGCCGCCGCCTCCTCCTCCTCCTCCTCCTCTCGCCCCGCAGGGCTGGGGATTGCACCGGGGGGGGAGCTCGTACCGAGGGGTTGCACCGGGCTTGTATGGGGGGAGGGATTGCACCGGGGGAAGGGAGGAACCGGGGCAGCCCCCGGGAGACAGCGTGGGGCATCCCCGCTGGTGGTTCCCGGGGAGGAGCACGGAGGGTTTTCCCGCTGTATTCTCGCCCCAAGGGACCTACAGGGACGTGGCCGTCCCCCGCAGGGCTGTGCTGTGACCTGGGGTGGCCCCCGCACGCAGCACTGCCTCGGGTGTCCCCTCGGGTCCCCCGCTCAGCCCGACCCCGGGGTAACGCACCGGGCAGGGAGCGCTGCGGGCGGGGGGATCCTGCGGGACTCCCAGCTCCAACTCTGCCTGTGGTGCCACACCAAACCGTGGCTGCTCCTGCACCTCCTGGCCTCCTCCCTCACCTTCATCCTTGTCCGCAGCCACTCCTGTGCCCATCTGGAAGTCACCGCTTGTGCCCTGCCATCCCCTGTCCCGGCCAAAGCCCTCTCTGCCACCCCCAATTCAGCGCTTGCAACCGCCCCTCGCGTGCTGCTCCTTCCAGCAGCTCCCCATCCAATGTTCAATCACTCCTTATCTTCCAGGCGCTCCGCCGGCAGGGCTTAGGGCACGGATTAAAGCTCTTGGATAAAGATCCTGATGAGCAACTCTTCCAGACAGGCACCGCTCACCTGCTGCGGGAGACAGATTGCTGGAGAAATGCCTGGGAGGAATAAGCTTTGGCCTGATGAGGCCCCAGCAGTAGCCTCAGACCCTCTCCCGATGCGAGGGGCTGTTTTCCAACACAGACACGGAGCAAATTCTGTGCGTCCACCACCACACCTCTGCTTGGCCAGGGCAGGAGAAGACCCGGGGCAGGAGAAGACCTGGGGCAGCCATTGCGCTGTGCGGAGCCCAGGCTGGGGCAGCATCTCCTCCTGCAGAAGGGGCATTTTGCAACTGTGTTAGAAATAACCCTGAAGCAACACGTGAGAACTTTTTGCCTCCTTTGCATCCTATGCAACTGCACATCCACAGACACACAAATACCGTGCTCCGTCAATGAATAAAAGGCGGCTCACCTCGATGGCCAAACGGCTGGAGGCCTGCGTAGTTGTTTCTAAAACTCCAAAGTCCAACCGCTGTAGTGCATTTTTATACATGAACCATGAGAACGGCGCAGACCCCCACTGACTTCGGCAGGTTTTGGCTGTGGTTTACACAGCTATGCTGCATAGCTCTCCAAAACCAGACCAAACACCGCTGTCTCCCCCCAGGGTCTACCTTATACTGCCGTCGTGAGCTAAAAACTACATTTCACTGGTTCAGCCGTATCAAGTTAAGCCACATGAGAAAACACACCGCCACACGGTTTGCAGAAACCACGAATTTGTGTGAACCAAAGGCCTCGCCTGGCAGTAAATCCCCCCAGAGGAGTCAGGGAGAGGCAGCCAATTTGCCAATGTCAACAGGAGGCAGCGGGAAGCGATGCCCGACACCTCCCCCAGCAGCACTTTCCCTGCGGACTCTATCCTAGGCACAGCCTCCTCCCTTTAAAAGGATCAGTCCTCCTCGTGCTATTCGCAGGGTGATAACACATAACCACATTAGACAACCAGTCGCTGTTGGGACTCTGCAAGGTGCTGCGTGGGGCCGCTGTCTGAAAAACCGATTGAAGGAGCATCATTTCAGACCTGGAGCCTGACACTGTGGCCCAGAGTCGGTGGGAACGGCACTGGTCACCTCATGCATTCGTTCTGCATAAGGCGATTTTCCCACCTGAATCGACAGAGCATCGTTAGTACTTTCCTGAGCAGCAACTGCGCACTCAGTCCTGCTGACACGTGCAACCTCGCCGCCTAACAGGAGCTGCCAGACAAGGTGCTTCCAGCCCTAAAATCCTCTGCCTGTCCCCGAGTTTCATCTCAGAGCCTGTTCTTTACATACATCTGTAAGTCTGTTGTACAGCAAGGAGCCAGCAAGATCGGGCCATTCACCTCTCCAACAAAAATATTAAATAATGGAAAAGAAGCAGGAAGAGAGATCCTGCCAGGGCTGGGATCCCCCGCTCCCCTTGGCTCCTGCAGCGTTTGAGGCTGCGCAGAACATCGTCCTGCCCCGAGTAACAGGGCCCCCTCCAAAGAGACGTTGCCGTACGAACAGGGCATCTCATCCAGAGCAAAGTGAAAAGCGTGCGCCTCCCTTATGCCAAGAGCTAAGTTCTTACACCACCAGCCCAGGAGACCAGTTACCTGCAGCCTGTCCAGCTGACGGCCGAGACCCCAAAGTCCTCACGAAGCCTCGTCTCTGCCGGGAGTGGGCAGCGTGGCTCCTTCCCCCATTACAATCTTCGTGCTGGTTCATATCGGCTCCGGTAGCGGTTTGCAATGCAGATGCTTGCCTTGCAGGAAAAAAAACATTTGGACATGACCATCCTGGCTGGGCTGGGAGGAGGATGCTCACACCGGGTCGGCTGAGTGAACCCACCCGGCAGCGTGCTCCTGAGCTCGCCCGAGACCCAGAGGCCATGGGGACAACACAACATCGGTTTGCAGCACCCTTGCTCATGCCAAGAAGCATCAGTGGGAACTGCTTATCCCTGCGAAATCAGGATGTACAACCTGGTCTGAAGAGAGAAGCCGCTGAGGGGCACAGGGAGAAAACTCAATAGTTCAGGATTTGATCTTCGAAGACCATACCAGGCTAAACGCCGTGTTTCTAGAGGCACGTGGAGTGCCAAATTCAGCTCATGGCTAATTTTTCCTTGCTTCACCACAGGCTGTCTGTGCCAAGCCCTGTGAGATGGGGCAGCTTTGTTGGCACAGGCTGCGGGGACTGACCGCACCAGGAAGACGTGGACATCTCTCCACCTCTTTAGGTCCATCCAGTGGGCCATTTCACCTTCATGGGGAACCACCATCCCTATCCCCATCCCCTGGGGATCCCAGTGGAATGGGAGCTACAAACCCCCCAACTTCACTACCCTGGGGGAGAGGGCAGCCCGGCCGGGCAGAGCCACATCCCAGCCGAGGCAGCAGTTTTGCACAGCAGCCACGGCCCCGAGTAAAGAAAACCCAACCTTTGCACTTGTGACACTTGTGTCAGTAGGGCAGAGAGTTTATCGACTGCTCCTGACCAGGCTTATTTATAGCACACAGGACAAAGCCAGCAAAAAAAAAAGAAAAAAAAAGAAAGGAAGGAGTGCATACTCTTGTTACAGCAATGCAAAGCAAACACCAAGCGCTGCGGGTTGGATTTACGCTCCATGTGAGTGGATGCAAAGGCACTGTGACCACTCAGGAGTTATCTCCAGGCTCAGCACTGGTGGCTCGATGGTACAAGACAGGCAGATCCCTCAGCAACACTCCATCCCGGAGTGTAACTCGCTTCTAGACCCTTAAAAGGGTCTCATTCAGCTACAGACCCAACCTCATGGCAACACTCAGCTTTCGTGCACACACCCCATTTTCCATATACGCTCAAAACACCCGGGTACAAACCAAGCCCACCCAGTGCCAAAAAACCTGACCCCAGCAGCTGTGTGCTGGGAAGCCGGCCTGCCCCGCAGCTCTGCGCTGGCTTCAGCTCGCTCTGCAGCTCTCTGACCGATGAAATACTCTGCTAAACTCATTAGTGGACCCGCAGCCAATATGCATTTTTTTCCTTAGTGCAGATGCGTGCAAATGGCAAATTAGTATATGTTTGTCTAAGGGAGCTTGTTTGGTTTTGTTTTTTTTTTTACTCAAATTCGTGCTCCTTATGATATCTAATATTAAGGGCCTGTTAGAACAGTCCATTTCTTTAAAAGGAAATAATTTCAGATCATGAGACCGTGGAAGAAAACCTTTTCTCCTCTCCCACAAAACTCTGATTTAGGAGCGTTCTAACTTCTACATCAAAAAGAAACTAAAGCTTTTCAATGCATTATGCAGAACCCAGGGAATGTGCGTACCTCATGAGTCAATAACCTGACGGAATAAGCTGGCGTGCAAGACATCCAACATCAAATACCTGAAAACGGAGACGCTCAGCCTCAAGTTCCCTGACATCCCAGCTCTGTGTACCCACCACCAAACCGCTTTGCATGCGTCTACGCATATACATTTGGGTTCAGATTAGTCACACATAAAACTAACTTCCCACTTCCAGGAAGGACCGGCTGGTTTCAGTGGAAGATCACAATCTAGGTACACTTCTCCCTTCCCAGCCCGCTTGTGTTGTCCTTTGCAATGTTCTTTTTAAGGCACTCCAACTAACCCCTGTATCCAGGTACTTACGGGCTTACATGGGGGAGCTGAATTTTGCAGCGTGGCTAAGGTAGAAAACCCCTTTCTGGTCCCAGGTTTTGACCAGGACTCCCATCCTAAACTTGAAAATCCACTCTGGAGACAAGAACAGTCCAACCCGGGGTATTCAAAAGAGGGATGTTGCTCAAAATGCTTGTAGACCTCCGTAAATGGGTGTTTTGCAAGACATCCCCACCATCACTTCTGTATTTGAAAGCTCTCCTACTCCACCTGAGACACCCAACCACATGAAACCTTGGAGTTTATGAGTTTTCCCTCACCAGACAGGTCTTGGGCGGGGCGGTTCTTGGCAGCTCAGCTCTTGGTCTAAACCTCAGTTACTGTTTCTCTAAGAAACAGAGAACAAACACCCCCGAATTCAAGGTCAGTTGTTCATTTTGCTTGTCACATCCCCAGCATTTAACCAGTTCATCACCCCAAAAGTCTTTACCACAAGATCTTAGCAGGACTGAACAAAGCCACGGGAATTGCAAGCAGTTGGAACACCAACCTTCTCATCTGCATCTGTCCCTTCCCCAAACATTCAAGGAGTTCAAACCAGAGAGTGAGTTGGGACCAAGCTCTGCTTCTCATCAAACTCCCTTGCCTCGGAGGGCAGCGCAGCACTTGCTGATTTTTCTCGATAGGGATGGGATGATTAGGATTAATTTTAAATGTCAGCATCAGATTCAGGTTAGTGCTGCTCAGTATGTGGAAAGGACTAAGCTGACTGTAAGAAATATTACTTTCAAGATGGCATTTAAAGAAATCCCAGAGTTAATGTGATTTTTGTCTCTTACTTAAAAAAACCCCCAAAACAAAAAACCAGCCTTACTGTAAGACACCACCAAAGCCAGCAAGAGGAGAGCAGTCAGTCTCAACGGACCATCTCTGGGGAAGAAGGCCAAATTGAAAAATATGATTTTAAAAGAACAAAAGGGCTATCCATATCCTAAGCTTGATTCAATTCAGCTTTGACAAGGCACAGCACCGAGACAGGGTTGAAGGGCCTCATGAAATGCTGCAAGATGTAATTGCAGAAGAACTAAACTCCAGGATAAATGGGGCAATATAATGATGAGAAACATTACATGTACTGAGAGATGTTTTTAACGAGAAATGAAAGAATCTCACGTAGAAGCACTTATGTTTCCTCCAGGCAATGGATGAAGTCTTTCCGTATTCACCTTTGAATTAATTCTCCACATTTGGCCTAAGCTAGATAAAGCAAGTGAAAAGGATTACAAAAAAAATATCCCTGTCATCATTCCCCAAAGCAAGGGAGAACACAGCCTGAGTAGCCAGAGAAATATCGATGCAAGATAGAGAGAAGCACCTTCCCTCCTCCTCTTTCTTGCTGCTTGAAATCTGTCCTCACGCTCTGGTGTCTGTTTTCAGCCTAACCCACAGGAGACGGTTAGAAAAGGGTCAGAGAAGAGGAAAGGAGAGACATGTGGATCCAGCCTGGGTACCAGGGTGAAAAAAGTTGCTACAGGCAAGAGCACAGAACTGCCAGAATCCCCAAACCACGACGTGAAAAGCTTTCTTCTTAATTATTCATTTACTACACCTTACTACATTTATGAAACTAGAATAGCTGTATCTACATAAGCATTTTTAGAGGAAAAGAACTCACATTTAAATCAAACCCTAACCCCCTTCCAAGCAGTTCTGCTGTGGCAGAAGGGAATCGGGATTTTTCCCGCAACACCCTTGGCCAAACCATTTCACCTCCAGCTGCCCCATTCTCCTGTTGTTCTCTCTTGCTCGACGGGCAGGGGGGGGACACCAAAATGTGCCGTTGCTCCATTATCCCAACCAACAGCCACTGCCTCTCCTCCACCGACCTGGGGAGGCACGAGAGAAGGTCCCTCCAGAGAACACATTGAGGGGTGGTTGTTGGTTTAGGTTTTGGGAGGGTTTTGTTGTTTTTTCTTGCCACTGGTGAGTGTTTAATCATTTAGCCCAATCAGAAGGGTAGAAAAATATTTGTTAGATGCCAGAAGCATTTCCTTGATAAATACGGACAGCCTGTAGACGTGTTTGCCTGCGTTACGCCCACGGGCGCCGGGAGGATGGATCTCTCTGCACCAAAACCAATTGCTCCAGGGCAGAGGGCAGCAGGGACCGACCCGCCTGCCCCCCACGCTGGCGTATTAAATGTACATGGGCATTGCTGTCAACAGACGCTTCTATAATCTCATATGTTTCCAGATTCAGGTGCTTTCCCCCTCCAGTGCCACCTCTCCCTCCTCCCACGTTTCCCATGCAAAATATGTCCAAACTCAAACCCTTAACCCTGAGAGAATATAAAAATACTTAAGCTGCCGGAAGCGATACATCTTCCCTTCACGTGATGGCTTCAGCTTTTTTTCCACTCAACAATCTGGATGCCGTGTTTATAAAACCAAAAGACTGTTTACACACTGTCCAAAAGTTGTTTAGCAAGAGGTTATAGCTGCCAAATATTTTCCTGGAGTCATCTTGAAAACTACCCTCTGCTTTCCCTCTAGCAGGATTAAAAATGCTTGGACAGTTTTCTGCACTTTGGTCTGTAGGGAAAAATTATTGCCTTGAGATGCTTTAGCGGTGAAAAAAAAAAAAAGGATCAATGAGTATTTTTATGGGCACTATCCCCTTTTGTGCTGCTGGGGAAACGGCCAATTCAAATATGGGATTAGGAGTCAAATCCCTGAGAGTTTGTTCTTGAATTTTTCCCAAAGACAGCTTCGTGCCCTGGAGTCGCATCCCCTCCTGGGCTCCGGTACCCAATCCATAACAGGATGCGAATGCCCGGCAGTGCTGGAGGGGTTAATCCACCACCAGCCGAGCACAGTGCTTGAGCAGCGATGGAGGGGATGAAGGGAATGCACATGGCCTAAACCACAGGGCCGTTGTTGCCTGGCGGAACAGGTGAATTGCCGGGAAGGGGGAAACCCCACCAAGACCAGCCCCACGCTTGGGGAGTGCTTTGCCAGGATGGCACCCAGCCCTCCTGCAGGAGCCGGCCGCTCCGCACCACTTCTGCGGCGAGGGAGAAGCCAGCACAGCGCCCGGTTGGAGCCAAGAGCCACGAGTCAGTTTGACTCATGCTCCTGATTCTTTCCAAATGTTTCCCAGCATCCAGCCATGATATAAAGATGAATGTTTTGGAGGGGCCGACCCCATCCATCCCTGCCAGAGTGCAACTCCAGCTGCGTTTGGCCTTGGGAAGAGGGGTCATCAGTCATTACGGCAGTTTATCGAGCCCGTTTTGCACGTGCCGGTGTCTCTGGATTAAGCACTCTGGTTATTTGCTCTCTAATTTCTGCTCAGGATTAATGCCCGTTTGGTGGAGCCGGCTGGGCACGATGGATGTGCTGCTGTGAGCAACCAGGCTGAGGTGGCTTCTGGGGACAACATGGGGTCACAAGGACACAAACCAAGCTTGCTGGCCCATTTCGCACCATGGGCACTGCCTTTCCAGCCATTACTGCCCATTCCCGATTCGGAACGGTGGCTTCAAAAGGCAAAAGGTTTCACATATCACAAGCACCAACATCCCCAGCCATGAGTGCCTCCGGGCTCCTCCATCCCGACCCTCTTGCTCCCTCCCTGCATCATCTGCCGCTCCAGGACTTGAGATGAAGTTGCTGCTATTTGGCAGCCTCAGCCCCACCAAATCTCAGCACCAGATGCCAGGGAAGAGCGATGCCAGCCCAGTTACCTTTACAAACACCCACAATAAACTGCCAGCCGAGCTCACGGTACCTTTTGTTTAAAGGTGGAACAAAACAACCTCTATCCACCCGAGCTATTCGGGTTGAGTAGGAGGAGCTGAACTCAGGGGTTTGTTTATCAGAAACAAACTGGTGCAAATCCTATTTGTGCAAAGCCGCTTAAACCCTCTGGTTCGGAGCCTTTTCGGTTTGCCCGGTGCAGGGGTCGGGCATGTTTACCGATAAGGGTGAGCGAAAAGCAAGTTTACTGCTTGGGTTTGCCATCAGCAAATCTGAGGGTTGCATTTCACGCAGGCTAGAAATTTGCAGCTGTTCAGGATTAAAATAATAAATAAAGGAAAAAACATCTAGGCTCGGTTACCTGCTGCTAAACAGAGCTTGAAAGGCAAATAAGTGCAGATGGGAGGGGGAGGGCAACAAATAAATCCTCATGATTTCATCTCCCTTTTGGATTGCGTATGTTCATTGACTGGACATGTCCTCGATGAGCTGTGCCGTCAGCACAGGCTTTATCTGGGGTGAAGAAACCGTTTTCAGGGCATTCAAAAAGAGCAGAAAATTTAGGCTTAAACTCTGTTCTGAGAAGCAAACTCCACCCTGGGAAGCACAACAACCTAGTCTTAGTTTAATTGCAAAATTAAGTTTTACTCTCCTCATTTTAACTTTGTTAAAGCTGAAAAGTATATTCTGTTTAGAGGGGAGAGTGCCATAGCATATTTTTCCGAGCAGGAGTAAGACCCCCAGCATGGACTGCACCAAGATCTGGACCTTCCCAAACTCCAAAGTGACACTATGATCCATCTCAAGCACCTTCTCTGTTCACGACACTGAAAAGACCCTTCTTTTGAGAAGGAATAAGTAAAGTCTTTTGTGTTTGCAGTTCAAATCTCTCAAGCGTGGGGTAAAACTGACCTAAATCCAAGACTTCCTGGCCACAGAGAGGCTTAATCCATGGGTTTATTTCCAACCTGGAGTAAGAAGTTGATATTTCCAAAAGAATAATTGTAAATCAAAGTTTTCTTTCATTTGTGCAAGGCAAAACTTTCTGATTTCGGAAACACTAATTTTCTTATCGGTTTACCGTGACGAAGCGACTGGAAGCAAGGCAGCTGGCATCAACGTTACACCGTGTTTCTCTTTAATAATGCATCTCCTCCTGCCTTCCTCCTCCCTGGCCCAGCCGGGCTCCAGGGATGAACCCGGGACGATGCCTCTTTCCGAGCTGACCTAACGAGGTACCTGCCTGGCGGTGCAGGGGTAGACCTTGCTGGGAAACCTCCTCCGGAGGATAAAATAGGCAATAAAAAATAGCTTGCATCAAGCAATGCACCAGCAGCAAGATTCAATTTCGTTCCAGTGAAATAATCAAACGGTTTGGGGTCATTTCGGCAAAACACAGTAATGCGAGTCAGGCTGACCTGATCCAGCATGATATACTCACTCGGCGCTCCCCTGGCAGAAAACACAGCCGTGTTTAACAGGGAATTTGCTGAGAAATCCTGAGTGCTCGCGGGGTCACGGCCCTCCACCCCCTCCCACCGCAGCGGGGGAGCAGAGCGGCCCAGGGCTTTGCGAAACCAAGCCTGATTTTAGATTATATCAAAAGGATTTATTCAGGCATTAAAATCCCGCCCTGGTCCCCGAGCACGTCCCCAGGTAAGCAGCCCTCATTCCCAGCCAAGGTGCCCAAGAGACCCCATCAGCGCAGCAGTGGGTACGGCTCAGGTTTTAACCTCGCTGGCAAACGCTCCCCTTGGTCCTCTGGTCACCCCCAGAGGGTCAGAAGAGGTCACAGAACTGAGGATTTTCCCTTTTCCAACCCAGCAGAGAAGCCCAGACCCCGGTGCTCAGCCACCAGAGCGCACTCAGCTCCAGCTCCTGGGCTTGTCCCTACCCGACAGCCCCGTTAACCGTGAGGCAATTAATTAACCAGCGCTATACGAGGGGCCGGTGAAGCCTTTTGCATAAAAAGCTTTGTTTCCCAGGAAGAGGGGGAGGGGAGATGCAGCTTAAAACATTCCTTGGGATGCCTAAATAATCCAGCCCAGATGGAAAATGTGTTCATAAAAGGAAGATGTTAAATACAAAACAACTGTGGGGGAATGCAGAAGGGCAGGAACGGAGAGGAAACAGCCGGGGCAGCGCAATTCACAGCCTTCACGCTGCAGGTGATACCCAGTCCTGTGAAATCCAAAATCTGCTCCTATTTCATTTATTTATTTATTATCCACATGACAAACAGGATTATTTTTCTCATCACGACAAGCAGGGGTAGGACAAGAAAATAACAGCACAAACCATTTGATGGAGGTAAATAAAAAGAAAGAAACCGCAGCTTTCTTAAGGAAAAAGAAAAATGGGGCCAGAGGAAGAGGATGCAGGTGGACAGCCCTCTCCCCTTCGCAGATGGGAGCATCAAAAGTTTGGGGCGCCTGAGAAAGAAAAGACGAGCTGTGCAGATGAGCCGCAACCCAAAATTCTGACCTAAAATCTGGGGAAAATTTAGAGAGAGTGTTGAGAAGTGTGGATCTATTTTCCCTTTGCTGTAGGGCTCCTTTCGTGGCATTGCTCAGCATCTCAGCGATACCGTGTACAAGAGGAAAGCAGACATGAAAGATGACATGAAGATTAGAAGAACAGTGTTTTTAAATGCAGCCACTGGACTTAATGTCAGAGCAAGTAAAACCAATAGCCGCTGTCACTTAGCAAAATTAACATTAAAAACTATCGCAGGAATCAACCACCAATGGATCAGACCTTCATCACGCCTCTGCGGAGGGTCAACGCAGAGGCCACCCTCCAAATCCCATCAAGTGCAGGAGCTCTTCAGCTCCTCTACAGAGCCAACACGCTGCCATGCCCACAGCGGCATTTTTAGGGCTCTCTATCATCAGCACAGCGATAACAACGATCACTTCACAGCTCTTCAACAACCCAGAGCCTCTGCCATTACCAGCTGCCATCAGAGGGGCGAGAGCAGCCGCGATGCTAAGAAGCTCTTGCCCTGGGACAACCCATTCGGACTCCCAGTGATTTATTTTTCTTTTCAACATAACAAGCACAAATTAACCCAAAGCCACAAAAAGATTCAGCAAAGAACAGATAAAGCTCATCCAAGTGCCAGATGGTAACAGCCCAGACCAAATTCAAAGGCCTCTTTCCTGCTTAGTCTTCTCAGCCCTAATCTAGATAAAAGCGCTCACTTCTCGAGCAAAGAGCTTATTTTCCACAGTAAGAAGATGAGGGTGTTAAATCTTGGAGAGCCAGGGGAGTATTGCTATTTAGAGGAGGGCATGAGACATCCCAAGACCCAACAGTCTCAGATCTTGCACTGAATGTTCCCAATCTCACCCTTCTGTGTAAGTGGGGACAAATCAGTAGATGACCTGGGATAGGCTCTATCCCCATGAGGAAAGAAGAGCCAAAACTCTTCAAGGTAACTTCAGTTGGTTTTGACCATGGCTCAGACCCCTGAAATAACAATTTCGCCAATTCATGTTCCCACTTTCAGACATTTTAGACCCAGGTTTGTAAGGCTACACAGGCTCCCAAATGCTAGAGTAAGCCCACCCACAAGCAAATCCCTGTGGGAAAGCCAAACACAGGCCTCTCTGGATCACACCGAAGGCTCTTTGCAGGGGATGGAGTCTGGATCTCCTTATGATGCCTTCAGAAGAAAACCTGTGCTTCGACACGTTACCCCAGTGGCACATCTGGCATCGGAAGGTCAACCCATGGATGGGCAATGGACGCACCAGGTTTCCCCGTGCTGACCTGTGGGAATGCTCTGGCCTAAAGAGGAGGAAAAACTCATGAAAGCAGAGGGAGACCTCCACTCTCAGGCACCTTCTAGTCCTCACTCTTGTTATCAAGACGGCTGTCAACAGAACCAGTGGTGGGTGTGTAGGGAAGACCCACAGACATTGTAAGTCCTTCCCTTGTGGTGCTCTCTCAGAGCCCATTCTAACCATTATTTATGAAAACGATAACTTCATTATAGATGTAATTTGGGTTAATATGATTTTTGGCTAAAAATTCAAGTATGTGGCTTTTGGCTAAATTTCTGCTGCCGAGGAAGGGAGCGAAGCCGGCTGTCTGGCAGCTGCAGATAAGGGATGAGCAGATGGACGTGGTGGGGTGGGTCCCGGGGGGGTAGGAGGGAAAGTTACAGGCCTGAAAGTCTTAAAAGGAGCAAGAAGAAAGAGAAATCAAATCAAAGTTAAATGCTGCAGCTCTCCCTCTCGCTACAACCTTCACCGCTGAAATAACCCAGGAGCGCTTTGAATTCCTGCGGAGAGGGCTCTGAACATCTGATTTTGGATTCAAGCGGCAGCGCAGAGCGGCAAGCCCCAGCAGCGTTAACCCAGAGCATGGTGGGAAGCACGGAGCCTTCCTGTCCATCCCAGGGAGGCTTACACACCTCACCACCCCCACAAAATCCTTCCCAAAACACCACCTCTCATTTAACGAGCACGGATACAGAGACCCGAGACTGCCACCTACGATTACAGCAGCCTCACACCGATGCTCTTCCCTGTTGGGAGGATCGATCCTGTCCCAGTCCGGGACTCTTTCCGTCTTGTCAACCATCGGGACAGAGAGGTTTTATCCCCGTTTTGCAGATGGGGACGTGAAGCAAGAGGCAGACTGGAGCAGGAACGTGAGGTGGTCTCCGGAAACCAAGGTCAGGGTGTCTCTTGGATTCACTGGTGTGCATACCTTTGCCACAACAGGAGAGTTGATTCTTTTTTTATTATTATTATCATTTAAAACCCTAAAGTGCAGAGGTACAGCTGTGCTTCTTATTCAAGCCTGCTTTCTCTTAACGCACCCCTAGCTCTGTAAAGCATTTCCCAACCAGAAACAGCAGTCTTAAACGCTGCACGAACAGCGGTTAGTCTCGCCACAGTTTTTATTGTGCATCGTGAATTTTAATAGAAATCCACACAAACCCAATCCCTCAGCGCCACGGCATCAAGACAGGCGGGGTTTGTACAAGGTGAGAGGTGCTACTGTTTTGGTTTTTTTTAAACACAGTTGCAGTAAATAGTTGTGGTGGGTGAGGGAGAGCCCAACGGAGCTACTTCCATCCACCGAGAGCGCGGAGCTGCCTGTAGCGTAGAAACCCTCTTGGTCAGGCCCTGCATCACAGCAGGGTTTCCTGACTTGGGTGCTCCATATCAGCATTTGTCAAACCTATGGCAGCCCCCCAAAGAAACACCCCAAAACGAAGCCACTGGACCTGCCCACTCCCATCTGACCCAGCACTTCCCACCCCATCCCCTCACCCATCCACGCACAGGAGATGACCCCACGCACCAGCAGCCCTCCCCGCCACCCCAAGCACCGCAAGAAGCCCCAAACACAGACCCCAAACCAATCCAGAGACATCAAAGAGATTTCTGGCGCTGCTGAGGGGGTTCTTCTCCCTTGTGGCTTTGGAAGCAAATAAACCAATCACTTTGCCTTCTCTTTATGTCAGTCTCGAAAATGCCCCCCCCAATTTACAGCCATCTGGGCTGACACCGCGCAGATCTCTGCCTTCCCACACCGAACGGGTTAGTGATTCACCCTCTGGTTTCAGCACCTCTGGAAGCCCGAGAAATTAAATTAAACTCCGCTAACGTGTCCTTGGCATCTTCAGCCAGAAGGTTAAAACAAACAAATAAACAAAACTAAACCCTTTTTGCCAGAAGGAAAAGCAACCCCTACTAATGCTCGGCATGGAGAAGCTTGGGTGACGTGGTGGATGGACAGCCGGTTCAATGGAGGGTTTCCCACTTCCAGGAACGGGCTCACTCACAGGCGTGCTGAAGGTTGCAGTCTTATTGGCAGCTTTCTGCAACAGCAAAAACCCCAGATGCTTGCAGTTGGAAGCGACCTGTTTTGGGGAAATGAGCAGAACGATGCCCATAGCACCCTTTCCCCATGGAAAGTCCTCAGCAGTGTCCTCAGCAGGGAGGAATGTTTCCCAAAAAATCTTTTGGCAGCAAGGTGCCATCTGGTTTTGCAATCAATGGCATGCTTATGGGCAAAGCCGTGTGTCCCATGAAATAAGGCTGGGAAGAGGAGGCAGCAGTGTTACCAGCATCACTAAGAAGCCCCAGGAGAGACAGACCCACTGCAGACACTTCGCCAGCAGAAAGCTGATGGCTCTCCTGGGCTGTCCCATACAGATACGGCAGCTCCTGGAGACATTTTTCTTCCAACAATGTGAACATTTGTGAGCCACTCTCAGGAAACTTGGCCAAAAATAGGAGACACATTGTGCTATCTGCAAGAGTCACAAGCATTTGGCCCTCCTGAGATCACACCCTAGGACTCACATGGAGACCACCTGTAGCAGCTCCTGCTCCATTTTCCAGCCTCCTCCATCACACCAGAGCAGAGCTATCTCAGTGCTAAAAGCTCCTACAGTCCATGCCTGTACACAGAGAGATGCTCTTTGATTTTGAAGATCCTCCGAGAGATGCTCTTGGTGGAAAACACGCTACCATCTTACCCAAAGCATGGCAGCAAACAAAAACATGGAGGCGTGCGTGCATCCAAGTCGCACCAGCACACGGGGGAAGCAGCAGCTCTCAAGTCACTGAGGTTTCTCACCTGCAGGTCAACACACATCACTCACCTACCGCTCAAAGTAGGTTGCAAGCCACACATGGAAGGATTCAACACTACCAGAAATGGTGGTTTCAGCAAGTTTCTGTTGGGCTTTAACACCAGCCCAGTTCATACACACCAGCTCATGCCCTCGAGCAAACCTTTGCCAGACCTGTTCCCATCCCTTGGCAGCTCCCAAAGGCTACTGCTGCCCGCAACTGGGTAAAGACCACTCAGCTCTAATCTGATGGTTAAGAGATTCACATGGCAGCCAGATCAGCACAGCACCAGGCGGCCTCAAGGGACTTCGGGCTTGCGAGAGTTTAGCAGAGATGCCAGTGGCAGATGGCAGGCAACGGGAGATGCCCCTCGGCAGCAGGGCTGTGGACACCCCACTTCTTGTGGGCACCATCACCCCATCTTCTCCATCCCAGCCAGGAACGGTAGCCTGGATTTCATTATTGAAATTATTGAGCTACTTTAGCTCAAATTTAGCTTTATCTGCTGCTGTGATGCTGCGAATGACTCAAGGGGAGATCCTGACGCGGCAGTAGCTGGCACATCGGCCCAAAGTTGTGTTATTCAGTGCACGCTCCCACTTAGCCCTCCAGTTTTCAGCAGATCTGCTCAGATCCTGGTTCTCAACCATGGGGAAGTGCTTCTCTAAGGATTTTGACTTTGTGAGGGTGACTGTTGCAGGGGGCCATTATCTGCTCCGGCGTATTCAGCTGCCCCAGCCGAGCAAGTCCCGGTAGCGCTGGGCTCCAACAAGCCCTAGACGGCGGGGGACTCCTTCCTCCAGCCAGTCAGCTCAAACACAGCAGCTTTCAAGCTGCTTTAATTGACACTAGAGTCTATGCCAGCCTCCAGCTGTGCCCGGGCTTTGAGAAGATGACGGCCACCTTGTGTGCCAGGGTACGGGCTTCCCCCCGCACTACAGTCACTTGTTTGTTTTATGCATGTACAGTCATGCCCGGGCAACCGGTTGGTGGAGGGAAGTTTTTCTGCTCAAAAACTGCTTTGTATTGGTCTACATCCCTCCTGCGCACAAAATGCTGGGGAGACAGTAACCCCTGCAGAAGGGCTGCCTTGACAACAGGCCGATCACGGTGCTCTGGCAATGGCAGAGCATCCTCGTGCAAGCGGCGTGCCCGGGGCAGGCGCCACTGGGAGATCTCCTGCGATGAAGGCTTCCTGTATTCCTACAAACCATTTTATTCATGCACGATGGAGTGTCATAAATAGTTACGAGTGGGCTGTGCTCCCGGAGCACTGAATACAGCACGTTTTGCCAGGATTTTGCCTCGCTTGCTAACAGCCAGCGGGAACTGTGCACGCAGCATCTTCCTTCAAAGCAAGGTCCAAAGCAAAGGGAGAAAGGAGAAAAGAGTTCCTTCATCCACCACAGCCGGAAAACACAGGAACCGTGGCTTTATTTAAAATAGGAGATGGGGGGAGCTCAGATCCTCCAAAGAACAATTAAGTGCCTAATTCCCGCTCTCTTCAGAGCAAAGTAAGCCACAGGGTCCAGGTACTGGTAAAGAGGTACTAGTGTCTTGCTGCCAGCAGGTTTGGAGCCATCTTCCTGGAAATATCACCTCTCTCCTCCTGACATTGCCATTGATATTAATTCTGAATTAATACAGATCCTGTGCTTGTTCGCCAGCACCAGTGTCAGACCTGGGGGGGGCCAACGTTTATGACTGTCACAACAGAGAAAGGCAAATCCTCCGCAATACCTCCTTTAATTGGTAGCAGGAACAGGCTTGTCTAATTGCTTCGACCTTTGGTCAGTAAGCCTTCCGCTCCCCAGGCTGGACTTCAGCAGGGGAGATCCACAAGCCCAATTTACTTCTTACAAATTTCCGGCCGTTCCCTTTCCCTGCCTGGGAGCAAGACCCAGGAAAAAGGAAATAATTCCCCAGGCTTTCCCCGAGCAACTGCAGGCGTGGAAGGAAAGACCTGCAGGAACAGAATTGAGCCAAGGAATCAGGCTGTCCCTGCCCCACCGAACGGCTTGAGGAGCTACTTCTCCCCAACACTCACCTGGAGTGAGCACCAGTTTGTAGCTTTGGGACAGTTTAGAAGTCCTGCAAAGCAGCCCTGGGAGTGCTACAGCACTTCTGTCGTATGAACGAGTTGTTTCTAATTAAGAGTGCATCCGTGGCCTGTGGGATGCTGCCGCTCAGGGGATACCACATGCCTACTGCTAACGGTGCTGACACTGGGTGGGCTGTTCATTGAAAATGCAGGTGGAGACAAAGAGATGAGGCATTTTGTCAGGCAGGAGGTGTTTGGGGACAATGTGGTCTCTCGCTGTGCTCCGTGGCAGTTGAGGGACGTGGCAGGGAGCAGGGCTGCAGGAGGGGAGCAGCACGGGCATGCTCCTGGCTGGCACCCAGAGCCCCCCCGGACCCAGCAGGTCTCTGCGCGCTGGCTGGGAACACCTCTCCCACGGGGAGATCGCACAGCTTTCCCTTTCCCCATCAGCACCTCAGCTGGGTCCGGTGCAACGGGCACGGCCTTAACTGGAAAAGCTATAAATAAAGTCAACCTCACTGAAAAATCCCCGTCTTCACTCCTGTGGCTGAGCCGGCTGCACAAAACCTGGGCACTCACCAGGTCCGAATGAACACCCGAACTAAGAGACCACATGGGAACATCGGGGAAAGGGCTGGAGAACTGCCGCCGTTCAAAGTTTTCCATCCTTTCCTAAATGAATCCCCCCTATATCAGGGGTTCCACAACATCTGACAAGGAAATATTTATCAGAGAAAGCAGGGAATCACAGAATCATGGAATTTTCAGAGTTGGAAGGGACCTCTAGAGATCATCTAGCCCAACTCCCCTGCTAAAGCAGGATTGCCCGGAGCACATTACTCAGCACTGCATCCAGGTGGGTCTTGAAAATCTCCAGCAAAGGGGACGCCCCAACCTCCCTGGGCAGCCCGTGCCAGGGCTCTGCCACCCCAACTGTAAAGAAGTTTTTCCTTGTGTTAGAACGGAACTTCCTATGTTCCAACGTATGCCCCTTGCCCCTCGTCCCGTCACTGGGAACCACTGAACGGAGTCTGGCTCCGTCCTCCTTCAACCCACCCTTTAGATACCTATAAGCAATAATAAGGTCTCCCCTCAGTCTTCTCTTCTCCAGGCTAAAGAGGAAGAAGGGGCGAAGGAAGGCATGCCCCGCGGGGGGGGAAAGGGGAGGAAGCCCCGCAGGAGGGGAGGAGGGAGGGAAGGAGGGGAGGAGGGAGGGAAGGAGGGGAGGAGGGAGGGAAGGAGGGGAGGAGGGAGGGAAGGAGGGGAGGAGGGAGGGAAGGAGGGATGCTCCGCAAAGGCAGCGGCGCCGTTGCCGGCCCGGCGGAGCGGGTCCCAGGCCGGGCTCCTGCCGCCATCTGGCGGTGCTCCGCGGGGAGAGCCGTGCTGCCCGCCCCAGCCCCCCCTGCGGGTTCCAGTTTCTCTCGGTCCTTCATATTACGTGCTTGCAGGAGTTTCGGACTTCTCCCCCTGACCCACATCAGCTCTCG
Organism: Pluvialis apricaria; assembly: GCA_017639485.1. Lineage (NCBI taxonomy): Eukaryota > Metazoa > Chordata > Aves > Charadriiformes > Charadriidae > Pluvialis > Pluvialis apricaria. The sequence continues at coordinate 6,872,690 of CM030024.1, forward strand.
GGTTCTCCCCGCTCCGGGGCTCTCTCGGTCACCCGCACCGGCGCCGGTATCACCCAGGGTTTCACAGAGTCACAGAACCGTCCCGGTTGGAGGGGACCTTTCCGACCATCGAGTCCCACCATCAGCCTGACACTGCCTAACCCACGTCCCGCAGCACCGCGTCTGCCTTCTAAATACCTCCAGGGATGGTGATTCAACCGCTGCCCCAGGCAGCCTGTCCCAATATTTGACAACACTTTCTGTGAAGAATTTTTTCCTAATATCCATCCTAAACCTCCCCCGGTGCAACTTGAAGCCATTTTCTCTTGTTCTATTGCCTGTTACTTGGGAGAAGTGACCGACCCCCCCTCGCTACCCCCTCCTTTCAGGGAGCTGTGGAGAGCGATAAGGTGTCCCCTCAGCCTCCTCTTCTCCAGGCCGAACACCTCCAGTTCCCTCAGCCACTCATCAGACGTGTGCTCCACACCCCTCACCAGCTCCATTGCCCTTCTCTGGACACGTTTCCCCAGACATTTTCATTTTTCAAGTGGTTGGGTCTCTCCTTGGGCCTTAATGAATGCAACCAGGTTTTCAGGAGGCTCAAAGGTTAGGGGTAAGTTCAGCCCCCCCGTTGCCCTGAGCCCTGTAGCGAGCCCTTAGCCCACTAACTGTGGTCTCCTAAACCCCTTTGAGCTCACCCTGAAGCCCCGTTTTGCCCCACAGCAGCAAAGGCCCCACTGGAGACACCCCTGCAGCCCCCACAACCCTCCCCGCGGGCAGGGACTCACCGGGGCTGGAGGAATCCAGCAGCTCCAGCACAGCCTGTTCACATCCAAGCAGTTACTGGTATCACGCTGAGCCATCACACCCAAACCACCAATTTACTGCCCGAAATACTTCTCCAGGGTCTCCTGGGGAGACAAGTCATGCTGCTAGCCAGGGAGCGGCAGGGAGTGGTGACTGCCCCATCTCAACCACAGCCTCCCAGTGCCCAGCTGAGGAGCAATCAGGGGCAACTGGCATCTCCTGTGGGCAACAGCCAGGCCCTATCTCAGCTGTGCTGGGCCAGGGCTCCCAGCCTACCTGGCTCTGCCTAAATACTGGAGCAAAACCCAGCTGGCTGCCTCTCGGTGGCACACATGTGATTGCTCATCCTTGTTACTCTATAAAGTGAATCCAAGCACCTGGGACCCTCCAAAACAGCACAGACACTGCCCCGGCCGCCCAGCAAATGCTGCTGCCAAGGGAAGGAGAAGGTGAGAGTCCAGGGGAAACAGAATTAAACTCCGGGGTGAAAATCCTGCCTGGGGCGCTGAGCTGTGGTGAGTGCTGCTGGGTGGAGATGCACATAGCACCGGGCCCTCCTATGGGTCACAAAATCACGTTTCATACCTACTTGTGCCTGCTAGAAGATGTCAGTTTTGTTCATACAGGGCTCTGGGGTGAAACGGGTACAAGGACACAATGGGTTTACCCACATTTATCAGTCACTCACCTTGTCTGAGCTGCTCCTGGGCTCTCACCCTTTCCCACAGACACAACAACTCCGTGGCGTGATTTATACCAAGACCACAGAGAGGATATTGCCGTCCTCCTCGCTGTACAGCCCCGTCTTGCTAGAAGGCAGAGGTCATTACCAGAAGTGATCTTTTTGAAGGATAAACCATAATGTAGTGTATTGTGAAATGTTTTATTCACAAACATTAATAATGTCTACGAAAAAGACGGCCCACGGATTGCCCTACTCTTTTTTTGTAGCTACGGATTAAGTTGTATGGTGGTGTTTATTTCATCAGGGTGCAAGAATCCTGTGGCAAGGAGCTAATGACAGAGAGAGCACAAGGAAATCTATGCCGAGGTCCCCAGCTGTTTCTTTAACGTCCTGTAAAGAAACACCTTCAAGAGGTAAAGAGGGACTATTGGTTCCCCTGGGAAGCCCTGCGGGTTAGGACACAGCCTCCCCCTCCCCGTAGCAGCACCGCCAGATGCATTTTCCAGCTGAGGAGAAGTTAATTCTATCAGTAAAGGTCACAGCACTTAGCAGAGCTGTAAAAGCCCTTTATAAAGGAGAAACCGAGACCTACAAACACAGAGCAGCCGCCCGGGTCACCAGGCGGCACAGCAAGGTACCAGATCTCCCGAGAGCCCGTGCAGTGCACTGAGGGACAGGGACACAGCTTGCCATCAGCACTGAAGGAAGATCCAAACCCAGTGAGCTCGCGCCTTGCTTCGATTTATTGAGCCGAGATGTTTTCAACCCGGGGCTAACAGACACCGCAAGCTCAGTCCCCAGACCACATCCGAAAAGTTGGCGTGAGCCATCAGAAAGGGCACCCAGTCAATGGATGCCACAGAGGAGCGCTTGTGCGTGCAACTGCCCGGGGATCTGCCAGGAGGGCAGTCGCGGGGCTCAGAAATGAGAAGTTTGAAAGTCACCGAGTTAGCTGGTTAACAGCAGACAAACAAGTTGCGAGAGTTTAACAGAAACACAGGCTTCTACCTTTAGCTACAACTTCATTTTCTCACTCTGCCAGGCAATGCGTCGCTAGCGGAGTTTTGATTAGAGCTGGAGGGAACAAAAAAGGAGAATTCACAGTCCAAATTTCAGCAGCCGCCAGCATACTCATTCACATGAACTTTTGAGAGCATTTCTTTGAAACTCTGTTTTAAAAAGAACGCTAAAGCAATTAGCTTTGCGGAAAAAAGGCAGATGCTGTTCCTCATTTTCAGCAATACTTTCATGTAATACCAAAATATTTGGCACAAAGCACCCGATTAAAGATATACCATCGCTGCCGGCAGATGGTACTTCTCATCCCAATCCGCAGCAGCCTGCTAACGTTCGATGTAATCTGATTGCAAACACAGCGCGTGCATTTTTTCCAGATGAGCAAGCTTTACATATTTTCTCATTGCCCTTATTTTAGTTGGTTAACAAACATCCACGGTTATGAGCAAACAGCCTGATCACAGTGTTATCAAATCAATCCCTCCTGCTCACCCCACCCTTCCAACCTTCCAGCACTGGGAGATATCAGCAAAACAGCCTTTCCCTCCCTCCTTCATTGTACCACCTGCCTGAAACAGCGAGATTTGAGCTGCTCACACCATCAGGAGCCTTGAAAGAACCCAACAGAAGGCTATGGCACTACATTACAGCCAGACTTTCCCTGTGTAAGAGGCTTGGGAAATATTCCGGGCAGCAGGCTGCTCACCTTTACTTTAGAACAAAACGAATTCGATCACGTATTGATTGGCCAAGTGCTTCTGCCCCCGTGGGAACTCGCCGTAGACTCTCCTGCAAGTTCCCCGGGGTGTGACTCCACGCAGCAAGAGCTGTGCAAACAGCGTTTTCCTCAAGGAAGCGGCACTTCGACAAAACTCATTGAACAAAGCCGTGCACTTGCCAAATAGCGGCTGCTCGAGTTATGAAAGAGAGTTTGTTTAACAGAAAACAAGTGAATACATGTCCGACTGCCTTTCTCTTCCTCTTCACTGGCCACGGGACAGGACTCGGCGGAGGCCAGGGCCGACTGCTCTGCTAACTGCTGACAGACTCAGAGAACACAGGGCGTTAATGCTCATTCGGGGCAGATATTTCAGAGCCAGCCAGGTTTCCTAGAGCCATAGCAAGGGGATTTGTAAAACATACTCTGTTAAAATCACTTTTTTCTCTACTAAGTCTCAGAGTCCCTCTCCCCAGTAAGAATTATAAACCAATGTCACAGATTTGCTCGTAAATGATGTCCCCGTTTGCCACCAGATCTGAACAGGCACCATTTGGATGCTTTGACCTCTGCTCTTCAGTGAAGCAAGCCCAGCCAGCCGCCTTGCACTTGTCAAATACGCAGCACCTAGCTTTTAACAAGCTTCCAAGAGCAAAACAAAGTACGTTTTTCCTACACTCTCAAACCCTGAAAACACGCAGGTGGCAACCTGTTCCAGTAACTGGAGCTAGAATTTAACAAGTCCCATTATCTTGATTTCAACAGCCATCCATACAGTCCTCCAACCATCCCCACCCACCTACGGGCATCCTGAAACACTCGGCACCTGGTCTTGGTTCAGGCGAGCACGTTGCACCGTCATCATCAGGGAACCGCAGCAGGAGAGACAGGCTGGGGTCACACATCCTGTATTTCTCCTGATGGGCACCAGCTACACTGCCTACCCCATGAGACTTGGTGGACTTGGCAATGTTATGTTTACAGTTGGACTCGATGACCCTAAAGGTCTTTTCAAACCGAAATGATTCTATGATTCTATATAAGGTGCTCACTGCACCACAGGTACACACAGCATTTGAAACTCCAATCTATTGCCAACTTTCAGTACTGATCTCCTCCGATGGTCCATGTAACGCCAGTGATGTAGGAAACCTCCACAGCAACTGGGCAGTAGAAATAAAGACACCAGAATAAACTTCATCGGTTTTATTCTGCAAAGCAATATGCACATCTTACAAACACAAAATTAATCTAGGAGAGAAATGTCATTTCCAAATTGGCTATTAACCATCATGCAACAAGACAAGTGAAATGTAAGAACAAAACAAACAAAAAAAAAAAGCCATCTTAACCCTACAATCACCGGCAGAGGGTTGAAAACCAAGGCTCAGATTTTCTATGTAATGCCAAAGGAAAATGCAAAAGAAAATGGCAGCTTTCTAAGAACAAGAAAACACGTACAAATAGAATCAAAACTGATTCAAGTCATAGTTAAAAAGAAAAAGAAAACAAAAAAAGGAAAGATCAATATGATCTGAACTTTAATATTAAGTTTTTACTCTTCTGTTTGGCTGCATTTAACTTTTGTACATTGCGCCTAGAACAACCCGATATTCCTCAGTATTACAGCATTTCAACCTGATGGACACTCTTACCTCTCCGCTGCAATACAGGGGTGCAAAGGGATAAACAAAGGCCAAAAAATACAACTCTCAAACATTTCCCCATTTGTGGGTTGCAATCTTAGTACTTCTGGGTACTTCCATACAGTGGGTGATAAATTGCAAGGCAGCCTCCTCCAATTACCAAATAGCAAAACCAGATTTAAAAAAAAAAAATTCTGTTTTCCCCAACAGACCAAATTCCAGTCCGCAAATTTGGGAGTTTGATTTTTAATTTGTTGAAACGGAAAGGACTTGGCTTTGCTTTTTTTTTTTTTTTTTTAAAGGAGTCACATTACGCTGGGTGTTTTCTAGGTATTTCCAGACTTTGCAACACCACCCCAATGTGTCTCCTATTCCTGCCTTCAATCCCCAGATCAAGCCACCCTCGTAGGCAACTCTAGAAGTCAGTATTGATGCAGAAGGCTGGGTACGCGGCAATTAGGAACAGCTCGGACAGTCTTCGTGAGAAGCCATCTCCCTGTTTTGACTTCACTGATTCATTCCAGCGAAGCAGTGTCAGCCCATAGCAGCATCAGGAGAAAACTGGAAGCTGCGTTTTATCCTTAGACTTCAAACTAGGCCATCTCTAAAGCTTTGCCTTAACATCCCCGGAGAAAAACACTTGTTAGTTAACACCACTTAAGTAACTGAAATTCTATAAAGGAAACATGTTCTGAAGAGAAGTGTGACTATTTTGCATCAAACGCTCTGAAGACTCGTGAACTTACTGAAGTCCCGTACATACAGACCAGTAGGGTACCACTCAACAGTGTCTATCGGTAATAAACTAAGAATCATATGCCAGCATAATTGAGACTCTGAGATTTTGACTCGGGTTTTGTCTTTTGTTTAGTTTACAGCAAAAGGAGGAGGAAAAAAGCTTATGCGTATGTATGCAGATCTACAGTTAGACTACCTGACAAGAAAGCTGAAAGACAAGATGAAAGGTCAATTAAGGCAACCAGTGAGATTTTAAAAGCAGTGGTGGAAATGTCTGCAGGAAAACTCCTGAAAGTTAAGGAGGCTACTGGATAAGAAGCCAGAAAGAAACAGCAAAAGCCACAATGGCCAAGGGAGAAATGCACAGAATAAAACACCTGATTTAAGAATGGACAGAGAGAACAGTGTGTGTTTTACTGTGTGGTTTCTTTGACCTTAATCACAACAGCCCTAGTTCTCTCCTTGCCATTTTCCCCTGAGTGGACAGCAGTCAGTGGAAATGGGACAAAGCTAATAAAAGTGTCATTTTCAGCTGCCCTTCAGAGATGGATGGAGAGTCCCAAAGTGAAGCTCTATAACAGACTGTGGGATTTCTTTTCCTTTCATTATTTGCACTTGCCCAAGGCTGTGCAGAGCCCCAATAGACTGTTAATACAATACATCTTTTTATTAAGTTTCACTTTCTAGAAAAAAAAAAAAAGTTTACAGAAAGCTGCTCTGCAGCAGAGATGCACAATCCTGGTTTGAGGGCTGCGGATGGGAGGCCAAGTGGAAAGCTTTCCAGATAGTCTCTATGCTGACTGATTCTCTGGCATTCAACAAGCCAAATGGAAAAAAAAAAATAAAAAAAGAAAATCAAACTTAGCACTTTTGAATAAGAGACATTTTAAAATGGGACTTCACTTTTTTTTTTTTTACTATGAATAAAAGCACAAGTTTGTCCTAAATACAGCACTATTAAAATGTGACTATGTATTTCTTTTTTCAAAAAAAAAAAAAAAAAAATCTAAAATGTTGATATCTTTTCTTGCAAGCAAGGAGCAAATGGAAGAAAGTATTAGGCCACACAAATACACATTTAATTCATGTAGTAGATTGGTGGCTTTGGAAATGCAGTATTATATCAAAGGTGCATACTGTTTCAAACACACTGTACATATCATTGGGCAAAAAAACAAAGATCTGTTGGTTTGTTTGAGACACTTGCAAAGGCATCTTAACCTGCCCAGATGCAGCTAGACAAAAATATCTTGCTCTGACTATATGTAGCCATATCACTAAACATATCTACACAAACATTCGGCTATGTCCACAGGTAAAGACTGAAAGTTTCCCGCCGCACTACAATGCGGAACAAGTGCATCATCTGACCTATTCTGAATATACTTTTATAAATATGTACAAATCAATTACAGGCACTTGAAATGTCTTTGGTTGGAATAAACCAACATTGCAAGATAATGTATTCACAGAGTGTTAAGACCCATTCTGGGTTCAGCAGGCAATGATTACGGTTCTCAGTCAGTCTCAGTAAAAGGAGAGGATGGATTATGCTTCTGACAAAGCAACCTAAACAAAAGAAAAAGAAAACATTTAATTAAAAGCCAAATTCTTAATCCCATAACAGGGATATTACTTATCTCCGTGCAGCTGGCAGATCTGTCCTTGCTGTTTCAAAGAACCTTGAAAAGTGTAACTTGGGAAGGAAATCAAAGTAAATCTGAGGGTGTTCTGTACTTAGCATAATCAATTTAAAAAAAAACAAAAAACAAAAAAAAACCCCAAAAAACACAACCAAACACAACCCCAAACCACTCAAACCATCTTATACTACAAAATATCATTAAGATCAAAAGGTGCCAACATTAGCTTCCTACTTCACAATTAAATATATTCATATTGAATCCTTCAAGCAAAGTGCAGGTCTCCAAAGCCGTATTGAATAATCGACTGTTTCAACAGCTTTGTCATTTTTAAAATTTAATTCTGATTAACAACCATTAGAATTACGTATCATGTTTTACTCAAAATTTTCAGCCTGTTGTGATAAAAAGAGAAATAAAACTACTCAATGCTATCTATTCAATGCTTCACCCAAAACAGTGCAAGTAACATCAGAATTATGGCAGAAGAGTTGCGCTACAGCACTTGCTGAAATGCAATAATCCATTTCTGTAGGAGAGGAACCTAACTCTGAGGATCTACAAAGCACATGTACATCTTTTGTAGCACCCATCTGTACTGTCCACAATGAAACACCCGTGTCTCTTTGAAAGGGAATTAAATCTACATCTCCAGAGATAAGAAAAAGCAGTCTGTGCTATGTAAAAAAAAAAAAAAAAAAAAGATTTTCTATGTTTTCTGATTAGAGTCAATATTTTGTTATTACAGACTCACCTTTTCAGAGCAGAATTCTGTATTGCTTTGCCTCAGTTTGCTGGGTCTGCCTTTAATAACTGCATAGCAGAACATTGTAATCACCATCACAAAAAGAAAGTAACTGGTATGCATGAGATGCAGGTTTATTAGAGAGCGATCATCCTGCACAGAGAATTAAAACCATTTACTGACAAGGCACCAATAGTTGGCATTTTATATTAAAGCAATAATTATCAGATCAGCACAGAAATTACTTCATGAATCAACTTTCTCCCCTTTGCGCAGCTGGCGTAGTAATGAAAGTGATTCCTAATCGTGGCACATAAAGAGCCAAAATATTCCTCGTGTTAAAAATCTGTGCTAGAGATCTCTTCCCATAAACTGGCGGTGTCTTTTGTCAAACGATTTCAAAATATAAATGTTAGTTATTAAAAGCTGTGAGGCACATGGAGACTACATGAAGACCATCATGCCCACGAGGGGTAAAGCATCTCCAACTCTGTCTCAGCCCTTGCACTACATAATGAATCAGCACTCAATATGACTATTTTAGGATGTGAACAGAACCATATCCAATTAAATCAGAGCAAAGCATTTATTCAACATAACATATAAAAACACGGTGGCACTTACATCTGGAACTATAACAGTTAGTTTGGGATTTAAAGCATGATACACTTTTCCGATTGCTCCTTTGTAACACCAGAAAGGGTTATAATCTTGTGCATATTTCGTATTAGAGTCCCTTGCTGTGGTAAAGATCTTGTACCAAAGTGTAGCATTGCTGTACGTCTCAGGAACACAATGTGGTGGCTGACTGCAAAAAAACAGAAATAATTAGCACCCTGATTGCCATTCTCCATGTTCAGCAAGGCTAACTTTTAGAACTGAGTCAAGCCCTGCCTTCTTAACAGCAGCAGTTTTATTTTGGACCTTCCAAAACAACAAAAAAATAAAAAGCTTAACCAAAATGGTGTATAAAAAAAAACCCCATATGATTCCTATACTAAGATTAGAATTTAACTGTATGTTGTTCCAGTAAGTCAACGTCCCACAGCTGAATTAGAAAAGTACTGGTTTTCACAAGGCTTCACACAGCCACGTGAATCTATCTGGTGGTTCTCTGGGGTACACTGAATAGTATCAGCGAGTCTAAAGAAGACAAAGGGAAACTTTTGATGAAAGGTCGGTACCTGCTGGGGTATGGCAGCAAAGCAGAACTCGGCTGACGCTGATCTCTCAGCAGGGAAGAGGATAAGAACCTTAGCGTCAAGCCTTAGCTCTCACACAAGGTAGTGAAACTAAATTAGGGGAATCTTTCTTAAACATTCACAGATTCTTTTGTTCCTAGTGAAGTTTAAATCACAGGTAGCATGTCGAAAAGCAGGCAGGAGCCAAAGTTCAAAACATCCACAGGAAAATACAGCGTTGCTAAAAGACAGAGAACGTCTTAAGACTCAAGAGAGGGTTTTTACTGTGGGGGAAGGAAGGCAGATACATAATTTCCACGTTCATCAGGAAGTAACGCCCTCAGAGAACCAGCTGAGGAATTAATCACCCAGTAACCAGCCTATGGAGGAGTGTGTAAAATGCACTTACACTGTGACAGGAAATACGTTGCTGGCTGCTGTCACAGTCATGCAGGTTGTGAACACGACCTGCTCGCAGTGGCCGTGAAGAACGCAGTCGTCTGAATTCCAGGCAGCCGGCAGGGTGAATGTAATGTTTATTTCCTCATGGGATTCTCTGCCTTTGAGAAAGAGAGAAGGACAGCTGGTTTTTGTTCACAAAAGTATCTGAGCAACAATCACTAGGATAAGGACAACACACAAATGTCTAAGGCAGAAAGCATCACCCTGAATCTGTACCTCTGAAGTCATCCAGGATCTTCACTATCAACAAAGAGAGCAAAAAAGAAAGTTAAAAACCAAACCAAACGACAAAAACCCCAGGTGCTGCTCTTCCCAATCTCTCCTGCCCCCAGAAGTTGTGAGGTGATTAGGCTCCTTTCAGAAATTAAAACCTCACTATTTGTAAGTGAATTCATGCACATTCAGAGAACTTTATTAGAAAGTAAAATCAGATCTTTAGTCTTTCTCCTCCCAAACACTTTGTTCCACGTTTTGCTTTTCCTGACGCTTTCTTTCCAAACTGGAGATATTTGTGTAGACAAAAAGTTGTTCAGCAGATATCGAACTGGAGATTAAGTAGTGTGCGTTAACTCCGTGTGGATATATATTCATACTGAAAATAAATCCAGGCTACTGGAAATGGAACTTGCATTTGAGAGCTCTTAAAGCAGTAACAAAATAACAACAACATAAAACACAGTAATAGAGATTTACAGCTATGGTAAATGTCTCTTCACAGGTCTCTCAGCTTCAAGACACCTTCAGGCATTATTATAAAATGCAACCCTGGCTAAAAGCTAAAATTCAGTGAGGTTCTCTTATTAATTTCAACCAATTTTCTACACTCTCCTGTCAAAACTTACTGGCAGGGCAGCCGCATAGCAGATCAGTCTCTTCACACCACAGAAATTGTAACCATCTTATTTGTTGCTGTTTGCAATATTAAAGCTTATTCATGAATGCATTTTAGATAAACTATTTTTTTTTTTTAGACAACAGCTACTTGATCTCTAATGTATATACATTAATGCCTTTAAAATGTGAGTTAAGGACTTGAAGGTGCATCAAGATAGTACTGAAGATAGTCACTGTAGAAGCTTTTGCTGCTTGGAATTTTGTTGGCTTAAAAATTACCTTCCATTGTCATTAGGTTAATCATTTAAAACAGAAAAGTCTAATCTTGGCAAACCTGCAGGTTCTTTTCCACTCTGAATGCAGGGTAAAGATTTTCTAGCAAACAAGTGAAGGGCTTTATACAGGAACATACAACAGATCTGGAAACACATGTATGTTCTAAGCAAAAGATTTATAATAAGCTGGTGAATTTTTAGTTGATTATATAGTTACCATTCAAATTTATAAAGGTCAAGTCTTGCATACCTGAGAGTCCAATTTGGTGTCCAAAAATCGTGGAACTTAGATGTGTGACATTGCGAGAATATCCACCAAATGGTCTGAGCGGGTCCAGCGTCAACGTGATTGTAACAGAGATGTTGATTGGGCCGGAGTCCTCAAGAGTCTGTGGAGACTGCGTAGAAGATCTCGCCTGTCCACTAGTCACCGTACTTTCTGGAGTTGTGGTATCATTGATGAGATGCTTTAAAGTTTCGTTCTCAGATATACAGAAGTCCAAGTCATTAAACCTCAGGAGGAAGGTATTCCAGTCCTTAAAGCAAATGTGAAGATTTCAACCAGATTAGCAAGTTAACTGTTGGCTGCCACTTCTCTAGAGCACTGCAGTTTCGATACGTACCATCCCATAGGCAGTTCCAAGCCATTTAACAAAAATTACATGGCTCACAAAGCAAGCACAAACACCACTGTGGCTATTTAAACAACGGGGCAAGTTGTTTACAGAAGTCAGAGGTGTTCAATCCCAGCCACCGCCTGACCGCCGCTCAGCACAGCGGCAGAATATCCTCCTTTAAACTACAAAATACTAACTTGGTCCGTTCTCACCACGCTCAGGGTATGAGCGCTTTTGAGCAGAGTTTCCCTCATTACAGAATAGTACTAGTAAATAAGTTTCACAAACAAGCTAGCTGACACAACAGAGCAAGAAAAAGAAAAGCTTCTAGCCGTAGTAGGGAAGTTCTGTGTCAGATGATTCAGCCTCATCCTCAAAATAAAACAAGACTACCCAAACATTCATACCCATAGCCTCTTTCCTTATGAAATTAGAGGCGAGTATAAATTAAGAAAATCTCACAGAAGACTCTGCGCACTTCCATGAGAGGGCTCTTGGGGGAAAAAAAGAATAACTCATTAGCTTTGGACACATTTTTCAAATTACTATTCCCACTGTTTAGCTCAAGAAGTTTTTGTACCTACCTCTGTCATTTCTGGTGACTTGATCTCCTTGATTTTGAAGAAATAACCCAGTGTCAGAAAAGCTATTGCCATAGCGCTTACACTGATCATAAAGACCACAAGCGGAGGTCGACTGCTGATGTAAACCTTCAGGTTCTCCAACAGATTAATGTTGAACATTATTCTGATTGTTCACCTGAAAACAAAGAATATTACAACAGTGACTGGGCTGTGCGTGTTACAGACCGGGGGTCAGTAGATCACGTAAGACAAAAATTTGACCAAAAAAATTGAATCATACACTAAAACGAGATTCAGTTACACGAGTCTGTACTGTTCATTGAACACAGACTCCGCATGCCTGAAATTAGGCACAAATCACAACATGCTTGACTTCACCTTCTCAGCGCCTGAAATTGCCAGCTAGGAACAAATTTTAAGAACCGAGGACAACTTCTAGCAGAGCCAAATATCGCCGATACGCAATAAAACCAGTTCTTTTATTTCCCCAAACACCAAGGCAGGATATACACTGCTACACTTTTAATTCCAGTAATATCTGAATTCATCAAATTACAGTGCGGATGGAGTTGTCACGCAGACCACAGATCAAACTTTGTACATCCTTGCATATACTGCCAAAACTGAGGCTGAACCCTTAAAGCTCCCCTTTTACCCCGTCCCTAGCCCCCAAGGACCAGACCGTCAAAATGGGATCCGAAAAGCAGCCTACGTCATTTTAGGCTTCTGCATTAAGAATCCTGTGGTCAGAAAAACACCTAACCACCACGTTCGGGTGGAGGCTGGACGACTCTCTTCTTTTTTTAATTCTTGCAGGATCTAGGGCGCTTTTGCTAGTCTGTAAACAAAGAGAGGACCATACATGTGCTGAGGAGATGTAGTGACTCATTAACTTTTGTCCAAAATACAGTATTTCGTCCGGTTCCCCTTCTGAATTTTCTTTTCATGTGCAGAGCAGAAAGACTCAAAACTAAGTTCGCTGTATCAGCTGCCCCACCTCCACTCACAAGGAAAAGCAAACAGCCTGGTGTTGAAGGGCAGCCTTGCGGCATCTACTTCACAAGTGCTACAAGGAAGGAGCTTCAAGCAAACCTCTTCTCTTTGTCTTACCTAAAATCCTGGTTGAAAATGCTTTTAACCCCAGCTAAACTACAAAGGCTGTTCCTAGCAATGTGTTGCTTATCCCCAAAATTCATAGGAAAAGGCAAACTTTCAGGACTGGCATCTAAAGAATTCAGGACTGCAACGGGTAATGTTTGAGCATTCATACAGATCTGATAACATTTAATTAAGTCAGGGACTCTGTTCCCTGCAGGTCTGGGTGATTCTCGTTGACTCTTATTAGAAGCACACTTCACTTACAATCCAGATGTAGCACGGCCGAAGAGCAGGAAGTCTGAGGATGAGAGAGGGACAGGTTTTGAGAAAGAGGGCAAGGGAGAGAGTGATCTTTGATCTGATCTATTGATTTAAGAGAAAGAAAGAGAAGGGAAAAGGACAAGCTTTCAGACAAAGTCTTTTTCAGATCCCTCAACGTACAACGATCACAACTTTCTTGTGTATACTCAAGATTTTACTGGCAGAAATGCTTCAGTTAAGAATAACAGAAAGAATACTGACAAAACCTGGAAAACTGCCCCAGAGAGGGGGAAATTCAACTCACTGGGAAGAGACCCAAGGCCCTGTGGCAATAACACAACGCTGAGTTGTGCACGCTGACTTCCCCCCGTCTCCTCCCCACACACCTACTTACTCTCCTCGGTGAAATCTGCTGAAACAGCGCTCTCTCCAGAGCACAAGATCCCGTCCCGGGTTTACGATTTTGCACCATCAACCAATTTTCATCCACTCTGCAAAGACCAGGAAAGCCAGCAACTTTTTATCAGCAAGAATTACCGGGTGCTGCAAACACCTCTTTACAAAAATACAGAGCCTGTCCGAGAGTGAGAAGCACAGTGCAGAGAAAGGATGGAGAGAAGGAGAAGAGAGGAAAGAAGAGGTGACCAGAAACGTGGACCTTACCAGAACTTCTGTCTTTGTCCCAGACCAGCTGCGCTCTGGCCAAACAGGCCAGCGAAGGTGTCAGGAGAAGGAAGGAGTGAGAGGGAAAGGGCGAGCTGAGGTTGGTGAGGGTCATGCTGGGTACGATCCCGCACTCCTGTACGTTCTGCCTCCTATCTTGTCACTGGCAGCAAATTTCCTAAATGAGCCCTAGTTAAAAATCCCAAACGCTCCATCTAGAAACACTGGAGACCCTCGTCGAGATGGAAAACGATCAAAAGATAAACCAAAAGCAGAGGTGTATTCAGCGTTCCCTTCTGAATTTCCTTTTGAAAACAACAACACAGATGCAGGCTTTATTACAGCATTTAATCAAAGCCGAACGTCACCCACAGCATATACAGTACCGTGATCCCTTTTTAAAGGGGCGTCCAACAGCTCCATTACCATCCTTGTTTACCACAGGGTCTAAAATCAGCCATAAAACTGGATGCGCTGCAAAGCATACATATAAAAATATCTGGGCTAATATTTTTATATAAGAGATCACCAGCTTTGAAGTGCCGGTTGCTTAATATGCTCCCATAACTCAACGGCTTTGAAAGCAATTAGAAAATGCTATAAGCTGCAATTTCCGAAGCGTAATATGCCTTTTGAGCGTTTATGAGAGAAAAGGGAACAACTGTGGATTTCAATACTAGAGCTGACATGAAAATAGCAATTGGACACGGTTAGTGCAAACCAGAACTAAGAAGAATGTTTCCATGCTGCTGTCCGAAGAACTAACAGGTTTTTTGAGGAAATAAAATAGTTATCAAAGAACTAGTGAAACAGATCAGCGCACGGAAATCAGAATAGATCTTCCCACTAGATTTTGGGGGTTCGGTTAATGGTCCACACACTTCAACCCCTCCTTTCTGTTAGGACCTGTGAGAAACACAACAAACACTGTTCTTCTTCCAGCTCTGATTGTAACTAACAACTTCCCCTGTGTAAATGAATAACCCAAAGAATATAACTCAAACTTTTCCTTCTTTTTCACACAGTTAAAAAAAGAAACCGAACGCTATTACCTCCCGGCAGGTCAGGAAAGCAAGATCAGATTTCACTTTTTAGCTAAATAAATAATTTAGAAAGCGGCTCTAATAACTGCTGCCTGCCTCCCTCCGCTCCGGCTAAGCCTTTTAATACTTGTGCAATAAAAATCCCCGCAGTCAGCCTAACAAGTAGCTCAAGCGCAACGGGAAGAATGAAAACTGCCAGCCTGGAACATTGGCCACCAACTCCAAGGTAATTGCTCGGTACTGAGGTGTATACGTCAAGACAAAACGCCACTTTCGGGCAGAGTTACAGCTGACGGTCCTCATCGGGAAACACTCCACAAGCACTGGAGAGATACTGTGCTCTCCCATCAGGCCCTACAAACCCCAGAAATTCTGTTAAACAGTTAAAAAGATAAAAATGGTAAAGGATGGAAATACACAAGAGTTAATATGTCAGAGTCCCTGGGAAACACAGAATTGGGTAACCATCTAAAAAGTAAGGAAATAGCCACTTATTCTATAATTTAGGGGAGTCTTCCTCCACAATAGCTCAAGGCTGAATACAGTAACCTCAAAGCAGCAACACTTTTAATTCCTCCTTATTTGTATATGAAAGGATATAGAAAAGGTAACTTCTGAAATAGACCTATGAGTTTTTCAAGAATAAGTTACAAATAAGGAAAATCTCAAAGTCTATTGCAAAGGCCAAAAAGTCAATGGAATGAGTCACAGCAGATTAAATTCCCATTTCAGGGCTTAATATCAAAGGAACTGAATTCCTAACAACAACAAAAATGCATGCTGTACTAAAGCAGGTATTAAAACTGCCGTTGCCAAAAGGAAAAATAAAATAAAAAAATGTAAAGTTTCAAGTAAACGCTTGACATAATTTTTACATGTATCTTGCCATAACATCAACTACAATGTTTCCACCAGAAAGCTTAAAATCATGTCATTTCCTTACAAATATTTCCCCTTCTTGTTGTGCAAGTAAGATAGTCACAGTCTAGAGGAAAAAAAAAAATTGGGGGTGTGTGTGTGTGTGTGTTAAATAATACCCCCCCCGCTCCCCCCAAAATATCTTAAGGAAGAAAATTGTGGGTAGAAGAGAAGGGCAGCAGGCCAGCGCAAACCCATCCCAACAGCCCTCCATTAAGATCTCACATGTTTTCCATGCCCAAACCTCTTATTGCACATAATAGCGTTTAATCTTAACTGTGCACTTCAGTTTATTTATAAATCAATTATGTTTTCAAAGATGCCCCATTACTACAGTACAAAGTGGGTTAGGAAATGGGTCACATCAGGGTTAACCGCTTTGAATGAAAATAATGTTGCGTGCCAGAAAAACACTCATAAACACAAATCAACCGAACTGTGATTTTCCTAGCAAACCATCCATAAATAACACGCAAACAAAGAAATGGTGTTGATCTCAAACTAAAGTGCCTCTCATTTAAGAACAGTAAACAGTAGCAGGTACCAACAATAACTTGATTTTCTTCTCCTCAAACTGAACTTGACGTCTAGCACCTAAAACACTAAAACAGCAAAGTAAAACAGATCACGGTTGTGTTTACTGTGAAGCTGCTTATTAAAGATCAGAATATTCAAAATGGTCTGTCAAAGCTTTTTAAAGACTAATTAATAAGAATGTCTATATAGCTAATGTCTATAAATCTAATATCACCAGCCTATGGAACAGAACTAGCAAAAGTAACGTCACTTGATCTTACAAGTGAAAATAAACCCTCTGCCGGTTCTCAGAGCAGCAGCAATTATTATCTCCCCCTCCTTTCTTTTAAAAGAAAGAAAACTGGATAAAAATTAAAATAAAAGAGAAGTTTCTAATCTCACCAGAAGGCTGCCCTTTTATGCCCTGAAATGAACTATTAATTTCTACTGCATAAACTATCACAGCTTTTACAGTCAGTTTCTTTGAGGAATTGGGGAAAGCAAATCAAGATTACTTTTTTTTTTCTTTAAATCTCTGTTAGAATTTCACAACATAATATTCTTATCATAAAACACACAGTTGGGAGGAAAAGTGGGGTTTCCTACTAATTTTATAGGAAGACTTACTTTACCATACTGGTATCTGTGGAAAGAAAGAGGTGCCAGTATCTGCAGCGGTTTCAGTTCCTCTTTTTAAGAAGCATATCAAGACCCCGCGGGGGTGAAATTGCAGAGCCTGAAAGCTCTGTCAGCAGCAGAAGGGCAGGCAGGGCTGACTCCTAGGGGAAGGGACGGAGGGAGGGGAATCCTCCGGAGCAGAGCACGTTTTCTGTCCAGCCGATCCTCTTCCCCTTCTCCTGTCCTTCAGTGTTAAAAAAATAAAACAAAAGTAAACAGACTCATAGTAAACGCCACCAGTCCTCTTCACAGAGTAGGGGAAGAGAAGTCATCAAGGCTTGCAGAGGAAGAAAGTTGATGAAAACATCACCGAGGATCCTTCAATCCACCGCAACCAAATACAAGCAAAAGATGAGCAGCCAGATGTGCACAAACACATCTCCTCCCCAAGACTGCTCCAGGAGAAAGCACCCAAGTGGGAGATAACAGTGAATGGGCTCAAACCAGGCAGTGATTCATCGCAGTTTTCTGAGCTATTTTTCCCTGTAAATATGTTTATTGACAAAAAAACCCAAAACACATTTTCCCAGAGCCTGGACACAGAAAGCGTGGCAGGAAAACGGCCTGGCCCTTTGCACACACAAAGAGCACAGACAGAAGACGCTGTACAGCACAGAATGAGACCACGAACATCACCTGCTGAAAAGGAGCCTCTTTCCTCGCGTTACTCTGATAACGGAGTCAGTCAGGAAGCAGATTATTAACGAAAGCCTGAGAGCCCGGGGACTTGCAAGAACAGAACGAAGCAAAATGCTTCATACTTGCACGAAACGTTTCTTTTCCCCTCTCAAAATGCTTTTCAAAGCATAATGAAGCATTTCAATATCCCCAAGAGCTACATAAATAGCAAACGTTTCAATTCTACCCATAAAACAAAGCCAAGGAAGGGAAGTAATTTGGTCAAAGTTGTAGTGAATGATAAAGATCAAACTGATACTGAATTTCAAACACCCAAGTTCTGGACTGTAACTCTTGTTAAAGACAGAAAACTTACAGGAAAAAGTAGGAGTTAAAGAAAAAAAAAAAAAAGAAAGAAAATTTGTGGATCAGACATTACTCAATCTGTGTACACAAAAGTTTCCAGATACTTAACAGCCCTTCCCAACAAACGCGTGTTGTTCAAAGTGTCTGGGGTGGATTTAACACAAGCACCTGGGCAGTGCGTCAGCTGATGCTCCTGGAACAGCACAGTTGATTTTAATTTCCCATTTAAAGAGAAATTTATGCAGAAACAGACAAATGCAAACAAGTTCCAAATACTTTTTTTAAATACTAAGAGTTTAAAAAAAAGGAAGAACCAGGAAAGGGTAGAAAACTTATAAGCCAAGAAATACATATGATGCGAGGAAAGCCTTTTTTCACTGCTTCAACGAACCCCAAATTCTGATTTTCATTAAAAGTGAAAAACGCAATTTAAAATATACCCAGCTGTGAAACGAAAATAAACCTAACCTCTGGTTGAAAATAGGCATTTTGCTGCCAAACTTTAAAAAAAGGCAGCCCTGTTCGCCAAGCGAGCCTGTGCCATGGGAAAGACTACAACTTTCATACGCAGGAGTTCTGGCTCGGGCATTTTTAAAACCTTCCAACTTTTACAAGTCAAAGTCATGACTTACAACATGACTTATCATAATCTCAAGCATACGGACTCCAATAAAACATACAATATTAGGCTCAAGGACTTTGAAGCTGTACTAAAGAAATGCTATTCTGGTTACTGCTGCTTAGCACGAGAACCTGGGAGAGGAAGGCAAAAGTAAAACGATTCTGTTTTATAAGATCTGTACAAGTTCCATGAGAAATCAAATCCTGCGTGTACCGTACTGACGACAGGCAAACAAATGCGGTTTACAAAAAGGCTTTACTCAAGAAACATGAAAAGTCTCGGTAACAGTTTAATCATCAGAAACTGGTTTAGTGACCAATTTCAGAAGGTTAATCGTTGACTTCATTCAGGAAAGTGGTACAGAATTCAGCAGTGTAAGTGCAGAAAAACACCTGAAAAAGGCATTTCAGACTGTTTGCAATGAGAACTGTTGCTTGTAATGAGAATTGTAAGGCAACGGAGACGCAGACAGATACACAGCTTGAATCACAAGCAGAAAATGACTGACAAGTTGAGGAAATGGCAGCTTTAGAGAAGATGGTAAGTAAGAGTTCTGGATGTAGAGAGAAGGTAACACCGGCTGTGTGAGAGAAGCAGGAAAACAGCCAGTGGCCACTAGTGAAGGGGAGAATACAAACAGCAGCAAAAATGACCGAAATAAGGGACTTAGGCAATAGCTGAAATATCAAGGATACGGCAGTAATATGACCATGTCTGTATGCTTCACCCCCACCAGTGAAAAGAAACACCACTTTCAAACTCCCATAGGTAAGTACAGTCTGCGTTTTACAGACCGATAATTAACAAAACCCGACGTGCCAGGGCATGGACAAGTTTTCTTCCAAACCAAAACCCAGGAGTTCCGAGTCCTGGCAACCAGCTTTATCCACAGGTCAGAATGGTCTTCTCAAAAAAAAGGAGACTCCCACCACAGACATGCTGTTGGCAAAGGGAGATTTGGGAAAAGCAACAAAATTCTGACATAAACGAGTTTCATGAAGACTTAGTCTAGGACTCGTTTCATAAACCAGCTTCATTTCTACAAAACTGATGGTATTTAATTAAAAAAAAAAAAAAAAAAAGATGATCACAGCTAAGAGCTCCACAGGAACGCTGTGTTTGGGGGGGGAGCTGCGCTCCTGTGGCACCCCATCTGCCCAGGGGTGACGGAGGTGACAGTCTCCCACCTCTCGCCGGGTGCACCCAGCTCACACAGAGGACACAGAGGTCGGTCTGTCTGTCTGTCTGTCCCTGCCCTCGGATGCTCTTCTCCACGGACAGAGCACAAACTGGCTATTTTGTATTATCGGGCGGCATTTCAAGTTCTTGTCTTTCAAGTGGGAAAGAAGAATCACATTCCACCGGCCCTGAGCCACTCCTCAAATTACGGGAAGTAACAAAGCTACTGAGGTCTTAATCCTCTTTGATGGGACTAAATCTAGTGTCGGAGAGCACTGAAGTCTCGCAGGCACAATTCGATATTGTCTCTGCTCAGTCTGCCCACAGAAGTTGTCCCCTGTCCTGCGGACACCCGCTGACCAGGAGCTGGGCTGGAGCCACGGGCTCGGTCCCGGAGACCCGAGGGAAAGCAGGTGGATGGAAGGGGCAGCGGCTGACGGGATGAACCTACAACCATTTCGTACGTCCAACCTAGAAGCAAAAGGATGAGCGTGCATTTCCTGTAACTCGACCGTTTACAAAAACGCACTGATGATTTACCAGAAAAGACAGGCCCAGCCACGACACGCTTCCAACTGCAAAACTTCTCCGAAGTCCGACGAGGATGCGGAGAGCAATCCTTAATGAATTCTTACCTAGACTCAAGGTTTGTCTAACAGGGCAAATTTACCCGTATAATTACACCGCTAGAGCTAATCACGCAAATAAATTTCCCCAGAGAAGACAAACCCTTAAAAAGCAAACAAAGAGAAAGGGGAAAGGAGAAGCTGTGCTGGCATCTCGTCTGTTCCTCGCCAGCCAGAAATGCTTCCCAAGGTGGCCGTATCGGCGATTACGATACACGGCGCAAATTTAACCTCAGGTACCCAGCAGCCATGTTCCAGGCACGACGCACCAGAAATTGTATTATTAATACCACCGTAACGGCTTTAAGACACAAGCTAAATCAAAACAAACAAACAAAAAAAAAGTAAAAGAGGCTAAAATACGGCTTTGTGGCGAACGGCAAACCAAAAAAAAAAAAAACCCAACGAAGGGATCGCTATTCACAAGGCTATTTTGAAACGGAAATATTTTTAGCGCTACCGGAATTACTCTTTTTTTACTATTTTTTTTTTCCTGGTACGATGCCATACAACACGAAGTTCAAGCTAACAACCTTTAAGAAAAAAAAAATACATATTTTTTTTTTTAAAGTAAATAATAATAAAGTAAAACGCACGCTGAAATACACCAGCCGGGCCCAACCCCACCGTTTACCGCGCCGACCCGAGCACAGCCGCGCCGGACGCGGAGCTCTGCGGCGGTGGCCGGGAGGGACTCGCCCGGCTCCCCCGCTCCGCTCCGCCCCTCCGCCAGCGGGGCCCGGGCCCGGCCCCGGCTCCCGCCCTCACACAACCGCCCCCGGAGCAACCCCGCGCCCCGCTCCAGCGGGATCCCGCCGCTCAGGCCCGCAGCTGCCCCCACCGCACACCGGCGGGACCCTCCTGGGGTGGAGGCGACCCCGTATCGACCGGGCCGGCGATGGCCGGGACCCCCCGCGGTCGGCACAGCACGGGAGGCCGGCGGGTCCCCTCAGCCACCCCCGTCCCCATCTTACCGGCACCCGAAGCGGGGGGGGAAGAGGCCCCCGGGCCGGGCGGGTGGAGGCCCGGAGGCAGCGGCGGGGCTCAGAGGCGGCGGGGCTGCCGTGCGGGCGGGCCCTGCACCATCCTCCTGCCCTGACGGGGGCTGCGGGGAGGGGGGGGGAGGCCGCTACCGGCGCCGCTGCCCGGACACCCGCCTCCTCCTCCTCCTCCGCCGCCGCCGCCTCCCGCTGCTTCCGGGGACGCAGCCGTGACCTCTCACCCCGGCCGGCCGCGCCGACGGACGGTGGCGCGGGGGGGACACGTTTGTTGCGGCGCCGGCAACGCGCGGCCCGGCCCCGGCCCCCGCCCCGCAGCGGCTGAGGCGGCACCGGCGGGCGGCCGCGCTCGCTGCCGCAGCGGGAAGGGAGCGGGAGGCGGCGGCTGAGGGGCTGCGAGGCACAAACGGGGGTGCCGACGGCTCCTATAAACCCTCTCTTCCCTCCACCCCGCCGTCCCATTAAAACCCGTCCGGGGCAACGGGACCGGGGCGGCGATCGCCTCACTGTACTCGGCGCTGGTGAGGCCCCACCTCGAGTGCTGTGCTCAGTTTTGGGCCCTTCACCACAAGACAGACATAGAGGGGCTGGAGTGTGTCCAGAGAAGGGCAGCGGAGCGGGTGAGGGGTGTGGAGCACACGTCCTGTGAGGAGCAGCTGAGGGAACTGGGGGTGTTCGGCCTGGAGAAGAGGAGGCTGAGGGGAGACCTCATCGCTCTCCACAGCTCCCTGAAAGGAGGGGGTAGCGAGGGGGGGGGCGGTCTCTGCTCCCAAGGAACAGGCGATGGGACGAGAGGGAACGGCCTCAAGTTGCCCCAGGGGAGGTTTAGGATGGATATCAGGAAAAAATTCTTCACGGAGAGGGTTATCAAACATTGGGACAGGCTGCCCAGGGCAGTGGTGGAGTCGCCATCCCTGGAGGCGTTTAGCAGACGGGCAGATGCGGTGCTGAGGGATGTGGGTTAGTGGTGGTTTAGTTCGCCAGTGTCAGGTTAACGGCTGGAACGCAGTGCTCTGAAAGGTCCCTTCCAACCCAGACGATTCTATGAATACCTAAAAATGTTCAAAATGAAATCCTTAGAGCAGGTGGAAGGAACTAGAACTAACACTTTAATTATAATGAAGGCCAGGAGAGGAGAATGTAAAGTCTTGCTCCTGGGGAGGAGTAACAGACCAGAGCAAACCCAGCCACAGGCGATGCAGGTGATGGAGGGATGGGTGCACGCAGCCGAGAGCGGGGACGGCTGTGCCTGGAACAGAGAAGGCTCAGGGGGATCTTGCCCAGCTGTATATAAATACCTGAGGGTGTGAAGAATGCAGAGCCCGGCTCTGTCCAGTGAAGGGACAAGCGCAGGTAACAGCACTCCCAGCCTGCCAGCGTTACCCAGCTGGTTTCGTTGTCACACACTGCATTGTGACCTGTCCTCCACAGCAAGGACAGCTGCAGCACCCGCGCGATTTACCTGCTCACCCATCCCCAACTGCAGCACTCTCACAAGCTGGAAGGAAAGTGTCCTTCAGTATCTGTAAGCGTTGTGGTACTTCAGAAAGGTAAAACTACAGTATTTTCCTGAAGCTCAGAAAGGTCAGAAATGGCCCTGTCGTCAACGATGTCTAAGGACAGCACTGTCTCACCTTAGTTTAATGACCGACTCCCTTCTTGAGTATGGCTTTTGGAGAGCAGGAGGTAGTAGTGCCGATGCACATTTGGCAAACCTCTCAGAGGGTAAAAAAAATCCCAACACATATGCTACTTCGTACACATCTCTGACAAAAGGATGGTGGCTGTAGATGAAGCAAAAGGACACTTTATCTCCTCCTGGACACCCAGATGAAGTGTCAAACTGTTCTGTGCTGTGTTGCAGCCACTATAACATATGGACCTCAGGTTCAGCTCTTTATCAGACAGAACACTGCTTCCCCTCCCCTCAACAATTTTAACCCTTGGGGTTTTTTTCAGACTGCTGTTCAATAGCACTATCTATATCTTACCAGCATCTACCTGTGCCTCTCTCCCTTAAGCATGAGATACCCAGCCACAAGAGAATATACACTGGAGAATTAGTAAACATTGATGATAACTGGGAAAGAGAATCAATTTAATTTCATAATTCAGTTACGTGAAACCAAAGACGTTGCACAGCTTAATTAACCAGCACTTCCTGTAGAATAGGTTCTTTACTACAGCAAAATAAATAGGTAATTCACATGCAAAGAAGTAGCTTACAACTTAAGATCTGATTCCTAGTAACGAGCTGCAGGGTCTTCATTTTCAGTATTACTGAATCAGTAGTGGGAAAAAATTTCTGACACTGTGACTGTCACCAAAGCACAGCAGCCCGTATGCCAATTTGCTTTAAGATAGTATTTCAATTAAATTCTCTAGCTCGCAACTAACTTGTTCATAGATGCTATTTCATTAACTTTTTGCATCCCTGGGCTCTCTCACTTTATCTCATCCCAAATTTGCCTGTGAGACCAGAGCGTCTCTATACTGCAGTGATGCCCAGCACCTCGAGCCTGGAGCAAGTACCAAACCCATCCGGTACCGCTGACACGAGGGTTCATCAGCATCTTCCCAGCGCAGCGACCGGCACCTCACAGCGCCCTGTGCAGGGCGGTTTGCCCAGTCCGAATTTTTCAACACTGGAAAGCTACTCTGCAGTTATCATAGGGCAACTGAACTACCTTCCTTTTAAGCAAGACAAAACGATTTACCTGTTTCACCTACAGACTGGTCATTTGCTTAATAAAATGTTGACAAGGTTTTAAAGCAGTCTGGTTACTCAAACGCTGGAGTGCAAGTTCCCGTGAGAGCTGCTCCCAGCGTTGTTACGAACCAGCCTGCACCGTGGCCAGGAGCAAACCGCTCCGGCTGGCTAACCTTTGGATGGGGCACGGAAGTCCAGCTTACCTGAAACCCATCTTACCTGAAACCCATCTTACCTGAAACCCATCTTACCTGAAACCCATCTTACCTGAAACCCATCTTACCTGCCTTATGGGGCATTCAGGGGATTTGTTTGCTGAAAACGCTCCCACTTTAGTGGCTTGATAACAAGATGGCATATGAACTAGAGATACTTTAGTTACAAATGCACCGGCGAGTAGTTCTTAAGTACTTAATCACTACAATTATCTTTCTGCAAAGAAAAAGACATTGTTACCCAGACTTGCACTTGAATGGCGAAGAACTGCGTCTCCCAAAACACACAGAATGCAGAAGCAGTCACAATTATATTCACATTAATCATTAACAGCATAACAAAACCCAGTGACGAGATTTTTAGGAACTCATTAACAAGGGCATAATGTACACACTTTTTATTTAAACATCGGAATTTACACAATAGCTCAAAGTTTGCTTTTTTTTTTCCCCTCCCCTCAGGAAAACCTGTGTACCTGGATATCAGAAGTAGCACCTAGTGTTTGTAAAGAAAATAAAGACTTTACAGTATTGTTTACTGCAAGCAATGGTCAGATCCTAAGCAATTTGGGCGCAGTGACACATGGATACATTAAATAATCTAATTTCTTGTGATCACCCCATTAGCTCATTGCTTCACATCAGGAGTGGAGTTTTGGGTAACTGGTTCTCTCTGAAACACTAGGAATGCATAGTTCATAAGGTTAAATACATTTGACAAAAAGGGACAAATCACAGTTGTGGTCTGAAATTATTGCAGTGCAAATCTAAAATAGCAGTGTTTTAAAGCAGTGGAACATAATAAAGAGGTAGGTACTTTCCTCCTTGATGGTAAGAATTTAACATTGTTTAAGAGTAGTTCAAGCTAAGTAGCTTTATGTTAGATATCTCAGGTACACAAACAAGTCGTGGCAGACTGGATTAACTGGAAGATATTTAAAATTTTATATAAAATGTTTTCACTGGCATAAAAAAGTTATATTGCAAGAGGTTACTTTTTGTGGAATGAGCTATTATTATTGAAATACACCCATTAAACTTCTAGAGACATAAAGTCATGTTTACCTTGATGTTCAACATTTTAGCGAGGTAACTCCCTTTGCTAAAGGGGGGGTGTCACTAAAGATCAGAAGACTGATGTTTCATGAAAAGAAAGTGCACTTTTCTGCTCAGAGCAATGGCTCCTGCTTCTTCTAAAAAGCAGCCTCTAATTATATGAACTTATTTATCTACCAGGATTGTCAAAAAAGCAATCAAGACCTAGCCCACTGATGGAAATTACGAGGCAATGGCAGAAAAAGAAAGCCATTTTTGTTGCAACTCTTGCACTATCTCCTCCCCGCCCCCTTTTTGTTCCACATTATGCAATTTTTAATAAAAATATTTCCTTCCTTTCTGGAGCGTGGCTCAACATTCTCTTCGAAAGCAGTAATATCAGCACTTATGTGCACCACTGAAGGCTATCAGGTGTACTGACAAAGCAGAGAGAAAGTTTACATGAAGAAATGTCATATTTTAAATAGCACTTTTTTTTTTTTTTTACAGAGCAGATTTCAAGATGAATGTCAAGTTTTCAAATCATTACAGCAATCTCTTCTCTGACTGTAATTCATCAGTGATACCACCTAGCTTACTGAAACATTAACAGTGTACTTGCCTTTATACTGCAATGTGATTTAACTGAAAGGTGCTAAAATGAACACTTTTCTATCATTTTCACTCATACACAGGATGTCATGCACAGTTGAGACATTAGATTTTAAATCTATTTACAATTTTACATATTTTACAATATATATTTCATCTTTACAGCTACAGAATAAATTCAGACTAACATTGGTACCTTTTGAGTTTCTGCTGGAACTCGAATTCTTTTAGTTAAGCTAATTATTAAAAACAAGTAAGTGCATGCCTAGAAGGAAGCTTTCAGGAAAGATGTCAAGGGACTAGTGTTGCTTAAAAATTACACTGGTTTGTGTAGAAAATTTCAATTAAGTTCAAAAACCCACAAAAGCCTAATAGAAATCTGCTTGACTAAAATAAATACAATTAACAATACACTCAACAAAAAAAAATGTACCTTTAAAAATGTACTGATTTAAGCTCATTTCATTTTTAGCCTTAAATTTACTTCCCTTCCCAAGGAGCAGATAGTACTAGGTGAGGATAATGACGCTTTTCAAAATTAACACTGATAATTATCCTGCATAAACCTGAGGCTGCAGTGGTGGGGGTAGCTTGTCATTCTCCACATTTTCAGAGTCAATGGCTGCTAAGGCTTGATTTTTTGGTTTTATTTCTAATGGATATTTCTCTACGATATCTTGGACTTCCTTTGTAATTCCATCAGTCCAATCTATTAGGTCTTTCTCAAGCTTCTTGGCTTCGTTGACAATTCTTTCTTGTCTCTCATTCAACTGAGATAGTAGGTCTAAGTTTTTATACATTTGCTTAACACCCAGGCACACATCAGGTGAAAAACTGTCAGGTTCTTGCTTCTTCGGGGATGTCTGACCCGTCATAAAACGATCAAAATCTTCTTGGCTTAGATTTAAAGACTGAGCATCCAGTTTTTCAATGAAGGCCACAGCACAGCACTGCAAACGAAACAGAGCGAAGATCACTGCAAGCAATAGATTGGAATTTATGCATTCTATTTTTTTAACCCCACTGACAGACCAATAACTGATTATTTTATTTAATGCCTCAACAGATTGCTCCTAAAGAGCTTTTCCAGAAGCTAACTATACCAGACAGTTCACATGCCTCTCTTCTCTCCCCAGAGTCTGAAGAAGTTGAAAACTCAGAGGAGGATACAGGAAGACACCACTTCACCTGAGCAGTACTGACTCACTGGGTAACATCAATTACAAACCTCAGGGTCACTGCATTTTGGAGGTGAGAGACCAGAAAGAACAAGACATGACAACTTGCAAGAGCACTATATTAATATTTAATAATCTGCTCAGCAGAGACCTGCTATGCTCTCTATTCATTTTCTCAAGGAAGGAATGTCAAATGCCCATCATACCTAGTGGATGCTCTCCTCCTACTGAAAGGAATTTTTAACATTCCAAGTATTTAATTCAACCACATTTTCCCTCAAAAATTGCTTTAGGATGAAATGCAGAGAAGCCAAGTTCATAATCATAATTCCTTCTAACATAAACAAGCACATCAATAAATGCCTCCTGCTCCACACATTAATGGCCAGGTCCTGCAGTCCCTTCAAGAGATAAACTCTCATGGGCTTCAACAGGGAACTTTGCATCCGTAACATCTGCACAGTCCAAACTCAGGATTTCAGGAACGGAAAATACTTATCTCCTTACAGAACAAGAATATACCCAAGTCTTAGCATCAGACTGTTGAAATAAAGGGTTTAATATTATAAAGAAAGCAAAACACTGACCGGTTTGGAAAGCTGAGAAAGAAGGGAGAGGAGAGATAAAGCAAAAGAGCTTGCTGTACTCGAAGCAACCTCAACCACTATTTGAAGAGTAGTTTTAATTTTCCTTCTATGTTATGCTGTGTTTGCCTTTACTGGAAATTCCTACATCCAAATAAAAGACAATCTTGTTGTCTAAAACGTCACACTATTCCTGCACTTACCAGATTGGTAAAATAGTAGCCGTCTTCTCCTGTCATTAACCTGCTTGGATTACAGAAGCGTGTTATATACTGGATGTTAGACTGCAGGCGGGGTGGGTTTCCCTTCAAAACAATGTATATAAGTGTTGGAAGAAAGTCATCAGCAGAAGCTGGTTCATTTTTTGTGATTTTAATAGCATTAAATATATGCTTGCTGCACTTGGTGATGCATGCTAATTTATCACGAGGGACACGCTTTGAATCCATTTCGATAATATCTGTAAGACAAAAAAGTTCTCAAATCATTAAAACCGTATTAATCAGACACCTGAATGAGTGGACTGAACTTACTGGACAATACTAAAATAGCATCGTTTTTATCTGTGGTGCTTGATGTTCCATAAAAGTATCTGGTTATTCAACCTTCTCTTGGTTCAGTCCAAGCATTTAAAATAGATCAGGTAAGCCTGAACACTTCTGTGATGGAAAAATTATTCCCGCTTCACAGATGATAAACGAGTCCAATACCACAAAGACTACTGCAAATCTAAAAGCCTGGACCCCCTTTTGATGACAGCAGAAAATAATCTCTGTGAACAAGAGATCTGAGATTTAAAGCTCTAAATGTAAACTTCATCATTCACAAACCTGTAATTGCTTTTACAACCATATCAGAGACTTCTGGAATTTCTTCATTGACAGGAACACACAGCATTTGTGGAGTTACCCAGTGCAAAGCCCTGTGACAAGAAAAAAAATGTTAAACCATTCTGTGCCAGTAACATTCAGGTGTTTGAAACCATCTGCTTCCTGAATTCAATGCACAAGGAGTGCTTTGTGTAAATGAGGCACTAGTCCAGTTATAAGCCAGTTTATTCCACTGAAGTAATTTATTTCCAGAAAAAATATTTTCTTTTTTTGGCATAATTTAACAAAAGCACACCAATTAGTTTTCTTAGCATCGTAGCTTTCATTCCTTCTGTTTCTTAAATAAAGTGTTTTCAACTCTCTCTGTTTAAAAAGCTTGCCATTTTCGTGCGTACAGGGAAAGATTTTTAACGTGCTTGATTCAGAGCTTATTCACAGGACTGTGGATTACTGAGCTATGTTTCTTCCAAAGACTTACCTGATTCTCTTTTGGACAGCAAGATCTTTCTTCTCATCATCAGTTGTTTCAGGGCAAAAGACATATTTATACTGTCGAGTCATAATGTATTTTTCAATCTGATCCATTGCTTTCTCAACTTTTTCAGGGGGCACTGAAAGGTACAAATCCCACCCCAAAACAGTAAATAAAGCATTCCGCATCTGTTTTGAAGGTTTAACACAGTTTGGTCCTAATATCACCAAATCAGTACTACTGACTTGAGCCAACCTGAGTTAATAAGGAATGGATATACTTGGACTATTCTCACTTTCTACAGCAGAAGTAAAAATATAATGGTGAGAACACCATAGTGACATGCCAAAGTAAGTACACGCATAGATTCACAACGAAGCACGTTCATTTAGCGCATTCAACACACAAATTAGGTTCAGCTGCTTGTAGCTTACAAGAATATTTCTCAAAAATACAGTCTTTGAGAATAAATCCAGTGAGGTCTTCCAAGTCCTCTGTTCCTGTTTAGGTCTAAAAAAAGTCCCTGGGTATGATTAAGCTGCGCCACTTACATACCATAAAAGCAGTTTGCAACAGCACCACTCCCCTCTCCCTGGCTTTTTGTGCATTATAGTATAACATAAGGCTCATGGCCTGTTAATTGGGTTGAGGCTACATATTCGACCTCAGTTTTGAACAAATAGTATTGATTTTAAAACAAGAAATTAAAACAACTGCACCACATTTAATTGGGAGTTTAAGAAAAACCTGTAAAAACAATAATTTAGACTGCAAAACTTTATAGAACAGATGCTGCTGGGAATAGTTCTAGCTATGGTACTAGAATTTGTTAACAGCATTTCTGAAAGCTGGTTAGGAATGCTTCATTTTCACTTGAAAACGCAAGAGGCTTTATCCTCAAATCATTACTTTTTCAGCAGTAAAATATGAGGAAGAGGAACATGGTACCTTTCCAACGTGTCTGTAACTTCTCTGCTACATTTTGATAGAAGTCCTGGGCACATTCAGATTGCTCCTCAATACTTAAGTCCTGTAACAGAAAACTGATTAAGTGTACATGTGTGGAAGAAATAGCAGCAATGCCTGTGATGGTTTGGTTTTGTTTAAGGAAAGTGTCCAGCTGCAGTAACAGTCTGAGAATGCAAATATATCATCAGAGGTGTTTATGTTGGCTAAATTATATTAAAAAATATGAGAAACCAAGACATGCTGGCTCTTTAACACGTGAAAGACTTATGATTATTTGCTGAACAGATGTATATTAGCAATGGAATTGGACAGGTGCAATGCCATTTTCCCCAGACACATCCCCGAGTAATGGTGACAAAATAATGTAGACTATTAAGCAGAATGCTTGCTCCTAATTTTGTGTCTATAAATTTTGAAAAGATGATATACAGTATACCAAAAAAGCAAGAACATAAATCACATATTTGAAAGAATATCTATACAGTAAACACTGTAATGATAAAGTTACTATGAAATATATTCATAATGTTATTTGAGAAACATTCTTTTGAGCATTAACTGAGCTACTGAAGAAAATAATGGAGGTTTTTAAGGGTTAAAATTAATCGATCAAGTAACTTTTCAGCATTAAATGGCAGCATAAAACCTTATGTTAAAAAAAAAAAATGGAGAGAGAACTTAGTTTCTGAATTCTCTAAGGCCAAAAACTAGACAATTACCCTGAACGCAAAGTCTCAGCTCTGATGGCACTGATGCATTTTAGGCCTGGTTTACATGTATGTTTTGAGAAAGACTTCTTTTTGACTAGCACAAACTAGCAAGGAACCAGAAAACGAGAGTACCTTCGATGTTTGTAACCAATAATAATGATACACTATTTTCACACACTCTGTGCTCAGAATTAATCAGTTCTAAAAGAAAAAAAGACTTCAAGATGTTTTCAGAGTGGAGGGCGTGTAAGATTCCATCAGAACTTCCTCTAATTTCCAGTCCAATTTGAGGTATAATTTCAGTAACTACATACTAAATAGGAGAGGTACGGGAAGGAAAAAAAAGGTGTGCTGTATACTGACTCACTTCAACCATAGGTGGCACCACAGACACATCAATATTTCAAGAACACTAAATTTTTTATAGATAGAAGAAGATATAACCCTTATTCCCTATTAAAAAAAAAAGAGCATGGTCAAGTTCCTCTTCTGCAAATGGGAGACATGTGGCTTGATACTGTATTATCTTTATAACTTTTCAGACTTAAGATATCTCAAAACTTGTTACATAATATATTATGACTTCCACAAGTCATATTTATCTAGCCAATTGTTCATTCAACAGACATTTTATCTTTCAGAATTAACTTGTTCAGGATGCAAAGCAAAGTTCTCTCAAAACACCTGAGATACTGGCGTTGGAGGGTTTCTTTGGTCACATACCGTACCAAAGAGGAAGGCATTCAGAATTTAAGACTGCCACTAGATCTTCATTTGACTAAGCATTTCAGCTGAAGACTCCTGTATACAATATATAAAAACCAAACTGCTGGAAGAGCAGCAGCATTTTCTCCATCTCTCCCTCATTTCCCCATTTTATTTATGTAAGAGGCATGCAAAACTTACCCTTTTATGATTCATTGTGTCCAAAAATAGTTTACATTGCTTATAGATATCTTGTCCAGGTTTATGGTATGTCTTGAGAAATTCTATGAATTCCTTGGATACTCGATCTGTCTCGATGCTAGCCTGCCTGTTTATGGAAGGGCTGGGAGCCTTGGCTTCTTGGATCTCTGCTGGGAAAGTTTGGGAACATCAGATTAGTTTTTTTACATTGATGGATGAATTCCAGAAGTGTTTCACATGTATTAAAATTTCAGGTTGTTTTTTTTTCAACTGTGCAGATGAATAAGCATTTATTCCTCAAGCTTTACCAGTGAAATGCTGGATATTATTCAACAGAACTCTAGGAAACTGAATATTTCTCTAAAGTGAAACATTTATAGCCACATACCCATTTACACTAATGGCCTTTTTATATTAGCAAATTACTGTAATGTGGGTTTGTTTTCCAGTTTCTTACATTTTCATTCCCAGGTAAGATACCCCCATATAAGGTCAAGGCTTCCAGATGGGATTCTGTAGCAGTTTAAAATAACGGAGGGGTTCCTTTTCCATTCTCCCTCACCTTTACATTCCCACTCCTTTGCTTGCAGCAACACAAGCATTTGTTCAACTGGCTCATGGACTAGCTCAGGAAGCAGTAGTTTGGGGCAGTCCCAGCCAGAAATCAGTGTTTCCAATGGGGTTATTTTTCAGCTGGACCAGCTCCCCAGGCTGGCTTCCTGCCAGGTCACAGGAGCATCAGCAGCAGCACAAGACAAGGAACGGGAGCACGAGGCTGGTGCAAAGGCAGCAGCCCTTCTTTGGCTGGGCAGCAGCTGCCACAGAATCACACCTGCAGTGTAAATGAGAACTCGGCCATTCGTGTTTCAGCAAGAGCAGAAGGACTGCATCTGTTCAAGGAGGAATCTGCTTGGCACTCAAGAAGTAGGTAGGAACACAGACGGCACACAGCACTGGATGCAAGTTTATATAGCTGCAACCAGAGCGTTTTTCCACACCAACACATCTGATTTTCCAAAGTATATGTTGCAAGTTAATTGTACTGATGCAATACCTTCGCCACCCAAGTTTAGTTCACCCACCTTTCAGCTTGCCAGCCAAGACTGTTCAAAATGAAGGATTGAATAGAGATGATGTAAATGAATATGATGAAAAGCAAGCAGCGAAGAGACAGAAAATATGAAAACATTCATGATCAACATGACACAAACATATCTTTCAATCCGAAAATACTAACATGCACAACAAAAAAAATCCTTGTTTCAATGAGCATACATGCAGAACTCCAACATAAGAGAAATAAATGGGATTAGTATATTTAAATTGGTATGTTTAAATTTGAACTTGAGGTAGCTTATCAGGGCTTTTTTTTTGTTGTTTGTTATTTCCTTTTAAAGAGATCCAGCACTACAGTAAACTCAAAGCTGTATGATCCAATGACTAACAAACACTGATCATTTGACCAAAGCACAAGACTCGTTAGGACCTCTACACTTCAGCATAACCTTCTCCGGATCATTTGGTCAGGTACCATTAGAACATTTATGGTATTTGAGTAATAAGAATGGAAAAGGTTTTACAAATATTTACGTTCCAACTACAGCAATCAAGATAGAGAGTGCAAATCAATCTCCTTTCTAGTTACACAAGAACACTTTTTCCAGAGGGGATTTCCTCTAACCTTCTTCATACCTAAGATTCAAAGTAGAATGCCTGTACAGTGTTCAAGCTGAACGGGAACCATCACTGTGTGTTGATCTAAATCTGTTACATTTACCATTACATAACCAGTAAGAAGAAAACACAGTTTTGAAATAATAAACTAAGCAAGCAGGTACATTTTGAAGGGGTAGAATTAGAAGATATTTTTTCCATAATTAATTACTGACTTCATGTCAAAGAACAGCTGAAGATTTATTTACTTATTTCAACATTGAGTTCACTGTATTATAAAAATAATGAACCGCATTCCGCTATTTGACCTCAAGGAATACAAATATGATTTTCTTCAGTCACAAATTTAAAATAGATTATTTTTTTAGTTACTAGAGAGATGTAGCCAACTAAGGCAGACTACTGTTAATGTAGCCATTAAAAAACAATTGAGGGTTAGAATGAACTGTCTTTTTAATGAGTCACACCAAGAACTACACGTAGTTGCTTAGAAATGTTGCAACTTCATTAATCTCTATGTAGAAATCCTGATTTAAGGAAAATGAATCTGTACAATATGCACTGATTACTAAGGACTCCGGGAACAAATACACTTTCAGCAACAAAATATTTTCAGCTTTGTCATGTACTCTAAAAATCCAGAATTAAGTCTTACTAAAAAGAAGCTGATTACAGAGAAGAAATTCCATCTGAACAAGGTAGAGAACCTAGTAGAGGAGATATGTCAAAATGAAAAGAAAGAGTATGGGAAGAGTTAAAGGATCACCTTTACAAAGAGTGAACACTATTAATATTAGAATCTTTCTCAAGGCATTCTACAAAGTTGCTATTTGTCACAGCAGAACATTAGCACTCCAATGATTCACTATGGTTGTGCCATGGTCATAGATCTGAGCTCAAGCAAACAATATAAAAAAAGGGTTTGTCATTAGCTCTGGAATGCACAGCCATTCATCTTCTTCATATATTTTGCAAAATAAAGAATGGTGCATCTTCGAATTTCTTTAGTCAGCAGAATATGTCAGAATTGCAAACAAATAACATAGGACAAGATCCTAAAGCTGTTTGCATCATGGGTTTTGGCATCCTTTTAGTTTAAATGAAACCAGTACATATTCTCTTGATATGAAATTGTCTTCCTGATTAAGGTAACAAACATCTGGAGATGTTTTGAGATTGCAGAAGTTCTTGAAGTGTGAACTATTAAATTGAAGTATTATCGACTTATAATCAGATTTATAATGGCACCCTGGAATTATTTTTTGATAAAAATAGGAAGCAGCACAAGATCTAGCTACTTCTTATAAAATTCTAATTTTTTTTAGGTAGAACTCAAAGAAGTTTCAGCTTTATTGCTATACTTTCCCTACCAAAAAGCAAATAATTGGTTTAGAGATTCAAGTTCTCTTCAAGATGCTACACTTGCTTTTTATGTCATCTTCATATTCAACGGCACAAGTTATAACTGGCACAACCCTAGTTTCTATTTTGCAAAGCCCAACTAAGAAGTAAGCTTACTATAATCAAGCAGACAGCTTGCTCAAGCTGTACTGCATTACCTTCAGTAGGGGAAGCCAGTTCCCAGGAGGGAGTAAAAATTTCCTTCAAATCCCTGAGAATGTTATCAGCATTTCGCTCCCTCCCAAGCTGTCCTTGCTTAACGATTTTCTCTTGAGCCACTGAAATAAATGCAAAAGCAAGCAAGACACCAAGAGCAGGAGCATGTCAGGAGAGACGGTGAATGGGAGGAAAAAAAAAAAGAAAATATGGAAAGTGAAAAGAACGAACGTAAAAAAAGTTCTTAACACATAGCTGAATGCCTGTTAGCCAGCTGCTGCCCATGCACCAAGACAAATTCTAAGATAAAATCCAGACATATTTAGAACTTCTTGTTAAGGAAATGCATCACCCAGAAGGCCAAGATACATTAATGTTGCTTTTTCTTCTGGAATGCCTCCTCCACAGTCTAGCATTTCCCATTTTTTGCCCATGTAAGCTATCGCTATGGAAAGACATCAGTGCCATTAATCATTCTGACTTGTAACACATGCTGCAGAATAAACATTCAGCCAACCACAAACTTGATATTCACAACCCACATACACATAAGCACTACAAGTTTCCTTTCACATTTATTTTCATTTAAAGGCACCCTGCTTACACATTCCAGTCTTCCTGTTAAAGCTGTTGAAGTGATCCATTATGGCAGCATCACCTGATATTTCATATCAGCATTTCTATCACATTTTGACATACCAGTTTGTTTGAGGTGACTGGCAGCTAGTACCTTTTCTCCTGCTCTCTTCAGGAAGAGTTTCCCTTCAAATCGTGAACCACAGTATCCCACTATGGTCGACTCATGAATCTAGAAAGAATTTCTGTCATATGAACAAGATAGTTCCGCTCAGCAGTGCAGTGGTAGACCACCAGCAGGAATATGTTTGTACTACGCTCTAGTGGAAAAATTCCTGTATAACTAACACAAACAAGGTCACAGGTTTAGAAGTGCACTGTTTATTTAAATGATTGTTTGGCATCACCCAAAAGCTCACGCTTTTCTGTGTGACTTCACATATCACTCTCCAGCAGTATCATTGTTCCAACTTTTTAAACTCAAGTCACAGAGCTTTACTCTGCCTTTTAGTACAACACATCTATCAAAAATACAACATGTTGTACAGAACCATTAAATGCAAAGGAGAAAGTTACCTTTCTTAGCTCCTGTTCTGGAAGAAGCAGTGAAGAACTTCTTCACAGTAGTGACCTTTCGTGTTTTCTCATTGGTTTTCTTTTCTTCAAATTTTGAAAAGGTCAGCGACTGCGCCCCTTGGGTACTCTGACTACTGGCATATGCTTCTTCCTCCTCACGCTGAAGCCTGGAATTAGAAAAATGTAGGTCTAATTTAAGTGCTTAAAATCAGCACAAATAAACTAATTTCCTGTGCAATAAATTAATTACTTACTTGATATGCTAATTCTCCTCTATGCCCATCTTCATTTCTTGCTTCCTACCACATCTCCCTCCACTACATTAAGTCCACTCTTTCCATGTTGTAGCACTGAAAGCGAGGGAAAGCTTAGGATGGCCAGGGAGGATTAAATAGTAAGGTCAAAAGGGAGGAGACTGAAGTAGTATAATCAGGGTCACCTTCCCCTCATGTCACAGCCCTGAATTCTACAAAGGTAGAGGTGAGGGGAAAGACTGTGAGAGCACTTCCAATAATCAATTCAGTTGCCATCCTCCCTGCATCCTGTTCTGTTTCATATCCTATTACCACAAGCAATCCTTTACCAACTTATTGAAGATAAAAACCATGGCTCGCAGCTGAGCAAGTGAAATACCCTGTCACAATCTCAGAAATATTCTGGGAAACAGATTATTGTTGTCATAATTTGTTTTCAAAGTCTTGGTAATACATATGCTTGCTTGAATGAAGGAGGCAAGCCACTTCATTGCAACACTGTGCTTTGCTAAGACCAAGCCCATCCTTTAATCGACATATACAAAGGGGGGAGCGGGGGGTGCTCATCCTTCAACAGCTACTTCGCTTCCTATGCAGAAGGATTAAAATGGATTAAATTATGTTGCTCTTTGAGATGGTAAAAGGTTAAGCAATTTTCTTTAAACATCCATCCAGCCCAGCTCAGGATGGACCGTAAGTGGTCTTGCCTTTGTAATCTCTTGAGGTGGGAATTGTGTCTTATCTGTGCTGTTGAGCTTTTTCGGTTCACTACAGCAAACAACCACAGCTTATCTGCTCCTTTAGCATCTCCCCACTGAACAGTTACTTATTAAAGAATTCCTTAAATGCCCCGTTTTATTGCACATACATGTTATAAGACTGACAGCGTAACTATCTGCTCTAGTAACACTGAAGTCCTTATTAACTGTTTAAGCCAAATTTATGGCAGAGGAACAAATCACAAGTCCTCTGTACTGTACTCCACAGCTTACTTGCCACTTCCTCATGAGGCTAGAAAAGGTTTCAAGTGCTTCTTTCTACCTTTCTTTGCAGTTAATCTGTTCCAGTGCCACACAGTAAAGAGAACTTTAAAACCAAACAAACTGCTTCAAGGCCTAAGGTAAGAGGGTCTAAGGCACCAGAAAACTTAGGGCTTCCAAACTATCACCATCAGTTTGGACCCAATTCAAGTTCAGAGAGCTTCCACAGATGTCACCTTCTTCAGGCAGGGTGACGTGAACACTGCACTTAATCCCCTTTTTTTTTTCCCCCCAATGACCTTGGTTAACATATCACGAGGTAACTCAAGTTCACCAAAGGGTTCCAAACTCAAGTGCACACATATCTCTCGGGCATTTGTACTTTTTCCTAGAGTTCTGGCATATGCCACTGATGCATTAAGGTAAGTGTATGTAGAGAATCTGTGTCAGTATGAACAAACATCTTGGCCAATTCAAGTCAACTGCCAATCAACTCGTAGTACACAGCTAGATGCTCCTCCATCTCAAGAATTCACCTAATCCTCAAACAGTTAATTCTGAGTGGATGTCATGTAACTCACACCTGGAATTGACACGAAGGACGGCTGTGGTACAAAAGAGGATGCTTTGCAGTTTCTCAGGCAGTGGGTAATACTTTTGCTTTCTACCCAAACCCAACAAAAAGCAGTCGTACCTGCTCTTATTTTCTCACTCAAGCATAGATTTCCTCCAACACCCATTTTCAGGGTCAAGCATTTATCACACTAGGAAAACTAGACTGCTTTGCAGAAAATGCTTAGAA
Organism: Pluvialis apricaria; assembly: GCA_017639485.1. NCBI lineage: Eukaryota > Metazoa > Chordata > Aves > Charadriiformes > Charadriidae > Pluvialis > Pluvialis apricaria. The sequence goes on from CM030024.1 coordinate 6,910,847, forward strand.
AATTTACCTGAATTATTAAAGCTAAAGCTTTGATGCTTTTGGGCATAACCCTGCAGTTTAAAAGAATGACCACAGTCCCAGTTTTTTAAACCAGTAGCTGAAATGTAAAACCATTGTGCTGGCTACATTCAAGACAATAACTGTGTCTCCAGAGGCAGAGGTATTTTAATCAAAATTGTCACTTTCACCCTTCCAACTGCTAGTTAGAATTACAGATTTCAGTATGCAAATTAGGTCAAAGTATTTGTTGAGAGTTTGGGGGGTGTTTACATTTGTTACTTCAGAGACTTTCTTTTGAAACCTCTTAAATTAGAATGCCATAAATATTCATCTTTGCATCAAAAGGAAGATTTTCATTCCTGCTGAAAAGGTCAAACTTGAGAACTTATGATGCAACTGAGCCAGAGCAAATAGGACTAGAAAATAGGAGACAGGAATAGCATTTAGTGAAGTCACCCTACTGTAAAGCATGAAGGAATAAAGAGGGCTCTTTACCGCTCTGCCAGCTCCCAATCCTCTTGAATCTGTTTCTGCCTGGCCTTATGGTATTCCTCTCTCCAGCACTTGGAGCAAAATCCCTGCCAGGCAGGATTGCCATAGTAACCACATCCCTTCTTGCACAGTAGCTCTGACTGATCAACGTGAATTCCTCTGCGTTCAGATTTCAGGTTCATTTTCCTCCTGTTTAAAGAGAAAAGGGTTAAAGATAGAAACATGATAACAGCCTGCTAGAAATAATTTCTTTTGAAGGCTTGTCTTTTAGAAAGAAGTCACCTGTTTTAATTATTGAATAGTTCCATAGTAACAAAATAAAGGCCACAGGAGGAAGGGCACAGTTATACAACCATGCAGCCCTGAAAGCCAACTGCAGCATTAGCATATGTTTGCATAGCTTTGACCTGCAAACAGTACCAGACAGCTGGCCTGGAAAGCAGGCCAGCAGTACCAGGCATGGAGCTACGTACACATGTGGAAAAAGGCACAATTCTCTGATCTCACCAGCACATTGCTCTAACAGTCACAGAGCCACAAAGCAATGGAGGAAAAAAGAAATACAGAAAGTTACAGTCATCACCAAAGAGATGCAAACTGAGTAAGAGACAAAATGTAAATAGGTTCGTATTCAGGCTGAGACTGTCTCTGTAAAGAATCTCACTAGCGAGACTTTAGATAACATCTCTTTGGCCTCAAAGAATGTGTCTTCGCAGCACAGTGAAGTATGACAGCTAACTCAGCAAGGCGCGTTAACATGGATGAGGAGCACCTCCATTTCCTTTGGTACCCAAGTTACTTAAGAGTTAAGCTGGGCATCTGTATAAAGCACAGCTCTACAGAATTTATATATAGTGACTGCAACAAAAAGATTTATTTTCATGCCTACACCACCACTGTGCAGAGTCTTCAACGATCCAGCCCTCCCCTTTCTTTTTTTGCTTGACAGAAACCATCCCACATGCCAGCCTGCTCCCAAGGGCATTTCAACTACTTCTAATTCTAAATGCTGGATTCCTTTTAAGAGAAAAGCAGCACACGATCACCTGCACTAGCAAGTTTAAGGTCTGCATATTAAAACATTAACATTTGAATTGCAATATTGACATACACAGACACTAGAAATATCACAGCAAGGCACTGGAAAGCAGGTCTTGGTCACCAAATCCAGCCCCTATTTCTTCCTGCGATCCTCAGCAGAGAGTGCTTGCCATAAGCTGAGCAAGCACCTTCGCAATTCGGTTTCTTGCGCTCACATTCACAACCAAAGGCGTCCCTAGGACTTCCTTCCTCTAACGGGAAAACCAGAAGAATTTTAAACCAACACTGCCCCGCAGTTTGAAGACGCTGCCCTCCCCTCCAGACCATTACTTAAGATCACACAAGGAAAACAGAACACACATCGAGATGCAATGTATAGAAAGCAAGCTGAAAAGTGCTTAAAGAATGTCAGTAACTGTCAGAGTAATTTTGTTTTTCCCTGAGATTCATAATGACCCCTAAATTCATATGTTTGAGGAATCTGGATCTCTCATTGTGCATATTTCTGTCCAGCAAAGCTGGAAGCTCTTGCACTCAGCAGTCTCAGAAAGAGCCCCAAACTCTTCTCTGGGTCATCCGGCGAAACAGATGTGATACGCACAACTGTCATTTCCAAAGATAGTTTTCTACTATAGGAAGTAACAGCTATTTTGTTCCAAGCTGAATTATATAAGATCAACCATTTTAAAAGACTGATAATGTTTAACATTTCCCATTAATCTAAACAAGTTATTTTAAGTAAAGTAACGGGAAACACATATGATTTTCTCTGAGGGGGGGAACAAATTAAATATTCCATCTTATCTATGTAAGTATTAAGGCTCCTTCCACTAACATCTTTTCTATCTTTGAAAGAAATAATGAGTTTCTAAAAATAATCTAAAAATAGTTTCATTGTAGAGACCTGTCTATTAAAGGAATCAGTTTCTTAATGGCATAATTTATAAAGACATATTTTCTCATTTATCTAGACGAAGAGCAGCTGAATACTCTCTTTTCTTTCCCACAGAAATGTCTGACAGTTAAACAGACATTAATACGCTTCTGCAAAGCAAAATTAAAAAAACAACTAGATTTTAAGTATTTGAGAAAGCTTGACTTCGTTCCCATATGGACAAATTAACAGAAGAAAATAAGTACACTGCCTTCACAAAAACCTTTTGGTTTCTGTCCTATCTTTATTTTCTGATTCCTCAAGTAAGGTTTTCATGTTGACTATAATGGTACATAGATCTGCCGACTGACAATCTATCTAGCAGACCAGAAATTAAACATCAAATGTTCATCAGCCGCACACAGCCTGGGACGGAAATTGCATGTTGGCAGTATTTGGAAACACAGCCCATTCTCAGAGTATCACACATGTCCTTTATGACCAATTCTGAAAAGAATGGGGAAGCAAAAGCTCAAAACTCTCCAGTTGCTCCTGATCCAGTTTCAAGACCGCTTCCTAAAAACAGAAGCTGCAGCAGCATTTTGATTAGAGACTTCTATTGCAGGTGCCTGTAGTAGAAAAAAACCCACCATGCACAAGATTTTCAATATTGCCATTAATGGTAAAGCTGATCAGCCTGAATGTTTTCATTGTAAAATAAAGGGAGCTATAAAGACACAGCAGATAAAAACATTTCCATAACACAAACTTCAGAGAAATTTTACGCCGACTTTTATCACCCAAGGAAATAACGTCCCTGATTCTATCACCCACTACCATGGCATAAGTTACAACAGTTTTGCAATCGCAGTCTGTAGGCAGGTTTCATGAATTCAGGTATCTGTTGTTCTTATGCAAAAGCACCGTGCTTCAGACACTCAGATTTTTTAAAAACTAACAGAGTAGAATGAAATACATGACCTTCCTTCTATCCCACATCAACATCTGGCTTTCTGAAAGCTTAACAACATACTCACTTTCGATGCCAGTTGTGCACTTTCACTGTCTCTAGACCCACGCACAAAAATTAGCTTTCTGTATCCACAGAGCTTTAACCACATAGGAGCGCCACAATTACCTCTGGCATCCTGCTAGCCCTTTGTGTACACTAGAACTAAAAATAAGGTTCTGTTTAGTGTCAAAGTTCAGCAGCTTTCCCTGCAGTAAGCAAAGCAGGTCTCTGAGTAGCAAGATTATTTTTTTTTTGCATTCTTTGGGGATAGGTTTGTAAACAGCTGCAAAGCCAAGCCACTAGAAAGCAAGCTGTTCTGATTCCTCCCCTTCAAGTATTTTCGATTGCAGTTACATCAGTTTCAGATCCAGGGACAAAAGAGGTCACCCTGAATCAATATGAAGAAATCACATGCTGCACTTAAAGCAGAGGCTTTCTGCTTCCTTTAAAGACATACAGCCATTAAAAAAAAAAGTTTCATAGAATTTTTTCAGGTCAGCATTTACATTTTAATGAATGGAATAACTCAAGTTTCAATAAACTGGATATGAAAAAATCCATCTCAAGTGAACTTTCTGCAACTAAATCACTGTGTACTTTATGTTCCTTCATTCCTAGAAATGTTTTGTTGGAACTTTAAGTGTTCAAAATGCTTTTTTTCCCCCACTTTCTTTCTTCCCTTCTCTCCCTCCCCCTCCAGCTAAAGGTATATCATTCTTTATTCAAAGATCAACTCCTCAATGTATTTGCACAGTCACACCTCTTATTTTGCATGATCAGACATCTTATTATCATTCCTGCCCTGAATGCATGACCTGTTCAAAGCTCGCTTCTGAGTAACATAATACAAAAGAACAAATTTGTTGTTTTTCTGGAGTCGGAGAGGTAAGCAACTCTGAACAGATTCCATACTGCCCGACCGCTGAGAAGTCAGGAAAACAATAGTAAGGAAGGTAACAAACTTCCACATTGAAAAAAAAAAATAATAAAAAAATCATCTAATCAAGGAGGACAGTAAAGTACCAGAAGATCATAATTAAAATTAACTAGTACAATCTGGAGAGGTGTGCTGCACCAAACATCCTTTTCACGTCTCCTATATCCCAATTAAAACACTTCTCAAGAACTGCAAGAAGCACCATGTCTCCCACCCAGGACCAAACACCTGTAATTTATAAAGTATACTCATACGTGGCTTTGCTCAGTAAGTGCTTCAAATAGATCTGCTGTGAATATCATCAGGGAAAGCAGAATTCTCACCTTCTTACATAGTCCCTCACAAATACTGTGATATAGAATTTTCTTCTAAGCATTTCTGTGCCAGTACTAGACCTCAAAGGTTAACATCTATGTTAATTAGTATCACCCCTTTGAAAAGTTTAGAAAAAGAACAGGCTCTTAGACTTAGTTATTAATTGTTAAAACCCCTTTCCCCTTGTTACTTATTTGCAAGTAAAAGCTTCTTCCCTCCCATTTTTTTCCAAAACGGAAAAGCAGAACACACCCAACCCCTTTCTGCGATCACAGTCTGTACACGCCACCTTACACACCGCGTGTGTGGTTCCTGAGAGGATCACTGCTAACACGCGCTGTTACATCACAGCTGCAAAAGTGGATTTGTTCTGGACAATTACAACATGGAAAGCTGTTGCATTGCTGGCAATCAGCGTATTTGTACCACAGCTAACAGAGGACTAGACTGTACGGACACCAAAGAGCTCCTTGTCTTACTGCCATACGCATTCCCGGGCCGGTACCCACCCGGCCGGGCAGCACACTAACTGAGCATCAGCCGCCCATGGCTACGCCTCGCCGTGCTGTTCCAGACGTACAGCCTTCTTTCTCCGAACCGCACTGGTATCAAGAACACACAAAATACTTGTGCAACATTGGCAGATGAGGCATACGGTACATATTATGTGAGATATATTTGAAGAGTTGCACATCAAAGGCCTCTAACAACAGATCAGATCTCCTTCTGTAGTTTTTTCATAAGCGTCTTAGAATATTTAGTTTTGTTACGATGTCCAGCATGTAGGGGAAATAAAACAACACTGTGGTTTAATTCAAAATTAGCTTTTTACTTGCTTTCATGCAATTCATTCTGAAGCTCTCGAATGCATCTTCCTATCAACACATTTTTCTTGTTGTACCTAGACTCATCTAAAATTTTTCTTTTTATTCAGTAGTATTTTGAGCACCCGTTTACTTAGAGTAGATACTTTTTAAAAAGTGCAATACCAACTCGGAGGTTTCTGGTCTCCTGCTCACACCCCCAGATTTCTTCTGTCAAGTTTGCCATCCAAGAAGAATATCCAATAAACCACAGCTTGTATTGCAGAAAATGGAAATTCACATAATTTTCTTAGAACGGATAAACCAGCTGTCTGCCCAGCAGTTCCTCTGTGACTCTGTCAAAGCTGCAACTGAAAACGTATGTGCAAACAGTACCGGGTTTCGGTTACCACAGCCAAGGAAGCAGACATCTGAGCCAAAACCAGAAAAACCAACTTTTCTGCAAAATACTGCTGGCCTACAGCCACATCACTTTCCCCGAGTCACATACTTCAATGCGCCTTTGAAGATTTACTAAAGAAAACACAGAAAGAGTTAAGACACAGGAAACATGCATTTTGTTACAAGTATTATCGAAGAGAAAGAACCAACGCATTAATGTCGGCGGGGGGGGGGAAGAAGAGAGGGGAAGTGGGGCAGGAGGGCGGTGTCAGGGGAGAGTGAAGGAAAGAAGAAAGGTTTGTTTTTTTTTAAGAAATGTTCTCCATTGACCTGAAGTGGAACAGTATTCATTGAATGCAGGTGCTCAGTAAAACCCGTACTCTAGTTTTCAAGGATTTTCAGTTTCAGGAACCCAAGTTTCTCATGGGAAACAATAAGGATAAATCTACAAAGGGATTCCATCAAAGCATTTAGTCTTCAGACAACATTTGCAGACTGCAATCTACAATCTTCATTCCCAAACAGCTGCAGATACCAGCACACGATCTATAACAGTCACCAAAGCTCAGGCAGCAACACCTTGCTTACGTCCCACCTTAGATGCCCACATTCCCATACGGATCTAGTCCATCAGGCTGGACGTCCAACCGCTGGCATCTTGACTGCTCATATAAAAAGACAGTGAAGTTCACCAACAACAGTGCAGAACTAACTACATCGCACTGACACAGAATTAGGCAACCAGATACTATTTTACTACTTTTTTCTCTGACGATCTTCCATCACATTCCCATGGGACTAAAGATAAAGCCTTCATAATCAGTGCTATTTCACAATTAAAACTAGGGGATAAGAAGAAAGCTCAAAAGTTTGCCGACACCTGATGATCAGACGTGGCATCTTGATACACAGGCCAGTTACATAAAGCAGAAAACCAGCTCTAAGTTTCCAAGAGGCGCGCTCTCCTCCAATTATAAGTCCATACATTCTTAGGCTATTTTTGTCAGTATTCTGTTATGGGGACTGAAGTAGCAGCAATTACTGCTCCAGGACATTGTACCTTTCGTAGCAGACTCAAAGCTGTCAACAACAGCAAAAGACTGTATGGTAATTTTCACACAGACCAGATTACAAAATAGCTGGAGAAATTAACAGTAAACTTATTAAAGCAGGTATCATAGTCACAGCAAAGAGCAAGCGCATTCTTAGCTTTTATGTAATATGGAAACGGAGCTCCTTTCATCAAAACAGGATCTGTCACAAAGGGTTGATTTAATGCACACATGAAAGAGACTGCACTTACGTAACATGTTCCTTTCGGCAATAAACCTAAGATAATTTTTCATAACACATTAGTGTTTCCAAGGACTTCAGACACAGCTTTGGCTTGAGGGAAAGCACTGTGTGTGAAATAAGGTTTAGAAGTAGTATAGATGTATCATGAGTTCAGACACCACTGCCTGCCTTGTTTTTCTTGTTCCTTTCTAACATGTACCTACCTTACTTCCCAGGGACCTTTATTGTCAATGCAGACTGCATCACTGCCACAACGACAAGATACTTTTTCATAAACTATTTATTAGTCCTGGATTGTTTAGGTCACCACTGATGGAAGAGCTGGTTGAAAAAGCTCACATATCAAAGCTGAGTAGAAAAGGGTATCACATAAACAATCTATAAACTCCTTTAGCAAGAGGTAACTGCAAGTCAATTTATAATTATTACAGGCTATCAAAAACAGTTTCTAAATAACTCTGCATGCCAATTCTGGAAATGAATGCAGTGGCTTTGTAAACGAGTTTCCATATTGGTACCAAAGTTCATTAAACGCATCTAAAAACAGTAAAAGACTTCACGTAACAGACTCGAAACATGCAGGGTGACACAGAGGTATGGAACCGCCTTTGACTTCTGGGAAGCCTGTTTCAGCCTTCTACGCTTTTGACCACAAAAAAAACCCCAACCCTGTCTCCTGACATCTGAATCCCTCCTTCTGGTTTTGTTTTGGGTTGGTTTTGTTTGGGGCTGGGTGTGTTCTTCTTATCTCTTTGCCTTACTCCCTGAAATCATCAGTCTTAAAAAAAATCTCGGGCACAACTCTTAGCAACAGCCTTCACCAGTCTTTTCACTGGACTGAAGAGAATGTGATTTGGCCCTTCAAGTTGAAGTCTTCATAGCACTTAATGAACAACTTGCATTAATTCTTCTCATTAAAAATATCAAAGTGCTCCAAAGAGCATTCACAATGTCTCACGCTGTACCGCTCACTACAACTACCTGGTCATTAATGGCCATCCCCAGGCATGGGATTTTAGAGCAGGAAAGAAAAAAAACTGGGGAAGTCTTCAAACACACAGTTCTTACATGAACAGTTGCTGGTCTACATTTTACTGGTGCCTAAATAGCACACCATACTTCACATCAGATCAAGAGAGCAGCAAGTTCTACCTAAAACCGCATGCAACTTCAGTTACTGAAACTAAATTTACAAGGTAGACTAGAAAGTGCATCAAAACTGAGGGAGTGGAAGGATGGCATTGGGTTAAGGTCTCTAATAACTACAAATTTTGCCTATGGAAAAGCATCCTTAAAATAACATGTATGTATTCCAAAGAGCAATCACTGACCCAAATGCCACAAAATTCTTAAGAGCCATGTAAGTGCTGAAATAGTCATGATTCATGTGTAACCCTAAACATTCAGGCGTGTAATTAGCAAAGAGGTAATTAAACATGAGTTAATTTCCTCTACAGGAAAGGGTGGGGCAATATGATCTAAGAGACTCATGAACAGAAAATACAAAAGCCATTAGACAATTTACGAATAAGGAAAGAAACATGGTTGCTTTCTTTGCAGAACAGATCATATAAATCTTCACAGTTTTAACGTGCATCTTTCTTGCAATTAAGAAGTTTCAGCTATAGCAGTTGTTTCCCAATATAAACAGTGCAGGCTGCTAACTAATGATCCGGAGGAAAGAAAGAGTCGTTAACTGTGATCACAGACATGCAGTCTGATCAGCCACCCGAAAATAACCGCACTGTTTGGTACTGTAATTTGGCAGGGGAAATTGCAGCCACTACTTAAAACCTCTGAAACCAAGCGCACGAGGCTTCAACACTCTACCCAGAGAGCTCACTTCAACTCCACGATGCGTTTTCCCCCTCCTACGTCGATACAGACCTTTAGCACCAGAGTTTTGTTTGTTCGCATCAAATTCTTAACTACTGCCCGTAGCAATGACCGCTCAGCTAGGAGTAGTGTGTATTCATGAATTCACAGACTCCGTCTCACCATCAACATGTGACTCACAATCGCACTTTTAAATGAAATCACAAGAAACATCTAAAAACTGCTTTGTACTGTTTGACTAGGAACTCAAGTAAGAATATGAAGAGGATTAGCTAAAACTTCTAAAATCTCCTCAGAAACAGCAGTGATCAGCTTCTACACGCTCTGTGTTTTTTGCCAACACGCCAACCACGCTAACCTGGATACACATTAAAACTGTTCGCTACAATCCTCAGAGAAAAACTTTAAAGTGTTTTATGCACTTTGTACCTGACTTGTTACTGACAGTGTTTCAATAGGACTTCACAAGCATGATTTTTAGGTCTAACTTTAGGTTACTAATAATCCATCATCAGAAAGAAAAGCGTAATTGGGGATTACATAGCAAACATCAGGAGGGGAAGGAGTGAGCCGAGATTGTTCTAGATTAAATAACACTGCAAAACAAAACTAAATACCAGAATCATGAACTATCTTCAAGCTTATAATCATAGTTTGTTGTGTAAAGTGATCTTATGAATTGGTATAATTGGCTTTATATCCTATTCTTCCCTTCTATCGTGTTTTGTTTGGGTTTTTTTTTGTCAGCAAAGCATTCCATCGAGTTCCAATTCTCTTCCTAATCCTCCCCACTGCAAAACACTCATGTAGCTGTGTCCAGAAGGCCAGGCCATCCAATTCCTGGGTAAAGTATTGTTCCTGGAAAACGCGACGCCCTTCTGTGCTGATCAGTCATTAGTCTCAAAGGAGTCTCAGGTAACTGGAAAACCAAGAGCAGCTCAGTCCCAGAGTGCTGGCATGAGGAACTGCCAGTAAAAAGCACCACTTCAAAAATAGTTTCATGACTATGAGACCAAACAAGAAAAGTACGGCAAGTTGTGTCGGTAACGAATTTAAATCACAACCTCCATAAAGCCACCCTTTTGTCCAAAACTGTGCAGTGCCGCTAATTCCCAGCGCTGGGCCAGATCAGGGCCCCACTCAGCCCAAACAAACTGATTTGAATTTTGCTGGTAATAGCCCCCTCAGCTGACCCAGCACCTGATCACACAAGCCACAGTGCCCCTGCCACAGCCCAAGGCAGCCCAGACCAGCAGGATTTAAGACAATGTCGAAACACTCCCTCAGAGAGTTTTTTGGTACTTCGAGTGCGTCATTCATCTTTCAATATATCTCACCCTCTCCGAAAATACAGCCACTCCCTAATTCAAGGGAACAACCCAAACGCTACCCATGGTGCTCACACTGTGACAAACACCCGCAAAAGCAACCAAAACGCAGTGCTCAGCATTTTAAATTTACTTCAAACCTCACTTGGCTTGAGTTTAAAGGACTTTGATCCCCAGTCTTATAATAAGAAGCCATGCAGCGGTAATACAAGCAAAGCGTCAAAGCCCCCCCCCCCCCCCCCCGATCCACAGGGAACTTAGCAGGGAAACAGGCTGAGGGGATGGATTTGCAAAGTTATCAGTGACACCTTCAACCCTGAACAACTATTGAAACACACCCACAGAAGTCAAATAATAATAATTAAAATATATATTATAAGAACAACTTAGTTTTAGGAACGGCCCACGGAGGAAACTGGTTGACGAAGTTTGTCCGTATCCCGGCATGTCGAGCCCGACTGCGGTCTCCCTCCGGGGGCGCGCTGAGCCCCTCGCACAGCCCCAGCCCCTGAGGAGAGGGGCCGGGTATGACCCGCACCCCCACACCCCCTCCGGTGGGGGCTCAGCCGCCTCATCACCGGGACTTACAACGAATTACACCGAATTACAACCACCCGGCGGCGGAGACGACGAGGGACACATACACACACACACAACACGCTGACAGCACCGAACTGTCACCGCGGGGATACCAGGGGAGGCGGCGCCCTCAGCGCGGGCGGCCCCCTTCCCGCCGCCGGGCCCAGCGGCACCGGGCAGCCCTTGAGAGGGGGTATCCCGGCCGGCCCAGGCCCCTCCTCGGCGAGAGGCGCGGCGGGTCAGAGCTGCGGCTCACCGGTTGCCCCGGGCGGCGGGGGCGGCCGCCGCTCCGCTCGGCTCCGCTGGGCTCCGCGCTCCGCTCCCCTCACGGCGGCCCGGCGCTTCCTCCCCCTCCGCGGCGGCGCCGGAAGGGCGTGCCGTCACTTCCGGGGGCGGTGCCCCTTCCGGAAGGAAGCGAGGGGCCGGGTTGGCAATGAGGGGGGGGGCGGCAATGGCGGGCCCAGGGCCCCCGGTTACTGTCGGGCCCGGGTGTCCCTCGGCTTCTCTGTCTGTCCGCCCGTCCGTCCGTGCCCCGGGCGCAGCGCGCCGCTCCCAGCTGCGCTGGCCGTGCCGCAGCCGCGGGCGCTGCGCCCATCGGGCAGCTCACAGCTGCGCTGCGGCGGAAAGAGAAATGGCCACTGCCATTGAAAACTTACTCCTCCTTCCCTTCTCCTTTACACAGTGCTGTCGTGGGTTGGTTTCGGTGTCTTTTTTTTTTTTTTTTGCCCCCTCCCACAGCTTAACACAGACATCCAGCTGTGAACGCGAGACAAAGGGGCAGCCAGGAAAATGGTATTTTAGTTACTTTCAGAAACGAGGGGGAAACACTGAACGCAGCCAACGAAGCAAATCTGGGAAGTTCACTTTCTTTCCGAGCATCGCACGAGCAGGTTCAGAACTGAAATGATGCGGGACCAGCCGGTGTCCCCGAGGGGACCGCGGATGCTGCGTCTGTGCCATCCGTTAAGGAAGCGATGGTGAATGAGTTAGCGGTTGGTGCCATTAAACGAAGGCCGGGACAGAGACTGGTGTCTTAATTTTCATTTGCAATCATGCAAAGCAAACTCCAGTCAGGGGGAATGTGAGGAGGGGGGGCTGCAGTGGCTTCAGACCAGATTAGCCAGATCCCAACAATTTTCAGTACAACATACTTTTATTGCACAACACAAACTTTGTATCCACATTTGTCTTCCATGTACTTTGAATAAAAAACATAGACTATATATTACCTGAACTGAAAAGCAATACATAGTAAGAAATAATCCACTACAGTACCCACAGTATTAAACATCACACATCAACTTACTTAAAATAAAACACATTTGGAGAGAATTCCAAACCCTGATCGTTAGCATCCAGGCTGGATTTTCAAAGGCATTACGGGTTACAATGCATAGACACATACAATTTATAATTCAGCAAAACCAAAATCCATTTATAAAAGTCACAGTGAAAGTGTAGGTAAACTTCTACTAAGCCTGTGTAAATAAAACGAGTTAAGAACTGCTGTTCTGGAAAGCAATTTCCAGTTAGAGGACTATATACAGAAGATAACACAACATAATTACCCTCTGAAATGTAGCTTATTTGCAGAAAGATAATGAAAGACTGGAGGTTTTTGCTGTTTGTTACATGAAATTATGTTTCCATAGCTCCAAACTCAGAACTATCCTGGGTCCTCTCTGCTGTGACTGAACAACCTGAAAACATTTACAACCATTTATAACGAGAGATCAATACAGCTCCAGGGTTCCGCAACAGCAGTCGTAATGTAAAGCCAGTAGGGTCTATGAATTGTCCAGAGTAAAGCAGTTATTAAATGGAGAAAATGAAAGAAATATCATGTCCCACAGATGTATTATGAGTTAAGAGACCATCTTTCCGCATTCCTTGCTCTGAAATCTTCTCTTACCTGCCAGGCAGTTGCGTCTCAAACGTGGTGTCTCTGCTTTGCCATGCAGGAAAGAGCGAGCCAATGCCTCAGCTGTGGCATAAAGGCCCTCAGACCTCGTAACAGCGACGCTGAAATTCAAGTAGTGTGACCCTGCAGCCACCTCACCCGTCGCTGCCGCGCTTCCCGGCGCAATCCACAGCCACTGGATTTTCCCACTCACTTAATACATCGCAATACAACGAACTTACACAGAAAATGGATGCGCGCAGTCGAGGTTAGCTGTGCTCCCGCACAGACTGGACCCTCTGCCTGACCTCCCGTGAACGCCGACGAATGTTCCTCTGCCTCACACAGCACAGGAGTTGAAATAAAACGGAAAGAACACTCTGCAATGCAAACAATCAGCTCTGACATGAGACTTTCCCTGTTGGCACTTCCATCATCTTCCTCATTGTGTCACCTGTCCCGGGTCATCTATAAACAAGAACGAGCAGTGAGAATAAGGTTGGGAAGGAAGGTTCCCAGGGACTGCAAATGCCAAATGAAGCTAAAACATCATGACTTTTAATTATATCAGTAATTATTTTTTTTTTTTAAAAAAAGCAAACAGATGAGAGATCACGCACTTATTCTTCAGCTCACAGCAAGCAGTAAACAAGTCCCTCAAAGCCCAAAATACAGGTGCTTAGCCTGAATACATACTACTACGAAACAGATGTAAGCCCTTAAAAGAAGAGTTTAAAATTTTTAACAGTCTTTAGAAGAAAATGAAGCAGAAGAGTGAAATTAAAGTGATTATGCTATAAATAAGGTTTTTTAATTCACGTATTCGGGTATTTTTGTCAGTAATAAGATTTTCACTGATTCTTTAGCAACTGTCAGTCACCATATGGTAATATTAAAATTATCCCTTTAGTTTAAAACAGACTAAGTGTTCACCTTGCAAGCAAATTTGAGGGTGCAGCAGAGAGAAGTGAAACATTTCCTGCACATAGAGTTGTGCATCTTAAAGGTTAGAGAGATGGGCAAGGACCAAGGGGGAATCCAGAGTCATTATCTCCCTGTCAATCTGCAGGCTAGACACCTCCTCTCCTTATGCCTCCTTACACTTCATCCAACAAACAGATGTGGGGGAGTGTGGGTCAGGATCTCACAAAGTCTGCCTTCAGAGCTGGTGAGGATTGTCCCTGGGGAAATACACTGCAGAACTAATCCCCTCCCGCTTTCATTTTTGCAACAAACAGCACGCGCTCAAGGCAACAGGCTGTATTCAGTTCTGCGGGGTAGCGATCTGCAACCTCACTCGGCTTCAGATTTCACTAGGAAAACACAGATATAACCAAGAACCATAAATAAAAGAACCGGCCAACCTCTCCGTCTTTCACAGTACATATATTGGAACAGTCTGGCACAAAACAGATTAGGGTTTAACAAAGCTACAGTTTAGAACAGTTTAAAATATCAACAGCCTTCAGTGTTTGCTGAAAATTTAACCATCGCTGCAGTGAAGGCCAGATTATGTGCTTATGGACATTTCTCATGTGACAGAAGTCTTTGACGATTGCCTTCAAGGACTTGTGCTAGCCAGACCCAGCCCTGTGACGACTTTGTTTCACTGTGGAAGCCACAGGCATCTAAAACGGAGCACAAGAATGGAGACTGCAATTGGATTAAAAAGTACAGATTCTCTTCATGGACTCGTTGAGAATCAAGGAAGATTCTTGATTTACCTGTAACTGTAATAGCCATTACTTTTTTATACACTGAACACCTCAGGGATCGGTGATTTTACAAAATGGGGGCAGGGGGTATCTAAGGCATAAGCAGGCTTATCAGAAAACCAATGTTTAATTCAACCCTTAACTCTCACACTAGTTTGAAGAAAGAGTACCACACAACTGAACAACAATAAAACCTCAAAAATATCCACATTAACAAATTCAGGTATTTGCATGCATTACATCATGAGGTGTCTCCCAGGCAGACATCCCAAAACAAGAAAAATCCATCAAAGGGGTAATATGCAGAACTTTCTGCTGCAATAACTTACTGATTTTGCTACTGCTAAGACCTGGAAACCCTCAAAACAAACCAAAGAACCCACACCTTCCTCAGTGCAGAAAGTGATCCCTCAGTATAAATTTGGGCTAAAATCAGCTTAAAAAAAATAATCCAGCAGCATTAGAAAAAAAAAAACCACGCACCACAAGGACAAGCGAGAATCCGCTAATGGCTCAAAGGCTTCCGAGATCAAAGTGATCCCAGATCACTTTCCTCCAAGGAGGATGGAGGGTCAGCAATGAGTATTTCCGATTACTGTGTAGAGTATTGTGGTATTCAAGTTAAGAAGCCTGCACCAAGTTTAAAAGTTTTGTTATTTTAAATTTTTTTTGGAACTCTTGAAATCAACAGTCATTAAGTGGATACTGCACATAAATATCTTTTCATGTCATTTTTGGCTGCTTTATAAAGATGAGTAGGTATCCTTCCTATTTTACAGGTGTAAAACTGATGCAGAAATATTCAATGTGCCGTGAAATTGGCCAAATCACCTAATATGAGATGCGACAGTAAGACCTCCCTTTGCTCCCTGTTAAAAACTACTAGACTATGCATATATAGAGGGGATGTTAAAAAGATTAGTCTTGTTATGTTTTTGTTCAGACACACAGCAGCCTAAAAAACCCAAACCTCTAACAATTCTACTTTTGAAATAACTATCCCTTAACTGTCCCTCTGTTCCCCCCAGTATTCATAAAAAACAGAGTAATCACTGCAATCCAGCTATGCAATCTGTGCTTTGAAAATATTTGAGACATCTTATTTAGGAAAAAAAAAAAGTTGCTTCTAAACACATGTGTTCCTGTATATCAATTTGGAACCAAAAACGGCATGTGTCCTGTCCCACAACATGAAATAATAAACGTCTTTCCTTCATTTCGAATAAGCTTAAATGGGCTGACATGCATTGTTCTTTTAATGATCTGCAAACATGATATTCATTGCAATATTATATCTATGACCTGAGACCCCTGACTGCATGGCCGATTTGTCTATGGCGTCACCTCACAAACACAGGGTATTTGGGAGTGTCAGGGTTGAAAAGTAGCAAAGTAGATGATAAAGTGGCAAAAAAACTAAGTCGAAGAAGCACAGAGAAACAGGTAAATATGTTCTAACAAACCTCTGGCCTAGCCAGATACAAAGAAAAGTCCTAAAGTAAAGAAAAAAAAGCAGTATTACAGAGGCATTTAGTTTAATTAGACAATTATAAAGCATTCATGATATACAAAAACGTCAATCATCTTAAACATGGATTTAGTAGATCAGCTACTCACATTTTTGTTGCAAATGCAGAATTTCAAAAATTATGCTATACGCCAAGAAAACATAAGTCAATAATGTTATATAAACCAGTTATTAGATTATACTCCCCTGACATCCGCCTGCACAACTCTTCTGTTTCTGTCAAAAAATGAATACATATTAGGCAATATCATCTAAATCATTGTAAACAAAGACTGCTTAGAACAAGTGTAGTCAATAACAATATTGTTAACTTGCACAAATCACAACACAGAATGTATGTGTTTAATGAAAGCATGTTGGCTCAAATCCGTGTTTTCTTTTTCGATATTGCACTTAATGTTTGCTCTCTTCTGGAGGATTTGAAGGATGAAAGCTTCAATTAAGATGCAATTGATACAGACCAAGATTTTCATTTTTATCTTTTTGGTTAGGTAGTCTTCCTTACTTATTTAAGCAACAAACAGGAATGAGTTATAAAATATCAGTGTGTGCATATTAACAAATAGCAAACATGACTGAAACAGGAATTTTGTCATCATATTTTTTCTAAGAATAACAGCAGAAAAATTCTTAAAGCCAAACCAAAAAAACACACTGTTCAATCAGACTGTGTTCATTTCTGCAAGTAGTGCTGAAATTCAAACCAGAGTTATGTCCCATATAAATACGTATATGGGAAGCGGCAAAGAAACACCGAATAACCCAGTAAAACTGCAATTCTCATTGTAGCCTCTGAATAAACTGATGCTGAAAATCTTGAATTTAAATGCCTGAAGTGTACAAGCAGCCAAAACTTTGTAAGCCTCAGCTTTAAGATCTTATATAATTTTATTAGAAATTGTAGTTTGCAGTTTAAGATTCCCTGGAAAAAATAAAAGAAGCCAGCAGAGTAGCAAAGAAACCATGCAAGCTTCCTCTCAATTTAGGGATACTTGCCTAGTCTCAGTTTGACTTAGTTTTGGGTTGTCAAACACAAGCAGAACAACTTTGTGTAATACAAAGGCCAATATTTAAGAAAACAATTTAAAATAACTTAAAATAAGATCCAAATGCACAGAATTTCCTCCTTCCTTCCATTTCAAAATTTAAGCTCTGAACTCGAAACTCAGCACTTGACAATGATTCTCCATGAGTAAACATTTGAAAAGAGATCATTAGAGCTGTATGTCCCCACCTCAGAGAGACAATTTACTAAAAATTCCTAAATTAAATACATAAAAGTATGACAATGCAAACAATTTGCCTCTTTTTGGCAAGACAATTTGATCATGAAGTTCTTGGAATTATTCTAAAAATTACTTCAGTTAACTGAGAATTTTGATCATTGCAATTAACGCGTTTCTGAAGTGTTTTGGTCAAAAGTTTAATTAAGTGGTATTCTTGGATTAACTATTCCAATGGAATGCAATATGCAAACATTTACTTTCCCTCTCTCCTTAAGGTCATTTTGAGGGCACTTCAAGTGCGGTCTTTATGAAAAATACTTGAGTTTTCTGTACCTCACAAAACAGTAATATCTTCAGTTGTTTAGATCTGCCTTTCAGTTTTGGACATAAATAATTAAACTTCAGGATGTGAATGTCAGAAGTGCAACAATTACCTTCTTAAAAGTGATTCTGCAATGGCTGCCTCTTTCAGTGTGGAAAGAAATTCACTACCCAGATATACTGATTTATAATTGGAGAAATATTTGAATATGAAGACTGAATTTTTCTTTTCCTGATATTACACCAGAAAAGGTAAATAAGAATGTTAAAAATGAGACTTAATTGTCTGAAGAAGGTGAGGTGAAGGAAGCACTTGTCTAGTATCATCATTTGACTCTAACTCTAGAACAAAGTTTAATATCACAGAATGTAAAAAGAGTTAGTAATAAAATAATATACATTAAATATTCCTCTTAATTCTGCTAATAGGAACATACATATAGGGTTTTCTCATTTACCAAAAGCCTTTGTAAATGACCTGATTCTCTAGAGCTTCTTTTTTGTAGATACTGTAAACATTTAGGATTTCTAAGGCTAAAAACAGGCACAAGTCTTCCATGAACAGTTATTATTCCTAAAAGCATTAAGGAATATATTCCAAATCTGCTATTCCTTTTTATAACAATGGAAATAATTGAAATATAATATTATAATTCACAATGCAGATTCTTAATTAAAAAAGAAATATAGCTTAATCGTGACAACAATTAATAATATATAGGGAATACTCCTATTTTTTTTTTAAATGATCTATTACATCAAAATTACATTTCCAGAATCTCTGTGCTGGGTGTTACTCAATTTTATAAAGTGGTAAGTCTAAGTAGTGACTAAAACATTTCTAAGTGGGTAAAATTCAACCACGTTACATCAGCATTATTAGCACCCCGGCTTTGTAATAATGCATGTGAGATCTGCAATATCCATTTTTCAGATACTAAAGCCACAAGGTAGGTGGCACCTTTTAAAAGGTATTAGATGCTCCTCTCCATAATTTCCATGAGGTGATTTTGTTTTGTGCCTCGTTAAGGTACCTGAGCCAACAGTCTCGTTTCAGGCTGGTTTTTCAAGGTTTCAGAGGTTTTTCAACCTCTGTAACAGGTTCCCTTTTGCTGAGCAGCTAAGCGTTAGCCAACACTTCAGCAGACTGATTCCAATACGTGTTAGCAGCAATGCATTTCCAGAGACACGTTGCAAAAATATTAAAAGCAATTGTCGTCTAGAAGTCCTTTTATCCCCTGCACCGTTCTGGACAAAATAACTCACCACCAAGTAATCTTGAATTCATAGATAGGACGCTTGCAGTAATAGTGATTTATCAGGTGTTTATCACACACCCCAATACACTGATGATCCACAGTTATCCCTCTATCAGACAGGTCTGTCACAATACAGTGCAGAAGATCATATACATCAGCTACAGCCTCCCAGGGGCCAAAAGATACATCCACTTCGCAATGATGTTCAAACAGCTTTGTCTCACTTTCACTCCTTTCAAAACGTAAAGAATTGAAATGTGGGCATTCGTAGGGAGTGATGGGCATCTCTTCTTTGAAGACACAGACCTTCAATTTTGCAAACCTCGCTTTTCTTTGCATAGCTCTAAGCTTTGCTATTTCAATTATCCGTTCCAAATGATCTAAAAAAAAAAAAAGTTGAAAATAACAATGAAGCACCTAGTAAAAGAAAACAAATGCAATTATTTAATGTGAAACATACTATTTTAGTGTCTAACAAGTTATTCTTAACATAATATTAGCAGTAATGGGTAGCTGCATGTAGCTAGATATATAGAAATTAAATCAATCCCGGTTATCTTGTGACTTGCTGTCTTTACTATATGCCCAAATTTACTCAATTGCCCGTCCTAACGGAACAAATGCAGAGGCAGAAAAACCTACTCATTTAATAATAAGCCTTGCATGTTGTGGCCTAGATCTTGCTCCCTTTTAAGACAGCACAAAAATCCACATCCTTGGATGCCGCAGGAACAAATCTGACATGGAGACCTCAAAGATCTTAAGAGCATAAAAGGCACATAATAAACTTCTCAAATACAATGGAATTAGTTTGAAAGCTGAAAGCAGACCTGCAAGCACCATGTATACTACTTGAATCATGCTAGGAGAAACAGTCAATACTACTTTGTTTATTTACCTTTGTAATATGGCATTAGGCCCAGGAAAGCTTGTCTAACTTTTTCTCCTTTAAGAGGCTGGATATCCTCTAGATTGTCTAGCAATGGTCCTATGGAATAATACTGTGCTTCCTTGTAAACTGACCTCACTCGCTCTCTTGGCGGAAGGTCACCAGATCGCAGAAAGTTAAGTATGTCTCTAAAAAAAGGGGAAAAATACTATTAAGAAACACGTTTCCACCAGAACTGCTGCAGGTGGGACAGGAGAGAAAATGCTAGATATTTGTTATTTATTCTATTGAGGTAGAAATCCTTATGTTTAGACAGTAACTGAAATAACTGAGAGTCATATTTCCAACATATGTTTTTTAAAGGCATTTGCCACATTCAAGTTTCCAAGTCATCATTTCACATTTTGCCTCTGTTAATGTCAAAACTGACTCAAAAACCCCCACCGTATTTTAAACAAAAAGTTCAAGATGGAGTAACTACCTAAAATACAAGAGGGGACAGTATTTCATGGGAAAGAGATTGTAGTCACTGTGTTTCAAACTTAGGTCTGTGACAAAATAATTGTTTCCATTTTCCTGGAGGATCATATGCATGGACACTTTATCCCACACAGAACCAGGATTCTACCTGAATTCACAGTCTGTTTGCAAAGGAGGTGTTCTCTTTGCAGGATCAGGGCCATATACGCTTGTAGTAGTAGTAGCGGTAATAATAATAGAAATAATAATAGTAGTAGTTAGAGAGAGAGAGAGAGAACATTGCCTTGTAGTTCTGAAACAGTTAAGCGACCAGATTTTTAACAAGGAATGAAATCACTTTATAAGCATTAACCAACAAAACTATTATTGACCATATCAAATAAAACAAGCATTACTGCAATCTCCATTAGAATGTCAACAAATACAGCACGTGCTAACTTGGCTCTCTGTTCCAGCTATATTTTGAATTCAGATTGATAACATCACAAATGAATTGATTGTCCAACAAAGCGGCAGAGACTTCCAAATTGCCAAATATAAAGAAACAATTATTTTCCAATAAATATAGCGGCTTAATCTATTTCTGTCCCAGATTATAGTAGAATCCAAATGTGCTTTGAAAATAATTCAATCCTTCTCTGTTGAAGAGATTAAGGAAATGTCTACAAAGGAGAAACAAGAAATGTAAGCTAAACTGCAAAGCGTGCTTTGGGCAAAGACCTTAACCCAGGAACACTGCTTACCTTTGCTAGCAATCTCACACCACTTCAAACAGATTATTAGTAAGATCACAGTTAATTTAATTAAAAACAAAACAAAAGCTAAACACAGAAGAAGGAATCCTGAAGGTGAAGGAATATGGCAGTACCAGCAAAAATAATTTTTAAAAAATAATTCTTTGAGGCTTGTGCTTTTATACCAGTTACATTATTTCCTGCTTAAACACCGAAAACATCATCCTTTCACCAGTTTAAGAAACCTAGATGCATTCCTTCCATTCCCTCTTTATCATAAATCCTATAATATCAATTAAAAAAGTGTTGTACAAAAGAGCTTCCTATGAAAAGCAATGCCAAATACATTCTTTTTTAAAACATAAAACCAACTTGATACCTTGAAAGGAGATACCCTAGAGGAGACAATGCACAAATTCAAAACATTACTTGTTTATCTTTTCCCAGTGTAAAACTTAAGCCCTTAAGAATAAACCAAATAGTTCTTTAATTGCAGTATACTCTTCTCCTGAAATGTTTTGAAGGTGTGGATGCCAGTCAGTCACATTTACCTCCTACAGGAATATGATTTAACTAGAAGGGAAAAAAATGTTAAAACTTATTTTCCTTTAAAAAATCATTTTCTTCACTAACAACTTTTAAAGTATACTACTGAGGACACTGTACCTACCCAAAGTAGGTTCCATCTCTGTCAATAAAGTATCTGCCTTCAGCATCTGTTGGAATATAGTGTCTTCCGCTGAACATAGCCGCCAACATTGTGTCCTCATAACGTCTCAGTGTTGACAGTCTTGTTGTAAAATACATGCCTCCTACGTTCAGCGGAACAACTTCTGGAAACTGCCAAAAGCAATCATATCATCAGAAATGAACCTCTAGTCCTTTGCAGACATGTTCAGGCCAAAAGGGTTACAACTTCTAGAAGACACAGCATACAACCTCTGCCACTGTGACATAACTTGGTCTGACAAAAGCTTCTCTCCTGGCCTGTTGCCACAAGACAGTGAGGTTCAAGAGTTAACAACCCGAATACTTTGGCTGGCTTCTGGGTGTAATCAGTGAATGTTCTAATTTTATTTGGAAATCTGAAACAGCAGTGATCACTCAGCTTTAATACCAGATATTCATTAAAAGCACGAATGCCTCCTCTCGGCTGTTTTGGGGAAAGAAAATACAAAACAAACCAAACTTCCCTCCCACTTCCACACACACAAACACAAAAAAAGGGTAGGAAATCTCAGGCCAACCTCGGGACTTGCAGTCAGTTTCTACGCTACTGGTTCCTTTACACTACACTACTATACTATACACTGACAGAAGAGTGATCCTGTATTTACATTAGGTTTACAGCAGGCCTAAAATCTTAGTATCACCTTAAGATATCTAATCTTAGTATCACACCTTAAGATACCTCAGCACCAGAACACCACTCACCTGTATTTGTCAAATCCAAACATGGATGGAAATTGAGTAACACTCCCAAGCTACTGAAGTAAAATTCAGAGACTTAGTTTTATTCAATCATTCAGCTACTAATGGAAACTGAACTGGCTATCCATAAATACTCCAACAAAGAAATCCTGAATTCTTTGGCACCTGAGCAGTACGTGTATGTGCTACAATAACTGGACCTTATCAGATGAGCAGTACCAGAGGGCTCTTACCTGCTGAGGCAGCAGAGGTAGTGCTTGTCCTGCCTGGGTTGCAGTAGGAGTGGCTGGCTCTTGGAAATCATCCTCTGCATCTGAGCTCGACATGGCATCATCCGGGTTTCCACTCACTTTGTTCTGCCCCGTAACTACCACCATCCCTCTGGCTCTCGTAAGCAGGTCTGCTGGGTAGGCAGCCGTGGCAATGCTAAACGGGAAACAAGACCCAAATTACTTAGGTACTCTCCCCACCAGCTGCAGAAGATCACGTGGCAGGCAAGGCACGTAACTCCCCGGCTTTATGCTGGTAATTTACAATGGCATTGTTATTACTGGGAAATGAATCACAGCAAGGATGACTATGGTGCTGAGAAACAAACTCGGAGAGGGCTGTCGCTGCAGGAATGCAGTTTTGCAGAGCTGTACCAAGGTCCAACAGCCACAGAGCCCCTGCCAGTGGCTGGGTAAGAGACCGGCGTCCATTGGCTGTGCGGTGCAGTGCGTGATTGGCTCCGCCACGCTTTTGCAGCAAAATGTCATTTGCTGGGTGAATTTGGGTGGCTGCTGTTCCACCCCGTCCGTCGCAATAGGCCATCTGCAGCAACGCATCCTGAAATGCAGGCTCTCATTGGCCGTGCGCGCTGTGCAACACCCCGGACTCCTGCTCCCAACCAAGCTCCCAGTCTATCACCTTCAGCTGCAAAAGCAGATCAGACCCTGCTGTGCACAATGACAGGCACTGGAAAGGCTCTCTGCTCAGTTCTAGCATTCCCTGTGAAATGAGAAAATTCCACTTTCTAACCAGACAGAGAAAACAGACGTTTTCCTGCCCACTGCATCACATCGCACTTTACACAAACACACACATCTGATACGTTGGTATTTAACTCTGCATGTTATATTGCGCATTTACTGCTAATTATCTATTTCCTTTCCTGCACAGAAAAAACTGCACAGCAACAACAACTACAATGCTTTCACAATCCATCTTCGACCAGAGGACGGGACAGACTAACAATAAACTGCATTATAAAAATAATAATTGAAAGAGCAGAGTAGGAAAGACTGGAAACCCAGCTGTTCTCTTTACACTGCATTCTTATGTAAAAAGTACCTTTGTTTACAGGATTGCTGTGGTGTCTCCAGCGGCATCACAACATCCTAACAAAGAAATTAAACTACTGGAGGTTTTACTCAGCTCTCTAAGCCTGCAAGCTCCTTGTCTCACATCACTCTAAATTACAAAACGGGAAGGAATATTTGCACAAGCACGTCTTGTACATTTATTTACTGCCTAAATAAATGTTTCATAAAGGTTGCTTCCAATCAAAATCAACAAGCAGAAATGACATAAAATTTTAATAGCCATGATTAATTATTCTGTCTTACTAATTCTGCTAATACAGTCATTATGCACATGGTCAGGCTATCTGTAGATCTTAGCTCTTAAAGGAAATGCTGCAAGTTCAAAATGAACCCAGAGAGAGCTGGGATGCTCCTGGCCAACACAGACGCTTTAGAGAACTAATCAGATCAAAACCTCCACACTGTGGGAGCGTACATAGCCAAAATTTGGAGGTGAATTCTAGATCCTGTTTAACCCCCTAATAAACCTAGAGAAGTAGGGACCGTGAAGTTTCAAAAATTTCTTTTTAAACTGCAGCTTGTTATGAGGTTTGTCTCAGCTCAAGACAGGCATTTAATTTCTCTTCTCTACAGTTCAAAAGATGGACTTTCACTTCATAATCGTTTTTCCACCACAGGACAATGCATAGGCAGATAAATAAGGATGGAAGGGCTTCTCAAGGTCCACAGCCTATTAACAATTTTAATATTTGTCCTGAAACAACATCTATTTTGATATCATCAATTATCAAAACTTGTCAACTATGCCTCACAGATAAAGAACATATACAACGTAAATGAAAGATTATTTTGCTAGGGACTCCTTTAAGGAAGTAAACAAATTATCAACAAGAAGCAGCTTGTAGAAGCTTAATTTATCAGATGTGTAGTCAAAATTGCGTGTGAGGTTGTATTTACTGTCAATGTATTATTTATAATGCTGTTACTTGAAACCAGTGCTTTGACTGCTGTATTTCCAGTTCTCTTAAGACTGTTCAAAAGAAATCAAGACTGACCAAAAATGTGATCTTTAATTGTCCACGTTTTTCAAGAATGCCCCACAGCTTTCATGTAAATGGAGTCTACTCTGAATAAAAAAAAATCAGCTCCATTAAGCATATCAGAATCATGGACCACAGAATGTGTTTTGGGTAAGTTCATCCAATTGGCACTGTACCAAAAAGGCCCTCTTTCCCACCAGAAGTAGAGGTTTGAGAAGAAGGAAATTCTTCTTCCTCTTTCATAAACTTCCTTCAATGTGACACCAGGGTTTAGGAAAAAATGTGACAGAGGATAGGTTAATTATGTTATGCCCATGAGTAATAAGCTTCTTTTCTATTGGAATGTTCACATAAACCGATCTCCTAAATAGTGAGGTTTAGCATACAAGATCTCCGTCCATAGCTAGTCCAGGATTTAAAGAGTAAGATTCATAGCAATAAAATGAAGAGATTGATCATTGACAAGTTTAACCTGTTTTTTGATGTTCATTAAAAGGTAATAGAAGTTCCTCTCTAGGTTTGCTTCACTTCCTGTTCATCCACAGACAAGGAATAGTGGAACAGCAGTATGCTGACTGGAACAGAGAGCCTTCCTAAAAGAAAAACATAAGCTAATCACCAGCCAGTTTTCTGACATACAATCTTCTGCATTCTGGTTCTCTGCATTTCGGTTCTCTTCATTTCATGGGGAATATGCACCCATCTGAATATCCCTGCCACTTAAAGCACATGCAATTATTATTATTACCTATGCACAGAAATACTTCTCTGTTAAATCTCATATTAAAGTTAAGGGTTTGCTTTGTTTATTTAAACTAAGCAAATGCATCCATTTCATTTTCAAGTAAGTCTCGGGCCAGATCAACACACAATTAATGAGAAAACATCACCAATAAGCAAAATGATTTCTAAATCAAATATTTAATCAAACCATACATCAGCACTATCCAACTCTACCAGAAACACCTCCTTCCAGTTTACATGCTACCGGTCATTTAAATGGCAGAGATTACTTCCTGGAGCTTTGTTATCAACAGTTCAGATACTGTCTCACATACACGCACCAAAGAAAGCTTACTGAATTAACTGGACCTGCAAGTTTTGTTTCATTCCCTAGGCAATGATAGCAACCCTAGAGCTGTATCAAGTTTTACTTGATGCTAAGATTCACAAAAGCCTTTCAAGGCTCTGCTGTTCCCTCGACTTCTTCTTGTTTTGTTAAGAAAGCAACTTTTCTTAAATACCTTCTGAGGTTACACTGGTGTTGGAAAAGTTACATACGTATAGAAAAAGTGACATAATGATTATACGGTCAAAGTCTTTATCATTAAGGTACTGATGTATGAATCCAGCATAGGAGACCTATACAAACTGCTATTCGAAGACAGCTGATCAGAATGTGCTTGTTTTGGGGAGATACCAACCAGATTGTTAGGAATGCTCTCCCTTTTTCAAGAGAAACTGAGTCCCTCCTGTAAGGATGCAGAATGAGATGCGACTTAGCAGTATCTCCATAGCATTCTTCAAGAGACTCAGATGATCAAAGGTTTGTGTGAACAAAGCAGGAAAAGACGGGACATCCAGTTAAATCTAATGAATCTGTGTCAGAATAGCGAAGAAACATCCTGCGAAAGGGCAGGGATCCCTGAGCTGCAGCAAACTGTATTATACATTTGGCTGTAAAATTCTGGACCTACTCTGCATCTCTAGCCATCAGCAAAAGCCAACACAGAGTATGATGAAGGGATACTGTCACTTAACTTTTGCATCAGAGAGCAAAGATGCGCCGTACAGGAGGATACGATGGGGAACCTCATCACCACAGTGACCTTCTTGGGTAGGCACAGGGCAGCGGGGAGGCCGAACCAGAGGCTGCCGAATGACCGGCGGATAGAGGCCACCCACTCTGGACTGCGTGGCACCAACCACCACTTTCTTAACGTGGAATTTCACAGCACGGACAAGCTTTTATATGAGCTTGAAGCAGCTCTCCAGTTCCACCACCCGTGAAGTATGGAGGCATCATCCCGCTTGTGGACGGGGCAGCACAGGCCCAAGCGAGCTCAGAACCGGAGCCCGCCGTGTGGGTAAGCCGCGCGCCCAGCAAATTAAATATTAATTACCTAGTTAAATATTAACCGTCTCCTAGCACCTTGCTAGGTCCTTCTAGACAGCCTAAACGCTAACGGAGCTCACCAGAAGGGGCCCACCGGGAGTTGCGGCGGGCTCAGGCCGGGGTCCTGCCGCTCCCCCGGGCCGGGCAGCAGCACCTCCCCGCTCCGCCGGCGGCCGCTGACAACTGCCCTTCTCCGAGCGCTCCACCCACACCCTCCGCCGCAGCCGGGTTTTCCCGCCCCTCACCTGACAGGGCGCCGGTGGTCGGTTAACGGTGCCGCCGCCGCGCTCATGCCCCCTGCCGGGCCGCGGGGGAAACACCTGCCGCCGCCGCCTCGTCTTCCGCGCCCAGCCCGGCGCCGCGCCGCCCGCCCGCCGCCACATCTGCCGACGGAGGGAGAAGGGGCCGCGGCGGGGGCGGTGCCGCTTCTCCCCCGCCGCCCAGGAGCGGTGCGGGTCCGCCCGCCCTCACCTGCTGCCCGCCCGCCCGCCGCGACGGCTCCGCAGGGGGAGCGCGAACGGCCGCCGCGTCACGTAGGGCCCATCCGGGTCCCGCGCGGGCGGGGCCGGGTCTGTCCCCTCACGGTGGGTGGCGGGAGCGCTTCCCCCCTGCACTGCTGGCACAGCCTTATTCTGGGTTTTTTTTCCTCATTTTTGCGCATCTATGAGGGGAAACGTCCCGTAATTCATCGATTAATTACCGTTGCTGTTAGCAAAACGCTTGTGGCGGCACCTGGCTGCCCCTCCAGCGGGAGCGGCCCGGCCCGGCGCCGTGCGGGGAGAGCGCGAAGGGCGGCACCGCCCGCTGCCGGCACCAGGGGATGCTGCGGGCTTGCTTTTGCCAACAACGTTACTGTCCTGTTGGGTAAGGGTTTGGTAAATCTGTACCCAAGCTGTAAAATAATTTCTTTAAGGTACTTAAACGCTGTTCGTTCTACACATTAATGATCTCAAAATGGAATTGTGGTAACAAAAGAAACAGAGGGAAAACAAAACTGTTTCAAATGCTAAGAGGCAGAATTTGTAGAAACACAAGTATCACACAAGTGATTTCTTCTCTTAAATAAAATTAGAGATTGCTTCTTTTCTTTTGGAAGAATGGATTTCTTCTCTTAAAAGCAGTGGAGCAGGCTGAGGCCACGTTCAGGATGCCAAGAACCACTGAAAGGACAGAAAACGAGACACAAAAACCATCCCCCCCAAACCCCTTACTTGAATAATCATGTTCCACTGACTGGCAGATGCTCAAAGCTTTAGGATACAAGTTTCCCAGCAGGGTTTTCAGAAGCAGTTTCAACCCAGCAGCACCTGTCTGAACACAACTGCTTTTGAGGAACAAATTCAGCAGGCTAAAAATTACCTACTTTTTCCTTGCAGTAAACAAATCTCATGTTACTCCTTTATGCCTCTCAGTAGGATACTCTAATTTACTTTTTCCTCATCAGCCAGCTATTTAAAAGCAAACAAAATGCATTAAATTGCAAACCTTAAAAAGAGATCCAAACCCAGGACATTAGATCGTATCTTCCATCCGAGTAATACATCAGTATTGTGAATTATTTAAATCTTAACTGAGGCAAACGCATTAATAAAAAAAAAATCACATTTAAAGCATTTATTTTGAAAAATAAAATACAAAAGATCATTGAATTGTAATTGTACATGTCATTTATCAACTTTTTTTTAAATAAAAGATATTTAAAAATTTCCACATGTGAATAAAACAGACAACTGTTCCACCAAAAAATCTTTTAGGACAAGCACAGACCACTCTTTTGAAAGTTTCATACATTTAAAACCAAACTGCTACAGAAAAAAAAAAAATTAAAAAATCAGTCTTTGAAGATGGAGTTTTGTAATGAAGACAGAATAGCAATTTTGGAGACAGGCATTGCTTTGCAGTTTTTAAAACCTTAAAAAAAATAGTTGTTCAAATGTAATATGGTTCTACATTAACATCAGTGATTTTTTTTAACAGGTTTACATGCACTCACAACAGCAAAATTTTGAACAAAAACAGTATGAAAGACATGGGGGAAAAATTCTGAGAAAAGCGGGCCATGAGCAGTACACCTCACTGATCTCAGTGGCACAGTCCTTGTACGATCATTTCCATCGAAAAGGCAGCAGTCTTTTTTCTAAAGAAAAAGAAAAACAAATTTATGTTTGAGCTTTCAATGTAATATTCTGTTTTTATCCTTGACAACATTTTGCAATTACAAATAATGCATAATTAAGATTAATCACTTATCTCAGTAGGTGAAAAGTCACTGCCAAGACTAACCACAGCCACTAAAAACCTCCCTGTCTGGAATGTGGCTGCCTTGTCCATTGTTTAGAGTTACTTTTTGGAGCACGCTTAGATGTAAACAAAAAAATAAATAGCTATCTGCATTTCCACTACAGTCAAAATACTTGTGAAAGTGGGCTGCGTTCACATGCTGAACGTGTCTCTTTCATTACAATGTACCAGTGGTAGTTACTGCTGGAAAGTTAATTTGGCTTCTGAGAAACTGGACAGCAGCTTTAGATAGAAGTATTGTAGTTTTAAATACATTTTTTAGAGACGTAAGTGGCAAACTGAAGTAGATGGTTTAGTCATTTTAACATTGATTTCATGAAGAGATTATGGTTTCTCTATCAATTTCAGAATGAAAACCTGCAATTAATCTTTTGAAAACTTTTATATCCATTATTTCTAATTGGTATGATGCTTTTGGCTATAGTTAGGGCTACAGAGTGTGCTATATTTATGGCCACGTAATAAATACCTCTGCTGGGTATCTTTGTGTGGCATGTTGCTTTTGGCTATATTTAAACTGGATGCCTTTTGCCATTTTTTTGTTGTCAAGCTAGAACATTTGATAACACGGTTGGCAAGTAAAAATCCTGGAATAATACAGTAAATCTTGCACCATTCATTTGTTAACTAGTCTGGAATTTACTGAGGTCCCTGCACAATCTTGCTATTGTTAATTCAACAACTAAAGTGGAGTTTATTGAAAATACTGGCTATGGAACATATTAAAAGCAAATTATGCAAATCAGCTCATCTTTAGCAGTTTCCTCTACCTAGAAAAGGCAATTGATTTAAAAACAAAAGACAAAGATGATTAAGAGTCATCTTTAAAGTTTCAGTATTTTATTAAAAGGGGGACCTGAATCTGTTGTGCAAGTATGCCATAGGGCTGAATGAAAGACACACGGATACTAAAGTGAACAAGAAACCCTGCTACAGAATGCCTGGCTGAGTAGTATTATAGTTTTACGTCCTCCTTTCAATTTCAAGCTCTAAAATCATGCTGACAATCCAATAGCACAGCAAATACTGCACACTGATGAGCCACATAGAGCTGCACTGTGATTCTTAAAGCACACAAACTATGCTTTTGTAGCTCTCATCACTAGAGACTTACCTCAATGTGATTTTTACCAATTCTCCATTGAGATGGAGATCCATTATCTTATATTTTTATTACCCAGAATCTTACATGGAGTTACATAAGTTTAAAAAAAAAGTCAACTAAATCAAGAAGAGCAAATCAGCAGGACTGCATGCTATTTTATTACCTTCTGTGCAAGAAATATCCATTGTATGTTCTATTCCATAGGTTCAGTCTGTCAAGTAAATAATTAAAATGAAATTAGCTATTTTACATTAGAGGAAAAAATATCATTATGAGCACCAGTGTTTGCATTCAAAGCCATCTAGCCGTTTAAGTTACATTATGTTAATCTTATCTTTAGTATAACACTGAAGGACAACACTATCAGCAATTTCAACTCCAGCATCAGTTTTTATGGTTTAAGCAATATTCTCTTACTATTTCACAAAACTTATTTTTGCTTTTTAGATGATCTTTCTTTACTTTGGATAAGTCTTCTCAGAGTTTGGTACATACTGTAATCATATCATGCTAACTGTATAAATCCTCCTCCTGAAATTTAGCAGAGTCCCATTGGAAACCTCCCTGTCATATGGATTGAAAGAGGACATTTACTAGAAATAGTGGACCAAATTCTTTTGATGTATCACAGGATAATTGGAATACACAAAGAGCACGATTTAACTAATAGATACTGCAGGCAGATGAAGGATCGTTTATTAGATACTGTAGGCAGATCAGGGATCATTTTGCTAGCACACTATCTATACACAGCGCGCTAAACTTTAAAGGCAGCTCATCTCCCTACATTTTCCAGAAACCCTTATCAGCAGTATTTAATCTCCTTCCGTTCTGACACACTCTATGCCTGCAGCCATGTATGCCGCAACTTTATCTGTAAGGTTGTAGATAATCTTCAAATAACCACAATAATTGCATTTGAAAGCATTAGAAATAACTACAGCACATTTTCTCAGTGCGATTTGCTGACAGTAACTTTTAAGCAGCAAACATTTAAATAGTCATCTTGCCACTAAGCTGCATCAACATTTTGGCCAGCAGTTGAGAGTGGACAATGCTGTGAGCAACAGCACACGTAGCTGCGTGATGCCAGGTTCTTAATGGTTTTCTATGAGCTGAGCACAACTTGCAAAGCACGAGCACTAACTGTTCAAAGGGTGAGAGCAGGC
This sequence comes from Pluvialis apricaria, assembly GCA_017639485.1. Classification (NCBI taxonomy): domain Eukaryota; kingdom Metazoa; phylum Chordata; class Aves; order Charadriiformes; family Charadriidae; genus Pluvialis; species Pluvialis apricaria. Next base: position 6,942,280 of record CM030024.1, read on the forward strand.
AAACATCCAGTAAGAGAGCAAAGCCCACATTAGAGATCACAAAGATTTATCAGAAAGATTTGGTGTCCACAGCAAAAGGTTATATTCTGGAAACATGAAACAGACACTACAGCTATTCGACTTTACTGATCCGTGTTCATTTTATCTTGCCACGAGACTTCCTTTCTACTGTCTTCTTTGGCTGGAACAAAAGAAACCAATTTTCCTTTTTAATCAATTAATTTTCGTTTGAATGAATGGAGTAAGTCAAAATGATTTGTTTGCATGTGGTAGATTCTCCTGTGTATTCTTCCATCTCTACCTCTAACAAAAGTCATAATCAAAGAGTCCTTTCCTATTATTGGGGATCCAAAGTCAAGAAAGCTTGTGCTCATTAGATGTTTGGTTTTTTTTTTTCTTTTAAAAGTAAAGACACTGCAAATTATTTTACTTTTGATAGACTACTTACACTTACATTCTAAATAAACTTCTGTACTGTATGTGTCATTAAGGATGGGAAATCGAGTAGAAATCTAAAGTAATGCAAGCGGAGATGCACAATTCTGGAGTGGCAGAGTGCCCCTAAAAATGCTTTCTCTCCCAATTCTGCAACACTATAATCTGTATATGCAGAATTGAAAAAACCAAATCTTTTTTCTACTTAGCTTTACTTGAACACACCCTGAGACAGTAACAGTGATGAGCCACTTCCTGTTTTTCTATCAAAGCACAATGTAGAGAGCACTTTACACAGCATTTAGACATTTACCAGCAATTATACAGCCTACAAACACTGGTATTTTCGTGATCCTAGTTGAGCAGCTGTTACCCAAGAAAACAAAACCAACTGCTACATGTTCTGGTTATTTCATATAAAATATTTAATTTGAGCAATAAAATACAAATATATTTGTTATTTCTCTGATAAAGGTGAATTAAATGATTTGCTCCTTGTCTAGAACGTCTGCTCTGATTTTTCATGGCTGAATTAGTAGAGCTTAAATCTGCAAGGCTATGGACTGGGGAATTAATTTCACTACACACTGGAGAGGGGAAAAAAAACCACAACACCCAAACAACCCACACATAGAGAAAAGCCCTTCAAGCTACTCCAGAAGTAGCTTGGGAGCACTCCAACAGGCAGCTCCGTGGTACAACTCCCTCGTGTGCTCTGTCACCTCCAGGAGACAGAGAGGAGCTGGCATGCCTTGCTGCTGGGCATCTTCCAAACTGAACTCCTGTGTCCCTAACCGGGCTAGTGGTTACAGCCCAAAACATTTCCATTGCGTCTCCATGAGGAAAGGGCACGTGGTTGGAAACACGCCTCCCACACACGCACAGAGTTTGGGGAAGGTATCAAGAGACCCTGCAGTTTGATAGCTCCACGATAAGGATTCTGCTTTCTCAACCACTGTTGCAAAGGTTAGGTCCCTTAGATAGCTGATGACAATTAATAGCATTTGAAGGGTACTAGATTATGAATTCTCAGTAAAATCTGAAGTTCAATAGCTCACTTGATTATTAAATCAACACACCACCACTATGCACTGCTGAACTGGATTTGTTCGTTTTGTCTGTTAGCTCTTTTTAAAAATCTCTCATGAAATATATCTGCTCTCTCTATTATACTGGCTTTAAGCCCTTCCTTATGCAAGGCAACAAAAGATAAAGCTTCTCTACAAGTAACAAACTTTGCAGTTTGGGCTACACAAGAGTCAAAGTTTGAGTTTCACAGCAATATTCCGCCAGCTCAGGTTTACAAACACCATACTATTAACACTGGTGTTACACAGACACTCCAAAGAGCCTTGGGACTGCGGAGTGCAAGAGCACTGGAGATTCAATCTCATGGACAACCTCTTCTCCTACAATCTCTAGTCAGCTATTCTACGATCACACAGAATCAAATTTATGAAGAAGTGGTTTATAAAGACTGGTTGCATACTGATTTGCCGCTACATCCGCAAAAAGAAAACTAATCCAATACTGTACCTGTGGCACTTCTTTAAGAAAATCAGGAAGCTGAAATTCACCTTTATAGACCTGGAAAAACAAAAACCAATATATTACTGAAAGCCAGCATTCACTACTGTTTGAAATGCTAAAGAGCTTGTTCAGGTGTGTGTGTGTGTGGGGGGAAGGATTCTTTTGGGTTATTAACATCCAGTAATACTAAAACACATCTACCTAAACTGAGCACAACCTATTTGTAAAAGCAAGTTTTACTGACGAGGCTTGGCTGTCTGAAGTAGTTCTACAGCTGTATGCTCAGTCCCAGATTTGCTCTCCACTCAACACTGACTTTGTTTGCATTAAAATGGTAAAACTCATACTGCATTTCAAGATGGCTCAAATTATTAAGTCCTGTGTAATCCATTCACTATGCTTTTAGAAAAAGATTTTTAACAGGATGATTAAATACGCTAGAAGTGAGTTGCTACAATACATACTTTTTTGAAGTTTATCTATAACAAATCTGTTGCTTCACATTTGAGCACCTTCAATAAATTAAGTTCCCTTTGGGCTTAATTACAATTCACAATTAAAAGATTCTCCATTTAAAGTGCTTCAAAAGAGCTACCCGTCAGAACTGATATACCAGCCAGGAAACATTCAGTTCTCAAACATTTATATTTTACAATTAAGAAACTTGACAAATGTCACATAATACAACATTTTCTGGTGTGTCACAGTATTCATTATGTACAAAATACATATAATTCACACAAACAGAAGTATCATGCTTGAACAACTGATCACATTTTACTATGCTGTCAAAGGAAAGTTGTTAGTTTTGAGTTAGTTCATTTAGACCATGTGGCTACGAAGTGTAAAAACGCTAACAACTTAGGTTTCAGTGTTGTTAAAATGGTCAACACAAGGAGCTTCAGCATCGCCTTCTACCCTGTTTTACACATATCCACCTCTTTATTCTACAGACCCAGCTGGTGTAATTTTCAGGTACCAGGAAAGTCTGTATATTTGCTTTAACTCTTAACGACACACAGCACCATTACAATAGGTACAGATACATTACTAGCAATTTTCCCCAGGTAGTCCGTGTCAGACCTGGAGTCACTTAGCAAACATACTGCTCGACACGAGACACCTAACTCCTTCCCCCACAGGCTGTAACCACACAGCTGAAATCTCCAGCCCCTGAAGGGAGAACACAGAGTGCGATAAGGCTGAAGATCTCCCTTATTATTTTCACACCATTCAGTCCTTAATTTGCTTTTCAGCTACAGAGATGGGGGTGGGGTGGGTGGGAATAATCAGTGGGATAATTCTTCTTTCCTGTTTGGACTCGATGATCCTTGTAGGTCCCTTCCAGCTGGAATAGTCTATTCTATACCAATAGACGTATAGACTGAATAGCTTCATATACGAGTACAGAAGAGCTTCGCTTACTAGTAGGGCTGTCACAAAGTTACAGTCAGCAACTCGTACGATAATAGATTTCTACAACAACTCTAGCCTCATTACCAGCCTGGCTTCATGAGAATTTGTCATTACCACAATTTCCAATCTTTTCCAGCATAATATTAATTCTGAAACACGCTGTTTGGAGAAAGAGCAAGCAATAAATATCCTCAAACATACCAAGAGCCACACCAAACAAGTGTTTCCACTATCTGCCAATTAGGAAATAAATTGGCAACGTATTGTCTTCTGTCTAGAGAGGCTTCTTAAAAGCCTTTTGCTTCTGAGATTAAACCAGAATACATTCCAAAGGGTGGAAAAAAAAAAAAAGGATTCTATATTTTTTTTTTCCCAAAAAGAAATATACTTGGGAGTTTTACCATCCTTTCCACTGAACCAAAAAGACCAAACACCCTAATGTCATGAGTTCTTAGTCTTGTGTAGATGTAATCATATAAAAATCAAATGCCACAAACCTACTTAGAAAAATTCTATAAAGCCATAAAATGGAAATGGGTCTAATTTAAAGCCTCGCTCAGAGTTGCACTCCCTGGTTTGCAAACTGCGTCAAAGGAAGAAGATTTGGGAAGTCAAGGGATGCTCATTAACAAGATCCATTTTCTCCGCTTTCCTATGAATAGATGACCAGAACAAAGACGTACTCATTTTGTGGACACACTGCAGTGGGCTAGGACTGCAGCTGAGTCAGCTCAGAATTTCCTGCCCGTAAGACGCCTCACCCCACAACAGCCCTGCAGCATTAAACCGTGACTCATGTGGAGTGGACTTTGGAGCTGGCAGTTCTCATCGCTCCTTATCACTAGGCTAAACATATCCAAACAACAAGGCTTCACTAAATCCCAACACGAGAGCAGGAATTATTATACGCATACATTGCAGAACTCTGTTCCTTCCGATATTCCATCTTTTAGATGAAATTGAAAGGCTGAATCAAAATGATAGGCACAGCTCTCGTTTATATTCAGCCAGGGGGTACTGTCATTTCCATGGAAACCTTAATGAAAGCCACGCTGGTCAAAAATTCAGTGTGTGGCTTACTAGAGCCTAGATATACTATAAATATTTATAAATGAAAGAGAGTATTTCATATTTTCAGCTTTTAACCAAGCCATTAAAATGCAGGCTGTGTTCTAGAGAGCAGAAATAGAAGTTACAAATCAACAATATTATCACATCAAAAAATGTGACAGAACAAACTAGGCAAGGTTCACAAGAAAAAACAGTATCTTTTTTAGACTTGTGCTGACATTGGAAGAAATAGACTGGTTTCACCATTTCTGGCAAACCACTACAGTAATTATCTGGGAATTCTTACAACCAGTTAATAGTGATGATGATGGCACATTGTGACTGATTCAGAACCAGAGTGACCAAAACAATGTTTGTCTCTGGAAGCCCCCTTCTTTCCTTCTCCTGCAATTATGACTTGGTCTAATTTTTATATTCTATATCTATATGTATGTCTGCTCTAAAAGCTTTCCCATTGTAATGCCCTCTGTAGAAACAGCATTTACTCCTAATAAGCATTAATAGTGGGTAGTCAAGGGTATTCATCCATCAGCAATATTAAGAAAAATAATGACACTAATGTCAGAGCCTGGAAAGATAAGAAAATGTTTCATTTTTGATATTATATTCACATGAATATCACAATTTACACACCACAATCTACAAAGGCAAATTTAACCAGTGACAGGCCCAAGAAGATTAGTTTTAACACACAAGCGTGCCTACTTTTGGTTCAGAACTGACATTATCTAGAATGCTGGTTTTGTCAAGATTGAGACTGCATAGAAACTGGTCTAAAGTAGTTCCAAAACCAGTAAGTGGTCCGTTTTGAATCCAAACCCAGGGATCAACTGCAATCCAGAAATTCTAAGAACAATGACTCCATCTGCAGCCAAAGAAATTAAGAGGTTTCAGATTCAAAAATTCTTTTCTGACCAATTGCTAAGTCTAAAACACATTATTCAGAGAGTGGCAGAAGCAGGACTTTGGAATGATTTCTAGTCTAAGCAAGAATTCAGTAAAATTGAGCAGAAATGGTGTTTACCATTTCCAAGGGAATTATTTTGCAAGTCCAAATGGATTTCCAAAAGGGGGGGGGGGGGGAATATGAAGCCTGTGTCAGTTTGTTGTTCAGTGTTGGCAGTATTCAAGCTGTTCTATTAAAAAAAAACAAAGCAAAACCACATTCTTATAGCCAAACTAACTGCATATTATACTCAAAACGAGATCAGAAAACAAGTTTCACATCCAGTTGTCTGAGAAAACCCATAGAAATACACAAGGAAAACCTAAGAACAGAAGTGTAACTCAGAAGTGTAACTTGTAATTCATCTTTATCGAAGATTAAAGCACTCCTCTTCACCCACTTTCAAGTCTGGTTTAGAAAGAGTCACATTATATTTGGTCAGTTCCAGTACACAGAGATAATGGGTCTTTTTGTCTAAAAGTTAGACTGCAATTAAGTGTACTTGGGCTTGGCAGATTTTCAAAACATCAAAGTTGCAGAGTACAAGGCTATCGATGTTTCATTGTCAACGGGGAAAAAAAAAAGGAACAGTGGTGAAAACAGAACAGAGCCCCTTTCTAGAAACAATACTTTATTGCACAGTACATGGAGGTGCCCTCATCTTTCCTTAACTTCTAAGGTAGCTTACAAGGCTTACACAATTCTTCACCTCTTTGTTGGAACTGCCAAGAAAGAGGACATCTGAGATGTAAATATTTACCCAGTAGGAACAACAGAGAGAGCAAGATTTTAGACAGGCTTATGAATGTCTGCCAAAAAGCAGTCTGCAACTGTACCTAATTCTGTATTTTGTTTGTTAATAACTCCATAGACCTTACTAGTCATACATATGCATAGCTGGTTTAAAAAAAAAAAAAAGAAGGTATTGGCACATCTGGAGAAAAACAATGCAGCTGGGAATCCACACGCTGGAAGAAACACCCACTAAAGAGGGTATTAAACAAATTTAAAGGACACTGAGAAAGTCTGTGCTGTTGGTGGTCACAAGACAGATGAAATAAAACCCCCAATTTTTGCTTTAAATATCAGAGAAAATGCCCACAATGCCAAATGACTTTATGCTTTAGTTAACCAGCATAAAGAGAGATGCATGGCCTTGAGCAGCCTGTCATTTCAGCGTATCTCCACCATTACACATCTTTGACAGCACAAGTAATTATTCTCACGCATTAGTATAAATATACTTCGCACTCTTTATCACAGATTGTTTCTGTCTTTAAAACCTCAAATACAAAGTCTTGAAATCATGACTGTCATGGACATCTGAGCTCTTAACAGCAGGAGACATTTCCCCACAATTTAAAACAGGCATGAAACAGGAGTTAATAGAACTGTTTTTTCCTTTAGATGTTACTGCAGAAAATACCATCAACAGAACATAAAACAGAGATAGATAACAGCTTTCAGATGTGATTAGAAGAAGCCACACGTATTTAAACAGTCATGATGAAAACCATAGCTTTTTCTATGGAGTTCTGTACACTTCCGTCTCTCGATCTCTCCAGGGCAAAGAACGTAACTTCATGAAGAAGTTAAAAGAAGTGACTGGAATATGTATTTCAAGCATATAAATTCATTTAGTGGGAAGTATGTGCCAAAGAAAATCTGATGTAATATGTTACAGATGTGAGAGGAAACCACTTAGCCAATCATAACAATAAGCCAGTTTCTACTGGGCATAAGGCAGAGTCTTGCAGTTATGAGCTGTTCTCCACTTGCGGTATATTCTGTTTAACTGCTGACATACACTTTTACACAAACTCACAATATTGATAAGGACATACCAGACACTCTTCTAACATGGAGTGATTCTACTTTTGTCATTCCATTATATAGTGATTGGGCTACCAGTTCACACAGCTTAATTATTTGCATTTTCTACATCATTTGCAGATGAAAACTCCTTTTAGTTACAGGATTATATTTTCCTTTATGTTCAGGACGTAAAATTTGTTAAAACTCTAGGGGGGAGAAAAGCAGTCAGTTACGTATCTGTAAGGAAGGGAGCCTTGTAATCATTATAATAAAAAGAACAGACCAGCAGACTTACAAGAAAAACACAAGATAGCACAATTCTGCTGTCACTGAATAACTAAAAGTTGCCTCTTGAGGAGGTCACATGCAGAGAGATCTGCTGAGTAGCACAACACTATTCAGACCTTGCTCTCTCTGCTCTGCATTCCTTAACCGAGACAAGATGAAGTGTCATAAAAGATAACACTGTCAGGCCTAACATGAAATAGATAAACAAAAAGTTAATGGCTTTGTTACTGAAAACATCAAAAAAATCTGTTATACTTGTGTTAGATTTGTATTTCACCAGTGCAGATACTATCAGAGATGTCTTATTTCATAACACCACATAGCACTCGGAGACCAACATAAGAAGAGATGAAGTTAGCTTCACACTCTGTTACCTCCTAAAACAAAACCAGAACTAAGATGACAGTGTATAAACATTGCTCTCATTATTTTTGTACTGTACTACAGGAGCATGGAAAACCAACCTAGCCATTTTGGTGTCCTAGGCAGGTAACATCAAGGTGAAAAATCTGTATTTAGCAGAGAGCATTGTTTTCCTTGCATTACCTATAAGCACATAGAAATTCTAATTCAAGCACTGCACTTTTAGCTGCTGAGAATCATCATTTTGTTTCCAGACTGAAGAAAAAAATATTTGACCTGTACCTATGGCAAGTCACCGGCAGGGGGACAGAACAGGAGAAAAGAAAAAAGAAAAACAAGAACAGGGCTTAACTGCTTAGATAGAACAGGGGAAGCTAATATTTTGCACCACACTAGCCATGCCTTTCCATTTTTCTCCAGTACTAGCCCTTTCTTTAGGCACCTTTACACTGTTGGTTCTTACCTTCAGGACTAACAGCAGCAGCTTTGAAATTGCTGAACAGTATTTTCACTGTTAAGTCTAATTTGTAGACTTTTCCAAGAAGTGAAGATTTTGTTCAGTGCAGTTAGTGCAGTGTAGTGTAAATGCAGCTCTAGAAGCAGCATTTGAGCACATTTTAGAACAAAGACATTGTGCAGTTTGAAGTCTTTTTAAATTATCTTCTACAACTGGGCAATACACAGACTTCTAATCCTAGAATACTCACCTGTCTGCATTCAAAAGAGGCTTTCTAGCTATGTTTTGCATCCTGACCAATTTTCATTCCACTCATCTTTATGATTTTGCACGTACAGTATAAAAATGCTTTCAATCATACAAAACAAGAATTCTCCGTCACAACAAGAACTGATTTGTTTGTTTTTTAACATATCTGATAGCAATGAACTAGATGACACTGTGTTGTTCCATCTTTAGGTGGAGCCAGAATCTCCCCTGCCAGTAATTTCAGTGGGGTTGGGCTTCCACCCTGTTGTTGCAACTTCCACAATCAATTTAAGCCAGCATTACATAAGCCCCAGAAAACTGAAAAATTCCCCCCTCAAAACCACACACAAAAAAAAATCCCTCCTTTCCACTTACTATTGCTTTCTGTTTGCCAGACAGCACTTCATCTGAAGCGCTAGCTCATGCCATTTTAAATGGACTAAGAAACAACGACAGTATCAGAGTAGAAAGCATCAGATAATTCAACATTATTTCAAGTTAGTATAGTAACTCTGTAGACTGACTAACAAAATACAGTTCTGCTTTAGTAGCCTAAACTTTATAGGTTTGCAATGAATAAAATTCAAGTTCTGTGTTACATTTAAAGTTCTCAGAGACCACAAACAAATATAATAGAACAGCTTCCAAACACAAAGCGAAGCAATAAACAGTTACATGCAAGATTTATATATATTCTTATTATGTACTGAAAAGTAACTTTGGAAAGATTTGATTTGGACAGCTTCACCTCCAACAATATACGCAGTACAAAACTCTCTAAAAGATTATCCCAGGTGAAGGAAATTAAAAAGAGAGCAAGAACAAAAGTAGTCCTACAGCAATTTACAAATTCACCAGCTAGGAGTATGCAATATCACACTTAACTTGCCAGGTTCCAGTTCCTAAAGGCTGAAAAAATCTAGATTGAGATACTTCAATTGTAATTTTTTTTTTTTTTAATACCCTCTTCTCCAAGCTGCTGCAGCAAGAAAGAAATTGGCATAGGTTTATGGAAGAGACAGGGAAACCCACAGGGCAGCATACACTACCCCGATAGGCAAAAGTAACACATCACAGTTCCCTCTCTCTCCCCATCTCTCTCCTTCCCTCCCCCAAGCTACTTTTCCGAAACACCTTAAACTGTTTTGAAATATCCGTCCCCCATCTCCAAATAAAAACAAAATCAAGCTGTGGGGAAAACAAAACAAAGCATTTTTCAAAAGTGAGTCAGCTCCCACTGATCACCAACCAGCACATTAGTTGTTTCAAAACTTACTTGGTTTAAGGCCAAGCCCAGTGGCCAGCACTTTGGCAACTTACTATGCAAGACGAACGATGGCCAGGAAGCCTGGCACTTGTGGAGAGAGATGAGCCTGCTGCCCTGAGAATTAGGTAAGCCAAGCAGCAAACTGGTCTGGGAGTTGGGAAGCCTTAAATCTTGAAGCCCTAGGAAATCACGACATCGGTGTTTCCATAGTCACACAGAAAGACAGAGGACCCAATGGCCTGAGCAGGGATTTGCTGGGAACCAGCCGGGAGGAAACAAAGTGACTGGGGAGGAATTCAAGCTGTCCAAATGCAAACCCGAACGCTGATTCGAGCCATCATTTGAAATGGCTCCTTGGGGCATGACATTTTGAAAGCCTCATGTTTCTCCATTTTTGAAAGGAATATTGTAAATTTTGAAGATTAGCCATCTTTAATCCTTTTGCTTTTGGGGATTTTAGTCTTAATTCAGGACATCTCCCTCATTCTACCTATACAAACCATACATGCAAAAGTAATTTTGTTAAAAAACAAGTGACTAGGAAAGTATATACTGGGTACTACATAAATAACAATTGAAATGCTATCTTGGGCTGTAAGTATTAAATTAAAACAGCAGTCAAAATATTAACAAGTGTTCCATATGCTTGCAATATTTGAATCAACTATAACAGTAACCTCCAGTTTTTTCACAGCTGTGTTTAACATTAATAAACAAACTAATTATGCTTCAAAGCAAACTTGTGAAAAAGCCTCAATACACTTTAGCCTTTTAAATTAAGCTTTTTTTTTTTAAATGTATGCTTGTGGCTTTGTTTGGCACCTGAATTTCTCTCTTGCATTTTGAACTGAAATAGATTTCAAGCAGCCACCCAACAGTAAACGACTGAAATCCATACAATTTTTACAGCTCGGACTGAGCTTGATATGCACAGGTAGAAGCCTCAGAAAGGTCACCATATTGTAAAATCTTATTTAAATTGTATCAGTAAGAGATAACCAACCTGAAATTATTGCAACTACAATACAAATTTGGATCCAAGTCACTGTTTTATAGTACGTACAGTTAGGTGCATGAGGATTTTGTTTTCAAGACTCTGTGAAGCAGTATTGAACACTTATTTTTCTTTTAAAGGGGTTGAATTCAATGCAGAAAAGTTAGTTAGTTTGTGAGCCTTTTAAAACAGTAAGTGCCAGGAAGCCTATGAAATGCTAACCACCACCCCTACCAGAAAAGGTGGGTTACCTTTTCCATGCTAAGCTAACTACTATTAAAATAGGCAATCTGCCATCCTTTGGTCAACTGCTTAACAAAAGTTTCCCAGGGAGGGCTTCTAAAAATAAATAATGCAAAAATGTTTAGAGACTTCACAAAAAGCTTTTTTTTCCATGCTTCACTTGCTGCTTCTAGCCCATCAGCATACCAACCAGGGTTTTTTTTAATATCGGAAGGCTAGTAGAAGACAGTCCTTTTAAATTGTTTAATTCAATTTTTCCAATGATTACTTTGCTGCAGCAACAAAAGTCACCTTCTTTTAATAAACAGAATTAAAGAGTTAATTATTCTTATTTCAAACAATAGTAATGAGCTTTTCAATGGATACCTCCAGGGATAAACAGCTGTATAGCCTAACTACTCAAATTCCAATAACATTAAATTCAGACTAAAATCCTTAAGTTTAGGTTAATCAGCACCAGACCTTCCTCCATCTTTTGTTTGTTCTACAAAGGACAGCAAAGAACTGGAAAAATCTGACATTTTTATCATCTTGGGCCATTTTCCATGGGTCACTTTTCAAATTCTACCAAGCATTTGGGGTGTAGTTTTGTGACAGAGCTTCTGCCAACCATCATGTATAAAAAGCTGAGCTTATCAATCAAGTTTGATGCCCAGGTGAGAAAGCTAGCTTTTTTCCACTCCTAAGTAGTTCCTCAACTATCTGGACAATTCTAAAGAGGTTCAGCTACGTACACCAAAGAACACAGCTCAAGCCTGGAGTTGGGGTAAAAGAATATGAACCAAATTGAAGACAAACAGCAGGAGCCAGACTTTCAGTGCTCAAGGTCCCACAGACTTCTTCCTTCTTCCCCCCACAGCAAGGAAGACATATTGCTAAGTATCAAAAGGTGTTAGAAACAGACTTAAAATAAACAAAACACAAGACTCTTCTACTCTATAGCTCACATCCATTTGGTCAATAATTAAACACACAAAAATGCCTTACCCTCCTTGTGTTTTCCACAACTTTTTGATCTGGCTTTCCATAATTTGGTGGATTGGCATACGGATCATAGCCCAGTTTTGCTAGCATTGGTGCAATCACAGGCATGTCTTGCAGAACATCAGCAGGTATCTTCCCAACCCACTTTGACAGTGCTTCCACGTTGACTGGCTTGATTACTTGGTCAGTAGATCTTTCAACCCTGCGGAGGGAGAAAGAAAGGTTATATTTTGCATTCCAACCAACATTTGCTTCTTCACCAGCATTAAGACCTTTAGCTTGTTTTGTGGATTTTTTTCCCCCTTGTTCTATCCCTCTCAATTTTTCATGTTTCTACATAGCTGATGGGAAGTGAAGTTTTACTACATAAGGCTAAAAGGAGAATAACTAGCACAACGTTCATGCATGCTTTCTGGTTTAGGCTTTCACACAGAATGTACCGAAGAGAGTTCTTCTCATAAAGACAGCAGTGAAAGCCAAAGAGCTGTTAAGTGAAAAGTATGCACACACCTACATATAAAGCTGTTTTCCCACTGGCATATTCCCACATTTGCTGTTTCATTGTATAAATGCTCTTGAAAGTTGTACTCTAAATTAAAATCCATGTACCATTTCCCCCCCCCCCAACTTTTTTTTTTTAAATAAAAGACACCCCTATGGAAATGACAGAAAGCTATAGACTGCAATAATATTTTTCACAATCATTCCTTTTACTGTTTGGTCATTACACAGCTTTTAAATGCAAGTGCACAATCATAGCAGTGTCATATGCACTGTATATAGAAAATAGTTGATTTGTTGCTCATTTAATCAACAGCTCTAAAGTAATTTTCATTCCTGCACCCTAGTTTTGTTGTGCGTTTTTGTTGGGGTTTTTTTTTCCCCCCTCAAGGGAGGAAATGTGGCATCACTTTGTTTTCCCACATTCCTTGTTTCTTTTAGATTAGAAGACATACAACTTCTTTACTGTGTTTATTTCTGAAACAGGCCATCAGGACTCAGAACAGGCTGAGTAATTTAAAACTGGGTTTTTATTCTGAGTAATTTAAAATTTTTTTCTGAACTCAAAGAGTTCACATGCATTCTGGATGTCAAGGTTTATCTTTCTTTTAAGGCAGATTAAAAAAAACAGGTCTGTATATATAATTTGCCTAAAGGAATATTTGCATCTGCACTGTAAGTAATACCATAAGGTATGCCGCTGTATCAGTAGTTCCTGCTGGCTGGCTGTACCTGCCTCAAACCTGATGCTGAGCATATGGCTGTCACATCCACTTGCAGCCATCATCCTTCCCAGGCCTTATTTACATCATAAAGAATTTTGATCTCAAAGCACTCTACTGCCCAGAAAATGAAATTGTTATACTTGAAACTAACAGGACGAAGTGTAACACCCATACCTCATCTACACAAGATAAAGAATGAGAACACAGATTCAAATTAATTCTCAAGCAGCTAATTCTTCAGTTATACAGCAGGCAAAATATGAGAAAACATCTTCTGAGAAAAATAAATGGAAGTTTCCTGAGATAATACTGATAGTTTCTGAGTCCAGAAGCCTGAACTAAAGACAAATTGCTCTCAAGACTGACATCAGCAACTTACAAAAGGAACAAGTTTGATTACAGTTATCTAATTAACCTCATGAGTCCAAGAAGAGGTTGAAGAATTCTTGCACAGCAGACAAACGTTAAATCAATAGCAAGAGGCATCCCATTCAGATGCACACTGTACTGTGCAATTAAAGCCTTAAATTACAAGCTATGCACGCATGCATGTCTGCCAGTCATTAACTCAATTTGATCTTACCACCAGTCTTACCTTGTTACTCTTTTTTACTTGTCATCATAGCTAAAATTCTTCCAGGACAGAGGAAGGAAGTTAGTCATACAATGCTGGAAGGTCAGTAACTTAAGTACTTTAAACACAATCAACAAAGAAAAACCAGACAGGGAAATGGTCACCCATGGGGAAAGTGTCTTGGCAAGCAGGGACTTCACAGATTGCTGCAAAAGGTGTTGAATGGAAGCTGGTGAGTAAGCACCTGACAAACAAAAAAACCTGTAAGACAGCCCCCGGAATTTTCAGCCTTACTCTCTTCATTTTCAGTAGCTCAAACACAGAAAGCAGGAACTCGGAATGGGATTTGGGGACCAGGGAGTTGCAACAGAATTTCAGCCTTCCTGAAGGCTATTGGCTTGAGATCACAAGTCTGTATAGCAAACTAAAAAGTCTGGGAATTGCCTTTTTGATCCCTGTAATTAGAAGATGAGCATCTGACTTCACATCAAGTTAGCAAGAAAATAGCTGTTAAGAGTTGAGTTTCAGAAGTTCAAAGTGGCAAGGCAGAGGACAAAACACCACAGTCAGGAGTCTGTAGAACCATGCTGGCTGGGACCCTCAAGAAAAATTTATCACTAGGTGTTTGAAGAGTGTAAGATTTACAGTCCTCTCCCTCTCAGACGGAGCCAGCCAAGCCCAAAATCCCTTCACCAAAACTGCAGATTGCTTTGACCACTTAAAATAAGGGTGATACTGTGACAGCAAGGTAATGGGCTTGGCTAAATAGCTCATTGGAACCCCCAAAAAAGGGGTGCTATACATCAATTAGCACCTAAATTAGTACACATATGGATACCTCTTCCTGAAGTAAAAGCACATATAAAACGTGTATGTTTTGCCCCACTGTCATTTTAGCCTTTGGTAACAATAAGCTCAGCATGAAACATCTCCTGGTGATTACCAGCTGGCAGAGATAAGCAGGGAACTACATTTAGCTGCTCATAGGCACCAATTCAGAAACGTACTGTACCACATTTGGTCTTCTGTGTGAATCCTTTTCTGTCCTTTTAGTTAAGGTGGGAAGAAAAGTAAAACACAGTTTGTGGGAAAGAGTCTTCAGACTAAAGGAGTATGGGGGAAGACAGTTTGGGGACAGGAGGAAAGAAACACCCAAAACAACAAACAGAGCAGAAGAAGGAAACACACCAGGTCTTGGCAAATTTGATTATGTACACACATGGCAAATGCTGCCTGGTCAGTGCTTCCAGGCTCCACTGCAAAACCGCAGGAACGGTTTCAGCTTTGAAAGCAGCTGGTAGCACAGAACATGGGACTAACCCCAAGTAATTCTACATCTCTACTAGAATCAAATGAAAGGTATGTGTTAAAAATAGTATATTCTAAAGTAATTTTGCCTAGACAGCTATTTTCATAATAAGCCTAATAAAAATTGTTATAAAAGGGTTGACGTTTCTTTGCATCAGTGGTCACCACAGCTGTTTTCAGTTAGGAGGCAAATGCCAGAGCTACATTAACAATACTAGTTATAGCATGTAGTCCAGCCATAATACATTCCTTGAACAGCCACGTTGGCAATTACTTCAAACCACAGAAGGTTTCCCGCTACTACAAATGCTGCGATGCGCATCCTTAAAACCCTTGCAGTGTTTCTCCTTGCAGCTGGATAAAAACCAAAATAAGGGGTGAAAATACCAAGTAAAATAGAACAACAGTGAGGCTAGGGCTGCAGGAGCAACAGAAAAAGCAGGGATTACTAAGCAAATGCAGAGAAGAGAGTAAGGCAGCCAACAGTTTCCTCAAATCACGCAGCCAGGGGAACAGACGAAGTCAGAATCTTAAATACAGACTGTCTAGTATCTAATATTACTATTAACAGGCTATTGCATAAGGGTTTCTGAGACTGGAATAAGAGAAAAATGGAATCGGCTCACTGCCTGAGGAATTCTGCAAGCCATTGGGTGTCTAGATCATCTCTGGAAGAGAAACAGCCTGCACATACAATTTAACTCTATGTACAACTGAAAATAAAACACCTTACCCTGACCTAGAGCCTCATTCATCTGATACAAATTTCATTTGACATAATTAATTGATTTCAGATGAGTTAATGTATTCTTAAACATTCGCTTTCTGTTACCCGGTAATAACATCATTATAAAGATCTTTCAGCAATACTGCGATCTGTTTCTCAAACTGTTTTAAAATATTTCAAGACAAAAAAACACATCAGATTTCTTTTGAAAAACCCTCCAACAGTTAAAACATATCCAGACATCTTATGCTGGACCTGACCTGAGCAGGCATCGTGCCTCTGAAGTGGATGCTGAGCCTGCCTGAAAGATCTGAAAGTCTTAACGGTGAGTGGAAGATGATCGAGACAGGTTTCTCTGCACATTTACTGAAGTCTTTATGCAGTATCACAGCCTTTGCGGATTGTAACGGTAATTCATTCTTTGACTTCAGAGGTTTTCTACCCTACCTAATACCTTGCAGACAAATGGGGAAGTAATTTTATCTAGATCTTCATACTCTCCCTACTACGCTAGAGGCTAGGCCTATGTGTTGGTAGCTTTTAAATGCACATCACATTTCAATACAGATTATTTGGTACTTGTGATCTCCTCCTCCTGTGAGTAAAAAAAAAAGTAATATAATTTGAGTGTTCTGATTTTAATATACTATTATGAAACAGCCTGAAGCACTTGGTACCAGGCATGCGGTAAATTAAAGCTCTGTGAGAAGACAGAGTTGCAATAGACAGCAGCGTTTTGAATTTCCTTAAATTAGCGCTGAAGTGGTCTTCAGCACCATCCTTTGGAAAATCAGGTGGGAGAATCAGAATATGGAGCCCCACTGCTCCACTCTGTTTTGGCTGAAAGACAACAGTATCCACACTGTCAAGTAACAAGCACTCTCCAGTGAGCCCGGAGAGAAATTCTAAGTCATGAGAGAACAACATTGGTTAGAACCTGACCCAGAATGTAACAGCCACACATATTCAAGGCCATAAAGAATCTTGCTGCAGCTGAGAACAAGCCAAATGCAATTTGATAGAAGGAAAACTAAGCCTAATGCAAGGTGTATGTTGTTCAGCTGTCAGAATTTGATAAGCTGTGGCAGACACTAACGTTCTCAGTAAACTACCTAGCAAGCATCTTTTCAAAGAGTCATTTTTCTGGGCAGTTACCCCCTGCTCTGGGCAAGGACCCCCAGACAGGGAGCCATCCCCGGCCACAGCACTCTGCTGCACACAAGAGGGCAGTGAGGAGCTGGGGATGCCAAAAGCAGGAGGTTTAAACTGGTACACGGAAATCAAATTGGGGAATCTCAAACTCCCCATGCACAATTTCAATTAGTATCACACAAAACAGACATCTAAAAGAATTTCATATTCACTGTTTTTTCTGCAGCCCTCAAAAGACTGAGTCACTCAAATCATTATCAAATTATAAAGGTCGCTTGCAAATGAAAAACAAATCTCACCACCTATTTCAAGGGTATTTGATTAGATAAAAAAACATGACAGACATAACACTAATAACCCTGTTCTTTTTCCACTCTTGCCAGAGCCTTCTGAAATAATAAATTACTTTCACATATCATCTCATGATAGATAATAAAAGCATAAAGAACTCGGTGGACACATTGAATTGAGGGTCACGAACACTTTCATACTCGTTTGTCTTAAATCTGAAAGTTTGATTCAAAAATAAACGTGAAAGCACATTTTACTTTCAACAATCCATTTTCTTAATTTTTAGAGACATGAACAAGTATTCTCAACTCCTCACATCCCATTCCACCAGATTTAGCAAGAAATATTACTTGAAACTGTATGAATTCAGTAAGGCTACAGAGTTTTATAGTACAGGGGTCCATTAATTTTTAAAAATGCTAATCCAGAATCTGTAAGGTAGTAATATTTTACTAGAAATGGTATTATGCATAGTTATTTTTCAGGACACTTAACAGAACTTGGCAGCCACCTATTAATATCAGTAGTAAGTTTACTCCCCCCTCAGCTGCCACTGTGAAGCAGTAACACGATACAGGTAACTAAAGAGAAGCTCACATGCAGATACAGCTTGCAGAGGTACAACAGTACACTGCTTCAGGTGAACATTATCAGAAGGCTTCAACCTGCTAATGAACAATATGAAAAAGAAAAAGAGTTGAGATGCCTTCTTGATAGCTCTAACAGTCATGGTGGCCGTGTTTCTTCAGTGGGAATGGTGACGTGAAACCTCTGGATTGTAAATATATAACAATTACCTGAGTTTTAAGTTTTCTTTGTAGCTGCTGACAATTCTATTATTTGCTTTAAATCGTACTCCCCCACAATATATTAGAAAATCCACACAGTCACTTCCATAGGCATTGAATAAAAGTCTCCCAATTTTTATCTCTCAAAACTGGGATCACTCTGTATTCAACAGTTTGACATGCCTCTACCCAGCGCACACTGCTTGCTGTGCAGGGTGCCTCTGTTACGCAGAAGCACTTGGCCAGTGATGAATATTCAAAAAACAGAAGCCAAGCAATTTATCTGGGCATGCCTTGCTGCTGGAATAGGGCTTTTTAATCAATATTTTAGACACTTAAACAAGACAATCTGGTAGATGTACCTGCCATAGCAAAAACAGGAAAAGAGATTCAAACATTTACAGCTTTCCCCCCTCAGTGTAAAGACTAGCCAGGTTCCATATTTCAGTAGTTCAGCTGCAAATAGTGGTAAAGAAACCAGAATAGTTTAACTGGAGAATTAATTTACCGCCCCCCAATACCAATTTAGGTTTTCTAAGCAGAGCTGGATTTTGGTTTCCGGAAGTAGCTAAATCAGGTGCACAGATGGCACGAAAGAATACTGAGAGATTTGCATGCAACAAGGTTAATTTTATTCAAAATGCTTGTCCTTTCAGGAGTGCATGCCAACAGAAAAGCACGCCAATTCTGCTTTCTATTTTGTTGGAACAGTTTCTCAAGTTTCCTGGAAGAGTATGTTCTTGGCAAATATAGCTCAAAGGCCATTCTTGCATTGACAACAATACTTAAGTTCCTGAAATCAAACGGGTGATCTTGCTAGGATGCATAACAGCAGTCTAGATAAAACAGTCCAGCTTTATTTTGGGGCACAGAGAAAAGCAAAGTTATACTAGAAGTAAGGCTGATACTAGAGATCCAAATTCAAGTTAGACTGACCAATTAGAAGTTTGTTCATATGCTCCATATACATGTTAGCGGGACAAATAAATAATAAATAAAAATAAATAAGAATAAATCAGCTTCCCAAGACATCATTACCTACCAAAAAACTGAAACCAAGTTATGACTAGTCTTTTATACACAAAATGTACTATTTTACCTCTTAGACCAATAGAAGGTAAAGGAGGAACGCTCATACTCACTTTGAAAGAGAAACACCCCCTGCTTTTCCAATCATTTCTTCGTGGTGCAGCACTGCTTGGTTCCATGGGATGCGAAGAAACTTTAAGAGAGTTCTCATCCATCTTTCAGGATGCAATACAAGTTGTTCATAATGTACCAGCATACACTTTTCAAAACCAACCTCCATACACTGATTATACATAGTTTCTATAGCACGATTCCACTTGGTCAAGCAGTCTCTGTAGCTGTTAAGGTCAAACCCAGCTATTGTGACTTTTCTAGATATCATGGAATGCACAGATGCACGACCATCCCGTACCATTAGAAGAAATTTGGCATTGGGGAAGATTCTAGCAAGATAAGTTAAGGATTTTAAAGCAAAAGGATCTTTGTTACACAAATATGGAGCAGGCTCCCCATGCTTCACAATGATTTCCAATAAAAATGCTTGCATGGCTGAGTCCAGAACCTCATCTGTGACTCCAGCTTCATCCAGTCGGATCTTCTCTTTGCTTGACCTAGCCCACATCTGCTTAACTGCCAGAATTCGTGGGATTACCCTTGTCTCTTCTCCGCATCGTATATCCGGATGGGCATCAAGCATGGCACGCATTAACGTAGTGCCACTTCGAGGTACTCCGCCAATAAATATTAAAGGCATGTCTTTGTTGTAAGCAAAGGTTTTGTTTGCATTTGCATTGGAAGCAGTTCTTACTGTGCTTCTCACACTTTCCATCCTCACAGGCTGGCTGCGTTCTTCTATTCGGTGGTGACACTCCATAGCATGTTGGCCCAAATAAAACACGGTCACTGAACTGATCACCAGACATGCCAATAGCAAGTTCTGTTTGAGTTTTCCAACCATTTTTATAAAGACTGTCACTTCAAATTAAAGAAACCTTCTACTTCAAATTATCTTCTAGTTCACATGTCATGGGAATCCTAATCCAGAATAAATTAAGGTCTGGCAAGGAAGGGAAAAAAAACAGAAAAATTTTAGAACTTTGTTAAGAACTACTATGATACATCAACAACAGAAATACCTGACAGCATTCAATAAAACTATTCTCTCCTAGTGTTGCATTAAGACCAGTAAATGCAAAGTCTAAACACAACTGTCCCATAATAAAAAGCCTTTTTGTTTACCCATAGAAGCAACACAAAACATAACAAGATACATGACTAAAACTGCTACTTTCATAGAAGTTTTCTGGTACATTTTAACAACATATTTGAAAGAATTCTGCCACTGGATAGCTACTGTTAAACTTTACACTCAAGCAACAACATCATTTATATGGACTCTGCACATTAAAGAAAGTAATTATTAAGAAACCACTCTTTTCTTGAGGTTTTACAGCAAAAGACGACCAAAAAATTACCTCTCTGAGCCAGAGTCACCTAGATAAAACAAATGAACAAGACACCCCACACCAATCACATTAGAAATCACAGAAGAATTTAAGTATTAGAATAACTCTGGCTTGCTGAACATACGATAGCAGTATCCTGCTCATTGTCACATTTTCATGTAACTACATTATCTCCTCTTTTGCTTGAAATGCTCTATTTCCTTCACAGGATATGAGATGATAGTAAAAGATGTTTCACAGTTACCTATCAACACTGACAGTGCCCAATTTTTGATCAACGCCTTTAAGCAACGAAGAAAAATAGTTTGCAGGAAGTAAGGGAAACTTCAATTTTTACTTCAAGCGACGTTTTGATTAAAGAAGCGTATAGTCATTAAAGACTACAAACACAATCCAGGATTAAAGTTGACTAAGATCAAAACTAAGATCAGTCTTGATTTAAATAAGAGCAACAACAACAACAAATAATCAACCCACGCTGACTTAAAATCTCTCATCCGTCCCAGTATCCAGATAATCCAGAGCAGGATATACAAAAGAAAACTAATTATTTCATCCGAACCTCCTTCTTTATTGTCTTCTTCACCCAAAATTTGACTTAGAGATATTTCTCTCAAAAAACCCCACCCAAACTCAGCATAACCAAAATCATTCATTATTCCATTCATTAAAAAACACAAAAAAAACCATCAACCCTCCCCCCACATCTTATGCAGTGTTTTGAACTCCAGAGACATATTAGCTGAAATACTAAAAAAAATGAATAAATTAGGAAAAAAGAAAAATAGATCCTGTTCTCAATCAGCAGCCCGGGGCAGGAATTAAAGCCTTGCATAGTTTTGAGTCATGTAATAAAGCACTGCCGGAATAAAGTGTATACTGCATTCTACTTTCAAATAAGAAGGTCTGGGTTCCGTTTAAGCAGTGCTGGTAAGCTTGCTCTTTCTTTTGGTCTCTTCGTATAGATAACTCTCTAATTTTGCTGGTATGACAGCAAGAGTCTTCACCCTCCAAGATAAAACGTAACACTTCAGAGTTAAGATTCTGAATATGGTTAAGATTCTGAATGGTTACTACACAGAAAGGTTTATGGTAGAACCCATGTATCAAATCAAAAGTCAACTGACAGTAACAGTAAGATAACTATGCTTTATAAAGCATTGTGGCAGCCCACATTAATGAAGTTTACAGTTATAGTCATTTCATATTTATAACATGGAATAGAAACATATAATGTAAAAATATTAACATGTCATAGTATAATCTTCCTTCTGGTTCTATACTATCACATTTAAATTAATCAGTCCATTTTAATCCCTTATAACTATTCCAAAAAAAGGAAGAGGCAAACCAAGGATGACCACTCATCTATTTTGTGAGGTATCAATAACATGGCTTTCATTCTGCTTTCTAAACCACAATTTAAGCAGTGATGATTATTCTGTCACAGAACAATTTTTTTGATATGACTATTATTTGAATAAAGTGAATTTTACCACACTAAAAGCCACGATTGTCCTAGAAGGTTTTTTTTTTTTTCAAATCGTTATGGTACTATTTTCTACAATGATAATGTAACTCAGTATTTGGAAACAAATTAGACATGTATGCGAATTAAGGGTTTGCACAGCTAACACGTCCATTACTAAATATTTTATAGGATTCTTAAAATTGCATTATTTAAAAGTAATTTTCATTTTGACAGATGAGAAAAAAGACAGACTGTATTAGATGATTTCTAGACATGCATATAAGTCTGAACAAAACTTTTAGATAGAAAAAAAATATTTAAAAGTCTACTGAATTCCAATGTAGAGACACACAAGAAATTCTAAGAATACAGCATGTCTTACAGTGAATATCAGTAGCTTATACCCAACACCGGCTTAGATAAATCTGCTACTCTGCTGCCTGGATGACTTGATCTGCTCATGTCGACCTTTACACTGTATCTTTCTTTTTTATGTTCATAACAGTTAATGTATAGACAGTTGTTTTACCTATATTCTGTAGTTCAACAGCTTTGAATTTTCAGATAAGGTAGGCTGAAAACTGACTCCTCTCAAAACTCTAATTAAATTAGTACTCTAATTGAAATTTGAAATAAAAGCTTGCTTTTCAGGGCTGAAATAACTCACTGAACAGTATGAATCACAGATGCTTTTAACTGTGAGGAGCTCCAAGCAGCGAGGTACCACCAACATTTTAAATGACTGGCGTCCTCAAAGCTATTCCATCTCTGTCAGCAACGCACGACACATCCCTGAACGAAACGCACGCTTATGCCTACTCACTGCCCTCTCTCCAAAACATTATCCACTTAACCTTTTCCTCCACGCAAATCCAGTCATTAACTCAGAAATTCTCAAGTTGCCATCTGAGCAAGACTCCCCAGCCCTGTCCCTCAGCAGACCGCAGGCTGCGCACACTGGTCAGCAGCAGCAGGCAGGCTGCCCTGCGGGTTCTGCTGCAACGCTTCGCAGGCAAGCGCTTTGCGCTTCGCAGTCCCTGTTTTTGTGAGGCTGTGCAACCAGCCAGAGGACAGATTTCCCACGCAGCACCACAGCAGTGCAGGGGCAGGACGGAGGAAGGGAATTCCTTATGCAGGCATCTATCACCGCAGTATTTTGTTCTTGCGGTGCATCCAAGAGAGCCAGTTGCGACCTGTCGTGCCCCTTCACACTAAAAATGCTTGTTCCAGTCAACAGTTTTCACAACACTACACTCACAGTTCAGCTGAATAGTGTTTATTTCCAAAATTAAATTGGAATCATAACTCCTACCAGAACACCACTGTTACAATCAGTTCATCCTCTGTAACGAGTTTCATTCTACTTACATACCTCTCTTTGCTGAAGAGCTGGCTTTAACTGTACCTAAAATATTTGGACATTAAAAGGAACAAAATCCCAGAAATTTAAGCAGAGGTCATCTGAACAATGCTCAAAAAAAAAAATTCATTAATTACTTCCATATCACCAAAAAGCAGAAAGTCTCTCTCCTGAACAGATTCCGCACAAACACATAACTTTCAAGGAGGGAAGGGAAACTGTTCTGCTTAAAACTAGCAAATAGTACACAGAATCTCTTTAAATGCTTTAGATACAGTAAGGATTTAGTTAAAAGTTACTAGTCATTTGAGAGAGGAGTTAACAGCAACAGTATTTTGCCACAGAGCATGTAAGACCTGCAAATATTGATGCTTCATACAATCCCTAACATTATTTGGCTTGAGTAAATTCCATACAACTCATTTACTGAAAAAAAAAAACCCACATAGAAAAATGAAAACAAACCCTCCACAAAAATCTTCATCTTCCAAACTAAAAACTACTTGAAGGCACTAATGTTTCCCAAGTGCAAAAGTTAGGTAGCCGATCACTGGAGAAAAACATACCAAGACCGAGTGCGTCAACTGTTTTACTCTTATCATTTATATTAAAATATCACATTTTAAAAAATCCAAAACAAACCCAAACCAGCAGCAGCTTTCAGAACCAAGCTGAAGAACAAGCAGCAGCAGAGGAAAGCCTGTTGACTGAAGGCTGAAATCCTTAGTTCACAGGCTGGGTAAGGCAGAATGATGACTCGCTCTCAGCACAACTCCAGCTGGGAATGCAAATGCGCGTTGCTGTCTGTGAGCAGGTTTCCTAAACTGCTGTCAGTATTGACCACTCACCTACAAAAACAAAACCCCATCCACGTGACCAAAACAACCCCACACCAATCAACCACAAATACTTTCATTTGATGCGGTAACTTTTTTTGGTAAGTTCAAAGATGCCGAAGGGTGCAAGACCACGAAGAGCCAATACGAAGCTGTCCTACAGCCTTCTGTGCTCACGGTTTTCTCGCCTAGAAGCAATACCTGGAGCACACAACTGCCATAAACTGTGGCAAGACCAGGGCTTTGTATGTCAGGAAGCCAAGAGAGGAGCAGTCAGAGACAGCACCTCTCAAACTAATCTATTCTACAAGCCAGCAAACTCCCTCCGGTGCCTGAAGTTACTCATAAAGCTTGGGGACAAGTATGACATATGGAAGCTACTGCCCTTCTAGCAGCTCGCAAATAAACCCCACCTTCCTCCTCCTCTACATAAGGAAGCGCTCTAGATCACATCTGTCAACCTGAAGGATTATTACAAGTCATTAATGTTCTGCTGTTAACAGTAACTAAATTGACAGCATTTAAAAATCACAGCAAGGCAATCAGCAGTCCCTTGTCAGCATTTAAGTAGAGCTTTGAAAAATGGTGGCGTTTTTACCCACTATGACCTGAGAAGAGCAAAGTGCCACTCCACGTAAAAGCATGGACAACTCTTAATAAAAATACCCCAAAACAAATAAAAAACCCTAAAAAAAAAACCACATCCAAAGCAAACACAACCCCCTGACACACAACACAGTTGTAAGTCAAGGAAGGTGAAGATGACTACAGTGGCAGAGAAGGCCTTTAGCAGCAATCATTGCAAGTGACAGACTAAAATGAATTCCTAGAAAAATTTAAGTGTAACTCAAAAAAAAAAAAAGAGTCAGGATCTACAAGTTTCAGTACAAGGAAGTACAGCTAAGCAGAAGTGTATGTAACTGAATTTTATTCCCAGAAAAGTCAGGCCTGTGAGTCAGCCACAAGATGATGTTAGCAAAGCAAAAATGACTGCTTTGTTTCCTTCTTCTGCACACACTAATTCTCTCTCCCTCCCTCCTACATGCAGCAGGTCAAGACCTTTTTCCTTAAGTTCATCCAAGAAATGTTGAAGATTTTTAGCTTAGTCAAGAAATAAGTCATTCATTTGTATTTTATGCTAGAACAGTTTGGGTTTTGTTGTTGTTTAAAGCATTCCCTGCCAGGGAAAAAAAAAAAGGATGATCCATTACCACCCAGTAATAAGCAAACCTTATAAGCTCTAGAGCTCAGACTTTCACTATGAAAGCTGGAAAGAGTGATGACCACCTCCCTTCTCAAGTTCAACCAGGCAGCTTTTTCCAAGGCTAAATTAACAGGACAGCTACACTGGCATTACCCGTCTCAAAACCAAAGCAAAACAAAAAACAACCATATATATAAAACATTTTTCAGTGATGAGCTCGTCCTCTGCTTCTATCTCTTGAACTTCTGACTCAGATTCTGATAACCAGACCTCTTTCTAGAAAGAGCAAGCATAGTAGCACTGCTTAGATTTGATCCTGCATCTCCCTGAGTGTTCATTACAGTGTCTGACCTCAACACTACTGGAGAACTTTGCTGGGAGGAACAATCACACTCAGCTCTGTGTCAGCAGGCCATCAGGCTTCACATTCATCCTTCTCAAAACGCTGTGCCCTCCCACCTGTGCTGGAAAGCAGGAGCAAGACAGAGATGAGCAGAAGAATGCTAGAGTTCATACTATTGGAAAGGCATCTTTCCCCTCACACTGTTTTTAGAGTTTACCCTCATGTCCTCCTATGATGTTCCTATGATTTTCTTCTCCTACTTAGGAGGTCTACTCAATCCCTCAGTCTCTGGGGCTATCACCCCCCATAAGGCTTTATGCAGTAGACTCCAAATACAGACCCCAGAAACAGAAAATCCTCCCATTTCAGAGATGCCACCTTTCAGATGCACAACCACAGTCTGCACAGATGCACAACCCAAAGCTTGTGGTATAAATCTGCAGAGGAAATTCATTTCACAGTGGCAAGGTAGATAAGTTGAATGGAAAAAAATCTTAAACTGTTGTTATCCATTATCACTCTTCTCTGCTCTTAACTGTAGGAGGAGAAATAAAAGTGCTGCTAGGACTTAAAGAAGCAGATGTCAACTATGTCAGCATCTTCCTTGCCTCTTCTTGTCCCTTCACTTTTCCTCTGTAAAAATAAATACTGGAAAGGCAGCAGATACTGAGAATTCTCAAGAATCATTTTCAAAACAAAATACACTTAGAAAACTGGAGACTATATTTCTTATAAGAATTTCTATATTAAGCTCACCAAATAGTCCAAGTAAGAAGCCCTTGCATACAATGTTAGGCTTTCAGCATTCCTAAATGAAAGCTAAATAAAGAAATTCCATAAAACCTTTTCTTCAATAAACTGGTTTGCTTCTGGTCGTTCGTGTTTGTTCACCGCAAAGAAGATTGCATAGGAAAGCCAACAGTTACATGATAATGGTATAGCACAACACCAAGGAACATGACTGAAATATTCACAGTACACCACTTCAAGAAGCTATCCAAACTGTCAGAGACTCATTTAGAAGATCATTTAAGTATTCAGGAAGCACTTTTATGTCTTCAAAGCAGCATTTGCACAATCACCTTAATGATTTCCCCAAAGATCGGATATCATGTATTCCTACCAGCCACGTAACAGAATCCGAGAGGAATGTCAAAGTACAGGACAAGCAAGCAAACCCCAAGCATAATACTCAGCAAAACTAGAAATAAAAGTCAGGAAGCCTTGAGTATCAAGTCCATCTTTAGGTTTTTAAGTCATCATGGCTCTCAAACCCTGCATCAGTTTTCTCTAGATTTCTCCCCCCATTAGTTACACAGTAAAAAAGGATGATAAAATAGAATGAGCAATATTTATTCACCTCCCCAAAGAAATAAGCAGTAAGCCAGCTGGTGGAAAGCATCTGGGATGAAAGACAGCCAACTAGACCCAGTGAAGCCTATCAATGCGGAACAGTTTGACAAGCAGAATGATAGGACAAAGGTGGACAAAATTACTGTAAGGGAATGCAGATGTGCGAACAACATTCCCTTATAGTTCACACTGTATGAACTATAGGAATGTTGTTCACACAGTTGTGTTCCCTTGAACCTATGCTTTTTGGTGTTTGGTTTTTTTTCTTTTTTTAATCTAAAGCTCTGAAAAACTGTAAAGGCCAGATTAACCTTCACAGCCACAGACCACTTCTGGAATGGAAGTTTCCACACTGGGGAAGGCTGCATACAGCTACGTAATAATTCCACAGCTTCTAATACAATCACATTACAAGGAGTAAAACAAAAGTTACGCTCATGCTTATGCATTTTCCTCATATAATCAATAGGTAAAAGATGAAGCAAGCTGTACCCCTTCCTCTTACCAGTTAACCCGCCCCCCAAAAAACCCAGTTTTCTTCATAATCCGCCACTACACTAGACAGATACACGCATATATACAAACCTGTAAATATATAAATTAAAAAGAGAGATAAATTCAGAAGCATTTCTACTTCCTCTGGATCTACCAACACCTAGAAGCTTTCTTAACAAGCAAGAGGAAAAACATACCAGACCACAAACAGCTAGTAAGGTTACCAATGGACTCAAAATTCAACACATTTGGGTTTTTCATCATTTAAGACCTCTAAAATGAGTTTAAAGTACAGCTAATTAAAGTGTTCTGCTTTAGATGAAAGCACAGAACTGTTCTCCCTAAACGTATAATACATGCATCAAGTTATCTGGATTTGCATAATGAATGGTCAGAAAAGAGTTACGAGCATGCTCCCAGTTATGCAAGAATACACAGTATTTGTTAAGTACCACAGTTACCGCTGGAGAACAACTCAAAAGGAATTTTATTGGCAATACAGACAGGCTTCTATTTCTTTAAGTGTATGTTTTTTTAAAAAAAAAAAAGAAAAGAAAGTGAGGGGGAAAAAAGTCAGCAGCACACTAACAGCAGATGAGCTACTGCTCTGTGCACTTTTATGTGTATCGTGCCTCCTAAGAGGGACTTCAACACTCCATGAGACAACAAGGTACTTCAAAGAATCAAATTGCTTAATAATACTAAAAAGATATAGACCTACAACAATTTGCACAACACGTTCACAATAACCTAATAAGCAACCGGCTTATTCTGCAAAACCACTTCCAGCCAAGAGACATGTGAGGTCTACTGCTACAAAACCACTGCTACAACGCTAATACTGTGACTGCTACAGGGCTGCGTTCGCACATACAAAATCAGCTCTATGGAACCATTTCTGGGTGCCCCCCCCCAGCCAGCCTCCCCCGAACAAAGACACCAGCGGCGCTGGCAGCTCCTTAACCAACTCAGCCCGCCCGTAGGGAAACCTCCCCCCGTTTACCCGCTTCGGATCCGCCTCGCACCCCGCCACGGCCGCGCCGGCAAGCGGCGAACCGGCCCCGCCGGGCATCCTCGGGCGCTCCCGGCTGCAGCTACGGGACCCGCCGCGGTGCCCGCACAGCCGAGCGGCCCGGCCGGCTCGGTCCGGCCCGGTTCTCCCGGCCGGCAGCGGCGCCTGAGGGGCGCGGGCACCGCACGGCCGCCGCTCCGACCCGCTTCCACCCTCCGCCGCCTCAGGCCGCGGCCGCCCCCCAGCCCGGCCGACAAAGGCAACGGCTCTGGCAGCACCGGAGCCGCCCCAGCGCCGGCGGGGCGGAGCGCGACGGCCGCCGCCGGGGCTGCGCGGGCGGTGAGGGGAGGGGAAGGGAGGTGGGGCGGGGGGGGGGTGTGTGTGTTTGAACGGCGGCGCCCGGGGCCCGCCCCGCCGCGCCGCGCCTCCCGCCTCAGGTGCGCGGCGGGCAGCGGCTCCTCACCTGCGCTGCCGCCGCCCCCGCGCCGCGGCGGCCGCTGCCAGGGCCGGGCTGGAGCCGCGCAGCAGCAGTACTGCTGCCCCTCCGCCGCCGCCGCGGGTCCCCTCAGGCACCATCGCAGTGGGTCGGGACCGGGACCGGGACCGGGACCGGGACCGACTGCGCCGCCGCCGCCGCCTCCCCTCAGCCGCGCGGCGGCGGCTGCCATGGAAATCACAACCACGCCCTGATTGGTCGCGGGCCTCGATGTGTCGCGGGACGCGGTTGGGCCGGCGCTGAAGATTGACAGCTGAGGAGGCGGGGCCTGGCGGCGGGGGGCGGGGCCGGGGTCCTTAACCCCTGCGGGGGCGGCGGGAAACAGCTGGAGCGCACAGCTGGAGCGGGCGGGGCGCGCGCGCGCCCCCACAGCTGGGCGGTGGCGCCCCGTGAGCATCGCCGGATGAGCCCACGTGCACCAGCGCCCGGACAGCTGTTCCAGACATATGTTGCGGGCTGGGCACAGCTGGATCTTATCACCGCTTCCCTCGGCGGAAACACGCCGCCATTGCTGAAGAAGAACGGGGAAACGTTGGACGATACGGATATTTTAACAGGAAAAACTCGTTACGGCATGCTGCCCGCTGGCTTAGGGTTCAGAGGTCGGTCTTGCAGCTGAAACCACCCAAAACAGGCAGTCCCCGGGCCCAGGGCAAACAGGGTTTGAGTGCAGCGCTCCGACTGCCCCATAAATGGAGAGAAGCTACAGTTAAACGTTTTAATAGACGCGAGGTGCTGACAGCGCAGGACAGCGGGGAATGCCGCCTGCCGCGGAGCTCAGGTGTCCTCTGGTGTCACACACCTGTTTTGCGGCAGTGCCATGTGTCCGCCACCTGTGCGACTGTGGAAACATCTGGAACAGCGTCAGGCTGGAGCGGTAGCTCGAGCCCGAGCTGGCTTGCCGGCACTTCGCACAACTGCTCTGGGCCATGGCTGGGCCGGGCAAGGGCCACGGGGAAGTTGCAGGAGCACTTTTGTCCCTGGAGGTGTAGCTACAGCGAGCTCCATCCACGAAGAGACTCACATCTGGAGGTTACGTCAGCTCCAGGCCATCCTAACCGCTTCCTTCTCAGTGCTCTAAGCAGAAAGACGGCTTTTATCCCTAAAGAGCGGGAAAATAGGTTGAATTTGACTTGTTAACATTAACATAGTGATACGTAAAGTCTGACTCAAACGGAAAACATATTTCTTCTTTACATACAGGTGGTCTGGCCCAGCTGCCATCACCATACGGGGACAAACACCCTGTGGAAAAGCCAGAACTGCTGCAGGGTCATATCAAAGGGGATGATCTCATGGGACATCCCCCAAGTTCATGTTGCTTGCCAAAGGGGAAAAAAACCCCAAAACACAAACCCAAACCCAGCTAAAGGGATTTAACATGGTGCCAGCCCAAAATTCAGTCTGGGAAAAGCCACCTCTGCACCGAGCAGTGATGACCACCACCACCACTGATTCGGTGCCACCAGACTCGGAAAGGGCTCGGCTGGCCGGGGACACTGGGGCTGGGAGACAGCACTAGCAGCAAGACCTTGGTATAAAAAGGATGGGAACCACCGTGTGGGAGAACATCCCCTTTTAATCCGGAAAGCCCTAAATTCAGGTCTGACTCACTATCCTGTCTCCCGGAGAGCTGGTACAAACCCTGCGCGGGTGGTGAGATAACCGGCTGGGCTTTGCCGTCACCCCGGCCTCACGAGATGCGGAGCGACGGAGCCTGAGCTGACAGCGATACCGTCAGGATGCACGAATTAATCACAGCCCATTACCTCGTTTCTCATAGCCCCTGCAAAGCGCCTGTCATAAAACTTTTACGAGCCTGTCAGGCCACGGTTTCCACCGATACCGTGAGCCAACGCTCGCTGCCCAGAGAGCCGATACAGATGAGCACTTGTTCTGCCTCCCGCTTCTCCGAGGTGACGGAGGAGCATCGCTATCGAGTGGCGTGAACACGGTGTGGCTCATGCGTGTCTTATTTGCTCAGAAAATTAAGCGCAGGCAGCCATGTGAGCAGGTATCTACATGCAGGACAAGTATTTTCACGTCAGGAAAGGCTCTGCCCTGTAAGGACCAAGTTTTAAGAGTACCTAACATCCGTAAGGCTTTCAGACGTGCCCAGGGAGCTGCAGGGAGCGTAGAGAAACCAGTAGCTCCTTTCAGGTGGTAAAACTCCTTTCAAATTTCTTTTTTCTCTGACAGCTATTGACAGGGAATAAATGTCATTCGCTCCTGAATGCAGCTGGATTTGAACTAACGATTTAAAGATGAAACAGTCTGTATCCTGTTTCCAGTAAGTTTGCCTCAATCCATTAAACAGCACTTTTCAGATCGCTTTATTGGTTTTTCTTTTATGGCTTTAACTGTGACTCACGCAGATCATCCCTTTTAAAGGCTTCCAATCCGTGGCAATCAAACGGTGCCTCCGGGGGGGGGAAAAATGCCAAGGGAGAAGGGAAAAGCACAGCGCTGCTGTACGAAGCAGACGGAGCTACTGTACATAGCGGGTGCCCCACGCTGGGCCCTGCTGTAATCAGCGCTCAGCTGGGAGCTGCCGATCAAATAACCCACCGAATACTGCGTCACGCAAAGTCTCGGTACACACAGAGCGTAACTCTGGGCCGTGAAGGCGCTGTTGCCGGTGGATAAACACTACGAGAAGCAACGGCGCTTAATTGCTCATCATTTGACAGCCGCATCTTCTGTGGCTCTGGCTGGCCAGAACTTGCTCTGTTTTCTACCTTAAAGCTGGGAAATAATTCCCTCTCGCCGGGGCTCAGCCGCATGCATGGGGTGAAGGATGAGCCCGGGACCGAAGCCGATGCTCGGTGGGGAGCGGGGCCGGTGCTGCAGGACCACAGCCCGGGGTTTGCGGAGCTCCGAAAGAAACAGAAGCGAGTCCTGGCGGCTGTGCCCGCTTTGTGCCCGCTTTTCCCTCGGCAGCAGCACGGCTTACGGTTGTTCCCAGGCTTTAAGCTCTAAGAGTGTGTCTGGGACCGCTGGTGGGAGGAGGAGGAGGGAAGAGCAGCCTTGAGTCCTGAAAGGTGGTGCTATTTAGGCGCCCACATTAAACTTTTTTTCCATGTTAGTTCCAAACGTGAGCCAGAACATAAACCAACCTTTTTCTGCAAATCACTGCTATGGCAGAGACCAAGTTGGACATCATCACCTGGAGGGACCGAGCTCGGTGGCTGCATCCGCACTGCCTCCACACATCGGGTCCAGGGCACATCAGAGGGGACACGGAGGAGCCAGGAGCCACCCTGCACAGCCTCAGACAACGCGGACCGTCACAGATCCAGCAGCAGTGACAGATTTTTGCTGCCTGACACTCGTACCAAGGCCTGCCCGGTGAGCAGCAGCTTTCTGACCACATCATACAAGTTGCTGGGCCAACACACGAGCAAGCGAAGTCCCCAGCGACGCTGCCCTGGCCTCTGCTAGCTGGAGGTCTGGCACATTCAGAGACAAAAATGGGTCTTTTTTTTTTTTTTTCCCCCTCCCTGGACTTCCAAAACAATGCTTTTCCTGACACCAACTCCACTCCAAAAGTATTCCTGAATTCAATTCCAGTTTGATGTTTAGTGGCAAGAGAAAGCTTGCTAGTCCAGATATCCTGACCCTCATCCAGGAGTATTTTACCTTAATTCCACCTTCCCAATCCTAAGAATGCAAAGAATTTCTCTCTGGCTCTACCCAGCTCGTTCCGCACCCGGAGCAAGGAGAGCTGTGCTTGCTGGCTTAGGCACATTCTTGCCAGAACTGTTAAATATTATTCTTTTTCCTCGAATGCCTCAGCAGGGATTGCACAACCCAGCTTTTCGCTGGCTGTCTCGCACGGGGAGGATCTCTCCATTGGGGAGGATCTCTCCATCGCCGAGAGAGGCAGATGGAGGAGGGTTGGTGCTTGTTGTTTTCATCCCCACGCTCGCTAAAGGCGGTTTTGAAAGCCAGAGGCGTGAGAGGCTCAGCTGTCCCTTCTACCTTGAAAAAAATCTCCGTTATAGAAGGATACGTATGGATAGATCCATTACAGAAGGAACAGAGGGATTTGGAGGAGGATACCGACATGGTAAAGCACAAAGCAACTGGGTTGGATTTCAGCTTGTCCTGTGCATCTGGGAAATTCATTTGGCCTTTAGGTAGAATTAATTCAGAAATCCCAAGCCCGGCTTGTGCCGGTGCTGTCTCACAGCCCCGAGCGCGGCTGGGCATCCTTCCTCCCCCAAGCAACCCCGCTTAAGTGCTTAGTTGGCGCCGTGTCAAAGGCAGGCTTAAGTCAATCCTGTTATCTCTGCCTTTACGAATACAAACAAACTGCCCTCTGACTGCAGGGTGGGGGGCAAAAGGATGGACTTAACACCTTACTGACAAACTAAACTGCCGGTAGTTAAACCAGCACGGACCTCAAGCCCTCGGAGGGTGCCTTGGCCAGGGGAGGACCACGGGGAAGCATCCCTCTCCACATCCCAGCTTCTGAGGTGCCCTAACTTTATCTTGGGCTGAGGGTTATTCCAGACCCCCGAAGCAGGGGCAGGGGACGGGAATACCCTGCTCCTGGCTGCGCATCACGGCAGGACGGGGAGCAACGGGGCGGCTGGCACCCAGCACCGCAGATGGATCCCAGCGGTGTCTGTAAGTGCAGACTGCTCCAAAAAACCTCAACTTGGACGTTCAGGGAAGACTTACGATCCCTGGAGGAGGAGAACATCCAAGGGCTGTGTTCACGGGCCTCTGAGTTTAGGGAAAACAGGCCCCATAAAGACATTAAGCTGATGACATTCCTCTGCATCCCCTCACAGCAGGAGAATACGCTGTTTCTGCTGAATAGATGTTTCTGCACCCAGAATCACGCCTTGCACTGAACGCAGTCTGTCTTACCAGCAGAGCAGACCTGTCAGCTGCGAACCCAGCGAGGATGCTGTTTAACTTGGAAGGATGCTAATGTCTCTCTCTCTGCATTTCCCAGAGGCACGCTCATTTTTATTGCTTTTCTCTGCTACCGATATTATTTTTCTGGCCCGGCTGCCTCGCATATCGATCATCTTAGCAGCGCAAAGGTTGCCCCAGGGGATGCCGGAGCAGACGTGGTACGTGCACCGATGGGCTGGGGCACCGCTGGGCATTTTCGATAGGCACGCAATTTGTATTTCACAGCCAAAGCCAGGAAAACGAAGCCCTGGGAATCACTGCGGGACCAGAAAGGTGCCGTTCTCTGTGTTTGCCTGCAAAAAGCCTCAGCTGCCAGCACAGGGATCCATCTAACCTGC
The DNA here is from genome assembly GCA_017639485.1 of Pluvialis apricaria. Classification (NCBI taxonomy): domain Eukaryota; kingdom Metazoa; phylum Chordata; class Aves; order Charadriiformes; family Charadriidae; genus Pluvialis; species Pluvialis apricaria. Next base: position 6,976,736 of record CM030024.1, read on the forward strand.
ACACACAGCATCACAGAACCATAGAATGGTTTAGGTTGGAAGGGACCTTGAAGATCACTGAGTTCCTGGGCAGGGACACCTCCCACCAGCCCAGGGTGCTCCAAGCCCCGTCCAACCCGGCCTTGAACACCTCCAGGGATGGGGCAGCCACAGCTTCTCTGGGCAACCTGCGCCAGGGGCTCACCACCCTCAGAGTGAAAAATTTCTTCCTAATATCTAATCTAAATCTGCCCTCTTCCAGTTTGAAGCCGTTCCCCCTCGTCCTATCACTACATGCCCCAGTAAAAAGTCCTTCCCCAGCTCTCCTGTAGGCCCCCTTCAGATACTGGAAGGCCACAATAAGGTCTCCCTGGAGCCTTCTCTTCTCCAGGCTGAACACCCCCAACTCTCTCAGCCTGTCCCCATAGGAGAGGTGCTCCAGCCCTCGGATCATCTTTGTGGCCTCCTCTGGACCCACTCCAACAGGTCCATATCTTTCCTATGTTGGGGGCTCCAGAGCTGGACGCAGTATTTCAGGTGGGGTCTCACGAGAGTGGAGCAGAGGGGCAGAATCCCCTCTCTTGCCCTGCCGGCCACACTTCTGATGCAGCCCAGGATGCGGTTGGCCTTCTGGGCTGCGATCGCACATTGCTGGCTCATGTTGAGCTTCTCATCAATCAGCACCCCCGGGTCCTTCTCCTCAGGGCTGCTCTCGATCATCCTTGTGCGTAGCCTGAAAGCATCACTCCTCTACCCCCGGCTTTGCCCCAGGTGCACAGCAGTGGTCCCCTGCGTCTTGCAGGGCACGGACTCATCCTGCTCTTCCAACCCACTCTCACCCATCCCATGTTGCAGCTGCACGTACCTGCCAGGAAAGATACTGGCCTGACAATAGAAAACCTCAGCTCGCATCCCGCGGGAGGGCAAAGCGTGACTCGTCGGATGTGGTTACACTTCAAACACGTTTTGCACTGGCTCAGTCCACTGCCGGAGGTCCAGGCCGGGGGTCTGGGCACAGCTGCGGAGCCAGACCCCCCCCCGGCTCACATCACCAGGGTGCTGCAGCCCCCAGACACCCACCTCCCCACCAGCTCCAGCCCCAGCTCTGACCCCTTATTTCCTGAGTCCCAGCAGGGCCACGCTCCATCACCAAGCAGGGCTGGCTTTTCTGCTGCAACCACCCTTCCAGGAGGATTTAAACTCAAATTATCAGTCAGGAGAACATGGACCTTTCTTTAGGTAGCTGCAACCCAACCTTAACCCGCTTGCAGCCCAGAGAGGAATGAGACGGTTTCTGCTCCGATCCTGTAAAGCAGCTCTTCATGATAAATAGCTCCATATTCCCCCGTCTCTGTCTGATCTCGTGTCTGCTGCTTTAGAAATGTGACAGCTGAGAATTGATCTTCCCACGTGCCTGGAGAAATAATTACTGGGCTAGGAATATCTCCGTGCAGCCCTCGTCCCTGCTCTCGCAGGCGAGGCGTTTCAGGCATCAGATGTATTTATTTCACAGGGAGATTTTTTCCCCAGCTGTAGGAGCCTCCGGAGGTGCAGAGTCCTCGGGTTTTTCCAGCTGGTAGGCAGCCCCAGCCATCCAATAAATACAGAAGTAGCTGTTTTTCCAGTCACAGTGCAGGAGTGAATACTCTCCTCTTTTACATTTATAGGCATCTTCCCGTGTTCTTGGCTTGCAGACAGCTGCCTATGTGGCACGATGGACGTGCGCAGGCGGAGAACTCGTCTCCAACATGGGAACATCTGAGAACAAGCCATTGCCTAATTCCTTCCCCTCCTTTAGGTTCCCCTAAAAAAAAAACAATTAAAAAAAAAAATCCAATATCACCGAGACTGGCTAAGCCGGAGCTCTTACAGAGTCTCAGCTGACCACTACCACGCTGCTGAAGGCGTTTGCTTTGAGTGGTGTGCGATGCTCTCGGCTGCTTGCCCTGCATGGCTGGTCACGGGGGCAGGAGCGAAGCGTTGAGCTTTCGTCCACCAGCGAGGAGCGATGCTCCTCAGAGCCCCGTCGCACCCGCACAGCCCATCCTCAGCACATTCCTTCATCACATCCACGGGCATCCACCTGGGAAAGCATCGCCGGCAGCACGCCAACCCTTAACAGGAGAGGGATAAGCTATTTCTTGCGGGACTTGTCCCGTGAAGTTTAAATCGCTGAAAATACCCAGCAGTTTGCAGGATTAAGTCCTGAGTGTGTAAAGCATGTGTGGCGGCCACTTAACAAGCTAAATATCCATTAGTTTCTTTATAATGCCAGTGATACAAGAAATTATCTATCTCATCTGTGTCTGGAAAACAGCACAAGGAGGGGAAAGAGCAGCTCTCAAACCTCAGCACCTAAAAAAATAACAACCGAAAACCCCACTGCCAAAGACACAGAGCTCTGCTTGCACCGGATCAAAGGCTTTCAGTCCCTCAGGTGCAGTGAGACATCAGTGAAATCGCCTCGGCCGCACGCGCCGTGCCCGGGCAGTTGGCTACGATCCACGCGGTGAGCTTCTCCAGGGCAGGATGGCTCGCTGACACTTGGCTCTTGCGAACACAGCAGTTCCGAAAACGAAAAATACCCCGTCGTCTGAACACGTTGGCATCTCCACCAGGCACAAGGCGCGGGCGTTTTGAAAGCAGCGACTGCACAGCGAGCGCCCAGCGGGTCCGTCACTCGTCCCTTGGTTAGCTGGCCAGCTTGCAAGGAGCTGCAGGAGTGTAAACGGTTCTGTGATTCTATAAGGAACATCACTAACGCTGCTAATGAAATCAGACATGGTGCAGCCCTTCTCTTTGGGTTTCTTACAAGCCGTGTTAAAATTCACACTGTTAAAGATCAGACAAGGCAGGATTTAAATCCCATCCCCACCATGGTTTCTTGTTCCAGGCTTGCAGCATTTTCGTCATCCCCTGCCTCCTTTGTGGTTGAGCTTCATTTGTCACCTAAAAGAAACTGAATTAAACCCTAATTTCCCCTCCACGGGGGCCGTCGTGCGGCCCCGCTGCTCTCAGGCCCATCACCAGCAAGCGTCGGTTCAGCCATTGGATTCCTGGGGCAGATGAGGAGGGTAATGCGATGCCCTAGAAAAAGAATAAATAAAATCCCATTGCTTTTGGGGACAGGCTCCTTTGCTGGATCCAGCACCCTTCCCTGGCTGTGGTTTTCCCCTATGTGCAGTAGCTGAATAGCTCAGTCCGGGGTGTTGCTTGAAAAAACTTGTTTTAGACCCATTCTTTTTATTCCTAAGGCTGTAACTTTTGGTCTTGAGTGAGGCACATTGTGAAACGGGTGAAGCCTGAGCCCCCGACCAAAGTGGGAGATGGGTAAATAGGGGAGGGAGGAGCGGTACCTTCTGCAGAGCTCCCTCACCTTGTTTGGCTTCCATCAATCATTTATTTTTACGGTGGCCTTTTGAAACGGGAACGCGGCATTTAACCCTTTCCCGGAGCTCGCTGAGCCGCTGCTGGGTTTGCTACAGGCAGGGAAATAGCCCTAATTGAGAACAGAGGAGGCACCTTCATTAGAGAGCTGATGGGAACGGTGAGACCCAACTGAGACCCTGAGGGTGTGAAGACATCTGAAATCTGCACACACCCCCCAAAAAATGGCCCGTATGAAGCTACAACTCAACTGTAGACAAACTACGAAATCCAGACCTGCTTTCTCCCCGTCCCCAGCTCTAACCACCGGATAATATCCCCCTCAACTATAAAACAGATGTTGAATTAGAAAAGCAGTACAGAGAAGAATAAAATGCACCAAAGAAATCATCTAGTGAAGCTCTGCCCCTTCACGTGAAAAACCTGGCGCACAAAAAAACCTAATATATATTTTTTTTTTTTCCCCTTAAGAAAACCAAAATTACACCAGCAGAGGCAAAAATTGAACTCATCTTCCTGCAATAGTACTTTTCAATCAATAGAAGAGAGCAATTATCAATACTCCGATTTTCCAGACTGGGATGGAGAGAAAGAGAACAGGAACGGCAAAAATGAGGACTCGCTCAGCCCATGCTGCTTCCAACACCCCCCACACGGCTTCTCCGTTATTTCCAAATAGATGAAATAGATAATTTACAGTGAGCGCTAAACACCGTTCAACCTATTGCCATAGGAACCTGCTGAATTCTGTAGGTGTCTTCCTCAGTACTAACTTCTTCGTGTTCTCTTGCATTCAGTCCTATAGGAATATTCCTATTTCTTGTTTTCCTAAGGAAAAAACAAGACTTTCTCTGCCAGAAACGGTGCCGAAAGGGCAGAACTCCCCAGCCAACGTGCTGATGACGCTTGTAAAACGGAATAAGAAGCTTTCTTCACCCCTGTGGCTGGCGAGAAGCTTTTGCCCTTAGATCAGGGCTTTCAATTCCAAATACTTTAGGTTCCTTTGGGCAGAAATCCCTGCCCTGCTCTGCAGACAGCCTCTGACTAACCCCAGGCAGATGGAAAGCTGTTGGTTTGGTTTTTTTTTTTTTTTTCTTTGTGTGTGGATGCATCCACAGCTCATTGCACAGACTCGCTGAAACCAAGCAAGGACGGTAGCAAACCATCGGGGGGGGGGACCCAGATCTGCAGTGTGCCACCTCAAAAATCAGCCGTGCCCGTACGAGCGACCTCCCCACGCCGGCCTGGGGTGAAAGGCAGCTCCCTCCTCCCCGGCAAAGCGCCGACCTGCAGCCGCCAGCACCAGCAATACGCAATCCCATTTACCTGCACGGAGCCCTAATGCAAGGACACGAGGAACTCATCCTGCGTTGCCTAAAATGCATTTTTGTGTGTGTGTGTATATATATATATATGTATGTGCATTTTTTATATATATATATATATATATGTATATGTATGTACTGGAACAGGCTCCCCAGGGAGGTGGTCATGGCACCAACGCTGTCAGAGTTCAAGGAGCATCTGGACGATGCTCTCAGTCATATGGTTTAGTTTTAAGTAGTCCTGCGAGGAGCAGGGAGTTGGACCGGATGATCCTCATGGGTCCCTTCCAACTTGAGATATTCTATGGTTCTATATACTCATTTGTGTACAAGTATATGAATTTCTGCCGCAGTCTGTGTTTGGGGGGGCCGCCTTGGCTGGCTGCCGGGCGCCCACCCAGCCGCTCTCTCACTCCGCCCCCCTCAACCGGACACGGGAGAACATAAGATGAGAAAAAAGCTTGTAGGTTGAAATAAAGACAAGAGATGCCCCATGGCCACCAAACGGCCGCTCCGGCGGCCGCAGGAGCACCCCAGCCATGGCGTCGGGTGACGCAGCCCCTCCACCGCCTGCGTTGCCCCACAATTTGAATTTCCGAAAATTGTCCGACAAGTGCCGTTTACCAGCACAGCATCGATGCAAACCGGCGGGGACACAAGCGAGGCAGCGCCGCTATTTCTCCTCCAGTGACTAAGAAAATGTGACTATGCGATCAACCCTCATGAATGCGTTCGGGGCAGCCTGCCAGTGCCTGCATTTGATTTCTTGCCTAAACTCCAGCCAGCTTAACGCAACATCAGCTTGGAAGCCATAAAACACGAGACAAACAATGTAAATCAATGCGACCAGCAAAATTTAACAGGAAACAGGCTGTGCTCTCTATTTTCTGGATGGGAGAGCAGCTGGCCGGCGCAGCCACGATTACCTCCGCAAGTCCTTGCACCCATTTGCTTATTCGCAAGCAGGGAAAAGGGAGCTGAAAGCCGATTTCATGTAATGTGGGGTTTGGTATAAATCAATTGTATGTGACTTCAAATTGGACAAAAGACGGAAAAGTCACAAAAAGAAAACAGATGATATAATACTATTAAACTAAAAGACTGGAGAGAAAGCGAGTAGCAGGATGAAACTGATGTCTGGAGATGTTGGGATTTACTGCTTATCTAAGGACTGGCAGCCGGGCAGCGGCATACATCGCCGCAGGAGTTAATGTCTGTACCGTGGAGCTACAAATAACGGCACTTAACACCTCTCGGGGGTATTTTAAGGCAGGCAACACAGCCGGCAGAAAGCTCTGTGTCGCTTCTCCCTCCAGCAGATGTATTCTCATCTCATCGCCGTGGTCAGTGCGATGCTGGAGGGTCTCAGCTGCGCGGACCAACGGCACCCGGTGCGTCGGCCCCACGGGGCTGCAAACGATAACAGGGATAAAGCCGAAACGTGCCGTGGGAAGGCCGGGAGCCAAGCGCCGAGCTCGCAGGAGGACAGGACTTGAGACAGCTGTTGGGGTCTGCTCACAAAGCGCCCGGCTGATGTAACCCCTCTCACAGCCCGATCAAAGTCCACTGAAATCCATTTCCATTCATTTCCCCCCCTCCATTCCCCTTACAGAGCTGCTGCAGAACCCCGGCAGCAGCGCCTGCTCGGTGCTGCGTCTCCCCGCAGGATAACGCCACGATAACACTGCTAACACCGTCACACCTCCGAAACCGCAAGCCCAAATGGGGTTTCGCCAAAACCAGCCACTACCCCGGGGTCCGACCTGCCTCGTGGAAACACATCCCGCTCATCTCCCGATCCAAGCGACGCAACCCCCCCCCCCCAACTCACGGCACTGCTGAATTTCACCTTTTTAGACTTAAATAGGTGATTCTGGTTCCCATGGGCAGCGAGGGCCGGCTCCGGGCAGACCCCGTCCTTCCCACCACAGCCACTGACCGCCGAAGGGATCACAAATATTTGAAGAAAGGCTCAGCCCGGAGTCGGAGCCTGATTTCGGACAGATCGGGAGGATCTCCACACGGCGAGAGGCGGCTCAGGACACGCATCGGGTCTTTGGTGATCTCTTCCCACCAGCTGCTATTTCTTCCCCACCCGCTTTTATAGGAGCCTGATAGCTCCCATTGGCTCCAGGCACACTTATTATAGTGACTACTATGACCCATTTAAATTGCGTTAAATAATTTCTCAGTTCATTGTCCTGCAGAGATTAGTTACATATAAGCATATTTTAATGATTAACTATTGGGCTCTGCTGAGGCCCCAGCAAAAAAATGCAGAACCCGCAGCCTCCCTCCGTCGCTCCCTCCCCTCCTGCCAGCTCCCCATCACTATCCCCATCGCGCTCCTTCATCACCAGTCTCGCAATATTTATGGTTTTCCTCGGATCCTCCGCTCCTGGCCTGATACAACCAGCTCAGCTGGCACGGGAGGGGAGGCTCCAGCTCCCGGAGCTGCAGAAATGCTGGGAAAAGCTCAAACCCTTGCGTTCAAAGAGGAAGAAGCAACATTTGGAGGTTAAATCATGAAGAAGCAGCGTTTGTAGAGTCAATCAGAGTTTTGGACTGAATTGCAGGCTTTCTTGGTGTATTGGTAACTAGAGAGCAGCTGGAGCCCACGGCCCGACCTCGCTCTCCATGTCCCTGATGAAGCCCAGGGAGATGCTGTGGGTGGTGGTGAAGTGAGCTGGGACAGGAGCCAGGGTCCGTGCAGAACCTGCCCGGCATGTGCCTGATGCCAGCTGCGGTCCTTGCTCCGGGCATCTCTTCCCACACAGAGCTGCATGGCCATGGCTCCAGCAGCAGGGGAACTGGGGGCTGGATTTACCTTTCGAGCCACCCATGGCATCCGTGCACAAGGAAAATAAGTAAGAAAGCAGCGAATTCTTGTCCTTACACGCACAGACCCCTGTTCACAGCATCCCAGACTGGTGGGGGTTGGAAGGGCCCTCTGGAGCTCCCCCAGTCCAACCCCCTGCCAGAGCAGGGTCACCTCCAGCAGTGGCACAGGACGGCGTCCAGGCGGGTTTGGGATGGCTCCAGAGTGGGAGACTCCCTCACCTCTCTGGGCAGCTGTGCCACTGCTCTGCCACCCGCACAGGGAAGGAGTCCCTCCTCAGGTTGAGATGGGACTTCCTATAGTCAAGTTTGTGCCCGTTCCCTCTTGTCCTGTCACTGGGCACCACTGAAAAAAGACTTTTCCATCCCCCTGGCACCCTCCCTTTGAGTATTTATAAGTATTGATAAGATCCCCCCTCAGTCGTCTTTTCTCCAGACTAAAAAGCCCCAAGGCCCTCAGCCTTTCCTCATAAGAAAGATGCTCCAATCCCCTCATCATCTCCGTAGCCCTTTGCTGGACCCTCTCCAGCAGTTCCCTGTCCTTCCTGACCCGGGGAGCCCAGAACTGCACACAGTGCTCCAGATGTGGCCTCACCAGGGCAGGGCAGAGGGGGAGGATGATCTCCCTCGACCCGCCGGCCACTGTTCCAGCAGCCCCTGCTTCTGCACCCACCTCTGCAGAGCAAAGCCTCACCTGGGCAAAGCACACCAACCCTGCGCCACAAGCCCGAAGACAATAAAACGCATTTCACCAGGATAACATTGGACACTCATACGCTGCCCATCCCACCTCGTCCCACCAAACCTGGTGGCTTCCGAGATGGGGCAGCAACAATCCTGCTGCGGGCCCCCGGCACAGATGGGACAACCCCAGCACCACGCAGGGACGAGTTACACCCGGACAGCCTCCACCAGTTTTTTGGAGCCGGAGGAGCATTTTAGGGCTGTTTCCAGTGTGACACCCGCAGCGTTCGAGCCACCTTCTCCAGTTTCTTCAGCCACCGGGGTCTCACCTGAGGCGGTGACACACTGGCACGGGGTCCCATCCCACTTGGAGCAGCCCCACGGGGCTGGGAAAGAGGCAACTTTCCGCTGAGCCCACGCCTGGGGGCGGGACGTTGCACAGGAAAAGGGAAAATGTTTAAATTGGCCTGAAACGGCCCATTTCCACCCCCGGCCCATTCACGGACGCTGCGGCATGGGTAGCCGGGAGCAGCAGCGTTTGGGGGGTGTTACGGGCTTTGCTGGGCGATGAAGGAGCAAACCCACTGGGAGGAGGCAGTTGGATCCCGTTAGGTTTCGAGTGGGTGTTTTCGGTGCTTCCTTTTCCCTCCCGCCCGGACGTCCTCCGGCCGCTGCACCCCAAGGAATCCTTTCGTACTGCCTTTCCACAGCATTTTCTAAGGAAATTGATGAACAATAAATCCAAAAGGGGAAAAAAAAAACCCAAAACCCAACCCCACCTTTGCAGATGAATTTGAAGAGTATAAAAAAGGGCAATCGTGTCTTGAAATGATACGGCAGCGGATTGAAATTTAATGCTGCAGCTGGTGAGGCTGGGAAGGGACCGGTCCGGAGCCGGCCTGGGATGGGGGAACGGGGCTCAGCCAAGGAAGGTGGCACCAACCACCTTCCCACTGGGACAAGGGACATCAGGTGCCCGATGCATCGGGATGGGGACCGCGATGCCACCTGTAGAGGCATCAGAGTGCTTGTCCTGCACGTTTCCCCCAACCCCCTCTGCTTTCTGTCCACCCACGACATTTCCGAGCTCACCGTCTATCGCTGTGTATCGCTGTGCTGTCCCGGGGCAGTCAGATCACTGAACACATCTAATTCACCGAGAAAAAAAAAAAAAAAAAGCAATTTGAATGAGGCGATGAGCCTCCAGCAGGTGTGAGCGCAGATGTCGGAACCACGGCTGCCGATAAAAGACCCCAAGTTCATCCCGGCTGACGCTCTCCCTCCCTGACGGGCAGCACAGGCAGCAGTAAACTTGAAGGTCCTTTTAGACCTGGCAAAAATATCTCCAGTCCAACAGAGAGCTTCTTTTTTAAATCCTTTAGCACGTCTCCAGGGGTTAACTTTCACTATATATATAAATTTATGCATATATAAAGTGTGGGAAGAGCTGGGAGAGCACCCCCCAACATGTTCACTACTGAGCTGGATAATTTCAACAGCTCAGACTTTCTATTTTTGGATGCCTTTTTCCCCCGACGGAGTCTGGTCTGTAACACACGGGATTTGCTCCCCGAACCGACATCCCGCGACGGAGGAGCCCCAGGGGCGAGACGCGAGGTCGGGGAGCGGGGCTGGCTCTGCCGCCCCGAGACATCCACGGCTTTTGGTGGAGGAGCGACGGGCGAGCGCTTGGGGTGAAGGGGATGGTTTATCCCAGCGGAATCCCGAGGGCAGCACAGGGGCTGGGGATGGGCAGAGCCCTCCTGGGACGGAGCGCAGCTCACCGCTGGGGCAGGGGGTTTAATCTTGGGTTTAACATCCCCTTCTCCGTCGCCGATGCTCTGCAGACCCCACAGCCCATCCCCGGGGGAAGAGGTTGGGTTAATCGCCCGCTCAGGGGATGGCTGACCCCATCCAGCACCCCGACCTCGTCATGGAAACCTCTGGGGTAGCAAATCGCTGGGTAAAGCAAACCTTTACCCTTAATTTCATGTAAACACCGCAGGAGTCAGAGACTGAGGCTGGGACAGAGCCCAGCGAGAAACCGCTCCTCCGCCGTGAGGGCACAGCACAGCAAATGCTCCAGGGGAGCTGCAAAAGCACCCCGAGCTGCGGGAGCAGCAGCCGACGTGTATTTTAGGTCTGTATCTTTTGAGAGGAAAAAGCCAACCAGTGCGTAAGAGCAAACCCAGCAGGAGGAATCGCCCTCCTGAAAACACAAACGTACCACGTCCCTGACGCGCTGCAGCAGCCCAATGCCAACGGGAGCAGCGGTGAAGATGCCCGGTTACTCGTTTCCAGCTGGGACCGATGGTTTGAGCTCATCCCCGTCCCTCCGGCTCCGATATCGCAGGTGAAAGCCCCGCTCCACAGCCCCGCTGCGGCCCCGGCTCACGTTAGACATCACCGTCCTGCAGCCGCATCTGGCTGGGAAGCGATGGAGTGATGGGGCGTCCATGACCATGCTGTCCTCCTGTCCCCAGAGAGAGCAACAGTGGGGATTTTTTTGGGGTGAGAGGTGGAGGACTTTGCAAAACAGCTGTGTTCAGTGCGGGTTTTTTTTCTTTTTTCTTTTTTTTTTTTTTCCTCCTTCCTTTTTTTAAATGAACAATGAAGTTTCTGCCTGGCCCCATAAAAGAAAAGGGCCGGGTGATTCCTGCCAGCTTTTCTCCCGCAGCTCGGCAGGGCACCGAGCGGGAGCCCGGTGGGGCCCAGCGCTAATTGCACACAGCGGGCCGGGCGGTGAAGCTGCCCGTTAGAGGGAGAACGAGGGGTGGGATGCACAAACAAAGGCTTTAAACCACCGCGGCACAGTGAGCCCTCACGCTCAGCGCCGAAGCCCATCCGAAGTGACTGAAGACACCGGTGCCACCGCCATCCTCCTGCGCCCAGACACCGCTGTGCCAGCAGCCTCCAGCGCCGGCTGGGAACAGGGAAAGGGTAAAATAAACCCGAGTATTCAATAACTCCTCAAAACCTGCGAGGGCGAGGGAGAGCTGTGCCACGGCCAGACCTGGGTGGCTGCATAAAAGTGCACCATCAGCACCGCTTCGCAGGTGGCTGTGAGAAAAAGCCCCCACGGCGGGTTTGGCTGTGGGAAAAAGTGAATCTTGGAGAGAGATCTCGGTGCCGGGCGTCCTCGGTGCCCCCGGGAAGCGCGTCCCCCACCTGCCTCGCCGTGACGTGGCGGAGGCGCTGGCAAGAGCCATTCGGAGGATGCTCTTTAATCCCCCGTGTACTCGGCCCCGCTGGGACTGTGCGCAGCGTCCCCCAGCCCTCCCTGCAGCTCCCTTCCCAGCTTTCCTATTTGCATCAAGTCCTTCCCGATGATTTTTTTTTGGCCTTCCCATCTCGTTTCAGATGTTCTCTCACCCCGTTTGGCTGATTCTCAGGCTGGCTTTATTTTAATTATCTTTAAACTTTAACAGCATCTCAGCTACCTTTGATGGTTGTTTTTATAAACACTAAAGTTAATAAAATAAAGATCCTTAATGCAGAGGGAAATTAATTTAAGCAACATGTGCAGGGAGACTCCCGCTCGTGGCAAGCGAAGATTCTTGGGGCTTAACAAACGTTTCCTAAGTGCTCGCTGCATTTTAGTTGTGCTTTGGCTGCAGCTCTGATTTTTTTTTCAGCACAAGCATTTCTTTTTGCTCAATAAAAACTTTGCAGCAGGATTTCTTTCTGTGGGAACAGAAAATATTTTCTCTGTCAACGTCTGCGGCAGCTCCAACCTAAACAAGGCTGCCATCGACTCCCTCCAGGACGCTGGCCGGGTCCCAAACTGCGCCTCCACAGCAGCCCTTTGGAAAGGGGGCTAACGTGACCTTCCTCTCTCCGGGAAGGTTATAAAACATCACTTGTGGTTTTAAAGGGGGCTTTGGGCTTCTTGAGAGCACTCCCTGGGCTCGTCTGGGGGGTGTGGGGAGGTTTGGATGCATCCAAGCTGCTGTTGAAATAGTTTAAAGAGCTTTAACACCCCAAGGACAACCAAGTTCCCTGCCTGCCTCGACCCAACCCCCCTCTCCTTTCACAGGATCGCACCCGGGAACAGAGATCCCAATCCCCGACCTCGCACTGCGGCACTGGGAGGGCTGGGATATCAAACTGGTGGTGAGGAACCAGTGGCCTCAGGGCAGGATCTCGCCGCCCAGATGAAGGCATCGCTCTCACGGGCGAGGAAGAGGCACGACGCTCATTTTGGTACTCACCGCTCATTCGTCTCTTGGTGGCTTTCCAGCTGCCTGCTCCCTGCCCCGCTCTTCCCACATCCCTCCCCATGTCCCCAACATCAGCTCTACTGCTGCGTTCACTTCGGGACGCAAACTGGGTCTTCCCTACCAACACCAACACCTCGCTGACGCAGAAAGGTCAGTTTTGGTGTCCCCAGGTTGCCCTTTGCAAACTCTCCCGCTGGGATAACACCAAGCGCTGCCCTCCCCACGTTCTCCTGGAGTCATGGGATGCTCCTGCGCGTGTTCCTGTCACACCACCGAGGTCAGGAGAGCAACGTCCACGTACGCCAGCTACAGGATCTGCTCCCACAACTGTACTTTAAACCCAAGAGGAACCTGTGTAATTTCGGTTTCCTGCACAAACATGACCCTCTGATCGCCATTAAATAAACCGAATGAACCGCTCCTCCGGACAGCGCGGCTTTCCCCTGCTGAAGGGGACACAGCCACCGGCCCCGTGAGGTCAGCGTGCCGGCGCTTGGCAGCCCACCCGCAAGAGGACGCTTTTTCTTTGGCTTCACGGCTCAGCCCCATCCTCAGACTTGACCTTGTGCCCAATTCCAGAGCACAAATGTTTTCATTAGAAAGTCATTTCATCACGCAGTTCAGCTCCCCGTTACCGCTGCCACAAGCGATGCGCGGCGCACGCAGGACACCTTCCTGGTGGGGCAATTCCCAACGGCACAAGGCTGTGAAGTCTGGCAACTCCTCGCCCTACGAAATTCCTAACTCGACTCCCTCTAACGAACGACCTCCAAGCGTTCACCGCAGATATGCGAGTACGCGGTCACATCGGGACTGCCGGGGAGAGGGGACAGTCCCCGCTGGGAGCAGAGACTGCCAGCACGGCGGCCACCCGCGTGTCCAGGACGGGACCACGGTCACAGCAGTGCCGGGACGCCCACACGTGGGTCTTAAAGCACAGGGAAAGCCGAGGGCTGCAGCCTCCTCATCAGCTCCTTAGCTGTTAGCAAACAAGACTCGTTTATCCCTCAGGGTGCACAAAAAACGTTAAACAAGCTCTCGGGCAGCGCTCCTGGTGATAGCCTCGCGGTGAGCCCCGAGTGACAGCCTGGTCCGATCCCTCACCTCGGGGTCCCGAGGGCTTTGGGGGAAAACATAATGGCCTTTGGCCAAAGAAGAAATCAAGGCGGAGAGAAGAGAAACGCTTCCCCGAGGCCACAGGCCGGTGGCAGAGCCGGCATTTGCTGACTGAGTCTGGCTCCAACACCACCACGGAGCTCAGCTCTCCTTCCGCTGGGCGGGTGGTGTTGGAGACGGAGGGAAAGCTCTTGAGGTGGCAAACGCCGACACTGGGATGCAGCCCCCTCTCCGCCTGCACCTCGCTACCCAGCGCTGCTCCATCCCACCGTCCCCGGGCATCTCCCACGGACAGACAGACACCGTCCGTCCTGCCACGCCGGCTCCCCGCTCCGCATCTTCCACCCCAGCGCTGCTCTTCTGTGGGAAAGGAAATACATCTCTAAGGACAAAGAACTGACCGCTGGGAACAGCGGGAGCTGAGTTTTAGTCCCTGCCTGGTCACCATCTCGTCCTAAAAGGATGGTAGTTGTCGCTCAGATTTCAACTTTATTTTTGTGGGTCAGAGCAGGGAGAGGCGGCCGCTGCTGTCTGCCGGGTGGATAACTTGTGAGCATCGCCCGCCTGCGCTGGAGAGGAGTCAACTGAGATATTTCCACGCGTCCTTCTCAATTACCAGGAACATTTCATAACCACAGATGTTCTTATCAGTGAGGCAAAGCTCACAGGGGGAGACGCTATCTGTTATTTAGACCAACCGCTACAATCGCAAAAAAAACCCAGACAAGTTTTCAGGCACAAAACACCTTTTTCACGCTCCTTCTGCGTTACATCTTTTGAAACAGCCTGGCACCCCCTTCGCTCCGGGAGCTGGTACCAGGAACAGGCTGGTTATGGGTAGCAGATGGAAAATGAAGAAAGAAAAGTGGGAAAAGCCCCATCCGGGCCAGGCTGAGGCGCACACGGGCTCCCCCGACTCCCCTTCCTCTTACCAAAGCCCAAAGCGTTTCAGAAGTCACTCGAACAGCAGCAGCTCCCAGTCGAGAGCGATGCTCGCGAAGCCTGTGCCCAGGCACAGGGAAGCAGATTTCATGCCCAGGAAAGCGAAGCGTTTTCTGGGATACAGAACGTGCTGTTCGCACGCTGCCGTGGCAAAGAGCTGCCACCCCCGGGAGGCAGAGGCAACAAAAAGTTTATACATAGAAAATGCAATACAGAAAAATGTGTGCGTTTCCAAACCAGGATCCCGAATAATCCCGGTTTGGGTTGAGTTAATTGACCCACGGCGTGACCCGGAGGGGCCAAGCACAGCCAGCGTGAATGAGTGAAACATTCTGTATTTCAGCCCAAATTTAAGGCAGCGAGAGGCGCTACGGATTAATTTGGCCCAGGGAGTAACATTAAGCAAAACTCAAGAGAAAACTGTGATTAAGATCACACTGAAACCCCATCCTAATCCCAGCAGCATCCTGGGACGCATCCTTCATACCAGAGGAGCCCCTTCTGGAACAGACCCCAGGCACTGCCGGAGCTGCAACACGCAGGAGGACGCGCTGCTAATGCCGAGCAACTTCATAAACTGCCATTTCGGGCTCACGCAACTGACGAAACCGCAGGCACGACACAAAATTCTGCCAGATCCTTGCAAGGCTGTCCCCTTCTCTCTCTGTCCATGTCCCAGAAATAAAGTATTTGCACCGTGCCAGAGCCCCAGGCGCCCACCGGCAAAGGGGCCACGCTGCACCAGGCATGGACAGAAAGGGGGACAAGGGGGAAACCCTCAACCCACTGCGTCTCAGCTCTCGACGAGAGCTGCCTTTGCCCCTCGCTGAGCGAGCGAACGAAAACATGCCGAGTCCGTAGCGGGAGGACGGGAAAGCAGAGTGACAAACGCACTGAGGGTGGACGGGAGCTCTGCAGATCACCTCGTCCAACCCACCCTGCTCAAGCGGGGTCAACCACGTCTTCCACCTTAACAATCAGTTGGGAGAAACACGTACTCCCAACGGGATGAAGAGCAAGGTACAAATCAGGCAGGCTGGAGCTCACCCCGCTCCCTCCGAGGACGACCTCCCAGACGGCTCCGGGAGCAGCAGGAATTTGCCCAGGGCACACGCTGACTTCGGTCTGCGACAGCTCAGTTGTGCTCTAGTGAAATTTCTCGCCTTTATTTCTTCTCAGGTATGACAGTTTGATTATTCTTCACGTGTCAGGGGTCTGCTGGGATTACAGCAGCTGCAGACATCCACCTCTGACGCCGTGCCGTTATGCCACTGGTTAATTATTTTAGGGCAGGATTCTGAACCAGCGTAAATCAGCCCAGTTTGGATGACTTCAAAAGCAATAGCTTGGCTAACGGGGGTTGGACTAGATGATCTCCAGAGGTCCCTTCCAACCCTGACCATTCTGTGACTCTGACTATGAGCAGTAGAGATTTTAGTAAGTAAAAAGTCATGTACAGCAGCACTTAACAACAGGACCTTTTTTAAAACATTTGTATAAACACTTTTAAACTTCAAAACACTCTGTAGATGTTATTTAACCCTTCCAGCACACCGACACATTAGGCTTGAACACCATTTCCGTGTACTACTTCAACGTTGTTTAAAGACACGCTTCAGAAGAAAACCTGCTTCAGAAGAAAACCAAAACTCCAAACTTTTGGAGTTTTTGGTTTGCTTTGTCTAATTAAGACTATACACCTTTATCTACTAAACGCACCACACAAATACAGACAAACAAAACGCATTTTGCTCCCTGTAAGAAAAGACGAGCTTGTCAGATTCTGCATTGCAGCAGTGGGCAACAGACTTACACACAGCGCTGCCACGACGTGACCACCACCAAAGCTGCTCAGCGCATCGCTAGGGATTTCCTCTGTCTCCTACGAAATTCCCTGCGAACATCACTGTTTCCAACCTAACTATTTCCCTTTCCCAGCACCAGAGCACAGCCAGGTAGCAGCAGCAGCTCCTTCTCCCATAAAACAAAGCTTCTTGCCAATAAAAGTTCTCCAGCGAGGACTGCCAAACAACCCTAAGGAGAGCTGTCCTTCTTGGGCTTCAATTTACGAGAAGAGATGCCAGGACACCTCACAAACAGCTTGGGACCTCCGGTGAATTCCGGCAGCTCGGCCCTCCATTCTCCCAGAGCCACGCCGAGAGCAGAAGAACTGCCATAACCACAGCTGCCATAACCAGAGCTGCCAATCTGCCAAGACCCAAATGCACAATACAAAATTAAAGTGAGGAACACACGTGAAATGGGAAACCTGAAAATAATATGCACTTCTTAAATATTCAGAAAGTGCCGAGTACGCCGCCCTTTTCTTCTCGAAATTACAGACCCGAGCTTTTAAGTGCCCAGCACGCACGTTTGTTTTCTTGTGCGTATGACACGTTCGAGGGCCATCCTCTTCGTGCCATCTCGTCCCCTTCAAAATAAGTAGCAGAGCACATTCACTGTGTTAGGTAACTGACTAGTTAAGAAAACAAGCAGCAGCCTTGGGAGACAGGCCCATCTTTTATGTAATATATAGGACACCGGAAAAATGGTCTCACGTAAGCAAGATGACATTTGCTTTCCATAAACCATCCCTGAGTCTCGGGTTTCTGAAGAACACGCCCGAGAGTAAACAACACAAGGCGAAACCTGCTCTCAGAGCCAGAGTAATTCCTCACCTGTACTTACACGGTCAGAGAGCACGGACAGTAGATTTAAAAATGATTTCTTGATGTAATGCAGATGTCGAAATCCCAGATCCCTTCAAACGTTACTTAGTATTGCATTTTTAGGGAGATTATAGTTTATGTATCTTAACTGAGACTGAACAAGTTATCCATGCGTTTGCACAAGTTTAATATATGTATCCATCTGGAATGGATCGTGCTAAAAAGGTTAAATAAAATAGCAAGTGAAGGGGTTCTTGTATCTTGTACAATACACGCACAACAGAAGACAACATGGATGCTGGCAAAAATCCATTATGATAACAAACCAGCAATTCCCAAGATGGAACATGCAACTTCAGAGATCTGTTATAAAATTCTTGCTGGCTAAAGATACTTACGATCTGCTTCCATCTGCTTTTCATAACTTTAGAACATGCTTCAATAACTTAATTTTAGAAAAAGAAGACAGATAAAAATGTAAACACTTGCAGCCCAAGGCCACAGCATGTCACACAACACCATTGACTGCTAAGAGTAAAAATGCTAATTTTAAAATTAATTTCACATCATTCTGTGATACGGTCTACTCATCTCTTTTGTTTTGTCGCCCATTTAGAAAGAAAATACATATTGATCTATCACAAAACCCACCAAGGACTTTGCCCCTCTAATACTATACTTACGCAGTCAAAATGTACCTTTAGTCTTCAGCCTTGGAATGCATTTAATGTCAGATAAATTATGTTTAAGAGGTAACAAATATATTTTCCAATAATTTCCTTTCCTCTCCAAACTTCAAAGAAGCTTAAAATACCACAGAAATGCATATCACAAAACCCCCAGACACTGAAAGGAAGTTATCGCTCCCTTTCATATATGGCACAACTAAAGCTCAGAATGCGTAAATTCTTTGCATTAAAAACACAAAATAAAACCATGACAGAAGTGGGGGAAAAAAGTTAGAGATTCTAATTCAAGGTCTTCTATCTTTTCTATAAGCCACAAAATTCCCAGGATGTACTTCAAATTTTATTTCCATTTCCAGTGTATTATAATAATTATAAAAGAATGGTCTGCAGTCGCAGTATAAAACCAGTGCCGTGTGTAACTCATGACTTAGTGTATATATCTTAGTGTATATATATGTATATATACACAAAAGATTTATCAAAATCATCAATGATTTCAATATTAAATACTTGATCCTGAAATCTTTAATCAGACAAAAGCTCAGTGCGCAAAAAATTCTGCTTCAACCAGGACAGATTCTCATTCTTCAAAACCAGATTAGGACTTCACTTCAGTGTTGACTCATTCATTTATTCCACGGCTGACAGCACGTTCGCAGGACTGGGACTTGTCTACACACAAATATTGGAACAAACATTCAAAGGGAAAATATACACCTTATGCCTAAATGTTCTTCTGTTTGTATTACTAAGACCCTTAACATTTGAGTCCAGAGCCCCAACTGCTGTAAACCGGTCCAACTCAGCTATTTCAGCGGCAATATGTTGATTTAGCTGATGATCCGGATCTCTCTCGTATCAAGCAGTGACTGTGAGACACCCCTGAGAACAGTTACCCTACCAACAAATCCTCTCACCTCCGTGATGCCAACCGCCTCCTTGAAATTGTCTGGCCAAACACCAAGCAGTTCTTGTACATCGCTGTCTGTTCTGATCACTGAAAACAGCCCTTCTCGCAAACAGCTCCAAAAATTGGCTTTGTATGGTAGACCGTATTCTCAAAACCAGTTGGGCAATTCAAAAGCATATGAAAGCAATTATAATTATAGTACTGCTGTGATAATGAAAACATTGCCAGCTGTATATAAGCCTATTCAAATGTACAGCTGTTACATGGGTAATGGAAAAAATACAAAAGCTTCAGATTCTGTGCCCCATATTTCTCAGACTGGTACATGACAAAGCCAGTTACTACCATCCCCGTTTATGACAAAATGCCAAAACAATAGTGTCCTTTTCCATGCTTTCTTGTAAACAATTGGTTCCCTCATCACCTCCGAGTAAGAAAAATTGTAATATATTTTACAATTATGTCCAATACAAGATTAAACTGGTATCAAATAAAAAAAAAAAAAAAAAGAAAAATATTAGCTGACTCTCTTCTGCTGAAATTGTTGCCAGCTTTGATCTAGATGCCTCCTACGCTTGGTCACCTTTGTCTTCGGTTGCCATTGCCGAGTTTCTCTGTTGTTCTTCCGAATCCCCTGGAAGAATACTGGTG
The DNA here is from genome assembly GCA_017639485.1 of Pluvialis apricaria. Lineage (NCBI taxonomy): Eukaryota > Metazoa > Chordata > Aves > Charadriiformes > Charadriidae > Pluvialis > Pluvialis apricaria. Next base: position 6,996,146 of record CM030024.1, read on the forward strand.
ACTGTTTGGAGAAGTGACTCAATCTGCTCTTCTGTTAGCCTTTCCTCGCTTTCTTCTACCATCTGCAGGTCAAAAAACAATCTATTGTAATCATTAAATCCATACTTCCTTCCTCAGCTCCAAACAGAAGGAATCAACTAATTGGGAAATACTATTCTCAATGGATGCAAGACATTATCTGAGCTCATTACAAAAGCATTTTACTAAGTGGAACTCTTACAATACTTAAAAAAAAAAAAAAAGAAAGAAAGAAGAGCTCCGTTGTTAACCACTACAATTGGCACTCCATAACGAGATCTTGCTTTCTTTACAACAAGGAAAATACCCCGCTCAGAACAGGCTTTCCTCCCTGGTTTCTCCTAAAGCCTCTCTCACCAGTATCTTGAGCCAGGCTTTTCATTTCGCTCGTATGCAGACCTACCTTCCAGAGCTCTTTTCCTAAGTTCCCGTGCTTTCAGGTGAGAACTGAACTGACATACCCTGAGAGCGGTTACCGAACCTTGGTATCTTATCCAGCACCTAGACTAGAAGTAATCAGGCCATAAAAGAAACCACCTAATCCTACAGCAGCTATACTTTATTGGAATTTGCTTAGATTGTGAGATTCCTGAATATAAACGCATATAAAACCTCTGAGCAACACAAACCATGCTGTCACGAATCAACAATAAAATTCCGTAAGATTAATTAGGGACCTATTCTCACTGCGGAGCTGTGGGAACCCTTATATCACTGCTACCAGTAAAAACAACTGCCCTAATTTATAGGCAGCTGTTAAAAGGAAAAGCTTGTCAGAGGACTGGAAAAGCAAGCCAAAAGAACTCTTCAAACGCAAATGAAACCAATTAGGATTGTGGAGTTTGAGATTTTCTTTTTTTGTACAAAGTCCTTTAAAATGTCCTTTGAAGAGCAGTGATTTATATTAATTATGGTTCCAAGTCAACGCAGGTTTAATCAGTTCTAGCTATAAATTGTCAGCTATTCAGACGCATCTTGCCTTCTAAAAAGCAGACTGGTATATTCAATTAACTTTTTTTTCTTCCATGTCCTGTGAGCCCTCTTTGCACAATCTGATCATCTTTCATCAGCCATTATCCACAGATCCTTGACGAGAGGAAAGCGAGCACGCCAGAATCCACTCACGCAGCAAAAGGCAGACAGTGAATATCCATTTGCAAATGACTGTTTCTGGGGACTATCCTGATCAAAGGGTGAAATTCTCTGTGGAGTGGCTTTCCAAGTACGGTTAGTTCAAGAACAACTGTAGGACCCTGGCTTGGAAAACAGCCCTGGTGCTCATTACCGCCAGCTGCTATACTATACACTATGCGTTAAAATATGCTAAAAATCCTCCTAATGTTACCCTTCTGTGTAAGCCACCGCTGCAGCTACTGAAGTGGTATCAGATAATTGCCTGCTAGGCTGCATTTCAGAGGTGATCATCTCCGCAGCTTGACTAGCATACCTTGGAGCATCAACACTATACAATAAAGTACATTACAGCGCATACATACACTCTTTGCTGCCAATACTGCTGACGAAGCTGTTACTCTTCAGACGACCTATGCTATTAAGTTTTGCAGAGGATTATCAGCCTGGTTTTTGGACTGCATTATAGTGTTATTAATTACTGTTACATTGAACTTTAAAGGTGACAGCCCCACAGCAGCAGCAGCCGTACAAAGAAAAAGCCCACATCCTTTGGACAGGCAATATCACTTAAGGCAAAATGATTTATCTCTTAGCGGCCAACGTCTCCTGCATTCGTTACCATCCTGCTGCTTTCTGAGCTTCAGAAAAATGGCCTTGCCTGGTTTAGATTTGATTTATTGGATCACATGAAGTCCGCCCCTCTTCCCCATTTAAATTTTATCCCTCCCTATATATCTCCTTTCCCTTTCTTCTCCAAACACTTTCTCCTTTCGGTGCTTGCTTCAGGTAGCCAGAGTTAAACATAAAAACTTGATCAGAACTTAAAAAGATAATAGACGTCGATTTCTAGATCAGCATCAACTCTTCACAACTGCATTTAAGGCAGAATATACTTATGTGAGTGTCTAATCACTGCTTCTTACGTGCTCCTCGGTGCCAAATGAGTAATGTCCCAACGCCCAATATGAACAATCATGTTGATGTCATTTGTACTGGCTGAACACGGAAGCCTGCAAGACTGACAAACTGCAGATACGACTCGGGACATTGACAGATGAGCTCTGGTGATTGCTCTGGCAGTTTAAGAAATCACACTTTACCAGAAAGTTGATGAAAGAAAAGTCTCTCACGTTGCAGATGCTTTGGGGCTGTAACTGATGTCTCATCAGAGGGTTGAGAAAAGCATCTTTAAAGAAAGATGCTGGATACTGCACCGAGGAGTGGGTAAAGTAGCTCCAAATTCCCTTCTGTTGACAGATCCATAGTTGCTGCCAGAAGGAAGTGGTAATTGCTTTAACTGTGTAGCAACTTCATCAAGGGCTCACCTCTCAGTGCCTCCGAGCCGTGCACCCTCACTGCCAGCTCTCACACCAGGAACTACCGACAGACAAAAAACGACATTTGGCAGGATGGACGGCTTATTATTCAAGTTGATGCTTCAGCACTATTTTGCTGTGATACTATTCAAGAGTTCAAAGGATCAAAAGCATAAGCTATGAAAATCAATTTTTTTCACTCTTCAGGGAAAAAAGCCTGAGCAGCGACTTACGAAAACATAAGCAATTAGGAAGCAGCAAAGCAGCATGCCAAAAGGAAAAATTCAAAAATTAAGCACAGAGACCATGCAGATAAAGAGACAAATGAAACTGCCCTAAAGGAAAACAGCTATCAAGGGAAACAGATGGTCACTCAGAGGCTTATTCTAGATTCCACAGATATTCGCACAGGCTACTGATTTACAGCTGTAAGACAAAATACCTTTGCTACTTTTAGTACTAGGAAATAACGTTATGATGCTCAGAAGAGAAATTATGCATGAGAAAAAGCCTGAAAGGCAAAATAAAAGAATTGTATTCAAGTACCCACCTTTCCAGCAAGAATTTTACCAATATATGAAAAAAATATCTACCAAAAAGCCTTGCTAACCTCTAACTTGCAATTGGCTGAAACTGCTCAAGCAACAGATTCAAACCATAAGCAGTCAGGAATGCAAAGTTTATACTATGGAAAACAAAAATGCAAATGTTTTTAATAAGCGTATGAGGTAAGATGCTTATGTTGGCAGTGCCACACACCCCAAACAGAAATAGATTATCCTCACAGATGATGCCATGTGCAAAGCGTAGGGTACCATCAACCAAAGCTCTGCTGAACTGTGTAATTTCACTATTGAGGGGTTTGTGCAAATAACAGAACTGGACAACGTCACAGTAACACAACTGATAGATAAAAAACACCCTGATGTGCAGCAAGACAAGCATGTCTCCTTCTCAGGGCTGAGAGCAAGGATTTTCTTCAAATGAACACAAGAGAAAGGCACTAAACCATGTCAGCTACACTGCTGCTTGCAATAAATAATTCCCAAGTTGTTACTGTTTTTCAGCATTCAAGTGTCTACTACACCAACATAACTACAGTGTTTTTGTAACAAACGTCACAGCACATCAGTGTCATTCATACAGATATACAGTATGTATTTTCTATGAAAGGCAATTACATGGCCAAGGTAAATTGTCAAGTCAGGCCTCAAGAGTAACTTTGATTTCACTCAAACCAGTTAAGAGCTAGTTTTTAAATTCTCATCGCAATACATGCACACAGTAAGCAATTTTCACATTTCATTTCCCCCCCAGCTAGTGCCCTAAAGAGTATCATCTACAGGGCAACCAAAGGAGGAATCAAGGAAGGAAGCAGCAAAACTTTATTTGGTAACTTAATTGGTATAAAATTCTTACAGCTAAATAAAGGAGGCATGTTCCCCCTGCAGCTAGTATATACTTTTTAAGCCTGAGTACCTAGAGTTGCTTCTTACTTTATTGATAAATGTATCGATTAAACGAGACAGATCTTCAGAACTGTGGAGTATATACAAAATATTCAGAAGGCAGCTGAAGCTACTGTACTGCTCACCTCTGAAAGCAATCCCACTCCTGCTTAGAAGTCTAATAACCAATTTTTCACCTGCTTAAGCACCTTGTACATACAACTGTTAATCCACAGCTTATGTATTGACTTAAAGTACTCAAGAGGCCCAACTAACTTGACTGGACTTTAAGCTTAAAATTAGGCCAACGTTTACTAAATGGAGAGTACGTCAAGAAAAGGATGTGAATTCTCTTCTGCCTCTCCAGATACATCTATGCACGAGCTTTCTAACACAGCAAAATGAAACACGCATCCAACATCCATCACTGAATCTTGCTACAAGAGAACGAAAAGACAAATCGCTCGCCAACTGCAGAATTAAACACTGGCAGATGCCTTGCTCAGTAACACAACCGCTACTGGGAACCAGAGCTGCGCTTATTAAACAAACGTGTATGTGGAATATGTTACTGCCATGCAGCCTTTCCCAGCTGCACATTTTAACAGTAGCTTTTTTTTAATTGAGCACTATGTATGAATTTCTCAGAGGAACAAAACAATCATAATTACCAAATCAGAACGTAATAACAGAATTACATCAAGCAGTAAGTCACACCAAAACCTGCTGATGGCAGAAAGTTATTTTCAGAAGCTTTTAAAGGTTTTATTTATTGAGAAAGTAAATCCAAAAATAACAGTTAGCCTATCAAGATAACTTCAAAGATTAAAATGTTTACTCATAAAATAAGTGTGCAAATCTCTATGTTCATAGTGCCACGTACACATGTAAGCACAAAATATGAAAGCAGATATATATATATACACACACACACGCATACTTGCCTAGATTTATTATTTTTTACTCAGTCAAACAAGGACAAAAATTTTAGGAACATGCTTTCCCTAATTATAACCATACCTTATCTGTTCTGCTTAACCTAGTAAAAGCAAAGCATAAGAGACTTCATCATCCTCACTGTGTGTGTGTCTTTTAAGCTTTCAATGGTAACGTTTATTTCATTTAGCCTCCTGAAACACACCAATAAAGCCACACTGAAGAACCCTAAAAAGTTCTGAAAGAATGGAGAAACTGTCTCAAGGATAAGTAATATTTCACGGGTAACAAACCTCAGCATCACGGAACAGAACAATTTGTGGGTTAAAAGCTATTGTTTATTTGAATAATAAGCTAAGAATTCTATTTAAAAAATAATCAGTAAACTACAGTGAAAAAGGAAATAGGGGTTCTGATCACTTCCAAAGCTATCAAGCACATAATTTAACTCCAGTGTAGGAGGTACGTATTTTATGAGAAAATGACTGCTATTTCCTCCTTTGAGCAGTAAATTGAAATTGTTCGGCACCAACATGCTAAAAGAAAAAAAGCACGTAAAAAAGGAATAAAATAAAAGACTGAATGATTGGATTAACGTCCCTCAGAGAGAATTAACCAAGTATGCAAAGTGGGAATCAAAATATATTGTTGAGAAAATAAAATGTTTAAATCCTCTAACATCTTCCATTTTCCAGAAGAATACTTTACATTATTATTTTCTATTTAACAATAAAAGATGATCCGCCAGGCTAGTTATGCAGAGCACTTATCACGAGGTACAAAGCTCTCTGAGATGGAAATCTAGTTTTAAAAAGCACAGAATTAAAATCTACTTTTTCATTCAGAAAGAAGAATGTAGAGCAATTTGTTAATTAGAACAGATGATGCTTAATCTTCAAACCCATCATGGTTCAGCATTAAGTAAAGCTGGACCACTGTCATGGTTAGATCAACATCACTGTCTTTTTTTTTTTCCTCCTTTGTGAATCACTGAGCCAGGAACAACATATGTTAAAGATTAAAACAGGAGGTCAAGATAGCTGCAATGTGTACAGCGTTTTACCCTGTGGGATATGAATTAGAATTTTATGCTTCTTTTGTTGCTATTGTTGTTTGAAAATAAATCCTGGCACACAGTCCGGAAAAGACAAATACGAACAATACAGCAATTTATGCATCAAGACTTACAAAAGAACTTGAGATCAAAAGATCACAACATAAATTTGCTTTTTAGCTTAAATATAATTTTATCAAAATTGATTTATTGTTTGCATACAACTAAAGACAGGGGATTTTATAGAGGGAAAGTAAAAAAGCAAAAAGCTGGAAAGGCAAAAAAGGAACAAGCAGCAGCTGTTAAAAGCCAGGTAAATTTGACTGCACTCCATGGACAGGCAGCACTGAATAAAAGTTTGAGACATCAAAACTATTCGAGCAAGCGAGAGACACAGGTATGGCTTGTTTGGCATTTTGTTTAAAGCTGGCTTTCTTAAAAATAAGATTGATTTGCCTACATTATATGAAATGGTCATAAGTTTTCATCATCCTTTATTTCTGATATCAATTCCAGGAGTGACTTAAAGCTTTTGAGTAGCAGAAGCAAGTTCAATGAAGAGAGAATCACGGCAATTTTAGACCTAATATTCACTTCTCTGTAAGTAGTCTCTCCTCCATCAGCTGCAGGGAATTGACTTGCCCGCACAAAATTTGCGTATGGATAATCTTCTCCCTACCGACATCAAAGAAGAAAATGCTGATAGCCTCCACAGCTCTGCATTATTTTATACCCAAAAATGCTCAGAGAAGACAGAGGTTGTCTGTGTTCAAAGACGCTGCACTGCTACAGTCTCTTTCCCCTGTCTTCACCAGAAACCAAAATGATTCAGGACAGCAATCAAACAGCAAAATCATTTGCTTGCTATTGCTCCTAGTCTGTATTTCACTAACAAAAATGGCCTGCAGTTTCCTAGCAGTTATTGAACTCAAATGACTTTGATGTGCTTTGATGAAAGAGTAAGTGTACTGCAATTTTGGGGAGGCTTAATTTAACACAGCGTTACCAATCCAGTCAACCTAGTTTACTGTAACACTAGTTTTGGAGAAACTTGCCCTGAGAATTACAGGGGTATCGCAACGGAACAGAAGTAACTGCATCCCAAATAATTCCATGATGATACAAATTCAGACTAGTCCCCAAATGTATGAATATTACATTTTTCACAAGTTGCTTTTAAACATTAGAAAAGGGTTATGTATCAATAATGGACTGATACTGAACTCAAATCTCATACCTATATTCTCTAAGTTTCAGCAATGAGTTTTATCTAACTTTGGCATTACAAATCTTGGCATATCTAAAGTACGACATTCTACAGAAACCTGACTTCTAATATAAAGGCCCAAATTTCTTACACTTGCCTCCTGGACTTCAAACATGACACGGAAGCAAATCTATTTTCAGTATTTTATGGATAGGTATGATAATGGGGAATTACGTAGCATAACGAGGGGAGGAGGAGAAAGACAGCCAAAACCACACAGTCACCTGAAAGCAGCAAAAGACTATTGCATTTAAAGAAGAAAAGGGGAAAAAAAAGACCATATATGGCCTATACAGGAATATAATAAATCTGTGTCTAAGCCCATGAAGCTAATAAAGGTATGAGACAGGCTCTACATCATCGCTTATAAATAACTTCCTAAGCAAAACTCACAAAGCCTTAATGTTCTTGGTTGGGTTGATGATCGACACTCATCTCCTCAATCACAAAACACAGTATTAATTCCTCAGCTAGAAGCAATTTTTTTTTTTTTTTTTTATGAGATGCATTACACTGTCTAGTCCTTGGCTATGAAAGAAAAATAGTCCTACTGGTACCTCTTTAATCCTTCCCTTTTTTTGCAGCAAAATATGATCCTGTTACTACATAGTTTGGTTTCAGGATAAGATTGTAAACAGATGTTCTTAATGTAAGAGATCTTTATTAGAAGAATATCCGTATTATAATAATCTCTTTATTACGACAGGATTTTGTATTCCTAAGGAGATACTTCAGAGAATATAACCAACTATTTCTGCTTAGCGACAATCCCTCTTTACACCAGAATTATGCTTAACAGATTGACACCGGCTACTTTCCATCAGAAAGTCTGTTTATATCCATTTCTCATTCTGCATCGCTGCTCAAAATTCCGTATCAATCATTACTCGCTCCTTTTCAGCATGTTTGGTTTTACTATAACATAAAACCCTGCCACCAAAACCACCACAACATCACAGCTGTCAAAAAGTGAAGTGCTTGATTACAGAGCAGCAGCAGAAAGACGCAGGTTAAATGTATTCTCAGTCACAATACTGTAACTAACCTTTAATGACTGCATTGGGCACTTTCATTATGCGACACTGAAGCAAACAGAGGTGGAGAGTCTCTCTGAGAGAAAGATGGGCAAGCCTCTAAGGAGGTCTCAGAGAGGAAGCAGAGTGGATTTGAAACTGTGAATGTAAAGATGTGCATAAAGGGATACATTCAATCACTGACCATGAGAAAGTAATTATTCAATTGATCTTCAAGGTTAAAGCTGCTTTCATTTAAGCTTTGAACAGTCAGGAGCATTGTTACTCACCAGCTGTATTTCAACTGCCGTCACAGGCCTGTGGTTAAGTAACTGGAGCTTTTCTGCCCTGTTTAAAAGCAAAGCGCAAAACAATCCACATTACTATATAATTTGAGGATCCACCAAAATGGCTGCTAAGAGGCAAATACATTCCTGATAGTTTAGTTTCTGACTGGGTCTGCAGTGTGGTTTAATTGCCATGATAATTTGGGTATTTTAAATACAGTACTTCCTTGTGAGTTTAGACATATTGCTGCTGCCATCTCTAGTCTGAGGTGGCAAGGCAGAGGACCTTAGATCGTTACTGGACAAGCATTAATTAACATGCGCTGTTGCTTTGTTAAATGCTGCACAGAAATGCTAAACAACTCAAAGATCACAGAGTCTTTTGCTATGAACACACGACCACAAGAACAATTATCATACCTAAGAAGTTACAATCCCTCAGCCAAACAGCAATAACGCGTTTATTCTTTTAGCCCATTGCAAATGCAAAGTTAAAAAAGCCAAACAGCTTGAAACCACTCGGTCACATGTACTTTCTGCAGCCCACACACTTTAAGCCAATGTATTTTTCACACATTATTATAATGGGCTGTGGCCATACTTTCACACGTGTGTCTTTAGGCAAAAATGTCTCTTCATCTCTGTTCCCATGTAAAACTTCCTTTCTGTTGGGTTTCTGCAACTGTTGGGCACCATGCAGCAAACCAGGTGAGGGCTGAGCTGGACTGTAAAGATCACCAACCTCTTTCTCCTAAGGTGTTTTTGATTTGAGTCACTGCACAGTCCCGCAAAGACCGGCACGACCACAAGCAGCAAGGCAGCAAAGATGCAGAAACTGTCAAAACCCCACCACCACCCTCAATCAGTGCCTGAGTTGTAAAGGTATAGTCACTTATTGTGGTTTAAAATACAAGTGATATTCATTAATTTACAGTAATTCAAACACTTCTGATTACCTGTGCACACTCTAAGGCAGACAGAAAGTGATTCTATGCATTCATGTTTGGAGTCCTGTGCCTTCAGCTCAAAAGCACTTCAATTGATATTAGCTTTTTTTGTTTTGATTTTAGGTATGAACCACGCTGCATCTGTATTTTAAATAGTTCAAACTCCACTCCTCTCTGCCTACAAGGAGAAGTCAGTAAAAACTGTCTGATGTTGGTACTTAAACACTAAGTACTTTAATAGTCAGGGAGACAGTTCAGCACTGCTGAAGTCAGTAGCAAAATCCCTGATGCATTCAGAACCATCACTAAGCTCACCCAGCATCACTGCTATTCTGGGTTCTTTTTAACCAAACAGCTATTAGCTCTACTTTTCCATCAAGAAATCACAAGATCTCACAAACACCCATTAAACCACTTTGATCATCAAAACAGAAAAGAAAGGGTATGAGGGAGAAAATTTCATTGACATTTAAAAATATTTTTTTGGGGGGGGAAGAAGACGTGACCAAACAAGTATGTTCATTAAATGCAAACCACAATGTTTAGGCAATAGCCCTGCAGCCAAAAATTATTAATTTTACACTCTACTTAAATACAAATAATTCTGAAAACAAAGTAAAAACAGCTGTCACATGCCAGTAATGCATATTTCATTAATTTCAGAAACCCAAAACATTAACATTGACCACATAATAGCAACATGGCTAACGATCTGAGCCGATCTTTGTGTTTTAGAACAGAAAAGCACAATAATACAGCACTCCTAAAGATAAAACAGATGTTTAAAACGGCGTATGAAACAGTAACAAATGCACTTTTATAATAAAACCATACAATTACAGTGTAATAACAAACACAATGAGTGAAAAAAACTTGAACATACATTTTTTTTGGGGGGGGGGGGGGGAAATAATCTTGAGTCATTATTACTTGACATACAGCAGCCATCTATTTTTAGCAGCCATCTATTTTATGTAGCACCTTTATCGCACACAGTCATGCATTAAAGTGAGAAGTGACAGTTAACATGCACAATCTTCCAGTCTACGATACAGTCATAAACTATTATTTTGAAGAATTAAAGTTTGGAATTTATTATTATTTAAAAGGCATCTTTAATGCATATCTAAACTGACTCTGAAGAGTCTCCCCCCTAGTTTATTGGATGTGTGGGTGGCTTTCAGAACACAGATGCTGTAACTCACAGCCCCGTGCTCTCCCATGAAGGCGTTTACAACCAACAAGTCAATGTCTGTGCATCTGGAGATACTTCAGAGACACCGTCCCATTTCAAGCGGCCTCTGACACTGGCTGCCCTTGAAATCTAACACCAGCTCACAGCTTATAACATTGGCAGGCATTTCAATACTTTACCATCCATGTACGTGCACCAGTACATGTTCAAAGACCAGGGTGTTTAGACTCCTCATGTCACATGTATGTGTCAAGGGGCTGAATTTAATACTTAAGAAGGCCAGCAGCTGGCACCCAAAGAGAATAAGGCCCTTCATTTATCCACCAAACACACAGAATGAGCAGCACCAGCATAAAATTTTCCTGGCTGATGTCTTCTGAAGGAAAAAAAGCTGTATTACCCCAGATTGGGTGATCTAACAGACCCTCTTCAGCTAAAACGTCCCTGACTGCAAGTGACGACGTGATGGGAATTGGACTATGGGAGACTGGCTCAGCGAAGAGAAGGGCTTTGCTGATAGCAAACATCGGGCTTCACTACACCAGAGGGCTGTGGGATGTGTATTCACAGCCCTTAAGAGCAGAAGACAGCTTTGAAGAGATGACACGCTAACTGTTGGGTTTAGATCCAGCCTGCTGGTAACAAAACCAAAATCCAGAAAAAAAGAAAAGTTTTTAATCATTCCACCTAGTCCCTGACTCATTCTGCTATCACTTTTATAAAATACTGGAAAAAAATTTTAATCATGTCTTCCAGCTTCAAAAGAAAAGCTTGCAATTTTAAAATGCAGCATTTGTGAAATATTAACAATTCACAACAGAAAGCTCCAAGAAATCCTCCTATATATTCGTTTACCATTAAAAAGCATACACAATTCAACATCTTGAATTTACATTTCCTTTACAAATGTACCTATTATTTTCCTCTGTAAATTTCAAAATTGGAGAAGGGGATAAGAAATTAGGAGCTTATAAAGAAGAAGAAGAAAAAAAAGAAAACTCCACTTTAATCAACCACAAAACTGTTCAAAACGTCCGTTTAAAAACGAGCTCAAACATTTTGGGTACCACCCTATCCTTTTAATCTTCTTTTCTACTTCTACAGAACCACATCAGACGATTTTTCTCAGTCTTCAGAAAAAGCTTGCAATAGAGTGACATTTAGCACCTGGATAAATGCCAACAAGTGTGGCAGATTTCACATCGATTTCAGATTTCACAGCTAAAAGATTATTTTTGCTGAAGAACAGGAAGATGTTTCTTCTACCTGTGCATCAGCCCTTCCAAGCAGGGCCATCAACTTACCGCTTTAAAAAAAGTGCCTACATACATTCCTAAAGCAAATATTTTAACAGTGGTTTCAAAGTGTTTTCTAAGAAACATCAATTATCAAATTAGTTTCTTGAGGTTGCCCACACTTATTTGCATGTCTTGTATATAGTAGCAAGGATCACTATTCGTATTTTACAGACAGTAAGACTGAAGGGGAACAATTAAGTGGTGACTGCTTTAAAGGCATTGGGTTTCAGAAGTACTGAAATTGAAAGTTTTCATTACATTTTCATCATGAAACTGAGTTTTCATTGGGTATCAGAAGTACTGATATCTTTTAGACCCGAATTAAAATTAAGACCAGGCCATTTAAGGAGTCAACGAGAGAAAAAGCCTACACTCAAAATTGTAGCAAAAGACATCACTGCTATAAAAGCAGAAGTCCTAACAGAGGTGGGTAAAGAATATTAAATAACATCTTCAGCATACAAAAATCTGGCCAATTCATCCGAATGAATGTATGAAAGATTTAGTGCTTTTTCCTCAAGAGCTAGGAAACTGCCTGGTTTGGTGCCTGGAGCACTTGACGGAGGTGCAGAAGCTGGCGCGCTGGTCCTGCCTTTCAATGTTATTTGCTTTGTGGTCCCTGCCCAAGCACGTGTCTGTGCCTCAGTTTCCAGACATCTAACACAGAGGCAACATTTTCAGCTACTGAGGATATCTACTTGTAAAAGTCTTCCCCCTCCTCCCAAAGCCCTACTTACAAAGACAGAGGATTACGTTCACTTTTTAATGAATTCATCCAAGTTTCTCACTCCACTGTATGCTCACATGTCACTTCTGAGATCAGAGCTTTTTCAAACAAGTCTGTCTTCACTTTTATAGCGAGACATATCCCAGTCCAATGCTATAGCTCCACCACATCTCCAGACAAAATGTATTACTTGACTTTTACAAAGGAACACGCAAGATAAATTTTCTTGTTTTTCAAAGTAGTATCTTTGAAATTTGTTGCCAACAAAACTTGAGTATTTGCAGTTTTAAAAATGCGTACAGAAGAATGAGAGATAATTTGCAAGTAAATAATTAAAATGTGTTATCTGAAAAATTTCATGCTTGTTTTTGATCTGCAAAGCTCCCTACTGGAAAAATGACTCAGAACATCAAAAAGGAATTAGCAGCAGGGTGCAAAAAAACAAAAGCTACATAAATGACGTATTTCATCTCAAGGTGCTTTTGCAGTGCTTCAGGGTTTTAGAAATTATGAACACTAATTAACACTAAAAAATAATGATCTTTAGACGTGTTAACATTAAATAATTATTATTTAAGCAATGCATTTGTTTTATTTACATAGAGATTGAATTCAAAGACACAGAGAAATGACCACCTATTCAGCAACTGTCGTCTGAAAACTGGTACCAAGCCAGGTATTTGCTGATCAACCTGAATATCATTGTGATAATGAAGACGTAAGTTCTTTCATTTTGGCAAAATATTGCAAGATGGCAAAGGCATAATTGACTGTAATTGAAGACATTGGGACACACATGTTGATACTAGGGTGGGTACACTGGATACTAGCATGGGTAGATATGCTCCTCCTTTATCTTTTCTGTTTAGTAAATATCCAGCTGCTAAGATTATTTCAGAAATACCAAGCACGCATGTGTGCAAGACACGAGCAGTTACCTCCACTTACTGGGGAGGTCCCCGTAGCAGCTCTTGCTGCTGTTTGTACAGAATACAGACACACACTCCAGTGACGTGATCAGAGATCAGCTCAGGGGACCCTTTTGATATTTTGGTCCCAGCTCTTCTCCTTGCGCACAATTTCTGACCTTCCTACTCGTAGCAAATGGTGTGACCAGAAGGTTACTCCTCTCGGCATCCCCTTGAAGCAAACACTCACAAAACACCTCTGAAGTTCAATGTTGCAATAGAAGACCGTATTCCTCAGCCCTCAACACTAGCAGTAAGCAGTGTATCTCCACAGGCAGTAAGAGTTGGAGCTCAGTACCCACCACACTGACTTTTTCTAACACTGATACCAAAAATTGACTGTTAGGCTCAGAGTCTCTGTGTACCTTGTATTTCTTACCAGTACGTACACAAATTAGAACCTAAATACCCACAATCCCATCAGAAATAAACTTTAAGGAAGGCAAACACTGCAAGCCTGAACATGCGTCAGTATCAGCGCTGACTGCAGCATTTTGCATTGGCCCAGACATGATAAGCCTGAATTTAGTTCATGCTCCATTACATCTAAAAAATAAACGGAACTTTTTCCAACTCAAATGAATCCATCTTTACACTTTCTACAGCATGCATGTTTACACTCCTGCTCATTAAATAAAGAGGATAACTGTCCCATTCATCTAAACAGAAGGTGAAGAGTATTTTCAGCTTAATTGCCCCCAAGAAGTAAGTCTTTGTATTTTCTCTGGACTGTCTGGATTTTAGTAACACTGTTTGGAACATGAAAGCTGCTTGTTCAAGAGAACAACACGTACAAAAGATGAGTGACGGCTGAAAGCCATTTTCTCACATAAAAGCAAGATTCCACTAATCAGAGTTAATCGTCTGTTATGCAGACTCTTACAGGACCTGCCTAGTGAGAAATCCCCAAATGGCAATTACTGCCATGAGGCTGAGCAGAGCCTCCCCGCTTCTGGGCCACATTGAGCAGTAGCTGAGACTCAGCCAGAGCCAAGATCAGCATTTCCAGCTGAGGGCAAAACGATGTGGAATGGGCTTTGGGACGTATAACACTCAGGCTGCGGGAGACAAAAATGCACGCAGTTATGGGAGAAGAAAATGGGTCTGAGGTTTGCGTTTGAGGGGAGAGTATATATTGTAGGAGACGAGGATGTAGGATTACAATAGTGTAATCCTTCACAGTCAAAAAAAATGTCCTAGAAGACAAAAATAAATAAATAAATAAATAAATAAAATCAATCGCTGTCTTGTGTTCAAGATCATACTGTATATTTGGGTAGCCAGGATGGACAGCACGTTGCTACAGTGCATAATGAATTCACAGATTCTAAAAGAATAATAAAAACAGTTGCATACTGTTGTGCAAATTAAGACAAAATGTATCATATTCTGTCAGCAGTGACCCAACTATTTACAGTATTCATATTTTAATCAAAACCTCATATCATGTATCTTGGTATTGCCCATTTTTTTGCTACTGAACTCCTAGACTGCATGTAAATATATATGCATGCACATTTTGTTTTTCTAGTAAGAGATCTATAGGCATTGGGTAAGAAGAGAACAGTATTAGTGCCAAGATGCAGCACACAGAGCTAAAAAAAAAACACCCTAAAACATCTGTGACCGTGCAGAAGCAAATTTATCCTCAGGAATGTATGTTGTTTAGTTGCTAGGAAAAGCATAAAGTAACAGCAGTACACATAACCATGTATTTTATTACTAGCTGAAAATACTTAAGCGTCAAATCCTACAGTCTTGAGTCAACCACAGCAACTCATGTAAAATGTTGTCTGAGATCGGAGGACCTGGCTTACGGACAAGCAGTCCCGAGCTGTCCTCTGTGAAATCACAGCACCAGTCTGAGCAAACATACCGGGGCGTATTCTCCGCAGGCGTCACCACTGTACTTCAATGTCAGTATGTTTGTCCAGGATGAAATCTGAGGGCCGATAATGGTATCTGACTACAAAACACTGAGCAACACTGCAAACACAGAGCCTTTTTAAAGACTACTAAAAGATGCTATTGTTAACCTAGCACCATCCTGATGTTCGTGTTGTATGTTCACTTTGAAAGCTCAGGAGGAGGCAAAAACTACAAAGTAAATCATTCAGCCTTCAATATTGTAGAGGTTCATATTCAGTGTAGTTTTTGGCAGTAATAAGGGAAAATACTTTCTAAAAGTACTACTGATTTTCAGCTCAACACTTCCTTGAATTTGTTGATTTAAAGACAAAAAAGGCAATGTTTATGTCCATTTAAAAAAAAATTATAATAACATGCAGTGATTGGAAATTTGATTATTCCAAAATTAGATCTAAGATAGGCTATCCGTAATAGGAAGAAGTACAAGTAGAGCCAATTTTCATTTAACCACAATTACAGAGCTCAAGCTTAATAAATGTATTTTCCATGCAATGCCACTCGCACTACCTTACAAAACATGAAGCCATTCCAGGGATTAAAACTGGAAAATTAGCTGCTAGTGGCATACTGTATTTCCAAGTACCGCATGGCTCACTGTACTGTGGCATTAGCCAAAGATTGAGGCCTCAACAAGGTAATAATAAAATTCACTACGATGTCAGTTCAGAACTTTTCATTTTTTAAAAAAATTCTCAGTTCTGCAGTTTCAATTTTACCAAAATAACTGATGACAAGGAAAAAAACCTATGCTTTACCATACTTTACTGACTACATCAGTGAAATACACGTTTAGATGTCTTTGAATTTGCTCCACTTAGCAAGGCAGCTATCTAAAATTGTTTGTACTCGTTAGTATTTATTTTTAAAATTTGCCTTTTAGGAAAATGTATTTTTTTCTGCCTGTAACAGTAATGAGAAAAACTAACGACAAAACGGATGGCTGTCAGCAGAAAAGATATGCTGGTCTGTTAACTTGGTATTTTGAGTAGCAGATATCAGCAGTAACAGAAAGAAAAGAC
Organism: Pluvialis apricaria; assembly: GCA_017639485.1. Taxonomy (NCBI): domain Eukaryota; kingdom Metazoa; phylum Chordata; class Aves; order Charadriiformes; family Charadriidae; genus Pluvialis; species Pluvialis apricaria. Next base: position 7,012,702 of record CM030024.1, read on the forward strand.
TTGAGGTGATTTTACGAGAACTGCACCGTTTGCCAGGAAAACACTATCAGCTCTGAACTCGAGCCAGAAAATTTTAGGATCTCGCATGTAGCCTGAGAAGCAATGCATTCTGCACGCTTAGTATTGCAGGTTTGTAGAAGGAGGGCAGGAAAAAATGAGAATTCACTTGATTAAAAGCTCTGTTCTTTAAATGAATGCGCCTCAATTCTTGGTGCTTCTCTGGATGGCATCTGGTCTTTCCTCACTACCTGGAAATTCTCACATGCACTAGCACAACCTAGTGCTTGCGTGCTGCAATAACATGCTGAGAGGGGAAAGGCAGCTCATCACACTACCTTACCTCCATTAGGTTTTTAGATATAGCTGCAAATCCTTCTTATATTCAAAGCCCCGAAGTCCTTGTATTAGAAAAGAAGTTGCTGAGCCTAATTAGCAGCACAGAAACACTGCTTAATTGTTTCCTCCTTAAGTAGAGCCAGAGACATAACGAGGAGTTAAAACAGCAGAGGAAGCAGTTTAAGATGATGAGGTGTTTCTGACCAGTAGTGCCTTTTAACTAGATTCTCTACTCCTCTTGCAACGAGAAAGCAGAAAACACTGCTGTGCCCTCACTGAGGACAGACACCAACTAACATATATTCTAAATCAAATCAGCTAAGAGATTAAGGGAGAGAGCACATCTTTGAATGCCTTACCCAGAAAGGAAGTAGCAAACACAGACTCTGGAGTTCATTACCCTTCGTGGGAGGAAAGGTCATTACAGCGGGACCATGTAAGCAAGGTCCTGGCGAGCAAACACAGCAGGTTTTTTCCTCTCAAAGGGGAAGAAAGCTCTCTACCAGATAACTAGAATGAAATCTCTAGTGAAGTCTTTTTTACAAATACCACCTCCATCCCACAGAATGGAAATGCTTAAAGCCTTCAGTTTGTCATTTATTTAACAACAGACCAGTGTTGAAATGATCTTGGTTATGAACCAAAGCGTAGTTCAAAATTTCCTTGGAGGCATTACTATTTTAAGCGGTTTAACATAAAGTGCACTATATAGTAATTGCACACCATATGCCTTCTGTGTTTCGGTGTGAAGAGGCTGCCAGATGGGTTCTGATAATTCTAGCTTGAAGTGTCTGAATGGAAAAGATTAGAAGAAAGAAGAAATGCCAGGATCGCACTAAACAATTCTGTTTCTTATTTTGTAAAGTACGTGGCAAATGCAGAGCTGGCAAGTTCTTTACCAGATGACAAAAGGAATTAACACGGTAAAAGTTGTACAGGATGCTTAAGAAACTAAAGTATGACAGTCCAATCTGAGTTCTGATAAGCCATAAATGCAGTAAATTTGTAACCTAAACTAGTGTTGGCTCTTCACTTTCATCCTTCTGCCATTGTGCAGAAGGAAATGACTTAGGAATAATTCTCTTGCTTATCTTACAGACTGATCCAGAGAAAACGGACAGAGAGGATGATAGCTAAAATCAAAGGCACCTCCTCGCACCCATAAAAAATAAAATAGACAAAAAGCTCATTTAAAGCTTGTAACTCTTTCAGCCCTTGCAGCAGCACTGTACTCAAGCTCACAGAACAGGCAGGCGTGGGAAGGTAAATATTTGGGTAGATCTTCTACAAAACAGCTAGGCACTATGGGAGACAGATTTTGCAGCTAGAATTTTCTGCATTATGACCCAACGTCGTTTAGTACTTAACTCTTGGAGACCCCATACCGGGGAGCAGATGTGGTCAAAGTATCTAACATGATAACAGAGTTTCCCTACCTTGTTGTAAGAGTTAACCCTGAGGTCCTGGTCAAATTCTACCTGAAACAAGTTTAGAAATGAGCTTTAAAACAAAAAAAACCCCAACCTTTGACTTTTAATGGGACTCTTATACCTAACTCATGCAGTTACTTCTGAAAAATCCTGTTCTGCTTTTTTAACCCCCACTGGCTTTTTGCTGTGATACTTACTCAAGAAATAGTTTGCTGCCAATTTTAAGATACTCTCTTTCATTTCCATACTACCAGCTCTTTACAATAAACAGAGTGTTAGCTCCAATGCTTCAATACCTCCATGATAGAAAATAATTAAGATGCCTTCCCCACTACATAAATTAGTATCCTGCTATATAAAATGAGCTACGGGAGGACTGAACACTGACGTACTGACCTGGCACCTTTAGCTCTACAAAAGAAAGAGCTACAAGCAAAGTTACAATACCCATGACAAAGCTTCCAAGTACTAGCACCCCTGTGTCTGCAATGACAGCAATACTGTGATCAGAGCTGCTGATATACTGGATCTGAGCATAACTGTTTGTAGAGAGGGGGCACTGAAAGTCAACAAAATAGCTGACAATATGCTTTCTACTCAACTTACTAAGCTTTGGACAGGGTAAAAACTTGCCTTGTAGCACTGCACTCTCCAGATGCTCTCACTTTGCATTTCTTTTTGTGACACAACCAAATTATTAGCAAGAGCCTCCTTCCCAGAGAACAAACTCCTTGGGAACCCTTCCAGCAGGGAAGAAAAATGCAGTCAGTGTCTATACAGCATAAATTACTCCCTTTGTGGTGAAAGAGGAGTCATTTAGAAGCAAATAAATCTACGCTCTTTCTGCTTTAAAAATCAGATGACTGATTAGAGCTATCCAAGCAAGGAGCCAACTGATTAAATTTCTTTTGGGTCTGGCTGTTTACAACAGGCTCCGCTCACACTCTGGAGAGAGTTGAGAGGATTATGCGTTTCAAGCACTGTGAACAGCCACTCGCACCACTGCCAAAGAGGAAGAATGCCCTTTGAGTCTTCTTGTAAGTGTGAAGGAAGTCTTTTATTTTCTATGCAGGACTTCCCAAAATACGAATAATGAACAGCATGTTCAGCTTTACTAGAAACTGGGGAGGGAGGGGGAAGGTTGATTGACACACTATTTAGGTAATTGAAATGTACATCTCAGAAATCCTAGTGGGCATAAATGTAAGTGGACAAACAGCACAGAAAGAGAAGGTGAACATGTTAGTTTGCTAAACACCAGCTAGAGAACACAACCCTGAGAGATGATCTGTAGCAGCTGGGGTTCACAGATTCACATAAAACTTAACTTCAGAATAACACTCTTTCCCATACATCTATATTAGGATTTTATCTACTTATTATGTCCCTGCAATGCAGCCACCTTTTTTGCCTCTTAGGAATGAATGCATTTTCGCTTAAGGAAGTTCATAAAAATAAGACTGATAATAAACTGAGGTTGGGTTAGGGTTTTTTTTTTTTTGCAGTTCTCTTACTGCGTTCAAAACCCATTTACAACTTACAGCTTCTTCCTCAGAAAATATTTGATGAGCTCTGCTTTGTGCTTGGACCATGTGAAACCACGCTAAAATCCAAAATTCTGACAAGAATCTGTTTGAGAAATACATTGGCAAACACAGGCCTACTTAAGGAAATAGTCATCCATGTAGGTGTTAATGAGTGAAGGAAAAGATGTTTGGACGAGTATTTAAATAATGGCAGAAAATATTTAAAATGTGTTAATCAAAACCAGACAGATTATCATACTGTGTACATGGGCATCAGTTTTTTAATGTGTCCATGAGTTTACACTTTTATTCAAAGGCACGTTTCTACTTACTTGGTTAGCTTATGGTCTTTCATTGCTACGAGGAAATCTCTCACAATCTCAGGACTCTGGTATCTACAGGGTGTTTTTGAAATGTACTTCAGTGTCTGCAAGGGATAGGAGGAAAGTATACATTATTTCACAGTTACTATTTGTTTTACCAGTGTGTATAAAAGAAGCCAATCTTGAAAAGTCTCCTAAGTACTACTCAGAAAAATTGGAAAAGTCAGTTCAGGTTTTGGGGTTTGGCTTTTTAAGCAATTTTTTGTCTGGGTTTTTTGCTTGTGTTTTGGTTTTTTTTTTAACAGTGGGAAGAGCTGTCACAGATGACAAATCACTCATATTTTTCTGCCTTCAGTAAGACTAGACTGATATTTGCTGAGGGAGTAAGAAACAGGCAATATGTAACTACAACATTATGTAATAGAAATTACATTAGTGCTTCTCCAGAAAGCCGCAGTGAATTCATTCCATAAAGACATGACCCAGCCAGCTCACTGCACAGCCAGGTGAGAATTACAGCTTTCACCATTGCCTCTGTGGCTCTCGACAGCCATTTATCTCATCTGTTCAAAGCCCAAAGTCGCACATTGAAGACCACAGGAAAGGAGCAAGTTTTACCTCTGCGAAAAAAACAACCAGCTGCTGATTGTGAGATATTTGCTTTCTTGGTTTGAAATAATCTCAACTGATGCTAAGACTGTGATCAAAGCATACAGCTGTGCTGAATAGTATCACTCAGATTTACTTTTTCCTTTAAGACCAACAAACATTTACAGGTTTAAAGTGAGCTTAAAAAGGTGCAAACACACGGGGGGTTGGGATTTTTTTGTGGTGTTTCTTTTTTGTGTGTTTTGTTTTTTAAAAGCAGTAACACTTCAGAAAAGCTGAATACATCCTTAAAATAATGCTAGCTTCTGCCAAGTTTTCATGTGCCAGGGATACTCTCACTGCCAACGCGTAAATAACTCATTAAGCTCTCCAATCTATGGTCATTTTCACCCTGTATATGCATATTTGGCAACGCTTTCTTAAAGTTCATAGGAGCAGGTTAGGTGGGTTGTCATGAAAATCTACAAGAATACTCTAGGATTAGAAATGTTTATCTGACTTGAGACAATTTATCTTTGCTCCATTTTTCACATGTAACACCCACCAACCTCAGCTAACTTTTGCTGAGGTTACATCTACTTTATTTAAAACATGACACTTAGCAGACAGATAATAATGTCATTTGACCCAAGTTAAAAAAAAAAAAATTGTTGATAAAAAAACCCCACACAAATTCTAGTTCATAGCTGTCTTTTCACTGGAAGTAGCTTAGAATCTTCCTGAACGTCACTTTGATTAGACCCCAAAACGAAGAGTTGGAAATAATGTGCATCAATGGAAAAGTCAAGGAAATCCTTGCATTGTCTGCATTGTGTGCATCAGCAACTGAAGGATTTAAAAGAGTATTGTCAATGCTTGTTTTGAATTAAAGAAGAAAATCATCAGTTGACACTGCACAGCTATACATAAAGCTTAAAAGTATCAATACAACTGACTCATGATGCACTAACTGGATTGCAAATACAGAGACACATGTGTCATAGGATACCGCATGCACAGATTATCTATAATAATAAAAAACCATAAAATTCTATATGATACTATTTGAGTTTCTTTCTCAGAAAATGTTTAAACTGAATATTTATATTTGAAAAGTCAGAAGCCAAAAAAGCTGAATCAGTATTCAGAGAGCAGAAAACAACAGCTACTGGGAAAAAATGAGCTACAAGGTCGGTATGGCAAATAGGAAAATACGCAAATGTATTTCCAGTGTATTTCCACTAAAATCTGTTATCGCTTAAAAATGCTAGGTAAAGGAAAACAACGCAGGATAATTCATCCTACTTCACAAATAAGAGTGTTGATGAAATATGAATCACTGCTATTAGTAAGCACCAGTTTCACTGGACTACTGAGAAACAGATTTAAAAACACAGTAAGGCGCTAGATAATCCTCCCTTCTCTGATTCCCATACCAACCTTTTCAGATAAAATGAAGTTATTATATACGAGTAACGCCTCACACAAAATCATCATATTATTATGTAATAAGACTATTTAATAGGAGTAATTTCTTTTCCAGTTTAGTCTTTTTTGGCCATTTAAGACCAACTAAAATGCCAGACATACAGCAAAACACAGCTCCAGTTTAGCAAGTTTTAGCTAGTTATTTCAGTACCGATGGATACGAGCCTGCACAGAGCTCACGAAGACATACTCAGCACAAATAAAAACAATCCTGCAAGATCAAATTCAGGTTTTCTTTCAGTCAAATATAGAGAAAATGTACCTAGAGTTTACACCAGCTTCACTCCATGCACAAACCCAAGCATCCTATAGTTATTTAACATATAGCAATATAACATGGCAATTAAAGCTTTAAGGTGTATTCTGACAAAATATACTTACAGGATCTTTCTCAGCTGTCTCAAAGAGGTACAGGAAGAGACTGTTAGTCTCCATGAAGATTTAAATTAGATTTTTTGTAAGCCCCTATTTTGTTGAATATGAGGCTTAGGAATTACAACTCTATACCTTTTCAAACAAAGCCAGAACTAAAACAAAAACAAAGCCTAGGCCAAATCTTATTCACATGAGTAGTTTCACCGCTCAACGGGATTACTCATGCAAGCAAGGCAAACTGCTTTCAATGTCATGCCAATCGTGGTGCTACTCACGCAGTTCTCTGACACAGACACAACAGGTCATACTGCAAGTTTGTTAGGAAGTTGCTAATTTGAGATATTGGAAATGTTAATATTTGTGTTATATGATTTTAAAAGTTCTTCCTACCAATAGATGAACATTTATTATCAATCTATCTGGCATCCAACTGATGTTGCTATCTGTACATGTGATTTTGTTACTCAGGTTGTCCATGTCTTGCTCTTTTGACAAAAAAAAAATTAAAAAATAATCTGTTTTATTATTAGTTTAATTATTATTAGGGATAATTAGGGAAATTATTATTTTAATTCTGTTAATAAGAAAATATCCGTGCCTCAGCTTTGAAATCATGATTAGGTGGTATCATCAATTCATCAGATGGTAGCAAGTTCTGCCCTGGGTATTAAAAGGACAGAATATTTGGAATCAAAAAAACCCCACAAAACTAAACAGCTAAAATACTAGGCAGGGAGGGTTATTCTTTTTGTGATTTTAATAAGAGCAGCTGCATGCCTCTGTCTTGATAGCACCTTTAGCCTACAACCTGAATAAACTGACCACAGAATAGTTGCAAAAACCCACATATTTTTACTGTGTTTTTTAATAGGGGAAATTTGATACAAAATTATTAATACACAGACCTAAGGATGTGAATTACTACAGTTTGGGCTAATTTGCAAAGGAATTTCACAGTGCTACTCACTTCATACATGATTGTGTTCAGATTCTGCTGACCAGAGCTCTGCTTGTTTTTTCCGCTCTCTTTGCGCTGCTGCTTAAGATCAGTAAGTAATTGGAACACCTGGGGGAATAATAAAGTGTTTTAGAACATTTGAGAATATTTTACCTAAAAACATTACAGCAGGAAAACATAAATGAACAACGCAAAATCCTACCAACCAAACAACAACAAAAAAAGCATGGCTTCTTTGGTGAATGCACCAGCAATTGAAATGAAAAATATTTTGGCACCAGAATGATGAGTAAGTATGTAAATTGTTTTTTAAAATTTGTGACTATTTTAAACAGATTTTCAGCACTTGTTAAGTGTTATCCAAGAGCTCCAAAGAAGAAGTTGCCAGGATGAATCTACCCTACTTGTTTATCTTATCTCATGTCCTGAACAGAGTTGGCTCATACACTGCTGTACTGGCACAGAGCTCCCATTTAAATAGGAGAGATGCTTGAAGCAAAATGTCACACAAGTTTATGGCCCTACTGGATTTGTTATGACAGATGTAACCATAATATTAAAATGGATATATATCTTGTGAACTCCACAACTGTCACACTGCCAGGAACCAACTAAATAAAGGCTTAACCTATAGATGCTCCTGAGATTAGTAATCGTATTGTAAATTCCAGCAGAGTTATTCATAATAGTAAATGTTACAGTGACCAGTATGGTGTTATGGTATATTAAACCACAAAGATTAAATTAGCTCCTTATTTCATTACAACAATGTAATACAAGCAGACAGTCTTGAAAAGAATGTAATAAAGTTGTCTTCACATTTATGATGCAGTGAGTATTAATGTAAGTCTGAAGGCAAGGAAAACAAAATTCTGATTTTTGCAACTGTGCTTTGTCAAATCTGTTGCAACACCACAACATCTTTATTCATCATAGCTAAATGTGCACCAAAATGTTGAGACAGCACCACAATTCTCTTTTATTCCCATATTAAATCACATTAGCTTAAAATTTCTTCAGATGTTTTGCTTCGGGCTTTACGGTATATCCAGAGCCAATAACCACAGCAAAGGAACACTTCTTACTGTTTGTCCCGTAATTTTTAATGAGCTTAATTCAAGATCCAGTTCCAATGGTATTATAAACTGACAAGTCCATAGAAATAAGAATACAAACATTTCTAGACAATAAGAAATAAGCACATTACTGGCCACGAATCCTGCAATTACTTTATAGTGCATCTTCTATGAAAAAGGAACACCTGTAAATCCTCACTTGAAAGCCAAAACTCAAGCTATGAACTTTTATCTAATAAATATTTGAAGAAAGTGACATGAAATGACAACTCCAAACTCACAGAAGAAATGTGGGCATGGAACATACATCATGTCAGCCCTGAATATTCCTTTCAAACAGTACTTTCTGTGCAAAGTATTACCTCTATAAAGAGAAGTCAAATTGCAGTTTCCAGTCAAACTGCAACTGGAAAGAGGAGCAAACAGAAAGGAATCGGTGCTTTTAGGGGAAACAGTACCTTGAAGAGCAGTGAAAAGCCATGCCCCAAAAAGCCTATAGCAGCAGAGATGTTTTTGTAATAAATCACCTCTGAAATATTTGCTATTTTCTTTACTGCAATAGTATATGTTTTTAACAAACTGACACCTACGGTTACTTTGGCTGACATAATATCATCTATTTCTTAGGCAAGACAGTTCTTTCCAAGTAGCTCATTAAAGCCCTTCTAACAGCCACCAGCTGGTTGCTCTGCTGTATGCAGACAAATACAGCTCAAGATAAAACATTTCAAGATTTATTTTAGAATGGGATGTAACAGCTGTGCAACTTTCAAGCTTCAGCAATAAAACAGTATAAATGAAACACTTGGGTTATTAAAACCATTCCAAAAAATTACACTCATAAACAAAGCACTAAAATCTTTCCATTACCAGGCTGAAGTTAAACCAACAAGAACATGACATTTCTTTCTACCTCACTAAACAAATACCTTTGCTCAGGGGAGAGGAAAATTATTCAGAACTTATCTATACTAGAAAATACGATTTTTTTTTGTTATTTGCATGCCAATGTTCATTGTTTATTATCACAGGGCACTGCAGCTTCCCCATGACACCAGATCAAGGCACACTGGCTTCTCCGAGTGTTTATCTTGAGTAACACATCTCAGATCAGCAAACTGCCTCACCCTTACTATAACCTGACCTGCTTTGGAAACACCTCAAGATGTTTAAAAAAATACTGTCGAGCATTCAGAGGTGTAAGACTGCATTTCCAGTAGCACTGGCTTTAATAAAACTATGCGTTAATGAGTTACAGGTTCTCAGACAATACTGCACATCACCAGGTTAAAGTTCAATACAAAACATTGATTCTAGCAGCAGCCATCTGTGAAAAGCGTTTGATTTTTCTTTGCAAGAATTTTTATTTGCAATATTAAAGAGACTCCAGCAGTCAGTGTGTTGCATATGTGGTGGTATATTGGCTTATCATAAGACAAAATTCAAAAAAAGATATTTGGACATTGCTGCCCAGTTACAGAGGTGTCAACATTCCCGATTTGGGATCCAATGCATCATACGTCAGACAAAGCACCAGTGAATCTCGTGCACTTGCCCAAATATACGAGTGTTTGAAGATGTGGAGAATCAAATTCTAAATAAAAACCCACCACGCACAAGATGATTCAACAAACTAACCACACAGCAACAAAGTGAATACAACATAGCTGAAGTTAAAGTTACTGACATTCTAAAGATCTGCTCTTCATCTATTTGAAAAACATATTTATATCTGTTTTTATAGATTTGGGATCAACCAAATAATAATACAGTACCCATTACTAGTAAAAACTAGCAATTTTCTAGTGAACTATATTTTCTTTAAAAAGCTTTTTTCTTAATAACAGATCAAATGGAGTGGGTGGAAATCACATACAGGTCTTGCTGATTTATACTGGCAATTTTCAGCTTCCAAAGAAGTAAGTGACTGATTGCAGCTTTAAACCGCTGATTTAAAATCAGGACACAGATTAACTTACCTCAAAGTTACTTAGCAATGCAGCATTTGCATCTTTTCTAAAAGGAAAAATGAAAACAATTAATTTATGTTCCAAATGAAACTGTCTAAAATTTTGCTTTGCTGAGTCACATAGACTCTGAAAGAACAGACACTACTTTCATAAAGTTTAAAAAAAAAATTTAAAAAAATAATCAAGAAATCTATTTTTGGAGATTCTATAATTACCAAGTGGTGGCCACCCCTGGAAAATATTTTTCCATGTTGTTAGTAGAATTATTACATAAATATACAGTATGTTTTGCACAATTTGCCCCATAAATCATAATACACATGTACAACATAATCTTTTTACTCAGACCCATTATATCGTTCACTCACCCAATTTTCCAAACTAAAACCAAATTGCCTTTCCTCTGCCCTACAAAAAAGGCGCTTCAGATTTATTTGAATAAAGATTGACAGGAAAAAAAATCATTCTGAATACACACACTATTTATTTATTAGTCAAGAGTACAGAAAAAGAAAATACAATTACTATTTTTAGTACAATGTACGTGTGTGTGTAGGCACGGCACTATATTTACACATACTGTACTGAGTAAAAAAAACCTTATTGCCTTTCCATTTTATTTATTCTTTGACTGTTTATGTGTCTACTCCTTTATTAGCAGGGCAAGGCTGAGCGCTTCCCATTTTCCACCAGCCAAATACTTCCCCCCTAATTCTGTCCCAATTGAGCACAAATCATAATTCACCACTGGTAGGCTGAATGCACTCTCTTTGAGATTTAGATTAATCACATCTCTATTACTACCGGATATTGTAATTTTATATTTTTAAATCAAAAAAAGGGAGAAAGACTGACGCAGAACAGCCTATATTCCCGAACAACACATTCTGCTGAGCAGTCAGTAGCCACAACAACAGAAAGTTTCCATACAAAAGGAAAAAAAGGCCTTTCTCAGGTCTGTGCAGCAGCTTATAAAAAAAAAAAAAAAAGAAAAAAAAGGTACAATGTATTGTTAAGCACCATCAACTGTTTGAATAGAACTGTCACGTTCATCAGTTTCAAACGAGTTAAATGCGTCCACAAACTTCCACAGGTTCTATCATTGTTTTTAAATGAAAAGGACCCTCTAAAATACGCTGAGATGAACTTCAACTTCCATTTCGCTGACTCGAGTGAAACTTCAGCAAGTGAGCTCACACACGCATTAGTTTTCATTCATGTTTTACAAACCATATAGCTTTTGTTGTTAGGTAAATGCAATTCTTCAGAATGTTTGCATTCAGGCTATCACTACAGAAATCCCTATGGATCAAAGACATTCTTTGTTAGAAATAATAATGCTACAGAAGAATTATATAGGGAATTATTCTGTTAAATAAGTGAAAGGGTCATATAGAGTAAATACATTACTATGTAAACGAGTGTGTGAAATCTCTCTGAAGTTAAATTATTTAAGACAATTGCTTCTTTTCAATTCAAAACCACTTTGCCATTCAGAAAAATATTTTCTTCTAGCAATGGATACCAAATGAGTCAGTCTCAAACCTTCAACAATTTTTGTTGTGCTCAAATACCAGAATTAAAAACCAATTCAACCAGTTTCAAAACCTTTTGCAGAACTCAAAGTAGAAATACCATTTTCTTCAGTCCTAACTCTCATAAATCAACTATCAATTTTACATTAAGAGAACAAGAAATTATAAATGAATTCTGATGTATATTTTTAAATAGTCAACTAAAAGTATGCTTAATTTTTACAAGATTATGACTTAAACAAAAAGGAAAGAAATCTCGTGTTAACATCAAATGTATAAACACTTTTTAGAATCTTTAAACAGGTAATATTTGTCCAAATTTTAGTCCAAACCAAAGTATTACTGAAAAGGTCTTATGCATATGACATAGAAAAATATTTTAGTACACGGCATCACACCTCTAAAATTATCACTGACACTTCACGTTTTCAAATCTACTGCTTAAAATATATTGTATATTTAAACCAAAATGTTTTCTGGAGGGTTCTTTTCCCTAGTGATAGATACTTCTGACACAGCAAGAACTTGGGAGAGGTTTTGCTAGTTGCAGAGCTTCCCTCTATGAAGACTGTCAGGCCGGAGGCAAAAGATGAGGAAGATTAAATTCCAACAGCAATTCAAGTACAAAATGGACTAAACTGCTCCATTTCAATACAAGGGACATTCACCCACAGCTCAGGACTTCAGCCGCCAGGTCTTCTACCTCTGATGCACCTTCCTATTGGTAGCACCAGTAAAATAAGTTGGGCTACTGAAAGGAGTAAAAAACAAGTGGATGTATAAGTGGCATCACAGACATACTATTAACGGTATCGAAAGCACCTTTCTCAGCAGGGCAAATCCTATCTTTCCTCACATGCAACAGCAACTTTCAGCCTGTGTATGTGTTTCACAGCATTTTTCAGCATACAGCAGCGAGAACAGCTCACTTCCCTGCAGGCTGCTACTCATGTTGAGGCTAACATAATACAAATCCATATTTCAATGGATGTTTCTTATTTGTTATCTACTTTCAAATTTTATGTATACAAGATTTAATTATAATAGTATAGAAGGTTTAATGACAATAAAGCATCCGTGGGTAACATCAACTCCAATAGCTCAGCTGACTTTGGCGGATGCTGACATACATCCTGCAGGACTCAAACTCTCCGTGCACCCGTTCATTAGAAACCGGCGCCACATACACATATATAACCACACAATGTAATAGGCTCCACACAACTCACCAGAATGAATTTCTAAGCTTCAAAACACGTGAAATCCTATTGTTTTGTGCCCAGGTGACGCTAACAAGACAGAAACGTGCGTAGTGCTGTCAGCATAGGAAGGCAACAAAGCTTGCTGCCTGGGATGGCAACCTGGGGGCCAGCTAGTGTAACCACTGCAAACTATCAGCTAGCCAAAACTTTGCCTTGCCTCTTGTATTTACAATTGCTGGAGCACACCTGTTAGGTTTTCTCCTTCTCCAGCATATTCAGCTCCTACAATTAGCTGTCTACCTGACGCTCACAGGAATAACTCTCTCCCAGAAGCTGCAGCAGAGGATTCACGCTTCACCTCTCCTGGGGCAGAACAGAAAATGGAGTGCAAGGAAACAGGAGGGCAGGGGAGATGGGGATGGAGAGCGGGATTCAAGCTGAGCCACGACACCTTTTGCCCAAACAGATGCTTCAGCGAGACTTTTAAGCCAACAAAAAAAAATGTAAACACCTCAGTTTCTCATCAGAATGCCTGAACATACTGCTGGTTACAGGGGCGTTAAAGGCCCAATACACCCGCCATACATCACAGGCAGGCCCACATAGCTATACCTACACACACTGCAGGCAGGCCGGCCCATATAGATGTACCCACACACATCACAGGCAGGCCCATATAGATGTACCGAACCACACACCACAGGCAGGCAGGCCCATATGGATATACCCACACACACCACAGGCAGGCAGGCCCATATGGATATACCCACACACACCACAGGCAGGCAGGCCCATATGGATATACCCACACATACTGCAGCCAGGCCGGCCCGTATAGATATACCCACACATACTGCAGCCAGGCCGGCCCATATAGATGCACCCCACCACACACCACAGGCAGACAGGCCCATACAGATATACCCACACACACCACAGGCAGACAGGCCCATATCGATGCACCCCCACCACCACAGGCAGGCCCATATAGATATACCCATATGCATCACAGGCAGACAGACCCATATAGATAACACTCCACCAGTACCACTACCACCACCACCACCGGCAGGCCCATACAGATGGACCCCACCACACACCACAGGCAGGCCGGCCCATGTCGATGTACACCCACTCCCCAGGCAGGCCCATACAGATACACCCCCACACACTGCAGTCAGGCCCATATAGATATACCCCCACACACCACAGGCAGGCAGGCAGGCAGGCCAATACAGATATACCCCCCACATCCACACTGCGGACATACAGATTTACACACCCACACCCCCGGCCCTGGAGCCCCCGCTGCCGCCCCGGGAGGTGGCAGCTGTGAGGCAGCGGCCCGTCCCCGCTCCCGCCTCGGCGCTCCTTACACCTCCATCTTGTCCGCGCGCTGCGACCGCCCCTGGCTGCCGCCGAACCGCCCCTCGGACGCCCAGACCCGCCGCCCGCCCGGCGCCGGTGAGGCCGGGCTTGAGCTAAAGGAGGTATTGGCGGGCGGGACGGAAGCGGAAAAGGAAGGAGACAGAAAGAAGGTGGGGGGGAGGGAGAAAACAACCACACGAAAAAAAAAAATACCAACTGCATTGGCCGGGAATCGAACCCGGGCCTCCCGCGTGGCAGGCGAGAATTCTACCACTGAACCACCAATGCTGCGGATGGTAAACGCTTTTCGCCCCCCTCCCTTGTAACTGCTCTGCACTGAAAATTGGGCATAAACTATCACCTGTGATAAAATGCGTTCTGCAAACCTACTGTTAAGTATGATGACAGGGGGAAAATATTATTGTAAAGGCCCTTCCAAATAAAATCTGTAGCCATATGCAAACAGTACTGTAAGGCTGAACCAGCTGTGTAATACTCCGATCTTTTAAAGCACCTGCACATACATCTTACCAGGCTCACCAGCATTGTACGTCTTTTCCTACCATCACTGTGATTCTTTCCCATTTAATCCATGCGCTATTAAATTTTGCAAGGGCCCTTTTCGTTCTCGAGAGAAAACTGAAAACACTTCACTGAGTGCAAGCAGCTGAAAGTCCTAGTGGCTACAGCAAGGAAAATTGCCTGAGCGCCAGGGAAACATTAATTAATTTATTTTGCCTTTATCTCTCAGGCAAAAGTTTATATGCTAACACACCAACACTAACTCCCCAAGGAGTCACACAGACATACCCTTGTTTGTTTGCAGCAGGGCTGTGAGAGCAATGTAGGGAACCGAATGTGTTGGACTTGCGCCCACAACCTCCGGCTTGCGATACAGGCACGCAATCCACCAGCCACTTTTCTCTCCCGAATCAAGCCAGAAGAAAGTCCACTCTCCCTTTGGGACTTTACTTCTCCTTGGGGTGCTGCAAATCCTCAACCAATTCCAAATAACGTGAGCAAACTGCAGTGCTCCAGGAGCAGTCTTCAGTGCCAGGACAGTGAGCAGCAAACAGCTCTCCAGGAACCATCGGCATCGGATACATACGCGCTGCGCAAAGTTGAAAAGCCTACTGCAATGATTTTTTTCAGCCCTTTTCAGCTGCAGACCCCTAAAAAAGTTTCAGTGGACATGTGGACCCCATCACAAACAGATTGTAGTACAGATAGGAATTAAATTAATACTCCAGAATCATTTGTCATGGAGTCCTATGGAAAAAGAGCCAGGAGAAAGGTCTCCAAACTGTAGACTGAAAGCTGTTGGTCTGACTCAACGATAGGATGTAATGGATGCTGTCCTTTTTCATGTCAGGATTAACTGACCTTGTAAGTTGGCCAAAACTGGCACAGCAAATGCTCTGTAACTTCTCTGCCATGTTCCAAACCCTGCACGCGAAACTGCCTGTGCACCAGCTCCCAGACAGGCTAAAGGCAAGAAAAGAAGAGGGAGAATGTCAGCTTTCATTTGAGAATATTGTATTTCCAGACTGCCAAATTTCAGAGGTTTTTTCCAGAAATTTACCGGTCCTTGCCTGCCCCTCATCACATTCTTTAGATATAGGCTTAAAACCTCTAGCATATTAATTTTATTTCTCCTTTGCATCTCCTCTTTATATCTCTCCCCCAGCACCAACTTATCATCTTTATTTTCACTGTTTCTCCAAAAGTTTCATTCCAGATCTTTGCTGATATACTTTTTTACAATCCGTGATGATGATCCCAGCAGCCGGCACGAATGAGCACAATACAAACGCCTCTCGAGCTTTCAATATTTCAATTTTCTTTTTTCTAATATAGAAATTCTTCCTAAATATTTTCCAACAGAGACATATAGCCTGTTAGGGTGTAAACATATATATGGACCAGCTACAGGTCCACTGACATCATGCAAAGGAGAAGGGGAATATCTAAGAGAGGACTCATTCATCTTACATACAACTCATTAGCTCGGTTCACTTTAATTGCTGCACTTTAGGTGTTAGACAGTTATGCTACACCATCCATAGGGAATGCAGACATAGGTTTTTTCTAAATGTGCTTAGCATGTCAACATTTTAAGCATGGGCTTGTGATTGTTACCACTAAGGCTTGGTGAGAGAGGGGCCTCGGTATTAACTATTGAAAGCAGGGGGCCTAGTAATTGCTATTGAAAGCAGATCTGCGGGGTATTTGTATTCTTTGTCATGAAAGATGTTTACTGTATTCAGCATTTCGCTGATCACCCTATAGTGTCTTTTTTTCCTTTTACATTCAAAATTCATTAAACGAAGTTGTTTTTAACAAAAAAATGTCAGCACCGCTTCACATCAGTCTAGCTGACGGTGCGTTTGACTAGCACTTTCAGCCCATAAAGCTTTTTTTCTTTATCGAAACCAAAATGACAGTTAAAATGAAGCAGTTTATGCCATCCTCTTTCTTCACTGGACTCAGTCATGAAAATAAGTCCTATTATGAAAAGTGTATTTCTAGAAACCATGAAAGCGCTCCTTCAGAGCTGCGCTCCCCAAGTGCTGCACTCTTCTAATAGAAAATGTTCTCTAAAAGAAATAGTAAGGCTGTGACTGATTACAAAAGCAAGTACAAATAAAGTTCAAATCTTTGAGGACATTAAAATATATTTAATTAAACATCTCAATGCTGCAAAAGGGGCAATTTACTCTCTAGTACAACCTCATTGTACATCAGCTTGGAAAAGGGTGTAGTTGGGAATATTAATGTATGAACAATATGCCATTCGCTGTGCCAGAAGGGAAAATAAGTAGAAGACATTTCTCTCAGACCTTCTTTGGTATTTAACTCTGGGGTGGGGGTTTGGGAGGTTAATCTTTCTATTTCACTAAGCAAATAAAATACAGAAAGAAAATGATGGGAAGTGGAGAGCCATCCAAACCAGAACAAATACAGAAGCCAGTAATGAGAATATATTTCAATGTGCATTAGAAAACCTGTTTTGCAATACTGTTTCACTGATTGCCCCTCAAAAAAGTTCAACTCTCTAGCTCCAAGCATCTTTAAGAAATACTATTTCTTCAATGTTCATTTTTACATTAGTGACTTCTTCTTGGATTTAGAAGGAATTTCCATTTTTATTGTAAAACTATTACTCTCTGTTCTACATTGCTTATAATACAGAAAGGATAGTTATTGCCTGTTTCATCTAAAATGGGAAAAGAGAGAATTAATAATCTTCTAGATACAAACTGGGACAGAAGTTAAGCAGCGTACTACATGAAAACTAATCCCTATGAAGTTTGCTAAACACACAGTGATACTGCTGACCGATCCCATGTGAAAGCACGTGTCCTTGCCACATGTAATATCAGACATAGATTAATAAAATCTTATTGGCATAGATTCACTCTGGCTATAAATTCAGTGCTTACTATTTTCCCAACACATCAGCAACCTCCTGTCAAAGCCCAGAGTAAGGACAAGGACACTCCTAAAGGATGAACAAGACAAGAAAAGTGGTAAAAATGAGGGATTTCAGAGTGGGAAGGAACATGACCACAAAATGATCAAGCACCGTTTCTTACTGTAAATGTCCTAATGTAAAAAGGAAAAGGAGATGAGTTGCAGAACTGAGAGAAGAACAGTAGAAAATGACAAGAGGGTCAGTTAAAGAGAAGAAAATAACCCAACAAAATGTGGACGAGAAAGTTGGAATATGTTTCCTGAGCTCTGTGAAAGGTTTGGACCGTGCAGATGGAAAAATATTATACTGTAGCACACTCCATAAGGTGAACCAGCAAGCACTCCGCTTTCTGTGGAGTGGCTGCAGAAAAGCGCTCTGTGTCTGAGCGAAATCAGTGCAGAGCCATAGCTTTGCGAGTTGCTGTTCCCAAAGCTCTCCTGTATTTTAAATTGGCTCTTTACATCCGTGATATTTAGGGTTTGATGAGCTTAAGATACGGGCTATTTGCCAGGACCGCAGGGCACAACCTCACACCCCATGGCCACAGTTTGGGCTCAAAGGAGCCTCTTGGCAAGAGTGACCCCACACAACTGGTGACAGCAGGGAAGCCACAAAGCTGAAGCTGCACCATCCTTACAAGTGGGGTGAAAAGTCTCACCCACACTGAAATGGGAAAAGAGCAACTAGTTCCCATCTATTTTATTCTTGTGTATTTGCTGGGGTGGCAATGGGGACAGAGCAACGATGATCCAGCCATCACATCAATTACATTCATATCAAAGACCACTCATTACAGGGGTATGACACAGAATGATGCGAGTCTTTCAGTACAAGGATATTCCCAGAAAAGGAGCTGACCTGCCAGGGAAACCACACAGAAGACACTCTGGCACTGCAGGAGTGCTTCCCCAGAGCTACACCAATAACTTCACTAACAAGCAACATGAGAGCATCTCTCCCAACCCTTCTCCTTGCAGCAACCCTGCCTCTAAAGAAACTTCTCTCCCTGACTCATTAATCATGCCTCGGTTGAGCAGGGGCCGGAGGCAGGAGAGGGGTGGGCAGGGCGAAGGGGGCTGGTGATGGGGGGGACGGGGACCAGATTGGGGCCGGTCCCGGGGTCACCCCGCCCCGCCGGGGCGGGACGAGCCGCCAGCCCCGCTCCGAGGCGTGTAAAAGCGGGGCGGCGGGGCCGGGGAGCAGCGAGCGACCAGCCGGGGCTGCGCGGCTGAGCAGGTGAGCGGGGCCGGGCGGGCACCGGGGACCCGTCCCGCACCGGGGACCCGCACCGGCACCGGCACCGGCACCGGGCCTCACCTCACCTCGCTGTTCCACAGGTTGCTCCAGTTGCCGGGATCGCTGCACAAACGAGCAAAACGTCGTCCGAAATGGCAGCCGAGGTGAGGGTGAACTTTGCTTCTCCGGCGGGGTGGTCTCGGGGCGCTCTGGCAGACGCGAACTCGACTGCATGCGAACCCCAGCGCAGCAATCTGCCATGCTCGTTCGGGTGCTTCTCTCTACTTGATTTGTTTTCCTGGGGTTTAAATGGAGAAGGGGTCAGCAAACATATTTGTTGCAATATTTCTGACAACCCACCTCTGATTCTGGTGAAAACCCACAGTAGTGAAGACAGACTTAGATACCTCGAAGACAGATTAGATACCTCTTCCCCATCCAAGCGCTTGGCTCCCATCGCTGGCCTTTCACGCCCCATCCCCTCTGCCACTCACCCCAGGGGACTGTTTTCCCAGAGAGAAGCTGCAAATCTTTTGCTTTTTCCGCTCCGATTTCCACCCCTGCAGCTCCTGCTGACAAACCTGCTTCAAAAATCGATCTCCGGCACCCCGTGCCTACACCCTGACCTCAGTTGGACTTGATGATCTTAAAGGTCTCTTCCAACCAAAACGATTCTATGAGTCTCCTGCTGTCCTCTCAGGCACGTTGGTTCAGGCAGTGGCTGGGGAAAGGGCTGTTCGGTTCACCGGCACCGGCCCCGCCGGATGGTGGCCACCGGCCCCGCCACCGGCCCCGCCACCGGCCCCGCCACCGGCCCCGCCACCGGCCCCGGCCGCCGCCGCTGTCCATGGTAGCCCGGCGGGCGCCCCGGTGCTGAGCTGCTTCGGAGACCTTCTGGGGGGTTAGTTTGGGGCCGTAGAGTTTGGGTTTGGTGTTTTTTTTTGTTTTGGTTTTTATTTTTTTTTCCTTTTCATTTTACCCTAACATTTGTAATACTGAAAGGTACCCAGACCTCCCTGTCTGGAGTCTGCGCCTTAAAACAGTTTTGGGCTAATTTTATGCCAAGGTTTGCAAGAACATCGTGGACGCTGGAGATGCTTCAAACGGTAACTTCAAACCCTGCGTAGTTACAGGAGTGTTTTAGAGCATGTGGCTTGTACTGGCCCACAGCTCTTTGTCAACAGAGTATTTTCTTATAGTCTCCCTAAGAGAGTGGGGGTTTTTAAATATTATTTCAAGCAACAGTAGATACTAGCTTTCACTATATCCCTGACTCTCTTGCTTTTTTGCCCTGTCAAGAGACTATTAAAGGGTCAGTGATCAGCAGCTGCTTTAAAAGAGACATCCATGCTGGTCTTGCACCATATTCCCTGATATTCGTTTACAAGGACAGGACGTGCTCCCTCCAGAGTCTTGTAGGACTAAAGTATCTTGGAGGATTCCTGAGACAGACCTGACACCTCAAGGGCTACATTCTAGTAACAGTGACATGTTCTCCACCTCTACAACTACTTGCCAAAGCTCTTAAAGTCCAGGACTTTTCTGCTTAATGGTACAGCACTAAAAAAGGTTCCTAAGTATGTCCTCAGTGTTACTTGGATAATGAGTGGGACAGACATTAACTGATTTTTAGGAGATAGATCAGTAAGTCTTTTGAACATGTCTCAAATTCATTACTTGCAGGGGGATAAAATGATGGGAGGAAGGTTTGTTGGAAGTACAGATCCAGTCATGGAGATGCTCAGTGCTTCCATTACCACTGATCAGAGACTGGCTGAGGTTGACATCCAGGGGAGCATGGCTTATGCCAAAGCATTGGAGAAGACTGGGATCCTGTCTAAAACTGAGCTGGAGAAGATCCTGAGTGGCCTGGAAAAGGTATTTATTCCCTTCACATACTGTCATGCGTGCTGGAATGAATGGCTTCTTATCTGACAGCATCTGTAGTAGACTCCCTGCCTTGCTAAAAAGCATCTTTAAATGTCCTCAGGTCCTATTCCTTAGAGGTAGGCATGTGCTGAAGTGCTTTGTGAAAGGAAGTGCTCTCCTAAATCATGGACATGACAGGCCCATGTGTATTGCACGTGGTGCACTTGGAGGCATTCTGGGCAGGGGATCGATGCTCCAATTGCATCCTGCTAAAGGCACCAAAGCCCAGCAGTAGGATGTGACCCAGCCGACAAGACCCCAGTGACAGCCTGAAGCCCTGCTGTGCGTGTTGTCAATGCTCATTGTGGCAGCCCCGCTGCCTCGGTGAGGTGTGCTCAGCGTGACCTGCCCACCCTCCTCTTCAGAATGAACATTCCCCAGGAATTGTTTCAGTATGAAACGGGAATACTCTTTTTCTGCTGGCACTTGGGATCCTTTTGAGTCTGGCTGCCTGAGTTAGTAGGAGGCGACGCATAGCATTGTATAGGGGTGACGAGAAGTCAGCAGCTAAGCGCTTTTTTGAAAGATCCATTGTTGTTGCTCACCCACCATGGACAATGGTGACTCTATATGATGTTTGTACAGGAGAATCTTGGTGGACAATGCTAAAGCAGTCACTCACGTTTCAGCTCACTTTCTCGTTGCAATGCTCAAATCCTCCTATAGCCATAACACCGCAGGATCATCACAGGTAGAGGGATGAATCCCACCAAGTGCAGTATAGAATACCAGGATATAGCATGCAGCCAGCCTTGGCCTCAAGGAACAGGAATGCCAGAGCTTGCGTGAGACTTAGCAGTTTGATTTCCATTGGGATGGCACAAGTTGGTGTTTGCTGGGGACAATTACAGCCCTCATGCGCATCAGGGTAACAGTAGTGGCTGACTGGTGTTTCTGCTGATGTTTGTAGATCTCTGAGGAATGGTCTAAAGGAGTCTTTGTGGTGACCCAAACTGATGAGGATATCCACACTGCCAACGAACGCAGACTAAAGGTTTGGGTCCTCTAACATCTTGTTCCCGTTCCTCTGTAGCTAGATCTGCTTGACGTTAAGTGCATGCACCTCTATCCCACTGTGAAATTTCTCTGGACCACATGGCACTCCGACCTTATGACACAATCAAGTGTCTCCAAGACCCCCTTTTGTGGAAGAGGCACTGTACAAGCATAGAACCCAAACCTGCCCTTCCCCAGAAGAAATCCCATGGCTACTCACAGGATCCTAGAGCTGTGTCCCTTCCAGACAGGGAGGAGGTCTGCTCATGCAGAGTTTCTTCCTTAGAATACAGAGACACTGATAGATATCCTCCTCTTGTCCTCAGGAGCTGATTGGAGACATAGCTGGAAAGCTGCACACTGGAAGAAGCAGGAATGATCAGGTATGTACAGAATCTTTTTTCCCTACTTCTGTATTCCTCCCCAAACTGACTTCAGGAGATCTTGCCCAGAATGGCCTTTGGCGCTCTTCCTGGAGAGCAAAATATAGTGGCATTACCACATCAAAATGCCCAAATGATGAGAGGAAGATGCACCTTCTCATCACATAGAGCAAGGAGGGGATAACTCTGCCAAGGCTTTCTGCTGAACAGTATTTGGTCACTAAATATGTCACATTCTGCTTTGACTGACTGTGGCCAATCTCGTACAGGTTGTGACCGACTTGAAGCTGTTCATGAAGAATTCCCTCTCTGTCATCTCCACTCACCTCCTGCAGCTCATTAAGACCCTGGTGGAACGCGCTGCCATGTAAGTCCTTTTGCACATCCACGGCCTCGGCCTCACAGGGCCAGGAGACGTCTAGGCTTGCGCTTTGACTGACGCCAATCAGGGCAGCAGCAGGGCCTTCTGCGGAGGAGGTTACAGACAGGCAGCGTGTGATAGCACACGGAAAGACAACGGACCCTCTTCTCCCACAGTTCACGTCACAGAGACCTTCCTCTTCCCCCACTGTATCCTGGCAAAGGAATCGAGGTGGGAGGTCCACACAAGACTTCAGAAGGCGCCAA
The DNA here is from genome assembly GCA_017639485.1 of Pluvialis apricaria. Lineage (NCBI taxonomy): Eukaryota > Metazoa > Chordata > Aves > Charadriiformes > Charadriidae > Pluvialis > Pluvialis apricaria. Next base: position 7,035,523 of record CM030024.1, read on the forward strand.
ATCCATCTGAAGGAGTGGGGAACTTTAACATGTTTCAAGTTGTTACGTATGAGAAAAGCTCAGTTGTGATAACTCCTGTCTAACTCTCCTCCTCACAAACCACACTCACAAGTGGTGGTGGGCTGGGGAATCTTTGCCGGCTACAGAGCGATTACTGTACCGGGCAAGTCTCCAGGCTGGCCTAGGACAGACACACCACACTGGAAGATCAGGAGATCTAAACCCAGTGTGCTTAGGTAGCAGGTGACAGGGAGAGGAAGACATAGGTCAAAATCAGCACAACACAGGCGAAAGAAGCTCTCTTTGTGAGCTTGCCAGGAAACCCTGGAGCGTACCTGCCACTGCCCTCTATCCTGACAGCTCCTGCTCACCTCCTCTCTCCTTTCCCATGCAGAGAAATCGATGTTATCTTGCCTGGCTACACCCACCTGCAGAAAGCTCAGCCCATCAGATGGAGCCAGTTCTTGCTCAGGTAACCCCCTTTCACACTTGGCTGGCAGAAGCCTTCTCCACCCTTGGGGCCCTGCTCAGCTGGAGCCCAGAAGTGCATCATCCTCTGAGGGGGCAGCCCAGGGTGGTGACAAACCAGCACTAACCTTGCAAACTGGAACAGGAGGAGTTCCCCATGTTCCTCTGTGTCTCTCTGTCCTGGGACTCAAGCACCCAGTGGGCAGTGGAGGCTGACTCCCTCTATGCTCCATCCTTTGGCCAGAGTTACACCTTAGCTGATGGGGTCACAAGGAGAAGCTTGTATGGGTGCTAGCTGTTCCACTTCAAAGGGCCTGAGTGCCTAGTGTCCATTTCAAGCCTCCTCTGTTCGAGAGGGGATCACAGGCTCCAGACGTGGCAGCATACTGCTTGGGCAGGAAGGGGACATTTTCTGACTTCAGGTGCTTCATCTCTCACATCTTTTCATGTCCTTTCCTAGCCATGCTGTTGCTCTGACCCGCGATTCTGAGCGCCTGGGAGAGTTGAAGAAGAGGATCAATGTCTTGCCTTTGGGAAGGTAAGGTCTACTATTTGTGTAATCACTGGGCCTCACTTTGCTCTGCAAAGTCTTAAGGGGTGCCTTCCCTGCTTCCTAGAGCTCAGTTTTGGTTGGAGTGTGCAGGGTATCATGCATTACTTGTGTTTCTTTCTTCCCTGGCAGTGGTGCTCTGGCTGGAAACCCTCTGGAAATTGATAGAGAGCTTCTGCGTAGTGGTAAATGTCTCCCTTTGATTGAGTGGCACAGGACTATTTGTAATATCTAGGAGGGAGGGAAGGATTGTACGTGTCCCCCAATGGCACTGTAATGCACTGTCCTGGAGCCAAAGCCTTTCTTTTATAAGGGTTTTTACTGCAATGAGACAGGCGATGCCTGTGAGGTGGGAGCAGGAAGAGCCACCTCTGCTGCATGCTGGATGCCTGGGGCTAATAACAAAGACCCCACTCAGTGAACCACTTAAGTATGTTTGTGTTCCTGGGACTACTCGAGGGCTCACAGTCACCTGCATGCTGGGGCACCTTGCTGCATTCAAGCTCCAGTCATGCCAACCCTGACCCCCTCTGTCCATCACCTCTCTTACAGAGCTGGACTTTGCTTCCATCAGCCTGAACAGCATGGATGCTGTTAGCGAGAGAGACTTTGTGGGTAAGCACGACTCAATCACTTCTTCCCACCACTATTTTAGAAGCAGGCTTCTGAGACCTTCCCAGCTGACCTCCCTTAACAAGGGGACTGATATCCCTCACTAGCAAGTAACTCCAAAGCTCCAGTCAGGTCTCCCTGGGTTGTCAAGCAAACAAGCACCTTTTTCACCTCCTGATTTCCTGCCTCCTCTGCAGTGGAGTTCCTCTCTGTTGCCACCCTCCTGATGATCCACCTTAGCAAGATGGCCGAAGATCTCATCATCTACAGTACCAGCGAGTTTGGCTTTGTAACCCTCTCTGATACCTACTGGTAGGTTTCTGGTATCTGGTGAGTAATTCTCCCCAGCTATCCTCACCTGGGAGAAAGAGACAGTGGTTGGGGTCTCCCTGCTACACAAGGCTGACACAGCATTAAAAAGCCGGCAGAAAGGCAGCCTTAGGTGAATATTCTTCAGTAATGTTCACTTATTTCTCACTCTGGTAACTCAACCAAGTCTGCATTCAGCAGACACTCCTCCCCAGCAACTGCGGGCACACAGAACTTCCTCCTCTGCCGGGAATGCCGGCCAAAGCCCTGCCTTGACTCGCCGGGTTTGCAATCCTAACAGACTTCCTGTGTCCCCGGGCAGCACAACCACAGCCCTCCCTCTCCCAGTTCACAGTAACACTTAGTCTGGCCTGTTGATGCCAACTCTGGAGAGGCTGGTGAGGAAACCTCCTTTTTGCTTCCTCTTTGAGAGGTGGGACTGCGTGGTAGCTCTAGAAAACACTGCAAAAACAAAGGCTCTGTTGTGAGAAACATGAGAAATTCCACGCACTCAGCTTTCCTACACCCTAGAAAGGTGTCTGGGTAAGGGGGACCTATGTGTCACTTTTGGAGGGTTCGACCAGTATACTGCATGTCCTGTCTTAGCCCATGTGTGTATGACTGGGATCTTGCTCACTGTTACACTCCGCCCACCTTTCTTTCAGCACTGGCAGCAGCCTGATGCCTCAGAAGAAGAACCCCGATAGTCTGGAACTGATCCGCAGCAAAGCTGGCCGTGTGTTCGGACGGGTGAGCCTGCTAAAGAAAGAAGTGGGATGGGAAAACTCTTTATATACAAGAAGGAATCTTTTTCCTTCTTGCAAATTTGTAAAGAAATGCGCCCAATGTAGGCTCTTAACCTCTGCTCCTCTTCCTAGAACTAACTGCCTCACCTGTTTCTCTCTGCAGTTGGCTGCTATTCTCATGGTCCTCAAAGGACTTCCAAGCACCTACAACAAGGATCTGCAGGTAAAACAGATGTTAGTTTTCACTCCATTTCTCTGAGCAGACACAGTCATCTTCTGCTCTTGAGCACTCTTGCCACTACATCTCCCTGCACAGACCCTGCTTGTGTGTGGGATGCTGTGAAGGGGGCTGAAGCATGGCATGCTGCATCAGGTTGACTTACAGCAATTTCCATCTCTGTTCTCACGCAGGAGGACAAGGAGGCCGTCTTCGATGTTGTGGACACCCTGAATGCTGTGCTCCAGGTTGCCACTGGAGTGATTTCTACACTCCAGGTAAGGCTTCAGCCTCTCACTATCAAACATGTTTGGGGGACACATTCGGTGTGTAACACAGGTAAGAGAGCTCTAGACTGGTCCTAAGATGAAGGCTCTTCAGTGGCTCACCCATACTGCTCAGTATGGCCCCCAATGTCAGCTAACGTGTCCCAAGGAGGAGCTGATGATAATGTCTCCCTCTAACCCTTCTTTCTGCAGATCAACAAGGAGAACATGGAGAAGGCTCTGAGCCCTGAGATCCTGTCGTCTGATTTGGCTCTCTACTTGGTTCATAAAGGAGTAAGTATCAGAGGGAGGCTTGAAGCTGTGATTTCTTTGGATGCAGAATACTGCTCGGTGAGGGCCTGAGATGAGGCCTTCTGTTCTGTCACCAGGTGATGATCAGTTTGGGTCACCAAACATGAAAGCTGGAAACCCATTCTTTACATGTCTCCCAAGTAGTGGAACTGTTGTCAGGTGGACTTTGTAGTAATTTACAGGTGGAGTTTTACCTCCTAATGCCTCCCCTCTTCACAGCCCAGAAAACCCAGATTCACATTGCATTGCCCTAAGTGAAAACAATCTAACCAAAAAAGACAGGACATCCATTTTTTCCTTTGAGGCTGCACCCCAGTTGCCAGGTCACTGACTGCGGCCTCTGCTTCTCACTGCAGATGCCATTCAGACAAGCCCACACTGCCTCTGGGAAGGCCGTCCACCTCGCTGAGTCTAAGGGCACGACCATCAATAATCTCAGCCTGGATGACCTGAAGAGCATCAGGTTTGTATCAATCACGGTTGTTTTGCCATGACTCCCCTCAACAGGCACGTATCGGCCTCCCTTCCTATGGGCCCCCTTACGGTGCCCTTCCTCCAAATGCCTGGGCCAGGCACAACACCAAAATTCCCCTGGCCTGAATATCAGTGCTGCTCCTGCTGGGCCTGAAATAACTCAAGGGGGACAACATCACTACCCTTCTGCTCCACCAGGGCACGGGCAGCAGCTAGTGGGAGGGACTGGGAGAAACTCCTGCCCTGACCTGGAGGCACCAGCCCTCCAGAGGAGTTTGGCTCCAAATTTCCTCACTCTCCCCCTGGAGCTGACTCTTTGGTCTGCCACAAGCAGCTACTGCCGGGCACTAGAAAGGCAGAAGCAGGGCTGCCCGAGGCCTTTCCCCTTGGAAGAAGGCTGCGTCTCCGCTCCCTCACCCTCTCTGCAGGCAGTGAGCGTGAGAAGGCAGCCAACAGCACCCAGCGCTCCCCACTGACACCTCTTCCCTTTGCCTCCCCAGCCCCCTGTTCGGCAGCGACGTCTCCCAGGTCTTCAACGTTGTCAACAGCGTGGAGCAGTACACGGCCATGGGCGGTACCGCCAAGAGCAGCGTGACTGCCCAGATCGAGCAGCTGAGGGAGCTGCTGAAGAAGCTGAAGGAACAAGCTTAGAGTGTGGGGAGATATCCTGTGGATGTAGTGTTGTGCCTATCACACTAATCTGGAGTTAATAAACACTGGGGTGTATGTAGTTCACTGAAACTCATGTCTTGTGTCTTTCTTCTAAGGGGCTTGATTGAGCTGTGCTTCCTCAGCCCTCGTGAGGCTTGGGGAAATGTTCACTGCTGTGAAAGAACAGGGGCTCTCTGCTCCCTGGTGGTGGAGCTGGGTTATAGGGTTTTCCATCTCTTGGGGGCTGGTAGGTAGAGAGCAGCAGGAGTGTCTGTCTACAACAAGAGACCTGAAAATGTGTCTCTTGGAGGGGAGGGTGGTGCACTAGGGAAGTGATCATCCCTTTGTGCTCCAGTGAGAATGCACCTTGAATACTGTGTTGAGTTTTGGGCCCCTCACGACAAGAAAGACATTGAGGTGCTGGAGTGTGTCCAGAGAAGGGCAACGACACTGGTGAGGGGTGTGGATCACACGTCTGATGAGAAGCAGCTGAGGGAACTGGGGTTGTTCAGCCTGGAGAAAAGAAGGCTGAGGGGAGACCTCATCGCTCTCCACAGCTCCCTGAAAGGAGGGTGTAGCAAGGCAGGTGCTGGTCTCCTCTCCCAAGTAACAAGTGATAGGATGAGATGAAACAGCCTTAAGTTGTGCCAGGGGAGGTTTAGGTTGGATATTAGGAAAAATTTTTTCACCAAAAGGGTTGTCAAGCATTGGAACAGGCTGCCCAGGGAAGTGGTCGAGTCCCCATCCCTGGAGGTATTTAAAAGATGTGTAGATGTGATGTTTAGGGACGTGGTTCAGTGGCGGACTTGGTAGTGTTAGGTTATCAGTTGGACTTGATGACCTTAAGGGTCTTTTCCAACCTAATGGTTCTATGATTCGATGCAGCACAAGGCTGGATCCAGCAGTGCCAGAACAGGCTACAGAATGTGCTGAGGGAGGCTTGTTGATGTGCACAAAGAGGGATACCTGATACTGCATCTGCAACATGTGCCACATCTCCAGCTACCACTGCCCTCCTCACAGGAGTATACTTGCCTGCCCGCCTTCTGGCAGGGGAGTAAGTGGCCAAAAGAAGTCTCCTCACCACCTGGCACCTAAACTTGAATAGTCTTAGGCAGGACTTGGCCAGCAGGCCAACCCACAGGTCATTCCAGCCCATCACAAAACCACCTTCGGCTGTGGTTTCCACCAAAGCAAAGGGCTTGCATAGTCCCAGGTGAAGCTTTTCCCTCTGTGTGACCCAGGCCAAGGCAGCTGGAGCAGAATGCTTGAAAAGAGACTGGCGTGGCTGGCTGCCTCTTACAAATCTTATACTATCTGCCTTCTGTCCTTACAAAAATATAATCAGAACAAAGACTGGGAAAAGCCTTACTTGGGGAATGAGAATGCAGCAACCTTGTGTCTTTCAACGGGTGAAAACATTTGATTAAACAAACACTTGAAACATTATTCCCCACTATTGTTCTTCAGCGTTTTCTGGATGGAATATGTCTGCTGCTTGATCCAAAAGGTACAGAAAGAACAGTTGTCTACAGGGAAGGTGGGGCAATTTTCATTAAGCACTAAACCAGCTTGAACCTGGCACCCGCAACACAGTAGGACTAGTTTTGTCGTGGACAATCTCTTTTCTGTCACAGCATTTTAAAGCTGGCGTTTTGCTCAGCACCCTGCGCTCCATGCTGATGCAGCAACACGTTACTGACTCAGTACTGCAAGACTCTAACTCGCATAGGTAATGGCAGTAACGCAAGCATTCCCTCCTGTATTTAGGTTAAGGGCTGTAGCGCAGACAGTACTAACTGCCACGAGCAAATCTCCTGCCATTAACAAAGTACCCCAGCAGACACAAAGTGCTTTCATCCTACCGTTGTAGCATTTGTGCTTTAAACACATGGGAAAACCAGCAACAGAAGGTCGCTTTTGTCGACACTTTCCCCCAACCTCAGTCTCCCCTTATTCTGGCCCTAAACCTGATCTATTCTCCTGGCATTTAAAGAACAGAACATTTCAATCACCACTCCATAAACCTCCTTTGTGTTTGCTCTGTTACTTCCTGCTGTGTTTTTGTTTTGGCACTTGTGTCTCACTCTCCAGATAGGTTAGCTGTGGCCAGGAAATCACTTACACACACTGAGCTGATAGAGGAAAGGAGCAAGAGAGGGAGGGGACACCAATAGTCAACACCAACAGAGTCAGAAGAAGGGATATCTCCACCTTACTGTTCTTTTCTTTTCCCTTCCATAACCTTTTCTGATCTATGCCACTCCGCTCCTTCCCTATTCGTATTTTCTAGCTCCTGCTCAGTACCTTCAGAGGCCTCAGCTGGACAGATTTCCTCTCGCTCCCAGCAGCAAATGTCCGGCATTGCTCCTCGTGACCAGTGCTCAGTAACACAGGGCCCTGCCAAACTGAAAGCAAAAGGGGAGTCTGAGCAGATTGTCACATCTCAGTTTCCTACTTAAAGGAGTAGTTCATAATTACTAGTACTTCCCTCCCATCCACCCTTTTCTTAAAATTGTGACAGGATTTAGATTGGGAGGGACCTGTGGAGGTCTCTGAAGCTCCACAGACATTACAGGAGTGTGTGGTCCAAAGTATCTTCAGACTTTCACCATCATCCTACCATGACTCATTGTGATTTGGGATTTTAAAGCCCTGTCCCTTAGCACAGGAAGATCTGTATAGGCAAAAGGATCAGTGGTTTGGACACTACTCTGGACTTAGTCTTAAATACCTGCTCCATTACAGATCACAGGATAGGACTTAATGCAGTCTAACAGTTTCCAAAACAATATTTTGGAAGAATACATACCTGTTTTTCTTTCCTTTTCTCATGTTTAGTCCAAAGGATGCTATATTACTGGGTACTTAGTACATGGGACATGGTTTAATGATGATTTTGGTAGTGTTAGGTTAATGGTTGGACTCAATGATCTTAAAAGTCCCTTCCAACCTAAACGATAATATGATTCTATGATTCTACTTCATGGAGGCCGATCATGAGCTACTGATACTCTCCGCAGACAGCTATGTCATTCCAATCTGACACTCAAACAGATAACAACCATACAGAAGGGCTCTTGAAACATTACAAAAAGTAGTGAACTCTTCACTGGATCCCCCGAAGGAAAAGATCTCTAAGCAGCTTTTACACTCTGCAAAAATCCTGCTGAATATTTTGTTTCTGAAACAAATTGCTGGTCTTTTATCCCCTAGCTCTCTATTGAAGAAGTTGAGCTAATAACACTTCTCTGCCACCGCAAGAGAGTTGTGAGAACGGATGCACTGTGTGACTGCAACGTCCCCTGCAGGCATCATGGGTGAATTTGAGACCGCAATACCCAAACGTGTCTCTCTAGACTGGGATCCTCTTTGCCAGGGGCAGCACAAACCAACTTCACTGTGATTCTTCAACCACTTCTATTCTTCATGTTACAGAGAGATGCACATACAGGTAAGCGGAAAAAAAAATACAAAGAGGCCTGGAACTAATGGAACAGAAACTGGAGCTTTCACTGTTATATTTGACCATGTAACTGTTTAAATACAAGTAATATTAAGAAATCAAAGCTGTCATGTATCACACATACATAGGGTTCATGATATGAAAACACAAATAGCAAAACAGATAGAGTGGAACTCTGAAAGTGCCACAGAGGTCCCATTTTCCCTTTTCTAGCCCTGCGGGTCACAAATGGTCTGTGAGGGAGAGGTGCCAGGGCCAGCAGGGTGCCCTCTAACCCCTCCTGGCTGCCATATCTTGGGCACCCTTGCCCTTCCCTTTTTCACTTTGGGCAATTTCTGTACAGTTTCTTCAGACAGAAAGAGGTACAATCTTTGCATGAGCTGTGCGTGTTCCACACAGCCAGGGGAGCCCATATCACAAACACCATGAGGTAAAGCCTTTCTCTGTATATGATTCATTTTGGGTGTAAATCTAGCCCTTACTATTTTGCCAAATCCTCAGCAACCTCCTGTCAAAGCCCAGAATAAGGACAAAAACATTCATAAAAGATGAAATGTGTCAAGAGAAGCGTTAAAAATGAGGGACTTCAGAAGAGGAAGGAATCTGGCAACGGAACGGTTCAAAGAGCTTTCTCAGCGTAGACAGCAGGATGCTCCATGCATCTGCAAGCCTGGAACTCTGAAAGGGGACAGGGTCATTACTCCAGAAAAAAACGATCATAAGGGGAAATGTACGAGAAGCAGTGAATTAACAGCTGACTATGAATCCAGATAGAGAATTTGAGCCTTGTTCCGGACTGATACTGAAGGGCAGCACACTGGAAACCCAGCTGCAAAAGGTACTTGCTCATTCAGGGCTGGGTAGCCAGAGACTGCCTGATGCTAGCCATGTCACTCTGCCTGTGTCCTCTCCGCTACTGCAAGCAGCATGCCCTACGCACACAATCCCACTGCGCCCTAGACTTCAACTCGGAAAGGGGATGAAGAGTAGGACAGAGAAGAACATAGGAAAGACAGCTGGACTAGATCCCTTCCTACCTGAATTATCCTACGGTCCTGTGACAACAAGGCTGGTTAAAGGGCAGAAAAACCCCAAAGGGGACAAGAAAACCGGGATGCACTCCCTCAAAGGCTCTGACAGCGCACGGGGGGGGGGAAGGATGCCGCAGCAGCACACTCCCTCCGGCAAAGCAGCTACACCGCTGCGCCGCGGGGTGGTAGGAGGGGAATGGAGGGGGACGGGGACCGGACCGGGGCCGGTCCCGGGGACACCCCGCCCCGCCGGGGCGGGACGAGCCGCCAGCTCCGCTCCGAGGCGTGTAAAAGCGGGGCGGCGGGGCCGGGGAGCAGCGAGCGACCAGCCGGGGCTGCGCGGCCGAGCCGGTGAGCGGGGCCGGGCGGGCAGCGGGGACCCGTCCCGCACCGGGGACCCGCACCGGCACCGGCACCGGGCCTCACCTCACCTCGCTGTTCCACAGGTTGCTCCAGTTGCCGGGATCGCTGCACAAACGAGCAAAACGTCGTCCGAAATGGCAGCCGAGGTGAGGGTGAACTTTGCTTCTCCGGCGGGGTGGTCTCGGGGCGCTCTGGCAGACATGAGCAAAACTGAGTTAAAAATCTAAGGCCTTTCCTTCAGGCTCTTCCCTCTACCTGGGAGAGACTAATAACCAACGCGGTTCATTCCTGCTGACTTGCGTTTAGGCAGGAGGTACTTCACAGCAGCTTGTGTAAACACTTCTCTGTACAAAAGCTGCATTTTCAGTTTCCGTGTCTGGTAGGCGAGACGTGACTAGTCGCCTTAGCGAGTCACGCTTTCTGCCTTCCGAAAGGCTCCGGCAACCCTGGCCTCCTCTGCTCCGGGTTGCAGAGAAGGGTCCATCAGCTGTCAGCCCATACCAGCCACTTCTCTAGTCCTGGAGCTAGCTAAAGTCAGTCTTTCAGTTTTGATTTCCTCATTGCAAGTGTATCCGTTGCAATGTTTCTGCTGACCCACCTCTTACTTTGGTGGAAACCTGTAATACCAAAGATATGCCTTGATATACCTGTTCCCCATTCAAGCTCAGCCTCTGGTACTGACCTGTACTTTAGCATCCCCTACGCCACGTACCTGCGGGCACCAGATGCGCCATGTGCACCTCTAACACTCTTCTTTTTCAATACAAATTCCCCCCTCTGCCTTCCCTCAGCTTTCTGAGAAAGCTGCCCGAAATATATGAAAAAACACGTGCCTACACTCTTAACTCTGTAGGCTTTCTCCTGCTGTCCTCTCAGGCATGTTGTTTCAGCAGGCATTGTGTGGAGACAGTCACTAGGAAAAAAGTTTCTAAGGTTACTCAAGAGTGCTTTGTCTGACTAATAAAGCCCTGGCAGAAATAAACTTGCAACTGTCCTGCCAGCTTCTTGCTGTCCATGGTCGTTACCGTGTACAGCATGAGAAGAGACCGACAGGGGTGTTAAAAAAAATCAAGTAGATTAATAATTATTATCTGCTTTGCAATGGCAATTGTATTTAGGCCCTTCCTTTAAATGTTCCCCGTTTCTTTTTTTTGTGCCTGCTAGCACTGGAGAGTTGCTTTCGAAATCTTGGAGAAGTTGTAAGGTCTCTGCACGAGTAAAATTCCTACTTATTTCAGTGCAAGCTTGCCAGAGTTAGGGCTTCGGAGGGCGTCCTACCAGGGCAAGCAAAAAGCTTCTGGTCCAGTGACACACACGGCTCTTAGCTAGTGAATCCATTCAGTTGCTGAATCACTGGTGAAAAAAAGCTTACACGCACCCTGCTGTGATGCATAGCTGGAATTGTGTACCTGTCTTTGGTCATGCAGTGAAGCAGTTACGTAGGTGACACATTCAAGTGTGTGAAGTTACTTATATGAATCTTGGTTTGTGTAGAAAAAAACCCTTTTGTTCCTATGTGTTTTAAAACCACCTTCTTGTTGATTTATTTTTCTGAACATTCCTGATGCAGAAAGGTACCCAGACCTCCCTTTCTGGATTCTGCACCTTAACCAGTTTTATGCTAACCTTATGCCAAAGCTTGCAAGCATATCATGGACTCTGAAGATGCTTCAAACGGTAACTTCAAACACTTCATAATGTGGCTTGTGCTGGCCTAAAGCTATTTGTCAATCAAAGAAAAATCTCTCTATTAGCTCAACAGCACAAAAAGGACTTAGAGAACACTAGCTTTCACTATATGCCTTACTGACCGCTTTACTTTTTTCCCCCCTTTAAAAGGCTATCAAAGGGTTGTTGACCTGCAGCTGCCTCAAAAGAGAAATCCATGCTGGTCTTGCAGCATATGCCCTGATATTCATTTCAAGGACTCCCTGCAGAGTCCTGCAGAGGTAAAGTATCTTGGAGGATTCCTGAGCCCGACCTGACACTTCAAGGGCTCAATGCTAGTGGCAGGGACATGTTCTCCAGCTCTTCAACTACTTGCCAAACGGCCTGAAATCCAGGGGCCTTTCTGGGCAGTGCTACCACACTGAAAAGACAAAGCTAAACACAGCCTTTATATTGGATAAACAGATCATTGGATGTTACATGCATAGGGCCATAACTGAAGTTATTAGGCCTCTTTAATTTGCTTCTTCCTCTCTCTCAGGGGGATAAACTTTGGGGGGGAAGATTCAGTGGAAGCACAGATCCAATTATGGAGATTCTCAACGCTTCCATTACCACTGACAAGAGACTGGCTGAGGTTGACATCCAGGGGAGCATGGCTTATGCCAAAGCATTGGAGAAGACTGGGATCCTGTCTAAAACTGAGCTGGAGAAGATCCTGAGTGGCCTGGAAAAGGTATTTATTCCCTTCACATACTGTCATGCGTGCTGGAATGAATGGCTTCTTATCTGACAGCATCTGTAGTAGACTCCCTGCCTTGCTAAAAAGCATCTTTAAATGTCCTCAGGTCCTATTCCTTAGAGGTAGGCATGTGCTGAAGTGCTTTGTGAAAGGAAGTGCTCTCCTAAATCGTGGACATGACAGGCCCATGTGTATTGCACGTGGTGCACTTGGAGGCATTCTGGGCAGGGGATCGATGCTCCAATTGCATCCTGCTAAAGGCACCAAAGCCCAGCAGTAGGATGTGACCCAGCCGACAAGACCCCAGTGACAGCCTGAAGCCCTGCTGTGCATGTTGTCAATGCTCATTGTGGCAGCCCCGCTGCCTCGGTGAGGTGTGCTCAGCGTGACCTGCCCACCCTCCTCTTCAGAATGAACATTCCCCAGGAATTGTTTCAGTATGAAATGAGAATACTCTTTTTCTGCTGGCACTTGGGATCCTTTTGAGTCTGGCTGCCTGAGTTAGTAGGAGGCAACGCATAGCATTGTATAGGGGTGACGAGAAGTCAGCAGCTAAGCGCTTTTTTGAAAGATCCATTGTTGTTGCTCACCCACCATGGACAATGGTGACTCTATACGATGTTTGTACAGGAGAATCTTGGTGGACAATGCTAAAGCAGTCACTCACGTTTCAGCTCACTTTCTCGTTGCAATGCTCAAATCCTCCTATAGCCATAACACCGCAGGATCATCACAGGTAGAGGGATGAATCCCACCAAGTGCAGTATAGAATACCAGGATATAGCATGCAGCCAGCCTTGGCCTCAAGGAACAGGAATGCCAGAGCTTGCGTGAGACTTAGCAGTTTGATTTCCATTGGGATGGCACAAGTTGGTGTTTGCTGGGGACAATTACAGCCCTCATGCGCATCAGGGTAACAGTAGTGGCTGACTGGTGTTTCTGCTGATGTTTGTAGATCTCTGAGGAATGGTCTAAAGGAGCCTTTGTGATCAAGCAAAGTGATGAGGATATCCACACTGCCAACGAACGCAGACTAAAGGTTTGGGTCCTCTAACGTCTTGTTCCCGTTCCTCTGTAGCTAGATCTGCTTGATGTTAAGTGCACACACCTCTGTCCCACTGTGAAATTTCTCTGGACCACATGGCACTCCGACCTTATGACACAATCAAGTGTCTCCAAGACCCCCTTTTGTGGAAGAGGCACTGTACAAGCATAGAACCCAAACCTGCCCTTCCCCAGAAGAAATCCCATGGCTACTCACAGGATCCTAGAGCTGTGTCCCTTCCAGACAGGGGGAAGGTCTGCTCATGCAGAGTTTCTTCCTTAGAATACAGAGACACTGATAGATATCCTCCTCTTGTCCCCAGGAGCTGATTGGAGACATAGCTGGAAAGCTGCACACTGGAAGAAGCAGGAATGATCAGGTATGGACAGATCTGGTTGTTTTTCCTGCTTCTGTATGCCTCCCCCACCTCAGTTCCTAAATCAAATTTCTTTATGCCATCTTTCACATCCTCCGACACTCTCCAGCACATCCTCCCTAGGGCTTTAAACATGTGACACTGCAGTCAGTCATCCGCACAGGGGAATGGGCTCTGCAGGATGGCTTCCCCGTGGTATAAGGCCACAAACCTCCGCTGACATCCCTTTGAAAGTCTACGGAAACTGTGACTTTACTGACTGGGTATCATGCAACTTTCAGGATCAGTCCTTCTACTGATGACCGACTTGTGTCAGTTGGGGATTTTCTGATCCAAAGTTGACAATACCCAAAAAGTCCACTGAAAAGAACGGGCTTTGGTTCTGTTCATGGAAAGCAAGATACAGCAGCTTTCACAAATCAGTGACCAGGGACACATCTGGTAAGAGAAAGATGTCCCTTCGTATCACATAGAGCAAGGAGGGGATAACTCTGCCAAGGCTTTCTGCTGAACAGTATTTGGTCACTAAATATGTCACATTCTGCTTTGACTGACTGTGGCCAATCTCGTACAGGTTGTGACCGACTTGAAGCTGTTCATGAAGCATTCCCTCTCTGTCATTTCCACTCACCTCCTGCAGCTCATTAAGACCCTGGTGGAACGCGCTGCCATGTAAGTCCTTTTGCACATCCACGGCCTCGGCCTCACAGGGCCAGGAGACGTCTAGGCTTGCGCTTTGACTGACACCAATCAGGGCAGCAGCAGGGCCTTCTGCGGAGGAGGTTACAGACAGGCAGCGTGTGATAGCACACGGAAAGACAACGGACCCTCTTCCCCCACAGTTCACGTCACAGAGACCTTCCTCTTCCCCCACTGTATCCTGGCAAAGGAATCGAGGTGGGAGGTCCACACAAGACTTCAGAAGGCGCCAAATCCATCTGAAGGAGTGGGGAACTTTAACATGTTTCAAGTTGTTACGTATGAGAAAAGCTCAGTTGTGATAACTCCTGTCTAACTCTCCTCCTCACAAACCACACTCACAAGCGGTGGTGGGCTGGGGAATCTTTGCTGGCTACAGAGCGATTACTGTACCGGGCAAGTCTCCAGGCTGGCCTAGGACAGACACACCACACTGGAAGATCAGGAGATCTAAACCCAGTGTGCTTAGGTAGCAGGTGACAGGGAGAGGAAGACATAGGTCAAAATCAGCACAACACAGGCGAAAGAAGCTCTCTTTGTGAGCTTGCCAGGAAACCCTGGAGCGTACCTGCCACTGCCCTCTATCCTGACAGCTCCTGCTCACCTTCTTCTCTCCTTTCCCATGCAGAGAAATCGATGTTATCTTGCCTGGCTACACCCACCTGCAGAAAGCTCAGCCCATCAGATGGAGCCAGTTCTTGCTCAGGTAACCCCCTTTCACACTTGGCTGGCAGAAGCCTTCTCCACCCTTGGGGCCCTGCTCAGCTGGAGCCCAGAAGTGCATCATCCTCTGAGGGGGCAGCCCAGGGTGGTGACAAACCAGCAGTAACCTTGCAAACTGGAACAGGAGTTCCCCATGTTCCTCTGTGTCTCTCTGTTTTGGGACTCAAGCACCCAGTGGGCAGTGGAGGCTGGCTCCCTCTATGCTCCGTCCTTTGGCCAGCGTTACGTCTTCGTTCTTGTTATATCTTCTGACTTTGGGTGCTTCATGTGTCACGATGGTTTTCTCCTAGCCATGCTGTTGCACTGACCCGTGATTCTGAGCGCCTGGGAGAGGTGAAGAGGAGGATCAACGTCTTGCCTTTGGGAAGGTAAAGTTTACTTTGTGTGTAATCCCTGAGCCTCGCTTTGCTCTGTGAAATGGCTAAGAGGCAGATCTTTACATCCCCTGAACCACCGGGCTTTGTATGCCATATGCGCTGCAGAGCTGTGAGGGGACAAGCCTTTCTTCTCTCACCAAAGAGAAGACTGTTCCAAAGAGAAAACTCTTGCCACAGATACTATTCTTCTCCCTTCTTGAAATCAAGAACTACAAGGGTTTCATGAAGCAAACCTACCTCTTTGGAAGAGAACTTCTGGTTTAGTCCAGAGTTTGCTGAGCCTCAGGACACACCGTATGACACCAGAATGAACTGAGGGAGGGAAGCCTTCAGAGAGGTGTTGTTACTGCCTGCTAGAGCTCAGTTTTGGTTGGAGTGTGCAGGGTATCATGCATGACTTGTGTTTCTTTCTTCCCTGGCAGCGGTGCTCTGGCTGGAAACCCTCTGGAAATTGATAGAGAGCTTCTGCGTAGTGGTAAATGTCTCCCTATGATTGAGAGGCACGGGTCTACACATAATATCTGGGAGTTGGGGAAGCATTGATACAATGTCCAGGTGTTATCTTGGATGTGTTGCAGCACCTTAACATAGGGATGGAGGGTAATAAATAGAAAAAATGAATATGATCTGATGCGCAGTGACACAGGTGGGAGGGAGCTGCTAATGACCCGGTAAGCCAGAAGGCTTTTTACTACTGTGAGACAGCAGAAGCCTCTATAGGGTGGGAGCATAAACAGATCCACCTCTGCTGCGCACTGGCTGCCTGGGGCTAATAACAAAACCCTGCTCAGCATGTTTGTGTTCCTGGGACTACTCGAGGGCTCACAGTCACCTGCATGCTGGGGCACCTTGCTGCATTCAAGCTCCAGTCATGCCAACCCTGACCCCCTCTGTCCATCACCTCTCTTACAGAGCTGGACTTTGCTTCCATCAGCCTGAACAGCATGGATGCCATTAGTGAGAGAGACTCTGTGGGTAAGCACGACTCAATCACTTCTTCCCACCACTGTTTTAGAAGCAGGCTTCTGAGACCTTCCCAGTTCACCTCCGTTAATAAGAGGACTGATATTCCTCACTAAGGAGTATTTATACAGAAATTCTGTTTGCTCGTGTTTAAACTTCAGTCAGGGCTCCCTGGGTTGTCAAGCAAACAAGCACCTTTTTCAACCCCTGATTTCCTGCCTCCTCTGCAGTGGAGTTCCTCTCTGTTGCCACCCTCCTGATGATCCACCTTAGCAAGATGGCCGAAGATCTCATCATCTACAGTACCAGCGAGTTTGGCTTTGTAACCCTCTCTGATGCTTACAGGTAGGTCTCTGGGCAGGGAGCCCTTCCCTAAGTCCCTCCTCCCCAGCTATCCTCACCAGGGAAAATGAGAGAGTGGTTGGGGTCTCCCTGCTGCACAAGGCTGACACAGCATTAAAAAGCCGGCAGAAAGGCAGCCTTAGGGTGAATATTCTTCAGTAATGATCACTTATTTCTCACTCTGGTAACTCAAACCAAGCGTGCATTCAGCAGACACTCCTCCCCAGCAACTGCGGGCACACAGAACTTCCTCCTCTGCCGGGAATGCCGGCCAAAGCCCTGCCTTGACTCGCCGGGTTTGCAATCCTAACAGACTTCCTGTGTCCCCGGGCAGCACAACCACAGCCCTCCCTCTCCCAGTTCACAGTAACACTTAGTCTGGCCTGTTGATGCCAACTCTGGAGAGGCTGGTGAGGAAACCTCCTTTTTGGTTCCTCTTTGAGAGGTGGGACTGCGTGGTAGCTCCAGAAAAGACTGCAAAACCAAAAGTTCTGCTTTGGGAAACGTGAGAAACTCAGTTCACTGCTTTCCTACACCCTAGAAAGGTGTCTGGGTAAGGGGGACCTATGTGTCACTTTTGGAGGGGTGGGTCAGTATGCTGCATGACCTGTGTCGGTAGGGATTGGGATCTTGCTCACCATTACACTCCACACCTTTCTTTCAGCACTGGCAGCAGCCTGATGCCTCAGAAGAAGAACCCCGATAGTCTGGAACTGATCCGCAGCAAAGCTGGCCGTGTGTTCGGACGGGTGAGCCTGCTAAAGAAAGAAGCGGGATGTGGAAACTCTTTATACTGGGTCTGAAGAATCTTGTTTCTTCTTGCAAATGTGTAAAGAAATGCGCCCAGTATAGGCTCTTAACCTCTGCTCCTCTTCCTAGAACTAACTGCCTCACCTGTTTCTCTCTGCAGTTGGCTGCTATTCTCATGGTCCTCAAAGGACTTCCAAGCACCTACAACAAGGATCTGCAGGTAAAACAGATGTTAGTTTTCACTCCATTTCTCTGAGCAGACACAGCCATCTTCTGCTCTTGAGCACTCTTGCCACTACATCTCCCTGCACAGACCCTGCTTGTGTGTGGGATGCTGCGAAGGGGGCTGCAGTTGACGCCCCAGCCATAGCAGGAGCTCATGGGATGCCATGCCTGCTCTGCTGGCTGGGCTGCTCAGGCTGTTGGGCTTTTGGGCTGCATCAGGTTGACTTACAGCAATTGCCATCTCTGTTCTCACGCAGGAGGACAAGGAGGCCGTCTTCGATGTTGTGGACACCCTGAATGCTGTGCTCCAGGTTGCCACTGGAGTGATTTCTACACTCCAGGTAAGGCTTCAGCCTCTCACTATCAAACATGGTTGGGGGGCACATTCTGTGCGTAACACAGGTAAGAGAGCTCTAGACTGGTCCTAAGATGAAAGCTCTTCAGTGGCTCACCCATACTGCTCAGTATGGCCCCCAATGTCAGTTACTCAGGGGATAAGAGCGTCCTTTCAGAGCCAGGTCCCTTCTAGATGAAGTCCCCTCACTGTGACTGCTAACACTCCAAGGAGCAGCTGATGATAATGTCTCCCTCTAACCTTCCTTTCTGCAGATCAACAAGGAGAACATGGAGAAGGCTCTGAGCCCTGAGATGCTGTCTACCGATCTGGCTCTCTATTTGGTTCGTAAAGGAGTAAGTATCAGAGGGAGGCTTGGAGCTGTGATTTCTTTGGATGCAGAATACTGCTCAGTGAGGGCCTGAGATGAGGCCTTCTGTTCTATCCCCAGGTGATGATCAGTTTGGGTCACCAAACCTGGATTCACATGGCATTACCCTAAGTGAAAACAAGCCAACCAAAAAAGACAGGACATCCATTTTTCCCTTTGAGGCTGCACCCCAGTTGCCTGGTCACTGACTGCGGCCTCTGCTTCTCACTGCAGATGCCATTCAGACAAGCCCACACTGCCTCTGGGAAGGCCGTCCACCTCGCTGAGTCTAAGGGCACGACCATCAATAATCTCAGCCTGGATGACCTGAAGAGCATCAGGTTTGTATCAATCACGGTTGTTTTGCCATGACTCCCCTCAACAGGCACGTATCGGCCTCCCTTCCTATGGGCCCCCTTACGGTGCCCTTCCTCCAAATGCCTGGGCCAGGCACAACACCAAAATCCCCCTGGCCTGAATATCAGTGCTGCTCCTGCTGGGCCTGAAATAACTCAAGGGGGACAACATCACTACCCTTCTGCTCCACCAGGGCACGGGCAGCAGCTAGTGGGAGGGACTGGGAGAAACTCCTGCCCTGACCTGGAGGCACCAGCCCTCCAGAGGAGTTTGGCTCCAAATTTCCTCACTCTCCCCCTGGAGCTGACTCTTTGGTCTGCCACAAGCAGCTACTGCCGGGCACTAGAAAGGCAGAAGCAGGGCTGCCCGAGGCCTTTCCCCTTGGAAAAAGGCTGCGTCTCCGCTCCCTCACCCTCTCTGCAGGCAGTGAGCGTGTGAAGGCAGCCAACAGCACCCAGTGCTCCCCACTGACACCTCTTCCCTTTGCCTCCCCAGCCCCCTGTTCGGCAGCGACGTCTCCCAGGTCTTCAACGTTGTCAACAGCGTGGAGCAGTACACGGCCATGGGCGGTACCGCCAAGAGCAGCGTGACTGCCCAGATCGAGCAGCTGAGGGAGCTGCTGAAGAGGCATAAGGAACAAGCTTAGAGTGTGGGGAGATATCCTGTGGATGTAGTGTTGTGCCTATCACACTAATCTGGAGTTAATAAACACTGGGGTGTATGTAGTTCACTGAAACTCATGTCTTGTGTCTTTCTTCTAAGGGGCTTGATTGAGCTGGGCTTCCTCAGCCCTCATGAGGCTTGGGGAAACGTTCACTGCTGTGTGAGCCTGGCAGCGGAGCTGGGTTATGGGGTGTCAAGTTCTGGGATGCCAGCAGGTAGAGAGCAGCAGCAATGTCAGTGCATGCGTTGAAGGAGGCTTGTGTGTGTCCACAAAGAGAGATGCTTGGTACAACATCTACAACACATGCCACATCTCCTGCTATCACTGCCCTCCTCCCAGGATTATGTTTCCCTGCCTGTCTTCTGGCAGGAAAAAAAAAAAAAATCTTCTTACCCCCTGGCACTGGAACTTGGCCAGTAGGTCAACCCACAGGTCATCCCAGTCCATCACAAAACCACCTTTGGCTCTGTTTTACTCTGTAGCATAGAGTTGCAAGGTCCTAGGTCCAGCTCCTTCCCTTGCATGACACATGCCGATTTGCCTCAAAGCTAGCTGGTGCAGAGTGTTTAAAAAAAAAAAAATAAATCCCTGGCATTGCATTGCTGTTGCCTCTTACAAAAATAATTTACCATCTCCCCTTCTGTCCTTACAGAAGTAAAATCAGAACAAAGAGCGGGAAAGTCTCACTTGAGGAATGAAGTGCCAGGAAGTTCCCGAGTTCCCTGCTGCTTACTGCCATGTTTCTCTGGTTTAGTACATTCGTCTCATCTTCCAGCTAAGTTAGCTGTGGCAGGGAAGTCAATTATGTTGACTTAATTCAGGTGGAGAGGCGACAGCAACAGCCAACACCAACAGACTCCGAGGAAGGGATTATCTCCTCCTCCCCAGCTCACAGTCTTTTCTTTCTTCACATAAGCTTTCTCCTTGATTTTTCATTCCAGGTCAGTACCTTCACACATCTCAGCCGACTAGACTTTTGCTTGTTCCCAGCCGCCACTGTTCAGCATCTTGGGGGGCAGTGCTGAGTAATGTGTGGCCCTGCTGATTGAAAAAAGGCAGTGGTTTTAGCAGACTATCACATCTCCATCTCTTACTTAAATAAAAAGCTCAAAATCACTGGTAGACCCCTTTGACCCTCCACTTTTCTGATATTATTATGTGTCACCAAGCCTCTGCAATAACCTGAGCTGTTGCTTCTGTACTGAATCAGACACAGCACGACCGACAGCTGCTTATTGCACATGGAGGTACACATTCTCGTCCAGGGAACAAACACAGGCTACAAATAAGCATCCTGTAAAATTAAAATCAATCCAATGGCATTTCCTTCCTCCCTTGCCCTGTGATACCCTTCTCCATCCTGCTTTATTCCTAACGAAGTTCTGAGGGATGCGATCAGAATAGGAAATGTTACCACGCTCCACAGATGAGGCCAGATGTGGTTTCCTAAAGCAGAGATCATCCTCCCGCCTGCCCCCAAGACGCCATCTGGTCATTGGTGCTCTTCTTTGCCCTTTCCAAGAACTCCTTGCCCTCCTGCTTCAACGAGCGACACTGAAAATAAATAAAAGTAAGCAAGTAAATGAGTAAATAAATGAAACCCTTCTACTCCGCTCTCGTGAGACCCCACCTGGAGTACTGCATTCAGCTCTGGAGTCCCCAACATAAGAAGGACATGGACCTGTTGGAGCGCGTCCAGAGGAGAGCCACGAGGATGATCAGAGGGCTGGAGCACCTCTCCTATGAGGAGAGGCTGAGAGAGTTGGGGGTGTTCAGCCTGGAGAAGAGAAGGCTCCGGGGAGATCTTATTGCGGCCTTCCAGTACCTAAAGGGCCTACAGGAGAGCTGGGGAAGGACTTTTTACACGGGCATGTAGTGATAGGACGAGGGGGAATGGCTTTAAGCTGGAAGAGGGCAGGTTTAGATTAAACATTAGGAAGAAGTTTTTCACTTTAAGGGTGGTGAGGCACTGGCCCAGGTTGCCCAGAGAGGCTGTTGAGGCCCCGTCCCTGGAGGTGTTCAAGGCCAGGCTGGACGTGGCCTTGGGCAACCTGGGCTGGTGGGAGGTGTCCCTGCCTATGGCAGGGGGGTTGGAACTCGATGATCTTCAAGGTCCCTTCCAACCTAAACCATTCTATGATTCTATGAAACCCACCCCACCCCCGCCGGAAAACCAACGATCCCGGACGCAGCCCAACCCCCGCAAGGGTTTTTTACGCCGGGTTACGGATGGTTTTGGCAGGAGGTGCCCGCAGCCCCCTCAGGCGCTCGGCACCGACTGTCCCCTCCTCCCCGCCACGCCGGGGCGGGACCTGCCCGCGCCGGTACTGCCCACAACCAAGATGGCGGCGGCAGCCTCAGGCGGCGGGGCGGCGTGGGGCTGCCGCCTGCTCCTGCTGCTGGCGGCGGCGGCGGCGGTGGCGGCGGGGGGCGGTATGCTCTACCCCCGGGACACCCCTTCCCGGGAGCGAAAGGAGCTCGGCGGCCTCTGGAGCTTCCGCGCCGATTTCTCGCCGGGTAGAGACGCCGGCTTCGCGCAGCGCTGGTACCGGCAGCCGCTCCGGCAGGTACCGGGGAGGGGGCGCGGGGGGTTGCGGGGCGGGGGGGGGCTGTCCCTTCCCGGGAGGAGAGCACCCCCAGTGCCCCGGGAGCACCCCCCATGCACACCGGGCTTCCTTCCTCTCCCGAAAGCGGCGTTTCCCCCTTTTCCTTCCCCGGCCGGTTCGGCCCTTGGGCCCCCCAGGGGGGCCCGGGGGGGAAAGGGGGGGGCTGGCTAATTAGCGAGCGAGGAAACGGTAGTTCTTGATTAGCCCTGCTCGTTGCTGCCCGGCAGGCAGAGAGCGTCGGAATGAGCTACGGACACCTTCGAAAGGAATCCCGGTGCTGCCAAAGGTTGGCCTCGCACGACGTTAACTTGTCAGCAGCACACACACAAAAATAAATTAAAAAAATCAACAAAAACACGCCAGGAAAGGGCACTCTTGAGTGATTCAGTGCAGATAAACAAGTTGGAGTGTAACTGAAATCCGTTACGAAATTAACACCACTACGTAAAAGAAAAGTTATGTGTTCTATGCATAAAAGGTATGCATTCGTTGTTCCCGTTTTAGCCCTTTGGGCAATTTTTTTGGCCAAATTGCGGGAGGAGGGAAAGGCTGGAAGATGCTGTGCCGTTAGAAGTTTTGCGGAGAGGCAGGCGGAGGAGAGGGATCCTGCACTATGCCCCCCCCCCCCCCAAAGGAGGGCTCAGAACTCTACGCTCAACCTTCTTCAGCCACCAGAGAATCTCCTTGAAGGAGACACACGTTACGGCCATCCCAGGCAAAGGTTAGCCTGTATCAGCCACTAGAAAACCCACTTCCCCATCCAGGGATTTTCCCGCTAGGATTTTCTGATGTGTAATAAAGGCGCTGAGTCTCTCCGCAGTGCCGGTGCCGTTCAGTGCTGAGTCAGCCCCACACATGATGCTCACCCCCGGGGCCACCAGACCTTCCTCGTGCCGCTCTCCGTGGACAGGCTTCCGTAGGAAAGGGGAAGTGCTCCAGCTGTGCGCTGCTGCTGCCGCGCTCCTTTCTGCAACATCACGAGCGCAGCAGGTGCTAAAAATGACCAGCTCTATTTTGCAATAGCATCCAGTAACCTCAACGTTAAGCGTAGCGCAACGCCGCCCGCCTATAATCCTTATGTTAAAAATTAAGCAAGCGAATTGACTCTCTTATAAACCTAAGGAATCTTATGTTGCTTTTGGGGAGTGACCAACCTGGGCTCGTCCCACATGGACCTTCCCTGGAGGATATGGCCCAAAATACGCGAGACTTTTTGCCGCCCTCCTGCTCCAGCCCTCAGCCTGACGACGAGCAGCACCCTGGGCCAGTGAACTGACGGCACAGCCCCAGCGCTGCGCACCCACCAGCGAGACCTGTGCAGGAGGAACTACGGTCGGGGGGAAGTCCCAGGCTGAAACAACGACCTGGGCATTTATTCCCCACCCCTCCCTCACTTCTCTGATTCCCCAATACCAGAGCCATTGATAAAAGCATTTCCTTATCAAGAGGGGGGAGAAAAAAAGATATGAGCAGCTTCTTCCTGTAGGACCAGGCAAGCTCCTGGGCCTGGGGTCAAGTAGGGCTTGTATAGGACCCGTGACAGACCACGCCAGTTTCTAAACAGGTTTTCCCAAGTATTTCCACTTGGCAAAGGGATTGTAAGGCTGTCAGTGGAAGGGGACACCTCCAGCAGTACGGGCTGCACGCTCAAGACAGTAAAATTTCATTTTATTTTTTTTTAAATGATCTGTTCCCTCCCTTTCTGTGCAATTCCTGCCAGACCGGTCCTGTGATTGACATGCCAGTGCCTTCCAGCTTCAATGATATCACTCAAGACCCCAGCTTGGAGAACTACATCGGCTGGGTTTGGTATGAGAAAGAGGTGCTGCTTCCTCTCCGGTGGCTTCAGGATGACCTCAACACCAGAGTGGTGCTCCGTTTCGGTAGTGCCCATTACTACTCCATAGTGGTAAGTTGCACAGGAAATTGTCCACGTATTTCCAAAATCATGCTGCACCAAAATCTGTCCCACGACTTCCTCAGCAAACACATCTCTGCCTAGATTTTATATCAGTTTGCTCTTTTCTTAACTCTTGGCTGCTTTCTTCCAGCCAAGAAGTTGGCCACATCCATAGAATGGTTTGGGTTGGAAGGGACCTTGAAGGTCATCTCGTTCCAACCCCCTGCCCTGGGCAGGGACACCTCCCACCAGCCCAGGGTGCTCCAAGCCCCGTCCAACCTGGCCTGGAACACCTCCAGGGATGGGGCAGCCACAGCTTCTCTGGGCAACCTGGGCCAGGGGCTCACCACCCTCAGAGTGAAAAATTTCTTCCTAATATCTAATCTAAATCTCCCCTCCTCCAGTTTGAAGCCATTTCCCCTCGTCCTATCACTACATGCCCTTGGAAAAAGTCCTTCCCCAGCTCTCCTATAGCCCCTTTAGGTACTGGAAGGCCGCAATAAGGTCTGCCCAGAGCTTTCCCTTCTCCAGGCTGAACCCCAGCTCTCTCAGCCTGTCAGACTTGTTCCCCAAGTCCCCAAGTTTCTCTGATCCTCCAATATTAGGACCAGTAACTAAAACCTTTTCTTGCTACAGGGTCTGCCCAAAACCACGTCTCTTGGTCACACTTGCTTGTACGTGACCCAGACCTAGCTCCCAGCAAGGAAGGGCTGCTAGATTGAGCCTGCAAGGAGTAAGAGCCCAGAACAAGGTTCGGTGTTGCTGAGAATCCCGACTGGCCTTTGCTGGGCTCCTTCCCTTCTCCCTGCTATGCTTGCCACAAAAACCCAATAGATCTGCACAAAAACCCAATAACCCTGCCTCTTGGGCTCATGGGTGTCTTCTCCTCCAGTGGGTCAACGGAGTGCAAGTCGTGGAGCACGAAGGAGGCCACCTCCCTTTTGAAGCAGATATAAGCAGCATCGTCCAGGGCAGCCCAGGGATCCCCTGCCGCATCACTGTCGCACTCAACAACACTCTGACACCCCATACTCTGCCTCCGGGGTCAATTCAGTACATGAGTGACAAAACACGGTGAGTTGCTAAAGCGCTGTACTGCAGAGCTTATCCCAGGGATGAGAGAATGGGAATTTATTCAGCTGCTGGTTCATAAGACCCTCTGAACAACTTACATGGAAAAGCATTGGTGGTATTTATGCCAAAATTAATCAGTTGAGCAGGGAGGAGTTTAAGCTTTGGTGTTAGGAGGAATCTGCACCGAGTTATTGCATCTGTTTTATACACAGGGAACTGAAATTAAGTGATTTGCGAAGCTGAATCAAAGGCAGATTTGAGAAGCTTGGATTCGGCTGGAAACTGCAAGTACCAGCTATCCTGAAGGCTCAGACCCACTCCGCGCGTTACATGTTTGTTAACTGGTAGTTCCCTTCAGTGTAGCAGCAGTAGCACTACTGAAAGAGAGATCTATCCTGTTGTAAAGACTATTTTACCAGCTAGCATCTATTTTTACATGACTATTTTACATTGCTAGCATCCATATGCTGCCTTCAGTTCTTGTGTAATGAAACATAATGTAGCCATTTCTCCTGTCTTGCTCACTCAGGTATCCCAAGAACTATTTTGTACAGAACATCAGGTTTGATTTCTTTAATTATGCTGGAATCCATCGCCCAGTTGTGCTTTACACCACTCCTTCTGTCTACATAGATGATATTACTGTGACAACTACTTCATCAGAGAGTGTTGGTAGGTCCAGAACAATTACGGCAGCTACCTCAGGCTCCAAACAGAGATGACAAGGGCAGCAGGGAAAATATCCTGCAAAAGTCTGATTGAATTTGTTTCGTAGTGGCTTTCTCTTGAACCTGAGCTGGTCTATTGCACAGCTCAGCAGCTGTAAGAATATGATAAAGAGCTCAGAAGCAGTAAGAAAAAAAGAAGTGCTTCCAAGAGACTACTGTTAAAGCAAAAGGATGGTCAGGTGTTTCTCAAAGTAGAATTTCTCAGTAGGGGTGGTCTTCCTGCCACTTAAAGCGGGATTATCTCTAAGTAACAGAATTGTGCAATACACAAACCTTGCTGGAAGCTTCTGGACCTCAGGACAGACAGGTCATGCTTCTTATGCTCTATTCATGCCACTGTGTTGCTGTTCTACATCTCCCTCATTTTTTAATGTTGCTCTATGTGAAACCTGTCCAACACTTGATGCGTGCATTTTTCCTTTTGTGGCAGCCTCTGATTGTCTTTTGTTTCCTTTGAACCAGCAATGGTGCAATACCAGGTATCGGTTGTTGGCAGCACACTCTATTCCTTGTCCCTGAGTTTACGTGACCAAGAAGGGAAAGTGGTTGCTACAGGCGATGGGCCAGCTGGAAAGCTAAAAGTGCTGAACCCAAACCTTTGGTGGCCTTACCTGATGCACGAGAACCCTGGATACTGCTACTCCTTAGAGGTAACAGTGACATTTCTTCCTTTGTGGGCGTTTCCTCTGACTGTCTGCTAGGGTTAAGGAACTGCTGTGTGGCCCATCTTCCGTACTCCTCTTCTCCTGCGGATCCTGTTCACGTGACCAGAGTAGCATTGCTAATTATATGGCAATCAAATCAAGCTTTGCCTGCTGCCTGGATGCTGAACTGCAAGGTCTGTTGGTGAGAAGAGGGGGACATGCACTCTCAGATGCTTGCCCTTCACATTTAGGGCCCAATCCATCCCTTGCCAAAGGACTGTTTGACACCATACAGGGGAGGAGATACCGTGAAAGCAGAGAGTCTCTGAGGAGCAGGCTGCTAACCTCTTCCACGTGCTTTGCCATACGATGAGCTTTCTTCCCACTCTGCAAGAGTTCAGCGTGGATAGCATGAGCCCGGAAGACTCTGTGTGAGTTAAGGATGAGTAGTGGTGTTCAGATGCAGAAATTAGGGCAGATGAACTGCTGTGAGTTTCCAGGGGCTCAGGTTTGTAGCTCTTGTGAGCAGATGACATTTCAGTCATTGCCTGGTATCAAGGTGCAGAGCAGAAGAGGTGTACCACTGCCTTGCCGGGGGGATGAAATATCCCGGATGAGTAAGGGGAAACAAAACTGAAGCTCTTGGGCTGAGCAAGGCCCAGAAGGATCATCCAGGCTTCGTTCTTCGTCCTTCAGCTTCCCCAGCATGGATTTCTGTTTAGTCAGACTTTGCTCCTTCCCTGAGGAGGTACGCGGGGAGCACACGAGGCAGCTGAAGCAGCGGTGAGGAGCAGGCAGCGTGCCGAGGGCTGGGAAATGGACGGGCAGTCAGGACAGCCCTTACAGACAAGGAGGCAGGGGGGGAGGACAGGGTATCCTCGCGAAGCCCAGCACGTCACGCGCGTCTCCCCTTTGGGATTCCAGGTGAAAATGCAGGCACAGGCCAACGGGGCGTTGCTGGAGGACGTGTACACGCTCCCGGTTGGCATCCGCACCGTCCACGTCACCAACACGCAGTTCCTCATCAACGGCAGGCCCTTCTACTTCCACGGCGTCAACAAGCACGAAGACGCAGATGTAAGTGTGTGGTGCTCATGGTGGGGGCACCTAATGGCCCTCGGCTATGCGCCACTGAGGCGGCAACCGCTCTCACCTCCCCTCCTCACTCAAAGGGGCTGTTCCCTCACACCCTTCTCCCAGGCTGGCAGCTGCCAGGGTGGGCTTCTGCCAGCATTAAGGGGACGCCATGCCCCGTCCCTCTCAGGGCGTATGGGTGAGCCCGGGCTGCGCTGGCAGAGGAGCTAAACCACCGCCCTCCCATGGCTTCCAGTCAGAAATAGCGGCTCTCGGCTTCCCCACCGCGGGAAATGCCGGGGAGAAAAGCCGCCGGCGGTGAGGCTGGAGCCGCAGGGCTGCGAGGCGCGGCCCGGCCACAGGGCGGCCCCACAGCCGCGCCACAGGCGCCGTCCCGGCCATGGCCGCTCACCTCAGGGATGGCGGGCGCTCCTCGCCGGCAGCGCGGGCTCTCCTCAGGGGAAGGCAGTGAGCCCCGCCGCTCCGGGGTCTCCTTCAGCCCAGCCCGCCTCATGGATAACGCCTGTGAGAGGGCGGGAGGGAGGCAGGGCAGGGCGGCTCCCCGCGGGGGCAGGCGGCAGCAGCCGTGCCGCCACCGCCATCCCCTCTCGCCTCTCCAGACACCCAGGGGCTGAGCGTGTGTGTGGGCAGCGCCCCTCAGAAAGGCAAACGCTGCACGGAGAGAGGCGGTGCGGTCTAGAAATGGCGCCCCGGGGCTGGAGACGCTCTGGGAGGGGAGGGGGGAGCAGGGAAATGGTGGTGCCAGGTGTGAGGAGAAGCCCCAGCCCGGCGGTGTGATGGGGTGTGATGTATCTGTCCCATCCCGTCCCCCAGATCCGTGGCAAAGGCCTCGACTGGCCCCTGGTCGTGAAGGACTTCAACCTGCTGCGCTGGCTGGGGGCGAACTCCTTCCGCACCAGCCACTACCCCTACGCCGAGGAGATCATGGACCTGTGCGACGCCTACGGCATCGTGGTGATCGACGAGTGCCCGGGAGTGGGGATTAAAATGCCGTAAGCAATCGCTCAAAGGACCCTTCCCCTTGTCTCTGTCTGCGTCCCTGCCGCAGCGTCCCCCTCCCCTCCCGCAGCGCCCGTCCTCCTGATAATGGGAGTACTTTGCTCTATTTAGAAATCGGCTCGTTGCGCCACGCGTGCCCATTGAGGTTGGGCAACCGGAGGGCGTTTTGCCACATGGCCATCGTGTCATTCGGTCTGGCTCGATCAGCAAGCCCAAAGCGCGGCCCTGAACTGTGCCGCAGGCTTTGGGGAAATAGGGCAGAAGCCGTATTTCATGTTAAGGCTCAGCTGTGCTCATACACCCCAGGGGCTTGAGTTTTCACTGGGAAAGGCAAAGGGGATGGATTTTATACCCTCACCTCAGCGGATCTTGCTTCTTTTTGTCTTTAAGCGAGAGCTTTGGGAACAAGTCCTTGCAGCATCATCTTGTTGTGATGGAGGAGCTGATCCGCAGGGATAAGAACAGGCCGTCGGTTGTGATGTGGTCAGTAGCCAACGAGCCGGCATCGGAGCTGCCCCCAGCAGCTTACTACTTTAAGTAAGTGCATCTGCTTGTACACAGAGCTGAGGCTTGGATCTTGGTAGATGATGCATCTTCTTCCTTTGGGATGGCACAGAAAAGTAGTAAAGAGAGGGCAAGCATTTTTTGGGGGAACTCCGAAACAGTACCCGCAGATGCAAACTCAAAGTGTGACTGCTGCATGCGTTGGACTGATGCTCAGAGCCGTGCAGCAGTCTCAA
The DNA here is from genome assembly GCA_017639485.1 of Pluvialis apricaria. NCBI lineage: Eukaryota > Metazoa > Chordata > Aves > Charadriiformes > Charadriidae > Pluvialis > Pluvialis apricaria. The sequence continues at coordinate 7,064,409 of CM030024.1, forward strand.
TCTGTTTTTTCTGAACCAGTAAGCCTCTGCAAAATTACCAGGAGTCCATCTGCTCTGAGCAATCTCTTCTTGACCTAAGGGTCAAGTGAAAGCAGACTTGATGGGAACAGGATATTCCTTGTTACCAATGGAAGACAAGTGCTAAATTCAAAGCAGTAAAATACTTGGCCTTTAATTCTGAAGACGAGGTCCTTCAGGTAATGCTACTTACTTGTTTTGTAGGGGATTGTGACACCCCACTTCAAAGCTACTGCTTCAAGTCCCTACAACCCCGTTGGTTTTATTTTTAAAGAGATTTAAGCTTTGGATAGCCAAGAGTCATCCCTGTAATGGGGTAGCAGCCTGTCCCTAGTAGCTGTAAGCTCATTAAGGGGTAACTGTGAATTTTAGTTCTCCAGAATGATCCACGGCCTTCCTGCAGTGTCAAGGTAGCAGCAGAGCTTGACCCTCCCACTTTCTGTCTCATGTCCTGCATTCAGGGTTTCCTCAAAAGCAGCCAACCTTTGATTGCTCCGTTTGCTGTGGTGTAGGGCTAGGGCCTGATGCTTTGGCAAGAACACATCCCAAGAGTTGTTTAGAAACTTTCTGCTGCCCTTCTCACATTTTCATCTTCAAACTCACTGTCCCTTCTCCAGCTTCCAAGCTGCTGGCACCAACACACAAATTAACATGCCCATGGTGGGTATACTTCCACTCTGGTCTCTTTTCAGGTGGAATAGCAATCAACTTTGTGACAGATAAAGGTCTCTTTGACGTGATATTTATACTCCTGCAGAACTGGCTAGAATCGCAGGCACTTTATAGCAGATGATCACTAAGTATCCCACAGTATTTAGTTAAAAATATTCTGCCTGCTAAATCAAAAGCAGCTCCAAGTGTCTGGGGAGGGGGGAAAGACAGAAAGCTTGGGGAAACAGGGCTGTGCTTCTCCATGCTGTTGTTGAAGTCTTGCTTTACTGTTTGCAAACAGGACAGTGATAGCTCACACTAAAGCTCTCGATCCTTCCAGACCAGTAACCTTTGTGACAGATGCCAATTACGCTCTTGACCGTGGTGTAAGTTTACTTTATTTTCTAGCCTTTTTTTTTAAATTCATACATTAAATTTCCTCTTTGTGTCATTTGTTTTACAATCCTTTCCCCCCACCTCCCCAAGTTTACTGGAGATATTTAACAGGGAGAGGGGAGAAGAAAACTTACATTTTTGTTTCTAGTACAAATCACCTTGCCCTGTACATGTAGTGCAGCTGAAAAAAAAAATAAAAATCTGTAAGAGGAAGAACAGTTTTGTCTTGAGTGAAGTACACAGGATCAGACCCCTGGATTCCATTAACATTGTCAGGCTTTGCTATTCCATTGATTGGGTTTTCATTTGGAATTAAACCAAAGCTTAAACCTCTTTAAAATACTAACAGCCGTTGTAGAAGTCTAAAAGAAGGAAGCTTTGCTTTTAATTCCTGCTTTAAACTGCTCTAGATCTTCTTTGGCAGATGTCAGTTAACGTTGAATAATCTAGAAGCTCTTCCAGCTTCATAATTAAAGTCCTATAACTGTATAAATAGCCAAAAGGCACTTTTCTTGGATGTCTGTGCCTTAAGCTTGCTATAGCATGAACCAAGGATCTTTAACGCACATAAATTTGTTTTCTGGGTAGTTCTTACGTCATTTTTAATTTTTCAAGCTGGCTTTATAATACTTGTCACTACTGTAGAATAAGCACTTCTAGCAGGCGAGTTTGTAGGTCCATGATACTACCGCATGTCCCCGCTACAGGTTACACTTTGTATTTTTTTTCCGAGCTGTCCTACAATTAGGCGAAACGGCCTTGCATAACTCCGAGAGGTCCGTTGCTCCCCACCCCAGGCCATGGCCTTAATTTCAAAGGTGCCCAGCAGGGATGGGCTGCTGGATAACACTCTTTCATCAGGCACGCACACACAGACTCTGACATCCCAACCCCAAGAGCATATTCTGACTAGCTTGAGGAGACACGGGAAAACAAAATCTCATACACTGAAGTGATATTAGAATTTTTTTTTTTTATTACAAAACATGTTAAGAGAACATTGAACAAGTTACATACAACATCACTTTATCTTTAGGGGGCTTTGTGCCCGTTTATCATACTGTCCATGTGGTAGAAATGGCATATAACTTGCAGAACGCTTAGTCTTAGTATTGCACCATTGATGCACAAATTTAGTTGCTAGTCAAAATATTTGACCACTAGCTTGATAATCACATTCCAATACTCAAAAAGTACATCTAAATGTACCAGCAAGCCAGAGACATCTTGGAAACTCAAAAACTTCTAACAAACCTGAGGATGAAATGGCTTGATCTTGTCTTACTCTTGGACTCCCTAAGTCTGTATGAAAAATGCCAAATTTATATGCTATTAGCTTGTTAAATTTATCCTGCCTTTTTTTTTTTTTCTCCTGGGAAAAAAATGTCATTTTGGGAGGACCTGAGTGATTGGGGAAAAATACTTTATTGTGTAATGAAACTGGATTCCATGAAATGACCCAAAGGGAGGATGTAGCTTTATGAGTGAAGGTTGTGTACTTAGAGCCCTGTGACAAAACGCTCTCACCTTGTTTTCTGTAGGCTCCTTATGTGGATGTAATTTGTGTAAATAGCTACTTCTCCTGGTATCACGACCCAGGCCACCTGGAAGTTATTCCACTACAACTCACAACGCAGTTTGAGAACTGGTATAAAACCTACCAAAAACCCATTATCCAGAGTGAATATGGAGCAGACTCGGTTCCTGGACTTCACAGTGTAAGTTATAGATGCCCTAGATGGAAACAAAACCACTGGTCTTCTTACAGGGTCATCAAAATTTAGTTAGAAGAGATGGGTACCATTGAGCCTGACTCCTTGGTTTTGAGATGCATTAGCTTGTGAGTGTCCGAAATACTCCAGAATTGTAATCCTGCTCCACTGAAATCAATGAGCTTTGCCACCAACTACCAAAGGTTAGATTCTACCTAAAGAGAAGTTTTTTAGCTTTCAGTAAAAGCACTGAGCACTTTGAAAATCTGTACTTTGGCATTTGTACAAAACACTTAATCAGAAGAGATGACACTGGAGAGTGGACATTCATTTCATGGTGCTGTTCTGTGTAGGAGGGGGTGGCACTCCTGTACCTATCATGATCAAGCACCGTTACCGAGCAATACCACGAGCTCCCCCCCCAGGAGGGGGGGGACAAACGTGGCATTACGTTTGTACTTCATGTGCATTTCCCCTTGTAATGTCAGTAGTTGTTAATCGTCACTAGACAGCCATTGTTAATGCAGCTGCAAGGAAAAGACCAAGCGATCGTAAAGCTTGTTTTCAGGAAGCAGGTCCCCAGGAAATAGGAAGTTAACACAGGGAGCCTTTGCTGAGATTAACTGTCACCTTAATTCAAGGCCACCTCTTTTTCCTGGCTGTAGGACCCACCTCTCATGTTCAGCGAGGAGTATCAGAAAGCTATGCTAAGAGAGTACCATTCTGTTTTTGACAAAAAGAGGAAAGAGTATGTGATTGGGGAGCTCATATGGAATTTTGCTGATTTCATGACTAATCAAGGTAAGCTTATATTTATATTCTAACCAACTTTCCATCCTCCTTGCAAGATTAAAATGGTTTATGATACACAAAGAATATTGTGCTGTAGAGTAGGACAAAAGCTTACCACGACAGAGCATATCTGGTTTCTGTGACAAAGCCCAGCATGACCAGAGCAAGAGGGAAGGTCCTGCCTGTACTTAATGCATCCTCTCTCCAGCTTGAGCTCCAGATGTCCCACCTGCAAAGATGCTACCCAGAACATGAAACACCATACTAGGGCAGAATGCAAGAGAAGCTTGTGAGCAGACCCAGATTACTTTATTTCTTGGCCATCCTCAATTCAGAGCTTCAGTCAGCTGTTAGGGATGCGTCTCACTTGCTTCATTATTTCATCCACAACTGCCCTTAGTAACACAGCACCTTAAATAACGTATTATTAACTTGGTAGAGGTTTAGCAATAGAGGACCAGATGCCACACTGGTAGACAACTGTCTATCGTGACTCTCCATCCGCTATTAATAAATGGTAAGTGCATTCGCAAAGTATAGGGCATTACTTAATCTACCGTGCAGACAGTCACACAGAAATTAAAATGATTACAACTCAAGGGAGACCTAGTAAGGAACCGGTTATGCATATGCCACCTGCAACGAGTTAGGGTGGTCAGCAGTCAGTGTTCGTTTCAGGCAGAGAAACACCATTAAGAATAATCTGGAGAGCACCAATATAGGTATCGGAAAGCAAGACATCGCAGAGAAGCAGTCAAAAAAGTAATATCGATTTCAAATAGGAGGATGGAGAATGTAGGCAAGTTCACAGACACATATGCAGTTCCAGTCTCTCTACGTGTTGCAATCATCTTCTCTAGTTTCCTATTAGAACTAAAATAGGCAAAAAGGATACGGACACCACTAAAGGACAGTACAGTCATACAGTTAGTAATCAACAGTTTCACCATCAAATTTCAAGGTGGAACTAATGGCAGAAGGAACATCTGCTGTAAATATAATACTGATCAAATTAATGGGCACACCCGAATTAACTGTCACCGACTCACCAGTTGTAAATCCAATGAATTGCAGCTATATCACTGTTACATCAATTAATCTCGCCAAGATGACGCAGGTTACATCTGCCAAGTTCCCTGTTGTACCTGACTGTGTAGAAGAAAGTGCATAGGTCTCTTCCACCTAACCTGATTTAGTAAACACATCGTTAACACTTCATGGTAGGGGATATAAGAGCATTTTATATATACTTGCTTTATTTTATAACTTCTCTACAGGGACCACACGTGTTTTGGGGAACAAGAAAGGAATATTTACCCGCCAACGACAGCCCAAATCAGCTGCATTTGTTCTTAGAGAAAGATACTGGAAGATTGCAAATGAATCAAGCTGTCTCCCTCCTATAATAAAATCACATTCCCTCTTTCTAAAATGAAATCAAAAGGTACAGTGGCTGGGTACTGTGCTGAACTTGTTCATTAAATTTCTGTTTAAATAATACTTATGCCTGACTCAAGTCTTGCAAGTCTAATGCAATTTCTCGTCCACCTGAATTAGTGACTATGATACAAAGCAGATCAGAAACCCTAGTTTCCTACGCTTAGCCATGTCTGCAGGCTTCCTGTTTCCAGGTAGTAAAATGAATATTCAGAGTTTCAAGGAACTGAAGTTAGAGATCCTGACTGAGGTATCTGTTTATGACAAAAAAAAAAAAATTAAAATAAATTACATGATACAAATCAATGCTGAAGACTTAAAAAATCCAAGTTACTCTAAATGAACATCACATCCCTCCAACGCAAGTGAGGTTTTCCAGTTATACTCCCCTAACAGTTACGCGACTCAGATCACAGCAAATTGTCCACAGGATTACTGACGAGCACAATTTCAATAACTTCTCTTGCTGGACAGAACATATGTGGCTGGCTGAGAAATTCTGAGAGTTCACAGCATTCAGGAAGTGTATGAACCACCGCTTCTGTGAGGATACCCAACATACTCCGATACAGTATGGAATTCATACTACAGCAGCGAGGTGGAATACGTTAGATAGGTAGGGACTACATCAACGGAACTTTGTTTAAAACTATTTTAATCACAGTACCAGAACTGCCGCTACTAGATGCGGTGTTACCTTCCAGCACAGAAGGGCTTCCTTCATATTAAATTGTCACTATGCGCTACAGTAATAGTAGTCTTAGAGAGTAAATTTGATCTAAACCTTTTTGATACTGGCCTGAAGCATTCTGGGGGAGGGCGATGTGTAAATTAATGTGCACACGCTACTGTAGACAGTAATGTAGTGCAGTAACATCCCTTTCGTGCTGCACACCAGCCTTAGAGGAGCCTAAAGGCCAGGCTTTAGGCTGTAATAGATTATGCCAATACTCACAGAAGAGCTCAGAACGCTTAGTCTGCCAACTTCTTATTGCAACGTCCCATGGTTGTCCCAAGAGCAGCGTCACTTGTAGCAGAACCGCAAGATTGGAGGCTGTCTACTGAATTTTGGAAGTTGGCACAATTCTGTAGTTTCATTATTCCAATTCACAGTTGCTCTCACTATTTTTTCTGCAACTGGCTCTTCTGCTAGTACTTCAAGAAAATGACCAAAACGTCTGCCAATGTAAAGAAAATATTTGCTCTTATGTTGTGTGGTGGCCAAATTCTCTTTCTTTTAGATGTGGTACATTAGAAATCAACACCACCTTCCACGCTGCCACACGTAGAATAAGGACATACATGTTTACTGCAGACTTTGAAACAATTTTTCTTGAGTTTTTAAGAGAGGAAAAAGAAACATACTATCAACATTCGTTATGGTTATACCATGTTAGGTCTACAGATTTTCTATATAACTAAAAACCCAGAATATAAACATCTATCAATAGCAAAAAGATGCTCAAGGGTACCATGGTATAAGAGCAAAGACCGCATTTAAGCCCACTACTAGTGTTTGAACGCAATTTCAACCTCTCGATCTCTAGACATAAATTTTTTTAAACCGTTTTCTTCCCCATTTCAACAGACATGACACACCAACAGCTGCCACATCAAAATACAGATAAAGGTTGGACATTGTTAACGCATTACAAACTAGGGCTGATAACACACAGGGCTTGCGGTCGCAGAAGAGAAAGCTATTACTTTCATTCAGTCCAACAAAAGAGATGCCAGGTTTAATATCCGCGTGTATGGTAAGCACACATTTCAGAGTCGTAGCTCCTGCTTGTTCCTAACAGCTCAGTGCAATCGTAAACCCAACCTGCCGACCCAACCCTGCCCCAGCAGCTCCCTCCCTCCCCGCCGAATCCAGGAAAACATACACCACTTCCCAGATACTTTGCCATCTTGTCAGAGCAGAGGTAAAGCAGACCTACAGAACCAAGGAGAGCAGGAAGCGATAAAAATAACATACTTAACGGGTTTTTTTTTTTTGTGCATGTTGCTTAAAGAACTGTAAACAGTTAAAGCCTCAAGTCAATGCTGCTCAACCTTTACACACCCATGTGCACACAACATTCAGCAAGACACCATGAAGCTGCAGAAATTCTATAAACTGCTATCTCTGGGGACCCAAGTGCTTTAACCCTTCTACTGCTAACACACAATGTCTTCGGGGAAAAAAAAAAAGCACAAACTTAGTACATTTCTAGAAACAGAATTACAGTACTGACTTTAAAAACAGTTTCTAAGGCTCAGACTGAGTCCAAAAAGGCCTCTGATTGGGTTCATTCAAGCTCTTATGTTTCCACTGCATGAATGCAGCATAAGAATGATTGCAGCAAGACGTCCACAGGTAATTTCTACATTTATTTTTTTATACCAAAAAAGTTATGTGCAACAAATAGAATTCGTACATATTTACATTGTTTTACCTGTTAGCAAAATTGTATCCTAAACCTCCGATAGAGAATCTCTCAACCTATATTGATAAAAGGAACATCTGCCCAATGACTCCATTTAAATGGATGTTTAATTTGGAGTTTAAAGCACTAGTAATAAATAGTTGATGGAACATACTATACAGAACAAACACCTAATATTTAGGCCATGCTTAATACAGTTTTATGGTAACAGAATACTTCGACTTTTCTGGACCAGTTTTCTCTAGATCACCTTTAAACAACATTGGCCGAACCAAAACTATTAGATCTCTCCGACTTTAGCCCATATAAATTCGGAGCATCGAGTGCTGCCTGAAGCACCTCACCAATTGCCTGGAACAATCGAGAGAGTCTGTACAGCAGAAGACACATGCATACTACGGTATGCAGAAATCTCCTAAGTAGAAGAGAGATTTTCTGTCACTTTAGAGACCAAAGGTGGTAGGGAATGTTTCGTTGGCCTTAGCATGGCAAACACTTTACAGTAAGAAACTTCCAAGAACATTCATTTCCTAAACAAGATTTGAATGCTTCGTTGGCCTTAAGAGTAGCAAGTACCTTACAGTAAGAAGATTTCAGGAATGTTTAATTCCTAAGCAGGTTTTGGGATGAGGTTCTTTTGCTTTTCCAATTGGCCCTCCCTGCAGAACTTCTGAGAGCTGGGGGAGGGAGGAAAAGCCCAAATTCAGAACCAAGGTTTGCAGATTATGAATTTTTTTCCCCTCCGTTCTCATGAGTGTTGAGACCACAACCAGAATCTGTGTAACGATGCTGCCCCCCCACCCCTCTGCCAGAGCAGGTATTATTGACTTTTTTTTTACCCATAGTCTTGATCCTCAAGATTTCTCAGAATTTGCCTTCAGATTTGTAAGGCTCAAATTAATATCAAGCACATATTTGCCACGACATTTGTTTCGGATGGGGGCAGGCAGGGGGGCAGTTGCATGAAGCACTCGTCAGATTTCCATCACATTACTAATTGTAACCTGAGCCATTTTACTGGAAGAAATATGCTGTTTCTATCATCGAGAGCAACAAGGAAAGAGTCAAAGGACTGGAAGCAAAAAGGTCCAAATTTCTACTGCTAATATTATTTTGCCCTTTATTCAGGCCAACTGCATTTCTGAAGCACAAGAGAGAAAGTAGAAGAGTTTGGGCCATCTCTAGCAAATCACTTCCAGTAAAAAGTAACTGCAAGAAAAGCACACAAGACAAGAGAGTTCACAATTAAGGATCAGATTTGCAAGATCGTGCACAAAGTGTAGCTGCAAATTCTCCCAGAGACCAAACTCAATTTCCATTTGATCCCTATGTGCACACAAACAAGGACTGCAGACACGACTGCTGAAAATCTGGCCCTAAACAATTTTACTAAACAAACTGAATTAACAGACTATGCCCACACAGACAAGCACAAGACACAGTGAAGTTAGTCAACACCTATACTTTCAGCTGATGGGGCTTTTTTTCCTCTTTTTTTTTGTTTTCTTTTTTTCTTGGTGTACTACACCCAGAAATTGGACCAAGTAATCATTGATTATACTTGTCTACATTGCTGCTGGTTCTGAGATATTAGCACTGCGACTAACCATTTCAGGCAGCACGTGTTCACCTCTTCCTCAGATGAAAAGATGCCTTAGTGTAGATCACAGGAATGCATCAAAATAAATCTATACAACATATTAAACAGCGATATTGCCTCAAGGCTTGTAAGAAAACAAAGTAAAGCCTCGAGGGACCAGTTTAACATCATTCACTCCCCTCATATCAAAGTTCAAGGCATTTGAGAGACAGAACTAAACATCAAGACAAGCTTTAACTATACTCTGGTCAATACAAAACGCATTTAATGAATTGTTGTCTAAAACTGTTAGACAAGAGGGACAAGTAATTTAGTGTTACATGCAACAGATGTTACTCATACCACAGAACTCTATACATAAAAGCAGTTTCCACCTACATCCTTGATACAAGCCAGAAAATTACTTCAGTAGTAATTTAAATACTATTTTGTGAATTCAATCTAAAAATTCTATTTTCTCTACAGAACACTGCATGTTTCACAGTCAAGTTTATCCTCAGCAACGTAGTGTTTATAATCCACTTCGCCATACAACATAAGTGTCTCTCTGACATTCATGTTTAAGAAAAAATTCCTAAAATTAGTTAAACTAATTCTTTAAATAAATGGGTACGCAGTTGGAATTCTTCATATTTAGAAGCTGACAAGGGCAACAAGCAGCACAGCACCAGTTACAGAAAGTAGCTGAACCTACACATTTTGGTGTCACAAAGTCTGAAACACAAGTGTTTTACTTTTCTGAATCACATCATCAACCTTCTATCACGTTGATTTAACTGAAACAATATTGCTACCACTTCTCAGTCTAAAAACTAAAATAGATCTCTTAATACTCTTCTATCCCCAGCAAGTTTGCTGGGAATTTTGTTTGTTCATTTTTAAAGCAAGGACACTTCTGCCTGCCAAGTTCAACACAAAGTATTTGGTTTAAGATTTTAAGACAGAAGGCACTTTTAACATTCAGCCTTAGAATACTGAGTGCAGAAACAACATCTACAATTTTGTTCCTTTGTTTAAATCTGCAGTTTAATTTTTTTCCAATTAGTTATTAGAAAGAGCAATGATAGCACTATATCACATTTCATCTTCAGGAGCACATTTACTTACTTATCCCACTAAACAGGTTTCCCTTCCAAGGGATCTTATGTGCGTCAGGCCTAAAGTTCATTTCCCAATATAGCACAAACCAAAGATCCTGACGAAGATCAATTAAGTAACTGCTTCTTCAGTACACTACTTGGTCATCCCACTCAGTGGCTTCCACTGCAAATTGTAATTCTATACTGCAGCATTCATATAACATCAAACATTAGTAACACTGGCTGTCTGACCGCAGTTTAAAAATGAAACAGCTCCGCATGGAAGTTAAGTCCTTTGAAAGAACACTCTTGGATGCAGCAACCCCCAAATCTGCATATAATATCCCGGTGGCAGCTTTCTATTGACCACATTAAGCTATTTTCATTCTGCACAGAAATTAACAAAGTTGTGGTTTAATGAACATACTTCAGGTTTCAGCTTTAATTCCATTTTCGTTACTGGAGACGAGAAAAAAAAAATAAAAATGGAACAAAACCCAACCATCGTCCTTGTGAAAGCACTAGCAGTTAGTGCAGCAACACGGTGTTCTCTATAGAGATCACTTCTTCCATCACGTCAGTCGACTATTAGCTGAACACTCTGACAGCTCCTAGGCTAACAAAACTGATTGTACAGTGAGTTCTCCAGGGATGAAACCAATATTTCTAATTTTATTTACAGTATAAGTCCTAGTCAAATCTAAGTCCATCAGCTAAAAAAAAAAAAGTAATACACATACTGTAAACATGGCAACATTAAATATGGTAATGCTAGTCTAGAATATTTAATGTCATGATCACATCTTGTTATACCTGAATTTATATACAGGATATTTTATAGCAAGTGTTACCCCCTTCACAAGTGGAGGGGTAAGAGAGAGAGAGTCTAGGTTTTGCTGTGGCTAGAACTCCTTCAAAGTAAAGTTAAAGCTTGTCTTTGATTGTATTAGAGCTTTCTTTCATAACCACATTTAAATTGAAGATTAGCACAAAAAAATTATCTAGGGCCCCTTCAAATTTATAATTAAAAATTCAGTTATGATTCTCAGGGAAAGTGTCTGATATGGAGAATAAAAAATTACTGCAAAATAAACTTAATGGAAGTTGGGTCTTCAGACTGTCAGTCAAGAGTTCAAACAGGCGTTATTCCTGTTTGGGTTGGAGTTGCCGTTTCCAGGCTTCGTTCAAATAAACTAGTCGTTTGTAGTTGATGATAAAGAGAATGAAGTTCAGCAAATATGTGACGACGCAGACAATGCAAAATTCCTTCAGCACGAAGTACAGAATGTATGCCAAGTACAATGACCCTACTACAGACACTATGGAGGATGTCATGAGGATTAGAGCTGCTACTGCACTTGCTGTCATACCTGCAACAAGAGAAAGAAAATTACTACCACTGCTCTCATTTCCCCCCCTTCCACACAAAGCAAAAAGCCTAAGCACTCTTAATTCAAGCTGAAGGCTACTCAGCAAGTTTGTATTACATAAAAGTCTGTTTAAAATACCATGAGTTCAAGATGGCTGACAAATCGCTATTTGGAGGGGAGCTTCTAGGTTCTGTACGACAGTCCTTTGATAAGAAGTATGTGTAGTATTTACCATCTTCCGTATTCCTGAGTTATGGGAAAGTTACAGGTTGGTCAAGTTATATCTATCAATATTAACAGCTTTATAGCAGACCACATAGTTACAAAGAAATATGCATACAGTACACTTCATGCACTTTTTTGCCTGCTATCTCTATTACTCCTGCAAAACTTGCAAATTCTATTTTTATTTCCTCTCTTTTCTATTGTGCAATCTAATGCTAAATATATTTAATGGAAAATACCAGTGCAACAACTGTCTTGACACTTATATTATTAATAGCAGAGCAGGAGAAAATGCAACTGCTCTTGTTATCAGTTGGGTTTTTAAGCCCTTTGGATAGATATATCGTTAGACTGGTGCTAAAAAAAAGAGAAGATAAAATCACATGCATTTATCTGGTGTCTTGCAGATTGTGCAATGTATAATGCACTCCTCTTTCATCACCACAGACCTGTTACATACTTTAGGCTCTAAACTGAATTAATACTTACCAAGCAGCATTTGTAGTATATAAAACACGAGTCCAAAAACACTGTTTGACTGATTTAGTGCACTGTCTTTTCCAAAGATGGAACCCAACAGACCGAATCCTCGACCCCATCTGTAAAACAGTGAAACTAATTAACTTGTATTTAGGCACCTATTGCTTTACATCAGTATTTTCAATTCATCACTGTGAGGGAAAAATTAAAAGAGACACATATATTCTGACATGACCACTGCAGTTCTATATGAAGTTCAGGGTTACCTGGGAAAACCAAGCAGCTTGCAACAGGAGGTGCAGGAGGTACAACTTTATCCCACACATCACTGATTAAAGTTACTTGACACAGCAGAAACCACCAAGTTCGCACAGTTGCAACTTCACCCAATACCATGCCAGCTTCCTAGGGTTGTAGTATAAAGCTCTCTCGTCAAATAAACACGTCCTTGCTCCAGCAAGTTCTCTCCACCAGGGTAGGTTAGACACACGCTCACACCACAGCTGAGGGAAAAGTGGTACAACGCGGTGACTAGTTGTTACCAGCTCTGCCAGCACTTACCTTGCTGGCATCAGAGCAAGCAAATCAGAACATATGTTTGCACTTCAGCTGCTCCTGAGCAGTCTAACACCTTAGGAGCAACCCAAATCTGTCAAGCAGACAAGCTGGGGATGGTACCATAACAAGAGTCACAGAGCCCTTGCGCAGTGTGACAGTCTGAACCAGCACCTTAGCCACAAAGTGACTTCCAACTTTTTAGTGTTAAGGCAGAAAGCAGCACAAGCCCTACAAAACTGCTGCTGCAATAAGGGAGATAAAAGATTAAATTAGCAAATATATTTGTGCTAGAAACCATTAATTTGATACCCTAAGGCAGATCATGCCATTATTTGTAAAAGCAAAGTGAGGACCGTATTTATTAGTGTCACTTGAAAATATGAAGAGAAGTTAACACTACTTCAGCATGCAACTTAATTCACTTACAAGAGACCGTTAGGATATCTGCCAGCATGTCTTTGCAGCATCGAGTCAAGCACTACATAAATGTAAGGCTAACGTTCACATTTTAACTGTCACATTAACTATCTAAAAAAAATGCAATTCCTCACTGCTGTTGCAGCAGCAAACACTAGCGTGCTGTATTTATGACAACAGAAGTACAGTTTCCGACTAGCTTAGTGTACTAGAGGCACTGGTTCTACTAAACCAAGACACAGCTTAGGTCTGCTCTCTGCACACTACAGGAACGCTGCTGATACACTTCACCTAACACCCGAGGCCAGTGACAGGCTACCACCACATTACAAGCAGTTTCCCCACACGAGGAAGGTACCACGAGAAGTACGATTTAATACCATCTCCAAAATACTTCATAATCCCACAGCAAATTTTGCAATATTTTCAAAACATATTCAAATTAATCATTTTAATTCAAACTTGGTAACTGTCTGCAATTAACTATTATACCCAAGCCTTGTGCTGTTCTCCCAAGAAACTCAGCAGAGAATTAGGTACCAATTCCTAGAAAGTATGTTTACTGCATAACCAGTAAAAAAAACAAACATACTTTCAACTAGTCTGGTCTCAAGTCTTGTAAATGACTGAATTGAAACTTATATGCAATATAAAGCTTCAAGCCAGCATAGAAAAGACCAACACTTGCTTTATCACGGGGACAATACCTCACGTCCCAGAGCTGCAAAGGTTCAGAAAGACACAAAAGTTAGTTTCTGGGAGGAGCAGTGCAATGCTGCCTCACCCCCTGCAGTCATCCCAGGGCGAGATCAGGGCTACGCAAACCGTGGGGGACAAGGCTGATGACACATTCTCCCTGCAGCATATGACAGCAAACAGTCTCAGGGTATAGTACAGTTTGTGGGCGAAGTAGCATCAAGGATGGATACCAAAGATCTAGAAAATTAATTGTAGCTGTGAAGTGCTGCACTCACACCTCTATGGGAGCCACGCTTCCAAGAGGGAAGGATTTTAAAAAAAGACCATGCAACAATACATAAGCAAACATTATAAAGAAATACTGCAAGTTCCAAAGAATCTCAGCTACGCTATGAGGAGACTTTCCTCCCACACACTGAACATTACTTAGATTTTAAGTGAGAACTGTTTATTTTTTAGCCTTACTTTGATAAGATGGTCACAGCACATGCAATAATCGTCTCATGTTGTCCAGCTACCAAATGCAGTATTAAAGAGCCAGACAAATATATTAAAGGTATCATAATTTTGCATTTGATAGTTTATTTTTATTTTTCTGTATTACCACATTTATAGATTTTTCAGCTCTACTATCCACAGGTGCAATTTATTGTTCTAGTCTGCAAGTAAGAATTCTTTCTAGGGTGACAATAAACCTCTGAACACACTCAGGGTTTTCTTACAGCGTAACTCAAAGCGTGGCCTAAGTCTGTGGTTCAACAATTAGCCTAGCTCAAAGTAAACCGCGGAGTGCTGAATTCCCTCCCTGCCCTAGCTGCGTGCTCCTCACTGCTGATGCTCAATGAGATCCCATGGTGTCTGAGAGCAAGCTCAAGCTTAAAACATCAGAAACTTTAGACCAGAATCTGACCCTAGAGTTAATCTGCAAGTGAATAAAATGTTGCTAATGGAAAGATAACAAGTTCAAGCCCTTCTTGACAGTCAGTGTTCCCAAGTGATCTGTTCACAGCTGCAAAAAGGTCAAAGCATGGTGAAAGCTTTTTCCACATGCAATAGTTTATAAGTATCTTGTTGGCCTCGGAAGCAGCTATAAGGACATCAAGTATTAAATTTCAGTCCATGGAGTACAGCTCTAACCTCGCATCTTATTCCACACACCTCAAGACAACTAAGAAGCCTGGGGTTAAAGACAAAGCACTTTTTCCAGCCTTGTAAGGTTTGAAGTGTGAGGACATTTTCCGCATCAAACTGAAAAGCAAAATACTTAGACTTCGTATATATTTCTATTTCCATCTAATTTCTCTACTGAAGAGGCGAAATCATCTCCTAGTTCTATCAAGGAGGTCCCAAAACCCACTAAAATGCACAATGAACCAAGTACTTTTGCAGGCAGTTAGAAGAAAGATGACAATTGAGTATGATAATCTTCGTTGTTACACCAAAATCATGCAACTCACGCCTGAGTTAGGATAACTTTGAGTCTAAAAACACATGGCAAACAAACAGCAAGAAGACTGCAGTCCTAACAATAAACTAACAAATAAAACATCAGTAAAAAGGAGTATAAACTGGTGAGAAGTTCTTCACAGAACTTGCCTTTCTTATAAAGAATATAATTTACAAGAACTATTGTTAACTCGAATCAATTTTTTTTGGATACAGAATGCCAAGCAAAATGAACTGTACTAATTAAAGAGCTGCTCGCACAGCAAGATAAAAGCACAGTCCAACATCACCAGCTTTTTCCTTGTACTGCCTTGTGGCTCCCATCCCTGAAGCAGTCAAGCACTCTGTTGTGCAAATCATGCTGAAGTCACCCTGTGTGATTCAGAGCACTATGGCACACACACGTGGCAAGCCTACTTTTGCCACACCCGAGTTTCACTCCTATTATGAAAAAAAAAAAGACAATCTGAACTAACTTCAAGGAAGTTTTAAAATAAATCTTTAAAACATCTTCCTGTATGTTTCAAGTAACTCAAATTCCCCCCCTCTGTTCAAGATGACACCCTGCTTTGCTTCCCACCTGCAGGTACAGCTTTGAACGTTCTTCAAAAAAAGTTTTAAGAATAGTGATTCAAGAAATCCAAGACAAAGTGTTTAGAACTGTTCATGTAGTTTCCTAACATCTACAACTGAATATCACAGTAACTTTTACTCCAATGTGCATTTCCTTTTGGAAAGGTCGTGAAAATTATTATCCACTCTCTAAACAGTGTTCCATCTGTTTTGTGATATTTAACAAAGCTCAGAAGTGTTGCATTTTTTGAAGTTTAAAGCAGTATTTGTATGCACTTGACACTTCTTAATGAGAAGACAAGAACAACGGAGGTCATTTTGATCCACAAGTGCCATATCTTCAATAAAATCTTACCCTGTTAAATCATTACCTCTTTTGCACAATTATGAGCATCCTCTATGTTCCAGAACAGCGTATTACGGGAGTGCACTTTAACTTTAAACATTTCACCATAATTTAGCAGAGACAGTACCACTGGCAGAAAGGCAACCAAGAGAACCTCAAGCAGTACACTCATATCTCAGTCATTTTAAAAGACAAGTAAACAACCTCCATGTTTATCAAGTCAAAAGCTGTAAGAGTTATCAGTATTAGCTCAAAAAGCAACAGAATTCCAAGCCTGCCAAACATAGCAAGTCAAACAAACAAGAAGTATGTATTTAGCCAGGAGTCAGACTATTACCTCATCCACTCTCTGTAAGAAATGCTATACTGTTTTTCTAGCCAAGCACCCCAGTTCTGACAGTTACCTGCAGATGATGTCTTTAAGGGCTTTTACAAAGAGATTATTCCCCAAGATGCTCTCCTTAACCTCAATTATCATTAAGTTAAGAATCAGCTTAAGAAACTTCTGAACTGGAGTTTCACCAGCACCAACATGCTCAGTAGCCTCTCTCGAAGCCTTCCTGAATGTACTTAGTTGCTTTCTGAAGACATACTTTTGACCTCCACAACAACCTCTGGTGATGAATGTCAGAATCACATCACCCTCAATTTCACTTGGGAATCCTTAGTTCTCATGTCAAGAAAAGAACTAACTTCCGTAAATTCATTTTTAACGTGAAAATAGCCATTCTAGATCAGGTCAAGTCCAGCTAACTTCAGTACCATGTCTCTACCATCAGCGAGTAGCAGATGTCTTGAACAAAGCATACGCACTTCTCAGTTCCCATTCCAGTCTCCTAAATGTCTATTTGAAAACCGCTATCAAATCCTGCAGGAGACCAGATTATTAAATGGCACATATGATTCAAAATCTGAGAACACTCTGCATTTGTGCAGCAGCAGGTCTTCCCAACACATTTCTTCTCACTTTTCAGGTTTGCTGCAATGAAAAGGGCAAACAACAATAATAAAAAAAGATTGTATTTTCAGAGAACTGTAAGAAAGAACTCATAGTTTTGTTTTCTGAGTAGTAGTAGATTACTTAAAGCCCCCTCATTTCAGGGTTATTTTTCATCCCATAAGCATTATTTTGTTATCAACAGCAAGCACCAATTACTACTTCATAATACTGAGGAAACAATAAATAAAATTTTCTAAAAAAGCCCTATATTTGGCAAGATATACGCACATTTCCTTAATGCGTCATTTGACTTTGTAGATAAGTTACGGAAGCAGGATGGATAGTTCTCAGGAGGGGATGTAAAGCTTGGCCTATGCTCACACATCGCCTTCACTGAAAAGCTCATATAAAGGTCAAAGATCTGGAGCATGTTAATACTTAGCAATGTTTAAGAAACTTTGAGTTGCAGCTTCTTTTACAGGTTTCAGTACAGCATTTTGGATTAAACCTAGTTCATGGTTACAAGGTCACACCACTCTAACAGTTTTTAATAAATTAAGTAAAAGCCTTCAATTAGAAGCAATGAGAAAGAAAGGAGATTAAAAATTTCCCCCATTTGTAAACTTGGCCAAGAGTGCTCAAAAAATTTTTGATACACTTAATTTCATGTTTTAAATCTGTTAGCCAGTATCTACCATAAACAAATGAGATTCTGTTCTATATATTGTCCAGCTCTACCTCAGAAAAACAGTCCAAAAAATTCTCAGTGTCTGGATCAGCAAAATCTTCAGCAGGGGCAGTGGTTAATTATTTTATAACAGTCTTCACAGGAAGCACTGGGTTATTCAAGCTACAAGCCAACAGCATGGTATTCCTTCTACATAATCTCTTCTATTAAGCTATCATAAATGAAGCCTGAATTTGAACTATAGGCACTTTGTTAAATTTTACTTTGCATGAGGCAAAATAATTCTTAACCCTATTGCAAATTCCAGTCAAACTAGAAATTATGTATTTACGAAAAGCAAAAATACACGTGTTCATGTATACAATGTAAGGTTAAAAAAAAAGAGACTCATGTAGCTAGGGTACATCAATTTTCATCAAAAAGAGGAGACAAATATCACTCGAACTATCAGCTTCTGCTGCTTTGGGAGCAACTTCCTGTAGTTCTAATGAAGTTGTTCTTCTACAAATGTTCCTGAAACACCTTCCTTCCCCAGCACACGGAATAACCTCCAGATCCCACTCAGCTCACACCCTCCAGCCTGCTGCGCCCTGCCTCCCTAATCAAATCCACTATCTCACCAGCTCTGTCTGAGTCCTATTTGCGACTTGTGCTGCCTGCCAGACCAAACGGGACAGATAAGCTTAGCTCACATGCCAGGGTTTCCCCCCGCCCCTTTGGCAGAGGTATTACTTTGAGTCTCTCTGCCCCTCCGCCTTGGCGCTGAATCTGTTTCTATAAAACTTTATAACTTGTATCCTTTGTGAAGTTTTGCCATTAAAAAAAAAAGGAATTAGAAAATAAAATTAATTAACACACAACACAAAGGCAAAAGTCTCTTCTCTAGAAACCACGCTAAAAAAGCAGAATAATACAGACCTATCTTGGCCCCCCAGTTGTTTGCGCTTTTTTTGGCTCAGTATCCTTAGCCGTAAAAACTTCTCTCTTACTCATCTAGCTACAGCTATGCAATTCACCATCATCTTGAACCTGCAAGCACTCCAAATCCTGCTGAAGCAGAGTGCTTGACATACTAGACAGATTCTGTCTACACTCATTCCTTCCCCCTGCCCAACAACAAAATAGAGATCTTACCCTTCCCTCAGACAGCAAAAACAATGAGTCCTTGCTGCAGAATAACTGAAAAAGCACCACTACACCTGCTATCTAAACAATTTGCAATCCTCAGAAATGAAACAACCACCAATTTTAAATTACAGGACAGATTATAGCCGAGTCCTCCAGGCGCGGAACATTTTCACATGAACTATTTTGGTAGTCCAAGAATCACAAATATGATTCCTGTTTGAGATGACCACCAGCTGCTCTACATACTGCCCTTCAGCAGTTTTAATTAAACTTCTACCTTTTTCTATACAGAATCGAAGATGCCTAACAAAAACAATTAACCTGACTCAGGTTAAAGATACTACTGACTAGAAAAGAGCAAAGGACTTGCAAAACTAGTAAAATTTCAAAAAAAAAGCACATGGCCCCTCATTTGTGCGCACTGATTCACAAGAAGGGAACTAGACAAGCTTTTTCCACTACCTGCAAAAAGCTACATTTTACCATTTCTCACCTTGCATCAGTCACTAACCAACTGCAGCTGTTCAACCTCAAACATATCCAAATGCTTTGCTTGGCAGATACAGCAATAAAAAAATAAACGCTGGGAGCCATCAGGAACCTTACCATTAATATGAAAGATAACTGCTATAATAATGTTCTTAACCTGGAATCAAGCAAAACTTGACAATCAAGTTTACAGGAACTGCCCCACAACAGAACTGAATGGGAACCTGCAATAATAAACATCAGGTTAGGGAGGAGGTCAGAGAAGTTTTTCTTCCATGTCCCAATTTCCTTAGGATAATAGGGTGGTTCTTGTCAACTTGACCTCTGTTTGTGGTTTGCACTCTATAAAGATGTACCAGAAACAAAAGTTCTAGCAAGGTGCTGCTTCGCTGAAAAAACCAGCACCGGTCAAAGTTTTAACTGCATAAACTGCACGCCCACTCTGCAGAGGAATCGGCTCTACACCAGCATAGATAATAACTCACACAGCATATGTGCTGAAGTACTATGTCACAAGGACCAAGCAATTCAAACATAATACAGGCCTAAATTCACTGTTTAAAATGATTTAGAAGGTGAGCAGAACAATACGATACTACAGATCTCAAAGACCCACACTTGGTAAATCCAGTAAAAACAACTGCATGTCTGCACAGATCTGTCCACAAAACATGCAAAATTTTAGATGTACATTTTCAAGAACTACCAGTGTGATTATTTTGGTGTATCCACTAAAAGAAATAAGGCAGACATGCATATCAGAATTTCTCAGAACAGGCATTTTCACAGTGGCTCAAATACAAGATGCAAATTCCAAGACCTTGCACATTAGCATAAAGTTCAGACATCTATCAAATTATATCCCAGATGAACACAGGTTCTTTAAAAATCCTATTTTGACCTCTAGACCTTCTTCAGTAAGTCAGCTAAAGATGTTAACCTAGATCAATATTTGACTATTTCCAAACCTCTTCACCTTACGCAGCTGGCCAAAAGCTACAAATATTGCTAAAGGTAGTGTACCTGTTCCCCTTCGGTCATTCATGCCAGCTATCTTAAGCGTGTAATAACACACATGCCAGGCTACAAAACTTCATTCAAAAAAGAGCATCCACTAATCTGCTCTGCAGGAAACCTTAAATTAATTACGACAGAAAGCAGAAACACATTAGAAGACTCGAAAGTCTTCCAGGGCATGCAAAAGAAAAAAGCAAAAGGCTCTGGCTTTCCACATTACTACCTAAATGTCACATTTTATTTCAAGCCATACCACTATCCATATTACTTGAAATTCACCTGTTAGTTTAATTCCCTCTGTGAAACTATTGTAACAACAAAACCAAAATATTTTTCATGGCTATTAGCCAGTTTCATTATAAATAAAGCCATTCTTGCCACTTAATTATTCTCAAATATAAGACACCAATTCACTTAAAACCTCTACAGCAACTGCCAAATGAAAGCACTAGGTATTTCCCTAATACTCTCCTTTATTATACAGTCCTTAGTTGTTTTTCTTTTTAAACTATTTCATGAACTTTCCCCATGATAAAAGCTTGAAATATGCTGACCATTAATATTTTGAGTAAGGGATACTAGGAAGGTATCTTTCCACCACAATCTTCTGGATGAGTCAGTCTCTGGTACAAGATTTTCCATGCTCCTCCCTCTGCACACTGGTAATCTTTACAACATTTCTGTTCTCATTGTTGTGCCAATACCCGATTTGGCTTAAAAGTAAGACTTGGAAATACCAACAGCTTATTAGTGAAAAAAATCCTCCCCAAAGACCAGCACTTAGTTCCAAAGTAGCTCAGCTCAGGGAAGAAGACACTAATTTATTCTATACAGTTAAAATTAATCCCAGCACCATGATGTGCTTTTCAAAGTTCAGTCCACTGCTAGAGTCAACACTAGCAGTGCACAGAGTGCATAGAGAGCTGCAGCAACACGGAAAGTAAGATTAATTTCTTTCAATGTTATTCTTACTTCAAAGTTTAATAACTTGCCCTGGTCTTAGTTTTAAAGCAATACTCCTTTTTCGTCTGTGTCCTGTACAGCGCTGAAAGCACATTCTTCTCCAAATATGGTTTGACTGAACAAGAACTTGCACGCTCCTTTTCTACAAACTCCTTTTTCCACCTGCTGTAATTATCAGGATCTATCCTGACATTTGCAATACTTCAGTCTTAAAGCATGATTCTCCTAGCAACTGCTAGAGAGATTTTAGTTTATTTTATCCCTAACTGCTCATATTTCTATGTAGAATTCCTGCAGTAAAGTATTTACAGGTCTTACCACGGCATACTCAACATATCAGCTGCAGCGTTACTAACGAACCCTATAATTACCAAGCATTATTCCATAATTAGAAATACCTCAAGATATAATTGGAACTATTTTACTTCTTCAAAGCATTTAGTAAATATGCATTATAACTATTACTCCAAATTCCCTGTCTCAATAGCAGCATTTACAATAACAGTAAAAAACTAATGAAGCACCAATTCTATATAAGAACAGACTACTACGAAGGCTACTTAGGTGCTTATATCCCTGTTACTCTCTTTTACCTCTACAGGTGTGGTAAAATTTAGATTACTAATGACACTCACGTGGATCAATCTCAGTATCTTACGCATAACTTTAATTTATAAATTCAAATTATCCGTCAAGCTTATTGACATCGTCTTCCCATTTAGATTGAAACTTCTCATTTTGGGACACTTCCCAAATAGATGCATGAACAAGCACCTTCACAAACTAAAGATCATCTGATGACAGACAGAAAAGCAGAGTTAAAGCCCCCATTCAATCACAAGAGCCTCCTTTCAGACATCTGTAGATATGCATCTCTGTGTAACATAACACAATCCCACTTCTGTCACCACAGAAGTGGTTTTAAGAATAAGAGTTTCTTCTATGTTCTCCCTAAACAATTTAACCAGCTTCCACCTTGACAGAGTATGGGCATATTTTTCAGCTTGTCATGATAGTACAGCAAGTATCTTTACAAACTGTGACAGCTTTCATGCAGGTTACACTGAGGAGAAAAAAAAAATAAAATCAAGTACTCATTCAGCTGAAAGCACTAACATAACAATAAAATTCTCATAATAAAAGGAAGCATTTAACACATATATTTGCTGAAGAACCAAACCCCTCCCCTTCCCAGCTCCTTACTTGTGGATACCTCTGCGTATGTCTTTATATGCCTATATATATATACATACACACACATATATATACGCAGAGCAGTTTTGCGATTGCTGTACAAATCATCTTATTTCTTTAGTTGAAAAACTTGAGAATATGCTTCCAGGGGAGTTTCTTAGCCAAATTACACCCGAAAGTATTTCCGGTAGCATATTTATACCGGTAGCATGTGTAACTATACAGCAGATTAAGTCTTTTCATACTTATAATTCAATCAACTAGTCACTCGACAGCAAGTCAAGCTAGGAGCATATTAAAATTTATACATAGACTCTCCTAACAGAAATAGCAACCGTTGGCCTTTAGAAAACAACTGCTAAAGTAATTACTGAGCGGAAACTGTAAAATAAATCAAGATTTGGACTGGGCTTTTGCTGCTGAGGCATACAAATCTCTCTCAAATTAAGCACTTCCTCTGTATCATGAGAACAATCTTCTGTGCTACCAGGTAACATTATAATGAAAGAGCAACTCAGACACTCCAATTAAAACAACCCAAAACCAATCATCTACAATCGCACATGTTTACGTTGGCCTGAACCACTAGTCACACCTACAGCATTTCACTCTAGCGTACATTTGCCACTAAAACCCCTGTCACTCCAGCTAATTGCGGCTGATTACAACACACAAATCGCGGGTGCCTCACCCTCCTGCCGTAGTGATCCCCCAAAAGCAGCCGTTCCCACACCCACCCTCCAGCGAAGGGGCTGCTTAAACTGGGACCCCCGCCGCCCCCCTCCTCGCCCTGCGGCCCCCAGCACAGGCCCAGCTCCCTTTACGCCTCCGGTACACCCTCCCCGGGCCGAGCCCGCCGCCGCCCCCCTCAGCGAGCCGGGCCGGACCCCTAGCAGCCCCGAGGCACCGGAGGCAGCGCTCCGGGGCCCGACCCTGCCACTCCCCGCGCCCCCAGCCCCTTCTCCCCGCGGAGGCCTGAGGCGGCGGCAGCGGCGGGTCCCATCCCCGCCTCACCTGGAGGTGATGGCGGCGGAGCAGCGCACCCGCTCGCTGAGGTCGCACAGGGCCTGGTAGTGGAGGTCGCGGCCTTTCTCCCGCTCCAGGTGGCAGGCGTAGAGGGAGAGCAGGATGCCGGCCGCGCACACGGCGGAGCGGGCCACCCGCTCCCAGCGCGGCACCGACACTCGCAGCAGGACGGGCGCCGCCATCTTACCCCCTCCCTCCGCCTCAGCCCGCGACGCGCGCCCGGCGCCGGCCAGCCGCGCACGCGCGCCCATATCCCATTGGCTCGCTGGGCGGGCGCGTCCCTCCCCGCCCCGCCCCGCCGAACCGCGCCGGACGTGGCGCTCCGCGACGACGTCACGTCAGGCCGGGGCGGGGGCGCGGCGGGGGGCGTGGCGCGGCGGGCGGTTATGGCGCCGCCTGGCGGCCGGGAGGCGGCACTGCAGCGCGCTCCCCCTCCCGCGCCCCTCCACCGCTCCACGGATTTCAGCAGGAAAATGAGATTTTCCCCCCCCCCTTTTTTTTTTTTTTTCCCCCACAATTTCGGGCCGCAATTTTGGAGAGAATGAGGCAAACCGCTGCAGCCACACAACGCCCAGCTGGTGGCTCCGGTGCTGAAGGACCTTGCTGAGGGCCTGTTACATTCCCAAAGTTTACCCGGAGGCTTTCCGGAGGCGTAATTTGGACAAGTGATATAAAAAGTGCATTAAAAGTTTGGGTTTTTTCTAGCACACACCATAGCCTGGTGCTCCACCTGGCTCCAGAGCAGCTGTGGAGGGATTCCCCCAAGGCTCGCTCAGCCTTATCTTCGGAAGAACACACTTTGCACTTGAGAAATGGGATCATAGAATGGTTTGGGTTGGAAGGGACCTTAAAGATCATCTTGTTCCAACCCCCCTGCCATGGGCAGGGACACCTTCCACTTGACCAGGCTGCTCAAAGCCCCGTCCAGCCTGGCCTTGGACACCTCCAGGGATCATCTGTCATCATCTGTTTCACAGATACGGGATCACATTCGTATCACACCTCTCAATATAGACGGCAGAGCTGTGAGTCAACACTCTGAATTAGACGGATACAACCGAAGGCAATCGGGGGCATCTTCTTTCTCTCATACACCTCTGGTTTCTATCAAAAGTAGCATCAATACCTGTCAGGTTGTAGTTTAAGAACCAGCTCGTATCTCTGGTCTACCAACACAAAAGTCATCTAGTAGCCGAAAACAAACAATCTTTGCTTACTGTAAACACCCACCGTGACCACCGTTACTGCTTTACTTTGACGATGGCCACAGGCTACTTGTTCTCCTTCCCTTCCCCGTTTCCTTGTACGCCCATTGCTGCTGGGCATTAGCAGACGGGAGAGCGAGCCAGTACAAAACGAAGCTCTGCGAGTTTCCCCGAGGAAGGCAGGAGGACAAAGCACAATGGCAGCATTCATACCGCAGTTATGCCACCCGTGCTGTCATCGTTCTGCAAAACAAAACGAATTCAAAGAGAGACCTGTTGCAAAATGACTTCAGCAACAAGAAGGAATCCTGCCAGCAAAAAAAAAGGGAAATTGAAAACTATTAATTAAAAAGAGTTGAGAAAACCATTAATTAAGAAATGAGTTGTTTGAATTCTAGCTAGCGTGTAAACTAAATTAAAATTCTCCTGCTGCCTACGCTGTGCCTTCTGCTGTCAACGGGAACAGGGGGAGAGGGACAATGGGAAAGGAGCGGAGATGACCAAGACTGAAGGGACAACCAAAAAAATAACAGATGTACTAAAGCCGCAGGAAAATAAATCACCCTATCGCACACATTTACAGGTTAGCCTCTAAACAAGAGGAGATCTAGTCAAAGCGTCTCCTTTTTCTAAACCAAGCGGACACCATGGGCCGTTGGGCGCTGGAAGCATCGCTGAGGCGGGCAGCAGCGGATGGAGCAGCGGGGCTGAGCTCTGCCCTGCCCGGCTCTGCGCGGTCCTGCCCTACTCTGGGAGCCATCTGCCACCATCCCGGGCCAACCGCAGGAAAGAAAAGTGCCAAATCCAAAGTGAATTACTGTCTGTCTGTCTGCGGTGCAAAACTCATAATGCTTCACAGGCATTTGACAAAACCCCAAACCCGGCGCTGCTGAGGAGGCAGCCAAAATGGAGAGGGGCCAAGAGTAAAAGCAGCAGAGAGAAGCTGCGTGCAGCAACGAGCTCCTGCAGTAACGCCAGCAGTCTGAACGTATGCGGATGCCGCTGTTCTGAATACGATATATCATTTCTATTTATCTCCTCATAATTTTTACATTAACAACAACTGCTTTTCTGACCAAAAAGCTTTTGGATTATCACTGCTATATAAACTCACAATATTCACGCTTCCTTTATCAGACAATAGTTACATCCCCTCACGTACAAGATGTTGAAATGACTGGTCTTACGCAGCTACCTCCCTTACAACAGAAGAAATTGTGAACAAGCAATTTTTGTCGTGATAACGGCTTTCTGATGAAGTGATAGTGTTGCAGGGCGGCAATCGCATTTTGGGGCTGGACGTGTGTATACGTACTCCAAGGATAAGAAGCCAGGTGCTTGCTTATAATGGGAAATTGAGCTGTTTGAAATTTCACTCTCTGTTGAGCCTAATTTGAGAGTTTACTAACTAATTAGGGCTAATCCTGTGTATGTTAGTCATCTGGACTTTTTTTCATTATTTTCAATGGGTTTTAGATCACAAGAAAAAACCCAAACAACTTGTGCGCTGTATTAACTGAGTAAATAGGGATCTGATTTCAGCAGAACAGTTTTACCTCTGGTATATCTGGACTTATGTAGTAAACTCTAGGGACTATATTTTAATTACGTTACAAGTTATGTGACATAACTTGTGCCTTTCTCCTTATCCTTATTAAACGATTCATTCTTTTCTAAAGGTCTGCTAAGGCTAATAACTCTCAGCAGATTCCAGTAATCATTTGTGTTTTGTCTAAAATAGCTCCATTTAACAAAGTAAGTGTGGTGCTTTATTGTAACGGCTCTGGATCTGGTATCATGACTACACAGTAGAAGACCTGACCTTCATTTATTCTCTTCCATTTGCTATTTCTATTGTGTTCCCCTCCCCAGGCTATGCAATACCAGTCTTTTCAAGCCATCTTTTACCATCTTTCTCCAAACTTCCTAGCCTTTTTTCCTTCTTCCCCCCCCCCCCCCCCCCAAAAAAAAATGCAGCCCCCTTCCAAACCCTGATTCAGATGTGCAGACCCCTGGGGACAGCTAAGATGGCGTCAAGCCTTGCTGGAGTGACCGGCGACCCTGGCACTATCATGATGTATCCCATGTTAGAGCTTCTGTGTATAAAAATAATAATTTAATTAAAGACATTCCTCAAAATATGGACAGTGTCTCAAAATACAAATGCAAAGACCATGTGCCAGCCTGCGCTAACGGTCTTGTACATGGGGCTGAGGGGGGGCAGGAGGTGCCCTCGCTCTTTTTTGGGGTGGCTTGCGGTGAAGCCCAGCCTTTTGGGTGAAACTCAGCAATTCTGGGAGATGCTGAAGGGCTTTTGGCGGCTCCTTCAACAGTGTCTCGTGTGCTGTCTCCGGCCTTCTCCAAGAGAGAGCGATCCTCACAGATCAGGTGCATGTTTAAATGTAGTTTAATTGTTTATTTTCACAGAGGGGCCCGCCGCCATCGCTCCCTCAGAGCATTGCTGTGTAGCGGAAGCTGCCACCATCCCTCCCTCATACCACCATCGTGCAGCAGGACCTGCTGCCATCGCTCCCTCAGAGCATCATTACACAGAGGGCCCCACCGCCATCGCTCCCTCAGAGCACCGTTGTACAGAGGGCCCCACCGCCATCGCTCCCTCGAAGCACCGTTGTGCAGCGCGACCCGCCGCCATCCCTCCCTCAAACACCCAGCGCCCGCCGCCCCTCCCTCCACTGCAAAACCGCCGTGCAGCGTAACCCACTGCCATTGCTCCCTCAACGCGTCGTCGTACAGAGGAACGCGCCGCCATCGCTCCCTCACACCCGCCCTTTCCCGCGTCAGGCAGCGGCGCCTCAGGCGGGGGGGGGCGGAAGGGGCGGGGCCGGCGCAAGCCCCGCCCCCTGCGCAGCGCCACGCGGTGACGCAGGCGCGCGGCGGCTGTCGGGTGACCTTCAGAGGCGGCGGTCGGCGCAAGGCCGCGGCACCGCTCTTCTCTTCGTCTCTTCTCCTCAGCGAAGCTCGCCTCACCCCGCCGCCATGCCCAGGGGCGGCCGCAGCCGCACGTCCCGCGTGGCGCCGCCCGCCAGGTGAGGGCCGTTGGGCCCCGTCCCCCCCCCCCCCGCCCCCCCTGTAGGCCGCAGAGGCCTCTCCGCCATTCCGGGGTTGGGTGACGCACCGGGGTGGGGGTAGCGGACATGGCGGGGGTGTGAGGGGGGGGTGGTGGTGGCCCGGCTGCTTTGAGCTCTGTTAGCGGAGCGGGGTGGGCGCTTGGCGGCGACGGCTCTCCTCAGCGCTCGCTCGGCGGCAGGGCCTGGCCGCCCAGGGCCTGAGCGTTAAGGCCTTATTTAATCAGCCCCTTTTAGGTCATACCGCATTTCCCGCAAAAGTCCTTCGCGGCGTGGGGGTGCGGCTGGTCTTTAAAACACAGCCGAAGATAAGTCCCTAAACCTGACCCTGGTGGGCATAAATCACTCGCCAGAACATCGAGTTTTTGCCATCAACGTGCAGGGTGTAACAAGGACAAACTGCAAACGCGCCCTGCAACCGGGCGGCCTCAGCCCGCTTTCAGTTTGGAGTGAGGTTTGAGTGATACCGAATTTCTCTTCATGTCCTTGCAGTCGGGCACCACCGATGAGAGCTGCATCGCCGGCGCCTACTGCTCGGGCACCTGTCCCAGCAGCGGCACCGCCTTCTGCTGTGGCTGCTCCTGCACCGAAGCAGCCTGGGCTGATGGCACAGATGGCTACAACCGCTGCCGGAGTCGCTGTAGGCTCTGCTGTAGGTCATACCATAGGTCATGCGCTTACAGGAGGATTTGGTGGAGGAAGCAGCTCTGAAGCGGCGAGGCCTGATATTACTTATCAGGTAAGTGAAAGCACAACTGAACACCAATTAATGAGGCGCAGTTAACTTGGGACATCATGTAACTTGGGCTGATGTAATTGCTATAGACATAAAGACCACACAGATCATGGCTGGGGTAATTTCAGTGACTCAGTCTCTCTGGTAACTGCCACAGTCACCATGAGCGTTGTAAAAGTAGTTCAAAGGGATGCATGAGTGCTTGTGGTAGGGTATTAGTGTTCTTTTATACTGTAGTACCTCTCTGATTCAGACAGAACTTCCATGTTCCAGGTCTCATGACAGTAAGATCTATTGCAAGACCTTTTTGTGCTGCTCATGCATTAAGATAATGCTGTCACCTTGCCTGGATGCTATCCAGAGTTACCCAAGTGTTCGTAACTTAGAAAACTGTTCAGAATGTGTCATGCCACCCATTACTTGTTTTCCGTTTAAAAAGTAACACAAGATTTTGAGTAAAATGCAGGGAAGGCATACACAGCAAGCAGTACGGGGGTGGTGGGGCTTCATAGGCGGGAGCTGTTGCAAGGGTGCTTATGGAGGCATCTGCCGTTTCAGGAGCCCCAGGCAGCTCAGCCTGCCTACCAGCAGCAGCAGTCGCAGTTTGCTCCTTGCCAGTATGAAATGAAACAATTCCTGGAGTGTGCGCAGAACCAGACTGACCTCAAGCTGTGCGAGGGCTTCAGTGAAGTACTGAAGCAGTGCAGGTTTGCTAATGGTAAGTGTAGACACTAATGGTAATTAGACACTACTAAGTGAGGTAGTTAGTAAAATCATTGTGGGAATGTCCTGGGGTTTGTTTTTTTTTTTTTCAATCCATCTGGTAAAGAACGGGGATTGATGCAGAGCATGTACACTGAAGTCAGTTAAAGCAAGCTGTTCTGTTTGGCTTCCTGTTTTGGTCCTGTATGCGTAGCTGGAGGTGATGGGCTGGAGAGAGGATGAATTCCTGAAGCTAACTATTTAGGAGAGCGGTGGCAGCATGCTTGGAGAATCAGCATAGCATTGCTTACCTGTAGCAAGTGTCTGTTTGGCACAACAGACAAACCATCCCGACCTGGGAGAAACGCAACTGCCGAACGCTGGCGTCGGGGTGCACTGCTAACGTCTGCCCTTCAACACGTCCCGGCAAATAGATGAGGGGAGAGGGAACGCCCTAACATAATCTGCTTTATAGCAAGGAAGACCACCTGCCTTCAGGGGTTCAAAAGTTATTCTGATTAACTGTGACAACTTCTTACCTTACAGGTTTAGCCTAAGCCTTCAGACCAAGGTTGCTGAAGACCATCTTACAAGAACTGACCTATGAATGAAAAAAAGGTTCAGTAATAAAGTCTAAAGCTGTCTGATATCTTGTTAGTTCATATATTCACACTATTGTCCTCCTCGTGGCTTGATTCATGCCATAGCCGCTACAGATGTGATACAACTTACAGCCGCAAATTAATTTAGCACAAAATGGAAGAAGGAACAATAAAGCAGAATGAGCTAATTTGGGTTAACTGGTTTGCTGATTGTTGTGTTGAATGTAAGTGATACGGTGTATAAATAAACTTCTCTCTCTAGAAGTACCTTGCTTTCGTGGACTTTGGAGTTGAGTCTTAAGGGTGAGCAGGCGAGAACCGATTCTGGCAGGCGTCTGCCCGCCAGCAGCGGTGCCGGAAGGGCTGAGGGACACCCGTAGCTCAGCCGTTGCCAGACTCCGCTCGAGCGCTTGAACCCCACAGGCAGCTGATGAAAACACATAGTGACAAGGAACGTTGTGTCTGACTCCACGCTATTCTGCGTGCAGCCGGCCTCGGTTCCCCGAGGGCATCCTGTCACGTTTTTAAAAATCAAGCTCTATATTCGGGTTCAGGAGATCCTGAGAAATATCTTCCCTCTGCTCAGAGGGGATGGCGGTGGCACGCTGTCACCTGAGCAGGCCTATGCGATACTGCTCTGCACTTCCAAGATGATGCAGTCTTACATCAGACTTGCGATTCCCGATAACACAAGCCGAGGCTGTGTTGTGGTTTTTTTTTTCCTTCCCCCACCTCGGGAGGGGAGTTGCGGACTGAACCGTGGGCCGGTCCGGCTGACGGCGGGTGCTGTGGCCTTCTCCTTCCCCGCGCCTGGTGTAGGTGAGTGACAAAGCTACTGCTGCCACGTGAAGAAGAAGAAAAAAAATAATCGTCTCCCTTAAAAAAAAGTATTTACTGATGCAAAGTGCAAACCCTCCTTCTTCCATGAGAGGGAGCAGCCGGCTCAGGCCCCGCCAAAGCCCGCGGGGAGAACACGGGCGCGGTGGTGTCGGCCCTGCACGGCGAGGAATAACCTTGCACCGAAAAATCCACTTTCTGTTAAAAATACACCTGTAGCACGGCCTGTTTCTTTTCCTGAACCGCCTTTAGGCTGCTGGCTGTTCTGCCCCTATCTCCGAGCCGCAGTTCCTGGAAGGGAAAAGAGGGAAAAAAATCCGTGTTCAAAATGGGGTCCCCCAAAACACGGGGGACTAGGACAAAAAAAATGCCTTTCCTGGTGACACCGGGAGCTTCCCTTCTGCCCACGGAGCTCTCATCTCTGTCACCAGCCGCTTCACCGTCCTGCTGGAAACAAAGAGAAACGGTTTAGGGCCAAAAACGGGGGAGGGCTGGGCAGATCTCCCCAAAAAGCTCCGCAGGAGATGGAGAGTAAAGCGGAGGGAGGGGGGTTTACGACTCGCAGCGATGCGACACCACCGACCCCGCAGCACAGCCGGGAGGGGGACCCCGACACCCCCCTACCCCCGTACCGCCGGTTTGGCCCCGGGGCCGAGCCCGGGGAAGGGTTAAGGCCCACCGGGAGGGGGGGGGGACGGGGACGGGACGGGACGGGACGTCCCCGAACCTCCGCGGCTCTTCCGCGCTCCACCCCGGGGGGTGTCCCCGATCTCCTCCGCCACCACCGCCGCCGTCGCCACCACCACCGCGATCCTCTTCCTCCAGCCCCGGCCCGCCATGCCCCCCCCCGCCAACCCGCCCTTCCCTTTATTTTTGGCTCGGCAGCCGCGGCGGAGCCCGGCGGCCCTGAACGCGCAACCGGCGGCGGCGTGAAGCCTTCCCCCCTCCCCGTGTCCCCGTCCGTCCTTCCCTCCCTCCCTCCTTCCGTCCGCCTCCACCGAGCACCGACCGCGGCCCCTCCGCCCGGGCCCGGGGACCCCCCCCTCCTCCCGGGGCCGCCCGCAGCGAGGTGAGGCCGGCGGAGACCCGGAGGGGCGGGGGGGGGGGAATTTGGGCCCCGGCGGGGAGGGGGGGGGGGTTCGCTGCCGCAGAAAGAGCGCTTTCGGTATCATTTTAAGCATTATTTTGTTCTTATGCGCCAAACGCGCCGGGTCCGCCCCCCCCTCACCGGAGCCACCGCGGCTCCGCGCTCGCCCGCGGTGCCGGAAGGTGGGGGGGGGGCACTGCCGTGCTGCCCTAAAAGCTGACTTTCCTTTGGGTTTTTTAGCTTTATCTCAATACAAATTTGCCCGATAGAGAATATTTAGCAGAGGGAACGTGTAAAAACCCCGTTTCGCAGCCGCGGAGGAGGGGGGGAACGTGGGAGGGGGGCAGTGTCCGTTACCAGTCCGACAGCTCCAACCCGGGACAGAAACCTTCCCCCACACCCCCGACCCCCTTTTTTCCGACCCCTATTTTGCGTTCCCCCCCCCCCCCCCCCCGGAGCTCGCACAGCTCCCAGAATAAAACCGGCCCGTCCTGTCCGTGCCCCGCACCCGCCGCTTCTACAATATCGGGATGTTTTAAACAAACTCCCGGGCTCTTTCCTCCTGGAAAAAGGTACGCAGACCTCCAGCCCTTCCCCAGGACTTGGATTTGCAGCTTCAAAGGAATTAAAGCTGTTGTTTGTCTCCCACCCCGGAGATGTTTTCTTTTTCCCTTCCTCCCTGTTCCTGCCTCCCGTTTAATAATTTCAGCGCAGGCTTGGGGCGGCATCGCTCACGGTATTTCCAACAGCTCAAATTTTAGACACTAAAATCAAACTCAGGGCTGTTTTAGAAACGCTCCAGCCCTCCTTAGACGTCTCTCCCAGCAGCAGCGGACAGACGCCTGAAAAGCAGAATCAGTCCTTCGAATCAGGTCAGGACAGATACGCGATGATAATAAGATTTAAATGTACTTAGGGATGCAAACCTGCCTGGCAGTGTCCTCGCAGAGTTATTGCCACCTCGGCGAGAAGGGCAAAGGAAAACCCGCAGTATCGAGGCTCTCCTGCCCACCTACTGTCCCTCCCCTGGCAACAAACTGTCACCCCAAAGTGACAATTTTGCTGCCCAACCTTATAAGAGCTGCTTTCCCCACTGGCTGCTTGGTCTCCGTGTGTGTTTGGGGAGCAGCCGGACCCGGACAATCAGGATTTCAGCAATGCCGGGCACGGGAACAAGCTGGGGACGTCCAGTTCCCAGGGCTTAAAGGGAAATGCCAGTAAAAATTAGGGATCAGGACTACTGATTATTTCCCCCCCATCAAAATATTGTCGTAACTGCTCCTCCTCCCGCAATGGCAGCACATACCCAAAAAAGAAACCCAACAAACTACAACTCAAAAAAGAAACGGGACCAAAGCCTTTCAGGAGTTTTGGAGGCTGCTGGCGGCTGTACGCGTGTGGCCGAGGAATCTCCCTTGGCTGCTGTCCTCCGGCTGGCTCGGCCCCGGCTGACCCCACAACGCTGGCTGTCCCCGGCCACCGGGTCCCCCACCCGCACCCTGACCCGCCGAGCCCCCCACACCACTTCACCAGCCCTCGACACCCATTTTCCCTCCTTAGTTCTTTTCCCTTGACTTTAAACACTATTTTTTCCTCCTTGTTTTCAGCCAAACCATTCCGGTCAACTTTGTAATCTTAAAAATAATCAGGAAAAAAACCCACAAATTTAAAAAAAAAAAAAAAAGGCCAGACAGAGTTCAGCGCTCTGCAGGGGTCTTTGAGTGGTGTCGGCGTGGGGTGACGTTTCTGGAGGCTGCTGCTGGGGACCTTTGGACCCGCTGTGACAGCATCGCCTCGCTACTGCGCGCCTTTGCAAGCTTAAGGTGCAGCTCAGCCGCTGCCTCCCCCGCCAGCGGTTTTGCCAGTAGGAGTCTTAAAAATTAATTAAATTGCTTTTCCAGGTGGGAGGGAGCAGGAGAAGCGTGTGGTGTAGCCCTTAGCCCTGGCAGGAGCTGGAGGACGATGCCCTGTGGGCTGGGTGCGGGTGCTGTGCAGGAAGGGACCAGGTTTTGAGGTGCTGTGGTGCTTCCCAAATCCTCGACCCCCGCCAGGCTGCTTCTGCCTCTGGGGACAGCCAGGCTAGGCGTGCTTCGGTGGGATTTCTCCTGTTGTCCTCAACGGGATCTCCACGGCGTCCCAAGAGCAAAGCTTTGCTTTTCCAACCAGCAAAATATCCCCTTTGGTCTGTGGTCCGGGATCATCGTCCTCTTCCTCCTCCTCCAGCTCAATGTTTTCCCCTCTGGAGGGGATCAGGGACAGGGCAGGTCCCTGCTCCTGCCCCGGGTGCTGTCAGCGCCCATCCTCGCTCTTTCCTCCTTGCAGCCCCTTTCCGCCGGCAGACAAACCCAGAGTGCCGCCAGGCAGGAGCCAGAGATGACCAAGGAAGAAGAGTTACCAGACTGGAACTCATCCAAGGAGTTTTATGAAAAATATGAGCCGAAGGAGGTTCTGGGCAGGTAAAGCTTGTTTTTGGCAAACTGTGGTTTCACCTACCCCAGTACCTGATAGGAACAGGGGGTCCTATCCCATGGGGTACCCTGGGAACCTGATACGAACAGAGCCTGTAGCAGCACGGGGTTAAAAATAGCACGAAGCAGCACTTTCCATCAGCTCAAAATCTTCTGTCCCGCCAAGACAGAGCAAAACCAACTTGTACCTGAAAATACCAACCAGCGCAGGTGCCGGTGGCACGGCCGTGAAGTCAGGATGGAGGGGGAGGAACGGGGACCCCCATCTTGTCTGTGTTGTCCCTGGCAGGGGGGTGAGCAGCGTCGTCCGGCGGTGCATTCACAAAACCACCCGGCAGGAATATGCTGTGAAGATTATCGACATCACGGCGGGTAACATATCCCCCAAGGAGGTGCAGGAACTGCGAGAAGCCACCGCTAAAGAGATCGACATTCTCCGGAAAGTCTCGGGCCACCCCAACGTCAGTAAGTCGGGCTCTGAGCATCGAGGCCAAGGGGGTTTTCTGCCCTATTTATCCTTCAAGGTGTCCCCAGGAAGGGTTTTTGGGGTGAAATCCCTGGAGGGTCACACCACCGATGGTCCCAGCATGACACAGGGCACCCGCTCAGAGCATCGTTTGCTCCACCCCTGCGCACGCGCCAGCCGTGCCCACACTGCCCAGGCTGTCTCCCAACCAAAACGCTAGTGAAGCTCAACTCCTCGTTAATTCCATTAGCAATCAGATCAGCAATTTTTAGTCCGTTAACGGACAGGAACGTGCTATATACACTGTGCTCACAGCCCCCGTGTTTTATTGCAGTCCAGCTGAAGGACAGCTACGAATCCAGCACCTTCTTCTTCTTGGTGTTTGACCTGTAAGTACCAGCTTGCCCATCACCATCTCCCCAAGCCCATACCCGCTCTGCAGACGGCCACCAGCCAACACCGGCCCCAAACAGGGCAAAGCGGAGGGGACAACCAGCTCTTGCTTAAGGTAGAAACGAGCCTCGATCGCTGCCAGCCAGCTCGTTGTGGCCACGCCGCCGCCAGCGTTTCCCCTCCGTCAGCGGCTCAGCGCTGCTCAGGTTTCCCCATAACCTTTGGTGGGAGCTTTCACGTGTCCCTGCGGGTTATTTATATGCCCGGCGGGACCAGGGCGCGCGTGACGCCGCAACCCCTGATGCCGGGGCAGCGCGATGGATGTCAGCAGAGGGGGATGGCACCGGGAGAGCCTTTCCTCCTCTTGCCTGATGTCTTGCAGCAATACAGAGGCATTTTAATTCCTTTTTGTTAACAAGTTGGCATGTCATTTTGTGCAGTGGGTGCCCTGGGGCTGTTAAGGGCCAGTGACCCCTGGGCGGTCCGCCCCAGGGGCTGGGGGCCGGTTTGCCGCTGTAGCTCAGTCGCTGCCCGTCTCCGTTTTCACGCAGGATGAAGAGAGGGGAGCTCTTCGACTACCTCACCGAGAAAGTCACCTTGAGCGAGAAGGAAACCAGGTAAGGCCAGATGCGGATGGCTGAAAATCATGTTGCAAAAGCAGAGCGTGCGTTCGAAGGATGACCTTGCTCCCGGCATGGCACCCACGGGCAAAACAGCACCCCGGGGTGCTGTGCCGCTGCGGTCAGGGATAGGGCTGAGCTGTGCGGCCCCTGTCCCCGTCCCCATCCCCGGGAGCGCGGTGCCGGTGGGCGTTGGGGCTAGGAGAGGTGCTGTCACCCATGCCCAGGAAGATCATGCGCGCGCTGCTGGAAGTGATCCAGTACCTCCACTCCATCAACATCGTCCACCGCGACCTGAAGCCGGAGAACATCCTCCTGGATGATGACATGAACATTAAGCTGACGGACTTCGGCTTCGTCCTGCCAGCTGCGCGAGAGACGAGGAAGCTCAAAGGTAGAGGAACGGCGAGGCGGTGGGCGATGCCGTGATGGCTCATGGCCACCCCATTGCTGCAGTGCCCATGTGGGAGATCGGGATGGGAGTTCTCTCCAGCCCCACTGTCTCCTTGGGGCCAGTCTTGCTGCGCGCGGGTGCAGATTGGTGCCTGTTGGGTTTTGGGGTGCCCTACCATCGCTCGCACACGAGCCCAGCTCTGCCTGCGGCACAGCCTCCACAGCCGCAGTCCTTGCCACCAACAATTGCTGCCATTAGGAAAATCATCCCAATCTTCCTGCTTGTTTTCCCTCCAGCTGACCCTCGTCACCCCATCCATTTACTGCCCAAGATTAGGGGGGTTTTTTTCCCACCCTACCCTGTGAAGAGCCACATAACCAACAAGGGGGCATCCCCTCTGCCCCAGCATCCCCATCGCACTCTTCACTCGCGTTTTAGGCCCTTAAAAGTCCACCGAGAAAAGTCAGCAGCGAGATGCACACCAGTTGCAGTTACTCCCGTGTGATCACCATCACCGCAAAGATTCCCAGCTGGGATCCAGACCCCCTCATCGGCTGCTCGGGGCGGGGGGTAAGGGGGGGACAGCACAAAACCCTCCCAATGGCTCAGGGGGGATGCTGTGCCCCATCTTCGCAGAGATCTGCGGCACGCCTGGCTACCTGGCCTGCCCCGAGATCCTGCAGTGCTCCATGGACGACGAGCACCAAGGCTACGGGGAAGGAGGGTGGATATGTGAGTGAGACGCCGGCCTTCCCGCCTCACCCCCGCGGGCTGCTCCCGAAACACGCGTGCTCTGAGGGCGCAGCATGGAGTCGGTGCACATGGGTACTCCGTTTTTGAGTGTTTGGAAGGAATTAAATAGGCACCCAAAAACACCCTCGAGGGGCTGCGCAGGGCTGATTCCTGGTGAGGCAGGGGGCTCTGGGCACAGAGCTGGGGGGAGAAGCAGCCCGGGGATGAGCTCATCCCCCCGCTTTGCCCCGTTAGGGAGGAGGGAAAGCAACACTTTCTGCTCGTAAAAATCAACCTAAAAATCCTCATTACAATCCAAGACTCGAGCTTTTAAAACACACCCCGTAGCAAGACACAAGCCCTGAGGAGAGCAGCCAGCTCAGGAAAGTCCATCAGAGCCCTGCAGGGGGCTTTGCCACATCTCTGGTGGCTTCAGCTCGGATCTGCAGTGTCCAGAGCTGTAACCAACCTCTCCAAACACACCAGGCACCTCAGCCCCTTTTCAGTGTTAAATATCTCTGTTAACTCCCCCGCCGGGACGGTTTGCACAGCACAGCGCTGAGCTGGGGCAGCCACAGAGCATCCAACCTCAATGGCATCGCCAGGGTCCCACCACGTCCGCACCCTCTGCACGTCCTCTCCCTCCCCTAAAAAAACCCAAGAAAAAACCAAGAAAGGCAAATACCTCCAACACAGCTTCCTCCTGCGGCACCCAGGGAGAGCAGCTCAGACTCAAAACCCCCACCCCAGCAGCGGGGCAGCCCCGGCTCCTTATGACCCATCAGGGCTAACGAGCCCCAGCATCGATTTCAGCCTCCTTCATCAGACACCTCCCAGGGCAACCTCCTCCTGCTTTTCCAGGGTGACAAAGCCCCGTGTGTCCCAGCTGGGGGGAGGCACCGAGCCACCCTTGGAGCACGGCTGTGGCCGGGTGCCCCTGGGATGTCCCTGGGGGCTGGAGGGTCTGTCTGGTGTGCCCGCAGGTGGAGCACCGGGGTGATCATGTACACCTTGCTGGCTGGGTCACCTCCCTTCTGGCACCGCAAGCAGATGCTGATGCTGCGGATGATCATGAACGGGGATTACCAGTTCGGCTCCCCGGAGTGGGACGACCGCTCGGACACCGTCAAGGACCTGGTAGGTGCTCGGGGATGGGAAAACATTTGGGGGTCCAGGGGGTGTTGCAGACATCTGGGATGTTCTGGGTTGATTCACTGCCCTTGTGTAGATCTCCCGGTTCCTGGGTGGTGACCCACAGCAGGCGGTACACGGCCGGCGAGGCTCTGGCACACCCCTTCTTCCATGCAGTACGATGTGGAGGAGGTTTCGGCACGTGTCAGCCCTTTCCGGAAATTTAAGGTGAGGTTGGGTATGGGGGGTGACCCCGCGCCCCGACTCTGAGACCGGGAGCTGCAGGAGGCCAAGCGTGGGATGGGTTTCCCAGCTGAGCTGGGAGAAATTGGGAGTTCAGGAAGGGCTGATGGACCTGGGCTTTTGGCAGGAGGGGGCAGCCTGGCTGGAGATCCTTCTCCAAGCGCTACCGCACTTACTTTCTGGTGCTTCCTAAGGGCTTTTTCACAGAAGAGGATTAAATAAAGCAAAAGCCTGCCTCCCACTCCTCAAAAAAAAAAAAAAAAAAAGTAAAAAGAAAAGGATCTAAGGGGAGAATCGATAAGCCTGACATCACACGGGTGCATCAAGATGATGCAAAAGTTGGTAAAACAGAGGAATCCGTTTCCCTTCCCATATATGCCGGGGCGGTGCAAAGGTTACCTGAAGTGGCATTAGGTGACACATGTAGGACTGAGCCGCAGTTTTTCACATCAAGGGCACGCTCAGAAAAAGCCCGTAACCGCTCACTCGGGACTAAATACCTGCGCCAGGAGCTGGGCTCCCCCCCCTCCACCTCTTCCACAGGGATAGCAGCGTTGGGGCTGCTCTGCTCCCGTTGTGGGACTGGCCGCGAATTCCAGTCCTGTGCCCCCCTCCCTGTGCCGCAGGTGATCTGCCTGACCGTCCTGGCGTCGGTCCGTATTTACTACCAGTACCGGCTGGTCAAGTCGGTCACCAGGGAGCTGGTGGTGCGGGACCCGTACGCCCTGAAGCCCGTCCGTAAGTTGATCGATGCCTGCGCCTTCAGGACCTACCGGCACTGGGTGAAGAAGGGGGAGGCGCAGAACAGAGCCGCCCTCTTTCGAGAACACCTGCAAGGCCATTTTTGCTCACCCTGGCAGCCGAGGAAGGGCTGTTTTGATCGCTGCGGCGTAAGCCGATGGGTTTGCTCAGAGTTAAGGCGAGTAAAATCTTTGAAAACCAACCGGTGATCTCTTTTGCGTTTTCTTAGTGATACGGCTGGCGGCAGGTCAGGTGGAAACGTAAACCCAGCAGACGGCTGCGATTTGCCCCTGGGGTACGTCCCGCCGTAAGGGACGGGTTTGGAGAAGCTGCCTCCGGCAAAGCCATAACCAGCGGCAGCTCCCGCTGTGCTCGGAGCAGCAGATCTGCTTGGGGAAGGCTCAGCTCAGCGCTGGAGCGGGACCCGTTCGGGGCAGTCGCAGGTGGAGGAGGGATGAGCACTGCCCAGAGGGGTGTCCTCACCCACCCCCTGTGCTCGGGGGCTTTGGTGGAGAAGGTGGGGCACGGGCTCCTGTCATCCACGCGCTTGGACACGAGCACACATCTGGGTTTGCCGCTGTTTAAGGGTGAATAGAAGCACCTTGTTTCACTTCTGGGAAAGCTCGGAGGCTGGCACGAAGCTTCCCGAGGAGATGGGGACCGATGTACAAGTCCCCCTTCCAGGGCTGTGGCCCCATCGCTCCCCCCGGCAGCCGCCCCTCATGGCAGCCCCACGCTGGCCGTCACCGGGGCGCGCGGGCGTTTGCTCGCTCCGGCTGGGGCTGGAGGTCCCCGCAGCGCTGGCCCGGTCCCACACACCCCCGCACCCCTCTGCTTATTTAAAATGGACACCAAGAGGAGAGCTGTAATATCTCCTACACCAAGAGGACACTGCGGACAAACCGCTCTGCCTGCCGTTCCCGATCCCTGCCCGTGCCCAGACGTCCTGGGTGCAGAAAGGAGTTTTAGCTGGAAGTATTTATTTTTATATTTTAGAACTGTCTGGGGGGGGGCTTAATGAAAGTGACTGTTGGGGGGTTATTGTTCGTCTCCACAGGAGAAAAATGCCGTCAGGTCTTCCCGAGCGACCTCCTCAGAGCTCGGGTTTGGTCCGGCTTTTCTCGGGCCGCGGACAGGCGGGATGTCAGCAGCGCAGCGGAAGCTGAGGTTGTCGGAGGCCGAGTCCGGCGTGTTCCCCATTCTCACGGGGGAAAAGAGACCCAGAGTTAGGGATCCCGCCTGCTCAACACTCCACATCCCTTGATGTGACCCTCTGTAACAAACTAGAAACGTCTTCCGCTTCCCTGGAATAACTTCAAGAAAAGCATTTCATTCTAAAACACTTTGATGGACAAACACACACGGCAGAGGGGCTGGAACCAGATGATCTTTCAGGTGCCTTCCAACCCAACCATTCTATGACTTGAGGAAGCCATTAGGAACGTTATCTACAGCAGGAAATTTTTTAGCAGTATTTGTAGTGTGTTTTCCGAACTGCTTCTCAAAAAATTGAGTAGGAGCAAACAAATGTCTTTTTAAAATAAAACCCGCTTCCAAATAAACCCAAGCCAGGAGAAATCGCTGCCAAACAGCGCCTGGGCATTGCCCGGACCTACCTGGTAGTAACGCGAGCTTTATGGATTCGCAGACCCGTCTGCCGTGTCGATCCACGAGGCGCCTCTCAGGACCTGCATTTTCTGAGCGCGCTGCCTGGATGAGGGCCCCGCAGTTCGGGTACTCAGACGCGGTCCACTCCCAGGTGTTCCCCAGCAGGTCTGTAGAGCCCTGGGACACGGAGGGGTTTGCATCAGGATTACGAGAGCGCATTTGCAAGGGCTGCAAAAGCATTTTGGTTTTACCGGGAGGCGGGGCGAGACATTCAAAGCATCACGGCAAGAGCACGGTTTAATGGTGAGACCGGGAACCGGGAGCTCTTTGCTGTATTTCAAACTGGCCCCAGCTTAGAACTGGACCTTTAACGCGTCTCAATCGTTTCCAATCTGCGTGAGGGCATGGCACCGCCTGCCCTCAACACAAATGTGCTCGGGATTTTCAGGTAAATCGCGCTGAAGTGCAAAATAAGTGACTTAATTAGAAGCAGGGGCTGGTTTGGTGCATTGGAGTGCCCCAGGTGCACGTCAGCCAACGTCAGCAACAACCGTCAGTGCTTCTGCTGGGCTCGGTTCTTCTAGCAAGGTGCTGACGTGATCCCACATCATATCTGAAATTCTGCTACAACTACAGGATTTTATAATTCGTGTTCATTTAGGAAGCAGATGCCATCCCCAAAACCAGGGCGGTGATGTCTGCTCCGTACCGTAGTTGTTCTGAGGAGGGAACGCTGCCACCGGCGAGACGCCGTGATAACCGTCTTCAGCCGTGTCCACCCTCGGGAACTGGCCCTGTGGGAAGAAACATCACTCCGAGCAGACCCACCATGGAGATGACAAAGTCCCGCTCTTCGCAGGACCGCGTTACACTTAAATAACGGAAATAACTCTCCATTGTAAATTAACTCTACGCAGCACTTCTGGCCCAGAGAGGAGATCAACCATCTTAAGTTCTCCCACGACAACCTCCTTTTCAAACAAATTTATGGATGAATTTTTAGTTACGTATGAATTTGTGGAAGCACTGAAATGCCGGTTTCCCAGGGAAGCTGGGCTGAGTCTGCTCCCTCCAAGGCTATTTCGGATAATCCAGCAGGAGCTGAATTTGGGTACCCTGCAGGTAAACCTGCGTTCCTTCCTGGGACCACGCAGCCGGCTCGGGCAGCCACGCGTGCTCTGTGGTCGAGTTAAACACCGCTCTCAGAAGCGCTCAGAGTAGACAGGATGATTTTTAGGCTCTTACCTGCCACAGATTTGTACGGTTCGGCTGAAACTTGTTTCCCCAGGGATACACTCTTTCTGCCAAGGAGGAAGAGACACCCATTACCCCTGTGTCAATCCAGCCTCTGTATTTGCCTATTTTTAACCAGGCTTTTATGACCGTCCTTTTCCGCTCAGCTCAGGACACCGAGGGGGGCGTTACGTGAGCGGGGCTTCTCGGTCCGACCCCTACAGACACTGCCAAGTTGGCGAGGAGAGATGGGAATCGGCAACAGCTTCCCATTCACAAACCGCCGCTCGTGCCAGGAGTCCCACGCTCCCACCAGTGATCCCAGCACCAATGCGGGGGCGACACTGGGGTCACTCCTTACCCCAGACCCACGAAATGGTATTTTTAGCTGGCAGAAGCACTTTGTTTGGGAAGACCATATATAAGCTGCTTCTTCTTCCTATATTATTATTATTATTATTATTATTATTATTATTATTATTATTATTATTATTATTATTAATCCGACTCCCAGGCCAAAAGAGGTGGTTCAGCCCCCAGGTTAACCTCTGAAAACATCCCCAGGTGGAGGTTTGTATCCGGTAGAACTACCATTACTCGATGCCTCGGTTTGGAAGAAGCTCAGAGCTGGTGGTACGTACGCTCCAGTCCTCCCCTGGCAGCAAATTCCCACTCCTCCTCCACGGGGAGCCTCTTCCCTTTCCAAGCGCAGAACGCCTGCGCGTCGTTCCAGCTCACGTGCAGCACCGGGTAATCCAGCCTGTCCTTTATGCTGGAGCCAGGACCTGAGGGCTGGGAGGAATTGCATCAAACAGATCTTAATTGATTTCGTAAACTTTTCAGTTAAAAAAGGGACTAAAGGATAGAAGAGGCCAAGGCAGGGAACGTGCAGCAACCAGAAATGCTATTTTTTCCCCCCCTATTTTCAGTTGATGTGGTTCAGCACACTTTAACACACACATGCTCCTGGCACGGAGAGGGTTCACCGCACCCGATTTTACATACCTGTCGCCAAAAAGCCTTCTCGATGGGCAACCACCAAGGGGCAGACTGGGGAAAAGAAACCACACCACATTAAAGCTGAACTGGGAATATCCCACCCCCCCCACCAACACCGTCCTACAGCAGCGTGTGTAAAGAGCACTTCTTAGTGTGGGAATGGTTACACGCTGCAGTTTGAGCTGGGGTTATCACAGGCATTTTGATAGTGCTTTCCAACAGAGTAGAGGCATTTGCTTTCAAAAGTGAAAACAGAACAAGCAGCCCATGCTGTTCAGTTTTCTATTTTTAAGATTTAATTAGTAAAGTACTTTGAAATGCGCTTTGCTCTCTCCCAGCGCACGGGAGCATCTCCCGAGTCCAGTCTGACAGCGTTTGGAGAGGATGTTACAGAGGAGCGCCATACAGCAACCCAGGCCTCAACCCTGCTGTTAGTTTTCAAAAGCAAAACAACCCAAGACTAAAGAAACCCACCGAGAATGGCCACGCTCTGCACTGAGAGGCAGCTTGCTGCTCAGTAGAAAAGCAATACGGCAAGGGCTCTCCCCTCCTGTTTATTGTTTTTTTTTTTACTTAAAACGGAGAGGTCAGACAAGGATGTGATCAGAAATACCATCACCATCGTCATCACTGAAACTCACCCCCACGGGATTTAGATTTACCTCCAGTTTTTGGGTGACTTTTTTTTTCAGCTCTTCAGATACGAAATCCTCAAAGACAAAGCTCCAGCCAACACGCTTCTGCTTCTGTTTTGTATTTCTTTTCTCTAACAAACTCCTGGCATAAATACAACACGCTCAGGCGTCTGGGTAAGATCAGGCGTCTGGGTAAGAGTTCTTCAAGAGCCGCACCACCAAATACAGCGATCTGCACATGCAACGAGTTCAGAGGAAGGCAAAACGTACGCGACCTACAGACACCCCCATCTGCCGAGAGTCCCGGCACAGCTCCGCTCGCTGTGACGTAGATTTACACGTAAAACACTGCTATTTGTGTCTGTTCACAGATCTGAGAGTTTTTATGTTACCTATGCAGGTAAAACTCACCCTGCGCTCTGGGTCTTCCATAAAATGCAGTGATTGCACAGATCAACAAATCTCCTCAAAAGCCACTAAAACCTACGGCTCCTGTTAATTAAACGTCCCCAAAATGCAAAAAAAAAAAAAAAAAAAAAGTGACATACTGCACAATCATCTCCCCCCCGGCTTCTGTCCCGTTTGCTTCCCCGTTGCCCAAGTGTGCACTAATTGCCACTGCTGTGTGCTGCTGCGCCGTTACGGTGAGTGGAAGCGGTTGGCTCTTTTTAACCAACACGGGCTCAGCCGGGAAAAGTAACGGCGTTCCCCCGGCGCGGGTATGAGTGCTCTGCAGAAGCAGGGGGGGACGGTGTGTACAAATGGAAACGGAACCTACAACGAACCCGGAATCTGGAGCAGCACAGCCCTATCGGTAAGAAGATGACACACAGAGGAAAAAGCAAGGGGAGAAAAAGGGGGGGAAAGGGGGGAGATGGGGGGAAAAAAGGGGGAGATGGGGGGAAAAAGGGAGGGGGAAAAGGGGGGAAGAAGGGGGGGAGGAAACGGGGAGGAAAGGGGGGAGGATGGGGAAAAGGG
The DNA here is from genome assembly GCA_017639485.1 of Pluvialis apricaria. Classification (NCBI taxonomy): domain Eukaryota; kingdom Metazoa; phylum Chordata; class Aves; order Charadriiformes; family Charadriidae; genus Pluvialis; species Pluvialis apricaria. The sequence continues at coordinate 7,108,978 of CM030024.1, forward strand.
GATGTAAAAAAGGGGGAGATGGGGAAAAGGGGGAGAGGTGGGAAAAAAAAGAAAAGGGGGAAAAAAAAGGGGGGGAAGGAGAAAAAGGGAAGGGGGGAAAAGAGGGGGGAGAGGGGGGGGAAAAAGAGGAAGGGGGGAAAAAAGGAGAGGGGGGAAAAAAAGGAGAGGGGGGGAAAAAAGGAGAGGGGGGAAAAAAGGAGAGGGGGGGAAAAAAGGAGAGGGGGAAAAAAGGAGAGGGGGGAAAAAGGGGAGGGGGAGGAAAAAGGGGGAAGGGGAGAGAAAAGAGGGAGAGGTAGAGAAAAGGGGAGAGGTGGGAAAGGGGGGAGGAAAAGGGGGAAAGGGGGGGAAAGGGAGGGAAGAAAAAGGGTAAAAGGGGGGATAAAAAGGGGGATAAAAAGGGGGGGAAGGGGGCAAACAGGGTGAAAAGGTAAAGAAAAAAAAAAGGGAAAAGTAGGGGGAAAAAAGGAAGCACGGTTTGCAAACTGCAGTGGTAAGATGCTCCAGCTCTCACCCATAGAGGTGATTTATTACGAACAGACCCCTTTTTTGTCCTACAGAAGGCGCCAGCAGTGTCTGAGCGCTGGCGTTCGGAGCCCCGGCACCAACAGCCGCGTCCTCCCTGCGCTGAACCGCCGCTCTTACCTGAAATCCCCGTTCGTGACGGGGTATTTGTCGATAGCAAACGGCTTCACCGTCACCCCTCCCTGACGGGCCCCTCTTCGCTCCTCTGCTCCGGGGAACTGGATCCCATCTGAAACTTCCCCCCAGGCAGCTCCACCATGTTTTCATCCTTTCCAAATGCTAAAAGCAAAGAAATTCGGTATGAGAACTTCCATTTTTAAATACGACCGCGTGGGAAAACATGCATTATTTGCCCGAAAAATCACTTTATGCCCTGGAGGTATGGTGCAAAATACGAAGTGACTGTCACCGGCAAGCTGAAAATACTTTAAAGTCACATTTCAGTGTTTTCTTTTTTGGGAAAGGAACAGCTGCAGGCTGGTGCGATCAGCAAGGCCAGCTCCTTTAAATGACTGCTTCGCTGCCATGAGGAGAAAGGGAACCTACAGAGGGGAGAAACAAAGTGATTTTTTACGGCTTCCCCGCAACGAGCCCGAAAGAAAACGAAATGCAGAAGGGGCGGCAAAACGGGGGGACTCACCCGGGATCGCCCCGCAGCAGAGCAGCACCGCCAGTGCCGCCGCCGCCGGAGCCATGTCCGGGAAGGGGGATGGGGGATGGGGAAGGGGAACCGCCGGGCTCTGACCCCGAAGCGGTGGGGGGAAAGTGTTTCCGGGGCCTCCCCCCCCTCCGCGGGAACCACGCGGCTGTGCCGGAACACGAGCACAGTTTATTACTTTATTATTTTTTTTTTTTAAAGAAAAAAGGTTAATTTCGTATACATGGCAATTACACATTAAAGGTTGAAAAGGTTCCTGCTGCCGGGCCGGGGGCAGCGACACAGCCACCACCACCCCCAGGCATAAGGCGGTTTGGTTTTTTTTTCTGAAAAAGATCGTTTTTATAGTGACTCTGCAGGCACCTGTGTCTAGGGAGAGACTCCCGACTCTTGCCAGAACAAAGCTGGATTAGGGAAAATCGTTTAAGGCTGCAGGAGCCCGTTCCCCCCCAGTAAACCCCACCGTAAACCCAACCCTCTTCCCGGCAGGCTCGGGCTGAAGGTGCGGTTCCTGCCCGCTGCGGGTACGGTGCGGTATCCGTAATACTGTAATGCGAGCCAGAAACAGCACCAAAAATCTACCCACTGTGTTACAACACACAACAGATCTTTCAATCTACCCTTCCCGAGTAAGCTCACTCGCTCAGTTTTTACCTGCGAGCAAGTACAAAACGTACAAGTGTTTAGGCTTAATTTCAGCTTTATGATGAATTAACAAAATTCCATGGTCGGAGGCTCGCACCCCTCCAGGCAGCGAGCGCCCCCCAAGCGCAGGACGGTTCCGGGGCCACTACGGGAAATCAATAACCAAGCCGCTAGCAGGCGGAGCGAGAGCCACAAACAGCAAGCTCAAGGAGCCGCTGAAGGCTGCCAGCACAACGCTCGAGACCTTGGCCCCAGGAATGGTATAGTTTTAAAACAACCGACACACAATCGAGCACAGAACATAACAGTTTATTGGGTAAAAAGGGAAAGCAACTCAGCTTGTACACTTCAGTGAAATGAAAAATAAATAACTGAATTTTAGAGCCAAATATTGGAAGAGTTTGCTAGTATTTTGAGTGGCACGCGTTTACTGCAGTAGGGGCTGCTCGGTGGCAGCAGTAACTTGTGTCCGCTGGGGAAAATCCACCGGGGCCAGAACAGAGCGCCTGCGGGTGGGGTTCTTAAAGACATTCCACGGGGCACCACCGTCACAGCAGCAGGCCCACATCAGCCCTTAAGAGAGGACATTCCAGCTCGCATAATTTCATCCACCAGGAGAATGTTGCTGGCGATCACCGTGCTAGAAATATTAAATAAATAGTTAGAATATCCGTTTTGACATAGTTCAGATAACTCAGCTTCATTCCTGCCTTTCAGGGCAGCTTCCTCTCCGTGGGGTCCCTTAATTCCACCATTACTCTCTCAATTTAAACCACCAAACACCCGTTGCTATTTAGAGTGAAAATACCGTAACATTTACCATGAATGAAGCAGTTGCTTTTTGACATTATAATTATCCCAGATTCCAGCTGCCGCAGCTACCATCGGCTCACCTACAGAACAAATAAAAGCCTTTAAATAACCAGCTCGCACCATTCAAAGCAAGACCTTCCACTGGCTGACACCCGGTATTACTCGCTACACCCAACGCAGCGTTACGGGGCGCTTTATCTTCGCGACAGAGTTGAACAGAACGCATTTAAGCACTCCAGCATGCCAAGGCTGACTGCAGCCACAGGCCGCCCACCAAGCCATTCTGCGCAGCTTGCGGTGAAATAAGGTACAGCTTTCGGCATTCAGAGCGACTTTGTTCCTCATGGAGCTGAGCCACCACAGTTTCTTGCTGGAGCATCACCCCATTATTTGAGGAAGTTCTTACCAGTGTTCAGATCGACTCCCGGTGAGTTGCCCCCGATTCTGCTTGCTCTGTCTGAACCTTCACCAGCGTTTCCTGGGGATCGTACCCAGAGTTCTGAGCGAGAACCTTTGAGAGAACAGAGAAATCAGTTCACGTTAATTGAAAAGAGACTTCCAGCAGAAACGCGATGGGTCCTTAAACGTGCCTTTTAAAGCCGCTTTGTTCACAAGTTCCTTATACCTTAGGAATTGATGAGTATGAGCATCAGCAAAAGCTTGGACTTCAAGCTTGGGCTCTTCCTTTTACGTTAGGTTTATGCTTAATGAGAGCATTAGCTGACGGCCACTTCTAGCGCACCTGCTCCTGGGACCACACATCCTGCAAGGGAAAAACTCGGTGTTTCAGACTTCACAACAAGGCACCTACTACAATCTGAATAGTTAAATTTTAGTGTAGTTTTGATCTTTTCCCTCATCCTTAGAAAGACAGCTTGTATCTGATCAGGTAAGTACTTATACAGTTATCAAATCAACCTTTGTAAAATAGGTTTACAAACAGTAACTAAAAGCATTTCACAGTGTAAAAAACACTCAGCTTGTGCCTGGACTGCACTGGGTACCAAGGAAGCCAATACAAAAATTCACTAATTTTGAGATGAATCTCAAGAGAACATCCTTAACATTGATGAACAGAGCAGAGACTCACCATCCTCAATAGCGTTTTTAACGGCACGCAGACCATCTCTTACTGCATCCTTGAGTTGTGTGAGCGTATGCTTATTCCGGCCCCCTGATCAACCAGGGGTAACAGAGCGGGGGTTGTCACATTCTCAATAAAGGTGTATTTCTTCTCTCACCCTGTAAAACAGGGTTATATTTCGTGTCATACATTTGCTTAATCAACGTATACACATAATAAAAGAAAAGCTGGCATCAAGTGAGGTGTATTTAACCTGTCTTCAGCGCGAAAGGTCGGTTGTACTCACCAACGTATACTCATAGACAAGGCCCCGCGTGTCCCAGGCAGTCAGGAGTGAGATCCTCCACAGGAGTTCATAGCAGTGCCACCACACGCAAGGGCAGTCTGAGAGAGAGAACACACACAGCTTAGCACTCGCTTTATGTCAAGCAAAATCTGAAATCAGTAACCATAACACAGTACTTCAGCACGCAGAACTTCAGACTTCCTAGGATTGGAACCAGTTTGCTTGTGTTCATGAAAGAGCTCTTCACAAAACCAACCTTGCAGAACTAAGTCTCCTCTACAGATGTCTCCATCTGAAGCGTATCGATAGCTCAAATTCCTACGTCACTCCATGTGCTGAACTGACATTTCTATGGTTTGTACAAACTACCCCGAGTTACACCAGTAAGAGCTGGACAGATAGGAGTGGACTTTTTAGTGCAAGTCCTTAAAGGTGGCTTCAAGCCAGACTTGACTCGCTGTTCGAGTTCAGAAGAGCAGTTATTTTACCCCTTCCTCGAGCAGTTATTTTACCCCTTCCTCAGCCCAGGAACCCACCTTTCCATGTTTCTCCTTTTAGCTCTCCGCAAAGCAACTATTCCTTCTTTCGCAAGCGCATCCAAGGAAAACGGGTCAATTCCCTAGACACAAAGAAAGTGACCATCAAGATAAAGAAAAAGCTAAAAACACCCTCTCCCAGTCTGACACTAATGAGTAAGTTCTTCCTCAGGGCCCAAAAGAGATCTCAAGTAGGAAGCGTATGCATATATTCAAAAGTACACCGTCCTAAATTCAGCTATTTCTGTCTGAAGAACTATACAAAGTGAGTCCAACAGCACACAGCTTGCCAAGAAAGCCAAAGTTTCAAATTAATTTTTCTAGTTAGTTATATCCTTCATCTCACCTTCTGGTTGATCACAACAAACCCTTTATCTGAATCACCACAGACTCTTCTTTTCAAGTCTATGATTTTGTTCACTCTGTCTTCAATGAACTTTCTTTCTGCTTTCACCAGCTTCTCTCTCTCTTCAGCACTTTTATAGAAGAATCCAGAGCTCACCTCTCTGGAGAAAAAAAAAAACAAAACCAAAAAAGCAGTATGACAATTATCCTCTGTGCTGTAGAAATAAACTTAAGCATAAAGAATAAATCCTTTCAGCAACACTCTTTAAAAAAATAATCAAAACAAGAACCCTGCCCCAAAGCAGCATGCTGTTCCTGCTCTCTAGCTCAGAGCTTTTCCATTTGAAACTGAGCGAACTCTAAAGTATATTTAGATGTTTGCTCTAAAATATAAAATTGTGCCAAAGACTTTCAGCCTTTCTTCAATGAAACAACAAAATAAAAACCACTATGAAGTTCTGCCTCTCAATGACATTTTCTCAGCCACCAGCTTCCCTTTTCGAAAAAACGATGGCAGAAGAAAACATACCGTCCTTCTGATGCATATAAAAGGAATACAAATCCTTCCAATGCAGAGGAAACGTACAGATTATTCTACAGAATATTTATTACACCTCTTCCATTCCACCTTCTACACGACCTCCCTTGCTCTAGAAGAGTCTATGCAGTCCTTTTGGGTTTTTATTTAAGTACACCTTAAATAAGTCTTTAAGACAGGAGCATTTTCTGCTCCTCGCCTTGCTGCTGTGTACTTACGTCTTCTCATATTCTAGAGATACATTGCAAGTAAGAACATAAGCATCTTCCACTCTTTTCTTCATTGTCAGGATTGACGAGCACCATGATCCAAAACCAGTCCCCTAATCAGCCTGAAAGATTAAGAAGCATTTTGTGGTGTCAACCTACACACACAGAAGACAGGCACTCCATGGAAGCGCAGACTATCAGAGAACTGACAGCGCAACTGGTCAACACGCACCGCCCGTGCACTTGTGTCGGGAGTAAAAACAACGATCATGTATCCCGCTTCCAAGGGCATGCCCCATTCTCCATATAAAAAGCATACCAATCGCAATGTGAAAAGGGAATTTATTCTGGCATAGTGTCTTGACTGCAATTAGCTACTGATGAAAGCTAGTGCAAGAATTCGTCCATGGCACCGAGGTAAAAGAGAAAGCTTATGGAATACCCAACTAGATGACTACAAATCCAGTTTCATTTATCAAATGCTATTTTGTACTTGTAATGAACAGGTAAAAGCCTAAAGCATAATCGAGCCACAGACACTGTTACTAAGAAAAAAAATAATTTGTTTCAACACTTAGTGTAAAAGCCACAGCCAGCGTTGTTTCTTAGCTATTCAAAAAATCTCATCAAGGAATCAAGTCATCAACTGGGGAACTTCTGTCTAGATAATTTATGGCTGAACATCTGTGTTTTCTGCCTTTCTTTCACCTCTTCCCTAGTAACTTTTCCAGCAGTAGCTTTAGGACACACAAATTCTTCTAAAGAGGAAAACAAGAAACCCACAGACTACTCCAACATCATGGCACTATTAAACTGAAGCTCAAGGACACTTGTTACTTTACGTCGTGTCAGTTTTCTGATTTGTGCTTCATCTCCATAATCTCTTACCATGTGGGAGGTCAATAGGCTCATCTGGTTTTTCTCACTGTCAAAACAGAATCTACCACAGCCTGAAATAGAGGAAGAGGGGAAAAAAGCCCCAAAAGGGCCGTTAGTCTTCCAAAGTGCAAGTCTGCGTCTTTCCATCCACCCTTCATTCAAGTAATAATCACAGCACTTTGAAACGTGAACCTCTTCATGCACAAGGAGGGCAGAACATACATGTACACTTGCCTCTGTTAGGATGTCAGCAATCTCAGTAAGTGAACTTAGTACGGAGAGATGTTCTGGCAACATCTATAAGGGTCTCCCTGTCCATTTCCTTGGTTACTTTGACCTGCTCCAAAACTTCAAGTGCTTTTTCCTTTGCAATCTCAAATCTCCTTCGCTACTATTCTAGGGTGCAAAGCCCTAATGCAAGAAAAGAAGGGAAATCATTAAACAATAGAAGGACAAAACGGTACTTGTTCACAAATAAAACCTGTGTGCTTCAAACGTTCCATGTAACATCAACACACCAGGGAATATAGCATCCTACCCAGATGAGAAAATGTACTGTCCTTCTGAATACATATAAAAGGAATGCACGTCCTTCCAATGCAGAGGAAAAGTACAGCTTATTCTAGCACAGAACTGAAACCAAGGGGAACTACAAGCACACTTGGGTGTTCACTGTGGCATATTAATGCCTATGTTTGTAACTCATTAATATCCAAAATACTATCAGGGAGGACGTCCTTGTTAACACACAAGGGAAAAAAGAGCGTTTTCACTCACACAAAACAGACAGAAGTAACAGGAGGTATCAGACAAATCTTATTAAAAGCTACAGTATCCACAATTAGCGGTTTTTGATTTGAACAAGTCTAAGTCCTCCTCTCCAGCTTTTCCCCATTTTACACGTTCTGTGAGTGCACTCATTTTAAACAGAAAATATTCATATTCAGGTTTGACTTATGAATATTAGGCACCTAAAACAAAAAACAAGTTGAATAACTTTGAAGAAGCTCTCACTTGTCCACCTACAAAAGTAAATACTGGCATACATACCTCAGAAATAAAGAGATCTGCCTGCTTTAGGAGTTCTCCAATTGATCAAGACGTTTGATGTAGTACCATCTCCAGTGATGTCATCTTGCGCTGTTTGCTACTTTTGCTATCAAGGAGGCTGTGGGGTGTTGTATGTTGCTAAACAAAAATAAGAAGCTGGGCAGTAAGTCTTACTGCACTGGCACAGGGAAGTAAGCAATCTGAGATCAGCTTAACAAAATATTTAAGGACTAGTTGATGTTTTCATGAGTCAGGTCAATTCAGCAGATTTCAACAAGATAACACTGATTAACAACAACAACAATCACTTTGACAATAACTTGACTAAATCAAGTCCATGTAACACTATTCCCCCCTGAGATTATGCATCTATACACAAAACCCTGAGTGCCAAACTAGTCCTCAACTCATTATGGGCTTTCACAGAGCCCTTTTCCCCTTTGGATGCACCATCACAACTAGACTGTTGCTGGCACTAAAACCAGCATGTTTAGAGTTTAATTTAGGTAATCTCTACATGAGAAGTGCTGTACATGACCCTAACTGGGTTTGCTATTCCTTTGGCAGCCTATTTTTATTCATTCTAATGAAAATAAAGAACATTGTATTAATTTTCTGCTTGCCAGTTCTTCTGTTAAGGTAGTACATTTGGTGTTCCACTATGAGCAACCGTGCCTGTCAAGCCAAACGTCACAGCCACCACACATGACCTTAGGTTACTTAGAGGAAATCAGTCTTTTAATTGAAGGATCACACATATCACTTAACATCTCCAACGGCTGACTAAAGAATATTTTAACATAGGTTTGAAGCCTATGAACCTACAGAACACTATCCACATTTGAAGGAGGCGTTGTGCTTGGTAACTGTACTAGAGCAAGACAAAATCCAACAGGACCATTTATACTGTCATTTAGCTTTTTATCCTTATTTTCTTTAAAGTGTTACCTTTAACGTGTAAGAACTCATTTAATGGTATTTTTTCTGTTTGCCAGATCACCGCGTACATCAACTCCAATACTTTACAGTGAATTACAACAGGCAGCTAGTGGAGTGTAATAGTCCACACGCACTAACAGGCTGTGTTCAGCCGGGGGACAGAGGCACACCCCAACCCGACAGCCCTGGGACCCAGGGCCCACATGAGACACGGTGAGGCAACACCAACCCTTGTGTAACCTTCACCCCTACAGTGGGGAAACTGCAGCACAACCCCAGACCCAATGGGAAAGTGATACGAGCTGCATCAATCAGCCAGATTTAAACACTTGCCAGGCCACGCACCCATGAAGAACTCTGCTGTTCTAGGCCTGCTTAAGCACAACAGAAATATGCTTCCTGAAAGCAAAATGGAAGGCGACTAAAGTGCCAGTATCATTATTTGAACGGCTCATGTTTCCTTTTTAATTGCCAAATTAGCACACAAACTTCGTTTAATATCTTCCAAGCTGCACTTCTCTACCTTCCTCCCAAGGGACATTTGCCCCTCAATGCACAGGGCTGAACACCACAGAAATGCAGGCCGGGGACCGCAGGGGATGTGGTCCCCCCTCAGCCACAGGCACTCAAAGCGACTCTCAGCAGGCTCCTGCCTCCCTAAGTCCCGTCCCGTCCCCCCACCCCCGGGCACCCCAAGGTTCCCACCCCCGCGAGGGCAAGAACCAGCTCACCATTTCCTGCAGCAGCACGTTGCCATCTTTGGTCAGCTTGATGTCTCCAGCCCCCGACACCAGCCTGCGGGCGACAGGAGGCGGGTGAGCAGCCTTCCCCCCAATCCCCCCCGCCCCCAGCACCACCTCCGGGCCCCGCCACACGTGCCCGGCCAACGGCCCGCACCGCTCCCTCTCCATTCATTCAGCCCCACCCCACCGGGCGGCCTCCACCTTTGTTCCCCGCCGCATGGCGGAGGGCGGAACGCCGCCCCCGGCCTTCTCCCCCCCACCTTTCCCCTCACGCTTCCCCTCAGGCCTTAACGGCCGCCCGGCGCGCTGAGGCGCCTGTCCCCCCCCCTCCCCTTAACCCCAACCCGGGGGTTCCCCTCACATCTTCATGGTGCCCTTGGGGCCCAGGTTGGTCCTCAGCACGTCCTGGAGCCCGCGGGCCGCGCTGATGTTGACCGCCAGGGCGGCCTGAGCACGGGCCACCTCCGCCTTGGGGTTGAGGGCCTTCACCGCCATGGCTGCCGCTCCGCGCTGGGCCAGGCCGCGCCGGACGAGCTGAGAGAAAGGCGGGGCTTAGGCAGGCCACGCCTCTCCGCCCGCCCCTTCTAGAACACTCCGGGCTGCGCGCCGGGCCATTGGTCCGCGGCCGCGCAGACCGCGTTGCCATTGGCTGCGTTGCCTGTCGCTCTACCGGGACGCTCCCGCCCCGCCTCTGAGGGGCCGCGCTCCCCGTTAACCACCGCGGCGGCGCCTCCGCGCCGCCGCGGTGGTTAACGGGGAGGGCGGCCCGTGAGGGGAAGCGACCGATCGTTAATCCCACCCCCTTCGTGTGCCGGGCACCGCCAGCAGGTTGGCAGAACCGTGAGAATCAATAATTAAACCCGGTGATTTTACCGTGACGATCGGTGGGATTAATGGTTTAAACGGGCCGGATTAATAATCGAAAGGGTTCTTTGGTAAAAAAAAAAAAAAAAAAAAAAAAAAAAATTCAGAGTTGAGGTTAAGCGAAACTCGTTTTAATACAGAAGCAGCGGTGTGGGCTGCCGGGGCCTTGCATGGCCACTGACGGGGCCTGCAGGGCCACCACAGCGCGGCCCCCACAAGCCCGGGCTGTTCCTGGGCCTGGAGCCTTCGTAAGGCATTGTAAGCACGGGAGACGATCTTTCCCAAGGCTATGCAGAGGTTTCCCGTGGGGCTTATGGAAGAAAACCACAAAATATTATCAAAGTCAAGGCCACCGTGATGGGTGCTGGAAGCGGTGTGGCCTGTCAGGGCTCTGTCCTTGAGGCTGCACAATGCATCTCGGCAGCTTTAGGCTCGCAAATGGAGGAATAGTGATGGTTTCTCTTGAGAAGGAGATTGAGAAGACACACCGCGGGCACAGATTGCAGCGAGTTTGGCTCCCGCGTTGCCCCATCCCGGCTTGTGCCCTCAAACACCCATCTGCTGTGTCTGAGCAACCGGCAATATCAGGTGTGACACAACCCTCTCTTGTTATTTTGAGTATTTCGTGAGGAAGGTGCCCACCCCCAGAATAATCATGGCCAGTGGCTGCAGAGGTGTGCCAGGGATATCCAGGCAAGGGGTTTTTGACGTTCCTGCAGCCCATCTGCCCCGGAGGGTGCTAACCCCCAGCAAACGGGGGCAATTGGCCCCGAGGCCAGGATTTCTTCCGTGTTTGGTGCAGAAAAGACAGACAGCCTTCCCCAACGTTCATCCACCGGGCATGAGGATGGTGCAGCATAAATCTCCCCCACTCCATCCCACTTTATGCAGCAGGGAGCTCTGGATGCAGCCCTGGACGCTGGGCTTCGTCAACCCAATGCTGCTGAGCAGCAACGGAATGAGCTGAACACGTTTCCACGCCACTTCCAGCAGTAAAGTCTAAGCCCGCTGTTGGGTACTATTTTGTTGTGCAAGCATTTTGAGGGAGCTTGACTTGAAAGATACGGCGAGTGTCAAGCGTCAGGGCAGACTCCGCAGCCTCACCAGTTTTGGCTGTAGACTGTGGCACCTGCTGGGAATCTGCTCTGCTGCTTTGGGTGAGGATTTCAGGTTTCTGGGCAAAATGCCATGCTGTGCGTGAGGACTCCCATGCACGGCCTGTCGGTCTGACTTGGCAGGTCTGGAGGCGATAGCTGCTAACATGCTTGGAGTTCTGTTTTGTAAATGTTTTAGACAAATTTGGCGTTTGAGCATAATGCACCACAAGTTTGGAGCTCTTTTGTTTAGCTGAGCAGTGCATGTATTTTGTGAAGTATTTTAATGCTGGTATTTTAGTATAGTGGCTGGGCTTTCTATTCTGTTACTGTAATCATTAGAAATAAACATCAAATATTGCAAAATGCAGGAAATTACACTTGGCATCTCATAATTGGCTCTGGAACTCTCCTGTTAATGTTTAGTCTTCACTTTTGTAGGGATGCTACAGCCTGCTGAAAACCATAACAAAACAAGACATGCCAACCCAGCCCGGAGAGGCTGCAGCGCTAACGTATGAGGTGCCTAGATGTGATGGCCGGTTAAAACACCTGAGTTCCCAGCTCTGCCCTAGATTCTGTAGCCAACAGGTCACACACAAATATTTTGCTATTTTTGCTTCTCTGGTTTGCATTTTTTTTGGCCTTGATTCTCTCGGGGCTGTTCCCAGCAGAGGGCAGCCGTGTCAAACCCATAGGCATACCAGCAGGCCTGTTGTATTTTATATTTTCCTTGCTGCTGTTCTGTGACCCTGGTGGGTGATTTCCCGTGGAAAGGGAGGAATTATCCATCCTAAACACCTGTGACGTGGGGCTGGCTGCTAACAGCGATATCGCCATTCCCCAGGCAGGTTCAGGTTTGTGAGGGGAATTACTACTGTGAGAAAATAAAGCAATCACCCTTGCAATTTTAGTTTGAATTTTAGATGTTTTTTTTTTTTTAAAAAAAAAAAGCCATTTTCAAAGACTTTCTAGTCCTTCATGTAGATAATCTCCGCTTTTTGTACAAATGGAGAGGTTTCGTAGTGGCGTACAAGAGTGAGCTGCTGTGCTTGTATTGATAGTCACACATCCACGTGAGCTGTGGTTTCCACTGCTCAACATCCTCTTAAGGCTTCCAGGCACAACTCTCTGTGTTTCTTTCCTGCATCACATGGCTGACGATAATTATTTTATGGTATAGTAACACTTCTCATTAGCATTTTCACATTAAATCGCCATTTTGAAGCATTTTTCAGATATCAGGACAAGCTTTTCTACATTTTTCAGTCTTAGCTGTAGTTGTTGAACTGTTCTGCGTATTTGTTTTTAATGCATACTAAAAATACGGGGCGGATGCTTACTAGGCCTAAATTGTCCTTTGAAATCAATGGATTTACAACAAATTACACTAGATTAGAATCAAAATATTTAACTGAATTACAACGAATGTGTTCGTTAAACGAAGCCAAATAAAGGGAATATCCTTCATGAAGTATTCAGCAGCAATTCTCTTAGTCAAATCATGCACTGCTTATCTTGGCAAAAAAACTTCTAAGATTCTCCGTAAAAGCAGTTTTCTTTCATCTTTATCAAGATCTGTTTTCATTTAACCTTATTCACAGAAATGATTTCTTAATCTGTTTTAAAAACATACTGTCCTGGAACGGTAAAACTAACAAACAGAACCAGACTAAACAGTGAACCACGTCAACAGTTTTGCAGCGAAGGGGTTTGGTACCAGCTTTTCCCGACACAAGAAGTTACTAATAGATGCTCATGTTGACAAATGGTCGTGTACTGAGAACTTCTGAAAACGCATAAAGGAATACATGGGAGGAGAGGCACGCCAGGCTATTGATTTTAATTAATGTCTGTAATTTTGAGGGGTAATACTGCCAGAATTGCAAAAGAGATCATGCATAGAATGTGACTGGTGCATCCAGTGGTGCAGAACAGTCTTTCAAGACGGGCAGCAGTCATAAGACTTGTATCACAAGTGAATGAAAGAAGCTAAATCAGCTAAATCTGGCTTTGTTGACCTTGAACCAAACAACCAGCTTCACAGTCCTGGGTTGGCAGCCTCCTGTTTCCTAACCAACGTCCACGGTCATGTCTGAGGGAAGCTCTTCTATGGGATGCCAAAACACGAGCACGGACAAGTTTTGCAATTTTTCCGTTGCATTTGACAACATTACATTTGGGGAAACAAAACAGAGCCTTCTCATAAGCAGAAGTTTTAATTTTGCCTTCATAGCTTTTGATGAATTTTGATTTGATTTTTTTGTGTGTGTAACATTGCACACTCTGCTGTGCCGAGCAACAGCTTAAGCCAAAATACAGTATTGCAATCTTAACTTGCAAAACCTTTCATCTCACCCACAGTGAAAGAAAACGGCGTCCCTGCCTCGCCTCCGATTTCACGCCAAGAGAAACTCCTGCCTGGCCGAGCCCCTCCTCGACTCTCGTCCCTCGCCCTCCCGCGCTGGCGCTCTGCGTGGAGCGAGGTGAGTTTGCCAAGACCCGTCTTGTTCCCTGTGCCCGTGGCACAGGCTGGCCATCGGGCGAGCGAGCTCCCCATCCTCTTGTGCCGGCTCTGCTCCCTGCCAAGCCGTGCCTACCCAAACTGGGAGCGCCCCAAACTGGGCCCGAGCGGCTCCTCCCCCGACGCAGGCAAGGTTACACCTCTCTCCCCTACGCCTGTCAGCGAACAGCTGGACTTCTCTGGTTACATGTGTGCAACCATTTAAAAAAAACATCCAGGCTGGCTTACTCAGCAGATTATAAAAGAGTGATTTACAAAATGCGGCTTTCTTCCAGATCAGCCCGTGCCGTTGTATTTATGTGACTGAAGGTCTCAGCTGATCCCTACTTTTCTTGTGCAGCCAAGAGGTTTGCAGCAGCAGCAACAGCCACGGCCAGTACAATACTGTAAGTCACTGGGAACGTTTTTTTCTCTCAGCTTGGAAGGGGTTGGCGTTTGGTGTATCAGATCCATAACACTTACCATATTTTTCTAGCATAGAAAAGGAAGAGTCTCTTCTGCTGGGGCTGTGACTGCGCTGCCCTGCAAGAAGCAGCAGCAGCAGCAGCAGCGTGGTGCCTGTTTTATAACAGCAGCATGAATGAATGATGCAATCATGCAGGGGGGGAGCACCATCATTTTGTCAGGACAGGCAAGAGGGGATTGGAGAGTTGGGAGGTGTATGTCAACATCCATCAGGTTCCTTCGACCCCTTTGCAACTACTTTTTAAAAGGTGCTTAAATAAATTCACTGTTAGGCACTGCTGTTCAGGTTATTAGTGTATAGCTGCAAACAATTCATCTCTAGACTTGCATACAGGTTTGTGTTACTACCTTTAAAACCTGAACAGAAAACCAGGAAGGGGGAAGCAAGCTCGGTGAGGTTAAGGACTGGATCTTTCTATTCTCACACTGAAACCCACAGAAACTCACAATTATGGATGGATGGGTTGAGCTTTTAGAGAGTAGTACTTGCAGGGATATAAACAACGGTCACAATTTGCTGAAATATAACTAATCTGCTTAAATGTATCCCCTTTCCTCTAAAGTTTTCCAAACATATTGCTAATAGTGAGAATTAAACCTCAGCATAGAAAAGCTGTATCACTATATCATTCCCATTTTACAGGCAGAGGGCTAGAAACAATGAGGATTAAGTGGTTTCTTTAAACTAATACCATGGAAACACTTCTGTGAACAGTCTTACAAAAGCAGGACCAGTCCTGTAGTGGGAACAGGTCCTGAGAAAAGTTTTGAGAACTATTTTCTCCAAATCCCTTACTCTAAGCAACAGTTTCCCTTCAATAAAATGGAAACAGTTTAATGTGTTTGCGTTTCTGTTAATCTCACTGCACGTTCAGTGCAGTGTTACTCTGCTGCGGGAATGTATGTCAGTGAAGGGTTCACTCACCTTGTTAAATGGGCAAGTGAATCAAAAACTGCTTGCAAACTGTAGGATATTCTTGAGTCATCTGTTTCAAAAGATATTTTGGGTGATATTTCATTAAGATTCAGTTAATCTTCATTTTTTCACAGCAATAAATGTGAACATAATGCAAAGTAGCAGCGTGGCAGCACTTCTGTAAACTGGAATATGATAACAAGTGAAGTCTAGTCACAGTGAGGATTTTGAGATTTCATCAAGATCTCATCAAAATATACGAACCCCAGAATACCCAGAGTTCTGAGTCCCATTTACTTGTTTCTTTTGCATTATATGTAGCAGATACTGCAGATGTTTCAGTTTTTCACAGTGCGGCAAGTGCCCTTCTTTGAAGGGTCAGCAAACAGAAAAGATTTCAGTTGTTTTCCTTTGACATGTGGTTTTACATAATTCCTGTGCTTGCTTCTCTGACTCCACCCTCTCTGTTACGAAACAGAACTATTTCTTGTGGAAATGCCAGGTTTTTTTCCAAATGGGCTAATGAAGTACTTCATAGCCTGGAGACAAGGAGATCTCATGGGAATTCCACTTTTCCTTTGATTTCTTTTTTCTCCATCTTTATCTCAAGTTTCACTCTACCTCTCTCCCTCTGTCACTCTATTCTTATGTCTTCTTTAGTCGCTTCTTTGCCCATTGTTTCTTCTCTTCCCCATTTTCTTCTTTTCAGCTTTTCCCCCAATATTTTACTATCAGACCTGTTGAAATGTTTGCTGCTTGGATGCTTTTCCAATTTGTGAATAATAGGATAGAAATAGATTACCTATCTGAAATTAAATGGCAGAAACATCTGAGATTTTCTACCCATGTTTTTCATATGGAGACAGAATTCATTATTTATGTGAATTTCTTTTTTCTTACTGTCTTATGAAAACATTGACACATTTAAACAATCAGATGCCCTGTATTTCAGAGTAATTAATCTCTGCCAACTGTGAGGCCTATGCCACTCTGGAATACAAAATTGCTGTTCTCTTACTGCAGCTGTTAGAGATTTGTCCATAGAAAGGTTTTATGCAGCTTCAATTCTTTTTGCTTATGTTTCCAAGTGACACCTACTGTGTCTGTCCATATTTCCTATATGCACTTACTCGGGGGTGAATTCTAGGCAGCTTCCTAGTGGACGACATGCCAGGATGGCCCAGTGAAAATGTTAAAAATAAGGGAAGGAGCAGAACCTCTCCTGCTTGTATTTTTCCCCACTGCTGTTGCCCGTTGCTCAATCCCTAAGAAACTTGCCTTATGCTCTCATCTACCCTTAGGGCTGGGAAAAAAATTTCACCAGTTACTGAAATTGGCATGTTACCATCTGGAATGGCATTTGCCAGCCTCTGGAGCCGATAGTGACCCCTGCAGCTCTGCCAACGAGGGCAGAAGAACCTTATTTCACTCCAAGTGAACCACCTTTAACTTCTAAAAATTTCTTTTTCCGTCCCTGCAATAGCTGAAGCTTCCTTCGTAGGTTCTCCTCTTTGTTCCTGTATGAGCTTCCCTACTTTACAGTTCATCGCAAGTTCTCCAACGTGTGTGATGATACATTAGCCAAAAACCAGGTCTGTGTTTTCCAGGACTCAGTGCCCAGCTATAGCAGAAAGTGGAAAGATTTTAGCAGGCCGAGGGAGATCAGGAACTACTGATGGTTTCTGCATTTCAAAGCGTAATTCTTCCCTTCCAACTTGTCATTTTTAGGCACTATAAACCACAGCTTTTGAAACTTTTTTGAAAGAGTTATTGTATGGAACAAAGAGAGGACAGGGTTAATTGCAACCATGGCTCTGCAACTGGTAATTCTTCCTCTAACTTGTCTATCTGTCCATTAAAGTGCAAAGTCCACCACAGTGGTGGTCTCGTCATTGTAAGGAGCAACCAGAAGGGAAAGGAGTAAAGGAAATATGGATATGAGAGAGAAGGAAAAGTTAATGTCTCTTCCTTCCCACTCCCAGTGTGTGTTTCTAGCAATAACATTTTTCTCGGATTAAAATTTTGTCTCCAGAAACACATTTCAGCTTCTCGCCAAGAAATCACATCACAGTGCGGTGTCCCCACACAGTGCCATTGCATCATAATGTGGTAATGTTGCAGTGCAGCCTCAGGTTAGCATGAGGCAATGTGATGGCTTTGCATAATAAGGAATTGGCATTGGAACACTGTGACGCAAATGTCACGCCACAGTGATGCAACAAGTTTGTCCAGTAGAGCAAATCTTTAAAATTGGCACCAAACCCCTAGCTGAATTTTTGGTGGACTTTATAATTTCTAGCAGGCTGGAAAAAAAAATAACATCCTGCCATTTAAAAAATGTTAGTGAATTTATTTTTTTTATTCCACAGCAGAAATATATCTGGCAAATGGCTGTCAAGGCCTGCCCTAAAGTCAAAGCCCTCCTGCTCAAAAAATCAAAACCTTCCACTGAAAATACAAACACAGTGCTGTGGAGCCAATGTCAAGTCAAGGCTAGTGCAAAGTAAACTTGGAATTCACGTGTCACCCGTCCACCCACTGCTAAGTCTTAGCTCAGAACTGGTCTGTGTCAGAGGGAAATTTTTATGTCCATGGTCACTTAAGAGAGATGGGTTTCTCTTATGTGCTGTGCTGATGGCGTATGACTATTTCTTATATGTAAAGTGCTGTCTTTATAGAAAAATATAAAAAAAACCCCATCTGCGGTCTGCAGCAAATAATTCTTCAGTGATGCTTCTAAGGCTAGACCAGGGTTTTACGGTATGTCCGTGCACGGAACAGCTCTGATGCCCCAAGAGCAGAGACCTGTCAAACTATGGTTCAGTCCTTGTTTCTGCCCTTCCCAGAGACAGAGTTTGTAAAAGCCCTTTTCTGGAATATCTCCACTTTACTGCATACCCACTCACCTTTGCTTTCTGGCACGCTGGGGAGGTTGAGCCCAGGCTCTGTCCTGCCTTCCCACACCTAAACCGAACGCACAAGAGGGAAGTGTGGGCTGAGTGATACCTGCTCTCCCGTTCTCACTCACACCTGCCACGCAGGTGAGCACAGAGGAAGCTTCCTGTGTCACCTTCTCGCCCTGTGCCAAAGCCACGAACCCATTTTGGTTATTATAGTAGTGTACTCACACCAAAAAACTCAAGAATAGCTCAAACGACCTTCTCAAACAGTGTTGTTTCGTGGCTGCCTTTGGATAGCTTTGCCTTTAATGTGACTTGCTCTGTCTGTTTCTTGCTATTTCATATCTACCTGTTGGTTAAACAGAGATTCTCGCTTACAAATATGGCTCTTAGCTGTTCACAACAGGCTTCACCGCTTACGTTTGGTGGCTTTACCTTTCAATGAAGGACAGGAGTATTCTCTTCGATTCACATGAACAGACGAATGTCTGTTCTATACATTTTTTTCAGTGATTATGATAATTTTTCATAAAGCCTTTTGTATCCCAATATTCATCATATGGGTACTAGTCGTGGGAATAAAACCAAAGGTTTCTGCTCCTGCTCTGACCACTAACTATTTAGCTGTGATCTCTCAGTGAGCACACAGAAGTCACCTCAGGAAACAGGACCGGTGTTTACCATGTGTGATCCCTGGATGACTTCTGTCTGGCAGTGAGCTACAACGGTACGGATCAGCTCCTGTACTTTTCCACAGCAGGGTACATAGTGATCATCTCCTCCATCATCACCGGATGTCTTTTGTATATGGGGATGTAAAGTTTGTCCAAAAGGGGCAAAAAATAAATGTTTTCTGGGAACTTGTGTGTGTAGGGCCTCTCACCATCAAAATTCACATGATATATAGGAGAAAAATAAATTAGCTTAGTGAGATGAAAACAAAAGATGAAGGTATAGAACACAATGAAGGTATATAACATGCTGTTTGACCGTACGTTTTCCCCTACCCCAGAAAAAGAGAGAACCTGCTACCCAGATCAGTTACCCAAGATGTGTCCTGAGACGTCTAAGAGATTAGAAGAGACAACCAAACAAAAACTTCTACAAAAATCTGGGAAACAAGATAGATAGATAGAAAGCTGTTATTTCTGTCTAAATGTACAGATTGGTAAATAGTAAAGTCCACACTGAATTCCCATATGAAAGGGTGAAGCATAAGATGAGTAGGGTAGAGTAAGAAAATACTTGAGTGTTAATCAACACCTCGTGCTTCTGATCTGCAGAAGTGCTCAACATATTTAAGTGGGCAGATATAAAAGGGAAGAAAATAAACTTTTGTCAGGCATTGTTATGGAAAGAGCTGTGTCATAATGTGATAAGGGGTTGACTGAAGTTCTCAAAGCTCAAGACTTTAATGGATTTTGTAAAAGACTGATTCCCAATGCTAATGGCCAAATCTTCTATGCATTCATAGATGATGAGAATATTTAGTTGATATTAATTGAGACATAGAAAAGGATCTAAACCTTCATGATTTAGAGACAACCACTCACTGATAGGTTTAAGATAGTTATGTCTATCGCAATCAAGCAAATCCTTAAGGACTGGGTGTCTTTTACTATTGCCTGGAGCAACTAATTTGACACACTAGACTGGGTCTGATGAGAAATCGAGATCCATTTGAGCGGTGACGGCAAGATGAGACAGAGAATTGCAAGTCTCACACAGCAGTTGGCAGTCTGATGGTTCAGCAAATGCCAGGTATCACAACCTTGAACCCCATGTGAACATCAATGGGCTGAGCCTGCAGAGAGCAAATCAGCAACTGACCAAAGCTCCACGGCCCACCTGTAACGTAAATTGAACATCACAGGCAGCAACAGCAGAGAGCAAATCAGCAACCGAGCCAGACCTCCACCACCACTCACACTCTTTGATAAAAGCTGGCTACCAGGCTGTGCTCGTCCCTTCTCACAAGAACCAGATCACTTGCACCAATGGCTCAAGACGGAGTGCAGTACTGTCACTCAGAGAAAGACTTTATCTTGTCCCCTTACAGTAAGAAGGTTCCTAAAAGGATGGCGTCCCTCTTGGAGATGAAAGAAATCTTCCGCAATGCTGATGCAGTATGCTTTGATGTGGACAGTACAGTCATCAGGGAAGAAGGCATTGATGAGCTTGCAAAATTCTGTGGAGTTGGAGATGCCGTCGCAGAGATGTATGTATATTTGCTGTTTACTTCATAGGAATAGTAGTAAAAAATAAGCATGGATAAGGTTAATCTGTGACTATGAATTTACAATTCAACTCTGTCATAGGAGATTATTACAGTTTAAAAAGGATTTGGAGAATAAGAAGTGGAATTAATGCATAATGAAGTAACTTCTTTTGGAATTGTGAAGCCACTCAACAAAACTATACCAACATAAATTCTCTAATGTAAATCTTTTCGCTAGACCAAGATCAGCCCTCATCATTAAACTTTGCTAAGCACTAGCAAACCTTATTATGACATGGAGGAGAGGGGACAACTCTCTTAACACCTGTCTCAGGCTGATGTTGTTTCCATTGAAGCTCATAGCAGAAGTTCTGTTACTTTAGCAGAACGGCATCTGGGCTGTAGTTTAGGAATACTGGTGCCAGGGGCTCAGATGCACTCACGGAGGGAACGAAGCAGTTTTCCTTTGCCTCACTGGTTCTCACAAGAGCTCTGACGGTGGAGATCTTCTACCAGTGGTTGCTACCAATCTTCTCCATTACCACACAGATATGGTATAACGTAGAACCTATGGTCTCTTACCTTGTTCCTTGTTATTCTTCTTTAACTAACTGTTTTCAGGAGAGGCCTCAAACTTGTTAAGTGTCACTGATTTGCTTTTTCTGGATCACAATTTAGGACCCGCAGAGCTATGGGTGGCACTGTGACATTCAAAGCAGCTTTAACGGCACGACTAGGTCTCATACGTCCCTCCTATGAGCAAGTGCAGAAATTAATATCTGACAACCCACCTCAGCTAACACCAGGAATAAGGTAAGAAGAATTTCAGATGTTCTAACAAAAAAGTCTTCCAAAAGCACATGGCATAAATCAACAAAATTCTGTGACATTAGTGAGGCTGCCAGACCATAGAGCTGGTTTAGATTGCTTTCCTACTCCATTTCCATGTTGTTTGTGTACAAAGCTTATATGAGGAGCTTATAACAGCCCGAGTCCATGTCAAGTGGCTAACCATGTAAAAAGAAAACAATCTTAGCTATTAACTGGTGTTTTGGCTGGTGAGCTCAAATTCTGGCTCGAGGATTAAACAGGCAGGGAAAATAATCTGTTCAATCACATCTGTTTTTTGATGGGTGATAGAACTGGGAGGAGATTCAATACCCAGTATGAACTACTGGCTTGGTCTGCTCTGCAATTATATTATCTCTCTCTTACACTTCTGTGTGCAGTCACATCCCTGGACTCAGCTTAGAACTACCCATTCTGTACTGAAGTGCCTAAAAAAGTATTAAAAAATCATTAAGGGGAAAGACATATATATGTCTGTATTCATTCATCTTTGGCTTTAGAATAAACATGAACTATTTAAACTGAAAAGTTTTGGGTTGTTTTTTTTTTTCCTATTCAAATTGTTTCAAACAATTGAAAAGAATTTCTTTACTACAAAATCTGGCCATAGCTCCAAGTCTAAAATATTTTTAGCACATACGGCAAGCAGTTTTAACTTGTATTTTCTCCTTGAAATGAAGCACATGCTCGGCTTTTTCTGTAGAAGGCATAGCTTGATGTAACTACAAAGAGAACATTGTTTCCTTGTTTAGAATCACATGATTTTCCTTTTCATTCCTTCCCTTTATTCCTCCTTTTTTGTGTAGCCTGTTTTAAGCCTCCACTTGCTTTTTAGCATTTAGCATCGCTGCTGTTGGTGCTACCACTTCTAATGCTCAGCATCGCTGCATGCTGATCTTCCTGCTTCCAGAGCCAAATCCTGTAAAACTTTTAACTGCCTTCAAGCCCTTTTGACATTAACTGCGTCCAAACAACTACTTTTTTGATTCCTTTTCTGTAGCTGGGGCCCTCTTCTAAAGATGGCATCGATGTCCAGCATCTGGGGAACCAACTCTGAGTTAGAAAATGTTTGCACTTTGCACACTTTTCAGCCCACTTCTGCATTTTGGTGCAGTGGCTTTCTCTCCCCCACATTCCCTGCTTTTTTCTGCGTTATAGATTCATTTTCTTGCTGTTGTTTTAGTTCAGAGTAAAATCTGAACTGGATCTGCTCGCATTTGTTCAAGGGAACTAATGTGAACAGTATGAAAGTGTGAAGAAAACATTTCTAGGGAGTGGTTGTTTCTGAGCAACTACATACCTGTTTGTTTGTCTCTAGATGTGACGGTTTTGTTCAGTTCTTTTCAAGCAAGGTGTTTGCACAAACTTGCAAGGGAAGGAAGGAAAAGCTTTGGGCAGCAGCGATGGATGGAGCTGGAAAGCAGCACACATCCTAACTAAACTGGAATAACACAAAGTACGGGCAGGCTTGTTTAGGAAAGATGTATTTTAACTTTCTTGTTACCCCTAGATGCTGCCAGGCACTCACGCTTGGTGACTGCTCTTTCTTCTCAGGGAGCTGGTAAGCAGGCTTCATCAACGAGGGGTCCAGGTCTTCTTGGTCTCTGGGGGCTTTCAGAGCATCGTGGAGCACGTGGCCTTGCAGCTGAACATTCCAACAGCAAACGTCTTTGCCAACAGGCTGAAGTTTTACTTTAATGGTGAGATTCCCTTAAAGTCTCTTTTCTCTGCTAATTAATGCCACTTTTTGGGTTCCAACTGGCAGATATTGGGCTACAGATACTGTGCAGCCTACATGACCTTGTTACCAATCCACCTAGCTCCAAGTAGGAAAATTGCAAGACCTTACCAAAAACATGAGTTCAGGTAATTTTCCAGATATATGAAATAGAGCTGTAGTTACTTTTTAATTGCAAGCTGTGCCAAAGGTAAAACATGTTACAGTTGCTGACAGCACAATTTCATTTTCTCTTGCTCCTTCAAGTTAAAAGAGGTTATTACACTTACCTGCTTTCAGAGGCAAACTTCACTCTCAGGGACTTTGAGGCATGTATGGAGACCGATGTGCTTTGGCAGAGCTGCTCTGGACTTTAAGCTAGTGTAATCAAGCAGAACTGTAGTTAGTGAGGTTGTTTTTTACTCAGTGTTTCATACACTGTCTATACATCATACTGGATGCTACTTTTGAAATGTTTACACCAGAATGACTGGACCAGAGTGACTGGGAATGGATTTGTAACACTACATAGAGTCATAGCATTTCAGCTCTTTGAAAATATCCCCACTGAAACTTGTGTAAAATCCTAGTTTTCACACTTAGCTTTCAATTACTTTTTTGGGATGCCAATATTGTGAGGCTCACAGGACTGCACATAATTAGCTGTTTTCTGAAGTGAAGACCATAGGCACGTATCTTTCTTCATTTACAAGAAAATATGCTGTGTCTAACTTGTCCTTCCACTGTGTTCTAGGAGAATATGCAGGATTTGATGAAACACAACCAACAGCTGAATCAGGGGGGAAAGGAAAGGTTATTACTCATCTGAAGGAACAGTTCCACTTCAAGAAAGTAGTTATGATTGGTGATGGAGCTACAGACATGGAAGCCTGTCCCCCTGCTGTAAGTATTAAAGAACTGGAATTCTAAATTCCTTTTGAGCAAATCCTTTGGGAAACAAAAAGTGTGGTTTGAATTCTTTATAGGACTTCAGGGAAGATCTTTAGCACTTCCCACAGCCCGAGAGAGATCTGTGTAGGTAGTTTTCCGCTACAAAGGCTGCATCATGCAATAGTTGATTTCTCTCAGTTCAGACCATCTCAGTAAGGGTGTCACCCTCTAAGCCAGGGTGCTGGCTGGGTCCAGCAGGGCTGTGTAACAGTCTACCGACCTGTCTCAGATCAAGCTGGTATCATCACGTCTGCCCTTCCCCTCTGCGTCCCCACGGTAAGTGCTTGCTTCTGTGCAGAGGTCTTACTCTACCAAGATCCTGGATCTGAATGCTGATTAGCGGTGCTCACCATGAAGGTCTGGCACAGGTCTAGTGCGCATTTACCTGACACTGGTCTACTCAGAGGGTTCATCTCACTGTACGGTGATGATACCTTTCAAGATAGCAGCCCTGACAGGGTGAAATAATAAAAAAAGTGAATGTAAAGACAACTTTTATAAATGGTCATTTAACAGAGGAGAGATCTTAATACCGTCTCCCCTTTAGTGCCTTTCTCTACATAAAAGGCACCGCAATACCCCTTCTTTGCCAATGGTGAGGGACAGACATCCCAGTGCATGGAAACACACAAAACAACCTCAGAGCTACTGCTGATGTGCGTTAGGACAGCTGGTCCCTTAACTGTTAAATATGCGCACGACCAAAGCAGCTTACTATTTGCTTAATGCTTTCTACCTAAAGGCAAAAAAGCAGCAGTGGAAATTTTAAACACTGCACTTTCACTGCAGATGGTTTTCTGAGATGTAGAAATGATGACTGTTCCTGGTTAATGATTGAAGACATGGTTAATGTTTACTTTTGGTATCTATCAAATGAGGTAAACAGAGTGAAGATAAACAGTATAGGAATAATAGTGAGATGCTGCATGCACGTTCGAATGTTAACTCATTCTTGCATACGAAGGCTTTTTGTTGCATCACACTTACATACAATTTTCAGTAAAATCTCAGATCTAAACAATCTTGAAGTTAGGAGACACCAAGACACAACCTTCCTAGTGGAAAAAGCCTCTAATAACCAAAGTGGTGCAAAATTAAATGTTACTAAAGTTCTTGCTAATAAATTCAAAAAATGAACATGCAAAATAAAATAGAGGAAGAGGCATGGAAGAATATAATAATTTAAAAATCCAATCTTAAAACCAAACTTAATTGCTGAGAAGTTCCATTCCTTACATGGGACCGCAATAACACATGTGCCCATTCTTTCTGTTTTGCCAGGACTGCTTCATTGGATTTGGAGGGAATGTCATCAGAAAGCAAGTAAAGGAGAAAGCTAAATGGTACATTACTCACTTTGACGAACTGCTAAAGGAACTAGAAGAACGATAAATTATACAGTAAAATAATATATTTAACAACTATAAATCCATTATACAATGCAATTAAACATATATTTGTTTGCAAAAGTTGTGTTCTGGATTTTTTAATGATTCTGGGTGTTGGGTACCTTCATCTCTGGCCTGAAACTCGCATTGCATATGGCACCATTCTACTCAAATATTTTGTAATGAAAATGATAAGATTTTTTTAAACATCTTTTCCAAGGTGGAAGAAGTTAGTTGATTATTCACTCACAAGTGAAGACCAAAGGTAGGAAATTATCAGTAAGTTAAAAATACCTTAATGGGTTTGCTCCTGGTCAATATTGCCTATCTGTTGTTTCAGAATCATCAGAGCTAGTATCTCTACTTATTTTGGGTGGCAATAGAAGAAAGGGACAAATGAGAAGTTTGTCTAGTCAATAATAATACTGATAAATAACAATAATATAGTCTAAAAGGTAAATGGTATGGTAAGTGCTTTCCTCTGCAAAGAATCCCAGAATTAGGTTAAACAGTGAACAGGTATGTAGAAACCATTACTAAGTATCTCTGATTTCATTAAAATACGGCTAGAGAACCTGAGATGTCATCTGTTACTCAAAATCAGTTACTCAACCTGTAGTCTGAAAGTCATGAAATGCATGCAAAGCTGAGATATATGCAATATTCATCAGTGTCCAAGAAGCATATTTTAAGGCCAGTGATATAGTGGTTCCTATACTTCATTAAAATACTTTAAACTAAACTCCAAAACAGTGGTTTTGTGAAATGGTCCCACTGTTTACTTAACTGTTTTATTTATTTAACAATCCACCCCCATCAACATGTAACTGGATGGAAGCTAATCCACCAACCTTTAAAAAAAAGGGTCTACTGATTAAGAAAATACTGTGAAACTCTAGTTTCTAGATAGTCTCTTCCTCTGCCTCGAGTGTGGATCAATTATCTTTAAACTGTTTGTGCGAGAAGTAAGTCTAACCTGTTCTAAGTAAGTACTTCTCTGAGCTCCAGCTAACGAATCCTAGTTTCTTAAGGATTTGTCTTTTGTGGCTGCAGTGTCTCATCCAAGAGGGTCCTTATACAGAACACACTGGATAAATGCTGCCTTTTTGTCAGCAAGCTCCTGACAACATTTCTGTCTTTTTAACCAGCTTTGCTGACACATCATGGTACCTTTATTTCCCTGACTTAAAAGAATCTCATCTCTGATAACGTGAAAACCTTTACTAATGTCAAAATATATGTCACATCTTCCACTTCCTCCCATCCACGTAATCCACAGGAGAAAGATGGGTTGATATGACAGGAGTTGTCCCGGTAAAAAAAGCTATGCAGGCTCTTATCTTCTGGGTGCTTACAAACAGTGCCACTATTTTTCTGGAAACTGAAGATTAGGCTGAGTGTGCTAATTCTCTTTCATCCCACCACATATTTCATAGATGGGAAGAGAAAGAAGTGATGTGCTTGCTTTCCAAAACCTTACACTCTCTCCACAAGATAACCACAAGTTTTCACAAATTGCACTAGATTTCCTTAATTTAGTAAGATTAAATCAAGGTGCAGTAAGAGAGCTCCTGTCCAATTGTTTAAGCATCACCACCAATTAAAACAAATACCGGTTCTGTCCATTTTGCGACATCATCAGAAAGTATATAGGGGCAAGAGGCGTTAGCAAAGCCCCACAGAGTGATGAATGACAGCTCTCAGTGATGCCACCTAACGTTTGGCAAAAAAAATGAGGCAGTAATTGCTTGAAGTTACAACAGCATTTAAATACTAGTGAAGTAGAATGGTTAAAAGAAAACAAATCCAGAAACAAACCTCTGATGGCTTTTTAGAGAAAGGCAGACATATAAACAGCTATACTGAGTATCTGCGTACAGACTTTAAAAACCTTCACAAAAGCCAAGGCAGACAATAGTTGGCAGGCCGCTCGCCAGAACTCTTCTGGGGGTATTAAACATGATCTCTTTTAAACTCCTCCTGAGAAAAAGCTCAGCCAGCTCCAAGGGCAGCTCATGTACAATCATGCTTTTGTTTAGGCAAGACTGCATGAGTAGAACAAGTATAAACTCTTTCTGCCCTCATTCAGTGTGTTCCTCTGCAATTCTACAGTTGTGAAGCAAAGGAGAAGTTTCTGTTTGCTGCGGTTTTCCATTGAATTAAAAGGCCACTAAAAAAAAAAAAAAAAAAAATTAACATCCAGCTAATCAGCTATAGCTACAGGCCCTGATCTCACAAACACTGTGACATGCTTCACTTCAAGGATATGTAATTTCACTAATGCCACAGTCAGAAGAGCGTGCCGGAGGCTCTGTGCCACAGAGATGTTAACATTCACAGCAGTATCTTCTGCCAGTCTGAGTGCTATGGAAACATGGCGTTGGGCCAACCATTTCACAAGAGCTCTTTAGGTCTGACTGGTTTGAAAAAAAAATACCGCTCCCCTTCCACTGGGCAAATATCAAGCCTGACCTCTAGTCCAGGAGGTATCAAAAGGATTACTTAGTGTAGCGAGTGGCTGAGCTCCTTTGTTGGTAAAATACTGGGGAAAAAACCAGGAGAGAATAAGGCATTGTGAAGGAAGTGTTGAACGTTACAACCAAGCTCCCGATTTACCTGACCATATCCCATCACAGGAGAGCAAAGTCTGCAGAGTAGCACGCGCCAGGCAAGTAATAGCTGGTCTTCAGGAGGTGTCCTGACTAAGAGCACAGGGAGGCACACCACTTCACGTAAAGCCTTTTGTTTTAATGGGATTATTCAGGGAGGCAGAATTGCTTTAAGTTATATATTCAATTTGCATGAGGGGACTTGTTAGAAGAACAGTTTGCAGTCTTTTCTAGGAAGACTAGAGGACAACTAAACTTGAGTTTTAACTGTCTTCAGGCATTGTTCACCACTCTCCAACCACTGCAAAGTGACTTCAGTTCCGAACTCTACGAATTCTGCTCTAAGAAACGCTGAAATACTGCTAGTCAAATGAAGGCGGCAGGCTTGGCCATGAAATTAAGAGGGAAAAATCACAACAGTGTTCTCAACAGGGGAAAACCAACTTCAGAAAAGGCTCAGGCAAAGGGAAGCAAGGAAAGATTGGCATTACTTATCTACTGTGTTATGGTCAGTGAGTTTACATAGTTATCTGTAACTAAAATAACAGGAACTAATCTCTCTCTGATGACAGCCAGAGCACGAGTTTGAAGCTCAGAACAACAGGAGGCACATTCATAATGCATTACAACACCACTAGTGGGAATTCAGATCTTAGGCAGCGCACAAAGACTGAAGAGACTTGTACCGTACTATGTCACCCCGCAGAACATCTAGCTATTCCTTCCATTTCTTATTCATGCAAAACTTCATGGTCCTTAAGTAACAAGAGCTCTGCCTGACTGAATTTAATTCCTAGTGCTCCGGGGTGAAGGTAAGAAACACTGATTACATCAGAACCCCCAAAATCCTGTAACTCCAAAAATGTTTTTCGCCTTTTGTCTTTGGCTGAGATTGCTGGTTATGGGGGGTAAGTTATCAGCACAATTCTCTAGGAACAAGAAATATGGGAGGATACTGGGAGAAATAACAAGAACTGGAAGCTGATATTGTCAGCCTTTTTTTCCTTTTGCAGCCAAACAGTAGTCCCAAAAGTCTGGAAAAATGACAGCCTGAAATGATAGTACAGCTCGTGACTGATTTACAAGAAGGAACAGCTGAAATGATGTACTTGGCCCACTGAGTAAGCCAAGCTGAGAACTTTAAGCTAATATAGTACAGAATTTTACTCAGTAAAATCCCATAATCAGTTGACAACAGAAGGAAGATACGAAAACAGGCAAGAATCAGATCAAATATTGACTTTGTTCAAGATTAAAAATCAAGTGAAGGCAAGACTGTGGTGAATTTCATGTGGGAAGAAAAGAAGAAAGCAGACCTGAAATATTAAGCATAATTTGTGGAGAAAAATCAAAAGGAAAAATATTTTGTATTTGCCACCACAGCTCTTCTGACCTTGGGAACACTTAGCCCAATGGGATGTAATGGAGATATTGTAAATTCATTTTGGAGGAGGAGAGCAGAATATTGGGAAATGCTGTCCCTGACATGGAGAAGTAATATTGGCTAAGCAAGCTGAAATATTCCATGCAATTATTCAAATTTTCCATAATAAACACTGCAAGATGAGAGAAAACACAGGTGGTGCAATACATATACGGTGCCAGTAAAATGTGAAAATTAAAAGGATTTTATTGACTGATATGTTCTTCCTGAAAACTCATTGAAATGTACAAACTGGACATTCAGTAGCTGATTTGTACATTCTGTATGTTACACTGAATCTTGTAGCCACTTTAAAGAAAGAATATTATTTTCACTTACAGGATGTTCACATCATTGCAGACACCAAAAGTGTTGATATATTCTAGTCTAAAAGTGAAATCAAACTAGAACTGGACATAATGGTACACCGCTTTATGCCAATCCTATTGACTCAACATGCGGCAGTTTCACACATCAATTCATAAGTACCTACTGTACAGTTAGTGAAACACCCGACCAAGCATATGTCTGAACTCATGATTGCTTATTAAATTAAACCCCTTTTCCTAGACTTCCAAGTTATTTGTAGAGATAAATGTATTTAACTGCACTGGATTCTCTGCAGAATGTTCAGGCAATCACGTCTTGTCAGTATGTCTTTGAAAACCGTAGGTCATACTTCACAAAATTAATTTCAGGTGTAGATATCTACACAAATGTGCGATTCGTTTCAACACGCTTCAGAGTCCTTGCAAAACAGAATGCCCCATTCTCTGTCCATAAGCCACCACCTGACAAACAGTATTACCCTTAATTAATGACTGCCTATTTGTAAATTGGAGCTACTTACCGATTTCAGGCCTGCTAGAACAGCTAGGTGTATTTCAGAGCCGCCCGAGGGCTTCACAGCTTCTAATTTCAGAACTCCCACATTTGTTTTTAAAATCTGCAGTCATTATAATGCTACACAAAGGCCACAGCAACTGTAACACTCCATTCTGTTGCTGTTACTGAACACTGGGTATTGTCTATGTAGCAGAAGATGCTAAATACTGTATGCCATACTTAACCTGAGGAGCTGTCTCACAGAGGAACTCGTATGTGTACTTGTTTTCAATTAACCAACCTTTTAATTACAGTCCTGTATTTCTCTTTTTCCTGGTACAATCCTAAGAGCAAAAGGTCATTAGATTCTGAAGAAAAGAGGTCTCTTTTATAAGCTCAATACAGTACTTTTATATTTCAGACTATGATATACAATGTATACCATAAATTAATTTAAGACAAATACTTGTCACTTTATCTATGTAGGCACAAGTAAATCAGTGACTTTACTGAAGAGGAGAAATCTTCAATGGTATCATGATTCTGGACTCCATTTCCTGAATAAGGGGCACTGAAAAAAATTGAGACAGGGTTTAATTTCACTAACAGAGCTCATTAGCCGTTCTGCACACTCAGTTTGAACAGATATTATTGTCTTCAAATTACTCTCCTAGCTAGTGCATGCCAAGTCATCAGTAACCACTAACATTCCTGTAACTGAAGCACGGTAGTTTGAGAACAAGTGATTTTTTAATATCATCTGTCTGCTCCTTTGAAGATAAATATTCCTATTCCTTCTCACCATAATGAAGTTAGCTCACATTCTTCTGGTATACTTCCTTTGAAATGTACCCTATGGAACCAAAATCTGACATGCTTAGCATACTTTTGTGAGTTTTGTTATGAAAGCTATCTTTGATCTCAAAGATCTCCTGGCTTCCAGTTCCAAAGTCTAAACTCCCTTGTCAAAGGAATGCATTTACCAAGGCTCCCTTTTTTCATGAAATATTAGAGGTAATAATTTAATATAAAGATAAATTTCACTATTGGCTCCCAAATTTTTTGGACACAAACTTAAGCATTTACACAAATCTGTTCTTCTACAGGAGAGGTGCTTGTATAAAAACTTACTATTAACGTAGCCATTTTTTAGCAATTTGTATGATCAATTGCAAAATTCGCTTTACAGCTAAGTGAAATGTCCCTCCTTTCCCTTACAGTAGAAAAACCGACACAGAGACACACATGCACCAGAAATGCAAAACTTTTTATCAGTGTGCAGTGTACTGAAGAACAAAAATGATGACATGCACAAAAGTCTACCTCCAGCATTCCAATGAAGTTAATAGGTTACCTGTGTAATAGACTAGTTCATCCCAGCCAGGTTTATGCCATGCAGCGTTCCTTATATCTTCTCTGGTTTGGAGATCTTTGTAAGCTGGTGAGGGAAACGAACAAGCACAGAGCTTAGAAGCAACTCCTTTTCCTTCTACACGTGAATAGCTCCCTTAGAAGTATTCTAGTGCGTAATTAGGAGGCTGCAAACACTGGGAAGGAAAAAAGTGAGAAGTTCTCCACAAAAAGGAAAAGCTCCCAAACCAACGTAAACAGAAGAAACTGGGGAAGAGAGAGAATGTCTTAGACACAGGTAAGACAGACAATGCAACAGAGTACAGTTCTACATGAGTGGTGTCAGATTTCTAATGCTGGAATATAATATTCTCAGTTGTTGAGATATGAAGATAATACTGCATATTTTCTAAAATAAATATTAGACAATGAGTTTCTTCAAGTTGAAACAATCCTAACACGTGAAAAGCAGCTAAGCATTTGTGGAGACTAACACACAGAGACAGTCAAAACACCATGATGTAGTAACGTAAACAAATGCTTGACTTTCCTTTTTGTAGGTGTGGTATATGTGATGCTTGAAACTAAACTGTAAAAACCTGACTTCAGCGTGAATGGGGATGGAGAAAAGAGATGGCAGGACATGGTTTGTCACGCTTATGTTATTGAAAGCAAATAGCAGTGTCTAATAAGAAAGGGCCATGAGAACTGTTGATGGTTACAGAACAAAACATGCAATGTTCACTTCCACTTGCTTGTTTGAGGAATAAAGTTACCTACACAAAAATTGGAAAAAAAAAAAAAAAATTAAAAAAAAAATAATCTCAACATTGTTTGTGTAAAACTAAAAAAGCCTCTCAAGATATTCCTTTGCCTTTTGTAAAAACTTTGTCTCCTGGGCAAAGTCAAGAGTCTGTTATGGGCTGATTCAGTGAGAAAAAAAAACAGGCAACACAAACAAATTTACCCCAGAGGTGATGAACCATATAAAGCTGTCCAATCTGTGAGAAAAATCCTCCAACTGCTTCATTATTATCCTGTCGGAAACGAATTGCACGAGCCCTACAGAAGAGCAAAGCAGCCATTAAAAACAGCAGATCTGGGTAGGAAATAAGTGATAATTGAAAGGAAAGCAGAATTGAAAGGAAGCCCAAATCTTAAACAGCATGTGCAGTACACTTCAGTAATTAAAAATGAGAAAAAAATCCACAATACACTGATTTTAAGCACTAATTAATTAAAATATACCTATATATCTTGTTAAAATTAGTTAAAATTGGAAGCTTGCAGTTTCACTACACTGTCCATTAATCATTCTTTGTCCTCAATGTTAGATCCAGGATAACAATAATTGCTGGAACAGTGTAAAGCTGCAGGACATTTTTATGGCAGGTTCTTCTAAATTTAAATACTTGAGTTTCAGTCATATCGTCTTTGTCACACTCACTTACCACAGATTTTGTGGCAGTGGAATACAGCTTTTTTATTCACAGGGACCTTTGCTATGCAGTTGTCCTACGCAACACTTTATGATCTGCTGTGTAAGATCAATCTCTCTCTTTACCATAAATGTGTTGTATCTTCTAAAACAGATTGGCTACCACTATAGATATGCCTATTTTATAAAAATTCTAAAATCAATTTACTCCATTCAAATTACTGTAATTAAATAAATTACATTGGAGACAATGACATGTCTAACAATACAAGTCCTTACCTTTGTCACAATAATTGAAAATACTTCAAATTATTTAACTATCAACTCTCAGAGCTGTGTGGACTTATGAATGTAAACTGAAAGAAACATGCACTGATTTTAAATAAGACAAAATCAGAAGGATATACTCAAAAGACTGTCTCAAATGCTTTTAACCTGTATATTAAAATACAAATGCACTGTTCAATAGGTTTTCAAGAAGCAACTTGACTTTTAAAGATTAAAAGAGGCAAGACTTAGGCCATTTAAACTAAAAGTAAGTCAGCTTCTAGTGGTGTTGTGAAAGATCAACATAGTCTCAAGGAGTTCACTACCACCCTTCACTAAGCAGTGCTTTCTGCTGAAAATAAATGGCTTCTGCTATATTACGTCAAACTGAAAGGGTTCTGTGAATGAAAGCCAAACCACAGAGCCCACGATGTTGTTTGCACGCAGAATACCTCTTCCTTTCCTCAAAGAATAAATTAAGGGTCAAAGGACTATCTTACACATTGCATAAGTACAGAAACAGGCTGTTAAGTGGGTGACTGAAATGGTTTGGTACCATTCTGCCACCACCACTTCATGATTTTTAAACATACATCTCTCAAATAGGAGAATGCAAGTGCTAAAGCAACACTTACCAGTAATTTCCCCACTCAATCATTGTTCCGGGCTACAAAAACAAAACAGACTGTTAAAACTGTAGTCTAAAGAAAGTCAGAGTATTTGGACAGTTTTCACAACATTTACATATGGAAAACACCACGTATTAACCAAATCACTTCCTTCAAGTGATAAACATATTATAATCATCTGTAATTACTCTGTGTACTAACTGTATTGCTTCTTAAGTCATTTGCCTGAAGTTTCCTTCAAACAAAAACCCAGGGTTTTCAGACCTGCAGATATGAGTATCTTGTTGGAGCCTGCCTTCATTTTGGACCCCACACTTTGAGAGCAACAATGACTCAGACATCAGCCTTGATAAGAACCAGATTTTTAAGATGAGGTCTGTTTTCCATCTACATTGTATAAACATGCTTTGAACATTTAATGACAGCATAGAGCTTAAAAAATAAAAAGAAAAATTTAAACTTACTCTAAGTTGATAGGATCTCAGTTCATAAATATTAGGCCCCTCTCTGGGAACAGGTTCATTCCAGAAACTAAACTCCAACAATAATTGGTTCTTGCGTGAGAGAAGCATGTTACCTCTTTCTTTGCGGAACTCTGTGAACTCCTAAAAAACAATGTGATCACTGTCAAATTGTGTATTATGTTTCAACAACAAAAACCAGTATACAATACAGTGGCTTAGATTTTTTTTTTTTTTAATGCTATCTTTGGGTTTTGGGACAGTGAAATCCTTTAAATTGTAAAGGCATCTGAATTCCTCTGGCATATTTGAAAACGTCAAGAGGCATGTTTACACAGTGCTAAGTGTCAGTGTTTCATAAAGGAATTAAACCTCAGTATTACCGAATATGAGAATAAACCCTTTTCCAAAGAGGCTTCTAAGTTTGTAGAGGAAGTGATGAGATATTGAACTAAAAGCAGGTATCCAAATGTGCAGGTTTTTGCCCTGACTACTCTTTGTTCTCTTCCCAGTAAAATAATCAATTCTAACAAAATCAATGCATTTTACCTTATTTTGACGGAGTTTACTCATGACCTCATTGAGAGCTGGGTAGCCTCCCTCGTATCTCCACAGATGAACTGAAACAGAAAAAAGGAAGCTTTTTCAGGGATGTCACACACCAATGCTAAATCTTATGGAATATCAAAGTATAAAATGTTCTTCATACTACAGAATTATACAAAAATAGAAATCAGGTGACAGGTTTAAAAATAGATTTTCATTAAAAAAAGCACTACACATTTGAACATTCTAAGAATAATGGAATTATCTGCTTTTTAGAATGGGTTCTCTCGGAAAATTTTGCAATCTACTCTGAAGATAACAGGGAAATTTCTGAAAGGGCTTTTTGTTGCCATGCTAATAAGATGTGATGAGCTTACATGACTGCAGTTGAAATTAACGTTCAACTTAAGACGATGACTTAATTCCAAAAATGTGTTTTATACCAATTTCATCTAAGAGCAACAGAGGGGTAAACTTTCCAGTTCAGTAAATTACTCAAGCACAGAGCAACACAGTTTCTGTAGGACATGAAAAATGATGCAATTATTTTTGAGGTAAACATTACATTAAAAAAGGCAGAAGATATCTGAACATGCTAGAATTGTTACATTTGCTAGGATTTTCCCCATAAAAACAATCTCAGAACAGCTATCTACATTTGAGTTTTTTCAAAGCATTGTCTTTAATAAATCACAATAAATCCCTTTGATAAATCATAGGAAGATTTATTTACAAGCACTTAATGTAGCAAGGCAACAATATTTCACCTCAAAGAATCACAAAAGCTATTTTCTCTCCTCTAAAGCAGTCCTGCACCTTTTTCAGGAGAGCAAACTGGAGACTAATGGAAGGCACTGCACTACGATAGCAGATTTATCCCCTGCGCCTGCTTCTGCTGCCTTATCCCCAGGGCAAATTTGATATATCCACCTAATATTAACACAGCCTGGGCACAAGTACTGAACAAGTCAAAACCCCATAATCTGCTTCGTTACACTGGTAGAACTGTTGCAATACCATTTTCAAGGCAGGCTATGGATGCAATTACAGATACAGTCTCTATTAATACATTACAAAAGCAACGAATGAGACTTGGCTAAGATACTCTCATTTCAATTGCCTTCGTTCCCCAATTTCCCTTCAACTTTTAGAACTGTTTCCAAGACATTGTTTGGTTTATCTACTGTTATTTCTTTGCATTTGTTCAGTGTCAATAGTGCGATATGCTGTGAATGCAGGACAAATTAATGTGTACATGAGTATATTTTTCAATAATGAAGCAATGACATTGATAGCTCTAACCATGGAGCTACATAACAAGCTACATAACAAATATCAGTACACCGCTCTGCGTTTGTGGCTTCCCATTCCTTGAATTTCCCAGAGCCTAGGAAATTTTTCAGGTTTTCTCTCTACACTAGACTCTTCGTAGTTACCTCTGTAGTGGCTCTTCAGTAATTTCGAGTTCCAGTATATCTTCAATCTGCATAGTTAGGCAGTATCCTTACATGAACAGAAATGTTTTTACTTTCTTCCCATGAAGGCATAGCTTATTGTTGAGTTTACAATGCAATCATTTTTTCAGATAGCATGAAGGATTTGCATTTCATTATCATACAGCAATTACAGTATGAAAGTCTGAGTAAAGCTTTTATACTGGCCCATGCAAGATAAACTCTGTCTTTGTAAGCCTTTGCCTTTACCCCCAATATTCAGGAACATGATTTGTGCCCGCAAAATATTACAGGACCACATTTTACAAACATTTCCCAAAACTGTTAATCTACCACCTGGAAAACATGAAAGTGTATTAACAATATGACAAATTTTAGGAATTAATGCTTTACTGTCAAACTCAACAAGACAAAAAGCAAGCACTGTAAATGTTAATATGACTACTGATAATAGATGCACACACACCCTCACTGTACACATTGCTAAAGGTTTACTGTCAACAGAGATGATTTAA
Source organism: Pluvialis apricaria (assembly GCA_017639485.1). Classification (NCBI taxonomy): domain Eukaryota; kingdom Metazoa; phylum Chordata; class Aves; order Charadriiformes; family Charadriidae; genus Pluvialis; species Pluvialis apricaria. Next base: position 7,145,628 of record CM030024.1, read on the forward strand.
AGAGAAGAAACCTGCCAAGCACACGTTTCACTTGTATGGTTTTACATTCTGTTGTACTTCTATCTCCTACCAGCCTGATCTTGCTCTCCGTACCACGTGTTCCAAGTCCCCACCAGTGCACATGGGTAGTGTTTTTCTTCATGAATCTTTGGCAGCACCTCTTGACTTGAAAACAAGGAATACAGACACTATGTTGCATTTCCTTCAGGGAGGCTACAGTTGATATGTATAACAAATCACCACACGTTTATCATTATGGTATGAAAATTCAAAAGCTCTACTTTTTAGAAGAGAAAGCTGAAATACAGAAGTCTGCTATACAGGGGAAAGATAGCTACAACACTACGAAAAATTAAGGTAAGTGTTATCATTTCTTAGACTGTATGACAAATAAACACCATGGTAGAATTCTTTTGATGCAGTAAATTATGCCTATGACCTACAAGGCTACCCAACACATTAGGAAAATAAATATGAGGATGTCTCACTTACAGAAAATGCAACCTAACTACATGGGTCATTTGCTGCAGGAAAAGCTTTTCTTTATCAAGGCAGGTAGAATACACAAAAATAGGAAAGGACAGTCTTATGTACCAGTTGCAATGGTATTAATTCTGTTGAACTGAATGAATAAAAACAAGTATTTTGCTAAATCAAATGATGACTGTACTTAATTGTATGCAGCCTTATTGCTTTCTACCATTTCAGAAAGCGGTCTTAGTTTGAGGCAACTTACCCATTAAAGCATACAGTGAAACTGCCTTAAAACACAAAACTTCTGTTTGACTATTTCCAATATTTCTAATATTTTTTCACACTTTCAAAGTGACCTACATTAGCATTAGGAAATTAAGTTTTACCAGTTGCTGACTTGATTAAGACACCTTTCACTGCACTGTACTTTGATGAATAAGTCAATTAGTCTGGTTGAACTTTGCCTTTTAATATTTTTCCCTGCATAATTACCCCTCTTACTCAGTTTGGTTCACAGGCAATGAGTCTCTGCACAGTATCAAATAATAGAAAGCAGGCTGGCCTTGGGCTGAGAGTCATTAGATATGAGTTTTCCTCTTGATTCTGACACTGACTTTCTAGACAACCTTGAGCAAATCTCATTACCAATTTGTACCTCGAGATTTCTCACTACATAGTATAAATAATACGATAAAGTGACTCTCCAAGGATGTTTTCAAGGATGTTTCACCATCAGTTTGTTTTTGCAAAGCATAATGAGATCCTAGAATGGCAGCTTTAAACAGCAATGTTAAATTATTACAATAATCCTAAAATATATTTTGTTGCAAATTATAGAAAAAAACACCCACAGAATACCTTATGAACACCATCTTTTTCCTTTTTAAAAATACCTGTTCCTAATTCTTCAGAAGGGGTCCTTAACCGCAGTGATTCATGAAGTACTCTCACAATTGTCTTCATTACATTATTTCTTTATTAATGCATGATGACTAACCCTTATCCTGATTTGACACAGAATAGGGAATTAACCTGTTCATCTTTAATTTAGGGAAAGGAAGGAGGGAAGTTCAGACAGGCTTAGTTTTCTTTATTACTCCATTCTTAAGTTTTCTCTTTCCCTGGAAATTTACTTTGGGTTGGAAAGAATAAATCTAACCACGCATACTTCATCTGATTGCTGTCAGCAGTTTCTTCTTTGCTATTGTTTCTTTACTTAAAAATAAAAGCCTCTGCTTTCACTCAACATTTAGGTAGCTCATGAGATAACACGAAGAAGTGACTCCCTGTTTTATGTAATTGGACGTGTTTATGTTAAGCTTTTAAACAGAAAGCTGTCTGAATGCTAACTGTGCTTCTCTGTGTATTTGTTTTTTTAAACAAAAAAGTTAAAAATACCTTATGATTGAATGTTATTCTAGTGGATTTCTATGTTTGTATAGCAAGAAAAACAGTTTTCGGCCATCTAGCTCCTTTTCAAAGCTGAACACATGAAGGCACAGAGATATTAGATGACCTACTCATGGCTGTACAGCCAACCAGTAACAGAGTCGAGGACATAAACTGGGAGTTCTGAACTTGTTCCCCCCCCTCCAGCCCAGCTGGTGTTCTCACCAATACTGCACACAAAAAAAATCAGTTGCAGTAGGGTATCATTATGCTAAGAATGTTTTATTTAACTGACAAGATGATCACTTTCAGTGAGAAAGCACTGCTGTTTCCAAAGGTGTGAGGCTCACTACATTTCCAAATTTAAACATACATTTCTTGAAAAGGCAGCTGTTCTGGCTCCAGAGGAGTGTTTATGTAGCCAGAACAGGACTAATATTTCTGCAGCTTCACCCTTAAAGTAGTAAATTCAAAATGTTACCAATTCATACATTTTACAAAGTTGTAACGTACTGGAAAACCTGTAACACTACTGCTCCCTTTGGAGGATATCACCCCAATGCAAAGATGCTATCCAAGGAATTGCATAGGTCTTTAAGAGTAGATTTCAGTTACATTACTTTTGTAGAAGGATATAGATGAGCTGAGAGAAAGTCAACCTTTGGGTTTTTAAAATCTCCTCCAAGTTATACTTCAATTTAATATTGGCATGCAGTTTTACTTACCGGTGATCTCTCCCTTTCCTTCCTGTATGCAGAGAATAACCACCCTCAACACATTCCTGCATGTCAGCTGGAACGGGACATGCTAGCGTACCGGGATCTACACGCATGCACCAGCAATTCTTAGACAACTAAGGGAAGGGGGAGAGCTGTTCCGACAAATGTGCCCGGTGTTTTCACAAAAGGCATCTTCCTAAATTGCAGCTTAGAAAAATGACACCTCCAAGAAGGAGGACAGGGGGTGAACTGAGTAAAGTACCTTTTGCCATCTCTCTCCAAGAATAATAGGAACTATTTAACACCATACCCTGAAAGTAAAAGGAGAATTTTTCCACCTCCCCTCTAAATAATGGTATTTGCCAATTTTCAGAACAGCTTGTGATCAAATCAACATGTCTAAAATGTGAAAACATAATATGCATACTTACCAAAGCTTGTTGTAGGCGTCTAGACATTCTGGTTTTACATTGTGAACTGAAACAACAACATTACGTGAGAAATGCAGGAATAGAATAAAGAAATGGTAATGTTAAATATAAAAATATCACTCACTCTGTAGTTTATACAGACTGCTGGTCTCTCTTTTGGCTAGAAGGTTGGAGTGAGCATCTTTCCTTGGATCGACTTTGCGAACAAATAGCGATTTTAACCAACTGTCTTCACGAGGTCTGCTAGCTGAAGATACCAGCCCCCTACATATTAACAAGTACATTATACTGTCACTGAGCGTGTCTTGAAAATGCCCACAACACAGGGAAGATAGGCACAATCAAGTTTAATGCAAGCAGAATCATAACACACACACACACGTATATGTCTGTTACCAAAACTTTCTACTGAGCCACTTTCTAGCAAGGTAAAGACAGTTCTTCCCCCACTGAGATTTACCCTCTCGCACAGCTGAACAGTTAACCATACACTATCCACTTTTATTCTTTGCACACATGGCAGGGAATGGGTGGATGGCTGCTTTTGCTGCCTATTTATCTTATTTTTAATCAAGTGTCTTTGCTCAAGAAGGCCAGGTCTGTCCTGATGTACACAGCCAAGAGTTACAAAGAGCAAAAAGACAGTGTAATTAAGGAAAAATTTGTACAGTGTAAATAGAAAAGTAACTGCCATATGTTCCTATGTTGCTTAATTATAGCTCTAAAAAAGGAAAAGTTAAATAGTGCATCTTTCAAGAGAAAAAATACAATGAAAGCCTAATTTGGGAAAAATTATGAGTGGCAGGAAACAACCAACCTGCAAATATTTCAATTCCAAATTCTGGCAACTGTACTATGTAGGGGTACAGATCCACATTTTTTGTACAACATTCACAATTTCCCTTTCTTTGAAACAGAAGAATTTCACTGTCTTTTTTTTGTATAATCTTTATGCAGTTTCTGCAAGTACACTTCCAAAATAATATCACTTCCCTTTACACCACAGACTACACAAAACGTTGTAATTGGTAACTGTGCTTTTTAAAAATGATTTGTTAAAGGAATTATTCTTCTCTTTTCCAGCTGACAGAAGATCCCTCTATCACCAAAAATTGTACAGAAGGACAAGAAATCTGATGTATTTAACTGATTCTCTACAATGTATGACAGGGGACCCCAAGCTCAAACGTTTTTTCTTCTTTCTCCTAAGAAGCACTTCCTTCAATTTGCTTCTTTTTAGCATAGGGTTTCTGCTGAAAAACCAAAATATTTCTCTGATATACTAAAAATGTGGCACTGCAGCTGGCAATTTAAACCTTTTCCTGCCTCAGATGTCAACTTTTCACCCTTAATTACTGACTAGGAGATCCAGAAGACAGCTATCAATCTTCAGCTATAAAGCTGTCTTCCAGACATCAGAAGTTTGTGACAATCTTTCAAGGAAAAAAAATAGGGAAAGAAAATCTCAGCTTCCTTTGGGAAGAGTATCTTCATGAACATGCCTGTCTGTATTACACAAAAGTAGTTCACACTAGCAGTGTTTTTCAAAAATCAACCTTTTAGTCCCAATATCTGAAAATAACATAATGAACTGGTTCACTCTGTGGAAGCAGGATGGAGGAAAGGAAAAGTATTTCATCGCAGAGAAACAATAACCAGAAGAACAATTGCAACTGAGATGACCTTCAACATTAAGAAGTAATCAGTAAATACCTTATTGGTGTATTTATTGGAAATGGTGCCTTCTTTGGCCCTAGGCAAACACACAAACATATTGCTGTGCTGAAAGCTAAACAGCTATTACTGAGTACAAGCATTTAAAAGGGCATTCCATGATAAGACTGTTGCTAGAATAGAGTGTACGCAGCTGCCTAAGTTGACCTATCTCTGATCTCAGCTGGGGAGGTGAGGCACAGGTGACTGCAGCTGTGTTGTACATCTACATCAGGTGCCATAGGAACACAAGCTGTTCCAGATGATAGGGGGTAAACCCCACCTAGTAAATCCAAGTTGTTTAAAAAAGCTCTCTTAAAGTAAGCACTAATGCTTGCTGGACAGCAAACAGGGCTCTAGGAGACAGAACTCAACTCCAGTTCTGTAGTATTCATTTTTTGCAACTCAGATCCATAAACCATTGCCATTTCCTCCCCTTTATTAAATAGAGTTAGCAAACTAATATTTAGAACACTCTTCTATGTGGATTATTGTTTGCAGCAAACTTTGAAGATGAAAGAAACACATAATCATAATCCTTTTTTTGTGAACCAGCTGTATCAGCAGCAAGAGTAAGTTGGAGTTATGGGGGTAATACTGAAAAGCAAATTCCTTTGCTATTAGGAGAGTCTCATGACTTGCATGTTGAACTGCACCTAAAACTGGAGGTATATTTAATTTTTAATACAATAAAACGAGTAATAGTTTACATTTATGTAAAATCTTTTACCCAGCAATTGTACAGTTCCTCACGAACATGACTATCCATCTAAATATACACTTTACTGAAGTTTATTAAAACAGATACTCAGTGCACCCAACCTGAGATGCAAGGACCTCCTTTTTAATCCATATCCATAGAAAAGTCCTACACTACTGGTGTCATTCTAGACACCCACAAATCAAGAAGCCCTGAACTGATTACTGGTTCACCCGTGTGGGCAATATGTACCCAAGATTAGCTCTGGAAGAGTAGGGACTAAATTCATGTCTTTGGACTGCCAGCTGTGATCATCAACCACAAAGTAGTTCAAAACTAATTCATCATCCAAAAGATCTACTTTTAACTAACTTCTTAATATTATGCCCCACAATATTATAATACCTGTTCCAAGCAAAACAGATATTGAATCCAAATTGTTCCAAAACCCAAATACCACGAATGAAAATGTGAATATACACATAGAATTAATGTATATGGAATTACCATCACACTTAATAATTTTTTATTTTCTGGGAACAATACTTATCAAAGAGAGTTTTCATGCAATATTTTAAGGCACTGCGTGACTTTGCTAGCAAGTTCTTATCCTACAAATGTTGCATACAGGCTTAGCTTTCTTGCTACAAAGACTGAGCTGTGAAAACAAAAGGATAACACTGAATAGCTTGCTTATATTAGATTAAAAACTATGGTAAAAGCACTTCTATTCCACTTAGCTTCTGCTTTAGCACAAAGTATAAACTGGGAGGGAGATATCAGGTCAAATATTTAGATTTTGTACTAATCCATGTCTGCCTGGAAGAGAGAATAACAACTGGTGTATAATTGACAGGTTTTGATCTGTGGTCCAAACAAAGTTTATTTGAAACTAAATAAAACCCCAAACATGCACATAAAATCTCACAACGTATACCCTCCACAACTCTCCCCGTTCCTGTTTTAAACAGATGCCTGCAGTGATGCCTTTAGTCCTGCGCAGAGGCTGCTGCCCACTCTGAGTCTTGAGACAGCAGCTTTCCCTATTTCAAAGAAAGGGTAGAAAAAATGTGTGTAGACCCATCCCAGTTTGGCCATTTCTGTCTCTCCCAACACCCAGGGAGCAGGTGTGTCTGCTTCCTATACCCAAGACACAGAGAGCTGTGTATGTGTGCGTGCACCTTCACAACCCAGGAGGTGTGTGCCTGCCTCTGACCCTTCACACATCAGACACATGGGCATGTAAGTGTCTGCACCCCAAAACTCGATGGATGTGTCTGTGCGTGTGCCCTGATACCCGGGGATTGTACGCACATGCACACACACCCCAGCTCCTAAGGGAAGTATGAATACATACACCCCGACACCCAAGGGGTGCACACACATGCTGGGGTCCATGTGTACCCGTGCATCGTGATGGCACGAAGATGCTGGTGCGCGCAGCCATGCACCCTGACACCGGGGGAACCACAGATGTTGGGCTGAGCTGCAACCGGGCATCGTGCGTGTGGAGCGGCTGTGTGTCCTGACACCAAGGGGTGGTGTTGTGTGTGCAATCACGCACCCCAACACCACAGGACATGAGATGCAGGGTGGCAACACCATTGCCTGGTGGAGTCGGGATGTGGAATGGCTGTACACACCCCGGTCCTGGGGGGATACCTGGGTGCAGAGCATCCATACACCCCAACAGCACCAGGAACAGGCGTGTGCACCCTGTTGCCTGCCGGGGCGGGGTGTCCCTGCAGCCCGAGGCGGGGGTGACAGGCGGCAGGGGGTGGCGGGCACCCGGTCCCCGGCGCGGCGGTTCGGCCATCATCCCCACCCAGGGGCGGACTTGGGGGAGGGAGGGGAAGGGGTTGGCCTTGGGGCCCATGACCTTGAAGGACACCCCGAGCGGGTCGCGCTGCCCGCCCCGCGGGAGGGCCGCGGGCCCGGCCTGTCAGCTGCCCTGGCGAGCGGGGCGCCATTTCCAGTCAGGAAGGACGGGGCGGGGGGGGGGGGGGGCGCGCTGGGGGAGTCTACGCGGCAGGGCGAAGGGAGGCGCGGGCGGCGTCGTCTCCGTCTCCAACCTCCCTCGGCGGCCCTCTCCCGCCCGCCTCACCCCCTCAGGGCTCACCTGAGGGCCAGGCCGCCGCGGGGCGGGAGGCGCGGCACGGCGCTGGCTCCCGCCAGGCTCCGCCGCAGCAGCACTCGCGCCGCCATCTTGCTCTGGCCGCCTCCCTGCTGGGCCGGGGGGGGGGGGGGGGGGGGGGGGGCGCGCGCTGAGCGTTGCAACGCCGCCGCCGCACGCGAGGGGCGCACCGCCGCGAGGAGGGCGGTGGTCCTCTGGCTACGCCCCCCCGGGGAGGGGGGGTGGAGCCAGGCGCGCATGCGCAGAGCGCCCCCAGCCTCCCCTCTCCCTTAGCGCGGTGCTGTGTTTTTGGGGCGGCACAGCGGTGTTTTGGGGACCCGCCTTAAAAAAAAAACACTAAGAAAGAAGCCCAGGGGTTTATTGAATCACGTGCAAAAACTTGTTTCTCATTCCCCAAGTACATTTTTCACCCACGTGTAGTTGAAATGTTTTCTTCACGCTGTTCCAACTACAGGAGTAGTTAATTTGGCTGAATTGGTGGTGCATGATGGCATCAAATCCTTAAATAACTTTAAATTAAGAATAAACTTATAATTAAGCTAATAGTTAAAGGACAGTTCTAAAAGTAACTAGCCAATCAACACAGAAAACAAGTTAATGAGCAAACCTTGTCTTTCTACATAGCATATATAAAGTTTAAATCATTTCACAACACAGTTTCCATTGCCATTTAACAATTTTTTTTTTTAAATGAGGGTAAGTCAGAGGCTAGCACGGGCAATGTAAAGTACAATGTTTGCAGTGCCTCTCTAAAAACCAGTTTAACCTACAATTGCCATCATTCTATAAAAAACAAGCTACCCTTCAGACCATGTACATTTAATCCCATTTTGACAGCATGTTGAGCTCTCGAGTGACCCTCCAGAGCCCACCTGCACACCGAAAAAGCCTCACAGCCTTCTGCCATGAATCAATTTTAGAAAAGAATAGGACATTTTCATAGCTACTCAAGAAAAAAAAAAAAAAAAATCACAGGAGGTACAGAGAAGGATGATTTACTTCTGATTAGATGTAGATGCAACTTATTAAGCAAACAGTAACCTTTCCCAGCTATTAGAGTGCTCATATCCCAAGTACTGAGGGTCAGGTTCCTTTACCGCCTGCTGGGACACATCATGCATGTATTTCCTACAGCCCAGGGCTGTGCTCCAGCCTGGGTCTGATTTCTCTCAATCTCTGCTTGGGATGAAGTTTCACATTTTGCATTCACTGGAGCAGGAGTCAGAGCCCAGGTTTCCTTCCACTTCCACGCAGCCCTTAACCAGCCAGCTGGAGTTACTAAGTAATTTACATAAACCTAAACCACTGCAACAAACACATCAAGAAGAATAACCTACAGCCATCTGTTTAAGACACTTCCTCAAAGTCAGAGACCATTTTCACATTATTGATTTACACAGACATTTGAATCAAGGGGTCTTGACGTCCCAGCTATCCATCTCACATGCAGGAGGACGAGCATTCAAAGAGCAGTATTTTTTGGTTTGAAGCACTGAAGAAAATGTAAGTTTCACATTCTTCCTAGCCTAAATAATTTGTTGAGTTCAACTGGACTTTGTTAGCAGTTTGCAGGCAGCTGAAACTGATTTTGTGCAGGTGAGGGAAGTTAAAGGGCAAATGATTTACACCACTTTGACAATGGAAGAGAACACAACTGATAGCTTACCAGTGTAAGCTGGCTCAGTTTCTTAAAGAAAGATCTTTTAGGCCAGAGGAACTCTCTTCAGATACACCTTGTTTAGCTTTTGATCTTAAAGGAAGACCAATGACATAGGGGAACAACTCCAGAACGATTTCTCATAGCTTTAATAGACCACCCTCCCCCCCGTACAGGGCCACGGAGTGCTGTCCCCACAAATGCTGGGTTTTGAGGCAGATGTCCCTTTAGATTGGAATGAAAAGTCAGCAACGCAAGGCTGCTCTAACAGCTGCACACTGTTTGCTTTATGTCCTGGAAGACAGGACATAAGATCCCCAGAGCTGTAGCAGGATAAAGCAATCTTTAATCATTAACTGCTATGGCCTTCTAGTTTCACATTGAAGTATGCAGCCAATCTGTACCCATATCTCTCCCAAAATGTGTTGTTTTCATTAGCGTTTCCGATGACACTAAATCTAACCATCTTTACTTCTAATTTTTTGGCTTTGTATTCTCATCAGCTTCTGTTTCCTGCTGGCAGTTCAAAGAGATCCATCTCTCCCAGAACTAAATACTTCCTTCAGACAGGTTACAAAGGCAACCATGCTAAGCTCCTCAAAGTTTTTGTTCTCACCTTACTGCCATTATAAAGGCAAGTGGCTGTGGTTTTTTAGATATTTTGGAAATCAGAAGGTACTGCAATGTGTATGAGCAACTGTAAGAGGAAATAAGGACACATGCAGGTAGCTAGTTTTAAAATTCTGCACTTTTCAAAAGGTTTAATAGCATTATTTTAAGTATTCCTACAAACCACAATAGTCTGTCTGAAATACAGAACAATCAAATAATATAGTGACCCTCCTACCAAACTTAAACACCATACAGTTATATTCTTGTCTTTTTCAACACAGAAGAGTCACTCCAAGACAGCAGCTGGCTTTTGAAACTGTCAAGGCTCAGGGCAAAACTATATGCAACAAAATAAAGTGTTAACACTAAACTCACATTTTCTCTGTATTTTCATTTAAAGATTTGAGGTGCTATCAATCTGTAACATCTGCTCTTATAAACAACTATGTCTACTATTTATTTGACTACAGATTTCACTGAAACATTTAACATACAACAGCAGGGCCCCGAACATCCCTGACAGAGACAAGCTGAAAAGCCCTCTGTTTAAATATATTCCCCACTATTTGTCTGTTGAACAAACTTTAAGTTCCTGAAGTTTTTCACTTAGATATGTTGTATCTGCCTCTGTCAGATTTTCCGAATCTGACAGATTTTCAAGGAATCTGGTTCCCGCACAGGGCTTTCCTGTTATTGGATCTATGACATTTCCAACCTTGAAAACAATTTCAGCCAGTTCATGTTTCACATGTTTGCTCCTTCGCTCAGGCAAAGCCTTCAGAAGAACAATGTCTCCAACAACACACTGCTGCAATGGATCATGGGCAAAATAGGTTTTTCGTTTGTTAAAGAACTGTAGAAGGAAAAAAGGAAACCTTGGAATTAGATTTCAAAATTGAGCAATGGGCAAATATATAGTTAATAAAAAACAAACTAAATTTCACTAAGGCGAAGTAAAGTGCTATATATTTCTTTAAATGAGATTCAGGTTGGCTCACGAAGAGAAATGCAACTGTGCACCCTACTGTTTTTCCGAAGAAAGCATAGCACTACCTTTCCCCATCAATTTGTCTGGTCTGGATGTTGTTGCCAACCAAGCCTGTAGAAAAGAAGATGGGGAAGGAAAAGCCAACTACAAAAAGCTGTTCATAGTGAACACATGGATGCAGGTAAAAATACCAAGCCTTTCACTTAACATAGATTCCCTTTCCTGGCATCAACACTTTCCACTGGCCTCTTTGCTCTCTAGTTCTGCCGTGTTAGCCTTTCCTCTCCTTAGGATGCTTCGGCAAGACAGCTGACTTGGCTTTTCCAAGCAGAATGACTGTCCTGTGCAGTCCACACTTCTAGAACTGATAGTAATTCTTATTTATCCTAATACATCTAAAGTTCTTCAGCCCTGACTGAAATCAGTATTTTGAAGTTTGTCACTTGAGAGCTTTCTTGCTCAATTCATTTTCTTTCATATAAAAATTCAATATTCATTCTTATTGGAACAGCAGAATTCAGAATCTTTCTTTTAAGAAAGAAATGGAAAGGTTCTTCTACTGGATGAAGTAGTGGACTGGGATCTGTAAGACCCATTATGTAATCCCGACTCTATCCTTAACTTTCTGGTTACCAAAGGCAAGTTATTCCACCTACGTGTACCACGGTTTCCCTATCTAAAAATGGCAAAAATACTAATTTTAACCTCCCCATTTGAAATGCCTTGACAACAAGTGATAAATACAAAGCTCATCTAGCAGATCACAGTACAGATTCAAATGCTAAGTACGCTTACAATTATGCGTACAGAAAAACTGCTACAAAATTTATTGTAAAAGTGACTAATATAATGTCAAGTTTCAAAAACAAAGCATACTCCAAATCAATATGAAAAATTAAATTTAAGTGTTAAACAACAGGAACTTACCTTCTCAACTGAGATCAAATAAAGTGCATTAGCAAAGCACTTCAAAGAAATGCATTTAGCAGATAATTTGTAAGGAAGTGTCCTTGCAACAGACTGCTTTTCATCCTTTGCAGTCATCCCCACAGCCAAATCATTATGCAAGTTCCTTAAGAATTTTGCATTATAAAGAGCTATCAAAAATTCTAAGAGTCAAATCAATAAAACATTCCTCCACACAGCAGAAGAATTACCACGCAAGACAAGATGTTAACCAGCTTTTACCTTTAGTAAGTAAGGATCTAGCACGAGCCTTGTCACTCTCACTTTGGCAGTTTTCTGCATTTTGGTTCCTATTACTTTCCCTACTATCCACTTCGCATGGACAGCTCCACGTGGTACAGACATTGTTTAGTTATGGTCATCCAGTGCCTGGCAACAAGCAAGCAGACATGTTATTTTAACAAAAAAACATAACCAGCTTCTGATTAATACCAAAATTATGACTTCCATTTCAGACTGACAGCTTAATTAGCAGTTCTAAACTCCATATACTGCACTACCTCAGCCTTGTTTTACAATATAACAATGGATCTGAACATGTCCCCATTACCAGGGAAAGTTACTTCAGAATGGCAGTAAAAATGGACACAACAGTGAGAGGATGAGACCTTATACCACAAAATTCCTTTGAATCATACCAATTGTCCTATACAAATACAGAAGTGTATAGCTGTGGAAGTTATTATGATTTTTATTATGATTTTTAACTCATACTCCAGCAGCTATTTTTGCTGGACACCTGTTAATCAAGTCTGCGCATGACCAGAGTTAACCCTAACAGCAGCAGCCAATAACTTTTGTTCAGAAAGTCATTTGCTTCTGTATATCTCATCATTAGCTGAGCTGATGAAACCTACAAAACGTAATAAGCTTCTCAAAGCATAAGTGACATATCAAAGAGTTGTCTGACCTACAGTAAGTGTAATCACTTTTGAGTTAGTTCTTTCCCATAAGTAATTACACTCTTACCTTATTTGACTTGTTTAATTAGGGAGAGCTTTCTACACCACTCTTGCAAGGGTCATGAGCAAAATAGATTGCTGAACATTAGAAGGCTTGAACCAATAGTAAAATCAATGAAAACTAATGACCTTTTTCTCTCCCACCCAGCTATGTACCATTAAGCACAACTGACACCTGTTGAATTCTCCATCTATCCATTTTGTAAGACTAAATGACACATGCTTAGATGTTGCAACACATCAAAAGAAAAGTTTAGGGATACAGAGACACATCCATAGAATGAAACACTTCAGGCAGCGACACTCAGGGTTGCTTTTAGCATTCTTGACTCAGCTGTGTGACCCACAGGGCTGGGGGGAGGGAGTCAGCGTGAGAGCCTTCATTCTGTAAAACAGGGCTAACCACCACCAACCACACAGTGACCCAGGCTGGGCAGAGACAAAACAAGCAACACCCACAAAGCACAAACGAGCTACTAGGAAAATGGAAGGCAGACAGCTGGGCTGGGCGTCTCTCACGGCGAGGAAGAGGATAAAACGAGGAAGTTTAAACAGACTCGGAGCCTTCCGCCTGCCTGCCTGCTCCCACCCCCTAGGTCTCCACAGCCCTCCCCGCCAGGCCCGGCCTCACCAACCTCCCTGCCAGCGAGGCTGAAGGGGCAGGCCCCGTCTCGCAGGCACCGGGCCTCAGCCACCCCTCAGGGAAGCACCTCCAACCCATGCAGTACCCCGCGCCGAGCGCCCAGGGCCCGCCGCGGCCGCCCCTCAGCCCCTCTCACCACCGGGGCTCCCAGCGCCGCGCCTCACGGAGCTTAAAGACACGGAGCCGGAAGGAGCGGAGCCTCAGCCGGAAGAGCCGCGCGGGAGCGGGGCGGGGCCAGCAGCGGAGAGGGGCGGAGCCTCCTGAGAGGATTTAAAGGCGCAGGAGGCCGCGCTCGGCTCTCTGAGGCGCGGGTGAGGGGTTGGTGAGGGTGTGCGGTGTGTGTGCGCTGCCCCTGAGGCTGCCTCGGCGCGCAGTAAGCGGCTGAACCCGATGGAGATGAGGGCTTATTCCTCCCCTGGGCTAAAGCGGGCAGGGGGCTCTGCCTGGGCCTGCAGCCGTGGGAGCCGGGGGGGTGGGCCTGCTTCCTCAGGGAGCCGCTCTCCGTGAGGAGACCTGCCCCACCTCTTCCCCCTGTGGGCTCACGCAGCTGAAGCCAGCTGGATTTTTGGTTTAACAAACTACATATCTGGGTGCCACGTTCAGCAGCAATGCGTTGTGCTGCGGGGCTGGACGCAATCCGCAGCAGGCCTCAGTGTGGAGGCACTGGAAGGAGGTGAGGAGGCAGCGGTGTGAGAGCTGATGGGCCGTTTCACAGTCTGAATTTCAGGGGATGAAGCTGACTGTCAGCACAGTCTTTTTTTTTTTTTTGTGGCCACATGGCACTGAGGTCTGTTTGCACAGGAGGTGGTTTTGTGCCCTTCTACCTGCTGTTAGGTTGGGTAAATGAGCCAAATCTTAAGGATTTTCTATGGAAATCTGGAATGACTGTAACATGTATGAAGTGAGAGCTGGCCTGCTGTCTTTGCTTATGCATACCCTAGTAGAAATTCAGTTTCTGCAAATAAATAAAATGGTGGGTTGAAAAAACCCCAAACCTTACAAACTGAATAATGGCATAAGAAGTCTTGACTTTGCCATTGCTTTTGAAGTAATGTGCACCTGGCAGCTCATGGAGCTTGTGGTCTGTGTTCCTGTGACTTCAGGCTGAGGCCATCCTTTTTTCATTTGTGTTCGTTTATCTTTTTGCCCTGGCAAGTATTTTGGCTGCTGCCCACTTTTCAGGCTTGTTCTCTTTAAGCATCATTGTCTCATCATCTCTCACCACAGGAAGAGGGCAGGTAGGGAATTGCATTTACTTAATAGGACAACTCTGCAGCTTCCCTTTTTAAGGTGGCTGGGTATACTGAGAATAGGCTATTCTTTGTATGACTGGAGACACTGTTGAAACAGATCAAATACCGTGAAAGGAGTTATCTGGAAGTTCATTATCAGTTCTTACAGATATGCAAGTCAAGATTCATGGGCTTCTCTTATTTTAGTGCCTTACTGCTTGAATTACAGTGGTGAGAAGTTGGGAGGAGTCTTGCTGGCACAGGCAGGAAATGGTTAAGAGCCTCTCATATCACCTGGGAAAGCAATTCTTTGATTTTTCAGAGGGCGCTAACATGCTGCAGTTCATAGGAAACAAAGGAAAGGGGATCAAGTATAAAAGTTGTTCTTGGATTTTATTTTTAGTGGCAGAACTTGTGAGGGCTGGATATTGATGTCTGCTGAAAAATAGGGAATTTTGAATTAAAAAGAATTTTTGTCTTCTTATCTTCGTTCAGAAAATGATCTGTGAGGTAAGTCTTGATTCTAACTGGTGAATTTTGATAGCTTCTTTTTAGATTGAGAGGTAAGAAAAACCTTTCTATTACTGACCCATTTTAAAACAGCGAATTCTTTGCTTAAGTTGTTACTTGGGCAGGGAGCACAGGCAGAAGTGTGAGTCAACAACTGTAAAAAGCCCACAACGCTTTCCTGTATTGTCTGCATTCAAATTGCTTGCTTTAATTTCTGAGCTTAAGTATAGAAATTCAGGAACTGGGAGAAACATAATGAGTCAGGGGAATTTGTGATTAAGAGCTGCAGTAAATATTTCAGCAATGACAGGAGACATTCAAATTGTAGTAGTGTCTATGTTAATGTACTTTTTCAGTTGATGCTTCAAGCATCTTCTATTGGTGGCTCTTAAAGTACTTCCCAAGCATCATTTCTTTAAACCACGCTGCACTCCCAAGGGTTTTGTATTTCCAGCTCGCATAGGGACTTTGCTAGCAGATGGTACAATTGCTGCCGCTGTGCACGTGCTGATCTTTAAGGGCAGGCTGCTTTTGGGGGCATAAAAGAGGGGTTTCACAATTGCCATTAATTCCTAGCCTGTCTGCAGCTGAGACTAAGGAGGTCTCACCTTAGAAAGCACTGTTGGCTTTTTTTGTGTGTGTGTGAAAACAGATGCTTTTTCACTTGAGTGTGGCTGATGGAAGTGTGATTGGATAGTTGTAGCTCATGCACAGTTGTCACTGAGAGCAAGTGCCATGTGAAGGGAAATCTTTATATCCTGTGGAGAGCCCTGCAAACCATCCATTCACCTTGGAAATGCCAAACTGAAAGTAAATTGTACTCTCACTCTTGGGAAGGTTAATTGCAGCTTGTTCATTGAGGTATTTCTCTGTGTCTGTCTAATGTACTGAATTCTGGTGGATTTATTGAGCTTTTAGGGGAGAGTGCTGATTCCATTTTTTTCACTTTGTACTTTTCAGTTAATACTGTAAGTGGTATCCAATGTGTGGGTTATTTTCCATTTCAATAAAATGTGCAATGCAGTGGTGTAGCACTGCCCATCTGGTGCTGCGATGTAGATAAGCATCAGTCCTCGCAAGAGTCGTCTTGCCAGTTCTTCTTGCTGTTCTCAGTTTTGCTCAGGCACTGGTTTCTCATTGTCAAGAAGGGAGAAGACTATAATCCAGTCAGAGCTGGTGGATGTCAGTTCTTCCATCTTGGACATGAACATGCTAAAAGGCAGAGTCAGGACGTTTGGTTCCTGCAAGTTATATTCCTCATCGCTGCGTTTCTGTCCCCCTCATCAAACAAAGCTTTTACCATCTTTCTGTTGGTTTTCATAAGGTGCAGGAGAAGCTGTGAACGTTCACAGCTTCTGAACTCTGTTCCCAGATTCTGGCTGGACAGGAATCGTTTATCACCCCGCCCTATTTTGGATTAATGTGTTATTTGTTAAGGTTATGACATGCTCTGATCTATCGCATTTTGCTGCATCTGGGTCTTGAGCTTAGATCCCTCTGGCAAGTGCAGAAATAAATCACGGGAGCTCAGTGATGGAAACTCTATCTTGAAACGTTGCACATGATTCCCAGTTAAATGTTGTTACTAGCAGGGATCTAGAGAGTGGATTGCTTTTGCATTTAAACAAAAGATTGTTAACCCAGATTGTCTTATTCTGCAGGATGTCCCTTATTTGAAAAAGTTATTTTTCTCCAAACTTCACTGTTAAGTGCTTTCGCTTATTTTGTCAGTATCTGACATATCATTTATCTTACAGTGTGAAAATGTTTTCTATTTCTTCACCAGTGCTATTGATTAAAATGCAGTTTACATTGCTTGGGAGAATTTGATATTCAAAAAATGTCTTTTTGCTGTGAGTCAGAATGTACTTTTCCATGGAATAAAAATTCTGGAAAGGAAAAAAAATGCTATTGGAAATGCTGAACAAATTACATTGTCGTTTCAACCAGGTTATACAAGAAAAAAGAAAGAACTTCAAAGTAAAAATGAAGGGCTCTGGTGTTTTAGTCATATTTTGAGAAAATTATTACATTCTTCTGCAGTTGTTCAATTTTATCTGTTCAGCGTTTTCCATATGAAACTCTTTGAGAATGTTCTGTTCTGGCCCTAACTCCAAGTTCCTGTTTAATTCAATTGGCCGTTTCAAATTACCTATTAAGAATGAGTTATGAAGCTTTTTTCTCCTTTGTTTTCAGCCATTGGTGTTTCTTCTAGAACTAATAGAAGGGGTTGTTTCCACTATTGTATAGTAGTTTGTAGCTTTCATGCTCTAACTGCTGTATCCAATGGTGCAATTATTTACAGTAAATCTTGGGTTTTGAAGAAAACTGGACAGGAAAGACCTTTGGAATGTAACAGGTTAAAATATAATTTTGCTGTTAGCTGTGTTGCAACTTGCAGATTACAGATCAAAAAAATACTGGAATAATTACTGCTGTTTTGGATGCCTTCACATGATGCTTTCCTTGTCAATATTACTGTGGTCACATTACACCATACTATGACGGTCATTTTTTGGTTTTTCCTTTCCCCTTAATTGAAAACACTTTTCTATGCTAAATAAAAAGGACCTGAACTCTGCTTATTGTGCACGGAGGTGTTGCCTAAATTATAGAGGAAATGCACTCTGTGGCAGGATCTGTCTTTCACTCTAAGAAAATATTCCCTGGGGACAAGGGGGGTACCCTGGGGATGATGGGATTTGGGCTCTGGATATGCACACAGTTTTGGTTAGAAGTTCAGAAAGATAGAAATTCCATCCTATGCGTTTCCAGCATCGTAATATTCTTATTGTTAGTGAATTTTTCTTGGTGTGCACCTGTCTACAACTTAATTAAGCCCATTCGAGGGCTGGAGCACCTCTCCTATGAGGAGAGGCTGAGAGAGTTGGGGCTGTTCAGCCTGGAGAAGAGAAGGCTCCGGGGAGATCTTATTGTGGCCTTCCAGTACCTAAAGGGGGCCTACAGGAGAGCTGGGGAAGGACTTTTTACTAGGGCATGGAGTGATAGGATGAGGGGGAATGGCTTTAAACTGAAAGAGGGCAGGTTTAGATTAAACATTAGGAAGAAGTTTTTCACTTTAAGGGTAGTAAGGCACTGGCCCAGGTTGTTGAGGCCCTGTCCCTGGAGGCGTTCAAGGCCAGGCTGGACATGGCCTTGGGCAACCTGGGCTGGTGGGAGGTGTCCCTGCCTATGGCAGGGGGGTTGGAACTCAATGATCTTCAAGGTCCTTTCCAACCTAAACTATTCTATGATTATTCCTTGCCCTAACCATTGCGGTCACAAAGAGCAGGCATTGTAGTGTCTCACTGCAGTTGTCCCTTCTCTGTACTAACCAGTACTTTCATTTTACCACAGATCATTTTCTAGCCATTGAATCTTTCCTTTGGATTCTCTCCAGTTGGCGTATTATCTTTCCTGAAGTGTGTTGCCCCGAAACGTACAAGACTTCAGCAGAAGCTTCATCAGAGCCAACTGGAGGGAGAGGACTCCTCAACTGGTCTCAATGGTGTCAGAAAGATGAATTTCCTCCTGAGCTTTTCTTCCCCACTCTGAGTTGTCTCAAGTACTTGTTCTCAACTCTGCTGATGTCCATATGATTTGGTAACTAACTCATCTGTTCTCTGCCTCAACTTCCCTACAATTTGAAAAGAAAAACTTCCATATATATTTTACCTCCTGTTTAGCTACTTGAAATTTTTGGATGAGGGGCACATACAAAGTGGAAAATAATCAGTATGTTTGCAAGCCAATTTTAGAGCTCAGCAGAAGCAAAGAAGGGGGCAAGGTATTTTATAAAATCCTGGAAGGTACAGGCAAATGGAACTTTTCAGTATAAACTAGAACTTTATTTTGGAATTCCTTAAGGAGAGATTGGAAGTCTGCCACACTGTAATAGTCTTATTGTAGGAAACCAAGAGTGCCTCAGTCTCTTCTTGACCTATATAGTTCACAGATACTAACTAGGTTGTGCAAGTCTGAGCTGTTAATTTTATACAGTAAAAACAAGACGATGAATTTACAGGCTGATTTCCTGTGCCCAGAAATAAACATGAGAACTGCATAGTGTAGATTCATGCTATCATTTAACCCCAACTTTCAACATTTTTTTTGAATAGTATCCACAGAACCCTCATGGCTGTGGAAATAGCACACGTCTCATCAATTTTCGTGATGGCATGCAGTCACTCGCATTTAGAATGGAAGATTTGGCAAGGAATTTTCTGTAGACTTCTGCAAAATTAAATTCATTTCACTTCAAGAGCTCCACTGGAAAAAATTGTGTTCTAAATAGCTTTCGTCATTGTGAGTTAGTGTGCCCAAAAGGACAGGGTAAATCCTGCTTCATTTCACTGCATATATTCTTGGCGTGTGTATAATTTCAGGGAGTTAAGATGTAATTTTGTGAAGAAACTTAATAGGTTAGGTGCTCAGGGAGCCATAACTGATGGAAAAGAATTGAGTCGGATTTGATATCATAAGGTTTTGCTGCGTGATGTAGCTCTCTACTGTGTTTTGCAAGTGGAGCCTCCACTGATGCATTTGGTGTTGGTACATACCACAGAGACCTTTACTGTGAAAGGGAATTTTGCTTTGGTATGTAAAAGGCATGAGGAATGTCATATTTCTCATGGCGTTATTCAAAAACCAGGTCTTGCTTTTATGAAACTGTGAACATTCATCCATTGCAGTGTCTTGTTGCAAGAGACTGCTGAATTGCGTGGACACGGGTGGTTGTATGGAGCACGAGGGCTGGATTGGAGGTTCCCTAGGTGTCCTCAGCCGTAGTCAGAGGCAGGCCCCTGAGTCTTGTAATGTGAGGTCTGAATGATGTTCTTTCTAGTCCTGTAGGAACCCAGTGGTTGCCAAAGTCTGAGAGGAAAGACAGGAATGACATTTTGGAGCAACTGATTTTTTTTTTTAAGGAGTAAACGAAATGTTTTGTTTCAACATCCTTTCTTATAGTCTTGGACACAAAAATGCATCTTTAAAGGTGACTTTATTCTGCAAGTGTGGACTCATCCTACTTTGGAATCTAGCCAAGAAAATGTTACTGAATTTCCAGCCCTAAATGTAATGCATGTTTGATTTCAGGTGTGGCTGTCCTCATAAACTAAAAAATATGTCCATCCGAGGCCTGAAGAAGAAACAACCAAAGACTTTTAAAGTCAAGATTATAACAGTGGATGCTGAAATGGAGTTCAGCTGTGAGGTAAGAGTCCTCAGCAGAATGCTAGAAAGATGGAGACTGACCTTTGTATTAGCAAGACATAAATTTGAAAAGTTCAGATTATCATTTCATGGATGGTCTTAAAACCGATCTATTATTTTTATAAACAATGGATTACTTAGACTCAGTTACATTCTTCTGTTAAACAACTCTGTTCAGAATTTAAAGCTATTCCCATGAAATCCATTTGATTGTGACACAGCTAAATTAGCAGCAGGCCTCCTTTCTTCATAAGCGTTCCAGCACATGATGCAGGGCTTCTTTGTAAGGGTACCTGCTTCTCCATGAAATTCTTGGTTTTTTTGTAAGTGATACGTGTCTTTAAGACACTGCTGGCTTGGATAAAGAAGTCTGGTCAGAGCTGTTCCTGAGATGTTGCTTATAAAATAATTTATAAAATGGTACTTTTGTGCTCAGTTGATCTGGGACATTCTTTTCAAATGTGGTTTGCCATTTGTAAGCTCCAGTTTAATTCTTTAGCTATAATGGCTGGTTTACATCTCTGGCCAGAAGAGAAAAATGATCAAATGAAAAAGCTAGCTTTTCTTCTCTTAGTTAGGGCCATCTAGTAAATTCGCTAGAGAAATCATGACTGCAGAAAGAATATGGAAGAAAATGAATATAGCAAGTGATCAATTGCTAAATGAATTGGATTGCACTATTGATGGGACAGAACTGTGCCTGATTAATTCCTAATCATCCAGCAAAAGCAAAGAAAGACATACAGTTATTTTGAAAAGAGAAGTTAGAAAACTGAAGTCCAATGGGACCGGCAATTCTACTGAGACTTGACTGTCTTGCGGGCATTTAGTATTTCATTTACTAGGTCCCTCAGAAACAGAATAGATTAGTCACAAGCAGCCACAATGGTCTAGAATACTTGCAGGCAGAGTTGTGAAAACAAAGGATTTGAAAATTTGATTCAGACATCAGAGTCCTTGTTATCAATCCAGCTTGATGTATTCCTTCCTTTGCTATCTCTCCGTTCTTCCCAGATATTGCTCTTTTGCTGGGCTGAATTCCTGCTTTCCATCTAAATATTGCCTAAAAGTTCTTTTGTTTGCCATAAAGTTTTTAGTGGCTGACCCATGCAATTAGATAATATAATCTTTTTAACATGTAGCCAAACAGAAAAAACAGATGTGCTGCCTCTTCAGTGAAGAAAATGAGATGTCATATATGTGTGAATTTTGGGAGCTTTAATCAAAGTTTCTGTTCTCTATGGAACCAGGCTAGTAAATTACTCTAGAAGACAGGCTCCTGTTTAAATCAGAGTAGCATAAAGGCTTGGCTTGGTGCCACTGAAATAGCTGAGGTTTATGGAAGATGGATTTGCTTTGATTGTTTGGCATTTCTGCACTGTGCCCTGACACTCCTTTGATTTCCCCTGGCCTTCTCTGTCTCTCCAATTTGTATAAACGATTGAAAAAGATTTTTACAAATACTAACAAAGCCTTGCCATGCCCTAGGAAATCAATAGCACAATCCTCATTCCCTGTGCTCATGAAGTGCATGATGCTGTGGTTAAATGACTACAGCTGCTCAGTGAATGTTCCTCTGGAGAAGAGGAAGAGGAGGTAGAGCACTGTTACTATTGCACCTTTGCTGTAGGCAGCACTACGCATATTTCATTTGAAAGCTAAAGCTGAAGTAAGAGTTCATAGGAGAAAGGCAAATGGTAGCCTGGTTTGCTTGACTAAAATGTAGCAAATTCATTCAAGACACACCTGTTTTTCTTAATTTTCTTTTTCTTTTAGATGAAGTGGAAGGGAAAGGACTTGTTTGATCTGGTGTGCCGAGCACTTGGTTTAAGGGAGACTTGGTTCTTTGGCTTGCAGTACACAATAAAAGGAATGTGCACCTGGTTAAAGATGGACAAAAAGGTACAGGAAACAAAATATCAGCATGGCAATTTTCTACTTATAAAAAGATTTCCTTTTTTAGCACAGGACCTAAAGGAATGTGTTACATGACAACTCATAATTTTAGATGCTATCATTTTTTTAAGACTAAAGGTCGTGTGTTATTTGGTCTGGTTGCTTCTATCACATTTGGCCTGAGATACCCACCAATCACCACAATATGCACTGATTGCGATTAGATTAAAGCTCAGCATAGCCTTTCCAGATTCTAAAATCTGGAAAGGCTGCTTTAAATAGGTTATCGGCTGCTTTTGGATTTTCCTCTGGAATACTATTTTGAGACACTTGTGTACTATTTCTGCTGATGATTTTATTTTATCTTTAAACAGGTTTTAGATCAAGAAATCCCCAAAGAAGATCCAATTAGCTTTCATTTTTTGGCTAAATTCTACCCAGAGAAGGTAGAAGAGGAACTATTGCAGGAAATTACCCAGCATTTATTCTTCCTTCAGGTGAGGAACAGTTTTTAACCATGAATTCCTTCTGTATTTATGCCAGTCCTTTTGCTTTGTCTTTGATCTTGTTGGCAGTTGTTAGTATCAGAAGGATTCTGCTGGCTTCAGCTGTATCAGTGTCTCTGTAAAGATCTCATTTTTATGAACTACAAACATATCTCCTGACTACTGTGGTTTTGTGTACTGGTAAGCTGAATGTTGTTTGCCTTCTGCAGGTTTTTGTTCTCTCGATGGCTTCTCTTACTGTTTGTGCTAGGAGTGGGAGTTAAATTTCTGAGACCTGTAGTTTCACGTAAAATGACTTTTACACCTAGCAGTTTGGGTGATAATTCCACATCTTGGTATTCCAGACTTGTTTTGCTCCTATAGTATGTCTTGGAAAAAAAAAAATCCATGCAAGGCTGGTACTGCTTGCAGAACGGTGAGGCTTTTGCCCTAACTGGTCAGTACTGAGAAGTATAAAGTGAAGCCATTGTTTTTATCAGCTTCAGAAGTTACTTTGAGGACTGTGTCATCTGGTCTGCTCTGGCTGCAGCTAAGTTGGATGAAGAGAGTCTCAACAGGTCCTTGTCATTGTTATCTTAGACCTGCTGGTATAAACTCTTGTGTAATCATTCCCTAACCTAGTTCTTTCAAAATGAGCAGAATTAGAAGAGACCTGTTATTAGATGTACGCACTGTGTGGGGGAGTGACTACACAAGCAATTATGGTGGCAGTTGTGAAGGTGGAGAAGAGGGAAGGAATGGTGATAAGCAGTCGGGGACAATAAGCTTTTTCACCCATATCAGCTGCAGAGGGAACAAGACCTGTGACTACAGCCTATCCCTGAAACTAAAACTTGTGAGTTCCTAAAAATAGACCAGGTGTTTACTGGGAGATCTTGTGTGTGACTGTAGAAGGCACAATCACTAGAAAACAAGAACTCCCTAACCTGTCCTCCTTAAATGTTCATTTTGGATTGTAGGGAAAAAAGATCATAGAATTTGATAGCCATTCTGAAATAAAGGTTTGTTCATCTAGCAAGTTTCAAAAGGAGTGGAGCAGCATACACAGCTATGACTCAAACAGAAGATTCACCACAATGTGTGGTCTTTTTAAAGATGAAGTCTGGAGGCATCATCATATTGTCCGATAGTGCCTGGATGAGAAGTGCTGTTCCCTTGGTATGGTGTTGGTATTCTTCTGAAATGCCTGGACTTGCACACACTGACTTCTGCCAGTCAAATTAGCCAGCTTGAGTTGTCTTCCCTACCCCATTGAACTGGGTGCCTGCTACTCGTGCTGGCAGAATAAATCCCCAGTCCTGATGAATCTTCGTTACAGATAACAGAACCCATTTCAGCTTTGCCATAGGGGCAGCTGCTGAGGAGCTGCAGGACAGCAGTACTGTGCTCAAGAGCAGAGTTATTAGCTGTGTGAACACAGCTTGGTCTGTACACCATGGTGGTTCTTACAAATTTCCGTGAGATGGAAGCCAGTAAAAGTAATAAAGTTAACCCCACGCATGCATTGATGCTAGTAGCTTTGCTTCATTATCAAAATAAAGATGCATCGACCAGGAAAAGCCGTGCTGCGGCTCCATAGCTGCAGCAGCAGGCTGTAGCTGTAGCGATAGGTATACAAGTGTTGGGTTTTGGATAGTCACTTGTTGGTCAGCTGTTTGTTCCAATGTCTGCGACATCCAGCTTCTCTGCTGAGTTGCTGTGGAGTCCTCTGCAAATTACAGCCTTCTGGTGGGTTGCTTTCTTCTGGTAGCTTTCGGCAGTATGTGTCTGTGCAAGTAGATTGAGTGTATGGAATACATTCAGTCTGCATCTGTAAATAAACACAGTAAATACACTTGTTCCCTGAGGAGGATGTGTTAATGAAGTAAAGAGACAATGCTGTTGTTCCAAGGGTTAATAGACTAACTAGAACTTCATCCAGAACCCTTAACCGCTTGGCAATTTGTTTCTTAAGCTAATTTTGGAAAGGAATGAGAGGGGAGAACTCTTTTCCTAGTCTTTTAATCCTGATTTTTTCACTTTTTTCTTTTCTCCTTGAGCCTGCCTTGACTAGCAGATATGCAATTAGCAAATTCTTCTCATTCCGAAGTAGAAAAACAAGACTGAAACAAATTTGAACTTGCAAAGTTTCCTGACTGTAAGAACTTAAGATCACACCTGGATGCTAATAGGAAAAACATGTACAGACATCTGGATGCCTACAGATTTCAGCTCTACTGACTTATTCAGACCTTTGCAAATTAATGTGACATAGCAGCTTTTTGCAAAATGTGTGAATAAACGTAAATGACTAAAGCTAAATGTTTTCTGTTTAAATATTAGGTAATTTGCTCCTTCATAAAGAAGTATAACAAAATGTCCTTGTAAGAACTGATCAGAAAAAAACCCAGACACTTACGGGGGACTTATCTTAAGTTCTAAATTCTGAAATGTATGATTTGCACCATGGAGTATGAAAGCGGGAGCTTTCCAATTTGGAAGAAAAGTCTTTTCAGTCTTTTCATTCTTTCCATTTTAACAGCTTAGAAAGAATTTTCCCTGTACTATAACTGAGGTTCATATATTGTGCTCACCAGAGACTAAATTTAAAAGAAAAACTTTCTTTATGGTTCATTTCAGTTCACAGTACCTACAGTGCCAAAATGTATTTGTAAAGATAGCTCAGTGCTATCTCAAGTGATTTTTCATTTTGGAAATGTTTAAGACTGTGCATTATGCAAAATTTTCTTGCCTTGTGCTTGTTAGTAGGCTAAATACATTACACCTGAGGGGAGGATTTGTGAAGAATAATTTCCCCTTGCCTCTTTAGGTTTTCAAGTAAGAACTACCCAACTGATTTAAAATTAAGCAACATCCTCCAAGATCAGAGGTGTAATAGTTTGTTAGCACCATAGATTATTAAAGTGAAAAGAACGTTAAAAGACTCTTTACTGTTTATACTAGGCTTTTATTTTTAAGCCCCTATGTTTTTTGTGTGCATAGACCACTGTAATTGAATAAATTAAGTGCTCTAATAGTCAGCTTCCCTTTGTGGGATCTTCTTTATTCTCTCATTCTGGAAAGCTTGAGAACATAGTATTATGGTTTTCAGTATGTCTCTGTCCTTGGCAATATTAGTCAGCTGGACAGCCCTGAGCAGTTTCGTCTAGTTGGACCTCCTTTGACTAGATGACCTCCAGAGGTCCCTTCCAACCTAAATTTTGATGTTTTAGATGTTGTAAAGCTAACTTTTCCAAAGCAGGAAGGAAAAAGAAGAATTGCTAAAAGGAATGAAGTGCAGACAATAAAATTTGCGTTTTATAACACATTCTCTTTCAGGACTCCTTATATAAATGTGTGGAGATAGCCAACTGGCATTTCTATGAACTTAGAATTAAGACACTAACTTTTAAGAGTTGTTTTTTTTTTCATTAAATGTAATGCTAAGTAAAGGCTTCCTGTGTTTCTGAATGCCTTTTTATTGTTGTTGTTATTAACTCATAATGGTAATGCTTGGTGCCAAGTTACAGTCCAGGCATGTCTAGTTTCATTTCAAGCCTGACATAAGTCCTGACTTTGAGCTTCTTTAACTTGCCCCTTTTTTCTCTTTGATTTAGGTTAAGAAACAAATACTGGATGAGGAAATCTATTGTTCTCCAGAAGCAACAGTTTTACTGGCTTCTTATGCTGTTCAGGCCAAGGTTTGTGCATAGAAGAGCTCTTTTTTTATTGATTTTTCTCTTTTTTTTTTTAATCAATACATAGAGATGTTATGTAAAACACAGCAGTGTTAAAATTTGCTATTAAAGGAGTAGGTCATCCTGGGAAGTACAGGCGCAGCTAGAAAAAGAAGCATGAGATGCCACTACAAGGATTTTGTTATTATATACTATGCTTTCACAACTTAGGGGATTTCTTTGGACCTAATATTTTAATGTAATCTTTCTCCCAGCTAGAATTATTTCCCGTTGTTTTTAAAAAAAGTCCATGGATACAGCAGGTGCTGATACCAGAGCTCATAATGGAAGGACACAATGTTTTTTTTAGTATCTCCCAGAACACAGTTCACTTCGTGCTATGAAGAGCCACGCATACAATAGCAGGAGGTGAACACAAATTCTTAGCAGCTCTGGCCCTCAGCAGCAGCCCATCCTATATGCAGCAGACTATAGTGGTAGGGGAGCTTACACTCCTGAACATAGCCTGTAGTTCAGAGAAGGATATGAAGTCATGGGAGATTCGTTTGTATCTGCAGTTGCTGAGAGCTGCAGTCTAAGGCTGAAGTTCAGGGTTATAGTCTGCCTTCGTGGCTGTATGGGAGCCGCATGCATAGCACAACAGCTGGAAGTAACTTCCATGGACAACAGATGAGGGGAGCGTGTTTATTATGTGTTACCCTGTATACAGGAGAACTAACAAAGTCTGCCTCAAGTGATTGCATTAAACTCAAGTATCTTTTCTTTTCTTGGGACAGTATGGTGACTACGACCCAAATTTTCACGAGCCAGGCTTTCTAGCCCATGATGAACTTTTACCCAAAAGGGTAAGTCTTTATTCTGTGCAAAACCAAATCTTTGAATCTACTCTTTGCAGCACAGATACTGCTGTGGGATTAACCAGAGCATTAGAAACTATTTGTGTTTGCCCTGAACTTGGCAAAGTGACCGAGCTGTGAACTGCATTGCTGCATTCACGTTGCTTGGGAGAGGCAGCACATGTATTTGTATCTTCAAAGGAAACCAAACTCCTTCCTTTGTCTGTAGGTCCTCAGGCAGTATCAGCTGACAGCAGAGATGTGGGAAGAAAAGATTACAGCTTGGTATGCTGAGCACAGGGGTATCGCCAGGTATGGAAATAATTTCATTCTTTGGAAATCCCGTACATTTCAGTAACTGGTTATTTGCTGTCTTCAGTGAAATTTGGCTTTTGTAAAATGAGCAAAGAAATACTACTTTCCAAGCTGTGATGCTAGTAGGCCTTCATAACTTTATATATATATACAAATTTATAACTAAGGATAAAAAGGTCCACTCATCTAGGGTAAAGAGAGTCTTGTGTAGAGCTCCAAGTGCTTTAAACTGGACTTGCTTTGAAGTGAACAGAGAAGCCAAGGACTCTTGCGGAGTTTCGTGACGTAACATATCTAAAATATGAGTCCTGTCTCATCAGAGTCCGTGTATGCCAGCAGAGAGGAATTCCTGCAGAAAGTTTGAGCTGTGTTGGATTTGCGGTTTGCCCCAAGAGATTAGTCTTTTCATTTAAGGTTGTTAGCTACCTGGGGTTGCTGCTGTGTCTGCCCTTTCTGGAGCCATATCGCACCACTCTCCTTGTGAAAATCATGGCTCAAAAGGGTGTCACCATACTTAGCAAGGAACCAAAACAGTGAAGACATGGCATCGTAGTTCCAGGATTGAGTTTTGATGCTTGTCCGTGTGGACATTCAGCTACTTCTAACATGTGCCGCATGTCTGGAAATTCAATTAACAGGAAGTGGGAGCTGTTGGCACCCGGAGGCAGCCTTTCCTAATATTTCTGTTCAATTTCTCTTTGGTTGGTCTAGATGCTTCTTAGCACTATTTTTACTGCATATTTTCCTCAAAACTTGTTGATGCCTCACCTTGAAGGGAGAAGAACGGTGGGTGGAGAGATTCTCACCCTTCTTTGGCCTCTGCCCAAAGCTCTGTTTAGAACTTGGTCAGAACTCCTTTCTCCATGAACTCTATTTCCTGAAGGAAATATCCTCATGTCATGGAAAACAATGGTAGGATAGGTCTCCAAGATGAAATAATGATGGAGTGGCAAAACTAACACAAGGATAAGACTGGACTTGAATTTTAATAAAGATTGCACCGTACATGATTCAAAATAGGTGCAGCTTTACTGTCTTTATTCTGTAGAAATGCTGTTTTTATTATCCTTTTTCTATTGTTGAGAGTAAAATGGCAAAATTAAAGAAAGTACAAAGAATCTGTTCTTTTCTAAGAGGGAAACGTAGAGTCAGATAGGACAGAAAGATTGGAAAGGAATCTCTTGAGTATAATCATGGTCTTATTCTCTAGGGATGAAGCTGAGATGAACTACCTGAAAATTGCCCAAGACTTGGAAATGTATGGTGTCAATTATTTTCCGATTGCTGTAAGTGCTTTATTTTAGCAATTTTCAATTGCTGTAGGTGATGGTACTGTCCTTTTTTAAAATCCTCCAGGGAGTCTGGAACTAGGACTCCTGACTTTTGCTTTACTCTGCTGATGGTGGGATGTGTACTGATTGTCCTGACTTGGTTGACTTGCCTGCTAAATGAGTAGGTGAATAAAACAGTTAAGATTAATGTTTTACAATCTGACAAAGGTCTTGAGTAGCTCTGGGTATGTAATAGGAAGGAGGAGAGAAAATCGAAAAGTTTGAGCTGCTATAGTCAACATAGAGGACTGGGTTTATTAGCTGGCAGTGACAACATTCATAATTTGTGGAAATATCAATTTCTGAAAAATACGGATAAATATCAATGTATTAGAATAAGTGCATTTCTTGTCTGTATTTTTTTAGTATCACCATAAATGGCTTTTACTGCTATCTATTGTTTTTTAGCAAAATAAAAACCACACAGATCTCCTACTTGGAGTTGATGCCAAAGGTATTCATATCTACAGCATTAACAACAGGTTCTCTCCAAATAAGTCGTTTGAGTGGAGTGCTATTAGAAACATTTCCTATAGTGAGAAAGAGGTATGATGGCTTTGATATATTATTCTTTTTATATGGGCATGGGTGTGGACTGGGATTCTTGGAACAGGCTGAAAGCTATCTCTGTTTAAATAATTTGGGGGAGAAGGGGAAAATCCTAGGGAGCTTTGTTACAAAACTAAAAATAACAGACCTGCCTTTCAGATGTGCTGCATAACCTCGGTTCCCCTAGGAGCCAGAGGCTGCTCTGAGCTCTCCAGACTTGTGGAGCCTACTGTTCTGGTTCCTTCCCTGCTGCTTGTCCTTTGCAAAACAAGTGTGTTGATCTCTGAAAAAGATATTATGAATGCCACTGTGACTAGCTGCTTCAGTTATCTTAGCAGGAATTAGATGATTTGTAAAGACTTAACGCCATTTTTATATGCAGAAGCTGTCCTTGTAGATGAGGTTTGAAGCACACTGGCAAGAGGAGACATGTAGGGAGATGTACATGTTTTCTGCCTGAATTCTGCCAGTTTCAGTCGTGCATGATTTCAGCCTTCAGCACAACCCTACCATTGCAATTTCACTGGGATTTCAGAGGCCATCTTTTACTTGCAGAAAGTACAGTGGGGAGTGGATAAAATTTAGTCTCATCACAAATCATGTGGCTACATGGAAGGCTATAATCAGAAAAACAAAACCAGAAAAACTACATTGGTACTAGAATACCTGGAATTTGTCAGCCAAAGGATAGCACAGCCTGTTCCATTTTCTGTGGGCCTTCTGAAAAACATTGAGGCTGAGATTTGCTGTCCAGACACTAAAGCAGGCAGGGCAGTCTACAGTTCTGCCTCCAAAAAGTTTTTGGTCCTTGCATGACATCAGAACTTCTCTGGTCTGAATAAACTGCTTTAACGCCCTATTGTTGGCAAATTGAGCAGCCTTATATTAAAGCTCCACTATATTCAGCAACACCTTCACAGCCCTGCTTCTCGCAAGGCAATGTATTCAACCAGTTGTTACCTACAGGGTGAAACAAGCTGTAGGACATTATGATCTTGGTGACTCAGATGGCCTGAAATTGTACATTGCATTGTAAATGAATTATAGGAATAGAGTGCTAGCTAACCCATGAGTCACAGAAAACAGGCTCTTAAAGAATGGAGGCATATTTTGTTACACAGCCAAACCAAGCACAACATATGAAGTGAAGCAGTGTGTACTGACCTGGCAGCATGAAAGCCCTTCATCTCCTCTGGAAACAGCTTGGGAGATAGGACTGAAAACCTGAGAGAGCAGGAGCTGCAGGACTTTTATCTGATGGTCAGAAGAATAAGTCCTTCAGGCCCTTGATACATTTTGTTTACACCTGCAATGATTGGTGTTTGACATCTCCCTGACTTTAAGAATATGACTACTTCTGGGGATTAGTAATGTGTTCTGTTTTCCTGATAACCAGTGCTTGTTCCAGTGCTCTTAGTAGAGTTTGCAATGCACAGGTGGTATTATGAAAACCGCCATCCAAATTGGCACTGGGGTGGATCTGTGGAAGGCTTTATGTTCTAACAGTCTGCTATGGGAGCAGGTGAGGAACCTGTGTAACAGCAGCCCTGGTTCTGATTCTTTTGAGCAAAACATTTTTGCATCACTCTCGCCACATTTGTGGCATAAATCACTGCTTCCCTGGAGAGAAGTGGAGATGGGCTAAAGTTTGCATTAGTGTTAATAGTTTCAGCTTTGTTTTTCCTCCTTCTCACTGTTTCCTTTCTTTTTTTCTTTTTGCCTGTATAGTTAACTATTAAACCTCTTGACAAAAAAGCAGAAGTCTTCAAGTTCTTTTCCTCTCAACTGAAAGTGAACAAATTGGTGAGTGTCCACCTTTCCTTCTGTAAAACTGAGCCTGGTAATACTGACTGATACCTGAGTGAGAAATATTGTTTGGAAAACCTATGGAGAGGTTAGGGAGCATTGAATGTCAGTGTGTGTTTTCCTGAGAATTGTTCTCTCTGGGCAGTCAGAGTGCATATGTTTGTCCTCTCTGGGATGGGGAGACAAGGGGTGGAAAGCGAGATGTGAAAGAAGGCCCAAACACAAAGGGAAATCAGATGCTTGAAGGAGAGGATGTAGCGTATTGAAAGGTGCAAAGCTGCTGCAGCGTCTGCCTGTCTGGCTGCTGTGGGTTCTTAATCAGCTGCTGCCTCTCCTTTTCTGGGAAAAGCAACAAGGAAGGGACCTAATCAACTGGCTAATTGTATCATCATTGATTGCTTCCTAATACACAACCATAGGGGCTGGGTCACTTCTCAGTGAGCTCGTGGAGGGGCCATCACAGGTGACCATTCCCACAGCTACATCTTGTGTACTCTTGACCTAGATCTATTGTCTGTTCTTATTCAGGAAAATGGAACCAGAGTGGGATGAAGGACAGAAGGAACCCCTCATCCTGTTATGAACTTTTCTAAACTACTATGTACCTGGGTATGAGCCTGCCCAAGGTGCTGATTTTCTTGGGAGGGAGGCAACTGCCAGTGCTTGTGCTGGAGTCGGAATCGTCAGCTTCTGCCCTGTGAGGCCGGTGTAGGGCTGTTGTCTCTCTGGCTGGGGCACAAGTACATCAAAAATGCATTTGCTTTGCTTTTTCCTATGCAGATTTTGCAGTTGTGCATTGGAAACCACGACCTATTTATGAGGAGAAGAAAAGTGGACTCAATAGAGATCCAGCAAATGAAAGCACAAGCCAGGGAAGAAAAAGCTAGAAAAAAGGTAGATTCTTTCTGCTCCTCTGTTGTTGAAAACAGTGATTATTATTCCAGCTGGTGCCCTTGCTGTCCATGCATTGCATTGATATGTGTGTGGGAGGTGAGAAAGTGCAGCAGGATTGAATGTGGGAACAGCTTTAGTGTGTATGCAGCATCTGAGGATGTAAGTGATGTTTGTGAAACTGAACAGGTGATCGCAAAGATTCAGGGTACATAACAGATCAATTCAAGTGTTCTTCCAGCAGTCTGAAATAACCAGTATTACCTGTTAGAGGAGTTCAGTGTGCAAAGTGCGAGCAGCTTCAGCATTGCATCTCTGGTGAATATCAGTCCATCAGCTAGAGAGCAGTCCGTTCTTCATTAGATTCATTTGCTGTGCTGCCTCAGGCCAAGATGAGATTCTGCTGCAAACCCACAAACGTGGTGTTGCTCATTCTATTTCCAGATGGAGAATCAAAGGCTGGCCAGGGAGAAGCAGCTCCGAGAAGAAGCTGAGCGAGCCAAAGAAGAGCTGGAAAGGCGTCTATTCCAGCTGGAAGATGAAGCCAGGCAGGCCAATGAGGCCCTGGTGAGTAGCACATTAGTCTGAATATTCTTGTGCTTAATGGGCTTTCTTGGTTTGGAAGCTGGTTTGGTTTTTTTTTTTTCTTATGACTCCTGTGAGACAACAGGAATTATGTCCCAGACAAGTCTGGAGAGTTTCTGACCGCGGGTGGAGAGGGTATGCTGGAATATGTGGGAAAACTCTGGTCTGCCATAATCTCCATTTGCTGTGAGCCATTAGCTCCCTGTATTTGGTTCACAGTGCTTTCTTCAGGCAAAGAGGGAAGAAAGGAAGCAATCTTGGAGCTGAAATTGGGAGAAAGGGGCACGGTACACTGGCAACTGAAGGGGCCAACTTCAATTTTTGGTCGATGTCTTTGTCCAACTCTAAGCAAATATGTCTCTTTGCTTTGTAGAAGTGAGAGGCAGGAGGAAGTTAGGCAGTTCTGGAGCAGAGGAGGAACACCAGATGCTACCATTATGTTTACTATACTTTTTATTTTAAGGAATAATATTTTTATCACTTGATCATTTGGGAAAAGATGTTCTTTTCCTGACTGTCTGCAGAGGTGGTTTTGTAGATGCTAGACAGGATAACTAAGGAATTGTTTCTTCTTAGCTCCGATCCCAGGAAGCAGCAGAGTTGCTGGCTGAGAAAGCTCAGATTGCAGAAGAAGAGGCAAAATTGCTGGCCCAGAATGCTGCAGAAGCTGAGCAAGAGCGACAGAGGCTGGAGATCACAGCTCTGAAAACCAAGGAGGAGAAACGCCTGATGGAGCAGAAGATGCGGGAGGCAGAGCTGATAGCAGTGAAGCTGGTGAAGGAGTCTGACCGAAGGTTAGATTTGCTTGAGCAGAGTTGTGTGGTCTCGAGTGGGATGCCTGGGTGGAGAGAAGGCTGCTTTTCTCAGAGCAAAGCCCAGGAGGGAGGGATTGTTCCTGAAGCAACACTTCAGAGTGACTAAGCTTGCTTGCATCTTGTTTGTTCCACCTGGTACCAGTGGTTGTGTTGCAGGTCAAGAAGTTTACAGATGATCAGATGCAAAGCTTTAGAGTTCTTTATTATTAAAGATCCAGAATGCAGAAGCATTTTACTATTTGGCGTTATCAAAAGGACACTGGCTACCTAGCTACCTAAATTTACCAGTCCATGTACCTTGTGAGTTATGAGACTGTTTTCATTCAAAGTGATGGAGCAGTACCAAGTGGTGGTCTCTTATATCCCTTTCAGATCTTTGAGAAGTGTAAACCAGGTAAACTTGTGTGGAATATAAACCACTCTCTAAGAGTTTGCATGTTCCGTGACATTGTGCTGCCTGAAGATGCGGAGCAGACCAGTGTTCACTAAGGATGTTTAACCTTAGTATTAAGGGCCTTCTGCTTGTTTTAGGATACTGCCAAAAAGCTTGCCAAAATAAAGAGTAGATATGTTGCACTTCTCCCCACCTCAGGGAGGATCTCTGACAGCCTGGAGAATCTGTATCAGCAGGTCGTAACTGAGCCCATGGAAATTAGGAGTAGGAAAAATATATTAATTCAGCCAGTTTGTGCAGGATTGTCTTTGAAAGCACGTGTCCTGCTGTGACCAGTTAGTTCTCCATGTTACCATCCTACCACGAGTGTCTTTGGGTAAAGGAATCACTCACAGTAGTGGATGTTGTTTCCTGGAAGCTAGGGAGGTGCATAGCTCTGAAATCCATGTGTTGCTCTATTCTGGAAATCATCAACCATTCATGTGAGGATATTTGTCTTACAGAGCCAAGGAAGCAGAG
This sequence comes from Pluvialis apricaria, assembly GCA_017639485.1. Lineage (NCBI taxonomy): Eukaryota > Metazoa > Chordata > Aves > Charadriiformes > Charadriidae > Pluvialis > Pluvialis apricaria. The sequence goes on from CM030024.1 coordinate 7,180,089, forward strand.
CATCTGAAACAAGATCTGCATGAAGCCAGAGAGGCTGAACGGAAAGCGAAGCAGAAACTCTTAGACATAACCAGGCTTAATTATCCTGTAAGTTTCTGCTTTACTGGGCACCACTTCATCTTCAGAGACAGTCAGATGTTGATTGCATTTTTATAGCCCGCATCAAGCTGAGCAGTGGCATGTCTGCATCCAGCTGGGGGACAAACACCTATAGCACCAACTGGTGCTTTAAACACAGTGCAGCTAGAATGGAAGTTATATTTGTTCAGGGCAGCGAGTCAGGATGATAAGGAAGGTGAGACAAAAGTAAAAAACAGGACTAGTGTTGGGACTTAGGGAGCAGAGATTCTTGCCTGTGTTCATGCTTGATACTGACTCTGTGCCATCTCAGTCAGGCAGTGCTTTGTTGTGGTTGTAGGGAGCCAGCTGTGTTGTCCTGGCATGTGAATTGCCTGTGAGTGTCTTTAAGCAAAGCAGATGAAGCTGTCTCTGGCAAGAAGGCAACGCCTTAGCGCTCTGTGCACCAGCTCCCTCTCCTGCTCTCGTCTTGCTGAGAATGGGTTTCCATTCTGTGCTGAAATAGACAGGAACATTGCAGCCAGGATACTTCTCTGCCCTTGGATCTGTGGGTTGTGGACTTCAGCAGTTCATCTGGGGCCACTCAGGTAGAGGGGAAGGGCTGCAGGAGCCTTAGTGTGTCTCAGATTCCATGGGTAGCTTATGAAACGGCACAGCGTGGCATTTTTGCAGAAGCTGGGGAGATAAACCCAAAATCAAACAATCAGATCTTACTGACAGTGCTTGTGTGGCCTCTTTCAGCATATGGTCAAGTACCCGCAATACTCACCAACTGACACCAGAGATACCAACTTTGACAAAGGATCCGTAAAGCTGGATTTGAAGGACATTGACCTCAAGAGACTATCATTTGAGATAGAGAGAGAGAGGTATCAGTATGCTTATGGTGTAAATAAATGAGAATGCTAATCATGGAAAGTACAGAAAGGAAATAAAAAATGAGCTCTGGGAATCATAGTTCATCCTTTTAACAACTCAGGATGGCCTCCTGCTTGTACATACGGCTAGAGGCCTTTTACTGAGTTGGTGTGGATTATGTCTGTGTAAAACTGGTTATTTACACAGAGGAAGAGTGTTCTGGTGACATCAAGCCATAACAAGTCCAGAACCCTTCTGTCTTGGAGAACGTTTTTTTCAGGGGCAAAGTACTTTGCTGGAGTAACAGCATGGTAGAGGGCAGAAGTTTCCCTCTAGTGTTGAAGTATGGTATTGCTTCGGTATAATATACGGAGAGGCTTTTTCTCTCTTGCTCTGGAAGGAAATGCTTGGTAGAAAGTTAATGTGTGAATGCTGAAGGGTGGAAATGAACCCCCTCCTCACTGGGTCAGGGGAGTCGGGCTGACATGTGCCGGGCTTCATTTTGCCTATCAAAAAACCAAAATGAAATAAAGAACTTCCCCTCTCTTCCTTTCACACATACAGTTCTTGAGCTATGTCGTGCCAATAAGCTTTTTGTCTCCAATGTGTGGACTACAGGCTAGACTACTTAGAAAAGAGCAGAAAATTCGAAGATCGTCTGAAAGAACTGAAGTCTGAAATTCATGCTTTGAAACTAGAAGAAAAGCAGTCTGGGCTTTACTCTCATTGGAATGAAGTACTGGGATCCTTGGATCGTTCCTTAGGCAATGTATGTATCCTAAATACCTGCCACTTTTTTCAGCATGAACCATAAAAGAGGATAGTGTGGGTGTGCCAAAGGTAGTTGCTGTATTTCAGTTCAAGGCACGTGCTTTAGTACCCTTGATTGTAAAATATTAAAAGCAAGAACACAGACAAGGAAAATTCATGTCAAAACAAAATATTAAGAAGTTCTTCCCAGTCGGAATTCCAGTAACATAAGCGAAAAAATAATCATCTTATTTTACAGATTATGAAGAGTAAGAGTAAGAGTTTAAGGTCTTGGAGCAAACTATATTGTTGTAACTTAGTAACACATTTGAATGTAGTTCCTCAGAGTTTGCATCACATTCTGATTCATGTACTTTGGGGTTAATAAGTCTTAAAAGTCTTGGTGGTTTTTTTTTAAGGCAGTGAGGAATTAAACCCAGATTTTTGTCATAAATTTCTTGTTATTTATATAAACACTCCAGCCTCTTCCTGAACCACTGCAAGAATAGGGTTGGCTTTGTCTTTCCAGGTTGTTCCACATGTAGCAAAAATGGCTTTGAGTCAACAGTTTTAGGGAGAGAAGGGAGGCTTGGAAAAATTATGAGGGAAGATGACCTTTATTTTCTGACTATGCATCTGATGTTCTTTTTGGCTTAATGAGTGTTGATATAGAGAGGGCATTAAATTTCCATGTGTTCTTTTCTTTTAAAGACCCCATCATGGATGAAAACCTTCGAAACTGGAGATTCATTAGATATAAACCTTCAAAGACCTTTCCCTGCTTACTCGTTAAATACTACAGGCAGCTGGCCTTGTGCCAACAAAATTCAAAACACAGTGCCAGTGGAAAAGTCATCTTTTCAAACAAATTCCTTGGTTGCCAACAGCGTGGGCACAGGAACCAGAAAACAGATTATAAAGGTAATCAGATTTGTAAGTAAATTCCCAAATGTTGACTAAAGGTTTAGAGTTCAGAGAGGTAAAGAATGTCTGGCTTTTAGGGACCTGTTTTGTCCAGCTCTGTCACAGCCTCTGAAATGAGGAGTCAATGCCTGGCTGTTGCATGAGTTTGGAGACCCTGCGTTGGCGTGCCGTTCAGGACTGTTTGGAATTCAGGGCCACTTGGTTTTTCGCACTTAGCGATCTAAGCTGGAATGCAAAGCTGTAAGCCTTGGTAAATGAAACAAGAGAGGCCTGTATGCAGTAGGGAGGATCTGTGTTAAATTTTATTTTTATTAGCCAGGTTTGGAAATAAGAATGTGCTCCCAGGTATAGAAAGCTTAAAACATACTGTGCCTGTCTTCTGGTTTGAAGGGGCAGAGAGTAATATACCAATAAATGCCCGGACTTTCAACAGTTCAGTTCAGATCTCTTTCAATGTGTTCCCTGTCAAAGAGTCCTGAAGAGCTAATGAGCTGGATTTTATGAAAAACAACGTGCTTTTAAATTTCTCTAGAATGGGGAATCTAGTATGAATTCAAGAAGAACCATAAGGTTGTGTGGTCTTGAACGGTGGGAAGGAAATCGGCTTTCTCTAGGCAGTGCTAATTGTGCAAGGTATTAGGAATAAAGAAATCTTGATGTATTTGCTGTTTTGTATGAACGAAACAGGGGGTTTTTAGAATCAGTTAGAGGCTCTAGTATATAGCATTCAAGACCTGAATCTTCAGGGTTGTATGCTTAGAACTAGAAAGAACACAACCGAGTGTAGCAGCAGATGAGGAAGCAGCTCTTTCTAATGTAAGTAACAGAAGCAACTTTTAAGATTAACCTAATCCAAGTAGCAGGGGTGAGGCAAATATGCTCTAATCTTTCCTATTTGATTTGCCTGTAGGTTCAGCAGCATGACTCGGATGTGATCTACATTTGAAGCCTCTCGTTTCCTTAAGACTGATAGAACCTGGCGGCCATCTCTTTGGCCGCTGCAAAATGCACCTACACGAGGACGCTTGCGCAGTTCTGTCTGCTGACAGACATCGGCATGAGAGACATGGTACTATAGTTAAAGTGGTGCCGTTCAGCTTCCAAGCTGATGACATAAGCTGGGAGCGCTAAAACTGCCAGTGTAAAATGGCAAGTGCCTTTGGGTACAATGGTAAACATACAAACCCAGAGGAATGTTGTTTACTACTTATGCACTTTTGAAGAAACACTTTATACTTTGCTAAACCTGCCTCCCCCAGGTGTGTTTTTACACACTGACTTATCAGTATGGTACTCTACTTTTGTAGAAAGGATGCTAGGCAGCAAGGGTCCAGGAGATGTTTGGGATGAGAAAAAAAAAACCATACATGAGCTTGGTGTTTATCTGCACAATAGACTAATTATGGTTTTGGTTCGGTCCATGGGACATGACTCCCACAGAGCTGCTCAACATCTTAGTGTTTGCCTGCCAAATATTTTCCTTTTTCTCCCCGAACATTTCTTGGTTCACTTAATTGATTTGCATTTCTCTGTGAGAAATCTCAGCTTTTAATTCCAGATGTAGAAGCGGACATCTTCAAATACCTCTCATTCCTGGGGGAATCCTTTGTTTGGAATGCAAAGCTTCTGTTCTCTTTATAGTTTCTCACTAGATCAAACACTTTCTGTTGCTTTTGCTGCTCCAGCAAACTTTCCATACATTAACTTGTTTCCCAGTTCTGTGTAACACAGCTTGCAAATTAGACAAAGACAAAAGATGCTATTGGTGTCTGCTAAAGTTGGACTTGTTTCTGATGGAGAGGTGCATGCAGCAGAATGTCTGCCTCAGTAAAACCTACTTGCATTTTCTGGTTTTCTGTGTGTTTTAAGTGTCTGTTTCGCCATAAATCTTCAGTCTGAGGACTTCTGGGGAAGCAGACAATATGCAGCTGTAGCTAAAGTAGTAGCACAGTTGAGCATGTGATGTAAAAATGAATGTTAATGTTAAATATCTTGTTCTAAAAGCAAAGAGTAAAAAAATTACATTCAATAAAAAGCTTCAATTTCCACTTGCTGGTAACAGCTGTGAACTGAATGTTTTGTCAATATTACAACAACATGAACAAGGCAAGTTCTAAGAACAAACACACAAATCTCCTCTGTACACATCTGCAACAGGCTGAGAGCACAGTGGGGGACAGCATCTGTAGCCAGCTCTGTTCTCAGGCTTTTACCAGTCGTGACAGTTACATGGCAGGACGCACGTAACAGCCATCTGCAGCGGTGTCCTGGTGTCGTTGTGTTCCCAGCCTTGAGAGGAGTTGCTGCCTCTGGTGTGCAGTGGGAGGGGAGGGTGTTAATTCTCTTCACAGCTCTGTCTGATATGAGATGTTTGCAAACTATTGGCTATTACATGCATAGTTTGTGATCTGTCTCGGAGAAGCCTTGTGTGTGAGAGGGAGGAGCTGTCAGAGGTGTCAGACTGAAGAGGCAGATGCTGTCAAGGTCCCGAGGTTGGGTAGGTGGCACTGGCCAGAACTTGGACCAGAACTTGGACAGTGGTGAGGTAGGAAATGGTCCTAGACATGGCATGGCATTCGTGGATTTGGGGGTAGGGAGGAGTGCTGGGATTTCCCTGGTTGGTCTTTTCCTGTTTCCTGGTGGTTGGTTGGGTTTTTTTTTTTGTTTTGCCCAACACCTAAGCTGGTACCCTCATTCTGCTGCATGTGCTGGGGCATCCTCTTGCTGTCATATCTGAACTGCATCATGGTATATGGCATAGAGGAAGAGAACTGTTCCATGTGCATGATTGTTTTATTTTTTTGGACTGGTTCCTGTATATCACAATGAAGAAAAGGACAGGGTCACACTGCCAGCTTAAAAATGAAGTCTATCTGCACAAGCTGTTCTCAGTCTGCGGGCTTGCAGATATTCTTGCTGTGTGTTGCTTGTGTGCAGCACCATGTTCCTGCATACTTGTATGGGTGTTTGAAAGATTTGATAGGATGAGGGGGAATGGCTCTAAACTGGAAGAGGGGAGATTTAGATTAGATATTAGGAAGAAATTCTTTCCTGTGAGGGTGGTGAGCCCCTGGCGCAGGTTGCCCAGAGAAGCTGTGGCTGCCCCATCCCTGGAGGTGTTCAAGGCCAGGTTGGACGGGGCTTGGAGCAACCTGGGCTGGTGGGAGGTGTCCCTGCCCAGGGCAGGGGGGTTGGAACGAGATGATCTTCAAGGTCCCTTCCAACCTAAACCATTCCGTAATTAGATGGAGCAGGAGGAGCTGGGATCTACTGGAGAAATGCTTTCACAACCACAGATGAAGTTGGATGTACTGGGCTGTTGCTGGGAGGGCACTGCAAAGAGAAGTGCCACCAGTGCATTAGTTTGCTTAAAACCTAAATAAATATTTGCAGCAATTAAGCTTTGAGCCTCAGCAGCACCAACGTGCATACTCACTTGCAGTATTGACCACTTCTTACAACAGGTAGTTACAGATGTGTTGAGGAGGGTGCGAGATTGTCTTTCAGTTGAAGAAAGTATGAGAGGCATGAGCCCTGTTTTTCCCCAAAGCAGGGAGTAGAACACAGGCATCTTGTTCTAATCAGTAATTGCAAGCTTTGTCACCGTAAAGAGCGAGGTATTTGTCTGATGATGCTGTCAGCATCTTTGAATGTTTGAGACCCACCGTGCAGCTTATGGTGATGACCCTGTGGACCCGCAGGCAGCAGTCAGCAGATGGTGCTGCAATGCCGCTCTGCCGCACAGCTTAGCTGTGCTCTGCAACAGCTCCGCGAGACCTGGCTCAGAAACCCTGCCTTGCTCCTTGGGAATCGCTGCCAACTTGTGTGTTCCCACACTAGCCTGAACTTGCTCGTATTCTCTTCCTGGAGTTTAACCTGACATAATTTTTGATGGGGATTCAAAATGTGCAAGCACTATACTCTGAGAAGTGATTATTGCCCGAAGAGCTTAGTCCCGTGGGGATGAGCTAGCTCACCATATTACAAAAAAAAAAAATCCTGTAATAGTTCTGGCACATCATTGTCATCGTCTGACTGTGAAAATGGCCTTATTGAGTGGATTTCATCCATAACTGCCAGAAGCATGTGGGACCCCACAGGTCTGGTGCTATGTGATATTTTTATTAATGCTATTTGAAACAAGCCTAGGCTTGTTAAATTTGCAGACTGTGGAAGAATTGTGGTGTGAGTCTAAAGAGGGTGGGAGAGGCCTGAGAACAGTCTACAAGGGTCACTGCAAGGAGGAAAGAACAAGTTCATCCTTTGTTTTCATGCTGGACAAAGTACGATGTTCTGGTCTCAAACTACAGCAAAAAATGGAAGAAAAAGTATTGCATCAGAGAGGAAGTGCTAATTAGATCACCTGGAGAGCGAGGAAGTCTGTTCCTAGAGAGACACAGTGAGTGTTGGCCTTCTGTGTGGAAGTTGATGACTCTCCTCAGCCCTATCTTCTGTGTTTCTCTTGAAAAACCACTTGCTCTAACCCCAAGGGGCTCTGCCTGCCCTCATAAAAACCTTGGATGGAAAACTGTGTGTTCTTGCTCAGCGGGGTGCTCCTGATCTGAGCTGTTTAGTCCTTAGGGACAGCACGTCCTCTCCAGGGACCTTTCTGTTAATGACCAGCCAGTTCATGTCTACGTCGCCTGGATCCAGGGCTAGCCTGGCCCTGGAAGGTTGGCACACCCCTGAGTCATCTGCTCTTGGCCTTGTCCACCCTGCCTCGCTGCTGCTAAGAAGTCCAGTCACCAGCAGGAGGATGAGTTCATATTCTGCCTTCAAGGGCTGCTGGCACAGAATTCTGCGAAGACAAGCTGCTGCTTCTTCTTCCTTGCAAACGGGCGGTCATCCCTGCAGCTTGCTGTGGCGCTACCTCGCTTCTCTCCAGCCTCGTGCACTCTGAGCCAGCAAGATCTACTGTTGTCCCTTGTGTCTGAGATAATTGTTCTCTGTTGCTGGAGGCAGCTGGCAACTTCTCCTGTCCTTCCCGGAGCATCCCTGGCGCTTGTGCTTGAAGCTCAGGAGTGTGGGGGGGACACCAGGCTAGCAGCCTTCATTTGCCATTGGCCACATGTGCTCCCAGCCTACTGCTCTTGGTGGTGAGTATGGTGGGGACACGGTCCTGGCATGTGTGATGAGCCCTTGGTGGCAAAAATCACAGGTCAAACTGTTTTCACACAGCTCTATGGGCAAAAGACAGCCCCAGATGCAAAACTTCTGGTTCTCTGCATTCTTTGGACTCCTTTCCAACTTCCTGCGAGGCGTTTTTGGGGGTAGCAGGGTCAGCTTTTTGGAGGGGCTCTGGGCACACAGGGCAGCCCACCCCTGGGACAGCATTGAGGCATTTAGACTGGGGTAGAAAGTAGTTTTCTCACCAAAGAGCGCTTTGAATCAGGAGTGATACCTCTGCTGGGAGGAGAAGGCTTTGCCCTGCTGAATGACACCCAGCAGTGGAGCCTGCGGGAAGGAGCCGTCTCTTGAAAGGACAGTAAAGGGCTAATGGTTGCCATTACTCCAGGCTCGGTCCTAAAAGCAAAGCCAACATGTGACAGCTTGTTACCTGCCGGGCCGTAAACCTCTGTGCTCTCGCTGGGGAATTCACAGAAGGAAAAATCTGTCCCTTTCAGCTGAAAAGTGGAAGAGACTGTCCAAAGAGACGGCTTTGTGGCTTGGCTATGGGAGCGGGGGGATGCTGTGGGTGCTGGGGTTTGCAGAGGAGGGGGGGGGAATAGAAGTGAGAGACCTGGAGGGACCATTAAATAATCCTTAAATATTAAAAATATCCTTAAAATCCATTAAATGATTCAGTCTTGTGGCTGAAAGGAGGAAGCGGAAAGGGATACAAGCTGACCCCAGAAATAGTCGTGTGCCAGTAAATTCAAAAGGGAGATTCCAGAGGAAGAGGAAGTCAACAGAAAAAGCCTGAAAATGTAAAATAGCGTTATAAAAATCTTTCGATTTGGCAAGAGAGGCAGCCCAGGAAGCTCTGAGGGACTCGCAGGAGGTGGTGAGAGCCGAGTACGCGGAGGAAACTGAAAAGGGAGAAATAGAAACCCCTGACGATCCCAAAAGAGATCTGATGTGCTTTGGTACTGCAGCGAAGGTGACCGTGTTCCTGGGGCTGTGGCAGCGAGGACAGCGAGCTGGGATGGGTAAATACAGCGAATGCAAAGAGGTGGTGACTGCAAAACTCATTTCAGTCCCGGGGAGCAGAAGCCACAAGGAGTCGGCTTAGGAGATGGGGGTGTCTGCACCAGAGAGACCCCGCCTCAGCCCTGCTCCTTCGGGGCGGAGAAAGAGGAGCTGCTAGAGATAGCAGTGCCCAAAAAGCGTACTCTGGAGGAAATTAGTAAGAAGTGCTATTATTCAGTGATTCCAGACTGAATGGTTGAGCTGAGCAGGCCAAAGGGGTTTCACAGTGAAGCAGTTAATCACATACCAAAAACCCACAACAGCTGAAACCGCTGCCGGTCCTGGAGGGGAACAAGTGAATCTAGCGTTCGTCCTGGGAATAAGAGAGCAGGCAGCTGCCGTCCGCGCAGGCTGACGGCGTTTTGCAGCCTTGTAGAACATTTGATTCCAAACCAACATTGTGGTTAGTGACACCTTTTAAAATAGGACTCTCTAACGCCTCCACGAATAGGCCCTCGTAAAGATAAACCAGTTCGAATTCCGAAGGAAGATCACACCTCTAATCTGGGTGGCTTCTCAAGCGTGCTGGTCACATGGTAGGACTGATACCCATCTGAGGGCTGGTTGGTTTTTATCTGCCCTGCTCGGGTCAGAAACTCGCATGAGAAACTTACTGCTTTCATGTGGAAATCTAATTTCCCATCACTTTGTATTCCCAGCCAGTTTCTAGCCATAGGTCCTCGTACCAGCAGCGTCCACTATGCATTTTTTCCACCGCTGGTGTGGGCTCTGATATGGTCACGCAGATCAGTCCCTCATTTTCCTCACCCCTCAGCCCAAGCTCTTTGCATTTGACTCTTCCAGTGTCACATATAACACCAGGGTCTTGTCGCAGTCTCGTGATTCGTAGCATAGGTGTTTCCCTGCCCCAGACATTCCCAGCCGACAATCTCCCAAACTGGAACGGCTGCTACTGTTACCCCGTGTCCCATCATTCAGCACTGCTGAATCTAATCCCTTCTCCGTTACTCCAGTCCTCAAGGTCGTTGTAATCTCCCTGTGTGATATGATATCCTGGCCTCTTCTAGATTGATGATAGCACCTCCTTTTGCCTCATCAGCAAATTTCCTCTGCGTTCTCCTGCTTTTTGTGCCAAGATCATGAATGCAAATGTTAAGCAGAATAATTTTTGAGGCAGAAACTCAAGGAACTGTACTGGTAAACCCCCTTCAGTCTGACACATCTCCTTTCAGCTGAAGCAATTACCGTGCTCCTTTTAGGGTGCTCTTTACCCACTTTACATTTCATACGCCGGTCACATCTTCTGTGGCTTAGCTAATAATTTACTCCGTGGCACCATTTCAAATGTCTTACTGAAGCCCAGATGAGGGAGATCTACTGCATTTCCTTCGCCGCGGATATCTGTGAGCTTATAAATGGAAGCTATTAGGTTAGGGTTGGTGTGCGTCAGGACCAATGCTGCCTGATGGACTGCGAATGTGTTGTGTCTTGTGCGATGCCCGAGGATCTGCAGAGGGGAGTTCAGTGGGAGGCATATGTCTGCAAAACGCAAGATTATTTACATTAATCAGGGTTGGAGAAGACGGGCGTTTAACAGAGTTACTTGATGGAGCAATGCGCTGGCCGATGACATTCACTCAGGAGTCATTTGAAATCCTAGTTTCTGGTTTTAAGGCCAAATGAACTACAGATCCTTGGGGAAGAAAAAGGCCCGTGGTAATGTTTTTGAGTTTATGGGCAGATTTTAAAGATATTTGGGTCCTGAGTATTTGGCCCATGTGACTTAGAAGTCTCTGTTCCATTCCTCTTCAACGACATTCAGGTCCCCTAAATGCCATTTTCTTTAGAAAACGAGACTTAACATCTACTTATTTTTCTAGAGTTGATCTTTGGTGCTGCAAGTCCAAGGATTAAGCAGAATACCGGAGTGCCTGAAGGATGGGACAGAAACTAATTCTCCAAATGCCATAATGCCGTTGTAGAAACCAGCAAGCTGATCTCCGAATGCCACATTCAGCTCTGATCATTTTGACTCTCAGATGGATAGAGCCGACACAGAAGACTTTAAGCCAGGTGATGAAAGCGTTTAGCGATTTGGAGATGAAAGATTGAAAAGAGTGGGGTAAATAGATGAAGGGAGCTTAAAAATAAACATTAAATATTGATTATTTACCCTTTCATGCAGAAGAAGAAAGGGACATCTACGTGGTTAAAACCATTTAAAGAGAGAAACTGTGTACTAGAGAGAAATATTTTGACACAAAGCACAATTAACATATGAAACCCTCTGCCAGAAGGTCTCATCAAGGGCAAAAAGTGGAGAAGAAACACAGCAGGAATTGCTATGAGATAACCCCAGCTATGTAAGTTTAGGGTTTTTTTATTTTTAGCTTGTTTTCGTGGAAGTGGGGCTTATGCAATCTGCCGTCTGGGTGCAGGAGGTAACGGTAGTTGATGTCTGCAAACTCAAAACTGAAATCACTTCTTGCAGTCAGACAGCTTCTTTATAGAGTCCTGAGGATGTATTCACATGGGCAGGCGCAGATCTCTGCAGGGGCAGTAGCTGAAAGCCACCGGCTCTGCCAAATCGCACGGAAGAGCTGTAGGTCAGTACCTCTGGGAGAGCAGAGTCCACATGCCCTCGCAAAACCAAAACCAGCCCTGGGGAGAACTCGCCCCAAGGTTTTCCTCCACTTGAGCACAGGGGCTCACTTGAGGACACTTTTCCTCAAACTTCAGGACAGGGCTGCAGGTAGAAGCCACAAGGCGCAGGAGACAAATGGGGTGAGGGTGAGCAGAGGGGGAGGCTGCGGGTGCTGTTTGGGGGAGCTGGGGCAGGGCGAAGCTGGGTTCGCAGCACGGCAAGAGGTGCTGGTTGGTGGGCTGGCGAGTGAGCTTCTAATCCAGGTGTTTCCCCGTGCCTCGGGCTCTGAACCCTGCTGCACACGGAGGGATGTAGTTACGTTTGGGTGAAGCAGGGTGCTTCTGGCTCCTGTAAATGCTTGCTCCGCTCACCCAGCATTTCCCTTCCCTGGTTTTGTTTGAAGAAATGTGGCTGCTTGCCTTAAGGAGCGAGGGGTGCTTGAGGCTGGGGTCCTGGAGGCAGCGTGGGGACTCCGGGAGAGGGTGAGAGAAGCTGAGGCTGCAGCCAACTCTGGGTGAAATATACCCCCGGCGGTGGTCTCTAAGCCCTCAGAGCTGAGGGTAACCAGCTCTGAGTGTCCCTGTGGTTCGGTAGAGCTGTGCTGGGTGGCTGGAGGGGGTCGGGCACATGTGCCTGCAGTGACAAATGACCCTCCTTATGTTGGACTTTACTAAGGCCCTTCTGTTTTTCTGTAATGCACGCACAGAGGATGCTGTGCTGCAACCTCCTGCCTGGGGAGAGACTATTTTTGCTCTTACCACTCTCTTTGCTTTCAGTCTAGTGTAGAAGTCACCCAAGCCGGGGAGGGGGAAGAGGTCTGTCTTTGGTTCAGAACCATAGAAAAGTCCCTGTCCTGGGTTGTGGGTCTCTGTGCAGAGCATAACACAGGATCCTCTGCGGAGGAAGGGACATTCAGGAATTAAAAGGATCGCAGTGGGGGCTGGGACATTCAGGAATTTGAATTAAAAAGTTAGTAGTGGGGACTGGTTTAGGAATTCACGGAATCACAGAATGGTCAGGGTTGGAGGGGACCTTCGGAGATCATCTATTCCAAACCCCCGCTAAAGCAGGGTCACCCAGAGCAGGTTGGACAGGACCGCGTCCAGGTGGGGTTTGGATATCTCCAGAAAAGGAGATTCTGCAGCCTCTCTGGGCAGCCACTTTGAATGCTGAGTCTCTCTAATAAAACAATATATGCAAGGGTCAGTGACAGCTCACCGCAGGGTGAGACTGTTGGCTGATCTGTGTTTTCCTCGTAACCTCTAGCCACGGGACCCCTTTGCATAATTTTTATCAATGATGAGTGTCACTTCCCAGACGGATGTTTCATAACACTGTGTGGTTTTCTCTACACTTGCATGGGATCGCGGTGTTGGCAGTTTCTTTAATTTCTCTCTGCCTGGGGTTTCCTTCTGCCTCGTGCTGGTGCATGGTGAAAGCAGAGGGGCAGCTGGGATTGCTTTAGTGCTGCGAGGCACGGGGCATCGCGTGTCTGGCAGCCTCTCCTCTTGAAAGAGGTGCAGAGAGCATCCCTCAGCCCTGACTCTGGGTCAGAAGTACAGCCTGCTTCTGCCGGCAAGCAGGGGTTTGTCCTCGGGGTAAACTCTCTGCAGAGCAGGGGAGGCTTTCCTAAAGTCAGCTGGGACGAGGCAGTCATGTCTCAGCTTTCCTTAGCAGGCTTGGGGACCAGAAGCGGTACTGTCCTCCTCTTACAATGACTGAGATCATCCCTTATCTTCTTTTCTAGTCTAAATGAATCCTGTGACATTGATCGGTTGCCCTGTCTGGACACGGGACGTTCTTGCTTCTCTTTTCTCGCTTTTCTCCTATCACTTATTTCTTGAAATGCGAGGCCCTAAGAGGCGAATTCCTCACCAGTGGCAGTCACCCCAGCACTGAGCAAAGCCGGGGGGCTGCTCTGACTGCACGCTGTCCCTGCAGTTTCTGGCTGCTCTCTCAGTGCAGCTTTTCATATGTCACCATGCCTCGACGTGTCCCCCTCTGTCCCACCAGCCGCCCACCGTCAGGTCAGTACTGGTGGTCCCTCTGCTCTTTTCACTGTGCTCGCAGCCCCTGGGGGTAGCGTGTTTTCTAGATTTTAATTCCCTCGTTTTCTTAAGGAGACACACACAAAGCAGTGCCAAAAGCATCTGATAGTGCAAGATTAGCGTCATGTTTGCTCACCACTGGCGCTCTGGTACCTCTCCCACTCAATGTGAGTTTGTCCTGCTAATCACCAGTGATTCAGAGATGGCCACAGCCTGGCTCAGGAGGACATTAGGGGAATCTCTGGGGCCTTTTTGCTTGACCATACCTCCCTTATCTACCTCTTCCTTAACTGATTTGTTTTCTTTTTTCTCTTATTTGTTCTCCCTTTTCTCACCTGTGTGCACCAAATTTTGATTCTGTTGGGTACTTGACCATAACCTCTTGTTTTGGCTTTTACATTCTTTTTTTTTTTTTTTTTCAAATTTGTATTTGTAAAGCTGGGTTCTTCCCGCCTCGCCCCCGCCTCCTCCTTGAATTTCTCATGTCTTGCTCTGGTGGATTAGAAAGTCATCTGCTTACAGAGGTCTTCCATGGCAGGAGCAATAAAACCGTAAGTAATTTCTTTACTCTCCCTTTACATCAGTTCCTTGTATTTAATTCCTTAAACACACTTAAACACAAACTATCTACTTTTGCTGAGCTGCAATTTTGTGCAATTTGTTGAAATATCCTCAGTTCCAGTCAGAATGGAAAGTATTTCATCAGCATCCAGTTAGAAGTCCCATCCGGCTCTCCTCTAAATGAAGAACTGAAAGCTTGACCAACCCCTTCTGCAGCAAAGAGGAAATATTGTCACCATTTCCATCAGAAATAATCTTTGCAATTGTGAGATTTTCTGTGGTTCCTACCAGATGACAAACTTTCCCCTGGTAACTGCTGAAGCCAATGCCCACAGCTCATCACGCTTCTACTTGTCACCGTGATGATCTCAGTTTCTAATATTTGCTGGGTTTGGGATATTCCTTAGCACCATCCTGGCATTTATTGCTTCTCATTGCTACTCTCTTGCCTATCCCACCCCTTTTCTCTCTGCTTGGGCAGGCAAAGGGGCTCCCACCAAGCCAGCGTTGCCCACTGCCATTGTTCAACCCATGACTTGGTTCTCCTGCCCAAGCCCAGCTCAACCCTGGCTTGGGACTGCTCTCCCCAGAAGTATCCCACCCTGGCATGTGGGTAGCTCAGCATCTTCTTCCTACAGTTGACCCAGAGACCAATTGCTGGTTGCCTTCATTATAACAGCCTGTTGCGTGCTGGTGTCCTCCCTCGTGCTTCTCCTTGTTAAACAAAGCAAAGCTGGCTCCAGTGAGGGCCGGAGAGGTGCCGGAGTTGGGTGGTTGGAGGGCAGAGGTCTGGGGCAGGTCTTTGTGGGAGACATGGGGGTTTACATGCAGAGGGGTTCATAAAAACACAAAAGGCTTCTGCTGGCTGACCCCTGAACTTGGGATTGCTCTGCACACAGAGGACGCTTTGAGGTTAAGAGAAGCCTCTTCGTGACTGCAATGGCATTAACAGGAAAACTCATGCAGATATTCACTCCTCTGAGGAATTGAGCCTTTTCCTTCTGCTTTTGTGTATCCAGTAATATTTGACAAGCAGGAGCATTTACAGCAGGTACTACCTCTCCTCCAAGCCCTTCTCAAATGTCCCAGATGAAGACCTTGGTCACCATTAATTACAAAGGATTTATTCATTTGTAGCCCCGGGCGCAAAGCGGCTTAACCAGAAACACAGGCAGTTGAAGAAGGGAGCTGGAGAGGTAGTTTCTGTTCGTACCACCGCCCTGAGGCCAGACCAGCGCTGGCTAGCTCCTCCTGAGAACCTCCACTGAGGTGATTTATACCCCTTCTCACCTCTGCCCCATCTTTTCTAAAAGAAACAATCGCAACCTTTTCTCCGGATCATAGAATCACAGAACCACAGTATGGTCAGGGTTGGAAAGGACCTCTGGAGATCATCTAGTCCAACACCGCCTGCCAGAGCAGGGTCACCTACAACATCCTAGACCTCCTCTCAAACAAGTGCTAGCCTGGAGGGTTGTGTCCTTCCAAGAAGGACCTGTTGGCAGGAGAAGGTTTTCTGGGCCATTGCAACCACCATGAGGTTTATCCCTGTGCGTGAATGGGGAGCGTCGCCCCCACCGCGTGGTGGGAATGGGAGGATGGGCACAGCCGTTGCTGGGCGTCTCGGTGAGTTAGACTTCTCCCTTGAATCAGGGCGGCAGGGGTTAGTCATGCTACGGGTCAGGAGGCAGGCGGTGAGAGGTGGGGGGGTTGTGTGATAGCTGGGAGCTGGGCAGCAAACCTTTTGTGGCACCACGGGGCAGCACCAGGGCAAGGCCGGAAAAAAGAAAAAAGAAGGAAAAAGCACGCAGTTTGGCAGCTCACTCTTTCTGGGTATGCAGCGGCGGGGGCATTTGGGAATTACCCTCTGGGATTGCAAATGCTGCCCCTTTTCAGGCACGCTATGGTCTCCTCAAGGCTTCGTCTGCAAGGCTGCAATGAGCTGATCTCAGTGGGCACCAGCAGAATCCTCTCCTCCCTCCAGCTCCTACTCTTAATGCCCAGTCTCCTGACATGGATGGATTTGATTTTGGGGCTAAGCCAGTTAAAATTGGATTAAATTATCCTGCTTGGAAAGAAGAGGGCAAACAGCAATTGCAACAACTTGACAGTCCAGAGGCTGGAGACTGCAGCCAAAACTAAAATCCTTAAAGAGGTGTAAACCATCCATTCACCCTGGGGACAGGGAGGGTGGCAGGTAGGATTGGGCCGAGCCCACTGCTCCAGCCCTGGAGCGGGGCAACAGAGTCCAGGCCATGCAGTCCTCCGTGTCTCTGCAACCTTTCCAGCATGAGAATTCTGGGGTTGACCACATTACCAGCAAAAGGGACAAACGTGAGACCCCCAGTGACTCCGAGCTCAACACAACCTCGTTCCTACATGATCTTTCCTTTCCTACGTGTGCAACCAAGAATCAGTGCTATCGGTGCAGGTCAATGTATGTGCAATGCATCGTTATGGACCCAACCCTGTACCCCCGCAGCGGCCGGCGCGGCAGGGTGAGAAGCAGCATTTGGGGCAAAACTGGGGCTAAGCGGGGATTTGCCTCCTGGCAGTGGTTTTCTGCCAGCAACAGCGGCGGTGGCTGGGGGTGTCCGTGCCACGGCGCCTGAGCTGGGCAGGGCTGTGCGTCCGTGGAGGGGCTCCGCGGCCATCCCCGACACAGGGATGCTGCGGGGGCCGTTGCAAAGCCCATCGCTGCCCAGAGCTCACTGGTGTTGCTTCAGGGCTGCCTGCTCGGGATTCCCATCGGGGCTCTGGCCATGGAGCCTCGTGCCCCAGCCCGGCTCGTGGCCGGTGGGGGCCTTCCAGTGGCACCCTGCACCCCCAAAGGGCACCTTACCCCCTCCCTGCCCCCCCAATGGCACCCTGCACTCCCAAAGGGCACCTTACCCCCTCCCTGCCCCCCCAAAATGGCACTCTGCACCCCCCAAATGCCACCCTGCTCCCCTAAATGGCACCCCGCACCCCCAAGTGGCACCCTGCACCCCCAAAATGACGCCCTGCCCCCCCCCAATGGAACCCTGTGCCCCCCAAATGACACCCTGTGCCCCCCCAAATGCCACCCTGCTCCCTTAAATGCCACCCTGCAGCCCCCAAATGCCACCCTGCTCCCCCCAATGGCCCCCGGTGCCCCCCCACTGCCCCCCCGCTCCCCCGGTGCCCCCACTGACGGCTCTCCGGGTCGCGGGGTTAGATGTCGTGGCCGTGGCCCAGGAGGGTGCGCATGGCCTGGCAGAGGCTCTCCGGGTTTGTCCTCTTGGTGCGCTTGTCCAGCAGGCGGTACGGCGCCAGCCGCGGGGTCCGCTTGGGCTTGATGTCCTGCACATGGGGACGACAACGCCGTGGGCATGGGGACGCCACCATGGGCATGGGGACATCACCGTGGGCATGGGGACACCACCACCGTAGGCTTGGGGACACCACTGTGGGCATGGGAACATCACTGTGGGCACGGGGACACCACCATGGGCATGGGGACACCACCACCGTGGGCACGGGGACACCACCGTGGGCATGGGGATGCCACCATGGGCACGGGGACACCACCGTGGGCACAGGGACATCACCGTGAGCATGGGGACACCACCGTAGGTATGGGGACACCACCATGGGCATGGGGACATCACCAGGGACACAGGGACACCACCATGGGCATGGGGACACCACCATCATGGGCATGGGGACACCACCACCATGGACATGGGAAGACCACCACCGTGGGCATGGGGACACCACCGTAGGCATGGGGACATCACCAGGGACACAGGGACACAGCCAGGAACACGGGGACACCGCCACCGTGGCCATAGGAGCACCACCGTGGCCATGGGGACATCTCCAGGGACATGGGGATTTCACCAAGGACACGGGGACATCACCAACACGGTGTCTGCCGAACCCACTTGTGGCTGCACACAGTGCTGGGCGAACCGCTTCCCAGAGACGAACCGCTTCCAAACTGCACACACTCGCTGCCCGCACAGCAGAGCACTGCTTCAGCACTGTTTTTCCCGGCTCCCTATGTCCAGAGCAGAGATCTCCACCTCTGCCTGCTCGAATGAGCTAGGTGAGAAAAACCCTGTTCAAAGTGGTCTCCCCTTGAGGGCAAACTGCTCTGGAGCTTTTCAGGCAGCTCGCGTGTTCAGGTGTGGTTGGTGTCGCGGGGGTTTGGGCTCCGGCCGCTGCCCGCCGGACACCCAAATGGAATCTGAAAGTCGCAGCCATGTGGCCGCGCTTCCCCTTCTGTGGTTTCCTCGCCTTCTCCAGCTCAGCAAATCTGGGCGATCCTGACATAATTTCCCCGGTATGATGCTCTCATTTTCTTTCCTTGAAACCCTGCGCCCGCCCAGCGGCCGGGGATAAAAGGAGGGCACGGCCGGAGGGGCCGAGCATCGTGCAGAGGAGAGCCCTGCCCTGCAGCCCCCCAGCTCCAGCCCCGCTTGCGCACCCCTGGGCCCCCGCAGCGCCATGAAGGTCCTCGCAGCCGCCCTGGTCGCTCTCCTCCTCGTGGCCGCCTGCTGCCCGTCCCAGGCCCACCTCGGTGAGTCCGGCATCGCCGCGTCCTCCCCGGGGCTGGGGGTGCCACCGCTGCGTGGGAGCTGCGGCGGCAGCCGGAGAGCCCCGTCCCCGTCGGCGGGGACCCCGGCGGCTGTGGGGAGGGCCGGGAGCAGGAGAGCATCGCCGATGCCGGGGCTCGGGCTTGGGGCCAGGGCTGTGCTGGGGGGCCACGGGCAGGGAATGCCACACAGGGCGGGGAAGGGGGGTGGCAGAGCCCTGGGGAACCCCAAGAGCCCAAGCGGTGGGGCCAGAGCCTGTGCCGTAGCCTGGGGTCTCACCAGGGCCGTCTGTCCGTCTCTCTGCCCTCACAGACGGCGTCCCCACCGCCTGCTGCTTCAGCTACCAGCAGCGCCCCGTCCCGCGGGGCCTCCTCGCCTCCGCCTACATCACCAGCAGCAGCTGCACGCAGCCGGGGGTGATGTGAGTACCGCTGCCGGGGGCTCGGGGGGCGACGGCTGGGGCAGGGCCGCGAGGGGGGCCGGGAGGGGGCCGGGGACACGGCCAGGGGCAGCCGGAGCGCTGCCGGCGGGACCCAGCGCAGGCACCCCGCTGCCCCGGCCGAGCGCCCAACACGGGTTTTCTCCCGGCAGCCTGGTCACCAAGAAGAAGAAGGAGCTGTGCGCGGACCCCCGGGCGCCCTGGGTGCAGGCGCACCTGAAGCACTTCCAGACCCCGAAGAACTGACCCTTCCCCGCTGCCACCCGCCGTGTCCCCGGGGCGCTGCGCCCAGCGGGCTTGGCGGCCAGCCCCAGCCACGCCACGGACTACTTGAACTGCAGCCGCCTTCGATGGGAAAAAATATTCTATTTAACTTATTTCTGTTAAATTAAGTATTTTTTGCTAAGAAAAGGAAAAAAAACCAAAAATAAACTTATATCAGGGAGGTTGTGCAGTTTTACTGAACGCGGGCTGGGAGGGCGGTTGGGTGTCACGGTGTCCCTGGAGGATGCCGGCCTCTTCTTCCTCGGCCAAAGTGCCTGGAGCCGGGGCGCCGGGCGAGGGTCCTGTGCCGGAGGGGCCGGAGTGTGCGCCAGCGGCAGCGGCGGGCACTGCAAGGGACAGGGAGGTGAGGAGCACAACAAGGGAAGCCACACTCCTTCCCTCCCCGGACCACAGCCCCGCGCTGGGTCCCAGCTCCGAGATGGCTGTGGGGGACGCTTGGCCCGGGGCACTGTGTCCCCCCGGCCGCACTCCTCACCGGTGCCCGCATCGCTGCAGTCACCGCACTCCCAGGACTCAGCGTCTTCTGCCACGCTGGAGCAACACTGGTGGGTCCCACGGGAGCCACAGGAGCTGCAGAGTAGAAGTCTCCAGGGCCTGGAGGAACACGGGGACCGAGTGCCACCAAAGGGCCCCGAGCTGTGGGGTGGCAGCCCTGGCGCTGTGCTGAGCCCGCCTTCATGCAGCATCAGCCGGGGCTGAGCTGCCGGCGCAAACCCTGTGCTGGTTGCCCGCTCGGCATCCCGGGGAACCTCCATCCCTGGCTGAAGGAGGGGACGAAGTCATCATCTGCTCCCTGGGGCTGCGGGGACCACGCCGAGCGGCAGTTGGTAATCCAGCAGTGCACATGTGTGACTGTGTTTGTGACACAACATGTGTGTGGTACCATGTCACAAACATCCTGGGCTGCATAAAACTGCCGCGTACCCACACCAGCGCAGGGGCACCTTTATCACAGGCACTGGAGGAGTGGGACGGTCTTTGACAACACCAACCTCCCCACGTCTAAGCCACCCCCTTGGCTGCAGCCACTTGCAGTGATGAAGCCAAGGTCGCAACGCCACAGGAGCCTGCAGTCGACCCCAGCCCAGGGTCCTGCAGAGCAGCAGGAGGAGGAGACAGAACCCTCCTGTGCCTCTCCCCGGCACAAAAGGAGACATCAGGTCCCCAGGGAGGAAGGTGAGTGCAGAGCACCCCCATGGGCACCCTCCAGAGGGGATTTTAGCCAGTGCCCTGTCATGCAAGCAGAGGCCCCCGCGCCATGGGAAGGTGCTCCTGTCTCTCCCCCATCCCACTCCCAGTGTTACCCCTACCGGCACCCCGGCACAGTGCCGGGGGTGACGGTGCTGCTGTCCCCAAGCAATGTGTGAGCTGTGCCGGCGGGCAGACGTTGACCCCGATGTGGTTGGGCAGCTGTGCCATCAGGACGGGCTCTGTGTCCATGAGCACTGCCTGGTGAGTCTTTCTTCAGTCTTGGTGCCACCAGGTCCCCACGCCCCCCGGTCCCCAGCCTCACACCCCCCGCATCCCCTGGCACGCGCCCTCGTTTTCCTCTTGCAGTACCACGCCAGCGGGCTCATCCAGAGAGGGGCCGATGAAGAGGGCTTCTACGGCTTCCTCCTCCCTGATATCCAACAGGAGCTGAAGCGGGTTGCAAAGAAGGTGAGGCTGGGGGGCACATGTCCCCCCCCATGGTCCCCATACCTGTGTCCGGCACTGCACAGGCCAGCAACCCCCCAGGGACTCTCTGGCCGCCAGCTGCAAGCAGCCCCCCAGAGCCTCCTTGGTCCCAAAAGGCTCATTTCCGCAGAAAGTGGGGATTTGGAGAGGGTTGGTGGCTCTAGCGGTGTCCCAGTGTCACCGTCCAGGCAGCCCAAGGAGACGTGGTGGGGCTGCGGCGGTTGAGGGTGAAACGGCCTCCCTGGGGGCAGACGGGCGCTGACACTGTGCACTTCCATGCCGTCCCCAGAGGTGCTGCATCTGCTGGCTGCCGGGCGCCTCGGTCACCTGCCACGGCCGCCGCTGCCGCCGCGTGTTCCACTTCCCCTGCGGGACGGAGCGGGGCTGCCTCTCCCAGTTTTTTGGGGAGTTCAAGTGAGTGCAGCCGCCATGTGGGGCCGGGGCTTGGGCAGAGGAGGGCCGGGGCTGAAGTGTCACCTGCGTCCCGCAGGTCCTTCTGCTGGAGGCACCGGCCGGTGCAGCGGGTGCGGGGGGCGCAGCGGGAACAGACCTCCTGCCTCATCTGCCAGGAGGCGGTGTTGGGGCGGCCCAGCTACGACACCCTGGTCTGTCCCGCCTGCACCAGCGCCTGGTTCCACCGCCGCTGCATCCAGGTAGGTGGCATCACCCCTGGCCCTTGACGTAAACACCCCTGTCGTCACCCTGTCATCGCCCGGCTCCTGGGGGCACAAATGGGACCCCCCTGACGCTGACGCTGACACTGATGCCAGCTCTGCCCCAGGGCCAGGCGCTGTGCTCTGCCCTGCACCACTTCCACTGCCCGCTCTGCCAGGACGTGGAGACCTTCCAGGCGGAGATGTTTCGCCTGGGCATCTACATCCCGGACAGGTCGGTGCCCTCAGCCTCCCTCCCGCTCCGTGGCCCTGTGGCCGATCCCCTCCTGCCTCCCCGGGTGCCAGCGGGGTGTCCCCGAGGCCCCCGGGGCTGAGTGGTCCCCTGCTCCTGCAGGGATGCTGCCTGGGAATTGGACGGGTCCTTCGCAGAGCTTTATGAGCGTCACAGCTCCTGTGACACCGGCCAGTGCCTGTGCCCAGCGGGACGGGAGCAGGCAGAGGAGAATGGGTGAGTGTCACTCGGCATGGTCCCCGCAGCCCCAGGGAGCAGATGATGCCTTCGTCCCCTCCTTCGGGCAGGGATGGAGGTTCCCCGGGATGCCGAGCCGGGCAACCAGCACAGGGTTTGCGCCGGCAGCTCAGCCCCGGCTGACGCTGCATGAAGGCGGGCTCAGCACAGCGCCAGGGCTGCCACCCCACAGCTCGGGGCCCTTTGGTGGCACTCGGTCCCCGTGTTCCTCCAGGCCCTGGAGACTTCTGCTCTGCAGCTCCTGTGGCTCCCGCGGGACCCACCAGCGCTGCTCCAGCGTGGCAGAAGACGCTGAGTCCTGGGAGTGCGGTGACTGCAGCGATGCGGGCACCGGTGAGGAGTGCGGCCGGGGGGACACAGTGCCCCGGGCCAAGCGTCCCCCACAGCCATCTCGGAGCTGGGACCCAGCGCGGGGCTGTGGTCCGGGGAGGGAAGGAGTGTGGCTTCCCTTGTTGTGCTCCTCACCTCCCTGTCCCTTGCAGTGCCCGCCGCTGCCGCTGGCGCACACTCCGGCCCCTCCGGCACAGGACCCTCGCCCGGCGCCCCGGCTCCAGGCACTTTGGCCGAGGAAGAAGAGGCCGGCATCCTCCAGGGACACCGTGACACCCTACTGCCCTCCCAGCCCACTTTCAGTAAAACTGCACAACCTCCCTGATATAAGTTTATTTTTGGGTTTTTTTTCCTTTTCTTAGCAAAAAATACTTAATTTAACAGAAATAAGTTAAATAGAATATTTTTTCCCGTTGAAGGCGGCTGCAGTTCAAGTAGTCCGTGGCGTGGCTGGGGCTGGCCGCCAAGCCCGCTGGGCGCAGCGCCCCAGGGACACGGCGGGTGGCAGCGGGGAAGGGTCAGTTCTTCGGGGTCTGGAAGTGCTTCAGGTGCGCCTGCACCCAGGGCGCCCGGGGGTCCGCGCACAGCTCCTTCTTCTTCTTGGTGACCAGGCTGCCGGGAGAAAACCCGTGTTGGGCGCTCGGCCGGGGCAGCGGGGTGCCTGTGCTGGGTCCCGCCGGCAGCGCTCCGGCTGCCCCTGGCCGTGTCCCCGGCCCCCTCCCGGCCCCCCTCGCGGCCCTGCCCCAGCCGTCGCCCCCCGAGCCCCCGGCAGCGGTACTCACATCACCCCCGGCTGCGTGCAGCTGCTGCTGGTGATGTAGGCGGAGGCGAGGAGGCCCCGCGGGACGGGGCGCTGCTGGTAGCTGAAGCAGCAGGCGGTGGGGACGCCGTCTGTGAGGGCAGAGAGACGGACAGACGGCCCTGGTGAGACCCCAGGCTACGGCACAGGCTCTGGCCCCACCGCTTGGGCTCTTGGGGTTCCCCAGGGCTCTGCCACCCCCCTTCCCCGCCCTGTGTGGCATTCCCTGCCCGTGGCCCCCCAGCACAGCCCTGGCCCCAAGCCCGAGCCCCGGCATCGGCGATGCTCTCCTGCTCCCGGCCCTCCCCACAGCCGCCGGGGTCCCCGCCGACGGGGACGGGGCTCTCCGGCTGCCGCCGCAGCTCCCACGCAGCGGTGGCACCCCCAGCCCCGGGGAGGACGCGGCGACGCCGGACTCACCGAGGTGGGCCTGGGACGGGCAGCAGGCGGCCACGAGGAGGAGAGCGACCAGGGCGGCTGCGAGGACCTTCATGGCGCTGCGGGGGCCCAGGGGTGCGCAAGCGGGGCTGGAGCTGGGGGGCTGCAGGGCAGGGCTCTCCTCCGCACGATGCTCGGCCCCTCCGGCCGTGCCCTCCTTTTATCCCCGGCCGCTGGGCGGGCGCAGGGTTTCAAGGAAAGAAAATGAGAGCATCATACCGGGGAAATTATGTCAGGATCGCCCAGATTTGCTGAGCTGGAGAAGGCGAGGAAACCACAGAAGGGGAAGCGCGGCCACATGGCTGCGACTTTCAGATTCCATTTGGGTGTCCGGCGGGCAGCGGCCGGAGCCCAAACCCCTGCCACACTGATCCCGCTGCTGCTGGAAGGACCCCACCGGCCACGAGCCGGGCTGGGGCATGAGGCTCCATGGCCAGAGCCCCGATGGGAATCCCGAGCAGGCAGCCCTGAAGCAACACCAGCGAGCTCCGGGCAGCGATGGGCTTTGCAACGGCCCCCGCAGCATCCCTGTGTCGGGGATGGCCGCGGAGCCCCTCCACGGACGCACAGCCCTGCCCAGCTCAGGCGCCGTGGCACGGACACCCCCAGCCACCGCCGCTGTTGCTGGCAGAAAACCACTGCCAGGAGGCAAATCCCCGCTTAGCCCCAGTTTTGCCCCAAATGCTGCTTCTCACCCTGCCGCGCCGGCCGCTGCGGGGGTACAGGGTTGTGTCCGAACTCCACAGCCGGAGCCCTGGTCTGAACCCAGCGCAGGAAGGCTGCTCCAACCTCCCGGCGTTGCCTGGGAACCTGCCCCAAAGCATCTGTGTTTCAGTTTCTTGTGTTTAAGGAAACGGTTGAGATGAGCGACAGGCCTGGTATGGGCCTGTTGCCTTTGTTTGCCATCCCCATGGCCCCTGCAGTGGGTGGACGGGCACTAGGGGCTGCGGGAGCATTTCCCCCATGACATGAGGTGATTCCTGGGCACCTGGAGCCCCTCCGGCACAAGTAGGGTCACCTCCACAGGGCCCATCTCTGGGGTCTGGCCGGGGCTGTAGGACAGCGCTAAACCTCCAGGCACCTCTCCTCCTGCAGCCGCCCCTGGATAACCCCTTGATCCATCCGGGATAAAAACCAAACCAACCCCCCAAACCCTCCAAACCCAACCTTCCTCCCATTGCCAGCCTGCGCCTGCCTTTATCCCTGCCTCAATCTGCATCCCACTGGGAGGGCTGCTGCCCAGGGCGCCCTTAAATCCCACACCCCAACAGGGGCTGCTTCATCTTGGGGGTGAGCTGGGGCCACCAACCTCGGCCCTTCGGGTTCCTCTGCCCTCCCAGGGGCTCCTGGACTGTTCCTGGGCCACTGTGGCGATGCCGAGCCCTGACGCGAGCCCTGTTTTCTCCCGCCGGATTTACATCGTCTCACTCCAGCTGCAGGTCAGCATGAGGGGTTTTATTAAACCCGTCGAGGGACGTACAGTAGTGTGGAGGGGGCGATGGCAGGGGAGGGGACAGACCCGGCTCCATAACTTAACGAGATGGGAACGTACAGAGAATTATGGGATGCAAATAAATAAAGTTCATATGGAAGGCAGCTTCACGTGGAGGCTCTGGGTGACTTTTTCTGCTTCTGATACTGCTGGAACCAGCCTTCCTCCGGGTCCACGCAAAACTTCTTCCCCTTCAGCAGCTCCACACTGTGGGGGAGAGAGGGGCTGCATTAGCTGGGGGGGGGACGCAGGATCCGGCCGTGCCCTGGAGTTCCCCCCCCAGCCAGGGAATGCCTACAGCATCCTGTCCCCCACATCCCCCAAAAGTGCTGACTTTTAGCAATCTCTAAAACCTTGGTTTCCTTCCCGTTTTGGTTTTTGTTTTTTGTTTTTTTTTTTTTTTTCCTGGCTGGCAGCTGAAATGGGGGATTGGGGGCTATTTGGGATAAAGCTTCAAGCAGGGGGGGTGTGGGTGTGTGTGTGTGGGTGTGTGTGTCAGAGAGCCAGGGCAGGGCACCCCCAACCACGCACCCTCTGGGGTGGCTCCTTTTGGGTTATCCCCAAAGGCAGGACCAGCGGCAGGGAAGGTGGGCAGGTGAGGGTGAGGAGCGGGATGCCGGGGAGGAAGGCTGGGTGGGGGTACTCACCGCACAGCTCTGTGGGAGCAGTGGGAAGGCGTCGCCTGGTAGCTCCTGATGAGAAAGGCAGGGATTTTCTGCCGGACGAACATGTCCTTGTAGCAGCACGCGCCGTAGGTACTGCGGACTGAGGGGAAGCGAGAGGGGTTGGTGGTCTCCCATGCCTGGCGCTAGGGGTGGTGGGTGCTGCCCCTGGGGGTGTGGGGGATCCCCCAGGGACTCTCCTGCTCCCTCTGACGCTCCCACAAAGGGTCGTCTCTCGCATCCCCAGCGGTGCTGGGGTTGGAGTGCCCCGTCTCCCTGCCCGCAGGGGTCTATTGCTGAGCTCCCCAGCCGGGGTGCTGGGGCTGAAGCCACCCCCAAGCCTATTTTTGCTCCTTTTGAACAAGATCAGGACAGCCCCGTGCTCAGGCAGCCGGCGATGCCCATCACCCACCCCCCAAACCCACGGCAGAAGCAGGAGTTGAAGCTCTCGTCCCCCTCCCTGACCCTGCCAAAGCCCATCAGTGGAGGAGCCGGGGACGGAGCTGGGACAGCTGTGGGGAAAGGCTCCATGTCGGTACTCACAGGAGACACCCTGGCTTCCAGTCCAGAGAGCCGCCAGCAGCAGGGTGAGCATGGCCAAGGAGAAGACCTTCATGTCCAACCCAGGGCTTGGTGAGCACCAGCAGCCGGCAGCTTTTGCTGTCTCAGGGCCACCAAGAGCTACCTGCTTCTCCTGCCAGCACCTCAGCGTGATATATCCCCTGGCCAGGCTTTCCATGACAGCTCTGGGCTCTCCCCGGGGAAAGAACCGTCCCAAGATACTGATAAAGGGCAACCAGTGAATGGAAATTCCTTCTCCTGGCCCTTCTGGCCCCTGTGGTACCCGAGGGCTGCTGGAAAGTGTGGCGAGCAGCCGGCAGCTCTGCGTCGTTGGTGATGCACCGGGGCCGGCAGTCTATTTTAGGTTTGGTTGTTGATACCAGCAAACCACACAGGATGATGCTCGGCCTTGCCGAAGCCCTTGGCAAGTTGTTTTTTTGTTTGGTTTTTTTTTTTTTTTTTTCAAAACCCATCGTTGTCAGCTTGGCTGCGATGCTTCTCTTGCAATTTTGCACCGGGGCGAGTGGCTGGGCAGTGCCTGGGCTCACCCCAGCCCACCCCAACACCCATCGCTGATCCCCCCCATCGGGTGGCTGTGCCCATCATGGTGCCTGTCACGGTGGCAGCGCCCATCCCGTCTCCTCATGGCACCCCAGGAGCCTGGGCTGTCAGTGGGGCCTGACCAGCCATCTGTGAGGGGCAGCCCTGATGGGATTTGGGCCAGGGGTCTCCACTCGTTAGGATGGCTGATGAGGAGCATGGGAAGCCCCCTCCTCACGGGCTGTGCCTCCCTCTTGCCCCTCTCACTGGTGACTTCCCAAAAGCCTGCACGGACATGGTTTGGCCCCATGCACCCCCCAGACTCTCTCACAGACACATGGTTGGGGCTTTGGCTCTTCCCAGCTCCTTACTGGCCCCAGCACTTAGAGATGTTTAACACCCAGGTAGGAAAGCCGGCAGCAGGATCTGCCTGCTCCCAAGACACTTGCACAGCCAGATGTTTGTATGCATGAGATCACGTTTAATTCTAATTCTGTTCAGTGTGCTGTACAAAAAATAACCACGGAGCTGCTCCCCCTTAACCTCTCTGCTGCTGCCAGTCCGGTGAGCGCAGCCTCACCGACATGCTGCTGCCGCCTGCAAGGGGTATGGGCAGCTGCCTGCCCGTGAAGCGGCACTGAGAGCACGGAGGTCGGCAGTGGGTCTGGACCCCAGCGCCCCACAGGGTCGGTACACCCCATCCCGGTGGGATGCTGGGGATGGCAAAAGCCCTTTGCCTTCAGGGAGGTGGTGAGGGTCATCACAGCCGCGATGGGGACGGTGTCCCTGATGAGCTGCTATATCCAAACGCGGTGTCCCCGCAGATGCCTCTGCAAAGGGGTCACCTTCACAGTACCCCATCCCCCACGGAGGGGACTCCCTGCGCTGCCTGTGGCCGCCCCACTAGCTGGGGATGGAGAAGGAGCTGACTTGGAAGCTCTGCTGGTACCTCTTCACCCAGGGCCTGCTCGCCTGGGCGCAGATCTCCTTCCCGCTCCTCACCCTGAAGCTGGGGCAGAGAAAATACGGGGTTAGTGGGGTGGTGGTATGGGGACCCTGGGGCTGAGTTTCTGAGGGGGTCAGGGGCACAGAGGATCAGAATTGGACCCATCAAAGCGAGACATGGGGTCTGGCAGGGTCTAGAGGTGCTTTATCCCCCGAGCTGGGTTTCGGGTACTCACATCACAGCCTGGTGCGGGCACTCGGGGCTGGTGGGGTAGCAGGTGACAATGTTGTCTCTCTTGATCCTTCTCGTCTGGAAGTTGAAGCAGCACTTCTCTGGCACGGCCGGGGCTCCTGGGGAAAGAGCGCAAGTTCAGCTGAGCCTCGAGACAGCCACTTTCCATCTCAGCCCTCCCGCCATGGGCATGGCGGCTCTTTGCGGGGAG
Source organism: Pluvialis apricaria (assembly GCA_017639485.1). Taxonomy (NCBI): domain Eukaryota; kingdom Metazoa; phylum Chordata; class Aves; order Charadriiformes; family Charadriidae; genus Pluvialis; species Pluvialis apricaria. The sequence continues at coordinate 7,208,415 of CM030024.1, forward strand.
CTCCCCTGCACGCCATGCACGAAGCAAACCCGTCCCCGCAGCCCTGGGGACTGTCCCCGTCCCCCAGCCCATGGGGATGGAGCGGGTGGCAGTGCTCACTCTGAGCCAGGCTCTGGCAGCACAGCACAGCGAGGAGGAGGAGGGTGCAGAGCATTCCGGCCGCCTTCGCCATGCCGGGCTGCGGGAGGGCTGCTCGGTCGCGTTGGGGCAGAGCTGCCATCTGCTGGGGTCAGGGCCACCGGGCTGCTTTTATGGGGGATCAGCGGGGTTGGCTTCCCCCAGGGCCAGCGGTTGCGTGAGCAGGGGGAGGACCTGGTCCCCTGCCATGTCCCAAAGCACAGAGGGTGAGCAATACTCATCCCCTCCCAGCACAGCCCCGGGAAGGGAAAAATCCCGCTCCCCCGTGATGGGCTTGAGATTTTTCCCAAGCTCCTGCCTCTAGCGTTAGGGCCGGTTGCTCCCAAAGTTTGGCTCTGCATCCCCGTCCCCCAGGCAGGCTGTGTGCCCCATGGCAGGAACCCCAGGGCGGGCGAGAGGGTCTGGGCATCTCCCTCAGATGGGACCAGGGCCAGGCTGAGCACCCTGCGGCATCCCCAGCAGCCACACACACTCCCGGCCACCAACGTCCTCCCCCTGCACCGCAAAGTTTTGCATCCTATTGCTTTGCATCCTGGCCCAGGGGACAAATGGCCAAATAACCCCTCCATCCCGAAAAAAGCCGTAGAGGAACAGCTTCTGCTTGGTTGCGCCAGGCATGTACACAGCTCTGTGATGGTTTTGGGGGTGTTTGGGGCCCATCGGAGCCCAGAAAAGGCCGGGCATGTGGCTCCGCTTCTCTCCCTCTGGCACCGAAGCAGCAGCTCATGTTCTTGGCCGTGCTGAGCTGGGAAAGGCGGAGGCCAGTTTGGGGCTTCCCCAGTGGATTTTGCCTGGCTGCAGCTGTCCAAAAAGCCCCCTCTCCCCCCAGCCTCAGCAAATCCCGGGGCGCATCCCAGCTGCCGGCAGCTGGCGGATGGTGGGAAGCAGCGGGAAGATGCAGACGTGCATCCGCGCCAATCCAGCTGTGCAGGCAGCCACGTCCCGCCGCGCAGGGCTGGGGACACTGGTGACACCCTGCTGGTGTTTTGGCCACCCTGGGCTGCAAGTGCAGCCCCACCATGGAAACCCGGCTGGGGAGAACATGGGGTGCTGGTCCAGGCAGGGACCTGCCCCGATGGGAATGAGGGCCACCGCCGCAGTAGGACCACACGTGTCCCTCCATTTGCTCTCCTCCAAAGCCATTTCCCAGAAATCAGCCTCAATATTTTTTGGAGTGCACGTGTGGAATGAATAATAGGAGGGCGCAGCGAGTGGGGCTGGGTGATGCCCCAGGGCTGGCGGGTGCGGACGAGGTGGGGGCTGTGGTTCTGTGCCCGTCTGGTGGAGCAGAGCACCTTCCTGTCATCACCCCAACTCCCATTTACTTTCTCCTGGGGGAGACCCTGGGAAGCGGAGGAAAGCGGATGCCTCTGGTCCTGGTCCGGCACAGCTGCCTGGCTTGCCTTTCCCTTCCCGGATCCATCCTTTCCCTTTATCCCCCTTCTTACGCCCACGCACCGATGATCTCCTGACCCCAGCTGGGGTAAAAGCAGCCTCCTAAGGGTAGAAAATATTCCCTGCAATAAGAAAATGGAACGCAAGCACAAGGAAAACAAAAGAGAACTTATTGGACTGTGAAAGGCTGCTTTTAAAGACTCCCATGCAAAACGCTGGGATACATCAGACTGGGGAATTCCAGGGATGACGTTCCCGGTACCTGCAACATCCCTCAGTCCTGAGCCCAGGCACTGGCGTCTGCTCCGTGGGATGAGTGGACTCTGTGGATGGGGGATTTTGGAGCATGGAGGATTTTCAGCCCTGGTTGGGCCCCTGGAGCTGGCAGCTCCTGAGCACTCCTGGGTCCCCGGGTCTCGCCTGCATCTCAGGAGGAATATCCCCCTTTCCCCTCCCCAAACTGGCCAGGATGGGGCTTTACTGGGTTTTGCACAGACCCAGCACCGGAGCAGGGGATGTCCGTGGGGGCAGAGAGGGACCAGAGGCAAAACCAGGTACTCCTTCAGCTCTCCATCATAGAATCACAGGATGGTTTGGGTTGGAAGGGACCTTGAGGATCATCTCATTGCAACCCCCCTGCCCTGGGCAGGGACACCTCCCACCAGCCCAGGGTGCTCCAAGCCCCGTCCAACCTGGCCTTGAACACCTCCAGGGATGGGGCAGCCACAGCTTCTCGGGGCAACCTGGGCCAGGGGCTCACCACCCTCACAGCCAAGAATTTCCTCCTAATATCTAATCTAAATCTCCCCTCCTCCAGTTTGAAGCCATTCCCCCTCGTCCTATCACTCCATGCCCTTGTAAAAAGTCCTTCCCCAGCTCTCCTGGAGCCCCTTTAGGTACTGGAAGGCCGCAATAAGGTCTCCCCGGAGCCTTCTCTTCTCCAGGCTGAACCCCAACTCTCTCAGCCTCTCCTCATAGGAGAGGTGCAATTTGATGGATTCAGGAGAACCTGGTCTTCACCCCCTTCCAGTTCATCAGCCCTCCCATGTTTGATGCAGAGAAGGGCACGAGACATGCGCAGACCCACTGCTGTGATGAGCTGATCTGGTCTCTGCTTTGGGGTGGCCCCATGGATCCCCCGGTCCCGCATGATGGTCTGGGCTGAAAAACACCCTTTTCCTCCCTTTGTTCCACCGGCTCCTCACCGGCACTCACAGCTCTGGCTCTGGGCTTGGCTCCAGACCCTGGTGAGGAGCAGACCTGCTGGGGACAGTCCACCAGCCTCCATCTCTGCCTGTCCCCTCTCCCAGGGCCCTGGCTTTTATCACCCTTGCTTGCCGGGAAATCCCCTGGCTGGGGAAATCCCTCTGGGAAATGAGGGGGATACAGGTGGGGGACCCCGGGAAATGCTGCCCCATCCCTACATCCCTCCCACCACACCAGCTGCACCCCATGGCCGCCCCGTGCGGGCGATGCTCCCCGTGGCCTCTCTGCATCCAACAGAAAGCGCAAGCAGTTCCTGGGGAAACCACCGCCTTCGGCGGGAGCGTGTCGGTGTTTAATCATCCTCTGTGCTCAGAACCAGCTCCAGCCTCATCTCGCTGAGTGCTGCATTGCTGGGGCTGCCCGAGAGAGCTGCTGGGCGCACCGGGACACCCACTCGATGGCACAGCCCCCCGGCAATGCTACTCACCCCTGGGTGAGAGCTGCTATTCCAGCTGTGTTTGCAGATGCTTTATTGATGTTGCGGTGCTTCTCCTCGTTTCAGCTGATCGATAACCCCGCGGGGGAGGAAGATCTAAGTGCAGCGCCCGTGGGATGGAATGGCTGCTGCAGCTGGGGGAGCCAAAGTCACGAACGTGATCAAAAGCTGCTTTGCCAGGTCAGGTCTGTTTTCTATAAAGAATTTTTTGATTTATCCTTCTCCCTTTCAAATCTCTGTCTGGGTCAGATCAGCTTTTCCATTACCTTGCTGGGGCTGATGGTGCGATAACCACTAAATGCACACCCTACGTGTGCTGTTTCCTTTTTTAATGTCCTTGCCTGGCCCTGGCCACCTGGGACTTCCCCAGCTGCTTTTGCGGAGATGGTTTCTATTGAGATGGGTCCACCCTCGCCTGTCTCCAGGAAGAGGTGGCTCATAGTGTCCTCCCCCTCTCCTCCCACCCATGCCCCCTGCAGAGCCTGGCTGGCTCCTGCCCACATGCCATCACCTTCCCCAAAAAGCAGTGGGGGTTGGGTTTTTTTTTTTTTCCTTTGTCCAAGGCTGGAAAACCCCGGGGGGATCTGTGTCTCATCCCCAAAGATGCTCACCGGGGAGTGCAGCCTCTGAGGCATCGCCTGGTACCCGGCCGCCCTGAGGCTGCGGGGACGGACCCATCTCCTGCTGTCAGAAGGTGCGTATGTATGGAAATAAGACAGAACAGGTGCCACCACCCTTATCCAGGGGAGATTTCACCAGGAAGGTCATGGCCAAGCCCCGATTTCAGACATGTTAATCACATGGGAGCAATGGTGAACACGCTGCAGGCGTTGCTGGAAGAAGCTGCCGCTGCATCGCCAGGCTTGGACCAGCCCTTCTCACCCTCGCCCACCTCAACTGGGAACCCAGTGAGATGAACAGCATCATGTGGCTTTGATGTAGATCTCCTGGGTTTTGGAGCCCTCTCTTGATTTTGGAACCCGTGCTCTGCTCCTGGCTGGCAGCTGTGCCGGGGCAGCTCCCCCTTTCCCGTCTGCCAGTGGCGGGCAGTGGGATGTGGGTCACCCTATGTCCCACCGCCCCCATAACAGGGAAAGCAGCCCCAAAGGGAAATGCTGTCAACGCAAAGCGGTGGGTGGGGGGCTCAGGGCACCCGTGGCAGAGCTGATCCCAAAGGTGAAAAGTTTTCCTCCGGGATGCTGATTCCTCTCCTCACCACCCAGGGGAAGGGGCTTTGTGGTACCCGTGTTGTGCTGTTCAGGCAACTCGTTCCCCGGCATTTCATCGTCTCTCAGCCGTCCTGGGCTGAACTCTCCCCCTTCCCGGCGTCCCCCGCCGCGTGTGGCCTGACTCATTTCCCGTGTCCTTTGGCCCCAGCATCCTGGCTGCCTCCGCACGGGGACCGGCCCTTGCTGAAAAGCTGATTTCACACCAAACTCCTCTGCTTGAGATTACCATCAGGGCTGGGCTGCTCGAGTTGAGTGATCTCTTCCCCCTGCTCCCCAACCTTGGCCTTTGAAAACCCAGAGTTTAAAACCAAAATAAACCCAAAGCACTATCTGCCTCCTTATCTGCGCGTGCCTCACAATTTCCCAGCAACCTGAAAGGCAAGAAGCAGCATTTAATGGTGGAAAAAAAAAAAAGAAGAAACCCCAAAAGAGCAAGTAAGATGCTCAGAAAGCCCTCTGCACCTGGGAGTTGGGGTCAAAAACAATAACAAAAAAATTACACTAGGTACTTGCTGGGCTCTCTGAATTTTCTCCAGGCACAAGAACCAAGGCTGGCAGAGACAGTGGGATGCTGGGAGGTGGTGATGGGCAATACGGATCAGCATCACCGGGACATGGGGTGCTCTGCTGTACCACCCCGGATACCCTCGTGTCCCGGCCCTGGGTCCCTGTTGTGTTTTTCCCTAGGCTGCACCTATCGGCAGCTACAATCTGCTTTTGTGGCGTTAGTGACTGTTAGTTTCCACACGTATTTTCTGAAACCGCCTGCCCAGGGAGGAAAAGACACCCAGCGGAAGAGAAATTAATTTCCCTTGGGAGACCCCCGGGGTATTATCCTCGTGCATCCTTCCCCCGGCACCGCTCCGAGCCGGGGGAGCGGGGACCTGCGTGGCCGTACAGCAGCCCCAGCACGGCCGCCCTCCCCCTTGGCAAGAGCCACTTTTGCAAATATCCCTGAAATGCTTTTGCAAATATTTCCTGGGTCGGCCGTGGGAAAGAACTTTCCTCACCGCTGTCCCGCCAAGTTTGCTGGGGGGAAAATTAAAAGGGGGTGGCTGAGATGCCGTTGGATGTGACACTGGTGATGGGGATGAGCACTGGCTGCGTGGGGCTGGGGTGAGGGCTGGGTCCCGCTGGCCTTTGACATTTTTGGGACCCCAGGTTCTTGTTTGGGGCTCCTGGCAGTGGCCGGACCACCAGCCGGGCAAGGTGCTGGCCCATGGGAGCCCTTTGGTGCCACCGCACGGCGTCCCTGGCTCTGCTGGGCTGAGCATGGGTGGGGGTGAGGGGAGAGCCGGGTTTGGGGTGCCGGCCGGGGGCACAGCAGCAGTGTTGGGGGGGGGGGTTTCTGCATCCCTCCAAGCCTTGGCTGATGTTTTTCCTCCGTTTGGCACAAGATGTCAGTGCTGCCCAAGGAACGGCTGCCGGTGCCCTCCCAGAGCATGGCTGGCCAGGACACGGTGCTGCTGGTCCATGGCCGCGGGGTCCCCGGACGTTGTCCCCCCCCCCCGCCAGCAGGGTCCCACCAGAGCTTCTGCCCACCGATGGAGATGCACCGAGAGCAAGAGGTCTCAGCCAGTGCCGTGGCCTCAGGTCCTTCTCCTTTGGAGGCACCACGAGGCTCTCAGACTCCCCCCAGCCTCACGGGCATCACCTGGGGAGAAATCCAGGAGTCTGGAAGGTGGGGGGGGATCAGTCCCATCTCCACATCCCATGGCACTGCCATCGCTGCCGCTGGCTGTCCTCCCCCTCCCCGTGGTGTGCAGGGGATGGAAAGCAGCTCTCCCGGGGTCAGCATCTCTCAGGGGCAGAGGAGATGCTCCATGCTGGGAAAAAAAAGGTAGGAAAGGGGGATACAGAGGGAAGAGAAACTGGGAGTGAAAGAACTGAAACCCTCTACCAGCCACACGTGGAAGGGGGCGGGGGGGGAACCTCAAAAGAGTGTTGACAAGTCTGGAGGCTTCAGGGACCTTGGGTGACCAGAAAAATAACACATCAAAGACCTCATGTATGCCTGAAGACAGATAAAAACTCTGAGCCAAAATGTTCTATGAATATTTAACTACCATCAATATTTAATTAGCAGATAGAGAGAGATTAAGAGCAAAGGGATCCATCCTCCACGTTTGCTCCAGCCCCGCTCTGGGGGCATGTGGGGGCTCGCAGCGGCGGTGAGGGGCACGGCGCTGCCTGCAGCCGGGCTCGGTGCCAAGACTGGGGGCAGAAGGACCCCGAAGGAAGGGAAGGAACCCCCCCGAAAGGAAAGGCTCTGCTTTCCCAGCCCCCCCGCTGCAGGGCTGGGTGGGAGAGGGGAGGGAGAACTCCTGCATGACCCAGACGCTGCATCTCCAAAACAGCCATCCAACAAAAATCTGTGAAAAAGTATTTTCGGAGATTCAGGGTGCTCCAAAAAGAAACTCTTTGCCCACCAGCACTGCAGGCCCCCCCACGATCTGATGAATTTGCCACTACTGAGGGTGGCAAACAGAGCTGGGGAGCTTCTGCAGGGAGTGGGTCAGGATCCAGGCTTTCCCAAGGGATGCTCAGAGCCAAACCAGGGGAGCTTTCAGGGAGCGCAGTGCTGCTGGGGGCTGCTCAGCCTCGGGTGCTCTGTGGGGCCAGGGCGCAGGGGCTGGCCACGGGGAGGGACACTAGAGGGGACTTCTCCCCCTGCCCTCTGGGTCCATCCAGCTTTCGGTCCATGCTCGCCCTCCTCCGGGTTTGAAATCCCCCTCCTGCCCTGGTGTCTGTGAAACTCTCTGCCTCTTGGCTGCAGCCAGCGGGGCAGAAAGGTGCCTGCCCGCCCCCCAGGCTGCTCCCCCAAGCTGGCCCTCCCCTGCCCACGCTGCTCGGCTGCGTGCTAATGCTTCGCCCTCGGTGTCTGAGCCATATGCGCCCGAGTGTCTAATCCCCTATTAATCCCTAATGACTAATCCTTTTAGGTGAGGCAATGGCTGGGAGGTGGCAGGAGGGGAGGGGATGGGCGCTCTGCGTACCCTGTGGTCCCCTCCTAGACCATGTCCTCTGTGTTGGGGGACATCTCAGCAGGCCCCAGCCTCCAGCCCAACCACACAACTCCTACCCTTCGTGGGAGGCTTGTCCTGGGCCACCGCTGTCCCCAGCACGGGGGTGGGAGCTGGGAGAGGGTCAAGGATGAGCGGAGGGCTCGCCTTGGCCATCCCTGGGGCTGGGGGGAGAGCTGGGGGGGTCCCACCACAGCTTAGCCCCGGGCTTTGGGCTCCCCTCTCCCATGCTTTGAGGTTAGTTCCCTCTTCGGGAGCTGCTTTAGCTGGAGGGGGACTGGAGAGGGCAGTAAAAGCCAAGCCGTGATGGGTTTTCCTTGCCTGCTGGGCCAGGCGCAGGCAGGACCTGAGGGATGCGGGCCAGGCACATTCGCAGCACATTTGCAGCCCCCAAAACTCCTCAAGAGCTGCTCCCCAGCCCCTTCTTAGCCAAACTGTTGCTTGTGGAAGTGAAGCACTTTGTGAGTGCAAGCGTGAGGGTGTCTGGATGCTGGACCGGGTCTCGGAGGTGAGGATGTGGGGCTGGGGGTTGGGATGGTGCCGGGGACCCCCTGCACTGCCCTGTCCCCTCTCTCCATCCCAACACGGGTCCCTACAACCCATGCCAACCACCCGGTGAGCCGTGGGGCCATGTCCTCTTGCAGCAGGGGACATCCTGGTAGCTTTATTCTCCCAGCCGGGGTTTTGTGGCCGACCTGGACCTCGAGCATCTCCTGAGCCGTGGATGCTGTGAAACAGGGAGGGTATTTCACACCTGCTGCCGGCTGCCGGCAGCGTGCAGCCAGCAAACCGCTTCGCCATACATTTTCCCACCATCCAGGGAGGGGGTTTATTTTCCCCTCTTGTTTTTGATGTATTTGAAACAAAAGCCCTTGATGCCTTTTCTCCCTGCCGCAGCAGCCGGGGCAGAGCTGGAGCCCGGGTGAGCAGTGGGAGCCAGCCGGGCTGGGAGCGGGCTGAGGTAGATCCCAAGGGGAACCCGGAGAATAAAGCCAGCCTCCCAACGCCCGGCCTGGTGTCTTTCATCACCAACCAAGTCGAGCCCAGCCGGCACAGGACCCGACACTCCCACACGCTCCGCAGCGGTGCTGTCACCCCGCGGCGGTCCCTGGCCCCAAGAGGATGGGGATTATGCCGGATCATTCATGTATAAAATTGCTCCTTGTCCGGTGAGGAGCCCGTCGGCAGGGGAAGCCACGATGGGCTCCACTTGCCGCCTCGGCGCGGAGACCTGCCGGGCCCTGTGCTGCGTGGCAATGCAGCGGCGGCAACGGCTGCAGTTTCCATATCTGGGCCATTCACCACTCGAGACTTTTAGCGCCCGGAGCAACGGCATGTACTGCTGATGAGTTCTTTCTGCTCCAGTAATTACAGTGAGGAATTTGTCAGAACGAGCTTTCTAAAACCTTCTTGTCTTGTTCTGATTTTACCTGGAGTGTAAAAAGTCATTAGTATGGTAAAACGGAGGCTGTGCTAAGCCAGCAAGCCATCCAGATAACGCAGTTTACATCCAGTACACACTCAATATGCACAAAAAAAAAAAAAAAAAAAAAAAGAAAAAGGGGGAAAAAAAATGCTGGCTTTCTATTTTACCCAGATGGAGTTTTCGATGATTGAAGTTAGCAGGATGGGAAGGCACGCAGAGAAGGTGGCAGGCCTGTGGGCTGGGCGCAGCGAGATGTGCCGGCTGCCGATGCCTCGTCTTCCCCTCAGCAGCTGCATCTCTGTCTCCTGAGGCACGGAGTGCCCCAGCCGCTGGTCCCCCTAGCATGGGCCAGCCCTGCCATTTGGGGGAAATTTGGGTTGCACCCCCAGCCCCTCTTTCAGGAGCTTTCTCCCCTGCCTGCAAATGCAAGCCCAGATTCATTGGATACACGTGTCATGGTTGGAGAAGCTCCTTCCAGCCCCAAGCCACAGGCTGTGATGGGGCTGTGCTGTCCCCGTACAAAAAAGCTGGTGGAAAACTCACCTGGATGATGTCCCGGATCCCCTGGGGCTGCTGTGAGCATCACTCTGCAAGGCATTGAGCCCAGAGCGGGGAAAACCCCTCCTGATCCCATCATGGCCTGAAAATAACATCATTTGTGGTTTCAAAGCCTCCCAGCCCCTTTGGGCTCCCATTTCAGGGATATTAGCAGATGTCAGGGAGCATCTGGGGAACTCAGGCTTGAAATGAGCCAAGGAAAAAAAAAATCAGAAAAAAATCATATCAATAGGAAAAAAAAGGAGCTGAGGTCAGGAGAAGTTGCGAAGCGGGTGCTGGCACCCTCCCTGCTATTTTCAGCAGGGAGGCGCAGCCCTGGTTTGCCAGCAGCGTGAGCGGGGCTCTGCCCGCAGAGGGTCGCCGAGCCGGCTGGAGGGAGGTAGATGGGTGTGATAAGGCCTGGGTCTTTCTTTTTAAACTTTCCATCCAAAAAATAATTGAAATTTAGCCAAATGTATAATTTGGTGAAGAGGATTTCACTCACAGACCCTTCCTCGATCTCCCTCTGGGGGATGATGCTCAGCTGGGTACCACAGCATCCATCCCTGATGCTGCTTCAGCCCTGTTCTCCCTGAAACCCGGCTGGGACCTCCCACCCGCCGTGGCTTTTGGGGTTTTTTGTTAATAGAAAGTTTTACAAAAAAGAGATGCTTCTGTCTTGGGCTCTAATCAAAGCATTTTGGGTTGGATTTAATTAAATGATAACTTTTTGGGGGCTGAAGGGAAACCCTTCGGTGGGGGCTGCTTGGATTTCAGGGTATTTCCAGCACCCCTGAAGGCCACTTCAAAGAAAAAAAAGTGATTGCAAAGCAGAACATCTCTCGCTGCTGATGCAAAACCCAAACCTTCAGATTTCCTCCCTTCTTATTTACTTTCATGAGCAACTTGGCAAAGTTCAGTCAAGTTTGGAAATGTTTTTGATGTCACCAGATTTGTCTTTCAGGCCCAGAAGTCCTGGGGAAGGGGAGAACATTTCAAGTCAGTGTTATCTCCCAGAGACACAGCGACTCCCAGGTGCCAGGCAGGTATTTTAGTGCTTAGATGAGTATCTGGGGAATGACATTTATAAGCCAGGCAGCAGATTAACCCCTGTGCACAAAAAAGCTCAGCTTCTGCTTTTCCCCTTCCTTTTCCTCCCATGAGCTATTTGGGGTGGAAAGGCCCATTTTTCCATATTGCCCCGGTGTGCAATACGTAGCATTTCTGATTAATATTAATTATTCCCTCTTATTAACAATGTGAGACCCCCATATCTATGTGCCCCGGAAAGACTGGCGGCTCTGTGCTCTGCTCCCAGAGTAAATGGCAGGTGAATAAGATTAGGAGCCATGAGTGTGCGCTGTCTAAGAGCCTTAACTGGCAATTCCCAGAAATGGTAGGGAAATAATTCAATATTATTTATGTGATGCCGCTATGTCGGAGCCGGGATTGGATCACGGCTTCCTGCAGCGTAAGGAGTCACCCAGGACACACTAAAGGGGGTCCTTGATTCCACTTTCCCCCCAGTTAGACCCCAAACAGGGTGTTGGAAGCATTAAAGGGACGGATTTGGGAGAGCAGTGGTGATGGGAAGGGTCTGGGTGCTTCCCTTTGCTCCCCAGGCTCCCCTTCCACGCCTCCTGGGTGTTCCCACACAGATCTGGGTGTCCCCAAATGTCACCTGCATATCTGCCCCTCCCAGCCTGGCTGTCACCCTGCGGTGGTGGTGGGGCCGTGGAGATGATTCAGGGTGTTTGGGGTGCCAGTAAAGCTGCCTTTGGTTCCAGAGCTGGAGAAGAACAGCGCTCATCCGGCTGCTACTTCTATTTTGCTGAAAAAACGGTGGTTTTGGGTTGGCAGAGGGAAACGAGACACCGGTTCAAGGTCAAGCTCCAGCGGCTTTGGCCAAAAAAACAGAAAAATAACCCCATGCGGATGATTCAAAGCATCCGACTTCACGCTCCCAGAGGGGGATTTTCTTTCGTCTCTTTGCCCAGACGCAGAGCCAGAAGCCGGCCGCAGTCACCGAGAAGCGTGTGGCCGGGGGACCCTGCCGCCCCACACTCGCTGCTCTCCATGGCCCCGCCTCACCCCTCGCCTGATTTTTCTTCCCCTTTTTCTAGCCCCAGCCCCAGTTTCCAGCATTTTGGCTATCGCCCCGCTCTGCAGTGTTGCCTGTGACCTCCCTCTTCCCCTCCCCATCACAAGGATGAGGGGGGTCAGCGGATGCTGCGGGATGGAGCATCCCGGGGTAAGGCTGGAGGGCTGATCTGAGACGTTGATCTAATGTGAGCGCTGCAGTTTACTCGCTAAGAGAGGTACAAATATCACTTGTCAAGCGTGTAACCTGGGATTTGGCCAAGGGGAAAGGCAGTTCACTTATTTGTCAGGGTATATTCCCCACCGCTCGCAGTGGCTGGCAAGGGCAGAGTCCGAAAGCTGCCCCGGTGGGATGCGCCCATCCCATCCCTGTGCCAGCCAAACGTGCATCTGCTCCTCAGGGACACGTGTCTTCACCAGCACGTCCCTCTCTGCTGACCAGCAGGTGCTCCGAGATGTGCCCTCAGTTCTAGGTAAGCATCAAGTGGTTTTACTGGGCTGGTCCAGGATTTCTTCACCTCCCCATCCCCTGCCCAGACCCTTCAGCATCTCCAAGTGAAGCACCGGCAATGGGAGAAGGGAGTTAAAGTGGCTGGAAAACACTTTTAACAAGCCTCAAAGCCACTTTGCATCTTCACATTGTTTCCAGCAATAAAGTCGGGTTATTACAAAAATCTATTACCATCAAAAGCTGATAAACCTCCAATCTATCCACCGTGAGGTTTAATATTCCTCCTGGAGAGCTTTCCCTTTTCTGCGGCAGCGGGCCCTTATCTGCCATCACCCACTTGGGCGGGCTGCGCTGCGATCAGATTGGGTTTGCCATCTGAGGAGGGGGTGCTTGATTTCTAATCCACAGGATTTCGGTTTCGGTATGCCACAGCTGTTGGATCCTGCTGGGATGCAAAGGACCCACACGGGGTATGGCAGGCGGGGAGACCCAAGCGACGCCGTGGGGCTCAAAGGTGTGAGTTGGGACACACATCCCCTGAAAAAAAACCACCCCATGTTAAATATGTAGATTTTATTAATAGCAAAATTATCTGCCAGCAGCTGAAGTGCAGAGCCCCGGTGTGTGCAGCGGGGTTCAAGGGCTGTTGCAAAGAGCAGCAGCTTCTGGGGGTACCACATTGCACCCCTGAGATGGGCAGAGCTCATCAACCCTGGAAATGGGAGGTTTTTCCCCCAGTTTCTGGCTGTTTTAGAAAGGGGAGAAGAGAAATCTACTTTGGGATGGTTTCTCCCTCCTCCCCTAATTATGGACAGCTGGAAATGTGGAGTAATAAGGAAATAAGGCATAGGGAATAAGGCCTAAGACATGAGGAATCAGGAATAAGGAATAAGGAATCAGGAATGAGGACCAGGACAGGGTCCATTCCTGGCCCCAGGCTTGGATCCCAGCCTCATGGATGGGGACCACCCTGCTGCCACAGACCCTGACCGCATCCTCCTCGTAGGCAGGTTTTGGGGCTGCTCGCACAGGGGATGCTGCCGGAGCCGCCACTTGCTTCCAGCTTGGGTAAGTGGGAGTCCGGGATGGAGACTTAAGTGACAAATTGCCTGCTTTTTAGTGGGATTAAAAATAGACGGTGGGCTCCTGGGATGGCACTAAAGCTCTGGCAGATCTGGCTTGCGGCCGGGCTGATAACGCCGGCGCCGGCGTGTTTTCTGGAGAGCTCTGGGGAGGCAGACAGGGAGACAGCGAGCCCCGTGGTCCTGGGGGAAGCTGGGCTCACTGCGGTGGGGAGGCAAACCTCGGGCTCAGGACCAGCATCCATCAGGGGACCACCGTTAATTGCTATTAGAGACGCAGGGCCTCACGGGGCTGCTTTTGCCCAGATTGGACTGGGCTGGTCCCAGTCCGGGGGGGGCTATAGCCCATAAGGAGGATGGGGGCTGGCGGGGCTGGTTGGGTCCTTTCAGCTCTCACTGGGCTCCACTTTGAGGTGGAAAAGGTTTTTTTTCTGGGTTTACCAAGAACTGGCACATCTGCATGGACCCAGCACTCAAATCATGGCTCTGAACTGGGGAGAGGCCCGTTTTGGGGTCCCTCTGGTTATTTTGGGGTCCCAATGCTCATTTTGGGGTCCCTCTGCTCAGCTGCAGCCCTTGCTGCTGCCCAGGAGCCTCAGAGGCATATAACCAAGAGGGGGTAGTAATTAATTAAGATCAGTAATGGATGGAGCAGGACTGGGCAGGTGCTCACAGCCCCCACCGGCCCTGCTTTTCCCATGGGAATCACCCTGCTGAGGAGCATCCCTGCCCCCCCGACCCCGGGAGGGCCATTCGGGTCCAGCCCTGGCACTGAGCACCTCTACAGAGCCCGCGTGGTCTCTCCGGCTTCTGGAGGGGGAACATAAATCTTTCAAGGCTGCAAATGCCTTCTTTTTTTTTTTTTTTTTTTCTATTCTGGGTGAAGAAAATGGAATATTTTTTTTCTGCAACTCTCTTCAATGTCACTGGTATGAAGAGACGGGAGTGGACGCTGTTTGGGCACCGCAGACCCCTCCCTGCGCAGCCAAGCAGAAACTCGCTGCCTTCCCTTGCCTGCCCTTTGCATATTCTTAATTTTCTCGCTGCCTGGTTCTTTGGGGAGAGTTTTGTGCCTGCCAGGACAATGCCTGATGATACAGGGAGGGATTTGCGCAGTTGGAGTGCCAGGGCATCCCATGGGCCAGCCCAGGGTTCCCCCGTGCTGCAGCCTATGGACACCCTTCAGAGGATGAGCACAGCTCTCCGGAGAGCTGAGATCTGCACTAAAAGGATGCTGGGATGGTAAAATTAAATCGGTGAGGTGAAGGGAGGTGACAAAGGACACCCTGCAAGTTGGTGGCAGGGCCTCGGCCCTTTTGCCCACCTCTTGCAGAGCCCTCAAAGGCCATTTGACTTTGCAAAGCATAATCCCAGGCTGAGGAAATGCAACCTGTGCCCCCCCCCGGGAGAATGGGGGACCCTCGCCATCCACACTGGCTCTGGGAGAGGAAAGGTGAGACCGGGGAAGGATGCAGTTGTCTATCAAACCCCTCTAGGAGATCAAAAAAGGGCTGCAGACATCAGAAAAACCAAGGCCATGCCCAGCCCCGTTAGCAGGGTCGATGTAAAGGATGCATCAGACACGTCATCGAAGACGTCGGGGGCTTTAATTGAGATGTGACCACCTGTAGCCAAATACTGAGTCATCTTTGGCCAGATACCGTCAAGGTCAAGAGCGTTTTGTTCAGAAAAACGCTGAGCTCTGATAGAAATTGTTGCCAGAAGCCTTAAGCACTGGCTTTTGCCACAAAATTGTGATCCTTTCCCTGCCTGCCCCCGAGACAGCCCAGCAGCTATCCCGCTGGAAAATCCTCCCTCTCTCCTGACCGTTCCCCATCCTTCCTTTCCACGTCCAGACTTTCCAGGGGCTTTATTTTATTTTAAACCGCTGCTGCATATTGAGCAGAAAAACGATGTTGAAGGAGGCTCTTTTGACCCTGGTGCTATAATTATTCCAGGCTCCAGCAATGCGTACGGTTCAAATGCTATTTTCCCCGACGCCTCCCAGCCCCGACTGGCAGCTCCGTTCCATCGGATCCGGGATTACCTGCAGTCCCCCAAGGCACAGCGCAGGTGAGGGGGGAATGCAGGCAAAGCCCTTTGCATGGGTTTCCTGGCAGGTATTTTGCATCCTGCGAATGCCCAGGTGCAAAATGAAGGGTTTTCTACTGGTTTCAGGCATGAGACTCAATTTCTGCTGCCTCGAGCCCATACCGGCTGTGACGCCGGTCCTTCTGGTGCAGGCAGCAGGTTGCTGTTGGACCCAGAGAGCAAAGCAAGGAGCCGAACTCAGCCCCTGCTCTTACCTCTGCCTTCCCCCCGCACACCCCCCCCCCCCCTCAAAATCACAGCAGCCCACTCCCCCTCGGGTCTGCCTCCTCCATCCCACTCCTCCCCCGCCCCCGGGAGCTGCTGGAGGGGTTAATCCACTTTGCGCAAAACCAGATGGGGAAAAAATGTTTGCTGCTAAATTAGCTCCTGAAAAATTCATGGTCCTAAATGGTCTTCCGGGGGGTTCTTCCCCCCCCCCCCAACCCCTGCAAGGAGTGGGAAATCCCAGCTGGGAGCTACTAATGGCAGGAAGGAAAGGGCTTCGCTGTGCCCCACTCCAGATGTGACCCCACACCCCCGGGACACCCCGGCCATTACCGGGGTGGCCATTAGGCAGCACTGGGGCTGACCCAGATGAATTAGCAGCTGCTCCATCGTTATCCCGGCCGGACACAGCAGCTGGGCAGGCGCTGGGAATGGGGCTCCTAACGCCAGGATAAAAGCCGCTCTCTGGTTTCACCTCCCGAGACCGGTGGGCAGGGGAGGTTTCCACTCGCTGGGGTGGGCAGGTGCCCCATCTGCTCACAGCGGAGCCCCAACAGCGGCTCGGGAGCCTCCGGGGGGAATTAGGGCTGTGTTTGATGACTCCTCGCTTGCAATTAGCTGCTCCAGCACTCTGTTGCCAGCCCTGGAGGGAAATCCCCTGGTCAGGCGTCTGCTGGTGTTGAGCCATGTCCCATGGGAGGAGGCACGGAGGGGGCATGGGGGGAACCCCCCTACTGCTGCTGGGGCCTGGCATTATCGAAATGATTGGGTGCTTTTTGGGGTGCAGCGGGGTGCCCAGCTTGGGGCCACTCTGCAATGGGTGTCCTGTAGGAGATGCTCATGGTGGTGGGACTCTGGAGCTGCCACCACCCCGTACGCAGGAGCAAACTCAGCCCAAGGCACTGCGGTGCCCCCGAAAATAAGGCAGGCTGCGGGATGCTCAGCCGGCCGCAGCCCTTCTCCCAGCACCTCCCCCTGCCACCCTCTCCGTCCCCGACAAGTGCTGCCGTGACAGGTCCAGTGAAGGGGAAAGGGAGGCCCTGCTCGCTGCCAGGGCCTCCTGCTGCTTGGCTGGCAATGGTCCTTGGCCCCGGCCACGCAGTGCCAGGGCAGGTGGCACAGGGGTCTCACTGTGGGGGACGCGGAGACACCAGTATGGGTGTCCTCACTCAGAAAGGTCACGATAGCCATGGGGAGAGGGGTCCTGAGATGAGGAGCATCTAATAGGGGAGGCAGAGACAAGGGGTGTGGGATGAGTGGAGGGAGGGACAGATGGATGGATGGATGGATGGATGGAAGGATGGATGGACAGATGGATGGATGGAAGAATGGAGGGAGGAAGGGATGGAGAGATGAATGGAGGGAGGGTTAGAGGGACAGAGGGATGGGTGAGGAATGGAGGGATGGATGGGCAGGAAGAGGGTATAGAGAGATGGACAGGCGGATGGATAGACGGATGGACAGATAGAGGATATAAAGGGATGGATGGGTGGATGGATGAATGGGTGGACAAAGAGAGGGTACATAGGGATGGATGCATGGATGGATGGATAGGTAAATGAAGGGACGGAGAGGGGGTATATGGGGAGGGATGGCTGCTGGCTGGACACATAGCAACTGACCGTCCCAGTGACCAGATCCAGACTTAGATTTTGATCCAGAGTTAGAGCTTTGCTTTCATCTTTCATTTTCATGCTCCTCTGGTAGTACCCCAGCCTCAGAGAGCTGGTGGGGTCTCATCATGCTCAGCCACTGCCAGGCTGTCAACCTTGGGCCATCCGCAAGGCCTGGTGCTTACTGAGCCTGTGCTCGAGGGGACAGCCCCCCACCAGGCAGGGAGGTCCCCCTGCCCTCAGGGGATAGCCCACGACCAGGCGCAGGCGGGTCCCCTGCGCTCTGCCCTGTCTGTAGGGCCAGATTTTCTTTCCATTCCTGCAGTAGCACCTCCAGGGAGCACACACAACTCCGACGCCGGGGCTGGACTGGGGGAGAAGACGCTCTTGCTGCATTTCTCCCACCCCACGTCTCACTGTGGCTCTCCTCGTGTTGAAGAGGGACCTTCTGAGGCTGAGACGTGTGTGTTTTTGTCAGTTTTCTGCCTTCTTCTCCCCAGCTTACAGTGAAAACCCATTACTGGGATGATCGCATGGTGCCAGTCTTTGCCGCATCCCACCGGGACCCATTTCGCAGGGGTTGGTGTGTTCCTCAGCCAGCCTCGGGCTGATGCGCTTTCCTGGGAGGCATCACTGGGGCTGGATGGAGCCAGCGAGGGGTGAGCAGGGGGATGTGATAGGCACAGGACTGGCCAAACTGGCCAAACTGCCTTTTCCTTGCAATTCCCAGCTGAACCCACCCTAAGGATGGCAAAACACGCTGGGAGGGAGCTGCGGGGTGTCAGGATGCTGGGGGCTTGCAGGTCAGTACGGGTCAATGAGCACATCTTACCTGATATGGGGCCACCCTGGATATTCCCGTACCCGACGCCTCACCCTGCAAATCAGTCCCAACTCCAACCCAACCTCTCTGTTGCCCACAAATTGCCTGGGATTGGCTCAAGGCCAGAGCATCCCAGCTGGGGAGTTGGAGCTGGGGGAGAAAGCAGCTGGGATCCTGCCCCACCGGGCATGCGTGCACCGGGGGGGGGGGGACTTGGCCAGGAGCTATTTGGCACCATGGGTGGGACACCATGGCCATGCCGGGGCTGTGGAAAGGCTGCGCCCCATGGGGAGCTCATCCCTGCAGCACCATTAAGGGTTGTGCAGCCCCGAATCCTCTCCCCCACACCCCCCCCCCGCTCCTCCCTGCAGCCCCTTATCTGATTAGGGACCGGGGGAGGCCTAAAAGCCTCCGGAAAATCAAACTGCCTGAGCCGAGCCAAGCGAGGGGGCGACTGGGAAACCAAAGCAAATGGGCTTTTCTCCTCCTCTTAAGTGCTTTTCCCTGTCTGTCTTTCTGTCTTGGCCGGAGAGGCAGGGAAGGGGGAGGGAGATGGGGATGGGGATGGAAAAGCGCATCAGGGCGGTCAGGTGTCCCCCGGCGAGAGCGTGGGGATGCTGATGAGGACCCGTCCTGGGGACATGGCCACCATGCACTCTCCTGCGAGGTCCCAAACAGCACAGTATGAGGAGCGAGGCTGGAAAAGAAGGGATTCTGCATTTTTTAAAGTTTTATATATATATGTATAGGTGTCTATATGTATGTGTATATATATATAAATAGGTCTTGGTGGAGGGTGGGAGTAACTCCCTCAAGAGTGGGGTCTCTTTGCAGGCCGGGGCTTGCAGCCACCCATCCTGCCTCCTCCCTGCCTCCTCCCTGCCCTCCAGCCCACTCAAGGTCTAGAAAGAAATGGTTGTAGCTCCGGAGGAGCTGTTTGGAGATGAACATCATCGTTAACCCTGGCCACCCCATCAGGCTCGTAGGAGAAACCAGCTGTAACCTCATCAGCCTTGTGGGAGGGAGCGGGGCCGGGGACAAGGCTTTCCCTGCCTGCTCCTGCCTGCCAGCCTGCTGCCCGCTCTGCTCCGGGCAGGTGTATGTCCATAGGGGCTATAGGGTCTGTGTCCCAGGTGTTGAATCCATCAGTGCTCTGAGTTTTCCCGTCAGCCCTTCTGCCCAGGCACCACAGGGCCTTTGGTGATCCACAGGTCAGGATCATAGAATCATACAATGGTTTGGGTTGGAAGGGACCTTAAAGACCATCTCGTTCCAACCCCCCTGCCCTGGGCAGGGACACCTCCCCCCAGCCCAGGGTGCTCCAAGCCCCGTCCAACCTGGCCTTGAACACCTCCAGGGATGGGGCAGCCACAGCTTCTCTGGGCAACCTGCGCCAGGGGCTCACCACCCTCACAGTGAAAAATTTCTTCCTAATATCAAGGATAGCTCGATAGGCCAGGATCTGGCCGTCGCTGAAACCCCCAAGTTGGGATACAAAAAGTGCTTTTGCTTAAGGCAGAACCTGTTGCCTTCGATTTCCCGTCGTCTGCCAATGCCTCAGTTGCCTCTCCCATCGAAGGCCTGGATAGTTGGTTTAGGTGCTGCAAATCCCCTCGACCCCTCCACAGAAATGACAAAATGATGCTGGCGGGTGCTCACCGCGCTGTCCCCTGCACCTACCAGCACCCAGCACCGCGGCCTCGTGGCCTCAGCGCTGCCATCAGCTCACTGCTGATTTCGGAGGAGCTGCTTTTGAACTCACCCAAGTGGCTAAATCCTCCCCTGAATTTCCACGAGGTTTGTATTTTTTTTTTAAATAATAAAGCAAACAGCAAGGCAAGAAAAGAAACGCTATTGCTGGCCTCCCTGGCTGCCAAGATAACCGCCCCCTCCTACCGAGCTGCTGTAATTAGGTGCCTTGAATCCCCGGCGCTGGAGAAACGTGGTGTTCATCAATTTTCTGCGAGGATGCCGGGATTCTCCATTTTAATACAGGGTGTTTTGGCATGTGGTGGTTTGTTCTCACGTGCACGTGGAGCACAGCCCGGCACCCAGCCGCAGGGATTTACACCATCGGTCCTGCCCCGTCAGGAAAACCCAAACTTTGGCATTTGCTTCTTTTTTTTTTTTTTTCCTTGGAAATACAGAAAAAAAAAAAAAACCAAAAAAAGGAAATGGAGAAATTTCCCTATAGGGCAAAAATTTTTGGAAGGAAAAGGGAAAAATATCACTGCTGGTCTATTGAGATGTTCTGCTCTGAACCGCTGAGTCCACAGGGTTTCCTACTCGCGGGGCCATTTCATTCCCCCCATTCCCCTGTGCTGAGACCCAACAACTTTGATAATGTTGACTTGTTATATCAGATAAAATATTAAAGGCCTATGATATAGCCTGAAATGAATATTTTAATAGAACGTAAAAGTCGAGGCAAAGACGAATCCAAACAGTAAAATTGAAATGAAACATTTTTATCTCGCAAGAAGGAAGGGGCTTGGCGCTGCTGCTTTGAATCACCCTTCCGTTACTTTTATACACTACTAAAATATTCATTTTAATATTATAAATATTGCATTCAATATCTAATGCATCGTTACACTGTTTGGGGCACCTGGAATTCAAAACAATTTGCTGGCCATGGCTACCACGGGGCAGGCTCAGGACCTGCAGCATCTCAGTGGTGAAACCTCTCAGCCCATTTCTTGCTGCTCCCATGCATTTTCCTCTGCCAGCACCACCCTGGGAGGAAGGACACCCATGGGGTGGCCCTGGGGACCAGTGACGGGGACAGTCCCCAAGTGGGCAGAGGCAGGAGAGAGGAGCAGGACAGAGCCGTGGTCCTATGTAATGAGCCGTGAACCCTGCAAGGAAACCAGCTGGACAATTAATTACAATAAAAAGCTTTTTTTTTTTTTCCTTGCCATAGGAATAATAATATAAAATTAATTTATGGCAATTACGGGATTTCTATATTTATGCCATTATCAGAACTATATAAGGAAAGGCGAATGATACAAATGCATTTCGGGCGCTGCTTTGAAGGGGAGGGAATTGATATATATTTTTAATCATGTTCCAGAATCAGCCATTCAACTCCTGTGCAGAATTAGCTGTCGGGCCGGCGTGTGAGTGCTCCAGCCACTAACAAGGCAGCCACCGTCGGAGAGAGCTGCTCGCAGGCGAGGAATTTCCCTGCCTGCATTAATCTTTATTGGAAAATAATGGGAAAAGTGGAGGCTTGGGCTGAGGGTTTCACTGTCCTGAGGCATTCCCAGGGGTTTTTTTTTGTTTGTTTGTTTTTTGTTTCGTTTTTTTTTTAATGCTGTCTGCTTTATAGGTGATTTATCTTCTTTGGAGGGTTCTTAGGGTCACGGCGTGACAAATAACAGCCTGGGATGTCCCCCCAGATGCAACCCCCACCTCTGGCTCTTGGTTTTTTCTTTAAAGTCCCCCCCAAAAGGTGGGGTCTGGTGCTACATTTGCCCACGCAGCTGTGTCCGGGGGAAATTTGCATCCCGTGGGCCCTCCCCACTGCTGGTTCGTACCTTTCATAGCCCCATCCTTGCATTACCAGCAGAGCCAGGAAGGCTCAGATGTGACTTGGGGGGGCATCGTCCCTGTAGGGATGTCCCTGTGGAAACTGATGCCTCAGTTTCCCCATGAGAAGGGAAAGGGGGTGTCCCCCCCCTGGACCCTGCACCCATCACCAGGGGTCCCTTCACAGCAGCCCCTGCACCCGCTGCCCGCCTGCCGCCGCGGCACAGCTCCACCGAAACACCTCCGCAGCGGCTCCCACAGGGATTAGGGGCCGGATTCAGTGATTAGCACCTACCAGGCACTGTTATCCCAAGAATTAGTGCTGCCCTGGGATTACAGGCAGGTGAAACGCAGGTCAGGGATTAGCGGGGAGAGGCTGGGCTGTCCCGGCGCTGCGGATGCTTTTCTGCCCGACCCGGCACAGGCACTCTTTCTTGGGGTTTGCTCCCACAGCCGGGATTTATCCTCACGGAGGTTGGTGGCTCCAAAGTGCCTCCTGTAGGGTTTGCACCCCAAAGTCCTTCCCCGTGTAAGGGCTCAAGGGGCTGTTGTGGTCAGGGTGGATACAACGCCATCAGGAGTGAAGCCAATGCCACCAGGGTGAGTTGGTCAGTGTCCCCGAGCTGCCTGGGGGTGATGTGGGAAGCCAGGCCCAGCCCTGCGTGGACATCCCTCCATGTTTTTGGGGGTAACTCCTTGGGAAACCCATCCTTGGGCTTTCCAGCGCATGGTGTGTCCGAAAGAGCAGGACATACTCAGGTGCGTCGCCACAAAAACAGACAGGGCCCTGCACTGGACTCACATTTTGACCTTCCCTGTGCTTCGGCTCCTGCTAAAATAACAGGATTTATCTCCAAAAATCTCCCCAGTACAAGCGGCAACCCCAGCTTCGGTCCTTGCTCAGGAAAGAGACATCACAGCTGCCTGCTCTTGCCCACCCCGGTCCCTCCGCCTGCCAAAGCCAGAGCCATAAATAAAATCCAACTGGGGTAAAAATACTTATTTCTGCAACAGTTGAAAAATATCCCAGCGGCAGTGCCAAGAACCTGCCAGAGGCACCGCAGGAAGGTGGGAGGGATGGCACCCAAACACCCCGCTTTAAAAGCTCTCATCCATCAGCGGGAAAAGGCTCCTGTGATGGGGCAGGACGCGGCGTGGTCCCATCGTCATCCCCAGTTTCCCAACTCTGGGGCTCATTTTGGAGTGGGGAAACTGAGGACCTGCCCCACCACCCTCCAGGCAGGCTGGGGAGGGATGAATCATGGCCCGGCCACTGCTTCGCTCTGTCTGCTGCTTCGCCATCCCTGGGGATTCAGGCCCGTGAGTCAGCCCTCCCCTCCCCAAAGCAATCGGGAGATTGGCTTATAAATCATGGGATTTTTATGAAAACAAGTGGCGGTCGCCTGGGCAGTGGCATGGGGCCACTTGCCGCAGCAGCCGGGCCTTTTTCTGGTGGCCAAAAACAACGCTCTGCCCTTCCCGCAGCGCTCTGGGTGGTGGGTTTCAGGGCAGACCCCATCTCCTTTCTCCTCTTTGCCATGGTCCCTCTGCCATCCCCCAGCATCGTTTCGAAGACCTCCCAGCAGCACCCAAAGGTGCCGAGGGTGCGCGGGGGGCTTAGCCCAAGGGCTGTCCTCCCCCCTTGGCGCTGCAAGGCTGACGCTTCTTGGGGGCATCTTCAGCTTCTGTCACTGCTCAAGGTCAATTCCATTAATTGCCGTGAATTATTTTGGCATTAATGGAGATGTCTTATGCACTTCCACTGTAAATGAGGCTGCCAGGAGGAACGCGCCGGCCAATGTTTCCTGGTGAAGGGAGACGGGGAAATATATGGCAGCAGGGAGGGAGGGTGAAGGCACCTGGGGTGCTCACTGGGCCGGTGGAGGCAGGAAAACGCACCCTCGGTTTGGGGCGGTTGCATGGCATATGGTGTGTGCCTGCAGGGACGGGACCCGTGAACCACGTAGGGAATGGCTGCGATGGGGACTTGGTCCCCAAACGCCAGCATCCCCGCTGGGCGCCGTGCGGTTGAGGGGAGCGTGGCGTTCCCGGGGTGCAATTGCAGCGATGCTCCCCGAAAACCCATCTCTCCTGTGGCTCTGTACCGGCAGCAGCAAGCCGGGATGAGGGGAATCCCTCCCCAGCCATGCTGTGAGCATCTCTGGGCGCCGCGGGAGAGGGTCCCGGGTGTGTGATGTGGAGGGCACCAAGCAGCCCGAGGCGGGACTGGGGTGAGGCGGTGGTTGATCCCCCATCCCCATGGGGGCACAAGGGGTCCCCAGCCACCCGCGGCCATGTGTGGGGGCTGCAGCCAGGCCCCGCCATCGGACACAGCGCTGCAGGGAGCGGGGGGACGAGGCTGATTCCCCCTGGGTGGCACTGGCAGAGGGACCAGAGAGGCGGGGAACACCGTGGCCACAGCAGGATGGGGAAGGGGCTCAGATCCCCCCAGGGTGGAGAGAAGTGACCAAACCCAGCTGGCCCTCTCCATCCCGGGGACGATGAAGCGTGTGACCCCCCCCCCCCCCCCCCCAACTCCTGTCCTGGGGGTTCCCCAAACCCCATTTTTTATTATCATCCCCTCGCATCGCAGCGGGGGCGGTGCATGGCGCGCAGGGGAGGGCAGGCCCGGCCGTGCAGCCCCCCGGGGGTGCTGGGGTGGGGGGGGGGGGGGAAGGGAAGAAGGGGGGGGGGGGTCTGGAAGAGGCGGGGGGGGGGGGGCTGCGTTGCATTGCATCGCCTGGCATCGAATCGCATCGCGCTGCACCGGCGGGGAGCGGGGCTCCGCTCGGCTCCCACCCCCTCGCCCGGAGAGGAGGAGGAGGGAGAGGAGGAGGAGGAGGAGGAGGAGGAAGGCACCTCCCCCTGCCGCCCTCCCCGCGCTGGCACCCACCGGAGCCCGATGCGGCTCCGGCCGGGCGAGCGGCCACGGGAGCGCCCAGCGGAGGGGCCCCCCCGGCGGTGGGCACGGCACGGCCGGCCCCGGCTGCAGGAGGGCGGGGGGGGGGACCCCGGAGAAGAAGAGGGGGGGGGGCGGGGGCAAGGGGCAGAACCCTCCAAACTCGCCGCTTTCCCCAAGGCTCCTGCACCCCCTCTTTAATTTTATTTGCGAGCAGGAGGGGGTGCGCCCTCCCTCTTTAAGCCGGGGGGGGAGGGACGGGCAGAGGAGGCGGGGACCCCCCCTCCTTTGCATACTCATGGCCGGGGCCCCCCGCTTCCAGCCCCCGCAGGGGGGCAGCCAGTGAGCCCCGGCCCCCCCCCTCCCGGCTGCGGGGCGGCCGTTCCCCGGCTCCGCTCCCCCCCCCCCCCAAACTTTGCCTTCGGATGGGGGGCACCCCGCCGCCGAGCTGCTCCTGCCGCTGATTAATCGCATCTGCCTGGGATTAATTATTCACCCGCCTGCTTTGGGTTGTGTTTTTTTGTTACCGTTGATTTTTTTTTTCTCCCGAGGGGGAGCGCTTTAATTCAGCTTTTTTTTTTTTTCTGGGGAGGGGGAAGAACCGCGCTTGGAGATCTTATTTTTCTTCTTGTGCAAGGGGAGGGGGGGCTGGCGACCTACTAGCCCTGCAGCATCATCCTTCAGCAGCACAGCTTTGCTTTTATTATTTTTGGTTTGGTTTTTTTGTTTTGTTTTTTTGTTTTTCCCCGGGAGGGGGTTACACGTGCTCTTCTTTCCCCCCCCCCCCGGCTCCTGAGGAGGGGGAGAGGGAGGGGGGACACCCGCCCCCGCCGGCTGGGCGCTCCCCCGGTCGCCCTGCAGGCACTGGGGGGGGCGGAGGGGGTGTTGCGGCAGGTTTGGGGTGCGGGGTGGGGGCCCGGAGATGGGGTGCTCTGCTCACTGAGCTGGGGGGGGGGGGGGGGGCAAAGCCGACACGCCCCCCCTTAACCTGAGCTGGGTGTCGTGTGTCCCCCCCCCATCCCCAAATTCCGCCGTTGGCTGCTGCTCCCGGCTCGCACGTGGTTGGATTTAGGAGATTTCTGCGGTTTTTTGGTGCTTGGTTTGGATTCCTTTTTTTTTTTTTTTTTTTAAATTTTTTTTTTTTGGTTTTGGTTTTGCCACGGGGGTGGCTCGGGGCTCACCCCCCCCCCTCCCCTATTCCCCCCCTCCGGCTTTCTGGCTGTCGTCACCCCCCCCCCTCCCCACCTTGCAATGGCCTCTCCGGAGAAGATGCTCCCCGGGCCGGCCGCCCTGCTCTGCTGCCTCTGCTCCCTGCTGCTCTCCGGTAAGTGCTGCCGGCACCGCGGAATGGACGCGTTCCATGTCTGTCTGCACCATGGAAGGGGTTTGCACCCATCTCCCCCCCACTCCAGATCCATCTGCACCCCCCCCAGGGGCAGCACCCCCCTCCCTGTGCCCAGCTGGGAAACACACACACACACACACCCCCCCCCCATAGCCGCCACCTCCCCTGGTCCTCTGTGCCCCCCCCCCCCCCAGCGAAATGGGTAAAGATTAGAGTTTATTCCAGGCTTAATAAAATGACAGCTTGTGTTTGTGAGCGCTTGTAGCGGGCTGTTTCCCCCGGGCAGGGAGCAGGGTGGTGTGGGGGGAGATGGGGCGAAGGGGTTTTGGTCCCGTCCCCCCCCCTGCTCCTTGTCTCCTTAATGCAGAGCTGCTTTAGCAGGAGGATCAGGGGCTTTATCTGCTATTATCCACTCGCTTATCCCCCAGACCCGTACCCAGGCACTTTCCCAGCCTGTGCTGAGTTACTGGGCAAGCGCTGCCGAGGTGGCATCATTTTGGGGTGCAGGGATGTGGGTACAGCCCATGTCATCCCTCGGTTTCTTTCGCATCTTCCCCCCGTGGCTTTTGGGGCATGGGTTTTGGGGCTGGCGGTGCTGCTCCTGCCTGTGGCCTGGGCAGGGGAGGGGGGGGGGGGGGGGGGGGGGGGTGGGGGGGGGGGGGGGGGGGGGGGGGGTTCTCCTGCCTGTGCTCACTTGCCCTGAGTTGCATCCAAATCGCTGCTGTGCCGTGGCTGAGCTGCGGTGACATCCTGGCCTGCCCCGGTGACAGCCCTGGGGGTGCTGGCACCTGCTGCTGGGGGCGGTTTTTGGCGAGCAAGGCCGAAGTGGGGTCACACACCCTGGGGAACACAGGGCTGTTTTCCATGGATGGATTTTTTTGGGTGGTTTCTGTGTAAACCCAAGCCTCAGCCAAAGCGGCTTTCCCTGGCGGCTGCCTTGGCCAAGCGGAAAGTGGGGGACTGCTTGCAGTTTGGGGGATGGCTACCTGGACCCCTCCTACCAGCCTGGCTCCGGCTGGAGGCTCAGCGTGTCCCAGGGGCTGTGCTGTCCTGCTCAAACGAGCCCCCCCCAGGAGCTGGAGGGGTCTCTGGACCATGCCCAGCTCCGTTTTGCACCAGCAGCCCATGGCCAAGGCACTTTTGGGGCTCAGGCAGGGCTTTCTCGGGCATCTGCAGCCCCCCGAGGCTCTTTGAGGAGCTTGGGGAGCTGCTCACCCACAGTGGTGAAATAAGGAGGGGGGGGGGACGGACATGGGGAGCTGGTGAGGGGTTTCCCCCCCTTAAAAAAACCTCTGACCCCAGTGTGGGAGCAGAGATGCTCCGGGCTGATGAGCACCGCAACTTTACGTAGCATCCTTTGGGGGTGGCAGATGCTGCTCCCCCCCGTACCCCGAGACTGGGTGTTCCCCGGGGTGCTGCTGGGGCAGGCTTTGCTGGCAGAGCTCTCTCTTTGGGACCACCAGGTGAGGGGGTTTTCGGGCAGGGGTCTGGCAGCCGGCAGGGAGGCGCGATCTCCTTCCGCTCCTCAATTTGCCTGGATGAGATTCAGCCGTCTGGCTCGGCGCTTCCCCAGGGCGGGTGCGCTGCTGAAGGCGGCTGTCGGCTTTGCTGGCAGGTGATGGGAAATATCCCTGTGGAAGCGATCCATCAAGAATTGCCTCCGGTGCAGGGAGTGGATGCGGCCCCCTGATCCCCATCCCTCCCAGGGGTTTCTAAGTCCCCCTCTTGCTGCTGGGATGCCAACGTCCCCGTGGGTCAGGCCTCTGGTTTATCCCAGGGCAGGATCTGGCCCCTGGGCTGGGGGATGCGATGGGTGGGGGGGGTCCCGTGGCGGCGATGCCAGCGTGAAGCGGGCGAGGGTGGCCTGTGCCAGATGCGGGGCCGGGGCTCGCCGCGGGAGGATGCCTGTGCCAGCGGGGAGAGACTCCTCTGCCAGGAGTTTTTAGGCTCGTTTCACGATGCGCAGCTGCCCTCGCCACTGCTTCAGCCTTTCCTGGACAAATAAAGGTCTCGGAGGGAGACGGAAAAAGAGGCTGAGAGCTCCTAATTCTCTCAGCTCCTAATTCTCTCAGCCTTTCTTACAAATCCCTCGGGCTGGTGGCAGGGGTCAGCCAGCGGCGAAGCAGCGCCCTGCTCTCCTGCCCTGGGTTTTATTATTCCCTTTTCCCTTCTTTTTTTATTTAAGAGCAACCCTCAGCGCCAGCCTTGCCCCTGCTGCGCTCCCCTGCCGGCACCCGGAGCCCCGGGAGCCGCTTGGCTGTTGGCCCTCGATCAGCTGCTTTCAGAAAAGGGTTTTTTTTGGCTGGGATGGCCCCGGGGTGGCCCTAGGGCTTGCGGGAGGGACGGAGGGACCCCGGTGCTGCAGCGCAATGAGGGGTGCCGGTGGTGTGCGCTCAGCGCGGTTGTGCTGCGAAGCTGCGAGGGACCTGTTGGGATGCGGCATGGGGGGGGGGGGAGCAGGATTTACCCACTGGTTTGCGAAATGACTTGCGCCGTCCGTGGGGTTGAGCTCGGACTCCTGCGTCTTTCCTTCTGTTGCCTGCTGAGCCTTGTCCCCGCAGCGTGCCTCGGTTTCCCCTCTGCCGGAGGCAGCGCTCACCCAGAGGCAGTGGTCCAGGGATGCTGGGGTTATTCAGCATCCGTCCCGGCGTGCAGAGCAGGCTTGGGGTCCCGTGCTGCATCCTACAGCCCCGGCACCTCCATGCTGCTGCCGGTGGGGATGGGGCCGTGCTGTTCCCCCTGTATCTCCCACTGGTTATTCCCACCATGGGCAACTCGCAGGCACGGGGCTGGGGTTGAAGGACGATGCTGTGGCCAATGACTCCATCTCTGGTGGGGGGCTCGAGCCAGCACACCCCAACCCCAGCGGTGGGGGGATGCAGACCACCCCCCATGTTCGTTTCGGCTCCGAGCATCTCCCGTCTCGAGGATTTTCAGACCAGCAGATGGAGATGTGCAATAACTCGCTACCGAACCGGGAATGTATACCCGGCGTTTGCTCATTTATCGCCCAAACCAGGAACGTACACCCGGCGTTTGCTCATTTATCAGCCCCCATCCCGGCCGGGCCAATGGGGTCGGACCGGCCGAGCATCCTGAAGCCCGGAGCAAAGAAGAGGTGGTAGGATCTTTCCTCAGCCTGGCAGGCAGGTGAGAGGACAGGATCTGGCCTCTGAGCTGGATTAAACCTGCACAAGTTTTACCTTCGATGCCGCAGAAAAGGGGGTCATGCAAGGGCACCCCGGAGCTGAAAGCCATTTGGCTTTCGGCTCCGGGGTGTCCTTGCGTGACCCCAGGTCCCACTTCATCTCCCCCCCCTTCCTGATACCTTAAATCCCAGCAGGATGCTTGTGGTGGGACATGGGGGTGCAAAGTTGGACACCTCACCGGGAAATTGCCTTTTCTTCTACCCCTTTTGCCCTCTTGGTGTTGCTGAGGAAAGAGAAAAGGAGGAGGGATGCTATCAGCAGCATGATGGAAAATCCTCCGAGCAACAATTTTGGCCAGCGTCAGTCGCGGCGTTCGGCTCTGGGGATTTTAAGCCATGGTAGGTGCCTCAATACCCTCATCCAGAGACATCCTTGTGGGTGTGCGTGTGGCTGTGGGTGCACGACGTTGCACCCTGGGCTCAGCCTTGCTGCATGGCTGGGGGAAACTGAGGCAGGGTATCGGGTGGCAGCAACCCCCTGGCTGGGCTTTGCTCAGTGACTTATAGAAACCTGTCTATTTTGGGTTTGTTTTTTTTTTTTATTTTAAGTGCTATTTAATTCACCCCATGATGACCGGCTGCTGAGGTCCCTCCTCACCCAGCCTCTCTGCACCCTAAAAAGAGGAGGAAAGGAAAAACCAAACCAGCCGGGTCCCTGCAGAGCATCCCTGATGTTTCACCAGCACATCTCAGCTCCATCCCCTCCCGTAGCCCCCCCAGGCTCTAACAGGGAGGTGGACAGCAGGACGCGGCCTCATCCTGGGAGATGCAGGGACCTGATGGGTGAGGGAAGGAGTGCTTACATGGCATAACCTGATTTTGTTTTTTTTTTTTTTTTTGGCTCCTGCAATTCCCTGGCTGAAACAGCCCATGACGGGAGTGTGGAGGAATCGGCAAGCTGCCGGTGTGTTCCCCTCCTGCGTGGCGCCTGTCGCTGCCGCCGTACGAGCATCCCATCCATCTGGAAAAGGTCACTCTCGCTAATCTAATCAGAGTCTTTTATTATTAAATACACGGCTCTGCTAACGAGCAGCCCCCC
The DNA here is from genome assembly GCA_017639485.1 of Pluvialis apricaria. NCBI lineage: Eukaryota > Metazoa > Chordata > Aves > Charadriiformes > Charadriidae > Pluvialis > Pluvialis apricaria. Next base: position 7,238,275 of record CM030024.1, read on the forward strand.
GGGGAGCAAGGGAGGCAGCTGCTCCTGGGGTGGGATGCGCAGTGACAGGACCAGGGACCCCAGCGGTGCCCATGGGGACGGGGGTCCCTTCTGGGGAGTTTGTCCGCGTGCGATGCCAGAAAGAGAAATGGTTCAACAGTGTGAAGTGAGGCAGGTCCTGGTGCTCCTCGAGAGGAGAGGAGAGGAGCTCCTCCTGCAGAGGAGGTTCGATCTCACTGTTTTCCCTCGAAACTGGGAGACATGGTGTCCTCCAGCTACATTTGATGGTGGCCCAGTGTCCCCCACCCTGGGGGAGGCAGCAGCTGGGCTGGGGGATTTATGGACTGTCACCTGTCCCCCAGACATCTCAGGTTTGGGATGCAGAGGCTGCTTCTCCTGATTTGGCTCTCCTGGGGTCCGGTTTATTGGTTGGTTTTTTTTTTTTTTTGTAAGCTGTTGCCCGACCTGTTGTCATTCCCCTCTGGGCACGCGTCCCTCGCTGCCAGCTGGGTGCAGAGCCACTCACTCGCTGGTCTTGCCTCCCAGGAGGATACCGTAATCAAGGCAATTCGCAATCTTCTGATGGAGCCGCCGTCTCAGTCTCCTGCTGGCAATCATTTTTCCCGTCACTTGGACATATTTGGCGTCCTTGATTTGTCACTAGCTCTGCTAACACCCGGAGTGGGTGCTGCCAGGGTGGCTTTGCCCCCGCTCGCAGGTGCTGTCACCTCCTGGCTCTTGCAAGAGTTAATGGGGCAGGTTTTGCCACGGTTAAATGGGCTCAGCTGCGCTGGGCTCCTCTCCAGGACTGGCAAAAGTTGAGAATTAATTAATTTTTAATTTTTTTTTTTTTTTTTAAGGAAAAGCTATGTTTTCCTTCTTGAAGATAAATAAGATTGAAGATGCAATTCCCGCTGCTGCCAGCTCGGTGCGGCTGCTTGGATGTGGTCCTCGCTGGGTACCAGCTAAATTAAAAAAGGGGGATATATTCGAGCCCTGCGTGTTTGATGCTGTGGCCGCTTTGCTGGGTGGCGAAGTCCTGAAATGTTGAGGTCCCCAGTCCAGTGCCTGTCCCTGTCCCTGCTTTTGGGGCCCCTGGGGTGGGCTGGGTTTATCTGCGTCTCTTTGCACTCCTTGGGTGCCTCTGAAATTGCATCCCGCTCCAGCTCTGAATGCAGCCTGACACACGTCACCAGGGGGGGAAAATTAATCGGTGTCTAATCAGTCTGAAACGTGTCACTCGGCACGGTCCGGGCTGGCGGTGGCAGTAGGGGGGGGGCGCAGCCCGGGGAATGTATTTGATGTTCAGATTTGGAGGGTTCTGGGAGGATGCTCCCGCTCCCGGCCATGGTGGGAGGGGATGGAGAGGGGACAGGGGGAAATCAAGCAGGACGCGTGGCTTTGGGGGGGGGGGGGGGGGGTCGTTGCATTGCCTCTGCCCCAACGCTGTGATGCTGGGGGCTTCTTCCTCAGGAGCTGCTGTCCCTGTCCCTGCTTCCCCAGGCCACCCTTCAGGCCTGTCTGTCCTCCCACTTCTGGCTCCCCGGAGGGGGGGTTATTTGGGGAAAACATCTGGGCCCACCTGCGGCTGGGGGGCTGCTCCCAGCTGCCGGCATGCGGGGAACCCAGCGTGGGGAGGAGGACACAGGCCAGGACCCACCACAGCACGTGCTGGGGGCTCAGGAGCTGCCAGCTTTATCCCGGGGCTGCTCCCCGCCGCTGCCTTCTGGAGCCCCCAAGCATCCCTGTGGACATTCATGGTCAGGCACTTTCTCATCCTTCCCCCCCCCCCCCCCCTTTTTAATTCATTTCTTCATTTTTCTTCCTCCTCCGTAAAGGCCCTCTCCTCCCGTACCCCGGCCTGTCCCTTGCCGTGATTTGTGGAAATTGCTCTAAAGTATCTGCCGCGTAAAAGCCTTGCTGGCTCCAGGAATTTATGGCAGGCTGCGCCTCTGCACGGCACGTCCCATTTAGGCCGTATTTATTTATTCCTTTAGGTTCCTTGCTTATTTTTTCCCCCTCCCTTTTAATAATATCCTGGGGGAAACGCAGAGCTCAGCACCACAGCCTGGTGTGGTGCTGGGATGGTTCCCTTAGCGCTGCCAGCCCTGGAATACAGGCTGTGTGCTGGCCTGGGGCTGAGTCCCACCAGCATTTCTTATTTTATTCCTTTTGTCGATGAAGCTGGGCTGGACCTTTTGGAGGGGGAGAAGTCTCAAGGACCTAAAAAAAAGGAGGATATAGCAGTACCACCAGGCATAAGCACAACCATGTGTTAGACACTAGAGAATCTACTCGGAGCCAGCGCTGCTGCTCACAGGAAGGGTTGATTCACTTTTCCTGGCTAGCACTTGCTCAATTCCTACCCTGGGCTGGTTTTGGGAAGCCTGGACCAGTTTAACCTCCCGGGCTGAGCGTTGCAGTCCTGGGTACCATGGGGCTCCCCAGCCCCATCACCACTGCGACCGTGGGCAGAGCTGGGGGCTGGGAGCGTCCCCGTGTCCCTGCGTCCCTCCCTTCCCTGCGGCCACAGCTGGGACATCTCACCGCCGCACGCTGGGGGAAGGTAATTTTACATTTGTAACAATTATTCACTTAATTGAGTTCCAATTAGCTGGGACTGGAGATGGAGGCTCTCGGCGCGTCAGAGGGAAGGGAGAGCTTGTTGTCTTTTATGTCGCCGAAAACAATTTTCAAGGCTCTGGCTGCTGGGAAACATTTTGGAGGTTTCCATGAGGGGCCTGCTTATGTTTTCTAATTTCGGCTTTGGTTTTATTACTGGGTGTTCTTTTTTCCTGGCTGTGTTTAAGTGCGGAGGCGGGGGGGAGCTCGTGTTGGAGCAGACTGAGTTTTGGGTGGAGGTGAAGGTGTGGAGGCCTCCATTTCCCCTTTTTGTTGTCTTTTAGGGTGTTTGGAGGTGCTGACCCCACTTGGGTGGGTGTGTAACACGGCAGGGATCAGTGCTGCGGGGTGGGGAGGGAAAGGGATGGGCGCGATGCCCATTCCTGGGACGGGTGCGGAGATGAGGTGGGAGCCCGGCCCTTCCCTGGGAGCTGGGGCTGCCTCTAGCTGGAGCATCCAGCTGTGGGGACATCCAGATGTCACAGCTCCAGGTGTGGGACATCCCTGGCATTTGGGGCCATTGCTGCCCTTGTTTGCCATTTGCCCTTGGCCCTGATGGCTGTGCTGGCAAAACCTGGACCACCAGATTTTGGGGCTCTGAAGCCTCAGCTGGGGATCTGCGGGATGCTCAGGGGAGCGGGGTGGCTTTGTGCTGGCTTGAAACGAAACGGCAGTTTGGACACCTGTGCTGGTGGCCTGGTTAGGAACATCCAGGCTGGGCTTACTCCTCAGGGGCTGTGGGGTTTTGCTGTGGTCCCCGGGCTCTTGGCATTTTGGACGGACCTGTCACCCCGTTGTCTCATCCGGGTGCTGACCTATGTGGGGAAACTGAGGCAGTGGCATATCCTGTCCTCATCCCCCTGATTCAGGGGTAGGATCATCACCTTGTCACCTTGATATGGGGCAGGATCTAGGGAGAATGGGAGCAGTGGTTGTCCCAGCATAGCTGGTGATGCCGGCAGCCCTGTGGCTGGGAGAAGAAGCATCCCTTGCTTGCGTTTGTGGAGAACGTGGGATGGCAGCTGTGCCTGGGGCTGCTGTGGTTTGCAGGGTCCCAGGGCCCATGTCTGGACCACTGATGAAATCCCGTGGCCTTTTCATCCTGCGGCCAGGCTGGTGGCTGAATCCCAGTGACAGGTGACCAGTGAAACCCCTCCAAAGGAGTCCTGAGCTGGGCTTGAAGCCAGCATGGAGTCGGCTGTTAGGGAGGATAACACAGGTCCCTGCCACTCCCCCGCCATTCCTTCCCGTGTATTTGGGGAGGGTTTTATCACCATGTCAGCTCGAGTCATTGCTTTATGGATGACTTTCCCAGCTTGCTCTGATGCAGGACCACCATGGAAGCCCAGCTGGTGATGGGCTGGCGTGGGCTATGGCCACGGTGCGTGGCGGTGGCCTGGCAGGAGACCAGGCGGCTGGGGCTGGTGGCTCACATCACCGGTATTTCGGCATCTCCCTCAGAGATGCGTTTGGTCCATTGATGTACCAAGCCCCCAGTGCCGCCTGTTAACATTACGAGCGGTTTTAACCCTTCTGACATGACCACAAACCTCCCCTCCCTCTTCTCCAATGCTTTTCCTATACGCTCTACCCCTGCTAAGTGGGGATATATGTGCCGGGAGCCCCCCGCCACATCCCATGGGATAAGCTGGGATAAAGATCCCCCCGTGGAGCATGGCTGAAGCGATCCCTATGGCAGACAGCTGGGGCTGAGGTTAAGCTGGGGCTCAGCGCTGGCTATCAGTGCTGGATAAGGGGAAGAGGAGGAGGAGTGGGGTCTTCGGCCTCGGGACGGCGGGTGGGAGCAGGGATGGGGCTGGCGAGACTGCTGCGGGGGCAGGATGGAGGGGCTGAGCCGCACTCCCCCCCCCCATGCCCTGTTTGCTGGGGGTTTGGGGCAAGAAGGGAAGGTGAAGGAGCCAGCATCCCCTGCCAGCCATAGCTACGTCCAGTCTGTCCCTCCGCCTCTTTTCCCATGTGTCCATCAGTCTGTCTGGCCCCGGCGTCCCCAAGCGGGGTGGCTGGTGGGGATCAAAACCCCGTGGTGGGGCCCTCCGGTGCGGGGACGGACGGGGGCTTTTGGTGCTGCTTTTTGCAGCAGAGAGACTCTCTGGCGTGGGAAGGTGGTCTTGATTTTAAGGCAGGGCTGGATGGTGCTGCCGCTGTCCCTGCGTGCCCTCTCAGGCAAGGGGGGAACGACTCAGCCCATCTGGCCGCACGGCTGCGGCCGGCGTGGGGCACATCTGGCCGGGCAGATGTGGGGGCTCCGCGAGGGGATCACTGGCAGTTGTGTGTTTCCATCTCCCTCTCTTTGTCCCCTCTCCCTGCCGCGGGTCACAGGTCACCCCGGCTCCCCATGGGCTGCTGTGGAGTGGGAAGGAGGGGACACACGGGAGTCCCGTCCCATCCTGCTGTGGGACTGGGGTGGCTCCTCAGCCCAGCGAGGGTCCAGGCAGCCCCTGGGTTGGTCAGAGCCCTGGCCAGGCGCAGAGATCTCTTTTTTTGCTTGCGATGCCGAGCTGCAAGGGTCGAAGGACCATATGGTCCCCTCTGCGCCAGCCTAATAAACCCGGGAATGCAGGTCAGGCGCTGCAAATCCCGTTAACCGCAGCGGGCCACAGAGCAGAGCCAGCGACCAGGGCTTAACCCTTCTGTCCCCCCCAAACCCAGCCAGAGGTGGGGGCACGAGAGCCACCTTCCCTCCTGGGGGCTGCTAGAAACCGGGGCAGGGGCTGGGGACAGTGGTGTGGGGACTGGAGCCTCCTGAGCTGTCTTGCTTGCCTGTCCATCCTTCCATCCAACCATCCTTTCTCCTTCCATCCATCTTCCTTCTATCTCTTGAGCTGTTGTGCCATCCTTCTGTCCATTGCCTCTTCTCCCTCGAGCTATTCTCTTGCTGTCCAGCCATTTCTTGTCTGCCTATCTCCTTCCTTCCATCCATACATCCACCCATGCATCCTCCATTCTCTCTGTTGGTTCATCCATCCTTATCCACCCGTTGTTCTTTGCTGCCTAAGCCGGCAGCCCGGCATCTGTACAGCCACGCTTCTCCTTCCCTCCCCAGCCTCTGTCCCTCCCCGGTGCAGAGACTTGGCCTGGGCTGTGATCCACCGTCCTGGCACCCACCCCGGGCTGGATGCGGCTGGGTCAGACCCTCTCTCGGCAGGATTAGTTTATGGCCAAGGAACGGAGGCGCCGGTCCTCTTCCCCTCCCGGCGACAGATTATAGCATCATTTAAATGCATTTTGTCTGTGGAAGGAAATAGCTTCTCTGGGTGCCGGCAGTTCGCCTGCGCTGAACTAATCGTGACCGTCGCATTTATCTTCATCCCAGCTCGTCCCCGCTCCCTTCCCCCATCCGGCACGGCAAGGGTGCAGGTCTCTGCTCGGTGCTGGGGCCACCCGGGGTGTCCCCACCGCAGCAGGGCTTGGCCGCACCGAGCTGCCGATTTGCCGTGGTGGCTCATCTGAGTCGACCAGGGTCCCCAGTGCACATCTCCTCTGCCTGGCTGCATCGAGGAGAGGGGCTTTCCTTGCCCCCCACCCCGCTGGTGCACAACCCTTATTTGCCATCAGAGAATCTCCATAGCAAGGCGAAAGGAGCTGGTTGCCGGGGGTCTCTGCCATGAGCCGGGGCCAAGGGACAGGCGGTGACACCAGGCATTTTGCACCATCCCAAGGGTGGGTTTTGCTCGGGGCCATGCTGGGCATTGACTCAGGTGTGTTTTGTGTGTTTTTTCTTTGGGGAAAGATTGGGTCATTTCACAAACCCCGGAGGTTTTTAAGAGATACAAACTGCTGCTATTTCAACGAGTCAAACTCTTTCCTTGCCTGCCCGCGCCTCCTTCGGTCCTGCCGGTACCTCACCCAAGCGGTCAGGGTCGTGTTCTTCCAGCTGGTGGATCCTTTTCTGCAAATAATCTCATGCCTTGGAAAAAAAAATCCCCTTTTCTAATTGCTGGGGATGGCGGGAGCAGCTGTGGCTGTGTCAACCCGGGTGCAGGGAGGACGCGAACCTTCACGTTTTGTGGCAGAAAGCAACCTCCGTGAGCCGGAGGAGCAGAAAGCCCCTTGCTGGTGGGTATTTCTGTGCAGAGTGGCACCCATGGGTGCTTTCTGGGGCTCAGCACCTCTCCTGCAGCTCCTGGCTCTCCAGGAGGTGGGAAAACAGAGCGGGACGGGCTCGGCAGCCGGCGGTGAGCAGCGTTAGCGTGGCAGGCGCTGGAGCTGTGCCCACAGCGGTGCTGGCACGGTGGCCTCACCGGTGATGCCGGCAGCCTGTCCCCAGTGTCTGCCCAGCCCTGGGGAATTTGCCGCCTGGCTCTTGGACAAGTTTCATCCCAGGCAGCGTAGCTGCGGATGCTGCCCGTTCCCGTATCGAGTGCTAATCCTTTTATGAGCCCTCTAAGCTGCTTAAGTCCCCTGTGCCCCGCAGCAGAGCGTTCCCCGGGTGGGCTCCGGGGTCCCACTTCCCCTCCAGCCCCGGGGAGCCCGACCATGGCCATGCTCCCGGCTGGGAAAAGCCCCGGGTCCTGGTGTGCTCCGAAGCCTCCGCCGGGGAGGGGGCCAAGCTGTTCCCGGGAGCTGAGCCGTCACATCCGCGCCTTTCGCTGCCGCTTGACGCGGGTAATTTGGGCTCTCCTGCTCGGGAGCCGCTTGGGAGTGGTTGCAATCAGCGCCGGGAACGGGGGGGTGTGGGGGGGACCCAGGCCTCCTGGGAATCCTTGGCAGCCGCCGGCAGATGCAAAGACCTTGAGATGTCTTCCAGGCTCCCGCAGCTGCCGGCGCAGTGCGTGCCGTCAGCCCAGCTCCGTACGGACCGCCTTTCGCAGCGTCTGCTATAGCAGAAAGATTTTCGTGGGGTTTCTCTCTGCTTGCCGGCCGTGGCAGCGGGGTAGCCGGCTGCCTCCCAGGGGTTCAGGCATCTCCGTCCCCTGGGAGCGTGTGGCCGGCAGGCACTGCATGCTGTCTGCACAGGGGCTGCCTGCTCTGCCTGTGTGGTGTTTATTCTTTTTTTTTTTTTTTAAGGCAAAATGGTCAAAATGAAGGACAAGAGGGATTTCTTAAGGGCTGTCAGACCTGGGCACTGTTGGGGTTTGCACAAGGTGGCACCAGCATCATCTTCATCACTTTTCCACCGGGTCATGTCCACGCCTGGAAAAATTGGGGCTGGACCAGCTTTGGTGCACAGGGACAGCGGGTGGCACCTCTGGGTGGGTGATGGGTGACAGACCGGCTGTGACACCACCCTTACAGGCAGCCTGCAGGGATGGAGCGGGTCTGGGGCAAAGCAGCTGATTTAGCCACCTTCCCCATGTGATCTGGGAGCTAAAAGTGGGAGGAAAGCCTTGGTCTTAGGTACTTGGCAGGACCTGCCAGCCAAAAATTAACCTGGCCCTGCCTAATTTTTGGTAATGACCCTCTGGTGAAGCCGAGCATCCTTTTCTCTGTGCATTTGGCAGTAAGGATGCAGCCAGTTATGCCCTATTTCTACAAGTGGGTCCGTGCGGTTTTGGCCAGTGCCTTGGTGTGGGTGCCGGGGTGGGTGACCAGCGCTTCGGGCTCCCCAGGAGCAATGCCAGTTTGATGCTGTCGTGGTTTAACCTCAGCCAGCAACTAGAACCATACAGCTATTCACTCACTCCCTGCCAACCCCAGTAGGGCAGGGAGAAAGAGGGGAAAACCCCCCCACCCCTCATGGGTTGAGATAAAGGTGGTTTAACAGAACAATAACAGAAGAGAAAATAATAATAACGGTAAAGGAATATACAAAGTAAGTTATGCAACACAGTTGCTCACCACCTGATGATTGATTGCCCAGCCCGTCCTGAGCAGCGATCACGCAGTCCTACCCCCTGGCCAACCCCCGTTTATATACTGAGCTATGTCTATGGTATGGAGTATTCCTCTGGGCAGCTTGTCTTGTCTATGGGAAGCTGAAAATAAGTATTACTTAGCAACAACTAAACCAATATGTATTATCAACATTATTCTCATACTAAATCCAAACCAGAGCAGCTACTAGGAAGAAAATTTCCCCTATCCCAGCTGAAACTAAGACATATATGTCTTCAACATACCCTTTCCCAGCCTTGGGCAGCCCCTGAGCATCACTCCTTTGCCGGACGCCGCATCCCATGCCAAGGGTGGGTTTGGTGAGGCTGGAGTCACCCGTTGGGAAGCACAGCAATGCCTGAGGTCCCGGGGAGGTATTTTGCAATTTTTTGCTTGCAGGACAGAAACCCAACCAGGCTCTCGCTGCCCTTGTGAGGGTTCTGGGGTCTGAAGCACTGGTTCCTCCTTCCGTGGGACTGGATCGCTCCAGCCTGGGTCTGCTCTCGCTGCTCTGGGGCTCAGGAGACCCTCGGGGGGGGATGTCCTGCACTAACTCACCCTCTCCATCCCCTTCGCAGCCCATGCCAAGGGGCCAGCCCCCAGCCCTGAGCCCGCCGAGACCCCCGGTGCCATCACGCTGCCCGTGAGCTACCGCCTGTCCAACACCCGCTTGGCTTTCTTCCTCAAGGAGGTGGGAGCCAGCCCGGTGGGCAACGGCAGCGCCCCGCTGCAACGTGCCGAGCCCTTCGTCGTCTTCCAGACCAAGGAGCTGCCGGTCCTCAACGTCACCCTGGGGCCCTTCAGCACGGGGTTGGTGCTGCCCAAGGAGCAGCTGCAGCCCTCCAGCACCCTGGAGGTCCCCGACCGCCTCACCGTCAACTGGAAGGTGCGCGCCTTCATCATCCAGCCCCGGCTGGTGGCCAACCAGCCCGTGGTCCAAGTGCTCTTCTACGTAGCCGGCCGGGATTGGGATGACTTTGACGTCACTGACCGTCTACCCTGCGTGAGGCTCCACGCTTTCCGCGACGCCCGTGAGATCAAGAGCTCGTGTCGCCTGCGGGGCAACCTGGCCACATGCCTGGTGCAGGCAGAGCTACCTCACGCCTGGTTCGGCCCCCCGGCCGTGCCGCTGGGCAGGCGGAAGAGCCCCGAGAGCCTGGAGGTACCGGGCGAGAGCCAGCAAGCCGAGCTGTACTACACCCTGCACGCCCCCGACGGGGCTGGCCAGTGCCTTGGGGAGACGGTCCCCCGCCGCGGGGCCGGGGGAGCCAGGACCGAGGGTCCCACGCAGCACCCGCTGCTGCGCATCGGCAGCGTCAGCCTCCTGCAGCCTTCTCCCGGGCAGCCCATGCAGGAGCATCGGCTGGATGGCAACGTCTTCATCCGCCTACCCGACAAGCCCCTCAAGCCGGGTGAGGTGCTGAGCATCCTTCTCTACCTGATGTCCAACTCCACGGTGGAGCACTTCACACTCAGGTAAGGTCCCCGGGCTGCCCCCACCCCGGGAGCAGCTGCCTTTTGAGGGGGTGGTTGTTTTGGCTGGGTTGTGTGAAGGCAGCCATGGGCTGGAAGGAAGGAGTGGACTGGGAGGGTGTGTTGTGTTTATGGGACCTGCTGGGTGCTGGACCAGGTCCGGGAGGGTGAGGGAGGCTAGAGGTGCTGCTGGCATGTGGTTTTGCAACGTACTGGGGCTTTGCGGTGGGAGATTCTTGGAGGGAAGGGAAAGGTTGTCCATCCAGGGTTTCCACCTCTGCATCACCACTGTGGTCCGCTGCCTTCTCCCTCTCAGTTGCACCGGGATTCGGGCCCCACCAGCAGATGTGGGTTTGTTCACAGCTACTTTGGGGACAAGGTGCGGTATGGGTTGGATGAATGGACAGTGGGGTGGATTGAACAGTGGCTGACAGATAGAGCTCAGAGGGTTGTGGTTAGTGGTGCAGAGTCTAGTTGGAGGCCAGTAACTAGTGGGGTCCCTCAGGGGTCAGTACTGGGTCCAGTCCTGTTCAATATATTCATCAATGACCTGGATGAAGGGATAGAGTGTACCATCAGCAAGTTTGCTGATGACACAAAACTGGGAGGGGTGACTGACACGCTGGAAGGCTGTGCTGCCATACAGCGTGACCTGGACAGGCTGGAGAGTTGGGCAGAAAAAAACCTGATGAGGTTCAATAAAGGCAAGTGTAGGGTACTGCATCTGGGGAGCAATAACCCCATGCATCAGTACAGGTTAGGGGCTGACCTCCTGGAGAGCAGCTCTGGGGAAAGGGACCTGGGAGTCCTGGTGGACAACAGGATGACCATGAGCCAGCAATGTGCCCTGGTGGCCAAGAAGGCCAATGGCATCCTGGGGTGTATCAAGAAGTGTGGCCAGCAGGGCGAGGGAGGTCATCCTCCCCCTCTACTCTGCCCTGGTGAGGCCGCATCTGGAGTACTGTGTCCAGTTCTGGGCTCCCGGTTCAAGAAGGACAGGGAACTGCTGGAGAGGGTCCAGCAAAGAGCTACAAAGATGATTAGGGGACTGGAGCATCTTTCTTATGAAGAAAGGCTCAGGGACTTGGGGCTTTTTAGTCTAGAAAAAAGAAGACTGAGGGGGGATCTTATCAATACTTATAAGTACTTAAGGGGAGGGTGCCAGGTAGACGAGAATAGCCTTTTTTCAGTGGTGCCCAGTGATAGGACTAGAGGTAACGGGCACAAACTTGAGCACAGGAAGTTCCATCTTAACATGAGGAGGAACTTCTTTACTCTGAGGGTGGTGGAGCACTGGCACAGCTGCCCAGGGAGGTTGTGGAGTCTCCCACACTGGAGACGTTCAAAACCCGCCTGGATGCCGTCCTGTGCAATGTGCTGTAGGTGTCCCTGCTGTGGCAGGGGGGTTGGACTTAGATGATCTCCAGAGGTCCCTTCCAACCCTGACGATACTGTGATACTGTGATGGCCATGGGGCTGCTGTGGAGCGAGTGGGAGCTCCCTACGTCCCCCCCATCCTGCCCCTGCTCCCACCTCCTAGTGTTGAGCATCCCAGTACGGGGAGGTGCGTGGGGGGACCCCTTTTGCTGCATGTCCCTAAGGATGGGGGGATGAGCCCCCATCACATCTCTTCAAAGGGCATTTACAAGTGTCCCTGTGGCCACCGGGCCAGCAGTGAGGCCCTGGCACAGGGGACATGGCGGTCCAGGCTCTCCTGTCCTTCGCCCCACAGGGGCGTTACTGTCCTGGGGGGCAGCACTGGGGGACCAAACTGCTGGAGGGATGATGGGGGGGGGACAAAATCCTACTAAAAAGAGGGGCTGAGGTGGGCTCAGCCCCATGGCTGTTGCTGCCAGCCTGGAGGATGTTTCCAACAGCCAGGAGGGATCGGGGCCAAAAAATCCCCCTGCACCTACAGCAGGGTGCCCGGGGGGGGTCCTGGGGTGCCCCGGGGGTGAGGGTGCAGCCCTGACCGTCACTCTTCACAGGGTGAAGGCCAAGAAAGGCGTCAACCTGCTCAGCACCAAGTCGAGGAGTGGGCAGTGGCTGGTGAGCTCGGAGCTGCTGACGGGCGGCAAGCACTCCACTGCCACCGTCGACGTGGCCAGGGCGGACGGTGCTGGGCCCAGGTAAGAGACACCCCCCTCCCCGGCCCCCCCTGCCCCCCAGCACCAGCAGGGTTAGGAAAATTGATGGAGTTTGGCCCGGAGCCGTTCTCCCTTTGCCCCCACCCTGGGTGTCCCGTTGGCTGTGGTGCCACGTGGGTGCTGGCAGGGGAAACTGAGGCACAGCAGCGCATGGCCCAGACTGTGAGACGTGGAGGCACTGAAGGGGGAGGAACAATTTTGGGGTCAAACTCTCAGCCCGGCTGAGGTTGGGGTAGGTCCCTCACCAACACAGGAAGGGGCTTAATTTTGTGTGGGGGCTTTTAGCCTCGGCTGGCACCGTGCAGCTGGGTAGGTGGCAGGTGAAGGTGGGTTTTGTGGCCCAAGGTGGGCAGGTTTGTGGTCAGGCAGGTGGCTGTAAGGTGGTGCATTCAGATGGGATCTGCTCTGGGTCAACAGTGGTGACGAAGCTGGGGCTCAAGCAATGCGCTTGTAAGTCATGAGTACCCGTTAACAGCTGTATCCCCGGCTCCGAGCTGGGATCACCTGGCTGTGTCGGGTGCTGGTGGCCACATGTAGTGGATTTTGGGGCTGAATTGTGAAGCCATGGAGGATCCCCCAGTTTGGGGTGGAAGTATTTTAGTTTTTTTAAAAGTTTTAGTGCCATTAGAGGCGGCAGCTCTTTGCTGACAATCCTGGTGTTTCCTCTGGGAAGGAAGGGGAGCAGTCTCCAGGCAAGGTCCCGTCTGGTGATGGATGAGTGTCAGATGGGGAGCACGAGCCAAGGCAGCACCTGAGATGGGCAGAGCCAGTTCTGCCCTGCTTGACACAAGGATGAAGCCCGTTCCTGGGGCTCCAGGAAAGGCTCAGGTCGGTTGAGGAGAGTCTCCAGGGGATAGAAATGAGAATGATCTGAAGGAGCAAGGACCCACAAAGCCAAGCTGAAAGGCCAGAGGCTGCTCAGCCTGGAGAAGGGAAGATATGGGACTGGCCGATGAGTGCGTGGAGGCTGCAAGGGTGAAGGGCAGCTTTGCTCCTCGCATCCATGGGAGCAAGACATGGCGAGCAAGGGCAGGGGATGGGCACAGGGTCAAAACCACCAACAGGAAAGACTCTGAAGTGCTGGCAAGCAATTGTTCCCAGGCTGTGGTATCTCCATCACTGTGTCTTTGGGAAAAGGGAGACAAGTGTCTCCAGGAGCCGGGTTAAAGCGAGTTGATGCGCTCAAGCTGTTCCTGCCCTCTGCGTTTGAAATCTCCCCGTATCTCTGCCCCCACCACCCCAAAACTGAGTGAAGCTGGGGAGAAGGTTCTGCAGAAAGGAGATCCTCAGCTCTGACTGCTTCCAACGTGAGCTCAGAAGCTGTCTGCAAGAAAACCCCTCTGGCTTACCTGGGGGGTGGATTTTCCTTTACGCCATACCATTGCTTCCAGATACAAAATGCAACTGCAGCATCTGAGCCCACAGCCCCGTGGCTGACATCGGAGTGTCCCGGGGGCCACGAGCCCCCCATCCTCTGCACGGCCACCCCAGTGCCCCTGCACGTGGCTGTCAGACCTGCCGGTGGCGAGATCCTCTCCTCTCCCCCTTCCTCCCCTCCCCGTCTGCCGCCGCCGCTTCAAATCAGCCTGGAAAGGTTAGAGACGGAGGATGAATTTAAAGTGATTACAATCACCTTTTAGACAAACAACTCCATCAAATATTAACGGAATGGAAAGTATGAATGACTTAAAGCCGTGTTGCCCTCCAGGCTGTGCAGCCGGAGAAGGTTGCTTTGCCGGGGCTCTGGGGACTTTTGGCAGTGCTGGCTGTGCAGGGAGGGAGAGAGGGCCCTGAGCTTTGGGGTGATAATGGCCATTTTTGGGTGTTTTTCACCCCAGCAGCTGCATCCTAAATTATTCCCCCAATCTGCGCAGCCCAGCTCTTGTCTCTGCCGTGGCCGGTACTCGGGGAGGGCAGAAGATGGTGACTGACCCCTGACAGGGCTCCTGGGATGCCCACGGGCACCCCGTGGTGAGGAGTCCCAGCGCCAAAAACCTCTGGCATGGAGCCGCAGCTCTGGTTTGCCTTTGAGCCTTGCTCTTCCCGGCTGTATTTATATACTTCTGCACTGGAAGAGGCAGCAAGCAGCCAAATCCCCTTCTTCAGACCGGGTGGCCTTTGGCGATTCCCCTTGCACCCCCGTAGCTGCTTTGGGGGCACAAAATCCCAGCGGGACCCCACCAGCCCTCGCATGGCAGCTCTGCTGCACAGCCCATCGTCCCTCCAGGGGGAGCAGGGCTTGCCGTGGTCTGGAGCAGCCCCAGCTTCTTGCTTTTCCCTTTTCTCTTCTCCCTTTCACTCATTAGATAATTATTAGAGAGAAACCCGACTGCATCCTGCATCCCCAGATCGATGGGACCTTCTCGATGGCTGCTACATGGTGCGATGAGAGCAGGGCTGGTCCCGGCTTTTCCTTCCACAGGGATTTCACCTCTCTCCTTCCTCCTGCTCCGGGGGGGGGGCTTTTGCCAGCTGTGGGGTTTGCGGGGGCTCTGGGGTGTCCCCTGGGGATGCTCCGTTTTGGGGGAGCGTTGGAGAAGTTTGACCTAGGGGGAGGGTTGAACCCCGAGTCTTCCCAAGGGATTTGCAAGTTGGACACAGAGATAGGAGGGCAGGATCGCATCTGGGGAGGTGTGCTCGTAGGGATGGGGTGTAAGAGTGACTTACGCTGCTGCCATCAGGCTGTGTCCAAGCCATGACACAGAGGACGAAGGACACCGGCTGCTGAGTGCTCCCATCCCCTTAGGCTGGCACTATGTGCTGGGATTGGCAGCGCACAGCCTCTCCATCCCGTCCTGCCTCGGGGATGCCCCAGAGTTCACTCCCTGTCCGTTAGCTCTGGGTCCCACTGTCCTCGGCAGTGGCATTGAATGTGCGGGGTTTTGATGAACAGATGGTCTTGGGGACGTTATCCCCTGCCGGTCCTGTCTACCTCCCCCATCCCCTGCCCGTCTGCCCCGTGCATCCCATGCAGGCTTGGGGACAGCCCTGCCCTGCGTCCTAACTCAGTGTTGTTCCGTCTGCTGTCTGTGGTTCTCCTGTGCCTCAGTTTCCCCATGTGATCCCCTTGGAAGGGGCTCTAAAATCAACAGCTTGGGCTGAGCTCTTGTATAGGGACTTATTTGCTGTCCCCGAGCACACTGCCCTCCTGGGTATGGGACACTTGGGATTTGACCTGTGGGACATGAGCGTGCAGGCAGGAGCAGCCCAGGGCAGTAAATCCAGCCACACTGTCGGGAAGATGGAGCCAGGGAGATGAGGGCAGCGCCTGCAGCCACCCACCATCCCCTGGGGCCGTGGCCACATGCTCACCCTGTGATAATATATCACCCACAGCCTTGGGAGAGCGCCCGCTTGAGCCACCGAGGTTTTTCTCCCTCTGGGGAGAGGCAGTGAAATGCATTTCTCTCTCCCACTGGGAAGATTCCCATGGGATACTGCAGGTTCCCATCAAAACAGCCCCCGGCGGAGGGGGAGATCAGGACTGCTGTGTTTGGGAACAAGCATCTTGGTGGCACCCACAGCATGGTCCCCCTGGCAGGCATGGGGGCCCCAAGAAGGGACCCGCTGGGGATGCTCTGCATCATTAGAGGGGACTGTCTGATGTTGATCCCAGGGTGTCTGCGGGACCCAGGGCACCCAGCTCACCACATCCCCCTCCTGTCCCCCTGCCCAGGGACGGGGACTCCTCCTCTGAGATCATGCAGCTGGATTTTGAGATGGAGAACTTCACCAGCCAGTCGGTGACACGCCGCATCATGTGGCACATTGACTACCGGGGCCGCAACCCCCCACCGGACTTGGAGAAGGTGGTGACAGAGCTGACAGTCATCCAGAGGGACATCCGGGCCATCGTGCCCCTGGCCATGGTGAGCAGATTCCTGCCCTCTGCTTAGCTTATCTGCTTTGATATTGAGGATGGGTTGGGTCCCCCTGAGGGATCTCCCACTAGCCCATCCGCCCTATAGCACCTATATATCCATACATCCCACCCACCCACCCGTGCATGGGTCCTTCTCTGCCCCAGGGCTGGAGCAGGAGAGGGCCAGCAGGGATCAGGGACTGGTTGCCCTCTAAATGTAATGGTCCCCTTTGTGCCCCATCCCCAGGACACGGAAATCATCAACACGGCCATCCTGACGGGACGGACGGTAGCCATTCCTGTGAAAGTCATTGCCATTGAGCTGAGCGGCGTCATCGTGGACGTCTCAGCTATGGTCGAGTGCAAGTCCAACAATGAAGACATTATCAAGGTGGGTGCAGGGAGGGGGCTGTCATGGCCCCAGTGAGGGGTTGAGCTTCCCCAAGGGATGCTGTCCCCAGTAGTGGCATGGGCTGGAGCTGGATGAGCTGGGGCTGGTGGCTGAGCCGATGTGCTGCGCAAGCCCACCACATCCCATGCATCATCCCCTCAGTGGCTTCAGTCCACGTGTGCCTCTCCCTGCGATCTGTCGGGAGAAGGACAAGGCACTTTGTCACTGTCCCCGGAGAGGCCGCGGGATGTTCCGGCGCTGCGCAGGCTGGCACCAGGCAGCAGCAATAACTATGGGTTATCACGGCACTTAGTGCTGATAAGGTGAAATATTGTCACCTCGCAGTGTAAGCCGCACGTTTCCATCAGCGGCTTTACTCATGCCTCCTGGTGACATTTATTTCCCGTTCGGATGGGATGCTGGGCTGCGCTCGGGCTGGGGGCTGGCCCCAGCGAGGCGTGGGGGGACGAGCCGGGCAGCTGGGGCTGATGGAGGGAAAAGGGGAGCAAGATGGGCTGCACGGGAGAGATGCTGATAAGGCGCATGCAAGAAGCTCGCTGTTGCAGCAGCAGTGAGTGCCCACGCGTCCGCCCCAGCTGCCGAGGCAGCAGTCGACCCTCGAAGCCAGCCAGGACTTTTCCATCACCAGACCCATTCATCCATATATGTTTTTCTGTCGCTGTATGGATCCCTCTATCCGCCTGTCCGTATTATTCTGTCACCATTTCCATCCATCCACCCCTAAACATCGTTCACCCAACACACCTCCCACCCCTCTCCCTGCACTTGCCCACCCAGCTCACCCTCTCCAGGTCGCCGCTGCGTCAGGCAGAGGCAGGGAGCCGTGCTGGGGGTCTGCGCTTTCCCGTGTCCCCAGGCTGGGGGACATAAGCTCTCCTCTTTGCCAGCAGCCACCGGCTGCCCTCCCAGCGGAGCCGGGGTGACGGGCAGAGCCCCAGCCCTGTTGGGACTTGCTCTCCCTGGTGGTCCGCAGGTGGGTGACAGTCAGTGTCACAAACTGTTTACCCAAGTTCTTGACTAAAACTCTGATCTGTGCGATTTACAGCACTGGGTCTAATTTATGGAGACCGGTCCTCCGCAGTGTGATAAAACACTAGAGCAATAATACACTTCAGGATGGACTCCAAGACACTTAAACTGTTTAATGTGCTGCCTTTCTACTCATAAATCTATTTACACGCTGTCCCCAGACCTGGGGGGGAGCAGACATATGCACACAAGCCGGGATGAATAATGCATGGAGCAGCCCTCCGGCCCCGGCTCGCCTCCTGCTCGCATCCCGCTCGCCACTCGGAGCCCCGTGCAATTTCTTGCTGAGTTATTTTGTGTTTGTGCCGGAGCTTCGTTTCTGAGGGAGCTCTCAGTTACCTGCTGAGATTGGGGAGTATGATTACGGTGTCAGGGCTATAAACCTGTTACATAAATCAAAGCTTACATAGTGGGATGCGCTATCTGTTACTGTAAATAATTTAACGTGAAGGAGGGCTGGGGAGCTGCTTCTCCCCAGGCTGCCTGTGGCTCGGTGGTGGTTGCTCTCGTGTGTAACGTGGAGGAGAAATGTCCTGGATCTGGTGGACATGGCTGTGAGGATGCCAGAGCCACCCATGAAGGATGGTGAGAGAGCACGGGTGGGAGTTGTCACCCTCATCCCCTTCTGTGGTGACACAGGGCGACTGCCCGTGCTCAGCCCAGAGAGGGGGACCTCATCACTCAAGGCAGCGTACAAGTCATCCCCCTTCCCTGCCTGCGTTGTGGCCTCGGTGACTGCGTATGTGTTGAAGCACATGCGGGGAGTGGAAGGGCCACCTCTTCCACCAGCCATGCTCAATGGGAGATGCTCAGCCTGACCTGCTATGTGAACATCTCTTCGGAGCCCACCATCCACATCTGCTTGGGGACCCACCAGGAGCAAAGTCAGCTCAGTGGGGCTGAGCCTCGGCGATGTTGGTCACCCACAGCCACCGCTGGGACCCCTGGCCAGCCAACATGGGGTCCCACCAGCCATGGTGTTTCTTCCCACTCCTGAGGGCCTTGGAGAAGGTGTGTCCCCTTGATCCCACGCTTGAGGCTGTGCCCAGGGAGAAGCTCCTGGCTGCAGAAGTGGAGCCGGTGGTGCCTTGGCTCAGAGCCCGGGCAGACCTCAGCCTCTTGCTTCCCGATGCCTTGCTGCGAATCCGGGAAGTTTCTCTGAACAAGCATGCACTTCATTTAAAAGCTAATCTGCAGTCACTCCATCATCAGGACAGGCCTGATGTGCTGCGATTTTTTGTTGTCATAGTTTCAACCCCCCCAATTGCTAAGCAAGTGGTCCCCAGAAGAAGAAGCCGGGGGGATTTATTAGCTAAGGTAATGCAAGCAGCAGCCCATCATATTTATTGTGACAAATGGCACAATATCCAGAGCACTTTGTTGCTGGAGGATTTGCCCAGGAGCTCATCTTTATTCAGACGCCGCCCTGCCAGAGATGAGATTGTCTTTTCAGACGTGCTGAGCTGGTATCTCTGATAGGAAGACAAGGAACAAACCCTCCTGCATTGCACTTTCCTCCTGTGCTTGGGGAGCAGAGACTTCCCGAGGAGCCCAGATCGCATGCAGTGCTTCCTCCACTGGCCCTGGGGACCACCGGCACCTTGTGGTGGGCTCCCGCAGCTGAAACGTGGAGCTCTTGTAGAAGTCAGACCCTGCTCGTGGGCTCAGAAATACAAAGTTCCTGCAGCTGAATGACCACACGTGCCCAAAGACAAGATGGGGAGAGAGGCAGTGACGCTATCACCTCTGCTATCAGCAACTGTGCAGCGTGGACTCAACTCTTTATCAGCCATCAGAGAATCCACGTGGGAGAGCAGCTTGTTGGAAATAAGCCCTTCTATGCTGTTGAGGTGCTTGGCGCATCTGAAAGAGCGACTGTGCTGCTGGCTGAGCAAATGGGTTTTATTTTTCCCCAGCAGTAAACAACTCTGATGCAATTCTTGATGGTGTCGCGGGGGGAAAAAGGGGGTCAGGGCCGGGCCGGAGGGGCCACCGCAGATGAGAGCTTGGAGCCCCCCCAGCCTGGTTGTCTCCTCCCACCCTTGCTGGAGAAGAGAAGATGCTGCTGACTGACAGCCTAAGCTGAAACACAGGCGGTGCTGCACTGGCATCCTCTTAGCGCCTTAATTGGCTTGGATCGGTTGGTAATAAGTGGCCCCCGCAGGATGTATTTGTTTTATAGCAAATTTAACTAATGGCATTTGCATAAATGGGAATTAAAAGAGAAAGAAGATGAACGTGAGGATTCAGATGGACTCTGGGAAGGTCTTCCTGGGGTTAGCAGAAGGGGTGGGGATGAGGCACCCATGGGTACCTGCACATGGGCACATGGCTGGTCCGTGCTCACTGCCAGTGCCCTCTGGGTGTGGGTGGAGGAGATTTTGGGGCAAATGTCCAGAAAGAGAAATTTTCAGCCTCTGTGAAGCATCCATGGGGGCCTCTAGCTCGAGCGCAGTGATGGGGTACAATTTGGTGCGGCAGCCAAAGAAGCTGAAGCACCAAATGAAGGTGCCTGCAAGGGCTGGCGGAGGAGCTGGTTTAGGGGGAAATACATGTTATGGCCATGGTGTGTGGGTGTGGTGTCCACACCTCTGAGCAGGGACCTTGGGGAGGAGAGAGCATCCCCGCTCCTGGGCCACCTTTAACCCAGTATGTGCCGGGTGATATTCTGCTCCTCCAGTACTTTCCATCCTCCAGGCAGCCTCCTGCCAGGATCTCTGGTGTGTCTGCAGGACCATTGCAACCTCCCCACCCTCCCTTCTCCCCCAGGTCTCCAGCAGCTGTGACTATGTCTTCGTCAGCGGAAAGGAGTCACGGGGCTCCATGAGCGCCCGGGTCACCTTCACCTACGAGCACCTCTCTGCCCCGCTGGAGATGACGGTGTGGGTGCCTAAACTGCCTCTGCACATCGAGCTCTCAGACGCCCGGCTGAGCCAAGTGAAGGGCTGGAGGGTGCCCATCCTGCCGGACAGGAGGTGGGTGCTGTGGAGCCACAGTGCTTGGGGTCTGTCCAGCCTGGAGAAGGCAAGATGAAGGTGGTGTTAGTGGTCTAAATGCCTTGCTCAGCTACTTAAAGAGGGAGTTTTAAAGTTGGTGGCACCAGAGTCATCTCAGGGGTCCCTAGTGACAAGGTGAGAGATCACGGACACAGGTTGAGGTTTGTGTGGAAGGAGGAAAATTTCACTATGAGGTTGGTCAGATGCTGGAACTGGTGGGGAACACTCATCCTTGGCAATGGTCAAAACTCCCTTGGATGAGGCCAGGAGCAGCCAAGCTCCAAAGTTAGCCCTGCTTTAAAGTCTAGAGACCTCCAGATGTCCATCCCAAACTGACATACCTTGTCCTCTCAGCTGGTTAGGGGCAGAGACACCAGTGACCCTCTTTCCATGTGCTGCTAAAGCCCTCATAGATCTCATGGGCAACAGGCATCTTTTTGACCAGGAGCCATCAGGTTTCTCCCATGCCTGGGGAGAAACCTGCATTTCCCCCTGCCCAGCTACCCCTCTCCTTTCCTGGAGGGGCTGAAGAGCTGCAGCAGGAGGGAGCTTGGCAGCACTGCTTACCCACTGCCCCATCCCACAGGTCAGTGCGGGACAGCGAGCACGAGGAGGATGAAGAGGAGCGGAAGCAGAGCCGGGGCTGTGCCCTGCAGTACCAGCACGCCACGCTGCAGGTCTTCACCCAGTTCCACACCACGGCGGCAGAAGGCACGGAGCAGGTGGTCACCATGCTGGGACCCGACTGGCTGGTGGAGGTCACCGACCTGGTCAGTGACTTCATGCGCGTGGACGACCCGCGGGTGGCCCACATGGTGGACAGCTTCACGCTGGCCGGGAGGGAGCCGGGCACCACGCTCTTCAAGGTACCCCCCCGGCTGCCTTTGCCCCCCTTGGCCAGTTTGGCTGAGGGTGGCAGGCAGTGACGGGCACCCTCGTCCCCTGCAGGTCGTGTCCCCGCTCATGGAGGCGGTGCTAGGCGAGACGCTGGTGACGGTGGCAGAGGAGAAGGTCAGCATCACGGACCTGAAGGCCCAGGTGGTCTCCAGCCTCTCGCTGTCCCTCCACCCCAGCCCCGGCAATAGCCATACCATCATTGCCCGGACATCCGTGCAGCAGACCCTCAGCTTCATCAAGCAGGTGAGGCCAGGTGGTGTACTTGGGCTTGGAGGGCCTGGTGGGGGTCCTGGGGTGGGGTGAGGGCTCCATCTGCCACCCCTTCCCTCGCAAATCCTGCAAATCTGGCCCAGAGTTATCCCAGGCCCCCACAGCACCTGCTGTCCTTCAAACACTCTGGTGACCCCCAAAGTACCTCAGAAACCTTCATACGGACCTATGAACCAACCTTGCCCAGCCTGGGATCAGGACACAAGCATGGGGACAAAGGGGTCTGGATGAAATCCTATACAGTTCCCCGTCCAGCTCTGGTAGCCACATCTGGCACCTCTGGGGCTGGGGTGAGCTTTGGGGTGAGCCTGAGCAAGCATGGGGAAAATTGAGGGAAGAATAGGCAAAAGGGAAAAACTAGGTGATGGTTGGAAGGAACAAGATGGATGATGGAGGGATAAAGGGCGAATTGGATGGAGAGAAGGATGCAGAGGAGGAGGGATGGATGGAGGGATGGACAGATGGGTGCCGGTGGGACTGGCATCGTGCTGGGCAACCGGTGCCTGTGTTGGTCCCGCAGGAAGCGCTCCTGAGCCTGTGGATTTCCTACAGCGATGGCACCACGGCCCCCCTCTCCCTCTACGATCCCAAGGACTACAACTTGGTGGTGAGCAGCCTGGATGAGAAGGTGGTCTCGGTGACCCAGGACCGGGCGTTCCCCTTGGTGGTGGCGGAGAGTGAGGGTGCAGGGGAGTTGCTGCGGGCTGAGCTGGTCATCTGCGAGAGCTGCCAGAAGACCAAACGCAAGAGTGTGCTCTTCACAGCCTTGGCCAGCGTGCGGGTCCACTTTGGGTCTGAGGAGGACCCGACCTATGACTATGACCATGTGTCTAGCAAGCCAGGGCTGGCAGAGACGGGGGCGAGCACCACCCTGCGGGCAGAGGTGGAGAGGAAAGCGGAGCCGAGCGAGGACAGTAGGATGTCCAGCGCATCTCACCCAACTGAGGACTTCCCCACTATCCCCACTGGCTTCGTCCAGGTGACCAGGGGTCTGACAGACCTGGAGATAGGCATGTACGCCCTCCTGGGTGTCTTCTGTCTGGCCATCTTGGTCTTCCTCATCAACTGCATTGTCTTTGTGCTGAAATATCGGCACAAACGCATCCCACCTGAAGGCCAGACCAACATGGACCATTCCCACCACTGGGTCTTCTTGGGCAACGGGCAGCCCTTGCGGGCTCACAATGACCTCTCCCCTCAGCCTGAGAGCCCTGGGAACCCCCTGGAAAACGTCCAGACCTGCTGCCACGGGGACCACCACAGCAGCGGGAGCTCGCAGACCAGTGTGCAGAGCCAGGTCCATGGTCGCGGGGACGGTTCCTCGGGGGGTTCCACACGGGACCAGAGCGAGGACCCGCTCAACTCACCCACCTCCAAACGGAAGCGGGTGAAGTTCACCACCTTCGCCACGCTGCCCTCTGACGAGCTGGCATACAACTCCATCCCCATCGCTGATGAGGAGGACTTGGAGTGGGTCTGCCAGGACATGGGACTGCAAGACCCCGAAGAGCTTCACAACTACATCCGCAGAATCAAAGAGATCGCTTAACGCAGGGGCAGAGGGGATGGGGCGGGAGGGGGGGGCCTGCCACACCGTGCCACGCCACGCCACGCCACGCCACACCACGCCGGCTGCTTCCCTGGGGCTGGAGACCCAAATTTGGCTCTCTTGCGCATTCCCTCTTCTGCACATCTCACGTCCTCCTCACCCCCTTGGAAGGCACCCCCGAGGAACTTTTTCTTTTCTTGCCCTTTGCGGTTTGGTTTTCCCAGGGGAGGCGTCAGCACATGTGTGGCCCCCCAGCACGCTGGCCCGCAGCGAGGGGGCAGCAAGGGAGGTGAGCTGGGGGGCAGGAGATGGATGGGGTGAAAACCTTGGTGTGTGTGTCCAGCGGTGAACAGGGCAGGACGATGCTGCAGGTCCTGCTGTCAGGGGGGTAGGAGAAGGGAGATGTCCTGGCTCCCCCAGGAGGTGGTGAGTGGGGGCTTCCCGAAGGCCTTTCCCCTCCTGCCTTTGCTGCACTCGGTTGCACAATTTTGGAGGTGAGTGCTGCTTCAGGGGTTTGCTGCCCCATGGCTGTTGGGGTGTTGGGTGGGGGCTCCCCCACCCAGACCCTGCTGCCCCATGCTGTGGGTGATGCTCGGTGAGGCAGGAGGGGAGGGCGGCTGCTAAGGGGGGCTGGAAACCCATGGCCACGAGTCCAGGGAACCGCTCTCCCTGTCTCCTGCTGGGTTCCCCCCGCAAGTGCCGGGCTGACCCCCGCTCCCTGCGGGATGGTAGCAGTAACGTTTGCCACAGGAGCATCCCTTGGGGACCACTGGCAGCTGCTTCTGCCCCCTCCCGCTGCCTGGGAAGGGCTGTGGCCCCCAGGCAGGGGCAGTTTGGGGGTGGCCAGCAAGCTGTGAGCTTGCCTGCCCTTGCCCCTCTCACCCTGTTCTCACCCACCAGCCCTGCTGGGACCTCCAGGACCAGTTCCTGGTCTCTGCTCCCCCACCAGTGCTGGGACGTGGCTCTGGGACTGGGAGGTGGTGAGGTGGGCTTCCCACCCACCCTTGGTGGAGGGGGAGGTGGGGGGGGGAGAGTGCCAAGCCTGGATGGGGACACCCACAACCGAACCTGGGCCATCTCTCCCACTGCCAGCCCAGTTCCCCCAGTGCCAGCCCAGCAGGGAGGCCCGGAGCCAGGCTCAGCCTCCGTGGTGCCTTCTGACTGCCATAACGTAATGCCTCCCCGATTGCCCCACGCTGGCGGCAGCTCCCGGCCCCTCTGGCTCACCCGAGAGGCCCCCCCAGCCCAGGGCCACCCCATCTCCCAGCCCAGCAGAGCATCCTCGGCCAGGTTAACCTTGTGGGGACACCCGGGTGCGAGGGCTGGGGGTCCTGGGCTGTGCATTGGTACCTGCGGGCACCGAGCGTGTGGGGAAGGGGATTCCCCCCCCCCCCAGCGTCACCCGATGGAGGGGGGAGGCGGAGGCTGGCAGCAGATTATTTCTGGATCAGAAGTTACCCACCACTGTGTCTCTCTCTTTTTTTTTTTTTTTTTTTTTTTTTTTTTCTTAAATAAAAGACCAGAAAAGAAAAAAACAATGAAACAAAAAGCCGAAACCAAAAGGCGTTGCAGCACTGTGCCGGGCCGTATCTCTGCGGTGGTGCCCAGGGTGGGTGCTCCCAGTTGTTTGGGGGTCAGGTCCGGTGGGTTGTGGGGTCTGCTGTGCGAGGGGCGGACGCGCTGCTGGGGGCATGGCTTGGCTTTGATCCCCACCTAAGCCCTGAGCACTTAGGGGGTCAAAGCTGTGGATTTGGGACTCCTCTCTTCAAAATCCTCCCCTCCTCGGCAGCCTGATCAAAGACCAGTGGTCAGGGATGAGGTGATGCTGCAGCCCCATCCTCGGTGGCCTCTGTGCCTCAGTTTCCCTGGCAGGCGAGCGGCAGCCCGTGGTGGTGTGTGGTGTTTCGGAAGCCTCTTTAAAGAGTTTATCAACTTTGGGCTGTGAAAATGTCTCCCCTGAGCAACCTTAAAACTTCCCTGATAGCTCTATGCTGATTTTATATATACATATACATATATATATGGGGGAATTGAGATGTGCTCAAAGGCCAGGCAGCTGATGCAGTTGGGTTTTGGTGTGCCCCGTTATCTAAAGGACCCAGGTCTGGCTGAATGAGCCGCTGAGCTGATAGCGGCTCCGAGCAGTAAAATTAATACAGCTGATTTCCCTGCTTGGAACTGCCAAACCTCCTTGTTAAATTAACATATATGAATATTTGTTAAAAAAAGAAAAAAAAAAGAAAAGAAAAGGAGGGGGGAAAGGTAAGAGAAGTGTATAATAAAATTTTATAATTGTAATAAGACATGGCAGTGCCCGACTCCTGGTCTGTGAGCACATCTCAGGGGCTGCCAAGGTGGAAGGCAACGGGGTGGGGGGGGGACAAAGCCCCACAGGGGACAGGGATGAGGTAGCTTCAGCGTGGGGTGTCCCCAGGGCTGAGCCTCCCCCAGGTTTTGCCCCCTCCCTTCTTCTGCCTGCTTTCTGCCAGCCCCCCCCTGCCCGAGCAGCGCTGGCTGCTCGCCCACCGCCTCCTCCCGGCGCTCGGCAGCTATAGCCGGGCCCAAGCTCTGACACCAAACATCAGCGGCGGTTTTCCAGCCCATCGCTTCCCATTTCAGCTGAGGGACCTGGCCTGGCTCTCCGAGAGCCTTTGGGAAGGCAGTGCCCATGGACCAGGGGAGCCTGAGCTGGTTGCCGGGGCTGATGACGCTCTCATGCCCACGCATCCCCAGCGCGTGTCCTAAGGGGGGCTCTCCCCACCCAGGCACCCGCGTCCAGGCACGTCCCCCCTGCCAGCACCGCTGCCTCCCCGCAGCTGGTGGGGACGGCGCAGTGCTGGGCGAGGGGCAGCAGGGAGGGCGAGAGACCTGCTTCGCTTTTGGATGGCGAGAGCCAAAACTTCCATATAGCTGTATAGCTATCTATTTATTGATATATAAATATGTATATATTTATAGTTCATACATATGTATATATTTATACTTTATACATATGTATATATATGCACATATAATATGTGTGTGCATATATATATTTATTTTATATATATATAAAAATAAATATATATATATAAAGGATGTATGTGTGTAGGCCCTGTATGGGTTGATGCAAAGGGCTTTGCTCAGGTGCAAGGGTGCGTGTATGCACATACAGACACCTATAAACACACACACACACACACACACACACACACACACACTTGCCTCTGAGCATCACCCACCATCCCAGCCCTCAAAACCTCCCCCTCATTATTAGGAGCAGCAGGATAGCAGCTCACCAACAATTTATTTGGGCTCCTGATGCCCTTGAAGCCTGTCAGCAAATGCACCGGGAGGCAGCGGGCAAACCGCTGGGGGAAAAAACCCAGGAAAATGGGAACACTGTGAAGGCTCCAGTGGAGCCTGATGGTGCCCGGTCCCTTCCCCAGCTGGTCCTCTTCACGCCTACTACTGTGATTTTATTTTTTCCCATCAGGAATGACCAGTTGGGACATGGAATTAAAAAAAAAACAACAAAAAAAAACCCCCATGAGAGCAGCTGGAGCTGGTGCGATTTAGGCTGCAGCCCACCCTCGTGCCAGGGGCTGGTGGCACCCGCTGGGACCGGCCACCGGCCACCTGCGCCCCAGCACCCAGCTAAGCCTGAAACCATCACCTTCCTCCCTTATTGCTTCAGAGCCCGTCAAATAGCCCCTCATCAAACAGCCAAATCTCACTGAAGGAAAAAGAAAGAGGGGAAAAAATAATTAAAAAGAAGCCTCTATTCCAGCTCTCCTCTCGCGCTGCCCTCTGTTTATTCTCTGCTGCCTCTTTCCTGTTTAGCGTTTTACTATCTGCTCCCAGCAGGCAGGGACAAATTTGCATTTTAATGCAGAGTTGTGAGGCTGCACAAACCACCTGTGAGGAGGCGGCAGAGCTGGGGACAGACACCCCTGCACCCTGACGGATGCTTGGCCCCCCCCCCAGCCCCGATCCTGCCACCTTCCTAAGAACCTAATACTCCCCTTAAAAAATGATATGCGCATAAAACAAACAAACAAAAAAATTATTCTGACTTCATAAAGCATCCAACCCTTTCATACATCAAAGCAGGGAGTAGGGGTGAAAAATAGGCATTTTCCTCTGCTGAGGTCAGACCCGGCTGAGCCCCAGTCTCCCCCCTACACTCCTCCTCCTCCTCCCATTTCCCCCCCCATCATCTCCCCCATCATTTTCTGATGCCTTGGGTTTTCTCTTGACCAGCAACAGCTACCAGGGCCCTTTTACCCCAGTCTCACCCCGGCACATCCCTGTTGTGCTCCCCTTGAGATGCCTCCAGCCGTGTCCCTGCCACACATGGCTCTGTCCCCATGATGGGACATTTCGGACAGGGAGAAGGACCACAAACCCGAGGGGCTGTGGAGGACTCAATTGCTTTTCCATCCTTGGTCTCGCCCCGTGATGCCATCCTCTGCGGTCCTGCGCATGGAGCCGCCCCCCATCACAGGGGATGGAGGGATATTCCTGACGGTGGGAGAGATTTATTTTCCAGGAATACAGCCGATAACAAGAGCTTCTCTGCAGCCACCGGCCAGGGGGAGTTTAATTAAGGCAGGACCTGTGCGCTGCCTGCTCCCCCTCCCTCCGCTGTTGACATTAACTGGGCAGGATTTGCACAGCAGCCAGGATAATTACTTTGGCAATTGCACCATTATTTCTGGGGGCTCTTGGTGACTTTTTTTGCCTGGATCAGCAAAGATGTCTCCCTGGGGGAAGAGGAGGGATGCTTTCTTCCCCACACCAGCCAGGGCTGAGGATGCACTTCCCAAGGGAGCCGGAATACGAAAGTCCATCAGGTCCCAAACTTTTGGGGGCTCCTCCTTTGCACTGGGAAGCTGTTCCCCTCCTGCCAACTGTTGATCTCTTCATGCTACCAAAATATTTCCCTGGGCAAGGGAGAGGAGCCAGAGCCAGAGCTGGCCCTGGGCTGGGGAGCAGGCTGCACATCCCCGAAAAACTCGGGAGAACCGGGAAGTCCCCACAAGGTTTTAGGACCCTGCTATCCCCAGCACTTTCCGGGGATGGTGGGGACCGGAACGTGTCTTGGAGGTTTTCAGTGCTTTCTGGAAAGTTTTGCCTGCTCTCGAGGACTCCCCTCAGCTTGCTGTGAACTTCCAGCTTCCCTACAGACTTCCCGGGGTTTCCCTGCCCTTTCCAGGAATTTCCTGTAGCTTCTCATAAATTCTCAGATCCAGAGCTGGTTTCCAAACCCTTGGCTGCACACCTTGGATAACAGCTTCAGCGAATTAATAGCTGGGTCAGTAGAGCTTCAAAACACTGCAGCACCTGGGCCACAAGAAAGAGGGTTGGATTTCCCAGGAGTGCCTCAGTTTCTCCAGCTGCCTGTGGCCCCAAGGCACCGACCGCCTCTCGAAGGCTGTCGGTGAGCAGCTGTGGGATGCTCTGCCTCGGCTGACGTCACACAAATGCTACATGTCCAGAAATTCCCCATAAACAAAATCAAAGCACCCTTGGGTGATGGGAGGACGGAGCTCACGGATGGAGCCGCATGGGCAGTGATGGGGTGGTCCATCACGGTTGGGTCCTATGCCACCAGGCCCCATATTCAGCACAGAAAGTGGTCGTGATACCTCCCCCCAAACCTGCTCTGGGCTTTCATTCAAGTGCCTCCGTAAAGATATTATTAGGATGGCTTTAGGAGAGGCAGATCCCTTTTAACCACTGTTGCATTTTAAATAAGCTGCTGCTTCCCGTAAGGTAAAAACGCTCATTTTCATTTCACCAACTCAGCACTGGGGGGAATAATTTCCCGCAATTCGCTCCCGCCCCAGTGCTGGGATTGTGCCCGGCACAGGGCAGCGCTGGTGGGGTGGCCCAGGTGTCCTCACGCGGGTCCTGCTCTGGCCGATGCCACGGGCACCACTGGCACGGCTGGGTGGAAACCCCGTGCCCAGCAATGCCGTCTCCCCTCTCCGGCCTGGCGAAGCGGGCTGATATCATGCTGGGGCAGGTGAAGAGCACTCACCTGCAGTGATGGAGGGGGCTCGGTCCCCACAGGGGGGTGCAGCGAGCGCCCAGCTGGTGCTTTGCTAAATGCAGCCCTTGCTGGCTGGTGCCTGCCCACGCAGCAGAGCCAGGCAGGGCAGGCGGCAGATGCTGCTGGTGGTCCTGGCAGCGCAGTCAAAGAAAGGCCCCAATTTTATTAGTTCACGGATCTAAAGGTCACGAAAGAGCATCTCGTCTGACCTCCCGTGACACAACTCAGCGAATGGCACCCAATTACCCGTCTGTTGAGGCTCTGCATTATGTCCGATTAAAGGGTTTCTCTTGGCCATGACTGAAAATGCAGTCGCGAGGGCCCACGCGTGGCTGAATCCCTTCATTTTCCCCGGGGCCGGCTGCCCGCCGTGGGAGAAAGCACTTCCCAAATATTTGGCTTTGGAGGGACAGCTGAGCACCTAGGGGTCTCCGCACTTCTGGGGCAAAAACACCGAGTGGTTGATGGTTTGATGCCAGTCCAGGGAAAACAAAGCCTTTTGCCGATGTAGGAAAAAAACATGGATCCTAGTTCCTTGCAAATTAGCTGGTTTATGGCTTTTTTTTTTTTTTTTTTTTTTGGAACTCTGTTTCTTCATTGAGAATCCAAAGAAGGAACTGCTCTGCAGGATGGGGATCTCCGTGGCAGGAGGAACCAGCTCAGCCTTGAGGAAAAAAGGGCTTAAACTGTGATGCAAGTGGGAAGACCAGACTGGGGATGGAAACAGCATCTCTGTCACGATCCCACATGACAGGAACAGGACGCAGAGCCCCGGTACCACAAAGCTTCCCTGGGTGGCCCTGGAAAATGGCTTCATCCCTCTGTGCCTCAGTTTACCTTGACACTAATAAGTCCTTACCCTGCTGGGAAGCCTGTGACTATGTAGGCTCAGGGCTGCATCTCATGTGCAGCCTAATTAATGAAATAATAATTCACTGCTAAGTAATTAATCACAGCCAATTTTCACACCCTCTCTGTCCCCCATCCCTGGATTGACAGGGTCTAATTCTGTCCTTTGCAAGGTGCTGCTTAGGCCAGTTAAAAATACAGCCCACCTTAGAGCAAAGCAAATCCTTCCTCTGCCCAAACTTCCACCCAGCTCCAGCTCCAGCTTTGTCAGCGTTGTTTACCAGGGAGCTGATGTCCCAACGCACCAGGATGCTTCTGCCCGCCCCGACCTTGCAGGGGTTCAGGTCTTTTGGCTCCCTGTCCCTGGTGAAAGTGGTGGGTGCCCAGCTGGAGCTGTGCAAAGAATAATTGGAGGCAGCATAGATCACACTAACGATGGCAAATCCAATTAGCCAAGGGTTAAGCACTCCGCTGATGAAAACCAGGGGTTCAAACTGCTGAGCCAGCAAAAGCTCTGCACCGATCAATGCCATGTAAATAATATTGCTTGTTCTTGGGAGCCCATTTCTTTCCGTTTCAACAGTGAAATACATTTCGCCTGGCAGGACCCCGCTGAGCAGATTAATAAACATCACCCCAGTTTAGGGCTGGTGGGGGTATGTAGAGGCGCTGCCTTTCCTGGCTCTCCCGCACAGACAGTTAAACAAAATGAGGAATAATTGCCGCTCACGTTGTGCTGGCGGCTGCTCTCAAATGGTCCTGGGATTACTTAGTGAATGAGGAGGATTCTCTGAGTTGTATCTGTAGCGGAGGGGAAAAAAGTGCTCTTTCTACATCGGAATAATCCAACCACCGGTTTACAGAGCTGGAGTCCTCTGGGGAGTTCAAGAGAGGGGACATGATCTGGGAGACAAGGAGAAGCACCCAGCAAGAGGTCACCCCAGCTCACCTGCACCCATCATCACCTCTGCGAGGTCCATGAGCTGGTCTGAGTCCCACCGTAGATTCTTTAGTGGCTACTAATGGTTTTGCCTCTTCTCCACGTGCCCACCCCCCCCCCCCCCCCCCCCCCCCCCCCCCCCCCCCCCCCCCCCCCCCCCATATTGCTGATACTAATTCCTCCCAGCGACTCTGGGGACTGACCAAGAGGTTCAGAAACATCTCAAAGCAGAGGCAGCTCCATGGGGAATCAGTGCATTCACCTAAACTACCGCTCCGCACCCCAGATGCCTACAGGGACCTGCTGAACACTGCTGCTTCTCAGGATTAGGCTCAGCGAACACTGCCAGATAAATAAGCAGGAGGGGGAACAACCCCACAACAATAAAACCCCCCAAAATGCAAGTGCAGGCAGAAGAGATGGTGGGAGAGCCGCCTGCCCCAGCAGAGTCCTTGGTCCCAGCTGCTTGGAAAGGGCTCCTCGCCACCCCGGATTTATCGCTGGATACTGCTCGCTTTGGTGACATTCAAACCCCAAAGGGTGACTGCTTCTGAATAGTGATGCACAAAACAGGTCTGGAGGGGTGAGGAGCCGAAAGTTGCCCAAGTGAAAGCTCCCTGGAGGAGGAGAGGGGCCAGATCCACCAGGGACCACAGTGGTGTCACCCTGGGTGTCCCAAGCGGAGCACAGGGGCTTGAGGCTGAGCCTGCCCTGGCCAAATCACCTGCTCCAGTGAGGCTTTTCAGCAGTGCTCCCAGTCTGCTGTGTGATTTCAGCTTCACAGGACACATCTTGTAGCATCAGATGAATAGGTAGGACCAGGTGGTGGCAGCGATGATGCTTGGGGCTGGGGAAAGCATCACCTTCGCTGTTTCGGGAGCGACAGGCGTGTTGCATCCCAGGAGTTTGCTTCGAGTCCCTTAGATTTGTCCCTGCTTCGCCTCATCGCTCGTGGCTGAAACACCAAGACACTCCAGGAGAAAAAGGACAGAAAAAAAACATTCAAAAATAAAAATATTTCCTTTTGACATGTTTTCTTGGCTTGCAATAAGCTGCTTCGATCTTTTGATCTGAAGTTTCTTTCCCCCTGACACGTCCTTTGATTGCATTTTTTTTTTTTTGCCTTAAAAAGCTGGAAATCAACCCAAGCCTTTTGATTTTTCACTGGAACAGAGCAGGAGCACAGATGATGTCTCTGGAAAGTGATTTCTTTTTCTGAACGTCTCCAGAACTGGGAAGAAGAAAAACCCCAAATAAATCTGTTGTTGGCACAGCTGAGAAGGAGATATTGAGCGTGTAGGGGTCGGGGGGGGGGGATTGGCCTTGGATCAGCTCTACCAACAGCTAGAGACGCCAAAATGCCTCCGATGAAAGCTGGAGGGGAAGCTGGGGGGGGTGCAGGAGCAGGGCCCCAGCATGCTTGGTAGATGGAGGATGGAGGAACACCCCCTGAAGCCAGAATGAAGCCCTCCAGCGTGGAAATGATCCCACCTGGGGGTGATTTCAAGGATTCGGTCTCTCAGCCTGGTTTGGAGGGATGGAGAGGCAGTGGGTCCTGCAGCATGGGGAAAACCATCTGCCCCGGCTCATCACGTAATAGCATTGCCATTGAGTTCTTCCCCCCCCCCCCCCCCGAAAAACTGGGCCTTTGGCATATTTATAACTTGCAAGCTTATTTTTTTTGCTGAGATATTTCCTTTGGGTACTTTGCTGGGTTTTGGCTGGCCCCCAGCCCTCTGGGATCGCAGGGGACACTGCGTGGGGTAACCACACAGACCAGGCAGCGTTAGCTTTGGTGAGTATGAGCCCACATGAGCAGCATCGTAGGTCGTCTCCATTTCAGCTAGGCTAAGCAGAAGCTATGGGCTTGGAAAGCTTTGGAGGTGTGATAGAGACAACCCAGGGCTTTTCCGGGAGTGACAGCAACAAGTTCAGTGCTATTTCACCAAGAAACATCATTTCTGGTCCCACCACAGCTGACGGCATTGCCTTACCTAGAATGAAGGGTCCGCACACTGTGAATGCAATCAGGGCACAAGCACCCTCCTGCATGTCTGCCACCACACAGTAGCTCCCGAACCCTCTGGAAAGCAGTTGAATCATTTCATTAGTGTGTTTTTAAAGCCATCTTTACTGTGGCTCTCAGGTAGCTGTTTTATAACCTGTTTATTTTCTCTCTGCACTCAAAACGGTCACAATATGTTTCAAATCACTGCAGTGCACGCATTTGCCAGGTCCTCTCTTTATTACCTGATTTTGTATTTGGGCTTTGCGTTGTGGGTTATGAGCAGGAGAGAGCTCTCCACCCGTTAGCATGGAAGCAAAGTCTCTCTGGGGCAGCTTCCCCGGGCTCTTATGATTTGATTCCCTGCTAATGGCTGTGGTTGAGATGATACAGGTATCTTAAATCCTGCCCTTGTGCTTTTGGGACTGGGGCACCTCTAACTATGAAGACCTGAGCTCCCTTCTGGGGGGTGTGTGTGTGTGTGTTATGAAGTTACTAGAAACCTGTTGTTAAAAACTACAGCCCCCAGCCCACGGCGCTGGGATGCTTAATCCTCCTCCTCGATGGCTCTGCAAATTGCTATTTGCCTAACGTGCTCAGGGAATGTTTTGTTTCACAGCTCGCTGACGCAGAGATGGTGAATTTCCCCTGTAATCAGGTTGTGATTTCTCCCCCCCCAATAACTCAGTGCTTCAAAGAAAAGGTGTTTTTCCAAAGCGCGTGGCAGAAGACACAGGAGGCAAAGGCAGGTGGTGGCACCCCGGGCTACAAACCTTCCTCCCTGGCGGAAAGAGGAGAAACCTTTGAACCCAAGTTGAAAAAGAAATGACACTGCTGGTGCGTGGGGCTGTGCTACACTTTCCACAGGTGCCCGTGTCCATGATTGTGGTTATTGCCGATCAGCGGTGGAAAAATCCAGCTCCTTCCCCCTTTCTGACCCTCGGGACCCACCTTGGGTCTCCCCCATCCCGCAGCATCTGCAGATGCCATGCCTGCCCGTCCGGCAAAGCCCCTGGGGCCCAGCCCAAGCTCATGCTCTCTGCGCCAGTAAATCTGGGTTAAATCCTAATAAAAGGAACAAAGACCCTCTTCCCCCTCCTAGACAATAACCACGCAAACCACTGCCCAACCTCCACAGGGCTCAGAGATGCGTAACGCAATGCGGGACGGATCCAGGCTGGCTGTGGGGAGCTCCAGCCATTTTTCTTTCTTATTTTTCTTCTCCTTCCCCTTTTCCTCCCCCAACTCCCAGCACCATGTGATCTGTAGCAAGATAACAGCTTCAATTGCTCCAAATTGCTTATTGAGGACCGGGTGGTAAATCAATGATTTTAAATGGGATCACAGAACAGCAATCCCAACAACAGCGGAATAAAAAAAATAAATGGAGCTGGTCGGCAGCGAGGAGAGGCGAAGCGGCCGGGCTGATTGCATTCAGGCTCTGCCGCCGGTTGGGCACCGGAGCCGCCAGTGTGGAATACAGGAGACAGGATCCAGCCAACCCACTCAGAAACTTGCCTGGGTAAAGCCAAGCGAGGGGCGAGCGCTCAAAGGGCCACGTGAACTCCCCTTGCTCCTTTGTCTTGGGCGTTGCAAGTAAAATTGGGACCAGCTCTTCAGCATCGTGCCTGGGATAGGATCCACGGCGCTGGGTTCCCAGAGTCAGCATGCAACCATCCCTACGGCAAGGTCCCAACCTTCCCTGCACAGGGCAGGGAAACTGAGGCAGGGGTGCGTGGACACCCCCCCCCCAAGCTCTGCCCATTGGGCTCTGTGGCCACAAATTGGGCTAAAAACCCCTTATGTATGTGTGCAGGTCCCTGCACACAGTTCACATCCCAGCATGTGTTTGCAGACAAGGCCAAGTTCCCACCGAAGCCGTTACTCATCCCCTCCAAATTTAATTTCCGATTGAAAATATCCCCAGTCCTCTCAGAACAAACAGCTTGTTGGTCGCTACCAAAGAACATGAGTTATTGTGTCCTTAAATAGCCATTTTCTTGCTTTTAAGCGCTTGGGTTCTCGTAGTGTGTTAGTGCAAGCAGAAATGCTGTCACTTAGCAACCTCCCCAGTTTGGAAGGTGCGAAGGGAAATGGTGAATTTTTGTCTTTCTTCTGATGGAATTTCCAACTCGGCTCAGTCCTGCAATTTCTGCGTGTGTGTCTGCGAGGCAAGATAAAAATGAAGATGCAGGCAAACAAAAGCACCATTAGACATGTCAGTAAGTGGATGAATGAACGCTCTTCCCTTCAGGTTCTTCTCTCCTACTTGATTAATGAATTTCATTTACTGCATTAACAACTGTGCCTTCATCTGCACGGTCAAGGCAAGAAGTGGCCGTGCCTCAGGGCAGGCCAAATAGACAGCGATGCAATGGATGGAGCGATGGATGGAGGGATGGATAGAAGGATGGACAGATGGGTTTTTTGTATGCACGGTGCTTCCAGCAATTTCCCACCTGGCGGAAAACACATCAGTTTGGTGGGAATCGCTCTTGCCTTTCAGGGATGGGATGACAAGGGACCTACAAAATCACAGGACAAGTTTTCTGTTGCTCTCTGTGGTCATTGCCTATCTCTGTCACCCAAATCCAGAGCATTGTGAAATGACTGGAAGAGGGAGAGTTGGGTGTGACATGTCAAAACCAAAGAGCAGGCTCTGGAGAAGGTCATGGTAGTACTCGGGCCATGTGGGTAAATTAACTTCAATTAGCTGCAGGGTAAGACAAAAAGTAGGTTATAAAAAGCATTTAGAGAGTCAGAGTCTCTTGCGTGGGCACAGGGTGGCTTTGGGACAGGTTTCACCCAAGGAAAGAGAAGCTGGATGGAGTTCAAGACCCCTGGCTCTGGGATGAGCTGTTTCATGGAGTTCAGGTTAAAAGCGAGTGGGGATGAACGTCCTTAAGGGTCAAGGCTGAAGCTGACATTGCAGCCCCCAGGTGGGACACTTTGGCTCTGCTACATCCCTCCTGCCTGAACATCTCCAGACAACGCTACAACACCGCCCTCAGACATGGGACACTGCTGGAGTGATCAACCCGAGTAGCTGAGGAGTGCATGAGAAGTGATGGAGGAGAGGGATCACGATGATTCTGCTGGGGTGCGTGCAGAGTGGGAACAGCAGGGACCCCCCCCCGTGCACAAACCGCATTTAGGGAGAAGCAGCAGGTAAGCAGAAACGGTGCAGAAATCACCGCGTTTGCAGGGTGCAGGATAAACGGGGAGAGCTGCAGGCCAGTGATGCTCATGGCAAGGGGTTCCATCACTTCTACCCTCCCTGCTCCAGTCCCCTGTGGGTTTCTGGCTGCCGGAGGGGTCCCACGCTGACACACCCCAGCGGGAGATGGCTCAGCCCCGCTCTAAACGAGGTATCTGAAACACAGCCCCCATTCTGTTTTAATAGACCACTTATTATATATAGCGAGCAAAATGCCATCGACCTTGCAAATACAGCTGGAACGGGCACCGCCACAGCGCCCCATGGGCGTCTATTATGCAACTGCTGAAGAACATTCCTAATAATTAATTGTTGGTTATTTAAGAGGCGAGAACTTGCCCATTACACACAATGTGCAATTAGCTATATTTAAAAAGCTCTCTGCAGGGCTGGATTTAGCAAACTTGGCCTGCCCCAAAGAGCAGTTAAGCGCATGCTTAACTTTAAGCAGGTCCTTTTGTCTCACTGACTCCAGATTAAGCATATGCCTAACTCTGTTCCTTATTCTGCACTTGATTTATTGACTGATTTATTTAAAAATGTAATGTAGCAGCACTGCTGACAGTTTAAGCTTCAGAGACCCGTCCAAGAATAATTTTTATGAACAGAGACAGAGGCAAAAATCTAACTCAGTTATAAACTGACATTAGAAAGCCATCAGCTCTGTGGTTTTCATGGGGCAGCAGCATGTGGACATCTCAGTGTGGGCACGCACGTGCCTCTTCTTGCAGCATCGCACCATTTCCCTCATCTCCAGGGTGTTTTTTTTTTTCCCCCAGGAACCTGATGCTGCCCTTAAAGAGGGGACTGGAGGGACAGAAGGGGTCATGGAAATCAGAGAGCATCCTTGTGAGGTTGCGCCCACAGCAAATTCAATTTCCACCCAAGGGAAGATCTGAGGGGGGAAGATTTAAGGACCGGCAAATGCCTCCAGCAAATGGTTCCCAGCGAGGCTGGAGGTTCTCCCGGTGTTGAAGTGGGGTCCTTGCCTGTGACAGTGAGCAGGACGTGTCTCACTGTGGCTCCTGCCGAATCACGAGGGTAAAAAGCCACGTCTGCCAACCCTCGAGCTGCTGCCCATGTCGGGGACAAACTGAGCAAAGTCTCTTCTCACTTTGCTGCTCTCCCCGTCTGTAAATACTTAGAGATAGCAGCCGTAAAAGTACCTTAGAGAGAAGGCAGCGGTAAAATTACATCAAGCCTAGGGGCTTAAACTGATTGAAGGATACATTTTCCAAGCTGATACAGCTAAAGCAGCAGCAGAGCGCTCGTGCACCAAGCAGCCGGTGGAGCTTGATCATTTTTTTGCCCTTCTAACTGGCCAGACAGCTGAAAAAAGCCCCACAAATATTTTGGCAACATTTTCAGGAGGAGAAATGCAGCGATGGGGGAATGGGTTGGCCACAGGCAAAAGTCTCTGAGATTTTTCCCTGCAAACAACTATTACTTGGAAAATAATAGGGATAGCATTAATCTCGGCGTGATGCTGCAACCTGTGGTGTTTTGTGGCCCATTTGGGGGCTTCTGCAGCAGGTTGTGAAAGGTCATGGTGGTCCTGGAGCTGCTGCTGTTGGGACAGAAAGGGAGAAGGAGACAGTGGCTGTCCCAGGAAGGGCACGACTCAAATATGTGTATTATCTTTTTTTTTTTTTTTTAAAAAAAAAGGCTTCTGCATACCTCCTCCCCATTAATTTCCAGCCTCTCTGCCTTCTCTCTGCCCCTTCCCAGGGGGCTACATCATGTCCCCCCTCCCAGCCCCAGCGGAGCAGCCTGACCTGGGGCACGGAGGGGCTCAGTCCCACGGGACGTCAATTCGACAGCCGAGATGAGACCGGGTATATTTGCTCCGACCCGCCCTGGCACCTCTAATTATGATTAATGGCTGTGACGGTTATCTGGCTGACTTTTACTCCGCACCCCGGCCAGCGCTGGGGGCGCGGACGCCTGACCTGCCCCGGCGCGCGGGGGCCGGCGCTGACACCACGAATCGATCACGGCGGCTGCGGCTATTGCTATTGCCGGGAGCGGGAAAGAGAGAGCATGGGAAGGGGGGGGGGGGGGGGCTGGTTTTGCTCTGCAGTGGGAACTTCCCTGGGGCACACGAGTAAATGTGCCAAAAAAGATCCTTAAGGCTCTTCAATTACCCCTGTCGCACCTTCTCTGCGCTCGCTGAGGGTGGGAGGGAGGGGAGGGGCTTTGGGGGCTTTTGACCCCCCAACCAAAAGGCCAAAATCTTGACTGACTTGTGTTGTAAAGCTTCCAAACCTTTTTGCTCCCTCGGCCACAGAAATCTGGCTGTCAAAGGGATTAAACTCCCCCTGGAGACGTGGCAGGCAGGAGGGAGTGGGACGAAGCCTCGCATCCCATGTTCAATGGACTCGCACGCCAAACCCCTTCCCCAGGGCACAGCTTGCCATGACCCGACCCCCTCCAGAGACCCTCCTTCTCCCTGGGCCTTCACAAGGACAGAAGGTGTTGGAGCTGCTTTGTGCCCGGCTCCGATAGACGGGCTTGGCGTATAAAAGCCACCCAAGTGCCCATCCCATTCTGTCCCATCCCCAGCTCGCTCCGTCAATGCTGCTGGCACGAGGGAAGGGAAGGTAAAGAAGAGAGCAGGGGCAAAGGGCAAAATTCCCTCTTTTGGCAGCAAAGGTGGTTTTAAAACAGCATTAGCCAGTCTTTCCTTATCTCACAGCATCACCTTCCAGGGGGAAGGAAGTGGCTGGGGAAGAGGAGCCTGGGCCCAGCACTGGAGCAGGATAATGCCGTGACCCACTCCTGCTAGGGAGACAATGCAAAGCATCCCCAGGGAGAGCTGGTGAGGTCAACCAGACACAGGAGACCTTGCTGGCATCCCCGCTGTGATTTCAGCTCCGCTGAAATACCTGAGGGGTGAACAGGGACTATGAATTGGCTGGCTGCAGCTGAATTTCACTGCGGGCATGTTGCTAGCAAGATACTAGTACCATGGTACCCAGAAGGGCTCGAATGATCCGGGAGGAAAATAAAGGCAGGCGTCCTGATGGCAGCTAACTGCTCTCCATCGCTGCGGCTCATTTCTCAAACGGTTCCTGGGTTCAGAATGGAGTACAAGGTTATGCCGGACTTTAACAAACAACACAGACATGGCAATATGCTAATAAACGCTGATTTAAATTTGAAGGAAGCCAGGAAGCATTATCCCAGAATGTATTAATTAGCGTGATTATGAGGTGTTTGAAAAATGAAAATGCAAAACAGAGGCTACAAGGAGCAAAGGTGTTTAAGGAGCCTTTGAAGCTCTTCCTGGGGAGATGGGCCTGGATTCCCACACCAGGGCTGGTCCTCACCCCGGCACCTTCCCCGTGACCGCTCCGAGCCAAAGCCCTGGCCACGCTCCCAGCACAGAGCCCCGCGCGACCCGCAGCCCCGCGCTCCATTTATCAAGGTGCGATGGGGCTGCGGGAGTGGGAATTGCCGGCCCAGCTCTTCCCGATGAGTGATTTGGCACTGCAAAACTCTGCTTTGCTGTAAACACACCAACAGCTCTTGAAATCACTTACTTCCCTGCCCAAACGCCTCCTCCGGGGAGCACGACGCTGCCTCTCGCCGAGAAGCGTGCCGGGGTCGGCTGCCGGCAGGGCAGGCACGTGTTTCCCCTGAAGGGGAATAGGTTTTCAAAGTGAATATTAAATCAGCAAGCTGACGAGCAGCCCTGGCTGATTTCCTTCTTGCTCTCTTTTCGTTATTGATGTTATTTTACCCCCAATATTCCTAGCTGCCGTTTCCTCCACCACCCTCTCCCCGCTGCAATTCCCCAAATCATACGATGTGCATCAAACTCATTCGTCAACCACCAGACTGGGGCTGGTGCTGCTTCTCTGCTGCAGGAACCTTCCGAGCACCTTCCCCAGAGGACGGCAGCTCACGGAGGAGAAGGGTAAGCTGCAGCTCTGCCATCGAGACCATGAGCATCACCCCGGGATGGAGCAAACCTGAGCTTCCCTCTGGGCACAGCACCAGCACCGAGCGCTGTCAATGGGTGCAATGCCCCAGACTGCTTTCGAACAACATCCCTGAGCTCCTTTGATGCAGCTCTGAGCAAGGAAACGCTGCTCAGCAGTGCTCACATGCCCAGTAAGGGCTATCTTGCCCTTTGCCGAAGGTTACGGGACCACCCCAAAGCAGATCTCTCTCTTTTTCTGTTCTTTCAACAGAGTAATAATCGTGTTGGTGCAGTTTCCCACTAAGCAATGTTGCAGGACAGTGACAGTCCCAGGATCAGGCTGAGGCCGTTGAGGGGGACATCCCAGCCCTGCTCGGTGTCAGTCTGTGCCCTCTTCACCAGCCCCATGTTCCCCATGAGAGGGGCTGACGGACAGAGGGATGGACGTTTCTCTGGAGGCGGCCAGGAAGCATATATGGAAACGGGTACGTGGTGCTTTTCTGGGGGTGGGCAGCTAGCTAAACAGCCCAACTTGAAAGATTTCCTTCTCCTGTGATGGCACAGATTTCTCCACTTCCTACCTTTCATCATCAAAGCAGATGCGTCTCCCAGTTGAGAGCCCTCCCGTGCAGCAGCCCCGGCAGGCACGCGGCTGAGACAGTGAACGGGGGCAGGATCTCCCTGAGCTGCTTCCAGCTGCTCCTCGACGCACACTTGCATGCAGATATCGATTGCAGCAACCCCGCTTAGCTGCAGCCCCGCTGGAGTATCGGTGCCATGGTCCTCCCGGTCTCCCCATCAAAGCCCGGGTCTGAGCCTCAGCTGAGAACATAAAGAGCCTCCTAACTCCAGCTGCCCTCTTCGCGGTGATAAACGCTCAGCCGTAGCCCAAGCTGTCATGGCTCCAGAATAAAGTGTGGGGACAAAGACCCCAAAGCCACTTCCCTTGATCTGTCACGAGGCAGGAGTTTAGCTAACAGGCTATCGCCGTCAAGCAGCAGTTTGTCCTCTCACATCTGCCCCTGCTCTCCCGCAGAGCAGAGCTGAAGGGGGGTCATGCCGGGAGGGCTCACACCCATTCCCGGCAGAAGCAAGTGCTGGTAAAACTCTCCACGTTTCTTGTAGGGAGCAAGTTCAGCGCTGGGGAGAAGGGCTGGAGGGGACAAACGCACAGGGACAACCCCGACGCCCCGCTGGGCTCACCGTGGGTGATGCTACCCGGGCACGACGCCGATCTGCACCGGCTGCGTGGGCTGGGGATGCCGGCGGCAGCGAGCTGGCTGGCTCCAGAGGGAGAGCTGAGCGGGACTGGGATTTTTTTTCAAAAGCCTCAGGGTTTAAGGCATTGAGATTTATAGACATTTGCTTAATGCAGAGGCCGGGGAGGAGGAAATGAAAGTGGAAATTCATGGCTCTAGAGGAGGGGGCAGCCGGGTGGGTTTTTCTGCTTGGAAATCTCCACCTACCTTCCTGCATCTGGCTTTTAAGTGCCCAGTTACCCAGATTTTCACCAACAGGCTCTTCAGGACATTCAGAAACACCCACCCCCGTCATGTCAGAGCTGCCCCAGCACCAGGCATCACCTTCCTGTCCTTTTCCTTCAGAAGGATTTAAGGAAAAGATAAAACGTTCCCAGCTGCCACCTTCTTGGAAAAAGCGGATGCAGGTAAAAAAAAATATCCTACTGAAAGGAAAAGTAAAAAAACCCCACTGATTCATAAGAAAAACCAAGCCAAAGCAAACTGAACCCATCTATAAACCTTCAAGCCTCCAATCTCATCTTCAAAGCTGAAGGCATCAAGGGTACGTTTCCACTCCCCCCAGTAAATCCTTACACTTTGTGTCTTTGCTGTGAAGTTCTCTGAGTATAATTCGTACTTATTCCTCCACCACCCTGGGTTGTATTTTTTTCCTCATTTTCAGGCAATGCCTGCAAAAGCAGAGCTTCCATTGCCAGCCAGCACATGCTCATCAGCAGTTCATGCACACGGCAAAAAATTAACCTGGGGAGCTTTAGTGGTCAGTGCAGCCACCTCATCCCTCCTGAAGCCGTGACCACCCTCCTCCCGGTGGGCGATGGAGCTGTGGGGTAACACGAGGACCGAGCTCACCAGCAAGAACAGAGATCTGAAATAGTTTTCCAAGACTGAAGTGACCATGAAGCTCCAGGTCTGGGTGTCACTTGTACTGGTTTCAGCACTGGCATCTTGCCTGGGTTTGGAGAAGGGGAGATGGTGGAACCGTGGGTCTCCACTGGCTGGAGAAGGAGTTTGTACTGAAAAAAAAAAAAAAAGCACCACCACAATTCTTGCTCTTTGAATATGAAATGGAGAAATACATCTTCCTCAAAGCCCAGAGCCACCGGCTGCCCCAGTGTCCCACCAGCCACAGTGGGAGGGCACCCAGGGGTGGCCCCACACCCTGTTTCACCCCGCTTCGACCAGTCGCATCTGGGAGAAGTTCAAAAAGAAACGGGCAAAATCTCCCCAAACCACACTGACTTGTTCAGAAGGGAAAGATTTTGATTCAAAGTGACTGCTCCTTTGGAAATTTCCTCCTGCTGAAGGAGAGCACGAACAAAACCCCTTTTCTTTGGGAAAAAAAACAACAGGGAAACCAAGCTCAGATCAGAAGGGAAAGCCTTAATGGGAGCAGACACTGTCCCCCACCACAGCTGAACTGACCACCGACAAATCGTTTCAGGTCAGTGCAGAACAACACAGGCTCTTCTGGAAATGCACCGCATCAATTAATTTGGGTGTTTTTAATTAGGGCAGCCCGTCTGGGCTGCAAAGCTGGGCTCAGCTCGCTGTGGGGCTGAGTCTGGGGATGGGGCCGTGCCGGCTGCCTGCCCGGAGGTGTGAATCCATCCCTGCCTGCACGTGCCGCCAGCGAGGTGCGGGCACACCGTGCCCTCAGCTGCTGCCGCTTTGGGGTTGATGGAGCACAGAAATGGCATTTTCTACCCAGGTCACCCCACCTGCTCAGCTCAGGTGATTTTGGAGCTCGAGGAGAACCCAGACAGAGAGCGAGGGGGTGCCTTTATCCTGCAGAGCAGCAGCAACAGCTACATTCATGTTCGGACAGGGACGGACGGACATGTCCTCCTCCTTGCCAGCACCTGCGGGGCTGCTGGGGCAGGAGAAGGGTTTGGAATGCCAGGGTGTCTCTCTGCAAGGACTCAATGCAAGGCAGCAGATGAGAAGGCTGTGGGCATCCCAGGGGACACGAGTGCCAGCCCCGGGGGCTCACTGCACACGCAGAGGACGGTGATGAAGGGATGGAGCCCTTGGGACCCCAAGCCCAGCAAGAGCTCAGGGCAGTTCAGCCCTGGATGAAGGTGCAATGGGTGGTGCAAGGAGAGGAAAAAACCAGAGCGGGTGTTGGCTCAGGGAGATGCCGGGGTGATGTCCAAGCTGTGGCGGTCCCATCACCTCTCGCAGCCAAGCATGGCAATTCTGGATTTGGCAAGCAGAAAGATTTTCCCCTTTGAAAGTGAACCTGGTGCAACACCGTCCCCATGCCGAGAGGCTGAGCGTGGGTGCGGGTAGAGCCTGCAGGGCGGTAAACAGAAATCCCACCCACACTCAGGGATGGAGCCCTACAGTGCCGGGGGGGGCGGGGGGCCATGGGGTCCAGCACTCCCAGCTGTGCCCAACTCCCACCCCAGTGGGCGATTCCCTTAACTCAGCTAAAAGCCACTGCGGGGCACTTCCAGGGAGCCGGAACAGTGGCCAAGAAGGTCCGAGGCGTCCATCCCAGGTGAGTCAGGGCTGTCTGGTGAGCTCAGGTGGATGCTCAGGTTGGGACACACGGCCAAGCGGAGGAGAGAGCTGCACCCGGAGGCAGAGAACTCAGTAATCTATCAGGCATCCCAGCGCAGGCTCTGCAGCAAGACTTTAATAGACTTATCCTTACCACAATAATGTATTTTATTTTTCCAGTGCACATTCATTATTCACACACTTATTTCCCCACGGATTATGTATGCTGCCTGAGCTCTGTTCTCCTGCCTTATTTTCACGATGTCGGCTCTGGTACCTACTTATTTTTACAGCATTGTCACCTGCAAACGGGTTTCTATTTAATCGCCAAAACTAATAATACGGCTCAGTGGAGATGTCAGAGGTAGGATGCTCATTCGCTTCCGAAGTCCCTTGTCTGAAAAAGGCCAGCTGTTGGCACCGAAGCGTCCTGCGTGCAACGAGTTTGGGGGCTCTCAGACCACCTCCTGTGCACATCCTCTGCCATGGTGGGCAAACCTTGTGGCTGCAGCATCCAAAGCCCCAAGATG
The DNA here is from genome assembly GCA_017639485.1 of Pluvialis apricaria. NCBI lineage: Eukaryota > Metazoa > Chordata > Aves > Charadriiformes > Charadriidae > Pluvialis > Pluvialis apricaria. The sequence continues at coordinate 7,282,613 of CM030024.1, forward strand.
GAGTTTGCTGGAGGAAAAGTGAGGGTTATATCACGCCTCAACCCCGCTGCTTCATCCCAGGTTTAAAAGGAATTTTAAAAGGCTCCCAAAATCCACCTCCCGGTCAACCGCTGGACCAGAGCTTCCCAATGCCACAGCAAAAACCTTTCATTTGTGCTGGGTTACACGGTCCATGAATATTCTTGAATCACTCAGACCTGGGATGACCCACAGCACAAGGGGAAAAAAATATGAAGTAGCTGCTCATTAAGCAGGGACATCTGTGAAGCAGGTAAGTGCTGGTGTAGTGGGATGAGCAACATCTGCTCAGAGGCATTGAGCTCAGTCTGCAAGGCTTCTGCACAGAGCAGCTGCATGAGCAGGACACCTTGGTAGCCTAATTTCCAGCATTTCTAGATTTTCAGCCTCTTGGCATGTTTCATAGAACAGTTTAGGTTGGAAGGGACCTTGAAGATCATCGAGTTCCAACCCCCCTGCCACGGGCAGAGACACGTCCCACCAGCCCAGGTTGCCCAAGGCCACGTCCAGCCTGGCCTTGAACACCTCCAGGGACGGGGCCTCAACAGCCTCTCTGGGCAACCTGTTCCAGTGCCTCACCACCCTTAAAGTGAAAAACTTCTTCCTAATGTTTAATCTAAACCTGCCCTCTTCCAGCTTAAAGCCGTTCCCCCTCGTCCTATCACTACATGCCCTTGTAAAAAGTCCTTCCCCAGCTCTCCTGTAGGCCCCCTTTAGGTACTGGAAGGGGCTATAAGGTCCCCCCGGAGCCTTCTCTTCTCCAGGCTGAACACCTCCAACTCTCCCAGCCTGTCCCCATAGGAGAGGTGCTCCAGCCCTCGGATCATCTTCACGGCCTCCTCTGGACCTGCTCCAACAGGTCCATATCTTTCCTATGTTGGGGGCTCCAGAGCTGGACGCAGTATTTCAGGTGGGGTCTCACCAGAGCAGAGCAGAGGGGCAGAATCCCCTCCCTTGCCCTGCTGGCCACACTTCTGATGCAGTCCAGGATGCGGTTGGCCTTCTGGGCTGCGATCGCACATTGCTGGCTCATGTTGAGCTTCTCATCCATCAGCACCCCCAGGTCCTTCTCCTCAGGGCTGCTCTCCAGCCGTTCCCTGCCAAGCCTGTATTTGTGCTTGGGATTGCCAAAATGATTGGTCTCTTATCGTGGGTTTATGGTGAGCCCGACACTCACCCACAGTTACCAAAGGCACATCCAAACACTCGCGCACACAAAACTACTGTGCCATGCCTTCCCTAACACACAGCCAATGCACACTGCGATATCAAACCACACAACACCCCAGTGGTCTATTTTTGAGCTGGATCTTGGCTGGGTTTGGCATCCTGGTGTTTTGTGGAGGATGACGATTCGATTTCATTGCTTTCCCTCCCTGGGAGGGGGAGGTTACTTTACACCCAAGGAAGCGAGGGAGGGCTCGTGTTTGCGTGCACACCTTTCCGTGTCTGGGGGAAGTAGCACAAACAACTTCTGCAAGCTGTGAAGCGCTCCAAAAGGAAGAGAGATTTCTGATTTTTTTTTTTCTCCCCTGAAATGGTTTCTAGGGTTTAGGTTAGCTGCACACTGGGGTCAGGGTTGGATCCTCAGGCAGCAGCAGCAGAGGAGAGCTCAGCACCTTCATCCTCACCATCTCCCTCCTCCATTCACTCAGCTTCAGCCTTGCAACCCAGACAGTGAGGATGGGCTGAGAAAAGGGAAGCCTCCAAGCACTCTGGGAGAGAGTTTTCCTTGCTGTTGCTTTGTCAGTCTCTCTGCAGGGGCCAAGCAGCCCCTACAAGGTGTCCTCCCGGATGGGTAAGCACACATCACTCCCCATCCTCCACCTTCCCATTGGGGTGTCCTGGTACCTTGCAGGATGCTCCACCTCATGCTGTCATCCCCAGGCACAGCCTGGCCAAGATCACCCTGTCCTCGGGGCTCAGCTGCCCCCGGGGTCCTGTCCTGCCTCCCCGCTCTCAGCCTGCACCCAACTCCCAGCCCTCATCCACTACCAGATCCCTGTGTTCTCTTCAAGCCTTTATAACTCCTGAGCCACGCTTCGCCCAGAGCCTCGATGCTCTCATCCAGAACGGGTCCCTGTCCCCATGCCAGTCCCCCCAGTACAGCCCTGGTTTCACTGCAAGAATTTATTCTCCCTGGCAATTCCTCTCCCCCACCTTTAGCTGGTGCGTTATTCTGCCCATGTCCCTGCGCTTACTCCCTGCTTTCAAGGAGTCATAAATAAGGCATAAGGCACATTAAAAAGGGAGAGAAAATATTTAATCTTTTATTCTAGTTTGTTGCAGAGTCGAGATGGATCCGGCCGCTCAGGATCCCTCCTCTATCCCTGCCCAGCCGCTCCCGCCCTCCCCATTGCTTGCTCACAGAGACAGGAGGGTGACAGAGGATGAATGTCCTTCCCCTGGGGTTAACCTTATAAAGCAATTTTTCTTCTCTTTTATCTGCAGACAGCAAATGCCAAACCAACATGAACAGAGACACTGACACATCCCAGGGAAGGGATGGAGATGCCCCGTTAAGTGGTTTGTAGGGTCTCAAAATAGAGGTGCTCCCAGTCCCTGAAAGCACCAGGCTCTGCACCCCACAGAGGTCTTGGGGGGAAGGGGGGAGGGGGGAGCTGGAGAGAAGAAGAAATTATCCCATATCTCATAGCTAAAACCCATTTAACCCCTTGGCACGAAATCCTAAGGCAGAAGGCACCTCCGGCCACAACGCTCACCACGTGCTTCCAGCTCAGCGAAATATTCAGGGCTGGGTTTGGTCAGGAGCTTTTCCCATGACCCAAGGACAGGTCACTCATCCTGGGCTTCTGCTGGGAGGGGTCCTTCAGCAGTGCCACGGGATCCGAGCGTCCTCAGAGGGAACGGTCCCTGGATGATGCTGCCTGCCGGAGAGCTGCCACGGCAGCAGCGTCGCTGCCGTCCCTCAGCGATGCCAGGCTGAGTTGTCCTGAGCTCCAGAGAAATTAAAAAAAAAAAAAGGAGCATTTTGTTTTCCCTAAGCCTTATTTCCTGAGGAAAAGAGGTTTATGCAATCGCACTCCCTGTGCCTGAGACAGCCAGCACGTCTTCCCTTGTCATTTTATACCTCACGAGGCAACTTGAACCAAATTTGACAGTAATAATAGGAATCTGAAGAGAATTATGTTCTGACAGGCTTGGTGAGGATCCACAGCCTGGCAGAGGAGTGAAAGACATAATTAATGGCCCCACTGAGGAAAAGGCCGCGTTGAGCATTTTCCTTACTAGACATCAGAGACTCTACAGGCAATTGAGAGCAGTTCCCAGGGGAAAGCCTTGGTCAGCATTTGCTGGGAAACCCCAGCTGGCAGCGGGGACTCTGGGGTCTGCTGGGGCAAGTCTGGCAGAGAAAGCTTTTCTTCATGTGGGACATCACACCGTTGGTCTCCTGTGTGGATTCTCTGGTGTCTACTACATGGCTGTGCCACTTGGGTGAGCCACCCGCTCACCTCCTGTCCCACGCTCACGGCTGTGGCACCAGGAGGAAGAAGGAGCTTCAGCCAGACATGAGGAGCCCATGGACGTGCATGGTCCTTGCCAGTCCTCACTGACTTCATCCTTCCCTCCATCCTCACCCTCCACCAGGACATCGCAGTACGTGCTGCCCTACATTTCCCCAGCACAGAGACCGTCTATGCGTGCTTGGAGGACCGACGTGCTTGTCCTGCCATTTCCACTTAGCTCTGTGCGGGCACAGGGATGCGCTGTACATATCTTTAATCTTAAAATATCACTTGTTACACCTGGAATCCAACTGAACATTGCTATTGCAGCTGAGGACTTTGCTCAAACCTCACGATGGAAACTCCAATTTTAATCCTCAGGAGGTTTAATAGAAAGGCTTGCTTCAAACCTAAACTTTAATCTTCCTGACATCTTTTTTTCCCCTTATAAAAAATTTGTCTTAAAGAGCAAATGCAAAACCTCCTGTTTCTGTCAAGTTTATAGCAAAGCAGGTGCCACACAAACCATCGATCAGGGCTCAGCCGGGCCAGGGTGGGATTCAGCATCATCTCCCAGAGGGATATATTTTTTTTTTTTTTGGCTCTCTGTATCCTTACAACCTAAAGGAGGCTGCCCTGGGGCACAGCAGGTTGGTGAGAAGTTAAAAAGCATTTTAAAAAACCCATTAACAAATTCCTCTATCTGCTGCCTCCCTCCTGCAATCTCACCTGCATCGGCTGGAGGGAAAGGGTTTGTTTGCCTCCAAGATTAAAAGTTCCCTTTCCCTTATTTCAGTATTAGGAAACAACACTGGTTTGCAGTGATGCATTTTGTCTCCTTTCCATTTCCTTCCCTCTGATAGGGAGCAATTTGCCAAAGCTGATGGTGGTCCCCAGGCGGCTCCAAAGGCTCCATTTTGGGGCCAAATTCCTCCTTTACTTGGGTAAAGGACTGGGGGGCCGTTGGGATTTTCCTCCAACAACTAGTTTCTTCGGGAACCACCAGAGAAGGGCTGAAGCTGCGCATGAACAGTGGATGTACATGACAGTTTTTGGCTAAAAAAGGCTTGGAAAAGTAAAAAAACCCAACAACGTACTCTGCATGGCCAATGTAACGCCAACCACCCCGCTGTGCTCCCCAGCACAGTGCCATGGGTGGATGAAACCCAGCACCGGTGCGTCCCCTTCTTCATTAAATGCAACAAACCCCCAAACCCAAGAGGTTTGCAAGGAAAAGGAAAATAAACTAAACGCAAGTCCCAGTACTGGGAGAGAGGCAGAGCCTGTGGAGGCTGGCCCAGCAGAGGAATGGGTGGGAATAAAATAATAAAGGCAGAAAGAGTCAATGTAAGAGGAATTATTTAAGAGGTAGAAGAAAGCAGTGAAAAAAGAGGGAGGGGGGGGGGAAAATCAACCCTCTCTCTAGGGGGGAATAAAAATGTTCGAGTGAAAGTAGGCCATTTGCTAAACAATAAAAAGGATGAAGCAGATGATGATTCTAAAATGGCTGAGATGCCGAACTGCTTTTAGAAATCTGCCTTTATCAAGAGAAATGTGGAAAAGTGGTTTGGACAATTAGGAAGTAACAAAGGCCTCATAAAAATAGCTCCAGGGGGAAGAGAAACACTCGGGAAACGGGAGCGTGGCAGCAGCATCATGGCAGAGCGCATTAAGGGATTAGCTGATACAGGGGCTGACCCTGCGCTGGGGACCGAGCGGGACGGATGGGAACCAGGATAAGGGGCCGCATCCCGCCCCCTCCCGGCACAGCACCAGGAGCGCCTAAATCTGCTGCCAGCACGGACTTGGGGCTTTGGGAAGCATGGAAGAGTGGTGAAATGAGAGAGGTTAACGAAGATCCCGTCAGACAAATTGGAGCATTGCCTCTTCTTCGCCTTTTAATAGCAGAGCCAAATTAAAGACGGCAAAGCAAATTCTCTCTGGATATCTGGATGCGATATCGCTTCCCGGGGGGTGAAATGGAGGAATGATGGAATTAAATTAAAGAAAGAGGAAGTTAAAATTGAATATCTGAAAGGAAACATTGCTCGGAGTAATTCTCCGCACAGCTGGGGATCAGTGTCCCGGAGGGTGATTGCAGATAAAGTCCGACAGCACCTGGATTCCTCAGTATCCAGAAAGCATTTCAATCACAGTTGTGGGGGCTGCTCTGAAGAGCAGAAACAGGGGCCACATGCTGCCCCAAGCGTTGGAGCCCACTGTGCCACAGGGAAGGACCCCAGGGATGGGGGAGAATGGGGGGGGAAGAAACAAAATCCCCAGGCAGGGTGGATATTCCTGATGGCTTTCCTCTGCATTACGGCCACCTAGACCCTCTCTTTTCAGGGTTGGAAGCAGCAGGGAGCAGGAGGATGATTTGGGACTCTGAGAGACCTGATGTGCATGATTACACAGGGCATCTCTCTGCTGCCTCAGTTTCCGCCGTGGAGGAGAGGCCACTGCGTTCCTACTGCTCTTTCCTATTGCTCTGTATAGGCTGGTGAAACAAAACTACCTTAACAGGTCAGCCCAAGCCCCAGCCTTTCCCCAAACCCAGCAGCAAAGAAGATAAATACAGCATGAGAGCATCGTGCTGCTCTCCCAGCTCCTCTCCCCACTTCCCAGGATCTGTATCTTAGGGACCGGGACAGGGGATGCCCCAGCTGCCTGCAGGGAAAAGTCCTCTCGGTGGCAGCTCCAGGCTGGAGAGCAGGATGGCTCCTGCGTCACGGCCAGCGGAGAGGAGGTGGTGGGTGAGAGAGGAGGAGTATTTCTCTGCTGGACCAAGAACAGCCTGGGGCTGGTGTAAATCTGGCGGCTCCCAGGGGTCACTTCCCCAGCTCTGACTCAGCTGGGCTCTGCTCATCCCCGCCAGCCTCCTCCTCCGGTCAGCCTTCCTGTACCTCCTGAGGGCAGCAAATGCCATGTCCCAAACCCTGCTGCTGGAAACCCCTGTTAGAGAGCAGGGAAGTACCTGGCAGCCTCTTTACACAGGTAGAAAGCAACCAAGGAAGAAAAAAAAAAAAAAAGCATGGAAAAAGCTCAAAATAAGGCAATTGGGGATGCCAGCACCCCCAAGTTTTCAGAAGTATTTTTAGCACTAAGTTTTGAGCTAAAGGAAACAGCTGTACGAACCCTGGCAGCAGGAGAGACAGGAGGTGGGAGCCAACACCCTCATATTTTCATTGCACTTCTCCTTAAACCACCCTGAGTCATGCAATTGGCAGCTCCCCCTCCGTATCATCTGAAACGAGCGCGAAGCATCACCAGCATCCCCAAAAAAAGCCTGTCCCCTTCACAGTGCCAGAAGGCTGACAAAAATAGGTCTCTGTTACTGCAGTGCCAAACGTACTCACCACCACCCAGGAGCCAGAAACCTTCTACAAGCTCAGGGACCTCTTTTATAGAGAGCCTGGGCCAGCCCAGGAGGGCCTAATCCTGCCCCAGCCCATCACCTGGGAGGCTGCAGGTGGGGCTCAGCTCAGGCTCACACTTAAAGGACCAGTTTTCCTCATGAACGCAGCGATTTAAACAACTGACTTTGTTTTTTTCCTTTAAATTATGGCATGCCCTGGCTTTGCACTGGGCTTGGGGAGAGGAGAAACCCTCCTTGGTTTTGGGAAAACAAAGCCCTGCTTGGGCAGGATCCAATGGTCTCTAGCTTCAGCTCTGATCTCCTCCTGGAGAAGTGGGGACAAGCAGTGACAGCGGGGCAATAAATCAGGGGATGGGTTTCCGCAGGGCTTTCTGAGCAATCGAGATGAGACAGAAATATCCCTGACTCCAGAGCATCTGCTCCAGTTACCACCCACCCGCTCAGCCCCAGCCGGGGCCCAAAAAGCCGGAGGAGATCACCGGGATCTTTAATAAATCTTTTGATGACCCAGCCTGGATTTTATGGCAAAGAAAAGGGGAAAAAGGCTCCTGAGTGCACCCTGAGTGCTTCACCCACCCTCTCCCACTGCGGTGGGCTCACTCCCTTGCCCCCGGGCTCTTGTAAGAGACTGCTCCGAGCCCGGGGCATCTAATTTCTTCTAGTCCTGTTCCAAGGTGAGAAAAGCAAAGAGACTCCCCAGGGATGCGGGCGGGAGAGAAGCAGAGAAGGACTCTGCTTTCAGCCATGGGACCCCAGTGTCAGCCCTCCTCAGCTGAGGTGGGTCCCAACTCTCTTGCTGATGTCCCAGGCTGTGACAGCACTCAGGGCAGGTCTTCTGCTATTGCACCAGCCAGAAAGTCCAGCAGGGTGGTGAGCTGAGGCTCATTCCTGCAAAGAGCTATGAGGTAGGTGAGGGTTTTGGTCAGAAAACAGTTGATCTCCCACCAGATGTGCCTCCCAGGCATTCAGTGATCTGTACAGAGGAAGAGATCCCCTGTGCGTTGCATGAGGATACAGAATTAGGACCACAAGAAGGTACAAACAGGGACCCAGGAAAGACAGCCTGGGTTGTATCAGCTCCAGTAATGCAAAAACTTTGAGGGGGAAATTTTCTGGTCTGTCTGGGAAGGTCGGGTACAGGGCTTACGTTAGGTCTGGCATGGAGCTGTGAGCCCATCAGCTGTCTGAGCTGGGCCCATCTGCAGCTACAAGCTCGGTGCAAAGAGAAAAAGAAGGCCACCACATCTCCCAGAACAACTGCTGGGTGACTGTTCCCATTACACCTGTTCCCCGCACTGATCTCTACACTGTGCAAGACTACAACAAGCAAAGAGGCTCCCGAGCCATCATCCGGGGGTGCGAGTCTTTGGATGCAGATGCAACCCTTGGCAAGGAAGAGAGCTGCTGGCCATGAGCCATGCAAGCACAGATTGGTGTCTGGTACCAAATGCCCTTGCTCCATGAGCTAAATACTATATGTTCAAGTCAAACAGAAGAAATGGGCAAAAAAGCAAAAATTAAGGGACTCAGCAAGTAAAATGTTGGCATTGTGAGTGACTGGTCAGAGGACATAATATTGGGGTTGATCTGGAAGAGTCTTTGTATGTTGTATGTAGGGGGGTTGGACTAGAAGATCTCCAGAGGTCCCTTCCAACCCTGACCATTCTGTGATTCTGTGATGTCAAGGGCAGAGTCCTGTCTCAGCATAAGACATGGAGATGTTGAGCTGAAGGGCTGACATTCATGAGTCAAAGGTGCTTTCTACTTAAATTTGGGCAGTTGACCATAAAGAGGGCCAGCTCCTGGGCACGTGGCTACTGGAAGCAGCTTCAGTGTGGTGCTTTGGGGGGAAAATGCAGTGGGCTATAGAGTGAGAAATCAAACTTCCGCCTGTCCAACCTTCTTGATTGGTCTTGAACAGACAGAGATGGAGAACTCAGCCTGCTCCACGCACCGGGATGGGGGGAAGGTCTTCGCCATTTCAGCCACACCACCCGTGGAGGCAAAAGAGAGGGTCAGCCAATTCTTGGCTTGCGTTTTGTTCAAGGAAAGAGGTTCATCACCTCATCCCAGGAAAAGGTCTTGGGCGTTGACTTGCTAGAAGTGCCTTGGAAGATATGAGCATGAAAGACCAAGACAACCAGTCTCTGTCGACAGAAGCCATCCAACCGGAACAAGCTGTCAGTTAAGGAAAGCTTCCTAAACACGGAACCCCAGTGTCCGCGCTGTCAGAAGTGATGTTGTAAATGGGCCTTGGATGTACTATCACCTTGTAATACTGTACAAAGAGCTCGGTGGATCAAGTGGAAAAATGATGACTTTTCAGAAGAAATAACTGGAGAGGGGGAAAAAAGCTGTAGGTTCGAGTGATGTGAATCTACTGTTTTTTCTGTGAGCTGTGCAAAAAGGATTTTTTTTTTTTACAAGAAAAGCTGGCTCTGCCAGAGGTTTGGGCAGTAAAGTCACATCTCCTGCAATACTGTGGCACACAGTATTTGTTGGAGAGTTTGTGTGAGCGATCAGACAAGGCAAAGTCCTGATCCATCTCCTCCCTTAGATCCTCTTTTTACTCATATTTATTAACTTGGTTCTTTCACTGCTACTTACTCATCACAGTTACACGCTCCAGCCCTTTTTCCTCAACAACAGCAAGAAACACACAGTTCAGATGTACAGTCATGGTTTTTAATACATTTTGCCTTCCAGGGCTGCAAAGAAAGTGCAGAGAAATTCTTCTGATGGCTCAGATCTGGGGAGGGGTGAAAAGGGGAGCAGAAAGCGTGATGGTGATCAATGGAGAAAGGGTCACTGCAGGGTGGCGAGAGTCCCCTGGAGCACGCTCTCCCGGGGCTGTGGTGGGGCTGGAGCTGGCCCGGGGTGGGAGAGAAGAGAGCAGCTGAGACCTTTGCTAGTAGTCATGGTTGGGCCAGCTCAAAGGGAACTGGGAGCTGAGACACTGCAGACCCCAGGTGCAGACAGTCTGGAGCATTAGGACAAGGCACAAGGCCACCTGGAGAGTCTGGGAGCAGGATCCATTCCCCAGACACTAAGTGACCTCACCTTTGGGCTCTTTGGGAGTGTGAACGAAGCTATGTCCCATGTCTATGGACAGAGACACACAGCCATGGCCCGAATGTCTTTGGGTTGCACTAATGGCTGATGTACCTAATTAGGCCCTTTGTTTGCACACTCGAGGGATGGGCCTAATGATGTTATCTCAGAGACTGCATCTCCTTGGAGCACCAGCTCTCAAGGAAGGCAGCTCCAGCCCCACACTGAAGCACCAGCGAGAAGGCACTGCCACCCCCCAGATGGGCCAAACTGCTGTCAAGGGATTGAGTGGAGTTGGACGTTTGTTTAATTTAGTCTCCTCTCCATCCTCCGCACACCTCTCATTTCCCGTGAGCCTCTCTGTTCCTCGCCTGCGATGTCATGCTGAGCCCAAGGAAGCCATCCCAGGGCAAAATGACAATAGCTGAATTCTCTCGTTAGCAGCAATGTGATGTCATTAGGTAGGATGAGGTTTTTCACAGATGAGACTTTTTTTTTTTAAAGTCATACAAATAGGGATGGAAGTGGGAGGCAAGTAAAGGTCTCCATTCACACCTTTTCCACAGAAAGCCTCCCCAAACTCACCAACAAAAGCCAAATTTGTGGCTGTAATTAGGAGGGGGGAAAAAGATTCCTGTTTTGCACAAAATTTCTTTTGGAGGTTTTTTTTCCTGTGAGAAAATGGAGCTCGTGTGTCATTGAGTGGTTTGCGGCAGTTTACAATAGCCGCGTCTCAGCTCAGAGCTAAGGCTCTGGGCAGGGGATGTCTCACACTCTCCAAGCAGTGGCGATAGGCACGATGCTGAGAGGGGCCATGAGGAAGGACAACGAGATGAAGGTGATGCTAAGACACCCTGATCTACACCTGATGGGCACAAAAAGGCTTCCAGATGGTCTCCTTCTATCATTGCTTGCTGGTTTCTGATGGAATTCCACCAACAGTACCCTATGTCCAGTGCTTTGTTCATTTAAACAGAGGCTAAAGTTGAACAAAAGCCATATGTCACTTCCCTTTCCTGAATCTAAACCCAGCCCTCGCACTTCCCCTTTCTTGGACTGTTGTGAATGAGGACTTGCAAATTGCTTTTTAGCTCTGTGGGATTCGCTCCTGCCTTTGTGGATTTTTCAAAGTGAGCTCCGCTTGCCTTGTGTGAAAAGGACACACTCGAAGAGCTTGCTTTTACCTTGGGAAGAAGTAAAAACTATTTTTTTTTTTTTAAAAAAAAAAAAGACCTGGACAGCTTCGGAATTTTGTAGGATGGCTCAGGAGCTCTCAAAAATCACTGAGAATAAGAGAGTGGATTTGGTGTTAACCAACTGCAAAGTGGGTTATGAAGGGTCAAAGAGGGTCTTTCAAACCCAGCTGGAGATTTAGCATATTTTGATTTTTTTCCTCTCATCCTGCCAGGTACTGAAAAGGAATCAGGAAGAAGGTGAATTTTCCTCACCAAGGGGAAAATTCTCCTTTCAGTCAGATCTGGAAACTGGAGTCTGCTCAAGAATGTGGAAGATTAACACGGTGCAAAAGAGCAACCTGAAAATCCCAAATTGGAGCAATGGTTCATGGCAAATTTCCCACCAGCTCCATGAGACACCAGAGCACACACACATGGCAAAAACTCGTGGCCCCAACCCAACGCATGAAGAAGATTTCCAAGAGCTACACAATGAAAAGGAGCAAATGGAGATGTCAGCCCTGCTCCTAGTACCATTTATCACATGGCATGTGGCAGAAGATGCCTCCCAGATCGCCCCAGTTTGGCAGATGCTGACAGGCTTCTGACATCGCTCTTCCACCCATCCCTTCTGTACCATATGGCTCTCGCACGCTGGGTCCCAGGAGGTTCTTTCCAACAGCTGCTCTGCTAATGACACCTTATTAATAGCAGGACTCTGGAAGGGCACCAGTGATGCCCTGCTTGAAGGTGAACCTTTCAGGGATGGATCTGGCTTCGGATCTTCACCTTCGCAAACAGCCAAGATCACCTCCACTGCTGGCAGCAATGGTTTGGGCAGCATCATTTGACATCTGCTGAACAGCTGGCAGTTAATGGCCACCAGTTATGTTATTTCCCAGCCTTTCTGCACCTTGTATATCCTGGGTGCCAACATCCCACAGAAACTGGAGCTAGCCTGAAGAAGGCTGGCCTCCAAGAGGAGTAACACCTTGGTGTCTTCTCCTTCCACACCACCATCCCACAGCACTCGCTGTAAGAGAGCATGGGGTGCAAACTGCTGGGACTGTGAGCTTCCCTGAGCTCTTGGCTCATGTCCCAGCTCACACAAAACCCTTCTCTCCCTGGGCAGCTCCTCCTTTGATCACAGAGCTGTACAGACAGGAGCTGGGATGGGGAATCACTCGCCCGTCCAGGAGTTATGTGGGTGACAGGTCTCAGTGAAAGCAGCACTAGCCATGTCCAGGACAGGGCAGAGAGAAACTATCACGGAGTGGTCAAAAGGACCATTCACAAAGCTTTGGTTCTGAACTGACCTCAGAAGATCCCAACTGAAAAGCCTGAGCACTGGTGCTGTGCCCAGCAAGCCCCGGGCAGCCCAGGCTCCTTGCAGCCCTGAGTATTCAGGGAAGGAGGTGTGGGAAGCCACTCCATAGTGACCTGCTCCCGTAGTACTGGTTCAGTCCTCAGGCAGATGAGGAGAGGGGCGAACAGATTGCAAAGTCCTAAAAAAGCCCAGCCTTACTCTCGAGGGATGATGGGTACAGTATCTCCAGTGTTGGCAGTTCTGCAAACCTGGAATCTTGGGGTTCCACGCGTTTTTCTGGAGTATGGTTAGGAGGACATTCCCAAGGCGCACAGGACTGCCTGGTGGGGCAGGAGGAGAAGGAAGGGTGGCTGGACCAACACCAGGGACTCAGGCACCTCGCCTACAAGTCCGCCCCGGCAGGCAGGGCAAGATGTGAGAGCATCCCCAGAGCGGGTACCACCAGCCTGGACCAGGTTGGAGCCGCAGCAGTCGGAGCATCCCAGTGGGAGCTCCCTTTCCTCCTGGTGGCTTCCCCAGGTGGTGGGGTCTCCCCTGGAGCCCCTGTGACCCCCCCCCCTCCCCTCATTCAGTCACGTTGGGGGCTCATTGACTGCCCCAACCCACCTCCGTGAGCGGCCTCACCACAGAGCTGCAGCGAGGAGCAGAGCCGCACGTAGGTGTGCGTGTGCGTGGAGAACATGTGTCTCACTGGGAAGCGCTACCATATGGTGACTCTGTTCCTGGAGGCACCAAAAGCCACAGCCATTAATCTCTATAAATAATTTTAGCCATGAAGCCGCCGACGGATGTTTCCCCCACTCCCTGAAAAGAAAAAAAAAAAAAGCAGATTTGTAAAACATTAGTGTTCCTGAAACAGCAGAACAGCCAGAACAAGACCACAGGACTGGAGAGCAATTAAGTCAGGCAACTAATTGCTAACAAGCGGTGTTTCTCTGATGGGGGATGGGGGCCCTGTGTGCAGGAGGAGCGCGGCCAGTGAGCCATTTGGCTGGCAAGCCGCTGGCTGGTGGGGCTGGGTGGCTCCTCTGGAGGGACCTGATTGAGCCCCAGGGGTTTTCTGCCCTACATGGGAGCAGGTCTGGCACAACTGGGGGTGGGAGAAGCCCTGGCTCTGCCCCAGGGATCATCTGAGGAGTCGGGGCAGGTGTCCTTTCTGGGCATGGAGGGGACAGTCACCAGGAGACCCGACTGCATCAATCCTGTGCCAGCACGACAGACGTACTCTGGCTTTCCAGAGCTCAAACTTGAGCTTGGGCCCTTGAGTTCCCAAATCAGAGAGGACACGAAACCCCCATAAATACACACCAGCTGAGCCACCTGTGCCCATGTGCACAGAGCTGTTAATTATCACCTGCGGCAAGGGAAAGAGGAGAGGGGATGATGATCCACCCCATCACTCCCCAGCCACTTACTGCCACTGCTTTTGCCCAGCTCTGTCATTCCTCCTGTCCAGGCTGCGACCAGGACAGAGGTGCCACATTGGAGCTAATTGCATAGATCAAGCCACCAGTGTGCGCCAACAGTGCTCATCCACGCTACATCCCAACCTCTGCCCAGGTGGGGAAGGAGGACAACGGGACCTGGATCTGCTCCGGGTCCCCAAGTCACACCCTGAGACGCATCTGGAGGGACCACACTGGCCCTGAGCATGGGCTGGGGCTCACAGGATGGGCACAGCACCCGGCACCGTCCTGACCAAGTGGCCAATTTACCGTTATAACGAGCCATGGTGGCATTTTCCCACTGCTGGACCAAGTCTCCTGGCGGTGGCAAGGTGGGACAGGGAAGGCACCCTTGCCCATGCTCCAGAAAGCTGCATAACTCAGCACAGTAAGGGGGATATCAGGATGGTACGGAGCCAATTCACCTTAGCAAATCCTGGCCCCGAATCTCCAGGGTCCGTGGGAGGCAGCGGCTTTCACACCAGTCCTCGGTCCCAGGAGACCTTGGCCAAGCCTGGACCCAGCATGGTCCTCGCGGGCCCAGGGAGCCCCTCTCCCCTCCAAGGGTTAAGGCAGGAGCCGCACGGGGTGATGGAGTAAGAAATTTCACTTTGCTCCTATTTGTAGTTAAAAAAAGCACTAATTCATTCTAAATCTGCCCGAAAGAGCCTTAAGTGGTAATACGCCGATAAGACGACTTTATTTGGCTTAGCATTTAGAAAGTTTTATGTGTGTAAATGGGTGAGGATATCGCAAAGGCTCATTTTCTCTCTCTCTTTTAAAGCAGGGAGCTGTCTGGCTTCCCTTCTGCTCTCCTGCCGGCAGCATGTATGTATCCCAGCCTTCTCCCCAGACGCAGGCGCGAGTGTTGCCTGCTTTTCAGCAGGGGACTATTGCTCGACGCAAGACTGGCACCTTGTTTGGGCGACACCCCCCCCTGCTCGACAGCCCCACGGTCTCCCCATGGCCTGAGGACTTCTCCACCCTACTGCTCCTTGGGTGCTGCGGCCCCAGGCAGCCCTGGAGCCATCCCTCAGCCTCTTGTGGGTTTTTTGGCTCTCGCTGGGGTCTCAGCCCGGGTGAATCAGGGTTGGTCCCCAGGCACACTCGGAGCCAAGGACGAGGCGCAGCCCTGGAGCGATTCAGTGTGACCCTTTCCGTGAGCAGCGAGGCACAAAACCATCGCTCCCCAAAATTACCCCACGCAGTTTCCCAGGCACCATCCCAATGGTCCTGGGGAAGAGCCAACCCCACCCATCCGCTTTGGTATCCCCATCCTCATCCCTCATCCAAGTGAAGGAGGAATTTTGTTCCCTGCCTTTGCTCTCTGACGGCTCGGGTCGTTGGGGTTGGGGCCGTGATTTCATCTGGCTCGAGGTTCATTTCTCTCCCTTCGTGTGAGTCACCAAAAAGCCATCACCCAGCAGCACCTTCCCCAGCCTGGCCACGCTCCCCTGCTTCTTCCAACCCGATTTTTCACCTTTGAGCCACCACCACGGCCAGCTTTTATGCCAAACACCCTCTTTCACAGGGAGATTTCTCATCCTAATCCCTCCGTTTACTTACAGGGCCATCGTACAACTTCCCAGCAGCTAATAAGGCTCATGAAGTGCTCTTGTCAAAGGTTAGCATGGCTGTGAAGAGACTGATCATTAGGAGCAGGGAGCCGGCTGCGGGAGAATAAACACCGCCGAGTGGTACTCGGGCCGTGCGAGATTTGGCAAATTTCGTAAAGGTCAGTTATCAAATAAATGAGAGGAGATGAGAAATTTCAGCAAAATGCCCCTGCTTCTTGGAAATGTCTGATTGAGCACAAGGCTTGATGGATGCTATAACGGGCTCCCTTATGCCTGTCGGTGTCTGGAGTTAATTTTTGCTCTCTGAATACGAACACCAGTGGGGTTTCGAGCGTACGCCTCGGGCCGCGGGCTTTGCCAACAGGCAGAGTTGTTGTACGGGCTCCACGCTTATTTCTGCACAACTCGTTCAGGAGGTAACAGCAGCGATGCTCTATAGTTAACCAGCGACAGTTAAAACAGTGCAAACACGTCAACGGGAGAGTCACTTATCCCAGTATTGAACCTCATCAACTGGTAGATACCCAGCAAAGGGACAACCAGGGGAGTTCAGCTTGGGCAAGCAGGTCTGGCCAGAGATCCCCAGAAATGTGTCTGGAAGGAGCTGAAATGTTTCATCCTGATGCTTTCAAAATAAGATATTTCACTTCGGGACACTCAGCTCCCTTCGGATCATTTTTAAGTGAAATGTTTTGACTTCTTTTTAATGGATCTTTTTTAAAATAATGTCTGATTTTAAAGGGAAAAAAAAAAAGGTAGATAGGCCCTAAAATTATGTTTATTGGGGACAGATGTATATAAACCCCCCATTTTCCACTGATGCACAGTGATGTATTTTATGATTTTATTTTTTTTTTCCTTTCACATACTCCCAGACACCCCACCCCTCAGCAGAATGGCTCTTTTGGGTTGACAGCAGCCGAATAACACAGATCAGCTGAGCACGGCTTTCCTCCTACAAGAAACTGAAGACAGAAGGGGAGGATGAGAGGAGAATCAAGCTGGAGGGTCTGCAGCAAGAAGTGGCCATGGGGACAAGGGACCAGAATCAGACCTTGTGCTGGTGATCCAGCCTGGGGTGGGGTGGTCACCCAGGCTCAGGCTGCAGCAGCATCTTGGGCGATGGTCAGATGTCACCTGGACCTGCGAGATGCCACCAGGGAAGTCACACGGGAGAAACCATGCTTGGGTGCAACATCCCAAGGAGAAGCATCTCCAGCAGCTGGTCCTACCCTGCAAAATTTGGGTAAAGCTTCCAAGATAATCAATTGCTTTATCCCAATAAATTGCTTTATTGGGACTGCAGTGACGATGCCGTAGGCCTATTCACCATCGGGCTTTAAGGGTCTGTCTCCCTTGGGATGAGCTGACCACAGCACCGGGAAGCACAGGGGTTTAATACAGAAATGCAAAGCAGAGAGGTGATGAGACACAGTGAGGAGAGTTTCATGCCTGCCCTGAACAATCTCTGACAGCCCAGGAGGAATTTAGATGATTTCAGTTTGGTTTTAGCATTACTCCTATTCCATTTAGCCAAATAAATAGAGGCTGGATTTAAACTAATTTAATCGCGTGCACACAGCCAACTCGCACAGCCTAAAGCAAATCATAATTTTTATTGAACTGGTGTGGTTTGAGTTTAGAGGAAGAGTTTGCTACAAGATGAATTTTCAGAGGGTTTCCTACCCTTTCCAAAAGGGCCAGTGACTAACTGCTTCATGTGGGGAAATGAGGGGAAGTACCGAAAAAAAAAAAAGGAAAAAAAAAAAAAAAGAAAAAAAGAAAAAAGGCCAGTTTTCAAGAAGATGTTTGGATTTACAGCAAAGTTGCATTTGTCCTGGGCTGGCTTTAGAGCCATTTCACTAGGAGACGTGCCGGACGTGTCTGCATGTGGGATTTCACAGGATCTTTCAAAAAAGGTTCAAAGTCCAAGAGCAGATAGTTATTAAAATGGCAATAATGTGAAAATAGGTATTAAATAGATAATCCCATCCATCCCTCCATGCCCTCTTTCCCCTCCTCCCGTTATAAGAGCGCAGGAGCAGAGCCCGCAGGCAGTGCGCCCCATTGGGATGGCACGGGAGGGCAGAGACCCACCAGCAACAGGTGACACCTTCACGGCTTTTCCCATCTGGAAGCTGCTGAGATGATCCACTGGAGAGTTTCACCGGTTTATAACCAAGACTAATCCATCTGGATTAGGGACAGCAAGGATACCCCCCAGCACTCCGCATCCTTGCCTGCCCAGTTTCCTACCCCTGCTCCGAACGGCGGGGACGCCAGCCCTGCTCCCAGCACCAGGAGGGAGCAGAACCACGTGCCTTTGCCTTCTCCCACTCGCAGGAGGGAGCGAACATCTGTGTTCATGGCAATTCCCCCACTCTCCCACTCACGGCCACCCTAAGGCAGCGGTTTGACAGGAAAGCTTTCACCCTCAAGGGCTGGGGCTCGGCAGGGGTGCACACTGCCGGTCTGCAGTCCCGGTGTGCAAACCGGCCGCCCCGCAGAGCCGTGGTGGAACTGCCGGCGCGGGCTGTGATAATCCCTTGGGAGCTTGATTCCTTGCCACGCTGTTACTCACGTTTGTTTACTGCAGGAAATTCATCTTTTCAGCTCATGCTGGGGATTAATTAATGGTTATGGCTTCTGTGACCCTGTGATTAACTCATTTTCACATAATTGCTTGAAGACAAAACGATGTATTAGTAGATTTTCTCCCTCCCCATCCCCGCTTGCCATGGCCTCTGGAGGGACCCAGCAGTCAACAAGAACTTGGATTTTCCTTCCCATTTTTTTGCCTTTCCCTGTTTTTTTTGCACACCCCTTATAGATCCAGAACAAGAAAGTCAGTGAGAATTAGGGTTGAGAGCATGCCCCAGCAGAAGTCCAGCTGGCCTTTGGCTGGGCACAGACACCTTCACCATGACCTCCACGAAAATGCTGACCAAGGTTTTAAGGTTTGCTATCTGAGGGTGCATGGAGAAAAGGGCTCGGCTTTGCTCTAAAACCGCTGCAACTTGGAGCAAGGCTAGGGTGACACCTTCGCTGCCTCCTGATGAGAGGGAGCATGGCTGCCCACCCGCAAGATGGGTCATCTGGAAAACAGTAAGGATGAACCTTCCTCCTTCATCACCAGGCAGCACCCTGGGCACTGGGGCTGCGAAGTCTTGGTGTGCGAGAGGTGGTGAGACAGAGACGTAGCGTGTGGGTGGCTCCATCTCCCCCTGCACCTTGCAGGGGACCTGCACTTCCTAAGAGGTTGCAGTCATGGGCGAGGTGAACGTGTCCGAGTCCTCCCTCCGGGATCTTTTCCAGCACGTCCTGCCTCAAAACAGCTCTGCACTGAAAAGGGAACAGAAAAACCAGCCTGGTGTCACGACACAGTGCCTCGCTGTGCATGGAGGAGCGGGGTCACTCCTTCTTGTATATCCATCAAGAAAAAATAACCCCCTTTGAGACGACGCAGGCATGCTTGTGCCAGAGCCCACAGCAAGCAGAAAAGCCTCTGGGACACAGCTTAAACCACCACTGCCAGGGGATTTAATGCAGGACCTACAGACACCCCTTTGTCCTTCATGGACCCCAGAGAAGAGGGACTGACATGGTCTTCATGCCTACCACGGGGCACGAAGCCCAGTTTTGGGTACCTTCACTTCCTGAGGACCAGGGATGGCTGGGGTGGAGAAGGAGGTGGGGAGCCTGGACATTCATCTCGAGGTGACCTGTGTCACCTGTTCCTCTGCCAAACGAGGGGCTGCCACCCCATCCCACCTCGAGGTCAGAGATTGCTTTTCACCATCAAAAGAGAGGCTGAAACTCACTCTTTGCCTAATCTGACTCCCGCAGAAGCAGCTACCTTGCCTCCTGCCGTTCCCTCCCCTCCCAAAACCCATTTCAATCTGAGATTATCGAGTTAAAACACTCAGCTGACAGAAATAATAAGCACTCAGCAGGCAGCCAGCAGCTCTGCTGGGCTTCCCTCTTCCCACACCCTTAATCTATTTTTCAGAGAGTCTTCAAGCAATTTAAGCCGGCCTTTCACAGCCAAGGAGCTTTAAACTTGGTCATCCAGAGTTGCCGCTGCTTGTCCTCAGCTTGTCCTGCTCCATCCCTGGCTGCCAGCAGAACATGGGACAGGGCAGGAGGGAAGAGCTGTAATTTCTGGTCTGGGCAGATGGGATGGTTGGAGAGAGAGAAGGAGGGGTGAGGCCATAAGAGATGCCAGTGCTGGCAAGGGAGATGTGGAAAAATGTGACTACGAGGATTATGGTGCTAAATCCAGGTTTCCTGCACAGAAAGCTGGCAGACTGCAGAAAAGGATCCCAACGTGAAACGTTGCACCAGGGTCTGCCTCCAAGCATAAAAATCAGATTATATAAAACAGACTTCTCCCCTTCCTCTAATGGGAGGGAGGAGCACTGGAAAGGTGGTTTCCATCCACACGCTGCCCATCCTGTGTGGGCCCAGCAGGAATGAGAATAAAGTTTAAATCAAGCAATTATTTCCTTAATTTCTCTCAAGCTTCAAATGTCTTAAATTGCCAGAGGGATTTTTGGGGTTTGGTTTTGTTTTGCGTATTTTTTTTTTCATCTTTTTCTTTTTCATCTTATTCTTCCTATCCCTCTTTACTAGTTCTAATTGTGTCATTAGTAATTAATGACTTTGGAGGGAGACATTTTCTTTTTAATTAAAGGAAGAAAAGAGGAAAGCTGTAGCGACACGCAGGGATCATTACACCTCTTGGCACAGACAGAATTTTCCTGAAGCAGTTTATCTCTCTTCCAGCAACTGGGGAAGGGGCTGGGACTGGCCTAGGGACATTTTCTATGGTGGTATACCCCAGTTTGGAGAGCTCATCCTCCCACCTCCTCATCCACGGCAAGGAGCTCTTCTGTGCCTTGGTCAAAGTGAGCCAGGGAGTAAATATTAACTCCAGGAGAGACATGGTCCGAATGTGAATTCACACAGAGAAGGCAGGCTGGATGGCGCAAAACCTGCTCCAGACATGTCTCTTCTCCCACAGAGACCATGGAGAAGACCTCAGGCTCACCTGGTCCCCTCCAAACATCTGGAGAGCTTTGTAGAAGCTCATCCCACTGCTGCCCTGGAAGCTGAAGAGATAGCACAGTCACTATTTGAACCCCAGCAATGCTACGTTGTCCCCAGTGCTGGCTGGGGAGTCTGCACTGGAGACGTGCCAGCCTTGAGGACCCCCACAGCATCGCTCGCTGATGCATCTCCACCAGGATCTGCTCTTTGGCTGCAGTGGGGACCTTCTCCCCACCTCTGTGCTCAACTGCTGTGAGCTGCCCAGCTCCCAGCAAGGCAGCGCAGGAAAACCGCGTGTCCTATCTCATCTGGCAAATGGGTAATTATTCCTCCTGCCGATGCTTGCTGCTCCATCCAAGTCGATGCGGTGCTCCATTTGTCATTGTTTGCGAGAGCAGGAAGGGAGGCCACCGCGCTGAATGGGAATTGATTGCTTGGATGCCGGCCCGGCTGGGCAGGCAGCCTGGGCTCTGGGTTATTGCAAATTATTCCTTTAGCGGCTGTACGCGGGAGAGTCGCACGCGGGAATCCCTCCCCAGCTACTGGGAGAACTGGTCTGCTCCCAGAGAGGAGGAGGAGCATCAACGGGATATGATGCAGGGCTTGGGAGAGGACGGTAGCCACACACCTTCACTGTAAATTTGCTGATCCTCCTCAAATTACTTCCAGCAGTCGGTAAAGGGGGTTTTGGAGGAACCTGTGGGAAGCAAAGCAACTGGGAAGGAGAAAAAAGGAATGAAGCCCCATGTCTGCAGATGTAGTTCTGTAAAGGATACAGTGAAACGCAGCAGGAAAGGAGTGATAATTGGCCCTGAATTAGCGGCTGATGTTCAGGCAACAGCTCTTGGGGCTCCTGCAAACAGCTGGGAGCAGACACCTGCCCAACAGTCAGGGGAATTAAGGGACAAAAAATAAAAGCCCCCAAAACCTAGCACAAATGTCAAGGCGCTACAAAGGAATGAGCACAAAATAGCACAGGACATTTTCTAAGGCCATTATCCGAGATTCACAGCCCCATTTAGGCGATGGGCTTGGCCCTGGCTGCCTCCTTGGAAAAACACAGAAAGGAAACGAGGGTGAAGAGAAGAAAAACCACTGCAGTTAATAGGGGAACAGAGAGCACATTTCGGCAGGGAGTGAAAGTCAGAGATGATCTTGATGCCCAGCAGGGAGCCTGGAGTCGGTGCGAGCTGCAGGCGTTGCGCCGTGCCAGCCCGGAGGCACTGGGGATGCCGCTCAGAGGGGAGCGGGGCTGAGCATTCACCTGTCCCACTGGTTACAGATCTAAAAGGAGGGATGGAAGGGAGATAATTTGCCATGGTTTGCGGGTGGAGAAGGGATGAGGAGCTTGGCTGTCCCCAGCTATGAGGGAACAGGCTCAGAGGTGCAGCAAGGAGGAGGAGGGGAGCTCAGGGAGGTGGGAGCGCATTTTGTGGTCCTGCACCCTGGGCTAACCCCGGCCAGGGTGGGGATGCGAGCCCGCTCCTACAGGGTGTTATTACAGCAAATTATTTCAGAGAAGTCAGGTTTTACTATTCAAATGTGCTGTTCTTTGCAGTGGACTCCCCCCTTGGGCGCAGGTGAGCCTTGCACTGGGGGTTGACTTACGGTAGGGAAGAAAATGTGGGATCCTGAGGAATCCTGGGTCTTCCTGAGCTCTGGCAGTTTTCTTGACTGACCCATCCTCAGTGTTGGTACGGGGCGTCCCACCGAGGTCTCCCTTCTTCCCTTCAGTCAGAGTTCAACAGAGCAACAACATGGAAAAGGTAAGAAATCCGAGACACGATTCAAAGGAAGGCAGGAGGAAAAATATCCTTAACCACCCAATGCTATGGGAAGAAACGATGGACAGGACCGCACGGGCCACCGAATCTAACCCCAGCCATTCCATACGCCTTCGGGAAAGCTGACTGCTCCCAGGGGACGGGGGACCAACCCCTCCAGGCACACCATGCAGGAGACAGCCGCTGCCTCCTCTCCCGCACCGCGGCACCTCACACTCGAGGCAAATCGATCTTCTTCCAGCTCAAGGAGGCTCCATCCTACCCCTGCTCCTCCCTTTCACTCCCCTCTTCCCTTTTTGCCACGTTTTTATTTTTGAAACTCTCAGGGAACCTCACATTAACTGCAGCTTGGAGAAAGTAATCAAGCTATTTCTAGGCAGAGAACTAATTTAATGCATGGATGACTTTAGCTCAAAAGAAGAAATAAGGACACTCAGGCATCCTAAGGGAGCAGAATAATAGGGTAATTTGCACAAGATGAGGAGAAAGGGGGAAAAAAAGGGCCACTACTTCTTTTGCATAATCTTCTTTATAAATCTTCTTCTTTCCCCTGTTTGCTGGTCACTACCATCGAGTCTCCAGACGTTGAACGTTCACACGTGCTGACACTTCAAAAGGGGCAAGTGCGGCATTCAGCTCGGCCTGATTTCTGCTGTGGCGCTCACAGGGGCGGGAGGAGTGGGATAAGGGATGAGGGTTTGTGGCTCTTCAGAGTGCAAGGAAAGCTTAAAATGCCCTCAGCCTGTGCCAGAGGCAAGGAGGCAGTGGAATTTCTCGTGCCTGAGAGAAATTCCACTATTTCCAAATGCCTAAAGAGAGGAAAGGGAAGGGAAGAGAAGGTGCGAAAGGCGGGGAGACAACACTCAAAATTTTTCCTTCTGGCAGCAAGACTCTAATATTTAGAGCTGCCTGATTATATGGAATAAAAGAAATGTCAGCATGAAAATCATTTGGCGGTGCAAAATTGAAGCTTTCCTTTCCAAATGTGTGGAAACAAGGATGTTTTCACTTTACAAAAATGCTCCGTGACATATTTTTCCCTTCGCCCTCCCAACCAATGTTTGATTGAAAGCACCGCTTTCTTGTGGGAAGTTTCCATTTTGAGAAAACCGCCTTTCCTGTCAATAAAACCGTTCCTGCTGAGGATTTCCAAGCAGAGTGTGAATCCATGGGGACGGTCAAGGTCTGGGATTAACAAAGTCGGTATAGCGGAGGCACGCGTGGTCACAAACCCGTGTCCCTGGGCTGGACCACGGGCTGGGAAGCTGCAGGTCTGCCCAGCCCTGCTGGCACTGGAGAGCCCGGTACAGCAACCGGCAGCACCTGGAGCAGCCTTGGGATGCACGGCTGAAAGGGATGCTCTGCTGGCTGTGGGAAATTATTCATCTCTAGATTGGACACGGCAAGTTCTGCCATGAAAGCGGATGATTTTTCCTGCTTTCATCCTGGATCGGCTCCCTTCCCAGAGCAGGTTCCCTCCCTGCAGAATTTTGGTGGGAGTGAGGGAATTGCAGAGCAGCCGCTGTAACTCTGCGCAGGCAGTGCGGGATCCGCTGCAGCGAGAGAAGACCGGTCACCCCCTCATCTTCTGCCGCCAGCCCCAAGGAGGCCAGGATCCAAGCACAGACTCGCTGCAGCCACCTTCCTGCATCCCTGCCTGGCTCCAGCCATGTTGCGCTGACAGAGAAAAAAAATATAAGTAGGTCAGAGCCCCATTTGTTGGTTATTTTGCACTGGGTGGTGACTGGAACCGGCAGCTTAATGGATGGATCTCACTTGTGAAATTACCCAGCACAAAAACACGTGTACCTGCAGGGCACAGAAGCTTGGTCACGCCAGGAGGAGAGGAGATTTGATCCTGTTACCAGCGAAGAATGGAAGAAAAGAGCCCGTTCCTCTCTTCCTCCCTCCTGTTTCCCCCTCTCTGTGGCCAGGGCCATGTGCTGGCTGGGGGAGAGCTCACTGCTGTATTTCTCCTCCCTTGCTGTCCCGTAAGGAAGCAAGAGACCAGTTCGGCTCACCCGGGAATGGACTGAGCCTTTTATAAAGCTGGACTGGAGGTTGGATTTAGAGCCAGCCCAGGGATGCTCTCTCTAGATCCAATCCAGATCTATTCAGACAGAGAAAACATAGTGGGTGACAGTTCATTAGGTAATTTCTTCCCCCTTTTAACAACTGAAAATGGATAGAGGAAAGGAATGAGTATGGGGGAGCAGCTTTACTCTCTGCATAAAGTCTTAATAAATCATCTTTTATAACGCACTGGCCTTATAAACCTCTCCCTGCTCTTGGCAAAGGCTCCTGAGGTAGCATGCGGCACGTGGGCTCATTGCAATGATAAATAAAGTCAGCCCATCGTGGAGGTTTTCCCACCCCGGCAGCCCCCGGGGAGGGAAAACCTCTCCCGTGGTATCGAGAGAAATGCTGCCATGCCTTGACATCACCTAAGCTACTGCAACCACTGTAACGTGCTGCTGCAAACACCAGCTCCCGGTACAGCAGAGCCGATGCAACGGGTGTCCCCGGGGAAATGGGGTCTCCTGCATCCCTTGCACGGAGCGATGTGCCCCGTCTCACCCCAAACTCTGACCAGATGCTGGCTGCCCACGCAGAGGAGCACGTGGGTGCTGAGGAGAGATACAGAAACACATCCTCAGGTGGGCTCGGAAAGACCCTGTGGATGGAAAGCGAGAACGTCGGGAAAGAATTGTAGCTTCTTATTAGTAAAGGCCATCTGAGCCTCTAATTAAAATTTGCCTAATGACCTGGCTGCTTCGTCATTTTCACTATCAGAGACACTAATTTAAAGTGATGGGTACTTAGGCAAAGACAAAATTAATTTCTCCTTTAGAAAAAATTAAAGGGGCAGAGCGTGGATTCAGCCATGCCCCCACCTGCCATCCCACCGCAGGAGGAGCTCGATGCCCACGCCACAGCGGGGCACGGCTTGGTGAAGATGGGAGGAGGAATGAGCCACACATAGCAGATGTTTCTTACCCTTAATCCCTGCTGGAAAGGGCCCCAGATGACAGAATCTTACTTCCATGAAGACAGAGGGCCCACCCTACCATGGTGGCTCTGGTGATGCTTGGGTACGGTTGTCCCAGCACTGCCAGCGAGTGGTATGTCCTGCAAAATGCAGACAGATACCAGCAATCAAGGCTGGGTTTTCCTCAGGGGGAAGAAAAAAAAAAAGATCCACTCTTCCTCCCCCAAACCCTCTTCCTATGCTCCACCTTTTCACTGCAAATAGGACGTTTGATGTTTTTCAGCTGCAGTCCCTTGTCCTCAGCAGATGCACTGCCCCATCCCCAGAGCCACCTGCCCTTCTCTCCCCCCGCCCCGCCACCCTGCTCGTTTTCAACAAGTCCGCTTCAAACACTCAAACCTGCCTCAGCACACTCCCTTCTGCTTCCCCAGGTCACCCAAGCCCTCCTACAGCCCGACCAAAACTGGAAGGAGGAAGATATCCAGAAAACAACGTATTGGTCTCCCAGCAGTCCCCGTTTACCATCCGCAGGCAACTCGTGGGTGCTCCCCAGGGATGCAGCTCTGTCCCCATGTGTGTCCCACCGCACCGCCAGCCCTGCCTCTGCCCACGCTCCTACCTGAGCAGGGAAGACCTCTGAAGATCTCATACCTTCGCTGTGTGCCAGCCCACAGGACAGCGATGCTGAGCTGTTCCCCGGCCACCTCCTGCCTCTCGCAGCGGCCACGCCAAGGCCGGTGTGCACAGCCTGGGCAATCGCGGCTGCCGTATTCCTCCCCATCCCTCTCTCTTTGTTAAATCCGAGGCTGCAGTGGATTTAGTGTTCAGCGTCGGTAGTCCATACCTCATCGTTCATGCCACATTGATTCTCAATTCCAGCCCTGTAGGTTATTTAATTGGGCAGATATCCCTTCAATTTTCTCCTCCAGCGATATTATTGATGGCTGAAGTCTATCCATTTCTTTGCACGGGCCTTCAAAAGGAGCCTGTTAACAATTATAACAATAGTCAAACACTTTGCTTTTGATTGTACTTCACAGTCCCAAATCTCAAACAATCCATTAAGCCCATCTTGGAGGTATTAATTGTCCCAGGTTCAGTCCAGAGATAGCTTGCACTGCCCTTCAGGCTGAAATCATTACTCTTCCCTCTCCGTTTCCCTCCACCAAGTGCTCTTTGAGTTGTGAGCCAGACCAGAGGACCGTGCCCCCATGTAAATCTTCCAGCAGGAGCTCGCAGCGTGGTGTCAGTGGGGTCAGCTGGTGGCCCCGGTCCTCATCTCGCCTAAATCACACCCGCACTGCTGTGCCCGAGCTGGGCACCGGCTGTCGGGGCAGACACCCTCACTTTTCAAGCCCCTGTGAGCCTGCACTGACCACAGGAATCAACAGGCCAAACACCTCCAGTAAATCCCCGCTGCGGCACTGGGCCACGGCTGGAGGCGGTAAGAGAAACAGTGACGTGTCCTGATTAAGGCAGCAGAGATCCAGGAAGGTCTGTCTGCCTCTTGTCCTCCCTTCCACACCAATGCCTACATGAATCATTGCATGGGAATAATTTTTCCTGGGCATCCCGTGCCCCCAGGCAACAGCAATCCTCTGGGATGGGAGAGACCCGGGCTCAAATCCCCAACTCCGCTGTGTGAGAAAGGGACCAAACCTCTCCTCCTTGGGCAGAGATGGAGCAGGCTCCCAGGAAAGGGGCCACCAGGAGAAACTTCTGCTACTGGAGCAACTCTGCCACCCCACCACAACCCAACCCAACCTGTGGCTTTTCTAGCCTGGGGGGTACGAAAGTGGGGAATCTCTCCTCCAGGCTGGTTTGCAAGGTGCGTTACTTGGAGCTTGTTTTATTTCGTGCATGGATAAAAGCCAGATTGGTTTCAGCTTCATTTGCACGTGAGATGGGGATGCTAAAGAAAAAGGAGCTCTCTTTCCCCAGTGAGTTCCCAGAGCCGCTGAGATTCCTCTCCTGGCACTGGGAGCACCCAGGTGCCTCCCGAGGGGCCTCACTCTCCTGCAACGCTGCACAAGGAGCTCTGCCGTGCCCGTCCTTTGCCATCCGGTGGAGGGGCCAAAGCTGCTAGGAACAAACCGTGGCAAATTACTTTGACTCCTTCGTTTCACCGCTCCAACATCCAGTGTCATACAGGGGAGGAAAAGTCTTATTTCAAGCTTCATCCTTTTACTTAATTTTTGATGGATGTAGTCTCAACCTTTATACTATCCGAAAATGAATATTTTACTACAGTATAAAAGCTGAAATTACATGAATTAATTATATTTAAATATTATACTGAATATTTGATTCTGTCCTGGTTTGAGGAAGAGCAGAATAGCCAGCGTCGGAAAGGAACGCTTTGGCTGTGCCCATGCTGGGCAGACCCCAGCAAATGTGTGATCTGTAAGTGCAATTCCCTGACAGCCCCCATTTCATTCATGCTTTTTCTCCTCCTTTCTGCATTTTCATGCGGAGGGTTGGAGAACAACAGGTCTGTGGCTCCCTGGGGCTCCTGCACTGAGCTTTCAGCCTGGCAGCTCTCACACTGCCATCTCACAAGTCCCGCAGACCTGTTTTTTAGACAACACGATGCCCCTGCGGCCGCATCCAGCCTCAGCACCACGACGGGGCTGTCGCCGTGGCAGAGAAACGCATGCCTCTGCGAGCGGGGCTCCACAGAGAACACTCCTATTGCTGCCGCTAATTACTGTGGGGCTGCTGGCCGAGCACCGTCTACGTTAATTACCTGCAGGTCACAACGGCGATTCTTCCCGTATGAAAGCTGCACCAGTAATTTCATGTTTCAAGTGAACTCTGGGAGCACCCTGCAACTCATTCTTCGCAGGAAAATAGAGTGTAATATCTATAATTAAACACAATGGGGATGGTCTAACAAGAGCATGCTGAGGAGCTCAGCGGAGATGGCTGCTCTGTTCAGACACCCAGAGGGATTCCCTTTGCTGCCAGGATTTTGGGGAGCGAACAAGGAGGTTTGCTGGTGCAGCACCAAGATGGGTGCCACCACGGTGATGGTGAAACAAGGTGATGCTCGGAACAATGCCAGCCTCGGTAGGGCGTCCTGGTACAAACGCATCCAAATCACACCACGCCATGAGGTTACTGGGTGCAGGGAGGGGACAGAGAGCTGCAGAGGACGGTGGCAGCCAGGGGCCACCACATCTCTCCTGCACACCAGCCCCATCCTTTGCTCCTCCACGTGCATCTGACCCACCGGCGCAAGGTGCTGTTTCGTGTACCATCAGCAGCCTCCCACTGCTGTTCAGCCCCTGCTGAACCGAGGATGGGGGTGGTGAACCAGGGAAGGTCTGGGCTGCGGAGGAAGAGGAGGACGGGGAGTCCAGAACTGCAGTAACCTCAAGACGGAGGTGTTTTTACAGAGAGCACAGTGTGAGAAGCTTGTACGCCATCTGCTCCTGACTGCCCTGCATCCAGCGAACCAGTGCGCTGCTCTCTTTCCTACATGCTAAAAATACTTGCTTAAAAAAAAAAAAAAAAAAAAAAAGAAAGAGAAAGAAGACGGTGAAATGAGAGTAGTATAAACAAAGACTCCATGGAGACCAGAGACCTCATCATACTCTTCCTGCTGCATCAGGCTCTTCCCCCCTTTGCTGCATCCCTGTCTTACATTTTAGGGCAGAAACATGCTGTTACTGGCTTTCTGCAGCTCTAGAAGCAGGCACATGTGTGCATGTAGCACACACACATGCACGCACACCCCAACCCCACGGACAGGCCATCCGTGCCGTTAACGGAGCTGCGAGAGTCCAGCCACCCCTCTCGCTCCTCTCCTCGGCAGCGAAGCTGAGGCAGCGGCGGCAGCAGGTCGGAGGGGAGGCGATGGAGAGTCGGGGGCTAGTTGATAGACGGAGCCCCTCAGGGCCAGACGGGTTCAGTTGTTTCTGGCAGCTGCTCTGCCCCAGGAACACCCAGATCCACCACTGGAAACGGCCCATGGCAGTGCCAATACCGACGCGCAGCGCAAAGTCTCCATGTATAGACTCACCACAGGCCACCACCTCGCTCCCGGCAAGCCGGTGCCCGCAGCCAGGCTGGCTGAGAAAATCCCATTTGCAGGAGGCGCACAACAGCTCTAAGTGATGGAAATCCTCCTTCCTTGGGTAGAGAGAGAGAGGAAAGGGAAAGAAAGATTAAAAAAAAAAAAAAGCTCTTTCTGGGGAAATTAAATTGGACTTCAAATTTACAGGGTCTCCATTTTGTTCTGGTGATAATGAATTAAGCTCTTGCTGGCAGTTATATTGCCGCAGAAATAAGTACCGGTTAAAAGCACTTTTGGAAACTATGACTTTCATTTTAAAGCTGCCACAATTTACATTTAATCCATTCATTAATTCATTTATTTATGCTGCTCAGGTACAAACTTTGCATCTCTCCTTTCCCAGGATTCACTAAAACACCGTTTTTTTTTACTCAAAACCAGTTTCCACACAGGCCCAGGGGCCAGGCGCATTTCCCTGCAAGCGTTTTGCTCAGCATCGCACATGGGCCCCAGGAGCTCCAGCTTGGGAGTGCTCGACCAAACCTCCCTCATTCCCAGGACCAAAGACAGATGCAGATGTAAAAGACATACGGTGATCTCTGCAGTGACCACCTCTGACAGCCGTGGGGAAGAAGCCACATCTATCAGGTCTCCTAACGGCACTCCAGATCAGATGATCCAGAAAACGGGCTTTTGCCTTTGTATGGCAGGAGGAAAACCCCAGTGACCCCGTATTAATGTTTTGGCTCCCTCTCACTAAGGATCTCCCTGCTGACGCAGAACAAGCCCGTGTGTCCACGGCCACGGAGTACTTTGGGCTGCAGGAACCAGACAGGAGCTTCCAGTAACTATAAAAACAGGGAACCAAACTCCCGCTGCCCCTGAGGACAGCCTTTCCCCGCAGCCCCAAGGAGCGCCCGTGGGCAATGCCTGTGCTGCCACCCCACCAGTGAGGGTTGTTCCCCCCCAACCCTGTTCCCTCATGGCCTTGCAAGGACAGAGTGTTGAACAGGAGCCAAAACCTGGAGGTGAACAGCCCATTACCCTGATTAACCAGAGACACAGAAAACGCTGCAGCTTGCAATAATTTTACCTCTGCCAGGTGTCCCCGGACCCCGCTCGCACGTGAATCCAGCCCCCACCTCCCTTCCCACGCACGCCCCTTGCACAGGCAATGCTTCACTTCTTCCTGCGTCCCAGCTCCTCCAAAAGCACCTCTGATAAAGGTTTCTGCTCCACAGCACGTGTGCACCGAGGGTTTAGCAGGGTCAGCCTTTCAGAAACCAAACCAAACCCAACTCTTCTATCACCAACAGTGATAGATCCTACCACCTTCCTTTGGGCAGGCTCGCTAGGGTGACCTGAGCTGCAGCGGTGCATTGCAAGGGTTTGCATCCAGCCTGAGGGTGAGCGGACAGGCTGCCATGCGTGGCCATCACCTCTGCGTCTCACTAGATGGACATGGAGAGCAGCAGGGAGATCACAGCCTGGTGACAGTGCCCCGCAGAGGGAACATTGCCTCCTGCCAGCACTGTGTATCTGCTGCTCACCCAGGGCATCTCCAGACCTCTGCAGCACGGCCTCGGGCTGGGATTTTGAACTCGGAGCTTCAGGGAGGTTCAGATCCAGCCCACGTGCTGCAGGCTGGGACTGGGATCTCTCTTCACACCTGCGTATTCCTGCACACGTCAAAGCTCTGCAATTCTTCCTTGGTCTGAGAGCACCGCAGCCAGCACGCTCCATCACTGCGGACCGCGCACCGGGAGGGACATGGCCGAGCCTGGGAGCAGCGGGGGCTCTGCCTGCCCACAGCAAAAGATGCAGAAGGGGGCAGGGGGAGAGATTGGCTCAACAAAAAGGCCTACACAGCCCCTCTGTGCCAGGGGCAGTAAATCCCCCCACCCCTTAGAGGACAGGCAAGCAGTGTTTCCGCAGGAGATGCTTGCTCTGCAGCGAGCATGGCTCCATCTCCCAAGGATGCAGCTACTGGTTTGCTTTTGGCAGCCCCAATCTCATTTCCACCCGCCTCTAGCGTGGCTTTGCGAGGCATCTGTCTCGACATAGACACTGGCTCCATTAAGGCCACGGAGCTGCTGTGCTCCCGCCAGCAACAGGATCCCAAACGCTCCCGTAATTTATATGGCAGTTTTCATTACTTCCCTTCTCCAAAGACTTGTTCAATAAATTACCAGTTTATGAATTCCAAAGTGCTCTGCGCAGCCCTGAACAAAAGGGAAGGGAAAAAAAAATACAGCCCAGATCAGCTCTAATGGCAGAGCTTTTCATCCTGGAAAGAGAGCCATTACTAAAATGATATCCCCTCTCCCCCAAGCGGATAACATCGCTTTCACGAGCCAGAGGATAGTAACACCTTCACTGTTACTGTAGTGCCCAGAAGTACCAACAAAGCTCAGGGCGTGGGAGCCCCTCATTACCCAAAGTGCTGCATAGATATTGCACAAAGACCTTCCTTGAAGAGCTGAGCCACCCAAGAGCACGGGAGGTGGAAGGAAGGTCTTAAGAACCAAGGTTAAGCAGGGAGAAAAGCCCTATTTCCTAGCACTTTGGTCCAGCCATAAACCCATGGCTTTGCCCTCTCCCGTGGGCTGCATTGCCTTTTAGCAGCATTATTCTTGTCCATGGAACACCCCATCCTTCCCTGAGCCCCACTGGTAACTGCGAGGGTGGAGAGCATCCCCTGTATTACCCCCGAGTAGTGCAAGGTTTGTGCCTCTCCCCATAGCTGTCCCCCTCAGCGCAGCACAGGCACCTGGCAGGTTCCTTAAATCACATCTGAGAACTGCAAGCGGTAGAGGGAGAGATGAGAAGATAAACCAGGGACTGATGCGTTCACCCGAAAAACGTGGCAAGGCAGAGATGAACAGCAGGGGAGTGGGAAAGCTGCTGGCTGGGTGAGATGGATGGTGACAGGGTGGAGGTGGCTTGCTGGAGATGGGACTTTGGCCAGACCTGTGGTCCACCCTTTTTCAGCCCCATCCTGACCTCTGCCTCCGGCCTCAGTTTCCCCCCAGGCTCAAAGGCAGCTCCAGGGATGCTGAGCCAGGCTCAGGCACAGCAACGCAGGCAGGAGGCTCCACGGATGGGTGTTATTGATGCTGGCCACCCATGAGCGCTGCCCTCCCGCACAGCAGCCAGGAGCGGGGAGGGAATGTACTGCTGAGCAGATAGAAAGCCCCTGCAGTGCTGCCTCCAGAGCCTTTCCACTCTGCTGGGCAGCAAACCAGGGGGACAAAAATAAAAAAAATAAAAAAAAGAAAAATCAATAGCCACCACCCATTGTGTCTCCATCTGCCATTGATTTATGGCCCTCCTGAAAAGCCTTGTTGTCTACAATTATCGGGCAGTCAGCTCCTATTTGCCATGATTTCCTCTCCCCTCCTTTCCACTCGCCTCCCTGGCAGACCCCGTGCTGCCACGCAGGGCTCTGGCAGCTCCTGGGGCAGTCAGTGGCTGGGTCCCACCTACGTTCAGTCCCGTGGTGGGACAGTGATTGCTTGTGAGGCTCAGGTCTGATCCTCTAAGTGCCTGGGATGGCAGTTGGAGCGCAGAAGTGGGAGCAGGGATGTGGGCAGCTCAGGCACAGAGCAGCAAGGGGGAAAGGAGCAGTCAGGTGGACTGCAAGTAAAGCCAACCAGAAAATTACATTTTGCCCTGAGCTGCTGAAAATTCAGCTTTATCTCACAAGAAACCAGAAGCTGAGCACAAGAAGATTTCCTTTCTAGCCTTCTTGACAACCTTCCCAGCTCGATTTTGCTCTTTTGGCCATTTCTATCATATGTCACACTGACCCAGGAGGTCAGATTGATCCAGTCAACCAAGTCTTGTGAGAGCAAGTGCCCGCTGGATGAGTTCCGAGATAGGCGTTTCATTATACCAGTGTTTCCTCAGGGGGGGAAAAAAGGCTGTGTCAGAAAATAAATCAAATGTCCTAAGAGTCAGCAGTTTGGTGGCTCCATCTGCAGAGTCCAGCCCAGCCACCTCCACCACCCCACACTGAACTGGGGGCACCTCTGTTGGATTAAAGAGCACTGCCTAATTCCAGTCCCCTGCTGGGCTGCGCCCACTGGCCTCCTGCCCACCTCCAGCTCCCTCGTGCTCTGGAGGAGATAAACAACCCTGAAAATGGAGGAATTAACATTGGCTCCCCGAGGCCAGGCTCAGCTTTGGCCAGGGAACCCTGCACGAGCATCCAGGGCTCGGATGGGGAGGTGGGGGGTAGCTCAGCTCAGGGCAAGTCCTGAGGACCAACCCCTTTAGCTGCTGGTTGCTCACATGCAATGACGCCGTGTTGCAGTGGAATGCAAGCAGTGATGGTCTTCTCCAAAGACCCACTGGAGACCAATTCTATGAAGGAGACACATTAGGGGATAGGTGACTAACCCAAGGCAGTAAGAGGAAGGAAAAAGTGGTTTGAACAACCAGGTTGGGGTAATCCTCCTTATGGGAACTGCTGGGAATATGGGGAACAAGCTGTGAGCTCTTCGTGCAGCACGTCTCCTCTTTGGGAGATGGAGCAGCAACTCTTGCCCAGGCACTTCAGCCATTTACCCTGTGGAAACCACTTCAACAGCTCTGGTTGAAGCAAATGCTGCTTGCAGCCATAGAGCAGACAAAGCTGGATGTGAGAGCTGGCAGGTTTATGTTCACCTGAACCTGTGAGGCAATGATTATTTAGACTTAGTTTTGGTGAGAACGGGAGACATTATGGAAGGGCCGATTGTAGAAGTGAGCCCCAAATTGAATACTTTTACCTAAATCAACTTTTGATTAAGTGAATGAACAAATGAAGATAAGCCCGCGACCGAGGATCTTGATTTCAAGCAGAGTGGACATTGAGAAACAAAAGGAATTGTTAGCGAAGTCAGCTGGAGAGAGGTCATGGACACAAATATGCAGGATGCCTGGAATTGCATCAAGTGAAAAGGTGTTAGAGCTGCAAGAAATCCCAAGCAGGAGGAAGAGAAACTAAAAATAAAAGCTTGCAAAGAAGAGCTTGCGAGGTAATGGGCTGAGCAGTCACTTGAAGAAAAGTGTTAGGAAGAAGCAGGGACCCTGCACAGATTGGAAGAGAGGAGTCCTGGAATGGAGGTCATGGAGGCCACCAAGTTTTCAACACAGTGGAAATTGCATCAAGTCAGAGTTAGACCTTGCAAAAAAAGGTATTGAAACAAATAGGTAGTTATACAGCCTCAGAACCTTTCTGGCTTAAAGAGAGAAAGAACAAGGGCTGTTATGTGAGGAGAAAAGGGAAAAGATTAAAGGATAACTCAGGGCACATCCTAGTACTACTTGACCTTGGTTTTCAACCGGGGTGAAGTTGCCCATGGAGGTAAGAGACACGAGGAAGTGGAACAGGGAAGCAGGAGACAGGAGCGAGCAATTCCCTGGAGTGGTGAAGAATAGGCACAAGGGAAAGCATTTCTGCTGGCAATTATTTTTATTACATCAAGATAAAGTATTATTGGTTTGGCGTACAGCACATGTGGGGGCTGTATTTAAATACGAGCCACAAGCCCATTAATCTGATCTTGTAGAGGATGAGGCTTCACAGCAGATTCAGGCAGCAAGGCTAATTGAAAGTAAGTAAACAACATTACGAGGGCTTAGCAAGGGGAGATCATGCCAGACTAAGTGGATTACCACATCCCCTTTGTCTGCAGGATCAACTGTTCTCATCCACCTGGACAGAGCTAAAGCACCTAAAGACTACAGGAGTACATAGAAACATTGCACGGGTTGGGACAGAGAAGAGACAGGGAGGTAGTACCAGCAAGGCAGAAAAGATGAGAAACTTCACCAGCCTGACATCAGACACCGCATCTCAAAGGCGGTTTCAGAACATCTGCAGAGGGGAACCACCCCATGACCACAGCAGCACCAGAGGACCATTGCCTCCATGTAGAAATCCTCCTTTTATTTGATCATTAAAATAAAATTCTCTTAGTCTGCCTAAGGCATACAGCGAGACCAAGCCTGCTTAGCACTTTGAACAGAGCCCTTGTTCCCGAGGGGAAAATTCAGATGAGATTGGTTGCAAAATAGGAAGATGGGATATTGTACTGCAAGACTTGAGTACCTTAGAAGTGGAATGAAATTGTAGCATAACAGCATGAGGTGTAAGGCCAGGTACTTGGATTAAAGTTATTCTTCTCTGCATTTTTGCCAGTCCCTCAGAAAGAAGGCCAGCTTGATCGAAGGACGATTCTGTGACAGATCTGCAACATGGCTGTGAATAAGACTAACGTAGTCTGGGTACACAGAGCGGAGAAGCACATTCCATTTGTAGAGTAAGGAGTGATGCTGCTGCAAGGAGGAGACACAACCCGGGATCCAGCCACCTACGTTCAGGAGAGAGGGAGACTATGAGGAGGGAGCCTGTGTTAGCAAAACAAAAGCCAAGAGGGAGTATCACTGTCAGCTGTAAATACATCAGGGTCTAAACACACAGAAGGGAGAAAAGCTGTTGAAGCCAGAAGACAATGTTGGCATGAGGACAAACGGGCAGAAACTGACTGTGAATAACTATAGAAGGAAGTGTCCAATTATTCCCATGATCCAGCTCGGGCATTGCCATCTGACAGACTTTGACCGAGGAGCCAGGCCACGAAGGGGGCTGGGAGATATTGTGTCCATGGCAGCAGGTGACCGAAACAGATGTCCCAGGCTCCTCTCTAGCCTCACTGCACAGGAGCTCTTACCTACAGGAGGTGCCAGCTTTCTAGGATTTCTTCTGTAACATGCCCCGGGTTGCCTCTGGGTCAAGGAGGACCTGTTACCATTTAATACTCAAAGTCTTGTCCACAGATGTTCCGCATGCAAACCCTAACCAGATCATCTGCTTTCTGCAGAGGCTTTTTTTTGTGTGCACTTTTGTCCAGGGGATGAAGGGTGAGAAGATGGGATGGGCAGGGTAGAGGTCAGCAGCCACTGAGGGGTAGGGCAACACATGCTCTCTCCGAAGCAGAGGGGCAGCACGAACAGCCAGCTGTCATGCAAAATCCCCTCGGTCCCTCTCTGGCACACGTGCCCCAAGGTCCCAGCCACGATCCAGCTGACAAGCTGCCATGCACACTTGTCCCTCCAGTCCCTGACATTCCTAATGGGATTAGAAGGGCAAACCCAGCATTTCCGGGACCAGAAAGAGCAGGAACTGTTCTTGAACAAGGCTGAGTACGCCTGGCACGGGGCTGAGCACAGGTTCCTCCCTTTTCTCCTGCTCTAATCCTCACCACTCATCTGGGACCCCCTCTTTCCTTGTGCCTGCTCCAGTCTGATCCCCACAAAGCCACATTGCAACAGTCCTGCACCAAAACGGATTTTATGGACTGAGAAAAACTGTCTTCGGGGCAGCCAAAACGTGGCTCAACCACCCAGAAGTGCTGAGCAATTCTGGATAGTGTCCTACACCCAGGGTTACCTGGTGGCGGAGACTGCCAAGGAGCACGTCCACAGCTGACGCAGCACTCTGGAAATAGGGTGCTGCCACTGAGATTTCAGCCAACTGGAAGGAAAACCAGTCAGGGGGGTGTCGCTCCCCCACGCTGCTCAGCACTCGCTGTGCATCCACCGGCCACAGCAGGGGGATGCTGTGTGCCAGGCTGGCCGGTAACAATGAATGACACACAGACTGGCATCAGGGGACAGGGAAGCCTGAGCAGTCTGTACTCAGCAAAGAGGGCAGTGATCAAAGACAAGTTTGCCTCGCAGGCTCACATGGTCCTTTCCCTGCCCGACTCCATGTGTCTTCGCCTTCAGGGACTCCCTGCTACACATTCAAAGGCACCCAGCAGTGTTTGGTCAAGCACTGAGTCTTCAACCTGCCTTTCCTGACCCCCCCCTTGAACAGGTCTGACAGTCCACCAAGGTCACCTGCTTCTTGCGTACCCATGTGCGCCTCTACCCCCTCCCCGTGCCCGCAGAGAGCGCTCCTGCGCCCTGTGCATCCCGGTGCCTGCAGGCCCGTGCAAAGCTTTTGGGCAGGGGTGCAGCCCCGTCCGTGAAAAGCAGCGCCTGCTCAGCTTTTACCCCCCCTCCACACTCCCGCTCCATCACCATGGAAACCCAGTGGTGGGAGATGGGTTGCTCGGCAACACAAACACCTGGCTGGACCACACTGCTGACCCCAGGAACAGGGACCCTGGAGGGGGTTTGGTGCTCGCAGCGATGGTCCCCGCCGTGACAGGGCTGAAGCGAGGAAGGGACTGGTGGGAGAGCAGTCCCAGCCCCTGGGAGGTGATGGAGCAAGCAGCTTCCACTGGTGCTGCGGTGGCATCTCTCCAGGGATGCCCCATCCACCTGGGAGCAGCACTGACCCCTTCCCAAGCCTGGGGGCAGCTCCTCCCAGTTAGGGTTCCATCAATGCAGTCAGGTAATGGCTTCAAAAGCCCCCTAAAGTGACTCTGCTGATGCTTCAGGTTTCATTTGCATGGCAGACACCTAGGGATAGGGTGTACTCCAGCCTTGCCCCTGCCTCTGCCTCCTCCTTCCCTGGTCTGAAGCGTACAGCCCTCCTCCCCCAGTCCTCATGGCCACCACACACAGCAAAGTTTTCCACGAGAAAATGCGGGACCCTGGAAAAACCAAGCAGCGAGCAGCCCCATTACATCTGATAATGAAGGCAATTGCAAGATGCATATCCTTCAGCACACAGTCTAATCTTGCCCAGATGAAATACAAGCAGGAAGATCACTGAGGTAGCAGAAGTTAGAATTCGCAAAAGCCGTCTGAAGAACCAGACTATCCGAGATTGCCAAGAGAACAGATAAAAGCAGTCATTACAACCTGCCAATGCACATGTGATAAAAACAAAGATACAGCCAGCAGATCGAGACACATACACAGAAAGCCACCTGCAGCCTCGAGCAAAGGCTTTGCGATAGGTGTGGGTTGCATCATACAAAGTTAGCTGACAGCCAGGGATATCGCCCAAAGTAGGACACAAAGTAATTTTGCATGAACATGCACAAGAGGTACAGGGTGTACAGAGCATCCAGCTGCAGAACTTAGCAACATCGACTCCGAGGCCCTTTTGGCTCCGGTACAAGGCAAAAGAATACAAATAAATAAAGGAGTGTAATAAAGCATGCATAGCTCTTACTAGGGTCAGCAGAAACGCAGAAGAAATGCGGAGCTGACAAAGCGGGCTCGAGCAAATCTGCATCTCAAACAGAATATGGAGAGAAAAAGAGAAGCTGCCACCACAGGCAGCGGGAGATGAAAGCAGGGTTAAATGCTGGTGACCAGAGGATGGGAGGTTTGATATGGCAATAGGAGTGCCAGCACAACCAAAACCCTGTGTCAGCAAGTTTTGGGATCACTCAAGTGGTCTGAAACCCTGATGGCAGCAGGGAAACCATAGACACATCTTGCAGTGGAAAAAAAAAAAAGAGACTGGAGGCATAGGGTATCTAAAGAAATAATCCAAACAAGAAGTCAGCTGAAGCCACCTCATTTTGGACTCAGCAACGAGTGCCAAGGACAGCCAGCGTGTGGGACAACTGGGGCACACAGGGACCCAGAGGGCGCATGGGAGCTGGTCGGGACCCCTGGCACTGCCCTACGGCCAAGAGCATCCCAGGGCACCCTGCACTGTCAAGGCTGAGCTGCAGCAGCTCACTATGGCCACAGGATCCACCAGTCACTGAAACCGGGGTGTCTCCTCCGGCTACCAAAAGGCTGGCTCCACTGGGGGCTGTATGATGCACCCACCCTGACAAAACTTCCCACCGCACCTCTTGTCACGCCCAGACAGCGGCGGTCAGCACAAACGCATTTTGGTTGAAACGTGAGGGAGTTGGGGACCTCGGCCACCAGGAGGGCTATGTGACCATATTTGACCACAGCTCAGGTTTGGAGCCCTCCCGGAGAGCCACTCCGGAGTCAGTCCTCCTTGGAGCAGCAGGTCTGCAGTTGGGGACTCTCCCCTTGGGTCAGGACACCGTCCAAGGAAACCCCTCAAGGTTAAGAGCCCTCCCTTATTAGCTGAGTGATTCCACATTTTTGGATCATCAGCCATAAACCTTAAGAACTCTTAAGCCAGTTGTGTAGTACTGACTCTCAAACAAAATTTTGAACCTGTGGATTGTTAGTGTTTGTTGGAATCTCAAAGCTGTTTTGGTTAGAGTAAAACTTAGTCTGATTTTCTTACCAGCTTGTAAAAAGAAATCCTGGTTTCAGTTTGTTAGTCGGTCTGGCTTGGTTCTGTGAGGTTCTGCAACAGGCTGCCAGAGAGAAGCTGATATTGCAAGCCACAGACCACCGAGCATTTTCAAACCTGCTGTGAAGAGGAGGAACTAGTGGCCAGACAACTGACAAGCTTCCCCCAGCTCTGGCCCTTCCCCAAGCTCCTTCTCCCATGGGAGCAAAGGGCGCATCCAGTGTCCTGCGCTTGCTCAACCCCTCTGCGATCTGGAGCGTCTCTTGGCCGACCTCACCCTGGATGCACACACAGACGAGAAATCAGAGATCGCCACCCCCGGGGAAG
Organism: Pluvialis apricaria; assembly: GCA_017639485.1. Classification (NCBI taxonomy): domain Eukaryota; kingdom Metazoa; phylum Chordata; class Aves; order Charadriiformes; family Charadriidae; genus Pluvialis; species Pluvialis apricaria. Next base: position 7,322,393 of record CM030024.1, read on the forward strand.
GATCCCTGACACATCTCTGGCTTCTTCCTTGCCAAGTCTGCCACAGCTGATCTTAAAAGCTGCAAGTGGATCCAAGGACAACACGGTGAGTGTGTTGGGAGTTATAAAACACCAGCAGAAACTTTCAGCGTGGTGTGGTATGGCAGAGTGGTTATTGCCCCTTAAAATGAAAGCATAAATAGATAGGGTTGAGATGGCCACGTAAGCGTGAAGCACCAGAGAACTTCACCTCATCTGTAACCCATCCAGGAAAGCCAGCCCACCGCAGACAGACGAACTGCTCTGATACTGAGGAAGCCATGACCTTGTACACAGCTGATTATTACCATCATTTTTTCCCCCCTGCAAATGACTTCAACCGGAGCTCATGCTAGCCAGCACCACAGTGAGTCACATCGTGACATTGCTCTCCAGGCACAACGTTACTGATGAACTAATCCCAGCGAGCGGACACCAATGCAGAAGACACATAACACAGAGCAGCTGTATTACTTACAGCCCACCGGACTAGCCCCGCCAGACCAGCTAACGGCCAGGCAGTGACAAACCAAGGCAGGTAAACGCACCAGTTCTGTGGATTCCTGCAGTGAAGGCCCTGGCCAGGCTGCTACTGCTGCCAACTACAAGCCACCAACTAAACCAAGCAGCTGCACGGAAAACCAGAGAGCTCCCACGAGGAGCATTTCCCAGGAGACTCTCCTTCCATGCTACCTGGGAAGCTACGGGCATGCTGGGTGAGATGGACACTTTTTCCCCTCCAAAAAAGGGACCCTATTAAGCCCCTGAGGGATGAGAAATGAGAGCTAAGGGAGGGGGCAGCTTTCCTGGTGCCAGCAGAGATGCCCATCTCACCCAGCTCTGCCAGCACGGCCGCGGAGGCAGGATCAGGCAAGCAGATCCCCAGCAGGGTCCACATCCACAGAACAGGGCAAGTCTCACCCCGAAGAATAAATTTTAAGAAGGACAAGGATACACAACCACAATATAACAATATTTTAAAGACGTGAGAAGGCAGCATCCCCTCTCCCCACATGTGAGTACGTCAGTTTAAATAAAGCGGCTCTGGATGCTGGGCTGGGAGAGGTTAACAAGATTCCCCAGTGATCTGTCAACCCCCTCCCTGTTGGCTTGGATCAGCTTTTCAAGGACTGTGTCCAGAGGAGCATGGAGGGGCCTTGATCCAATTCAACGGCCACGGGTGAGCAGCAGCATGGGAACACCGCACTCGGAGAGGTCCTCAGGGAGCGTGGTATAAAGGGTCACCAGTGGGCCATGTTGGCCTTTTTTTTTTTGTTGAAGAGCTGCTTGTATTTTATTTATTTGCTTCAGAATTATTTTTTTTGTGGAGGTAAGCAGCTAATTGAGTTCAGGTTCTTCAGCTAATGAAGAAGTGAGCTGAATAATTAATTATTTGAAGATAAATTATTTATGGCCAGTTGTGATTCCAGTGTGGGAGCAGGGGGCTCGGAGGGTTATTTAGTTATTTTCATCTTAAAGAATAATGCATGTAAGCACCCCACCAACTCCTCCGAATCACAGCTGTGATGAGAGATGGGTGACTTGGGGGGGGGTACCAGCCCCTTTGCTTCCCAGGGGAATGGGAACAGCTTGTTTCAATGATTAGTCGCGTTCCAGTACAGAGCGTTATCCAAAGTGAGCTGGCGCTAGACCCATGTTTCCCCTTGGGCCTTCCTCCTGAAGCCACCCCAAAAATCCTCCCCAATTCCCACATTTACACATCACACAACAGAACCAGCCGATCAGTCCCGCTCGTTCTCACCTCTTGCTTTTCACACCCTGCTCCAGGCCTGACCTCGCAGCTTGTTCGAACAACTCACTTGACCTGCTTTCCTACCGGATAATGAGTCATTAGCCCCAGCGATAACGATGGTTATTACAGATAATGCTGATTGCAGCTAACAGACAGGTTTATCCTGGAACCCCCCTGCAGCTCGGACCCAGGGCACCGACTGTTTGGAAAGGGTCACCTGGGACTCCAGTTGTCCTTTGCTTGCTCCATGTTGAGGGGAGCCCCTGGGGCAGTTATCCATGCTGATGGCAGAGCCCTTTGATTACTCACCATTTTAAAGGATGATCTTTTGCCCTGTGCATGTACACATAAATAAATTGGCTTTTCTTGGTTCCCAGCAGCTAGCGACAGCAGCATTGTGCGGCCCTATCTGGTTGAACAGGGGGATCATTTAATCCCATTGCCACCACTGGGGCCTCTTCCGCTCAATATTTGCTCCCCCTGACCATGCCTCCTTTGCAGCACACCAGCAATTTTACCTTTTCCTCATCGAGACATTAAATGACATTGAACCTAGAAGAGAATCCATGGGAGATCCCAATGGAAACAAACATTCACTGATCCCTCAATAACTGCATTTTGAAAGTCATCAATGACCCACCCAGCAAATAAGGACCCTTTTAATTCTCTACAATACACTTGAAGGAAACAAAAGGCCAAATAATACTAAGCCAAAGGTCTTGGTGAAATCTTAATACACCCAAATCTTAACGCCCCATAGCCATGTGGATGCCTCCAGACCAGAGAGCTGACACAGACCTCCATTCAGTTTGACCTACCCTTCACCAAGCCATGCTGATCGCAAAGGTATTCCCAACGCCTGCTCCTTCACCAATAACATTTCTAATGGATTTTCCCATGACTTTACCTTAGGGTGACCCAAAGAGTTGCAGTAACACTGGGATCCCTCCAGCACTTGGGGCTCTCCCAGCTTTTGAAGATCTGGGTGGAGGAAGCAGCAGTTTGGTGAACTGCCTGGTTGCCTCCTTTAGGGCTCCACACTCAGGTTGACAAGCGTTAGATGCTCTCCAGGCTGCCGTGCAGCCTCCTGCATTACAAACAGTGGGTTTTACACGTCAGCCACCGTACTGCACGGCAAGTGTATCCCCCTGCCTCCTTTCTTCTGTATTTGGAATATCTATGGAGTGCCTCTACCTTTTACACTCTGCTATTTACAATTTTACCATCTGTCTCTAACAACAGAGCCATTTTTGACATGGAAATAAATTCTCTGCTTTATTTAAGTGCTTTCTTATTGTCTTTGACCCTTCTGGTCATTCATAGTCCATTAGTTTCTTTGATTTCTCCCAACTGCTACCTGTATTTTTAGGTAACGCACTCCTTTTTTTAGCATTCGCCAACATATTTGTCTGTTTTCTCCCTCCTCCCTACACCTGTGCGTTACTGAGGATGCAACAAAAAAAGCCCAGTTTCACAACACTTGGAGCATAACACATTGCTTACTGCCTTGTCCTGCCATCCTGGCAGACCCACACAGTCGGCAGGAGCTGCAATCAAATTACATTCACTCCTACTTCAGGCAACCATGGGTTTTCTTCCCCACCTTCTCCCTCCCCACCAATTAGTGTTCCTCTGTCAGTGGGGATGAGGTTTGCTAGCAGGCTGGGCTGCAGCGGGTGCAGGCACTGCACTATGAAGTCATCTATTATTTCAGTTCGGTTGGGGGCTGTTTTGTTCTTCAAGACAAAGTGTTCCCAAAGTCACCCCTCTTTCTACCCCCGACTCTTGAATCATCTCCCTAAAGCTCACAAACAGATGGTTAAGCAATTTATCCTGTTTGCCAGCAAAATCTCATGATGTTTAAGCAGGCTCTCATCCTTTCTCCAACTTTTCAGATCCTCAGGCTCCTGCAGGTCAGCACCTCTGTGCACCTACCATGGTCTTGCCCCTTGTCACCACCCCCTCCTGTTCTGCTGCCATGGGAGGGGGTTTAGCCCTTCCTTCTGATAAGCACAGGAGACATCCAGCCAATTCCAACTCATCCACACTTCTCCTTACAGCCAGACACGAAGAGCTACAGATGCTGTATTACCCTGGTCCTCATATTTAAGCAAATCAACGTTGCCCTTACGTGCCTCCTTTCTGTTTGAGTCTAGATCCTGAGGAGGACTCATATCTGCACATTGATAGCTCTGCTTAGTATAAATGCCTTTTATTAACTCAGAAGTTAATATTTCTACAAGTTAGAGGCCAAAACACCAGCATGTCAGCCAGCACCGTACAGGGAAGCAGCATGCTGAAGCTAGAACCTATAGCAGGGAATATTTATAATGTGCAGGACGCATGAAGAGGGCTGTCACACTATTTATTTACTGTCCATCACTGCTACTCAGAGGTGCATGCCCACAGTGCTTGTTCAAACCCCACATATATCCCTCATCTGGAGGCCCACGGGCCAATTGCTCCACCACTACTGCTCCAGCCCTGCTCCTGGGGGACCCCACCGCCCTTTTGGCCCCCATTTCCCTGCTCTGGGGCCAGGGAGTTTGCAGGTGGGTGCAGGAAGCCTGAGTCACTGTGTCAGCTGGCTTGGGAGATGCTGAAACACATTCAAGGTGGGTCAGGCAGGTTAGCATCAAGCCCTGTGCAGCTGTCACTAGTGAGGTCTATGGATGATATCTTCATATTCCCCCCATAATGCATTGACACCTCTCCACTCCACTGAAGTCCTTATCTGAGTCACCCTACACTCTTCCTAATCTATTTTCTCTGGGGACATTCAGTGATATCCCTTAACCACACAGCAGATAAGAGCAGCTGCTTAGAAACCACCCAAGGACTCCTGGGGTCTGGGGAGGGAGAAGTGCTGAGGTTTTGCACAGCTGCATCACATAGGCATCTGCAGATCACTGAGAAGCCACCCACACTCCTGACCCAGCCTACCACAAACCCAAAAGAGATGGGGCACACAAGAGCTTGCCTATGAGGACCATGACCACGAGTTTCCTTGCAGAGAGCAAAATAGGAAGCATCTAATGGTTAATGCTCCCATCGCTCGTTACAGAGACTGTGAGAGCTGGAAAGCAGCCATGCATTCAGAAGACATCCCAGGCAGATATCTGAGATGGGAAAGCAGGAGAAGGAAAGGCAGAGCTGGCAGGAGGCAGAGCAGAGAGAAGGGAGACAGTGGTGAGCAACAAGGGGTGGCCGCAGCAGCGCAGGGAAGGCAAGCGTGAGCATCCCATAAGGGATGCGGGCTCACGCAGTAGCAGCACTCCAGCAGCAAGGGCCAGTGATGAATTAACATCACCCAGCTCCCCAGGAAGGGGCTGTCAGCACCAGCCACTGAACCATTACTGCGCTGAAAGCACTTGACAGAAGGAGGGGAAAGAAAAGAGTATCGCTGGAGACAGAAGTGTGCAACACTTGTGCTTGCTCCTGCCAGCCCTCCTGGAGGGGACAAACACACTCTGGTCCAGCTCCCTCACCCCTGCAGCACAAGGGATGTGCCAGTCTGGGACTGGTCCTTCCATACCAGGAAGGGTACCTCAGATATCTTTTCTAGCAGGAGACTAACCTCCTTAACCCCTCAGATGCAACAGGAGCAGCTTCGGGACCAATAAAGTACCTGAATATCCCATCATTTCCTATGCCACTTCCTCACAATCCCACAAAGTATTTTCAGATGAAGAAGGCCCAGAGACTTTCCAAAGGTCTCAAGAAAGCTGGGATGGAGCAGAGCATGCATTGGGCTCCTCCAGTTTCGAGCCGAGAGCTTTGAGCTCTGGACAGCCCTTCCGGGGCTTCTGGATGTGAAAGCCACCAGTGACCCCACCAGGCCATTTGGGTACTGCAGTGCCTGCACACACCACCTTCTCTCCATCCCTGGCCCCAGTGAAGTGCTTAACCAAGCGAAGAAGAAAGTTAGCAGGTCTGATGGGGCTTTTTTTTGTCCTTTAAGTGATTGAAGTGCAGCTGAGAAAGAGGCACTTGAAAGCAACTTGAGTCTGGTTAAAGCTGGTTATCCATCTCGATTTGCATAATGATCATGCAAATGAAAGTTTGCATAATGTTTCTATGATCTACAATCACTGTAGGGTTTTATTGTGTGAAAAGACCACAGAAAAGATACTGAACAGCTGTCCAACCCCCTGACTGCGGCTCGGACACCACCGGGCACATGTGCCAGAGATGCTGATACTTCCCCCTCTCGCCCACAGCTTTCGGTCCCCCGCAGGGGCTGAGCCTGACTCTGCAACTGCCCTTGGGTGACTTCAGACTTCACGCTTCAGAAGGAGAAACAGGGCTGCAATTCGCTGCTTGGCATTAATTCCTCAACCGAAACCAGAGGCGATTTTGTGGCTGCCTTGTTGTGCATAGCCTGTGCTAAAACCACAAGCTCTTCTGCTCTTGCTTTTAAAGAGCCCTCCCAGTGAAAGTGATGCTTTGTGAGGCAGAGCCAGCCAAACCCTTCAAGAGGAGACCTCAGACTCAAGAACAGGTCTCCCCCACCACCCATCCATCATTCAGCTGTAAAAGACTTCAGTCAGGTGTTTGGGGTAATTAAACCAATGCCCACGGAACTGCTGAGAAACTCCTTCAGAACAGCTACCCTTCCCCCCTACCCCACAGCAGCACCCAAATTTCAGCCGGTCCAGACCCACTCCTTACCTGGTAGGACAGAGATGGCTCCTGGGGCTCCTCTTCTCCTAAATCCTCCATACACCATCCACACGCTGACCACCACGGGCCTCAGCACATCACACCCAGCATTGGGCTCTCTGCAAGGAACATCATCACACAGCTTTTTCAATGGCACGGCTCTGGTGGAAGCAAGCACAAAAGGCACCCATGGGGTCAAGGCTCCCCTATGGCAAGAGATGCAGCTTCTTCCACGAGGCAGGAGCATTGCAGCAGCAGATACCCCCATAGCACCCACCCCAGAGAAACCTAATTAAACAAAATTGCCCCCAAGCTACCCTAAATCAGTGAAGGAAAGGATAAAAAAAACCCAAACAAACCCACCCCACAAAAAAAAAACCTTTACAAACCTTTGCTATCCAGAAGGCCAGGAACAGAGCCACACCACCCAGGACCTCCCTTGACCACTGCCCAGGCTTTTACACCTGCTCACCCACCCAGCAGCCATTGCAAGGAAGGTGGACCATCTGGCTGATTGACAGCAGGTAGAGCCAATGAGTTGTATCATCTCCGCAGCCCTTGTGCCACCCTTGTAGTGGTGCTGGTGGCTGAGGGTGCCTTGGAGCATGTCACCAAGAGCTTTTCTCCACCCATTAGTGTCCCAGTCTAATGCAAAATCACTTGAAGGATGAGGTGAGGACTAGATTTATCCAGACCTTTGTCCTCCCCCGTTTTGCAAGAGGTCCCAGCACTAAGTTTGCTGTTGGGTCAATCTGTGGTGGCTCCATGGGACACTGGTTACCCTCATGGTCATCATCATGGTGGTCACCCTTGTAGATGCTTGATGGCACCGGCTCTGCAGCGGTGTCATGGGTCCCACAGCCCCTACCACTGACCAGGCTGAGGTCAAAGCTTGCTTCTGCGAGCTGGGGAGGTGCAAAACATGGCCCGGGTGGGAGGGTGGCTTCCTTCTCCTCCCTTGGTGGTTGGCACCACACAGCCCTCATGAAGCCCAGAAGAAGGGATCACCAAGCGCTGCCGTTTACATCAAGGAAAAGGTTGGATTTGACCCTGCAGCGCCACTTGTATTGCAGTTGCACCCGTGCAAATGCTTCTTTCCTGACCCCATATTTTGGACAGCAGCTCCAGCTGCAGTGCCACAGCTGTGGGCACGAGCGGCACCTTCCCCGCCATGTCCTTGCTCCAGCACAATAGCTAGGAGTGGGTTTATCTCCTTATACCTCAAGGTTACAAAAGCTATAGCAAATGCAGGGGGATGGCAAGCAGCATCCTGGAAAGAAACCAAAAAAAATGGCAAAAAAAAAAGCACAGCTCTTTAGTGATCAATCTGAAACCGCTGGGATGCAAACAGAAGCGCAATGTGCGTTGGCTCTGCTCTGCCTCAGCCTGAGCGGGACCTTCCCGGAAAGGCTGAGCGCTGCGTACATTTAGCAACAACAGCTTCTCAAGAGAAGTTGTGCAGCGGAGGAAGAGGAGAGGCTGATGGGCTCTCGGGGTCCCTCCCTGCTTCAGGCTTTCCTGCGGGAGACATATAGAGATATAAACAACACGGATCAAAGAGAGGAGTGGTGAGGAAAGGCTCCCCAGCTCTGGATTATATTTGGGTTCAAATCCCAACTCTAGTGAAAACTTAGTTGTTCAAACTATGTGGAGCAGCTTCAAAGGAGACCATGGGGACCCACCTGCGGCCGTTGGCTATGAGACCTCCCCGAGATGCCCTCGAGGCGGGTGCCTATGCTGGTCGCCCCTCCGGACGTTTCCCTGGCAGCCAGATCTGCGCCTACATCTCCCCTTCCCCAGCAGGTATCTGAGCAGACAGCGTGATGGATAGAGCTGTGGAGGGAATACCGCTACCACCGTGAGGATTAATACCCAGCAGAAAGCCATCACTCCCTTCAGTCCACGCTCAGGAGGCAACTGAAGCTTTGCTTTTCGTCAAGGATGTGATTCAGAACCCCAAACAACTAAAATCAGCTCAGTTCTGGGCTGCAGCTCCCTCCCTGGGCCGGCTCCTCGTCAGCAGTTTATGTGCCGGAGCGATACGTAGGGGTGTCAAATGCTGAGTGACACACTCGGGAGCTGGAAAACACGATAAAGAGGTGCTGCCACATTCAACGACGGGAAGCTGAGCCAAACGACAGCTGCTGTGGCGTGCACCTCCTCTGCTCTGTTCCCTCCTGCATCGTGGCTGCTTACCTGTGTGTAAATGGCTTTTTTAGTCTTTCATAATATATTTTGGCTTTCCCGGGGATGACAGGATCAGCTGACAGTGCATTCCCGTGCAGCCTGACCTCTGCTCATAGCATTTCGGGTGACAGCGATGGTTTAAGATGTGTGCAGATCCCCTAAACTCTCCTTACAAGCGGTCCCCATAACTGCAGTCGCAGACCTGTTACTCTCCATTGATTGGGGTGGGGTGGGACCTGACAGGAGGTCCCATGCACCAGCCAGCCCTGAGACAGCCTGGAGAGAGGTGACATTCTCAGCAGAATGAAAACTAGATGGTGATTTCTGTCCATGGTGTGAGAGAGGGGACCCAAAGCCAAGTAGGAGACCCCAAGACAAGCTAGGAGCTGGTTTGGGAGCCAGGAGGGCACTTACCTTTCCCTTCTGTTTCTTTTCTCTCTTATCTTCTGTTATGGGGTCTGTAGCTGTATCCGTAATGTGAACCACAACCACCCTTCTGCATCCCCCCGGTCCATGGGTACATGAACCTCACGTCAGCCTTTGTCACTCCTAATCAGGAATGCCACCAGGAGGGTCTGCAAAGCAGCTCAAGTGACCATGACTGTTCTGGGGATGGAGGACACAGGCAGAGGCACCTCCCCATGCCCAGGACAATCCCCATCTCCCTGCCAAGCCCCTGCTACCCTCCCAGCCTCTCCTCCCCACTCCCCCCAGCTCCGGGTGTCAAGGGGGACAAGACGCAACACTGAGACCTCTTTCCACCCCAATCGCTCCCAACCCACCAGGCTCCTGTTTGCACACTGAGCTCGGTTCCTCTCTCCTCCTACCAGCTGCATCTTCTGCCCGCCCACCATGGCAAAAGCCTCTCTTGCTTCAAAGCTGTGCAAACACGGCTGCTGAGCTCCCCAACTTTCCCTGACATCAAAAGCTTTACTTATTTATGTTTTGAACAGCACCATGAAGCCATTGGGATATGATAGATTTGTTTTTCCTAAGAAGAAGCCAGACCATGGGAGCCCGAGTATAAATTCCTCAGCCGGAATAGAAACCCAAGTGAAAGGAGGAGAAAGCTGGGGTTGGAGACATGAGCTTTCTTTCTCTGTCCTTGCTTTGTTTCATTTCCTTAATGGTGTCTTCAGCCTTGATCTGCTTAATGTTTCTGACTCTGAGTTTGCTGAGCTTACGAGAGGGAAACGGGTGACAGCTATCAGAGGTTAGGTTCAGCCAGTGGAAAATTGAGGTTCTCCATAAGATGTTTTATTCATATGCCTGAACCTGACACATGTGAGGCTGCTGTGGGGTGGATGGACCCTGTGGGGAGCTCTCACTGGGAACATGCTGGGAGGACGTGTTTTCTTCTACATGACTAGAAGGTGCATCTTGCTGGGCTGATCATAGCAAGGTGCCCTGGTGGCGAGAGGTTGTGCCAAAGAGCAGGATAAGTGGCCGGAGAGCTGTTGCTGGAACATCATGCAACAAAATTGAATTGCAAACTAGCTTGATTCCCTGTAAGACCACCCCAGGGAGGCACAGGGACCGTAAAGGGGATCGATTACATCCATCTCTTGGAAAGGATTCCTGGATCAATTCAGTTGCCTGCTGGTGAAGGCAACCAGGTCATGCAATTATCTCTTACATTAATGTACCGGCCTCTGTCTTAAAACTGTGTAGGTTGCTTTCCTCCTTAATTCCTTAAACCTTCTTTATGTCTCCTAATTTTGAGCTTAAATGCATTACTGCCTAGTTTCTAGTGAGTTTTCCTGTGCAAAGATAGTCCTTTAACCTAAAGAACTCTTCTTCCCTGACGTATTCTTAACCTCCTTTTTAACAGGCCAAGGAAGCCATTCTCTGTGTCTCCTCTCAACAAATGGGTGTTCCACTCCCTGCAGCAGCGGCAGAGTCCTCTCCTTCCCTTTCCCTGCTTGAATTTGCCTTCAGGAGAAGACCAGAAGAGCAAAGAGTATTGCAGATAAATCCCATCAGCAATTCAATCAGAGGCATTCATCCTCCCTTCTCTACACTGATGGTGCTTCCCCGCGCTGTCACTCATGCATTCCTAATATTTGTGCTGAGGTCAAGAACCAAATTACTCAATTGTCCTCAGGACCGATCTCCTGTAAGCCAGACACCACCACGGGCAGCACACCAAGCTGTCAGCTCCTCTTTAGCAACTTCCTTGTGCACTTTCCACTCTCCCATTAATCCCTGTCCTCATTAATAATTTCCCACAAGGCACTGTATCAGACACCTTACTGAAGCATGGAGAGAAAAGATCTACAGCATTTCCTCTGTCCGGCACCTAACATGAGATGAGCCTGACATCTCCTGTACTGCATTTCATGTCATTTTCTATTTAGCACTGTGTTTTTAATGACTCTCTCCTTCCAAATTTATACTAAAGCCTTGTATTCTCTGAGGGCTGGACTAATGTGCCTGAAGTTGCTCAGATCATTTATGTTTCCGTTTCTCAAACAGGGAGTGAAATCTGCGGCAGAGCTTGGGTCAGTAAGCATAAAACCTAGCACCACGTATTCTCCGCTGTGCCCGTGCCGTGGCTCGCAGGGAAGGTGGGGACTCCCCGCAGAGGCAGCTGCGCAGGCAGGGAAGGGTAAGGAAAGGGCTGTATTTGGGTCACACTGATCCACCGTCCTTTGCATCCTGGCTGTGACAGTGGCCAAGAGCAGATGCCTGGAGACCGCTCACAAGGAGAAGGAGGAATCTGCTCCTACTTCTTTCGCTTTCAGGGGGAAGAAAATCCTGACTCAGAAGTTGTCTCATCATTCTGGGGCTTACCCTCCCATGATAACCTTGTCCTCAGTTAATTTGCCTAATCACCTTTTGAACCCACTTACATTACACAGCGCATGGATGACGCCTGTGCTGGGAGGTGAATCTGGTGGAAGTCAGAACACGCTCGGGTGCGGGAAGTAGCTGAGCTAAGAAAGGGGTGGTTTTGCCCGGACACGGAGTCCATAGTGTGACTTGAACTGGCAGGATCCCTCTGAGCTCATCTTTAGTCAAGGAGAACAAACCCGCTGACAACAAGGCTGGGCTGGGATACAGAAACGCTCCAGGCACATTTCCTGGAAATCACAGGAAGGCTGTGGTGCAAACGCTGAAAAGGAGCTTTTGCACGGTGCTGGTGATGCGTATGAGCAGGACCTGCATTTCTAATACCACCTATAGAGCTCCTGGTGCAGCCGGGGTAGGTGCTGTACTGAATTTGCAGTACAAAACTATTGTTGATTGAGAACACTGCCATACAAACACCTTCTGTCTTTAGAAACGCTGCACAGTCCCACAAACCCAAGTTATTAAACATTTTCTAGCAGACGACTCCTTGTCCTTCAGGGAAATGGCTACAAATGACGGGGGTTGTTTAGGGTCAGAGAAATTCTCGCAGTCCTTTCATGCCCCTCATCTTTCCTTCCTCCCTCCTTCTTAATGCTGGTGAAAACATCCTCCCTTGATCCTCCTTGCTTGCAGCACTGTGAGATGAGCTCCTCGGTGCTTTGAGAAAGAAACTCCCTGACGGGCAGTATTGATTGTTTTGGAAAAGAAAAGGGAAAAAGAGGTTGGATGCGCTGGGGGCAGTCAGGTCTGGACATCAGGCACTGTCTCTCAGCTGTCTCTTCCCCGCCAGGGTGCCTGTAGGGGAGCAGAGGGGACACTTGGGAGGCTGTGGCACACCTCCACCCCGGTGCGATGCTCAGCCATCCCCACGACGATCGCCCAGTCCTTCCTGGGCTCCCAGCATCCCCCATGCTTCCAGCCCCAGGGAGGCGAAAGGCCACGGTTCACACTCAAGTGATGCATCCCAGATTGAGGGTGGCAGCGCTGTCACCCCCATGCTGTCACCCTCCCGTCCCTGGCAGCTGCCCAGCCGTGATGGCGAGCCCGAGTACCACTGCCCTGGGTGCGGGGAGAGCACAGAGGACCTGGCAGCCTTGGATCGACGGAGATGGGGTTTGACACCCTCTGGGGAGGCTGGAGGGAAGGGGACCAGGGGTGGGATGGAGCCAGCACATGAGGGGGCTCCCAGGGAGTCTCTGGGAGAGGAGACCCACGACCCTGCAGTGTGAGCACCCAGCGGGCTGCCAGCACCTAAAGGGGACCACGACATGAGCTAATGGGTGACCCCTTTCCCAGAGGAGACAGGTTGTCAAGTGCTGGACATGCTCTGAGTTATGTTGGAGGAGATTCCTGCTCGCTCCTCCATACACAGCAGAACCCAAGCCAGGCCCCAAGCAAATCTGGCTACATCCCATCCTACTTTGAAGAATTTCCGCTCTGGAAATGACAGCAAAGGCACCCAAACTGTCACCATCTCCCTTGTGCCCCACCGGTGGCAGGGTTAGCACAGCCTGCGCCTGGCGGGATTTGTCTGGGTGAAAGAACCATAGCCAAATCCCTCGGCATCTCCTACAGCCCCCTTGGCCTGCACCCTGCCCGGCCAGCTCCTGGCAAGAGGCCGTGGGGATTTTAGGAGAAGACAGCAGCATCCTCCTGGCTCACAGCCCCCTCTCCCATCTCCTGGGACCCTCAGGCACCCCAGAAAATGGGCTGGAGCATTTATTTGTCCTCTTTACTTTTCCCTCTGTCTGCTAAGTCTGTCTGCAAGACAAGAAAAATACCATTCTCTTCATCAAAATGTTCCCCCAAATGAACATTTTCTATCCGGTTCCAGTTTTTGTAATATATTCCTTTATTTTTTCTTGGTCTCCATAGGAAACTTTCCTCCAGCTTCTCTATTTGGTTTTATTTTATTTTAAATGGGAATCCCTTTTAATTAAGGGAAGAGGGAAAAGCCCTTCAGTCCCATTCAGCTCAAAGCAAATTGGTCCTTCTCTCTTTCGAGGAGACTCAAGATACAGTTTAGGGTTGGATTCATTTCACGAAGCGATCAGAAAATTTGAAGCAGCAGGATCAGCTCCATACCATATTTTCTCATTTCCCCTTGGCTCCCATTCCCCAAACTTTCAAGTCTCCAATCCATTAAAAAAAAAATTCCAATCACTTCAAAGAGCCAGCTTTTGCCCAAAAACAAACAAAAGCAAAAAACATTGTTGAAAACCTTCCAGCCCAGCACATAAAGCATCTCTTCCTCTCCCTGAATCTATCTTGCTCACGCCGGCTTTCTAGAAACAATACAAACTGATTGCGGAGTGGGCAATAATAATAACGTGCAACTGGAGCAGCAGAGAAATGACACCGCGCTCTCCGCTCAGAAGAGCCCATTTCATTCCCCCGCGGCCAATTCCCACTGCCCGACGTGGGAGCGCGGCGCTGGGGTGGGATGCGGTGCTCTACGGTGGGGCGATGGTTTGTGGTGTCAGGGCTTCGCCGCCATGGCTGGGTGCCGGGCTGGTGCGGTGGCGGTGCGGGTGCCGATGTGGCCGTAACCCGGCCGTACACCCCAAACCCAGCAGCCCCCGAAGTGGGGAGCGGGGGGTGGCGGGGCCAAGCGGGGCACCCGGCTTTTGCCTTGCTGCAGAATCCAGACTAATGCGTGGTGGTTGCTAAGTGCTCTTTGAGGAGATTAAGTGCCAGTAATTAATCTTTAGTGCTCAGATAACCAATTATCCAAGTGAGAGAAGCGGGCAACGTGCTGGATTCGGGGAAGCGGCACTGGCAAGTGGCTGTTGGGGAAGCTCGTGTGCCGGCGCTGGCAGAGGTCGGTCGCCCGACACCCAGCTGGGATGGTGACAGTCCTGCTGCGTCCCTCGGTCCTACCAAGGGCTGCATCCCCCAAGAGCATTGCAAGCACATGGGGGCAGGCGGACAAGGGAAAGGCAATTTTGACCTGGGAAGTAAACTGGGGCAGAGCTCAGGTTAAAATAACCTGAGGCAGAGCCAGGAGCTGAATTGCAATGTTCCCCCCCCCAAAACTGGCACTTTGCCGGCCGGATCCGCTCCCCAGGCCCGGCACTGCCGAGGGCTGCATCAGGGATGCAGGCGCCAGCCCTTATTAAAAGGCCTTTTCCATTTCTGATTTCTCTAATACAACTGAGTAAGAGTATTGACATGTCAGAATGGTCTTTTATTATGATCCATTTATGCCATTAATGTAATATCCTCCTCTTGGATTGCTTAGTTATGTATTAATATTGTAAGAAACTCGGCATTTCTTTTAGCTCTTCATTGTCTAAAATGAGTCCCAAACTCTCCGTGTGACAGGATTTTGATGGATGGTCATATTTTTAGCTGTGATCATGCCTTGATGCTCTGAAATTAGGGACATGTTTTTAAAATATTTTACCACATGCATTTATCTTACTTTTCTTAATCTCTGTCTTACCAGTTATCATTCTGCTTTTATTGTAGAATCATTAGTGCTTGTTATAAGTCTGATGTATGTCTATGGCGTCATTTATTTGCTGTTCTTAGCATAACAAGGGTTGGAAAAATAAAACATGAATATGGGAAAGTGATCAGTGGGTGTTTTACTTTTTTAATAAAGAACATTTCTAATGAGTTGCCTTGCTGAGGCTGCTGGGGCATCATTATATCCAGCCAGTCTGAAGAAAGATACTGAGGATTCAGGAAAGAGTTACAGGAACAAACCTGGAGAAAATGCTGCGCAGTGAGAGACCTGTTTGATTTGACCTGTTGAATTTATCAAAGACATCAAGAGCTGTAAGTCAAAGAGCCAAATACCCTCAGCAGGAGGAAATATTAAAGGGTTTATTAAATCTCACAGAAATGGGACTAAACAAAGCCACCACCTGGAAATTTAGTCCGGACGCTGCAGGTCAGAAGCTGCCAGCATACGGTTCTAACAGAGATCAGACTAAGGACTGATCCGGCATGCGCGACTCCGGGAGACCCGGGAGTTCTGCAGCCCTTGGCGGGATTTTCTCCGCAAGCCCCGGAGCGCGGGGCCAAGGGGGGCGGCTGGGGACGGCTGCGGGTATAGAGAATTTCCTCATTGCCAGCCCAGCAGCACCGAGTCCATCCCCATCGCTGTGCTCGGCTCGGAGCACACGGATGAGTTATTTGCTGCTTTATAGAATATGATACTAGTGAAGAGGTGCATTAGCCCCACACAAATTACTGGGCTTGGGAAAAATCTCCGGTTCGTGTTGTATGAGTCAACTCCTTCATTTAATGGTCTCAGCTGCCCTGAAAAGTGGATGAAATTACAACTGTTCTGCTCCCTATTGCAAGGGCGTTTACTCGTGTGAATCCGAGGGGTGTTTCCCTCTAGCTTTGTCAGCAGAAGTGAAGCCTTCGTCCCTGTGTGGAGTGAGGAGGAGCCGGCCGTGGACAGAGACTGCCTTCAAACCCAAATCCCAAATCTCGGCAGTCTCTGGTCCAGCCACGCAGTCCCCAGCTGATGCCTCCTTCTGCCCCCAGCTCCTGCCTTTGCCCATGCAAAAGAAAAGCAGAAAATGGATAAAAATGATGCTGATTATGGGGAAAGGATCAGTCCAAAACACGGGGACACGAAGCCACCCCTTCTCCACACTCACTGCCGAGGTAGCAGCAGCCGCTCCATTCAGCTGACGAGCGGGAGCCCTTCTCCTCCAGAAATTTGATGGATGATCCCAATTATATTCTTCCAGCACTGATTTAATGTAATGTTTTATTAATAGCAACAATCAGAGGAAAGCAAACAGCTTATTCTGCACACGCCATTCCCTTTCCGCTTTTACTTTCCCACGTTCATATATACTCCATCCAAGTCCCTGATGCCCCGGCATCGGGGGGGTCAGGAGGAGGGTGGGGAGAAAGGAGCAGACAATTCACTGAGCAGGGCAATAGCTCATTAGCATATTCTCGGCACAATTAACATGATTGTGACAGTATTTTCTTCACTCATTCTTTAAGGATTATTTGGAGGAAACTGCAAATTGCTGGTTTGTTTCCTTCGATGTTAAAGGACCATGTGAAAAGATGGGGGAAAATAATCTACAGGTTTGTATTACCTGTTTTAATACTCTTTCGTTACAGAAGGAGTGATGGGAGGAACATAATAAATCCATTAGAGTTGTCCCCGGCTGGCAGGGCATGGCACCGGCAGGGCTCAGTCCTGCGCTGGACTCTTTGCTCGTGGCCAACCTCTTTTCACCCCAGCCGAGCCTTTCTGCCCACACCTTCTGCCTTTCTCCTGCCGTTCTCCCTTCTCCCCCAGAGGAGAGGCTCCTGGCTGCCATTGCATCCCCCACCCCTGTGAGGGAGGCAGAGACGCGGGATTCCCTGGACTGTTAGCCCCAAGGTGCGGGGAGCAGTGATGGGGAAGGGGGGTATCCGCGATTCGGGAGCGAGCCGAGCTAGCAGCCTGCTTAAAACACCGCAGAGACCAAGGCATCCTCGTGTCAAACCTTGCCACGTGCCAATACTAAATCCAACCTTCAGCATCTTTCACTCTGAATCCTCCCTTCGTTAGCGGCTCTCCGTCATCTCCCTGTTTGCTTTTGTATTCGGAAGCCTGTTTGCGTATTTACTCATTCCATTGCTTGTTTTAATAGTAATACAAAGCCCCCTGGGCCAGCGGTGATAAACTCAGCGGACTCAAGCTTTCCTTAGTTTGTTATTCCAGTTTTTGCTCCTGGCTCAAACACGGAATTTAAAGTTCTTCTCAATCAAAAGTGCTCTATATTGTGGTTAAACGATTTCTTTTCCCCTCAGAGAATCATTAATCAGGCACATGATCTAACATCTCTTGCTCTTTCTCAATCTCTTTTGGTGAATTCTTAAAAGAGGGGGGCGGGAGGGAAGGAAAAGAGAGAGAAAGATTAAATGGAGCAGGTGTCACATTTATCTTATTTCCAGTGCAAATACAATCAACAAGTGCCAGGCTAAAACCAGACCCTAAACAAAACCTGCAAAATGTTCTCTAAATAAATGATTCTTGGCTCTCTTCTGTTTGTTTTTAATTTGCAGTCATCCTCCGAATACTTCTGCCAAGCAAAAACTGCTTCAGGAATGAGCTCATGGGAGCCGACTCCATGGGGGGAGGTTTTTGCTGCCGGGGTGCCCTGCAATGCCCCATCTGCGTCCCCTTCTCAAATCACTGCCCTGCACAGCCCTCGTCCCAAGCCAGCCCAGCATCCCTTCCTAAAACACAACTCTGAGGATGCACAAAGCTGAACTTTACCGTTAAAACCTCTACTCAGCGCTGGCTCTCCACCAGCAGAGAGAGGGAGGTATCTCCAGATGCAAATCCTAAAATAAATCCTATTTTAGCATTTTTTTTCTTTTTAATAGGATTTATTCTAGGATTTGGAGCCTCCTCACTCTCCGTGCCCACTTCATAAGGCGGCTGTGGCTGGACTCTGCGCTTTTCAGTGGCTGCTGCTGGGTGCTCTCCCCTGCACCCCAACACTGGCCTGTGAACCCCCTTCTCTGTTGACCCCACTGACTTTTTCAGCCAGCAAAGAGCAGCTGAAAAACCTCTGGGTCGCACCCTGCTGAAAGGGGAGATATTTGGGCTGGGAGATTAAGAGAAGGCTTAAATACACGGATGCTGTGCCAGGGTGTTGGGACCCACAGGGGTTTAGCGGTGTAGACCATTTCCAGGGCTCCTGGGGGATGCGGGGAGTCCTCCGTACGTGGGAGCGAGCGCGGTGTCTCCCTGTAAATCCCCTTTAACCTGCTGCTGTGGGAAAACGTGGCTCATCCAGCACGTGGGGCCCGAGCTGTGCACCCATGGCTGGGAGCAGAACGACAGCTCAGGGAATTCTGAGCACAAACATCAGAGTGATTTCCTTAGTCCTCATTAGAAACTCCAGATGTACCCCACGAAAAAGAAAAAAAAAAAAAAAAAAAGGTTGTTTTTCAATTGAAAATTGGAGATTTTAACAAAGAGAGCCTTTTACAAAAATTTTCTACTTTCTATGGAAGGGATAAAGAAAAAAAAATTCAAAACACATTAACAGTTAAAGAAAACCATAAAAACTCTTCCCTGAGTCAAAATATTTGACTCAGTGCTATAAATTGAAACAGAAATGGCTTGTGTAGCTTTTTCTCCATCTTGGACCACTGCAGTGCCCCACGGGTGTTGCTGTTTGCACCTGATAACCACATTTTCTTCCCCTTGTCCAGTTCCCAGGCCAGGCTTCCTCTGCTGTGACCCACTGCTCTTTTATCTCTCTCTCTAATCCACCATAATGCATCATTTGATCGGATAAAAGCCTTGCCTCTCTCTACAGAGCTTGCCATGCCTCTGCCTCGACCCCTTGCAGCTCCAGCACTGTTTCAAGGGCTCTCTGCTCCCCTTGGAGCTTCGGCGTGATGCGTCCCCGGGGACAGCCGGGTCCTGCTGGAGACTCTGCTACGGGACCTGCCATGCCCCGGGCCTCCAGCCAGCACACAGATGTGGGGTAACCCCGAGCCTGGTCTATCAGCTAAGCAGCTGGATGCCTGAGTGTATTTTAAGGAGGCAGTGAGTGGTCCCCGGTAAGCCAAGGCTACAAAGCTGGCACGAGTCTTGGGGAAATGTGCTCATTTTGCCTCTGTTTTCTTTAAGGACTTACTAGGGCAGTGTGTGATCTCATACAGCAAAGTGCCATCCCCTATAGCATGACGCTTTGCCCTCTTGGCTGCATTTATATTAAATAACTCAGCCACCCGCAGTGCAGAGGAGCAGAGAGGATCTCCTGCTCTACCCAGTCTTGCTGCAGGCAAAGACATTCACAAAGATGAGTTTCTGGGAAATGTGTGTGTGGGGGGAAGGCCCTGCTCGGACCAACCGGGGACACCTCCACCCAGTGCAGCCAACCGAGGGACGAGCCCTCCCCACTTCCTCTTGCTGCTGCCGGGTCTGCTGTAAGACGGAGAGAGAGGCCAAGCCCAAGGGTGGGCATCACCCCCAGCCCTGGCCCTTTTGTGTCCTTGGCAGCGCCCTCAGGGTGGGCACCGGCCCTTGGAGTCCAGGAGCAAGAAGATTGCATTTTCTATCCCGAGGACTGCATTTCCCATCCCCGGGAATGTTTTTGCCGTCCCCATGGCACAGCCCAGTGATACAGCCCAGCGCAGCCGGCGCCGGCCTCTCGAACCAAGGCAGAGCACGGTGAGCTACAGCGGCATTAAAATGATTTCATTCTAGCTGCAGGATACGAAGTGAATTTCCAGGAAACCTCTCAGAGGAGAAAAACAATGCCCCCAGACAACACATAACTTAAAAACAACATGCTCCTTGACGTGGGCAGAAGCAGCGAGCGCGGCGGATGGGGCGGCACATCACTGACGAGCCACACCAGTTACCTACAGCCAGCGGCAGGACGGAGGGTGCGGGAGGCAGGCGGGCAGGGGGCAGCCCCACTCCCCCCAGCCAGATTTGGATGCCCGGGCTGGGGCAGGGCTCATGGCATACGCCGGGGGACAGCTCGCCTCGGCCATGCCGGAACCATTGCATTACCAGGCAGCCCGCGGCTGTGCCGAGCAGCGAGGACACGAGGCTCCAGCTCTGGATTAGATCACTTAGGGACCAGATTCATTACTGGACCCTGGCTGCTCTGATAGTGCAAAACAGCCATAAATCCCCCCGCCCCCCGAAGGATTGCTCTCGGCTGGTTTGCTCTGCATCAGGTGGAGCAGAGCAGGAGACTAGTCCTGCACTTTCCCTGTTTCCTCATGACACGCTGCGTCCCGAGAAATTTGGCCCCAAAGGAAGCCAAGCCAGGGGAGCGTGGCAGTGCTGATGCGAAGGTAAGGCTGGCTACAGCGACACGGGCTGAATTTCAGGCTTTAGGAAAAAAACCCTTCCCCCAGCCAAAGCTGAAACACCGGGTTTCCATTTATAATTGCAACGTACTGTGCGAATCAATGCAAATAGCCGGTCTGTTTGCAGTCGCAAGAGGAGGCTTTTGTTCCGCCCCAAGACTGGAAATTTCTGTTAAGCTTATTTTAATGTTGGAAACAACCAGATGTTGCAGGAGACAGAAAACCCAGCTTGTGTGCAAGCCCCGGCCCTGGTGCCATGTACATCCATCGCAGCTGCCCCGCGGCAGCTCCGGGTCTCTGGGCTCACCGGGAGCAGCTTGTCCTGTTCAGCGCCGGAGGTCCCGGGGTCAGTCGTGTCCTGCTTCCCAGATGGTGGCTGTCACATGTCACCGAATTACATGGGCAGGAGCACAGGGACCGACCAGGGCTCAGCAAGGCTGAGCAAGGGCTCAGAAAGGTTTTTGTGCACTTTGTGTCACTAAAACTACATAGAATTCAACCTGGTCAGCTCCCCTTCCTGGCATTCACCGCCCCGGTACCTTGACACGTGGGACTGCAATAATTTGTGACAGGGACAATATAACCAGGCTGCTGCGGATGCTGTCGCCGGAGCTGCCCCCCCCCCCCCCAGGTGTTGCTTTTAAGGTTCAATGGCAGCCGAACCAGCTGCTGCCGTGTTTTATTCATGCACCTTGTCTGGGGATGTAGGTTTCTGGCCAAAAGCAGGGAAAAAATTAAAAGGAAAAAGGTGCCAAAGCCCAGACGCAGCATCCTTGGCTGTGGCTTTACTGGCTTCTGGGCTGTGGCCAGGGGATTTCCGGGCTGCCCTTCCCTGGGCTATAGGGTGGCAACCGAGTGGTTTCCATATCTCTCCCTGCTCCACGCTCTACTTTTGCTTCTGTATCACATTCACTGATTTTAAAACCACTGCTGCTCCTGGTGAGCCACAGCTTGTAAACCACGGCTCCTTCTGCGTGGCCCTGCTCACCCACGGTGACCTGAGCGCGGCCGCAGCACGCGGCCGCAGGCCTCCCGGGCCCCCCTGTGGTGCTTTAGGCTGCAAACACAAAATTCCTATCTGGGGATTTTGTTTTCAGTTGAAAGCGTCTGATATAAGGCAGGCGCTGAGCTGGGCATGGTGGGTTATCGAGCGCAGGCACGTGCTTCATGCTCCAGGGCACGGCGTGAGGGCACACAGGAGCGTGCAAAGCCTGCCCTGGGGGCTGCCGAAGGTGCTCAGCTTGGGTTGGTCTGGACCACTGTGCCCCTCAGGAGGGCTTTTTGATGTTGGTTGTCTCCAGGCTAAGCCAGGGCTGAGCGCAGCAGTTCAGCAGGGCTGGGGAGGGCAGTGGTGGATGATCACCCGTCTCATGCTCAAGTCTGCTCCCCATGTTTTTGGGCTGTCACCTTCCCCTGAGACACCCGCAAGGGGTATGGACCTGAATTTGGTAGCAGAGAGGATCAAGCTGATGGCAGGTGAGAACATGCAACTCATTCCAGCAATGCATGACACAAAGGGAACGGAAGAGGGAAAAGGGCCATTGATGCCCTAAGTGCATTATTGATTCAGCTGACGCAGCAGATCTACACAGCCCATAAAGTATATGATTGCATTTATAGTTATGTTCTTTCTAAGCAAGAGGCAAAGCGGAGATTAATCACGTGAAGGAGGAAGAAGAGGAGGAGGGGAGCATGGGAACCCTAAATCCTGGGGAGCTAATAAAAGCAAGCAGGGAAGAAACCCTGCTCCACCACCATCATCACTTCCATCCCATTAGCTCCCGCGGGTCTGGGGGTGCCCACAGGACCCCCTCCTGAATCCACATCCCTTTTAAATGCTTCCTTCCCTTTTCCTTCCATTCTCCCTTCCTTTCCATCCTTCTGTCCTCCCATCTATTGCCGCAGGTAAACACGGGCCATCCCATCCTGCTTGAGGAGGGAGTTGAGACCTGGTCCCCGCTCTCTTTCCCTTCCCGGGGCTGGGGGAGCTGTGTAGGTGCAGTGGAAAAGCCCCCGATTTATTCTGCGAAGGCTGACAGCCCTCTCCTGCCCAGCCCTGCCTTTCCTCACACACACGGGCTCAGAGACCAGCCCGGATGTTAAACGCAATTCTTGGTGGGTGATTTGGGGGTATATTTACTGGATATGGTCAGGATACAACCCCCCCAAGAGCAGCACATTCCGGCTTTGCCTCCAGCTAGCTGGGCAGACGGTCGGGAAGGGCTCAGCCCTGCTGCAGCCTCCAGCCCTCATTAAAGCTCTCCCGAAGAGCCGGTTTCCAAAGCCAAATGTTCCTTGCAGGGGGAGGGAAGGACTTAATAGGAGAGGCGGCAGGAGGAACTAAAGTGCTTTTATTGCAAAGGATGTTAATTGCTTGATGAACTCTTGTCGTACAGCGTGGCTGGGAAGCAGCCGTGTCCCGGAGGAGATGTGTTTGTCCCCACATGCTGTCTGAGCTGCAGAGGAGATGTTTGGGGGGCACAAATGCACAAGGCCACTTGCCTGCACGTCAAAATGCTGTAGTGTTACAGTTTGAGAAACCCATAACAATTTATTGTCATTTAGACAATCATTCCATCACTCAATGACCCCCTCCCCACACGAGAAGGGGGAATCGGGAAAAATCAAGGAAACCCAGGGGTTGAAATATAAACACATTTAATAGAATAAGGCTAGGTGATCAGCTTTAATAACACTAAAGACCAATATTGATCCCGATACCAATATAAAATATACACGGATTATACTCAGCCAACTATACCAGTAGGAAGCTGTGCACTCCCAGCAGTGGGCAGTAAATGTGGGACACTGTGAGCGCTGCGGGTCCAGGAGGAAGGGAAGGGCTCAAGGGTCTGGCACCAGGGCAAGAAGTTCTCAGAATGGCAGCCATCAAGGGAGACAGAGCACCTCGCAGCAAACTTTCTAATTTATATTGAATGTGACACTCATGGTATGAAGTAATCCTGTTGGCCAGCTTGGGTCAAGTGCCCGGGTCTCGCTCCTCCTCATCCCTGCACCCGGCGAGCTCAAAACCACTGAGGCCTTGAAACCTGCACACCATAGCTGGCTAGAAAGTAAATATTTTCACAAATTCAGACACTTGAGTCTTCTAAAAGTGCAGTCTTCCCAAGTATTAGAAGAGAAATGAGTCCTGTGTTGCTCAAACCAGGACATGTATTTACCCATGTCAGCCCTGCACGTGAGAGCCGAGCACCGCCGGTTCGCTCGCGGTTTACCCACACACCGTGAAGACTCAGATGGGAGTTACTCTGTGCCGGCTGAGCGGTGGCCACCAGGGCTGAGCTCCCTTTTCCCACGCTGCAGCCCTGTAAGTGTTCTGGGAGCACAAACCAACCCTCATTAGGATAACACGAGCAATTCTATTAAGTTCTGAGCAAGGTGATGCCCAGCCGGATGCAGGGGAGAGAAGAAAGCTTAACGCGCATGGGGTAACAGGAGGGGGAGCCTGGGGTGGAGCACACATACTGTAAAGCTAAATTTGGCAGGCTGTGCCCAGGCAGCAAGGTGTGGGCTGGAGAACCACGCCGCAACGACTGGGGATGTGGTCAGCCCTCCCCAAAACTGCCTTCGCCTTCGCAGCCCTCACCGGCTGCACATCAGCCCCGCAAACAGAGGCAGGGACGCTTCGACCCCAGCCCCAGGAAGGCTGGCGGATAGGGAGGTTTCCCAGAATCAGTTCCCCGCATGGCCAAACCCCCGTGAGCTCTTCCCAGCTGTTTGTGGAAGAGCTGCTGCAGCCACTAACAGCGGGCGGGTTTGGAGGAGAGCGCGGTGCGGCGGTTCCCCACACGTGTGAGAACAACATTCCTCTGACCGCTGATAGCTCAACAGCAGAGTTATAGACAGCCACGTGCGGAAGCTGTGAAGGGTGTGAAAGCAACAGAATGAAAGAATTATGTAGAAAATAAAGGTAGTTACAGTTGCTTCAAAACATTTTCGCAGCTAGGGCTCAGGGCTTTTAATCAACTTTTTTTTTTTTTTATTGCAGGTTCTCCTTTCTGCCAAACATTTGCAGAGGGGAAAAGAAACTAAAAGAAAAAGAGAAAAACAGTTTTAGCTGACAATCTGTTGCTTGCAAAGCCACGAAAAGCACCCCGAGAAAGACGAGCACGTGTTATAAAAAAGGAAAAGGATTTCGTGCATCCTCTATGCTGAAAAGTTTTTTTAGGCCCTTTGCCTCATGAGACCTCCCATGTCCCTAACACGCTCTGAGCCATTAAAGAAGGCTGTTTCAGCCCACACCAGACTCATCCCAGACTCCCTGCATGCTCCTGAAAGCCTGGCTCAGCCCTCCTCTCTCCTGGAAGTTTATTCTGGTTTTCCGAGGCCACAGTCCTTTGCTCCCCGTGGGCTCGGGTTGGGGCTGCTCCCCCAAGGAGCTCTGCTCCAACGCCACACCGTTCCCTGCCCAGCATTGCTCCCAGGGCTACTAAAAACTGTTCTGCAAAAACTTGTTTTCAACTTAAACGCTGCCTGCTTGCTCGGCACCAGGAGCCGGGGAGCAATGCGGCTGCCTCAAAAGTCATTGCCGCAGGAGGACCTGCATCCTCCCCATCGGTGAAATCTGCATCCCTCCCCATTCACCTCTCCTGTTCTTGCTTGTGAAGGTTGGTGATTTCTACCTTTTGCCCTGCACCGCAGGGCTACAAATCAGACTTCTCATCCCGCCTGAGGCAGGGATGCCCATGGAGCCCCGTGACACCCGGAGAAGTGCACTTGGGACAACCGTGCTACAGAAAGACTTGTGGTAAGGCTGGTAGAAGAGACAACGTTGGGTCGTCTTCAGTGGAGGAGGACTGAGAAGCCTCAACACATCCTTTACTCAGTTTTACTAGGCCAGAAAGCCAGGCATGAGCCTAAGTATGTGGGAGTCCCCTCCCTAAGGCCACATGCGCAGAAAAGTAAAGATAAAGATATATATATGTGCTTGTCAAGCTAATCGAGGCTGGGAGAAAGGAGAGCCGTGCCAGCCTTCCACCGCTCCACCATGCAGGGAAGGAGAATTAGAGGGGCAATGAGGAGAGAAACGGAGAGAAACATCCTCTAAAGCTTGTTTTTAAGACATCCCTTCCACCCTAGGGCTTGTTTTAACGGCCCATGCTGCACACTAGATACGTCCCCTTTTATTTACGATGATTATTACGGGCTGCTGCAGGGTCCCCTGGGTCCCAGAGAGGCAGCGCTGGCTGCTATTAAGGCATTTTGTCTTTCTTTAAAATCACATAAAGACCTTCCGCATGCTCCTCCCGCTGGGCAATAAAAAGCGAAAGACAATCCACGGCTGAGCTGGCTGCTCTCTAACTGGATGGGCAAAGCGCCTCGTTAGGCACAATAAAGTGCTCTCCTTAACCCCGGGCCATCTGCGGAGGCCAGGGCAATCAGGCCAAGGTGGAAGGAGGTGGCTGGAGGGAAGGGCTGGGAGCAGCGGCCACTGGCACGCACGAGCGGAGCAAGCGGGAGCGGAGCATGCACTGGGCAGAGCCGGCAGCAGCAGCATTAACGCATCTCGGGCCGTATCCCCATCCTGGAGCAAAAAGCGGGCAGCCTCCACTCGCCCGGTCCCCAGCACGAGCACCCCAGTGCCAGCCCCAGGCTTGGCTTTGCTCCCCGGGGACAGGAGTGGAGAGCACGTCCAAGCCAGCCAAAGAGGTATTTTGGAAAATTAATCAGTCCAATTGAAATGTGATTGATTGAGGATTGAAAGCCACAATCCAGCAAGTCCTGGAAAATGTAATAGTCTAAAACCCTATTAATTTTTCATGTTCTTTCTGTTTTGATTTTTTTTTTCTTCCCCTTTCCCTTGCGGAGGTGGCTTCGTGCCAAGATGTTTATGTGTAAACAGTTCAGCTCTCTCCCACCTGACTCAGTGCAGCGAGTGCAGGAGGCTTTGGAGACAGTGAGACCCCACGGCCCCAGCGCTCTCAGTGGAGCCGGGATTTCCATCCTTTGCCTGCTCCCCCCAGAAACCCATTCGCCAAAATGCACCGACAAGGAGAAAACGGAGGGGAAGAACCTCATGGCGCTGAGCTTGCCCGCTCAGGCTGACCCCAAACCTGGAACCACAGAATCACAGGATCCCAGAATGGTCAGGGTTGGAAGGGACCTCTGGAGCTCCCCCAGTCCCACCCCCTGCCAGAGCAGGGTCACCTCCAGCAGTGGCACAGATGGCGTCCAGGCGGGTTTGGGATGGCTCCAGAGTGGGAGACTCCCCCCCCTCTCTGGGCAGCTGTGCCACTGCTCTGCCACCCGCACAGGGAAGAAGTCCCTCCTCATGTTAAGATGGAACTTCCTATGGTCAAGTTTGTGCCCATTCCCTCTTGTCCTGTCACTGGGCACCACTGAAAAAAGACTGTTCTCATCCCCCTGGCACCCTCCCCTTAAGTATTTATAAGTATTGATGAGAGTATGTGTTGTGACAGATACAGTAACACGCATAAGCACACACATCCCCTCCGGTCAATGAGCAGCCACGGTGCCACCGTGACTTTCAGAGCTGGACAATGAAGAGGAGCAACATGAACATCAGGCTCAGCGCTGGCATCTCCTTCAATCTGAAGATTGTCCTCTAACGTGGTCAATAAATCACTGCTCTGAAACGATGGGTAATTTTAATGTCCAGAAAGTCAGCCATAATCCTGAATGCAGCACAGCAACCATTTTGTGCAGCAAGGAAACCTAGATGCCACACATGGAGGGAGCCCAAAGCCAGAGACATGGTGTAGCTGCTCGTTTGAGGTTTGGTCCAAAGCTACCTGTCAAGCATTTTGTCAGTGGACTGGCTGTGTAATTAGCAATTGATGTGAGCATAAGTTGCAAGCTGCGCTGTTAGTATGAAAATATTTCTGTTTTCAACAGATCTATTTTGATTTTTGGTTCCAAAGTGAAAATGTCTCTTATTTACTCAACATTTGTTGTTGGCCTGTATTTTTGGTTGGGGTGTTTTTTTGACACAGTGTCAACATTTCTCAAGTGGGGAAAAAACCAACATAGTTTAGTTTAAAAAAAAAAAAAGACCAATTTTCTGCCAGCAGCATCCATGGAAATGTTTCAAATAGGCCTCTGATGAAGTAATCTGAACATATGCCATCAGACCCAAGATCTGACCTCTTCCAATAGCCCTTGTTGGACTGCTTCCCTGGGGAAATGAGGTTGTAAAATCACACCTTCTCTGTGTCTATTTGTCATCTTTCCACCATCAAACTTTGGCATACCTGGGCAGATTTCAAGCACAGATGGGATGAGATCGTGGAGATAATTGGGTTGTGACAATCTTCTCAAAAATCGCAGTCCAGATTCAATTATATTTAGTTTTCTAACTGAAGAAAAGGTGGTAGGTAGCGGGGCTTTGGCTCTTTCTAGACACAAAAGAATCTCAGGTGGATGAAAGTACTTAAAATTTCCCAGCTGTTGGATAACCATCAGTTGGAGTTTGCACCTTTCTGGCCTGCAAGTCAACCAATGTACTCAGATGTACTTTGAGCAGGAGCAACCCTTTTATTCTGCCTCATCTAAAGCGCTCTGCCTACCATGTCCGTGGAGTCACCCTTGGGACAGCATTTCCCACAGTAGCTTGCCACACGTGTCCTCTGCCAGGCCAGCCTCGTAAACTCAATGAAATGTGAATAAAACAAGTGATCGATCTTTATCTGAAGGCCAGAACACTGCGCTCTGCCAGGTTTTCCGTTGTATTTTTTCCTGTGTGTCCGTGGGGCCAGGTTTCACAGTGGTGCTACGTCACGCTGTGTTTTTCTTGGGAACTCTTGCTGTTCCAGGCATTTTGGCCACAAGACGGATCAAACCTAGCTGCGGCCTTAGGGCCCCTGTGTGTTCACCACTGTGCTGGGTCGCTCCAGCCTTTATTAGGACCGTTTATTTATGTCCTGCTTTGCCCCGAGAGCCTTTCTGGAGTGTCTTTGCTATCTCTGGCAGCTTCTGTTAAATCCGGAAGACAAAGCATTAGTTCTCTCCACGAGGGTTTTTTATTTTTAATAAAACTTGCTTGTGCTCTTCCCCGAGGGACTTGTTGAAGTTGTGAAAGTCAAAGATAAAATGTTCTAGCTGCTGTTTCCTGGAGAGTGATGCTATGTTTTCTCATGAAACTCCTTTAATGAACATCTGTAAAGGGCAGAGACAGGACCGAGGCACAATCTGTGGTCCAAATACCTCTGAACCCTGGAAGTGTTGGCAGCCAGATCCAAGTCCATTCTTTCCAGCTTTTCTTCCGAAATGGTTCCTAATAGGCTGAAAGAAAACTTGAACGGGAACAACTTCAACGTGGGAGAAAAACCAAAGCCCTTTTTCCTTCCCAGCCTATGCCTTCCAGCTCCCTGCAGATCTCAGGACTTTCATGGGGCCAGATGAAGAGGTTCAGTCCCGTTGGAGGGACAAGCTGATGGTGCAGAGGCTGTAAAGGTAATTTCAACACCACGCAAGAGGCAGGTTCCCTGAATCAGGACCTACCGTGCTATAAAACAATACTATCTGCAGGAGAAGGCCAGGGGCTGCTTAGCTCTTGGTTACTCATCAAGGCTAATGAGCTGATACACGTGTTGGGCTAACAAGGCTGCAGTTTTGCTGGTCCGGGTGTGAGCAGTTGCTCAGGGGGCTCTGCCCTGCGCCGCACCATGCGAGACGGAGGGAGATGCTTACAGACCGGGCTCTGGCACAGACCATTTTGACAGGGAGGAAAATGTATTTCATCCTCATCAAATCCTTGGCAGGAAATGTTGATTTGACACCAACAGGAAAAAAAAATAAAAAATAAAAAGGAAGCACTGTTTTCTTTCAGATGGTTTGAAATCTCAGTGTTTTCTGGGCTGGAAGTTGACCTCTTATTTTTTTAACTCTCGTTTGCTACTGGGACTAAGCAACACCCCAGTTAAATACCTTTCTACCAGCATACATGAGTGCACACCATGGGTAGCAGGGCTGATATTGTTTGGGCACGAAAGTCGTATTCCCCAGTGCCTGGGGTGGTATGGGGACATGCCCCTGTGATGGGGGCTGGCCATGGTGCCATGGGGATGCCGTGCCAAGAGGCAGAGGAGCTGCCAGCGATGCTAACCTCTGCAAGAGAGCAGGATGTTTTGCACCCAGATCTTTCCCACGGGTACACCCCATCTCATCGGCTGGTCCTTGGAGAGCCGGCTGCACGCAGTGCCTCCAGCAGGAAGACGGAGCCCTCAGCCAGGCCGTGCCTCCACAAGAGTCTCCCAATGCCCCCCGTGCCCTCGACGTCTTGGATTTGCCTGCCAACCAGGGCTGGAGGATGAAAAAAGGGAAATATTGGTGTTCTGAAATGCAACAGAACATCACTACGTCACTACAATCTCCCTTCGTCATGCCCTGGGTGCCGACACTTGCCAAAGGAGCCTGGCCCAGAGGAGGGGTGCATGTGCGCAGCGTCACTGCCTAGGGACACTACCCTGCCCACTGAGGGTACATCAGCAACTGGCTGACCCCAAACCACTCATTCTTGGGGAGGAGGGCTTATAATGAAAAAAAATAATCACATTTTCTGTCAAAAACAGTACTTTACACACAGACATAAGCTTAAATCCAGCTCCAGTTTTCTACTGTAGGAGAAGTTTTGGTCAGAGCTTTCATCTGCCCCACTCCAAACTCCATACAGGCTCCAGCCCTAAACTCTAACCCTACCAGGACTTCCCATTCAGCTTTGAACAAGTTTCTCCTCATTCTAGGAGCCAGTGCAAAGGGCGGGCGGAGAAATGGCTTTCTTGGCACCCAGATCTCTTTTCTGATTATTATTCTGGTCATTCGCCCTCCTTCTCTCTCAATCTTGAGGAAGGAGCAGTGATTTTGTGAGTTGGAATTTGGATGTATTCCCAGCTCCTTTTTTCCCCCCCTCCTGTTAATTAAAACTAATAAATCTGCTCAACAGAGTTTGCAGAGCAAAGGGACAAGGTACAGTTATCTTGACACAGCAAGGCCATCTCGCTCGTTTCCCCACACCTTTTATTTATTTAATTTATTCATGTATTTATTCAGTTCTTGAGCCTGTTCCAGAAATATGCTGCTGATCTGAATTTCTCGTCTATGCTACGTGCAGGCTCTTTGCCTTTCTTTCACAAGGAAGCAGTCCCACAGGAGCTGCAAATAATCAACAATTATCATGGCATGCATCCCTAGACATAATTACAGACAATCCAGAGTAACCTGGAAACAAAGGGAGTCCATGTTGTACAAGACCTACTCGGTCTTTTCCTCCTCACATGCCCTGTACCTGCAAAGGGAGATCAAACCCCAAGTTTTGGGGTGCAGGGGGATTAGTGCACTGTTCAGTCCTTTGCACTGATTTGGGGGATGCAGCAGGAAAAGTCAAAAAAAGGGATCAGCCCCCCCCCCCCGACTCGGGTGTTTAGTGCCATCTGAGATGTTGCACAACCCCCGTGGCATCCCCGGCCACCCTAGAGAGCCAGGTCGTGCCTGCCAGCCCCGGGAAGGTACCGGGTCCCAAAGGGCTCTGGGTACCTACGAACTATCCCCTGTGTCCTTTTCCAGCATGGTAAATACGTCCTGCAGAGGAACAGAAGTGGCCTCCGAATTAGGCGCCCTGTCCGAGATGGGACAGGCAGGATTTTTTTGGAGATGCTGCCCGTCCCCAGCTTTGCAGCCAGGTCCTCCTAGCCCACGGGGAGCGGGTGGTGGTTCCTCCTCCCTGGCATCGTGCTGCTGCCGGAGGGGAGAGCCAAGGAGAAGGGTGACCCACGGGTGCTGCGGGGACCCTGGTTGACTTTCAAAGGCAGAAGTTTGTGCAAAATGGCTTTGCTCTGAAGTCTTGTGGTCTCCTCCTCCTCGCCGGGAGGAAGGCAGCACTGGTAGCTATAGCAACTAGACCTCCTTCGCTCCAGCCGCCAAACTTCGCCCAGTCGGGCTTGGGCGAAGAAATGAAGAGGGACGGGAGAATGCAAATGACCTGCAATCCCTGCAAACCCTTCCAATCAATATTATATTAATTTTAAACCATGGGAGTTAGGCGAGACGTGTGTAAGGATAAAGGAGCGAATCCCAGGCAGCATGGACGATGCAAAAAAAGCAAAGGGAAAGGCGCGAGATAAAAAACCAAGATGACGATCCACCCCCCCTAGCCTCCAAGCAGGCTCAGAAGAGGCCGTACTAGTGTCATCCAGAGGGTAACAGCTTTAATTAGTGCTTTAAGTACCCTCCACAACAGACTTTGTTCTCTCGAAGCTCTTGGGAAATGGCTACGCCGCAGTGGTTGAGGCAAAGCACCGTCCTTCCCTCGCTCTTCCCCCACTCTGGCACATCAGCACGATGCAGCAGCGGAGTATCAGTCACCTCTGAAATGGTGCTGTGCCCTTTCCGTGCGTAAAGCAGAGCTGTGGGTGGAACAGCGGCAGCCAAAGAGTCGCGAACGTCAGCCTTCGCGGCTGTGTTTGCCAGTGCAATGCTCCATGTTCACCTGCCCCAACAACAATCACTGCAGTGAAATTTGAGTCCAGCAAAACGGTGGCCAGTTACAGGACAGGACATCCAGGTTCCCCGTTCCATGGTCCCTGCACCTTCCCATCCCCTGCCCTGCCCCAGCACTGGGGCTTTTCTACTCCATCTTTGTCCCTCTCCTCTGCACAGGATTTCTCGTGGCTGTCGTTCCCACCTCTTTGGCTTTCTGATGGCTGTTCAAACAACCCCGCAGTCTCTTTTAGCCCCTTTCTCCCCGCCTGGGTGAATTCCCTTTTCCTGCTTTGCAGATGGGGAAACATAGGCAGGGGACAAGGGGCTTGCTCAAAGTCATCCATTGACGACCAGCGGTAGGTGCAGGAATTGACACCGGGACCCTGAGCCAGAGTAAAACCCCAGGTAGGCTGCACAGCCTGGAGGTTTCTCCTATGAAATGATTCTTTTTTTTTTCCTATTTCATATGGCTTTTCAACCAAAACTCAAGGAACACAAATGGAAACTTTGACTTCTGGAAGAAAAGTTATCATCTTCTTTGCACCGAACCCCCTGACTCAGCTGTCCAATGAAAATCTCCAATCCACTAAAAGCGCTTAAGTGTTGATTTTAGAAAGTTGATCGCTGCTTTTTGGAAACAATGACTTTTTAGAGAAAGCTGTTTATACAGATAACCGCCATCCTTCTCTCACTTGAAGCGGCAGCTGTTGTGGGAGACAGCTGAAATGGCAAACACGCTCTCGCTCAATCCATCACCCAGACACAAGGGAAGAAGAGCTACTTAAGTTAAAGGACAATGTTTGCATAAGGGGAGCTAGGCCACAAATCAATTCACACTGGAAGTCAGGAGAAGGGTTTAACCAGAGCGGCGGGCTCCTGGAATGATCTTCTGATGGGACCAGGGAATAAGAAATATCACCTTTTGTTAAGATGGAGCTAAAACAGGTGAGCCAGTTCATTCAGCATCGCACGTGATGGCTCTGACTTTGACTTAAGCAAAGCAGAAAGATCTGATTTCATATTTCTGTTTCATGCCAGAGGTCTGCGGGCAGCTAGAGCTCTACCTAATGATCCGTGCTGTATGGAAAGAAACTTAAAGAACATTCGCTATTGAATTTCCATAGTCTTCCCCATCCTATTTGCATTTAAAACTAGCTTTCAGATGCTGTGCGTGGGACAAGACACATTTCTGCTCAATACCCATCCAATTTTCCCCGTTGCGGATTCAGGCTGGCAGCACCGATTGCTATCGATACAGATGGAGTTGCGTGAGAATCCAGAGTTTTCTGGCCCAGAGAAATCTTACAGGGAAATAGCTGCAGCGGTACTGAATGCTCTGGTTGAGCCAACACATAGCAGAGCGAGGATGGTGTTTCTGATTACTGAGAAACAAAATTATGAGAATCTGGGGGGTTGAATCTTTTCCCTTTCTTAAATGGGGACAAAAAACCCAATTTCTGGCCCAACCATTAATAGTTATTCCAAAGAGAATTGATCTAAAGTAGCAAGAAACATTTTGCTTCAGCTATTTCAAAGCATTATTCTTCAACCTTTGCAGCCTTGTTATTAAAATGCTTCTATTTTTTTAGAAGAAATTGATTTACATTTTAAAACAGCAGAAAAAGTCACTTTGAATTTCAAAAAAAAAAAATCCCATTTGAAAATGTCAGAGCGGCTGAAGAGGGAAAGCTATCGACAGACAATGCTGAGAAGGCTTAAAGCCTCTTTCAGTTTAGTCTTTACTAAACAGATCAACTGTGAGTTGGTGTCTGACACAATTAACACTGAGGAGTAAGATATCAGGCTAGGAAGGGACAGAAGAGTTTCAAGCGTACTTAGCCAAGCAGGCATTTCCGAATCGGCTGCGCTGTGCCAGCTCCATCCCCGGGCGCATCGAGAACCACGGAACGTGATTTTGGAGCCAACACGGCGATATTTGAGAAGATGACGATGCAAAAATGTGGAAAAGGGCAGACGCAACACCTGCCTTTTCGAAAGGGGAGGGAGACGAATGAGTTTACCTCTAATTTTCAGAAACATACTGAGAGCAAACAAAGCCTACGCGAGCACCTGGAAGAACACAGGAAAATGAATAAAAGCCAACATGAATTTGTAAAGACCAAATTGGGTCAAACCAATCTAATTTCCTCCAATGAGAGGGTGGCAGGGCTGGTGCTGGGGGAAGATGCAGGAGATGTCATCTGTCTTTACTTCAGGAAGGCTTTTCATGCTGTCTCCCATGACATTCTCATCAGCACGCTGGGAAACGGCTCTATATTGCAATTTGGCTGTACCTAGGGAAGGATTATCAATAGTTCCCCGTCAGAAAGGAAGAATGCATCTAACAAGGGTCTCTCTTGATATCGTATGATTCAATATTTCAATTAACCTCCCGGATGCCGGAAGAGGGGAGATGTTTATTAGATCTGCAGAGGGTTCACCCCAGGAAAGACTACTCGCACTCCGGAGGACACGAAACTAAATTCAGATCAGACTTGAGACCCAGCGACGGGAAACTGGAGAAAGGGCCTGATATATCCTATAAAGCTGATGAAATTCAGAGAGGACCAGTGCACAGCTCGATGGCGAGTCGCTCACACAAACACCAGATGGGCTACAACGCGCTGGGCAGCAGCTCGGCGGAAAAAGATCCAGGGCTCTATTTGATGAGAAGTGGAACAGACTGTGGCAATAAAAGGCAAAGGGTTGACTGCAGCGTCGTCTTAGAAATGGCTCAGAAAAAGCCTTCTCTGGACAGGGGAGCGAAATACAGAAGTTCTCTGGGGCTTTCTGTCCTCGTTTCTGTTCAATGGTTTGGGTCCAGCAAAGGAACTTTGGCTGCCACTGCGTTTGGTTTAAATACACGGGTATTTCCGCCAGGAAGTTTCCAATTTTCTTTCTTCTTTCTGCAGAGCATGATTTCCATTCCACGTGCGACACTGCCTCCCTGGCTCTTTTGATCGTTCATGTGGAGCCAGGGATTAATATCATTTCGACACCATTTTCAGAAAAATCAGCAAATTGCATTTGTGTCTCACTGGAGGATACAGGCTCCAGAGCAGGCTTCTCCTTCGGGGAGACGTGGAGTGATGGGGCCACTCCGACGGGCTGCGACCAGAAACCTGCCAGGAGAAGGAAGATTCACAGTCTCTCAGATCTCAGTGACGGCTCTATCCTTTAGCAACTCTGCTGTAAACATACGCCGAGCAATAACTGTGCGTGCACAAAAAAAAGGCTGTTGCTAATAGATTGTACTGCTTGTTGCTACTCTACTAAGAATGTCCTGCTAATTTTTTGTTTTCAGCAAATTTTCCACTTGAAATATGAGAGCGGAAATGAAGCCGTGAGCTGCATCAATAAAGACAGGCAGAGCTGCTGCTTTGCCTTCGGCTCTGCGGCACCGGCGGGGACGGGAGCTCGGAGCCTGTTGGCGTCGCCTGCATGGGTCCTGCAGGACCCCGTGCCACAGCTCGGACCTAAAATGATCTTACCCCTGGCAAACTCTACCCGGAGCCTCGTCTCAGACTGCAACAACCACGAAAAAGGAAAGATGAGGTTGGGAATTGTCAGACCAACTCACTCAGCCTTGCAGAAAGTAGGGCTTGTTCCTGGTGGCCTTGCAAATATTAAAAAAAAACAACAAATAAACAACAAAATAAGACCAACCAAACCAATACAGTCCAAGCCTTAGAAATAAGGAATGTTGCTGCCGGTCTTGGGAGACAAGAGCTTCTTTGGAGAGAGAAAGAAAGACGATAACCAAGCAAGCACTGCCATTTCTGGTGGCTTCGTGGCTGAGCTTCAAGGTCAAACTGACAAAGGCTATTTGTTTCCCTCAAAAGCCAAACTTTTTGTCTCTAAAATGCACCTTCCTCCAGCCGTATTTCACACAAAGCCACTGTCCTCGTGCGGTCAGCCGCAAAGCAAGGCGAGGAGGACCCAGACAGCAGAGCCGCATCAAACTGTGCCGCCATTCAGCAGCACCCAGCAAGGAGATTTAAAGGCTATTGTGGAGAAATCCTTTAAATCCATCCGTGTAGTGTAGGAACAAGAAAGGCAAATGGGTAACTGGGAAGCATTTTGACGCTGGGAAGGAATACAAATCAGAAGGGCTGCTGGAGCTTTACTGTACAACTCTTCATGTGTTGTTGCCAAAATCCCTGAATCCTGCCATTTTCAATTGACTAAATTATCTAGGAAATAGCAGCAGGGGCAGCTCTCAGCTCCTGTGTTCAGGGGATGCTCGTGCCTACCTGCTCACCCGGCCTCTGCACATAAAGCCCCTTCACTTGGTAGGGCAGAGGAGCCAGCCGGCCCTGCGCCCCCCTTCTGCTGCAGACACCCCGACTGGCCCCGAGCACAGCGGGGCTGGAGTTTGGGGTGCAGTGGGGGCCCTGGGGTTGGCCGGTACCTCCAAAAGAAACCCAGCAAGGTTGTGCATAGCAAAATACACCGATCAAGGGGGAAAGGACACGGGGGTCGTGCAACCCAGTTGCTGTCGGAGGTAGCTCTGGAGGGTGGGAGACAGCTACTACTCCCCTTTTGGGGAATTGCCAAAAACTGCTCAAGCCCTAAATCTGGGAAGGCACAGGGGGCTGGGGGAGCGTGCACAGGGGGCTGGGGGAGTGTGCACAGGGGGCTGGGGGAGTGTGCACGGGGGCATGGGAGAGCATGTACGGGTATCTGCGTGAGTACGCACCAGCGGCTGCTGATGGAGAAGGAGCAAGCGAGAGGCAGAGCCTGGAAGTGTTTAAACATGCAAACACACAAACCCTCTTAACAATCAGCGCGGATGGAAATATTGATGGTTGCATTAAAAGTAAATATATTTTTAATTAAATCATTTTCCCCTTCTCCATTCAAGGGGCGTGAAAGCACTCATAAAATTAAACTGCTGCTTGAATTTCTCTCTCTCTCTCTCCTCTGACACACACCAAGACTACGATTTCCCCCTCTGCCCTCCCACCATCACCACCACCCCACAGTACCACCAGCTTTCGGCTCTTTAACCCCTTCTTGGCATCCCAGAAAACATCAAGGTTAAAGCAGAGCAGCTGATTCTCTCCCCCCTTCTCCTCCTTTCCCTCAGTCCCAGCTCAGGCACAGCTCTGAAGGGCTCATTAATCAAAAGGCAATTAATTCCCCATCATGGGGGCAAATAACAGATACAGACGTTCAATAGCCGCCTTTTTCCACGCTCGAGTGTTTCTCTGATTCCTGCAAACTAAAATAGAAAGAAGCCAAAGCAAAAGAAACACCAAATGATTAAACGGTTCATTAACATCCTGCAAAGGGGGGGAGACCACGGCTTATTTATCTCTGTCGCCAAAGAGACAAATAGTTCAGAGGTGTCAAAACGGTGGCCAAATGCAGGGTACAAATCGGGGTGCGGGATGGTGAGGTCCCCTTGCCCCAGAGGGTCTTGTAAGCATGAAACGTCTACAAAACAGGACTGTTTCCCCCCAGAATGCGGGAATAAAAATCCCTTCTTCTTCTTTCCTTCCTTGGCCTCCAGGCTTTGAGACGGGATGCTGCTCAGTACGGGACGCAGCTCAGTACAGGACACTGCTCAGTCTTTCTCCATCTCGCCCTAATACCGGATCCCCGCTCTGCGCCCAGCACGTGGCCCCGATCTCTGTGAGGACCATTACACATCACACCAACAACCCAATACCCTTAAAATATAACTAATGAACAAGTTCATGATGTGGAACAGAAGCTATTGCTCTTTTTAATTTCGTTGCTGAGGAGTCAAGAAGTGACTAAGAGTTTTGATACATAAAACCCTAGGTTCGCTCAACCCTTGTGTCTAAATCAATTAGCCAACGATCACTGCCTATAGAAAAATTAAGAGTAAACTATTATATTAGTTATTTAATCACTAAACTTACAAAAAACGAGGCACACGATTCAAATGCTCAGTTGGTATCATTAATCATAGTTTGCAGCAGAAAATAATTTTATATTATTAAAGCAATTACCATGTAATCATTTATGTTAGCAAAAATTCATTAATCTTTATTCATTATTCAATCAGATCGCATTATTTTACTCTATTCCATCTAACTTGCCATTTCACAGTGGTGCAAAAAAAAAAGGGGGGAAAAAGTGAAAAAAGGAACTTTTTATAATACTAAACCATAAGGCTCAGCAGAAATTACTTCTAAATATAATTAATGTAGAGGCATTATGTCTGCAGGAGGGACAGCACAAACGATGTCCTCTCCACAGCATTTATTTGCTATTTCTCTATACCTCGGGCTGCGATTCCCAAGGGTTCAGCGCTCACAACTTGGAGCAGGGTATTTTTTTTTCCCCCTCCCTTTTATTTAGTCACCTGAATAAATTGCCAGATTGCGTGTTCAGAAACCAGCAGCTCTCGTTGTGAGCCTGATGGGCAGATTAGCAGAAAAATTCAGCTGCATCGAAAGCGGGAGAGGAAAGTGTGGTGCTCCCCATTGCAAACCTGATGGAAAGCCTTCCAGCCCTCCCACCCCACCTGCCCACCGGGACGTGCAGGCAACTGGCAGCTCTGCTCGTGGTTTGCAACCTCAGGGTTCGGGGTCTGACAGCCAGAACTAAGCCTCCCCCAAGAAAATCAAAGCTGCAGAGGAAGCTGAGCTCTGCCAATCTGGGTCAGGCTCTTATCTGCTGGCAAGCAAAAAGAAATTGGCCTGACTTCTCTTTTTTTTTTTTTTTTTTTTTTTTTTTTTTTATCTTCTGAGATGAGTGAAACTGCAGTGCTCATTATTATCGTTATTTTACTTTAATAGTCAAAGAGGTTACCGAAGATCTTTTGATTTTATATCCATGAATTTATCTTGATAGTTTTTCCTCCATGGAAAAAAAAAAGGAGGAAAAAAAAAAGCCAGCTTCTCCCAGGAGACGGCTGTTCTGGGCTCCTTAGCATGCCATTTACAAACCGGGTGGCTAAATCCTGTTTTGGTTGGTGAACAGGTTTTCCTCTAGTCCTTCTCCCCAGGGAAACACAAATTTGTCTTCAAAACGTCACTGCAAAGTAGGACAGCAACACGAATGCTACTTTGCTGCTAAGGGGGCGTAAGCACTTTGCGCAAGGTAGTTGAGGGGGCATGCGATGGATCCAGGAATACGGCCTTGGTCTCTAGTTTACCTCCTCCCTCGGCATGCTCTGCAGTCAGGTCTCCTCTAATATCAGGGACAATTAAATGTCCCCTCAGCCCCAGGGGCCATGCTCGGTGCCGTATGGGTTTGGGCACTCGCCGTCCCCTGCAGCAGCACCAGGTCGGTGCTCAAGCTCCCGTCCTCTGCCTCCGAGCTGCTTTTTATGCCAGGTGGACGCAGTTGAAGACAGAGTGACATCTCTATCAAAACCCCCTTCATAGTCTTTGTGCCATAATTCTGGCTCGCATCCTGCCTTTCTGTGGTCTTCCTGAGTTATCCGGGATTTCCTGGGAGTTTCAGCTCTCCCCCTGCTGCAGCCCAGGGACTGGCCTGGCTCTCGGCACCCAGTGTGCTCAGCTCCCGCGGGTGATTCACATGTTTCTGGCCGTGGGGAGGGCACGCAGCCCCCTGGGACCTTGCCGGGCAGCGATAT
The DNA here is from genome assembly GCA_017639485.1 of Pluvialis apricaria. Lineage (NCBI taxonomy): Eukaryota > Metazoa > Chordata > Aves > Charadriiformes > Charadriidae > Pluvialis > Pluvialis apricaria. The sequence goes on from CM030024.1 coordinate 7,361,713, forward strand.
CTCAGTCACCTCGGAGGAAGGATAGGGGCAGAGCTGTTTATCAAGTGAACAGAGTGCTTAGGAAGACCAACCTGGGGACATTTATTTGAGTGCCTTTCAGAGCCGAGCAGGGCAAAGGAGTCAGTCCTAAGGAGTGCAGAAGAAAGAGAAGGATGAAGAAAAGCATAGCCATGGCAAAACACAGTCATTTCCAGGGCTCCCTGGAAGATCTCAGTGCTATCCCTCTCCAGAGATGGGATCTCCACCCTTCTTTTAGTCTTTTTCCCCACGGACACAGAATTGCTGCTCCTGCTTCCTTGCCATGTTACTCCAGGTATGCATCACTGTGATATGAAACTGGAGCAAGAGGAGGGTTATCTGGTCCCAGTGTTTCCATTTTCCCTATTGCTGTTCATCCCCAGCGATGCCAGGGAAACTCAGCCAGCTCTCCCCAGTGTATGTTGGCAGAGCACTATAGGGTCAATAAAAATGACCCATTCAGCCCGTAGAGGGATTGACTCACACCACCCCAAAAAGTCATGATTTGGATTTACGAGGCAGGAGAAGCAGCTTTGCTGGATGCGAGAGGCATTTCAGTCTCAAAGTAAATAATAAAAAAAGAGCAATATTGTTTTCCTTTGGAGCATGTAACAGGTTGTCATGGGGAAGGCGTGTGGGCTTTTTTGCAAAGGGAGCATCGCTGATGACCTTTGGATAGCGTTTGCTCAGAGCCAGCTGCTGCATTCAGCACATCCCTGGGCTTTGTGAATCCACAGCCTCACAGCTACGTCTGCTTTGAGCGAAATGCTGCTCGGCCCTGTCATCCCTCTTGCTTCAAAACCCGACTGTCAGATCTGCATCTCCACGCTTCTTCCAGAAGCCAGAGGAAATCTCTAATATGCCATCCTCAAGAGCTGGGGCTAGTGCTTGATATTGCACAAAAGTCACCGAGTCCCTGGAAAAACGTCCTCTTCGGACAAGAAGTGTAATAAGCAACCGGAATTTGCCCCAAATTGAGTCTGTAAGAACCTATAACATGGCTCCTAAACACGTAACTGAGCTGAAGCACTACACCTGCAAGCCTGCGCTACAGCAGCGGTACCTGTAACTGCGGCACTGAGCCGCGCTTTGCTTGATGGATAAAGCAGAGGATCAACAGCTCGTGTTTCTTTCCCAGTTTTGGCAATGATCCACCTGATGATTTCAGGGCTTTAACTACTTATTCCTTCCGTTTCTGGGGAAACTCCAGGAGATAAAGGCTTACACCCGGCCTCCGCCCAGTGCTTGGAGATAGGAGGGTGGGATGTACAGTTTAGACGTGCCGGGAAACGGCTCCGTTCGCAGGCAGTTCCCCTGCATGTCGCCCTGTGGCCAAGCAGAAATTTCCTGCACATTTCCTAAGAAATGGAGCCGTCTCTAGGACACGCTCCCGGCGCACCTCAGGAGGGAACAGAGACTTTTGCGGCCGTCAGGCATGGATGTTGCTCGGCATGAGGTTGAGTCGGGTTTTGAGGCTGAGGCGGGAGGTCTGACTGCGATCGCATCTCCCACCCATTTTGCAGGCTTGGTTTAGTGCATCTGTGGTATGCTCGGGAAGCAGCTTAAAGAGATTTTGATAGCATTGCTGGGAGAAAATGAACCTGTTAATGCTGCTATTTGCTGCAAAAAGGATTCACGCCCAGAACACTTTCTCACAGCAATGATCATTTTTAGCTGTGAGAATGAATTAGCCTTCCACTGAAAAGCTATTTGCATGGGAAAGAGGTCAGCTAGGAGCAGCAAAGTGATTATTTGGGGGTAAGGCCCTGTCCCAGCCTTGAGGAGACTGCGGGTTTAATTCTCGTTTTTAACTCTCAATTTCCAGCTACCCTCTGCACCCTCGAAACCTCTTTGTCCCCAGCTCTAATGATGAGGGGCAGCGCTCAGCGCAGAAGGGCGCAGGGGCATCACGAGGGCTTCAAACATACCTGCAGATAACCTGCTGCTCCCATCTTGCTAATAAAAGCTCTGGGTTTATTCTGGCAGGATTGGTTCATTTAATCATCTTCAGGTTGCCGAGTTTGCTTACAGCAATTTAATGACAAATAGCGTGAGATCAATGTAACTAACACCAGGCACTCGCTCATCGGCAGCCCCTCGTCTGATCCCAAGAACCCGTGCACCCAGTCCTGCCTTGCAGGTTGATTCGCCCGGGTCCAAACAAGGGCCACGATCTGTCTGACTCCTCTGGTAGGAGTTAATTGCAGGCAACGTTACAACAGGAAATAGGCCAAAAAGATAATTATCCCTCTGGCCCTGGTTCTGAGCATACCAATCAGCCCCCGCCTCGGCAGGCCACTGGGAACGGGGCTGGTTTGGGCTCCAGGGAATAGCGCACAGGATCTGCCTGACAGGGCTTTATCACATTTCGGCCCCAGCGATGGTCACGCAGATGCTGGTGCTCGCTCCACTCATCCAACCCTCCTGTCCCCGCGCTGGGCTCCTTCACGGCTTTTCATCAGAGCGTGGGTTCACCCAAGACAAGGTGAGCCTTTGTAAGGCAGGAGTTGGCATCTGATCCCAACGGGACAAGAGTCCAGGAGAGTTATTGTCCCGTCCACTGCCCAAATCCTGACCCGGCGCCAGAAGCAGCATCCAAGGCCAACTCCTCCAGGCTGGGCGTGACGAAATGCAGGTCCTCATTGCCTCTTCATTGCTCTAGGAGCCCCTGTTGGGTGGTAAGCAAACTTTTCTCAACCGCACCATTTATTTCCTTCTCCAACTTCCTGTGTTACTAATTATCTGAAAGAGATTGATAAACCCGCCAGTTGCCGTTCTGGTTACAGGTCACTTACCGCGGTAATAAGAAGTGCAGAAATCAATAGCCATAAATAGCGGTTGGGAATCAAATTCCCTGAACAGTACTTTAAGTGAGGAGAAGGTTTAATTATGCCATTGTCTGGCTTACTTTTGCCCTGGAGGAGCAGGACAGAGCTGAGGGGATGCGAGAGGCAACGTGCTCCCAGAATTCAGCTGGTTCTTTATTTTTGGGCCAAGGCTGGAGAAGCCCATAGGTAAGGAGGGACATTGAGGACTGAGAGTCTTCCAAAAGCAGCACAGCTTCACACCACGTTTAGCTGCAGGCAGGATTTTAACACTGCCTGTGCAATCCAGAGTGAAAGCTGTGTGTGATTAAAAAACAGGCTGGTGGCAGCCAAACGGGAACAGGTGGAAGGCATGCAAAGAAGTAAATCGACATTTTTTAAAGCAAACAAGGGTTTAGACATGGTACTGACTCAGCTATGCACTGAGCTCTGGGATGGTCCACCTGAGGACGGTCCACAGCTTTTGGATGCAGCACGAGGGTGGCTGTTTGCTCTCGCAGGGGTTTGGGATGATGAAGTTGAAGGCACGTGCATGAGCAGCTCCCATGGCCCAGATGTGCGGTTCCACAAGGAGCGGGAATGACTGCTGGGTAGGTTGAAGAAGGAAAATGGCAGTGTTACTTTTTTATTACAGTTAGTGATAAACTACTAATTTGCATGTTTAGCAAATCTTGCATACTTTTGCAAGTTTGCAAAGTGCAAGGCTTTGCTATATCCAGATAACTACGGCCTTTTTGGAAGAGGCACATTGGTCAAATACTTGTACCCAGCCCTAACGCTAGGGGCAGTGAGCGAAGTTTTCCACAGAAGTCAGACTTTTCTGTGTATAGAAATCTGTCTCAAACCAACTCTAAAGTGCCTTCTCTTCCTGGTGGAATGAGGTCTAGAGATGGTGGCACACTCCAGCTCACACGGGACTTCTTAAGGTATGGTGGGAAATAAATTCCAAAATCTCCCCAGTCCGCTAACCCAGCTGCACTTAGCTGCTTTCCTGCGCTTCCAGAGGAGCCAAGTGCTGCAGGACCATGGTGTGCCAGGTCTCCCTAACCCTCTCCGCCCCTGGAAGGCTGGTGGACCCTCCAAGCAGAGCGCAGCTGCCAGGCTGGAATGGGAAACCATCCAGCCCATTCCCCACCACTGTCTCCCAAACAGCGTGACTCCAGCTGGAACAAGGAAGAGTTGCACCCCAGGAAAAAATATTGGAGAAAAAGCCAAGGAAGATTGGCAGCCTTCGCGTTTCAGAGATTGGCTTTCCCTCCAACATCTGCTCCCACACCTGGACCCAGACTGGGGCTTGGGCAGCCCTGTTCTGGTGCCGAAGGGACCCGGCTTCTCCTGTTCGCTGCACGGGGCTGCTGCTGCAGCAAAGCGATGCCCTGGCACCAGCCTAGCAGCAGAACGTTTCCTCCATGCTGTGCCGGCTACACTGCTCACACACAGGACTTAGAATATATCCACTGCAGCAAAACGGACAGGAACACTGCAAGCAAAGTGGGGAAATGCACCCAGACCACCTCCTGCGCCCTTTGCTCCAGGCTAACTCCTGAGCCTCTGCCCTGGGTCAGCAGCTCCTTCCCTCAGGGCTGGGTGCTCTACTCAGCTCAGTTTTCCCCCTGCTGCTGCCTCCCCAGGTCCCTAAACTGCTTTGTTCCCCCCAGAATTGCCCTGGCATTGCACCCGTCTGTCTGTCTCCTCCCTCGCAGTGCCCGCTCTGCTTGTGGCTGCTCCCAGAACCGCTCCTGGAGAGCCCCACTGTACTTCTCCAGCTATCAGGGTATAAATATGGTATGAGATAAATATTGTCACGGCACATTACCCTGGTCCTTCCTCACCAATACACGCTGCAGACAGAGTTATGCATCTATTTATATGTGTGTATATATCTAATTATACTATATAAACTATATATTCAACTCTCTATTGTGTATATTTAATATAAATGCCAGCTAATTGCCCTCAGTAAATATATATGGGGATTAACCATATTGAAATTAAATTTATTGGTAATCCCCTTGAAAATAAACACACAAAATAAAATAAACACATAAAATAAAAGCAGAGGACATCACAGTTTTTATGTCTGGTTCTTTTCACCGTATACAAGGCTGGGGCTTTGCCACGCAAGAGCACTGAGGACTCCAATACTTTTTCCAAAGACCCCCCTGGCAGCCATCAGCTCATATTGACGGTGGTTGCAGCCGCAAGAGCCCGCGATGTTCCCGGCCCTTGGTTTGAGCCTCGTGTGCGGCGGGAGGAAGGTTTTGGCTGGCCCCGCTCTGCCCGCCGCAGCTCACTAACGTGGCCGACAGCTGGTCCGGCAGATTGGCGATGGGCTCCGGTGCTTTCCAGCCCGAGGTCACCGCCTCGAATACGGCCCCGATCGGCAGTGACGGAAAGTCATTACGGCCGAGCAGATGTTTGATAGCATGCGCGAAATGGGCTGGGGGGGCTCGGGCCAGCTCTGGCGTGCAGGTGGCCATGGTGCAAATCAGCATCCATGCGGGCAGACCCTGTTAACCCCATTAGCCAAGTGGGCAAGGACGGCCGCCTGGCACCACACCGAGCCCGCACCGAGGACAAGCAATGGGGTCTCTCTTGGCGTCAATAAAATCCTCTCTGTAGGAGGCACAGTTCAGCTCTCACATCTCTTTTTCCACCCCAGAAAGAGGTGCCACTTGGTGGCTCTGTTATTTGGTGGGATATCTTGTGCTCGGGGTCCACGGGGATTTGCACAAGTTAGCACAAGGACACTTGCTCTGAGCAATGCTGGCGCAGGCTACTGTGGGGACCAGGGTGGTTTTTAGACTCCATTATCAGAGGTTTTAAAGAAGAGGGTAGGCAAGCTTCTGCTAGGATTGATTTATGCCAAAATGGTCTTGTACAAGAGGTTATACAGCAGTCATAGCGTGCAAAAGGAGTTACACAGGGCCCAAATCAGTCACTGACAACTGGGCTATATGGAGAGTTCCCCCATCTGATGCCTCAGATCTTCCCCTGCTCTCTTTTTGGCTTCAGCAGACAACCCCTGACAATGCTAAAATCTGCTGTTAAACCGTTTTGCAACATTATCTGTCTATGCAGCCCTCCCGGCTGCTGTGCTGCTAATTATTTGGTTGCGATAATTTTTGTCCTGCTCCTTCATGCTGGCAATGAACGTGCAGCCGCTCAGGAATGAGGGACCCCATAGAGATTTCAGCCTGGATCCAGAGGGACTGTGAGCCTTTGACCCGTGCCATAAATCCTCAGTTCTTGTAGTTTCGGGTTTTTTTACCAGCAAGACGACGATCCCTACCCACCTTCCTCAGATCATTAATTTATTTAATCCCACGCCTCGCCAGTTTGCAGGCCTCTGGTTTCCCGGGGGCGCTTGGGAGGGAGATGCTGCTCCAAGGCCTGTCCAATGCGCTCTGCAGAGCTGCCCCACTGCAAGGGGAGAAGTCACCCAGCCTGTGCTCTCCATCCCTCCTATTACCTTTTGTCCCTTCTCCTCTGCCCTAGACACGAATCAGGCGAAGCTGGGCAGCCTGCAGCCAGTCTTGCTTCCTTTCTTTCCTTCCCTCTACCATTTCTCCCTGCCAGGTGCCTCCTTTACCTCCGCAAAGCCCTCAGGGAAAGGCTGTCTTGACTATTTTGAGCCCATATGTTAAATTAATGTTCTTGCTGCTCTCCTGGATGCTGGGTTAACTGACAGAAGCAAAAGGCAGAGGGAAGAGGCGCTTCCCCAAACACACAGGCACATGTAGGTGCATGCGTGCTCCTGCGTGCTGCAGCCTCACCTGGCAGCAGGACAGATGGTTCCTGGGTCTCTCCATTTGACTTGAAGATCTGTCTTTGGGAGTGAAGCAGAAGCATGATGGCAGAAATGGTGACTCCGAGGTGTCACCTGCTCCAGGTGTCTGGAGGGGCTGGGGGTCAGGTTTCGTGCTCTCTGTGAAAACATCTTGGTCGTCCACTCAGTTCCCGCAGCACCATCTCTCCTGGATGCCTGGGGTCACCCTACAATGGACCTACAATCCTCCTTGGACAACTGCAGCAGCTCATTTGGGGCTCTTTCCCCCATTTGACAACCCCTCTCCAAAGGGCAGGTGTCCCCGGCTGCTCCCAGTCCCATGCCTCATCCATGCAGCATCTGGTTTCTTATATCCAGGTGCTGGTGCTTTCCATCCAGGGCGCTGCTGTCCTCCTTATCCTTAATGTCCTCCTTATCCTTACTGCCTTCGCATTGTGGTCTCTGTGGACCAACCACCACAGAAGCATTCATACCCAGAAGAAAGCCCATGTGCGAGCACATGGCCCTGTGTGGTGGTAAACTGCCTCCTTCTAGCCTCCAAAGTGAGCTGCAATAAAATGCATCCATCATTCATGGAAGCTCCCTCTCCCTTTGGACCAGAGCAACTTGTTTGGCAATGAAAAAACCCCATTACCCCTTGGATCTCTTAATTTGACAGGGCTGGGAGCTAGCAGATGAATATCTTAAATAACTAATGGTGACTCAGAGGAGCGTTAAACAAAGATAACATTGTCACTTCTTCTCTGTTCCTCTTTTGTTTCTCACTCTTCAGCTTTCCTGCAGGTTTATTATCTCTTCAGTTTTCCTTCTGATGATCTTGTTACTATGACAGGACGTATATTATCTTTGGCAGCCTCTTCCAAACGTATGACCTGTTGTATCAATGCACGGCAGGAATAAACAAGACGGATGCATGCAGAGGAATAAAAGCACATTACGAAATGATGTGACTGCAAAAGAAGGGCTCTGTTTGTCAGCTCGGGGGTTTTGGTGGATAAGGTGTGTGGGCTCCCTGTGCTTGGCGCGTGTGCGATAGCATCCAGGTGAGAGGGTTTCTCTCCCCACTAGCCCATCTCCAGTTTGGAAAGACTTCGAAACTGAATCTCCAGCAGTCCAGCTGGAAAGATTTCGAAACTGGATCTCCAGCAGTCGAGCATCTGGGCTGCCTCTTTCATGATTCTGTTGTGCATTGTTAAACGCTTCCTAAAGCTCTGTCCCGCAATAGCTGCATTTTACGGGAGCGAGGGCGATTTTTGTGCTGTACCACACGAGACCTGCAGCTAAAGGCAGCCTTCAGCAACCCTGGGATGAACTGATAATACTAGCAAACACCACTGGCACCACCAGAAGCGCTCACATTCATAGGATCCTTGGCTCATTTATTACAAGGATGTGCTGATGGGAAGGTTAGCATTTCATGCTGTTATTTGGGTATTCCAGGGCCTGTTAGCCACAGCTGGAGGTCTGCAGTCACCACCCTCCAAGCATTGCACAAAGTCGAAACTCAGCAGGACCATCCCAGTCTCCTCTTATGATAAAATACATGCAACAGTGGGGATCATCCACCACAGGAATAAACCATCTCCCTTGGATCCAGGCTTACGGTTCCCAAGGACCAGAACTATTCAGTTCTGACCTGTTAGAGAAATACATGTGATTGGCAATGCTTGGTATTGCAGAAACTTCTTCAAAGCTGAGAAATGTCTGGATAAAAGGCTCTGGTCTGGTCTGTCTTTTCATATACGTCAGTAGAAAGCCTTGGGGAAGTAGGAAATCTCATTAGGAATTAACTTGGGATCAAATATGACCTCCCAGGTGATTCTGAAAGGCCAGGTCAGTCTAAGGGAAAATTGCTTGATGAACAGAGCCACCTCAGACTTCTTTGAAGAAAAGTACTGCATGAAATTTTGATATTACTAAGTATTTAATAGATCTAATTTACAAAGCAGTGTTGCTCCCAATTCCCAGAGTGCTAAAAATCCTGCAACCTATTTCTTTACAAGAATGACTTCAATTCATTCATGGGTTTTAATGCAGCAAGCTGTTTAACAGCTGCAAAAAATGTTTTAGGACAGGAAGCCTGAGCCCTACAGAAGCGTACCAGGCTCTGCTATACCTTCAGCAAGCCTGGAGAGTTATGTAGCTCTGACATGACATGAGGTACCGGATTTTTTTCACTCAGCCTGGTAGCAGCATTACCACAACATGTGAAGTCGTCAGAGATCCTTGCTCACTTGAGCGCTATCAACAGGACAAGCAACCTCTGCTCAGAGGAACCAAAAAACACAGAGTCCCCGAAAATTTCCCAAGTCCCACATTTTTAAGTGTCCCACAGCCACGTGTGAGCAGGTATATCATGTCACCAGAATACAGGTGTCCCTTTAGGTGATGGCTGCATGTCTGGCCATGTGATAGAGGGAACCGGGACATGCGCTGACAGCAGCTGTCACAACTTTGGTGTGAGCAGGGCTACATCCATCCTTTGACCACAGCACCAGTGTCCTCCAATGTCTGATGAGCCAAGTGCTCACCAAGGGACCTGCAACTCCCATGTCTTAATCAGAGAACAGTGACACCTCCAGTTAGGTAGCGGGAAGTTATGTGGTATATACTGTCCTCAGATCCTTCCCATTCTGGTCTAAGGGTCATGCACAACTTCTAAACAGAGATGAAGGCACATTGGCTTTGCATTGGTGCCACATGGTCCCAAAGCTTGGTCCCTTGTGATCAGGAGCCCAGAATTCTGCCCCATGTGACAGCAGGATGTCACAATGGCAACACACAACCCCTGCCAGAATCCCGCAAAGCCAGGGTGGATGGCATTCAGCCCCTTGCAGAAATGTTTTGAAGATCTTGGTCAGGGAGGACCAAACAGAAGAGTACCCAGGATTTTGGTGAGTCTTCCAAGAACATTAGATTTTGCAGTAAATATCTGAGCGGCTTTTCCACTCCTGCTGGGTCCAGGGAGGCCAATGCTGAGTGCAGAGAAGTCTCCATAAAACCAGATGGCCTCAGGAGTGAGAGCAGTGAGACAGCTGACTAACACAAGTCAGCTATCATCAACCCATCTCAGCCTCCCTGCACACGGATTCCTTGCTGAGTTTTCCAGGTTGCTACTTGATCAGAACCACTCTCACTCTAGCTTTTCTTACAGCACTTTGGGTTTAGAAGATCTTGGGTTTGTGTCCAGGCTGCTGAGCACTGGAAATAACTCAAAGACATCCATGGTGCTTTTGCTCTGCTACAAAGCCTGCCTGGCAGCAATGAAACCCTACTACGCTCCTGCTCAGAAGGTCAGCCAGAAGCTCTGCTACAGCCTTCAACTACAGCACAAGCCTCACATCCTGTTTCCTACCTGGAAATTTGTTTAAAAGACAAGATGCTTTCTCAGTGAACTCAACTGGAAAGAACTTGCCTTTTACCCTGACGAATCTCTTATCTGTGAAGGCTGCAAGCACCTACAAAGAGTTTACACAAGTGCCTTGATCAGTCAAAGACATGCAGTTTCAGAAGCTTTCTCAAACCAGAGTCTCTGAACGTACTATGTGACAGAGCCAGTTGAAAGAAGGTAATAAGTATGTTTAACAAAAAATAATACCAAAAAAAAAACCCCAAAACCAAAAAACCCCAGGACTTTTCCTTTCATACCAAATTCTTATGAAGAATTTCAAAAATTATTTCTGTGCGTGCTAGAACATAAACAAGAAGATAAAAGAGAAAACCCGGTTCTTCCCAGTTGGATTTCATTTTGACCAAAGAAAAACCTCTTTTCTCATGATTAATTCTCCTTATTCCCTCTGTTACTGTTAGCTGGGGAAAGGGAAAATATAGAAGAACGAGCAAGAAAAAAAATCACTGCTTGTTTCACTTTGATGGCTGTATTGGGCTTGCATTTCTTTTGGAAGCGCAAGCAAACACCATATGCAGTGCAATAATGGGATAGCGATGATGAGAAAACGGTAAGGAAGTCAGGAGACTTTCCCTGTGATTTGCTGCTTCTCTGCTTGCAAGGTTGAAGCTGTGGAGGCACATCCCGAGGCAATTTCATTTGTGTTTCTTACCCCAAAAGGAGGTGCAGGAGCAGGTATGAAGTGTCTCTGCTAACTGTTAGGGTTTGTCACCTGCACTGGACAGACTGTTGATTGGCTCCAGGGTGGTGAAAAAAACTCCTGGGAGCAAGTTCTCATCCTCTGTAGGAGGCAAGGCCAGAAGCATGCCAAACTAGGCTGGCTGGAATGGTCCCTGCCTCTGTGATTAAGGGGATTCATAAATATTCAAAGTTTCTTGGCAGCTGGGAGTGCTTCAGTTGTTCCAAGTATCTCAAGGGGGATGGGAAAGGCAGAATGAGCCTTAGTATTTCTGACACCCCGCAGAGACAATGAACCGGAGAAGGCGAGTGCTCATCTTCTTGCAGAGAAGTGTTTCACGTAGGGTGATTTTAATAATTCAGCCTTCGACTGGTCTGTTTAAATGTTTGATGCCTGTGAGTTGAGCTTTAAGATCTGGCCTCCTACAAATCCAAGGAGCTGGACTCCGGTTGGGTGCTGTCTGCTTTCCTCATGGGCGGTTTAAACATGTTACCATGGTACGGCCCAAGCCTAAGTAAGAGCACAGACTTCTTCCTTCACTGCATGAAATTCTGGTGCTCTCACACCATGGGAAAAATATCAACCATCCCATTCTGGTCTGTGTTTGGAAGAGAAGAAAAAAGAAAAAGTAGTAATGATGAGTAAGGATAAAAATGCTTAATTACGTTCTGCTCATATCAGAGATGCGAACCAACGCTGTAGCAAAATGGATGGAAATCAGGCAGCAATCATGACACCGTTGGCACAGAAAGGGCCACCACAGCCTTGGGTCAGTCTCCACCAGCTGCAATCATACCATGTTGCAGCTGAGAATTCTGGTCTCTCTGAGCAGCCCTGGGCTAACGGAAGGTGTATTGGCATCTGCGAGCAGGTCCTACCAATGCAATGATCTCACAGAGTGATTCTTGTCTTGTGCATTGGTCCTGGACCCCATCTAAGGTAACGTCCCAGCTGCTACTGTAATCTGCTGGGAGAAGGCCCAGAGCCTTTGGCAGCATCATCTCTCTGTTTGCTATAACTGGGCATTTGGTCTGCAGAGAAGGGTGCTTTTTCTGGATTTCCGGACAAGACCCAGGATATTAGACCTTCTGCTTTCACGCAGTGGAGTTGGGATGCTCGCATCTCCTTTGAATGATCCGATTTTGGCCATTCTCAGAGACAAGAGACTGGGCCAAACATCTTTTGAGTTTGGCCAGGTTAAGAGATGCCAGCATTCAAGGCACCACGCCATTTTCTGCTCTCCCAGCCACTGGCATGTTGCCACATTCAGAAACTCTCTGTCCCACAGCTAGTTTCCAATCAGCTTTGTTCACAGGAGACCCTTCACTTCCATGTGAGATCCTGATCCTGTAAGCCCTTATCCTAAATTATCCATGAAATGTGTGGGTATGAGTTATGCATGAGATGAATTATCCATGAACTGGGTTGGTCGCCTTCTCTCTCTGTCAACTCTGAAGGTTTCTGCCAGGTATCAAAGCATAGAGTAGGCTTTATCGGTTGGTTGGTTTTTTTCCCCCAAAGAATCTGCATTTTACACAGCAATGTACAAAACCTGGGAGAGAGCTTAAATATTCAGCGGGTCATGATGGAAGAACACAGAAAGTTGCCTGAGAGTGCACAGGGTCCTCCTTCCCCTGAAGATGCAGTTTCAGTTCCTAAATCCTTTCACTGGTTATTCATTCCTGTAAAGAGAAATAGCTCCAAGAATGACAGAGACAACTTGTCTGTCTCTGACAACACACTCCCACACCCAGGCTGGTGGTAACTGTAGTCATCTATGAAGTGGAGCTTGAGATTCAAGCCTCTTCTTTATAACAAACACAGCAAAATCTTAATTTTGGTGGATATCTACTTCTGATTTTGACATGAAAGTCTATGCTGGAGCTGTGTTACTGTTCTTCAGGTAAGTTTTGTCAAAGTTGGTCTGTTTGGAGAAGGGAGGGGGAGAGAGGGTTCAGGAAATTGAGATTTTTCTGGGGGGAAAACATTTTTTCTGAGAATTCCTGACCAGCTCCATCACCTTGCTAATCATGTGGTTTCTCCCTAGGCGAGGCCAGCAACGATGTCGGCACCAGCTCCCCAGTGTGCAGCTAGGAGCCTCTCCCCCTTGCCCAAGCACACGATCTCCCACACCTCCAGGGCCATCAAATACATCTTTCTCAATGGCTGCAAGAACATCACTGCGTCTCACGCCCTGGCCGGTGCAGGCACCCACAAGGTCTACAAGGGATCTGTCTCCTCCTGCCCCAAGGTGAAGCACAACCCCAGTACAGCTGCAGATGGCTGCCCCCCGCTCCCCAAGTACCTCCCCGTCTTTTCCACCTTCCCCATGGACCTGGAGAAGCAAGCCAAGGGTTCGGGGCACTGTCTTGCCTCCAAGAAAAGGCTGCCGGTGTTTCAGCAGCTGTGTGGGGAGGGTGCACCAGCCATGTCCCTTGGAGACGTGCATCTTCAAAACTCAAGCCAAGAGCTGAAGGAGCTGCCTGACGCCAAAGCACCAAGGGATGACACGAAAGGCTCGAGGATGAGGGAGGCAGAGGACTGCTCCCCTTGTAACAATGGCACGAACTGTCTCAGAGATAGCTTCTGAATAAAATATAAGAATATTGGTGTCCTTACGTTACCAAGAGGTCAGCGGAGTCTTGGTGTGAGCTCAGATTCACTGACAGCGAAGGGCTGGTAAAATGTGAGGAAGGAAAGGTATGATATTGTCTACTCAGGATATCCCTTCCAGTCTTCTGGGTGCCATGGCAGACTGTCAGTCCAACAGACTGACAGCTTGTACAAGGATGGCCATCCAACTCTACTCCTTTCACTCATCCCCCCCAGCATGCTAGAAATAAAGAAAAACTTCCTTCTCCACATCCCCAAACCCATCAACATCTCCTATACTGACACCCACCGCTCTTCACCAACAATCCTCTTCAGCTCTGTAGGAAACTGCATTGAACAGAGCATTGAATACAGGCTGTGGCAGAGCAAGTACCAAACACTACTGGGGAAACAAAAAATATGAAAGGGAGAAGAAAGCAAACAAGAAATCTCATGCAAGAATGTCTAGGAGGGCATGTGAGAGGTTTGCATTGCTTAAGTCTAGAGATTGAAAAAATGGTGACAATTAGAAATGCCCCAGAAAGAAAAAGGTAATAAACATAGCTGGATTCAGGAGTTTTGGCATATGTATCACTCTTAATGTGTTTCTGAACTGTTTACATCTGGTCCCAGACCAACAGGGACCTTCTGGATGGGTATGTGAAACCAGTCTCAGCAGAAAAGAGGAAGAGACAATGGAGACCGCAATGGTTTGAAGCCTAAGGAGGGACAGGATGCTACTCAGAGGACTTCAGGGAAAACAGGACAATCAGAAAACAGGTGAAAGACCAGATAGGGGAAAAAACAAACCTGCATAACCTGGGAAACAGGCAGGTATTTGTGAGTGGGGACTTGTTAGAAAGAAATGATGAGCGTACCACTTATTTGCGACCAAAGAACAGAAGGCTGTGGTGTTTGCCAAGGGAAAAAAAAAAAAAGAGACCTTATGGGTTTAAGTTAAAAGCTATTGATGGTCCTTAACCTTAGGCCAGTAACAGTGGCAGAATCCCACAGGAATTTATTGCAGATGCCAGCACCAAACTGGAAGATATTCAAAGAAGAGAGGCTTGAGTGACCATCAGAGGTTGTTCTTGCAGTTAGCCAAGCACACCAAGACGATGCAGTCCAGCAGACCCTTCAAATGCTGATGCCATGAGACAGGTTTGAGGATGCTGAGCTATTCAAGGGAGGAGAATTATTTCCAGAGAGTAAATTCCCCCTGGTTAGGTTTGGGTGTTGCATGCTGAGATTAAGGCTGACAAATCTCAGAAGAGTACCATAAGAAACAGAGGGACCCAGAGACAGAAGAGGAGAATCACATAATCACCGTACCTACCTCCACAACACAGGGAGTGGAATCAGACTAGCAAGGAGAGACCAAAGGAGAAGGATGGGCTAGGCTGATGAAAGTAAAAGTTGTCTGGGAGAAGGACTCTGCAATGAGTTTGTAGGTCGTGCTGGAGACTGAGTTTAGATGTCCCTAGTCAAAATGGGACTGAGTCATCACGGAGGCTTTAATTTTTGAGGCACAGATTGCAGAGCAAATGTTGCTTATTGCAGGCACCACTTATTCCTGAGCATGATAATAAACAGACTTTGTCTCCAAATGGTTACTGATCCAGGAAGACACAAGGCTATTTTAGTAGTATTTCAGTGAATGTGAAGACATTACAGAAGAGGATGACCTAGAAAATAAACACGAGTCCAGTGATCAGAAGTTGATGCCATTTAAATTAAATGGAAGGAGATATTAAAACAGGTCAGTAGCTGAGGCTATTTGCAATGAATTAGCATATGAAATTACCAACATGGCAACAAAGAATTTTACTGCTTGTAACAAACTGGGAGTGGAACCATATGCCTGGAGTTTACCAAACATAGCACCCACGCTTAAGGAAATGGGGCAAGTGTAATTGTGACAGCTAAAGAGCCTTTATTCTGACCTCAGTGGTACGCTTCGGTTTCTAGCCAATTTTGAAAGTGAGCAGAGAACAGCATCCAATATAATATGCTTTTACAGAGGATAGGTCATGCCATGTCGGCTGTGCGAACACAGCACCCAGTGGCCACAACCCACACCCAAGGCCCCGCTCTGCAAACAGGATCCCAATAAGAAGCCAAAAATCAGATAGGCCCTGAATCAACAGCCAAAATTTCCTCCACTGAGCAGCCCAGGAGAAAAAAACACCTTCATAGAGGTGCTGCCCTTGGCAGACAGACATTCAGGGTTGCTACTCCTGTGATGAAAATAAGATTTCTCTGGCAGACCTTGAGCTGACCCATGAGGACATCAGTCCAAATTTAGTGGCCTGACACTAACTGGCACCCTTCTTTGAAAAGGGGACCAATTCTTTTAGGCATGAAAAGCCTGGTACTTCTAATCCATGGGGACATCCGCGCCGGCTCTGCAGCGCAGGAGATGGATTCAATGAGTACAAGTGGAGTTCCTCAAACAATGGCCATGGGACTCATGTCCTTGGCATTTCCATTGATGGATTTGGCACAGAGAGACATATTGGATTTAGGAAGATTGCTGATTCCCCAAAGCTGAAAGGAATCTATTTCTCCTGTGGGAGAAATTAGGTGACCTTGAGGAACAGCAATTGCACAAAATCTCCTTTAAAAGGAGCTTCTGCTCTAAGCTGGGACCTCATCCATTGGAAACAAGTGAGGGGGAGAAAGGCAGAGATGAACTTGCCAATCATGGGGTGATGATAAATCTCTGATGTAATGTGGCTCTGAAAAAAGGCAAAGATGATAGTAGAAGGTGTCAGGGGAGATATTCCCTTCAAAGAAAGGAGACTGCTTCTGTCATTGCACAAAGCCCTGAGGAGGCCTTGTTTGGAGTCCTGTTATGACTCCAGTCAACCATGTTCAACAGAGATTAATTGAAACCAGAACAGGTGGGAGAATGAGTGGGATGAAGATCCCTCCTTGAGGACCTGCAAGAGTTTGGCTCATTCAGGCTGGCAAAAGGTAGACTCGAATAGGAGGGGATGCAGCTGCTGTCTGAATAAATAGCAGAGAGGAACATTTTGGGGGACAGGATGAAGAGTTATTTGAGGTTGGCATTAGAAGAGATGGGGACAAAAAGCCCAAGGACACATTTCAGCTGGAATTAGAGAATCCTTCACCACGAAAGGAGCAAAGCTGTGGGACACCCTCCAATTCAGAGGAGGCAGGGGTGAGAAACTGAGCAATAAGGCAGATCTGTTTAGGAAGAGGAGAATGTAACTGGTATCTCTCACTGAGAGGAATTTCAACTTGATGACCAGGAGATCCTGATCAGCACATGATCTCTCTACCCCTTGCAAGTTGCAAGATCCCATTTTTTTTTTGGTAATGCTGTCATGTTGGTGTATGTATTTGGGTGCATTCCTCCCTCTGTGCTCTACTGCCTGGTTTGAAATTTGCTTAGTATTGTAGATTTTCTCATCCTGAAAGGCAGGACTGTTTCTCAGATCTTGCAAACTGGAGGAGCAAAGACATCTCTTTCTTTCCCAAGATCAAAACCAGAGACATGTTTCTCTGCCACCTGGCCAGCCTAGCATTGCCTCTTGTGTGAGGTGTTAGCTTTGCCCAAATAAATGAATGACAGAAAGCTGCTCACATTTTTACAGTTTCATTTAGGGGACAAGACTCGCCCCCTGGAGCTGCCAATCTTTCCCCATCGGCTGTAGAAAGAGCACAGAGAGACGATCCCCCCTGCCCCAAGTTTAGGCGGTACAAATACATGCTGCATGGCTTTACATGGTGTGGTACCAACTGACTGCACTGTCCCTGTGTTTCCAGTTACAATCTGGTCCTTGAAAGAGTGTATTTCTGCTCCTGTTTTCCGCTGGGCACACGTGTGTGCATCTGGGCACGCAAACCTGCCCTTCCTGCAAATCTCCCAGCCTGCAGTGAGTTTGCTCCTCTGCTCTCTGTGAAGGAACTAAAACCCTAGCTTTCCTTATCTGCAAAGAAATCGCCCTTTTTAAATTGTTTTCTGCCAAAATCCTTCAGAACGTAGCCCAGTCTCTCCCTCCCAGTCAGCTTTTTAGCCTCTGCTCTTCTCATGTAGGTCTTCCTCTTTTCCCCTGCTTTTCCTCCTTTCCCAGTCATCAGCATGCAAAACCCTCTACCTCCTGCTATTCCCCAAACACCTCCCACTCCCAAGGTCTCCACAGGTGCCTTATGCATGTGTGTGAAGAGCAATCAGTGCCTCACCTCCAATAATTGGAGTTGAGCCTCCAGAGCCAAGATGAATTTGATCTCTGCTGTTCTGCATGTGAGGGATGAGCCGGGGCGGTGGGGGCTGAATTCTGCTGAATGCAACGTGCTTTAGCGTTTAGGAGGCTTTACAGCATGCCATAGAGATCAGGACATCCAACCAGGGACCGGTGTAGGACACAGGCACACACCTCTCCCTGCCTTGGTTTCTACACCTCGTGCTCTGCTTTTGCCCTCCAAAGGGGAATGTCTGTCCAGCTCCTCGTAAATGACAAACACTGATTGCTCTAAAGCTATTTTATTCCTCTAGCCTTTTTCACTGACGTGAATGCCAGCAAGGTATTGGTGCGCAGCGCAGGACTGCTTTTTACAGTGCAGTTTAACCATTTCATTGACGCACCAGAGCAGACACGCAGTTATACACAGAGAAGGTCCTTGCACCTTTGCAGAAAACCCAAAAGGTTCAAGAATGAACACAGATAGCAAGGGGAAACTTGTGCAAATCTCTGCTGGCACGTGGGACTGTGGTTTTGCCTCTAAAGGGTCCTGACAAGGTAGTCTCACCTGTGAACGTGTGAGACAGACATCTGGGGGTGAATATCTGAAGGAGTTTTATCAGGATGCCCAAGAAGCCAGTGCTCCCAGGGAAAGGCAAATCACCTTCTCTCCATTCAACAGCATCCACCTGTAAGCGGGCTGGATCCTGAATAGGGCTGGGATCCATGCAGGGAGACGAGACCTATTCCCCACAGGTGCCATCCCATTTAGACAGGCGATGGTGTGTGCAAAAACATGTTCATCTGTGAACACCGGAGCAAATTACTGTCTTGTGATTATTTATATGAAGATGTGTTTGTAGATGAATTACCAACCAGCCTGGAGCAGAGAAATGGAGCAGTGACTCCACCTAATATGTCAGCAGGCAAACCAACAACCCACTTGGGATAGTCATTAACAAATTAACTGATCACCCGGGTCTCTCTCTCCCCATGGGGCCTCTGTGTGCCTTGAAACCCAAAGCAGCAGATTTGCATTTGCAACAGAGGTTTACGGGGATGATAATATCAGTGCATCGATAGCAGGCTGGGGCTGGCTGGCCAGAAGTCAGCACTGGGCTGGGGCAGGCCAAATCAAACTTGCCAAGTATATAGTCTGTACATGAGAACAGACCAGAAGAAAGACCCAAGAACCAGAGAAAGGCAGGGGGAAGGCTGCTGGAGAGGCAGAGGGAGAGAGCGTGAGATGAAGTGAGAGTGGAAAAAAAAAATAAATTAACAGCTTTCTTTATTCCTTTTCATTTATAGACAATATTATGCTTCTGCACAGAAGGACTAATTTAGCCTTCTGCACAGCCCCAGTGACCCTTCCTAATAGAAACCATTTAAATCTTTAAACAATTTACATGAAAATGTAACTTTGCTGCGAATATATTTCTTCCCCCTCCTGCTCCCATCACGAGCGCAATCCTTCAAATCTCTGACAGCTTCCATTATCTCTTAATGAAGTGAGAGCATCTTTCTTAGGAGATGCGCCGGCCCTGAGGTTAATCGCCGAAGCGAGGTTCACAAATAAAAATCAGAGGAGGGAAAAGAAAAGGAAAAGCAAACACTTAAAAGAGCTCAAGGGGGTGACTCCACTATCCAGAGACTTAAGATCCAGGAGGACAGTGATCAAATCCTCCTTGAAAGCCCATGTGGGTTGATGGGTGACTCCATCCCTCCATCATGCCTGCTGTTGGCTGAGCCACCCTCACGGGACCCGGGGTGGGTGGAAATTCCCTTGTCCCCCATCTTATGCTCATGCCAAGACAAGGGTGGAGATAACGCCAGGCAGCACCTCAGTCGGAGGTCCAATGCACTGCTGAGAGTTGCAGGAGCCACCACCACCACCACTGATGCATGGGGGGTGGGCTCTCAGAGATGGTAGGAGTCCCAGGGGTGTGAGGGCCACCAAGGCCAGGCCAGAGAAAGCAGAGCCCCTAGGCTGTGGGGAGAGGGGCAGGAGAGAGAAGAGCACAGAGCAGCCTATTTAAAATGTCATCCTGGGCTGTGCAGGGCTGTGTGGGAACAGGGCTGCCGGCGTGTCCCCACACAACAGGGAGAGTTTCACTTGCAGCAATGAACCAATTGTCCCAACACAGGTACCAGAAGACCTCCAGTTCTCCCAGTAGAGCCTTCAACCTCAGACACATCAGGGTTATATCTGAAAAGCCACAGAGGACGGCATCAGGGTCATCTTCAGAACCAGGCTCCACAGCTATAGACAC
This sequence comes from Pluvialis apricaria, assembly GCA_017639485.1. Lineage (NCBI taxonomy): Eukaryota > Metazoa > Chordata > Aves > Charadriiformes > Charadriidae > Pluvialis > Pluvialis apricaria. The sequence continues at coordinate 7,381,504 of CM030024.1, forward strand.
AGCAAGCCTGAGAGCAGGGGCTCAAGAGCATCTTCCAAAGCATATGGGGTTCTCCATACCCCTGTAACACCTTGCCACACATATCAGGAGAAACCATCTGCAGCACAATGACAGGGACAGGCTGGGACGCAGTGACACAGAAACACCCCGAATGCTCTTCATATTTTGCAGGACCTACACACGCTTCCAGCTCAAGTGTCAACTACAAACTTTTCTGTGTGCTCACCGGAAAACTCATGAGCCTCTGGGGCTCATGCAGGGCCGCAGTACATTGTGGGACTCTGTTATAGGGTTATCTGCAGAAAGTTGGAAAGGCAGAGCAGAGGCTGTTGCTCTGGGCTCTGCCCTCCAGCAGATGCTCCCTGCTCTTCTCCAGGCTGGAGGGCTGCTTTGCAGAAGGCTTTGTGGTGTTGTGGGGGAGGTTTAAGAGAGAGGACTTAATGAAAAATAAATGTAAAGGGTTGGAAATGAGGAGAGAAAGGCTGAAAAACTATTGAGCTGACAGGAGACAGTATGGAAAAGGGGATAAAAAAATCAGGAAGTCTCAGGGGAAAACAGATTCACAAGAAAGGGGACTACTGACTTGAACAGAAGAGAGATGAAAGCAAAAAGCAACAGCAGAAGAAAATAAATAGCTATTTCCAGAAAAACAATAAAGTTTGAAATATTCTGGGCCAGAAGGAAGAAAGGAAAAAGAAAAAAAAGCCACCAAGAGTTAACAATTCTGGTTGTTGAAGCTGCTTAAGTAAAGAAAACAAGGAAAGTACAAAGCGCAAAAATAAGGAAATGAGTGATGCAGAGAGCTCTTCTTTCACCAACAGTTTGCTCCCTACGGTGTACTCCACCGGGCCAGCATGGGATGCGGCAGCATCAAACCACGGCTCTATCTCTCTGAACAAAGCATCATTCCCAAGCTCAGTACGTGAACTGATACTGCGTCGTCTCAGCACACTTTCCATCAAATTGCCTCCAGGCCACAATCCGATTGGCCTTTGGCCATAACTGGAGAGCGTTTAAGTCCTCTGTAAACTTAACACAACTTTGCTGCTACCAAATAAAGCCAAATTTGAAAATAGTTGTACAGATATCTGTCATCTAGAGGAAAGGTCAAGTTTCTGAAGAGAAAGAGCAAAAGTTTTTCTTTGTCCTGGGACACTGCTCCTCCTGTTTTCTTCCTCGCCACGCTCTGACTTGGCAGGCAGAAAGGCACAGGCAGAGACTCACAGGCACGCAGGGATGTGTGCTCCCAGCACACCAACGCGTCGCATTTGCCAGGCTAAAAGCAATCCCCAGTTCACCTGGAGAAAAGAGCATCAGGAAAACATGCTGCACATTCCCAGATGAGGCGGGACACAGCCAGGAAGGTGTGAAGACGGCCTTGGCTGCCAGCAGCAAACCAGGAGCTGGCTGACCCCACAGCCCCCACTGCTGCAACACATCCATCGGAGCTGTGGTGGAGCGTGCCTGTCTTAAATCAAATCCTTCAGCGGAAAAACCTGCAGCTCTTGGGTGGGGGATGACAGATCTCCTTGCTGATAACCACACAAGACAGCTATCAATCAAGTCTAAGTGAAGGCAAATCAGTCCTTATCTGTGCAGGGTAAGCCTCGTTTGCCACCTGATGTCAAATAAAATGGAAGCTCTGTTTTGCATCTCTGGGATTACCGGTGTCTGGCAGGTCACCCAGGTGCTTATGATGTCCCGTGGGCTGGAGCTGAGCATGGGCTTTGCAGGGCACATGCTGAGCCTGAAGCACTGGCCCAGGCTTTCTCATTGCACACAAGCAAAGAGAGGGAGGACATGGATGGGACTGAAGCTCGGGATCACTCACTGTGTGCCCAGGGCTCACCATCACCATCACTTATCCTCTCCCCGTCCCTTGCAGGGTCACATCAGGTGTGTCCCCTCCTGAACTGGACACACCTGCCTTCCCTCCATCCCACTCTGGGACTCAGGGGGAGCAACTCCTCTCCCAGGGGTAGGTAATCCGGCATGGAGGGGCTGGCAGGGTCCCCACGCAGCTGATGGGACCTGACCTTCTGTGCAGGGGGAGAGGAGGAGCAGGGAGAGGGAGCTGTCAAGGGATAAATCAGCCTCGTCCTCTGCTGCTACCCTGACTTCTCACAAAGCTCCTTTCCTTCCAGCATGGAGATGCACAAACAGCTCTCATGAGGTGAAGAGGGTTTTGGAGGGCGAGTGGGATGGTGGCTAACAGCTGCGTGTCAGGCTGAGTGCCTATAGTCCGGCAGTCATCTCGAAACAGAGCTTTTAGCCGGTTCCCTTCCTCCCACCTTCCCCTCTCCCTGCCTCGCACGGTGAGCAGGAGCGAGTTAACCCCGTAACCTTTAATCAAGGGCTTGTGTACACCGAAAAGGATTGATGGAGCTTGTCTCCCTCATGGCCTCACACCACGGCTCCGATTACACCATTAACTCCCCAAGCTGAGTGCCCGGGCCGGTATCGGCAGCCAAGAAATAATGGCCCTGGAAACTGCATTACAGAGCGATCGCTGGGAAGCAGCGGGCCACAGAAACGGGCATTTCCACCCTGAGGTGCTCCGGGGAAACCAGGGACCTGCTGACCGGAGGAGGAGATGGAGAAGGGGGGGTGTCATTGCTCTCCCGTGCGCACGGGCAGAGGCCTGGGTAGGAATATGACTTCCCCGCATGAGTTCAGGCAAGTTACAGCCTGTCCAGGTCTGACGAAGAAAATGCCTCCCAGGGAGTGAGCGGTCTGGGGAAAATCCCACCATCTGTCACCGAGTTAATGAACCCAACGGGCTGCAGAACCTGTGCCTAGCCAGTTGGCCACGAGCAGGCAGGTGTCCCCCACCAGTATCATTTCCAAGCCCTCAGACATTTTCCCCTATGTTTTGAGAACTGAGGGGTCTTCAAGGATTTTGTGCACCCAGAAGAGATATCTCTCGTCCTTGGACAGCCTGGTGGATACAGCCAGGACATGAGATTCATGGGGCTGCATGGGGAGACAGGGAAAGTTTGAACAAGCGCGTCTTATCTTGTTGGTGAAGGCAGACCAACAGGCTGTGGAGCCAGACTCACTTCAACCTAAGGAAGGCTGAATTATTAATGTCAGGCAGAACATCTCCACCTGGAGAAACTAAGAGGACTCTAAAATAAGGGTTTAGTCAGGTCTTCCCACGTTATGTGGAAGACAGCGGGTCAGATCCTGACTGTGAAGGAGGATGGTCCTGCAGCTACAGCTACTGCTCAAGTGGGTGCCGGGATTATGGATTTACTGGCTCTCCTGGGGCACAGGACTTTTTATTCCTTCTGCTTTGGGCCAGAAATGTCACCCCACAGGTGGTATGTCACTGCAAAAACCTTAATTTTAGTAAATTCTTAAACCCACATGATTAGAAAATCACCATCCAGCACCATCTCATGGGGCCGCAGGTTAGGGGAATGGGTGAGAAGAGGTATGGGGGTGGTAGAGGTGACACAGAGGGTGTAGGGATGGGTTCAGAGCAGAGCTGGGGCCGGGTGGCTCCAGGAGCTGCAGAAGGAAGAGAGGTGGTGGGGAGAAAATCCCGTGCTCTGTGCCTGTTTGCAAAAAACTGGCCATCTCGGCCAAAGCAGACAGTAGTTGACGAGGAGCTGAGTCCGCACAGGGTATCCTGCCGCTCAGGGTCTATTGCTGCAGCTCCGGAGCGGCAGCATCCCTCCTTGTAGCTCCACGGGGTGGGAAAACCCGCTCAACAACCAGCAGTTCCAGCGGTGGGGCTGGTACCACCTTCCCCTGAACACAGGAGCGAGCCGCCTTTCCCGAGTGGGTGCGCGGCGTGAGCTGCTCTCCCGGAGAGGACTCTGCTCTCCACGGAGGAAAGCTCCTTCTCCTGCCTCCACGTCCACCAGCGGCCGGGAAGTGGGATGCTACTGACACCCAGTGGCTCCGTGCATCCTGCAGACGGGGACTGGCTCCTCCGCTGGTGGAGGAGACGTGTCCACGCTCTCCCCATGGCTGGGGCAAGGCCTTTTGGAGGGACCTGCCTCTTCGGGGACTCGTCTGTGGAGGGAGGAGTTGGAGACCCTGGGTCACCACGGGCTTGTGGCATGGTTGGCAGAGAGACCCTGGCAACACGGTTCTTGCAGGGTGACAAATGGGACATGGGGGAGAAGCAGGTGCACCCCAGAGGGTTGTGGCTCCATGTTTAGCTCCACAGTGTCTGCCTCGTATCATGCGCCCGGGGAGATGCTATGCAGCCTCCTTACCCACATCACAGCCACATCCACCTCTGCAAATGGCTACATTATTTTATTCCAAAATCTTATCTGTGCCAGATAAATAAATGCCCTAAATTGCCACAGAAATGCTGGAGGGTGGGAGAAGGAGAGAGGCTGGGCTTAGTTTCTTCTGCGGCATTCTGGTTGCTGCTCCCCAGATCCCCCTGTCAGCTCTGGGAGGTCAGCTCCGACTTCTGCAGACCATAAATACTGCAGGGGTGGGAGGGTGGGATTTTAGGATGGAGCTCCACGGGCCGGCCGGCCGGGTGAGCTGTCCTGTGATAGCTCCCTTCACAGACATTCTGACTCCAGGCAAAGAAGCAGGTTAGAATTGTGAGTGGATTAAGCTAAATCAGGAAACCCCATTCGCATTCCAGAAGAAGGCTGTCTACACAGGGAGTTATTTAAGAGCAGCAATGGAGCTTTTCAATCCACTCCGCATGTCATTTCAGCCCCAAAATCAAGCAAGCAAGCAAACAGCATGGAAAAATAACAACAAACTGCCTGCATTTGGCACCCCACAGAGCAAAACCAGAGAAGATATAGCCTCTGACCTGAAGAACAGCAACAGATAAGATGGACACAGAATGGAATAAAAAAGGGTTCAGAAGCAACACTTCACAGCTCAGAAAAACATGTTTTCCTATGGCCCTTCACACTGACAAGCTCTTGTTTTAGCCAGGGAGAGCACCCAGAGGCTGCTGAACAGAAATGCATTTTTAATTATTTGTTATTATCAATTGCTCTGCAGATAGAAGCTGCTGATAATAGAAGCCCATTGCACTGAGCGCAGGAGAGAGAGCTCTTTTGGCTAGGGACTGTGTGAGCAGACACCGACTGCATAAAGGCAGTGACTTACCTAAGGAAGATTATCTCAGAGTCTCATAGTGGACCAGCCATCATCCCTGCGGGATCAGAGGAAGAAGGGATGCTTCCTCTGCAAGTGTATAAATCAAATTGTGGGTGGAGAAAAAGAAACAGAAGCAATAAAATGAAAATCATTGTGGCCACAGCACATGGTGCACAGATTTTGTGCACAGCGCACAGATTTTGTTTGTATTCCTCCAGAGAGGGCTGGTGGCTCTCTGCTTACAGGATCAGGAAACACTGGTTGAAGATAAGGCACCAAATCTGGGCTACAAATAGGGACAGAAGGCAAAGTCTGGAAGATCATATCTGCACCCTATTTCCAGGCCTTTGTTGCCTCCTCTTACCATGCAAACCGGGGACATGGGAAGGGTCTGTGTGCCACGATTTGGGGGATGATTCTGGTGTGTCCAAGGAGTGCAAGGGAATGCACCAGCTGAATTAATGCATCGTTTCCATCTGTAATTTCTCAGCCCCAATGAGCCTTGTTGGCATACACTCACACTCACACACACCGAGCTCTGGAAACAATTGGACTGATTAGCATCGACTGTGTTATCATTATTATGGGCAGCGACAGCTGATCGATGTCTACTCAATAAGACAAAATCAGGTGTCAGTCACTCCGGCGATGTGTCCTTCCTCCTCTGCTGGGACCCATGCGTGCGGGGTGCCTTGCTCCCGGACCACAGACCAAATGGCAAAGCAAAGGAAGTGTGGCTCCACTTTCATCCCCCAAAATGTGATGACTGCTTGTGTGTCAGCAGTAGGGACCTACTCAGAGCAGTCTTCTTCATGGCAAAACTTCAGCTGTCCCTTGGCAGAAGGTAGACTTCTTCAGGGCCCAAGTTGGATGCATCTCCCGCCCTCAGCAATGCCTGAGCCCAATGACTGTACCCTGGCGATGAGGAGGAAACCTCTCTACTGCCCAGCTGTTATCACATCCCATGCACGCTTCCCTAGCCTCGCTCAGTACACATCTTGTGCCTAAAGGATTAAAACATAAAGATCCTGAACCGACCTTTTAGCTGGCCCTGTCTACCTTCTGCAGTCTCCAGCTCCGTGCATTAATAAATAGCTCTGCCCCGTCTTCCCACTCTTCCCAACTTGACACTTTTTCAATAGCCTTATTTTCTTCAGTTTGTTTTGTTCCCTGCAAGCGCGCCGAAACTCCTTGCTCCTGTTTTTTCTGCACAAATTGGTTTTCTCTTATACATTGTCTGGAGAGCGGTGAAGAAGGAGTGGAAGAATCACAGCCCCTTTCTCATCTCAGATCATCCACTTTCCCTCTCTCCAAGCACACATTCAGAACTGGGAACAAAACAACCAGCGGCGGGGGCTTCACAGCGTGGCTGAGGATCATTTCGAGGCTGTAGTATGAAATGACTCCCCTGCTTCAGAGGTGAAATGTCCTGTGGAGCCAAGGGAGAAGCAGCAATGAATAAGCAAGTGGTGCTGGGGAGGAGGAGCGCTCAGTCCCCTGCTCTCTGCTCCCTCTTCTCTGCCTGCCAGCAGTGATGAGTGTCCGGGTGCAAAGCAAGGAGGCTCACAAAGGAGCCGTGACAGCAAGATGGGACGTGAAGAAGGTCTTGGAGATACCTGGCTGTCTGCAGTGGCTCTGGGATGGTGCTCTCCCAGCAAGACCTATGGACAAAGGTAAAAGGCCTTACGCATCAGCCTCTACATATGGGTCCTGGACTTGTTATGGGAAAACTCAAGGTCAGCTTCAAACCCCAGTGCAGACACAACTGAAATCCCCATGCTGCTCTAAACAGCTATGGAGTCCTTATTTTATGCGCTCAGCCTGGCTGCAGTCCAGCGCAGGGATTGTCCCCTCGTGTGGAGCCAGGGGGATGGGGTTGTCCTGGGCAGATTTGGACACCTGAAGGGCAGGAGCAGCCGTCGGGCTCAGCGCTGACGCACAGCGTGGGGCTGGCTCGGGCGCAGTGCCCAGGAGACTGCATTGCTGTAGTCTGGCCAAGGGGTGATGAAGTCATGAATAACTTAAGCCAGGTCGTTATCTGCCAGGATGAGGTAGAATCTCCTTGCCAGTTAGGGATGTCAGAAAACATCATTCATGGCCGTTCCCATGTGAGAGGAATCCAGAAGTACAGCAAAAACCAGGCCACCATTTGTTGATGTGAACTTCTGACCAAGAAGAGGTTTTCTCAGGGGAAGCTCCAAAGTCTCCAAAATGCTTTTTTCCCTGTCTTGTGCAGATCCAGCCTCCCTGCTGCCCTGCTCAGCTCCCGCCAGCTGTCATCCAGCCAGGAGCCGGTGTCTCTAGCTATGGAGAGGCGACACAGCTAAGGAGCTGTGCCACCTTAGCATCCCCCTAACCCCGAGGCTGTGCTGCCAGAGCGGCTTGTGCCGTGCCCGCAGGTGGGCATGACAGGCTGAGCCTGGGGGCTGCAAGGGAGGCCCCCGGCCGCGGAGGGGGACTCCTGAACACGAGTGTCACCACAGAGAGCTGGCCCTGGCCAGCGTGTTGCCCTGGCCTGGTGCCACCGCTCACAGGTGAGGCATCACCATCCCGCCCAATCCAGAATGATGCACGAGAGCGCCTGCCACCTCCTGACAGCAGGAGAGGATCAGTCGGTGGCACTCGGGCCGCTTCAGCTCCTGCTCTGGCCTGGATCCAGCTGCCGAGAGGGCTGGGAAATTGGCTGCAGTCAGACGAGCTTGTAGCTGGCCTTTGAATAACATTTGAGATACCGGTTTTCAGGCATCTGTGCAATTCATTACTCTCCAAATAAACACAATATGCATCACGCCCCAGGGCAATCTGTGCACCAGTAAATCCCAATCCCTCACCTCCAGAAAGCTGTAAAAACCATTAAGATGCCAGTAACCACTACTGAGTTTGGATTGCCCGGAGATCACAGAGCACGCTAGGTGGGCAGTGCGGTGGCATGTGGACCTGGACAGGGACGTGGGACCTGCCTACACTGGGAGCGGGGCTGCAGGAGGGACACGTGGTGCTGAGCACCGCGTGTTTCGGGCTGGGAGAGGTGTGCTCAGAAGCCCAGTGCATAACTGACAGCGCTGAAAGCGCACTGAAGTGTTTTCTGCTGATGTGAGACGGGCCGTGCCGGTGCACGGTGCCTACCCTGCACTCCTGAACGTGGTGCATGGGGATGTGGCCTGTTTCGAGCCCAGGTAGCTGGCAGGGTTCCTCGCACCGACTCAGTCGCTTTGACGGGGCAAACAGTTTGCACCTCTTTTGGTCAAAAAGCCCTGGGAAAGCAGTTCTCTCTGCTGTGTCGGCACAACCAGAAGAGCCTCCCTTGAAGAGGGAATAACCCCCAGGCACGAGACGTCAGCACACTGCACGGTCTCTCCCTGAGACTGAAAATAGGAAGGGAAAAGGTGGAAGCTGCTACAGACATCACAGGAGCAAAAAATCTGAGACACCACGTGCAGTTGTGTAGCAAAGAGGAAAAAAAGCCCTGAGTAAACTTGCCTTTGATTTAGACAAAGTTTCCCCTTGGGGTTCCTCAGCTGGGAGCATCTCCCAGCTGAGCTTTCCCTGCACTTTCATCCCGTGGCAGGGCCAGGCTGTCTCCACCACCGTGGGCTCACTCGGCTCCCCACCGTGCCGTCAGCGTCCCTCGGTGAAGCAGCAGCCACCCGTAATCTGGCGCCACCACTTCATCTGACGCAGCGAGTGGATTTAATGAATGAATTAATTTTGTTCTCAACTGGGTGCGACACGCACTCAAAAGCTAGAAAATAAATGTTTCCCTTTCCTAATTTATTGTGTCCCTTTTGATTTGTCATACGCACAACCGCATGCATACGGTCTCTCCATATCTTCCCCCACCAACCGGGTCCCGGATTTTCCATCACTGCAGAGATAAACAACCTCCCCAGCAGAAGCCGATATTGCTGTACCGTGTGTTTCCTTCCATCCATATCCGCTGTCTCTGGCACCGTACAGTACCACATGTTGCTCAGGAGCCCAGAACTTATATTGCATCTCTCTTGTGGGTCATCATGGCCAAAGACAACTGCCTCCATCCTCTGTCAGTAGAATCTTTTTAGTATTTCTATCTGAAATGTATTTATGCTCTTTTTCTCCCATGCCAATTTTCTATTTAAGCATCTGTATCTTTCTCCCTCCACGGTGCTATTCAGTGCGATATACACAGAGGGAGTGATCCTGTTCCCACTCAACTTCTGTTTTGCTAAGCTTAATAAGCCAAAAGTCTCCACTGCAAAACATGCTTCTCACTCCTCTGGCCAGACTTTTTTTCTGTCGTTCCAGTTTTTGGATGGATGCCACAAAAATAGTGATCATGTGAAAACCTTTAACAAACTACTCTTAAATGACTGCAGCACAACCAAGCCTTTTCTCTTTTATAGGAGTGCACATAAGACTGTAACTGTACCAAAAATTTGGCACAAACTGGGGAGAGTGGTGTTTTCTTCTGGTATTCTCCTGAGGTTCAGGGACTGCTTGGGCCAAACCTGAGACTTCCGTTGCACACTTCCTTGCTTCTCCATCTCCTAGTTTGCTCCCTCCACATTAGGGGATCTTCATGCCCTTTCCCGGTGAGTCAGTGACTTCATTGCCTTGAATCCTTCAGGAGACATTTAATGTCTTCTGCCCTGCTCAGTGCTGTCCGCGCATGGCTGCGCTGGCGACGATGCACACCTCACGGCTCTCCCATGCTCCAAGAACCCAGGTCCCCTGTGATCTTCCAGTGCCCTTTCCTCGCAGGCATGAGCTCTAAATCCTGCACATTTTCAGGCAAACCACTTCTTTGCCCCTTTCAGCTGCAGTCTTGCCATACATGTGGATAGAGCCCCAGCGCTGTGAAGCCCGGAAGCCAATTAGTGCCATTAAGAGTGTTGCCACTGTTTCAAAAATCATTTGCAATTACAGGTATTTTATGTCATAATATCTTTAGAAAGTAGAGCGGCAGTTAAGTGGTTAAGTGTAAGAAATCATCTCCTTGAACAGCCAACAGTGCTTCCCAGGACTGAGCGCAGAGTTTCAGCCCAAGAATTAGCATTTGCAATCCCTCTCATAATGAGAGGCCACAGGCAGTCTGCCGGAACAATCTCTCACTAAACTGTCCCAAACACAAAGCTGCTCTGGAAAGCAAGAAGCTCTTTAGGAAGGAGTAATTGTTAAGATTTGCAAAATCCATTTTTTTCCATCAGCTCTGCAAATCCATTTTAGAATTTGTAAATTTGTTCTAGGATTAGATTAATAGGTTTCATGATTTATAAACCTTTTCTTCTCTCTCACCCTCCCCTTGACTTTAAGAAGCCATCGCAGACTTTAGCTCAGTCCACATTTTAGAAATAATTTCTCAATCACAGCTGTTGAGATGTCCTGGCACAGTTTGGTACATTAGAGGGGGAGATTTCCCACCCAGAACACCAAGACATCCCAGCGCCAAAGCCTCCTTACAAACGGGATGCTTGATGGTGAGATGGATTAGCCCCAGGCTGGTGCCTGCTAGGAAGTACAGTCCGGACCAAAAGTGTGTGCCATCTCCAGCAAACGAAACCTAGCAAAAGAAGACAAAGCCGTGCTTCGAATCACCTGAAAACAGAGTACCACCACCACTGGGCCAGACTAGCTGTCTCCAAAGTTGTCTGCCTGGGAAAAACAGCAGAAAAGCATCAACATACTGTGGTATTATCCAGAATATCTCAGAAACTCCAACAGTTTGCAGCTCAGGGATTTCCTGAGCCAGTGACGGCGAGTTTGTACTCATTAGCCCTTGAGGGATTTGTCCTCTGTGCCCATGGCCCAGCTGTGCCCTGAGAAAGACCCTCTCCTCTTGGCTACAGAGGGCCCAGAACGACTGCCCTCCTCATGCACACATCTACGCTTCGTGCCCACAGCCCAGCTGCCTGAGCATCCCTCACCGCCTGAGCATCCCTCACCGCCCTCGGATATCCCAGTGCGATCGAACAAGACATCAAGGCACGAGAGCCATGGCAAATCTTAACTCACTCTGGGACCTGTACCTAGCAGACCTGTGGAAGCAAATAATTTATCAGACTCCAATAAAAGGTCCCACTGAGTAGCCTCAAAGACACTGTCTCAGCTCCACTTTGCTCAGTGTCCGCATCATTCCCAGCTTGGGCTGATGTATTCTTAATTAGCATCTTAATGTGAGGAGCATATGCAACGAAGCATGAAAAGAAAATCCCCATCATTTAAATTCATTAACAGTCATCGAAAGTCTTCAATGCAGAGGTGGAATTATCTCTGAACTCCTTCTGAGAGACCAGCTGTGCTCACTACACTGGGGTGGATGTTGCTGCACTGGCTTATTTATTTAGCTGCCCCTGGGAGGTTTGCCCCCCCTGGGTTATTACAGATCGCACCCACCAGATCGCCTGGTTGCCTGTGCCAGGGTGCACGTACGACTGTAACCACAGCCGCCACCCCAAGTCCAGCTACAGAGGCACCACTCACAGGTTGGTCATGGAAACCCTGCCAGTGCATCCCCGCTGAGGATGTTTACTGGTCATGTTTACCACACGGCTTACTCTATCTCCAGTATTTGCTCTTCTTCTGATCCTTGCAACAGGGAATACCTCCAGCAGCTACTGCGTTTAATCTCTCGGCCCCGCAGCTGTCATGGTTGTGTGGCGACAGAATGCACAGCCTGGCCCATGTCCCGGCAGCGCTCTGACTTTGGGCTGGCAGGAGGGCGTGAGAGCGAGAGTGGGATGCAGCTGCCCAGATGTGCCTGTGCCCAGATGTGTCTGGGTGCGCAGAGCCGGGTTCACAGCCGTGGGATGCATTTGGCTACACAGAGCAAGGGCTGGAGTGTGCCCAAGAGATACCATGGGGCTGCCCTGCTGTGGGTAAAGAGCCGTGCGAACCCAGTCCCAGTGTACGAGGTGAGACTGGGTTTGTCTGGCCTGTGCAAAACCCACCGTGGTAATAAGGCAGGAGTTTTCCACCTACTGGCATCAAAAAGCACTAACTTTTCAACCCCACTCTCCCAGCCTTCTGTCCTTTACCCGCTTGCCATCACCCCAACGAGGGCCGGTGGTTGCAGACACTCGATTCCCCGGGCTCAGACCCCCCACACGGAGAACACCCGCTCCCCCACTCAGAGAACTGACCCCTGAAACTGAGGACGCAGGTCTCATAACTTGTCAGAGGAGATACTGGGCTGGGCTCAGTCTTCCCACATAGGGTCCTCCTGACATAGACGAGGAGCGGGTCAGATGTGAGATGGAAGTAGAAGAAGAGAGAAAAAGCTTGTGCCAGCAAGACTTGTACTATTGAGCATCCCCTGCCTTCCTCTGAGGTTCATCTGCCCTGAGTGTTTTGCTGGAGGCAAATTACCAGAACCAAAGAGGCAAAGAAATCAGAATAAGCTGCTCCAGAGCAATTATAGTGAAGGTCTCATTTACAGAGAAAACCCGATTTAATGCAAAATGGGCTTATAACCTGGTGCAAACTAGTCTGTTTTAGGGTATTTGAAGCTTCTTGAATTTCTTTCGCTCAATTAAGGATTGGTTTTATAAGCCAACCCCAAATTTACCATTAAAAAAGAATAAAACGTGCTCACAGAAGTTCGAGCAAGTGCAAATAAACTGCATCCAGATCCTATCTGCATTCAGTCTGTGCCACTTTCCGAGTCCCTGAGGTGGAACTATCTGTGGAAGGAGACAACAACCGAACCAATAAATCCAGAAAGCCCATGGAAATGTCAGATTGTCCACAAGTATATATTCTTGGAGGTCAGTCTTCATATGCAGGTTACAATCACATCATCTTTCCAGTGACAGAGCTGCAGGAGGAATGACAGAAGTGTTTGAACAATGCAGTGATCTGAGATTCTTTCAGCCATCTTTAATAAATGATAGAAAGAGCTTTTTTCCTCTATGCCAGAAGATTTTCACATTGGGCTTCAAAAAGATCTTTTATTCCCAGAACGGGAAAAGAAAACCATTTCTATTCAAAACACTAGTCTAAGATTACATTTGCCTCAACTTAATTTTTAAAATACTTTCAAAAGCGAGGAAAATGAGTGTAAAACAAAAGAAACAGAAATCTGTCTTATTTTGGATGATACAGACTCTTCCATTGCACCTCAAAGGCTTTGTGAAGGTGGAGAGGGCTCACATGCATGAGCTCCTTCATGGCAGGAAAAAAGCTGGAAAACTTTCTATTTTGGGCCACTCCGAAAAAGAAATCTCATTTTCCATTTTTTCTGGTTAGGCAGCAAAATGAAAAAGCAATTATGCATGCAGTTCTCATTAACCATCCATTTACAAGTTGTTTATAAGTGATTAGTCAATCTTAGACGCATGTCCTAGACAGGAGCAGCATGTGTTTATTAAAACCGTCAGTGGAAGGTGTTGAAGGCAGTTATAAGCTGTGGCTGAAAAGAATCAGCTAAACCCTTTAGCTATTGATTAGTGATTTAGCCAGCCCGTATTCATTACAATATCTCTTCGTGGTGTACTAATGAGCACTTATGAATAGACCTGTAACCTAAAGCGGAGTTCTTAAATGGCAAACTCGGGTCCAGCTCTGAACTACTGATAAATTTTAGCTTGACTTTGCCTGGATCCCATGCCAGGGGTTGCTCCTGGAGATCAGGCAATTTTTCTCTAGGCCTCCTTGGAGAAAGCTGTAGAGTATTTTTCATCCAGGACCGTATCCAATTGACTTCCTGGGGATGGAGCCATCACGCTATTTCCCATTGAGGTGACTTTGGTAAAATTACCTGGCAGCGCTCAGTACTGATTGCACAGCGCTGACCCGAGAGCGAGTGTATGAAAGGACCAGATTCAGATCCTGCTCAATAAAAAAGGGAGGATTTACTCCAGCAAATAATTCAGCCCAGTAATTGTATTCTTCTCTCTCCTACTCTCTTGTCCTCCTTCTTTTTCTTTCGTAATAAAATAACTAAATGACAAGGACTGAATTCTGCAGTAGGAAATTTTTCAACCTAGGCCTCCTCCCAGGATAATCTATTATCTTCACAAATTACTGCAGACAGTTCTTTATTGTTTAAAACCTTTTATCCAAATAAATGCATAAACCTTTAGGAAGGGAAAGAGGGTGGGGGAGATGAAGGAAGCCAGCATTTTAAATGAAAACCTCCTTCCCTCATTGACTATTGTATGCTAAAAAAGTGAAAATAAGATTTTTAAAAAAAAAAAGAAAGACTTAAAGAAGAGGAAAGGAATGAGCCCAGGGGAACAGAAATTGGTGATCTGCAATGGATTCCATTAAAGTCTTCCCCCTTTAAATATTACAAGTGTTTGTTCTCTGCAGCCTGATAAATATCTCGCTGTGTTGAGATTGAAAGTTGATAAGCCATGCAACATCAATCTCTTTCAGATTCGCAGCATCCCTGCGAACTCATCACTTTGGGACGGGCACCAGTTTAATTAGCTGTTGGGGTAACGCCATGTCGGGCAGCTACCTAACAGCCTGAAAGCATTTCCAGCGTTCTGCTACATTAGGCCCCTTTGGGCAGATATTTCACATACACCCAAACACAAACAGGAATGCGAGAGGCCAAATGAACAAGCAGCCTCCTCTTCCTTCCCCGCCTGATGCACTTTATTATCCTCGTTTCAGTATTAACTCGCTGGTGGCGGGTAAGATGCGGCTGGGAGATGGCAAGAGCAGAAGGATGCAGAGAGAGGATGTTTAGGAAGAGGAAAGGCAGGGGACCGGGGAATTTGTCTGAGTCTGAGGGCTGGTACCTGTTTTCCGGTGGCACAAGCAGGATCGTGCCACGCGGAGATTTTTTTGCAATACTGCTTTCTGCCTCCGAGGGCACAGCGAGGAGCACGGTGGCTGCCATCCCATCCAACCGCCCCATCTCCCCAGCTCGGACAAGCACCTGTGCATTTATAGGTGCAGCCGAGTGAGACTGGGACACAGGTTTCAAGACTTTGCTCTCCCACCAGTGAGTCAAATCTTAATGCCCTGCTGTCCCCCCAGGCCCCTCGTACCCACCTCAGGGTCAGGGCACCGAGTGGGTGAGGGTTGGTCAGTGTGGGGAGATAGCTCAGCTCAGCACAGACCCCACTGCTCCTTTTTGGGGACCTGGCTAAAAGGACCTCTTCAAAGCCATCCAATGGGAACTGAACTCTTCAAGGATGAAGACTGTCCTGGGGATGTTCATTGAAAAGTAACCTCAGGGCTGGTGGCAAACCACCGCCGAGTCCTTGACATCATCAATGGAGCCTCTTGCACCACCTCTTCCCAGCACACTGAGAACAAACTCTGCCCAGTTTGGGCATCCCAGCTATCGCTATGGCAACTCAGGGCTCCCTCGGCCTTGCTGGGAATCACACCCAATTTCTCCTCTTCTTCTTCCTCCTCTGTCTCCTCCTCCTCCTCTCCCAGACCCAGACAGGGCCTCTGCCACAGCATTGGTCTGTTCTCCCCGTCCTGCAGCAAGCCAGAGGAATGGGGCCATCACTATTTCACCCAGCGTTAGGGAGGCGAGCGAGGCTCCCGAGCGGGAGGAAATGACTCGGAGCCGTACACAATGAAGATGTTGCCCAGGAGAGCAACTCCTCTTGTCGGGCCTCGGCGACTCTTTATCAGGGAAGCCTCGTTCACTCTGACAAAGCACAGCTAATGTTCTGTTTATTACCTTCGCTGCTGCATTTGGACTGTCAGGAGATGAAGAAATATCCCCAGAATTAACAGCAACATAACAGAGGGAGAAGAGCCAGGGGAGAGGTTAAGGCAAGTGCTGTTATCTAAGAAATAGGCTCATAAACCCTCTTCACTGCAAACGGCTTGTGCTTACATGGCAGCACCCCTCCTGGTACCCGAGAGGGGAACTGGGGCTTTCCTCTCTGCTGCAGCACCTGAACATGCAGCAGGTTGGGAGCAAGGCACCAGGGGAGAGCCAGGCTTCTTCCCTGATCACCTTTGTCTTCATGGATGCTAATGCTCAGACCATGAAAATACATCTAGTCCCACGAAGAGCATTCCCAGAGAGAGTTAATGTTAAGTCCTTGAAGGCTTGAGTACTCTTTGTGTATGTACAGCGCTTAATATGACAAGCTGCGCTCCAGGTGAGTGCTTTCAGGTGGCCCGGTCACAGCGAGAAGAGGAAATTCATTAGCGCCCAGCACCACATTGTAAACTCTCAGCGAGAGAGATTAAAGTCTGGACAGGAGGGAGCCCATCACACTAAAGGCTGAATCTCCGAGCTGAGGGAGGTGTCACTCAATCCAGAAGGCACCTAAATGCAGGGTACACACTGGGGGAAAGCAGGAAGGGTCAAAATGAAGACAGGGTGAAGAACTGAACAGCTCGGGAAGACAATACTGGAAAAAGCTTCATTTTTGCTGGCTGAGGCATGATATGTCCTTCAGAGAGGAGCTTGTCTGGTTGGGAGTGGCAGGAGCACAGGGAGAGGGCAGGATAAGCTCAGTGAATCATACAAGATCTTAAATAAAATAAACCTAGTGTTGCTCACAGATCTGGAGCTATCAAGTCTCCGAGCTTTAGCTGAAGAGCTTTCCAGTGGCCAGCAAGGCATCTCCCTTTATGTTGGAGAAGGCTTTTGAAGGAGCACACATTGAGTGCGCTGCTTGACCATGACACACGCGTGCTAGGTGGAGAAAACTCCATGTGTCTCAGTGGGTCTCAGAGCCATCCAGCCTCCATTTTCCAGGATGCTGTGAGGCCGCTGCTGCCTTGGCCTTTCACAGCCGGGAGGAAAGCCACGAAGCCTTCATGAGTCTCTCCTCACAGTTCATGAGCCTGTGATGCTGTGAGAGGGCTATGAGCCACGCTGTGCAATCACAGTGCTGTTAGTGTGAACTACTGCGCCCGGTCCTCCCTGGGAGCCCTGCAGCAACAGGAACGCAAGTCCAAGCCATAAAAAGCACCAGGGCTCAGTGTATTATTGCTTCCAGACAGACCTGAATAGGGACAGGAACGAAACAGACTGGAAGGGAGCTGCGGGGTGTCTCTCCACATCTTTACATACAACAAACGGTGGAAAGCAGTCTGCAGTGCTGAGCTGATTGAGCTGTCATTTGCATTTGGCACCAGAATGAATTTCCTTTTCAACATCTCCCAACCAAGAGCTTCTCACCTGCACAGGTATTTTCTAGCTCAAGCTTTTGTTTTATCTAGAAAACCAAGAGACAACACCGTGGACATGAAGTTGCTCCGTGCAAACTCTACTGAGCGGACTAGCAGGGGAGGAAGCAGGCAACATATCCTAAGCTGCAACACATGCTCCTCTTTGATCAACCGCAGACCACGGTTCATCCCAGCCCACTCTGCATCCCCCCAGGTCTCCTGGCAACGTACCCCAGCGCAGGCCAGAGGTGACAGATGCACAGCTAGCTCCTGTCCATCCCCAAAGGGTACACTGCTTCCAAACTGCCTCTCACTTAACACATTTCACAAAAAACTGCGCAAAGCAAAGCCCTCGCCGTCCCCCCTGCAATACAGCTCCCACAGTGAATCAGCTCAGGGCCATGCTGCGCTAATCCTCTGCAAATATGCAGGTTTTCAATTTGCTTTTAAACTGCCTCCGAGGAAGGAGCTGTCAGATGAGAACACCTCAGCGCGGGGAAAGCGAAACCCTCCTCCCAGCCAGGGAGCCCTGCAGCAAACAGTGGCCCTGGCACTGTGTCCACATCCACGTGGGTCCCCCTGCAAAGAGCTACGGACTCCTTCCACCGAGGGGGATCTGTAGATGATAGTCCCAGACCGTGCCCACCTCTGGACTCCCTGACCAGCAAGCCCTTTTCCTTTGGCACCACCTCCAGCAGGGAGCCTGTGATGGGGTTGGAACAAGGCAGCACAAGCGATGCCTGCTGGTACCCGCAGTGGGATGGCCTTTCCAACATTTTCATGCCCACACATAAGCAGTTTCAATCTCTCACTTGTTGCCTGTGGCGTTGGAGAGCTGCAGACTGCTCCCCAGGCCCCTCTGCGCCAGCTGCAGTCTGGTGGAATAGAAATGACCGATTAAGCTCGTGGCACATGGCTTGGCGAGGCCAGAGGGAAAAGCACAGCCTGGAGAGGAGGGGAGAAGTGATGCTACCCAGAGAGAAACACAATAGCACGGAAAGGCAAAATCTCCTGTTTGCCCAGCTGCCCAGCAGGTTTCCAGGAGTGCTAAAATACCCTTGCGGTGCTCCTTCGGTCAGGGCAATCTTAAGAAGAAATGTCTCCAGAGTGAGACAGCTCTGGCAGCTAGCCCCACTCAGCCCCCGCCCCGCAGGCCCTTCAGCCAGAGGTGGGTTGGATGGGACACCGTGGTTACGCGGGTCTTTGCACGGGTTGCACGGGTCTTTGCTCAGCGCATGCAAGGGGCACATGCCAGAAGAAGCAGGTTTATGCATGGACGGTGCCTTGAAAATCCCCTCCATACAGTAGAAGCCTCCAAGAACGGGTAGTGTCTGCCTCTGCAATGCCGAGTCGGGCTCTCCACCGGACCACACGTGTCCCAGACGTGCAGCTTTGCTCCCTCCAAGGACTGGCCTTGCTCTCCCTTCTTCAGACTCGGCCCTGCGGGGCAGCCAGCCACACGCAGCAGCGCCGCGCTCAGAGCTGTCGTCACGTGAAGGGACTCACTAACCTCTTCTCCAAAGGCCATGCAAATGCTTTCTGGAACTCAAGGGCTGCTTCCAGCTCTGAGCAACCCCCATAGCTCCTGTTAGTATAGCAGTGATAGCCACCTCCCTGCAACGCTCCCAACCCTGGGATCATAACTGGGGGAACACATGCAGTTCTCATTGTTCCAATGATGGGGAGACCAAAGCAGCTCTGCCGTGTTAAAAGCAGGCAGGCGAATCCTTTAATACTTCGGAGCTCCTGGTCCCTCTGGCTAATTGAATTAATCTAGAAGAGGTAAAGGTTTACAAGGAAATTGGGAAACTCTCGAAGCACAAGGGTTATTGTGTGGGAAGGTGACTGGTGTGTCCTCTGCTCTTTCATTTAACTGCTATTGCTTCACATTAACGTCGCTGCTGGCTGAGAAGCAGCCACAGCATCTGCTCTGTGCATGGGGCCAAGAGCTGTGGCCGACCCACCAAAATCCAGCAGGACCTGAGAGGCCGATCAGATCCACTGCAGCAGAACCTCATTTGTAAGATGGTCCTTTGGGTCATCGCAGATGCTGCGATGCTGCCGGCATCTCCTGACATGGCACGTCCATGTGGGTTAGGCCCACGTGGAAGGATGAGGCCAGGAATGGCCCCTGGGTCGGTGCCGGGATGAAATGCTTTCCGAACGCCACCTCGCTGGGAGGGTGAGCCGCGCTGTCAGAACAGTGCAATTAGCCACTTAATTCTTAACGTTAATTAACTTTCGCTTGCTCTAGCACCTTTGTCAAGGTATCGCCCTGCTCTCTGGGGTGCTCTTGGGAAAGCAATTATATGCTAGTTACTTTGCAATTAATTACAGCTTTAAGAAGGCCGTGGGAGGGCACCTCTTCCTTTTTGATCTTGTAAATGCTTCATTAAAGGCCCAACAAGGAATAGAATATTTTTGTAGTTCTGTTCACCTGGCAACCCCGTCCTTCTCCCCTTTGAAGAGGCAGTGGTGGTAGGTATTTATACTTTGCTTTAGGAAAGAAGAAAGAAAGACCAAAATCAGTGGAGTTCATTTGGTACGGACACCACACAACACCTCTGTTGCTTTCCCCCGACTACACAGGCTGCTAAAATTAACACTGTGAGTCTCTAGAATTAATAGGGAAGGATGGGTGACACTTTCCTAATGAAACAGCTTTTCGGTAGAAAGGCTGCAGATGAAACTGAACTTTTCACAGTGTCTGCAAATGTGGGAAATGTTGACTTGTGGTCCAAAAGCTAGAGAACATTTTGACTGAGATGCCTGAGGTCAAACACTGACCACACTCAGTCACCCAAGAAAAGCTTTTAAGCCAAGAAATGAAAACTTGAGGGTTTACCACTGAAAAGTATTTAATGAAAGATGCTGAGGTTTTGATTTTTTTTTAATTAGGCTGTTGAAAAAAAACAAAAATCCTGTTAAAATTTTCTCAAAGAAAGTGCCATTTTTAAAGCCTGTTCTACTGAAGAGAGGCAGTTCAATTATACAATAGCTCCTTTGTTTTCTGCATTCTCACCCAGTTTCACAGTGAATTGAGCAACTGCCGCCAAAGAATGTGTTAAATGAATAATTGACACGGCTGTGTTTACTGCAGCAAGGAGTAAAATCCGACCTCTTGTACAGAGCACACCCCCTGAGCGAAGCAGCATGATGAAGGACAGCCGTGGTGGATGGGAAGAGGAGCTGCTGGGTGCAGAATTCGCTAGTTTGAAGCAGTATCTCCATGGGCTGGTGACCCTGGCATAGAGTGATCTGCTGGCAGGGTGTCCTGGTGTCATCGTGTCCTTGACTCCAACTGTGCTGCGTCAGTCGAAGAGTGGGCCAATTTGGCCAACAACCTGTGCTCCCTTGCCAAGACAGCCTTCGTCCCGTCCTCGCTAGCCCTTGCATGGCCTCCTTCTCCCCCTCCTTCGCCCGATCGCGGGTGCAGGGAGTGTTTGCGCCATACGGTGTGTTTCTGCTCTCCAGCTGGCACTCTTGCTCAGAGGAGCTCTGCCTTTCCATGAGCATCCTCTCGGGGAGGGGGGAACACAGCAGCTCAGATAAACTTCTTGCTTGGATTATTTTGGACACTGCTGGCAGCTGGAGTGTGTCGGAGGTGCTATGAAGCCTGGCAATGAAGTGAGGGAGGGAAAGAGGAAAGAACAGATGAGGAGAGGAAGAAAAGAGTCTATTTACTTAGGGCTGCCTTTGCTGTTTCTGCATCTCTTAGCTTATCTACCGGATGCTGAAAAATTTAGTCTTTGTTATGCTAATATTGCTCTTGTCAGCACAAATGGCATGGCTGTTCCCACCCTTCCCACCGCCTGCTCCCGACAGTGCCTTCTCACTCAAGTGGAAGCACCAAGTCAGCAGAACAGACGGAGCCATCTCTACCCGCACAGCTTGTGACTGCAGGGACTTTTTGTCTGGTATTGCAGCTTCCCGCTTTCTTCTTCTTCCTTTGAACCAATGTGAGGAAAAATGAAAGGAGAAGTTGAAAAGAAGACACGCACACGCCGGGGAAGGCTGAGAGGTAGCTGGGGTGCTGCAGCATTGCCCGGTCCCTATGAGCAGCATTGGCCGATCTCCTGCCCTGAAGGGCTGGAAGGGGAGGATGCTCACCCCACATGGCATCTGACAGGGTGCGGAGTCTATTTAGGCTGTCAACTCCACCGGGCTGTATGAGGTTGTAGAGGGATGAAATCCCCCCCGCTTGCACAGAAATGCTGCACAAAAACACAGCAAACCCTCCACACCAACCCACAGCAGAGCACCCGGCTGGAAATGGTGTGTCCACGTGGCTCTGCCCACCACCCTCCTACCCCATGACAGTGAGACATTTCTGGCTGCTCCCCAAAAGCCTGGCAGCATTTAGCTGCTGGGGAAGCTACATGGATCTCATCGGGGAGACATAACTCCATCAGAAGATCAGGCGGAGTTCGCAGGCACGGAGGCCTTCAGAAAGAGAAGGACAGGGGGTAGGAGAGGGCTCAGGGGGTGAATGGGAAGGACAATCTGAGATGCAGTCTGCTTTCAGCCTTCATTAGCGGCCTGGTTAATTTGCCCAGCTTCTCCCCTCCGCCACGGCGGCTCAGGTCCATGCAGAGCTAGCTGCCGACTGCAAGAGATGGCTCTCACGCTGTGTTGGATAATTCAGCCCGATAGCAAGCAGACACCACGAACTAGCCCAGCAGTCTGGCAACGCAGACGGTGCCCTGGACTGACCGAGAGGACCATGACCACCTCCTCGGCCCGCTGCCCCCTCCCGCTGCTCCTTCCCCGTCAGGGCTGCCTGCACCAGGGAATCCTGCGCTCCCGACGCCCATGTGGCAAGGATAAATGGGAGCCGTCAGTCACCAGAGCTATCAATCTGCCAAGCTGCATCAAATCTGCCATAAAAGATGTTTAAAAAGAAAATTGACATTTTGTTTTATAGCGCTGCAATTTAACGAAGGGGAAACGAGGGCTGGAGGACCTGTGCTTCCTCGCACGGCTGCTCAGTGGAGCTGTGTGGGACTTGTCCCGTTCCCAGCCCCAGGCAACATCCTCCCGCTTTGGAGACCAGTGTCCACCAGGACTCCGAGGATGAAGGCCATGGTTTGGGGCATGAAGGTTATCCCCAGCACCGGCTCAGCAGCAGCTCAGGGCTTTGCAGCAGTGTAAGGCAGAGCTGAACCCACCGCTCTGCTGATGAATGGCAACTCTGGCTCTGTCCCACTAGCCAAACCCTGTGTCTTGCCCCAGGGCCAGGCACATCATATCCTACAGTAACTCATTTGGTGACCAGTAACCCTGGCAGAGGTGATTCTCCCCCTGCCTGGCCCCAGCAAGGCGGAGATGCTGACTCAGCCTTTTCCACCACTTAGGGCAATCAAATGTCTGGCTCCCAAGTGGGTTCTTCAGAGTCTAAGAAAGGTTGAGCACGCCTGCAGCCGGCTCCTCAGGAGCAGTACTAACACAACCGCTCACTTTCTCCTCCACCTACTTCCACGAATTGTGCAGAACCTGAAAATGTTGGTGACCTGCCGAGGTGCTCAGTACTGCGTGGGAGGGGACTGCAGGCAAATGGATGCTCCTTACTGAAACAGGAAGCTTTTTCCTTCTTCCCTTCTTGACCTCATCCTTCTCGCCCTGACCAAGGACAGCCCATGTTCTTGGGCTGACCCTGATGCGTTACACCATTTTTATAGCGGGGGAGTCCCTAAGTGGCATGTTCCCATAAATAATAAGAAGCCATAAAATCTGGGATTTATGGAGTGCCTTTCACTGAGACGCTGCCGAGTACTTTATAGCCACTGATGAATGAAGCCACGCGGTGCCCTGCAAAATACAGCAGTCTCTGCCTGCAATGGAGGCAACTGAGGCACAGAGGAAGCAACAGTTGTGCGAAGGGCACACAGCTGGCTGGGAACGTGGCTGGCAGGAGGACCCACATCCTGCTCTGAGCCCCTGGATTGAGCTGCAACCTCAACTGCCGTCAGCAACATGGGGGATGGCACATTTTACGGGCCAAATCTGCACTTGCTTTTCTCTGCCTTGCCACCCGGTGGTATACAGTGCCCCTGAGCAGTCCCCCTCCATGCTACGGCCCCACTGCAGACATTTACTCCAGGAGATCCTTCCACATCTCATTTGAAGCCTTAGCTTTTATTCCTAGTCTTCAGCTCTTAATTTCTCTCTCCTTTGCCTATTAATTAATTCTACAAAGCACTTTGGGATACATTTATTATGAATGACACAGTAGCAAATAATCTCTCCAGTTTTATTACTGTGTGACTACAGCAGATCGCCTGCTGATTGATGGCTACTTATCTGAGCAGGAGAGTGACCAGCAGCCAACGTGCATTAACCCCTCGCTTACGAGGATGTAGGTCACATCAAGGAGTCACGGCAGTTTAATGGAAATCTGGGCACCGTCCAAGAGGTCTGGAACGGTGTGTTCTCAGCAATTTCCCTCTTTTCAGGACCTGATATATCCTGGGAATGGGGCTTAGAGACGTGTTGCAAAGAGGATCATTGGGCACGCAGGGCGCTGACTCCTTAAGCCATCGGGCACTGAGTTTTGTGCCTCTGGCGCTGGGCACTCCATGTGCACCTTTTGGAAGTGCAAAAGCTGAAAACACTGCACAGCTGAACCATGAGGATTCCTCCTGGCTTGGTGCAGTGGATGCTGTCAGGCAGGGTGAAGGTGATGTTTGCAGAAACCAAATCAAACATGGGATGAGCAGCAGCAGAACGAGGGTGGGTGAGACAGTCTGGTATTAAAATAGCAGAACTGAGAAAGGTGCACACACTCCCCTGGTTCCAGTTCCCTCCCAGTTACCGTGCCCTCATCCTCCACAAACGCCCACTGCCCAACGGCACAGAGACTGGCACCAAAATGTCCTGCCAAAAATTGCCAGCCGTGCAGGGATTCCGGTGAGGCTCAGAGCTGCAAAGTCCTGCTGGGGCTGAAACCATCTTTGGTAAGCTCAGAAGCAGGAACGTTGGCGCCTGAGAAACTTTAACGCTGAAAATTAGATTTTAGGTAGCTCCAGGGTTAAACAATAATTGAGAGGGGTTTATAGGCTTTAAATTTTTAACTTTGCCATCGAAAATGGAAACCAAGTGCCCCCGTCCTCCGGCAGATCTAATTCAGTCTCGTGTACCTCAGCTCTCCATCTGTTAAATGAATAATACTTCATGGACATGCAAAGAGGGCAGATGCTAAAGAAGCTGAGGGGCTCAGATGCAAATTTTGCAAGCCCAGTAATTACCTCGTGGGGATGAAGACACCACATTCTTGCCCTGATCATGAGAGATCAAGATGAGAAGCAAGGAAGGCCCTAAGATTCAAATAAGAAGTTCCATCAGCACAGAAAAAAATGAAGCCAAACGATCGTCAGCTTGATGGTAAATCTAATTAGACTTGTTGCTGATAGTTTCCTTTTATTTCCTCCAGCACTTTTTCAGGCAGAAGGACAGATGTCAAGACCAGCCTCTTAAATATCATTACCAAAGCAAGCATGGATATTGGGGAGCAAAAACTGTTTATGTTCTTGCTATTTAATGGCATAAAACAATACACTTTACAGCAACTATTAGCTGGCTAATGGCATCCCATCATTCCTCATATCAGTTAAGTGACAGATGGAGCTGACGGCATAATTAAGCCACTAAGAGTCTCATAAATTACAAAACTACCACTGAAGCACCAACCACACCGAAGGAACCATTGCAAATATGATGTATGAGGAGTGCGAGCGAACAGTCTTCATTAAGTGACTGAAAGAAAACCATTACGGGGTCTGGTCGCGCTGTGAAGAAACCTTAAAGTCAGTCACACTGCATCACTAATGAGACATGTTTGGCTGCCATTCGGCCACGCTCCCGCTCACAGCCGAGCGAGGGAGGGGGGCACTGGCCTTGTCTCACTATGGAATGCAGCATCCGCAGTGCCTGCAACGGCTGCAAATTCAATTTCTTGATACGGGAGGTAAGGATACTTCAGCAGGAAAAAAACGGCACCACTGGAGCGATACCTGCAAATGGGGCTTGGGTAAGAGAGGGTGGCAAAAATGAGTCTTTTCTCCATAATCTTCCCATCAAAAGGAGGTGGCACTTCCATGTCTCTCACTCAGACTTACTAAATCGCCCGGTGCTAAGGATGGGAGAGTCCAGAAACGCTTTGCGGAAGCTGGAGCAGATTTTGCACCTGCCGCTTTTGTGTTTCCAGAGTCACAGTAACTAAGGACTCCTTTGTATTGCTAGCTGAACAGATTTTGTGGGAGTGGAGCCATTTGTGACAGCGGTAAAATTTCTCTCATTACAAACCTAAATGAAGTTGTTCTCCTCAATCTTTTCTTTTCACTTCATTCTGATATATAACAAGAAAATGAAATACCGAAGAAAATGATCTTGGATAATTCTGACAGAAGTTTTTTGCTGTTTCCAAGATGTGAGGAAATTTGAAATAAGAACTTTTCATCCCCCTTCCAGAAAAATCAAGTTTTGCGCTCCTGAAATGTAGTGTATGGAGGAGCAGATTCCTGATATGGAAATGGGATGTGGACCTTTTTTCCTTCCTCCTGGCTTTGCCTCCACTCAGGACCACAGTCTTCAAGTGAAAGAAACTTGGAGGAAGGGAACAGTGGGATTCCCACTGTTGTATTTCCTTGAATTCCCCAAAGCACCACGCTAAAGAGCAAAGCTAAGGGGGATGCTCAAACAACAGTGCATTGGAATTTAAATGTCTGCTTAGATAATCCTTTGGATGCCACAGGCCAAGGATATGCGAACATCTTCCTCTGGTTATACAGAAAACAAACATCTCTCCAACTCCTCAGATGGCTCTACCCACCACATCGCTAGTTTCTGGGAGAAGAAAGCCTTGTAAATGATAAGTTATAAACAGGCTTTTATTCTACAGTCCGACACCATGACCTGCAATGATACAGCAGATCATTTTAGCAGAATATTATCCCTTTGAATTTTAAATGAATTTAATTTACAAGATGAAGGATAGAGGAAGAGAACAATCCATGGAGATATTATTTCATCAGGAAAAAAATCACACAGAGAAATCTGTAGCTCAGTCAAATAGAAGCGCATTAAGGCCGACAGTGAGTGATGTGAATTTACCAGGGAATTATAGAGAGAGGGTAAGGGAAGTGGCAGAATTTACATTTGGTGCCTGTGTTTATTGCTTACAGCTGAGCATTATAAATAATAAACTGGGTTCTTACTGCCTGTGCTATAAAGTTGTATTTTTCCCCTTCCTCCCCCTCTTCAAATCCTGTGGATTTTGTGACGTGCATAAAGTACCTTGGAGAAGGAGCCGAAGGAAACAAGTTGCTGGATGGCAGGAGAAAGGTGGGGGTCAGGGAAAGGAGAGAGTCACAGAACAGGCAGGAGAGGAAGACAACCCAAATTTTTCCAAAGCAGAGGATGACATGAGGGCTCTTCTATCGAGTGGTACCTCTCAGGGACCTGGCTTTCAGGAAATGTCTTCGAAAAGCATGTCCTTTCAAAGCTTCCTAGATCAGGCTGACAAAATAGCCAGGTTTTTCTAACCACGTGGCCTTGGAGGCTGTGTGCCGGCTAATTGCCATACGGGCCATTCCTGTCCTCTTGCTGCCCTCAAGCCCAGCTTCATAGTTCCTGGCACCTCATCTGAAGAGGTGCTGAGCCAGAGAGACACAAGGCTTGGAAACCCTCCAGCGACGGCCTGCCTTGGGTTGTGGGCAAGACCAACCACTGCGGGATTTCTGAGAGGCGGCAGCCCACCCTGGGATGAGGTACTCGGGGCGGTTCTGACTTGGCTGAATTCAGCCCTGCCTTGGGCAGTGCTTTCCAGCATCCCAAAAGCAGCTCATAAATGAGATCAGTAAATTTGTCATCAAAATAGGAACGCCAAGGCTGAGGTGTGGAGGGACAGAGTGGCATGACACCTGCCCAGACACACAGCCTGTTCCACGCGCCAGACCACAGCGTGCCCTGGGGATGCAGCCAGGGGGAGAGCACTTGCTAAACACCAGGGTCTCTCACAGCGACACTCACATCTGCCAAGCAAAAACTCCCTGATTCACAGCTGCTCAGCAAAAAATACATTCGCAGATCTGCGCTGGTGGTGACCATAAGGAACTCCCCAACAGCAGTGCACAACAGGACCCTCCTGTTGACTTTGCCAGCCTAAACATCTCCCTTAGGTGCTTCTGTCCACGGGGACCCCGCTTGCAGGCAGCTTTCACCCCAGCATCAGCCTCCCGGGCCAGGATCCGCACAGCATGCAGGGCAGGAGCTGTGCTCCTCCAGGTGCTCCTCTGAACCCAAACCTCAGCAGAGACACTCAGGCAGGAGGCAGGCGCGTGGCCTTTCGTCCCTCCGCTTCCCTATGCGTAGAGGGAGCAAAGGGCACCGGCCTCCTCTGTCAGTGAGCTGAGATCTAACCAGGAAAAGAGCCCTGCAGGATTTCAGGGTCATGAAGCAGCGCTGCTGCTGCACTTCATCACCACCCTCTGGTCTCTCTTCTTTTCCAACCTTAATCCTTTCCTTGGCTCTGCTGTGGCCCTAGCTCTGCTCTTTCATCTCTTCCCCTCATCTTCACGGCCTCTGCTTCATGCCTCTGCCCATCGCAGTGCACTGCAACACCGAGCCCCCCGCGGAGCTCCCGCAGCTGCTAATGGCAAGTTATTTTCCTTCTTCCCCGTGGCAAGAAAGAAAAAGGAAATTTGATACCGATTTATTTCCAGTTATTGTTTGCTCCTCCAAGAGTGGCTCGTTTGGAAAGTTTAATCACTAGGTAGCTCATTCTGCTTTCTCACAGAGCATCTTTTGTACTGCAAGACACGTTGCGCATTGTGTTCTTTCCCTAACACAGTTTTCACGGAGTGAGCTTTAATTTTCCTTGGCCACTATTCTTCTTGAATGTTTAAAGCACCTTTTCTTTGTGAATCCCTGGCTCTTCTCCCTCACAACTCTGCTTTGTGTGATCTGCCTTGACCCTGCGTGGTCCAGTCTAAAAGTCAATGAAATCAGCTGACCGATCTTTATAGTGGCAGCAGGTTTTGGGTCAACCCCCCGGAGAAGCCAGAACCTGAGATCAGCCCAAAGCACGGCACGCATATGTAAGCAGACTGCTTAGTCCATCAGACTGCCAACCGCATTGTCCTGCCTGCACTAAATTCCTTCCGACCCAGAATGGGTTAACAAAACAAAAGAATTAAGGCAAAATAAGAAACCACTGTGCTTTGGTAGGCAATAATTGCCACCACAGAGAGAAACTACTCTGAAAGTAGCAAAGACAACACTTGCTTGTGTCGCTGCGCAGGTGATTCATGCAGGTACAGTTAAGCCTGGCATATCTGAAACGCGTCCCAGTAAGCATGTGTCCACATGCAGCAGATCGTGTGATTCCTGGAAGTACCAGGTTCATTGCATGGGTGGCATGTTACGTGAGGACACGTTTCTCTTGGGCAAGTCCCAGAGAAGGCAGCCCTGCCCCGGGCTCTCCCTGACGCCGGCTGGAGTAGGTTTACAGGACTGTCCATCTGTAATCCTTCTGGATTTCGGTGGCTGGACTTGGCACACAGTCCGCACACGTGTAAGTGTGTGTAATGATCTGTTCAGACACTGTGTACCCCATTATGACTGCTGTATGTTGGCGATACTCTTAAGGTCCTAGAGATAATTTAATTAATTACACTGTACCGTTTCATCTTCATTCATTTCAACAACCCCAACTATGGTATTTTTCCTATTCTCTTTTTCACTGAGACAGGAACAAAGGTGCCCACGTGAGACATCTTTTTTAGAAGCCTTCCTTTTAATTTATCTTTTTTTTGCTTCAGTAGCATTGAGAGGATGCAATGGGGTTCATTTCAGTTAAGAAATAGGAGGAGCTGTTGAGGATGAAGCTGTGCAAAGACCGGCGTAAGAATAACCTGGTAGAGCTCAGTATAGTAGGGTGTCTTCCCTGCCAGCTGCAGGTTTGGAGAGGATGGCTAAAGCAGAGCCGGAGTCTGTGCTGTCAGAGGAGCAGACACCAACGGGAGGAGAACGCGCAACTCCCCTGTCCGGGTAATAACGAGTGGGGTCAAGGGTCTGTGATCCAGTCCTTTGACCCCACCAGAGCTGGATGACATTAGCAGTAGGCTGGGCTAAAAAAAAAACCCAGATTTATCTGCATTGGCAACATTTAGTTGAAAAAGCCAAAGCAGAAAGCAATATTTCCCTTCACCCCAAGTCTGAAATACTTTAGTGTGACATTTTTCATAGGGACCACTCTAATTTCTCAGCTCACAGGGCTCATTCTCTTTTCACACGGACTCCCATTATATACGACCATACTCAAAAGGGTAAAACCCTCCCACTTCTCATTCGGGATTGAACAAAGCATTTCCTTTTGTCCCAAATGAAATCATTGCTGATTTCTCCATGCACTAAAAATTCAAAACTACAAAAGAAAACTAGCCAGTCTGGCTTGGTCTGAAATGAATTCATTTCCCGGCTTGTTTGGGAACGGCAGGTGTTAGAGCCAGATTGCAATGCAGGTAGTAAATGAGCTCATCAAACTTTAGTTAGCAAAAATTCCACTCTGGACTAAATGAATCCAGCCTTGACTCTTTCTATAGTCAGCCGAGAGCAGGGGCAACCCTGAGAACAACAGCTCTGTGCAGGGATGAGAACAACAGCTCTGTGCAGGCAGCCTTGGCTGCTAGCTGGAAGATTTGAACCTGAGATTTCTTGTTGTACCAGAGACCCCCAACGGCAGGAGATACCCCTCCTCCAAGATTTTCAGAGGAGGGGACTGAGCTCAATACACAGGAATGACAAATTTCCCCCCAAAGAAGGCATGCACGCGCCAGACTTCAGCTCAAATCCTGGGCTCATTAATGAGAAACACAAGTGGCACCTCTTAACTGCTGCGTGTCCTAACCGGCTCTGCACCTCTTTATTAGCACCTCCAGCTTTCTGCAAGAAGAGGGGAGGAATAAACAAAAGGTACAGTTCACAGACACGCCTGACTGACCTTGGTAAGTCCACATGACCTCAGCTTGTCTGTCTAATGAGTCAACTACATAATTACGGCTGTCTCAGGGAGAAGCTAATAAGTTCCAGGTATGTGAAGCATCACCAGGCAGTGGAAGGCCTCTGCCACAGGATGGGAGAGGTTGCACTTGCACTGGAGGCTGAGGGACGCAAGCAGGAGGGAAGGAGGAGGAAGAGGCAGAAGGCAGAAGGTTGAATTTTGACTGCCTCTGCCGCAGGAACTGCTCTGTGTCATGGATCCATTTCCTTTGTGCCCAGGGAATGTCGTTTAAGGATGGATCCACCTCTCCACCCAATGTCCATGCACCTAGGCTCCCTCTGCAGCCAAAGCAGAGATGCTTGCTTGCAGTGGGTGTTCGCTGTAGATGGCGGAGGTGACAAAACCTCCAGAAAAAGTGCTTCTGCCTCTCCACTGCCTGTAGAGGAAGCCCAGGGGGCTACCTTGGATTTGAGATTTGGATGGTTAAAGAAAAGACACATCCAGCTAAGCCCTTCCATGCAGCAGCCTCGAGTGGGAAAATCTCTTTTAAGAACAGATCTCTGCACCCCACAGCCGCTGCTCTCCCCCTCTCCCCACCGCATTGTGTGGCACTGGGATAAACACGGGAATCCTGCTGCAGGGAAAGGCTAAATAACTGAAATACAGACTGAAGCAGCAAGAAGGTTTTGATCTGCCATGGAACATCTCTAAACAATCCTGCCCTATGTGGGATCACTTTCCTCCCATCGCAGCCAGACACAAGCCCTGGATTTGGGAAGCTCAGGCTCTACCCTCGTAAGCAGGAGCTGCCATCCCATCACGCGAGTGCAGGGATGTGCGTGTTCTTGTTGCTGTCGGCACGGTAATGCTGCAAACCCTGCGACCTCTGCGTATTACCACAATACCCCCAGCAATATCTGCCGCTTATGTCTTTGTTCTTTCTGATGAAAGGACTCTGCATTTGCACACGATGCAATTTATTTGCCTTTTTTACAAATACACACCCCTTTCCTCCTCCCTCACTCTCTCCTTCCCTGAGATAATATTGACACCAATATCCATAAAGGAGAATATTAAAATAACCTTTTCCATTACATCCTAATTTAACTACTTCCCTGCGTTGCACAACACACCTGGCTGTCTCTGTCTGTTTGTAATGTGCTCCTTCATGCCTTTCTTGAGAGTCCCTCTATTCCATCAAATTCCTCCTCCTTGCACACTAAGCTGCAGATTACTTTTTCATAAGATGCAATTTCACCCAGATCTCATTACTTACTCTCTTAATGTATTTTCTGTATTTGTTTCATCTACAATTTCTCTTGTGCTCTGTTCTGCTGATAAAATAGTCAGCTGAGGTGCTGTGGAAAGCAACTTGCTGGAGTGCATTAACTAAAACTCTTCTTATTCTTGATTTGATATGCATTCTCTGTGCCTTCAGCCTGCCAGGCAGAATTAGACCCTGTATGTGTATGGTGCAGAAAGGACTCTAGAATATAGCCCTCTTGATTTATTAACATCTATCTGATAGTGGCATTTAAGCTGGCCAGGAACCAGGGGCACCAGGAGGGCAGGGGAAGAAACTCAATGAGAATGCTGGGTTTTCAAGCCAACCTCAAGATGCTAAAGTTTCATGAGGATGCTGTAAGGCTCCATGAGAGGTGGAGTTCACTGTGGACACCCTCTCTCAGGATATACTACAGTTTCCCCCCCTCCTCAGTAGCCAGGACTAGCGTAGAAATGGCAACTGTAATGCATCACTGGAGACGGGAGTCTACTTAGGAGCCCCTGTCCCAAAGACAACATTGACTGCCTCCAAATTACAGGTCTTGCCCAGCATCATGTCAGTCCCTCCGGACAGAAATTGTTCCATTTTGCCAGAATGATAGCAGTTGTGGACTGGACATCTTCCGCTTTTCAGGTGTTCTGGGAGGAAAGTGAGAGCAACTTTTCCGAGGAGAGGTGACAATGTTCATGAAATGAGCTATTTTCTGAGCAAAAAGTCACTACAAGTTTTAGATGAACCAACCTCATCAACTGCAAACTGCAGAGAAGAATCATCTGCATTGACCAGAGTTCAGCTATGGACCCCACCTGCCGTCCCAACCTCATACTGGCATAAACCCCTCTGCAGGCAGGCCCACCGGGGCGAGCAGAAGTGACCAAGAAAGGAAAAGGGTAGAAGAGGCGTCTGCAACACCAGGGAGACAGATGAAATGAGGACATCCTTTTGAAGTCGAAGTGGGATCCAGTGGCAGGACGAGGGAACATACTCGTTTCTACTACATGTGTGAATCCTTCAATCCTCATGGACTTGGATTATTCAAACCTTGTTGGGTTTGTGTGGAAGTCGCTGTGGAGCTCCTGTTCCCAGAGCGTATTTAAGAGCTGCTTTGCCCCCATCCCTTTATATTCACTGCTGGACCCGGCGCTGCAGGCAGACAACAGCAGTGTGGGTGACAGTGGACAGGACCCGGAGCCTCTGGGCTGAGATATCTAGCTGACAGGGGAACGCAACAGCACAGCCTGTTCTCAGAAAAGAGCTATTTGCCCTAAGAAGCTTAAAGTGCAAGTTTGGGGTCTGGCCTGAACTCAAGCCAAAAAGAAAAAAAAGAAAACCCTGTAATTACAGGCAATATTTTTACTCCGCAGAAGATTAACAGGTCAGGAGAAGAATTTAAGTCTCCTTCTTTCCTGAATTCCAATTTAATAGCAAATAATCCTGCCCCTGAATGCAAAGAAAATATATTACCCTGGAGAATTCTGGTGAAGTTCAAAGGAGGTCAGACAACAAAAAGGTCAAAAATTAAACAGATGGCATTCTCTGATGGTGTATACAAAATAAAAAGTGGTCTGCCTTCCTTTTCCATACCTACACTCTTCCCCTACCATCGAATACCACACATATACCCCTTCTTGTTTGTTCTGCAGCTAAAATAAGAGTCTGAAGTTGCTAACACTCCCTATCCTTCAGTGATGTTCAGGCAAGCGCACCATTTTTAATGTGTCTGGAGGGAGGAATTTATTAAAGAGGCACTGCATTAAAAATATGCAAATGTTCCCAGTAACTACACAGGCCCATGAGGAAGCCAGATGAAATGTCATCCCTCCCTTCTCCCTTCCCCATTTTTATGCACTGAGATGGTTTATGGTTCCTCCTGTTTTACACTGTAACTGGGAGCATGGCAGATATTTAATCTGTTTGGAAATAATTGCAGCAATAATGATTATTTTATTGGGTTTAACTGCGTTCTAAAAAAAGGAAACGCTGCAGCAATGACACGCCAAGAAAAGGAGAGGGGGAAAAGATGCTCTGAGTGTGTGTGCAAGGTTTTCTACCCTCGTATTTGCACACATGTGGGCAGGCACGGGGGGACGCCTGTGTGCTGCACGTGGATGGGAGGGCGCCCATGAAAGCATGTCTGGTCGAGCACGGCACGGACTTACACGGAGGATCTTCCCAAACACTCCAATAGCAGCCAAGCTGCCTGTGACCTCCAAACAGGACCGCATCTCTAAAATTAACTGCTCATCCTGAGTTTTTACAAAGTTCTCCCTTTCGGAGTGCAGGAGGACAGGTGGGGCATGGGGAGAGGCAACACCATTAATTTTCTGTTTCTCTAGATTTCCTCTTTGAAGCTGCTGTGTTACACAGCCTCCAGGCAGCTAAAAGCCACAGCGAGATGGACTCTGTGGTCTTAATCCCAGAGAAAATGCATCTCTCAAGTTCTTTTTATATCTTCCCAACCTTTCCAAATCCCTGCCTAATACCAAGCTTCAGCGAGCTTTCTTTTTCATGTTTCCCCCGATTTCCCCATCCTCCCTGTTACCCCCCTCCCTTTCGGCTGCTGCAGCGGGGCTGGGCTGTCAGAGAAGCGAACACCAGCGCAGCCATGCAGCCCTGCGAGGACCCGGCGATGATGGCTTGAATGAAGGGCGGGTATTTCTACACACTGCATTACGGCAGCACATTCGTATCTAGCAGTGTTTGATGGAACTGGTTCCAGACTAGGAGGGGCTGCAGTGTGCATCTTTGGGGGTTGCTCACGCCATACTGAAAGGGAAGGTTTTTGTCAGGGTCATGCAAAGAAACTGTAGGAGGACTTGAATTCAGGCCACCTCCAATCACAGCTCCTGAGACCTCATGGAAAGCAGTGAGTTTTTCTTCTTCTTCCCCTTGCTTGCAGCGTATCTTCTAAGGCACATAAGGAGTAGTACATCTTAACTAGAGGAGCATTTAGAGAAATCCTGCACCCTGTACTGTCCTCTTCCCTCTCCAGGAAGCTCAGCCAGGGAGCACTGGGATCAGGCCAAGCAGGCACTGAAACTGAGACACCTTCTGAAATCTCCTCCTGTGTGAAAACCAGTTATCCTGAAATGCAGCCTCCTTCCTCTCCCCATCAGCAGCAGTCCTTGCTGACACTGGCTATCAGGGGGGGCAACTGATGTATATGACCAGGGCAAATTTTGGATGGGCAGGAGGAGTAGGCTCCCATGGGGGTGAGAGAAGCTGAGGCTGACACTGGTATCTGCAGCTGGTCTGCTCTGGGGACCCTGAGCTTCGTGTCCAGCATGACGCTTGGAAGAGGAGGTGAAGCTTGCCATCATGTAGCCCAGCTGCCAACACCACCCAGGACCTTGAGGCTTTTAGCAGGAGGATGAAGGGGACATGTGACTCTCAGTGTGACCCCTCATGAACAAGGATCCCTTGGCTTTGGAAAGTGTTTTTTCTCAACAGAGCAGCTCTAGTTTCGATTCCAGAAAAAAACTTTCCCTTTTCAACAGCTCTCAGCCAGCTGTTGGTCATGAAAGTGTCCTAAGCACTAAGTTCTGTCCCTCCCTGAGCCTTAATGGATAGCTGCAATGGGTGAAACCCCAATCACTCTACAGCATCTGTTTATCTCTCACAGGCTGCATTGTTAAACCTCCATAAATATGTTTTCTGTCAGCAACTGGTTCTTAATTATTATATAATAACTGTCTTAACAAATAGAAAGGCCTTATCTGAGGCACTTCGTTTAACAGATGAGACATCATCTTCCCTCCCATAAATCCTGCAGCAGATCGAAATGTCAGAGGGTCTTAAAGCTGTGATGGGAGGCGAGACTGACACCCTTGTTTACAGGGAAAGGGAACATCTCCACAAGGTCTTCTCAGAGCAGCACAGCACCCACATTTGAGCTTATGACAGTGGTTGGAGCCCATCAAGCCAGAAGAATTTGTGCAATTAGAATTCACACAGCATAGATGTAGACTGTATAATTATCAACATGGCGAAAAGAAAATTTTGGGAATAACAAGATAATTCAATCCCAACAGTCTCTTCCAGAGAGGAGAACCCCTCCCTACCCCCAAATCCAGAGCACAGTATGACACAGGGTCTACGAATGAGACATCAGAGGTTTTCCGTGATCACTACAACCACTGCAACACTTGCCTGGGCTTCGCCAACACGCATTAACCAGAGCTTGTTGCTTGATGTCATCTCCTTTCATCTCAATTAACTTCCCTTCTTTTTCCTCCCTCCTGACTACTCAATTAAAAGTGTGACCAAAAGTTAATTACTCTAATTCAATTTAGCTACAATTCCTGTGGGGGAATAGAGAAGAAAGTGTGGGTGAGGGGCTGGAGAAGGGAGCAAAGGCAGAAAAGCTGTGCTGGAGTCTTCTGAAGAATCAGCAGGTCTTGTGAGCTTAGCTCTGCTTACGAGAAGATGATCAGCACAGCTTGCTCGTGCCTGGTGTGCAGAGACTCGGCTAACAGGGAAAAGTATGATCCCAAAGAGGGCTCCCATGGGAGAAGCAGTAAGATCCACCTAAGAACAACAGATGAAGAGCAAGACAATGATGATGGGTGGTTGGATGGACAGATAGATATATACAGAGAGTTCTGCGGAGGGGCTGACAGAGGGTTGGGCATGGGAATGGGCGGACAGAGGAAGAGAGA
The DNA here is from genome assembly GCA_017639485.1 of Pluvialis apricaria. Taxonomy (NCBI): domain Eukaryota; kingdom Metazoa; phylum Chordata; class Aves; order Charadriiformes; family Charadriidae; genus Pluvialis; species Pluvialis apricaria. The sequence goes on from CM030024.1 coordinate 7,417,613, forward strand.
GAGAAATCAGGAGTAAGAGGTGAAGCGCAAGACCGACTTTCCCGCCGAGCTGTCCAAATGGATTCTGCTAATTAACTTCCTTCTCACAACATCCTGGCAGGGTTGCAGACTAATTAGAAACCCCTCTGCTATGCTGGGAAGCTATTCTGACTTGGGCACTCACGGCCGCAGCCCTCAGATTGGGGACATATGGCAACTGAATGTGCCAGACGAAGCAGTGTGGCTTGTCGGAAAATGTCGGCAGCTGGGAAAGAGCAGTCCGGCTCAGTCGCAAACCCTCTCCAGTCTGCTTCCCTCGCCGCCTGCAAACAAAAGGGCCTTGAGCGCAAATCAGAGGCACTTCTTGGCAGCAGAGCTGGGCCAGCTTAAGTCAGAGGCGGAAATCAGGACACCAGACTCCCAGCTCTTTTAAAGTTACTCTCCATTCCCTTTTAGTCTTGAAAACAAATACAAAAATGTGTCATCAGCAAACTTACCTACCTCTCTAGTCAGCCCCGGCCACAACCATTAGTAAATAGACTGAGCAATATTCTCATCTAACGCTGACCTGCAAGAACCCCTTGACAATCACAATTTCCCCTGCTGAGAATTGCCCATTTCTTCCCATTCTCTCCAACAGCATTAATCTATCACAGGGATTTTAACTTGCACCCCCTGGTCACCATCATGCCTGGATAGCTCTCTGTCAGGGTCTTTATCAAAAAAGGCTTTTGAAATTCAAAAGAAGGAGTGTGCGTATATATACTCTCTCATTCCCTTTTATCCACTGGTCTCTTAACTCATCCAAAGGATTTAAGCGGGTCAGAGAAACACAATTTTCTTCAGCAGAAACCATGCTGTCTGTCCCTTATCCTATAGAAAAGCCTAAATATAGACTCTAAAAGTCCCCACAGCTGGGAACGTGAATGCAGCCGTCCTGCTTTGAAGCTGCCTGAGACTCGTGCAGTTCCCAGATGAAGGGCCAGCTGGCTCTGTCAAAGTTAGAGACAAGTCTTTCAAAGATGCTTGGAGATACCAGGAAAGGTGTCAGTGGCCCACAGATTCTCCTTTTCCTCCTACTTTCCTTAGATTTTCTTTACCCTTTTTAGCTCTTTGTCTCTGTCAGCTCGTGCTGAGGAGGAGCAAGGCAGTTCTGCAGACTACACCCACACGGGAAAAAAATAGGGAAAGGGCCTGATGTCAAATGGGAAACAACTAAAATATCATGGAAGTGAGGGTCCTTAGCCCATTGCTGCCGGGCCTGGGGACACAGCCCAAGAACGTGAAGCTGTGCTGTGACCTGGAGGTTCCAAAACAGGGGTTTTGCCCAGTTGAGGCCATGTTTCAACCTGCAGAGAGAACAAAGCACCAACCCAGCGCTGCTCAGTGCTGCTCTGCGAGACGCTTTGAGGAGCAGCAGCCACCCTCTCTGCACTAACCGATGGCTGTGCATCACTCGCTTCTCTTGCAGCTCCCTGGCACCCTCCTGAAGAAGTCTGGATGTTTGGCTAATTCAGTTCTCCACAGACTGACTGTGCTCCCTCCCAAGGATCACTCAGAGCCTCCTGCCACACCGCAGGCTCTCCTGAGCAGTCCAGTGGGTTAGCATGTGGGCTCCTTTCTTGGTACTGAGTTACTGTTCCAGCTTCCCTGTGCTCTGCTTTCGCCTCTGACAAAGGCAGGTTATCAGGATCTGTCTTGCCGCCAGGGAATAGCTAAGAACAATAGTTATTATTGGATCTTCCGACTAGTCAGTGAAACATTTGCCAGAACAGCGTACCTGGATTAAACCTCCTTCTCCACCCAAAGCTCAGATGTCTCCAGGATCTGCTATCCATTTTCTTAATGCAACTGCCTGACAGTTAAATCCATGCCTATGTCTATTAGGGAAATGCATGTGTTATGAGCACCATGAATTCAGGCAGCCCTGTTAAATCTATTTGATGTATTCACTTCAACCCTAACCCCCCCCTTCCCCCAAAAGTTACCTATTGGCCAGGCACTAGAGCTGTCAGGTCGTGAAGGATAACAACATTATGGGACTAACGGAGAGCAAAACATCGGGGAAAGCAGGCTTGCTTCACGCTGCCTGCATTAGGCACAGGGCAGCTCTGGGAAAACAGCACTTCTGCATCAAGTGCGGGGGAAGCTTTTGAGACACCAGGCTCCACACGCTGATCTGGAAGCACTTTGGAGACATTCGCTAATGGAGATTATTGCCCTGAGGGGAAATGGGAAGGCAAGGAAGGTAACAGCTTACATTTGCAGCTGATTTTAAGGCACTGGAGAGTCCTACGTTGGCTCTGACTGAGCCAGACCCCAAGCGGAGTCACTGCGCTGGCAGAGCTGAGGAGCCTGCTCAGAGCACAAGGGACCCTCAGCGCACGACTGGAGACGTCATCTCTGCACTATGGACCTGCCCTGGGGAATTTCAGGTCTTTCAGCTCAGTCCCTGTGTCCTGGTTCCTCATTTGATCTCAGGCTGCAGACAGACCTTGGAAGGGCTCCAACACATGCCTGGAGCAGGCCAGTCTCCGCTTTGAACTGCTCTCCAGAGAAACCTCTCACGCTTTCTGCTGGCTGTAAGGAGACAGACTGCAGCTGTTTGCCATTTATTGTTGAAGAGCAAGGTGAGATGGTGTGAACAGCCCTTCCCAGAGCACCCATGCGTGTCCAGACAAGTGGGTGGAAGAGACAGGGAGGTCTATACAGGGGGGAATGTCCTTGACTGGAGAGCATCCAGATAATGCCTACCTGAGTATGGACTTCCAGGAACCCTCTACAGACTCTCTAGGCTGTGCTTGACAGTTGCTTCTCCTGTTTTAGTGCCTAAATGAATGTTCCAGATCTTCACCAGTATCCCAGTTAAGAGATGGGTGAAATTCCCTTGGGCCCTGGCTGGAATGGGCCAAGCGGTAGCGATTTCCACACAAGTCACGCAGCCTTGTCTTGAGCGTGTGGGCTTCCCTCCCACTCCAAGCTGCTACCAGGGCTGGGATTTTTGTTGTTTCTTTCTTTTTTTTTTTTTTTTTTTCTCCTTCTTCTTTTAACCTTTCTTTGAGCTTTCGCTTGCTTCCTCAGCACCTAGTGTAATTGCTTACAGTCTCTGAGGATCCTGGTGAGGATTTATGTAACACACCAGGCAGCGATTTGAAAGGCTGCTTTCAGATATAAGAACTTAATGCTACACCAGCCTTGGGGAAAACGAGCTGAAATCCTTGGGAGGGCTGTGCGGTGTTTGCTGCACGCTGCTTAAGCGAAAGGCTCTGGGACAGCTCAGGCTCCTCTGAGCCACCCCACTCCTTGCATGGCCAGAAGGGGAGGAAAGAAGAGGTGTCTTTAGGCGAGTGGCTTGCTCCTTCTGTGTCTCACTGTGCTGTGGCTTTATCCAGAGGGGGAGTCAGAGGCAGCCAGCAAACACTCAGCATTGCTAAGCAGTTTGGAGAGCAGAGACAGAGGGAGCGTAGTTATTTTTCCGGCAGACAGCACGGTTTTGCTGGGGTTTCTTTCTCTCCTCTGCATTTCTGGTTGTCTCAGTGCCAAGCAGTCTCTTGGGGTACCTCTGTCGCTGTCAAGACGACCACTTGAGAAGGGCATCAGGACTTTGGTGCTCTTAGTTATTTAGGGGAGAGATTTGGGCAAGGATGGGAGAGGGAGTACTTTTGGGAGGAAAAGGAGAGAAACAATGTTCTTGTAATGCTCATGAGGCACGAAGACCCTGCGGCAGCACTTAAGTACCCTGGTTTGAGGGATGCGCTCCCCTGGTACACAGGCTGTGCCTGGCAGGCGATGAAAGCACAGCATTGTGCACCAGACGCCCAGAAGAAACTACCCCCAGCCAGCCCAGTTAGACCTGCCACGCACCTGCTCTTTCTGCGCCTCCTCCACTCCCTGCCTACGGGAGAGTCTCCAACAGAGACAGGTTCTGGCACTTGAAGGAACAATGTGTTTTCAAGAGGGCTGAAATTTTTCACTTCAACTTTCCTTAAACTAGAGTTTATAGGGTTTTTTCTCCTTCAAAATCATATTTGCCTTAATTTATTTTCCAAACAGGTTGCTGATGGAAATAACACTGGAGCAATCAAACTGTTTCAGTGCGTGAGTCTGTCCATCTGTCAGTCTGTCTGCCCTCCCTCCCGCAAAGCTTTTGAGCTGATTTCACGTGTGTTCAACACAGAATTAGGGACCTTAAAATTCAGAGGTGTCAATGAGTGAGGTGAAGAGACGCAAGTGAGCAGAGGGGAGCCATCCCCCGTGTGCCGTCTCTGATCGAGGCATGGGATAGTGGCGCAGGAAACTGGATACATCATTCAAGGGAACAATTTCTTCACTTAAAACTTGATGCCTTTCTAAGCATTTTTTCCACAATGAAAAGGAAAAGAAAAGCCTTTAAAAAGTTATGCAACCTGCAAATTAAACAAAGCCTTGCACTCCTGGGCAAACAGCCCACCTCTGGTCGGCTGGGGAGCCCTCACTGTCTCACCGTCCTCACCATCCACGTACTGCCGGTACCCATAGGGTCTGGCTGCAGGTGGGAGCTCCCCTGCCTTCAGCAAGAGGCCTCAGACTACTCCCAACTAACCAACGTGGAGCCATAAAACTCTGCTGGCAGCGGTAAAGAAACCCAGGCTCTCCTGGCTTTAGTATTAAGACTAGAACAAGATCTGCCACCCCTCTGCTTGCCTCCCTGGCTCTGCCCTCCTGGTCCCGCGAGGGTGATGTGTTGCCCCCCAGCTTTACCGTGCTGCTTCCCACATCCTTACATTTATGCGGGTGTTACAGCAACACCAAACCCTCCTAAGCTGTCCTGCTCCTGCTCCCTACAAGCACCGTTACACCTTGCTATTGCGATAGCTCCGGGCTTCGCTTTTCTTCTTCTGAGCCACAGAGCAGCAGCCTTTAAACTCCCACCTCCCCACCAGCAGCACCAACAGCCACAGCCTGCCTGGGAATTACCAGTGCTAATCTATCATTTGCAGCATCAAATAAGCACGTTGCCACTTTCCTTTCTCGTCCTTCTTGGATCTATAAAGAAACGGGGCGGGGAACGACTAACAACAACAACAACCACCAAAAAAACCCCAAGTAAATTAACATTACAGCTGAGGTTTTACACGCACAAAAGTCAGGAAGTTCAAAGTTATGGTTCCCCCTCCAGCTGTAATTCTGGCACACTGCACATATATATTAAGACATTAAAGTTAGCCCCATAAACAGTAATACAAAATACTACATGCACACAAGGGGGCCAATCTACGATGGCCAGGGGAGCCATAATTCTAGATACCCTGACTCCTGTGCGTGTGTTTCTCCCTCAAAAAAGGAATAAGTCAGCTCTCATTCACTTGTAATTCAAAGCTCAGGATGCTGATAGAGAGGAGAAAAGAGAGATTGTTCTGTCTGCTTCTTCTTCCTCCTCTTTTTTCTTTTTTTTTTTTTTTATTGCACAGGCTGTTGTCTAGCTGCTTGCGATCAATGCTCTCCCTCTGTCTGACTTTGATATATCAGGAGAGATCTCAGATTTCTATTCCCAGCCTCTCTCGCTTTGTAACCGATCCAGCTTCCCAGCAAGGCACACGCGTGCAATAGATAAGGGATAGCCTTTGATTGAATTTACTTAATTTATACGGACGATGGGACACAAGAGGAATATTAAAATACAAATTAGCAGCTTCATATTTCACATGCATTGAAATCTCCCCAGCAGATAATGAGCTGCTGGAAAATTATCTGCCAAAGGTCTCTCCCCAGCCACACCTACTCCTTTTCCCCCCGAGATCCTCAAATAAACGCTAGAAAAGTTGATAACTTTGAGTTACAGTTTAAGTCCTTAAAGGGACAATAACTCAGGCCAACATTTTTAAACAACTCTGCCACTGGGGCAGAACTGTACTGAGAAGGCAAAAAAATGTTTTTCAGTCCTTGTGAGCAGCTTCATGCCCTGCAGAGCGGGATGGAGAGATGCCTCCATCTCCATTCCCATGGGAAACGGACAAACTCATATCATCATGCAGGATCTCTTCTGCCCTTGTTTAGGAGCTGAGCCACACAAAGTGTGGCTGTGTGAGATTCCAGCCACTGCAGGGCACAGCGGCAAAACCTCCTGGGCATCAGCATGAGCCCCAGGTGCATTCCTGCTGTCAGCTTTAACACCCAGGGCAGAGGCTCCCACTTGCAAGTTTGGGGACTGGGATTCTGCCTGCATGACCCCACCGAGGCACCCTATTACCTGGTTACAACGCAACCTGTGAGCACACAGCATCTGCGGTAGCAGGGCTGCCTTTCAGCAATTTGGCAATATAAACGTGACGCATCCCTTCTCACTCTCACAGGGCCACTTTGAAAGCAGCACGTTTTTGGTTAGCTGTGAGAACCTAACCCCATGCCTGAGGATGGTGTCTCTCGCCATTCAGCTGGTCCGGACTCCCATCCCACGCATCCGAGTGGTGATCAAGTGCCGTTATTCACAGGAGCATCCTCTAGCAGTCCCACGCAACCCAGTGGCCTTCCTCTTAGTAGATTAGATAAGATTCCCAGTTTGGGTGGACTCTTTCGTTCTGCTGCACCTGGTCAGATTACAGGCTAGATAAATCAGAGGTTTCTGTAACACTGTGGTCATCCTTGGAAGTTGCAGATGAATGGGTGGGGAAGGGGCAGAGCAAAAGGACCAGTCATGGTGCACTGCAGGAGGGATGGGAAGGGTCTCCATGTACATGTTCTCCTCCTGGTTGCCCTGCGAAGCATGGATAGAGATGCACGGGTACAAAGAGGGGAACTCTGAAGAAGCTCCTGCAATGTTGAATTGTTCTTCCAATGAAGATCAGTATGGGGAGTTGAACAAGAAATCTGCCAACAGACCTGACTTTGAAGTGGTCAGTAGGAAATGCCTACAGGTAAATTAAACCAACAAATAAAGTCAACCTGGAGGTCAAACCTAAACTAAGTTTAAAAGGGCCCTGTTGCTTCTCAGCCCAGGATCTTTAACTCTGGTAGTAGCCAAAGTCAAACAGAAGTGAAGAAATATTCTCCAATGAGACTCTCAAGAAGGAAGGTGTACTTTGAAGTTAGACCGATGAGCACTTGAATTCTGTACACCAGGCCAGAGCAGCCATGCCTCCTCGAGAGGCTCCCAAGATGATTATCTTCACTCAGCTGAAGGCGTCAGCAACATGAGAACCTGATCTGCTTCACAAGAGATTAGATACTGCTTGAGCCTTGCTCGGGGTGATGACGCGAAAGGTAGATGATATTTCCCATACGCAACATATGCCTGAGAGCAGGGAATAGCCCTCGTTCCCCAGCTCCTCACCACACTGGGCCCTAATACCAGAACAGCAAAGAGGAGTAGCAGCGGGGACACATTCATATATCGATGGGTATTTGGGGGCGAAGGGGGCTGCTCTGCTTATTCCCTTCATACACACGATGGTAAAGCTGACTCAAAGACATGGAGCAGCACCGAGGTCAGAGGGACCAAGATGGAAGAGATGCAGATGTCAGCGATACTGGCGTACCCTGTTCTGTCTGCTGGCCCAGGTGAGATCCCTCCCAGCACACAAATGGGTCAGACCCTTTCCTTGATGAGAAGAACTAAGGGACATTTTTGCAATAGTACTCTGCTTTCCTTGATTTCCCGCTGGAGAGCTGAAAAGCTAGGACATGGTGGAGAAAAAGACTTCCCTCGCCTTCCAGGCAGGCACTTACCTACCTCCCACTGCCATCGAGTACATTTTGGATGTTTCAATGGAGACTGTATGTAGTTTCAGAGGGCACTGACACTTTTAATACTGTTTTGGAGCAGAAGGATCCAGCTTTACTCAAGTCTGCTTGGCACAAGTGGGGAACAAATAACGAATGACTTTCAACCAACCTCCCAACTTTCATGAGTACACTCCTCTCCCAGTGTCACAAAATAGCTGGATAACCAGGATGCTCTTTCTCCACTAAAGAGCACTCTGATCCTCTGACTTTTCTTCCCATTAGAAAGTAAAATGACCCAGGGAGTGACAAAATTATGCTGTCAAAAACAAGACAGTCACTTTGAAAATCAATAATACCCCAAGGTGTTACTGTGAGTTAACAGCTCTCTTAGGCCCGAAGCGCAGAGCTGGTATTAATGCTGTTCTTGCCACCTTTCCCACCAACATCCCTGCTGCTGCCGTTACTCGAGAAAATCTCTGACACGGAATTCTACTTAAAGCAGTGCACAGGATGGATTTTTCAGTTCGGTGACCAAACAAAAAATAATCCAGAGAGATGAGAAAAAGAGAGAGAAGAAATGTGCCACCGGCCACCCTACATGCTTTATGTAAGGCAAAACCAAAATATTATCTCTTTTGTTTGGGGTGATTTAACAGTTACTGAATCCCACTTCTTTATTTGTATGTGTTTGTTAAAAGCAGCACTGGAGAAAAGGTGTTACTTCACAACGAAACATCGGATTTGGTAACACTGGCACAAGCTGTTCAGCTCCCTGCTTCACTGTCCCGTCCCCCTCTGCTCCTCAGCCGAAACTACTGCACTTGCTGAACCAAACTCCAACTGGGTCAGTCCGTCCCACAGCTATGAAAATGTGCTTTCCAGCAAATTAAAAACAAAACCCAAAAGCGATCAACTCCCAGAGTGTGGATGGTTTCAACAGAGATGAAACATCTGGAAAGACTGATAAAGCTCCAGAGGTTTTGAGGTCCTCTCCAGATGTGTCCCTGTATTTCCCAGCAGTTACGGAAATGCATGAGAGAGAGTAGGGTTTGTGCATGGAACAGGTACGAGCTGCCTTGAATACCCCTTGTATTTCTAGACTGCTTGCGGGGAGCTCAAAACCCAGTATATACAGCTGGTGCCATTGCGCTGGGGGACTACAGGGAATTCAGGAGGTGATGTTTGGCACTGGGAACCTATTAAGCCCTACTCCTGGGAATGGGCATTTAGCTGCTGGGGAAAGCAGCGGTGTTTCTTTCCATGAGCATTGAATATGGATGGCCAGGGCAGAACTGGCGCGGGGCTCCTGGGTGGCTATTTTTCATGTCTGACATAAAAAACAAAGTCCCAAGCAGCTGTTGTCAGTAAAGCTCCTGCTGCATTTTTACAGGAGTCAAAGTGTTGGATCTGCCATCCTATCCAAATTCTGGGTTGGGATAATTAGCTGCTGCCTAAATCCTGCTTCAGAGCCTTGCATATCATTTACATACTACTCCTGCCGTCTCCTAAGGAGGAGAGCAGGGGAGGCTGAGCACGTGTAACGAGTTGCCCCACACCATCCCTCATCTTGCTGCGTAGCCATTCCTGGCAGGGAAAGCAGAAGGGGAAAAATGGCCAAGATAAAAGAGAGTGAAAATGCAGAGGAGGATATTTCCTCGATCGCAGCAGGGCAGGCAAGCCCTTGAAATACCATTCCCTGCCCTTACCCGCGCCCTGGCCTGGCTTCACTGTGGGAGATACCCAGTGATGAGAGATGGGGAGCCACATTACCCCAAAGTTTCTGCACTAGCTGCACTGCTGCAAGGATCTACGTATACCACACCATCCAGGGGCTCCCACACCGCAGGAAGGTCCAAGTGAAATTACATATGAGTCCCATTTCCATCCCTGCCTTGAAAAAAAAATTGTCCAAAAGGGCCTTCTCTCCTCCTCCTGTGACCAAGGCAACAATCGGAGAACATCTCCAGCCTTGGACTCCTTATTAGTTTAATTAGATGATTTTCTGCATGATTTATCCTGAACGCTGCAATTGCACAATCAAATCACAGATCAGTTGACAACTTCATTTAAAAAATTAGTGTTTAGCAGCTTTGCGGGCTCTAAAAGCTCCGAGGACATCTGTCAGCAGTGACCCTTTCTGATAATGACAAACAGTCCCAGCCTGTGTCCCCACCTCCTGTCCTGCCTGCAAGCTGGCATGCTGAAGGATCCCTTGAGAACAAAAAAACGCCAAGCCTCAAGGCACTCCCAGTTTGCATCTGCCTATGATGCCGGCTGCTTGGCCTTCCTTCTCACATGTCAGTCCACAGATGTTAGCCAGTGTTACAGGCCTGTCAGAAAGAGAATAGATCCTCGTGCTCGGAGGGCGCTTGGCGTTTCAGATGAACTTGCATCAGGCCTCGTGCTTTTGGTAAATTCTGTAGGAGTTGATGCCCGATGCGAAGCTGCCACCCATGGTACGCAGCACCAGCCAAGGCTGGAGCCCCTGCGCTCCCCTTTTGAGCTCTCCTCATCCTTGGGGCATGTGGGTGGTGATGGAGGGATGCTGCTGGTACTGGCTTGAGCGGCAAACTGAAGACCCCAAAGCGAAGCACAAAAGCTGTCAGTGGTGGATTTCCCAATTCGCAGGACTCCTGCAGGAAGGTGTTGATCCTGCAGGCTGGGTTTGGGTCAACTCAGCGTGGCAAGTCTTGAGTTTTCGTGTGCTTAGCAGGCTGTCAGGAATCACTTGCAACAAGGGGGAGGGCAGCGGTACCCAGTGATGGAAACAGTGATGCCTTGCAGGCTTGGCTTTCTGGAGCAAAAGAGTCCAACAGAGACCGGTGGGAGAAGATGAGCGAATTAGCAATCCTTTCCAGAAGGTTTGGGGAGAAGAAGACATCATGTGCCTTCTGAGCAGGGAATGCACAAACTGTGTCTTTCCTCTAAAAAAGCAGAAGCCAGAACCAGGCTCCCCTCCTGGCTTTTTCTTGTTTGTTAGTCCAAAGAGCCCTGCTCCCAGGGTGGAGGATCTGTGATGGTTGTACAACTGATCCTTAAGCTGTCTTACAGCCGAAGGGCTTCCTCTGAATCCTCCATGCTCACAGCCAGGCTGACTCAATGGCATCCCTCCTGAGGGAGCCTGCCTTTCCAAAGGAGACTGTCCAAGCAGGGTGACACCATGATGACAACAAAGCATTCTGTGTCCTCAGAGATCTCCGGAAACCCTGCTAACACCATCTGAATTCAGACCTTGTTAAGAAGCTCAGGAATCAGCCTCCATTCCAGATCTTCAGCAGCCTGAGACACTGATTATAATGAGCTCCACTAATTAGATTGTTTTAATTCAAAGGCCAGCAGGCTAAAAGAGATGTGAATCAGGGGAACCTTTGTGAGGCATCTGCTGGGATTTCCAGCCAGTGTAATTCCTCCAAGCTTCCCACTGATGAGTCCTTTAGCAAATGTCTCGTCTCCCACTTCCCTCCCCAGAATGAGACCTTGGCCAAGAAGGGCCAGGAAGGTCTCCAACTTGTCAGGCAGACCCCCATTCCTTCTGTTCTATAGCAGACCGCTCTGAGGGATGAAATGACAGCTGTTTCAAATCAAATGAACCTCCTTCTCTTGTTCCCTCTTCATATGTTTGCTTCAACTGTTATTCAATTGCACAGATGAAAAAACAACTCAGGGAAGGAGCTAATTAGAGGAAGAAAACGGAAGCAGATTAACTGAGGTGGAACTGGGAAATGAGGTGGTGGATGGTATAGAAGGGAATGGAAATCAGTCTTGAAAGGAGCAGCAAACACATGGAGACAGCCCAGAAGTGACCACGCTGTGCATAATATGGAGAGCAGAGTGCACGGCTGGTGGCTGATTCAAGCTGGCCAGGAGCCACCAGGACTGAGGGCCACACACTCTGCATGGTGAGATGCCTAGACCACAGTGCTGGCTCATCATGTTGCAGATGAGATCTGCGGATAACCCAGGTATCTCCGACTGCAGTTGGTGCTAACAGAGGCTATGGCTGGCTGGATGAATGCTGTCCCACCCCTGCTGGCTAAACTGGCCTGGAGCCACGTCTTTTCAATCACAAATACAACATAATCCTTAAATGAAGATAAAGAGCACTTAACTGCCAGGTGCACCTACCCGTATTTCTATAAAATTAAGAAACAGCTAATCGCAATTTCAATGGGAAACATAACTTCCTCCACTGCTTGTGTGTCTATGGGAGGCTCCCATGGTTCATGGGAGAACTGAGTGAAAAAGAACACCAAGCAAAGAAGTAGGATTATATAAAAAGAAGGAAAGAAGGAAAGAAGGAAAGAAGGAAAGAAGGAAAGAAGGAAAGAAAGAAAGAAGGAAAGAAGGAAAGAAGGAAAGAAAGAAAGAAAGAAAGAAAGAAAAGGAGAAAGAGAGAAAATGAAAGAAAGAAAGAAGGAAAGAAGGAAAGGAGGAAAGGAAAGAAAGAAGGAAAGAAGGAAAGAAGGAAAGAAGGAAAGAAGGAAAGAAAGAAAGAAAGAAAGAAAGAAAGAAAGAAAGAAAGAAAGAAAGAAAGAAAGAAAGAAAGAAAAAAGAAAGAGAAAGAAAGAAAGGGAGAAAGACAGAGAGAAAGAGAGAGAGAGAAAAAGAAAGAAAGAAAGAAGGAAGGAAAGAAAGAAAGAAGAAAGAAAGAGAAGGAAGAAAGAAAGGAAGAGAAGGAAGAAAGAAAGAGAAGGAAGGAAGGAAGGAAGGTCCCTTCCAACCTAAACCATTCTATGATTCTATGATTCTAAGGAAGGAAGGAAGGAAGGAAGGAAGGAAGGAAAATATGCCCCAATGCCCCAGACACCTGAATTTCTGCAGCAGGGGACAGAATAAAGTGCTAGAGCTAGAGTGTAGCATCAGGGTTTAAAAAAGCGACCACACTGAGCAATGCCGTGGAGTGTGGGTTAGTGGTATGCAGCGCCAGCAAACCCCAGCAGTCGGGAAAGGGTGAGCTAACAGTTTGTGAGCCACCTCTTAACCCTTACAGTAATGCAAGACTTGCCACGCATCTCTTGCTTGTGCCAGCCTTTCTAGCCAGGTGCCTTGGAACTCCAGGACAAGCTGCTGATCTTCTATGGGCTTCAGTTTCCCTTTTTGTAAAAAACCTTTGTAAAAGTCCATTTCTGCTTGTGTTCTGGAATGATCAGTGATGGACTTAGAGACATCTTGAGATGTGCAGACAAAAGGGACTCCAGAAGAACAAGTCTCCTTGCTATTTGAGACCTTGGAAAGGTGTGAATGGGAAAAGACAGCTGGGAGAAGAACAAAGAGTCCGAGATCCTTTAGGTGAGTTTTGGCCAAACCGCAGTCCCCACAGTCCATGGGAACTACGGTGACTGAATCCAGCCATAACTTGGCTCTCTATCTGGCACATCTAGAAATCCATCACCTCGCAGCTTCGATGGCTGGGAAAAGGCAGGTACTGGCCTGTCGTGCCAGCTCCTTCCTTTTAGTCGCAATATCTTCTTCTGTCTCCCATGCTTCTCTTCATTACCAAAATCCCCCGAAGACACCATTGATGATGGAGAGCCATTGGAGAGGCAATTAGAAAGAAGTTAGAGTGAATTACATATGCAGGGTTTATTTTCTGTTTTCTGCTATAGCTGCTGCCAATTATTGTGCAATTAGGCTGCCTTCATTAGCAAATGAGATTAAAATTAACATCGTTAATTACTCGTTCTGTTAAACAGGGGAAAGCAAGCATTTAAGGGGAAGATGCAGAGAAGGTTGTTCTTGGAGCAGATGCAGTAACGTTCTCCGTTTGCCGCACTGTTTCTTCAAGGGTTGCATTCGGTTATTCAATTTCAGCTAACACAGCGGAGAAAAGGAGCGTTTAAATTGAAGCCACTAGTGCAAGGTCTTGCAGGAACACGTTACACATTGCTCAAGAAAATCATCATCACATGTTGCAAAACACAAGCTAATGGCCACAGTGAGTAGCCACTGGATTGCTCCCACCAGGGACTGGAGGGAAACCTCTCTCCTCAGCTGCTGGTGCACTAGACTGGTTGTCAACAGAAATTTCTAACAGGGTTTACAACCTGGCAAGCTGGGAGCATGGCTCACACCGCCAACCATGGTGCAATAAAGCCAGAACAGTTACTGCTATTTATGGCAATGTCTTCTTGGCAGCAGACGTTTTGTGGACACTGAAGACAACGGCTTTCCTGGGCTCATAGATTAGAGGTCAAGGGAAGAGCAACAGTGCGCCAAATTGATGGTGATGTCTTTGCAAGCCAACCCAATGGTACTGCTTGCTGCAAAACTCAGATGCTGAGTAAGCACGAAGGGATGCCACTAACCTAGCAGGTGACACTTTGAGGGTCCTGGATCACAGGGCTGGAAAGGAACTCAAGAAGTCACCTAGCCCAGCCTGCTGTCTACATACAGAATTGATGTGACTGCATCATTTCTATCTGCTGTCATGGAAATGGAAAAGTGATTATCCCCATTCTGTTTGCATCAGCCTTTTTCATATTTAAGAACTATTCCTGTCTTGTCCGAGTTCCTCTTCTTTGGACTAAATCGTCCCAATTTACTCAATCGTTCTTTGCAGACCATGCCCACTAGTCTTCAGTCAGTCCTTCTTGCTCTGGACTCTCTTCTAATGCTTTGCAGCTTTCTGGATGAGTTGTCCATAAAACTGGACCCAGGCATCCAGCTGAGATCTTTGTAATGCTGGGCAGAGCAGGAACACTATTTTGTGTGTCTTGCTGGTGATACTTTTGTCTAGGCTTTCCTGTTTGTCATTTTTCACAGCAACTTGACATCTCTGACTCTCACTCACACAGTGATCAAAAATGAGTTCCAGTCTTTTCTGCAGGATTGCCGCCTAGTCAACTCTGTATTTCTGCATCCTGCATGTGAACAGTTCATTATTCCTGTCTAGATGTAGAATCCAGTGCTTATCCCTATTAAATTGCATCCTATTTCTTCCAAACAATTTCTCCAATTTGTCAAAATCATTTTGAGAGAAATAGAGAGATTGCTAAGGTCCCTGGGAAAACACGGAGTGTAATAAGACAGCCCTGAATTTCAGCTTGAACCTTACCAGGTTGAATGTTTCCCTTGGATCTATGCCTGTCTCACCTTGCTCTGCAACACATTAAGGCAAAATGTGCCCCTGTGAGGGACACTGTCACAAACTGAGACACAAGCTGTCTCTTCAAAGCATGCAGACGTGCAAACGATGTACTGAACACCAGGAAACATACTGCTATGGTTGCAAGAACCACTGCTCAGGCTGCTCTCTCTGCATGCAAACCTCAGAACATACTGAAGTCCTTGCACGGTATTGTAACATCCCTCTCCAGCTTGGCCAAAGTACCAAAACCTTATAAGCACTGCAAGCAAAAGCAAAGACTCCAAAACTAGACCAAAGACTTAGGAAATAGCTGCTCAATGGGCTCCTAAACTGACAGTCAGGATCTGCTGAATGGGTTACCTGCCAGTCTGTCTGCTGGTACCGCTCCTAATGGGTTCACTTTTCAATGTACAACAGGTAGCAGCAGTACACCCGCAGCTGAGAGCCTCTATGGATATAGGTAAGACAAAGGAGGTGGGGGGCTTTTATTAGATCTGCTTTGGAGTACACAAGTCTTTGCATCAGGAACAGGAACATGAGACTCCAGGTGAATGAAGGCTGAGGTCACTCACTGTCTGTCCTCCTGCTTGCAACTTCCTCAGCTCTAAGAATGCTGAGTACCCCTCAGCCGCACTGTCCAGTTCATTAACATACATTTTAAAAGGAGCAGCTTGGCTGGAACAGACACCAAGCTACCTCCAAGCTCTGAAGAAGCATGCAGTGTTCAGATGCTTAACTGTTGTGTTTGGACCTGCTGGCTGATCTAATAGAAGCTGTTTCCTCCTCTGTGAGTTATCTCACATAAGAAGATGCACCAGCTGCAAGCAGCATCGCCAGCGGCAGCGACCATACAGCCCAAGCTGAGCACGTATGGGCTGTTCCCCTTGCTGGAAGCATCTGAATGCATCACATTTTTTGTTTTCCTGACACCCCTGTGAAGGTGGGAGGAGAAATTTTCCCATCTCTCAAGCTGGAAAACTTGGGCAGAAAGAGATTTAACAATCTGCCCATGGTTAGTAATAAGCAGAAGGCCACTTGGGGAACTAATACTATTTCTTAGTCAGGGGAGATTTTCAGTGTCGATGATCTGTGAAATGTTTGCCTTGAATTTCCTTTGGACCCAGCACAGAGCAGTGTCTTATTCAAAAGCTGTATTTAAGAATGGCAATGAACTTTATTAGGTGTGTGTCGACAGCTTCACGGACACCTTCAATAAGAAAAGCAATTGGACTCTGAGCAATACGATACCTTGTGCATAGCAACAAGCCAGCTGGCTCTGAAAACCGTTTTCTCATGCACACCTCATCAAAAAATGAAATGAGAAAATAAGTAGACAGGACTAGGCAGGGAATTCTCCTGCCCTTGTGCCCCAAGGGGAGTATATCCAAATTAATAGGCCTTTTCCACTGCTAATGACTCAGTGAAGATGGAGACACGGGCCACATCATCAGCTGGTGTAAATCAGCGTGTACTTGGAGATATTGCAGGAACAACATCAGATTACATTCATCTTAGCCTACAGCCCATCTTACCAGGGAGCCCACCTTCCCATAGCACTGGGTTAAGCCAAAACCATCTCGGGAGTCGCTGGACCCTACCTGGCTCTCTGCTGGGAGGGATGCATAAGGATAGGGATGCTATTCAAAGACTCCAGTTCAAAAGCCACCCAGTGTTGCATTGCTACTGTTAAAATCCTTACCAATGCCAAATCATCCAGCATTGGGACTACCACGCTCCTCTCTTGGGCTCAGCAATTCCTTGGAGAAAAGGTGAATTGAGACTGCCAGAGGAGAGATGCACAAGGGAAAAACAAATGGTGTGATGGGATCAGCGAGCTGAAAGGGACTGAGAAAAGGTGCAAAGGGACCCTGAGGTGTGCACAGGGGGGAAAAAAGATGGATGTATGGGTGCGGGAGAGAAAAATGAGGGATAAACAAGTGATACGAAGTAATCATCTCAGATTCCTCGGTGAGGGCAGATTTATCTGCCGCCTTTCTCTAGAAAATTCATTAGGCATGTGTGCCTCCCTCTTCTCCCTGGCAACGTGCTCTAGGTTTGTCCAGGAACGAAACAGTAATTCATGCCCATGCGCTCTCCTCTCCCAACAACCATGAAACAATATAGCATCCTCCCATCCCAGCTCTCCTCTTTGTCTCAGGCTTCTGCATGGGGCTGATCCTGGAAGGCTGCAGATATTCCTTGAGGAATTTGCAGGGCAAATAGCAGAAACTGGGTCACACCACAGGCTGGTGTGAGATCCGACCCGTGGGTGAGCAGCATAAACGCATAAATGCTTCCCTGGGAACAAGAGGGAAGAAGCTCCGGGAGCCGGGCATGCTCTCTAGCTAGCTTGGATAATTTACCTATAACTCAAACTAAAGGACATTGAAGTGGCCTGTACCAACATGGCTTAATTTGCCAATGAACTGGCTACGGAAAAAGATAAGAAATAAGGTCTGAAATCTTAAAAGAAGCTGTTAGGAAAATACAGACGTGAAGACCAGCCGAAATAAAGCCAAATGCATGTTTGTAAGCCGATAAGATTCTGAACACTTCTTTCAGCAGCTGATAGCCAGAGGTATCAACAAGGTAGACAGATTAAATTCCTACAGGCATTAATTAAAAGAAGTCTGATGAGGACAGAAATTAAGGCCCAAACATTGAGCAGAAATAACTGTTGTTTTTCCTCTTCAGAGAATGTTTAGGCCTAAACAACTGCTGTGGAGGGAAAAAAAGGTTGTGGATGTAAGGTGTGAGACACAGATGGGAGATGTGGAAACACGTCGTGAAAGGATAAGGGCAACAAGCTAGCTGGAACAAAAATAATATTGGGATGAATCTGGCAGTGGTGAAACAGTAATGAAGAAAGATGAGAAGGGGCTGACCCCTGTGCACAGCCTACAAAAATGTGAATGTAGCAAATGCAGTGAAATCCTAAAGATTTCAGTGCCCGGGGTATGAGATTCCCAAGACAAAAGAGAGTTCAGCAAAGTATGTCCTGGTATTGAGCTCCTGTGTGGGAAGAGATGGAGGAAGGCACAAGCACGGTGTGATTATAGCTGAAACAGAAGAACAGAAACCTGCTGAGATAGGTCACGCAGCTCTGTGTGTACAGAGCTCAGGAAAAGGGAGAAAAATCTCTGTTTATGAGTTCTCACCTGCTTATAAAATTGGCTGTAGGGAGCCAGTGCATGCTTTGCGTGTAGCTGGCCAAACACGCGTGGAGCAGATGTCTCATGGACCTGAGGACATCTCTAGGCAGTGCCACCCCATGACTACACAGCCAGGGAGATCGGAGAGGAGGAATAACTTCGGGGAAGTTAGATTAGGAGGAATTTCCCCCGAGGTCAGGGATCAGCACATACTGAGCAACTCCTGGTTCTCCCACAGACGGCAGGTAGAAGGAAGGATTTGGGGTAAGTCATTTGCCCTTCTCCTACCCTTCGTCCTATCCATTTTCTTTTGTACCAAATATTCTTTCTGTCTTAGCTGGTACATGCACAGTGCCAGGAGGTCTCCGGACCCTATGTTGAATCAAACAGGGCTTACTACACCTCAAAGATTTGTGGCTGCCAAATTTAGTGTTCCACCTGTTGCAATGGCACAGGAGGGTACCAATTTTGTCTCTGCTTCCCTATAACATTCATGTGGGTGACTGCTTTTCCGGCAGAAATCCCAGCTTGTGTAGAAGTGTGTTGATTCACGATAGCAGTTTCCTCTGGAAGACACATCTAGCTGAAGCCAGACTGATTCCACCCACCACAACGCAGCGCAGCTGACGTCTTGTGGCAGTCCCTTGAGGACACGTCTCCAGAAAAAGAATCACACAGCTGCTCATCTCAGCTTCCAAAGTCACCACTTCTCTCCCCCCCTTTTTTTTTTTCTTTTTTGCTTTGCTTTATTTACATCATTTTTCCCCCAATAGGTTGACAGAAGAACGAATGCTTCGTGGCAGGGAGGGATGGTATGGCAAAAGACTCAAAAAACACTCCAGTGTTTCAGCAACACCCGCGCTTTGCAGCTACGGCGCTGAACCCGTGATCGCATTATAATGCAGCTGCAATGTGCTACAGATTAAACACCAACTTGGAAGTTCACATGAGTGAAATGTCAGCTCAGGGGTTGATTTCATTCACCTGACATTCCTGTTAATAACAATGCCTAATTAGAAAGGCTTTTAAGCATCCGTTACATTAATTTAACGTGAAAATCTCATGGAGCCTTATTGGAATTTTTTTCCCCTGTAAAATTAACCCTGCAGGCTTGTTACACATGTTTTCATTAGGGACTGTGAGCAGTGGGGATATTTGATGAATTAGAATCAGCCCCTTAGTCTTTGAGTTTAACTTTGTATTCCAAGTTCTTTTATGCTGATAAAGCCCTGATTTGACACCCCCCACCCCCCCTTAGTTTTAATACGTGCTACAGACTCCTCACACTGTGGTTGAGGGCTAGAAATCCAAATTCACTGCTGGCAATTTCCATGCAATGCAGAACAAAAGCCTGTAGTTCACAGCCTTTCATACCAGCTGGTGCTAAATTCTGGTCTGCAGACCTGCTCTGCTCCGCGGAGCACTTGCCGCTCACACGGCTTGTCTTCCGCACTTCCAGCTGCCAAGCCTTCTTGAAGGGAGCTGAAAAGCCATGGTAGGGTTGCCCCAGTATTATTTTCCTTTCTAAGTGTGATAGATGCCATCTTAGCCAGGACTGAGGCTTCGACCGCTAAGGGCACAAAGTGCTCCAGCAGGAGCTAAAATATCAACCTCCTTTGCAGGGAGGGAAGAACAGAGGCTATTAGAGATTGTACGCTCCGCAGCTCAGTGGAGAAAGGGACTGGCAGTCCTAATGGCCTCCACATCACACAGACCACTCACGCTCTTGCCACAGTCTCAAACTGACTGCAATTACGCACGGCTTGGCCAAGTGCCCACGGGACAAGGCTGATGCAAGTCCCCTTTGAAAGCTCTTCTATACCTTGAGAGCCTAGCACCTTTGAAGAACATCCTAGGCTATTTCTAGCACTGGGATTCATTAAACTGTGCTATTATGTTAAAGTTTGGACCTCCATTGAACCTCCCAGCTTGCTAGAACACAGAATACGGTAGAATGATTTTAATGATGGATCCAGTTGGGGATTTGAGGGACAAAAGTTGGAGGAACAGGAACAAATACTTGACTGGCATGTATCTATGGAATTGTTTGACAGCCAGTGGAAATCCGACATGAAGCCAACTCCCCTGTCACACAGAGCGTGTTACTGAAATTGAACCTAAATAGCAAAAGAATCACACTGTCACAGTGATGGAAGAGAACATACACATCACCTTGTTCTCCAGCAGGCCACTGCAGGATGGTTTCCCTCGTTATATTTTACACTGCTGCAGCTTCACCAGATCTACAATTCCCAGCTGATTTCACCTCTTCCCATAGCAAACTACCCTACTGCCTAATGCAACAGATGTAAGAATATTTTCCTGATAACCACAGAGATTTCTCCTCTTATTAAGACTTTCCCTTGAGTCACTGAACATTAATATTACCCATCTGTGGTATTTATTCTATTTCAATATGCAGACACTTATCATGTCCCTCCTAGTTGTCACTTTGCCAAGCTGCACATAATTAGATTTTTTTAATCCTTCCTCATTAATCAGACCCTTTGAACTCCCCCTACCCCCAATAGTTTTGTTGCTCTTTCTTGAATTTCTTAAGTTTGTCAATACCCATCTCATAATGAGGTGTGCAGAACTGAATACAATTATTACAGCGCTCTCATAGAGAAAGGGAGTATGACCCCTGCCTCTATGCATACAGTGCCATTAGTCGTTCTCTGCAGCCATAGCACATCTAATCTCTTCCCTTCTACAATCCCCAGATCCCTTCTGATCATCTTCTGGCTCCGAAGTCCTCCAAGGCTCTGTTGAAGATGACGGAGATCTTTTCTGCCAGCTCAGTGCCCTGCTACCTCCCTCCTACCACTCATCATACAGATCAAGTTATTAACTCAGAACCCAATTGGCAGAAAAAGGGATATACGAGGATAGGAAATGAAAGGCACGCAGAGATTTTGTATGCAAGTTTAGCTCCTCTGTATGCTACTGCATTGGCATTGCCTAAGAAACTAGTTCAGTTTGCTCCCTGCTGAGAATTTGTTTCTGGAAACCTGTCCTGCCTAATTTCCTAGACTTTCCAAAGCTGTATCCTTTGAAAAACAGGCTCCTCAGCTCCCCTCTCTCTCAAACTGCCCTCTACAAAACAGCTTTTCCTTGATCCTTCCCAGCTGCTCAGGAACTTCTGCCTGGGTTAACCTCTTTCTTGCTGTCATGGGGCAAAATCCACCCACTGCTCTACATAGGAGCAGGCTTGGGCCAAGAACCACCAAACCTGACGTGAAACCTCTGCTTGGATTGAGACAGTGAACGAGGTTTCAGCTGAATAAGATCTGGCTGTGATTTCCTATTAGGAGGCTGGTGGCATGCGCTGAGACAATTTTGACATACACCCCCTCCTCCGCCTCTCCCCCAACTGGTCTGACAAAGGCCACCAGGACTGGAGCTCCCTCTTGCTAAGAGCAGACAGAGGCTGTAAAAGGATTAGGAGTGGTCTGGAAATTAGGAGTGGTCTGGAAAATCTGCTATTAGAATAGCTTTGGCATCTAGAATTGGATAAAAAGCACGGAAACTCAGGCTGGCTGGGTTTCCCTGTCATTTACATCCTTCTGATGATGCCGTCTCTCATCCCCGCTGTGGATGCTCTATGTTGAGATTTCTTAGAGGCTGAATCTCACCACCTGAGCTGACAACGCTTTATCTCAGCAGCTCAGTCAAGCAAGAGGACTCAGAGCAGGTGACAAAGGCTGAGATGTGCCTACTAATTGCATGCATGCTGCTTTTCTATAGGATGACAGGGCCTGAAAAGAAGACTAAAAAAAGCTTTAACCTAAGAAAAAAAAAAACGACCCACAAATTACCTTCACCCGCATCTTCAGTCATTTGGAAGAGGAAAGGAAGCCTATTTCTGAGGATTTCCCCCAAATCGAGGAAGAAAAGAGGTGTAAGGGTATGTCAGAAGCAAAAGATGCTCAGAGATGAGAGAGCAGGAACAATCCAGAGGCTGAGCTTCTCATATGGGATATAAACCTCTGAGTTCAACTCCTGGCCCAACCCATTCCCTGCCGGTAGAACAGGGATGCTGATGCTACTGCCAGACAAATCCACCTAAGATGGGAGGACATGGCTTAGCAGAACCTCCCACTCACTAACAACAGAAGGTAGGAGGACATCCTTCCCCCAGGGCCTCCCAAAGCCTTCCCAGCTCCTGCACAGCCAAGCAAGGCTGGCTTTGAGGGAGACAAAAAGGCGATTCACTGCCTGCTTGTCATGGGGCTGGAGGTCTGCAAGGCGAAGGATTAGTGCTGTGGGAAGCTCAATGATCTGAGAGCAGTGAGGGGCTGCACAAGGCGTTTTGCTCATCTGCCCTGGAGAATGGGGTAATGATAGCGCGGCTTCTCGTGTTTGTCAGCCAGCACAGCGGCAGCCCCGGCCTGGGTTTTCTTAGGCCTGTCTTCTCCCAGCAGGCTGTAAAGGGATTTACATAATAACGTGCCTATTTTAACTTTGCTTCATTGACTTCTGACAAGATACAATATTTTTGATTAAACAGCTTCCTAGGAAGGAACTGCTGCCTTAAGCCGCTCGCACTCTCGCTGACCCCATGTGATCTCGTTAGCGGTCCCCTCAGACACCATCTGACGGCATCTTAAATTCCTCTTTTCCTTCTTTCTCTAAATGAGCTCTTCAGGGTAGGGCAGGGCCCTCCTTATGGCCGTGTGGTGTCCAGCTACACAGGACCTAACCCTGACCAGGGCATTCTGTCACTGTCGTGGCATCCGCCCTTCTGCCTCTCCGATCCCGTTAGCCCTGAGACCGGCGTTCTCTCCAGCTGTTTCCCTTGCTCAGTCCTTCTTCTCCTCCTTTCTTCCCCCATCAATCTTTTGATCTGCCTTTTCAGTTTCTCTTTATCTCATGCCATCTGTCTCTTTCCTTTCTACCTTCTTTTTTCCTTCCTCTACTGACCAGCCCAACAGAGACAGATAAATCTCTCAAGCCAAGGAGACCATGTCCTCCATATATATTTGTGCGACAGTCAGATGCTACAGCGACAAAGATCAAATCACCAGCTAGCTCGACAGAGAGATTCAATAAAAGCAGAGAGTTATATTGATAGGAACAAGGTAAATGGATAGTTTTGATTTTAGTAGATTATTGACTGCTCAATAGAGGCAAAAAAAAGGCTTCCCAGCAGCATGGCTTAGAGAGCAACTCTTCCTGATGCAATGTGGCCAAACAAGAGGAGTGAAATATGAGACA
Source organism: Pluvialis apricaria (assembly GCA_017639485.1). NCBI lineage: Eukaryota > Metazoa > Chordata > Aves > Charadriiformes > Charadriidae > Pluvialis > Pluvialis apricaria. The sequence goes on from CM030024.1 coordinate 7,440,749, forward strand.
GGGAGTACTCTGTGGCATGTCTGACAGTCCCATCATCTGCATGAGGAATGGTCCTCCCTCCTGGATGAACCACTCGTAATATATATGAGAAAAATTGAGATCGGCTTTCAGCTAAGCCTGAAGCGACCCGTGCTGTGCAGAGAATCAGGGCACACTCCCACATAACTCCCGTGTTACATTCGGGCATCAGAGAAAGACCCCCATCTCTCAGAAGAGCCGTGTCGGCGTGGAGACGGCTCGTCTAAGCCAATGCAGAACTACGTAGGATGCAGGGTGGTGCTTCTCTTCAATCTGACTCTAAACACGGTGCGTGTCTGATACTTACATTGCACTCATGAATCACCACGGTCTCCGAATAGCTGATACTACACAGTCAACACATCCTCACTGCTCTTTTGCCTGTTTAATGTTGGGAACTGAAAACTATGGGATGTGCACATGGTTCCCAGAGGAATCTGGGTCAGGGCAAGAAATCATCTTTGGTTATGGCTCTTTACTGTCCAAATCACTCAGTGCAGCTAACTCTGCATTCCCCCATGATCACATTTTGCACACAGATTATTTACTTACAGTCCTTCTGTAAGAGAGGAAGAAATTCGGATGCAAAGCTCAGACAGCAAGAGTTTACCTGCAAACACAGGTGGAGGGTCAACACACACAGTGAAAGTTGGGGAATTAAGGTCTGCACAAGGCAAGATCGGGCATGACGCTATGGGGTAGGAAAAACCCCCACAATCTACATCAGACTTGGAGAATCAAGAGCCAGGAAGATCTCTCTCACTGTAATGTTCCCTCCAAAAAGCTCATGGGAAAGTTGGTGCACTTATTCACCCCTCCCACATCAGCCAGTGTCAACTGCAATAACATACTGGGTAGCACATCCAGTGTCCAGCAGGCTTTCAGACCCGCCAGCCTCTCCCGCTCTCTTCCAGCCTACTTCCCCATCAGCCCGGCAGCCCAGCCAACGACAGACACACACTTCTTGCTGCGGGACGGGACAGAAGGGAGCAGATGAAGGAAAGCAGTCAATTCATCCTCAGCTGAACCATAGGCCCGTGTCAGCTGGGAGCTAATGGGACATGGGTGCTCCATTCCCACCCTACAGGGCTGCTGGCCAGCAGATACCTACGGGCATTCGGCTGTGTCTCCTCTCACCAAGTGCCACCACACGGGCTGTACTCAGCCCTGGGAGACAATGTCACAGCGGGACAGTGAGTATGGTCACCAAACAAATGGACACCTTGAGCTTTTCCAGCCACGCAGATTAGCAGCTCAGCTCCAGACAAGTCCCTGAGTGTCCCCCGAACCCCTGATGGATCTGCTGAAAACAGCCAGGAAATCACAGGAGAGACTTCAAATTTGTATTGTGCCTCAGGCCAGGTTTCATGCTAGGGAATGACCTGCAAATAGCAGCCTGGAAAAAGGATGCGCATTGACCTCCAAACTCAGCAACTAATGCAGCCCTGAACAGGAGCAACCAGAACAGAGGAGCAAGGATCAAATCACTTCACCCCAAGACCAGCAAGAAGCGGAAGCATTTAGCGAAAATTAAATAATCAAAAATGACAGGGGGGTGCTAACGCATCTCTCTGAGAGCCTGGAACACTGCAGACAGGGTCAGGAGTGATGCGGAGCCATCTAGCACGTTGAACAGGATTAATTAAAGCACCAGCAGGCTGCAAAGCTGGGAAAGGGGCATGAGTATGGGGTGTGAAGGATATTTCAGCTCTCTCTGCTTAATTTTAGCCAATTAGCACCCATCCAAGGAAGGGGGGAACCGTTAAGCGCTAAATAACAAGAGTGTGAGCTCAAGTGTGAACAGGTACAAGCAGGAACAGAGAGAGACACTTTCAGCAGTATCTATGTCAATATTCAGAAAGGGAAAAACGCCATGAAATTATTTCTCCTGCATTATGGGAAAGGAAGGAAATCTTACAGTACAAACACACTAATGGGCTACACAGGGATCTGAAGGAGGATTGTTGAGGTATTAGAGTAGGCTGCATTAGGGAAAAAAAGAGCAAGAAAAGAAACAGGATTTTCAGGGAGATTTCATCCAAATCGATTAAGTGAGAAATGTAAAGGGGCAGCATTCCATGGGGATGGAGGCAGTAATTGGCCCACACAAGTCCCGACAGAGAAAAGCACTCAAAATGCATGCTGGAAAGTAAGCACGTGGCTGACATGTTTCCTTTGGTCAGAGGCCAGAAGAGACCATGGAGAGGGAAGTTTCTCCTATGCTAATCCTCTGCACAAATCTATGAAGCCTCCCTTATCTTCCTTCACATCCTTCCTTAAAAATCACTGCTACTTCAATGCCTATAAAACACCGACAGTGCCTGAGCAGCTGGTGCAGCAGGACCAGAGCTTATCACAGTAATCAGATATTGGGTATCACTGTTCCCGCGTGCAGGTCCATGAGTTCTTTGTGTTGACTTGCCTGTCATCTCCAGCTAAGCTCTTTGGGAAAGAAACTGTCTTTATGTTCAAAATGTGGTACAGGAGGAGGGTTCAGGTCCCCGAGGTGAGTCAAGGAAACACAGCACACGAACTCTCTGCAGACACGGGAGGGACACTGCCACAAACAGAATGCAGAATGCAAAATTGTGGTCAGGATGAAAGTAGGTCCAGAGGGAAACAGACAGCATAGAAGGTCTCTGGAAGCATCAGATAGAGATTGTCACTCAAATTCTGCGTGTTTCTCTTGCACCAAGATATTTCTGATTCCTTCCCCCAGGAAAAGCACAGAAAACACTTGTCCCGGTGTTTCTATTTCCCTCTTTTTAGAAAAGAAATGAAAACTCAGACCAGGAGAGGAAAAAAGCATCTGAAATGGCTAAATCCAGTTTTTTAAAATGCATTACTTAAAAAAAAAAATATGTGAGTCGGGGGGAAGGTTCAGTAAAAGCAGCTCCTGACTGCTCCTAACTAACCTCAGTGGACAAACTTTAGAATAAGATGGGACAGAGTTGAGGAAGCTGCACTCTGGAAAGCGCCTTCATCTGGCTCCACAAGTAACACTGGCTCGGTTTACAGCTGAAGCGCTGGACAAGATTATAATCATGGGCCTAAGGAAAAAAAAAATAAATCCTTCTTTCTCACTTTTTATTTTCAATACAAATTTCTCTGAAAAGTGCAAAACAGACTGGGAGTCAGCTCCCACTGCCCTCTGTCCCATGTAGATGTGCAGAACCAGCACCTCTCACATGAATAAAACGGCAGGTCTGCGGGGATCCCGATTCTGCCTACGTGTAACTTACCGCCGTCGTGCAGGACAGCGAGGTCTCTGCGGAGGTCTTGTCCAGATTAGGGTTGTATTTTGGCGCCTCTGGCTCTGAAATTTCCCGGGACTGACTATGGAAGAAAGCACTATTTTTACATGTACTGTTTCTGGTTGCGTTTTCTGTCAAGCGTTCACAAACTAGGTGATAGAAGGTTTGTAAATGATTAATAGGTGTTTTAGTGAATGACTAATCAATGCTTACAGATTACTACAAAGCCCAAACAGTCAATAGGTTGCTTATAATATTCTGTAATACCTTCTCCTGACATGCTTATAATCACCTGCTAAATTATGCTACTCATGTCTATAATGCCTATTAATCATTTATTAATCTTTTATAAGCCACTTGCAAATGAAAGCGTAATATAAACCATGAGATCTTTTTCCTTCTGCCATCTGCGAGCATCACACTTTCTGGGGTTTAGGGAAGCATAAGTCAAGACGAGACATGATTTGAGCCAAAAACTAAGTCTTTGCAGCACTGCTGGGCTATGGGTAATTCGCCACCTTCTGCAGGATTTGAGAGGAGAGCGGGAACGGCAAGGCCAGCCGATAGTTTTGTGGTTCAGATGATGTCAAAGTGGTGTTCAGAAAAGATGAAATAGTCACGCACACAAAAGCTTCAGGAAGAAAATCCTCACAGAGAGAGAGGGAGGAATTAACTTCAAGGCTTAAAGCAAGGAAAGGAAAAAAAAAAATCATATCTGTAAGGACAGAGGATTGAAGCAAATGGACCACAGGTAGGTGAAAATAACCAAAAATCGTTCCAAGTAATCACAGTAAAATCAAAAGATGCTCTGACACAAAGCAAGTATGAGAAAAAGAATTGGTAACACAAGTCACATATTTCTCCCCTCAGATAGGACCAATTTTTATAAAAATATATATGTATTCGCAAGATCATACCAGGTTAGTTGGAGCCATGAGAAGCTGCCTCTGCTTCATCACTAGATCCCCAGAGCTGATGGCTAGAGGCTGCCACTAAATTCTCTTTCCAATTACTTACAACTGCAATTAGTCACAACAATCCATTTTTAACCACTTCCAGGGCGACGCTCTACACGATGCGTTACAACAGGATTCATCTCAACCATTTTCCCTACCTACTCAGGACCGCGCTGTGGGACCCCCTCTCCCAACCCATGCCTGTGGAGGGAGCCCAGAGGACGCAGAGCCAGTGGCTGCAGGTTGAAGCAGGCAATTTATCCAAATAGCCCAAGTGCCAAGGATTTAAGCAGTGCCTGGGCTGTAAAACTGCCCAGCCTGGCCTCTTCTTGCCTGTCTGCCTCTACGCAGCTATTGCCTCTCGGCTGTTTCTTGTTACGTCTTTGTACAGCACCCAGTGCTGCCCGACCCCACCCCGTTGGGACTGCGCAGTGCAACTGGAAGGACTGAAGAAGCCTCAGGAAAGGCAGCAACACAGAAAAATCAATTCAGGGGTAGGAGAAAGCCTTGAACCTGCTTTCACGTGGCTCCCCGTGTGCAAATTTTCCAGGTTTAGCTCCAAAGACTGTGTTTTCTTCAACAGGACACTAATTTAGGTCTTTCTCTTCTGCCCATTTTCACCAAACATGTGGGAATTTCACCCCTTTGAGCTCTCCAACACTCTTCCAAATTTGTTTGAAAACCAGCAGGTTGTAGAAATTTGTATACATGGGGAGTGCCAAGCAGACACGCATGAACACAAAGTTGATTTTAAACCCTCCTCTCACAGAATCACAGAATCTCCTAGATTGGAAAAGACCTGTAAGATCACCTAGTTCAATCACTAACCCAACACTGACAACCCACCACTAAACCACGTTCCTGAGCACTGTATCTACACGACCCTTAAATACCTCCAGGGATGGGGACTCCACCACCGCCCTGGGGAACGCGTTCCAATGCCTGATGACCCTTTCAGTAAAGAAATTCTTCCTAAATCCAATCTAAACTTCCCTTGGGGCAAAAAACTTTCCTGTGGGAAAAACCTACAGCCTGTGCCCAGCTGCCAGGAGCTGTGTCACTTTTAGGCCAATGCTCTCAAAACTGTGCAAGAAACCACCAAATCCTCTTATTTCTTGCTGGGCAGCAGAGAAGGTTCATTAAGTAGGAGTCATCGTGTGTCGCTCCTTCTTGATCCAGAAGATCCTTGTGGTATGAAATGCCCTAATTAACTTGCATTAATTTCATGTCCTGCTCCTTTCTATCCCCAGGGTTGGCTTTGGGTGCTCTGCTGTGTCCCCTACCGGAGGCGTGTGCTTGCAGCAGCAAGTACTGTGAGGAGGCAAAGAAATCTGAGTGAGTCTAAATTAAAAAAAAATAAAAATCATAAAATACAATCCCCTTGATCAGTATGCCTGTCATTTTAGCAGCATTAAATACATTAAAATGGGATCTGCACACCAACTTAATTAAATGAGCCAATTGCAAGTTGCTGCCAAGTATTAGTTTAAGGTAGAAAACACACTTATTTTGGAGCTTATGCAGATTGAATTTGTAGGGCCTTGTGGGAAATGCTAAGTATTTTTTTTGGGAGACTCACAGTTTGGAAATTTATTGCGGTGATCTGAATTTTGTTTCATTATGAGTGTCAAGCACAATCACAGTTAGAAGAAGTCTCTTGGCTGCTTCCCAGGTTACAATATCCCTTTTAAATTGATCTTTTCTTCAAAAGTACTGCTGAAACGCATCCAGCTACCAACGCCCAGGGGCAGATGATGTGTATTTGCCCACCAAAGAGGCATTTCAGGCTCTGAACAGAGAGCAATTATGGTGTTAAATGTGAGATGATATTTTGTGTCCAGTATCGTTGTTTGATCTTCTCCCTTAGGTGGGGTGCGGCCAGCTGCGATACGATTACTGAAATGGAGCACCTGGAACATGTAGCAAAGCTCATAATTTATTCTGGGCCTTTCTTATCCATGTAACACTGCAATCAAGAATTAGTTGAATAGCAGAACAATTGATTTGAAACTATTTCCGTAAATCAAACCACCAATTTCAGCTCACTGTCGGTCTTACCCAGAGATGTGCCACCTCATTGTCCGTTGTCTGGAGGCGCAGCAGGACCCGAGGCTGCCTCAGCCAGGTTTAAAAGTTGGGGGGAAAGGTGATTTTAGAGGCAGACCTGTGCAGTCAGGGTTTCAAGCAAGCTGTTGGAAGTAATGCTTTTTTAGCTGGACTAAGACTTTTCCTCTAACAAAATTAAACCACATTGCCTCTGTTTTTTCATACTGAAACGTTTCTTCGACCCAGAATGAACATGGTTATTATTTTTCAGTGATATATTCTAAGATCTGGGTGTGGGGTTTTTTAATGGGAAATTTAGCAAGCTTTTAAATACAAATGTTGTTCCAAATGGATGAGTGGAAATGTTTCACTTCACAAATATCAGATGCTTTGAATTCTTTTCTGATGTTTCATTTCCATCCTGCTCTGAAGAGAGTAATTTGGGGTATTCAGCAGGGATTCAAACATTTTACTGAAGTCCTCATCTGATGTCATTTTTCTCAACTTTCAGTATTTTGATAAAATTTCTAAACTGGGAGGCTAGTAGGTCAAAATGAAGGAAAAAATATCTATGGTGCTTTTTTTCCTCATGTTCCTCACTATGCAGCAGCTAGCAATTTTCACTTTAAGAAAGTTTTGAATGAAAACTTTACTCTTAGTTACATTGCCTGAGATGAGCGAGCACAGTGATCTTCATTTTAGACACTCAGACAAAGATCCACAGAAATCAGGAATGGCTCAGCTCCTCGAAGCAATGCCCAGCCCAAAGGGGAGCACAAAGTTGAGGGGTGGTTTCCAACACCGATTTTTGCAGATCTGTGCTGTCTGCAGTCTCCTGAGGGTGTGGAGACCAGGGAGGCATCTGGGGGACAGCCTTCCGCAGAGGTCATAAGCACCTTGTCAGGCAGAGAAAATCACAGCTGGTGATTATTTGTGAGGAATAACTCACACACTTCGGTCCTGCCCGCCCTGCTCTTCTAGCATCGCTTCCAGCCTCTGTTCAGCTTTGCCTGATTCAAATCAGACACCTAGAGGTTAGAGAGTTCTGCTGCTCCTAATTAATCACCTCCTGAGCTGACTCGTTTCTGCTGCCTTGGAAATCATTTAACGAGCACGGCTCACTTAGCTGATTCGCAGCACAGTGCCAGTAGAGCAGTTGTCCAAATGCCAGGCAGCCAAGCCAGGCAGTGTTTAGAGGATGGCTGGCCTGAGGATGTTGCAGTCCCCCAGCCTGGCTGCCACTGGTCACACGCTGGCAAAGATCGGCTGCTCAGATCACCGCTGGAGAGCTCACGGGTGATCCCTGCTGCCGAGGACCACAAGGGTGCTGAGGTTTCCACTAGGGTCCAGATTCATTTCAGTGGGACACTCAAAAGGTCAAAACTGAGTCCCAGACACCCTCAGGCCAGCCCCATGCCTGTGCAGATCACGGTGAGTGCTGGGCTTTTGCCGACCTCATTCTGTCTTCTTTCTGTTAGGTAGCCGAGACATTATATTGTGGCAAAACCAGCTCTGAGATCTCTGCTGCCTCAGAAAACCTCTGCTCAGGCTGAGTTCGCCTCTCACCTCATTCACAGGAGCTATGCCCAGATTGCCCCATCCTCCCCTAACCTCCTGCTAAAAAAAATCCACGCAGCAATGAAAACTCACCTCAAAGGGATGACGAGAAGGCCAGCAGTGAGCCCGCTCATGGGAGCCAAGGGAATGCAGGCATCAGCCAAGCAGGGCTGCGGTTGGGCTGGATGTGCATTGCTCGCACAGAGCTGGCTCTGCCAGGGACGAGCCATCCACCGCAAGGGACACGCTGTCCAGCTGGCTTCCCGCTGCTCACCAAAGCTTCCATGGCACGGTTGGCTAAGTGGGTCTCTAGCTCCCTCGCTTTTTGTCTTACAGTGCTCTGTCAGATGCACAGACACACCATCTATTCATGCTGCAGAGCACAGTTTATAAAGAAATATAAAGAATTTCCATCTGTGATGTCTCCCTGTGTCTATGTCTTCAACCATCCATCTCTTCTCCCAGCTGGATGGGAGTTATCAGGCCAAACACAGGTTTCTACAAGGTAAATGTTTACCCTGCTCGAGTCACCTTGGGAGTCACAAAAGTGCCTGTCATTGCTAGCGGAGATGGAAGAGTGATTGTTCTTTAAAGTGGGCATCTGGAGCTGGGCACATGAATCAGACCCTCAAAGTGCCCATTTTTCTCTCCAGAGTACCCAGAGAGTGTGAGCAGACGGATGAGAGGCAGATGCTGATGCTGCAGGGGTCTGAGGTTGTGTGTGATGTATCCTACCCTCCACCCTTACCTACTCCCGTCTCTCCTGCCCTGTCTGTCACCAGCTGCCTGTCAAAAAGCAGCTGCCTGTCAAAAAGCAGCTGCATATGGTCTTGGAAGACAAATCCCATCACGGGCTACCAAGCACCAGCGGAGCACCTCCAGCTCAGCCCATCCTGCAAACCACTGGAGCCTGGGGGAGCGTCTTGGGTGGACTGCTCCCTTCGGTGCTCTCCCAGAGCAGCTGCTGCTGGCAACCAGCAGGAGGAGCGTATGGTGGGACTCTGTAGATCCCTTTTCATGCTCAGCCATGTAGATCCCCTGGTTCACGCAGTGATCTGTGCCTGCATCCTCAGAACTACACCAATCTCTCTCTATGCCTGATCCCTTTTCTTTTCTTTTTTTTTTTTTTTTTTTTTGGTGTAAATCAGAAGTTAACCAAGAGTCTCAGAACTGTTCTCTAGTACGCACATACAGTGTGTTCAAACACCATGAGGACAGGGTTCAGGCACACCAACAGTGTAAAACAAGCATTATTCAGTGCAGCTTTCAAACCCTATGCAGTTCTGGGAAGAGTTCAGGATCTCTCCATGAAATACAGAGGATTCCCCATACCAGGATCTGGCACCAGGACCAGTGCAGCAGCAACGAGGAGAAGCTCTTCTGATCAAAAAGCTCCTCACACCCTGGGATAGGGAAGGCACACATAACCTGCTCATTCCTGGCTTTAGAAAATGAGCAACTGGAGAGTTGCACAAAGCCTCCAGACATGGGGATCCTCCCTACGAAGGTTAGATAAAGTACTGCAGGAGCTGATCCAGCTCCTGCCATGTCAAAGGCGTCCCACGTATCCTAGTCTAACAAGCTTGCTCTTACATTACCAGGACAGCCATCAAGGAAACAATGGACAAGAGGAAGAATTAGTGAGTGAGAAAGGTTGCACATAAGAAACCCAGGGCAAGGCACAGTAAAATCCCATATCCGTGTCCTCTCTCCCTGCTCTTTACCTCTCTCAGGTCTCTGCCAATCCTTTCTTCCCTTCTTTGCTCCTCTTTTCCCTAAGCCCACTGGAGACATACCCTCACATTGCTGAGAGGCAGGTTATCTTTACTCCATTGTCTGCTGACCCCTCAAGGGAAAAGCCAACTTCAAGCCAGGTACAAAACCAGAAGCAGCTCCTTTGATCCCACCTCTGCTGTCTGGGTTTAGTTGCCAACCAGCTCAGCATATTTGTTTTAACTACTTACTGCTGATAAATGGTTTCTCTGCTTGCCATGGGTGAATGAGCACAACTGCTCATTCCAGGCCCACAGAAAACGTGCAGAGAAACCGTAAAATTGTGTACTGACCTTTCAGACAATATGCATGCTAGTAAATACCAGCCAGCCTCTCGAATATTAAACAACCCACAGACAGCCCTGCATTTCCTATTACCCCAAAGTCCTTTAGACTGCATCTTGAGTCCAGCACTGCATCTGCAATGACCTGCCATTTGTTATCCTTCTCTTCCACGTTGGACCTTGGGGGGTTGTCCAACCCTGACACAGTGACCTTCTGAACTGACTCCTGTCACAACTGCCACCAGTTCCACCACAGTGGTGAACAGCGCAGAGCAGCCACTAGCAGCATGAAACCCCTGGGAGACCACATCCATGTTGTCCAACGTCACTCAGTTGTGTAGTTGTCCAGGACCTGCCATAAGGCCCAGGACTCTGCTCTCTTTCCTGGAAAACTCTTCAAGGGCTGCCTACAATCTTCATTGTGTTTTCCCATCCTTACCGCAGAGAATTAGGTTACTATGTATCAGCATGGACTACAGAGTATCACCGAGAGGGGAACCTGGCAGAACACGTTTTGTCAACCCTTGCACTTTGAGAGCTTTAGGCAATCCTCCCATGTGGAAGTCATTACAACAGGATCTATCCTCGCTACAGAGTCACAGTCCACCCCAGGACGCCTGCAGGTCTCTTTCAGACATGCATGTTATGGCATGTGTCATGTTATAACCATGCCATCTTATATAGCAGGTGTCATTTCTATCCATGCCTGCTCCCTCTGCAGTGGGCTTATTGTAGCCAAGAAATGGCTTGACATCCACAAATGAAACAAGTCCACCCCGAGTAGAGTTGGCACTGAATTTTTTTGCAGCTTTTTAAAACTCTAGGTAGTCTTTTTTCCCAGTTATGCACTCTGATTTCTACACTTTGTGCAATCAGGTAGGCTGGAAAACAGAAAACAGGACCAAAGCTGAGGCTCGGGGACATGGCTCCCCCATTTGACCTCTTTGTGGCTTTCCAGACACCTGTTGCTGCTCCCTGTAATTTGTCGCAGATAATGTTTTATTGATGAGTGTCAGCATCCCCTTGCTGGCGCTGACGGATGCTGTGCCGTCTCATCGGTATGCCAGGCACCCCTTAGCCCATGAGCGATCTCGCACGCAGCCTCCCTCTCATGGTTGGTCCTGACCTTCCCCATGTGGGACGGAATAACAATTACACGGGGGTAGGAGGCTCTCCTGAGAGCAAGATAATTTCTACAAAGGGTGGATATGAACTCAGAGAGGGCCCCCCACTGCCTCCCCATCTCGGCTCTGTCTGCTGGTGAGTGGGTCCCATGCCATTTGCAGCAAGGAATGGACGTGCAGAGGCAGGGTCAGCTCTGCTGACCGGTGCTATAACCTGCAGAAACAGCCTTGGATCCAGGACACACAATGTGCTCCTGGGGAAAACAAAAGCAAACAGCAACTCCCAGTGCCCTGAGCAGCTCTCGGCCAGAGCGCTCCACTCGCCAATTAGATTTCCTTCACCAATTTGTACAGGGAAAGACGGAGAGGAAATGCCAGATGCTGCTGGGCACACAGAACAGATTCGATGCGTGTGTTTAAAGTACTAATAACTCCCTTCCTGCTGAAAGAGGGAAAAGACTTTCTCTTAATCCCTCCTTGCATCAGTAATCAGAGAGAGGAGCAGATGGTGCCAGAAATACAGTAATATGCCCATTAAAATAACCTCAGTAGCTGATGAGTTAGCACCAGACCCCATGCAGCAAACACCTTTATGAGTGCCTCACTCCAGCAGAAAACAGTGGCTCATGCAATGAGGAAATAAGAACTCGCTGGGAACGACCCAGCTACATTTCAACAGTAAGGCCAGAGCTCTCGCCCATGTACTCTCTGCCAGCAAGATGTGCCCAGTAAGATTTGCCCTCCAGGCACATCTACACAAGGTGCATGTCTCATTCTCCCCCTCACCGCCACTAGTCTGTGCCCAGATGGACTCTGTGTCTCCCAGCTGAGTGGTGAGCATCTCCAGCACTGCTGCTGGGCTCTCTGGAGTCCATTCGTCCCTCAAGAGGAATCACCAGACTGACAAGAGGCTTTCCAATGATGGATTTCTCTTCTACAATTCCCTCTGTAAGGTTCGTACATAAGCAACCCTCTTTCAATCAGAAACAAGTCATACCATTAATTTCTCGGTTATTGTCCTACTGCATCTGTCCAGAAATAATATTCTCCTACGTGGGCCACCTGGGCAGTTTCCTGCAAGTTTTCTATGGCATTCATAAACTAAAATAGAAGTGTCAGCAGTCACCATATTGCTGATCTTGCAGCCTTGCATGGCCAACCTATCTGTTGCTAGACACAAAGTAATGATGTTTAAATCACACCACCCATCTTGGTTGCAAAGGACATAGGAACCAGCAACTACTAGGGGCAAAAACACTTTTACTAGTCAAGGTCTTCATTTATAGTGGGAGTGCTGCCATCTCTTAAACCAGTATTTGAAAAGCAGCATCCTGCAGTCCAGGTAACAGCCTGCATTCTTCTTTCTCTTTCTCTGACCTCATAAATCTTCCCGGCAAAATTTCCATCCAAATAGATGTGCTCCCACAAACATTTATGCCAAGTCACACTTGTGCCAAGCAGTGTTTCTCAACAGAAAAGCACTGCATCCAAAATATTGCATCAACTCCAGCTCCGTGCCTCTAGAAGGGTGAACATTTCTTTATCATTAATTAACTCTTTATATGACATGACATTTATTTCATTATCTCACTGAATGTCACCGTCCAATTAGCTCATCCCCAAGGAATGGGACCTAATTAACCAAGACAAGTAAACTGAACTTTAGCAACCTTCCTCTCCTGTAAATAAGTTGCTAGTACGTAATTACTCAGCAATAACTACCTCATTAAAGCTTGAATACAGATTCCTTCTCCTTTCCTTGGTTTTATTTTTAAAGACGTTTCTAACTCATTTTGCATGTCACAACGTCTCAGAAATCTGTAGGGTCGAAGCCTACTACCTTCCAGCATCAACTGTGTGGAAGTGGTCATACATAACAATACCTCTCCCCCCACGGCTAATAGACACCAATTTGCTCATGAGGCAATAGAACCTTTCCAGTGGCTGAAGAAAAGGAGTGCCAGCCCAAATCTGTGTCTCTATCACCTGCCGGATAGACTCACAACTGCCTCACCTCCCGGATCAGCTGAATTCAGCTGCAGTAAGTAGTAATTGCACAGAAAGCAGGAGGTTTCTTTTCAGCTCGCTTCCTGCCCCCTGAGAGTCTGATTTGGTTGAGCATGTTAGAAATCTGAAAATATCCCTCCTTTCTTTCATTATATTTTTCCCAATTGCATGGTTTAGCTTTTTCAGTAGCAAAGGACCCCCTTTGTCCTTACTGAACCACAGAAGGGGAGGAGCAGAGCTGTATCTCTATCAGCTGAGCCATCCCTTCTCTGAACTGGGCTGCTCTGGGATGTAACTCCAGACCACCCTGGCACGACCACTCATGCAACTACAAAGGACACAGGGAAATGAATAACTCTCCCCAGGCTGACGCAACGTACAGCCCTTCACTTGCAAACAGGTTATTTTCTTTGATATTTTTTTTCCACAGGTAGCATGCTAGGGGCTATATTTTACACGGTACCTGATTTGAAACACAGAGATGAAGTGTCATGAGATGAAAGGGAAGCATTAATCTCACATGTTGACTCAGCATCACAATAAATTTCATCCCTGGATTGCTTTTGCTCTTGGCTGGAGGTCAGCATTTTCAGGGAGAAATTTTCCAAAAAACCCCATTGTACTGGTATGGGAGCACTAACAAACCACCGCCAATACCTGTATCCTGCCTGGTGGTGCAAGGGTTTTCCCATGCCAGGGCAGAGACACTTGGGAGAGATCCCACAGGCTCTGGAGCAAGCCTTCTGCAAACCGAGGCTGTAAATCCCAAATTTGACATTATTACGTTTGGCTTTACAGGGAGCTATTCTTTTAAGCGGCTTTGCTACAAGCTATGTGAAACTGGCTGCTGCAACACGCAGAGGCTCACACACGGCATTGCTGAGGAGGCACAACCTGGACACGGGCACGGCCAGGTCTCTCCTTGCTCCCGGCCCTGAGCGATCAGTTAATGCAACACGAGGCAGCCTGGAGCCATCACGGGCAAAGCAGTCTCATAAACATCCCAGCCTTCCTCACCCATGCCACGCTGAGCTCCTGGTTAATGGGATTTGGAATAGATCATCAAAGACCATTTAATAACTGCCTTAAAAACCACCTCTCTATATGTGTAGATCTTAAGGAGGCCAAAGACACAAGATCATTCTTAGCAGGTGTCAAACAGCAACAAGAGGAAGATCTGCCTAAACCCCCTTTCAGGTCGTCTCAACACCTCAGGGATACGCTGCTCACGTGTAGCAAGTCCAGGGCTCCGCTGGCCAGGGGAGCCCTTGGCAGCGAGCGCCAGAGGCAGCAGGACCAGTCCCCCCTTTGGCACAGCTCGTGGCGGAATTCACTGGTTGCCCGAAGCGCAAAAGTGTGTGATCTCGGAGCAGGATCCACAGAAGACAGAAAGAAAAGACCATTTAGATGGTGCTGCTATCTAGCAATGACTAATGACCAAACTGCACTTGGGCTGGGGCGCAGAAGAAGGAGGTACCAGTTCCCCTCCCAGTTCCATTTATTTATTATTATTTTGTTATATATTTTCTCCTGGTGGGAAGCACAGGCATCCATGATGATGTAAAGCACGTGCACGATGGCTGCTAGCATCACTGGGATAGCAGGGTCAGAGTGTTCAGATCTCTACATATGTTATTTCCTTGTTCTTCAGCTTAATGGGGCGTTCCACTTTATTATTGTATTTTTTTTTTAATTTTATAAGACATGTTTCATTAAATCTGAATTATGGCAATTCAGGGAAAGAAATTAGCCTATTAAAATTACAATGAAAACATCTTATAAAAAAGGCTGTCAACTGTCGTTTCTGCTCTGCTGGGTGAGGAAATAAGGAGAAGAGAGAAACGCGTCGTCTCTGAGTGGGGAGAGCACCCGGGAAAGCGGGACCTGTCTGCCAGGTGCTCTGGCACAAGAGCCCCTGGCAGGGGGAGCTAAAGGGCTCCTGGGGGCTGACTGATTTTTATTCCATCGAAAGGCCTATTTCAGGTCTTTCAAAAGAGCTAAGAGAAAAGAGAAGCATTGTCCTACATTCATGTTTGGTTT
Source organism: Pluvialis apricaria (assembly GCA_017639485.1). Taxonomy (NCBI): domain Eukaryota; kingdom Metazoa; phylum Chordata; class Aves; order Charadriiformes; family Charadriidae; genus Pluvialis; species Pluvialis apricaria. Next base: position 7,455,808 of record CM030024.1, read on the forward strand.
CACTTCTGTCTGACCATTTCTGCTTGGATTTCCCTCCTGCAAAGCCCCAGCGAGGCTTGAAGTGATGGCGATGTGTACTGGACCTACAGCACCCTGGGGGTTTTTTAGAAGGGAGAAAATTTTGTGCTGGAGAATAAGCACAGACCCTGGCAGACAGGGAACTGGAAATAAGTAGTATTCCCAAAGCCTCATTTAGGAAGGTTTTGCACTTTTCTTTGAAAGAGATTGCTCCTCCTGTTGTCAGAGACAGCCTGCAGCACCGGGCACAGGCTCAGGTCCTCCCATACATCGCTTTGGTGCTTCTGCGGCAATGACATTCTCAGAGAAGGAAAGAGATTTTGTTAGAAATAAAAGCGGGGAACAAAATAAAACCCCTTAAGCTCACTCATTTATGGTCATATGGGGTAGAAAGCTCAGACCTATTCTCCAGTCCAGTTGCTGTGTGATTTCTGCTGCTGTCCTAAACTCTCTGCACCCTCTGAGTGCTCTGAGTGCTGCACCTCTCTGTGCTTTTCAGCAATGTAGCAAAGGTATTAGCTGGAGAGAAAAAAAAAAAGTCTGCCTGCAAGGGAATAAAGGTCAGTTCTGCTGAAATGAAATAGATTTTGAAACTGCATGTCAATTAGACACATACAAAAGAAACTAATAAAGTTAATCCACTAAACTGGAAAGCCGTGATAAAGCAGCCCTGTAAGATACATAGAAAAGAAGGTGGGGAGGGCTGGTAAACAGAAAGAGAAAGTGAGGAACGGAATAAAAGAAAGTACAGAAGAACTAATGAGTAAAAGAGGAGACGGAGATAAATGTGATATTCATTCCTGAAAAGGTAAAAGCAAATGAAATGCCATCGGGATGAAAGGCAGAACCCAAATAATCCAAAATATGCAGTTCTGCTGTGTCGAACATAAGAAGGGAGAAGGTTTCTTCTTCACAGACAAGATAATTGTCTTAAGCGCCCAGGAGCGCAGATCCGTGTTTGTAAAAGAGCCCAGCGGCAGGGGCAGGAGGAGGAGTGGATGCCTGGGTGGGGAGAGAACAGCCTGACCTCCTGCACCCCGGGTACTGGCGCACCCACCCGGGCAGAACAACCACCACATCAGCAGCCACCAGGTGAGATACACCTCCCGAGCCTTGGGTCCAATTTTTAGCGATGCAGCCTTGTCTGCCAGGCTACCTAGGACAGAAATGGGCAGATCCAGCAGTTCAGGTGCTCCTTTCCAGTGCGGTGCTGTACAGACACTCTCACGGACGGTCTCCGGTGAAGCAACGATCTGTACAACCCACAGATCCATGCGTTGGATCCATATGACCCACTCAACAGGGATCATTGCAGTGGCTGATCTTCAGCCCTCCCACAAGGGGCTGCTGAGGACACCACAAAATCTAGCTCTGATCAAAACGTTAGTATGGGAAGCTGAAAACCTGGCTCTGGTTTTACTACTGGTGCCTCTGAAGCCCAGCAAACGCTCATTTGAAAATCTGCCCTCTCTGTCACCTTCTCTTCCAATTCCTTGATTTTTTTAAAGCGAAGATGATGCACTTAGACTCTAAAAGCACTTAGTCCTTGAAAGTCTGTTTCACAGTGGTAACTGCCTTTGTCCATTTGATCACTGATATGCAATAAAATTCAGCAGCAGTTTACGTGCATTGGGGAAATACGCTTGTAAAAGTCCCATTACAATTTATTGGATGCTTTTTGCTTCCTTCTGTGGTTGAGGAAGAGTGGAAATTGTTCTGTTTAATATATACACAGTGGACATAGGGTATGACAAGAGAGTTCAGCCACATGTGGGAAATGCTTTGCACACCACTCATGCAAGCGGATCTTCTGCCAGCTGATACGGCCTGAACTGAGAAACAGAATGGTCTGAATTGCCAACCAGGATAAGCCGGCCTGGCTCCACTGAAGATTTAGACCTGAGGGCAACTTGGATGGATCTTAGCCCAATATGGTCATGGATCGAGCATGGATCTTAACACAGCATGGACAGAACTTGAGGGAATGACTGAACGGTGTAGGAGAATACTTCAGATGTCACAGAAAAACTGCTGTTACACGACACAGCCCCATACCAGCCCTCAGTCTATATACCACGCTTCTCAGTGAAACCATGGAGCTGGCTCCAACCAGGAGTTCACCTAAGGTGGACCTAAGACGGCAACTTCAGCCAATCCTTAGATCAACTTCAATTTCTTCTGCCTATTTTATCTTTTCACAATACTGACTGGCCCTGAAAAAGCTCTCCATCATTTCCTTTAGAGGAGTCTAATCCAGGATTTGAAGAGGCAAACAGTTCACCCACATTTTCTCCACCCTGTAAAAGCTTTCTCCAGCCCAGATCCTACCCTTGATTTGGCAATGTTTCTGGACACAGGCCAGAATATGCTGGCTAGAGCTACGGTTTCCCCAGTGAATGGATACCCTGCCTTGTCTTCCCACTTTTATTTTACTGTTGCAATTGTTACTGTGCTGCAGGGCATTTCTTGGGTTTAACGAACATCAGGCGGGCCTTCCGCCTGACGGTTCATTAGTGCCTTCCAACAGAGAGAGCACCACACTGAAGTCATTATTGATTTGTTACATGCACCACTGAAGGATTTCCATATGGAGAGGCAGTCAGTTGAGGTGACCCTGAAAACATGGAGTCTCACATCAAACACCAAGCAGAAGTTGTATGAAAGAGCGTTGGGGAATTTGGTAGCGTTAGCCTGGTGTCTCTGATCTGGCTTCAAGGATGGAGTGGAGGCCGTGTGGCTGATGCTGTCCTGAGATTTCAGGACCCTCACAGAGGCATTGAATCAATTGTGCTTCTCAAAGGGTTCTTACCCCCAGCACAGCCAAGGCTCTTCCAGTTGTGGTCAGCAAAGAGACTCCTGGGGATGTCAGCCCAGATGCGAGACCGAGGGGGTAAGGGATTCTTTTAGTGAGATCCTAAATGTGGATCGCCAGTGGAAGAAAGAGAAGGAGAGTGTAGCACTTCACTGCAAGAGGCAAACATCTCTCTGAGTGGCTCATTAGGAGAAAAGAAGGTCGATTAAAGTTGGAATCAAAGAACTGCAATACTAATGTTATAAATATATGTGCAAAGTGGTCCTCTAGCCTCACTCTCACATTCTCATGCACCGGGTTTCTGTTCTCCCTTGCCTCTTTTAAAAGGAGAGAGAGGAACAGGCTGATTAATAAGGCTACAGAAAAACAGAGAACCATCTCCAGAGAAAGAAATACATTTTGTTTAAACTCATTTCCATATTTTTCTTTTGCCCCCAATGAATTTTGACACTGATCTTTTCCCCTTTTCCTGTTTATTGTTCTAAATAGAAAGTTTCTGCTTTCAAAACAACTCCTCTCCCTTTCCCCCCTCTCCTTTTTATTAATCTCAAAATGAGGGAGGAAGAAGGTTCTCAGCTCCTCCGGTGAAGCAAATGTTCAGTTCAGATTTTCTCATCAAAAACTTGTAGGTGTTTATCTGATTTCTGTCATACACGCTACTTAGGCCAAAGCATGTTTGCAGAGGCATGTTCATGATGTATACCAATATATGTTTATTGCAATGGCTTCCTCACCTTTTATTACTTTGCTTTTCTCTCTGGAAGAACTTTACTCAGTTTTATCCACCGTTGCAAGCACAGTATCAACCTCAGGTTTAAATCAGAGTAGCACAGATGTGTAACAGGAACTGGCTACAAGGGAGCTGAAAGGGAGACCTTGGGTACCAAACACCTAAGGTGCCTTGTACCTGACTGGGAGCATCCCAGTTTGGAGCACTGAAGGAGCGGTGCTGGCGAAACAAGCCAGGCACTTCCAGCCAGGCCTGAAGGAGGACGGGACGTGCCAGGCAGCCCCCTGAAGGCCAGCGCTTTAACACTGACACAGAGGCACGCATGCTGTTGGGCAAGGGAAAAACAGAGGGGAACATGGTTCCTGTTTGTTCCTGGAGAAAGCACACTGCAAAACTACAAATGCCGCTGCTTTGTCCTGCATCTGTATCTCACCTGCAAACGGTACCACGTGTATTAGCAGGTAGCGGCGTGCATGTGGTGTGCAGCATCCAAACACTCCCCTGGCCTGAGACATCAAGGCATGATCAGATCTGGTTGCTTTGGGCAGATGCCCCAGGAAGGACGTCTGTGTGGAAGGGAAACACACAACTGCACCATATGCCCTAGCACCTGTACCCCACCCCGCGTGCGGTGTGGGGAAGCCCTGACACCCCTTTCCCAGTAAACCTGCACCTGTAATGGATGCTCTGGCAAGGCAACATCTCACAGCAAAGTAGATAGCACTGAAATCTGGAATTTAGCCCAAATCTAATATATATATATATATATATTTAACACCCCAAATGCAATAGCATGACCCATTATTTACTAACTCGGGCCATGTTAATAAAGATAATACATAATTATTGCTGAAATAGTTCAATGCAAAGGTTCCCTCAGCTATAAACAGCTCACATTTCTCCTCTGTTTGATGTCCTAATTACAAGTATCACCGTCCATCTGAGTTAGAACTAGATTAAGGCTCTGCTTGCATTTAAAGTAGCTGTTAGCACTGCTTAATAGTGAGAGATGACTAATTGGCCATCACGTTGGTGATGAATGAAGCCGAGACGCAAGGCAGTGCATGAAAATTACATATGATTATCGCCAACAATTAGGTTGAAGAAAAAAACTCACATATGCACACGCCCCCATCCTGTTTGAACACCAGGGTTGATGTGAAACCCACCAACAGGTCCGAATACAAGTGGAGATGGGTTCATACCGTAGCAGGCAGCTGACTGTCCCGTGTTCATCCCTGGGCTGGACTCATGCACCTCCACCCTCTTCACACATGGTGGGGCGTGCTTGTCATTGCGGGTGTGAAAGGAGCTGTCACGCTGCAGCTGGTTCCTTCCCCACCGTCACCACACAGTAATAATCTTGTCACATCTCCCAAGTTGAACGTGGTTTATTCAACTCTCCGTGTGGCACTGGCAGCACAGCGGGCATCGTTCTTCCCTTCCAGGCCGTGGTGAAGCAGCTCCCCTGTGTGCCGTTAGGGCGGGCGTGTTGTTGCAGGTGTTACTTTTCAGTGGAAACAGAAAAAACAAGGCCCTGACTGCATCAGCTCATTAAAGGCTCAGTGCTGTGGGGGGCTAAGGGTATCGGCAAGGCAAGGACTGGTGAGAGAAGTAGTGTCTTTCATTAAGCGAGTGAGAAAGCTAACAAGCTTACAGGCATGTGAGGCAGATACGGAGAAACCAGCCTGCTGCTTCTCACAGCTGTATCAGCTCCTCTGATGAAATTCATAAATGCTGTTCACAAGAGTGGTGGAAGCAGCTTTTAAGGCTATTGTGTGTATAAGATACTCAGACTCGCTTCTTCCCAACTGTTATTTCTAAGACTACATCCACCTCTTCAGTTGCCAACGGTCAGGGCTTGGCTGTTAAAGCACCTTTGTGTTCAGCCCTCGAGGTGGCTGCGTTTCAGCTCACGCTGGACTCACTTCTGTACGGTTTTGAAGGCTTTTTACTGTGAAATGTTCACAAGTGCAAGTAGTACTCAGCACAGTGAAGCCCTGCTTTTTTACCGGAGCGCATGCTATGCAATGAATTGGTAATAATAATACACTTTGCTGTCTCACCTACTTTCTTACCCCCTCCAAAATGAGCAGCAGCACTTCCTCCCCTGTTTCAGTTTCCTGATATAAATCGGCATCATATTAAAATTAACAAACTTGCTACTGCAGGTAAGAAAAAACTGTGCTCTACCTTGGTCTTGTTGTTGGGACACTGGTGATTGCAGACATCCCTGATCAAGGTGGGAGGCTGGGACTGGACCACACCATGCAAAATGTTAAGATAAAGTTTGCTATCTGTTCAGAACGAAAAAACAAAATCTTCTTGGGACAGATCTAAGCTTACTCCTAGCTAGGACCTCCATCCAGGCAAATCTGGGATGTGTGAACCTGTAGCCTGAATTTTGACCTGCTCCAGCAGCTGACTAAGAGAAGTTGCCAAAATATATCACAGGAGGTAAAGTTTGCATGGCAGGAGTCTTAAGTCTCTCTGGTGCATTGGCTCAATATGACCAACGAGTGAACACTGATTAGTCCCAAACAAGATTATAGAAACTTGGCCAGGTTTTTTTCAGTTGATTTTTGGAAACAAGATGTGAACTTTTCCTGAGAGACATCCTCCCTGTTGATCGTTTTTGACATCTTTCCACAACAAACCCCAGGTTCAGAAAAGGATGAGGAAAGAGGTCACTGTTCTTATTAAAGAGTTCCTGCAACCACTTTCCACAGGAGAAACAGCTTTAGGTTGATATATCAACTGGTGAGTCCATTAAGCATTCCACATAATGCAACTGTTGATAAAATGGGGCCTGAGATGCTAGAGACTGTCCTGGCGCTCCTCCTCATCCCTGTGCCACGTTGTTCCTGGTTGAAGTCTCACGTGAGCGCACAGGCCAGTGTTGGATGTGTGCTATTCTCCCGCACAGCGTGCTGCTCTTTCAAATGTATTGAGCCCGCGCTTGGGCAAGGTTTAGGAGTGCTGTCAGCACTGCAGAGATGCCCATGTTTCAGTCCGAGGCAACCAGCTTGCTGTGACCACCCTGAGTTGATTTAAAGAGGATGCAGAGCTCCAGCGGAGCCTCCTGCGCAATGTACAAGTTTTTATATCTATGCGGGGTGCTTTTTGCTGGTGTGTGCACGTGGGAAAGAAAAATGGTCATACCAGTATCCTTTGGGGGCTGCTACAGTCCATGCTAGATGCCAGCCCACGTGAGATGCACTTAATGGTCCCCAATCATCTGAAAATTCATAAATCTCAAAGATTATCCTAATGGCAAATGTAAATCTTAAAAAAGCCCTCGCTTCTCACAGTCCTTTCATGCATTGCTTGGCAGTCAGTTTGTCCCCAGGATATGAGGAAGCATCTGTGTTTGTAAGGTGGGTGTGGGAGGAAACTGGCTTACCCATGAAAATATTGCCAATTGCACCTTTTATTTCACACATTTAGCCACTGAGATGAAACAAAACCGTGTAGAAAAACTAATTTCATCTGCTGCACAATACCATTATTACCATAATCTAGTATAAAAGGGTGAACTTCACAGCACTGGTAAATACATTATGAGACTCATTTAAGATCCCGACTCAACAGCTGAGCATACAGAGATGCTCTCATTTTTGCAAACAAGGGCTTACAAAACTAACGCCTTCCTCCTGCTATGATCTAGACACTTTAGTTCAGAGTTACCTGAGGAATAATGAAACACCTGAGCAGACTGTTCCTTTTTTCCCAGTCTTGATTTTACATATTTCTGTCTCTCCACCCCACCTATAGCCTGGAACTGCACCTTCTTCAGCGCAGCAGCAAGGAAACTGCAGGATAACAGAGAAGACCTTGTCTGTTCCTGCCTCTGCCACCAGTTGCTTTGCCAGACTTGAGAAAAACACTTTCCCGTGTCTGCCTAGCTGCATAGCACCCTGAGGCTCTCGCTCTCTGTTGGTACAACATGTAGTGAAGGGGGTAAAGCACTGTCAAAAGGTGCCTGCAGCTGAAAGCATGCTAATAATTAGTAATAGCCCCTGGCCCCCCAGCTCCAGGCTCAGCACATCATCTGTCAGCTCAGCAGCCAGGATGCACTTCTCTGGCCAGACAGTCTCTCTTCCAGGACAAGAACCAGAACTGCAAAATACAGGGCAAGTTGTGACAACCGGATGGAGATGGATAAGCACACACCAGTTTATCCAGGGGCTACATGTTTCCTCATTGCTTCAAATGAAATAGTAAGTTTCTAGCAAAAGCTTTTATACAGAAACATTTTTCACCACCCTCCCACCAGCCAGTATTACACCATATTTTCCTTATTCTCTGTGCTGTATCCAGGGGGTATTTTCCACGTGTCCTACACTCTCCCAGCGGCTATGCCTCCACACACCACAGACCAACTGGTGAACTGTGCATGTCTGATACCTTGTACCTCACGCTGAGCTTTCCCTACATCTTTTCTCCAACTCCCTAGGGAATCCTTATCAATCACGCTTTCTGCAAGGGTCAGTTCCTGACCCATCTGACCTCAGCCACGCGCCATGTGATAAGGCATTAACACTGCTGTTCAGGGGTGGTGCCCTGGGAGGGCTCCCGAGACCGAAGCAGACTTGTGTGCTCACCAGAGTAACTCGTAGATTAAAAGCAGAATTCAAACTAGCCGGATTTGGGCCTGTTTACAGACGCTGGTCACTCCTGCAGAATGTATTAAAGGCATGATTGCTTGGTGGAGTTAAACTTTTTGCCCCCAAATCAAAATCTTCCAGGAGGGGTGTGAACTCCTCCGAAAATTTCACATCTGGAGGTTGCAGTACAGCACAGGTGAATTTGCTTTTCTTAAGCACCTTTTATGCACTGCAGAAGTACACAGCCCTCCGGGAGACTGCAGCACACAGTGAAAGCCACTGGGTCTTAGTCATCCGACTTCACTGAATATTGTCCCCAGTTAATCTTGTGCTGAAGATGATCTCTGAAGCACCAATCATGCAAAAATCGACTTTATGTTTGAAGGACAAATGCAAAGTCTCTCTTACTGTCCTTTTATAACACACACTCCATCACACCTGACACAACCACACCTGTCAAATATTGCAGTTTAAATAGGTCTGTTGGTAAATGATAAATACAAGAGCATACATTTGTATAACCTTACACCCTGGAGAGAAGAGGGTGCCCTGGATTTATTGTTACAATGTTTAATATTGCTTCATTTTGTCCAAAGAGAAATACTGGAGTTGTTCATAAAGGTGAACCCTGTAAATCAATAAAGACATCCTTGGTAGATCTGATTTTTAGCTGGGAAAGATTTTAGCTGCATTACTAAGAGGTGCAGAGGGGGAGAAGCTGTTTTTTCCCAAAAATGAAATAAAAGCATGGCACAGAGGGAAGTACTTTCCGCTTCAGGTGCCAAGAGATGGAAAGTTTGCTGGTCTGGAGTATCTTCCCACAGGTTGTCAAACCCCCACGGTGTTCAGAGGCAGCAGCGCGCAGCAAAAAGCACCAGAAGCAGGCAAATGCTTCCAGAACAGACCGCTGAGCTTGCCTGAATTTCTCAGCAGCGCTGAGTTTCATCGCTCCACACTCAGGAGTCTCACCTGCTCGCGGCTGTAGCTCAAGCCAGGACGCTTTAACACTGGTGCAGCGCCCAGATCCTGCTTTCCAAACGTCTCGCGTTGGCTGCATTCATGGACCATAAGCCCTGTCAGTAGGCAAGCTGCAGGGGCTGCACTGGTGTCTTAGAGAAGCATTCGTACACCGGGTTCCTCTCCTCAAGAGAGGCCAGGATCTCGCCACGGGCACCAGCGGGAAGCATCTCACAAGCTGAGCGTTCCCACCCAGATTCTACCTTGCAGGGCAGGATGTCCTTTGGTATTCAGTTCAGAGGGTGAAAACGTGAACGTAAACCCAGACTTCAGCATTTGACGACCTAGGGAGCACAGGCTGTTGATAAGTCTACCCTGGAAACTAGTGAGAGAGTTTCTAATTGTATTCCTACAGCTTGTTTATGTTGGGGTTCACTGCTTGCTTCTTTGAACTGCCTTGAGTTTTGAAGGTTTGTTTGGGGTTTTTCTGTTGTTTTTCTAATAAGCTGTGTACTGCAATTTATTCTGTATCACAGAAACCAGAGAAACGTCTCCAAGAGAATGACAACTTATGCAAAGAATGACTCAGACATACATCCCATCCTGCAGAGAAGAACAATGCTCGTGCCAGCACAGCAGAGCCTGCTAAAATCTGTAACAAGGCTGCTGGAAACAAGAAGAAGGTTGGACGAGTTATAGAAACAAAAGCCAAACCCTCTGATCAAAGAATCGAATTAGAGACAAGAAAGGAAGAGAGAACTGGCTGAGAGTCAACCAGACGCCCTGCGGGACTTGGAGAACACAATTTAATCTTTCTTTGCTTCAGTTCCCCATCCGTAAAATGGCTATTGGCCACCTTATCCGTTTAGTCTATGGGAGGCTGGGGTCAGAGACGGTCTCTCATGATATGTCTGCACACTTTCTAGCCAAGGGGATCCCGTGTTGCCACGAAGGCAAATAAAGAAGAAATTCTTGAACACTAGGCACAGTTAAATCAAATTTCTAAATGATTCGGTGTTTCACTGTTCACTGCCTGTGAGCTCTTACTGAAGCTTTTTCAACTGGGGAGACATTCAGGACCTCTTTCTCCCAGGAGACACACTGATGAGGATGGAGCTGGAGCCTTTGAGCCTTAAAATATCCCTTTCCTCTTCCTCTCCCCTACTTCTGTGAAACTTGCACGGGCATCACCCCTTTTAAGACCATTACCCCTCCATCAAACAGGGCTGAAATTGGCTGAGATGTGCAGAAGTTGGTGAGTCAAAGGACTTGCAGTTGGGCAACTTATTTCCAGGGAAAACAAACTCAAAATCAAGCTGTCTGGAGCAAAGCCAAACCAACTCTCCCATCTCAATCATCAGATCAGTTTATGTCCACTAAACAGTCCTGTCTCCTTTCCCATACAGTTTAAGTCCAAGGGGAATTATATCACCCAGCAAATAAGAAGACAATCTGGTCTTGATTTTCATTGTCTCCATCGCCTTAGCTGTCTTAATACACTGAGGACCCAGTGGCTGTAAGCTGAGACTGAAATATTTAAATGGCATCTGAAACACAAATATTAAGAGGGAGAGGAACTATTCGCTGGAAGAGCTGACCAAAGAGCAGTGCTAATTCTCCATCACTTAGAGCCAAACCAGGAGAGCATACGAAGAACCACAATTTATTAGACTCAGTGCAGAGGTCAGTCATTGGGCTTTTCTGAGCTTGACAGGTGCCAGAGGCCAGAGCAGAACAACTCACAGGTTCTTTCAGACCAGATAACCTACAGGACTGACTCTTACTCATGCAGAGTCTCTGTTGCACTAGTATCAACCCTGGGAGAGGAACTTGCACCACTTTTGGAGGCCATTAGAGAAATGCACAGTAGAAAAGCACGGGAGACCCACGACTAGGATTTCAAGCCAAAATTGCATCATTTATGACAACATATCCAGTCTGACCACAGGGTTTTCTAGATATCAGAAGAAAACTCTTTGTTATCCCATGTTCTTAAAGAGTTCATCTGCAACTGAATCTCCCCCAGGCTGCCCAGCTTCCCTAAGCTGCCAACTCAAGATGGACAGCCCATTTCCAGGGACACAGAAGCCCTGCTGCCCTGGCTGTGGTCTCAAGGCAATGGGCTGTCTCTCTAACATGGGGATGTTTGGTCTGACACAGCTGCTGTACGCACAAGGGAGCCTGGCACTCAACGCGTTAATGCAGATCCCTGCTGGAGACCATTCATCGATGTTGATAGCAGTCCACAAGATTCTTAACCTCTGTCTAATACTGTCACGCTGAATAGATGGTTTGCCCTCGTGTTTGCAGCTTTCACTGCCTTGTCACGTAATATCTTCAGGGGCCAGAGGGCACACCACTGCTTCTATCAATCCAGCTGCGTGCCCTGCCTTATTGCATTAGTCCTCTACATCTCTGTCAGAGTCTGGTAGGCAGTCAAGGATGTTTACTGATATCCACTGCACAGTCAATCTCAAAATGATCTCGGTATCTATGACCCCTCTCTTTACAAATCACGTTGGTTGAAGGCTATAATTATTGGATATAATTAGAAGTGGAGTTTCATTTAATGGAGGCAGCAACATGTCAAGCGCCCCAAGAGTCCACCACGCTGCAAGCTATGATTCCTCCTCACTCCCCGCTGCTGCTGCTGTTTTGGAGCACATAAAATGCCTGTTGCACTGAAGATGACCTAGATGATGCTGATGATCTTGCTTTAGATGTCGTATCTCCAGCTAAGAAGTAAAGCTCTAAATATGAATTTAGCCCATCATTACACCTATCAGATCTTACAAGACAGCAACAGACCTTACAGGCCACTGGATTGAATACACTGGCTTTCAACTCTTCCCATAGCAGGATCCCTTCCTTTTCCAAGCCCAATGCACACTCAGTGCACGTGCTTCTGCTCCCTTCCCAGGTCGTGAATTCAAGCGGAAATGAATATGGCAGTAGAGAAAAGTCCCCCACATATGAAGGCAGGGAAGATGATCCTGTCTTTGTTACAGTCATTGTCTTGAGAAGAGTTTGTTCTACCTCTCGACAATCCTCCAGCAGCAAACAAACTCTGGGAAAGATTCAGGGTACCTATGAATTTATCTGCAAAATGTCTTTGGAAAGATGGAGCGCTGTCTTTACCTCTTGCTCAACCTAAACCTTTCATGTCCTGGTAGATTCTAAATCCAACCTTTTCTGGACTATCGGGACCACAAAGAAGTCATCAGCACAGAGCGGGAGCAAAATCCAAAGCAGAAAAGAACAAAAAGTACCTGTGAGAAAGCTGACAGCAAACCAACCTAGTCAGCATATATTCTTCCTACACTGCACCATCCAAGTGTCCCGCCCTGCATCACCAGGGCATAGTGAGAGGCCTTGGCAGTCTTTCGGGCGCAGTCAATCTTTGGCCTTCCTGCTGCAGCAGGCAGTAACAAGCCCTACGATGACTGAGATGTGAGCCCCTGTCAGCCACTGGGATGAGAGCAGCAATGACTCTTGCACCACCTGGGAAACAAGAGTGTGTCCTTTCGACAGCACCACTGGTGACTGCTAGGAGGAACGGACTCATCACCAAGGTGTTGTGCCACCCAGGTCCTGGGACCCAGTTCCTCTCCGGGCACGAGAGCCAACACAACTCAGCTGTCCACAGCTGCCTGGGAACCAATATGTGCCAGCACAGGGCTCAAAAGTGCTGAGGCAATGTTGATGGAAAATGCCAGCAGTCAGACTATGGAAAAAGCCAGTAGGGTCTTTGTTCTGAGATGATTGGAGAACACAGGGAGCCAAGATCATTTCTCATCAAGTAAAAGAAGTGAAGAGCACGTTCCTAATTCAATTGGTGTCAACAGGAATTCAGCTGCTATTCAGGCATTTGAAGTGGTGAAACTGCATCAGGAATTTGCTTTGCAGCCCGGGCAAGGAGCAGATGGGCATAACATATTTAAGTCCCAAGTGCAGCAGTGAAGGGCATGCAAACACCATTACCTATTTGGAAAGCTTTGGGGTGTCTTTGGAGAAAGATAATGGGAGAAATTCAAAAGACAGCACAGACTGAACATTAGAGAGGCATTTGTTTACTTTTGTGCCTCTGAATAAAAACCACCAAGGGAAGAAATACAACCGCCACCACCACAGAGATTCCCAAGGGCTGTCTCATAAGGCATTCGAGTGGTGCTATCTGCAAAGGAGAAGAGCGAGCTGGCAAGAACCAACCCCGGCAAAAGTGTTTCTTGAGACCTGTCTCACCCTGATGAAATCGCCCCAGCCAACACCAGGGTCCAATCAAAGGGGAATTTTGGAAGCAGCTTTCCAACCATCTTGTGTGACAATCCAGCTCTCTTTCCTTCACCCTGACAGAGTAGAGACTGGAGAAAATGATGAGGATTTTATAGCTCTCTGCGGTAAGCAGTTAATAACTCTCTGAAGCTATAGATCTGGGCTCCACAGCAGGGCTGGAATAATTCACAATAAAATATGACTTTTCATTTATCACTCTGACACTTAATAAATACTTCCTGGTGAAGCCCAGGAAAGAGGAAGAGAAGGAAGGAGGGGGACATCCCATGCTTATGGTCACCAGGTGCTTTTAGTGAACATGGCACATGGTGAAGGACGGTGAAAGACCAACCAGGAAACACAAGCCTGGGACATGTTAGAGGAATGGAGTGATGAGGCCTCAGCTTAACAGGGACTTTTTTTTGTCCATAACCATCATAAGAGGCCCCTTCTGTGCTCAGGCAACGCCCCTGTGGACACTGATGTCTAATACTGATAACAATGGATGAAAGGTGCAAGTACCAAAGCAAAATGGTGTGTGGCTGTTTCTCCTGTCTTGTGCTGCCATCACCCCACTGCCAGCACACAAGGAAGGCTGGTGCGTCCAGTGGTCTGCATGCCCATGGCCCTGTGTGCCAATCTGCTTCTGCAGCCACCTTTGCTTGGGTATGGAAGTGCTTCATGGACATACACTGTCATGTCACTGCAGAGAGGCAGGAAAATGTTGTCTGTGTTCTTCAGGAAAGGAAATAAACCTGAGGCAGAAACTTGCCCTCAGAGAACCAACAGCAATTTGCCCAGGGCATCTCTCAAAGTCCTCCAGCAGATGGTCTAGCCTTGCCAAGAACTTGTCTCTGCTTCCCCTGCAGACACGGATGATTCCCACTGATGTGCAACCTGAGATCTGGGCAGGGATCAGATCCTGGGTGCCTCCAAACCCCACCTAGCCCCAGAAAGAGCTCACCCTCAGGGAATGGAAAGTAAGCCAGCAAATACCTCCGGCAGGAGCTGCTGTTTGCTCACAGCCCCAGCTCCCTTGGAAATCACAGCTGCCTCCGAGGTGAGCAGCAGTGCTCCCACGCTGCCCACGTGCCGCGGGGCTGCCGGCAGGTTTGCTCCCAGGGCAGGTGCTTGCTACAAGGGAGAAGCCTGCATCCACTTGTAGGTTCTCCCTGCTGGATTCTCTTTGCCTCGAGCTGTCAGTGGAAACAGCATAGACACCAGCCTTTGTAAATCAGATAGTGAGGCACGGTTTTCATAAGACATATAAAGCAATGGATATTGGCGGGAACTAGATTTGCCTGTGGCTCTTTTATGTGGTTGCTTTGCAGATGCTCTGTCCACTGCCTCACATCTTCTTGAAGGTCTTTTTATCTACATAGATGCAATTTCCTTTTCAGTTCCTTGCATCTACACACTTTATCAGCTGATCAATGGAAGAGACTCTCCTCTTCCCACACCCTGAAGAGGCCTGCAGCAGCTGCTGCTGTATTCACACAAAACCCTGATGGGCCACGGGGCCAGAGAGGTGCCCGGTTCCCTCTTCCCATCCCTGGCTGTTCCTCTCAGAGCGATGGCGTCCTGGTTTAGCTGAAGAGCTCATCCCTGCAGGGGGGAGGTGAGGATATTGCTATATTGCTCTAAACACGCTGAAGTGTTTTAGCAACAGAGGCAAACAACAAACATTATCCTGTGCACAATATCGACTCAGTTAATTGGCAAGTGAGGTGTTGGACTGGCCTCCTGCTTGGCTTAAATTGTATATGCACCGAACACTTTCTCTGCTCATCATGCTGTCAGTGGGAAAGGCTCCATACAGGGTGATCACATGCTGCTGCAAACTCAGTGCTCGGGAAAGCTGCAAATCAAAAGAAAATAGCAGACAAACAAAGAGGGAAGATGGAAGGAGGGGTGGAGGGGGCCAAACTGGAGAACACAAACAAACTCGCAGCCTGCAACTGTAGCTGCCCCTTCTGGGAGCTCAAGGAAACCTGAGAAACTTGTTTGAGTCGGGCTGAGGTTCATGTATGGTGGCTACAGGCAGACCCAGCAGAAATGAACAGGGAGGAGAGAGCTGGGGAGCTGCATGAGTGAGTCTCACGTCTTTCAGCCCTCGTGCTAACGGGAGAGGGGAGACCTAGTGCTGGGGAGTAGTGCAATGGAAGAAAGGGGATGTTCTGCCACTGCCTTCTCACATAACCTTGGGAAAGTCACAGGTACTGCCTTTGCCATAATTCCCACATGGCAATTGAGCGTTGCAGTCCTTCCTGTGTCTCTCCCTGCTGCTTGCTGCTTAAGGACCAGGTTTTCTAAGACGGTATAGACCCCGAGGATGCATGTGTCTGCCCAGAAGGATTTAAAATTGTTCTAAGCAATTATGTGCCTAATTCACTTGGGTCTTGTCCCCTTTCAGTGCCCCCTCGGGCATCCAAATGCCTCTCCAAATCTGGCCCTTAGGCTCTTTGAGGCAGCAAATTGTCTCTTACTGTAACTGTCTGTATAAATATAAGTGTCTGTGTATGCACGCACACGCACATCGCTGGCTTGTGGTATGGCACAAGTAACCAAAGAGCTACAGATGTCTAAAACTAAAAGCTGTCTCCCAGGAGCTCTCAGGCCTGTAGCCACCTTGCAGATTCTTATTGCAGGTGCAATATTGCATCTTGGCTACAAAACTGTGGATTCGGTTCTCTTCCCGCTTTGCATCCAGGCCCCATGAGACCTTGCCTGTTCCTGCCTGCCAGCGGCCAGGAGCTGGGCAGAGCCACGCCGATGGCCCTGGCAGTTGTTGACGATCTAGAAGGGTTACTGAGTGCTCTGGGCCAGTGGCCATGTCTCCGGAGCTAGAGTCACACAGAAGCACAAGCATTCCAAGGGGAGGCAAATGAGCTCATAACCTCTTCAGCCCTGAACTGGGAGAAACAAACCAAAACCCCCACACAACCCACATGCATTAGCAGTGAGGACGGTGGCTGTCAGAGGGGGTTAATGAACCAGCTGCTCGATTCCCTTGCAGACAGGCATTTAATTTATAGCTGCCAGAAAATCCCACACATTTGGAGATCACATCCTTGGTGGAAGTGGTGTCACATCAGAGAAGCACAGGGCAATCTGGCCACTGGGGACAAGGCTGCTCTCCACGATATCAACTCCATTAAACTCCTCTCCCCCAGCTCCGTACATGCCAGAAAGTATACAGAGTTCAGGGCAGTGAAAATTTACACTCTTGGCTCTGACAGCCGCTTTGGCTAGGGTTTAGGCATGTTTGCTAGGGAGGCATTTGGACAAGGGTGTTAGCCTTTCTGTTAAGCTCATGTTCAGAAAAGATGACAAAAAGGGGGAAAAAGCATGTGGGTGAGAGCAATCCATAACGCTGGAGCCAGGCCACACGGCCGGCAGGCATATTTAATGTACAGATTAGTTCTTCACTTGAAAGCTGCAAACTTAATTTGTTAGTACAGGACTTAATCTCTGCCTTTGTGTATACTGTGTCTAACCCCAGTTCCCAAGTTCATCTGGAAAACAGACGTTTCCATTAGCAGTGGTTTAAACTCAGCTCTGTCAGCACTTCCACTACAAGTTTGGAGGCGTTAAGTCCCCATAAAACATCCGCTCCCAGCTGGAACACAGTGTACAAGAGGGGGAGATACATCTGCATAAGTCCCATTAGCGCTTAACGTTTGTTATCTCCTGGGCCCTGTAGTTGGAAAACACCTCCTGAGCTCAGTGCAGGAGCCAACATCCTTACCAGATTTACTCTGCAGACATTTGGCTGGGGATTTTACTTAAGGTTTAACTCAATTGGCAGACATTGTTTTTCTGGGTGGCTTCTGTTCCAGCTCTAGGTTTCTGTAAAGCAAGTATGAGATGCATTGGCAGAGTGTGCCGAGTGTTAATTACCAGCTACAAGCACACCCTCAAATGCAATAAGATTTTTCATTCACAATCTGGAATGGAATAACAATGCAAGCAGAGCACCAGGTTGTGGAGAAGGGTGGTTTTTGTCATACCTGCCATCAAATTGGATGAGAGTTTAGGAGCCAGGTGGGGAGAGCAGAGAAAAGGCTATTTAGCATGCGTACAGCAGGAAGGAATAGATTCAGGAGAACACCATGAGTGAAACTAAACACACAGCTTCATGTGATCATCTGCTGCAGAGTGAGATGCACACTGGTACCCTATGAAAACCTGCCCAGGAAAGCAGGGGATGCTACAAATCCATGCAGATCCACTGCAGACTCTGGCTCCCCAATAGCCCTGCTGTTCCTCACAGCCCTTTATTTTGCTTTGTTTTGTGGTTTTCAGTTTGATGAGGAACAAGGATGTGAACTATAGCCCACAGTGCACACATCTCTTAGATCCACTGCCTGCAGGCCAGGCAAATTTGGGAAGGCAGTACCTTAGATGAACTTCTGTGTGAAGAAACAGGGGATCCATCCATACAGGAGCAATGTGAAAGCTCAGACTGGTTCACAGCAGAGAGGGAGCTGCTACAATTCCAGGCAGACAGAGGAAAGTGAGGAACAACCACAGCACTTTATCTACCAAATATTTCTGTCTCACATTAAATTGAATTTTTTCAGAGTCTGCATCTCCCTCCCTAGGAGTCAAGGTTGGAAACATCCTTCTGAGAAACGCCAACAGTGGCAAAGAGAAACCAAGAGATATTTCAGCATCACTGGTGGGGTTTCAAGGCTGCAGCAGAATTTCTCTCTCCTCTCCTTCCTACCCTTATCTCTAAAGCTCTTCATGTTGTGGAGAGCCCAGGACCTTATGAATCCTACAGCAGAAAATGAATAGGGAGCATCACCAGCAACAAGACTCTTACTAAAGATCCCGCGTGTGCACAGCTTGGAGCAGGCAGCGACAAATCTCTGGGAGTCTGCCAGCAGGCGGGGCAGGCGTTCCTTGAGATTCCTGGCTAGATGTTGAACTTCTCCTCCCTCTGCCAGTGTGATTACTGCTTGAGAGCAGAGAATACACTTTTCTCTGCCTTGCTTTCGGGAGATGTCTTCCCAAGGGCAGCAGGGGAGAGAGGTAGAGATGGAGAATTGGCTATTTATGTTCGCTGACATGAAGCCTCCCAAAACCGTTGTTCCTCAGGGAATGAGCCTTCCACAGTCATGCTAAGCACTCAGAGCTAAGCTCGAAGTCTTGGTGCCTAAAGCGGGACATGAAGTTGGATAAAGCAAGGGAAAAGGAAAAGGAACTCCAGAAGCAGATACGGTGTGTCTCTTAACAGCAGTGCCTTAGAAATAACCAGGCTGAAGTGAAGGCCTTTCCACTGGGCTTGGAGCTGTGCAAAAGACAAGCTCTGCTCCAAAGAGCTTACAATCAAAACAGATGAGACAGGGCAGGGGGACAGGCAATACAAAACCACCCAAATCAGGAAGGTCACTTAGGTGCTGCAAAGCGTATCACGAGCTTCTGAATGATCCGTTCCAGCCACGCACACAGGGTTACTCACAAGCACAAGCAGGATTTAAGCTAAGCCACTCCCAAGAAGAGAAACCTTTAGGATGAAACTTATCAATTGCTATTAATTCATTAGATGACCCTCTTTGAGACAAAAGTCTTAGAAGATATGAAATATCATTTTTGGAGAAGAAATAAACTCAGTCCGTGTCCTCAGTTGCCTGTTTCTGTGCTGGGTTTTTCTTCCTGCAGCTCCAGATCCCCTGAACTTTGCTGGAGATGCTGCCTATTTTTAACCTGCCTTGGCACTTATGTTATCGTTCATGTCAGAATGAGGCCAGGCATTAAATATATCTTTCCACCAAAACTTCCCAGATTTCGTTAATTTAGGCATTCTACTGTGAGGCCTACCACACTTAGGGGAGCGCTCAAGAACGCGTGTCTCAGTCCTGCTCTGAGACCAGATTCCTGCCTCCGGAGCAAGGGGAAGTTTCCTGCACGCACATGTACACAGCATGTGCTATTGCGAGGGCAGCTTGTGTTCCTGAGAAGGACTATTTCTGTCACCTGCACAAGTCTCACTCCAGAACTGTGTTTCAGGGGCCTCAATATTTATATGTCACCAATTTGTCAGCTGCCCTGTAACGTCTGCTATGGGTAGTAAATCAATACATGGCATTAGCACAGCCCAATACCACATCTTTTCATATTAAAACCTCTCCAGATTTCAAGGCTAAGAGGTACTAAGAGCTTCCAAGGAAATTCCAGGGGTCTTGTATAATACTTACCAGCCTGACAGACTAATTGCCCTATAATTCAAACACAATTGCAATCTATACTGGAAGCGATTATATGCAGATGACTGGGGTGACTCTCATTTCCTCTACGATTTCTTCTGAGCCTTTTTTTTTTCCGGTATCATTTCCATTGAAAAAAAAAAAAGTCTTGGAAATTATTAACACACAAAACCACATTTTATTAAAGCTTATTTTAGGAACTGTGTGTTAAATCCACATATAGATACAAAGGCTCACGAGGAATCGCTCCTCCTGTTTAAGGTCTCAATACAAAAGCCTTCCTGCATTGCCTTCTGGGAATCATGCCAGCCAAGAGCCTGAGAAATGGTCTAGTAATAAAAATGTAACACGATGTATCGTAAATTATACACAGGATGGGACTGATGAGGGAGGTGGTGAGTGTATTTGTCTTTCACCCCTTGCAATGAGCTCAAACACTGCCTAAGGTCTCTTGCCTACAAGAACTTGGGAGGAAACTTCTTACTCTGCTTTGCACCTGCGAGACTCCTCTGCAGAGGCGTAGGCTGAGTCCTCCCCACATCAGAGAAGCAACATGAATGAGAAGCAGCCCTTCTCTTCCTGTGGCTGGAACCTCCCTCCAGGGTGAATGAAGCGCACCAAGCACCAGTACGCCCAAAGCTGCACGTGACAGAGAGCTCTGCTCATCTCCTCCCATGCCATCTCCTGGATGGTGACCCGCAACAGCTCAGGAGAGAGGACACACGTCTCGTCCCATCAGCTCTGTTACAGGGGAGATGCCCTGCAGCAGACAGACTGGGTGAACATCTCCATATAGTGGACGCACGAGGCAGCCCTCTGTGCCTGCCTTTCACACGAGCGTTACCCCAGGAGGAGGATGCCAGGACCCCCCCCGCCACGCACGTGCACACCCCCCCACACCCCCCGCACCCACACACCCTGCCTATCTGCAAGAGAATTGCTCAGCAGCGAGATAACCCAGCTGCACACAGAAAGGAGACAATTAGAAATGCCTAGCAAAAAGGATTTTTCTCCAAATTATTATTTACAAAATATGTCAATCCCTCGCAGCTTAATTTCATTCTTGTATCTATTTTGCAGGAAAGATGAGGCTCTACCATAGTCAGCAATCCTGCAATGAGGACATTTGCCTACTGCCTTGAAGACAGCAGAAGATCTAAGAAGGGATTTAAAAGCCTTCCCTCTCCTCCATGCCACAACTTCTCCAGACTCTTTCAGGCTGGCTGTCTCTCATTTTTGCAAGAACTGTTACAATATCATAGCTACAGCCATAAGGAGATCAGGAATTCTAAAAATCTCAGCTGTTTTGTGGGATGGAAAAGAGAATTTCCCTCCTCCAGCCTTCCAGGCTGCCCCACAGTCCAACTCTGCATGTTGAACATCCCTTCCCTGCCTGCGGACTCCAGGGGCATCTGAGGAGAACTGTCCCACACGTGAGGCTATGGCATCCCGCATTGTGCATCTTCCTTAGATTTATATTCCCACCTTGCCTTGGCATTCCTCTGCTATGAGGATACTGAGAAGCAGTTTATTGCAAGTACCATCCACACGTGTCTTGGGGCTGCAGCTGGTAGATACCAGCCAGGAGAAACCCAAATGAACTCAGCAGCAAGGAGCCTAAAGATCCTGGTGCCTAGGGACCTGCAATGGGACATGAGCAGCTCATTGCACCTTGACTGCTGAGGCTGGAAATCATGTGCCGTTTAGTGACCTGAGGACAGGAGGACACTTCATAATTTCGCAGAGGTCTGCCTGATGCTGAGGGAGCACTAGGTCTCGCTGCATGGTCTGAGGGATGTAAAGGGCCTTTAAACAGATCTCAGCAGGTGAAAAGCAGAAACAGACTATTTTTTCACAAAAAAAGCAAATATGTTGAAAGACAGATTTTTGGGGGGGTACTATTTCCTTCCCAAATGTGGGAAAGGCCTTTTCTTTTTGTTTCAGATATGCCAAACCGTTTTATTGCACCAGCTCCTAAGAGCAATTCAACGTTTCACTTCAAGGCTACCATTTTCAGTTTTACTGAACAGTCTACGGAAAGTTACATGGAGCAAAATTTTCTTTCAGCTTTCAATTTTGACTCAAAAGAAAGGTTTTTGATTTGCACCCCAAACAAAAAGCTTTGCTCTGCTTGGCTCCAACAAGAGCCTGTTCCTTGTTTTTTTGTCTGACTCCTAAAGTACCTCCTAGCCCTACTGCAAAATAAAAGCAAAGCCAGAGACCATGCTTTGGTGGAAACTTGGTTCGTTGGCCTCCACTGTAAGTCATGTGTGCAATGAGGAACATCAGCTGAGCTCTGAAGTCAGGTGGATAACAGATAGCATCACTGGTCTCAGAAGGGCTGAAATTTCACTGCCCCCCTGTATGTAATTCCTTCTCCTGGAACCATCCCCTCTATTTCACCACCCTCCACTCGCTGCGCTTCTGGAGGCAGCCACCAGCCTAAGACTGGAGGTCCTGCGCCCTTAGGGAAGGGTGACACAGCCCTCACACAGGAGGGAGTTAATCGAACCAACACACATAGGCAGCCTTCAGGATACTGGGATTTAATTTATTTGTTCTTTTTACAATCATGACTTTGGTTTATTCACTTGAGAAACACAGAAAGATGAAGCAATAACATAAGGATCTGAGGAACTGGTCACATCCTGACTCGTTACTTTGTCCTTCTTTGGCTTTTATGCACTGCGGTGCTGCTCTTTCGTGTCCATCTTAAAATGGTTGTACTGAATCTCTATTAAAAAGCAACAGCTCTAAATGGAGCGTTAGGAGGAAAGCTGACTCCCTGCAGCAGGCAGGGACTGCAGACTGGCTCGTCTCTGCTTGCAGAACCAGAGCCGGCTCTTCTGCGTGGACAAAAGCCCTGCAGCCCACTACGGCACACAGGGAGAGCTTCTCGAAGGAGACAGCTAAGAGGCTGCGCCTGTGGGACCAGGTAGAAAGGAGCCTAGGATAAGCCAGCCCCCAGGAGTCAAGGAGAAAGAGGCGGGAGGATCAGATCGTCATATACAGCATATAACGAGGGAGAAGTGAAGGAAGGAAGACGACTCAAGCACATCTCACCTCTCACCGGAGAACTTGGGAAAGGACGTTCCTCTGGGCCTCCGTTTCCCTCCTCAATAAAGGAAGGGGAATGGTAATTCTCGTGCCTCACAAGGATGTTATGGGAAATCTATTCCGCATCATATCAGTGGAATTGGTTTCAGCCCACGCTTTTATATTCCCCCTGTACAGAGGGTGTTCTGCCTTGCAAAAGCCAGCACAGAGCGGTATTCACACCGCATAACTTGCCATGAAAAGGGTAAGGTTTTGCTCTAGGCTCCTTTTAATTCATTAGATTGATCATCAGGAGCTGCATTTTGGAGCTCTGCATCATTCTCTGAAGAAATCTCTCTCCTTCTAGCCTGGGATGTCAAACACCTATCGTAAGTAGTACGAACACCCCTCCCTTCTATGTGCCACCCATCTGCAGCCCTGTTTCAGATGGAAGGAGAATGCCATGTAGAAATGCAGAGCTATTTTGCAGACCCACGCTGCACGGCAGATTGGATGGGTTTCACCAGCTCCCACTCAGGAGCACAGAAGGATGATTTTTTCCAAGACAAAAGAGCTATGAAAGCAGACACACCATCCGGTAGGAAACGGGAATCAGCCTTGCCAGTTTGGACTGAGATTTTTCTTTACAAGCATCATAGGGGTCTGGCAATTACAATGAAAGGCAAGTCCCCTAAAATTGGCAAGGTTTTGGGCACTGCCCAGCTACGCCAGCACCGCAGGGCAGCAGAGAGGCCCTGCGTGTTCACAGGGCCAGTGCCACCCTTGCGTCCGCCCCAGTCCTGCCCCCCGCGCTGCAGGCAGGAATCCGCTCGCTGCTGC
Source organism: Pluvialis apricaria (assembly GCA_017639485.1). Taxonomy (NCBI): domain Eukaryota; kingdom Metazoa; phylum Chordata; class Aves; order Charadriiformes; family Charadriidae; genus Pluvialis; species Pluvialis apricaria. Next base: position 7,479,292 of record CM030024.1, read on the forward strand.
TGACACGCAGCAGTCTCCGAGGGGGACCACTGCAGCTGCTCAACAAGGCAGAGCCACGCCACATCCCAGCTCAGGACAGACGTGAGGAAAGAAACCGTCGCCTGCTGCAGCGGCAGTAAAAGTCCTTCGCAATTGTTAAAGCCAGACGGAAACTAATTTTTCTCTTTTTTTACAGCCTCTCATCCTCTCCCCTCCTTCTCTGGCTGGTACAAGACTTTACAAGACTGAGAAAAGCCAATTGAAATTAAGCGTTTCTCTCCTAAATGAACGTCTCGGTTTGTAAACAACAATAGTGACAAAAAAATTGCAGCCCTCAGCAAAAGCAGCCCGGCTTTCTTTGCAAAATACCACAGGTCTCCAGCGAAAAATTGCTCCTCTCGACATTGTTCTGAGCTCTCCCAGGGCGCTCCCTTGCCCCTCCAACCCCTCTTTGCCCCAGATTTAGAGCCTGTCAAAGCTAATATGAAGAAGTGGATGCAGGCACTGAGACATCCTGGCCTGGAAGCCGTTCTTTTGAAAAAGCACTGCAAACCTGCTCCTTTAGATAAATAAATAGCGCATCCCCTGTGAGACATCATCTGCAAAGCACTATCGTACGATGCCTCCACTGCCATAATTCCCCATGTCCTTATTGCCCGACAGCCTCCATAAAGAGCCGGCAGGTTTATGTGCCACTTAAAACCAACCTATTACTAGCAGCAAACTTCCTTCAACAAGTTTCTGTGTGCTCTGACTCAAAAGCAAAAGAATCGTGCCTCAGTGTGACTAGCTAGTGCTACCCACACACCCTGCCGTGCCCCCAGAGACAGCGGGGTTACTGGTCCCAGAACAGGGTCTGATCCTCCACTGCTGTCTCTTGGGCAGCCACACTAAACCAAGTACAATTACACCAGAAGAAGATCGAACCCAGCATGCACAATTTATAAACTGCAAGACATGAATGATGCTTCCCTATAGGCTATGCATGAGGGGAAGCAGGTTTTCTGTAGATAGAAAGAGACATTGATATCAATGCGGTAAATGGGTGTTGCCTCACTCCACGGTTTGATTCAGTGGGCGCCTTCAGAGGCTGCTGTGCCTGATGGACGTGAAGAATGCCGGTGTGGTTTGCCGCCCTATAGATAAAGGTTTTGACCTTCATTTGGGAATAAATTGGAGCCTGATTTGCATGCTGCTTTACGCTAGCTTGCAAAAACAATCAGGTCCTGCAATATGTAGTGATCTCTGAACAGTGAGGGGAAAAGGTACCTCAAATCTCCTGAGCCTTTCCAGCCTCCCCGTACATAGGTCTGTGGTTAAACACAGTAATTTTTATTTGAAGATACTGAGAAGTGGGGTTATTTCTGTCAAACGAGATTAAAACACAAAACACAGGGGCAAGCCAATTGTCCCAAACTGTCCCATCTGCTTCATGATCAGATTTTATGTGACAAAGACTAGAGTATTTGTTTTCTTTTCAAAGAGCGCATGGTTTTATTTTTAAAAGCTCAGCCACTCACCACCAGGGCCAGCCTTCCAGAAAAGCCTCACGCACAGCAGCTCCTCCGGTGACACATGGGACTCTCTGAAAGAGCTCATCACCTAAGATGGGCATTTGAAGTCCCTGGGAAAGCTGCCCTTGTTTGGGAGAGCCGAACAGCAGAAAAGCAAGCTGCCTGGTGCAGGAATGTAATCCATCTACCCCAAAAGGAAGGAAGACTTTAAACCGGGGTGGGGAGAGACAGAAATATAATAAAACAGAAAGGGAAAAAAAAGAAAGGCAGAAAAGGGTTGAATAAATTTCCCCTTTGGTTTTAGACTAGTAACACCATAAATGCTACTGAATAAATCACCCACAGACCAGAGAGCTGAAATAATACAGCGGAAAACTTGACTTCCCATTCATCACACTCCCCCTGACATATAATAAATGCTTCTCATTCAGCCAAAATGAATTAGCATAGTTGACACAGCACGCTTACATACCGATGCCCACAGATTACCCCGCTCTTTGCTCTCTGAAGCCTCCCGTCCTGCCACCTCCTGCCCTATGCCCCCTGCTCCCAGGGAAAGCAAAACACCCCCAGCTAGATGGAGGGGTCCTTGCTGCCACCAATCCCCAGGACACTGGGGTCTCTCTGCCGTCATCTGGAGCACCTATAAGCCCCAGTGAGTATGAACTATAAAGTCTGGTATGAAAATAAAGGCCATGAGAGATGCTACTCACCACTTCCTCCCTGAGGAAGGGAGCTGGCAGGTGAGCAGCAGAACTGGAAATGGCATTTCGGAGTCCCACTACAACGCTTCAGAGCCCAGACAGCAATGTCTCACTGGCACCCTACTTTGCAAGATCCAAGACACAAGGATGAGCCACTCGCTTGGTACCACAATACGCAGGTCCAAGGGAGCCCAGAAAGGGGTGAACGTGCAGTCGTGGAGTCACCCTCACAAAACTCACAGGGAGTCCTTCACACCAACCACAGACAAACTGCAGTCCTGATGCCAGCCTGGAAGGACATTCAAGACCTTGGGCCATGGCAGGAAAGTTATGGGAAGCCAGGTTTACCCGGGTTTACCAGCACCTGCCATGAATGTTATCATGGAAACACTGCTTTTCTGTGACGGAAACCAGCTCCAGTCAACATGGACCCAACTGTGGCTGCAATGGGACAGACACTTGTGGCCAAGACTGGGGTCAAGACATGACAGGAAACCTCTATCAGCAAGGGCTTCATCCCAAGACCACCCTTGCGTAGGCATAGTGGGTGAGGATGGGATGGGAAGCACTCCCTCTGGTCCCTGCATGGCCAGAGCCAAATGAGAGAGCCCACACTGGGAAATGAGACCAGCCCACAGCAAACCGCATGTGGCAGGGACAGGCAGTGGGCAGCCGACGGCCGAAGACCCATTTTAAAGCCAACTGGAAACAACCTTTACTGGTGCTCTGAAGGTCTGAAACCACCATTGGTGGACTAAATCCACTTCAGGGGGGAAGTATCATGCCAGGTCTGAGTGATTACCCAGAATAAGTATGAAGTGATGTGAAAATGGGTGATAAATATTAAGAGATGGAGATGAGAGACATATAATGGAATGTCTGACAAAACTTTAATTAGAGCCTTGTATATACTTGGAGAAAATATATTTAGCCGATAGCAGCACTAGGGGTTTGAGGCTTTCTGTAATGTGCTTAGGTTAAAATACACATTTATTTTAAGCACAAGCAAGTCATTCAACTAGTTAGTTTAAAGTTGAGGTAGGTGAATAGCTTAGAGTAAATAATCTACTTACATGCATTTATTCATGCTTCTTTTTAGCCTAGATTTTCTAAGGAAAAAAAAAAATGCCTGTTATTGCTCTGCATTAGTCATTTCCTCCTAGTAATTCTTGAATCTCCCGGCCGATTTATCTGATTCACCACAGGAATAAAGGGCTTGGAAATGCTACGGTCCTCCAAGTGGGGTGGAAACGGGTTGCTGATGATCCCTACTCCTGGAACAGCTGCCAAAAAATCCAGACCAGATGCCTTCAGGTTTCTTAAACTCATCTTTGCTTGTTCATAACTCTCCTGACTCCTACCACAAGTAACTGCTCCCTCAGATAGCCCAGCACTGATCCTAGGTGAATTTTGGTCAAGACATCATTTTCATGATAGTTTCTCATGTCTCCTTTTCCCTCTCGCCCATGCTTATTTAAAGGCAGGAACTCCTCAGAGTGATCCTTGACTCAAATACTTCCCAAACATTTCTCCTCCCCCCACAACAACCATTGCTGTTAATTATCCGTACTGCCAGCTCTCCCCATCACAGCCTCTGTGGTGAAAAGGGAAAGAGCTCTGTGTGTAACCGGTCCCTGCTCTGAATCACGGGTTCAAACTTCACTCAATGAAAGCAGACGGCAGTTCCAAACAGCTCATGTAATGGCTTCAGCCACTCCTCACCCACCTCTGCCTCCAAAATAGCCTGCAGAGCCGTTCACATCCCCTCAGTGGACGTGGGATCACCCTCAGCCAGTCATCAGTACACGGAGCTGGGCTCCACGCTCTCTGGGCAGACAAATTACCCTGAATAATTTATTGCCCTGGATGAATCCTGCTCTCCGGCAGGATGAGTAAGGGCCTCGGTGTGTAAGTGCCCACTCCTGCAGTGTCGATCACAGGCAGTAGCAGGCAGGGCTGGGAAGGACTTGAGAGACATCTTGTCCATTCCACTTGCTCCAAGGCAGGAGTCTAACACCTCACACATTTGTCAGAGCTGTCTAATCTGTTCTTAAATACCTCTGTTGACAGAGCTGCCACATTGCCCTTCCGTGCCCTCTTCCTGTTGTTCATATTGTCACCTGCTGCCAGAGTCCTGTAAGACTAACGGTGTTTTTCCTGGGGAATGAGTCAATCCATGATGGGGTTTTCAATCCTCTGGTGTGTCAGGAAAGGTCATACTCAATTTGTCTGCAAATGCTGCTCCCTCTGTAATCTCCTCCAGGCTATGGGCTCTCACAGACCAACCATGAGGCATCACAGACCGGGCCCCAAATGCCCACTTTTCTTTCTCTGCAGACTTTCAAGGCTTTTATAGAGGCCTGGGGAGACCATTATGTTCCTCTTCAGACCATCAAAGCAGGAAAGGAAAGGAATTCCTTTCCCTCCTCCTTCCAAAGGCCTCGCACCTAGCCCCTTAATGCAACAGGTTTTGCAAGAGGTTCACGCATTATTAGCAGGCCCATCTGTTCCCCAACACCAACTGTTTGCAACCCAAAGAGCTCAAGATACTGGGTTCTCAGTGACAGATCCAGCTTTCAACACAGATTCCAGGGATTCCAGCACAGATTCCAGGGAGATGGCTGGCATGCTCAGCCATACTCCAGCATTCAGCGGGGCCAGTGTCAGCCCAGGCAGCTACAGAGTGCTGAGAGCTTGGAGATTGATTGCGTTGTCGCCTTTGCCTACCGCTCCTTGGTTGCCAACCAGCAGAACGGATGTCCTGCTTTGCATAATGCTTGTACTGCGAATATTATTAACCTCATATATCACTGGGGAATGCACATAGCTCCCGTTCGCAGAGAGCAGCAGGGCCAGCCCTATTCAATCTACTTCTATAAACAGAAACAAGGACCATTTAATAAGCAGGAGGCAGCTGGTGTCTTTAGAGGTTAGGGTTTTGTGTTGATTTTTTTCCCCTTTACAAAAGATAAATATGCTCAGGAAATTTTCTGCTACGGATTTTCATCTTGTCGACCTCTCATAAACTGAGCAGGGTCAAGCATTGGTCAGTACTTAGATGGGAGATCTCAAGAGAAAACAAAATCCACAGTAGAGGAGGAAGAGAAATACTTGTGACCTGGCTTTTTAGGGAGTAATGCTCTTCTCTCGGAGCCATCCCCGAATCCCCATTGCAGGCAGGGTTAAAAAGGCAATTGCAGCTGCAGAAGTTTCCTTTTCCCTATGGAATGTGAAAGATGCCACGGTGGGCTTGCATCTTCAAAACAACCAAAGGTAGTTAGGAACCAGAATTAAATGACAGGCAAGCATTCAAGCTCCTTTAGGAAAATACCAGCCTTGATCATGAAATCTCATATCCGTTTCACTCCAACAACAGGTATTAGCCAAAGGGTAGCTGTTTAATGCTCCACGGAAAAGGCATTCCTGCCTGCTTCTTCCCCTAAATGTAGGCAGCAATTTTGTTTGAATCCAGCATGTTTGCTCCCCGTACTGAACTGTCCCGTATGCTCAATGTATGTTTTCCAACAGTTCCCCACATACCATTCCTGGCTGAATTCACTGGCTGAATTTCCCTGGTGAGTAAAATGATTTCTATGTTCAGTAGCCTTTTAAAGCACTTCGAAATCTTTCAGATGAAAGGCCCTCATCAAAAAATGTATAATACGATTTCATTATTGTAACATCTATTCTCATTATCGCTAATAGCAGTGGTTGTATAAAATGTTCTTCCTGTGATCAGAACCGACTACCTAGCAAACACCCCAGCCCGCAGAAGCTAAGGACAAAGAAGGCATCAGGGAATAGGTGTCCAGAGTTCACTCGGCTGCTCTCAGCTCCCCATATGTCCTCTCTGCTTCTTTGAAGATTTTTAATTAGAAGGCTATGGAACGGTGTTCCAGGACCTGGAAAAGATCCAGAGATATAAAGGACAACAGCCAAACTAGGAGCCTCCGCTCGTCGCGGGCATAAGGCTTTTTAGACCTGAAATGCACACGGCACTCGCAAAGGAAGCTGGAGACCAGGCAGTGCAGAGGTCTGGGGACGCACAGCACGTCCAGCAAGGAAAAGAGGATGGTTTGGATTTGTCAGGCTCTGTTTTCAGCCGGCAGGTTACCCGCCAGCAAACAGGCTAGCTAACATCTAGGGTCCAAGGTGTGCTGGGGAGCAGAGGCAGCATTTCAATGAGAAATTGAGGGTGTAGGAAAAAGAGGATTCTGAATTTAGCAGCAGTACAATAGGGCAGAAAGAAAATTGGGCAAGATAGCATGGAGAAGGAAAAAGAAAAGAAGGGGAAAACAGAATGAAAAGCACTGCTAACTCAGGCGGACCTAGGAAGCAGTGTTCGGAGCTGTAGAACTAATTGCCCTAAATAAATATATGAACTAAGGGTAGGATTTATAAGCAAGAGAGATACAAGAAACAGCTGGCTGAATGGTGTTTGAATGGGTAATGGAAAGTATTTACAATGTTGGCAAAGCAACTTGACAGGCAAGAGAAGCCTAGTCATCATTTAGGGCAAGAAATAAAAGAGGTGACAGCTGTAAGATCTCTCACCACCTAGAGAGATTGAGAACGAGGGATTTCTCCACCATTCCTGCTCTTCCCCTGTGTGTCCCAGATGCTGTAACTTCAGCGACTTGTATTCCATGCAGACGCTCATGTCAAACAGTGCAGTGACAAAGAAGAGAGCTTCATCCAGGGGCTGGACAAAACAGATGGGCAGGAAGGCATTTCAAACCTCTGTCATTCCAGGGTGATGAAGACCAGGAAAAAGCAACGAGAGCTGGATTTGATGCTGGAGCCTGGGGACCTTTCAGGCAGTGGCAATGTTTGGAGGTAGTCCAGTATGAATGGAGTAGCCAGTTTGCAGATTGAAGGGGAAGAAAGACGTGGGACAGTTGAGATTTGACTGCAAATCCAAGGGCACAGGTAAGATACAGATAAGAGAGTGGTTCTGTGGTACCCCGTATTTAGCAAGGACAACAGGATATCCAGTTCCACAAGTTGCTGAAAATTCACTTTACTTGAACATTAAGTGATAGCGAAGAGCATGAGTTGTGTTTTAATTCCAGACCACAGCTTCAGATCTCCAAATGAAAGGGGGAACCATCAAGTTTAGGCTTGGGTGATGTAGGAGTTTCTTGTCAATTCCTCTTCACCCGAATCATTCAAAGATGACCCATTTTTCAAAGCTTAGCTCCAGTTCCAGTAGCCAGACAAAAGGCACGATATATGTGGCATCCCTACTGTTAGGCCAGATGAGATCTGGTCTTTAGGGACTCAGAGAAAGAGGAGGACACTCTGTTCAGCTATGAGCTGACAGGTATCCTCTTTCCAGGGTGACAGATCCAAGCACCCCAATGGAAATTTAAAAAAAATATCTCTCAAGATCTTGTCAGAGCTGTTCATGAGAACTGCTCTGATTAACAAGCATTGCTGAACAGCAGCTACTTTGTCCCTTTGATCACGGCTGGTCCTCAAGTCACGGATGAATTAAATATTTAATAGGCAGTGTGACAGCTCAGGACAGATGCTGTGTCAAAATGGTCCTGGAAAGCCCCTGTGTACCTCGGAGCAGTCAGTAGACACAGGAACGCAGCAATGGTGAGAGTTAGCAGCACCCTTGGCTGGTCTCCAGAGAAGAACTGGAGCCACAGGCTCTGTGGTTGGAGGAAACAGGACCAGCCAAAAGGATGGATCTGAGCAAAACAGGAGGATTTTAACACCAAGATTTCTGCTTTTTCAGGATGTAAAATATTTTCTGGGCTGACACCACACTGACAAAGGGGCTTCTTGCAAGACTTATCCAGTATTTATTCCATTGTGTATGTCTCCATACAGTCCTGCAGCATGAGAGCTCAGGGCCATGAAAAACAATTCAGAGGCTGCAAGTCACACAGAAGAGCTAGCATGGTGACTAATTCCCGACTCACACACGAAGAAATGCTGTATTGCACAGGCAAGATACATGCAAGGAATGGTCTTGCTTATACGCTGCATCCTAACTCTGCACCATATGCCCTCTGTAGGTTGGATATGTTTGGTGTTGAACCTTAGACAGAATCACAGAATCCCAGAGTGGTCAGGGTTGGAAGGGCCCTCTGGAGCTCCCCCAGCCCAACCCCCTGCCACAGCAGGGACACCTCCAGCAGTGGCACAGGACGGCGTCCAGGCGGGTTTGGGATGGCTCCAGTGTAGGAGACTCCCCCACCTCTCTGGGCAGCTGTGCCAGTGCCCTGCCACCCTCAAAGGGAAGAAGTTCCTCCTCATGTTTAGATGGAACTTCCTATGTTCAAATTTGTGCCCGTTACCTCTTGTTCTATCACTGGGCACCACTGAAAAAAGACATTGAACCTTGGGCTGCTGAACATTAAAGAAGTCCAAGGAAAGTACTAGTACAGGTGGAGCTGGGGAAGATTTGTGAATATGATGATCTCCTGAAATCCCTTTGGTACCTGCTGTTTGACAGCTCTGTGATTCCGAATATGGTCTTCTGGCTTACCCTCAAAAATCGAACAAACGACAGTGACTTTGGTTACAAAACAGTAGCACTTTAATTGCAACAAGGGCCCCTGCTAATTTAGCAGAAACCCTTTTAGCTCAGATAACTGCTCTGCTAATGAAATCAGAGCCATCACCACTTCTGGCTCCCCATGGTAAAACCTCTGTCCTTTCCAGGGAGTGAATTTCACCATAGCTTCAGACAGAAGTTTTAATGGGCTTTAGCAGCCTTCAAGAGAAAGTGCTTGAAGGACAAAATAAATCATCTCTCTTACTGTGCTGTCATAAAATCCCCCTTCCCCTTAATATTCTTCTTGCATCACCTTCTAGTTCTGCCACCTTCTCTCTTTCAAAGCTTAGACTTAACTTGAAATAGCAGATCTAACCCAAGGGGAATAAAAAAGACCCCCCAAAGTTTCCATTCCTCAGATCCAGGATTTGGGAGAGCCAAATACTACCACAACTCTGATCAACAAACTCATCTTTCCTAATGCAACGAGGAAACTGCTGTGACAGTTCTCCACGGGGAACACTTACGGAAACCAGCTCCTTAACCTCCTCTTAATGCTCTCTGGTGCTTTGGTGGGACACTGTGGGTTATTTTGAATTGACTTTGGCAAAGGTTTTAGTCTTCTATGACTGGGGGAATCTCCAGCCAGCACAGGGGCAGCATAGACAGCTGTATAACAGTGCTCTGCAGAGCTCATCTCCAGGACAAGTCCTTGGAAGGATCTAGCTGGGCTGTTCCTAGATCTCAAGTACTGCAAGGTATAGAAAAATCTGTGGATATCCAGTGCAGTCCATGCCAGACTGTAGGAAAGACAAGAATAAGGCAGCAAATCCACCTCTGCATCACAGCTTTTCTTCCAGCACCAACAACAGAGCTAAACTGGATCCCATGTGTTGGCTCGTATTTCCAAACACTTTCTAACCATTGCAAAGAACAAGTGCTTAAGGGCTTGGCTGTATTTATGCTTTTGCTTGTCTTTAATAAAAGCTGCATTTATAATGCATGATTAATTATTTTGCACAAGTCTCCCTTTTATGGGAACCTGTGAAATGTAAGTGATTTTTAATACCACCTCGCAGACATCACTCCTTCTTCCCACCCCCATTACCATTAATCCACGTTGTAGAAAGATGTAACATTTGTCACTGGTTTATTATGAAGTGCAATGTTGCGAGTTATTTATGAGCTTGCTATTTATTGAAGTATTTGCACGTAGTTTTAGCACTTTAACTCTAGGGTGAGAATCAGCCACGTTTTACCCACTGCCTGGCAGAATCCTCTACTGTTTAACCACTTCACTCCCACTCTCTGGCTGTGCCCTCACAGCATGTCACCCACGGATGTGTTTTAGGGCGGCCTCTCAGTCTTGTCACTTCCAAGGGACCGGACAAGTAAGCTCAATCACCTCTTGTTCTCATTAGGTGGAAGGGGATGTCTGGAAAGGACCCAGAGTCAACGGGCAGAAACAAGCAAGGAATGGAGAGGTTACCGAATTCTGATTGCTGGAAAGACAGCAGTCTGGGGGCCTCACAGCATAGGAGGGAAGCAACAGGCCAGACCACAGATCAAGCCAGTCCACTATTCAATGCCTAATAACAGGTACCCAAGAAACAGCATTAGAATGGGACAAACACATAGCAACCCTTCCCCAGAGTATTCCCCCTACTCGCAGCGATCTGCCACACAGGAACTTTCCATGGGAGAGCTTTGTGCCTGTCTTTAATAGCCCCCAAGAGATCTTTATTCCTTGACTGTGCCCAATCCCTCCTCAAATCCACATAGCCTTTTTTGTACTACAATGTCCTGACAGCAAGGAGTACCGCAGCTTAAATTACATGATGCCTAAGAAGTGTTTCCTTTTGCTTGGTTTGAACCCGCCACCTCCTCTTTTCACTTGATGTATATCTGTGAATCTGAAGCTGCCTCTGCACCGAAATCCAACAGGACAACCCCTCTCTCTCTTGCACTTCAAGCCTGAAAGGTAAAAGCTGGCAGGTATGCCAAAGAGACGGAAAGAATGGGAGTTAATGGCGGGACAATTAGGTGAGGAGGATAACAAACAGCAGTCAAGAAAAGTGTCTGTGAGCCCCATTGCTCCTGCCACCCAGAGAACAACTGCCTCCAAGCCCATGCTCTGCTCTTCCTTGCACCTAGTTGCAAAAGAGCCCCTAAAACCTGCTGAGCTAAGTCACTCTTGCCTAGCTGGGATCTCTGTCTATTCATGGCTAGCACAACCCAGGAGATCAGGAGGATGGGAGACCTTAAGTGGTTTGTGCAGAACAACTCCCTGCAGAACGCTGGTGTCACCACCGCGGAGGCCCTGGCAGTTGTGCCGTGTTCACCACTTTGGCCGGGAGCAGTACAACAGGGGGGAAGCAAATTTAAGGCACAAACCTGGAGTAAATTTCTCTATAGCAGCTTGGCCCCGTGTTTGAAAGTATGCTCGTAATTTAACCAGCTGTGAATGCAATGCAATTGTGGGGTTCCCCTGGTTAAAGTACCTGAATTCTATGTTTCAGCTATTGCTTTTAAAAATTCAGGGGAGCCTGACTTGCCATGAGTGAACCTGCTCATATGACCATGATCGTAACCCCTATTGCCCTTCTGAGCTTCCCACTTCCAGCGCATAAATGAAAGGTGCAAGATCCCAAGCACTTACCCTGCCCCAGCCAGTCCCACGAGAGCAGATGTGAGCAAGAACAACCACAAATTTACTGCTGAGACCTTGTGAAAATCTGACGGCTTCTCTGAAAAGGCCCAGTTGTCTTTCAGGCACCCATTTGACCGTAGCATTCAAGGATTAACTCAATTAACTGGCCATACAGAAATTAAGAGCAACAGCGGTCTTTGCTTCTTATCAGCAGCCGAAATTGTACATCACTGTAGCTGTATAGCAAATACCTGCTACAGCCAGAACAGCTAGTCCTAGGTCAGCCCCTGCTTTTTTCCTCTATATTACATACTGTTTCAAGAGAAAAGAGAGAACAGGAGCCAGTGTACAGTACTACAGCTGTCCATGAAGGAACAGAAATGAATCTCCTCCATTTAAAGGTGTGGAAAATGAAATATATTGAAGTGTTATACTGTGGGGTTTAGACATGCAAGCTGTGGAAAGTCAACCAATCAGTTACCATGCCTTATCCAAGCCACACTAATCATCTACGGAAATGCTCCCAGTCCATGGCAAACATGAAACGAACTCATGTTACTCCACAACAAACAGAAGAAATTCATCGAAGCTCAGACTGCGGACAATGAGGGCTAAGCAAAGAGACCCCGTGCCTAGGGCTGAACGCTCAAAAGACGGCTCTTAACTTCAGACATAACTCAGAGACAGATTATGAGCTGAAGTCGCAGGCACACAGCTGACTGGGGTCAGGCAGAGGGATTTGAGCAGAAAACTCCACGGAAAGCAGAGTATTGCCCTTACTGAGCTCAATGAGAAGGCTTCTGCTTTTACATTTGCTTTTTATCAACTGCAGCTACCTAAGTAGTCAGTTTTCAGCACCTGAAATGTCTTGCTGAAAACTGTTTACAACACTTAGCACTTTGTGCTGAGATCACTTGCTAGAATGAAAGCCTGTATTTTACTAAAAACAGCAGACACTTTGCAGGCACAGCCTTATTTCACTCTAACACCAGGCACACTCCCTGGCGCTAGCAGGGTACAGAGATGCTGTACTGGTATGTAGTTTGCTGCAGGTAGAGCATTTGAAGGGTGTGAATTAGAGGGCCACGAAGTCTATTGAAAAGGTTTAGTAGCCATCAGCAGGCGGATCTGAATGCATTTCCTCTCATTCTATACATTTCTGTTCTAATCCTGCTGTGTCTGTGAGTGCTTCTGTTGTGTTAGCTATAGTTAAATTTCCCTACACCACCTTTTCGGATAGAAAATGCTATTCCATCAAAACAAGACAACTTGATTTTGATATAAATTCCATGTTTTAAGAGAAGTCTGCTGATTGGAAGCATTTTGTAAAAATCAAAACAAATCTGGGAACTTTGAGTTTTGGCTTCAAACCACCTTTTATCATAAATAATTTGGGGGGGGGGGGGGGGGGGGGGGGACACGATCCCCTACTGCATTTTTTAGAGCAAAGCACAGTCACCTGTAATTTCTGAACACTAAACGCTCTGAAATGCTGTGGCAGAGCATTTTGATATGGCTCGGTGATTGTTCCACAGAGAAAGCAAGACAGAAAACCACTCGAAGCCTTTTAACTAGCTTTTAGAAGACCTGTTCCCACCTGATCCAGCTGGCTCCTAGACCCCCTTCAGAGGGTCAAACGACATGAAATCTTCACTCACTAGCATTTTATCCTGTGCCACGCACTAGGCCTGATTCTGCCGATGTGAAGGCAGAGTAATTTCAAAGTCATCAGAACTAGCACAGATCTACTGAGGCATGAATGAAGAAAGAAGATGTTCGATTCAGACTCTGCGGTTGCATGGCCTCCAGCTGGGGCTCAGTAAAGGAAGTTTTCCACAGTGAAAGTAAGGACCAGCTTCTCTGCATCAAAAGGTGGGTGTCAGTCCTGCTTCCACTCTTCCAATCTAGCTGCTTTTTCTTTCATACTGCGCCTCAGTTTCCCTCTTTGCAAATCACAGCTCACTACCCTAAGAGCTAAGCTACAGCTCCCTGGTGTGGCTGAGGTCCAGAGCAGAATCACAAGCTCCAGAGCCTCTTTCCCCATTTGTCCCCAGAGCCAAAGTGGAGAGGCATGGCAGGACGCTGGGCAGATTGCCACACGTTACAGCTTCTATGAGATTTCTTGTCCAGCCAAGGACAAACTGGGTTGTCAGGAGCTGGTCAGAGCGGGGTGATGGGGTGAACAGCTTTGCAAAGAACAAACAGGATAATAAACCCACCTTAATGCCTACAGAGGCACACAATCTCACCTAATCTATATGCAAATGGTGGTGCCTTCTTTCTCCTCTTTGAGGGCAGGTGAGCTGGCTATAATATGCCTGATAACAGCAGTGCATTTCCATTCCACCAGAAGCTGTTAGGAACTTCTCTCTGCTTTGTTCAGTGACTTAGGCTGTATTTAAAAAGAAAAAATCCCTTCTGATTAGAAAGCAGCACCATTTGGCTGCCACCTGTTACAGAATCACCACAGCCTCAGGAAACTTTCAGACACCAGCTCCCACACCCTTTGTCAGCAGTGTTTGCCTCCTTGTTCTTTGTTATCGGGCTGTATTTGCACTGAAACCAGCCTCTGGTGCTGAGGAATCCATCTGTTCCTCCTGTTCCCTCCTCACCTGAAGCCAGGCAGTCTTACAGTGTTTTGGGTGCCTGTGAGTTGAAAGGACCTAGAGAAGTTAGAGACCAGGAGAAAAAATGAAGCAAAAGTGAAGAGCGGACGTTCTCTCATCATGCAGCCAGCTCAGGATGGTTCCCTGCAGAAGACGACCTCAAGTATCCCAAAAGCAGCATGCCACACTACTTTTCTTTCCAAAATTAGAGGTGAAATACAGCAGGAACTCGGCAGGATCTGCCCATACAAACTACTACATTCTTGTCATGTTCTTTTTCTGCAAAACTGGTTGCAGAAACCAGTATGTTCATACAGGCATATGCATACCAACCCACAGTAAAATCCACATTCTCCATAAATCTGCGTAGCTCCCTTGTCCATCATCTCTTTCCCAATTTCTTTGAAGCTACACCAACTACTACTGAGAACCAGTTACCCTGTCCCAAATGCCACCAGCGGTGTAATCATGCTTGCTCCTATCTCTCCCAGTCTGCAGTTAGATGAAGTTCAGATGAACTTCCAAATCCAAGGCATTCTGCTCCTCCACAGTCTGACATTACCCTTACATACCAGCCCACAGCTTTCAGGGGAAGAAAGTAAAGAGGAAGAGTAGTTGGGTTTTTAGAAGAAAAAAAAAAAATGAACATCATGTTTTTATGCAAATAGCCTTAAACTTTGGGTAGGGGCAAGAGAGAAAATGGGGGAAGAAATCCATTTAAAAACCTTTCTGCTTCTATTCTTTTCTCCTTTATGTTTTCAGTGTGGCTTTAGTGGCTCTTTAAAGATGTACTACAAAGCTTTTAATAAAAGCCAGAATGAAAGGCAGAATCCTCTTTAAGATCCTAAATCAGTCTTGCAATACGTGTCTAGACTCACACGTTACTAATACATTAACTTTTTAGAAGTGAGATATTGTAACACCCAGTAATCCCTTCAGCTTCTGCTAAATTCCCTGTCAAGGAGGCTGTGTGTTTCTGTTTAGATGGGAAGCAGCAACATTAACAATGACCTCTTCCAGAGAACATTTAATAGGCAAGTAGATCACTCAAAGTACTTTTCATTTCTGCCTCTCATTCATTTAGCAGTCCTTTCCACCACTCTGTGAGCACTGAGGGTATGATTGCTTTGCATCACGCAACCGCTGCACTCGCTGAACAAAATATGCAGGAGTTTGGTTCTAGTGCTGGGAGCAATGTGCTGGTTTTGGCCCTCATGCCACCAAATCTAGGGTTACACTTTTACAGCAATAGCCATTCTATCTTCACCGAGCAGCAGCAATTTCCCAGTTTCTCTTCTCCAGCAATTCAATTTTCAGTGTTGCTGGCTTTCAAAAATGTGAGTCCATGTAAGCTTTTATCAGCCACAGTAAGCATGTTCTCCTGTAATTTGCAGTTTTGAGACGTATGATAGTTTCTAGTTTGCTTCCAGGCCTAAATGTGTCACCTACAAATTGTCTGTTGAGAAAAGGTAACAAGCACTATCTAAACAAAGTGTGGATTTTTTTTTTTTTTTCTAAAAAAGACCCAACATTTCTCAGTTACAAGCAGTGGCTGTACTGCAACTGTTTGCCACAAAGATGCTAACCCGCTAATTCTTCTGCTGGGGAATGCCAAGGGCGGAACAACAGGTCACTGAAAAATCACCTGGTTAGTCTGGAGCTACAGAAAGAAACTGGTTTTGAACTCAGATGCCCTGAGACCCAGCTCCGTACCTGGCCCCCCCAATTCCCATACAACCACAGGCAAATCGCTTCATCTCACCAAACTCCAGTTACCCAGCTGTGAAGCGAGGATAAGAAGAGCTTTCTTCATACAGGTCCTTGTTCAACTTTCCTGTGCAGCCTGCAAGCCCTGCGGGGCACAGACTCTTGCTCTTCCCAAGTATGTAGTACAGTTTTTCTTTTTTTTTTAAATAACCACCAAATGCACCAGGTGAATCCGTGAGCCGCAGACTTAAGAGCAGTACCTGAAAATACAACAGAGGAAGCGTGTTGCTCTCCTGCGTTGCCTGCAGCCTTTGGATGCAGATTCAGCTTCTATGCTACACAATGCTGCGAGCGACTGCCCCAGCAGTCTCAAATCTCAGGAGCCCCAGGCAGGCTGCAGCTAAATTTAGATCCTCTCTTCCATGCTTTAGCTGGGATTTTCACAGATTGATTTTCTTTCTCCAGTGCAGACAGAGCTGCTCAGAGGGATCCCTTGTTTCTCTAGTTAGTTATTACCCTCCTGCAGGGAGAAGGGGCCCTGTTTGCACTAGGAACACCAGACAAGCTGTTCTGAGCAAAACGGTGAATGCCGAGTCCCTCCATCAAAGCATCAAGGCTAGAAACACCCCTGCGCGACAGTGACTATGAGGAACCACATGAAACTGTCACTTCTCCTGCCGCCGCTGAGACAGCCTCCATGCAGGGCAAGGGGACGGGCCCGAGAGAGCAGAAATCCTGATCCCGCCACGGGAGAACTCCCCAGCCGCTTTGGGGCACTTTGTGCCAAGTCCAGCGGCCTCCCTTCCCCAAGGTCACACAAGCCATTCGTAACCCACACGCGCGCACAACCCCATCCACTCCTCAAGGTTTGCCTGCAGCATCACTTTCTGTAGGACTCAAAATTATCAAACCAAAGACTTGTCCCTTGCCAGATCAAAAAAAGCTCAATGAAACCGAAACATCTTTGCCCTGGGGCCACTTGATGCTTGCTTTATCTGCATCACTCCATTAAGGATGATATGATTTAAGTCTGAACGTCTGGTTTGCATTAAGATTAATAGCAGCTGGTTAGCCATATTCCTTGGATATTAACAGCAGAGCTTTTTCCTGGTGATTTCTCATTGCTCCTAACAAGATGAAGTACTCTGTCTCAGCAAGCAGAAAACTAAGTTTGACTACTACCAGCAATTAAACGGTCAAAAAGAAGAAAAGATAACCCTGCATCACTGTTAAGCAGCCAGAAGCCAATTAGATGCATTGCTTTTCAGGATCACCATGCACATCACTTTACCCAGGTTTCAACCTAAGCTGTGAAACAACATTTCAAAGACAATTAAAACATCATAAGCAATCATGTGTGAATATTCCTGAATGCAGCTACTAAATAAGAAACAATGACAGATCAGCAAAGGAAGAAATCATAGTTTAATCTAACCTTTAATGGGTTTTTATTAACTAAATGATTACCCCAATTTAGAACTAGCCACTTGTTACAGACTGGAACTATATCACAGCTTTGTCCGTGTTGAAGCCAAGGCTAAATGGAGATAGCATTCAACAGGTTTATGGGCAGTGAAAATGCAATACACTTACAGACTGAACGCGCCTGATCCTGCTAGATCATTCCGTGCCCACTAAATGATCTGGACGGAAGGCCACCGGCATATTCTGGAAACTGGGGCAGCAAACCAAGGAGTCATTGTAAAAAATGTGGTTCATATCTGAGCACAGAAGAAGTGGAAAAATTTCATCCAGCCCTATGACTGCTGCAGAACAGATAGAAGCATTTAAAAAAGCACTCCCTGGAGGAAGAAGAGCAGCTGTCTCTGAGAGAAGACCAAGGGAGCCAAGGTCTCATGGGTTGCTGGCAACAGGTTCAAGTCACTCAGGCTGAGAAGGCAGAGTAGGGCAGGAACTAGTGGGTGGAAGCTGGGCGCATTCATTGCAAGAAACAGTGAAAAATGTTAACCAGTCAAGGTTACCATCAGCACAAGTTAGTTTTGCTGTTCCCTGCAGCCGTTAAAGCAAGACTGGACACCCTTGTGAAAGAGATGCAGCTGCCAGGGTGACATTTTACACTGTTGCAGGAGGCTTGAGCAGCTCAGCAGCCCCCCAGCTCTCCTGGAGCCGGAGCACAGCCAGCCAGGCACAGCGCCAGGGCAGCCTCCCCCTGACCACCACACCCCTGACTGGAAGAGCTGCAAGCCCACCTTAAAGAGTAGCAGTCAAACATCTCTGACCACACTCTTGCAGCCCCTGAGACAACTAGGGTGGCCGCCTTTGCCCTCAGACCTACAAGCCTGAGGACCTACTCAGTGACAGAGTTGATTAGCTTCAATTTATCTGCAACAAAGCCATAAGCAGAGGAGGGCAGCGACGGCTCTGGCAGGTCTGGCCAGCTCTGGATTCTGCTCTGTAATTGTGGCCATGAGCAGAGGCCTGGGAGAGGTTATATGGTAGTGCTTAATATCAGAGCAGGTAAGGGCTGAATAGGAAAGGGTCTAATCTCACATCCAAACACCGCAGTGATAGGGGAGGAATTTAACCAAAGAGAAAGGGCAGCATTCACTCACCTCTTGGCCTCCTCTAATATTCTCTGTCTTCCTAGACAACTAATTCTGTTCTCTCAGGGATAAGTCAACATCTTGCTCAGCTATTTTTTCTCGTCCTCAGCTGCCAGGGTGGACGCCTGTATTTGCGGCTAGTTCCCCTGGCAGTCTGAAATTCACTCAATTACCGAATCCTCAGGTCTTGGACTCCGCCGCCTGCTTCTTCAGAGGGAACCCCGTCGCTCCTCCCTCAGGGCCTCTGACCTGACACAAATTTCTTCTCACTGAAGCTCACTTCATTAACCAAGCGGTACCTAACTCTCGCTTTATTGCTTCCATCTTTGCTTCTTTGGGTTTAAGGTTTTCTCATGCTAAGGGTTTTATCAAAGCAGATAGTCTGGAGCTGATGTTAGTGCTGCAACAAAACAGTCTACTAATTGCCCAGCCATCTGGAATTAAGCTTTTGGTCTCAGAACTGTCCAACAGTGTCTCTGCACAAGGCAAAGTCAGTTCCTTTGTGTCATTGTCTTGACATTGGCCTGCGGTCTGAGATGGGGGGGGGCTCAATCCTGTCCTCTGTTGATGGAAGAAAGGTAGAAGGGAGACACATCTCATTTGCATGAGTAACCACCCACCATGCCAGGCCAAATATTGTCATTGTTTTCATTAGAAGATTAATGTGTGCTTGGAAAGAAAAGATTAAAGTGAGTTGTCTTTACTGCACAGACAGAGGAGGAAGAAAATTACATTCACTGTGTCTTCAGCAATGGATTCACCCTCCCCATACCCCAGTGCTACACCACTAACTCATGGTACTTGGACTCAAACAGGACACCCTGGGATAACAAACAGTCCCAGATGGCCTGCTTCTGCAATATAGTTCATGTCACAAGTCGATGGATTGGTTTCCACTCAGATTTGTCTCCCAAAAGGAAAATGGTTAAAATATAATATTCTGGGGCATTTTTTTTCATTTAAAGACAAAATAGGTGATTTATATTAGGGGGAAAAGTCTGGCAGGCGCTAGTTTCTTTTTATGGTTGTACATCCAGGGACATGCTCAAGCAGCGGTGTTGGTTAAGGCACTGTGGCTGCTCCATCTCCCATCAGTCCTGTAGTACGGCAGACACCTTGAGCTACTTCTAGGCCACTCCAGCATGAGGGAGTCACTTTGAGGTTCATGTATGCTTCCTTTATCCTGTCAAGCAACAGGGCTGTGTACACAGCAAAATCCCTGTCCCCATCACCTACTTCAGAAAGTTAAAATACAGACACGGGGAGGAACAGAAATGAGCTTCCTTGTGTATAGCTCTAACCATCAGGAGGGCTACCCACATGTATTTTCCCTGTGTTTTCCCTGTCTTGTCAACACAGAGTCCCAGTAGCCACATGATACCTACAAGGATGCTCCAAAACTTAAGCTGATCTCATCTACCATTACAAAGGTTGTTAAGCCTCTGCTTCTTTTCCTAGTGGGAAAAATAGGTGATCTGTGCATTTATTTTAAGACAGAGATTTATTTTTTTCTTGGTAGGTATATCTGATGAGATCCAAGAGACACTCCTGCCACTCAGCCCTGAAGGTGGAGAAGTTTGCATCAATCTTTTGGTCATGGAGGAGTTCATCATAAATTCCATCTTATGACATGAGCTACAAGAAGTTTCACCCCAAGGCCAGCCCTGTGTGTGATACTGTGACCCTTAGCCTTAGTGTGCATATCAACGCATCCTGCATGCCTTTGCAAAAGGCTACCAAGAAGTAAAGGACATTTGAAACTGCTGTACAGCAAGAAACAGACATTTGCTGGTACGTGACTTGCAATGCATTCTAATAATCACATAATTATACACATAATCCACTCACTCTGCCAGACAGAAGAGGTGAAATTGTTTAAGAGAATGCCTTCCGAGGATCCTTGCAGCTACCATAACACAGCTCCCAAAGCCAGCAGAGGAATGTGGGGGTACTCAGGAATAGCTGTTTGTGTTCACTAACAACCAATGCATCACCAAGCATGAGCAAGGGACAGGGATGTCCAGGGATGAGACCCTCTCCGATGGCACAGTGCTGTCAGGGGATCACCGTCTGAATTGAGTCCTCAACCTCGATATCTCTTGGGAAAACAGAAAGGAAATCAGAGCTTCATATGAGCTTCTAGGAAATAGATTTATTTCCAGATGCTTTTCTTGGTCTCATGTCTTCCTTCTTGCTGTAGTCCCAGTATTGCAGAGAGGAATGTAACCCTTCGGTTTACTGGAAAAGGATGCTTTGTCCTTTTCCCAGTGACTGCAACAAGCACAAGGAAACACAAAGCCCACACAAACCTGCTGGGCAGCCTCAACCCAAGGCCAGTTTGGGATGTTCAGGAGTCAGAAGATGTTTTCCACGAAGGGAGTAACATCAGTTTGGGGATAGGCAGGATCAAATGGCAGGACATAGGGAGAAGTGACACATACCCGTACTTTGAAAGTACAGAAAAGAAAAGCAGGCTACAGTCTGTACTGGCAGAGAAAACAGATGGACATCTGCAGTGCAGTGTGAAATGAAAACGCTGAATGTTAACACATGCATCATTTGGACACTGAGGGGACAGCCACTTCAGCCTCTGTCATCAGAAGGTTCTTAAAAGCTAAAACCTGCTTTGCATGAGTATAAACTATAGACAGGGTGCCTCCATTGCACAGACTCTTCTGGTGCCAAAGGACCATAGCCACTTCTCAGGGTCTTCCTAAAAGTGTTAGATGTGTCCTTGATATCCCAGGTGTGAGCTCAGACAACAGCAAGAAGATCAGGACTGATATGAACTTGATTCAAATCGCATGGGAAGTCAGCCTGGAAAGCAGAGGGAGAGAAAGCTACAGAGCCGATGAACTCCAAGTAGCCTGTGTTGCTAAGGAGACACATTACAGCATCCTTTAGTTGGAATTTCCTAAGTGATGAAGGGCTCCATGCCCAGGAACATCACTTCACTACAGCTCAGCCCAAAGGGGATAAAGACACCGATAACCAAGGTCGGGTCATCATCTGGCAGGCTGGAGCTGAGTCTCCCAGCAAGTCTTCAGATGGCACCGAACCCAATCAAAAATATGAGTTTGTTACAGTCCCTCTGCTAGATGGCTTCAGAGCAGGATTTAGCGATATTACATCTTTCTCAGTGCTGAAGGTCATGAGTTCGATCCTTGGCACCTTGGTTATCACACCTGGAGATAGGACAGCGATGATAGTAGTAGAAGGGGTGTGAAAAAGGCAGCGCCGGCCAGATGGTGGGGTGGTTTTATGTGACATTTCTACTGGCACAGCAAACTGTGACTCCGTAAGGCTTCTTCCACCTACTTAGTGGCTATACGCGGCTAGTTATTAATGCTGCTGCCAGATCGGCTTCTCAGAGGATTTGCTTATCTCCTGCAGTGGGTGCTTTGTGAAAGGCTGACAGCTTTTAGGATTGCTACTGGAGACTTCCAGGAGGAAGACGAAAGGTAGAATCAGGCTAAGCTGTTTCTCTGTTTATACAGCAGCTTCAGTTCTCTGCCATCAGAAACAAGAGGCTATGGATTGATGGACAACACCCCCAGTCTCCACGGTGCCTCACAGGACAGTTCTCCCAGGAGACGCATCACACCTATGACCAAAGCCTGCCTCATCTCCTCAGGCTGGAACCAATATGCTCTTGGCTGAAAACAGGAGCACTGGGGGACAGTGCTTTTGCATGGAAGAAGTCAACCTTGAGGAAATGTAGCAAAGTTCATCTCCTGCCTGATCCTTGGGGTGCAGTGGGGGTCTGGCCTCTCTCAGCTGGACCACTGCTGGGTCACGTTGCTGGTCTGCAACCCCTGCTGGCTAGGGGTTGGACACCTCATGGAGCCGTACAAACACAACAAACGGGCAACTCTGCAAGCTGTTGGTTGCCAAACTCAGACTTATGACTCCAAGAAGCAGACTAGAATTTTGTCAGCTTTTCCTGGGCTTAGTTGGGATTGATGCTACAGATCACTCCCAGTCTACCTCACACTGAGATGATGCTTCAATACACCCAGCACAGAGGCTTTGCCAGCCAAAGGACAGGAGGACTTCATCCCTACCAGTTCCATCCCTCTCCCATATGCCTCATAATGACCAACGTGCCCAAGCAAAAAGAACTCAGCAAATCCTTGGACCACAGGTGGCTGCAAGGTGCTCTGGAACTTGCCAGCTGCTGGGCTGAGGGTTCCCCCATAAATGCCTTTAAAAATATAGTTTTAATGAGGGAAAGTACACTCAGCATTCACAAACTCTAGTATTTTTGTGTTACTGGTTCCTATTTAATCTATTATTTAGAGGAAAAGATCTATCTGGGGGAAAAAAAAAAAAGAAGCCCTCTCTTCTGAACTCTTTCCAGGACTGACTCAGCAACTTAATTTTTATGCTGGCTACTTTTTTGCTTCTCTTCATTGCTAATTTTTTTAATTTTCCACTTAAAATCATTATTTGCATGATAGCTCTGTCCAGCCTTAAGCAGATTTTTCTTGTCTTTGACTTTTATCTCATTCTCTCTTCACTCTTTTTTATAATTAAAAAACAGCTTTGAATTAGTTCACCGAAGTATTCATTTCCCCACCTTCCTCTCCCCCCAGAGAGCTCCTCCCGCTGTAATCCTGGCGAACCCTTCTGCCATCTCAGCACATTGCCATCACAAGAGCGAGTGTCAGCATGGAAAAGTTGATCCAGATTCACCCCTGGATGTCAACTACTGACTGACTTCCAAGCAGATCCGAGCAGCACACGAGTGTCGCACACTGGTCGCTCCCAGAGAATCCCTGCTTTGGCAATGAACCTGCCCCAGGTCTTGTCTCAGAGGGAGTGGTAGTTGTAGTGTGTTTGAGTAAATCCCTTCAACATGCAACAAAATGAGCACTTCATGCTTTTAAGGCATTTTCACCTCAGCAGGATTAGACAGGATCAGCCCCTCTATACTTTGCAGAGGAACAATTTTAACAGAAGGTACGAGCCGTTCTGTTTCCACTACCCATTCTGCCCTGGCATAGCCTTTTAGATGACTGGGAGGAAAGGAAAGAAATCATTGTCAAGATGGCTCACTTGGCATTTGCTAAGATCCTAATGAGACCCAATTTCACACCTACTCTGACACGGCCTTAAGCATTGCTGCAGAGACCATTTGCAGAAGGGAGAGTGCAAATGCCTCATGAAAACATGTGCAAGCCAAGATGCCAGTAGCTACAAAGCAAACTGGCACAAATCTGGGTAACGCTACTGATTTCAAGTGAGTTGCTCCCTGTTCACATTAGAATGAGTCAGCTCACGACGTGACTTCTAAAATTTTCCAGGTAGTCACAGAAAAACGCGGAAAGAATCTGTGTTGCTAATTGCTTTCTTTGCCTAATTCTGGATTTCTGTAGAGACCCACTGGATCTTGGGAAAGGAAGGAACAAAGGGTTACATTGCTCATTTACCACCTGAAATATCAGTGGTGTTCCTTCACTTGTTCCCGCTTTTGAAATAGCTACTGTTTAGCAGTAATACCAATATTTTTCAGCTCCATTTAATGCTAGCAGGATCATGCTTGCATTGAGGTCACAGAAATGATTGCAGTGTGTTGGAGAGGGAGACCCATGTTGGCTTTTATTGTCTGTCATGTGTACCTGTATCATCCCAGACGCAGCAGCAGAGAAAGCCACACAGACTAAAATTGATCTTGCTTTTCCGAAAGAGCTCTGTAATCCTACTGCTGCTGCAGTGAGACTATTACCACTAGAACACAGCAACAGAAAAGCACACAAGCATAAAGAGCAGTTTGGTCAACCCAAATGTCTGTGTAGCTATCTCTGACAGCAGCCAAAAATAGATACCTGGGAAAAACACAAGAATTAATAGCAAACATATAATCTTCCCCCAAATAGTCTCTCAGACTCCAACCTTTGTGTCTCAGGAACATTCAGAGTTGGGCAGTGCTTCTGTGTACTTAGTACACCTGAGCAGATTTCTCTTCCCTTAATCAGTTTAGCATCACCTCGATATTGCATAAACCATCCTGCAGCAAGGAGTTCCTCAGCTGGACTTCCACTGCAAGCACCAACCTCCTTTTGTTTCTTTTGATCCTGCCACAGGATGCCTCACCTGGCGCTTTCGAGTTCTTGTGCTGGAAACAGTAGTGTACAACCAATCCCTGTCCATCCATGCTCTGCGGGCCTCTCATGACTCCACAGACCTTTCTCATACATGCCTGCCATCGGTACTCCTTCAGACAGAGGAGTCGGAGCTATCTACTCACGCCTTGCACAGAGGCGGTGAAAGACTTCTGATCACTTTTGTCACCCCGCTCTGAACCTCTCCCAGTTATCCTAGATCCTTTACAAAATGGGAAGGCCAGAACTGCACAATGCAGGTGGGCTGCCAAAATTAACTGACTTGGCAGTAGTTCCCACATCCATGCTGTATACTGTGATCGTTTCTAGGGCAGTGCAACAGCTCCTGACGTGTCTTTGCTAAGAAGGGAAGGGATGAAAGTGGAAGATGTATTTGATCTCTGCTAGTTGTCACTATTCAGGAAAAGGGGCTGGGCAAGATCTTCCTAAGCAAAGGCTAGAAAAAATCAGTGCCCCAGACATAAACCAACTCCCTGCAATCCTGGGCTCATCCCCAGTCTCCATTATTTTGGGGCAGGAGAGCAGGAGAGAGACAGAAAAGGATTAGCTATGCTCCACAGAGTAACTGGTGTGATCCAATTAGTGGCCTGTTCTAGGAACATGGGCACAGCTAAGAAGAAGTGAAACCAATTGAATCCTGTCATCACTTTCCTTTTATAATAGATGCCAAGCCTGGGCTCCTCAGCACAGCTGTCCATCACTTAACTCCCCACCGGGCACAACTGAGCGTAAAATCCTGGCTAAGGGAACGGGAAGCGCAATCATTCACCAAGGACCACAAGCAGCAAGAAGCAGATGGACAAAACCAAACCTTGCCCCCATTCTCTCTCCACAGGAGGCAATTGCCCACATCCTGACAGGCGGCCACACTACGCCAGCGCAGAGCAGGCATTTCGTTACCCGTCTCCTGTGTAGCTCATCGCCTTCAGCTCCCTGCTATCGCCGTACCGCCTCTGCAGCGCTTTGTGGAAAGCTGGGGTTTGGCCAAACACAAGAGGCTCTCAGAAGAGAATCAGCCACACGGCATTATCAGCTGACATCCACAGTCTTATCTAGTCTCTTTGGAAAGCTCCTCAACTCAGGGCAACCTCCACCTTTTTAATTTCTAAAAGGCTGATGCTAAGTCATTGTTTAATATCTCTGCAGCATTTGCTCCCCTTTATCTTGGAATCCCTGCTGTAATTCATTGACGGAGCCGTCTTTTCTCTTTCTCTATTCCACCGTGTATGTACTTGAAAACGCTTTCATTGTAGGCAGAGATACTTGCTGCTAATTGATGCTTATTATTCCTTTTAAGCCTGTAATTGCTTTTTCTTGTCTAAATTTACTTCTCCCCCCCCCCCCCCCCCCCCCCCCAACTCTTCCTAAAATTGCTTTGGTTTTCTCTTCTAATTAGCCCAAATCCTGGTGTTCGAAAAACTATTTGAACATGTGCCAAAGGTTTTGCTGTTGCTTTGACATGCTGGCTTTTCACATCTGTGGAGCGCACTTCAACTTCTTGAATATTCTACAGGCAAATCGGGTGGCCTGCAACTGGTAATCTCTCAACCATCTTAATGAGGGCAGATTTTAGGTGTCAGTTTCCACGCAGACTTTTGATTAGAAGGCTACAAAGGGTTCTTGGATTATCTCATTTATCTCTTACACAACATAGGATTTTTGAGTCAATTCTCTCAGCAGATAATGAAACAAACGGAACAAGTGGAACAAAATGCAGTTTTGTTTGTAACTGAAAGAGCACCTATTCTTTCCTGATGATCTCTGTTATTTCTTCCACAGGCCTTTGCTGAACTGACCCAAAGGCGTTTCCAGCCCATCACTCCCTGGAGGACTGTACACCCCCTCACTGAGACCTTCCCAGAGCCCTCCTCTGCATTCTCAGCATCACGCTATTCACATCCACCCCCACCTGAGACAGGACCACAGTCTTGTTTGGGCACTAAATCACCACAGGAAAGAAATCTAGTCAGGCAGGCAACACGCCATGGACTTTGCCATCTCAGACTTTGTGTTGCTCTTGGCAGCTGAGCCAAGGTGCCATGCGAAATGGATGTAAACCCCTGCCAGCTGGAATTCACCTCTGCTGGGGAAGGCCTGTCATATCGGCTTTGCTGAGCACCAAGCAGCAAGGACTGGTACCTGGGGTACACTGTCCTGAGGTCACAAGGGAATACCTGACTTCTAGCTGTGCTGCTAAAAACTTGAGAGGTCTTTCCACTTCTCAGCTGCATCCTGTTCCGTGATGTCCAGAAAGGCCGAGGGGCCTCGGCAGGCAGTGGCTGTAACGCCAGCTCTAGTACTGACCACTTGTGCCATTTTTAGAAAGCATCTGTGCCGTTGTTTTGTCTTCCCCTTCTGTTCAGCTGTGACTGCTCCAGCTATCCTTATGCTGATTTACCACTTTAAAGTTTTACAAAGCCTACGGAAGTCTCCAGTTTCATTACTTAGCATAGTTGTCATGCCGTATCTACCTGATATTTAGGGCTGACCTCAGCAGTTGCTTTGAGCCACACAAGCCGTTCTTCCCATCCTGTTCAATTCCCTGCAGCCAGCGCAAGAGCTGTCCGGATTGCCTGGACTGGACATGAAACAGAGCTTTCCCAGCAATGAGTCTCTGCTCTTTGTCTGGGCTTGCCTCCAGTAACTGAAATAAGAGAAGGGGATGCGGAAGGGCCAGAAGGAACAGTGGAGCTGATGAGCACAGGAAATCTTCCCACCGGGTTTACAGGAATGAGTAAGCTCTAAACATCTCTCATCAGGAAGGGGGACAGGGCTGAACTCAGACCCATTCAGCAGCACTCCCAGCTGCAGCAGAGGACTAGGTTTGCTATCAGAATGGCTTCTGGGAGTGCTTTAAATACTTTCATCTTGGAAACATCATCCATCATCTAGCACTTGTCTACACTGCAATCTGA
This sequence comes from Pluvialis apricaria, assembly GCA_017639485.1. Taxonomy (NCBI): domain Eukaryota; kingdom Metazoa; phylum Chordata; class Aves; order Charadriiformes; family Charadriidae; genus Pluvialis; species Pluvialis apricaria. Next base: position 7,506,567 of record CM030024.1, read on the forward strand.
TAGCCAGTACAGCACAGCCCACCCAAGGTCTCCATGGGAGAGAATCAGTGGTAACCATGGACTTGTGAAGTACCCAGTGAGCAGCTGCATCTATGCCATTTTAGACACTCGGCCACGAGCGGAGACACCACATAAATATCCCCTGCATCTCAAAGTACCAAGCCAGAATGTGGAGGAACAAGAACAATTACTATCATACAGGAACATTTACTGTTGGGAATTTGCTGCATTTCATTTTAAACAAGTTTCTTTTGCAGCTCTAGTGACCTGAGGAGCCAGGAATATGAACATTAACAAGAGAAACAAATAAATAACGCATTCCAATTACAGCTTTAATAAGATGCAATGTGCTAGAAGTCCATGCGGATGCAACAGCAATTTCTAATTAAAAACATGCAATTAATTATTAACGTAAAAAAGGTCTAGTATTATTCCAGTGTATTCAAATCCAAGTGTGCTCTCAGTGAATTCAGGATTATGATTGTTAATGCTTGGGGTGTTCTTCTTTTAGCTTGTTTCTAATCTTATCAAGGGAAAAGGTAATTTTTCAGCCAGCGAAACTGTGCGGCTGATAGGAGGCCATTAGGAGCTGTTCTGATGGCTACATCACCCTCACCCTTCTTTAAAGGAATGTTTGGCCTCTGCTTTCTGAGTGACACCTTCTTCAAGCCCTCTCCAACACCTTTGTAAGCTGCAGTCAACAGATCAAAGTCCCTGCTAGTGGAGGAAGCACATCTCATCTGAAGCATCCATTGACCATATCAGAAGACAGTGTCCAAGTGTTGCTTGGGGACATGAGCTCTCCCATACAGGAAAGTGCAACTGATGAGACTATATAGTCCAGCCTACACCACCACGAATTGGGAGTCCATGAGAAGAGCATGGCAAGAGAGGTTGCTAAGGGCACCATGGGTATGTTGTGCATCTCTAAGAGGTTCTTTGTTTTGGGAATTAGTCAGGAAATTTGTGTCTGTTCACCACCAGAGTGAGCTGGGGCCACATCCAGCATGATTCATGCCAAGTGAGAACTTGCTACCTACCAGCTGCCTTATCATGGAACAGAATGATGCCACCAAATTTAAGCCAACTCACATCCAGTAAGATACAAACACCAGAGGTCAGGAAGAGGATTGGTCATGTAATCAGCAAATAAATCTGTGATTTAGACACTTCCATGAAGCCCGACAGTAATAAGGATATTTGCCCTTGGAGCATGAATCTGACAGCAGACAGTCAAGTAGACTCTTCTGACATGTATAAAATGTGTGCAAAAAATTAAAAACCAGTGGCTCTGGGCTGCTAGAATAGAAAGCACCCTCAGGAGAGGCCTGAGGCAGTGAAAGTTTGGAGTCAGACATCAAGAGCATCACACTTTATTGCAGGGGGGCAGATTCAGCCCTCGTGGAAGTGAGCAATTTCAAACTAACAGACAGCATAGCCTGATGGATCAAAGATTGGATTGAGGCTTAGGAAACCAAAGCTGATTTTTCAGCTCTCCCAAGTAATCTGGCTTCTCTCTGTGCTTTTGCTTCAAGCTCAATGGAACAATAGTCTCCCTCCCTATGCACAAAGTACAGCACCTGGCAGCTTGGTCCTACCATAACGCAGAGGATATTAATAGAGGAGCTGCACTTCTGTATTTAGCTCCCTATTTTGGACGAAGATGAAAATGAGCTGAACTGTGAATCCAGCTAACAATGGCCAAAAGCTCCCCGGGTGGAACAGAGAGTGATGACAATCCTCAAAATGCCTGGAGAGATCTCCTGCCAGCTGAACGGCTTTTCTGCAAGAAAAAGGACAGCTTTAGGGAAACAAAAAAGAGAAGCCTAAACAGGAAGGAAGACTGGGAGTAAAGAAGCTGGAGAAATAGCTGAGGGAGTCTTTCCTGCCCTCCCCTATACAGCCTGCTCGGGACCAGCACACAGGCCACTCAACAGCAACACAAAAATGACCACTGCAGCTGCTTGTTTGGGCAAGGTTAGTCGGCATCTTAGTACATGGAAGCTACTAAGAAGTCTGTCACCATTATACACAGTGAGAAAAGCAGAAAGAAAGGAGGAGGTGGGTACTTGATGAGCGCTTTATGGATTATAGTTCAGTTCCACAGTTCCTGCATCTCCATCTTTGGGGCCAAGTGGTCACACAATCTGAAGAACTCTTGGAAATGCCTTATACTGAGTGTGTCTGAGTTTATGAGCCATAAATGAGGCACTTCCCAGCATTTTCCAAGTCCCTGAACTTTTTTCCATGCCACATGGATTCCTAGTAGGCCCTGGGAGGGTTGTGCCTTGTTCAGCCTCTTTCTTCAGTGATGACCTTAAGCATACAATGGATGGTGCCATCTTCCTCACAGATTTAGCTCCTTTTCAACTGTACTGTGAGCATACATTGTATATGTAGCACGTGATGTGTTTTGCACTTCTTTGGTGTCCTGGTTTGAAGTGTAAACCACGACATTGGGATAGAAAGTTGTTATGGACTTAAGAAGGCAAGTTTGAGTCCTGCTACCAACACTGGCTCTTGTATACATGTCTGCTTGGGAACTTCCCTCGGAGTCACTCTACGCAGGGCACAAAAAGTTATTTCCACGCTCAATGGAAATACATACACTTCAAGAAGTAGAATTACACAAGAAAGTTGCCCTTTTGGGTATTTAAGAGTGTGTAGAAACTTCCCAATTTCCACAAGACAAGCAAATAACCAGCAGAGCAGCACAGACCTTTGCAGCATCTCTAATGCATTTTCCCCCTCCACCCCAGTCCTTTTCATTATGACCCATTTTCTTGCTTTTTTCTTCTCTTATTCCAAGTCAAAGCATTTCGACACCCTGCCCTTTGTGAACACTGCGTGTCAGAAGATCTACAAGGATGGCAAATCGTGTTTTCTTCTGTCTAATCTATGCAGGCAGCTCAACTACTTTCATCCATAATTGGGCGCCTCTGGGATACTGTCACAGTTACAGCGTACCAGTGGGTGGGTACCACTATAATGCAGCAATCCAGCACAACTAGTAGGCACACGCAACGTATGATAGAGGAGCTGACCTAGACCTCAGTGTACATACACCTAAAAATAGGAAGAGATCAACCTGCAGGAGGTGAATTTAGTACTTGGAGAGGCCAAAAAATAAAATCACTGTTCTTTGAAGCCAGCAAGCAAAAGTCAGACTCCATCAAAGAAGATGCACAGAAACTGCAAGAGTGCAAAACTAGATTTACAGAAGAAGACAGCTGGTATCAGAGTCTGCGCCACAGTAATGGGTGTTCATGGCAGGGCTACCTTTGGCTTGGAAATGGCAACTGGTTTGTTTTTCATGTTTCTTTTAAACCTGTATATAATCACCTTCACCTCTGCTGTCTGCTGTTCTAATTTGGCAAATGAGACAAATCCAGATGTTTCAGCATTGCAAAAAGGTTAAACATAAAGCAAACCACACACCGGCTTAAATAAATACTTCTTTTAGATGCCTTAGATCTACTCATTTTTTAAGACGGTTTTCTTATTTCAAAAACAAGGTTCCTCCTCCCCATCTTCTCTTGCCACGTGTGGTAACTACTCAAAAACATGAGGGGAAAAAAGCAGCTTTGTTTAACACAAAACAAACAAGCATTTGCAGTTGCCAGTTCCCCTTGTACAAACCAAGGTCTGTGTGGGATTTCAAAGAGAAGGGGGGATTTATGAGGTAGGCAGGCGCTCAAAGCAGCACTAACATGTTCTGACACCCTCGCTTCTGTCTCCCATATGACAGTCTTGTTTTACACCGAGATTTAAACCACTCAGGCCTTCCCCCGCATGAAGGGACACAAGCGTGCATGGCTCCCAGGCTTTTCAAAGAGCCCCGAGGTCCTGCGTGGAGGCAGCTCACCACAACCAGGTCATTTGGGATCTACCAGCACAATCGAGGCAGGACGGGCTTGGTGGAAAGCAGTCCACATGTGCTGTGAGGGGTGATGCAAACCCAGAGAGGTGAGTTCTGCTACGGGTCCCTCTGCTTGGGGCATAAATCAAGGGAAAAGGATGGGAAGAAAGTCAAGGAAGGGCAGATTTCCACATTGCCTTTTGCCCCTAGTATCTGCTCATCTTTCTTATTCAGGAGCAAAAATAAGATTGAATGGCTTTGAAGGAAGCAGAAAGTGATCACAACCCACATGCATTAGAGCAAGAGGAATACATAAGGCCAGGATAAGTTCATTGTAACAACCAATATCACGCAGCAGAGTTTATTATTGCAAGTGCATAGGTACATGAAATAAAAGCTTTTCTTCATACCTGCAGGCTTCATCATCCAAACAATCCCTCTTTTCCCGAGTACAGTGTTCTTAAGATGGTTTAAACCCTTGTTATTTGTTATGTACCATTATAATCCCCTTCTTTAACTCTGCATTATTGGCAGGGATTTGAAGTCTGAACACGCAGCACAGACTTCGATGCCTTGCTGAGACATCTTGCTACTTATTAAGTAAAGATGTCAAAGCAGCTGGGCCCAGAACTGTTTGTGAGGAGCCCAGTCTGGTGTCCGGAACAGGAGATGGAGAGCTGGGACCACATGTGGTCCAAAGGAGCAGCAGCCCCACATGGCTGGAGCCAACCCTTCCCACGGCACCAGGGTGTCACCGCTCCTGGGAGACAGGGTGGGCCCAGCTCTTCAAAAAAAAAAAACAAACCTGTTTGGCTATTTCTGAAGACGAGGAATTTTTCCCAAGGAAAGAAAGACAAGTGCCAGGAAGGAACATAGCTAAAGCCAAGCAAAACTTAGCAGTAAAAAAAGAAAAGCAGCCTATGAAATTCTAAAAATATAGAGACAGATGTGGAAGGACACGATTTCTTCAACAAGGATATTTTCACAGTGTCATCTGTGAGGCCTCTAAACAAGTGAGCCTGTTCCCTCTCCCTGTTCACCCAACACTGGAGCAAAAAACACTGAAAAGTTGCCCCACTGTCGGGGCAAAAGAGGAAAAGACAGGCCAGTTTCTCAAAGTAGCAATGAATACAGGGAAAGAGAAGGAAGAGAACAGAGATCTGGTCCACACTCAGCACGCCACAGCCCCTTGCACAGCCCAAACCACCGATAATTTTAAAAGAAGCAGATTCTGAGATGGCTACTAACCCCAGTAAGGAAGATGCAAGCTCTCAGAGGAGGCAGGAGGAGAAATTGCAGCCCTGCTTCAGCTGCTGGGCAAGTCCTGGGGTAAAAGTGGGAATCCTACCAGGGAGAAGCCTGCTGCAGCCTCCCGTTGAAGTAAGCAACCTTAAAACCCGCAGAGAAACCTGGCTGGGCCACAGCGCTGACCCCACGGAGGGCACTGCTACAAACTGCGGGGCACGCAGAGAGGGACTGCTGGCCAGGATTCCTCAGCTGATTCGCTTTTGTTTTGTGGATAAAGGAGCAGGCATTGAGGAAAGGTTTTCAAAGGCCAAACGCTTGGAGCCCAAGCTCCTTCCCTGGCCCACAAAACTATTAATTTATTTCCACTTATTGAAAAGTGCAGCCAGAGCCCCAGCTGCTGAGCGTGAGCAGGAAGACGTGCATGCAGGGAGAGCTGCGGCCATCCCACACTTCTGCAGAGAAACAACAGACAGAGCAGCCTTAGGGGAAGAAGAAAGGGGCTTGAGGTACCTCCGAGGGGCTTTCTTAAGCTCCCCCTACTTCGCGTGCTCAGTAACAGGCCTCGGGCGATTTGGGGCAAGATCCACCTTTGTGATGGCCAATGAACTGCATGTCCCTGCTGGCTCCAGCTGTAGAGATAATGAAAGAGTGGAGAGCGTGGGAGAAAGGGCTGCAGATTCCCTGTCCCCCTGCCATTACACCACTGCCTTGTTCAGCACAAGGGTGCTCTGGACTATAACAATGAAGCAGCAAATGATCAACCAGCTCCACTCAGCCACCCGCTGCACCAGCATTTGGCTGCTGCCATTTATAGACACTCAGGTTTCGGGGGGTTTCAGCAGGGAGAAGACATTGGCAATGGATGTGCAGTGTGGTCACCCATCCACCCACGGTCCTTCCACCCCAAAGAAAGAAAGAAACTAGCAAAAAAGACACAATCACTGTCAAAATAGGTGTTACAGCCAGAAGATGGGCACCAAACTACTAAACTCATAGCAAGATTCTGGACAAGGAATTTGCACATGGAAACCATGCAGGAAATCTGTGCTCGGGAGCAAGTCTGGAGCTCTCTTACAGTGTCCATGCCTCACTGCTGAGCCTGAAGCGGGGAAGGAAGGACAAACACAAAAATCATATTTGTGCATTCCTGTCCATCCTGATTTGATTTGGAAACTTGTCAAAGCCATTAAGGGACAAACGGCAACACTGAGTCTACCTGTGCAATCAGATACGTACCTGCCAGAGTTAAGAAAACAATACGTTGCTTCACTTTATTAGTTGTTTTTTTCTTTTTAATGAAAGCAAATTTTCAGCACACACAAGCCCAAAGTTTCCTTTGCAAACAAATGAAATGCTGGGCTCTCTGAGCCTTCAGAGGCTTGTGTATACAATTAGACTCACACTGTTGACAAAGATGTTGGAATAGGAGTTTCCCAAAGAAGCTGCACATGCTGTCTTTGATTTTGCATGTTCTATACTCAAATTATCTATATGCTTTGTTAGAAAGAAAGAACTCGACCAACATGCCTCTGATCGTTTCTTGTTACCCCAATACTGTGATATGAGTGGATCTGACTTTGTAATCTCAGCACTGTTAATACTCATTAAAAACAAATTATTACATATTTATATCAACCCTGGCAGCAGAGTCTCCCTTGTCCTTCAGCATTAGCAAGTGAAGCTCTGAAGCAGCTGATGCCCAGAAAAGCAGCTGATGTCCCTGGAGAACGGAAAGCAAAGAAGCCCCCCCCGAGATGGGAGGTTAGAACTGCTCCTGAAGCCGGTGCTGTTTCAGGGTGGGCAGTGTCAGAACTTCTGCAGAGCTCATCTGTGCCTGTTGCTCACTCCTCTCCCAAGATGCTTTATCCTTTGGATGCAGTCATCACTGTAACACACCAGTATCACGCACAGCGGATTACAGTAATTAAAAAGCCTGCTGCACTCTTTGCTGGAGTAGGTAGCAAGGCACAGAGATGCTGTCACATACAATTCAGTCTAGAGCAAAATGATTGCTGTCTACAAAACTAATACAACAAGATGAAAGGTGCTTTGTACAGACTGGGGATTATCTCCTACTACCCAAATCCAGCACAATTTGATCAAATCCCCAGACCCTCTCTTCTTAGCATATCCTGGGCTAGTTACATTACGTTAAGGAAAAGAAAATGTTCTTGGGAAAGCCTAATAAAATCCAAAAATCTACTATAATTCCAAGACCAGGTTAAAAACACAAATAAGGAGTTTTGTAGTAGTATCAGTGTGCCCTGGCCTTGATCACAGCCCTGTTGTGCTAGGTGCTATCAAAGTGTGGAGTAAGACAACCCTTGCCTCAGTGACAAAAACGACTCTTAGATCTTCTAATCCTCTCTTTGCTGTGACTTGATGACACAGCTTGACTGGAAGCCCTGCGATTTAAAGTCCTGCAGAGGGGTCTAGCCAGACAGAGTAAAGGAAAGGACCAAATAGCCCTATAAAGTATTTTATTACTAAGGAAATACCGTTAAATTGTTTCCTTGAACTCATTTAAAATATTTCAAGTTTACAAAAGAAAAACAATTTTCAAAGAGTAAAACTGTTGGGAAGTGATCTAATTGTCATTTTTCCAGCACGAGTCCAGCAAAACATCCAGTCAAACGGATTCCTACAGAAGAGGGTAATTTTTACAGAACTGTCATTTTTCATCATTGAGAAATTCAACATTCCTTGAGAAGTCACTATCTCTTGTCAATTTTTTTCACCAATGAGATAAGAAGAGTTAAAAGCTAACTGAAAGGTAAGAACTGTCTTTCCAAAAGAGTTATCCTTTCTTCCACTGAAATTTTGATTTTAGAAGATTTCACATGTTTCAAAGCTGGGAGCTGTTCTAATAACTTTTCCCCTACTCTATTTTGTTAAGCAGATAATTCTTCAAGCCAGTGACTCTTATAGTTTATGTACGGACTTTAACACAACAGAATCCCAATTTCCAATAGTAAATTAATGTCCTGGAAGTAATTAGAAAAAGTCTTGTTTTTTAAAATCCTGATTTACAATTGTATGGTGCTAGGGATGTTTGAACTCCATCAAGAACAAACTCTGCATCTCATTCCTCAAAAAGCAGCCCAGCAGGGTAAGTTTTCTCCAACCGAAGGTCAATTACTCTCTTAGTACCAAAAAAAAAAAAAATTACAAACCATCCAATGATACAGCTAACACAACCTCACACATCCCAAACAGCCCTAATTCTGTCCAAGGGCACCGTTAGCCCTTCAGTTTCTGTAGCTGTGGAGAAAGAATTTAAATGCAAATCACAAAGATCTATGCTTATCTCCAACACAAGTATGAGACCTACACAGGACACTGCTCTTTCCATGTTCTACACACCCCACGCCTCTGGCTTCCCCCCTCGGAGAGGGTCTGCCATCGATCAAAACACAACCCGTGCTCCCAAGTGGAATGGAAGGCCTTATGCTCAGGGTGAGACAACAGCCAGCCTTCAGCAGGCTTTTATTTAACCAGGCCCTGTTATGTGGCTGTTTCCTCAGGTTGGAGAGGTGCTTAGGACACACGTGAGCAAGACAGATGATCAAGATCAAAGCACTGACTGCTCCGAGAGGAATGGGAGATGAAGGGATCACTTTGTCTCCTAGTTCCCGGTTGTTGTCAGCTCAGCTTTGGTCCGGGGACAGAGAGAAGGTCGTTCAGACACCATTAGATGGTGCTTTTGCTCATTTCCAGCGCTGCTGGCAGGTTTCCCAGAAGGCAGCACTCAGAGGCAGCCACACCATCAGAAGCTAGAAGAAAGTGTAGTTCAAAAACAATGAAAAGGGCAGGGAAATTTAGTAGAAATGAAGAGGTCTGAGGAGGTGCAACATTATTAACTCCTGTTTTACCCACTCCAGACTGAGCAGTCTTTGACATATGGTCTCTGGGCACCTCACTTGGTTGATTTGACAAATGGCGCTCTCTGATTCTTAGAGGGGAAGAAAAATAATAAAAACCCCTACCCTTGGGTCATGCTACCCATCCAACTCACAGAAATCATTTATCATTTATCTGATAGCTTAAGCATATCTGCATAATAAGTTACACACAACCAGAGAAGCTCTCTATATTTCACAAATCCTTAGCAATGCATTTTTTAATAGAAAACATCAATCCCAAGTAGCCCGAAGGAACAATCCCTCTTTAATCATCCACCACGCTGAGGACTAATTTTAGACAAAGGCTCAACGGTCCAAGTCACCTATTCCATGTAATAATGCAGATGATTCCTAAATTCACAGGGAAAGGTTCAATCGCCTTTTCAAAGCTGGATTGCAGATCCTGCGTTAATTACTACGGGAAATTACATCTACAGTAATACTCAGCAAGGCTTTACAATAAATGCTGTCTGATCTATTCCTGTTCAGCCTTGAACTCTTTGTGGAATATTTGTAAATGTAATGGGTACTTCATTTTCACCACTGCTCCTGAATAATTCATATAGTGGAAGATCCTTGCATGGTTCCGTGAATCAAGAGACTTGGGGTATTTTGTTCTCTATAGTTAATGGATTAAAACAGGTTTTTTTCAGCTATGAAACCAGGTAATTTATCACCACAAAAAGAAGCATGGTTCATACATCACTGGCTCAACCTAGAAACATACCTGTGAGTACGGATAGCAGAACTTAACAACCAACAATTTTTAAATCATCCTATGTTGTCCGAAAAGCCAAAGAATTTGCAAAATGCAATGCTGAACAACTGCCTTGGAACACTCAAAATATTTTATTTCTTTTTTTCAGGCATTTGATTCAGACTCAACCCTTTTTTCCCCACAAAATACTACATTTTGAAACATCATTTTGAAAAGAGAAAAAGAAATAAATCGAAACTCCTTTTCATTCAGAGAATGTCATAACTGGGAGCTCCAGCACTTTCAAGATATTCCTCCCCAGCTCCCTTCCAAGCAGAATTGTCAAAATCGGTAAGATTTCCTGAGCAATTTCTGTTTCATCAAAATGACATTGTTCAAGACAAAACTGTTGTGACAAAAAAAAACCACCTCAAAAATCAAACCCAAAACTCAACAAACCTGAACATCTCTGATCCAATTGTCTTTAACAAAAAGAGATGTCCCAAAGATGCAAAACCTTTCTTTGGGCAAGTCCCAGAACATCAGTATGACACATCCAGGTTGAGCATGTAAGTTCCTCTTAGATAACCACAAAAGAGAAATGAAAACAACCGGAACCCCAGAGGCCAAAGATACCTTCAAACATGTTCAGAGTCAAGCAGAGACTTTCCTAGACTGCAATTCTTATGCCAACTTCACCATTTTAACTGAGGAAATTCCAGGTTCCAGCCTTAAAACGAGCACACAAGAATAGTGACACCTTGTCAGCATCCCTCTGTGGAGTTGGACACTGACCTCTCTGTTCTACACCGATGCAGGATTTGGTGTTACAGCCTCTTCTGTGGGTGTTTAAATCTCTGCATTCCTGTCTGCTCTCATGCCGGCAATTTTACCCCTCACCAGGCACTAACTCTCACTTCCCACCTGATCACTTCAATTAGAAGTGAGGAGTGCCCAGCCAAGTAAACAGCTGCATTGTCTCTATCAAATGAAGTTAATTCATCAGAGGAAAATTCAGAACTGTCACACATTGTTGGAGTTTTTAAAAGCTGTATTTCCAAAGCTTCGTTGTGGGACACCACCTCCATTTTCTAGATGTCAGCAACAAATCTGCTCAATTCACACATTAAAAATGACTCCTCATACCCCTCTGCCAAGAGAAAATCCCCATGAACTCACTTGGGGAGATCAAATCATTTTCTCTTTGGCTCAGTCATCTTCACCAGCCATAGAAAAGATTCCCCAGGCCATGTCAGACACCTCCACAACCCCTTTCCTGTAAAAGGACTGCACAGCTGAAGCTGAAGGCATAGGCACAAAGTCAATCAGAATATGTAGACAGACCTCATTTGGAGGGAAGTTCCTAATTCTGTTGATTCTCAAGTCAGAGAAGACTGCTGTGCTCTCCCAGAGCAGAGCTGATTCTGCAGAGATAACAGTGGTAAAAATAGTGAAAACCGCCTCTATTTTTTTTTCTCCATCAAAGCAAATGTGATTCAGATGCTTGCTGTTTGCTTTCAAAGGAAGAAAGGGTGGTTTCTACACAGTCCCTCTGCTGACCTTCATCTCTCCAACGGCGCGATCTGGGGTTGGGTTTTTAAAGCGCTGCTGTGTGTGCTGGGGCAGGACGGACGCTCGACCACTGAATCCCAGAGCAAGAAGGGAGATCTGAAATGGCACATTGCAACAAAGGGCCTGTCAAGACAAAAGGTGCTGCAGAGAACAAATTTTCCATGTTGAGCAGAAGAGGTCACCAGTATCGCAGGTGCCTGTGATGGAGCAGAACAGCTGCCTGTTTCCCGAATTCACAGGGCTGGGTTTACCCTTTTAACCAAATTACAAGCCCTTATCTTTGCCAGAAAAAAAATGTCTTTTTTTGTCCCGCACAGATTTGCAGAGTTCAGGGGCAGAGAGGGCCTAATGTAGTGTCAAACCTCATTCTTTTATATCATAGATACCACATTTTTCTTGCTAAGCCCTGCAACAAACCCTCCCTGAACTGACACAGCGTGTCCTTAACCCACAGCAGCCAGCCTGTGCAACCTTTGTGTGAGCAGCTATCTGCCTACCAGAGAAAAATTTCCTTGCAAATCCCAAAGCCTGTGGAAAACTCACCAGATTTTGCCAGTGATAAACAGGATAACGCCTGCCCAGCAGATGCATGAAACTTGCCAAGACGGATAGCTCTAGAAAATGGAGCGCTCTGCTCCAATTTAATTAAAAAGGTATTTGGGAAAATGATAAGCGCATCACGGAGCTCAGTGCTATCTGGGGTAGACATGGAGCTTTACATGCTTTAAAAAGCAATTAAGACAAGACAAGAATCACCATTTGCCTAAGGGGCAAAGGCAGGAAAAAGAAAACCCACAAGCTATTTTCAGCCCACTGGCAAGAAAAACGGGAGAAATGCCACCTCCAACCCTGTGGCCAGCATGGCTACCAGAGCATCCTCCCCTTTGAAGCCCAGGCTAAGCCTGCATCCTCCAGAGCAGGGCTGTTCAATGCACAGGAACACAAACAAGGGCCGGCTTTTTCTCATGAAGTTCAGTTGTGCTCTGCTCATTGTGGGCAGCTCAGTTCAATGTGTGACAGGACCATGATTTATTTACACGGTTTTGAAATTCTGGGGCCTAAAATGACTGAATGCAGACAACAGGTTGCATGAAACAAGCAGGCAAGCAGCAGGGCATCCTTCCTCTGTCAGGCTCATTGGATGTCTCCAATTCCCTGTTTCATCTACCAGGAAGGGATGTTCATGAAGACAGACATGTCAACCCTGTCTCAGAGGGGCCAAAGAAGACTTCTGTGTGGCTCCAGTTCAGAAACAGGAATTGATCTTCACAGCTGATACCGCTTCAATCGGCAGGGACCCAAGCAACATGGGGTGCACCATGCTGATTGCCCCCTTTGCCCAAGAGCTGTTTAGCAGGTGGAGGGAAGATATTATTTTTGTTTCCTTTCATTCTTTCCTGCTTTCACCACACACCATTTCACTTTTTCTGCTCTTTTTCCTCTAGGCAGGAACTTCAAAGTAGGCAGAAAAATTATCAGACCAGTCTGGAAAGGGAGATTTCCCAAGGCATCTGCCCCAGTTCCCCATCACCCACCCATCCAAACAGCCCTGAGGACCAGTTCACAGTCTGGGTGTTCACTTCAAACAGGAGGCTACTGGGCCAGTCCAGGCCCCAGGTAAGCACCCTCTGCTCACAAAAAAGGGAAGAAAAGATCCTTCAGCTGGTACAGTCTAACCCACTCCAAGCTTTTGCACCAAAACTACTTCAGCTGCTGGAGCTACACTCCCAAACTATAAGGGCAGCAATTTCTTTTAGCCTGAGATAACAGTACAGCATGAGATCCCAGATCACCAGACAGAAAGGGAAACTGAGGCAGAGCCATGGGCACAACCCGCCTAGACTCATCTAGCAAACCGGCGGCAAAAGGAACTGCAAAGTCCAATATCCTACATTCATTTCAGCAGTATCTTCCCAACAGCTGCTCTGCTTGGCTGGAAAAATTAAAGCAGTGGTGGTTAAGGTTATCATTGTGTTCTGCAGTCATGTTTGACTCAAACCAGCCCTTGCAGGCCTGGCAGGCAGAAGAGAAGGAAAATGTCTTCCTCCTGTTTCAAGGGAAGAGACAAGCTTGAAGGGGAACCAGAGGATTAATCTGCTACACTGAGATGCCAGGGTCATTGCCTGACTCTTTTTTGCAGGCAAAAGCGCACTCCTCTGCCTTCTGTTTTGATCATCACTCATGCCTTCAGTTTAGTATTTGGTTATCCAGAACACACTTAAATACTACCAAATACTCTCTACTTACAATATAGTGAATTTTGGCTTTTGGTTTCCATTGCACCACCATTAAATACCCAGAGCAGCCTAAAGCAAGACTGTAAGATGGCCCCTCCAAATGTCTGCATGATAAGATTACAGCTAAAGAAAACACACTAGAGCCAGAGGTAAGAATCTGAAAACACTGGAGTTCCCATCTGGCTTGAATATCCACGTCTGCTTTCACCATGAACAAGAAATTGAAAATCTCTGAATAGAAATGCCAAGAATTCACTTTGGAAGTATGCGGTTCCTCATTTCTGATAATTATCCAAAAAGCAGAGACATAAATAAAAATATGGTAAATGTGTTGTTTCCTTATTGCAACGTAAAGTAAAAATTATAAGTGTCTCACTCAAATCAAAATAAAAGCATTTGTTTTGACACATTCCAGTTTAAAATGATGCTGGAAGAGACATGTTTCCAGTCAATGTTTTGATTTTGACAAAAATGTTCTCCAAAAAAAAAAGTTTTCCTACAGTTTTTTCTGCCAGCTCCCAGAGGGATCAGTCAAAGCTTCCTGAAGCTCAGAGTCATTAGCAAGCTGTCACATAGCTGAGACCCTAAAATGCATTTGACACATCAGATCACAGTTCTATCAGACCTGGCAAGCATGCCAGTGCTGGATCTTCACGTCTAACTCTTGGATCAGACTCCTTCAGGATTCACTGTCTTTTCCAATAGAGCAAGAAAAAGGAAATTAGCCTACTTCATCCCCCCCCAGACGAAACCATGGGTTCATCTGCTGTGGAGAAAGAGGAGTTTATGGAGGATCTCATGATGTTCCCACTGTACAAAAAGCACATTTGCACACAGATCTTCAAGGCTTTAAGATGAGGGGAGAGCAGCAGCACTCAAGATCTCAAAAAAAGAGCAGAAGAAAACATATCATGTTTTCTTTATAAGCATGATGCTTCTAAAGAGACAAGCTCTTGGGGATCTAGTGGGCACACAGCTAAAGGGCCTCTGCCTGATAATATCACATCCTGAAGATCCCATGTAAAAGCTGCAGTGCAAAACATGCTGGTCTTGGCAGAGCAAAGGGTTGGAGTTGACCCATCTGGCAGTTGACCTTGTGTTTCCTACAGAGCTGAGCTATTTTCAGATCAGCTGCTTAGATCACAAACCTCTCCGGCTGTTCTCTCTTTGAGTATCAAGATAATGACTTCCTGGGAAAAAGATTGTTCCTGCTCCAGTAAGCAAACCCAAGGCCTCCACAACATGACCCCACACTCAGTTTTCTTGTTGTAGTTGAAATAAACATATGTTCAAACAGCACTGATGCAACTCTAAGTCCAGGTGGCCATACCGAGCTGTTGGTGTAGGCAGATGTCCCCATTTATACACAGGAAATTTTAGGGCATGGCTCGTTTGCCTTTTTCAGACAGGTAATCCCACCAGTGCTTTATGTGGATTTCTTGCTGCTTTCATGGCTGTGATATGGAACTTGTCTGGATGTGGTGGAACTTTTGCTTATATCCACCCCAGAACAGCATGCACCATTTTCCTGGCTTTTCTTTTTCTTTGCCGACGGACATTGGGACTCTTCCAAATGACAGTGCTCCCACAGAGATCCATGACATGCAAAAAGAAGAGCCATCCAATTGTTGTTGAAGGGGCACAACTCCCACGGGCCATTTGCAGTGCTCAGGAGCACTGGGAGTCCAGCTGGATGCCAAGTGCAATCTCATATTGTTACCACTATGATCCTCCCGAAAAAGATAGGAAGCATCATAAGGGACATAGTGTTCTGTACCTTGGACATAAGACTAAGAGCTCCAGCTCCTCACACTGACCTTGTCCTCAATGAATGGAGAAGCCTTGGCTTTTTAGAGTGTAGACTTCTGCATCCTCTCTGGGAACATCCCACCTTCTTGTGTCCCACGGTCAACTGAGACTGAAGTTATATTAATACATCAAAGTGTTTTGTTCCAGATCTGGCTAGAGCTCTCTCTTTTTGTGCAAGGACATTTATTGTTTTCTTTTCCCCTGCAGAAACTTGTTCTCTATGACGAAAACATGGAGTAAAACATAAATGAGGACCTGACATTCATCAGCCTATCCAGCAACGCCAAAACTTAGGTTTGCATCACGCAGACCCTCTGGATTATCATTAGCTATCAGGGTATTTCGGTCAAGTTTGCAGGATGCTTTATGTCAGTCAGTAGAGACTTTCTAATCAACGGACACAGTTTAAAGCATTTTGGATAGGGAAGCACGTACGTAGGAACGTGAGCCTGAGCACAGATGTATAAAATTGTAGGTGATCAAAGGTAGTGCATCCAAGGCAGGATTAAAAGACGTTTAATACAGCTTTTCCCAATAAGCCTGAGAGATGAAAGAACCGCCACAAGGCCTTGCTGGAGGCTTAGAAATTGCTCTGTGAAATCAGCTGCAATTGGTAATTAAATGGAAACCTTGGGGGTGTTCTGAAGACTCTTTTCATAGCCTGGCATAAGGGAACTCATCTTTAAATTACGTGGACTTTTACCTTCCACAGAGGTGAAGGTAAAACACTATCCTGCTGTTCCTACATGTCCTGCCTCAGAGCAGCTGGCTTCATGCACAAGCAGAGATGGCTCCTCAGACCTCTCTGTGAGAGGGTCAGGGTGCACGATTCAACAGTCTGAGCCTCTCAGGACACTCCTGTCTTACCAGTGCCTGCCCTCAACTGACCTAGCTGTAAAATGGGTAACTCGCCAGTCACGCTGAGTCTGCAGGTGTGGCCAGGTGCCACAATAACTGTGCCCCTGCCTCATGCAATACAGAAAATCAGCTATGCTATAGAAGTCTCCCAGCAGGGCCCAGAGGACCTCCTCCTTCTTGGAAGTGCACACAGCTCCTACAAGCCTTCTTCCAGCCTAGGTCTTTGCTCTGCTACAGGGAGGGCTCAGGACAGGCAGGAGATCTCTTGGTTGACTGGGATGTGGGGAGAAAAAGGAAAATCCTGGTCCTGATAAAAGACAGGAGAATAACTGTGTTGAGTTTAACCAATTATGACAGATTGGAAATTCTGAGCGGGCACAGGAAGATCAGGGAGGGAAACAGACCACAGCAGAAAGCACAGCTTTGTGGACAAAGCATCCAAATGGACCTCAGGAGCTTTCGGCTGGCCCTTCACATGGCCCATCTCCCATCTCTTTTCAATAAAAGGGGTCAGTCTTTTTTGATCTACTTGCAAGAATGGATTATTTACTGTTTGCTTGCAGAGTTCCTAGGGTAAAAAGGGCCATAAACAAAGCAAACCTTCTACTTTGGACTGCAGTTCTACAGTGTTTAAAATGCCTGTTTGATGCAAAGTGCTTTGTTTCTTGTTGTAGCCTTTCATTTCTAGATGACATGACACTTACTCTGTGGCAAAGTACTCTTCTAGACAAAGCTGAATCTGCTGAAAAGTAGCACTGGATATCCCATTTTCAGCAGAACAACAAGCAGCAGGTGAGGGCAGCTCAAATCCAGAGAGCTCATCAACTGCTGAAAAACAAACTAAGATTAAAAATGTTTGAAAAAGAATTAAAAGGAGGTTCAATTAAAAAAATAAAAAGTGCTAAATCTCCATTGAATACAAGGCAGGTAGCCAGAAATAGCTGTCACTGGGAGAGATCGACAGCTGATATAAATAGTAGTGACTCATGGTGTAGTGGGGATCCAGTTCAGGGGAACAAATCCCCTATCAGTTGCTCAGACAAAGCCTCCTACAGCAAACGCCTCTGAACGGTGCAGACCTAAATATCTTCAGGCAGAAAAGCTTTCCTGCCAGTCCCCTGTCCACTAACCATCCACTGCTGGGGATGGCTTTGGTTTGTAGCCTGGGACAGAAGAATTTATGCAGTGCATAAGGATACTCTCTCAGACAGATGTCAGGAAAATCTCTATGCATCAACTGTGCTCAGCTGCTGCTGAAACCTCTCTCCCAGGAGTTCCTCCTCGAGGGCCTCGCACTCACGCATGTTCTTTTAGGTGAATGTGACCCACACACGCATACAGGGTTTGGGAAACAAGTAGGTGTCCTTTAATTTCCTAAGGACTACACAAGCTCTGAGCAGAATGTAGCTACATGCCTTCCTAGCTGTGACCCAGAGCTCCAGGCCTATCCACCCACTGGTTTGCAGAAGTTGCCTGTCTTAGACCTGCTAGCAATGGCACACAACCAGTACAAAATTTTTGCCAGCTATATTTGGCCCTCCAAACTCATATAGACTAAAGTTCTCCAGTACGTGTTACAGAGCCGCCAGTGTTCAAGTGCTAACATTCCCACGCTCACACACACCCCACCGTTCCCACTGCTGCCTGCCTGCGCTCAGTGCCCACAGGCAAAGCCAAACCGACCAGAGAGGAAGAAGCAAGAAGGAGAGGTGGAGTTACTCATCTCAAGCAGAAGGCCATTGACAGATAGGATGTCAGGTGAAACGCAGACTATCTGTTACTTGTAAATCCTTTACCTTCCTTTTACTTTTAGGGTCCTGGTAGCTAGGCCTGGAGGAGACGCCAGCTCTTTGCATCCAGCACTTCCAGCCTCTGAAATTGCTTCCTGCCCTCTGCTGATGTTGAAGTCAATCCCAGAGGCAGAGTAAGTCTGATAAATAAAGAACTATGAGCCAGAACAGGCAGGCCAGCAGCTGGGATATTACACAGAAATGGCAGTCTCTCCAACACAGAGATACTTTTCTTTCAACTCCTTTAATTTTTTTTGCCCCTTCATATAATTCTCTAATAATCACCCTATTAACAATGTTCCATTTACCACACAACTCGGGATATTAATCCTATTAGTTGGTACTAATCCTCTGCAAAACAAAATAGAAATATTCACTCCCTCATTTTCTCAGGCTAAAAAAAAAAAAAAAGGAGAGAAAGAGGTGGGGAAAAGAGAAGACAAAGATGCTTTCAGAGGTCTGCTGTTTTGTAAGTTAATTGAATGGAACTGGGTCTCCTGTGGTCTCCATATAGGATTCCATTATCACGTAATGGGGTGTCACATAAAGCCTGTTGATAAGAGATAGTCTGTCAGATTAAGCATTAACTATCATATTTGGAAACCATGCATTTTTCTACCCATTGGGGCATCAAAACACAATATCCCATTTCCCTTGCCTTCCCCCAACACCTTCTTTTACTACACACTAATTAAAGAGCAGAAGGGGAGACTGGTCTGTGCTGCCGAGCCCAAGATAAACTTTGCTGAGTAGGGAAAAAGAAATAGAGTGAGCATCCCAGAGAACAGAGGTCTTTCCTATAGGCTTTCATTTTTCCTCCCACCCCCACTTGTGCTGTATTTTTTCATATTTCTTTGAAGAATTGCTAGCAGTTTCCATTCTCCCCTGCTCTACAAGGTGAGACTGGCACCTACTGGAACCCACCTGGAAAGGCTGAGACTGAGAACAAAAAAACCTCTCCACTTTTCTCAGCCTAGTTTCCTCTCCAGCTTCACATTATTTTTCCCCCTTCAGCAGACAAACAAACAGCTCAGCAGACACACCAACAGACAGCACACACTGGAGTAAGGATTTGACACAGCTCCATTTCATTAAAGGTGCTCAATTTTTAAGCTGTTTTGTGGTAATCAGGGGTAACCATCATTAGTCACTTCATTTGTGTCAGCCCACGTGGAGGGAACCACAGGCACAGAGCCTGATAAAGCTCCCAAGGTTATTCTGGGTCTTTGAGACTATTCGCTCTTCTCGTATGTCTGAGTACCTAATGGAAGCAAGAGTAAACATCCCTCCAGGTACAACATCTGTCTTCATTAGTTTTGTCTCCCCTTCCCCCACGTGCTCTAGGCTGGTACTGAGGATTTCCCCATGTGATGTGTTCACATGCTGGTCCATCCTCTGGGATTTAGATTTAGACCCCAAGGCACCGCTCTTCCTGACTTTTCCCCTAGGCCTGGACTTATTCTTTGATGTCACCCCTCCAAAGCCCCACTGGCCAACCTCAATCGAGTGGCAGCTTGGCTTCATTCTGCCTCCCTCCCTCCTCCCATCTCTCCTTGCTGCCCCCACTCCCCAGCCGTAACACCAGCCTTGTTCCCACTCCAGATCTCCAAGACAGCTCATACAGACCTCCAGCAAAGCCCAGCCACCCACTGCTGGTCTCCAAGCTTTCGTGAGCCCTGGAGAATGCATCCTGAATCCACCACCGTCTAATCACCCAAGAGAGCAGCTCTTTCACAAAGGTCCCCTGCTAGTTTTGCTCTGTACCACACTGTGTATTTTATCATTAACTTCGATGCACAGAGCAACAAGCCTCCCAACTCAGAGACTGTCACACCAAAAGCCAGAAAATAGGCACCACAGATTAAGTGAAGGCACATAAAACAGGGGAGAGGAAGGGCTGCATGCCACAGCATGATGTGGAAAGATCAAGGGAGAATAAGAGAAGAAAAGCCGGAGAACAGAGCAAATCCAGCAGATTTTTAGCTGAACAAAGTGCAGCTGGAGGCTGGGAACATCTCATGGACTGGAGCTGCCTCGATTATAGGGCTGCAGCTCTTATTAAGGGAAAGTCCTCTCTCTATTTACACTCTGCCTACCCCCAAGGCTGCTAACCTGAGAACGCATGACTCACTGTTATGAATAAAGCTGTCCCAACACAGGGCACCAGACACCTCCTGATTAGCAAGTCTAATCCTCCCTCCCGCAACCTCTCCATTAGGGAGCTCTGGCTCAATAGACTCCCTTTTTGTTTGAGAAGCAGCGGCTTGTCAGAGACCTGTCAGCACCAACAGACGAGGCCTGTCCGATGGAGCTGACTCACGTCCCCCGGCTGAGGATGTTTCAAACAGTCCTCTGTCCTCAGGAGCAGCATGCCCCTGCTTCGAAAAATACAGAGTTCAGCATGTCCTAATTGCTACAGGCTGCACAAACAAACAAATAGATGTTTGTTTGCACAACAGCTCTCCAGAGTGGCCTCAGCAGTCCTGTGTGCGCAAGGTGGAGTGAGATGTTCTTCTCTACCTCCCAGACTGATCCGCTCTCCGCTGGGAAGGAACCAGAGGCATGCGGCATGGAGATGCTTAGCAGGCTGCCCTTGGTGTGCGTGTGTAGGGGTGGCAGAAGGGAATAGAGACTCCTCTCTCCAACAGAGCTTCAAGATGTCCTGCTGCCTTTAGGAGCATATTGGATAATGTCCAACAATCAGATGTACTCGAGAGAAAAAGGGGCCCCATTACACTCATGCAAGCTTGAAAAGGCTGTTACAGCACCTGTGAAATTCCTCTAGATTTACACGGGGGTAAAACGGAGTAGACTCACCACTCAGCTGGAGTGACTGATAGCACCTACAGCCACTGATGGGAACTAGGAGAAAAAGAAGAATCGGGTCCAGGGGAGTACATAAGGGTTCAGCCACCAGCCAGCTCATTGCCTGGCAGCAATTCATAGCCTGGTTCTGAAATCAATAGAGGCTGAGAGCACTCAGCAGACAGACTAAGCCAGGTCTGTAATTTACTGTAATTCTGAGCTGCTAGATTACTTTCTTCAGGTTTTCCAAGAGGAACAGTTAGTCACAGTGGTGAGTTATTCCCCTTTGTAGGCTCTGTTTCCTATTTTTCCCCTTCCTAATTGTCACCCCGACTTCCTTTCCACTCCTAGAGAGCAAAGAGTGCTATTCCAGCCTCCCATCATGGCCTCTGCTACCTCAGTGCTGTCAATCTAGGGGAAGAGAGAAGAATTTGCTGGTTTTTACACTATAACTTACTCTCCAGCTTCATGTGTGTCATTCCTTATCCCCCTCCAGCAGCTACACAGGTACTTGACAAGGAGCCAGCTCTACTGATGCTTCCAGGAACAACTACATCCCAACCTATAGGCAGCACATACAAATAAAAGCAGCTCTGGAGAAGGCTAAGATAGACTTGATGGGAGTGGCATTCCCTTTCACGGTCCACATTTAGGATTTATTGCTTCAAATACCAACATATGCTACAGGCCCTCTCTTGCAAAAGATTGTCTTGTTCTCCTGAGCATAGAAAACTTCAACCAACTTCCAGTACTGAGTTGTGACTGTCATTGCTCTAAAGATATTACTTTGTATAGCTGCTGTCAGAGCCCACTTGGGCTTCTTTAAGGAAGGAGAACCAACCCCAGCATAGTTCCAGATTTGCACAGCCAGAAAACCATAGCTGGCTATCTCGCTGCTAGGAACAGCCTGGGAAAGAAAGATTTTGACCTTTTTCATCTTGACTGGGTCAAGGGAACACTGACTCCAGTGATGGATGGTTGACTGTAATTCCTGCCTACTCATTTAATCAATGCGAACAGACAGAAGCATGAGCATGCTCAAAAGCAGCAGGCAGTGGTGGAAATCCCAGAGGCTCTACAGAGCAGGGAGGTGTGAAGGGGAGATGCTGGCAGGGGAGAACAACACTGGGGTACAGTTTTTATACGAGGGACCACAGGGAAGGAACCTGGGGCTTTTCCTTGGATAAGAGATGAAAAACTAAAATCACTTCTGCTAGCTGTGCCATTTCAGAGGCTGAAACTATGCTGCAATGAAAGAACAGCCCCTAGAGTAGCATAAACCACAGCATGTGCTAGATCCTGCCTGCCTGCCCACCGGCAGCCTGCCTGCCGTAAATACATAGGGGCATTCAGGCATGGAGGAGAAAGGAGGGGGTCCAGCTATGTCCAAAGCTACTTTTGCAGCCTTGTAACATGAAAGACAAATAAATCTGCTTTTAAGGGAGCCTCCCATCCATCAACAGCCAACACACACACACACACACTGAGTTCAAGGCCAGAATAGACCACATGGTTGGATCTCCTGCCTAAAAAAGGGTGGCCAGTAAAATTTCTGTTTCCTGACCCCAATAACATGCCCCAAAAACAAGAGCACCCAAACTCTCCCCCTTAGCTCAGCAGTGGTCCTGTTTCTGCAGGAAAATAGACCATTTTCAAATCAAAACCTGGTAGTGTATAGGGCACTCTCCACATGCTCCCTGGAGCTGGCACTGACCTCAGGCCCCCAGTCAGATGGCCAGGGGGTCAGACAAACTACCTCAGCTCACGGAGGAGCAGAGTGTTGTGTAGACAACACGGTGGAAACAGGAAAGGCCAAAATGGCACTACAGCATCTCTGGGCTTCTGCACAACCAGCAACAAGGCAGCTCCACGGCTGCTGAAGCAGAGAAGCAGCACAACTGAACACATCCAGATTGCGCTGTCAATGAACAGCCTGCTCCAAAAGGAAGAGGGACGCATTGCAAACCAAGTCCAGCCCTAAAAGTCTATTTTTGATGTAGCAGGAGTACCCTCTAGTGGGAGAATGACTTGGAGAAAGCCTTTAAAATCATTACATAGATACACAAACGCAGGATTTTATATCTCCAAAAACGTGGACAGGGAGTGAGCACAAGACAGAAACAGAATGGGCTTGAAAGCAGAGGGAAATATAATATCATGGGCAAATAAAGACATAAAGCCTGATTATTGCTTATTGTGTTATTTTTTATTTTTCCAAGCAAGCCATCTACAAACATAGTCAAACATGCTATTTCAAGTATTTCCGTGCAGGGAGAGAGTTGGTTTGGAAACCAGATAGAAGTCTACTCATATTCATGAGGCCAAGACTGTTTAAATACCCAAAGGTCACAGAAAAGCCTACGGCCGAGTGTCTTAATCCTGCTTACTGCTTGAAAGCTTCTGGGTGTGGAAGTAGTCTCTGTACTCATGGCAGAAGCCCAACACGTTTCCTGAGGACATCAGAGCTGGTGAAGCCGTTTTGTTTTGGCTCGTGGATGAAAGATTTTGCTGTTAGAGGCGGGGGAAACTGGGCAAGGACTGATACGTTGAACATAAAGGATGCAGAGGATGCTGTAAACTGTATACAGATGGGATCAATATGCTCTCCCCAGTGACCCGCTCTAATATCACACTGACACCGCAGTGACAGGTGCAGTATTAGAACCTCAATAGAGTGGAATTATGTAGTACCTTCGGGGCCCTTCCCATGCAAAAGCCTATCTAACCTGAATGTTATATATAGATCCCTTCATCCACTATTGAAATGCACCTACCTCTACGGAGACCTTCCTGGTGTCTAAGCCTCCAACCCTTCGGATTTGGGCAAAGATATATACAGTTGGGGAGTCTGAGCTCTTTTGTTTTCAGATTAAAGATCTAAGCACTGTTTCCTGCAAAACAGCAATTGTAAAGGAGTGAGTGGATTTAAAGAAACATAGTCCACTTTTACAGCCAGGGATAGGAAGGAAACTAAAAAAATCCATGCCAGACTCAAGGTGATCTTTTCTGTAGAGATGTAGCCCAATTACACATCTCACAGAAATCTGTGCTGGTAGTCACGCAATCAAGGTGAAGCAGGAGTGAGAGTTGGGAGTGGGAATGCTTTGCAGATCAGTTTAGAAATGGTGGGAGAGGTGACAGACAGAGGAAAGTGGTGGGTTAAGCCCAGGATCCCTCCTGGGAGATGGCACAGTACCCCCAGTGCATAATGTGTCTTGTGCAACCCACAAGTTCCCTACTTTCTTCAAGCTCCGGTTACTCTCAGGAAATTTGGCTAGGGCCTGAGAGTCCTGGTTTCTATTTGTAAGTATCAAATTCTGCTTTGATCCCACCTTCAGTTCAAAGAGCCTACTGCCAAAGAGGGGATGCCCCCCAGAGCAGAGCTCACCGCCACCTTCCTGGGCCCGAGTCACTAGCCACCGGGCTGCTTCAGGCCACAGGGGCTTCCCAGCAAGGCACAACATGAAAATTATAGCAGCATAAAAAGATGCCAGTCCTAGGCACTGATTCCACCCTGGATCCTGCTTATTTCATTGGGAAGCCTCCCAGAAAAGATATTTACTCACCATACAGAAGGGAGGAGCCTGGCCCAAGGTGACTGGGCTGCAGAACTGGACCAGAGCCCAGACCTCTCCCAGAGGTTTTCCTCTACCAGAGGCAGAGGGAGGGAGGGAGGGAGGGTTTGGCTCTTTGGAGGGTTACTCTGCCTTCCAGAACAGAAGGCTGTGAATTCCCCATTTCCCACCCTGCATGCTCAGTTAAAGTGACAGATGACTGTATGTGTGCACGAGCCTCCATCACTGTAGAAAGGACAGCGTAGATGATTTCTTGGAGAGAAGGGAGAAGTTAAAAAAAAAAAAAAAAGAGGAGAGAAATTTGAAGTAAATGAGGAAAAAAAAGAGGAATAGATTCTCTATATACAGAATGTGCCACTGCAGAACCAGGGACATGCCTAGGGAAAGTTTAAAGGAAAAGCAAAGCTAAAAAAAAAAGAAAAAGAAAAAGGATCCTATTAAGATTAATGCTTTTTGGCTTTCCATCTCCCTCCAGCATGGCTCTTCCATTTCCATAAACCCATTATCCTCACTGCTGTTTCACTTAATTGGAAAATGTCTATTGCAACCTAGCATGTTCCAAGACAAACCTTGGATGTATATACAACAGCCACTTAAAAGCTTTCAAATACTTCAAATTTGCTCAACACAATTATGTTAACAAAAACCCTGTGGGACTTTTTTTTTTTTTTAACAAAACAAAAACACCAAAAAAACCCCCAAACCCACAATAGTCATAAAGCATGTATTCACAGGGCTAGAAACGCCATTACATTTATCCTGATTAGCATTCACTAAGCTTTTATGTGCACACACAGTTATTGCCAGGGTAGGGAAGAGGGGAGAGTAGGAAATGACAGTAAATGATTTGGCTGGTGAAGGTCAGGGAACTGAAACAAGGATATTAGTTTCACGACAGTGGCACAGCGACAGCACGCCAAACAGGGATGTCGTGCTCCAAGTTCCCTTTGAGCTGCACCCTCATGGGAAACCCCCGAGCTGTGCTGGGGAAGGGCAGGGGGGAACAGGGGAGCGTTAGGGGCAGTGAGCAGAGCTCCAAGGTGGCTGGTCAGGAGCCAGCTTGGAGGAAATGGGACTTCCTGGTGGTTCCTGCCAGTCCTACCACTCTAAGGAGATTAACTCCTTTGCCTCTACTCCTCTTGCTGTCTTCCTTCCTCCCGTCCCCACTGACACCTCACAGAGTAGCACTGCTTTGAGGTCACCGAGGCATCAAGACATGCC
This sequence comes from Pluvialis apricaria, assembly GCA_017639485.1. NCBI lineage: Eukaryota > Metazoa > Chordata > Aves > Charadriiformes > Charadriidae > Pluvialis > Pluvialis apricaria. Next base: position 7,532,140 of record CM030024.1, read on the forward strand.
ATGTGGATTCAGATGCTCACTGTGGGAGTTGGCTTGGCGCCGGGCACATCAGCCCACCAGGCAGGCTAGGACCTGGCTTTCGTCACTGGTTGGCTACAGGACAGCAGGAGTTCTGGGAAGCCGGACAGGAATCAGATAGAGTTTTCTACCCTGATAAGTGGTGGCTCTACTGGGTTTTAGCCGGTAAGGATCTCAGCAGAATATTTTGAAGTAGATTTGTATGCATGTATGCATGTAGCAAGTTTACAGGCTCCTTTAGAAGGTAATGGCTAATTTTTCTATTTTCACGTCCCAGCTAGTCTCATCTTGGTTGTATTATCTTGATAATGAGCAAACTCTGCTATTCTTGTTTTGTACAATAACCTCCACTCCACCATGCCACTACTGCATATCACTATTAAGACAGAATGACAAAGATTTCAGTGAGCTTTATAAAGCTCTTTGGGGATGAACCCCACTGTACTCCAGGTAAGTGCCAGCTCTGGCCCTGAGAGTCTGTGTTAGGGAACAAATCTCTCAAATATTTACTCTGCTCTCCTTTCCAGCACATCTAGGCTACCGTCCACAGACATTATTCTCCTGCTGACCTGTCTACTGTGTAATGATCACACCACTTCCAAATAGGAGATTTCCTTTTGCTATTTGTGCATCTGGCTCAGCCCTGCAACGCGTGTGAACAGAATGCCAGAAATGTTTCCCATCTGCAAGAAATGCAGGAAATCCCCTTGACAGCGTCCCTGAATGCATCAAGAGACCTGCCAGTGGTATTCCTGGCCCTGCACCTTTATCCTGCCTGTTATGTAAAGGGTAAAGAGCTGAACATGCCAGGATATTTATCAATCAAGTGTATCACAGCATCTTCTCCTCCAACCTTCTCCTTCATCTGCACCAAAAAACACCCCTCCTCGGACCTGCCTTTGCCTTTCTGGGGGAATCCTGAGAGCATGTAAACTACAACACAGGCTGAAACCGTTATCTGGCAGCAGCACACAGGCAGCAGTAACCAAGCTGCTTCCTGCAGAATGGTATTGCCTGTGCCAGGGTCGGGCTCTGTGTCCTCAGCTGGACATTTACTGAGATGGATAGCTGTTCCTTTGCCAGCGCTGTTTAACAGGCACTAATCTTGCATATAGAAAGTGCCTGTGTTCGTACGGAGCCTTACAACACATGGGGAACCTGGTTGCAAAAGCTCCTAAAGTCTTTTTGCAAGAAGAGTTGTCAGGCCCAATGAATGAAAGTGCAGCAACAGTGATGGAGATGGTGGTGAGCATCCAAAGCAGTACTGAGACTTTCAAGATGGGTCCTGTTGGGTTTGTGAGTGAAACAACCACATACCTTAGGCTCGTTGCATTGCAATTGAGTGAGAGGTCTGAGGTGGGGAGGTGGCTATCCACAGTCAGGGGGTACAGGCTGAACTGAGAATCCCTCTGCTGTAAGAGAACAAAGAATGAGAGGACTGTCAGAGGCAACTGTTGCCTTGGACTGACTATTTCCAAGGCAGCACAGTACCTAAAGTCCAGCTTTGTGTGGCACATCTGGCAGCTAGAGCTGAAAACACAAGTCTGTGCTTAAGTCAAAGTGTGAGGGGGCATGCAGTCCTAAAGCAGGTTGTGGAGCATTAGCAAGATCTGAACACCAAAGGGGGAGGACTCCTGCTAGCCAGGCAAGAGAGAGCCAGCTCAGAGTGCTTCTAATAAACCAAAAAATTATTACACAGTGGGAGAGAAATTTAGCATGTTTTCCTGACAATTACAATTTGACTCCAATGGTCCCACACCAGTTCTGTCTCTGTTGCCTCTTCAATAAAGACATCAAATCAAACGTTGAAGCTGCTTTTTCAACTTACGATGTGATGCCATTGTTCATGCTGCTGGCTGCTTTAGATGCAAGCGTTACTGAAAGCCCTGATAACTCACCTGTAAAAGAAACAAGGCTCTTAAAAGAGGCGCGCTTCTGCTGTGGAGTGAGAAGGGGCCATGGAAAAACCAAAACATTTTGCAAAAGCAACCAAGAGCTGCAATATATGAAACAAGGATGTATGCCTTAGAGGACACAGACTTAGTAGTACAGTCCCAACTTCCATTCAGCCACAGCTATATGATCTTTTTTCTCCAGCTGTATTCTTGGCTAACACTGAGGCCTGATATGGCTGATAGAAAGATCTGCTCAGTGCCCAGTTAAGAAAACACTCCTCTGACTTCTACAGAGACTGCAGAGCCACGCTTCATGCGGGAAACCCACAATTAGTGAGCAGCCTGTTCTTCTGTGCCAATGGAAAGCACACGCGAGGTTATGGAAGGTACAGACCAAATGTAGTACAACAGAGATTGCAATACCATAACATCTTTCCCCTCCTCAAGCATGAGATGTTGGCTACAGCCTCCCCCAGACAATCAAGACACTGGAAAAAGTCACTTTTGGTTTATTGGTAATTCAGGGAGGGAAGAAGAGGCTAAGTTGTCTCAGTGACTACCCAAAAGCCAGGCAGGGAGATGTACAGAAGAGCAGCAAATCAGGAGAAGACAAATAGAAATATCTCCCCACAATTCACAAATTCACTGTTTCCTTCTCCCTACCCTGAAGTTCTGCTTAATCCAAGCGCCAAATTTATTGCTTAGCACAGATGTCCAGACAGTGCAATTTATTGTTTCAAGACAGAGGCCAGAGATGATAGGTCACTATACCTAGGTTGTTTTTTTTTAAGTGCCAAGACAAAGGGTTATGATATGGTCATGCTGGGAGCATGAGGAATGAGCAGGAAGAAACAGCAATTTTGGAACACAACCAGAGAAAGCAGCAACTTAACTGACATCTGATTTTGTAGCATAAATGTTTTGCAGGGCTTTGGACTACATAAGCAACTAATTTCCTAGCTAGCTCTAACTCATAGTCATACCTTATCTTCTGCTAGTTTCAAAATCACCGGCCTATCTAACTGGCTTTCAAACATCTACTGTTCCAGATACAAACATAACTGTGTTTTTTTTAAAGGCCAGCACTACATTTTTCTGAGGGAGAGACCACGTGCATGACCCCAAAACAACTGGGGAGTTTGAGAGTCCTGTAAGAGCAGAGGAAATTGAGGGCTGATCTGCCTTGCTGCTGCATAGTGCAGCATGTCTATGGCATGTGAACGACCAAACAGTTGTGTTAACTCAGCACTTGTGTTATCTCAGCTTTTTTGCACTGCTTGCTCTAATCCTCCTGGCCCATCACACTGACAGAACAGCAACTCCGCTATCTATTGCCCTAGGGCTGTTCTTCCCTTCCCTACCCTCCTCTGGGTCCAAACACGATTTCCCAACATGATTTCCTCCTTTCCCATCACAAGAAGAAAAAAAAAAGCTTCTTCACTTTCTCCTCTAATGGAGCCTGCACTTGATGAAGCAGCACCGTTATTAGGGGAATGGACTGTTAACAGCATTTGGGCATTTCTTAGTAATGAGGGCAGTGAGATGGAAGGGGGGGAAGTAATCAAAATACATGTACCAGATGGGCTATTTCAGACACATTTTTCTCCCTTAGCACCTGTGAAGGGCACTGGCTTTCAGCAGGGACACTTTTTGTAATGAAGTTAAACCCACAGAGCATGGTGGGACAATTTGTATCTGCTCACAGGCAGGAGGAGGGAAGGAAAAGCACTGTCTTCAGAGGAGCTTTCTGGCGCTAAAGGGATTCTGCCCTGGCTAGGCCCAGGGGAGGGGGCTGAGAGCCCCATTTCTCTACCTGTTCCCACTACAAGCAGAGGTTGATTCAGTCTCCACAAGCTTGTCGATCCTTTCTCTGTTACGGAGCAACAATAAAGGGGGACAGGGAACAGATGGAAAAGCTCGAGGCAGCTACAATGACACAGAGTCGTACTGTGTCTCAGGCGGAGAAGCCAAAACACGTATGCAGCCTAACACCATAGTGTTAACTGCTGCGTTAGCTCAAGTCTCACCGTTCCCTCAGACTCTGCAGTGGTGAATGAAACACATCCCTAGGACAGAACAGGGAACAACCCTCCTTCGCTTCAGAGAGGCTCAAAAGTGCCAAACGCAGACCAGAGTGAACCCCTCTCTAGGTCTCTAGAAGTCCATACACTGCTGTGGCAAAGCCATGGCTCCAACCATTTGGGGGGGATTGCCTGCTCTGTGAAGGAGCTGCTTAAGGAAGTTGCTTCAGACGGGGAGAAAGGATGTCAGAACAGCACTGTGTGCCTCTGCATACGGAGAGGTTTTGCAAAAATATGTTTGCAAAAGGATGGAAAGGTAAGTCTTGGGTGTGAGATGCTGGGCTAGGGGCTAGGAGAGTGAAGTGTGTTTCACCACTGAATCAGTGCATCTTTGGGTAAACCAGACAATTCAGCCAGGGGCCACGACATAAACCAGACTCCAGTAAAATCAACAGTATCTACATCAGTGCTGGGCACCATAGTACAGTATGTGTCTGCTGCAGAGATGAGGAAACTTCACGGGTAGCTTTAGTGCAACTGCAAGGACTGAGGCAAGAACTGTAACAAGCACTGAAATGTAGAATTTTTCCCAGCCAACCTGAAAGTTTTTATACCACAAGTTTCCAGCTTTCCATTACTTGTTGAATGGAGTGCATCTTCAGCCTTGAAAAGGAACAGCTATAATTTCAACACATGTTGCTGAGAGCAGAGCATAATAAGATGGTAATCCTACCATTAGCATATGAGCTTTATTTACCCAGCTGTTACCTGCAGATATGACAAGTAACTAAGGGGCACAGGGTGGAACAGGCAGAGCTCAGCGATGTCAACATGCAAAGATGTTCCATTATCTTTAAAGCTGACACAGTGAGGATGGAGCTTTAACATTTGTCTTCCGTACCGTGATGCAAAGACTCTCCCCCCTGCCCCAATCTGTTTGAAAACCATCTCACAGAAAACGGATGGTCTAAAGTAAAACAACAAAACCCAGCTATCAGTGTGCTATTTGTATCAAATAGGCAGCAGGAAATTGTGGGTAAAACCTGCCTAAGGCATTTGGCTTTGCAGGACAGCAAAAAAAAATACCAACTCTGCTTGCATTCAGAGGAGAAGGACCCGCAGCCACAGGACTGTCAGCAACACAACTGATCACCAGAGGACTGTTTTATTGCTCGGCTTGTTTTGCATTTATACAGTGATAAAGTAGCAGGAGTTCCTCAAGCAGGAAATGGTGGTATCAGCTCTACCTTTTTTTTAAAAGGGAATTTAAGGTGAGACTTGCGAAAAGGTTGGTGCTTGCTTTATTTATTTGTATCCCCTTTCTGGTCCTGTTTGCTTTCTAGTCAAGAACTCTGCTTCTTCAGTGTGCATTCAATATTAAATTGCCTCTTAATGTACTAACAGCCAGACTTCTCTTGAAGAATATGCTCCAGCATAGAGAATTCATAGCATTTGTCAAGGAGAAAAGGATTAAGTGAACAGGGACCCCAGCCAAGTTTTCTTGATTTTTTTTTTCCAGGTACCGGTAGATAAAAAAATTACAAAATTTCCTGGGTTATTTATTTATTTATTTTTCCTATGCCTACATAAGCACTCTTTTTGTTGACAGAAACATCTCAAGCTCTCATGTCAGCCACCCCCATCACAAGCAGGATTTATCCAAGGTCACAGAGTCACTAGCAGGGAAGGAAATCAGGCTCCATCTCCCAGATTTCAGCCTTATAAGTCTGGCAGTGGCAAGATTCTTTCTGATCAAGGGCTTCGACCCTGGAATTTAGTTGGAAGCACATTCCCCAGGGAAAGCGCTTCACCAAGGGAGCCGGCACAAGCACTGGAATGCAGTGTTTCACTGCCTACAGGACCTCTAGTGATGAGCCACGCAAAGACATTTCTCATCACTGAGGAAAGGAAGAACCTCGCCATGGTTTCTGATAGGGAAGGGAACTATCTTCCAAGCCTACAAGGACTGTCATCCCCAGGTTCACCTTGAGATAAAGGGGATATGTCCCTCCCTGTATTTCAGAGATAGCAGTTGGAAAAAGCTGCCTTTAAACTAAGTTTTTAGACACACTTGAGCAGCATCCATGGGGAGGGAGAATGTGCAGATTCAGAAATATGACACATCCTTTGCAATCACTCTTCATGGCCTTGACGCCTTAAAACACCACAGGCTCCAGCAGCGTTTCATAGACGGTTCAATTGCTCTTATGTAGCACTCTGCCGCCCACCTCCTGAGTTATGGAGGGGCTCAGCTATATTTCTAATGAGAGCCGCATTAGCCAGCGGAGTGAACATGGCTATAAGGATCTACATTAATGCCACTTATTGCTCCAGAGGTTTAGAACCTCAGGCTGAGGGCAGGAGAGGGTGAATCCCCTTCTAAAACCAGTCCTGAAGGAAAAGATCTGGCCAGTTAAATCCCGAATATCGAAACAGAACTGGAGGAAGGACCTCTTTGCTCTGCAAAGGATGTGGTGGAGGCCTTTTGCAATGCTCCTGCTTCCCATCCATCCACAGGGTGAGTGAGAAAGGTTACCTGAAGGGCTGCAGCCCCAAGTCTGGAGAGGGAGGAGGATTGTTATTATTAAGACAAAATTCCTGTTTAAAGCACGCTGCCTCTCTGAACTAGGTCCCTCTTTTTTATCTAGGGTCTTCTGCCCTCTGACAGGACAAAAAAATTGAGAGGGCTCGGTTTGGAAATCCTAAAACTGCCTGCACAGAAAAATGGGATTGTAAAAGTCCAGATACCTTTAATCTCCCAAGCGTCATGAGGCTGCCCCTCAAGCAGGACAACAGCTAATCCTAGGTATGAATCCCCCTTCCCACTGATCAAACAACACTGTAGCAAAAGCCTTCCCATTCCTATTCTCAGAGTAAGGAAAGCTTTAATCCTGTTTTAAAAGCCTCAAGGCAGCCTGACTTCCCACCCAGCTTCTCCAGCAGCAAGGTGAATTCCAAGTGCTTTTAACTCCATTGCACTGTAAACATGCGAGCACTAAACAGTCCTCAGAAGCACATTTCTGAGTAAGCCTTAGGGACCTTGGGCAAAGTAAATAAAGTGGCAGAAAGCCTTTCTAGAGGTTTCATAGCCTCTAATTTCCTCACCCAATAGTCACAAGTACAGCAGCTGTCACTTAAGGCTCCCAGCAATTCACACATCCCAATCCAGCTCTTGCTGTTCAGTGTTTGCGAAACACTCAAAGCCATCTCCTCAACTGTCTCCAGAGTAAATAAAGTTCAAGGCAGTATGACAAGAAAATTAAAGACTGTAAAGTCTTGAGAAGCAGTTGTAAGGTAAACTGTCTTGCCCCGTGCAAGGTGCATTAACTTACAGCCCCTTGTAAGTCATTTCTCTCTGCCTGGAGTATTTGCTCAGAAGAGCTAGCTGCTCTCCCGGATACTCCAGAAAGACACCCAGCTGAACAAGTCGAAGTGGATACTGCTACCCTGACAGGTGGGCACTCAAAGGACAGAGCACTCGAGCGCCTGTTAATGGGATTTCTCCAGCCCAGAGAGAAGGAAAGCAGAGGTGGCTCCAAGATGACTGCTGGAATGAAGGTCTGGAGAGATGCTTAACAGGTGGGATGTGTTTGGGAAGGAGGACCGTTTGTACAGGAGGGACTCCAGATGAGTGGAGGAGCAATGCAAAAACCTGCAAGCTCAGAAATGGAGGAAGAGCATTAGCACAGAGACAAGGTCTTGTTATACAGCAGGAGTAAAAATGGGAAGAGGACTACAAGGTTCTAGGAAATAAACGAACAACTTATAACAGGAGGGCAAACACAGGGGAAGTACAAAGGAAACGAACAGCACAGCTAGAGAAGGGCCAGTGCTGCGTTTAGACAGGGACCTTAGGCCTACCACACGCGCTCATGATAAACAGAGAGAGAGCTGCGACAAAAGCATGAACAAGCCCATGACAGATGTGACCTCAACATGAGAAAAGATCCATCTATCCATCAGGTTTGATGACAGAAACTAAATGCAGTATGTTTAGGAACAAAACTAAGAAGCAAAAGTAGGAGTATGTCAAAGATAGTAGGTGAAGAGGACAGATAGGACAGAGGATGAACACCGGAGACTTTCATTTGACTCGATGTCATCTTGGGGAGAAAATTAAGGAAGTTCTCTAGGTGGTAGGAGGCTGCTGGTAAATTTTTAATCCAAAAGGAGAAACTCGAAGGTATTCCTGGGTAAGAGTGCCAGATTTCCATGATCTTGGGCTGGAGTCAGGGAGTCAAATTTGCTTTTCAGGAGATCTAACCTGCTATTCTGTACAGCACTCTTCCTTTGGGAAAAAAAAAAAAAAAGTTCAGATGGAGACGATAAAAGATGAGAAGTTAAGTGTAGGCAAGGAACCAAAGGAAAAAGACTACAAGGTGTGCAGTGCTGTAAGGGGAGTGGCCATGCTCGAGGCAGGCAACCTGTCTTCTGTCCTGACTTCTGTCAGGAGTCCTGCGATTCACAGGGATTAAAAGAAAAAAGATTGTTCTTTGGTGCCAGAGGTGTTGCATTTCAGATGTCACAATAACGCAAAGAGGGCAGAAACAATAGGGTGACCTTGAACACCCAAGACACAGAAATAAGATCAAACAGCCTAGAACAGAAGAGTTTTTGTCATGCATTTGCTGCCTGCAAATAACAGAGGATCTAGATGAGTTTGGAGTCTCAGTCCTTCCAAGACCAGCTAAATGATGTAACTGTGACAGGCGCAAGTGTGAGAGAGGTGATGCATTTCCAACAGAGAAAGAGCATCAGAGAAATCTCATCTCCCATAGTCCAGCTCAAAGCCACAATATGTAGGCACAGATGACCACCACAAGGATGTTCAACGGAACAGAAGGTTTAACAAATGGAGGTTGAGATTTGCAATATTTCCAGGTAGCTGCACACAGAGCCCCCAGCTCCTCCACTCTCTTCCCAGCAAGGTTGCCCAGAAGCTGTAAAGCTGCACTGGCACAGAACGAGGCCTGGCTTAACACACCTCCCCAGCAAACGGCCAAGAGGTTGAACTTGCTGTAACCTTGGCAAAAGAAATCTGCCTTTAATCATGTTTTGTGGATAAGCTTCTGGGCTCCTTCCCTGATACAGAGACATAGCAGAAAAAATTGCAGCCTAAAAGTTGAGCTTTTAAAGAAAAAAGCTTTCTCTGCTATATACATCATTACCCAACAATACAGAACAGCTACTTAGAGTATCTCTACGTTTGTTAAGAGACCTGATTTAAAAGCCAGCAGCTTTATCCATGGTGTAATGTATCAAGTGCAAGCTGAATTGACACTTATGCAAGTCAAAGCAAATGTTTTTAAGATGTGACAGCAGAGCCATTACCAGCTTCATATATTTCATTCTACTTTTGTGCACACAACCAAGCATATTATTGGCTTTTTATTTCCCCTCTTGTTTGCTTCAGGATTCTGATTAAAGCAAGGAAAAATTTAATGAACTGCCAGGTTGTGCTTATACCATTAGGTCCATCTATGAGAAATATTTATTGTTTTAGGAAATGGGAGAAAAGGGAAGCTGGAGCACTGGTGATACATCTCTTCCACTTAGAAAACAGAGAAAAAGCTTTTCAGATTCTTGCTAGCCAGAGCTCTGATTCGTGAGAGGCTGAAGTTGGCTCGGCATCAAAAGCTGTAATGGCTAGATGATACAGAGCCCTGGTCTGGTCTAAAGCTCCTGGATCTGTTCAGCTTTGTATTGAAAATGTTAATGATGATAACGGAATTTATGCTTGGTTAATGTCTCGTAATAAAATCCCACAGGCCTCTGCAACAGTACTTTTTTGCAGTCTCCCCTCTCCAGGTGCTGTTTGAGGTCACTGTACGTGACTGCATGGCCCCCTTAGCCTTAAGACTGAAGCACTGAGCCTCCTTTGGCATGAGCCAGTGGGGTTTTACTGCTAGCACTCCTAAAAAAAATGCTTGCTTTACCTGACATGAGCTGGCAGAAAGACAAGCAAGGTCCGACAGCCACAACCATCTGCAGTTCATAGTACAAACACAAGCATATTTGGGTGCAAGTGCTTGACCTGCTGGCGCTCCAGGGAAGAATCACAGAATCATAGAATGGTTTAGGTTGGAAGGGACCTTGCAGATCATCGAGTTCCAACCCCCCTGCCATCAAGTTCCAACTTCCCACGAGACCAGGTTGCCCAAAGCCCCATCCAGCCTGGCCTTAAACACCTCCAGGGATGGGGAAAGAAGAGAGCAGACAGTGCAGTAGTCCAACACCTAATGACATGATGTACCATGGCACTGCAGAACCGATCATGCCATGCTGGTACTACCAGGATCTTGTGGAGTGCTGTGCTGAGGCTCTGAAGAGGGCTCACCCAAGGGCCAGGGGCTCCCAGCAGGCACCTGGCAATGCCAGAGCAATGCGCTCCATCTCCAAGAGCACAGTCGCAGGGAGTCACAACTGACTGCGAAAGGCAGGACCAGCAGATACTGTCCCAAGAAGTCCCACTATGCAAAGGTATCCAGTATGATACAAGACAGAGTGAGACGCCAGGCAGCATGCCAAAGGCTTGTGTCAGCACAGAGTCACTACTGTGTCACTTTGCTGACTTGGCTGCGTGACTGCTTTATTTGTACCCAGATCCAGAGTAACTCTGTGAAGTTACAACCTGAAAGACCTGTCCTCTAGAGAACTTAGCTAAGCAGAAGTGGGGCACATGCACATCTTCTCATTACCAGATATGAAATGAAGCAGAGAAGGGAGGCACATTGTTTCTAGACTTGCTTGGGATAACAAGACACTCTGGGGTAGCTAGGGTACTTTTCCAACCATTCTAAAATGAGAACCTGCACAGTTTCACTGCATCTTAAAGCTGGATGCAGTCTAAAACCTGAATAGCCACAATTAACGTAACCAGCTCAAGGGCAGACAAAACCTAACCTTCACTACGGGAGCACGTTGTCTTCCCTTTTCATTTTGTAGGGCACAGAGCACAATAGGAGCTGGTCTCCAATGGAGCTGGTAGACACCAGCACATGAAGTTTCTGCTGTTCAAGCTTCCACAGAGGTGAGGGGAGAGTCACAGCTGAGGTTACAGCACACAATGCCCCATCCGCATGTCCAGGGCAGGTACAGAGCTGAATGAGTAATGGACAGGGGGGAGAAGACAAGGTGATTTATTTAAGAGGCTTCTAAATCAGTTCAGTGAGATGGCTGACCTTCTGACAGTGACTTAATCAGCACAAAACATTTTCTTGATTTGTCACCAGGGAATGGCAAAATATTCTCGGAAGAGCTTCATCTTTTATCTTAAGAACTATTTACATCAATGAGGTTAAGACACAGCCTTAACCACACATACAGCATAACCTTTGGAGCACAATCAGATTTGCTGTTCTTAAGAAACGCTATCTGGGAACATAGTCTTTCTTGTCTTGACTTGTAACTACTTATCCACAAAAGAAAAAGCTCTGTGTTGCATCATTTTTATTCATGAAGATAAATCCATTGTGTATTATTCTAACGATCTCTTAAGTCTGCAGTTTGTACCATTTTATAGCACTAAAAGTTGGAGATGCAGTAAGCCATGTATTTAAGGCTGGTAACTTAATGGGAATGGCATTAACTACTATTTCAGATTTTTAGTTATGTCCCCCTCCCCATCCTTTGTAATTACATTGTTACTTTACAGCAGCATCAGCAATTTTATTGATATGCTTTTAGCACAGGCCACTAGCAGAGGACGTGTGCTGGAGCATGTTATGGACTCCAGAGTAAATTTTATCTCCTACTCTTTTTAAAAAAGTATGACAGAATTACCACCTCTCCCCCACCCTTAAAAATCTGCATGCATTGGCAAGGCCTGCTTCACAGGCGTTTTTAGCTAGTCATCTTATAAAAGATGTAAGATCACTTTTGGCCCCCAAATCAGAACTCATGTTGTTCTAATAGATAATATCCTCTAATAAGCCTGGCTTTCCTATTTCTCTTGTAACTTTTTGGGGTGAGGGGACCGGGAGAAATCTGCAGTCCTGTTACAATCAAGTCTGATTCATGATGGAAGTCCTTTTGAATAGCAAAACAGAAGTAAAGAAAGATTTAACAAAAATATCATTGTGATTCTTCACTTATTTCTGACCTGGGTGATACTGGCCTGTGAACCTTGAAATGGCCCATGCTCACTCGCCCGGGTGTGCGGGAGCGCCTGGCTCCGTGGGACCCCACGTGAGCATCCCTCCCTGCGGCCAGGACTCTTACCAAGGACACACCATGCCCACAAACAGCCAGCTGGTATCAGCACTCCTGCCCTGCTAATCTACCTTCTCAGCCTTAGGAGGCTGTCTTATAAACCAAATAATTCCACATTTGGCAGTGTCCAAACAGCATGTACCTTCATTACAGAATTTTCTGTACATCCCCACAGCTGCTGGGGAGAACGAACATTGTCTTGTATCAGCCTTTTATATGACTGGCAATGGATTTGGGGAGTTGTATCCACTATTCCATTGTGCACTTTGTCCTGTACACATGCACCAGGAGAAGACAAAAGGTCTAGCACAGAGCTTATCAGCACATGGCAGGCATTTTAAGCCATCTAGCAAAGAAAAAAAAACATGTTGTGCATGTAAGAGGAGGAAATCCCTAATTGGAAACACAATTGTCTTGTAAGAAAGACTCCAAAATCAACAGCCACTCCAATTTATATGGTGTTTTATCAAGCCAAATAGCCCCCAAGAGCTTTGCAAGATGAGACTCTAATAAGGCTTATAAAACTAGCCCTCTATAATAGAGGCTAGGGCGGGGGGGAGCAGTAAAAGGCCTTTAAGCATGTGAATTGTAACAGAAATGTAAGCCTGTCAAATCTTCAGCTAATAGAGGCTGGAGGAAGCTCAGAGGGGCTCTGCAGTAGTTTCAAGTGCAGAGGTTCATGGGAAACAGGTAGAGCAGCTGGGATCCAGCCACCCGGACTGGGCAGCTGGGGCAGGCTCTGATATGGAACCGGGCACCACTCTCAGCTCTGTGACATTCACTTCTGGATCAGAGCCACATGTGGGGGGCACACTCTCAGTTCATAGAGCACAACTTTGGTGGATCCACTCAGAAGACACCCCCCCAAGTGGAGAGTGAAGGTCTCCTGTCTCACCAACACCAGAGTTCCCCATGGTTTCTAAAAGGAAGCTGTGTGCTTTCATCCTAGCTACGAAGACATTTGACAGAAGAACGCAATTTTAAGGCTTTTTTATTTCCTCTTTCCCCCTCCATCCACATAAGGAGAGAGAGGTTGAAGCAAAAAGAGAGGGGACATGAAATGTGCATGTAACGTCATCCCCAGGAGTACATCCTTTGAGTACCATCACTCGATCATCACTGTCCTACCCAAGTGATAATACACAAGTCAAGGCAAGCAAAACCAGACTGCATACAAGTCACACTTCACTGCACAGTTCTGCAAACTGCACTAAAAAACCCTCAGAGGAAAGAACCGTTGCACAACTAGTTTCAAGTCTATTTTGAGTTGAACACTGGGGTTGTCAATACCTTGTTTCTGGCAGTTCTACAGTGGTTTAAAAAGACATAAATTAGCCATGGAAAACCCAAGGCATAAACTTGTTGCAGAAATGTATGTTTCCTTCCTTTTGCAACAAAGACAGCAAGTGCTTTAATTGGGTGTACATTTTCTGGTTGATGCTATTTTGTGAGTAAGTCTATAATGACAGATATGTGCTGTGGGGTGCTGATTCAAGACGGATATACCCTGCCCTGCTGTGAAGGTGGAAAGCTGCACATAGCCTGTTTTTTAACCAACACAGGCACGTCTACCAGTGAGCTAACAGATTAACTAAGGCTGTCACTAGTTTCAATGTCTTTAAGATCATCTTGCTGAAATCTGGGGAAAAAACAACCCTGTTTTACCATTTTCTTAGATTTTGAAGTAGTACATGAAAATCATTGTGGTTCCAAGGCTACAAAGCATGTCCATCCATAGGGAAGCATGCGTAATTTAGGAACCACGTCAGCACCTTGAGTGCATCAACAGGCTCTGCAATCTTCCCCACACACCCCTTTAGGACTCCACCACAGCTCACAACTGACCTCCAAACCCTGGCAGAGACTATGGCCAACCTATAGAGGCAGCTTGTTGCCCTGCAGGCTTCTGCAACACACCCCTGCTCTCCTTTCTCCAAGCCACCTCATTTTAGCCAGGGAAGAGAGATGAGCTTTCTGCAGAAGTTCTCCAGGCAATCGCAAATGTCCTGCTCCTGACATAGCATTGACCTGGCACCACCTCTCCCCACCTGCAGGAGACCAGGAAGACTGTCTGTACTGGGACAAGCAGCTCAACGCGCAGAGGGACTGCTGTGAGTACGTGTCTTCCCCCAATGCCATGACAGACCCATGGCCAACGACCAGAAGATATAGCACCTGATTAGCCAAAGGACAGCATTACACACACTCTTCAGCAAGTGTCTGTGCCTGGCCATGTACCTTCCTGATCCCGGCTGACCTGCTGGCTTAACTTCCCAGCTTGACATCAAGACCTGCCTTGGCACTATGGACTTGGCTAGTGATTTCTGAGCCGTGGCTGACCCTGGTTGTCGTCACCGGACCTGCTCTGCTCTTCTTGCTGAGGTACTGTGGGACTGCACTGCTTCTCGGCAAGGCCATAGCCTCTACTTGCCCTGCTGTCACCCTTGGCTCCATGCTCATTCTCCCTTGCCTGCTCCCTGACAACGTGAGCCTGCAATTATGCCTGGAGTTAGTATCCCCAGTGCCACAGAGGAACAGAAGCAGGCAGACAGGCAAGTAACTGGCCTAAATAGGAGAGTAGCTTCCTCTGAAAAATACAACTCAGGTATGACTAATGCGCCAGAAAGCTCATGTCTCAAGTAATCCCCTGCTCAAGGCTTTATCAATAATGCAAAATTGGATTGTGGAATACAAACCCCCTGAAACTTAATAAAAGAACTAGCTTAAGCGCCACATTAACATCATTGAAATTGATGAGTAAAGAAGGACAGCTTCAAACAAATTACACCTCAGAGCCAGATAAGACCTATCTCCAGGAGACTGGATGAAAGACAAGGAGCTCAGAGTAGCTGTTCTCACATCCAAATTGAAGAGCCTCTGAGCAGAAGACAATGGGTGTAAGAATTAAACACACTTTTCAACCAGATTCTTCAGAACTGAAGGGTTATAAATTGAGGGGATGGTCTGTCTAATGCTATTTTAGACATTCCAGTACTCGGCAAAAATTCATCCAAACATGGGTGTGGGGATGTTGGTACTATGCTTGCATTGTGAGTCACCCAAAGAGCCACAAGTCTGGGTGTCTTACACCCAGCTCAGTTTCCCCTCACATCTGTAGATGCTGAAGTCTTTCTGCCCAAATGCCCCATGACTGTCCCGGCACAGGCATGTGCTGCAGGCAGTGCCGGGTCAGCAGCAGCCCAGCACACTCACCACAGACAGCTTCATTTGGCCCTGGAACAGGCAACACTGCTGCAGGAGAACAGACTCTGAGGGAAATGGGACAAAATCAGGGGACAAAATCTGCAGCGTACAGAAAGGAAACTTCAGAGGCAGGAGACACATGGGCTGAGAGAACGGGGCATGTACACTGGGTATAGGTCAAACTGGAAGACGAACCTACGAAAAGCTGAGATTCTTAAATGAACACACACAATTAATTTATGCAGATGTGCAAGTAGTCAACTGCAGAGGTAAAGCATGCATACCACACCCCAAGACCTGCCAACCAAAATCCCAGTTTCTCAGGCTTATGGATGGAGCCTGAGCGATCCATATCCTGATCTGGATCCTGATCCTGATCTTTGGATTAAGGCTGTGCTGGATTCTCTGTTAACATGTCTGTGAGAGGCTTCTTCAGTGAAAACCACTTCCCCGGCTAGCTGAAGACCAGGGCTGGCGTTTGGGTTGCATGTCCCTCACAGGATCCACCCTGCACCATGCCTCCAACTCACAGAGCCTCTTCTGAAGTTGTCCTCAGAAGTGTCCTCAGAAGATAGTGAAGGGATCAGCACTTCACATCACATCAGTTCCACCCACCCTGCATTCAGTACCCACAACACGCGAGCAGCAGGCTCCAACAGTGCAAGCAGAGCACCATAGGAGCCTGTCAGGAGGAATTAGCCCCATATGTCTCCCCCAGCACTAGCACAAGCTAACAGGATAGCACAGACAAGCCCAGCAGTTCTTAAGAACACTTCACATGTTGCAATCCAGGGTGAGAACAATCTAGTCTGGAGCCAGGCTCCAATCCAGCTCTGAGTACCAACTGCAGGGGGATAGCTGAAATTTGAATAACACAATTTCGATATCCTCACAGAGGTAAATGCGTTCAGTTGCCTCAAGGCCTCTGTGATCATTAATTATTAACTTAATGTCTATCTTCCCTGAGGTATCCATTATCCTGTGTATTAATGGGCCTTCCAATAAGGCAGGGGGTAAACAGCTTGCAGATTACCTGATAGTATTAATGAAAATTTGCAAATTGATTGGGTTGGATTAGAAAGTGCTTGGCAGTTAACTCATCTCAGGATCTGGAAAAACAGCGGTGTACAATGAAATATGTTTTCTTTCTTCTCAGCTTTGTCTGCTCAGAAAAGAGGAGCCAGGCACGGCAGTGCTGGCTGTTCTTTTGGATGCTTCTCTTTCCTGTCTCCCATCCAAAGTGTAATTGAGGAAAGCCTCAGGCAGAAAACCCAGTTGTATCAAGAGGTAACATTAATGCTGCCATGTTCTAAACACCCCTTCACAAAAGTTAAGTCAATCTTATCCCTAAGACCCGGATATTTTCTCCAGGCTTCCATATTTTCACTGCCAAGCTATGGGATAGGCCTGAGGGGTCAGATTCACAAAAGGATTTCAGTGAACAAACCCAAATCCAGTCGAAGACTGAGATCCTCAGAGCTGCCTCCCTTATCCTTTAAATACCTCCAGATCCACAAATACAGAGTGAGGTAAGGGCAACAGGCTGGGTGTACAGACATTTACAATTTGCACTTTCTTCTTGCATAAGCTGCTGCTCATCTTATTTTCAGATTCCCAGAAAGCTGCTTTTATAACCCTCTGAAACATCTCATTTAACCGAAGGAGTATTTGTTCATTAGCATTACTTGCAGCAGGATGTACATGTCAGCGTGGGAGTTCAATCCCTGAGGATATGACAAGACAATTCATACCGCAACACCCAGACTTTAGATGCTTCTGTTTCGAGTTCACAGCTCAGCTCTCACCCCAGTTCCACTGGCTGCCACCTCCACCCTGGTCAAAATATCACGGTCAATTTGCAAGCAGGACAACCACATCTGCAGGCTGTTCAAGATAAGACCGACCAATATTGAAAGCAAGCATCTCCTCCTTCAAAAGATAAGGCAAGCCTGAGCGGATTACCATGACTATTTTTCATCCAGAATACCATATGCTTTCAATAGCCTCATGCACAACAAGCAGCAGTCATGTTTCCAATCTGCCACGCACTTTGCTGGGCCCCTCGTGCTCCAAGAGAGATCTGTATTCTCTGATTCTATCTGAATGTCAGCGAGTGATTTAAAGTGAGACCAAGTAACAGTCTTTTCTTGATTGAGTTCTGGATATGTTGCAGTTTGCTGTTTAGTCAGGTAGCATCTGTTCTTCAAGCAGAGGAATGCAATACTGCTCTTTCACGTAAATTTATGGAAGAAGTTATGATTTTATCCTATATCCTAATAAGGATTCAAACTCAGTTTTTAAAGGGAGAACCTTGTTTGTGCTGGAGTTTTGTGCCTGTTATTTTATCATAATTTAAAATCAAACTAGTCAGACACTAAATTATTTCCCGCTGAGAAATGTGCAAAAGCTCCCTTTATTCCTATATCCTCTTTACCGCTGGCATCTTGTATTTATAGAGTGTAGATGGAGAACTTAACATCCATGTTTTCTCCTTTTAAAGTCTCTCCTTTGATCTAGTCATCCATCCAGGAGATTGCTTTGATCCTTGCAGTTTTGCTAATTCCAAATATGCAATTATGCTTATCTAGTCCTGGAGGATCTGAATGTTTCAAGCTGTCCCTCATACACTGCTGGTTTACCAATACACCACAGCTCTAATAAAAAACAACTTGTTCTTGCCCAGAGCACTACAGGCTACAGACTGCTCATCTGCCATCCTGAAAAACCCAGGAGAGCGTGTTTCTCCTTGCCAGGCCACGTGACAGGATGACAGGTCTCCTTACGGGAAGCAGGATGGAGAACAGGCTGACCTACTGCCTGTGATAGAAGGGCATCTCATCGTGCCGAAAAGTGAGGTTGGTGAGCAAGTGGAAGAGTCCAGAAAGAAATGGTCACAGTGAAGAATGGGCTTCTGGGCTCTCAGACAGCTGCACTGGCTGGAAGCCTGTTAGGTCACCCGGTCATGCTGTCTTTCCCTCTCTCTTCCATCACTTTTCAGTAATTCAAAATTCATTGCTCACTGGCACAGCATTTGATGCCAGGAACCAAGGGGTATGTGAAAAACTGTTCATCATGGTCCATGAAGGAACCGACGTTAGTATGGAAGGCAGCAAAAATGGCACGGGAAGCAGTTCTCCAAAAAGGCAACCATATTCCCCCTCTCATCAACCACAAGGAGAGTGGGCTGAGACTCTGATTTCAGGCCTGTTCGTTGCTTGTTTTTAAATATCTTCTCTCTTATAATATCATTACACCACATGAATGAAGGCTAGGGTTATCTAAAACTGCCTGATCTCTCCCCAGGGGAGTAGAGAGAGAGGCAGAAGAGGAGGAATGCCATTATTTCATGACGGGATCTGAAGTAGTAGGGGATTTCCTTTCAGGTTCCGGAGGATTGAAACAAATTGAGATGCATCATCGTAATGCTTCATTGCTCAGTATTTTGACACCACATTATTGCTTAGCACCTGAAACTGATCTAATGGAAGACGTGACCACAGCCATGCCTTCCTCTCTCCTACTAACTTCTTGTTTGCCTTTCCCCATTCTCATACTCAGAAAGAAATTCAAATCTTTTCTAACATGTTAAAGAGTGATAGGAAAAAAATAAAAAAGGAAGAAGATAAGACAATCTGAAGAGACAGCAAGTGGCCACAACTACGGTACAGCATTTAAATAATTTTGTTCTTACATGAGCCCAGAAAAGCCTGCTGGAGGTCCACATTTCTCCCATTCAAAGATAAGTGCAGGTTCCCTTCCCTCCCTATATAAAGGCTAGTATTTCTGTTCTCGCAAATTGAAGGTCAAAGTGGCAGTTTCTGTGCAAAAACTCCTACCAACAGCACAAGGAAGAAAAATCACCTACTATGGCTTAGCACCACCCTGGCACTACCGGCAGCTTTTCAAGTGGCAGATTACACATGGAAGGTAGGGAGCTGAGCTGCTAAATCACCCTCTTCTATCCAGCAACCCCGTCAGCAGCAAGGCAAAGCACATTTTTCATGCTTTGCTTCAAACACGACTGACAGCACCAGAGCAGCCCCAACAACACCTTGTATTTAATAAGTCAGTTGAAAGATTAAACAGGACTTCAGTTTGCCGGTCTGCCCTAATGAGAACTACTTTTCAGGAGCTCTCAGTAGTTCAAACAGGTACGTGACTGAGGTTCAGCGTCTGCCCTCGCAGAGTGAATCCTGATGTGACGAGGGAGTGCAAAAAAGAGGCTTGCAGCTGGGAGAAGACAACTGTTTACGTGATGCTCTGTGCACAATCCTGTTACACTGCTCAGTGAAAACCCTTCCAGGAAAGTTGTAGCAGTGGAAAATGAAACTAGGTGCCTGGTGCTGGAGCTTTTAGGAAGCTGGCTTTCCCTGCCACACTGCAAAGCTGTCATGCAGGCAGAGTTTGCTTCCTGCAGAACTTCAGTGGCCACCATTACCTGAAATTTCAGGCAGGGCCACTGAAATCTCTCAGCAGAGTTGTGTTTTGCACACTGACTCACTGCTTCAAAGTTACAGCCTTCTGAACCAGCTTTTCCAAGCTGAATTACTGGCCCGATATTTGATAAATCTCAGTGAACTCTCTTTCTTTCTAAGGGAGAACCTCTAAAATTCATTCTTCTTTGTATTACAGAAATTCCCACTGAGTCCTCCTCCAGAAAAGCTTAACACTGTTTATGCTGCAACAGATCTTCCTGCCCCAAGAGATTTTAGAGTATCAGTCCTGGATACAAGATATGCCTGTTGCATGTTTCTCAGCTTTACATATCAGTGTTTTGCCTGAAAGAGGCAGGTTAATCATAAGTTCGATTGTAAATTCAGCAGGGGAGGAATGGTGTAAGTTTAAGATACCAAAACCATTAAGCACTTAGAAAAAATTTTTGATAATGTTTTAAAAACCAGACCTGGTAACAAAGTTACACTTTTTGTGACTGCCAGTTCAGAAATTCGTACTATTGTCCCACTACTTGTACCTTCAGTTTCAAAAATATTTGTTCTAATGTAACACCTGGCCTCACTAGGTGAGAGCAGATATATTCCAAACTGTTTGCTAAAAAGTAGTTCCACCTTACTGTGAAGAAAGATGACTCACTAGATGATTCTACAGATATTGAACTGAAACATATTTAAAACTTGGAATTACAGTACCTCACTTTTCTGTCCTCGAAACATTTGCCTGCACAGGTGGTGCACCTTTGGTGGTATGGGGTGAAAACGGAGGGAAAATGGGAGTATAGAGAGATCATGCATCTTGGAAAGAAAAGACAAAGGAAAAGAACGGGAAAAATACCACGGAATACAAATTGTTCAAATCTCGTTCCTTTGCATAGAATATAAACATCAGACGTAACTTTTAACACAGTCCCAACCAAACACAAGCACCTAACACTCCATCTGCACAAGCAGCAAACAATCCAAGCATATTTTGGATGATAGATGTAGGACTGGCACATATTTATCACTTAACTATCTGGTGATTTGATCATCAGATAAGCAAGAAGACTGTTAAAAAGCATCTGCCTCACAGCGCAGAAATTTAGAAGCTCTCACTCTGGAAGTTGCCCAGATTCAAAACCTGCTGCATTTGATTTTCATGCCTGTTTTACCCTTAAAAGATAGATGGCTCAAAGTCATTTGACATTTGTACTAGAAAGCCAGAGCAAACAGACAAAGCTGGATAAGGGCTTCTCTGCTATGAGTGCTAACAAAGAAATGGACAAACATGTCAAGCCAAAAGCCCAAAGCTCTGGGAAGCATGTTCGGCAAGGCTGCAGCTCTTAATAGATCCAGAGAGAGAGGCTGTAACTGTTTCAATGTGGAGCGCAGCGCTAGCGGTGATGCTAATTATCATGGTGCGCAGGTGCAGTTGGCATTGGTTGTTTAAGACACCTCCTATGCTTGAGGGATGGCTCTGGAGGAAAAGGAAGGGATGGTAATAGAGGGAAAATTGGAAACTTGGCCTTCCACAGCATCTAACTGCCTTATGAAGATGTGACGTGATCTATACAGCCGCTGCATGCACAGTTATCCTCTTACCAAATCAGCAGCTTCCAAGCTTGATTAGACTGCAGAGCTGGATAGCATGGGGGTTATATTACAGATCGGAGACTTCTCACAGCTGTTTTAAAAATGCAGTCTGACCTCTGTTCTAAAGCACTTTAGGGAATCTTTGTCCCAGAGCTTGAGAAAAAGGTAGAGCTATAAATTAAAATTGCATTAGTAGTTTCTTTGGTGGTCTGCAGAGCAGGAAGGAGAGCAGCAGGGAATTTTTTTTGCATTTATAAAAGTTATAACCCAAAATTATATGCCGTGCTTTAGCATGGAAACACAGATCCACTAAAAAAGAAAAATAAAGTTTAAGCACTGTATTGCTCAACAGAGAGAAAATGGCATTACTGAGAGACCTAGTACATTAATTGCTGTTTCTAGCCTTCTCACAATCCTGTATGTCTTTATGATATCTACATAAAAGCATAAACCTCTCATTCTTTCTGAAATAACTCTATGCAGTTTCATATACATGAAAAGTACAAAATTTGGACACTTTTACTTGCAGTTGGCACTATTTCCAGGTGATTTCTTGTTAGCGCTTAGAGAACTTTAATCCAGTTTTAGCTAAAATCGAGTTATACTCCACACACTGGTTTTATACTTAAAAGGTAGTCTGAAATTAGTCCATAGACATACTATTTTATTGCTTTTGCACTGTATTTACTGTTTTAATGCTAGATTTTTTGATGGAACGTAGCAATCATTTAAACATTAAGAACAGTCATCTTGGGGACACAGTTGTCAGATTTAAGGATCAGAAATTATATAGGCAGCTATAAAAGGACAGGAAGTGAATAGATCAATATTATGAGGTCCAGTAATTCTTTGAAGTATTAAAATGAAATGGGAGAACTGTTTGCAAGAACAACTTGATGATTTAAGTTATGCAGCAACTCCAGAGCCAGGTAAGAAAGCAGCTAGCAACCTCTGTATGGTGTCCTGAAAGAGTTAAGGACATCTTTATCAAAAAGGATTTCGCTCTGAAGCAAGGGCAGGCTAAGTAGGACTTGCAGTACAATCCCATTCTGAAGGCTGGAAAACAGAAAGCCATGACAATTTCAGTGCACAGAACAGCACTGGCAGCAACTTCATCTGTAGGAGAGTCACCAGGGGAGCATTTATAGACAACAGATCTCTAACATTACACAACTCCTTTAGAGGGTCCTGTCAGCACCCTCCAGATCACTATTTACATGCAGAAAGTGAGCAAACCATCACTGAATTAACCTTCCGTTCCGTCACAGAGACAGTTAAGCATGATTATGAGCGAAGCCCTGAGTGCATAGTAACATACTGCTTTGTGATATCAGTCCTAAGAGAATCTGGCATTGTTTGGAACCATTTGGTCAATGACTTTTTGGTGCTCATTCCACATCCAGAGGAGAAAGGAACATTCCATCACATTAACTAGAACACGGGCTCCCTGTAAGGACGTGGGTGTTTGAAAGCAAGCCCAGGACGCAGCAACCCCACCCATTTGAAGATCTACTCAGAAGTCACATTAATTCAGGAAAAGGTACGCAGTTCACATGGCAATGCAGCAAGTCAGAGGAGACCAAAGCTCAGCTAAAAAAGCTACACGTAGGGTAGAACAACGTTTGGTATCCTGTTCCACTCTGAATTTCAACCAGATACATATAAGTGTCATTTATTGTGTGGGAAATGTGATCCAAGTCATGTCATTATTCATCCCATCTGACTCTAAGCATGCAGTACAGGTGAGTTAAACTCTTAATCAAAGATGACTCTATGCACTTCACTGGGATTTCAAAATTCAGTCTGTAGACGTAAGCATTTCAGACGGGTCCAAAAAGTAGTTACTTGGTTTAGTGATTTTTCTAGGACACAGACATTTAAGGTTGCAGCATGAAAATCTGGAACCTTTAATATTTTGGTGGTTCTTTGAACATGACAAAGCAATTCCCCCTCGCTATGCAAGTCCAAACCAACAATCCAGATTTCTCTTCCAATCCCATTTGAGGATAAAAATACCCTTTTATATGCTTTTAAGAGGTAACTTTCTATCAGCAAAAGACGCTAGTAAGATTATCTAATCAATGAAGAAAACAACTGCTTTTGGTTCATTTTCCTGGTGGTCTTATTTCCCAACCCTTTTCAAATGAGCCTTTGTTGACAGACCATAACAGGGTGTCATGGTTTCAGCTAGGATAGAGTTGACTTTCTTACTAGCAGCTGGCATAGGGCTATGTTTTGCATTTGAGATGAAAATAGTGTTGGTAAAACACCGATGTGTTTGGTTGTTGCTAAGAAGTCAAGGTCTTTTCTGCTCCTCACATCATCCCGCCAGTGAGCAGTGGGAGGGCACAAAAAGTTGGGAGGAGACATGGCCAGGATAGCTGACCCCAACTGACCAAAGCGCTGTTCCATACCATGTGACGTTATGCTCAGTATATGAAGCTGGGAGAAGAAGAAGAAAGGGGGGTATGTTCAGAGTCATGGCGTTTTGTCTTCCCAAATAACCATTACACATGATGGAGCCCTGCTTTCCCGGAGACGGCTGAACACTGGCCTGCCAATGGGAAGTAGTGAATGAATTCCTTGTTTTGCTTTGCTTGTGCGCACAGCTTTTGTTTTCCCTATTAAACTGTCTTTATCTCAACCCATGAGTTTTTTCACTTTTACTTTTCCCATTCTCTCCCTCATCTCAATCAGGCGGCTGTGTGGTCCTGGTCATTGACTGAGGTTAAACCACAACACAGGGTTTTGGCAGTTACAAAGAATCCAAACAAAGTTTCAGCTCAGAGTATTCCTAAAGGAGAAGGAAATTCCCCAACCTCGTTCATCTATAGTGGGTAATGACAGAGTACACTGGGAGATGGCAATCGCTCTCAGCAACACACTTCTTGAGAAACAGTCATCCCAGTTATCTCACTGAAGTACAAAGGCAGGATCATTCACCTCGTGTTTAGGCATACTGTCTTTCCATGCTCCAGAGCCTTGGGCACCATCTGAGATTCAAATTGGAAGCCTCTGATCTCTAAGTTTTGTCAATGATTCAGTCTGCTTCTCAGCAGTGATATTAGCCCAGGCCCAGGCCATATTTAAGCATCTCAAAGCAAGGATGTAATCTTTACAGGGAGTGGAAACCTTCCTTTCCTACATTTTCTAGCAGCAAAATGGTAGAACCCTAAATTAGCAAAAACACCGCCAAGTGCGGAAGGCTCCCATGGGAGAGAGGTTAACCCACTTGTTTCAGATTTCAGCTGAGAGGTTTCAACACCAGGGTAATCCTCGGTGCCTGTACCTTCTATGTAGTGAACACAGCAACTACACCTCAGCAACTAGCTTACAGTAATAACTCTCCTCACACATTGCATAATGAGGTCCCATCTATAGTCCCAGAAGTTGTTTAACCCTCAAAAGTGACTTATTCCAGGCTATCAGCCAAGCAAATGCTTAAGTAGAATATATGTAGCTATGATCTTCACAGGCTGGTATTCATCTTGTCTCAGAAACTGTTTAGGGCAGAGAGGTTAAGAAGAATAGAGTGGAGGTTTAAAAAAGATTTGTTTCTAAGAGACACTTCACTAGATTCATTTAATTTAGTGAAGAAACTAAGGTTGGGAGAATGCCTTTTAGAAACTATTGTCTCATAGTAATTTAATACATAGGTTTTCAAAAGAAGACAGACAGCTGTTAAGAAATGTTGCAGTTCAGTTAGATAAAAAGCTCTCTCATTAGTATGGATTAGATCTAAACACCTTAAGAATAGCTGTCAGCCTCCTTTACAAGGCAAATCCTACACCCCTTCCTTTTAGACACTACAAGCCAAGCTATCCAGAGCTTTTAAGGGGTGCTGTCATATCACAGACTTACTGACTAGTCTAAAAATATCCTTGAAAGTAAGGAGAAAAAGACACTGATCTAGATAAGGCAATTAGACCTGGTTTAAAGAAAATTCACTGATCAGACAGGCATCATTCTCAAATAGTGTTATTCAGCACAGCATCTCCTATCATAAGGGGAAGGAATCTTCAGAAAGACAGAAGAGAGTAAAAATCGCAGCTCTGAGCCTGCACTCAGCCCACACGCCTCTCTCCCCAGGCAAAGAACCAGCAGAGCTCTTACTTGGGGTTTTTAGAACAGCATGAGGCCGGTTAATTGGGTTTCATCTGCAGCAGGTGGGTGTTTCCAACACTGTCAGCATCTGCTCAGACAGTTAATGTGACCTTGTGTGTAAAGGTACTGGTGTAACTGCAGGCAGACTGGCTTTCTCCAAAATATCAACAACAGATGATAACCAAGATGGAAAAGCTTTTTTTAATGTTGTTCTAAATGTATGTGCTTCCATGTGCAGATGTTTTCACTCACTCATGTTTATTTGAATGAGATCTCAGATTTGGAATGATGAAGGGGGAAAACCGGGAGCCAGGGAGGAATGGGATGAGAATAAAGAGGGACAGGCCAAGCCTGGACTTCACCGAGGGGCCTCAACAGCCTGGGGCAAAGGGCCAACAGGAATCTCATGAATTCAGAAAAGCCCCTCTACCTGGGACAGCTCAGTCCCCGTGCACAAGTGCAGGCTGGGACCTGACTTTCTGGGCAGCAGCCCTGCAGAAGAAGACCTGGTGGTTCTGACAGAAACAAAGTGAATATGCAGTTATATGGCTGGAGATACAGGGAAGCCAAATGGCAGCTCCTCGGTTCATCTTAAGTCATTTGCAAAACCCTTCAGAAAGAAAAAGGAGTTACATTTCATTGAAAGCGAAGCGATAAGATATCCCAGGCAGCAATAAACTGGTATCCCCCAACGTGCTCTGAGGATACACAAAAACAAATAGCCCCAGAAGCAACATTTGCAGATAGGTCAGAGGTTTTGCATTGGCTTTGTTTTTATCCATTCGCCATGCCCCAGGGCGCTGCAAGCGAAACAGAGGTATTGTGACAACCCATCCGCTCTCCAGAGCGGGGGATCGAGGCACTCCGCAATCATTAGGGCTCACGCTGTTCAGGCAGGAACCCAAAACCCCTGGTTCAGCACTGGGAGGTGCAGGGTCTTTGGAGCAGAAGCAGCAGCAAATAGCCCATCCCTGGAGAGCTATTCTCTGCATAAACAGCTGCATAAACAGCTCTGCAGTGGCAGTCACAATCTGGCTCTGGAGACTTTTATGTCTCCAGTTTCTAATGAGGATCAGTTTAATATTTTTTTAACATCCTGTCTCCCTAATAAAAGTCAGTTCCAATGTGGAATTGGCTCTAAGAATTGCAGTCCCCTGATCATAAACACTTTCAAGAGATGTGGCTTGGTGATCAACACGAAGGCTGGATTAAGGTTGAGACTGCAGCTTTCGGGAGTCACACAAGTCACTAATTACACATACAGCCCTTAGCACAGCAATGTGTAAAGCCACCTACTACTTTGGGGAAGATTCAAAGAGAAATAACACAGTTTAGCACTGAAGTAAGAAAGTTCAAGTTTCCTGTGACATTAAACAGCAGATTTTCCCTCCGAGCAGAGGTTTGTCTATGTCTCCTTAGCAGGTGGCATCGTGAGGCTCTGTTAAAGCCCAGGGATAACAACACCTACACCTGCTGAGCAGCAGACAAGAGCTGGGGTCTCCAGAAGTCATCTTGTACCTGAATTTCCATCTGCCTTCTGAAACATGGTCTTGGCTGCAGAAAGCCTAAAGAGTGCTAATACTTCATAGAGCTAAAGATATCCCACAGCCTCCTCGGGCAGGACAAAATGGAGCGACTGTCATTATTGCTACTCAGGTATCAGAGTGAGATTAGATCTGCAAGCAGGCGTACCTCAGTCCCACATCGCAAGCAGCAGGGCACAATCTATATTGAATTTGTTAGGAGTTTCTTTCATTTAACTGTCTTTGCTTTGAACGTATGACACCCATACAGACCAGCTGTCGAGTACAGATTTGACAGATGTGGCTTGAAAGAGCACAGGAAAGCGCACAGCAGCCTTGGGACTACTTTGTATTAAAGCAGAGAACACAGATTACCTGAGACACAAAAAGAAGTTAAAACTGCCTCAGCCCTGTCTGTTCTGTATGGTACACAACTGCCACTTAGCATAATGAAGAAACAGAGAAGAGAAATTGGGAATTTGAAACCTGCAAGATTCCTGGTGATAGAGAGAACTAACACTTAAGGGCTAACAGCAGGAGGGAACTTGCTTAACGCAAAACATATATCTATAACCTTGTAGCCATTGCCTTGCTTAAGCCATATCTATAATTATAAGCTTGGCCATCTTGTAAGACGTTTAAAGAGGAACTAGCAGAGAAGAGTTGCAAAGAAAAGCAGAACAATCATGGCCGGCCTTGCTAAAGAAACCGGCTGGAACTGACCTTGCGGTTGTGGAGTCTGATAGGAGAGACTGAGCCTGCGCAGGAATAAAGAGTTACTTGCGGTGATGAAGAAGAGTTGGTTTGCCTTCATCCTCTCAACCCTCAACGACCACCACCAGAAGAAACTGCGCATGCTCGGTGGGAAGGAGATCATGGAAATGGCTCATTTGCATATGAAGCGGGATAGATAGTTAATATGTATCGGCGTATTGGAAAACCTTATGAATATGTAACATTTTGCTGCATAAATATGATACAAGCTGCCGCGTTAGGCGCGCACAAATTTGGTGGGACGACCCCCTCCCCATGCTCCCCAGCGCTGAATAAACATACCTACTTTACAACCTTCTCGGTTGTGGAGTCTGATTTCGGCATGTCACTGGCTGTTAAGATAATAAGCAGTGCTTTGCAGATGTATGCTTTTAACACAACCAACCGCAGATCTGATGGGGACAATGAAAGGTAGGCACCAATTAAATTGCACCATTTTATTGCTGGTCACAAGTGTTACTTTGAAGGAGAACTAGTCAGAAGTGTTTCAATAAAAAGCTGTTTGCATTCAAAAATAGCTTTTTTCTCAGCAGGCTTAAAGACTTTCCAAAAGAAAAAAGACAAAAAAGTTTAAACTTTTATAGCTTGTCTTGAAAATATTCATGTTTTTCTGAAATTAATTTTAGAAGTCACAAAGAATGGTCTCAAAATGACCTCTACATTTTAGCAACAGTGATTCCCTAACAAGGTCAATTAAAAAAATTTCAGCCACGGTGTTTCAATCTCATTCTCAAGGATTCAAAGATAAAATTTTCAATTAAAATTTTGAAAAAATCTTCTCCGAGCATGCAGAAATGATAAATGAATTTGGGAAATGCTTTGAAACAAACCAAAAAGAAAATAAATTGTCAAGTTTTTATTTTAGCTTTCCTTTATTTTCCAAAAGTAGGTATCATCTTTCAATCAGCACCAACATATAGTATGAGATTTGTGTTCACTATACTTGCATGTGTAATGATGCTGGTATAATTTGCAGCAGATGTACATTTGGGGAGAAATTATTTTCCTCAGAATCTATTTGTGTGGGAGGATGAAGTATGGTTATAATGAAGGTGCTGTGGGAGCTGAATGACTTTGCATCTCAAGTACAGGTGCACTTGGGTGTAACTTAAACATAGTTTGCAATCTCTCTAAATGGAGCATTTATAGCCAATTACACTTGTCATTCACCTTGCAAATACGTCTATCTAATTTAACAGCATATGCAGTAAGCAGAAAAATAAAGGATATTATATTAGCTGACAGCAGAATAGAGGTGTAGATATCAGCATCTGTATATATTGCACATTTGGCAGATTTCTGAACCGAAATACAATGAATTCGAATAGTGGCCTCCAATGCCCTTATTCTCTCTGCATCAGAAGCCTCCTGTCAAATATGATTTCCTCCAGGAAGACATGAATCTAGCTGAGACTTTCCAAAACCTGTCCAAGTGATTTGGACACTCACTTCTCATTAGTATTAACAGCAAATGGGCATAGCATCTCCTAAATGCCTTTAGAAATCTCTGACACATTATTTGTGGCTGTTAAATGACTGTTTGGGCAACCTGCACTAGAAATGACAAATTTCACGTTTGTTTCCCTGTACGCAGATACTCATAACGTCCATGTACCAAATGTCAGGATTTTCCCTCAAAAAGACAGCTGAGATGTGGTGAGAGGGAAGGGAGAGACAGACTTTTGCTGGTTTTGGATTAAAGGACAAAGTTCACATTCCAAAACTGTCTCCTCTGCAGAGGGCTGTATATACCAATTTCAGGATAATACTGCATTTATTGTCATCTTTTTGTCACCACCCTAGGTGGGCACGTCACTGTGATAGGAACAGGGATGCAGAAGAGTGACATGGCTGCATGTGTCATATGCACTGAATCACAAGCATCGCCCTGGCGAGCGCTAATATGGAGGGAAAGGAAAGGTGAACTACTGTCCGTACACCTGATAACATGTCCTACAGAAGGGAACAGGTATTCTTTTGAGATCCAAATTTTTAGCATTACACCTTAGATCATATTTAGCCCAACTTATGGTTCCAGCATCAGGTTCCCTCCTATCCATAAGAAGAAAATGTGAACTGCAGAAAAGCAAATTCATTTGTAAACTGACAATAGATTATATTCTCTCCTTCCCCCACCAAATTGAGGGCCAGAAAGAGGCTTATAAGAGATTTCATTCCTCTTATATCCAGCTTCAACTTGTTACACCCTTAGAAGCCAGAAAGCCTCGTCAGCCACTTCTCAAACCAAAAGCACTGGGAATCGTTTCAGACTGAACTGCCATCTACCCCTCTATGTTTGACTTCACCATTAAGCTGGTAGTAGCTTTTCCTTTGAAAGCCCTAACAAAGTCAGTCTCACCAACAAATACATATGCAAATAAGTGACTAATATTGAGCTTTATAACTCCCTTACATGGCTTCTTGATCTGTTATTTAACTGACATCACTTCCCTTTTTTCCAAATGTATTTCATGTATATATGTCTGTTTTCTATAATCTCCTCCATTTCTCTTATCTCTTGTATTTTAATAAACCACATGTCCAGATTCAGTATCTTCCTTTAGCAGCCAGAAAGGGAGATATATTTGTTCACTGCAGTTATTAAAATTCTAAACATCTCCCTCCCTTTATTTGATTTTAGTGAGATTCTGGACATTTCCTCAATACCAAGAAGACTGGATTCATTGGAATGTAACTCTGAAAGAAATCTTGCATCAAAACCTTAATTTCAGTTCAAAACCCCATCAATTTAAGGTATCCCCAGAACATCTGGATGAGGTGAACTTTTTTTTTATGAACTATTCTCAACACTAGTTTGAGACAAAACTAAAATTGTTTTTTTGCTTCTTAACACTGAGGAAAAAAAAACCACAAACAAAACCTGAGACCATTACTTCGCTTTACATATATTTTAACTCCTGACAGGTCTCCTGATGGCCACTTTGCTTAAGCCAGGACAGACTTAAACCTTTAAATCTGACTTTTTGGGCATTATCTTCCCTGTATTAGTGGAATAAACTACTTAAAACAGAGCTCTACTTTCCTAGGGGCCTCTCTACTAGTCTGTCATTGGTGACTTTTACACAGAGAGAGCATTATGTTAAGCGGCTCATCTCAGCTATTCCAGTATTAGCTACCAAAAGAGACGCCAGCAGTGATTCCTTGCTGATCCTTTGAGAAACAGCAGTGATTTGTCTCCTAGTTTTCTCTCAGCTTTCTGTGAACTCAGTCTCCTGTAGTTTTGTGGAAAGATGTTCCCTGGATAAATTGCTCTAGTCACAGCTGTTTAAAGGTACATCTTGGCCAAAGTGGGAGTTGGAGGAGTTTATTTAAATAAGACTGTAAAATCCAAAGTAAGTTTAATTCCTCCCCTTGCAAACGTACTTTCCCACTCAGAATAAGAACAGCACATTGCAGCTTCAGGGGAAGAAAGTGCTGACATGAAAAACTTAAGAGCAGTGGCCAAAATCAGGGGCCTTCAGTCCCATGCCAGTTGAAACTTTCCTATCATTTCCTAGTGTCATTTCAGACCTGTTAGCCACAAAAAGCTCAGACGATGCATAGTTTTAACTTTCTACTCATTCCTTTGGGGCCACAGTGGAGGAACAGCAAAATTAATGCTGCAGGCTAAAGAGTCTTCAGCTACATTGCTCCAGAGGAAGAGAGCTGGAATTAGGAGTGCCCCAGCTTTGCTGCTGTTATTCCCAGACCTTTCAAAAGCAACCAAACATCAGTTGTGCCTGTTTCCCACTGAAGAAATTAATCTGAAACTCACACTTTCTCCCGGCGGCAGCATTCTGCCACCTGCCTGTGCATACTGCATTTCATCACGGGTCAGGTCATCAGTCTCCAGTCTCAGCACGACTCTCCGGCAGGGAGCCCTCCTACCTCACTTACCTGCCCCTGCTGCCATCTGAACACCCTCCAGACTGAAAAGAGCCAGAAGGCAATTCATCTCACCCTAACGCAAGCCTCTGAAATGCCCTCTGCAGGTTCCTCTACTGATTATAGACACAGCCTAGTTTAGATCATGTTGCTGACTTCTAAACAGCAAAAGTTAGGGAAGCGAATCCTACCGCTGAGAGGTTATCAGCTGCCTTATTTAAATCCAGTAACAATGCACTGCAGTGAGTGTCAGCCCTTGAGATTATCCTTCCATCTCTTTTACCAGGTCCAACACACAATGAATGTGAGATCCTCACCAAAGGGGATGCTGTGAACACCGACTGCACAGTGCTCTCTGCTCCCAGCAAGCTCTCTCTGAACAGTGTACCCACCACATCTTTTCCTGGGTTTTATCGTTTCATCCCCCTATAAGATGTCTGTGTTAATGCAAACTGTTGCACCAGTCCCTGCTGGTTCTGTAAATAATTTCTCAATGGTACATCTTTTTCAAAGCAATTTGAACAATTAAAAATTTAACCG
Organism: Pluvialis apricaria; assembly: GCA_017639485.1. NCBI lineage: Eukaryota > Metazoa > Chordata > Aves > Charadriiformes > Charadriidae > Pluvialis > Pluvialis apricaria. The sequence goes on from CM030024.1 coordinate 7,564,341, forward strand.
CATTAAACTCGCGCACATACCGTTCGTCCAAGTCTGTCAAATGCATGGTCTTGGAGCTGAATGCATACAGCCTTTTGGTTCAGACTTTTTAAACTGAAGCATTAGTGCCTTCCACATAAAGTCAATAGCAAAGTCCTTTGAGAACTCCCTGAATCCTTCTGCAATTCCTCTTCTGTAACTCAAAGCTCCATTTGGATTTGGTTGGGGGAGCTTGTTTCTTTCTTTTGTTTTGGGGTTTCAACCATTTCTGGGCCACGAGGGACAGGAAAGTGTGTTTCTATTCTGAGATAACGGATTGAACACATTGTCCAAGAGCAAAGTACTGCAATGTAAGTATTGCAAAGTAATGCAGACTGACTGCTTTATAGCCAGATATTATTGATCAGAAATGCTTATCTCACAGACTTCATCCCAGTTTTGTGACCAGACGCAGCTGTTATGCTCACCCACAGCTCCAAATAGTGTGGTTTGTGTAGCTGGAGTTTGGTGTACTGAGAGAAAGACTGCCTGTAGCTCACCGTGCACCTAGCTGGAGGGCAGCAAAAGACATGTCTCTGGTGAAGCAAATTCTGTACCTTATGCCTCATACCCTGCCTCTGAGGTACAGCAAAGCAGGTCAGGGACAGCCTGGCCATGACAACCTACACAGCATCCTCTTCCCTGATGAAGGCAGGAATCCTGTTGGTGGTGTGTACAGCATCTACTCCAGCTTCCTCAGGAGCCTCCTGGCACAGCACAACAGCATTTTCATCAGAGAAACAGGGCTGGCTGCCACCACCAGAGAGCCAACAGCTGGACGGCAGGCATGTGCTCACCTGCACTGGGATGAAGGGTTGTTTCCAGCAGACTGGGGTGATACAGCAGCAGCTCAGGGCCTGCACAAACGCAGCAGAGTGCTCTGGGAGGGCCTGCGTTGGGAGGCCAGGCATACGGCAGTGACTCGGGCCCACACAAACACAGCGTAGGGCTCTTGGAACGACAGTTTCAGGAGGTGAGGTGATCGAGCAGCACTTCAGGCCTGTGCAGGTACGGTGTAGCACTCCTGGAGGGTCCCTTTTGAAGGCCAGGTGACATGGCAGCACCTCAAACCTGCACGAACACGGCACAGCACTCTTTGAAAGGCCAACTTCACGAGGCTGGGGATAGGGCAGCAGCTCAGCCCTGCACGAACACTGCCCAGCACTCTTGGAGAGCCGATTTTGAAGGCCGGGCGATACAACAGCGCCTCAGACCCGCACCAACACAGCACAGCGCCCTTGGAGGACGGATGTGGCGAAGCCAGGGACAGCGCACTGCCTCAGACCGGTACCCGCATGGCGTCGTGCTCTCGCAGGGCGGGTTTGGAGGCCGGGAACGCGCCATCGCCTCAGACGCCGCCACAGAGGGCACCGCCTCAGGGAGGAGCGCGCACGCGGCATCGCCTCAGCCGCGCGCAAGGCGGGAAGACACTCGCCAGCCCTGGCGCGCGGCGGGGCGGGGCGTGCTCGGAGGGGCGGGGCCAGCGCCACGGGGGGGCGGGGCCAACCGGCGATGGCTGCGCTTCACGCACGCGCACGGCCTGGGCGCCACTTGCGGGCGGAAGAGGCGGGGCGCGGGGCGGCGCGCGTGCGCCGTGCTCTACGGAAGCCTGCGGGGCCGCCGGTAAAGGCGCGGCGGTGGCGGCGGCTCCGGCCTAAAGCGGGGGCTGGAGGGGGTGGCGTCCGCCGGCCGGAGGTGAGGGCGGGATGGCGGCGCCGTGAGGATCTCGGTGAGCCCTTCGTCTCGGCGGTGGGGCAGGGCGGGGGTGTGGGGCCTGTAGCGGCGGGAGGCTGCGGTTGGGCTGGGGCGGGCAGGGCGGGAAAGCGGCCTTGAGGCGGGTCGGAGGGGGCGGTCCGGGATTCGTGTGTGAGGGGAGAAGGGGCTGGGCGGCCTGAGGGCGAGGAGCGGGCTGGGGGGCAGGCGTGTGGAGGATCGGGGCCTGTGGGGCAGGCTCAGGGGGCGATGGAGGCCCTTGAGGGGAAGGATGACCGGGTCCCTGATGGGGAGACAGCGGTGGGGCAGGCCTGGGAGAGGGGTGAGGATCGAGGGCCCTGAGAAGCCCCACGTCCCACACCGGGCATAAGGCACAGGGCCCACAGGCGGTCAGGGTGGCTCAGTGTCTTCTCTCTCGCTTGCAGCACACACGGAGCAGGCTGGATGCCCACAGGCAGCAGAACACTGTCACAGGCTGCGCGGGCACTCGGCAGGGGCACAGGACTTTTCTCCCTCCGTACACAGGTCTCCTTGCCAAGACCCTATCTTTGCTGCGTTGGCCTCCCCGGAGCCAGCCCCAGTTACTGGCACCAGCTGCTGTTCCAGCGTGTATCTCTCTGGTCCGCAGGCAGAAACCAGGGTGGTGGTGTTGGGCCTTTCCATTTCTCCTTGCTTTTGAACACCTGGCTTCGCCAAGCCTGCACAGCTGCAGAGGACATGGCAGAGCAGAGGTACTGCGTAGATTATGCCAAGCGTGGCACAGCAGGCTGCAAGAAGTGCAAGGAGAAGATCGTGAAAGGAATGGTGCGCATTGGAAAGATTGTTCCCAATCCTTTCACGGAGTCTGGCGGGGACATGAAGGAGTGGTACCATGTGAAGTGCATGTTTGAGAAATTAGATAAGGCCCGGGCCACCACCAAGAAAATCGAAGACATCACAGACTTGGAAGGATGGGAAGAGCTACAAGATGGGGAGAAAGAATTAATCAACAAGCACATCTCAGGTGAGACACAAGGCAGCACCTCGGTCGCTTTTCTGCCTTATTTATTTTCAAGATATGCCACTGATTGCCACACAGCCATGCCTTTACCACGAAATCCTCACTGATCTATTAGTATAACCTTGTGACAAAATGGGTAGTGCTGCTCAAATCGTGTCTCAGCTCTATAGGAAAGGGAAGAAGTAGTCACTTCTACAATAGTGCTTCTTAATTCATTTGTCACTACTGATTATGGAGCGGGTCTAGGTGATTTAATTCACATGCAGATACAGGCAGATAAATCCCAGGAGGAAGCATTAGTTATTTTCCATTATGACCTTTTTTTATGTGATCTTTACTAAATTATGTAGTCTTTTAACTTTTCATGTCTGAAAAATGTTCTTTCATTTTTTTCTCCCCCATCCCCAGTTCTTTTAAAACTTGTTTGTTGCAGTGTATCTTACATGATATGTTGAGGGATGTGTGAGATTATTTCTGACTGCTGGTGTGAACCTTGCTGTTTTACAGAAGCTAATTCCAAGGCTGCAAGTACACCGAAGAAAAAAGTGATAGTCCAAGCTAAGCTCACTGCCACAGGACAACTAACCACAAAAGATCCATTAGCTCTCATCACTCCATCACCAAAGAAGTTCTCTGGCTTCACAGGTAGGACTTGAGAAACTGATTCTGGCAAATCCTTCTCTTCTGATACCAGCATCAGAGGTGTTTTAACTTGACTCAGAACGGCAGTTTTTTATCTGTAGAAGATGGTTTAGTTTAAATTACTTTCTTAAAATCTGGTTTGCCAAAAACTGTTCGTGCTGTCTTAGGCTGTCAGTCTTGAAAGAACTGATGTTTGAGTTTCTAGTATTCCAAAGGAAACAAAGTTTATGTAGTAACTCACGTTGTCAGGCTGACTCCACCACTGCTTTAGTCCATTGGCCAATTTCAATCAAACTGTGAAGGTATAGGGTAACAATATCCTGTGTGGAGCTCAAAATCTGTAAAAAAAAAAAAAAGGTTGTGAGGGATTCCCAGTTGCAGTGTTCATGAAAGGGAAAACTGTTATTCCTCAGCAGCTTTTCCTGAGAAAGAGCTGCCAGCAGGACAGTCAGCGTGTGGGCACTGACTGACCTGACACAGACGTGGCGCCCTAAACCACCCAGAGCACGTGTTGCCATATGCTCAGCCAAAGAGATGAGAATGTGTAGGCGTGTTAGTATTATGAGAGAAGAGGGGACGGGAACGTTTTTCCCGCATTTTAGAAATGATCTTAGGAAAGCATCTTGCTGGGAAGGGCAAAGGCCTACAAAGTAGAAATAAAACAGAAGCATCTGCCAGCAGGAATTCCTTTTCACCAAGGTTTAATCATATTTGTCTGGTAGAGTTAAGGTCCAGAAAATTCTGGTGTACTGGAAAGAGCAAAACTAATGAAAAAATAGATTAGAATTTTTTTTAAGTCACAAATTTTGGCATAGCAGGCATCATTATCCAGTTCTGAAGCTTTGCCAGCATACTGGGATTGTTGTTTTCAGCTTGCCAAGCAGAGGTAGCTTCAACTTCAAAATCTGCACCATATTGTACTTGTTAAAAAAGCAATTTCTTATGTCTTTGATGCAGCCAAGCCAAAGAATTCAGAAGATGTCTCTGCAAACTCTTCCCACAAGTCTAGCTTATCTGCAAAAAAATGTGATCCGAAGCACAAAGACTGCTTGCTGCGAGAGTTCAGGAAGCTCTGTGCCATGGTTGCTGAAAAGCCCAGCTATAATGTGAAAACACAGATCATCCAGGATTTTCTGAAGAAGGGATCTGGAGGAGGTATGATTCCTGCTTGGCATTCTCAGCATATGAAAGCCCTCTCAAAATCAATCTCAAAGTATTATTTCAAAAAAAAGGGTGAAATAAAATCTGATTGCTGTGTAGTCCAAGTTGTGTGCTGTGATGATTTCTGAACTGTGGAGGTAACGTCTGTAAAGTGAATTGCTTATCTAAATAACAAATTCAGATAAGAATGTCTCAGTCTAGGATTTGGCCACCAAACTTCATGCTGAGATCAGATTTGGAGGACGATTGTGGGTGTTTCCCTTAAGAAATCTCCTTTCATGTGAAGCAGAAGAGCATGGTGGAAAGAGGGAGCCCCAGCTACAGGGTTTTTTTTTCCCAGGATCCTGCTAATGGGCACAAACAACTAGAGCCTGTACGTGAAAATACATTGTGACAGTTTCTAATGGGCTGTGGGTTTTTTTTTTCCAGATGGTTTTCATGGTGACGTATACCTGACCATTAAGTTGCTGTTACCAGGCGTCATTAAAATTGTTTACAACTTGAACGATAAGCAGATTGTAAAGCTGTTTAGTAGGATTTTTAACTGCAGCCAAGAAGAAATGATCCGGGACCTGGAACAGGTGAGTACAGACAGCAGTTCTCTTTATTTCTGCTGTTCAGTCTCTTGGTATGGAAATTCAGTAATTTAATTTTTTTTTCACTCCTATATGAAAGATTGTTAACTTGATTGTTAGACTGGGAGTTGGTGATTTATTTTTTTCTGTTTTTACTTTAGCAGTTTTCATAGCACTTCCTGCCATCTGGAACCTTTAGAAAACAATGTTTGAACAGAAAGCAAGATATGAATTCACCTGCAAAACTTTAGAAAGCAAGACTAAAATATCTAGGCAAGTTGGGCTGCATCCACTTTGTCTAAACTGCTTCATCTAGCATATTCCTATGTAACTGATTTATTACTTTTTTCATAATGTCACGTAGCAAAAACTGCGATTCAGTTAATAGATCTGTTACTGTGAGCTTAAGTTGGCTCATACGTTAAGCTACACCGATACAATTGCACGTGCTCATATGTGCATTTAATTCCTGTGCCTAGGAGTTGGTCATTGACCATGCACACTTCTGATTCATTGCAAGATGGAACAAATGATGAGTTAGATAATGAAGCTAATTCTTTCATCTCTGTTTATTGCCTTGGCATATACTGCCTTCTAGTGACATCACTAGACTGTTTCAGATCCGTGGATTCACCCTGGGGAAATAAAGGGTCTGTGATGCTGCAGCAGTGAAAAATAGAGCAATGACATGATACTGGTACTCTTACCTTTTTTTTGCAAATGGAACAGCTGAGAAGCTTTATTCTGTGTCGTGGCAGCTTTTTTCTAATGTTTGATTCCAATTCCTTCATGCAATCCTAGCATCGTTCCTGTGATTTATCCTACTTATTGGAACCCTGTTGAATCCCCAGTGGCGTCCCCGTTCTCTAACCGTAGCTCTGATCCATACCCTTATTTTGTTTTTGGAGACAGGGAGATGTTTCCGAGACCATACGCCTCTTCTTTGAACAAAGCAAGACTTGTCCTCCAGCAGCCAAAAGTCTCCTGACCATCCAAGAGGTAGATGAATTCCTAATCCAGCTCTCAAAGCTTACGAAGGAAGATGACCAGCAAAGTGTGCTGCAACATATCACTCGCAGGTGAGGAAAGTAACCGGCTTCTGAAGGTTTACCCTAAAACTAGGACAAACCCTATGTTTTACCCTAAAACATATCACAAGCTGGAATAGGTGAAAAACTAATCATAAGCCACAGAGACTGAAGTTAACATCTATAAGCTGCTATTAGTGGCTTGATTAAGACACCTTGAGTGCTGAGCAGCAATGGTAACATGTCTGGCTCCTGTTCATGCCACAGAATTTCATCCTTGCCTGTCAAGACACTTCAGTACTAAACAAGTGGGTTGCAGAACTACCTTGATGGTACTTAGCTGTTAATTAAGTTGCTGCTCTTAGGTGTGTTGGGAAAAGCCTTCAAGCCATTTAGACATGTTGAGGGCTCTTGGTCTGGCTCAGTTGGTGTTGATCTGAGGCTGAGGATGTTACTATCCCTTCTCTTGCTGCATTAAGTGAATTTTGGAAGGTACATCAACACTGAGGCAGAATTCATATTGGCTTTCAAACATAAAGATGCTAAAAAGTCTTTTGGGATATTCTCTTGTGCCTCTGAGGTGTCACTAGCAACACGTCCTTATTTGAGTTTAAACCCTATAGAAGGGAAGGACCTTTTTTGAGAGGCCTGGATAAATTCCTTTTTTTTTTTAGCTGGAAAGTAGTTCAGATAAATGTCTACCATTTCTGAATCTTCTCTCGCACTTCAGATGTACGGGCAATGACCTGAAATGCATCATCAGGCTAATTAAGCATGACTTGAAAATGAATGCTGGAGCAAAGCATGTGTAAGTCTTACCTTTCATTATGAGACAAAACCCGAAAAGGGCATTAGCCTCATAAGCCAGGAGCAGCAGACCTGAGGTTGATCCACGTTTCCCCTCCTCTCCTCGATTTGTTAAAGGTTGGATGCTTTGGATCCCAATGCTTACGAGGCGTTCAAAGCATCACGCAACCTCCAGGATGTGGTGGAGCGAGTCCTGAAGAACCAGCAGGAGGCTGAGAAGGTGCCAGGTCTGAAGCGCACGCTCAGCGTGCAGGCCTCTCTGATGACGCCGGTTCAGCCCATGCTGGTAACGTTGGCTCTCCTGCAATGGTAACCTTCAGCCGAGCAAGAGATGGGAGTTCTCATCTCTTGTACTGTCAGAGACCCTCACCTTTAAGAATCAGTAGACAGATAAGTGACTGCATGTAGTATAAGCTAATAGAGTGAGCAGTGCTGATTTTTATGTTTAATGCCTTTTTATACAGTGTTTTCTACCAAGAGGCCAGTATTCAGTGTACTCAGTACTCGCACCTTCAGTGCCACTGCAGAAGCTAAGATCTTGGCGTGCTTTCAGTCCAGAAGTGACTTCTGTGTTTGTTTGCTGTCATTCCAGAAGTTGATCTTTTCTCTGTAAATAGCATAAGCTTTCCATTGGATTAGAGGTTCAAATAAGTTTGGGTTTTTGTTTGAACAAATCAGAGTTAAATATTTACTTCTGGGCTAAGCACACTCCTGCAAAAGGCACAGTACTTACACCTTCAAGTATTTGGAGGAGATAAGGACTGAAAAGCTGTAATTATCTGGGCATATGCAGATGATGTAAGTAAAAGAGTAATTAGGAAAAGGAAAACTCGGACTGGATATCTCAGAGACCCTGTACAAAAAGATCTACAAAGGAATTGGTAGTTCATTCGTGAACTTAGAATCATAGAATCATAGAATCATAGAATAAGTGAGGTTGGAAGGGACCATTAAGATCATCAAGTCCAACCGTTAACCTACCCTGATTTAAAAACACCCACTTCTAAACCATGTCCCTAAGCACCTCATCTACCCTTTTCTTAAACACCTCCAGGGATGGTGAATCCACTACCTCTCTGGGCAGCCCATTCCAATGTTTAATAACCCTTTGAGTGAAAAAATGCTTCCTAATATCCAATCTAAACCTGCCCTGACATAACTTGAACCCGTTTCCTCTTGTCCTATCACTTGCCACGTAGGAGAAGAGGTCAGCCCCCATCTCTCTAAAACCTCCCTTCAGGTAGTTGTAGAGGGTGATAAGGTCACCCCTCAGTCTCCTCTTCTCCAGGCTAAACAACCCCAGCTCCCTCAGTCGTTCCTCATAAGGCTTGTCCTCCAGACCCCTCACCAGCCTGGTAGCCCTTCTCTGGACACGCTCCAGCACCTCAATGTCCTTCTTGTAGTGAGGGGCCCAAAACTGAACACAGTACTCGAGGTGAGGCCTCACCAGTGCCGAGTACAGGGGGATGATTACTTCCCTACTCCGGCTCACTACACTATTCCTGATGCAGGCCAGGATGTTGTTGGCCCTCTTGGCTGCCTGGGCACACTGCTGGCTCATACTCAGCCGGCTGTCCACCAACACCCCCAGATCCTTCTCTGCCAGGCAGCTTTCGAGCCACTCCGCCCCCAGTCTGTAGCACTGCATGGGGTTGTTGTGACCCAAGTGCAGGACCCGACACTTGGCCTTGTTGAACCTCATACCATTGGCCTCAGCCCATCTGTCCAGCCTGTCCAGATCTCTCTGCAGAGCCAATCTACCCTCAAGCAGATCAACACGCCCCCCCAGTTTAGTGTCGTCTGCGAACTTACTGAGGGTGCACTCGATCCCCTCATCCAGATCATTAATAAAGATATTAAAGAGAACCGGTCCCAGCACCGATCCCTGGGGGACACCACTTGTCACTGGACACCAACTGGATTTAACTCCATTTATCACCACTCTCTGGGTACGGCCATCCAACCAGTTTTTTACCCAGCGAAGGGTACACCTGTCCAGGCCACAAGCAGCCAGTTTCTCCAGTAGAATGCTATGGGAAACGGTGTCAAAAGCCTTGCAGAAGTCCAGGTAGACAACTTAGGCAAGCATAGCTTTATTTTTAAACATATCATCTGAGTTTGTTTGGAACTTCTCTCTCTCCACCTTTCTAAGGCTGAAGCCTGCAAGTCAATTGAGTACGCCATGAAGAAGTGCCCAAATGGCATGTATGCAGAGATCAAGTATGATGGCGAGCGGGTCCAGGTCCATAAAAATGGAGATCATTTCAGCTACTTCAGCAGAAGCCTCAAACCTGTCCTTCCACATAAAGTAAGCACCTATAAACTGTCTCTTCTGTTGCACCAGCTCCTCTATAAACACGACTGAATTTCACAACAGTTCCTATAGGCAGGGGGAGCATACTTTCTGGATTAGATTTTTTTTCTAATTTATGTAGACACTTGGAACCTGGGAAAGCAACACTTAATAATAGAATAGTAATCAATTCGTTTTGGTGGACATTAAGAGCATGAGACTAAAGTTAAGCTCCCTGCCTTAGAGTCCTCTTCATGCACTGAGTTTTGGGAGGCTTGATGCCAGTTGTGTGACTTGGTTATAGTTGTTCAAGACTCCTTTTTCTATTTGTAGACTGTGCTGTCTGTACCATAATAGAAAGTAAAGCTGGCGCAGATATGCCTGCGCATGCCTCAGACACGCTTCTGGAGAAAACATCTGCCTTGGAGTAAGTCCCTCTCTTCAGCCAGTAGACGTATTTTTCTTTTTTGTTTTTTCCCAAGGTGGCCCATTTTAAGGACTTCATCCCCCAGGCTTTCCCCGGTGGGCAAAGTATGATCCTGGATTCAGAAGTTCTTCTGATTGACAACAAAACTGGCAAGCCGCTTCCTTTTGGGACTCTTGGTGTGCACAAGGTAAATAAATACATAAATAAATAAAAAATCCTTTGTTGTGGTTGGAGGCGCTGTTATTCTGCTGATTTAAGTGCACCAGCATGTGGTCTGTTATCACAGGATAATTTAAGAAATCTGGTGCTTGCTACAGCACTTGGGGAAAAAATAAGCCTGAGAAGGCTGATATTAATGAAAAGGTACTGCTCTACTACTACAATAGATTTGATATCGACATGATCACTTAGCAGGACAGTAGAAAAACTTTAACTCAAGATAAATATTAAAAAATCCTTGGAAAATCTTGCAGTACTGTCATTGCTTATTGTTGTTTGAGCAATGTATGGCAGACTGGAAGACCCCAGTGATGCAGAGCGTATTTAGTCCTTATGAATATTATCTAGTGCCTATATTTAGACTAAATGGTGGTGAGTAAAATGAAAATTAAACTCTAAGTGCTTTAACTTAAAGTAGTCATTAATGTGAAGTCTCTGGAATGCTTGTTGGGTTTTTGTTGCAGCAGTAGTGATGGATGCTACGTTGCCTAAAGTCATTGATTTTTGTGGCGTTATTTCCTTCGAAATTAGCATGTTTTATCTTCTTCGTTTTTGCTTTGACACAGTGTAAATCTCAATTCATATAATACTTCTGTCTCTTAGAAGAGGCTTAAGCTTATTATAACTAAAAGATCGTGGAGATAAAAATACATCCTTTTGTTCCTGTTACTTTTCTAAAACTCCATATTGCTGCCTGCTACGACTGCAGACTTCTTTTAATCAATCTTAATTGTCTTTCAGAAAGCTGCTTTCCAAGATGCCAACGTTTGCTTATTCGTGTTTGACTGCATCTATTTCAATGACATCAGCCTGATGGACAGGTACGTGTCTGGTGGAGTGTGAGCGCGGCCTGACCAGTTTCCCAGCATGAACTTGCGGGAATACGCTACCACAGCAGAGGGAGCAGTGCACATCGGCTGCTAAGACTGGCCGTTTGCCCCTGTAAAATCAAGAGGGCACGGGAGAATCCTTGCTGTGCTAAGGAGTTTCACTATGGAGCTCCATCTCGCTCTGCACTTCCAAAATATTGGGATTAACTGCATTGCAACTGAACCGAGTGTGGTTCAGTACCCACCTGATATTATATCCTCTGAAACTAAATGCACTCTTAACACAAAATTCCGGTTTTATAACTTATTTCCTGGAGGAAAGTAAGAATTGATTGTACTTTTTGGAACTCTGTAGCATAAATAATTTAATTATTTAAATAGTTTTTATCAATGTTCACATTCATATTAAAGTTGCTTGCTTGTCCTTGATTATCCGTACCCTGGTTTAGGCCTCTGTGTGAACGTCGTAAGTTTCTCCACGATAACATGGTTGAAATCCCCAACCGGATCCTCTTCTCGGAGATGAAGCACGTCACGGTGAGTTCAGTGTTAAGAGAGCATGCGTGGTGATCTCATAGACTGCGCTCTGGATGCTTCATTGCTCCTTTACCACGGGGTCTTTTTTACGATTAAGGCTGCAAATCCAGCAATTCCCTGTCTGTCAGAAGGGTTCTACATCTGCTCTGTGGGCAAGACTTCTTGAGCTGGTGTTGTCTGAGAGGGCTGTGCCTGTGCTCCCATCGTCATGGAATGATGTCTCAGCTACGGCCACTTCAGTATAGTCTTAACTTGCACATCTCTTTTTTTGGCTTCTTAATGATTTTGTAGCCGTTGTAATTTTGACATTGTTAAGAGGAGCTAAAGCCTGTTGTAACTTAGTCTGTACTGTGCAATGGTGAGCTGTGTAGAGAAGACTGAAGTATGTTTGAAGGGAGACAGACTGCTTCCAGTTCCCAAACTGGCAGCTTCAAGTGCCACACAGCCCATCCTGTACATACACACAGTACATCCTGAATGCTAAAAACTGCATTTAGACAGCAGCACGTTCAGTTTTTCCTTGGATTGTTAAGCACAAGCCCTATGTCCCATCATTTTTCCCCACTGCTACTGCTTTCTGTAGCACCTTGGTTTCGGTGGAGAATGCTTGGACATTTGGCACAGAGAAAGCATTTTGGGAAGAAGAAAAGAGCGTAGGTTCCAAGGCAGTCGGATAGAGGAGAAAGGCACAGCTGGCTGAGGAAAATCTGATCTTGTACATATGGGACATACTCGGGACACAATCAGAGTGGCTACCTTGTCTGTGAGGAGTATTTTTTTAACTAACAAACCCTTCTCTTCTTGGGCCATATTCCCAGCTTAGTCACTGGATGTGCAGCAAAGAGAACACATATGGTACTCTCCTTGGAAAACTGTTTTATGAAATTACTCATTCATCTCTCTGCAGTTGCTTTGCTTTTCGTGCACCACTGCTCCAAATAGAAAGCCTGAAGACCACAACACTTTGACAGTCTTGAGCTAACCAGGATTCCTTTCCTTTTCAGAAAGCTTCAGATCTGGCAGATATGATCACCCGAGTCATCCGTGAGGGACTGGAAGGACTGGTGTTGAAAGACATAAAGGCAGGTTCACAGTTACTCTTTACTGGTGTATGCTGGGAATTGGGAAATAACAGAGAGGTCTGTGGATGAAGCACACGAGGCTGAGCATCCTTGAAACATCTCTGGGTTCTTGTCGATGCCGATATCCAATCCAAGTTGCTCCTTATATAGCTAAGCACCACTGTGCTCTCGTAGCGCTAAGCTGGATAAAAGCAAGGGCCGTTTGAGGAGATAGCTGTCCACCAGATGGTCGTCTTTCTGACTGGGGGTTCTTGCCTTGTTTTGCACAGGGTAATTATGAACCAGGAAAACGACACTGGCTGAAAGTGAAAAAGGACTACCTAAATGAGGGTGCAATGGCTGACACAGCAGACCTGGTGGTGCTGGGAGCTTTCTATGGACAAGGCAGTAAAGGTAAGGCTCTGGAGCTGGCTTCAGTCAGAGATCTGTCAGTTCAGAAAGCTCTCAAGCTTTTTCCCATTCCTGGCCTCCTGTAGCTTTTGGTCTCCTACCAGGATGAGTCTGGCTGTAGCAGTGACCGTCTGCTGCAGCCCGTTGCATGCCAGGGTATGAGTTTACTGTGGGTTGGCACAGCAAAGTCTGAGGTCTTGGGCTGAGCCTTTGAAGAGGCTCTCTCTTCAGCTTTGCATGTGGGAGCTGATGCTGTGAAGCCATCACAAGCCCCAAGGCCCTTTGACTCCCGAAGATGGAAAAGAGTTTTGGTTCATTACTTTGCCTCTCTGCTCCTGCAGGTGGGATGATGTCCATCTTCCTCATGGGCTGCTACGATCCCAAGAGCGAGAAGTGGTGCACTGTGACCAAGTGTTCTGGTGGCCATGATGATGCCACCTTGGCACGTCTGCAGACAGAGCTGGATATGGTGAAGATCAGCAAGGTGAGAGGGGCTCTGGCCCAGAGGCGACCAAAGGAACGCTCAGCAAAGGGCTTGGTAAAACCTTCCCGCTGAGCTACAGTTGAGGTGCTGGCTAAACGTGGAATTGAAGTGCTCTGCTGAGAACGAACAGAGGCTCAATTAGAGTTAAAGCAGATAAACTGCTCTGACACAAATGAGATGAAGGTGCAGCCAGCTCCTGAAAGGAGGCACTGCCTGAGATTCCTCATCAGACACTGAGTGGGAAGCCAGGCACCATCTGTTTCCTGCTGAGACAAAGTTTTATGGGGAAGAGCAGAGCAAGTACCTTTTTTGGGGGGGTTTTTTTGGCATATTGCGACTGGTGAAGACAGTCACTAGATGGGGCTGTGGGTGAGAAACGCTCAAGTAGTGGCCAGATAACCTGACATGTTGGAGTTAAGACTTTTTGTGAGTGACTTATTTAGGTGAGGAATCTTGCTTTTCAAGACTTGGTAAATAAACAGAGCTGAATTTTAATATTTACTTGACATCCTGAAGGCCATTTGCATCAAGGTTATAGAATCTTTAAAACAGTCGGTAGTTTTATATGATCGCAATTGGAGCAACAATGTTATTGTTCTACATACAGAATGACAGTAATTGAGAGCTGTGTTACAGATAATTTTTGTGATTCTCTAGATAAGAGAAACTGCTGGAGATCAGCGCACCTTGCACTGCAGGCTAAAGCAAACTTCTTTTGTAGAAATAGGTTTGTATATGATCATAAGGGCTACCATTTTGATTTTGTGCTTTTAATTAATAGGATCCTAGTAAAATTCCAAGGTGGCTGAAAATTAACAAAATCTACTACCCAGACTTCATTGTCCCAGATCCAAAGGTAAGTGCTGTCACAGTCATTTAACTACATTTTCCAGCCCTGATATAGCAATCTACTGTACTTCATTTAAGTGTACAAATTGTCTCTGTTACGAGATTAGTCGTCTTATGTGGAACAGGAAATTAAGCGCCTTAATCTTGCAGGTGCATTTGAGGCTGAGCCTCATCAGGAAATCATACCTGCAGCACTTCTGGGAAATATTCTTGTGCATTAAATCCCTTCCAGAAGTGAATCACTTTAAATTTGAGGTATGAAAAATCTGACTTAAAACAGTCGAAGCACAACTGTAACCCAAAAGTTACCGTTGTCATACAAAATTTATCAGTAAGCTTTGTGCCATGTATGTCTGATAGAAAAGGTGTTATTTAGAAATCGGCATTATGTATTAGATGAGGATTTCTGACTTGCTGAAATAAAAATAGAAGTTTTTCTAATTAATGTGACGAAGAAGGTTTGTGTATATGTAACTCTGTGTGCTGGGGTGGGGAGGGGGCGGTTGTTGCAGAAGTGGAGGAACACAGACGCATTAGAGTTAGTTCATGATACAATGCAGGAATGTGATGCGACTTCCTCAATACTGTGTTTAGAAAGCCCCAGTGTGGGAGATCACAGGGGCTGAATTCTCCAAAGCTGAAGCTCACACTGCAGATGGGATTTCCATTCGCTTCCCTCGCTGCACCCGCATTCGAGATGACAAAGACTGGAAGACAGCCACCAACCTCCAGCAGCTTAAGGTGAATTATCACAGTATGTCTGCAGCACGTTAGTTCTGACAACAGTCTGTATTTAAAAGGACAAATTCTGATAGCAGGGTATGTAGCGAAGATATCTGCTGACTGGTGCCTGTGATGGCATGTTACATTTTCCATTTATTCTAGGCTCAGGCTGTTTGCTGGATTATTTTGATGTGAATCTTACTCTTTCATGGGGCCTCTCGAGTCTCTTGAGCTGTCGCGTTGTGCACTTTCAGGAAAGTCTGTGCTGGCAGCTAGTTGTATCAGCGCTTGTAACAGCCTTCATGGTGAGGAATTTCCTTCCTGAAAGAGGTGACCTTTATTCTCTTAAGTGTTTATGGTCATTCGGTCTCCCATTAATTGCCGAGATTAGGGGAGGCATCTGGGAAGTGACTGAGGGTAGCCTGGCCCGGTTCCAGAGCACGGGGGGGAGCCGAATGGCAGTCAGCCAGGACCCCTGGGGCTGCCCCCGCCCCGCACAGCTCCTGCCCCTCCTTTGCTGATAGAAACCGCTTGGCTTGCTGCCATCCCCAGCAGTAAGTCAGCTGTTGATGAGTTCCGTTCTCCGGCTAGTTATTGGCGTTTGGGCTGTCTGCGTGCTGCCTACAGGGATGCTGGCAGCAGATGTAAGCGCTGGTTATGCCATCGAAGCAAGGAGTGGTTCAGCCCACCTGCTGTCCGGCAGGCTTTCTGGCTCCCTGTGCAGATAGGGGAGAGAAGGTAAAATACCCTCTTCACACAGACTATTCCCTGAGCGAGCAATGTCTTCATTTTTCAGGCTAGGGAGGCAGGCTCTCAAGAGTTAGTCTGACTTGCTCTGTAGTAGATCATGTAAATATGGCTCTTGGTACCTCCCTGTACAGCTTCCCTTAATGTCAAGCAGCTGGGTGGAATGCAGAGAGCTTGATCAAAGTTGACAGGAAAATGGCTACAAAGAGATGCAGGAAGAAAAAGCGTATGAGCAAACACTTCAAGGTGGGGCGGAACAAACAAGAGGAGACCATGCATTTATCAGAGGCTTCACTGTGGCTAAAGGAAATGCTTTGGTTTTGGTGGGACAGGAGCTGTACCAACTCTCCAAAGAGAAAGCTGATTTCAGTGTTGCTGCTGGGGAGGAAGATGAGTCCACGGCTGGCAGCAGTGGAGAGAACGAGGGAAATTCCAGGTCTTCCACACCACACAGTGCTATTAAAACTCCCCCGAGCAAGTCACCTGCAAAAGCCCAGAAGCCAGAAGGTAAGATGGTGCTTTCCCGGGAGAGGAGCCCCAGGGTGTGTTCTCTGCGTTTGGGGCAGGCTGGCTTTGGATCTTTGCCTTCCGTCAGACGCTCGAAGATCCCATGGCAGCTTTCACGTGCATGTCAGGGTTAATGGGCAAAGCTGTTTAGCCCCTTGGCTTGGCCTGTGTCGTTCGTAGCGTGAACAGCCACAGCTCTGAGGATTGCTGGGATTGAGAAAAGATGGAAACAGCGCTGATGATGCTGTGCAGGTTGGTGCTTGGGCAGCTCATGCAGACAATAAAAGCTCTCTGAGACTACACGCTGCTAGAACGAGTATCTTAACCCTAGCAGAGTCTCAGTTATAGTTAGTACCAAAACTCCTGTGGAGTGATTTCTCTGGGACTGCAGTCCCTTTTAATCTTATTAGATAAAGGTCCTTAGCAGTACGTATAGACTGGTCTGAACAGCAAACCTGCTGCTCCCGTTCCTGCAGATCACGTGCCCGTTGGTTAGGGCCATGAACGCAGTATTTAATTTTACTTGGATTAAATTCATGCATATAAATAGGGCACCTGGATGGAGGGGATTTCCAGATAGTAAACTGCAAAGCTGTGAAATGAGTTTGCTTCACCACTGCTTTGTCACTGGGGAATAACGCGAAGCAAATTTCTGAGCAGTCTCAAAAAGGCAGTGTGGTGACAGCAAGGAGGGACGTTGAACAGCAGCATCCTGGAGATGAGGCGGGAAGATGCCCTGGGCCATCTGCAGTAAGAAAAAATTGTCTCACTAGGTACATTCTAACTCAGGGATTTTTCAGGAGGGGGGAAAAGCCTTTTCCCTTTTAACATCTTCACTCTTTTCCCTCCAATTTAATATGCAACCAGTATCTGGACAGAGAGCACAAATGAGACAAGTTTTTGTTTTTAGAGAGCAAAGCAGTCATTGGATCCCCTCAAAAATCAGAGGAGAAACGAGGGGAGAAGAGAAAAGCATCTGAAATGGATGACAACGGAAAAAAGGTATGTACAGCTGGACAGCAACCACTTTAGGGTGGGAGGAAACTGAAGCAGTTTCAACTGTCTTCACTTTAGCCTTCCATCTGGAAAGTCTTTGAAATCTCCCTGTAGCAGCATGCTAAATTAAAATGAAATGTAAAGGCGGAAATAACAGCAACAAGCCCCGCTGTAAAGGAAGCGGATGGCTGCAGCTCTTCTTGCCTGTCTGCACAGCTGACGTAACTGGGTTTGTCATGCTAAAGGCCAACACTCTGTTCGCCCACCGACAATGTCCTGCTCCTCAAAGTGCTGTGATTGCTGAGCGGCTGCTCTTCCTGACTGCTGCATGCGGAAGAGTTGGGAGCTGTAAAGGGAGAGAACTGTCCTTTCCAGTCCATTGTGCAGCAAATTGCAGGAGTGGATTAAGAATCACTGAGCTATAGCTTCCTGATAAGCCTGGAGTAGCTATTTTGATGTAAACAGCAAGCCCCCTCCCAGGGCGGTTATGTTCTCCTACTTTAACTAAGAAGCACCAGCTTGTAAAGGCAAAGACATTAAGATCATGTTTACTGGACCACATCAGCATCACCGCTAAGGGCAATAATGGGGTAATAATTCCCCTTAGCTAGGGAAGCACTGTTCAGCTGTAACATCTGGCTTTCAGAGGAACTGTGCGGCTGTTGCTCTTGGGTATGATTTAATGGTGGTCCAAAGAACAATTTACAGTTATTAGGCGTGGGATTAG
This sequence comes from Pluvialis apricaria, assembly GCA_017639485.1. NCBI lineage: Eukaryota > Metazoa > Chordata > Aves > Charadriiformes > Charadriidae > Pluvialis > Pluvialis apricaria. The sequence goes on from CM030024.1 coordinate 7,582,096, forward strand.
AATGATAACCTTGGGAACCGTGAATGGACTCGTTCATGCCTCAAATAATTTAGTTTAATTTCCAGACCAATGTAATGTTTTTCCCAACCTGTGCTTCTCATCCTCAGCAGCCACTGCTGGACATATTCACGGGTGTGAAGCTGTACCTATCGCCCTCTGTGAAGGACTTCGACAAAATCCGGCGGTACTTCATAGCATACGATGGGGATCTTGTGGAAGAGTTTGACACAGCCTCAGCAACGCATGTTATAGGGGACATTGATGAGAATCCTGGTGCTAAGCGTGTGTCTCCCAACTGGATCTGGGAATGCATCCGGAAACGGAGACTGGTTGCCCCATGCTAGGAGTGTGGGGCAGCTGACCAGCCTTGACACAAGACTTCCCTGAAGGAGACAGCTGAGAACTATAGGTAGGTGGGAGAAAGGGTGAGATTCCTCTGTGGAGACATGGATAGAAATAAAATACCCAAGTCCATCAGAGGTAGTTATTAAGATCCATAGCAACCCTACGGAATGAATTAAAACAACTCGCTGAAGAAATGTCACTGCTGAATCCATTTTTCTGCCCATAACGTAGACCACTGCACTTATCTAGGTGCTGGGTTAGTCTCCTTGGGTTTTTAAAGTTTGGGTATTTTTATAGATAAAGAAATAAAACTGAAGCAGCTTCTCCTTTGCTCTCAGGACTTATTTTCCAAGGTTATTTTGTGCCTGGACAGGAAAACAGATCACCACCAAGTATGTGAAACTAGTGGCTCTATTGCCAGAATAATTTTGCTGCATGGCTACAATTTACGTGAAGAACGCTCATCCTCCTGGTTTGACTTTTCTTTCCTGTTTTTTAACACTCAGCACAGGTCTGTAGCCAGGAGCAGTTTACACCTCTGCCGTAGGTTTCATATTAAAACTAGGACGCCAAATAAGCTTCCATTACAGCAACTGCTGTAGCATTATTCAGGCATCCTCTTGGGAGTGTTTGTTTTCTAGAATATGCCGCTCGTGTCTTCTGCTCTTCATGTTTCAACAACGAAAAGCTCAGAAAGAAACTCTGCCAATCTGGATCTTTTAGGATAGTTGAGAGACTTCCTTATCTGAAGCTGGTCAAAACTTCTGCAAGTACTTGAATATTAATGAAATAAGGAAGATAAGTTAAAATGAACCCCTATTTCTAAAACCTAACTATTTTGCAAATGACAATGTGCATTTGCTGAATAACTCTGCATGAGTGTGCTGGTGTATGTTATGAAAGAAAGAGTCAGTTGACCAGTTCATCGGTTCCCTTAGTCTCAAGGGGACAGAGTAATGTTGTAAAATTTGTAATATTCACAAAGATAAGATTGTACCGCTGAAAAGTTAGTGTTTTCAGTTAACTTTTTTACTTCAACTTCTTCTGTACCTGCACCCCACCCTCTAATGATATTTAAGCACCTGGTACCCCAAGCCTTTTCTGGTTGAAGTTCGGAAGTAGCTGTAGGACCTCTGCTTTCTCCTAGCCTGTTGGCAACAGAGGCAGAAAACAAGGTTAACTAAATCACATTTCAACTTTATTATAAAATTATAAACCAAACTTCTGTACCAAAACTAGTAAGTTTAACCATTATAGTACCAAGAGGATTTAATAGAGAATAACATGCTATTTCAAGTAGAATATTAACTTTTAAAATATTTAAACTATGTACAGTGTACATAAAGCACATAAATATTTCCATTTACTTTATTAGTTCAGATCATTATATTCCTTTGGATCATTTATCAGTTTCCTCCAGATTTTGATTTTCCTTTAAAAACAATCATATCCATAGTAGCAAATTCATTTTTGCAAGGGAAACACTGTAGTCAGGAAGAAAAAAAAAAAGGAAGAGTCCTCCCTTCAGAAAGCACATTTCAGAGTCAAATGGTGGGTACATCTTCTCGTTCCTAAAATTTCAGGCATTGATCTACATCTGATTTATCTGCTGTAGAAAATAAGCCTACTCTCTACAAGTAAAAGTACATCTGTCCACAGGGGAATAATCTTCCTGCTAAATTCCCCCAGCCCTGAGTTTATTGAAAAATATGACAACATGAATTTTTCACAGTGAATTCACTAAATGAGGCTGTTCAACACTTTGTGTGTGTATTCCTGTACCTCTTAAAGAGGTCCCAGTGAACCTCTTCAAGTGTAAATACAGTTACTGCTTATCTGCAATATTTTATTTATTTTTTTTACCGTGGTGCATTGAACTGTACCAGTACTCTTCTCGTGCTGGATTAGAGAACAACCCGAACAGGGAAAGAGGTAAAACTTTTCATTTTTTAGTTCAATAAACCTCAGCAGCTCTTGCATTTTTGTGGAGTTCAGAGACCACCTCAACAGTGCACAGGTTCTGCTACCTACCAAGTGACAGATTTCTTCATCTTAAGTCCTTTTTTCATTCCAACTTGCAAGAAACGAGAGCCTCCACTCCAGGCCAGTTGAGGAGTTGCTACCATGCACTATTCCATGTTAAAGATTACAGAAGTTTAATTTCCTGTTAACCTATATTACCATTTATTGCAAAAGCAGATGGCTTTGGTGTTCATTTCTGTAACTGCACTTCCCCTACTCCAGAAGCTGTAAGTGGACACTTGCTTTTGATGCTGTTCCTCTGCTGGCAGCCACGCAGAGATTCAGTTTGAACACTAAGTTATCCCCCCCCATAAAGGGGAAAGCTGCAGACAGGAAAAAACCCTCCAGCAGAAGGTACTCAACTTCACAAATGAAGTACGCAGTCCCACGGTGGCAGAAAACTTAAGGCATCAAGATTCTGAAACTTAGCGGTGTTACCAGCCCGGCGGACTGAATGCTTGCAGGCCACTGAGGGAACAATACGCGTTACAGTTTTCTCTAGCAAGGCTTCCAAATGAGGAGAGCTTTAAGGGCTTGCAATCGTCACGTATCGGACCACAGAATCTCTTCTCCACCCTCACAAGTAGAAAGAGTACACAATAAATTGCTTTTGATAAGCAGCCTGAATGTAACAGGACTGTAAAGTTGAGCGAAGGGGAGGATAAGGGGCAAGCTGATTAGGAAACAGAAGCACCTGCTATGATGATCCCTCATCTTACTGATTCAAGGGAGACAAAGTTTGATTTCTTTCATGTCTCCCCTCTAAAAAAGAAAAAGTCACCTGTAGTTAAGTATGATTGCGTAGCAATGGAATCCTTCCTACTCTTTAGCTGTATATTTTCCACGCTAAACCCTCCAAAAGCCTCAAGACTTAGATTTGTAGCTCCTTAATCAAGTGAAGTCAGTTCAGTTTTAAAACAATTGCTGGCACGTACTGTAAGGAAGCCTGTGAAGTCAAAGGAATCAACAACTGTCAAACTAGAAATCTCCCTTTCGCTGGCATGTAAACAGAAAACCACCACCACACAAGGTAAGGCTGTACGTTTCAGAGAATCTCATTCCCCTTACATTTGTCAATAATACAAAGTCCCTCTTCAAATAAAATTATACATTTTTCCACAATTGCACTAGGCTAGAATTATGCTTATTCTGAACATGGAAATCAGAGGCAGTCTGCCTGTCCTGCAAGCATAAAAATTTAACATTAAATTCAAAAGAAAACCACCAGAATTAACAAGCACGGTACAATTTTAATCTTTGAAAATAAAGTTGTTCCTGGTTGTATAGCCTCAGCAGCAAAACAAGTATCCCTTTTTGAGACCCCAGTCCACTTTTGTTTATTATTCAGGGGAAAATACAAAGCCTCTGCATCTGATCTTTGGGGTGGAAAGCCAAGTATCCATCTATCGCCAACGCTAGTGGATCAAGTTATTCTAGAATGGAGGTTGTTAAAAGATTTGTGTGTCTGCTGCCGTCAGTAGGCTCCGGGGAGTCCAGGCACTGTGGTGTAAAGCACAATAGTGGGAAGCGCACAGCCAGGCACGGCTCGAGTAAGAACGATTTTCCCCAGGCTTCATCCTTCCCTCACTTCCAGCGGGGCCCATACGCTAATCTCTGACCTAACTATTTGTAGGGATTCTGACCATCCCTCTAACAGCAGATGAGGCTTTAAGGCATCACCAGTCTTCCTTACGCACACTTAGGACTTAAAGACGTGGACAGCCCGTATCACGTACTGCCTGCATATGGGACATTCGCTCATCCGCTTCCCACACTTGGTGCAAGTGACCATGTGGCCGCATTCCAGCAGGACACAGTCGATGGGTGCGTCCATGCAGATTTTGCAGAGGTTGTCCTCCGTGCCAGGGAGCCCAGCACCACCTGAGTAAACAAGAGACCACGGTTTGCAAGAGAGAAGGAAAGGTATGTCATTTTTGTGCAATCTGTGAGTTGTCTTTATTGAAGGGCTTCCTAATGCACACTGAAGGTCTGACAAAAAATTCCCTTTGTGTCTACGCTAACGTGGATAGATCTGTTCCATCTGGCTGGGAGCAGAAAGTTTTAGCTTTTTACACAGTATTTTCTGTATCATGAAAACAGAAATACCACTGAGATTCTTAGCAGTGAAGCGACTGAAGCAATACCAAGAATGTCACTTACCAGTTTGATCGTCAGTGTCAGAAACTGCAACATAAGAAAAGAAAGTTATTTGGTGCAAATAAGAGAAGCTGGAAAAAAAAATTTAGTCAAGTGGTACTATTAAGCAGAAGATAAAAGCCTTGAGGGGAGATTACTAAACCAAGACTGCGTCTTGCTTATCCCCATGCAGAGGTTCAAGCTGATTCTCTGCTCAGGATAAGTTGTTCAACTGGCAAGAAACCTCTTTCACTGAGCTTCCACAGTAGCTACGGCTTCACAAAGACAAGCAAAGATCTGAAGTGATTTTTCCATTTTTAAGACAGTCTTGGAATTTATGCAGTGTTTGGCTTCTTAGAACCACACTTTCAGTAGCCCCTTGTGCCAATTTTTTTGGTGTTACACAATCTCACCGATATTGTTAAGCGCAGGTGAGAGACACATGCATGGGCAACAGTAATTAAGAGAAAAGGATAAATTCTGTTAAAAGCACAAGATACAATGAAAGAAGAATATAAAACCAAAGCAGTTGTCTTAAATCTTTTATCATTCATAGAGGACAAAGCTTAGAGAGGTGTGTTTAAGAAAACAATGCAAATTTGGACAACACTAAGAAACAAACCTATATATGAAATCAGAGCGTTAGAGTATGTTTCTCTTGTAAATAATGTAAAAGTATATGTATTTTTTAACTAATCCCCTAGTAATGCAAACTGGCACCTGAAAGTCAAGCCAGATACATTCTCTATGCACCTCTATCACACCACTGTCCCCCCATCAGTCAACTGTAGCGGCCCAGCAGGAGCCAGGTAGTGCGCAGGAGGAATGCTCTTGTGATCAAGAGGACAGAGCCAAACCACAGATAACCACAACTGTTCAGCAGTGGGAGCAACTGGCACTGAGCACGTGCCCACTCTGAATCGCCCAGCTGCTTTTTGGTGGCATTTTCCAGCTAGAGCAGGGCATTGTCCTGCTTGCTTTGCCAGTTCCCATGAGTCAATAGTTAAGGGCTCACCCCAACACTTACAGTCATCTGTCTACAGTCGTGCATCAGCTGTGATGCAGCGACCAGCGCGATCTGCCGCGGCTATACAGAATCCCAAGATGAAGGGCACACAGTTTTCATTTGTTGCTACTACAGGGAAGTCACTTTCCAGAGCTACCATAACGCTCCCCTCTGAAACAGCTACACGTAGCGGTGAGTGGAGTTTAGCTACTTTCACTCTAACATGCATGTCACAAACACTCCCTCCATTCTCACTTGCACGAAACAAAAATCTAAGGTAAGTTCTGCTCCCTTCTGCAACTGTCTGTAGAAAGAGAAAACCTGAAAGACAGGCACATGTTTGCTAAGTTTCTTACCTAGATGTTGAAGGTCTTTCTCTTTATAAAGACGAGTCACCCTCTCTAGCAGCTCCCACTTTTCACAGCAGCCTTTGTAGTTCACAAAGTTGCGAGCAAGAATTTCCTTCAGCTGTCGCACAGAAAGCGCATTGATGTCTCCGATGCTTGTTAGATCAGAGAGAGAAGCCTTCCTCCCCTGCACCAGGTTATCTTCTGAGTCAGTAGACTGAAAGGGAACAAAGATAGAATGATTCTTGCCCTGAACACCTTGCGCTACAGTTTAAATCAACTTTCAACATATGCACTAGCAGGAATTCATGCTTGGATGTACATTTAACGGATTACTCTGTAAATTCCTCCATCTATCAGAAATACAAGTCCTAGGATGGAAATAAATAATTTCTATTATTACAGTGTCCAAGTGACACCAGGACAAGGTTGTGCCAAAGAAAGGGGTTGATTGGATCTGCCGGTGGTCAGTCTGAATTACTGTTTAGCCACCCATCTCTCTGCAGTAGTGATTCTGTGATAGGAAAAACAGCCTAGAAAACCTGGTATTCCTTGTTATCCAATTCCAGGACACACAAACCTGTGTCTCCTCCTCTGCTGGTGCTTCTGCTGCATTCTCAACTCCTGTCGTATCGACTTGGCTTGGAGGCACATAACCGTTTGCCTAGAAGAGGAAATAAAGCTTTCACCAACAGCATATCTCTGTGTGTCCAAAGGGAATAAGCTCGATAGTCCAGCACAGCTGCAAACCCTGTCCCCTGGAAGGATGAACTGCAGTGCAAGGTAAAAGCCAGGCACGCTCACAGAACTGTTTCCTGTGCAGCACTAACAAAAACAAATAAACTTTAACCAAGTAAAACTTTTTGAAACTGAAGTGCAGCATCTGACCCTTTAAAGCCCCACTTTATTTAAACCCTGATAGAGTTCTTGTACAGCAAAATCCCACGCGATGTTCTTGTGAGGCTGCATCAGGTGGAGACCAAATTTATACACACACACACACATATATACGCAATCCTTCGCTGAAGTGGCTGCAATGTGTGATGTTGTGTGGTATCACAACTCTGACAGCACATTGGGTATCAGTGCAAGGCTCTGTATAAGACTCCTCTGTAACCCAGCTCACAGGCTCCAGGCCTTCTACAAAGTAATCATAGAGAAGAATCTCTTCAGGTGGGTTCTGGACTGGACAAATAGGCGATACTAAGTGAAGGACCAGCTGGAGAACGAGAAAGGGCAGCTGCTTTAAGCGTTTAATAAAACTAAAGGAACTGCAGTGTAATTCTAGCTGACTTACCCTCAGCAGCTGTGATTCCCCTCTGTAGTTTCCCTACTGACATAGGCGACTGTAACGTTACCATCCTACTTATCTAAGCGGTGACTTGTTAATATTTACAAAGCAAAAGAATAACAATAATGATGAAAGAGCCTGAACTGTAGCTGGATCTCATGCAAGTTGAGACAAGAAGCTGAAATGTACCGTGGTGCATAAGGGAAGATGACAGAGCTGAACATGCTGGTAAAAACTGGGATGGCAATATCCAGAAAACAAGAGAATGAAACGGCCCTTTAATGATTTGTAAAAAACATCCTCCCAGGAAAACTCTTCTTTTGTACTAGATGTATCTGCTGAGGAAGCAGAAGGTACATACATTTTCACAGCTCTGGTCCACAGGAAACTGAACACACCTAATAACTTAGTAATAGAACTAGGAGCAGATGTCAAACACTGAGTAAACTTCCCATACCAGATAGCAGAAAGACAAACAAAGCAAAGTCAATAAAAAATAATTAAGCTCAAATGCCCCTGACAGGGTTCATCATAAACTGAAGACTAACAACAGCCTTGGGTTTTGTCTTCTATTCATCTTGGTGCAGGAGATGCCAAAAACCTCACCCACCTCACAATCACCTTTCCCAGCAGTTTTCAACCCATGATTACTTTAAATTGTGCTTGCTGTCTTGCGCATGAAGTACAGAACAATAATAACCATTTCACCTAACACCTACATAGAACTGTCAGACAGTTAACATCAACACACAAGGTAGATCTGTGCACCACCAGAGACACCACGTACCGAAGGAACCAGTCACAGGAGTATCTAGTGGCAATGCCAAGCGTGGACCAGAGCACAAGGGAAAACACATCTCAAAATAGTTATGATTTTCTCTGAGTGAGTGTTCCATTCAGCACTGCCCACCAAATTCCACTAATGTAGAAAGGGAATGGCACATCAGAGTTGGTGCGGCATCAAGGAAGTGTAACATAACTCATATTTTCCTAATTATCCTGTAGGAAAGTGTGAGGTCCTTACTCCAAAACCTGAGAAGAGCAAGTATAAAATGCAACTGAAGCATTTTGTCATCTGTTCTAAACAGAACCCCCCCTTGCGTTTTAAGCAGGCATCTTTAATGTAAAATTTTTTTGGCACATTATCTACTTGGAAAACCTCATGCAACACCTTAGTAGTTAATCCAAAACCAGAGATGAACGAGTTTGCAAAAGACGCTTCTGGCTAGAGACTGTACCTGTTGATGTTCCTGAGCTAGCGAACTTGAGATGGGATCTGCAGACACGGGAGATGCATCATGTGAGGTAGACGATGCTATGCTGGTTGGTGGGACAATCACAAAGTCTGGTTGTCCAGAGGCACTAGTATTAAATGGATTTGTTCTTATCTGATCTTCCTGGGTAATTACAGGCTGCTGGCCAAGAATCAGCAATACCAGGTCCTCCTTTTCACGACACAACTCTGTGGAAATCTCACGGAGTGCCAAATAGTCTCGCAGATCCTTCACCTTCATCTTTATCAACTCTTCCCGCTGAAAAGCTGTGGCTCGGACACGCTGGCATAGATGGCAGAGAAGGGGACCACCTTCCGGCTGGTTTGAGCAGGATGTACAAAAATTCTTTTTACAGTCCAAGCAGATGTGCTGGTAAAGAGAAGGGAACAGAATCAAACCGGTCCACCACGACCTGTGACAGAGGTGCACAACAACCGCAGGCAGTGCTCCCCTACAGTCTGGAAGCCAAAGTAAGTAATAGCCTCTGTTAAAGCATACAAACCTAATTTATGAAAAAGTACCCAGCATGTTACTCATGTTCCTAGATGAGGAAAAGGACTGATCCTATGAGCAGATCATTAGATTCTTCATAGGTCTTAAAAAAGCACTATTTACATTCCATTTACTCTGAATGAAGTACAATATTCTTAAACAATTCCCTCAAATCCCAGGAGTTTTCTGCACCTTATTCCAGACTTGTTCATCCAGTTTAAGCCACAGATGAAATCAGGAGATACCTATGAGGCAGCAGACTTTCAAGTAAATTACAGCTAGCTGTGCATTGCTTTATAAAACACTGAAATATTGCTCTGTGCATTAAGAAAGTTCTAGCATTAAAGGGAACTACTTAAAACCATTTCTCTATTTCATAAATTTAATACTTGCTATGAGTAACCTCCCTCCCCCCTCCCTTTTTTTTTTCCCCTACAATTTGCTGCAATCACTAAATGAATCTTCTTTTTTTTTTCACCGTAAGAAGAAAAGGAAACAGCAAGGCTTGCAGTGACTGACAGACATCAAAGAATTCAACATTTATTTACACAACAAAAATAGCCAGCTTATTTTGAAAATAATATGCAGGCTGTGTGCCAGTTACGTGCTAGACAGAAAGTGTTGGAAGTTTTGGAAATATTAGGCCCCAGATGTTTAAAAACTTTACGGATTAAATTCTGTTGTTTAATGTTTGTATTGTATACTGTTCTGGTCTCGTCACTCAGGGCTCGATTTTCAGAAGTTCCAAGCACTCACAGTCCATGTTGACTTCTGCAGAAACTTGACTGTTCAACACTTTGGAAAGTCAAATTCTACATTTTCCAATAGGAATAGCAGCAGAACAGCCGCATTATGCGCCTGTTAAAAAGTCCTGAGGGAAGAAAGAACTGGTTTTAGTGCTGGTTAAAAATGCTAATTCACAGTCTCCGAGAAGACAAGTATCTCTATGAAAATCCTGACATCCTGACCCTTCAGAGCTATGCAAGGAAAAATACACATGCGGAGTTGGAGAAGCAACAAATACAAAACTCAGAGACAAAAAAAAAAAATTGTTACATGAATTGCTTCTAGTGATTAAAGAACATTTTTAAGTTCACAGTTCAAAGAAAGCAGATGTTTCTCATGTTTTAAAAGGTGTAAATACACTACTTGCTTACATAAGCTCTTTGTGATCCCCTTCACAGCCTGGCAGCCCCCTCGGCCCACGCACACCCTTACAATTATAACCGACAGACTTCTCGTTTAGACCCTGTAATAGACTTATAATGACAGTTAGTGGAAAGAATCCCAATTTCCTGCCTAAGCATTTTAAGACATGAAAATTTCTACCGCAGAGAGAATCTCTGGTCATGCAAACTTGAAACTTCATCTCAAAATTGCTGTTTGGGTGCCTGCCAAGTAAAAGCGACTTTCCTCAATCACAAAGCAAGACAGGAAGGGCAATTTCCACATACCATCCAGTTTTGAGAAGTTTTCCTTAACGTGGTCATTATAAAAAACATTAGTATGTAACTGACTTTTTTGACCCTACGATTGCAGGAGCAATCCGGTTCCTCGGGAAATTTTCAAGGCAGAGACAGGAGCTACTGGTCGTGCATGTGTCTGGAGCGGGGGAACAAACGCTCCACAAAGGCAGAGTAGTGGAAAAGAACTCCACTGACAACACTTTCTCTCTCTCAATCACCCATCTCTGACAGGGGAGCAACCAGAAGAACTGAGTCAGGAAAAGAAAAACCAAAACAACCAACCCTGCTTTACTCTGGCAGGGGTGGCCTCCCCCATGCTCCGCAGACTGCCCAGCTGGCTCCAAAGGGAACCATTGTACAGCCAAGGACCTTCCAAGCCAGAAAACCCCTACTTGAGTACTTACATGTTTAGATATCACGGAAGCCAGCACAGTACAAGGGCTGCATTATCCATCATGGGTTTTTTGCAAGCAATTAACAGTAATAACACGAGTCTGCCTTAGTTATCAAATGATACATTTGAGAAGTCAAAATAAAACCAGCCATGTCTCTGGCTTATCAGTTCACCACTAGGATTCATCTTCAGAGAAAAAATAAAAAATCCCCAGCCTGTATCTGACCATCAAGTATTTAAACATGCACAGAAGCTGTTTGCCAAATCTCAGTATTAAGCAGCTTTTACAGCTTTGTTGAACTCTAACTGAAAGGGCAACGCTTGAAGACCCCAGTCTCTTCAGAATGATTAGTTTCAAATGCTGTTGTAAATTAAAACCTGTTACTAAAAGGTCAGACCACTTTTGAATGATGCTTATTAACTGGCAGCACAATCACAGGATGGTCAAACAGAAGTGAAATACTTTAAATCAGAAGTCTGTCCAGAATGGAAGCTGCTCCTGGTTGTTTGCTCTAACAGCTAGTCTCCCACAGATACCAGGATGGGGCTTTGATACACTTGGCTCTTCTCTGTGTGCAGGATAAAATGAAGAAATGCCAACATTCAAGCTTTCACTACGGCTACTGTTGTTCGGGTTGGGTTTTTTTTAAATCTTACACTCTGTCTTGCCAGGAGCTGCTTCTGTAAGTACGCAAAGAAAAGCATCTTCCTGAAAATGTCAGCCAACTTAAGGCACCGACATCAGAAAATGGGGGAGGAAGGAATAACAATCTGACATACCCACCAAGGATGCCTGCCATAGCTTTCTATCAGCAGAGAGGGAAATGAAGAATGCTTGTTTTAAATTTAAAAGGTTTTGTGGAAACAGTTTGCTGCAGAAAACCAAGATCAAAAAGTCATTTAAGAGAAGGAAAACACAAAAAAACTCAGGTTTTTTGCTACCATGATTAGATTTTACATCCTTTAAAGACACTCCAACAGTTACTTTAAAGCATCTTATAAATACATGCTCCATTCAAATGTCCCCTACCCTAATCCTTTTAGGAGGTGCCGTGTTATATGAAAATTAAAATACAATTATGATAAAATATCAAGTACCTAAGGTACCGTCATTCTGCTGTTTGGGATTTCCTTTGTTTGTTTGTTGGTTTTGGGTTTTTTTAAAGCAATCTAGGTTTTCCTTATAATCACCAATGTGGAAGGAATTAATTTTTATCCATTGTATTTCAGTATAAACATTAACTGGACGCTAGAGTTCATAGGTACTGCCTCTCCTGGGACAGAATGCAGTTTTCTGTGCTCTCATTGCAGCAATGTGAAATTTCATACACTTCTTGGTTCATATCAAGAATTAAAGAATTAACATGGCTTACAAACATGTCAGTGTGTGATAAGTTATGTATTCAGCTCTCTTGGGGAGACCACGGTCTGCTGGATGGCCTCTAGCACACCTTCCTGCAGCTGTTTAAGCTTTGCCACCTGTAGCCACGTAGCTCAAGCCAGTCCCAGGGATTACTGCTCAGTAGTTGTGGTGGCAGAAGGAAGGTGGAAGGAACGTTTCGGAGCCCCCCTTCACAATGCAGAATATAAACCTCAAACTCATTTTCATTGATAGTCTGGACTGAATGGGAGCAGCTGAGACACAAGCACACATTGTACTCTGCTGCCCCAGTTACACTGACGGCCAAAACCAGCAGAAAAACAGGGAAGTCTGCTGGGGGCAGAAACATCTTAAATTGTTTCAGTAGATCCTCTACAATTTGCACACCAGAGCTTTACCTAGCCCCAATCAGTCAGTATGTTTTCACATATCTGCAGTGGTACCGAGCACTGTTATACAAGAGACCATTTTAAAGACAGCTTATACTAGAACATATGTTTTAGAAGACACCAGGAAAAATGGGACCACAGTTCTAACACTGCTACTGTCTAATCTGCACTTAACTGCATGAATTGTTTTCAGTCCAAAAGCTGAATCGTCTACATCCGTTATTTGCTACTATGCAGAAGAGTAAGCACTGGATTCAGCTTAATTCTTTCCACAAGTATTTGCAAAGATACATCATGTTAATGAGGACAATGTTAAAGACAACACTATGTGGGCTCATGTGCACTGTCTGCACCATTCCCACCTGACCCGGAATCTGCCTACTGTCAGAAGTCTAAGCATCCTTACATACCCAAAATATACTAACATACATAACCCAACCCCCAAAACATATTACCAAAATTTAACTTTGCAGTGATTTCTGGAGCAATAACACTTTTCAGTGCAAAAATGCATAAACATCCCTGTTGTTCTGTGAGTAGAAAGCAATAGCCCTGCCAAGACTTACCACTTCTCAGGTATGTGCCAGCGTGCATGAATAACATGGTGCAAGAAAGACCAATTTATTATTTTCCCCATCTAATCTAAAAGAGCTGTAGCCAAAATTCACTGTAACTTTTAAGTTCTCACATTATTAAGTTCAGTAACATACTATATATAAGACGCTTCCTAAGCCAGAGTTTGGACTCTGAACAACTTTTCTTACTAAAATATTTTTCAAGCAGCACTATAGGAACCACCAAGCCCAAATAATATCCCAGACAGAGTTTGCTGCCTAATTCAAAATCTTGTGGCAACAATTATTTTGCCCTCTATATGCTCACAAACGAAGTTTACAAACAAGATAAAATGGATATTTTTTTTTGGCACCGAGCTTCAGCAATTCACCACACCCCCTCAATAAATTTACATGGCTTTTTAGTGGGAGCAACAATAGTTTGGAAAAGAGATATGTGGATCTCCCTTTACTGAAAGCACAGATTACTAAACTTCTTGCCACAACTTTTTTTTTTTTTTAAAAAAAAAAGGACATCAACGTTTTTAAATAACAAATTTAAAAACTCATGTTCAAGTTGGTGCTCCTTTAAATGATTATAAGTAGTTTGGCTTTCTTCTTTCAGCGCCTGGGAAAGCCAAGTCTACTGAAGGTTAACGACCACATTTCCAGTCATCTTTAACTACATCTGCTAATTGCAAAAGAATGACTAAAGACACAGAAGCAAAGGCAAGCTGTCTTTTCCCATATGGTATGTCCTCAAATCAGAGGCCTCTAATGGGCACCCATTTCTCTTCAAAATGGCTTTTTGTAATTAAAATGGAAGTCAGATGGCATACTGCAGTCAAACTGAACACGGCCCTAAGTCAGCGGCGCAGGAGAAGATGTTTGCGACTCACCTTCCTAGAGTAGTTGTCGAAGTGCACCCCACAGGCTTTGCAGCTCTGTTCGGCAGCAGTGGGAGATGGGAAGGAGCTGTACCCGGGGTTGGAATAGGCTTGGGCTCCAGCTCCCTGCTGCGGCTGCGGCTGCATCTCTTCAGGTGAGCCATCCAGACAAAACCAATTACAGCAGCTTGCCCACATAGTAACTGGAAGTGGAAAAGAGACACATTAGAAATGACACGGGAAACAATCTGTCAGCTAAAGTGAGAACAAAGCATAAAATACATATTTAAATTTCCCGCCAGCAATTCAGTTTGACAGTGTGTTTATAAGTTTTGCTCTTTCTTCTAACTCGCAAAACCCACACACCCAGTCCAGCACAGTATGCCTTTTGTGAGAAAGAACAAATAAAGTTCAGCAGAGTTATTACTGGAATTTCTTAGAGTTAAGAGATTACAGCAAAGATAAGATAGAAGTTATGCTCCAGTTGGCTGTATGAGACTCTACAATCAAGTTGGCTGTAACAGGCTGTCTCTATTCCACGTAAACTGTAATACACTTTTTTTTTTGTGTGCATCAGGAAAAGTAAACAGAAGCTCAAATTATGTCTCACACGTTATTTAAATAAAATCAGGAGCAAGATCATAGATGGCTATTCTTCAATTTTATTCTAAATCTCTTTACAGATTTACAGCTACAAATCTAAAAAGATAAAACAAAAGGACAATGGAGCCACTGATTTAACACATGCCAGTTCTCAACTGAATTGTAGCATTACAAGGCTGAATCCCCACACAGCGAGTAAATGTCAGTAATATTAAAAAAAATAATCAAATACTAGCTTCCGGTAACTTAATTGGGAAAACAATTGCATCTGAGACACATAATCACTTGTTTATTTTTTTTGCAAGCCAAATAATGATATATATACACACTTACCTAAAATCCTAACAGTCCAGTGCAAAATGCAACAGTTTTGGAGTCTTCTAAGACCACCCATGCAGCGTATTCCAGAAACACACTGCTAGAAACTTGCTTTTGGTAGTTTACAAAGAAATCGGAATTCATCTGGGCATTCAGTTTCTAGAGCATACACCATGTGTCATCACTTACTGGTAAACAGAATACAAATTGCCTCCTCTGCATTTCTGCACTCACACTGTAGTTCCTGAGCTATGTTTCTTTTAGGTCTTAAAAATCAGGTCCATCACCGATAGTGTTCAGCAACTGCTTGATTTTATAAACTTCTGGAAATAAAACATCTCTCAGCTACACAGCCAATTCATTTCTTTCGCCTCAGTAAGTATTGCCACTGTAAAACTCCAGATTCCCAAGGGAAGGGGGCTGGTATGAGTCCTAAAGGTTATTTGGTATAATATACTAACATACCGCTCTGTTGGGTTTTGTTTTGTTTTGTTTTAAGCTCTGTTAAGTCTTTTGGGTTGATGTACTTGAATTGGGAAGCTTTTGCAGTTTGGTGCAGTTCCAGTATCTGTAGCTTTAGTGGCATCTTTAATCCTTTCAAAATGTAGCTGAATTTGGCTCGTCAAAGTCCCTGCTGTCACTGCAGTGGACATATGCCTTTCAAAATCCACAATGGCGAGCTTACCAACGAGCTCTACCCTGCAGGCTCAGCAGATTTTAATGTGTAAGTGAAAATCTACAGATTCATAACACGATAAACAATTCTTAGTGTAACTGATGTGCACAACGTTATAGTGTAAATTGCACTTCGACTGGAAACTACGTCTCTAATAACAGAATAGTGACAGACAAAAAGGAGCACCAGCTGGCTGCGGGAAGGACAGGGGTGACCAAAGGTACAGCAGAGAGACACAGGGCACAAGACTACTATTACAGATATCTGTGATACCAAAGACATCAAATGCTGATTCTATCAAACACTGAAAATCATAGCATGATTTAGGTTGGAAGGGACCTTAAAGATCATCTCGTCCCACCCCCGTGCCCTGGGCAGGGACACCTCCCACCAGCCCAGGGTGCTCCAAGCCCCGTCCAACCCGGCCTTGAACACCTCCAGGGATGGGGCAGCCACAGCTTCTCTGGGCAACCTGCGCCAGGGGCTCACCACCCTCACAGTGATTATTTTTTTTTCCTAGTATCTATTCTAAATCTAACTTCTTCCAGTGTGAAGCCATTACCCCTCATCCTATCAAAATCACAATACTAAAGTAGTGTCAGTATGTTCTCCATGACCTACAATCCTCTCACCAAGCGCTGACATAAAATTTTGGAGGTGCCTTGACCATCTTCCTACCACATCATTTGGAGCTATTCTCAAACACAAAAAGCTGTGCTCCTGCAGCAGCTTCCGACAGCAAACTACTTTGGCAGGAACACGTGTGCTCTGCACAGAAAATACTCGGAATAGTCGTCACACAGCAAAACAACGAGATCCTTTAAGCCACCAAGAACTTTGGTTCATGTTACAACCCTGTGTACAAAACCTGGTGTCAGAAGACAATAAGCTTAAACACAGTTATTATTTATAAACATAAACAACAATCAATGAAAACCAGTAAAAGTTCTTACTGGCACACAGGGATCTGAAGGCAGAAAACATTAATGGCACAACTGCAGTGTCTTAGCCTAGCCATCAGTTTCACCCGCCCCGGTACTCATCCTGCATAAGCAGGAGTTATTATCACTTAATAAATACATGGAGAGAAGCGTTCCATGAACAGGAATAACATATCATACATTTGTATTACCTCTGCACTGCAATCAAAACATACACTTTAGATATCATACATGAAAGAAAGAATTACTCTTTTTCTTTCTGCACATTAATTTTCAAGGTATCGGTCCCGCTCAGAAGTGAACACATCCTTTCTATTGCAAAAATTTCTATTTTAAACTATGCTGTTCAGAGGTTTAATTTGTTCCTAGGAATTGCAAATCTAAACACCACGAAAGCTGCACAGTGAAACAAGTATTCACAGCCTCCACAGCGATGGAAAACTGCGTCCACAGTCAGTTCTCTTCCTGTTTCAAGGACCCCTGCGAACTGAAGGCCACCCACGGTAACAGAATACACAAATGCTACCGCCTGCCCCAAAACCTTTGTTTTCCTAAAAAAGACAGCCCTCTAATTCACTCTAGAACATTGCAACATGTCAAACACTGGGAAGAAAAACACAAGGGAGTGCACAATCCAGGACAAAGTAAGACAGAACTCAGCATTCAGCTGGAGTTGTAGTTTTGTGTAATTGCCAGGAAATTAAACGATTGACAAAAGGCTCAGATGTTGCTTTAGAACCTTCATCCTGCTCATCTACAAAAGCATGGAAAGGAAACCTCCATAAACAAACAACTAATAACCAGGACTGTCCTCTGATCTGTAACGCTTTTCCAAAGATATCTCCCATCTTTAGGAGAAAGGAGCACGTGGAAACACGACAGCCATTCCTGCAACACAGGTATACTTCTTCAGCCTGTACCAGTGTATGTCAGGTTTTGATTACTTAAGGACCTCCACATATAGGTGTAAGTTTAAGTTAGGGCTTGTCTACATGCAGCATTTACATTGACAAAGGTGCTTCACTGAAAACCACCTCGTGCTGATGGGTTCCTGCCGAGCAGGTACTTTGCACTGTGAGCAGGCATCCCACGCTGCTTTTGTGCCACCCTCAGCTCTTACGCAAAGCCGGATTCTCCTCCAGGCACAGCAAGAGGTACCTGCCGGCCAGCAACCATCGTCCCTCAACACGGCGTGCAGGTCGGGGACAGCACCCGGGCGATGCCGCAGCCTGCTCCAGCCGTGGCTTAGACTGCTCCAAGTGCAAGAAAAGGAGCTCACAAATGTTTCCACCTCTGCCCATACAGTGGCCATCACACTCTGCATCTCAGTCAACGTTGCCCCAACTAATTGTGTAGATTTCTGCTACCATTTCCAAATTCCCAGGAGACCACAATGGCTGAAAAGCAAGAATTACGCTGTTGACACCTGAAACGTGCAGTGGCTGCTACATGGCAAAGCTTTGCTAACTGGCAGCTATACTACCAAGCAGATATGACTGAGGCTTAAGATGCTAAAACGTCTCTGTATCTGCCCTACAGCCGCACTAAAAAGACAACAAGAAATGCAGGTAAGATTCAGCAGCTGCTTCGAGAGGGATTTTTCCTTTGTTCTGTACAGCATCAGTTTTAGACCTGCGGAAATAAGCAGTGCCAGTGGGCGAGGACTGGTAGTGACAAGCAGAATTTCAGGGTGAAATTTCAGGATGGCGATTTCCTAGATACCTCCGCGATGTTCGCTACAGCCTAATTATCCCCTTCTTTATTTTATTACCCATTCAGAGGAATGCGGCCAGCACCATCCAGAAACTGGTAATTCCCATAGGCAATGCTTTGATGGAGTGGTTGTTGGTACAGATGTGACAGAGTTTGAGCATCGCAGCTAGAAAGCAGTGCCCTGCTTACAGCCTGTCAATCCTTTGCAGATGAATGGCTGTTTTACATGCAAGGAGCTCCCCAATTACACCAAAGCCACAAATAAACGCCCAGCCACAAAATTTACCAGCAGAAAGAGCTACTTCTTGTGCTCCAGGGCTCGGTAAACACTTACAATAAGCTGACTAGTATTAACGTGTAGGTTTGGAAGAGTTAACGACACTGGATTTCAGGAATTCTCAAGCAACTTCTTGAATAAAAGATGTTGACTTACTGGTATGACTAACGTCACGGGCATTACTGATAGCAGCAGTCTTCATTATTCTTGGATACGATGCTCATATTGGCCAATGGGAGCCACAGAAAATAACTGTTTTAACTACACAGCTGAGCATGGTTTTGGGAAACTGAAATCTATATGGCAGGCGCTCAAGAGATGACTTCTGGCAGCCAAAAAGCACCTGCCCTAAATCTCAACTGCACGTTGTGCTTGAAGCATCTGCAAGAGCAAAGGGAGAAGGAGCTTCACCAAGGGTGGAGGTGCCAAGATTAAACACTCCATCCTGGACCGGCAAACACATCCACCCACATGGCAATCACCATGCTGGGCTTGTTCTTGGGAAGGGGGCGTTTTATCTTCTTTCTTGAGTTTCTTTAAGGAAAAACCAGAAGAAATCCAGTAAGTACTGGACAAGGCAGGGTCTGTGGGCAGAGCAGTGCTAGCACACTACCATGCTCTGATGGCCAGCTTTTTTTTTTTTTTTCTTCTTTCAGTATGAAGCTGTGAATGCTGTGACTCTCTTCACTGATTTTAAACAGATGAGTGAAATGCATTTCACCACCTGTTCATTAACATGTTCTATACATCACCATGAGTTTTGTATAAATTTGCAAGCATGATTTAATTCCGGAGGAAATACCAGTGATGTCAAAGTCCTCCTCCCAAACACTGTTGAAGATAGTATTTATAATGCAAGCCTGGGTTTTTATACTTTCCATCTTCATCAAAAAAACATGTTTGAACTCAGGTTCTCACTATATACGCAACATTAATGCCATAAACTTGCTGGCTGGAGTATCAGAGATCACCGTCTACATACAGGATTTATTACACATGCTTTGTGGATTCCTACCAAAGGGCAGGCTTCGGCTGTATAGGAAAATGGTGGGTTATGTTTGAATATAAAATTTCCCTTTATTTTCCTAAGAGTGCAAACAATAAGGAACCAGAACAAGCAAAAGGAACACCTCAGAATCATTGAGCTTTCGGCTCTGTATAATAAAGCTCTTGATGACTGTGTCTGGCTTCGTTTCGTGACTGCTCAGGAATTTGGGGCTGGAATGCAGTAGCACCAACAAGACACTTGAGTTAAGGGATCAAAAGGAACTGAGCTCCCATGGGCAGCTGATTTTGCTCCCACATGAGGAGAAGCCACAGCAACAAGTACTCCTCCTCCTGAGAGGCCTTCAACCACTGGAGCACCAAGGCTGATGACCCTTGAGGCTATTGCGAACGGAGAAGGGTGCCAAAAAGGGAGGGAGGTGCAAGACAAATGGCAGCTTTGCTAGGGCATACTTTCCTACAATAAGGTTTGCTCATTAGCTCTATCAGATGCCCTCACACCTCCTAATTTAGAAGGCTGTTCACCACAATGACCTTCTTTTCTATTAGCTCCCTGAACCATCAAGCTCCTCTTTCCATCTCAGTTATCGAGAGGCCATCCTCCTTGACTACCTGCTTACTACCTTTCAGAACCCCCCTATGATCCCAAACTGTCTTCTCCTGTTTCTCAGCAGTTTCCAGGAGATTAACTCAGAGCATCTCAGTCTTCTCTCTCCACCTTCCCCTCGCTCTTTGCCAAACACCAGGGAACTGCCAAACTGCAGAATCCAGTAAGGTCTGTGTGCTTCAACTATAGATGCTAAACAACAACGCATATCCAACTCATTATCCATTGTGTGGCCTCCACAAGAGCAAAACCACATTAATCAGTAAGACACAACTTTCAAGGCAACACACCAAGACTGGGATTAATGCTATTAACAAAAGCAGTAGGTTCTGCTGTGTCTTGTAGCTCGAAAATCACTGAAATCTATTCAGAAAGCCAGAACAGGGCAGCATGGCTTTAAAATATTAATGTCTCGCTAAAGTTCATTTAAAATTATTCTTTTTGCATTATTATTCCGTGCTGTATCCCCTGCAAAATTTATCAGATCCCACCTTCATGAATGCTGTTTTGCAATGATTTAAGTATTTAATGAATTAACCATCCTGATTCCTCATTAATAGCATTGTACAGTTGCTCATTGTTAAAACTAACTTTTTTAGAAAAACCTGCACTGATAGAAATGCCTTGCTAAAATTAATTTCACTAATAACCTACCACTTACAAACTGAATTCACAGCTTCCTTGGTCAAAAATTAGTATTTACTTGGTAACAGAGCTACCAAATAATCTGCTCAAATGACATTTATGCATGAAGTATTATTTTTATCAGCCTGTGTCACAGTCACACAGACCTGAATAATAAATGGGAGCAACCATATGCTGGGACAGGTGGAAAAGTCAGTAAATGAGCCCTTCGCAAGAGGCACACGGGAAGGAGGCAGGTTGCCAGTCTGAGCATGACATTTGCAGAGGTAGTGTTTTAACAGCACCGAGCATGAGAAAATGGAGCGGGGACCAGCCCTGGCTGGTCACAAAGCATGTAAGTCTAATTTGCTATATACAACTGGATTGAACAGGTAAGATTTTTACCTAGGGATAGAAAAAAATGTGTTTATGAGGAAAGGTACTAGTTCACATGTGCCCAAGATGACAGCATGCACATCTTGGAAAAAAAAAAAGTAAATAAATATCAGCACTGTATCACAGCTGGAAACATGAGTGTTCGGGAGAAGAGAGACTGAAATTTTGTTTGGAAGGAGGAGACATTTTTCCATTTTGTGCTATGCCTTCAAAATGTCTGGAGACGTTTCACCTCTCTAATCACCTAAGTATGCAATACCAATAATCTTCGCAAAGACAAATATAGGATTGCTCACCAGTCTGATCAGCAACTTTGATGTCAGTCTAAAATTTTTCAGGTGAGAAACTGGCCAGTTACGAAGGCAGAGGACAGAGTAGTCAGGTCAGTCTGCACCAAGCATAGTCAAAACCCGGTGTCCAGGTTGGTTTCTACGGCGTCACGGTCAGGCTTCTGTTCATCCAAAAGTGTCTACGCTGTCACAAGGCACAGTAGGGCTAGCAGCTGCACTTGAACAGTGTCTGCATACCCACATCCGCTGACAGACCGCTCGATGGACAGAGCGGGCTGATTCTCGTACCCCATGCCCGTACACTGTCTACGCCTTCCCCGTCGGATGTGGGCAGGACACGGCTGGTAGTTCAGCTTGTGCGTTCTGGTAATCCATCTTCAGACCCCCTTCAATACAGCAGGACACAGCTGCATCTGTGCTTCTCCACCTTGGAGGTCCTTCAAAAGCCTCTACGTGTGGGTGCCAGGCGTCTCAGAAGGCAGGAGACCCAGCACATCCCCACGCGTCCAGCCAGGAGCCAGATCAAGGAGCGTGGCACACAAGTAGATTCAACAGCGTGCGCCCTTACTAGGTGCGCTGCTGCTCCGAGCGTGCAAGCCCAAAGGAAGAGAATTTGGCCGCACACCAGCATTTTAATCACGGAAGTGACATTCATTTACCACAGAGCAGAAAGTAAACAGCGTTCCCCGTTGGGGCAGGGTGCAAAGCAGCGCAGGAAAAAGCTGGAACGGGGCCACTGCAGTTCAGCAGAGACAGCCACACACGACTTCAATGAAATGCTATCGCCTTCAATTATTGCTGATTTCAAGAGAAGTACCAAAGTACCTTCCTTAACTTATATGGTACAGAGGAAACCATCATGCAGACAAAGATCCTTTTATACTGCTATAACCTGGTTTACATTGGAGTAAATCATTTGCAAAGTAAGCCCTTTGAAAATTTGCTTAAAGGGGAAGAAAATTAAGAATTAGCATTGTCAAATACATGAAAAAAATACAGTGGGTATTCTAAGAACATTTTTCAGCTTTATCAGTGTTTATCAGCACGCTACGTTACAAGTAATTTGCAAATTTGCGCTCAGCAACACTTGCTGATGTTCTGTTTCTTAGATTTACGGGTAGATCTTCAGTGAAAGCGCCTTTGCCCATCAGCAAATCCCCCCAGTACTGTTACAAGCACAAAGAGTCTAAGCTTCAAGCACCTCTTCCAAACTAGAGAGCTGCAATTTTCATTTTAAAATTGAGGAAATGGTTTTAGAAAGCTGTGTGATTTATACAGCATTGCACAGGAAGCTAACTCCAGAGGCAGAAACAGAAACGGTCTCACTTGACTCCCAGCCTTGCACCTGAATTGCAAACTCACCCACCCGCTTTCTCTCTCCTCTGTCGCACAAGTAAAACCAAATGATTTTTCCCAATTTTAATGTGAGAAGCTTGGAAATCCTGCTTTGTTTTAAAAGGAACTGGGTACCTGGGGTGTGTGTTATTGCAACATAAACTGTTTATTTTGACCCAAAATTGCACTTTATACATTGAAAAATATTTAGATAAAAAGTTCTTCTTGCTATTAACTGTAATTAGGTCTCTAGACATCTGCCAAGATGGAAATTCAGCAACAGCCATTTCCTTTGCAAGTCAGTGACATTCTTCCAGCAAGTTAACACAAAACAAAGTGATTAATGAAATCATGTGACTAGCTTTAGAAAATTATTTATCTTACTCAGTCTATCTAATTTCTTGGTCCCATACCTCTTCCCAAGCCACACGCTGTGACCCTAGATAGACTATCTCCCTTCCACTCTCCTGCTATGCTGGAAAACAAATAAAAAACCCAGTGCACTTTCACACTAGTATGGTATTCATCAGCAAGACAAAATTAAGTCAGCTGTAATATACAGCATGAACCACGTCAGAAAGAGAAGAAAGAAAATTCTGGAGAAGGAAGATTCCAGAGTACTCTGTTTTATTACCACTCCCACCGTCCTAACATCCTGCATGGGTGTACGTGTGTCTCTCTCCTTTGCCCCACACACAAAAGTGGCAGTGGAAGCTCTCTGTCAAAACTTCAGCAATGTGCAGTCCAGGAATCCCAGACTATCACGTACCATTTCAATCAATCCTTTTCATTACAGGGAAAAAGGTCAATGCTGGCTTGTGCTGTGAATTTTTTCCTCTGTTCATTCACATCATCACAAGTCTTCCCTGGATTTAGTTTCAGCCAGCTGTTTTTTTCAAGCAGTGGGTAGCTGCTAAAATTGTAATTGCAATACGTAGCAATAAATTGCTAAATGAAAACCTGAAAATTTAAATAACTGTGTAGCCTCCTTAACCAGCTCTGTTCAAGGGAGGTCATCCTTCCATACTCTCCAGACTTCATCTCAAAACCTGCCTAGACCACGCAGCAATGGCTGGGGCAGGTTAGCTGGATTTGTGCCCACCTAAAAGCCAGAAATGGTCTCCAAAGGCACAACGTAAGCTTTTCAGGGAGTGAAAAAAGCTTTTTTCCTCCTCATAACGCTACAAATACCTCGCTCTCTTTGCAAATTTTACATTGCCCAGAATAGAAAGTCGCTCAAACTAAGTTTCTGCTGTGAACTAAATGACTTCAGTATTCAAATATTACAAGCAAGCAGGAGCAGTTCCACAGTTTAACCAGGGGCATTAGGGGAACAGCTTTGAATCCCCTCAGCTTTCACCATGTAAGAAGGTAACCCCTGTTGGATAGCTTTAACAGTACTCTTTTCCTAAATGGGGGGAATGCAGGGAGCTGGAATGAAAAGCAGAGGAGAAAGGATGTCAATTTGTATTTTCATCGTATCACTAGAGTTCCTACTTCAGATAAAAAGAGATCTAGCTATATCCACCGAAATCCTTGGCCCAAGAGGCCTATGATGACAGCTGCACATCTTGTTTCATTGTGACAGGAGGTTTCTCTCCAACTGGATAAATTACATATTCATCAACAGTTCATCTTTGGAATGAAGCACAAGCATATGGGGGCAGTGGAACGGAGGAGAAAGGGAGGCATTATCCCAGACACAGCTCCTCAAACTTACAAAAACCCTTATGCCCAACCTACAGAGGCAGGGAAGGGAGGCAGAAAACAGGAGGCATCTCACCACAAATTGCAGCGATGTGCACAGAAACTCCCTATCCCACGGGGTGTATAAGGATTCAGAGAGATGAAGTACTCTAAAGCAGCTGTTCCCAAAATAGAGACAGTTATAAGTACAGTCTTACGTCTTGCAGTGTTATTCATCCAACAGCTGAGCTTGGGTTGGAGGTAGCGCAATACCAGCAGTCAGGATTACATTAAGTTTGTCTGAAATTGGGATTGCAGTTGGCACTAATGCTCTAAAAACTCTGTGCTATCGCCATCTCTCAGACACCCAGAATCGAGAGTGTTTGCTGATAAGCGACACCACCAGCAGGAAATCCCATAAATTACTTTTCATGCCAAGTTTCGGGTTTATTTTTAAACAGTAAACTTCTAAATCTTTTTTTTTTCTCCCCCCACCCCAAGAAATCAAGAGATAGCCTCAAAATTCCTCACGTACAAAGCCTACTCTTCTCCCTCCCACTTATTTCAGGAGCTGTTAGTAGAAAATCAACCTAAACCCCATGGAATTCATACACGTGGAAAAGTGCACGTGCAGTAAAATTGCATGCTCTGTGCAGACTGGTAGGCAACCTCTAACCTATTTAACTGTAGCCTGAAAAAAGATAATTTTTATTTGGCTAGACTGAAAAAGATCTGAATGTATATAATTGAGGAACATCACAACAAGTACAAACACTGCAGACTCATTTCATAGCTATGCCTATTCCAAATTAATCTGAATTCAAATCCAAACTAGGTGCTGAAATAGAATAAAATGCAACTGCGTATCATCTCCTTCGGTAGACATGTACAAAGACCAGCACATACGTCACATCTGAAACACTGTAGAAAGCCCTGTTCTCCCACACTGCAGAAATACACGAGTTCGTCAGCAGTTAAAGAAAGGTCCAGGATATTGAATACAGCACTGAAAAGCAACAAACCTGAATACTAGTTTTGTTATGGAGACAGCAAAAGATACTGGAATAAAAAAGTCAGTTTATTTATGGCTTAGTCACCTCACCTGTGGATGAGGAAGAATACCCCACCCTCAGTTGAAAAAAGTTAGTACATGTGAAAGTTTGAGAGAGACTTTGAAGTTGCACTCAAAGCATTTCCATAAATATTAACTACCATTTTTGTGCCAATCTCCATTTAGCACTGAAGGGTTTGAAATTAAAAAATTGCTTACATGCAGCCCTGGATAAAAGCCTGAAAACCGAGGGAAAGTTCAAGCCTTTCCATCCAGCATCTGTCAGCAGGACTAGCATGAACTATTTACAACATTCATGGGACAGATGTTGTGAAAAAGTCCATTTCCAACCATCTACACAGTACTTGTTTCCAGGGCTGAAAGACTCTAAACTGGTTCCTTTACCACTGCCCTTGTTCCATTGCCATGCCTCTCCTCTTCTTCCAGCCTCAAACTCTGCAGAACATTAAGGACTAGCAACACCAAAACAATGCAGACTAAAACGCGGGCTTTATTCAAACTGAAACATGAGCAAACCCAGCAGCCATTTCATCCCATATTTTTGGTTATTGAGTTGAAGACTAACGTCCCTAGCAGATTCTGCAAGAGCTCACGCAGGAACTTACCTACATTATCAGTACAAACCATACAAGTAAACATTTGTCTCTTGGAACTAAAGCCATGACCCCCCCCAAAAAAGGTAAATTCCCTTTATTGTCACGTCTCTATACATATATTATGGCAAAACATTAAAATTCTGCATGAAGCATTTTAAGCACCTATGTGAACTGCCAACAGAGGCAGAACAGGGCATTGTTCAAAGGCACAGCTCACCCAAAACAGCTGCAATTTATGTTGATCAAAGCAGTAAGTCAGGATTGCTGAACATGAAATCATTGTTGGATCCTACCTGTATAAAACACCTTTTAAAAAAAGACTGAGAGGATACTAGGTAATGAAAGCTTTAAATGGCCTTTAAGGACCTGCATCTTCTGGATTCCCTACCTTTGTCATCAAGAGGAAATTTCCCATATATGGCCCAAGCCGACAAGCAGACTAGGGTCACATTTCAGTTCACGGCATTTGGCAAGCCCAAGCATTCAGACATCATGAGTCAAGCGCTCCAGAAATCACTGGCTTTTATAAACCAATAAATCTATTTCATTTTGGTTTTTTAATTTGCCTTGGGTTTGTTGGTTTTTTTTTTTCCTCAACCTTTGCGGTACACAGGCATCATCACATTTTGATTTTGCTTCTCTGTAAGTGGGAGGAGCACTTTTTTCCATTCTGGGTTTGTTTGCTTCATAAAATGACAGACAAGATGTTCATATTAGACTAAATCCTGGCATTGGACCATTAAGGAAAAAAAAAAACAACATACCAACTATCATGGAAGTTGGGAACAGATACTGTGCTGTCTATACTTTCACACAGCCCTTTAACAACAAAGAACACTTATTTTTTAAATAAAACCTCAAAACATCTTCATTTCTGTTCTCTCAGATTCCAAACAAAAAATAACTTATCTGGCATTTCAGCACAAGCAGACATGATTTCTGCTGCTAAGAAGCTCCCTGCCACACAATCTTTTCCACCAGTAACTTGATTAACATCAACATGAACTTTCTTCCATTTCGAGTTCTACTTTTCTCAGTTCAATAGTTCAGCAGAAACTGCCCCATTTTTGACTGCACACACAAAATCACATACCACTTATTCCGATTTTTTAAAAAAAGACCTGAAGCTCAACAAATTCCATTGGGTAATTACCTTCAGATTAGCAATGGGATGAATTACTATGGGACAATTGGGGCAGAGGATTTTTGGTTTCAGTTTCTAGCTCTGTTACGGACACTCTGTGCATCTGGGCTACTTTCTCCATGCTTTGGTTTTCTATATGTAAACTATAGATAATACCTCACCAGGGAGTGGAATCAATATTTCATTTCTTCAACGCAGTACTGTATTCATAATGGAGTTAAATACTTTCAGAGAACTATCACAGCTCACAGAAGTAAGGCACTTCTGGGAAGAAATGCTTACAGAGAACAACCTCCTCGCACTTTTGCAGAGCATCCTAACAATTTAACATTAGAACAAAACACCTAAATATAACAAAAAAGGACAAGACAAGACGGTGTTTTGAGGCGAACTTTAAGTTTCACACAAGTGCAAAAGACAATGCAAATCCAGTTAGTTTTTTGGTCTTTTTTTGTTGGGGTTGGTTGGTTGGTTTTAACTCTTTACCAGTTCACAGTGAACATTATGGTAACATGCAGAATAAAATATTGCTCAAAAAGTTTGGTTTTACCTAAAAAAAGCATCACTGCCAAATGTGGCCTTGTTTAAAAAGAAAAAAAAAAAAAAGACAGACATTCTTGGTACTTGAAACAAGAATAACGTGTGAAGGAGGCAGAACGCTATCAAATTGCTGTTTAGAAAAACATCTAGGATTTTAGATTTCCAATCTTTTGTGGATGTTGTAAAAATGCCTTTTTATTTAAAAGTTCAGAAGTTTTGATAAATATTTTTAGACTGTTTCCTCCATAGTCAAGCATTAAAACTGATCAGGCAAGCATGTAGCAGACAGTAATAGTTTATAGCCTTTTCTTCACATTTGTTTTTATTAGGGGAATTCTTAGGAAATACTACCACATATTACAGATTTAATTTCAAGCTTGCATCTCTTATTCCAGGCAGAGCAATAAAAGCCTGAGCTTGTATTATTAAGAGTCACATCCAGAAGTAAAAAAACAAGCTTAGGCCTCCATAACAATACCTTACCAAGTTACTTAGGTTTTGAGCAGAACACCACTTGGAAAACACTGACGAAGAGACAGGACTCATTCCAAGAACGATCATCTTACTTCACTTAGACAAAGTAAAGCCTTTCATGACTTCAGCTTGGGTTTGGCCTACATTCTGTTGTATGAAAAGGCTTCATTATATGCGGCTGAATACATTGTTTGAAAACGTGATACAAATGGCATTTAACGCAACAAAAGGTGAACAAACTAAAATGGTAAAACTGTATTAAACATGCTATTTATTACCTCCAAAATAGACACAATTTGAAAATTTTTAAATAGGTTTTCACCCACGGAAGAGTTCAGAGATGGTATCAGTACCTCTCATGACTATCAGATAAAGCTATTTGCAGATTTAAGATGTCTCCGAAGGCAGACGTCGGCAGATAAAAAGAAATGCTGCAAGTAGTTTGTTTTTAAGTGCGTTACTTTGCTATACACAAGTAGTCATTTACTGCTGCTTTGAATTCCAACTGCATTCTCTATGCACTTTTTGTAGGCATTGCAATTCGCTTCTGAAGCTCCAGCAGCAAGCTAAACAACATGTTTCAATTATTTTCAGGAACTTCTTACTTCACTCAGAATGACATTCTTGATCTAGTTATTTCCATTACAAAATCTGTCTGTGATTTGTCTTCAAGTCAGAGAAGCAAGTAACAAGGAGTATAACTAACAACAGGAATAAAAAGAACAAGAAGTTTGTCAAAAAGAAGGCTGAGGTTTTTGCCTTTATTTTCATTAGATACCTGCACCAACTCCTTCTCACTTCTCTTCTGCGTAAGAGAGGAGATCTTACTCCTCTTACCCAAAAGCCCTTTGCACAAGATGCACGACAGACTAGATTTGACTAAGCTGACAAGGAAATACATGATTACACGCAACAACTGATAAGCCTCTCAATCCGAGAAACATAAGGTATGAATTATGCAAGTATCAGCCTCTGACTAGAAGAAACCTGCGTTCTGAGCTCTGAGAGCATAAATCAGTCTCTATATAAACACCAGCTTCAATTTCTGCTTTTTTTGATAATACATTCAAAAGGGACTTTGAAATCTACACTTTATTTGGAATCTGAAAAATAAACTGTTTCCAAACTATTTTGTAATGCTTGTGTAATGGCCTCAAGACAGACAGTAATTTAGACAGCTGTGCAACCAGCCACAGAAGCTGCATTTTAGAAATCGCCCTTCTTTGGAACAATTGAAACTTTCTCCAGGACGAAGTCCACACACAGAGAGCAGTGTTTCCCTGCAGCGTGTAACAGTTTCATTATTGTTTAACTACCAAAAAACAGCTCCAACAATCTATCAGGCTTGACATTTTATCCGTCTCTGCTGCTAGCCCAGAATACAGGGCATATATAGGAAGAGGTTCAAGAATTCAGTAAGTTATTTTGTTAATCTAAACAGAGAAACATTTCCCTTCTTTTAACGATTAATTTATCGTTTTTAAAACCCATTCAGGAAACCATAGGCCCATTTGTCCTCCAACTTATTACATCCAAGTATCTATAAAGAAACCTATTCCACCAGATGAATAAAAGCTCCATTGTAAAATACGTACAAAACAAATTCCAAGGCAATCCTATAGAGAAGGGTTTCCTCGCTGCAACAGAGCAGCAGTAGCAGTTGTGGTTCCAGCCCAGCTGCGATTATTCTAACACCATCACACAGCAGAGTATTAACTTGCTGCTCACCAACCCTCCCTTCCCGGGAACGCCACTGCTCAGCAGGTTTCCTGTGGCTCAGGCAGAGTCCTAAGAAGCACCAACATGTTCATGGAAGAAAACGTATCAATGCATGATGCAACTTCATGGAGTATGTCCTCAATCACAACACTGGAGAAATGATTCATCGGCGTGATTCTAACAACTCAAAGTAGCTGGGTGAATGAAACGTGGAAGTCATTCACCGATGCCAGTCCCAGTTGCTTTCGGAGCAAGGTATTTTGACATCAACAAAAAGTGGCGTTACATCAGTTTCAGTCTGGACTTCCAGGGGATGCAATATTATTATGGTTTCTGACTCATTTGGGGAGCAAGCCAAACCAATATAAGCTCACACACACAGCAAGTGGCATTGATTCAATGATGCCGTTTGTGACCATGCAATTTGAAATTATCCATGTGTATATAGAGAATATACAATGCCCAGAGGAACTATCCTTCTGCAGCAGAGGTTACTATGCAACAAGTTACTCCCAAAAGAAAGTATTTAAAATTTGCCTGTTTAAAATCTCACTTAACATCAGTCTAGAGGCTAAACTAAAAGATTCAAAGCATATGCTGCTTAAATATATTCTTATAGACATATCCTACAACCTTCTGAAGATAAATGAAAAGGTGGCAGCATAAAAAAAAACCCCTGATGTTAAATTAATATTTTAGTCGACATTGAAATACAATGTGGAAATTCCTATTCCAAGACTATTTGGCAGAGAAGCCAGAGGGCATTAGAGAAAGAAGCCTAATTAATATTTTGGAGTAAAGTGAAAACCTCAAGAGCAATTAATGTGAAGAATTAGTTGATTTTACAGACACCGAGAAGAATAAACAGTGTTGCAGAAAGCAACAATTCTTTTTAAAGAAAGTCCCTTATGGGAACATAAATTAAAAAACCCAAAAAGGGCTTTCAGAAGCTAGAATAAGCTGTCGCTCAGTTCTGAGGAAACTGGCTGAGAAAGAAGGAAGAAACTAATACTAGGTTTGAATTCTTGATCTGACTGTGATACTGTGTTTCTTAAAGAAAATGGCAGGTTTTCAACCTTGCAATGTTCTTTGAAGACTGAATAATCGACTTTGGAGGGACATACCATCAGGTGGTTAGATGACTTGGCATGCAGACGAGTTCTGTTTCTGACATCAAGTCAGCAGCGATGCGATTCTCCCCACCTGTGAAACACAGATTACACTTATTCATCCCTGCAAAGTGTTCTGTGCTTCCTGAACTGAGTTAGTACAAGTTCAAAGTACTAATTTCTGGCTTCTTGTAATGACCGTCTCTGGGAAGAGGAGGAAAACAAGCTTGATATGGTGAGATATAGATAGGTACTATCAGAACTAATGACTGGAATTACTTCGGGGAGCAGGAGACTGGCTGGGGTTTCGCAATGGAAGCGGGCGATCAGGGGAGGGCCGGAGAAACATTTGCACCACGTGAATACATTTAAGCGCAGAGCAGAAAGCACAAGCAGATAAATAGCAGCGTCATCGTAGCAGCACAGACCTTACTATAGCATGGACCATAACACTTCTCCGAGAAGTTAGATCAATACTCGAGTATTTAGCCCACACCAGACTGCTAGCAATAGTCAGGCAATTTAAAGCCACAGAGCTCAGACTATAGAGAAGTACTGAGTTCCCTTGGTTTTTACTACCAATAGGTCCTCTTTCCTTGGTCAGCAGCAGTTCACGCAATTGTGTCCAAAAAAGGGTCATGTGCACACAACTATCTGCATCTCACATTATCCTTCTGCCAGCAAAGTGTATTATTAAGCACCACATACTTGGTTCAAGGTACTTTCTAATTTCTTATCTTTGGATCAGGCTCTGTATCCTTCGGGATTGGTCAAAGAGAAGAGGCACTCCAAGATATCCTAGGTACATACGAAAATGCACTCTTTCTATAAGGGATGGGAAGGTAGCCTAAACCTAACTAAGCACAATTTTTCCTAAATGTCTTACAGTGAAACCGGCACGCACTGGCTGAGGACAGCGTTTTACCTGGCTAGATGCGAGGACACAAAGCTGCAGTACTGCGTCCGACGCACAGCCTGTCTAGCTCTATAGCCTGCCTCCAAGGCAGGTCCAGGCGAGTCAGAGGCACACAGACAGAACGCCACCACAGCAGATGACTGCACAAAAATCTGCTTACACCCTTCCACCACGCAAAAGCTGGTTCAAAGTCTAAAGCGTGAGTTTTAATAACCCTTCTATTTATAGCACTGGAGATTCAACTCAAATCGCACTCTTGCCTGATTGAAGAAGTTACAATCTAAGTTGTTATTAACAACAAACCATGGTACAAAGTTGCACAACAAGTGAAAATTACACAATTTTAAAACAAACAAACAAAAAACCAACACAAAACCATACTGAAGGCAACCACAATAAAGAGAAAACTGAAGGCCCGGAGAAAAGAAGATAGATTTCAGTCATAAACTGGACTAGTGACCACCAACCCCGCAATATAATTCATATATATCACTGCTTTGTACTCTCATTGCAGAGTATTGCATTCAACTCTCATTTTGACTCCCAAGAGCCCAGTCACATGCACCTGCCCATGAGAACGACTAAGCCTCACTGAAAGTCAGCCTTTCTACCCTACAATTAAACGCAATATTTAAATGATGGCTTTAAAACTAATCCAATCCAGCAAAACCTTGAGCAATTAAGCCTTAACCCATGAACACCAATGTCAAGGCAATCAGCTTTTAATTAGAAGCTCAATAGCTACCAACCGAGGGGACATGCAAACCACAGAGTGCTGCAGCCGGGCAACTCTCTGCACCGGGATTCAGGCAAGCAGAGAGAATTGCCCATAATGGAAAATACGACGATAGCCTAAGTAAGTTGTTTTATTTCGTTAGACCCAACTGTTCTACCAAAAGCAATTATGTTTACAAAGTATGAATACAAGATCTCCCTCCCCATCACTGTGAACACAAAACATATAAAGGAGATAACAGTATTTGATGGTGGTGGTAGGTAAATGCAAGGATCTGGAATTCATAAGAAACAACATTTAAAGCTCACAGCTTTGTGTTGCACTTCTTGGCTTTAGAAAAACAAGGTATCAGTGGAAATGATCACAAAGGGTAAATACTCTTTGTTTGTTTGTTTCATGTACTCATGTATCTGGCGTAATGATCATCTGTCTTAAAAGATGAGCTTCAAAGTTTTGAAATACAACCCACTACAATGTAAACACACAAAAAATGCCAACTTGTAACACATCTGTCATTCCCCATCCTAATGAAACTGAAAACTGAAAAAGCATTTTGTAAATCCAATAAGTTCCTTGACAATTCCATAGTCAGGTTAGAAAGAACAGAAAACTGCCACAGGTTCCTACACTGCCGTGAAACAGTTCTCCAAAAACAACGTCCAAGACCTCCTGTGCTACCCATGGAAGATAAGTTCCGTGTCAGAGAGGAGGAAGTAAGCTCAAACAAAACACAAAAACAAAACCGTTTTGCATCTCAGCAAATTAAACATTACCCTGAACATATCTTAATCAAAGAACCATAAAACTAAAACATTCCTATCTACGCTTTAATATTATACTTACCTCTACAGTATCTAAGTAAGCCCGGCCATCCTTGCAGTGTTTGAAAACACACAAAGCTATCAAGTGCAACAGCTTATTTATCATACGGTCATAACATTAAGCGCATTCGTCCTTAGCTGTTTCGCCAAGTCCCTGATCTGTAAAGGCTCAGAGTGGACTGTGTGCACGTTCTCACTGCAGAGAGTTTACATTTAACCTGCAATCACACACTGAAACACTGGTCAGAAACCGATTTGACGATTCGTCAACACTTTCTCCACAGGAAACACCTTGCCCAGTTTACAGGAACAAACTGTTCTGAAGAACGGTTGAGTACTTTTATCTTCTCAACTCCTTTTTGCCTTCTGTGGCAAAGGAAGGACTTTCACAGCTTTCACTTTGCCATACACCCCTGATTTTTAGCAAAAGCAGGGCAGAGTTCCTCATTAAGAAAATAACTTGGGTCCTTGCCACCAAAGCAGCATCACCCCAGGTACGCTGCCACCTACCAAGCAAACGAGTACCTTCGGCATGCAAAGAGACAACAGTTTAAGCAGAGGGCTGTACTGAAGGCTGGCGCTTATCCAGAATTCCTCAGTTCTCACAGCATTTCCAACATAACAACCTACTGGGACCATAATTCAGAAAAGGAAAGAAGTTCCTGAACACCGCTTTCTAAACATGAGAAAAGAGGCTGTCCCTGAGTCCCACCCGCCCCGTTAGGGAAACCCTGCAAGCGCTCCCCATGAAGGAGCCCCTTCACCCCTTCTCCCCAAAACTCAAATCCAGATGCTTGCAGCCCCCTTCCAGCCTCTCCCTGTCCCCCTGCCAGCCCCGGTCCGAGCAGCCCCCTTCTCCCTGCCCTGTGCCCCCCAAGCCCTGCCAGCCCCCTCCTGCACCATGTCCCCACACACTTCACAACACCCCCAACCCACAGCCGTTCCCCCATCCCACAGCCCCTCAACAACCCTCAGTGGCCACTCCACTGCTTCACGGCCCCCACATTTACCTGCTCCCCCCTTACCCCATGCAACCTCCCTACTCTGGCAGCACCCCTGCTGCCCCACAGCCCCCCCAAACCTTGCCAGGCCCCTCACTGCCCCACAGCCCCCCCAAACCCTGCCAGCCACCTCACTGCCCCACAGCCCCCCCCAAACCTTGCCAGGCCCCTCACTGCCCCACAGCCCCCCCCCAAACCCTGCCAGCCCCCTCACTGCCCCACAGCCCCCCCAAACCCTGCCAGCCCCCTCACTGCCCCACAGCCCCCCCAAACCCTGCCAGCCCCCCAAACCCTGCCAGCTCCCTCAGAGCCCCACAGCCCCCCCCAAACCCTGCTAGCCCCCTCACTGCCCCACAGCCCCCCCCAAACCCTACCTGCTGCCTCGCTGCCTCACAGCCCCCCCCAAAGCCTGTCAGCCCCCTCACAGCTCCCCCAAACCCTGCCAGCACCCTCACTGCCCCACGGCCCCCCCCCCCCCCAAACCCCTACCTGCTCCCT
The DNA here is from genome assembly GCA_017639485.1 of Pluvialis apricaria. Classification (NCBI taxonomy): domain Eukaryota; kingdom Metazoa; phylum Chordata; class Aves; order Charadriiformes; family Charadriidae; genus Pluvialis; species Pluvialis apricaria. Next base: position 7,617,177 of record CM030024.1, read on the forward strand.
CACAGCCCCCCCAAACCCTGTCAGCCCCCTGAAGGCCTCACCCTCTCCCCAACCTGGCAGCCCCCAGCACGGCCCCACCCCCCCCAAGCCCCGGCAGCCACCCCAAACACCGGCAGCCCTCCAAGCCCCTCACCTGCCTCCTTCGGCAGCCCCGTCCCGGAGCGGGCGGCGGGGCCGGGCCGGGCCGGGCTCTGGGTCAGCCCGAGCCCTCCCCTCGGCGCGGCGGCGGCGGCGCTATGGCAACTGCCCACCGCGGCGGCGGCCAACCACAGAGAGGGCGGCCAGAGCGGCGGCCATAGAGCAGCGGGCTGCGAGAGCGGCGGGCGGCGCGCCCCTGGCGGCGGGGCGGCTTCTCTGGCGCCCTCAGGCGGCCGAGAGGGCAGCGCCGCCCGCGGGGCGCGGCGGCTCCTAGGACCGCGGGTTCGAGACCCGGGCCCGGCACCGGGACGGGGGGTTCCTGCTGTGTGCGTGGGGGCTTAGGAGCATTGCACGGGAAGCATACATATAGGTACCCCCATATATATACACACAAAACATATAAGCACACCCTTATATATGTATTTTATACCTATCAAGGGCCCTCAGTGCCAAAAGGCATCCCCACTGCTCGGAGTGAGGGGGGCCCTGTCTGCCCTGGGATGGGTTTATCACCCGTTCTGGGCCTTTCCCATGGTTTTCCGGCAGATTTAGGCAACGGGAAGGAGCCGGGAGAGGGGACGTCCCCGTGCACGCTGGCACAGCCGGGCCCCGTCTCATGGGGTTGCAGAAATGCCCGTCTGAGCATGGAGGAGAGCGGCTGGATTAGGGTATTTAGGTCAGAAACTCTTTTCAGCCTAATTTTACTATGCAAATTTAGGGCAAATCAGCTCGGGTAAGGCAGCAAGTTTTTCCAGATCAGGTAATAGATTCCCACAGCCTGAACCCTTCTGCTGTCCCCGCACCGAGCAACAACCAGCACCCACGGCAACTCCTTCCCCGCGGCAGCGCAGCCGGAAAGTCAGGACGCCGCTGTCATCGAATCACAGAACCACAGAACTGTCTCAGTTGGAAGGGACCTTTCAGGTCATCGAGCCCAACCATCAACCTAACGCTGCCAAAACCACCACTAAACCATGTCCTTCAGCACCGCATCTGCCCGTCTTTTAAATACCTCCAGGGATGGCGACTCCTCCACTTCCCTGGGCAGCCTGTTCCAGTGTTTGACAACCATTTCTGTGAAGAATTTTCTCCTAATATCCATCCTAAACCTCCCCCGGTGCAACTTGAAGCCATTTTCTCTTGTCCTATTGCCTGTTACTTGGGAGAAGAGACCGACCCCCCCTCGCTACACCCTCCTTTCAGGGAGCTGTGGAGAGCGATAAGGTCTCCCCTCAGCCTCCTCTTCTCCAGGCTGAACACCCCCAGTTCCCTCAGCTGCTCCTCATCAGATGTGTGCTCCACACCCCTCACCAGTGTCGTTGCCCTTCTCTGGACACACTCCAGCACCCCAATGTCTTTCTTGTGGTGAGGGGCCCAAAACTGAACACAGCACTCGAGGTGAGGCCTCACCAGTGCTGAGTACAGGGGGATGATCACTCTCCTCATCCTGCATCCATCACCTCACACACACGCTGCCTACCTCGTCGGCAAACCCCAGAGCCGAGGAGCTGCCACCTGAAGCTCAGCCGTGCCCCGTATCGCACCGTCCTCCCCGACTGTTTCCCAAGAGGACATAAAACTCCCACAGCTGCAATTAGCTGATTGCCAAAGAGAAAAAATCCCCCCAGGTCATGGCTATGCCCAAAAGCCCGGGACGTTTAGCTTCAGAGGAGCACAGCCCACACATCACTGCCTTTCCCTGGTCTCTTCCTGACCGACCGGCACCATCATCATTGAATCACCGTCCCATGACTGCTCCCCAGTGACTAAGTGCCGGAGCAGAGGCTCTGCTGTCATTTCCCAGGGGCCACGGCAAAGATGCTCACTGGGCACATGGCTGGTCTCATGCTGAGCCTGATGCAGGGTTCAAAGTGGGCTGTTCCCCTTCTTGTCCTCCCACTAGTCAGGGGAAGGAGCCAGCAAGAAAGCCCCCTTGGTTCAAATATAACTAGAAGAGGTTTCTATCTCCCCTGCTCCACTCCCCCACGAGAGCTTTGCTTCCTCTGCAGAACCTCAGGCAGAGAGATAAAATAGCAGCGCACAGTTTTGGTTGAAATCTGTGTGTACCAGCTATTTATTCACAGCTTCAAGAGGCACAACAAGCTAAATTTTCTGCTTGTAAGGACCAGCCACATCAGCACGGGTCTCCAGCAGACAGGAAAACCATCCTCCTCCTCACTCTGGCCAGCCGGGCTATAATCCCCGGGGCCAAACCTCCCCTCCCAAGCTTGGAAAGCCCATAAACGCAAATAAATACACTTTAAAAGACATGTCTTTTTACTGAAAACTGTTTAATGGTACAGCTTACATTGCTTTGGCACATTCTCCTCCTCGGGCAGGATCTGCTGGGGGCACATCCTTTCCTACAGCCCCAGGGCTGCAGTGGCTGGGTGGCCACGATGGAGGAGATGGGGCCTGCCCCGTAAATCACAGCCCCGGGAGTACCAAGAGCTCGGTTTCACAGGAAGCACAGCTCTGACAGACATGCAAAATAAAAATGTGTGCTGAGATCTGGCACTGCCTCTTGAGAAATCAAAATATGTGTTGTGTTCACATACCCCTTTTAGCTACCCGTTTTCTACAGCAGCGGTGTATGGTGTTACATCCACTCTGGAGAAATTAGCACCCAATTTCTGGCTAAATCAGACTCCTCTTTGCCCAGCACAGCCTTAGAAGGCTCCAGGAGCTGTCCTGATGTGTAATTAGTTTAACGAGTATGCCCTGATGAGTCCCAGCCCCCACAATCTGTATCAGCAGCCTTGGAGATGCAACCCATAACTCAGCTCACCTGCCAAGGAGGTTTCTTATTAAGCAGGGGATGAGGGTGTCTAAGACACCTGAGATCAAGAGGAGAGGCCACGCTCCATCTCAGCACTGCACAAGCCCCCAGGAGGTTGCCCAGAGCAAGCGAGAGCAGCTGGAAAGCACTGGAGCAAGGAGAGATTATTTTAAACTATTTAAACATATACAATTGAGTAGGCTCTTGAACATCAGACAGGGCCAGCTGGTGGCAGTCAGGACTCATCCAACTAAGATGATCCAGATTATAACCTCCATCAGTTAACAGCAATTCTTTAAACAGCACAGCAGTGCCCCAAAAATACCAGCAGTTCCCTACACAGCCTGGTGTTACTCTGGGGAGAAGGTCAGATCAAGCATCCGATTATGTCCCTGCTCATCAACAGCCCAACATCCCACCCCAGTCCTGCTAGGGACTAAACCTCAAAATTTTAATTAGGTTAACAGCAGTAGCCATTAATTGAATTCCAGCTCTTAAGAAATACAGCAGTATGCAACATCATTTTTGTTATTTCTAACCCAAGACCACTGTGGGCTGCCCAAGGACGATCAGGGCTCTGGAACAGAGGGCAGCAAGTTATGGGGGGGAACAAACCCACCACGAGGAGTCATGGGTTTGTGCAGGGATGTGCCACCTGGTCCCAAGCCAACACCTTAGGACAGGGCTGGCTCTGCCAGTTGGAGACAAGCCTGCAGCGGAGGAGAGGACCTGGTTGTTTTGCTGCCCACACAACCCAGCCACCACAGGCAGCATCTGCTGAGCCAAGGAGATCTCTGGCGAACCCCACACTCGTTTTCGCCCCAGTGCAGAAGAACAAGAGCTTCCTCATGTTGGTCCTTCCTGGGACTGCAGGACTCGGAGGCAGTCTGTAAAACCTTCAGTGTGCTTGCCTGCTGTTTTTGCAGCTCTCTTGGACCTTGACATTTACAATTCTGCCTGCATCAGAGGCCCTGTGGGGGTGTCACTGGGCCTGGCTCCTGCACATCACCATATCCAATGTCCAGCTCCACCTGTATCCCTGTCGGCTGCAAGGAGAAAAAGAGCGGAGCTTAACCTCACACTGCTGGGACTCTACAGGGAAGCCTGTACATTGCTCCATCACCTGCCCCAGAGCCAAAAATCCCCAATTACATTCCCTTGAGGGTTTCTTTCTGCTGGCGCCCTCATTTTAACTGGGTCTGCTGAACATAGAGATACAAATAGAGAATGCAATTTAGTAAAGAAAGAACATCTTCCTCTGAGATATCCCCAGACACTATTATTTAGCCCAGCCAGGATGCGTTTTGCTGCCCAGCACACCACCACAGCCAAACCCATTTGGATCAGGCAGCGCTGCCTCATATGTAGGCAGGACTCGAGCCAAAGTCACCTCCGCAGGTGTCGGAGCCAGCCCTGCGTGATCCTCACTGCCCATACGCAACCAGGAGAGCGAGACAAGCAGGAGAAACACAGTGACCTGGACTGGAAAGTGGTGCCACTCATTTAACATGCCTGTAAATACAAGCCCAGGCTGGTGGGAACAGATGCTCTCCTCTTCCATAGCACACAACCAGGCTGCATTTGCTCCTCTCCCATTGCCATGGGTCACCCAGCGAGGCCTGATCCTGCCCTACCCCCAGCAGGAGCCTTCCTCCGCTCCAAAGCCAAGTCCATGTCACACAGCTTCTTCTCCATTCCCAGCGGGACTGCTCCAGGGACCCTCACCTGCCGGGGTGACTTCGCTAAGGAAGCGATGCGCTGCGTGGTGGCTTTCTCCCAGTTGGCTTCTTTGCTCTCCAGCAGCACCCGGGTGCTGGGCACAAAACTCCAGGAGCGGCCGAGGGCTGGCTTCAGCGTGCCAGTGCTGCTGTCCCTTGTCACCTGGTTAGTCACCTGCAGCACAAACAGGCTTATCAGTGCCCGGGAAAAGCAGTGCCACTCGGTGTAAGGAAACACTGGAGATCACCAGGAGATAATGGCCAATCTGCCACTTCTGTGAAGTTTTTTTTTCTTCTCCTTCCTGGCACACCCATGCCATCCCCTCTGAACACAGCCCATGCAACTGTCCCAGACACGTAATTGGGTAGGAACTCACTCGTATCTGCAAGCTGCAGTGACTCCTAGTGCTGAAGCCGCCTGCAAAGTTTAACTTAGAGCCTCCAAGCATCCTTCCAGGCACCCCGTCCTTGTCACTTGACAGAATCATAGAATGGTTTGGGTTGGAAGGGACCTTGAAGGTCATCTCGTTCCAACCCCCCTGCCCTGGGCAGGGACACCTCCCACCAGCCCAGGGTGCTCCAAGCCCCGTCCAACCCGGCCTTGAACACCTCCAGGGATGGGGCAGCCACAGCTTCTCTGGGCAACCTGGGCCAGTGCCTCACCACCCTCAGAATGAAAAATTTCTTCTTAATATCTAATCTAAACCTACCCACTTCCAGTTTAAAGCCATCACTCCTCATCCTATCACTACATGCCCTTGTATCACTAATCAGAGCAAAGGGCAGGACTGTCTCAACACCTCCCAGTGCCAGGTTCAACAGACCACCATTTTCTGTGGTGACCTTCCCAATTCAAACACATTAATTGTGGTCAAGGCAAACTGTCTGGGCGCATTGAAGCAAATGCAATTGCTTGGCCAAGAGCTGGGGAAGACTAGAGCAGAGCCCCTTCCAGTCCCCAGCTCCTTCTGGAGGATGCAATGCCCTGCAGCTCCTCCAAGGTAACCAAGCAAGAGGTTATCTAATAAGCCGGCCAGCCCCTTAAATGAATGGTGTTATATCAAAAATGAATACAAACAACATTTCAATCTGTCTGTACTTAACTCTACCTTGCTTAATCGAGTGAACGCCTTGTTGGCTGGGGACAGCAATAAAAGCAGGGAGCAGATCAGCCCTGTTCTTGAATACACATTTGCTGGAACAAGACAACCACGGGCTGCAGAGAAGCAGAGCTACAGCGGGGAGCAGAGGTCTCTTGCTCCAGCTCAGCTGGGAGCAGGGTCCCCCCTTCCAGGGGATCCAAAGGCCCTCCAGGGCTCCTCACCATGGCACATGCCAGCACACGAAGGAGAAGGCACAGCAACACTCACCACAACAGCGAGGCTGAACTCCCTGGCCAGTGTCTTCAGCTCCCTGGCCAGCTGCATCATGATGGCCAAACCTGGAGGAGGATAAAGCACTTGGGTGTGTGTGGATCAACCCCTAAAGTGCATCTCAGAGGCAGGTGGCATCTAGATTTGCACGAACACTCGATTTAGTGCCAGTACTGGCATTTGTGGGCATCTTCAACCCATTTCCATTACCAGCACCCCAATGTACCCGTTGCACCTGCACACTCCAGGGCACCCCAGCCTAATGGACGTGGCATGGACAGACCAATCTCTGAGTTGTCCCACACCCTCCTTTCCCACCTTAGAAGCCCTGAGGCCAAAAAACCCTACAACAGCACCAGGAGCTCCAGACAAAGCCGGCCAGGTTCATTCAGCAGGTACAGGACCCCTCTCTCCAGCTCACACCTTCATTTCCTACAGCCCGTGGCTGTGAGGGGACCTCCTGTGATAGCACTGGTTGCCACCCAGGTGTGCAAGTCCCCTCTGGAAGGTGTCTGAGGGGCCTCCTTGGCATCTCAGCCAGCAGAAAGCCCTCACTCCTGATTTATGGTCCTTTCTGACAGAAAGAGCCTCAGGGGAGCTTTGCAAACTGTGCCAGCAACCACCATGCATCTGGGACACTGTAAGCAGAGGTTTTACTGTGTGAGCAAATTGTTCAGTGCCTTCTCTGTCCCCTGGATGGGTTTCAGACCACCGGTATGAGCTGCCACAGCCAGCCTGAATTTTTGCTGGCAACGCTGCAAACAGACTCCTGTTTTATCCAGTTGCAAAGGAAAAGCAGAGAGCAGTCGCACCCACATCTGTCCTGCCCCAGCTCCAGGCACAGCATATGTGGGAGGAAGATGCTCTTCGGGACGAGCAGAGAGGTTTGCAACCTCATTGCTCCTCCTAATGACACAGCTCACCCTCCGACTGCTTGCCACCCAGCAGCGGGTAAATCACAGCTGAGACAGAGTCGATCACCACGATCTTCAGAGGTCCCATGGAGCTCACGACCTGAAAGAAGGAGGCACCGTGTGCAACGTGGAGTAACAAATCCAGCAGTTTTGAAAGTCATGAGCTGCACAGAGGCTCAGATGTCCCCAGGACGGGGTGATACGGCGCCACTCATCAGGCGCAGCAAGCCTCGCTGCCTTCCTTGCGGCTCTGGGGAAGGGAAAGGGGTCCGGAGCCTCGCTCCTACCTGCTGGGAAAGGCGATCCCGCAGGTCCTGTAAGGCACTCAGCATTTCGTAGATGTTGAACACACGGACCACCTGGATCCGCTGCAGAGCCTCCAGCTGTAGCACAAAGTGGCATCAACAATAGCCTCATCCCCTCCAGGACCCACCATATTCCTCCTGCCCAGCCATTACCAGCTCTTTGCATTTATACCATGCCATGGAGACAGGGACCCTTATTTCTTCCACATTTGCCTCCATCCCGTGAACACTGTTGTTCCCACTGCACTGATGGAAGAAGCAATGCAGACTGACCTCAGGGAGCAAGCCCTCCCCTTCTCCCCATGAAAAAAACCTGTCCCTGAGCACAGCACCCACCCAGCCATGGGAGGAAGAGTTTGGACCCCAAAAAACCCCATGGGGACAAAGGCAGAGCTGGACAGAAAAAACATCTCTGGGGGTTGTCTGCAGGCAAGAGCCAAAGCAGTTTTAGCATGAGTGGAGGAGTAGCAGCGGGACCAGCGCCAGGGGAACTTGCCTGCTCTTCCTCAGCCTCTGCCCGGGCTCGAAGCATCTCATAGAGACGAGAGGCGGTGAACCCCCCCGTGGAGTCGAGAAACAAGACATGCTGCTTGAGGCCGAGAGACACGCTGGCCGCAATGCCCAGACACACCTGGAGAGGAAAGGACCGGGCATCACCCAGCACCCCCACATCCCTCTGCTTCACGTGCCTGCAGGCATCTTCACCCTACCTGTCCTCTCCCCTCCCTCTGTCCCACTCACCTGCGTCTTCCCACTGCCCGGTGCTCCCATGAGCTCCATCACTTCCCCCGTGTACAGCCCGGAGTCCAGCAGCTGGTCCAGGCTACAGGTTGAACACAAGGTGGGATTATCAACACAACTTTAGCCAGAATGGCAGGGGCATCGGGAAGCAGCAGTCCCTAGAGTCCCCTTCCCGAATGCAGACAAGTCCTTCAGGCTCTCCTCCTTCCCTCCCATCCCCGGCTCTCTCCACACTGCGGGCAACAGCAGGTCTGCAACGTGGGGGATACCAGAGGATGGTCCTGAGCTGGAGAAGAGCTGTGGTTCTGGGAGCCAGGTTTGAATACCCAGGGTTTCTCTGCACAGTCACTGTGACAACCCAGCGAGGGGATGGGGGGAAAGAAGAAGAACGTGCAATAGAGTAACTCATTTCCATGCCTGATCTAGACAGTTTGGACCATCGTCTCTCAGCAGTCCTCCCAGATCCCCAACCCTCCTCTCTGGAGCCCTCAAGGGAAAGGCTGAAGGCAGTGTGTTATCCAGTGTAGAAGTGAGACACACAACCAGTTCCCAAAGGGTGTGCAGGCTCTCGCAATGACAACGGCAATGTCATTCCCTCCAGGGACACAGACAAGCTGGCTTTGCAGCCACAGGACATGAAGAATAACCATCTCTTGCTCACAAAAGGCAGAGCCAGGCTGTGGCTGGAAGTTTTTAAAACAGCTGCTGGGGATGGTTTGGACACCACTGAGCCTGCTCAGGGCATCACCACATTGAAATTCAAAGCCTGCACTGGGCAACCATGGCCTTCTGCAGCAAGCCCAGCCCCGGGCAGATCTGCTGGCTCACCAGGCGATGTACCCACCTTGGGCTCCCAGTGGGCAGGATGGCTGTGGAGCTCTTGAGCTCCTCATAGAGGTCTGCTCCGTTGGTGGGGAAGGCAGAGAACTGGGCCAGGAGGACACGTCTCACTGCAACCAGCGCCTGATGGGCAGAGAGATGTCTGGAAACAGGACTGAGGAAGTCCAGGGCCAGCATGTGCTGCAGAAAGTCCCCTCCCGCCCAGACAAGCCCATCCAAGCTGTGAGCTGAACAGCTCTGAGCTCCTCAGTTAACGTACCAGGACTTGGGAGCCACCCTTTACCTTGTAAGACAGAGAACACTTCTGGGCAATGTCCTCCAGGTCTGATGACACAAAGTCCACCACTGCAAATAACATGAGGGACAAGAAGTTGGAAGCCAAACCCGGACAGACCACGAACACCAAAGAGACAACCAGTTTCGACAAAACCTGCCTACACCAACAGGCAAAACGTCTGTGTCCTCTGCCAACGCTTCAAGCGGACAAGCAGGATGCCCCACAAAATGGAGTACTGCAGTATTTTCCTCTGAGATGGCCCTGGCACCCATTGCAAAACAAATCAGGGAGACAAGCTGCTAAAAATTCTCCCCATTTTCTTCAAGAGCTGCCCAGCACCACTTGATAGCTGGGGCCACCCAAGAGAGTCCCCTTCTGCCAGTGTACCACAGTCTCAAGGGGTCAGTGACTGACCCAAAGTGCCAGCCCTGGGCACGCCGGGAAGGGCTAAAGGCACAGAAGTTAGAATAACTAACCAGTGGGCTCATCTCTGCTCCCAGGAGCTACTCCAAGATTCGTTTTTTCAAATAGATGTGTATGTCATTGGTTTTAAAAAATGGTAAAAAGCAATTCTTCTAGGAAAAACAAGGATTACAACATCCATGGCTCCAGCACCCACAGGATCTCACAGACTCCATTTAACAAGAATGAAATGGTGTTTTCCTCAGCTCGAACCCGGTTTCTCAGAGCAAGTAAAGAATCCACCTGAAGTTTTTCCCTGTCCCCTCAGGGCAGGCCTTGCCCAGGGTGCAGTGTGCCAGGAGCTTGGGCATTTTTCGAAAGACAAAAACCACACAAACCCTCCTGAAACACCTTCAAAAAACCCATAATTGATCGTCCCTCAAAGAGCCTCTGCAGACACCCCTACCACCATGTCCTGCTCCAATGGAGAAGTCCTGACTCATCATATCCACCCAGGGGCACTCAGAAGACACCCAGCTGGGAGGACACGGGAGGGATAAAACCACAAAGGCAGGAGAGGTTTTCCAGGGGCTGCCCCACAGCGCAGACCACCCAGGCTGGCAGACGGGTCCTGCACGGGAGGAGAGCACAGTGCCGCCCCAAATGCCCAGGGGTGACATTCCCCCAACCCGAGACCCCGCTGCTGTCCCGTTACCCGTCCTGACGCCGTTCGCCCCGAGAAGCTGAATCATCTCTTCGGTGAGACCAGGGCAGAGCGCAGCCCGCAGGACCACCATGTCCCTGGCCACCCCCAGGACGGAGCACCACGGGGCCGGGGAAGAAGCGAGGAGCCCTGCGGAGGAGATGGGAGAGCGGATTTGGCACTGGACCGTTCCTGCCCCCGAGCAGCACAGGCTGGGGAGATGCTACCCAGGCTGAGCCTGGGATGAGTGGTTACGGCGAGTGTTTAGTCTCCCTTTAGGGCCAAACAGCCCCAAATCCTGCAGCCAGCCGGGGCGGCACCGCGGACCAGCGCATCCCCTTCCCGGCTACCTTCAGCAGAGCCCTTGGTGCGAGCAGGGAAAGCCCCACGGGCAGTTTCCCACCCCATTCCCATCCCTATCCCCGTTCTCATCCCCATCCCCACCACCCCCCCGCTCCCCCGGGCACCCGAAGCCGGGCTGCCCCGCCACCCCGTCCCTGTCCCCGTCCCCTGCCTGCTCCTGTTCCTGCTTCCTGCAGGCGGCGGAAGAGCCGGTCCAGGGCTCGTATTCGCCCCCCACCCCCGCCTAGCGGCGGCCCGGCCCGCTCCAGCCCCGCACCCGCAGCCCGGTGCCGCCGCGGCCCCCGGCCGGGGGACCTGGCTCGGCCCGCGGCGACACTGCGAGCGACGGGGCGCTGGGGAGCGCTGCCAGTCCCTGCCTGCGCACCCTCCCCTCCTCGCCGGCCCCAGCGAGGGATGGCCTCCCCAGCTGCTGGCACCCAAGGGTGCTCCGGGAAGCGCCCACAGCAAACTGGGGGGGGGTTTCAGCTCACACCACAGCCCCATACCAGTGGGGACACTGGGGAAGCTCCTGGGAGGACCAGAGCTGGCTCAGGAGCTGGGGCAAAACCGGAGCGAAGGAACAGAACAGATAAGAAAACAGAAATTGGTAGAAGAGGAAGGAAGGAGAATAGAGAAGGGATCCCACTCATCTGCAGGAACTTCCCCCAGCCACCGGCGGTCTTTAAATGACCATCAGCACAGATGCCAGCAGTGCCGCTGCTCTCGGGCTCTGTGAATAACAGAAGCAGAGCCTGGGCTGGCTGGTTTGGGGGCAGATGCTGCTGCTGGGGAGATTCAGGCAGGGTAGTTTAAAAATTGAGGCAGACTGAGGACATAGGAGATAGCGATGAGGCTACCCCAGTCTTGTCTCGCAGAGCTCTGTGTGTTTCTGAGTAGGGTTTGTCGCACTTGTAAAAGCATGGCTTGTGTTCAGAGCTGGGCTCCCTGCTGCTGGTGGGGCCGGGCAGGCCTGTGGTCCCCTGTGGAGCCGGTGGGGTCTGAGTGCTTGCTGGGAGAGCAGCTGGTATGAATAGGAAAAAAAAACTTTAATTATAATTTCTGAAGTTATTTCAGGGGTGAACCTGAGCTTTATGCAAATGCTTTAACTGCCCTAAGCTTGCATTAGGGGTTTGGGGGCAGCTCTAGAAGGGATTGCGTGCAGCTTTACCCCGAGGAGAAGGTCTCTAATACTGTGTTGGAGAAAACCTCGAGCCCTGGGTGCTGAGCGCAGCTACCTCTGCGACCCTGCTGTTGCTCTGGAGATGCTGGAGCTCATCCTGGGATCTTCTGGAGGGTAATTCCACCCTGGACCTTGCCAGCTCTCTGCCAGGTCCTGGATTAGAAGGTGGTTTGGAGCCAGGAGGTGAGGTGGGGTCCCGGGGTTGGGTTTGGCACGGCTCAGCAGTCCTGCAGTTGGGGTTGCAGGGTGGAAAGTGAAGGGGGGGGAATGTCTTCAATGCCCCGCAGGCGGGGAGAGCTCTGTCCCCGAAAGGGGCTTGCTGCGGGGGAGGCCGGGGGCTGTCCCCCTCCCTGGCTGCCTGGGACTTGAATTTCCCTAGGAAAAGGAGGGGTTTTTTTGGCGTTCTCAGCCGAGGCTTGAAGAGGGCCCCCCGCCCTCGCTGCTGAGGCTGCCTGCCCTGCCCGGGGCTACCCCCGAGCGCATCAGCACATCTGCTCCAGCTGCAGGCGGGACCGGGGACCGGGTGACTCCCGGGGCCGGCACCCCCCCTCCCGGGCACCCGCTCTCCCTCCCCTGCCCGTGCGGTGTAATCACCGCTACCCCATCCCAAAAACACAAACCAAGGGGAGCTCGGGCCGCTCCTGGCTCTGCCTTGAACATTAGCAGCATCAAACACAATTTTATTTCGTAACTTGGTTTATTTGAAGTACCTCCGGTGCTGCTGCTTGCAAAAATGAAGCCTTCATCCCGGATAAGTTGAGAAATTCAGTCCCATGAGTGCTGAAGTGAAGCGAGCTGACCCTTCCCCTGTACCTAAAGCAATGTGGGAAGGGGTTTCTGGCATGTCAGCCCATGTGAGTCCCAGAAAAGCCGCTGTACTGGTCCGTCCAAGGCAGAGATGGCCTCTTACACCCTCCGCAGATGTGGTCCTTGTGCCTTTGTCCTGCCCCCGATCAGGGGAAAGTGTTGGAGCTGCCCGCAGCTGCTCTGCGGGTGATGTGCTGTGGAGGGACCCCCAAACTGCTTTGCAGTCGCCTCCTGCCTGGGTACCGGGGGCCGGGCAGTGCTGTCGGCGCAGGATGGATGGAACAGGAGAGCGGAACAGTGCTGCCCTGTGCTGATTCTTGCTGTGTAAGACCCGCAAGCCCCAACACCAGCGGTAAAGATAACTGACCTTTTTTTTTTTTTCTGGCAGAGCTTCAGCGTGGAAGTGTGTTGTCTGCTGTAGCTCAGTTCCGTGGCATAAGCCTGATCAGAGCAGCTGAGCCAATACCAGTCAGCCTGTGCTCCCCTCGGTCATTTCCCCATCCCTACGGCCAGTTCCTCCGTTTCCTTTTTAGCTGGGGTGCTCGTAGGTACCCTCGGGAAGGCAAGGCCTGCGTTTTGGGGGGAGATAAGTCACCAGGCAGAATTCCTGATTGACTGTGACCCCTGGGAAACAGGAGGATTTGAAAGGCCCAGCTCTTCTGGAGCTCGGGGCTGTTGTATCTACTGCTGTCACTCAAACTGAGACCGGAGACACTCATCACAGCAGTGGGCCAGTATGCTCCAGTACAGACATAGAATCACAGAATCGCTGAGGTTGGAAGGGACCTTTAAGATCATCAAGTCCAACCATCAACCTTCCCTGACAAAACCACCTCTAAACCATGTCCCTAAGTACCACATCCCCCCTTTTTTTAAACACCTCCAGGGATGCCGAATCCACCACCTCCCTGGGCAGCCTATTCCAATGTTTAATAACCCTTTCCGTGAAAAAATGTTTCCTAATATCCAATCTAAACCTCCCCTGACACCTGCGTTAGTCTGTGCTGCTGGGCTGCCAAACGAGGGGATGTGGCAGCGCTGGCCACGGGTGGGATTTCCAGCGGGGTGGGCTCCCAAAGGCCCTGCGAGAAGGGTGTGTGTCAGTTTTCCATCCCAGGGTGTTCTGGAAGGTGCTGGGCGCTGCCGCAGCTGCTGGCACGGGGCCGCTTGTCCCCGAGGTTCAGCTGTCTCATGCTTCCCTAAATAGAAAGGGAAAAGGGTCTGAGCACTGCGACGGGGGCCGGCCATCCCAGCCGTGGGCTTTTTTGGCGTGAAACCCCCCGTTCCTGCTGCCCACCCCCTGTACAGCTCTGCAGGTGGAGGGAAGCTGGGATTTGTCCCGGCGGGTGGGAGAGGATCCCCCCCTCGCTGCAGAGAGGTGCTGCCCGCTTGCACACAGCTGCCCCCCTCCCCGAGCTGGGCTGGCTGCCGGGGGCCCTGGCTCGCAGCCCTCCCCGGGCACTATATAGCACAGGGGGGGACAGGCTGCGGTGACAGGTGACGCTGACAGGCAGCAGGAGCTGCCAGGTCCTGCCCAAACTTGGAGCGGGAGGCGAGCTCTGTCCCAAGCCATACGGACCCTCCGTGGTGCTGGTGAACTTCTTTTAATTCTTCTTGTTTCGTTGTTGGTTTTCTTTCTTTTATGAATTGACTCCTAAGGATCTACAGCCGTGGGAAAAGCTTCTGAGAAGCCACAGCCCTGAGGAGCAATTTAGGTCTTCCTTTTCCAAACTCTTCAGCCTGGTAAGCTGCTTTTATTAATGGGTGTGTTAATTACGCATGGGTCTCACGGTGAAACTCAGCTTGGTGGAGTAGGCAGGCGACCCCAGTGACACAGGCAGCGGAAAATGGGACACAAATTGATGTTTTTCCTTAAAGCTCTCCAGATGGAGGATCCCATCCAGCTGAAAGAGGAAGGCAATAAATATTTTCAGGCCAACGAGTATGAGAAAGCTGTGCAAAGCTACACTCAAGCCATAAAGCTCAACAAGGACAAGGCGCTGCAGGCGGTGCTGTACAGGAACAGGGCGGCGTGTTTCCTCAAAAAGGTGAGAAAAGCTCCGGGCTTGCCTGGGCACGGCTCAAGGGGAGAAGAGGAGGGAGGCGGCCGAGGGCTCTCACCAGCTGCGGACTGTGCGGTTTGTCCATTTATTGAATGGGGTGTTTGCAAACTGGTCTGAAGTTATTTCTTCTGGGCTTGTCCTGGAGCTGTAAAGCTCCCTCCTCCCTGCTTCAATCCTGATGGGGCTGAGCACGCTGGTTCAGCTCGGAAACGGTCCCACTTAATCACTTTGAAGCAAAAGCTTTTTGGCTGCCAGCCTGCCCCACGCTTACGGGAGAGCTCCGTAAACCATGGGTTGGGGTCCAGAGGCATTGCTCTCGCTGTCTGTCCCAGCGCGAGAGAAGCAGACGTAGATATTTAGCAAAACAAGAAGTAACTAGTATCTGTACCAAAATTGTCTCGGCTCCCTGCAGTCAGCTTGTAAGGACCTGCTGTGGGATTTTAGCAGGTTGCTCGCATGTTCCTGAATTGTCACTAATCCGGGTGAAGTGACGCCGACCCAGATCAAAATGCAGATAGGCTGTTGAGAGTGTCCGCTCGCCCATCGCTGCCCGCGCTCTGTTGCTGCATTGTATATTGTCTCATTTATAGACCTTTCCCTCTCTCCCCTGTCAGTGATGAAAAAGTACCTCAGCCCCCATCTTTCCTGCCGCAGGCTGCTGCTGGTTTCTCCGGGGTGTCCTGTTAGTGAGGACAGAGAGGTCACAGTATGTGGTAGCTATTCCACCGCTAACAAATCTCTCCCTTCTGGTTTAACAGGAGGAATATGCCAAAGCAGCCTCAGATGCGTCTAGAGGTAAGGAGGGGGCTGTTTTGAGAACGGAGAGCTGTGTTGCTGGGTATGTTTGCTCCAGCCTGCTCTCACATCCGCTTTTGGGGCACTGTGGTCTTGTTCCTTCATGTCCACTAACACCCAAGTGCCGAGGCCACAAGGGCATTAATGCAGAAGGTGCAAAAGAAGGTGCGCCGATGTGGTGCGTCAGTGCAATTGATGCTGATCGGGTACCAATTCGCTCACGAGGTTAACAACTACGTCTCAGGGAGCTGTAGTCACTGTAAAGCAAATCGCGGTTTACGCAGAGGTTTTCCAAGAAGCGAACTCTGATGCCTGGTGTTTTGGATCACTTTCCCAGCTATTGACATCAACGCTTCGGACATTAAAGCCTTGTACCGGCGCAGCCAAGCTCTGGAAAAATTGGGGAAATTGGACCAAGCGTTCAAAGATGCTCAGAAATGTGCCACCATCGAACCCCGCAACAAAAACTTCCAGGAGGCCCTGAGGCGACTGGGGGCCAACATCCAGGAGAAGGTAAATGCCGGGGCAGCAGTCCCAGGTTCACAGACCAGGTGTGGGAAGTCCTTGTTCTGGGTTACGCTGATGGATTGTTGGTCATACTGGAAACTCATAACAATGTAGGGGGATAAATAGGACTGGAAGTTCATACTTGATGCATGTAGATTTGAGGCTCAGATTGAATGGTTAAATGAAAATCATGGCAGCTCACTCCTGAGGCTGGTCTGGTCCTGAATGTCTTGGTAAGGTCCTGGCAAGGAACTGGACCAGCTTTGGACTGGGTCTGGCAGTCACCACATTGACTTAGTTACCTTTCCGTGGGCGCTGTGAGGAAGTCCCTGCATCACTAGGTACCGTGAGGTCTCAGACAACGGCTTAGGGCTGACTCTGCCCATGCCAATGAGTCTAAGATGGGTAATTGATGCTCTCTGAGAAGTGACACCTATTTTGTTATTCAGCTTAGATTGTCTGTGGTTTGAGGGTCTGTGGTGTCCTTGAAGTGATAAAGGAAAATTGCTCCTCAATTTTCTCCCTCTGATGCTCCATACACTCTGTTGGCACAGCTGCGCGTTCAGTTCTCCACGGACTCGAGGGTGCAGAAGATGTTTGAAATCCTGCTGGATGAGAACAGTGAGAAAGACAAGCGAGAAAAGGTGAGAACTGTCCTGGACTTGACAGGACAAATTGCTGATGTTTACTGTCAGAGGCCACACCGAGGAGCAGAAGGCTGTGTTCCCTTCCCCACCTCCCCTGGATGGAGGACGAGGTAAGGAGCTGGGAGATGAGCTGCACTCAGAGACAACCGAGAGGGGAAATGCCTCAAAGAGGGCTCACCCTTGTGCTGTGGGAAGGTGAACCAACCTCCCAAAATCCCAAAGCTGGGATCAGACTGGACTTCTGCTCAGGCCCATCTCTGCTGCCTTTCCCATATTTCCCTCCAAGCGGTGACCCACGTTTCTCAGGCAGAGTGAAGCCAATCCCCAGATGGACCTGGAGAAATGGCCTGGTGGGGTCAGGGCTGGTCCACTGCATCCGTCAGGAGATGGCCACCCCACAGCTCCCACTGGGACATCCCAGAGCTGCACGGAGGTGTTTTGGAGGCTGCTGGCAGGGCCGTGCCTCTGACCCCCAACTCCTCTGTCTCCCACCCAGGCTGCAAACAACCTCATAGTCCTGGGGCGGGAAGAAGCGGGTGCCGAGAGGATTTTCCAGAACAATGGGGTCAGCTTGCTGCTGCAGCTGATAGAAACCAAGAACGCTGAGCTGATCCTGGCAGCCGTGAGGACACTTTCGGGCATGTGTACGGGACATAAGGCTCGGGTAAGTAATGGGGTGTTCAAGACCTTCGCTGCTACTGCCTTGCACCTGGGGGAGTGGAAAACTGCAATAGTTCATGATGTTTGTGAGCAGCAGGAAAAAAATTAAATCCAACAAATCAAATTTTTAGTTCTGGGGAAAAAAAGTACAAATAAGCAAGTGGGGTTAACAAAGAATAATGAAACTACCCCTGTTACTGTGTGTCTCATCTCCCGGACGAAAGCTGTGCATGTTCCCTGTGGTGCCTTCATGTGTGACTTCTGGTGAAGTAAAACTTATAAGTTGTTTCCACGTAAGCTGTGGTGAGCATGGCTGGGTCAAAGCCATGTCCTTCACCGCAGATCTCAGAAAAGCAACAAATAACAACTAACTTTGGGAAGGTTTTTACTAAGGCTTAGATGAAGGAAAGCAGGGAAGGACCTAGAGGAAGGTTAAGGTTCCTGGGAAGGGTCCCGAGGCCCAGGGGTCTCTGAGCCGGCTAATATCTTCCTCTACACCAAGAGAGTTATATGGTGTAGAACAGCTCCTAAGAAGCCCTGTTTTGTTACATGGTTGGAAGCAGGTGACAGACACGTGCAAAATAAATATGCATGTCCGTGTAACGGCGCAAAGGAGTGGGAGGGGGAACTACAACACAACAAAAATAAAATCTACTGGATGAAAATCCCATGGAGTGGAGACCTATTTTCTTTTTCTGAAACATTAACTATTGTCATATGCAAAAAGGCTGTTTGGCAAAGCCCACTAGGTCAGCGTGTCTCTGAACACGGCTCCCCTGAATTACTGGTGTGCCACCATGCCCGGGGACAGGCTGCGTGAT
The DNA here is from genome assembly GCA_017639485.1 of Pluvialis apricaria. Taxonomy (NCBI): domain Eukaryota; kingdom Metazoa; phylum Chordata; class Aves; order Charadriiformes; family Charadriidae; genus Pluvialis; species Pluvialis apricaria. The sequence goes on from CM030024.1 coordinate 7,635,189, forward strand.
GACACTGGCGTCGCTCACAGCCAGGATGGGGTTTGCACACCAAACAGGCTCTTTGTTAACAGCCGTGCGTGAAGGCATCTTCCAAACCCAGCCATGCTCATCTCAGCATCCTCGTTGGAAATTGTCTGTTGCATCGCTGGCAACTCTAGATTTTAGGAGTTGTCTTATTATAAATGAAAATAAGGATGAAAAGCAAAACTCTGCCTTGTACTAACGTGGGATTCACCTAGGTAAATACTTTCTTTGTACAAGCTGAGGCTGACCTTTCTAAATCGTGCAGGAAGGAAAGGGTCATACCCTTCGCTAACAACTGCTCTGCTCTCTCCTTTCTGGGGCCAGGCCACCGCCATTCTCCATTACCTGGGCATTGACAACATTTGTATGTGGATGTCTGTAGACAATGAAGAAATCTCCCTGGCTGTCTGCAACCTCCTGCAGACCATCACGGACTGTTTGTTGGGCCAGGGGACGGAGGAGCATCATGGGAAGGAGGAGGCTGTAGTGCTAGGTAAGGGTGCGTGACCTGGTGGTCCTTCAGTCTTGCTGGAGGAGAAGCGGGGCCAGCAGGGAGGGCTCTGCTCCTGGGATGTCCACCTTATTCCTTGTTCTTTGGTGAAGTGGGGACTTTACCCTTCAGCTGTCCAGGATGACAACCTGCACACAGCTCAAATCCTCGTGGTGTTGAGTTAAATACCTGTATTCCAGCCACATGATGGCTTTGAATGGTTTTCACTGGGTTCACCTGCTCTCGAAGATAATTTCTTCTAACTGGCTGCTACTGTCTTGCTTCTGTGTAGATACTAAGAAAGATTTGAGGATGATCACAATGCGTTTGCTGGATATGCTGGTCAGTAAGAAAGTATCTGGGCAGGGACGAGACCGAGCTCTCAACCTCCTCAACAAGAACATACCAAGGAAGGACCTGAAAGACCATGACAACAGCAGGACCATCTTTGTCATCGACAATGGTGAGGCCTTGCCCTCCACCCCTGTTCCGGTTTGGGAGATGTGGAGCTGTGTATTCTTGCCTGAGTACCTCTAGAACTGATCCTCTCTATCAAATGAATCCTCTCTGGCTTTTTTACTGCGTGCAACCCTGGAGCAAAGTTAGACTTATTAGCAGGAAACAGTTTTAAGATTAAGAGGGGAAAAAAAGCCTGTGTATGACAGCAAGAATTTTATGATTTCTAAAGGACTGACTTAAATTCTCTGGTTAGTTTATTCCAATGTATTTGCTAATGTCAGGAGGATTTGGCTTGGATAAATTGTCTACCATAGACAGGATGAGATGAGCTTGCTGGATCCTTAAACTTGTCACCTCTAAAACTGGAAGGGGCTGAGGAATTTGTGAGGGGTGTGTTTTTACACTAATTCCCAATGCATGTGTGTGTTACCATTTTGGTGGAAGTTATTTAATCACACTTTAGCAAAAGGAGGCTTAAGACATCCAGAATCACTTGAAAGTCACTGACTTTTCCTCAGTCAAAGCCTCCAGCCTTGGGGGTCAGTAGGTTTAACGCCTCCTGACAAAAATAACTGATCCAGCCAGGGACCAAATACAGAGTTTTGCTTATCTCTCTCTGAGCACTAGATAAAAGCCCGATGCTGCAAACCTGTAATCTCACCACCAGAAGCTCCTCCCCAGTAAATATTGGAGTACCCTTTTTTTGTCTAAGGCTTATGTGATTATGCTGCAAAGTAATTGAAAACTGACCAAGCTGGTTATTTCATTGCAAGAAACCAACACATAGCATACTGAATTTTGTACAGCCCTTCTCCCTTCTATCAGCCGTATCACTCCATTGTTTCCAGGCTTAAAAAAGATACTGAAAGTGGTGGGCCAGATTCCTGAGATGCCTGACTGCCTGCCGCTGACAGAGAACACCCAGCTGACTGCCTCCGTCCTCCTAAATAAACTCTACGATGACCTGCGCTGTGACCCGGAGCGTGACAACTACCGGGGGATCTGCGAGGAGTACATCAAGTGAGTGGGTCTGGCTTACTGGGGCTGAGCTGGTACAGAGGGACAGGAGCAGGAGGTCTTGAAGATGAGATGAGGCACTTGCAATCTACTTAGATGTCAGATTGAGGCCCTGGGAGATAACTATTTGCTTGAGATCCTGCTGGATCCTTCAGCTGAGATCCTCAGATCCTCCCACTCTACTCCTACCTGCTGGATCACCGCCTTTGCAGGAATTTGGGCTCAGTTGTGTCCCAGACACCTAGATATTTCAGCAGTAGAGCTCAGTTCCCCATCTGAGGGAGGACGTTCCCTGCCCAAGGGAACAAGTAAGCAACTACTGTTCCACATGCTGATTCCTTCTATCCCATGCAGGAGCAAAATCGACCCACAGGACATGGATAAGACACTCCATGCCATCCAGATGGTGTCTGGAGTTCTGCAAGGGCCCTTTGACTTAGGCAACAAGCTGCTGAGCATGAAGGGAGTCATGGAGATGATGGTTGCCCTGTGTGGGTCCGAGAGGGAGATCGACCAGCTGGTGTCTGTGGAAGCCCTCATCCATGCAACCACCAAGCTGAGCCGGGCCACCTTCATCATCTCCAATGGGGTGGCGCTCCTGAAGGAGATCTACAAGAAGACCAAGAATGAGAAGATCAAAATCCGAGCCCTGGTGGTAAGGATGACAGCCCCTGCCTCTGTCGCCTGCCACACACACCACCTTCACCCCAGACTTGGCAGAGGGGGGAGGTCCTGGGAACATGTTGGGTTCACTCACCTCAGCCAGAGAGTGGTCTACAGTGCTTCCCCCTACAAGGAAAGGGGAGATGGCAGACCACAGGAGAGCCCATGCATTATTGATAACTTTGAAGGCAAAACTCATTGATCTTCCATTAAAGACATCCAATAATAGCACAAAACATCACTTTGCTGTGCTACAAGCTGAACCATCTACTGGGTATTAGGATGCTTCCTCTTTGCTAGACCTGACTTCAAACTCTAGATATGGGATTAGGCTGTTTTGGGGCAGCAATACTAGAGGATTAATTGAACCTTTCTCCCTCCTCTTCATCCTCCTCAGGGTCTCTGCAAGCTGGGCTCAGCAGGAGGTACAGATTATGGACTGCGGCAGTTTGCTGAGGGGTCCACTGAGAAGTTAGCCAAGCAGTGCCGAAAGTGAGTGATTTTACTTTTTTCTTCTGTTGTTCAGTACTTTGCAAGATACGATATGTTCCTTTCCCAGGAGATCCTGACCACACACTGTCTTCATTTACTGCTGCTGACGTTGCCCCCAGAGCCATTGCACTGGGACCCAGAGCTCTTCTTTGCGTGAAGCAACCATGTGTTCCTGCTGCCTCAATAACCAGATAAACCTTTTCCTTCCCTCACTTCCCACGTGAGACACCAGACATGGTGCCTTCCTCTTTGCCAGAATGGTACAGCCTGGTCAAGTGCTGTCTAGAATATGCACAAGTACCTTTGAAGGTGAATTTACAAGGTGGACTAACTAAGGAGGTGGGATGAAGTTAGGAAGTGATTGAACGGGTGATCGTTGCTGCTGGCACTGGGTAGCAGGACATCGTGTGGTTTATGTGATGGTGAAGGCAAAGCAGTGGCTGTCCGGTCTGTCTTTCCCTGCAGCATTTAGATCCCTCAAGTTGGGCCATGGGAGGAAGGTCATGTCTTAAGGGAAGCATCCACAGTCTTTAGGAGCTGCAGCAGAACCTGAGTATACATTCAAGCCTGAAACCATCTCAATATCTGTTTTTACTCTCTCTTCTCCCTGAGAAATTAGTCCTGGCTCCTGAGATAGAAACACGGATGTTTTTCTCTCTTCCAGATGGTTATGCAACACCAGCATTGATGCCCGCACCAGGAAATGGGCTGTGGAAGGGCTGGCATATCTAACCCTCGATGCAGATGTGAAAGATGACTTTGTTGAAGATGAGCCAGCCCTGCAAGCTATGTTTGAATTAGCCAAGGTCTGTCTCCTTACCTTGTTCCCCTCATTCCTTTGGTAGAATCAAGTTCTCCCAGCTCTCCAGCCCAACACTGTCTTCCCAGGCAGAAGGAGCTATGACCTCAACCCCTCACCTCTAGTTTAGCAAAATGTCGGTTTTGCCTGTGCCATGGAGACACCTCAAGGTTGTTATCCTGTTCTTAGCCAGAGGCTGAGGAAGGTTGCTCTTACCTTTGCTGCCAGCAACTGTATGAAAACCGAAGACGTCAAGGTGTTGACAGCATCTCATGATGTCAAACAGCCTGTTTGACAATAAAAACTTTTGGGTTTCCCTGCCCTGGGCTATAAAACTGGGGATAAACCTAAGAAGCCTTCAACTGGTGCAAACCACCACAATGGCAGTCCTAAGGGAGCTGTTTCCTTCCTGTGTCCTCCTCACCCTCACATAAACTTTTGTTTTTCTGTTCAGACAAGCGACAAGACTATCTTGTATTCTGTGGCTTCTGCACTGGTGAACTGTACCAACAGCTACGATACCAAGGAGCTGGTCCCAGAGCTGGTGCAGCTGGCAAAATTCTCCAAGCAGCACGTGCCTGAGGAGCATCCGAAGGTAGGTTGTCTACGGCTGGGGAGCTGGGAGGAGATGCTCAGATCTGAAGACTTTCCTTGGTGTATCCATTGTCAGAGACCTCAGGTCTTCTGTCTCTGAGGCTGAAATGGCTTTGCTCTCCAGCCAGGCTTGGCTGTAGTCAGCAGGATGGCAGCTGCTAAGGGGCTAATGCCTTTCCAATGTCCCCCCGCAGGACAAGAAGGATTTTGTGGTGAAGCGGGTGAAACGGTTGCTTAAAGCCGGCATCGTCTCTGCCTTGGCCTGCATGGTGAAGGCGGACAGTGCCATACTGACGGACCAGAGCAAGGAGCTCATCTCCAGGTGCCTTCACTGTTGTCGTAGGAGCTGGGAGTGCTGGCCAGCCCGTGTGCCACTGAGATGGGCGCCTGGGCTGGCTCCTCGCTTCCTGGGGTGGTGCATTCTGCCTGTGGGGGCGAGATGAAAGGGAGGTGGTGAAAAGATTTAAACTCAAAGTTTTTCTTAACATCATAAAAATCCACATTCTGACCTTGAAGCTGGCTTACAGGACTGCCTTGCTAGGATGCATTTTGAATTTCTAGTCCTCTGTACTGGTTTTTGGCTGGAATAGAGTTAATCTTGCAGGCCTGGAAACTTCTTACTGTGCCGTTTGTTGCCTCTTCTGAGAGTGCTGTGGGCACTGGGTTAAACATCTGGAATTTACCTGGTGGATCTGGCACCCCTGCAAAGTTTTAGCCCCCTTCCGTGCGGGCTGTGGGTTATTGCCTTTCCCCGTGGCTGTTTCACTCAGTGATGCTGTGCTTCTGCAGGGTGTTCCTTGCCTTGTGCGAAGACCCCAAGGACCGCGGGACCATCGTTGCTCAAGGCGGTGGAAAGGTGACTACTTTTATGTTTGCAGCCCAACCTGATGTGCAGTTAATGTCTGTTGGGAGCCTGCGGTGTGTCTGCAGTGAGGGAATGTGGCAGAAAAGCATGAGCTGTCTTGGTAGCCCCTGGGGCCACCCAGATTGACGCTCCAGCTCTGTCTTTGCAAGCCTCCAGTGAAGCAATCTGCTTGAAACAACCATGTGTGAGCTACAAGCTCTGGTGCGGTGCCTATTTAAGAACAAAAGTAGGACATCACGGTGGGCTACAGTCCAGACCTATTTCTTCAACAGACACATCTTCAGGATATTTTGAAGTTACTTTAGTATATTAAGGCCATCCTGTAAATCTTCTCAGAGGCATTGAATGCTTTCCTGTGTGTCACTAGGCCCTGATACCTCTGGCTGTGGAAGGCACGGAAGTTGGCAAGATAAAGGCTTCTCATGCTCTGGCGAAAATCGCTGCTATCTCCAATCCAGACATGGCATTCCCAGGGGAGAGGGTAAGCTTAGAGAAAAATAATAGAAATAAAACTTGGTAATACCTTTATCAAATGAAAATTGCTAAGACCTGAGAGCTGGAAAAGCAGTGACGTGCCTTCTTTTCTTAGGTGTACGAGGTGGTAAGGCCCCTCGTCAGCCTCCTGAACACCGAGAGAGATGGCCTCCAGAATTACGAGGCTCTGTTAGGTCTCACTAACTTTTCAGGAAGAAGTGATAAACTTAGGTGAGTTTAACTGCTTTTTTTGACCTTCTTTCTTCCCCAGGAGTGAATGTGAATTTCTACTCAATGCTCTTCTTGTAGGATTAAGAAGACTGGTCAGTTTGAGCCACCTTTGGCAGAGCTACAAAGGTCTTGGAACTAAAAGATCAATAAAATAGTCAGGAAAGAGAGTGGTGCATTTTCCTCTAGAAGAGGAAAGGTGTGAACTTAATCTGCATTAGACAGGGAATGAACCATGTGTCATGAGCTCCAGTGCTGCGGACACTGATTTGTTTCAAGGCCTTCCCTGTCTGCAGTTAATATTTTATAAGTTGGTTATTGCTTGTCCCGTGATGTATTTTATTTGACTGCTCTTCGACACAGGATGAAGATAGTCAAAGAGAGGGCCCTGCCAGATATTGAAAACTATATGTTTGAGAATCACGACCAACTTCGACAGGCAGCCACAGAGTGCATGTGCAACCTGGTGGTCAACAAGGAGGTAACGCACTGGGCATCTCAGCCTTGACTGCGTGCACCAGTTCGTGAGCGCCTGTGATGAGGCACTCTTAAATGTCATATCTCTGGATATCATGGGGTTGGGTTTTTTTTAAGGTTCAAGAGCGGTTTGTGGCTGATGGAAATGACCGGCTGAAGTTGGTGGTGTTACTGTGTGGTGAGGATGATGAGAAAGTCCAGGTTGCAGCGGCAGGAGCCCTGGCCATGCTTACAGCAGCACAAAAGAGACTCTGCTCCAAGATGACTGAAGTGGTAAGACCATAAGTCTGATTGTTGGCGGTGTAGACATACCCTTGACGGCGTGTGGCTCCGTCATGAAAATGCCTCTCGAAAGGAAGATGTAGTGCACCGGTCCAATAATGAGGAACTTAGTGGTGAAGCTGAGACCTGGGGGGTGTGCTCCTGGTCCATCCCTGCACAAAGTAAACCAGGCTGCCTTATGCCAGGCTTCATCTCAGAGCTGAAACACTTCTGTATAGCCATCCACAAGCTAAGTCCAGGATGTCACGCAAGGTTAGGAATGCAGAATATTATTCTACAGACCCTTAAAGCTTTTGCTATATAACCTGATATCCAAACCTTGTTTCAGTCAGAAATGAGAAGAGCTTGATAGATAACCTATTGAGCTTCACAGATCCCAAAACATCTCCATTCCCTGCACGGTGCTGAGAACTCAGACCCTGCATAGCTGAATGTCTGTGAAGGGCTGTGGTCGAGAACTCACACCCCCTGTTGTGTTGCACACACACTGATGTTGGACACTGGGGCTTGTTAGAATAAAAATGATTAATCGAGCCAAAGGAGGGGCTCGGGAAAATCAGGGGGGTGAGTGGGTGGTCTGCTTCTGGTCATCTCAGCTGTGTCAATACGCTGATCAGATTCCTTGCACAGAGATTATGCAGCGGCCTAATCATGAAACGAGTTTTATGTGGTGCAAGTGCCATGAAAGCTGCTGACTTTAGTGTAACAAAAACTGGGTTCAAAAGCTTGGAGTTCAGGTTTCCTTAGTTAAAGAATCAAATAGCCATCCCTGACATGAGCACGAAGAGGTGAGTCCCTCCGCTTCCTGCTGCTGAGAAATGCCTTTGCCAAACTCGCGTTCTTGGCTGAGACATTCTTTAGATCAGTACTGATGATCTCTCTCTCCCTTGAAGACCACCCAGTGGCTTGAAATCCTGCAGAGGCTCTGCTTGCATGATAACATGGAAGTACAGCACCGAGGACTGGTCATCGCTTTCAACTTAATCAGTGCTGACAAAGAGCTAGCGAAGAAGCTGGTGGAGACAGAGCTCCTAGAGATCCTGACATACATCGGCAAGCAAGAAGATGACCCCAAGAAGCAGCACATCATTAATGTGGCACGTGATTGCCTCACAAGGTGCATGGATTATGGGCTGATCAAACCTCTCTCTCGGGCATGAGGAAACGAAAAGCACCAAAAAAAGGCTGAATGTGTGCGTGGGGGGGAAGAGCTACTGAGAAATGTGGAAAAGTGAGAGCCATGAGGAAAATCTAGTGCCACTGTCAAGGCACAGAATAGTTTGGGGACAACTCTGGAGGATCAGAAACTGTATGAGGAAAAGGGGGACGTTTGCCTGGGAAATTTGGGAAGTGTCCATCTGAGTAATTCCCAGATGGTGTAAATCCTGTCTTTGCCCCCATTCTGCTGATAATGATGAAAGGTTCGAGGCCCAGCTTGTAAAAGAGTCGGTTGTGGTGGGAATGTGCCAGGGGCCTGTTGGAAGGAAACACAGCTGGGCTAAAATCTGTTCTGCAACCACCTCCAGCTCCTGGTACTTCTGGGATTCCTAGCAATGGTGGGACAGGGAGGGTTAAAGGCCTTCTATGCTGTAATCAGAAAACAGGTTGGGTTTTAGCTGTGTGCTTTTTTTTTTTGTTCATTTATGGTATTTTTAAACAGCCTGAAGGGTGCCAAAGTGTGAGGCTGGTGGATGAACTCTTAATAAATTCACTACTTTGTTCCATGTGGAATTCCTGTTCTGCTTTTATTAAGCAAATGGAGAATCTAAGGCAACTCCGCTTGCATCACACCCAGCAAGCTGGAGTAATTGGTAGCACAGCCGGAATTTTCACCACTTGCAAACTCTCCAGCGCTGCTGAAATGAGCGTGCAAAGCCACCGTGACAGGTTGTACAAGGAGGTGGCACTGGTGGCTTAAGCTGAGGTTCACACCAGGGCACAGCGCTTGGTTCAACGGGGAATGTTGGAAATATTTATTGAAGGAGCAGAATGAGATGCAAACACCAGTTCATCGTCTCATTAAACTTTATTATATGGATGTTTACATTCAGTCACAGATTCTGTATGCAAGCTAGAGACAACACACAAAAGATCAGACCCTTGCTTTAGTCCCTGGGGCAAAGAAAATCTAAGCATATACTAAATATAAACTTACTCAGCTATGATTTAAATGTGACTTCAAGTGCATTAAACTATCTCTGATCATACTAAATGTCAGTGACCCTCATGTGATAGGCATGGCATGAGTAAGTGTTGAGGTTTGGGGGTTATGAAAGGAACCATGGGGATAGTCTTTCCTTGGATGTTGATTAAGGGGTGGGGAGAAAAGTGCCGCAAGCTTCCTGAAGTTAGAAAAGCAAGAGCTTTTAAGCTGTGAGGCAAATTTACTTGGAGGCTGATTCCAGCTGTGTACAATGTCTTCTCCTTATTGTAACCGCATTCAGTTATAAATCACTGGCGCTTTATAATCCCACCAGGAGGGTATCAGACTGTTCTTCCAAATCAAACGAACCACAGGTCATTCTGTGGTTTGTTTTCAACCAGCCTTCAAGTTTGGGTAGCCAGTTTTAGGTATTTTGGATCTGTCTTTCAAAAGTACTTTGCATCTAACTGTACAGAGTTTTATCTAACCAGCGTGTCTGAAACCGAGACACAAAAATGCCATCAGTATCTAAGGGCGGTTAGGCAAAGTTTTCTTTCTCCCACTAAAGCTTCGCTTTGAAGCACCTGGTTTATAACCCACGCTGACTGTTGCTGAAATTGAGTGGGGAAACTGCTCCTGTAAAAGCCATTTATTTGTATTTCTTAGCTAAAACATGGACGAAGGCCTCATTTTCACTTTCCTAGATATTGGAATAGAGGCTGTCTTTTAAAAAACGGCTTCTAACACTGGGTGCCTATGCTGTTTGTTTCTGAGCACTACTGTCAGTATGGGAGTGAGCTGGTGAAAGCCAGAAAGTTTTCCAGTTTCCCATCTTGGCACAGTGGCTTTGACTTGGCATCGCACCTGCACCAGGTTTAGCAAGTCCTTGTAAGGAGCCTTTAGGGAATGATGTAATTCTACTGACATTCAAAGTATCTCTTTTCTCTGCATTATTGAAACCTTACATTTGATTTAAAACAGACTGTAGAGGCTTCCCAAGAATGTCTGGGCTTTTAGAGAGGACCAGCCGTTACAGAGGAAATCCTTCTACTTCAGATATAGAGTAAAAAAATTTCAAACATACGTAACCATTGACCTGTCAGGGCCTTGTTGGGATCCTATGTGTTCTCAGTTATCAACCAACCAGTGTAGATTTAAATTAGCTCTGGATGCTGCATAGACCAATATATTTCTTAAAATTTCTTTCTGAAATGGAAAGGATTGAGGAATAATACCAAAACCAATGCTTCTTTTTAAGCCAGAGAAATGACAGATGCTGTCAAGAACAGCGTGCTTCTCTAGCCCTTCCTCTATGTTTCTTAATGATATATTTGACTTTGACTTCTTCATTTCTGATGCTGGTATTCCACGGTATGCTTTTACGTCTTCATCTCTGTAGCACAGAATAGCAATATCTTTCTTGGAGTAACCCTTTTTAAGATATGTATGACAACGTTCTGCCACATACTTTGCTATTCCATTTCTGTCTCATTCACTTACTATTTCAATACAGGCTTGCATGGCATAAGCACATGTATCTCTGCATAATAACTTTGCCAAACGTTGTCTGGGAATATTTAGGGTAGAGTGCCTTACGATCATTTCCGTGTTTTCTTTTAGCTAGCGATAGATACTGTTAGCATTACGAACCACTTTGGTTAGTGACTTGATGGGATCGTGCCATTTTGCTTCTGGAAGACCAGCTGGGAAGCAGTGACTTGTCTGTAAGTAGTCCAAGAAAATCCAGAAAGAGCCGGGCTCAGGGAAATACAGTGATGAAGTCAGAGCCAAGGCTTTCTTATACCAATCACCTTCCCCATCACGGAAATTCTGTGCATCAATTACTACGCGTTTCACATCGTTAAAGCTTGCCTTCAAAAAGGTTACTCTTGTCACAGCTTGGCAAATGTTTTTCTGCCTACAGAAGAGACACAAGTAGATTAAAAACAGTCTCGGCATTGCAAACTGCTGGTTATCCTTGATCAAAACAAAGTGAATGCCCACGGTGTTAAAGTCATATTTATTACTGGATGCTCAGGATGTCGAGAAATTATTTTAAGCCTGACTAAAACCGCATCCCAACTACATACTTCAAACACTGCAATGATGGTGGACCAAACAGGATATCAAATATACTAATTGGTACTCAGCTATTTAAAAATGCTGGTGAAACAAAAGGATGTTGAATTGAATAATTGAAGGAAATGCTTACTGCGCAAAATCTCTCTGAGGCTTGTTCTCACATCCATAAAGAACTTCCCCTTGTTTGCACTGCAGCATAGTACTTTTCTCTATGATCTTCAGGGCCACTATAGTTTTTCCTGTTCCTGGTAATCCATAAACATACAGCTTCTTAGTTTTGTGAAGATTTTCTGACAGTAGCTGGTATTGTTTGATGGTCAAGAGGTTCAAAAACTCCGAACCCACATGGTCACTTAAAAAGGACTTGAAACTCAGCAGAACTACTGTGAGAGCATGTAAGAGGGCCTTCAAGTTGTCACTGTTGATTAGGCTGTAGTTTTATGGATACATTTCCTGAATATTCAGAGCCCATTCTTATCCACAGTTAATTTGGGGAAGCAAAGTCAGTAGCTTTGATATTATGCACAATTTGTGAGTAGAGCCCCCAGTGTAATTTCTCCTTCAGCCTCCAGTGTGTTGAGTATTAAAACAAATCCTCTGAGATATGATGCTTACAGATCGTATAGAGGACAGGTGGCCTACCCTTGGCTATTAGGAGAACATCACAAATTATGTCTTGGTTTTCTGGCAAGCTGACCTCAGCAGCCCAGCTTCTGGAAAATATCAGAACTCCCTCAGAAAGCTGCCTCAACTGATTTCCCATTAAAATATCCAACTCTGGGTGCTCTTGGAGGAGATCTTCACTGAGTTTTTCCAGAGTATGTATTATGCTGTGGGATTCCACTAACAAGGCAAAGCAGAAGACAGAGTTAGTGCTAGTATGACGTGCAAATCCATCCCTCTGAAATGATTCTGTGGGAATTAATATCGGTGAAAGGCTACAAATACAGATCATAGCTGCCTGAAATACCTTTTTTTATTCTTCAAAATTTTCCTTAAAGACCCTATGTGTTTCCAGATTCTTTTGCAAAGACTGCTTCCCCAGGGGACTCAATCCCCATCTCCTAACCAGGTCTCAGTCCCTTTGCTAAAAATGCCAGCACAGGACCAGCTGTTGCCAGCCCTGTTTAGGAGACCTGGCGAGTAAAGAAAGAAACAATAATGACTCAATACAAAAGCCCCTGCACACCCGGCTGATCTTGCAATGCCACAGAAATGTTGGACTGTAACCAGCTGTAGACTCTCCGCTCTGGTCCCAGCCCCAGTCACTTCATGTATTTACATCAGGCTGATTCCAAGGGACCTTCTCCTCCCATCTTTCCCATTTTTCACTGGATTGTGAAAAGACGTTGGCGTGGCTGTGACTGGTCCCCTGGGAAGTTCAGCTAGCTAAGCTCCGTCTTCTTCATATATCAAAAGCTGGCAGAAGATCAGTCCTTGGGGATGGGGGTCATCAGGAATGCAATGTTGCTGTTAGATCTGCAAACTACTTCCATCTCTTTCACCTGTTTAAAGAATGTCTTCAAACACACCTTTGACCTTGACCATGCCCTTGAGATTCATGTTGTAAACCTACCGGACAGTGAAAGCTATGTGCAGACCTACCTGGAAGAAGTTGCTTACAAAGATCATCAATGTTGTCAAGGCCCTGGTGTGAATAAACGGGCTTGGCAAGAGGTGGCCTCTCTGTCAGACTGAGCTCTAGCCTAAAGGTCTCAGAAAACTTTGAAAGATCTGGAAAAAAAGAAATAAAAACGTATGATACAACATGAGCCTTTGCTGTCCCTCAGTGCAAGAGCCACAAGCTGTCCTCATGCTGGTTTTAAATATTTCGCTCTTCTTTAAAATAATAAATGCAATACATAGACAGAAACCTTGCAACACACGTGGACAGCAGCTGATTAGCAACAGAATGGGCTCAGGTCATGGACCATGGAGCTGCTCTTGGTTTCCTTATCTCATTGGCTGCTGTTGTGACCGCCAGCTCTGTTAGTGATACCCTTTTCACTGCCAAGAATTGGCCAACGAACAATTCATCTGTCCATAGCTCTCAGCTTATTAGACTGGCAGTGGAGAATGCCCCTAAAAAGCAGGAGGGAAAGTATAGATTAAGCCTGAAAGCAAATGGCAATTTGCAAATGGCAATTGCCACGGACTATGGCAATTATGTAAAAAACCACGTGCACTGGGGTGTAACCTCAAAAGTGGTCAACTTGAGGCATGGAGAGCTCATGCTGCAAAAGCAGGCACTAACATCGGCATTAATAAGCTGCTAGTCACCGGGACTTTTCAAGCTGCCAAGTCAGAGGTACAGTTCTGGAAGCTGGGAAGCAGGATAACAAGCTAGAAAGCCCCACACAGAAGATATGGTCTGTGTATCTTCATTTGCAACACTTGCAATATGAGATTCAATTTTCTTATCTTTTTGTACTGAAAAAGCACACTAAAGCTAATAATTTCATACTGAAACCATGCCCGTATACAACTTTCAGCTGAAATAATTAAAGTTATGGGTTAAAACTGTCTCATAACTTTTCCCTGTGAAAGTGATCCATGCAATAGGCCACTTCGGAGCATCCTCGGTGCTGCCTCCCTCTTTGGGGCAAAATTCCGGCAAAGGCACTGAGATTGGGGCAATAGTGAGGGGACTGAGAACAGGGAAGGTTGTGGGCTTGACTGCAAAGCCTTGGGAAGCTTCGCACAGCGGTGGATAAATGTGTCCTGGCTATCTGCTCAACAAAATTGTGTATTTTTTGAGGGGAGATGAGAGAAAATGAAATAATGTGGAAAAAGAGCAAGCTAGCACTAGACTGTGGAAACTTGCTTGCAGGATACGAAGGAAATAGAAACGTATTCTGTGGGCAGGATTACAGCTTTTTGTACAAAGTAAAAACGCTTTTTAGCTTTTGATTTCATTTGAAATCGTAAAAGAGAGTCCCCTGCTCAACCCCCTTGGCAGGCACCCATCTGGCCTTAAACAAGCATTTGATTTTAACTTCTATATTAAATCACGATACTTTTCCTTCCAAAGCACCTTCTGCTCAATTGTTGGAATATTTTTATTTCTCCCACAACTTTTTTTTTTTTTTTTTTTTTTTGCCTTATTTCTTCCCTCTTTTGTTTTTTTCTTTTTTTTCCTCTGTTGTTTTCACGGTGATAGCACACTCATCACGCCGCCCCTCACTCACGGAGCCGTCGCCACACAACACGCAGCGGGCAGAGCCGGACCCTCAGGACTGCACGGCGTTTGAGGCAGCGATTTATCACCGCTCCGCAAGCCGTCTCGCTGAGGAAACGGAAGGGACAAAGCGAACCCGCCCCGGCGGCGGCTGCCCGAGGGAAAGGCCGCGCCCCGCCGACCGGGCCGGGCCGGGCCCTCCGCCCCCTCGGGGCTCCTCAGGGTTCCTCAGGGCGGGAAACGCTCGCGCCGCCCCAAGTTCCGCTAACGCGCCTTCCTATTGGCTCCCACCCGGCCTCGCCGGCAGCACCGTGCACTGCCATTGGCTGTTGGCTACCGGGGGTGGGACAAAGGCGGGCAGCTCCGCCTCGGTGTGGCTGGGCCTGCCTGAGCGGCGGGCTGAGCGGGAACATGGCGGCGGGCGGTGCAGGGGCCGAGGTTTGGGCTCTGAGGGGTCTGGGGGCAGAGAAGGGGCTGGGGCGGCCAGGTGGGGCAGCTGAGGGGTCGAGGTGTGGGGCGACGGGGCCGGAGAGGCTGAGGGGCTGGAGGTGCTCGCTGAGGGGGGGTGAAGCCGACCGAGGTAGGGCATCTGGGGCTGGAGGGGTGTGGGGGTGATGAGCAGGCCGGGTTGGAATATCTCGGGGTTAGGTTATTTGGGGGATGCGGGGGTCTGAGCGGGGCTGGGATAGGGGTAGGGGTAGGGAACTGGGGGGTGGTAGGTGGGCAGGGGCGCAGGAGCTGGGGGCTGAAGAGCTGCAAGGGGCCTGTGGGGGGAATGCAGGGAAGGAGATGGGAAACAGGGTGCAAATGGGTGGCATGAGGGAAGGGTTAGATCAAAACAGGCCTCTGGACCCTTGGAGAGCCACTGACCTCAGCAACGTTTATAGGTATGACAGTTTTTTTCCCTCTTGTTTTTGCCTGGTACTGGCTCTCCTTGATCTTGGAATCCCAACTTGTGACCCATCTTCCTTAGGTCCAGCTTGGTTTCATCAGACGTGTCACCCTCCTCCCTTCTCTTGCTCCCCTGCTAATGTGCTTCATCTGTAAAAGTAGGAGGTGATAAGGAGAAAAAACCAAACCCTTTATTCATGGATCAGTGTTAAACTTAAAACCAACTCCTTTTATCTGTTGCGTGCTTGCAGATCAGCCAAAGCTTTAATGCCTATTTGGAGTCTCTTCTGCCGTGTGGGGTGGGAGTGTGTCTGTAGGTGTGTCAGGAGGAAAAAGGGGTTTTGCTGGCTTAGGTAGTGGTGTTTTGGAAGAGGACGTGGAAAGCTTTTGCCTGTGTTACTCTGCCAATATGGCTTTAACGTGCACACAGCTGAACGCGCAAGCTCTGTGTGGAGAGACTACATCCCTACTGATAGTGCAAAGTACCACCTCTTCCGTGCTGCTGTCTGACAGAGGTGGGTACAGGAAAGTAGAAACAGCAACCAGGAGCTCACTTCTTCAGGCTTGTAACAGCCACCCCTGTCTTATCTTCCCTGGGTCGGTGTTAACTGCAAACTGTCCTGTAGAAAGCCATGTGATCCTGAAAAGAATTATCCCAGAACCAAGTTAATCTGTGTTTGTGGGGGGTAAGGACATGTGTGTCTGTGTGTGTTTTCCTCCAGAAAAAAACCCCAACCTTTTCTGTTCTAGTTCCTGACCTGGGAGCAAGCTCCTTACTGAATGGAAATAATTTTGCCCAGAGCAATGATGAGCGAAGTACACTCTGAACTGGTATTGCTGAGACTTTGTGTCTTTGCTCTGACCAGGGCATGATCACGTAATCTTCTCTCTGAGCTTATTTAGGCTAAGCTCATCTGGACTAAACAGCTTTGTTTCTTTTTGATGGACCCTAAAAAATATTGAAAAAAAATTAAGAATTTTTAGCTTTTTTTTTTTTTTTAGCAGCAGAAAAACTAACCTTGATTTGAAAAGCGAGTAGTGCAAATACTTGTTTGGATTTGTGTATCTTGCTGCAATGCTGGGTTTAGTACTGAGCTTGCAGCGAGAGGGGTTTCTTGGTTTTTTCTCCTATGTGCGACATGGTGTACGAAACTTCAGGTACTTTGCCAATGTATCTTTTCTGTTTGTAAATGCAATGCAGGCTCTGTAAAATGGAATCTGAGCTGTCTGTCCTGTAGACACCCCATCAGCAGTTGGTTCGGTTGTATTCTCATCTAGTGATTGCCAGCACGGAGGCAGGAATATTTTTGGAATCGAGTTGTGGTGTCAGGCCTGGCCCTGATGCTCTGCTCTGGATGAAGCGCAGCCCTTTTGCAGGGAGGTGGGGGAAAGGCTGGGCTAATCAAGCAAGTACAGGAAAACATACGGAGCTGTTCTCTAATCTGTTTTTTATTCTCTTCCAGGTCTTGGTGACACCTTTACATTCTTCCACTCTCTTCCTGTGGAGCAGGAAGCTTCTATGGCGAATATGTACCTAGGAATATACTTATGGTGGTTTTCTCTTAACAGGAGAAGCCACGTGATTTCTGTTAAAGAAGTAGGGAAAGCAACTTGGCTGCTAATGCACTAATTTTTTAAGAGTGTCTAGATGAGTTGTGAATGTGGCTTAGGCTCACTAAACATTTTTTAAAAGACTTGGAAAGTCAAGTTCTGACAGTAATGTCTTGGGAAATTCCAGTGCTGCTATTAATGTTGATGTAATTGTTTTAAGCAACTGAACAAAGCATCCTGAATGTATATATGATACATATTAATTTGTGACTCCCCTACAGTCATGTAAGTCCAAAGGTCGGTTTAATAAAGTTGGTGTTCTTTGAAAAATCTTTTCTTGTCTATCTTTAGACCATCATGGCTTTAATAACACTATTGCAGGCAAAAAGCAGATAAACAGGAATGTTTGTATAATGCAAATCGGTTTTAGAGCAACAAACCTGATAAATGGGTGTTTACGTGGCTACTAAGTACAGGAGGGTTAGAAGAAGCAGTCAAATCCAAGTTGGTATCCTGCAGCCATCTGCAGGAACACTAACAAAATCTGCCAGGTAAATGCTGAGCCTGTCACCATTGTGGGCTTAGTGCCCGTTAGCCAGCTAGGCATTAAAGAGCAATGTAACACTGAAAAGAGCAATTACAGCTGTTCGGAACTGTGGGGCTTAGATGTGGGTGGTTCAGTGCAGGTCTCAGAGCTGCTGTGGAGTTGGTCAAATCTGAGTTTGGCAGGGACAGGGTGGTGTGGGGAAGAGGTGGAGTGGAAGGCAGCCAGGGCCTGACAGTCGGGCACCTGGTAGCTGTTCTGGAGAGAGGAAGAGAGATTAACCCCGGGGAGAAGGAGGTAGAGAGGCCCCGGAGCAGCCTGCGTGCAGGCAACTTGGTTGTGCTGTTCAGCAGTTAGCGAATCCTTCTGGATCAGAGGGGAGGAAGGTGCGGAACTTGTCCAAGAGCTCTGCAGTGCTGGTGGGTGAGTCGGCATTGGGCAGTCTTCCGTCCCAGGTCTGCCCAGCTTCTCACTGAGCAGCAGACAGCTCACTTGGAAAGCATAGGAGGGATCAAAGGAAAGCAAACCTATCCTGAAATAATTGTCAGTCGAATCCTTCAGCCCTTATTTAAATGAGCGGTTGCACAGAGTCGATGGGACAATCAGGCCATCTAATCAGACGAGTTATTTTAAGACAGTGGAGCGTTTGGGATACTGGCTTTTCACAGAGATGATGAGCTCTGTGTATGAAGCAAAACTGATGCAGCAAGTGATGTGAATTAACATTCAGCCCAAAGCCAGCTATGTTAAAAGTGATTTGAATCTCAGAAAGTCTCACAGCTTGATGTGATTTCTTTTCCAGTAAGATGTGTGGGCTCTTACTGGCTTTCTAAAGGAAGAGAGGTGTCTTTATGGATCCTATAACTACTAGAAAAAGGAGAAATGAGACAGTTTTTAGTATTGTTCCATAGTGGCACAGGTAGGAGGGTCTGAAAGTTGTATAGAGATAGTAAGACAAGCACCAGGGACAAATCTCATTTGTTTCAGTAGGTGTTTCTCCAGAGCATCTTTGGGAAGATGCAAATTACTGTATTTTTCCACATTATTCAATAACCTTGCTATTTTGCTTTTAGGTGAGGGAGGATATTGGGGATTTTTATCTTCTGAAGCAGAGCTAAAGTGGGGGGGAAATGAGATGATCGGTTCAGTGGATTAAATGTTAAACATATCTCTTAATCTGGAAAGACCTTGTACTTTGTGCAGCAAACTACTGTTTGATTCTATAAGCAAAGTCACCGTGATGTGTGGAGTAGCTAACTGCTGCTCCCTAGAGCAGAATCAGGAAAAAAACCTTCCACCGTGAAAAATCAGGTGCCAAGGAAGGGCCAGCACAAACATCACACACATTTTCGTTTCGCCTCTGTTCAGTGAAAGGATGATTTGTTACGCTATGAATGTGCTACATGGTTAGGACTGGAATAACTGCAATGTAATACTTAAATGAAACAGACATTAAAGATTCCCCGCCTACAAAGTACTAATCTTATATCCATTTTCATTATCTGCAAAGATGAAAGCAACTTTAGTCCAGTCTCCTTTATGTAAACAGAGCCCCTAGAGGAGCAAACTTAAGTTTTTTCCAATCCTCAGAGAAGAAATAAGTTAGGTTCTCAATCAAGAAAGAATTTTGCTTTATAAAAGCAGATATTAACGGATTCAATGACTTATTTAACAAAAAAACAACTCTCATAATTTGGCACAGTTGCTCCTTTAATCTGGTTTGTTGTTTTTCTCCCTCGTGCAGAAAATGTAATCTCCCTCTTGTATCCTTGCTGGTACACATCACCTCTTGTTCCTTTAAAGAGTCAAAAGTCTCAATTTAGAACTGTTGATGGGAATTAGAAGTGTGATGTTCTCAATTCAAAGGTGAGTAGTCTGAAAACACAGGGAGACTGTTAAGAATAGTGTGATCAGAGGGAGAGGTCTAAGCCTGCTTCTACCTCTTTGATAGGCACTACCACCAGAGCTCGCCCCGGGCAGCACGAGCGCCTGGGAAGCTGCTAGGGGAGGAATAACTCGCCTAGAGAATTTTCCCTACCTCTTTAATTTGCTGGCTCATACCCTCGAGCAGGACTTTTACCAGTGACGCTCTTTGATCCTCACATTTGCATTCTTCCTCTCCAAATGAATGTTTCTTCCCTTTTGGTTGGTCTTTGAAGGCGTTTCTGTGCCAGCTGACAGATTGTGGCCGTCCGATCCCTCTGAAACTGTCACAGGATGTTTGAATAGCTAATAAACAAAGGGGAGAGCCTTACCAGAATTTGCAAAGGCAGCAAAACTCTTGTGTACCACCAAGTTCAAAGGAGCTTTAGAGCTCACTGATGAGCTGCAGTGGTCAAAAGTCTTCTATGGGACATAAGGGGTGAATTTAGGCTCACTGCTACGCGGCCGCCAGCCCCAGAGAGGTTATCTCTCTGAAAGCACGGCGCAGGCCTTTCAGCTCTCGGGAGAATACAGTTTGACGAGGTGCTGCAGCTCTGTGGCGTAGCCTGTGATCGGGCAGCGCTGGTGAGTCTTCACGTAATTGTACACACAGCGGTAGCAAAACACAAAGCCGGAGGTGGACAGGGCCGTGGCATTGACGCGAATTTTGCGGCACAGAGGGCACACGGTCTTCAGTTTGGGTAAGAGAGCTGTGCCGGCCCCGTGGTCGAGGTGCACAGGGGGTGGAGGAGTCGGGAGCGCTGTCAGAGATTTGATCGTCTCTTGGTTTTCTGAGGAGTACCACCAGTCCAGGAACTGGAGGAAGAACACACTGACGGACAGCCCAGTGGACAGGGAGAAGGCAATGCCACCCAATGCTTTCCTCACTGCCGACTGCACTTTTGTTTTAATGCTGTAAAAGAGAGAAGATACGGAGAAATCATTACTACTGCACATTTGTCCATCTGCAAACCAGGGTAAAAAGGACTTGGGGAGTAAATCACTGCTTTATACAGCTGCTTAAACGCTAAGGAAGTTGGTCAACATATCCCATGTTTGTAATGAGGCATCTGCTAGGATGTTTCTCGCAGATTCTGTCTATTTTATGAAAGCTTCAAGTTCTGTTTTGTTCAGAACTATAAATTGGAAGAGTTTGGAATTGAGGGGACCTGGACCACAGAGAGTTTCACTCATGGATCATCGTTTTACAGGATGTTGAGCGTGGTCATGACTAGCTGCTGCTCAGAAAAATCAAAGAGCTAAGTTCCAGTCCTTTTAGCAATATTGTTGCAGTCTACTTCCCTTGTTAGAAAAGTGCAAGTGAAAACTGAACAGGATACAGGCTGGAGTGCCAACCCCTCCTCCCAACATTGCAAGTTTATTACCACAAAATCTTGTGAAGCTAATCCCTGCCACTTGTTCCCTTATTTACACTAACTATATACCCTTTTAGAGTACATTTTGCCGGAGGTAAACTTCATCTTGAAGAATTTCTGGAGAACAAGCCAGTTTTACTTGCAGCATCACCTCCAAATTATCACACCCACAGAACCCTCTAGAAAGCAGCTGCTAAGCCACGTTCTGACATACCTTTGTGTTTGACTTGAGGTCGCTCCAGACAGTTTCTTCTCCAGGGCCTGCATATCCTCTGCAGTCAGTCTGACCAGGCGAACACCCGCCAGCCGCAGCATGGGTGAATGATGCTGAGCTTTCCCGAGGATATAGCACAGTTGCTGGATAAGAAACCAGCCCTCCCAGGTCATGTTTACAAAGGGGTAGGCAGCTAGAAAAGCTCTGTAAAAGCGCTTCCAGGATGACGATGGAGGGTGGATAGAGTACTCATCCTCTTCCCTCAGGCTGGACACCAGTTTCTCCAGCTTTCCTTTCAGGTAAGGAACAAGAACAAGCAAGAGAAGAGACTTCCAGTGCTGCCTCTTTGGCAGGCCAGCAGTGGCCAGAGGTTGCTGTCTGCGCTCTCCTGTCGGTATCCTCTTTAAGCTATAGAAGTTTTCAGAAAAGGAGGCGCTGCACCTGGCCAGATAGTGCTGCTGGAGCAGCAAATCCAGAAGGACGTAGATCTCATCGAACCAGCGCCAGAGGAAGCCGTATCGGCCCGGATTAGACTCAGCGAGCACCTATTGAAAGGGATACAAAACGGAAGGAACTGAAAGCAGAGTAATGTGCTAAATTACAGTAGCTATAAATTACGCTCCCAGTTCATAAAGCGAGCTGGGGGGGTGAAAACTGTTAGGTTTGTTACTGAGCATGGCCAGAGGTAAACCCTGGTGATGAACGCCTCGGCACAGAGCTGTGCAGCCTCTCCAGGGTCCCCTTCTGCAGCAGTTTCTCCACAGAATATTCACCCTCAAGACACCGTTCACCTCAGCGTCCGGCTCCCCACAGCGCGGTGGCCTGCAGGGAGGAGGCCACCGCCGCCCCCTCCTCTCCTCCCCTCGCCCCAGGCCCGCCTCGCCCTTACCTTGACCAGGTGCTGCAGGGCGGGTTTCAGGGCGGCCATCAGGCTGTCCTGGGCCACCGCCTCGAAGATGGAGGGCCGGTCGTCGCCGGCCGAGGCGGCCGTGAGGTGGGCGCCGAGCTCCGCCATGGCGCCGGCTGCGCCCCGCCGCGCCGCCAGGGGGAGCCCCCGCACCGCCCCCCGCTCCCGCCGGGCACCCGCCTGGCGCAGCGGAGCACCGCCCCCCGGAAGCGCGGCGCTCTGTCTCCCCCCGGCGCCACTCTATGGTGGCAGGGGCGCGGCCGCTCTAGGCGGGGGAGGGCTTCTTCTCGCTCCTCGCGAGTCCTCCCGGCCCCGCCGCTCCGCTTCCGGTTCCGCCGCCGCCCCCACAGCGGTGTGTCCATCCCGCCGCCGTGAGTGGGGCCGGAGAAGGCCGCCGCCGGAACGGTCACTGGGTGGGGTGGGGAGGCCGGCAATGGTGGGGACTGGGATGAGATGGGGTGGGGTGGGGAACTGGGAGGGGCTGGGTTGGTACTGGGAGGGGGTGAGGGGCGCTGGTGGGGAACTGGGAGGGACTGGGTGGTACTGGGAGGGGGTGAGGGGCGCTGGTGGGGAACTGGGAGGGGCTGGGTTGGTACTGGGAGGGGGTGAGGGGCGCTGGTGGGGAACTGGGAGGGGCTGGGGTGGTACTGGGAGGGGGTGAGGGGCGCTGGTGGGGAACTGGGAGTGGGGAGGGCCGGAATAGGGTGACGAAGGTCTTAGGCTGGGCGCTGGGAAGGGCTGGTGGGGCACTGGGAGGGCGTGAGGGGCACTGGTGAGTTACTGGGAGGGGGTGGAGAGAGTCACTGGTGAGGTACTGGGAGCGGGTGGAGGGTCACTGGGAAGGCTGGGCAGGTGGGTGCAGCGGTACTGGGAGGGGTACTGGAGGGCCGGGAGCAGGGACTGGGCAGCGGGGGCAGTGGGAAGGGGTGGTGGCGAGTGCTGGGTCCCGGTGGGGGTGAGGTGGGAGGGTGGGGGCTGGAGGTGGGTGTGCTGGGGGGTGGGCTGGGATGGGAATGAGCAGAGCGAGCTACTGGGATACTGGTGGGATGGGGCAGGGATGAGGGCTGGGGGGGCTGCTGGAGCTGGGAACGCTGGGAGGGAGGACTGGGGAGGGGAGCTGGGACTGGTGGGGGATGCTCCTGCAACTGGAGGGTACTGGGAGATGCTGCTGGGGGGGGAGGGCTGGCGGGCAGGGGGTTTGGGGGCGCCGGGGATGGTTGGGGAGAGACTGGGTGGGCACTGCGGGTGGTGGAGGGGCTGCCTGTCCTGCTGAGGCCGGAGGCAGGGGTGGGGGGCTGGCGGCGAAGCTGGGACAGGGGCTCTGAGGAGTGAGGAGGTGATAGGAACCGCAGGGTGTTTGAGAATGAGGTGGGGAGCACCAAAGGTGCGTTTGCTCCTCAAGATGGAAACGAATTACCTGCCCCTAGCGCGTGCTGTTGGGGCTGCGGGTTTCTGAAGCTGAGGCGCTGCTTTCCCTTTGCCGTCCGTGTTTGGTCGCTCTGTATAGGTTTCTGACGCTCCGGTGGCCCTGAGCCACGGTTGGGCTGCGGTGTGGCTACTCCAGAGTCTTTGCAGGTGAAATGGGTGCAGATAAGAGGTGGTGGCACCAGCTGGAGTGTAGAGCCAGGTTAAACTGGGGATCACCTTAGAGATTTAAGGGTTCAACACTGGATTCTTTCAATGCTAGCAAGCTTGGGTCAATATCGAGGCCTTAAACCTGCCACCTTCCTGTTTACACCTGTGTGAAATCAATGGTGGGGCGCTGGTCAGACTGTTGTTGGAGTCATGCGTGGGGCAAAGCAGGTGTTGGTCAGACCCAGGGTGCAGTTTTCTGTGTGGTTTTGGGTTGAGGAGGCTTATCTTTCTGGGTGTGATGGTTCCTTAGTCTTTTTGTTTAATTGTATTTTTGGTTCAGTCTACATTTAAATGTCAAGCCAATGCTTATAGCATTAAGCATTGCCAGAGCTTCTGGAGAAATTCCCCTATTTTGTCTCTTCTTGTTTGCTGGGGTTGGAACAGGAGCATTTTGCTGTCAGCTTGAACATCTCTTGCCTGTTTCCACCTTAGCAAGTGCTGGACACGGAACGACAGTAAGGAGGGAGCAACCTCATGTAGATATTCTCCTAAAATACAAGGATCCTCACGATGTCATAATTTATCTTGGCTCTCTTCACTTTAGATTTATGTACAAGAAGCTGGCATTTTCTTGAGTTATTTAAAACATTGCTATTTGTATATCTGGGCTATTTTGTTTTTGGCCTTCATCTGGGACTTGCTGTAAACCATGCTGAGTTTGCTTGGTGGATGAGATAATACCCAGTACTGCTAGCAAGCTGTCTCTGAACAATGTGCAAAGCAAGCTCTGACATACACAAAGCAAAAATCTGTGTGCTCATGAGAAAAAGAGCTTTCGCCTGTGTTGCGCTTGGAATATGGTAGTTTGCTTTTTGACCCAAGTCAGATCTTATCTACCTCTATTAAAACAGGTTGTAAAGACACGTGCTGTGCTTAGCCTTGTCCGAGTGTTTCTAGGATTCTGCATGTTTCCAAGTATGTGATCTGAAGTTAGAAAAAATGGTGAAATGTCCTGCTTTGGGGTTTAAAGATCATCTCTGAAATTCAGCAAGGTTTCTCCCTCTGTGTAGCTTTATGCAACTGGGATGATGTGTATGGGGTGGGGTGGGGTTTTGTTTTTTGTTTTTTCTCCTGGATTTTCTCTATAATCTGCTGTTCTGGCCACTGTTAAGACAATATCGGACTAGCTCAGCTGGGAGGTATGACCCATGCTGACAAATCTACATACAATGCAAACAAAGAACAGCAAGGCTATGTTCAATGCCTTTCGCATGGCATCATGCCAAGTACTCTCGTAGAGGAAAACATTTAAATCATCTTTTAAGCTGGGCTGAAATCTGAAGGACTGTGTCAGCAATAACATTGCAGCTGAACATGGGCTGTGTTTTTTAATTATAAAACAAGACCCACAACAGCTTTTTCTTTTGTGAGGCTGTGATTTCTGTTGCTGGAAGGATTGCAATGTTGTGGCTCATGTGGCTTTCCCAACCCAGCCTCTGTTTTGGAAGGAGGGCAAACCTCTCCTGCAGGAAGAAGGCGCTTCCAGAGCTGTCCTCAGGCATAGTTTGCTCTCCAGCTTGGCAGGAGCAGAAAGGGAGAAAAAATCAAACCAAACCCACACTGCCTAATTGGGATGAGGCAGTTAACCGCGCAGGCACAGGGCAGGCAGGAGCTCCGGGGA
Organism: Pluvialis apricaria; assembly: GCA_017639485.1. NCBI lineage: Eukaryota > Metazoa > Chordata > Aves > Charadriiformes > Charadriidae > Pluvialis > Pluvialis apricaria. The sequence goes on from CM030024.1 coordinate 7,660,109, forward strand.
ACTGGGCAAAGCAACAGGTTGTTTCTCATCTGGTTGCTTGGCGGTTGGACAAGATTACAGCTGCTCTGCGTTGCATTGCTGTAGAGCACGGTGAAGGTGGTAGAAATTATGGTATTTACCCCTCAGCAGCAGCCGAGGGGAATTTAACTGTTGAGGTATTAAATTGATTGAGGTGGATAGTGGGGGGGGAAAGAACGGTAGTGGGGTTGGGGTTGGTTAAGGGATGAGGAAGGAAAGTGCGAAGAAACAGCAAGTTGGTTGCACTGCTGGGCAGTGTCTTGGAGTTCAAAGCTGAGCCCGTCCTTTCGTTGCTGAGCCAGCAAGACCCGCGAGGTTTAGAGGCAAGACAGGCAGAATTTAGGGAACAGATGACTTACTGCTTTGCTGGTAGTGTTTGAGGTCATGGAAGTATGTATGTACAAGAGAAGGGGAACTGGGCGGGGGAAAAAAAAATAGAAAAAGGAGGAAAGAGGTAGGAAGACCCTTTTTTGAGATGGTTTTAGGGTCGTAGGTTCTTAGTGCTCATGCAGACTGTTTTTTTCAAAAACAGTAAAACTGCTGACTCTTACATTTGTTTTCCAGCCAGTACTTCAAAGCAGTTTGAATCACATTTGTCACAGAGCTGGCAATTGTAAGAATAAAATGATGGATATCCACATATGTTTGGGCAATCCCTATATTCTAAGGTATTAATAATTTGGTTCTGCAAAGCAAGAAGAGTGCTGGTGAGACCATCCTCTCGGCTCTGCTAAGCACTTGCTGGCCCGGCAGCATTTTTTGGTTCTGTCCATAAAAATGCAGTGTAACACTGAAATAATAAGCTTGTGTGTGTGTCAGAGGTGGGATGTCAGATCTTGGCAGAGAGAGATTTCCATTTCGAGCTTGAGAGAACTGAAAAGTAATGGCTTTTCTTCTCAAAAAACTGCTTTGCGTCTCCTGGGAACAAAAGAAGAGAAAGAAATGAAAGGGCCTCGGGGTGGGTATTGCAAGTAGGGTTAATTGTTCCTTCCATCGAGATGCAACACAGGAAAAGTATCGTTAGGGGGAGTTGGGTTTCCTTTGTCTGAAACATGGACTACTCGCTTCCAGTGGAGATATTAAATGTGCAGAGCTTTTTTTGGAAAACGAAATTGTGTACCCAGGGGAAAGACAGCTGCAGAACGTGGCAAGATCTGCTGGTTATAAGGAGTTAAAAACCACCTTTTCCCTTCCGTGACTGAGAAGTTTTAAGAAGCTGGGCTGAGCACCGCTGCTTTCCCAGCCTGTCCGCCTCAGGCTGTTGTGTTTTCACAAACATTGTTCATCTGAGCCCTTTGAATCCCTGGGTTTGCCAAGTAATATCAGCAGCAGGTGCAGAATGAAGATTGTGAAACTTGTGCCGGTGGATGTAAAGCATTTGCTTCTTCCCTTACGTTATGCTCTCGCCAACCGTCCTTTCTCTGAGTTCCTGCCTTGCAAACTGGGAGTTGTCAGCCTTGAATGCTGTTTGACGGCTTGTTCTTTTTTTTGTTATTATTCTCAGGTGTTTTAAGGAACTGGCACCATGACGGACTCCAAATACTTCACGACCAATAAAAAAGGTTAGTGTTAAGCTGGTGCAGTGGATTGGAGGTGGTGGGTGGCTATTTTTACACAGCTTTTTTAACTGCGTGCAGAAGAACTTGTGCTTTTCTGTTAGCTCTGTCCCTGTTTCTCATCTTAATCATCCAGGGAGAAACTTCCAAAGTAGGTCACATGGTGACAAAAGACAAAACTGATGTTTTATACAGTTTTGTGATGCACAAAATGACCGAAATTGCTGCTTTTTCAAGGACCAGAGAACAAAACCTTGGGACTTGAGTGCAGATGTGGTCAGAGGCAAAGTTTTAGTTATGGTCTAAGAAGTTCAAGACTGACAATGGTTGTTCCGTTGGGCATCATGGGATTAAGTTGATTGAGAGACATTTAATATTTCGGGTGTAAGTTTATATCTCTACATCAAGCTGTTGCAAAGATAATGGGATTTCCTATCGCCACTTCCTCCAAAGCTGCAGTGCTCTGTTTGACTTTCCCTTGGCTTTACTGTAGGTGTGGTGGTCACCCCAACTCAGCACAAACTGCTGCCGTTAAAAATGGGAAGACAGGAAAGGATCTTTGGGGATGTTTTACTCGTTCACCTGTTTCAGTGGAGGGACTTGTTCTGCTGAAACTGTCACAGGCAGATTTTTTTTTTCTAACCTGTTCTTAAACAAAACAGTATTTATCCCAACTCTTGCTGGCTGCAATTTAAGCCTGATGTTGCTCATCTTTCTCCAGAAGATGTAGAAAATGGTTCGCATTAACCTTTCTTCAGAATGGCTGAATATTTCTGATGAATGCTTGCCAGTGAAAAAGCTACAGTGTTGATCTATTTATGTTCTGTTAAGCTTCAGACTGAGCTCATAAATTAAGCAAATGCAGTTCACATCTTTCTAAGGAACAACTCTTATCTGTACGTTCAGTCCTAAGGCATCAGGTAGATTTTCCAGGGATGGCTGTGAGAGGCCAGCCTGCGCTGTCGGAGCTGTAGTGAGCACGCTGCTGCTGCTGGCTCAGCTCTGCTCCAGGGTACCATCTCGGTGGGAGTAATGCGAGCATCTCTCTCAGGCGCGGGAGGTGTGATGAGTGGTCACTGCACTGCATTCTTCAGAACAGTAACTTCTCTTCTTTTTTTTTTTTTTTTTTTGAAGTACCTGGTAGTCTTTTTGTGCCAGGCTCTTCAGTAATTAGTGCTGCTGATCTGACAAAGTGGTATTCGTGTGTAGGAATGGAAGGTTAGGGGCTAGAATGTATTTTGTCAGAGATGTTTTGAGATTTGTAACATGTCTTCAGCCTGTGGCTTTCAGTGGGAATACTGTTTGTTGTCCTTCCTGGGGGAAGCTGTCTGCCAGTTGGGAGCATTATCCGTCTCGCACCGCTTGCTCTGTCTGGAACAGGCCTGATAAGCTGTCTTTTGTACCCGTTGCTATATTTTGCAAACTTGCTTTGCCACTTTTGTGATCCAGCCTGAACTGACTTCCTGTGCAGTAATATCTGGGAGAATTTGTGTAATGGAAAAGGCTGCTTCGGCAACCTCAGAATCCCGGTGAGCTGTTACTTGCTGCTTTTGTTAGTAGTAGCTCTGTCTTTCTAGCTCAGAAGGAATTTATTCCACTGGACTAAATTTATGCTTTCCTGCTTCTGCCACTGTGTATCACGGCATTTAGGCTACACTGTAGTCTGCTGTTTTCTCATTGCGTTCGCAGGAAGCAGGCGATGATGAGCAAAAGTTAAAAAGTCTGGGCAAAATTCCTAGCTAAGTTAGGGGTTTTTTTTTCTTGCTGGCACTAATCTGGCGTCTTTTCGTCCTGGTTATATAATTGTTGCTTCTGAGAAACAGACGCTACAGTGATGTGATTTAATGTTCTAGAAGTGGGAGAGCTGCAACATGCAGCGTGGTTCTTGTTAACTGCATTTTTGTTGGCAAGGTAGAGCCCATATAATTCCCTGAGTGTCGCAGCTTTGCTTCTCAGTGAACCGTGTTGTCCTTAAGGTCTGACAGTTGCCATGTGCTGCTGTACCACTTTTATGGGAACAACAGGCCGGGAAAGTAAAAAGTCACTTCTGAGCTGTCCCTAAAGCCTGATCCTTTTCTTCTCCCAAGAGGCTCAATCTGTTTTGTCTTCTACCAGGAGAGATTTTTGAACTGAAGGCTGAACTCAATAATGAAAAGAAGGAGAAGAGGAAAGAAGCTGTAAAGAAGGTTATTGCAGCCATGACCGTGGGGAAGGATGTCAGGTAAAAGCAACTTTTCTTTCACCTGTAGCGGTTCTGGTTCTCCTGGGACTCCGTCGGGCGTAGTGGCACACATCTCCATGGAACAGCTCTGAGTTTGTCACCCTGGCTGGGTAGTGAGGCTGGCTGCGTCCTTGCCTATGCTGTGCCTGAGTCAACAGGTTTCTCATGCTCCTTCCTGGTACTGAAAGCAAAAGAAACAACTGTTTTCAGTGTGGGTTTAGCTAAGTGCATATTAGCCCTTTTTATTTAAAAATCCATCCAGAATTCAACCATTTTCTATGTCACTTTAGATGATCTTTTCTCACTGCTTGCTAACCTGGGTTTTAGTGTTAAAAAAGGAATTCCAAGTGTTTTTCTTAGCCTTACTTGTCATAGCATAAACTTAAGATACATTTTAAAATGAGTGATTTTTAAAATGACCCTTTGCCTCATAGTGACTAAAGGACACAGGCATTTACCTTCCGCGACATGGTCCCCAATACTTTTTTTCTGTCTTTGGGGCAACCAGAAAAACTTGCTTGAGTGAATGCTTTCTCCCTTCCAGCTTCTCCCATTACTGGAGTGTACCATAAAGTCGCAGTAGTCCTGGATTCATGGCAGTGTCGTCTGTTGCCACGGAAATTAATATAACATTGCAAATTTAGCATCATGACTTCATTGGAGAATGAAGGAACAGATAAACTGGAGGGAAGAAAAAAATCATCTTTTTAGCCAACAGCACTTCCCCTTCACCTTTAGATCTCTACAGCACACCTGAGAGCTGCAGATATCCTGTGTTCTTTACAGATTGCCACTTGATATTTGAGTGAAACTCAGCTTGTCAGCATTTAAGCTCCTAATCGCTCTAGAGTTTACTAGGCTGAAATTTGGCAGGTTCTTTGTAAATTTCCTGCATTACTATTACCAAGCTATTTTTACAGAGCTTTTTTTCTTGTGGGTTCATTTCCAGGCTTGGCATGGTAGAGTTTTCTTGTTCAGTGAACTCCCCAGTTGAAACACTTTTAGGAAATTGCATTAGCTTTTATCTGTTCTAGAACTGACCAATGTTAAAGCCCTAGAAGCATTTAAATGATAAAGCTATTATAAAAGCCATTGTAAACTCTTTTGGGAGGGAAGCTGACCTCTCATTAGACAGCAGGGTAGCTAGAGTGGAACTCCAGTTTTCCTGGCTTCCTTGATATTGTTACTATCCCTTTGTATATCCTGTAATCTCACTCCTTTTTGTCTGTTCTTGCCCGCTGTTGTCTGTCCAGCTCGCTCTTTCCTGATGTTGTGAACTGCATGCAGACCGACAACTTGGAGTTGAAGAAGCTGGTCTACCTGTACCTGATGAACTATGCCAAAAGTCAGCCAGATATGGCCATTATGGCTGTCAACAGCTTTGTGAAGGTAACTTGCTCCCGTGGCTCATCAGCAAATGATTCAGCACAGTGGCTGTCACCACGTCTCCTTTGTCTGTTAGCCTTTCTGAGCTGTTATTTATCTCTGCTTTTGTACTTGAGTCTCTAGGCTGGGGGTGCTTATAGAGGAGCGGAAAATAAGGAGCTGGCATGCCGAATCCAACAGGTCTGGGTCCTTTCTCTCACTTGCTGCTGCTAGTTATTGCAGAGGAGATGCCTTAAGCAGCCCTGTAAGGGGTTATGAGAGAGCCTGCTCCAGGAAAAGCTGCTTCTATCATTTTACTAATCACCATTAAAGACCAACTTCTGGTATTAGATAACAGATTTTATATTGTTCGTCTTCCAGCCTTTGTAGTATCTCTGTCATATGGATATCTAATTCTTGTTTAAATGTTTCAGCTGTGCTCTGTGTGGAAAACCTTTCTCTCTGGTGAAACTGAAAGATGGTTCACTGGAAAAATAACAGCTTGATCACTGTATTGCCTTAAATTCTGTTGTCAAGTTGCCTCTCCTGGAAATGTTATTTCAGTCCCATGTTATGCAAGTTAAAACCCGGTGCTTAGAAAAAGTTTGAGACTCCCAGAGTGTTATAAAATCTGAGACACTGGGGAATCTGATCGTGTTTTAAGTTTCTGTTGTGATGCCTGAGTCTGAAAGAGGTGAGAAGACCTAGGCTGAGAGCAGGTCTGCTCTTCTGGCCAGAGAAGATGTCCCTACCTTCCTCTCATGACAAACAACAATATTCTGTCCAATTTTTAAAGTGTAATTCAGTTAGAATGGACTAACAAACAAACATGGTATTTTCCAGCTTCATGCTTTTCCATGCAAGGAAACATCTAATGTCTTTTTTAGCAAATTGAGGGACAAGTGTTAGTAAAGAGAAAGTGTTGACACTAGTCTGCACTAGCTCAGCACTTCACACGCAGTTCACAGTTCAAGGTGTTGAATGCACCAGTAAGAGATGTCACTGCTCTTGTATGTGTTAAAAGTGACGCGTTCAGGTGTTTTTTCAGCTATAGGAAATTTAAACAGTGAAAGGTAAATGTACCTTATGCTTTTGTGCGTCGTCCTGCATTCATCCTTTTACAGCCTGATTTTGGAGGAGTGTTGCTCAGAGATGTAGATGGATTGGACGCATGGAAAATTACGTAGGCTTGAAGTATAAAGTGTTAGATTTCCTTCTGTTTGTTTTTTTTTTTTCCTCATCAGAAAAGCACCTCTAGAGTAGCCTTTGCATAGTGCTTCATATGTTGCAAACTTATGGGATGCTTGTGTCTAGAACTGATGGCCTGTGAGAAACAGACCTTGATGACATTTGCACTGTGTTTAATTGTTGACTTTTCCCATTATATTCTTTCTCCTTTAAGCCAGTAAGGCTGGAAACCAGTATTTTATTCTGTCTGAAAGTCGCCTGTGGCTAGCTTTTGGGTGGTGAGAGCTGCCTCTCTAGCTTAGCTGTACTTTGGATTTGGCTGCTAGATCGTGTTGAAAGAAGCTTTGCCTGGGGAGAACCAAGGCAAGCCAAGATCACAGTTTTACTATTTTACAAGCTGTCGTAGTCTGAAAACATCTTGAGATGGTGTGGAATGTTTCTGTGAACCAGTAAGTTCCACCTTTTATCCCTGATCTGAAATAATTACCTTTTTTTTTTAGCATGTAATCAGAGAAACTGCTTTTTGTTTGAAGTAAGAACAGCCTGAAGATATCAGTGGCTAGCGATGCAGATTTGTTTACCACATATTCTGTCCCCTTGCAGGACTGTGAAGACCCAAACCCTCTCATCCGTGCTCTGGCTGTCCGTACAATGGGGTGCATCAGGGTGGACAAGATCACAGAGTATCTGTGTGAACCTCTTCGCAAGTGTCTGAAGGATGAAGACCCTTACGTACGAAAGACCGCAGCTGTCTGTGTGGCGAAGCTGCATGACATCAATGCCCAGATGGTGGAGGACCAAGGATTTCTGGATTCTCTGCGTGACCTGATTGCCGACTCCAATCCCATGGTAATGTATTGGTCCTCCCAGTGCATTGCTTGAGTTTGTAATGGGCAGATAATTGGAAATGAGAGGGCTTTTTAACTGCAACTGATGCACTGTGATAAATGCATTGGTTAGAAAACACTTGCTGCCTCAGAAAATAGGAAATGCCTTCTATTCTTTGATCTGTTTGGGCTTTTGCCTGTTTTGCCTGTCTTGAGTGCTGCAGCAAAAGTTTAACTTCCTCATCGGATGAGTCAGAAGAGCAAGAAATGCTTGATGCTGCTACCTTGGTGACAGCTTGTAGCTGTTGCTTTCCTGCAGGCTTTGGCTCCTCTTGGAGTAAGAGGTTGGATGAATTCATTCACTAATGCAGATAAATCCACTGGCCTGTAATGAGTGGAAAAATCAATGCTTATGTTTTTAATAAAGTCAAATGAGTCGTCAGAGCAGAGGTGGAGATCAAGACCAAGAATTTCACAGGAGTAAATTACCTACTAAGTCAGTATTTTGTCAGGGTTGATGAAGGATCCATTTCCATGCCAGGCATCTTCCACTATTGTTCGGTAACTAAAAGATGGTGCACAGTGGATTGAAGTGCCCCACTGCATAATCATTTCATTCAATATTTTTTCCTGTGATCTGCCAGAATCCAGTGAGTGTGCTGATATTGTTGCAACTCCTAGCAGGGAGGAAAACTTCTGCAGCTCAGTTTAACTCAGAGTTTAAACATGTGACTGCTACTTTTTTAGCTCTTCTAGAGCACAGATCTGCTTTGACTCCGCTTAAAGACATAATTTCACATTATTAGGGTAGGTCTAACAACTCTTTCTATGGTGCATGAATCAAACCTCATAAAGCAAATCGCTGTACTGTTATAACTGTCTTTGCAGGTTTGGATAAGTCAAGTGCAGGTGGTAAGGTACCGTCCCCTGTAGTAGGAGAATGAAGGCTGCTGATTGTTTTTGTTTCAGCTTTCTAGAGACAGTAAAACTAAAGGTGTCTGACTTTTCACAGGCACGAGTCTGAGCAGTGGTGCCTATCAGAAGATACAGGCGCCTATTGCCTCTGATATCTGGCTCTTTTACAAGCTCTTCATTTTGTGTGCCTCCCTAATTTCTTTTTATGCCAGGTTTCTGCATGAATATTGATGACTAGTTGAAGATGCTGTCTCAGTCTAGGCAATTTTGAGTCATATAGGGGAACACCTGCTTTTTTTAATTTAATGTTGAGGTTGTGCCTTGCAGTCTCTGAAAGTACTTGATTGGGCTGCTTTAGTTCCACTTAAATGCTGGCCCCTGGCGTTCACTAGCTCCCAGGCAGCAATGGAGTCTGCTGTGGAAAGGGGTATAACCTACTTTTCTCCTCGCCTTGGTTCCAACTCTTTAATTTTCTGCCGCTGATTACAGCCACATGGATATGAGTTGAGGAGCTCAGCTGAAAAGATGTGGTACTTCAGGAGAAATTAATAAGGTTTTTGCTTGCCCTTTCTACTCATTGATCTCTACGGAACTAACTGTTTTGGTAAATGAACCATTGGCTGTTATGAGAGCACCGATATCTATTTCAAAAGCACATTAACTTAATACTGACTTAAATGAATGGGGAGAAGAGGAGAAATACCAAAGGGCAGCGTATGCTCCATTTGCTAAATAAACCACCAAAAGTAGCATAGGGATTCCTAATAAAACATCAGTACAACTAATGAGCTCCTTGGTGGTAACGAGGATGGGCTGGGACAGCAAAACCTTTGCAGCTGCTGCGATTGATTGTGGCTCTACAGCTGCTGAAACTGTGCGGGATCACAGTACCTGCCTCACATCGTACTCACCTGCTCTTCCTGAAGCTGAGGAGTCACAGCAGGAGAATGCAATTTGGAAGAGTGGTAGTGATGAAGAGGAGGGGCCTATGGTGTGTTTTCAGATCTGCAGCTTTGAGACAATCACGTGGCTGGTGTTGTGTACCGTTTCCCGGGTTTTAACTGTAGACAGGGCATGATATTCTTGTTTTTTAAGGGTGCATGGGGAGAGATTATCAGATTTGGGGCTCTTATAGCTGCTGACTTAATACAATATTTAATGCAGTTACGATTTTTAGTAAATACAGACGTTCCTTCTAGTTAAGTTTATTGCTTTGGTCCCTTTTGAAATTCATGCCTTTGTGGTACAGTTGTTCCCTCAAAAGTCCAGAAGCTATCCACCCCTAATTAAGGTTCATCTTCCTAGTCAAACTGTCCGGCTCATTGCTGCTTTCTGCACGTGAAATTCCAGTGGGGGTTCCTGCTGACCAGGAGTTGTTTTTGCCAGATAAGCTATATGTGTGTGCAAGCTGATATTTATTAAAGTATTTCTCCATGATCAGTTGGAATGCAGCCCTGCCTGGAAGGTGTCTTTAAGTAAAAATCTATGTAGCGGTATCTGGTATCAAAAGAAAGATTACTGAAAAGAGCGGTACAGATGGATCTATCCTTATGGCCTATTCCTCTGTAAATGGTGCATCTCAGTCATGGCAACTGTTATCTAAACAGATTCATATTTATATTATAAATGTTTCTCCTCTTTTGATGACTTGTGGACATAGGCAAGGTTAGACACTTAATGAAGCAGAATTTTTTAGACGGGAAATCCACACTTGTTCTCCCTTCTGAGAAATGAGGATTTTGAGCGGGAGCTAAAAAAACTCCTGTTGAAAAATAGTCTTCAAGAAGGGGGTTTTTTTTGTGGTTTTGTAATTGGCTGTTTCTAGCACAAGTGAGAACTAACCATTCTAGCTGGGTGCTGGGTAGAGTAACAACTCCATCTGTGGCTTGCTAATTGCCTTGTAATTGTGCAGAGATCAGGGTGCGTGTTTCTGTCAGCTCAAATCACCCTCATCATAAAGATGACGAAGATGGAGGTGACCTTGCCAGAAACTTTTTTTCATATTTTTGGACTAATAGTTTATTGTCATAGAATAGTGCAAGCAGAGATTGGGGATGTTCAGGACATTGCTTTGAAGTCCTGTTGAGGTGCTGTAGGTGCACAGCCAAGGTGCTTTTCCCCTTTATCTGGGCTGTTTGTTGTCAGGATCTGGCCTTTGTTCAAATACAGTAATACAGTGATCTTTTGAGGAGGCGTAGGTTTGCACCCTTCCAGATGAGCTGGCTGTAGTTGTGATTAAAGGACTGACACCCGAGTCTGGCAGTTACCTGGCTTTTTTTCTGAAAAATCTCTGGTAGCTTTGCAGTTTCTCCTGGATGAATTAAAGCTTCTAATTGCATATGTATTGATACGGATATACATAGCAAGTTGCCAGATGGGTTGGTGGCTTACGGCGTTTCAGCTGAGTTGTCCGAGATGTCTTACCTTGTGCAGGCAATGGGCCCACAACACATACAAGGGCACGGTTCAGTTACTGGGTGGTTACACTGCAAAAGTTTGATTGTGGACGAAGTCTTTAATCTCATTTTACAGATGGACCTAAAGTGCTTGTGGCTGCCCTTTGTCGCTTGGGATCCTGCCAAAGAGTTTCCCTCTGTAGAGAGAGCCATCGTTTCTTCCCAGAGCTGTCTTAAGCCAAGCACTTCTTTTTTGCTCTGCGTTTCCTTGTGTGAAGCTCAGCAGAACCAGGTCTAGATGAATATAAACCTGCGGCCTGGCTGCTTTGGGGCTGTCGGTGTGCTGCTAGACTTGTTCAGTCCTGAGGGCCTTTCTTGCTGGTGACTTTGGTATAGTGCGACTCAGAAAGCGTGTCCTCCCATAATCCTCGTTTTTCTAACAAAATACAGTTTCAGTGTGACATCCCGGGATTTTTGCGTACTGCTGCTGGTACACAGGATGGCAGGTTGCTGCAGAACGCGGTTCGCACCCAGCAGCAGCAGTGGATAATGGTGAGGTGAGAGAGGTAGGCCTGTTGTACACCTGCTGAGGCTCTCTCAAGTCTTGGAGAAACTTTTTTTTATTTTTCCTGATACTGTTGTCTTCTGTAATTTGTGAATCAGACCTAATGACCGATTGCTCATCGTTGCACTGTTGCATATGCTGAACTCTGATGCAGAGCAAGACCACGAGATGGCAGCAGTTTAAAGCAGAACCAAAGCTGTTGAGGGTTAGACACCTTGTTTGGTAACTAGTTCCCTCCTAGCATTTGTCACTGCGCTTGGTTTTCTTCAGGAATGTAAATATTAACAGAAAAACATAAGAGGAAATCCATCTTAACGCTTACTGGTGTCTCAGTATTTGAAAGGAACAACCTTTCTCTCTGCAAGTATTTTCAATCCTCGACCTTCTAGGGTAACTTTTAACCCATGGAACAATTTTCTTGTCAGTCTACCTGTTATCCACGTGGCTTAAGTTAGGATGATGTCACCTTCTCCCAGTTCTTTTCGAGATGCTGTTAGTTTTTCAATTTCTTCTTGTAGCGTTTCTTCTTCCTCGTACTCTGAGTGATCACTGTGATGTGCTGGACCAAAGCTTTCCCAGGTGTGGCTGTTCTGTTCCTGTGGGTTTGTGGGCTGTATAGACATAGCACTTACGTGCTGTCCAATAATGTGTTATGTTTTACACCATCTACACATCATAGTTTATTGGGAGAAACACTCTTGTGAGTCAATACAGAGTAAACTGAGATCACATAAGAAGCTGATTAGTAAATATACCAAGTGTGTGGAATATAATTAAACTCTTGTGTTGTGCCTGAGGTTTTTTTTGCCTTTAGCATTTATTAACCTGCACTAAGAAGGGAATCTCTTGATATCTGACAACCGAAGGTGGCAAAGTCCATCTTGATCTAATCAGAATTCCCTCTAGCAGTATTGAGTTTCTGTAGTTCACAGACTAGACTAAAAACCAATTGATACAGGTCACAGTGCTCTCTTGTCTCTCCTGCTCTGACTGCAAGCCATGTAGGTTCCTTCTCTGCCAGCCAGAACTTCAGGGTGTATGTTTGGGCTTCCTGGATGATGTTATCGAGGAAGAAGGTCCACATTTTGTTCTTTTTCCTACTAGCTGGCAAGCAGTATGTTTGTCTGAGACGATGCCCTGAGGTATGAGCCTATTTAGAAACAGAAGCAGCTTTTACCTCCTGGGCTGTCCTCTGCTGCGTACTTTGCAGGAATTTTATCCCTCTCTGCTTGGGTAATAAAGCTGAGAAATGAGCCCCTTGCTGAGAAACTGTTGGTGGTCCTCTGAGTCCCCGAAGGACTTTGTGGGAGGCAGTCTGAGACGTGGGACTTCTCTTGTACAACAGGGAGTGGAACACCTCCTTCTTCACAGGCACAGGAAAACACTGGTTCCTCATGGGGAAAATTGGACTTCTCACAGCTGTGTTTTTTCCCCTCTGCAGCTGATGTTTTATCTAGCACAGGGAGTGAACTACCACTCCTGGATGGGTTCATGATTCCTGCTTGTGAAGGTTAGTAAGGACTTGAAAATTCACATCCTGGTATGGAGCTGAATATTGCTGGGAGCTGTGGGCTGTGCCTCTGCAGCATGTTGTCAGCCTGGGGCTGCCTCCAAGATACCCTAGCTGCCTCGCTGACCGTAAAATGATCATCTTCTTTTCAACCTAGGTGTTGCAGAACGAAGACTGTATCTTGAAGTCCCCCAACCATGTCTGTGTTGGTCCTGTGTGGTGGTTCGGGTTTTTTAATCTGTTTGTGCTGCAGGTGGAGGTAATATTTCCTTCTGGGAGACATCTGATGGCTTTTGTAGGCATCAGTAGGTGGAATTTGTTTACCCAGTGTTGGATACATTACAGTGAATGAGACTGTTGCACCAATGAAGAGTTGGGGCTTCACTTTGGGCCTTTTTATAGGGCATTCCTGCTGTTTACATGAGGCTGCCCAGGAGGGAGAGCAGCACTTTCTGCAAAGTAAGCAGACAGCAAGCAGTAGCAAGCTGGAAATTAAATAGGTAGAAGTTGCGGAGGAGCCTGTATAAAACAGTGGCTGTGTTAATGTTCTGGGCTCCCCAGTTCAAGAAGGACAGGGAACTGCTGGAGAGGGTCCAGCAAAGGGCTACAGAGATGATGAGGGGATTGGAGCATCTTACGAGGAAAGGCTGAGGGCCTTGGGGCTTTTCAGTCTGGAGAAAAGACGACTGAGGGGGGATCTTATCAATACTTATAAGTACTTAAAGGGAGGGTGCCAGAGCAATGAGAATAGTCTTTTTTCAGTGGTGCCCAGTGATAGGACAAGAGGTAACGGGCACAAACTTGAGCATAGGAAGTTCCATCTAAACCTGAGGAGGGACTTCTTCCCTGTGCGGGTGGCAGAGCACCAGAGGGGTGGGGGAGTCTCCCACTCTGGAGCCATCCCAAACCCGCCTGGACGCCGTCCTGTGCCATTGCTGGAGGTGCCCCTGCTCTGGCAGGGGGTGGGACTGGAGGAGCTCCAGAGGGCCCTTCCAACCCTGACCACTCTGGGATTCTGTATATGTGGTGGGATGCTTAAAAGTGGCAGCGCAGGAGATTGCCAGGGGAGTTCAGAAGCCAGCCTGTGTGTCTGTGTTGCAGCAGTCAGGCTGCAAAGATTTAAACTGGGGGAGAAGGGAGAGCTGCCATCTGTAATCGATGGCACGGCTCCTGGTTAGCCGCTCTGACCCTGCTCGCTCTGCCCGTGGAAACCCGTATTAGGCTTTGGGCTGAGCTCCTGCAACCGCTTCTCCAGAGGAAGGCTGGAGTCTGACTTACCAAGTAGCTGTTTTTTCTCCAGGTTGTCATCCTAAACAGGTCTGAGAGAATTTCAAGCTTGTAAGCAGGACCTGATTTATTTTGTTTTGGTTTGGTTTTTTGTTTGTTTGCTGGTCTTGAGCACCTTCCGTAGAAGCCGTGCTTTCCCCTGCCTTTTTGAATGTTAGTACTGTAGCAATGAGTTTCTGTAATAATGCATGGATTTCTATGACTCCACAGAGTCTGTACTCCCAGATACCTCATTTATAAAGCTTAATTGACAAATTCATCCATCAGAGAGCCATCTCCTTCCAATTACTGCTACCAGCATGTGTCTAATTTCCAAAGTGTTAGTCTTGCCGAATAGATCATTCCAGGATCTCTAATATCAATCAGGGTGCTGGGGAATTTTGTTGACATGTGTCTAGATGTTACATTTTCAGTTGGAACAGACACTTCTAGCTATTGACAAGCACCATTTGTCACAAAATGCTGTGGCTATGATGTTTTGTAACTCTGCGCCCCCCCTTTCTAGGGCTACATAAAGTTTTTGTTGATGCTTCGCTGATGCCTTTCTTCAAAATAGCTGCTTGGATCAGACAGCCGTTTGCCACTGGATGGTGCCAGTGAGAACCTCCGCAAGGAAAATTGCAAAGGGCCTTATGAAAAAAAACAAACACAAAAAAAAAAATCCAAAAAACCCCAGCCTTCCTGGTGTGTGATAGGTACCTGATCCAGGCTGGGATCGGACCATGGTGCTTTCTGGAAGAAGCATAGAGGGTTGCAGACCCTTGGTGTCCTACACTGGGGGCTCAGCTGTACCAAGGAGAAACCCTTTGTGTTTGGAGCCGTCCCAGAACAGCTTCTTGCCCACTTACCACGAGAGGTTCACCCGTTGGGGGAAGTATGATTTCCTGTCTTACGACTTACACGTTCTGATTTTGCAAGGACACGAGAGCAGGAGCGGTGTTTTCGTCCAAGTGGCGTTTTTTTTTGCAGTGCATAGTAGGTGCAGGGAAGTGCAAAAACCAGTTAGGCCAAGCATGCTGTGAGAAGCGTAACACTTTGACTTCCTTTTCATTACCACCTCCAGAAAAATTCATCCCACTCGCAAAAAGCAAGCAGATCTTCCATACCTAAGCAACTTTCAGGTCGTGGTCAGAAACTGCTCACATCCAGCAGTGCGGTTCCAGACTTTTAGGTGCTAAAGTACAACCTTCTGCAATGGAATTAGTGGAAGATGAATGACTTACCCAGAGCCCTGGAAATCCATCACAATTAAGGTGGAACAGGTGAGCTGTTACTTTCCAAGACTATATGTAGACTGGAGATGTGTTAGTCTCCCAGAGTTTTCATTTAAAGCCATAGGCGGAACGTGCATTAATGGTGTGAGAGGTTCACAGAGGCTCTCTAACTTGTCAGCTTGGGGCATTTTAATAGTTCATAGACCATTTCTAGGGAAGCAAAATAAAGGGGGGGCTTGTAGATGAAAGATATCGTTAGCATGAACATAAGTAGGGGTCGTGTACTCCAGAGAGAAAGCTTGTCCGTGTTGGTTGCTTGTTAGGGACCTTTCAGGCACATAGCATCATCTACGGCCATGAAAACAAATGGCCCTGTGACATATGCATCCATGCGGATGCCCCTAATATCCCATCTGGGAGTCTGTGCTTAATGACACGAATGTATCATGCAAGCTCAGCGTGCTCTTCGAAAATGTCAACACCTCTCCATTCTCGAAAACATCACGTGGTGCCTAGCTCTCCTGAGGGTAGGAGCCTCCAGCTATGTGGGGAAGGCTGCCTTTCCTCAGCATCTTTTCAGAGCCTCTTAATTTTTCCTCTTTTTCTTCATTTTCCCCTCATTTTAATGGGATGGTGAGCCAGAGGTTCCTGTTTTAAGCGGCAGAACGTTGTATTTCATTAAATCCATTACACACTTGGTTTAATTTCCAATTAGTCTGGGATGCTAGCAAAATAATCTGATTGCTTTGACTGTTTGGCGTTCTAGATCTGCTTAGCTTCCCTCCTGTTCCCCCACCCCCTGCAAAGCTTTTCCGTGTGGGTTGATAGGCAGACACTCAGGTTTTTCACCCACCCCCTTTCCTCCTTGTTAATGTATTTTATACCATTTGCTCTGAGCTAAAGGTTTAAGCTGCCAGAAGGAATAACTGGCAAATCAGTGTTCCTACCTCTGCAGCTCTCCGTGAGGTCGGATCTGGTCTCTCTGGCTGCAGAGGGGGTTTGTCTGTAGGTGGGTTTAAAAATGTTGGGTTCTTGTTAAATCTCTAATGTAGTTTTAAGTGCAGCGTTTATTATTTATTTTTTTTCAATAAGAGCCTGTGAGATTTAGTTATCCTCATCCCAGTGACACTTCTCAGAGAGTCTAAATTTGTTGGGAAATTCCAGCCAAAAAGCAGGTTTATTGTCATTCGGCTCAACTCTGCTCTAAGGGGCTGTTGCTGCGACTGCATTTGAATAACGTTGAAGTGTACCCAGGGTGAACTGATTTAAATCAGCAAGCCAGGGGCCTATTATTATTAAATCTTCAATCTGCTCTGCATTTGTACTTTCTAGGTGGTTTTTTTTAGACTGATTCTCGTTGGTTGGTAGCTGTTAGCTTAAAGACTGTATTCTTAATTGCGAGTCAAGTGGGGCATTTTGGCATGGAATTAACTTACACGTTTAAGGTTTTAAAAGCTTTTCCTGTTCATGAATTCTTTAGGCTTGCATATCTTTGGCTAGTGGGTTGACCTCAGTTTCTTTCATTATTTTTGAGAACTAAAGACTATATACGACGTTAGTTTCTTGACCTTTTAGTCTCCTTCCAATCTGTGAAATAAGTTGTCCAACTCCTGGTTGGTTTCTCATCAGAATAAACTTGTTGCATCTTTTGAAAAGCAGGGAATATTTTGTTCACTAAGGAAGCTTGTGGCTTTTTTTCATCAGCCAAGGTATGATATTGGCTGTGAAACTCCTCCAGTTCCATGGAGGACTTTGTCCTACACCACTTGTAAAGCTTTAGCTTTACTTTTAGTATGTCCCTGAGGAAGTACATCATCATTGCTATTTATTTTCAAGGTAAAAACCCAACCTGTTGTGTAACTTATTTTATTACTTTGTACCTTGTACTTGGTGTTCAGTGTAGTTGGACTTCACTATCTTGTGTTGCTCTGTTAAGGAAGATGTATCAACCGAGTTGAAGACTTCAGGTTCAGCTTTGAGCTTGTAGATTTTCTTTGGCCAAAACATCTTTCTAAATATTTCCAGTGACGCTCATGTGACTGCCAAAGTATATACTAGGCTACCAGGTGATGTAATGTATGAATTGGTGTTGACTGGTTCTCAATGGACATTTTTTCCATGCCTGAGTGATAACTACTAGTGTCCCAAACTGGGGACAGTGCTTCAATCT
Source organism: Pluvialis apricaria (assembly GCA_017639485.1). Lineage (NCBI taxonomy): Eukaryota > Metazoa > Chordata > Aves > Charadriiformes > Charadriidae > Pluvialis > Pluvialis apricaria. The sequence goes on from CM030024.1 coordinate 7,677,341, forward strand.
TTGTTTACCTGTCACCTGAGCCATTACTTAGCGCGAGCTGTCAGCAAAGCAGGAGTCGTTGTGTGCTAGAATGAAACCGTGCGGTGCTGGCTTGTACTGCTCAATGTTCCTGTCTCGTAATGAAGCCAATGGCAGTGCCAATGGAGAGAGGTGAGCGTGCATACTTGAACCAGTATTTATGTTGGACTGGTTCCTGAAATCTGTTTTCATTTCAACTGTGCTGCGGCTGTGTAAAAAGCCTTGAAGATGCTAATTATTTTTGTTGGCATACCGTAACATATCAATATGTTCAGTGCGAATCGCCAGCAAGTACTTTTTTTTTTAATAAATGTTGCTTAAAGTTTGAGGATACTCCCTGTCCCTTATCCCTTTTTGCTTCATTTATCTTCATGTCACCCAGTTGACAGCAGCACCGTTCTGCTAAGGTAGAAGGTGGGGGCAGCTGTAACTCTGGACTATGAGAACGTATATCCTAGCTCATATGGCAGAACTGAACTGCCACCAAAAGTTTCACAGCCCCTTCTAGTCCTTGTTTTGTAACAGCCAAGGAGACCACAGCCCATACTCCTAAGTGCATCTTGCCATCTGACATTCTTTCTCATGGATGCTTTTAGTGGAAATCTGACATCTGTTGGTTTGCCACGTATTGTCCCATCCTCAGCTTTGGTGTGGACACTTGCATTTATGCTGCCGTGCTAGTTCCTGAAAAGAGCACGGAAAGATCCTAAAAGCAAGACCTCGTTCACAGCCACATCTCTGGGGTGGAGCTGCTGTGTACGAGGCGGCCCATGGTAACACCGTTTCTGTGCATACTTCGCCTGTGGCAAACTTAGTGATAGACTTCACTTACTCTGTAAGGAGAGAAACTTAAGCACGGCCGCTTTGACTTGTACTTGTCCCAGGGTTTAGGATATCCCCATGGCCCAATTAATGCAACGAAGGTAGCGCCTGGCAGTGTGAGTGCGTTTGCTAAAGCTCAGCCCGATGCCTTAGTACAACTGACAGGGACCTTTCTGCGATGCTTTGGCTCTGTCACTTTATTACTTCAAATTTCTTTTGGGAAGTCCTCTCTTCATTTTATAAGTGCTTTTTCATAATGGTTTTGAACTTTCCGGTTGCTTTTATGATTTGTCATCACTTGTAAACTTCCAAAATATGATGAAATTAAAACCGTGTTTTACTTCAGTTTTATGCTGTGTCACATTAACCATTCAGGAATTAGGCAAATTAAATAATGGGAAGAATAAGCAGCATATCTTAATAAGATACTCATTAAAACAGTACAAGTAGACAGCAGTTCTGATTGCTAATGATTTTGGTGACAGAAGGCTCATTCAACTAATGAAATTCATAAAATCTTGGATCAAAATCCTATCTCTGACCTCTAGGTGTGAAATGCAAAACAATCAACATTGCTTGTGCAATGACTTTGGAATATATTGGTTTAATGACAAGCAGTGATGGGAACAATGCAGAGAATTTTCTGGTCATGCTGTTCTTGTTTTCAGTGTACTGCATCAAAAGCATCTTTAGTCATCCAAAGAATCAGATGATTTCAGATAAGATGTTTCTTTGCCTTAATCCCAAGGAAAATAATGCTATAAATCTTCATTTTAGTGGCTATGAATTGTGAGTTGGGCTGGACATGATATACCTTGTAAAATATCCTGAAAATGCCTTGTCATAGGGTGTATCAGTTTTGTGTGTCAAACTCAGGCTTAAATCCTTTTTCTAGTTAGTTAAAAAAAATAAGACTTTTGTCTCGTCTGCAAATTTTTTATTTTTGTCTATATATTCTGCAACTCTTCTATTTTAAAAATCTTCACATGGCATCTGTTAGAATAACTGTTGAACTGGAGTATGGAACTAAGAATTAGAAATTTGTGTTGCATTCCCACTTCTCGCTCTTGTCAGGCTGGACCCTGGATGGACCTCCTCTCTGCTTCTTTTCATCTATGCTTAGAAAAGAGAAGACCTTATATAGTCTTAAATGCAGCGAGAATCTTTTCAGTGATGAGTTGTGCTGGAGTGCTTGCTTTAAGGGGACTCCATAAAGCAGACAAATGGATGCTATGGATTCCAAATTGAGTTTGGAACTTCAATATATATTATTAAAAATTCAGTAGGCGCTGTCCGTTTCAGGGAAGCTGTGTGTTTGCTTTCAAACTGGGCGACCTGACAGACTTGCTACGGAGCTGAAGGCTGCCTGGCACCTGATATCTCCTCTCCCCAAGGAGACAGTTCTTCTCATTTCTCAGATCTCGTTAAGCAATGTGCCATGGGACGGCCAGGGGGGAAATTAGGCAAGAGGTATCCATTCCTGAATGAGTAGGGCAATTAGAGGTTTTGAGACTTTGACTGTATCAGTTGAGCATCTCCTGGAAGTGGGGGTAGATGATGCCTACTTGGAGCAAGCCAGGGTGGAAGTCTGGAGCCTGAAGAGGTGGTCTTGTGCCATGTGGACGCTCTCTGATGCCATCTCTGGCGCCCTCCAGAGTAAAGTCTCTTGTGAGATCCTGGTCCCAGGTCCCCATTTGGTCCAGAGGTGACTTTAACTTTTGTTTATCTTCAACAAAAATACTTTCAAGTTGTGATTTCTCTAGCAAAATGCTCTTTGCGCCCATGCTGGCTTTTCGTGTTTCCTGTGTGTGTCAGCAGCCTCCTCCTGCTGTGCTGCTGCTATTTCACTTCTTCCCCAAGAGACTCTTCAAATTTTGGCAAAGAGCAAGGTTACAGTCAAGCTTTGGGCTCTCCAGGTTGGGTGTGAGGTTGTATTGGGTCCCTGAAGGCTCGGATGACTGACAGAGTGGCTGCTGCTGGGCAGCTGATAGCACACACCAGGATCCCAGCATTTGTTTCCCATGTGTAACCCATGCTAAGCCCAAGTTAATCCCTGCCAAGCTACTGATGGCATGCTAGCAAAGAACGCGTCTCCTTGTCTCTTCTCCCAGGTGGTAGCGAACGCTGTGGCTGCCTTGTCGGAAATCAGTGAATCGCATCCCAACAGCAACCTGCTGGATTTGAACCCGCAGAACATTAACAAGCTGCTGACAGCTTTAAATGAGTGCACGGAGTGGGGCCAGATCTTCATCCTGGACTGTCTGTCCAACTACAACCCCAAGGATGATCGCGAAGCTCAGAGGTATGCTTGTTCGGGTTCTTTGCACGGGCCATTTAAGGTTCTTTGGTAGCAGGGCACTTGCAGACTTCTGACAGTGTTGCAACTCTGAAAAGGGCTCGTAATATCAGGGGTCTGTGTTCAGGTCTGTAACAGCACAAATAAGACTTGAAGTGAAAGAGATTTGAAAAAGAAGCAGTTTTGGGTAGTTTGGGCTGATGCTGGAAACCTGCCCCTTCCCTTTGCAGAACTTTTCCACTTTCTCTGTTTATCGTTAGCTTTTTTTTTTTCTTTCCATTCTTATGGGAATTGGCACTACTGAGAAGGGATCAGCCCAAGGCCAAATCTGTAACAATGGTTGACCCATCTGGAAGCATCGTTTGGAGGATTTTCTGTTTTGAAGCAGAGCTTTCAAATCTGGTTTTGCTACTTTGAGAGGCAAGAAGCCCTTATAGGTTTGGGGGCTTCCACAATACTGCAGGTCTGAGACTGGAATATTTTTTCCAACTGAAAACTAGGTTGTGATATGATAGAACTGAAAATAAAGGTAAGAAATGATTTTTCTTATCACTCCAAATTCACCCTTGTGCTTTTACCTTTAGCTGCAGTGACTAAAGCTAAATACAAAGAGCTGAGGGTTTAGGTAGTGGGGTGTTAATTCATGCGCTTCAAGCCTCCTCCCCATCTGTGTCCAGAATCACAAAAAGTCAGATTCTATACCCAAGAGAACAAGGAACCAGCAAGGAAAATTACTTGGAACAGGGGAATTCTCAGACTTCATGTATTTCACGTAGGTGATGTGGGGGGCGGAGGGGGAGGAAGGGGCACAAGCTGACATGCAAAATCCTGGGCAGGCCTTTTCGAATTTATGGGGTTTCTTCATTGATTGTTTTTTGAGGCACAACAGATAATCCACTTTTTTTTTTTTTAAAGCCTGCCAGTAGTCTTGCCGATTTTATTTTTCTTTCTCACCTCCTTCCCCCGTGTGCTGTGTTTCTGTGCCAGAAACAGCTATTAATGAGTGCTAGAAACCCGCCGAGATCTCCAGGGTGTCAGGCCAGTATTGTCCTAGCTTTCCCAGAAAGGGACCGGTAGTTTGAACAACTGTGAACATGTCCCAGTTCCTTGTCCGTAATTCCTCTGAAGAGTGGTGTGTAAAACTGGATGGGCAGTAACTACTTTTACTCCTTTGCGTGGAGTTTGACTCTCGGAGCCTGCCTTATTTGAGAGAGGAGAATGACAGCACCTAGGTTTGTATAGTGTTCTCCTTTACAGCAAGGCAGGTGTCGTTACCCCTGTGCGTGGAGAAACTGAGGCAGGGAGAGGTGAAGCAGCTTTGGCACGCCAGGTGACCTTGGGCAGCAGCAGCTGGGGACTGTCCCCAACTCTGCCTTAGACTCCTCTGCTCTTCGCTTAGCCGTACTGCTTCCCTTCCAGGGTGGCTGAAAGCAAATCTTTCAGGGAAAGAAACTTCCAGAGGCACAGATGGGAATAAGATTGTTCTGGGTTAGCAATATGCAGGAGGGGGTGGGAAGAAACTTGACAGATGCTGTAAGAAAGACCATATGAACCCAAACTTCCTTTCTGCTTGGGATGGGTTGTTTAGGATGCTGTTGATTATAAGATCCGCTGAGGCGAGTGGTGAAGCTGAGACTTGGGAGGGCATTTAGGTCAGTCTTTCCCTGTGTCTTCAGAGTAACACAAACCTTTTTTTGCAGAAACAAATGGTTGAAATGGCAGCAAACCCCCCCCCAATCAAGCCAGAAGCAAGTATAACCTTCGAATGATTATATGGGGGCTGAAGTGTTTTTCTGGTAGCTGTTTTGTTAAAGTTGTGTTTGTAAGTGATAGACAAGATCACAGAAATAAAGAATACCACCAGGCAAAGGCAGAAAGCACTAATAACTGCACATGCGTTGGGACTGTAATGCTGAGAGCTGGAAGAGCTCCTGAGCTAACTGTGGCAGGAGAGAATCTTGAAGCTGTGAGAGAAGTCATTCTTGTTTGCTTCCTGCTGTGTTCAGGAAAGCAGGACTTTGCCTGTTCGTTGCAAACAAAACCAAATCAAAGTAGTGTCTGAGAAGCTGTCTTCAGCCATGTACAGTCTCCTAAATTCAGATAAGATCTGCAATGTTCTGAAATACATGTGAACCCTTTCTTATTCCCCTGTCTCCAGCATTTGTGAACGGGTGACCCCTCGGCTGTCTCACGCTAACTCGGCAGTGGTGCTGTCAGCAGTGAAGGTCTTGATGAAGTTCCTGGAACTTCTTCCCAAGGACTCTGACTATTACAACATGCTGCTGAAGAAACTTGCCCCACCGCTGGTGACCCTGCTGTCTGGAGAGCCCGAAGTTCAGTATGTTGCCCTGAGGAACATCAACTTGATTGTGCAGAAAAGGTAAAGCCTCATAGGGGTGTTATTCCTGGGTTGCCGAAGGGCATCTGGTTATCTCAGACCTTCAGATATTTCCACATGTACAGCACTTCATTTAATCCACGGTCAGATCCCTCGAGGGATGGAGTAAGCAGTCTCATAACTCTGATAGCCTGAATTCATTTTCTTTACAGCATCCTTGTGCTACCGGTATCATACAGTATTTCTTTACCTGCCTCTCTCTTCACCACCTTCTTAACAGCAGTAAGAACTGCCTCTCATTAGACTATAAATCAGATTGCAAATAGGAAAGAGGGTGTAACTCTACATTTCGTAGTGACCTGTAGAAACTCAATGTGCCTCTGCTATTCTCTTCAGCACAGAAGAACCAGGCTGGTGACATAGTGATGTATAGCGAGTTGTCTTTTTTTCACCGGTTTACTCCCACGTGCATGCTTAAATACTGCTGTTCCTTGCTGGAAAGGTGGGATAGGTTGGATAGCGCTTTGTGATTGTATTCAGGGCAGAGTTACTGTGCACTGGTGTCTTGCAAGTGAAAGCAGAAAATGAGTTTGTAGGTGGGTTTTGCATTGAGATAAGGATGTTATTCTTTCACTGAAAATGCTGTCATCCTCAACTGACTGCAGTGGTTGGCTCCGCAATTCAAATGGAGAAGCAGAGATGTAGGTATAGTTAGAGATAGTTGGATTCTGCATTTTATATCTAAATCTTTTTTTCTCCGGCTTTCTAACTTTCTTCACATTGTTGTTCTCGTATGTTTGTTTGCATGTCCTGGACACAAAGTGACACCATTCTGTTTCTCAGTGAATATTTATGTATATTTCTAAGCAAAAGATACCTTTTGGTTAGGATAGAGCCCATTGTTTTTACCTGTCTTGAGTGAAACAATGTTATGTTCCCTCCAGGCCTGAAATCCTGAAGCAGGAAATCAAGGTGTTCTTTGTGAAATACAACGACCCCATCTATGTCAAACTGGAAAAACTGGACATCATGATCCGCCTAGCTTCTCAAGCAAACATTGCCCAGGTCAGCTGAGGAACTTCTGATGTGTTCTGCATTTTTTTCTGGGAATGGAAAACCCTCTCGTGGTCCTTGCATGAGGATGTATGCGGCTACTGCTAGTGTTGCCCTGGCTTTTAGGCATCACTGTCCCTAGTATAGTGCTCTTTGCAGCTATTAATGGGAGATGTTGGAGTTTCCTCCATAATTTAAAAGTTAATAGAACGGTATGTCTTGCATCGTGACCGTTAGGTAGATCTTGTTTTACAGATTACAATTCCAGGAGGAGAGCTGATGTCTCCTGTCAAATGAGTCACTGCTAGTGCCGAGGTTGGAATGAGGGGCTTGTTTCAAGTGAGAGGTGTGCCTGTAATGGAGGCATTCAGAAAGGCCAAAGATTACTGAAGTGTGAATTTCAAGTGTATTAGTTAAATTGTTAAACCCTTGCACAGGCACTCCTCAGAGCTAAAATAACCTTTATTTTGCTTAACTTGCTTCCAGAGTGGAAACTGCCCAAAGCTAAAGCTAAACTGAATTGTGACTGCTTTACAGTGTAGATTCCCCTTGGATTTGATGTAGTTTTAATCCAAATTCCTTTCTTAAAGGAAGTGTTCTTGAGTGCCACCCTGGCCACAAGACCTAACACTAATGCAGAATGATTAATGCCTCTGGTTAGTCCTATTATTGTCATATCCTAATTGTCACAAACCAATTTCATTTAATGTGACATTTTTGAGCAGCTCTGTCCTCTGATGGTTTTTTTGGAACAGAACAAGGTAATTCATGCCCCTTTTGGACTGGAGACATGGAAGACATTTTAAAAATCAGTTTCCATGAGAATGTATTCAGAATTTTCTATTTACTCTTAGTAGACTCCATACCAATTTTAATGCATAATGTTCAGATAGTGCAGGTTGTTTGGATGAAAGGCAGTGTTGTCTGGAGGGCAAAGTCTGGAACTGGGGTCTGCAGACTAATGAATGAATCTCTTCCTGGTTCTAAAGAGGCATTCTTAAAAACAACCCAAGCTTCATCAGAAATATGCCCCGAAATGAGACCCAAGGAGAGCAGGCTTCTGCCCACATCCTCCCTGCGCAGCTTTTTGGGACTCTTCATCTCCAAGCCCGTTCTAGACCGAAGCGGCAGACTAGTTGATCCGAGGCACGTGGACTCGGGCAGTATTTGAAAAGCATAAGCTACTAAACCAGGGTGCTCTAAGTACTGTGCAGCATAGATCATCCAAGGAAATAATAAAACTTCAAAACACAGATGTCCTGTCTACTCCTTGCAGATTTATTTGTCTGCAGTCTGGCCCTTCAAGGCCTCTTTATCTTGTCATTGTTCTGAGCAATTGGCACCGACTGGAGATTTTTCAAACGACTGTCTGGCTTTATACTGTTCACCTCTCCCTTGCAATCTATTTGTGACATCACAATGAAATCCCTGATGTCATGTTTGACATGAGAAACTGAAACAAATGGGATTTTGAGGGAATATAAATGCATAGGGTCTTTTTTTAAAATAATTTTTTTCTAAGCTAAGCAATTTGTTTAAGACAAAGTGGCTTTTTAGTTAGTGGTCTGTAACATCCCAGCAGGTCCTGGTTTAAGCCTTTTTTCAGTTTCCGCTAGCAAAAAACCTGACAAAATAGTAAATCTTACTCTAAGAGGGGTAATATCTTCACACTGTTATTAATCTCTGTATAGGTGTTCTAGGGTGTCCTCAGGTCTTCTCTGCATCCTCCTTTTGGATCCACTAGGGATCCAGAGGTTCATCTCAGCACAGAAAATGAGAGATAAAAAATGGTTGTTGCTGAGAGCTTTGCATACAGTGAATGTAGAACAATAAGTACAATAAACCATTCATAAAATCTGCGTGTATGGATGTGACCCCTATTTCACTGTATTTTCAGTGTGAGAAGGAATAGCAACATTTAAATTTGGCAGGGTTGATCTTGTCCCCAGCTTTTGTTCAGGGTGATTTGAAAATCATCTAGACCAAGCCATCTCTTGGCTTTGGTTAGCCTAAACCAAGTCTTGCTGCCTAATCCAAGCCAGTGGTTTCAGAGAGAAAGATTGATTGCAGAGTTTTACTATGTTAGCTTTGAAAGCGTGTGGCTAGCTGTGAAAGAATACATCCTGCTTGTATTCGAGTAGCATCGCTTGTCAGAGTGGGATGTTCTCTCTGTGACCTCAGGCACTCACGTTGGTGCGCTTTCTCTGCAGGTCCTGGCAGAGCTCAAGGAATACGCTACTGAGGTGGACGTTGACTTTGTGCGCAAGGCTGTCCGAGCAATTGGGCGCTGTGCCATCAAGGTTGAGGCAAGTATTTGAAACAAGGTTTTCTGGGGCTCTCTGTCTTCAGAAACAATGATGGGCTTCACTATCTCGTTCCCGCATTACACAAATTTTCTTTGCTCCTGTGGTGGCAATCAAGTGACCTGGATATGTCATGCTCATGAGTAAGCCCCAGCTGAACAGTAGGACTTCAGCTCCAGTTGAGTACATCACAGGAGGGTGGTGTGCTCTCTCAGACCTCAGCTTGCAGGCAGAGCAAGGCGGCTAAGTCATCCTTGGTGGAATATCTTACTGCACTGGCTTCATTGGAACAATGACAACTTATCCATGAGGACCTCCTTTAATAGCTGTGGCCTGACTTTTTGAAGGGGGAAGGAGAAGAGATTGTGCAGCGGAACTCGGTGTTGTGAAATATTTTGTGTCCTCATTTCAGCTGAATAGAACACAAGCACAGAATTGCAGAGATCTGGGCCACTTAAGTGCAATTTGCACAAACATAGTGACCCTATCTGCTTATCTAGTGTTAAAGCCCCATGTAGCTTGTTGCTTCATTTGGAGTGTGCTCTCTTTAGCCTAGATACTTATGCAAATAAGTTCCCAAGAACCTCTGCAGTTATCCAAAACAGCAGTCTGAAATGTCCTCTGCAGGTTGAACATCCACCAAAATGCTTGTAATAGAATATTATTTTTTTTTTTTAGTGCTGTCCCTGTTAATTTCTCTGTAAATGAATCTGGTATGCTTGACAGGAGCTCAGGAAGCCTGTGAAGAGGGAGAAGACTTATGCTGTGGTGTTGGTACTTTTCAGTAAACTGATAACTGAGTGCAAAATGTCACATAAGTGGTCTAATTTCAGCTGAGCTCATTTAGCTTTTGCTAAAGTGTGTTCCCATGAGCATTTCCTGACAGCAGATTTAAATAAAAACCTAATCATGCCTGGCTGAGTATAGTGTCAGTGCACAGGTTTCCCTTGTTGCAGCTAAACTATTGTGAGTCTGTGTAAAGAGGACACCAACTTCTGTCCTTCTGAGAGAACGGACAGCCCATGCGGCCTTCTCTTCCTTCCTTCGGCTCTTAAAGGCTTATCACTGCTGTGGACTTTCTTTTAAGCGGGGCCCAACAGCGCAGGTGATCGCTGCCTCCGTTTCATGGCTGCCGTTCAAAATACTGTAGCGCTCCGTGCGTGTCGGTGCAGGCAGGAGGCTGTCTGGATGGAGCCACAGCAGTGACAGTACAAAATGCTCTTGAGCATGGAAGAGGGCTACTGAGAAGTACAAAGAAGCTGGTGGCAGCCCTTTTTGTAGCTGTGCTTGTGCTGGGGAGTGGGAGCTTGCTTTAGTTCTCGGTAGGGGCTTTCTCACTAGGACTTGGCCATGTGTCTGTCCTAGTTTTGCATGAGAGGTGGTGTATTCCTGCAGTATCAGGCTGGTTTTAGAAGTTTTTATTCTTTCCTGCCCTCATCCCCTGTACTCTTTCTTCCCATCCCTGATACCATGCCAGTCGCATTCAATATGCAAAGGACTAATAATGTCCCAGCAAATTTGGAGTGGCCCTCTAACTGTGTAATTGTGTGTCTCAGTAAGTAGTGTTAACCTTGATTTTTAGCAACGTTCCTTTGAAGACACTGCTGCTAAAGAGGAGGTCTGTTTACTCCTCTGACAAGAGCCAGATTTAAAGAGGGCAAATATAGAACAACTCATTACAGTGCCCTCATCTGTAGGTTAATCCCTGTCCCCAGTGCGTCTGTGCTTACTAGAGGCTGTTTGCACTGTGAGTTATGACTAATGGAAGAACATTCTTACAGCCATCAATGTCCAAGTTCCCAAGGCTTAGAAATCTGCTTTTTGACATAGGGCACAGCCGGCAGGAGCTGTTGATGAATGAGTATTCACAGGGAACCTCAGCTCTGCCTTCAAGGATCCTACTTTTGTCTAATCATCTCTCCTAGAAGAGTGAGACAGTAAATAAATTTGTCTGCTGTGACATGCGCCGTAGAGCAAGTGTGGCGTTACCTTTGCTGCGCAGCAGCGCATGGTGCCAACAGCAGAGGTAGCGCTCGCTTTGGAGACGTAAGCAGTACCCACACTGAACTGCAAGGCTGATGGATTTTGCCTGGGTTTTGCCAGTCATACCGGTTTGGGGGATGTCAGAACGTCATTTTGCATGGACAGACTACCTGAGCTCAGAGTTAGCTTGGGTATCTCTACAGCAAACTGTGTGGTGTAGCTAGACTGGATAGCGTGAGGTGAGTGGGTTGTGCGTTGGTTTGCTCCATTGGCAGCGCTAGACGAAGAACTCATCTGATGCTTTTGATTGTAAGGAAATAAAGTACCGCTCCTATGGGAAAAGGAAATGAATTGGTGCAGTAAGAATAGCGATTCCTCTGGAGCAAAGCAGAAGCAGCAGGAGCCATATTAGAGGGGGATTTGTCTCAGTTCCAGGAGGTTCTGCCAGCAGCCGGGTTCTTAGAAATCATTGAGGCTTATGGCTGTGAGCATGGTATGTACTACTTCGGTAATCTTGCAGGCTTTCATTTGGTTTCTACGGAAAAACAAAGCAAGTTTGAAGTCGGTTGTTTGTCCTTCCTCACTCCAACTTGAGAGCTGTTCTGGTTGGGGCACTCTTTCATCAGTTTGCAAAGCACTGCAGTCCCCAGGGATGTCCACTTTCAAGTAGCAATGTGTTTACAAGGGATGGGGTGAGCTGAGATGTATTTTGTTACAGGGAAATTTTGTTAGGAGGATTGCATGTGCCCACGACTGCTCACTTTCCAAGGGACTCTTGGGCTAAAAATCAATACTGCATATTTCGAAGTGGATGTTGTGCTTTTCCTGGAAAAATCACACTTTCAAGTGTCTAAAGAAAAATAAACCTTAATTTGCTTTTTCCTTGAATTCTGCAGCTCTTAAAGCTTTGCTAGTTGTAGGCCCTGATGGGGCTGGACTGCACGTTGTAAACAGTGACTGATGTCCTAAGCCAACTCTACTCTACAGAACCTACAGCAGATTTAGCCAAAGTGCCCCTTAAAGGCCACTTCTTCAAACATCTAGTGAAAGGTGTCAAGAAACTGGTAAGAGATGAAATTGCAAGCTCTGAAGCATCTAGCTTGCAAGGACTTTGAGTGGGGTTCCCACTGTGAGCAATATCCATCTGTGTTGAGCCAAGGCTATGGTCAGTCTCCATGAAACGAAAGAGTCTTCCAAGTCAGAGGCCTCAAATCTCCTCTTGAAGAGAAGGAGAAGAGATCGGAGCAGGACGTTGTCAGATTGCCATTTCACTGCCTCTGTCATGGCATAGTACCTGCAAAGCCATGCTAAGGAGGGAGAGGTATCATAAAAACATGAGATACCAATCATAATTTTATATGATACCTCTCCTTAATCCAATACCAGTTGTATTGGTTTTTTTTCTGTTTGGTGTGAGTTTCAGGGAAGAGTCTTAGGGCCTTGAGTGCCAGTTTGCAAAGACAGAGCAAATGCTGGTTTATAGCGTCTCCTCTCCTGGCTGATCCCCATGGCAGCATTGCCACTGTTTGCGCTTGTAGGCTGTGTTTGTAAGAGCCCACAGCGAGAGTCACAAGGGCAAGAAATCATCAACAGGTTTTAGTCTCTGCTTGTCCCAAATTCAACTGTACAAGTCTTGAGGTTTGTCCTTGAGACTTCTGCCCGTTCTCAAAGAACTGATTACTGTGACTTAAATGCCACTTCATTCCTCCTCCTCCTGCTGCCCAACCTTCTAGTGCTCTGAAAGTGAAGGGGACTATTAGCTCACTTGGATTGAAAACTCCACCTACGTTGCTATTTTGTGTGCCCTACGATGTTTGTCTCGATCCGGAATGCTTTATGAATGTTCTGATGGTGACTGCCTAGGCAGTGTCGTGAGCAGTCTGCTTCTCACATTAATCACCAGCTGTGTAATGAGGCTTCATATGTGCTCTGCTAATAGCCAAATCGCTGTCCTTATTTGAGACTCTCCGGTGCTGGAGTTGGTTGCTCCTGTGATGTCCTGCCTCACTCTGCTATTTGGGAATAGACTTCCCTGAATTGCTGGCCTCTAACTCCAGTTCTGGTTCCTGGAGTGTGCCAGTGTCCAGTCTTTGTTATCTTACAGTGCCTGTGGCTGGGGATTTTGAGCTAATTAATGTGAAAGCTGGATTGGCAACAGCTGGATTTCCATTTATAGCTGTACCTTCACATGTTGCTAGTGACCTCACCCCAAAAATACTGAACTTGTTGCTGGTGTGAGCTGCTTTTTGCTGCTGCTCTTGCAGCATGGTTGACAGCATGGTTTTCTCCTGCCTTCTGGCTTTCCCAGACACCTTTCAGAAGTCCCTGTCAAAACTCTCCAAGCCCTGATTGCCACCGCTTGGACAAGTCCAAGAGAGCTTATTTGGTGGCCTGTTTCAACTGCTAGCCAGCAAGAGGGTGATATAAGTAGTAATGGAGGCGGTGTTCTTAATGTCTCTTGTGGTGATCCAGCTGTCTACTGGCATGGTTGCTTCAGCCGTTACCAGCTGACTCCAGCTCCTGCAAAAAGTATCTCCACTGTCATGCACAAGCACTTGTCAACCTATAGGCTTTTTCTGGACACAGATACTGAGTTTGTAGCTGTCGTCCTTATGTTTTCCCCCTCTGGGCCTTTTCTCAAAGGCATGCCTCGTTCCTCAGCATGTGCTGTGGGCTGGGAAGGAGTGTTTCTTCACCTTGTTTTAATTGTATTGTTCTGTTCTTCTCTCCAGCAATCTGCGGAGCGCTGTGTAAGCACACTACTAGACCTCATCCAGACCAAGGTCAACTATGTGGTTCAGGAGGCCATTGTTGTCATCAGGGACATCTTCCGCAAGTACCCCAACAAGTACGTGAGAGTAATATAAGGCTTTTGGAAGCCCTTGTCTCCTGGCATCAGAATAGAGAATGTAAAACTCACTCAGCATAGCTTACCAGGGCTCCGAAGCAAAGGTGGCCATTTTTCTGAAAAGCAGTGTCCATTCTGATTCTAGCTTTTCGTATAGTTGGATTCGGATGTTGGCTCTAGATGAGGTGTCAGCCTGACACATTAGTAGTTTGAATTGAAAGCTTTTTCTTCCCCACTGTTCTATATTGATGCTGAGTGTAAACCTAATTAAAAGGTAGTAAAGCTCTTGCAGAGAATGCTAGGAGGAAAATTGGGCCAAGTTTCCTGCGTCAGGCTTCTGGTTTTACTAGTCTCCTCTAAAAGGCTTGTATACAAGGCCATGAAAGTTCATAGGTCTCATGGTCTGAGATGCCAGTCAGATTGTGCTTAACAAAACGCTGCTGGCTTTCTCCATCAAGCATTCTCTCCGGCTTGGACAGTACTCAGCTTCTTTTAAGCTGTTTCTGCAATAAGGTTTTGTCCCTTCGGCTACAGAACAGCAGCAACATCTTTCAGCAGAGACTTCATGATCACCTAAAAAGTAATATGGGACATCTGTGGGCCTCTCTGGCAATTTCTGCTGTCAGTTATAAGATAGATTACCTGCTTATGACAGGGATACCCACGCATGGGAATAGGGGAAGCTAAATAATTAGTGTAGGGTATTGTCTGTTTTACAGCAAAGCCTTTGGGGAAGTGTAATATCCAGTTTAGAGTTACCAGTCTGAAGACGCCAGTGAGGCTGCAGGATTTGATACAGACTCATGGTTTGAACTGTTGGATCAAATGTTCCCTTTAGCAAAACAGAGAGGGAGGCAGCTTTGTCTTGAATTCCACATCTGGGCTGTCTTGCTGATTAACGAAACGACAAAGCTCTTGAGGACCCTGTGAGATGTTAGTGCGCAGCTTGGAAGAAGCAGCAGCCTAGGAATATCTTCCGTAGTTGAGTGAAAACGCTGCTTGTTGTGTAGAAATACAAGACATTGTAATTCAGTACAGGATTCTCTGCAGAATAATGTGGGCAGAGATGGAGTAACACAAGTTGAATTCGCCCCAGTAATCCACCTGTACTCTGACAAATCAGGTATGAAAGCATCATTGCCACTCTGTGTGAGAACCTGGATTCCCTGGATGAACCAGATGCCAGAGCTGCCATGATCTGGATAGTGGGCGAATATGCAGAAAGAATTGACAATGCAGATGAACTGTTGGAGAGCTTTTTGGAGGGCTTCCATGATGAAAGTACTCAGGTAAAACTGTGTTATGCATCTTATCTGTAGTGTTTCATGCAGTGTATGTATGGGACAGATGGTAAATATTATTGCAGTGGTCAGAAAATACCTCCCAATGAAAACTTCAGTATTTGGCTAAAATAAAACTCTTGGGAGCCTGTAGACTTGCTCTGTTGTCTGTATCTCCCGACCTCCTCTTCTTGGAAGGATAAGACAGAACAGGAGGGGTTTCTAGACATTGCGTACTTCCTGGGGAGTAGCCCTACTAGGGACCAGAACATACAAAAGAATAACGATGAGTTGCATAAAAGTATGACATAAATCTCAGCGTGCTGATAAGGGACTTGTCTGCGAAACCGTTTTGGAGCAGGCAAGAGTCTGAGTCTCATTGTACTGGGATTCACTGGCAAAGAATAGTATAATACTGTTATAAAGCATAGAACTTGAGTTTCATATCAGTAAAGGATGTTCAGACTTGGGAGACATTGCTAAAGCATGGATGAATTTTCTAATCTCTACGGTGTCCCTTTCTCTTAGGTGCAGCTCACCCTACTGACTGCTATAGTGAAGCTGTTCTTAAAAAAGCCTTCCGAGACACAGGAGCTGGTTCAGCAGGTCCTCAGCTTGGCCACGCAGGTAAGCCACGATACCCAGTGAACCAGAGCCCTGCTGCCACTGTGCTGCCCTGCAGTGTGCTGTCTCTCCATCTCCAGTCAGCTGTGCAGCAGATCGGATTCAAGCACGTTCCCCTCTCTCCCAAAGAGGAGGGATTTGACTCCATTTAAGAGCTGCTCTGTACCTGTTACTGTGCCATTTGGTATCTGCTCTCTCCTCCTTAGCTCTTGGTTCATCCTAATTCCTTCCCTGTTCCCCCACCAAATGAAATGTTAAGGACAGGGTAGAGTTAGGAAGAAACCAAAATGCTTTCACCTTCACACAGAATCACACAGAATGGTCAGGGTTGGAAGGGCCCTCTGGAGCTCCCCCAGTCCAACCCCCTGCCACAGCAGGGGCACCTCCAGCAGTGGCACAGGACGGCGTCCAGGCGGGTTTGGGATGGCTCCAGAGTGGGAGACTCCCTCACCTCTCTGGGCAGCTGCTTTGAAGGTGGCTTGCAGTTACAACATCTGGAGCTATGGCAAAGGGAAAGGGCCTGGCAAAGACTTTTGTTCTGTGAACGGCAAAGCTTAAGCGGTGCTAAGAAAAAGAAAGAACGGAGGTTTGTTTTTTTTTTTCCTTTGTATTTGGATGTTGTCAACCAATGTCGCAGCTTTGCTGGAGGCTGTAACAGTGGGTTAAACCCTGGATTCATTATGCATGAGCTGCTGAGTTATGAGCTCAGATCACTGCAGGCGGGTCTGGGCTTGAGCTGGCAGACAGAATTGCTGTAGTTCTGGAGAGCAGAAGCGGAGATGTCCTGGTGGCAGGAGTGGGTAAGACTTCAGCCGATCCTCCTACACTCCCTGGCTGTAATGACTGGGTCATCTGTGTGATGGAGTAGTCCAAAAAGTGCAGCTCTTTTCCAGACCTGCTGTGACAAGTGATGAAAATGGTCTCCCGGCAGTTCTGAATGGGCTGCCATTGTTTCTGGGCAGAAAACCTGGAGCCAACCATCAGCTGGCCTCTTTGGTTCTCTTTGCTGCAAGAAATCACGGCTGTGGGCTTATTAGTACTTAAAACTTTTATTCATCCCTTTGCGGGTGTTGCGTTGGTCAGTGGCAGCAAATCTGTGACCTGCTTTTCTTGCTTCAAAACCTGCTGTCAGGCAGGCTCTCGGCTCTTTAGAGACGGGTGGGCCAAAGGCACGCTGTAGCATTTGTCTAAGCCAACAGAAGAAAGGTACTAAGTGTTAAAGCCCACTATGCTGAGTCACAAAACACTTAATGGCACCCTAGGAATATAATAGGCGTCTGTTTTTTCTCTGTTTGTCACAAATGTTGATTCAGACTGGCTTCTTGTATTTTTATATGAATAATAAGTCAATGTAGGATAACTGGCTGTAAAACACTAAAAAGCCCTATACTTCAAGGTCTGATTTCTAGGTAGAGATACTGTTTTTCACTTGAGTGGGAAAGTAATTACACGTGTGCTTCCTTCCCCAGCTTAGGTATTGTTGCACTTTGAGTGTCTCTTAGGGTATGTCTGTGCAGCAAACTGCAGGTGTGATTGTAGCAGCAGCCAGCTTAATCCAGCCAACACCGGTAAAAATAGTAATGAAGCAGCTGGGGATGGGAGTGACACAGATGTGTAGCAGTGATCAAGGTCCCTGGCAAGCCTGTAACCTAAGGGATGGCACAGAGCCTCTGCGTCTCCATTGCTGTTGTCTGTCTGGCATGGTGGGTAACTGAGCATGGGTTCATTGGTATGCACTGCAGGTGTGCATGCAGACCCTGGAGAGCGGAGAATTGGGAGAAATGTAGAAAGGGAAGATCTGAGCCTCTTGTTCCAGTAGATTTACTAAAGTTTCAAGTCTGTTTATGTGGCCGTGGGAAGAAACAGTCAGTCTTGAATCTGTATGTGCCTGCAAGTAGATAGGAGAGTGTGGTCTTTCATGTCTGCCCTTGCAGAAGCCCTGCCTGATCTTGAACTGCCTGCCGCAGGCAGGATGCGGAGATTCTTGTAGGAATTGTTAAGAGCGAAGGGCGTAAAGAGTCCACAACTCCACCATCAAACTGAAAAACAGCACTGCAGAGAAATCTCTCAGTTGACCCAGACATCGTATCTAGGTCCTTACGAGCACAATGAGCTTAGCATGCTCAGTCTTATCACAAATAGAGGTTTTGCTGTGTCCCTGAGAATGTCGTGAGACAGAGGGCAGAGAGGCAGGTTATAGCAGGTCAGCAGTAGCATGAATGAGATCACAGAAGAGGAAAAGAAATGGCAGGGAGGAAGGCTAATGAGGTGTACGATATGTTGTCAGAATTTTACAGGGGGGAAAAAAAACCCCTCAAACATTTACCTTGTTATTCTGCTGATGTGGGGATTAAAAGTCCCAGCTCTTGTTTCCATGAACAGTTGAACCATGTTGCACCACAACATAAAACCACACCACCTCCCTATCCCTAGAACATTAGCTGCAAACTATCACCGCTCACTTTGCTGCTCTGGGCAGAGCTGTTCAAACAGGAGAGAAATAATTAGTGCTTCATGCAGAGGCAGAAGTATCCGCAGTAAAACAAGGGTATTACTGACAGCTGGATAACTGTTAAAGTATCCTAACTGTCATTATTAGCATCTTTCCATACTTCATTAGATAACTAAAAGGCAGGATAAATAAGATCTCTTTTGGTATGAAGAATACGGCTTAAGATCCATCCTGGAGCTCTGCAGGGTCGTTTTGTCCAGTAGTGCCCTTGGGTACCTCATATATATCCAGGAATCTTGGCTCATTCTATTACAATATGCAGTATTGCATTTCTGCTCTTATGACAATCATTTCAACTCACCTTCCTGTCTGCAATCCCTTGGAGTTCTGATACTGACTGTTGCATTAAGTGGCAGGAGAGTTTGGAAAGCGGTTGATAGTTCTGTGGGGTGGAGCAATTGTGGGATGTAAGTCCTGGGCTTTTTGCTCCCTGACCAGCTGGGCAGGAAGCCGGGCATTAGCACTTCGGTTCTCATTTTTAATTTTGGGATGCTCACCACAACAAGCAGTTTATAACATCATTCTGAAACTGGTGACTGTCGCTACTAGATGGTTGGGGTTTTTAATCCAGCAGAACCACTGCTAGAAAAATTAAGTGATGACAGGTGTTAGTCCTCTTCGAACCTGTGACTGATGTATTGCTTTGTCTCAGGATTCTGACAACCCAGACCTGCGGGATCGTGGCTACATCTACTGGCGCCTTCTTTCCACGGATCCAGTGACTGCCAAAGAAGTGGTCCTCTCGGAAAAGCCACTTATTTCTGAAGAGACCGATCTGATTGAACCGACTCTCCTGGATGAGTTGATCTGCCATATTGGATCTCTGGCTTCTGTGTACCACAAACCACCCAACGCTTTTGTGGAAGGGAGCCATGGGATCCACCGCAAACACTTGCCAATTCACCATGGAAGGTAAGCTGGGGCAGCCATGGTGATGACGAGCAGAATAGGTTGTTTCTTTCTAGCAAACATTCCAAAAGGTGTAAGGACCTTTTCTAACGCTCCAGTGTTATCGATTGTGTAGGGGTTTGCAGGTCATTCAAGGAGCCGTTTCATTGTAGGATTTAACCCTGGGTATGTAGTTGCTGAGTTCCTGGGTCAGAAGACAGGCGAAGTATCAAAGTTCTCATGTGAGGAGAAGCTATAATGTGTTTTGGAAAGACACTGGCTATAAGCCTTCTTGATATGAGAGTTTGAATAAAAAAGCAGAAGCTTTGGGTGCAAGGGCGTACTTCCAGGAGGAGGATGACTGTGGTAAAAACAAGCATCATACAGAAGGATACAATTCTTTGATTTTGTAAGAGCTTTTACTTCACCAACAGTGCAGCTTTACAAGCCTCATTTGTGTAGAATACCACCAGTTTCCTGGAACAGGCAAGTACAGGGAACCTTTGCTGTTGGAATATGAAATGGGGAAGGACTGGTAAAACTACATTTCTCCCTTGGTGCCTGTAAAGCATGGGGAGTGTAAAAGCCATCTAATCCCTATCACTGAAGACTGTTTGGGCTTAAAAGAAGATGGCTAGGCTGATACGGCTCTGTCTAACCTTTGGGGTGGAGGGGGGACAAAATGCTTTGGCTTCTTGTGTGGAGCTTCCCTGTGAACACAGTCCTGGAAGCGGGTTAGATCCGCAAGAGCAGGCGGTACAGTGGTCCTGAGCTGCAGCAGTGTTGCTGTTGAGCCTGTTCCCATGGTACCTCATTCAGGTAAGCGGTGCTATTTGCACTAATGGTATTAATTACAAATGTAAGTGTGCTTTACAGCAGGAGGCAGAGTATCCAGGCTTACCTCTTAATAATATTCCCAAAGTGACATTTGGAGTGCTATTTTTTGCTGCTGGGCTGATAAATCAGTGTGCGATGCTGCTCCTTTTCTATTTTCTGACACCACTTCTCTGCTATTCTTAGCAACTAAAGCTATTTCTGTAATGACTAGCTTTGGGAAGCCGAGTTGTTTTCTCCCTGCCTCTGAAATTGAGTCTGGCTGCATTGACCCAGGACCAGCAAGCACAAGCCTACCAGTCGGACAGGAGAAGCAGTGGCAGCTTTCTGCAGCTACCTCTCCTAGCAAATAATTTGCCTCAATGACAAAATGAGCTGGGGTGGGGGTAGCTTTGGTCTCTGGCGTTACCAGCCTTCCTGTATGCTGTTGTTTCGGGTCACTAGAGAAGCTAACATTTTAAGGGATTTTAGACAGCTCAAGGGATTCGGCTTTTGCATGGAGTGGTCATCTTTACTGTCTTCTTGCATATACTGCATGCGTAGCTTGACTCTCATAGCTAGCGCTCTGCTGTCCTCAAATCTTTTCTGACTATTGTACGTTCCCCTGGTGGTGTTTACTACTAAATTACCTGTTATTTCAACATAAAACTTTCAGGCCTCAATCGACAGCGGCAAACTGAGGAAAGCCAGAGCTGGGGGAAGGTCTGAAGGGTGCTCAGCGGAGCACGCTGCGTACTGATGCAGTGCTCTACCCCACTTGGTAAATTTAAAAAAAAGAGTGGTGTTACTTAATGGCACACCAGGCTTCTCCGATGTGAGTTCACCTCATAAAGAGGCCCCGTTACTGAGGTTTTCTGCTTTACTGTCAGTGAAAGGACAGTAAAACCTCCCAGGCTGATGCCAAGGCCTCCCTGTACCATGTCACAGCATACCAAATTGCCGCTTCCAGCCAGGAGAATTATAGTGAGCAGCTCTGCGGGAGCATGGTTGCGGGTAGCCTGAATTTGTGCATCCAGTATGATTTTACGGATTACGAAGAAATTGGTTTGCCAGTGAAAAATTGCATGAAAATCTGTCAGTTTAAGGCAAGTTAAGTGTGTCTGGTGAAAGATAACCACCTCGCCTAGCTATTTGAAGTCATCTTCATTATTTCTGTACTTTGCTGATGACCATTCTGGTGGCTGACCCACCTGCTAAAGAGTGAGATTTTCCTTCAGATTGTACAGTGAGATAGAGGTGGAAGTGCAGAGATGTCCACAATGAATGTGGCTTAAAGCAAGTCAAGATAGCGTTGCCTTGAGTAGATGGGCAGAAGTAGCTAGCTGAGTGGGGCTTTCCTGGGTATAAACCTAGGAGGAGTTAGTTGTGGTTGGCAGAATACACTACACTGCATTTTGATTCATTTTGTTTTCGTTCAAAGCAGTGTAGGACAGGTTCCTCTCGGCTCCGAGCTGATGGGGAGACCCACTGAAAAGCTCACAGATGGTGAGATGTTCCTGCCTCTTCACTGAGCCCAAGTGTCAGAGTTGCAGAGGAATCCTAAAGGTGGGGGAGACATTTCCTTATTGTTTGGCAGTGTTTCTCCATGTGGTGGCTCCCACCACCCCAGCTCAGGTATAATGCAGTTGGGAAATTTGGGGAGATGTTTACAGGCCTCATGGGAGAGGAGACTACTCGGGCAGG
This sequence comes from Pluvialis apricaria, assembly GCA_017639485.1. NCBI lineage: Eukaryota > Metazoa > Chordata > Aves > Charadriiformes > Charadriidae > Pluvialis > Pluvialis apricaria. Next base: position 7,698,823 of record CM030024.1, read on the forward strand.
ACTCCCCCGTTCCCACGCAGGTGGCTGCAGGAAATTTTTGATTCTGGTTCAAGCTGTGCATCCCTTGTGACACCCAACATCTGGGAACTGCTGGAGGTCGAACTCATAGGAGGATCATATCTCCAGCTCACGTGGGCAAACCCAGCTGCTAGCCACTGCCCGAGACTATAAGGAAGAAAGCTTATGTCATGTCTTTTGCCCTTTATAACCCACATATTCTTTATTTACTTTTTTTCTTTCAAAGAAAATGCAAAGTTGTTTATACCAATCTCTTTAAAGAGGCCCATTCTCTACAAGAACTGGAAGGCTTGGATTTTTGTTTTTTAATGCAAACTGACTTAGCTTTGTCCTTTCCTAATTTCTTGTCGGGCTTTGGGGCAACAGCAGTTACACAAGACACTGAAAGATTGCTTTATCTCCATCAGAAGAAGGATGAGTAAGTGTTGAAGAGGTGTAGTGTTAAAGGGATTATATGCTGGGAATGAACCAAGTGTGTGCACTACCGGCTTGTAACGTGGCTCTGCTCATACACGCGGTTCTTCCCCCTTCTCAGGTTGGGGGTGGGAGTGGATCGCGGTAACCACTTGCTCTTCAAAAATCTTTTAGGTAGCTGTTCAGCACACTCAGAAGTCTCCCTGCTGAAGGCAGAAGCAGAAAGTACTAATATTAGTTGTCCTATTAGGGGTCTAAAGCTTTTAATGCTAAGAAGCTTTCAACCCTTTCTGTCGCTGCCTGGTAACTAATTCATTCTGCGGTCCTTATGCTACTTATTTTCCTCTTGGCACTGAAGTTGGGAGCAGCTTATACTCTGTTGTTAAAGCTTTCCCCTCAGTAACTGAATAAGGATAAGGAGGAGAATGGTGGCTACTCAAAATCAGGAGCCGCAATCTTTACAAAAGAGCCCGAGTGTTAAACACCTTGTCAGGACGCTAATTCCCGTGGTGTTTGTGTGCAATTACCTGTTGGCTGCGCCTGCAGTAATATCAGCTGTAAAGAATTTTGTCAGTTACTGCTGGCAACAGGATACAAAATAGATTTTAAGTTAGCTAAAATATTAGTGTCGCTGGATTTAAAGAATAAATACATTGTAATGAGAGCTCCAGGAGCTACAGTCAGCCTTACTTTTTTTTTTCATCTCTTCTTATTGTAGAATTCAGTGGCAAGTGAATATAAAAGGTAGCCAGACTGCATATGATGAGAAATTTTGGAAGCTGTATAATGAGCATATCTAGACTAGTATTTGGCATGCTTGCTAACTCAGAGAAAAGGAGATTATTGATAGAAGGGAGGAATCAATTTCAGATTGAGGTCTTTCATTAGAAAAGAGTTGTGGAGCTTGGTGCTCGTCAGCAGAAGGTGGTTAATGCAGATCTGTGGGGAGAGGTTGAGTTTGTGCTGGTTAGAGTAAGGGCTCAAGGGTTTTATCACTTAGGTCTCTGAGGAAATCTGAATTTTATCTTTTTTTCCCCATGTTTACATGTAGTTTTCCAGGCCCAGTGGGCTGAAAATCATCTCTATAGGTTTCTTCTGAGCTGGGAAATAATTATCTTCAGTGCTGTAGTCCATGTAGTACTCACAGCTCACTGTTTTGGGGGGGGTCTGTGATTTTTCAAGGTGGGCTGATTTCACACCTTGAAAATTCCCTTTTCTGAACTGAAAACCATGTATGAGGCATGGATCTTTGTGCTCAAAGCATGTGTTGACAACCACTTGCCATAACACGCCGCCTCGTACGTGGCAGTGGTCAGATCAGCTGCTAGGATAAGCTTTTAACTGGCTTCTGCTCGTGAGCCACCTCTTGCTGTGTTTCCCCATGCTGAGAATCTAAAGCTGGAGACCGACGGTGACTAACGTTTCTCTTCTGCTTCTTGTTCCTCCCACCCATAGCACTGATGCAGGCGATAGCCCTGTGGGCACAACGGCCAGTACAAACCTGGAGCAGCCACAGGTCATTCCATCACAGGGCGACCTTCTGGGTGACCTTCTCAACCTGGACCTGGGACCCCCCGTGAATGTTCCCCAAGTGTCCTCCATGCAGATGGGTGCTGTGGACCTCCTGGGAGGAGGGCTGGACAGCTTGGTAAGCGGCATCCTCTTTAGCTTCAGCTGATGTGAAATAATTGGAGCTGTGCATATCTCTGCAAAGCCTTGATCATTTGTGCTTGTAATGAATGCTCGGATCACTGAGCTCCCAGTGCTGAGTCCTGAAACTCCAAGAGGATTTAACCAGTGCTATTGTACCAACTTTCAGCAGGTTTTTCCTGCTATAAAACGAATGTTGCTGCATGCTGTAGAATCCCCATGGTCAGCAGATATATTTGTTCCATGCTTTTTCTGTCTGTAGAAGAAAACCAAAAACTTGTTTTAAGGATGTAAAGTGTCCCACTGCTTTGTAATGGATTCTGGCTCCCTTTCAAGAAGGTGTTTGTTCCACCTGATTCCCAGCCGACTGAATTTCAGTGCAAAACTCAGGGCTGCAGGCCGTAGCCCCGTGTCATCCCATTTGTATATTCTCCAGAGCGTGTCATGGTTTAATATGGGTGACATTTTAATTGCAGTTAGGTCAAGAGGGAAGCACTGTGCGTGGTCCACCCCATGCCGCAGTTGCTCACGAGGAGGTGTTCTAGTACTAACGGGGTCGGGCTCTGGAGTATGAGTAATCACACGTGGCATCTGCTCTGGGGTGAGAGCTGGGCATGAGCTGCAATGAGAGAATCACTTAGCAAGGAGACCACAGCAGTGGAGAGGAGCTTGGCGCTGTGGTCTTGTGCTGGTGGCATCCAGGCATTGAGAAGTGGTGAATGTAATTGTCAGCCAGGGAGATGTTCCCATGGGGTGGAGCACAGCACAGAGATCCCTAACACCCTGGTGACTTACCTACGGGGATAAAAAGCAGCCTAGGTATATTTGCACCATGTAAACTGAGTGAGACTACCCCAGTGAACGTAGTTGGGTGTTTTTCAGACGTCCAGTGGGTTTGTCTTGCTTTGGTTTGGGGTTTGGCTTGTTGTGAGCCGGGTTGGGTTGCTGTGTGCCTGGTTGAGGTGTGCTCTCAGTGCTGAGTCAAGCTCTGAATAATAGAGGTAGGAGGCAGCTGGATGAACCCCAATGCAACAAATCCTTATTTGTCAAAGATATTTTTTTTAAGCTGTCATAATCTTATTAAAGCAGACGTTAAACACATTTCCAGCTCCAGTGCTGCATGAGCTAATGAACTGGAAACAATCTAACCCTTAATGGCATTGGTGTTCAGAGAGGTCAGATGTGCTTTAGTCTCTGTGCCATCTAAACAGCAGTGTGCATATTTAGGAGGGAGACTGCTTTTATGCTGGGATGATAGGGGATTGGGAAATGGTTTGAGCTGGAGTTGTTGGGAGAGCAGATGCTGAGCCCAGAGCAGTGACCTTTGCAGCCTTTGTCCTGCGTTGCAAGACGTGCCACTAAGAAACTGGGATTTTTAATTGTCTTAAGGCATTGTAGAAAGCGGTGCTATCTGTGGCAGCTCAAAATGGTTAGGAGTTAAATTCCTCTGTCTATACTGTTTCCCAGGCCACTTACAGTAACCCTTTGTTTCTCATTAGTGTCAGAGACAAATAAATGGACACAGCGGGAGAACTAAAACTTGGTTTTGGGAAAAGGGTTGTCTTGCAGTTGGCATTAATGGACTTAATTTAGTGACCCGCTTTGGCAGTAGAGCTGTTAGTCGATACGGTACTAGGCTTTTACTTAATATTTTTCTCAAGCCCGAAGTAAATTCATGGGGCTGTGGAGTGTGATCAAACAAAGTGATCATGTCTGGACGGGGAGTAGCTGTCCCTCGGGCTGTGTGGGCCAGCACTGTCTCAGCTGAGTTACTCGATGGGGAGAGCACTAAAAAAAATATCTGAATGGTGGTGTTTTGTTTTTTTTTCCTCTGGAATGTTTTCTATTGAAGTGCTGTTGCATCAAATGTCCTGTCTTCTCCTGGTCCCTCACATGTATAAGTGAATCTATTTCTGGCAAATCTCTGTATTTCTCTGGCTTTTCCTTCCCTAATAAGCCTAATTAGTGTGCGAGTGAATGTGATCTGTGTCTTTGTTTATTGTTGTGGGCATGTGTTTAACAAGTATCAAGCTGAGTTAACCCTAACCTGGTATTAGCTGAATTGCTAGGCAGCGTCTCCTGGCTGCGTGGCTAGCCAAAGGCATTGGCGTTGGCATCTTACGCTAATATTAAGCCACATTTGTGCAGTGCCAAAACCACGGTCTCAATCTGCAGGTACGTACGTGCCTGACTTCTGTAGGTGGTGAGGGGGTGAGCTGTGTCCCAAGGTGCCCCTGGGAAGAAGGGCTGAACTCTTCACCAGGATTCAAAACCAGCCAGGAGTCACTTGGACTGCTCGTGCAGCCAATTATTGGGGCTGGAGATGGAAATAAAATCTTCTTTCTCTGCCCTTACGAGTGTTCTGCCTATCGGTGTATCATTAGGTGTCCTGGCTGTTGGGGTAGCAATCCCTTCCTCTTTCTCCTCCAGATACTTTCTCCACACACTTTCTTTCTGTTATATTGCTGCCTGATTCGTTCTGCTTTGAAATTTCCCTCTCTGTTATGCCTAAATTCTTTTTTTTAATGCATTTTCTTTCCCTGCTTTGTTGGGAAGACTGATGCTCTCATACCCTTGCATGAAGCATGGAGAGTGGTATGAGCAGTCCCTCTCTCCCCCTCAAACCAGGCAGACTTTACTTCACTCTGGACCCTTTTGCTACCAAAAAGCAGCCCTGTTTGGTTGGAATGTCGAGGCAGCTGTCTTCCTCTTTGTGTGTGCTGCTTTGGTCTTTCTTTTCCCATCCCTCCTGTTGTCCGAGGAATCTAAATAAGGGTGCTGGAACCAAGCGTGGCTGGGGTCTGATCTAAGGAAGGATTGCATATATGCTTTCCCAGCAGGAATTTGTTTAGTGTAATTTTTTTTTAAGGCTACCAGTGATGGAGTTTGTAGCACCTCTACTGTTGATCCCTGTTTTCTGCTCATCACTAGTAGATCCTTTTTGGATCGCAGCTGACCTGAGAGGAGACAAGGGAACATAAGATAGTTGAATGTGGCATATTCTCTGCATCATGCCTCTGGCATTATCTCTCAGCCTGGGCGGGGATGTAAGTTGCTGTACTGTTGGAGTAGAGCGACCCTAAACCCCACTTCCATTTTCTAAGCAACAGTTTGATATGTAAAAAAGCCTAAATAAGCCCCTCTGTTACAGTGGAAAGAAATGGCTTGGGATGTGCTTGAGTTGATGCATGAAATCATGGTCCGTTGCTGTGATGGTGAGATTGTGTCAGTGCTGCGAGTGTCTCAAAGGCAGCTGAAGGTCTGGAAGAGGCTGCTGGCAGGATCTCAGCTGGCTTGTCACATTACTCAGTGTCACGTGTTGATCCCCTCGGATACCTGTTGCAGCTCTTAACGTATTTAGTAATGCCTCCTTTTCTTTGGAGGGGGTGTCTGTCTTCAGAGGGATGCTCTAGCAGTGAAAGTCCCCAACAGGACTAACCCAGAAAGACCAACAGAAACATTAACTTCCATGGCAAATGTCATTCTACACTTCCACTTCTTAAACTGTGGGTTTTTTTCTTCCAGGCATTTAAATAGAGACTGCATGGTGTAAAACTGGATAAACACCAAATTAATATTGTTCGCTTGAATTTTCCTCAGCATTGCTAGATATTTATTCCTATGATCAGTGTGACTCCAGCTGCTTGATAGGTTAATTTCTTTAGTGAATAACTCTTATTTTATCTCCATAGTGAGTCCTGTAGTTGGTATTAAATGTAACATGCATATCGTGCATGCACAGATGCTGAGCATGTGTTAACAATTTAAAAAAAAAAGGGGGGGAGCGGGGGGAAGGGCCTTTAGTACAAAAACAAGACATGCTTTGCTTACAGCCACGGCAGACTCGCTATACGACTTACGGAGGGCTGTTCTCTGGTGAACAGAGCCAGCACTGAGGCTGCTCCGGGCTGTGCCCCTGTTTGCCACCCTGGGCAGATCTTGTTCTTCTCTGCTTTGCTTTCTTGTCTGCAAAATGGTGACCAATCCCACTGTTACAAAGCTCTCTGAGATCTCCGGCTCCAAAATGTAAAGTAATGATAGCAGTCACTAATATGGAAGAAGCAAAACTTGCTTGGACAGCAGATTGCCGGAGGCAGAGTCGTGCATGCTGAGAGCTGGCGTTTGATGCTTTATCCCCTTAAAGCCGGCTCTAAGTGGCTAAACTTCACGCAGATTACAGGCAGCCCTCCAACTCCTGGTTTACTGTTGATGCAGCACTTTGTAGGATGTCTATCCGTGCTGTAATGAGCCGGGCTCATTTGGCCTTTAAACCTTTTTGTGTGTTCATTTGCTCTGAAAATGCGTCGGGCACGAGAGCTCCGTGCTGCCCGGCACATCGCGCGGCTCTCTGTGAGCCCGTGTGTTTAAGAGGAGCGGGACACTGTGGCCGGGAGCCAAGGAGGCTGGCTTTCAACCTGGAGGCAGAGCAGTAAATCTGTAGGAATGGACAGGCTTGGATTGTCTGTTATGTAAGGATTTTATTTAATACTCCAGCCGCTCATCTACAAGAATATTATTGATTCAAGGCTGGCGGCTGGTCAGACTGATTTATGTCCTGAATTGTAAAGCTGTTTGATAAACACTGGATATCCACAATTTTCTGTAATACCTAGACTGGTTCAGGCTGTTCCGGGTGGAGCTGTGCGCCTGTCTGTGATCAGGTTGGATATAGGGGGTGTGTCTGACCCCAGGGGTCTCTTCTGCATGGTTCAGGGCTGTGTCCCACCACAGCGCTTGCTCCGATGTGTGATGGAGGGCTGGGAGCCGAGCACTGGATCAGCCTCTCCTGCGGCGTGTCCTGGGCTCTGGGCGCCTGTAGCCTTGGCAGCCTGGGGAGAAACACCTGCTCCGGAGTGCCTGCCTGGTTAAAGGCTACTTCATTTACCTTCTCCTGGAGCTATGGTGTGAGAGCTAAGCTAGGTCAGCCCCAACATCCATTTATGCAGCAGATGCGATGCTTCCCCAGGGTGCTCCTCCAGCCTCCGTCGAGGAGCTGAGCGTCTCCTTTCATCTAGGCTGTTCTGGTTTTGAGCTACAAAGGACATCTGTTAGGATTCCTGACAAAGAGCATGTGTCCATTGCTGGAGCAGTGCTGATACGGGAAAAGAGCTCTTCTGGTGGGTCGCTCATTCATGTCTGGTTTAAGGCTGTTGTTGCTGTAACAGTAATAGGACTGCTGGAGCTTTGTAGAGCTGCTTTTTTTACACTTCAGAAAACGAAAACAGTTAGTTTCATTTGCTGATGGAAATCATTCGGCAAGGCAAAGCAATAGTAATAAGTGCTACTGAAACTGGTGGCCGTGGTATTGGTGGAGTGACCTGTCCACCACCAGCTTTAACACAGCTGTCCTTGGTTTCGACCGTAGCCCTTCTGCTCTGCAAGCCTGGCTTGGCAGCGTGAAAACGGGCATATGAAATAGGCAGCAAACGAGGTACTGAAAATGCCTGTGTGTGAGCCACAGCGGAGTCTGCAACGAGGTATCTGCAGGAGGTGAGAAGATGCAGACCACGCGTGATCTGTCCTGCAGTTAAGATGTCTCTAACAGGATTAGCCCAGATCAAGTGGCCTTGCTAGCAACTGTGCTCTCAACATTTCGGTCGGCCCCATCACCTGATTCTTGTTCAGTAAATGCCTTGTGTTCCTTGCTGCTGTGTTTCTGAGTGCGGGCTCTCAGCTAGATCCTTGAGCTGTGATGCTCAACTCTTGGTCTGGGGTGTGAGGGGAGGGAGGAGGCAGCAATTGTCTCCTGTTAACCCTTGAATTGTGGCTTCACGAAATGCATAGCCGCTCTGAAAGCCGCGGCTGTGCTACGGACGCAAGGCGACGCGGTTGCTGCGCAGTGGTGGTTGCAGCTCCTGTCCCTGACCCCACCCTCCCGGTTATTTTTTGGAGCTCCAAATGCCTCACGTCATGTTGCAGAAGTGTTTGTAACCCCTCTGGATCACGTGAACACTTCAGCAGAGTCACTTCATTACAAGCTGCTGTTAAGATGCAAATAAAGCCTCCTAATGCAGTAACTCCAGCACTGCTGCACTTCATAAGTCAGCGTAACTGCTTGCAGGGAGCTGGAATTACAGGGCAAATGCTCTTCAACTGCAGAGCAGCTGCAACGCCACCCAAGCCAACTAATACAAAGTAAAGGCGCTGATGCAGTTTGGGAAGAGGTGCTGGTACTGGTTTTGTTGACAGCAGGTCAAGTTCAGCCTCTTCTTTAAACCCATGTGGCTGCTTGATAGCTGTTATGGCAGGATGGGTTTGGAGCGAATAAAGACAATTCCTGTTTGAAGAACTTACTGTTTGTTGGCCAAAGGCTCCCTGTTCATCCCCTGCTTGTCTCCTGAAGCTGGCAGCTCTTCATCCCGGACAGAGGCTTTGTGCTCTTCGGCAAGAGGCAAGCCTGCCAACTTGGGGCTCAGGATCAGGGCTTTGCAGTGCCACGAGTTCCCCTTGGCCATCAAGTGGCAGCCCTCGCCCACCCCACCTTCATCGTGTGTGGCTAGGGCTGGAAGGCTGTATTAACGTGGCCCTCTCCTCCACGGGGCTGTTGCCTGCTCTCATGTAAGGCGGGTTCACGTTGTCCTTCAGGCAGGAGGGCCTGCCTGCCCGTGAGGCGAATGGAAACGGTTAACTAGAGCTGCCAGCCCTGGAGAATTGGTTCAGTAGCGCTTCATGCCTGACTAATATCTGCTTCTTTCCTTCTGCACTCTGCCTGTCACTCCAGATGGGAGAGGACACTCCGTGGGTAATTGGTTCCTGTTCCCTCTGTCTTCTTCCTTCCCTCTTACTCACACACGTCGCTGTTACCGTCTCTTCCATCGTTTTGAGTTTGGGATAAAGTTAGGTGTTGGGCATCTTGCAGGAGCATTGTGTAAACCAGAACTGCAGTTTCTGACTGGGGAAAGCATTGGTGCTATGGGAGGGTGACAGGCAAGAAAAATGGAGAAAGGGACTTGGGGGTTGGACGAGATGATCTCCAGAGGTCCCTTCCAACCCTGACCATTCTGTGATTCTGTGACTTCCGTGTTGCTGCAGTGGGTAGTGCACCGAGGATCTGATATGGAACTGATTAGTTCTTTATTAACTTTCCCCCCCTTTAATTTCTGTTGAAGTAGATACGTTGTCACTTCTCTTTTCCCTGTCTAGGTAGAGCCAGTTCTGCCTGTAGGGACCTGGTGAAGCTGCCAGCTCCTCGGAGGTCGCTCTGTGGCTTTGTAGCACACATCTGCAGCGCTTGGTCCCAAGCGTAGGAGCCAAGAGAATGACGGGCTGCTGTGTGCGGACTGCTCCGATGAGTAAAGCAGGACTTCAGGAGGAGTGGGTCAGAGCTTCATGGCCTTGGAAAGAGATCTTTTCTACCCTAAAGCAGAGATGTTGGGTGAAATCTAGAAATGTAAGGGGGCTCATGGTAAATTCTTTGAGCCAGTGAGTATTTTTCCTCTGCCTTATAGGGGGTGAGAGCTGGAATCTTGACTCGAGACAAGCAATAAATCCAAATTCTACTTTTCCCCCAAGGCCTGACAGCTAGGGAAAATGTAAGACTTTCGGATAGCTTGAGGAACCCCAATGTGTCAGTCCTTTCCTCCTTCATAGTGAGTGCATGCAGATACCATTGTACGGGTTTCTTCGAGGTTGGATTCCTAGCCTGCAGCTTCGTATGATGAGTGTAGTACGAAATGGTAGAATAGTTAACATCTGGCTTGATTATGCAGAATTATTCAGTCATTTCCATAATACCCTTTGTAAAATGTTTGCTGCTTGATAAACCAGTCTTTCTCCTGCTTCAGACAACAGTACCAGAAACCCTCCGTGCATACAATAATATCTGGAAACTAACTGGATTCTTTACCTTTTTTCTTTTCCTCTGGACTTTGCTGCCTGTCAGTATAAAGTGTGAAGTTCATCTGCGTGCGAGACTATGAATAGGGATGAGGTGTAATAGTTGCATTTATTACTCCTCAGTCAGCCGGTAACAAGATGTAAATGATCTGATATACTAATCTAAAACATGGCTTGGCTTAAAGAGCAGTCTGCAGAACAAAACTCTGCTCTGCCAGGCTGTTTCAGTGGGGGAGACCTGACAATGTAATAAGGCCTATTTTATAAGCTCAATATTAATTGGATTTGCATCCTCTGGCTGGCTTCCTTTGTCTGTCACTGGTCCTTCTTTTGACTTTAGAATTGCTCACTCTTATCTGTTATCTCTTAAGTAAGCTAAGAAAACCTGGACTTGCGCCGCGGACTGCCATGGGCAGCAAGAGGATGGGTTGCTGTATGAAGATGTGGCTGTTGCAAAAGATCAAGGATGTTCTATAAACTTCTGCCATGACCTCAAGTAGGGATAAACGGAGTCTCACGCAGGAAAAAAAGCTCTTAAGGCTTCTTAACAAAAGGCAAATTGTGTGTGATTTGTACTTCTCTAACACCTACTTATGGTAGTGAATATCGCATCAGGTGGCTCCTGTGGGGACATGGGGAAGAAGAGATGCCAGGGGATAGAAGGGGGATCCAGAACAGCACAGGGATTTGTCAAATTTTACAGGGTTTTTTGGTGGCTAGTTATCATCTAGTAAGTCACTGCCTTGCAACTTCGCCACTGTTCTCAAGGCATTTTATCCTTTTTATCCGTGCTCTGAGGGAGAGAAGTATGAAGCTTTGTAGTATCTCTTGACCAGAGTCAAATACATTTGCCATGAGATCTCCCATGGAGCGGGCTAGCAGAGACCAGCACAAAGTTGAATTTCCAAGTTTTCTGTGCAGAGGAAAATTGTTGGAGCCTCTTTGGCTCTAAGCGCATGCGCTCCTGGAAGCTTCTGTGCTTTAGCTATAAGGTACATTTTTTTTCCGATACCTTAGCACATCACTCTGTATTTGAACAACATACCTAGAGCTTTTGTTGATCCAGTTTGTCACATGCTTTTTTTAAAGCAAACAAACTCCCCACACCCAAATCAAATGGAAGAGCAAAGCTATCTATGAGGTGAGCTGTGTTGTTCTGGTCTGCCAGTCCAACCTTTTCGCCATAGGGCTGACTCTTACCTCACCCCTGCATTGCTTCATCCTCTGTGCACGTTGTCGGGGCATGATCCTTGTCTGAATGTGACCAAAGAAACCTGCCTGCACCAGGCAAAAAAACTACCATGGCCTTCTGAACAAAGCCTAGGACACAGATAAGCCTGGAGATGTCTCTGTAGTGAATAACCGCAGCAGAACTGTGCTTGTTTCCTCCTGGCTATCAGTCATCTGTCGAGAGCTTTATAAATATTCACAGGAGTGATGTTGTACTCGCAAACAGCGCTTGTAGCCAGCTTTGGAGTCTGTCCTGATCACTGAATTCTCTCAAGCGTGTAGAATGGTGTGGATGTTTAAAAAACGGGCTTTATCACTGAGAAAGTGGTCTGGATGCTTTGTAAAGGGAGTTCGTGGTAGGACAGCTTCTAGGTGGGCTGCAGGATGGTTTGGCAGAAGGGCTCCAGGGAGGATTTAGTGTTTATGGAGGGTTGCGCGGGTGGTACACAGTGGCTATTTCAGTCGCTTCAAACTGTAGCTGTGTAGCTTGGCAGAGATTGTTACTGAAATATCCCAGTGCACCGTAAGGTCTCTTTACTATTTGAGTGGCCCATTAGATCATGAAGCTGGGTTTTTTTTTCCTGTCCAAGGGAGGGGAGCATCTTCAAAGCGAAGACAAAGCCCACCTATCTGAGCCGGCACGCATCCCATTCTCTGTCTTCCTTGTTATTGAAAAGAGCCGCATGTCAGAGGAACGTAGCCAAGATGCATTGTGTTTTCCTGTAGTTCATAGCTGTTCCCTAGAAAACTAAAGCTTTCGGGAAGTGAGCTTCCTGTCAGTTTTATTTTTATTCCATTTCACAGTTACCCCACTGGGTTTTGTGGAGCTGCTCAGGACTGCTGGCAGCCAGCGTGGTGGGTTGAAGGGAAAGCACTGATGCATGAAACGTGAAGAATTGTGCGGAGTTTGCAGTGCAGCTGACAGGGGGATGGGTTTTTGTTCTTATTAACCTGCAAAACGCTCCTGTGCGCAGTAGGTGTGGGGGGGAGTAGTTCTCCAAATAGCTCTGCTCACCCAACAGCGAAAAAAGCCCCTCTGTTCCCTGTGCTTTCCCATCATTGCGTTTCTATCTGTCCTGTACGCGGCAAGTGAGTGAGACGTGCTCGCAGCAGTGCGGTCGACTGAGCTCCGCTCCGGCCATCTGACACTTGGCTTAAATGAACTCGGTCTTTCTCTCCTCTCTCTCCTTCTCTCTTTCAGCTTGGCAGTGACCTTGGCGGGGGCATTGGAGGAAGCCCGGCAGTAAGTGCCATTCCATTTTTTTCCCCAATTTAAAAAGCTGCTCAAAGCTCAGGGTTTTTAAACACAACCTCACCCATTACGTGCTGCAAGATGTTTGAAAATGGATGACTGCAACTGACACACACAGGTCCCGACGTTTGTATCTTTGAGTCCAGCTGTCACCTGGGCTTTCCTAAGAGCAGCCAGGGCCAGAGCTGTTGACTTCTATCTGCTTAGCTCTTCTTTCTCCGAGCTTTTAGTCTGAGCACCAGTGTTAACATTGGCAGTACCCCAGTCCTTGTGCAACTGCTTTGGCAGCCCAAAGGCCAAGGATGCTTGCTTACTTCTCTACTTGCAAAGCCTGTTCTGTTGTAACCCTAACCCAGCATCACCACAGGCTTGTCTGAACTCAGTGCTTTTCTCCTCCCCAAAAAACACCACCTAAGATTTTTTTCTGGACATCAGGGTCAGGTGATCTGAGCTTTCCTACTACTCGTGGTCAGTGCTGAACTCTGCCTGCCACCGGCCGCCTTCTCTGTGCCTGTGCTTTGTGAGTGTCCTAGTGCCTAGAGTGCTTGGGGGACTTTCAGGCTGCTTCCAAAGCACACTTGGCTTCAAATGCATACCAGCTTCTTCCAGGAAAGCATGGGGAAAGGATGCAAGATGACTTGGAGATGTGACGGGCAGGAGGGAACGTGCCTCCAACCCACAGCCAAAAACAGTCTCCTGGAGAAAGCTCCAGTCGCTCTTCCCAGGACTGCGTAGCCAATAATTCAGTGAGGAAAGCATACTCAGTTCTGGAGGGAGGGCTTTTCAGAGACCCTTGTTATGGCTGCAGTCATTCTTTCTCCTTCTTTCCCTGTGAATCTTGCGTTCCTTTCTAACTTCAGCATAAGGGCAGAGGAGAGCCGGTGGTACAGTGTACCTGTAGCCCCCCAGGCAGCACACACCAGGACACAGGAGATACTTACTCTGTAGAGATCATACCTACAAAGCCAGGTCTCTGCCTTCCCGGACCAGCGTAAAACCACCAGTCCTCCCTGACCAAAGTGTTGGTTGAAACACCACATCTCGGGTGTTTCCTGAACACAGAACGGCACTGAGACCTCAGACCCAGACCAGTCACCACTATTTCCTATCGCCTGCCTTAGTCGTTCTGCCTGTGAATCCTATTCTCAAGCATGTAGTTCTTCCTGCTCACAGTGAAGAGGAGAATTTTGGAATGTAACTTGAGTGTGACTGTCCCATCTGGAGCTGGGCACCTAAAAGTTAATATTCTGGGTTTGGTGTCCTCATTTTAAGTCCTGAGAGGGAAGGACTGCCCTTTTTGCAGAAAGCTTGTCTTCTGACAGGCAGAGACAACTAGTTCTGCTTCAGGTAATGAACTTTTTGGACCATGGTGCTGAGAATGCAGAGCTCTGGCTTTGGGTGGGAGTACGCAATACGGTCATGACTCCCTTGCTATCTCTGGATATGCAAAATTTTTCAGATTCCCAAAGACTATTGTAGTTGGGGGAAGATTTGAAGCATTTTTTTTCCCTGGGTTTACGTAGTGTAGATCCACAAAGCATGTTGTCTTTATGAGAAGGAGAGGTGGAGAAGAAAGATTCCTCTACAGTGGGAATAGGTAACTGGAGCTACAAAAAATGATGTCAAAGCCATTGCATGGTTGAGGTGACAGCCGAGTGTAGGGATTAGTTGCCAAGAGCTTTGGAATTCAAATGCATTATTTAGCACTATCGATAATGCAGCAGGGAAGCTGCAAATGGCTTTAAAATATTTAGGATATTGCCCGAGTTCATGCTTTATTTAATAAGTAGTGTTCTTCGTATGTGGTGTTAATCGGTGCCTGTTCTTTCTAACTCCTCCAGGTGGGGCAGACCTACATTCCGTCTTCTGTGCCAGCCACCTTTGCCCCTTCACCCACCCCAGCAGTGGTGAGCAGTGGACTCAATGATCTCTTCGAGCTCTCATCTGGTATAGGCATGGCTCCTGGAGGATATGTGGCTCCGAAGTCTGTACGTAAGGAAAAGGAATCATCCTCAGTATATTGCCTTACCTTAGGCTACAGGAAGTCTGAGATTGCTCGCCTGTCCCTTTTGGTTGTGGGTCTCTGGTGCTATCGAGGCACCTTAGTTCAACTCAGTCCCATTAGGGATGCCCTGGGTTTTTCCCAGGCAGAAATACAGTGTGTTGGAGACCATTTAGTTGTTAGTTACAGACTTCTGGGGTTTGGGGTTTTTTTTAGCAGTTCTCTCATTTTGCCTGTAACAATATTACTCTAAAGAATGGCTTATATAAGAGATGAGAATTTCAATTTTGTCAGAGCAGCTTTCCTGGAGACCTACTTCTTAGCAAGTTTCCCCAGGAAACTGAGGGCAGGATACAATTTGCTACAACTTTCATAGAAAATTTGTTTATTTGGAGGAATCCAATGTGACAGTGAAGATAAAAATCACGTGCTTGGCATGAGCATGCCGCAGTGTGATGCGGATAAATGCTGTGTTAGTGACAGAGATCGCAGATGCACTGACTGAAGCATGCTTAGTCTGAAGGGTTCTTGGTGAGATGCAGAACGTGGTTCTGGTAACAGGCTGTGGAGCAGCCACAGGGACCTCGGGATTAACCTTTTATGCCTGAAAGGGAATAAACAAAAATTAGCACTCTTGTTAAATAGTTGATAGATGAGTAAACTAAAGTCATCCTATGAAATCTAGAATCTCAAGGTACTGCAGAGCATACCCAAAGCTTTTGGTCCTTAGCTGCCTGCAGGTATTACACCATATATAAAACCAAGTATGAAAGACCCTAGTAATTTTGAGTGAAGTACTTCATTTTGCACCACTCAAATTTGAGTCTGGGTTTTTCCCCACAAAGATGATTTGGGAATCCAGAGCCCAAACAGCTAGTAGCATCGGCCTTGTGATTTTATTTGGTTCAAACTTCAGTGTTGTCCTGCCTCTAATAGCCCAACAGATCCTTGGAGAAGCCTGTCCATCAGCAGACTTGGTAAGTCTCACATTAGTGTGATGGACACAAGCTTTCACTGTTTCTTGTGCACACTAATGTTATAGTATATTTGAATTCTTATGTGAGTGCTGTGAACACGGATTAGGAGCAGCAAGCTTGTTTCTCATTGGTAAGCTTGATCCTTTCGACACCCCATATTGTATCTTCCCTGTAGTGTTTCTTTAGCGTTTGTGGGCTTAATGTGCCAATGTAGCTGGATTTCTGAACTCAAGACTTCTGTTGTTTGGAAGACTGTGCTTGTTTGTTATCTTCAGACCAAACTTCTCATGCTGAATGACATCTCTTGTGCTTAAGGTTTGGTTGCCTGCAGTGAAGGCTAAAGGATTGGAGATCTCGGGCACGTTCAGTCACAGGCAGGGACACATCTACATGGAGATGAACTTTACCAATAAGGCGTTGCAGCACATGACCGACTTTGCCATTCAGTTCAATAAGAACAGGTAAGAAATCGATACACTTTGTCCGCTATGATAAAAAGATCGTGTGCTCCTATGAAAGGAGTCTGTGTCTACACTGCTAGATATAGGGAGGACTTTTACATAGGTATATAATGCAGTCATGGAAACAGCTGGATGATACAACCTCAACTCTCCATTGCACTACGGTTGTGTGAAAGGGCTGAAAATACAGACTGATAAATCTGTGAGGAAACAGGCAGCAGACAGTCCTGTTGTTCTCCCAGCTCTGAAACAGCACTGTCCCATTTAATCTCTGCAAAGTTTTAAAGCAGCCTCACGAGTTGTTAGGCAGGTTGGTGGTTTTATAGCCAGTAAGTGCCCCAAGGAAAGCAGGAGCATAAACAGGCACGCATTTGAGCTGTACGAGTATCAATCCGTAATGCCTCTACCTCCTGACTTAATTGCTGTGCTGCCCCTCAGACTGTCTGGAAGTATGGGTCTCATTAATAAAGCTATTTTTCAATGAAGAATTTGCAAGGCAAGAGCCTATGGCACATGTTTTCCCTGTAATTGGCAGCAGAGCAATTTTGTCAGAAGGAGCAGCCACTTGAATGTTTAGAGCATACAGATTCTTCTCAGAAACCCATCTCAGCCAGAAGACGTGATGTGGCAGTACAGCCCCGGTGTCTTCCCACAAGTGCCCTTCCCAGTCAGAGCGCATATCGTGTGGTTTGCCATGTGTTATCTTGAGCAAGGACCAGGCTAGTTCTTATCAAGACTGCAAAGAATACCTTGTGACTGAAATGTTCCCCATGTTTCTTAATATCCCTTCACTGGAAAAGGGTGCTCTACTAAAGATCCACTGAAACCATCTCTTTAATATCACTGTTAGCCTTGCAAATTTGGGATTTCTTGGGACGAATAATATTTACTTACAAAAGACATTATGCTAAGTAAGTCTTAGTAAATGTTCTCCCTGGACTGCTGTATTTTCTGGAGAGTTTTGCTAAGCTGCTATATGCAAATGTTTCATGCAAATTGGCCTGAAAAAAGCCGTTTTGCTTGTGATTTTTCCCCATATATCGAGCTGTGTTCTAGCCACACCTACGTGGTACTTCTCAGGGATGTAAGAAGTTTAAATACCGTACAGTAAAACAGCAGTTTCTCCTTTTGCAGCGTATCAGCACACATGCTGTATACAATCTACTACTATTTACTCTTCTGCAAATACTGTTCTCGTGTCACCTGTGCTTTCCACTGTGGCTGGCGCGTTGGAAAGAGCTGCAGTGGGCTGCCTCTTTAGGTTTGTGACTGGGAAGTTTCTATTGCTTTTCCCTCTCTCCTGCTGCTACTAATCGCATTCACTGCAGTCTTGGGATAAAGCATTTAAAAAAAAAAAAGGAAAGCTAGAGCTCTAGTGTGCTGTAATATCACAGCCGCTTAGTAGCAAAATGCAACTTTCTTTTTCCTCCAAGTCTAAGGGAAAACACTAGGGCTTACGTTCCCCAAGGTGAAATGGCTGCAGAAGGCAAATCACATGGCTGGGCCCTCGCTGAGAATATTCTTATTTCAGCTCCCTAGAGCTGAAAGCTAAGGCGAACAAAGAATGGGGCATCCACTATTTTCTGAAAAAGCGATATACCCAATACACATGTGGCTGACTCTGTGCAGAGGCAGTATCAGTTTTTTAGTGCGTAAAATTTTAAAATACACAGCTGTACGTCTCTGTTCCTGTAAATGCTCTATCACCTCTGAGCTAACGTGAATTCTGCTAAAGAGTTTTGGTGTCCACTTGTGACCACATTTCTATGTTGTGCATCTGTGCTTCTGTCTGCTTTCGAAAAGAAGCTGATACATAGCGTGGAAGTGTTTTGTTAAATATTAGGTGCTTTTCCTCTTCTCCATGCTAAGCAGAGGTGCCTGTGGAATTAAAAGCCTCTTGGACTGAAGGGGCAAGTAAGCATTCACTTTGCTATGGTGGTATCCGTCCTCAGCTGAAGGAGTCTCAAACAAAGCAACAGAGCCAGATGTTGTCATATGGGACCAGACAGCTGGCTGCATTGATTCATTTGTTCGACTGTGCTCTCTTACAAACCACATACTCCTCCTTGGCTATCTATTTGTTCTGTGTTGGCTCCAGTTCCTTCTTCCATAGCTCCCAATGATATAACAGCCATGCAGGGTGTGATACACTCTACTTGCAGTACTCTGCAGCTCTGTAAGAGAGAGCCAAGAGCCCCGAGTCTGAGTTCAGGTGCCGCTCTTTGCTGGGCAGGCTGCTGCTCGGCACGTAGACCAGCGCTGCGTGGGTAATGGAAGAGTTCCCAGTGCTGGTCCCCTGGGCAGGATGGTGCACGTTGTCAGGGAGACCAACCTGATTGAGTTTCCCGTGCCTTGTCCTACTTTGAGTGTCTGCTGTTTTGAGCTGTGTTCCTCCCCTGGAGTAACAGCAGGGGCAGCTCAGGCTTGGCAAAAAGAGAATAGGTGTTGGGCGATGCAGTGCTGCTCTTGTCACCTCTGTCTTTCTCTTGCCCAGCTTCGGGGTCATCCCGAGCACCCCATTGGCCATTCACACGCCTCTGATGCCAAACCAAAGTATTGATGTCTCTCTGCCCCTCAACACTCTGGGACCCGTCATGAAAATGGAGCCTCTGAACAACCTCCAGGTAAGGATTGTCTCGTTTGGGGCAGGGGGGAGATCAGTGGGTGCTCAGCCCAGTTTGTTTGGCTCAACACGATGTGGTAAGACTCTAGTAACAAAGTACCACGTGTATAGGGTAAGCAGGCAGACCTCATGGATGTGGGCCATGAGCCTGGCCAAAACTTCTTCCTATTCCTTTTTCTAGCCTCTTCCAGGGGGACTGAAGCAGACATTTCTTGAATTTTGTGAGTTTGCCTCTTCAAACACCTCAAACCCACTGCTTGCATCTGTGTAGACTAAGGTCTTTGCTTCAGAAACACTTCTGTAAACTGGGTGAGAGGTTTGGTTGGGCTTATGAACTGGAGCTGGTCTGAACAGAGAAAGTGCTTGCCTGCGGTGGAGCAGGCAGCGAGAGCTGTCAGCAAGAATTGAGGCAATTAAAGGAATTGCAGGGAAGATGGCAGCTGCTGAGTGATTAATATTTCTGTA
This sequence comes from Pluvialis apricaria, assembly GCA_017639485.1. Lineage (NCBI taxonomy): Eukaryota > Metazoa > Chordata > Aves > Charadriiformes > Charadriidae > Pluvialis > Pluvialis apricaria. The sequence goes on from CM030024.1 coordinate 7,717,751, forward strand.
GTGCTCTTAACTTCCAGGGTGCTTTACAAAGGCATTGGCACATCCCTGCCCCAGATAGCTTAATCCAAGGCAAACAAGATGTGTTCCAGGAAAGGCAGAGGAGAAGTGACGTAAGCAGCTAATGTTGCGTTAATGAGGCTGTTGGTGCGTGTCAGGGACAGCATTCCCTAGAAGAGACTTTTTATCAGATTGGGCTGCCAATCTGATAAAGGCTTGACAGATCCAGGGAGATGGTCCCCTCTGGTGTGGACCAGAGACTGTCTCCATCCGTCCTGGTGTGCCTCGGGGACGTTGGTCTTGCAGTACTCATCAGGCAGACGCTTCTCCCTGGATGGAGCCTCTTCCCCACTGCTGCCATGTCCAGCCGCTCCGCAGAGCGGAGCTCAGCGAGTGACTCCTGCCTTTGCTCTGTGTAGCTGGGTCCTCCAGGGTGGCTTTCCCAGTATCCCAAAAGTACGGTTAGCTTGCAGTGTAGCATGTCTCACTTGCCTCAAGTCTCCAGGAGATGGAACTAAGTCGGGTTCCTGTAGCATAGCAGCCCATGGAGGGGTATATTTTGAAGCAGCTCACTCTCTTTTTAGATTAGGAGAATGCAATGGAAGTTACTATTTATTCTGCCTGAGCAACTGTTTTTTCCCTTCTTTTGACTTCCATTCTGGGGCTTATGACTTATTGATGAGTCTTTGGGCAAACAGCTTGAAATAGCTTCTTTGGCGCTCAAACGAGCAGTCCTACACTCCGGCTCTGAGCTCAGTCATGCGACTGGGGGAGCATGCGGACAGTGAATGAATTACATGTGCTTGTCTTCCACAGAGGGCCCTTCCAGCCTGTGGAAAAGCTGGATTCCCTCTGCATCCAGGTCATGAGGATGTGGTTGCAGCATTGCATTTGGGTCAGCTGTGGTAAAACCTACCTCCTGCTCTGAAGCAAATTTGGAAGTCTCTAGGAGGTGACGGTCCCGATCTGCCTCCATAACACCGGGGACTCTCTCAACGAGGCGTTCTCAAGTTGCTGCTTCCTTTGATCAGGAAGGAAGTGAAGTATTTGGGTTATTAAATCTCTGAAGGAATCAGAACACAGTTTGTTTCTTGTAGCATCTTCTGATAGAACAAAGCAAAGAGACAACATGCGAGGAAACCTCCAGCTACCTTATATTGAGACAGCGGAGCTTTCATTAGTGCCAGACTTAGTTGCTAATTTGCTAGCGCGCTCATTGCCATAGAAGTTGGCTGCCCTTTTACAATTGGGGAAGCTGCCATATGGAGTAATAGTATATTTCTCTGCAAAGAGTTGAATCATGATAGCAGATGCCAAGTTAAAAAGAGCACTCCTCTTACTTTTTTGACAGCAGTGGGTTTGATGGAGATCTGTCATTGCCCTGACAGCCAAGGCTCTGGTTTTGTTTGGTGAGTTCATGTAGAAATTATCCGTCTTGTAACATTCAGAAATCGTTTTGGTGACCTACTTAGGGAACAATTTATAGCATAATATAGGAGTAGAGAATACAAATGTTGCTGTATTCATTGAAGAACCAAAACACTCATCAAATTGAATTTGCTTAATGTGTTTTTTTCTGAGCTGGGGAACTTTGAAGTAGATGCAGGGCTGGTTTGAACCTGAGGACCTTATGTTCATCTCCTATGCTGGTGGGGGTTTTTTGTTTTAGTAACAAGAAAAATAAGTCCTGAAGTAACCAAACTGATAGCTTTCAACTTTTTGTCATGTTAATTAGAAACTTCAAAGACTAGTTGTACGTTCCTTAGGCAACTATTTCAGAAGTAATGAATTCAAGTCTTGTTCAGGTTATTTTTATTACCGTTTCTAATCTTTCACCCAGTACAGCTGGTTTAATCTTAACATTTGTAATCATGGAAAGAAACTAAAATATGGAAGACGTTAACAAAAAAAAAGTCATTTTTACAAGAAGATGAGGAAGACTGAAATATTTTCAGAGGCTTACTCGGGTAAAATATAACTATGGTTCCCAACTGGAAAGTCTTCCGTTTGCCAGTCACCCTGCATCTTGTGATAATGAATGGCAGGCATCTCCCTCCCATCCCAAACCAGTGATGATAATTTGACTGATAATCTGACCTGGTGACTCGGATTCAATACCCAGTCAAGCAAGCCAAAGTTAGACTGGGCACAGCACTGCAGAGCTGCACAGACTCCATTTCCACTCTGGTTCATCTTTTTCACTTCTTGCAGATTAAAAAGCCGCTGTCAGAATGGCTTTGGGGTATGCCTGTTGCGAAAGAGAATCTGACTTAGGGATTTGTGTGCTGCTAACTTCTGCTGGGGGACACTCTCACCGTGCCTTGTCAGTGTTTCAGAGGCTCCTGGCACTTGTGGGTGCTGTGGTCCCCCTGCTCAGAGCTGCCCCTGCAGAGCATAGCGCTCATAAGCGTTAACGAGCTCTTGCCCAAAGGTGTGTGAGAGGCTGTGTTGAGCTTCACAAGTATTTGATAGCTGTGGCTCGTTTGCCAGCCAGGGAGATGGCTCTAGGAGTTGTACAGACTTTGTTTGGGTCCTGTAGTTGCCTTTTCACAGTGAAAGCAGTGAGACCCCTCTGATGACGTGTAGGCTGTCAGGCTTGTACCTGGTGGAAGACATGGGGCCGATGGGGTATCTTTGCCACCGGGTGTATGAGACCTTGAGCCCTCAAAGAGGAAAATAGATTCCAAAATCAGGATTTGCACTGGTGAGGAATCTGCTTTCCAGATACTTCTTCAGCTTCAAGTCAAATTTGGAATAGGAGAATGCCTGGGATGAAAGCCTTCCTATGCTAAGGAGAACCACTGTTCCTAGTAAACGGCCTTCCAAGGGCTGGAAACGCTGTGAAATCGAAATATCTGATTTGTTCATTGGGGTACGTGTGAATTGCTCCCTTAACGCTGGAAATGGGTGAAGTGGAGCCAGCCTGCTGCAAGAGTTTCAGAGCTCGGGCCTGGCCTGTCATGTCACGAATACAGCAGTCTCTTCTGTGAGGCGGTAACCACTTGCAGGGGATGATACAATCAAAAATGAGCTGCAGGGACTCCCAGAGCAGCAGCGACTCTGCCTGAGCCCGGGGCATTGCCGTTCTCTTGGGACCCACATTCAAAATTGACAATCAGTGTCTTGCATTCCCCAGCGATACCTGCTGTCAGCTGCCAGGGCTGTTTGTTGCAGACACTGAGCGTGCAACTGAAAGTAGCAGAGCTTCAGTTTTCAAAAATGCCCGTAAAAGGACCCAGCGAGTATTGAAAGGGAAGGATCTGCCAGCTGCGTTTCTTCCTGAAAAGTGACACTTGGAAACACAGACCTCTCCCTTGCTGAGCAGTGTGAGGTGCAGAACATTTTTATTTCTTGCAATGAGTTTGGCAGAACATTTCTATAAAGGCAGATGAAAGTACAGCTTCTTCATTGAGAAAAGATCGGTCTTGCTAATGCACTACATCGTATTTGTCCTTCTGCACTCAGGTCTGCATCACCCGCGCTCCTCCGCTCTTCAGTGTCTCGCTTGCAATGCAGAACCGCTGGAGCTCTCATTCATCAGAAGTGTTAATGTATCTCGGGTCACAAATGCAGAGCTCTTGGTACTTAGAAACAGATTTCACACATTCAACTCCATAAAAACACGGCTGAGAATCAGTGTGAGCAGCAAGTCCAGCCAGCAGATGTTCTCCCCTCAGAGCCTGCTTGATAAATGGCACAATATCTGCCAATGTGGGAGCTGTGTTAAAATTACTGGACCAACCACCCCAGAACAGCCTTGGGTGGCTGGATGTGGAAGGTACTTTCTTAGGTTTGTTGCCTAGGTTATTTTTTAACAGCCTCTACTAGTGAGAGTCTTTTTCCAGCGGAGAACCCTCCTGGGAGCTCCCCGAATTAAGGACTCGGATCACAGCTTTCCGTCTGCAGCCGGTTCCTAGCTCGGCTGTGGAAGGCTGTTGGCTTGCCGATGAAGGGCAGGTCTGCCACATGGTACGGCACATTTGATAAAATGTACGTTTTGAACTTCCAAGTACAGCCAGGCACACACAAGAGCGTAACCCTCCCAGTAACTCGCTGTTCCCTGACCGTTGACGTCAGGCGGCGTGCCCGGAGCTGACAGCCGCAGCCGGGGCGCAGCACCCAGCCTCGCTGTCTGCGCACAGCTCCGCTGCCCCGGCTGGAGGCTTGTGCCTGTAGGTAGAGCATGCGGCTGTGGAGAGCCTGCAGGATCCCGAGAACCCTACCTGTCAAACAAAATGAAGTGAAGTTAGCTAGCAGTCCCTGGGGGCATCTGACAGCCAGAGCAGCAGACTGTCACAGAATAAACCATGACCTTGTGCCGGCAGAGGTAAAAAAGACTCTGCAGAGGAGAGTTCTTCTCGCCTTAACAGTTTGGCTGTTACCAGGCTCTAAAGCAAAACCCAACTTGAAGCAAATCCTTAATTTAGTGTAGGTGCTAATGGGATTCCAAGTGGGTATGTTGTGTACTTGCTGCTGATGGAAAGCATCTGTGTTGCTTTCAGACTTGACTTTGAAAGTCGGTTCTTATGCTCAAGTCTGGGATTTAAAGCATCAGAAACCTACACTGTTGAAGAAAATAACTTAGCATTGTTCTTACGAGGTACCTCTTCCCCAAAATACCGTGTGTTGGCTATCAGAGGGTTGTGCTGCAAGAAAAGACATCAGAAGGGTGCTCATGCTGCGAGGTGAGCAAATATGTTTCAGGGGTTATTTCTAGAGGTGCTGCTTCTTCTAGTTGGATCATGAACGAGACGTAAGTGATTGGGAACCCTGTTCCAATTTTTAGTGGGCTCTCACCTTTTCAGCAGCGAAGCATCACATGAAAATCTGGCACCTCTTGACTTTTATCCCTCAGAAGCTTTGTAGTCTGCTTGACTAAATTCACAAAGTAGTATTTTTTTTTTTTTCCTCCTTTCAAAAAGATCACAGATGGAAAGCCTTTTTTTATTCAAAACGCTTCTGTTTCAACTTTCAAATGTCTGAAGCCGAAGGTCTTGTTAAAGATTTAGTAGTTCATGTCCCGGTCAGCAGGTTAAAGCTGCAAAGCCACGGGCAAAGTTAGTCTGGACTGGAGGATTTATTGAAGGCAAGTGGAGGTTCCATTCAAGCGTGTTAAACCTGGAGAGACTTCACAGCTGCTGGTATCACTTTAGATGTCACTGGTTGTCTCAGGTCCATGTTCCCACCTAAGGAACACTGGACTCTTCTGGCAGGTGGCTGTTGTTAGCTACTCATTCTCTCAGGTGCTGCTGTGGCTCTGCTTTCTGCCTGTGTTTGCTTTCATAGGCTGTCAGGTGGCATTGGATGCTCCTGATGTGGCAGTGCAAAGGTTGAAGCGTGACCTTGGGAAGCTGTTACCATCTGGTAGGGCCTCTTAGCCTCCTCTTGGTGCAAGTTTCCCCATCCGGGTATCTGCAAGTGCCTTTTCATGGACCGGATCTTGGAGACCACAGCAGTAACAGCGCATGCCTGGCTGTCTGGGGGAAGTATGTGGTGTTGGAACGATGGAAGCGAGTCTTGAAAAGCTTACCAGTCTTGTCCCAGTGCTATAGGCTTAAGGACACTAGCTTTTTCCTTTCCTCTTTGCAGAAGTTATTTGTAACAGCTGGTTTCTGCATCATTACAGGTCCTTGCAAGGTGAGACGTGATGCCATTACTGAACCCAATGATGCAGTTCGGGAGGGAGGCTGGTGTGTGGCTTGCTTTCCTTTGCTGGGAAGAAATTGCACTTCAGAGCATCTTAATTGGGTAGCTCTCCAGAGTATAGCCAAAGCAGCTTACTCAGTATGTTTCTGCCGAGTTGAGAAGCAGGTCAGCAGATACCTTTTTATAGCATTCTTATAACTGCAGGGACAGGGTTAGCATATTAAACTGGAGTGCGCCTGTAGAACCATGACTGGAGAGAAGGCACTACTTTCCAGCCCCTCTTGTAAGAAACTGCTGTTGTATGGCAACAACAATTAGCTACAAAAGCTAAGTGATCTCTATTGTTCTAAGGCAAGGCAATTAATCATTAAATCAGAGTTGGAAGAGATCTTGGGTCATGCAGTGTAGTCCCTGCTATGCTTCGTTGTTTTGCTACAGTTCCTCTTATTGAGAGCATTGTCAAGGCTGATTTTAAATACTTCAAGCACTGGACCTTCTCTCTTCCTCAGGAGAATTTTGTGCTGCTTAATAATTCTCACTGTCAAGTTTACCCAGATGTTTAGCCTAAATTTTTCCTCTTCTTGCTCATCTCCATGACTTGAATCCAAGCATAGCATCTGGAATGGCTACACTGCTGTCCCTTCCCCTGCGCTCCCCTCCCAGATTTGGGGGTGCGTTTTTGGCTACTCATCCACTCTGTTCAATCACATTTTGCAGAGGTGAATCACTTAGGTCCATCCGCCAATCTGCTTTTGTTCCTTTGGCTTCGGTGCCTGTAGCTCGAACACTAGACACTCCAACTCCAGCAGTGGAAGCATGTGTCAGTTCCCCATTACAGAACACTGTTTCCTTTTTTTTTTTTTCTGGGTTGCACCATCATTTACATGGTTTTAGCGGGCTTTAAACTAATCCCTTCTTAAGCTGGTTTGCACTGTGGGAATTAAATATAAGCTGCTACCTTTAGTGATGGCTGAAAGTAGAAACCCCACAGGCTGTCACGTCTACCTTTCTGCTGTTGCTTGCACTTCGGAGACCTTCCCAATTGCTAGAAGAGTTCATTCGGAAGCTTGATCTCCTACCACTTGTCCTCTGTCTTTGCATGCATGTCTAATCAGCTGACTTGTGTTTGAATTACGTGGTTTATTCCCCTCCCTTGTCTATCCGCAGCTGTTTTTACCAACATTTGGGGGGTGTCTTTCTAAACCTGCCACTATGGGACAATAGATTTTCTCAGCAGCACACTAATGTATGTAATTATTAATGTGAATGGAGTTTGTCTTGGCATAAATCTTTGTAGCAGCAAATTAATTTCTTTGGCTCAGCATTTAGCATGGTCTGGTTTGCGTTTCAGCTGGGTGACAAATTGGAGAACTCCTGGGATTTTTTTCAAAGGAAGTAGGAGCTCAAACGGCTCCTGAAATTCAGGGCTCCCCACACGACCTCAATTCTAGGTCTCTTTTACAGGCTAAGTTTCCTTCGTTGCGAGCAGTGGCAGGTGTCTGCTGAACTGTACTCCCATGACAGGCTATCGCTATGCAGGATGATGTGAGGAGAGCGTGAGAGGCATAGAAATAAAGCCCAGAGCTACCTTTTTCTGTGCCATATTATGACAGTGCACTTTCTCAGACCTCCAGTGTGCTCCTGCTGTACCGTCAGCTCTCAGCCTGGGGAAAACTGAAAGTGAGATCGCTCTCTGTGTTAGCGGAGATTAGTTGGTAATGTGGCAAGCACGTGTGATAAAAGGCAATCCAGTGCATCTCCCTGGCTGGCCGAGTTTAATGACACTGAGAATTAAGTCTTCTGTCAAGTGATGTATTTTTTTTTTACCTGCCCTGATTGCTCTGTAGCAGGGCTTTCTTCTTCCAGGAATCGACATCCGCCACGTGTTCGCTATATGGCTTTCATAAAGGTAAAGGCAGGAGACTTGAGAGGTGCTGTAAGGACGGTGCAGGCAGTGGACCAGCTTCAGGCTTTCTAGAAAGTGTCCGGGCTGAGATGCGGCTAATCGAGGAGTCTGCGTGTTCAGACACGACTGAGAGCTGGGGGTGAAAATAAAGAATACACAGGGGTTTGGAGCTCACAAGAGTGAGATGGCAAAGAGGGGAGGGGGTGGAGAAGCTCGTGTGCAATATGACAGCCATGATAGCAGCTGTGTGCAGCCAAGAGATAGGAACGTACCTCGGAGGTGGAGGAAGTGAGGGGAGGGAGAGGCTGAACGCGAGCAAGGACGCTGGCTGTGACCCCGTCAGCGCAATCGCCTCTGAAGCAGCGTGGTGAAATGCTCACAGGAGAAGATTGAGCAGCTTTTAGTGAAAATGGAGCGAGCACAGAGGGGTGGGACTGATCCTTGTCTGAAACTACCCAGAAGCTCAGTAACATCCCTCCAGGTGGTCTCACGTTCCGAGCTGGGCTGTGCTCGGAGAGAGCGCTCCAGGGTGCGCGGGCAGGCGGTGAGACTGTGCAGTCTTGGGATCCCTTTGGGCTTCCAGCTGGTAGAGACGCTTTAACCCTCCTGTTTCTTCTGTAACAGGTGGCTGTGAAAAACAACATTGATGTCTTTTACTTCAGCTGCCTAATTCCTCTCAACGTGCTTTTCGTAGAGGATGGCAAAATGGGTGAGTGCTTGTAGGTGTGCGGTCAGCCTCCCCCAGCCAGCCCGTGCTTGCAGCGCCCAGCTGGGTGCAGTTGTCCCATGGCTGAGATTCACATGGGCTTGGCCACGATTTTCATGCCTGTGCGTCTCAGCAGCCTGAATTGATCTGCAGCGGTTTGGTAGCCTGTCCCTGTTGTCCTGCAACTATAGCAGTTACCAGAACTCAAATCTCTGCTCTGATTCTCCCTGCCAGGCAAGGGGTTGACCTGTTTTCTTTGAAGCTGTTTTTTGGGGTGGGGTTCTTTTGGGGGGGGGGGGGGTGTTGAGGGTTTGGGTCACTCGAATGGGTCTAGGATTTGTCCCCATACCACTTTCACTGTAACTCATGTATTCCTGGTCACCTTTATTAAATTGTTGTTCGAATTGGCTGGGAAGCTGCTTGAAAAGCCGCTTTCACTGATGTAATCCTAAATGTGTGGATCTCCTTCCTCCTTGTCAAATCCTGCCTGTTCTTGGTTTGTAAACAGCTCATATGGTCAAGACAGTCTCTGGTTTGGGAGTTCCAAAATCCATCAAAGCTTTGCTCCTTTTACAGTGAGACTGAAGTTTTTATAGGAGCAAATACTGGATCTGACCACAGCAGGGCAAAATGTGACCAAAAGATCTTTTGTGTCTCTACCTTGTATCATTCTATGGTGAATTAATTAATGCTTCGGTCCTGTGAGGATCCAGGAGTGCTGACTGTCTGTCTCGTTTCTAGAGCGCCAGGTCTTCCTTGCCACATGGAAAGATATTCCAAACGAAAACGAGCTTCAGTTCCAGATTAAAGACTGTCACTTGAATGCCGGTGAGTAACTTAATTCTGCCATGCTGAGAGCACTTGTGATGGGTGGTCACTACACATCACCTTATTAATAACATTGTCTATAGCGAACGGATAGATGGGTATTGCACTCATGAACAGGACAGGCTTGAATCCTAGGGCTTGTTTCAGTAAAAACTTTAGCTGGGTCCCCATGAAAGCACATCTAAAGTCCCAGATTTTAGATGTCACCTATCTGTTTCCTCCTTTCATTGTGGACTTCGTGTTCTTGTTTCTCTTACACTTTGTTTCTCTGCAAAGCTGCTCGTTTGAGTAGAGCTGAATAAGGTGTTGGGGCTGTTCAGCAATCCCGTTCTGCTACTGCGTGTGTCAGGCAAGGTGTTTCAGCCCTGACTTTAACCTACTGTGTAATCCTGGGCCAGTCACTTCGCCTTTCAGCATCTGCTTTCTTTCGGTTGTGAAAGGGTAGCCCTGCAAACCACTATAAAATATTTTGACATCTATGGAGGACAGGCCACATGAGAAGAGCTTGTCTGATGTTGTTAGCCGCTACATTGATTCGCTTTGATCATACTCTGTCCTGTTCAGCTCCGTGTTTAGCTGCCTAGTTGCCTCTGCGAGCATCCTACTTGTACGTGTGACCTTACTACTGCTGAAGGATGAGGGAGTGTAAAAAAAAGTGGAATGAGGCCAGCGTAGCAGCTTTGCTCCTGTTCGAGAGGTTCTGGATGGGAGCCAAGTGATTCTACCAAAAGCTGCTATGTTTCATAGAGGAAAAAAGTGTCCCTATTGATTACAAACCCTGTAACCTTTTCATTCTCTCGTGTCTGCTCTTACACAATGAACACCCTCTTGCTTCAATTGCAGACAGAAACCATGGGTCCCTTTGTACTCATAATTATTACTATTTTGGAATATAAAAGATGGAGCTCGCAAGAAGGGGGGTGGAAAATAGCAGCTGTTGGACCTTATGACTTGATTTCACTGTGGGGTTTCAAATGAGAACAACCTCTGTGCCTCCCCCAGTCCTCCCTCTGCTCCTGACCCAGCTTGGCATTGCCTCTCCCCCTGCGCTGCGGTGCTGCTGCCGATGATGCCTTCGGCCCCGGCCGTGCCCTGACCATGGCATCCAGAGCTGTTTGCATCTCTAACCAGAAAACGTCGGTAGCTTCTCATGTTTGGCGCTGGCTAGCGGAGGGTGTAGTTGGGAGGGAGAGAGGGAATGTGCGTGGCTGGGAAGATGAGCGCTGGTCATCCTGCAGACTGGCCCGTGCCCCCCTACTCCCTCCAGAAGAAAACGTTAGGAAATGTGGAGTAGTGCTCCCCGTTCAGGGAGGGTTTGCCAGCTCAAGACCAGACTGCTTGCCCGGGCCTGCCTGAATTGGTGAGATTTGGTGGAGAACATGTCGCTAGCTCGCAAGGAGAGCATAGGAACGCTGGGTGGTTTCTTTGCGGTAGTGTCTGCAGCCATTGCCAGGGCTCAGACAACAAGAGGCTTCTCTCGGTGCTTTAGCAAGAGCCCTGGACGCAGTGCCTCTCCCGAGCATGATCCGTCACTTGGGTTGCTCGGGGGTGTGCAGGATCTGCCAGCCTCTTTGACTTATGTACGGGAGAAAGTGGGTCATGTCTCATAAACAGATTTCAAACGCTTCCATCCGCTGAAGCTTCTGTTTTTGTATTTCCGCTGCCGACACCTCCTCCCACTTGCGACTGTACCGGCCGCTTCCTTCCTTGACCACCTGGGCTTCAGCACAGAGCAGGTCAATAGCTTGCAGGAGGGAAAACTAGGGAAATCTGGTGTGCTTGTCTTAGTCCGTTGTATTTTAACTACCAGTGCAACCCTGACTTGGTCTGCGGCTCACCTTGATTTCATCTAAGCGGTAACCTCCTCTAGTACAGACCATCCTAAGAGTATCAAACCTGTCTGTACAAGGATCAGCCAAGCCCCAGGCTCCATGGAGGGCTGGGCTTCCAGCATCCTCGGGGATGGAGACTTCTCGTAGCGTGGCAAGTGGCTGGTGGTGCATGCCAGGGCAGAGGCAGAATAACCTGGGTGAGCTCTGATGACAGCTGAATCCATCTTGCTGCTAGTTTATACCAGAGCCAAGGTGTGTGTCTGGCCGCGTGCCGCAGTAGGGCGATAGTCGTTCAAGATTCACAGTCTTGATCATTTAAATCCAGTGAAAATAGCCTTGTTTTAAGACACCTCCTTTCTTTCAAGAATAGCAACTCTGGGTATAAAATCTTTAGGAACTTGATCCTTGTGGAGGAAAGACTGTTTCATATTCAAAAGACTCTCCTGGAGGAGATGCCTAAGCAGAATAAAGCTCTCGACCTTGGCTGTCGGCGGTTCTATTGTTCACCATTGAAATACCACTGTGTGCAGCTCTCGTATCGCGGCATAAAATGAGGTACGCAACGGCTGCCGTGGCAGAGCTGTGCAGAGCAAAGCCTGCAGGTTTCAATGGCTCCGAACTAAAACTTAGGAGGTGCTGGGGTTTTGCAGCCCTTGGGTACAGATGAAAAGCTTCTAAGCGCCGCCAGCTCCGCAGAGGTGTGCAGCCGCCGTGTGAATCCTTATCCCTCCTCCCGCATCCACTCGGGTAAGTAATTCATGCTTAGCGTGAGCCCACCCACTTGGTGGCGAGTTGTCGTCGTTGAGGCTCGGGGATGCATCGCACCATTCATGCTTCGGTCTAACCGATTCCAGCCCAGTGATGCGGATTTCGCCGTGAGCTAAAAATATACCTCTGCTCCCAGCTGACGTGCCCTAATCGCAGCACCACCAGCCACTTCAATAGCGCTGCGCAGCTGCAGCAGGCGTCGGACAGATGGAGCAGAGCGCGTCGAACGGCTGCTGCTGGGCAGAGGGTTGATCAGAAGTGCGGTCCCTGTGCCCTCGGTGCCTGGCTTTTCTTCTGCTAGCTGTAAAGAGCCTTTGCTTTCCTCACCGCTCGCATCTGTGGCTGTTCCTGCACCGCGTGAGAAGTGGGGCTGAAGTTGCGTGCAGACGTGCAGGAGGCCCTGCTGAGCAGCTAAACAGGGGATGCTGATTTTCTTCAATGGAGAAACTGAAATTTGAATTTCTTTGTCTTTAAATCAAAGTGAAATGGGCTTGGAAAAGGGGGATTTTTAGAGGGCTGGGATTTTATCTGTCAAGAAAGCAGCTTGTGCATTCCTTGTACATCCAGGGCTGTCTGTTACTGTGCAACAGTCACCTTACAGCACCTCCTGTGTAAACTGCTGGCTTTTCCCCAGGTTCTTTCTTTTGTTCCCTTAAACAAAAAGGAGATAAACACAGTCCATCGGTGGAGATGCTCCTGTGTGAGTCTGCACTCCCAGGTCTTTGTGGGGAAAAGATCCATCCTGTGCCCACCAGGCGAGCCAAATAGGATTGACTCGAGCTTTGATGGTTTGCAACAGGGATGGCAGCAAAAGCTCCCGTTCCTGGCAGCTCGCTCCGTAACAGGGCGCAGAACAGCCAGAAAATCTTGGCTGCTGCAGGTAGCCCACGGCACTGCAAGCTGAAACCTGGGATAAGGTGCCAGGCTGCCGGGTGAGGAGCAGGTACCCTTAAGTGGTAGAGCTTGCCGCTCCGATCCCTGTCTCCAGGGTCTTTGTTTCCAAAAAAAAGCAATTCCTGGACCCTTGAAGGTATTCCCGTAGTTGCCAGTGACTCAGATGAGTGCTTAATTCTGGAAGAGGGATTTGGGGCTCAGGTTCCCAGCGGTGAGAGCTGGCGCTGGCCTGAGGCTGTTCGTTAGGGCTGGAGCCCTATGGCCGTGGAGGAACGAGTCTGTCTGGACTTGTATCGTGCGGCCGAGGTGTACTTATGATGTACTGCGTGTCTTGAATTCATTAGAGCTGTTGCGTGCATCTGCCTCTTAGGGAGAGGTTATGACAGTGCTATGGAGGAAACCGTATGCGGAAATACAACTTGTAATGAAAACACAAGGTCACGGTTATACCTCAGCATTCTCATCTCTTATGAATCCAGTGCTAAATTAATTGATTTGGGGCTTTTTAATGAAAATATAAGAATCTAATGCATGAAGATAGATTCATAGACTCTTATAGCTCAAATAATCCGGGTGCTGCTGGTACAACTATGTCAACTGAGGTTTCCCCTGCAACTGAGCATGCGCTAAAGCTCAGTTTGCTTTGTTTACACTGTTTTTTCAACATGCAAAGTTTGATTAAATTTTAAAGGACCGCTACATTAAGCTAAGATATGCAAATCAGATTAGCTAAATGTTTTTCTTTTTTTAAATTCTGCTTACCCAAACCCACAGAGTGAAAGAGGACAAGCTGACTTGCGCATGGAGATTGAATGCCATTAAACAGGAGGCAATTAGTTGCTGTGCTGTTCAGTGGTTCTGGGAGCTTTGGTTTTGCTTGCTTATTGCTGGTGCACAATTTGGTGTGAAACAACAGCTTTAGTGTTTGGAGTTGAATATGGCTTTATTGGTATGCAGTGGCCACTTTATTTTGGGGTGAGTTTTCCCCCCCCACCCCAAGTAATTTGCTAATGCCATAACAAAGAGAAATTGGATTTTGTTGCTGGAACAACCTGGGACACAATCATATGCAAGCTTCCCTGGTATGGTTTTTTTTTGTATGTGCAAATCTAGTGTCCTGATCACTTAATAAATTATAGAACTCACGCATATTACGTATCTTGGAAATGAATGTACTGTCATAATATTGACTAAAGTGCCTCCCCACTGGATCCAAGTCTGCAGATGCGTTTGGTATTTGAATGCAGTTCTTGGCTGGATGCTCAGAACCATTCAGGTGTTACTAGAAACGGCTTGGGGATGTTTTCAGCTACCACAGCACAAAATGCAGGGATTAAATTTTACTTCCTGATGTGCAGTGCTCATTGCAAAATGCTGCAAAGGTCCAAGTCCAAAGAAGGTATGTTGTCAATGTAGATTCTGAGTTGAGCACATCCTTTGTGAAAACTCCCGTTGTTGCCAATTGGCTCATCCTGGCTGTTTGAGTTTGGAAGTGAAATTCTTAACCTGCATGGGTAGAAGATTTAAGCATGTCCTTTGCTCTACCTAGAAGGAAAGTGTTGTTGAAAATAATTTAATTACTTCAGTGCAAGGGAGGAGACCTTATCCAGCTGTTCTGCCCGGTGTGCTGGGCTTTCCAGGTGTGCTGTTTAGTTGTTGGACTGAGGTAGGATAAAGAACTTTGAGAAAACAAAAGACAAGGAAGCAAACAAAATACCCCTGAAAGATGGACTGATGCCAGAGGCTTCCCTGGTATTGACGATGGGGAAATCTTTCTGAATCCTTACGTTGTGCTTCAAGAGGGTTTTGAGAATAAGCATTGACCCGAAGGAAGCAGCCCCGCAGAAAGTTGCTTAGCGAGGTCAGATGTAGGCTGTGCCATCTTGCAGAACGACTTTGCGGCTCTGGTTTGCGGAGACACCAGACCCCGTGTGTGCAGGGAGGTGCGTCCCCAGGCAGCGTGGCTCAGTCCTCCTCCTGCCTTTGCCGGGCACTAACCGGGGCTCCGGTGGGTGCTGCGCTCTCGCTGGCAAACCAGCAGCCCAGTTCGGGGCTGGGCTCCCAGCAAATACCTGCCTTTTTTAATTTATTTTTTTTTAAAAAAAGGCTGTGCTGTCACATGGCATTAGCGGTCCTGCCTTCAGCCAGGCACAGCCTGGCACCGTTGCTTAGCAACTCTGCCCGATCTCCAAAATCCAAAAATCCTGACACTCGGGAGCACAAGAGGGATGGGAGCCCCCGCTCGGGGGGAGAGGGGGTAGGCTCTTGTGGGACCCCAAATCATGCAGAGGGAGGAGGCAGGAGGAGATGGGCACGCCGAGCATCAGCGCTCCAGCCTGCTCGCATTGCTCCGGGTGTCTGGCTGAGACAGGGTATGTTTTGTAGGGTTTCTTGCACTCCTCAGGGGTAACTGAGGTCAGGCAGGGAGGTGGAAGACAGGCTTTCCTCGGAGTTTGCTCTGCCTCAGTTTCCCTCCCTCTACCCCCCTATGAGCACATCCCTGCATGGAAATCTGCTCCCCGGCAGAGGCAGCGGCTGTTTAAATTGCAAGAGGTGCCGTCCCACGGCTGAAGGCTTTGGCGTAAGAGCAGCTGCTGTGCGGCCCCATCTCGCCCGCTGTGTCCCCAGAGCGCGGCTCCCCGGGCAGCAGGAGCGCTCGCCTCCTCTGCCGTCACCCCGCGTGATGGGGCAGCAGCCCCACAGCTGCCAAAATTACAGCTTCCCACTTGCAGCCTTGCTTCCGACCCTGCAACCACACTCCCTGGGGAATGCCTTTGCTCTGACAGCATCCCCCGGCGGAGGGGGAGACTGCTCCCGGCAGGAGTCGAGATTTGCTGGAGCAAGACTTGAACCCTCGCCAGCAATTCCACTTCCAGGTTACATGTCCAGAGGGGCTTCAGACCAGTGGGGTTTAACCACAGCCTGTTAAAATTGGACAAACAAAATCACGTTTAATACCAACATCCCTTGCAAACAACAACGAGCTCTCTGAGCCGGCGCTTGCGTTGAACACCGTGCTTTCACAAAGCCCCAGCGGCTGCTCTCGCTGGCTGGAGGGGCATCGGAGACGGGAGTTTGGGCTTCGTCCCTAGTGGGTGATGTCCCCCCCAGAGCAAGTTTCTCCCAGCTGCGCTCCCTGCGATCAGGGGACTGCTCTGCATTGCCCATTTCCCTCATCTGGATGAGTTTGTTGTATAGAGGAGGAGTAGAGGTGGGAGGAGGAGACAGAGGGTTTTTAAGCAAAGGATCTCATTAGTTACTTATATCTGCCAGTTTCCATAGTAACTGGGGAAGAGAGGAAACCTAAATCGGAGTGTGCCTGGGTAGCTGGATGCCCGAACCCTCCTCAACCTGCACGCAGCCGCTCTGAAGCCTGGGGAGCGCAGGGGTTCAGCCCGGCCGCAGGCGAAGGGTCCAGGCTGCCCACGGAGCTGCCCCGCAGCTCTGCTTATCAACGCTGCCCTGGGGAGAGGCAGCGGATCCCGGTCTCCGCATCAGCGTGTGCATTTCTGGGGCCCTTTCTTTCCTGCTTCTGCCATTCCCTGGTGCATGAACAGACTCCGCTGTCCCCTCTCTGATCCCTCCGTATACCAGCACAGGCCTGTGTCCATTCTCAAATCCGGCACTGATGCTGGTGGATCTCAGTGTTTGTAGGTGCAGGGGTGGATTAGAGCTGCACGGTCACTTTGTGCTGCTTCTCTGCTGCTGTCCTGCTCCTCACACTCCTTGAAATGGATCCCATGTTCCCAGTCTCTTTGGCTTTCAGTGCAAATTGGTATACGGCCACTTCTCTCCCATGCTTTCTGTCGGAGGTGCCCAGCCTGCTGATAATGGCCCAGCATAGATGGGGCTGTTCCACCCTGGCCCAGCAGGGAGCTTGAAGGAGTTAAATTTCTCCTGTTGGGCACCAGGAATGGGAATTTGCCAGTGATGCTTATCGGGTGTGGAGTCCTCTTCCCTGAGCCTTCCACCCAAAGTGTGAATGTGCCCCTTTTACTGACGTCCGAAGACTGAGGTTTGCCCAGCTCTATGCTGTGCTGAGAAACCCCTTGGCATCCAAAGGCTGCTGGTTTGGGTCTGTGTGTTCTGCATATTTCCCTCTGTTCTTGTTTCTTTGAAAGGTCCCTTAGAAGTTACAAGTGTCACGGTTACATCCGTACGGGTCTCCAGGTGAAATCGCGCATCTTCTGCGAGTGCTGAGGTCATACAGTGTGTTAAATCTGTGTCACAGCCCTATGATGTCTAGAGACAGATGTCTGTGGGTTTTTACCCTTTCAAGTGATTGCTTAAGGGAAAAAAAAAAAGTATTTTTACTACCTTGTGGGACATTGGTTTGACCAGAAGTCAAACTGTCTCTGTTCATGAGAGGGGGACAAAGCAGGAGGGAACTGTCATGGTTGGGATGGGACCTGAGAACCAGGACCCAAGCGAGCCTCAGGCAGGGATCTTTGTTCTTTGCAGTCATCTTCTGACTTTTGGCTGCTGCCAGGTTAACGTGCCTGGGGTTTGTTGGGAGTTATAGATAGGACAGAGTTCTCTTACCCTCTGAGCTGCAGACTCTCGCCTTGATAAAGGCGGTAAGTCCTGAGTGACCCAGAGCAGTGAGCAGTAAGTGAAAGCCCTGCGAGGTGGGCGAATACTTCACAAGGGATCACAATCTGAAAAGAATGAGGTGGGTCCATGGAAGCAAACTGGAATTTTCTTTCCTCCTTGTGTCATGTCTGCTTCTGTCCCCAGGGAAAACTCTGGGACAGAAGTCAGCACTTCCACCTGCACTTGCATCCTGAGAGTGCTCCTCTGGGCTCTCCCGTCTCTGCAGATGATGAATCTGAATTAACAGATGTGTTTTTCTTCCTTCTCTCTGAAGACACTGTCTCCAGCAAACTGCAGAACAACAATGTCTACACCATTGCCAAGAGGAACGTGGAGGGCCAGGACATGCTCTACCAGTCTCTGAAACTCACCAATGGCATCTGGATCTTGGCCGAGCTTCGCATTCAGCCGGGGAACCCGAACTACACGGTGAGGTGTCGGACCGCGGAGGGCACGTGGCGCGGGCTGGGATCCTTCTAACTCCCCATGCCCATGGAGCCGTTTCTCCCTGCTTTGGCTAACGTGCTTGTTTTGGGGGAGATCCTGTTAATTTGAGGGGTTAGGAATACCCACTGAACTGGAAAAAAAAAAAGTGAGAAACAACAGAATTACAGTGCTCTGTCACCAGTGAGCTGGGATAATGCCCACTCAGCAATGAGCAGTTACTTGCCAAGGTTACCCAGAGATAAAGCCAAGAGACATTAGCGAGAAAGCACTGCCAGAATGCCCTTCCCCCTCTCATAAACAAGGACAAATTTATGCCCTGCCGCGTTCCTGCAGCGGAGACCGGCTGTCTGGATGTCAGAGCCTCTTTGGCCTTGCGCTGGCATCAGCCTGTGGCTGGTGGGAGGGTGCGGTCTGTCCCGCAGCGTGCACCCGTGCAGCTCTTCCCTTTGCCTTTGCTCCCCTTCTGAGGACCTCTGTGTCTGAGCATCCTCATATTAGAGGATTTATCTCCTTTTGGAAGCTGTTCTGGGAATTTCAAGAGAAATCCGTGGTCTGAGGACCTGGGGAGTGAAAGCGAGCGTTGGAAGGTGATTTAAAATGTTTGCACGAGGATCGATGCCACAAGCCTGGTCTCAGCCTGGTCCTCGCTTTAGAAAGGGGTGAAAGCCAAGCTTGTGTCCGTCAGGACTGAGCAGCAAATCATTAGAAGCCCCCAGGCTATAGTGCTGTGATTTACCACATGAGGGCAAGCAAGTCCCTTGTCTCGGGGTTTGGGGCAATGTCCCCTTCCTTCATGCCTGCAGAGGCACCTACATTTGTTAAGGATTTGGGGAACCCCGTGGTGGGAGCTTGCTTTCTTGTACCTCCTGCTGCTTGCAGCAGGCTCTGAAAAGGCAGTTCGGTGTTGGTGACAAAGAAAGCAGTACCCAGGAGAAATATTCTGCGTGACTGTCATCAGCAACGTCCGTGATCTGTCCAACCCGTGCTGTAGGTCAGACGTTTCCAGTTGCCTGCGTGGAGATGGTAGAAAGCTCCTGCCTTCCTTTGCAGCACCACTAACCTCACCTCTCCTCCCTCTCTGCAGCTCTCCCTGAAATGCCGAGCTCCTGAAGTGTCCCAG
Source organism: Pluvialis apricaria (assembly GCA_017639485.1). Taxonomy (NCBI): domain Eukaryota; kingdom Metazoa; phylum Chordata; class Aves; order Charadriiformes; family Charadriidae; genus Pluvialis; species Pluvialis apricaria. Next base: position 7,736,488 of record CM030024.1, read on the forward strand.
TACATCTACCAGGCCTACGATGCCATCTTGAAAAACTAACAGGAGATCAGCCTGTGCCTCGCCCTGCAGAAGGAGGGGGGAGAAAGGGGTCCCCAGACACTCCTTCACCACTGGCACGGGGAAAAGCACTCTTAACTGGAAGCAGCTGTATTCATGTGTAGGATTTCAGTCAAAGGCACTGATTAAACAAGGTAGCAATTAGTATCCACGTGCTAATGATGATAGGGAACAAACCCCTTTGATATTTTTAGCGTCCATGGAGTTTGTAACCACTGCTTCGACTACTCCCACGTCCCCCTTGCCCCTCACTCGTTGTCCGTTCTCGTGGGCTTCTCCATTTTGTGCCAATGTTCAGTGTTTTCTAAATGGCTTTAGGCGTAGTTACGATTTTGTAAAATACCGCTCATTGGAAAAAAAAAAAAAAAGAACAAGCGAAAACCACACGTCGGCTCATTAAAACAAGGCAAAAGTGTCGAAAACATAACACTGCACTTTATTTTATATTTTTATACATTTTTTTGAGTTTTTCTATTGTAATTGGCTTAAAGGGAAGGTGACTCCAAGGAAGCATTGGGAGCCCTGCAGGGACGTCGGGCTCTAGCAGGGTGAGCACAGCCTCGGGGAACTAGGAACAGAGCCATCAGTTTGGTCCGTGGAGGCGGATGGAGCCCTAAAGAGGGGGTTTTTTTTATTACACTTGTGCTGGCAGACTCAGCGCTGCTTTTGATGGTGTGTTTTCACTCCAGCCATCTCCCTGGCTCATTAGCTGCTGATTTGAGAAGTGAGGCTGCTTTTGTGTGGGGAGGAGCTGCAGACCTAGATTGATAACAGGACAGCGGTAAATGAAATGAAGGAAAGGAGCCCGCTTTTAGAGTGAAAGGGTCTTGCCAGAGCTCCAGGTATGGTCTCTGCATCCCTCACCCATCCGCAGCCCCTCTTCTTCTTGTACTTTCTGTGCCTGCTATGGCCAAACTGCCTTCTCGGCCATCCCCTGAGCTGTGCCACCTTCACCCAGCGCTGCGCTAACCCCAGCAGTCCCCCAGGCTCGCGGTGGTAAATCCGAACGTGGCAGTGCTGCTTCCCCGCCGGGGCTGCAGGTGTCAGCCGTGCCCCCGCGGAGAAGGGCCACTGCTGGCAGTGTCCTGGGGTGCCACGGGGAGTGGAGCAGCTCTCCCTCTTCCCATACTGTCCCCCAAAACCCAGGCTGTGGCGTGATGGGAGATGGTTTGGGCTTGGCGGTGTTGGCACCCTGCCTGCCCTGGGGGCTTCGGGTCCCGGCTGGGTTGGGGTCGAGCAGATCGTGGAAGCGTTTCTTCCATTTGCAGCTTGGCTCTGTGTGCCCAGAGGCACATGGTAACAAGGGCCAGTTGGGTTCCTGCCCTCACCCCCCGTCCCGAGCAGCCCCATGCCCTTGGCCCCTCTTTTCCGACCTGTCCTTAGGGACAGGGCTGCTTCCCTTTCCAGTCCATGGCTGTGGACTCGCCACATCGCAACCACTAAGTGCTGCGGCAACAGCAGTGAAGGCAAAGCCTCTTGCATGTCCGTGCTCCATCCATAGCTTGTCCTGCTTAAACCAAGCCACTAACCAGAACGGCTTCACCCTCCCAAGCATGCTTTGACGCCATCTCCTCCCCAGCGAGCAAAGCTCTTACGCTTAGCAACCCCCATGTTGTCTTTTTAGATGCCACATTTAAAGTCAATAAATGTTTTACGGTGGGAGATGGTTCATCAGGGCTTTGGCGCTGTCTGCAACCCAGAAGCCAGTGCTGGGAAAAGGTCACAGTGCCCTGGAAGAGACTCCAGCAGGGCACGGGAGCCGCCGGGCCCCGAGGAAGGTGGTGTCCCCTGTGTAGGAACCCCTGTGCTCTGGCTGGGGGGGAAAAAAAAAACTGGGGCAGAGCTGTAGCAATCCAGCCCTTGAGCCCTGCCCACACGTGCTGGGAGGCGGTTTGCTCCAAGCGCTGTTGGGGCACTGCAAAAATCATTAATAGAGCAATTAAGGAAGCACCAGTGGCACTGAGCGTGATGCTGTGTGGGGGCAGGGAGGAGATATGGTAGAGGGTCAGGAACAAACACTTAAGCCTCCTCCACTACACAGCCAGTGTGGCTTTGATGCGGGGAGGGGATGCTGAGCACCCCCTTCTCTTACCACGTTTCTTCCCAGCTCTTTGGGTGCGGGGGTGTCTCTGCGCCGCGGGGCAGAGCCTGGCCTCGGGCGGTGGCGTTTCGCCCTCCTCTCCTGCCGCGCCGCTCGTTCGAGTGTTCGCCGCGTAGTTGTGTTGCTCTTCAGGCTTTACCTGCCGTCCGTGTCAATAAACTCATTTCCACGACGCTGTGGCTGTGTGGTGTGGCTCTGTGGGACTGGGGCGAGCATCCTGTTCCCCTGCTTTCGCCCTGTCTGCCAGAGCAGGCAAGGCTGAAGGCTGGATTTGGTGGGATGGAGGCAGCTTGCTCACCGGGAGCCCTTTGTCCTTTTCTTTTTACCAGCCACTTTTCTACAGCGGAGACCCCCCCAAAATTGGGGTTTGCACGGCGAGGAGGTAGCGAGCATCCTCGGTCCTCTGCCTGGGGCTGCTGCTCTGTTCTCATCTCGAAGGGCAGCGGGAAAAGATCTCTGGCTCGCAGGGGGCAGTGGCACCCCGGCACCGACAGCCTCTGATGAGTGGCGGGAGGAAGATGGATGTACCCATTTAGCTCTTTCTGGGCCCCAGGTGGGCTTTGCGAAACGCGACCTGCTTTTCCCTGCGAGGAAATGATAAAATCGTGTGAGTCAGCGATGCATTCGGATTGCTCTGGGCCAGTGCTGGGATCTTCAAGAGGGCTTTGCCCTCACTGGTCCTGTCTCAGGTGGGATGGGTTGGGCTGCAAAACCTCTGTACTGGGCCAAAGCCAAGCTCAGGCAGCCCCAAACTCAGCCCTTGAAGTGACCGGGAGTGCAACAACCCAAGAAGGGGGTGTGAGCGGTGCTGCGCTCCAGCAGAGCGACTCTCTCCCTCGCCCTTGGCCAGCCTCGGCGTAGCGGCACGTGGACATCAGGTCACTTCCACCCTCCCAGGACCTGAGGTGGTAGGTACCGAATCGGCCCGTGGTGCCCTGCACAGGGGTGGTTTGGGGTTAGAAGCTGGTGTGTGCGTCTGGTAGCAACGGTGACAGGCTGCTTTGGGGGTCACTGGTGGTGCTGTCGTGTCCCTTCACGCATCCCTGATGTGCCTGGCGTGGGCAGCGTGCCCAGCCACTGGGGATGGGATGGGATGGGATGGGATGGGATGGTTCCCTGCTGTGGGTCTGCTCCTGTGGTGGTTGCTGGAGCTGAGCTTGGAGCAGCGTTTGGCCCACCAGGAGCAAAAGCTGCTGCAAGATGCTGGTCTTGAAATCGGTCTTTCCTGCCGCTCGGGATTTGCAGGCACGCTGGTGCCCCGCAAACGGGGACACGCCAACCCTGGGGCCAGGCTGTACTTTGCAAACTGGGTTTGTTTCATTAGCATCGTTAGCCTCCAGCGCTGGGAGCTCAGGGGACGCAGGTGATGCTCCCGGGGCTGGCAGCCGCCCCGCGGGTGGCTGGTCCCCACAGCCTCCCCTGTTCCCAAGGCTCACGCTCCGCGCGGGGACCTCCCGAGTTGCTCCTTGCTGCTCTGGCTGGAGATGGGGCTGGGTCCCCAAAATCCCTGCTGCTCCTGCCAGCCTCGCACACATCCTGTTCCACGCCAGCGCCTGTCCTAAGGGGTGACAGCGGGTCCCCGGGCCCGTGATGTGGCATGGGGAGAGGCAGGGACTCGCCCAAGGAGTTTGGAGGCTGTGGCGGAGGCGGGGGCTGCCCGCAGCCCCCCGAGGCATCAGCTCTGCCTGTCCCCCGCTGCTGCCTGCGTGCCAGGACACGGGAGCTCTTTGACGGATGATTTTAGGTTTGTGTCAGTCGCCTGTCGCTGAGGCTGGGATAAGCCTCCCAGCCAGTGGGGACGTGCCAGGATCCAGCCCCGCTCCCCCCCCCCCCCCCCCCCCCCCCCCCCCGCCTCCCTCGTATATTAAATTTCACAAATAAAACTGCGAGTGAAGAGCATCTCGGAGGGAACTGCTAAAAATAGCCCCGAGGCTGGAGCCTGAATTGTGCAGGCGAGTTCATGTGCAGCCGCGATCCCTGCCCTCTCCCAGAAACATCTCGGGGCTCAGGGCTGCTTTACGGCGCCGCGGGGAAGGGGAGCTGGGGGGCTGCGGGGGCCGAGCAGCATCTAGGGCTGGCAGTAACCCCCAGGGACACCTAAAGATTTCCCGAGCTGCGAGCATCAAGCAGCTCTGCAGGAAAATAAGCCCCAAAGCTCTGAAAGCCTGGGTGTAGTGTGAGACAGGGAAAAGGGGCTCTGACTCCCCTCGCCTGGCGCTCATCTCAGCCCCAGCCTTGGTGCAGCGTTTTGCCAGCTGCCCTCGCCCCTGCTGAGCTTTGGGGCTTGTCTGCCATCCCCTTTCCCCCCAGCAAGGATACAGCAATGTGTTTCCACTTGTACCCCCTCCTCATCCTGGACAGGAGCCCCTGGAGATGATGCTTTTCCCAGCAAAAGGTGCCAACAAGGCTGTGGGGAGCCCAGCCATGCTGTGGCCGCTGTTTGGGCTCAGCAAAGCCTGTGCGATCACCGCCAGCCCCACGGGGACACCTCGGTGCTCGCCGGTGTCGCGGTGAGCTGGAGCGGGGCTCGGGGTCATTTCGAGGAGCAGAGAGGTGCAGGGAGTCCAGCAGCAGTGTGTCACGGGGGCCTGGACCACGGTCCCTGGAGGTGCCACCAAGCATCTTCCTCGCCATCCTGCATGCGGGTAAACGCTCGGTGTGGGGTGTCCCAAAAAGATGCTGCAACAGAAGCGTCCCTCCCTTGGTAGAGTCTGGCACCACCCCAAAACTGAGAGCAGCCCCCCGGTGACTGCGGGCACAGAGGAACCCCCAGCCCTGCCAGCTGGACCGCGGGCTCGCACAGCGCGGAGGCGAAGGGATGTGCCCGAGAGCACAGCGAGCAGCAGTGTCGGAGGAGGGAAAGGCTCCCTGGAGGGGTCCTACCCTCCTCCCCCCCAAAGGGGTCTGGCCCCAGGGGGGTCCCACAGGGTGGGCATGAGGGCACAGATGCTGCTGGGCGCCGGGGAGGGAAGGGGTGACGGTGTTGCATCCAGCACACTGCAGGGAGGGTCTTTTCCCATCGGCACCTCCCCAAAGCCCCGGGAAAAGCCCGTGTCCCTCTTGGCTTCCTGCGATTCGGTCTGGGCATTCCCTGCCGCCTTTCCCAAGGCGCTGCCTCCTTCCCTGCCTGGGCACTGCCTGCATCCCTCCCCGGGCATCCCACCGCATCCCTCCCCGGGCACTGCCTGCATCCCTCCCCGGGCATCCCACCGCATCCCCGCCTGGGCAGAGCATCCTTCCCTCCCCGGGCACTGCCTGCATCATTCCCGGGCATCACTGCCCTGCATCCCCGCCTGAGCAATTCCCTCCCTCCCTCCCTCCCCAGGCACTGCCTGCCTCCCCGCCTGGGCATTCCCCGCATCCCTCCCCGGGCACTGCCTCCATCCCCCCCCCCCCGCCGCCTCCCCTCCCCGGGGCGCTGCCCGCCTCCCCGCCTGAGCAGTGCCTGCCTGCAGCCCCGGCCACCGCCTGTCCCCCCCTCCCCGTGCCCCAGCCGGGCTTGGCGACCCAGCACCGGCCGCTCCTCGCCCCCTCCATCCCTCCGCCGCCGCCCCGACCCCTCGGTAGCGCCGCGCCGGGCGGGGGCCGGGCCGGGCCGGGGCTCTGCAGCGGGGCCGCCCGCCCCGCACCGGGTTCGCCGCATGGCTCCGCCGCCCGCCGGGGCGCCGCCGGCCCGGGCCGCCGTTGCAAGGTAGGGCTGCCCCGGCGGGAAACCGGGGACGGGGGACCGGGGGCAAAGTTGCCGCCGGGCAGGGCCGGGGTTGGGGGGGACCGGGGGCAGCGGGGCTGGAGGAGGTGGGGAGGGGGTCCCCAGCGAAAGTTGAGCGCCGGTACTCCCCGCTCAACCGCCCCGCCGGCCTGGAGGGGGGTGCGTGTCCCCGTTCCCCCCCCATCCCGGCACCCCCGAACCTCCCCCAGCCCCTGAACCCCCCCCCCCCCGCCGCGGGCCGGTGCCGGGGGATGCTGCGCTGCCCGCCGCGGTGAGAGCATCCCCCCGGGAGGGTCGGGGCGGGATGCGGGATGCGGGGGTACTGCCGCGGGGGGGGGGTCGGGGCTTGTTCCTCCGGCTGCCCCCGGTGTCGCGGGGTGGCGGCGGGGGTGGCCAAGGTCGCGCCGGGGACCGGGGCATCCTTCCCCGGGAGCAGCCTGCGAGCCTCCGCCCGGCCCTGAGCTCGGCCTTGTGCTGAGACACCCCCCCACACCCCCCCGGGGGCTGGTCCCCGCTCTGCCACCCCACCGTGGGGCCACCCTGGCTGCGTCCCCGCTCGGCGCCTCAGTTTCCCACGGTGGCACGCTGGCGTGAGGTGCTCGTGGGGCCGGGAGCCGTCAGGTTGGCCTCTGGTGCTTTCAGGGTGTCAGCCCGTTTTCTGGGGCCCGTGAGCCGGTTTCCCCCATGCATGGTCCCTGTGAGCCGGATCGGAGGGGGGGGACAGGGCTTTTTGGGGTGACACGGCAGGGCTCAGCCCGCTCCGCAGTTCAGGGCAGCCCTGCGGGTGCTGCGTCTCCGGCTGTGTCGCTCCATCCCCCCCTCTGGCCCCGCAGAGGAGCTGGGGTTGCTTCCCACGAGGAGGAAGGGTTTGTGGGGACGGGATTGTCCCTGCAGAAGAGTGGCCCCCGGGACTTGCGATGACAGTGCTTGCTGCTGGCGGAGAAAGGCCGCGGCAGGGCTGGGGGTGGGGGTGTCCTCCAGCCCCCCCATTTCCCTGCATGGGGCATATGGATACGGTCCCGCTGCCGGGGCTGGGGTGAGTGGGTCCCCAAGGGCAGTCAGCACCCCAGGGGACAGTCCCAGCAGCACAGTGTGCAATGTCCCCCAGCCCTGGGCACAAACCCGCCCTGCTGCCCTCGGGGCTGGATCAGGCCCTGCTGGAGGCCCCCAGCCCTGGTGTGAGGAGGATGAGGATGGTGTGAGCCATGGCCCAGCCTGGGAGACCGCGGGAAACCCAGCCTTCCCAGCACCCAGCAGCAGGGACCTCCATGGCCCAGCTCTCCTCGGAGCAAGTAAACCCCGTCAAAACAGGCAGGGCAGGGCGGTTTGAACCTGCCGCTTTCTGCCAGCTCAGGGACGGCTGCCCTGTGCTTTGGGGATGATTTTCCAGGAAGACGGAGCAGAGCATCACAAATTGGTAAAAGCATCCACGCTTTGGGATAAAGCACGAGCTGCTTCCCAAGAGTAGGAGCGTGCAGAAGTGAAACCCAGCCCATCACCCTCGCTGTCTCCATCACAGCTCCCAGTGATGAGACACCCCCCCGTGCCAGGGGGTGTTTGGGCGACTCGGACTCGGCTCCCGCATCCTCGCGCGGGGGTTATCACCCTGTGTCCCCCCTGCACGCATGGCCCTGCCTCGGGGCCGCTCTGGCCTCACCACGTGTGCCAGCGGCTTGTGGGCTCACCCCGTCAGCTGGCTCGGAAATTAGCCTCCATCAAGTTAATTGCCGAACCGCTCAAAACCTGAAATTAAACATTAAAGCTGTCGCTCGCAGGCACAGAGCAATCTCCCCCCCACACACCCTGCCCCAGGAAAAGGCAATTCTGGCTGTCCAAGCGGAGGGAAGATGGATTCCTCGGCTTGGGGCAGCACTGGGGTGGAGCAGCCGGTGACAGTCCCTGCGGGTGCTATGGGACAAGTCCCCGGCATGGCCAGGGACCCCCCCTGCTGCCGGGGCTGGGCAAACCCCAAGCTGCAGGCAGTCCCTTTCCCGGAGGTTTCCTCGCTCTGGTACCGAAAGGGCTGAAAGTGCCTGTGAGAACCTTCCTGGGATAAAGTTTGCTCAAATGCTGGCTCTCCTTGGCTCTGCAGGGGACCCCGAGGAGGACCCTGGGGTGTCACAGTGCCGAGGCCCCCGCTGGGGACATCGCCCACCCCTGGGGGATGCTCCTGCTCCCCGAGGAGAAACAGAACCCTTTCCCATGGGCTCCTGCTTGAAAAAATACCACCTGAAGAAATAGTGGGGTCTGCCAGTGGGGGTCTCCAGGATCTGACCAGCTTCTCCTTGGCCTTGCAGTGACGAGCTGTCCCGGAGGGGAAATGCATCCTGAATGGGGCTGAGGCCCCCTGCGCGGGAATATGCAGCCTCGGCGCCGTGGGGGCAGCACCAGGGCAGCGGCCGGCGTGCGACGGTATGGTGGCAACGTTCAAGATCGCCGTGCTGGGAGCCCAGGGCGTGGGCAAGAGTGCCATAGTCCGGCAGTTCCTCTACAACGAGTTCAGCGAGGTCTGCGTGCCCACCACGGCCCGCCGCGTCTACCTGCCCGCCGTCGTCATGAACGGCCACGTCCACGACCTGCAGATCATGGACTTTCCCCCCATCACTGCCTTCCCCGTCAACACCCTGCAGGTAGGGGCGCACCCGGCTCGGGGCGATGGCAGCCCCGCGTTGGGGGGGGTGTCTGGTGATGGCGGTGGAGTTTCGCTTGGATAACCCTGTGGCGTCCCGGTTCCTCCTTTCCGCAGGATGCTGCTCCTTCCCATCAGGGTTTGCTTGCTAAAAGCCGGTGCGAGGGAGCGCATCCTCATGGTACCGGCTGAGCGGGCCCAGGATAAAGTGTCTTTTAAAGCTTTTTCACCTAAAATGATGACAAGCGCAGGAGGGATGGTGTCCCGCTCCAAGGACCGCGGCTCCGCTGATGCCCACAGCCCTGCTGGGTCTCCCTGTCCGGCTGGGAGGTGGATGCTGGAGCACTGGGATCCAGTTCCATCGCTGTCAGAGCCGGGGTCAGCAAAGGGCTGGGGGAGCGTGGCCAAAGCATTCGGGTGAAAACCAGGGCTTCCTGGAGAGCCAGACCCCGTCGCACCCACTGCCCGAGCCCGGTGGAGCGGGACTGCTCATCCCCTCCTGGGGTGGCTGTCACCCCCCAGCGTTGCCTGGCTTTGTCCCCAGAGCACTGAGCCCACTGGCTCCTCACCCCGCAGCGCACTCAGGCCCTTCTAAAACAGCCCCAAAACACAGCGTGGGGTTGGAAATTCTCACCGTCACTGCCAACCGCTTCGGCGGGTTTTAATGGAGAAAAAGAGGATTTTAAGTTTGTGCCGTGGCTCCGTCCCAGGGGCACAAGTTGTGCCACTGCTGCTGGGAACGGAGCTGGAGGTGCCCAGCTGTGGCCGCAGCCACGCCGGAGAGCAATGCCACCCGTGGCAGCACCTCCATGGGGCTGGGATCTCTTATATTTTTAATCAATTTAATTATATTGCTCCCATGCCCAACAGGGACGGGGGTTACGGGGGCCTTGTAGTGCTCCGAGTGTCCCCTGTGCCATCGGGCAGGAGGCGAAGTGAGCGCTCCGGGGGCACGGAGGAGGTTTAAAAATTAATCGGCGTGTGCAGAGAACGAAAGGTCAGTGCGAGAGGCAGCCCGAAATAGCAAAGGGTAATTTATTGACACAGCAGCCGACGCTAACATACTCGATTAACTCCCTGCCTCGCCGCGCTCAAGAGGAGGCGGCCGGTGGGAACAGATGGAGGTTTCCAGGGAAGAGAGGATGGTCAGAGGGATGGCTCCGAGGGGAAAGGAGAGGATCGCGGTGGGGGATACGGCTCTGTCTGCTGGGAAGCACCACTGGGCTCTGCTCCATGCCCTTGAACAGCACGCCTGAGGCCGTGTCCTGGGGGAGCAGCAGGGGCCGGTGGCTCCCTGGTGTCCCGCTCCTGCATGGGGTCAGGCGGGATGCGCAGCGTGACCCTCCTCCATCCCAGGAAACCTGCATCGCGTGGGGAAAACCATCCCAACGTCACGGCGCCACAGCAAGCTGCACCCCAGCGTGGTGAAATAGCTGCAATTTATGAATCTCCCAGGTGTGTCGGGACTCAGAGTAACCGGAGACACTGCCACTTCATCCGCCTGCAGCACTCTGATTCCGAGGAGCATCTCGTCTTCTCCTCCCCTCCATGGACGGGAGAGGGGCTGTGTCACGCCGCTTGCTCCCAGCTCCTTCCCGCGCTGCGGTCTGCGACGGAAACCAAACCGCACCCCAAAACTTTCCTTTTCCCAGTTTCCTTCGGTCCTGGGTCTTCTCGTTTTGCCTCATTCCAGTGATAAGCTCAGAAAGGGATGATTCACGGTTACTGGGGAGGTTTGCTCGGGGAGAAGTGGTGCCTTTCCTCCTCGGTGCATCTTCCTCCTCCCCAGTGGCGCTCGGGAGGGTGCGCGGTGCTGCCTGTGTGGGCTGCCGCTCCCCGGTGTCACTGCAGCCTGGGCACCACTGCCGGGCTGGGACAGGGCCTGGAAGTGGGGAAGGTTTTCACTCCTATAGCATGGGGGAAAAAATACTCCTCCTGTTATTCCTGGAAACCCAAAGCTTTCCTCACAACATGTATTTCTTACAGCTCCAAATTTTGGCTGTGGAGGGGTCACCCCTGACGGCCTCTGCCCCAGCTCCCAATGTCACTCTCGCAGACCCCCCCCTCCCCAAGCAGCCGCCTCTCCTCTCCCGTCCCCGTGTGCCCTCCAAAGAGCGCTGCCGTCACCTTCCCCCCCTGACCCATGTTGCTGCTGATCCATCGCCCCCATCCCCACGGAGCCAGGGCCGGGCCGAGTCCCGCTCAACCCACAGCATCCTCCTCACCCGCCCTGCTGAAAACCAGGGTGCGTCACTAATTAACACACCTAATTAGCAGCTCGGGGTGGGGGGTGAAGCTTTTACCTCCAGAGCAGGGGGTTGCATTCCGCCCGGCTCCCAGCTCTCCTCCGGGCCGCTGTGTATCGGGCAGACTGTAATCCTCGCTCAAGAGAGGAATTGGGGCTGACAAATCCCATTATCTCTCCTCTGGATTAACGAGGGGGATGAGGGATGTCCGGAGATGGGGGAGGGGATGGCTGAAGGGCCGTGGTGGGGCAGACGCAGCCGTCGCAGGGATGTGGTGGGGCAGAGCAGAGGTGAGCTGGGTGGCGTAGCAGCCTCCGTGGCGTGCCCGGCCCCGAAGCAGTGCGGGGCATCCCCCGGGCACGGCGATGGGGGCTGAGCCAGGATTGATCCCTCTCTGCACCTTGCAGGAGTGGGCGGACGTGTGTTGCAGGGGGCTCCGGAGCGTCCATGCCTACATCCTGGTCTATGACATCTGTTGCTTTGACAGCTTCGAGTACATCAAAACCATCCGCCAGCAGATCCTGGAAACGAGGTAGGGACCGCTTTGCCGGCGGCTGCATCCCGTGGGGCTCCCAGCGGGGCGGTACAGCTCGCCCCGGCGCTCCCCTGCTCTTGGCATCAGAGATGAGACATGAGGGGCTGGGGTAAAGCCCCTCTGCAGGGCTGGGAGCACAAAAGCAAAAGCAAAACTGGACCCGAGGGCAGGAGAAGGAGCAGGACCCCGGGCAGGTATCCCCTGTGGGCGAGGGCAGGCATCCCTGGGAAAGCGGCTGGGGCTGGTACGGTGGGTGGCTGGCCATGAAGAAGGGACCAGCCAAGAGGAGACATGTCCCTTTTGGGAAGCCAAAGCCAAGAGCCGGTTTGGGATGGGTTGGAGTCCACGGGCAGGTCCATCATCACGTTGTGTCTTGTCCCTTCTGTCCTCCATCACTGCCCGTCTTCCCCAGGGTCATCGGCACTTCGGAGACGCCCATCATCATCGTGGGCAACAAGCGGGACCTGCAGCGGGGCCGGGTGATCCCGCGCTGGAACGTCTCCAACCTGGTGAAGAAGACGTGGAAGTGCGGCTACATCGAGTGCTCGGCCAAGTACAACTGGCACATCCTGCTGCTCTTCAGCGAGCTCCTGAAGAGCGTGGGCTGTGCCCGCTGCAAGCACGTCCACACCACCATCCGCTTCCAGGGTGCCCTGCGCAGGAACCGATGCACCATCATGTGAGCCCTCCCTGCCCTGACGGATTCCCCCCCCTCCCGGCCGTGCCCCCGCGGCTGCCCCTCCTCGGGGACTGCAGCTCCCCGGCGAGCGCCGGCATCACCGCTCTCTCTGGGGGTGATGCTGTGGTAGGAGCTGTGCCGGAGGCACCTCGGGGTTTGCTGCCCCGCCAGCGCTGGCACCCTGCGGTGACATTTGGGGACGCTGCACCTTGGGCGGTGCTGGGCAGGGTGATGCGGCGGCCATCGGCGGGTCGGAGCGGGTGTGCGGCCGGGCTGCCTGGAGGTAGCGAGGGCTGAGGGAGGACCTCGGCTAAAACCCCAAACCCTCCCTGAGCCTCCTGCGCTCGGGGCCAAAAGCTGTCCCGGGGCGGGGGGGGGGTGTTGTGTCTCCACCATGCATGAAATGCTGCGTGGCACCAGAGGAGTGCAGGAGCCACCTCAGACGGTGCCCAGAGGTTGGCTGCCAGGTTCATCCTTGCCGGCTCCTGCCCCGGCATCGCAGGAGCAATGCGTGCTGCTGCCTGCCGTCACCTGCCCCCCCTCCCGGGAAGAAAATTGCCCAGTGTTCTGATGGAGGTGGCTCCATCCCCGGGGCACGGCAGAGCTGGGAGTCCCATTTTCCTCCTGGCGGAGCTGGGGTTTCTCCCCTTGGAGGGCAAGAAACCAGACGGGCTCTCTTTTGGCTCGGTTGGGTCAGATTTCCAGGTGGAATTTCTGAATGAAAGCAAGAAAGGGGGGAAAAAAAAATAATTAATCAAGCCCCCATCCTGCCCCTTATGTCGCCCCGCGGTGCCGGGTGCTGCTTCCCCAGGGCTTCAAGTTCCCCTTCTGCTCTGGTTCAGCCAAGGAAGGCTTTTCCCCCACCAGCCTGTCGAACACCAAATAACCTGGAAACGCTCCTTGCTGGGCAGGTCATCCCTCCGCTACCTCGCGTCCCGGGCTCAGCGGGCGACTGGCTTTGCACAGCTCCGACCCGAACCCCCGGCGTCCCCCGGGCAGGCAGGCGATGCCGCCAGCGGTGCCGCAAGGCACGTCCGACCCACGCCGGGCTTTCCCACGCGATGCTCGCCTCCATCCACGTGAGACAGTGCCGGTGCGAAGGCAGCCTCCGAAGCAATAGGAAGCTGGAGTTGCATTTCCAGTTGCATTCCTTTTTTTTTTCTCTCTCTGCACATTCCTAATAGGAAAGTGACACTCCCCCCGCCACCCCACATTTTTTTTTTTAATTATTATTATTTTTTTGATCTTTTGGCTTGATTTTACACCAGGCTTGCAGCTCACTAGTGTCTCGTCCTGCAGAGCGGGTGGCAAAGCACAGCCTGGGTTTTTGGGGTTGGGGTGATGTGCTGGGGTGATCCACCTCCAACCCCTGCATCACGGGGTTGGGGTGATGTGCTGGTGATGGGCAAGTGAGAGGCTGAGGATGGGGGGGTCTGTCTCATTGTTCCTCCTTCGTGGCTGCTCCCTGTGAGACACAGGGAAACGCCGTCCTCACCCCCCCGAGGCGGGGTCTGATGTCGGTCCATCCTCTGGCACAACCATCTCGGTGATTTCTGGTGTCACGAGAGGATGGAGGCATTCAGCGCCGCTCTGGGCAGTAAAGCCAAAGGATGCCAGCCCCATCTGTCCCCCCCGGCCGGGTTTCCAGCTGGCAGAAGCACCGCTATGCCCTCGGTAACACTTTCTATTAAGAGTAGGTCCAGCTGAGCTCCGGCACGGTGCATTTCACCACCCCATCCCCACCGCCGGGGCCATGCACTGCCCTGCAGCCCCGATGCTGTGGGGTTTGGGGGGGGGGGGGACATCCCACTCCTCCTGTCCCATCCCCAGCAGCCACTTCGGGAACCGAACCCCAGTGCCCTCACATCCCCCTCTAAAAAAAAAAAGGAAAAAAAAAAAAAGAAAAGGCACTGTGGGGACACGGGTCTGTCTCAGGTGGCTGCGAGAGCCCCGGCCGGGGAAGGGCAGTGGCACTCATCACCATCCCTTGCCTTCACGGCAAACATACCGGGCTTTGCCACCGGCCCCGCCGACCTCATCTCGTCAGGATTTATTAACACGTGTAAGTCCACGTTATCGGTCTCTGGTTAGCTTTATCCCTCCAAATTGTTTGAGAAGGAAACTCCTTGGTAAATGCTAATAATAAAGCATTTATAAAGTGCTCCGACGTATACATATCAACGACTAAGCCAATACATTGTTTGTTATAACCCTGTAGCCTGCAGTTTATAGCACAATTAGTTACAGGTTTTTATAGCATCTATTTAGTATTTTGAAAAAAAAAAAAAAAAGGTTATAAATATAATTGTTATATTCTATCGTACTTTATAGACAGAGAAAGTTATATTAGTAATAATAACTCACTGCTTCGACGGCATTTCCCAGCTCCCGAAAAAACGAGGGCTACAAAGAGCTACTTTCCCAAGAGCCCAGGAGGGGGGAGGTGGTGGTACCGGCCGAGTGTGGGCAGGGAAACCGGGGCAGGAGGTCTGGCGCGTGGTCCAGGCTCGTGGGATCGGAGCAGCCAGGAGCACAGCAGCCGCTACAGCCGACCCGCGCCTTGTCCCTACCCACACCCTTAGTACAAAGTGTTACCGCTCACCCAACACCACCTTGGTCCTGCTAAAAACAACTGGCTCCTGAGCCTGGGAGAGGCTGGGGATGTCCCCCACCACTGTCCCCAGGGCAGTGCCGGGTTTCCGCCCCTGTGTGCGTGGTGCCGCAGGAGGTGATGCCTGGGTTCGGTCCAGCCCTGGCAAGGATGCTTCCCTCTCCTCCTCCTCCTGCCCCGGTGAGCATCCCAGTTGCCTGGACTTGGCTTTCCTTTCCCCCCTGGACTTCTTGTTGGAGATTCCTGAAGTGTCTACACTGCCTGTAATGCCCCGCACCCCTTCTTTGAAATCGAATTAAAAATCAGGTCTGTCCCTCCTTGTTCTGTACCCGCCTTGCTGCTCTTTGCCCGTGGTGCCGGGTTGCTCACCGCCCCGCTGCTGCTCTCGCAGCCCTTCTGTGGGAGGCAATGGTCTGGGGGGAGGAATTTGTTTCTCCCCTGCGAAAAGAGCGTTTTTGCCAACAGGTTTTGCAGCCACAGGGCACGGATGCTCGCCCTTGCTGTTCCTTTGCAGGAGTGCAGGTCCAGTTTCATCCTCTCTTGGACGATGGAGCTCTTCTGGCCCCCATGGGGCTCTCAGAGAGATGTTTGCTGTGCACACAGGCAGCAGACCGGCAGCACGAATTCCCTTCACCAGCCATGACCCCCCCCCATCAGGATTATTCTCTTCACTTCCCCACCCACATAGAAATGATGCCAAAACAGAAGATCTTTGGTACATCTCTATTGCACAAACAATATTGCCGGGTCCGTGGCTGCAGGTTCGGGAGGGCAGCAGTGACCGCAACGAGCCGCGGTGACAGCGGTCATCCTGACCATCACCACCGAGGCGACCACCGACACCCCCCCCAGGGTCTCCCACCTTCTCCCATAAGGAAACCCGTGGAGCTCAGCGAGGGTCACCTCCTGTGATGCCCCCCCTGACCTGAGTAACTCAACCGCCCATTAAGGAAGGCTCTTGATGCCCTAAGACATTAGTCCCATTGTACAGATGGGGAAGACTGAGGTACCAGATGGTTTGCAGGCTTGGATGCCGGGTGTAGGGTGTCCCTGCTTTAGGGGGACACTGTAGGGGGCTGGCTACACCCTTCTTCCCTGCCGAAGGTGCCCCATTCTCTCGATTTGGGGCTGGATTTTTCCACTCAAACCAGTACAAGAGCACCTGTTCAGGAGAAGAATCACCAGTCCAAAACAAACCCCGCTGGGAAGGAGGGGGTGTAGCTCCGAAGAGCAAGGAGGGTCCCCCCACAGCCATCTGGGAGCAAATCCAGGACACTGCCCGTGGGCACCGCAGCGCTGGCTTCGGCAGCGCTCCCACCTTCGGACGAGGGATGTGTCGGTCCCCTCGAAAACTTGGTGGAGGGATCAGACCCATGCCTCCTCGTCATCCTCGGTCAGCCAGGCGCCGCTGTCGGCCGGCGAGGGCTTGGCCCCGGGGTGTGTGCCAGCGGGCTGGGGGTGCCGGGGGGGAGCCGGGGGGCGATGCTGGCCCCGGGGGGCGAGTGGGCGCTGCCCCAGCGGGGTGGGGATACGCGAGGGGCGCTTGCCCGGCCTGTGGTCCCGCCGGGGACGCACCTTAGGACGCAGCTTCAGCTTGTAGATGGAGGGCACGCGTTCGGGTTTCTTCAAGCACCGCCGGGGCTTGGTGACATTGCTGGTCCTGGCTCCCTGCGGGGTCTGGCCCCCCACTCCCGGCCCCTCCGCCTCCCCCCTGGCCGGGAGGGCGGTGGGCTGTGGGGTGGCTTGCGGGGGTGTTTTGGGGACCCAGTTCCCCAGCCCCACGGGACGCAGGGGCTGCCACCCACGGGAGAGCTCCTCCACCACCCTGCCATAGCCGGGGGGCTGTGTGTGCCCCCAGCACCCCCGGAGCCCCTCGCTCCCCTCGCTGGGGCCACAGGCTCCCCCCGGCTCATCCGCCGGCACCCTGGGGCACTCAGCATCCCCAGCCTGCGGGCTGGTGGCCGGGTGGCACCGCCGGGTCCCTTGGGGACCCTCCCCAACAGCGCAGCCCTCGCACCCGTTTGCAAAATGGGCCGAAGGGGTGGGGGGCCGGCGGGGGGCCGGGCTGGCTTTGATGGAGGATTTAACACTGCCGCCCTGTTTCGGAGGCTGGCTGGAGGAATTCTGGGGTGAGGGCAGTTGGCTGTGGCCGAGGGCTCCCCGGCTCCCTTCCCGTGGGCTTTTCTGTCTCTGTGAGTCTCCCTGGGCATCCCGGTGCGGGGAGCGGGCACAGACCTTGATGGGGCTGCGGGCACGGGATGCCACCGTGGTGGGGACCCCCCTTTCCTGTGCCCTGGCTGCCACCATGGACAATTTGCCTCCTTGCCGGGTGCTTTTTGGAGGCGTCGGCGTCAGCCGGGTGCTGGGTGCCATGGGTTTGCCCTGTGCCCGTACCACAGGGGTTTTCCCCGGGGTGCTCCCACGCAGCACCTTGGGGACCCCCCCACTGTCCTGTGTGCCAGGGGCCAGCCGGGAAGGGGTGGGTGCCCGGTGTGTCACCCCACCATTGCGGCTGGGGGAGCTGGGTCGAGCAGGTGACCCGGACGGTGGAGGCTGCGTCCCTGAAGGGGTGGCCAGTGGCTCCCGCGTCCTGCAAGGAGAGAGAGCGGAGAGGGGCCAGGGAGCTGCCACGTCCCCTCTCCATCCGTCCCCCCTCCATCCAGCCTGGTGCTGGGCAGCTCCGGAAGGGAAAGGAAAAAAAAACAAAAAAAAAGCAGGGACGGGAGAAAAACTGCTCTGAATCCAAGTGGTTTGGGGCACGAAGCATCTCTGTACCGCTTACCTGCCTGAAGGGACCCTCCGGGGCCGCGCTGGCTCCTGGCGAGGGCTGGCACCCAGTTGGTGGCCCGAGCCCTCCGGTGAGGGGGTGGCAGGGCGCCGGGGGCCGGGGGGGACGCGGGACCCCCAGGTGACGGGGGGCAGGGGGCTCTGCGAGCGGCTGACCAGCAGCGCGGGCTGGGGCTGGCCACGGGCGGCTGCCTTCGAGGCCGGGCACAGCCGGACCTCGTGCTGCACTTGCTGCTGGGGACTCCTGGTTTTTAAGGCTTGTTTGTGAGCTGCAGGGAAAAGTGGGGGTTCAGCACCCCTGGCCATTGCACCCACACCCCCCCGCATCCCCCCCGGTGCAGCCCACCCAGCCATCGCTCACCATCCCGCCCCCCGCGGGGATGCTGGTGCCAACCTGCAGTCCCCGCAAAGGAGCTTTTGGGGTCCAGCTCCATCCAAAAGTCTGCCGTGACCTCTAGTGGCCATCAAAGCCAAAGAGAGTCCCCAAAACCAGACATTCCCCGGCAAAGTAACAAGGCATCATGGTGATGAGGACTCCTGCTCCTGCAAATGGCCCCAGAAGCAGCGAGACCCAGGATGGACCCCCACCCCTCACCCCAGCCACGGGACAGAGCCACAGGATTTGGGGACGGGGGGACTCACAGAGCGAGGTGCAGCGGCACGGGTCGTGCTTGTCCAGGTAGTGCTCCAACGTGTCCCAGCCGCCCCCGACCCGCACCATGACGTGCTCCCGCAGGATCTGCATGGGATGCCGTGTACCATGAGGTCCAGAGAGGTTCATGCGATGCATCCACAGGACACACACACACACACCCACACCCTCTTTTTAAGCAGCCTGGGGGTGACACGCTCAGCTGGGCTTCATCCTCTGGTGCTCGAGAGCCATGGGCTTGCTCTAAGTGCCACCAGGTCTCCCAAGGGACAGCTCAGTGCCACTGAAGCAGGGAGGGTCCCGGCTCCTGCTGCCATCCCAACAGACATGTTTCATCACCCCAAGGAGGGCAGGGAGCCTTTTGGGAAAACCCCCTCTCCACCGCCATGTGCTGAGCACTTTGGGAAAACCAGGATTAGGGACGGATCCAGGCAGGGACAGAGCATCCCAGTGTTCCCATTGCTGGGTAAGACCTGGCTCTGGCCCGGTGTGGGACGGCAGGTTTTGTCCTGTACACATGGGTGGTTACATCTCCCTGCTGCCCTGCTTTGGGCATAACGGTCAAAAACCCTACAATGGCCTCATTTGGGGGATGGGTTATGGAAGAGGCTTCATTGAGCAGAGTGGGATTTCTGGTGCCAGTGCCCCAAAAGCACGGAGCGAAGTAGACTCACCCGGACAAAGATGAGGGTGTCAGAGTCACCCACGCGATATTTCCCTTCGGATATTTTGATCATGGGGAACTGGACGGGGCAGGTACAGCGGCTCACCAGGTGCTGGACCTGCGGGCAGCAGGGATGGGTCCTCACCAGGGCTCCTGGGAAGGGTCCTGGGGTGGCCATGCCCATCTTCATCCCCATCCCCTTCCCGCTCCATGCCCATCCATACCATCTGGTCGAGGTTGTGGAGGTCCCGTGGTTTCCTGGGGGGCCGGGGCAGGGGGGTGTCTGCAGGCGGCAGGTCCAGCTCCTGGCGGAGCTCCTCCTCAATCTCTTCCTCCATCTGCACAAGGGTTGGGGCACGCATGCCGAAACGGGCAGCACGGCGTGCCAGCTCTAGCAGGCACAGCACAAAGTTCTTCTCGTTCTTCCTCAGCACCAGGTCCTCCGTCTCGAACATCAGCACATCTGGGGCAGGGTGAGTGTGGACTGAGCCAGGGCAGGCATGTGGGGACAGGGACGAAGGGGATGGGGGGCACTGGTGGAATCAAAACATGCCCGAAGTGATGTTATTCCCTGGACATATCCGGCTAGGAATATGCCTGGGTCCAACAAAGGTTGGGATAAATTCACAGAGGAAGAGCCTTCCCCTTGGGCATCTACAAGCAAAGGCGCTATGGCTGTTTCATGGCATTCCAAACCACAAACCCCAGCGGTCGGGTGTGCTACGGATGTGTCACTCCATGCCCATACCCCTTCTGGGCACCCACTGGTGGTGGGGGTCAGGGTGACAGACCCTTTGCTGAGAGCCAGGACCGCTCCTGATGTCCTTACGGCCGGGATCATGCTGTGCGTGGCAGGGCCATGCTGCGGCATACGCCCTTTCCAGTTCCTCCCACCCCAGTGCATATTTGCACCCAAGCAAACATGCCCGCTGCATGCCAGCACCCTGCAAAGCTGCTGCCAAGCCCGGAGGAGCTTGTGCAAGAAATCCCAGCTCAGGGACGCGTGCGTATGGTGCTGCCCAATGCCAGGGTGGCACTGGCTTTGGGAGACATATGGGAAAACACCCGGGGTGATGCCAGGAGAAGCTGGAGGGGAATTGGCCATGGGGACACGGGACAGCTGGAGCCTGGCACCTTACCTTTAATATCCATCTCCTTTCTGCACCACTGGATGAAGTTGGAGACGTTGTCCCTGGCCTGGAAGGTGCCTGGCTGTGCCGTGAGGTTGCAGGTGACGCCGGCGGCGGGCAGGCGGAGGTGGCGGGCGACGCCGGGGCAGGCACGGGCAAACTCCCCGGCCACGTGGGTGACATTGTTGGCGTGGGAACAGAGCACGGCCCCTGTCTCCAGCACCTCCACGAAGGTGCCCACCTCGATGTCCAAGTCGTACAGCTCCTTCAACCACTCGGCCAAATCCTCCTTCATGGCGTAGAGGTACTGCTCGCTGGACCGGTAGGGACGGATGCTGCGCACCGCGGTGCCCAATGTCCCCCACATTTTGCCATAAGACTGGGAGGAGAGCGAGGGAAAGGGGTGATGGGGACATGGGGAGCTGTCCTGGGCTGTGTCCCTATCCCACCTCCCCAGCAGCCACACTCACCTGGTGCCAGTTGCCCTCTGCCACCCAGGATGGTGACGCCGTCCTCCCAGTGCCAGGAGCCCTTCTTGAGGTCCAAGGGCTGTAATGCAGTGTGGGGAAAGGAAATCACTCTCCTGGGCAGTGGGTGTTTTGTTTCCTTCCCAAGTGCTGTTCCCTTCTCCTTGGTGACAAGGGACCGGCTGCAAACACTCCCCGTTAACTCTTCAGCGCCTGCTCCTCCTCCAGCAGCCCTGCTTCTTCTTCCCCAGATGCCCCAGGGGTAGATTCCCCCCCCCCCCGAGATCCCTGGCTCCAGGGCAGGAAGGGGTTAGAGAGCAGCTCTTCAACATCCCAAGCTGCTCACAGCCCCAAAAGAAGGGGCATTTGCCCCCTCCCCACCATCCCTGCAGCCACCTCCACCGCAGGTGGGGTGACCTGGGGGCCCTACAAGGTGCATCTTCAGGGCTCAGCACCCCGGAATTGATAGCCCTCAGGCAGCCACATTTTTGCACCCATTTTACAGGCGTAGACACTCGGCTGAGGTGCCACCGTGTGCCGTTGCAAACCCAAACACGCTGTGGCGAGGAGCCCAGCCGAGCAGGGCAGCCCCAGCATGGGTGACCCCAAGCACAGCTCCCTCCTCCCTGGGTGGGGTGCCCAGAGGGATGGGGAGAGGCTGACCCTAGTGCAGGTCTGGTGTGAGGACCTCTGAACACATCATGGGGGTGATGCTCAGACGGGTCCCTTCACATCCCTCCTCCCTCCACACACACACACCACCCTCCCGGGGCACAGTGGCACCGGGAGCTGCAAAGCCAAACCCCAAGGTGAGGGCTTCCCAAAACCATAGGGACTGGGGCAGACATTCCTTGGAGAGAGCTGGTCCTGACAGTGGTCAGACTCCCAAACTCCTCGGCTCAGCCGTCCCACAGGATTTCTGTGCAACCTGGAAACATGCCAGCGGAGAGAGCCAGAGGAGAAGGAAGAGACTGAGGAGCTGCAAGAGGTAGGGGATAGCAACAGGGATGCCACTGCCATCGCTTGCTCTGCACTTTCCAAGATGTGGAGCAAGGTGTGAGAGCTGAGGAGCCCTGCACCTGCACACTCTGCCACCAGGCTCCCCCTCCACCATCCTCCCTCCTCCGCTGCACCCAGGACCCCCAGGGCAATGCTCCCATGTACTGATCTCAAGCATCACCGTTCACTCTCATAACTTCGTTTCATCTGGTAAAAATGGCTGCTCACACTTGGGTGTGAATCCCTACACTTGAACACAGCTCCTCCCTTGATCTCGCTGCAGGGGACAAACGGGTCTCATCATCTCCAAAGGCTGGGGCTAGAGCAGGTCCCCACAAGGACCCCGCTCCCCAGGAGCCCCCCTTGCTCATACCACCCCTTACTGTGAGCTGGGAAGCCCTGAGATGTGTAATGTGTCAGGGCTCAGCCAAAGCTCTGAGGAAATGCAGGAGCTGCACCTGCAAATCACAGAGCAAATCCATCAATCCTCTCCCCCAAACCTCCTTCTGAAAAAAATAAAATAAAATAAAATAAAATAAAATAAAATAAAATAAAATAAAATAAAATAAAATAAAATAAAATAAAATAAAATAAGGATGAGGGGATTTTATTTGCATGCCCACCTTTGGGGTTCCTCTGCACTGTGCTCCTTCGCAAACTTCTTCCCAAATTGCCCACGACAGCGAAGTCTTCAGCAAAAGCCAAGCTCCCCCACGGATGGCGTGACTCCAGGAGCTGGGGCTTTAAGAGCATAACTACCCGGGTGAGTGGGCACTGCTGGGAATGCTGGAGACTCCCTCCCTAACCCAGGGCTTGCAGAGCTGCCCCAGCACCCGGGTACTTCAACAAAACCCAAACCTACCAGGGACGTGCTTACACCGTGGGACTGAAACAGAGCCTCTCCTGGGCTTGGGGGGCTTCTTGCTGTGTTGGGAGACTCCGTCCTCTCCCGGGAGCCAGCTGCTGATGCTCACTGCAGCTCATGGTCCGGCCGGTGTCATTTTGGGGGAGGAAATGCAAGAATCCCAGCTATTCCCCCGGGCTGGGGAATGCGTGGCAGGCTGGCCGGAGGAGTCTGCGCCTGGCGTGCCCTGCCAGGGAGGCCAGCAGGAGAAAAGCATCCTTATGACGCAGAATTTTCAGCCAGGGCACCCCGTGAGGCCCATCGCACAGCTCAGGGTGCGAGTTCACCTCCCCAGGTCCCCCCCTGCTTGTGGGGTGCAGGTGATGCAGCACAGTCACCCCATCTCTGCCAGCGACACCGCGCTCAGCCCCAGCCCTGGCAGCATCACTTGTGACCCCAAGGCATCCCGAGACCACCACAGCCCCAGGAAGAACACTGTGGCAAACAAGGGAGGAAAAGGAAAATCCAAAAATGGGAGAGGATTCAAGGTTGTCCCACCCTCAGCCTCCAGTCCTCCGGCAGAAGGGATGCCCAGCTCTCTCCTAAGGGACACAAAAGGGGATAACAACGTGCTGCTTCTCTGCAGCGAACAGGTCTGGAGTACCCCTGGGGTACAGATGGCCTCATAGATCTTCCCGTCTCCAAAAAGACCAACCATCACACGCTTTTTCTGACCCTTCTCAGTGCCCAGGGCAGATGCCTTGACAGGCAGACCTTGTCCAGCACCAGCCTTTCCCATCAATCCCCCCATCAACCCCACCAATCCCCCCATCACCTCCACCGCCCTCCCCATCACGCTGCAGATCCCACGGCCGGCGGCAGCCGAGAGGGCTGGAGAAACACAGCTCCGGGCGGGAGACGTGAGCGGGGACGGAGGCAGGACCAACTCTGCAAACATCACGACACCCACCGCCTGCGCCGGCCCGCAGGACCTTCTCCCTGCAAGGCAAAACGCTGCCCGCAGAGTGGGCAGCACAGGCAGGACACCCCGGCGTGGTGCAAACGGGAGCAGCAGGGAAGGATGCAGGATGCTCCCTGTCCCGCGGGAGGCAAGGACCTGCCTTGACGCACCGCGATGGGCCGGGGCGAAGGAACCGGAGGGCCCCCATCAGCACGAATTCATCCTCCGTACTGCAAGAAAAACCTATTAACACATCCCGAGGTGTGGAGAAATCCTCAGTAATTCAGGATGAGGCAGCGAAGAGAGTTTCCATATTTTCTTCACTCTCAGCGTCACGTGTTTCATACAGTGATTTTCCAGTGAGATCCATCCCCTCGATTTGATGCAGTGAGCACGAAAGCTGAGGCCAAATTCAGCAATACCCACACCAATCCCAAACACACACATGCAGCTTAAACACAGCCCTTTCAGGAAATGGGAGATTGGCTTAAAAAAAACCCAAACATAAATACAAAAGTGTGACATGAAAACAAGCAGAAACCCCAACACCGCATGTCTGGAGGTTTGTTTTATTTGCCGTCAGGTCTCCAAGCCCGTGGGACCCCCTGGAAGCGATGTCGCCTTATTATCATTCAATTCAAAATAAAAACGATGTGGCCCTGTCTCTTTGGTAACGCTGAAAAGCCCCTGAGATTTTAAGCCACGAGCAGGTGAATTCCCCGTGTCTGTGTCTGCACAGGAAAGGCTCATTCACAAATATGATGGAAAAAGGACAAAACCACTGGTGGTGGCTCTGGGCACGGCAGCACCAGCCACAGCCCAGAGCCAAAGCCACCGACCCGACGCCGGGCACCCAGCTGGAGTCCTGGCAGAACCATCAGGCAAGCAGCAGCCCACCCGTGTACAACCCCAGCACGGTGAAAATCCCCAAATCTCTCAAACCAAAGGACTTTTTAGGAAAGTCGAGCCCTGTCCCGGCCAGCCCCGACAGCTGGCATTTGCCACCACCACTTTCAAGCCTCGGGCACCCGACGCTCCCCCACCGCCTGTGGGAGACGATGGCCCTTCGCAGACGTGACCGGCGACTCGGTGCGCAGGAGCCAGCGGCGTTTCGAGGTGGGGAGGCTGCTTTGGGAAAGGAATGAGGAATATGCAGCCGAGCTGTCCCCCGTGAGCCTGCATGCACAGACATGTCCGTCTGTCCCGCTCACCCTCTCTTCTCCCCCTCCTCCCCCCGTAATTTTTCAACCCAGTTCATCCACCTGTGGCAGAGGGCCACAGGACACAAAAACACGTTGATGCCGTCACTTGCAGAGACAGAGCAGAGGACAGACACTTTCTCTGTGAACAAGAAAGGCTGCCAGGTGAGCACAACCCTTATTAGACACCGGAGAACCCACCCAGCCACCCCAAACCCATCTAAAAGCCGGGCTGCAATGCTCCCGGTGCCTTCGAGCTGCACAGCACCATCCCACAGTGACACGGTCAGCAGCTCAGCTGTACCTCCCCCCACCCTTCACCCCAAAGAGGCTCCTACACCAAAGCCCTCTGCTTTCTCCCCAAAGATGCCATGGGTGTTGGTGTCTCCAGCTGGTGCCGCACCAGAGGGCTGGGATGTGACCGCAGCCCAGTAAAGCACCCACAAGGGGATGGGCTCCTCCTTGAGGTGTCGACCCCCCATTCCCAGGGCAAGGGAGGGGAAGAGGCAGGAGAAGGGGGGGTTCTGCGCACACAGTGAGGGCAAAGCTCAACACGGACCCGTATTTTTGTCCGAATGTCTCTTTTCTTTTTGTTTTAACCGGGAAACATTCTCAGTCTCTTATTTAAAGCCACCCAAGCCCCAAGCCGAGCCACGCTGAGGCACGTCGTTGCCTGATGGCAGGAAAACAACTGCTAAAGTACCAACGAACCCCAGTCCCAGTTTGAGAAAAAAAGCGTAACGCCATCCTGAACGTTAACAGAAACGGGTGTGTTTGCAGTCTCCACGGCTTACACCTTTTGTTTTTTTGTGGTCTTTTTAAAAAAAAATATTGTCTCCCAAAGCTTTCAGCCCACCTGGCCGCGGCAGACCTGCCTGGGCTGATGGTTGCCCCATCCTGCATTCCTGCTGCGCCGGGGCATCGCTCCACCAACCCATGGCTCCGGCCGTCCACGGGCAGCCCCGACCGGCTGGTCCCTGCCGAACCGTCCCCAGACAGGAATCCAGAGTCAATTAAAGACGGATCTGGGCAGCGGCGAGCAAGGTGGGGTTCAGCCCACCCCCGTTTCGTCCCAGCACGCTCTGCTCAGAAGAGAACCTGCCCACCGTTTGCATCCCAGCAGCCCATCCAGGGCAGCTGGGCGGCCCATTTGCCGGTGGCCACCACTTGCAGCTTTGCCCGGTCGAATTGCCAGTACTGGTCATCCCGAAAGAAGTAGACGAAGCCGTCGCGGTGGGTGAGGGCGCCCGCCGTGCCGGGGGGCAAGCCCTCCCAGTCCCGCAGGCTGCGGGGGGTAGTAGGGCTCCACGCCGAGGGTCTCCTCGCTCACCACAAAGTACTTGGGTCCTTTGAAGAGGACCAGGCGCCGGAGCTGCTGGAAGTAGAGCGCGGTGTCGGGGTGCCGCGGGAGGCCACGGGCGCTGCATTTCTGGGGGAAACCTGCCTCCAAGGTGGAGCCCGCGTAGCGCCAGCATCGGCCACCTGGGAAGAGACGGGGAGAAGGGTTAGAGCCCACCCTTACGGGGTCCATCGCAGGACCAGCTCCAGGAGACATGGAAGGACTCGGCCACAGGGCCAGCCTTGCAGCCTGAGACACGCATTTGTGACATCCATCCCGCTGGTGACCCAACCAGCACCACCACATACACCAGGCTGGGGGGGGGGAAACTGAGGCACCATAGCTCAGGGGCTTGAAGGCACGGAAAGGGACTGTGCAGGACAGAGCAAGGCCACCACACCATCTCTTAGCCCATGCCGCTTCCTTGCAAACCTCCCCTCTGCTCCTGCACGGCGAGTGGGACAGATGGACCCGGACCCCTCCAGGGCTGGGACAACCCAAAGCAGCACCGCAGCAGCAGGAATTGCCATCGGGGCCGAGCGCCGGGCCGTCCCCGCGGAGCTGTGTCACTGCAGAGCCCTGGCCCCGCAAAGCGGGCAGACAAAAGCCCCTTTCTGCTCACAATCCGTGGCCTGACCCAGCCCTGGGGAGGGAGGGAGCAGCCGGGGGCTGGGGAGGGAGAGGGGCTTTTGGCTCTCGCCCAGCTGGAGCAACAAAGCCCCCTTTCTGACGAGCCAGCGACTGGTTTCCATTAAAAGCCGGGGCTGACCCTGGCAGCCGGGGCTGCCTGGTTTGACCTTCCTCTACCCGCCCGGCTGCAGCGTGTCACCGGGCAGCTTGCAGATGGCATTTCAGCCCCCCGTGGCAGCTCAGCCCCCGGCGCGGCGCAGGGAACCATGTGCGCCATGAAAACGCCGCACTCCTCTCAGCTCCCCTGCGGCCACTCATCCTCGGGGAACGTTTTCTCCCTGAGACCCCAAAGAGTCTGATGTCTCTAGTTTTATTTTCAAACACAGGTGAGAGCAGCTCTCCTGAATGGGCTAATGGGGAAACTGAGGCACGACGGGGTGATGCAGGCTGCCGGGGTGATATGTCCAAGGCCAAACAGTTAATCCACAGCAGGCACCAAACCCAGGGCTCCTGCGGGGTTTTGCACACTTGGGACCCAGCGATGCCCCAGTTCTGCACTGGGATGGGACAGGGGACATGGGCAGGAGAAGGTGCTCCAGCCAGACCAGAGGCAGGAGCGGCAGCAGACCCGAGAGGAGTTCTCCTGCCCATGCCTCACCTACCTTTGAAGAAGTAAAACTTGCCGCTGAGCTGGGACCAGGTGCAGGCGTCGATGCCGGCGGGCAGGCCGGGCCAGCGCGTCTGCAGGGGCTGCGGGTCGCTGGCGTTGCCGCTCGCCGGCACTACCCAGTAGTGGCTGCCCTTGAAGATGTAGACGTTGTGATCCGCATCTGCGAGGCCCAAGAAGGAGAGGGGTCCTGGGTGAGAGGTGAGAAACTCATCCCACCTCCCAGTCACTTCTCCCCAGTTCCCCCCTCCTCTCCAAGCAGATCTGCGGTGCTTCAGGGATGCTCAGCTTTTGGACGTTCCCTTCTGCCTTTCAGCCACCCCCTCAGCTTTCATAATTCATTGCCTCCACTCCAGCCTGGAGAGGACAAAAGCTCCCTCTCAAGGCTCGCCTGGCATGGCTGAGCTCCTGCAGCGAATAAGCCTTGCCACAGCCCAAGTTTTAGGATGTTTCCCAGTCTCCCAAGACACCACGCCATTCCTGTGCCCTCAAGATGCTCCACTCTGTGGCAACGATGTGCGTCAGTGATGCCACCAGCCGTGGGAGCACATATGGGGCTGTGGACCAGCCAAACCCATCTTTCCCACCACTGAAGCTTATCAGAGCAGAAACAGGCTGCTGCAGCAGCGGGGCGAGGGGCGGGGGTATGTCTTTCGGGAGAGGGTTGCACCAGAAAACACCCACCAGCAGTTATGGCGTCGAAGTAGGAGTGGCAGTAATAGGCACTGAGCGTCCTCCGCTGTCGGTCCCCACCGTAAAGGTCCGTGCTCCAGTCCTGGAAGTGAGTGAAGACCTTTCCCGGCAGCTGGATGGCCAAGCCCTTGGAGGGCTTACCTGGGATGGAGCAAGGGGTGGTGAGTCATGGAGAAGAGGCAGGGAAACGGCTTTTCCCAGAGCTCTGTGTAAGCACAGGGCTGGGGATCCGTCCCAGGGCTCCAAACACTCCTTGTCCCACTGTCTGGTTCCTGGCCCCCTCTATAAGGTGCTGGCAAAGACCCCTTGGTGCCCCCAAAACACATATACCAGCGTTCCTCTGGTTGCAAACAAGTGGACAAGTCCAAACTTCTCTGTCCTGGAGGACCTGGTACCCATCCCACATGCCCTACTGCGCCTTCCTTCCCAGCCACAAAGGTATGGGGCCCATCCCCACCATGCCCCTTGCACGTAGTCCTCTCCCCTTGCAGGGACCTGCTCCCATCCCTGCTCTTCGCTCTCCATCCCAGGGAACAGCCCCGGAAGAACCGAGGGATGCTCGGGGAAGCCAGGCTCACCGTACAAGTTCTGGACGGCCAAGATGTCATCCCAGCTGAGGACGAAATCCTTGCTGAGCTTCTTGTAGTAGGGAGACATTAGGGCGCTCTTGACGGGGGAGTGCTCCAGCCCCAGCGTGTGGCCGACCTCGTGTGCCACCACAACGAAGAGGTTGCGCCCTTTGCCACTGTGCAGGGACCAGCGCTCGGCGCTGTCGAAGTGGGCTTCTCCACGCCGGGGGAAGAAAGCATGAGCCAGGGCACCTCCTGGGGACATGAGAGTCATCATGGACTGTGGGGCAGGAGAGGACCTCAGCTGCAAGCCAAGGGCACATGCAGCTCTCTTTTGCTTAAATATGCATCAATTTTAGCCTTTAGGAGGTCTCCTGAGAAAGAACAGCAGCTTGCCACAGCAGATACAACTCAAACCCATTTTACCTTCTGCTCCTGAGCATGGCGGGGGGTTGTCTGCTCTGTGGCTTCTTGCCGCAGGCTCAAGCCAGGGACTGAAGCCACTGCAGTGACCCATGCTGGGCAAAGGCTCAAGAAGCGAGAAAGCCTGAGGGTGTCTGATAGCACCGTGCAGAAAGGCTCAGCTGGAAAGAATGAGGTCAGGTTTGGAGGGTGCCATCATGGTTGGGAGGGCTCCTCAAAGGCCATCAGCATGATCCTAGAATGAGCATCTCACCCGCCTTGCTGGCAGACCCCACTTGCAGAATTGGGAGTGAGGACTCCAAATCAGAAAGCAAACAACTGGTGCAAACTGGGAGGTGTCCTCAGTAAGAACTTGCCTCCATCATCCCCAGCCCATCGCCGCCCCAGCCCTCCTCCCTGCCGGGGAAGAGCCCACATTGTAAAAGAGAAGCTTACGAGGGGGAAGCGACCAGCACCTGGTCCATCGAAGGCGTTGTTGAGTCCATCGTTGTGGTCCCCATGGAAGAAGGTCAGGCGGATGTCGGCTGGGCCATCCTGCGCCTCCCAAAACACCAGCGAGGACACGTTGCTCCAGAGCTCGAAGGCGGCTTTCACAGCCAGGCGCACCTCATGCTGCGGCAGGTAGGAGGGCCAGTTCACCACCCGGTAGGTCAGGTGCCGCTTGTACCACCTCCCGCCTGCAAAATGGGCGAGCTGAGCATGATGATGGGGACTTGGACTTGCTCTTCCACCCAGAGGCTGCTTGGGTGGAGGAAAGCTTCCCAGTGCTGGGAAAAACCATGGCTTTCCCAAGCTGAAGCTGAAAGCCCACCTGGGAATCCCACGAGCAGCCCTGGCACCCTGCACTGGCTGCAGGACCCATGAAATCCCTGTGAAGGTGCCACCACCAGATCCCACCCCAGAGATTCCCAAGGCTGGAGCTGCAACCAAACCCTAAGAGAGGGCCCAAAACCTGTTTGAGGAGAGGAGAATCTGGGGCACCCAGTCTGAACCCCCCCGTTGCCTTGTCATGCTTTCCAGGGCCAAATCCAGCACAGGTCCCTGACCTGCAGGTCTCCTGCCTGATGCCACCTTCATGCCCAGAAGATGCAGACCAAAGGCTGACTTTCAGGGAGAGAAAGCAAAGCCACTTCTGAAAACAAGTGACCCAAAGGCAAAAGGAGTGGGAAGGGCTCTGAGCAGCACCTTGGGGGCACAACGGGACTGCGGGGCTGGGGATGCGGGATTGCAGCCCGGTTGAGGCAGATTTGCACCAGCCAGAGGGGAAAAAAGGGCCGATGCTCAAGGGAGAATCAGACGGGTTTGAAACACGTCACCAGGAAGGAACGGCACCGACCACCATGACACTGATCTCCATCATATGCCCAGAGACCCCACAGATAGATGTCCAGGGCTTCATCCAGCTGGACGGCGAGCACCGGAGGGGAGGGAAGGTGCCTCTTTCTACCAGGGGGAGCTGCAGCAGAGCCCTGTGGTCGGTCCCTGCGGTCGGTCCCTGCGGTGCCTCTGCACCCTCTGCAACGAGCCTCGATGCTGCAGGGACAACGAAACCAGGGGGTGTGCGTGGGGCTGGGGTTCCCCAGCACCCAAAGCTCCCTCGGTGAGAAGGGGTCCCTCCCTGCCTCCCCTCAACTCCCTCCCTGGGTCCCAGCCCTCTTTGGGTTTTTAGAAGATCTCTTTTCTTTCTCCCCATGAACATGTAATCTGAACACGGCAGATACTGAGCTAAGGCAAGGAAAAGGAGGCCAGCTCCCCAGTGGCTGGGGCTGTATTTTCACCATTTTTAAGGGCATCCTGATCATTTCTACCTGCAGAAGTTCTTGCCTGGAAGCCCAGCCGAGGAGACCCCAGCGGGAACAAACCACTGCTCACCATTCGTTTTAAAAGCATCGTTTTTACCATCACCACGGATCTTACTGCCCATGGCTTCCTTAAAAGCTCTGTCCTTCCAGGGGTGACACAGCCCCGATGCCACCGGGGCAGGTGGTGACAATGATGAAGAGAACAAGCCCGTGACATCCCCCTAAGCTCCCCACAAAGCGAAGATGCATGTTCCCGCAGCTGCCACGCAGCATCACGGCCCCCCCGCCTCCTCCTCCAGCGCCCTCAGCAGCTGCGGAGACCCCAGGGCCCCACAATTACATCTGGATGGGGGCGTCCAGGACCAGGAGAGAAGCTGTGGGGCCACTTTGGGACGATGCCGGTGCCAGAGCCGGTGCCGAGGCGTGGGAGCAGCGACAGACCTCCAGCAACCGCGCCTGCTCCAGATGTGCGGGGAAACAGGGGGAACGGAGCCGGCAGCACGCCGGGGCTCGCTGTCACGAGTCTGAGCCAAGTCCCTCCGCAGAGCTGGCAGCCATCCCACCCCAGCTCACCCACGGGGACAAAGCCCCACCAGCTCTGCTTCCTTCCCCTGGTTTCTGAGCAGCCCACGGCAGGGGAGGCTCTGGACCAGCTCGTCACCCTCCCGGGGGCAGAACCGACCCCCCCCGCTCATCAGTGTAACGACAGCCTCCAACTCCAACGGGACACGGCTGCGCTTTGCAGTGCCCAGGCCAAACCCTGCGTGGCAGAGGCGAAATACCTGCCTGGATGGCTGCAGCACTAAAATAAAGTCCCGGCATCCCTCCCTTCCCTCCACAGGGGCAGAGAAGCTCCCAGTGGAGAAGAATGGATGGCACCAACGGGCAGGAGGCTCTGGCTGGAGCATCCCCCTCTGGAGGAGGATGGATGGCACCCGCAGGCAGGGCTGGGTGAGGCAAAGGCAACTGTCTCTCGGGAAGAGGAGGGCTGGGTGCCACACGCAGCCGTTGAGGCCGGGACAATCGCAGGCAGGGAGTTCCCCGAGGGGAAATCCAGGATACCACTGCCCAACACACTGCCTGGCCAAAGACCCGCTGGTCAGCAGAGCTCCCGGCCAGCTCTGGTGCCTGGTAAAGCCCAGCAAAGCAGCTAGAAGAAAGTCCTCTTCCTGGCACCCTCCACCGCAGACCATGATTTCCAAACCCAGTCCCTTTCCAGAGGCAAACAGGACCTGTCCCCAAACCTTCCCAGAGAGCAGAAAGCCTCGGGCTTCAGCTGCAGAGGAGATGTTTTGTTCGGAGGTACAGAGAGGGGTGGACACACCTGACCCCATCCTGCGCAGGGAGCCAACCTCGCCGCTGGGCTGGGAGCGAGCCCGGGAGCCGCAGGACAGACGGACGCCCTCCCCAGCCCCACGCTGGCCACCGCTGTGGGGCTAACCCGGGTTGGGAGCCAAAGCTCAGCCGGGGTTGGCTTTTGCCCACACGCCGGGGTGCGAGCATTGCCCGAAGCTGGTGGGATGAGGGACACGGCGGCTGCCTGCCGAAGGTCCTGCTGGGAGCGGGGTGGATAACAAAGCACTTTGCTGGCTCAGCTGCAGCGGCTTCCTGCTCCAAGAAGGATAAACAGCCAACTTAGCACAAAGCCTCCAGCCTTCCTTGCTGGCGCCGCCAGCCGTGCGGGCATCCCCTCCCTCCCCTCCAGCCTGCCGGCACTGGTAAGGCGCTGCTCCCACGGGGGAGCTGCCGGCACCAGACCACCGGACCAACAAACAGTGCCACCCCGAGCCCTTCCCCGCCTGGCCTCGGAGCCATCGGTTGTCTCTTGCCACCCACCCCTGGACCACGATCCCCAAAAAGGAGCCCCATGAGCTGCACGAAGGGCACAGGCTGCTTCTGTTCGCCCATCTCCTGCTGCACGCCCTTCCCGGCTCCGTCTCATGGCCCTCCTGCCCGGGGCACGGCAGACCCTCCGCCGGGACGGTGCCTGCAGGGGCAACGCTGCGTGTCAGGGCTTTGGAAGGAAAGCCAGGGGCAGGAGGAGGATGATGGGGCGGTCTCCTGGGGCCATCCATCGCCAGCCCTGCCAGAAGCAGAGACAGCCTGACACGGCACAGAGCCCTTTCTTAATCTCGTCTTCATTTTTCCCATGTCCTAAGCGCAGCTGGTCCCAGCCCTCTTGCTCTCTAGGAATCCAGTTACTCATCCACAAGCCCAGGAGGCAGCTCATGAGACAAGAGCCCGCTCCTGGATACAGAGGAGCAAGAGAAGCTGCTCAGAGCAGAATTAAACCTTTTAATGTGGGTGAAACAACGCCCTGTGGCCAGGCAGCCCAGCACCAGCAGGTTTCGTGGTTATTGCCGGGTGACTAACACACATTCGAGACTCAAAGCTCAGAAGAGCCTCGCTACATGCCAGCCCCTGCCCTCTAGATTGTGCCACCACGGCTGTGCCCAGGGCCACGGTGACCTGATATCTCCTTGTGAGATGTCCCAACTCCCTCGACAGCAGTAAAACCACCCGAGAGAGCTGAATTTCCCCATGAGTGGGAGTTACATCTCTCTAATTGTTGCTGACATCAGAACAACTAAAAATAAAGAGGTTTAAAAATACAGCAGTGTGAAGCCCTGGGATGGGGGCTGCATCTCCCATCCACAGCAGCATCTCCAGCAGCCAGGAGGGAAGAGTTGGACTCCCAGCACCCCAGAAATCCAAAACCCACCGGGACCCCCGGCATCAGTGCTCACCGTGCTGCGTGGTGCGCCTGCGGCGCCGGGCGGCAGATGCCCGGTGTGCCCAGGCAGCGCGGCTCTCCCCGTCACCCGTGCCGCACCGCGGCAGAGCCATCTGATGGAGCGTGGGAGCATCCAGGACCCCGCTGAGCGGGAGGTGGGTCACCCGCTGGAAGTCCCTGGAAAAGGAAGGGAGATGTCAGCACCCACACCCGGACCCGACCGCAGGGATTTTGGTTATGTTTGTGCCGGGTGTTTGACCCTGAGCTAGAGTTTTCACCCAGCGAGCTTCATGTCCCACCGTCAGGAATGCATCCAGGTGATAAAGCAAGGATTTGTCTCTGCAACCACCTCTGACCAGTGAGCCATCTCCCAGCAGGGCAAAAGTAGACAGGGGAACGTAAAAAAAAAAATGCCTTTTCCAAGTTTTTAACCCCAGTCGTTTGACTTTGCACTTGACTTTGCCCGGGGTCAGGCCAGGGATGCTCCCAGAGCCAACGTGATCTCATTAGGAGATGTCCGAGTGGGGGCTGTCAGCTTGGCCCCCTGACATCTCCCAGCCGGCCCCAACCTCGGCCTCGCCGCAGATATTATTGTAAGGGGAGCACCGGGCCATAAAAGGCAAATAAAGCAGCGCAGAGAGGCGTTGGGCTGCCAGCAGCTGGCATCCAGCTGCGGGAGCTGGGTACGGACCGGCCTTTCCAAAAAGGACTGGTTGTGCTTTATCATCGGACCGTGCGAGAGAGACCCCGGCGGCAAAAAGTTGTTCCCCCCTCTCCCCAGCTGCAAAAAGACCCCTCCAGCTGAAAAAAAAGACCCCCGGAGCACCGGCAGCTCCCACGCAGCCGGAGTTGCTGCATTTCTGCTGCGGTTTTAAATGAAAGGCTCATACCTCACCGCCTCCGTGAACTCGGCGGGGCTGTGCGTGCCGGTCCCCGGCTCGCCGAAATAGCCGTATTTCTCCAGGAACAGCTGCAAGAAGAGAGACGGGAGAGGCGCAGCTCAGAACACGGGCAGGCGCTTGCACACGTTGGCTTGGGGAGACGGAGGGGGAGGAAAATGGAGATGCAATGGGCAATGGTACCGCAAACCCAGGGCTGTGCAGAAATGCTGTTATTTTTATTTTTCCGTGAGATCTCTGCACCCCCAGCAGCCGCCCCTCCTGCGCTCGCACAGGTTTATGTCTCCTCCCCATCCTTTTTGACGGCTCTTGGGTTTTTTGGCCATGGCACGATGGAGGCGTAGGAGGAAACATTGCTATCAACAGATCAAAAGAACCCATTGCTCCCATGCCATCCGCAGCCAGAGGCTACCAAACCCACAGCTCTAATCACCTCGGCTCAACGCAATTATGAAAATAAAGGCTGAAATGCTGTGGACACGAGTAGGGTGGGGTGAGATGGGGTCAGGCTGCAGCCTCTCCCCATCCCCACGCAGGATGTGCTGCTGCAAAGCAGAGACGCTCCGGGGGGGGCAATCTGCTCTGCCAAACCATTCTTCTTCTTATCAGCCAGTTACATGGACAGAGATTGTCGCCCTGAACTTGCTCCAACACATAAATTGCACGTTAAAGAAAATAAACGGCTTCCCTCTGCCCAGCCTGCGCCCCCAGCTTTCGGAGAAGTTAAGAGCCACGGTCGCAGGAATGCTCCACGCCCGCCTTCCCCGCCGCCGCCGGGGATGTCTGCAAGAGACAAACAAGCCGCCCAGCATCCTGTTAGTACAAGAGAATCGGAGTTAAAGTAATGAGGAAGAAAAAGTGAAAGCGGCTGCTTCATTTCCTGCATCCCGCAGGAGAGGTGAGCTGAGCACCGGGAATGCCACGGACTGCCCCGGGACAGCACGGCTGCTGCCCGCTGGAAAAACTTGTGCTTTTAAAGCCTCTTCCCTCCCTGCTCATCTCAGAAGAAGGGGGTTGGTGTGAAGCGGGTTGGTGTGAACCTGCGCTCGAGGCCACTCCTGCCCACCCACGTCCAGCGGGCGATTCAATCCCCCAGCGCGCCCCACGGCAGCATCCCTTCCCGGGCACGGGCAGCAGGCAGCCCGCCGCGCTTTGCCGATCGCCTGGCAGGGAGCAGGAGCAGTTTCTGGATATGGCAGCCCCCCGGGGTGCGCCAGGGCCTCTCCCTGTCCTCCTCCCGCCCAAACCCTCCGCTTGCCGTTAACAGTCATCTTCACGTCATCCCCAACCACGTCATCCTGCGCGTCCGCCACCTCCCGCGGGCAGGGCAGGCGCCTTCCACGTGCTCTCTGCCTGTTGCTTGCCCCTTTGCAAGCCCTCCCTACCCCTCTTCCCGGACCTCATCTCCTCCAGTCGCCGAGTTTGATCTTCTCCTTTACACCTGGAGGATCTCCCTCCGGCTGCAGCGCAGCGAGGACCAGCACGGCTCCCTGCCGGGACACGCTCTTCACCCAGCCCCAGCCAAGAAATTTGGCCGTGTTTCCCACTGAACACCTTTACCAGCTGCCTACCTCGGCCGGCGGTAGCAGCGTCTCGTCTCGTAGCAGCATGAGGCTGCAGCAGTAAAAGCCCGAGTGTGGTTGGAGTCACCCAGACAGCGCACACCCGCTCCCGGTGAGTCAGGATAAATCAGGTGTGAGTAAGAGCCGCCGCCGGCAGGAGAGAGCTTCGGCTTGGCCACCGGGCAAAGTCAAAACACCTCTGCTCGAGGATGGACCGTATAGCCTGGACATGCCATATCCCCAACCGTATGGGGGTTACCTCCCCTCTACATGGGTACCAGGAGGCAAAATACAGCAGTGACTCGGGATGCTCAGGCTGGGAAGGAGGATACGGGGACGGGGGAACCTCGCGGGGACAGGGCGGCAGGGGGGTTTGGTAGCCCTGGGAGAATAGTCTGGAGAGGAGAAGGTATCTGGTCCTCTTTCTCAGTTGTGTTTTTATAGTGTTCTCCTCCAGAATTAGAAAATTGCCAGCTACATATATGGACGCGGGGTAACAATCCCCAGCGGTTACATCACCGCGGATAAATGTGAACTGCACAGCACCCAGACAGAGAGTCCCGGGTCTCAAAAGCATGGCACAGTCGAAACCTTTTCTACTGCAATTTTGCTTTCACTTAGCATCTAAAACCTAACAACTGCAAGCTGTTTCCACTCCTGTAACCTAACACAATCCCATTCTTAAAGCGTGAAAGTGTTTTTTTTCCCCACCGTGATCTCACAAATGCTTGAAACCCCATCTGGACAAGTCAGGGTACATGGCAAAAAACCAACCGCTATCCCAGCAGCCGCTCTTAAGCACCACCAAAATGTACACAGGCCACTGGCTTTATTGTTCCTGTCCAGATCTCCTTCAGCTTTGCAAGTCCAACCAAAGGGGCAGCTTCCCTGCAGTTTCTGGCCCGGGTCACGTTGAGGTTCTCGCACACCGGCACCAGCTCTCAGGCTGCCAAACCACCAGGAGAACTTTTATGACGGTTTATAGACAGTTTATTGTGAGCTCCAGGTGATGCCAGTGCTGGAAACACAGAGCTACAGGAGAGGGATGTGCTGATCCTCTGCTGTGCAAGGTATTTGTCAGAGCGCAGCGCATATAAAGTCCCCTGGGCCAGGGACTTCTCAGGGTGCCGAAGGAACCAAGGAGCACTGTGCCATGGTGTCCTGTGCCCGAACCCATGCTCAAGACCCCCTCCAGCACCACCCGTGCCCTGCACAACCCCCCAGAGACCAGCCAGGCTCCGCTAGGGCTTGGTGGAAGCTGGCACCAGCCTGTTAAACCTCTCCAGAGGCTGCGATGCGAAGCCTGGCCGTGCTGGGAAACCCCCCGCCCTCCTGCCCCAGATGGGGAAATGCTCTTTTCCATACAATGGCAAAAGAAAAACAGCAGGAAACCAAGAGCTAAGCATTAAGATGAAATATGCCCGGCTTCCCCTCCGCAGGAGGGAAGGAGAAGAGGAAAGGTCCGGCTGCCCGGGAGCCAGCGCCGGGGCAGAAAAGCCTTCGGGGCTGCAGGAGGACAGTTTGGGGGAGACCAAGGGGCCCTTCCCATCTCAGGGCTCTGACGGGGAGCTGGTTACAACTCTGGAAATCATCTCTGCTGCGAGCTAAAGCCAAGGAAACACCTTGCCCTCGACCACAGGCATCCCAGGTGGACGACGGCCAAGAGCAAATACAATTAGACCTCCCTCCTTGGAAACTGGGATAACAAGAGTGCGGAGACAGCAGGCTCCGCTCCTGCCTGCCCCCCCCCCTCCAGACACTCAGCTTCTGGCACCCTTCCACCAGTTAAGCATTAGAGAAGCCTCACGTTGAGCCTCTGCCCTGCCTGGACACAAGCCCCGTCTCTCCCCTCCATCCCCCGGCAGCGGAGGGAAGCGATCCCATCCTGCCGAAGGGTGGGCAGACATTTCGTTCTGCGCATACAGAGGATGCCGGCCACAAGCTGCATCTCCAAGGTCTTTTGTTTTTAAGCAGGGGACCACGGCAGCCCAGCGAGCCAGCCCAGGTTGGTCCTCAGCCCCCGCTGCCCAGCAGCCCCACGCTCCATCCCGCATCATTTCACTGCCGAGACAGACACGAGGGGAGGCACAGCTCTGGCTTTTCACCCTCAGTTTAGAATCACAGAATGGTTTGGGTTGGAAGGAACCTTGAAGATCATCTCGTTCCAATCCCCCCGCCGTGGGCAGGGACACCTCCCACCAGCCCAGGAGTGTGTGTTTCCCCGCGCAGCACAGACAGAAGGAGAGCTGCGCCCCGAGCACGTTTTTGGCACGGCTGCAGGAGGAGCGGCGGCTCCTCCTGCCCATCGGGTCGCTGCCTGCCCGAGCATTGCCTTCGGAAAGTGTCCAGGCCTTTAAAAACACTTAATTTCTTTCTGCTCTCCCAAGCCGCATTCCTGCCTGCAGTTGCAAACCCTCAGGCAGAGTCCTTGTGTCTCTTTTGTTTAAGTGTGTGTATAAGTATCTGTACAAATATTATAGAGAGAGACACACAGAGACACACAAGAAGGGAGATTAGCAAGTACAGAGCTTGGTTGTCCTCCTGCTGAAAAGGCAGCGAAACACCAGCTAATTCTGCATGTTAATGACAGAGGGTGATTAAAACCCCAGCCCCAAGTCTCATCGCCGTGATGCTCCCCGGCTGTGCCCAACCTGGTCCCGAAGGAATCCCCTCTCCCACCTACCCCTCCAGAAAACCTACTTTAGCAGCAAATTATCTACTTGCCGCCGACGATGCGGAGCTGGGGAAATACTGCGCCCAGCGTCTTTTAACCTCCTTTAGTTGTCACACTTGATTTTCTGGAGCTGAGAAGCAGGCAAGCGCTGCAGGAGGTCTAACTAAAACCCCTCCTGGTTCCAGTAACCCCCATCTTCGGGGTGCTGAACCGGAGCCAGCTCCCTGCATCCCCATCTGCCTGGGCAGGAGGGATGCTACGGGAGAGGAACAATAAATATTGCATCACTTAAAAGGAAACAAACGCCACGAAATGCCCTGGGCTTGGTGTCACCCGCCTGCGGGGCTGGCAGATCGCTCCGCTTGTGTGTTAAATACAGGAATATCCCATCAGGAAGTACCACAACCCACTCCCGCCTTTGAAACCAGCTCGCAGCTTTGCCCCGGCACCCCACGCCCTGGGTAGCGATGGGCTGTGACCCCCCAGCCACAGCTCCGGCAGTGCCCAAGGTACCCGAACGCGACCCAAAGCACTTGGGGGAAAACAGGGGAAAACACCGGGCTTGGCCAAACCTTCCCCTGCGAATACCAGAGCAGCTGACAAACCAGTTTGGTCACGCAGACTGGTTGTGCTTTCATGTCTAAGGAGAGAAGAGAAACAAGACGCTTGGTCTTCGCCCTCCGTGGGGATGGGAACCGGGGGGGGGAAGGCGACGTGCCCGCTCCCGGCAGCCCCTCGCCTGGCGGGCGTTATTCGCCCTAACAAGGGGGGATTGTTCGGGGGGGGAGAGCCGGGAAGAAAGCGGGGCTGTTCACGCCGCGGTGACTCATGGGGCTGTTAATCACACCGGGGACCGCCAAGTGCCCGGGAACCGCTTGTCACCTCCCCGCTATCGGCAGCGTCTCGGAGCCATGACCTCGTGGGTGTTACAGGCTCTCCTTGGCCACGCAGAGCCCAGCAGTGCCTCGCAGGGGTGACGGCACCTGAGCAATCCCTCCTCCTCTCCCCCACTCCTTGCACTGCCCTGCTGAGGTTGAGCGGTAGGAATTTTTCCCAGGAAGAAGGGTTTCTTCCTCTTCTTTCAATCAGAGGGAAAATACGGGGGTACCCTGGGAGCACCCGGGGGTCCCAGCTGCCCCCTGAGCCCCATCACGTGCTGGGTGGTACCCAGAGACCCTCGGTCCATCCGGGATGGATGCGGCTCAGCATCCGTCATCCCAGCTGGCTGCCCGCTCCGTAAAGGAGCTCAGCCGGACACCGGAGTGTTTCTCAGCACAAATGCAGCTCAGAGCCTACGCTAAATGTGAGCCCTTAGGTTTCCGAGGGGAAAAAGTCAGAGGCCGCATGCCACCGCATGGGAGGGAGAAGGCAGCAGAATAGGGAAAAAAAAAAAAAAACACCACAAAAAAACCCAAAATGAGAATGTCTCGGTCCCTTAGTCTCGCTCTCCATTTCCATTCCCCGCTTTTTCTCAAATTTCTACCCAATTTTTCTTCCCAACAGCGCAACAGACCTGTAACTTCTCACGCAAATCACTACAGGGACTTTATTGTCCTTTGTCCTTGGGGTCAACAGCACTCAGCCACGCTCTTCCCTC
This sequence comes from Pluvialis apricaria, assembly GCA_017639485.1. Classification (NCBI taxonomy): domain Eukaryota; kingdom Metazoa; phylum Chordata; class Aves; order Charadriiformes; family Charadriidae; genus Pluvialis; species Pluvialis apricaria. The sequence continues at coordinate 7,776,347 of CM030024.1, forward strand.
CCAGCACGGGGTGAGGTCTCGTGTGCCACCCGTTTTACAGAATTCCCCCGGGGTCAGGGAGAGTCGGGCAGTACCACACACCCAACTGCTGTCCTGAGCACAGCACAGCCAGAAACCAGGTCTGCCAAACTACGTGCTTTCTAGCACCGGACCTTCTCCTATCTGGAGCCTGCAGATAATGAGATGATTTAACACACAAATGTTTCAAATTAAATTTCCAAACTTTTCTTCTTTTTTTTTTTTTTTTTTTATGGAGCTGCAATTGATACAAATGCAGTGAAAACAAGGGCACAAGCCAGGAAAATAACACAACTGGCCGTTTTCTCAGACTTTTGCATCTAAGTTTACACAAGCCATTGTTGCTAACTTTGCCTATTTTAAAAGCAATAAAAAAAGCTTTCGAAGCAAAGCCTGGCAGTGGTCTGAAAGCCACAAGTAACTAGAGCTATTTGATGTTACGTGAGAATTTCAGCTTCCTCTTAAAAGCAGAATTAACTGCTCGGTTTATTTAGACAAGCTTTCTTAGCCCAGTCGCTATACATTTCCATTTTACATATCATCCCAAAGCCCCTGGCCGGCGCAGCACAGCGCACTGGGGAAACTGAGGCAGGGAGACAGGAAAGTCACTCGCCCAGCGCCCCTCGCCTGGGATCTGCCACGGTCCGGGACCTGCTCTGGGGCTTCGGGGGAGAAGTTCTCAGAAGTCACCAGCGAGGAATCAAAAGTCAGATGGGCCCTTTTAAAGCTCTCCCCCACAGCGAGCCGGTTTTCTTTTTAAAGTGAATTTTAAATTATTGATTTTTCCGAGCATTAAGAATTTTGCAGCTTTATTTTTCCTCAGCTGGCGTGAGGGGCCGGGCTGAGGATTGTGCACACTGGGACACACACGTGTATAAATCACCTCTTCGAAACAGCATCTCCCAGCATAAGAAGCCTTCGCATTAAAACAAGCCTCTGAGCATTTATGGGCACTTTTCATCTTAGAGCATGTGAAAAATCCCAATTAATCCACCAGGACTTGTTGGGGTTTTAAAATCAAGCATCTGTGCAAACGTACACTGGATCAAAGCCTAAAGAAGAAAAAAAATCCCCAATGTGAAACTTTGTTCACCAGCCAAATCTCATACCTCGTCCTCCCAAAACAAACAGGAATGGATGGCAGCATGGTGTGACGATGATACGGGGACAAACAGATGAAATCCAAACAGAGGTGATGGGGACAGCCCCGGTGAGAGGCAGGGCAGGGGAAAGGCTGGCTTTTGTGCCATCCCGATTTGCTGGGAGACGGGAAGGTTTCCTAGCGCGAGTTCTGTTGCTGTCAGAGCTATGTGGAAGGGTGGATTTGCAGATGTACATCACCTGTAGGGACACACTTCCACATACAGCAGATGCGGGCACGCACCTTGGCACTCCAACCACAAACTTAATCATGGAATCATACAATGGTTCGGGTTGGAAGGACCTTAAAGACCATCTCGTTCCAACCCCCCTGCCCTGGGCAGGGACACCTCCCACCAGCCCAGGGTGCTCCAAGCCCCGTCCAACCCGGCCTTGAACACCTCCAGGGATGGGGCAGTCACAGCTTCTCCAGCAGGCACGGCCGTACGCCTGCGCCATGCAGGCACACACCTCTGGCACGGACACACCGGCAGCGCACACAGGCACAGATCTGCAGCTGGCACACACACGCCTACGGCACGCAGGGCTCCCCCTCGCCAGCCACGGGCGCACGCCTGCGCCATGCACACACCTTAGGCATCCACAGCACACCGCTATCACGTGGGTGCACACGTGTCGGGCACCCATTGGCACGCACCTATAGCATGAACGTACCTTGGGCATGCATGCACATACCTATAGCATGCGCACACCTATGGCATAGGTATACCTATGGCACGCACACCTATGGCACACGCACACCTATGGCACACGCACACCTATGGCATGCACACACACTGATGGCATAGGCACACCTATGTAACGCGCACACACACCTATGGCATGAGCACACCTATGGCACGCGCACATGACTATGGCATGGGCACACACACGGCATACGCACCCCTGTCATGCACGGGCACAGCCCTATGGCACACACACCTATGGCACAGGCACGCCTATGGTATGGGCACACCTATATCACACATACACCTATGGCACGGGCACACCTACATCACACACACCCCCTATATCACACAGCCCTATGGCACGGGCACACCTGTATCACACACACCCCTATGGCATGGGCACACCTATATCACACCCCCCTATACCACACACACACCTATGGCACGAGCACACATATACCACACACACCCCTATGGCACGGGCACACCTATATCACACACACCCTTATATCACACACACCCCTATGGCACAGGCACGCCTATATCTCACACACCCCTATATCACACACACCCCTATGGCACGGGCACACCTATGGCACGAGCACACCTATATCACACACACCCCTATGGCATGGGCACACCTATATCACACACAGCCCTATGGCAATTGCACACCTATGGCACGAGCACACCTATATCACACACACCCTCATATCACACACACCCCTATGGCACGGGCACACCTATATCACACACCCCCCTATGGCACGGGCACACCTATACCACACACCCCACTATATCACACACCCCCCTATGGCACGGGCACACCTCCATCGCGCACACCGCTGTGTCACACACGCACCGATGACACGGGCACACCGCGGCCACCCGCAGCCCGGGACGTTCGGGTGCGGGACGGCGGGTGGCACCCCCCGGCTCCCCCCCCCCCCCCCCCCCCCCCGCGCCCCGGTGCCGGTTCCTACCTCCGCCTCCCGCCGGTGCCGAGCGCCCGGTGCGGGCTGCGCCGCCGCCAGCAGCAGCCCCAGCGCCAGCGCGGCCCGCAGCCCCCCGCCCGCCCCCATGCCGGCCCCGCTCCGCTCCGCTCCCGCCGGCACCGGGCTGCGCGGCCCCGGCTGGGCTCGGCTCGGCTCTCCCCGCCCCGGCCCCGGCCCCGGGGGCGGCCCCGGCCCGCCCCAGCCCCAGCCCCGGCCGAGGGCTGGGCTCCGCCGGCGGCATCCGACCGGCGGGTGCTCCCCCCCGGCTCACACCCCCCGCACGGAGCGCTCCCACCGCCCCACCGCCCCGCTGCCCCCGGCCCTTCTGCCCGGGACGTCGTCCCTTGTGCCTGGGGAAAATCATCCCTTCTGCCTGGGGGACATCGTCGCTTGTGCCTGGGGAAAATCATCCCTTGCACCTGGGGGACATCGTCTCGTGCCTGGGGGACATCGTCCCTTCTGCCCGGGGGACGTTGTCCCTTGCGCCTGGGGAAAATCATCCCTTCTGCCTGGGGGACATTGTCCCTTGCGCCTGGGGAAAATCATCCCTTATGCCCGGGGGACATCGTCCCTTCTGCCTGGGGGACATCGTCCCTTGCGCCTGGGGAAAATCATCCCTTCTGCCTGGGGGACATTGTCCCTTCTGCCTGGGGGACATCGTCCCTTGCGCCTGGGGAAAATCATCCCTTACGCCTGGGGGACACTGTCCCTTGCACCTGGGGAAAATCATCCCTTACGCCTGGGGGACATCGTCCCTTGTGCCTGGAGAATATCATCCCTTGCGCCTGGGGGACATCGTCCCTTCTGCCTGGGGGACACTGTCCCTTGCACCTAGGGAAATTCATCCCTTATGCCCAGGGGACATCGGCCCTCGCACCTGGGGAAAATCATCCCTTCTGCCCGGGGGACATCGTCCCTTGTGCGTTCTCCATCCCCCTTCCCCAGCAGGGCGATGCCCCTTCCCTCCACATCCCTCTCCCCCACGCACACACACAGTTTGGGATGGAGAGGAAAGCAAGCTCAGGGCAAGGGGCGGTTGTGCCGTACGGGCGGTTTTGCCACTGGGACAAATTCCCCTTGGGGTCTTCAGTCCTCCACAGCCCCATCTCCAGCCCCGGGGAAAGGCTGGGAGAGCTGCGCCCACAGGCTCACCCTGCTCCCAGCGCGCTCCCACGCACCATGGGGGATGGATCCTTCTTGGTGTCCCCCGTGCAGCATCTCTGCTCCGCTCCCAGGCCCGCCGGGCATCACTGACTCACCCCGTCTGTCACAGAGCAGTACACGCACGGTGGCCGTGTCAGGCTGCGTCCCGCTGCAGGTGCCGTCTCACCGGGCTGGGTGGAGAGCAGAGCATGGGCAGGTTACGGTGCTGGGACAAACCTCCTGCTAGGCTCGGGCTGTGCCCAGTTTGAAGCTGGGGGACAAAGGATCACAGAACCACAGGATCCCAGAGTGGTCAGGGTCAGAAGGGCCCTCTGGAGCTCCCCCAGTCTAACCCCCTGCCACAGCAGGGACACCTCCAGCAGTGGCACAGGACGGCGTCCAGGCGGGTTTGGGATGGCTCCAGAGTGGGAGACTCCCCCCCCTCTCTGGGCAGCTGTGCCACTGCTCTGCCACCCGCACAGGGAAGGAGTCCCTCCTCATGTTAAGATGGAGCTTCCTATATTCAAGTTTGTTCAAGAAGGTGAAAGCAAGTCCAGTTTTTCCTAAACCTGTGTCTACCTGTGGTCCAGACCCTGCAGATGCAGAGTGGACGAGGGCTTGGATGCAGAGGGTCCCTCTCTGAGGGTGGCCAGCACGAGCCACAGAGCGCAGCGATGCAGGAGGCTGGGCAAGCAATGCCACCCCTCTTCAGGGGTCCGGCGAAAACAACCCCACACATTAGCACAGCGCTCTCTCCAGCTTTACAAAATAACCCCCCACTCAGGGTTGTTGGTTTGCAGTGTTTGTGCTTAAATTTCCCTCCTAGGCCTGGGCTTGGTCACCCACGGGATGTAGGGGGCTGTTTCCCACCCGAGGCAACACAGGGCACACATGTCAGCATCACAGGTCTCCTGCAGCTCATACGCAGCCCATCACCTTGTGTTTCCAGTGACAAGTTAACAGCTCTGTTTACTCCCTGCAGTATTTTGTTTGCCTATTTTGTTTTAGTTTGATTAAAGCAAAAGGATGTTTTGATTGTGCTTTAGTTCGGGCGAAAAAAAAAAAAAAAAAAAGGATGTGACTTATATCTGCTTTTGTTTTCATGCCAGCTTCAACCACACACCTATATTAAAGCTTGCAGGCCTCTTCCTCTTCTTTTTAAGCATGCCAAAAATCTGAAGCTACAGGAGCATCTGTTGGGTGCAGCTTGAAGAGGTCCGCGGGGATCCTGTAACACGTTGCTTTTCAGCTGGACGGGGATTAGCGCGTGGGGAAGGCAAGCGGGATTTGAAGGAGAGAGCGGAGGATCCGCATAACATGGCAAAATAAGGAAGCGGCTGAGCCACGGGGAGAAAAAAAACACAGCTGGGGGAAACGAAGAAGGTGGCGGCTGGGCCAGCAAGCAGCGAGCGATGGGGTGCCGGCAGAGCCCGGCGGGCGGCTGGCACGGCGCAAGGGGCTGGTGGAAGGGGAATACTTGGCCTCGCTACGGCGCTCCGAGGGCCGGCCGCTCCTCGCGCAGGTCAGCCCAACGCTTCCTTTCAAAACAAGAGCAGCTCTGTCCGCAGACGCATCCGTGTTTGGTTCAGTATCTAGGAAGCAACTGATCCATCTGCTCTTCCACTTAAGAAGAGCGTGGATGATGAGAGAGTGAGTGGCTCGGCTCCAGCGGGAGCAGGAAACTGCCTCCTCGGCTCATTGTGACGCGGGGAAGCGTCTGGGAGGGCACCTGCACCCCCCGGAGCAGCCAGGGTTTCCGACCTGGCATTTCCCTGGGCTGCCGCCGTTACTCCTTAGGGGTTTCGGCATTCAGACGGAGGAGAAGAATCGAGCCCAGCCTTGGAGATGCCAAATCACAGTTCTCTGCAGCCTTTTGGCTGGGACTATAAAGCTGTTTATGCAGCTGCTGTAATCAGAACGGTATCAGGAGCAGCAAAGCTGTCTCGTGGAAAGGTGACCGGATTTCCCACTCTTTCAGCGTTAGGTAAAAAGCTCAGAAGTGGGGCAGAAGAGTTTGAATCCTTGTAACTTCTACCCTAAAAATGAAGCTTGAGAAGTTTTGGCCCATGGCAAATCGCTGACACAGTTTTACCAAACAACATTGTTTGAAGAGCATGATAAATAGCTCTGCTTGCCTGAATGTTCCTGATTTCTTGGGTTTCTAGGCAAAATCCCCATCTCACTTGAATTTAACACAAAAAGCTCCCAATGCAGTCAGCTACCTTGATTTCAAAACCCTTTCCTAAGATGCCTCCACAGCTTGAATCCGGAGACCCAGAGGGTCCCTAATTTAATACCATTAGCATATTAACCTTAAAACATCACGGCAAACGAAGCGCTGTTATCACAGATGGGGAGTCTGGTACAGGGGAGGCTGGCTCATGGACGGCATGGGGTGTAGAGCCGTCGGGCATCGCCGAGGGACCCGCTGGACCACCACTGAACCACCGCCCGCTGCCGGCGGAGGTGAGCTCCGAGAGGGGTTTGTAAACCAACGTTATGAAACAGCACTCCAGTGACGTGGAATTTAGTCAGAGCAGTTTTTAATGTTTACCATGGCTGATAAGCAAATAGCAACACCACTACTCCTCCGGGGCAGTTTCTGCGCGGGATGGATGCGATGCAGAAGAACTGCCAGTTAAAATTCTCTACTGCTTTGCACTGAGAACACGTTCAAGTTGTTCCATCTCATCCACTCGAGACACCGCCCCGGGAGAACAGCCATTCTTCAGATGTTTGCTGCTCAACAACAGTTGCGGCAGCTGGGGAGCGGCGGGACGGCTCGCTGGGCGCGATGTTGGGCAATGTCGAAAATACTAACCGTGCTGCTGAGAGGCGGCCGGACCTGGGACCACCTCGGTTCAGCCGGGCACAGTCATGGAACCAGCTTTCCCTCCTGCCCGCCGCTACGGGCAGTGACCCCAGCCCGCAAGAGTCAAATTCTTTACAAAGGCACAAGCAGCTTACGTTCCCCTGGCTTTAGCCGTCACAAGGGTAAAGCTTTTCTGCTTAAAAACAGTTTTCTTGAGTACTTTGTTTGTGCACGGTAAGTGCTGGCAAGTCACAGGACTTCCCCTCTCCTTAACGTGTTGGATGTCTGTCTAGTCCAGCATCCCGTCTTCAGCAGAGCCAGGAAGAGACACTTATCAGGAGGGTGTTTAGGAAAAAAGGAAAATACAAAATCCATACATACTTTCCTTGAGTTTACCTTTCCTGCGCAGAGTTCCTGGGAAGTCGGAGAGGTCAAGAGAGGCCGCATCCAGCTTGCGAGCCCTCCTACAAATGCATCAGCACCTCCTCCTTCATTTGCTGGAGCAGTTTGACCGAATCTCACCGGTTATTCGCTCAGAAGACTGCTAAAACCACACATAACTCGTTCTAGGATCAGAGTGTCACCTGTGTTCCAGCAGACATCACCATATGAGTATGAAAAGTGGACTTTTAAGCCCTTCTGCAATTTCAGGTGCATTCTGACAGCTGTGTTTTACTACAACAGCTTTACAAGCAGTTTCTACAGCAGCATTAGCTACATCATCTACTGGGGGCAACGTCACACGAGCTCTTTGTTACCCTGGAAATGGGAATTATCATTTCTAGATTAGGCAAAGCAGCACTGGCCGAATCCTGGCCTCACACCCCCAAAGACTGGAGCTATTGGCTTCAGTCACAGCCTCCGTATCTCTCTCGAGGACTGTGGTATTTGAGCAACTTATTAAGTTGCATTGCTTCTTAGGGTGAGGTGGCTTTGGCTGTCCAGAGCCAGCACCGAAATTATTTGTCTGTCTCTGAAATTGTTTAGCTATTTTTGTTGCATTTCAGCTCTGCAACGATGATCACATGCCTCTTCTACACTGGCATCCCTCCATTACGCCTTTCTCCATAAAGTCATTGTTGCGCTTGGCAAGCGCTAGATGTGTTTTTATAAATAAACCACCAGCATTCCATACAGGACTGATTTCCAAAACTAAAATCTAACTGCTTAGAAAATGCATTGGAGGATAGAACATAAAAAGAGACGACGGAAGGACAGCACAGCCATTCCCAGCTCAGACAACTTGAACCCGTTCCTTTTGCTGGGACAGAGCCTCCCTTGGTTTTCCACCTCCGGACAGATCTGCAGTCCTGTCTCTCCTTCGTTTGCAACTTTATTATATGGCATTCTACCAAATTCTCACAGAGCACCTCCTGAAGATAAATGCAGAGCAGGACCGGTGAGATGTTAAAAGTGACAGATGACTTGTCGACGGACACCTTCCTCCCCTGTTAAAAAGCAGCAATTCCAGTATCTGTAAAACCCTGTCTTCTTATGAACAGTGCCGACCATCCGTAAAGCATTTTATTTGCATAGTATTACAAATAAATCCCCAGAAAGAGGAGCAGCTAGCCGCAGTGCCAGCAGGGCTGACTTAAACACGCAACCTGCTTGGGTGGATCTAACTAAAGGCCATGCATGGCCTCGTATGACCGAGGTCCTGTATCGCAGAGAGCAGTCTGCTTCACCAGAGTGCAAGAAGGTAACAGCAAATGTTACCATACCAGGAAGAGCTAAAATTCATTCAACCCTTAAATATATTAGCTAGCAATTTTTTTTTTTTTCTTTTAAGCTTTTTACTTCTCTTTTAACCTCCTTAAAGCCTACCCTTCTGAACTTTAGGCAGTTGCTGAGAAGACCTGCAGTGCTGAAGGACTTAGCAGAAACCATTGGAGGGCAATGACACAGTTAAAGCACCATCTGGGTCTACACCTCTCACAAAACATCGCTTCCCAGGCCCCTCTAAACTAATTTAACCCCCTCTACACCAAAAGCAACTAGAAACCAGTGCGAAACTAGTACCACCCCTTCCCTGACCTGCAAGTTCTGTAAGACAGAACAGCTGGTGAAGAAGACATCTTCACTGTCTTAAAAAACATGTAAGAACACAGGTTGTGTTTTACCCTGATGCAGAACAGAAGATAAATAAAACAAACATTCGGCATCGTTGCCAGGCTGGATAAGCTGTGAAGGTGGTGACAGCTCCAGCAGTTGTGTGGCTTGCTTTAATACTGGTCTACTTCGTCATCCAGCTGGGCAGTGACTGTTTAATGATACAATGCTCTTAGCCTGGGGGAGAAAGCGGGGCTGGAAGCTGAGTTGGCATTAAAGGCAGCTAGAACTGTTGCTCCCAATATTAAAAGTAGAACTGTTGCTCCCAATATTAAAAGTCGCAGCTTTTCCAACTGCCATTCCTTTCCCCAGGAGGACAAAAGTGAGAGCCCCACCAGGCGGCTCATGGGACCGGACAGGCGACACCGTGCCTGCGGGGGCACAGCTGGGTTTGGCTCAGCTCAGCCATCCCCACCTCTCCCTGCGCAGCTTTCAGGGCTCCGGGTGCAGCCCCAAGGAAGTTTTTGCACGGTGCAACGTGCCAGCACAGCTGTGTTGGGGAAAGAGACCTTTGGCAGCGACACATCCCCTTCTGTTCACCGCTGCTTGTCACTGCTCTCCTCTTTCGCCCCATCCAGCACCACCACTCCCTCAGGTCTCCCAACGCAGCTTCGTGCAAGAGCATGTTCTAGCCCACTTCACTCAAAATCATCACGCTTGCTTAAAAATTATAAATACTCAAACTTTTCTAGCCCGGCTTATTTTTAACAGAACCAAGCTAGGAGTTATCGAGCCTCAGATCTTAAATCTTAAGCAAAACAACAGATACTGGATTTTATGATGTCACTAATGCACATATACCTCAAATTCCACTGTTTTCAGAAGAACAAACTGTCCAGAATTTGTGACAAATCCCTTTTCTGACAGAGCCACAGCAGTACCCGTGCTTTCCAGGAGAAACCTTAAAAAGGCACAGCATGGTTCTTACATTTAGAGCCACGGGTAACGGCTGATTTGAACTTACTGTTACCGTGACCATGAACGTACACCAAACTAGGCAGCTGGCGTACAAACATTAACAAAATCTATTTTTGTTCACTTCTTTGTGAGAGGCCGTGGATATCATGCAGTTGTGTGCATAATTATCAAGATTGTTAACTACGGACCCGGAGAACTTGTACTGGTAGTATTTTGTCCAGCGGAGTACTGGACGACCAGACGTTCTCTCTGAAAGGCTTGTGATGAAAAGGCAGCACCGGACACAAGCTGACTGCGGCAGCGCCACCTCCTCACAGCTTCCTACCAACCCACCTCTGCAGAGTGCCCTACTCCAAGGAGGAGTGATAATTAACCTCCCTCGTTTCTTCAAACCTTGGCTTCGGCGCTGAATCCCAAATACTTACACTGTGTCTACTGAACCTTGCCTGTATCTCATCTGGAAGATGAAACGGCTGCACACAACACTTGTTTGCCACCACCCACACTTCAAAAGCAGCAATTAAAAAGTACAGCAATATGTAGCAAATTATCTGGTTTTGGTTTTTTTGAAGCCATCCTACCTTGCTGTTGGGAGTTATCCTGGCCTGAACAATATGCTCCTTGGCAGCACAAGAACACACTGCCATCTGCCTGCTTCTCATGAGGGCTGCAGGGCACACCAAAGCATTCGTGGCAGGAAACGCAGACAACACAGGGCTTCCGTCTCAGAGGGAAGTAAGAAAGGAGCAAGGGACAAGTCTGCAAGTCTGGGACAGAGAGCAGGGATAACAAGTAGGCTCATCACTGACTTAACCACAGATTTTTGGAAACAAGCACAGAGCTAGGGTCAAAGCAGCAGCGCCATTCCAAACAGGACTCTATTTACTACTTAGGTCATACCATAGGAAAACAGGGAATATGGAAGGAAATGCATGCAACTGAAGTAATTGTGAAACAGTAAGATTTCACAAATAAAACAATCAGCATTTATTGTTGTATTACAAAACACTTCATATTTTGGCAATATTTTACAGTTTATCCTTTTCCTTCTTAGGGCCTGTTGAAAAGGTATGGGGTGGGGGTAGGGGGGGAAGAAAAGAGGAGAATGTTGAAATCAAGATTAAATTTCAATGTCTTGCTTAAAAAAAATTCTCCCAAACCGCCCCAGTCCCTCCCACCAAAATAAAAATCTAGTTTCACTCAATTCCACTATCCAAAGAGGCCATGGGTGAAGCGGCAGGCAAAACTCTGGCAATTTCACTATCAAACGCATCAAGAAGACAAACAAAACATTCACAGTGGTCTTCAGTATGGTCTGTTGCGTTGATCGTTTCTGAAATCATTTCTGAAAGGGAAATAAGAAGTTGTAAGGAATCCCTTAAGGAAATAACAAATAGTCCCTTCAGTCAAACATCTCTAAGCCAACTCCTGCGTATTCTTCTATGCTTAGATAGCCTTATCCAAAAATGCTCACAAAACACACTCAACAGGCAAACTGACTTATTTTCTCCAGAAGCTCCTATCTGCAGTTAGTGTTTTCATAGCAGAGTTATGCATGCACACATAAACAACACTTTTCCCACATCCCCTATCAGTTCCACAGTCTGCATCCTACGCATCCAAGCAAGGGCAGAGAATCTGCTTACCTTCCTCCCATTTTACCGCCATAGCCACCTCCCCGATCACCACCTCTGCCACCACGTCCTCGATACCCTCTTTCTCCTCCATAGCCACCTCTCCCACGAAAATCTGGAGGAAAATGCAAAACGACACAACAGCCAGGTTTTTCAAAAAGCTGCAGATGTCATTAACACTTTTAACACTTCAGAAGAGATGCAGTTGTTTTTACACACCTCCTGATGGACGTGAATCTTCTGGTCTGGGCTCACCGCACTGGTTGCAGGAATTCCTGCGAGCGAAGTTCATATTACCACAGGCCCTAGAAAAGACAAGGATTCCCCAGACTTAGCTGCTAAGAAACTCAGACAGCATACATAAAACACCACCGCCCAATTAAAATGACACTTACGGGTTAGGACAAACCCAATCACCATTTTTGGGTTCCCCACTTCTACCCTGGAAGCCCCCACCTCTTCCATATCCACCTCGTGAACCTGCAGACAAAATTATAATCAGAATAAAGGAGGGGAAGTGTCTGTGATCTACACATGAGAAACATTTATTAAGGACTGTCACTGGCTTCAGAACCCAAGTGACAGACTTTTCAAGGTGGAAGAAAGAGTAAGTGTTTAATGTAAATATAACTCCACTAGGCAAACCTCTGAAACCATATTAGGAACTCTGAAAGGAGCAGGTAGTGCCAATGACAAAAAATTGTACCAGCATAGAATTCAGTGTCCACTAGCTGACTTACTACTAGCTACCAGATTGGTAGAAGACTTGGGCAAATGACAATGGAAGTTTCAGCCACTACCAAATCTCAACAGCATTCAATGTCCTGAAGTTAATGTATCTGCATAGCTGAAATAGCCATGTTCATATGGACAGATTTATAACTCAGGCAGATAGGGAAAAATAAGAAGCAAGGATAGCACATGGTGGCCAGAAAAGTTTGCTCCACCACATATTTTTTATAAATTCTTTTTCTGCAGTAAAAGGAAACTTGATCCGCTTGAATTGCCAATGGGTAAATATAAACCCACTATGTGCATTAATAAAATTTCATAAAGATTTAACAATGTATAATATCAATCACATATGGCCAGACTTAGTCACAAAATAAAAATTTAACAAGAAAAATATCTGTCTGGATTAATGCCAGGATGCATCTGACACAAGCACAGAGAAAACATAGTTCTTGCTTTCTCCATCGAAAAGATTAAGATCTTTTATACCAATTGAAGTTCTTGAAGAATTGTTCTTTTACCAGCCTACAAACTGCCCAATTTCAGAACTAAAATTTGTTGACAGCCACCGCACAAAGCATGCTTCGTGTAAAATGGTAATTAATATCCAGTGGACCACTGGCAAGACTGTATTATGCAGAGAATCAGGGAGATTAACATCTCTTTAATTAAAGGAGTTAGACACCCAACTGCTGCTCTAAGTCAGTAGTAGATGAATAATTTACCCTGCTTAATACCATCTGGAAACATCAGAGTTATCTCAAGGCTTTGCTGTAATAAGCAAACACTCATTGGGAATTCACACCTATGTATGTGGAACCTGTACAGCCTCAACATCATTGTTATACTATCTCTTTAAAAGCAATGCTGAGACATGATCTGGAGACTTTCCAGTTCAAAAGAAAAGCATAAAGTCTTTGCTCTGCAAAAGAGATTACAGATTTTAGTTTACTTAACTTGGTTCAATCCTTATTACTCCCTTTCGTAGCAGAATCCCAAAGGTTCATATACTTTGATGAATCACTGCTTCAAAGTCAACTTCTCTTTTATAAACCAACAATAGCTAAAAAAGCATTTAACTATGCAAAAACAAGGATTCTATAGATTTCAGTCCCACCTCGACGTCCACCACCTCCGCCTCCTCTCATGAACTCAGGCCTTCTAGTTGCAAAAGAAACTTTGATGACATTGCCATTGAATTCTTTTCCTGTGGAAAGACAGAAAGTGAGAGAAAGATCAATAGAGCTCCCAACAACCCAGCAACAAGTTCAGAAGAACAGAAGTGATTTGCACAGACTGAATAAAAAGCTTTTAAGACGCAGGGAGCCTGGAATAAATCTCTTGTTTTTGAAAGCACTGGTCCAAATGCAAGGTAGCAAACACTGAGGTACTTGCTACGTTCCCCATAAACCCAGATATTTCTCTTGATTTAAATGTGAACCCTAAGTTACAATTTAACTAGACACATAAGAACATATTCAAGATTTTTGGCCACATCCATGGATAAGTAGTTCAGATGTTAGAACTCTGTTCTTCCCCCAAGACAGGCAACAAGGCTTTTGTACAATTCAACTGCCAGCAAAAAAATTAAATACTCCCATGTAAGTAAAAAACATGAACTTTTTAAATACAAAGTCTCAGTTCTTCATAGATACGAGGTTTATCACAGAACAGGACTGCATGTGTGTGTAACATAGTCATATATGCTTTAGCCTCCTAAACAAAAGTCAATTTGCATTTTATTAGCAAAATATAAACCATCAAATAGCATGCCATGTCAGATTTTTTACGCACTGCCATTTCACACCAGATGCAGAGTATGTCCTTTTGTTTCTGCCCAATATTATCTAAATTCTGTGAACACAGAGGTCATAGGAGCAGGCACACCCCCCCAAATTTATTACTACAAAAAAGTATCACTGCATTTCCCGCATCAAGTCTGAAAACTTTTATATCAATGTATTTCTGGGATCTGTTCTCTTCCTCCACTGAACCCGTAATTTAAAAAACCCCTTGTTGTTCACTGTGTATATACAAAGCACTTGGCACAAGATTGCCATAACCACTGCCAAACTCTAAAAATGCTACCACAACACTAATAATATCAATACTAACACTGTAGGAAATCCCTCCAGCTTCTAACACAGATTATAGCTCTATTGGTCTGAACAAGTTACACTCTCCTGAGTGACATGAACAGCATCTTTCATACTTTCTGCATGGATGACTGAGGTACGGCAGCAAACCCTAACAGTTTCATTCCACATTTTTGGTTTTAATCACTAGCTGCTCTTCCACTGAATAAGAGAAAAGCCAGCACACACAAAATATCAATGAAATAGAGGCCTTTGTAAAAAAAAAAAAAAAACCACAACCAAAACCCCACAAACACAAAACAAAAATCCACCAAAAAAAAAAAAAAAAAAAAGAAGAGACAAGAAGTAGCATGGGGGTCCCCAATGAGGCTATTGATTTGCTTCTTCCACTGCTTGTTGGACTCATAAATAACAAAAAGAACAGGTATTCTCACCCACCGTCAAACCAGTCAATTGCTGCTTTAGCAGAAGGGGGGTCATCAAAAGATACCGTTGCTTCTCCCTTTGGTTTGCCAGTATCCTTATCTGTATAAAGATTTATCATAGGTTTGCCAGTCTTTTTGTTGGTCTGAAAAGAAGAGTTGTACACTTGGCATCGGAGAAATACTGGGAAAGCCAGTTCATAGCATAAACCGTAACAGCTAAGTATCATTAGAAAGAAGATTCTCTCGGAGCTAGCCTGCAGAAACAGATGCTTTTGACTGAAGGATACTGACTGGCTCTTCTCCATGAAGTAATGATGGGCCCAGTTTTTACAAAAATTGAGGTCAAGTGCAGGAAGCCCTAATTTAGAATTACAGAAACAGAAGAAACAGGCATAGAACACAGAAGCATACTTCCTGAAGTATGAGGGTAGTACAACAGATAGTGTCAGTGTTAAGGGTTATAAAGTCTAAAGAAAAGATACAAAGCAATCTAAATGTCACTAGAGGAAAGCTGCTAGTGTTGCCAGCTTACAAATGAGCTGTCATCTGGGAATCCAGATAAAAATATTATCTGCAACTGCTGGGGAGTCAGAGCAAGCATCTGCCTTGAATGATATCAGTACATTTCCAATACACTAGCTCCCCAAGTACATTTCCAATACACTAGCTTCCTTCTAACCAATGATTTCTCATTTCACATACCTTTATAATACCAATTTGTTTGAAATAGTCTGCCACTTGATCTGTTGAAACATCCTCTCCAAGTCCTTGCACGAAGATAGTGTTGTTATCAGAGTTGTCAGACTCTGAATCTATGAAAAAATAAGCTACATTTACAATGCATTTTTGTGGCAGCAACAGAAGCAACATTTTAAGCTTAAGTCTATACTGCCCAATACCAGAGCCTTAAATCCCAAAGGCATATTGTGTGAAATAAAAGATGAGCAGAGCGTAATTTTGAAGTTACCATCAACTTCAAAAATGCTTCCACAGCAGCTTCAGATGCTGCAGTACATCAGAGACCAAACACATTCAACAGCTGACCAGCTGTCTGCCACGCACTCAGCTCGTCCGTGCAGCAAGGACATCCAAAACCATTAAAGTAGCTATGTTTTAAATAACACAAGTTTAGCAGAAGTGTTATGGCAGTGAAAGCAGCTGCTCGGTTCAAGCAGATTCAAAGTTCATCAGCAAATTCTTACTTGCTGTATGAAAAGACATCCAAAAGTTCACATGCGTTAATAACATACATTTCTTTCAATGAAGAAAAGCTTTAGCCAAATTTATTTTGAGCCATGGGAACTGCAGCAACATCCATCTTTCTAGATGTACATTTTAAAAGCAATGACCTAAGAGCTACAATCCACTCCCACTCACTGCTTGTTTTCTTACCAGCATCTGATCTTGGTCCATAATCCCTTTGACCTATGAAACGGGTTTAAAAAAAAAAAAAAAGAAAAATACTATTTTTAGCAAAACATTTTCAAGTGACTTTTTTTAGAGAAAATATTTAAAGTATGTATGTAATGCATCTAAGATCTAAAACATTAACCAGAGATTTAGAGAATATTTAGATTAAAACGTTCAACAGAAGGTGTCTGTAGGACATTAACGTGTTCTTTAACTTGCAGCACGTGGCAGTTGCCACACTGATGCTATGCTGGTGTTATCTTGCCAATGCTGGTTGTCAGATCACCAAGCAGTTTACCACTTTTTTTTTTTTTTTTTTTTTTACCTCTAGTACCTTTCTAAGAAGCATTTGTAACAAAAATTTTAAAAAGAAAAGAAAAGAAAAATCCGGTGAATGTCAATGTCTCCACAAATTCTTTCATGCAATTTGACAAAGTAGAAATCCATTTTATTGCTAAAAGTTTGGCTATTAAAACTCATGGACACACCAGCCTCACCAAAACGCTATAATGCTTCTACTAGATAGTAACAAGATATTGGTGGCTTTTAGATTTATAAAGAATTTCCACTGAAACATTTTTGGATACTCGGCACTTACCACCGTAATTTTTGAAGCCACCACGGTCACCACCACTGCAGAGGAAAAATTGAAGAAATGATTTCTTCCTTAAGTCTCTATGTGCTGAGCCCAAGGCTCAATCTACAGTTAACTGATCACAAGTTGAGAGTTACTGTCTAGCAGCTAAAGCACCATCTCTACGTTCTCCTCACTACTCATTCATGTTCAAAGATTAAATTACATGAAAGTGAATAATCTCACAGGGCGCTGCACTGGAGAAGAGAAGCCCTAAAGAGTATTTTAAACTAACCCACACACATGTTGTTGTTTCAATACTTTCTCCCATCCCATAAGCCAAAATGACTGCTATTAAAAAACGGGTTTTAAAACAGAAACATTATTATCATGAAGGTTAATAGGCTTTAATTGTAGATGTAATTGCTACTTTGGAATAATTAGTACTTTAGTACTTTCATAGAAGTAAGAAGAGCTAAAGTTAATTAACCTCCATTGTTATGCATTTATATACAGGGGACAAATTAGCAGTATCAGCCATTCTCTGAGAAAGGGTCTGTTGGGGACCTACTGTACTATTAACACTTGACATTACAGAGAAGGTGTGTGTATGTGAGCTTCAAAAGCAGAGGCCGTGAAGTTTTATTTCATTCATTCTGAAACCTGTGGCACAAAATGTAGACCAAGTTAAGAGATTAAACACATCAATTTTCAAAGGTTAGAAGGGGATTTTAAACAGGACATTATGCCTCCAATTATGTGCATGAAAATAAACCCTCACTCTTTTCAATGTAAATGGTTCATCCTAGTAGGATTTTTCACAACAGCATTTTTAATCGCATCCATGTTATGAACACAGTATAATCAATATTCAAAGCCTTCAGGAAAAATACAACCACTGGATATTTTAGGAAGTCAATAACCAAGTGTCAGAAAGACTGTCTCAATACTGCCGCGTACAACTGCCTGCTCACCCTCCTTCTCATGGGGGACGCAGCTGCCACCTGAAAATTCAGCAGGTTCACCTAACCCTGCCAGCTTTCACACTCAGAAGCTAAGACAAAGCCAGCGTAAGTTCAACCCCTGACATAGAGGACAATCTCCAGACTCTGGAACTACTGTGCCAGTACGAGCAGCTTCTTCACCAATGCGCTTTACAGCTGGAAGTCAGTCCACGTTTTAATTCAATCTATCTGCCAGCACATCAGAGTCCAAACGTGGGACACAAGCACCCCAGCAAATGGCAATGAAATAAAATTAGGGAGTAACTTCTTTGGCATTCTGTGTATCTGTTTTCTGTTACAGCAAACGCAAGGTCATGAACGGGAGGTACTGCTTACTTCACATTTATGAGCTAAAATCTGTCCAAAGTCAGGGACAAGACAGAAACACGCTTTCAACAGATATTATCATCAAGACTGGATTAAGACAGACATTCTTTGAGAGGTGGCTGACATTCTGTGACAGTACATATAAGGAGTATTAGATGTTTGTCATGACAGACCACCACTTTTACTGGGACTTTTATTTTTGCTGCAGATTTTAAATTGTTTCTGCACAAAAAAAAAACCCAAATGCTAAATTGCAGTGTCATTTACTCATAAGTAATTCATTCTGCTCATTAAAGAGGTAAAATGAATGAATTTTATATGCAGCATCAGAGCTGGCCCTTATTCAAGGCTGGCTATTTTCAAGGACTGATGATAACATAATGGTGATCGTAAAATTTCCTGTAAATATCTTTCTACCACCTCCAATTCACTTCAGCTGAAAAAAAACCCAAAACAATGCACAACAATTTTCAGCAGGATGACTGCTCTTCTAGGATTTTAACTCAGACATAACCAGAGTGAATACATCAGCCGTGGAGATGTTAAAGTTTTCCAACCCTAGATTACGGTTCCAGTTTATCAGGACAGCATTGTCCAGAACACGTATGTTTTCTGATTTGAAAATATACAGCAGCAGAGACATAAACTAGAAGAACCCAACAATCTGAAAACATACAGGAAAATATTCACAATTAACACAGCCAGGATTTTACAGGAAGTGAGGATTTTGCTAAGATGCTGGGGTAAAACTGTGAGCACTATGATTCCGAGAAGCGATAGGGTTCGATATATAAAATTAAAGGAAGGTACAATCATATGCCTAATTTCTAACTTTGTGATACAGTAATTCTGCACCTCGCACTAACAAGTGCAATCCACAATTTTTAATTAGTATTTTTAATTAATGTCTGTAGAAATACGTTTTCGCCTAAGCATGCTTCAGCATGTTATCTTCTGCTTAGTCTCACACGACCAACCCAACCAAAACCTGCATCAAATCAGTGACAGATCCCTTTGGTGATAGATTAATGCTCTCCTCCATTTTTAAGTTCCATTTAATATGTGATTTATAAAGCTGCAGTGTGTTACCTTCCCAAGACTGCTGGGCAAAGCTACCCAAGACTGCCAGGAGGCATGTGGATATGCTGCAGCAAGCAAAGTCCAACAGAGAAACTGGCTGCAAGTAGCTGATGCCACAGTCTGAGATCTACCCCTCAACGAGACCCGAACTCCAGGTCTCAATCTCAGCAACTGAATTAGTTCCCACACTATTGTCACAGAACATGTGGAAAATATAATCGCAGTGGTTCACAGTCTATTGCTTTACCAGTCTTGCACAAAGATCAAATAGATGGGTGACCAAATAGAGTTTGGGGTTTTAACTTTCTATGTTAGAATCATGAACAGGTAGCTAAAATTCGGCAATGTCACCAACAAATATAATAAAATAAAAGAGACTGAACTACAAGCAGTCAGAATGTGTACGCGGCATCATTCATAGCAACAAAACCTTACTGCTATAAAAGAAACATCATCAGATGTTCTTTTCTCCCTATACTCAGTCACATATTTAAACATCACCTACTTGAGCGTAGATGGAGTTCATCTGAACATTGCTTACTTCAGCTGGGAATAACTCCTTAAATAAAAGGCACAGTTACATGGAGAGCTGAACATTACAGAAACAAGAAGTATACTTTAAAAAAAGCGATGAGATATTGGCAGAGGTAGCACTAAGAACTCAGGAACCAATTTTCAGCCTCCAACATGCATCTATGTCTTGCCAAGCATGTGGGAGTTACACGCAAGAATGTATTTTTACAAACAAGAAAGGAATGCTTAGTGCACCAATAAAGTCACTGACAGATGGCTTTTTTTTCCCCCTGCCTATATTTATTGCCTCTGTTCATGTTTTTCCAAAGTCTATATAAGGCTAAGCTCAAGCATATACATTACAAGTCAAAATATTAATTCTGAACACAAACCACACTGTTGTAAAAAACACTTGCACTACGTTGTAGTTTCTTTATATCACAATAAGACAACTCCCCTCATAACAGCTAATGTAGCAATTAAGCTGCATAGGTAACTTTCGTTTACAGTACATCAACATCAAACCTGCACAAGAGGAAAACAACAATAACAACAGAATCTATGCTGAGCAAAGTTAGGATTGCTATGATAAATCCTAATGCAATGCTAAATCCTTCTCTAAACTGCATCTACGTAGTTCCACCAACACACACTGCGTGAGCAGATTCAAAGGCTTCTCCCGTTTATTCCACAGACTAAACCAAGGGCAGTGTCACAGGTATGGCCTTAGCAGCTTTCCCAAGACGAAAGAAAAACAAACCTGCTTTGTATTGCTACTGTATTTCCCACTTATGTGCTTAACCAAAACAATTTGTTCCCACAACCACAACAAGCAATTAATTCCTTACCTTTCAGATAAGGATTCTTAACAAAAAGGGGACTTACTCTACAATGAAACTTGGAAGAATAACTTAGAGTAAAACTCTGCATTCTCAAGACCTGGTGTACCTGCTTTCTAACCAAAAGACCTCAAAGATGAGACGACTCTTCTATGGGTTTAAATAAATAAAAGATTTTGCTTTTTAGCCAAAATACAAATTAGTGAGATCATCAATTTTTCAAGCTTCAAAATGAAAGGGTGGAAAAATTCTACTAAAATCCCAGAAGATGTAATTCAAGACCATTAAGAAAAAATCTGAAGAATAATTTTGAAACCCAAAACTACCAAGATTAAAAAGTGAACATCTGACACATAAGAAAATGATTGCTCTCTATTGTAGTAGTATCAGCTAGGGAATCTGAACAGTCATTTCTCAAAAGATATTTTCTTCTCAATGCTGCATGACTTTGCACAGGCACAAAAGAAAAATGAGTGCTGAAAACATTTATTACAGTACATATTCAAGTCATTCCAGTTTTCAGAATAACGATTCATACCTCAACATTATAACATTACCAACTATGTTTGGAAGTACTTTTGTAAAGGTTATTCAGAGAAATGAAAGCTCTCTGAATTTAAAAACGTTAATTCGATTTTGCCCCAAGTAGTCCAGAATCATTTTCTGCACTTGCAGACTGCTCTGAGAGGTCCGGCATGCAGGGAAAGTTTCTGCAGGCCAATGCAACTCGCGAGAATCTTGCGAGAGAACTGCTATTGCAGCCAAAGTCACTGTATCACAAGCACAGGACAGGAGCGAGTCAGCCATGCCGCTGGTAAACAGGATGCATCGATGGCCCAGCACTGCAGAGCAGATTGGACAACACAGCTGTAAGAACACCAGTGGCTGGGTAAAGCTCTTACCCATGAACAACAAGCTGCAACAAGCTCTCCCTGCATTCAAATGCCAGTCAAGACAAAAACTGTATTACTAGCTAACACAGAAGAGATTCATTTGCTATGATCTCAAGTGAACTATTATTTTTTTCTGTAATGTCAAGGAACATTATTTTTGCGTTGATAGAACTCATTTACATGTTATGTTCTAACCATTATAAAAATCAAAGCCTATGTTATTACAGCAGTACAAGTATCTGTGTAGATAAGATTTTTAGATAACATTATTTCCCAATGGCTATGGAATTTCCACAATTTAATGTTAAGCATGAATACATGATTGAAGTAAAAAAACCTGAAAACGGTAACTAGTTACTGGAGATAGACTTGACATTCCTACCAAAGCTGCTTTTAGGAAAAAATAAAAAAGTAATAATAAAAAAAGAAACCCAAGGAAACAAAACCAAAAAACCTACCCTGAAACCCAACATTTTCACAGGACTAAACACAATTTCTTAACTTCTTAGAAGTTATTTCCCCCTTGATTATACAGTGTGTTATTTAATTTAAACTTTTAGATGTTTCTAATAAGCACAACTTTGGTAAAATACATGTCAGAAGCAGAATCCTCCATCATAATTATGCAGAAAGACTAAATAAACACTGTAGTTTCCGAAAAATTTCACTGCAAATGGCATTAAAGACTGCATCACAGAAGCGGACAGACTTCCTAATAAACACCTTCCCACTTTTCTGTATTTTCCCCCACTTCTCCATTCACCTCCACTCTTTTCCTTCTTTTGGCTTTCAAGTCTACTGAAGTACTACTATCTACATGGATGTGCGAACAAATTTTTCTTACATTTTGGAAAAATATGGGAAGAGGCTTTATTTTCACAGACATCAGTTTGTCTTACTTTATCTTGCAAAGACAAAAGTTTGTTTCAAAGTGATAAAACCTACTGAAATTATGTTTTTTGAAGCTCACATTCATTCCCTTATGGAAAGGCCTCAGCTATAAACAATTTTCTAAACCCCCAGATTTTATCATAGGAGTATGGAAAACCCTCATTCACATTGTTCAGTTTTAACTGAAAATTAACTTAGAAATTACTTTCCTAGTTAAGTTTATATTATATAAAACCCCAGCAAACTCTAACACAAAATAACTATTAATACGCTTTTGTAATTGTGCTACCACACCTAATTAGGAGAGATAAGGCCTACCTACATCATCAAAACAGCAAGCCATGAAGTACAATTTAAGACCACCATAGGAGCAGGCAAATTTTAAATATGGTTCAAAAATAAATACTTTAAAAAGTCATCAAGTCTTAACACAGTGTTGGATTATTTTATTTAAATTAGATCAATTCAAACAAACAGCATTGTATAATTAGAGTTCTTCATCTGGAGTTCTAGCAATAACCCAGAACCGTGCAGTCTATTAAAGAATAAGTGGTGGGGACAAGCAACACTTCAAACCTCACTGGAAGCTTCAACATTCTTACTTTGCATCCATGAGCACTCGACCCCCAACCATTTCACAGAGGTGCATAAAGGGAAGCCAATTGTGATAGTTTATTAAGAAATAATAATGTCATCCAGCCTAATTTAATAGGCTTTAAAGCAAAGGTCCCAATCTCTCAGACCTATGCACGAAATCATCTGCAAGCACAAAATTAAATATGTGCATAAATTTTCTCGACAGGAACATGGCCTGAGGCAATGGTAGAAAGGGAAACAGTATTGTTAGTATTTAAAATCTACCTAAAATATATGTGTTTAGATTGACAGCTAAACCAATAATAAAACCTGCATTTAAATGGAAGATTAAAATTGCAATAAAGAACAAGTAATGTTATTACTAAATTACTCCTAAATTATTTAAAAAGCAGAAAGATAATTAGCCAACCTTAATGTAATGATTTGCCGCTGTAAAGTCAAAAGAATTCCCTGTTATAACGTTAGCTACCTTAGCTATGAATTTTATAAAACTTTTTCAATCCCTGGCTGCTGTTTTTCTTGTCACTGAAAACAAATTTTTACAGGTTTTAAAATATCTTATTTCAAGGGATGGGCTCAGGCAGTTTTTGTATTGCAACTCATGTAAGTAAAATGCAGCCGTCTGTCCTAACAATCAAATGCTTAGTCTCGATCTATCTGAACCTAAAAGCTTTTCCTAGGCAAAATGCATTTCTGTGCAGTGCAGAAAGGTTTAATTTTAGAAACCTTCAATTTTTGGAAATCTAAATCTGAACCATATTAGGAACAGACATATAGTAAACAAAAATTAAAAACAGCTAAATAATAAGAAAGAAAGGTAAGGAACTGCAGGCACTGGAATGAGATCACTTACCTATATCCAGACATATGACCTCTTCCATCCATGTCATATCCCCCTCTACCTCCTCCCTGTGACCCGCCATATCCTCTATTATCTTCTCCATACCTACTCTTTTCACGACGATCATCTGGAGGAATAAGTAAAACAAAACATGAGGAAATTGTAGTGCAAACTGCAGTGCAGTGAAAATTCCCACCCTACATTTCCCCCCCCCCCCCTCCAAGTCTGCCATTTAAATCTGGAGAGCATCAACTCCTAAATCTCTCTTACATTGTCTACACCACAAAGTAATGGAGCAAAGTTTGGGTTTGTTCCAGTTATCTCCCTTGGGTTCCAGGGTCACAAGGTACGTCAGAATGCAAACGCTCTGTACTTTAATTACACTCCATTTTCCAATAATTAAACACAAATTGTCTAAAATATACTTTTCATTCTACTTCCCCATAACCTTCCTAGTTTGCAAAAGACATCACTGAAGACAGAACGAGGATAGAGTGTGGGTTGCGCCGCTTGTGTGACGTTACCGCAAAAAAAAGGGTTGATCTTAAACTTCTCATTTCTTTCTATCTCAGAATTCACCTACACAGCATAAAGCTGGAATGTGAAGTGCAAAAGCTCTTCATGACTGATCAAGACATATCACCCTCATGCAGGAAGAAGGTTCAAAATAGCTTAGGAAGAAAATTCCATCTAGAATTTGCAGAACTCAGGGACATGGACTTCGCAAGGCTTCCTCCAACAAAGGCAAACGCAACAATTTTGGGGCCCCAACAGTTTTTCATCTCTGCATAATGTTTTGTTAAGACTTTCAAAACATTCCCCAAGAATATCAACATGGAAAAAGAGCTTTAACTCTTCATCAAATCAGCTGTCTGTGGAAGGCAATACAACTATTTCAGAGTGTTGCTGCTCAATTTTATTAGCCAATATTGAATTCAACCTGTGAATTTTACCTTGGCTGTTGTGGCTATAGCTTCCCTTCTGAGACTGGTAGGACTGCTGAGAATGGCCATATGAGCTTTGGTGCTGGTTATAGCCTGACTTTTGGTCATATGAGCTCTGGTGGCCATAGCCCGACTGCTGGTCATATGAGCCCTGGTGGCCATAGCCCGACTGCTGGTCATATGAGCTTGACTGCTGGTCATAAGAGTCTTGGTTTTGTCCATAGCTTGACTGCTGGTCATAAGAGCTTTGGTGCTGACCATAGTTTGACTTTTGTTCATAAGAGCCTCTTCCACTTAAAATAAACAGAATTTGTATTAATAGCTAAATGTTCACAGAATAGAGAGCAAAATAATGGCTGAAAATTCATGACATTGCTAACATTTCCTAGTCACAGTCACCTCCCAGTCATTACTGGCATATGGATATCAAAATACTCTATGTTTCATCTCTGTTGGGATACCTAGCTTCCAATGAAAGCAAGGCAGAAAACTACGTTACCATCACTTTCAAGACATCCTCAGTTTCCACTGCATGTGTAACTTAACAGTAACGCTCCCCTTACATATCCCAGTACAATGCTTGCTCTCTCCCCTCTCCCCAGCAGAGCAACAATGGCTGATGGACAGCCTATGACCTGCTAACCGCCAAATCCTTCTCTACAGAACTGCGGGGAAGACACCCGCTGCTCATGTTTTATTGTGCAGCTGATACTTACACCTACAAAAAAAGAAAAAAAAAAGTCCCAACATTTTGCTTTCACTGAATTGCAATCTTATCTTTTTCCGTGAATCCTACCATTTTGCCAAGAACTTTTCTAACTCGTGATAACCTCTAACATACTTGCAGTTCTTCCCACTTTAGTGCGATCTACATATACTATCCCACCAACTGTCATCAGAAACATTGACCAAAATCACATCTAGGATACTCCAACACAATTTGGCTGTACATACTCAAAGGGTGTCATAACTGTTCTCTGGCTAAAACAACTTTATAGCAACCACAAGGATATCTCACCCACACCTTATCTCCCTAGGCTACTTCAGCATCCAAGGTAGAAACAAAAGTATTTTGAAAATCTAGATATATGAAAGAATTGTTCCAGTTGGGTTACCCTTTCACAGCAAGACGTTATATAGATTTATGAGAAATAAATTGCATCCAGGAAACACCGGCTGTTACTCATACCTTTGTTTTCCCCCTGGGTACTTAGTTGCAGCTTAACTGTATTATTTTTTCAGTAATTGAAATTAATCACTGACCTCTGCCACCCTTTCTTCTCTTTCTCCTCCCTGCTACCACCCTTTTCCAAAAGATGAGGCACTACATTTGCCACTCTCCAGTCTTTGGCAATGTTACTTGCTAGCCAAAATGCCTCAGAAAAACAAACAAACAAAAAATAATCTAAGAACCTACAGAAAGTTTCCACCAGCTTTTCAAAGCACTCTAAAATGAAGTCCATTGGGTGCAACCAATCTCAAAATATCCCAGCCGTGTAAATACCGTCTAATCTGATCCCTCCCAGTTCTAGCCAAGATCTTAGTTTTAACATAACTAATCCCAGCAGCAAAGAGGTTGCGAAGATTTTTGTTAATATCTTCACTTCAAAAAAAGTCAGCTCCACTGTAGCCTTTGCAACATCACCAACGAAGGAAGCACCGTTGAGAGCATCCACTATTTGCTGGTTTTCCTTTCTTCCCTTAGAATGTGACAGCTACAATCTTGTGGCCATCCTCTTCAAAGTTGCTATTCTTTAATTTCTGCATTTCTCTTTACCCGTTACAACCATACATTGAAAAGTTTCTCTCTAATGCCTTTTATTAATTTTCTTGATCGATAGCAACTTGTTGGAGAATATATGCTCTGTTGCATTTTTTTTTCCACTGGACGTCTACAGAGTTAAAAACTACATTGTTGCCTAGTCCTGTATCTTTGCACAGCTCTAATAAATGCTCAGAAAACAATGCGAAACAAAACTTAACCACATTCCTGCCTTCTTTAGAGATGCAAAAGAGACTCAGTGACAGCACCTACTGCTGACAGATTAAGACCTTGCTTGTTTATATTAAGATGTTTTGTAATAATAACTACAAAAACAGAAACCAAGTACAGGTTTACTGAAGTCCAGATTCTTTTATCAGCTTGGAACAAAATACAAAAAAATATTTGGACCTTGGACACAAGAAAGAAGTCTAGTACACGACTGTTTAGTTTAAAGAGGTCGCACGATCTTCAACAAAGATCTAATGCAAGCAGTAACCTTCGGGTGTATGCATGAAGCTTGTGAATTAGATAATGAAGTGGCCTCATGAGTCGTTATGGCAAGTTGGGTTGTATTTTCCAACATACTTTAAAAGTTCTACCATTAATCCTCCTGAAACTGATTCGAGTACAACATTACTTAACAAGTAAAATACACTTGTAATACTGTAAAGTACTGAATCAGAATGCAGTATGAAATGCACGTTGAAGTTACTGGTAACGATATAAACCCCTGATGTTTTGAGAATCCTACTTAGTTGGACACAGAAAATGTATTTCTTAAATGATATTTCTCAATCCTTTCCTTTTCTTTCACCATGAAAAGGCATTCTAAGTCTGCAAATCTAAGACAAGCTAAGAATTTCCTTGCTAACAGCTTATTTGAAGTTAATAAAGAGTACTGTAAGCTTATACAAAAGAATGTGACTGGAAAGGTACTCAGTCTGCCTTTTTCTTAATCAAAATACTCTCTACCAAGTCCATTCTTCATTGTAGTCACTATCCAAAGACTTTCTAAATTGTATCTCCCCATACAGCTTGGCTTCAGAACAACTGTATCCATCCTTCTTACATAAAGAAATATCCTTCCCTTACCTCCTGTTCTTTCAGGCATTAAAAATGTCTTAAGAATATGGATTTTCAGATGCTTATCTTTTTTTTAGCAATGATAGCAGGAAATCTGTTATGGCTCTAGTTAAGAACGTACAACTACTAGGCAGTACTTTAAATAGATACTGTTAATCTCAGCTTCCTTACCCTCTGGACGACCCTTTCTGCTGCCCCTGACTGCCATAAGACTGCTGGTTGTATGAGCTCTGATTCTGATTTTCATAACTGGATTCATCATCGTATCCCTGCGAATCTTGTCCATAACCTGGAAATTGAGGAAGAAAATTTTTAGTAAATATTCACCTTTTAATTACTGCCAATGAATGTAACAAGCTAGCCAAACCTGTTTGATTTTGTCCATAGTTCCCATGATAGTTTCCATAGTTCTGTCCATAGGAGGAATTGTCTCCACTCTGCCCATAACCAGAATATCCCTGTAATTTAAAGAGCATACTCAAACAAATGTGACTTCCACAGCAGGTAATTACAGTTTTCCTTTGCTAGACACAATGGCAAACATCAAGCACAGCTGAGAATGGACTTCTTCCCAGCCCAGACATGGTCACCCAGGAACAACTGTTTTTACTCAAGGAACGCCTGCTTTGAAACACACAATATTGTTTTCAACTTACCTGTGTTTGTCCGTAATTTTGACTGCTCTGATTGCCATAAGACGAATAGCTGTAATAGAAAAATGCATTTAGTAAATGCTTACAGTGCCCTACGTGTGGGTTGGAAAATATTTTTCATGTTAAAAAGTTTCTTTTCATTGCAAAATAGGTGTTTAATCCCAGTATGGCAGTTGTAGGCATATTAGAACCACATCAATAAACTAATGGTTACTGCAGCTGATTGTCAGAAACCAGAAGAGCTTATTTTAACTTCTGCTTTGTTTCAAGTGTAAATTTGAAGTACATGGAACTCACACTTACTGCAATTTGACAGATTCTTGTACAATAAAGTTTTCTGTGATTGTGAAAACCAAGGCATTTTAAGTTTTTCAGTATATTCTTACAAAGTTAATTTTATTTTCATCGATTACTGTCAATTTGGTATTTGTTGGACTATTCAACAATAACATCATCATCAGAAACCGCACTAGCTTTAGATTATACTTACTCCTTATACTGCCTCTTTAAAACTTTGTGAACTGACAAAGAACCATGTGCTGAAACTCATATCGTACTCAGATATAAACTCAAACTCATGCAGTGTTACATGCATAGATCCTTCTGCTTTCATTAGCACAGTCAGTATTAGCTGCAATTTTCATATTTCCATATCAACACTTTTGTTTCACCAATTAAAATAGCCCATGCCAAAACTTGCAGCTATTTTATGAACCGGCTTTTAAATTCCACCATTACTAACAGTTATCAGAGGGTTTTAACAAAAAGTTCCCTCCAATGGGAAAATAAAATGGAAACATAAAATTTTATATCTATATGGCCCATCATCTTCACACACGTATAATAGCCTTTGACTAAAATCTTAGTGAACAGCTTAAGGCAGTCATATGAAAAATACCTCTATATTCATAACATTTCAAAAGTTCTAACTATTAAAAGATGTCTTTCCAATTTAAACCTGCTTAGTGTCTTCCCTTCAGGAATATAATTTTTTTTCCTATTTTCTAAGACATCTTAATAAAGGCCCAGTGCAGCAAGCTTTCTGCACCTGTAACTCCAAAAGCTTACCAACACTGCATCATGCC
This sequence comes from Pluvialis apricaria, assembly GCA_017639485.1. Taxonomy (NCBI): domain Eukaryota; kingdom Metazoa; phylum Chordata; class Aves; order Charadriiformes; family Charadriidae; genus Pluvialis; species Pluvialis apricaria. The sequence continues at coordinate 7,805,560 of CM030024.1, forward strand.
CAAAGATTCAAACATCATGCCGGGAATCCAAAATGGCCTTTTATTTCACAGATTTAATTGCTAACAGCAAAAAACCCCACACATACCTCTGCTGGCCCCCAGACTGACTGTAACTTCCAGAATCTACAAAAAGAAGTAAGTCATATTGAGAACTTCCAATTAACATTTTATTCCTCTACTTACTATAAGAGGAAGAAATTTGGGGAGAGGGAGAAGGGTTCAAGTGCACTGGATAATGCAGCTACGTTCCCTGCAGAATGAGACAGCTTCCTCTTTATTAACAAAAAAAAAAGAAATGGTAAGACCAGGAGAACAAGGAGCACAGAAGCACAGGGCATGGGTGACACGACACAGGTGTTGAACTTTCCTTTTGAAGGATCTGAACTCCATTTTCAAGGCATCTCTTCAAATATTCAGGACTGTACAACCCCCTCTAATGGCTATGATCAATGAACAGAATGCAGCAGCTTAATTACTCAAGCCAAGCTAAGTACATCAGTCCTGCTGAACCCCTTTTTAAGACGCCATGAGAAATTTCTGCCTAGCAAAGGGCACCGACAGGCAGAATTTGGACATGTAAAATCAGGGATGGAGTAACCATGACACGTGGCTTCTCCCATATTGCAAAAGGAGGAACATTACTGATAGCTCAAACCATGCAAGAATTCATTCATTTACACACAACAGAAGTTGTCCAGGCAGGTATTATAAATATTATTTCCAATTAATGTAAACCTCTTATGACAGAAATTGATTCTTTAAACACATTAGAAGAATGTGAATTTCAAAATATGATCTCAAGTTAAAAAACTAAATAAATAAATTCACTGAAGTGTTTTGATTTGTATTTAAAGTAGAGCATCTAGTTTATAAAAGCTATCAACATTACAAAAACACTCTACTACCTGCTAACTGGAATTCAGTTCTTAAATAGGGTTAGCTTATCACATTATTTTATCTTATTAATTGCACAATGATGGATTTCCTAGTCTTCTGCAAAATTGTAATTTTTTTTAATGTGTTAAAAGCTCTTACTATACAGGGGAAAACACACATTCCTACTAATCCAGCTGCATGTAACAGATGCAGACACACAGAACACACATACGTTGCTCCATCAACCCTTCCAAATTCAGATGGTCACGAGCAGGGTTCACCTCTTCAGAGACATGCCCCAAGCTGCTCTGCGCTCTACCAACTTCTTATCCACATGGACTCTGTTGATCTCGCTTTCTATGCAGTCTTAATTCCTCTCGACATTTTTGCTTGTAATTCCCACCTTCTTGTCAAAACCCTAACACGTTCTTCCTTTCTCTACCAGCCTCACCAGTACTGTCACTCTGGATAACATCCCTGCAATTTTCCTGTTCCTTTCAAATCACTTCAAGAATTTGTACAAATATTGTGGTGTCGCAGTTTAATAAAAACTATCAAGAGCGTCTCTGTTTTTATCCCTGCTTTCAGCCTTTCCCCCACTCACTCTTTCTAACTTCTACATCTAGAAGTGACTAAAAAGCTGAAACCAAAGAGTGAATTACAATGTAGGTAAGTGTCATAAACGATTATAACCATTTTCCAATCAAAACACACATCAAATTGTTCAAAGTCTGTTCATTATACCTCTCATCTGATTATAAGTCCAACCGTGCCAGTACTTACACATATACTTCAACACATCATATATACTTCCAAGATGAGGATACCACCCAAGCTATTCAGACATTAAGCAGCATTTTTAATGGTAAAGTACTTCCTCTAGGCAATAAAAAAGCATCAAATTTCATATTCTGTAAAAGTAGCATTTACCAAAAGCTAAGATGAGATGAAATATTTCATTTCACGCATCCTATAAAGTGGTTTCACTCAGATGTGAAACATTCTCCTCCTTTTGCTCTGCTACACAATTATTTCCTTGCCTTTTCACAGTGAAAAGCATTTCAGAAAAAGTGCAACTCAAACATGTTTACTGTTTTTAATGAGGTGGTCAATTTTTTATATTATTTTAATTTAAATGATCATAAAGATTACTATTAAAGAGGTAACGGCATTTTAAAATGATGGTTTCAGTCTAAAATTTATATGCCATTAATGCTGCTAATTAAAATAAAGAATATTAATGATTGTACCAGAAAGAATTCTTGAGTAAGGACGTAATTAGCTATAAAAGACTAAATTTAATTCTCCTTTGCTGCTCCCTTACAAGCTTCTGCCAAACCACAAAATTTTGGAAAAAGTTTGGAAGCAACCAGATAAGGAGCCTGTAAAAAATGAATACGTAGAATCGGAGGAATTTCCTTTATTTATACATTTCTCTACATCCTTTGTTGGGCTGCTTAGTCTACAGACTTCTGATCAATTTATTTTGGTGGCCTCAATGGGGACAAGAGTCTCTAAGTATTTTCGGAAACGACAGATAAGTTTATTCTGGAAATTCCCGGATACGCAGACATTTTTTCTGAATGTTTAAAAAGCTCACGGAAAAATTTCCTGAGAATGAAATGGGACACAGCAGACTAGCCACCTTGCACTGCTCAGGAAATGTATTCCTCTTAAGACAGAAAAATCTGCTCTGACCATTTGAAAACTGAAGTTCTCATACAAAGTAATTCATATAAAGAAGCAGCATTGCTTCTGTAGTATTCTCAACAGAAAATAATCTCATGTTTGAGCATCACCTTAGACTAAGAGCAGAGGAGACACTCTCAAGTGCTCGACTGGCAAGTACCTGGGGTCTGGGAAGAAAGTGTTTTTAGTTTACTGCCCAACTTTACTCATTTAGTAGAAGACTTCATGGTCTGAACTCATTACACAGTAGCTTCAGACGTGTTTTCTTCTCACAGCAAATGGCTGTCCTTGCACTGAAGGATGCCTTTAACATATCTTGTTGTTTTTATTCTCTATCATTCACATACACGGTGTGAGACAACACTGAAATGGCTCAACCCTAACAAAACATGGCTCATTCCACAAAGCACCTAACAGCCCTTAAATTCCTTCTCCTGTTCTGGCATATACTACCTATCCATGGTTTCACAGGGGCATCACTGTTGGTGGGACATAAACATTTCCACCTCAAACACGATTAAGAAGCAGCCACACAACATGCTCGAAGAATCCCCAGGAGAAGCTGGGCTATGTCAAGTCATCTGGGACAGCAGACATACTGTCTCCATACTCAACTAAAGGCCTCCACTGGGAAAAGAATTACAGCCAGAGCATTTTTAAGCCCACAACAGGGGGGCTGTGAAGCTACCCCCTTCGCTATGCTGGCACCCTCAGGGGGGCGGCTAGAGCAGAATGCAGAGCTGGGACATCAAGGTGGGTCCCATGCTGGGGGGCGAGAAGGACAAGTCCCATGGGGGAAGGGGGGGGGGGGGGTGTGGCACGACCCAATAAAGGGGGGTGTTCACATTCCATGAAGGGTGTTGACCCTAAGGGGGGGAGCACACAAACCATGCCGTGGGGAGTGGCATGCCTGAAAGGCGGGTCCACATTTCACACCGGGGGGGGGGACGGGACAGAACCCAAAGGGAGGGCCCACACGAGGGAAAGGCTGTGATCCAAAAGGGGGGGGGGGGGGGGGGGGGGGGTACCCGACCCAAAAGGGGTCTATACCAAAAGGGGGTCCACACCTCACACTGGGGGGAGGGGGGGGTACGGCACAACCTAAAGACGGGGGGAGCAGACCCCACGCGGGGTGCCTACACCCCCACGCAACACTCGAGCGGCCGGGCCCGGTGGGATCCTGCCCCCACGCCCCCCCACGCCATTGCCACATTGGGGACAGGGGCGTGGCCCAACTGACCACGCCCCCGGTCACAAACGGGGCGGAGCTGGGGGGGGGTCTCAATCAAAAGGGGGCGTGGTCAGACGGGGGCGTGGCTCCCCTCCCCCCTCTCCGTCGGCAGGGAGCGCGGAACGGGCGGCGAACCGGGGTGAGGGGGGGTGTGAGGGGGAAGGGGCCGCGTCTCCCCCCCCCCCCCTCCTCCTCCAAACATGGCCGCGGCGTTTTCCACCTGCGCCACATGGCGCTCGCCCACCCTCCCGCGCCCACCACACCCCTACGGGAAACAAGAGCCGCCGCCGCCACCACCACCGCCCCCTTCAGCCCGCCGGGCCTGGAAGCACCTACCCGAAGCCATGGCGGCGGCAGCCGTTAACCGGGCTGAGGGAAAAGGGGAGGGGGGAAGGAGAGAAAGAAAGAGAGAGAGAACGTGAGGGAGACCAAGCGCCGCGCCGGCCGCGCGCACACTGAAGCACCCGCAGCTCGCGCGGACTGCGGGGCCGGGCAGCCAATCAGCGCGCTCGGCGCCTACCACGTGGGGAATTGAGGTGGGGGGGGGAGAGTAGGGACGTACCAAGTCGCAGGGGGACGGGGGGGGAGTGGCGGGTGCTCGGCGCTGTACGGGCGTGTGGGGTTGTACGAGGCTGTGCAGGGAGGCCGGGAATCGCTTAAAAAGGTTAAATCAGTTTAATTAATAAATATGCAGGGCATGGTTGGGGTGCCGAGAGGGAACCGGGGGGGGCTGCTGGTGCGGAAAGCCGGGCGGATGCCCGGCTTTCCGCACCAGCAGCCCCCCCCGGTTCCCTCTCGGCACCCCACTTGTGCATCGCCATTTGGGCCAGAGGGTGTTTCATGCTGTCCAAAAGAGAATTTACCATGCCAAACTTCACAGCAGCTAAGGGGGGAAAGCCCTCGCTAGGCTATGGACATGCAGAGACAGGAAAAGAAGCGAGATGCTAAGATGGAGGAAAAGAAAAAATCCAAAATCTGGGTCCTAAAGAGAAGAAAAAAAACCAACTCAATGTTTGCCAAGGGGTCTGAGTCTTAAAAAGCCAAATACTTACATGGGGAATGGCTTTCTAAGAAAAGGGATCGTGATCTTGGGAGCCACCTCTATGAAACGAGACATTGGTTCAGAAAGGAATGTGAACGAGGCATGAACTGAAACGACGGCAAAACCAACTTTCATTATTATTTCACCTGATTGGTTTTTAGCAGTCATGCTTCTTGTTTCAGCTCAAGTTACCTTCTTGCGAGAGTTGGAGAGGGAAAGTTAACAGTTGCACACTTTCTGTCTAGTCGCAGTCTCCACATCCATCAGCAGAGGAAACCACGAGCGCTGTAAAACCTCGAGTGCTGCAAGGTTTTACCCTTGGGTGGGTTTTTTTTAAGGTAGTGAAGAGCATTCTCTGATTTCAGCTGAATGAATTGAGCAGATTTGCAAACAAGTTGGGCCGTTTCTTTCCCCGCCCCAGGCGGGAGGCAAATCCCGCTGCCACAACCTAAAATAAGTTTCTGCAAAACAAGCAGTGACTAGAATGTTTAATTTAAAAAAGGGGTTGAGCTCTCTGCCAGTCTTTCAGTTTCTCCTTGAAAAACTTCATCTCCTCCCACCGTGACGTTTTCTCCTGTGCCATGAGCCTTCCGGTGTCTACGACGACCTGGGAGCTCTCACAAAGGCTTCTCACAAAGGCTGCCTTTGCAACCTGCTGTCAGGATTAGGGCAGATCCCAAACAATGCTCCGTAGCCAGGGGCAGGGCAGGGGAGGTGGGGGCATTGTAGAGCCTCTCAGCACCTTTACGTGCCTCAAGAGATTGAAGAATTCTCATAAATGGAAAATGGTGTTAATTGAGACAGAGACAAGCTGACATGTCTGCTTGCCTACTGACAGATCTATGCTGCGCTCTCCTGTTGCTCCCAATCAAAAACTTTGAAGCTGGGGTGGGGAAAAGATGTTGGACTCCCAACCCTCTGCTCATTGGCCTTGGCTGAAAGAGATCACAGCTGCTTCAAACGCTTTGTCTACTTTGCAAAATCAGAGGGGGTGGGGGAAGGTGTGTTCCTTCTGATCCTTCCCATGTAGATGAGACCTCATGGGTCACTCGTTAGACCTGAGCCAGCAGTTCACAACAGGAGTCTTGTCCAGAGAAGGAGGTGGTGGCAGGGAAGCGTTTTTGCAACATAATTGTTCATGACGAGCCGATGCAGATCAGAGCACCAGGAACTGGGCAATGGGAGCCACATCCTCTGCTCACTGCTGGGGACTTCCATCACCCTTGGAGCAAACCCTTTATTTCTCCCTGTTTCTCACTTTTTTCCCTGCTCATCCCTCTCCTCAAGCAAGGGCTTCTCAGGGCAAGGGACTCCCATGTCAGAGCACCCTTCCATCTGCTGCTTCCCTTCAGGCCGTGGTGTGTTCAGCTGGTACAGGCACAACACTGTAGACAAACAGCAAGGTTGATGCCGTTTCAGCGGGTTTAGCCTGGTTTGTAACGTACTGCCATGGAGGAGGCCTGTCTTTGGGCAACACCTCCATTTGCACCAGCATGGGTGGGCAGACGTGGCTCTGGTGCGGGCAATCCTCTCCACCTCCATCCATCATACCTGAAGGGAAACGCATGGCCCTTCCAAGCACCCGAACCCCGCAACACGGCAGCAGGGAGCAGACGGGGGTGTATGGGGCCTTCCCGGCTCGGTGGGGCTGTCCAGGCCTCCCACGTCCCAGGGGAGGGCCGGCAGTAACCCAGGCTGGGGTGGGCTTCCAGCGACAGCTCACACCTCTCCCCGGGGATATTTTTCCCTTCTGGAAAGTTAAATAATAAAAATAATTAAAAAATGTTAAACAACAGGGGGGAAAAGCCCCCAAAACACCGCCCGCCCGTCCCCATAGTAACGGGGGCGCCGCAGCGCCTCGCGTTACCACGGCAACGGTCCAGGCCTTCCGGCGGCGGCCGGAAGCCGGGCGGCGCGCGGCAGCATGGCGGCGGGGTGGGAGCGCCCGCCCGTTGCCGCCGCCCTCACGCTGCTTCTGTCGCTCGGCGTCTCCGCGCCCGGGCTGCTGCGGGGAGCGCCCGCCGCCCGCTCCGCCGCCTCCCTGCGGCCCGCCGCCCTCCGCGCGGGGGAAGGTGAGCGGCGGCGGCCGCCGGGGCGGAGCAGCCGCTGGCCCCTTGCCCGCCCCCCCTCCCCCTTCAGGGCTTTCCCCAAATCCCCGCACCCAGCCTTTGCTTCCCGCCTCTCCGCCCCTTCCCCGTGTCCTGCCCTGAAACCCCTGTTTCCCGCCCCCCCCAGTCCTCAGTCCCCGTTTCTTGGCGCTCCCTCTAGCCCCTCACCAAGCTTGCTGCTCCCTCCGTGGCCGGCCTCTCTGGGCCTTCCCCATGACCTGCGCTGTGCCCCTTGCTTCCCCCTCTCTAGGCGTTTCCCCTGACCTGCACCGAGCCTGCTGGGCATCCGTCTCTACCCCCCTTTATCAAGCTGCTACCCCCTCGGCCCCTGTCTGACAAAGGAGAGATTTAGATGAGATATTAGGAAGAACTTCTTTACTGTGAGGGTGATGAGACGCTGCTACAGGTTGCCCAGAGAAGCTGTGGATGCGCCATCCTTGGAGGTGTTCAAGGCCAGCCTGGATGGGGCTTTGAGCAACCTGGGCTGGTGGGAGGTGTCCCTCCCCGTGGCAGGAGGGTTGGAACAGGATGATCTTCAAGGTCCCTTCTAACCCAAACCATTCTATGATCTCTGGCCCCTGATACTGTACAGAGTGGGGGTATGCTGCTAGGAGCTTGAGGGATTTGCTTTCCTCAGACCTTGCGGTATTCCTAGAATGATTTTTATCACACTGTTAATTCCCATGCTCCTGCTCACCCCCATGCAGTGATTTCTTTTAGCAGCACAGTGCTCTGAGACGATGGGTCAATTCCACCTCCCTTGTGTGTCTCCAGGCGGGCAGTCAGGTTGCACCGGGTTATACTCTCAACTGCTGTTTTGCTGGCTATGGGACTGATGATGGTGGGAAGGAGGTGGAGAATTACCTCAGTCCTCACTGAGTGCCCAGGAGAATGGCTAACCAGAGGGCCCGGGAGTTCTTCTGAGGGCTGGTGACCTCCAGGCATTTTTTGTGAGAAAAATCAGCCTTCTAGCAGTTTAAGAAGTGTTTATCTTTTGAGCAAAATCATAGTTACTGTAACAGTCATTTTTAGGTCTCTTGCCTTCTCTTTTAATAAGACTAAAATTTACTACAGATACTGTTGCTTTTTTTTCCGGGCAGCTTCCCAGGAAGCAGCAAGAATCAGTCCATATGTCTGCCATACCCAAGATAGCATTTGTTTTAACTCCATTTGGTTATTTACGCCTGGTTTTGAAGGCCTCAAGTTCCTTCTCTTCTACACCAGGATAGAAATGAAAGCTATTAATTAATCCTGTAGGCTCACTCTCGCTCTGCTCAAGCATGTCCTTGTAATGGTTTAAAACAAATTCATTGCTGCTTCTGCCTTTCTAATGTGCTGGTGTGCTCAGTTCACAGGTTGATTACCTACATCTTTGTCTACGAAGACCTGATATCCTTGACCTGCGGTGCTGTTATCATCTGGTATTTTGCTGGCAGCTTTGAGAAGAACGTTGGCACTGCGAAGCACTGCTTCCTCACCATCGCATTTGCCGTCCTCTCCGCCCTCCTATACCTCTTACTCGAGACCGTTGTCTCGAGGGTGTCAGAGGTGGAAGATGCCAAAGGATTCATGCCAGTAGCTTTTGCTACGTTGGGTGTCTCCACCACCCGCTCGCGGATGAAGAGTACTATGTTTTTTGGGGTTAGAGTTCCAGTGGTGCTGGTGCCGTGGTTTATGCTCTGCATAGCATGGTTTATCCCCCGCTCTTCTCTCTTGAGTAACCTGTGTGGGCTCCTAGCTGGGGAAGCCTGTATCCTTTCCAAGTGTGCTGGTTCACAACGAGGAGGACATGCTGCGGTTCTCGTTGCCGAGATGCACTGGCTTTATGGTGTTTCCTGGGCCCTTCCTTTGCGTTAAACTCTCACTGGCTTTGCTGGTCCTCACCACACCTAGTTCTGCATTTGTTTTTCACCTCACGCTTCCACTTTCCCTGTGGCTTCAGTGCCCGTAGAGAACACGGGGCTGAGAACGGTGATGGTCTGTGAAGATGGCGCTGGGTAGAACTGGGAGAATTTTTCAGGGGAAGTGGTTTTTGGCCAGAGGGGGATTGTGTATGGCTGTGTTAGAAATGAGTATGTTTTGTCTGCAGTCCTCCTTAACGTGCTGCTGACTTCAGATGGTCTTGGCTACTGTTTCTGCTTGGATTTTCCGGAGTCGGTGGGCTCTAAGCTTGACCGAGTGTTCCCTTTCAGGCTGCTAAAGAGGATACCAGGGCTGAAATATATCCCAGGGTCCTTAGCAGAGAGAAGAGCCTTCGAAAGCAGCAAGTAAGTACAGGAGTTCCTGTACCTTATGATATAGGGAAATTTGAAGGCAATAAGTGAAGGCATTAAATTGCCTTTAAAAGTTGTATTGTGCTTGTTGTGTTCATATCCTTGGATGTTAAGGGGAACATCCTGACCCGTTGATATTACACTGGTGACATTACTGTGACTAATACATTGTCACACATTAACTCAACCAGGTCTTTTAGTGAAAGCTAAATTGAGGTGAAAGACCTCTCATTTGCTGCAAGGGCAGTGTGTGCACATGCAAAGGTATTGCAGCTCGGCTGACATGAAGGCTAAGTTGTGCAGTTCCGCCCTAACGTTAGGACTTCTGGTGTTTGTTCCTGGCTGTATTGCTCCCTGGGGTGTGATCTTTATCTTTCCTTGCCCCACCTTGCCTCCCAGGAATGCTGTGAAGCAAGTGGTGTCCAAATCTATGTAAGGAGCGGAGCATTATAAATTGAACATGTCACTTATGAAGTTCAATGGAGACCTTTGAATGCATGTTTTCGGTGTCAAGATTGCTTTACTGAAAAGAAACCTTGGGGCCTGTGGCTGATGTTCAGGAATGGTTTTAATTTTGTGTATATTACAAGCCGTGAGAACTCACATGTATTCTAAAAAGCTTGGAAATGTAGGTCAAATTTTCCCCTTTTCTAAGATGTCATTTCAGTTTCACAGAGGAAGGATGGTTTTCATTTAAGGGTTAAATTCTATGTATTGTTTAAGTCATCAGCTCACTGTAAAGCCTTCTTTGAAGTGGAAGCATTCCCAAGTGTTTGCATCTGCCCTCAGCCATGGGGAAACCCTAAAAGAAACCCTTGCCTGCAGCAGGAGCGTACCCCAGATCCATTAGGGCACTCAAACATGTGAGTGCTTGCTGGGGAGGTCAGGCAGACCCAGCAGCGTTTGTGTTTTTACTCTCTTCCTTCTGTGCAAGTGCTGCTTTTGGGAGGAGGGACTGTTGCTGCGTGCTGAGCCTGTGTCTGTATCAGTCTAATGCATCTGCTAATAACTGTTGTGCACAGCATCTCAGCTCTGTGTCTAAACCTGCTTTCTTTAGGTGAGATGACAGAAAGAGACTGTTCTGCCTCAAAGGTATTTACATAAACATTTGACTATCAAGCAGGGCGTGGGAAGGTGTTTCTAGGATGTTTCCATTTCTGCCGCTAAATTTGCATGTCTCTGTGTCTTAGACGCAAGTTCTATATGTGCTTCTGGGGCTTAATTTTTATTATTTTGATTCTTATGCCCAAGTAAGAGCTCCTGATGGCTTAGCTTTTGGGGTTTTTTTTCAAATTTTCATAAGACTTCAGGCATCAACTTGTCACCAGATGGGAGAGATTTCTAGGAGGACCACGCTTTGACATCATGTTTGTGTCCACAAATGAAACAAAACAAAAACCAAAACCAAACCCACACCCCACATAAAAAAAAATAATAATAAAACCCAAGCCCCAAAACCCCAGCATGAGCCAGTCTCTTATTATCGCTGGGAATCTGGCGGTTATGGTCTTTGTGAATATTGTCTTGATTCTCAGCGCTCATCTTAGTGTTGTGCGTGGGCTGAGCAGTACTCCTGAAGTCCCAGAGGCTTTGGCTTCTAGGCAGATTGCCTCTCTCTTGATACGTTTCAGCAGGATGAGTCATGCCTTCTGTTGGCAAAGGCAGTTTCTAGACCTTGCTTCTGAATGATTAATTTTATTCATAACTCTCTCCTCCTTTCCTTTTTGCTCTATACCCCGGGCTCTTACTCACACCAAAGGCCTTTATGGCTTCTTGATAAATAACACTTGGCAGCTGTGACTTCTTCTGATTAATAACTTAGCAGATGTGTCATTTAGTGGAAGGCAGGGAGGATGCGTATGGAAATCTTAAAGCACGTTGCAGTTTGGCTTGCGTATTCCTTGCACAGAGACTCGGGGCCAAGAACCACGCTCGTTCAGTGGGTGTGGAACTGGTGTGGGTTGGGACTGGGAAAATCTGTCCTGGGAGGCCAGTAAACCTGTTTTACTCAAATGCTGCTTGTAATAAGAGCTTTTCTTGTTGTAGTGAATCTCTTTGATGGATTGCAGTGACCTTTCTGAGCACTGGTCAGGAGCAAACTACCCCCAGGGCACTTCCAGTGCTAATTAGGCAATGCCAGTTCTGAACACAGTGTAACCCTCTGTTTTCCTCCTGCCCAGGATTAACCCCACACCGGGCGCCTACCCCACCCAAAGTTACTACTGCTCTTCGCCTCCAGCTGTTCCTGCTTTCCAGATGCAACACCCCAATGCTCAGAGCCAGGGGTTTCAACACAGCTGTGCTCCAGCATGTGGCCATGCTCCGGGACACGAGGGATCTCAGTACAGCCATGCTGCAGGACACAGCTTCCCTTCTTCTCCCTACCAAGCCAGAGGTGACTTCGGAGAGTGTTACGTGCAGACCCACCCTGGAGCCTCACCTGGACAGTGCTGCCAGCTGAGCCACTTCTCTCCCCCGCAGCGCATGTGCCCGACTGATCCACAGGCACCGGCAGGCGTGGGCCCCCTGGCTGGAGTTCAGCAAGCATCAGGGTATCCAGCAGCCGCAGCGGCTCCTGTTTCAGCTGAATTTTTGAGAGTTCAGGTGTACTGATCCTCCAGAAAGCAGCAGAGCTCTCATACTGTGGCAGGACTGTTGTGTGATGCTCACGCAGCGGTGCATTGCTGGCATCTTTGCTGTCCCTGGGGTGACTAGCGGAATGGGTCGGTAGCTCCAATGTAGGCCGTTCCCCTGCTCCCTGCCACAGGCTACTTTAATTAAATTTCCTTTATATATATTTTTTTTTTACTTTTTGATACTGCTGGAGGCTGTATCACCTCTGCGCGCTTCTCATCCTTTCGGAGTCTTTTTTTGTTGCTGCATTTAGCAGCTGCTTTTCCACACTGCCACTAGAGTTACAGTGCATCGCCTCCCCAACTCAAGCTAGGAACCTAATCGTCAAAACACTGGACTAATCTGGAGTTTAACTAGGCTGCAGCAATAAGGACATGTCCCATTTATGCTGAAGCTCTTGGCCTCCTATCTTGTTTACAGGTGTGCTGTACCTAGGACCCAAAAGAGGTTGAAATCATAAAGCCTTAGTTTACAATTTAATGTTTGAGCGGAGAAGGACAGATGTCTGTTCTACTAGTGACTTGTCCACCATGAGTGTGCCTTGAAGGGGGTTTGTTAAACCAGGACTGGGGCAAGAGGACAGAATACAAAACACCCTTTTCTGCCTCCCAAAACACAGCTCTAAAATGCTGAAGGTCCTTCTTAGCTGCAGTCTGTGCATGCCTCAACATGTTGCCTTCATTTTCTGCTAGCACTGCACTAGCTCAGCCTGTGTTGCCCGCACTTACGTCGATAAGGCAACCTCAGATGCATCCAAAGGAGTGGAAGACTCTTCAATAAGGGATTTTGGCCATTTGTGGATGTAAATCCAAGGAGCTGGGAGGGACCTTAACAGTGGGTTTGAAGAATTAACTAGAATGCAGCAATTCCATTGAGGGTGTTCACACTGCTCAGCTTTACATGTCTCACCCACCACCAATATTAGCACAATCTCTCTCTGTTTTCTTCAGAGCTGATGGAAAGGTGTGTGGGAGAGGGGAGTTTTCAGCAAGGGATTCAGAGCAGGAGGCAGTGTTTGGTGCTGTGGCAGTAACCATGGCAGAAGGAGGTTTTTTTGAGTTGGTGGGACTCGAGCTTTATTTCCAGCTGTGTAGCTGCTTTACTGTTCCATGCCCAGGAGGAATCTGCCATCTCTGTGTCTGTAAATCAGCCAGGATCTCAACTATTGCCCTTGACTCTTTGCTTAGAGTTTTGTTGTGCTAAAAAAAAAAAAATGGTGCTACATAAAGCACAAAGTGCCATTACCGCTCTTGGAGGTGTTCTTGCAGTACCTAACCCGTCCCCCAGAAACCACGGTAGTTTCGGGGCTCTTCCATGCTATCGGTGAGCCGGGGTCATAGGCGGCATTGGCAGCTGCATGCTCCAGAGTACGTACGTGCCTCTTTCTTTTCTCCCCTCTTCAGTGTGTGAAGAAGTGCTGTGTTGCTGTACAGCCGCGTACTTCTCCAGCAGCCCCTTCTGGGATGACTGCCACAGTTACGGGCGGCCTCGCAGGGGCTTGCTTTGGGGGAAGACCAAAGCGAATGCTGAAGACTTAGACCTCAGATGCATGTTAGTAAGAAGCTCTGCTCATAAAGATGGGCACCCCTGGGCAGGGGCTTTCTGCAGGAGGATGCAGCAATTTGGGAACCGGCCTGAAGTTGGTGGCCAACTCTGTCTCATCCCTGATCGTTTCACTCCTCCATGGGATCACAAACGGACTTGATTTCATGGTCCTGTTTTTCCTGCTGACAGCAATTGCATTGTTACATGTTTAGTGTGGAGCAACGGAAGGATAAGGTGCTTGTTTGGAAATGAAAAGCATGTTTTTAATACCAGGAAAGAAATGCTAGAGAGAACATTGAAATGTTAATGCTTCACTCTCAGTAGTGCCTTGATTTTCCTCCTTGTGAGATCCTCGCCTGTAAACCTAGGAATTTTATCACTGTTTTTTTCCAGAAACGTGCAGAAGGGCGATGAGGTCTGGTAGCAATCACAAATGTTGTATATCTTCAAATTGTAAGCTTGAAAGACAATCTGAAAGAAAAACTACTACGTCTCTGGGTTTGCTTTCAAGTGGGGAGCCGGAGCGTGCCCCTGCAGGCGGTGGGCTGGGGGCGGTGGGGACGGCGGGGGCAGGCTGCCGGTGTGTGATGGGTGCTGGCTGCATGTCTGGCTGGTGACAAAGGACGCGCACTGGGTATGAGCGGTAATGCACACTGGAAAACGCACATGGGGCTGGAAACCGGTTATTTTTCCTTTTCAACTCTTACCGGTTAACCTGGCAAGAGATTCGCTCTCCCTGCAGAGCCATCAAAGGGACGGTGTGTTTCCAGTGAGCGGTTTCATGGCTTTACAGTGGTAGAGGAAGCCCTGGCCTGCAAGAGTCGCCGTAGTGTCACTGCCAGCAGCGAGAACAGCCCCGAGCCTGGCTGCTGCGGGGAACACACCGCAAACCTCCTTCCAGGAGGACAGGTGGGTCCCTTGGCCCTGGCAGCAGAGGGCTGTGCCCACGTGCGAGGGAGCAGGTACCAGCCATTAACCTTTCCATGCTGGGACAAGGCAACTGCCGCAGGCTTTTGGGTGAACCCTGGGAATGGGACATGACAGGATGGGCACAAACACACAGTTTGGGGCTTTTTCCTTCTGCTCACAGCTCTGTTGTGAGCTTCCTGGTGACCTTGGCAGATCACTTGGTCTCTGTGATCTTTACGAGTTCCACCATGTCCCTGGGGCTGCACGACTGCCCCGGTGCCTACCTGTCACTTGAAATTTGTTATTCCTGTGTTCAGCAGCCTTCAGACGGACGTTTGGAAAGATAAAAGATGATTTCTAGCAAGGTCTGTTCCCTGCCTTTCCTGAGGGCAGCCATTTCACAGTGAAATGCTGTTGTATAAATCAGCCGAGGACCTTCTGCTTCTCCAGCAGTGGAGTCTAAGCATGTTCCAGTTCCCCAGGGCTGGTGGCAAACTCGGAACACCTCACCCAGGGAAAGGAAATTGCTGGGAGAGAGGGAAGAGGTCGGGATGAGACGTTTTCAAACACGTCTAAGGCTGAAAAGAGGAATTATCTTTGTAAAAGAGGGAGGTAAAAATCATCAGCTCATTAGGCTTTGGCATTTGCCTAATTAAACTCACAGAAACGGTACTGATCGCACGTTGCAGTACCAGGTCATTTCCTTGGAGGGGAGACAGAGAATTAAAGTTTCTAAAGCATAAAGGCGGGGAGGAAAAAAATGGTGGTGGGGGGATCAATAAACCCCCAGTTCAGCCTGGGATGGCTGTCCCTGGGCAACATGCTGTCCCTGGAGGTTTGTTATTTTGCGCTTCTTGGTGCGTTCCCTGTAAAGCTGCCGCTTCTTTCAAGGTCAGCATTGCTTCTGCCCTGGAGGCAGGGTGGGTGCACAGTGTCTCCAGAAAGCCCTTTGGGTTGTCCCCTTTTTTTTTTTTTTTTTTTCCTGGGGTGGCCACTGCAGAGTGAAGAGGTTTTGGGGACAAGCACTGGGAGCGGAGCTGGCCGTTCCCCCGCACTCAGGTCCCGCCGTGACACCCCAGTCCTGCTGCGGGATGGATGCTCCAGGAGAGCCCAGCTCCTTCCCCTCCACTCTTCCAGACATGGTGCGAGATAAAAGGAATCGGGGGTACGTGGGGAAGCAGAACCAACTCTGGGCTACATCACCACCATCACCACCCCGGCCGGGAGCAAGGGGGATCCCTCAGCGTGGGGGAGGCCCAGCAGGAGACACTGATGTCAGAAGAAAAATGGACCTGTATTCGCATTCCTGTCGCTCATCCGTTTGTGGCGAAGCACGTGCGTGCGGACGGTTGTCCTGCGTCGGGGAGCAGGTTAGCTGGGCCAGGGTGCTACCAAACGCCGCCACTGTGGCTGTCCCGCTGGGTCCCAGCTTGTTTGCCAGTACAGTGGAGGCTCCGCGGCCAAAAGGAGAACTACGTGTGGAGGCAAATCCCCAACCCAACAGGTCCCCGTGGGCTGGCCGGGCTTGGCTTCTGCGTCTGCCCGGGGGGTTTGGGCTGGGTGCAATGGGAGCCAAGCCCCATCCCCGCGGGGAACAGAACGGGACGGGCTGTGCCGTAACGCCTGTCCCCGTTCCGGGCACCCGAGGGGCCCGATGACCTCAAACCATGGGCCAGCTCTGTCCTGCCATCCCCTCGGACCGGTGCAGGCATGTCCCCAACACTGCGATCTTTAACCCGCGGCCGTTCACCCCGCAGGGGACGGTCACTGACCAGAGTCACCCCGGGGATCTCCCAGCACCCGTGCGGGGGGCAGTGGAGCCCGGGTGGCCCCGCACCCCTGAGCCATCTGCTCGGATGCCATCATGAAAGGGGGTGTCCCTGCAGCCGTGGGCATCGTTTCCCCAGAGCCGGTGCTTTTTGGGTCAGTGTCCCTTCCTCGCACCCCTCCCGGCCCCTCGGGTGCCTGCCGGCTCAGCCGGCGCAGACTTTGCACCTTCATGGAGAGTTTTATTGACTCTGAAGCCAGCACCGACACAGCGATAGCCGCAGGACCGTGACCTCCGATGTGCCAGCGCCTGGCGGGGGGTGACCCCACGCTGGGGGCTGGGGGCTGCGGGGCTGCTCGGTGGGAGTCGGGGCAAACTGTGTTCCGGGCTGGGCTTAGCAGGGCCGTGACCCGACTTCAACAGGATAAAATGGAGGGAGAACACCCAAAATAAAAGGAGAGGGGAGAGCACCGGTCCCTCCGTGCCCACCAGAGTTGGTGTCTGGGGGTCCGGGTTGTGAAACCTCTCCTGCCGGGACCGCCGGGGACGTTTCTGGAGCTGCTTGTGCAACTCCCTGGTGGCGGTTGGCAGAAAGGCCACCCCGAAACACCCCAATCGCCCGGGTTTTGGTTAAATCGGGAGTGTTTGCTTGCTGTGGCCGTGTGCCAGCCGGGCAGAGCAGCCCCTCGTTCCCCGGGGAGGGGTGGGGGTGGCGGTGACCTGCGGCTGGGTGCCAGCCTCCACCCCGGGGACCCTCCGCGGGCCCTGACCCCCACCGTGACCTTTGACCCCAGCACCCCCCCCCCCCCCCCCCAGCGCTGCCTGTCCCTTTAAGACACCCCCCGCCCGCTGCGCCGGGCGCGGTGGGGCTGTACCAACCGCGCCGGCGGAGAGGGGGGGGATCTCCTCCAGCGGGCGCGCTCGCAGCCCATTGGCGGGCGATGGGGGCGGAGCGTGTCTGTGTCGTGTACCTCCCCCCCCCCCCCCCCCGCGCGTGTGCCCGAGTGGTGCGATCCGCCCTACGTGCCGGCCGCGCCGGGGCTGCGGGGCGCCAGCGGCGGACGGGCCCGGGCGGTGCGTGTGCCGCGGGGCGGGGGACGGGGATACGGACCGGCACCGCCGCTCCTCCGTGCTGGGGCGTGGGGGGGTCGGGGATCGTGGGCCGGCGGCTTCTCGGGGAGCCGGGGCCTCGGGTCGGTCCCCTGTGGCTGAGGGGTCCGCGTTCTCTTGTGGCTGAGGGGAGGTCGGGGGTCCCCTGTGGCTGAGGGGGGGCCGGGCCTGGGGGTCCCCTGTGGCTGGGGAAGGGGCAGGCCCGGGGGTCTCCCTGTGGCTGAGGGGGGTTTGGGTGTCTCCCTGTGGCAGAGGGGGGTTCCGGCCCGGGGGGTCCCCTGTGGCTGAGGGGGGTTTGGGTGTCTCCCTGTGGCTGGGGGGGGGTGTCCAGCCCGGGGGTCCCATGTGGTTGGGGAGGGGGTAGGCCTGGGTGTCCCCCTGTGGCTGAGGGGAGGCCGGGCCTGGGGGTCCCCTGTGGCTGAGAGGGGTGCGGGGATTCCCCTGTGGCTGAGGGGGGAGGCCGGGCCTGGGGGTCCCCTGTGGCTGGGGAGGGGGCGGGCCCGGGGGTCCCCCTGTGACTGAGGGAGGTTTGGGTGTCTCCCTGTGGCTGAGGGGGGGGGGTCCGGCCCGGGGGTCCCATGTGGCTGGGGAGGAGGCAGGTCCGGAGGTCCCCCTGTGACTGAGAGGGACACGGGGGTCCCCCTGTGGCTGCAGGGATCCGGGTCTGGGGGTCCTTTGTGGTTGGGGAGGGGGTAGGCCTGGGTTTCCCCCTGTGGCTGAGGGGGGGCCGGGCCTGGGGGTCCCCTGTGGTTGGGGAGGGGGCAGGCCTGGGTGTCCCCCTGTGACTGAGGGGGGAGTCCGGCCCGGGGGCCGCCCTGTGGCTAAGAGGGGTGGGCTCAGACACACCGTTGCTCTGTGATGGAGAGGGTCGGGTTGGCATTCCCTGTTGGGGGGGGTGGGCTGGGATGAGTGGGCCCCCTGTTATATCGGGGACTGGTGTGACTGGGCCACCTGTTATGGGGGGGACTGGGATGACTAGGGTCCCTTGTATGGGGGGGACTGGTGTGAGTGGTCTCCCTGGTGTCAGGGGGGAGCTTCATGTGACTGGACCCCCTGTTATTTTGGGGTGCACTGGGATGAGCGAAGACCCCGGTTATTGGGGGGGGTCTGGTGTGACTGGACTCCCTGTTATTTGGGGGGCAGGGGGGTGCCCCTCTCACGCCTGGCTCCCCGGGGGCTGTGGGGCAGGGGGCTTCCCAGCACCCAGGCGCCAGGGTCCCCGCTGAGGGGCTGAGGAGGGGGCGCGAGGCGGGAGCCTCCTGGGGGCCAGCAGCCCGGGAGAGGGGTGCTCGGGGGTGATGTCCACCCCGCGTCGCTTCTGCAGTGCGCTTGAAGGGTTGCTTGTACTTATGCCGTCCCAGGCTGTTGCTGGTTAAAAGCCTTCAATGGACTTCTTTTTCTGGCCCTTCTCTGCAAAAAGTTATTCCCGGCATCTAACTGATGCTTTTGCTGCACGCCGGGCTGGCTTGCTGTTGTTCCACCTATTTCTCTTTATAAACTTTTGTGGTGTTGGAAGACGGTTTATCCCTGTCTTTTCCTGATGGAATTGCTTTGGAGAGTGAACTTATCCCTTTCGGGAATGTGCTTGTTGAAGGAAATAATGGAAAACCCCCCTGTTTGTGAATGTTAAAGCTGGAGGGGGGAAAAGACACCGGGATTGCAGTATTGGGAGTTAGTCATCAATATGGAATTGATTCTTAGGAAGTCATCTTACTTGCAGGAGTTAGTACAGCTGGTGCAGCTTGGAGCATGCTTTAGTCTGCCAGTGTTTAGAACACAGGTTAGCTTTCAGAGCGTGAAAAGAAATAGTAATACTTGGTGGAATGCACGTAGAGAAGAGGGATCACTGAGGTTTTCTGCCTAATCTGAATGAGTTTGGAAAATTGACATGGGTTTGTACTTTTACAACTCTTTTAGAAAGCAGAAATGTGTATCCAGTTGAGAAGCTGGAAAAGTCCAAGGAAGGATCAAGTCTCTGTTTCTAAATTCTGAAAGTGAAATAGTATTGGTGGGGACATCCCTCCTTCCATAGGGCTTTATACATCATGTGGACTGTAGTGAGGAGCTGTGGGATGTAATTTTTTTGTTGTTGTTAGCCAGCAGAGCTGTGCTTAATGGTGTGCAGTGATGTACCCCTCCTTTGGCTAGATAGAGGGGAACGTGCTTGCTTTCAGTAGTTCTCTGAGAAATCCCAATGAGCTGTTGTGCGCGTGCAAGGCAAATTTGCAGATTAACCTGCTGCAAGTAAGGAAATTTGGTGTTTTGTTGGGGAAGGAATGGTGAGCCAGGCTGCTCCTGGAGAACCTGACGTTGTCCCAGTACAGCTCTTGGTTTTCCTTCAGATGTGTCTTGTGCTGGTTGATTGCTCTGGTATAGAGTGTCTGGGTTCAGAGAGTCCTCTGTGTTGCACATGGATGTGATGTTGCACGAGAACTAGATTTGCAAAACACTTTCCCATAAAGCAGGGAGGATACCGGTGCCACTGGAAAAAACCACCTGACACAGCTGAGCACTTTCTTTTAATCTTCTAGTGTAAAAGCCTTGTAGAGTACGGTGAAGAGTGGGAAGGAAGGAGGAGGTGGTACTGTCACACAGCTGTCTTAACCCTCTGTTAATTAGTCCTGCTGTAATTGTGACAGACCTTCTGCTTTGTCATCACTTTGGAGTTGCCTCCTGTTCAGTCAATAATCTCTGGGGTGGTGCCTTCTGGGTAGCCAGGGTTGAGCAAGTAAGTGCCTTCTGCAACTTTTATTTTGTTTCTTCCAGAGCAGCTGGAGGAGCTCAACGGGGCCATACAATCACAACTCCTTGCCTTGTCTTGAGGGAGGCTTTCCCCGTTGCTTGCCGCCCTTCGTACTGGAGCTCACAAACACCATCAGCACTCGCTTGCAGAGCCGTTGGTGCAAGGTAACCTCTTTCTTTTGAGCGTCACAGGTTGTGGAGCATCTGTGGGCGCAGTTGGGTTTGGGGAGGGCGGCTGGCAGCAAGAGCCAGCAGGATGGGAGCTGGGAGCGATGGTTTCTTTACCCAGTTCAACCGCAGCAAAAGCAGCATGTGGAACTGTGTCTGGACTGAAATCGTATTTGATCTTTACTCTCTGCTTTTGCTGTTGCCACGCGGTCAAGATAACGTGTTTGTTCAGTCCTGAAGGAGTGGGGAAAAGGCTTCCCTGCTCAGGTCTGTGCTCCTGCCCTCTCCTCCCCATCCCTTTCCTCTGGTATAACAGAAAGCCACCCGACAGTTACCTCTGCTGACACTGAACTTTGTTCTGTTTCCTGACGTGGGCTCTTCTACCTCTAAAAACACAATTCGTAGAACTTACATAAGTTGCTTTCCCAATGTGATCATTTGATCCGAGTGGTGAAGATTACTTTATCCACACTATTGTTGAGAGTGAGTCACGAGCCCCGCAGTGACAGGTGCACTTCTGTTGAGATTGTTTTTCTAGAGAGTTTGAAATTTCATATATCTGAACAAATAATTACAGGCTGCTCATAATCTCTCGCTGCTTCTCCCCAAGTGAACACTCAAGTCAATTGTGTGCTGCTGATCACTCACAGAATCTGGAAAGAGTGAAAGAGGAGCGCTTGTCTCTCTGGTGGCTTCTCTAGGTCCACAAGTCCACAAGAGTGGCTGAGTTTGACCTATGGTGGCAGATTATTGTAGTATTATTGCTTAGTTATCGGTCACTTCTGGGCCTCCAGTTACTCCTTTGCAAGGAATAAAGTAGAATTATTGGCTGATTTTTCCTTTCTGTTCTTGGTGTATGGAGTAGGAGATGGGGAGCTTCAGAGTTAAAGATGGGGTTGGCTTTTTCTCCTTGGAAAATCTGGCTCTGGCAGTGCATGTGCAAGTCTGCTGGGAAGGTTTAGTAACCAGTTTAGGGAGTTGGTAGGTCTTTGTGGCGCTGGCAAGTATACTGGATCTTGCTGCGTGATTGCTTGTGAAATGCATCTATTGACTTGCTTTCACGGGTCATTGCTAGCATCTCTGGGTTCTAGCTAACTCCAAGCTGTGGAGGAGCAAGCTGATAAAATGCCTGTGAGGATTGTGCAAGCCCTGGTTGTGTAATAGGGCTGTATGCATAACTGCTTGGAGGTAAGAGGAGCAGCTCGTGTTACGAAGGGAAAGAAAAATCCTGGGTCGAGTATCTTCTGTTTATGTTGAGTTGTAGAGCTGCAGTTTTTGCAACTTGGGATCAGCCTGTCCGCCCGTGACCCCGGTTATTCC
The DNA here is from genome assembly GCA_017639485.1 of Pluvialis apricaria. Taxonomy (NCBI): domain Eukaryota; kingdom Metazoa; phylum Chordata; class Aves; order Charadriiformes; family Charadriidae; genus Pluvialis; species Pluvialis apricaria. The sequence goes on from CM030024.1 coordinate 7,826,975, forward strand.
CTGCCTGATTTGTCTGTTGTCCTGTGACCCTTTTCAGCACGAGGGCATCCGATTTGGGTACGGAGCTGATGTTCTGGGGTCTGCTAGTGCACATGGTTGTGTGTGATTGCAGAGGACTGGGCTGGGCAGTTGCCTGTGTTTCACAAGTGTTCAAAAAAAGTGAAATACAGCTCAGACTGCCTTACCCGTAGCGGGCAGGGAGGTTCATAGGGTGGCTGCACAGCCTTCTAATAGGGCAGTAGATGTGAAGCCTGGGTCTGGGACCTGGAGGACAGCTCTCTTGCGGTGATGTAAGGACCATGCAGTAACACATCCTTCCCTTACAGCAATGTAGGAGACAGGTGTGTAATGAGTGAAATGCTTCCACATCCTCAGAGGAAAGCTACCTCATAATACAAAATGTCCCAGCTCCATACAAATAGTGCTTGCTTTACTTTAAACAAATAAATCCCCAAAACATACTGTTCCGATCTGAGGTCTTTACAGTTCTTAAACCTTTGCAGGATCTATTTAACCACATCACAGTGATGTTCTTCCAGCTGTTAGTTCCAAAGGAAATCTCCCAGACAAGAACAGCATTAGAGTATTTTGCTGTCCAAAATCTTCCTGGTGGAAGAGGTCAAAGTCTGTGGCTACCAACCCTGTCCATAGCGCTTCTTTCCCTGTAGTGGCTGCAGGCAAAATCAGTTTGTCACACGAACCCTTGACAAACAGGGTGAGCAAAAGGCCAGTTTGGAGGAGGATAGTTTTCACTGAACTTTCAGCTGTGGCACCATTGGGTACAACACTTGCAAGAGAGGCTGCTGAAAAATACCATATTCCCCTCTTGATCTTAAAAAAACCATCTTCAGCAGGACCTGAACCATGTGGAATACATGCCTGAGTGGGTTGCTCCTGATATTTTTCAGCGTAACCTTCTGAGCAGTTGGTTTGACTGAGTAGTGCCCACGGTAGTTGGCAAAAGGGTGGTCTAAAAGTCCTGCAGTCTTGTCCCAACTCCCAAATGTCAGCCGTGTTGAGCCCCCTGTTCCCCTTTCAAACGATGCCTGAAGCACGATGCACTGATTTTGTCCCTCCCTGGGAAGGGAGGCGGGGGAGCAGTATGAGCAGGGGGTTCTGTTTACCTGCCGTTCTTGGGTTTTATTTATCCTGTAATCCTTGACATTTGTTTTTCTGTGCTGGCTCACGTTAATCTGCGTGAAGGAAGGTGTTCAGGTGCTGGTGAGATGCCCCACATCCTTGATTAAAGGTTGAGAGACAGGCTTTTACCTGGTGAAAGGAAGTGCGCAAATTCGGTAATTCTGGGTTGATTTCTTTTAAGGCAACTTGGCAAGTTTGAAATTCATTTTCATGTTGGATAATGCCTTAAGTCCTTCAGCTCATTGTAATGGCCTTACTGCATAGCCCCACCTTGCTATATCTGCAGGGTAGAGTTGCTGTCTGCCTCAGTAAAACTGCTCCTCTTCTTGTTCTCTTCTTTGCTTTTACAGCTGCTCTGCTGTCCTTGAATAAGACCTGTTGGTCAGAAAAAAATCCCAAGTGTGACAGTGAAAGCTCAAATATGCAGTATTTCAAGCTCCAGACTGACTGATGCACACTCCACATCTGTCTCATGCCTAAAATAGAAGTTCTGCCGACGTCTGAGCTGGTGTGTCAAGGTCTGGTTAGAAGAGACCTTGCACAGCGGGAGTAATTTGTTCTGTTCCACAAAAAAACCCCGCAGCTTTTGTGTTTCTTAACCCTACTCGAGGTGCTGCTGCTGCAGCCAAGTCCTCTGTTCAGATTGGGGTTTCTGAGTTGGTGGAAGTGCTCAGAGGCACTTCCCCAGTATTGCGTAGAGAGACTCTGCTGCTTTCCGCCCTTCTTTATGGAGCTGCTGGTTGTTGATGGGCAGTTGTGGGATGTGCTGGGATTTTTTTTAAATATGTGTGAAGAAAGTGGTACGGAAGTGCTAGGTGTAGTGAGCCTTCAAGTGTAGTGAAAGCCAAACCCTGTTGTCACAGGCGCTGGTGAATGTCAGCCCTGGATCACTGCTCGTTATTGCTGTGATGAGGAAAGCTCGTCATGTGCAGTGGCCACCCTGTTTCAAGGTGAGCACCAACACAGGTGCTGGAGCTGAGGCTGGTGGGGTTGAGGAAGCCGTGAGGTTTCCCACTGTGCCTTCTTTCCCCAGCGCAGCCCCCAGGAGCCCAGGAACTCGCCTGTAGGGTGAGCCCACCCAAAGCAGGGAGCTCAGGCAGACCAGACCGAGCACGGCCACTCATCTGGCCAGACCAAAAGCCTCTTATTGAGGGGAAATGTGATCTCTGTGCGGCAGAGCTACAGAGAAAAGGCTAATTCAAGGGCTGTGGAAGGCAATGCTAAATAACCTGCATCTGAGCGCCAACTTCAATGGTTTGCTTTTGTTTTGGGAAGGACCACTTTTCTTGCCAGGTCTGCTTTTACTAAAAAGGAAGGGAAAAAGAGCTAACTTGAGACTTGCCTCGGCCAGTAACTGGCACAGGCTGATGTAAACAGAATTTTTTATCCTGATAGGTTGCATTCATACCTGAAGAGGAATGAGAGAAGATCTGTTTTTGCCCTGAGGGTTTCGTGACCTAATACCACACACTAGGACGCAGGAAAGGCTTCGCTGCAGTGGGATTCAGAACAGACTGGGCACGAGAGCCTGTGCAGAAATGCCATCTCCGTGGCAGCCCTGCTCTCTTTCTGCTGCTGCTGAGCCTCCTCCTTCCTCGTGGGCTCGTGTCCGTGGGGCTCCTCTTCCTGACACACATCAGTAACCCGCCTGTCTTGTATCTTTAGTGGGTGAAAGAAGAAAACCCTTTGCCGGTCACAAGACTGCATTCCTTTTGTAAGCAAGTCTCTTCCTTCTCCACTGCTACCACCACGTAGAGCCACAGGGGCTCGCTGCGGCTTCCTTTTGGTGCTGCCGTCCATGCGAGCTCCTGACAAGCTTTGCAGATGCTGTGGGATGAGGGACCTGAGAGGGCTGCTGAGTGGTGGTATTCTTTTTTTTTTTCTCCCAGGTGTTTCAGTTGGTTTTTAATTTAATTTCTATTTACAGTCTTCCCATTTTGCTGTTGTTTCTAAAGCTCTGGCTGCAGGTTGGTGCTGTGCAAAGAGGAGTTTCCATTTGCTTTGGCTTCTCATGTCCAGAGTGTGTCTCCCCTCTGTCCTGAAGTTGTCTTTTGGGGCTGTGCTGTGATGCCAGTGGAAGGAACTGATCTCTAATTTAACTGTGTGGTTTTTTTAAGGCCTCTTCTCGAGGCTGATCATGTCCCTGATCTGTGTCGTGCCATGGTCCTGTGCAAGGATGGTCAGCAGGAGAGAAAGGGTGACCCCTGGGGCAGGCCAGGCACATGGTGGGCCGGTGGGGGTGTCTGGTCATGCACACCCACCTGCGCCTAGGGAATTCGAGTTGGTCCTTTTCCATCAGAAAAGTCGCTCTTGCACATCTCCTAGGTAATGCTGACATCCCCAGCCACGCAGAGCTTCCAGCGCTAGAAATCGTGACAGCTGTGTTTCCGCTCTGTTCACTAATGCAATGCATGTGCTGAGTCAGTGACACGAGGGTCATCATCATGTGGCTGCAGAGAGCAAGAAGAGTGCTCTGCCAAGTCAGCTCTGCCAGCACTCCCGCTTTGTCCCCTTCCCTGGTGTGGCTGTGTGGGGCTTTTACGGGGAGTCTGAACTGGAGGAAGCCAGTCTGAAAGAACCAGTGGCTTTTTGAGTGCATGCTGCTGTTAGAGGTGGTGGTGACTTGCATGAATTCCCATTTACAACAAACCAGAAAGCAGTCTGTTGGTAAGTCTCCTTGCTGGATGTGAAGGGGGTGGCTAGCGTGGAGGAACTGGGTGCTCTAGGGCTTGTGTTGGCAGTGTGACGGTATTGCTGCGAAACATGTGGCGAGCTCATTCCTGCAGGCATGGTTTGTCCTCAAACTGGCTGCCTGATGTCCCCGCTAGCAGGTAGGTGAGACAGCCTGGACCTTGCTGCGGGCTGGGGAAGGCTTGGCTACCTGCGCCCTGCTGAGCTCCCTCTGAGTGGTGCCTGGCACCGGTACGAGTGTTGGGCAGAGGGTGACTAATGGCATTGCGTGCGTTTATGTCACTCAGTTCCTCCTCTGACTCAGTTGTCACGGATTTTTGTGTGTACGTGTTACAAAATAGAGCTTCAGCTTGGAGCTCCTGTGTTTATCTGCAGGTGTCCAAAGGGCACTGATGCTGCTTGGTTCCCGTTGGGGAAACTCCGGCTGTTTCAATAAGCACAGGGGGCACGGGAGATGGGGTGCAGCCTCTGTGCTGCCCCTTGCCAGGGCAGGCAGAGTCCATAGGGCACAGCGTGACACGTGTCTATCGCTGCATGGGTGTGGGGGGATTGGGAATGTGCTGTGTTGAGCTGATCTTGGGATATTCTTGCTGCTACCGGCTGTGATCAGTGGGAGCCCGGGGATCGGGTTATTGGAGGTGGGAGCAGTGCTGTGCTTGGTCAGCAATCTTCCTTCTCCTTTCCCTCTCACATGAGCAGGGCTGACACCACGGCTCGCAGTGTGCTTATGATGGCAGAGGGCAAAGGAGAGTCAAGCACAGAGCTTGGTCGCTCATTTTTGGAGCAAGAGTTGCAGGCTGAAGTCCTGGTCTGGGACTGGGAAGTCAAATTGTCCTGAGATACTTCAAACTCATCACAGACATTACATTAAAAAAAAAAGGCTACTTCGAGTTCACGAAGAACCAACATCCTGCCCAAGTCACCAACTTCGCTTTAGAGCCAAGGCTTTTTGGTCACTAGAAGATACTACAGTGTGACTCGCAGAAACATCCTTACACTGGCCAGAAAGGGAGACCTCCCAGTCATGTCTCATGCTTGTGATGCTGTGCTCTGGCATGGTTTTGGGGGCATCTGCTGCACCATCTCCTAATGCTGGTCTCAGCTGTGCGCGAGAGAGAGGGGAAGAATAGGTCTCTTCAGGTGGCTGACGGCTTGGTTGTTTGAGTGCTCCCCATGTTGTCTTGTTTGTTGTAATACTATTTTTCTTTATATTGTAGTATTGTTAACCATGTGATGTGATAGCACCTTTAGTCCCTGTGGAAATGATGGGGGAATTGAGGACGCCTGGCGCTGACAATGCTTCCCGTCCTTTGCTTCAGAGATGCTCATGAGAATTAGGAGTATATTTTTTAATACAAGAAGGAAGTGCGTCTGTTTGGTAGCATGGAGATGTGCTGAGAGGGTCCCCGGTGGTTTGAATGATGGCGAGCTGCTGTGTATCAAGCAAATTCCCGGGTTTAGGAGCTACATTCAGAGGCTGACAAGCTGTGCTAAAATATGGCCTTGCTTGATTGCAGCATTTCAAAATGTTGTGACGTTTCTGTGTGACGTAGCTGCCTCGCATCTCGCCTGAGACTGATTGCTTTACACCAGATACTGTGTGCATAAACAAGGATCCAGGAACTGGAGCCATGATTTAAAGAAAAAAAACCCCAACAGCCTAAAAGAAAAAAGGGGAAATGGACATCTGTCTTATCTTAATTGAAGGTACAATAAACATTGGGGATAAAATAACTACCCTTGAAACTAGCGTCAGGGGAAATTTTACTTCTGATTCATAAATGTATTTCTCTCCCCCACACACCTTTGAAAAAAAAACAGCCTAATTCTATTAGGGTCCTTCCAGAGACTGCAGAATTTCCAGGATAGCTAAATTCCAAGTAAGAGACAGGTTTCTTTTCACTGAAAGTTAGAGAAGGACATGTATTTGAAAATGAATTGCTGTGAACTTCTGGAAAATAATTGTTACAGCCAACTAGGTAAGACTGAGATAAATTGAGGAATAATCTTCCTGTGCTAGGTGAAGTGAGTTAAATAAATAGTTCCTGAGTTATGACAGCCCTTTAAAAAAAGAAGTGTGAGGTCTACTTTCACATCCTTTGCCTTTCTCTTGATATGTCTAAGCAAACCTTTTCCTAAGGGTGGGGAGCAAAAAGAAAAACCTGTAGCTAAGATGTAGGACTCGAATAACTGAATGTGCAGGACCAGATGGAGCCCATCATCAAAATTAAAGCAGTTGTGTCTTTGGTTCCATCCCTAGAGAACGACTGTGTTTCCTTCCAGGGTTAGAGGTCAGTATATAACCCTTTATGCTATGGAGACTTGTGAATGAAAAGAGGAGACCAAACCAAGACTCTGGTCCGTGCAGCAGACCCGTGAGGCTCCAGAAATGGTGTTCTTCCCTGTGGGTGTGGGGAGTGAGTGGGTGGTCCAGGTGCAGCTGGAGGGTTCCCCTTTGAAGTGCTGGAGAGCTGCAGTGTGGTGAAGGCCAGGAGATAGCACGGCTTCCTCCCCCATGTCTGTCCACGCTGCATTCCCAGAGCTTCCCTCCTGAGGATGCCTCCTTCCAAGGCAGCGCTGCTTGGGAGAGCAGACCGCCTCTGGAGGCTTGAAAAAGCAAAGCCACGCGTGGCTGCTGCTCGTCCCTTCTGCTCTGGGAGACCACAAGCTCTGCTGCTTTGGGCATGGCAATGAATTGCTGCTGGAGGTGTAGCCCTCGCCTTGCTGATGGGCCCAGGAGCTCGTTGTCTCGCTCTGTGTAAGGGCAGCTGGTGAATATCCGTGTCTGAGCTATCTGGAGCTGGGGGGGAATTGCTGTGGGCCAGGTGTATGCTGTGTGCGTTCCACCCTGGGCTGGCTGCTGCTCACCGAGGACGTGTCTAGCTTGAAACTCTCCTCCACTTGTAGTTTGTTACAAGGGATGCTGCTGTCCTCTCTGCGAGGAGGCTTTCCCAGGGCTTGGCTGCTGCGAGTGCTGGATTTGGTGCTCAGAAGGGAAGGGGTGCAGCTCCTGCCCCAAACCAGCTTAGTGTGGTCTCCATCGACCTTGGGGTTTTTTTCATGGCTTCCCCCGAGCAAAGATTTGTCCTTACCTTATGTGCCATGGGAAAGGACTTGTGAAGGCAATAAACGAGCAATTTTTTCCCCCCTCACCGGTGCTTTCCCTTGGCATCAATTGCTGGATCTGCTCCTCACTGATTTACTGGAACCCAACACGAAGGAGGAGAGGGACCCTGCTGGGTGGGAGCTGTGCGTTGTTGGCAGCTAAGCTCCAGTTGTGGAGGCTTTAACTTAACAGTTTAGTCTACAGCTGTACAGAAATAACACCCAGCTCTTGTTTGGCTCTGAGATCCAGCAACGGACAGCCTGTCTGCAAGGGAGGGAGGACAGGATGACCTGCTTGGTGGAGAGGAATGGGCAATTTGCTTGTCTGCAGTCGCATCACTAACATTTTTCTTCCACCCCTCTGCTTAGCGTCATCTCTGGGAACCTAATGGGAAGCGTTTTAGTGCCCTTCATAATACAGTCACTTGCCAAGCTCTCCACTAAATTAAACTTCTTGTGGGGCTGAGAGGGGGTTGGGCTGTAAAAATCAGCCCACCCATGATTGCTGCCAGGTGGCTGTGGACTTCTCCCTGCACTCTGCAGGTCTGACTTTTATAGTTGGTTGTCCACGGCAGAGTAGTTCCTTTTCTCCGGAGCTGGAATTTTCCTTGGTGGGGTAACTAGGAGCTCTTATTTGTTGAAGACCTTACCTGGTCTCCATCATTGGTGCTCTCTAAGCATCACCCTTTTTTTCCCAGCTCCTGAACGCATTAGCATAAACTTAAACTTCAGTCAGTTTTATTTCTCAGCCCAGGAACAACTTGGAGTTTGTTGCTTTTCTTTCAGCCCCCGAGGAAAGCTGCATGGGAGCTTTTCTCCGACAGGCAGGTTTGCTGAGCAGGTTAACTCTCCCCTCATAGCTCAGCCTCGGGACGTGTCCTTTTTCTCTGGTGGCACCCCATGCCTCTGAGTCACTTTTCTGTGTGCAAGTTCAAATGTCCATGGTCTCCTGGGTTGGCAGGATGCCCAAGTACAAGAAGAGAGTCACTTTGCCCTTACAAATCAAGCTTTGAGTTAATTATCTGTTTGCTTGGACAGAGTGTGTCCTTGTGTGTTGGGAAGATAATCTTGCGATCTGGACTAGGGTCAGAGGAGTTCAGAATTTTGGCAGAGCAGCGGGAGGGAGGGTGCGATGGGTGGCTCCGCAGGGGAAGGACAGGGGCCATGGGGCTAATTGAGGACTTGAGGGCTGGGTGCTCATCCTTGCGCTGCTGTGGGCTCAGGGTATTGCCATGGGCAAGTCACAAGTTGCTTAAACTCTGCCTTGGCAAATGGGAAGGAGTAACTCAAGGAGATGGAAGTTAAACTGGGGAAGATAGTGGAGGGGACTGGGAAGCCAGAGTCCTAAAAAGAAGCGGATAGTAAATCAGAAGTGTTTATCACTTATGTTGTAACAACCTAATGTGGGGATGGTCACAAAAGTACCATGCCGCAGTCCTGCTCTGTGGTTTATAAGCACAGCAGTAGGTCTGGGGCATCGTATCACCTTGTGGAAAGGAGGGAGAAAGCCCCAGATCTGTGTTGTGACTGGAAGAGTGCAGCCTTCCCCCACTAACAGCCCATGGACTCCGTGGTGAGGGCTTTAGTAAAGGCTGGCCACGAGTCCCTGTTGAGTCTTGCTGGGGTAGTAGTAGCCAGGTACAGCCCCCTGGGTGGAACTGGGGCTGCTTTGATGGTGCTGGTGGAGAGGGAGCAGAAATTGCTTCTGGTAGATCAGCACAGATGCAACGGGAAGGGAAAAACTTGGTGAGACAGTGAGATAGCTTGGGACGCAAAAGCATCTCACAGTATTGTGGTGCAAAGCCTCTCTCCAAAGAGTTGTTAGGCTGCCTTGTTCTCCTCGGAGTAAATGTATAGTGCAAAAGCATACTCTGAGCGACCCTTAATGCTCTTCTGGTCTTCTGTGGCACTGTGTGACTGCTGGTGTTCATTTGTTTTTCCTTGCTTACAGTGCCTCTGACCGTCATGGGGGATGCTGGCATGGAACCGAACATCTCCCCTCCCGACAACGCTGCACAGCAAGATTCTCTCTTCAGCATGACGGACGTGTTTCTCATCTCGCTCATCACCGGGCTTTTTACTTATTGGTTCTTCTTCCGCAAGAAAAAGGAGGAAGTCCCAGACCTCCCCAAAATACAATCAGTGTAAGTAACAACTCTCAGGGAGTGTGGAGTGCGTGTAGCTTTCTGTCTTGCTTACGGTGGGTCCTTGGAGGCTGTGCGGGAAGTTCAGCTGGATTCTGGGAGGTCCCCGGGTGAAGAGACTTGGTCCCAAAGTGCATTTCTCTCACCTCGCGTTTATTCTGAGCTGTTCACCTCACAATGCGGAAATCCCCACAGAAGAGCCAGGCTGCAGTTCTGCCTTACCCCCACCGTGTGGCCCAAATCAGTAATTTGCCTTTCCCAAGCAAGGCAAGAAAAGCCAAGGCAGAAAAAACCGCTGGCTGTACTTCAAAACTCTTAAGGATTGCTTTGGCTGTTGTCTGTGTCTTCTGATAAAAGTCATATTTGGATAAATCTGGAGAAAGGTGGACTTACTCTTAAGCAGTTTTCCTATTGGAAATCTTATCTACCCTTAGCTATGAAGAGAAGAAATAGTCTTGGGGAGCTGGGAGAGAGTTCCTGGGCATGAGCTGCTTGGCAACTCTTGTGAAACTTGCTTGGCTTTGATGCCGGGTTGCCGCAGCAGCAGGAGACTGTATTTGGAGAGGGAGAGGTCCTTGTTCCACCCTGTCTTCTGCAAAGGGCTTTGGTGCAGGAGCGAGCCGTGTTGGTGGAGATGTGGGTGCATTTAGTTTCTTGTCTCAGTCACATACCAAACTTAACATCAGTTTTCTGCTGGCCTTTTTAGCTCATTCCTTCAGTTTCCTCCTGGAGCATTAGTAAGAACGGTAAAGAAGTTTGAAAGTCACTGCATCAGAGATCGTAGGAGCTGCTGTTGTGCAATACCTTTCCCTTCAGTCTCCTGGGATCTGTTCCCTGTGTGGGCACAGTTTTCCCCAGATAGAAGGCCGACCTCAGCCTTAGCCCAGCTCTGCACTTCCCAGTATTAGGTCTTTGCAGAAGGTAACCACGCAACAAAAGTGAATCCTCTGGGTTTGTAATGCCATCTGCAAACTCACTGTAGGCCCCCCAGTCCTGAGTGGTTGGTTGTGAGGCCGTGTTGCGAGGAGGGGAAAAGTGGTGCCTGGCTACTCGCACTAGCTTCAAGATTTAATACGTGTAGTTGCCCCAGCAAGGCGTCCTGCATGAAGTGGATTTCTCCCCATGGCACTTAGCGGGTGCTGCTCTGGCAAGAAATACTTGTCAGTCCTTCATTTCAAAGTGTTACAGCCTGGTGTGGAAAGAAGCTGTGGCAGGACCTGTCCGTAGGCGGCTCAGATGAGGATGTTTGGTGAGAAACAAAGGCATCTCAGCAGGGGATTGATGCTCCTGTTGCCCTGTGTGTACAAGCTAAAACCAAACACAGCAAGTGGTTGTGGGTCTTATCTCAGACCTGTACGCCTGCCTTAGTGGGTTATGCTGGTTTCAGTTTTCAGGGCTCGTAGTCCAGTGTTTGTGTTGTAATTCAGGTCATAACTGAAAAGGAGCAGGTTTGTTTGCATCGTTTCTGCTTTGGTCCGATCTGGTGGCAGAGGTGGCCCTCTCCTCCGGTGGCAGAGCCCTCTGCTTGAAGGCAACCCTGGGGTGGATACCAGGGCTGTTGTGAAATCCCTGGGGCATGGGGAGAGTAGCTCGCAGCTCGGAGCTGCATGCACTGGTGTTGCAGGAGGATGGAAAGTATGTTTTCTGGCTAGGAAGGGTTTAAAAGGAATAAATGTCCCTGGCTGTGGTACCTTGTGGCAGAGCTCCTGCATGCAGACAGGTGCACGTGAGGCTGGTAGCGACCTGTCTATCTATGCCTCCTTGGCCTTATTTGGGAATTTGTTTTGTTGGATCGGTCGGATACTTTACCTCTCGTGCCTGCGAGAGAGGGCTGTGTGTATCAGTGCGTGTGGTTGCCTCTGGAGACTGTAACAAGAACGGCTGTGTCGCAGTGAGAGCTAAGCGGGCTGGAGAGATGGCCCTATCAACCTGAAATTAGATCCTGACACGGCGCAGATCAACTCGGAGAGCTCCCGTGCTCACCGTCCTTGTGACTGTTTCCACCCACCACCCATCCCGTGCAGCTTTTCCAGAGGCTGTCGTGACCTTGCAGAGAAGTCACGCTGCAGAGGGTCTTGCTAACCACCCGGGGCGTGTGTTACCGCCTTGTCCTGCTGCAGGACCTCAGCTGAGGCTGGCTGGGGGTTTTGGCTTTGAGCTGACCCAGCAGTATTTTGCCCGCGTTTCCTGCGTGGGGTCTGCGCTGCCTTCCCCTTCTCTGTCTGTGTGGGAGATGGCTGGCGGGGAGCACTGTGCAACTGCTCCGTGGAAGAGCAGCACCTCCCGTCAACAAAAACCAGGGGGGAGAGGTGAGGTTGCTCCGAACCTTGTCTGACACAATCGCATTTTGGAAAAGTGACAGTGAGGCAGGTGAAGAACGAGAGGAGGCTTTGAAGTAGTTTTTCCCCATACGTTAAGTCTGACCCTTCCATTGCCTGCTGCAGCCCTGCTGCGGTCATTGTAGCAAGTTGGTCTGAGGGCGGTGTGGACCCATAAGCCAAGGCTGTGGCTGGTGGCACATCCATCCTCTGGGAGGGAGACAGCAACTTCCCGCAGCTTTTGCAGCGTTATTTTATGTGATACTTGGAACTGGGAGGGAAATGAGCGGGGAAAACAAACTTGTTCAGCCTCGGGTTTCCTTCCTTTCTGTTATCCTTGAGTCTAGGGTGGAGTTTCCTTTCTGATGAACAAGCAAATCGGCAAGATACAGGATCACAGTGTCAGCTGCTGCCCGTGGCTGGCTGGATAGCAAGGTGGTCCACGGGCACGCAGGGAAGCTGTCCCAAACCCATGAAGGCAGAGGACCTGCGGTAGGGCTGTCTCTGGCTGAAGCGGAGAGCCTTGACCTTAAGAGGTGTTGCTTTTCTTCAGCACGTTCTCTGCAGCTCTGCCTTGACTCGCCAAACTGTCCTGAACTGCTTTATCTGATGGTATTGGTCACGGTTTCTTGTCCTGTCACTTTGGCCCCCAACTTCAGCCTCGGAAGAGTGGAGGATGGAAGTGCTGAACAGCAATTCGGATGCGTCACGATGGCTGCTGCTTTAATGGGTTTTCTCGCAACGTGGGAGAAGTGCAAGCAGATTGTCCAACCCGAACACAGCATCCAGTACCTCGGTGCCCTCCTAGGGTTTTTGGAAGCCACCACTGAGCAGCACATCTTGATCAAGCCACGTCAGCTCAGCAGGGTCTCCAAAAGAAATGCTGCTGCTGCAGCTGCCCTCGATTGGGGAAGAACAGATGCATGGTCGAAATACCGTGTTTTGGATGGCATCTGGGCTGGGTTGACTCTATGTGGCTCTGCCAGCCTGTGTGGCCTGGGAACGGTCACGATCTTGCCCTGACGATGCATCTCTGGGTTCAGCTACTGCTCGGGTGCTTGCTGATCCCTTACCCTCACAGCCGAGCGGAGCCGTTCTCCTGCCCGAAGCCCCCGGAGAAAGGGCAGAACCCAGCGTATGCAGAGACTTGCTGCGTACGAGACGTCCTGTACCTGTGTTGTGTAACACACGCATGCGTGGGGCAGGCCGGGATACCGCCGACTGAGGATTGCTTGCGTTTTGGCCATTTTCAGACTTAATTGAAACCACCGGAGCAGCCTTCCCCACAGCCTGCTCTGCAGATGTCATTAGGGAGAACGGCTCTCCGTCGCCACGCAGCTGTGGCCACCGCGCTTCCTCACGGTGGCATTGCTGGGGAATGCACTAATTTATTTTTATTCTTTGGCTGCGCCGCCTCTGCATGTTTCTCAGTCCCAGATTTCTTTCCTTTCCCATGTCCCTGCTCTGGAGTTGTGCAGACCGTTGCCCTGGGGAGACGCAGGCGAGAGATCAATTGGTACGCTGGGTGTCACCCCCTCCTTTCTCCACTCCCTCTTTAACATTGTTTGGGGCAGAAATTGGCTTATCTCTATTCTGCAGCTATAGAGAAATCCATTCCCTGGTGCTTGTAGGGCTTCCTGTGGCAGGAATTGCTCCAACTCCTTAGCCTGATTAGCTCTCTTTGCTGCCTGCGTGTGTGTTAGAGAGAGAGAGAGACCATCTCTAATTTAATTTAATAGGGTTCTGAAGAGAACAAACTCCTTTGAGCTGCCTCCGTAATGGCACTGCCATAGTTACCCGTAGTGCTGCTCACGCAGTGTCTGGAATAGTTTCATTCAGCTACAGCATCGACTTCTTTTTTTTTTTAAAGAATATATATAAAAGCAGCTGTGATATAAACAGTTTCCAAGGTAACAAGGCTGGGGGAGGGTTTTGTGTCCCGTCCCCCTGCTCCACGCGGATGGGAGAGGGACGTGTGCTGCGGAGGATCCTGGGAGGTTTCATTCTCCACTCCTAATTCCTTTCTGCCACTGCTGCCAGATGTTGCAGTTTCTCAGGACTGTACGGATCCACTTGGTAACTTCCAAAGCCCCGCCACGAGGATCTGAGCGGACAGGACCACTCCTGCTATGACCCGTGCCGGGACCTTTTGTGCTGGCTCTCTTCTCCTTAACAAAAGGCTGACACTTGGCTTTAATGCCCAGGAGGAGCGGAATGGAAAGGCCTGTGCGCGTGTTGCTCCAGAGCTAAGTTAGATCCGTCCCCCAACACCTCCCCTTGCAGACAGACACGGCTGCCCTGCGACTCTTTGTCTGCCTCTTTCCTGCCCCGACCATGGGCTGCGTTTACTCTGCCCCGCAAGAAGAGGCGGCTGTGGCAAGGTGAGTTAATCTGCCCGCCGGGCAGACGGGATCGCTCTGACTCGGAGTGTCGCTCCTGCTGCCCCGAAGCTGGGTGGAGTGGGGTGCCTCTCCCTGCTGGGGCAGGAGGAGGAGGAAGGGGAGAAGCTCTGCTCGGAGGCAGGCTGCTCCAGAGGAGACCCTGCTGTCAGTGCTCGGTTTCTGCACAACGTCCAGGCTGCGTTCTCGCTTCTGGATGTACGCGTGCTTTCGGGAGGAAAGCCACAGGCTTGGGAGCTTTCTGAAGGACAAGTGTTCAGCTGAGATGGAGACTTTGATATCGTTGCTGAGCTGTCGGTAACTTCCTCCCCCTGCCTTTTTTTCCTCCTGAAACCAAAGTGACGGAGAGCCCTGGGAGTCGCTTGTGCTGTGGGCTCTCACCAAGGGTGGGCAATCTGTACAAGCTAAAGACTTGCTCCATCAATGGAGTTAATCCCCTTTCCTCCATCCGTCACTTCTAACTCTCTTAGTCGCTACCCTGAGCCATCTAAGCTGTAAGAGCAGTCGTTGCTGAAAACACGCTTTCTCTTCTAAGTTTTCCTGGCTGAGCAGTGAAAATGAATGTCGTGTCTGCTTTTTTGTGGCTCAGATTTTCAAGCCACCCTGATGAAGCAATTTCAGGGAGTTGTGTAGCCTTTTTTTCAAAAGCCAGACTCATTATTTCTTCTGTGTCTGAGCCGCAGACTGTTCTTCACCACAACACTTCAGTGCAGGGTTGCCTCCTTTGAAAATGGACGAGCTCCATGTGCTGCACCCTTTTCTCTTCCAAAGGGAGCTTGTTGAAAGGATCTAAAACTTTTTTTTTCTCCTCCTTTTAAAAGCATTTTGTTTAGCAGTTGACCCACCAGCTATTTTAATTGGATCTCATTTGCAGAGGGCAGTAAACCAAAGAGGTTCACCAAGGAGCCAAAAGCTAAGCGAGAGCTGAGTCTTGTGAGCAGGCTGGAGGGGCAGCTCTCCTGAGCCCCTGTCCCGGCGGTAGCATGGGCAGCGTGGTGGGGCTGCTCTCTCAAAGGTGCTTGTGATACCCCTGTTCCCAACAGCGGAGAAATGGCAGCACGGGGAGACGGTTAACTGCTGAGAGAGCAAAGTGGGGGCTGCGAAGCAGCTCTCTCCTGGGAGCACAGCTGCCTTGGGTAGCTTTTTGAGGTAGGATTTGCTTGTCTTCCGTGCGTGCTTTATGAGATTTGGTTGGTGCTCGGAGCTGTCAGGCCCAGTTGTGGAGCTCCTTGATACCTTTGGGTAGAAAGGGGTGCTTGAAGGCATGCTTTACTGAACGCCCCCCGCCCTGCCGCTCTGTGCGTGTGCTCTCCGCAAATGTCTCGGCACATCCGCAGAGATCCCTCCCTCTGGGCTGCAGAGTTTAGGAAACTGTTAGTGAGCTCTGCACATTCTCACATGGGCTGGAGCCAAAACCATTTGTTTTTTGCCTGGAGGCTTCTCTTTTCCCACAAGAGACCCAGCCTCGCATTCTTCCATTGTGAAAGAGAAATGGGAACGGGTCCCACGTTCCTCCTCCCCGCTACTGAAGCTCCAGCGGGGAAGACAGCAAGTGAGCTCCTGGCACTTGTCCTCCTGCCTTGAAGAGACCCCAGCACCTAATCTGACTGTAGCTAGAGCCACCTCTGCTTGTGGGACTCCCAGTGTCGCCGGGGCTGGCTTGCTTTCACCCTGTGACACTGAAAACCCATGGGTGTGCGTAGGATAGCAAAGCTCTTCTGGCTCCCTACCTAATAGGGTAGCCATAGCGGTGTGAATCTGCCTCGATGTTTCTGATGCTGCTGTGGTTTGTCCCTCTTTTGAGATAGAGAAAGCCACCTCCCTGTGCTAATTCAAACTTCCTCTGTGATGGAGATCTGTGCTGGGATTGGAAACCCTGGTGTGGGAATGAGCCCTGGGGGACCTTGGTGGGCAGCGGTCACCTTGCTGGAGGCTCTGTGGGTCTGATCAGCTGCGTCTGTCTCCTCTGTGGGGCTCTCCACCTCTGGGACTCGTGTCTGGCATGCTGGTTTGAGGTCGGAACAGCCGGTTTTTAGCCCTGTCTGACTCCAGGCTTGGGGAATCTGCCCCAGGGGGCATGGCTTAGGAGCGATTCCCTGCCTGCCCGCTGCGGGGAGGGAAGTAGGGAGCTCTCTGTTCCCTTCTCTCCCACCATGGCTTGGCCCCTGAGATTCATCTGCAGACCTACTCTTGCATCGTAGCTCTACGAGATCCCTGTAACCTGCTCAGCTATGAAACCTCTCAGAGCAGTCGATAAAGGCTTCCTGACACCTAGGGCTGCCTGGGCCTTGCCTGCGGGTGGAGTTACCAGCGGAGGTAAAGCAGGGTGTCAGCTATTCCCCTGTGCTCTGACAGTCTCTGGTCCGTGGCTGTGTGCAGAGGAAAAGCCCTACAGCTGAGCGATGGGCATCCCTGGGACAGGGTAAATAAGAGCGGTTGATGGGGACTCTCACTGCTTTGGGCAGCCTCCTGAGATCCGGTGTAGTTTGGGGGCCCCTTTTTCCCCACTTGCTTATTCCTGACCTTAAATAATGAACGTGCCCATCTGAAAGGAGGTTCCTTCTGTCTTTCAGAGCACCTCCAGTGCGAGATAGCAGCTTCATTGAGAAGATGAAGAAGACGGTAAGCTTCTTGCTCTGGCTACACAGGGTGCGGGGAAGGTGGGGGAGCTTGTGCCCTTCCTGGTCTCCTCTGGAGACTGTCTAGCTGTCAGCAGGGGGCTGGGATATAGACACATATCTGCTGCAGAGAGCATCCAGGGGAAGGCTGTGAGGGCAGGCAGGAATAGCTCTTTCAGTCTATGCCTGAGAGTTCTTCTTAGAGAAGAAATCAAAGTGAAAATTTGGTGCAAACCCCAAGTGTAATAGGAGATCAAAGTCAGGAGGGAAATGGCAGAGACTTTAAAGTCATTGGCTGGCAGTTGTTTATCTGCGTGGTTGGTTCCCAAACTGTCTCGCTCTGGAATGGGAATTGTTGTACGCAGAGCTAGCAGCTTTTGACTCTGCTGGACTGGACGCAAGAGGAAGCAGAGGAAGAAGCAAGGGCTGGATATATTTTCCGTTTTACTTCAAGAAGCTGACTTGCAGCAGAGCAGGAGCTCCGGTGCTGAGGCACTTTCCCAAAGCTTAGGCGCTTTCCCAAAGCTGAGGCAAGTCTGCTTTCTCATCCAGGGAGTTCCCTGCTTCCAGGAGTCACGCTGCAGCCTTGAGGCTGAGAATAAATCTTGAGGGTTTATTCTTTGCTTTGGGTTTTAGCCTGACCTGAGTCACCTCTCTGAGATTGACAAGCAATGTTCTTATTAACAGCTTAGCCTTGAGTTTTCTGCCACAAACCCAGTGTGGAGGCCCGCGCAAGTGCAGGCTCCCAGTTGCCTTTAGGTTGTAGTTCATTCCTGTTCCCAGGCATTTCCCTTGTCTCGGACAAGATGTGTTTCCTCCATGTATTTGCCAAATGAGTAACCACCACTGAACAGTATTTTCTTTTTCTCTCCAGGGGCGAAACATAGTGGTTTTCTATGGTTCCCAGACGGGTACAGCAGAGGAGTTTGCCAATCGCCTCTCCAAAGACGCTCACCGCTATGGCCTCCGGGGCATGGCAGCGGATCCGGAGGAGTATGACTTGGTAATTTAGCCGTGAACGGCATCAGGATAGGTAACATCCTTTGAGTGTCCCCTGAAAAAACCTGAAAGGACCTAGCCAAGAGACAGTTGCCCTTTTAGTAGTGTCATTTAGGGGAGAAAAGGAAATTGGATTGCCCAAGAGATGCAGAAGTGGGCTTGGTCCTTGCCACTCTATGGATTTGTGGTGAACACTGCAACATGACTGAAAGAGGAAGGTAGCCTGGAGTGTTTGGAAGTCGGGAGTCATCTGTTGGCAGCATGAAACTTGCTCCATGTTCCTTGCATAGTTAGCATTAAACCCGTACTGCTGCAGTCTTGCACAGAAGCATTGACGCTGTGTTGCTCTCCAGAATGAAAAACGATCCTGGTCCCTTGAAGCCGTGTATGGAAAATCCCATCGCTTTTGTGGTGGGGTAGAAGTATTGACTTGCAGTCCAGTGAGAGTGGTTAGCTTTATTTCCCCTGACATTTTGAGTGGGTTTGGCCTTTTCCAACCCCTTTTGTAATCAGCTGTTTGACATTCCGTGGTGCTGTTCTGCGCACCAGAGGTAGCTGCATAGTAGGAGTAGGCTTGCCCAATAACCACATTGTGGGATCCTTGAGGGTTTATTCTTTCCTTTGGTTGTAGTCGGACCTGAGTCGCCTCTCTGAGATCGACAAGTCCTTAGCTGTGTTCTGCATGGCCACTTACGGCGAGGGTGACCCCACAGACAATGCCCAAGACTTCTACGACTGGCTGCAGGAGGCTGACGCTGACTTGTCGGGTCTCCGATTTGCAGTAAGTGCCTCAATTCCAGTTTGTGTTGCATTTGGGTAGGAAAGTCAAAAGGCCTCCACTGTGCCTGCACACGGCTTGGCTAAAGGCACAACATGATGTCTATGCCTCGTACGCCTGTGTGGGATGTGGTCCATATTGTCTTCCTCTCCGAGCTTCGTGGACGCTTGCAAACATGTGTCTGGGGGGCTTTAAATGCAGATGTCGGAGTATGCTCTCCAGTCCTTAAATCACAAGGGTTTGCTGGTAATGTCTTGCCACAAACAGCCCAGCAGGCATTGAATACGAGGTCTGTAAATGAGTTACAGGCTGATGCTGCTGTTCAGAAGCTAATTGAGCAGCCCTGGGCCAGATCTTCTCCCGCAAATTAAATCACTTGGAGGAGCATGTAGCTCTTTTCCTGTGCTGAGCTGAATAATTGGCTGAGATACAGCCACCTCACCTAAACCCCGGCCAAATTCCTTAGGCAGTGTAATAATTGCAAATGAGGAGAAAATCCACTGCTGGAGATGTTAAGCTGCTCTGTGTAAAGCAGCGAGCAAACATTTGCTGAGCGGTTTGTGGGAGGCAAGGGACAGCAATTAGTCTCCAGGCAGTCCAAGCTCTTACTGGTCCCTTGAGGAGATGGCACCGGCAGCTCTTGTACGTGCATCCTCTTGACATGCCTGAGGCCTGGCTCCAGGGAGGTGGCGGTGCCTACCGACCTGACACTCTCCAGTGGTAGGTTCTTACTCAGAAGGTCCACAAATGACTGATGGGGAGCTGGGAGAGGTCTTGCTGTCTGTCTTCCATGCTTTTTCCTCAGAATCCTTTGCTGGGTGCTGCTGCCAGAGGATGCTGGTAGAACGGGGAAAATCCAGCCCCTGCTTCTCCATGCTTAATCAGCGTTGTCTTCCAGGTCTTTGGGCTGGGGAACAAGACTTACGAGCATTTCAACGCCATGGGAAAGTATGTGGACAAGAGACTGGAGGAGCTTGGAGCTCAACGCATCTTTGAACTTGGGCTAGGAGATGACGATGGCAAGTGAGTAGCTTGGCTTGAGAGGCTCGTCAGAGCTGGGTGAAGCATCACGGAAGGGACCTTGGCAGGGAGTTGGCTCTACTGCTCAGACAGGAGTAAACTCCATAGGGCTAGCTGTGGGAGCTGACCTGTCCCTGTGTGTCTGTTCTCTCTCCCACAAGCAGATCCCTGTACACGTAGAACATCCTAGGGGATACTGTGCCTGGTGAAATCCCACATCAGCTTTAAATGACCATAGTTGTACACTTGGGGAGGCTTTGCAGCCTCTTTGCCCTGCTGCAGCTCCACTTGCTAACCCAGCCTGTGTGGATAGGCTCACTCATCCCTGTGGAGGAGATAAACTCCGTCTCCTTGTGAACTGTTTGTTTTATGGTGGAAGGCAGCAATTTTCCAACTTGAACAATGATTTTTTTTTATTTCTTTTTTTGAGCTGTCACTGCTCACCTGAGCACCCCGCTGGTAGCGGCTTAACCTGGAAAATTACATCAACGTGTGGCTTTGCCTCTAAGGGCTGCAAGATCTGATGAAAGGGATATGCTGTGTGTGGGAGGCTCTGAGCCCAGAAAAATAAGTATTGCCATGGTGGAATCTGCCTTTTAGTAAGGCGGCTGAACGCCAGGAGTGGGCAAGGGGGAGCTGAGTTGGTTAAAGACTGAGCCTGAACAACAAAGCCTTCCTTGGCAGACCTGGTGAAGGGAGGGGTGGCCGGTATAGCAACAGTTCCCTCCCACCCACTTAGTGATCTGAAGATGTTCTGCTGATCTGTGGGCATGTGGGGGTACCAGAACTGCCTGGGTCCACAGGCAAATGCCTTTTCCCGTGATGGAGGAAGGAAGTCCATACGGATCTCATGGCTCCTCTGGGAATGCCCCTTTGCTCCCCCTTGGGCAAGGTTATTGAATCTTTCTTTTGCCCTGGCTAGCTTGGAAGAAGACTTCATCACCTGGAGGGAGCAGTTCTGGCCAGCAGTGTGTGAGCACTTTGGGGTGGAGGCTACAGGAGAAGAATCCAGGTGAGTATGGCAGCCGGTTCTTTTGGGTGCCAGAGAGGTTGGCCACCTTTGAGTGGTGGCTGTGCTGTCAGCCCTGAGCTGCTGTCCCCTTTCCTGTGCGCTTCCTCCCCTTCCAGACTTGAGAGGGCATACGTGGAATAGAACAGTGAGTGGGGCTGCTTGGACTGAGCTTGTCCTGGTGCGCGTTTGAAGCCAGCTCTGGATTTTTGTTGTGGGTGGGTGACGCGGTGGGTTTGGTTCCTTTGTGGATGGTGTTCCTGGGTTGTGATGCTCCCAGTGGAGCTGATGTTTCCTCTTGGTTTGGGCTTTCTGCACGGTCTGCCTGCTCACCAGTCTCTCGAGAGGGGTGAAGGGGTGGAAGTTGCATTTGTTTTTTGAACTGCAGTAAATCCAGCAAAGCAGATGATGGTTCCAACTGAACCTTGTGATTTCCAGTTTGACATTTTTCTCTTTTCTCTCCCCCTTCCTCCTCTAGCATCCGCCAGTATGAGCTGGTGGTTCACACAGAT
Organism: Pluvialis apricaria; assembly: GCA_017639485.1. Taxonomy (NCBI): domain Eukaryota; kingdom Metazoa; phylum Chordata; class Aves; order Charadriiformes; family Charadriidae; genus Pluvialis; species Pluvialis apricaria. The sequence goes on from CM030024.1 coordinate 7,847,708, forward strand.
GTGAACATGAACAAAGTCTACACTGGTGAGATGGGTCGTCTCAAGAGCTACGAGAATCAGAAGCCGTAAGTGCCAGACCACCCTGGGCAGGCTGTACGTGGGCCAGGCTTTGGTGGATGGATCCTTGACGTTTCTAACACCACCCGCTATGCGGGCAGTGTCATTTCTGTAATGCAGCCATGTGACAGGTCTCTGCCCAAGAGAAATGAGCTCAGATCTCCTCTGGGACTCTCGGGGATTCCCCAGTTAATGAATCATTGGTGGCAGTGTTCACACGTGCTGTTTGGCGGGTGGATTTGCAGTATCTGTCTTGAGGTCACTCGGAGCCTTTCCTCGCCCAGAGTAGCTAATGCACGATGGTTGCTTGCAGTATCATTGTGGGGAGATTAGCTGTATAAATTAATTCCAAGCTGAAATATTTCTTGGAGATGGAACAGTCCCTCTGATCCATTTTTGCATTACTTGTTCTTAGTGGGACAGAAGCTGCTGACTGCTGGGCTGCCTTTAGAAGGAAAATTGTTTTCTGTGCCAGTGTGGGTAGCAGCAGGATCATAATTTGGTTTGTGCTGTGGTGGGCTTTGAAACATGAACCAGCACAGCGCTGTGGTCAAATCATGGGAGCCTGCTCTGGGGGCAGAGGGAACATGCCTGGATCCAAGCAGTGCTGTGAGCCTGCAGGAGAGTAACCCGGAGGGTCTGTGTTTTTCCTTCCAGACCGTTCGATGCCAAGAACCCCTTCCTGGCCCAGGTTATGGAGAACCGCAAGCTGAACGAGGGCGGGGAGCGACACCTTATGCACCTGGAGCTGGATATCTCCAATTCCAAAATCAGGTAGTTTCCCGTGGGAGAGGGGTCCTCTGTTTTGGCAGGAGTAAAGAACAAGGATGCAGCACTGGCCTTATCCAGCACTTCAGAAGGGGACCTTGTTCTTATAATTTTAACACTGCCTCTCTGGGCTTCTGTACCATGTATCGGGTACCTCATGTCAGGACTTCCTCCCAGCTCTTGTGTGGTGCCTGGCCGTGCCAGCTGGCTGGTCTGTGCCCCGCCAGAGCTGGCCGCACGTACCCGTCCTACCCGAGCAGTCCCAGCTGCAAGAATTCTCTAGGAGTTGCTCAAAAAATGAGAGGGCAGATGAGCTATGAGAGAGGGGAGAGCTGGGGGTGGCTCATGCCTGGGTTTGCCTGGCTTAGGTGTACAAGCACGGGGGAAATAATGCCCTGTTCTTAAAAACCCTCTTGCTGGCTTAAATTCCTCTGTGTGTGCTTGTGGGAAAGCTACAAATCCAGGTGGCTTAACATAAAATAATGCAGAGGTTTTCAGCAGCTTTGCTCCTGGCCTGTCAGGGAGTTGGCCTGTCCTTGCTGGAAGTCTGGCCTCGTTGAAGTCTCTGGCAAAACTGCTGTTGAAGGTTCCTTGCTAAAAAAACCCAAAACAAACTGGTTCTTAAACCCATTATTGCACGATGGTCCTTTCTGCTATGACTGCTGACTCTTCCGGGTCCCTGACTGTGCAGGCACCGTGCAGCAGCTCAGATCTCAGTGTTGTCCTACTGCCCCTTGCAGCCGCCCGCCTCTCTTTTAGCTGAGCAGCTCAGGCTTCGGCTGGGTGAGAAGCAGTGCCGGTGTCTCATCTGCTCTCTTCCTGCTGTCGTGCCAGGTACGAGTCTGGGGACCACGTGGCGGTGTACCCAGCCAACGACTCCTCTCTGGTCAGTCAGATTGGTGAGATCCTGGGCACGGATCTGGACACGATCATGTCCCTAAACAATTTGGATGGTGAGTACAGAGATCACCCCTGAGCATCAGCAATTCTCCTTCGGCGATGGCCTCTGTCCTTTCCCCCAGAGCAGGAGCCAGATCACGTTCAGGTCCTGCAGGGCACCTCCAGGCAAACAGAGACGTCCTGTGGCGGCGCCGAATGCGGTGCCGTTTTAGCAGCAGTGGCACAGAGCCTGCTTGCTGAGCGCCAGCTGAAGTGGGTCAGTTGTGAAACATACTTGGTGTGCCCGTTCAACAACAAATTATGTAACGGCACGCTCCTAATTACAGAGCATCAGCCCGCCAGAGCATCCCTGTGCCACAGCAGCCCCGGAGCTCAGCAGGGGCCTTCACGTCTGAGATGCTGTTATTCAGTCCTTGGAGGAGGCATAGGCTTGGGGACTGAACTGCCAGGAGGGAGCACTTGTGCTGATACAAAGAGCTTTTCTTGAGCAGCGCTCCCGGCAGAGCTGGCCTCTGGCAGGAGGGAGATGGCAGCTGCTGCCCATCTTACTCCTGAAGCAGTGCAGCCTGACCTGAGGCATCAGAGATGCTGGGCCAGAAGCCCGAGAGCTGGCTCCTGGTTTCCAGAGAGCAAGTGGCTTCAACGCAGTGCTGGAGCCTGCGGCCCACCGTGCGATGTCCCAGGCTGTCTGGCCTGACGCTGTCATTCCTGTCCCTTACGGTGCTCTTAGTTTGCTAAACTGATCGGCTCCAGCCTTGACTGCTGCCGCTTACCTTTCCCGAGGGGACTGTGCGCACAAGTGTCCGTGGCTGAAGGAGACTAAGGACACTTTTGAGGCCAGATTTGAAGGAGGCGTAAGTGCGTGAGGCCCAATTAGCCATGCAAACAGGAGTTGGCCTGGGAGTTTGCTGGGTGTCTCCGTGCATGGATATCTTGGGGCAGAGCGCCTCATTGGGGAGCACAGGGTTTTTTTTTGGATTTTATTTTAAATTTTTTTTTTTGCTGATAAGCTGTCAGGCAGCATCTGTGAAACAAAATGGGCTGCTGGGAGACGTAGCTGCCTGGAGGGGGAGCTGCCCTGTGCTGGAGCTGCTTCACTGGGGGATCGAGGATTTGGCCAACAGACTGATTCAGCCCTAGGGCTGCTCTGTCCTCCCTGAAGCTGCTTCCCCTGCTCTGTCTCCAGCTCTCCTACGCTGCATGTAGCTGCTGGCATGAAATCTCTAACATAATAGTATGCGGTTGCTGATTTTTAATTACTTTTTTTCTTTCCCTTTTCTCTACTCCAGAGGAATCCAATAAGAAACATCCCTTCCCCTGCCCCACGTCCTACCGTACAGCCCTGACGTACTACCTGGACATCACCAACCCGCCCCGCACCAACGTCCTCTACGAGCTGGCCCAGTACGCCACGGACGCCGGCGAGCAGGAGCGCCTCCGCAAAATGGCATCGTCTGCTGCCGAGGGCAAGGTGGGAGCTGTGGCCTTCCCAGCAAAGCTGCTGGGTTGAACTGGGTGCTGGGGGATCCCCAAAAAGGGATCCAGGACTGTTGGGCACCACGTGCAGAGAGCTGAGGGAGTGTTTGCCAGCCGCCTAGGGAAGTCCTCACGCGTGTGCCCTCCTTGCCCGCAGGCTCTCTACCTCAGCTGGGTGGTGGAGGCCCGGAGGAACATCCTGGCCATCCTGCAGGACATGCCTTCGCTGCGCCCCCCCATCGACCACTTGTGTGAGCTCCTGCCCCGCCTGCAGGCCCGCTACTACTCCATCGCCTCCTCCTCCAAGGTGAGCGTGCTTCCAGCAGGGACCGAGGCTGCTGAGCGACCGCTTCAGCTGCAGCTCCACAGTGCCACCGTTCCCCCTCTCAGCTGGGGACAGGACACCGGGAATTTGCCCTGGCGATGCTTTCAGTGAGGGGGACAGCTTTACTTCTCTCTACGTGTGAGAAGAGGGGGGTTATCCCAACTTCCATGGGGTCTGCAAAGGGTCCCACACTGCAGAGAGCTGTGCCCCCATACCACCACCCTCCCTGCAGCGCTGCTGCTCTTCACCCATAGGCCTTGCTTTCAGCGCTTGGACGCAAGGTGGCATTTTAGGGGTTGGTCAAAACTCACTATTTTTTTTGCCCTGAAGCCCTGAGGTTGTTGGCAGTACTGAGGGAAGCTCAGCAGTCCTGCAGCAAGTTGGGCGCAAGACAGAAGCCCTATGTGGGGCACGCTTGGAGACTTGATCTGCCGGGGCGGAATAGCTGTCCCAACACTAATGTTAGGTTAAACTTCTTCCCAGGACTGAGCTGTGAGGTTGCCCAGGACCTCATGTGGGGCTGCCTCTCTGCCTGGCACTGACATCCCTTCCCTGCAGGTTCACCCCAACGCCATCCACATCTGTGCTGTGACGGTGGAGTACGAGACCAAAACGGGACGCCTGAACAAGGGGGTGGCCACCAACTGGCTGAAGAGCAAGGTGCCTGGCGAGAACAGGAGCAGCTCCCTGGTGCCCATGTACGTCAGGAAGTCGCAGTTTCGCCTGCCCTTCAAACCCAGCACGCCTGTCATCATGATCGGACCAGGGACTGGCATAGCGCCCTTCATCGGCTTCATTCAGGAGCGAGCCTGGCTGAAGCAGCAAGGTGAGCGCCCAGAAACTTCCCTGGGGACTGGAGCTGCTGCAGGACGGTGCTCTGCGGGGCCACGTGGTGCCTCCGAGGTGCAGCTTGTGCTGCTCGCATCGCTGACAGGTCTAATCAATAGCAGAGGGGGTGGAGCAGGATGAACAGCAGCTAAGTGTTTTTGCCCAGCATGAAGACACTTTGTCCTCCACTCTTGGCCACAGAGGACGTTTGGGGGGGTCAGACAGACCCGAGCCAGTTCTCTGACCTCTGCCACCACATCAAATAACCACAGTCAGGTCGCTTACTCATTTCTAAAGCATATAGGTACTTCTGGGAATCAGAGTCTTGAGTTTCCTCTTGTAAACGGAAGCAGTCGCACAGCTCTGCCTCCCCTGGGTTGGAGGGCAGGGCTGGGGGCTGCGGGGAGCAGCTGATGGGTGCTGTGTCACTCTGCAGGCAAAGAGGTGGGCGATACGGTGCTTTACTATGGCTGCCGCCGTGAGCGTGAGGACTACCTGTACCGCGAGGAGCTGGCCCGCTTCCATCAGGAGGGAGTCCTCACCCAGCTGAATGTCGCCTTCTCAAGGGACCAGGCCGAGAAGGTACCGCTCTGATCCCCCAGCCGCCTGCTCGTGCTGCCCAGCGCCGCTCCCCGCCACGGCAGTGGGGGAAGAAACGGCCCCGAGGGCCGGAGACTCCCAGTCTGGGGCGTTGCTGCTCGGGGTGGCCCGTGGCAGTCACAGGAGCACCCGGCTCCTCCGCTGTCTCGTGGAGCCGCAAGCGTGGGCTTGGCTTTCCCTCCCTCGCCATGGGCTGTGGTGCAGCTGGGTGGTGTGGGGGCTCTGCCCCTCTCGGCTCACCTCCGCTTTGTTTCTTGCCAGGTTTATGTTCAGCACTTACTGAAGAAGAACAAGGAGAACATTTGGAAGCTGGTTAACGAAGGGAACGCTCATATCTACGTGTGCGGGTAAGTCCAGTGGCAGGGAAGGGACTTTGGGAAAACATTCCTAGACTTAGGAAAATGAGCGTGACTCAGTTTACCCACTTGTGCGTTACAAGCCCTGGGAGGAGGGTTATGCTGTCCTTGTCCCGGAGGAGGGCGAGTGGCCGAGTAGATGGGTTGGGGTGAGCGAACTGTGTTCGGGAGTTTGGCGGTGACCAGGCTCTGACGTGTTACTGCCTCACTCGTGATCCTCTTGCTTCCAGCGACGCTCGCAACATGGCCCGGGACGTGCAGAACACCTTCTACGAGATCGTGGCCGAGTTTGGGAACATGAGCCAGCCCCAGGCCGTGGACTATGTAAAGAAACTGATGACGAAGGGCCGGTACTCTTTGGATGTCTGGAGCTAAGAGCAGCGCCGGCGGGGCTGGGGAGAGAATGGGTCCCCAGGTGCGGGCCCGTGGGAGGTGGAAAGTGCCTGCGCGCCCACTGCTGCTGTGGGTGACAGCATCGTCCCCAGCCCACAGCTACCCCAGTGTCACTCCCAACCCCTCCTGGGCCGCGGCAGCTCCCCGGGGCAGGCTCTGTACCCTGGGGGGCGGAAGGGGTTGAGAGGGGCAGGGGGGGTAGCTGAGGCTGTTGTCCAAGAGCTGTGCTGCCCCCGGCACCCCGGGGAGCACTTCATGGCACCAGCGTTTGCCTTGAGGTCAGCGACACAACTGATGTGGTGCAGGAGGGACGGACGGTGCTGGGGGGAGCTCTGGGGTCCCTCCCTGAACACGAGGTGTTGCCTTATCCCCTGGGGCTGGAGCCCACCCTGGCCGGCCGCCACGGGCAGCCGAGGGCTGGAGGAGCCAGCGGCCCCCTGCGCTGCTGGTTCGGTGTGAGGGCACAGCGTGGGGCAGCCGTCTGTCCTTGCCTCCCTCCCACCCTGTTTGGCCATCTCTAGGATGTGGGGCTGGCAGCCGGCTCTGGGCAGAGCGGCCCCGCACCACCGGGCCCCCGCAGGCACCACCCCGTTCCTTTTCCCCACTGCCCGCCTTCGCTCCAGCTCCCAGCGGGGAGGGGACGGCTCCTCTCCCCTCCAAAGAGACCTGGTCTGGGGGGAGAGTCCTGCAGCCGGCAGCTCCCCTGTGCCCAGCCCCTCCCTCATGCTGTGTACGGTCATTTTTTTAAATACTGTTTTTATTTTAACATCTTTGTGATTTAATCATGGGGAAAAAAAAAAAACCTTTCAGGCTTTCCAATGACTGTAAATTATTTAAATACATTTGCCCTTGCAATAAAAACACTGTTTCTGTAGTTTGCTTCCTGCCCTCCCTCTGCTTGGGAAAAGGGAGGCAGGAGGAGCAACGGCTGCAAACCAGGAGGAAACCTGAGGAACAGACGGCAACGCTGGGTTTAGGGAGCAGCCCCTACCCTGGGGTGCTGAGCCCTGGCAGGGCGGCGGGGACGGCGGTGGGCGGATGGCTCTGGGCCGCAGCACAGCTGTGCTGGTTCCCAACGCTTCAGGAGTACAGGGCGCCTCTTCCCCTGGGCTCCAGGGACACCGAGGTCCTGCTGGGCCCTGCTTTGGGCAGCCAAAGCTCTGGCTGTAGCCCGTAGCACGGGGCTGTGTGGGCCAGGGGGTGCTGCAGGAGGGAGCTGCCAGCTCACAGCGCTGCCCTCCCCTCCCCTGGGCAGCCGGAGAGGGTTTTTCTTCCCTCCGCTGCCAGATGAGCCCAAACTGCAGAGCATGCAAACTGTTCGAGACCACTCCAGCAACCTGAGGCAGCACCTTCCCTTTATTTTCGCGTGTTGTGCATCCTCCAGAGATGCAAGACCAGGCTGCTGCTTGCACAGCTCCAGCGTGAAGCCTGATTCAGGCTCATGGTGCTCCCATGCCTCTGTCCTGCGGCGTGAAGGTGCCAGGAGGAACCCGGGGTATGACACAACCTGGACGGCAGCACTGGCGCGCGGCCTCCAGCTGTCCCTGAAAGCAAAGGGGGCTGCCGGGGGAGCGATCGCCTGCGGCCGATGAGATGTGAGGGCCTCTGTAACTCTGCCTTCAAGATGCAGGGGCTGCCCTGGCTGCGGAGAGATGGGGGAAGAGCCTCGACCGCTCCAGGAGCGGAGTGTGAGAGGCAGCCATCGCCCCTGGACCCTGCCGTGTCCCAGCTGATGCAAGGTGGGCACCCCAGGCTGTCCCCTGCCTGCAGCAGGGTGGGGAGCGCTAGTAGGGCTGGGCTCAACCCAGAACCACCCCAGTAAAAGTCCTCAGGGCAAAGGGAAAAGGAGCAGCTACCCGGGCAGGCTGCTCTCCTGAGGAGGAAGGCAGCCGGGAGAGGGGCTGCAGGGCGCTCCTGCCTCCAGGTGAGTGACTCGGATCCCGCACCGCAGTGCGCGCGCAGTCTGTTTGCGAGCAGGGCCCACGCTCTGTCCCACACCCGCAGGCTTCCAAGGAACAGGGAGTGAGACACCAGAGTCCGGACGGCATTGAGGAGATGGGGACGGGAGATGGAGCTGGTGGGGAGAAACAGTCCTGGCCCCCACGCTGCCCCCCCCCCTTCAATTCCGCTTTGTGTCTTTGTTCTTGTTCTGCAACTTCTGGTGGACGACACGGAGGGTGGTGAAGAAGTTCCCCAGGAAGAGGATGAAGAAGGGGAGGCCGCACATGAGGACCTGTGGGAGCCGCAGAGGCACGAGTCAGCGTGAGGGGCCCGCCAGGGGCATCCCCCTCCCCGGGGCGGCTGCCAGGGAGCCCCCTTACCTGCCACTCCTTGCATTCCGGGTGCTGGATCATGCGGAAGAGGGTGACGGCGTTGTAGAGTTGCCAGAACTGCAGGAGAGAGGAGATTTAGGGGAGTTTCTGCTTCCAAAGGCTTGAGCCCATGTTGATGTTTATCCAGCTGCTCCCCCTGGGCACAAACCCCACGCAGACCTCGCATGAGGCCAAGCCTGCGCCAGCACGCAGCGAAACCCCAGAGGAACCCGCTGGGACACCTCCCCAACAGCCAGGAGGACGCCTCGGACCACCTATCAGCCTAAACGCTCTGGCTGACCAAGGAAGAGCTGGACCTTCAGCAGCAGCAGCCCAAGAGCTGAAGCTCCGAAGGGTTCTCCGAGTCAGCCCCTCAGCTGTATTTTGCACATCACTCGAGCTCCTGGCAGAACTACCCCAGGTCCTCCCCGTCTCCCTGGCCAAGGCGTGGGGGCGGTGGTGCTTTGGAGGAGAAGGCTCAGCGTTTGTTCAAAGCATTCCCCTGCCCCCGGTATCGGTGTTGGATGGCCGCAGCAGCCTGCGGGGACCTGTGCGATGTCCAGGCTGCCAAGCGCAGCCGGGAATGTGGCGCTATCCGCTCCCAGCCGAAGCTGTGGCCTCTTGCAGGTCCCTGCAAGGATCAGTGCACACTCACCTGCCCAAAGAAGAGGAAGGGAAGCAGGAACGTGAGGCCTCTCCACATCCAGGACTGGAAGCCCTCTGCAAAGGATGAAGGGTTGCATGGGGACCCGAGAACGCGCTAGCCGGGGAACGGGACGGAGCCCAGCTCTTGAGGCTGCCGGCAGGGAGGTTCAGTGGTCACCCCACGCCTGGCTGAGAAGGTCCTGCCAGGCTAACGCAGCCTCACCACGGGCACTTGTACTCGCGGGGAGGACAGCGGCAGGGATTCATAGCCCACGAAAACGCGGGCCTCGGGAGCAAGCTGCTGCGGTAGAGCTGCCCTCGCCTGTAGCTGCTGTCCCTCAGTCCCAGCACTCTCTGTTGCAGGTGCCGGGGGGTCGGCAACCCACAAGTGTGCTGGAGGGATGTTTCATGGCTGAAGCAGCTTCTTAAGAGAAGCTCGGATGCCAGGAGCCACATCCGCTGCTACCTCGCATCCCGAGGGAGCCAGCTGTGGGCTGGTGGCCCCAGGAGAGCAGGAGGAGGCGGGCACCCAGCCTACGGGATGCTGCTCTCAGACCTTTTGGCTTTATTTGTAGCTTTTACCATTTCTGCCACTGATAAACTGCAGTCAAACTAACCTCAAAACAAAAATAACCGTCACCGTTGCCTTTAACAGAAACCACAGCTCCCAGTTAGCTGAGCACCAGTCTGGTGCTGGGAGGGAGGCTGCTAGCAGCCATGGGCGCTGCAGCAGCAGCAACAGCACGTCCAGTTGGGCTGGGACAACCAGCGAGGGAAGATCCCGGCTTACCCACAGTCAGATCCATGTTGTGCCTCTCGCCCAGGGCTCGGAGCCGATACAAGCACCCGCTCTGATAGTAGTACTGGAGGAACTGTACAAAGCCTGCAAGGAGAGCGTGGCTGCGGTCAGTAGGTGCCCGAGCATCAGCTCTCAGCCCCAGCATCAGGAGATGATGCTGTGCACAAAGACCCTCCCGGTGCCAGGGTGGTGGAAAGACACCCAGGGAAAACCCAGGTGAGGTGAGAGCTGTGAGCAGCTACAGCCGGGTCTCCGCGTGTCGCAGAGCCAGGCGGGCAGGCTCGGACCGGAGGCCACGCATGGTCCCAGCCCCTCGTCCCAGCTCAGATGGCAGCACTTACTCTGGTACATGGAGAAGGAGAGGAACTGGTTCCTGAACATCTGGTACATGAGCCCGTCCGGCCTGTGGAGAGACGATGCCGGCTGGGGGATGCGGGGCTGCGAGGGGACGCAGCCGGCCCTGCCTGCCCCAGCGCTGGGGCAATGGCACTGTCCCTCGCCCCCGGCTCCCGCCAAAACAGGGGGACACCCCAGCTCAGGCACCACGTCACAACGCCTCCCGGTTCCCAGCCCAGGGACCCCGCCTGCTGCACAGAGGTGCTGATGGCTGCTTTCATTTAGGGCGCTTGGGCCTGCTGAGGAACGCGTGCATGTTACTGTTAGAGCCCAACGTCCACAGAGCAGCACTACGGCTGTGCGTTAGGGCAGCGAAGCTTCGTCTGAGCTGGTCACAGCCCAAACAGGCCCAGGGGACGCAGACTTACCATGTCAGCATGACACCTGAGAGGAAGGTAGAGACGTAGTGATGGAAAACCCACCAGCCTTTGATTCTGGAAGGTAGACACAAGCAAGGGGCGTCAGGTCTTGCGCACAAATCAAGATCCAAACACACACCAGGAGAGCAGAACCAGCCCGGCACCAGCCACCCTCCAGCTTCCAGGGCAAGGTGAGGAGCAGGGCTGGTTACGACACGGCCACGCACGGAGCAGGACCCAGTGCCTCCGGTCCAGGCAGCACCCAGGGGCTGGGGCGCTTCCAACCGCTGCTCCACCTTCCCGTACCACCTCCGCATGGGGAGTTTCTCCTGCCCCGCTCGTACAGCTCGTTACCAGCGGTCGCAACACACCCCGAGTAGGAGGGAGCTGCTCCCGTGGGAAGTGTGGAGCTACGCAGTGGGTCCCAACTCCCCAGCCTTGCAGAGCAGGACCGGCTTGCTGCATGCCCCCCCGCCCCGAGCCCAGGGGACTCACTTGGATCCATTGTTGATCAAGATGCTCTCCCGGATGGTGAGGGTGCAGTAGTACCACACCAGGAGGAAGTTAAAGACGGCATCCGTCACCCTGGTGACAAACAAAGAAGGGTGTAAAGGCAGCGGCAGAGGCACCACCCGCACGCTGGGGGCACAGGCACAGAGACAGCCATTGCTACAGGATGCCCAACCACCCTGCAGGTGGGGGAGACCTGCATCTTCACCATCCAACATGGCCACAGCGAGACCGCAGCAGCCACAAAGGCCACCCCATCTCCAGGGCAGTGGCCAGATCCTTTGTCAGGATCTCCTGTTCAGCTCTGGACCATTCAAGAGGGGAGAGGGGGACACAGGGGCCCTGGGAGGAGATGTCTGCCCGGCATCCGAGCCAGACTCACCTGGAGTTGAGGAGGAACCGACAGGAGAAGGACACGATGAGTAAGATGATGGTGAGGTAGAGCTTGAACTTCTCATACTCATCTTTATATGCGAACCTGCAGGGAAGCACAAGGACAGGCTTAGAGCAAGGTGGCCGCTGCAAGTCTCTGTCCTTCCATCCCACCTGGCTGGACAAAAGCGACGCTCTGTTGGGAACCTGTGGGACATGCTCAGGACCAACCTCATCCCCTGGATATTTCTGAGGAGAGCGCACCAGGCGGTGACACAACTTCAAGTCACCCCCCAAGCATGCCAGCCTGGTGGGTGGCTCTGGGAAGCTGGGCAGGTTGGCGTCTGCTCAGCTCTTCAAGGGGAGGCTTGGGGAACTGAGGGAGGGGGACACGGGCTCCTGGCCGGGCACCTCTGGCATTAGTGTCCCAGCACACGTGCGGTTCTTGTGGGGCAAAACCAGCCCTTGGTGTTTACCAAGGGAAAAGGAGGGGGCTGGCCGGTGGCTGCACAAGTCTGTCTCTCCTGGAAGTCCCTAATGCCGGGGAAACGTGGACACAGCTTTGGTGAAGGGTTCTATTTAGCTTGTCAGAGCTAACTGTCCATCCCAGCCCGGTGGCAGGAGCGTAAGAGGGAGTCAAGGGCTCAGCTGATTCTGGGAGAGGAAGCAGGGGACAGCCTGGGAAGGGAATCTGCACCAGGCGGGCCAAGCCAGCCACGTGTCTGCACGTGTGGCAGCTCAGCCGGGGAGAAGTCGTTGTTTCCTGGTGACAAGGGGATCCCAAGCCAGGCAAAGCACACGGCAGCAGTGACGAGAGGGCCGTACTTGGCCTGCTTGCTGAGCAGCGTGACGTTCACGTTCCCGAGCACCAGACTCAGGTACAACCTGGGGAGAGAGCAGAGGCGTTAGGACAGATGCCCGCCTGGGAGCTGGCAGCGCTGTCATGGGGGGCGAGGCAGAGCCGTCCCATCTCGTGCCACGGCGCTGGGAACGAGTCCCCAGCTGTTTTCCACTCGGAGCTGCCAGGCGGCGTGACTGGCACAAACGCCCTGGCATCTCCTCCCAAGGGCAGGGGGACGGGCGGCCGAGCACACACCCCACCTCCCGTGGGCAACAGGGTGTTCACCGCGGCTCCCCCCCAAGCACGGCCACCGTTCAAGGGCAGGTGAAGGCCATGAGCAGGCAGAGGAGCGAGGGGGAATGAGGACAGAGCTGCAGCGGCTCAGCCTGGCTCCGTCCCAGGCGTCCCTCGGGGAGCAGCACGGCTGTGACACCGCCGGGAGCAGGGTGACAGCAGGTTTGAGCCTTGCAGCATTACAGCCGGAGGGAGGACTTGGTGTTTCAGCCAGAGGTGAGACGCCTCTTACCCGTTCTTCTTTGGTAGGTAGGCCTCCATCTCAAAGAAAACATTCTGCCTCTCTTTTATTAGGTTCTGGGTCTCCTGGATGGACTCCTCCTGTTCGGGACTCACGTGGGCTTTGCATCTGTGGGGGGAAACACAGGCACTGGCATCAGGATGGCATCTGTGACGTGAACAGCACGTGCTGGCTCTTGAGATGGGACTCTCTCAGACAAGGACACCCCAAGGACAGGAAAGGACTGGAGACAAGTCCACAACTCCATCTGCAGGGTGAGCTCCTCTGTGTCAGGCTGGGGTGTTGCTCAAGAAAAGGAAGCAGGGATGAGAGCGAGGTGAGGCTGGACAAGCGTTCTCCTCAAGGAAGGCTGGAGAGAGCCTTGTGCGGGACGCGGGGCAGTTCAGGTTACCTGCAAAGCCCTTGCAAGCTCCGAGCTGCAAACAAGGCTCAAATCGGGGCAGAGGAAAGGGAAGCTGAGGAAGATCTGGAAGGCCTGGGTGAGTCCAGACCTCCACAGCACTTTGCTCTCAGCGAGGCTGCAGTAACGTTTATATTGGAGACGGAGCTGTGAGATGAGTTCAATAGCCCTGTCCTTGCTGCTCTCCTGTCCCACCCCACCCCAGCACACCAACTTACTTTTTGAGGGACAACGACAGCTCCTTCAGCCGCTTTTTCTGCCGTGCGATAGAGCTGGAGATCCCATCCTGCAGCTTGGTTAGCTCCTCAAGTTTCTGCTTGTACAGCTTGTGATTATCCTGGGAAGGAGAGACCAGCATGCACTACAGCTACCTGCCCAGCCGTCCCCGTCCTTGGGTTCCCTGTGGGGGCATCTGTTAAAAACTGTCTCTAACTTCACCCGCACAGCAGGCTGGCTACGACAAAGAGGTGGCTGCGGAAGGCCAGGCGTGTTTGGGGACAGCCTGCAGCTGTCCCTGGTTCCATGGGGGCAGAAGCAGCCACTGGGGATGTCCATGCCCACTCCCAAAGAAGTTACCTACAGGCACAGCCACATCCCCATGGCACAGCCTGGTCCTGCCCTCGCACGTGGCTTGGGTGCAGCCCCCCTCCAGCTGCGGGCTGTGAAGGTCCAGCCGGCAACACCGTCTCGCTCCGGGAACGCTCCCGTGATTGGGAAACCATTGACTGCTCACAGGGGATAGGAGAGGCTTGGGGGGAAATACCACTGCTGGGGTCAGGGCTGTAACCGAGGGCCACAGCCAGCCGGGAGCGGTGGCTTTCGCTGCTGGCACGGGGTGAGCAGCACTCTAAGCCTGGAGGTCGGCGCGGCACCGGCTCGTGGCTCTGGGGCTCCATCCCGAGCACCCTCCCGGGGAAGCTGGAAGGAGCCCATCAGTGAGCCAGACAAAGGGGGCGGACTTGCCGCAGGGCTGCGGGCCAACTGCCCGGCTCCTCGTGCAGCGGTAACCCAACCGCACCTGGGTAAGGCTAGATGCCATTCTTCCGCTATATTTAGAAAGGAAAGGAGAGAGCACGCTGGATCAATGCTCCTTCTTGTTCAGGTCAGCTGGAAAACAGCCTCACCTCGACCACAGAAGCCTGAATGCCACCTCCACCAGGAATTAAACACTGCTTGCAACAACCCTTGGACTAGACCTTGACGTACACATGTTTTAGCCGCCGTAGCTCTTATCGAGCACTTTATCAGCAGATCTCAAAGCTGTTCCCAAAGGAGAAAGGTGAAACCAAGACGCAGAGGAGGGAAACAACTCGTTCTCCCTCCGGTGACAAGCAGTGTCAGGGTGGAAACAGATCCCAGACAGCCCCAGCTCCCCCAACAGTGATTTATGGCCCTGATCTCACACAGGACACTCCCTGCTTGACCACCAGGCTTTCCTGCTCCCATCTGGAGTCACCTCCTTCCCCTGCTCTGGAGTTAACTGAGAGCAAGCAGCTTTTGTGACAGCTCCTTTAGCGGTGCTGGCCTGGGTTCCGCTGCTCCGTACACCATCCGAGCACCGCGCTCGGACACAGCCTGGATCAGGAGCCACCCCAGGAAAAGGTTTCTTTAGAAAAGGGACAGCACTGCGTGGCTGCACGCAGGGTTCAAAGCGCGTGACCCAGGACATCCACGCAACCCCTATGGAGCAAGAGGAGGTTTCTCAAAGCCTCCCTTGCCCCAGATCTGGGCACAGCTGTGGCGTGTCCGCAACAACATCCGCTTCGCCCCACTCCCGGGGGGGGAAGGAGGGGGAAAGGGAACTGGTGCAGATGCAGCTGATTGATCCGAACCACAGCAGAAGACGGTTAGCCAACCTTTTCCTTGGGTGACCCCTGTCTGAGCTGAATCCTGCCCACTCCTTCTCCCAGCAGCGAGCGCCCTGGGGATTACACAAAGCAGGTGGAAACATCTCCGATACCAGTCACCTTCCCGGCACAGAGCCCCTGGCCAGCCCCGGTGGGTGATCGGGCACAGAGGGAGGGTGCGCAGGGTTGAGGGAGGTGTCGGGACAAGATGCCCGGCTGTAGTGTGGCCAGACCCCCGGCTGCCTCTGCTCCGCAGGCCAGCTCCCCTGCGAGGCTGGCTTTGGGCTTGCTGAAGCCCGGCTCAGAGGAGCGATAAGAAGCGTGAAACAGCATCTGCACACCTTGTTCCTGGCCGTGCCATGCCAGGCAGCGCTGTTCCTAGCCTTGAAAAACCCCGAGAGCTCATGTCCCCATGCCATGTCCATTGCAGGCAGGACAATTAGACTGACCCCCCGCTCTCGCCAAACCCCCACGCCCAGGCGAGGCTTTAAGCAGCTCCGTGGCGGTGGCCCGGCACAGCCTGGCACCCCGTGCCCTGCTCCAAAACCCTTCTCCCAGAAGCACAAGGGCTCGTTGACGAGTCGCGACCGACGGCTGGGGCAGGGGACACACGGAGAAAAGCCACCGGGATGGGAGCGGGGAGACCCCGGCTGCCACCGGCACCCGTTCGGGATGCTGCCGGGGGACGTGGTGACAGTAACCCCGGGGTGCCCCGGCTCTGCGCCCCATCGCCCAACCGCTGCCTCGAGGTTAACGATCCGGGGGCGAGGCGAGCCCTGATGCAACCGCGGACCCGTCCGCTCCGCGCTCGGCCCCCACCGGTGGCTGAGCTCACCCAGCCCGGGCCGGGGTCTCCGGGGCGGGGGCGGGGGAAGGCGGCCCAGGAGCCGGTCCCTCCCGGTGGCCGGGGCCCGGCGGCGGTACCTGGATGCGCTGGTAGCCGTCCTGCAGCTCCTCCCACTCCCGCAGGCACTCGGCGGCCGAGGCCATGGCGGCGATGGCGGCGGGCGAGCGGCCCCGGCCCGCGGCGATGGGCGGCCACCGCCTCCCGCCCCGCTTCCGGGCACGCCCCGCCGGGGGGCGTGGCCAGGGGCGGGGCCGAAGAGGGGGCGTGGCCAGCGGGAGCCTGGTTTTCCGTGTCGGGGCTAAGGAGGGAGAATAAAAAAAGAATGACAGAGCTTCCCCTCGGGCTGTCGGAAGGCCGAGGGCCGGTGCGCTGCCAGCTCCGGCGGGTCTCGGTGTAAATCCACCGGCAGAACGGTAACGGCCCCCCCCCCCCCCCCCCCCCCGCCACCGCACGTATCCGAATTCCAAACCGGGGTTGTGTGTGTGTGTGTGTGGGTGGATGATCTAAAATGAAAATCCCCGGTAAATCCTTAGCACCGAGCGCAAGGAAAGCCCAGGAGCGTTTTCTGTGATGTTTTATTTTGTGATGTCGACGCGGAGAATTCGCAGTGTGACAGTACTGAGTTCAGGTTTCACGTGACAGCATCGATGCCTCAAAATTACCAGCCGTGCCAAGAGGTTCGGCTGCTGTATTAGAAGGTGGCAAGTGGGAAGCGTGGGAAGTGTGGTCGTGCTAGATAATCCACCCAGCGAGTGTGTGAGAGGCCGTGTCTGTGTCTGCGGATAGCTGAGAAGGCACACGCAGAGCGGAGGGACTTTGGAAACAGGGAAATCCCACTGTCACCTCTCCAGGCTGGACATAGGCACAGTTAAACTCTAAATTTACCATCCCAGGGTACGGATCAACAAACCTTCTCAGAGATAACCCTAATGACTTCCCCATACCTGGGGTAAGGAGCATGCCCGATAATGTGGTTGGTTATAAACCCCTTCGCTTACAAAAGAGACGAGCAGTGCGTAATGAGCCACATCCTGCAGGACTTGCTTTCCCCCAGCTGCCACCTTCTACAGCACAGGTGAGTTCCCCTAATGGCTCCAAAACTTGACCCAAAATAATATGGAGCTAAAGAGGAAAGTCTTTCCATTACATTAAGATCTTTTTTCAAACAGTGTTCAGGTAACTTTCTGTCGACACGGTGGTACGGACAGGGAAGCGCCTTTCCCCGCCGGGTGTTCTCTTTGCTACCTGTCAGTAATTTGGTTCAGAGACATCTGTGATCGTGGTCCCGTAGATTTTGGTCTCCCAGTCTGAGAGCTGTTTCACAAAGCCCCGGTGTGGTCTCATATTCGTTTTGCATTTCAGAACATAGTCCCAAGCTCTCTGTAAACAGAGGGAAAACAAAGAAGTGTTAGGAATTTGTACGGAAAGTGAATCTCAGGTATGTATATGAAGCAGCTACGCTTGCGGACAACACAGCTCTGTATTTACTCCCCGTGTTGGACAGCAAGAACCTGCGGGTAAGACTTTGGCTACCAAAGTAGGGACAGACTGGATCCAGATGTGAACTTCAGAGATGACTGTCACCTCCATGCTCTGCTCCCCTGGATACGGGGACAGCTCAGGCTGCTTTCACTGCCTGGCAGGTACCTTGCGTTATTTTACACCGGTGGAGCAATGCAGTCCTGCATTTCCACTCTAAGATGTTGTTTCTTCCATGGATGATAAGCAAAGCAGTGAAGTATCAGCTATTCACAGGTAAGCAACAAAGGTTATCATGTTTCGGGATTGGTGTGACCTGGTGTGGCACAGCAGCTATGAAGTTCCAGTTATCTCACTGCATTAATTACAGCCATCTTAATTATTTGTTAGTTCCATCTAATCAGCTAGGAACTCTGCTACACACAGGGCAGATCTACTGGCATTACTCCGCATCCTTGGGGTTACCCAGCAGTGCTCATCTTCCCGCTTTTAAAATAGACCTCTCCCCACACTCGGAGGATTGCTTAAGTGTAATGAGACCAAAGGTTAGAATATCGTGCTCCATTGGTTTGTTTTTCTAATCTCAGTGATTCTGCAGGCTCCCAGGCTGATCTTTCAATATTTACTCTTCCGGGCCTGCCGTGTGGATGTCTGTAGTTTCCCTGAACTCAATAGATCTACTTGCATGTCAATTACTAATAGAATCAGGGGCCGCACATCCCAAATCAGCCTTTCTTTTGCAATATCCACGCCTTTTGAAGCTTTCAAAGATCTTTGCCTAGATTGGGTGAAGGATCACACCGGAATCTGTTGCACTGCTTTTGGCTGCAAGAAACAAACTTGTCTGCCAGGGTAATCCCCAAGGAAAGCTTTGCCTGGCCAACAGCGGGCAAGCACCGCCCTGGCCAGCTGCAGCACGCCACTGCTCTGTCAACCTTTTCTACTTTTTTTTGGCACGTAGTGAAATGCTGAGCCAAACCTGTTGATACCAGCTGAGAGAAATTGCAAGGATCAGCCTTTGACTTTTGCGCTGCTGTTGCAAGCACCTCCATTAATTTAGCGTGCAAGGGAACGGTTATCAGTGTGCAGGAGCAATCACACCCAGCATTAGTAGCAGAGACGAAATCGCGTCTGCAGCCCTGTTGGCACGCTCAACCTGAAATTACCCTTTGGCACACAGCGATGGGACGAGATTTTCTCTTGTGTTGCAAATGTTTGCACAAAATCAATTAAATGATTAGATACAGGCCCAGCTTCAGCGAAGCTTGGATCAATCCTTTCAAGCTCCCAAAGGAGCAAACACTTTCCAAACAAGGACAAGATTTTTAAGGAGACGCCTTTCAGTTCCCATGGGAACGAGCCTGCTCTGTGCTAAGCGGGCACCACCAGGAGATGGTGGCTACGGCAGCACGATGCCCATGCGCTGCATGCAGAGGGAAAAAGGGCCTGGCACCTGCGGAGAGGCCACCAGGCTATTGCACAGCTGGGTTATTCTCAGCCATCATTCATTATTTTTCTTACATTATGCAGAGTTATGGAACAAAGTGTACTGGCCATTTAACTTGTACATCCCTCCTGGGCTAGTATTATCCCACTCCAGATTTCTCTACAGTGCTACCTGTAGAGAAATTTCTCCTGCTTCTGGAGAAATAAAATAGGATTTTGGAAGAAGCCAGTGCTGGTGAGCCCAGTGGTAAACCAGAGCCCTGCAAGCACTGGGTTCTGAATTTCCCTGTAAGCCCATGGTATTAAGAGATGAGATTAACTCCAGTAGCTTCCAGGTACTCTCTTTCTCAGACCCAGGAGAGCAGAAATGCTATCTGTAACCACAGCTTTATTTTTATCGCTCTGTAGTTAAGGAGGGAAATACAAGAGTATCACAGGTGCCAGGGTAAGGACTCACGGATCCATCACACCTAAGCCACTTCCTTAACAGTATAAAGAAGCTGCAAGCAATAATACAATCTGTTACATTATCAGGTGGATAGTTTGCATGAAAGAACAGATAATGTCTTTCTCATTACTACAGTAATGAGGCTTCAGAAACAGAAATAAACTGCAGACCCAGCCAGTATCTGTGGGAAATATGACAGTGACGTACCTTCAGGGAAAACTGGCAGGAATGCATAAGATAGGCGATGGTTACTGTGCTGCTCCGGCTTATCCCCAGGCTGGAGAATACCAGCACCGCTCCGTGATCCAGCTGAGCATCTGAGTAAAGAAATGCCAATCACAAATTAGTGATCTGGGAAATCAAGCTTCCAATTGTACAGTCAAGCGCTAATTCAGTGACAGCTGACAGGCTAGCAGCCTGAGCGACAGCAACCCTCATGAACCCTGACAGCGGCAGATGGGCACTGCCAGCTCCTGCTTCTGTAAGCAGTTGCCTCTCTTAAAAATGCACTGAGTTAAAATGTGGCTTTGAAGGTGAGAACCAAATGACAATGACCAGTCAATGCTTCATTACAGATCAGTGTCAATGTCCTGGTTTGAGGTAAAACAGGACCAATTTTGTTCAGTAACTTCGCCTAAACCACGACAGTCACCTTTACATCAGATAACTGAAGAAAAGTGGCCTACTGTGACCAATCAGCTGTGGTCAGCATCACATCAGCTTCTCAAACTCCTCCCAGGAAGGTTTGAAGATATTGAAATTTCTGATGAACGGAAGCCTAACTGTTCGCCACTGAAGCAGGAGAAATAAGCTCTCAAACTGAAGGGACTTCAAATCCCTTATTCCTCTGTGCGGATCACCAGCAGGAAACATGTACATGCCAGCTATGGCGCTGATTTTATGATGTTTTTATGATGGATACGTTGCAGTGAAAATTGCTAAGATCAGCAAACTAATTTTCTACAAAAGCCGAGCCCGCTTGGCTTTCAGAGGATGCTGTCACTCACTGCTAACCACATCAACTCTGCTATCTATGCCTGAAAGGTTGCATATTTTATTAATAACCTTCTGAATTCTTTCCCTCCCTCTCCAGAGCAGACAGCATGACATGTTTTTGGAACATCAGCAACTGAACTCTAGAATTCATAGGGCAAACTCTCTTCTTTTACTGCTGTTGAGAGATTGTGGGGTTTTGAATTTTTTTCTTCAAGATCTAAACCAGAGTTTTCTGACTTATTTCTATCATGACATACTAGTTCTGTTCTAAGACCTGACTAGAAATGACCTCACTCTAACATACACCTGGCATGAGGACACCCACACTCCTGTGAGAGTATGTGGAGAGCTTTAGTCTAGTGTTCACCCATAACCGTTCCAGTTTAAGTAATCTACTCTCGACTGTCAAGTAAACAGTTAGACTATCAAGTAAACAGTATACACTTCCACAAGAGCTACAGCTAATAAACTCTTAGAGTCTGTTTTGGAAACTTCCACAAACTGATGTGAGAAAGAAACTTTCTTCTGAAATACTAGTGTGAAAAAACCTGGGGCAAAATGAAAGGCAAGTAAGTGTATTTCAGTATTTGGGTTTCAATGCATACAAATCATGACATTCAAAATTATATCCTCAAATATTGTTTCCTTGTTTCCTTCTTTGTGTCCTGTTGTCATATCTTGTTTTGTACTTGGATTATAAAATCTGTGTGGACAGCGTTGTCTTTTGCTTCTGGGTCTGTACAACATGCAGCTCAGCAGGGCTTTGGTCTGTGGCAGGTGTTATTTCATAAGTGTGATAAAAGATAATGACACGGTTGGATGCCACCACAGGATAGAGCTGCGGGAGCTATTGTCTGCTGTGCTGCTGCAGGCACTGAGCTGGAGAGTATGTTGTTTCTTGCCCTCTCTGATGTAATCAGCTGAAGGCACGTTTATGCCGTCCAACCCGAAAGTCTTCCTAGGCCCTACGGTGGGTCTGTACTGCAAAGCACAAAGATTAGCAGCGTCTTGTGGTAAGTTCTCCAATGCACGTCACTCTCTTGTTTAAAGCCCTAGTGGTTGAAGATTTGGGTTGGTGAGAGTCAAAGGGCTTTTAATATAAGAACGCGTATTTATAAATAAATAAAATAAATATATAAATTAAGAAAATTTAAGAGCAAAGGAATAGGAGGGAAACCTATGAAGCCCTAACAGACATCCTACAGCAAAGCCTTCTCAGATCTAGTGGAAAGCTCACTATTATCGGACAGTGATGTATTCTTTAAAGTGAGTAGGAACATCAGAGTCCGATGCCCTGTAAAATCTCCTCTCTGTCGATCAGGCTGGTTAGTAAGGCAGCTCTGGTATCCATTAGGGTGTGGGCTTCCTTGGGAGTACGCTGATCTTGAAAGATTACGACCCTCTTCTCTGAGCTTCCTCTTAGAGTGTATTGCAGTCACTCCCATCTAATATCCTAGAGTGAGCAAGGTCTCAGGAATTCCAGATTAGGAACAACTCACCGATGAAATGACAAATAGTGGCAAAGGTAGAAAAAAGATTTGCTTCGAGCGAATCTGGAACAGATACATGGAGGTATTTGCCACCTTCTGCAAACCTGGAAAAAGAGCACACAGCATGACATGGACTAGAGAAGCAGCTTTGAAAAAATGTGTTTGTTGGAGGCAAGCTAATAGTTTTGTTTGCTGTTACATGTGCGAGTTTTTCATCATCATTAACATTATGATAAGGGATTTGTTATGGTAAGACACTGAGGTGCTTGTAATGCAGAACCAGTTTAATTACTGATTTTCCATTCCACATGGTATCAGCATTGATGTCTTAACTTAACCTACAGCTTCCTTTATCTGAGAGCTAAATGAAAACAGATGAACTGAAAGCAAGAGTGCCTTCACAGCGTGTACGTTGGCAGTTTAGTGATCATAGCCCCCCAGTTCACTTCATGTGGTTTTCTATGACAGCATCCTCCTCCTTCAACAAGCTCAGAGAACTCAATTGAGAGAACTAATGGAGAAAAATGTTAGTGAGGAATTTCTGAAATGTGAAAGCACATCATGCAGATGGCATGGGAAGATTACCTATGGTGTAGAGACCTTTGAATATTTTCCTCTTTAGCCAAAGGCATGAGAAATGGCTGCTGGTACACGCGCACTGGGGTAGGTAACTGGATTTGTTACTTACTTTGTTTTGGCCACCACCTTGAGAAATGCCACTGGATTTTTCCCTGTGTGAAATGGCATTTCCAGCACGGCCTACACACTGAGCACAATGGTCATGGACAGATGTAGGGAAGGAAGGAAGACCAACAATGTGGAACATCAGTGATTTCGCTTTTACACTGATGTGTTTGTAAGATTTTGCTCTGAAAGCTATTCAGAGATGTAGGTTCCTCCCAAAGGATGATGGTATGTGATAGACTCGCAATGCCAAGGGCCTCCTAGTCCTCCTCTCATCCAATCCACCCATGTCATGGTAGAGGGCTGCAGGACTGCATTGCAGCTGTGCTAACTCTGGAGTAGAGATCAGAAAAATAAGCATGAAATAGCACTCGAATCTGCAGTTTTCCTCCAACCAGGGGTTTCCTTGGAAGTTGACAGGCACTGACTCCTCTGCGAATGGGCTCTGGTGCTGTGCCACCTCACTTTTTTCACAGGCACAGACATTGGCGAGGGTACACCTTGAACTATTTAACTTACAGTGTGGCGCGCTGTTCAGAGATGTTGACTTGTGCTTTGATCTTCAGATCTTTTTGAATTTGTTGGTCACAGGCCTGCTTGAAATTGCCCATGTATAACTTTGCAGGCAGTATTTCTACAGGGTATGGCTGGAAGTTTTCTAGTTCCTGCCAGAGAGAAACCATAGACTGAGTTGACAGAGTGTATTTGCTCCTATTAGCTTGGTAAGTCCTTAAACAGAAGTCACGTGAAGAATTGAACACACACTTAGCGAACAGCCCATGACACATTCTAGTGTAATGATTCATTTAATCACCTGGACTTTCTGTATACTGACGTCTTTGCTAGATTCAGTGATAATAATTAGCAGCAGTGCTGTCATTGAGGTATTGCTTGAAACAAATCCTAAACATGAGGCGGCATATATTCTTTACAGTGTCTGGAGAGACTGCAGCATAACAGATTCATTTGATGTTCTCCCCGGTTACTGTTTGCAAGGCTAAATGAAATCATCTGCCACCTGCAGAGCTGCAGGTGCGCTGTAATGACACAATGCAAGTCTGCAGCTGCTTCCGCTGTCTGCAGCGTGAAGGCTGAGAATAAAAATAGACAAGTGGTCGACAGTGCCTCTACATCCCTAACTGATACTCGGCTAATGCTACTGCAGAACAAAGCAGCAGCCTAACAATTTAAAGCAACAGAGGAAAAACAGCTTAAACCGAGAGACAAGGAGGTACTCTGTGCCCAACTGAATCTGATGGGGAAGTTCAGCAGTTCGCTACCCTTCACAAAGAAGCACAAAGTGAATTATTTTCTCTCCTGTGCTGTAGCATCCCACAGGTTAGCACCGTGTCATGGGCTGTTTTACGTGAACCAGAAGTGAAGAGGTACAAGAGAAACAAAAGATATGTTGTGATGAGACACTTTCTGCTGTCCAGTACCCTCTAAATCTGCCCTGCCTCAGGTCCTCTCCTAGATGTGAAAAAAGTGTAATTGTTTCTCATAAGCTAACTAGATCATTGATTGTAGGTGAAACCAAACAATTAGGATACCAGTGGTCCAGTGGATGGCTGTTTTCTTTCTGGACCTGTTGAAACAATGCAGCAGCACTTGCTTTGTGATCCTTCCTGATGAAAAGCTTTATAGACATGGAACACAGTGCCTGATAGGAATTGTACTTCTGTCTGAAAACATTTACTGTGTAACATCCCAGATAACCACGTGTCAGAGAGGAACCTGCTTCTTTTCATCATTTGCTACTGTTTGTTTAGTTATCTGTACTCTCTAGCAGGCCAGTTTCGGGGTTATCAGAGAAACTTTCCCAGGTTGTTTTCATAAGCTTTCTTTCACATAATAGAAGAAGGATAAAAAAGGCAAAGTGTGGCTGTAAAAGAATTAGTGATGACACTCAAGGAAAGCACGGTAACTCAAATTACATTTTAATTCCTTTGTTTGAAAATACTCTGATACCAGGTTTACAACGCCATTTAACTCGACTTCATTAGCCATCATCAGTTGAATATGAATGCTAATGTCTTCTGCTTGCAAATTAGTCTCATCTCACCTGAGGCATCCACAATATCTTCTGAGTCCTCAGAAAATGATAGCAAGCTGAAAAATGCTTGTATCCTCCCCTCAGGACCAGCACGGGATGGCGGGTGAACTGCTCTAAGCTTCTGGCGTATTGGACAGCAGTTCCTTCCTCAGCATCTAATGAGATCAAAAAGCTATTTGCCAGGGCAGGTTTAGAGTGCCTCCAACAGCACTCGGAGTGACATCTGACCCACTGACACCAACAGCAAACTCATTTTCATTTCATCTAATGGTCTGTAGAAAGCCGTGTTAAAAGCTAGGCTTTTTCTTTAACTGTTGCTGCAGGTCAGTAACAAGGCACGCTGCTTGTGCCTCTTGTCCTGATCTTTTATCCTCTCCTGGTTTCTTTTGTAGGTCGAGATAAAAGTTTTTTTCCCTCCCCATTATTCTTCTGGAAATGTTTATAATAAATTCCCATAATAGGGAGGTATTATTAATTTAAATCTAATAATCTTAGTTTTATGGAGGCCTTTTTTTCTAGTCTGTTTTAGGAAAAGGGGGAAAGAAGGAGCTATTTTGAATAAATTCTTCACAAGTGTTTTAAATACTCCCCTCAGTGAAGCAAATTACGTGAGATGGCTGCTCCCCCTCCTTCTCCCAAGGGATCCACCCCGCTTGGCTCTAGCCATGTCTGCTTTAGAAATAGATCAGCACAATAGAAACACACTTCTGATTCTTCACACCTGCCCTTGCTACTGTCTCATCACTGAGCATTTATGAACATGCTGGCTTTATTCATTCCGCTTACGCTCCCAGATTTTTATCTTAAAAAAATGATGTAAATCTTTGCTAAAAGTATAGTAGCCTTTACAAAGCTAACAGGAGCCAAACAAACATACAGAAGTGGTTCTGCGTATGGCAGAACTCCTTGCTAAAGGATGTGTGAAAGCTAAATATTTCCGTGGTTCAAGGAAGACTGAACAATTACATGGAAAAGTTTCCAGCTCTTCATATTTCTCGGTGAACGCCATCAAATCATCACCCCCGTTAAAGCTAAGTCTTTTTAAATATGATAATGTGAAAGCCTTTTATAACCCTCAAAGAAGGAAGTACTCTGTGGACATACGGAACTTGAGTCAGTGTTTTCAATCTCTGAAGAAGCACTGCTCCATAAAAGGCAATCATTGAACAAGCCCAATCTCAGTGAAATGGGGAAAAAAAGGAACCCATTCCTCACATGCAACAAGGAGCTTCAGAGGGATCAGTCCACAGATAGAAAACCAGGCCCGCCAGAATGCTTTGAAATAAAATCTGCATTTTTGAAGTCTAAGAACATATGCAACACAGTGAAAAAACAGAGGCATAGCACAGATGTTCGTTTTTCAAATAAAACTGGGTAAATTTGCATCTCTTCCAATGAGCTCATAAAATTAAATGAGGGATGGGAAGAATACCTATCCAGCAGTGAGGTGTTGACTGACATGGGTCACAGGTACCTTTTTCTTTCTCCTCATCGTCACAGCAATCCAAAGAGCTGGTCTCGCGGTCATACACCACACAGTATCTGACACACCCCAACTCCTCTGAATCTGGTACCAGGTACTCCCCCGTAGGACTCTACCAAAATCACAGAAGAATTCTATCAGGAGCATAGCTCCACACTTGTGGCATCAATGCTACCGACATCCTGCAAGTTACTCATCTATAGCTACCGGATGGGTTTGGGGCAACGTCTGTACTTGACGCTGAGAGACCCGGGTAGAATTCAGAAATGACGCAAACTACACCAGATTGCTTCATCAGCCGCAGCAGTAAAGATGCCAGCACTATCCTTTGTGAGACAAGGCTACAACATGTTAGTTCTTGTGCAATATTTTTCCTGATATACAGCTCCTATGTGCCAATCCTTTGGGCTACTGAGGCCACCTTTGCTTTGTGACAGAATACATCCCCCCAGTGGCAGAAATGGAACATGGCTGGAACAGGCAGGGGAGGCTGGGACAATTCCCGTGGGTTTTAAACTAATTTTGGCTTACTGCTAATTGCTAAATCCAGGAATGATTTACAGAAACGGTAATCCCCTCACCTGTTCAATCCTGCGTGCTGTAATAATATGGCTCTCATCGTATTCACGCTGAGTACGAGCATCTGAAAAAAACAACCAAGACAGAGCAATTGTCTTATTTGATGCTTTTAAGGTAGGGCTTTGAGGCTTTTAATCCTGTTCGTAATTCAGTCAGTGGGATTTCAGGCATTGACATCAACCAGAGAAAGAGATTAGTTTTTTTTAGAAACTGAGACTTTCTGATGTGGATATAATGAACGCCAATACTGATGTCAGTCTATGTGTAACATGAAGTGATGCCAGCAGCTTTAGTTCTGACCCAAGTGTGGTACCGCAGCATCCTCAGCACCAGTCCCGTGCTCCATTCTGCTCTGCCTTGTGGCATAGCCTGGCCCTACTCACTGGGCTGCTCTGACCTCCCAGCATCCAGCACCTCTGTCTCTGTGCTGCCCTGGAGATGGGGAAAGGGGCACTGGAGAGACTCCAACCCCATTCCCAAACTGGCTGACTCCCTGTCGTGGTTTAACTCCATCTGGCAGCCAGGACCACACAGCCGCCCATGCAGTTGTCCCCCTTCCCCCCTGAAGAGCTGGGAGAAGAGGGAGAAAAGGAGGGCAAAGGGAAAGAAAAAACTCGTGGGTTGAGATAAAGATAGTTTAATAGAACAGTAACAGAAAAGGAAAATAACAATAACAATAACAATAATGACACAAGTCACTCTCACCACCTGGTGAATTGGTACCTTCCCGAGCAGCGATCATGGACTCCACCCCCTGGCCAACCCCCATTTATATAGTGAGCATGATGTCTATGGTATGGAATATTCCATGGCCATTCCGTTGTTCTGTCTATGCTCCTTTTCAGCTTCTATGGGAATCTGAAAAGAGTCCTTGAAAAGTATAAACATCCCCCAGCACCAACTACAACAATATGCATTATTGGCATTCCTTTCACAGCAATCACTGGAAAGAAAATTAACTCTTTCCCAGCTGAAACCAGGACACTCCATCAGCAAAACATTAAATAATATCACAATATCAGGCACCCTTTTTTGGTAGTGGCACTATGCAAGATGCAAATGCCTATCAGCAATCTTTGTGCTATGGTCAAGAAATCGTGTCCACCTCTAAAACCTCCGGGAGCAGGTCAGAGAAGGAAGCTGGATGCCAAATGCAAGTGAAATGAAAGCAATAGCCAGAAGACTTCCTCATTCACGCTCTGCTGCCGGGCTAAGTGCCAGGAGAGGTTAATGCCTGTACACATCTAGTGCCGCTGCTTTCTGCAGAGCGTACAGGATGAAAACTGGAGAGTACCGGGTCGTGGCACCTGAAATGGGATGGGAGAAGCGCCCCAACAGCAAGGCCCCAGCAATTACAAGAGGTGATGTGCACTGTTCCCTGTAGGCCGGAGCCCCCAGACCCCATCTCCTCAGGCTGCCGGCCCAGGCCGGTGCAGGCCGCAGGCCCCCCGCCCGCGGGCTCACCCAGCAGGCACAGGTAGCGGGGCTCCGCCAGCCGGGGACACCGCCGGTGCTGGTTGAGGATGTTGTAGAGGTGCCGGGGCTCGCAGAGGTCTATCCCGGCCATATCGCGACAACCGGCGACAGTCGCTACAGCCCGCTCGCCCCGCCTGGTTGCTAGGGAGGGGACGCCCGGCTGTCACTAGGGGTGACGTCAGCCCCAGATCTCGCGAGACTTCCGGCGGCGGGGGAGGAGTCGGGCGGGGAGGGAAATCTCGCGAGACGGGCGGGCGCTCCCGCGCAGGCGCTGTACACTGGAGGTCGTTGGAGTCACCGCAGCCGCCGCGCCATGCTGTCCCGCCTCGCTCGTCCCGCCGCTGCCGCCGCCGCCCTCCGCCGGGGCCTCGCCACCACCGCCCAGGTACGCCCTGCCGGCGGCCTCCCCACCGGCACGCCCGGGGCCCGCTCCCCCTCGGCGCCGGGGTCGTCTGTGAGGGGGCGGCGGGGCAGCCGAGCCCGCCGGCGGCCTGAGGGGGGCTGGGGGCGGCTGTAGGCGGTGTGTGTGTGTGTGTGGGTGGGTGGGGGTGTGAGGAGCAACAGCTCCTGAGGGGGATTTCGGTCCTGGGGTGATGCTGTGTCTCTGCCCGCTGAAACATCCCTGCGGCTGGGCGCCGCTCGGCGGCTCTTGGCCCCGAGAGGTGTAACCTGGGTGGCCAAGTCAATTAGTGCTAGAGGAACTTCTCTTTGTGATGGTATGTGATGGATGGTGCGCAGTGTCGCTTGCTGCTTCTTTCCTCTACTGGAACGTGCCCTTGCTTTCAAAATGTATTGAGAACTCAAGCTGGCGGTTGGGGGTTTAACAGTAATCCTTAATATGCTGAAATCCATTGAGCGTGACTCTTGATTCCAGGAGAGGACGGCTGCTACGTGGTAGGTAGATAGAGTCCGACCTTTATTTTCTAACGTAAATAGTTCCCAGCGGCATATGACAGAATGGTTATCGTAGCTATAAAGATATGCTTTACAAAAGAGACTTGTCTAATTATTTTCTTAGGAATTAAACTTATTAGCAATGAGATTTTGACCCCATGGTATCAGCTCAGCTATAAATATGGGGTATAGCAATGACTAATGCTAGACTTTGCTTCCCCTTGGAGACTGTTAGACCGAATTACATTTGTTGCAACAGCAGGAAAACTGAGCTGAAGTTAGGCTGATCTAGCTCTTGGGTAGATTATTTCTTGTCATAGCATAATAATTAAGCTGTTCGTGCAGGGACTTGCAGCTATTATGGCTTTATCTGGTAATGCAGTGAGATAGAGAACGTCCTTATCAGTGGTAATTGTATTACCGTGTTACATCTCTGCAGTAGCCTCTGGTTCTCCATCACTTTGGCAGAGTGTTGCATTTGAAGATTGTTCTGGACTTTTGAAGTAGCTTTCCTCTTATCTAGCAACACTTTCTCTACAAAAAGGAGCACAGGCATTTTCGAGAGAAATAACTTTCTTCCAGTGAGCACATTAGAATAAAATTGGTTCACCAGGGCGACAAAGCAGAGCTGGTTTTACTTATTTCTCAGCCCCACTTGTTCAAGGCTTAGTCACTTAATATTCTCAGGGCTTAATCTTGAGGAAGCTGCAGGTACTATTTTGAATCTATTTCAGGCATACACATTTTCTTCACCATGGTTATTATGTTTATTGTAGTCCATTAAATGTATTGATTTGCCAAATGAGAAGGCATATTTTTTTGATACTGGCAATGGAAACTAGAAAAACTGCATAACAGGTTTTGTTCTAAGTCAGACCTAGGCCCACAGGGTAGCAGGTATTAATCTCAGGCAGACATTTCCATCTGAAGAAACGTGTTCTTTTTGTTTTCTTTGGCTAGCCTTGTTTCCCCTTTTGAGCTTGAGATCGCAAAAGAACTTTTTCCTCTAACTTGCCCTACCAATAAACCTCAAGGATCTTTGGGAGGCTGTCATGATGATCACTTTCTGTGGGCTGAGGCAATCACGTTTGCATAGTGCTTGATAAAAAAATTGAGAAATAGAACTAAAAGTAAAGAAAGTGTGGTGAAATCCCCAAGGTCGCTGCTGCAGTAACTACCAAAACATCTCTACAAACGTGTTTGTCTTCTTTTTCTCTCAGAACAATGCCAAGGTAGCAGTGCTGGGGGCCTCGGGAGGCATTGGCCAGCCTCTCTCCCTTCTCCTGAAGAACAGCCCGCTGGTGAGCAGGCTGAGCCTTTACGATATCGCCCACACTCCAGGCGTTGCAGCTGACCTCAGCCACATCGAGACAAGAGCGAATGTTAAAGGTACTGCCAGCCGCTGGAATCGGTTTGTGCTCTGAAGGGGTCCTCTTGGGTGTCTCTGACACGTAGAGACTCCCGTCACTGTGCTTGTGAAGGGGAATCTTCATGTGATCCTGAAGCCTAATATCAATTTAAGTAGCTTTTTCTCAAGCAGTGCATGACTAATTAAGGTTTAGCTGATTAGATTGGTACATATGGTACATATATGGTACATATTCACAATGTGAATAGTCTGTGGTTGCACTACTGAAGGGGAATTTGTAATAACTGGCAGGAAACATTCAGTAAAATCGTCTTGGAAAAAAGCTTGAGCATTGAATTTAAAAGTTTGACTACAAATGGATTTAACACTGCCTCGGTGTCTGTATGAATTCTGCCTGCTTCCTTTCTGAAGGGACAGCTGTCAAGTTCTGATGAAATCAAAGAAAACTTAATCTGCTGATCTTTATTTTATTTGAAGATCACTAAAAGGTTACATTTTACTTGAATGTGTCTTTGTGCAATTCTTTGGGGGCAGTGACTGTAGTGCCAAGCTAAGGTTTTTGGATAGTAAATATACATAACAGGAGGAACTGAGGGTTTTCAAAACAGATGAATGTGAGGTTCCTGCCGCTCTCATTCTTTAAGTTTTGAAACAAGGGAAAAACATCAAATAGGGTCCATACATAATTGTATTGCTTTGCTTTTCAGCATAGGTCTGAATTGAAGGCTAAGTTATAAAAAGGAACTGGGTGCCTCTAGGCATAATTTTATACTTCAGAGTGTCAAATATTTAGTAACTGGCAAAACCATGATGCCTGAATGTCTTCCATTTCAGGCTTCCTGGGACCTGAGCAGTTGCCAGAATGTCTGAAGGGCTGTGATGTTGTAGTTATTCCTGCTGGAGTCCCTAGAAAACCAGGTATGTTCTCTTTTTGTTAAAAAGCCCCGGGGCTTCACTGAAGTGTATCTGTGCAGTACTGTTATTCAAATAGAGCTGTATCTGGTGCTTTATGGTAGTGTTGGCTTGGGATGTAAGTGGTCTGTTAATGACACTGACCTAGAGCTTGTTGTGGTATCAGGCACCTTGTTTAGCCTCTCTCTTAGATTGTCCCTTACAAAAACGGGCAGAGTTGATTTCAGGAGTTCCTGTGTAGGGGTGAGGTGCAAAGACTTTTCATGCAAGCGATCGCAAATCTCCCTTAGTGTTTCTTGCCCAGAGCAATGCTCTGGTAAAAAAAAAATAAATGGTTGTTTCATTTCTCAGCAGAACAGAAATAATCCATTTGTTTTGCGTTAATTGTATGATAACTTCTGAGAGAATCTCTGAATAAATGCTGTTAATCCTTCCTTGAATGTCTCTGACCTGCTCCATTTCTACTCTGGTTTTTGGTATCCTGTTGGGAATGTAACAAAATTCTAGACTTTAATGCCTAGTTCTTCCTAATTCTTAATTTTTCATGGTTAAAGTAGTTGCCGCAACAGAAATGCGAGGTGATGCTTACACAACTAGTGATATTTTGCACAGAGCGGTTGGCATTCAAACTGTAGTTGTGGAGGTGACTTAAGAGGGGGAGGAGGATTCATCTTAGGAGCAGTCATGCTGTTCTGAGCGCCACTGGTATACTGGTGTGGGTCAGCATGGTTACACCATACTTCGAGCTGCCTAGATGAAATACGTTCGGACAATTGGCAGCTGGGTTAGTCACTTCTGAAAAGGGCTAATCTATCTGAAAGGGCAGTAATCTTTTATTAGTGAGACGAGTTACCTTTGGAGCAAATTCATTGCTGCAACTGGAGAGTTTTCTCTTGATCTATGAAACCAGAAGCTAAAGTTGACACATCTTTATCCAGAGCAGAATATTGGTTTTTGATAGAGTTGCTTGCCCATTAATGAGTAAACTATGGGTAACTTAAAATATTGTTCTGGATATGTTTTAGGTATGACCCGTGATGACCTGTTCAACACCAATGCTAGCATTGTTGCTACTTTGACATCTGCCTGTGCAAAGCACTGTCCAGAAGCCATGATCTGTATTATTTCTAACCCGGTAAGCATTTTCGGGAGACCTTGAAAATGTAGAGGGGGGAACAAAATTCCAGACTGAGAATACTAGAGTAACCTGTAAGTTGCTGTTAGTTTTGAGCAGTATCTTTAAGGTCTGCAGGGTATTTACAGAAAAGAACTGAAAGCCTGGTTCTGGTCACCCATTTTTCTTGCGCTATATTTAAGTGAGAGGAAGCTTGGATATAAAAGTCCTTAATATCAAGATCTGTGTGGGTATAGTACATGCTGGTGGATTAGCTGGAATAGAAGTCTTGGCTCACTAAGGGAGGAGCCTTTGTAATGTGAACAAACAAATTTATTGTGTTAGTGGTTATTTAAAATGGAAGATTTTTATTCCAGCCTGACTGTAAATTGTTCTTCAGTTAAGGAATTAAAGTAATTGGCTACACTTGGCTTCAAGTTGGAAGTATACTTCGGGTTGTTTACTGGCCTGTTCGGTTCACGCATTGGCTTCTTATACTGGTTTTAATGAATGTTTGCCTATTCTTGCTTATAGGTAAATTCAACCATCCCAATAACTTCAGAAGTCTTCAAGAAGCATGGTGTGTATAATCCCAAGAGAATCTTTGGTGTTACAACGCTGGACATTGTCAGAGCGAATACTTTTGTGGCTGAACTAAAGGTAGATCATAATAACTGATGCTGGGGGAGGGATATGGTGCGCTTTGGTCATCGGAGCTATAAAAAATGCTTTTAAAAATCACTGCACAGAGCTAAAAGAGCTTGGATTTCTGTGGAGCTGGAGGCAAAGGCAATGATTCCCTGTTCCTATTCTCTAGAGGAGCCTGGGGATAGGGTTTCTTGCAAAATGTGGTTCAAGACACTTTGACCTTTCCTTTTCATAGCTGTCACCTGTGAGCGAGCTGCATGTTCGCTTTAACTCTGTTGGCATTTTCAACCCTGCTGGTGCAACCGGAGGAGAGGGTTGAATTGTAGTATGTATTTGCAAGTCAAACTATCTGTGCTGCATGTTACAAGATATTCTGCAAAGTATCAGGAGGTGTAACAGGTTACTGCTCGTAATAGCCCTGGCGGAGTTTGTACTTGCGCTGCTATTTATCTGAACTTGCATTACTAATATCCTGTAACTGTCTAAAGTTATCAGAGTAACCTGGAGTTCAACTCTGTAGAACTGACTTTGTCCCTGGAGCGTAGCTGCCTCTGAAACTCCTGCCCTGGGTAGCTCTGGGTTATAGATGTGCCCAAAAACCCTGGGCAGAAAAAGCAGCATGGTGTTTTTAAATGTTTTTCTTGTCCGTATGCTTCAGAAGCTGGAAAGTTTCACGTTTCCTTTAGGGCTTAGATCCAGCTCGAGTAAGCGTTCCGGTTATTGGTGGCCATGCTGGGAAGACTATCATCCCTCTGATCTCTCAGGTAAGTCGTAGTAACTGCCATGTGTGGCATTACACTATATGGTATTCCTCATCAATACATTAAGAGTTAATGTAAAGTGCCTTTGTGGTGGCATGTAAGGCGCCATGCAGCAGAGACAGTCTTCCCTGCCCTTACGGTTGCTTTCATTCTGAGATGAGGTACAAGATACTGGAAGGCAATGAGCTAAATCTGAACTTCTCTGGGTGGTTTAAATAGTTCCAACCTTTCTCCTCTGAAGGAGTTTGGGATAAGAACTGAGGTGTGATGTGGGTGTTCGGATGTTTTGGCACTGTTTGGTTTGGGTTTTATTTTTTGCGACAGGTATTTCATGATATGAATACCTCGCTTCAGCAGGAGAATTAATTTGATTTTGCTGTGGTGGACTAGAAACACCGCTTCGGTATGCAGCATTGAAATGAGGAGGCATAGCTCTAGCTGTGTGGGGAGGCCTGCTTCAGTAACGACTGGTGGTCAGGGAGAGGCTCCCTTCGTGCATCTAAGCCAGAATGAAATGCAATTCTAAAGCAG
The DNA here is from genome assembly GCA_017639485.1 of Pluvialis apricaria. Lineage (NCBI taxonomy): Eukaryota > Metazoa > Chordata > Aves > Charadriiformes > Charadriidae > Pluvialis > Pluvialis apricaria. Next base: position 7,881,637 of record CM030024.1, read on the forward strand.
GCTGCAGCTTCATGAGGAGGTGGCTAGGATATGACCAAGGAGCGGGAGGTGGCTGGGATATGGCCAAGGAGCAGTCTGTGAGAAAGGGGAAAAAGCTTTGCTCTACCTGGGGAATAAAGTATCCTTCACAGGAGGGTGTTTGTAAGGAATAAGAGCAAGGGCGGTGAAGCAGCTGAATGCTGAGAGGGGGCTTTCTTTAGACAGTCAATCAGGACAGCAGCAGCTGTGCTTAACATACTTGGGTAGCTGTATCTGAAGGTGCAGTAACTTCGTAAATACTGCTGGCAGACTGGATCCTTCCTAAGGCTCTTGACTTCCATAATGCCACAGTGACCCAAATATTTACAAGGTGGCTTTTTGAAATTCCTAAGGCTTGTTACTTGCTTGGAGGGCGTCTGTCTAGTGCAAAGGACTACAGAGTAGCAAGTAACCATGGCAAGCCCTGGTTTTGCTGTGAAGTTGTGGTTTGTCCTTGAGCAAGCTAGGCAGGGATAGCTTCCTAGCTTCATAGTCCATGCAATAACCAGCAGCCTCAGTGAGCGCTTGCAGCTGGTCAGTGTCATGCAATCCGTGAGCTGGGGTAACTGATTTTCCCAGTTGAGAACTGTCGGTAACAACTGTAATGGTACAAAAATCATCGTGTGGGTGGCCTTAATGCTGAATCTGGAAGGGTGCTGGTATTTGATAATAACTTCTTTTTTCCCGATCTAGTGCACACCAAAAGTGGACTTTCCTCAGGATCAGCTGGAAAAGCTTACAGGGAGAATTCAAGAAGCTGGCACTGAAGTTGTCAAAGCGAAAGCAGGAGCAGGTTGGTTCTGGACTACAGCTTCCAAGTAATTTCTTGTTGGCCAGCTGAATAGATGCAGTCCTCTTCAGTTTAATCTTACTTACAACTGTGGTGCAGAATTATGAACTGCTGGTTACAAATCTAGCTGCTCTGCCATCTCAGTGGCTGCCTGAACTGTAGTACTAGAAGCAGCTCAGTATGTAGGTAAGACTAAACATGAACTGATCCTATGCCATGTATGGCTTTAAAAAGAATCTGCTCTGTCAAATTAAGCTGTTCCTTCCTATAAATCTGGTCAACTAAATAGCACGTAGCTGGACGAAAGCTGCTGCTTTATCCAGCTGGCTGTGAACTTGAAGTCAGTGACACTGCAGCTCTGTAAACATATCGATGCGGAGGCCTTTGATGCTAAAGAAAGTATTAAATTTCAATGTGAACTGTTCTGAAAGTGATTTGACTTTTACAGGATCTGCCACCTTGTCTATGGCCTATGCTGGCGCTCGATTTGTTTTCTCTCTGGTGGATGCAATGAATGGAAAGGAAGGCGTTATTGAATGTGCCTTTGTTCAATCACAAGAGACGGAGAGCCCGTACTTCTCTACGCCTCTGCTGCTGGGAGTATGTACTTCAAATGATGGGGTTTATAAACAGCAGCGACTGTGGTTTTACTGAGTGGTTTCAGTTTAGTGTAACGCTAGGTATCACCGAAGTTAACAGCTGAGCGTCCCTTTAAGAGTTTTGAATATTTGCTTATTGTACTTAAGCATATACCTCATGCTTGGCAGGGATGCTGCTGCCTTTATCTGTTCTTAGTCTGCGGGTTGCTGAGTGACCAGAGATTCAGACTTGTCTTAAGAGGTCACGCTTGCCTCAAGTCCGTGCCTGTTTGTGAAGGACTTTCATCTGATTAACCAGAGTCAGCAATCCTGTCTCCTCAGCTTGATCTGCTACAAGCAAATCCCTCAGAAATGGAGGCACATGGGGAACTACAGCATGGATTAGGATTAATAGATTGCTTTCAGGACCTCTAGTGAACTCTGAGAGAAGCGTTCCTTTTGTCACCCTTACCCTGTGGGTAGAGTGAAAAACAAGGGTGCTGCAGCCCTGCGGTGGCTGCTGGGATGCAAAGGATGGTGTATGCCGTTTTAGGTGCTAGCTGGGGAGGGAATGGAAATAGAGGGGTTTTCAGAGGAAAGGGATTGGATGTAGACAGATCTTGAAAACCTAGAATACAACTCTGAAACAGTTCCAGACTGCAAGCCATTGGCAAGTGACGGGCATACGCCAAAGGAGGGAAATTCTCCTGCCAAACGGTGGGTTTGAAGATAGGAAGAGGCATGAAGGAGCAGTTGGTATCAGTCTCCTCTTGAAGGAGCTGATGGGCTAGCTTTAAGTTTTATGCTTGTGAAGAGTGAAAGAGAAGTTTACTGAAGGCTGTAGAAGTTGCTACAGGTAATAAGAGGCTTCCGAGCCTTGCCAGGAAGCACAGGGTTGGCAGACTAGAGATGACAGAGGTCCCCGGCTGGGTCTCTGTCTCAGCTGGATAATACTTAATCAGAGCTGTTAAGTTACTCTCTAGGTCATTGAATGAATGGGTAATCCTTAAATCCTCTTTCCCTCAGAAAAATGGAATTGAGAAGAACCTAGGTATTGGCAAGATCTCCCCCTTTGAAGAGAAGATGGTCGCTGAGGCCATGTCTGAGCTGAAGGCTTCTATTAAGAAGGGAGAGGAGTTTGCGAAGAACTTCAAGTGAAGAGTTGATGACGGAGAGGCATTAACAACTTCCTTAATTTATTAAGGCATCATGTCACTTTACGACTTCTGATTCGAAGCTCGTGCTTTGATTGAAGTCTGCCTGTATTAGCTTAATGATTGTTGCCGGCGCAGAGTCTAATCATCAATAAAACAGCCTCATTTTTTTCAGTGTACCATTTGGAATTGTCCTGATGTGTTTGTCTTTTGAAGGTGGAAGCTGTAGGTCTCGGAAGGGTTATTAGTGACGAAATAGTCTCTTAAGGTGGGTGAACTGATTGCTCTCAACTCTGCTGCTGCTTGGGTTTTGGCTTGGGCTACTTGTTCGGCGCAGCAGCTGGGACACCAGGCATGACGAAAGAAGGTCAGGATGGGGTGAAGAGGCTTGCAAAAGGGATAACTGAGTGAAGTCATCCCAGAAGTGGTTTTTTTTCAGGAGGTGATGTTACCTCTGTTAACTTGCATTGCCTCAATCGCTTATGTAATTTGATTTTAAGAGTTAGTAAGAGCACAGTGGTTGAGACGTCATTCCTGCTCTAAGAAAATAATTAAAATGCTGAGAGTGGCTTCTTTCTAGTTAGGAACAAAAGCCTTGATTTAGCATCTACATAAATTTCTTTTACATTCATGCTCTTGTGAATATAAAAATAAATGTCTGCAAGAAAGTGGTGATGACGAGTTCTGTTGCTGACTTCTTTGAAGGTAAGCTTTAATGAAGGAAGCTATTAATTCGCTCTTCCTCCGTGCTCTGTGGGCTGCTTACCCTATTGCTTTGAATTGCTTTAATCCACGTAGGTTGAATTCGAAGTTGAACAGACTTTATTTTGATTAGACGAAGGAAACGCCGAAGCCCGGCGCCTCTGGAGGAACTGAGGGGAGTGTTGGTTTGAGCGAGAGAACCTAGTGTAGAAGCTTCTTGTAAGGAAGAGATCTAAAGGTAGTAGATGCTGTTTGGCCGCTGGCTCTTTTCTCCCACTGCTTGTTTTCTAGCTCCTTTGAGCTATTTTTATTTTAATCTAGTTCACTCTGAATTGGATCACACAGTTGTGACACTGAAGATGCCTCGAGACTAAAGTGCTCGGCTCTTTCCCTGCCCTGGGGAACGTGTGGGCAGAGAGAGGACAGCCAGCACAGTTCTTGTCACTCCTCTCTGCAGAAATTCAATGTATTAAAGGTTGGTTTCTTCACAGAAATAGTAATGAAGCGTCGGCAGTCATTACTCAGCAGGCTTGGAACAAAGTAATTATTAGGTGGTATTAATAGAATTAAAGATTAAAGAATTAAAGATCGTGTTGGAGCGGGGCAGGGGAAGCTGTTGGAACTGGAGGATGCGGAGAGGAGTGACTGGCCAGGCCTGGAAAATGCAACTGGGTATCGTGGTCAAAGCAGTGAACGGGAAGCGTGTGGCAGGCTGGGATGAAGCAGGCTGCTGGATGTAGGGCTCCTGCGCGCCTGTCAGCAATTTTATATGCAGAAATAGGCAGCACAGGTCATTCAAACCCGGGGTGTGTGTCCGTCTGCCAGAGCTAGTGCTCTGCATCCCCGGCGTGTGTGCCCTGGGGGTCCAGGGCAACTACGACATGAAGCCGCCGAGCTGACGGCTGCAGGGAAAGCTTTGCCTTGCAACTGGGGGGGAAATAACATACACTTGTTCTACTCCCGCTATGTTAAATACAGCAGATAGAGCACGTTCCTGAGGGTTGGGGATTTTTAGAACTTGAGGTTCGCAGTGTGGCTTAGGATATTCTATCTTTTTCTTGTGTCAGCAGTCCAAATCCAGCCAAGTCTGGGGGCATTGCATGGACATGTGGAAAGCTTTGCTCAGACCAGTAGAGACTCAGGGGATGGGTAAGCGGAGCTGGGGTGGAAGAGGATTATTTCCCGGCACCTGCTGACTCGTAGATTCTTCAGGGTCTCCTTCAAATCCCCTTAATGTTAACAGTGTCCCTTCCCTTTCTGCACTGTTTGGTTTTTGGGTTTCTTCCCCCCCACCCCAATCCCATGCCTCGTGCTTGGAGTTACAGCCATTCCTTGTGCCTGGAAATGCATGCTCATTTTGGGAAGGGAAATGAAACGCCCTTCTTGTGGCTTGCTGCAGTGAAGGACCAGGAAGATATTAGATGAAGGTGAGAAATGAACTTGTGTAGGTGTCCGCTTGGCCAAACGTGCTGTCTCCCTGGCTGAACGCTGCTGTGGTGGATAACTTAATCGCCATGAGGACGGTTTGCCGAGGTAAGCGTGGGACATCCCACCCCTTATCTTCTCTCTGAACAGATTGCCCAGAGGAGGAGAGGAACTGGGACGTACCCCTCCTCGGGAGAAGCAGGAATTAGCTGGGTGTACCTGGATAAGCCGACGCTTTGCCCTGGACATTGTTACCTGGCGCTGCCTCTCTAATGAGAGACACGACCTTCATCCTCTGTCCTGTAAGCTGCCGTGGCGTGGTCGCCTTGCTGACTCACGGCGCTAGCTCCGGTGCCGGCAGCCTTTGGTTTTTACCTCCCGTGGAGGTGATTAACCAACCTGCGGTGACCGGGGCTGAGAGGAGGTGAAAAACCTGCCCCGCTCGGAGTTTGGGTTTCATCTTGGGTTTTGTCCCCTTTACTGAGCAGACTTGTGTCTCTATGGTCTTTGAGCATCTGACATCTTCCATTGCAGCGTCGTTTATGCGCGAGGAGCTGCCTCCTCCTTATGCAGCTCAGCTCCGCGCTGGAGGCCAGATGTCAAGATACAGAGGAAACGCGTATTAAGAGTAATAAACAGAGATACTCCAGATGGCCAGATGTCAGGTCACTTGATCCCACCTGCCACTCCTGTGCTGCTGGGGCGACACGATAAAATGCAGGAGAGGAGAAAACGAGGAGAAAAGCAAAAGGTGAGCGTTACGGCTCGAGCCTTTCATCCTGACCAACCTCAGTGCCCCAGGGGATCTTCAGGTGGGATGACCACAGGAGCGGGGTGCAGGATGGCAGCCACGTGTCCCTCATTCCTGGGAAAACTGTTTTCCCTTCCTTGCTCTGTTTAAGGGCCGGTGCTTTGGGGTGGGGGTACAGACCTGCCACCCCTGAGCCCCTTCTCACCCCGGGAGGGGGCCGGGCAGTGGGAACCGGGAGATGGCAGCAGCCACTTGCCTTTGGGTTGGGCTGGTACCCCCGCAGCCCTGGGGACAATCGCTGGCATTTCGGTGATATTTAGGAGAAGGAGAAGCAGGGGGAAACAACAACAGGAAGACAGTTGGGTGCAGCCTCTGCCTTGCCGAAGCTGGCTGCCTTCCCGGCTCTGGGAGAGGAGCAAAACCGGAGGGGCTGGATGGAGGTACCTCGCGAAGACGCTGGTGTCCCCCTGTCACTGCTGCTCAGCCTCGGTTTACCGGGGCTGGCGCTTCACAGCAGGCTTTGTGTGGCTGATCCTCTTTCGGAGGCTTGGTGCTTTTGCTCAGCAGGCGAAGCGAGTTGCTTACCGGCTGGCAGAGCCAGCTCCCGCTCGGCTTCCCCGGGCAGATCCGGCATCCCGCCGTGTGTGGCCGAGAGCCCCTCTGGTGTCCCAGGCACTGCTCACGGGCAGGGTCAGCCCTGGTAGGGGGGTAGAACCTCCCTGTGGTGAAGAAGCCCACGCTGGGCTCTGTGTTTGACGCAGAGCATCCTCTGACCAGGGAGATGGCGGGTGAATAGGGAAAGGAGAGGGGAAAATCAACCCCGAGGAGGGTCGGGCACCGCCGGGGGCACGGGCAGATCTCCCCTGCAGCCGACTCAGCCTCACCCGGCGATGGCGAGAGGCTTGAATGTGAGCAGGAGGATCAGAAACCATCTGATCTGCGGTTTTGGCTTTGCAGAGGCCTTTCCTCTCCCCCCTCCCCGCTTCCCTGGCTCTCCCCCCCAACCCCCCGGCCACGGGCAGCGTGAAATCACCACCTTTGCATTCGCTGCTCTTGATTTGCGAAAATGCCCGCGAGCTCTCGCTTCCCTCCCGGGTGCCTCTAAAGCAGATCTGGAGCGCGGCACCGAGACGGGAGGGTTTGTTTGCATTTACAGGGAAACCTGTTAATAAAGGAGACCAAAGGGACTGCTCTTTTCCTGGCTGCGGGAACAGATGGCTGGATAACGCAGTGCAATTAATATGCAGGGACTCCTGCCGGGGCGGGGATTTGATTGCCTGTTAGGAGAGGTTAGCGCGCTCGATCTGAGCTCTGCCACCGGCCCTGGCACCTGCTGCCTGCGGGGGTCCGTGGGGACCCTGGGACGGATCGGCTGGTGTCACCGAGGAGGCTGTGGGAGCTGGGGGAAGACGCAGCGGGGGACTTGTGGCCAGCAGCCGGTCTCTGCTTCTCCCACACTGGGTGATGCTGCCCGTCGGGTTTGTAAAAGCAAAGGCTGGCTCCGGTGGTGAACGACTGCTCGGAGACCTTTTCAGGCTGGAAGGGGTTTGGTGGCTCATTTTTGTCCTCCCCTTCTCATTTCTCCTGGAGTCAGGAGGTGCCGAAGGAAAGCAGCGAGCGGCAGCTCCTGAATGAGCCGAGGGAGGCGGGTGCTGGGACACGGCCGGGGGTCTTTGTGCCGTGGCGCAGCTTGGGTGCAAAATGCTTCCCAGGGCTTCAAAGAGTGGCTGGACAAATCCACGGGGAAGGAAAATCCCCACCGAGGGCTAGGAGGGTTAGGGAGCCCTGGGGCAGCCGGAGAAGACCCAGCAAACCCACCCCAGCACCAAGCGGGGCCGTACGGCCACAGGGTCAAGTCCAAATCGATGGGAGCCTCCAGCCGCCGGGCCACGATCGAATGGCCCAAGGTCACCCTGGGCGCACACGGGGCTGCTCAGATGCCCCATCCCCATTGCATCCCGGGCTCTTACAGGACAATGGTGCCTCCCTGCACCTTCCCCTTCACGCCTTCGCTTTGATCCCCCCAATTTGCTGGCGTTTTGCTCCCTCGCCGGCTCAGGCGGGGTTGCTGAGCATCAAGAAAGTCAGCGCCGGGCTTTGATCAGGGGCTATTGCCTGTGCGGTGCCAACAGCACGCTCCCCGCATGGCAGAGCCGCTCCCGGCCGCCCTTTCTTCTGCGTCAGGAGGCGGCTGGCGGAGATGTCGAACCTCAGTACGAATCCTTGCAATTAGGCCTGTTCTGCTGCCTGCCTCTTTTGATCTCCTTTAATTATTTATTGCCTCTTCTTTTTCTTTTTCTTTTTTTTTTTTCCTTCCCAAATCCTCAGTTTCTTTCAAGTGATTATTTTCCTCCTCTCCCCCCAGCTGCGGCTGGCTCTGCCTGTTTGCTTGCAATTACCATCCCTTCTCCCTGCTCCTTCCGTCTCTCCCCTTTTGTTCTCCACCAGATCATCCCTTCACGCAGCTCTCCCGGCTGCACCCCCCAGCTGTCTGCCTGCCTGGCAGCTTTTTTTTTTTTTTTTTTGCTGTTTTTCTCCATTTTGCTCACCTGGATGACTATTGCCTTTCTCCATCCCATTCCAGGCATGGTTCTGGCTGTGTTTACCGCCGGTGCCTGCTCTCTGGCTGCAATCCTTCACCCTGAGCTGTGCTCGATCTCCCATTGCTGTTCTCCCGGGTTATTGCCCAAAGCCCGATGTGGCCCCGCTGTGAAGCCCCGGCTCCCAGCAGCACCCAGCCAAGCCTGGGGAGCCCCATGGGGCTGCTGCCCACTCCCACCCCCTCACACCAGGGTCTCTACACGCTGCTTTTGCTGCTGTGGGGGAGCCCGGCCACATCCCCCATCATCCTCTTTGTTTCCCAGGGCCTGATGCATTATTCAGCGCTGCGGACGCTGCGGGTGTTGGAAAGATAACGGTGGTGGAAAGGGCATGTGCTCGCCCCAGGGATGCTGGATTTTCCTCGTCGTGGGCTGTTTTCCCCCTCCAGCATTAAACCAGGAGAGGCCTTGACCACGTAGGAGGCTTCTCCTAGGAGGTGGCACCTGCTCTCACCCCGGGGGCACATGGCAGGGACAAAGGCAGGAGCAGGGGGAGGCAGCAGTGGCTGCGGGGATGCTCCGGGGGCTGCACCGTAGCTCCCACACCCGGCGTTTAACAGAGCCAGGCCAGCGCACGGCCAAGCCCCTTGTTTACACAGTCCCTACAATAACAGCCTGGAGAGGGTGCAGCCCATCTCCCACCCCAACTGACCCTCTGCCAGCTCCTGCGGCTGTTTTAGGCAGGGACAGGCTGCCCTGGAGCCAGGGGGGAGCAGTGTATGGGGGCTGCAGGAGTGTGTCTGTGTGTGCATGTGGACATCTCGCACCCCGTGGGCAGCTGGCACCGGCGTGGAGCAGCTCTCTGGGAAATCTCCGTGGCACCGGTGGGTGTCCCCACTCACCCGAAGTTGCTGTGGCTGCGTAACCCACTCCCCTGGGCCGGGGTCCCACCCGTGGCTTTGATGCACCGGTGGCTTCTATCTGCCCGTGCCCCCCGCCCCGGGCAGGCTGCTCGGTCCTGGGGAGGCGCAGGGGCTCTGGGTATCCGTACCCCGCCCTGTCCCCCTGTGTTTGGGGAGGGGGGCTGGCCCAGCCCCTCCTCATGCAGCAGATGGGGAATTTTAGTCCGGCCTTGTCACACCGCTGAGTTTAACTATGGAGAGGGGGTGATGGATAACGAACGCGGGACGCGGGTTTTGCAGAGCAGCCGGTAGGAAACAGCCCCAAATGTGTGTTTAATCCTCGCAGAAAGATGATGCTCGCACCCTCCACCCCGGCAGGACCCATCACCATGACCTTCTGCCACCTTGACCCATGGGGGGGACCTGTCCCTGTGCACGGGGAAGGGGAGGTACGTGAGGGATGGCAGCTCTGGCTGTGGTGAGTGATTTTGGGCTGGTGCCAGCGAGCAGTGCTGCTGGGAGTGGTTTGGTCCCTGGTCTGCTCCTCCCCAGAGCATCTTGAGGAGCAGAGCGTCGCCCAGCTGCCACCCGCTGTGGGGACATCCCCACCTGGACAGGTCTCTCCAGCCTGGGCTGCCCCCAAAAGCCCCCCTCAGACCCAAGCTCTGGCTCCCCAACCCTGTCCCTGCTGCAGCTCCCTCCCCAAATCCTCTCTCCGAGCCCAAACCCTCTGTGGAGTGACACGCGGGTGCCTCTGTTAGCTCTCTGCTTGGGAACGAGCAGCCCAATTAAGGAGGGAGCTGTAGCCAGTGCAGTGCAGGGGAAACTGAGGCATGGGCTTGGGGGGCACTGGGGGGATCAGGGGTCCCCCCCTGGGTGCACGTGGTGTCCCTGGCTGGGACCCTGGCAGAGCAGCCAGCATGGTTTCAGGGTGGTTTGGGCAGCCCAATCCTCGCCATGACCCCACTGGGCAGTTTTGGGGTGGCTTTGGGGTGGTTTGTGTACCTCATCCTTCGCTATGAGCACGGTGCAGGGTTTCGAGGTGGTTTTGGGGAGGTCTGGGTGGCCTGTCCCCCACCAGGACAGCATGGTACGGTACAGGGAGATTTTGGGGGGCTGAGGGTGGCTGCAAGCACTGCAAGGCTGGTTCAGCGCTGCCGTAGGGACTTTCCCTCTTTTTAGTCCTTTTGGGGATTTTTCAATGCACTTTCTCTTTTCGCAGTCACTCCACTCCCTCCTTGCTCCATCCCGGCTGAGCTCTCCTCCTCAGGCCAGATCCTGCCACACTGCTGCTCGCCACCAGGCTAACTGGGACCAGAGATGGTGGCACTGGTTATACTGGGAGCTTTCCCACCCCAGTTTCCCCGCTTCCTGGAACGCAAGGAGGGTGAGTGCCCAGCATCACTGAAGGAAATGAGAATTAATTACAAGTGCGTTAACACCAGCTCATCACCTGTCCTGCAGCGCTGGGCAAAGTCCCTGGTGGGGACCTGGGATGTCCCGCATCACCCCGGCCCCCCTGGCCAGCCTGACCCCCCTGCACCCCACTGGTATGGGGGTGTCCCAGTGGTCCCAGGCAGTGCTGGTGAATCAGATGGGAACTGGGATGGGGTGGGCAGGGCTGGGCTGGCACTGGGAGAGGTGTGACATCATGGCAAGGAGGTAAGGGATGGGATGGGATGGGATACAGGGTGTGATGCAGGATAGGATGGGATGGGATATAAAACGGGATTGTATACAGGATGGGATATGGGATAAGATGGGATGGGGTGTGTGTTGGGATGGCATACAGGGGGGGATATGGGGTGGGATACAGGATAGGATGGGATGGGATACAGGATGGGATGCGATGTGATATGGGATGGGATGGGATATGGGGTGGAATATGGGATGGGATAGGGCGTGGGATACAGGATAGGATGGGATGGGATGAGGGGTGGGATATGGGATGGGATACAGGATGGGGTACAGAGTGGGATGTGGGGTGGGATGACATGGGATACAGGGTGGGGTGCAGGATGAGGGGGTTTCTGGCAATTGCATCCCCCGGGTGTGAGCAGCTTGGCTGGGGCAGGAACCTCGCTGGCTGGCGTTTGGCGCTGCACCCCACGGTGAAGTTTCGGGGGCTTGGGGGGGCGGCGTGTGGGGGGCTGCTGGGGGGATTTGGGGGGTGCAGGTGGATGGCGAGTGATGGGGGGGGGGGGCACTGGGGAGAGGCACGAGGTGCTGCGCGATGGGGGGCAGAGGGCTGTATGATAAGATGGGGCGGTGTAGGTGGGTGGTGCGGGGTGGGGGGGGGCTCTGTGGAAGAAGGGGGGGGGGACACCGGGGGGGTGCGGGGTGCGCCCTCCGCCCGGCAGGCGGCGCTGTGCGGCGCTGTGGGCGCGCTGGCGCGGCGGGGCGGCTCTGTGGCGCGGAGCTGTCCAGCACTTCAGGAGGGGCCGCGCTCGCCGCGCCGGGAGCCGCGCCGGGAGGGGCCGGGCCGGGCCGGGCCGAACGGGACCCAACGGGGCCCGGCGGGGCCGAACGGGGCCCAGCGGCACCGGACCCAACGGGGCAGCGCAGGCAGCGGCCGGCGACGGCGGCACCGGACCGGGCCCGGCGGGGCGAGGTGAGGCGCGGCGCGGCCGGGCCCGGGCCTGGCTGGCGGGCCGGCACCGGGCGGGGGGGGGGGGGGGCGGTGGGGAGAGGGTGTTTGGGGGGGCGCAATGGGACCCCGGGTGGCGGGGTGAGGGTGGGGGGATGAGAGGTGCAGGGGGCTGGGGACCCCCGAGGGACAGGGAGGACGGAGGAGGGGCTGTGGTGCACCCTGGGGGAAAGGAAGGCTGGGGACCCCAAAGGGATTGGGGGGGGGGGTTACGGTGCTCCTCAAGGGGGAAGGAATTGGGGTCCCCAAAGGGACGCGGGCGGCGGGGCTGAGCAAGGGGTGCAGCGCTTCGTGGGTGCTGGGGGCGGTTGGGGATGGGGTGATGGGTGGCGAGGGCATCCCCTGGTTGTGATGCTCCTGGGGGTGCGGATGGGGCGAGGAACCTGGAGGTGAGATGCTTTTTGGGGCACAGGGGGTCCCTGCGGGGATGTGGATGTGTGGGGAGCTGGCAGGGGGGCACCCCACATCCCTCTCCCCCGTGCTGTGGGGAGACAGGCCAGGATGGGGGCAGAAAACCACCCCTTTTTGGCTCCTACCAGACTGGTAAGGACGGGACGGCGATGAGCCCCCAGCAGATGCTGGTGCCTTGTGGGGTGCGGGTGGGAGACGAGGAGGAGATAACGGCCCTGAAGCCCCTCTCTGTGCTGTGCCGACCCCCACGCTGTGCCGCGGAAGGGGGGCTCTGCAGCTCCCGCTTCGGCTGGTGAGATTTCAAACCCTGCGGGTGTTGCATGGGGGAAGGAGAGGGGCAAGGCTTGGCAGCTGGGCTGGCTGGCTTGTCTTTCGGGGGCGTTTTCTGCTTCTCCTTCCCAGGTTTGGGAGGTTTGTCCCCAGGGGTGGCCGGGCTGTGCCGCACGGGGGGCTGGTGGTGAGCGGTCGGGCCACAGCCGGCGGGGAGCAGGTGGATTTCAGGGGACCCGAGGTTCATTCATCCCCTCTGGAGCAGAGGAGATTTCAGACTGTGGATGTTTCTTGGCTTGCCTGAGCTCTTGCTGCTGCAGGGGGGTGTCACTTGGGGGCTGCCAGAGTTTGGGGTTGTCTCGGGTTGATGGCAAACACCGAGGACCATCTTAGGGGGTGCAGGTGCTCATGCCCCAGCTGGTCTCCCTGCCCTGGCGTGTGGCTTCATGTCTGGCAGGAACATGGGGACAGCCCAAGAGGAGGGATTGTGGGGACAGGAGCGCGTGGTGCTTGTGTCCAAATACACAGCACCCATAGTCTGTCCCCCTTCTGCCTGCCCGGTGTCACACAATGCCACCCCTGCATCCCACCTGCCTCCCCCTGCCCCAGGAACTCATCCCGGCAACATGTGCAGGGAGAGACCGGGGCTTTCGGAGCCAGAAGTTGGGCAGCTTTTAGGGGAGCCTTTGGTCCTCGGTCGCCGGTGGGGATAGCGAGGAGAGGCTGTGCTGGGAGGTGGAGGGGCACGGGGCGCTCGGTTGGTTTCGAAATGGTGCTTCTTCCCTGGGCAAAGGGTCTGCTGCCCCAGGGGACAGATCTGGCTGCGGGTGGATGCGTGGCAGCAGGTCCTGGGGGTTGCAGGAGGGGGGAGCGGAGGGTGCCCACCCCATGTCTCTGGGCAGGGGGGTGCCTGCGGGGTGTAGGTCACCCTGTGGGTTTAGTCCCGGCTGCTGGGGGTCTGCTGGCTGGGGGGGTTCCCGACCCCCAAATTCCTTCCTCCGCCTCCTTCTCAGCTCCCGTTTTCCCGGCCAGGTGGCCCGTGGCTTATATAATGTGCTCAAACCCCGGAATAGCTCCTCCCGTTACACAACCGCCCGGCCAGCCATGGAGGGGGGGGGATCCCCGGCTGGACGCTCCCCCTGCGCCGGCCATCACCCCCTCCCCGTACCTGCAACGCTTGGCCCCAGGGGTCATTTGCCGAGGTTGTGTCCCCATCAGAGAAGGTGACCCCGTTGTGACAGTCATGCCCCCCCCCCCGCCCCCCCCCCTCCTCTGTGTGCTCAAAAATCGCTTTTGTTATTATTAGTAGTATTATTCCCCCCTTTTAGAAGCGGTGCTGGGCCACGGGGCTGTCTGTCCCTCCTCCTGACTCCTTGCCCAGCAACGCAAATGGCCCCAAAGATGCAAAACCTGGTGTGTGTGTGGGTGGCTGTTCCCCCCCTCCATCCTCGCTCGTTATTTAAGCACGTCCGGGCTCGGGAAGGGCTGGCAAGGCAGCGAGGGCCTGAGCCCTGTCTGCTGGGGCTGCCTGCGGCTCCCTTGGCTACCAGCGATCACCTGCTGGTGGCCGCGGTGGCCCCAAGGGGTTGGGGAGAGCGTGGCCGGGGTTGCGGGGCTGGGGGATCCCATAAGGGTACCCGTCACCTGGACCCGCTGCCCCTTGGCTCGGCGCAGGGGGGTTTGCTGCCATCACTTGGACATGTTTCTCCTCCTTTCCTTCATCCCTGGCTTGGGAATGGGATCACTGCAGAGGTCCCGGGGTCCCCTGGGGTTGGTCCCCATCGTGGTGTGACCCTCTTCCCGTCAGCTCTCGTCCAGCTGGAGCTGGGAACGGGGAGCGCTCGGCCTCCCCCGGCAGCCCAAGAGATTCAAGCCTGGGGGGGCTTTGGCCATGGTGTTTTGGGGACAGGAACAAAGCCCGGCTCCTCACCCTCCGTCGGGCCCTTTTCTCCAGAGCATCTCCCAGGGCAGCTGATGGATGTCCACTGCCAGCACCTCTGTGTGCTGCCCGTCTGGCTGGGGGGGGACCAGTCCCCACCCCTGGCTCCCCCATCCCTGCATCCCCAAGCCGGGAAGGAGCCTGGTTGCTTAGCAACTGTTTAGCTTCTCCACCAGCCTCCTCATCTATTTAAAATATATATATATATATACATGCACAGACGTAGGTATGCACAAGCAGCAGCGAGCCCTCGCCCAGCTCACGGACCCCCCACCCCCCCAGCCAGCATCCATATATTCTTTATTAATTGCTTTAAAGTCTGCCAGGCATCGAATTTTGGTCAGGGAGTTAGAGCGAAGGATGCTCCAGCCTCGGGGTAGGGAAAATATGGTTGGTGTAACCAACCCCTTCCTGCTGCCCCTTCCTGCGGGCAGGATCCCTGCCGGCTCGGGGCTGGGAGGCAGCACTAACGAGCCCCAGACCGGCTACACTTTTAAAGCCAATTTTGCCTTTTTTTTTTTGTTTTTTTCTCCTCCTTCTCGGAGGTCTGACTCATGGTTTTTGGCAGTCGGGGGCTGGTGGAAGGCAGCTCCGGAGAAGGTCGGCCCAATTAACGGCAGCAACCCCGGACTTTGCCTCCTTGTAATTCTGGCCAGGTGTTTAGAGGAGGCCGGCTGCCTTGCTGTGATGTTCTGGCATTTTTTTTATATCACAAAAAAATCCCTTTCTCCCAGCTGTCCCCTCAGCACGGGCAGGGAGAAGCCTGGGACGGGTCTGTAAATGCTTCGGGGACAGGGTTATGATTGTGGTAGATGTTGGTGTGCCCTGATGAGACCCCGATGGGTAGGAGAACCATGGCGGGGCACCACTCTTCTCACCCTCTCCGGTGGGGCTGGAGGGTCCTCTCCTCAGCTGGGTTGTCCCGTGCTTGTTGGGACTGAGCTCTGGCACGCTCAGTGCATGAGTGGTCCAGGGAGCCGCCGCGGGCTCACTGCCTGCATCCCGTGCCCGCATCCCCGGCGCTCACCGTTGCCCTGGCTGGTGCAGCTGGATGTGGTGAGAATTAATTGAGCACCGGCCGGAGGCGGCTTTAATTAGTGCTGAGGTGGTGGGGGGGGAGGATGCCCAGGCACCACTGCCGCCTTTCTCTGCCGAGGGGGAGACACCGGGAGAGCATCCAGGCACCGCCAGCCCCCCGCTGCCATCCCTGCTCCCACCGGGAAAACGGCTTCATCCGCATTACGGCACGGCAGGGCCCTGCGGCGGCAGCGGGCAGCAGTGATGGGCAGCTGCCTCCAGCGCAGCCCCGTGCCCCGGGGTGCTGCGGGCATGGCCGGGGAGCCGAGCGGCGCCCGCGGGGGGATTTGAGCAGAGTCAGCTGGGGAGGGGTTTGTTTCTGGGCTGCAAAATAAAAAAAAGCAAAAGCAGTTTGGTGAAATACCACTTCTTTTGCGCATTTTCCTTGTTTTCTTCTTTCCCTTTGGGCTGGAGCTCCCGAACCCCCTGAGCTTCCCTTCGATATCCAGGCTGGACAGCCCCGGGGCTGCGACATGGGGACGGCTGTGTCCTGGGGCCACCCCACCAGGTGCTGAGGGGGTCCCAGCCTGCAGGGAGGGAGCTGGCTGCAAAGCTTGGCTGGAAACCAGCACCCCCAAAGCCCAGCAGGATGGTGATGCTGGTCCTTGCACCCCAAGCTGGTGGGGTCTGTGTTGGCTGTGGGTCAGGGGCACAACACGGTGTGTCTGTCCTGGCCTCCACCGGGCTGGCAAAGCTGGTGCCCGGGTCCTCCCCTCTGTTTGGGGTAAGGCGTGGGGTGGGGATGGAGGATGGGGATGAGGAAGAAGATGGAGAATAGGCATGAGGATGGAGATGGAGGATGGGGATGATGATGGAGGATGGAGATGAGGATGAGGAAGAAGATGGAGAATAGGCATGAGGATGGAGATGGAGGATGGGGATGAGGATGGAGGTTGGAGATGAGGATGAGGAAGAAGATGGAGAATAGGCATGAGGATGGAGATGGAGGATGGGGATGATGATGGAGGATGGAGATGAGGATGAGGAAGAAGATGGAGAATAGGCATGAGGATGGAGATGGAGGATGGGGATGAGGATGGAGGATGGAGATGAGGATGAGGAAGAAGATGGAGAATAGGCATGAGGATGGGGATGAGGATGGAGGTTGGAGATGAGGATGAGGAAGAAGATGGAGAATAGGCATGAGGATGGGGATGAGGATGGAGGTTGGAGATGGATGATGGGTATACGTATGAAGGATGGATATGAAGGATGGGGATGGGGGATGAGGATGGAGCACCTCTGAACATTTCCAAAAGCTCTAATCCAGGCAGCAGAAAGCACCTGTGAGTTGAAAAGCTGTTTTGACCTCCCCAAGCCCCAAGGTGGCACGCGGAGAACCCGCAGGGAAGATCGGGATCCCAAAACACGTGGTTGAATGGCTTGGCAAAATAGAGAGAGAGGGATTTGCTTGGGAGTTTCCCCAGCAGCTCCAGCCCGTGGTGCCGGGGAGGGGTTGAGCCCTCCTGGGCAGCACTGTGGGGATTTGGGTGGTGGGGACGGATGCCAGCAACTGTCCCCAGCCGCATTCTGCAGCCTTTAGGAGTCTGTGGGGACACGGCGCGGTGCTCGCCCCAAGACACCTCCTCTCCCTCTCGGCAAGGCGGCCGGGCAGCGGGCTGCCAGCGCTTGATGATTTGTGGGTAATTACTGCAGATAATGAAATATTTAACCATCGTCTTTATTATCGGGGGTAGCGCTGAGCCAGGCAGGAAGCTGCTGCCGTTCGGGCAGGGCCGTGCTGCCTTCGCCGGTGGGTTTGGTGCCAGGTTTGGTGCCGGCACCAGGTGGCAGAGCCCGGCGGTCCCCCGCGTGGTGGCCGATGGATGGAGGTTGTAGTGGTGACAGCCACCTCGTGTCCCCATCCCTTGTGGGTGCAGGGCTGCTCCTGCGCTAGGGCGCCACTGAGGGGGGTCTCCTTTGGGGACATGGAGGGCACAGACCCATTTTGGGGGTCAGGGACTCCTTCTGCCCCAGTGCCTTGTCCCCATTGTCACCAGGGATGTAGGACTGGCTCTGTTTTCCACCCAGGGCTTTTGCCTGTGGCCCGGCTCTGCTATTGACAGCCGGCGGGGGGTTTGCGGGTGGTTTTTCCCTTCCTTTGTTTCCCTGCCCGTGCGGCGGCTGCGGTGGGGTGGCTGGTGTCAGCTCTCACGGTGGGTATTGCTCACCGCTGAGGGGACACGGGGGCACAGTGCCGTGTTCACCCCCAGGCTGTCTCCACCTGCTCGGCCCCGGCTGCGAGGGGGATATCTCCAACCGCATCCTTTTTACGGAGACGGGGAGCGTTTCCCGGTGGGACCTGCATGCCTCCCCCGCCACGCAGCCCTTCCCCGCAGGTACCCATCCAGCTGCTGGTTTATCTCACACGCTCCTTCCTCCACCTGCCCGGCTGTATATCCCGCACGCCCTCAAGGTTTCGCAGCAATGAATTTATCCACTGCCAGGCTCAGGATAAAATTAATTCCCACTGGGGAAAAGCAAGCAGAGGCTGCTGGGGAAAGCATCCTCTCCTTCCCCGAGCCCTTCAGTGTGGGTGAAGGTTTCCCAGTGGGGAGCTTCGCCCCCCACAATTCCCAAATTTCCTACCCAGTTTTTGGCTTCATGCCCCGATGGGAGAAAGAGGACCTCCCCAACGAGGGTTTTCTGCAGCATCACTCCTGTTTCTTACCCTGGGGCCACCCTGGGACATGGAAGGGGCTGGGATCAGGGGTCCCCCTGGGCAGGGAGGGCTGAGCAGGGCAGCATTTTGCTGCGGGATGTCATGGGGCTCGAAATGTGGGTGCTGCCCTGCCTGCTGCAGGAGAGGGGGCACCAAGGGACCCTCCGGTGGCTCTGACAGGACCGAGCATCCAGGGGATGCAGAGCCCCAACCGGCTCCTGCTCCACTGGCAGCATCTCCTGCTGCCCCGCTCCTCTGTGGTCCTGCGGAAATAAAGGCTGCTGGCTCCTCTCTGCACGGTAATAATGGGGGGAAAAAAAGAGGAAAAAAAAAAAGCCTTGTAATTAAGCAGTCAGCTGCCGTCCTCCCCGGGCAGGCTCGTCAGGAGATAAATGAGTGCGTGGGGTAGCCGGTGGCAGAGGGAAAGCCGGGGATGTCCCTTAGGGATGCCGCAGGGTGTGAGATGCCTTCCCGCTGAGCTGGGACCCCCACCACCCCGAGGAGGGCTCTGGGGCTTTTTCTCTGCTCAAACAGCGGAGAAAGGTCCTCGAAGCCTCTCACAGGCGGTCTGCGTTCCCACCCTGGCTCTGTCCCACCTGGCACAGCCGTGGAAAGCTCTGAACTGCCTTGGCATCCCGCTGGAGCGGCACAGCGGGAGCAACGAGCCCTCCCTGGGCTCAAGACGGTGCAGATCAGTCCGTGGTCCGTCTGTCCTGCCTTCACGCCCGTGCTCGGCTGAGGGATCCCTCCTTCCCTGGGCCACTGTTTGGCCAAGTCCTCCTTGGTCAGCGTGTGTCGGACACCCCGGGCATCGCAGGCAAGGGTTGGCAGATTCCCACGTAGGCAACGATGTGCAGGCAACACCCTTCGTTGGGTGGAACCTTCTGGGAAACACCCCAGAGAAGTGGCTGCCGACAAAAGCTGCATCTCCGAGCCCAAAGCCGGCTTGGAGAGGGAGGGAGGGAGGGTGCTCTGCCTTCACCGCCGGTTGTTTCTCTTTGTGTAGGACTTTGCGGGAGAAGAGGTTGTGGGAGCCCCCGGTAAAGCCCAGGCGGTGCCTCTGCAGCCTGGCTGCCGCTGGTAATTAAGGCAGCGGATCTCCAGTGGGAGAATCGTGTGCTGGGGAGAGGGACGGTGCTTTGGGCAGGGTAGGGCTGAGGCATCGCAGGATGGGGAGGCCAAGGAATGGCTGCGCAGCCATGTGCCGATGGCCTGAGGTCGCCGAGACAGGGTTGTGTCTGTCCGGTTGATCCAGGAGATTTGGGAGCATCTCCACCCCCAGGCTCAGGGAGCATCAGCCGGAGCCTCAGCGCGCCAGTGCCGCTCAGGAACAGTTGTCCTCTTCCAAGGGGTTATTTTTGGAGCCAAGTGAGGACACATTGGCTGTGGTGGCGGAAGGAGGAGGCAGGGACACGTGAAGGTGAAAGAGCAGGGGGAAGGCAGGCAGGCAGCAGCCAGCGGGCAGCCTCTCCTCCCCTTGCAGCCGCCGGCAGGTGCCAGAGGGCACCGGCAGGCGTTTGCTGGCTGGACCAGCCATCAGGATGTCCCACAGCTGAATCCTCACCAGCCAGTGCGGCTAGGGGATGCAAGGCGATATCTGAGGTCTTTGGGTCCGTCCCCTTTCTGGATGGGAATCATGCTCGGGGGTGTCTCCAGATGTCTGTGAGGATGGATGCCTGTCCCTCCTCCACGGGCTGACAGCAGGGTCCGTGGTGGGACATCTGCCCGCCTGTCCTGCTGCTACTGTATGGCTCTGGGTGCCACAGACCCACACTTTGCCAGGCTTTCCCCGGTGTGAGGCTGGCGCAGAGCATCCTCCTCTCTTTCCCGTGATCCAGCCCTCACGGCACAGCGATGGGATGCGCCCCAGCCTTGCTTTGCCGGTGGGGAAACTGAGGCAAGGGGCAGGAAGGGCCCTGGCAGAAGACCCAGGTCTCTCAGTCACCGTTCCCATCAACCTGCTGAGCCTGCACCTCTTCTGAGACAAACTTAGCCTTCAGGGTCCTGGCGGGGTCCCCTCGCTGTCACGGGGTGAGAGGGAAACCGGGAGAGGGACTGACCCCCCCGACTCCTTCTCTCCCTCCCAGGTGCTGCTGGCGGTGAGGCCACCCACACCATCATGGCTCTCTACAACAACGGGGCCGACGTGCCTTCGCCCCAGGAAGCCTCCAACGGCTTCTCGCAGCCCAGCGCCTCGGGTACGTGGCACAAGGGCGAGGAGGAGGTGCGTCTGGTGGAGCCCAGCCTGGTGAAGAAGGCTCACCGGGAAATCCTGGACCACGAGCGCAAGCGGCGGGTGGAGCTGAAGTGCATGGAGCTGCAGGAGATGATGGAGGAGCAAGGGTGAGTGGTGAGGGATCGGCGCTGGGCTGGAGATGGACCCCGTGGCTTGTGATCCTTTTGGCCCACTTGTACCTTATTCTTCTCCTTTTTTCTCTCTAAAAAAAAAAACCAAAACAAAAACCTTGATGTGGCAAATGTCCCCAGTTGGAAGTAAATCCACTTTGGGGTGAATTGGACAGCTTTGGGACGGACTGGTGGGCTGATTTGTGAAGCTAAAAGCGCCTCCAAGGAACGCAGACCTAGGGGTGCATCCACACACACGTTGGAGGCTCAATCCGGCCCCTCCGCTTGGCAATCTGAGCTCCCAGCTCGTCGTGCAGGGAAAGTGGAGGCACGAAGGAGGCAGCCATCAGTGCTGCCCGGCCCGTGCTCCGCACGCCTGGGATGGGAGATGGTTCTTCTCTGTCTCTTGTGTTGAAGAGACAAAGGAGAGCGGGGGTTTAGTCCCATGAGAGGCTGTTTTGGTGCTTCGGTTCGCCCTGCCTTCCTTCTCTCCTCCCAGTTTTGGGGTGAGAGGATCCCCCCCGTGTCTTGCGGTGCCCCTGGCTGTACACCATGAGCTGCCCCACAGCCGTTGCTCTGCCCCGGGGAAGGAAAGGGCCGGCGGAAAACCCGAGGGGCCGGAGAGCATCCCTGCCTGGGTGGGCAGGAGGGGCTGGGGGGCCAGCACGGAGACCTCCATCCCCTCTGGACCCACGGCCATGCTGCCGCCGGCTGCCCCATAACTCCGGCACCAACCAAACGGTCCGATCCTCCTGACAGCTCGCTGAGACCTGATGGATGGAGCAAATTCTTCAGCACACGCGGGTAGACGGGGACTGGTATCAGCTGGGGAGAAGGAAAATGGATTGAGGGAAGGCTTCGCCAAGGCTTTCATTAAGAGCGCAAGCGTGACCTAGAATTAAATTGTCTCACACAGACTGGAATAATGATTGTGCCTAATTTGTCGTTATGGAAATAAAGAAGGCTGACCCGGCACCTTGGGGAGCCCAGAGCCTCCTGTCGGGTTCCCGCACCCTACTAGGGATCTTACTATGAGTAGTATCGTTCCTGCGACGGGTAATAGCAGTATTGCAGTCGGTATTGTTGTTATTGCTATAATTGCCATTGCTATTATTAAGGCTATTAATAACGATGATGACAGTGATACACCGAAATGATAATATAATTACAGTAATAATCTTGGTCAACCTGGTTAATCCTCCGCCTGCTCTTCCCCTCCGCACAGGGCTCTCCGGGGGGGAATTGCGTGGGAAATGCTTTGCACCCCTGAGGTTTCTGCCTTGGGCCGGGGGCCACGTCCTGGCCGCGGCCTCGGGGGAGCTGTCACCAAGGGCAGAGCCCCTGGGATGGAGGAGTGTGGCGGCAGAGGAGGTTTTGTGGGGATTTAAGCGCGCCCTTGTTTCCTTAAATGTGGATGGATGGCTCCTCCTGCCTGCCCTGGACCCGGCTGCTGCTCGCCCGGGGCTGCCCGTGCCGTTATTCCAACCTGCAGGCTGCATTGCTTGTCTGGAAAAGACGCATCAGCATATTTTTTGTTTGTTTGTTTTGCTTTCCCAAACTCGTTCTACGTGTGAAATGCAAAAAAAAACCCAAATCCCTCCAGCAGGGTTATAAGCAGGGCCGGGGGGGTGCAGGAGGGAAGAGGATGACGGGGTGCTCCTGCCCCCCATCACAGGATCGCTGGGTGTAAGGGGGGGGGGGTTCCTCGCCTTGGCCTTGCCCCCCCCCTCCCCCTGCAGATTCGCTAACGGCCCGGCCGCGGTGGCCCATCTGTCACCTCCTGTTTGGCCTGGCGTCCCCTCTCCCAGAGCATCGGCCGTGTTCGTAATACGCTGCGGCAAATGCTCGTCTTCTCGGGCGGACATCTTCCCGCTGCTGCTGGCGGGCTGATGTCCACGGGATGGCCGGGGCTGGCGGCTCCGTCCTTGCCAGGTGGCCGCGCTCGGCCGGGCTGGCTGCACCACCCATCCCGGGTACGGTGCAGAGCAGCGTTTTTAGGGGTGCTGCCCTTTTTTTCGGGGCCCCCACATGCCCAGGCAGGGTGCAAGGAGAGGGGAAGCAGCCGAGCTGCCTCCGTGCCTGGTTAGCTGTCCGGCTGGGGAATTAATGCGAGCCTTTCGGTTCAAATGATCTCGTTAATATTAATTCCCCTCTCCTTGCTGTTCCCCTTTGTGGGCGCCGCAGGGGGAGTGGGTGCTGCCATGTGCCCCTCTGCACCCAGGGGCACCCAAGGGCACCCAGGGACACCCATGGCGCTGCGAGGGGTGTCACTGTCCCCAGCACGGGCTCTGCGAGGTGCCGCGGGGCTCAGCCAGGCTGTGACCCCCAGTTTTCTGGGCTCGTTAGCGGCGATGCTGCTGGAACGTGATGGCGAGGAAGGGCCATGAGCAGCCCCTGTAGATGGTGTGAGTGAGGACAGGGACACACACAGAGTCCGACCCCTTCCCTCCCAGGGTGGCAGTGTGGTGGTGACACTCCCTTTGCCCTATCCCCAGGGTCGATGCCAAGAGCACCGTGGGTGCCTGCGCCGCATCCCTCCGTTTGGGTGTTTTTGGTTGAGGTACCCTTGTGCAGCCGCGGGATGCGGCACAGCAGCGCCCACCCAGGGCTGACACCCGTCCCTCCCTTGGGGACACCTCAGGGACGGCTGGAGCACCGTGGTTTGCCGCGGCTGTTCTCAGATGCCAGGGACAAAGTGATTAGTGTCTCTCGTTAATAACCCTGCAGCGGCCTGAGTCAGCGTTCGGCGTTAGCGCAGAGCTGGCTCGGCTGCCGGGGCCGCAGCGCGGCGCGGGGACGGGTGAGGGAGGCTCGCGATGGGACGGAGGCACCAGGCGCGAACCCCGGCATCACCAGCTGCAACGCTGGCACTGGCGGCGGGGTTTGCCAGGGATGTGGCCCAAAACCTGGGGCAGCGGAGGGGGGATGACAACATCACGGTCATCTTCTTTTACTCCTTCCTGATGGCCATTCCTCTGCCAAGCGCTGCTGAGAGGGCAGGCAGGAGAGAGGAGGGCACAGAGGGTGGTGGCAGGGTCCAAGCAGAGGGACCTGCTCTCCTCCAGGCCCTGATGACCGCAACCATGCCACTCTTCCTTCTGACCGCTCCCTCCAGCCACATGTCGCTCCTGAAGGTATGGAGATCCTCAGCAGGTCCCTGGGGAGCCTGCGCTCCGGCCACGGCAGCCCTGACCATGTCTTTGCCCATCCAGGTACTCCGAAGAGGAGATCCGGCAGAAAGTGGGGACCTTTCGGCAAATGCTGATGGAGAAGGAAGGCGTGCTCACCAGGGAGGACCAGCACGGGCGCCAGATGTAAGTGAGGCAGCTCCGAGTCGGGCCATCTGTGTGTCCTGCCCATCTCTCATGCCAGAGAAGCGCTTCCCAGATTGCCCCCGAGTATCAGTGGGTGGGTGGATGGATTGGTACGGAGGGGGTATATATAGGGATGGTTGGATAGATGGATGGACACAGAGAAGGTATATAGGGTTGGATGGATGGATGATTGGTTGGTTGCATGATTGGTTTGCTGGTTGGTTGGTTAATTTGATGGTTGGTTGATCAGTTGGTTGGAGGCAAGGTTTGCCTCTCTCAGGCAGTATCCTGAGATACTCTGGAGAGGATGGAGGCTATCTTGCACTGGTCTTTTGGAGACCTCAGGGTGCTGTGCAGAGGCCAGCATTGCCATGCTCCTGTCCCGGATGGTGAAAATGAAGTGCAGAAGGTGTTGATGCTTGGCTCACCCCACCAGCCGGTGGCAGAGACCAAGATGCAGGTTTGCTGTGCCTCACCTCTGCCTGCTCCCGCCTCTTTACATCACCTCTCCTGCTCTCCCCGGGGCTGAAATCGCAGCTTCTGCCTCCAGCCAGGCAAGGGCACTGGTTTCCAGTCCTTGCTCTCAACTCCAGTCTCCGGGTGTGAAGCTGGGGTAGCTCAGCTGGCAATGTTTCGGCAGGTTGGCTGCTGTTCTGTAAGGCTAGAAATATTAGTGTTAGCAATAATAATCATTAATAATAGTAATAATAATTTCTATTGCAAGGGGCCCAGGCTGGATAGGCAGGGCTCGAGCCTGCTTCTCACCTGGGTAGACCCGGAGCCTGTGTCTCCATCAGGCTGGTGTGACACCAAGGAGCCCCACGGAAGAAGCTTCTCCAAGGAGCTCCTGCCCTGTGCCTCTGCCTCCTAATCCCTCCTCACGCTGTCTGTTGCCTGGGGGCTGCTTCTGCCCGGGGTGGGGGAGGCCTGGGGCTCAGATTAGGTGTCCAAAGCAGCCCAGCTCCTGCTGGGGATGTGCCACTCGCTCCTCCTGCCCCATGCAGGACTGTCCCCAGCCTCGTGAGGGTCTGCCTTGGCTCGATGATGATTTATCCGCGCGATGCTTAATGGCCCAGGCAGCATGGCTGGCCCGGCGCGCACCATCCATCAGCCTGGAAACCAGGTCACTTGGGACAGGAATAGATGCTGCAGGTTCACTGAATATTAATGCTTCATTAGGGTCAGGAAATAGGGCAACGGGGGAGGCAGGGAAGCCGTGGCAGCAGGGAAACCCTTCCTCCCACCACTCTGCCCGTGTGCCAGGCAGGGAGGGACACAGCTCGGCCGTGCCCAGCCCAGGATGGGGCACACGGCCCTGGGGCAGAACAAAGCATCCGGAGTCCTCCTCCAGGCAGGGAAAACCAAGGCATGGGGAAAACCAACCTGCCCAGGTCACCTGGGTGGCTGAGCATCAAACCGGAGTGTTAACAAGTGGCCTTTGCCCATGGGGGCATGAGTCATCTCCAGGGCATCTTCCTGGGCACGCTTGTTAGGGCTGGCGCGCTAACGAGCACGTAGGGAAGCTGAAGGTGCATTAAGGTTACCCAGGCAGCCCTAGCTGTCACCTTAGCGGGCTTGCTTTTGCAAAACGAAGGGTAATCATTAAAGATTAGCCCAGGGGCTATAAATAATAGTGCTGAGCTGGAAGGAGCAGTCTCAGAGCAAAGGATTGCTCGGGGGAGAGCAAAGCCGGAGGTGCTTGGAGGAGGCTGGTAGGAGCTGGGTCCAAAGGAGATGGCTCTTCAAGCAGCGGGGACCTGAGCTGCCAAAGTCCCTGCCAGAGGATGTCCCAGGTGCGAAAGGTCTGGGCTGGTTGAACAGGCTGGACAAGGGAGTTAAATAAACTTTAATTAAAGAGCTGCAGCCTTTGCAGTGGCTAGGAGAGTATTCGGCGAAACATCTCATGGGCTGGTCCTGCTCCAGCACCTCTCTGGGCATTTACAACGGTCTTTGGCTGCCGGGACTGTGAGCCTGAACCAGCTGGTCTCATTTCAGAGTGGATACGAAAGCTCAGCATCATCTGCAAAACTCCCCAGGGGAAACTGAGGCACCGAGCAGAGCCGTGACCACCTGAGTCCCCGGCTTGCTCTCTGCGCTCTTCCAGCTCCCGTCTCTGTGCCTGCACGGCCCGGTCCCCAAGGAATAACTGCTTGATGGACAGGCTGGTGGGATTGAAAGCAAATGCGAGCGTGTGCCGGGCAGGAAGGGATAATTGGGGCAGCACAAGCCCGTCTTGAGCCGCTGAGCACAGCTAATGGGTGAGATGCTGGCAGCCGGCTCTGGCGTGGAGCACTGCCTGCTCCTGGAGCAGAGAGTCCAACAGGGAATTACCCCTGCTCACTCCTCTCTTTTCCTCTTTTCTCCCCCTTCCCATGGTTGGGTGCGTGGTTGAAAGGCCGTTCCTGCCCTTGGGGCACGGCCAAGGCAGGAGTCGCTTGGAGAGGACCCAGAAAGCCATGGCTGCGGCACAGAAGGGAGCCCGAGATGCACTTGAGCGACCATCCGCAGTCGGGAGGAGGATGCCTCGCTTGTAGTTTAGGTCCAAACCATTTTTAATTGGGTTAAACAGCCCAGGGCCTGCCTGTGGCCAGGGATGCCAACAAGTGCTGCTCTCGGATCTGCCGTCTGGGGCTGGGAGCATCGCTTTGCTCGGCCAGAGGCGCTGGCAGGGCTGCCAAGGAACTGGTGCCGCAGTGGCTGCCCTTCCCCAGCAGCCCTGGCCACACGCCTCCAGGCCAGGGAGGGTGAAGGAGCCCACGTCGGTTTCCGAGGGCAAATCTCCCTTGAGAAGCAGTGTCCAGGCTGGTGTGATGCCGGGCACCCTCCAGGCACCTCCCCATCCGTTACGGTTCCCTCCAGAGCACCTGGATGGCCGCGTCCCTCCCGGGGTGAGATGTCCTACATCCCCCAAGAACAAACAAGAGGCTCCCAGGGTGGGGTTTGATGATGTTCCCTGGGAGTGATGGCAGAGGAGGTCCAGGGAGGTGGGGGACGGCAGGGGGAGGCTGGGCAGGGACTCCTGCGTCCCTCCTGCCTGCCCAGTCCAGCTGCCAGCCCTGGTAGTCAATGGCAACCTCCAACTGGTTTCCATGGCAGCAGGAAAAATTAATGCTGATGAAGTCACTCAGGAGGGAGAGGAGACACTGACGGCTCCAGGCCTGATGTCCCCCCCACCCCATCTCGCCTGGCACGAGGGGGGACATCACCCATCACCTGCCTGAAGCGCCGGTGCTGAGCCGGCGGCGCACTGGGGCGCCGGCCTCAAAGCCCGGATCATCCCAGGCAGCTCCCGCCGGCGGGCGGATAATCCCCTGAATCCCCCAAGCCTCCCGCCAGCTCCTCTCGCCCTAATCCGGCCCCACCGCCTACCTAGGCTGACCCCAGCCCCACGCTCAGCCCTGGCACTTGGGCAGTGCCAAAAGGGGCTCCGAATAATGCTGAGGCTGGAGATGGTGGCCTCAGCCCCGGAGTGTCCCTGTGCCAGCCTGGCAGGGATTTACTGCAGGAACAGGAGGCCCAGGAGGACCCCCGCCACGGGGCTTTGCTGTGTGTGGACCTCAAGTGATGTGACCAAGGTCCCCTGGGGATGCTGTGGCGGAGGGGATGTCCCCCCAGCTCCCGCAGCCACACTGGGGCTACTCCAGGCTTCCCCCGCAGCCACTCCAGTGGGAGATGGGGAATGGGGAGCCCCGAATTAACCCTGCGCTTCCCCCTTTGGCAGCGTGATAGAAAACCACCACGGGACGGATGGGGAGGAGTACGCGGTGGAGTACCCCGATTACGGCGAGGGCTGCCTGCTGCAGTGCGACTGCTCGGCCGAGTGCTACCGTGAGGACAGCGGCCACCGCGAGTATAGGTGCGGCTGGATCCATAGAGAGGATTTGGGGGAGCGGGTGTGCACGGAGGGGGAGGTCTCCCCACCTGCCAGGTCCCCGCTGGGGGACACGGAGGCCAGGAGACCCCTGGGTGGCTGTTCCTTCTCCCCCTGACCCTGTCTGCCATCTCCTCGCAGGCTGAAAAGACGCTCGAGCAGCTCCACCTCTCCTCCGCCCAAGAAGAAAAAGAAAAAGAAATCGGGTCACCGCCGAAGCCGGTGAGTCCCCAGCTGTCCCCGCGCTGTCCCCTCTCCCGGGAGGGCAGCTCTCCTCCTGGCTCACCCCCCCCTTCCCCAGGGCCCAGTGGGGCAAGTCCCCCCCCTTCTTTGGGGAGTAATGCACCCCCAAGAAGTGCAACGCATCTTGCATGCACCGATGGTGCAAGACACACACACACACGTGTGCACACATGCACAGCACCGTGCGACGCACCGCCAGCCCACCCAGCTGCACGCGCTGGTGGGACCTTGCCCAGTCCGTGCCGGGACGGAGCCGGCTGCCGCAGGGCACAGCGCCGGGCGGGATTTGGCTCCCCGGAGGGTCTGGGTCTGCCTACCGGCCGGTCCCCTCCCTGGTTAGCGCTGGCCAGCCGGGCAGGATGCTGTCCCTAATGTCCCTTTCTTCTCTGCCTTCCCCATGGCAGCAAAAAGAGGAAACCCGGCTCGGAGCGCAGGTGAGTGCCCGCCGGGCTGGGTGGGCTGTGGGGTCCCTGCCGGGCGTGCAGGGCCACCGGGCACAGGGTGGCCTCCACCACCCACTGTCCCCCGTCCAAATCCCAGGGGGGAATTGGCCACTCTGTCTCCTGCTGGAGGCTGCAGAGCCCACGAGGTGGCAATGGGACACAGCGGGATTTGGGAGCTCCAGCACCGAAGGCAGTCGGACCCCTTCTGCCAAAAGCCCCGTTCTGTCCCCCACTCTAAATCCCCCCAGGAAATAACTTCCGTGCGATGTTCCTGCATCCCATGGGTGGTCCGGGGGAAGCAGGGTGCCGGGGGGTGGCGGGATGGGGCTCCCCTGGACCATTGGGATGGGAATAGGGGGTCCCTTGCTCCCCCCCTCAAGGGGACCCACTTTCCTCCCCCCAACCCAGCTGCGACAGCTCTTCACCCATCCGCAAGGAGAAGAAAAAGAAGACTGGAAAGAAACACAGACGCGACAGGTAGGATGGGCAGCAGGGGCTGGCTGGGGACACCGGGGCTGGTTGGGGACAGCAGGACAGGTTGGCAGCTGCCCGGGCCCTTGGGCTGGGGTGGGATGGAGGCACGGACAGGGACGGATGCTGATGGCTCTTCATGGGGTCATCACCTCCTCACAGCAGCTGTCACCTGCCCCATCCAACAGCCCATCTCAGCGCCACCCCCGCTGCCCTTGTCCCCGTCCCTTCACTCCCTCTGGCCAGCTCAGCGTGTCTCCTTCAGCTCTGCCTCCTCTTCATCCCTCAGGTCTGAGTCGGGGCCACGGAAGAAGAGAAGACACAGGTGAGAGTGACGGCTGCCACCCCACTGCCACCAGTGCTGGCTGCCGGCTTCCCCCGCCGGGGACACCCTGTCACCCACCCTCCTGCTGTCCCCATCCCCTCTGCCCACGGGGACAGACCCGTTGGGCGCAGTGGGTGCGAGTGCGGGCTGCCATCGCCCGCCGTCTGTCCGTCTGTCCCTCGCCTGGTGAGCGTCCCCGTCACCCCACGGCCAGACGCCGCTGGGCGCCCCCCCATACGGGCACAGGGTCACTCTGGGTGACCGCAGGGTCCCTTACGGCCCTGAATGTCCCCCAGGGGACAAGGGGTGACACCGGGCAGCCATGGCCAGGGCGAACCCCGGCTGTTGCCCTGCTCTGCAGACACCCTCTGCCAGCACTGTTATTTTGGGGTGAAAGAAGTAAAAAAGGCGAAGGGTGCCTGGGCGGGCAGGGGGGCTCAGAGGGGGCTGACACAGGGCAAGGCAAGTGGGGGCTGGCAACGAGCCCGAGCCCTGTGGATGCCGAGCAGAGCCAATCCCCCCCCCCTTCCCACTGCCACCCTGCCTCGCCAACCAGCACATAGCCCCCACGGGCCCCCCGAAGCCAGCCGGGACCCCCACCATGGTTTGAAGCTTGGTGGAGCCCAGCTCCAGGCAGGTCCTCCCCATCGCTCCTCCTGCGGCCTTGGTGGCTCTGGCGGGGGGGGGGGCCGGGGAAGTCCCCCCCAGGTGTTGCCCCCGCTCCCGTCTCCGCAGCCTGTGGCTCTTCCCGCAGGTCCCGAAGCCCCAAGAACAAACGGAAAGAGAAAAACAAAGAGCGCAAGAGGTGAGGGGCCGGGATGGCGGGGGGAGCGGGGCGGTGTGCTCCCCCCTGCATTCCCCCCACCCCGCCACGGCGGCTCAGCCTCGGCCCCCCCCGGCCGCCCTCTCCGCAGGTCCCGCAGCGAGTCCCCGGCCTGGCGCTCGCACCGGCGCAGCTCCTGCAGCTCCCACAGCGCATCGCTCTCCTCAGACGACAGCGGCTCCAAATCCCCCGGCAGGTAAGAGCAGCCTGGGACCCCCACCCCTACTGCCAGCGGCCCCCCCGCCCCCAGCCTCTGTTTTGGGGAGCGGGGAGGCAGGTGACGGAGGTGTTCCCGTGTTGGCGACCCTTGAGGGATGGAGGGCATGGAGATGGGTGGCAGAGGTGTCCCTATGATGGGGACCTTTGGGGATGGAGGGCATGGAGATGGGTGGCAGAGGTGTCCCTGTGATGGGGACCTTTGGGGATGGAGGGTGGGGAGGTGGGTGGCAGAGGTGTCCCTGTGATGGGGACCTTTGGGGATGGAGGGTGGGGAGGTGGGTGGCAGAGGTGTCCCTGTGATGGGGACCTTTGGGGATGGAGGGTGGGGAGGTGGGTGGCAGAGGTGTCCCTGTGATGGGGACCTTTGGGGATGGAGGGCAGGGAGATGGGTGGCAGAGGTGTCCCTGTGATGGGGACCTTTGGGGATGGAGGGCAGGGAGATGGGTGGCAAAGGTGTCCCTATGATGGGGACCTTTGGGGATGGAGGGTGGGGAGGTGGGTGGCAGAGGTGTCCCTGTGATGGGGACCTTTGGGGATGGAGGGCATGGAGATGGGTGGCAAAGGTGTCCCTATGATGGGGACCTTTGGGGATGGAGGGTGGGGAGGCGGGTGGCAGAGGTGTCAGTGGGATGGTGACCCTCAGGGGGATGAAGGGGAGCAGGACGATGCTGCAGCATCTGGAGGGTGTTTGGGAGCATGGTGCCTGGCCAGGGTTTCAATTTTTAACTGAGGAAAGCAGAAAAACGCCGGTTTTCACCCCATTCCTTGCATCGGCAAAGCCTGCCCCGCTGTCTCAGCCCGGCCTCGCGGCCGGCAGCCCTGCCGCAGCCTGGCGAAGGGCGATGGCCGTGCCAGGCTCGGGGCAGGGGGATGCCGGCGGCTCACGGTGCGGTGCCCCGCAGGCTAAGCCCCAAGCGCCGGCAGGATGGCCCCAAGGGCAGCAGCGCCCGCTCCAGCCGCAGCCCGTCCTCCCCCTCGCCCCGCCGCTCGGCCTCGCCGCACCAGAACGGGCACAAGGGCAGCGCCCAGAACGGCCGCCACAGCCACGGCGCCCCGCTCCCGGAGCCCTCGGATGTACGTAGGCTTTTCTTGGATCACCGTTCGCTTCCCTCCCCTCCTCCCTCCGCAGGACCCACCGGTACCCCGGCTCTCCTCTCTCCCCTCCTTCCCCGCTCGCTCGGCTCCCCCCTTCGCCCAGCCGGGGCGCACAGGGGAGATGCGGGGTGCAGGTTGCACCCACCACCACCCCACAGCACCCATCAACCTTCTGCTGGGGTGCACGGGTCTCCCTGGGGGAGCCAACGCATCACCTCGGGGCAGCCACCAGGTCATCCCCCCACCCCCCAAAAGCCACACATCACTCTGCGGATGTCACCCCCCCACACACAACCTGGAGATGGTGGCTTGGTGGGCCCCCCATCACCTGCCGGTGTCACCACCGGGCGCAGCACCTCCCTGGGAGTGGGTTGAGCCCAGACAGCCAAGAAAGGGGTAAAGCTGGAAAATCCTCATTTCCCCGCCAGCCCCAACCCTCCCCGGCCGCCGAGGCGGCAACACCAGTGCTCAGGACCCCAGCACCCAGTCTGGGGACTGGTGTTAGGCCAGGGTAGGGTTTGGAGGGGGTTTGGTGCTGGGTGCTCACGCTTTAGGAGCTCAGGGTCCCCGTGGTGGGTGACACTGGGGCTGAGTGTCCCCGGCTCTGCCTTGGTGCCCCCGGGGGGGGGGTCCTGGTGCAGTCTGGGGGTGGGGGCTGCTCCCACACTGAGTGGGGCAAAGCCCTAACCCAGCGTGACCAGGAGGCCAGCCCCAGTTTAACCAGTGCCGGCGTGGTGAGGAGCCCGCTTTGGCTAGCAGCGGGCTGGAGGCAGGGCTGAGCGAAGGCAGCGTGCTGGGGGACCCCACTAACGGGGGGCACACAGGTCCCCGCTCCCCCCCCCCCCCAGGGGGCTTTATTCCCACAGGCGAGGCGCTGCGGGGACGCTGCGGGGCTGGCAGCACCCAACGCTGACAACCCCAACGCCTGCGGGGCCGGGGGCACCCTGGAAAATGGGGCCAGGAGCCCCCCCCCTCTCCATATTCACGTCCCCTTCACCCTCCCCAGTTCCCCATCCCCATCCCAGCACACCCCCCCCCCCCCCCCCCCCAGCAGCACCCAGCACCCTGCCCGCCTCTCGGGGCACTTCTCTGCTTTCTTCTTTCCTGTGGTTTCAGCTGGGGCTTGTTCGGGGGGGGGTTTCGGGTGCCGAGGAGCCACCCGTCACCCACCCAGGCGCCCGGCTCGCCCCGCTCTCCCCCTGCCCACCACCCCGAGCACCCAGCATCGCCCCGGCCGCCGAGCTCCCTTGGCTCCCCGGCACCAGCGGGACTTTTCTCCGACAACTTTCTCTCTCTTTTTCTCTTCTCTCTCTTTCTTTCTCTCTCTGGTTTCTATTTTTTTTTTTTTTTTCTTTTTAATCCCATCTGTGTTTTTCTTTAGCCTCCCATTTGAAAAAAACCCAAACGGTAATATACACTTCCATTTCTTGCTCAGCAGAAGCAGGGACAAGGGGGAGGGAAGGGCAATGAAACGTGCTTTTTTTCCCGCCCCCTTGTTTTAGTTTCCTTTCTCATGATTTCTTTTCTTTTCCCTTGTGATGTACAGAAATGCAAACAATATATATCTCTCTTATTTCCCCCCCCCCCCGTCGTCGTTGTGTTGTTCTAGAATTTTTTGCTTTTGTGTGTGTTAATGTGGAGAAGAAAAAAAAAAAAAAAGGCAGATGTGTTTTCTAAATATTTACGACCGCTGAACATTGTATTTCCATTTTCTATATTTTGAACGAGGAATTTAAAAGGGAAGAGAACCGAGCAGCTCTATACTGCAAAGGTAGCAGGCTCGCTTCGATGCCGCGGAGCGAATCGCCAGTTGCCCCCTTGAATTGGCTCCTGCCCCGTTGCCTCGGCTGGTGGCCGGATCCCGCTGTCGTGGGGGTGGTTTTCCTCCACGGCTGCAGGATGAGGCCGTTGGGTGCTGGGTTATCCCCCACCCCACCCCAAGCCGAGCACCGTCCTGCACCCAGACACACGCATCCTGCATCCCGGCAGGATGGGTGCTGAGCATCCTCGGTACCCGGCTCCCCTCCAGCCTCCCGCAGACCCCCCAAAATCTCCGGATTCCTCCCATTTTCTGGGTGAGCCGTACCCCCCCCCCCCTCCAGCAACCCCCCGCCAGCCACCGGGAGGAAGGGGTGCCCCGGGGCGCTGCGTGGTGTTGCCTTCCCTTTTAAATACCCGGTCCCATCTCCATCCATCCCTGCTGCCTTCCCCAGCCTTCCTCCCGGGTCTCTCCTCCTCCTCCTCCTCCTCGCCCACACGCACCCTCCGGCCCCTTTTTCTCCCCGGTTTTCTTTGGGCCGACACACCCCAACAACCTTCACCGTGTCCCACCTCCATCCATCGCCTTCCCTGCATGTTATCCGGGATTTTGCCATGTTATATAGCGACTTTTTAAGAGCGAAACGCAGCCGGGTTACAGACACCAGCCAGCACCACCCTCCCCTCCCCGTGGCCACCCCGCTTGGTGGCTGGCCACGACCTTTCCACTTAAAAAGAGAAAAAATTAAAAAAAAAAAAAAAAAATTAAGCTAACGAGACCAACTTTTAAAATAATTTCAAAAAAAAAAAAAAAGAAATCTAAGCAAAACAAACGGGATTAGCCGAGGGGTCTGGATCGCCGTACTAAAGAGTCCTTGTCTTTTTCCCATTCTGCCCTCCAAATGTGGAGATTATTGTTTTCTTTTTTTATTATCGCATTCCTGTCACTGCCAATTGCAAAGGTAGGTATTTTGTCCACCTCTGCACGTTCACTTCTGCAGATGAGCCTGTTGAAAAGCACCGTAGCTTGATTTAATGTTATTTTCTCTTTCTTTCTGACTTTCTTTCTCTTTCTTTCTTGCTCTTCTTCTCTGTCTCTCTTTCATTTTGTCTCTTTTTGGTGGCTATTTATAATTTTTTTTTTTTATTTGTATGGTTTTCCCCAGTTAGCTGCAAAGCCATGCTCTTCTCTTACGTTCTTTATTTATATATATATATATTTTTTTTTTTTTGCCCTGTCCACGTAATATTTTTTTCTTTCTTCCCCCCTTTTTCTCTTCCCCGTCTCCTCGTGCCGTCGGTAGAATGCATTTCTGTGTCTTTCAGCCCTCCGACTTTGTGTTCGTTTCCATCCAGGGACCGAGCACGGCTGCTCCCTTTCAGTCTCCCATTAGGGGCCGGGTAACGAAGGCAAACACAATTAGGGAGAAATAGGGGCCAGAGCCCACGGGGGTGGGGGGAGCAGCAGCAGCTCCTGGGCACAGGGGGTTTCGGGGTGGGTGGAAAGGGCAAGAAATGAGAAACTGGGGGAGATGTGTGGGTTTAGCCCCTCCTCGGACCATGACAGGAAGAAAAAAAAAAAAAGAACAAAACCCCAATCCGGGGAAAATATTGGGGGGCTGCGATGGGGAAAGGTTGAAATCTGCCTGCGTGGAGAGAGGCAGATCCAGGGCATCGCGGTCCCCGCGGGGCAGGGGACGGTGTCCCAGCTCCGCCTGTCCCATCCCTGCAAAGCCCCAGAGCCTTTTCCCTTTCGGGCCGGGCCTTTGGCCGGTTGGATTTATTTGGGATGCTTTTCCTTTTGTTGCCTTCCTGCACGCCTGGGCAGGAGACCCCTCCGCCCCCCACCCCAGGGGTTGGGTGGGAATGCCGCATCCCGAGCCGGCGGCGCGGCCAGCCGGCACCGAATTGCCCCCCTGGGAAAGAGGAGACCCCTCTCTTTCTCTCTTCTTCTTCTTCCTCTTCTTCTTCATCTTCTCTGCTTTGATTTTTTTGCCCTGCCTGGACGCTGGCTCAGCTGAACCCCCATTCCGGGGCTGCTGCATCCCCTTGGTCGGGGGTCCGTGTCCCCCCAGCGCGGGTCGGGCAGCTGTGCCATGGGCAGAGCGGGCTGTCACCGCCAGCCTCCCCCCTCGCTGGAGCGATTGCCGCAGCAGCAGATTGTTGAAAAAAAAAACCCCAACAACCCACCACCAAATCCCCCCGCCCCCATGTTTTGGCTCCAGCAGGCCGGTGTGTGGCCGGAGGGGTTGGCTCACCCGTGGGGACACGGAGGCGATGGGGGACATGCCACCGGTGGGGCGCGGGGCAGCTTGTGCGCCCCCCTCCCGCCTTGGGATGCTCGGGGACGCAGTGGCTTTGGGTCCCTTTTGCAGCATCTTCGTGGCTCCCGCCCCGGCACCTTGCCCGCTTCTCTTTTGGGGAAGAAAAGTGGCATTTAGGAGAGAAAACCGCATCCTTGAGGATGAACCAACCGGGTGTGTTTGGGGCAAGGGGCCGGTGGGGAGTTGGGGTCACCGGCCCCCAGCTTAGCCCCGAGCGCAGTGACACCATCCCAGCACCACCCCAATCCCCCCGAACCCCCTTAGATCCCCTCAGCCGGGCTCAGCGCCGCCCCGCGCAGGATTTACCCCTCCAGGGATACTCAGGAACCCGGCGCCGGGCTGCGATCGGGAGAAGGAGACCCCCCCAAAACCCCCCTCCAGCCGGGGTTTGCCGTCTCAGTCGGGGCCAGTGGTGCAGGAACCCTTTCCACCCCATCTTTTTGGATCTAGTGGTGTTTGCAAAGATGGGGGGGGGGGGAAAATCCCAGGCAGCGGCTGCAGCTTGGAGGAGCTCAGATATTTGGGAGCCGCTGCGTGCTGGACCCCAGGGCCGGGCAAACCCCCCCCCAGCTCTCAGCAAGAGCCCGGCATGGGGCCCCGGCCGCGGCGGTGGCCCAGGGTTCCCCCCCACCTCCGTAGGAGAAGTGAGTTGGTTTGTTTTATTTCTCCTCTCTCTGGCTCTCTGTCTCTGTCTCTCCTCCTTCTCTCGCTCTTTCTTTCTCTCTTGCATTTTTGTGAATCTAATGATGCACTTATATTGCCCCGCTTTTCCCTTCTCTTCATACCTTACCTACTAAAGGAGGAAATGCCACTTTTTTGGTAAGTGGATGTTAACCAAGAGGGACTTAAAAAAAAAAAAAAAAAAAGCATATAATGGAAAAAAAAAAAAAAAAAAAAAAGGAAGCAGAAAGCAAAGTCTGTGTTGAGTGCTGATGAGGACTTAGCAGTTCCCTGCAGAGTCACAGCTAACGGCTCAATGCGTGTCCCAGGAAGAGCTCAGAGACATACGTTTATCTCAGTAACGAGGACATTTGTGAAGTTTTGCTTTGTTGTTTTGGTTTGTTTTGTTGTTTTGTTTGTTTTGGGGTTTTTTTTGTGTGGTTTTTTTTTTTGTTTTGTTTTGTTTGTTTGATTTGATTTGATTTGATTTGGATGGTTTTTCTTCTTTTCTTTTTTGGTTTCTTTTTTGCCTTCTCGCCCCTGGCCCCCCCACCCCCTGCCTTGCCCTCCATTGTCGCTCTGTGCCGTCCTCCTCGTTTCTTGATTTGTTTGAAGCCGAAAGCCGTACGATCTATAAAAACTACACATATCTGAACATATATCTCTCTCTATATGTGCATGCCTCTGTGTGAGCAGACCCCCCCCATCACCTTTGGTTTGACCCTTTCCCCTCGGCTCAGTCTGATTTACTCTCCCCCACCTCCCCACCTTCCCTCCTCTCATCTTTTCTTTTTTTCCCCCCCATTTTCCTCCCTTCGTTTGGGTTTTACCCCCCCCCTTTTCCCTTCCCCTTTCTTGGTCAGGGTGGGTGGGCACTGGGGTTTGCTTTATCCCCGCTCCAGGTGGGATTTTTTTTTTTGGGGGGTGGTGGTGGTGTTTCTTTCCCTTCGAGCTCTCCCTCCCTGACGACTTGGGGGTTTCTTGGATTTATTTCTTCTCTTTTTTCTTTTTTTTTTTGCTCCTGTCCCACCCCTTCCTTTGGGGTTTCGTTTTTGTTTTTTTGTTTTTTTTTTTTTTTTTTTTTTTTTTTTTTTTTTTAAATTTTCTTTGAATTATTTTTTTTTGGCGTTTTGCATGCGGAGGTTTGCATGACCCACGTTGTTGAGGGCGAGAGGAAGGTGCAGGGTAGCGTCTGTGTAGCCTGCCTTATGCGATGTGCGTTGACGTTGTGAACTGCGCCCCCGGCCCGGTGCCCCCCGTTAAAATCCCCTTTCTCCTTCTTTCTTCTCTTCTTCCCCCCTCCTCACCTCCCCCCCCTCCCCGACTCCACCTTTCCCCCCTTCTCTCTCTCTCTCTCTCCCCCCTTGCCAGAGGCCGGCCTCGGCGTCCCCCTCTCCGCGGGTTCACGGCAGGACGGACCCTCCGTCCCCCCGCGCCCGGGGGGGCCGACACGGTGCCCGCAGCCCCCGGTCGCCAACGCCGGAGCGGGCCAAGCACGGCCACCGGCATCGCTCCCGCAGCTCCTCGCCGCCACCTCGCCACCGTGGCCAGAGCAAGGGACGGCCACCGGCCCCTCGGGAGCCCCCACCGCCACCGCTCAGCCCCGCCGGCTACAGCAGCGACTCGGAGGGCTCGGCGGGCTCCCACCCCTACCACCCACCGCTCGGCCCCGAGAGGAACCACGGCGCCCACGCCAAGAAGTAAGGGGGTCCCCGGGGGGTGGGGTCATGCCATCCCTGCCAGGACATGGGAGCCGGTTTCCGATATTTGGGGTACAGCCCCACGCGGGCACCCCGGTTCCATCCGGGCAAAGCTTTGGGGTTGAGCTGGGGACCAGCGTGGGGTTGGGATGCTCAAGGGATGGGGACGGGGAAGGGAAAGGGGATGGGGATGAGGATGGGGATGGGGATGGTTATGGGGTTGGGGACAGGGATGGGGATGAGGATGAGGACAGGGATGGGGATGGTTATGGGGTTGGGGGCAGGGATGGGGAAGGGAAAGGGGAATGGGGATGGGGATAGGGAAGAACCACAGTGGGGCAATGCCAGCACGCTGCAGGAAGGGTCATCCCTACAAGGGATTATCCCAGCGCGAAGGGCAGCGCCTGGATGGCTGTGCGGGATTACGGGGTGCAGGATCCCAAGCTGGTGAGGGCCCCATGCTTTATATGCATGCCCAGCCAAAAATTGAGGTGGTGTAGGTGCATCTGCTGCTCCCCCACGGGAACCTGGGGTGCCCGGCTCCCGCAGGGACGCCCTGCCGGCCACAGCGGGTGGGATGCGAGGAGGTGCTGGGGTCTGCCTTCACAGGGTGAAGGAGAGGCACCACCGGGGCCGGCCCAACAGCAGCTCGGAGTCGTCGGCCAAGCATTCCCGGCACGCTTCGGAGCGGAGGAAGAGCCCGTCGCCCAGCCCCGGCCAGCGCAGCAGCTCCTGGAGCTCCAGCGGTTCCCTCTCCAAGTCCCGCTCCCGTTCCCGGGAGAAGAGAGCAGGACGCAGCCGCTCCCGCTCACCCTCGCCGAAAAAACCTGCCAGCAGGTCAGCCCCCAGGGGGACTTTGGCATGGGGGACACGGGTACCAACCGTGGGCTCAGAGAGCATCCGTGGCTCAGGGTGGTCCCGGCTCCCCTGGGGCTCGAGGAGGGAGTTACAGGTCATTGCTGGCCCTGGTGACACTGGAGACATCAGCCCCAGTTTGGGTCACCCCTGTGTGGAGGTGCTGTGCATGGGCTGTCCCTGCATCCCACCCCAGGACCCCAGCCCGCACCCCTGACGCTCCTCCTCCTCCTCGTGCTGTAGAGAGAAGGACAATGAGCCCCGAACACGCCACGGTGACCCCGATCCCGCCCGTGCCCGGCGCCGCTCCAGGAGCTACTCCCCCATCAGGAAGAGGAGACGTGACTCCCCAAGCTTCATGGAGCCCAGGAGGATCACGAGGTGGGTCCTGGCACGCGACGAAGCCTCTGCCGTGGCAGCTGGCACGGCCCAGGACTAAGGTCTGCCACCAGCCAGCCCGAAGGATGCGTGGGGTGGGTGGATGGATGGGTGGATAGGTGAATGGATGGACAGACATACGGATGGATGGATGGATGGATGAATAGGTGGATAGGTGAATGGATGGACAGACATACAGATGGATGGATGGATGGATGGATGGATGGATGAATAGGTGGATAGGTGAATGGATGGACAGACATACAGATGGATGGATGCATGGATGGATGGATGGATGAATAGGTGGATAGGTGAATGGATGGACAGACATACGGATGGATGGATGGATGGATGAATAGGTGGATAGGTGAATGGATGGACAGACATACGGATGGATGGATGGATGGATGGATGGATGGATGGATGAATAGGTGGATAGGTGAATGGATGGACAGACATACGGATGGATGGATGGATGGATGAATGAATAGGTGAATGGATGGACAGACATACGGATGGATGGATGGATGGATGGATGGATGGACAAATGGGTGAGCAGCTGTGCGGAGGGATAGCTAACCCTGAGGATGACCAGCTGGGTGGCTCAGCTGGCCCAGGCAGACGGATAACCAGTCTGCCTCCGATATTACAACCTTCTGACCTGTTCCCATTTTGAGGCACGAAAATAGGAATTCATTTTAATCTGCATGCGCATATTCCAGCAAGATGTACGGCCGCAGGCGTGTCTCTCCCCTGCCTTCCAAAAGCCGGTTTCTCCTCCTTGAGATCCTATTCACTCAGGATCCTGGGCTGTAAGACAGGCAATATTTAGTGCCAGACGAAACACTGTGTGCATATATAGTACCTTGTTAGCATGCAGCGCTGGCGGCGGTACCGGTGGCAAGCTGAGATTACCTCGTTCCTGACCTATTTGTCTCTCCTGCTATCAGCTGGGAGATCGGGGCCGTGGGGTGGAGGGGATGGGTTTTCAGAAATCAGCTCTGGCTCGCTGTGGGAGGGTTTGAGGTTGTAAGGAGGGAGGACAGGAGAAATACTGCTCAGCCGCCGGGTTAGAGCTCCCCGCAGCCCTCCCCGATGGATGCCCTGTACAGAACATGGGCTGGGAAAACCGCTCCCAGCTCAGAGGAAGGTTTTCCAGCCTGGGTAGCACCGGCTGGTTTTGCATCCCTCCCGTTCCATCCCCGAGATGGGTTTTGCCGGGATGTCCCCAGGAAGGTGGCAGGGCTCGGCTGGAGGACACAACCTGCGGTCCCTGCGGGGACTGTTCCCCCCCATCCCTGTCACCCATCCCTAGGACGGATGGGGCCCGACAGACCCAGCTCTACTTGGGGTTCAGGAGGAGCAGAGCCGTTTCTGCGATGCTTGGAGGATGCTGCGGGGAGGGGGCAGCCAGGGGAACACCCCCCAGCCCCCCTCGCCTTCCCCGTAGCCCGGCCAGAAGCCCCCAGAGCTTTTCCTTGCCCTCCCGCCCTGTCCTTGGTCCCCCATCACCTCCTGCCACCCCGGGGTCCGGCACCGTGTGGTCCTGCCTCAGTGATGCCAACTTCTCCTTTTCCATTTCATCCCAAGGTCCCTCTCGGAGAGCATCGCCGCCAGCCTGGCTCCCAGGGTAACCTCCCCCCTTCCTCCTCCTCTTCTTCCTCCCGGACCCCTCTGTGTCATCTCCGGGCCGTGCCTGTGTCTCTCTTCAGTCCCACTAACACCGGGCCGGGAGAAGGGGGCAAGGGGCCGGCTCCCGCACCGGCTCCAGACATCGCTGCCCCCTCCGTGTCCCCCCGTCCCCACTGCCCCTGTGCTCCCCACGTCCCTCCTCATCCTCAGGCGCCGGCGGGCCGCAGCTCGCCTCCCGCTAATCCTCAACGTCTCTTTTTCAGCAGCTTTCACTCTTTGGTGTCTGGGAAACACAAAGGCCACATTAACCTGCTCACTTTCTGCCCTCGCCGCTGCCTAATCCAGGACTAACACCCCGGGGGGGGGGGGGGACGGGGGGGGGGCGCTGGGGAGGAGGAAGGGGATGGAGGCCGGGGTGAGGTGAGGGGGTGGTGATGCTGAGCGGCCGCCATCCTGACACCCCGCAGCCGGTCTGAGCCCGGCTACGCTGCGGGGATGCTCGGCCGTGTCAGTGCCGGACACCCCCCCCCCCGACTCCCCGAGCTGCCACCGGGGGGGGGGCCTGACTCAGTTTCCCTTTTCCATTCATTCGCAGCGCTCGCAAGCGTCCCATCCCCTACTACCGCCCCAGCCCTTCGTCCTCCAGCTCGCTGAGCACCTACTCCTACAGCCGCAGCCGCAGCCGCAGCTACGACAGCTACAGCACCAGCCGCAGCCGCAGCCGGACTCGCAGCCCCCCCAGCCGCTCCCGCAGCCCCAGCCGCAGCCCCAGCTACAACAGCCGCAGCAGCTCAGAGAGCGCCGGCTTCTGAGACACCACCACCACCACCCCCCCCACAAAGCACCCAGCCACAGCCCCCACCATCCCGGCTGTGCCCCCCCCCCCCCCCCCTCCGCCAATGCCACCTGCGCCCCCCCAGGAGGGATGGGGACCACCGGGGAGGTGGAAAAGAGCCGGGGGCTGCTAAGGATGGACCTGGCGGCGGGGGAAAGCGGGGGCTGAAAACTCAAATGGGTTCTTGCGTCGCCCTAGGAAGGGGTGATTTCTGCCCCCCCCACACCCCGGGGTGTTTTGGGGGTTGGGGTGGGGTAGGGGGAGGATATCTTCTTATTTCTGGGAGCACTGGGGGGGGGTGGGGGTGGGATGAGGTGGGTGAGCACAGAGCGAGGGAACAAATTGCTCGGCAGAGACCTTGGGGTGAGCAGTAAGGGGGGTGGCTGGGGACCTCCCCGGGAGCCATCCGTGCTTTTTTTGGGTTGGTTTGACTTTTTTTAGCACAAGCGTATCCTTTGGGAGGGGGGCAGAGGAGGGGGCATCTTCATCCCAGGCTCGGCTGGAGGGAGTGAGGACAGCCAGCCGTGAGCCCCGGCTTTCCCCCGGCAGAGGCGTCACCGTGTCCCCACGGTGTGCCGGGGGACAGGGGCATCGTGAACCATTTTTCTCCCCCCCCTCTGCCCCCAGACCCAAGCACACGCCGAGCCATGGATGAACAAAACCTGGCACACAGTGGCACCCCCCCCCCCCCCAAGTCTCTTCTGGAGAGGGGATGTCCGGGGGGGGCCACCCCTGCGGGTTAACGCTGCTCGTCACAGCTTGGCCCTGGCACCCATACATCTCACCCAATTTTGGGGGGGGACCAAGCCATCTCCTCCCCCGACCCCAGGAGGATGGAGCTGTGGGGCTGAGGGCTGGCCTGAGGATTTTCCACCCCCCGGGGCTGCATCCAGCCATCCTCCGGCTTCAGCATGTCGTCCCCCACCTTTGGGCTCGCAGCCCCTGGCCACCTCCTGCTCTGGGGACGAGTGGTGGCTTTTTAAACTTAATTACAGAGAGAGAGAGGCAGGAGGGTCCCGGGCTTTGCCGGCAGCCCCGCTTTTGCAGGACTTTGCTGATTATCCAAAAAAAAAAACCCAACAAAACACCACCCCCCAGGCACCGAGAATGGTCCTGTCCCCCCCTCCAAGGGCTGTTGGTGTTTAATCCTCGCGGGTCCCGTGTTTTCCGGCCGGCTGGAGCAGGACGATGGGGATGAGCCTCCCTGGGTGGGAGAGCAGCTGCCCGGATTAACCCGCTGCCCCCGGATGAAAAGCCGGGCTTTGGCAGTCCCGCTTGACACTGGTTTCCAGCCAGCTGGGATCGGGTGGTGGTGGTGGGGTTCCTTTGGTCTCCAGCTCGGCTGGTAATGCGACGGCCTCGTTAGCCGGCGGCCTGATGAACCGGAGGTCCCGGGAGAGCAGAGATGTGAGCGGAGGGGCACTCCAGGGTCATCTCCCAAACCTGGCACGTCGCAGAACCAGGCTCAGCCACGAGCTGAGGATTCACCGGCCCTTGGAGAAACATCTCCAGGAGCTGGACCGTGCCGGGTGCCAGCCCCTGGGTATCCCACCCCCCTCGCCCCCGCTCCGCTGGCACAGCCACCGGTGGCCCTCTGCGCTGCTCGGACAAGCAGAGTTATTAGAAACGGGGTGAACAGGTAAGGAGGGGACAGGCTGGTGGCTCTCCATGGCTCAGCTTGTCCCCACATGCCAGCCCTGGGCAGGGCCGCAGCTCTGGATGTGACCGTGGCGGTTGGAGGAGATGATTGAGTCCTGCTCCCCCCAAGCCTGGGGAGATGAAGGGCATGAGTGCCCAGCATCCCTACGAACTCCTGAGCCACACGCTCCAAAAACCATCCCACCTCTCTCCAGCCGCTGCCGCAGCAGCCCCCCGGACACCCCAGTGCCCCCGTCCCCCGATCACCCCACGGGGAAGCTCAGACTGGCTGTGGGAGCCCCAAAACCCTGCAGGGAGGGTGTGTGTGTGGGGGGGATGTCCCTGAAAACATCTGAATTCAAGCCACTGGTGGGGGGTTATTTTGCCAGTGGCCACAGCCCCCAGCCCTGCAGCCCCCTCCCTCCCCCCAATAGCCGTGGCTCCCAAAAGCCCAAGACTCGACTGCAGCGCCGGCGCGGACAAGCCAGCACATCAGGGAAAATTTCCAGTCTTCCTCTTTTACAGTCTCTGTCTCCTGCCGCGGAGGGAGCTAACTGGAACAAATACTCTGTAGAAATACTTCAGTATTTTCCTCTCGCGCGTGCGCTCTCTCTTTTTTTTTTTTTTTCTGGGTTGTGAGTACAGCTGTAGATTCAGTGAGCTGGTTCAATTATAATAAAATATACAGTATATATTGTAAATGACTCTGCTGGGCACGGAGAGGTTTCTTCACAGCGGGGCAGCACGACCGGGTTAACCTGCTCCCTCTGTGCAGGCGTAGTCTTGTCCAGCTCCTCATGGACCTATCCTCCTCTCCTCCCCTCCCCTGCCCTCTGTCTCCAGCCACCCGTGGCTCGCTCTTCCCCGGTGCATCGGCCTCTGGCTCCACGCAGAGCAGCGCTGGGCACCAGTTGTGTGTCTGATCCCCCAGAGCATCCTGCTCTGGGTGAGGGGAAACCCTCTGGGGAAGCCCTGCTGCTGGGGGAGAAGTCTCCCCTTGCATGCTTCCCATCTCCCTGCAGCGCTCCTGGCTCCCTGCATCCTTCCCGGCATCCCTCCCATTTGCCTGCAACCCTCCCATCCAGATCATCCCTCCCTGCATCCCTCCCATTGCTCCCTACATCCCTCCCAGCATCCCTTGCATCTCTCCCTGCATCCCTCCCTGCATCCTTCTCTGCGTCTGTCCCTGCATCCCTCCCGTCCCTCCCTGCATCCCTCCCATCCCCCTGCATCCCTCCCTGCATCCTTTCCTGCATCCTTCCCATCCCCCTGCATCCCTCCCTGCATCCCTCCCTGCATCCCTCCCATCCCCCTGCATCCCTCCCTGCATCCTTTCCTGCATCCCTCCCATCCCCCTGCATCCCTCCCTGCATCCCTCCCTGCATCCTTCCCATCCCCCTGCATCCCTCCCTGCATCCTTTCCTGCATCCCTCCCATCCCCCCCCTGCATCCCTCCCTGCATCCTTTCCTGCATCCCTCCCATCCCTCCCTGCATCC
The DNA here is from genome assembly GCA_017639485.1 of Pluvialis apricaria. Lineage (NCBI taxonomy): Eukaryota > Metazoa > Chordata > Aves > Charadriiformes > Charadriidae > Pluvialis > Pluvialis apricaria. Next base: position 7,925,930 of record CM030024.1, read on the forward strand.
CTCCCATCCCCCTGCATCCCTCCCTGCATCCTTTCCTGCATCCCTCCCTGCATCCTTTCCTGCATCCCTCCCATCCCCCCCCTGCATCCCCCCCTGCATCCCTCCCTGCATCCTTTCCTGCATCCCTCCCATCCCTCCCTGCATCCCTCCCATCCCCCTGCATCCCTCCCTGCATCCTTTCCTGCATCCCTCCCTGCATCCTTTCCTGCATCCCTCCCATCCCCCCCTGCATCCCTCCCTCCCATCCCTCCCTGCATCCCTCCCATCCCCCTGCATCCCTCCCTGCATCCTTTCCTGCATCCCTCCCTGCATCCTTTCCTGCATCCCTCCCATCCCCCTGCATCCCTCCCTGCATCCCTCCCTGCATCCTTCCCATCCCCCTGCATCCCTCCCTGCATCCTTTCCTGCATCCCTCCCATCCCCCTGCATCCCTCCCTGCATCCCTCCCTGCATCCTTCCCATCCCCCTGCATCCCTCCCTGCATCCTTTCCTGCATCCCTCCCATCCCTCCCTGCATCCCTCCCTGCATCCCTCCCTGCATCCTTCTCTACATCCCTCCCTGCATCCCTCCCATACCCCTCTGCCTCCCTCCCATCCCCCTGCATCCTTTCCTGCATCTCTCCCCTCCCTCCCCGCATCCCTCCCATCCCCTCACCTCCGCAGCCCCTGCAGCACCTCGGCCCCTCCCCCTTGCCCCCCAGCCCCAGCCCCCGCAGGATGCGGCCCCGCACGCCTCAGCGGCCTTCAGCCCTTTCCCCCCCGCGCCGCTGCAGAAATTGCTGTGTGCTCTGCCCCAGACCGAGGGGTTTGGCAGGGGCCGGAGGGGTGCTCTGGCACCCACTGCAGCCGCGGGTGGAGGGGGACACCCCCCAGATCTCCTGCTGCGGCATTCCTTGCCCCCCCCCACCCCTTATTGTGTCCCCGTCTGTGCCCCGCACGCCATGGGGAGGGCTCCCCAGGGTGACACATCCCTGCACTGAGCGGGTCAGGTCTCAGCTCCCGCCCATCCCCTGGCGCTGGTGACACGCTTCTGCGCAGCAAAGCACCCAGAGCTCAGCCACGGCAGGCACATCCTTCTGTCCCCCCCAAAAAACTGCCTGGTCCCACTCCACAGGGCTGGGGGGGGACAGGGGGACGGGGCAGAGGTGGTGGCGTCCCAGGGGCTGCCAGGCTCAGCTGGGAAAACCGCCCTTCCCCCGGGATCGGGGGCCTGGAGCCTGGCCCCAAATGGGAATCCCTTCCCGGGTGCCAGGAGGGTGTCACTGCAGAGACATCTTTGGACGTGAGGGCAAAGGACATGAGGGAAGGAGCCATCTCCCCTGCCCCAAGAGGGTGCTGCCCCCTCCAGCCCCCCCGACCCCGTCAGCTCCATCGGCCCCCATCAGCCCCCATGAGGTCCCACCAGCCCCCATCAGCCTCCCAGTAAGACCCATCACCCCCACCAGTCCCCATCAAGCCCTACAGGTCCCACTGTCCCCGCCATGAGCTCCATCATCCCCCATGATGTCCCACCAGACCCCATCAGCCTCCATTGCCTCCCAGTAAGACCCATCACCCCCTACCAGTCCCCATCAAGCCCTACTGGTCCCATTGTCCCCCCCATGAGCCCCATCAGCCCTGTGGGCTCCAGGGACGCCCACCCCCCGGGGCTGGAGCAGCCTCACCCCAATTGGTGCTGGGGGGGGGTTCCCCACCACGGTTTCGAGCCCCAGGGCCACAGAGGTGCTGAGGGACCGGAGGGCTCCAGAAGCTTCTGGCTGGTGGGTGACGCAGCGGACACGGGGCCACGCACGGGCTCCTCCACTGACTCATCCCCCCCCCTCCTCCTCGAGGCGCTGGCCCAGCCCCAGCCCCCTCCCCACGCCGTCCCGCATCCCTGGGATGGTTTTACGGGCAAGAAATGCAGGCAGGCGGAGGAGGAGGGGGGGTGAGACTGGGAGCTGCTCCAAGGGCCATCCATCACTCCCAACCAGGCAAACCTCCCGCGGCGAGAGGCAGATGGACATTTCCCTGGTGGGGGGGGGGGCACACACGCAGGGGGGCTGCCAGCCCCATTCCCGTGCCGCCCACCCTCAATGCGGCTGCGCGCGGCCGCCCCAGCCCCGGGAAAGTTTCTCGTCCCTTCCCCGGGCCCTGCCGCAATTTCCATTAATAGCCAGCTGAGCCGCCCGGGCTAAAAATAACCACCGGCCCTCTTCATAAGTGGCCGGCGGCCGCCCCCCCCGGCAGCCCCCGCGCACCATGGCCGAGCGCCGCGTCCCCTTCACCTTCCTGCGCAGCCCCAGCTGGGACCCCTTCCGCGACTGGTACCATGGCAGCCGCCTCTTCGACCAGTCCTTCGGGATGCCCCATATCCCCGAGGATTGGTACAAGTGGCCGAGCGGCAGCGCTTGGCCGGGATATTTCCGTCTGCTGCCCCGGGAGAGCGCGTTGGTGCCGGCCCCCGGCTCACCCTACGGGCAGGCGCTGAGCCGGCAGCTCAGCAGCGGCATCTCCGAGATCCGCCAGACCGCCGACAGCTGGAAGGTCACCTTGGACGTCAACCACTTCGCCCCCGAGGAGCTGGTGGTCAAGACCAAGGATAATATCGTGGAGATAACCGGTGGGTGCTGGGGATGGGGGTGCATGGGGTTCCCCCCTCCCCTCCTACCCAGGTGCCGGGCTGGGACAGCGCTTGCGGGGGGGGAAAAAGGGTGGAAAGACAAAGAAGAGCGGAATAAATGATGGGAAGCGAGGGGAGGGAGAGCAAAAGGAGGAGATGGAGGGGACAGGAGGAGATGGAGAGGAGGAGGAGAGGAGAGGAGAGGAGAGGAGAGGAGAGGAGAGGAGAGGAGAGGAGAGGAGAGGAGAGGAGAGGAGAGGAGAGGAGAGGAGAGGAGAGGAGAGGAAAAAGGGGGGAGAAAGGGAAAATCAAGGCAAAGAGGAAGGCCCAGCATTACAAGCTTGGTCTTGGGGTGCGTTCACGCTGCAGGGGTTGCACAGGGGGCAGAGAACCCCCCCAGCCCCATATATTGACCCCTCGCTGCTGTCCCAGCCAGGACATAGGGGAGGACACACACACCCCCAGCTGGGAGCCATAGAGGGACTTGGGGGGGTGACAGTGGAGTGTCGTAAACCCTGCAGCCCCCCGTGCTCCCCCGCAGCCCCCGTGCTCCCCCGCAGCGCCCTGGGCAGCTCAGCCAGGGACACCGTGACGAAGCCCAGACCCCCATGGCGTGAGGCCCGCAGCGTGCTTTGTGCCCGGCAAGGGGGGTCCGTACAGGGTGGGGGCAACTCCCCAGCCGGTGGGATTTGGGGGTGCAGCCCCAGGGAGAGGGTGGGGGCTCAGTCTCCAGCCCCACCAGGCTGGGAAGCCAAAATGAGGGCTGTTGGGGGCCAGCCGGCAGCAGTTGGGTCCCCTTGGCCACCGCCGGCTCGTGGCACCACACTGCTCCCCTTGAATTTGGGGGATGCTGCCATAGGGGCCCCGCTGCCCCTGGTTCCCCCCCCACTAAGTTGCTCCAGGCTAATATTAGGGCAAAGAAAACGAGGACCGGCAGGATCAGCCCCTCTCCGGCGTCAGACGGTGCCGGGATCTGGTGGGCTGGGACAGGGGAGGGTGCACCCCGGGCACGGACGCCCTCCCAGCTCACTGCCCACCCAGCCGGCCCCCTCCAACCAGCCCACACTTTGGGGTTGTTTTCTTTCCTTCCAGGCAAACATGAGGAGAAGCAGGATGAACACGGCTTCATCTCCAGGTGCTTCACCCGAAAATACACGTAAGTACCAGGGAGGAGGGGAGATGGGATCCTGGCACACTGCCCCCACCATCTTCACCCACTTTGCCCACCCACCCATCCCCTCCAGTGCCCACCGGCCAAACTGGGGATGCCGCTCGCCCAAACTGGGAGTGGGGGGAGGCACCGATTTGGGGCTGAGCATCTGTCACCGGACACGGCGTCGCAGCCGCTGGGGTGTGGGGTGGGGTGGTGGGTGCCGCGGCCCTGACCCCCCCATCTCCCTCCGCAGCCTCCCCCAGGGTGTGGAAGCCACGGCCGTGCGGTCCTCGCTGTCCCCCGACGGCATGCTCACGGTGGAGGCCCCCCTGCCCAAGCCGGCCATCCAGTCCGCCGAAATCACCATCCCCGTCACCGTCGAGAGCCAAGCCAAGGAGCCGGCCAAGAAGTAGGTGGCAGCGAGGAGGAGAAGAAGCCGCCGCCACCATTCCCCACATCCTCACACCCGCCCCTGCTCACAGCCCCCTTTTTATCGTCTATTTTGTACTCGCCCAGTCACCGAGTGCCTTGAATAAATGTGAAGGAACCGATAGAATCAGCTGGAATAAAAAGAGGTGAAAGAAACCTGTCCCCATGCCCTCTGTCTGTCCCCTGGGACCCCCGGCAGCACCGGTGCACCATGCCTGTGCCGTGTGGTGTGGGAACCGTACCGCGGGGATTGGGTCCCTGCTCTGGCAGGGCTGGACCAGAGCACTGGGATGGAGCTGCCTGTGGCCAGTGTGGCCAGCGGGAGGGCTACTGAGCCCTGCTCAACAGCCTGGGGTCAGCTCCACAGCCCAGGTCTTCACATCCTGGGTTCAGCATCCTGGGGTCAACATCCCCGGTCTTCACATCCCTGGTCTTCACATCCCGAGTCTCCTTATCCTGGATATCCCACCTCCCAGGTCTCCTACATCTCAGCACTCCACATCATGTCCAGCATCCCTTGTCTTTACATCCCAGATCTCCAGAATCTCTGGTCTCCACATCCCAGGTCTCCAACGTCCCGGGGTCAGCATCCCAGTTTTCCACATTTGAGGTCTCTGACATCCCAGGTCTCCAAAATTCTGGGTCTCAACACCCCAGGTCTCCCAACATCCCATGTGTTTGACATCCTGAGTCACCGACATGCCTGGTCTCCAAAATTCTGTCTCTCCCACATCCCAGGTCTCGGCATCCTGGGTCTCCTACATCCCAGGTCTCCCAAATCTCAGATCCCGGCACCCTGAGGCTCACCGCCCCTGGGCTCCAAAACTCTGGGTCTCAACATTTTGGGTCTCAACTCCCCAGTGTCACCATCCCGGGTCTCTACATCCCTGAAAAACAAGCCGACCCCCCCTCAACCCCCACCCCGGGTCACCGGGGAGCCCGAGGGCGAAGAGGGCCTTCATGGGCAGAAGCTCTGGCTGTGAAACCCCCCTCCTCCAGCCCCAACCCTGCCGCCCCCCCCAGCATCCCCCCGTTCCTTTCACCCCATTGCGATGGGCCGGGCAGGCCGGTGGGGGTTCAGCTCGGGGGATGCAGCCATACTGGGGGGGCTGGACGCAGCCGGGGAGGGGGTGTCATGGTCCCGAGGCCTTTTTGGCCCCAGCTGGCCCCGTGCTCCCCCCGCGCCCCCGTGCCTCCGGGCAGGACCAGCCCTACATGGCCGAGGCCGGGCCCGCGGCTGCCATGTTCCCGCTCCGACAAATCCCACTAATCCCCCCTGAGTCATCCCAGAGGCAGACGGTGACCTGGGAGGAATCCCGCAGCCGCGAGGCCCCTCTCTGAGCCCGGGGGGCTCCGTGTGTCCCCCCCGCTACCCCCCCCCCGGAGCCCCTTCTCCCCTCTGCCCCAGCGCTCCCAGGTGCAATGAGTTTGGCAGGCCTCAGCACAGTGCCCAGGGTGGGCTCCTGCTGCGGGGAGGGGGGGGGTCACGCGTGTGCCTTGGGCCCCCCCCTCCCTCCGTGTGTGTGCATGTGTGTCATTTTGGGGGTGGGTGGCCACGGCAACCAGAGCGATGGAGACAGTTGCCATAGCGAGCAGCAGCGCTGGCAGCCCAGCCATTGCGTTGGGGGGGGGAAAATGAACACCAACCCCCCCCCCTGCCCGGCCCCGCAGCACCGGGAGCGGGGGGGTCTGCGCGATGAGTTTGGCAGGTCTCATGCCTCCTGGGGGCACCAGGCTCCGGCACCGGGGGACGGGGCGGGCAGGAGGTCCCTGCAGCCCCCCTGCCTGCAGGGGACGGGGAAGGGCTGGGGGTGCCAGGGGGGGCTGTCCCCCCTCCCTCTGCCTGTGCGGCACTGCAGCACCCAGCTCCCGGCACGCCTAACGCCTCATTTTAGGGCTAAATCCTGCCCAGCAAGCGGTGAGGACACCCCCTGCGCGGTGGCTCGTGCTCCTTCCTTCTCTCTCTGCCCCACCGGTGCATCTTTGGGGGACGCCAACACATGGGCATCCACCCACCGGGCACTGCCGATGATTTGTCAGCCCGAGAGTGTCCCCACGGGAAGAAGCCCCCAAGGGGTATCCCCGGCCCCCTCCCCTCTCCTGTGGCCACGCCGCAGTGGGTGGCCATGGGTGCCACACAGGACAGAGCCCGTGGTGGCTCTCACCTCCCAAAAAGCCACCCCAGCTTTGGCGAGAGGGATGCCGTCGGTGGGCAGCGGTGCTGGGATGGGGTGCTGTGTCCCTCCCGGCGCAGGGGGTGCTCGGTGAGTCCCCGTCCCCTCTTTGCCATCACCCAGGGGCTGTTCCCAGCCCCTTCCCCGGGGGTGTCCGTCCTGTAGCGCCCCCCCACCCCGGGGCTCCCTCGCAGGGCGCATGAGTCAAGGCGCATTTTCGGTTTATGGTTTCCAAGGGAGGGGAATATTTTTACAGCATGAGTCACCGCGCGCGACTTCGAGTGGAAAAACCATCGGGGAGGGAGGGAGGGAGGGATGGAGGCGGGGAAGCACCCACCCACCCCCCCAGTCACCCCTACTCCTGTGGGAGCACCCAACGTCCATCCCCGTGGCTCTCCCAGGCCGGGAGAGCGTTCGCCTCTGCCCCGGGAAGGCTGGGAGCCGGGTGAACCATTAACCCGCAGGGATGTGGAGCACAGCATCTCGGCTTCCCTCCGCGCCGGAGGAAGAAACGAGGCTGTTGACTCCCAGGGTCCGCTCCCGCTGGCGAGGGGGAGCCCCCCTCCACCCCACGGAACACCACCCCACTCCCCAGAAACTCAACACAGGCGATAACAATTAAGCAGCGCTGACGTCAGATCTGTAAGTTTATTTGCTCAATGTACGACGGCTACATAATGACTCACATTCATGATATTCCATCACTGAGGAAAAACTGCTAAGAATGGTCCGTGTGTGAAATAATTCCTTACAGAAACACGGAGTTGGAAAAATAATCACTGATTAGACCTTAAAAATAGTTCACTGCATAACATGACAAAAAGCACAAACAAAGGCTCATTCAAAGAACACAGTCATTGTTCTCCTACACTGTAATAGTTATAATTTCACCATGACGAACACCAGACATTAAGATTAAGCTAACACTGGTGTTTTCTTTTGCTTTTTTTTCCTTTTTAAAAACAAAATCATATATAATTGCATGTCACTATAGCAACATCCATAACAGATCAGTTTGTTACGATCACTATTTGGTAGAGCAAACTTTACCCCCAAAAGAAAAAAAATAAATTAAAAAACTTTAAAAAATTTTTGAAGACTATTTTGTCATAGGAATACATAACATCTACAGTATAAGTTAATAAATTTCAAGCTACTGTATAGAAATACGACACTAGCATGCACAATATTGTATCAATAGAGTAATGGAGCAGTAATCATTTCACTGGAGAGACAGTATCATAGGCAAGTGCATCTCTTAAAAAACAAAAGAAACCATTCAAGCTGCTTAAAAATCAAGTCCCTGACCCCCACTCTGCTTTTAGCCCTCTTGTGCCATCTCTCCTGCGTAAGTTTCCTAAAGCAGCCAGAGCAAAAGCCAAAAAAGAAAAAGGAAAAAAAAAAAAGATAGGTTTTGTAATTCCAGTAAATCACTTCCAAATTATACAGCTGGGACAACACCGCTCACGGGACACGAGGGTCAACCAAAGGAAGGTAAGAAGCCTAAAGCGATCTTCCAGTCCACGGCACGCACCGGCACGGCGAGTATCTCGCCGCGGGATGCTGCACACCGTACACCCGGCGGATGCGCTTGCTCGCTCGCCGCGAGCGAGGCTGGGCAAGACTCCGCGTGCGAAGGCATCCCGGTCAAAAAAAAAAAAAGCTTTGCCAGCATTGCCGGGGCGATATCTGGAGGCCGAGCAGCGGCCTCGGCTCCGCTCGCTCCCCGAGGAGACGGGGTAGCGGCTTCGTTTGACTGCGGGGAGGGAGCTGTAGCGACATCTCCCCCATGCAACCCAACAGCAGGAACGGCTGTACCGTGTGTGCAACACCACGACACGCTGTTTGCGGACTGACTCTCGAAAGGGACAATGAAAGCCTGTTTCCAAAAAAAAAAATAAAATAAAAATTAAAAGAAAATATGCACGAGTGCGATTTTTTCCTTACTGCGCAGCTTTAGGTGAAAAGCTACGTGGCACAGCACTCCGCAAGCCAGAGAACAGCAGTGAACTTCCAACAACGATGTAAAAATAAAAATTAGAAATAAATTTACTCAAAAATGGGGTAAATATTACCTGCTAAGCAACTCAGATGCCCCGTCTCCCACCCCCTGCCGGATCAGACAGACTTGGAAAAGATTTTGCTAAGAAGAGAACTAAGTTCCTGGGCTCCCGACGGTTGATAGAAATGTCTATGATTGTAGCTCTTCCCTTGAGGATTTCTCTACCAAATTAGTTTCTAAGCTCCTGAAGTTCACTCATTACACCACAAGCTTCCCCAGGAGAAAGGAAAATGCACCCGGCTTCCCTGGTGACAAACAAGGGAGCCTGGGTGCCGGAGATCTGCTGACAAACCTCATGGTACAGTGGGAGAAAGTCAGGCAGAGTGAAATGGCAGTGCAATCCCTGAGGAAGCAGCTGTGGCACCTTAAATCAGGATGGTCTTTTGAAATACCAAACACAGTACATGACATACAGACCTGAATGCTCTTTTTTTTTTATTATTTTTTTTTTATTATTTTTTTTTTATTTAAGTGGCATTTTAAGTTTAAACACTTCCCCCTTGTCTAATTAAGTTCTTAAACCTTTTGCTGTGGACTTAAAATAGTTGAAACAGCCGCTAGCCAAGCACCTGTTAAGCTGTTGACCAAAAAACTAGAGCAGCTTTGATGTTCCTCGGGCGGGCGGTCTTCTTGCCTTGGGCGACACAGAATAGCTAAAGCCAGTCCACAGGCGAGGACTGATCAGGAAGGCAAGCCAAAAGAACTAGCAAAAGAAAAAACAGACAATCAAAGGCTTGATGTCATATGGCTGTAATGTAGAAATACTGTAAACTGCAATTTAGTGTTAATACTGTAAGCTACCCTAATAAATATCTTAACCAAAAAAAAAAAAAAAAAAAAGAAGAAAAAGATTGGATGGCCTAAATCCTGGGGCTTGGCAAGCCCCAAATTCTTTAGTTTGGTTGGTTTTGTTTTTGTTTTTTTTTTTTAATTCCTTCTCAATTTGGGGATTTTTAAGCTACGCCCTGCCAGGCAGAGCGCTGCCGAGAGACGCCTCGCGACGTGGTACGGACACACGGCACTTGGACTGAAGAAACAAAACGCACAAAGCCTTACTGGAACCACAGAACTCCCTTTTTTTTTTTTTTGCGTTGCTTTCCTTAAAAACGAGGGCCATTCCATCCACGCGAATTCATCTTAAAACCCTTTTTATTTCTAGCGATAAAGTTAAATTAAAGACAGCTCCACTTGTATTAATAATCTACAGAACAGTCCATATGCCAGTGAGGCTGCTATTCCATACCAGCACAGCCAGCCTGACTTCCACTAGTGGTGTTTTGGCAAAAATGTCAACGAGGCAATCAAAGACAGGTTGTGGGGGGCCTCCCTGGGAAGGTGTCCCCTCCCTTTCCCTCCCCCACCCCTGACCCCCCCCCCACTCGTGGGAAAAAAATAAAGACTGCAGTAGTTAGCATCAGCGTGCGGCTGCCAGTCCATCGGGGGGGTCTAGTTGTTGCCTTCTCCACCGTCGTCGTCTTGCTGATCGCTCGTCCAGAGCGTTAGGTTGTCGCGGAGGAGCTGCATGATGAGCGTTGAGTCCTTGTAGGAGTCCTCGTTGAGGGTGTCCAGCTCGGCAATGGCGTCGTCGAAGGCCGTCTTGGCCAGGTGGCAGGCCTGCTCCGGCGCGTTCTGGATCTCGTAGTAGAAAACCGAGTAGTTAAGCGCCAGACCGAGCCGGATGGGATGGGTCGGCTGCATGTGCTCCTTGCTGATCTCATGGGCTTCGCTATAGGCTTTCTCCGAAGACTCCACCACGGTCGCCCTCTTCTCACCGGTAGCCACTTCAGCCAGGTAGCGGTAATAGTCCCCTTTCATCTTCAGGTAGAAGACTTTGCTCTCATACTGCGTCTCGCTGCAGTTCTTGATCAGGTAGTTGTCCAGCAGGCTCAGCACATCCTGGCACACCGCTTCCAACTCCTTCTCGATCTTCTCACGGTAGGCTCGGACCATTTCTATCTTCTTCTCGTTTCCATCGGCAGAGGTCTTCTGCTCGATGCTGCTAATTACTCGCCAAGAGGAGCGCCGTGCCCCCACCACGTTTTTGTAGGCGACGGACAGCAGGTTCCTCTCTTCGTTGGACAGAGGCTCGTTCAGCTCTGTCACCTGCATTGAGAGAGGGAGAGAGAAGAGAGACACTTGGGTTAAGCCCCCATCACTTGATGTTGCCGTCACACATTTGGGTGTTCCTGTGCATCTCTAGCGAGACGCCGGAGAAGGCAGCCGGCTCGCAAAGTCATCTGGCATCCATTCCCATCCAAGAGGGAGCCGGCTGGGGAATCACGCAGCGGTCCAGCACCCTAGCAAAAGCGGCAGGTTGCGTTTTATTCGAGGCACTCTCCGTCTCTTAGAAGATCAGTGTTTTCCAGAATTAGAAAAAAAATCTCTGGGAAAGAGACACCTTTCACCTGCAGGGCGAGAGTCGGGCTTCGTGATGCAGGCGAGAGGGACAGTCAAAGCAAGAGGGTGGAGATGGTCTAGGGTTACGAGCTAGCCGCATGGATTAACAATACCATAGCTACGGGGTGTTCATCATTCCGTTTCCCATAAGCACAGGGCATGCTTCCGAGATGCCTAAAGAATACGTTAGATGTTAAAATTACAGCTGCCTACGGCATCTGCACAGATAAGGACTTAAAAGCTCACATGGTAAGAGTATGTTCTTCCCACACAGGATTTTCTTCATTGAGGATAACGGTGTTAACGCACAGCACCACTTCTACCTGCTTCACGCGCCGCGGTAACAGAGGGATTAAGGAGACGGCGGAGCACAGAGCTGTTTCACAAGCGGGCTGCCAAACGCTGCCTTGGCCAGTTCAGTTACTGGGAAGCGTCACGCTTGATACTGCAATAATCTCATTCCAGCTCCTGCAACCCCGGAGCTGGCTGAAGCCGCCCGGGCAGCACCTCCGGCAACGGCGAGGCAGCCGGCCAACTGCTGCACCGGCTGCCCTGCCTTCGGGGCACAGCAGGCTGCTCGGGAAGGGCTCACACCCCTCCTTGACTCCACGCCGTGCCCCGTACGTGGGTCTCTGCGCCCTCGGAGCAGGTGCAGCAGCCCAGGACGCTGCGGCAGCCAGGCTGCTCCACACAGTCGCCCAGCTGGGGTAGTCACGGCCGCCAAGTGGCACTTTGAGCCTGGATATTGCTGTTGTCCCCCTCCTCCAGGGGCTCACCGCCCCACTGCATACACCCCCCGGGTTCAGCAGCACGGGAAGCAGGCCAGCGGAGCAGGAACCTGTAAGCCTCCTCTGGGCAGTCACTTCTCACAAGGATTAGGTAATGGCTTTCATGTGAAAGGCTTCTGCAAATACTGAGTCATTTTCACAACCGTTTGCAAGGACAAGGTTTGTTCTCGGCCCAGATAACCACATTTATGGTGGTGATCAGGAGGCCAAGGACTCATGCTGGAAGGTGTAGGACGGTCCAGCCCATGACCTCATTTGAGTGGCCTGGAATGACTCACCCTCGCTCATACCGTATTGACCTGCTCATTCCAGCAGCATCCACTGCTGCCTGCACATCTCCTCAACTGCAGTCTGGCTAATGTTTTTCTCCCAAAACCAAGCTACACCTAAGCCTTAGCTTCCCACACAGCCAGAAACACGCTCTGGTCTCTGATCCGGACCCCCTCTACTCCTTTCCTTGAGGCAGAGGCAGCACGAAGAGCCTCCACTCCCACCTCCCACTACCGTGTAGACCCATGCTGCTCCACGAGATGCTCTACAGCCCGGCAGGGGAAGCAGCAAACTGCCCACCTCCATACAGAAGAGGGTCTTACTGTGCTAACCAGGCACCACCGCCTTTTGCGTCAAGGGTAAGAGACGGCTGAGGGCCCAGGGAAATGGGCGTCACGTTAAAGAGGGCAGAATCTCCTCCCTCTATCAGCAGTCGGCGCCGATACAGGACAAGGTGCACGGGGCGGCATGCCAAGGCGGCTCCCAGCTTTCACGCCCCAAGGTAAGCAGGGTGTGTGATGCCCGGGCCATCCAGCAGCTCCCAGTGCCAGCAGACTAACCCTCATCCCACCTCTCCCAGCCAGGCTCACGGCGGCTCTTTTATCACACAGCCCCGGGTTTTGTGTGATATGCTGCTTCCCGCAGAGGGGCCGGGGCAGAGGCTCAGCCCTGCACTCAGCCCGACCGCAACGTGCTAAAATACCCCTGGAAAGTCATTTATACGCTGCTTCCAGGCTGGCCCGCGCTCTAACTTCAGGGGTCTCTAGTGGTCTGGATTTTTACAGGATTTAAAACCTTTGAGGTGATTCCATTCATTCTTTCCTCTGAGTGACACCTGCGCAAACACAAATTAAAAGACACTGTGAGGCAAAAGCCATCTTTGAAAGACACTGAAGCACAATGAAGGTGTCCCCCTGCCCTAGAGCTTACGGATTGTCTATCCTTAGAGATATTTGGAACTTGATCAGGTTGTTCAGGGTCTTGTCCCATCTAAGTTGCCCTGCTTTGAGTAAGGGAATTGGGATAAGAAACATCCAGAAATCCCAGCCTGACTTATCTCTTACCTTCTAGCTGCAAATGGAGTGTCCAACATCGACAGCCATACTACAAGAGACTCCCCGACTCCAACAGTTTTCTGTCCTGACACTGGTTATGAAGGCTGATAACCACATGAGGTCTTGTTTTTAGCGAGACGCTCTCTGAGCGCAGACACCAGTTTTAAGTGTGGACCAAGCAGGTGACTTTAAAGCTGCCCCACAGCCACGTCTGCAGATATTTATCACTGCAGAAAGAAGTAGATTTACCTCCTCTCACCAGACGAGTCTTGCTGGAGGACAGATTTATTAAAACTACAGGGAATTTCGTAGGATTAGCTTTGCCATAAACATTTTAAATTCGAAGCTATTAAGGATTACAGAAGAAAGTTGCCTGTCAAAATCCTTTCAACAAACTCGCTGACAGATGGAAGGTACACCTGTGGAGAAAGCAGATTCCTCCAGGGAGCTGGTGGGGAACTTATCAAAGCAGAAAAGGAGCCTTGTTAACCATGTAACTCCTCTCTAGCAGTACCCAGGCTGCCAGTAAGGCAGAGCACTGCAGAGATGCACCGCAGAGAAATGCAAAGGTCTAACAGAGCTGGAGACAGGCACCGCATCCCTCAGCACTAGGAGCCGGGAGGGAAGAGGCTGCAATCCCACACAGATTTCAGTTTGCAACTGAACCGAGAGAAGAAGAAAAGAAAACCATCTGGCACTTGCATTCCCAGCAGAAAGAAAATACAAGATGCCCAGGACACTAGATATGGGACAGCAAGGGTACGCTTAGCTGCCTTAATCAGAGAGTCACTGAAAGGGGAAAAAGGTGCATCCCAGGCTAAGCTGCCTTCGAGAAGTGCCATCATCTCTGCCTACTGGTGTGCCCAGAACCTGCCTTCCACACCTCAGCGCGAGAGCTATGATGCTGCTGCCCACTTGCCTGCCCCACCGCACTGCCAACGGGTGAGCCGGTGCCTTTGCACGATCTGCCGTGACACACGTGGCACTCCAGCATGGGACTGCACAGTCACCATCGCATTGCTTTTGCGAATAACGCTGTACGGGTGAACATCTCCAGCTGAAGGCCATCCAGAAACCAACGCAGCAACTTGTCAAGCGGATGGAGGTCTGTGCCTTCACTGTAAGCCTGCTCTGGCCAACCAAACGCTGGATTTTTCCTTACACTGCCGGATACCAACACAAAGTGAGTCCAATCAAGCTGGAGGCAAACCAGCAAGCTCTGATATACTTAATTTATAGCATTGCATTGAGCGCCTCTGATGTAACATCAATAAGGCAATATCCTGCATCAGACGTGGATTAGATCGCTGCGGTCACATTACAAGCCCTTTTGGAGAATTTTTGCTAATGTTTGTTTCCAGCATCCAGATTAATATTGCCAGAACCTCCCCCTTCTTAACTCAGACCCCGCGGGGGTCTCACCTCCCTTAAGAAGGGCAGCAACCTCATGTATAGACCAACCCTACACGCATTAGGTCACCTAACGCCATCCCCAGCACTATTACATGGAGTTAAGACTTCAAATATCCAAAGAAAAATGCCAGTTTGACCTTGAAAGGGCTCGGCAGGAACACAAAGCCGTCAGCCTCTGGCTGGAAGTCTACCTACTCTCTGGGAAGCTCAGTCATTTTGGAGTTTTACTTCCCTGGTTGACAGCAGAAAAAAGCAGAACTTGCACTGCAGATCTCAGTAATTGTCAAGCCTCCCGTTTCACCCTTGTGTCCCTGTAGATCAGCGGGTGGCGGGGGCAGGAGACGCACGCAGCTGAAATGGAGTCAAGCCTTGAGTGTGGCGTAAGAAGCCAAGTGCAAAGAGCTAGTCCACATGCTCACATAACTAGAAACTTGATAGATGCACGTCTTCTAGTTATTCTAGAAAAAACACACCTTTCTCACCTTCCTTTCTGCTTCTTCTGCCCAGACAAGCCCAGCCACGAGACTGGCTCTTTATTTACACAGTGCAGCAGGAGACGGCTGCGGTGCGTCCCACTTCCCTGCTAGTCTGCAGGCAATGGTCATACTCGCAAGAGCCTCCCCCGTGCCCTGTCACAGCACACACGCCAGGAGCCAGACCCTTCGCACGCCGCAGGCAGCTCTGTGCTCGGCAGAAGGCCTGACGAGGAGAAGACACCTAGCCAGGGAGTGCAGGTCTACACCAGGCTCGGCATGGAGCAATCTACACTGACAGGCTTTGGCTTGGAGGCACGCTCCATCATCAAGCTTGAGGACGCTGCCAAGTTCCAGTCTCACCAGTTCCTGCAGCCTTTGAGGGTGCAGTATCTGCACCGCCAAGACTCATGTGCCCTAAAGCCACAGGGAGAGTCCAACAGTTCCCGTTGGTCAAAGACTATAAGAAGTTTAGGCTTTCTGCTGCTTAAGAGGCCAGAGCTTTGTACAAATCAAAGCCCTCTGATTTGCAACAAAGCTCTTCAGAGGCAGCACGGTCTTGGAGAAGGTTCTCCCGATTTCTGTGAGCTCTGACTCAGCGCTCCGTCCAAAACCTGGCGGGCTCCCAGCAAGCCCAAGTATCGCATTGCAGCCAGGGGAAGGTTCAGCCTCACACAGAGAAGCCAGGCAGCATGCAAAACTTTACCTGCCCCTCATGTCAAGGTCCATGCTCTCCAAAAGCCCAAAGGTTGGTCCTACAGCACCTTCTTTCCAGAAGAATCCTGATTAGCAGGTTTGTGGGTTTTTTGGGTTTTGTGTGGTGTTTTTTGTTGTGGTTTTTTTTTTTGGTGGGTTTTTTTTTTGTTGTTGTTTTTTTTTTTTTTTTGAGACCTACAGGCGATGTTTGCTCCCAGCCAGCAACAGGTTAGGTTGCCGCAGGGGCTTATTCCAGGACTCTGATCCTCCACTTCTCACCTTGCATGAGTAGGTCTGAAGTAATCATTTCTCAGCACATCATGAAATAATAATTTCTGAGGACCCTTCAGCAGCTGCAATGGAGATCCATCACAGGATTTAGTTTTACCTGTTTATCCTCACACACACGGATTTTCACTTAGTTTTATAAGTAAGTGCCCACCCATTTATGGCTCCTACCAAGCTTTGATGTCTTATCTTGAAGCATACAGCAGAGCAAGCTGAGCAGACCCAGAGATTCTTCCCTGGGGAATACCATCAACATCTGACAGTTTAATCCATGTTATAAGCCTCAACACTTTTGCTTTTCTAATTGCCTAGAAGAGATCCCAAGTCCCTGAAGATATTAGACATCTACAAAGGAGCCAAGCCTTCCTGGAGAGAGAGAGACAACCATAAGAACCTCAAACTGTCCACTGCAAACAACTTTTGAACACCACCAGACCTCCTCGTGCACCAGGACACACAACAGCCATCTCCTCCTCAGCGCTTGCGTTTCATCTACAGTTTCTGCACCGTGCAATTAAGTATGTTCTCTCTCAACATAATCCCTGGCAATTGCCTTGTTCTCCTTCACATGCAGCTTGTTAGTCACACTGAGGTCTGGCCTGAAGGTCCGCTTTTCTGTTTCATTTTTTAAAAGGCAGATGTGCTTTTGAAACAACATTCTGGCCAGAAGTCCCACCACTGAAATTCTTGCTTGGTCTGAAGCCACCGGCAAGGGGAGCAACCAGCACGTAACCACTTCAGGCTCAAGCAGCTGACAAACATTCAGGACTACTTGCAGCCATGCCACCTTCCCCCTCCATCTCTTGCCGCTGCTTCGTGGTGTGACCCCATCACTCCTTTGCAAGCACCAGACCGCCTGCAGCAGCGCAAGCACTGTCATTTTGGGAGGCACAGGCCAGAGAGACCGCCTCTTTTTTTCTTTCCCCATCTCACTCTACATCTAGCTTCTGAAGAAATGGCTGCCCTCAAGCACATTAAATTGTCACCGTTAGCTGGTGGCTTGATTACAGTCATGACTAGGTGTGGCACAATGTAGTCAGGAACAGCTTCTCCTTGTGTGCTCCAGAGCGAGCTGTCCTATGACACCATCGCAGCAGTTGGAAAGATGCTTTTCTTAAGCACTGTCCTACTTCAACACAAAGTAGGCGTGTGTTAAACTAGATCTAAATCTAAAATCTTACCAGATTTCACTGGTTTGGGTCATTTCCCCCTTGTACTCTAGCCTTCTCCCCCATGTCACACTCCCAAAATGGAACTCATACAGTAATTACATCTTTCCGCGCCAATCCCCTCCGCTGTCCTCCTCTCCGCTCGTGTTTTATCTCAGCATGGCCAAGGGGATTTTCAGCTGCAGGTCAGGCCCTTCCTCTCATGTCAGCCAAGACCAGAAAAGCACAAGCGGGCTGTGGGCAGAAGTTAGTTCCCCACTGCTGTCTCCTTCGCCTGTTTCAGTATGAATAATGTATGCTAGTTCCCGTTTTTAAGCTGGACAGGCAACCTCTCGTCGCAGGACAGCGGCTGAAGGCACACGGGATGGTTCTGCCATTACGTTTCAAATTGCTCCAAGTCCATCAAGGACCAGTGTCTGCAAAGTAAGATTGCTTATGGCCTGTAGCATAACTGGATCTCAGAGGCTACTAAGGCACTCTAGACACTGATCAGGATTTCTGTGTGCTCCTACAGTTAACAGCAGCTTTCATCCCACTCTGCAGCCTTTACTATTTAAGGTAACTGTGAACCACCCGAGACAAAGTCTTCAAATTGGAAGGGAGACGTGAAAACCAAGATTTAATTTATTTCATTGGCCTCTGTAGCTTAACAACTACGTAAGGCGAAGTGAATTTCATCTCAGTACACACAGGTTTCATCAGTCCTTGGAACTTGCAGATCTACTCCAGTTTCAGTCTGGCTCTGATGGATTTTAGCTAGAGAAAAAGCAAGTTTCATCTACTTGGGTCATTCCTGCACATAAAAGGCCGTAAGGGAGCCAAAGCGAGAAAGCCAGTGACAACAGTAGAGCTCTAAACTGTTCCTATTCTGCATTTGGTAGCAGCGTTTAATGTACCACCTCTTATCTGCAGTGCTGCAGTCCCAGCATTTGGTCTAACGGCTCAAGTTCTTCCTGCTTGCAGAACACCTGGGTGCCACCGATTTGCTTCACCAGCTTCTTCTGCAGCTTTGGAGATAAGGCAAGCACAAGGGAACATCCGCCTGTCTTCCAGGCATGTTGCTGGACCTTGCAATCTGCCGTGGCTATTGAGTTGACTGAGAGCAGCCCAGACACATCGCAACAACCAGTTGGAAGGAACAATCCCAGCATGGGCAATCATGTAGGCTCTTCAAGTGCATCAGTGTAGAGCTACAAACCATTTCTGAATTAGACTGCACAGTCTTGTAGCAGAGAGCTGCTCCTATAGCTAGTATCTGCTTTTTGAGCCATTAAGGAATTAAAGCTGAAGTCGTTCTTGTCTTCCTTATTAACACCCTGATTCTTGTTAGCCTTACCGAAAGGCAGGCTATCAAACAAGATGAAAACTGGTTGTGGGACAACTTGTTTCACTGTCATGCTGCCATTAGCTGCCTCGTACCTATTAAAAACTCTTGGGAAAAATAATCAATGTCTGCTGGTCTAGTGCCTTCCTGCCACCAGATGGAGAAAGCAGCAAGTCAAGCCACATCAGTCCCAGCATTTAAGAGGGCTGTCACTCAGGGCGCATCACTGGCAGATGGGATACCAGCACCTTTTGCCTGCTAACTACAAAGCAACAGAAGGGATGTCAAGCTCTTCATTCCCCAAGATATGGCAGGCTGGCAAGCATCATCTGCTCAGTTTTCCGTTTCTGCAAGCGCCTTAGCAGCAGCCCAAGATCACCACCCTGCTCCATCACCCAACAGCCTGGGGAGCTCTCCTGCCTTGGATTATCCAGTCTGTTCCTTGCTGACATGTCTTCTCTCCAAGCTTTCTGCAAAGCACGTGGAAGACCAGTGCCACAGCATGCCACTGCCACGGGAGCTCAGATGTGCTCCTGGAGCATGCCAAAAGTTTTAGGAGCTCAGAGTAGATCCTTTTGAAAGAAGAATGACAATTCACTGATTTCTGTAGGCTCTTCTGGGCTGCATTAAACTTCTCCAGGTGCAAGTTGAAAAGCTCTTGAAGAGTAACTGAAGCTCATTCCTCAACAGCATTTCTGTACCAGCTTAAAAACTTGGGGTTTTTTTTTTCCCCATTCAAACACTATTCTTCTTCAGAAAAGTGCACCCACTCACAGGCTTTTTAGCTGAAGCAACCATCCATGGGATGATCACTGGTCATTTCCAGAGTCTTAAGACTTGGTTAACATAGGGGAAGACAGACTTCCCCCCCCATCAATTTATAGCAAAACAAAACCAAGCTAGATAGACTTCAGAAGGGACTCCAGCACGTAAGCAGGGACGCACTACATAAATGAACCAAGTTTCATGTAGGGAGGGTGTTTAGTGCTGCTGGGAGCGTTAGCTGCTTAAAGACTTACCTCACAGCTTCTAAGAGTACTAATCTGGCTCAGATACTCGTGCTTCCCTGCTCACCTCCAGCCCCACCGCCAGGCACCCTGCCAACAGATCATCAAATCCTCCCCGGAGCTTCAAGTGCCAGGCCAACACGAGACGCTTGTCCTTAATCAGGGGCTCAAAAAATGGCAGCGTTATGCTGTACCCATGACCTCTAGTCAGTTGAATCAAGTAGAGAGAGGAGAGATGATGTGCCATGGGCAGGACACCCCGGGAAAGGCTGACAGCAAGATCTGGCTGCTGAGCGAGCCTGCTCCCGGGTCTGCTGGAGCAGGATGAACTGGGCAGCTCTTGGCTGCTCGCATGGCTTCCTCCTGCATGGAAGAACCATCGCTACCACAGCTGCTGGCAAGCTGCTGCTCCAGCGGGATGAAATGGGAGAAGCTGCAACCATGCAAACAGCTCCCTGCAGCTAGCGCATAAGTTTTTAACCGTTTCATGTCAGTACCCCAAAGGTTTTGGGAAGTCTGCTTGTCACACATCAAGGCAAGGTTCTAGAAATACCAAAAAAAAAAAGGCAACCTAGATTTTTGCTCTAGGTCTTTTGGTCTGCAGAACCAGTAGTTCCTCGCAGTGTCTGAAACGTGTTTTACCAGCTTAAGCAAGAGACTTTCCAGAACACCCTGGTGGACTCCAGCATGCCAGCTCCACCATAGGTTTAATTTCCGCATCAGCAAGTAAGGTGATTATCCCTCCAGATGTACTTTACCCTCCCACCGCTTCAGGGATTTCAGGCTTGATCTTACACACCTCTAGCAAAGACAATTTTATTTAATTCCTTAAATGAACTTGCAAAACAGAAATTCAAGTTTTTGCTCTGGCAGCTTTCTGGAGCACTGCAGCCAATTTTAAATTAGAAGGAGGGTCACTTTACTGTTCTAGCTCTGACTGTGGATTTAACTACCCTCACCTGGCTCCACCTATCTCCTCCCAGTCCTCTTTCGAAGCCCAGGGGACTACTACCACAGATTTGATCTCAGTTCATCACAGGTGACAGAGCCCCTCAGGCACCGACATCTTGACACCACCAAACGCAAGAAGCCAAGCTCCCAACTTCAAGGTAATGAAATATTCATCCCACGTAACAAAGCCCAACAGCATAAACAGGCAAAGCTCCAACGCCTTCCTCAGCTGGGTGTAAATCAAAGGCTGTTAATCTTCCCCAGGTTCTCATTCACTGCTGAATACTAAGCATTAGTCTTTTACAAGTGCAGATCTCCTACAGCCGTTCTCGAGTGTATCTGTTAGCATACAGCAGAGCAACAGCTTCTCCAACTACTATTAATAAACTTTACGCTGCAGAACACCACAACTGTCCAAACAACGTGTCCATCAGCAGCCTCGTTAACACTGAAGCCGAGACGTCTCGCTGGTATTTTTCTAGAGCCTTGCTGAAACCATCTTAGAGAGGAATCAGAAGCGTACTGACATGCCAAGTAGCTTTGCCTGGTACGTAAGCAAAGACATCCCAAGCAAACCAACGCATCCAGTAAGATCAGAGGGAATTTGCAAACAATTAAGGAACGCTTTGTACTTTGAGTCCCTGCAGACTTGCGTTTGCCCAAGTGCAGCTGCCTCAAACACCCATACACTGACTCAATTCTAACATCTCCTTTACAGAAGAAAAACATTAAGTACTCTAATCCCTAATCTGGGGATCACTTTAAGGGAATCTCATGCCATCATCAGTGACATGTTCTCTAGTTACTCTCCTACTGCTATTAACTAATGCACTGCCCTTGGTCACTAGATTACTAGTTTGGGGCCAAAAATCAGGTTGGTTTAATACCTAACCAAGCATGTGCTGGGTCATTCCTGAGATGTGACTAAATCTGGGTTAGCACAGAAAAACCTGAGATTGGGGGAAGTTTGTACTTAAATAAGCAGACAAAGGCTTTTGTTTCCCCAGCTACACAAAGGCATTGCTTTGGAACGACAGTCTCAGTGTTTCCTGCAGCTCAAAGACTGCTGCCTCATCATTTCAGCTCCGTTTTCCAGAATTTATCATTTCTGAGCATTTCCAGACCCCACCAAGCAAACCGGCACTGCAGCCAGGGTGAGACTCCTGTGTGAACATCAAACCCAGCACTCCACCAGCCCCAGCAGCTCTTGGGGGGCTCTGGCCCATCAGAGGGGCTGGAGAGATGCGGCAGCCTGGGCTCACCATTATTGTGCACTCGGAGAAGCCGGACAAAGCCATCCTGTTGTCGTGCTCCTCCCCGAGGCTGGCTCCCCACCCAGAGCCACGGGTAGGAATCCAACATCTTGACATCTGGCCTCTGGAGAGAGGAATCAGGCCTCTTACTTAAAAAGAAAAATGTAAAGAACTGAATGAAAGTCCTTTTGTCACAATCTTCCTTCGTTTTAGGATGGAAGGAGGGACTTTGCTCATTCGATCAGGCAGCCAGGGGAATGAACAAGATAAAGCTGGCTATGACAGCACTGGCCGTGCCCAGCTGAGGAGATGACACACCACCAAGTTAGACAAACCCCACAGCCAGCCGGTCCATATCCTTCCCCTTTCCTGCTCGCTCCAGAACAAGTGCAGATTTGTGAAGTCCCCCACAGCTGCTCAAAGCTTGCTCTGCTTTGCCGGGGGGAAGGTGGGAGGAGGCAGAATCAGAGACCAAGAGGGACCTGTGCAATGCCGGTACACCGCCAGCATCCTGCGCAGGAGCGCAGAGCCATGCTCCCGCGCAGCCTCACTCATCTTGCAGGGTCCTCCACCACCCAGGTGTAAACGCACAGTGCGTTCAGACAGTAGCGTGCAAGCCATGGGGTGGGTTCCCACAAAGCCGTTTTGTCTCCACAGGGGAAAAAGAGCTTCCCCATCTGCAAAGACCAAAAGCTGCACGGGCAGGAGCTCATGCAGAGCCCAGCAGACACGGCAGAGCATTTTATCTAACTACCACCAGCGTGAAACTGGCCGTGGCTATTTATCTGAACAGCATCATGAAGTCAAGCTGAAGGTTTCAGAGGTTGAAAGACAAAACCGCCGTGTCTTCACCAGTATGGCGACAAATTCACAGCTACTTCCCCTTCGTTTCAGCAGGTGCTAGAACAGGTTTCCAAGATACTGCTTTCCAGCAGCAACCATCGCTTGCAGAGCTGAATCAAGTAAATACTTTCTACTGTTTCCATTAAATCTTTGCGTCCCAGCCATCAGGTTGCCATTTGTCTGCAGTCACGTGAATCTAATAAGAGGGAGGGAGCCTTCAGCCAAGGACAAGTTAGGTTAGTTACCTTTCCAGTAAAGAACATAAGTTGGTTAAGGCTATCAGCCTTCCAGAAAGCAATAATGAAGGCCTGAAGAGCAAAGGAAAGAAGGTCTAAGCTGGCTCCAAACCAGTTAGCGCAAAAATACCCATAACAGCATTCGCTTTGGAAAAAGCTGTCTTGAGCTGCAGAGCACTGGAGCGTAGAAGAGTGCCTGGAAGCATCAAGGGTGCATCAGCTACCCAAAGACAACTGAAGCCCTGCATCACAGCTTCGCCACAGTGAAGTGGAAGATGGTGCCTGTATCCTATCAAGACTGTCAATGGAGAAATGCTTGGGGAGCCAGGCAAATCCTGTTTCACTGCGCTTTGTACCGCAGTTGTTCCAGTATGCATTCACGTTTCACTGTCAGTCACAGGTCAAGAGGTAGAACCGGGCAGAAAAGCAGAAGGCAGCTTCAGATATGCAGAGTCCCAAATGCCCCAGACACCGACCCTACTGAGGAAACGCTCCCTCGGATCAGACCGTAGGCATTTCCCACCCCATCTTCCTCTGTACCTGGCTCTGAACAGCCTGGTGTCTGGCTGGGACACAGTGAGCAGCTAGCTCTAGTCTGAGCTAGTCAGACAGTCCTTTCTCCTCTTCCCTGCCAGACTGGCATTGAGCTCCCAACACGCTACTCACCTCTGCCAAGGGAGAGAAGCAGCACCGAGTCCAGCAGTGCTCCGCATCCAAGGATGTGTCTGAGCTCAGACAAAGCCACCTCCCAAGAAGCAGCTGGTTACTCAAGCATTGGCAGTTGGACACACAAAGCCTGGATTGTTTATTTTTCCTAAATATGTACCCTTGCACACAAGTTTCTATGCATTTGTTTGCACATGGTTTACTTAGCATGAAGCTGCTCAAAACAGAAGATGAAGAGTTCAGTTGTAGAGTTCACGCATTATACCCTGCCAGATGCGTCACCGTCCACAGAGGTTTCTCCAGATGTAAAGTCACGGCTACCACTCTCCTCTCCCAAACCCTGCTCCATCAGCTGCACCCCGAGACACGTTTCTTCTTGTATCCTCAAGAGTCACAGCTAGCAGATCAATTCCTAACTACAGATAAGCATCAATCAAATGGTAAACGTGACAAGCGCGGCTCATTTTTCTGATGCCTCGTGGCATGAAGATCTGGACACCCAATGCCTCACCTTGCCCAAATCTGCAGTTCCACAACCCCCAGACAGGCCAGCTGGCTTGCGCTCAACCACGTTGCCTCAGAGCGTTTACTGAACCCAAGGGAGCACAAATTACTTAGAGATTTAAGACAGAAGACTGTATCCAAGGTTAAGTGACTGCTCACCAATACTATGATACCAGAGGCCCCTGACCACACCAGCTGACAAAGCTTCCACCATGTGCTTTTTGCTCTCGCAGAGCCCTTTCATCGGCACAGCTTAAACCCACCCTGAATGGCACAAACCATCCCATTCTGGCATTTCAGCAGGAGGCAGAAAAGCAGCTTGCTGGTGCAGCTGGAGTCCTCCGTCTACGCACACCAACATCTTTCTCCATCTCAGTCCTAACTGTGCTTCTTCCAAGCATGTGACACCCCAATATGGAGTGATGTAGTGAAATATCAGGCTCTGAAAATCCTTTACTCATGACTGTGAAGGGGCTTTGGGTCACCTACCAGCCTGGGAACAAAACCCTGGTCCAGCCCAGGCTGAGACTTCTTATTCCTACCCAGAAAGCCAAGCTGACCATGCCCCTGACCAGCTCCAATGCTGTTAGCCCAGACACAAAGATGGAAACAGCTTAAAATGAAACGGTCCAGTAATACACAGTGAAGAGAGATGAGGCAGAGGAAAAAATATTATGGGGATCCTCAAACTAAGGAAAATCTTCCTTCTACCAGTAACAAAAGAAGAGGAAGAAGCACATCCCTCATCTCCCCTGATCACAATCTAAATCCCAGAGAACGGCCATGGGTAGTGCCAGCCATCACCCAGCAGTAGGAAGCAGAGGAGGCAGAAGGATACAACACAATTATCTGTATAGCCCTCACTTCCCTTGCAAGCACCATCCAGCACACTCATGGGAACTGCAAAGAGGATGCCAAACATCATCCAGTTCAGATGAGACAAGCCAAGAAGAGAGCGTATATGCTCCAGAGGTGCAGGAGTTTTCAATTCAGAAAACACTTTTGGAGCCAAAGTTCTGTGGTTGCCCTTAAATTGCTGTTCCTGTAGCTTCTAGCAAGCCCAAGTTCACATCACCAGTGCCCGAAGAGCCCATTCCAGAGAGCAACTTTGGGATCAGGTAGTGAACAAAGCTTGGGCAGATATGGCTTGTCCATACATATTATGAAGCTTACTTGGTGTTCCCTCCCGAGAAAAAAAAAAAAAAAAGTCTCCTGTGAGCCAGCCATCTCTAACCAAAAGAAGCAGCGCAAGAAAGAAAGGGGCAGGGGGAAATATCGAGACAGCTCCCACCAACCTTTTTGCACTTCCAGGGCTAGCCACCATCCAGAAGATCTACTGGCTAAGCCCAAAACATCTAAGGGTTCTTGGAGAGCCCTTCCCAAGAGCTTTACTGTTTCCATGTACCCCAGAGATCTGCAGAGGATTCAACAGCTATATTCTCCATCACAGCCCCAATATCACTTTCATTTTGTTCAAGAAGAGCTATTCCTAATCAAATCCACACCTGGCTGTTACACTTGGCCAACTGAGAGAAACCCAGCATGAGCTCACAAGTCAGTGGCTTTTCCTAAAGCTCATAGATAAAGACTTACCAGGAGCTTAAAGGGGAATTTCTAAGAGCTTGAGCTGCTGAAGCCTCACTGGTTGATATAGTTAATGTGTGCAGTGACCACTGTACTCGCATACAGGGCATGTTGCTACCTGTCTGTGGCTTAAGTGCAGATGTGCCTACCACTAGATCGTAGTCCTGAGGACGATTTACGCAGAGCCAACGTGTGCTGTGAACCGTTACAAGGTCGGAAGCGCAGCAGGATGGCAGCTCCTGCCAGCAGCCATCCTGCCCTGACCCCACGGACCTCCAGGAAGAAAGCTCTGTTCCCTGCTCATGAGTCACGCTGTTTCAGACCCCCACCACCATCACTCAGGTCTGAGAAAGCCCTCGCTGCTAAAGGGTTAGAAGACTGCTCTGCTATGTGTAAGAGCGGGTTGGGAAGCATGCAGCCATGCAGCCCCATGTGCAGTGGTCCAGGAGGCACCACGAGGCTGAGCAGCATTCAAGATCCCTGCGCAAGGGGCAGCGGCAAGAGCAGCGATGCAGTCATCAGATGCCAACATACCCCTCTCCACTGGAAACGGTTTCTCCAAAGCCTTCCCCAGCCCCCCTGGGAAGTGCTACTACAACAGCTCACACTCCTTGCTCCCTTCCTACCATCACAGATGGCCTGCCCAGCACTCCTCCTGGAGAAGCCTTTCCACCTCACCATTTTGTCTTGTCTACGCAGCGAAGCAGAAAACAGCTAATCATCCCTGCTCCACTCCCCTGGGACTCTCCAGATAGGAGGGATTTGTGTTACTCCCCCTCTTTCCAAGGGCAAGCCTGCTATCTGCACGAAGCCCCGCTATCTGCACTAACCTGGTCACTGGACGGGGAGGATGATAACCTGCCAGGCTGGGGAGCAGCATGGCAGAAGCCCACGTACCCCGTGCCAGGGAAGGCCTGCGGTTCTCCACGCTTGCTCTCCTCCTCCACCCACAACGGCCATTTACTGCACCAAGAGCTACTCGTGTCTAAAGCTTGGGCAGCAGCCATCTGCTGTTCAGCATCTCCAACATTCACTCCTCCACACCCACCACCATCGCAGCTGATGGTCCTCACATACAGCACAGCCACGGCTCTGCTGAAGAGGCTGGGTCCCCAAAGTCAAGTAGCCAGGTGTTCCCCTCACAGGGGATGTTCAGGTGGGCTCAAGGACTCTGCCATATGGTCCTACACCTACACGCTGCATAGGTGCAATGCAGTAGTCCTTCCCCACCCTTTCTGGGTGACTTTTTTCCTACAAAGGTTATTGCAATCATCTCGCTTTTTCACCTGTGCGTCCCCCTACCCTAAAGGTCTTCACTGCGCTCCCCAGGTAGCACCCACCGGGGGCTTGGCAGGGTTCCACCTCCAAAAAGCCTCCAGCAGCATCGCCACTCCCCAGCTAATGGGTATCGATCCACAGCCCTGGCGCTGGGTCGGATGGCAAACTCTTTGCGGAGCTGAACCGGACAAAAAGGCAGCTCGCTTCAACCACAGGCACCGCAGGCAGCAAAACCCCAGCGAGCTAGGTAGGGAACCGCTGGTGCTGCTTGGGCGCAGCATCGGTTGGGATGGCAAGCCCAAGCTCAACACCTGCCACTGGGGACAGCCACCACCCTGGGGACCAGCGGGGAGCTTTCCTGCTCTCCAAATCATTATAGGGCTGACCGTACCCCCAGACAGCGCTGAGGTGACAAGGGACATGAGCAAGGTCATGCAGCCGTACCCTGGGCGGATGGGCCAGGCCCCATCACCATCCCTGGGTGCGGCATCACCTTCTGCTCCCTCTGGCAGGCGAGGGGACCGTCTGCTGTTTTACTGAGCCTCCTCAGTAAACCTGTCACATTTGGGGGCCAAAGGAACAGTCCTGCTCCTGCAGCAGCAATGTCACCGCCTATACCAATTAGGGGCAGTGACAGCTGGCACTCACAGCAAGGAGAGAGCTAGAACTTATTACATATAGTAAAAAATATTTGGAAGAAACTATTGTCATCCAGTACATCACTGTGGCAAGCAGCACTGGGTGAATCAGCAGACAGTAAGAGCCCCAGTACGCCATTTCCATTTTAAACCATTAAAATAGCCCTTCAGCACAGGCTCCCGAGCAGGCAGGGGTGAGGGTCACTGTGCAGCTGCCATGTCACCACCTGCGAGGCGACCACCAAAACGCAATGGCGGGATCAAGCTGCAGAAAAATGAACCTCTTACGCACATCATTACCACGCCAGGCTTTAAAAGAACGCCATCCGGCATTTCTCGGCACAGCACTAAGGAAGCAAGCGGACAGCTAGCTTTAGACGGCAGGAGACAAAACGGCGATGACCACGGGAATGCTTCTGCATCACCTTAGCTAGACGCAGCCTGCATGCTCTCTGCTACCACCTGGGTGCATTGCAGCTTGGACCATCGCATATGACATCACTAGGCGTTGCTACGGAAATGAGTGCGAGGTCATCAGCCTCCTGCACAACCGGAGCTGGGGGATGGGCGGCACACAGGACGGTGACAGGGATAACCGAGTGTGACATGCCCATCACCGCCGGACCGACCGCACCAGAGTTTGGGCAGCGTCGTGCAGAAATGAAGAACAAAGCTCTGCCTTTTGTTTGCTGTCGCGGGAGGCGTCAGCACTCCCGCTGTGAATCATTTTCTTACGGCCAAACTACACGGCAACTGATAAGCGGCATTAGCCCTGGTTACTGTTTCACCAGGGCCAGTACGGACTAAAAGGAAAAAAACATACATATAATCTCTAATAACACCTTCGGTTTAAACACCGACCCTGGGTAAGCAGGCTAGGGAAATTTGCCCGACGGGAATACTGCAACACAGCTTTGCATCCCAGGCATATCCCTGTTGGCTTTGTCATAGCGGCTGTATTATCCATAGGAAATGAGCTGTAGGATCTGCTCACACAGCAGGCTTTGCTTTAAAATGAATAGATGCCGTTATCAGAAAATGGTATAAAAGCCATAGTGCAGCAGAGGAATAGCCCGGTTGGTTTAATATGATAATATCTCATTCTGATTATCTGTATTTCATTTCTTGATAAGACATTTCCTCCCTCCCCGTTCTCGGGCTGTGACAGTTTTGTCTGTTTGATAAATGCAAGGTTATTGACAAAATGGTGCAATATGGGCAAACAGAGCTGCACCCACGGCAGACTGCGACATTCCTAGATCAGCATTCACTTTTCATCAGCCAGGGAGGACACCCCAGCTCCTCGCAAAGGTTCAGACCTGACTAAGAAGACAAACATAAAGAACAGTTTTCCCCTTTAAAGCACCCCCTCCCTCCCTCCACCCAGTCTAGCCTCTCTGCAATATGACAAATGCAGAATCTTCTGGAATGACTTGATCCTGCCTCCCACGATTGCTTTGTTTGCAAGATCAGATCAGAGATATATTTTTTTCCCCGTTCTTATATTGTCAAAATGTCAGTATTGAAGGGGAGCGTTCAGTGTCACAAATCAGATCAGCCTGCTATATGCAGAGTCTTTATTTTAAGAGCGTGAAATGAATACAACATGACTCAATTCATAAATCTCCAACCAAGTGCAGTAAAAATAAGAGCTTTGGCAGCAAAAGGGCTCCCGATCTTTGGGGTCACGAGCACACACCACCCTCGCCGACCACGCGCGGCAAGGGATGCACGGGAGCGATGGGGGGGGTATTTCGCCAGCGGGGAGAGGTCTGCATGCTAACCCCCCCCTCCCCGGGTTCCCCACAGCCTCACCCCAACGGGGGGGGGACAGAGATGGGGGCATGGCAGAGGATGCATGGGGCAGCGTGGGGGGGGCCTGGTGTGAGGGAAGAGAAGGGATGTGGCAGGGGGTGATGCATGGGGCAGGGTGGGGGCTCTAGGGCTGGGAAAAGGGCATGGGGGGCAGAGTCAGGGCCAGCAGGGCAGGGGAGAGGATGCGTGGGGCAGAGTGGGGGGCAGCAGGGCAGGGGAGAGGATGCGTGGGGCAAAGCGGGGGGCAGCAGGGCAGGGGAGAGGATGCGTGGGGCAAAGCGGGGGGCAGCAGGGCAGGGGAGAGGATGCGCGGAGCTGGGTCAGGGCTCCAGAAGAGGGGAGAGGGGCTCTAGGGGCAGGGGAGAGGATGCGTGGGGCAGAGCAGGGGCAGCAGGGCAGGGGAGAGGATGCGTGGGGCTGGGTGGGAGCTCTAGGATAGGGGAAAGGATGCGTGGGGGGGCTCTAGGGCAGGGGAGAGGATGCGTGGGGCTTGGTGGGAGCTCTAGGATAGGGGAGAGGATGCGTGGGGCTTGGTGGGAGCTCTAGGACAGGGGAGAGGATGCGTGGGGGGGCTCTAGGGCAGCAGATGCGGGTCAGGAGAGAGCAGGGTATCCCTGGGCGGGGAAAGGCAAAGGCAGCGGGAGCCGGCGGGGGGTGCCGGGGGCAGCACAAGGGCCGGAGCCCGCACGGAGGGACGGCGAGGGGCCGGGGCCCGCACACCCCCCCCCCCCCCCCCCCCCACCACCACCACCCCGCCCCCAGCCCAGGCCCACCAACCCAGCGCGGGAAGGGCGAAAGGAGCGCGGAGCCGGGCGCGACGGAGCGGGGAAAAGGACGACGGCCACAGGACGGGACGGGACGGGAGGGGACTCACGTTCTTCATGGCGGCCGCCATGTCGTCGTATCGCTCGGCTTGCTCGGCCAGCCGGGCCTTCTGCACCAGCTGCTCGCGGTCCACCATCTTCGCGGGGCCGGGGGGAAAGGGTGAGGAGGCTGCGGGCTCCGGGAAGAAAGGAAGAGGAGGAGGAGGAGGAAGGGCGGCGACGGGAGGAGGAGGAGGAGGGCGAGCGGGCGGCTCCTGGCGCTGCTGCGGCTGAGGCGACGGCGGCGGCGGCTGCACCCGGTGCTGTGCGCGCGCCGCGGGCCACCACAACCCCCCTGCGCCCGCCCCGCCCCGCCCCGCCCCGCCGCCCGCCTGCCCTCGCGCGGGGCACGACGGGAGATGGAGTCCTCGGGGGGGTGCGGCGGGAACCGCCGCACCCCCCCGAGGACTCCATCTCCCGTCGTGCCCCGCGCCAGAGCGCCGCAACGCCCCGCCCCCGGCCCCGCCCCCGGCCTCGTTCTGCCCCGCCGGGTCCCGCCGGCTGCCCGTGCTGATTCACCGGGAGCGGCCCGGGGGGACGGGGGTGGCCCGTGGCGGTGGGCCTCGCTCGGTACCCCTGCGGGGGACACCAGGGCCGCTGCTCCACCCACGGGGAGTCACCGGCGGGCCGGGCACACGCACAGCCTGGGCGCATCGGTGGCTTGGACCCGCTCACAGCCCGGGGTCGTGCGCGGCCTAGGCCCCGCTGGCAGCACACACCCACGCACGGCCTGGACCCGCTCACAGTCTGCGCCCGTGCGTGGCACAGGCCCACTCTTGGCCCAGCCACACTCGGAAAGCAGGTCCGCTCAGCCCAGACCCACTCACAACCCACACACACTCAGCCCAGACCCACTCAGCCCACACCCACACACAGCCCGGATCCACTCACAACCTGAACCCACACACAGCCTGAACCCCCTCAACCCAGACCCACTCATCCCACACCCACACACAGCCCAGACCCACTCACAACCCAGCTCCACTCAGCCCAGACCCACTCACAGCCCACACCCACTCAGCCCAGGCCCACTCACAACCCAGCTCCACTCACAACCTGGACCTGCTCACAACCCAGGCCCACGCACAACCCAGGTCCACTCAGCACAGACCCACTCACAACCTGGACCCACTCACATTCCACACACACTCAGCCCAGACCCACACACAGCCCAGATCCACTCACAACCTGGACCTGCTCACAACCCAGACCCACTCAGCCCAGGCTCACTCACGGCCCAGATCCACTCACAGCCCACACCCACGCAGCCCAGACCCACTCACAACCTGGACCGACACACAACCCAGACCCACTCAGCCCAGACCCACTCGCAGCCCAGATCCACTCACAACCTGGACCTGCTCACAACCCAGGTCCACTCAGCACAGACCCACTCACAACCTGGACCCACTCACAGCCCACACCCACTCAGCCCAGATCCACACACAGCCCAGATCCACTCACAACCTGGACCTGCTCACAACCCAGACCCACTCACAACCCAGATCCGCTCAGCCCAAACCCACACACAACCCAGACCCACTCACGACCCAGACCCACACACAGCTCAGACACACTCACAACCCACACCCACTCACAGCCCACACCCACTCAGCCCAGACCCACTCACAGCCTGAACCCCCTCAACCCAGACCCACTCAGCCCCCACCCACACACAGCCTGGATCCACTCACAACCCAGACCCACGCACAACCCAGACCCACTTAGCCCAGACCCATGCACAACCCAGACCCACTCAGCCCAGATCCATACACAGCCCGGATCCACTCACAACCTGGACCTGCTCACAACCCAGACCCACTCATGACCCAGACCCACACACAGCTCAGACCCACTCACAACCCACACCCACTCACAGCCCACACCCACTCAGCCCAGACCCA
Source organism: Pluvialis apricaria (assembly GCA_017639485.1). NCBI lineage: Eukaryota > Metazoa > Chordata > Aves > Charadriiformes > Charadriidae > Pluvialis > Pluvialis apricaria. The sequence goes on from CM030024.1 coordinate 7,957,765, forward strand.
CTCACAGCCTGAACCCACACACAGCCTGAACCCCCTCAACCCAGACCCACTCAGCCCACACCCACACACAGCCCAGACCCACTCACAACCCAGACCCACCCAGCCCACACCCACACATAGCTCGGATCCACTCACAACCTGGACCTGCTCAAAACCCAGACTCACACACAACCCAGACCCACACACAGCCCAGACCCACTCACAACCCAGGTCCACTCAGCACAAACCCACACACAGCCCAGATCCACTCAGCCCAGACCCACTCACAACCAGAACCCACACACAGCCTGAACCCCCTCAACCCAGACCCGCTCAGCCCACACACAGCCCAGACCCACTCACAACCCAGGTCCACTCAGCACAGACCCACACACAACCCAGACCCACTCACAGCCCACACCCACTCATCCCACACCCACACATAGCTCAGATCCACTCACAACCCAGGTCCACTCAGCCCAGACCCACTCACAACCTGGACCCAGACACAGCCTGAACCCACTCAACCCAGACCCACTCACAGCCCACACCCACACACAACCCAGACCCACTCAGCCCAGGCCCACTCACAGCCCAGACCCACTCATCCCACACCCACTCAGCCCAGGCCCACCCAGCCCAGGCCGCCATCCGCCCCGGCCGCCGCAGGGGCCCGCAGCCCTGCCGGCACGGCCTCTGCCACGCTGCCGCTGGGGCGCTCCCCTGGGTTACCCTGCACGCCCATGGAGGGCCGTGGGGTCCGTGACGCCGCGATGGTGCTGGGCCAGGGCTGCGGTGACACCTCATCCCCCTTCCCATGCCGCGGGACGGGGTCCTCCCCGCCGAGCCGTGGAGGAGAGCAGCCCCACCGAAGAGCCACGCTGGATAATTGATGAGTGGGCAGCTTGGGAGCGCGGTGCGCTCGCTCATCAATAACACATGAGATAAAAGCGTGCGGCCGCTCGGGCCCAGCAGAGCTTCTGCTGCACATTAGGAACTCCATTAGGAGCCATAAGAGATCCCGTTTTCCTAAAAAGCCGATGGATGAAGCGGTGCTGAGAGGAGGCTGCAGCACTGGGGGAAAGGAGAGGGGTGTAATGAACGGAGCCGTGGTCTCAGCCACGTGGCTGGGGACAAATTGGTTTGGAAACGCTGACCGTGCTTTATGACGGCAAGCAACACCATTTTGGGGTGAGATCTCCATCTTTATTGTGGTTTTAGCACTGCTTTAGGAATAACAAAGGATTGTCTTGAACGGATTTGTTTTACACAAAATACCTCTTTGTTTACAGCTTCTGAGAGCAGAAGAAATCACGCCTTCTGATAAATAAAACTAGAACTACGCCCAGATCCTCTCTTATTTCCTCCATAAAATAAACCGCTGTCTCCTTGCTCGCATCCCTGGCCTCACACCCCGCGGCGCACGTGGTTCTGGAGAGAGAGCAGCCTTTGTGCCCATCCTTTGTTTACCACCACGGCTATCCCAAGGAGAGCGCCCGTAGACAAGGGCAGTTTATTCCTCTTTTCTGATAATGGAGCATTCATTCTCCTGAGGAGGCTCGCCATCGTCTCTGGAGAGCTCAGCAGCAGGCTTTTGCGTTGTTTTCTGTATGACGCCAGCTTCGGGGAGAGAATTTGAGTAAAAAAGTGCAGAATGCGAGAGAATATTAAAGTCGGTCGTGGGTCCCAAACTGGTGTTTCAACTGTTGCTGCCATCAGTAGTTTGGAGGTATGTAGGAGCGCCATGGGGCATCACCCAAGCCAAGCAGGACTATCAGATCTCTGCGTACGGACCAGTGTGGAGCTGCCTGCTCATCCTGGACGCTTTTTTTTTTGAGTGATGCTGCTATGTTTGGTTGGTTGTATGGTCCCTCTAAGTTGGAAAAAATAATATTAGCCCTCGGGTACAGTTCCTGGATTCTCACGGACAATATCAAACACAAGCTTGGACCTGAAGAAGCCCTTGCGTGCCTGGAAGCCCGTCTGGTTTCTCCAAATATATCAAGTGGCCTAATAAAAAATATCGCCTCTCTGTACAAACCTTATGACACTTATCGAATAATTTACATAAATACAGCAGGTTCTCAGCTAGTCCGAATCACCACGGCTCTGCCGATTTACGGTGACCGCCTATTTGCCCCAGACTGAACAAATACTGATTTATTCCTGTCAAAGCACCATAGCAATAAATACATTTCACAATGCAGATGATTTCCTTCCCCATCACAGGTCAGAACACAATAATTCATAATGCTGTAAATACTTCAGGATAGCGATCTGGCCGTAATATCTCCCCGCAGTGTATCCAGCCCCCTTTTCGGGCTCCGAAATCAGCACCCTCTCGCACCACTTAATTCTTCTGTTTTACAGACTGGGCAGCGGTGGGATGAAGGTTACGTGGTGAATGGCCGGAGTTAGAAGCTGAGCTTGCTGCTTCTGGTGGGCAGCCAAGGCAGCTGGAGGTGGCATCTGGCTGCCCGTCACTAAATGCCCTCCTCCCTCCTCTGCCTGGTACCTACAGACACCCCTCAGCACCAGCCCGGGCGGCTGCTGGGTTGGGAAATCACAAAGACCCGAAGGATGCGGGTCTGTTCTGCGGATGTCCCAGAAAAACCTAATAACCCTGATTCCGCCTACGGTATTAAAAATACGCCGGCGCGTTCAAATGTGCCACTTTGTTAATTCCTGCGGCCTGGAAGACGAGTCCTTCTCTTCACATTTTCTTGCCTTCCCCGCTCTGTCTTGTCGATGCCTTGTCACACCGCCAGGGAAGGCAGGAAATTCTCTTTGACTTGGAGGTTCGCTTGGGTTAACTGCTGAGTGCTCCGAAAACGGATCCAGAAATCCTCACCCCTCGCTTGCTACGGGAAAGCGACGGTCGTGCGTCCCTTCCCTCTGCGTTTGCTGGCTTAGGGAGAGGGGACGCGCAGCGTGGGGGATGTAGGCAAGGGGGATGCCTGGCGAGGGGTATGTATGGCGAGAGGGATGTATAGCGAGAGGGATGCACAGCGAGGAGGATGCACAGCGAGAGGGATGCACGGTGAGGGGGATGCACGGTGCAGGTGCCCCAGCCTGTGGTCACCAAGGGCAAGGGTGGTCACTGTTGGTACCCAGGCATACGTGCACCACCTTACACCAACAGCAAGCGGCGACCCAGTGCTTGGGGTCCTGCATACCATGGGTAGCAAAGCTGGGCACAGCAGGGGACGCAGGGTGGCACTCCGCGGGGACGGTGCGTGGGGCTGGGCTGGGTCCCGTCCCTGGGATGCTGCCCCAGCTCCTGCACAGCCCCAGGGCTCCCTGGCTGGGGGCTCCCCCGCCGGCCCTGCTGCCTGGGCGGCTGCTGCTCAGCTTGCCCCGAGGAAGGTGCTGCCTGCCCTGGGGAGCAGTTTTTCTGGCTCCTGCAGTTGAGCTGGTGAAAAACAAGCTGGGGAAACCTCTGGCTTCGGTGTCCCCATCCCCACAGGCTGCAGGACAGCCGTGCCCTCGCATCTCTCCTTGCTGTGCCAGACTGCCTAGCCCCAGCACCCCAACACCTCAACACCCTGGCCCCTTTTCCACCTCGCTGCCCCGAGCCTGGCTGCGCGACACAGCGAGGGAAGCATCCCAGGAGGAGGCCAAGGGCATCCCTGTGGTGGTGCAGCCACCAGCATCTTCCCCCCGCACCCACCAGCAGCGCTCCCCAACCTGCCACGGTGCAGGCTGGGTCCCAGCCCAGCACCCCTCCACCCTGCCGGGCACCGAAACTGGGGGGGAGGTCCCACCAGCCCCCGCACCCAACACCTGAGTGAGCTCAGGGGTGCACCAGCCCTCCCCAAAACGCCCCAGAGCCAAGACGCTGCCTCGCCTGGGGCAGCAGGCGACGGAGGGCCCGTGGCTGATGGGGCAGCCGGCCACGAGCCCGCCGGACCACTGGTGCTTTGAGGGGGGACATCCCCCCATCTGCGGAGCTGCGGGGCTTTGTGCTCAGCCCTGACCTTTCCTCTCAGGGTTTCCAAGCACTTTCCAAGCCCAAATTAACTCTGCTGCAGCACCTGCCCTCCCACGCTGTTTAGCATCAGCCCTGCCATGAAGCAGGGCTGCCCCATACCCCTCGGGGTACACAGCTGGGTTCCCGGGGATGATTTCCCCTGGGACCACCTCAAGCCACCGCGATGGGATGGGAGGGCAGCACGCCGTGCCTCCCACCCTCCCCATATCCCTAATACCCGCACAAGTGCCCCGGCGCTGAGAAATGCAGCGATGCCCGTGCAACGGCACCCTCCACTCAGAAAAATCTGCCCCCCAAGCCTTTCTCCCAGCCCCAGGGAAGATGCTCCCATGCGGGGTGTATCCCCGAGGGAAGCTGGGGTGCCCTGGGGTGGCATCGGGGTCCCCTTGGGTGCTGTCAGGGAGCCGGGGACACCCGGGGTGCGGGACCCCACAATGGACCCAGCGGGAGGGTGGGCCGGGGCCAGGCGGGCACACCGCCTCCCCACGGGGCATTAATAATTAAGCAGGCGCGTCGGGCTCAGATGGCAGCTCTTATTTAAGGAGCTGATATAAATACCGCCCAGACAGCGCTCATGGAGCACCTAAAAAAAGCCCTGGCTGTCTCGGTCCCTCCAGAAGCGGCTCCGAGCTCTGCGGGGCCGGTGGGCAGCACGGGGCAGGGTGGTCACCGGCGTCCTGCGGGGACGGGGCTGCTCTGGGTTCTGAGCACCAGAGGTGGCAGCACCTGGGGCCAATCCTCCGGGCACCCTCCGTGCCTCAGTTTCCCTCTGCAGCGGGGACCTGTCTCTGCCCGTTGTCCCGTGTTGTGGCAGGGGTGTTGGGGGCCCAGCACAGGGCTGGATGCTCAGCCCCGTGCCCTGGGTTGGTGGCACTGGGTGGGAGCGGGGCAGGGGGAGCTCTGCCAACCCGCTCCTCTGTCCCCCAGTGCCAGGGGAAAGCCACCCCCTGTTCCAAAGGCTGCTTTTCTGTGTGTTTGTGCTGGCAGTGACTGCCCCCCCCCCCCCCGACATCGCTGCCCCCTTGGGACTACCCAGGGACACCCCTATTGCACTGGGGCCGGGGACACTCATCCTCCAAGGACAGCTCAGTCCTTCCCCAACCCTGCTTGGGGTCCCCAGGACCCCCACCCCAGAGCTGCCCCATCCCTAATGAAGAGGAGGGGGCCGGGGAGGTGCAAGAAGGGCCGAGAGCACTGACACAGTCGTGACCTGGGGTGAAGCGGGACCCCCCCCAGCCTGCGCATCACCCCCCTCCATCAGCATCCTGGACCCCCAGGAGCAGGCGAGGAGCCGGAGCGTGCTGCGGGCGGCAGGGACGGGGCTGTCACATTGTCCCCATTGCAGGCGGGCGGCAGCGAGCCGCTTGCTGCAGTCCTGCTCGCTGGCTCTGCAGCGTGACTCAGCACAGCCTCACCCAGCTCCCAGCCCCTTCTTCCAGCCCTGGGCAGGGGGACACACACACACGCTCCTCACTGCCATCCCCATGGCCCCTCTCACCCCCAGCGCCACCCCTCAGACCCCTCTTCCCACCCAGCCCAGTCCATTCCCACCGCAGGACCACCGGCTGCTCCCCCAGCCCCAGCACGGGCAGGGACCCCCCCCCCCTCCAGGGCCGAGTCGGGGTTCGCAGCGATGGGGAACGGTGGGTGTCAGCCTGCCTGCACCCCAGCATCTCTGCCGGGCCCTTGGGCAGGGGACGGGCAGCGCGCTGGATCCGGCCCCGTGGGTCTCCCTGCCCAAAGCCCCAGCTCAGGGTTTGGGGAGCTGAGCACCGACGCCTGCTATGGCACCTCCCCAGGCGCTGGGAGAAAGGATTTGGTGTCTTTTTTCCTGGGGGATGGGATTAAAAGAGATGCTGGGGGTCACATGGGAAAATCTTGGGGTTTTTAAAGGGATTTTTTGAGCCCCACTTTTGGGGTGTTTGGAGCCTGGCAGGATCAGCTTCTCACGGCATCTCTGTGCACATCCCCTCTGGCCGTGACCTGGAGGTTACTGGGAGGTGAGGAGGGTGGCCGTAGAAAGCAACCGGCACTGGGGGAGGAGGGCTGAGCACCCTAACTGTCCCCTCTAACTGTCCCCACGTCCCCAGGCACGAAGCCGCTTGCAGGGCAGGACCCCACTGCCTGCTTGTGCCGTGCCCCTGGCATGGGTGTCCCCCTGCTGTGACAGCAGCACATGGCACATCCCCATCCCTGGGACGGGGACAAAGGGGTTGTTGGGGCTGTGCAACTGGGAGCACCCATCCTGCACCCCAATAGCTGCATCCGAAAAGATGCTAATGGATTAAAGCAAAGGTGTAGCCGGGGGCAGAGAGCCCAGGCACGGCCGGACCCCCGCTCCCAGCCGGGCAGCCCCTCGCCTGCGGCATCACCATGGGAAGCACGTTTCCAGCATCACTGCCAGCTAATTGCTTTCCTGCCTCTCTTTAAATGCAAGCGATGGCAGTGAGGCGGCAGCGAGCTGGCTTTTGCCAGCGTTCAGCAGCCCACGTGGGGTGGCTCCTGCCAGGGGAACAAAATAAAATTAAAAAAAAAAAAAAAAAAAAAAAAAGAAAAGAAGAAGAAGGCAGAGAGGAGGAGATGATGGATGGGAGGATCTGCAACCGTGGCCGTTTACCCTGGCGGAGGAAACCCTTGAGCCTGCAGGCGCAAGGAGAGGCGCAGATCTGCTGGTACCCGTGGGCCGTGGCCACGCAGCCCCCCCGGCACGGTGCGGCGGGGGCACAGCGTGGAGAGCAGCCGGCCCCGCGGTCCCCCCCCACCGCCCCGCTCCCTTTGCCAGCGGACTAATTGCGCCAGTGACTTTGCAGTTCCCAAAATAGCTGCTGGCTCCGGCGCGGTGACGTCAGCGGGAGCCGCGCGGCAGCAGGCCTGGCAGGAGCGGGGAAGGAGGACGCTGCCTGGCGTGGGGTGCGGTGAACGCCTCCTGCACCCCACCATGGTCCCACTGGGTGACCTTGACCCCCTGGGCCGTGCTGCCGAGGGAGCACGACGTGCTGTGCCGCAGGGATGCTGCTGGGAGACGTGGTCCTCATCCATCCCATCGGAGGAGGAGGTGGTCCAAGGCTGTCCCTGCCCTGCATCCCCCCCCGACGTGGGTGCCCACATCCCTGGGACTCCCCACTGCCGGGGACAGGGCAGGCTGCCCTGGTGGGGGTAAATCTGTCCCTCGGTGCCCCCCGCGGGGAAAGCCGTGCCTCCTGCTCCCAGCCAGGGTGGCCGGGTCCCTGCAGCTCCCCGAGGGTGCCAAGGGGTGATCAGGGCCACCATCCCGGGTGCCCCTGGGGAAACTGAGGCACGCAAGGGGGACGCAGAAGCAGAAGGGAGAGCCGGAGTGGGGACATGGCGAGCCGGGGAGCAGAGCGCAGCCCAAGGTCACCCAGGTGGTGCTGGGTGCAGCAGAGCCGGGGATGCTCTCCGGGCCAGGGCTGCCTCCGGCAGTGACTCACCCCTGCACCGATGCCCAGCTCCTCCGGTTACAGGCGCAGACAGGATTGCCTTAACGGGGCACGGCGGGGGTGGCCAGCCTGGGAAGGGCACCCCTGGGACCAGGCACCGACCCACGCGCCCCTCCAGCCATCCCCACGCTCTGCAGCCTCCCCCCACAAGCAGCGCATCCTCCACACCACGTCCCAGCCAGCAACACTGCTTGTACTGGTTTCATACTGGTCTCGGAATGGGATCCCCATCCCTCCCAGCACTGCTCATCCCGCTAGGGGGGATTTAACTGCGAGTGCCCCCTCGCCTGCCTCAGCTTTCAGGGAGCAGAGCTCCCAAGCCCCACGCCAGCGCTCGGCTGGGGACCCGGCTTATTATTCTGGAACACGGCGAAATAATTAAAGCCTCCTCCATTTCCCCTTGCTCATTTGTGCTCCTTCAGCCTGGATTAATGGGTCTCCTCTCCCCAGCACAGACTCATTCCTTATTCCTAATAGCCCATAAATCCCAGCCCCAAAATAACCCCAGCTTTTGCCCGAGCCTGCTGAAATATTTATTCTCTCCCCCCTGCCGCCCCCAGCACCGTCCCCTCTCCAGGGACGGGGAGAGGATCTAATCGATGGCATCGACCAGTGTGGAACTGCAGCTGCTCCAGGCACGGTGAAACAGCTGACGTCGGCAAGAGGAGAAAAGCCGGGCGGGCACCGCGGCTTCTCCTGACTCCCACGCAGCCGCCGCGGCCTGGCTGTGGTCCCGCAGCAGGATGCTCTCGCGCCACCGTCAACCCCCTATGCCGGTATCTTGCTCCAGGGCCAGCACATCCCCCATGCTCATACTGGGGTCCAGGGCTGGGGCATCCCCCGTGCTGGTACCCTGCTCTGGAACCAGGGCATCCTCTGTGCTGGTACCCTGCTCCAGAGCCAGAGCATCCCCCGTGCTGGTACCCTGCTCCGGAACCAGGGCATCCCCCGTGCTGGTACCCTGCTCCAGAGCCAGGGCATCCCCCGTGCTGGTACCCTGCTCTGGAACCAGAGCATCCCCCGTGCTGGTACCCTGCTCTGGAACCAGGGCATCCCCCGTGCTGGTACCCTGCTCCAGAGCCAGAGCATCCCCCATGCTGGTACCCTACTCCTGAGCCAGGGCATCCCCTGTGCTGGTACCCTGCTCCTGAGCCAGGGCATCCCCCGTGCTGGTACCCTGCTCCAGAGCCAGGGCATCCCCTGTGCTGGTACCCTGCTCCGGAACCGGGGCATCCTCTGTGCTGGTACCCTGCTCCAGAGCCAGAGCATCCCCCGTGCTGGTACCCTGCTCTGGAACCAGAGCATCCCCCGTGCTGGTACCCTGCTCCAGAGCCAGGGCATCCCCCGTGCTGGTACCCTGCTCCCACTCTGCCTGTCACTCCCTGCTCCCATGGAGATGATGCCCAGCTTGGGCATGGGGTGTCTGGGGGGATCCCTGTGGATCCCAGCACATCCCAAGCCCTGTATTTGGGAGAAAAGGCTGGAAGACAAGGGAGGAGGCTGCTGTGTCTCCTGGCTGGAAACCCTTTGCTTGCCGGATTGCAGTTCGTGGGAGGGAGAAGGCCCCGGGGAGAGCAGGACCTGCTCTTCCCAGCCTGAAGCAAAGAGGAGCAGGGTGTGGGGTGACACTGAACACCAGCCCGGCTTTGCCAGCTCAAGGCCCAGTCCCCAAGGAAAACCGGGAAAACCCAGCCAGCCTTTCTCATCATCTCTCACCCCAAGAGGCAGCAGCCTCCAGAGCAGCTCCTGGCCACCAGCCCCCTCCCCACCTCCCCGAGCCACGGAGGGGGCGGTGGGGGCAAAGCTGGTGGAGCCCACAGCACCTTCTGACCCATCACCAGCTGGCGGGGGGCTGGGGGCTGCTGGGGACAGTCCTGTCCCCCTCCTGCTCCCAGCAGGACCCAGGCATCGCCCAGCTGTGCCGGAGGCAGGAGGTGGTGGTGGTGGCAGCGGGGGGGGGGCGAGGGGGGAGGAGGCAGCGGTGGGGGGCAGCCAAGCGTGCAGGACCCGGGAACCCAGTGAAAGGAGAGGTTTTAGCCACACGCCACCTCCCTGCCCTCTCCCAGGGTCCCAGCGAGCCCAGGGCCAACTGTGCCGCCGCAGCCTGCCTGGGAGATGCTTCCGTGCCTCAGTTTCCCCACTAGTGGAAATCTGGACTGGAAGCAAACTGCTGGGAAAGCCCTGCCCACGGGAAGCGGTGGAGAGGTGGCAACCATCAGCCTGGCGCTGGTTGCCGGAGTATGGGCCAAGGACACCCGAGGGGACCTATACCAGCCTGGGAGCTGCTCGGGGACACGTCCCCGATGTCCCCAGAGGCTGGGACATGCCATCTCACAGCACGCTGCTGCTCAGGCCACCGTCACTGGCGATCGGGGTGCAGAAAAGCCTCGCCGAATTGGGGAGCCCTCTGTCCAGGTCCCCATCCCCGTGGTCACAGCCTCTCCCTGCAGGCAGCAGCAGGGGCTGCAGCTCCCAGGACAGTCTCTCTTCCCATCTGCTCGTTAGCAAGCAGCACCGAATTTACTGCCGTCAGCACTGCAGAGCCCGTACAGCCGCACAACGGCAACGCACCCGCTTCAGCAGCGACCCCGCAGCCCACGGAGCTGCCAAATCCCGCCGGGAACAAACCCGGAGCTGGACCCAACTTCATCCCCACCCCCCCCTCCAAAGCCTGGTGGGGGTCAGGGCTGTATCCCCGGAGCTGGGATGGGGAAGGGTCTGAGTTCAGCTCTCAGCCGGGTGGGAATCGAGGGCTGCTCAGGGGCCGGCAAGGGATTTGCACCAATTTTTTGGCAGGAAGAGCTGAGCCCTCGCCGTTGGGCTCGGGGCATCGCCGGCTCCCCAGCCGTTTGCTCCCACGCAGGCTTCGAGGAGGGGTGGCAGGGAAGCAAGTCGGGTCTCAGCACGCTTTCAAAGGGCTTTTATTTATTCACAAAACAAACCCAAACGTGTACAAGAAAAACGAGGGGGGGGGCGGGGGGAACAAACCCCAGGAATATGCACAATCTAGTATTAACAAAAAAATTGCACAAGTAGAGGAGCGAGCGGGGCGGGAGCAGCCGGGACCCGCTCCGCGCCGCTGCACGAGCCCTTCCCCACCCTCGCACCCCATCGATGAAAACACGAAGACTGTTTTGCCCGTGTCCCGTTAGAAACCAGAAACGGTTGACGGCGAAGGCGGCTGGTGCTGCAGGCTGCGTCCTTCCACCTGAGCTGGGAGGGAAACAGTCTTTACCCCAAAGGTACGGCACCAGGGAGGGACTGAGCTCCCAGATTCAGCACCGCCACCCTCCCCTCTCCCTGGGTAGGGATTTGGGGTCTTCCCTTGGGTTTTCCATCTGATCCTGCCCTTGTCTGCCAGTTCCCTGCCTGCCCCGGACACCTCGGAGCACGGAGCATCGCAGACCAGAGCTGGTCTGGAGCGTGCAGCGTGGAGGAAGGATGGGGAGGCTGCGGCGAGCCCGGTCCTTCCCTGCTCCCCAAGGGGTTTTTTTTGGGCAGGGACTGGCTGTTGCAAAGTCCCCCGAGGAAGGCAAATCTCGGCCGCACTCTACGCAAACCCAGCGGCATACGGAAAAGAAACGGGAGATGAAATGGGCACGGGGAAGAAATACTGGGCAGCTGAGAAGCGGGAAGGGGTTGCAGGACTGTGTGAGATCCAACGCCTGCATTCCTGCTGCATGGAAATTGGTGAGGACATGGTATTTCTTCTGCCAAAACGGGAAGAAAAACCTGATATTCAGATCGCTGGGAGGTTTGCAAAGCAAATTGCAGAACGGCAGCAACTCACTGCAGAGCCACTGGAATATCCTGGTTTGATTTCAGCCCCCTTTTTACATTTTCTGAGTGTAATCTAACGTCATTTTCACAGCAGAAAATCCATTTCTCCTCATTTCTTCATTGAAATGGCCGATACCAACCAGATTTCACACCAAAAATGGTTTTGTTTTTCCAAGGGGCAGTTCCGCGGAGGGGGGAAAGCTTCAGTCAGTATTTTAGGAGCTGAGAAGAGCCCGGATCTCCACCCAGCTCTTCCCATCCTCAGAGCCCAACCACCCACGGGGGGGCCCAGCCAGTGCCCCCGTGGGGCGAGTGGGGAAACTGAGGCAGAGAGTGAGTGTCCCCGACCCTTAGCCAGGGTTCAGCCCCTCTGCATGAGCATTGCCACCAGCTCCCTCCACTGTCCCCGTCCCCCCCATACCTGTGTGAGGGTCCCGGCGGGTGGGTGGTCATAGGATGCCGCAGGCAGCACCAGCATCCTCGGAGTGGTCGCAGTTGTGGACGTCCCAGCGGATGTGGGAGCAGCGCAGCAGCGAGGGCTCGTGGCCCTTGCACTTGAGGTTGTCGAGGAAGATGTAGCCGGTGCCCTGGCCATAACGTGCCTCCCCCCAGGCGGCCATGGCGTGCCCACAGCCCAGCTGCCTACACACCACCTTGGCGTCCCGCAGGTCCCAGGCGTCGTCGCACACCGTCCCCCATTGGGACAGGTAGAACATCTCCACGCGCCCCTCGCACCGGTGGCTGCCGTTCACCAAGCGCAGGGACCCTGCGGAGGGGATGGGGTGAGGCAGCCCCGGGGACAGCCCTCGCCTGTGCCCACCCCAGCACTGCACCCGCTCTCCCTGCCTGCCACCGCCCCGGGACAGTGGTACCCACTGGGCTGGCTCCCCAGGGCTGGCAGAAAAGGGGCCCTTCCTGGCCAGGTGGCCCCAGGGCAAGAAGAACACTGGTCTCTCCAAGGCTGGGCAGATGTTTGCTGCTGCCCACAGCTCCACCGTGGCCTCTGCACAAGCAGGAACACGAGGGAGTGACCACTTGGCAGCATCAGAGCTGGGGCTGATGCCCAAAGCATCGCAGTTGGATGTTCAAATTGAAGGAATAGACAATAATGTCTTTTCCTGGCTCAGCCCCATTGGTCCATCACCTCCTCTTCCCGCTGAGGTCCACTACCTAATGGTCCATCACCTGAGGTCCATCACCTCCTCTGCCTGGACCAGCCCTGGGGCCACCAGGGGAGGTCATGGCTTAATGGTGCTACGGCTTAATGGTGCCACCAGCACAGCTTTTCCCCCTCCCATGGGCTGCTCCAGGTTGGTGCTTCCGGCACTGCCGAAGCCACCGGTCCCTGCCCAAGCTGCCTCAATTTCCACCCTGTGCCGATGCAGATCGTCGCCAGGGCTGGCACCATGTCCCCAGTGATACCCCAATACCTACCATCCTTGGGACGAGTTGGGGCTGACGTGGTGGTCGTAGCAGTGGCTTCTTGGAAATAGTCTCCAGTGTCATCAGCGCCTGGTGCAGTGGGGAGAGGGTGGGAAAAGTGACTCAGAGGACGCCTGTGCCCCCCAGGGCCAGGTCAGAGCCCCCCCAGCAGCGGTGTGGGGCTGGCTGGGGATGGACGCAGGGATGGGTGGGGTGGGATGTGCAGCCACTGTGCTTCCAGGAAAGTGCACAAGCGGAGACCAGAGATGGTACCCACGCTCCGGCCATCACTGGACACCACCACACCTGACCGCCGCTGCTGTACCCCCATGGGCAGGAGGAACCCCAGGGTCTGGGGCCTCATGTTGACCTGCCACCCCATTTTGGGGACCCCATGTCCCACAGCCATCCTGAGCATGGCTGAAATCCTCTGTACCCCCATGATCTCATTGGATTTCCACGCCACTGAGCTGGGCTCCGGCAGAGACTTGGGGAGCCCCGGGGTGGTCGCATCCATTTCCCCTCTCCCACCCATCTGGTGAGGGAAGACCCTCAGCCAGCGGCCACCGGACTCGCTCCCGCTCTCACCTCGGCAAATGACCCCGGCGTCCTCGTGGTGGCCGCAGTTGTGCTGCCCCCAGCCCAGGTGGAAGCAGTCGGCCAGGCGAGCCTCGCCGCCGCCGCAGCCCACGTTATCCAGCAGGATGGGCCCGCTGCCATAGCCAAAGGAGCTGAGGACGGTGGCGGCGAGGGCGGCACCGCAGCCCAGCTGCCGGCACACCACCTGGGCGTCGGGGAAGTCCCAGTCGTCGTCGCAGACAGTGCCCCAGGTGCCGCGGTGCCGCACCTCCACCCGCCCGCGGCAGCTCCCGTTCCCGTTCGCCAGCCGCACGCCGCCACCTGCGTGGGGGGCCCCGGCACAGGCACGCCGCCGGGGGGACCGGGGCTCCATGGGGGGTCTGATATCCCCCCCGTGCTGACCCTCTGGGGGCATGGGGTGAGCCCCCAGGGAGCACGGGGTGAGCCCTGAGGATATGGGGTGAGCCCCTGGGGTACGGAGTAACACCTGGGGACATGGGACCAACCCCCTGGGGGCATGAGGTGAGCCATGGGGGTGTGGGGTGAGACTCTGGAGACGTGGGGTGAGCCCCTGGAGAGGTGGGGTGAGCCCTGGGGATGTGGGGTGAGATTCTGGGGATGTGGGGTGAGCCCCTGGGGATGTGGGGAGAGTCCCTGGGGTACAGGGTAACCCCTGGGGACATGGGACCAACCCCCTGGGGGCATGAGGTGAGCCCTGGGGATGTGGGGTGAGAGTCTGGAGACGTGGGGTGAGCCCTGGGGATGTGGGGTGAGATTCTGGGGATGTGGGGTGAGCCCCTGGGGATGTGGGGAGAGTCCCTGGGGTACAGGGTAACCCCTGGGGACATGGGACCAACCCCCTGGGGGCATGAGGTGAGCCATGGGAGTGTGGGGTGAGACTCTGGAGACGTGAGGTGAGCCCTGGGGACATAGGGTGAGACCTGGGGACGTGGGGTGAGCCCCTGGGGACATAGGGTGAACCCCTGGGGACATAGGGTGAGCCCTGGGGATGTGGGGTGGGACTCTGGGGACATAGGGTGAGCCCTGGGGATGTGGGACGAGACTCTGGGGATGTGGGGTGAGACTCTGGGGATGTGGGTTGGGCCCCTGGGGGGCATGGAGTGGGCCCTGGGGATACGGGGTGAGCCCTGGGGTTGTGGGGTAACTCCCTGGGGGCGTGGGGCGAGCCCTGAGGATGTAGGGTGACTGCTGGGGACAGAACTCCCTGGGGTGCTCCTGGGGACATGAGAGAACCCTGGGGAGGTGGGGTACAGCCTGGGGACATGGGGGGTGTCCCTGGTGGCATGGGGTGAGCCCTGGGAGTGTGGGGTGAACTGTGCGGGGCCGGAGATCCTCTGGGAATGTGGGGTGAGCCCTCGGAGAATGAGGGAAAACCAGGGGATGTGGAAGGTCCCCCGGGAGCATGGGGTAACTGCCGGGGCCGTGGGGTGAGCCCTGGGGATATGGGGGGGACGTGGAGCCCGGGGGGCCATGCCGGACCCTGTGCAGGACTAGCAGCGGCCGCGCACTTACTTTCCTGCTCGACGGTAAGGAGAGCGGTGGTGACGAGCTCGGTGGCCTGGGAGGGCTGGTCCCTGCCGTCTGTCGCTGCTGGGACAAGCGTGGGGACACGTGGGCGTTGGGGGGGGTCCAGCTCCAGCACTCACTGCCCCCAATCCGGCTGGTGCCAGGGGCCTCTAGCACCGCGATGGCCCCATGGCAAGCTCCTGCCGTGGGCAACGTCACCCCCCGAGCCTCACCTACGTGTGGCAGGAGCCCAGGGTGACCGTGCTGGGGTCACGGGAGGACACAGAAGACTCGGTCCCCCCCAGTAAGCCCCCAGCCCTGGCTATGGTGCGAGGGTGAGCTGGGTGGCCACCGACCTCCTACCTGTGGCCGTGGCAGTGAGCGTCTCTTCGTAGTCCAGAGCCACCGAGGTGGTGAAGGACGTGATGGTGGACCTGTCCAGCCCTGCGGTGACACAGAGAGACAGAGGGGAGAAGCTGCGAAGCCGTGAACTCGCTGACTCCGGGAGGCAGCCCCGGGGTGGTCTGGGTGCTCCAGGGGGATGGGGGTGGAGATGGCCCGTGTCCACCCGCACATCCCTGCTGCCCACGTGCTGGAGATGGTGCTTCTCCACCCCAACCCAAGCACCGAGGTCCCACCTGCAGCACCGAGGGGTCCCTTTCTTCTCCGCGTAACTGGGAGGTTTATCAGGCAGGGTTCGTTAACTCTAAACCTTCATTTTTCCCCTGCCACACTGAGAAAGCACCGTGCGTGGTGGTGCCGTTGGGGCCATGCCCGGGCGAGGTGCCAGAGAGGACGAGGACGTTAAGGGAGGAAAGGACCAGCCTGAGAAAATTGTCCCTTTTCTCCTGCATCAGCCCCTTTGTTCGGTAATAGTGGGAAAGGGAAAGCGCTGGCACTTACTGCTCCCCGTCATTAGTCGGGATAATGAGGGAATTCAGGGGGATTATTAACATTATAAATGGTAATCAGCGGAGAATGGCAGAAATACATCATTTCGGGCGGGGAAGGGGAGGCAGGCTGGGCCTGGCGTCGTGCCCGGCCCCTGGCAGCCGCTCGCTCCTTCCGGACGCGGGCAGCTTGTTTTCCAGCCGGCGGAGCAGGGAAACGGCAGGCGGGCAGATGCATTTCCCTTGGAAATTGCTGCTCGGGCCGTGTCCCAAGCTCTCGGCGTGGTGTCGCAGCCTGCTCCGGAGCGCCGGGATGACGGCGGATAAGGGGAAAGGATGCACCCGCAGCGCACAGCCCCGGACCCTGCCTGACCTTGGGCACATCAGCATCTTCGGAAGGCTGAGGGGATTGGGGCTTTTTAGTCAGGAGAAGAGAAGACTGAGGGGGGATTTTTATCAACACTTATAAATACTTAAAGGGAGGGTGCCGGGGGATGGGAACAGTCTTTTTTCAGTGGTGCCCAGTGACAGGACAAGAGGTAACGGGCACAAACTTGACCATAGGAAGTTCCACCTAAACATGAGGAGGAACTTCTGTCCTTTGAGGGTGGCAGAGCAGTGGCACAGCTGCCCAGAGAGGTGGGGGAGTCTCCTACACTGGAGCCATCCCAAACCCGCCTGGACGCCGTCCTGTGCCACTGCTGGAGGTGCCCCTGCTGTGGCAGGGGGTTGGGCTGGGGGAGCTCCAGAAGGCCCTTCTGACCCTGACCATTCTGGGATCCTGTGATCTCTCTGAGGCCATTTCTCCTTGGAGACCGGGTTGTCTCTGGATTTGCCCCCTTCCCAGGGGACAGCCCCCAAGGTGATTCTGTGCCCCGGTACCTGTGCAGATGACCCCAGCATCCTCGTGGTGGCCGCAGTTATGGATGCCCCAGCCGAGGCTGTAGCAGGCGGAGAGGAAGGGCTCGCTGCCATCGCAGTTGACGTTGTCCAGGAGGATGCGCCCTGTGCCGTAGCCGAAATAAGCATTGCTCTTGTAATCCAGGGCTTGGCCGCAGCCCACCTGCTTGCACACCACGCTGGCGTCGCTCAGGCCCCAGTCATCGTCACAGACGGTGCCCCAGTTCCCGCGGTAGAAGATCTCCACCCGGCCTTGGCAGGTGTCGGTCCCGCTCACCAGACGGATGCTGCCGTCACCTGGAGGGTGGCAGCACGCAGTGAGAAGGACATTGCCATCCCCATGAGGTCACCGCACACGCCGTGGCACAGCGATGCCACCGAGCCTGGACCACGATGGCAAAGGAACCGGGCGAGGAACAGCGGGGAAGGGGCGATGCTTTAGGGCAGCCCAACTGATGGGAGCCTTGGTGAGCCTCTGGGATAGGGTTTGGCCATGGCTGGCACAACGACGGGGTCCCCGGGGCTCTGCCCCGCAGTGCTGGAGAGTCGGGGGGGCTTCACAGAGGGGCAGCGGGTGATGGGTGGGGGGGTGGGAAGGTGGGGGGAGCCTGCAAGAGATGGTTGAGCAGCTTACTTTCCCCATCCTGTACCGAGGCTGTGAGGGTCCTGCTTGTCGGTCCTTCGCTGGCTTGCGTGGGCGAGAGCTCTGAAAAGGGAAGCAGAGAGGCAGCATCCATTTCTGCCGGCAGCAAGCCGTCCAGAAGCTGCCCGCCCCACTGCTCCCCCAGCTCGGGCATCGGCGTGCACACGCGCTGGCGAAGAACGCAGCACGGAAAGCAAGAGGGCTTGTGCCAAACCAGCCCTGATGGGGAAAGACAGAGGGGTTTGCAGTCGGACCACCCTGCCCGGAGCTTATCTGCCCGCTTGTAGGTGCAGGCAGGCGGATGGAGCCAGCACGTCGGCTGCTGGCATCGTGGGCAGTTGTGCCCGGTGGCATGGCATGAGGACCTGGACTGAATCATAACGCTGCGCTGAGCTGTGGGGAGTCAGTTCCACCTATCATGGGATTTGGATTCAAAGTCACGGCATATATATAGAAAAAAAACCCCAGTAATATTTTGATTTTCCTGCTGGTTTTACCTATATTTCTTTTGCTAACAATGTTGCTTCAAGCTACCATATTGCCCTTCTTGTCCCAGCTCCTCGGCTGGGCTGGTGGAATTATCTGGGGGTGGTGCGGGGCGCTGGGTGGGAGCGGAGCCGAGTGGTCCGATAGCCAGCCGCACGCGTGCCCAAGGGCTGGGGGAAGTATCCTGGGAAACGCAGCCCACCAACACGGTGAAAAGCTGGCTGGCTCCACGCTTTCCTCTGTAACCACGGCCAACAGAAAGCTGGCTCTCAAAAGCTTCCACGTGGCACGGGTAGGAGCACCTTCCCTAGGGCTCTGGTGCTTGGGTCAAACTCCTGCGTCTCCTCTGAGGACCACCCCAGAGCACCTCCTGGTCTCCTTCGCCAGCCAAGCTATAAACACCTGATGGCTCAAGCCGCTCCTCTGCCCTCAGATCCATCTCCCCCACCTTCTTCTTCAGCCCTTCCACCTCTCCTCTCCAGCAACGCCTTCATTCAGGGTTCCTGCTCAGTCCATGACCTCCTTTCTCTGGTTGCTGCAGGTCCAACCCACCAGGCAACCCAGCTCCCTTTCCAAGCCCTGCTTCTGCAGGACACAGGGATTCACCGAGCGTTTGCAGCCGTGGCCAAGCTCCGGGTCTGCCCAGCCCCACGTTTACCGGCCGGTGATGCGTGGCTGATGAGCAAACCCTACATGGCTGTGCAGAAGGAACGTGTAGGGTATATAGGGGTCAGTGCGGAGCCGTTCCACTTTCACATGCCAAGTTCAAACGCTTTCCACTGCTTTTCTCACCTTTAGGAACATTTCCTACTGACAAGCTCGGCAATTTAAAGAAAGGCAAGTGAAAAGGGGAAAGAGCAGTTGGGCAGCGGCTGACTCAGAGGCAGGAGCGTGGGTGGGCTTCTGCTCTTTCCCCGCGGATCGTGCTGGAGAGGTTGCAAAGTCCCTGAGCTGGGAGTGACGGGGAACACAAAACAGGCTGGGCACCCTGCGGAGCACCAGCACGCTGTGCTGGGAGATGACCTGGATTGAGGGAAGTGGTGGAGGAAGGAGGCAGAGGAGGTTTGGCTGACCCAGGCTCAGAGGAACATGCTCTGAGATATGCCTCTTGGGCTCCCCCAGGGTGTCTGCAGACACCAGGGCTTGCAGCACCACAGGGTCCCCCCTGCTCTCCTTGCCCCCAAGGAACCCAACCGCATTACCGTTGCATACAACAGCCACGTCCTCGTAGTGGTAGCAGTTGTGGATGCCCCAGCCATGGCTCCAACACTCGCTCAAGGCT
The DNA here is from genome assembly GCA_017639485.1 of Pluvialis apricaria. Taxonomy (NCBI): domain Eukaryota; kingdom Metazoa; phylum Chordata; class Aves; order Charadriiformes; family Charadriidae; genus Pluvialis; species Pluvialis apricaria. The sequence goes on from CM030024.1 coordinate 7,976,702, forward strand.
GCCTCCCGGCCCTTGCAGTCCACGTTGTCCAGGAAGATGGGTCCACTCCCTTGGCCGAAGGTCATGGCAGCCGGGAGGGTGATGGCGTGGCCACAGCCCAGCTGGCGACACACCACATTGGCATCCACAATGTCCCAGTCATCATCGCAGACCGTCCCCCAGGAGCCATTGTAGAGGATCTCCACTCGCCCCTGGCACCGGCTGGGCCCGTTGGCGAGCCGTATCTCTGCAAGGACGGGCAGAGAGAGGTCCCTCAGCAGGCAATGAGCCTGCCACGGGGCCAGGAGGTGGCAAACGCTTGGTGGGTGTCATGGGGAGGCCAGGAGCCCTCTCTGCACCAAATCTCTGCTCCTTAAAGGAAATAGTGACCCTTCACTGTAGCACAAGGCAGCTGTGGGCTTGGTGCTACCCACCTGATGGTGGGGCATGGGCTTCTCTTCTTCTGCTGGGGGCAGTGGGCATGAGGACTCAACACATGTCAGTACATAAATGAGATGCACCATCACCCCATCATCTTGCCTACTAATGGCCTTGGCAATAACCCAACGGGAGAAGAGGAAAGCAGACACATGACATCACATATTGCCGTATGACTTGGGTGACGTCTGATGAGATGTGATTAGTGATGAGATGCAATTAGCAAATTCTTGTTAGCCTCAGTGAACGCGTCCAGAGCTGGTCCCACATGGGAGTTAGTGGGATGGAGATGATCTCTCAAGCTGCTGGCGATGGGGAGCAGGCGTGTAAGCGCCCCTGGCCTGCCACGTCAAGGGAATTATTCGCTCAGGCGTGACAAATGGCACAGGGACAGGGACTCAGCAGGAGGTGGCAAAATTTCCCTCTCAGGATAACTAGTGGAATAGGGATAATAAAGAATCTCTATTTCCTTTCTGTAAAAGAAGTTTCGCTTTTTGTTGCCGCTTTTTGTTCCAAACCAATATGCTTCGCTTTTGAAATTCCCCAAGCCCCGTTTTTAACCAAAAAAAAAAAATACATTTTTCAACTGCAAAACTTCCTAGAGAAAAGCGACTTTAAGAGAACAGTCTCACCTGGGAATGGCAACAGCGCGGGCTCGGAGGTGGTGCCTGCAAGGGAGAAGAAAAAGGATCAGATCTCCCCAGCATCCTCGCAGTGAGCAGAGGAGGGATGCAGCTCAGAGGGTGACGGCAGCAGGGATGCGGGTGGGCATGGCGGGGACCGGCAGGACCTGGCAGCCCCCCCCCAGACCTTTCCCTTCTCTGCAAAGACCTGAGGTTTGTAGGGGAAAAAATCAACGCCCCAACCCAGGGCATCATTTCGTCTGCTTCGCGGGTGGGGAAACGGAGGCAGCAGCGCGTGGTGTGAGTGACTGTGGCTCTGTGGTGGGACTGTGCTTTAAGCACCGGGTGATGTGTGTGTGTGTCCCTGCCCTAAGTCCTGGGTCACTGGGGTTTGTGCAAGTCCCGGAGGTGAAGCGTGGCTGAGGGGGGCCAAGGGCTGCCGTTACCAGCTCCCGGAGAGCGAGCTGCTCCCCGGCTGGCACAGGGCATTGCTGGCTCCAAGAGAGAAGGAGCTTTTCCTTCCCCCTCCTTCCTTTCCCTTCCCTCGTCTCGCTGCCAGCAGCTCCTCTGAGGAAGCCGGTGGCTGGTGGCAGCAGCCCTGGGTGGGTCGTGCCTTGGGCTGGGTCTTGAGGACCTTTGTGTCTGCCCCTGGCTCCGTCACTGATGTGCTGTGGGTCTCCAGGCAGCTCCTGCACCCTCCTGCCCCGTGCTCCATCTCCCCATGGAAAAATCGGGGGGTGGGGGTGAGATGGGAACGAGGAAAATCAATCCTGCCAGGCCTGGGAAACCTGCTGGAGATCTGATGGAAGGTGCTGCACTGGGCATCCCTATGTGCATTTTAATCGATTTTTTTTTTTCCTTTTCTTTTTCTTTTCTTTTTTTTTTCCCAACAAAGTCCACTTTTCGCAGGCTTTATATTTATACCCAGGTACCAACACACCTGTTGGTGGGTTGCAGCCACCTTCCAGGATGGAAACGGGCAGCGCAGGAGGACTGCAGGCAGCCGCTGCTGCGTGCCATCGGTCAGGGTAACCCTTCTGGTGCGGGCAGAGCAGCCAGGCTCAGCGCTCCAAGGAACACGGCTCCGGGGCCACATCCACTGCCCAAGGGGATGAGGTGGGTGAGAACTTTAGGGACACGGCCTGGTGATTTCTGCCTCGGGGTTCGGCTGTCCGGCCACCTGAGAAACGGCACTGCCACAGAGCTTTAATTCCCATTTAATTCTCAGCCCTCTCCGGCCAGCGTGAGCAACCAGCATCCCGCGTGGACAAGCGGAGGGAGCTGAACGCTTGCAGGATGCATCACCATCGCAGTCGGCTGAGTTTAAATAAGGGCTCTGAATGTGCACTGCCAACAGCCCCACAGCAGGGGGAGGATGCTCCGGGGGGACCATAGGCAGAGCCAGAGATCCCCCCAACAACCCTCTCCCTCCACCGAGCTGGGCCCCTCTCCCACAGTTTGGGCATTCTTTGGGATCAAAAACCCTCTTGGCCCCAGTTCTGAGTGACGTGGGGTTCCCCCCGGGATGCACAGGGCACTGAGGTCGCCGGCTTGTCCAGGGGGTCACGGCAACGTGATCATTATGCCCTGGGGGACGGTGGAGGGGACGGGTGGCTGTACTGTGCAGACGTCCCCATCGCTGCCCCTGCGGATGCCCCAGGAGTTTGCAAGCCCTCGGCTGATGCTCGAGGCCAGCTCGCAGCGAGGGCAGCACAGATCTCCTCGGGCATCCAGGGCACCTCGGGCTTGAGACTCCGGCTGCACAGCCCTCTGCTGCGGGCGACACCTTCCCAGCAAACAAAATCCTTCCACGCTAATGACAGCAGCCAAGGGCTGATCAACGCCTGCGGTGGCTCCGTGGCCTTTTCTCCTACCCCTGGCTTGGACCAGCCCTGTCCTGCTTCACGCTCAGCCTACGAGCAGTGACGTGAAGGTCCATTCCTGCCATTCCGGAGGTGGATGTCACCGCCGTGAGAAGCAGCGTGAGCCTGGAGGGGACGGTTGAGCAGATGAACCCACCTCCCTTTTGCCTTTCCAGGACATGGCCTGGGAGACCATTACGTCAACTACAAAACAGGGCCGACCTTTTCCTTGACCTAGGTCAAGGAAAGACCTAGAATACCCAAGAAAAATGAGAGTAAAGCAACTGTCTGGCTGTAACCGTGACTTAGCACCCAGGCGTGGGGGCTAGGAGCGAGGTGCCACCCATAACTGGGATGAACAACGGGAGCTGGGGAGCTCCAGCCGTGGTCGGGCGCTGCTGCCCTCTCCGACCACCCCAGCCGGACCCAGGCAGGCTGGAAAGGGATGCTGCAACACCAGCAAGGACTGGGGGTTAAACAGGCGAGAGCGAGGGAAGAGAGAGGCTGGCTCGCCGAAGGAGAGGACGGGGAAGGACATGGCAGCCCCATGGGCTACATAACAGGAGAGATGTAATTCACATCACCTCTGCACCAAAAATACAGAGATGGAAGGCCTTTTAGGCAGAGCGTTTGTTTGATCCTGGTTTGTATTGATTTTTAACACCTAGTCCACTCCAGTGCCGAAAAAGCAGTGGATAAAAAGGACATTGTTAAATATTCAATATTCATCTCCCTTTAAGTCGAAATCAAAGCTCTGAAATATTCATTTGAGAGCATCCTCCAGCAAAGTCAAGAGAGACCTGAAAAAATATGCCTGGTGTGTCTACATTAATGAGGAACGAGAGGAAACTGGCATTTTTGGAGAAGAAGTAGACCTCCACATTCCTCTGATCCAGCTTCAAAAAGCCAAAAAAAATAAAAGGGGAACTAGCTCAGAGTAAACACCGCCCTTTTCAGGGCACAGCACTAAATAAAACCACCAAATGGGAGGGCAAATTGCCCTTCGTTAGCAACTTAGCCGTACCCATTAATGAAGAGAACTGGGAGAGCCCAGGGGTGCAGGGGAGAGTGGCACAGCCACCGGGGTGTCCCCGGGGTCCCCGCACCCCGGCTGCCACCAGCAGCTGTGGGGGGGGGGGACGATGGGAAGCACCAGCTGAGGGGGTGGGAACTGTAAAAACTGATTAAATCTGATTACGGTGTCTGACTACACCTTAATTGCCTGCTTTCTGGCTGGCTTTGTCTTGGCAGGGCTTTGTTGAGGCAGGAAGATGTTACCAACCGCCTGGCTGTAATTACACTGATAAAGTCACACCAGGATAATTACGCTGCCGCAGTGCTCGTGGGGACCCTCGGTCTAGAGCAGGAATGGCTTTTTCCAGTGTGATTTAAATGCTTCCCAGCCTGGCCGGACAGTGCCCGCCAGGAGTGGCTCAGGACCCGTGTCCTCAGGGGACGGGTGCTCATCCCACCCATCGCCTCGGCAGGATGGGTCCCACAGCTCCCATCCCTTGGCCATCAGCATCCTCCCAGCAGCGCTGCCTGCTCTGGGGCTCAGACCTGCGCCGTCCCCATCGCCGTCCCCATCGCCGTCCCCATCGCCGGCAGCTGCCTGCTCCAGCCACCTGCCTGCCCTGAGCGCTGAACTTGTCATCACACATAGGTCGTGGTGGGACTTCAGAGCTGAGCTTGCTCCCTCCATCCCTGTTGCACGCTCAACACCGTTGGGGACATCATGACATTCCTGCTCATGGCTCTCCATGAAGAAAATCTCCTGCCCACAAAGCCAAGGCCAGGGGGGAGATCGTGGGTGCCTAAAATTACCCTCTCCCACCGCACCACTCAGGAGCTCACCGGTGCGGCCAAGGAGGAGGAGGAGGAGGAGCGTGGCTGGCATCAGGGAGAGAGGCAGCACCCCGATGTCCGGCCTCCCTGCGCCGTGCCGGCTGGCTGGCTGGGGACCAAGTCTCATTGCTGCACCACGGTCTTCTTGGAGATGGGTGTCCGGAGGAGGTTGTCCCTGAAACATGCAGACAGCAGCGTTATTGGCAACGGCCAGGAGAGCCTTTGCCCCACGGAGGGCTGTGCAGGACCTGCAAACAAGTCCCTCCCCAGCACTTGCTGGAGCAGTGACCAGGAGTCACAAGAAAAATAATTCAGGCTGGATTTATTGAGAAGAAGAGATATTTTTTTGAGTGGCAAGATGATACTGCAGGGCCACATCCTACCCCCAAGACAAAACTGGAAGCAGCAAGAACCTTGGGGCTGGGCTGCTATACAGACAGAAGGATGGACCGCAGACCCACCAGGACATCTGAATGCTGACCCTCAGAGCTGTCCCCCAGGATCTTCAGCACCCAAGATGTTCAAGGAACCATCCTCTGTGCATCCACATGGAGCTTGTCCTTCTGTTACTTCTACATGAGGTTACAGGTAAACCCCATAGCACATGTATACCGTATACCCCACACCACACGTGGGTAAACTGAGTCACACATTAAATCCAAGCAGAATTGGGAAGGAACTCCCCGTCCACACAAACCTGAAAGGCACTTCCCAAACCACGGAGTGGACCTTGTAGTCCACCAAGTCATGTCACACAACCCCCCTTTGGAAAGGGATGGTGCTTCACTTCGCCCCCAGCCAGGCTGTCCTTCCCATGTCCCCCCGCCTCCAGGTTTCTCCTACAAGCACTCAGCTAAAGCCCAGCCTGGACACAGCCATGGCCAACCCTCTGCTTTGCCTTGGCTCCTCTCCCTCTGGTGCTCTCCTGCGGTGGGCTCCTGGAGACCATGCCCAGCTCCTCCTGCATGAAGAGGGAATCTGCTCCATGGGTGACACAGCCTCTCTGCTTCCAGGGACCGTTCCTGGTGCCCAGTCTGCGCTGGGGTCCCCATGGGGTACCACCAGGCAGCACGTGGTCATATATGGCATTTGAGCTACCAAAACGCCCTGTCTGGTGCCTTGCACCCATCGTTCTTCATCACCCCATGATGAATTAATGCACCAAAGAGCTCTCCCGGGCAGCTCTAATCCCTGGCTACCCATGTCCCCCAAGACCTCCACGCTAACCACCCAACAGGAGACCTCCCTGCCTCTGCTGGCATGTTCCTGGGGGCTTTACCCAGAGCCCCCCGTTGTCTCCGCTCTTCATCATCCTGTGGGAAAAAGCAGGGAAAGGCATTTCTGTGGGAAGACAGAAATTTCTGGGGTCTGATAGGACAACCTCATTCACCTGGGGGATGGAGACGCAAACTCCACGGGGACAAGATGGAAAGCAAACAGGGGAATGTCGGGCTGAAAACGAGGAAGAGGTTAAATATCGTAAGATGCCGTTTCCCCTTCATTTACTGCTCCCTTGAGAAATTGCTGCCCAAGTGGTGGATTTCCAGCTCGGTTTCACTCACACCCTGTTGGGGAGTGGGATGGGGGCTGATCCTGCTCTCCGTTACACCTCTGGGAACCCAGAGCAAGGTCCCAGCGGTCCCAGCAGTCCCAGCAGCCGGTCTGACAGCAGCGCTGGGACAGCAGCGTGCGCTGTGGAGGAGTGCCATCGTGAGGATGCTTTCACTCGCTGGCTCTAAAGCCAGGTTGTAAGGCTCAGCTGAGCGGAGCCCTAAAATTAGTCCCTCCCGCCCACACAAGGCACAACATCTCCTGAAAGGATGGATGGGCACCGACTGCTGCTGCTTGAGGCATCTACTGATGGTCAGAAACTCAGGAAAGGATGTTGAAATCCACCGTATCAGTTACCAAACACCCCCCACACACACTGTGGAAACCCTTCATCCAGCATTTCCCTGGCTCCTGGTTTTCCAATGTGGAGGCACAGGGTAGGAAAAGCTCCCAGGTGGGACCATGAGCTGGTGCCGTGTCCACCCAGCCGAGGTCCCTCAAGACTGTAGGTTGGGTGGGCTCCCAAGCCTCTGGATCAAGCCTTTGACTTTGTTGCCCACACCAGCAAGAGATGATGGTAGACCAAGGCTTTTTGTGTGCACCGGCGAGAGATGATGGTAGCACAGTGCTGGAGGTGCAGGATGGAGCCACCATGGATGGGATACGGCCCCGTTACACCTCTCTGCTCTCACCGCTCATCTCCTGCTGACCAAGCCTTGGGAGGAGACCCGCCAGCACACAGACGGCTCAGTGATGGGGGATGAAAATCAATCTACTCTCTAAGGTGGCGTTTTTCAATACTCCATTCATCCCTCCTGCAGCACCGAATAATGTCGCCTTTTGTCCCGTCGGCCCTCCCCGCTCTCCGGTGGGGCAGGGCTGACAGATGTCCCCTCTGCTGCCCTGCTCCGGCCAAACCCCCGCATCATGTCCTGCTCTCAGGGACATTGTCATCGTGGGCCACTTTTGTGCCGGAGCCAAGCGCGTTCCTGCTCCCTGGCAGGGCGGCAGCGGGCATTAACCACTGCAATGCTGTGCCACGGCCGACCCCAAAAAGGTAAAAACTGACTTTCCTCCTCTGTCTGTGCTTTTCCACCTGCTTCTCCATCCTCTGAACCCCCTTTCATTACACCCGGGCGGGTTGGGATGCCTATAGGTTAAAAACTGCTTTTAAGCCATAATAAGCCGTTGTGGCACTGTAGGGAAGCACAGCATCCCTTTTAAAGGGCTGCCGAATGTGGGTTGCTGAAAGTGCCTTCAAACTAAGGTCTCCCAAGCTGTTAGGCGTCTTTGTAAAACGAACCCCAAGCGCTCACCCGATGGCAGAAGCAGCGTACCCCGTATCAGCCCCCGTCCCGCGGGAGCGCTGACCACCGTGTCTGATGCAACTCTTACAGGGTGGCAGCAGGGGTCTAACGCGGGGCACACAAAGTCCCCGCTTTCACCCCAAATAATGCACGCCGCAGCAGACACGCTGTGCCCAACCAGCTCTTTGCCCTCGGTGAAAACTCCCCATACCCAGACACGAGACCCCACGCGTCCTTTGGTCCCCTTTGGTCCCCTTTGGCCCCGGCTGGACCGCCCCCCCTGCTCTCTAGCTGTCACTTCTTCCACTTTTCAATTATTCAAACAACTTCACGAGAAATTACAGCCTTTCAGCCGCCGCCGCCCCATCAGATCGTTACTTGTAATTACCACGCTGACCTGAAAAAAAAAAGCGCCATAAATCCACATACCTGTTTGGTATTTTCTTTCCAGTATAAAGATGGGTATATTTAATCCCAGAAATAAATATTCTCTTTCGAAGTCAAGGAAAGAGCTGGCCAGTTAGTTAAAAAAAATGTAAAAAAATTGCCGAAGTGAATATTCCCAGGAGAGAGGCGATGGGGATAAGGCAGGAATTTTTTCTTTAGGTGAGATTCTGTTTAGTAAATTAAAAAAAAAGTAGAGAAGGAAGAGAAAAAGGATCTCATCCATCAACTGAACAGCTCCAGCCCGTCATCTCTTTGCACCTTTGGGGCCGGGAGGTGGCTGCTGTCAGCTGGGTCGCAGCTCTAGCACCGGACGGCAGCCCTGCATCCCATCCTGGGGCAGACCATCCCGAAAGCAAAGGAGAAAGAGAGGGAGGAGGAGGAGGAGGAGGGGGAAGAAGAAGAGGAAGAAGAAGGAGAGAGGGAGGAAGAGAGGCAAGACCTCTAAGGAGACATGGCGGGGAGGGAATGGCTCGGGTTTCAGGAAGGCAGGCAGGGACACATCCTTAAATTGGGTGCTGGCAGAGCCGGGGTTACGCCTCAGGGGGAAGGGAGAAGCGATTTGGGAGGATTTGGGCTTTTCAGCTCCTTCCCGCCTCCCTCCTTGGCTTTCTGAATGCCCACCTGGAGAGGAAGAGAGCAATAACCATCTGGCTGGAAATATTTCGGTGGATGGCTGAGCCAGCAGCGGGACGCAGCGGGAGGGGACGGTCCCCAACCTCCTGCCATGCCCCGGGGACTCGGGGACCACTCGTTGGGGGCCCCGCTCCTCCTGCAAACCACGGTCCTCCCTACCCATTCCTGGGCAAGAAATTGCCTTCAGAGGTCCTTTTTTTTCCAAATTTTTCCTGCCCGGCCACCCAAGGCAGCTCTGCTGAGGACATTAGAGACCTGCCACGTCCTTGCAATCTCAGCCCACGGTGACGGATGTCCGTGCCCGGGGGCTGGAAACCCTTCCCAGCCACCTCCATCACCTCATGTGCTGCACATTCATGTCGTCTCCTTCAGGTCCTGACCAGGGCATCTCTCTCTATTTTAAAAAGAAGTGCATGTTTAACAATTTTTAACCGTGACAGCCTTTTAACCATTTTTAACCATCGTTGCAAGTAGAGGGCTGACAATGTGAGACTGGGGTCTCAGCAGCCTTCAAGGCAAAGGGAAAAGGATCCCCAAACACACTGGCTTTCCCAGACTTGTGAATTCTTAAGCTCCTCAGCAATTTTAGGAGCCTGGCATGCTTTTGGCTTTGAACAAGTCGATCTTATGATCAACAGGATTCCTGCCCTCGCTTTCATGGGGGGCAGCTCTTGCTTGTATTTTTGCTGCTGGATTGCTCATTTGCTCCTGCACAAAGCCCAGACCTTTAAATGCCCTGAAACACCTGAGCGTTGTTTTAACTCAGTACAAAGCAGGCTCTGGCTACAACTGTCGCTAACTGCATGGTTACCCATCTGCCATCACTTTCTTGTCGGGCTTCGGTAATTAGCGATTAGGCATTTACTTTTTATTTCCCAGTAGCAGCAAAGTTCTAATTAGCCAGCTAGCAAATGCAAGTTTCAAAGGTGCCTTTTAAGTCTGTTTTAGCTAAACTTTGACAAACTCTCTGCCGTCCTGGCTAGCTGCCAGGGCCCGCGGGCTGGAAATCGTCAACTTCAGCGTCGGTCCGCATCCAGGCTTTGAACACCAGGAACGTAAGCCTCCCCAAATGCAGACGCGCAGGGGTAAGCTCAGCGGCCCGAAGATGCTCTCCACCCTGTCCACGATTTCTCAGGCCATTTGGGCAGTATCTCGGATGATTTCCACGTCTACATCGTTACTGCATGTGCTTTGAGTGGCTTGGCAGCATCAGGCTACAGGCTTACACTGCTCCGAGGAAGAGAAAACACAGCCAGCCTTATTCAGGGAACAGCCACAACATAAGAAAGGCTAATTATAAAATTCCACAGGGCAGCAAGGCTGTTCTCTTGTTCACCAGGAAAAAAAAACCAACCTCTTTTTGTCCTTCGTGATGGTTCTGCTGCCTGGTCCCTCAGGGGCATCGGTGATGCTCACGGGAGAGCGGCTTCTGGAGGGGTCAGGGCTGAGCAGGGCCGTGGCCACGTCCACTCAGCATCTGCCACGTGCCACAGCAGTGTCTGCCACAGCTTTCCATTGCCGTGGGATTGGCGGTGGGGTGGGTGGCATGTCACCGGCTCGGCTCAGTCATGGGCGGAATCTGGGGAAAACAAGCGGCTCACAACTCTGCAGAAAACACAGAGCCTCCAGAAGAAAATAATAATAATGATTAAAAAAAAAAAAAAAGGTTTCCCTTTTCAATTAGCTGGGGAAATACAGAGAGGAGAGATAAACTCATTTGTACGTACTACGCTATTGCCAGGAAATACTTTGGCGATTCAGAAGAGCTTGGTGCAATATAAAAAAGCCATAATCTAAAACAAAAGGCATCTTTTTGCTGACAGGAGGAAAGGATGGGGCTGAGCTGGTTCTCAAGACACCAGTTGCTGTCGTGAGCCATTAGGTGGCTTATAATGAACGCCAGGCTTCCCCTGCTGGTTGCTGAGCTCAATCACCCGGTATTTACGGGTTTCCTTCCCGCTGCTGCCTGCGCTTTGGGGACCGCTGGCACGAAGGATGCTGCACCCGCAGCGGGATGGAGCATCCCCTCCTTCCGTGCCTTCCTCCTCTCCTCCTGCTGCTCCAGGGCACGGGCAGCGGAGGGGACACTGAGACATGGGGTCCCAGGAGAGGAGCTCTCGCACCCCAAACCAGCCGGTGTCCAGCAGACTCAGGAGAAGGGGAAGATGTAAGTGCAGTGCAAGAGCAGTTCGGTTCCCCTGCCCTGGTGTCAGCCCTGCCTCGGTGCAGCTGGAGCTGTGGTCCTAGCACACCTCTGTGCTATTTGGTAACCCAAGTGCTAATTTTAACATACTTTCTGGCAGCTGATGAGTGCTGAAGGAAGGGCAGGGCTGAGGCAAGGGCAGCTGCGGCTCCCAGAGAGGCTCAGCATTGCCCTCGGCTGCAGCGAGCTGGAGCGCGGGGAGAGGTACCCATCCCCTCCCCAGACAAAATCACCTTTGTTCCTCCCTGTAATCTGCTTCCTGACCAACGCGCTGCACAAACCACCCCGGCCAGGTGAGAAAGAGCAGCCCAAGGACACGGTGCTGACAGGCGGCTCTGCCGAGGGCAGCCGACCCACGGCACGGGCTCCGGCTGGCATCCAGAGCTGCGGAGGAGCAGGCATGGACTGTAGGGTGGGAAAAGGGATGGAAAACGGGGAGCTGGGTCCCCCCGGTAACCCGGGTCGGTCACAGCAAAGACACTCACTGGGGACCATTAGCTTTAGGGTACGCTGGTAACTCCCTCCCTTTTCTGTGTCCCTTCTCATGACATTACCTCTCTGGGGTGAAACGTCACCTTACATCGGGCTCCCGGTGGCGGGATCATATATATGGACAACAGCGGCTTATATGTGACGTGTCCGCCGGGAGTAGCACTCGGTGGCTTCTCTGCCCGCGTTTGCCAGCACCGGGGAATACAGGCAGCCCGCTTCTGCTGAAGCATTACTGGTGTTAGACGGGACTGCTGCAGCCACAGCATAAGTGCTTTTAAATAAAGGCCAGCTAGCTCGAAGCGTGCCGAAACGCGTGGCTGAGAAGCGGTGACCTGCGCGGGGACGGACAGACTGTGGAGACGGACGGGGTGGACGTCGCTGCCTTGTCGGTGCAGGAACCTGCGCGGGATGGAGATGCTCCGCCCGAGCCTGACGCGTAGAATCACGGAATCAGACAACAGTTTGGGTTGGAAGGGACTTTTTAAAGGTCCGCCTAGCCCAGGCTGCTCTGGCAAACCTCCGGAGGGAGGGATGCCATTTTCGGCTGCCACACGGCTGAGTGTGCACTAGGTGGCACGCATTTTCTGGAAGAAAGGCTTGAGGCAGCTGGAGAGGGTTTGGGTAAAGAGCACAAAGCTCCGCTGGTGCCAGCCCCGGGGACCTGCCTGCTCCGGGGGGGGTGGGCAAAACACTGGGCAAAGGGGGCATAAGGCAGAGCAGGGAGAATGCTGTCCCTAATTAGCACTAATGGCGAGGTGAGGACAGCCAGAGCAGGCGAGATGAGCCCACCACCCAGGGGACGCGGCATCAGCGGTTTCTTGGCTGGATTTTGCAAAGGCAGGGATGGAGAGAGACTTTTCACCGGGGTCTGTAGTGACGGGACAAGGGGCAGGGGTTTTAAACCGAAAGAGGGTAAATTTCGATTGGAGTTAAGGAAAATATGCTTTATGATGAGGGCGGTGAGGCAGGGGAACAGGTTGCCCAGAGAAGCTGTGGATGCCCCATCCCTGTTCGAGGTCAGGTTGGATGGGGCTTGGAGCAACCTGATCTGGTGGAAGATGTCCCCGGCCATGACCGGGGATTGGATTAGATGCTCTTCAAAGGTCCCTTCCGACCCAACTCATTCAGATTCTGTGATTTCCCTGGAGAAGGCAGGCAGTGGGGCAGAGGGAGGTTAGCAGAGCTCACAGAACATCTCCCACCACCAGCAGGGAGCCAGGACATGTCCCCTTCAGCAGCCAAATCCCAGGTGTTGGAGAGCAAGGTCACCCTGTAAGAGCGAGATGGCCGTAACAGATCCCATCTCTGCTTTGTCTAATCAGTCCCTGGCAGGGACCAGCAGCAGCTGCTGCAGAGCAAAATGAAACGAAATTTCACCTATTATCCTCCGCCTGCAGAGGAATTTCTTCCTAATTCCTGTCACTTCGGGTTTGTCTGCTCAGGGAAATTAATGTGAAATCAAGTGGGCTGTGAATTCCGAGTGCCGCGGCAATCCCGGCAGAGCTTGGACAGACAGTTTTCTAAGTGGCCGGGCTATTCCCCAGCGCACGAGGCTAACCCTGGCAATTTAACAGCGCCTCAAGCATCAGGTTTTATATACATTAGTGTAGGACCTTCGAGTCAAAAACACATGAGTTGGAGCAGCCATGGGGAAATTAATTCGACAGCCTTCCAGCCTCGCTGCAAGAAAAGCAACGGGGAGAAGACAAATATTTGGCTGGTTACCCCGGTGTGCGGATGGCTCAGACAGAAGACGATCCCACATTGGAGGACTCGACACTTTGCATACTGATTTGGGGAGCATGCAGAGAAGGTTGTTTCAGTGTGTGAGCGCGGGAAATAAGGGATCCAGCTGAAAAAAAAAAGCAACGTAAGGGACTGTGTTAAACTCTGTGGATTGTTACAGTAAAAATCATGGAATCACACAATGGTTTGGGTTGGAAGGGACCTGAAAGACCATCTCGTTCCAACCCCCCCGCCCTGGGCAGGGACCCCTCCCACCAGCCCAGGGTGCTCCAAGCCCCGTCCAACCTGGCCTTGAACACCTCCAGGGATGGGGCAGCCACAGCTTCTCTGGGCAACTTGTTCCATATCATATCAAATACCACATCAAATATTTTTGCAGGCAGTGAAGACGATGAGGTCTGCGACCCTGTAAAGAGTAAACAGGGTCCGTAGGGAGAGCTGGACACTGAGGTTCACCCTTCAAGCTCAGGGAGCATCGAGCATCTTTGCAGCCCCGCTCATGCAGAATATTTGAAGGAATTTGTGCAGCAAGGTCTGATGGTCTCAGCTGTTCGTCAGGCCCAGGATTCACGTTGTAGGTGGTGCCTTGTCTCTGCTAACTCCTTCCAGGGTGCTGGACCATCATGGCCTAAAGCTGTGGTTTGGACAAGTGAGGGAGAGGTATGAGAAAAGGGTGACTGAGGTCCAGCAAAGCGCTCGTATTGCTGAGATGAGATACCTTAGCCATCTACCATGCCTCGCAGAGCCTTCCCTGTACCCTGATGCAAGGTGTCCTACCGGATCAGCTCGTGAATCCCTGCTTCAAGATAAATAATAAAGTATAATCAGAATAAGAAGAAAATAAATCCAATGCAATTCTAGATTCTTCCCGCAGCTCAGCCACCACCTGGCTGGTTTATCCCCGTTGTACAGCCCTTCCCTTCTCCTGGTAACTACACCCAGTGCACCTCTGCTCTTCCACAACCCCGTAGACACCCTGCAGCCCTTATCTTGAACACCCTTCAGACTCTGTAACATCATCCAGAGCCCTCACCCAGCTTCCCTCATCAGCCGGGACTCCTTGCTCCTCACTTCCAGCATCTCTTCATTTGCCAGCCGTGCTGTGTAGCTCTGCCAGGCTCAGGCTCCTCTGTTCTTCACCATCCTCGGTTCTCCCAGAAACCTTTTCCTATTTAGGATCCGAGGATGTTTAATGCCTGTCCACCCGTGCAGCCACACGGATCGGAATCTGCTCCCAGCACGGCTTCGTAAAGCGTCCCTATCTATTTTTCAGGCTTGTGTGGATCGAGGTAGAAAGGGAAAAAATCTTCACATCGCTCTTCGGTTCCTTATTACAGCCACAGGAGACAGGAATTCTAAGCACCTGAGTTGTAAATGTGAAACTTATTGCTTAAACAGACACATTACAAGCGGGCTATCAATCACGTTTGGCAATTATTAGTACTTTGTGAGTATTTTGAACTCGAGTGCGTGACAGTCTCATCCATCCCGGAACAGAGAAATCCATGGGCATTTGCATACGAGGCTGAACTGCAGGGAGATACAGCTCCGGAGGATTTTTACTGCAGCTGCAATGGTTATGTGCTCAGCTCTATACATTTTTTCTTCGCAGAAAACTGACCCTATATAAGCTCTGTAAAGACCAAGTCCCGTGTATTCAACCCAGGGAAGCAGAGTTTTATAATATCCCGCTACACCTATGGTGTAAGGTGGTTCTATAGGGTATTTTCGCTATAATTATTGAGTCCAAGCATCACGTACTTTGTTTTTATAAGCCTTTTGGAGCACACACTGGAGCAGGTGTATCCCGGCACGTCGCGGGTGAATCAGCATTGCTGGGTGTAAAGTCCAGGGTAATTTAAAGCCATTTGATAAGGGCGGGTGAATGCTTCCCAATTTCAAAAGGCTTTAAGGGCAGTTTTGCCTTCCGCTGCCGAAGCACCCATGGAGGGAAAAACCCCGGTGGGGTCCGACCCACCTCTCTCACGGTATTAGGAACTAATCCACCTGTCTGCAAGGTGTTCCTGAATTAACGTGATCACTACATGAACACATACGTCTCGCACGGGGTCTGATCGAGGTGCAGCAGGCAGCTGGAAGAAAGCAGTGGGGAATCGTTGGGGATATCTGCTGCATATATGCGTTATATTTAACAATCCTCCTCCCCTGCTCGACCGACGAATGTGGCAGTAATCTCCAGGGGGTTGTTTCTAATTTACATGAATGTAAATGAAACCGAAAACAACTCTCCTCAAGGCCGTAGCTGAGCAGATGATCAATCCCCGGCTGAATCTGGCTCCGGGTGGGCACAGCCCCCCCCAGGACTCGCACGCCACCTTCGATGGGATGAGTCAGTGTCTCGAAAGCCGCTCCCGCCGACGACATCCAGGAGCATTAAGCTTCATTAGAGGCTGCACCTCTAACGAGATGTAGGTGTCACGGGCTCTGCTGAACCACGGGGATAGAGGCAATGACACCAGGAGCATATATATGTCTAAGGTTTCCCTAAAAGGGGCGAATTCTGTGTCCTGGACCCAAGATATTGCAGAACCGGCGGCAGGAGGAGAGCCCAGTGCCGCCTGTCCCGGGGAAACCCACGGCCCGTGCTCTGCTCCGGAGGGGGATGCGCACTGCTCCTGCTCCGCTCTGCCTTGCTCCGCACGACAGTCCCAGCAGAGGAGCGGTGCAAGGCAGAAGAAACCCAAAGCAGGAGCAGAGCGGCACCATGGAACCACAGAATGGTTTGGGTTGGAAGGCACCTTAAAGACCATCCAGTTCCACCCCCCCTGCCCTGGGCAGGGACACCTCCCACCAGCCCAGGTTGCTCCAAGCCCCATCCAACCCGGCCCCATCCAGGATGTGGGGGCGTAAAAATATATTTTAAAATTCCTTTAATCCAGTGGGTGATTCTCTCTTTTCCCATGGCGTTCCCAGCCCTGCCTGTACCGCCCGCGGGCAGCCAGCAGGCATCCCCTGTGCGGCCAGACCTCTCCTCCGGCCCGGGGTCTGCCCCGGATTGAAGGAGTCGAGGGGGGGACACGGGAGTGATGGGACCCACGCGTCTCCCTGAGGGACCCCACGGCACCGGGACTGCACAGCCCGCGGCGGAGGGGTCTGTCCTCTTGCCTGGACAACTTGCTGTCCCCGCAGTGTCACCGAGCCAAGCGGTGATGACCACGGGCATGGGGAGGTGTGCGGGGGCACAGCCGGCACAGCTCTGTCCCCGGCTCCTGGGGGAGGCTGGGGGGGGCTCACAGGGACGCACACACAGCCCCTCACAGTCTCACACAAGCACACAGCCTCTCACAGGCGCTTGCACGCTCACAAACACACAGAGTCACGCGCATACAGCACCTCACACAGCCTCAGAGACACAGAGCGTCGCCCATACATAGTGTCGCACACACGCGGTATGTCACACGTGCTCACACAGGGCATCGCCTGCACGTGCAGCATCGCGCTGACACGGTATGGCACTCATGGTGTCACACATACAGCGTGTCACACTCGCACATGTGAGACACGCAGGCACAGTATCACACACACACAGTATCACACACACACACAGTGTGTCGCACACCCAGTATTACACACGCTTACACTCACATGCAGTGTCACACTCACACCCAGCATCACACTCACACTCCCCCAGTGTCACAACCCCAGTATCACACTCACACCTGGTATCACACTCAGAGTATCCCTCACACTCACGCATACTCAGCATCACACGCACGTGTGCACACACAGGCACACCCAGTATCACACTCGCACAGTACCACACGCACAGTATCTCATACTCACAGCATCACACACCCAGCACTGCAGTCACCCCCCCATCACACACTCACTCCCCCTTCAGCCACACTCCCACCACACACCCTCACCCCCCCATCACCCCCCCATCCCACACCATCACCGCCCATCCCGCACCATCACCTCCCCATCACATCCACACCCCCATCACACCCACACCCCCCCCATAAGCCACACCCCCATCACACCCCGATCACACCCCTCAGCATCACCTCCCCTTCACACACTCCCATCACCCCATCACCCCCTCACCCCTCCATCACCCCCCATCCCAAACACTCACACCCCATCAGCCCCCATCACGCCCCCATCACCTCCCCACCACCCCCACCATCACACCCCAGTCACACCCCCCATCAGCCCCCCGTCACCCCCATCACACACCCTCACCCCCATCACACACCCCCATCACCGCCATCACCCCCACCATCACACCCCGATCACACCCCCATCAGCCCCCCGTCACCCCATCCCACACCCTCACCCCCACCATCACACCCCGATCACACTTCCCATCACCCATCACACATTCACCCCTCCATCACCCCCCATCCCACACCCTCACTGCCCATCACCCCCCATCACCCCCCATCACCTCCCCGTCACCCCCACCATCACACCCCAATCACACCCCCATCAGCCCCCCATGGCCCCCCATCACACACCCTCACCCCTCCCTCACCCCCCATCCCACACCCTCCCCCCATCACACACCCCCATCACCCCCACCATCACGCCCCAATCACACCCCCATCACCTCCCCATCACCCCCATCCCACACCCTCACCCCCCATCACCCCCATCACCCCCCCATCACCCCCTGTCACCCTCCCCATCACACCCTGATCACACCCCCCATCACCCCCCATAACCCTCCATCCCCCCCATCACCCCCACCATCACCCCCCATCACCCCCCAATCACACCCCCATCAGCCCCCCATCACCCCCCAATCACCCCCATCACACACTCACCCCTCCATCACCCCCCATCCCACACCCTCACCCCCATCACCCCCATCATCCCCCCATCACCCCCATCACACACTCACCCCTCCATCACCCCCCATCCCACACCCTCACCCCCCATCACCCCCATCACCCCCCGGTCACCCCCATCACCCCCATCCCACACCCTCACCCCCCATCACCCCCATCCCACACCCTCACCCCCCATCACCCCCATCACCCCCCGGTCACCCCCATCACCCCCATCCCACACCCTCACCCCCCATCACCCCCCCATCACCCCCATCACCCCCCATCCCACACCCTCACCCCCCATCACCCCCCCATCACCCCCCGGTCACCCCCCATCACCTCCATCCCTCACCCCCCATCCCACCCCACCATCACCCCCCATCACCTCCCAATCACCCCCACCATCATGCCCCCATCACACCCCCATCAGCCCCCCATCACCCCCCAATCACCCCCATCACACACTCACCCCTCCATCACCGCCCATCCCACACCCTCACCCCCATCACCCCCATCCATCACCCCCCCGGTCACCCCCCATCACCCCCATCCCTCACCCCCCCATCCCACCCCACCATCACCCCCCATCACCTCCCAATCACCCCCACCATCATGCCCCAATCACACCCCCATCAGCCCCCCATCACCCCCCCAATCACCCCCATCACACACTCACCCCTCCATCACCCCCCATCCCCACACCCTCACCCCCCATCACCCCCATCCATCACCCCCCGGTCACCCCCCATCACCCCCATCCCTCACCCCCCATCCCGCCCCACCATCACCCCCATCACCCCCCATATCCCCCCCCCATCCCCTCCCCCCATGGCTCCCCCCGCCCCCCCCCCCGCGGCGCGCGGCCGGCCCCGCCCCCCGCACTACATCCCCCAGCCGCCCGCGCGGGCGCGCCACGCGCGCTGCCTGCCTCCGCCGCGCGCCGGGGAACGGCCGCCGCCGCCGGGACTCGGGGTGAGGGGCGCGGCGGGGCCGGGGGGCGGGCGGGCGGCGCCGGTACGACCCTTCGCTCTGCCGCGGAGGGCCCGCGCCGTCCGTGAGGGGCCTCGCCGGGGCCGTCAGGACTGCGAAGCCACCGGTACCCGACGCGCGGCCGTCCCGGGCCCTGCCCGTCCCTTCCCGGAGCGGCCGGCGGGGAGCCGGGCGTTCCCCTGCGGGCCGGCCCCGCGTCCCGGGGAGGTGGGGTGGGGGGACCGCCGCCGTGCCCCACCTCGGGCTGGGGGAGCGGGGCGCGGGTCCCCTCGCAGCAGGCTCCGGGCCCTCCTTCGCCCCCCGGGGCGGGGAGGTCGGTGCCGCCCGGACACCCCCACCCCACCCCGGCGCCTGCGGGGCCCAGGACGGGCCCCTGAGAGGGCCCTGCCCCGGGGTGGCCGGCGGTTGGATTGGGGGGCTGTGCCTTGGCTGCGGGGGGGGGGGGGGGTCCGTCGGTGCTGCTGAGGGGTTCCAGGGTGGGTTGGAGCTCTCTGAGGGGGGTGGGCCGGGCTGGCCCCGAGGGACCGGCGCCCCTTGGCGGGACTGGGCCGAGCCCGGGAAGAGCCCTGCTGGTGCTGGCCGGAGCTCTCGGGAAGCTGGAGGAGCCCTCCGGGCCTTGGCGGGTTCGCACCCCCACACGAGTAAGCCGTCTCCCCGCGAGGAGATGATCTGCGCCAGTGGCCAGAAGGGCGGCGGGGTGCGGGGTTTGGGGTGCTCCTGTGTTGGGGTGTACCTGCCCTCTCCTCCCCGTGCCTCCCCATTCGTGCCTGAAATAAGCCCTCCGCCGAGCTGATGGGCAAACGCTTTGTTCCGCTTCAGTTGCGGTCTTTATTTTCCCCTCCCAAGGGAACTCTCCTGGAGCTCGGCTTTGAATGGAAGGGGTCCAGGTTTGGAGCAAACCGGGTTTTATATCTTCTGTTCTTTTGGCTGTCAACCCAGCCGCCGTGTGCCACGAGGATCAGCAGAGGCTGGAAGACGGCGGGGCTGCGCCGAGGGCGGATGGGTCTGCGTGGTTGGAGTTATTACGGCGACCTTCTCTCTCCCGCCTGGCTCTGTTCTTACTCCCGCGTTGGTGTTAGCTGTGTGCTGGTCGGTGCTGGGCGCTCGGGTAGGGAAAGAGGTGTTTAGACAGGCAAGAGCTTCAAAGCCTGTTGCATCGCTGCATTCGCTGCTGGGGTTGTGCTGGGCCCAGAAGTGCAGATCAGATGATGTCGGGGGGGGGAGCCTGGCTGGGTGATTTGGGGTCAGGGTGGCACAGGGCACCTGTAATGTCGCTCCAGTCACGCGCCCTGCACGGGGTCACGGGCTTATTGCAGCCCCGCTGCCTCCCGGTGCGTTACGGGCTCTCCTAATCCCTGTGTAATCTTTTCCTGCGGGGCTCCTCACAGCCCTTCCAGTCCCATCTCATGTGGCTTAACAAATCCCGCCTGGGCACCCTCTTTTCTGAGCAACCTGCTGAAAAGGCTCCATTTTACCAATCTGGTGACTTTTATTTTTTTTAATGCAGCCCAGTTCAAAGGCTCCTGAGGCCCTTTCTTTTCCAGGCGCAAGCTAGCGTATTGTTTAAACTTTTATCAGCGCTCACAATTTCAGTTCTGAAACTTTAAAAGGGACTTGGCATTTTTAGAAATCATCTCAGACCCGTGAATTTTAAGATCCTGTGTTTAAAGCTAAAGAAAATTCTGCTTTCTGGAAGTAGAACAGGTTTGAGAATTAAACGTGTCTTTCAAATGCTTTAATTCCCACCTGCCCCTCCCCAACTTTCTCACCACCGTTTGCTGGAGCTGGAGGAGCAGGGAGTGAATGTGCTGGGAAACACAACTGAAATGCACCCAATTCTTGTCCTGTCCAAGTCCCTGATTAAAGCCACATGGGCAAACATTTCAGAGGTTGCGCTGGGGCGTAAAGATCCAACCAAACACATCCAAATTCAGGATCTGAGCCCACGGTACAAATCGCCTCAGAAGTGGAGGGCAGTTGGCTGGAATATTTAAGCTTGCTCTTTAAGCAGTCAGGGTTTTGTTTTCATTTGGGGCAAGGTGGCCCATAGGATTTCTAATTGGAGCCAAGACTAGCTTTTAGGGGTTGGTATGACTTTTAGCTTTTCAGGGCTTTTTTTTAAAGCTCAAGGTAAAGTGTTGTAGTCCGTGGGATTTTAGCAAAGATGTGTAGCTACTCTCTCTGAGCTCCCAATCTTCCTAGGACAGAGCCAGTGTGAAGGAGCTGGTGCAGCTAAACTGCTGGTGAAGTGTCCAAAACGCCCTGCTGGTGAAGTGGGATGTGTAACGCATCCCGAGCCGCAGCCAGGCGTCTCCGTACAGCTCTGTTAGCTGCCTACCCCAAACCCTTTCTGCCTTGGCGTAACACACACACGGCAGCCCAAGGGGGGAGGCTGAAAACTGTACGAGCAGCTCTGGCATTGAATTTCTCAACTTTCAATATTTGTGTGCTGCTGAATTCACGGAGAGGGGAGAGGAACTGCAACTTCAAGCCTTTTCTTTCTCTTGTTTGCCTTAACTCGGGGACTTGTGTAATTTTGGCTTACTGAAGCTCTCCCGCATTCCTCTCTTCCCAATCCGTGCAAGCAGCTGCTGGCTCAAGCAGCGTTCAGCAGCGAGAACTGGCAGGAGGCTGAAATACGCCTTTTGCTCCTCCTTTGGACCAGCGGTCCCAGCGCAGGAAATATCTTTTCCATTCTGATGGGGAAGCGAATGTCAGAGCACACGACGCTCACGTGCAGCCAGTCCGGATAGCTTTGCGTGTGGTCCAGGATTCAAAGCATCGCTGCCATCCGAGGGGTGAGCAATAGGCTTTTGTCGCCCAGCTGTTCTCGGCCAGTGTCCCAGCGAGTGCAAGGTGGTACGTGAAGGAGGTGGCTTTTCGGCTGGGATGCCCTCTTTTTTTTTTTTTTTTTTTTTCCATTTCCTGCTGCTGTGTTTCAAAAAGGAAGGAAAAGGAATCGCTGACTCCCTCCAAACAGCCTCCCTACGCTCTCCTGCTCTGCTTGTGGCTGTAGGATGTGCAGATGAATATTTGGTAATGACTTTAGGGTGGAGGGGGAAAGGTGTTGGTTCTTTATTTGGGGTTCAGAGCACCTGGGTGCAGGTGGGTTGGACAGAAGATCCTGCAGCCCTGCTTTGGCTCACGCTGGTCCAAGCTGAGCGTGGACGTACTGGTGGTCACACCAACCTGGATGTGTTGGTGTGAAACCTGCCATAAAAAGAGCTGGTAGAGGCAGGTGTCGGGTTCGATACCTCAAGTTTTAATTTGCTGTTTTGAGCAGTAAAATAACTGTCCTCGGTGCATTAGTGTAGAACGAATTACATGGAAAAGATCGGTTGCAGAGACAGGGGCCTTCTGTTGGTGATCTGGAGCGGTTTGTCACCAACACCAGTTGAGCTGGGGGTGTTCTGTAAAAATCTCAGAGCAGCTCATAAACTAACTTACAATGAATTCGTGGAGAAAGTGTTGCTTTCCTCTTATAAATGCAGACGTGTGGGCGTGTCTGTTCTTCGCTCGCTCTTTTTCTATTTCTTTTTTAAGCTAGCGAGCCACACGAGCATGATGGATGGGACGCTCCACGGAGCGTGGGATCTTCCCCCATCCGGCAGGGATGTCATTCTCTGTGCAGATGGCATCCTCCAGTGGAAGCCACCCACTGCTGCTCTGCCTCTTGGGAGACATGAACTTTTCCATTTGACGGGAAGGAAGCTCATAGCTCCCTGCTGACTGCTAGCAGTTAAGCAAGCAATCAATGATACGAGACCTTTGGAGGGAGAAGGCGAGTTTATTTTAAAACAAAATTAATTTTGCTCCTTCGCAGTCACGCCCACCTGCTCACGAGCACTAACCACGGTTTGTCTGGCCTTCAGACACCAAGACGTGTGTCCAGATGGTCTGGACAGGATTCCTCATAATGACACAGCAGACAAGGAATGCCAAATATCAGACCTCTGGTGTCTCTTGGACAGCTTGGTGACCATGTGGTGGCTTTGGGTCTGCTTTTTTACATTCCTTGGGGGCTATGAGTGGTGATCTTTTTGTCTCTGCATCCTATCTGTGTGAGTCCTTAGGATTTATTCACCAGCCTTTGTGTCTTTATCTGGATGTCTTAAGGCTCCTTCCCCAGATCCTCTCTTAATGGCTTGAGTCTTTCTTGATGCGGGTTGTCCCTTGTTTCCAAGATGTTCCTTTTCTTCCAACTTGAGAAGCTGCGGCTATGTGTGCTGTGATCTTCAGGACCTGCCAAATCACTGCCCTCAGGACAGGCTGTTTATTACGCCCTGTGTTCCTCCTGTTGCTTCTGTACTCCCTCCCATCCATTCTTCGCTCAGATCGCACTCAATATGTATTACTGTGATTTGCAGACTGTGCGTAAAGAATTGTCTTTTGGCTTTGTGTACGTGTATAACGCTGCACAGGAGTCAAGGGACTGATCCTGGATCAAAACTGCGTGGTCAGAAGCCTGAATGGAGCTGATGTTGTAGCCCTGGAGTTCAGATCAGTGAGAAGAGTTTGGGAATCGCTTGCATAACCAAGTCGTTCCTGTGCACAAGTGCTTGGGGAGCTCCTGCTCGCAAGCTGGCAGCTCACAACGTGGTGGTCAGAGCGTAATGCTGCCAGGAGTGATGCTGAGGAGGGGTGCGGAGTGGCCGCTTGCCTTGGCACGCTCCTGGCTAGTGAGCATCTGAACTCAGCTCAGGGCTTGCAGGTCAGCAGTGGCTCGGGGCTGGTTTTGTACAGATCTGCAGCGACCCGGGTGGTGTTTGGTGCCACAAACCACAGGAAGCGGGGTCTCCAGGAGTTTTTGCTCTAAATTAGCAAGAAAAGTTGCTAGCATTGGCAGGGAGTGGGTGGTGGTACCTCGTTTGTCCTTGACCAGAGGATTTTGAGACCAATCCGCTTCTCTGTAGTCTCCTAAACGCATAAGCGAGCAACTTCTGTGAAAGGCTGAGCTTGTTTCCCTCGCTTAAATTGCTTGTGTGGTATGGGTGCAGGGCAGGGTGGATTTGGGGCATCGTTCTCAGCTCCGTGTGCTCTCTTTGTTTCTTGCTGCAGGTCCCCCCAGATGACAATGGTGTAAGGCCAGCCAGTGCGGCTGCCACTTCCAGTCGCGGCGTGCCCAGACCTCAGGGAGGAACATGGCAGCAGCTCAGGGAGCAGGAAGCAGTTCAGCCGGGCCATCCGGACTCCCCGGTTCTGCCCCGGGGCACAGCAGCAACTCCACGGCAGTGGCGGTGTGGGAATGGCAGGATGAATTTGGCAGGTGGAGGCCATACCGAGGGAACGTCTGCAGCTACATTGAACAGGTTTTTCAGGCCTCTCAGCAGAAGGGCCAGCGTTCAGGGTCGGGGCTTGTCAGCAGCATCCCTTTGGGACATGCGGATCCTGTCTTGGCCCCCTATGTCATCGACATCCCAAGCTTGACACAGTTCCGGCAGGATACAGGTAAGGGAACTTCCCAGCCTGTGCTGGCGTTTTGATGAGGCTGTTTGTGTGCTTGGAGATAAGTGGGGCCTCGTTCTGTGCAGGAGAGCTATACAAAGCTCTGCTGTCTGCTGCCACTGCTGGGCCATTCTTTGAGGGGTGACGCGTCTGCTTCTCTCCTGATGCTGTGTGCTGCCCGGCGTATTAGCACGTGAGAAAATCAGTGGTGGCTGGTGTGAATCTGGGTGCAGGCGGGTGGTGGTCATCTTTTAAGGACCCTCATCACAGGACCCCTGGAGCTCAGTTTGTGAGCCAGAACCCTCAGAGCTGGAAACTTTCTTCCTGCCCCCACCCACATCCATTCAAGACCACTCGCATAAAAAGGCCTTTTTACGATTCAAACCCTCCTGTTTGAATCCCTTGTTCCCTCTGCAACTGGAGTGCCAGCTGCTTTACCTTGGCATGCCGCCCTGCGCAAGCTGCTTTGCGAAAGCCTGCAGCCCCCGCAGAACACCGTAATGCTGCAGCAGAATATTCCCTGCATTTGTGCTATATGAGGCTGGCTTGCTTCCTCCCAGGGAGGAAGGGCGGGCTGGGCTTAATAGCAGGATTGAGACCTAATTTTCATTCACGTCTCGTCTCTCTTGGGGTCACTGAGGCTAGCAGCTCAGAATCCCGCTGGGGTGACTCCTACCCTCTTTTGCTCCAGATGTGCTGAGCAGCTGTAGCTTAGAAAGGGGGCAGGGGTGGAATGCATGCACTTCATCCCTGGAAAATCCAGGGAGATTCCAGATTACACACCCCGAATGAATGGATGTTTTGGAAAATTCTCCGTGCATCAGTTTCCCCTTTGCCAACATCTGTCCCAGCACCCCAGGACACAGTCAAGCGTCACCCCAAGCTTTAGAGACGGGCAGTACGCTGGTGTCTTGCCAATTGAAGCAATAATTGAGCAATATCTTGAATCAACTGCAAAATCAGGCAAGTCCTACAGGAAAGGGAAGTGGTTGGAGCAAATGCAAGTGGTCATCACAGCTGCATCCGTGTTTTTATTCTGACTTGGTGACCTTAGGATTAGTTTTTCTAGTGGTGTCCTGGGTGAGGAGGTTTCTTAGCTGGATGCCTTGGCAGGTCTGCTCAGCGTGGCCTGTTTGAGCACCTGGAAGCCGTGCTGAGACTTCGAGCAATACAGCATGGACCACCAGAGCTGGCACTAGTGGCTGTTTCTTGTTTTCTTCATGCCTAACTTGTGAAGGAACCTTCCAGCCTCTTGCCCTTTCAGCCGGGGCTCCAACACACGGGCAGCAGCTGTGGGCTATCCCTTGTCAGGAAATGTCCCGGTTTGGTGAGGGTGAGCAGAGTGCCTGTGGGAGGGTGGAAGATGTGTCCCAGTGTGAATGGGAGGGACATCCTTCTCCACAAGTAGAGCTGTCTCTCCACAAAGGTCTTGTGTTTCTTTAGACCCTTGTGAAAGATCTCAAAACACCTCGTGAATATTGTCCATCGCAGGATGGTTTGCAATTGGTCATCTTTGGGGGACAGCCTGATACAATTTTGGAAATTATGTTGGCTGACGTGATCTCATCTTTCCTTGGATGAGATCTGTGGTTGAATCGTTAATAACAAAAAGGCTGATTCCACTTCGTGGCTCTCCTGCAACGTTTCCCACCAAGTCGGAGGGATGCTAATCAGGTCTGTGAGCCTCCCTCCACAAATACCTGTGTGCTCTGCCGCGTGACTATTGGAAACACTCTCATATCCCCTTGCAGTGGCCCAGTTCTAAGCAAAGCTTTTTCTCTCTGCAGTGCTCTGCCTTAAACGTGAACCTTTCTGAGTGAGCAGCCAGCTGACCTTTGTCATGTGCTGGAGAAAAGAATCTCTGCAGGAAACATCCCCATGAAAAATCTTTAAACAGAGCAAAAAATAGGCTGTTGTATTCTGCTCATTAGCTATTAGACAGACAAACAGGCTCTTCAAAGGAAGCCAGGGAGAATAACAGGAAGCCAGTGTTAACGGGACCAGCATCCCCACCAACGGGGAATGACAGCTGTGCAGGGGGATCTTGTGGGCAGGATTAGCCGTGGGCTTCAGCTGCTGGTGGAGGCAGATTAGCTGGAAGTGAATGCAAGGGAGCAGCAGGAGTTGTCCTCTCACCACAGCTGTTAGCCCACCCTGGAGAGGAATGCCGGTTTCCCTGCCAGCCTGAGGGAAGGGGGACGTTTTCCAAGTGTGTGGCTTTGGTCTTGGTCTATGGACTCCTAAAAACTCTTCTCCCTGCTGCTGTTTGGAGGTGTTAAAAGCACAGGTTGCTTGCAAACTCCTCAAGTCCCCTCTCTGCTGCTTTTAGCTTCTGACCTGCCAATGGAACAGGGGCAGGCTTGGTAATCTCCTCTGAGATGTGTCCCACTGGGCTTTCTGACCCCTTGCTTTACCCATGGTAGTCCCCTTGCTCCTAGGAGCAGGTCCCCTGCGCTCATCTCTAAATGCAATGCCTTTCTCACCATCTCACTTCCAGCCCAGTCCACCTTCTGCTCGAGGGGTTCATCCCTGGTGTTGCCCACCTGTTGAGGCCATAGATTTACGTTTCTAAAACTTGGCAGGACTTATTTGCTGGATAGGAGCAGTCGTCAATAGAGTTTGCTTTTGGCTGTTACATCTGCTTTCCCACAGAAGACATTGATCCCTGCCTGCGGAAGGTCGCCTTGGTTCTGCTGACACCTTCTGCCCTGAGTTCAGCCAGATGAAGGCCTTGTCCCACAGGAATCCCTGGGCTTCATGGTTGAGCTGTTGGGGTTCAACCCCAGTTCTTGGGGGGAGGTTGCTGTGTTGCATGGGCTGCTAGTAGGTTTTTAGGTGTGCTGGTGTGATGTTGTCTGTTGGATGGTGTCACCAGAGTCCTGCTCCACAGTAAGCAGGATGCTTGGTGCTGCTCTGGCTGCTGAAGCAGCAGGTTGGGAGTAAGTGCTGGACCTTTTCTGGCTGCTCATCCCCAGTATGGGCTGAGGCAAGCCATTCCAGTCCCCAGTGCCTTCAGCTCCCCGGCGGAAACAGGAGTCCTGCTGTTCCTTGGTCTGGCATGTTCTGCCTTTGAGAGAGCCTCGGCTTTTATGTCAGCTCTGGAGCTCAGATCTGTTTTTCCTGATTTAGTTTCTGCAGTGACACATGGGACATATCTGTACCCTGGCACAGGATCTCGTTATGGTCTGACCACCAAAGTGATGTGCAGAAACAAAGAAGCCTGGGAGTGTGATAGGAGCAGAGATGTGACTTTCATGCTGTCAAGCAGAATTTTTAGCAGCGAGGAGGTGATCAATGCCCTTATGGTTTGAGTCAAGTCCTAGCAGTTTCCACAGTACCCCAGGAGCATGGAGTAGAAATAATAGCAGTGTGAGGCAGAGATACTCGAGCCAACATTCAGGCGGCCAGAGCCTGAGCACAGGTAGCGATTGGGTTTTGGCAGTGTGGAGTCCCACGTGGGCTATCCTCCCTCTTCCTTGGGGTGTGCTTTTGGGCGTAAAGCTTGCTTGGATTGCCTGTCCCCCACGGAGCTGCCAGCAACATCCTGGGGCAGTTCTCCACAGGCTTTAGGTAGGGATATTGCTTTTACCTGTTGTCCTGGCGCTTAGGGTCATAACTCTCATGACCTCTTAGGAAGCTTTATTTTGTTTTTTTTCTTTTCCCCTCTTGGTGCTGTTCTTCTCGGAACTCCTCCTGTGTCGTAACGACTCGCTGCACCCCTCTTCACCCCCACCTGCCTGCATCCCCAGACTTGCTTGCCCCGCGGCGTTTCCTGCTCCTCGTTCTCAGTGCGGAGTGCTGCTGAGGATTTTCCCAGCAGCAGCAGTTTTGACCCTGCTGTAGGAACCTGTTTTTGCAGAGGTTGCAGAGTTTCTGTCCTGTTGGGTGGCTTACCTCCCTCTCATTAGGCTTTTTCTTTTTTAAAGGAAGGAATAAAGTAACCAGGAGTGAAGTCACCCTGGAGAGCCGGGCTTCCCGGGGAGTTTCGAGCTCCTGCTGTTGCTGTCGAGCGGCCATGCAAGAGCAGCGTGTCTGCTTTCATTTCTCATCCTTTGTCTGAACAGCTGCTCTCTCCAGTTTCCAAATTACTTCATTGGCTTCTGCTCTTTAGCCTTGCTATATTGCCCGGCGCTCAAGAGCCTGGAGAAGCTGATCCTGTCCATCCACTCTCCAAAGTCCTTGTCCTTGCCCTTGTTGGGACTTCACCCACTCCCTCGAGAGCAAAATTGGCCAGACCCTTGTGTAGCGAAGTGGGCGTTTGGCCCCATAAACGCTCCTGCAAAGCACTTCCTGATGGTGCCGTGTCTCTATAGTTACTCTGTTGTCAAGGCTGTGGGAGTTGGTTTTTTTTAACCAGATCTGTGCCTCAGCCTGATTTTTTTTTTTTGTTGGGGTTGGTTTTTTTTTTTGGTTTTTAAGTCAGGGAGGCATATGTGATCGCTGTGCCTTTGTGCTCGGGCGTGTCTGTCTCTGCATCCTCTCTCCTTCCCTCCTTTCCCACCCTTCCTCCCAGCAGCTTTTGAACCTGTTGCCAGCCTGCAATCAGATTTGGCAGAGGGACAGGGATCTCGGGGGGTATTGCGTTTCGCTAAGCTTCATGAGCAAACCCAGCCCTGTCGGGAAGAGAAAGTCTGTTAGTGCCCCTGTTGAGGGAGAGGTGAGGAAGGCCACCCCGATGCAGACACTGCAGATCTGTGCAGAAACAAGTCCCTGAGACCAGGTCCCCCTTACTTCTCCGCTCACAGAATGATTTTCTTTATTTTCCCCCTTCTTCCCATGCAGGGACGATGCGGGCTGTCCGCAGGCACATCTTCCCCGGAGACTCCGCTGCTGGGCAGGGCATCGTCTGGGAGTGGCAGAACGATGAAGGCGGGTGGTCCCCCTATGAGATGAACGTCTGCGTGTTCCTGGAGGAAGCCCGTGCCACGAACCACCAGCGAGTAGATCTTGGACCCTGGGGCTACAACTATGAAGTTGACTTTGTGGCTCAAGTCCAGACCAACAAGACCACGAGGTTCCGCCGCAGCGTTCAGAGGCGCTTGGATGCCCCGTACCCGGTGACGGCCTCTCCAGCACCCCTTCACGCGGGGGTGTCTTGTTCTTGCCAGCAGTGCTGGCTAAACAGCGGGACTGGTCCCATCACCACGCGCTACCGCCACTCCATGATAAACTTTCCCAACTCTTCTGCTACTCATCAGGTTTCCGCTAGGACAGCATCAGTAAGTTCTTCCAGTGTCGGCTTCGTGCCCTATAACAAACCGACTTTGTCTGGAGCAAGGTCAACACCAAGACTCAATGCACAGAGCACCTGGGCTTTGCCTCAAGCTGGGGGCCCCAGCACGGGACTGTCTGCATCTAACGGAGTCAGGTACAGACCCTAATTCACCTTTAAATACTGTGAATGTGTCCGAGAGACCTGCTGTGCTCAGGTCTTCGTTATCTAGGAGCTTCTGTGTCCCAGAGGACTTTACAAGGGGTCTTTTCCCTAGAGAGTGAGACATCTGTGCCTTTGTGGCACAGTGGATGAAAAGGCTTCTCCTTTGCTTTCCCCTTCTTTTATCCCACTTGAAATATTGTCTTTGTCTATTAGTCTCTGAACCACTGGAGAAAGCAGTCAGGTTGAGATTCTGCAGGTTTGGGAAAATTGACAGTGATTGATAGTATTTCGGGTTCTGCTTAAAAACAACTTTGAGGGGGACCGAGTGAATGAAAAGGGGACTTGTGAATGCCCTTATTCAATTCAAAATACGCAGTAAACATAGAGTGGAAAACTGCTCTGTGTTCAAAGCTCTTCCCGTTCAAGGAGGGACCACAGGACTCGCTGTGTGTGGCTGAGACCTTGCGAATTCTCTGCCAAAATCAGGAAGTCTGTGTTGGACATTTTTAAGGTGAACAAGCAGGGAAAAAAAAAAAAAGTAAGACATAGATTTGATTAAAGATTTTTACAAATCCATTGTGGATGTTTAGAAAACCAAATCAGTAATTTACTTTCCCCTTCCTTTTGATACCTTGAACCATATTGATCCCTCTCTGTCCGAGATCAATGGGGTGACACTAGCAATTCGAGTGGTGTCCAGGCTATTCATCAGGCTAAATGCTGATGCAGAGCAGAGATGCCACTGGATAATCACGGCAGAGGTTCATTTTGCACATGTTGAGGTGCTGTGGGGCTTCACTGGTACGATGTTGGAGGACTGGAAACACAAGCAGGACTGTAAGTGATTTTAAAATCCAGCTAAGCCTTGCCTTGTGAGGGTTTTGCCGTGTCCTTTCCCGTCATCTTTCTTCAGCGACCCTCTCCTGGCTGGGTGCTCCGGGTGGGCTGTGGCTCTCCGGAGGGAGCTGTTACTTTGAAGGAAGGACTGGCAGTTGTTGCGGTGCTAGCTGAGGTGTAGCTTTCCTCAGTTCTTTGAGCTGTTACCCCTCAAACCCTCCAGCTTGTACAGATGTGTCACCCATGCTGGCTGCTGATCCATTTTCACCGTGGCTCTTCTGACAGGGCTCAAACTGGCGCGCATCTCGTAGCACAGGATTTTAGCTCCCATCAGTGAGCGGCTGAAGCCAAAGGAGGGCTGTGTTTGCACCTTACTGGTGTGGGAGGAAGGGCTTCGCTTCTCTTCGGGCCTTTTGGCTGTTGCCGGTTAAATGAAAAGCAGTCTCACGGTCTGACAGCTCGGCTCCTCTCCACGGTGTGTGCTCCTGGGCCAAGGCACAGTCGGTTATCCCCCGTGGACCAGAGCGGGGCTGCAGCACTGGGCTCCAGCGGGGATTTTGGGGCTGGGGGAGATCAGTGTCACCCTTGCAAAGTGGGGCACTTCCCTCTGTGTTCTTATAGGATGGCCTCTGGGAAGCCTGGACAGCCAAACCAAGCCAGATCGCCGCTAATCGGCTTTCAGGGTCTTAACTCTTTCTGTGCACAAGCCTTTGCTGGCAGAGGTTTTTGTGGCCTGCCTGGGGTAATACTTGCACTATCTGCCAGCATTAAACTGAGGACCGAGCAAGGGCTGTCTGACTGCTCCCTCTGTTTGTAAACGGCTGGAAGCGTACAGAGCAGTGTAGGCATTTCACCGTAAATAATCCAGGTGCTGAACCGCTCTGTGAGCACCTGAGAAACTAAAGGGGAACTTGCCAGGGCTGATTTACCTGTCCAAGCTACCCCGAGTAAATACAGAGATAGGAGATCTAGAAGGGTGTTGAAAGCACATTCTGCTAATCACACGAGGCACAGGGGTTTGAGGTTTATTTTGAATCTTATTTGTATTTTAAGCAAGGTGGTGAATCTTGAGATATTTTCCTTAGCGTTGTATCAGGACTTTCCGTCTCTGGGGTCATCTGAGTGAAATGACTTCCCACGTCCTGTTCTTCTTTCTCACGGTCTTTTTCTGGTGCTCTCTTTGCACCTGGTGATTTTTTTGTGGCATCTTAAGCATCCGCAGTACTTCTCTGTTCCAGTCACCTTCAAATAGGACTGAAAATCAGACCTCAGTACTGCCTGCAGGAGCCCCTGATAAGGCTCTTGCTGTCTCCCGAAGAAGCTGCCAAATTCCCCCTCTCGCAGGAGCCGCTGGTCAGTGTGTGGGGCTTTTGGGCTACCTGGAGCCCCCGTCCTTCCCCAGAGCCTCAGCGTGATTTGCAAAGTGACTCTGAGGGTGGGAAGATTAAAACCGAAGAGCCAAATGCTGCAGCAGTTGCCCCGCAAGCCTGTCTGGCACCGATCAGGGTCCGGGTATGTTGTATGCTACTGATGGAGGGGACAGGCTGTCCTGAAAGGAGGGGAGGGTGGGAGAGAGATGTTTGGAGATGGGTGGCACAGGCTCCTTACCACAAACTGAGCCCACGGCCCAGGCGATGCTAAGTGGGAGGAGAGGGACAGCCGGGAGGAGAGCTGGAGGTGCCCAGCCAGGGCGCTGGGGAGGACGTTGTCCTGGCAGTCTGCTGCGCTGGATCACAGGAACTGCCAGGGCAACGGGCAGCTCTCGGTGGCTGGTTAAACCCTTCGACAGGCGAGTGCTGGCAGAGCTTGTGCTGGGTTGATGCAGCAGCCCTGCGGGGCCACCGTATGCCCCCACACTCCCTGCTCAGCTGCTCCAGCTCGGTCCCTTCTCAAGCACTGCTCAAGGTGGCTTTTGTGGCAGGAGCATCTGGTCCTCTCCACCACGGCCAGCCTGGGGACAGCAGCAGAGGGCAGAGCCTTCCCAGAACACTGGGACTGCTGCGGTACTGGTGGCAGCGTTGGCTGTGGACGAGCAATGCCGTGGCTGTTCGAGGTCTGGCTTTCACAAACTATTTGGCAGCTCAGTTGTTCGTGGTGTGCCAGGGTTGAGGTGGCTGGTGGCTTGGCAACAACCCTTGGCCAAGCCAGCCGTTCTCGGGGATGCAAAGGGATCGTACGGTTAAATCTCTGTTGGGGACAGCAGAACATGCCACATGGGGAAGGCGGCAGCTCTTCGGATGCTTGGAAGGGCGCCTGTGAGTGCTGGCAGCCCTGTGTGACAGGCACCCCCAGCTGTGAGCCTTGGTCCCCGCTCTCCTGGCCGCCGGCTGTCTGTCCCCGCTGGGGTGCGAGCGTGCCCTGGGCTTGCCGTGGCGAGTGGGACGTGAACCCTTGGCAGAACCCAAGCCTGGTCCAGACGTGGGGATGCTGCTGGGCTACAGGACTTGTCGGGGAGGTGGTTTTGCAGGCTGGACATCAGGAGCTGTCTTTATCACTACAACTCCCTTTCTTTTCATCAACGCCAGTGTTTTCCACTAGACGTATCTGTGGAAGCCTATGTTTTCCATAGTCCCTGGCAGGAGCCCGCGTGGATTGCAGATCTAGCTCGTGGCTGTGCGCTGAGCCCG
Source organism: Pluvialis apricaria (assembly GCA_017639485.1). Taxonomy (NCBI): domain Eukaryota; kingdom Metazoa; phylum Chordata; class Aves; order Charadriiformes; family Charadriidae; genus Pluvialis; species Pluvialis apricaria. The sequence goes on from CM030024.1 coordinate 8,009,900, forward strand.
GAGGAAGGCAGCAGCTGGGGGCTCACCCAGACGGACCCCAGGGAAGGGCAGAACAAATATGTGCATTGGTGGCTCTTCATGGATGGCGGGCAGCGTCTTGATCGCCAGTCCTTTGGGATTAGTTTTGCCCAGGGCGCTCTCTTTCCTCCCTGCCAGCCAGACAAATGCACGCACGGGGGCATTCTCTGTCTTCCAATATAGTGCTGTATGTGAAAGGGGCTTTTTCAGCACCGGGGGACAGCTTGAGGTGGCTTTTCCCCTGCCACCCCTGTGCTGGCTTTGAGTCGGAAATGCCGCTGGGTGGGTGTAATTGCTCCTGGCTGAGGTTACAGTCTCAGGCTCCTGAAACCCATGTTCCATCAGAAAATACTCTAATTTCTGTGAATTAGGGGAAACCTGAGTAGCAAACTCTAACAATGTGTTTCATTTAATTCCGAAGCCCAGAACATTCCTGGGTTATTTTATCCCCTAGGTTCCCCGTCTTCCCCCTCGACTAGACTTGACGTGGTGGTTAGTTCCCCTTCCCTCGCCATCGCTGCCCCAGCTCCTCCTGCATCGCCAAATAGTGCGGCCTTTGTGGCGGTGAAGACGAAGCGCTAATTATCCTGCACTAATTATCCCGCCAAGGGTTTCTGCCTGTGTCCTGTGTGCAGCATTGCTCATTCCTCTTAGCTGTGATGTGCAATTCTCGTGCTGGCCCCTGCTCAGAGACCGAAGGGAAGGGAGCAGTGGGCTGCAGTGGATCCTCTGGTGTCTAATAAAGGTTGTGTTGTGTTCACCCCACAGCCTTTGGCTCCAAAGCAGCCCTGGCGGATTACTTGCCTCTACAAAACTGCTTATCTTTACAAAGCTTGCAGGGATGACCCGGCTCCTGCCTCTCGGAGCTGAGCTGCGACTGGCAGAAGGGCTCAAAAGCTATTAGGGAGAGATGGAAAGACGGTGCTGTTGTGTACACCCAGTTTCTTTAGGAAATGCAGCTAAAAATGGCAGCGCTGAAGCAAACATCTCTCCTGCAGGACTGAGAAAGAGGTGTAGTTCATCCTGGAAAGCTGCCTAACTCCCTGTGTGGTGGTGACAGTTATTTCTAATGGGCAGGCAGGCAGGAATAGCCCCCAGTAGGGGCTGTTAGCACAGGCATGCCTGGGCTTTTGTGGCATAGGCGGTGATTAAATATATTTCCTGCTTGCTGCGGATGCTGGGTGTGAGAGAGGGTGGAGCTCAGGCACTTCAAAACGCAGGTTTAATTTCCCCGTGCTCTCAAGAGGGTCAAAGTCGCTGGAAAACCCAGAGAGGAGTGCCAAGGCTTAAATAGATGCTAATATCCTTGGCTCCGCTGCTAACATATTAAATACACGTGGGCAAGTTATTTTCCTTCTTGGTGCATTAGTTTCCTCCCGTGTATTAAACACAGTTAATGAATCCGGCCTCTCTCACAGACGGCACTGAAATCTGCAGATGGAGCATGCCATGGGAAGGGTTGTGTGCTTATATCAGCGCTGTTAACCGGCTCTGTGAAGCAGGGGTCAGCTCCCTGCGCTCCCAGCCACCTCCTGGCATCATCCTTCCCACCCTGCATGGGAGAGCATCCATCCCTGGGGCAAGAGCTACCCCGTTCCCCCACTGTGCTGGCTAATTACAGAGAAGGGCACTCCTGAAACACGGTAAGGAGTGCCCTGCTTGTAATATGAGCAAGTAAAGCTGTAGGAAGCAATCTTCTGGAGGATATATTAATTAATGTCCCAGCCAGGCAAATCCCCGCTGTAGCTCCGCTGGCTCCTCTGGGCTTATGCGGCTTTGGGTGCTGGTCTAGGTTGTACCTACAAATAAGGCAGGTGTGGGGGATTTTGTTTAAAAGCGTGGGGAACAGGGGTCTTGGGGACTGGGGAAGGATGCTTACAGTGTTGTGGTGTTCCTAAGAAGGGTCTGGTGCTGCGCCCCCAAATCTCCCATGGGAAATGACCCCACGGTCAGTGCTTTGTAGGATCAGGAGGTGTAACTGAGGGAGCAGAACCCAGGCAGCGCCTTTCTTTTCCTCTCTCCTCCTGCCCATCTTTCACCCTCCTCGGGTGGTGAGGAGGGTTCTGGTTCCACTGGGCCCATTGTGACTTGTCCTGCAGCCCTCTGTTAGCCGGCGTGGTTCTGCTGCCGGGTGCTCTTCCCGAGTGGGAGCAGGGGAATCTCCTTTGCTTGGTGCCAGGAGAAAAACCACAGATCCACGTGGCTGCGTGCAGCCTGGCAAAAGGTCCTCCTTTAGAGGGATTTCGTCTGGGTTTTGGCATCTTCTTGAGAAGAAAAGTATGGGAGAAACTGCTGTGTGGTCATCAGTGTCGCCGTACGCTGGGTTAGCCCTGGGAAGGGGGTCAGACTTTTGGGTGTTGTGGTAGCACTCGGTGTTAATGTGAGGCAGGGCTGGATGCAGCCCTGATCTGGGGGAAGTGCTGGCTATCGTCCAGAGCGCTGCAAAGCTGCCGTGGTACGGGAGCGTGTGGCCTGCTGGCTGGTCTGCAGGGAGAGAGGAAGGGAGAAAGGGCCGTATGAGGTGGAGAGGGTGAGTTGCTACAGACTTCCTCGCTTCTGCTCCGCTAGGATATTGTGTACGTGAGGCTTAGGTGATGTTCAGCTCAAACCTGGCAGCCCCGTGTTTGAAATGGCAGCAGCCGTGGACGCCACGCTTCCTCTCTGGTCTTGTGCTTTGCTGTCTCACTGGTGTTGCAGCATCTTGAAATTCTAGAGAAGCGAGTGCTTTTGTCATGCTGAAATAGCAGTCTGCCTTGTCTGCTTCCCCCCTGTAGCAGATTGCCTGGGAACCGGTGGTGGAAAATCTTATCGGGGTCTTCTTGCTGAATCTTTGAGGACAGTGTCTTATTTTGCATCCCTTTCTTCACAACCTGGTGACCCCTGTGGCACTCGGTCACCTCCAGCGTACAGAGCAGAGGGAGAGCAGGAGCTGCGGGAATGGCAGGACAAAAACTGGACCAGGGAGGGGGAATGTATACCAGGAAACGTTCAGAGAATTCAGGCATTGACTTCCAGGTGTTGCAAGCACAGCCTGAACGTTTGGCTAGGAGTCGAAGGCATTGACTGATTAGAAATCTCCTCTGTGGGCAGCAGGAGCAGGTGGCTCAGTGGGTCCCCCTCATCTCTCCACACCGTGGTGCTTGCTCTTGCCCTGATGCTCTCCAGATCTCCCTTACCCGAGACCTGCTGGCATCAAGTTTTCTCCCAACTGAGCTTGGCTTGAGTAAATCAGCAGGACCTCACCCCAGCCTGGCTCCAGTGCTCTCCCAAAAAGCCAGTGCTGGTATGGCGACGCTGTAGCTTGAGGCTGAGCTGATGGACTAAATTCGTGCTGCTTGTGAGCCTGCTCTAGGAGTTGAGGCACAGCCTGTGTTATACTACGGCAGCAATATCCTTCTTTGTTGTCTCTTCCCCTTCCTCCTCCTCCAAAAAAAAAAACCCACTTCAGACCTGGCGTAGGCTCTGAGTAAGCGTTTCTGCACCTTTTTTGACGTGGCAACACTTCCTCCCACGCAGTGTAGCTGCAAATCTACCCAGGCAGTGTGGTGGCAGAGGTACCTCGAAGCAGCGTGGATTTCCTTTGATTTCATCAGCCTTAGGTCTGGGCTTTCTGCAGATGTAAAAGAAACAGCAGTGCGTGGCAGCCCCGCAGGTACGCTCACACGGTGTCGAGCGGATGGGTCAGCACATCCTACGGCGTTGTTAGCTGAGATGGCGCTAACTGAATGTTAGCCCGTGTGAAATAAGTAGTATTTGGTTTCTCCATCGTCACATCAGTTGGCTCAAAGCCTCCAGCAAAGCTGACACACTTTGCCATTACACCAGGAGTGCAGCTGATCAGCGACTGTTTCCTGGCTGACGGATAGTAGTTTATCTGCAGTGCACTCGCAGCTTCCAAAACTTGATTGCTTGCAAATGCATCACTTGCTTATCCATTTCCCTGTGCAAATCTCAAGGGCTCTTCTCACTTCATAGAAGCTCTGGCTCCCGGGTGACTTGGACTTGAGCCTTGCAATGCGGGAAAGAAGAGTGAAGAATTTCTCTGCTGGTCTTCTCGAAGCCTGGTTACCAGTGATCTCCTTCCCAGAGCAGCTGTGGCTTTGCTTTCTTCAGCCTCGGGCGTAATGACCCTGTGCTCCATCCCTTTGGGAGGATCCCCTGCTGCCCGTCTGCTCTCCTGGCAGAGCAGAAGGTTCAGCTTTGTGCTCTATTGTATTTTTACCTTCTACAGGGAAGTGAAACCACCCAAGGTGGCTGCTGCGCTTTGTGGTGTGACGATGAAGCACAAGCTCTTCGGTATTGGTCACATGCAGGGTCACAGGCAGGGGTGGAGGGATGCCCAAGCACTGTGGTGTCTTCTTGGCTGCTCAATTGGAGGAGGGAAAGAGGGGAGGTCCAATGCCTCTCTGATTTTTTGGGGAGCAGATCTCTCAAGTTCCTTTTCATTATCTGGTCCTCAAATACCCTCCTTGTCTGCAGCTGGAGAGGGGCAGTCCTGCTACTAGCTGTTATCTGAAGAGGATCGCAGGAGCAGAAATGAAGCAAAGGGATGAGATAGAGAAGGAGGAGGGAAATACCTGAGAAAGAGCTGTGGTGAAGAGGCTGAATCAGGAAAGAAAAAAAAGTCATAAAGAGGAGTGACAGCATCTGATTCAAAGCCCTTTGAAATTGAGGGGAGGATTTCCACCGTATTCGGTGGGTTTGAATTGGGCTGCGGCGAGAACAATCTGTTGCATCACTTGAAGACGGTTGCAAAATTCGGGGCAGCAGAGGGGAAAACACAGTCTTTGAAAGAGACAGAAAGAAAACCTTTGTGGTCTGGAGAGCTTTTTAAGTGTCTGGAAGAACTGGCCTCGCTCGGCCAGGCTGTCAGCGCGGCGCCAAGCCCTGGGTCCTGCCCGGGGTTTTCTTCAGGGAGCTCTCACTTCTAACTGCAGGTAGGAGAGGAGGGAGGTGGGGATGCCTCCCTGTCCTGAGGGTGGAAGACAGCCATGTGCCACTCACAAATCTTTTCAGCTCTGGTCATTGTCATGGAAATGCAGACAAAGATTTTTATCTGCTGAAGAGAGGGACTGATGTCTGTGATGCTATTTTGGGCATAGTGGCAGCTTTTACATCCCAGCTGGAGAGAATTAGGTTTCCTCCTTACGTAGCGGATGACATTTGGGCACTTGACCACCTTAATCTGCTCCGTGAATTCCTAAGAAGCTGGCCAGGTTTGATATTATTTTGTGTGTTTTGGGGAGTCCTTTGAGGTGGTTGTCTGGATGCGCTGTGTATTAACTGCAGCTGATGGCGTGAGCCTGCATCTGTCACAGGCGTATGTGCCACCTGAGACAAAGTCCGTGGGTGGCTTCCCTGTGCCAGCGTGTTGGATTTCAAATGTTTCTGCTTTGCTCGTGTGGCTCCAGCTTGCTTTCTCCTCTAGTGACCCCCTCATCAGCTTTCATGCTGCTGCTCACCCTTTCCTTCCTAACTCCTGCCGTCAGCTGAGTGCGTGGCCCTGGCTGCCCATGTGTCCCAAACTAGCTTAAGGTGCAGCTGCCAGCGCTGGGAAACACTGCCGGAACAAGTAGGTTAGGAACCTGAAGGGGATGTCCAAATTCTCTTGATTTCCAAAGGAAGGTGGTTTGCAAACTCTTCTAAGTCTCTCTAACCTTCCCTCCCATGTTCTCACATCTTGCGGTAACCCCGTGGATGCGTAGGGAGAGTCCAGACTTGATTCTGTTCAACCCAGGGCTGCAGCTGCGTGTGCTCGAGTGCTTTTCTTCGCCTTTCTCTGCCTCAGTTTCCTCATATTGAAAGCGGTGGGGGTGATAATGCTTGCTTCCTTGGATCTGTAGAGCTGCAGCTTCTCATACAGCACGGGGGTTCAGGCTATGGTGAGCGGTGTTTTTCTGGCTGGAGACCACCTGGAAGGTTTAAGATGAACTTTGTCTGCTGCATCCCGGCGGTTCCTGGCTATGTGCTCATGCCACGGACCTGCTGGTGCAGCAGTCTGTCATCGTGCAGGTCAGCTGCTCGTGGGAAGCTGTGTGGTCGAGCAGCAAGAGTGGGGATGCCTCATGGGATCAGAGCAGGGTGGGCAGGGATTGACAACAAGGTCCACCAACAGACCCCAGCAAGAGAATGGGATGAGTTGAGCCCAGCATCCAGCCAGGAGGAGAGAGGGATGGAGACAACCACCTACAACATAGGTCTGAGGTCCGCCTTGGAGATAAGTAAACCTACGAGATAGCTCTGGCAAAGACTGGGCTCCTTAAGTGTAGCTGCTGGACCAGGGAGCAAAGGGTTCATGGATGGGGGTCCCAGGTGGGGCTCATCTGAGCAATTAATCCCCGTTAATGTATCCAGGGACCTGGCACTCAGGAGGGAACAGCGCGCTGCCGAATTGTCTCTGTTTTGTTAGTTATTGCTCCGTACTGTTGAACTTCTCCCTTTTTCTTTTCTCTCTCCAGCGCCCCAAACCTGCCAGTCAAGATGCCCAAACCCAGCAAGGTGAACCAGGCCCTGGCAGGTAAGGATCCCGCTCCGCTCTACCCGCTCTGTCCCTAGCGTTACGGGAGCAGTGGTTTACCTTTCTGTGGCACTTACTTTCCTTTGTTAGTTCTTAGGAAGCCTGAAATGTCACTGGCATTTAGGGTTTTAGGCCCAAAGACTTTTCAGAAAGGCAAAGAAGGCAAATTTGGGGGAGAATGGGATGGTCAAACCGTAGTAATTCTTTCCTTATCGGTGTGGGGCCTGAGGCACTCAAAATGAGCGGGTTTGTTTGAGGGTTGGGTATTCATCTTTTCCCGTAGGTGTGGATGAGCGAGTAGCTGGGGGCAAACACACAGATCAAACTCAGTGCTAGCTGTTACTTGTTACTTTTTTTTTTTTTTAAAAAAAAAAGTCCGGGGAGACCGGCGTGAGAAGGTGTGTGGTTTTTAATGTGATTTTTTTTTTTAATGTGGTTTTATTACAAAAGCTCAGGTGGTCTTTAGCTTAAAAAATGTGATGCCTTGTCTTAGGGAAAGGAGGGGACAGAAGTTGAATCAGACATTGTCTCCTGTGGCAGCAGAATACAAGTTTGCTTGTTATCATCCGAACCTGTGAATACAATGCTAAATACACCTGAGGAGTGTGTCTGGGAGGGATGAAAGTGCCAGGTTTCAATGCTCCTTTTCAGAGTAGATTTGCCTGTTAAACATGAAATGGCGTTGCCTTGAAAACGACAACTCATGCTTGCAGCTTTCAGTGGAAGCGTTTCCATGCCAAAAACCGTCGGCGCGTTTGTTCTGTTTCGACTCAGCCGGCGCCAAACCGCGGGCCCCTGCTGCGGTGGTGCCTGGGGAGATGGGTGTTCTGCCGAGAGCAGATGTCTTCTCCACACCGACTGTGCACTCGAAGTCGTATCGTAATGTGGTAACCCAGGGGCAGATGAATGGAAAAGACCTGATGTGTGGTATTTTCTGGGGTTTTCTGTACCTGTTTCAGACACTACAGAATATCTATTAACCCTCTCCTTCCTCTGGCTGTTGTCCATGTCTGTTGAGGTTATTAGCTCCTTGGACACCGAACTTTGCTCCTGAGCAGGTGGAGTCAGTTACGTTCTCGCTCGTGGAGAAAATGGTTACCACCTTATTCCAGGAGAGGTGATGGTGCTTGGTCTTCTCCCGAGCATCAGGCTTTACCCTGCCTAAAAATGATCCTCAGGGTTGACGTTTCCAGTTGTCTGATGTTATCGCCATCGTGAAAACTGTGCCTTGCGTGTCTCTGTAGCCAAACGGGCACTGCGTAAAGACTGAGTGTCCGCTGACAGCGTGTAGCCCATCTGTCTCCCCGTTAGAAAATCAGCCTTTGTGGAAATGAGGTGTAAAGTCAAGCTCAGACCTCATCTAGGTGGATGACCCGAGCAGAAGAACTCCCCTTGCTTATTAAAGCTCTGAATTTCATCCCCTGGCTATTAGCACTGACTGTGTAATTAGGTACTTAATCATGTAAAGGTAAATACAGCAAAGAACTGAAGAGCCCTGGTGAATCCAGGCTGCGTTAATGTTGTTAACTGTGATCTTGTTCTACGTGTGCGAGTCATCCACTGTTAATTTGGAAGAGGTGAATATGCATGGTCTGTTTATGCCTTGTAGTGCCACGTTTAGATGGAAGAGGCTGCAGGAGAGCTCAGTAGAGTAAGCCATTTACCACCATTTAATAAAATAAAACAGAAAGGTTAGGCTTGTAATTGATATCTCTGTTGTTGGAGGCTGGGGGTGCAAAAGAGGGAATGATTATTCATTTTAATAATCTTTAGCTCTCCAGGAGGCAGCTAGCAAGAGGCACGCTGAGTTGCAGGGGAGTGCAGAAGTGGACGGTCACACTGCAGAGCGCGGTCAGCGCAGAAGCAGCGCCCCGGGGCCAGCGTCTCCTTTAGGTCCAGGTCTGCGTAGGACACAGCTTTGGCGCTGTGCTGCCTTCTGCCAAGTGTAACAGACCTCAGAGGTGCAAGGGAGGAGAAAAAAATCTGAATTTGAGTCTGTCTTTAAAATCACATAGAAGCAGAGGAAAGATCTGGACAAGTTAATTAGCAAGCAAAAGGAAAATAAATCTCTGGGAACACTTCTGGTAAAAAGCAAGCAGCGGAGTTCTGGTAAAAAGGCCAAATTTTATCGACGCGTAAATTGGCTGGGTCTTTAGGGACACCTTCTTCCCCTCTATGCTCCGCGGTCTGTTTCTAGAACCTCTTCTGGGAAGTGGTATTTTGTTCATATTTAAAATCCTGCAGATGGTGTTTGAGTTACTTATTATTCAGGTTATTCTCTAACACGTAGGCTGGGCCCCTTTTGTTCCTCCGGTCCCCGCTGCACGACTGCTTCCTTCAGCGTCAGCGGTGGAAAGGCAGGGGACCCACAGGCTCTGTGATGACAGGGGGGAGAGGGCAGTCTCAGATGGGAACTGAAGAAGGTTTTATTCTGGGAAGTGTGTCCAGAAGTCTCGTAACCCTTGGTCCTCATCCCGAGGTGCCTCTCAGCAGCTTTGGCTCTGGTTTGGATCAGGAGAGATAAAACCCCTGAATGTTGTGAGTGATCTCAAGGAATGCTGCAGGTGCATCTCTTGGATGCAGTGGGAACTTCTGGCGGATAAACAGGAGGGGGGGGGGGAATTCTGCGGGTCTGAATGAGAAGCTGGGGTTTGTTTGTGTGGTGAGTGCCTGGGGATTTGAGTGAGGGATTTGTAACACCATCAACTCTGTGTCTTCTAACAGCACCACTTGGGATCCCAGAAATCACGAAGCTGACTTTAAAGCCATGTTTTACACAAAAAAATAATAATTATTTTTCCTTGCTTTCTGCTATTTTAATACTTCAAAGTGCATGTGGAAACTTGTCTTTTAAGCTTTTTCTTTCCCCCTGAGTATTTGGTTAGTATGGTGAAATGCCAGAGCCGAGGTCTAAGCAAACTGTTAAACCACAGTGTTGGTGTTTAAGGATCAGCTGGACTAACATCTTTTGGGAATAACGGAGTTCAGCTGCTGTGCCTCAGGGCTGGGGGGTGGACTAGGCAGCTGTATGAAGGCCCTTTTAATACTGTTTTTAAGATGAAGGCTGGAAATGAGCTTTTTTTAAAACGAAACCAAGTGTTTCTGGTTCGCATGATTCCTAGAGCTGGGGCATTTGGGAGCGTACTAACCATAATAATTTTGCTGGTGGATATAATCGTACAAATTAGCAATGCTTTTCTGAGATCTCACGGTATTTGCAGGTAAGCTCTGCCCTTTCCCTTCTACCTGCTTAAATCCAGGACTGGAACCAAAGGTGTACCAGTGAGTTCTGTGCAAATAGAGATCGGTAGCCAGAGCTGGTGACCGGAGGGACGTGTTAGGCTGAGTATGTGAGCACGCGTGTGGTCAACACTCATTACATTATGTAAGGTTGTTTTTCCCATGCTCAGCTTCTCCACAGGATATTACAAAAGTCCCTTATTTACATGGCAGGCTGAGAAAAGCCGGTGGATGTTGTCATAGTTCTAGTGAAAACAATTTTACCCCAAGGAATCAGTAACGTTGTACTTTTGGCCAAAGAGGTGCTTTGAGCAAGAGAAGGAGGCAGTTCTCTAAGTGTGGTTGTGGCACACATCCATAGGATCGGATCAGACGCCAAAGGATGCTTTGCAAGGCTTTCTGTCTCTTCCCTTCTGCAGTCCTTTCTTGCAGGGAAGAAACCCGGTGGCCAACAGAAAGCGTAAACATATCAAATAATATTTTTCAAGCTCCCGGGGTAGCTAGTGAGCAGCAGGAACTCTTGCAGGAACGCTTGGGTGTCCAAAGCAGTCTTGGTCTGGGCAAGCTTATCTTGTTGCAGCTTGGTGCTTGTGTATTCAGGTGAGAATTTATCCAGGTCCATGGCCACATTTGCTCCTGATGTAACTCCACGGATGCCTACAACAAGTTCTGAATTGAAATTGTTGTGTCCGTGGGTCAGAATTGCAGAATCAATCTGCAGATGTGATGTGTGTCTGTGTACTGTTTTGGCACTTTGTATGAACACACGCTCCCACATAAGGCTTGGATCCGAGGACATCCCTTACTGGGGACTCTTGTCATCAGACTTGTGGGAGGATTGTTAGATGCTGAGATTTCCAGTATTGTATTAGAACTTTAAAGGAGGCATTGCTGCTGGGTTTTGAGATGAGCCAGAAGAGCAACGTAACACCAGAACGTCTCCTTTTTGAATGCCCTCTTGATTTGAATCTGCAGAAGATGATTCATTGTGTGTCCCTCCAAAGGCAGCAGAAGGTAAAAGCGGAAAATTACCTTTTCTTGGCCAATGTAAGATTGTCCATGGGGAGAACATTTGCTTGGGGTAATTCTCCTGGTCCCCATTGCCCTGTGCTGTGTGTCTGTGTGGAGTTGTAGATGTGTTTGCAGTTTATAAAATGAAAGAAAGTTCCTGGAATAACTGTTTATTTTCTTTGTGTTGATTCGTGATGCTCGCAGGCAGTTTTGGACCTGTTATTCCAGGTATGAGAGGGGCTCTGTTAGAAGGTAACTGAATTTAGCTGAGGTTCTGTGGCTCTTGCTCTTCATTTAGTCTGATTTTCTGAAGGCAACATTTTGCCCGCCACCATTAAGAGTCTGAAGTCGCTTGTTCAGACTCTGCTTCTGTCGTGTTCTTTTTTTTTTTTTTTCCAAAGAAATGGGCTCTGCATGTTAATGTTAACGAGACAGTATTGATCTCTTAAGAAGAAAGCATTAATTTTGCATTTGCCTATCAGTCAGCTGTGCGTAGGTGGTGATAATCCCTGTTAGTCTTTGGACGTGCTTTTCAAATGTCAGTCTTTGCAGTCAATGCTATCGCACTGCTCAGAAGCAGGTTTTTTGGAGACAACTTTACCGTTTCCTTTTCTGCACCGATTCTGGGGAATTGCATTTTGCAGCCTCGGTGGGGTCAGGCTGCCTGAGATGATCTCCCCCAGCCGTGGGCAGGTCCAGCATCTTGCCCGTTCCTCAAGAACACTGTTCCTTTGGGCTCTCTAAGCAGCAGGAGTTGGTACTGCTCTTCTGGGAATACCTCCGACTGTCCTTGAACCTGCTGAAAGGGGAGGGTACCTGCCTGGTGCCGGTGCAGGCGGCAGCTTTGGTGCTGTTGCTGGCCTTCGGGTGTTCAGTTGTACTCACTCATTCGTAAAATAAGTCACTTGTTATGGGAACGTTTAAGCTCTTCCTTAAGTCTCCTTGGGAGTAGAGGACTGCTGGCTTAGGCCGGGGTTGAGAGCACACAATAGTCTTGCGGTCTTTAGTTCAAGACTTAAAGGAAGTTATTTTGATTGTGCAATTTCTGGGTCCGATGCTGAGTTCGAGGCGTGCTGGCTTGTTCCAGCCTCAGGGGCCCTCCTCGGCTGTACGGGCTGGGAAGAGCCCAGTGCTGTCAGTAGGGTGAGGTGTATTCACCCCGTGCTCGCGTGCTTCGAAGGTCCTCCTCTGGCCCTGCAGCTCCTGGGAACTGGGGGGGGCTACACCTCGGATCTACATCAATGGTGGTACCTAATGAGGGTGATCCACGGCTGCCTGGTTTGGTGTTACCTATTTCTGTTTGGAAGCGTGTGGTTTCACCATGCGTTGGGCAGCCTGGGCTTCTGGCCAGACCAGCTCTGCCAAAGGTTCTCAGATAACCCTGGGGAAATTACTTCATCCATCTGTGCCCCTCTCCCCGTCTTGTGAAACCCTTTCTGTCTGTCTTTGGTCCTTAGATGAGAAAGTTTTAGTAAAAGCATCCAACTTTGTGTATCAAGAAAGGACCTGAACAGGTTCTGGAATACTTATTGTACTTGGACTTGACATGAAGGAGATGCAAAACGCAGCTGACACTGTGTAGGGATGGTTCTGCTTGTGGGACGTTGACACAGGCTTTGTGCAGGGGATTTCTAGTCACAAGGTGCAGGTTCTTAAGTGGTTGCATATTTGAGGCAGAAAATAGTCTTACCACTTGCACACAAAGCTGCCTGATGCTTCCCGTCATAACTCGATTTTCAGTCATGTGTGGGCAAGGTACCTTATTTTTGTCCTGACAAGCGTGCTCCTCTATCTTCCTTTCTCAACCCAGCTGAGTAGAGACTTGAAAAAAGAAAATCCTTAGAAATCTCAACTTTGGCCATGAATTACTGTGCAGGATGCTGGCAAGAATTTCCATAGTGCTAGGATGTGGTTTTGCATGGTCTACTCTCGGGGGCGGCTTTTGGGGAAACACTGGCTTTTAGGTTGTCTGCTGTTGGTTTGCAACCAGAAGCGTTTTTTGGTTTTGTTTTGTTTTTTTTGTTTTGGTTTTTTTTTTTTTAGTTCTGGCAATGGCTGTTGCAGGTGGGAAGTCACTTCTTGGGAAAGCAAAGGCAGGTGTTTTCTTGAATGTAAGTTTAACAGCAGCGTGCTACCTTAGAAATGTTGTGGCTCGTAACTGGCCTGTATTTCACAGGCAAACATCATATTAGATCAGCATGATCAGTCCTGCAGCTCTCTGTGTGCCAATTTTACCTTCAGGGAATGGCTGTCCTTTTTAATGATTCATTAGCTTTAACAAACTGCATCCCATGAATACAGCTGGCTGGGATGGGGGAGGGCGAGAATGGCATTGCAGCTGGGGGTGCTAGGAAAAAACTGGAGTGCCGAGGAGGAGACGCTGTGGGGTGAGCGTGGGGGCTGCCACCGTGGGGCTCCCCTGGTGGGGGACCGAGTGGGGCAGCTCCAGCCCGCGGTCGGCCCGGCACTGCCGCGGTGTTTGAAGGCAGTTAAGCGGCGCTCTGGGGATCGGTTTGGTGCGACGCCTTTGAAACGCGTAGCTTTAGGGGGGGGAGCAGCTGAGCAGGACCTTTAGGGGTTACAGGTGATGCCCCTCATCCTTCAGGTCAGGGCTGTGGTGAGCAGGAGGACTTTACACCCCAGCAGAGTCAATGCCTGAGGAGCCCTATAGCAAAGGCAAAGAGGAAGGTCCTGTTCACACACCAGCTCAGAGCGTCGCGGGCGAGACTTGTACCCACGTTTCCCCTGCTTTAATTTGCTGCCTGGGCTCCTCCCTCTAAAAGCGTCTGGATCCCATCCTTGTGCTGACTCCGACCCCGTTGCCTCTCGGATGTTTTACGTCCTCTGAACGAAGGGCTTGGGTTTTATTTTATTTTATCTTTTTAATTTTCTTTGAAAGGTTAAAAGTTTTTTTTTTAATGAATGTGTTTCCCCATTGTCTCCTTCCTGCATGTTGATCTCGTACCCACTGTAGGCATGACGGCTATTCTGATGTCAGCCGCTGGACTCCCCGTGCACCTCACCTGTGTGCCGCAAGCTGCCAGCACCCATAAAGCCACTAAAAAACACAGCTCAGTTAAGGAGGGGAGGAAAGTGTCCAAGAAAGGTAGTTCCTGCTCAAACTCTGATATTTGCTTCCATCTCCTTCTCTTTATCTCTCTGCACTTGTTCTGCCTCCCTCCTTTCCTCTTGTCTCTTCCCCCCACCCTCTTGGCTCTTCTGATTTGACTGATGATGTTCGTCCCACCAAGGGGAGAAGCAGGGCACGTCTCCTCGGGCCTGTACGGTCTCTGACAGACTGTAAAACAAGATGATAAAGTAGACCCTGTCCTGTGGTAGCTCTGCTCGTTTCCATCAGTCATTAGAGCTGGAGCAGCCCAGTTGTTCTCTGTGCATGTCAGAGACTTCTGCAGCCTCCCCCATGGTCCCCGCCGCACCTGGGCACCCGTGTACCAGGACCTTCTCCCACTCATTAGTGGGACAAGTCTGGGAGCTGAGGGACCATCAAGGAGAGCATTTAATCCGTATGTGCTCTCAAATGAAGGTCTCCTTATGAGCCATGCTTGTCATGGTTGAGTCATGAGATGAGAAGGATCTTCCAGACAAGCAGGCTCCTGAGTCATACAGGGTTTTCAAGGTCGAATTGCAGAGGATTTGTTCGCTCCACCTCTGTCTGGGGTGGAAGGGAGTGGAGTGGAGCGCTCTCAGGTGGATGTGCCCTGGTGGGGAGGGCTGGGTTACCCCAGCTCTCGTGCTGAGCCAAGCCACCTCCAGGGCAGGGCCTTCATTTCTCTCACCGGCATCCTGCACCCACACCATTGCAGAGTCTGTGGGCTCCCAGTTTAGAGCCTGGGTCCCATCCATGTGTAGCAGCCCTGGGGCTCGGCGGGGGTAGGTGTGAGTCCAGCCCGGTGTAGCTGTAGAGGTGGTTTGCCAACCCGGGAACAGGTATCCTGGGGTGGTCAACCACCACCAAACCTAAGGTGCTTCCCCTTTCAGATAAGTGAAGGGGGGACTGGAGGCGGGTGGTTGTTCAACATGGGGATGCTTGTGTTTAAGAAAGAGGGAAGAGCCCCGAGGTGGAGGGGAGGAGGCATCTGGCTGTCTTGGGGGGGTTTGTTGGTGCCAGTATCTCTCTCCTTGGAGTCCGTGCATGCAGTGAGGAGCCTTGATGGGGAAGCGATGTCCAAATCCGTCTGAAGGAGGCGGGAAGGGTGGTAGAAGGAAAAAAGAAAAATAGACATTAAATGCAGAGGGAGGTATCTTGCAGAAATGCATTATGGAGGGAGCTGGGAGGAGGAGATGCAAACGGCGAGAAGGAGGGAGAGAGCAAATGTGGAGTAGGATGTGTGATAGAGGGGGAGGAGAAAGCAGGGGGCGGCAGGAGAAGCAGCGAAGAACAGGAGGAGCAAAGGAAAATGGGTGGTGAAGGAGAGGAGCCGAGCGGAGGTGTGTGGCAGAGGGTCTGGATGAGGATCTCGCTCCGCAGAGCCAGCTGGCAAGGCGGCGGGGTAACGCCGGCTCCCGGTGCTTCCCTCCTGGCGCCGGCAGCATCCGTGCAGCCCTCCGCAGCCGGGGGTGAGGGCTGGGTGGCGGGGACACCCTGGGAACAGTGCCGAAACAGAGCTGCGGAGAGGCCAGGTCCTCCCGCAGAGGCATTGCCATGCCCCTGTTGCTGGAGGAGCCTGCAAAACAGAGGGCCAGGCCTGCCGTTGGTGTTGGTCTCCTGCTGCTGGTTAATGACGTGAAACTAGCTGTATTTAGGGCAAGAGGTGGCCACAGACACACAGCCCTGCTCCTCTGCAGTCCCCTCACCCCGCAGCGTGGCTGGCTGCTGCCTTCTCCTCGGTGGGGGTCTGTCGGTACCCGGCGCTGCGCCGCTCGCGGCATCCAGCGCCTCCCTGGCACGGAGGAGATGCCGGGTGCAAGCAGCCGGGATGCTCGCAAGAGCGTGATGTTGCGACGTCTGAGCAGGGCGAGGAGAGCAGCAACGCTGAGCATGAAACGAAGGCGAGTGGGGAGGATGGGAGGTGGGCTGGGGGGGGGGGCGAGAGCAGCACACACAGCCTTAGGTATCTGCCGGGAGAGCAGAGGGGTGGCTGTAGCCCTGCCGGGTGTTACGCATCCCATCAGCAGCACCTCTTCCCCCGTGAGATGCGGGTCCCTCAGCGCTCGCTGCAGCACCCGGGAGCACACGCGTGTTGCCTGATGCGCTGCGGAGCCAAACCTCAGCCAAAGGTTGGGGGTCCTGGGGCAGGGCTGGCTCCAGCCTCGGCCCCCGGCGGGGTCCGGGCAGCTGGCTGTCCCCAGGGCTGTGCCCGGAGAGCCAGGCGGCCACCTCCCTGCCACCTCGCCCATGCCACCTGCTGGGGACAGGACACCTCTGGCCTGGGGAGCAGAGAGGGGACACCAGCAGGAGGGACAGGGTGGCATCTGTGACAGCTGCCCCTCCTATCTGGCATGGCAGGATTTGGCTCAGCCCTCCTGCTGCAGAGGAGAGTCTTTGCCAAGCGCTGTCCTTTCCAGTGCTGACCCGTGAGAAGTGGGTGCCTTTCCCTGTCTTAGTTTGCGATAATCCCCCCCCTCTCCTTTTAGAAAGCGAGATTCCCTTTGCTGGGGGCAGGGAGGCCCGTCCTGCAGAGTGCACGGCTCCTGGGGCGAAGAGGGTGCTCAGTGCCTCCTAGGAACAAGCTGTATCTGTACAACACCCCTCCTGGCTCAAGAACACCATTCTGTAGGGAAAGCAGTGAGCCCGACTTTCAGTCACACTGTTCTTTTTTTCCTTTTACAGACCCTGAAGCTGCCAAAAGGCAGAGATGGGCCCGTTTTGTGCCCTGAATTTCTGCATCGTGTGCCCTTTCCCCTCCCACACCCCCTCTGGGATTTCCCCTTACGGAGAACTCTAGCGAGAGCTGTGCGTCCAGGAGCATCAGCGTGCTGACTACAACCAGCTGGTGCCAAAATGGGTGGTGGTGGGTGCAGCATATCCCTGCCGAACCCCTTCTTGCTCCCTCCTGCTGCTGCAAACCCTGGCTGCACGTGGGTCGAGGCGCCGTTCATGGAATTGCAGCCAGCCTGGTGAATAGCTGGGTTGTGTTAAACAAAGGCGCTAATTAGTCAGGACTCGTTAACGTTGTTGCCGTTCTGGCAGGGATGTCTCTGGCGCAGGCGAGTGCTGCGCTGTGGGTGCTGCGGGTCTCGGGGAAGCCGTAGTCTCCGGGCAGGCACTGCGCTATCGGTGCTGGCACACGGCCTGGCAGCGTCTGCCATCCTGATGGATCGGCGCTGCCTTCCCGACGGCCGGCACGGCGCTGCGCTTCCTCGGGCTGCTGCAGCCGCTGCCTCACGCCAGCGCTGCTGACGGCGCCCTTGGAGCAGGCTGAGACCCCGCCGGCTCTCCGGGAGGGAGGTGAGCAGCTTGTCCGGCTCTCTCCGAGCGCTGCCGTGCCGCTTAGGTGTGGAGGCGGTTTCTGCGGAGAGGAACCAAAGGGCGAAGGTGTTGGTTTGGGTCTGGTGTGCCGCTTGTTACCCTTTCGGCTGGTGGGATCACCATCCGCTTTTCCCCTGGCTTGGAGGTTTCCCTGCACGGGCAGTCGAATGTGGAGTGCTGCAGTACAGAGGGAGAGGAGATGAGCGCACTCATCCTTCCCTGGCAAGCAGGATGGGATCTGGCTAGGCGAGGAGATTAATCCCAGTTGACTCTGCTCCCTGTATGTCTGTCCATCTGCAGCTGGGACCATGCCAGAGCCTATGGGATGGGTGGGACTGGGGAGCCCCTCGGAGTCGGGGGAGCTTGCTGTTCCCGTGGGGGACCATCTGCTGACGGAGACATGCTGCAGTAACAGGGATGCTCTGTGTCGCGGCCAGAGCAGCCTTGTGATTTGCTTATCCTGCTGAAATGCTAAATGTAGAGAAAGCTGTTTTTAACACCAAATCTCTTCTCACCTTCCTGATCCCTGGAGAGCCCTCTCGGGGGTCGAGGCCAGTAGGTCCAGCCTTTGCAAGTCCAGGGAACAGAGGGCAGAGGTGGGTGATTGTCCATGACAATAACTAGAAACAACCTGTGTCTGGCCTGCATAGGGTATCAAAAAAAAAAAAGAGAGTCTGATGCTAACCATATGGCTCGTTTTGGGTTACAGAAGGAGGCATGTTACTGCTGCAAGCATTTGGTTGCTGAGGAAGGATTCAAAACACATCTGTTAAATGTTGCCCATGGAAAGCCCTTGCTTCAGCAAGCAGCTTATTATCTACAGGGAGGAAGGGGAAGCATTAAAAAAAAAGAAATCGTTATTCCTCTCTTTGTAAATGAAAGAATGGTAAACATTCCTTCACATCCCAGATAAATCAATAGCGGAGCATTGGGCCAGCTGGTAATAAACAGCATCCCTCAATTCTGCTATTGCATTTTCAATCCGCTATTGAATCCTGAAAACTCTGCGGACCGAACAGGCTTTGATCCCAAGGGATGGCCGGAACAAAGATTTGGAGGCGCTTTTATGGAGCAAATGGCCCAGTAAGGAAGTGATTCGTGTGCTGAAGCATACATGGCTCGTGCCGTGGCGGGTGCTGTGCCTGCCGGCCTGCTGCTGATTCCCTTCTGTGCTGCTGGGCTGTGGCCTGCCAGATGTGCTGGTCTGCCCAAGGAAGAGCCTTTCTTCTGGGGCAAGGAAGGCTGTGTGGGCTTCGTTACCCGTGCTGAAACCAAGTTCTCAGCATCGAAAGGCTTCCTGGGGACTGGACATTCAAGCGCTTGCAGCTGGGGACAGATTTTCTAAAGCATATGGGCTCTTCAGCCCTTTCTCTCTTCAGACAACCTCGGTGGATCTAAATGCATCAGAGCATTATCACAGCAAACTTAGAACAGATCAGAGATGCCACAGTGCAAACCCGTCAGCCATGGGTTTCCTAAGGATGGCTGAGGGCTGCATCACCCTCTTCCGCCTGCCTGATTGCCCCCAGCTCCATCCTAATGCCAGCTGGTGAGGCGGTGTAATGCCATTCGCTTTGCCCCAAATCCCTGCTGTACCCCGCGGACTCTGCAAAGAGCTTTCACTGGGATTTTTGTCTCCTTTCATTGATTCGATTTGAATGGGTCTGGCTAGCTCTTGGGCAAGTCATCTCTTCGTTTCTCTGAGCTGCTACGGAGGAAGGAAAGTCAACAGCGAGAGAAATGCACGGCAGGGGCTGCAGGGAAGGAGCGTCTTCCACCGTCCTGAAGGTGTTGAATTGGCTCTGTAGCTGCTCAGATCTGCTGTGCAGGTGGGAGCAGGTGAGCTGGGGCCTTCTGCCAAGTTCTGGGCAGGCGTTGCTGCTGGTGTAACACACCCTCTCTTCTCGCTTCCCTCGCTGTCTTCACCCCCTTGTCTGCGCATCTTTTTGGCATTGCTTTCTCCAGCCCATAGCCAGAGGAGACAAGAAGGTCACTTCAACAAGAGCCACCTGGAAAACACAGTCCAGATGGAGAAGGACTTGGCGGTCAGTCTGGTAGGTACACGGGATCCTCAAGAATGAGAACATTTGTGGTCATCGTGATGGGGTACCCGTGGAAGCGGATAGAGTTAACGGTGGATAGCAGCTAGCCGCGCTCACATGGTCCTCCACAAAACCTGCAGAGCAGAAGAAACTGAAGCCTCTGTCTCCCATGTGACCATGAAGGTCTCCTGCCGTTGCAAACCAGAGCCTGGTTCCAACTGCCATACGTGGAAAGTGCCACCCTGTGTTTGCCAGCCTGGAGCGGGGACATCACAGATCACACAGCTGGGAGGGCTTCAGGCACAGTGAGCGCTTGAGCTGAGCTCTGACCACGAGCTGGGACGGTTCAGACTGATCACATCCCCTTGCGACCCATTTCTGGCTGGCACCTCTTGATCTGCGGTGTGTGAGCAAGGTCCCAGCAGAGAGGAATCCTGGACCTGTTTCTCTCCTTTGGAAAAAAACAAGACAAGGACTCACGTTGCCTGGGAGGTCTGCTGATGAGGGGTTGAAGCAGCTCCTGGCGCTGCTGAGCTCTTGGCCTGAGAGCTGGAAGGCTGGGGCTTGCCCAGGCTCCTGTTTGTCTCCTGCTTTTCTTGTGGCAGTGCTTGGAAATGCTTTTCCAGGGGATTTTGGCATGCCACTGAAGTGGAAAACACTTACTTCCGTGTTGCTCTTTGGCTTAATGCTTATTTGATCCTGTTACCGCCTCCTGGCTAAGGGTCTCCAGAGGGTGATCCTCGCAGCCCTGCTCTGCCTGAAATGTCAGGCATCTCTCCTCGTGCCGGCCCCAGCAGTCGGAGGGAGCATCCCTTCACCTTGTGGGCTCCTTTTCTTGCTCTGTGTGCTCAGTCATATCTTCCTCCCGCTACGGCTGCCAGAAATCACAAGTTTCGGGATGGCCAGGAATCCCCTTCTGAAAATGACTCATCATAATGACTGTGTCTTCGTTTAGGAGAGTCCAACTCCCAGTTCATCAGTCTTCCTTAGCGAAATGATTTTTCCACCCACGTTGGCTCTCTGCCTTGCTCTCTTCTGTTGCCCCGAGCTAGCTTATCTGCAGCGAAAAGGCGTCTCTTGTTGCGTCTCCCCCGGCTGTCTGTGCTGCAGGGCGACCTTGTGCTCTCTGTCGAGGTGCCCCCAGAGCGCTGGCTGCTTGTGGAGGCGGCGTTCACGGGAACAAGGCGTTCCTGCGTGATACAGGATCTGTGCCATCCAGGTCTTTGCCTGTTTAATGACACCTGTGGGGTGTGAGCAGTCTTTCCCTGCTGCTTCACTGTGTTTGCCTCTACCATTAACAGTGGTTATCCAGAAAATAGCACCCACCCCTTCCTCCTGGTGACAGAGACTGCTTTTTTG
Organism: Pluvialis apricaria; assembly: GCA_017639485.1. Taxonomy (NCBI): domain Eukaryota; kingdom Metazoa; phylum Chordata; class Aves; order Charadriiformes; family Charadriidae; genus Pluvialis; species Pluvialis apricaria. The sequence goes on from CM030024.1 coordinate 8,030,517, forward strand.
GGTGGCAGAACAGCTCGGTGCTGGTTCCAGTGTGGCTGTCTCTTGATGCATGGCTTTTTCAACCAGAGGGGCAATGCTTGTGAACCCTCCCGTCTTCCTTGAAAGCACCTGAATGGATGGGGAGAGCAGAAGATGCGTGTTGTGCAGCTGGAAGAGGATGGGCTGGGAGTCGAGGTGACCGCTGATGCTCTCGGCGGTAACTTGCTCTGGTGGTGTGTGGTGTTTGTTGCTTAATCCCGTAACACCTCCAAGGGGACCAGGCTGCCAGTGCTGGTGGGCTGCCCGCGTGCCTGTGCCTGTGGAGAAGGGACCATATTTAGGAAAATGTGAAGGTTTCAGTGTCGTGTGCTGCAAGTAGGGTACCTGTTATAAAGCTGGTTTGTTTTATGTACCCTGTGACTTGTGCTGTGTCTTGCTGGGTGTGAGTATGTGGAAGTTGGAGAGAAAGGCTGTTATTTTGTGCTAAGGGTGCAAGGCTCATGCTGCTATACTCAAAACAGGGCCTGAAGCTTAGTGTATTGCTGGGTCTCTCCTTATCGGGTGCCAGCTGCAGGGTGTGAGAAGGTTCCACGTCAGCTGGGGCCCCATGGGAATGCCTTTTCTCCTTTGACAACACAGATGATGCAATCATCTGTCCCAGTGAGACCACAGTGTCCTTGGGTTGAGTTTCATCCTGGCTGGCCTCTGGTGTGCGCAAAGAAAGTCCAGCTGGGACCTGGCTGGCGTCGCTTGGGGTACATGGGGAGAACTGGAGCACAGCAGCTTCGGGCAGACCCCTGGGTGTACGGCACAGGGCACCAACACCTGCCAGCGCATTCTCCTGTCTGCGGTGCTCACAGTGCTAGTGGTAGCCATTTCTGATAGCAAAGCCTTGGCGAGGCTTATAGGGATCAGTTGGAGCAGCCTCTTCTCCCCCTCTAACCCCAACCTTTCTCCTTGGTGTCCTGGCCAGTGACTTGCTTGTCCCCCTTCTCTCTAGCTCACCCTGCACCACGTGCCTGTCATACCTCACAGCATATCTGATTTCTTCTCCTCTCTTTCTCATCTCTCCTTGTGCAGCGACACCAACCGAGCCAGAAGCAGTGGTGAAGAAGTACCTGGAAGAGGTGAAGGGCTCTCCAGCTGATGAGGTGAGAGGACAGTGAAGCGACTCCAGCTTGCCTAGTGGCCCGTTCGCTGGGGTGCTGTGAAAACCACAGCAACGCCTGAGGACCGTCCTTCCTTGGGCATCCCTTGTGGCAGATACTGCTGCTTGCGGTGGCACTGTTGACGCTGGGTGGAGAGGCCTCAGCGCTACCTGAAGCTCACATGTGGTAGCTGGTGATTTGTCCTCATCAGAGGACTGTGACAGAGAAAGCATGGTGTGGGTTGAGTAGCTAATCCTGGCAATGCCTCCCCGTTCCCCTTCGAGCTTGGGGTGGAGGAGGGAGTTTGGCTTTGGTCTCCTCTCAGTGCTGAGAGAGGTCAAAACTACGGAGATCAAAACCCTGCGCTGGAGCTGCTCTGTAGGGGAGCAGGACATACCCATGCTCAGTTCCTGCTCTGACTGACGGCAGCTCTTCCTGTGCTGTCCAGGAGGTGGTATGGTGGGGTGATACCAGCCAGCCAAGGAAACCTGTCTCTGTGCCCTTAAACCTCAAAGGGAAGGATTAAAGTTGAAGGCAAAACCTTCCTGAAGCATCTCCTTGATCACTTCTTGGTGGGTCAGTCGTTACGATCAGCCTGTGCTTACGCTACACAGTTGTTTTCTCCTTTTTGTCTTGGACTCCAGGACTGTATCATCTGCATGGAGAAGCTGTCCTCCCCCTCAGGCTATGGCGACGCATGCGAGGGCAGCACGATCAAGCCAGAGACCGTTGGTCGTCTGACAAACTGCCAGCACTCCTTCCACATGCTCTGCATGCTGGCCATGTACTCCAACGGGAACAAGGTACCGAGCTGGCCCGTCCCCACCAGGTCCCCTGTGCCTGGGTGACTTGGCCGTGGAGCTCTGATGTCTGCTTCTCTCTCCCCGCAGGATGGGAGTTTGCAGTGCCCCTCTTGTAAAACCATCTATGGAGAGAAAACCGGTATTCAGCCCAAAGGGAAGATGGAGGTCTCCACTTTCCCCCAGTCCCTCCCTGGCCACAAGGACTGCGGGACAATCCAGATTGTGTATCACATCAGCAGAGGCATCCAGGTGAGTGCACAGTGCGCTTGCAGGAACGGCTGCTGCGGGATAGCACAAGCTGTGAGCCCCTGCCAGAAGGGTATTGCGATGCAGTAGAGTACCTGCTGGCAGCCCATCGCTGAGCAGCCTGAGGTGCCTGGAGCCAGCAGCTGCACTGGATGTTCTTCAACGTATGGGTTGAGTCTCCTCCACGGAAGGTCTTTTTCCCACTTTGAGAGTGGCCCCAGGGTCTACAACAGCCTGTCACCTGCAGTAAAGACTAATGTCTGCGTGAAGCAGGGAGGAGACTCCTCCCGTGCTCACAAGGTGGGAGAGATCCCAACATCTGGTTTCACAACCCATGTCTGAGGTTCTGGTGGTTGCAGTGAGCTTGCAAAGGTTTGAGCTGAGTGGTCTTCCTAGGGTGTCATCAAACCACATGACAGAAGCTGTGGTTTGGGGCTGTCTCCCACCAGAATTTAAGTAATCTGAAGAGTTGGCTTTGTATCCCAGCAGGAGGCTGCTCTTGGAGGACCCGTGATACTAGCATGTCCCATAAGAGCAAGCCAAATTACCTCAGACTTGTGAGCAGCAACACCTTGCTGCTTTTACGTGAAAGAGCTGGTTTGAGATGGGTCTATGTCAAATCCTGCTGCTGAGGGATTGTCTAACTCATATGAAGGTGGATGTGTCCGTGCCAAATATGTCTTATCTATTGCAGGGCCCTGAGCACCCCAACCCTGGGATGCCTTACACAGCACGAGGCTTTCCTCGCTATTGTTATCTACCAGACAACGAGAAGGGCAGAAAGGTAAAGTATCACACTCTGATAGCGTGACCCTTCTCAGGTTGTCTCTTGGCCCTGTCTCAGTGGATTGGCACAGCGGGGTTCCTTTTGGGAGCTGTTCCAATGGTTCTAACCAACTATTCTTGGTAGTTGTCCATGCTGTTGGTTCCTTAGGAGTATTTGTAATCCCTCTGCCTGTGAAGATCTTTGCTGCTTCTTCACAGCTTTGATCGTGAAGACTTGTTCTCCTTCATCCCTTTACGAAACAAAATCCCATCTGATCTTTTGGGAAGACGCTCCTGGCCTGTCTTGGGCTCTGCAGTTACAAGGGTTTGCACTGAGAACCTCTGAGCTTGGGAGGTCTGTCTGCTGGCTCTTCCCATCCCCGTTTCCTGTGGGTGGGTGTGTTTTCTCTCAACTTGTGCCAGTCTTTTTCAAGTCCTGGAAGACCAGCATGTGCAGGGGATGGTCCTTGCCATCAGGGTCACCACATAGGCAGCTGGGAGGCGAGGGACATCCCTTCTGACGCTGGGATCATTGGTTTCCTCCTGCTACAGCAGGGATTTAGGTTGTCGAGCTCCTGATAAGCTGCTTTCGTGGCTCAAGTTTCCTAGGTGTTGAAAACCAGCTTTGTTTTTTCTCCTTCCGCCTCTAGGTCCTGGAGCTCCTCAGGGTGGCCTGGAAGAGACGTCTGATTTTCACAGTGGGTACCTCCAGTACCACCGGCGAGAGCAACACGGTGGTGTGGAACGAGATCCACCACAAGACAGAGATGGACACAAACCTGAGCGGCCACGGCTACCCTGACCCCAACTACCTGGACAATGTGCTGGCGGAGCTGGCCGCGCAGGGTGTCACCGAGGACTGCCTGAGACAATGAGCTGGGGTGGGGGCCCGGCTGTGCCGCGCACGTGTCGGGGGCGCCCATCTACTGCACTTATTCCTGTTGCCTTAAGTTCCTGTGTCTGACCGCCTGTCACACTGAGCAATAACACTGTACCGTGGCAGCCCTGCCTGCTCTCTACAGTCTTTTTTTTTTTTTCGGGAGGGAAGGATATTTTTGTAGAAACCGCGCTTGTGTCTCTGGGTGGGGTTGATGGCCACATCGGGGACGGGCTGGGAGAGTGGTCCTGAGGTGAGAGACCCCCTTGGGAAGGCAGAACCTTGCCCTGGGAGCGCTTGGGGACAGGACGGGGACAAGGGGGGTGTCTTGCTCCCGCTAGACCAGCTGGAGAGCACGCGAGGGCCTCCCTGCGGCGCACCGCAGCTCCCCGTCTCTGAGGCACCTCTTACAGCGAAGCCTCCTCCCTCCTGCCCCTCTGTCTCTGCTTGGTGGTAATAAACACTTCATTTCCACAGCAAGTCGCTGCTTCGCCTTCAAGCTGCCTCGTGGCTTGGGGTGCCCTCTCTTGGAGGTCCACCCTGTGTCACGGAGCTCTGGGGACAAACGATCCAGCCAGGAGAAAGGAAGGAAAAGCTCAGCTCTGCCGGAGGGACACAGATCCCTGCGGGAGGCAGGACAGGGCACGCGGGTCCCAGGGGTCGGGGGCTGCAGCCTGTTAGCGCTTCACCCGCCGGAGCCTGGTGGCATGTGGCCGCCGTGCCAGCAGAGGTGACCCGGGAGGACCTGGCAGCGTCCGTCCTGGGGGAGGTCGCAGCCCCTTGACCGTGCTGTGAGCTGCCATCCCCGCTCCTATCCTCAAGCCCTCCTGGTAGGACCTGACCCTCTTTTTTTTTTTTTTCCCTGCCCTCTCCCAGGTGAAACGGCAGCAGTTTGGGGCTGTTTGTGCCCGGTGAAGCCTCTGCAGGGAGGAGGCTGTTTCAGGGCTTTGTGCTGCTGCTGCAGGGAGTGCTGGTGCCACCAGGCGGTGACAGGCCACCTTCCTCCCCGGCTCTGCTGCCGGCTGGGCAGTGATGGCAGCGATGCAAGGCACAATCCTGCACCGTGAGCTCTGCCTGCTGCGGGTCCTACCACCCTGTGAAAGGGATACTGCCCCAACCCTGGTGGCCTTGCTGCGTGTTGTCCCCAGGCTTGCTGTCACCTGGTCTTTGTAAGAGCCGTTTCTGGCTGTTCCCTGTGGCCACCAGCCTCAGCTGCAAGTCCTTGGAGCTCTGCCTGCATTAAATCCCTTTGGCACAACAGAGCCCCTGGTGCCATCTGCCATTTCACCCCCTTCCCGTGAGCTCCGGGACGTGGCCGTGCTTCATGGTAGCTGCTGGCTCGGTGTCCTCGAGGGACCGGCATGTCCTGGACCAGCAGAGGGATAATATTCTTTCTGTCAAGCCAATATAAAAATTAAAGGTTTTTTAGGAGCCGTCAAGAGCCGGAGCTTTCCTCAGTGTCAATCTTGTGCTTGCAGCCTCCTGGTTACCCTCTGCTGCAGGCTTTGGGGACAAAACCCTCAAACACCCAGCGAAGCCAGGATGCTGCAAGGATGGGAGCTCCTTGGGAGCAGCAGGTATGTGTCTGCGTTGCTGAGCTCTACAGAAACGGGCTGTGTCTGCTCCTCTCCCGCCCTGGTTGCAAAACGGAGAGGTTTCAAGTTTAAACCTCAGCTTTCTATCCCCGGATCATGTCCTCCCAGCAATCAAAACAGGGAATTGAAGCAAAAATTGAGCAGGGTTCGCCCAGCCCTGTACAAAGCAAGAATTTCTTGTTGATCGTGGCCCAAGGCATCTTCAGCAGATGCTCCTGCGCGTGAATCAGCTGGAGCCTCCCCGCGTCTGGGCAGGTCCAGGGCCGGGGCGCCGTGGTGTGAGCCGGCTGTGCTCGGCAGCTCATCCCTGGCTGTCAACGTCCTCCGGCACGAGGACGCGAGGCATCTCCTAAACTCCTCGCCACGGCGGCGCTGAGCCCTGAGACGGCTTAGCCCCCGCGGCGGGGGGGATGCAGGCGCCAGAGGTGGGGGGAACGCAGCAGAGCCGGGCGCTCGGGTACCGCTGTGCGGGGAGATGCTTCCAAGCGGGGTCCCCTCTCTGCCCCGGGGCGGGGGTGGCAGCCGGCCGAGGGCGAAGGCTCCAGGGTTGGCATGGAGCGAAAGCACGACCGCGATGCCAGCCGGAGCCGGGAGGGGACAGAGCCCCAAATAAGTGCTTATAATGCTACCGGACGGGTCTGACCGACAGCCTTGGGTCCCCCTGACCCACGGCGGGGGTTTCTCCCTTCCCCCTGCGGGTGCCGGCTCGCTTGCGGCGGGGTGGTTATTATTAGCCCAGCCTTGACCCCGCAGGTATGTTGGCCCCGTGTCCCAGTAGCGGGGACCGGCAGCTGAAACTGTGACTCAGTGTGTGTGTGTGTCCCAGGCTCTGCGTCACCCTGTCTCCCTCGCCCCGCCGCTGGCACCCGCCCGGGGAGCGCGCAGGAGGGCTGTGGGGTGGCAGATGGGGGGCTGGCGTGTCCCCGTGGGCACCGGCGGACCCCGGGGCAGGTATCGCTGGGCAGCAGGAGGGGAATAAGGCCGGGACTGGAGGAGGGATGGAGACTGCAGCTGCGCCTGTTTTTTCCCCTCCGCAGCTGGACTATAATCTTTGAATGTCCCATTTCCACTTAATCTGAAGGCGCAGTCCCGGGCCCTTCGGGAAGGGGGTGGAAATCCCCTCCCACGCAGGAGCGGGCAGAGCCGCAGCCCTTGGCAAACACCGCAGGAGGAGCACTCGAACCCCTTTGCACGGAAAACAGCTCGGGGGGCTGATGGTGGGGGTCCCCCAAGCCTTGGGTAGCTCCCCTTCTTGGCTCGCTGTCATCCCTGGCCATGTCCCGAGGGCTTGGGGACCCTTTCCCTAGGGAGGGGGGCCGTGGCTTGTCCCCGCTGCCAGCGAGGGGGAAGGACGGATGGGGAAATGCCACCATGGGGTGGCCCTGGAGCTTGAGTGCCTCCGTGCCCCTGGCGCTGGGGTGGGACGGTTCGCCTTGAAGGGTTGGGGTTTTGGGTGAGTTTTGGGTGTGATGGCTCTGGAGTTACTTCCCCACCCTCGGGGCAAGGCTGGCTGCACCCAAAACCAGCCGGGCACGGGCCCACCCCTTGCCCTGGCTCTACGTGCTGGGTGGGCATGGGGCACCCGCAGGGAGTCAGGTCCTGGTGGGGTGAACGGGGGTGTGGGACCACTCGCCCGGCTGCCCCCGTAGCCCCAACAAAACCTCCGGCTGCTGCTGACCCATTCTTGGATGTCCCTCTGGTGCCTCCTCCGTGCCTCAGTTTCCCCTTTCACACGGCAGATTTGTGCCCTACGTCCTTGCAGCCCGCGCTGGCGCCTCGGCTCCGGGGCCCAGTGGGGTGGCTCCCTGGGGAGGGTTTGGGACCGGTGGGTGACCCAGAAGGCGTAGCCGTCCCCTTTGCCCACGGGGTCTTGCCGGTCCGGCAGAGCCGGTGCAGGAATGCGGGGCTGGGAGGGCCCGGTCCCTCGGGACAGGCGGTCCCCGCTGCGGGGGCTCGCGGGGCAGTTCGTCCCCTCGGCAGTGGGACGGGGCGAGTGGAGCAGCGCGGCACATCCAGCCCCGCTGGGACGCCGCCATGGAGCTGCCGTGGGTGCTGCTGGCGCTGGCTGGGACGGGCGCAGCCGCGGGCCTGGGTGACTCCCGGGGGGGGACGGGGCAGAGGGGGACGGGGGTTCGGAGGGGCTGCGAGGCGTTTTCCCCTTGGGTCTTCGCAAGGTATTTGTGGCGGGGAGGGGGTTATGGGGCTGGGCATGGCTGGGGGGTCCCCCCGATGGTTGCCCCCATCCTCCTGGTGCTGGCACTGCCCTGTGAGCCCTGGCTGTGCCGGCACCGGCGCTCAAGGAGCCCGGTGTGGATGCAACCTGGGGTCAGGCGCTCGCCGCGGAGCACAGGGTCCCCCCGCTCACCGCCCGCCCCCCCCCAGCCCTGCTGCCCTACGTGCCCTGCGTGCCCCCCACGGCGCTGCCGGGGAAGCTCACCGCCACCACCTTCGCGCTGGAGAGACCCTGCTGCGTCTTCGACCGGCACGCCAACGCCTCCGACACCGTCTGGCTGGTGGTGGCTTTCGCCAACGGTGAGCACCCGCTGCTCCGGCACCTGGTCCCCGCTGCGGCACGGGGACGTGGGGGGACCCTCACTCCCTGTCTGTGCCGTGCAGCCTCGGCCACCTTCAGAAACCCCCTGTCCCGGGCCGATGTGCCCCTCTACGAGCAGCTGCCCACCGCCCACTCCTATATGACGCTGGAGACCATGGCGGCCACATACGCCTGCTCGGCGCCGAGCCCGGCTGTCCTGCGTGTCGGCGGTGACACGGCGTGTGGCGGCCAGGGCGGCCAGGACCCCTGCAACGGTCCCCTGCCCTCCCCGGGGCCCTACAGGTGAGGCCGGCGGGATGGACCCCCCCCCCCCCCCAAATCATGGCAGGGGTAATTCCCCATCGAGGACGTGCTCTTGTCCCCCCCGATGTCACTGCCGTACCCATCCCGCAGGGTGAAGTTCCTGGTGATGGGCTGCCGCGGCCCCAAAGCGGAGACGAGGTGGTCCGACCCCATCCTCCTGCGGAGAGGTACCAGTGACCTCCGCGGGTCCCCACCACCAGCCCGGCATCAGCCCTATGCCATCACCCCAAAATCTGGAGGGGAGAAGCAGTCCCCGCTCTCCCCCAGCCCTATCCCTCCCCTTTCCATCGCACCACCCCTGAGCCCTCCGTGTCCCCCCCCGACGTCCCTCATCCCCCCTCCTTCCAGCCGCCAGCCCGAGCACCATCGACCCCGTGGCACGCCGTGGCAGTGACGTGGTCGTCATCGCCTCCATCCTCGCCAGCCTGGGCGCCGTGCTGGCCGTGGCGGTGCTCGGCGCCGTGGGGTACGACGGGGGCTGCATTTGCGGGGTCCCCGGGAGAGCATCCCCTTCCTCGACCCCATTAGCAAAGAGATAGAGCAAAGGAGATTTAAAAAGACTTTTTTTTTTTTTTTTCCTTAAACTGGGGGGGTTTGCAAGGAGAAAGGGTCCCTCGGCGGTGGTTGGTGTTGGGGGGGGGCCGGCAGAGCCCTGCGGACCCCACTTGATGCCTCTGCTTCTCTCTCCCCGCAGCGCCGAGGTGTGGGGGTCCCTGTGCCGCCGGGATTCGGGGACCGACGCCTTCACCCGCAGGTCCTACAGGACCCACCACATCCCCCCGGCCCTGCCGCAGCCCCCGCCCCCCGGCTGCAGGTGCAGCCCCCCGGGACTGGGCTGCTTTGCCCCCCGGCCTCCCGGTCCGTGTCCTGCCAAATAAACTCTCACTTCACATCCGCAACTGCCTCCTCTTTTCCCGGCCGCGGGACGATGCCCCCCGCTCCGCCTGCCGCCCCACCATCGACCATGCAGGATGGGGGGGCACTGGGAGCCCCCAAAACCACCTGGGACCTCAGCTTGGCGGCACTTGGTGGGGTCTGTGGGGACCCCCGAGGTGGGCATCACCCCGGGGTAGCCCTCTCCCTGCTGCCCCATTGCCGGGGTGAGGGCTGTTGCCCACCCGTGCCACGAGCGTGGCAGTTAGCGCGCCACACCGGCGGGCGCTCGGGTGTAGCAAATGCTCCCCGGGGAAACGAGCCCGACCTGTTTGCCACCGGGGCCGTGGCCGGCGCAGGAATGTGGGCGGTTGGCGGCCGCAGGCGGGTCCCACGGGGACGCGGAGCCCCGTCACCCCCCATTCCCGCCCTCGGCACCCAGGCGCCCGCACGATGCTCCCACTGCTCCTCCTGCTCCTGGCGACGGCCCACGGGCTGGGTGAGTCCCCCAACGCTGGGCTGGGGGTCCCCGCTGCCCCCTGCTAGCGGGGGTCCCCTGTGCACAGGCACCGGGACCCCCTGGAGCCTGGGGGTGCAGAGCAGCTGATGCCCCCCCTATTCTGGGTGCCACCTCTAGCGTCCCTGGTGTCACCTCCCTGGGTCTGCTGGCACAGCGTGGGGTCCTCTGGGGTCTCGCGGGGGTGTCCCTCCCCCGGGTGGTGGCACAGGGTGGTTTTCTTTCTTCTTTCTATGAAACACGTTGTGTTTGAGCCCAAAGCGGCGGGGGCAGGAGGGGAGCGGGGGGTTCCCGAAGCGGGGATCGCAGGGATCAGCTCCCTCCTCTCCTTGTCCCCACGCCGAGCCCCCGGCACCGCTGCAGCCGATTGGAGCCGCTGGTGGGGGGGCTACAGCGGGGGGTCCGCACCCTTTGTCACCCCCCCCCCCTTTGGCTTCTCACCGCAGACAAGCTCCCAACCCTGGCCAGGCCCACCCTGGCCGACACGACCCTGGGGGGCCGCACGACCGCCACCACCTTCGTGCTGGAGCAGCCCCGCTGCGTCTTCACCAAGGATCAAGGCAACGCCGTCATCTGGCTGGTGGTGGCCGTCCCCACGGGTAGGTGTGGTGCGGCGAAGCGCCCGGGGAGCAGCCCAGGGCACGGCTGCGCGCAGGGCTCCCCATGTGCGCGTCCCCCCCCCAACCCGGGGTCCCTCCTCACCCCCCATCCCCATCTCCTCAGCCGTACCCAACTTCAACAACAGCGTGGGGCCGGGGACCCCCGAACGGCAGTTCCAGAACTTCCCCAGCAAAGCCCTCGCCTACATGACCCTCAACACCACCATCCTCAACTACCCCTGCCCCAAAAACCCCGGGGACATCACGGTGCTGCGCGTCGGCAGCGAGACCAGCTGCGCCGAGGATGAGAACAGACCCACCTGCAACGGCCCCCTGCCCGGACCCGGGCCATACCAGTGAGCCTGCTCATGGGGACGTGCCCCCCCGGGGCCTGCTGGCAGCCCCCCCCGGCTCGGGGCAGCGTGGCCAAACTCCCTTCCCATCCCAGGGTGAAGTTCCTCGCCCTGAACGACTCCGAGCCCGTGGCCGAGACCGCCTGGTCGGACCCCATCACCCTGCGAACAGGTACCGCTGCCGGCGCGCTCGTCGTGCCCCTCGCACCACCCCGCAGCCACTGGGGGGGTTCTGGGGGGGGGGGGTGGTGGTCCCGGGGGGGGCTGCACGCTGAGCACCGGGGGCTCGGGGTGCAGCGCTCCTGCGAGCAGACGGGGAAACTGAGGCAGGGTGCTGCTGCGGGTCCTGCTGGGGTACGATGGCACCGTGCGGCGGCACATGGTGTTCGCACGGTGCGTTTGCTCGCTACTATTGCATACTGTGTCTGCACGCCGCGTTTGCACGCTGCAAGCGCCCACTGCGATTGCCCACGAACGCACCGTGCCCCGTCGGGGCCCCCCGCGCTGCCCCGGGGTGCACGTCCCGCTCCCTCCCCTTCCCTCCCGCTCTCTCCCCAGCCCGGTCACCCAGCAGCATCCCCGCCATGGGCAGCGGGCGCAGCGCCGGCATGATCGCCCTCACCTCCATCCTCTCCATCCTCTTCGCCATCCTGCTGGCCGGCCTGGTGGCCATGCTGGTCTGCGGGTGAGTGCCACCCCCGCGTCCCACCGCACCGCCCAAGGAGCTGCGATGGGCGCTGGGCACACGGGACCGGCGTCAGAGGGTGACACCGGCACCCCACGGCCCCCACCCTCGTCCCTCACCCTCCCTTCTCTCCCCAGCTCGGATGGCAGCAGTGGCAGCAGCACCTTCAACAAGCCCGAGGCGGTGACGGTGCGGCGCTACAACACCCACCACGTCTACGACCAGCCGGCCGCCCGGCTCTGAGCCCCCACCACAGCCCCGCGCTGTGTCCCCGCCACCCCCCGGCACCGCACCGCCTCCCCGCCTGCTCCCGCGACAGCTGCCACCATCCCGCGTCCCCTCGGGTGCCCTCGGGATTGCACCACCGGTGTTGGTGGCACGATGCCCATCGCCGCCACGGCATGGCCAGAGCTGCTCCGGGGACCGGGGCCCCACGGAGCCGTGATGCAGCGGGAGATTAAAGGCCTTTCCGCATGCTTTGCGCCCGGCGTCTGCCTCCTGTTTGTCACCCCCTGGGAATGGGACCTGCCGAAATCTCTCCGGCTCCGGGAAAAGCCCCGTGACCCCAACCCTGTACCCCCCCGCAGGGCTCTGAGCCCCCATCCCTGGGAGGGGGCGCTGCCACCCGGGGCAGGGTGCACCTGGGGATGCTCTGGGGTGGGAGAAGCGTTTTCACACCCGGCTCGGGGCACGCGGCACCACATGTGCGCGGTTCGGATGGGGAACAAGGCACTGGGGGGGGGAGAGGGTCCTGGTCCCCCGGCAGCGTGGTGCTGGGGTGAGGGGTGCAGAAACGCCCCCAGGAGCGGGGAGGTGAGGGGTACAGGAGGGTGTTTCTCCCTGTTCCCCTTCGCCCCACAGCGATTCAAAAAAAAACCCGGAGGAGGGTCTCCCCCACCCAGAGCTGGCCCAGTCCTGCCCGGGTGCCGCTGCCGTGTCCCCGTTAGCCATGAGACGGCAACAGGGGCACGGGCAGCCCAGGGCCTGATCCTGCACTGGGGGGAGTGGGCTGTGGTGGGCCCGATCCTGTCCCGGGGGCTGTGGTGGTCCTGATCCAGCGATCCTGATCCTGTACTGGGGTTTGTGCGTGCCCTCATCCTGCAGCCCTGGCATCATGAAACCCCCCCGGTGCTGAGGAGGAGACGGCTGGAGGGCGCTGCGGGGTGGCTGTGCCCCCCCCCCATTGAGCGGAGCCAGGGCGGGTATGAATGTATGTATATACGCCAGACTCATATACATATATTTAAAACCCATTATTTTTTTCCCGTAGGCGCCGTGCAAAGAACAGCATCACATTTATACCTCATCCATGGTCACCGCGCCCTTACCGGGGTGTCCTTACACCGCCCGGGGGGGGGGTGTGTTAGCAACCTGCCCCCCCCCGCACGGCCGCTGCCAGGAGCCGGCCTCCGGGAGCCCAGCCAAGGAAAATCAAACAAATCCGGCGATTAACCCCTGCGGAGATCAGCCTGGACGCAGCGAAGGGACGGTTTCACCCGGCAAACGTGGGTCCCCTCTGTCCTACCCCGTCCCCAGACCTGAAACACCCCCTTCACCCGCAAAGAGGCTTCGAGCGGCTGGGGGAGGGGGGCGGTGTGTGTTTGTCCCCTGTCACACGGGCACTGCCAGAGGTGGGACACACGGACGGCGCTGACAGCACGCAGGGCTGGAGTTGGCACATGGGGAGGCGCAAGCGACAGTGGCAGGGGACGGTGTCTCGTCCCCCTCTGCGGGGGAGGTAGAGGGGCAGAGCTGCAGGACGGGGCAGCGTGTCCCCGCAGTGTCCCCGTGGTGTCCCCGCAGTGTCCCCACGGTGTCCCCGCAGTGTCCCTGCGGTGTCCCCGCGGTGTCCCCATGGCGTCCCAAGTGCAGGTGGCAAGGCCCGGCGGTGTCTGCCGGCACAGCCCTGAGCCCCAGCTTTGGGTGGCAGGCGAGTCCTGGAGCCGAGGCAACTCTCACAGGTCCCCTGTGTCCCCCCCATCCCGTATTTATGGCACCCCCAAAAATGCCACCCATCCCTCCAGGGGTGCTTTAAAAAAAAAAAAACAAAAAAAAAAGGTTAAAAAACTTCGCGAAAGGTGGGGGTTTGGGGCGTAGGGTAGCGGCCAGTGCTGGTCCGGGGGCTGCAGCCCCCCGGATCGGGGCGGGGGGACAGCGGGGACCCGGCGTGGGGACGGTCCTTAATTGCCAACGCAGGCGGGGGCCGGGCTGAGCCCCAGCCCCGCCCACGGCCGCCTCGGCCCCGCCCACGGCCGCCTCGGCCCCGCCCACGGCCGCCTCGGCCCCGCCCACGGCCGCCTCGGCCCCGCCCACACCCGCCTCAGCCCCGCCCATTCCCGCCCGGGCTCCACCCCTTTGGCCGACAGCCGATATAATCACCCAATCGCCGCCGGGGAAGGCCTTCCGGCCCCGCCCCGCGGGTTGATTGGCGGGCGGCGGCGCCGGCCCGCACATGGGCGCGGGGCTGCGTGAGCGCGGGTTCGAGTCTCGGCTCCGCTGCCCGCCCGCCCGCCATGGCCCGGCGGAGCGCTCTCTCCATCCGCATCGTGGAGGGCAGGAACCTGCCCGCCAAGGACATGTGAGTGTCCCCGGGGGGCCGGGAGGGGTTTGGGGGGCGGGCACCCCGGGAGGGACACCCCCTGCCCCAGCAGTGCTGTGGGATGTCCCCCCCAACAGGTCCCTGGGCTTTGGGGACATCCCCCTCAGGGTGGTTTTGGGGTGTCCCCCCTGCTTTGGGGGCTCGCCCAGAATGGTGTGGGATCCCCCCAGCAGTGTCTGTGCTTTGGGGGTTTCCCCCAGGATGGCTTTGTGTCCCCTTGCAGTGGAGGTTCCCCCCCAGGGTGGCTTTGGGGTCTCTTTGCACTGGGGGTTCCCCCCAGGGTGGCTTTGGGTTGTCCCCCCAGCAGTGCCTGTGCTTTGGGGGTTCTCCCCCCAGGGTGGCTTTGGGATCCCCTTTGCTTTGAGGGTTCCCACCAGGATGGCTTTGGGTGCCCCCAGCAGTTCTCAGTGCTTTGGGGGCTCCCTCAGGAGTGCTTTGGTGGCCCCCTGCTTGGGGACACCCCGCGGGATGGCTTTGGGGTTGCCTCCCAGGAGCACCCAGTACTGGGGGGTGCCTCCAGCAGTGCTTTAAGGTCCCCCAAGCAGTGCTCCCAATCTGGGGGGCTCCTCCTGTGCTGCCGTGGGGCAGGGCTGCCCCCACCATGTGCCCCAGCTGCCCCTGGAGCTGAGTCCTTTGGGGGGACCCCTGGACAAGCAGCAGGACCCCCGGTTCAGCCATCCCCCAGAAGGAGCAGGGAGAAGCCCCGGTGCTCTGTCCCCTGTCACCACTCCGTTCCCAGCCCCGGCTCAAGCCCACCTGGCTGCGGTCCCGGGGGGCTCCGCTGGCAGCCCCCTGGGTCGGGCTTCCCCCCCTTGGCAGCCCCCCAAGGGCTGCCCACATGTCCCGGCGTTATCCTCGTCACTCTGATCCTTATGGGGTGGGATGTGGGGACAGTGTTGTGGTGGGACCCGGGGGATGGCATCGGGGTGGCCCCCGGCTGCCGAGGCAGCAGGAGGCTGTTGAGGAGCGCTCGGCAGCCGGGCAGGGTCAAGGCTGCCGGAAAACCAGCAAAAATCCCTGCAGCCGTCATGGAAAAAGAGGATAAACAAGGAAAGAAACATGACTTTTTTTTTTTTTTTTTTTCCTTTTTTAAATCCCATGTGTCGGGACCTGATTTTTAAATCCCTTGGCATAACTCCCTGCTGGCGGCTTGAACCAGCGCGGGCAGGCTCTGGTTTTTAGGAGGCTCTGGTTTTTTGGAGAGTGCGTTGCAGAAAGCTGCCGTGCCATAACGCCTCGACCGGAGCTTTCCAGGCTTTGGGACACGGCTTTGGGCAGGGAGAGCAACCGCCCCGCCGGGGAGGGAAACCCGAGCGCCCGATCCGGCGCGTTCACCCACCGCTGCCTGACCTTGGCCGTCGTTTGGCTGCCGTCCCCCTCCCCTGCGGACGGGGGCTTGTGAGATCCAGTTCCTCTGCTCTGCCCTGCCACAGCCTTTGGGGTCGCCGCCGGTTTCCCCAGGGGAAATCCATCTGTGGGGTGTCAGTGGCGGCCCCGGGAGCATTTGCAGGTCAGACCCTACTTGCGAGCAGCCGTGGGTGATGGGGCACCCCCCAAACCCCTGTGGGTCCCACAGCTCCTGCGGGATCCAGCACAGGGAGTCGCAGGAGCAGGATTTGGCCGATGTTGCTCTGGTGTGTGCCACCCTGCTCCAAGGCGCTGTGCCACCAGCAGCCCCCTCCTCTCCCCCGCCAGCAGCAGTGGTGTGATTTCCCGGGGGTTTAGCCCAAGCCACCGCTGTGCCGGTGGGTCTCCCACCTCCTCCCGGTGCAGAAGAGCCGCTGTTTGGTTTTGCCTTCCAAGCGAGCGCTCGCCCAGCGCGGGGCTCGGCACCGTACAGCCGCGGAGCCATGAAACTGCCCATAAAGAGGCAGAGAACCCACTTTCGTCCTCCTCCACGTCACTGCCGAACGCGACCGTGGCCGGGACCCGGGCAGCTGGGAAGAGCCGCAGCAGCTCCGGCTCAGCCCTGGGTGGGCTCTGCCTCCATCTTCCCCCACCCCTCACCCCCCCCCCGTGGGGATACGGTGGGAGCGCTGCGAAATCCTCTTCTGCGTCTTCATTGCAGGAAAGCGAGGGAAATGGTCTGCTTTGGTTCTTATTGCTTTTGTTTTATCGTCCCTCCCCTCCAAGGGTTGGGCAAAGTGGGTGAATTTCTAACTGTGAAACTCAACGCCTCAGCCCCCCCCCAGCACTGCCTGCCGGGATGGATGGCTGTGGAAAACACACATATTTATTCCTCCCCTCTTCCCCCCCCCCCCCCCCCCCCAATTTTTACTCTGCTATCCATTTTAAAAATCTTCCTCCTTCATTTCCTCTTTTTAAAGCCCAAATTTCCCCTTTCCTCGCTCCTTCCCCTGCAGGGACAGCCTCCCCCCCTGGCTGCGGCTGCCCATGGAGGGGCCGGGGCGGGTGGCAGACGCGAGCCGTGCCCTGCGTAGGCGTCAGCGGGATGCCCAGCGCCCGCTGAGAGCCTGCAAGCCGTGTAAATCTCTTCCCCTGCCATCCCCAGGCACTGGTTAGCGTCCCGGGATGGCGATGCCGCGCAGACGGGTGTCACCCGGTGCGGTGCCGCGTTCCCCGCCTGCCTTTGCGGTGGGGTTTTGCCCACCACTGATGCGGGTCGCAGCCTCCCCGGCAGTTTGGGTGCCTCGGCAGCCCGCGGAGGACGGATTATGGCCACCCTGTGTTTTAAACCCCGGAGGACACGATGCCCCCCAGCACTGCGAGGGCGGCTTCGTGGCACCCTGCATCCCAGGGGGGACGTGGAGCAGCCCGCGTGCTCGAAACGTCCCCGCGTTGGGGACACGGTGTCGCTGCTGGTGGCGTGGAGGCAGCTCCCGTCAGAAGCCTTCCCCGCGTTGCTGGGCACGGCTCAGGTGGGCAGATGTTCCTTTTCTGCCTGCGTGCTCCCTGCCCGCTCGACGGTTTGCACAAGGCAGGAACCGTCAGGAACCGGCTGCGGCTCATGGCGCTTCATCCACCGCTCCCGGCAACACGCTCTCGGCAGGGCGGCGGGCGGTGGGAGCGGGCAGGCGGAGAGCTGCTCTTAGCCCCCTGCCAGCGCCACGCGTGGCCCGAAATTATTGGGGTGCCGCAGCACGGTGCCCGGGATGGACAGCCCAGAGAAACCCCCCGCAGCCGTGGTTTGCAGGGCAGGGAGCTCCCCCCTCCTCTTTTAATCTCCCCCAACCCTTTTAATCCCCCCAGCAGCTGGTTCTCAGCCCTCCCCTGGTTTTAGGATGGGGATATCACTCTGTGCCCGCAGTCCCCAAACCCCAACCCGTGTGTTCTCCCCCCCCGCTTCTCTGGGACACCCGCCGCTGGCTGACGAACGCCGCCAGGACCGGCGTTAATGAGTAACCGTGCTCAGAGCGGGCTGCTCCGCTCCGGCTGCGTGCGACACGGTAGCCACAACCTTTCCACCCTCTTGGCCAGCAGCCGAGTCCTGCCGGTTCCTCTGCCTCTGGCGGGAGCCCCCACCCCTGCCTGCAACTGAGTCACCTCCTTTCTTGTGGGCAATAAGCTGTAAAATGGTGATTATTTTTTGGTTTTGGCAGCAGCGCTCAGGAGCGATGACTTGGGTTGTCCCCGGAGAGGAAGCGAGGTCGGAGCATCGTGGCAGCTGCCAACAGCCCGCAGGCACCATGGCACGCGCTGCCTGCCCTTTGCACCCTCTGCATCGCTGGGGGTGTCCCCAGGGATGTCCCCATCCCTACGGAGGTGTCGGAGCTCTGGGTGCGCCCTGGGGCTGGAGGAGGCTGCCGTGGCCTCGCTCCCAGTGCGTGCAATGGGGCTGCGGGTGCCTGGAGCTGTTTCGGGGAAAGGGTGGGTTTTGTTTGTTCTTCGCCTTCCTATTTGGAAGAGGAAGACCACTTTCAGCTGCCAGCGGGATGCGGTGGCCGGACACAGCCAGGGATGTGTTTCCCCGGGCTGGGAGCGAAGCCGGGGTCACCACGTGCCTGCAGCCATGGCCAAATCCACCCACTGAAGCCTTTGGCTTCTGGGAGTGTCTCTGTGGCCCAGCACCCAATAGCCCTGGGGTGTCCCCACAAGGGGCACCTGCGAGGTCCCCCCTCTGTGGGGCAGTTTGCCAGGGCTGAAGGCTTTGGTTGCCCATGACCACAAGAGCCTCGTGGGGCTGGGGCGGGGGACCAAGGCCATGGCTGGTGGTGCTGACAGAGGTGTGCCGTGTCCTTCCAGCACGGGGAGCAGCGACCCGTACTGCATTGTGAAGATCGACGATGAGACCATCATCAGGTGAGTGGCTCCGTGTCCCTGGTTGGTCCCCAAACGTGCTGGCACACCCTTCTCCTGGCAGGTTCCTCCATCTACCCTGCTGTAGGCACTATTATTATTATTATTATTCCCTGCTTTGGGCTGAGCCACTCCTCCAGATGCAGGCTGCGATGTCTAACAGCTCGTGGCCACCCCCCGACCCTGTAAGCCACCTTCCGTGTCTTGCCAGCCCAGAGCCACAGGATGGGACAGGGACCGGGACCCATCCCCTGCCCCGGCTCAGGGTTCAGAAGAGTGGGTGCTGCCCGCAGCCACGTGTCACCAAAAGCTGGGAAGCTCAAGGGGCTGGGGAGGTGGGGAATGGCCTGGAGAGGGGGTCCTGTCCTCCTCTGTCACCGGTGCTCTCTGCCCCACAGGACTGCCACGGTGTGGAAGACGCTGTCCCCGTTTTGGGGGGAGGAATACGAGGTGCACCTCCAGCCCACCTTTCACAGCGTCTCCATCTACGTCATGGATGAGGATGCGCTCAGGTACGAGCGGGTTGGCTGTGGGGCAGTGGGTGCTCGGCACGGGGACTTGGAGGTTGGTGGCTTTGGCTGCCTGCATGCTCAACCCCGTTGTAGACACCAGAGAATCCACACCTGGCCGTGCTGGCTTGGGCTTTGGCACACAAATGGGTGAAGTTATTTCCCCGAGGTTATTCTCCAGCTGGCAGCAAAGGGTGGCTGACGTGCTCTGTGGGGACAGACGCACCGTGGTGGCCCCAGCCCAGGCCACCCGGGCACCTTATTTCGCCCCCCGAAATGCGCGGTGGGCGCCGTCCTGCCCGCGGCCTGGCGGAGTGGGCAGGTGCCGATCCCGCACCATGTCCCGCTCTTGGCTTTTGTTTTCCAGCCGCGATGACGTTATTGGGAAGGTCTGCATCACCCGGGACATGCTGGCGGAGCACCCCAAGGGTAGGGGAACGGGAGGCCGGGAGGGTCCCAGCAAGGACCCATCTCCCACCCTTGCCATGAGGCGGTCCTGAGGGCCCCCCCAGTGACCCCCCTATGAGGGTGCCCCCTTTTCGCACAGGCTACAGCGGCTGGGTGAGCCTCAGCGAGGTGGACCCCGACGAGGAGGTGCAGGGGGAGATCCACCTGCGGGTGGAGGTCCAGGAGAGCCAGGGCGGCCGGCGGCTGCTGTGCTGCACTGTGCTGGAGGCCAGGTGAGGAGGGGACACGGGGGGGTGGCAGGGGGCTGCGTGTGCAGCTGGGACGCGGGCCGTGTGTCCTGGTTGCTCCGTGACTCAGTTTCCCCACTGTATCAGGGTCTTCTCAGTTATCCTCCCTTGGGGGCAGAGCATCCTCCCCACCACCCAGCAGCTGACGGGGGTCCTGGGGCAGGGTCCACCTTGTCCGCTGGTCTTTAGGGTGTGCATCTCAAGGTGCTGGGGGAACTGAGGAGGGGAGTGGGTGCCAGGGGTGCCCGTAGGTATTTTGGGAGGATACTGGCAAATTCCCTCTCTCCTCGGCAGGGATTTGGCCAGGAAGGACCGGAACGGTGCCTCCGACCCCTTTGTCCGCTTGCGCTACAACGGGAAGGCGCAGGAGAGCACCGTGAGTACGACTTCAGTTTATTGTGACCCACCAACCCGACGGCGGTGAAGGTGAAATCATCCCACTGGGAAGCCCAGACCTCGGCCAGGAGCCAGCCCTGTCCCCTGGCATCCCTGTCCCCGGGGGGGTGTCGGATCCACCCGGCGAGGGGGGATGAAGCCTTTGCCGTTGCAGGTGGTGAAGAAATCTTGCTACCCCCGCTGGAACGAGACCTTCGAGTTCGAGCTGGCTGAGCCCGCCGGGGAGAAGCTGTGCGTGGAGGTGTGGGACTGGGACCTCGTCGGCAGGAATGACTTCCTGGGCAAGGTGACACCCCAAATCCTGTCACCGCTGCCGGGGGGGGTGACCCTCCCGGCTGCCCGCCTGACCCCCTCCTGCCTTCCCCTCCCAGGTGGTGTTCAGTGTCCAGGGGCTGGAGGTGGCCGGGCAGGAGGAGGGCTGGTTCAGGCTGCGGCCGGACAAGTCCAAGCCGAGGGACGATGAGTGAGTGTCGGCACAGGGGTGTTGGGGTGTGCCAGGGGAGGTCCCGGTGCCCACAGGGGCGTTGGGGAGGGGGTTTATTCCTGGGAAGCATCATCCCTTTGGAGGGGCAGCGCCTGGAAATGCCCTTGTGCTGGACCCGGGGAAAGTGCAGGGCAGCCCCACCTGCCTGCCAAGGCTTTCCCAGGTCGGGCCACCTCCTGCTTGGTGAAGTTCTTCTCCATCCACCCACCCACCCTGTGCTCCTGCAGGCGCCGAGGCAGCCTGGGCTCGCTGCAGCTGCAGGTGAGGCTGCGGGACGAGACGGTGCTGCCCTCCCACTGCTACCAGCCCCTGGTCCAGCTCCTGTGCCAGGAGGTGAAGTCGGGGCGCCAGGTGAGGAGTCCATGCAATGCCCTGTCAGGGCACCCACCTTCCTCCAGCGCTCTGCCGGGGCATGTGTCTCCCTCGGGCCATCACGTCGTGGTGCCTCTCCCCACCAGGATGGCCAAGTGCACCTGGTCACCCTCCTGGATGAAACCACCACGGCCGAGTGCCGGCAGGAGGTCGCCATCAACTTGGTCAAACTCTTCCTGGGCCAAGGGCTGGTCAAGGAGTTCCTGGACCTGCTCTTCGAGCTGGAGCTGGCCAAGCCCTGTAAGGCTGGAGCGGGGAGTGGAGCCGGAGGCTTCCAACCATCTCCTGGGGCTGCAAAACCTCCAGGACCTTCCGTGGTGATTTTTTTGTGGGGGTGACAGTTGAGGTTCAGCCATCACGCTGTGCTCTGGGTGGGGACTTTGCTGGGTTCATCCCGAGAAACTCATGGGCTGAGGTTGGTGGAGGAGCAGGGGAAATCCCTGAAAACCCTGAGGTTAGGAAATCCCTGTAACTCCCATGGAAATGGCCAGGGGTGGAGGGCACAGCCCCTAAATGCCCCCCATGATTGCAGCTACCCGGTGGGGGACCTGTGGCCATCCCCAGGCCACAGACTCTCTCCTGTTTTACAGGTGAGCCCAACACTCTGTTCCGGAGCAACTCCCTGGCCTCGAAGTCGATGGAGTCCTTCCTTAAGGTGCCATATTGCCCAAAACCCGCTCTTCCCAGGTCACCCTGGCTCTGGGTTGTCCCCACTGGGGCTGGTTCCCAGAGGGAGTGCTGGGAGGGCTGCTGGGGCTGTGTCTTCCCCTGGGGCCCAGAGGTTGGAGAAAATCCCCTGAGTGACCATTATTGGGGAGTCGGGGGGGGACCGGGTGCGTAACCTGTGGCCGTGCCCCCCATTACCATCCCCTGCGTGGTCCCTGGGCAGGTGACAGGGATGCCATACCTGCACGCCGTCCTGGGACCCACCATCACCCGCGTGTTCGAGGAGAAGAAGTACGTGGAGCTTGACCCCAGCAAGGTGGAGGTCAAAGACGTCGGGTAAGGGGTGCAGGGGGCAGTGGGGTGGGGGTGTCCCTGGCTGTGGGGCTGACGGTGCCGGTGCCCGCAGGTGCTCGGGACTGCACCGGGTGCAGACAGAGGGTGAGGTGATCGAGCAGGGCCGCCAGCACCTCCAGTCCTACCTGGGCGAGCTGCTGGACGCCATCGGCAAGTCGGCCCCGGCGTGTCCCCCTGTCATCCGTGCCGCTTTCCGGCAGCTCTTTCGGCGCGTCGGGGAGCGCTTCCCCCAGCACCAGGTTAGGCTGCAGCGGGAGATGGACCGGGGGGGTCAAACAGGGATGTCCCCAGAGGACAGGGTGCACTAGGGGCAGTCCCCAGCTTTGGTCGATGAGGTCCCTTCTTGGGCATGGGGGCAGCCACCCAGGGACGGGCACAGGGGGACAGAAGGGCCGTGCTGCACCCAAACAGCCACCCTGGTGCTGCAGGCCAGCCCCCATGTCCCTGGAGCATCAATGTATGTGGTGCCTGGGGATGTCCCACGTTGGGATAGACCCTCACATGTCTCCTCCTCCTCGGGCGAGCGCAGCACGCCAAGTTTGTGGCCGTCACCAGCTTCCTCTGCCTCCGCTTCTTCTCGCCGGCCATCATGACCCCCAAGCTCTTCCACCTGCGGGAGACGCACGCCGACGCGCGCACCAGCCGCACCCTGCTGCTCCTGGCCAAGGTGGGACAGGGGAAGGGCACCAGGGGCATGGTGGTGTCACCCAGGTGGGGTTTTTGGGGTGCCTGGCTGCTTCCCACTGGGGAGGGCTGGGTCTGCTACCGGTGACGCCACCATCCCCGGGGGTCTCCAGGCCGTCCAGCTGGTGGGCAACATGGAGCCGGCGGCCGGGCGGGCCAAGGAGGGCTGGCTGGCCCCGCTGTTGCCCGCCCTGCAGCAGGGCATCGCCCAGATGAAGGACTTCATCGCCCGGCTGGTGGGGATGGAGGAAGAGGAGGAGGGGGAGGAAGGTGAGGGGCGGCCGCTGGGCTCCCCCACCGCGGTGGTGAAGGAGGGACCGCTCTTCGTCCACAAGACGCGGGGCAAGGGGCCGCTGCTCGCCGCCGCCGCCAAGAAGCTCCACTTCTGCCTCACCGGGGAGGCCCTCAGTTTCAGCAAGAGCCCCGGCGCTGAGGTAGGGGGGTGCTGGGGGGGCAGTGGGGGTGGCAGCGGGGTGGCACTGACCCCCCGTGTCATGTCTGTGTTGTCCCCGCTGCCCCCATCAGCGTAACGGCGCCATTGCCCTGGCCGACATCCTCGCTGCCGAGAAGGTGGAGGAGAAGAGCTTCGGCAGCTCCCACGTCATGCAGGTGGTCTACGTGGATGCGGGCGGGCAGCAGGAGACAGCCTACCTCCAGTGCAAGGTGGGACGGGGACACCCCGGGGGGTGTCGCAGCCTGGGACCACCTCCTCAATGTCGTGTGTTCCCCCCTCACAGTGCGTCAACGAGCTCAACCAGTGGCTGTCGGCCCTGCGCAAGGTGTGCGGCAACAACCCCGGCGTGCTCCGCGCCTACCACCCCGGTGTCTTCCGCGGGGACAAGTGGAGCTGCTGCCACCAGAAGGAGAGGACAGGTACCAGGGAGGGGACCCGGTGGTGGGGTGTCCCATCCCCGTCCCCCTTCCCGCCGTCATGAACCCGCTGTCCCACAGGGCCGGGCTGCGACCGGACCCGGCATGGCGTCACCCTGCAGGAGTGGAGCGACCCCCTGGACCCCGCGGCGGAGGCCCAGCGCCTCTTCCACCATCTCCAGAGTCTCCAAGGGACCCTCAGGTGAGACCCCCCCCACCCCGGGGGGTGACCCCACTGCACCCCTCTGCACCCCTCACCACGGGTCCATTTTCTCCGTCCCTCTCCGTAGGGAAAAGTACTGGGAGCTGCTGGAGCCAGAGGACGCCCAAAACGGCCCCCGGGGTGAAGGTAGGTGTGGGGGGATTTTGGGGATGGTCTGGTTGGGACATGTCCCTGGGGTTGGGGACATGTGGTGGTTGTTGGAGGGGGCTGTTTAGGGGGTCTCACTTCTGCTCCCCACCCCCCCGCCACAGGTGCCCCCCTGCCCGAGGGGCTGAGGCGGCTCTTCGGGGTGCTGGGGGAGCTGGAGGGCTGCCACCGCCTGGCGCAGCCCCCGGCCCCCCCGGCGCCCACCCTGCTGCAGCTGCAGGCGTGAGGGGACCCCCAGCGTCCCCACGCCTGGGGGACCGCCACCACCACGGCAATAAAGGCACTTTGTACCCTCAGCCGTGTCCTGTTGTCTCTGGTGGGGACACTGCTGGCCATGCAGGTCGGTGCTGGGGGGGGGGGGGGGGAAGGAGGGGCAGCATGGGGTGGGGGACTGGCCAAAGCTCTGCTGGTGGCACTGGTGGCGCTAGGGATGGTGGCACTGCTCGTGGTGGCATTGGTGACATTGTTGATGGCCCTCCTGGTGCCATTTCTGGTGGCCCTACTGGTGGCATCACTGGTGGTTCTGCTGGTGGCCTGGTGAAAGCGCTGCTGGTGGCTCGACTGGTGGCAGCACTGGTGGTGCTAGTGATGGTGGCACTGGTGGAAGTACTGATGGTGGCTCCACTGATGGTGGCACACGTGATATCGCTGTCGGCCCTCCTGGTGCCATGTCTGGTGGCTGCGGTGGTGGCATCACTGGTGGTTCTGCTGGGGCATTGCTGGTGGTGTCATTGGTGTTGGTGCTCCTCATGGCATCGCTGATGACATCACTGGTTGCCCCACTGGTGTCTTCTGGTGGCATCAACAGGGCACCAATGGTGGAACCACCAACGGTTTTGCTGCTGATCCCATTAATGGTAGCACACATGGTGGAACTGGTGCCACCGCTGCTGGTCCTGCTGGTGCCATCACTGCTGGTGGTGGCACTGGTGATGTCACTGATGGCCCTGCTGGTGGTGGCATCACTGGTGGTTCTGCTGGTGGCCTGGTGGAAGCACTGCTGCTGGCAGCACTGGCGGCACTAGTGATGGTGGCACCAGTGGAAGTGCCACTGGATGTGCATCGCTGTCGGCCCTCCTGGTGCTGCTTCTGGTGGTGGCATCACTGGCGGTTCTGCTGGGGCCATCACCGCCGGTGGTGTTCCTCCTGGCATCACCGATGACATCACAGCTGCTGGGGTGCCCTCTCCGTTGTCACCACCGGCGGTGGCGCCGCCCAGGGCGGGGGGGGGGGGCGCACCGAGACCTCCCGCCCGCCTGGGGGCGCTGTTGCGGCCGGGAGAGACCGGAAGTGAGGCGGAAGTGAGGCAGCGGAAGTGAGGCGCGCAGGCGGAAGTGAGGCGGGCGGGTGAGGGCCGGCGGCGGCGGCTGTGGCGGGGGGATGAACGCTCCTCCGGCCTTCGAGTCCTTCCTCCTCTTCGAGGGCGAGAAGAAGTGAGCCGTGGCCGGGGGGGGCGGCCCTGGGTCGGTTCGCAGACCCTACTCGAGCCGCGGGGGCCTGGGGGGAAGGCCCGGGCTCCCCGTACGGGGAGCCCGGGCCTTCCCCCCAGACCCCCGCGGCCTGTGTGGAGCTGAGGCGGCGGTGGGGGGGGGATCCGCTCCCTGAGGCGCTGCGGTAATGGCCGGTCTGTATCCACTCAGGATCACCATCAACAAGGACACGAAGGTGCCCAACGCCTGCCTGTTCACCATCAACAAGGAGGACCACACGCTGGGGAACATCATCAAATCGTGAGCTGGGGCGGGGGGGGGGGGGGGGGGGGGGTAGTAAATTGTATTTTTTGGGGGGGGAGAAGGGGGTTAGGGAGCTTTTTTTCTAACCTCAGAAGGTTGTGATAGGTGTTGGCAGGTCAGGGCAAAGCAATTCTGCTTTGAAAAGTGAGGGAGTAGCGTCCACAAACACTTTCAGCCCACCAGAAACGCAGCTCTTTAATTATTGTTTAATATAAAAAGCATTTACGCTGCGTGGTTGGTCACTGCTGCTTTTCCATTCCAGGCAGTTACTGAAAGACCCCCAGGTGTTATTTGCAGGGTACAAGGTCCCGCACCCGCTAGAACACAAAATTATCATCCGCGTCCAAACCACCCCCGATTACAGCCCCCAGGAAGCTTTCACCAACGCCATCACGGATCTGATCAGTGAGCTTTCCCTCCTGGAGGAGAGGTTCAGGGTAAGTTTATTTCTTTTTTGTTTTCAAAGTATTTGAGCTTCTTGCAATTAAAAGTTAAATAAAGGGGAGGGGTGGTTAGGTCTGTAAATTCATCAAAGCCAGGGAGTGTTACTCAGCTCCTGTCAAGCCATGGTGGAGCCTGGCTCTCTTACAGGTTATTTGCATGCCCAGCAAGGGTTCAGCGGGTGCTCTGTAATTCCCTAGATGGCCGGCATTGGTTTTCTCACAATCGTACTAGCGTAGAAAACAATTTTCTATTCTTCCGAGTGTGTTTTGATGTTGTTTTTTCTCAATTTCTCCTGCTAAAACTCTGGGACAGTGGTTGGTTGTTTCAGGTTTTTTTGACCACTTCTCATTGCTTCTGCTCATCTGTGCATTAAGCCCCTGATTTTTGAGACTTAATCTGCCTGAAAGGTTATTCAGACTAAATCGGGGGGGACTCTGAATAGAATACTGTCTGTAGCGTTCTCTGATGTGCTGGTAAAAGGTAACAGTGCACCAATTTTGTAAATATGCTTTCATATTAATTTAAGTATCATTTTTCTGGCTGGTGTAGAGATTTCCACTGATGGTGTGTGGTGGTTCTTGTGTTTCACAGAACACTGTTATGAATGTTTAAACTAAGCTCCTCCACCTCAGTAACACTTCTTGTCTTAGCGTACGTATTTCTCTTTGTGTTTTACAGGTTGCTATTAAAGACAAACAAGAAGGAATCGAGTAAAATCACCCCATTCAGAGCCGCCTGTACTTCTGAGGCAGAGCGCTGTGTCTGTTAGTTGAACACTATATTTAAGCCTTCATTCATGGCAGATATTTTCCCCCTTCTCCCACTTATGTTTAATTTTTGACAGCAGCAGCTATATTTTGAAGGATTTTTTTATACCAGACGGGCACTTTGCCATGAGGATGTCTTGTTTGATTTGATGGATAAGTCATTAAAATGATTTCTACTTTGCTAATTAGAGCCTTAAGACAAATATTTATACGGGCTGTTGGCGAGTTTATTGGGAGGGAACTTCCAGGATGAGAATCCGCTGAGTGAGAGCAGTAGGTGAACCCTCTGCTTTTCCTTTTCAAGAAGTCTAGGCACTGTCAACTGAAGTGGTATTTTGTTTTATTAAGTGTCATTTCTATAAAACAAATGCACAAATTGTGAAAACTTACAGTAAAAGAAACCGGATGTTTACAATGACTTGATGAGTTTAACAAACTCTTACCGTGGTTTTTTTTTTTTTCTCTTGCACATAATAGCTGGTCTAGAAAACTTCATGGTTACATGGGTAACAGTCACTAATACTGCACTATTTCAAAGCATGGGAATGAAAACTGTGTTACAAGGAACTATGACTTCTTCCAAATTGCTGTTATGTTCACACTAGTTAGAACAACAAGGTAAGTAAAAGTAGGGTCTGATACCACATTGTTTATTAGGACTTCACTCAGCTGCTCCCCATTCTCTCGAAGCTCTGGCCACTTGAGAATCTATGAGGAGAACAGAGTTTGGGTAGGAAAGCAAGGGTGGTATTGTCTCTGAAAGTGGGAGATTATGAATGGCTGCAAGGTTTGGTTTGATGATGGGGTTTCTGTGGCATCTGCTTCCCTGCCAACCTGGGGAAGCTGAATAAAAAGGTTGTTCTCCTTTCTGAGGGAGGCGGTGCAGCTTTATGATACTCCGAAAGGACCAGGGTTTCAGGCAGAGGGACTTCATCAGAAAGGACAAGGTGAAAGCAGCTGGAACTGACTGTTGACTTGGGCAATATGCTTGCAAAAAGTTTATGGCACTTTTTCCATAAACTTCACATCATAGCTATACGTAATGATAGCTCAAGACTGTGCTCTAGAGTGGGAGCCTTTGAGCGTGTGTGCCTTCATCACACAAGAGAACAGTAACTGCCCAGAAGAGGACTATCTGGACACAAGGGAAATACCAAATGGGGAAAAAAAAAAAAAAAAAAAAGGGTGGCACGAGCATATGGAAGCAGTGAGCCCTTTCACGCATGCCAGTCTGCCAGGGAACAGCCGCTGTGGCTGCCCCCTCCTTGGCCGGTGAGGGCAATGGTGGCTGCACGCCGGTATAGTCGGGCTCGCCACGTTAACCACCCAGGGCCTTTCTGCTGGGAGAAGCTGCCAGCCTGCAGAACGCCCGAGCAAACAGACTTGCTTTGCAGCTTTTAATTCCTGTCACAGTTGTGTGTGTTTGCGTGAGATTTGAAAGATGGCCTTGGTCACGCTCTGAAGATTGTTTTACTTGCTTGTGGGAACCATAGGCATGTTCTGGTGTAAATCCGCTGGGCGGACTCAGGGCAGCTCCACCGGGGAGGGAGGGAGGGAGGGAGGCCCAGCTCAGCCCAAAGGGTAAACGAGACCTACCTGTGTGGGCGGGATCCTCCTCTCTGAGCGTTTTCCCTTTGCAGAGCTCCATGCTGTGCTGTAGTTTGAGAGGTTGTACATCCACACGCTTCCCTTCTCGTCACCACAGAACACATAGTCTTTTGCTGCAAGACCAAAAGAAGGTGGAAAATGAGTGTGGAACTGGGAGGCCACTCCTGTATAAACCAGAGCTCAAGACAGTGCTGTAGGATTCCAGGTGACGATATCATATTTCAGCAAAATTCTATTTCTAGCACAAATATATTAATCTACCTCACTCTGAAAAAAGTAAATTCATTTAAAGATAAATTGGCTATCTTATTCTAGTACAGAAAAGCCAGCGATAAATGTTTTGGCATTTCTTCTGACTTTTTCAGACTTTGTGGTTTTTGGAAAGTGGTGATCAAATCAGGTTTGTGTATTCCTTGTTAGTCTTAAAAGCCAGCTGCCCTGTGTGCATTCCTGTGCCCTGTGCCCATTCCTACCCCTTCCTTCAGCTGCAGCAAGCATTAGAGTGGCTCGAGAAGCTACGGGGCTGAGACAAAGCTCTGTGTGCTTTGAAGACCTGTACAAGGAAGAGCATGAACCTCACAACTGTTCAAAGTAACTCTGGACCCGTGCGGCCGTCTCTGCTACAGTGACCGGTGCAGCCTCGCTGCTCGCCCCGAGGAAGGGTGCTGCCTACCTGGGCAGGTGCTGAGCGTCAGGTAGGACAGGTCTGTCATGGACCACTCGAGCTCAGCTAGAATAACTGCAGATGTCGTTCGCTGGCATCCCTTCCCCTTCGCGTCAAAAGACCGACTCCAGCTCCACAAGTATATGCATCCCAGTTTAGAGCTCTTGGAAACTAGGGAAGAAAGAGGGGAGAGGCTGTGTTAGTTGCTGAGACGTGAAATGCCTCAAAACAAAGGGTGGCCTCTGGTGAAGGTGGTCCATCCAGAAGGTGGCTTTTAAGATGTGGGACCTGATAGCAGCAGCAACTGTTTCCACCTCCTTTACCTTATTTCAGGATAATTGGAGGCTGCAGGATTTTCAGGCCTATGTTCCTAAACTGCAGAACAAGCATCAGCTGTTTGGAAACACCCAGCCCGAGCATTTAAGCACTCTCCCAGATGTGGGAACCCTCAATTCCCCTGCAAAAAAAATACTGCTGCCCCCAGCCCTTGAGCAGAAAGGAGCCCTCCTCCCATCCACTTCAGCACTGCTTGGCCAAGCACGCTCTCGGGGTTGGGACCATCTGATTTCCAGTCCTGCTCAGACATGGGTTTGCACCTCTAGCCCACGTTTTAGGGAAAGATAAGTGACTCTGGGAGACAACTCCATTCTGTGTCGCCCCCAAACACCTAAAGAAGAGGTAGTCACACCCCATCCAGTCCCTCTGCTCATCCTGCTGGCTTCAGCCTGCCACACGCTGAGGTGCCTGACTGTTTTTCTGGCTTGGGCTATTGTTTATACTCACCGATGACATCATCATTCAGAAAAGCCAAACCGTCAACCCTGTGAGATGTTGTCATGCCTCCGTCCTCATCAGGAAACTGGAATACGGCTTCAAAAGGCCTAGAGTAGGGGAAAGGGTGAAACGAGTCAATGGGCAGCAGTGGAAGGGCACTGAGGTGCAGAACCCAGAAGGAAATTCGTGTATTAGTGAGTCTCTTGCCAAACTCAGATGAATTCCCACTTGAACTTAGGCTTTCGGCCACCTGGGTTTATTAATATAGCAGAAGCCTGTTTGCTTAAGAGACTGCTGTTTTACTTCATCTGTTTTTGTAGGCATCGGGATTAGCATATGCCAGCAGGGCATGACTTCACTTGCTTCTTCCTTGCCATTTTTTTCTGTGCTCGCTCAAAGTGCCAGTTTCCCGGGTAACCTCACGTACCAGAAGCAGGCCTTGCTGTGAGACTGGCACTCGATCCAAGAATTTACACTCCCTTACACTACTTCAAGATGATACGCCCTTAAGTTTTAGGGTACTGTATTACATGCGTGTCAGCCTTCAAAGCAGCCTGCAACACTTCCAAACTGGAGCATCAGTACAAGCTAGCTTTCAACACTCCTTTAGCATCACGCTAGTATTTTTTCCTGCCTCTGTGGGAAGGAGAGAATGCTTTAAGTTTGGTAGGACATGCTGCTTTTCTTGCTCAGACCTCCTCGGTTAGAAATAAAGCCTTTGCTAGAAGTACCTCTTCTTGTTATGGAAAGCAAATGCATGCCCCCAGCTTTTGGTTCTCACCTGCTTTTTTGTTCCTTATCCAGTTTTATATTCCAGGCAAAGCAGCCACCTTCACAGCCAGCCAGAAGGTACTGATCCGGGCAGGTGGGGACCAGGGCCATCCGTAAAGGAATGGAGAGCGCTTCCAGCACCAGCAGCTGGCTAAAAAAAAACAACAAAAGCAAAAAAAAAAAAGAGAGCAAGCAGTTAAGTGGTGCTGCGACATGATACAGACTCCTAGACTGGCCACATCTGGTTTTTGAACCTTTACCTTGCTTTGAAATTGTAGTCACAGTCTGGAATCCCAATATCCCAGAGTGCAATTCGCTTGTCATAGGATGCAGCTGTGGGACACAGAAGAGAAGCAGGTAGTGACACTGCTGCTCACCTGGCTCTTCTTGTGCTAGCTGGCAATTCTACCTGTGTCACAGGCTGTAACACTCTAAGCCTGTGGCATCAGAGAGCTCATTAAAGCACAGCAGCAGTCACCGAGGCTCCTGGCTCAACACCACTTCGCAGACATTGTCAAACATGCACAGTCAGTAATTTGCATTCTTATCCTGTGCTCTGAGAGGAGCAGATAAAAGAAAGTTTGTTTCCCGGTGTCCATTACTAAGTTGTGGCTTCACAAGGTCATTAATTAGTGCCCCTTTGCGCTCATGTTTCTGGTCATGGGTTCTAGGGGAATTTAAAATATGAGGTCCAACCTCTACTCTCAGGCAGACGCCACTCTACTCCACATATCCATGGCTTACTGTGTTCACATCCACAGCAGCTCCTCTTGGGAACGTTAGGCACTGACATAGGCACTTAATGTCTTTTTCACCAAGCTGATACACTGATAGCAGAAACAATCCTAATGGATTACTCAGCGTATCCTGGATCCTAATCAGATGGCATCCCTCAAACTCACAGTAAACAGGTTAGTGTCTGGTCCCCAAACAGGCACGCAAAGACTCACATCATTACTATAAGTTTTTCTATACTATATGACAAGCCTTGCTGTCCACGCCATTATACAGATGTACTATCAACTTCCTTATCCCTCCAGGCTTCTGCTTTTTCTGCTCTTGAGCTTCTTCTCGGAAAGTACCCACTCCAGCTACCCATGTGTTAAAAAAATTCCACTTTTAATGGTTCGTGTAGCACTCTAACCACTCCAGGATGTGGGTAACTGTAGGCAAGAGAAACAATGTGCTGTGGGGTGCAGGTGTGGTCGGAATGGCTCTGTAACAGCTTACTTTACAGGCCTGACAATGCAGCTGCAATTTGTAATATGATGGTTCATTTCCCACCAGTCTGTAAGCCTCAGCCTCTGTGGGCCCTACTGTGGCAAAGCTCTCTTCTACATCAGGACCTGAATAAAAATTTCTGACGAGGCACAGAACTCAGAAAGATTTTCATTTATTCCAAAGCAATTAAGCGCATAGTTTTGCTCATTGGAAAAAAATGAAAACCAACAGCCCATTATACGCTGCGTTGCCCCTGTTGCCATGCTTGATGAGAGCCCTGCCCGCTGACCGCTCACTGCCTGGCCCCCCAGCAGGCTGCTCTGGCTATCATTCTTCTCACTCATCCCTGTGGAACGGATCCACTACTGGGCTTGTTTGTGGCTAATGTGCGCGTGACAGCCACCCTACGAGCTACCGAGAGAGAAACATGAGCTGCTGCACCTCAGATAAAGAGTCAGGTTCTGTAGCTGAAACAATTTGTACCTTCTGTAGATTACTGCCATATCAGACTAACGATACTCTCTCCATAACGTCTGTCCATGCTTTTTGTATGTGTGTGCAGCCCCTACCCGCATCTGCTTGCACTGGTGACAATCCCCCTTAAGGAAGCCCAGCCCTTTCTATGTTGGGTACTAAAGCTAAAGAGATTCTGAACCAGAGACTTACTGAAGAGGTGAGTTTCTCGAGTTGGGCTGAAGCAGACAGTGGCAATGGGCTTTTTATGAGCCTTTATCTCTCCGTAGCAGAAGTCAGCCGCCACATGAATCAGTTTGACAATGCCTCTCCTCCCAGCAGCCGCCAAGATATTATGAGATTTTTTCCGACTGTCGCTGATTACCATTGTGAGGGTTGTCCATGCAACACTGAAAAACTCCTAGGACAGAAAGAAACCAAGAATAGCGTGAAAGAGAACAGCCAGCAGGACGGCTGTTAGCTCAGAGATAAGACAACTATCACGAGAGCTATTCAGGTGAAATGACATGACTATTCAAGCCAGAGCATCGAATCTCAAAACAACCCTCAGAAGAACACAAACGATCAAACCAGGATGTTTATTCCTCTGGGCTGTCAAGCAGCCTTAGCAGCCTGGATACACATACGCATGTCTGTGTGAGGAGAAGAGAGGGAGACTAATCTTTTAAACTAACAAAAAAATAAAGCCAAACCAGGTTAAAAGGATAAGCAAGAAATGCTTACTATCTATCTTCATCCTTTTAAGACCTGTCCGTGCTAATGCTTGAAACCCTTTCAGAACCCTTTGTAATATATATTATGTATACATGTATGTAATTATAACAAATTATGGTATTTCCATTCAATGCCTACTCTTCCCACTTGCGACCTACCTCTGTAGCCACCTTATACTTTTTCAGCACCGTCCCCGTCTCACAATCAATCAGACAGACGGATTCCCCTCCACATGTTGCCACGGTTCTGGAGGAGCTCACAATGGGATCTGAAAGATGAAAAGAAGAGGTGAGAAGTTCCCAGGTTCACGGATAACACATGAAGACTGCAGCTTATCACTGCCTGGTGCTCTCCCAGTCTCCTGTTTTCAAAGTCAAAGAAGAAGTATGTAAGCAAGTCTCTTCCTGACAATGGAGACTACAGCTTGAAGGAGCAGGGGTCTAACGCATGGAGTCTGCTGGGATTCCAGAGCCGGGTGGTTCTGGGAATCCTGCAAACCTCTTTAAGAGCTCACCTTTCCTGGCTCCACAGTCTAGCAATGGCTCGAAGACACACGACCAGAGCTGCGTTTTAAAATCCTCGCGGCTGTTGCCTTTACTGTGACACTGAAGAAAATGCAATGGCTCTGCACTGACATCCTCCTACAATAAACCATCCACATTTAGAAAATTCATTCCCCTGACAGCGGTTTGCCTGTGATTGCCTTGACAGAACCCTCTACTGAACACAGCAATCTGAGTTAAACTGAAGTATTTTTCAGCCCTTCTGTGTTACAGAGAACAGGAAAGACTGAGGTGCCACCAATGCTCAAGACTCCTAAACCAGCAGGCAACTGTTTAGAAAAGATGTGCCCAGCAGACACCAGCAGTGAACCCCATTTCCTGCTGTAGAGAAATGTGAAAAACCCTTTAGATCCCCACTGGTCTGAGCTGAGGGGGAAAAGCCTTTCCCCATGCAGCCATCAGTTTGACCTGAGAGGAAGTCATGCCAGTCCCATTTCTAACAGGCTTTCAGTGCACCACCTCAGAGCGCTGGTCCATCCATCCCCTGCAGGGGATTCATTGTCTCCAGGGGGGGGGCCTTCCCTGATGCCTCTGAGAGATTTAAAACAACAACAACAAAAAAAACCAAAACAAAAACCGTAACTCACAATATATCTGGCTAAATATGAGCTCCAAGCTGTGTAGAGCTCTGATGAAATCTGAGTGCGGCTCCTCCCACTAAACCAAGAGGCGGAAAGCCAGTCCCAAGGGGGCTGATGAACGTACCTTTCCCTTGGAGTTCTTCACTGGGGTCAAGCTAACAACTCCGTTGTCCTGCTCCGGGCTTTTCTGTTCCCCTGTCAGCTGGCTGGATCTTCTGTTGCTTTGCCCCTTGGGAAACTGCTCTCCATTCTTATGTGTCCCTTCAGCTCCCTGCTCAGGGGTTGCCTCTTTGGCTGGCTGGTTCGATGTTCTTGGTTTATCAGGAGCTGAGTCATCCTGCACACGACTGGACCTTCTAGGACTAACTACAGCCTCCTCCTCGGTGTTTGCCTGGGACTTGGACCTCTTGTTTCCAGAGCCTGGCTTTGAATTATTTCTTTTCCTCTTGCTGGATGTTACCGTGACCTATAAAGTATGTTGTCAGTTTCTGCAGAAGGTTTCTAGCTTCCCTGAGATGTGCAGATGATTTGTAAGTGAGAGATATTAATTATTCAAATGCAAGTACCCTCCCACAGTTACAGACTGGGTTCCAAGAATCAGCCCAGAGCTGCAGAGTTCCTAGAGGCAGAAGCTAATGAAAATCACACAGCCAGCCTCATTCTCTTCTCCCCTGCCTTGTCCCAGTTACTTGCGATTTACATACGATGTGGAAAAACAAACCTGGCCCATGGACCAAGGGGGTTCAAGTTTGCAGCCGTTTCAAAGAAGGTGAGCACCACCACAGTCTGGCCATGCATCAGCCCAGTTCTCTCATTAAAAATAGCCCTTCCCCAAAGGAAAGGTGGAGTCAGTAGGACTGTATTCGTGAAACCTTTTGAGTCCCCTATGAGAATGGAACTTCTCCCCTCTTGGAGAGCAACTCGACCTTCACATTGCTGGGAAAGCTTCAATCTGGCCATAAAGAACAAGCTTCAGCTGTTGAAAACAGGCTGGAGACCAAAGGGTCATAAATGTAAACTGACAAGTGCTTCTGAATTTGTAAGAAATAAAAAGGACATTGCTAATGTAACTGGAAAAATCTCCTACCTGAGCCGTGTCCTCTGCAGCTTCCCTGGGGCTTTCTGTGCTTTCTTCCTCATTCTCATCCATCTTTTCCTCTGTTTCAGGATCTGTGTTTAACTCCAGACCCAGGGAGCATGCCAGCAGCTCTTCTGCAATCATTTTCACCTTAGAAGCAAATACGTGGATATGTTAAAAAAAAAAAAAAAGACAAAAAGCAACAGCAGTCAAACTCTGATGCGTAATGACAAGAGCTGCTTTGCTGAGTTTTTAGTATCTGCTTCCACTATTCTATGTGAATTTCACAAGTGATGGGGGAGTCCTGGCAGGCCAAGTCCTCTGCTGACACTACACGACCCAAGAACTTCACTTTGTTGTGGGCATCCAGGGTACACATTTGTGAAAACAGCAGCACAACAATGAAACCAGACAAAGGAGAGATGGAAGCCTCAACTGTACGTATGCATATACAATTAAAACATATGTTACAAACTAAATGGTATCTTTCCCCACTGGGAGTAACTACAGCTCTATCATTATCTTTTCTCCTTTCATACAGCTTCCATCAAGACTAAAGGTTGCCATTAGAGTTATTTGCAAATAATTAAGTACTGAGGATACTGCAGTCTTGTTAATTAGTACAAGTATCATTATTGCTTATGAATTAAAAAACAATGTTTAATGACAGTCATTGCAACTCGGTGCACATTTAGTCCTAGTGCTTCTGTAATTGCTTAACAAAGCAGTGAAGAAAACCAGAAAAAGTGATACCATCTGTCTGCAAGTGACCTGACGCCCTGAACCCAAATCCATACAGCATTTTAATCACGTCCATTCAGAATCGGGCTGCAGAGTCCTTGCCTGAAGAACAGAAGGGTAAGTGAAATGTAACCTACCCGCCAGCGGGTGAATTCACTGAGTGAGCTGGGTCCGTACACTACATTGGTTTGTACTGACTTCAGGAACTTTTTCTTGATGGACTTCACTTGCTCAGCTGTATATTTCTCAGGGAGTTGATCACGGAAGAATTTTTCCCAGTGAGCAGTAACCTAGGTAGAAAGACTTGAGTTTATTCAACAGAATACTACAGAAAATCAGAACAGAAAAGCACAGAGTACTTGTGAAAGCATTTAAGAAGTTGCCAACCCTGAGGCTCTGCTAGCTACATGATGGCACTGCTTCCATTTATTTTATCAGTGTTCAAACCATGACTTCAGCTAACAAGAAACACGATTTCTCTCAGCTAAGCTCAAATGAGTGTGGCTAAGCAGATACTGTCAACATGGACCCAGAGCAATGCCTGATTTCATGCCTCTGGATCCATAGCAAATAGCCTTAAGGAGCCTTAGACTGTGCCCTACTGAAAGAGAGTACCTGATGGGTAACTACTTTATTACAACAGGCACAGGATAATGGGGATGTTTTGAGTTTTCTTGTAGCTCAAGTTCGTGCGTGAGCAGGACTGGTGCACATGTCATCCCCATTTATAAAGATACCTTGACTCCAACAGGCTTCTGAACTATGGGCACACTCATGTAGATGCAGCACAGTTTCCCATCTGAGTTTCTGGCAGGTGGTACCACATCCATAAGCATTTGGACCCAAGGGACATTTTACATTTAGACACAGCAGTAAGAACTGGGCAGCCAGGTACAACGCAATACCATCAGGGAAAGGTATCTGGGGCACAGATACCAGCACAAAACGAACAGCACAGGGGAGCATTTGGTGTCTCATTAAACAGCCAATCATGCCAGTTGCCTGGAGGATAAGAGGCTGAGCAGCCCTCACCAAGACCCTTTGAGGTACAAGGTATCACACAGATAACAACACTTAGCACAATAAACCATCCCAGTCTTCAGTATTTGATCTCTCCACCACTGCTACACAGAAGAAATTAACAAGATCAACTAACTACAATACAAATGGTAGGAGCAGTACAGCACATTAAAAGTGCCCTTTTCATAGTAGAACAATAATTTTGTTTGTCTAATTTTGTAGAACAAGATCACAACATGCTTTGTGGGGACAATCTGCCAGGAGCTAAACTGTGTACATAAGTGAGTGAAAATACAGTTCCAAACATGTACAGCTGAAGAACAAAGAACAAATCCTTGTTCCTGGTGTATGCTGGAAAACACAAGATTATATCTTGAGCTTGGTTTTGTGCTCCCCGTACTGTCCTGAGGCCAGGACAGTAACATAAATTAGATGGGGAGGTGCAGCTGTTATGTCAGCACCAGACTTCTCCCATTTTTGAATGATGATCGAAGTGACCTGAAAAACCAGAGGGTCAGACACAGATCTTGTTGGCCCTGATCCTGTGACTTAAACTGAAGGCAGAAGCTGCACAGAACAGGTACAGCAAATGCAAGCAGTGACCACAGAAAGTAGCAGTAAGACATTTACTAGGTAGCCCACACTGCGGGCTGTGCTCAGATCATACCAGAATTATTTTTGACCATTTTATGCACGTCTGAAACTCTGTCATTAAAATTAGCACAGTATGTAGTTACTTTTCAGGTGTTTACAGAATAAGAAAATATCACACATCTTGCCTTGCTGGTGAGCTTACGACTATTGACACGCCTCACGTGATTAGCGAGTTTGGTTATATCCTTGCCATTGAGTAGCCGCAGATTTTGCAAAAGAAACATTACTTTATAGTCATCGTTGAGCTAGAAAGAGAAGACATGAGAGTTACAAAACTTGTACACGTTGCTTTACAATTTTACTTTACAATTTTGCTTTACAATTGTACAAATTGCTTTAGCTCTTTATTAAAATATGGCCAAGGATGAGAAGAATATATTTAGTCAGGAAAAGCCATTTCATGAAATCTTCTCAGCATTTCTGACTTGAATATCATTTTACATTTACATTTACAACTGTTTTACTTGTAAATTAACGTTCTCCTGTGAGTCGGGATCTTAAGCTGCAGACAAAAGACCTGCATCACACTTCTGCAGTACTAACATCCAACACAAGATGGTGGCGGTGTAACCAGGCTCATCTGCTCCGGCCTGAGTGCAATGCAGGGTATTCTGTTCGCATCCTTTAACTCTGAGTGAGCAACTCATACAGAGAAAGGCCTGCCCCGCATACAGCAAACGAATACCAGCAGGGTTTCTTTGGGTCAGGTGTGTTTTAGGTCGTACCAGTTCCCCAATCCAGTTTACCATACAGCCACACATATACTTCTGCCAGCGTGCAACAGCAAATAAGCATCTGGGGACAGCGATGGTGGCTGACGCCAGTTTAAAGCACAAGTAAAATTACAGTTTCGGATGCTTAAACTGTACAGTCAGCAGAGCCTCTTAGGAGAAGTCAGAAAACCCAAATGAGACTAACCACCAAGTTTAACCCCTCTTCCAGAACACAAGGGATACTAAAACTAACATATAAGAAGGACATGTCTATGCAGTCATTAATATATTTTACACAAGCATGAACATAAGTTATCCTGCCTGATAAGTTACCTAAGATGGGACTCTGGCCTGGAGAACTGGGAGTTCAAGTTACCCAAATTTTAATATCCGAGTGGTTTTGGGCAAGTCAGTTCTGCAGACTGGGAAATAGTGGCACAAACTGGTGAAGGGGCACAAAAAGACTGGCTGCTTTCTCAGATGCCCTGCCTAAGAACCATATATAAGAATGAGGCATAACTGCTGTTTGTTTCCCCCTCTGTTTAATGCTTAGCTTGTAAGGATGGGAGGTAACTCACTGTCAAGTACACATTGTTCTCATAGGTTAGCTCCTCGAGCAGCGGGAACTGTTTCAGAGCGGTTACATCTTCCAGTTTGTTGTTGTTGCAGTTTAGGACGCGCAGATCAGGCAGGGTTAGACTGTTGGGAAATTTGTCCAGTAAATTATCAGAGAGATCTAGTTTCTGCAGATGCCTCAGACGGGAAAACAAACGCGGGTCTAAGTCTCCAGTCTTCAATTGCAGCTTGGACAGGCTGAAAACAAAAGAGAACGTGAACTGTCTGCAGCTCATTGGAAAAACAAGTGCTGACTTTCACAGGATACAAGGTCCCACCTGGTGGCACCTCTCAGTCTAGCACAACTCACTCGGTAAATCTAACCAAATCTGCTTTTTCTTGTCTGCAGCATTCCGGACTCCAAGCACACATACTTGTGAAAAGATGCTGTGTCTGAGTTAACAGACACCATCAGAGACTCAAGTCTATTGAACATTCGCAGTACAATTAACTTGCAGTCCAGATAAACCTCCTACGGGTGACAGAGCTGGCTGTGAGCAGTAAACCACCAGAAAAGTTCTTCGTAGAAAAAATTACTACACCTCCAAGAATTTTGGTATTTTATTCTTTTGCAATGTAAATTCAACAAAACAAGCTGGGGCAATATAAGACACTTATTCACTACACCATCAGCCTACACCGTCTGCAGAATGCACTAGATTCATTCTTTCACTCATTTTTTTCAGAAATCACCACCTCACAACTGCTGTAAACAATATAAGACTATGGTGATTCCAAAAGACTAGTCCTGTCCTCCCCCTCACTTCATGCTGACACTTGCACTCACACGACGATGTGGCAAATTGGATCAGTTTGCTGATCTGGCTCAAAACTTTTCTTCTCTGCATTAGAAATTAAGTTCAGGCCAAGCACAGAGTAGGTCCCCAAATCATTTGGCTGTTTTCAAAGAACTAACTTCATAAAAAAGTGATTTTTCCATTTCTTCCACAGTGAATTTTGCAAAAACTTCAAATGGCAAATATGGAAATCTACCTAACAAAATTCCAAGGCTGCCACTAAAACAGAAGCATTCTGTCCTGAAAGAAGAGGTACAACATTTGAGGGGAAAGAAAATACCCCTTCTCTGCAAGAGAGTGAAAACTGCATATCTTTAGAAGGGTCATTTAGATTTGATTAGATCATTTAGTTGAGCTCCAGAGGGAGTTTCTAGTCCTGACAGCCAACATCTCTTGAGGACACAAGCCTGAGTTCCTTTAACAAACAGAATCTCCATCTCTAATGATTAGTGAAAAAAGGTCTTCTAAATGTAAATGAAGTGTGAACAAATGAGGTAAATAAAATTAGGAAGCAAGACCACTTCTTCTTCACTTGTCATCTTGGAAGCCTAACCAACCAGTCAAAGCATATAAGAAAGGTTGAACAGAATTCAGCTAGCTGCAAAGCTGAGTGTGTCTGCTACATCATTTTGGGGAGAAACTCAACACAGTGTTCCCCAAATGGACTTTCTGAAATATAACCCTTCAAAATCATGGTATGAAGCTGCATGGAAAAAGCCACACTCTAGAAATTCACTACTTCAAACATCTCACCTTCACTTTTTTACCCAAATTACTGCAGCCTATACTCTACAGATAAAACTTTTGAGATTCTGCCTTAAAAAAAATTATTTTAGCACAAGACAAACTAAAAGAAATAACTTTAAAGAGTACATATGAAACCCAAAACTCTTACATCAGCAGCAAAAACAACAAAGGCGTCAGCCAGAAACTGGCTAGCTGAGTCACTTGGATTGACCAGTTCTGGAATAGCGAAATTCCACTGAATTAAACATTTGGAAAGACACATATTTCCAATGACCTCTGTTAAGGATCTGAGCAACAAAACTGTTTTTACTGGTTTCTAAGTGTGTCAGAGTTTAGTCTTCCTCTCTGCAATGTCTGAGGTACTAAAATAATTGGATTTAGAGGAGATGGAAAGTGATGGAGGGAGAGGAAAAAAACCTCTAAAATCCAGGCCAGAAGAGATTCTCTTATTCACGTTAAGCAATTGCTAGCAAAGACAGAAGTGTGTTGGGAGTAGGGAATATGTCTTAGGGTTAGGAAATCAGAATCCAGCCTTAAGCAGTTTTACAAAGTGAAGATGGTGGCATACATACAACATAAACGGTGAGAAGAAGTGGTAACTGCTGATAACTTATCTAGTGAATGCAGCTCCAGTAGTGCTCACTGATCCTGCATCAAGAATGCCATCTCCCATTCTGTGCTTTGTAACCATCTTTCTTTTTTCAGTAAAAATGCTTAAGGAAAGACAGACAAAAAAAAGGATTGCCCAGGTTGAATTCAGCTGGAATTTTCCATGGGCCTGTCTGCACTTACTTCAGCGTCTCGATCTTTCGCAGCCTCGTAGATCTTGGAACCGCTCTTTCCAAAAGAAGTTCTGTAGTAATTTTTGACATTTTTAATCTCCACCCCTCTGCTGGTATCACTAATCAGTCAGCTGTAGGATCTCTTCTCGTAACCTTCCTGGTAAAACAAACAGGAATAAGAGGAAGTTCTTTCAACTGATGCCAAAAGTCGGGGGTGGGGGGTGGGGGAGGGGGGAATGAGGTTAGCTCCTGATTTTGCTGCTGTATTCAAGGCCATCTTTATTACACAGTTGAAATAAAAATACCAGAGACTGTTATTACACTGGGCACACACTCCCAACACGCTGACCTAACCCATCTCCAAAACAACAGCAATACCTCCCTTGGCTATTAAAATGACAGACTTGCTGCAGATGAAAGCTGTCCACAGGGTGATGGCACTCGGGACTCGGACAGTCTCGCAGTTACCTGTTTGTACCTCTCCTGAGAAACAGGGCTCTGCTCCAAGAATTCCAACACGCTTTCAAATAAACAGCAACAGTAAGAATAAATACACCTGTTGTGAATGTCTTCCTCCTAAGGAAATGACACTGTATGCTCACTGGTCTGACCAGATGGATAGACTCTTGGCTGACAACTTCTAAATTCCCTAAAATTTTGGAAAACTGAATTAATTACCAGACATGTAAATACCCACCAACCAATAACATCATTTCCTCACCAAGAAAAAAAAAATCAACAGCATTCTGTATGTTATGGGTAATTAACAGATGTTTTCGTGCATTGTTGCAGACAGGACAGTATACACACACACAAATACACTGATATTTAGAATAACAACATTGACG
Organism: Pluvialis apricaria; assembly: GCA_017639485.1. Classification (NCBI taxonomy): domain Eukaryota; kingdom Metazoa; phylum Chordata; class Aves; order Charadriiformes; family Charadriidae; genus Pluvialis; species Pluvialis apricaria. The sequence goes on from CM030024.1 coordinate 8,072,379, forward strand.
GGGCCAGAGTAGCTTGACGCCAAGAGAGGGAAATAAAAGAGAAAAGAGCTCCAAGGCCAGGCTCGCTACTGTCTTTTTGTGTTAGTCTCACCGCTGCCTAAACGCCACTCCAGCAAATTGTGAGGAACACGCAAGGCACTAAGCTGTCCTTCGGCTCGACTTCAGCGCCAGAACACGCCTACAGCACCTGGGCCGTTGGGTTCGATGAACAACGGGGCATTGCTTTGTTAACACTTGTAAGTAAGGACAACCCTTCACGTATGGAATATTTTACACCAGCATAAAGAGCACTGAGCCTGAAAAACAGTTTGAACAGCCGCTGTTCAGGGTCTGATCCTTCAAGCGACAGAGCTGTCACTGAAAGCCAAAGCAGAGGATCAGGCCCTCATCTGCTGGACCTAATAAACCTCCTTATAGAATCTATAAGGAAAAAATTGACACCAATGATCATGGATGTTCCCATCACCCTCTTTTTGACCACACTGACACCGCAGACACAGCTGTGTCACCCGTGACACCACGGGGACCGCAGGGATGACCACGACACACCATGGCCCCATCACCACAACATCACGGGTGACGCTGCAGAAGGCACATGCAATTAATTACCCTGATGAACCCCGTCAACCCAGCCTAACCGGGAACCGCCACCGACCCTCCTCCTGCCCCACAGCAGCACCTCCCGGGCTCGGCAGTCCAACGGCAGGGTGTCGATTCAGGCCAGGCTAACGCAGCAGAGATAAAAATGAGTTTAGTTTCCACCACCCCACACCTGGCGGACCACGTTTCACCTCAAGCGAGGCGGGCCCCGGGCCTGCCACCGCCGGCCTCTCAGCCCGTCCTATCAACGGCTTCCCGGCCCCGGGGCCGTGCCCAGGCCGCGGGGCACCACAGGCAGGCCGCGGCACCGCCCGCGGGCAGGGACGGCGGCGTTGGCTTCGCGCCGCGGCTGCCGGGTGAGGCTCCGGGCCGCGGTCGCCACCTCACGCCGCCGGGAGCCCGCGATGAAGGGCCGGCGCCGGGCCGCGGCCTGAGGCGCCCCCCGCGGGGGTGTGCTCCGGAGAGCGGGGACTACAACTCCCAGCAGCCCCCGCGCGGCCGATGGGCCCCCGCACCGCTGCTCGGCGCCGCGGGGGCTGCTGGGAGAGCGAGTCCGTGTGCCCGCCCGCTCCCCCCTCCCCTCCTCCGCTTACCCGCCCGCCCGCGCGGCCTGCGCCAAGCCCGTGTGCCCCGCCGCCGCCCCGGCCACCACCACCCCTCCCGCCCCGGTTCCCCTCACCTGGAAGCGGGCCGGGCGGCGGGAGGGGAGGAGGGGAGGAAGGTGTGTGTGTTGCTGGGGCGGGGGGGGGGGGGGGGGGGAAGGAAGGGGGGAAGCGCCGTCTCCTCAGCGCAGCCGGCGGGGATGGAGGCGGCGGGCGGCGGCGGCGGCGAAGGGCCGGGCTGCGGCTGCAAGGGGATCCGCTCCTGCCTGCTCTGCGAGGGGCCCGCGCAGGCCGCTCCGCCCCCGCAGGTACCGGGGAGGGGGCGGCGAGGCGGGGCCGGACCGGCGGCGGGGCGGGGCCGGCGGTGGGGGTGGGGGGTGGTGGGGAGGGGGGTGCCCGCCATGTTCCCCTCAGGGCGGGCCTGGCGGGCCCAGGTGGGGAAGGGGAGGGCTGGCTCAGCGCCGAGGGGGCTCGGGGGGAGCCCGAGGGGACACCACCACCCCCCCTCCTTCCCCCATGGCTCCCCAGGGGGCTGCGGGGCCCGTGGAGGTGCTGGGCCCCACGCGGGAGCCCAGGCTGGGGACAAAGCGGGGTCCCCCGAGGGTCTCCCCTGGGGTATTTGTGAAAGAGCCCGTGTGGCCTCCCTCTAATAACCTTCCACATGCACACAGCAGCCTCGAAAGCCAAGACGGACCTTACCTGAGTTTCATACATGAAAAAAAAAAAAAAAAACCAAACACTTAGCCTTTTGCCTCCATGATTTTTTTATCCACTTTCTTCATTCAACATTTATTGATATGACAAACCCTATCTCTACGGCCAGCCCAAGGAACACGGACCATTAATCTCCTTATACGTTTGGCACTGAGGATCATCTCTTCTTTCCCGTCTTTGCAGGATAAAGACATTACTAGGAAAGAAAAGTGGTTTCAAGCAAGCAGCACAGTAATGCTGGAGCTGTTAAAAACAAAACAAAACAAAACAAAACAAAACAAAACAAAACAAAAAAAAGCTGTAAAATTTCTCATGTCTACAAGAATCCTGTACAGACAGTTCTCATGCTGCAGCATCAAGGCTGCAAGGGGTAAATCATGGAAATACCTTATCTTGATAAGTTTTCCCCCCACTGCCTTTTTCTTCTCCATTACTATTTCCACAGGGAGAAGATAATTTCACTTACTGTCCAGCAACAGGCCTAGCTAAAGGAAACGAGCGCTCAGAATTTGCTGGCTGGGCATTTCCATTTCCAGGGGTGTTTCTGATGGAGGAGTTCATTAGCGAAGATGAAGAATCTGAGATAGTTGAACTGATGGATCGAGATGACTGGAAACCATCACAGTCTGGCCGAAAGAAACAGGTTTGACTTGAGAAGCACATTTGTTCTTAGATCATTCTGGAAAAGGAAAGCTGTTTTTAGTTAAAACCCAAAATACTTAGATGTTGCATTAAATGTTTTCCTTTGAAAGCTTTTCCTGAAATCAATTGCATGAATTACTTGTAATTAAAGTCAACTTCTTGCAAAAATACATGATAGTTACAACAAACAGTATTTGATGGTGCGTGTTCAGGCGTTAAAGTTCACACAATCTCCAAGTGAAAGAAGTGGGTGTTTTGGTTTGCTTTTACTTTACTGGTAAGAAATCTAATTCCAGCGAGATTAATGTAGCTTCAGTGAGTCCTTTTGCAATGTGGTGACCAGGTCACCAGAAGACATGAGAAAAGAACTCTTGACCATGAGCCCTGTAGGGATCACAGCCTCTCCAAATAGACTTGTCCTAGATTTTTCTTTAATACTAGCTTTTTTCCTCCCCCTCTTCTTTTCCAACAGGACTATGGACCCAAAGTGAACTTCAAGAAGCAAAGGCTGAAAGCTGGCAGCTTTACTGGTTTGCCAAGTTTCAGTAAAAAGATTGTGGCACGAATGAAGGCCTGCTCTGTGCTAGGCGGTTTCTTACCTGTTGAACAATGTAACCTGGACTACGTGCCAGAAAGAGGTTCTGCCATCGACTCACATTTTGATGACTGGTGGCTTTGGGGAGAGCGTCTGGTTAGCTTAAACTTGCTCTCAAAAACCGTGCTATCCATGTCTTGTGATTCAGAGGACAGTATCCAATTATTTCCCACTTTCAGTAAAGAAAATGGGGAATTAAGTCCCCCTGGATCTTTTACACAGACGTCAGAGTGCAAAAATTCAGGCGAAGAGGGAATTAACTGCATTTTATCCCCAAGGCTTGTTCCAAGTAAAGAGGTGACTGTTGCCATTCACTTACCCCAAAGGTCTCTGGTGGTGCTGTACGGTGACGCACGGTACAAGTGGAAACACGCAATTTACCGCAAGCATATAGAGCATCGCCGAATCTGTGTCACGTTCAGGGAGCTGTCTGCAGAGTTCAGCACCGGAGGAAGGCATGAGGAACTGGGTAAAGAACTGCTAGAAATAGCTCTTTCATTTCAAGGAAGACCAGTGTGATTTTTGTTAGGAAATTTAAAAAATAAAGTACAGAATTTGTACAACTCGGTTTATTTCTGTCGTGTGCGTAAGGAACCAGGTGTGTACAGAAATGGAAATTTAACAAACAGAAATAAGAGAGCACAAGGAAGGGGTGGGCTGGTTGTTCCTTCTAAGACTGTCCTGGGCAATGGGAGCTTTTAGGCCAAAGTCAGAAATGAGCTGTTGTATTCATTCACTGTATTGTAACAAAATACAAAAAGCAAATAGCCGGTTCTTAAACACTTAAATTAAACCAAGAAGGAAACTTAGTATCATTAAACTGAGCTGAGTATCAAACAGCCCTTGGCACAGGTTCAGCCCAAGCCCTGCAGCAGATTTTAACCTTTCCTGGCCCATACTGGGTTCTGTCACGTGGCTTTTGGTGTTGCGCTGTGCCGCAGGGATGCAACTATCTTCTCACCCGCTTCAGATAGGTCCTTAAGAGATCAGCTCTCCAGGGGAAGCGGGTAAGCAAGCATCTCTCCACAGATAATACAACACACAGAGAACTAATTAAAGTAATTACCCTTTGCTGAAGATTCATGCTCTAACAGGGAGGATTAATCTTAAATACTGTGTGTGACCTATATCTTCTGGGACCAAAGAGCAGCATTTGCAGAGGGGCGATGCCGACTCTTGCGCAGAGACGGTTTGGACAGAATTCAGACCAAAGACTTGCACAGACTGTGTTATTTTCTGATCATTTGTCATCTCTGAACCCCGCTGTCAGCTCTCAGTAGCAGGAGTCTGATTTTTGGGAATAAGCTGGGGAACAGACTGCAACACTGGCGGCTATCATTTTTTTTCTTGGCACCTCCAGCAGTCAGGTTTGAATCACGCCTTGTACCTAAGATTCAAGTAGTCATTTGTAGCAGAAGCTGATTTGAGGCCATCTGTCTGCTCTGAACAAACTTCTGTGCTCTTGAAACTGAAGTTGTGCCATGGAAGAAGTGTGATCCTTTAATAAACGCAGTTGTGTCATCAAAACCATTCAGCGCAGTCACACCTACAGCAGTAAAACACCACTTTAGTTGGTGTTTGGTTGGTAAGGAACGGAGATACATTCATACGTGGGGTCTCAGCGTCCCTGCACAGCTGTATTCTGCCCTAGAAGTATTTCCTTGGCACAGTGCGCAGGTTTTACTGTAGAGTAATGCACTCGTGCCATGGACGCTGCCCTCTGCTTCAGGCACTGCGAGGGAGGGAGCTCTTCACCCAACAAAACGCTTACTAGAAATCAGTTGGGTGAATCAGGCTATTTTTTATCAATTTAAGATAACAAATAAAACTACAGTCCTTAGTGTATGCAACGAACTAGTTTCAGTTTAGCCCAGTATTTAAACAGTTGTGGACATCTACGTGGTAATTCCAACAGGGATTCAAGAGAGGGGCTCCCACGGGCACTCCTAAACCCCAAACCTCCATCCAGACCAGCTGTCGAGCATCACCCACGTGCTCCAGCAGCGGTTTCGGCGGTCACAGCGTGCCCTCTCTGACGGAAACCCGTCACTGCAAACGCAGCCAGCCAACATGAAACAGGCAGGCCACGCTTGCTCACAGCGAGCTTTATCCCGGGAAATTTCTCATAGTCTGCAACTTCTCCAGCTCACTCCCAAAAGCAGCGCCTTGTGCTCTCACAATAGCGGTTCCTAATCTTCTTCCGGCAGACCGGTGTGATCAGCACCGTGCCGCCGGTGTCCACGGGGCTCAGCAGCCGCAGGGAGCGTGCTGTCCCCAGGCCAGCACCTGGAGCTGCTGTCGGAGCAGAGGACCTTCGGCCAAGCAGGAGGACGCAGCTGGCAGCCTGCTGGAGCTCGACACAAAGCCCCACTACGGGAGGGAACGCAGGCTTTCATAGATAACGCCTGCCTTGAGCCCGTACCCTCATCATCCTTCCAGTACTGAGCCTCTCCCGCAATCTGCTCGTTGCTCAGCAAACTGTGGCAATCAAGTATTTCCATTAATGCTTGGCCCTTATTTCCAACGCTCCCCCTTTTAGATTTATAGTGTGCTCTCAGCCTGTTAAAATACTTTCTGTGCGCGTACCTGCTGTTTCATTCCCTCCACAGTGAAAGCAGATGATGGCTTCTGATGAATCAGAGTGCCACAATAACAACATAACACAATATTAGTTCATTTTGTGCTCTGCATTTGTGAGCTGAATTTTTCTGCCTTGATCAAACTACATAGGAATACGCTGTTCTTGCCAGAGAACTCCAGCTCTTCCTAGTTGATATTGTAAATGTGAAAAAATGCAAATAATTAAATACTGAGCCAAAAACCTGAGGTTTTGTCTAGATGTTTTTGAGTCCCAAACTTAACCTAGTCACTACACAGTCATTGCTATGTCTCTCTTTTGACACTTTTCATCTGTTAAACGGCCTCTTGGGCATCATCTTAGATCAAAATGCAATCACACACCCATCGGTTCTCTATTACTTTCTAAAACTTTACATACATTCTGTCCTAAAAAGGCAAAATCGCAGCGCTGCAGAACGTTTAACAATAGGTTTGGACTGTCAAGTAACACAGAAATCTGAGAAAAGCATAAAGAGGTTTTAATCTTAATTAATTAGCTCTTAAATGTACTTTTAGCCACTATTCTAGTATTATTAACATAAGACAAACTTTAATGGTCTTCATGTTAGAGGAATTCCTATCACAGCTGTTTATCTCCTTAACCAAGATTAGCGCTTGTAAAACACATGCCAAGAACCAGGGCCTCATTAAGAGGAAGCACATCTAATTGTTATCTACTTGTGTATTTTAAAAGGAGGAGGACAATATCTGCCCAAGGTTTTTTTTTAAAAAAGGCAAAACCCAAGTTAACCTATAGAGGATGCTGGAGGACTTGAGCTGCCTTTCAAAAAAATCAGTCTGAAATCAGCAAGAAGCATAAAACTTAGCAAGTTTATCCAGTTTCTCTCACACAGCTGGACAATAACCGAGATACATACATTGTTCTACATTAAATATTGTTCATGCAGAGATAAAACAAAAATAGGCAAAGCTAAAATACAGAGATTTATTTTTTTTTCTCTTAGCACTCAACATTGTTACAACCCTGGGCAGAAGGCAAGCTCCCAGTCGGACACACAGGTATTCACGGGAACGCTTTCCAAATTCAGCCAGTCAGTAATTACTGAAACCGCTTGGTTTGAGATGGGTACAGAGGAGACAGCCTGGGAGAAGTTAATCAGAAAATAACCACGCTGACCCAGTTGTGCCGGGACCTGAATTTGAGGTTGCACAGCGTTGTGTGGCGGGGTATTGAGGAAGCTGTCTTAAAAGTAGACACAACAAGATTTAGAAGATAATGAAGCTACAGCAGCAGGGAAACTCAAAGGTCTTTTGTTTGTTTTAAGGCTGGGAAAGAAGAGAAAGGACATTATGAAATCCCACGCAAAGCCACAGAAAGACAAGAGGAGAATGTGAAGTGCGAGGAACCAGTCCCGCAGCCGGCTGGGGACCCTGCACCTCCACCCCAGAGCCATCCCCGTGACAACTGGGATTGCCCATCCCTGAGTCCCAGTGTCAGGGAACCAAGGGATGTTCGCTCCGCGGCTGCACCCACCCCACCAGCGCTCTATAAACACTTCCACATATTTGAGCGCTTACCGCAGAGCGCGCTCCACCCGGGGCTCTCGCACGGTATCGCTTTCATCCATCACGTGGGTCAAGCCCAGACGGTCAAATCCAACATCTCCTCCATCTCCCCTGGTCATAAAGCCTCCCCGGGAGTCACATATCCACCGAAACAACGGGGCGGCAGCTACCAGAGCCAGGGTGCCCCAGGGCAATGTTAAAAATAGGGAGCTCGCAGAGTAAGAGCTGCCACTAACCACAGCAAAGGGAGAACCCGATACTGCTCCCGCAGCTCCCTCCGGCTCGCATTCATGCCTGGTCTTGACTCCTGCTAAGGAGGGAAGGAGAGAGAGGAGTTGCCTTCTAAACCAAGGCAGGTGCCCAAGACCGACACAAAGCGTGGCTGTACCCCCGTCCTCGACAGCTCCTTCCCTGCTTTAGGAAGGGTGTTTCCAGTGCTGGAGCCTGCAGAGGCATTTTTCTGCCAGGTGAAAACTGTTAAAAATATCTGAAAGAGGACTCAAGACTCTGGAGTGAGATTGTGGCTGTCCCCTGCAGCAAGCCAAGGCGAGCCCCGCTGCAGAAACTGGAGAAAGGGCCCAAACAAGGAAAGAACTAGTCCAGAGAGTCCCAGCCCAAGGTAGCTGGGAATTAGGGCAACAGCCATCCCAACTTGCAGCACCCAAGGGCCCAAGGCTGGTACAGAAAGCTCACACACACGTCAGGGGAGATCCTCCACACACGTCCCAGTCTGAGGGTAGGACCCTCGGGAGAAGCATCCCTGTGCAGGCACCGCAGGAACAGATCCACACAAAACTCGGGAGACCCCAGGAACAACAGGCACCCCAGGAACGACAGAGAGGTGACAGCACAGGACAGATGTGACCAGGCACTGGCAGGCAAACCCAGACGTGACACAGCGCGCTGCCAGCCCCGCTGGGACACCAGCGGCGGTGCGGAAAGGCTGGCATCTCCACGCTTGACTGATGGGAATCCTGCTGACAGCCACGGGGGCAGCAGCAGAAGCAAGGAGGATTTTCTGGCGTTGTAGCACAGAAACACCCATCTGGACAAGTATAATGTCCCCGCTCCTTTACGGATGAACTACCATGGCTTATACCACAGGCAATCTTTCCACAACACAAGTCTGGACTCAACAGCGGTAAAAATGTAAACAAGTTGGAGGAGGAGAGGCAGAAGCAAGAAAAGCAAATGCTGTTGTTGGGAAAGAAGGAGGAGAGGAGTTACAGCACAAAGGTGATAGGTAACCTAGAGAGGTCCCAGATGCCAAAGTCAAAGAGCAAAGATACTCCCATGGGCTTCTCATGGAAGGGAGAACATGGTGCCCAGAGAGCCATGGAAAGCAAAGCCGAGAGCAAAGATGGGAAAGCACATTATTATTCTGTTTTAAGTGCGTTTGCCCTTGGGACACTATCTCAAACCATACCTCAGACTCCCTGCCAGAGTAAGGCGATCCCACTCCAGTCACCGATCCGCTGTCTTGAGAATTATCTGGCATCCAATCCCACCAAAGCCTCACCAAGTTATTCTACAAAATTAAAGCACAGTTTCTCCTGCATTTCTCCATTTGCTGAAATCTATTATACTTGCAAAGAATTAAACGAAGGATTTGGCTGTTTCCAAATGAGCTGCATTGCTTTCACAGCACTGTACGCACACTGTGAAACTTGATTTTTATTTTTTTCCAATTACAAAAATGGCTCAATACTTTCCTCAACCTCCTGAGCTCCGCAGCACATAGAGTCCTATTATTACTGATGTTAAAGGAGACTACAAAGTACAGATGAGAGAGTCATCTTATCTGGTCTGGCTCTGGCCTCACAATAGAAATTTTGTTGGTAGAAGAGCCTGTGTGTGTAATAATTGGCAGAAAACTCAGCTCTGATTTTGTTGTATAAACCTTTGATTTTTATTACGGCAAAAAGAGGGAGAGAGGGCAGACTCCCGGGGAGATCGTATGAATTTCATGACCACCCACTTCCTGGAGGACACTCCTTATTTTTTGCATATGCGCATAAGTCCAGACTAGTCATTTAGCACACAAAGACTATTTTCTTTGCTGCACATCAGCCAATATGGTACATGCCAACTGTGGCAAGAACAACAGATGAAAGCCACAGACACAGTGCTAAGCAACTTGTTCAGCAATGCTCAAACTCGCATGTAAACAAGAGAGATTACAGTTGGGTTCCCAGTGCCCTCGCCAGAGAGGAATATAGGGATAGTCTCACCCTGCTGCACTGGGATTTGCGTGTACTCCCCATTCTGGGAAGCTGACATGTAATACGCTGCCATTAGATTTCTCAAATCCCAGTGGAATAAGGGACCAGGGTTAAATAGAACATTACAAACATCCTTAATGATTTCAGAAACCTACAAGGCCTGGGACACTCTGCAACTGCAATGTTTGAGTGGGGAGCAGGAAATCAGCACAAGATCGGGGCCAAGAAAATGTGCTTATGCTTCTTTCAGCCCTGTGTGGCAGAAAGCCTTACTTTCCCTTAAAAAAAAAAGCTGATGATTGCAAAACACTCCTTTCCCTGCAAAAAGTTACCATAAACCATAAAATCACTTTTACAGAAGTCTTCACCCACAAAGATGCTACGGGATTTACAGGCTTCCCTCGCTAAGCAATACAGACATGCAAGTGTCATTTTCTCTGCTGCTGGAAAAAAAAAAAAAAAAGCTCAAATGAAAGGTGATAGCTCTTTAATGGCACACAGCTCTCCCGTTGGATCCAGCTCCGTCAGACTCGCCAGTACAGCTCCAGGTTCCACCAGCGGAGCTGCCTGCTTTGGTGGAGGGGTGAGGAAGTGTTCTTTTTTGACAGACAAATGCTACAGCTAACAAAAAAAAACCCAAACTGATGAAATATGCAGGACTGGGGCTTGAAACGAGGCAAAGACAGCGCAACAATACATAAATGAAGACAACACAGCGACAGATTTCTACAATATGCTATATGCTGTCACTCCTTACCTCCTTGAAACTTGCTTTTCTAGTCCTTCAGAGTTTTGTCTCATTAAATTCCTTGCCACTGTTCTGTTTTAAGAATGTCCTTGTTAAAACTAAAACACCTGTAAGCCTTCCCTGGGCACTCTCGCCTCTTATTGGGAAAAAGCACATGATCCTGGCATTCATTCAATCTAAAGTGACAGATGCTACTGAAGAAAGTATGACAGAACTTCTCAGTTTCCTCCAATTCAAAATTCTACCTCTCCAGCTGTAAAAAGATAGTAAGGAATAGCAAGAAAAACAAACATAAAAGCTAAGGCTAATTTCTTTCTGGTTACGTATTTATGGAACACTTGCTTTGGAACAAAGGTGATCAACACTCACAGTTTCTATTGTGCTTTCCTTGATGTCCTCAAGTCAGCTGCAGATACCCTCATTAACCAGCTCAGCTCTAGAAACAAGCTGCCAGTTAATTGCTGCTGCACCGACAGCCAGGGAGTTCCGACACATAAGACAGGTCCTACACACACACACACACACTCTGGTGTTTTGGACAGCTGATGCAGTTTTACTTTTGGCAACGGAATACTGCATTTGTAAAAAGAACAGATTTTTGGCTACCTGAACCAATGTTAAGGTAGATAAAGTTTTGACCTTGAACTCCATGGCAGTGTTGACATAAGTATGGGAGTGTGTAGGACCAGCAAACAGGCCAGAGACCCCGGCATCTGAAACAGCACTAGAACCCACAGCTATAATATGGCAGGCAATTAGCATTTACATATTTAAGCCTCAAGACATTCCATCGCTGGTGCATCTCACCAACTAGCAAAACAGGTATTTTGCTCTTAGCCTTAGCTGAGCGGATTTGCTGGATGCAGCCTCTGCCTCTCCGTCACACTACCTGCATGCCTCTGTCATGCCCGTCTAACTGCACTTTCAGTTTGTGAAGCTCTTCGATCTCTCGGTTGTGGCGCTCCGTTTTGTGCCGCACCAAAGAGCGGTAGAAGTGAATGGTGAAGACAACAAAAATCAGACCCACTGGGACCATGATGATGGTGGAGACCAGTGCCGACTGCCAACCCGCGTGGCCGTTGGGCTTCTCGACTTTGGTGGTCTCATTTTTCAGGGAGCCCACAGGCAGAAATTTTATCCAGCTCAGGAGCACGACTTCTGCAAGGAAAAGGAGGATCCCCAAGACGGTGGAGAAGCCCCATGCCAGCTCGATGTAGGGATGCATGCGCTCATGCGGGGACTCACTGATGGAGTTCAGGTTGTGGATGTTGCTCACTGCTTCCACGTTAGGCAGAATGCAGGTGCTGATGAGAAGGGCAAAGAGATGAACTGCCACAAGCACTGTCGTGCAGGCACTGAAAGCAATCAGCAGCATCTGGGGGTACTCGTACCGTACCTCCAGCTGCACCTCCACCATGGCAACCTGGGGGGGAAAGGAGAAAAAAGCTTGTCAACAGCTGCTAGTTGTCCTCTTTTCAAGGCTTTCATCCAGGAAAGCATCTTTATTCAGGAAGAGCACCTAAGGTCAAGTACACACTCAAGTGCTTTTTAGAAGGATCATTTTCTGTTTCCCGTGAAGACGTACGCAAGTCTGCAGCTTGGCCTTTCTGAAGGCTCAGGCGCACGTTTCCACACTGTAGTTTTCTGAAATAACATATCTCTCCTTGCAACCATGAGCCATACGAACTGCATCAAACCAAAACACGCAACAGAAGGAACTCATTAGACAACAAGCGGAGCTCGGAGGCAGCTGACAGTCTGCTAGCCTGCCCGCCCATCACACGTTCTCCTTCCGCTCATCGCTTGCGGCTCCAGTGCTAGAAGTTTCGACTTCAGGCACGTAAAGGAAAGCAAAAGCAAGCAGCTCTTCTGGCCAGCGGCCAGCAAGGTTTCACTACCCCCCATGGGAAGCACGCAAGCTACTTTACAGTTTAAGTTAGTCCGTAGTTAAAATAGCTGCCTTCTATTCTCAGAACATCGTACGTTCGTTTTTATTACAAATATGCCCAGATACAAGTTTATTTATATCCTCAAATTTCTCCCTTGAGAACTCATAACTTACTGATATACTCAGCAGAAGTGGACAGCTACTGGCTTATGGGCGTGCTCAGCAACTCAGATAGGAGTCTGGTTTCTCAAAACAAGAGCTATCATACAGCAAGCCTCTAAAGCTATCTTTTTCTTTAATCAAATAGAGCTTAACAAGCAGAATAAGTGCACGAGAGCAGAGGGCTCTTCTGAGATCAGAACTGGAATCCTAGTACAGGCCTGTTCACTGGTTTAGCACAAGAATTTTTGTAAAATTACGTAACCTACCTGCGAAGTAAAATAGTACTGGGTGGTGGCATCCCTGAAAGGGCAGCAGAAACCTTTTGCTAAGAGAAGCCACAAAACCAGCGGACGAGACTATCAAACATTCCTCTCTAGTAACTCTCCAGCAGCTTGCTTGGATCTGCAGCTGCGCGTCATGGTTTGCACGGATAATAACTTGCCTGGCAGCAGGCAAAACCTGCAGCGATCCCAGGCGACCTGCAGCACAGCTTGCGGGGTGCGTTAAGGAAAGGAGAAGCCGATGCTTGGATGCCCGCCTCAGGGCAGTGCCTCCCAAGGCCATCATGAGAGGGCAAAGTCCGAACAAGCAGCTCAATTCTGGGGGATAGGTGCATTTTGCAGAACAGACTCATGATTATTTTATCCAGACTTCGCATGAGACCACCGCTGAGCAGCCATTTCAGGCTCTGTATAATAATCTGCGCCATTCGCTCCAGCATTACTTGTTAATAATATTATTCAGGCACTGGAAGATTCGGGGTACGCTCATGCTCTCCCAGTTGGTAGCCCTGAAAAGGATTAAAGGGGATGGAAGCAAGTGCCTACGTTGTCACGACTGCTGCCTTACCTGCATTTACTTTGAAACTATCAGCAGCCTGAACGAGGGGATCGCAGTTGAGTCTGAACACATTTAGCAGCAACCAAGATACAACACGTGTGTTTGTGGTGGCAAATGGTCAATCTCTACAAGTCCAGATTTTATACCTACATCAACTGGTTAGGATATTAGAGACACCAAAAATACTGTGACAGCTCTTGGACATTCCCAGCCTTCTGTTCTGATCAGGAACGTGTGGGGTTTTTACCTTATTTTTTTTGTTTGTTTGTTTTCTAAAGGCTTCTGCTTGCAGTTTACAGTAATTCTTGTTGCATAGCGGAGAAAATAATGCAGAATTGGCTTCACCATCTATTGCAAGGTCAATTTAATTAAAACACATTACACACTGCCTTGCCTATGTTCTCTTTGCAGTTCCCCTTATATTGCTTTGAGGAGGAGATCAGACTTATTCTCTGCTGTACTGTTCTGTACAATGAATTTGCATGGTGCTGTGACTGTCAGTCACACCCTATCAGCCAGGAAAAGCTGCAGGTATATTGTTCATTATTGGGTGCTGTAATACCCAGAGACATAGTATTCAGCACGCTGAATAGGAATTGTACCTGCATGTTCAATTTATAGCTTTATATTAAAGCTGAAAGCCTGGCTGATGTCAACATATCAATTTCTACTTGTTATCCGTCGCATGAGCAGCACTTTTCAGCTAATTGGATGTTTCCTCCCAGACTAACCTATTCCCTAGGGCTAGCTTCAGCTGTGCAATGTGATGAATTTTTAACACTGACTGATGGCTCAGTAAGAGGTATTTCAGGGAAAAACATCAACAATCCAGATAGGGCAGCAAGGCAGAAAAACAGTTCATTTAACCTGAACAAGTACTGGGAAGGCGAATGAGCTCTTACTGCTTTACCCTGTACAGACTGTCATGTCATTCCCTGACCGGGATACGAGAAAGAGGACAAGCTGACATAACCCATTTAAAAATCATTAAATATGCTGCTTAGTCTGTAAAACTATTAATATGTCATGTTTGATTCAATTATACTCTTCCATGGTAACAGCCCCCTTTATTTTAACCTCTTCCCAGAAGCCAAGGTGTCCAGAGCTTGACTTTGCAAGGCACTGAGCACTCCGCCGAGCTGCAAACTATTTCAGCATAGGCTTAATTTTAAGCTTGAGAATCACCCTGTTGAACGCCACGCTCACAGGTCTGCTAAAGGACCAAGTACTCAGCACATTTTAGAATTAAACTGCAATTAAATTACATGCAATTATGTTTTTTTTTCAGACCAGTATAGCCCAGACTGTCCACAGCAAAGATGATGCTCATCTTGAGAAATTTAGACCAGGATAGATAGCATCAGGCAAAAGGACGACAAATGGCTTAACATAAACCATGTTACATTCACACAGATGGTTTGGCAGCCTGTAAAAACAATCACTCCAGTAGATCTGTTAGTAGTTGGGTTTTTTTGTGGGTTTTGTTTTTTTTAAATCAAATACATATCCTGTAGCAACTGGACCAGTATTGAGAAGACTGATTAGCAGTAACAGCTCTTATTTCCATCAGGGAAATTATTAAGGAGGTTTCCTAAGCTCCCTCTAAATCTCCTTCATCTGCAGTCTCCCTGGGGCAAACGCCGTAGCCCTACAGCCCACCTCCAACCAGACCTGGCACTGGAAAGGACCCACAGCCTCCTGATCTGCCCAGCTCGGCCAGAAATACCAGAGATAGCATCGACTAACGAGGAAGGTTCGCATTATTCTGCAGCCTGTCCAGAAGGAGCTGGATCAAAGCCACCGCCTGTTGATTAAATATCCATCAGCTCGTAATAATTTTCAGCCAATATGGAACCGGCTTGAATCAAACACACTGACAGGGAAGTAAATAAAGCCAATAGCTAAGCCCTGTACGACTTTTGTTTACATAGTTAAATGCACACAGGGCTTCGGGGAAACTATTTAACTCTAAATAACTCCTCTACTGTCATCAATAGCCAAATAGATGCTCTTATTAGAAAGTAAACATCCGTGTACCAAATACCGGTGTGCCAAATTACCAGCGGAGAAATAACCTGGTACAAATGGGTACCTCAGCTTTCACTGGAAGGTCCAGCATGATCAGCTGGGAAAAAGCTTGCTAATAAAGAGAATTCCTTCCTGCAACAGTTTTTCTTTCTGACAGTTACTGATTTCAAGTGTGCTTATTATGTTAAGCTGGTGATTATAATTAACACTACTTATACCTATGCATTTATTTGACTTGCATTTTAAACAGTTTAAAGAGAATATAAGTCAAATGGTTGATTTTGTGTGTTTGCCAAGGACTTTCAGCAACTTTCTGTTGGGCGAGTTGAGAAGGCATGCTTTGTTTTCAGATACATCATTCAGCTCCGCAGTGTGGGTGGGCTGCAAGCCTCTCCCCCCCAACACCCCCCAGCCGAGTCCCAGTGATGCCAGCGACAGCACACCCCAGCACGGGCACCTGCTCGTGTAACCACGCTGCCTAGATAGATCGCTTCACAACAATAAAGAACATTCATTTAATCATCACGTTAAAGAGAACAGCCACAAATGACGAACACGGAACTCAAGTAACCCAGAGGCACAAAGGGCAAGCACATGAGCGGCTTTTTGGAGTAAGAAAGCTTCTGAGTGAAAGAAATCTATGGGAGAGCACTCAACTTTCTCAAAATGTGGAGGTACCTGCTGGCATCTCAGCACACAAGCGTGGTTACAAGCCAACACATGCAGCGTGAAAAGTTTCTGCGAGCATCACTTGCACGCAGTCAGCGAGCGGAGAGGACTCGCCGAGCGACCAAGCACCCTCTCTCCCCTGCAGCCTGCTCCCACCTAACTCCCCGCTCGCATTTTTCCAACTTCACTTTGGGTGACCAACTTTGTCATCCCAGGCTGTTGCAATGTTACAGGTGATTCACGCTCTGAGGGTTCGGGGTAGAAAAAAGCATCAGAAGAAGCTAAAATGAAACAAGGAAAGCTATCCAGAAAGTTCCCCAGATCAGTGTTCCCCCAAGCTTCTGAGCTGCAGGATGCAACACCTTCACATCACCCCGGCGCTGCCCTCTGCCACGCCACATTCAGCTGACAGACCTCAGAAACAACCAGACCTGCCCATTTCCTGAGCAGAAAACCTCCTCCAAACAGGTTTCAGTTCTCGCTCTCAAGAAGCCAGATGGGAAGGGGAGATGAAGAGGCTCACGCTGACACAGCATGCCCGTGCTTTGCTAACACCACAGCTTGGACAGGTCTAAGCACTGGACCACTGACTGTCTCCGTCTTGTTTATTTGCTGCTCCATGACATGGTTTTGACCTATGCAGCTAGCTTCCAGATAACACCCAAGCGCTGCACGGAGGAAAGCAAGTATCAGGAATTATTCCCAATAGGCAGCACTGACAAAAATATACGGGGTTTGGCTCCCTGCAGGCTACAGAGTCCTCTGACAGCAGGTCCGAGGCTGCAGGGCCTCTTCTCACACCTCAGCGTATAACACGATCTCCCCGATCACGCTATGCAAACTTCGCTCTGGCAGACTGTGACCCAACCTCCACCTTATTTTAAGACACCGTGACCTGAAAAAACACATACAGAAATTAAGATAATGTTCAGGACCACAGCAACCGCAGGGGCCTGGAGGAGCTCCACACCCGAGCGCAACCTTATGCCAAGGCAGCCAGTGATGAATGGCCTCGGGGGCCAGGTCCTGTATCGTTTAGCAACAATTAAAAAAAAAAAAAGAAAAAGTGCTGGCAGAGCATTTAGGATCACTTGCAGGTAGGGGATTAGTCTTTTTAAAGGGCTGACTTGGGCGTGCGTGGGTTGACTGTCAGGCAGCTCACGTATCCGTGCTGCCTTGAGAGAGCCAGTCTCCACCTTTCCAGCAGCAGCCAAGCAGAAGCCCCTAGGCAGACGCCTCCTGCCTCTCCAGAAACCAACAGCGTGTCCTGCTTCTTCACAGGAGGAAAACGCTGATTAACAGATGATTTTAGAGCACCAAAACCTTCACGATCTAGAAAGCGTTACTACAAAGTACACGTACCATTGCAAATCCAGAGAGCAGAGCAGAGGTTCTGCTGGAAGCTTTCAGTTTGGCTCGGCTCAGGTACAATTTTCTCCACGAAAGGGCTTGAACAGAGTGGTGGTTTGATGTGACCAATTCCAGATAGCTGCGCCGCACCCAGTCCCGATAATCCATGCCTTTTGTGCCAGGTTCAGAGCAGCAAGCAGGAGTGGAAGGATCCACCGGAACGTTTAATTCAGCACTCATGATGACAGAAATGCTGAGGGAACAAAACAGTTACGCTCAAAAGGATGTAGCAAGACAGGACAAGCATTGGCTACTGGAAAAGCTATGTTTAAACAAAATTGTCCTCGGTCAGTAGAAAAATGACGGAACAAATACCACCACACTTGCAAGGCACAGAACAGAGAAAGGACCATCCATAATTGCTAAAAATGACCGTGAGAACTAGGAAAGAATACACAAGTAAAACGGGGAACTACTCCAGCAAGAATTCAGCAAGACTGCACAGCATCTGGCTTTTCATTTCAAAGCTGGCATCTCAACGTTCCCTTTTAATTCCTCCTTGCTAATAAAAAGTTTGTTTTACAGAAAGACACTTTGGAAATAGGGCCCCCATCTCAACGTTTTGTTTTAAGCTGACAGTTAATTTCACAGTGTATCACGGATTGGCTCCAAATGCATCTCCTTAGAGTACCAAAGTAATGCCAGTGAGCACGTTCAGGGAGTCACTTTTTGCTCTTCCTTTGGAAACCAGTTTTTTTTTCAGTTAAACCATTGCTCATCATAGCTCAGTTTAGACGGGCACAGTTCTTCCCCAGTAGTCACAGAACTGAATGCTGTGTAGGGTTAACAAATGAACTTCCCAGGCTTCTGCAGTGGGAAGTTAAATTTCCTGAACTGCTCATGCTTCACTTATCAGCCACATCTGACCAAGAATCCTCTTCCCTTGTTTCCACAGGTGGCTCTTAGCATGGGGAAAGGAAAAGACAATTCCAAGGGGAAAAGCGAGCTGCCTTCCAGGTAGTTTCAGCGTCTTCAGATTCAAGAGATTACACTGAAAGATGTAAGAAAGCAACAAGACTGTTTCAGGTGGTGACTGCCACAGCTGTGAGCAGTGCGAGGTCCACACCACCCCCTCCACACACCACACCATAGCCGGGCTGCGGCCGAACAGCTCGGGTGATCTCCATGCCATCCACAGACACACAACAGAATTCGCTAAATGTTTGGAGCAAAAATTTCTCAACTCTGACAAACATCTGAAACTAGCTCACAGGATCCCAGAATGGTCGGGGTTGGAAGGGCCCTCTGGAGCTCCCCCAGTCCCACCCCCTGCCAGAGCAGGGTCACCTCCAGCAGTGGCACAGGACGACGTCCAGGCGGGTTTGGGATGGCTCCAGAGTGGAAGACTCCCCCACCTCTCTGGGCAGCTGTGCCACTGCTCTGCCACCCTCAAAGGAAAGAGGCCCCTCCTCATGTTTAGGTGGAACTTCCTATGCTCAAGTTTGTGCCTGTTACGTCTTGTCCTGTCACTGGGCACCACTGAAAAAAGACTGTTCCCACCCCCCTGGCACCCTCCCTTGAAGTATTTATAAGTATTGATAAGATCCCCCCTCAGCCTTCTTTTCTCCAGACTAAAAAGCCCCAAGTCCCTCAGCCCTTCCTTGTAAAAAAGATGCTTTAACTATCCTCCCAAAGAATGGAAACCATGACTCTCTGGTTTAACCCCACACTCACAACTCCGCCACCGACCACCACGGCGGTGGCAGGTAGCAACCCCAGAGCTGCACCGCATGAGACCCTTCTGCCTGTAAGTACTTTCCAGCTCCCAGGAGGAGGAGATGCATGCCCAGAATCACTCCTGGTGTGGTACTAATTAGTCCCAGCGTCACACCTCAAGGTCACAGGCACCTCGCTGTTCGCTTGAGAGGAGCCCCAGCCCAGCTCGCGTCCCCCCCCGCTCCACCCAGCTCTCCCCGTACACGGGCCACATGGTGACAGCTAATAAACCCGCGTTTGCTGTGAGATTTGAGGAAGTGGTAAAGATAAAAAGGACACCAACTGCCCACAACTCCGAATGCTATTACTAAAAAGGAACAAAGCTGTTCCAGGCACAACAAGAAAGATTAGACTGCAGCAGCAAATAAAGCATTGCTGGTTGTAAGATTGTCTGTCCCTCCTGAGCATGGTGGGCTTTCAGATTCCAGCCCCTTTTGACATAATAAGGATGGCAGCAAGAGCACAAGACTTGTTTTTCTGGGCAGATTTTGACAAGGTCACTATTACAGTCCCTGCAGGACTCCAGGATGGCTCCTGAACTGCTCAGCAGTCTTCAAATTATTAAAAAGAATAACAAACAACCCAAACATAAAGGAACTTTCACACAACAATATAAAACCAGAACAGAATAGCAGGGACAAACCTCACTGCTTGTTCTGCGTTTCCAGAAAAAGGGCAAGAATCACCTATTTTACAGAAGAAGGGGGGGGGGGAGGGGGGGAAATCTCGCCCCCAGCCTCCCGGAAGAATCAGAGCAGAGACATTCTGTGAGCAGCAAAGTTATGGAGCTGTTTCCTGTGACAACATCCTGTGTGGGTTCTGCAACGTATAGTGTGGGGTGAATTTATTAGCGTTGTCTGTAGTCGGGACACTGATGGCCTCTACCCTGCCATTTATTTTCACAAAACGCGTAGGAACTCTGCATGTAGGAAATTTCAACCCCTGGGACAAATTCCATTGAAAAGACAAACGAATTCAGAGGTTACAGTGGGAGAGTAAGAGTACCCAATCACATCTGCTTCTTTCCTTAGAAAAATATGCTAAAAATACCACAAGGATGAATTTTCACTCTGGAGCAGCTCAAGAGATGTTCCCAAATAAGTAAACAACTTTGGAATAGGATCCATAAACACAAACATAGCCCAAACGGGCAGTAACAGGATGGCAGACTCACCTTGCTGGCTACAGACATGGAGAGACTGGGTGGAGGGCTCCAAGGGCTGAAACACAAGACCAAAGAAGCATTTTACATGCATTGTATCTTAAGCAGTTTTACTCTGGAAATACTTTTTGGCCAGTTATCTGCGTCAGGGGAGAGTTATGCTGGAGATTTCATGTTCCTGCCTTGCAACATTAGAGGTTCAGGACACTCGCTCTTACAGAAATAACTATCCTTCAGGGTTTTAACGCACAGGGCTGTTGAGTTTTGGACGGAGGAGACCTTTTCCTCAGCCTAACTGCCAGCGCTGGCCAAGTCTGTCCCAGCTGTGTCTTTACTCACTTCCGTTGCACCACTGATGCATTTGACCCCGCTGCATTTCACACCGCTGAAGACAGAAAGCTCTCTGCAATTGCTACCTCATATCGATTTTGTTAATCTGTCCAGCGCCGTCCTTCGGAGCCGCCAGCGTAGTGGGG
This sequence comes from Pluvialis apricaria, assembly GCA_017639485.1. NCBI lineage: Eukaryota > Metazoa > Chordata > Aves > Charadriiformes > Charadriidae > Pluvialis > Pluvialis apricaria. The sequence continues at coordinate 8,092,999 of CM030024.1, forward strand.
ACAGCCTTTGCCGTGCCTTACATCTCAGCTGCCCCCGAGCAGTTGCAAGCGCACGTGCGGGGATTTCTTCACAGCAGGGAAGGCAGCAGACGCAGCTGGGGCTGAGATATACGGATCCCCCTCCCGCCCCGAACAATCACCTGTAGAGCGCTGCCTCAGCAGCACTGCCGGCTTCTCTGCCTGGCTTTGGGACACCGGCCTCCCCTCGGACCCAGGCTTCCACCCCACGGCCCGAGAGCGATCAGCGTGTTTGTATCAGAGCCTTTCTCCCTTGTACAGGATCGTTCAAAAGCCCGCACACCGTGGCTAAGCCTAACCCCGCGCCCCGTTACCCCCCCCTTCTTCTGCTACTCTGGGCCTCCCAAGCTCAGACCCCCTTTGCTATGGGGAACCCCTTCCCATGTTCTCTTCTGGCTTGGGACACCCCCCCAGCAGCACCCCTGGGATGTCACACCCCCCAGGCAGGGTGTGAACACCCCACAGATGCGATCCCCCCTTACGGCAGCGCACCTCAAACAGGGGTTTCCCTCCTCCTCTCCCCACCACCACAGCCGGGATCCTACTCCCAGGGCACCGCCTGAGCAGGGGATTCCTCCTCCTCCTCCTCCTCCTCCTCCTCCTCCTCCTCCCCATCCACCCAGCACACCCCGGGCAGGATGCCAGCCCCCACAGCGGGGATCTCCCCTCAGACGGGGCACCCCCCTCCAAGATCAGTGTGAGACACCCCCCCCCCCCTCACAGCGAGGATCCTCCCCACCGGAGGCACCCTCAGCCAGGGATTGCTGCCCAGGCGGGATGGGGCCCGCTCCCTCCCCACAGCGGGGATCCAGCAGCGCCCTGGGGCTGAGGCTTCCCCGCAGGGCGGGCGGGAGGTGCCTCCCCTGCATCACCCCCAGCGAGAGGATCCCTTTGTCGCCCTACGATCCCCCCCTCCCACAGCCGGCCCGCCCTCTGCATCCCAAAGGAGCTCCAAAACACCGCCGGGCAGGACGGGACCCCTCCAACACCCCCCACCCCCGGGCAGGGGATTCCCCCCGCCTGGGCGGGATGAGGAACGTACCCCCCCCACCCCGTCCCCCTCGGGCAGGATAAGACCAACCCTCCCCCGCCCCAGCACCCGGGCCAGGGGATGCCTCCACCCGGGGGGGGGGGGGCAGGACGAGCCCCGCTCCTCCGGGCGCAGGCCGGGCAGGAGATGCCCCCATCCACGTAGGATAAGCCCCCCCCCCCCCCCAACCCCGCATCCCAAACACCCCGGTGGGGATGAAAGTACCCCAAAGCACGGGACACCCCCCACAGCCCCCCCGGGGCAGGGCCCCCCCCCCTCGGGGCCGCGGGGGCGGGCCCTGGCTCACCGCGCTGGCTGGCCAGGGGCCGGGCCGGGTCGGGCGCGGCGCCCCGGGAGCGGCCGCCGCCGCCGCCGCCGCCGCCGAGAGCCGGAGCCGCCTCCGCCGCTGCCAAGGCAACGCCGGGCACCCGCCACGTGACCTGCAGGAAACGGGGGGGCGGGCAGTCGCCCCGCCCGCCTCACGTGACCGCCGTCTCATTGGGCCGTGGCGGCGTGGGCGGGGCTATGGGCGGAGCCAGGTGAGGGTGGCTCCGCCCCCTCCCCGCATCCCGCTGTGCAGCGCCGAGCACCGCGGCGTGGGCTGCCCGCCCCCGGGCTGCCCCCGCTGGGAGGAACCGGCGCCTCCGCTCCCCCTGAGGGTGGGGTGGGTGGATTGGGGGGCTTTACTAAACAGAGGAGGGCCATCCCGAGTCGTCCTCAGTGCCACCGGGGCCAGGCAGCCCTTCCAGCAGCAGGCTGGGGTCCTGGGGGCCGGAGCTCCCCGTGCGAAGGTGCATCCGCAGGGAAAAACATCAGGTCTGCGGATCCCTAAATTCACGGTCGGGGTGAAACACCACCACCCCACACCGACATCCCCCTCCCCCCGATAAAAATGTTACTCGGTCTGTGTCAAACCAGGACAGTCTGGCCCTTGGGTCTCTCAGTCTTTCCACAGAGAAGGTATGGGTGCAATGGGGTGTAACTGTGCTTTTATTACAATTATTAATTATACAGCAAAAAGTCGCCACTTACATAAGTCAAAAGGCAGTGCTGACTTCTGCCTGCGCGGAGCTGCAGCATCCTCTGGCTGAAGCAGAGAGAGGGCTCCCTGCGTAAAGGCGGGCTAGGAAGGCAGGCTGCTATCTCCCGCATTCCTCCTCTACTGACTCAGCAGGAAATCCTGTATAAACCCATCAGAAGAGCAAGGATAGGGACAGGCTTATGGGAAAGAGGAGGGAGTTCCTTCCCTGAAAAGGAGATAAAGAAAATGCTGAAAGGCAGCACAAGGCGTCAGCTTTAGGTAATCCCATCTTCCTGATTCACCTCTGCCTGGGGGAGGGAAAAGACAAAGGGAAACAATTCCTAAAAACTTATTAAAGAGACAAATACATTTGTTATCCTGAGTGTGCTTTTCACCTCTGAGATTCCGAATACCTCTGCTCGGTTACAGCACTAACCCTGCTGTCTCTCGGGGTCCCATGCTTGCATGAACACGTGTAGAAATGGAACAGCAGCAAACTTTAGCCCCTGCAGATTAGTCTCCACCACAGAAAGGAAAGGGACTCCTCTAGAAAAGAATCCAGAGCAAGAATTTAACATAAGCAGGTCAAACTCCTTGGCAGTTTAAAGCCTTTATGTTATTACTGCTTTTTTTGGTGGCATATTTGGAATAGGAAGCAATTGTAGAATTGTTCCTCATTTTATTACACATGGGAGCACATCCCTTTTTCTACTCCACAGACGATGTTCTCTGTGTTTTGAGGTCACAGACTACTTGCATTTTGTCTTAACAAAGAAACATCCCTTGAAACGCTCGCTCTGAAGCGCCTTGGTATTCTGGAAGACATAGTACTGACAGGAACAACCACAACAAGGCATAGTATTTTTCAGAATTCATAGCAACACCTACCAAGTACAGCTCCTACTGCTTACACTCAGCCACCCCAGCGAGAAAGACCGTAAGGCAGCTACCACCTTCAGCAACACATCCTCCTTGCTTCTTATGGATTTCACCTACAAACTTAGCATTCCTAGAAAACGTAGCGTATGAATAATTCAGCACGGGTAACAACAGCGTCCTAGGGAGGCAGGATGAGGCCGCACAACCTGAATTCATTTAGTTCACCAAGACCAACTCAAGTCCGTCTTCTTCACAACTGAGAAGCGTGTCCTCATGCGGCAACATCTGCTCTACTTAATGCAAAACACCACTTATTTATTCAGCTCAAAAGCCTGACGAGCTCAGAGGCAGAACAGTCTGTGTTTATTTGTGGGACTCTCACCACTTCTCCAGCCACGAAAGCTAAGAAAAGCCACGTTTTGATGGCTCATCCTACGACACAGACGCATCAATAGGGTTTACCTGTCCTAAGGGCGATTCAAGTGAAGCAATTCTCGTAACTCATCCCTCTCCACAGGGAAAACGCCAACAACTGCAGAACATCCATTCTGCATCTTAAGCACTAGAAAATAAAACACTGTCACAACTTACTCCGAAGCACCTGCCTCTATGGAGACTAAGCAGAAAACAATTCCATGCAGATCTCTAACCTGGGGTGGCGGTGGGGACATGGACCTTGCAGCTCAGAAGTTATTCAGCTCTAAAGTCTTTGGGTATGTACAAGGGAGCTAAACACAACCATGGCTTGCACTTGATCACATCTGCTTCCCCACCGCCACGGTAATACCACTGAGAAGCCATTACATAAAGCCAGCTCAGACAAAATGCAGGATTTCTGGCAGCACTGATCAATAAAGGCTAAATCAAAAAAGGGATTCTCCCTTTGTATTGTTTTTGCTTTAAATAATTTGGCATTAACAAAGGCTTGAGAAGAAGTAGCACCACATTCTGGATGCCGAGGTCCTGGGACAAGCGTGTCTGAAAGATAGCAGGCACTTCTAATTAAAGATACACTGAAAAGACAACAACTTAAGTTACAAATAAAACCATCACTGCATATGCTTTTCATTTAAGCACCAATAAGTAAATATATATACGGACATTATGATTCCTACCAGGGAACCCGAAGTTGAAAGCAGAGAGCTCAAGCAGAGAGAAAGGCAAGTGTCATTACATGAAGCTGAACACAAGCAAAACCATTCTGTTCCAAGCCTTTCTGCCACAGGATTTGGAGGCTTTACAGACATAATCTTTTGGAAAAGATATTGTTCCAATCCAAAAGCAAAAAGTAAATGAAATGCAGCTAACACCTTTTTCCATATTTTTCACGTGCACATCACTTGGTCTTTTTGTCCCTTCCTGCAGGACCTGCATGCACCTCTTTATTTTACTGAAATCCTCCTCAAAAAAAAAAAAAAAAGAAGACAGAACAATCCAACACATCCCCTTTATTCATTTAAAAAACATGGAAGAAAAGTAATAGGGAAAGTTTTAGCAATAAAAAAGGGACCCTGCTTAAAAATCTATAGAACTTGTCTAGCAACATAAACTGATTTCTTTGGGTTAGAGATGACCCCATACAAAACCCCAAATTCAGAACACTCACAGTGCAGGAGAGTCTGGCTACAGACCACTTTTCTACTTCAGGTTAAACTCTTCCCTTAGATTCATGTATCCCACTGCTACCAGCTTCGACATAAGTAGAATACGTAGCCCTCACAGTAATATTTTCCTTAAATGGTAATGGATATGTTTTAGCTTTCAGACAGAAAAACACTCTGGGCCATGTTTGAAAGAACTCTAGGGTCACAGAGACTTATGGCTGACTCTTTAGAGCAAACTTAGAGCAGACTGCATAGCAGTTATACAAGCAATTAAGAAAAAAACCTCTTATTTGGCATTTCTCTATCAATATCTCTCGGGCCTGTGACGTGAAGGTCATTCACCGTTAAGCAGATATAACGTACGCCAATGGGTTCTGCTTGGCTGAGATGAAAGACTTTCATGCTCCTGAATATAAAGCAATGAACAGTGTTTTCAGCTGTCCCTGAAAGGCCTCATCCTCTTCCCATCACAAAACTTGGCTCTTCGGCATCATCCTCCTTCTCTTCCTCCTCCTTGCTATCCTCTTCATCATCCTCGCTGCTGACTTGCTCTTGAGATTGATCAGGTTCTAAAAACACAAACAGGATGAATTGATACCATATTCCCATGTGTCTCCCTTGTTAAGTATTTCACACAAAATTGTCTCAGGTGCTAAGCACACATGTATTAGGTCACGCTAATTAGTATGGATGGATAACATATTCCCATGAGTCTTCCTCGTTAAGTATCTCACAACAAAGTAGTCCCAGATACTAAGGAAACACGTATTGGGTTACATCAATTCTACTGAGCGATGCAGAGCTCAGAATATCAAATTCTCCCTTGGAGAAATATTCCCTTACCTCCAAAGCTACCACTGTGACAAGTCCATCATTAAATAACTCCACCTCCTATGGAATATTATTTCAAACAGAGGTAGTCGAGCGCTGAAGTGACAGATTATCTCATCCCCAATCTCACCTCTGCGTGTCGGCATGAACTTTCAAGTATCACACAGTTCTGTTAAAGAATGCGGGCACTGGGAAGCCACAGGCAAAGCTCAGTATACTTCTACACTTTATTTTATTTTTATTTTTTTTTTACAGAAACCCCTTTACCTTTTGTTTACAGAAACTCCACAAGGTGCCCTGAACTTTTACAGACTGTTTGGTATACTGCAAGTACAGGAACTCGTTAAGATACATGTAAGATTAATGAGGGTCACAGAAAACTCTAGCCTACTAAAAGACCAGAAAATACCGACTAGAAATTAAATAAAGGATAATGAAAATTAGGTATGGCATAAAGTGGGACCTGAATCGAATAGCCATTATTCTGCTCCCAGCAGCTCTTGTACCTTATGGTTTCTCAAGCCAAGTCACACTCATCTCGTACTCTGAGCAGTTACACATAGGATTTAGGATTAGTGGTCTGATGCCACCGCGTGGCGAAGTTCTGTACTTTCATTTTTTATTAGGTGTTTGTATAACAATGCAACTTTAACGGCTGACCTTATTTAGCGCCAACCTTTATTCTTAATGTTTTTACTACAACAAAGGTGAAAGATGGCAACTCGGAGGTTTTCTTTATTCATTCAAAAAAGAAGATAAATGCTTGCCTGCTACACCCAACATTTCAATTAATTTCGAAAAAATTCTCAGATCTCAACCCAGGGCACACAAATGTAAAAAAAGACAAGCCTGTTCTCAGTAGACTAAAGATGGCTATCAGTGGCTCCTATCTCCACTGATTTTATTTTATTTTTAAAACAGAAAATCACAAACTGTAACGAGCTAAGAACTGTTCTAAAGACAGGAGAGTTTGGATTCTGGCTTCCAGAAGATGAGTTACTTGTTCTGAACAAAAACACTCCAGGCCAACAATCGGTACATGGCAGTCCCGTAGCACAGTGCCAGTCCCTCATCCAGCTCTCCTCTCTCCCAGCCACTCCCTAAAGGGATGGGTATTCTGTTTTGCTCACTCAAAGTGAACAAAAGTGTGTTGACTCATACTTAAATTCTCCTCCCAGTCACAATTCATAAATGAGTAGCTTTAAAAAAAAAGACTAAAAAACCAACAGAATGAAAACAAAACACCAAAACCCCCCACTCTACTACATTCACTTGTTGTCACGAGTAAAATTAACCTAATGATTAATTTGTCCTCCCGTGTTTATATGGGAGGCTGGCAATGGTTCAGTTGACACAGATCCAATTTTGAAAAGCAAAGCAGAAATAAGGTGGAACTGTCAGACAAGTCCCTGTTCTAGCAGAATTATCAGGAACCGTTGTAACTTTAGGACTGCAGAGCTAGTGTGCTTATCCACAAAGCAGCGTGCTAATTCACAAAGAACAACTATTTGAAAGACTAAGCTGAAACATACCGAAAGGAAGCAACAACTATTCAAGACTCTGAGCAAACAGTTACACTGACATTGCTGAATGTTAATTTTCAAGACTGCAGGAGAACAGAGGCAGTCAGGTTTTTCGCATTTGTTTCTATGTGAAATAAAATAGTAGCACAGAACAGATGGCACCAAGGTGGCTCAATTTCTTACATGCAAAATCATATCTCAGTTTCTTGCTGTCCAAGCTGTGCATTTTTTCCACCTGTTTTCCCATACGCATTCAAAATATACTTGGAGAAATAACAGCCTTTAACAATATTGCCTTTTTTAGCAGAAGATGTTCTAAATCTGCAGTTTGTCAGGATAGCTGGGGCAAAACATCCACAATCAACAAACTCTGTTTCCAATGTTTGCTGTCCAGAATTTCCCCTAATAAAGGGAAAACATTCACAAACAGCCAAGTTATTTGTAAGATTAAATCTCAACATAGATGGCTTTCAAAGAGGACTTTTGAAACATTAGCTAAAATAACAAGCTTAAGGCTCCTATCCACGCATCGAGAATGCTTGGGGTAGCGGGGTGGAACAAACCCTTCTAGGCTTCAATTAGGGAACAGAACTAAGTCTTGAGAAAACTAAATTTCACTGACCTTTTTCCTGCTTCTTTTGTTCGAGTTTATTTTTCTTAGCTTGCAGTTTCTTCTCTTTTAACTTCTGGCTATAAAGCAAAGAAGAGACTCTTATGCAAATCCAACATTGTAATGCTCCTGCACATTCACACACTGATAAAGGACATATTACAGACATCTTGGAAAAACAGACTTCAACAGAGAAGTTAAATTTGAATTTGGCCTCAACTGAAAATTCAGTGGGAGCAAACTTAGACGCATGATCGACAGAAACTTTTCTATGGTCTTTTCAGCCTAGTGGAAATTTTTTTTTTAAAGCCTTTTTTGACACCACTGCAACCAAAACTATATAGTATGCAAGGATCTCCAAGAACACAGCAGGAACAAAAAATGAAACTGCTCCTACATTTTAGCTACCTAGCCTAATAAACAAAAAGAGAAAATGGTGTCAAAACCCAGACTGCTGGAGCTGAACATTGGAAAAAAAAATTAAGCCATCACCAGTAATACATACTTTTAACTGAAAAAAATAACGCAGTCTGCTTTGACCTTCATCTTTGGCTGTACTTAATCAGTATGTTGGACCCTTGGAGTAAAATTAGGGCTAAGAGGGCATTGCAGTTTGTATGACCCAGTTCTATTTGCCTAGCAAAAGTAACCAGGCAGTCTAACGGCAGACACAGGGCAGAGCAATCTGGGATTCATCTTCCTCTCTCAACACCATAAACAGAGCAGCAAATACTATACCTGTTAGGTCAGGACAGAAGAGAAAGGGTGATGAGGGAAGTCAGAGGGGCTCCTACAGGGCAAAGCTGCTTGGGACCTACACCATTAGACTATACAAGGGGGACAAGGAGGCGTTGGAGTGATTAGGCAGCATTTGCTGTTTGAACAGTTGTTCTCCATCTCAGCCAGGGAAAAGGCAGCAGGCCAGATCTGACGTGCTGGCCATCTGTTGGACCACACTAAATTAAAGTAAGACGGCAACAGTGGTTGTGTTGTGCACTTTTGTGCTAATATGCCAGTGAGTCACTATGCACAGGCCTTTCAGCAGCAACTCTCAGCTACGAGACGCAAACCCTCATTCTCAAAGAAGCAAGAGAGGCTGCTCAGGGTCAGATCCCCTGAAAGAGCTGAGCCATCATACCCTGCTATTGCTGGAAGGTATGGCGGACACAGATTGTGGAATTTAAATTCTTTTATCAGTGCATTACAATGCTCAGGCTATTTCTTGAGAGAATCAATTTGGTAAATGATTCACTTTGTCTAAAACTTAAGTGAAGGACGGATTTAATATTTTTTAATTTTTCCATCTAACTTACCAGACCTGCCAGACATTTCAATGTGGTAGGTAAAAGCGGCTACTGATTTTAACAATACTGCACCCGTCAGTGGCCTTTTCAGTATTCACAGACTGAATTGGACTAGTCACACTGACAGCGTATGCAGGACAGCATTAGGTGCCACCACGCTCTGCTAGTCCAAATCAATACGTGTACCCATTAAGCAGTACCCATTTTGGCACTTAAGCTGCTTGGTGTCAGCTGTTTCAGGTATTTATTTAAGCCAGATGTAAATATAAGCCTTTCCTGACATTGTAATAAAAAATATGCAGTAAGACATGTTGCAGTCAACACCACCGTGTCAGCAAAAACTGCTCAACCAGTAAAAGTTATCCTGCTAGCAATGGCACGGAAAATAAACCGTGCCAGCAAAGCCTGTCAAGTTTACAGCCACCTTTAGAAACCAAACAATGACATTAACAAAATTAATTTCCACAGCCAGACTTCTCAGCTGATAGATGTAGACACAGAATGATAGCATTTATCCAAAGCATGCAGCTACAGATGAGGCACAGGGCATGAGGGTTTCCACGTCAAGCCTCCTGGGAACAATCTGCCCTTACCGCTTCCTTCTGCGTTTTGCTGTTTGTTCTTCTGCAATCATCTTATTCCTCTCCAGTTTCTTCTGGAATTCCTCATCTAGTCTTTGCTGTAATTGATCACATGTCATACTTTGGTCACAATCTAAATTAAAATACTTCTTTTCAAAGCCATGTCCTTTTAGGGAGAAGTCTTTTAGCAAAATACAGAAGGGAGCTTTGCCAGATTTTGTCTGGCTACTTCTTTATACAAAAGCCATATTCCTAGCGATGACCTCTGTACAGACAGCATTTTTAACCTGCAGCCTGAGCCAAACAGTGAAGTCTTTAAAGGGAGGAATCCTCACCAAAACAGATGAGGGAGGTTTGGCTTCTGCCCTAAAGAATGTTTCAGTAAAAGCAAGAGAACAATTCGAGACACAAAGATTAACATATGTATCAAAGGACTCATCTTGGCCAGGAGAGAGTATAACAATAATGCTCTCTGAAAGAGGTGCTATTCTACTCGACCAAGACTTAAAAGAGAGCTATCTGGACTGTGCACAGGCACTTGCTTTGATTCTGTCTGTGCAAGACAGTGGCATTAAGGATTTGCAGTTTTTTAAGCATTTTCAATCCAACCTGAGAACACAAATGTTCACGTGCAGTCTTACTGTGTGCTGGGACCCCAGGGAACAGAGAAGATGGAGCATGTCTGACACAAAGCACCAAATGTTTCAATACTGACAAAGACACCACATATCACTACATTTTTCCTCTGATAAGGCGTGGTTTGGAACTGAATTATTTGTACATGACTTTAAAAGAAAAAAGGATTTGCAATGAACATCAAATAGTCATGGGGGCGGAGGGGGTGGGTTATAAAGAGTCTTGCTGACCTTCTCCGCCATGGCATCCATGAAATCTTGCCTCTGGTACTCTCGCCGACGAAGATGCCGGTACACATGAAACTCCCCACTCCCAGCTCCAGCACTGGAACCTACAATAAAGAAGAGTTAGTCTGCTAGAAAATAATATTTACTAGATGCTCACAAATGACTACAGCTAGATGCTAAGGGACATGACACACGGAAGGGCACCGTAAGATGAAAATCTACTAACAACACGCAGAGTGTGTCACCCTTTTATATAAGCTCAAATCACTCACGATCAAGCCAAAGCAAGTTGCAAAACCATACACTTATGCTTCATTGCAGTTTCTACCAGTCAGTTACTCCCCTGGAGAGAATCCACTCTTAGTTGGACATTGAGGCAGTAAAAGAACTAGCGATCAAACGCATACCCCATTCTTTTATACGCAGAGGTGAGCTCAAACATCCTACTGAGGCTGCTTCTCACTCATTTTCAGCATCTCATACAAAAAAATAAAGGTCAACAGAAAGGTGATAAATCCCATCATATTATACTTTCCCATGCAAGACATATACCACTGACAGTTTTTGACTGTTTCTTCATAAATGAAATCCCTATAGCTCTCTCTTTCTGGCATCAGTCTGCATGTTGAAATCTCACAGGAGCTTTCAACAATGCAATCCATTCTCTTCCTCTGTCTCCTGAGCCGTTTCTCAATGCAAAGCACACAAATGCATGCCTCAAATACGACACCTAGTAATTAAAACATGGCAGCTGGGACTGCAACAGGGGTGCTCTTGATACCAAGAAAATCCCAGCACGTCAGGTGCTCCCAGAAAAACAAGACAGTTCAACTCAAGCACACAGCAAAGCTATTTGAAAAAGCCACCAGGGAATTAAAATAAGCAGAACAGTTTATTCCGAAGTGTATAAAAGCTTTAGTCCAAGATCAATTATTCTGAAATAACAAGTCAGCCTCTAGGAAGGATCATTAATAAGGATGAAGGTCTCAAAGAAAGACAGAACTTCTACATGCAGATACAATTTATACCACAACTATTAAATTTAACCCCTGCAGGTAAAAGTAAAGTGTAAGCAGAATACTTGCATCGGGTTTCCTGCACAGCTGCCAGCTCCCTACCTGAGCACATACAATTATATCCACTGCACGTGTCTGCTTCTCACTACCTGAGATTCAGACTTAAAGCAGCCAAAAGAGGGACTTCATAATTCTGAGCTTCCAGAGCACTCTCAGATCCACGGAAAGGACAGATTTACTTATCATCATTTACTTGTCATCACCAGAGCAGCAGCTTATTTCACTGCACGCAGCCCACGTGCTGGAGCGCCACAGGCATTGTTCACTTTGCATTCTGACAACAAGCAGAAAAGTAGAACCCAGGAACCAAATAAAAGTTTGAAAAGCAGCTCTTGAAGCACATTTCATACCTCTTTTCTCCAGCAAAATGAGCAACAACAGAAAACTGTCTCTGGTGTTTTCTGTTAAGCACTTTTCTAAGTTTAATGTAGCTGACCCTACAGTTATCTGAAGAATAGTATCTTTACCCATGACATCTCTAACAAACTCCGGGGGAGGTCTTGGTGCCCATTCATTCAGTTTTTCAGGAATTGGTACAGTCTTTTCCTGCAAGAACAAACCAACCAGTCATCAGTATCTTCTAGAAGCAAAGTCTGCAATTTTAACACACTGTTGAAAGGTGGTATATGTCTGACAACAGCCTCTTCCATCAGCTGACAGATCTCAGAAGGAACACAGCTATAGCAATTTCTTCATGCATAGGGATCAGGAGCAGGCAGAAAACAAGAATCGGGAGGTATTATCTCTTTCCCTCACATTCAGTCCTGCAGGTCAACAAACCCCAGGAGGATTAGGAGTGTCTGTGCTTCTTTTCAGTATGGAAACTAGAAGGAAGCAAGTCAGCACCTCCAAGCACTCGCAGAAACTGAGTATACTCTCACTACCAGTGGTCTGGGAAGAGACGAAAGACATTTGTGCACCTTCCATGCCAGATCTACAGAGGACAGGGAAGAGCAGGGAAGGGAGAACACATGGTGCAAGGTCAGAGGAAGAACACGGACGTCTCAGCCTCCTCCAGCACACACACAGAGGGAGGGTGAGAGTCTCCACCTGGCAAATGCCTCCTCCTCAGGACAAAGATCAAAACACCCAGTTAGAGGAATCAGGGTCATGCTCCCCCCCCCCCCCCAGTTAAAAGCAGCAGGCAGAGGAACGACCAGCTGGCAGAGCACTGAGGGGACACTCCTCCCCCCGGGATGGGTCTCTCTCCTCAGGGCACCCTGGGGGGAAGATGGATCCCTCTCCCCTCACGGACCCGGGGAGTGGGGGGGCGGGAGGGGGGGGTGGTGGTGGTGGTATCGGTCTGTCTCCCCTCACGGAACCGGGAAGGAGGAAGGGGGGGTCGATCCCTCTCCCCTCACGAAACCGGGGAGGAGTAAGCGGGGTTCATTCCGTCTCCTCTCACAGAACCGGGGAGGAGGAAGGAGGGGGAGGGGGCGGTTCCTCTCCCCTCACGGACCCCGGGAAGGGGAAGGCGGGGTGGGGGGCGTTGTCGGTCTATCTCCCCTCATGGAACCGAGGAGGAGGAAGCGGGGGTCGTTCCGTCTCCCCTCACAGAACAGGAGAGGGGGAAGGCAGGGTGGGGGGGATCGGTCCCTCTCCCCTCACGGACCCCGGGGAAGTGGCGGTATCGGGGTCTCCCTCTCCCCCTCACGGACCCGCCTCCCCGGGAAGGGGCAGAGGCCCGGCGGGTGCCCTCACCGGGTTCCTCATGAGCCGCTCGAGGCGGAGGCGCTGCTCCTCGGCGGCGCTCCGCGGGATGACGAGCGGCTGCGGCTCCTTGCGGGGCCGGGGCGGCCGCGGGGCCGAGGGCGCCGCCATGTTCCTGCCGCCTCCGCGCCCCGCCCCGACGGCGACGTCACGCCGCGCGACGCGCCTCGGCCTGCGGGGCCGCCGCCGCCTGTCATGGCGGGGGGGGGGGGGGGGGGGGGGGGGCCGGTCTGCGGCGGGTGGGAGCATACCCGGTGTGAAAAGGGAACCCCGGCGGGGAAACGGGCGTCTGGCGGCCCCGCCAGGCCTCTGGGGCCAGCGGGAGAAAGCAGGCAGCGGCCGAGGGTGGCTGCGGGCCCTGGCGCGGCTTTGCTGGCGGCTGAAGGTGCCTCTCCCCGGTGCCAGCCGAGGCTGTGGGGCCCGCTTCCCCCGAACGCTGCGTTTCACAGAATCACAGAATGGTTTGGGTTGGAAGTGACCTTAAAGATCATCTAGTCCAACCCTCCTGCCATGGGCAGAGACATCTTTCACTACAGCAGGTTGCTCCAAGCCCCATCCAGCCTGGCCTTGAACGCTTCCAGGGATGGGGCATCCACAGTGTCTCTGGGCGACCTGGGCCAGTGCCTCACAACCCTCACAGTAAAAAATATTTTTACTATACCCGAACTACATCTACTCACTTTCAGTTTAAAACCGTTGCCCCTTGTCCTGTCACTACAGGCCCAGGCAAAAAGTCAGTCTCCATGTTTCTTATAAGCCCCCTTTGTATATTAAAAGGCCACAACAAGGGGTCTCCCTTTGCGGGAGATCTGATTTCCCCCCCAAGCACGTTCTCTGGGCTGCAGTGAGTGCAGCCGGTCCCCCATGGGACCTCGTAGCAAGGCAGGCCTGGTGAGGGGTGTGGAGCACACGTCTGATGAGGAGCAGCTGAGGGAACTGGGGGTGTTCAGTCTGGAGAAGAGGAGGCTGAGGGGAGACCTTATCGCTCTCCACAGCTCCCTGAAAGGAGGGGGTAGCGAGAGGGGGTCGGTCTCTGCTCCCAAGTAACAGGCAATAGGACAAGAGAAAATGGCTTCAAGTTGCACCAGGGGAGGTTTACATTGGATATGAGGAAAAAATTCTTCACCGAAAGGGTTATCAAACACTGGAACAGGCTGCCCAGGGAAGTCGCCATCCCTGGAGGTATTTAAAAGATGGGTAGAGGAGGTGCTGAGGGACATGGTTTAGTGGTGGTTTAGTGTTAGGTTGATGGTTGGACTCAACGATCTGAAAGGTCCCTTCCAACCAAGACGATTCTATGATCTGCCATGCTCTGGCCAGGCTCCGGCCTGAGCCCTGACAGCAGAGCTCCGAGGAGGGTGAAAATTCAGTGCATTTCACACTGGCACCCTCAGCCCTGCCAAATCCCTTCCCCGTGACGGTGTAAGCGATACGGGACTTCCTAGTGCCTCCCCGGCAGGCTGCCTGCACCATCTGTTCGTGTCACTTCGGTAATTAAGCAGTGCTGCCTGCGCTGCCCGCAGGCTTTGTCCGCTGACAGTGATGAATGGCAGCGTGATTCCCCACGGCGCGGCCTTGCCGGGCGCTGGCGAGGCAGGCAGGTAGTAGGGGGGGGATGCTGTGCTGTCTGCATTCATATTCACTCCTGGCTTTGCAGGAATGGTGTGTGGACCAGCTGAGGGCTCGTAAGCCCAGACCCACACTTTTGTGATGGGGACGGAGGGAGCTGGCTGCCATACAGGCTTCCTCTGCAAGCCAAATTTCTTGACAAGCCACGGTGGCCTTACAGAAATGGCATGGCATGTGCTCAGGCTGTGCGTGCGTCAGAGAATTAGCTAGTAAAGGTCAGCTGCAATGGAAGAGGGGTATAAGCCTTTGTGTAGTTTATGGAGATAAGCTGGAGCGGTGAAGTTGGGCTCTGTGTTTCAGACAGCTTCGTGCTGTGCATGTGGAGAGGGTGACAGAAAAGGGAACAGAGAGGTTGGGAATGGCTCCTTTTGAGATTTATGGGTCATTTGTATGACCTGAATTTATTAAGCCCCCATACTCTTCCCCCTTCCATGAAGAAAATCAGAGCTGATCCTCAGGTTGAGCCCTATGTTTACAAAAGACTTTTCAACCTCTACTGAGGTTGCTATGGAAATGGTGCTAGTTTATGCCTCGTGTTTGTCTTACCAACCTGATTTGTAAAAGAATGGTGTGAATTTAGTGTTGGCTGCGTTCCCAGCTGGCCGCACTGGCCTTGGAAGGCATCCTTGCAGTCACAGCCCTGGCTGGAGCAAGGCAAACAGCTTCCCCCATGCTGTTTCCCAGCTCATGAGCTCCTGTGCCTGCAGGTCTCCCAGCCTTGGGTCCTATTCAGCCCACCAGGACAGAAACCAGACAGTGCCAGCCTGCACTCAGCCCTTACCAGAGAGACACCAGCTCCATTTGCAGAGGCTGGGGCAAGTACATGCCCCCATTCCCTCTCAGTCACTGCAGAATGTTTTAGAAGCAGAGTTGCTGCAATTCGATTGAGGTTCCTCTTCCCTCTGCTCTGCTGAGCCCTGAGCACAACACAGGCCAGTTTAGCTCACTAGCCTGTAAGGTGTCACCCTGTTTCTTCCTCCTTGCTGCCATGGCCACCTCTCCAAAACACAGCTTCCAAAAGCAGGGGTGTGAGTCATGAGCTGTCAGGTCTCAGAGCTCTCATGCCAGTTCCCACGAGAGGAAAGCAGACTGGCAGCCATGCCCGCAGACATTGCAACAGCCCGAGGGCTGCGGGGAGCAGCTGGGCAGCTCAGTGCTCTTGCCCGAAGTGAAGCATGGCTTGTGCCAGCAACGACTCACAGCCCTGAGAAACAGCAGGCAGTTGCCTGTCATCCAGCAGAGCCCATGCAAACAGCGTGGGGAAAGAGACCTAGGAGCATCTCGCTCTCAAACTACATGCCTAGGGAATTAGTGCAGACTCTTGATGCGTGCGTTACTTTTAAGATATATTTGGGGAGAGGGGACAAGACTATTACCTGGGTCATAAAAAAAATAGGAAGTATTTCATTATGCCATTAAAAAATACAAAGCCCACAAAATCAAGAGTGCTGGGCTGGGATCTGGATAGAACTGGGCTTACTAGGGACAGGGGATTTGCATTAGAACAGGGAAGTGTTTTCATAGTTCAGTGCAAACCAAACACAAAATTCAGCTCCCTGAGCTGTATCAAAGCAGCTCCTTTGTGTTGCAGAGCAAAGGCATTCTGAGGGGTTTTCCTACCAAACGGATCCTTCTGGAAGCACCATAAGCTTTTGCTGAGAAAGACCCTGCATGTCAGGCGGGCAGGAGCAGCCACAGACAGCTCAAACACCCGTGTGAAACGTGGGAGGCTGTGCTGCTGAAATCCCTTCACATTTTTGCCCTCTTCATAGTATCTGCCAGGGTGCAGCTCAGCACCAGCATCCCCGCAGACCAGTCCTGCTCCGTCCCCCGGCAGAGGACATCGCTGGCACACAGTCCAGCCCAGCCCATGCGCCGAGGCTGCTTTTCCCTTGTTTCGCTACTAGATCTCTGCGTTTGATGCAAAGGGCTGTTGCATCCTGCCCCTGCCCTCCCAGGAACACTGTGAAATGAAAGGAAAGCGTGTTTTCCAGCAAGACTAATGCTGTAATTAGTCAATTTGCTAATACACTGAGGTGTGAATGGCTTACGGTGAGGCAGGAGGAGCAGCTGTCCCACAGGCACAGCCCTCAGTGCCTGCCTTGCGGGCAACGGAAGGAGTTGTCCATACGGAGGGGCTGTCACCTCCTCAGCTGCCCAGCTCCTGATGGATGAGCTCTCCAGGACCGGTGAAAAGGCTGTGGAGACTTTTGGAGAGAGAATGTTTTTGTGAATGGATCATGACACAACCATGGCCTGACAGCAGAGCTGAGCAGCTCCCTCCACCTCCCCGCAAAAGCCATGTGTTAGCTGTGTCTGGAAGCCGTGTCTGTCACGCTGCTTAGCTGTGACAGTACAGTCTGGGACAACGTACCAGTTTTCCCGGGGGATCCTCAGCAGAAGAGAGCACACTAGAAAGACGTACAACAGCAGAGTGTGAGGCACTGCCTCCCAGGAGAGACGAAGGCATAGGAGGGGGGGATGACACACTATGGGGAACCTCGGCTGCTAGGAGATGCTAGCACAAGCCTTTGGCAAGGGAGGTCCATCTTCACTCCCCAGGGCTGCCAATTCACTATTATCTGCTCTGCTTCAGGGATGGAGGCGTTCCGACTTGCACCAGTGACGAACCAGACAAAGAAAATAACAGACTGGGAGGAGAGGAAACCCTGCCTTGTGCAGCCTGGACCCATCCTCCACCTCTGTCTGCTCAACAGTGAGAAAAATACCCCTCTCTTCCATCCTCAGTGCACTCCATCAGGCAGAGGCAGTCTGAGCCCAGCCCCAACCACCTAAAGATAGCATCGAGGTCTACACACATGCGACATGACAGCATCCTCCCTCACTTTTTTTTTTTGTTTTTTTTTTTTTGTGTGTGTGTAGTAAATCCAGCAAAACCCCAAGCTCATGCTCATGTGCTGTCCTTTTCGCAAGTGATTTTATTTTAAAACTGGAACTCGAGTTCTCCATTTGTGTAACAAGTCCCTTTTTTTTTTTTTAAATAAAATTAATTTATTCTACAGAACAGTAAACTCTTCCAGACTCTTCCCTATTTACAAATTAACATTTTTGCTTGCAGTTCATCGCTTCCCCCTCCTTTTCATATCCCGTGACACACAAGGTGAAAAAATCAGCCAACATTTGAAGGTCTGTAAGGCAGTGCTCCCATCCAAAACCACCTGGCCCGTTGGGACCTCGGTGAAGAACAAGAGTGATGATGTCTGTGCCGCATCCAGAGGTCCCCCCTCATTCACCATGTGTGTGAAGAAAGCAGGTCCATGTTAAACCCATCAGCCAAGAGTGTCTGGCCTCTCCCTGCTGCATGGGCTCCTCCGAGCTGGGTTTTAGCTGTGCTGAGGAAGGAGAAATACCCCCACCAGAGCGAACTGCTCCTGCAGCCCTCTGAAGGGCCATGCGTCTGGGGAGCGAACTGCTCCTGCTGCCCTCTGAAGGGCCATGCGTCTGGGGAGAAGGTGGCATTTGCTGCAGGAATGAGATCCACCAGCCCTTGTCTCACACACCCGTGGGCCAGAAAGGCAACTCACATCGCAGGAGGAGGCAAGAAGCCTTGGAGACACCTTCCCTACCCTCTTGAAGTGGGAGAGACAAGTGACTCCAGCGCTGGGGACATGCTTTGCTAGCTCAGGAAAGAAGGCACCTAAAAAAACATAAATTTGACCCAACCCAAATCTCCAGGCAAATCCAAGGGGTTTTGAGCTAGGTTGTGGCTTGGCTCATACCTCTCTTTGCATGAAGTGGTAACTTCTAGCTGGGTACAGTGGGGTCTACTCTACCTGGAGACCTATCCAGATGCTTCAAAGCTACCTTGCTCAGGTCCTGCTAGCACTGTCACCCAGGCCTGGCAGCCACACGAGGAGCCAGAAGTCCTGGTGATGGGGAAGACAAGCTGTGTGAGGCAAACCAAGAGAGACATGCAAGCAAAGCTGCTCTTTCGGAGGCTCTCCCACCCCACGCGAGGCACACAATCCCAGTAAGCGACCTGGCCTGGAAAACCACCCCAAGGGCTTCAGTGACCAGGAGGAAAAACATCAACAACATAGCGTATACCTGGCCACAGCAGGCGTCTGCTCTACACTCTTTTCCAGGGCTCGCCTCTATCAGGGGACCTCCTTTTTCTGCTCTAGATGCATGTGGCTGCACCGGTCTATCAGAAAGCCACCAAGAAGCAGTGACCACTGCAGTGCCTGGTCCCTCCTGGCAGCAGTGCTGCTACAGCTGTCGCTGGCAGGTTTTTACATCTGCCGGGGAGGGACTTCAGCCATGGGCAAGGGTAATCCTGCCTGTTGCTGCAGTCAGCCTGGCCTGGCCCCTCCATGTCGGCTGCCTGTTCACCCACCTTGCAGCAGCCTCATTCCTTTTGCTCTTCCTGGGCATTTCTAGTTCTCTAAGGGGAAAAAAAAATAATTAATCTTCGGTAGCATCTAGTGAAGATGTGTAGTGTTTTCATCCCTGGGAGCCCAGCCAAGCTCCTGCAGGGCAAGGCTGCCCGTCACCTCCGGACACAGCCCCTGGTCTCTGTCTGATCCCCCCTGAGACATCCCGAATGACTAACAACTGATGCAAAGCGGGGGTGTTGTCATATTTTTCAAGGGTTGCCTTGAGCAATGGAGAATATTGCCTAGCTGCGGTAGAGAGAAGGCAGAAGGCTGGGCTGATGCCCTTGCAGAGAGCTTAGGTTTTGAAAAAGCAAGGAAGAGAGGGAGGAAGAAAGGGGTTATCCAGGGACTCTCCATCGGTACAGCAAAGAGAAAAAGGACAAAGGAACAGAAAATGGCAGGACAGCAAGAAAAACCTTCCTCGAATGCGATTCATTACGCTTTGGGAAAAAAACCTTCTGGCAGAGGGTGGGAAACGCATGCCCCAGAGGGAGTCTGGATGCCAACCTCAATAAACCCTCACGCCTCTGGAGGGCTGCCCTCTCGGGCACGTGGATCCGCATGTGCGAGAAAAGCCTCCATGTGGGGATCTGCCACTTCCATGGCCATCCCAAAACACCAGAGCCCCTTGGCACCTGGTGTGCGGGGCAATGGTGCCAGAATGGATGTTGGCCATGCTGGGCTCTCACCCCAGAGGGAATGTGCCGAGGTGCTTTGGCTGGAGGATGGAGCCCGTCACAGCTTCGTGCTGCCATCCCAAGAGGGGCATTCCCCACGGAGGAGACGCAGGGAGCCTGGCTCGGCCCCGGGAGAGCTCTTGGTCCGAAGGGAAAGGGAAGAGGCTGCAAGCTCCAAAATGGCACTGATGCTTTCAGCCTCCCAAACCCCCAGCGCTGCCCCAACCTTGGGACTGGTGCCGGGCCCAGCCGGGACATCGCCTGCTGCTCACACAGCTCCCAAAAGTGACAGAGAGCAAGAGGGACATCCCGGCTGGGATGCTGGTGGTGGCAGGAGGAGGTGGTGAGGCTGGTGCAGCGGTGAGGGGCACTGGTGCCCCACATCCCCCAACCATCCCAGCCCCAGGTCATGTGGGGCTCAGTAGAAGGAGTATTGGTTTTCCACCGCCCGGGTCCGGCTCCGGGCACCGTCAGCCTCGTGGTAGTCCTCGGCACTGGCAGCGGGAGGCTCTGGCCGGCGCTCGGTGCTGTCGCTGCGGCTCCGGGGGCCCAGGGCACCCTCTAGGCGGTGGTAGGGTGCAGGAACGGTGCCAGCGGGGGCCATGGCCACCCCCTCAGTGGGTGGTGGGGCTGGCAGGGTGGTGGGTGCTGTGCTGCAGAAGTAGTGCGGAGGCGGCAGGTCGACCCGGCAGCCTGGTGGCTGCGATGCAAGGGCTGGTGGGGGGCCGGCATCTGCAAGGGAGACAGGAGCTTGACCCCTCCAATGCTGCCTGGGGGCTCGGCCTCCCCTCTCCCTCGCTGGCACCATCCCACACACACCCTCTCCCTTGCTCGCCCTCTCCATCTTTGACCCTGTCCTTCCCCAGCCCTCCTTGCCCACCCTCTCCCAGCACAGCAGGATGCTCTGAGTCCTGCAGACCCCTCTGCTCCTCTTCTGCCCGCGCCAGGGAATGGACACCCAGAGCCAGAGGACACCACAGGTCACGCTGGCACAGCCCTGCTGCTACGTGGTCCTCCCTGCCCACCTTCAGTGGGATAATGCCCACCTTGGGGCATCATCTCCAGAGCCACGCACACCAGCACGGGCACAGCTTTAGGGAGAGGAGCATCCTCCATCCTGGATTCCCATCCCAGGGATCAATCCCTTTTAGGTTCATGCAAGATCCCAACCCAACCACCAATCCAACCCTCCACATGCAGCCGTGCCCCTGCCCGGCCCCGGCACCTACCAGGCAGTGGGCTCTGGGCCACGACGTAGCTGCGGAGGGTGATGTCGGCTGCGCCGCCGGACTCGAGGGGGATGGGGTGCGTGTGGAAGTGGCGCAGCATGTCGAAGATGGTCTGGAACCAGAGGTGCTGCACGTGGCACTGCCCGCTCTCATTCAGCGACAGGCGGAGGTGCTGCAGGGGCAGGGGGCCAGCGGGTGAGCTGGGGATTGCAAGGGTGAGATTCACCCTCGCAATCAGCACATGGAGCCACCATCAGCCAGGGAAGGTTTGCTTGTAACACACAGGACTTATTTTTTTTCTTTCCCCTGCCTGGCTGGGAGGGTCTCCTGCAAAACCCCACTCTTCCCAGGAGAAGTTTGTCCCCTCCTGGTGATGAAAACCGTAGAGAAGCAGCCAGAGAAGGGTGGCTGGGTGCAGCCGGGGGGGCTGCAGTTCCAATCCTGGTGACACAGACAGCCTAGGGAAGCCCCCAGCCCATCTGCGATACTTCTTGCGGGACAGGCAACGAGCCCAGGCAGTTATATCTCAACCCCTCGCAGTGTGTGCCCTCTGGTAGAAAAGGGACCCAGCAGAAAACTACACGAGTTGGTTTTTTTTATAGTGCATCCGTTGTACTTCAGGACAGGGAGCAGACAAGAAGGCGGCAGGGGATGATGTGCCAGGCTATGCTGGGCTCCCGTTGGGTATTTAACCTTATGCCCGCGTAGCAAGCACTGATCCAGCTGTGCAAGCGCTGACGGGGCTGGGCAGGGTGCAGAGGGCTCTTGGGGGACAAGGGCAGGCGGTGCTGAGGGATGCCCTGCCGGGGTGCAGCTCCCCGCAGAGCTGCCATGTTTGGGGTCACCGCATGGCACCCGCTTGCTCGCAGAGCCCCAGCAGGAGCTGGGAAGGAGCCCGGGGTGCTGGGCAGGGCTGGCACTAACAGTCAGGGAGACACGGAGGACACGCACCTTCGCTTTCCCCTGGAAGTTGAAGGTCAGCACATACTCCCCTGGCCGTGTTTCGCTCTGCCGGATGACGAACAAGCCGTGGCTCCGGGCACCCCCGAAGAGCACCAGCTGAGCCGCCTTGATCCGCGAGAGAGTCCCGTGGAACCAGGGGAAGTCGGACAGGTTGATCTCCGCCTCCGCCTCGTTGTCCTCCCCTGGCCGCAGGGACAGAAAGGTTTTTAGGGAGCACCCAGACCCTCTCCCGCCCCTTCCTCCTCTCCCTCCATGCACCCCAAGAGTGAGGCGCTGGGGCCGCATCCTGCATCCCGGTACCTGCGAGATGCCCACTGGCAGCAGGGGAAGACTCCAGCGTCTGCAGGAAGCTCTCCAGCGGGACGTGGGTGAGGAGCTCCCCCAGGGAGTCCCTGCCCCGGCCGTGGGGCACGGGGACGGCAGTGGCCGTGGCGGTGTTGTGAGCGCTGGGCAGGGCACATCTGTCTGGTGGCCTGGGCACATCTGGAAGGGAATTTGCAGAGGGATGGGCTCACGGTTCGGCATCACCAGACATGGCCAGGGGTGTTCCTGCTCTGAAAGCAGCCCCGTTGGAGCACCCCTGGCTCTCGGAGACATCTCAAGGTGAGGTTACGGCTCTAGCTGCAGCTCAGGGGAGACTCCCTTTCAGCCTGTACTGGGTTTCCTTCCCCTGGTGTGACTGGGATGGGCAGCACAGACGTGTCTTGGCTGGGCATAAAGATGAGATGGGGCTGTGCAGGTGGAGGCTGCTCAGTGGGACCCAGAAACCCCACTGCCTGTAGACGGGGACTTGATTTTCTGCATGTACCAGGACGTACAGGGGCAATGGCAATGTCTTCAACAGGGGTGGGCCACCTCCCCAGCGGTGGGGGCAAGTGTGAGGAAGGGGAAGGCAATGGACAGAGGAAGATCCATCCCCACAGCACCTGCTTCAGGCTCCTTCACTTTATCCGTGGCAGGATCTGCCCCTCTCCAAACCAGAGCTGGCACCCAGAGATGCCCACCCTCCCCGGCGGGTGTTTTTCCCCAGACGTTGGTCCTTACCGTCAGCCAGGAACTCGCAGCTGCAGGAGGACACCCTGCCCGGCAGACAGGCTCCCTGCGCGCAGGACGCCAGCTCGATGTCGTCCCCGCTGTCCCTGGGGGGAGAGCGGACGGTCACGCGCCAGCTGCCACGCTGCAGAGACGCACACGCGTGGCACCTCTGCTCACAGGCACACGATGGGGACTCGACCAAATGAAACTCCAGCTGTGATCCGGGAGCACATCCCAGTGCTCCTCGCTTCCTCCTGGAGGGGCTGCCACGGACAGAAGCACCCACAGCACCGAGAGGCAGAGTGGCCAGCAAAATGATGTGGCGTTTTGGGGGTGAGATAGCGGTGTGAGGGGATTAAACCCTTGAAAGCCCTCACTACACGTATCATGCTGGTTGATCCTCACTGCAGTTTTTTGCTGCAGCCTTGTTGGTTTGGATGGAAGTCTGTTACCTTGACTTTCAGCGCCTTGCTTTGCAAGACATCTGTAGATGTATGCACACTCCCACCACCGACTTCCACCTAAGGGTGCTTTCGCTTTTACCCTCTGCAAAGGGAATTACCAACCCACAGGAATTACATCCCCAAAAAAACACCAAAAAAACCAAGCCGGGAGGCCCAGAGCGAGACAGCGAGCAGGAGCAGAGCAAGGGAGGGGGGGGCCACAGCGGTACAGCCCCGGCAGAGAGCATCCCTGCAGCCCGACCCCTGCCCATGCACTTCAGCATCCTTCTTGCGCAAGCCCCCCGCTTGCCCCACAGCCTATTTTTATCCTGGCTGCCGGCGAGATCCCGGCGCTGCTAGAGCTGCCCACGGCGCTCGGCTACTCTTGCTTAACAGCGGCCACGTGGGCACAGGCAGCGAGGAAGCGGCTGCGTTAGCGGTAACGGCTCACGAGGGAGCTGCTGAATTATTTAGTGGCCAGTAAGTGAATCAGCCATTGGGAGTCATTCAGCTGCAGCCGGTTAAAAACAAGAAGGGAGGAAGGAAACCAAAACCAACAGCGCTCTGCAGAAAAGCCGGCGACGGGCGCTCACGCAGCGGCTCCGGCACGCAGCCCTTGGCAAAAGCATCAGGAGCTGATTGAAAATTCGTTCTTGGCACCAAGCGTGTGTGTCGGTGTATTAAACAGCTCATTATTATTTGCTCTGGAGTTCATTATTATTTGCTTTACAGTCACGTCCGGAGGCCAAAGCGGGACTGCGCTGGGTGCTAAGCAAACATAAAAGGCTGGGAGGCTGCCGGCGGCAGAGCGAGGGGCTGGCGCAGGGCTGCCGGCAGCTTCTGCAGCGGCTCGAGGTGAGCACGGCCACGGCCCTGGATGGAAAACCAGCACCAAAACACGCACTGGGAGGAAAAGGGCCATGTTTCCCAGCCTCGCCTCCATCAGCAGCCCAGCCTCAGCATTGCTCCTTGAATTAAATGTTTTAAAAAGCAGCAAAAGGAGCTGAAGGAGCACAGACCCGGAGTCCATTAGTGCATCCTCCCTGCGAGATGCAGCCTCCGCCGTGACCCACCCTGCAGCACCCGAACCGCGTCTTTTCAGTAGAAGCGGGCAAAGGCAGCCCGGAGGCAGCTGGAGCCTCTCCAAGCCCCTGTTCCCGGCTTGCTCGAGGTTTTCACCGCTGCAAGCCTGAGCACCTTGTTTTTCCAAAACTGTGCCAAGAAGGGCAGTGCTGGGGTTTCCCCGGAGCCCGGGGAGCGCCTGGGCTGACCCTGCCTCCCGGGGACCGGCGCTGTCTGAGCCAGCTGAAGGGCAGCGGCGCCGGGCACGCGAACCTCCCTACAGCGTAACCTAAAGCAGAGGAGAAGTTTTGGCAGAGTTGTCGTGACTCCAATGACAGCGTTAATGCCACCGTGATAGAAACATAAATAAATCGATTTAGCCAGCAGAATCTTAAATGTACTACAGATGCTGGGCTGGAAAAAAAAGCACAGAAAATAGCTCAAATATAGTAGAAAAGCTTCAGAGGGTGGGTGTTAGGTGCTTCCCGCGTTGAGGGCTGCGTTCCTGGGTCCCCTGCCTCTGCCTGGCCGAGGTGGTGTGGAGCAGGAAAGGGTGAGCAAGCGGGCAGCTCTCTGCAAGGC
The DNA here is from genome assembly GCA_017639485.1 of Pluvialis apricaria. Classification (NCBI taxonomy): domain Eukaryota; kingdom Metazoa; phylum Chordata; class Aves; order Charadriiformes; family Charadriidae; genus Pluvialis; species Pluvialis apricaria. The sequence goes on from CM030024.1 coordinate 8,118,066, forward strand.
TGCACCTCTGACACACACAGGCTGCTGACTTTGCCTCCAGACTTCTGCTGACGCGAGTCAGGGACTTTCTGTAATACCCTGAGTAGCAAAAAAAATTGCATCAAGGGGTAATAACCCGTGCTGGGTGGTGAGGGCACCGTGGCAGTGGTGAGCTCGGCGCCTGCACAGCACCTTCCTCCAGCAAGGCTTACCCGGGGTCGATGCAGTCCTGGATATCCGCCACCCAGGAGTGCTTCTGCAGGGAGTCGATGGTCTCCAGGATGTACTCGGCCCCATTTTCCACCTGCAGACAACATGGGACAGTGTCAGGCTGTGGCCGGGGTCCCCCGGGGTAAAGCGCACCCCATAAACCAGCTGGACCCCCCCCCCCATTCACTTACTGCTGAGCACCTTGGTTAAACAGGACAGGGTAAGTGCCCCCCCATCCCAGCAAAGGGATGCTGAGGGGTGACCCACAGAGATGCTTTGATGTGTAACCCGCGTAACCCCTGACCAAAGCTGGGGCTTGGAGGAAAGTCCGCACCCCACTGTTATCAGCAAATGCATCATAAGATTTTTACAGCCTCCCCAGCAAAACCACACCTGTCCGGGGGCATCGGGGGTGCACGGCACCACGCACCAGCACAGACAGCATCCCTCGCTTCTGGGGTGCCTCAGTGTCCGCCAGAAACTAGCTCGGCGCAGGCAGAGCAGAAGCTGTGCTGCTCTCTCATTGCCCCAGAATCCTGCCAGACCCTCAAACCCGGGAGTTTAAAACCTCTCCTCTGCTCTCTTTTCTGCCTGCTGGTCCACGAGGCTTCTGATTTCTGGTTGCAAGAGGGTGGGAGAAAAACCCACTTTAACAGGAAAAAAAAATTCAAATAAAAACCAGGATGCAAAAGAGCCTCCAAAATTGCAAGCCCAAAGGAGCTGGGGCTTCCTGGGGCCAGGGAGGACCCAGAAAAGCCCCACATCAGCCACGGGGCAGCAGGACAGAGCGTCTCAGAAGCCACCCCATGCGATGGTTTCCCCGCATCCCTCCCAGACCCCGTATACATTGCGTTCCCGAGCTGGGGAGACAGCCCTGACTCCGGGAGGGTATCGCATTGCCAGCCGAGACGGCCTCCTAGCAAATTAAATTAATCACAAACAACTGAATCACTGTCCTGAAAATAAGCAGGGCGTGCGGGGAGCGGTGCCCAGCGCCTGGGCTGGGGCCGAGCAGCGATCTGCTCCCCTGCTGCAGCCCGGGGCCGCGCACGGGCGAGCCTGCCCCGAGCAGAGGTGGAGCGGAGCAGCAAAGATTTACCCCCCCGCCTCCTCCTGTTATGTTTAAAAAAAGGAGCCTCTCCGGCTTTCTGAGGGCAGTGCATGAAGCCGGCGTGGGAGACAGGGCTGCTCTTTCATGCAGAGCATGACAGCAAGCAAAACACGTGCAAGGTTTGGGTATTTTGCAAGCGCCCGCTTGTGCAATGGAAAAAAAAAAAAAAAATTAATAAAAATGCACGTGCTTGGTGTCTGATGGGCGGTGGGGATACGCTGCCTGCTAATTTTTAGGCAATTTGGGAGAAACTATTCCAGCATGGCCTCCCTGAATAAGGCAGGGGCTTTTCCACCCGTTGTAACCTGCCAGAGTGCAGCACGTCGTGTGCAAAGGTTAAGATCGGGCTCAACATCAGCCCCGTAGGAAGGCAGCGGGGAAACTACAGCACCCAGCTCCCGTTCTTACCCCTCTAATCCGTACCCCGACATCGAGGGCTGCTTCACCCCCCTCCGAGAGTCCAGCCAGCAAAGGGGCAACACAAAAGAGCAGCAAGAAGATGTGCCAGCAAGAAGGGCTGGGGCCGAAAATGAGCTACAAATAATAAAGGATGTCGGGAATAGGGGAAAAGCATCCTGTGCTGACAGCCAGGAGGGGAGGACAATGGCTGGCCGGAGCGGCAGGAGAGGGGCAGCAGGGATGGAGAAGAGAGCAGATGGGCTCATGCTGCGTTCGCTGCCTCTGTTCGCTCAAAGGATCGATCGCAATCAATTAACCCCGCGGCAGGGTAAGCGCCCCGGCCAGAACGGGGCAGGAGCAGGAGGGTACCCGGTCAATCAGGCGTTTTCAGACCTGGCGGGGTTTGGAGCGTTCCCCAGGGTAATTAAAGAAATGGCTGAAGCAGTCGCAGGGCCATTAGTGGTGGGAGTGGAGAGAGCATGTTAGGCTCCAGAAGAGGGGAAGAGCTCATAGCCCTCCTTCATCAGGCAGAGAAATCAACCCTCCACAGGCACCCAGGAGCTGAATCCCCCCAGCAGGGACCTGCCACGACCAAACCCTGTCAAACCCATCTGCACTTGCTGGTGACAGCCCCAGGGACAGGGAGAAGCAATGCCACATCCTTGGCGTTGGCCACAATTTGGACACTGATGTGACACTCCCGCAAGGCAGGTAGCAAGACGTGGGTGAGATGAGACTTGTAAGGGGATCTAGAAAACACGATCGCAAGTAGCTGATGAGCCATATTCCAAGAGTGGTTATCGATGGTTAATGGGTTATCAATGCCCAACGATCAAAGCTGAAGGACACGCTAGAAGCTCCTTCACATCAAGGACTCTTCTCCTGCATACTGCTCTTCAGTAATGATTAGGACAACAGCAAAGAGAAGATGCCTAATCAATTTACAGATGACACCACGTTGCACGTGTGTTGGAGGATGAGACGAGAATTCAAATGAACTCGTCAAAGCTGAGAAATGCCCTGTGGAAAAAAAAGCCCAAGCCAGCCCCCAGCTCAAGGGTACGGGCGAGCTCTGGGTTCACACTGATTGCTGTGGGCGTCTGGGCTGGGGAACCGTGACTCCGGGGTGTTTCTGCAAAAAGCATCAAGGGGTTACACCAGACCACAAGCAGCGTATGAGTCAACATCGTCATCAGGGTACAAAGAAATCAACTGGGTCAACTTGGGCTGGGTAAAGAGGAAGAAGAAAGGAGAAGCAATCAAAGGAGAAGCAATCCTTCCCATCCGCTCCCGGCCACGGCACCACGTATGCTTTGAGGCACACTCTCCCCAGAGCCCGCAAGGAAAGTGGGGAGGACCTTGGGCTGATCAGTCTGGAGAGAAGACGATACATGAGGTTGGTCTTTGAGGCACAGAAGACAACAGCCTAATTAGCCTCGATGTCCATGGTGCACACCAACTGCAGCAGAGGTTGAGGTTGAACAGCAAGAAGTCTGTGGAGCAGGGAGGATGCTCTGGAGGAGGCTGCCAGGAGAAGGTGTGGGACCTTTACAAGGAGGTGGGTTTGGTGGAGAGCGATTTCCCACAACAACGTGTGCTGGAGCCAGATGGGCTACCAGGCGCAGGGGCTTTCATGAAGCCAAGCTCAGGTTTTTTCCCTCCTCTGCTTTCACAGTTTTCTAAGCTTTTAAGCAGGTTCAGCCAGCCAGGAAGCCTGGCCTCTCCACTCTGCCTTTGCCGCCTGCTTTTAGGGAGAAGCATCAGGGAGCAAGGTGGGGTTTTTTTAACAAAGATAGGACACAGAAATCCTCAAAATGATGGTGTTCCCCACGTCCATGTGCTACCTCCCAGCAGGGCATGTCCAACAGCTCTGATGGAGAGCACAAATCCATTAGCACGAGCTGGCAGGCAGAACCTCATTAGCTGGAGAGAAACACCATCTCCAGTGACACATCCATCATCATGGCAGCATGTCACGCCCTGAGCCGGGACCCTGCGAAATTCAGCCCCACTCTGCCATGACAGGCAGAGCAGGAGGGAGCATTAAGCTAATTAATTGCAAGATATGGGAGAGATTTCTGGAGAGAGAGAGACTTTCATTCTCTGCTTGTGCCCCCAGACTCGTGTGGGGTGGTCAATCCCCAGGGCCTCGGTGGCCCCGCACAGCCATTCCCATTGCCATGTCAATACGATGGCCACCACACGCCACCGATCTAGGGCAGTGGCAGTCACAAAACCACGGGCAGCCGCACCAATTAGTGGCTCTGGACACTAACTTAATCAGTCTCCTGGTGACACAGAGAAGCAAAACCCCATGGTGAAGGCCAGGCAAACAGCTCGATCCCAAAATACCCAGGCATCAGGTGGAGGTTGCATCATTTTGGGGGCGGGGGGCACAACCCGGGGAGAGGAGGAAGGGATCCCATGGGGAGCATTAGTGCTGTTGGCATCTCAGCTCCGAAAACTGAGGCAATGATCCCCTTGGGGACTGAGCATCCCCGCCGCAGGGGGTGGATGCGGGCGCAGATGGGGTCCCCATCGAGATACACACCGCTGCCGCCCTGCTCTCACCTTTAGGACGAAGGTGTTGTCTTTGTCGGGCATCTCCAACGGCATGGTGGTGCGGACCTCGATGATGGCCGACAGCGGGATGCTCACCTTGGGTTTGGAAGCCTGGGATAAGAAAATAAAAAAAAATAAAATTAAAAGAAATCGCTAAATAAAATTAAAAAAAAAAAAAAAGGTCGCTCAATTGAATCAAACTCTCCCGGGGGACGACGCAGCGGGGCTCTCAGAGAGGCAAGATCACGGCGCAGCCTGCATGGTTATTACAGACTGGGGGGGAGGAGGTGGGGGGGAGAAAAAAAAAGCATTGATTTCCCTCATGTGCCTGATAACTCCAAGCTCTTTTAATTAAACCAAGAGGAGGCCCGCTGGAAGATAGGGAGGTTAGTGCATTTAACTGCCAAACCTCTTCCTTGCTCCAGCGCAGGCTGATATACCAGCTCTGCCAAGACCGCTTATTTCTCTCCTTTTTAAACCCTCTCCCGATGGAGATACGCCGCAAGAGAATTGTGCTGTCTGACAGGGGATGCTTCCTATGCAGAAAGCAGTCCAGGAAGATGCCCCATTTAGCCAGCGCAGAAGCGGCATTTCAACCGCGAAGCTACGACGCAGCAGCCTTAGCCATGCAGGGAATTTTAATTATATTAAAATAAAGAAAAATTAATTTCCCCTGGGGCCCCCGGCACCCGCCGGAGCATTGATGGGGGGGCAGGACCTGGTGCCTCCCACTTGAAGTCTCTGGTGAGCAACAAATTCCCCAGATATTTGTTTTAATTATAACAAATCCCCGCAAAGGAGCCTGTGGAGCTGCTCTTCGGGACCGGTCCCCTCCGGGGCTCCGGGGTTTGGAGCATCGCGGCTGTGGGAAGCAGAGATATGACTTAGTCACCGAAACCTGCCCCTGGTCCCTTGGGTGCATGGGATGGGACGAGGCTGAGGATGAGCATCACACAGCAGGTTACCAACAATGAGTTCAGTTCCCATTTTTTTGGGGGAAAAAAAATAGATCCAAGACAGAGAACAGGAACTGCTTTTTCCCCTCCAGGACGTTTCGTTTCCGCCAGCCCTGGGGCCCCAGTGCTGCCTCTCGGGCTGTGCGGTGCTCAGCCCTGCCCCAGGGGATTTTTCCCTCTTGGTCTTTGCACAGGAGAAGGTCAGGTAGGAGGAAGCAGCTGCTTTGAAAGGAAAGAAAATACAGCGTAAATTCACCAGTGAGCCAGAGAAGGGTCTTCTCCAGCAGGGGTCTTCCCTTTAAAGATTTAAAGGCATGATCGTAGTTTTTGTAGGGCCTACACAAAACCAAACCTGTGCGCTGCTGAAGCAAAAAGCCGTTTTCCTCCAGCTGTGCCAGGCTGGTGCCACTTTTACAGCTGAATCATTTGCCAGATGGAAAGCAAGATGGGATGAGGGGAGAAAGATGTAAACCAAAGCGGGGTGTGATTGTAACAGGAGAGCAGACAATGTTCATAAAAGTTGCCATAAAAATCATTTCAAAATTGATTTTTAGAGGCAAATCAAGATACACTAAAAAAAATCCCTCTATGAGTACTCTCTTAAATGTTTTAAGAGCAGCAGTTGTTCCATTTTAAGCTGAGTTTATTGCCCCTTCGGTGCGGCCAACTCCCCGGCGCTGCTCTGTGCAGCCCGCACCCACCGGGCTCACTGCACCGCCGTGCACCGTGAATGGAATGGACACAGTGGTTCCACTCCAGCCATGTCTCGTGCGGTCCCTGGGCCGAGGAAGCCCCCCGAGCCAGCTACCAGCCGTGCATGCCATCCGTACCAGTGCGGAGCCACTCTCTAGAGAGATGCACTTGAGTTTAAACTCATGTTCTATATTTTATTGGGAGAGAAGTGGTGGTTAGGTGAGAGGCACAGACTAACACCAACAGTGCCCAGGTTCATTTTGGCCTCAGAAAAATAGAAAATGCTGTTTAAAAAATATGAACTATCTGGCTGTCCCTATGTATAACGTATGGATCCATGCTTCTACCAAACCGAAGGCTACGGGGGGTTTGGAGCACACCGAGACCCAGGGAGCCGCAGCCCTGGGTGCCTGCCTGGCACGATGGCTCCTGATGGCATCGCTACCAGGGACTGAAGCGCAAGCAGGAAAGTCCTGGAGAAGATGAAGTAAATGAGATTTTTCTTCCCTAGGTATTTAAATAACCCGAGATTTCATTACCAACACATACAGCTAATAAAGCCCCAGGGAACGGCTTGTTATTTGCCGTGTGCTCTTTGAAGAGGCGAACACACAACACAGATGAGGCACAATCACGGCATTAGCGCAGGCGCAGGTTTGGCAGCACGAGGCATCCCTTTGCTCAGCCCAGGAGCAAAGGCAGTCCTGCAGCAAGAAGGAGACTGAAGGTCTCGTAATCCACATTTCTTGAGCAAATGGCTCCGCCACTCAGCCTTTCCCCCAGGAAAACAGGGACAACGGTTCCCTGCATCGTGTGCAGGGGAGACACGTGTGAGAAGGGGAGGGAGGATGCACCGAGGACATGTCACAATGAAAAACCGCTCCTGCTTTTGAAGCTTTCATTGAAATTACAGAAGAACAGATGCAGGCAAGGAAAAGTGATACTGTCGGCAATAATAATAATAATAATCATCATCAGTGTTCCCCTGCCCAGGAGGGTACATAGCTGGGGCTGTCCAGGAGGAGAGCTGCAAAACCCATCCGTGGTAGTGATGCTCTGGCCCCAGAGGGCATCACTGGCATCTTCTGCCCCCATCACCAAAAGCTGCATTGGAGGTGGCCTTGCAGATGCAAAATTATTCCAAATGAAGTATTACTTTTAAAAGGAAAAAAAGCCTCTGCCTTCAGAAAGTGGACTAGCGTCCCTCTGAGATCTAAAGCACAAAGCCCAGGCAGCAATCCCAGCCATACTGCTGCTGCATGAGCCACCAGTCAACCACATGTCACCGCAACACACTGGGAAGAGAAAAAACCCTCTGGATAGCCTGGACACCCCACATCTTGGTGAGGGAGTGAGCTTTTCCACCAAGACTGATGATATTTGGGGGCTAAATGACCAGGCAAAGGCTTCAGCACGTGTTCCAAAGGCTGTGGGAAAAAAGAGGGCTATGCCCTGGTGAACGGCAGCAATTGGGGCTTGCAGGTTGGATGGGTTTCAATGATGCTGTCCCCTCCGTTCGCATCTCAGCCAGCCAGCACCAAACCCCCACTCCGGACCAGAGCTGGATTTCATCCCAGCTCAGCAGCGGACATAAAAACCTCAAGCAAAGTCCAAATGCTGCTTGAATCGCTCAGAAAAACAACAGTGGAAAAAAGGCAGGACTTACCTTCGGAGGGACGTAAAACTCGAGGAGGAACCTCTCTCCTTCCACCTTCACCGCTTTCCGGAGCAGGAGGCGGCACTTCTGCCACTGCGAGCTCCCCACACAGTTCGTGTCGTCGGCCACCATGTAGCGCAGCGTCCCCTCCCTTTGGATGTCCACCAGCTCCACCTTGGAGGAGGGCACCTTGGACAGGCGCAGCTTGTGGGTCCATTTTTCCCGTGGGTCACCAGGCTCCTTGCCCCCTCCGGCTGGCCACGGCTCCCTCTCGGCTCTCCGGCCACTCGGGGCAGCCTCAGCGCCCGGCTCCGGAGAGGACTTGCGATGCCACATCTCCTTCATACCATCCACCACACACAAACTCATGTTCCTCAAGGAGAAGCCTTTCTTGAACTTGGGCTTGGTGGCAGCATGGATGGAGACATCCTCCGAGCTGCGGGACTGGCCATAGGAGGACACCTTGCGTGCCTGCACCTGCTGCACCGGGCTCAGGTAGCGTCCGGTGCCCAAGGGGGTGTCCATGCTGTCCAGGGACTCGGTAGACGTCTCCTCCTTCCTCGGGGTGACCTCGCGTCCGTAGGGGACGTGGCAGTTCTGCAGCCCCACAAAGGGCACGATGTTGTACTTGGTGGGGGAGTCAGACACAAACACCCGGCTGACCTCCAGGCTGAAGATGTCCAAGAAGTTGGCTGCGAAATGGTGGGAGAAGGAGGTCTCTGCCCCGGGGGTGTCGTAGTGGGGGTTCTCCTTCAAGAACTGGCAAAACTTCTGGGCGAAGTCGACGGCGGCCGCCTGGGCGTGCAGCTCGCAGAACTCCCTCCAGTCGGGGAGCGGGGAGGAGGGCTCCTGGCACAGGGCATCGCCGTTCATGGCTGCCCCATTCCACCTGCCGGCAGGCTGCGGGGGAAAGGGGACAGCGTGAGTGCGGGCACGGACACGGGCAACCCACTCTGCGTGGCCATGCCCCCCTGCTAAGAGGGTCTCCCCCCCACCCCCCCCGCCATGACGGGGGGCAACCCCGGTGCAAAGCGAAACACCGTGGGAAAGCGTTTCTGTGCTGTTCCCTTTCCACGTCGTATGTCAGAAAAAAAATCTTGGCCCCGGCAGCAGCCATAAATTGTACTTATTTTACGATTATAACCATGCAAAAGCATTATTGATTTCTCATAAAACCGCTAAGGAGTCCCCGACCGGAGGAGCCCAGGGGGATTCGCTTTCAGGATTTATCTCGCCTGTGTGTTCCGCCTGGGCAGGGTGGCAGCTCTCCCACGGGGTGAGGGAGCACCGGGCGTCCCAGTGGGGCTCACGTGGGCACACAGGGCAGCACCCTCCCCTCTGCACCCAGCAGCTGGTCCTTCTCCTTCTCCATCCGTATTTCTGCCCTGAGCCCTTACCACATCAATTTTTATTATTTTTTTTTTTTTTAAAGAGATATATTAGAAGAGACATGGATCTTACTTCTCTGGTTGGCAAGGACCAAGCCTGACACACTGCCAGAGCTGCTCATTCCCAGGCTTTATAGCCCAGACCCTCCTCAGCTGGGTAACATCTCACCTAGGGCAGGCGCTGCTCTCGTGTCCCCATGCCATGGCCGAGCCCTCCCTGTCCGCTCACATCACCGTCAGACCGAGCTGAGCTGCCGGAGCCATGCGGGAGCTCAGCCCCCGCCGCTCGCCCTCCCTGCTGAGCATCAGGCACCGTGGCGTAACGGATAACCCCGGGACAGGTCCTCGGCAGAGGCCAACGGGTAGGTAGGGTACAGGGGGGAAAATAAACCTCCAAGAAGCCAGACCCAGGAGCCCATGAGAAGTTGAAGGGAGCTGAAGACCAGACCCGTATGCCCATGGGGGAAGCACCACTTTGCCCAACCTCCACATTGGTCCCTCTCCCAGCGGCCACAGGACTCGCAGGGGCACATGTGGCTTTGTGCTTATGCTGCACTTCCCAAACCTCTGTCTAGCTTTGGGCAGCTTGAACCACCTCCCTGGGGAAACCCCAGCAGCAACGGCATCTCAAAAATCATCTCCCAGTGCCGGGACTGCTCGTCCCTGCTGGCGACGGTGAGCCTTGCCCAGTGAGCAACTGGGGCACTGCTCAGCCCACGTCCCCAAACTCATGGTCTGTGTGTGCAGACAACCCTCATTCCGCGCCGAGGGCAGCGGTTTGGCTAATCCACCTCAGCTGGCTCAGACACAGAGCCGCGGCGTGCCTGCGGCCGCCATGCTCCGAACAGGGACCATGCCTGGGGATCACGCCTGACGTCTGGAAGGACAGGACAGTTCCCCTGGATTTTGCTGTTCTTCATTCACAGAGCAGCTCTTTTGCTGGCGAGGGATTACTCCTGCTAATAAATCACGTGCGGTGACCCGCCAGCAGCTTACATGACCAATAATTAATTACCGCTCGGATGAACTGCACAAGCCACGGGATTGGGGCGGGCACCAGGGACTGCGCTAACACGCTTCTCATCCTCCAGATCCCGACCAAGTCCATCCCAGGCAGGACACAGCCCCGAAGGCTGTGATCTGGAGCAGAAGCAGTGGCCAGAAGCTGGCTGCCATTTCCCCAGCACATCCCTACGGAGACAAGACACTGCCTGACCCACCAGCATGAGACATCCGAGCTCTCCGGGAGCATCTCCAGCCCTGGAGGCAGCTCTCAAACCCTCTCAAACAGGGAGAAACTCACACAGGCAACAAAAGCACATGATGGAAGGAGAAACCCCAAGGTGCTTGTGAGAGCCAGAACCCAGGGAGTTTGGCTCTCCACCGTCTTGTAAGGACCACGCAGCTTTCCCCTCAGCAGCATCTCTGCCCCACACATGTGGCATCTTTCTGCTTTCGAAATGGGGATGCTGCTTGGTGCCCCGTCTGTGCCAGGGGGCAGCGAGGACAGGGCACACACGTGGCCGTCAGGGCCCTGCGCTGGCCCCTCACATCCTGCAGCCCCATCGCCGGTCCCCAGCAGAAATCCCCGGCGAGGCTCTTCCCAGCATCACAGGGCTTTCCCAAGAGCCGAGCAGGTCCTGCTCACAGGGATCCGTGCCAGCTGGGAAAAACCCTGTCCCTGCAGTTTAGGAGCAGTGTCTGAATTTCCCCAAGAGACAGCGGGAAAGCAGCAGAAAATGCAAAGCTGTTTGTTACCCGCCCAGCAAATGCAATTCCTGCTTATCCATCCATCACCGAGCAGAGAATTTAAAGGCTCAGCTCGTGGTGGCAGCTACTGTCCTTCAGCTTTAAAATTCACAGCCCCAGCTCCCCGTCACTCCCCCTGGGAAGTGCCCCAGCACCAAGCCACGGGCCAGGAGAATTTGGGCTGGGGGAGAAAAGGGAGATGAAAAGGATTCTCCGGCTGCCAGTCCCAGCAGGCACAGCAAGAGCAAGGGAGGGGGAAAGGGTGCAAAGGGGAAAGTGTGGAAAAGGACTTGGGGGGAGGGAAGAGAAAGCCCCATGGCGATGGGTTTAATTGCATGTGCCAAGAGGGAGCAGCTTGGCTTTGCTCCGTGTGTCGAGCTCTGGGGCTTTGCCGGTGCGTCCCCCCCATCCCCGGACGGGGTAGAATGCTTCTCCCCATCCACCTCTCCAGGAGGGACCAGAGCAGGGCCTGCCTGCCCCAAAACCGAGGGCTGGCAAGCCAAGATGCAACAGAGTCTGAGAGATTAAGGGGGAAAAATAAAAGAAGAAAACAAACAAACAAAAAAAAGGCACTTCAGAAAAAGATAGAGCCCCAAACAAAAAGCCTCGCCACCCAGGCACCGCAGCTCGGAGACGCGCACGCAGAGGCATCACGGCATCTTCCTTTCATCTGCACGGGGATGACAGACTTTAAAAGGCCAATTTATAAAAATGAAGCCTAGAGGAGAGACATCTGGCAGGTCTGAGGAGGCGGCGGAGGGGGGGGGGATAACTAACCCTGTGCTGCGTCTCCAGCCCCCCCTGCCCGGAGCGGGTCTGCGAGCCCCCGGCCGGGACCCCGCGGCAGAGGCTGGGAGCAGGGGGGGTGGCCGGGGGCAGCCCCCCGGGACCGCAGAGCCATCGCTGCCCCGCCGCCCACCCCAGCACGTACACCTTCACCTGATTTCTGCGGGAAGCAGGCTCCCAATTATCTGTGTAGATTTACCTTTAATCTCGGTGCCTCCGCTCCCCTCCATACCGACAGCACTGCCCCACTTCTCGAAATAACTTATCATGCCACAGACAGCATCCCCGGGCAGAGCGGTGGAAGCAAAGACGAAAATAAGCTCAAGATGAAAATAAGCAGCAAATCTGCGATTGCTTTTTTGCAAAGCAAAGGCCATCCGCTCCCAGCCCGGCTTACCGAGGGCCGCAGCGTGTGCCCAGGCACCATTCGAAGGAGCCAGATCCCTTTGGAGGTGCTATCTGCCGACTCCAGAACTGGCTCAGGGGCCGCAGCCTCGAGTGCCTGGCCTGGGTTACATGAGATGACAGATATATGAATATATAAAATGAGGAGGTTTGTTGTGAAAGGGAAGCTGCAGAGTGGCAATCAAGACATCAGGCTGGTGATGGGCTCCTAACCCACCTGCACGAGCCCGCAGACAGCTCTCAGGGCAGAGCTGTGCCCTGCTGCCACTTGGGAGAGCAATTCAGAAGAAGGAAAAAAAGAAAAAACAAACAAACAAACAAAAAAAGGATTTCTGGGGATCAGCCAAGTGGAAACCCAGGTTGCGATCGCAGGTGAGAGCCAGCCGCTGGCAGTGATGTTATGGCAATCTCTCCCGATAAGCTGTGCTGATGCACCCCGTGCACTGGGGACGCGTGTCGGCACACACAAGTAGAAAGATCTGAAAAGTCGAAGTAAACTACTGACCTCAAGAAGAAATGAAATTTAAACCATCAGCAGAAATGCAAGAGACCATGAAGGAAAAAAAAAAAAAAAAAATTCTCCGGTGAAGCAGGAGTCAGGGAGCAACGGCAAAGCCACCAGGATTTGCTGAACCAGAGACGTGAGGAGGAACCAACATCTAATGAGGTGTTAATAACCCGGACACGCAACGCCGGTCATGGGATAGCCAGGACAGCCAGCCCAGCACTTGCTCCGAGGGCTTTATTTAAGGAAACAACCCTAATAAAGAGATGTTCCCCTTCCGCCCGGCGCAGTGCAACCAGGCTGGGCCGAAGCCATCCGAAATTCGATGGGAAAAAATACCATCGGATGGAAGTTGTGAGAGGCAAGCCTGTATCCCGCCATCTCCACCTGCACAGTGGAGCTCCCAGGGTCAAGCGTGTGCCCGGCAGGGAGCAGGGAAGAGCAGGAGGGGAAGAGTCTGCATGGAAAGGTCTGCAGCAAAGCCCTGGCTCATGGGGAAGGAGGTCCCCAGCTCGGTCCCGGTTGCCCCGGTCCAGCAAGCCGCTCGGTTTCCAGCAAGATCGATGCCACTCAAAGCCCGGGCTGGCGAAGCCGCGGGGACGGTGTGAGGAAACCCAGGCACCTGCTCCCCCAGAAAAGCGCCTGACCTCAGCGTGCCGGGCCAGGGGAGATCCCCGAGTCACGAGCAGGTCCGGGAGCAAGGCGACACCTCCCCGGCAGCGGCAGCGAGGTGACGCTCCTGGCAGGCAGGACTGGCAGGGCGCCTGCCCGCGTGGCCCCGAGGCACTGCCTGCCCTGGGGAGGACGGGGGGAAAATGGCTAAAACCGGGCTGGGGACTGCCCACGGGGACGGTGGGGCAAAGCGAGCAGCGCTCAGAGCTGATGGCAGAAGGGAAGCAAAGCGCATCATTTTTTCCTCTTACTGTGCAAGCCCCAAAGGGATGGGGGACACATCAGCCACGGCGCTGGCATCCCCCCTTCCACAGCAGACACCTGAAGCATGCAAAGACCAAGTGTCCTTCTCTCAGGGGCTTCCTTCGCCACCTCGAGGAGCTGGGAAGTGTCCCAGCCTTCACGACCCACCAGAGCTTTAACAAGACATAGAAGCTGAGCTTAGGAAGAGAAAGCCCTAGGGCAAAAAAAGCAAAAGTCATCTGCCCGTGTGCGTTACACGTCCCTCCAGACCCACCTACCATCCCCACCGCAGCCCTGGGGCGGGAGAAGTTGATTGCTCTCTGCACTCTTCATCGCTCCATGTACTATTTATACCCTACAGATCTTAACTCAGACCGGCTGTCTGAATCGGATAGAAATGGAAACAATCTTTGTTCCTCTCATTTACTGTCCATCCCACTAAAATATTAATTGTACAGCGTTTTGGCCCCAAATTTAACGGGCAAACCACCTTCCTTGAACCAATCCCCCACTAAATGCATGGTTTGACTCCTTGCCCAGATGCACTACAGGGTTCCTCCTGTCATCTGGAGCCTAGAAAACATTTGTCCGGAGTGCAAAGGCTTCTCGGGTCTTTTTCTGCTGCCCGATGAGGGAGTCCTCCAGCCGCAGCGTTAGCTGGAGTGGCTCTCAAAACAGATGCCCCCAAAGTACCCAGCAGCGTGGGATGGCCATTTTCCAGGGTTTCAGGGCACAGGCGCTGAAGGGAGATGACTTCAAAATAGAAAATGGACAAGAAACGACCCCTTTCCCCACTTCTTGCACATGTGATGGTCTCCCCACAGCTCTGCACGCAATCCCCCCCGTTCTGTGTCCCACTGCCAACCCCGCAGGAACTGATGCACCCATAAATAAACCGGGCTTTGGGAGCCGCATCCCGCCGGCAGCCGCGTGGCCCCAACGCAGCTCCAGCCCTGCCGCTGACTTACTGAGCAAGTCCCCAGCCCGCGGCACTGCCCACCCTGTGCCGGGGACTCGCTCCCGGCCGGGACCCCTGGGTGCTGGAGGAGGGGACACAGACACTCTTCTTTTCCCACGTGCAGCCAGTCTGCCAAGACCAGCCGGGCAGAGCTCAGGCTCACGACAGTCCCCCAGCAAAACCTGGTATTTTCTCCATTTCCCACTATTCTGACCTTCTGACCAACTTCGTATCACAGGGCTGTTTCCCTCCCTCCCCTCCGAAATCCTCCACGGTGTAAATTTTACCCCCTGTGCTGACAGCTGCTGGAAAATAAAGACAAGTTAATAGAGAAGATCCACTGGATCTTAGATAATCTCTTCCCTGAGTAATACCATCCAGCTTGCCATGCTGCCAGCCCATGCGCGGCGCTGGAGCATCACCCAAGCCACTTAATGTGCTGCTGATTCGGGCACAGTGGAGTGGGACCCCGAGGGGTACCAACCTCAGCCATGGGGAGGGGGTCCCCAGGGTGCGGCGATGCGATGCTGTGCAAAGCATCGCTGCAGCTGGGCATCGCGAATGCAGCCAGGGGCTTGGAAGCAGCGCGCTCTGTCTGGAAATAAAGCAAAGACACCCCCTCAGCGGCCCAAAGGAAAAGCTGGTTATTTCTTGAAAAAAAAAAAAATTAAAAAAAAAGTAAAAAAAAATAAAAAATAGAGCTTTTGGTAAAGGAGATCAGAGTCTGTTGTCCCTTCCCTCTCGCTCGGGTGCCACCTCACCTGCCTGTCTCCGGCCGGGGAGATTCCCGCAGAAAAGTAACCAGTCCAAAATCTATTTTTAACCACCACAATAGCAGAGCCTCCCAAGAGGAGCGGCCGAAGCCCTGTCCCCAACCAAGCAATCTCACATTTCCCTCGCTAAGCCTAGATTTCCTTCCGCCCCTCAGCCCACAACAAAACCCTCCTCCTCCTCTCCGCTTCCCATCCTTGTAAAACTATTTGCACATCCACCTCCAGGCCGGACCGCTGCTGGTGCCACGCGGCAACGGGGTGCATGGTGTGATGCACATGTGTTATATATTAACCTGGTACCTGGGGGCAGAGCCTTCCGGACTCAGACATGCCAAATAACGGGCGATTTAGCTGCTCACTCACCACCCCTGGATGTACCTGAAACTCAGAGGATTTAATGAAAAAGCCCCACAATGTAAAATCAACTGCAGCTCCCACAACAAGTGCGAACTCCTTTAAAAAAGGAGAGTCTTGCCCTGTAGATTGCTGTGCCATTAAGGGGCTCCTTAGGTGTTTTTTGGGGAGGGAGCTGTGTGGGTGAGCGGTGCAGGATGCTCAGCAAAGCGCATCCCGATGTGGTACGGCACAGCCATCGCTGTGTGCCTCCGTCCTGGCTCACCGCTGGGGAACCCCGCTTCGTTAGGGCAGAGAAGCTCCCAAGATTGTTTTTCAATTATGGCACATAATAAACATAGGATAAAGTAACATAGGCCTGTACAACATTTTCTTATTATGTTTTTTTTTTTTCTTACTTTGCAGATCTAATTCCCTGCACGCATCTCTGTCTCATACCCGCCTGCAAACAGCGTTAAACTGCTGCCTAATGGTATCTGAGCTTGGGAAATTCAATTCTACCCAGCGCCTTACCCAGGACTGCTACAATCGCTGCTAATTGCTTAAGTGGTATATTAAGCAAAACAACTCATAAAAATTCCAGCGGGCTTTGAAACCCCCCCCCAACCAGATGATGCCAAAACACGCTGTCATGGCTGCCATCCCTGGCTGGGGATTCAACCTCAAATATCCCTTTTCCCTTCGCTGCGCAGGGGAGCTCCCGGGCAGGCAGCACTTCATACCCAGCGTGGCAGCCATGGATTTACCGGCTGTGTCCCGACTTCTCCGCCAGCCCTCCTTCCCGGGGCACTGCCCCGCCGCAGTGCCACCGCAGCCCCTCTCCTGCCCCGGGGTCTTTGCGTGCCAAATGCTGCCGGGACCCGGTGTAGCAGGGCACAAACCTGCTCCCGTGATGGGACCCTGGAGTGCACACACACACACACACACTGGGTCCCTCTCCCCGTTCGCCCTCCGAAGCATGGCCAGCATCTGCGGGTGCTGATGGATGCAGGGCTCCAGGCGAGTCTCGCCCCAAGCCCGGACCCTGCACCCGGCAGCGTGGGCGCTCCCCCAGCGAGCAGGCGCTCCAAGCCCTTCTGTTTTCCCTTTATCAAAAAAATCAGGTCCAGGATGCAGTTTTTTTCCCTTTAGGGATAACCTCTCCTCCTCTCCGCTGTGATGGAGCCAGCTGGGATCCAAACCCGTAATTCCTGGGAGTCAGGGAGCACACCAGGCGCTCCCCGCAGTGGCGGGGTCCCCGATTTCCCTCTGCCAACCTCTACTCTCTGTTTGCAGGAGGAAGCGGAGCACTGAGCCAGGCACAAGTCTCCAACCCTTACCCTGCCACCTCCCTGGCATCCACGGGCAGGGAAACCGGCCAAGGGCAAGCGAGGCCACCAACGGCCGAGTGCGCTGGGAGCGGAGCGCTGCCAGGGGCGGCTCTGCTGGCCTCTGGGCTGGAGGAGAGCAGGGAAGGCAGCGCTGCCCCGGGGCATCCCAGGCAGCCCGATTCAGTTGATCATAGATGTGCAACCATCATCGGTTTCTCTGCCTGCCCCGGGAAGAGGAAGAGGAGGAAGAGGAAGGGCATTAGCTTCCTCATCTTGAAGAGATGGATGATTTACCTCCAAGAAGGAAGGACAAGAGGAGGTTGGACAAGACCACTGCCATGAGTGCGCACAAGATGTGGTCCCACAAGTCCAGAAGAAGAAGGGACAGACCTGATGGTCAAGAGGAGCAGCCAGAAGAGGTAACCCTACAGTCTAGCAACCACAGCACCCCTCAGCCAACCGAGTGGCTCGCACTCAAGGAAGATGGTGATTTTAACCCCAAAGCCTTACCCACAGCAGGACAGGGGAGGCCCCATCCTGCAGTCCCCAGGACTGACTTGTCCCACTCGATGGCAGAGGAATAATGGTCGCCTTCCAATAGGAGAGACACCAGGCACCCACAGGCAAACCCGCACCCTTCTAAAATGCACGTCAACAGGCTGGAGCATCTCCTCAAGAATTATGCAACTTTTTTTTTTTTTTTTTAGGAAGAAGTTATTCAATGGCCACTCTGGGCTGCACCGCAGCGTTACAGCAACGGAGAGGCAACTGTGAGGCAACACTGAGGAACGCAAGAGGGGACATCCAAGGGCGCTCACGATTCCATCTAAGCCGAGGGCCCCAGGACAGGAGGGCTGAGCGTTTCAGAGGAGCCTGGGCAGTTTAGGAGCACGATCCCTATGTCGAAGCACAGCCCCAGATGCCCAGCACTGCAACCGTGGTCCTTTCCCACCCCTCTCCCAGCAAACCAACCCAGAAATCCCCATGGAAGGCAGGTTTGAGTAATCCACTCAAAGAAGCAGCGGCAGGGCCTCCCAGGGGTTTGGGGCAGCGTGCGTCCTGGGTGGACAGAGCAGTTTTACCTCCTCTCCCGTTCCAGTTCACAGGGTCCCCGAGGTGCCAGCGGTGTGGTTCTTCCAGGTCAAGTGCATAACTTCCAACTGATGAATTTCTACACTGGAACGAGGGACCAGACCGACTCAGAGGGGCCTGGAAGGCAAAGTTTTACACGGTCAAGCCCTGGAGCAAGCACATTTGTCCCCAAGAGCATCTCCCGAAGGCACATTTCGCCCCTAAGCCGCAGTCCCGTTGTACTTCACCCTGACCGGCCGCTTCAGCAGCGACTAGAAATAAGCAGAAGGGCCCTGGAGAAAGTCCCTCTGGTTTCCAAAGGCCTTCACGCCACGCAGCGCAGCCCCACCAGAGCTGGGGGAAGGAAGCTCAAGGAGCCACGGCCACCCCACGGGTGTCCCCGGCGCCCCGTGGGAACTGGGAGACACTGGTAGCCCCGGCGGGGACCGGTGCTGCTCTCGCCCTTGGCAGGACCGGGCTGGCAGGGAGGGGGAAACCCTTGCAAACCCCCCCCCAAAGCAGCCTGCAGTCCTCCCGGCAAAGCCCGAGCAAACAATAACGATTAAAAAAAACCCCCCCCAAGAGCATCCACACGGGGCCATGCGCGCTGCCCATCACCCCCACCCCACCCCCGCCATGCAGCATCCCCCCCCACCACCACCACCGTCCCCGGGGGCGCTCCGGGCCGAGCCGGGACCCAACGACTTTCGCCCCCCCCCCCCCAAATCCCCGCAGCAGAGCCAACCCCGGGGGCGGCCCCCAGCACCGTCCTCCCCCCCGCCGGGGCTCGGGGCCGCCCGGAGGAGCGGCGATGCTCACCGGGGAGGGGGAAGGAACCTAACCCGGGGGTGGGGGATATGGGAGGGGGGGGGGGGGGGGGGGAAGGCGGCGGCAGCCCCCGGCCCGGCCGAGCGGAGCCCCAGCGCGGCGGTGTCCCCCCCCGCCTCCTCCTCCTCCTCCTCCATCCCGGCTCCACCGCGCCCGCAGGGGCGGCGAGGGGGGGGGGGGGGGGGGGGCTGCAAGCGGGGACCCTCCCCCGGGATCAACGGGGGAGGGAATTACCGGGAAAACAAGGGATCTCGGGATCTCTCCTCCTTCCCCCCCCCCCCCCCCCCCCGGCCGCCCCCCGGTACCGGAGGGATGCGCTCACCCGGCCCCGCTGCTCCCGGTTCGCCGCGGCTCCGGCGGCGCCGGCACTGCCCGGCCGCCCCCCCCCCGCCCGGTAACACCGCCTCCCGCCCCTCCCACCGCCCCACGCCTTAAAGGGCCCCGCAGGGGGGTCCCCGCTGTCCTTCCCCCCCCACACCCACCCCTCCCCGGGCCCAGCCCAGCCCAAACGGGAAGCAACGCACCGGGCCGGGGTCCCCCGGGGGATGCTGCCCCCCCCCCATGGGGTTATCCATCCCCCACTGACCCCATTGCTTGTGCGGGAGGGGGGGGGGGCGGTGTCTGCGATGGCACCCCAAACCCCCGGAGAGCACCCCAAATCCCCGGAGGGCATCCCACATCCTCAAAGGGCACCCCAACCTCCCCCCCCCTCCAAATCCCCTCCCTCCCCTCCAAGTCCTGGAAAGGCACCCCCATGCCCTAGGAAGGTTCACCAGCATTTTTCTCGCCCCGTCTCCCAGCCCCAAAGCTGCGTATGTCAGGGTATTATTTGGGGTGATGCTCCGGCACCCCCACATGCCCGGGGTTCGCAAGGCAGCGCTGCGTGGTCAGAGCGGGCTCTGGGGGAGGAGGTTTTTCGGGCACTCGCCTTCGCTGTCCTGGTGACATATTTACACGGCCCATCGCCGAGCACCTTCCTCTGCCAAGGGGGTCAGGACAGATTTATAATCCCCATCTTACCGCAGGGGAACTGAAGCCCAGAGAGGTTTAAGTGATTTAGTCAGGGGTCACATTACCCCGGGCCTCCCTGCAGCATGTCCACGGGGCGGATAAGGATGACTCACCAAAAAAAAAAAAGAACACCCAACAAAATAACCACCACCACCACCAACAAAAAAAATCAAACAAAAAAAAAACCCAACCAAAAAGAAAAAGGATTTGCAGGAGGAACAAATCCTTTTTACTTCTGCGAAGCACCTGTAGGATTATGACAATGCTGGTTATGTAAGGGGCGGAGAGGGGGGTGGGTTTTTATTACTGTTATTATTTATTTATTACGCTTCCTTGCCATCCTCTTACCCTGCAAAGGAGTAATCCGGTGAGATTTTGGGAGAGGCTGCTTTGGGGGTGCTCAGAGGGTGCAGAAACAAGGAGGGAGGTTGGTTGTAGGGCTGTTGCACAGTGATGCACAGTTTGCTTTTTCTTCCCCCAAAAACCTCTAAAGCAGAAGAGTGCAGTGTCTTCCTAAACCTCTTTCTGCGTGTTTTAGGCAGCAGTGTGAAATACCGGGCAAGGGGGATTTGCAAAAGTGCTGTCTAAGGGGGCACGACGGGGCCGTGGACTCGTGACTTCTCTCCTTGGTTTCATCATCGCTGGTTTTGTGATGATTTTGGGCGAATGCCCACCCTCCTGCTTCTGGCTGGCCATGTTTTCCCTTCCCAGGGGTGTTTTGAGGATGAATCAATGCTGGCTGCGAGGCTGGAGCTCACTGCTCAGCGCGGGTTACCCCGGACAGACCACGGTCACCCATCTCCCGCAGCAGCTGATGGTGTGTTTCACTCACACCCCCTCGCCCCCCCGGTTTCCCAGCCTTTCCTTCAAAAAGCCTCTCTCCCATTCATATACATTTTTAAAGAAAATACACAATCAATAGTCTCTTAGGCTGGAATTTCATTAAGGGTTTCATTGCACTCGGCTATCGATCGCCAGCAGGGCTGGGAGCCGCACGCCGTGGGTCCGGCAGCCACGGATGCGGGCGATGCCCTGCCCTGCCCTGCCCGCACCGTGGGACCATCCGGACCATCCTCCGTGGGATAGGGCAGCGATGGCCAGGACAACCCTGGGTTTCGTGTCCACATCGCTGGGTGGGCAGAGGACCCGGCTAGGTCAGCAAAGGCGCTGGGGGGGTGCTGGGGCAGAGGCAGCGCAGCCGGTGTGGAGCCTGGCAGGATGCGCTGCCAGCCACGGCACCCTGTGCTGCACCGGCTTGTGGCCCCGTCACCCGCAAACCCCGCAGGTGTCACCCATATGAACAGCACTGCAAAGCCAGCACGCTGCGACGGCGGCTGAGCCGCCTCAGAGAGCCGGTAGAGGTGGGAAGAGTTGGGAAACCGGGACTTCTCGAAGGCTGATGTGAAGCTGCGAACATGGGGTGTCTTTCCCTGGCACCTTGCAGCAGGACCCGGGTTCCCCGTGTGTTTTCCCAGGCTGGAGCACGCCAACCAGTGCGAACCAGTTGGCTTTAGTGGGCAGAGGAGATCCTCGCCCAGTGTCTGCTTGTGCACGGTGTTGTGTGGGAACCACTCGCATCAGACCCTGCTCTTTGTCACTCTTTGATTTCAGTTACCGTAGGAGCAGCAGAAAGCCCAACATCCCAGCTTTTACCAAACTTCCAGCTTCTAAGTGAAACGCTTAACTCCAGCGTTCGCATCCAACTTCCATATGAGATTGGATATTAGAAAAAAGTTCTTCACCAAAAAGGTTATCAAGCATTGGAACGGGCTGCCCAGGGAAGTGGAGGAGTCGCCATCCCTGGAGGTATTTAGAAGACGGGTAGATGTGGTGCTGAGGGACGTGGTTCAGGGGTCGTTTTGGCAGTGTTAGGTTGATGGTTGGACTCGATGATCTTAAGGGTCCCTTCCAACCTAGACAATCCTATGATTCTATGATTCTACTAAACTCCCAGCTTTTAGTAAACATCACTCAAGAGCAAAACACGACGGGATGGGAGCCCACCAGCCCCAGCCCGGCTCCTTTATGGGTGCAGCGGTTATTGCCTATTCACCACCAGTTTTCTTCCAGGACAAATTCTTTGCAACTGCAAACGCTTCGGTACATAACAGGCTCTCTTGTCCCTTTCCTCTGCGGGTTACTGCTTGTTTCAGGACATGTGAAACAAGGCTGGAAAGCCTGTCCTTGCTTGCGATGAAACGCTGGGTAACCTTGTGGGGCTGCAATTAAAAAGAAAACCAGGGCTCCAAGCATGGAAATGCGGTTTGCAATGCTGCTGGTCAGTCACTTGGAAAATCAAGTGAAAAATCCAAACCTTCAAAAGGATTTGAGGGCTAATTTTAGGTCTGTGCCTTGACCAAAGAGATTTACAATAATTGCTGGGGTGAAAGTTTAACTTCTCCCGTGACTTTTCTCAGCAATCCCTGAGGAACCATGTTCTGCTGCACAAGGAGCATCGCTGGTCCAGCTCCCTGAATTGTCTTTTTAAGGCTTTATTTTTAAACCGAAGCCACAGGCCACATTCAATGGGCTGTAAATTCTTCACGAGTCCCACTCCGCAGCTGGTGGGAGCTCCCATGGATGGAGATGGGTTTCGTCTCAGCTCCAGTGTCTGACCAACTCATCCCTCTCTCATCACCACGGACGCGGCACCGCTCCCCTCCGCGGGCACCACCGTCCCCATTCATCACTAAACCCTTCCAATAGGAACCGCGATGCGAGCGAAGCAGGACATATTGCTTGTAGAAACACAGCCTTTCTGCTATGCTAAGTGATTTAAAACTGGTGGTGAATAAACCTAATGTCTGCTCCCTTCTGCCAATTCTCGTTGCGCCGGGACTCCCTCGGAGCTATTAGCTGCCTTAAAAAAATCGCTGGAAGGAGTCGAGAGAGCGGCGCAGCCAGCGCTGGGGAGGGCTGCTGGCAGCCGCCCGGCTGGAGCGTGACGTGCCCTTGAAATCGTGTGCCCGGAGGCATCCGTCGGCCGAGCCGTGCCAGCTCCGGCAGCGCGCCCTCCGCCACCCGCACCTCCCGGCAAAGCCGGTTATTTTTAATTTCCATCCTCACCGTGTCCCGGGGCAGGCGGCGGGAGGGGGTGTGTGTGTGTGTTATCCAGGGAGTGGGGACTGTAACGCTTTTGCAGATTTTCTTGCAAAACCCTAATGCTGTGGGTTTGCAAAGCCACAGAACCTCGGTGGGGAGAGAGGAGCGTGTTAGGGGGAGGAAAGCAGGGGTGGGAGGTGAAGCGTTTTGTCCAGCATCCCAGGAAAACCCTGGAAAGGGAGGTAGGAGACCTTTGTGGCCATGGCATGGGGCAGGCCAGCCATGAACCTGCTTTCGAAGCCATTTTACAGCACAGACATGGCAAAAAGCCGGGTGCGTATGCGAGCTGTCAGCCGGGCAGATGGGCCCCGGGCTTCTCCTGGGTTGTCACAGCTGCAAATTGTCCAGGAACAGTCTCTAATGAGACGTAAGGGAAGGATTTACTGGAGAAAGATGTCACAGGGATGAAAGGGAGAAAGATGTCACAGGGAGAAGAAACCAGGAGAAAGAGCAGTTTGGGTTTGTATTTATTTGTGCAGGGGAAATTGCTTTAAAATGTCCTTTGGCGCTTTAGAGAAGGCAAACAGCCAGTGACAGCCCGGCCGTGGGGCTGGAGGAGCCCTCCCCAGGGATCGTGCTGATGTGAAGACCATGACGTGGCAAAGTCCCTTCTCCTCCTCAAGCCCTGACTCGGGATTTACCTGCGAGAGGGACAAAAGCCCGTTCCTTTCAGCACAAAGACAGTGGCTAAAATTTCCTCTGCAAACTGAGCTTTTCCTTCCCCTGCTGCCCAGGGTGCCTGCGCAGCCCTGGTCAAGTGATGCTCTCCCAAGATGATCCTCAAAAATGGACAAGTCCAACCGCAGACCAGAGCAAAGCCAGACCGGCTGAAATCCCCCCGGGGAGGATATACAAACAGGACCAAACCCCATCCTCATCTTCCCCAGGGATGACTGATGGAGTTTGGATGGAGACAGAGAGCATCGGGTGAGCGGAGGAGCCGTGCTGGAGAGCAGTCAGCCAGCTTGCAGCACCAACAATTCATCCCATGTCCTTCTTGTGTGTGCACAGCCCGTCCCCTGCTGTGTCCCTGCTCTTCTCTGCTTCAAACATCCATGTAGGATTGCGTTCAGCGGCCTCGCAGTGTCTGACCCAGCTGGGAAGAGAGTAATATTTGGGGTTGATTAGTGGGGAAGGAGTGCAGTCTCCCAAAACCGCTGTCAGGTGGGGAGGGGTTTTGGGGCTCGACCCTTCTGCATGCCTGGTGGTGCTGGGAGTGGTATTAGGAGCAAAAAGGGGGTGTCCAGCTCAGATTCAAGATTTCCCACCCCAAAGTGTTTTATTCTGCCTGATCTTGATGCCTCCAAGAAGCAGCTTCTTCTGCTGCATCCTGCTGGGATGGAGCTCACCGGCCCCCTCCGAACGCCCTGACCCCGCACCAGCAGGATGGGATTTGTGCTCACTCGGTGTCTCCAGGGAGCATGTTTTGAAGAAAGATGGTTGCATTCAGAAACACAACGTCTCCTCTGAGGATGTGTCACTCGCGAGGCAGTCGGGCCTCCGTGGAGGAAGCCACAGGAGTCCAGTGCCGGTGCTGCTGCTGCTTTTCTTCTTCCTCCTGCCGATGCAAATGAAAAGCGATGCTTTTTCTGTGCTAAAACTTCCCCTCCGTGCCCGCCGGCGGGGCGGCAGGTGGAGAGCTCGCCAAGCGTGCAAGCGTTTGCAGGCGGACGCAGAGCCCTGCGCTGGGACCAGCACCCAGCCCCTGGTCTCTGTGTCAGCAGGACACGAGTGTGTCCACACCTGGGGCCACAGGGCTGAAAGTCTAGCAAAAAAACCCCACCCCAACCCCAGCATGATTGCTCCTGCCTCCTCTCGCCCAAGGGCTTTGCTCCTTTGCTGCTCCCCATGGCCGTGCCTGCCCTGTCGGGGTCACCAGGTCTGTGTCCCTCCCTAGGGGACAGGCACCTTCTGCACTTTCTCTTCCAAACTGCCTCCCATTTCCACCGGAGCAAGGTCAGAGGCTATTACCTACTCTTACATTGCCTCTGAAACATCCCTTTTCTCTGTGCTGTTCTGCTCTGCTGGGGCCATGCTTGCAAGACGGTGTCAGAGGCTTTGTTTTGCCTGGGCAGAGCACCGTGTAGGAACCGGCCGTGGGAGGAAAAGGCTTCAAAAAGCCTCCCCGCACGGCCTCTGTGGCTGTGCTGTTCTGACTGTTGTTTTTTTTTTCCCCCCAGAAGTGAAGCCCTCCTCGCTGCAGCAGCCTTCAGTCACCTCCTGTAGCTGCATCTATTTGGTGGCCTCTTCCCGGGGACGGGTTTGGGACACCCCCCCACTTTGCCGGTCCTGACCCACAGCCAGGGCGACAGAGCTGTTCACCCCGAGGACCACGGAACCACATCCTCCGGCGCAGCTCTCCCACAGGGTCTGTCCCAGGTCAGATCCTTCCCTGCTTGCTCTCCCCGAGCATCACCCAGCCATGGGCTCCCTCGACGCCGCTGCTCCCGGTTCCGTTTATCCCGATGGTCTCCCTGCTCCGCACCCACGGCTTCCAGCTGGCAGGTGCCAAACCCACGGAGAGTTCAGGCACACAGAAAGGGCTTTTGCCTTTCTCTCTTGCAAACACTTGTGCAACGGCAGCTCCCCGTGCCTGGTGATGGTGGGGAAACTGTGCTGCTCCTGCTGGCGAAGGGCTGATCTGTGCTGTGCGGGAACCTCTCCCCGGCATTTCCCGCTGCGCTGGTCCAAGAGGCTCTTTTATTGTGGTTTCCCAGGGTTTTGCCTTTCCTACAGGCTGGAGAATGTCCTTCTGGCAACCTTGGCTTTGAACCAGTCTCACGCTGCCGGGTCAGGCTGGCCCCGGCGTTTCCGCAGTGCAAAGCTCTCCCTGCAGCAGCTCTGAATGCACATTTCACATTTGCACGTGTGTTAACAAAAAAAAAAGAAAGAAAGAAAGAAAAAAAGCATTAAATATTAAAGGCAAAACCATCTTTGCCTGGACTCAGAGCAGCTCTTAAAAACGCTAGCAGCTCCAAAATCCCAACCTTCCCTTAGCTTTGAAAGCTTCTTCCATCTTTTCACCAGCCTGTGGGGAGGCAGTGCGAGGTGCGTGCGAGCAGCAAGGCTGGTGCGCAAAGTGCCCCCAAAGGGGTTCCCAAAGTGAAGCCACACGGCTCACAACACCGCCCGGGAAACTCCTAAACCCTGCGAGCCTGCAGGGACTGGCGCGTGGAGGGGAACTGAGAAAAAGCCCTGGAAAATCCCAGTTCTGGGCCAGGGCACTGGAAGGTGGTCAGTGAGGGCAGCCTCTCCCACCCTAGGGAAGTCTCTGTCACCCCAGAGGAGGGTGACACCACAGTGGGACAGGATGGGTCCCATCCTGCCCCCATGCACACAGGAGATGCACCGATTGCTGTGCAGCATCTGCTGGTGGGGATGGTGTTAGGGTCCCCTCCATCAGTGGGGACCCCACGGGGTTGGCACAGCCCGCGCTGCTGCTTTTCCTCTGCAGGGGAACGGCCATGCCCTGCACGCTCCTGCACCCACTGCCATCCCCACCCCGTGCACCTCCCGGGGCGGTGGGATGCTCGATGGAACCGGGCTGCAGAGGGGACAGTGTTTGCAAAGCAAAGCAAGTGATTTTAACACAAGGAGCCCTTTCCTGGCTGGCTGAGGGGTGCAGCGCTGGCTGCCCGCACCCGGGGAACGGCCAAGCCTTTTGGGGACATCAGCGGGACCATTTATGTGGGGCCATGCCAGAGCTCTCCTCTGTGCTAAGTATCTTCCCCGAGTCTCTAAAACCACCAAGAGGCTATTAAAAAACCCACTATTCCCTACACAGCCCTTTCTTTCCCCAAGAGACCCTCACGGCGGGGACTCCACTGACCCCACTGTGGCTGGGACCTGCAGGACCACCTCCCCGAGCATCACCTTGCAGCATCGCCCCTGGGGAAGGCAGCAGCACAGACAGGCTCGGCGCAGACCGGCACTGTGAGAAGGGGTTTCCATAGCGACGGACACCCGAAAGGCCCCAGATCCTGGATGTTCAGGACAAGGATTTGGGGCGGGGGGGCCGAGTGCCGAGGAGGTACCCCAAGAACACTGCGCTGCAGCCGGTTTGCTGCTGGGGTGCATCCATCCCCCGGTGGGCTCGGGGCCCCCGTCGTCCCTGGGATGGCTCCACATCGCATAAAATCATGTCTCGAATCGCCTCCCTCCGTGCCCGACCGCGCGTTTTGCAGGATGCCTGGGGAGGACCTGTCCTACCACGGGGCCGCAGCGGGGTGCTCAGCCCCCCCAGGGACCCCGGTGCTGCCAGCCCGGCCGTGCCTCCCTCGGGGAGCTGGGGAGCGTGGCCAAGCCCCAGCGGGGTGTGCGGGTTCCCCTCCGCCCCCACTCCCTCTCCGGCTATTTTTGGCCACATACCCGGCAGGACACATGCTGGTTCCCCCCCTCCACTGCCGGTGGGGACGGTTATTCTGGGCAAGAGGAGACGTCAGAGGAGGTCGTGCCAGGGCTGCGGCGCTGCCTTCGGCCGCGGCACCGCTCCTCTGCGGGTGGGAAAGCCGGGCTTTGCTGCTGCGGGTTGCATTGGGTTTGTTTTTTTCATCTGGTTTGTGTTACCGTGATAAGCTCACAGGGGCAGCGTCTGTGCAACGGGGGCAAAGCACCAATGCAGGGGACAAAGCACTGATGCAATGGGGACAAAGCACTGATGCAATGTGGACAAAGCACCGCGCAATGGTGCTCAAGCACTAATCCAGTAGGGGAAAAGCCCCATGCAATGGTGGCAAAGCATTAATGCAACGGGAACAAAGCACCGTGCCGTGGGGACAAAGCACTGTGCCATGGGGACAAAGACCCCTGCAATGGGGACAAAGCCCCATGCCATGGCGACAAAACACCAGGTGACAAAGCAGTAACGCAACAGGAGCAAAGCCCAGTGCAAGGGAATGATTTCTCCAAGGGTTTTGACACTGTCCCCCACAGCCTCCTCCTGGAGAAACTGATGTGTTACGGTCCAGACAAGTGGTCTGCGTGGTGGTGGTGGGGAACTGGCTGACAGGCGGCACCCAGAGAGGGGGTGGTCAATAGCTCCTTTTCAAACTGGCAGCCTCTCACAAGCGGTGTCCCCCAGGGGTCGATACTGGGCTCAACGCTGTTTAATATCTTCATAAGTGATCTGGGTGGTGGGATGAAGCGTTCCCTGATGAAGTTTGCTGATGACACCAAACCGAGTGGGGAAGTGGACACCTGGGAAGGGAGAGCCACCCTGCAGGAAGACCTGCATAGGCTGGAAGAGTGGGCTAGCAAGAACCTTATGAATTTCAACAAGGACAAGTGTAAGGTCTTGCACCTGGGAAAACATAATCCAGGAGTGCAGCACAGGCTGGGATATACCTGGCTGGAGAGCAGCTCTGTGGAAAGGGGCCTGGGGGTCCTGGTGGCCAAACAACTCAGTATGAGTGAAGAGTGGGCTGCTGTGGCAAAGCAAGGCACCAGGATGCTGGGTTGCAGCTACAATGGCATCACCAGCAGAGATAAAGAAGTCATTACCCCACTCTATTGAGCACTTGTCAGGCCACACCTGGAATACTGTGTTTAGTTTTGGTCCCTGCTATCCAAAAAAGATATGGACAGGCTGGACAGGGTCCAGAGAAGGGCCACCAAGAGGATCAAAGGCCTGGGAAGCCTGTCGTATGAGGGAAGGCTGAGAGAACGGCGTTTGTTCAGCCGCGAGAAAACAAGGCTCAGGGGAGACCTTATCACCACATTCCAGTATTTAAAGGTTGGCTACAAAGAAGACAGAGACTCCCTTTTTACAAGGAGTCACATGGAAAAGGTGGAATGCGTACAAGTTACTTCTGGGGAGATTCTGGTTGGACACAAGAGGACAATTTTTCACACTGAGAACAATCAGCCATTGGAATAATCTCCCCAGGGAAGTGGTGGATTCCTCAACATTGGACACTTTTAAGATTCAGCTGGAAGGGTGCTGGGCCGTCTTGTCTAGACTGTGCTGTTGCCAAGAAAGGTTGGGCCAGATGATCCTTGAGGTCCTTTCCAACATGGGATTCTACGATTCTGTGACCAAGCTCCATGCAATGGGGACAAAGACCCCTGCAACAGGGGCAAAGCTCCATCAATGGTGACGAGGCCCAGAGAGTGGCTCAGCACAGACACGCTCGGCCGGTGGCACTGCCCATCCCCTTGCAGCCGTGGACAGATGAACGGAAGGGGGAAAAATGGGTTAGAAGAAATGAAAACGGTGTTATTTCTGCCAGCGCGGGTGGGACCTGCCTCCCATCTGACACCCACGCTGTACCAAAGGTTGGGCCACGATCGTGCCATGTCCGAGCTACCCAGGCACCCCGGCAAGAACGGGTGCATCCCTCGGGCACCCACGGCTCTGCCTGGCACCGGCACCCGCCCTGGGCTGGAAACTCCCCCCATGGCCGGGCACATCTTACCTGCGAGGCCAAAAGGAGACGTGCCTTTGCCACTGGTGCGAGCGTGCGCAGCACGTGTCCCCGCATCCCTCCCTCCCCTTATCTTAATTCCAGCACGATCTCTCGCCCCTTCGGATCACTGGGCCGTGCCAAAAGCCGGCACAAGCTCCAACTCGCCCGGTGGCCCACCGCCAGCCGGCAGCCAAACCATCGGCAAGCGCCGTTCCCAGTGGAGGTGCCGGGGCTGAGTGCGGCTCGCCGGCTGCCCGGGCTCTTTGTCTTCCAGGGGAAAGAGCTCACCCCGGGGACGGGTAAAAGAAACTGGCCGCCCTGAGATACCATGGGGCTGCGAGCCGGGGTTTTTCCAATTAAAAAGCCGCAGGCAGCTAATGGCTGAGCGTTCCCACCCGGCTGATGGCTGGGCCGGGCTGGCAGGAGAGAGCTCGTGGAGCGAGGAGCTGCGGGCTGTGCTGGCCGGGAGCCGCTCCTGACGTGACTCGGTGATCGATGGCTGGGGCATCATTCGGGGAAACGCGGCCAATTTTCATCCTTTCTTTTTTTTCTTGCATTGCAAGCCGGCGCCGGGGGGGGAGACCCACACACCAGTGCGCTGCGGGGTTGGCAGCTCGTGGGCATCTATCCCGTGCTGGTCAGTGTTAAAAAAACCCCATAATTAAGGAACAAAAGCATAACCAGGGCATTTTGGAGGTGCAGCCTTTCCATGCCCATCCCAGCTTTCCAAACTGC
This sequence comes from Pluvialis apricaria, assembly GCA_017639485.1. Lineage (NCBI taxonomy): Eukaryota > Metazoa > Chordata > Aves > Charadriiformes > Charadriidae > Pluvialis > Pluvialis apricaria. The sequence goes on from CM030024.1 coordinate 8,147,927, forward strand.
TGCCCTCCCAAAGCAATGCCTGGAGGTGGGCACCCCCCCATCCTGGGGCATCCCCGGGGATGCAGCCGCGCAGGGAAGGGCTTGGCAATGCCCCATGGGGTGCAGGTGTAACGGGGGGCAGTGGGACACCTAAATGTCCCCGTGCCACCCCCAGCTTGTTTCCCCCCAAAGGCAGGGCTGGGAAAGGAAGGGCTTGGGCTTGGCTGAGCCCCCGGCATGGCCTAACATCCCCACGGGGAGCAGGGACCCCCTGGGGAGGGTCCTTGCCCACGGACCCATCGGCATTCCCGGCCCCGGTGCTCTCCGCGGCCGCACAGCTTTTCCACCTTACGTGCCTCGTTTATGTTTTCCTGCCTTAATGAGAACAGACTTTTTTTTGGGGGGGGGGATGGTGGGGAGGGAAGCGAGGTAAATATTTTTCCGCTTCCTTTCCGAGCTGGAAAAGCCTGCGAGGCGCATCTCCAGGGAGACTCTGTAAATAAGGCGGAGGGGGAGGACGGGGAGCCGGGGAGGGGGGGGGAGGGCTGCTCCATATGCTGCACCAGCTTTCGGCCCCGGCTTGCCATCAGATGTCTAACACAACAGGAAGCAATAAAACAGTTATTACCAGCCGGCACCTTCCAGCACGGCCGTGCGGAGGAGCCTGCCTTCGCTGTTGCCCCCTCGCTCGAAACCCGGCTTAATAACGGGGCTCCCCTATTAACAGGGTTATCGGGGTTCCCGTATTATTAAGGCTCCTGGCAGGGATGCCGGGCTCCAGCCTGGCTCTGCCACAGCAGTGCATGGTACCACCCCACCGCTGCGATTTTGGCATCGAGATAACCCCGCTGCAATTCCCGCGAGCCCTCACATCCCTCCGCCGGCTGCTGTCACGTCTCGCATGGGACCGGGCTGTCCCAGCCGGGGACAGCCACATGGGAAGAGCACCACGGCAAATGGACCCTGGCCAAGGGAGTTCCCAGTGTCCAAACTGCTGTCGTTTTTAAAACAACCCATCTAAAACCAGGAGCCCCGGCTGCTCCATCTGTTAGGAAAGAAATGAGAGGGATGATGGTTCATAGATCGTAAAGCCATGATGCTCGCCACGCGTCCTTGGCCAATAATTCCTGCCACGTGGCCGCAACTCCCGGCTGAACCAGAGCATGTCTTCGGGACAGACATTCACCCTTGATTTAAAGGCATCAAGCGGTGGATATCCACCACCATTTCCCTGCCTGCTTACAGCGGATAATCAGAGCCAAGCTTCCAAAAATAAATACCAATCGATCCCTACGGCTGGGCTGGTCGGGCTCCTGCCTCCAGATAGCCAAACCCCCTTATATCTTATCCCCTTTTTCCCCCCGTATGGGCTGTGTCCATGCACTGACCCGTCGTGATGGCCCCTGTGAACCCCCCCAGCCCTGTGACCTGTTTATCTGCCGCGTTTACTGGGTACACCCTGAACTTCAAATAACCCGCAGCACCGGGCGCGTTTCTCCCGGCGCTGGCTCTGCGTCTGTTTGTGTTTGTGAAGCTCCTTTCCGGCTGGCGGGGGAGTCTCGCTCGCATCCTGCACGCCAGGCGCTGGCTCTGCTTCATTCCGCTCTGCTCAAACCCGATCGATCTCGCGCTTCCATTTGCAGAGCGGGGGCAAACACGCTTGCTGCCTGCGCCTTAGTGGCTCTGGAGACCCGCTGCCAGCAGGAACTGGACCGGAGGGACGAGGTGCCCAGCCGGAGACCTTTAGAAAAATCATATATATATATATATATGTGTATATATATATATAATTTTTTTTATATAGCACTGCAATAATTGCTGCTGTGGCATGCCCTGCAAACACTGCCGCATCGCCCAGCTCCTCCTGAGCATGGACACGCACCGATGGGGCTGCCGGGGCGCTGGGCATCCCCCTGCACGGCGGGGACGGTGCGGGGCTGGAGCTGGATCGGGCCCCTCGCCGCTCTCCCCTGCCCGGGGGACAGACTGGGTGCGCTGCAGCCGAAAATCAAGACAGATCGGCCACATCCTGGCAATGATTTCTCTCCTGTCTCCTCTGCCCGGGGCAAAAACTGAACTTGTGACCCAGATGTGAGCAGCCTGTTATCTCATTAACCATCCCGGCTTCCCCAGGAGCCTTTTATTACCATATAAACCTCCACCACCCCCCGAAATTCAGCCTGGGTTTCTGAGATGGGACAGAAGATTTGCAGGTTAAATGGATATAAAAAGCACAGGTTTTCCCGTAATTATTTTCCTGAATATCTGTCGATACTAATTAAAATTGTTTCCCATAATCAAATTTAAAACAGCGAGGGAGAGCAAGGGGTCGCTGAAATCCTTTTCTTTCCAGTCACTCAGGGATAAAAGGAGCTTTCAAATCAAATTAGGGAAAAAAAAAAAAAAAATCTCCTCCAGTCTCCCTTCTCTCCTTCTTAAAAAAGGCAGAGACCCAGCTCGGGCCAGGCTGCGGGGTGCTGCCCTCTGAACCCAGCCAAAAATGGGGCTCAGGGTGGGTGCAAGGACTATAGGGCTGTGCATCTATATGGGCGTGGGTCTATAGGCACTTGCATGTATAGGGGCGTGGGTCTATAGGTGCATGCATATATAGGGGTGTGGGTCAATAGGGGTGCCCAGGGAAGCCGCTCACCCGCAGCAGTGGGGAGATGCAATGCCATATCTGCCTTCACGCCGCGGGCGGAGGAGCATCGAGGCCCTTGCAGAGATGCCGGTGCGGTCGCCGCTCGCCGCGGCGGGTCCGGTGGTCACGCCGGTGCCGCGGGTGGACGCCGCGTCCCTTCTGGCGGCTGAGTGGGGCCCGGCCTGCGCATGTGCTGCTGGGGGACACGGCCACCTCCGGGGACTGCTGCATTTGGGGAACAGCATTTTGGAGCGGCGGCTGCTCCGTGGTGCGGAGGGTGCCCGCCCCATCGCCGGTTGTCTCCTTGCCCGCCTGTAAGGAGAACTGAACAGGGCTCTGAGCAAGCGCGTCCCCAAAAGGTCACCCAGCGCAGCCGGTGACACCCGAGAAACCAGTGATGGGCAGGGTGTGACGAGCCCGGTGTACCCCAAACCCTGCGCACACCGGGGCAGCCCTGCTCCTGCTTGGGGGCATTTGTCCTGCCTATGGCAAACCCTGCACAGGGTGAGCTGTCACAGCTCTTCCCCGACCTTGGGGCTTCTCCATCCTTTAGCTGACCCGCTGCTTCATTTTTTCGCAGGGACAGGGGTTTGGGCACAGCACTGCTGGCGACGCTGGGCTATGTCCTGCCCTTCCCAAGCTGCGCCAAGCTTGGCCAGGGGGTGCTGGGCGGTGTTGGGGGGCTGGAGGAGACATCTCCCTGTGCCCGGCCACTCAAGGACACCCCCCCATGCACAGGGCATCTTCCCAGGCACCAAAAGCACAGATTTTTATTTCGTGCTACGCACGAGCATCTCACCAGCCGTTCCAGCGCACGCTGCTCTGTCCGGAGGGCCAAGGCTTCCCCCGGCACCCTGCAACCCCCCGGCTCTGCCTGAGCGCTTCACCTCCAGCGCGTCTCTAGAAAGCAGCTCCGAAAACTTGGCCGAGGCGCCAGCAGCCGCAGGCAGGCGGTGACCTGAGAGCCCTCTCCAGTGCAGGCTTTCCCTGCCTCCAGTCAGAGGTTTTTGGCAGCCAAAGCCGGACTTTCGGGAGCGGCAGTTGTTTGCTCTCTGGGACACTCGGACATCCCTTCGCTGCCATAAGATCACCGGGGCTGAGACGAGCAAGCGGTGTGTTCCCCCGCGCACTGCCGGTGCTCGCCGCGATGCCCCGGGTGTGCGAAGCCCCTCTCCGGCGGCCGGTGCCAAGGGAAGGCAGGAGATGTGGGTCCTTGTGCCGTGCAGCGGCAGCAGGAATTGCTGGAAGCCCAGAAACAGCGAGATTAGAAAAGAAACCAACACCCTGCAGCTAACCCCCGCCCTCCCCAGGAGGGATTTTGGGGCAAATCAGTGAATTTGTTATTTTTATTTTGCGTGGAAGGAGACCACTCAACCTGAGTGCCTTTAACACCAGCCACATGGGGGTTATATGGAATATCTCCGGTTTTGGAGGCTGCCTGGGCGCAAGACCCTCTGCTCCCGTGGTCCCTCCTTCGCTGGGAGCCTTTCACCTGGCCCGCGGGATGCCGGTGTTTGCCGCCAGCAGGGACGATGGCTCCAGCACATGGGGACAGAGGTCCTGCCCTTCCTGGCGCTGCTGCAAGACACCACTGCCTTTAGCTGCTGTAATGGGTTTCTAAAATTAGCTGCTCACTCTGCCCTTGGGCTCGAGCAGGACATTTGTCAGTTGTTTCATATCAAAAGTTTGAAAAAAAAAGAAAAAGAAAAAAAAAAGGGAAGCAAAGCACAAAAGCAATCCAGTCAATGCATGTCTAAGTTTATTTTACCACTTGTCCCGCAGAACTCAACATCTATTTTAAGTCATTTATGAAGAGTACAAGTGTGAATAGCTGCAGAAGTTTTTGCAATTCCGAGACACCACATATAGCTTCTAAAAAAAGCAAATTTAACCTTCCCAACAAAGCCCCAACAAGCATCCCACCCTTCCCCGGATCACGTTTCCGAGCTACTGATTTCAGACAGCAAAAGCTCATCTCCTCCACATCTGAAGTCGATTAGTTTATGAAGAAGTCCCCGGCATACGCCAGCGTCACCCCCCCTCCTCTCGCCCCTCGCTGGCATCTCGCCCCGCGGGTGCCTCCCTTCCGCCGGCGCTCGCTCTGCCCTGCGCCGAGCGGGGCAGGTGCAGGTTGGTCCCTCGGGGTTTGCCCCTCCTTGCGATTTATGAGTATTTTACGTTTTGCCGTGGGCCGCAGCTCCTATAAATAAATCTGGGCTGCCCCTGGCAGATGTGAAGCCTATCGCTGCCTGCACGCTCCGTTAGAGGCCCCGGCTCCCCAGCAGCGTGAACGCGAATAGATCTGAATCTGCAATGAAATATTAATTGGAAGCAATGCTATTCTCCTGTCTTCGGAGGGGAATTTTAATTGAGGACCATGCTAACAAGCTAATATCTTCCTGCGCCGTGCGGTCATGGCGAACAGGGATGAACAGAGGGTGCTGGGACCTGCTCCCTTCATCAGTGCCTCTTCTACCACCTCTTTCTCCCCAGATCAACCCAAATTAGCAGCCCAGCATTCATCACCCAGCAAACCCACCACCAATTGCTTGATTTGACTTGTGGTTTCCTAAAAGGATCAGGTGTTGAGCAGATCAACAAGACAAGTTAAGCCTCGTACGAGGGGGTGTGCCTTGCATTAGGTGAAGCCATTGCACCCAGAAGGGCAACAAACACTCGGCAGAAACATCTCAGCATGGAGAGGGTCCGGAGCATCCCAGTGAGATCAGTCCTGACCACCACCACCTCCCTTCACGCCCATTAAGTCCTAACTAGCCAGGCTGTTTTCAACCTGAGGGCTCCAGTTCAAGAAAAGCATCTGCTGGTGCTCAGCGGGGTGACACGAGACGCTGCAGAAGGTCCCGAGAAGCCCTTCAGGTGGAGCACAGAGCTGAGCAACAGCTGCATTTGCCTTGAGAGGCAGCAAGAAGGCAACGTGCTGAGCAACCCCGTCTTCGGGGATGGCTGGTTATGATCTGCCGCTGTCTCCCTTGCTCCATCAGAGCCTGGCAGGACTGCTTGCCTTCCGATAATTCCATAAACCCCAGCAAAATAATTCCACAAACCACAGCAAAACAGGAATTCTCAAATGCCACGACAGTTGAAAATGCAAGGTTGGGAGGTTGTCTCCCCCCTCCCCGCCCCATTTTTCTGGCTAAATTTAGTCTACCCAGTGTTACGCTGGACTCCAAACAGGATGGAAAGAGATATTGCATGTGAGAAGAGTACCCCTTATCTTGCATTTTCCACGTATTTTGGTTAAGACTGAGCTCTCTGGGACACCAGGAGGACACGGGCACTGCTGTATCCCCCTCCGGGGAGGGAGGGAGGGCTGGAAACACCCTGTTCTGCAAAATTACTCTCCATTAGCTGAGGCTTTTGATTTCCGAGGGTGGGAGCAGCGGTGGGGGGGGATAATTGTCTCCATCCTATGAAGCAGAAAGCAAAGCTATAGCGAAGCGGCTGGCGCGGCGTGAAGGGCCAGATCCTGCCGCGGGATGACAGGGGAGCCGGCGCCAGCGGGGTCGCGTCCGTCCGTCACTGCCACATGTCGCCCGCGTCCCCGTTCTCGTGGAACTTGTGGACGTGGTCGGCGTACCTGGGGAAAGGGCACAGCCACGTTAACGCGCAGCAAGGTCTGAAGCACTTTGGCGGCTGAGCGGGAGCCGCTTTGTTTCTGAGCACTAGCCGTGATAATTAGCACCACGCTTTCCTCCAGCCACGGGCAGCAGCGCCTGGGAGCTGCTCAGGGCAACCTGGAGTCAAGGCACGGGCCCGATCCTGATCTCCAGGCTCAGGTTTGGCGTTAGCAGGATTCCTCACCCGGGCAAGAACTGCTCACGGGAAGGCTTTGGAAAACACCCGACTGAAGACAGGCGGTTGTCATCCTCCATGCACTTTTTCTCCCTCCCATCCTCATTGAATTAAGGGTTTAAAAGCCAATTAACCACCCTCGTTTCCAGGACAGAGGTGCACCTAGTGGTGCCCAAAATATCTGCCACAAACCACCATGCCCTGTCCACCGAACCCGGGCGGACGACGGTCCCGAGCCCCGGGGCCGGGCTGACCCAGCCTATCCTCACACCCACTTCTTTGCGCAGTACGCAGCACAGTCCCTTCCCACGCTCTCGCTCCAGGCTGTTTTGTAGAGCACCTGCAAAAGACAAAATGCCATCAGCTCTGCTTTCGCCCGCCCATCTCTGCCCGCCCGGGCAGCAGCCTGTGTCACCGCTGTGCCATCCCCTCCCCGCGGCCACTGGCAAAGTCTCTGCCGCAGCGTTTTGCAGGTGCCCGTGGCTTTTGTGCATCAAGCAGCGACTTAAAGCGATGCTCTGGGTAAAATGGGTTTCGCAGCCTTGCGTTACCAACGTGGGGAAACCCAGCGTGTGTCTCAGAGGGTTGCCCTCAGGACGGTCGGGATGACTTTTCCCAGCGAGTTTATTTTTGCTGGGGCAGCGCTGCCGCAGCGGCAGTGGTTTGGGGCAAGGCGGGTGCGCTCGAGGCTGCGCGGGGATGGTGAGGACTTTGGAGATGTGGTTTTTGGCACAGGTTTAAGGAAGGTCACTGCTCAGTTTGGCTACTTTTTCCCTCCGTGCCACCAAGCTTTCATTTCAGAGCTGTGGTCCAAGGAGGCAGGGAGGTGTGGGGAAGAAGCAGAAGCCCTGTTGCGTTAAAGCCTTGGGGATTTGTGAGCTGTTGCTATCTTGTCACCAGGGAAATACTCTAATTCCATAAACACCCTTCAGTGGGCCTCCAAATTAGGGTTAATTGAAATCACAACAGGCAGAAGGCAGTGGCCGAGAAGGGGTAAAGGCTGTGCTGTCTCCCAGGGTTAGTGGCAAAGACCACGGGGATGGAGGAGCCGGGGTTTGTCCAGTCCCCGTTGGACACACGGTGCATGCCCAGCCCAGGCAGCGCTGGGTGCTGGATTTCAGGCCTAGATTTTGTGTCTAGATGAAGTAAGATCATTCCAGCCATGTAATATTTATGAATTTCACATTTCTTTTTTAGGCTAGAGCTTTAAAGTTTAATGATGTTTAACCTTTTATTTTCTTTGCTCCTTTCCTCACCAAAATAACACAAAGTTGGTTTTACTTTGAGCAGATCGGGATAGAAATATTGTTCTGACTTGTCTTTCATCTTGTTTCACTGTTTAATTATTAATCATTTTGGTTTTTTTTTTCCCCCTGAAATGATAAATAAACGTCCAGTAACAGCGTGAGGATATAGGAGGGGTTTGCACCGTGAGTGACTCCCAGGGGATTCGGGTTGGCTCAAGCCTCTATTCCTAACCAACTTCTCTACTTCCAACCCAAACGTACAGTCGGGGAAATTTGAAAACTAGAGAAAAAGAGAGCCACAGGGCAAGTAGGAAATGCAGGGAGGACCAGAGCTCGCACGGCACAATGCAGAGCCAGAGCTCATCACCCGGAGGGGCAGCGAACGTAACTGAGCTCCACCGTGCAGGAGGTTAAGGGATGTACCCAGAGACAGGAAGGTGGAATTGCAGATGGTCTAGAAACAGGTGATGAGGGGCCGTATTTTATTCCTAGCATTCCTTACGCTGTTAGCTTCACAACAATTAACCAAAAACTTTGCTGCCTGACGAGCAGAGGGCTTGCTCGCCTGCGTGCCGGGATGGCGAACCAGACCTGCTCGCAAGTACGCTAAACCCTGTGTGCGCTGCCGGCACGGTGGCACCGGCACCCCACGGCTCCTTCCAGGCACAACATGAAGAGACAGACTTGCCCTTGGGCAAGCCCGTGCCCACGCGAGGGTAACCATTCCCACCCTGTAAATCCGAGGGGAATATTCATTGGTGCATACGTGATTGCGCTGAGCCGTGCTGCCCGCGCTCCCAGCCTCCCCGTGCCTCCGGAGCCACTGATATACCAGCTGCGACCCACTCACTTGGCATAATAACTCAAAAATGCAAAAATTCCCCCTGGATAGGATACTTGCTTCCATTTAATGGGATGTGCCCCCCCCGCTCCAAGGGCCCCGCGCTTACCAGGAAGACGAGGCAGTGCAGGAACAGGGTGTAGAAGAAGGCAACGGTACGAGCTGTCTTGTTGGACAGGATGAGCCGCCCCTGCAGCAAGAGCAGAATGGAAAAATCCCATTTTAATGCGGGTCAGGGGAAACCAGCCCTCCCCACGCACAGGCTCGGAGAGACCCTGGCCGAGACTGGGGCCCTGTTTGTGCTAGACCCTACGTAAACACGTGGGTGAGACGGGATGCTTTGCCACCCATCTGTGCCCATCTCCGAGCAGCCGCTCTCCTTCAGGGTGACTGCCACAAGTGCCTATGCTCTCAGCCCAAAATTGCCCAAATCAAGGTGAATTCAGGACTGAGAATCACGTGGTTTCCCCCACTGAAAACTCTCTCAGGGGATCGTTTTGAGCCATCTTTGTCCCAGCTTTCTCCACTGGCTCTGCCCGCTCTCCCCGTGCCAGCCCTGACTCAGTGCCTGCCTGGGGCTCAGCGCCGCTCCAGAGAGAAACCCCGGCAGTAATTGTCTCGCACGTTTTTAATTCATGAGCTCAAAGAAGTTGTGATTTGCAGCATCCCCTCGCCACCTCCTCAGCAGGGCGAGCACTGGGCAGCATTCCCAAAGGCCATCCCTGAGTCCCAGCGCCAGTGCGGGACCCCGGGAATGACGTAGAGGACAATTCTGTAGCCAGACCCACGGTGCTGGTGCGGCCTCCGCAAGCACCCTGGCAGGTTTCAGGGGTGACCACGCTGCACCCTGGGGTTTGCAGACTCCCGGCATCCTTCCCTGTGAACCTCCAGCCAGCTCAGCCAAAAGCAACCACGGTCCTGTGCCGTGGCTCTGGACACTGCGGCACACGCTTACGCCGGCAGCAAAGAGCCAGTACAGGGGGATTAAAGGCTCGGTGTGGTGTGGAGCCCCCAGCTTCGGCAGCAGCGAGGTTATATGCACGCTGAGAGCGGTGTACACCCTCTGCCAGGCTGCACTGATGGCTGAGCATTTTGGAAAATGTAATCTCTCAAGGGCGCCAGCCGCTGCTGGGCTATTGATTTTAGGGGAGCTGGTTGCCGGACCCCCAGCTGCTCTCCCCGGTAACAGCCCTTCTGCTGCACAGGGGAGGCTTGTGGCTGGACCCGGTGGTCCAGGCAGGTCCCTGGGGTGCCCCAGCTTGCCCCGCTGCCCTTTCTACTTGTCACAGATATCTGTATTTAAGGGAAGGTCATCACCTCTCCTTGCGTGCCCATGAGCACAGCTCTCAGCCGTGTGCTGCCACCTCCCGCTGCCGGTCCCCAGCATGCCTGGGTACCACTGCAGGAGAGGCCACGAGGTGGAGGAGCATCAGCGGTGCTTGGGAAGGCACGCAGCACTGCTCGGGCTAAAGCAAAGCACCCCCAAAAGTAGGGACTGCCAGAGGGACATTGCTCTGGGGGATTTTGGAGAGCACCTGCGAACAAAATTCCCTGGGCGTCTTCAAAACTTCACTAGTACCCTGCTCTGCAGGTTTACCCATTTCTCTGGCTCTGCAAAATCTGTCCTGAAAGATTTACCCTCCACCTTTGCTGGTCCCGTGCCAGCCCGCAGAGATGGCTGAGCTCGCTGGATGTCACAAACCCTGCGGGGCCGAGCTGTGTCACGCTCCAACCCCTCATTTTGGAGAGGCCACAGAGCAGCAGCCAGACCCTGCCGATGTCCGAGCCCTTCTGGCCCAGGACACCGGGGTCCCAATGGGAAAACCTTTGCGTCCATCCCTTCAAAAGAGCCAAAGTCAGCAGTAACCACAGCCCAGAAAAGCAGCTTAGGCGGACGGATCCTACCTTCCTACATAGCAACTTTTTATTCCTGCTGTAAAAGCTAGGGATTCATTATGGACATAAGCACATTCCCCAAACCACCACGCGGGCTTTCCAAAGCTGGCATTAAAACCCACAGATCTCCCACCAAACCAATTCTGGGCTGAAATCTTCTTTGCTATTCACGGCCACGGCGGAGGCTGCTGTAACAAATGAGATTATGTTCTTAAATATTCCCAAGGAATAACTCCCCTAAGTCAGTTTTTTTGTAAATGCCTTTCATTAATTCTCCGTGGTGCTGGCACGCCACCCAATCCATATTCATGTTGGCATTTGCTTGGTTTTTATGCAAATGACAACTTTGCCTTTATTACAAGACATTTCTGTATTCTGTGGCTGTTGCAGACCAGCGCTCCCACATTAACCTCTGTTGTGCCGGATAGCCAGGGGTTAACTCAGCCAAAACCTGGTCCTGAGCCTGCTGCTAACATCACAGGTTCAAATACAAGTCAGATCTTCTCAATAACCACATTTTTAGCTCATAAAGCAGCATTCATCACTAAGAGATGGTAGTCAAAGCCTACGGTGGCAGCAGCAGCCCTGCTGCCCGCCACGGCTCAGGCGAGGACCCTCTGCTGCTGCAGACACCAGCAGCTCCCCAATATTTTCCCCGATGCTTTTTTGGAAGGAAGAACCAGGAAGGGTCAGGGCCCACGGAGAGGTTTTTCTGGAGAATGAACTAATGTGCACCTGAGGGTGCTGTGCTGTGGGAGGCTGAGCATCTCCCCCAGCGGGGGACCCTTCGCAGCCCATCGCACGCCTGCTCCCCGGCTGCGGGGGGTGCCAGGGCTCGCCGGGTGGGTGTCCTACGGGGGGGTCGGGCTGGGCTAACCCCGACTGCATGCTGTGTGCAAGGAGGCTTTGCCCTCCGGGCCAGCCCTCGCTGAGCCCCCCCATCCACATTACAAACCAGAGAGTTGCTTCCCGCAGCCCATCGCATCCCCCTCCCAGCGCTGCCCAGGGGAGCCGCGGGCACGGCCGGGGGAAGACAGTGGGGCACTGCCATCCTCCGAGACACACGCTGTCCCCGAGCTGTGCCCTGACACTGCGCTGGCCTGGGCTGTGGCATCGCCGGTCAGGATGGGGCTGCGTCACCCGCTCCAGACAGGACCCTATGGGATGGAGTCAGGGAAAGGGGACGGAAAGGGGAAGGCGGGAAAGCCAGTTCTCCTAAACCGAGCCCCAGCGTGGGCCGGGCATGGTCTGCATCCCTGCCGGGGGGAGCAGAGATGGGGACTGACCCCCAGCCGGGGCCAAGCCCAGCAGCAGCGTTCCCAGTGTAGGCACTGGGCTAAAAACCTCTGGCTGCCCACTGTGGCGCGGCGGGCGCAGCCCACTCACCATGCTCAGCGTGGCTTTGTCCCAGGGACTGAGGCTCAGGTACTTCCGCTGGCGTTCCTGCAAGTACACCGTACAAGAAGCTGATTTTGAGGATCAAAGGGATGATTTAGGGTTTGGAAATCAGGGAAGGCGCTCTGTGCCCCGGGATGTTCCCACTCCCCCCATACACGCAGCTGTAGGGGACATCGTGCGGGCACAATGACATTTTTTATCTTTTAAAATGAATGGTGTTTGAGTGTGTTTTATGCTTTCAGAGTGCTGCCCCTGGATTTCATCCGGGCAATGAAATGATTCCCCTGAGAGGTTTAATTTTCTGGCTGCTCCTTCCCTTCAACACACCCGGACCACCTTGCTGCGAGCAAAACCAGAACCGAGCGAAACAACCTGTTCGACGCTGGCAGCGCGTTGCGGAGCCTCTTCCCTCCCTACGCCGGGCAAAGAACACGGCCGGCCGAGTCCTACCCTGACTGCGGTGGCGGTGGGAGGACACAATCCCGTGGTGGAGGACGTAATCCCGTGGCAGAAGGAGGGGCTGAGGTGGAGGGATGCTGCTGGGGGCCTTTCATACCTTCCTGCTGAAGGAGGAGAAGGGGTCCAGGCGCTCTTCGTACTGGGAGGAGTAGCGCTGCTCGGTGTCGTCCCTGCTGCCGCCCTGCGGGGGCAAAGACGGGGCATTAAAGAATTTCACCAGACCGTGGGTACCTCTAGGTTTGCTTTAGTTGGACCACTCACTGAAACTCAGAGTTGGACCACTCACTGAGGTGATTAACACAGGGTGAGAGCCAGCGGGCACCGGTGCTGCCTGTACCTATGGCCCCTGGTGCAAGCAGTGTCTGGACACCCAGCACAGGGCCAGAGCCCCCCCCAGCCCCCCCCGAGCTGCTCGTTTGGAAGAAACGACCCCCAAAGGATGGAGCAGCACAGCCCAGAGCTGACCCGCGGGGCCAACAGGATCCCTCCCCTTCTGAAAGCAGCAGCACAACAGGAGCTATTTACCAAAGTCCTTTCTTCTGTAGCGACTCCACCTGGGTCCCCTTATTTTTTTGCCCTTTCCATGAGATAATAGTCATCTGTGTCACCCCAGAGAGCTCACCTGGAACCGCCTGGGCTACTGTAAATCCCACCCTGAATTCCTTTGCTGCTGGGCCACGTAGGAGGGAGACAGTGGTTTAGGAGGAGGAAATCATTGTTTAAACATACAACTGTTATTAGCTGGGCAAAAGGCAAGGAAAATTAAGGAAATTCCTTGAAAGGAGTGAAAGATTTAGGTCGGTTCAGACAGGCTGGGTGTTAAACTCCTCCCGGGACAGAGGCTCCCCTGGCGCAGCCTCGCAGGCGGCGCTGCACGAACGGCGGCAGCGAGCCCCGAGGATGCTCACACAAACCGCACATCCCTGCTCCTCCTTTCTCCAACGCTACCTCTATGGGTCATGAGAAATGCAGATTCCACATCATTCCTACCCAAAACCAGCCTGCAAACGTCACGTGCTGTCACCAGACACAGTCACAGGCTGGTGCAAGCTGTGGCTCACAGCTACATGGGCTGCACATCCCTGCTCAGGGGCTCCGGTGCTAATCCATCTCTCTCCCCCCAGCACGGTGACTTCTCCAGTCACCCACCATCACTTCTCCCCACCAGCACGGGGATGCTGACATTTAGCGAGGTCTTTCTGGACCCGTTACTACGTGCTGCTTGTTGTCCTTGCCTGGCCACCCCAGCACGCTGGCCGGTGGCTCCGTTTCACCGCGGGTAAACCCCGCTGCAAACAGACCTTTAGCAAATATGCCCTTACGCGCCGCAATACGATCCACGGGTCAGCGCGCAGTCAGAAGCCAGCGATGAGACCAACTCCCAATTTAGGGGCGAGGAATTCACTATAGCCTGGCCTTATTGAATGATCCTTGATGATTATTTTTAACGTGTCACATGCCCGGTTAGGTGGTGAATTATGCAATCCCCCGTGCTGCCGCGTCGAAGTCTTTTGCTCTTTAGATCATGTGAATGGCATTCAGGGGTTGCCTTGTGGCAGCAGATAAACATGGATATGATCTTCCGCGGGAGAAATGGGCAAAAATGTCAGAGGGGCCGACCCAGCGTCATCACAGAGACATAAATAAAAGAACCAAATAAGGTCCTTCGCGGCTGTAGGAGTTTCCCATCCCCAAACGCTATTAAAACATCCATCAATAAAACGGACTCAGTCCAGCCAGCGTGGAAAGGCAGCAGCTTCGGGGGAGGATGGCAGGGAGAGGAGCTGGCGTTCCAACCGATGTCCCTTCCCCGGTTATTGTCACTTTTGCAGTTATTAGGAAAGCCCGAGGTGGTGGCATCCCAGCTGCGACCGAGGAAGTGGTTGCAATTGAAAGCTCCCGGGCACCAGCCTGACCTGCTTGCAAAAGCCCCAGGGATTTCCAGGGATTAAACCCCCAAGGGAGGCGGTAGGAGCAGAGCGGGTTCCAGCAAGGTCTGACTCAGCTCCCCAGCCTTCTCCTGGTGTTACTGGGATGGTTTGGGGCTGGTTTCTGCTCTTTTGGGGGACCGGTCCTGGCTGCCCAGGAGAGCGGGAAGCCGAGCAGCTCTCTCTGCTGGCCACAAGAAATTCAGGGCGGTGGGGAATAAGCATAGGTGGCGAATGAGCATAGGTATGACAGGATGAATTATTTTTCAGGCTCTGACTGCAGGGATTTATTGCAGGAGGCCCCGATTTAACCGCTTGCTGCCTGGTCGGGCAGAAGCATCCACGACTTGCCTGCTGGAGCATCACGCTGCCAGCAGTGAGCATCACAGGGGTTTGTAGCAGATTTTTTAGGGAGGAAATTTGAGCTTCTGGCATCAAAGATATCAGACACCCTTCAGAATGGTTAAAAACTACCTTCCCGGGAGAGGGCCTGGGTACCTGCTCCTCTAGGCAGAGCACTGCACCCTTTTCCACCCCAATTAGCTCCAATTTTCGAACTTTCATGCAAGGTGCGTGTGGGTAATGTGCAATTTCCCCATTGCTCCTGTGCACATAGGTAACAGTCTGTGTTTTGGGGGAGGGGTGTCTGTCCATCCATGTGAACCCAGACAGACAGACAGCCACTCACCCGGCCGGGGTAGCTCTGGAGGAACTTGATCTTCTCGTAGAGCTTGATGTTGTCGGCTCTCAGGTTGTCCAGCTCGCTCTGCAGGGCATGCACCGTGTGCTGCATCATGCGGTTCTCCTGCGCGGGGGGAGCAAGGGGGCCGTTAGCAGGGAGGCCGGGGGAGGACAGCATCTAACCGGGCGGGAGGCAGAAGTGGGGGGGTGATTTGGTGCATCCAGCCGGGGTTCAGTCCCCTCTTAAGTAATTAAAATCCCACGGCTTTGAATTAAAACTGCTCCCCAATTAAAATTGTCCCTGCTGCCACTGGACAGGGCCCCCAGTCCTGAACCATTAACGAACCCGGTCCCTCTATGGCCAAAGAAGCGCCCTGTCCTTGAATTGGAGCAACACCGATGGGTTGGGGGAGGCTTTGGTCCTGCTAATAGCAGAAGACGTTTTTCTCTTGCTTGCAGTGGCGCTGCCCGCTTTGGGCTGATAATAAATTCCCTGCAGACCATAAAAGCAGCCAGCTCCAGACTGCAGGTCCCGCAGCCCCCGCCGGCCGCCCTCCCCACCCCACCTACCCCCTCCAGCTCCTGGTTCCTGGCCCGGAAACGTTCCCTCTGGCTGGAGATGATGGAGAGGAGTGAGTCCACCTGCCCCTCGGGGAATGATGTGCCAGGGGACGGCGGGTGACCTGCAGACAAGGCTTGGTATGAGAGACAACCCAGGAGATGTCCACCATCCACCCCAGAGCAAGCGGGGATTGCTTGAGGTACCCCCCTGACACCGCGGGACCTCAGGGGCACCCAGGTAGACAAACTCATTTGCACAGCTATTACAACATGGACTCGTTTCTACGCTTTTTTTTTGGTTTTGGGGACGTATCCTGGGAATGGGCAGGTTCACTCCCTAGGGACAGCCAATTGCATTATTTGGGGCAACACCTGGCTACCTTCCCATGACCCCAACACTCCCAGTCCCTGCCATGACTCTCTCCCGCAATTTCTGCAGCAGTCGTAGCCCTAAGAAAAGACCCAGTGCCACAACCAGCCCCTCCATCCACTTACTCGTCTCTCCCTTCCCTTCCTTGCAGAACAGTCCCCCCCATTTCATACTTTCTCCTCCCTCAACCACCCCAGCAAAGCAGGGGCTGCTCGACCGCAGCCGTCACCAGCTTGCAATGCTCAGGAGCCCCATTTTGTGGGCGTCCCATGCTACTGCCCCCCATGATTGGGGTCTGCAGGTGGCCGGGGGGCTGCGGCTATCCCTCCCCACTCTGCCTTCCCAGCAGCGGGAGGCCATCCACGGCCAAGGAGAAATACGTCCCCGAGGCCATGACTCAACTGGCTGCACAGAGGAGCTATTCATAGCACGCGATGGGTGGCTGCAGGTTGTTTGGCTTGGTGGGACTTCTGCTGTGATATTGTTTATCGTGTGTTTTCAAAATCTTTCAAAACCAACAGCAACAACAAGAACAAAAAAAAAAACCCAAAAAGGAAAAAAAGGAAAGGAAGTGGGTTTTCTTCCAGAGGAGCCAAGTGTCGTTATTTGTTTGATTCATTTTCTCCAGCAGACCTCGGTGCAGGAGCCAATATAAAGGAAATATTTAGCTCATTGGCTCTGGAGGGGGTTCGATGGGGAAAGAGCAGGGTGTTTGGTTCAGCCTGGGTTCACCGGCTTGGCACGGTGCTGGGCCTGGCACATGCCCGCTGCACCGTCCTGGGAGCAGCCAGAGGACCACCAAACCGTGCCGAGCATGGAAAACCTATCACTGGCCCCAGTGAAGGACACACCAAGCAGTCATGTCTGCACATGCTTATAAGCATCTCCATGCCACCGTCCCTGGAGAGGTGACCACCCTGCCCATGGCACCAGGATGGCACCCATCAGCACCTTGGCGTGCAGCCCCAGCTCCGCGCCCGCCTCTCACCGTAAAACAGCGCCGTGGCCTCCTTGATGGGCTCAGGTATCTTCTCCAGGCTGGGGACGGCTGCACCCTGGGCAGCACAAGCAGAAGGGATTAAGCATCTCCCACCCACCCAAAAGTGCCTGGTCAAAGCAAACCCCTCCTGGGTCCTGCCACCACCCTGGCACCCGCAGCCTTGTGGGAAGCATCACTCCCAAACAGGCACCCTGCAAGGATCAAGACTGAGACAACATGGAGAGGCTGGTGCCCAACGCTCAAATCCCATCCTTTCCCTGGGAAGGAGAAGGGCTGGACGGTCCCTGGATGCCACCACCACTACCACCCCCCTCCCATGCCAGCACCATCCCATTGCATGGGCATGATGCAACCCTCTGCTGGGTGAGTTACAAGCAAAAGGAAAAAAAGAAGAAAAAAGAAGAAGAGGTGATGAAACAACTCCCATGCCCACTGTTGGCCCCTCCATCAGTGATGGTCAACCCCCAGGGACATTTTGACAGGTCCCTGCCCGCTGCCAGGAGCCAAGAGCCATGGGTTGGGGTTACCTCTGCATCCGGGCGATGCACAGTGGACAGGGCTTGGATGGTGCTGAGGTCGTGCTCCAGCTTGGCGATGAGCTCCTTCTGGCCAGCCAGCGTGGACACAGCCTCCGTCAGCTGGATCTGCATCTCTGCACAGCGCACTGCAAAACAGAGCCAGGGCTGTCACCAAGGGGTGGCCCGAAACCACAAATTTTGCCAAGGGGACACTGAAAAGCTGAGAAACGCCCACCTGAAGCACCAAAGCCAACTCACAGGCAGACACCCCATTTTCTCCCTATATCTGGGGGCAGTAGGAGGGGCGCTTCTTGAAAGGCTGAGGGCCTTGGGGCTTTTTAGTCTGGAGAAAAGACTGAGGGAGGATCTTATCAATACTTACAAATACTTCAAGGGAGGGTGCCAGGGCAATGAGAACAGTCTTTTTTCAGTTGTGCCCAGTGACAGGACAAGAGGTAATGGGCACACACTTGAGCATAGGAAGTTCCATCTCAACTTGAGGAGGAACTTCTTTCCTTTGCAGGTGGCAGAGCAGTGGCACAGCTGCCCAGAGAGGTGGGGGAGTCTCCCACTCTGGAGCCATCCCAAACCCGCCTGGACGCCGTCCTGTGCCACTGCTGGAGGTGCCCCTGCTCTGGCAGGGTGTCGGAGTGGGGGAGCTCCAGAGGGCCCTTCTGACCCTGACCTTCCTGTGATTCTGCGACCCTGCCAGCGATCCCTGCTCTGCTCCAGGCAAAGAGGCCCAGGGGTCCAGCCCACCGTGGTGATGCCCCAGGGTGGGCAGCCGTTCCCGGGCAGGACCAGTGCCACGTCCCAGTGGCAGAGGCAGGGTGGGCGGGCAGCTGTTTGCGCCGGCACAGCTGCTTCAAATGCATCAGACATTTTTAGTGCCCCAGGGGTAGCTGGCAGCATCCCTGCTGGGCAGAGTGGGGGGACGTGGAGAGGGATAAGGGGAGCTGAGCCCACCAACTGATCCCCGGGTCTGGGCTGCACACGGAGCTGGGCTCCAGGCAGGACATCCCCGGCCGCGGGTGCCGGGACAGGCATGCATGGGGCGGATGGTGCTGCGGGGGGTTGGAGTGGGGTGGGGGATGTCTCCCAGGAGGGACTCAGGTGGGACCAATCCTGCCCAGGGGCGCTGGGTGAGGCTGCGCGGCCCCCGGCATCCCCGCTCGGCCAATTTTTGACAAACGAGCCCTCGTTCCAGTTGCCCCCCAGACTAAAATCCACACCCTAAACCACAACAGGCGCTCGCTGGAATGCTCCAGGAGCGAAACAAAAGCCTCTCGTTCCCCTCGTATAACCCCGGCCCAGATGTGAAGCAACCAAGAGACGCGGCGGGGCCAAAACGCAGCTACCGCGAGCGGCGCAGGACCAGCACCGCAGGGCAAAGCGCCTCGCTCCGTTTGCAAATCCATCCTGAAACACAGAGCCTCAGCAAGCAGGAGCCCTGTCCTGCAGCAGAAATCTCCTCGTTTCACCTTTCTCCCTTGTTGCCATCCACGCCTGGGCCTCAGCCTGGCCAAAAAAAACCCGCTCAGGTCAAGGTCCAGACCCCGCGCTTCGCACCGCCGGCCTCCCCGCCGCAGGGACGCAGGATACGTCCCTCTGCGCCGGGATTTCCAGGTGGGTGGAAGCTCAGGTCTCAGCTGTTCCAGTCCCTCCCTGATAATTCCCGTTGTAATTATTTCCCTGCATTCCAGACGGCTGGAAGGCAAATAACAACAACAACAACAAAATTTTTTTCAAAAAAAAATAATTCCTCATTTATCAACCGCCAGGGCGCAAGGAAGGCGAAGGCTGCCTGGGATGCAGCGGCGCTGGGGGAGACGCGAGGGCGGACCGCTGCGCCTGCGGGGCCTCCTGCCCTCCATGAAGGCTTCAGACGAGAGGTGCCAAGTTGTGTGCGGCTCAATCCCAGTTCACCCAGTCCTGTCAGGCTGGGAACCACCCCGCGCACCCCGAAACCGGCTGTGGAATTGGGGGGGGGGGACTCGCTGCCCTGCGGAGCCTGGCTGGGAGGGCTGGAGTCCGAGCCGCAGCGATGGGGGGCTCGAGCGAAGCCATGCCCAAAGCCAACGCTGCTTTCCCATGAAGGACGGGCTTCGCCGGTGCACATTTTCCCCCTTTTTGTCAGAAAAGCGATTCAGATGTTATCCGTGAGGGACCGAGCCTGCCCGCAGGGACAGGGAGGTGACACATGCCTTCAGCCACAACGTACAGATTTATCTTTTTTTTTTTTTTTTCCCCTGCAAATCTGGATTTTAGAGGCCCCAAAAAGGCTCGGGAAGGAGCCAGGAGCAGTTGCGATAAAGGCACCGTCCCACTGGAGGTCAGTGTTTCTCAAGAAATGGGGAATCGTTGCCTGCGCCCGAAACATGGGTGGCCTGATGCAAAATATTTGCATTAAGAAGATTTGGAAAGAAGCAAACCTCTTCCCTACGGTTAATTATTTAATTGGCTGATCGCTTTAAATTGCATTAAAATGTAATTGGGAAGCTATTAGTAGCCAAACATGGGCTGTGGGGCCCAATTCTGCACAAGGCAGCTCCGATCACCGTGCAAAGGGCCCGATGCCGCCGCCGCCGTGCCCGGGCTGCACCGCGCCACGAGCAGAGCAAAGGGCTGCCCAGGACCGGACACCCTCCCTGCCTCCCATCCTGCCAAAAAAAAACCCCCTGCAACACTGAGCTTTGGTGTCCCGCTGAAGGAGATCCCAGCCCTGGATCCCAGCTCCTGAGTTTCTCTCTTAAATTATCTGTTGGTGGGGTTTTGGTTTTTTTTTCTGAGAAAAAACTCACGGATTGAGTTTTTTGGTTTGCTTACGAGAAGAAAAAGTCCCCAAAGAAATACATCTCCCGGTTTTAAAGAAAGCCACTTCCTTCCTTCCCTTGGGTTTCGCTGCCTCGGCATTAGGCAGTCTTCTACAAACCCTCCACGAAAACAGAAAAGACTGGAACCATGTCTAACGCTGAAAGCAACCAAAATGCATGGAGCCTTTCTCTCATCTCCCCTTCAGTATCTCTTTTCACAGTTGGGTTTTGTGGTGGAGTTTTTTTTTTAATCATAACTTTCTTTTTTCAAAGAGGCAGCAGCCACCCGCGAGCTCACCGCTTCTTTGCCAGCAACCCTTCACCTCCAGCAGCGGGGGGACGGCTCTCCCAGGACGGCAGGTCAGCTCAAGCATTGAGATCCAGCAAAAGAAGATCTGCCTTTGTCTTCTCTAAGCTGCTGTGCTGGAAAGCCCTGGCTCTGATCCTTCTGATGTGCTAATACCTCAAAAGCTGCGGAAGACCCAGAGGTACTGCAGAAGAGAATGGGACAATGGTGAAGCCCTGGGGAAACTGGGATTTTAAACCATGTATCTTTAGCCTCAAACTCCGTTGTCCCTGACTTTTGAGGCAAAGGAGAAACTGGGCCTGACATTGCCATTGCTTTACAAAGAAAAGTGATGAACTGCAGCAACTGGGCAACCAAACGCCAGCAGAAGTTGCCCACCCTGCCTGCTGCCATACTGCAGTGCCGCTTGGCACAGGCTGGGATGGTTGTTCCTTGCCCGACACACAGAAAACAAACAGCTGAGACTGGAGTGGTACTGAAAAATATCTTCTGCTTCCCTGGGAGCCCTTGGGAAGGTGGCAGAGCAGACGGGACCTGGACTGTAGAGTTCTGCACAGGGCACTTGTGAAGTCCCTAGATAGCCGTTGGCTGGGTGAACTCTCCTTCTTGATCAGGGTTTTCTTAATACAAATTGCCCATGACACTGATCCTAAATCCCTGAGCTTTCATCTGGCCTGGCTGGCCAATAACACCTTGGTTGTTAAAAAAAGTTTCTGTGAACAGGCTCCCAGGAGTTTGGCAGAAACCACCTGCAACAAGCACAGGGGGACGAGCAAGTCCCCAGTGCAACCACTGAACTTTGGCTGCCAACAGCTGAACTTGGGCTAGCACCTCACAGGCTGAGAGTTGGGGCTGTTCAGCCTGGAGAAGAGAAGGCTCCGGGTAGACCTTATTGCGGCCTTCCAGTTCCTGAAGGAGGCCAACAGGAGAGCTGGGGAAGGACTTTGTACAAGGGCATGGAGTGACAGGATGAGGGGGAATGGCTTCAAACTGGAAGAGGGGAGATTTAGATTAGATATTACGATGTAATTTTTCACTCTGAGGGTGGTGAGGCACTGGAACAAATTGCCCAGAGAAGCTGTGTCTGCCCCATCCCTGGAGGTATTCAAGGCCAGGTTGGACGGGGCTTGGAGCAACCTGGGCTGGTGGGAGGTGTCCCTGCCCAGGGCAGGGGGCTTGAAACTCAATGATCTTCAAGGTCCCCCCAGCCTAAACCATTCTATGATTCTATGATTAACACCACAGCCAGACCCTCACGGAGAGTTCTGAGCTTGAAGAGAAGCACCTTCCAGGACAACGATCAGCCACAAGCCTCTTCCCACACACCCTATATGACTGACCAAAGCTTCAAAACTTTTCTGTATCACTGAACGCCCAGCCTGATGAAGTGCCCAGCATCAGCGGGGAGGAGGATCTGGCCCTCTGCAAGGCACCGACCACTTTGCAAAAGACTGGTCATCCAGCAGGATGGATAATATTGGTAAGGGTCTTGAAAATCATCAGATCCTGCCCAAAGCTGAATGAGTGATTAGAAAGAGCCTCTGCTCAGAGAGGATGCTCTAAGGAAGATGTCTGTCCTGGGAAGTCTAAATTGTCCTGGGAAGTAAAAATGTACCTCCAACCCCCTGCCTGAGGAGCACAGTCACAGGTGACATTGCCAAGAGATGCGTGTTTCTGAAAACATGTAAAGTATCCGTGGGGACAGGCCATGTGGTGAGACACAAAGGTGTCTCATGCAGAGAGAAAACAAAACCGCCCTAAATTGAGAATACAAGTTTTCCATGAATCTCACACATCTTTCATTGTGGACAGCACCGTCAGTCTTGAGCTGCTCCAAAGCTGCAAGTTAAAATCCTTGTAGTGAAGATTGGGAAAAAAAAGTCCTGGAGCTGTGGGCACGTCCGCGGGTAGCTCTGAGCCCAGCAGATGTAGAGGCTCATCGGGAGCGCCTGCGAGACAGCGAGCCCAGCACTGTCACAGAGCAACAGCAACTTTGACTCCTATAACAAGCCCCAGCAATTGGACTCCCTTGGCAAATCATCCAAAATAAACAGCATCTGTTTTCACAGATGGAGAAAATTAAGACATACTAGCAACTTAGTTTGAAGTTATAAGGCCAGACATAAATAAATGAGAGGCAATCTTTCCATAAGATGGTGGCTTGATTACTGAGGATACAGACAGATGAATAAATCACCTTGGGGTGAGATAGGCTGTAACTTGCTACAGATCCACGAGACTGGAGTAACTGCTCATGTGCATCCTCTGAGCCCGAAGGAAATGAGAGGTAAGTGGTATTGCTGAAGGGATCTGCAGGGTAGGAGCACACACATGGGCAGTTACTGCAAATTAGCTGATGCTCTGCAAGTTCACACCCTGATTTACCTTATAGTAACTTTTTAATCTCCATTACTGTCTGGCCTCCTTGGATTTACATAACTGTAAAAAAATAAGAAAACAAGCAGAGAAGTGATGTGGCACGCTGGGAGCTTTCTTTGAAAAACTATCCTCTCAGAAGTCAACTGAAGTGCATTGAAACCCACTACTTCAAAGGTTTTCAGACTATTTTATTGACTGGAAGGAAGATGATGGTAAGATAACTACATCTTGGAGCACCTTGACATGAAGGCTGGGAAAGCCAGGCACAAAGCTGGAGACTCACCCAACACAAACACTGGTGTTTGAGCGTGCCAGGACGAGGAGCGGGAGCCAAAGGAAGAAGCAGGAAACTGGGTCTGCCGTGGGCCCTTTGATTTTTCCCACCTCATTCACCTTTCCCCGGGTTGGGCCACTCCAGTTAATGACCGGGTTGCTGTGGACAGTTACTCAGAAGTCGCAATCCTCCTTCCCCATGCAGAAATAAATGCTAAGGCTTTTTGGCACCTCTCTCCCATGAGCCTTTTCAAGCCAACAAAGTCTTTCCTCCGGTTCTACCTGATGCCAGAGCTCCCAGGTTTATACATAAACTAAGGCGCGATTTCAGGCTCTTGAAATACTTGGCATTTAGCTTTTAAGGAAGTCTGAAAAAGACAGTACTGTTATTGCCCAAAGTCCTGCTCCCCTTCCAGAAGGATCAAAGGGAGATGTCTTGACTCTGCGCTTTGTAGCTGAAGGGATGAGGGGGACACTGTCCATACGCTGCAGATTGAGTCCTGGATGAACCAGGTGATTTTCTCTGTCCTCTTTTTGGTCTGTGAAGATGCCAAGGAAGAAAGATCTGAGCCAAATTCCTTCCCGCAACAGGAAGGTTGTCAAAGGCCTTTCAGTGTTGTAAATCTCAATGGTTCTAGTTCTGTCTTGACCTTTCCATAGCGTAGGACAACATTTCTGCATGGTCCGGAGTTGCATGGGAATCATTCAATCTGTCTTAACTTTATGCAAAGCCTTCTCCTTGGGGCTGCCATTGCTGTGAGCTGTCAGTAGGCTGAGAAACGGGACAAGGCGGCCGGCAAAGACAACATTTCTTTTCTACAAGATATCAGAGCCCTCACTCTCAAATCTAGCAGAGTCCTCTCAGGTGCAAATCTGTTCAGAGGTAAAGGCTGAAGAGCAGGTTGTAGCTCAAAAGCCCAGCTGAGCCATCTGCTGAGGTCCATCTCACCTCATATAAGGCAACGAAAAATCACTGTCACCCAATGGGTGTATATTCTTCCAAGAGTCTCCCCAGAGTGAATAAAGATATCAGACATCAAGTGCTCCAGAGATCCCACCAACACTACAGAAGTCACACAAGAACTGGGCTTTTGGCACATTTTAAAGCAACCTCTCTAGAAACCTCCAGGGAGGGAGGAAAGGTCAGTCAGCTCCAAGAGCACCCGAGGAGCCAAAATGCCTCTTTTATGTTAGTCTGGGAATCATCTCAGCCTGCAACTTTGCTTATGAGTAGCACTCAGGCTGTCCTTGTTTATCAACTCCATACCTGCCACGAGATTATTCTCTGATCAGACCTTCTGCAAGCTTTCTAAAAGGGTGAAAAAAGAAAGCAGATGATGAAAAGAAAGGAATGACGACATCTCTAAAAGCCATCTGCAACTCCCAGCACAATCTACCTAGTCTTTAGCCGCAGTTACCAGTCCTGGAAAAGCTCCAAGAATGAAGTGATGAGGTTGCTCTAGAGACACAGAAGCTGTAGGAGAAGACATCAAGAACGTTCTGTGACATCCTTCGGGGTTGTATGCAGATGTGCAGTCCTAGACGGCAAGAGCTGGGACTGGCACCAGTGAAAGGCAGCGAGAACAACCCTTCTCATTTTTACTTTCATGTGCTGTTGAAAAGACAAGAAAAAATAGGGACAGTAGAAACCAGATCACATCCCACACCCCGAGGACAAAACTTGAGACTTCATCTGCCCAAGCGACAAGGGTTGGGAGCACAGGGAACAGACCTCTTCACCCCAGCTGCCGTGCTCATTATGATACATCAGCATCCTTCTTTGAGTTCCCTGCAGCCCGTTTCATCTGTGCCCTTAGACACGTCTGCGAAAGTGGCCTTGGGGAAGAGCAAAACGAGCTGCCAAATGCAGCTAGATGAGCGCCCGCCCTCCAGCAGCCCCGTACCCCGCTCCCTGGGTTTCTCTGCCAGCTGCCAGCAGAGGAGGTGCAGGACGTTTCTGCTCCCTCCCCTCCTTTTCCCTCTTTCTTTCCACATTTTGAGGGCCTGCCAGGAAGGGAAGGTTTGAAGGATTTCTCCTTCCCTTTCCTCCTGGCCCAGCCACTCCAAAATAAACAGCCCCCAGCAAAGAAACACAGTACTGCTTAATAAATTCACCCTGCAAGGATAGAGATTTCATAGAGGAACGGATTATTTCCAAGGGTTCTAAGATAATTACATGGGTAACTAGGAAGAGTTCAAGAAAACAGTTTGAATTTTCTTATCAGTTTCCCATAGCTTGGAGCAAAAAGAAAATAAAATGCTCTACTGTAATCAAATCATGTTTTCTGAAGCCCTCTGTTGGCAAGTACACCATTTCTTCACCACTGCCATTAAAACAGAAATACTTAAAAGAAAACGATAGCATTTCGAAACGGGAAGAAGCGGGGCCCAAAAACACCACGTCAGCTGCTCACAGCATGTCCTCACCCAGTGGGAACAAGACGCCGTGTTAAAAAATACCCCCTGTACCACTGAAGGACAAACCACCTCTCACAGACTGCAGGGCAGGAGCAGGGCCACAGCCAGTACCTGTGGCACTGAGGTGCTCACCTGGTGCTAACCTATTCCTGCACCTAAGGATACAACAAACAAGGATTTCTCCCATTAACTCAGCAAATGCCTGTAGTATTTTCCCATGTAAAACCTCGTCCTTGCTACAGCTTCCAACTCCAGAAGTAGCTATTTACCAGCAGGAACAGTGGTGACACACAGGTATGCCCCAGTGCTGACCAGTAAGGGTCTATGGGAACACACAGCATACAATTCTCCTTCTGAAAAGGTTTCTGACATTCTTTTGAAGGGCTACCAATAAAGCTATTATGGAAGATCCAACTATCTCCATGGAAGACCATAAGGATCTGCTCCTGACTTCTGAGATGCATCCTTGTGGTTTTGGTTGCCTTCCTGGCTTCCCCAAAATAAACTTTTGGAGATTTAAGCTTGAGAGACAGTCTGGTTTTACCCTCCGTGCATGCTTCTGAGCTACAATGAACCCTCTCCAGCTTCTTCTGTACCAGGTCTGTGCTTTCACAAGTATAATGCATCTTTTGCTTACGACCATGTGTGTGATTTTAGTAGTTCAGTGCTGATACCACCATACCTAAAGAAAAGCGCAGGTTATAAATACACAAATTAACCCACTTGAGTCATAGCACTTTAAAAGTGTAGATGCTTAGTATCAAGCTTAAAGTTATTAGGGTCAAAATATACAAGATAACGCCATTTATAGCAAGCAACAGTTTAACCAGTCACTAGATAGTAGGGGAAAAAAAGAAGTGTTAAACCTAGAACCTTTACATCATGTGGAATAACCTCTCACAGACGTTTCAAAAGCAGAAAACACACATTTATAAAGAAACAAAGGCATTAAATAGCATTTCTGATATATTTTGAAGAGGATCCCACCCGCTCCCGCAGAACTAATCACAGCTAAAGATGGCAAAGACACACAGCAAACACGAACATCGACTTGGGCCACGTGCTACGCTGCAGCAGGGTGCCGGAGTGCAACACCGCTGGATGGATCCCGGCCCGGGCTGGCAGGGAGGCAGTGCGCTGGGAAAGCCCAAACCCACTCCCTGCTCTCCAGGACAGACAGACCGACCGACCTTCTGGGACAGAACTACAGCAAATTTCCAGACTGGCCCTCCAAAACTCCTCGTGCCACGCTGAACATCCCCTCAACAGGAAAGTCAGCCTACAAGGAGGCACACAACACACGAACTTGCAGCCTGGCAGGAAAAAGATATATGTACTGCAGGAGACGATGTAAATAAATGTAGGTCCCTTAAAATAACTTGCAATTCACAGTTCAAAAAATCAAGACACGAGCACGCCAGGCTAAACAGCAGCGTGCAGGCAAGCACACACACACACACACGCTCCTCCTGAAACCCAGAGTATGCAGCTAGAGATTTATCCTACTAGTTTTTAAAATATAATTCCACTGATGGATCACAACATCTGTTCCTTACCAAACTTCATATTCTAGACTCTGTAGATACTGAGCATATTTATAGGAACAACACATCACAAGGCACTAGAAGAGGAATTTGTCTTTCTATAAAGTATCTGTAACAATAAACAGTGAGCCAAATATCTGGGAAAATTCTTGTACATTTTCATTTCTTAATCTAAAGCATTTCTGACCTCAGACAATGTCTTTAATCTGATTTTTCTAAAATTCATTAATATATCATTATGATGCTCAGAACAATCCCCCTTGCAGTCTCAGACCCAAAATACATCTTTCTGTCCGTGAAGCCAGGTGTGCACCTCCCACGGACTGCAGCAGGAATCATTACGCTTGAATTTCACTGAAAAAAGGATATAGTTGGGAAACGTGACACTTCAATGTTCAAGGTACTGACAACACTTCCACCCCCCTAGAAACTGAGAGAGAAAAAGTAAATTTTCCTCCCCTGGACAAACACAGATCCCCACCAAACCCAGCCCCTTCCTTCCCCTGGACATCACTGGAACAGAACCACCAATGTAAATGTTTGCTGCTTGGACTCAGGTCTCACCTTAATAAAGACAGCCCACGCGTAATTGTGTTTGTATAAAAGATATTTACTTCAATTATCACACCTAGGGTGCTAGTGAATAATAATAATAATAATACATCGTGTGAGTTTCATACAGTGATATTGCTTCTCCATATCATATAGGGACCGTTGTACAGTGCTGAGAACAAACATTATATGGCTAACCAAACAAAGACAGAAGAAACAATGCCATTCTGCTGACGGAGGGAGCGCTGCCCTGCTACTGCCAGCCATATAAACTCTTACTTTTATGTTTAAACAAATACCAAGAAATAAAATGTTACAAAAGATGAGTCACAGCAACACAATGTGGGCTTCTCAAAGCTACTTGTACAAAAAAAATGACACTTTTTTTTTTTTTTTTGGTCAATTGGGTCTTTGTGAGGATCTTTTTTTTTTTTTTTTTAAATCTGTGATTGTGAATATAACAAACAAGCTCTAAAAACATCTAAGACTTAGTGCGTTACAGAAAAAATATAAAATACTGCTAAAAATGTAAGACACCACAATACACTGGGGTAAAAACTGAGCTTATTATTAAAAAAAAAAAAAAAAAAAGTTCTCAGGAAAAAGTACACCACTTTCTGTTTGAGTTCATCTTGTGCTGTGTTAGTAGTCGGGGCATTTCAAAGGTCTGCCCATTATCATGGCAAGTAGTTATTGCACAAATGCAAAGAGTTAAT
The DNA here is from genome assembly GCA_017639485.1 of Pluvialis apricaria. Taxonomy (NCBI): domain Eukaryota; kingdom Metazoa; phylum Chordata; class Aves; order Charadriiformes; family Charadriidae; genus Pluvialis; species Pluvialis apricaria. The sequence goes on from CM030024.1 coordinate 8,176,261, forward strand.
TTTTTAATAAAAAAAAAATGAAAAGGGACATGAGGGAAACAATTAAAAAAAAAAAAAAAAAGAACATCCCCCCCCCAGCCAGCCTCCATCTGCTTTGGAATTAACGTCCAAATTCGTACATTTGACACTCTCACAGCATTTCCAGCGAGTGGGCCGCACAGTGCCCGCTTTTGGAAAAGAAAGGGTAGAAAATGCTTTTCAACACAGAAATGCATAGAGGATCCTGACAGGAACAACCTTTTTGTTTTGCAGAGGTTATCCAATAGTTACCATAGGGCTTTTTTTTTGTTTTGTTTGTTTTTTTTTTTCTTTCAGACCATGCCAGAAGGAAAGAACCTCACATGGGAAATTCATCTGATGGTTTTTAGTGGGACACCCTCGAAAGGCAAAGTGCAAATTTGCTTCCAAATCCACAGAAGTGGTGATGTGCCCTGCAACTAGCTCAGCACCTTCCGCCTTTGCCCGCTGGAAGGTTTTATTGCGGGGCCGCTGGTTCAGCGCTGAGCGGAGGCCCTTTGCATCGTCCCTCGTGCAGACACACGCTCCCCTGCGCCGGAGCCCGGGGAATTTCTAGCGCAACGGTTTTCAATTTGGCCTATGCAGCTTTTCTCTCGCTCGCTGGCGAAGCGATACCTAGCCAGGGACAGCCTGTCTGAACGTGTTTCGACACTGCAAGAAAACTAAACAACTCCTCCGTGACAAAGATCAATTCACAATGTGTATTTCCAGAGTTCACACCAGGAAAAGTTGCTGCTGCTGCACAAGGTGATTTTTTTTCTCTCTCTCTTTTTTTTTTTCCTTGACCAACTTTGAATATGAGAAGAAAATCAGCTGTGAATTCAGAAATTCAAACATATGCCAACAAAGATGAACATCACAGGAAACCAGTCTCTCATTTTAAATTAACACTCTTGAGTAAATCACAATGTACTTTGACAAAGGGGCACTGCATCTTCATGAAATTCTCAGTAGAGGCTCTAGGAGGCTAAGGGTATTTTCTCTCTCTGTATATTTTAAGTCTCTTCTCTCACAACTGAGGCTTCTTATTCTCAGTCCTAAATTATTTTAAAAAATATTTAAATAATATTATTTATTAGGCATTTAGATAAAATACTTTTTTTTTTTTTAAAAAAAAAATGATTGCTCTAGAAAACACAACAGGGGCACAATGATATGGATACTATGACGAGCCGACACCACCCCGGCTCCATCGCTGGGTTAGCCCAAACTTTCTCCAATGTCCATTTAGGGGATATGTATACTCCTGTTGTGTTTGTATCAAACAAAAACAAACCTCAAAAAAGAAACTGTTAAAATTAATCTCATAAATCGGAAACACTAGATTGTTTTCCTGATTACAAACCACCTTTACATATTTCACCTTATGATGCTGTAGAGAGAGCAAGCTTGAAAAATAACACACAAGCGCTGGTAAGGGCTGAGGATGCCGGTGGGTGAAAGCCTGTTCTTTACAAAACCAAATTAAGACTGGAATGACTTTACAGTGCCTCGCCATCCAGAGACAGTGCGGCTCCGGGCATGGAAATGAAGACAGCGTGTACTACTAATGGCACAAAAGGACACAGTCGCAGTTAGCGACGGCTGAAGTCCACGAGTGTTTCTTGAATGCTGACAGACCTACGAGTATGCTGGGTGAAACTGAGCCTTACGAGCATGAATGCCACTGGGCACTGGTGGACCTTCTAACCCGAGACCCCACCGTGCTGCTGGAGCCAACCCAGAGAGATACATTTATTTTTCTTTTTCCCCAGGAACCTGAATTCTCTTGAACTAGAGCTCGCGCTCGCCTGCGTTTGGCGGCTGGGACACAAACCTCCGAACGCAGAACGAGAACTTCTATTGCACAAAGACTTGCCGCACAGTGTTTGAAGTGCTCGTTAGCAAAGGGGCAACTCATGTTGGGCCACTGAAACGCTCCTCGATCGGTGTTTGCTTCCACCCCCCCCCCCAAATGAAAAGCGGCTGTGAATGCTGCAATCTAGATCACTGTGCTTTAGATTATTCTCCATGAAGAGATTAGGAAATAAGGCACATAGCTTTCCAAGTATAGAAAGTTTGTTAAATAGTAAATTTTAGGAAAGTAGCAAAACCTAAAAACTGAACAGGAAATGCAGTAACATACAGGATTTTGATGACATGCCTATTGAATGAAAATAAAATAATTTCAAGCTAAACGAAAATCCTTCCCCCGCAGAAAAAAGAAGATCCGTGATCTCCATCTCTCTAGTGGAGGTGAGAAGGACATGGAAGCCCTGATCAAGGAAAAGAAAAGTATGACACAGATGTGACCTTGCTTATTCCCCGCACACCTCCTTTACGAACTAGATGCTGAAGTACTCCCTGTACAGCCTGCACCAGCATCCAGAGGTAACTAGGTACTTTGGAAACACTTTTAAAGCTAGTTATAATTTACCCACATATAAATAATACATCAAAATAGCACTAAGGGTCTAATGCAAGCTAACAAAAGCCAGAGAAGTCTGATTGAAAGACTGATTGTAGAAACTATTTTTTCTAGTTACTTGGAGATAAGATTGTACTTCAGAGGAAGTCAAGTGCCAAGTTTTATTTCTTCTCTTGAAAACACAGGCGCTCACCTTCTAAGAGGAACTGCATAACACAGAATTTCTATTTCATTCCTAAGAATACTTGAATTCTCAGGTTAGAGAGAGCAAGAACGAACTGCTTGCTTTAATTTGATACTCGGCTTAATTTACTGATCAGCTGTTTTTGCAATTGTGTTTAATACACCTTTACTGTTCACCTTCCCGCTGTACGGAGACACAGGAGAGTATTTCACACGTGCAAATATCTGGCACGCTAACTTCTGCAGGCTGTACCGACGCAAAACCTACAGACCAACTGTTACGGGATGCTGCAGACGAGGTCTGGCCCTTCCTTTCAAATTACTTGGCTTTTGCACATCTCAGACCCTTGGAATTATTTTTATGTATTCTGAATGTGATCCTCCCCCTCCTCGTTAGCTAAGCCCGCGTATCTCAAACGAGCTGATCTCTCAGATGGCCGATCCCCTCTTTACAACAGGGAACTTATCTGACAAGTGGGAAAATGGCATCCTCTACGCATTAAAATACACATTGGTTTTAAGCCCTCACTCACCTACACCCCAAATGATTTCACAAATTTGGCTGTAGCAATTCTACGGCACCATTAAGACCAAGCACACAAATACTATGTATACAGGGGGGCTTTCCCGTACTGGAATCATGTACATATACACATTTAACAACTCCTAAAGACGCATATTTATTACCCGCATAGACAGAAGAGGATAACGCAACTCAACGCCGTTATTCTTGTTATCGATAGAGATTGCGCTGTTATGAACATTACCACAGAATTACACAGTAACTATGCAAAGAGCAGGTATGCCACCGTAACTGCAGGAAATTCCTGGCATGACTCTCCATTTCCAAGGATCTTTGGATGAAGATTGTACTATGTAGTACAAATATCTCTAAAATTCAAACAAAAAGTCAAAGACACGACGTCATGGGGACTTCAGGCATCTCACTTGTGCTATACTGTTTCCTGTACTATTTCGTTCTGGTTAAGAATTTAGTCGTTCTCTGCACTTGGCTGTTTCAAAATATAAAGCAACTGAAATGATACTACGAAACCAACAGATTTAATAATAAGAAATCTACAAAACTGTGGCAAAAATCTACTAACATCACTGTGAATAAAGCAGGCTTGAAAAATGGCAGCAACTGTCCTTCACAGAACAGGACAAGGAAAAATACAATAATCTTATTTTTTTTTTTTTAAAAGGAGGTATTACCTTTGAATGCACTTTAGTGCCAGAACATGTTTGTGAATAGCCGTGAAAATTGAGCCCAGGAATCAGATTGTTTTTTTTTCCATTCTCAACATGGTTGTAGGAACGCAGACTTCATAGACAGGCAAGGACTTTGGGTTTGACACGGAGCACCCAGGTTTTGGGAAAAGCAGGTGTGATGCCTCCTTGGCTGTACCAGAGGACGCCGGTGAGGAGGCTCACGAATAAAAGTTCAATGAATGACCTTCTTCAACTGAAAAATGACCTCACAACTAATAATTTATATTAAATATGCCACAGTACCACTTGGCTGGGGGGAAATCATCCCTGAGGAGAGAGATGGCACCACTTACACACCTATTTTTAAGGCTTTTTGAAAACTTAAGTGCACAGGCCCAACGCTAACCTTCTCCAAAAGGATAAATTTCACCTTCAGAGCATAAAAACTTTTTATTCTTGCATATTAACAGGGTAGGTATAGTACATGATCTGGTCATGTAGGACAAATCAGTCCCCAGGCATAGCATAAAGGGCTTTTCTTGCTATAAAGTTCATTATTAACTATATTTTATATATGGCATAGTCAATATATCCCATAAAAGGCTTGGGGAGGAAAGAACAGATCGGTCAAACAATATTTCTTTATTTTAGAGTTCAAATACGTATGTGAAGGAGACAGGGACCTCTAACTCACTTTTCAAACTAAGAAGGTTGAGCCAGAAAAGAAATTCAGGTCTTGTGCTTTCCATGCCAGTGATTCTCCTTGCAATTTAAAACTATCCGGCAAAATTTAAAACTGCTGGGAAAAAATATTTTGTTTGTACAGAATTTTAAAATCCTGTCTTTTTTTAAAAATAAGTTGATTGTATATGCAACACAAAGGAAGAAAATGTTGATGTTCAAACCGTGGGGCAACAGAAAGTGCAAGGGAAAAGCAGCAGGCCAACATATGAGTGAACTGAATACCGCTTTTATCTGCGTGAGTTAAATTTAGGAATATGAGGCTGTAAGCAGCTTGTCTCATCCGGCCAAAACTGCCACTCGCTCACGGGAAAGGCTTGATTTGGTTTTAGTGAACGTTAAATCAGGTTAAATTAGCCCCCGCCTAAGAACCAACTTTTCTTCTTCTCCTCCTCTGTTTCTGATAGTCTTCAAGAAAATGCTCACAGCTCAGCCACGCGCAAGCGGCTTTAAGACCGCAACTATCCTAGGATACGTACACTGGGTGAAGAGGAAAGAAGAGATAATTTAAGAAACTCACTTGTTAGAAAGAGACACAAATGAAGCAAAAATAGTGCCCTCCATCTGCATGTTAAAAATGTCACCACTTTACTCTCGGTTTGCAGCAAATTGCTAAGATTACTGATCTCTTTGCAACCTTGCTAAAGGCACTAGTCCAGATTACTGCCACATTTCAGTTTAAATAAACTATTTTGGATTCAAGTGCAAAGAAGTATCCAAAACCAGGTACTTTTTTTTGTGTATTCTCATAATTTACATATGGTCAAAATGTTGGGTTTTTTTCTTCTGTTTCTAACCTGCCCTGGTTTTGCCAGGAACATTTTTATTGCGTATAAGTTTTAAGAGTACTTGAAATTAATAATTTTAAGATGGAAAATGACAGACTTCTGATGGTAGCTGTGCTACTGGGGACTGCAATCACTGTTTGCATTTTCCATTATTTGATTATATTATTTCGTCAGATTTCCATCAATCCTATTTTATGTGAATTTATCAGCTTTGTAGTTTGAATTACCACCAGAATGATGCACTTCTCTAACTTACTATTTCTCCCATTAAAGGACTGAAAAATAGCAACTTTTAAGTAATTGGATCAAAAAATATTGCATAGAATTCTGTTGTGTTCATGAACCCCCTTCTCTACACCATTCCCATATGAACAAGTTACACAAAAATAATGCAAAGATCTTTCACCTAATGAGAAAGGCACATACATTTTTTTCCTTTTTAACTGTAGGATAGATCTTTTCTATCACAGCAAAGAGTTTATTACTAAAGGACTCACTAATTCACGATATGGGCAGAGTGCACTGATAAAGGTTCCTTTAAAGAGTGGCTCTATTTATAGGCATTTTACAGATGAATAAATAAAATGGTAACATTTTATGGCATCAACAGCAATTGAAATTAAATGCATTTCTGTCAATAAACATGTGCAATTCTGTTGTCTGAAATCTGTATCTTCAAAAATGGAAGCGTATCGACAATCCCATTGTATGACCCCTCTTGCCAAGAGATACTCTTCCCTCGCTTTTAGCAAACAAAGTGCTACACTTTTTTCCTTCCCTAACCATCCAGAGAGAAAAATCGACAATTTTAACTGCAGTATAAAGGTATTTCTGTTAAAATAGCCTGGGCCCTTCATCCACAGCTTTAGTAAGAGCATAGAACTGGAAACAGAAAGTGAAAATAAAAATGCTAGTAACGAACCTCAGGGAAAAACAAACTCTGGTATTACAGATTTTCTGAAAACTGCCTGTGCTTTTATCCATCAGGAAAAGAAATACCGTTAGCGAGGGCTCTGTTGCCATGCACTGCGCTCTACAAAATGACTGCCCCGTGACATGAGTGCCGCGTCACACGCGCCTGAATAACGCCTTTTCCCTTCCCGTGTCATCAGGGACCTAAGAGGGTAAAAAGCCACCGTGCTACTCTTTGGCATTTCTCCTACAACTTTTTATCCTTTTTTTTTAATTAATTAAAAAAAGTTACTCCAATACACATTTTCCTAAAAGCATTACCTCCAAACGCCGCACTTGATCAGAAATATAGCTAAAAGTCTTTCAGTGTTGCTGAAGTTCAGACTCTAAACCGGGGAGGTCTCTGCCAGTTTGGAAAGCCAGTAGGTAACTCATCTCCAACACGAGAATCTCAGCAGTAGTTCAAGCTAATCCGTTTTACTTTCCACTGAAACAGAAAAGCAGCTGTGACCTTGGCTAAAAACCGGGAACAAACAGCTGGGAACATCACTTAACATCTCCGAGCTCAATCTGAGGGCGTTTGTCTGCCCGTGCCCTTAAATAAGGTGGTCGACTAAGGAACCCAAAGTGACTCCCGGCAGGACGGCCCGGGTCACCCCAACAGCATCTCAGCAGGCTAATCCACATTCAACGCAGATCATTAAATATGAAACAACAAAAGGAGCTAAGCCATTAATAAAGTGCCAAAAATATAGGAAATACTGACAGCATTTTATTTGATTAATTTTATAATAGATACCAATGACAACCCTTGGCAGGATGGAGTGACTTCTGACTTATGAATGCTGTCTTTATCCAGCAAAATTACATGACTCAGATGTAATAATGGAGCTTAGAATTAACAGTTAGTGTTATAAAAGAAAGATTTCCTCTAGGACAAGCTACAGATATGCTTTTTAAAAATCATTACAGCATTAAAAACTGGGCAGATGCTAAGGAATCCTAAAGAACTAGTGGAAACCTGAAAAGCAAACCAAAAATAAACAGAAAAAAAAAAAAAAGGTATAAGTTTCAAGGCACTTACGTATTGCTTATTAAGAAGAGAGATTGACCTTAAGTGCTGCATTCGCGTTCAACATGTGAATACAGTTCTGCTGTCATAAAATGCAGCAAGAGCTCTCAGTAAGCATCATGGAATGCAATCATATAGACACAGGCACAAGAACAGTTTGGGGAATATTAATTTAAAAAAAATCGTCAAACAGAAAAAAACCCTCACTATCGAGAAAGCCGAGAGTAACCACTTGACTGCATCAAGCACCTGGATCTCAAATCAGCAGACAAGGACAGTAGAAACAGACCGGCAAGTGTCTTGCCTAGAATTAATAAAAAAACCCAACCTGAAACAAACAACAACAAAGAAAAAACCAAAAAGAACATAAGAAAATATCTGCATCTTCTAGTCAGAAGTTTTGCTTCTTGGCTAAAGACGCATCTTGTTATGACTTGTATTAAGGTATGTGTATTTTTACCAGGACGTGCATTTATCGATGGAGCTGTGCTTTGTAACTCAAACCAGGACACTATACAGATACAGAGAGGTAACACTTTGCTTCACCACGTTATTTCCCTCGCTGGCCGTTCCCACAGACTAACTGCACTCCAGATAAGAAGCCGTAACCGCTTCCAGCACATGCTGTCACGTACTGGTGTCTGTTATTACAAATTGTCTCCTCAGCTCGTAACAGAAAGGGGCAGTTGCTCTCTCTGTTTCTCAATTTTAGTTTTGCATCACAAGTCCCCAATTACCCAAGGAGGTATCCTGAAACAGCTAGCAGTAAAAATAGGAAATGAATCCCTGCCTTTCAGCCTCCTAGAGCCTTCTTTTCTTAATCATGAAAAGGATTGATTTTAGTGTACTGATTCTTAATTTGTGAAAACTTGCGCTAAGTGCTGCCGTTGCATGGTAAGAGACTGTAAATGAAATACATAAGTTCTAAAACATCATGCAAGAAATGTGGTTTCACATCTTACAGTCAAAAATCCTACTAATGAATTAATACAAGCACACTGAGGTGTAATATTGGGAACATACCTTTAAAGTCGGAACTCCTCTCCCCATCCCTCCCTCCCCCAAAATCAGAAAAGTAATATTAATTAAACTTAAGAAGTAATGAATGCACCATTAAAGTGTCATCAAAAAGATGCTGACCTAAGACAAAAGTTCAATGATACACAATACGGTCAAAAAGTCTTCAATCAATAATATACAGTATGACAACTACATCTTGTAAATTATACCCAATACTGCCGGCAGTCTATCCCTCTAAAGAATATTTGCCCCCTTTCATCCCTTCCTAACAATCAGATAATAAAATACAGCACCTATAAATAAGCAAAAAAAAATTATATATATATATATTTATATATATATATATATTCCGAAATCATCTATTGTTAGTTTTAAAGATATGGCAATAAAGGAGTCTAAATTAGCAAACTTGTAGAAGCCATAACTGATAAAACAGCTTATTGAAAAAAGGTGGCAGTAATGCACTCTATGTGTGCACAAGTACGTAAGAAAATACACAGACGTATAAAATTGCACGCACACACTCACGCACACACATCCTTCCACACACCTCTATGCTCACGCATATACATATAGACAACAGGAGGAGTTAGAGACAAGTTAGAATTTGATTTGTACTTTGATCAGCCCTAACCTGTGCATAAAATAATGGAAAAAGGCTGTATTTCTGCAGGGCAGAATGGTCTAGACTGGGACTCGAGAGCATGAATGTTTTGGTTTGGAGTTTGGGCTATTTCCATCCCGGTAAGAGCCCATCTGGTCATTGCCACGTACTCTTTATCCACGCAAAAATAAGCTTCCCACAACTAAAACGTATTTAAAATCAGTGCTTGTGGTGGGAAGAGAGTCAGTAAATGGCCACCAACAGCAGGAAAAGTTCTCTATCTGAGGCAGCTCCAGTCCCCTCTTAGTGGTGTGTGACAGCAATCGTACACGTGAACTACACTTTCATCGATTCCAGGTAAGCTGAATATTTCGGGTTAGAGAATACGTCCCCAAAGTAGCAGGCTGAAATGTTACTGGCCAACATTTTTTGAGCGATCTGTCTTTACTGAAAGGAAATTCTGTACACTACGAACCAAGTGAAATGATCAAGTACATGCTGTTTCTAAGTTGTCTCCTAAACCTCCTAGATATGAGGTCTGATCAGCGTGCTCTGTGGTTAGAGGTTAAAAAGCAGATTATAAAATACCTAGATTCAGATTTTTTTTTTTTGTCCTGATTTGGCCTAAAATGGAGTGTATTAAACAAATTCTGGTCTGCAAAAGACCAGAATCAGTTAAAGCTATGAAACAATGTGCACTACGTGTCAATATTCTATTTCACTTACAAGAAAACACTAAGTCAGCTACCACAAATTAAGATATTTTCCTGATGTGACTTTTTTTTTGTTTTGTTAAAAAATATGTGGAGTAAATGTGTTTTTTTTTTTTTAATTCAAAGTTTCAAACAACAAGATTCTTTTCCTTTCTTGAAAATATGTAGGAATCCAAACTAGTGTGTTTAGAGTCGGTTGACTGTGCAATCTCTTAGTGGCAACTGAACAGCTACAAAAAACTTTCTTTTTTTTTTCTTTTTTTTTTGAAAAATCTCCCCTTTTTTCCTGGTTTAAGAAGATAATAGTGTATTATCGCTCTGTAGCCATTAGATGGCAGATAAAAAGCCCCCTTTTAATATGTGGGTTTGATTTTTTTTTCTTTTTTTTCTGTTTTTCTTTTTTTAAAGCCCACACCAAATAGGAGGGCACAAGGCAAAGCTGTATGAGTTATTCCAGAAATTGTGGAAATCACTTAGGGCAATAATAAAAACACTTCAGGGTACAAAAAAGCTTGACTACACATTTCAGTTTTCTTCCTCGAAAACACAAACATAAATTGGGCTTAACGCTCCTTTTTGTTTTCTATATGCACCTTGGCCTATGGCGTTTTTGCCCTGTGGCCCGCAGGGCGGTTAAGTGCGCAACACAATAAAACCAGTAGAGGTCCAGTTTCACTTCCCAGCTCTCCAGAGTTGGGCGAGTTTAATCTCAAAACTCCCACTCGACGGCCTCTTCCCGACTCGCGGCCTTCTCCAAGCGGTGGATGATGTTGTTCAAGTTTGCCGCTTTCTTTTTCCTCAAGGAGCTGTCTCGTGTGTTCCTGGAGCTCGCCGCCTCGGAGAAGCCAAACAAGCTCTGGAGAGAGTTGGCTTTCTGCGAGCCTGCGGCCGGCGTCGAGCTCGTACTTGGCACACTGGAGATTTTCTCTGAACTTTCTTTTGACTTGTAGGAGCTCTCCCCTGTAAGGACTGAGGTGGAGGCAGCTGAGGTAGAGGCATCCCCTTCCGTGGCAGAGTTTGGCAGTGTCTCCAGAGCTTCTCCCGGGCGCTGCGATGCCGGCGGAGAGCTCTGGCGCGGTGCTCTGAGCCTGCCCTCGTCGTCGGTGTCCTCCAGGCTCTCCGCCTGGAACGGCTCCGCTTTCTCCGAAGACCTGGCGCCTTGCAGTGCCTCTTCCCCCGCTTCGAAAGCCGACTCCGCTGGCCCTCCCTGAGACTTTGTGGTTGCATTGCTGTACTCATCCGCCTCCGGGCCACTCGGCTTTCCTTCAGGTGGGCCTTCTGCGTCCACGCCATCGCAGCTGTCTCCCTCGGAGCTGTGAGCGGCCCTGCTGCTTCTGGCGGAAGGAGAGTCGCTCGACCCAGCCTGGCTCTGGCTCCCGGCTTGGATCTCCTCGATGAACAGCTCCCGGCGGATGCGAGACCTAGGAGACAAGGGAGAGGGATGGTGAGTCTCCTGGGGGTCACTCGCAGCCACCCGGCTCTACCACAGCCCTGTCCTGAGTCGCCATTTTGTCTGGACTACAGGACAGCCGCAGTGAGCCGGGTCACACCCTCACACCCTCAAACCCAAAGGACTGACTGAAAAGGCGTTTGGAAGAACATGAAATATTGTCAAAATGCTCTTAATTTCATCTTCCCCGCTGCCGAGCCTGCCATGCTAGAGGGGATGGAGGCTGCAGAGCCCCGATTGCCCTGGGGCCCCTCCACAGCCTGGTGGGGGGCAGGCAGTCGCAGCCAGGGTTTTGAGCAGATAAACCATTTCTGGTAACTTCTGCAGTGCTCAGGGTTGAGAGTGAGCCCTCTGACGTCAACCAGGATTTTGTGTATTTATTGTAAATTTGTTGATGTTGATGGCTGCCCCTTCTAGTAACCACAGCAGGCGTTATGGAGTAATGCAAAAATATTAATCTGATGCAGATAATCATTGGTGAAAGCCAATGACAGATTACTTTCCCTTTTTTTGCAAGTTTAAATTAAGTAACATTCATAAATGTATGCTCAATTTTTACAGCACTGGACATGATTTAAGGGACAGAGATGAAAGGCTCTGCAGCCTCCCATCCCCACTGAAAGTCTGACATCAGGAAGGTTAAACTGTACAATACGCTGGACCAGAAAAGGGATGGTGTTAAAAATACGCATACATTTCTAGTAGATCCAGAAGAAAACGGCTTGTAAATACAAAAAAAAAATCAGATTTCTACTAGAAATGAGCCACAATTTGCCTAAACAAGAAGCAAACAGGGAAAAAAATCTGGACAACCCCCTTGGTGTTCTCCTGGGCACCAAGGAGAAAGGAAGATGAAACAAAGTCCGTTGTTCTGAAACCGCTCTGGGGAAGCACAGCCTTTTGACAGGTTGTCAGTCTATGAACTACTCTGACTTCAGCCTCATTTTTTATTTAAAAAATCGATTTCAGAACAGGAACAGTGACAAGGCAAGCAGTGCATTCAAGGGAATTAATGCACTCCATGTGCGGTTAAAATTGCCTGGTTTGCCACCTTGCGCCTCCTACTACTTGAAGTGTGCAATAATACCCCAAACACACTACCTTTGCCATTTAACTTGGTCCTTCCTCTCTCTTCCTTCTCTGTTCAGCAGCTCCAAATATCCTCACAAGTACAGAAGAGTTTATGAAAAACTCTTAGGGTCCAACTGTTTCTCCGTACTGCTCTGTCAGTAGGAGCAGTTATGACCACCGTTCAGGTCCTAATTTGCAACTGAGAGGGAGCCTCAGTGACCTGTGGTCAGGGACTACAGACACAGGGAGAGTTTAGCAAAATTTTATCTTTCAGAGTGAAGATAATACTTTTGGTCTTAGCCAGGGACAACTGCTAAGGGTCTTGCAAACCACAAGTGAAATGATGTCCCCATACTGATGGCTGTACGAATTTTTCATTTTTCCCTAAATGTGCTACAGAAGACAGCATACAATGGAAAAAAAAAAATAGGATAAACGCAGAACACCATCTGAATACTGCTTTTGAAGCTAATGATATTATTGACTTACTTGAAATGCAACAGAGTATTTCAGCAGTATTTGCTGACTGTACACTTTTGAAGGATTTAGGGGGTCTGTAATTTTCCCTAGGAGAATATTATTCACCTAACAGAAGACCACAGGTACTAACATTAATTTTCTATTACTATTAATTGCATGCATCCTGCAACATCGATTCTTGGGCTCTTTTTATGCCTATAATCTCCCTGCATGGACATTGATCCAGAACATGCTGCTTCTGTAAGGTTCCCCAGGTCAGGAGAGAAAACAGGTAAGAGCTTTGTGCCTGCGTGGCATTTAAAAGACCTCAGCTCCAGCAAGATACTGAATGATGACACGCTCACCGAGTATCCGACCACAGCCCTACAGAATACAGGTTCGATGTCTGTGGAAATCCCTGGAATTCACACCCAATATATTGCTTCTGGAATCTAGTCTGTCTCCTGATTAACATAGTAATTAAATCCCTACGGTGAAGAACTGGTGACAGCAGCTAGGAAATTCCAGAGAGCATTCCTCTCAGTGGAAGGTGTTGGCCTCGACATCAACACATCCTGTTGGCATTAATCAGTGTAACTCAAAATATCAGAGATCTCCTGGGGTATACGTTGAAGTTCCCTGGACAAGCCTTCACACAACATCTAAACAAGCACAATGTTACAGTTCATTGAAAAATACGCCCAGCATAAGAGCAACGAAATTCAGGATCCAAGAGCGCTAGATTACAATTTAAGAAAGTTTGGTTTAATTCCTGATGCTTCTGTAGTATCATCTCTGTGACCTTAGGGAGTTTATGTGCCAGTTTCCACATGTGAAGCGGGATAGAAATCCCTGCCTCCTATTCTTTTTTACCATTCTTAAGACAATACAGCCTCAAACCCTCTGTGTCCTGTACGTGCTTCACTAATGCGAAGTAAGGTGTATTTTTATGTTCTGACAGCTATACTATTGGTATGGATGCAAAGCCATAGACTTGGAGATGTTTGCAGACATGTCAATATCCTTTATACCTATTTATATTCTCAAGTGAATTATTTCTTTGCCTGCTGAGGATTTAATTTTTTTTTTTTTTTTAGTTTCTTTTGCTGCAGAAAATAAATGCCAGTGCCGACTTGCCATCTGGTGGATATAAAGGTAGATTCTGCTGTAGCAACCACCTCTGGAAAGTGAGGTTTGAGCTGAATCCCAAAGGAAAAGCATCACTGCAACAGGACTCCCAGGAGACAGGAAGGCAAACTTGTCCAAATCTGTACCCTGCCTTACCTGAAGTTACTTTAAAGAAAAATTTATATTAAAGAATAACTAGATGGTCTGAGATGTGGAACTGCTTTTGTATGAAGACTCTTCAGTTTGGAAAAGAAATGGCTGAGGGAGAGTATAAAAGAGACAAATAAAGTTAAATGCGGCCTGGAAAAGATGAAGAGGGGAAAGATGACCCATTTCTTATAATACATGAGCTGTAGAACAGTCAGAGCCTGTTCCCCTAGCAGAACATGCAACTTGTACCTCTTCTGCAATGTCCTGCAAATGATTTAAGAGTACTTCATGCATGAAAGCTAAGAAAATTATTGTACAGAGGAAAAGAACAGACACATGTTTTGATTTTTCACTTGGTGGCAACCGCTCAGAGCACCCAGGGTTCCAAACAGGCTTGAGACATCTCTTTAAAGACCTGGAGACTCAGCAGCACATCTGGGAGCAGGTCCAGATCACTCAGTGCTGTGAGGCTTGTGCTAACCCACTGGCCTATAGCACCTTGTTTATACATTTTTTATTTTGTATACAACTGTCAGCACCTAGTCTACATTAACGTATAGCTCGGTGTGGCTAAACACGCTGATCAATCATGACTTGTCACGCTTTCTCGCAGCACGCCTAAACAGGAGATCTCATGATAATGAGGAAGATGACACATGCCACCAGTGCTCCCGCACTCGTCTGCGTAAGTGAGAACAGCACATTTTGCTGTCAGGCCGAGGGGAACATATTTTCATAGGCATTCCTCCAACTTGTGTATAATTGCCTAGAAGTGGGAATTGGAAGAGAGGCCTGCATTTGGAGAACTCTGAGCAGTGAAAGAGGCTGCATCTGTAGCGAATTCAAGTCAATGAAATTCAGTGTAAATATGATTACTCGTTGGTTATAATTTTTAAATTTTATATTGTTTACTATAAACATTATTTAGCTATTGTGCATAATATTTCTGAGATATCTCATTAAACTGCTGCTGCTTTAGCAACTTGCCTGTTAAAAGCTGAGAAGGGCCAAAGTGGAAAATACCCTTTAGATGTTAGCAATTTCTAAAAACAAACAAGTTTAGCAATCTGGACTAATTAGGAACATTACTGGCTCTGACTGAAGGAGCAGAACAATACTAATTCTGGTATCTTAACTGTACCTGTTCAATATTCATTAGCATAAATTTCTTGGAGAAAAGTCTGCTGCACTAATTGAGATTCCCAATCCCAAGCATAGTTGATAATATGTTTATTCAAATCCTTGTAATTCTTATATGCCATTCCAGCATTGTTTCTTTTTATCAGTGTCTCTAGGCCAAAACCTACTTCAATGGTTCAAATGTGGAGAAGGTTCCTTCTAATACGAGAAAGGAACTAAACAGACCAACATCTTATTTCATTTCAGTGGGACTCAATGATTTAATCATACCAATGAAATAAATCTGCGGCCACATCTGACTTCAGGGTTATCATTTCCCTGTCCTTCACGACTGCAGAGCTTCCCAGAAACACAGCACACACTGTACCTATTTTCAGAGCTCGGTGACTCAAGACCTAAAAGAAAGTCCTCTTTTTGCTCTTATGCAGGAAAATTGTATGATGAAAGCAGTGCAATTCTGCTGCCATCCAGCAGAGGACACTTCCAAGCACCCCCCACCAACTGACCCAGGCATAACATACACAACACACACCTATATGTGTGTATATACGTGTGAGTATATGTCTGTGTGAGTGTGCATATGCAAGGAAGAAAGACCAGTCTTGCTTACTGCAATGGGATTTATAAATATTCAATAGTGGACATCTCTAAATCCACGCCCACCCCAAAAGCGAGACTTTCTGTTTAAAAGCACTACTTACATCAATATGTGATTATTGCTGTTCCTCAGGGATGACTTAAAATTAGTCTGCAGCATTAGCATTACTGTTAGTTAGAACCTCCCTGCTGTCGAAACTGTTCATTTTGTACAACCACTCAACGCTAGCGGAAGCAGACACACTCTGCTGGAGCAGAGCAGCACCCTGCCAAAGCAAATAAAATAAATCCTTTATGAGTAGGGCTCCTGGGAGATCTCATACCTGTAATTGTGGAACCAGTTGATCACGGTGCTGGTTTTCAAGTTGAGCTGCGTAGCGAGTTCCTCAATGGTTTTTGGTGATGGGTATGGCTTTTGCTGGTAGGCTCGTTTCAGAGCTTCCTTCTCTTCTGGTGCCAGCACCACCCGGGGCTTCTTCAGCTGGTGCTGCGGCTGCGGGCTGGCTCCCTGGCTGTAGTCTATTCCAGCGGATGAGGACTCACAAGACTGACTGTCGCTAACAGAGCTGTGTCGCCGTTTCATGTAGGCTGAAAGAGAAGTGCATCAGATCAGCCCCAGCTGAATACAAATGCAAAATCAATGAATACACGAGCTGCAGAATAAATGCGAAGATGACAGGCTGTAGATGCATGGATGGGCTGTTTGGAGAACCAAAAGGAAGGGGCATCATCAGAGATCAGAGGAAAGCAAATGTGGGGAGGATGCAAGAGGCATAAAAAGAAGAAAGGATGGAAAGAAAAGAGGGTAAATTGACTGGAAACCTGCCAAAGTTTTCTGCTTTTTCAGTGAATAAGGGACATGAATAACAGGGTTCAGTTAACACGACTTATTTCAAATTCACTCTTTCAAGAGTGG
Source organism: Pluvialis apricaria (assembly GCA_017639485.1). NCBI lineage: Eukaryota > Metazoa > Chordata > Aves > Charadriiformes > Charadriidae > Pluvialis > Pluvialis apricaria. The sequence goes on from CM030024.1 coordinate 8,192,842, forward strand.
CGAACTTCCACATAAGCATCTGATTAGGACAGTTGCACTTCATTTCAACTTAAGTGGTTTTGGTTGTTAAACACTTAAAGCATACACTAAGATCTCTCTAACACTTAAGCTCTCTGAATTAAAAATACGACTGTGGAAGCTGAAAGCAGCCGCAGCCACGTCTCCAACACACGATGGCGCCTGGAGCCCGCAGATCCCAGCGATGGGCTGAATAACCAGGCGTTTGGTGCTTTTTCCTACAGATCTTCGCTATAGCGGTGACAGGTTATGAAAGAGAAACAGCCCACAGCATCCTCCTCCCCTATGCAAGGCTCTTTCAAAAATGCGTATACTTTTAAGAAAGGTCTTGCTGCACTGATGGAGCTCGGTGAGGCTGATGGCAGAAGCCTGTGATACCACTGCTGATTCTCCTCCCCAACGGGGACTGAATTATCCTGGCAAATTCTGCAAGGAAAGAGTCCCAGCAAATGCTGTCACTGACTTGATTGATTTACACCCGGCAAAGAGAGGTGGGATTTACTGCACCTGGCAGTATCATGCACAAGCATTGCTAATGAGGGGGCTGAAAATGGCAAATATAGATGAATCTTGTCAATAAAATATTTAATGGCCTGTTAAATACCTTCTAGATATTTAAGAGTTTAGGTATTCAAGAGCTGCAATTTGATAACCTTCACTATTAAGTTCCAGACTACACCAGCCCGACATCAATCTAGCAGGCACTAAATTTCCAACAGCCAGGAGCTCCGATCAGAGCCAGGGACCAATGTGGGGGGCATGTCACACTGGTAAGCAACCAAATTCTTCAAAAAATACACTTCTTTCTCCCCACGGCTCTGCCTTTAGGCTGAGAGTGTACAAAGAATAAAGATTCAATGCAATCAAATAAACTGAAATGTGCAAAGCCCTTCTCACACAAGCCAACTTTTGCTGGCAGAGCTCCCTGCAGGACTGGCTAGGTTTTCAGTCTCCAGTGGGTTTCAGCATCCTGTCCTCTACATGGTGGTACGTCCAGTGGGACCTTTTTACACTGTGTCTCACTATCATCAAAGCGAATTTTGAACACACTCTGTAACCTTTGAGGGTATCTGCATGGCCCTCATTTTGTTTTTCCTGAATATGACAGATTACTTGTGGATTGCCTACTGTGTAAGATCACTGATATGGAACAGAATGCGAGTTGCTCACGATCCATCACTCTGCCATGATACAGTCCTGCACGGGTTTGAAATAACCATAAAAAGCGAAGGGTTTTTTTTTATTTAAATAAACGTCATTAAAAAAATCACCTATTTAAGTTGTTGCAACCAGATGCAGAACTGCAAAGCAACCGCAGATAAATGCATTATTTCAAGGTGACCTATTGGCCTTATTTTTGCAGCCTTCAAGCAACTGTTACAACCTTCAACCATGGAATTAATCATTCCAGCAATATAATCTCACGTTTATATAAGGTCTTTAATCTCAAAGACTTCTCGGTGTTATTTCAAACTTGCATTGACATGCAAACTCTATGAACGGTTCCCTTGTCTCCTTTGATAGCACAACCAAGAGGGCTGAAAGACAGCATCTATCACTTCAGCAATGTGCAGCAGCTTAAAGGAGGCCATGAGACAAAACAGAACCTCACATGGAAGATGTAAAAGGTGTTTAGGCTATCTCTAACTGGAGCTTCTGGAATTTGGTCAGGCGACTGAGTTAACATGAGACACCCATGCATCAGGACGCTCTGAATCTCTGTTTTCTCTGCTCTCCAAAGGATGGCATTTCTGGCAGGTCAGAGCTCCCATCTTTAGACTCCTAAGGACAGCATGGAGCTGTGACAGCTTGGGAAAGATTTCATGCCCTATTCCTGCCTCTGCTTTTGTAACCTCGCAGTGGGATCACAAAAGTTGCAATCGCTTATTTGGGTCTCCTTCATGTGAATGGAACAAATTATATAGAAATGCACATACTTCCTTAACACAAAAATAAAAGGGATGTCTCACTGTTCTGTCATAACCAATTGTTTTTCTGGAGGACAACATATTATCAGAACAAATTTCCATTTGTTCTGATTCCAAATTCCAAAATTTCCATCGGCACTTTGCCGTGTGCCGAACTAGCACCTAAGCTTTAGGCTTTAATAGTGCTCTCTGGAAACTTTAGATGACGTTTATAAAAGGTTTTCCTTTCAAATTCTTATTTTAAACATCTGTGCTGTGTGTCGACAACATAAGGAGATCATTCAGCACATTTGCAGTGACAGAAAGGCTCAAGCTGGAATCCAAGTCGCAAAGGCACTTGATTTTTGGAGAAATTTGATTTTTGCGCCTGTGATCCCTCTCCACTTCTCTGGAGACCTATGAAAAAAACCCACCCCAAACGTAAATCAGGCAAAGATCTGGATCTGGGCCAGAGACCAACTTGTCAAGACTAGCTGTATCCCCTGAGTTTTACTACCTTTCTTTCCCCTGCTGTTGCCAGCCCAGCAGCACCGTGTCCCTCTGGGAAGACTCCCCAGCACGTGCTCAGCTACAGATACAGCAGACACCACTGCAAAACTAGCGGCTGCCCACTGAGGTAAAACAGAGCCCCTTTTAATATAATTTTTATCTTATGCGGTATTGAACAAGATTATTAAAAAGCGAAATAATAGGGAAATAAAGGGAATTAAATTTTCTCCTGACAGCAGACTTCAGTACTGTTCAGTGAGGAATGCGATGTTACCAGCAGCACACACACGGGGAGGGTATAAAAAAGAGGAATGAACTCATCCAAGGCAGGAAAGGTGGTGCAGAGTGTTTCAGCCTAGTGAGCGCGTACCCCTGGCTTCCTCCAAAGAGGTTAGTTAATGTACATTGCAAATTTTCAGAACCTCTTAAAATGGACATTTCTAGCACAAACTTCAGACTGGCGGAACAGAAAAAAAGATATATGCAGCTCACCTTTATCATAATTATTAATTTACTCCCTTAATAAAATGTGGCAGAGAAATAATTGATAATAATGTTTCACTGGTAGCAGATACAGTTGCATTGTTCTTTAACTGGCATTAGCTGAAGGGAAAGTTAAATTCTTAATGTGGCTCTGGAGCAATTTAAAAGGTTAACTCACAGGATCCTTACCTGCATGAAAGGATTTTGCAGAAAATACAGGGTTGAATTCACTTTAGAGTGCTCTGCTACGAGGAGAGCACTTACACAGTTCAGGAGCTCCGTACAGAGTCTCAAATGATTTATAGCCTTATCTCTATTCAGGTGCCATCTATACAGCATATGTATTGCACAGTATTTGATAAGAATCCAGTTTAGAAAATAGTTTTGAAAGGATATTGTCAGTACTACTTTTAAATTATTTTTATTTTATTTTTCTGCATTATGGGCGATATTCTCTTTGAGGCTATAAAAATCCAGCTAGTTGACAATTTTATTTCTGCCATATTTCTAATACAGCAAAAACCATCATGGCTCCCTTTGGTTTACAGTTGTAAGTGGGAAACCCAAGTGGATTTTACTCCCTGTGGAAGATCACACACAATTTGCGATAAGATACTGCACTGCATTTTATTATACTGGTTACTGTGACAAGGATTTGAATTTCTTCTTAAAAGCATGCAAGACTAGAATTTTCCCAGAAGCTCCCTCACTGCAATTTTTAATATAATCACAAAGTTCTTGATCAAATGTGTTAATGCTTTCAGGACGTCAGTCAACAGCAGCGCTTTCAGTGCACACAATTAATGCTGTCTGTACTAATATCATTAAGGGATAGCTTGAGAGATGTATATACCATTAATTAGTTAACTGCTGATAATGGCAGCCTATGAGTCTCTCTTGTAAAATCACACAAACATAGTAAAAACAGGGCTCTGAGTAACCACTGTATTTTAGTAAGGAATTTAGACAGTAGCATAAATTTTCAGGATATACTCCCTACTAAGATACCCAATAACAACTTAGGTCTCTCACAGATACATACTCATGACCTAGTCATTTTAGGTGAGCACGTATTAACACAATCACCTTTGCCTATCTCTATATAGGCTACAAATTTAATTATTCTCAAATACCCTTTTATAAAGACTGCATTTTTCTTTCCTCCCAGCGACCATCAGTGCAGGACTGGCAAGAAGCTCTCTCAGGAATCAATGCACAGTTCTTCCAGCCCAACATCTGCGACCAGCTGCAGCCCTATTAACTAATAACCCAAAGCCAGCTCCCAAACTCACATTTCTCATTTGGTAAGGTAAGTTATCAGTGATACACCAGGGCCTCAGTAATTAATCTATAGGAGAATATAGCAATGATTTCACAACAGCTGGTGAATATTCAGGGTTTGGGGTTGCTTTTTTGTTTGTTGGTTGTTTTTTTTTTTAAAGTATCTGCTTGAGCTAGCACCAAGCTATGAAAAAGCTGTCATGAAGTCCTTTTGCATTAACCTTCATAATACTGGATCAATGCTGCCTCTATACTATTTATGGAGAATTATAAAAGACACGGTCAACTCTGAAATAACGGAAAACATGAGTCAGCAGTCTGCTACAAGTTACCTTTTTTCTCCATTCGTTTCATATCCATCAGCTTCTCCACGTTGTTGGGATCGTTCAGCCACAGCTGCATGCGGACAAAGGGTTCCCGTCCCTTCAAACTCAGCTTGTGCCAGGGCTTCGGGCGAGCCAGAAGGTCTGAGACAGAGCCTTGTGTTAGCCCTAGGATTGTCTCCCCAAACAAACGCTGACCTAATACGAAATTGAAAATCGCATGAATTCATTCAGCTAAGAGACAAGGCTAACTAAAAACACAGAACACGTCTACGAGATCATTAGTCAATTATTCTTACTTTAGAGTTGCTTGAAAACCCAAAAAAAACATTTAGAAGAATAAAAGCTCTCCCACCCCCCCAAAAGTATAAATTGTCGGTTTTAGTTTAATCCTTATGATCTGACTGTGGTAGAGAGGGGAGCTCAACACCTTGGGGGACCGGGACCTTACAGTGAAACGGTGTGCAAAAAATAAAATCAATGAGATTAAAAATAAACTGAACTTTTAGCTAAGCAGGCAACTAGTGACAGCAGTGAGGCTACTTAGCTCTTACACAGGAGGGCAGCGCAACAGCTTTGTTCTAACAGGGCAATCCAAACATTTCAAGCAATCAATGAACCAAGACCAATGCAACCCCCCATTCAGCAACGGTCATGTAAGTGTCCTCAAAGACACGTGTGCATATTTTCTGTGTTGTAATATCTGTGGTGTTCTAACTGTGTTTTACCAACTGCAGATAATCACATTTTACAATATAACAGATTTCCCTTTTTTTTTTTACAGCCTCTACCGTACTTCTAGTTAAGAATGCTTGATTTTAGTTCTCTTTCAAAATGCTATCATCTAGCAGGGTAAAAACCGCATATGCTTTTGCATGTACAGCATTTGTACGTGCATGAGTAACACTAGTTTTACATGGTTAAGCTCCAACTCAGCAAGAACTGTGGAAAATAGATGAAACCCAACCATACAGCTGGTTTTCTAAAACCCTTCACTTCAGTGTTCCTCCCAAGCTAAACTGCCTTGATATGCAACAGCTTTTGTTATGAGACAGAGCCTGAAGTCCTCTGAGTCATCGCCGGTGATTTCTGATAGAAGCAGCTATCCTGTATTTTCGAGGTAACCCAAAGATCTTTCCATACAGACCGAGTTCAGGCCTCAGGGTCTCGTGTCTGATCCGTAGCTTTTGAATGCCCTCACTAACACAAAGCAGAACGCTTTTCCTTCACTTCCCAGCAATGCCAGCAGTCTTAGCCAGTGGCAACGAACGGATCCCTAAGGGACAATGCAGATGCGTGGGGGCTTGTGCTCCTACAGCTCTGCAGGACATGCCCACGCTTGCAAAAGCACCATCAGCTCTTGCCTTCACAGCCTCATCTGATCCTGTCACAAACAGGTTGTGGAAAATATCTACTCCGTACCCCCCGCCTTGTGTGCTTAATTCCATGAATCTCTTCCTCCTCTTTAGAAACAGCCCAAAATCTTTGGCCTGACCCTTTTTTTTTTGCCTGCATGGGGAGAGGAGGAATGTGGGACCGGTTAGCAGCTGCAGAACATCCCATTCAGATGCATGGGGCAGGTGGGTCTGCAAAGCTTTTGGAGGAAGAAGCCAAGATAATGAAAGGCGGAAAGGGGAAACAAGGACAGGGCAAACATGGCACAGTCTCCTAATAAGCTTTAAAACTAACCCTGAAAACGGTTCTTACAGACTGAACAGAAACCTAAATTCCTAAGTTCCTAAGTAATAAGTGATTTTCAACTACGCTCAATATCAGGAAAATCACACAAAAGAAGTAATTCAGAGCCAATTTTAGATCATGCGTATCGCAGAGTTAACCTACTCCTTGTTTGTCTTTGTATTTAAAAACATCAGTAAGGCCTTATCCATTTACCTTTAAACCTGCCAGCTACTTGCAAGATAAGACAGCTACTTTAAAGATCTTTTAATTTGCCTTTGTAAATAACTTTCCTTGAATGTCTTCCCCGGTTTCTAACCCCAGGCTGTGCTCGAGCTGCGGTGCAATGAGCCCTTCTTCCAGCGGCCGCGAGAGCTCCAACAGCCGCTGTGCAGTGCCAGTGCGGCCACTGCAACCGCCCATGTGGCTGCACAGTAAATCGGAGCAGGGAACTGATCCGAGTCAAACCAACCTACCAAGAATAAAATGGACACTTTTGACTCAGACCAGCTGGTCCGGCTTATCATGTGGCCACACAAACAGGAATACCGGCACAATCAGCAAGGTCAGAAACAAGCAGCCCAGAGCAGGTACGAACAATGCTGCCCAAGGAAATGAACTGCAAACAACAGCCTAAAAATTAAAAATGCAAATGTGGAAGGAGGTAACATTAGGTTCTCTAGGTGTTAGGGACAAAGCTAAAGATGTTTGTGTCATTTATTTTATCCCAGGGTGTGGCAGGACAGGATAAAACACCTGAAAGACTCCCAGGCTAACGGGAAATGTGTTAGAAATCATTCTCAGGAGGTAGAAGGTGTATCGCACTCCACCTTCATCAGAGAGCTATTAATAACTGGAATATTTTTAAACACAGGTTTCCTAATACTCCTGCTAATTTTCCCCATCTTGTTCCCTAATATCCTTCACACCTGTTCCCACTGATGTAGCTCCTCATGGACAGAACTTTCTGTAAATTATGCTGGTTTCATGGTTAGTCCTGGCCCTTGCTGCCAAATCCCCACCATTGCAATCTTTCAATAGCTCACTGCATTTGCTTCCCTCCGTATTTAAGTTACGTGTTGCCCAACAGGGAATCACTGATAATACTATGACATTTGGGACTAAGAACACTAGCAACATCCCAGTGTTAATGCTGCAAGCATCGTCTGCTAAAATGGTGACTGTTGAACGAATGCTAAAAGGCATGGGAGGAGAGACCCGCCAAACACATCTGGAATGGTTTTGCACAACCGTGGTCTTTACTGGCTGATGACACTGGAACAACTGAGCCACCACCAGTTGCCTAAGACAGGTTCACGAGGCCCTGCGGCCTAAGACAGAGAAACCTGTGCACCGAGTCAATCTGGTGCACTAGCACACTGAGGGCGCAAAAAGAGACATTGAAACTGGTTCCACACCTAATGCAGAGTTTGGGGCACATTTCCTGGCTCTTCTGCTGCTTTTTAGGCTTGTCAGCCACACTGTAGGAAAACAAAAATCATGGGAAATAAAAAAGACTAAGTAAAAATGGCATCAAAGCAAATGTAAACAAAAATACTTTTTCAAACCTCTCTGGAACCCCAGAGCAGGTACAGCACTCAACAGTATTTTGCCCAAAAACTAGGGGCTTGAACCTGCAAACCCCTACTGTGACTTGTGGCTTTATCTCTACATTATCTCCACTGAACAAGCAACCACAATCTGCCCGTGCCAACATGCACGAGCAAGTCATTCTGCTGGGTTCAGTGGAACACAATCTCATGCAGGGCATGTCCACGATCGAGGCCATTTTCTTTTTTTCCCAGACTATGTTAAATAATAACTTGCAATCTCCCCCGTCCCAGTATTTTTCCCCTTAAAAAAAAAAAAAAATCTAAGATAACAACATGTTATTCTGTGCCTAGCTGAAAAAAGGCTTCCTTATGTACTCAAATAAAGGGGTTTTTACGTATACGGTCATAATGTTCAGATGGTATGGATGGAATTCTCCTCACTAAAGTAGCATCAGCAGTCTAAATCTAAACTTATCTTTTTGGTCCCATCTGTAGTGAATGGAGAGAAACTGGTACTTCCGGAGAGTGATTCACCCCAACCACCTCAGGCATCTATTTTGAACATCTAAATGCAGGCAAGATGAATCCCATGCTAACCCCCAGAAGCGTGTGCAGGTAACACCGGGGCAGCCTTACTGCCTTCCCGCTAGAGAATTCAAAGGACTCCTACAGGTTTCCCAATGCCTTGTGAGGGAAGCAAGTGTTAAACTCGTATGAAGAATGATCGAGTGATTTAGAGGCATAGTGGCAATATTAAGTGTGGATTTCCTGTACTCAGATCAGGTTATTCCCTTTGACTATTCCAAACATATAGCCCTATCAACATTACACTTAATTTGACACCCAAAAACTCATCTGTAAGCAAAAGCAGCCTTAGCTTTGCACATCTCTAAGCAAAATAACTGAATGGCCCCATACACTTACCTACAGGCTCATCTAAACCTCAGCTGAGCCTGAATTTACCCACCTAGCTCTACAGGTACGCTGTGCTTTTGCTTGATGCACCTCCCTCTCCAGTCATGCTGGACTCCTCTGCTTCACCTATGCCTGAAATGCTGGGGCCCTGACTCTGTAAGCATGGGGAAAACAGCATTTCTCAAGGAGAGACCTCACTGGCTTTGGGGTTTTGGTCTTCTTGACAGCCTTCTGGACTGTACTGAGGGAGGCGGGAGCAGTATCTGGCTGGTGAGCCAGGAGCGGAGCTTAAGAGCAGCAAGGGTACTATGACATTCTAAGTAGAGTGTGACAATCTGAAAGGTTTTTTCTACTGTTTAAAAAAAACCCAAACATCTTTTTTAACAGATTAAATCCTAGGCCAGAATGAAACCCAAATATTCTTGTAAACGTCTACTGAAATATAGCTCAAAAAGAAAAGTATGAACATTTGTATCAGTCAAGACATGACAATAAAGCCATTTACCAAGATTGTTGTCCGTTAGCACTTCTTTGACCCTCTTTGTAATGCCATACGTATCCAGCTCAGGGGACATAGCAACGAGTTCTTGAATGCTGAGTGCCGAGTGGCCCGACAGTGGCAAAGGTGTTGTAGATTGGGATTCAGAAGCAGACGGCTCGCTAGATTCCTGGGATTTGCCATCCTTACTTGTCTCTATAGCAGGACAGGGTTGCTGTACCAATTCAGTCAGGCTTTTCACTGATTCACTGGAACTCATGGGAGATTCAGGAGCAGGACTGCAACTGGCAGAAGTCTTTGGAGTGCTTTCTGCAATTAAAAAAAGAAAAAAGTCCCCACTTTAGCATAATTGTAATGTTTTGATTGCAGGATATTTAACTTTCCTTCTCATTTATATTCTACCTACTTAAAGAAATGCCTAAGTATGCAAAATGCTACTTGTTATGACTTGGTTACTAAAAAGCCTCTTTTTAAAAAGAAAATTATTTTCTAATTTTATCTTGAGTCATCTCTGCTTTCTTATAAAGACAAGATGTACAAATACAAATAAAAATCAGGAAAAAATGAAGTGCAATAGTCTAAGTTCGCAAGAAATTTCCTTGGTCAGGAAATCTCAAAGTTTTGCTTTCCACAACAATTTCGTATAAGGATGTTTTTAGATCTACCATTATAGGCTGGTTTAAGCCTCCTTCTGTGACTTGTAGGAAAATCAGCCACTATTCCGTAGTGTCAATGAGGGATTTTCTATACAAGTGATACAAGTTTATATCTCGAGCATGTTATTGATTTAATTTTGTTTCTTATCACTCGCATCGCATTTTTGCAATTCTCTTTGCCCAGAAATAATTTAACAAGATTAAAATACAGTTTGTAATTATGTTGCATTAATTAACGTGCTTGAGAATCCAACATAAAGATAGCTAGTGGAGCAGGAGACACCCAAATCTGTTATTGTGACACTTTGTTTAAAAGAAAGCTTTCTGACTCTGTTAATTTGCCAACAACAATAGGTTCTGTACAAAATGTTGTTTTCTCCTAATAAATTCCCATTTATCTCTAACGGAATGTACCAACCAAGCTTATGCAGAAAATGCAGACATCTAAGGGTACAGTCTAAACATTTTTTAAAGCAACAACACGTAGACCACGTGGTTTGGAAGAACAATTCCCTTCAAAAGATAAAAAGCAGAGTTCTTTCCCATTTTTGTGGGACTGCTTTCTCCTCCTTGCTGTCTCGCATCTCATTGCTTGACACAGTTAATCGCATGGATCTCAGATTCATACATCAGTGGATTCATCTCAACATCTCTGGAGGAAGCTTACAAGACTCTCAATTGTACAAGGATGAGGCTGGTCTACATCAAAAACTTCGTCCCTCTAACAGAATTGTGTTTTCTTGAGCACTGCAACTCTGACAGCGGTTCACTCTGCAGCATCAGGTCCTGTCACTACCACGGTGATGGCCGATAGCAAATTTCACCATTTTTCAGGTCTGTTTGTTTGTTATCCAGAATACTGCCAAATCATTACAGCTTGCGTAGCACAGAAACATATCCCAAATGCTAAAGGGAAATACTACGTAAGTAAGAGCAGGGTTCAAATGAAGCAGGGTGCACGGTGGAATTGTGGTGTTCAAGGTAATAGAAGCTTTCACAATGCTGCATTTAAGAGAGGTTCCCTGACACGCTTAGATAAAGTTGGTCTCTCAAACCAAGCAACTGGACTGTTTCCTTCGTGCTTTATTGTGAGATGCAAAAGAGGCAGACACAAAAGGAAAGCACGGTGCGTATAAATCTTTAAGGTAACAGGGATCCTACAAATCTTATTTCTTTTCTCTATTCACCCCAGGTCATCACACAACTGAATATAAAACCCAGCAAATGTTATTTTTGTATCAGGAGCTGCAAAGGAATTGTACTGTAAATTTGCCCTGATTCACCCATGCGAGGGACCAATTTGGCAGATCATCCATCTTGTTCACTGTACACTGTCAGGGATGGCATGAATTCCCTACATGATAAACAGATTTCTTCTCAGGTCTGTGTCCTTTAACCCACAGCAAGGTCAAAATTATGGCTGCCTAGCTAATAAACCGCACGGCACTCGTTCAAGTTCCCTCTAATTTTGTCCCTTGTGCCAGCTTATACAAATCTTCCTGAATAACTAGAGCAGCTGCAAATTTCCTATACAATTCCTCATCCGTGCACTGCAAGCCACATGCACACACGGAGTGCAGAAAAAATCCAAAATGAAAAAAACCAAACAACCACACAGGACTAAACAAAAGCATTTACTAAGGCTTCTTTCTCCCTCTCCTTTCCCTGCCCAGCCTAATTATGTAAACAACAAAGGTAATCTATATTATCATCTATCACTGAAATGCTCTACGTTGCTCACATATTAGCTTATTTATTTTTTATATCACATATCAAGAGCTTACTTGAATTTCATTTTTAAGACCAATCTGCTGCTTATTTACTCAAAAAGGTAGGATTATCTGAATCTAATTTTGGAAGGCAGTACAGATGACAAACTGCATTTTTTTTCCCCCCAACGAAAGGCGAGTGTATAGTGATTTCAGATGAGGCATTATGCGCATACACTACAAATAACTCAAAATATGTTCCCCATTCATTTTTAGCATTTTTCCCTTATGGAAAAACATTTTCAAGATCACCTAAATATTTGAGGAAAATATCCATTATTTGGAAAAGCTAGTTCAATAATCAAATAAGGCAAACATTTCCCGTTAATCTACTTAAAAAATTAAATAGACATTTAGAGTACAAGTGACTGCCGACAGAACAAAGGGGAAAATTGAATGTATTCACTATTACAGATTTAACTGTCAATCCACAGCCATTTCCCATGTTTTATGAAATAATTTGTCTGTATTCATTTCTCTCAAGTTCCTCACAGGACAAAGAAACAAATTCAGGACATCTGAAAAATATATATTAAGATTTCAAAAGTAGCAATTGAACATTTCCAATGAAAATAATACATTGAAAGCTTATTTCTTTAAAATGCGTTCTGCTTTTTTAACCCCAGACTTCACTGAAGAATAGCACTAAATTATGAGTGAACCAATTTCTTACGACTGCATAAGTGATGCTCACCGAACATTTACACTAAAAAGTGAGGAAGAAATAATTTCGTCAATACGAGTGTAAAACTGCATTACAGAACGCTATGGTATCCCATCACACCCAACCTGCAAACCCCACAGCCACCATTTACTGATGAAGTTATTTTCATAGAATCATAGAATTGTCTAGGTTGGAAGAGACCCTTGGGATCATCGAGTCCAACCATCTACCCTACTCTACAAACTTCTCCCCTACACCATATCCCCCAACGCCACATCTAAGCAGCTCTTAAACACATCCAGGGATGGTGACTCAACCACCTCCCCGGGCAGCCTATTCCAATGCCCGACCACTCTTTCTGTGAAAAATTCTTTCCTAATGTTCCGTCTAAATCTACCCTGTTGGAGCTTGAAGCCATTCCCTCTCGTTCTGTCATTAATTACCTGTGAGAAGAGACCAGCACCAACCTCTCTACAGTGTCCTTTCAAGTAGTTGTAGAGAGTGATGAGGTCTCCCCTCAGCCTCCTCTTCCTCAAACTAAACAGTCCCAGCTCCTTCAACTGCTCTTCATATGATTTGTTTTCTAGGCCCTTCACCAGCTTTGTTGCCCTCCTCTGCACTCACTTTAATAAATTCCAGATAAACTTTGCTATACCAAAGGGGTGTTGCATTTTGCTTTCCAACAGCCTGTATCCAGTTTAAAATCTGAAGCAAAAGTCCAAAAGCTTCAAAAATAAGGTGCTAGAAGTAAAGAGCTGGAGTGATCAAGACCATCATCAGCGGGGATGTTGCTGCAGAACCTGGGGATTTTTTAAGTTTCGGGCAGCCAGAGAAGTGAGCCATGCCCTCTGCTTTGTAGAGGATGGGAGAAAGATCTCCAACAAACAGGATGTGCCCAAACTAGCCTGGTGGAAAGATGGTGTCCATCAGGTCCTGGGCATGTGATGAAGACACACCAGTTTACCATGACAATTTCAAACGATCAAGAAATTGTTGACAAACATCATTAAAGATTCTAACACACCATAAATGCGTGTAAATAACATAAGTGATCTAAATCTTCTAAAGCCGCAAGTATAACTGAGTCATGAAAGGGTAAAGGCTCTACCATGCAATTTTATGTTATTCATTCAGAATATACATGTTTGGGGTATAGGGAAGTTAGGCACTTCCAACCAATTTTTAAAAGCACATTCAAAGATGCAGCATAGAAAATAATAATCAAATGCAAATCAAGTACTAGGAAGCAATGTCTGCATAAATGGGCCAGTAATTTGAAATATTTGGCAAGTGCAACTGGCCTCCATTCATAGCTAAAACATGAAGACAACTGAAACACCAACACTGGCAATTTCACAGTTGATGAAAACAGCTAAGAGAGAGCTATGGCCATGCAGTGAAGGTAAGCATTCAGGTCTTTGAAGGCAAATACATCTTCATAAAGACCAATATATCTGATGCACTTTGTGAAGGCCAGAGAGCCACACTTGGGAACACGTCACTCCTGGCAGAACACACGGCCCTTCTTCTCAAGTCAGGAAATTCTTAAGTTTTGTTTTTCCTTACTACAATACTAGAGAGGGATGCACAATCTAAAATGAAGATACATAAATGACTCGAAAACAAATTCAATGTTATAAAAAGACATTATTCTGTTTTCTTTCTAAATACTATTTTCCCGATATAAAATTGCTGCTTGAACAACCATCTTACTGCAGCAAAACCCCAAACCATCATCACAGCTTGCCCATTCCCCCCCCCCACCCATTAGTAGTTATCAGTTAAGAAACTAAACAAACTTGCAAACAATTTAGCATATAGGGTCTGTCTGAGCATTTTACAAAACTGGTTAAGAACTGTAACAAATTGACCTTGCCTTAATTATGTGAATACAGAAAATCTTTTGTGGTTTTGCATTCCTCAGCCCAACGGCTGAAGCCAAGTCATATTTTGGTCCCATCCATCCACTCCACCTTCCCCGTTGCTTCTATCATGACAGTGTATTGGAAAACGTGACAAAGTTGGAAAACAGAGTTCCAGTCTCAGTTCATTGGCTATGGCGGTTTTCCTGAACTTAACATTAGATTTTCTTATTCTTCTCCAACTCCAACATTTCCCACCCCCATGCTGGGGTCAGGTCCCCAATACTGGATCCCGGGTCCTGAATTGCTTGAACACTGGCTGCAGAGCACTTTGGACTATGATTATCCCACTGGTGGCCTACAAATTACCTGAAAACACTTCCCCCAACACAGTTCCAGCCTGACACATCCCTCTACAAGGTCTGATCATGTCCTGCCATTGTAACCCAACAAAATCCCTACAGGGAGTAACGAACCACAGGGGGCACTGGGCTCCCCCCCTCACAGAGCAGGGCACTCCTGAGGATCACCCGCTCAGCTGCATGAACTTGGCACAGACATTTAATTATATTCTGCAAAACTGCAAGGCACTGGTCAAGAAGGACCATTTTTGTGGTTGTGATGTACAGGAACTCTTCTGACCACAGGAAGTAATCTAACACGGCCCTCTACAGAAAGGCAGCGGTATAGCTCAGCTCCACAGCACGCGTCCGCTGGATGCTCCTTCTGAAGCTCAGGACACCTCCGATACAAAGACTTGCAGGTGACGCCTGCTACAACCTCCCCGGAAAATCACAGACGTGTACATGACCTGACACCACTCCCAGATGTATCCCCCTCAACAGAGGTATCTAGATGACGGAGCAGTGTTGAGACACGGATACGGTTTCACCAGTCCCAGAGGCACCACGCTGCTGTCTGCCAGCACGGGCAGGTTCCTCCAGTGAAATTTCTTGCGCACATTTTGAGAGCTGCAGGTTTGTCACTTTTGCTCTGACCCTGCCTCAACTCCTACAGCCACAGCAGCAAGCTGACTTTACACCCGCTTGTAAATCAAAAGTTCAGAGCAAAGATTTGAACAAGACCATCTGAATTTGCAAGCATAACCACAAGCTCAATGCTCTGTGCCTCTCCTCCCAGCACGCTCGCCCATCTAGAAAGAGCACTCCGTACTTTTGCAGCTCAGGAACTGCTGGGAGAGAATCAACTGCCCAATCTTTGTTGCTAACACAAGCTTAGCTAATAAGCTGCAAAAGGACTCATGAGGAATGAGGTACAGAACATGGAGAAGTTGAGGAAGACCATGCAAAACGTAGAAGGTATTCAGGGGCCTCTAAAAGGATTATGAAAAATATTATATTCTAAAGACAGCAGGTAGACAACAGCTGCCTTAACTTTCAGAGCAAAGTGGATTGAAAAAGCAGATCCACTATAATTTTCAGAGACAAATCTCTGTAGTTTATCTGATCCACTATTTAAATTTCAATACACAGTCCTCTATCTGCAGTAATAATAACCTAAATTCCATTTAGTGTTCATTTGAGCAGTCAGGATAAAGTCATTTCTTATTATCTCCCCACTGTGTAAAAAACAGCTTGAAGGTAGGAAGTCAGCAAGCATTTTCACCAAAAAGTAATTATTGTAAGTGACATTTTTACTGCTGGCATGCCATAAGGCGAACTGCGCATTTGGAAGGACAAGTTGCTAAAACAAAATGACAGGGTACTCTGTGACATTCCGACAAGAACCCAAACATGATTTAACCGGCGCTTAGTTTGATGCACCACTTCCCGTAATGTCCAAAGCTCGGGCTTCAGGTCCGTGCCAAACTAGTCAAATTTCAAGTTCCTCATCGAGGAACAGCGAGAAGCGCCACGTCCCGTGCCGAGCAGAGCCGGGAGGCAACGAAGCATCCCATCCTCTGCTCATTTCCTTGGCGGCAAATTAGGAGGGAAGATGAAAGCAGACCAATGCGGACAGGAGATTTCTCGGCAACCTCTTAAAAGAGCATTTGCTACTTCAGGGCCTGCATTTACCTCCATGTGCAGATGAGTTAATGGACAACAACAGACCTGGCAGGTTGCCCGAGATCAAAGTGGCTCATACTGGGACTGGATTAGTTTCTGCTTTCCCCCGATGATTAGGCTGCCCATTCCAGCCAATTTGTAGACTGAAAACCAGGGTAATGTTGTCCTGAGAATCAGAACCTGCTCACACAGCTGGTCAACGGCAACATCCTCAGGACGACCGTGTTGCTCTCTTTCCCAGGGTCTGAAAATTTCAGGCAGAGATTATTTTTTTTCTCCAGCTTTCTGCCTAATTTTACCTTTAGCAGTGGCTGTCTTTGCAGGATCTTCTAAAGCACAACAACTCTCCTCGCTGACAGTGGTGCAGTGCAAGTCTGAACTATGTAATAAATCTGATCAGCATTTGCGGAACAGCACGGCAATACATCCCTCTTCTGACTAATTAAAAGAAAATACGCGTGAAAGCTGAACGCTTTCTCTCAGGTAGTGGTTTTGGTGGGTTTACTTTAAGTGAGTGAACCTTGCCTATTCACAATTTGCAAATTAATGTGGCTTATGAAAATATGATCCTCCCTACAGTTATAAACTCCCACAGTTATATGTAGGGAGTATACAAACCTCCCCACAGTGTGCATATCTAATGATGCAAAGTACGTCGGTACGTGCAGTTAGAGTTGCAAATGCTTGCTATAGTTATGATTATAGATTTCCACTATGGCTGTGGAGATTTTGTTTGTTTGTTTGTTGCACAAATGCTATAACTTTGGGGAAAATGTTATTTTGGGTCTTGGCTTAAAGGGAAATTTGATGTGGATGGGGGGAGGGATCAAAAGAAAACCCCTTTAGGAAAGTGTGCAGATGTATGCGTGTCTGTACTGAAAGGGGAGGAACCCAGCTTTGGTTAACTCTGAAATTACTGGGGCAATACTAAAAATAAAGCTCCCCATTCTGCATATGAGTATATGTTAAATGACAGGAGCACATGAAACTATCTGAATGATGAAGGTAAATCTTACAAGTACTTGAAAAAAAACCTGCTTCTGAGTATAGTTAAAGGATTACAACATTTTACCGCAATTTTATGTTACATTTTCAATAATTATGTTAGCCTTGCACTTGTGTTGAAAAAGTATGTTTTCAGCCATTCTAGAAAGCAGAAGGAGCTGAAGAAATCAGATGTTCAGAAAAGAACAAGATGGGAGCTGGTGATAGACTCATGAGGGGAGATTTACAGCTGGACATTTAAAAGTACTTAAGAGAAGTCAGGCAACCAATTCTCCTTTCAATGAATGCGCAACCACAAATCCCTCGGACAGTCTTGGAAATCCCGCTATTGTGCCCAAACCTGGATTAAGACTGCAACCTCTCACAGCCAAGAGCGGACATCAATATCAGTTTAAAGCATTCCTGTCCTGGCTCCATCCTTCGTCTCCATTTTTGCCTGACACTGAACCACAGCTGTGCTGTCCCAAGTGCTTGGGGGAACCAAATCTGTGAACGAGATTTAAAGAACAGCTACCCCACCACCACACGCCTGCAACATGGTACGGGTGGAAGGGATTAAGAACAGGAATCTGGATCTCTTTCCTGATCTCATTTGCAGTGCAAGCCTATTAGCAAAAGGATGACTTTTATGCCAGCCCCAGCGTTAGCATAATGAGGAAAGTCCTAGTGCAGCCTTGCGAGTTAAATGCTGCTGGTGGAACACAACTGAAGAACCCCTGTGCCCAGAGCCACCTAACCAACCTGAAAGCCAAGCCGAGGCATGTCTAGCTCCTGTGTGACCTACGCCTGCTCACTCTGGATAGCGTGTGGTGAGGAACCAGGGCAGGCGCACTGCCCTGCTCAGCTCACGAGCTTTGATCGGGTCAGGTTTTCCTCCCTGGGTCTGCCTCTTCGAAAGCCTTTGCCACGCGGAATATGCCAGTGCCACCGTTGGGGTCTCACCCCTCTTCTTTGGCTGCTGCACCACAGAACACCCTGGCTGGTGAACCCTTGCAGCCCTTCACACACATCCCTCCAGCCCATACCCTGCATCAGCGAGTGCCTTATCGCTCTCTGAGGGGTGCTGTGCCCCACTGATACAAAATGCCTCAACAGCAGAAAAGGTCGGTTTTGCGCAATGTATGCACCGTAGTGCGCCCGGACGTGGGGAGGCAAATCCAGGTACTCGTAGAGGAGGAACAGCTAAGCAGCATCGCGGAGAGCTGGACAACTGCTGGACAAGGCTGCGTAAACTCAAACCATCAAACTTCTACTGAGCTGGGAGGACTCTGGGACTCGGCTGTCGGCTGCAGCGTGGACGGGCTCGGATGGGGAGCACAGGTCACTATGAAGGGCAGTCTGAACATCCAGGATGTCCAGGATCTTGTGCAGAAAGATACAATTGGGGTTAATCAACTAAAATGAAAAGTTGCATTGAGATCTATCAGACTTTGGCCCAGACACACCAACCCCTGACACAACTGCACCACCGGACAAAACTTCCAAGTAAGAAGCAGAAATAGGCCACTGGGAAGCATGAGATTTCTACACAGCCAAGGTTTAAAGTGCTATTTTACAACAGATGAAGGAGAAAAAAAAAAAAAAAAAGAACTTAACTTGAGAATTCTTTTAGCTGGATGTAGAGACACACTTGGGAACATCAGAGCAATACTCAGGTCAGGCCAACAGCCCCAAATCCTTTCCCCGTCTCACTGGCCAAAAGTGGATGTCTATGAAGAGGCAAAAACCACAGCAAGCGCGTGGGGAGAACCTCCTCAAACACCCACCTGCACGTGCACAGCTTCTTCAGCCAAAAGTGGGGTCTTTGCACTGAAGAGCGCTGAATGATAAGTCTATGTTTTTACATATCACCTTCAAACAATTAAAAAACCCTTTCTAAAAAGAACTCAGACTTTAAATTAGGTGATTAATGGCAAAATCATGGTTGCTTTAAAAGACATGGCTCTACTCTGCTAATCTTTATTTAATATTCAGATTTTTCTGTGTTTCCATAACTTAGTCAGAAGTCAATATTTAGAAATAACTGCTGGAAAATGTTTTCAATAACCTTATTATGAAAACAGCTTGTGTGCAGAAGCTTTATTAAGGATTTTCTGAATATTAAAATAAATATGTCATGAAAGCAATCAATCAAGATGCCACAACCCCACAGTTATATTTTTAGTATAATCAAAATAAACGTATGCACAATACCTTTCGGATAACAGCGTTAGAGCTTTTAGAGGTTCTGCTGCAGTTTATGGTGTCTTTGTTGACCTTGTGATTAGAGACTAACTTTAACGTGTTACCATGTTTATGACTGTTGTCCCCCTCTGTCCTAAGCCTGAGTGTGAAGGTATCTCTATATCCTCCTTCGAGATTCTAACCTCTTCTCTGCTCCAGACAAGAGCAGGGAGCAGAACGCGTACGTGCCCTGCGCACGGCGTTTAAATATATCTCCCCCACCGAACAATGTGGACATTCACACACACGGGACGGGTCCAAAGCTAATGACCGCCCCCCCCACCCCGAGTAGTGAAGTCCTATCTAACATCCGCAGCGCGGGGGGTTGTTCTTCGTCTTAGAAGGAAGCAGGCGAAGAAGAGTGACCCTGGACACTGCTACGCTAAACGCACTCCTCTTCGGGAGGAGTACTGGCTAAAGTACTGAAACAAAATGACATTTACATTGTATGCAACAATATTATAAAAGCTATTAAGGTACATTATTTTACACATCCTCATAATCTCTCCATACTGCTTTACTTAATTTGTGATAAAATTGTTGAGAAAGGGTACTTAATGTAGGACAGTCAGTAAAAGTAATTTATCATCTTCCCGCTTCGGTGCTCACGTTATCAGCGAACTCATTTTCTGCATTCATCATGCAATCAGCCTATTATTTGCATATTAATCAGGCAGTGGACCATGAAAGAGCCGCATCCCAGCCAAATGCTGCACTATCTCAGGAGGAACACTCAGTAATTATCATACATCAGTGTTATGATGTGGTAATTGATTATAACATCTTTCTGTTGCCCCTGGGGAGTCCCACTGCTAACCCAGCTTCAGGCATTCTGTGCAGATTTTTCTCTGAAAATTAGAGAAACCATTGCTGTCCTTTTATTGGATTTTTTTTTTTTTTACCTTTACAATAGACAGCTCTCTGAGCATTTCCAAGTTACTTCTGCTTTTTTTTTTTTTTTTTTCTAAAATGAAACCTTCATTAGGAAAAAACCCACCTGCCTCAAATCAGAAAAAGTGAAAAAACCAAACCAAAACCCCAAAACAAAACAGTTGGGCTCGTTCTTGTTCGTCCTCTCTTTTTCAAGGTCTGGTGGCTTTTTAGGTGCTGGTATTGCTTACATAATACCCTTCCCCATCAAACACAGCGAAATGTTGCAACTTCAATAGACAGTAATTGCAAAGTTCGCATAAAGGCAGTTAAGCTGCTTTATTTAGGTGCCAAATGAGAGGCTAATTTTGGTCCTCTCGTAAAGGACAAATGAAACATCTGCCAGTTCAAACTTGCACTATTTTTAGGACCCAAGTTCCAGAGGGGTAAAAGAGAGAAACAGCCATAAAACACAACCGCGGTTACGCTGCAGCTGATCTCGCGCCTCCTTCGCGTCGGCAGACCCGGGCACAGAGGAGCCGGGGAGGGGGAAGCGCCGCCGCCGCTGCTCACCCCCCAACCTCCCCAACAGGGGACAGCTCAGGAGAGGACACCGGAGGGGACCGTCTCACGCCGCATGACAGAGGGATGCTTTGGCCAGGCTACCTGTGAGGAGAGCTGGGGAGAAGACCTGGCAAGGACAAGGTTACTCTCCAAAGCAGCTCACTGTCCTGGGACAGGCTCATCGGAGAGACCCCGAGCACCGACAGCAACACAGGGATATTTTGTCAAGCTCAGGTTTTGCCAATAAATAGTATCAAACAGTCCTCGAGTTATTCTGGGGAACAGCCACTCTTTTCAACCCCACTATAGGGCACTACTGCCAACGAAACGAGGATCTTTTAAGTTGCTATCAGCAATATCTTTGACAAGTACAAATATGGGACATGTACTATCAGCCCTATTTTGCATTTCTTGTTGTCATTACACTTTCTCCTTTCATCAGGCTTATTAATTGGATACTTTTCTATTTCCACTTTTGTTTAAATTTGATCTCAAATCCACTTTGCTTTCTTTTCAATGCAAGTTGTGCTTCTTATCAGATTCAAAACAGTCGCTGGATGCTTTCATTTGCTGTGTCTCTGGATGGCTGCTGGCAAACGTAAAAACTTTCAATACCCATCAAATTAGGTGAGGCAAATTAATCAGTTTTTCTGGCGCCCTAATGCAAAGGACAGGCTAGAAGGTAACTTAGAAGATATTAATTTTCTAGTAATTTTCTGGCTTTTCTTCTTGGGAATGATTTGCTATCAAGTAATATATGTCTATAATGAGAAGAGGATTTCGTTGTCAGAGTCTAACAGGCTGTTTATTTCCCTGTTTCAGAGCTACTTGGTGGAGAAGACAGCTCCCTCGTAGCTCCCTCCCCATTATAAGATGGGAATGACAACCCACGTGTTCGGTGCTAGCACACCTTTTCTCCAGTATTTTGGGAGGAAAATAGCCCATTATCTGTTCTCTGCATTGAAAGCAAGGTAATTTTCATCCAGCCAAGGAGCATTTTGCAATTTGCTGAGCAGCGGTTGGGCTGTTGCCCGGGGACGGCCGAGGGCGCGATGGCTATCTCCAGCCCACCAGTGGCAGCCACGTGGCCACGGGGCTGGACCTGCAGCCCCCTCCTTTTCCCACAAGCAACCAGCAGACCAACGTGAGCTTCTGCCAGCTGCCAGAGCCTCCTATTACCAACAGAAAAATATCTGTTCCCTTCGGAGAAGAGCCTTTCTGACCTCTTCTGCAGCTGCCAGCCCACGGGGGACAGATCCCGGCCATCGCCCCAGCTCCTGACCCCCCCACAGCCGCCTGGCCTTCCCGCGCCGCAGCACGACTGCGACGGCCTCGCTCGCCTTTCAGTGCTGCTCCAGTTATTTTTATATTCGGCTTTCTAACGTATCAGCTCATCATTTTCCACCCAGCTCCTCTGTGGTTAGCAGCTGGCAGGAGAATCCCCCCGCGCCTGGAAGCAGGGAGGGGAGGTACCGGGAGCCCCCTCCCCAAAGGAGCCTGCTCATCTCCAAATGCACAAGCCGAGGGAAAAGAAAATGCTGGTAATTAATGAAATGAAGTAATAAGTAATGAAATGATGAACAGTGGCATTTACAGAGCTCTAATATTCAAGGGCCACAGTTTCTTTTAAACAAGGCCAGAAGAGAATGCAAGGAAGTTGCACACTCAGATTGATGCTGATGTGACAGCCGAAACACATCCTCACAAACTGCATCCACTTTTCAGCAACTATTACGCTAACTGTTACTCTTCTAATCCATCTGAGAAGTACAGCAACAATAATGGTTTGGAAAGTTTTATTTATACAGCTTTGAAAAAGATATTGATCAACTAATTCTGTTTTTTAAAAATGAAGACTTTGAGAATGAGGCAGTAGTGTCCCTGGGGAGATGTCACCATGTGAGCTCCTTGCGTGGGAGATCCTCTCACACACACCAGAGGAGAGCGAACGTAAGGGACCAACATTCCCAAATTAACCACCGAAATAAACCATAGATGTAACTTGACTGGGAAACTTCTCCAAAACCAATGCTACAAACCCATAACCACACTTCACAGTGAATTATATTTGTCTTCAGAATCCAGCATGAGTCTCCTCTTCGCCGTATTAATATGAAAAGTGTGTTGCTGCTTTGTCATTATAATTCAGCTGCAAGGAATACCTGCCTAGAAAACAGTGTTCACTCTATGATTATGTATTTCACTTTAGCACGTCTATAACAGTAAAGCTATGACCACAATGAGGATGGAGTCATCTTCTGCACATTTGAACCACCCAGTGATTAATGGACAGCAATGAATACAACTAGGACAGGAATTTCCCTACAAATACCGACTATTTGTAAAGCATCGCTGACAGACAAAGGACTATGGCCACAAAAGACAGCCTGGGGAGGACAGAGCCAGGCAAGAGACAGAAATGCCCAGATGATGGCTAGCAATGATAGCCAATGTTCTACTAAGAACTAACTTGAAACGCTGACTTCACGCTGCATTCCCAGGTCCCGGTAAGGTGCCTTGACAGCGATTCTCCCAGCTTTATTGATACCAGAAAGGCTGCCAGGAAGGTTTTCATGGTCCAAATGTCAGGGAAATGGCACAGAATATGATCACACACGTTACAGACAGACTACAACAGCTGCCCTTATGAGGAGCCAACTGATATCCTATGGTTCGAAATCAAGCCAGCCACGGCCAACTGCTTCGGAGCCGGCACCTCAAGCCACCCAGAAAGAACGGGGAAATTTCACCAATACATGTCAGTGTGTTTCAGGGTCAGCATGACCATAACTGTTTGGCTGACTTTGTTCTTCAGCTCCAAACTTTAAAAACGCATTTGCACCTAGCTCAAAAGGAGACAGCCTTCTCAACCTAATGGAAAGACTCAAAAATCAGGCCTCAAAAATAACCTACCTATGCAAGGAATTACGGCAGGCTGACTACCCAGCTATTAACAGCCACCCGATCTCCCTGCTCTTCAACTTCTAGACCACTTTAACCAGAACCATTTCATGCCACACAATTTTATTAACCCGGAATGCCAGCAAATGACTGCAAAACCGTTGCTCTCTTCTTTGTGATTCAATGATAAAAAATAGCTCAAATTTGGGAAGATCTGTCAGCTTCGCTGGACTGACCGCTTGTGTGATCTCAAGGTACGAAGGATTCAGCTCTCCACCGCCCAACCCCAGCTGTGTTCTGCAGCACCATCTCGGATGGCTCTGCTCATCCCAAACAAAACAGCACAATGAAGGAAATAACCGTGAACCATGGAGAAATGGGGGGTAGGAGCTTCTCCATTGCCACCATGTGGCTGGTGAGCTCTTCCCATCAGTGCCGTACGAGGATGGTAATCCTGAATCTGAATTGTACACCTGAGGTACACGCTCTCCCACTTTGTTTCTCCCAGAGCAGCCAGCGTGACAGCATCCTTCTGTTATTAGGTAAAGGGGAAGATCTACCCAGTACGCGGTTAGCTACCTGCCCGCTCAGCACCTTCCGTACTGAAAAATATTACAGGAATATATATTACATAAATAAAAATATAATGGATACCTGGGTCTGCCATCATTCCGCAATATGCCTGTTATGATATTAACAGACTACAGTAAACCACAGATTGCATTCTGATTTTCTTCAGATTTTTCTTTCCCAAGGGATGATAAGAAGTAATCTCCCTGTTGTTACAAATGTTTTATTTTGAAAATAAAGCTTTTATGCATATTTTAGTTGATCTAAATACAGTAGATCTCGGGTTTTTAAATCACCAGATAATATGCAATTATCTCAAGCTAGATTCTGATTTTGAAACAAGCTCTAATTAGCTCCCCATTTTATGCTGCTATAATCCTTTCTTCAACTCCCATGAGTGTTACTATTGCTAAGCAGCATGAGGTTAGGAATGATGGATGATACCCAGAAAGGAAGACAAACAAAAGGGAAATTCAGAATCCCCTGAGATCACCCGCAGCTGTATCGGCAAATGAAGATTTCCACATTAGGTCATAAGACGACCCTTACAGAAACACATACCAAAAAGGCACGTCTTTTTCCCACCGAGTATTTGCAAGTCTTTAATGTAGTATATAGAGAGTATATGTCCTTCACAGAGGATAAATACAAAAGTGAATAAAAATTCAGCTTTCCTGGGAGCAGCTATGAAATCAACAGCACCAAAAAAGAAACTTCGCCTTAATGTCATATAGATGCTCAGTGAAGAAACAAGACCCCAAAATTAAACAAACTAACAAGAGCTATATACATTACAAGTGTTTAGAAAAATATCCAAGCACATAAACCTTCTTCTGGCACGTGGCTACCGTCCAAACCTAACCCAGCTCTGATCATCAGTAATGCAACTAAATAAGGGCCAAATTCATAATGAAAAAATGCTGATGCAGTTGGGTGACACTAATTCAACTTTTTTTTTTTTTTCCATGTGATTTGGTCCGTGCTTTTGACACATAAATGATTAAAAAGGCAGATTTACCCAAGGGCATTAGAGCATTTAGGTGGAAAGAAATACACAGAAAAAATGTTAGAAAAGGCACAGTGATACTATTTTTGACCACCTAGGGTACAGGCACCATTTTTGTATTAAACATGTTCACTGAAACTTGCGCAAAATCACCAAAGCCTTGATGAAAGGTCACAGGCAGAAAATACAGAGATAGATATATATCTGGTTGTAATTTTGGTATAGACTGTGTTTTTTGAAAATTCATAAATACAGCTTGCAAAGAAGAAAACTGAGCCTGGCTTCTCTTTGCTATCTCAAAATGCATGCATATATATAGATATATTTTAAAAAAAACGCTTATCCCATTCATTCTTACATACAAAAGACTGATGGGTCCATCTGTCCATGTGTGACAATGGAAAACTACTGGACAAAAGAACAGATTTTCATGAATGAGGTGTTAATCAAAACCTTATGATCTAGAAGTGTAACTAACTGGGTCAGAAATCCAGAAAATCTTGCTAGCTTGATAGAATAGTGCCAAACAGTAATGAAAATACTCACAGCTAATAAAAGTTTGAGACGTTACTGTGCATGTTGACACTCTGTACACTGAAGACCTTCTTGGCAAAGCACTCAGGAGCCACTGAATGTATTAGTTTAATTTCACTTCTTTCCCTTCATGCATTCAACAAGTTCCAAGCCAATTATATTACATGGAAAAGGCTCCAGACCTTTTCTCATTTTAAAACTGTTCTGATTAATTTCTGTTTTAAAATTACAAGTATGCAACCTGTTCTGCCTTGATTTTCCTGGGAAATGTCTCAGAAGACTAGAAAATTGGAGCCGTCTTTTTTTTTCCTGCCCTGGAGTGGAGGATCTTTCACAAATGTATAATTATTATTACCTTTTCCAAACTGTTTGCTGCGCTTTTAATTACAGAACAGCTGCTAATAAAAGAAAATTACCAAACTGCCATTCCTCATTCAAATAACTTGGTTTTGCTCTTTTGTTCTGCGTGGTGTCGCAACCTTCCTTACTCCTTTATCCAGAGAAAGGCACCAAGAAAAGAACATCTTGTACAAAAATTTTATTTTTAATCCTCGGAAAGGAGGAGGAAAAGGCCACGAGCCCATTTTCTCATTTGTAAGCCTGCTTTAAGGAAAGAAGGAGGGCGATCATCAATAATAAGATTTTATTAGCTGATAGGAATGTGTCGCCTCACAAAATATTAGCTCAAGGGCAGGAACTGACAAACGAGATGGGGAGTGTGGGAGGGGAGCAAAATATCACGGCAGCAAAGCCGAACTTCCTGAAGGAAATCACTTTCAGCTACCAGCGATCCTCACGGGAATCCATAAGGTGGTCGGATTTTAATACTATGGGCTTGTCTTTCAATCTTTTACAATTACAGTTAGTCATAAATATGATGATTAGCAATAACAATGCAGCCTTTTCCCAGCTCCTCTGATTTCAAATTCCTTTTAAAATGGCTACAATTAATTACTCATATTTTCCATGCTGTCTTAGGCATTTATAACTGTAACAGTTACTCTTGCATAGTACTGATGCTACAAAAAAGTAGTCAATGGCACGCTTTTAATGAACAGCAGCATATAAAATGTCGCAGCAAATTTCCATGTTCGCTAAATGCTTGGCTATAAGTAACAATAGCCCTATGATTGCAAATAATTTCTCCCATTTCGGTTTTGTTTTCATGGCTTGTTTTTACCAGGGGCATTTTTTTAGCTTTTATCTATTTATTTTCAACTGTTCTTCTTAAGAAAAATGTGGACTGAATATCATGACGGATTTTCTCCTAGTAAAATCTTCTAGAATGCAAAATAGTTTCCCAGTAGAGAGAAAAAGCAGTTTGGTTGGGATATTCAGAATAAACCAAGCAAGCTCCAGAAAAAAAACAAAACCAAGAGTGTTTCAGAATGGCAGAAAGGTGGAAGAAGAGCACAACCCATCCTTCTCAGTCTCCTGAAATGCAGTAATTCTCCAACACCGGGCACTGGCTGTCAGTACAGAGCAGGGCACAAGTGTTTTTCTAGAGTACAAAACAGCCTGAGCGGTTTACGTCAGTTAAGCACATCATTGGTAACAAGTCTGTGTGGGTAGAGTTTGGTATCTAACAGCAGGAACACAGCTGTTCTGTTCCAGCCCCCTTCCTATACTGTGGCCATCTTATAAAACCTTTAGCAATTCACTTCTCTTTGACACTCATCTTTGCTGCATCTGCTTTTTTTTTTTATTTATTTTTGCAAACGGAAAGGGGAGGGAGAAAAAAAAAAAAGTCGGCTTGGAATATTTAACGAAGCTTGGAAAAGAAAGCCATAACGTGGTCTGTTCCCCACCTTCAAATTAACAAAGCAGATTTTGTGCAAATGAAAGTGGAAAAAAAATATGCCAGCGAGTAAGGCAGCTGGAGTATGTAGATCACATTACAAACGAAAGGCTTGTTTTACAGCCATTGTCACATGTCAAGTTGATAAGCTGAACTATGGTAAAAAAAACCCTACAGAGCCAATGATCTCTAAGATCAGACAGAGTCTCTTTACCTAATATATGCAGCTAAATATGTGTACTCCCTACATCTGCCATAGCAACAGGGAGAGAATGAGGAATTAACTGCGTTAATAAAAAAATTGAAGGGTCTCCTGTATGATACAACAAAACGCGAGAAACCTCTCGGCATCAAAGCAAAAGAAACGTAACAAAAGCACAGAGAATTATTTCAGAGCAAATCATTGAAACCAGCTGATTACCTGAGCTTGCACATCCCTGCTGTAGGGAATCCTGTAATGATGTCACAGAGTGAAGGACTAGATAAGAGAGGAGAGGAAAATCAGGGAACAATAAAAGGAGATGCCAAACCACAAACTAAACAGTAAGCAGGCTCAACAAATAGCAAACCGCTGCTCTGGGCAAGGGCACGCTGCTCATTTGAGTCAGTGGCATTATAAGGGCACAACCGAGGCCAAAACTCTAGTCTGGCCTTTCTGTATCAATAGGCGTTAGGGTAAGAGAGAGCCACAATAAAAGCGTAATTGCAACACAGCGTTCCCCCTTTAAAGCGGAGTTCTTCTAGCTCATCTCCTGAGAAAGCAATCGATATTCTCCTAGGAACAATAAAAATCCCCTATACAACCCTACTATACAACCCTAGAAAACAGCGCACAAGACTTTCCAGCTCTTTGGCCAAAATTTTTTGCATTGTGTATCATATTCATGCCTAGATAATATCATCCTAATTAGGAACTTGATAACTGCTGCTTATCAATTACGCATAAACGAGGGCTTCGTTCATAAACATTCCCAGCGCGTTCCCCTAGGGACCGGCTGGGCTGCGAGGGTGGACGCTGCCACTTCCAGTAACGCCCGGACTAGCACCGGGTACAAGTCTCGCTTACTGCAACTTTAAAAAAAAAGAAGAAAAAAAAAAAAAAAAGATTTCTTCCTCCTCAACTCAAACAACATAGTGGAATTTTAATTACCTTGTCCTTGTTGCTGCCCTTGTGCAGGCAGGACACACTGTCCCAGCTCACCATTCAACCAGAGCTGCATACGAATAAATGGTTCTCGGCCTTTTTGGGTCAATTTACTCCATGGCTTTGGCCTGGAGAGCATGTCACTGACACTTCCTTGGGACAGCCCCAATACCTGAAGTGAAGCAACCAAGAACGGCACGTTAAACACATTTGATGTGGAAGGGGGGTAATTTAAGTCACTTCAGTTTCCTTTACTGCTGTATCCCTCACGTTGCTTTTATACGGACAATTAGTAAAACTGCAAAATGACATCTGTGGGTAATTGATGGAAATGCTTTCCTCCTGCCGTGGTTTCCTTCTGGAGTGTGGGTTTTTTCCTGCAGGAACGGAGCGGCAGCACAAACGGCAAAAGGACGGCGCGAGATTTGCACGCTTTTCATATTTTGTGTCAAATAGTTTCATCAGTTCTAACAGGAAAAACACAGAGTCCAGGCACACACAGGCAGATAAAACGGGAAATGATTGGCATGTATTTTGTTCTCAAACAAAAATAATTGGGACTTTTGAGACTAGGCCTATATTTGGTTGAGGGTTTTTTTTTTGGTATGAATTATAACAATGTGTTTTCACCTGTAGCAGCGGCTGCTCCACGTAAGTAAATATTTAAGAATACAGCCGACTGCAGCAAAGGGGGGATTTCCGACAGGCAGAACGCAATTACTTGCCTGGAATTCAGCGCAGGTACAGGGGTTAAAAATCATACTTAATGAAAGCTGCCACGGGATCTTTAATGACCCCAAGAGGTCAGGCTTTTCATTTCACATCTTAGTGAAAAGGTAACAGCGCGATGCCAGCTTCTATTATACTATCATATTCATTCAATTCTTTATAGGAAGAAGGAACACCAGATGTCCACCTCTTCTTACAGCCTGGGAGGTGAGTTCTGGTGGTTGGGGACCCCCCCGAAATCCCACGTGTCCAATGCTTAGGGCCCACAACGTGAGAACTTCAGAAAGCCTTATCGTGCATCGCATATCTGTAATCAAACATTGCTTAAAAACATCTCAAAGCACACCAAGATACCAAGCACCAGGTGTAAGAAATGACTGAATTCTTGACTTATGACTAAGGAGAGGTAGGGGATTTTCCATGTGTTTGTTCAAATACCCTTGTGCGCATTTCCAAATATTGAAAAAAATGGAAAAATGCTCTTGTGTCCATAATCTTCACTTATAACAAATTTAAGACTCTCCCGTCATGACAACGGTATTACCCAAATATTCCACGAATTCATTACATTAAGCATGAAATATTGAGTCTCAATAATGTTTGCTTCAGCTTTCAGTGTTTCTAAACTCGGGGGCCCCATTTCCAATTACAAGTAGCTGAAGCCAATCTTTGTATAAAAACCTGTACAATTTGCAAAACACAGGAAAACTCGTACTTTCCTGTGCAAGCTTTTTTTTTTTTAAATACTTAACATACGAAGCAAAAACATTTTTCCGTAAGACGTATGTGGCATATCCCCCTCCATTAAACCGGGCTCCGTACCAACGCAAGGAGCACAGCGCACATTGACAACACTGGCGTAACAAGAGAGAACCAGTTCTTTACCTTTTCCCCAAAGATCCTTTGGCAGATGCCATTCTTTGCTAGCTTTTCTTTGACCTGCCGCGTTAGCTCTATCGTATCCACTTCCTGGTACATATAAATCTCATACTGCTCGGGTGTCAGTGGAGGAACTGAAGGTTTGGATGGCTTTGACAAAGACACGATAGGGGATGAAGGGAGGGGGCTATTTTGTGGCGTCTCACTGCGACTCGCCCCAGTCATGCTCAATTCAGAACTCTGGGAGTACGGAGATTCAGCGTTTGGCCACTCTTTCCAATACTCTGAAGAAGATGGTCCTTGGAGCTGGCTACGATCTGGCCTAGTCTGATTGCTGACCTTTTCTTTTCCACCACTGGCTTCCTCAACTTTTATATCTTCGGGAAGAGCTGTATTTCTTCTCTCATGCTGCACAGTATTCCACCAATGGTCCTTCCAAACACCACCACGTCCCAACTCATTTTTAACATGCCTCAACATACCCTGGGCAGAATCACTTACTCCGTGGAGCTCTAACACAGGTGCCTCCTGAGGCTCCTTTTTGAGCCCAGAGAGGTTCTGCAATGCAGAGATACTGGAATCAGTGACAGATGAATGTTTCTTCAGGGATATGGCCAAAGGAGAATAGCTGGAAACCGAAGACATTGCAGGTGTAGATACTAGTTTGGGGGACAGGATAGAAATGTCAGCTTGAGATAAAGGTGGTGTTTTTAAGGCAGGTTCAAGGGCAGCCTGCTGTGCCTCCATTTCTCGTCGGGCTTGTTGCAGAATGGATCGAATAGCATCATCAGAATTGCCACTGCTAGACGCAGAAGGCGGCTGAGCCGGCTCAGCTATGAAAAACAACCAAAAGACTAAATGCAACAGAGGAATATGCTTCATATTCAACACGTGCTACTGCAAACATTTCCCTGGCAGAAAAAGGGCTGCAATACATTTCTGGATGGGAGGGAAGAGTTTTCACTAAGCAAAGGTTTGCACTTTTCAAAATAAAGTAAGATTTCCAAAGTTCTTCACTGGAAAATTTTTATAGTTGCCAAAGTGCTGGATGTTTGCACGCACAGAGTCAACTGCAGAAGTCTAGTACTACTTGCATGCTTTCCACCATTGTAAAAAATTTCAAATAAATGCCTTTGAAAATCAAGCCTTCACCTCTTCCTCCCCCACACCAAGTGGTCAATAACATTTTATAATTCTGTTCACAAAATTATTTAACCTTTCACCTCTACCTCCACAAACGAATCGTAACACACACTCAAAACTGAACACAGCTGCGTTCACCTGGACAGACTATTAATATCCTGCTACAATATAAATAAGGTGAGTCCTTTTAACTCTAAAAATATAACACACAAATTACAACAAAGCGAGAACTTTAGTAAGAGACTTCATTATTTCAGTTGACAAGCTAAATATGCTCCTGCTTCCCGTTTTCTTGTTCCATGGTCCCAACCACTGAAATAAACAGCTCTACAAAAATCAGGCTGACGCCTGGCCATCACTCTCTGCCTTATCCAAAGCCCCAGAATGGAGCCACGGGTGCTTTCAGAAGAGATAACACCTAAATGCAGTATTTCAGTGGTGAACCAGGACTCGTGTGGCCGTGCTGGCAGTCAGGGATGAGCAGAGATCGGAACGTGGGTGTAGAATTATCTCTGCAGAGCCAGGAGGTTTTTGCAATGGCATCTGTTTCCATTTAAGTTAGTCTCCACTGAGGTCCTCAGTGCTTGAGAAACAGTTCCTCTGAAAGCTACTCTACAACGAATGGGGAAAGTGAAGCACTGGACAGTAGCGGGGAACCCATACGCTGTAAGAAGTGGCCTCAAAGTGAAATAAGATTTGAAACACGCTGTGTATTATTCTAGAAATGTTATGCCTCATCTGAATGCATTTCCAAATTTGCCTCCCTGCATTCCTTCCTGTCACACACTATAAAATACATGAAAAGCTAAGAAATAGGAAAAAAGACAGTGGGACCATCTCTTCTGTTTTATCTACTGGTTTCATAGGGAGTTTTGAGGCTGAATTAATATTTTAAAGGAAGTCTGAGATTCTCAGATGAAACATGCTACCGAACAACGTGCTTGTAGTTTCCTGCACACAGCCCACATTTTTCTCTATGTAACCATTACTTGTATAAAGTCGTATTACTTAAATTGTATATTAACTAGTCTTTTATATTTTGCCATGAGATTAGCTTAGTTTTCATTTAAAAGCAACTATCCAAAACTGTAAATCAATATTTACTTTAAAAAACGAAACAGAAGTAATACACAGCACTCTACTTCAGCATTAGCCCTTTAGCAGTACTGGAAACTCCTTCAAAGTTGGGAGGGCTATGGAGTAGACAGAAACATTAACTATGTGACAGCATACAGTGAGAAATTAAACTTATTTTGGCCTAAGATGTTAAACTAATGATGTTTTTGCGAAAGGAAAGGCTTCTTGGATTTGCCAGTTCATTCACTGAATACATTCTGTAACCAAAAATAAAGTTATATAAAAGTTAGAACTGAGTTTGCCTATACTACAGTTTCAGGACACGATGTCCACAGTACAATGGTACTATGTGACTGGGAATCGCTGGCCAGATCGTGACCTTCACCCCGACAAATCCACTCAGTTCCCTCTCCCATGCAGGTGTGTCCCTGGGGCCTGGGTTGGACAGAAGAGAAGAGAAAGCAGGAGCCATTCCCTTTCCAAGGAGCAAACTGGTAGAAGAAAGGATTTTGTAGGTTCGTCCTGCAGAGAGACTGCCTGCAGGCCTGGGGCAGTGTAAAGGCAGCAGCGCTCCGCACTTGGAAAAAAGGCGTTTAGAAGTCTCCCAGCGTCACTCCCCCGGGAGTGGGGCAGAGCAGAGCGGGCAGAGTGCTGAGCAGGGACCCTGCCACACCGTGACATGCGTAACCTTAACTCGGGCTGCCTTACAGACAGAAGCAACTCCACTGAATAGAATAAAATAAAAAAATAATAATAAAAAAAAGCTCTTCAAACCTACATTCAAGGTTTTAAGAATATAATTAACTGACCAGAAAGCTCATGGTAATTGTTTTAATTAAATTCTGAACTAAAAGGAGTAAGAGACAAAATGAGGCCGTACCTGTTTTCTGTACTTGCAGCTCCCTTTTGGCTTGTTCGAGAATGGATTTGATGGCTTCATCAGAGCCAGTCTCTGTGGTTCGGATCCTTGTGGTTATATTACCTGAAGAGGAAAACAAAACTAATGACAATGGGAAAACGTATTTGTTTGGTTGTTTTTTTAACACAGACAGTATATACTGAAATACCGCCAGCACGACCTGACAACAGTTTACACAGGACCTTTACCAACATTTACAACACCAAGAAGGTACTTAAACATAACGGAAGACAATCCTCGTTGTGCAAAAGCCTGCCCGCTAGCTGCACTGAACGGTGAGAACACTGACATCGCCAGAGGAAGAACTAGGTGGTCATATATTCCTTTTCCAGGGTAACATCATAGGTCTATTTTTTTCCTTTCTTTTTTTTTTTTTTTTTTTTTTTTTTTTTTTTTTTTTTTTTTTTTTTTGAGGGGGAGAGGAAACAGAAGGGAAAAGAACCAGAGGGGAAAGGAAGAAAGCTAAAAACATAAGATGAGGAATCACTTTAAAAATCGTATCAGCTGCTAGGCAAAGTAGGATGAGTATACATTCAGCCCAAAACAGAATTAAAAAGTAACTAGGTAAAAATAATTTTTAACTTTCTAAAGGTTAATACATTAAGAGAAACAGTCATTTAAACGCAGATACCATTTGAAGTACTCTCCAGCTAAGAGCTATAACTTGGTTGTTTGGTTTTGTTTTAGTTTTTTTTAACCACTAAGGGGAAGAAAAGGAGGGAAAACCATGACTGTGAATGCTATTGCATTTAACTGCATTTTTCATTATGAGATTATAATTTGTACGTGAGCTAGATCACTTCTGACTGGAGTCAAAATAACTACAGAGTTTCAGGGTACCTGGTTTTGTTTTTCCTTCTTCCTCTCGTATTGCTAAAATTCTGCAACTAATCTATAATGAAGAAAAATGTTCGTACTTCCTGTGCAGTGATAATTTATCAATCTGATGTTTGCTTATCTTGTTATCTTTTTCATACACCATACTGAAGTAAGTATCACACTAATTACCAGCGAATTAAAGTGTAGTAGTCAACATAAGTCCCATGAGAAGAAAGAAGTAAATCTAGACCAGAAGCAGCATGCGACTGATGTCGGATTATATGTAATTGTGCATCTTTCTCCCTCCAAAATCTCAAAAATAGCGAAGAGAGCATTTCAATAGATCTGAGGATTTTATAAAGCCACTTCTATCACTCATCTCTTTTTATCTGCATATGCAGCGAGGTTGGGAGTGGAAAAAGTATCCAAACAGTGTTACGTTAGTACAGCAGCAGCAGAATTAGAAAAAGCAAAGTGTTCATCTAACCCATGGTTTGTTTTATACTTACTGTCTGTTTTTCTATCAGATTCCAGGCCAGAATCAAACTGCACAGTTTTAAGGAAACACACAGCTAAAGCACACTCCACTTCCTAGGGATGGACCGCAAAGAAAAACACCTGCCTGTGACGTACCTTCAGACCCATTTCTTCGTTTCGGTACTTCCTGAAATAGTCTGTTCAGGTTCTGGCCTGGATTCTCTGTTGAAAAACAAGTTTGGTAAGAACAAAACAATCAGGGGATGGTGTCTCTGACATGACGGGCTGTGTGACATGAGAAGCTAGCAGCCCGGCCCTGAAGGCGAAGGGCTCGAGCTGTCCTCGCCCCCTCGCGCCTTTGCCTGCGCGCGGGAGGAGCTGGCTACTTTGGAAGAAGCAAGGCTGGCTGATTTGTTAATAAAGATTACAGCTACGTTCGGAAAGGAGATTAGACAGATATAAATAAATGTCTAGAGATACCAAAAATGAAGAGGTTAAAGATGGGCAGATAATCCCCTCAAGTACAACCATCAAAAGGAAGAGCAGCTTATAAATCTAACAGTGTGCGCTTTCCATTAAACAAAATCTAGGAAAATCTTGCCTGTCCTTTCCAATATTTCTTGACTGTAAACAACTTACTTTTCAGTTTCTCTAAATGTAAATCTCAGTCTTCACTTAGGATGAATCACAACGAAATGCATGTTATTTCTTAAAATCACTGCCTTAAATATGCAAAGCTGCCTCAAATTAGGATTGTTTTTTCATTACTCATCTCATGCATCACCTATGCTATTTTGTCAAAACACTTTGGGAAAAGAGTCACACAAGACACAACAAAAGTCTGGTCTCAATAAACAACCCTGAATGAAAATTTTCAAGCATTTCTGAGGGCCGATACCCTTACTAGCTCCTGACCCTTTTCACTCCGTATTTAGCTCCAACATGGAGCTATTGGGAAGCGAGGGGTGTAAGCGTCCCTGCTGCCTGCTCCTGCTGACAAACACAAGTCAGCGGCTAAAAAAAGCATCAGCAAAGATACTAACCTGCTTGAGTGCTGAGAAGCAGAGTTAGAAAGCTGTACTTTCTGTACCTGACATCTGATTCAGGTGAAACCGGCAGCGACGCACAAACAGCCCCATACGGGGAAGCTTTCGATTTTTAACATTTGTAACTAACAGGAAAACAGGGCGAGACCCTCGGCCAGCGAGCGCTTACCTCTTTGTCTACCCTGGATGCTGCGAAGAGCCAAGATGTTCTGCTCGTCCGAGAGGAACTGCTTCATCTTATGAAATGGCTCCTTGCCTCTCACAGTCAGCTTATTCCATGGCTTTGGCCGGGCTAGTATCTCGCTCACAGACCCTTGCGACAGTCCCAACACATAATGTCCAAATATCCGCTGTCCGATATTGTGCTTGATCAACTGCT
The DNA here is from genome assembly GCA_017639485.1 of Pluvialis apricaria. Classification (NCBI taxonomy): domain Eukaryota; kingdom Metazoa; phylum Chordata; class Aves; order Charadriiformes; family Charadriidae; genus Pluvialis; species Pluvialis apricaria. Next base: position 8,229,069 of record CM030024.1, read on the forward strand.
CTTTCACCTGACGTGCAATTTCGGCCGTGTCTATCTCCTCGCCTTCAGAGATGCTCCCAGCACTTTCTGACTGGCTGGGAGACGGGGCCATGCCATTTACGTCCGGACTTTGTTGTAACGGACTTTGGGAAGATATGGAGTTTGTGCTGTATGGACCTGTTGAAAAAATCATGCTTGTGCTTCCTGCTTCCTGCATTGCCTTGGAGTAGAAGGACTGCATTAGCTGTCGCTGGAGGAGAGAGTTTAGTGCAAATTTTCCTGTGGAGGCCAGGGGTAAGCTGGGGCTCGCCAGGGATGAGCTGAAAAAGTCTTGACTTAAACCCGTTGGTGAGAACTGGTGTGTACCATTAGTATTGGAAGCCTGCTCCCCCGCGTTGCGGAGCAACTGAGAAGGAGGGGAGGCCGGCAAGGTTGCAGGACGCTGACTCTCAGGCTGGTCTTTCCCTTTTCTCCTGGCTGACCCTACAAGGAAGGTCAAACATAATGCATTATGGGGGATCAAAGAGGGAAAAACCAAGATAAAAAAATGCAAAGTTTGCCCCGCAAAGGGAAAAAGTGCAGATTTACAAGGGCCAATGAAGTGGCGGTGGGATTTTTGTTTTCGTTTTGTTTTTGGTTTTGTTTTCTTTTGTTTGTTTGTTGTTGGTTTGTTTTTCCATAATTGAAATTTTAATAAGCCAAACAAGGCCCCCAAAACAAACAACATGCATTTCATGTTTGCACCTTTCTTGTATGTTGCAGCCTGGAGAATCCCCCTTACAAACATTAAAACTAGAACAGTTACATGAAGTGCAGTTACACATTTAAAATAAATGCAGTTACAGACAGCAAGTCTCTTTGTTGTCTCTCATTCAAGACATTACTCATTGGACCTGACTGAACCCAAATGCAGCAAACATTTACATTTTGGAACAAACCAATTTGAATAAAGGAATCACCGTTAGGTGGATGCACCAAGAGCACTCAGTTAAAGTCTTAAAACGCTTCAGAATTCAGTAATCCCAGGGCCAGTGGCAACTTTTAACTTTCTTGCAGCTGCAAAAACCATAAGCATTCAAGGATCTGGAAATTCCATGACTTGCCATTTAAAAAATGTGCACACAAGATGTAAAAAGCCCACGTTAGGAAAGCCAAACGGCAAACACACTTCGCTAAAAAGAAAGGATTTTGTTTTTCCAAGCTGACCTGCTGGTAGTATATCTAAGTGTATCAGACAGGAAGATTATTGTGTTCTGCATGCAAACATTTTGCATAACATTGCGTGGGGGGGAAGAGACTTCTGGTGCCACAGATGAATTTGTTCCCAAAACAGAAGACAGCCTCAAACGCTACCCCTTGGTACATCTCGTAATGCTCTCTTTCCTAACCTTTAAAGACTCTCTGAGGTCTCCAAGTTTTCTTTTATTATCCAGCCTATAAAACTGCAGAAATCAACCATTATTCAGTGTTCCTCTTGCCTGTTAATCTTTCTGCCATGCATTAGCTCAGCCATTCATCTCTCGCTCAGCCCTCCCCTCCCTTTACAAGACAGCAAACAAACCAGAATAGCCGAAAATCGTGTCAACCTACCACTCAGGTCACTATTAGTGATACGCAGCGTGGCGTTCTCGGACTGCAAGGAACGGTTCTTCTCCAGCAGCAGCACCTCCAGCGGTTTAGAGGCATCCTAAAGAAAATCAAAGTGGGAGGTTTGTTTCTAAAAGCATTAAGAGTCTCACTCAGGCACTAAAAAGGATTTCAGAAGAAGAAAACAAGTGCTCATCTCTGCTATAAATGCAGCTAGGGAATTCACCATGCATATATTTGCAGGAATCGCTCAGTGTTCCTGCGTGAGCCATAGAAGAGATTCACTGTTTAATTTTCACTGTAAATCATTCATCAATTCTGCATTACTTCAAAATGTGTAACGGAACATTTTCTTAATCCTACTTATTTTAAAAAGGTACTGGCACACTTTCAGTTTAAAAGCTGTAGACTTCTTTTAATCTGATTAAAATAGGAGTTAAGATTATATTATTTCTTCTCGGTCAACTGACCCAAGTTAAGCATTTGCTTGAGACGCTGCGTTTCAGCATAAACAGTTTGTTTAAAAATAAAATCAGTCAGAGAAACCTGCCATTTACCTTCCACTAAATATCTAACCCTTGATCATTAAAAAACATTGAAAATTAATCCCAGTATATTGATATTTAAGTCAGATTTCAGAAGCAGGAATTTAATTCATAACCTTTAAACTTAAGTAAGATTAATTGCTGGAATAGCAGAGCCTTCTCCTGCTTTCTCAGTACAAAAAGGTTTCTTTTCTTTTGTGAACATTATTTTCAAGGCTAACAAAGACTTAAAAATGCTAAAATCCTTGCTCAGCGTACTGTCAGTACAAGAAACATGCAAATCTCAGCGTAGCTGCACACTGACTCTAGTATCTTTAAAGGACTCAACTTCACAACATTATGGTTATCCACTCCAGCACAGCTGAATCATCATTCTTTGTCCTTGACCACTTACAAGAAATTAATAGGCAAAAAATGTTCAGTTCAGCTTTTTACACCAGAAAACATCAGGAAACCAATGATCAACCCATATGTCTCAACAGCAACAGCAAATTCTCCATGCCAACACCAACGAATTGCAAGACAAAATTTTTGTTAATTAATTGAACTGCTGAAGTAATTAAGAAAACAAAAGTAGGTTCAGTACCTGCGCACCAGAGCTTTCAGATGGTGCAAACTCCATGGATTTCAATATACTGTGGAAGGCAGAAAAAAAATTATTTTCTATTTCTTCTTTTCATAACAACTGCACTAATGAGCATTAACATTATCATTTCCTACTCTCCAGCAAGACTACAAGTGATAACAACTTTCCTTGCAGTAACGCAGCCTCATAATGAATATAGAATAACTATTCAAACTAGTTATTGGATAAGAAAATTTTCTCGAGCATCATCTAAATCATTCCATATGCAATCCCACCAGGCCCGTTTAAAGCGTAAATTTAAAGGTTAATAAGGATATAACATTTTAAGCTGTCAGAAGGGATATAAATTTATCTGTGAAGCTTGAAGGGAATGAAAAGGTTGTAGAGCAAAGCAACAAAACAGGGGAATCACCACCACAGTTACAGTCCTTTATATAATATACACCAGCTCACATATCAAGGAAAATATGCACAAATAATCTTCCCGACCAAGACACTACAGGCTAAAAGGCAGTTTTTCATTTTAATAACCTCCTAGTTCTATGGCAAAGGGAAGACACAATGGCACAATATTTCTTAAGAAATATGAAAGATCCAAATATTTATAAGTACATTAAGAGAAGAATCTGATAGTCTCATTGTCAATATTTTATATAAATACTGAGCGGTCAGAGGACATCTCCCTTCAAAGTCTTTCAGTTAGAGTTGTATTGTCTGGCAAACGCGAATCTTACAGGAATACAAACTTATTACTCTACTTCATCTTATAAATTTTTTTTAATAGGCCTGCTGCAGGCAGGACGTTAAGTTCCTCAGACTGAAGCAATAAATGATTTCAGCTTCTCATTGTACAAAGACCACATTCATTTGTTGAAGAAAAACACATAAACAGATATTGATAGTGTTTATACAGCATTTTTCATGTATAAAGCACCAGGAACTTTGTGGGGCAAGTAGAATATGTTTAACCACGTATTAAATGCGGAAACTGAGTCAAAAAAGGCAGAGGGGCAGTATTAACACGTAGGGACTAGTTCTGGATGCCACTAGGAGTCAGCCAGGCACCCAGCACTCATTAACCGCCGCAGACCACGTGGCGTCCAGCTCCTCTATAAATCTGTCTGTGCATTAATGCAGAATTAGATGTCCATTAAGTGGCACTTTGGAAATCAGTGGCCTCAGTGACTCATTCAAGATCACACAAAGTCACAGCAAATCCAACGGGGAAAAAAAAAAAAAGTCGTTCTGAGACAGAAACCTGACGCATTTCGCATCTGTGCATACTCACTGCATACAGTGTTAATTCTGACAGGCACTCCTACAAATATAATAATTAATAAAATCACAAAACTCTGGCCATCAGTTTCATCATACGGCGTCATTGGATGACAGCTCTCGCCAGCAGAAATTGCTGTAGATTACAGGCATGATCCAATACACCAGCACAGAAAGTAACGCTGTTAAGACTCGCGCTTTCTGGGGACGCAACAGCTCACCCACAGGCAAAAGTGCCTCTTTTCTGCTGTTAATGGAGTTGTGCCAGCCAAGGAGAGAGGTTCGGGTTCTTAGAGATCCCGGCATTTTATGGACATCCCAGGCATGTGCACTCAGGTTGCTATCACTGCTGAAAGCAAGTGTTTCTTGGGACACCTCTTCAGAGCAGAGCTCTGCCTGCCAGGACTGCACGGTGCTGGGGGGGATAAACAGAGACTCATCGAGGGGAACGCCAGTCACTGGGAGGCAACTGTTTCCATCCTCCCATGGATGCTGCAGAGGATGCCCTCTGAAAGGACAGCAAGTAGTAACGTATGTCCTCATGATGGTCAAATAAGGAGACTTATCTGAATTTAAGAAAAAAACAATTTGTAACTGCAAATGATCACGTGGCGCAAGCTTTGCGTGGCAAATCACCGCTGTTTCTCCCATTTCAGATCAGCAGCACACTCGTGACGCAGGGCTCCCAGTAATCCCCACTTACCACACTTGGCTTTGCCATGCAGAGCGGTCCTGCAGCATACCAGCCGCCTTCCTTCTGGATGGGACTAGACCAAAAGAAGCCGCACGCTCTCAAAGGAGCGGGTGTCACATGCTCTGACCACTACTGGCGCTGCCTACAGCACCAGACTGAAACCAGTCGGAAGCGCAAAGTAATCCTGAAGGTCTTTAATGTGTGTATCGGGCTCGGGCCACCAAAAGCCTGGCTTTCAAGCCCTGGTCCTGTCATGCCTCCACCTGCACAGGCAGCTCTACTGATGCGTTTTGGTTCCGAGCAGCCGGTGCCAGGTGGGACCTTCAGAAAGGATCCTGAACCTTGCAGCAGCCGCCTTTTTCAGCGAGCTTGGAGCAGGCATGCGTATTCAAACCTTAGCTGGAAACATACTGACCTCTGCCTACTTCAAGTGGATTCTTTGCTACCTGAAATAGCCTTCTGGCAATTTCACAGGTGATTTCCTATACATTTAGAACCCCAAATATACTAAAAACCAGGTTGATGGTATCTTGAATAGTCCTTGGAGGAATATTCACTACAGTGGGTTCAGTTTTTCAAAAAATGTAGAAGTTAAACATGTCAAAAATGACTCTCCAAATGTGTCACAAAAGAGACATTTTCCTGACGAATATGAGGAAGCAAAATGTTTCCCCTCTGGATTCCAGGAATATCTTTGCCCGTGAGATCTCAACTCAATCTGCTGCTCAAGATCAAGTTCTCTGCTTTTTAAAGGAACGATCTTGTGACTTGAATCTGCACATCTAAGACGACTTGAAAGATCTTACTCTAAAGCAAAGTGTGCATTGGGACAGCTCGACTTTCTGTTCGTATGATCCCGACTGCAAAGGCAGGAGGGGTAGCACTGTCGTATTACTTGAGAGGGAACTGAAAGGACACACAGAGCTCTCAGATCTCAAAAACAGGTTTAAAAGCCATTTGGCATAAAAGCCAATGCAGAAAGCAAGGAATTCTCCCATCTCAGATCTTGACGTGGACCCAGTTAAGTTCCTCCAAAGTTAGAAGTTGGCTGATACTGAGATTCCTCAGCCTAGAAAGCCTCTAACATCCGTGGGAGGATTAAGGAAAACAGGCAAGCGCCAAAACAACTGAGAAGTTTATTCTCTTTCTTCCTTACTGAAAAGATCTCTTTTTTCTTGGCGCATGTGTGCGCCACGAGCAGCTCATTTCTGTCAGTGTTTCAGGGCTCAAAGGCACAGGATGCAGTCTAAGGGATACCAGATCTACAGCAATAGACTTTTCATAGTTTTGACTTCGGATCAGACTGCCACTCTCAGGTGATGTATATTTAGATTTTGGTGCATCTTTTGGGCCACATGGGAGCAGCGAGGGTGGCATGAATGAGCTGCTGTGAGGATGCAGCGCTGCCAACATCTGCAGTGCTCTCACTGAGGGTCTTAACCCCCCGCACTGTCCAGCAGGACAGCGTATGGACCCCAGGCCACCTGCAAGCTAGCTGGCTGTCCCTCCAGAGTCACCTGCCCAGACAAAACACATTACCACAAATTAGGGGGTATAAAAGCTCTAACGGCCCAGAGAAAGTGATTTAATTTACTGGCACCCAAAATGGGCAACTTCCAGGAGATTCCCCCACCTATTTCACTGCAGGCTCATCTTGTAATAACAAGAACAGGCAGAAGAACCATGTGAACACTCCTGTGTCATGGCTTCTCCTTGATTTCTTATCTGCCTTCCCATCCCTGCCCTCATGTAAGTCAGGGTTGTAAAGAAGGAAAAAAAAAAAAAGGCACTACCAGCAGGAACACGGGGATCTAAATGAGTTTCATATCTAAAGCAAAGGCATTAAACCAGGTAGGATTTAAAACTCATTTGCTGTTTCGGTACATTCACATTTTAGTAACTCGTGTGGTAAATTGGAAAGCTGTGGCTTAATTCCCACTCACTACTTTACATATGAGGGCATAAACCAGGTGAAATCCGAAGCTGCGTTTCCTTAACTCAGAAGAGAATGTGGACATATCTACCCGTACCACTAAAACGACAAAGCTTTTTTGAGACCGGTTAATATTCAGGTATAATAACCAAAGAAATGGACAACCCACTGCACTTGACTGAAACTATATACCCACGTCAGGGTGTGCTGCAGCTGGCAGCGAACCAGAACCGCAGCCAGCGCGGCTTGAATGTGACAGCACCAGGGGCTGGGCAGTCCGTGGGCTCCCAAAACCAAACCTGCTTTCCATATTCTCCGAGGATGTGTAAACAAAAGCACATGACTCTCAGCCTCATCTGAAATACCTCATTAAACTAGGTAACATTTTTTCAGTCTTCTTAAAATACACACAAAAAAATGCCAGAATGATGAAAGAAGAGATGGAGTTTCTTGCAGTTATTTAAGCCATGACACTAAACATATTTCTAGTCAAAAAACTTCTCCTCTGAACCTGACAGATTATCTTGTTATAGTTTAAAAGGAGGCTCTCTTAAAAAAAACCCCTTGAAATAGGAAGAGGCTGTTTGTGGCTTTAGTTTAAAACCACAATATATTAGAAAAAATATACAGTCAAACAAGCACAGCATTCAAATAGCAAGTGCTGAACACTGGCTGGCAAAAGCATAGAAAAGGTATTATGGCCAAAGGCCCTGTGTTAAATTCATGGTCCACATTACATTCAGCTATTGGCTGGGGATTTTTAAGGAGTGGTCTGCCTAAAATACCACAGGTTTTCAAATTTTTACCCTTGGGGGATGATAGTTTTAGCGCCTTTTCTCTGTGGACACTTGTATTATTTGCCATTGCGATACTCTGCTGCAACAAAGAGAACTCTCAAATACAGCAGTTGCACTGGTTCTGGATGCAATTCCTGCCAACATTCCCGATCTCCCCGTCTTTGTGGTTTTGACTGGATTCTTTATTGTTCCAAGAACACAGATTTGTGGCTTCATTTAACAATTGTTAAACTAGAGTTTGTGAAAAAATTATGTAAGCATTTAACACTTACTTCAATTCTTTCTTAACCTCTTCATAATCAGCCTGTCCTTTCAGTTTTTCTTCCAGTTGCTTTAAAAGAAAGAACATGGATTTAATTACTTAGATATTTTTTTTCTGCAGGCATTCAAAATCATCTTTAAATTATTCCATATATACAGCAGCACACAAGTGAGGGTTAATGACTCATACCTAATTTACATATATTAGAAAACAAACTATAACCAATTCAACGTAAACACAATTATACCCCACTCTTCCTTTGTTTACAGAGTGCCAAGCATTACAGAATTCAGTAGGTCCCAATTCGGCTGTTTGCAATGTCGCTGTCACGTGTTCAATAAGGAGATCGGGGAAGATGGTATTAAAAATGGGGCAGCTGAAATTTTTACGAAACTGATAAATTGAGTAAACAAGCAGGACGCTTTGGCACATACTGTATTCTTAACACGACAGTTCTTGATAACCTTATCTACATGAAAAAAAGACTGAAGAAGCTGTTGTTGACTGGAATGCCTTAGGCTTGTAAGACCTCTACAATGCCTCATGCTCAAACCAAAGTCGTTTTACAAGCATTACTTATTGCAATAACTAATGTGATTACACACCGGAGATGAAGCATTGAGACCAACTCAGCGGGTCTTTTTGCTCAGGTCTGCCTGACCTGGGGCAGTCTCAATGGCTTCTCTGCAGCGTGAAGATGTTGCAAACGTTGAAACAAACCTCCTAACACAATCCATAACGCAATGCCACACATTCGGACCTTACCCAAGAGCCCCTGCTCCCAACAACAGTGCTCAGCACTACAGGATAAATGCTTCAGGAGGCCTAAAACATAGTGACACGTAATTGATGCCGTTACGTTGCTTGCGGAAGCCACGTTAATTTCCCACTAATCATTTCTTTGCTTAGTGCAGGCACACCTGACCTAAGCAAAGAAAGAGCAGAACTTACTGGCTTGCAACTTCCATGGATGAGTTCAGGCTAGCTCTGCTTCACTTTATTTTTGGTGTTAAAATTGGCACAGGATCCCAAAGATCACAGGAAACAGAAATAACACAAGGACATACCACCCTCAAAGACAGAGCATCTACTTTGAAAAGGAAAGGAATGTACGACATGAAAAAGAAAAATAGGGCTTTATGTGCAGGAGAGGCTGCCTTCAGTGGAGAAGTGAATCGAGAAGATCCTACACCCACTCCTGGGCTGCTCGGTGAATGCAGGAGGAAGGCAGGGAAGGGCTACTGTGAACTTGGATAATTTTAGCAAACCCATTTAAAATGCAGCCCCATAAAGTTCTGCACCAACACGGTTATGGGTGCACGAACAGCAGGGCTGGGACAGACCAACAATTAGAAGTGGGAACCTCTTAACCATGCTGTCATCCCAAGTAAGCCAGGGTGTAGGTATCCCCCATCTCAAAGCTATCCAATGGGCACAAGCGGCAAACCTAAACTCTATGTAATACAGCACCCACAGACGAGCGAGTCGATCATCTGAGCCACTTTAATAATTCAAAGGAGGCTTCTTCAGGGCTTTAAACTAAATTCGACGGGGGAAGGGGGTATTATCAGGGTTGCCCATGAACAGCCAAGGGATGTTACATCAAGGAAAGGGGAACAGGGTGCTGGTGAGGGCCTGCAGCCATTAGCTCCAAGATGTGCCAGCTACGCTGCAGTATGCCCAAACCTTCATGTAGATGAGCTAGGAGCTCCTGGACCAACGGGAGTCAATCGGGAGGCACTGTTAGTACAGGACAAAGGAATTACAGCTGCTCCAACCAAATCGGCCGCAACGAAGACACGGCTGAAGTACCTCTTCACAAATGCGCGGAGCATAGGGAACAAGCAGGAGGAAAGCTGCCTGGCAGAGAAGGATCTGGGGGTGTTGGTGGACAGCCGGCTGAGTATGAGCCAGCAGTGTGCCCAGGCAGCCAAGAGGGCCAACAACATCCTGGCCTGCATCAGGAATAGTGTAGTGAGCCGGAGCAGGGAAGTAATCATCCCCCTGTACTCGGCACTGGTGAGGCCTCACCTCGAGTACTGTGTTCAGTTTTGGGCCCCTCACTACAAGAAGGACATTGAGGTGCTGGAGCGTGTCCAGAGAAGGGCTACCAGGCTGGTGAGGGGTCTGGAGGACAAGCCTTATGAGGAACGACTGAGGGAGCTGGGGTTGTTTAGCCTGGAGAAGAGGAGGCTGAGGGGTGACCTTATCACCCTCTACAACTACCTGAAGGGAGGTTTTAGAGAGATGGGGGCTGACCTCTTCTCCTACGTGGCAAGTGATAGGACAAGAGGAAACGGGTTCAAGTTATGTCAGGGCAGGTTTAGATTGGATATTAGGAAGCATTTTTTCACTCAAAGGGTTATTAAACATTGGAATGGGCTGCCCAGAGAGGTGGTGGATTCACCATCCCTGGAGGTGTTTAAGAAAAGGGTAGATGAGGTGCTTAGGGACATGGTTTAGAAGTGGGTGTTTTTAAATCAGGGTAGGTTAACGGTTGGACTTGATGATCTTAATGGTCCCTTCCAACCTCACTTATTCTATGATTCTATGATTCTATGAATTAGAGATGTGTACACGCCTCCAAGGCTACGATCTCATTGGCATCGTAGAAACTTGGTGGGACGACTCTTATGAATGGAGCATCGGCATGAAAGGGTACAGGCTCTTCAGGAGAGACAGGCAAGGGAAACGAGGAGGTGGTGTTGCCTTATACGTTGATGAGCAGCTGGAATGTATGGAGCTCAACCTGGGGGAGGATACCGAGCCAACTGAGAGCCTATGGGTCAAGATTACAGGGAAATCGGGAGCAGGGGACGTTACAGTGGGGGTATGCTACAGGCCACCCGACCAGGAAGACCAACTGGATGAAGCCCTCTATAGACAGATAAGGGCGGCATCACGTTCACAGACCTTGGTTCTCATGGGTGACTTCAACCACCCTGACATCAGTTGGAAGGATAACACAGCCAGGCACAGGCAATCCAGGAGGTTCCTGGATTGCATTGAGGACAACTTCCTTCTCCAAGTGGTTGAGGAGCCGACGAGGAGAGGAGCCATGCTGGACCTTGTTCTTACCAACAAGGAGGGGCTGGTTGACAGGGTCAAACTCAAGGGTAGCCTGGGCTGTAGTGACCACGAAATGGTTGAGTTTGAAATCCTCAAGGCAACGAAGAAGGTGCGCAGCAGGCTGATGACCCTGGACTTCAGGAGAGCCGACTTTGGCCTCTTGAAGAATCTGCTTGGTATGGTGCCGTGGGATGAAGCGCTGGAAGGAAGAGGGGTCCAAGAAAGTTGGTTAATATTCAAGGACCACCTCCTCCAAGCACAGCAGCAATGCATTCCTACAAAGAGGAAGGCAGGCAGAAAAGCCAGGAGGCCTGTGTGGATGAATAAGGAGCTCCTGGAAGTGACCAAAAGAAAAAAGGAGGTCTATAGGGAGTGGAGACAGGGGCGGGTAGCCTGGGAGGATTACAGATGAATCGTTCGAGCAGCTAGAGAGCGGGTTAGACAAGCTAAAGCCCAGCTAGAACTAAATCTGGCCAGGGACATTAAGACAAACAAAAAATCCTTCTATAGGTATATCAGTGAGAAAAGAAAGACTAGGGAAAATGTAGGCCCTCTCCGGAAGGATACGCAAGAACTGGTCACCCGGGACAGCGACAGAGCTGAGGTACTCAATGACTTTTTTGCCTCAGTCTTCACAGACAAGGACAGCAGCCGCACTGCCCAAGACGCAGATTGCAAAGGAGAGGATTGGGAAAACGGAGCACCGCCCACTGTAGATGAAGATAAAGTGAGAGACCACCTGAGGAACCTGAAGGTGCACAAGTCCATGGGACCTGATGAGATACATCCGCGGGTCCTGAGGGAACTGGCAGATCAAGTCGCGAAGCCACTAGTCATCATATTTGAGAAGTCGTGGCAGTCTGGCGAGGTTCCTGCCGACTGGAAAAGGGGAAACATAACCCCTATTTTCAAAAAGGGAAACAAGGAAGACCCGGGGAACTACAGGCCAGTCAGTCTCACCTCTGTGCCTGGCAAGATCATGGAGCAGATCCTCCTGGAAACTCTGCTGAGGCACACAGAAAACAAGGAGGTGATTGGCGAGAGCCAACATGGCTTCACCAAGGGCAAGTCATGCCTGACAAATTTGGTGACCTTCTATGAAGGGGTTACAGTGGCAGTGGACAAGGGAAGATCTGCTGATGTCATCTACCTGGACTTGTGCAAAGCGTTTGACACTGTCCCACACGATATCCTGGTCTCTAAATTGAAGAGACATGGATTCGATAAATGGACCACTTGGTGGATAAAGAACTGGCTGGATGGTCGCACTCAAAGGGTTGCGGTCAACAGCTCGGTGTCCAAGTGGAGAGCAGTGACGAGTGGCGTTCCTCAGGGGTCGGTACTGGGACCCGTACTGTTCAACATCTTTGTCAGCGACATGGACAGTGGGGTAGAGTGCACCCTCAGCAAGTTTGCTGATGATACCAAGCTGTTTGGCGAGGCAGACACACCGGAGGGGAGGGATGCCATCCAGAGGGACCTGGACAGGCTGGAGAGGTGGGCCCAAGCCAACCTCATGCAGTTCAACAAGGCCAAGTGCAAGGCCCTACATCTGGGTCGGGGCAATCCCAAGCACAAATACAGGCTCGGCGGAGAATGGCTGGAGAGCAGCCCTGTGGAGAAGGACCTGGGGGTGATGATTGATGAGAAGCTTGACATGAGCAAGCAGTGTGCGATCGCAGCCCAGAAGGCCAACCGTATCCTGGGCTGCATCAAAAGAAGTGTGGCCAGCAGGTCAAGGGAGGTGATTCTGCCCCTCTACTCCGCTCTCGTGAGACCCCACCTGGAGTACTGCATCCACCTCTGGAGTCCCCAACATAAGAAGGACATGGACCTGCTGGAGCGCGTCCAGAGGAGAGCCACCAGGATGATCCGAGGGCTGGAGCACCTCTCCTATGAGGAGAGGCTGAGAGAGTTGGGGCTGTTCAGCCTGGAGAAGAGAAGGCTCCGGGGAGATCTTATTGCAGCCTTCCAGTACCTAAAGGGGGCCTACAGGAGAGCTGGGGAAGGACTTTTTACACGGGCATGTAGTGACAGGACGAGGGGGAATAGCTTTAAGCTGGAAGAGGGCAGGTTTAGATTAAACATTAGGAAGAAGTTTTTCACTTTAAGGGTGGTGAGGCACTGGCACAGGTTGCCCAGAGAGGTTGTTGAAGCCCCATCCCTGGAGGTGTTCAAGGCCAGGCTGGACGTGGCCTTGGGCAACCTGGTCTGTGGGAGGTGTCCCTGCCTGTGGCAGGGGGGTTGGAACTCGATGATCTTCAAGGTCCCTTCCAACCTAAACCATTCTATGATTCTGTGATTCTATGATTCTTCAGATGACAACAGCAGCATGATGGGGCTTTGTTGGACTTCCAGCTATTCTGCCACCTTTACAGGATTCCCTGTCATGCCCTGTCCAGCTTACGCGTTGCCGACATTTCTGCCTTGCCACTAGTACGTCTATTAAACAGCAGTGATGAAGCGGACACCCCTGTTATCAATATACAGCCCTCTTAAATTCCCCCTCCTGCTTTTTGATACCGTAATCCCCAATCCTTAGTCACTGCTGACAAGAGGCATCTCCCAGCAGTAACACACGGGCCCTGCTCTGGCAGCTGCTCAACACGCAACTCCGAGTGGATCGCCACCGCCAGCTGTTGCAAGGAAGCAGAAACCATTGTTAAAGGTGGAATTTGCACTCTATGGGACGCTGATGAAATGAGTAGCCTCTTAAAGGGTCTTGCATCCTAGCATCCGTCGCAGTCAGGAACTTGTGCAGTCATTCAGATTGAGTAAAAAGGAAAAAAAAAAGGCTATTTGAGCTAAACCATTTTTCTTTGACCTGGAAAAATACAGGGCAAGTTTTAGTCATTGCTTCTGCCATGTCCTGCCTTACGAAATTTCAGTTACTGCCTGGAATTATAGGGACTATTGACTTTGCTTTACATGGCAGACACTGTGCTACAGGTGCCTCGGCGCTGCGAAGAAAACTTGTACCAATGTAACTAGGGAAATCCTGGTTGAGGCAACCAGGAAAAAATCCTACAAATATCAAAGATGCTGGAGGTCTTGATAACCTCCAACCTGTGTTGAAATCTCATTATGCCAACGTGACTGACAGCTTTAGAACTCCACGCAGGCGATGGGAGGACCCCGCAGAACCATACGGCACCTTTCCCTCTGCCGGCTGTCCCTCGCTGCTCTTTGCTGCTCTACAGCTTAAAGCAAAGATACGCTACAATTCACCTCTTCCTTAACTCTGTGACTTGTCACATTTTTGGGTCTACAGCAGATTAGGTTTTACAGTAGGCATAACTGGCTATTTACACTAGTCCTCAGTATAAAGAATACTGGAATTAATTTAAAACAAACAGTATCCTGGATTAATATGTTAGTTACTTATACAAGGATAGGCTAAGAAAAAAGCCTTTTGTACAAACAGTTATAAAATACAGAAAAAATAATGATTCTCATTTTAAAGAAATCTATATTAAATCTGATTCTGTATAGCTATATGCTATACCCTGAAAGTATTTCTGGAAATTTTAGGTACAAAACAGAGTTTTTATAAAAAAAAAAAAAAAGAAGAAAAAAAGATGTTGACAGAATGAAGCTGTTTTGGACTCTCAGGTACTCGTATGCTGTTATAATAGTATGGCAACCCGCAATATTTTACTTCGAAACGTATAAAAAACACATCCATCCGTCATTCCCAAGTACCTAACACAGAGATTGTTGCCATGGAAAATTTGCACCTAAATGTATACTTTACTCAACAATATAAACTAACAACTGAGAATGCAATGCCTGTATATAAGCAGACCATTTAGGTACTTGGCATCTTCCCAGTCAAGGACTGCTTTAGAATGTATTAGTATGGTAATTGTCTCAAAGAACCCTGTAAAATGCACAGAACATGGTATAACAAAGGTTCAAGCTGTGAGACAATCTGGAGGAACTAATATCTTGCACTAAATATCAACCTGGTTAATTCAGACAAAATATATTCTAACGTCCTCCAACACACAAAAATGCAGGGAGCCAGAGGACAGGAGGACTGGACTGGTGGCCTTTCTGCACCCTAAATTTGCAGATATTCTGTGTTAAGGAATCTTCTTGCATTTGTTGTATGAATGACCCCATGTTACAGCATGCAAAGATAGGCTCCCCTCTTGTGTTATTTAAAAAAAAAAAAAATCATCACTGTATTATTGACTAAAGCATCTTCGGTAAAACAGCATGGGCTGTATTCAGGGGCTTAAAACATTTTTAAAACTCCATTAGACTAATGTCGTCGTTTAGTTTAGAGTGATAAACTAAAAAGCCCGTATTTAATTAACCTAGGTTATTTGATCTATCTCTTTGCTAACTGTTGTATTTTAACTGGGTAGCAGGGAAGCTCTAAATCCCAGCAACAAAGGGTTAATACAATTATAGTTAGATAAGTCTTGTTACTAGAGGACATGTTTTGATTATTAGATCAGATGAAGATAAAGAAGCAATAATTTTGAAAGTATTTCTGTATTGTTTCATTAAGTCATAGAGTATTAAAGAATTCCCCCAAGATATGGTCTGAGAACATTGCTTTAATTTGTGAAACTGTGATTCATTTTTTGTGGAGGCAACCACTATGATCTCAGTTATTTTAGAAGCAATTCCTCTATAATCAAACATGAGATCAACACATCACCACTGAGATTTGGTTCTTTGTACAACAGATCTCAGACACCCGTTTTCCCAACACTTTGGGGTAAAAGTATGTATTTGGAAATATCTTTATATTGCAACAAATAAGGTTAAAGAGGGCTGAAATGATGAAAACTTTATCAACAGAGTCACTGCATCAGACACTATCCACAGGAACGTAAATAGAGAGCATTAGTCGGGCAAGCCTATGAGAAAATGGAAGGAGATTACTGAAATGAAAATCAAAGACTTGCTCTGTCATTTCTATGATCCTATTCCCTTTGAAGTTAATGGCTAACTAATACTGACCTCACCAGGAACACGCTTTATTCCAAGAAAATCTGTCAAGTGCAAGGACTCAAGGTATTTTCTATCAGACTTTATGAAAAAAATAAAAACCCCCAGAACATGGGTGTAGCCAGCAAAATGCGTGCCTCCAAACCTTCCTCCCTCATTAAGAGAGGTGCCCACATGGTGACAGATGGGCAGAGACCTGTACCATAAACAGAGGAACCTAATAGGTTTCCTTCGCTCTATTGAATGTTCATAAAAATTCTGCCAGGCTGTCTTAAAACATGCAGAAAGCATACGCTTCGGCTTTCATCCCTAACAGACCCTTGTCCACATAAATTATGCTACACCAGAGCAAAACTAGTAACCTCTAAAAAATGCCAGAATTAGAACAATTTGTAAGAGTTTCAATTGAACATTAAATCATTCTGATAGAGGAAAGCTACCCACGCCGCAGTCAGAGCTAAGTGGGTACCATCAGCCTCCTGCTTTCAAAAAACTCTCAGACTATAAAACCTGCAAAACTATGAAGTCTTTAATGGAATGGATAAATTTATCTTGTTTACACTTTGAAGCTCATAGATGGTAGAACAATGAAAGAGACAGGAGTTACAGGAAACTGATTCATAAGACATGTCAGGAAACATTTCTTGTGCTTACTGATAGATCAAAACTGTGTGGGTTAGCGCACAAGGGAAGTAAAGCTGCTGAAAAGGTAAAGGTAAAAGGGTCACTTACAAAATTGGTAGATGTTTCTATTGGTTTTAGTGCAGTGCTACCGGTATGCAAATGAGCATAGGACTGGACCGCTAATTATAAATGAGAATTACTCTGCAGGAAATATACAGTTTAAAAACCCCAAAGCTTATTAAAGCTAAAACCCTTCTCTTTTGTGTCTTGATTTTACTTGGTTTTATGCTCTAAATGATACACTTCCCTTTTCCAGTGGAGAGAACTGGAGGGAGTAGCAGGTAAATTCAAAGAACTACCATAGCACAATAAACGTTCCTGGCAAATCTGCAATACCAATCGCTGGAATGGGAACTAAAAGTTTTAAAACCTAAGAAGGATTTTCTGTGCCTTTTCAGTTCAGCTATTTCACTACATATCCATGGTAAATATATGTTGGGTTTTGTTGGTGATTTTAATTCTAAAGGTAGCCATGTTCTGCAAAAACAAATCTCAAAACAACAAGAACTAGGTAAATTAAATTTCAACAAAACTGTGATCACTTAGAATAAAACATCACAGAAACTGGAATTCAACAGCATCCTGAAGAAGTCAATGGCTTTTTGGTGCCACTCAGAACCACAGAAAACTTATATCAGTAAAACCCAGTATTGGCATGTCAGTTACATCCTTCGAAAGCTGCCGAGCACAGAACCCAGCCTTACTTTAAGTGTGCTGTTTTTGGCGGTCAGCTGCTGCTCCAGCTGTGAGATTTGGCTGCTGGAGTTCTCCCGCAGCTTGGTGAGGCTGCCCTGGAGTCTCTGGACATCTTCTACCAGCTGGGCGATTTCCCGCTCCTTCGCAGCCAGTTCTACTTCCAAGCTGGACCGTGTTAGCACCTCGATGGCCTGTTCCTAATGTGGAAAAAGTATTAGACACATAAATTAAAAAAAGGCAACAAGCTTGAATTCAGGGCAGTTAGGTTAAGGACCAAGCATGCCATCGCGTAGCATGAGAGACAGAAATAATCTCTAAATCCTGTGACTGACTGTGTGAAACTGTAAGATGAACCTTTCTACTCCCCAGGACAGCTCTTTGGTAAAATAAGGATAATGGAGAGAATAAATGTCCCTATTCCATAAGTGTACTGGAAAGATGCAGCCGTGAAAGTCAAGGGATTCTATTTAGATCTATTTATTATTAATAATCCAAATGCTTTGACAACTATGAAAATCTGTGCTTACAAAATACTAATCAGATAAAATATTCTGAAGTAATGGAGCAGAATTTCTTAATCGGGAACGGCAGAGTCATGTGCCTTTGGCCCTTCATATGCACGCCACACATTCCAGGCAAAACTGTCAAAAATTGCCCCAAAGTGCTACTTCCAATGAACTTTCTCCTTGCATGAAAATTGTTCACTGTCAACATTACTGCTAGCAACTAAAGCCTCTCCTCCATGGCGATGAAGATAGATGTGACAGCTGTTAAGACAAGGCCATTCTCTCTATGGTCTCCACTTTCAGAAATTCCCTTTCCTAAATCAGGATCTTTCTTCTTCCAGTTTCCCACGGCTGCGAAATCTGTCCTCGAGCCTGAAACCTCCTCACTAGACCGACTTTCCCGTAGGACAAGAAACAAGAGAGGACAAAGAAGTTCAGAAGAAGGTAGGGTCTATTCAGAAAAGGTAATACAGACTAATTGTACCATCTCTTTTGCCTCCTTTTGTGTTAAGAGATCAACAGCTATAATGTGTCAGAGAGCTCTGAACCTCTCTTCCATGAAGAACATAAGGAAATCCTTGTGTAGATCTGGGGAGCACGAGGCAGCCCAGTGATGAACGCACGTTCCATTAAAAAGCCTAAAATGCATCTTACAAATGTTAATGGCTGTTCCCCAGAAAACACCAGTGAAGTAGGAAAGAATCCATTTACCGAGAGACAATGATCGTAAGCATTATACCAAAGATCCTACAGCGAAAGAGCTGAAAATTCAACCCACCCATGCTGTCACCCAAGCACTTTCCTTACAATTCAAAATGACACTGCAGCAGATTGAAATATACTCCAAACCCTCTTCTCTGGAAAATACAGGCACAGCAAAATACCTTTTCCATATCTTCTAAACACTTAGCTTGATTCTCAGTGACTACATAGCATTGTATCTCACAGAATGCTACATGTACGAACAGCAGTTAACAACGCTCTCCTATTACACTGAATTATACTTTTAACTTGAAAAAACCTCTAATTTGCTTGCATGAAACATCACAAGTTGTATAATCATCTGCTGCTTGTGCCTATTGAGACTAGAACGTAGAGTCTGAAATAAGATAGATAATGATCATTTTCATCCTGCAGTAGTTGTCATATTAAATATAAATGAAGTGCAGAAGTACTATTAAATACAAGAAAGACCTAATGTTAAAATAATGATAAGACTAGGACACGAGATAGGAAGAGGCAGGTAATTCAGAGTTACAAGTGATATTCAGGCTTTTTATTTTTTTTATTTTTTGTTTTGCAGCCTGCTTGTCTATCTTTTGACTTCTCTGAGAAAATACTGGGTCGCATTAATCTGAAGGACTTATGGTTTGCTACTCATTCTCTGCAAATGTATTTTAAAAGCAACCATGTGTTTCTCTGATATCAGAGTCAAGCATGTATGTGGCTCGCAAGAGAAAAAGCAATATAAGGAGCATGATTTCTTTTGTTTGTTAAATCTGCTGCTTAGAAGTAGACTAAATTTCACTTAATTGCATATTTACATTTAAATACTCCTATTTCTCCTTTGGCAAACAAAAATCAAAATAATCTGTCTGCTCATCTGCGATACCTGTTAACCCAGGACCAGCTGGAGTCCTGCAACAGCACCCTGTGCCCGCAAGGTCCCATCAGGGGAGTCAGCGCTACCAACCTCCCCAAACAGCAGTGTTTGCATTATTTAGAAACACACAGAGAAGGCAACAACCAGCCAAACGTTTAGGAGTAGAGGATATCTTTTCAATTTTCTAAGCTGCTTTTATCGGATTTATAGGTGTAATTCTCAGTTTAGATATATTCAGTGAAAATGGGAATGATACCAAATTTATTTCTAGTTCCTCTGACAGCCCATGCACTAACAAGACCCAGAAATGGGCAGGCAGCAGGTCCCGCTAATGCAACCACCTCTGGGCAAAGCTGGTGCCCTGGGTCTGGAGCTCCATGCCTCCACCGTGCCCTCCAGGCAGGCATGTGCTGATGGCCCACCACGGCACTCTTTGTTACACCGCATTGGTGCCTTTATTTTTCCCTCTGCTGACGCTCCTACCAACATGAAATAATTTCTGAGAGTTGCTGCTGTCCGCCTGGACCGGCAGCCGTGGAGATCTATGGATCGCCGTACCAGTCACCATGGAGCAGACTGACCTCTGTCCTTCCCGCGGTCTTCTGCAGCCACCAGCCCCCTTAGAAGCTTAACCAAACTGCAATCCCGAAGGAACACAATTCCATTTCAGTTAAAATATTACTCCAAACAGATATTTTTATAGCTGCGAGCATAAATTGAAAGAGCTGTACTGCAGGAATGTCAGAAACCTGTAAGAGTCAGTAAATATTTTCTCTCACCACATCAGGTGCCTTCTGGATCTGCGTAGCAAGTTGGAGAGATTTGTTAGCTGACGAGAGCTGCTCCCTTAAGGTCTCTGCCTCTCTCTGAGCCACCTCTGCCCTCTGAAGGAAATGAAAAGGGGTGAAAAGAGAAAATACATTCAGTTTAACAACTGACAATTATTACAAGAACATTCATCAATTCATGCCTGACTGAATATAATTGATTTTCCTAAACACTCAACCTAATAAATGTTAGAAAAAAACATAGAATGTGATGGATTTTTATTTTAAACAGTACAAGGAAGAAATAATTGAGCGATTATGACAGTAATTTAACGCTAGGAGCAAGGAATCCCCTGCTGATACTAATGCTGCGGCCCACTGAATTTCCCAGACTGAATAAATACAAGTGGAAATGGAGTCTTTTTATTCAATTTCTTTCTATTCTCATAGACCAAGCAGATTTTATTGCAAGGTTCCTCATGGGAATAATTCTCACGGGTAAATGCTGAATTAAAAGATATTCTGACCATTCTCTCTAACACACATACAATGTTGTGGGCTGTCTTTCTTCAGTAATTATTTCCCAAAACATGAATTGTTAGATTCTGTTCTTTCAGCAGGTCTATTTATTCAACAATATTTAACCCTAAACTGACAATTTTGCACAGATCAGTTACCAACTGCTGAGGATTTACGCAATATCTGATAAGCCCGTGACTTGGCTACCAGGCAAAATTCCCATACAAATATTCAATAATAATAGAAAGGAGAAAGGCAGAATTATAAGGAAAGATTGTCTGTACAAGACTTTGGGTAGAGACAGATGGATCAGTAACTTCAGGCAATAAATAGCAGCAAAGTCCTTTCCATAACTGTGTATAAGCTTCTGTTAAGAAAAGCGGAACAAAACCTGGTTGTTTTTACAGTATATACTCCTCCTGGCCAGACTTTCTTCTCTTGCTTTTAAAAAAAAAAATTATTTTATTGTTATAAATCCCCACTGCTTACCTCTGTGAGTAATCAGTTTTTCACCTGGGCTGCTCCATGCAAACCACACTGCACTTTCACCAGAAAATAGCTAAAAATCATTGTCTCTTTCCACTTCCAAGACACACCACCAACTCCTCCAAATCCAGGAATTGCCACCAATCAAGGCCAAAACTTTTCTTCACCAACTTTTTCCCTTAACACTGATGGGTCCCTTCCTTTATTGAATAACAATTTCATTTTTAAGCCACCAAAACTGCCATATTTCTGTGTGCCAGAATCTCCCCCTTCTCACCTAATGCTTTTGAAAACTGAAGTTGTCTAAAATAGTGACTATAAAACCTCTATCCCTGTGTGTGCGCATGGCCTTTGACTTGCTAGTCAAAGCAGAGACTCTGTCTGCATGTTTAATCAATCAGTAAACTAACAGCAATCAAATACTAAATGCATCATCTGCGCTATTTGCTCACAACATTATATTAAATGATTTTGCATAGGTTCTACAGCTGTAATTAAAATGTAATTGTGAAAGTACAGTAACATGGCTCTAATAATCACAGCAAAGGACACAACCTATTGTGTGCACGAAAAAATGGCAGCAGCATTAAAAAGGCACAAAAAGAGAAAGTTTGCGCTGTTTGTGCAGCTGGATAACATTCGGATTAAAAACTGAGCTAATAATTCAGATTGAGATACATTATTTTCTCACGCTTTATTAGATGTAGATGTACCTATATTGGTCTAATAACTGCTAAACAACTCCAGCAAAGGAGGACAAGTTACTACACTGTGGCACTTGCTCTTGCATCTACTGCTGTATAAGTAATGGGTTTTGCAGCCTTAAGCAATCCTGCTGATGGCTTCCATTCACAGCAGCATTGTTTTGAGAATCTATTCAGCTTGCATGCGAGCAAACCACAGAGGATATTTCTAATAGATGTTACATCTGCATATACAGTAAGCTGTCAGCTGCCCTTTCTGCATAGCCTCCCCAGCCAATTCAGAACACCTGTTGTAATCCTGTGAATAATATTAGACAAGATTTCATACCATGCGTTGTTAAAAATACATCAACAGAAACTTTGGGCAATTCTGTTTGGGAAATACCTGTCAATTATTCTCTTTTTTTTTCCCCCAGAATGGAAGCTTTTTAGAGCCAGAATTATAGATGCGTTCAGTGTCTGGAAAGCACTTTTGGGTGCTATTGCAATATAAATTATAAATTACACACAAAACCCTGTTAAAAGAACGGTAGTTTCAGAACTGAGCACTTAAAAGTTTTGAAAAGGCAACCCCGCGGCCGCAGGTGTGTTCGGCCACCCCGTGCGCAGGGCTCTGGCAGGCAGGCTGGAACCCTGCGGTAACACGCTATTGCTTTTCCCCGGCGAGACCCCTGCTTCATTCAGCTCGCGGGAGGAATATTGCTCGGTAAATGAATATTTTGCTTTGTCCTCCTTGTTCTGTGTGCGACCTCTGCGGCTTATTTACTGCAAACTAATCCCACCCTCCTCTGCAGATAGGATTAATTGCTTCCTCATGGGCTGTGCTCTGGTTTCCACCACCAAAGGATCCAAGGGCTTCAGAAGCATTAATGAACACGCTGGTAGAACCCCTGTTTTGAGCTCTGTGGGTTCCCCAAGCCCGCAGCACATTGCCATTCGGGTGCCCTGCATGGCGGTGCCAACCACAACCTCACCGCATGGCATGGGCTCACCCGCACCCGAGACCCTGCACAGCGGCTGCGGTGCTGCTCCCCTCCAAATCCCTCTGGTTTTGTCTCTCTGACTCCTACCCCTCTCTGCCGGTCACTTTGGCCCCCTCCTAATTCATTTTGGCCACCAGAAGCACCGTCCATGTCTTCTCTTGAGCTTCACGGTGCCTTCAGCTTCAGGCAGGCAAAAGCAAGCCCATACCTTGTATGACCTAACACATACACACAAATGTCCCAAATTAGTCTTACCCCCACGATTTCCTCCTTCCTCTTTTCCTCCAATTCTTCCAATCCAATTCTTCTTCCAATCCTGATTCTTCTCCAAATGTCCTGGCAGCAGCCCCGTCCCCGTCCTTCTCCTCTCTCCCTCCCTCCCCACCATCAAAGCCCCTCTGCCACTCTCCGTGCTCTCACCCCGACGGTGCCCGTCTCCCCGCCGCAGCCTGGAGGAGCATCTCCACTCCCAGTGCTCCCAGTCAGCACAGCACTGAACCTTACATTACAACCAAGAGAAGAAAAACCTGGCTGGTTAATGTTCACCCAGCCAGGGCAGTGATAGACTGCAGCATGCTTGGGACAGGCACGGACATCAAAGCCGACAAATTCAAACCAGATTCTGTTGAGTTTGTGTGAACTTGGGTTTTTTTCAGACGCTTATAGGCTGGCCAAACTTGGGGCTTTTTTTTATTTTATTTTCCTTTTGCTACTTGAAGGAACAGAAGATACAAGCCTGAGAAAAAGGCAAACCCGCCCTCATCAAGTGCCAAGCCCCTTCTCTTAAATATGGGCACAGCAGGCTCCTCACCAAAACAGCAAGAACAACTCGTAACATGTGGGGAAAACTGGATTTTTTTCCCTAATCTTGTTCTTAGAAATGGTTGAACAATTTTTCCTGAAATAAGAAAAGAGACAGACGCCCAGTATGGAAAATGGCTAAAACCTACCAATCTTGCACAACTTAGAGCCACTGGAAAGCTCACGCAACCTTCTCTTTGTGTGAAACTATCCCACTTTGGCTAAGAAATATGTATGCCATGGTACAGTTGCTTTACATCAGTCAGTGCTAAAACTCTTGGTTTCTTACTCCCAAATCTACTATGCACAGCCTAGAAAAACCACGATGACCAGGGACAGTCACACTACCAGCCTTGCGAGAGATCATGCAAATCCAGCATTGTCTAAAAATGCTATTTTTCTGGATAACTCAGTCATACAATTCCTCTTAATTTCCATACTGTTGTTCTTCTAGCGTAGCGCTACCTCCCCAGTAACAAAATATTTCAAAATACTTTCATTCTCCTTAATATAGTATGTAAATATTGTACTGTTCCCAGTGAAGCCAGTAGGTCATGATCGTAATGCTGCCGTATGCTTTCCAATTAAAAAAAATTTAAAAAAAGCCTTACACAATATATCCAGTTTAAATTATCCTCATTGTTTCCTGACAAGATAATGAATAGCATGAACCGAGTGCTCTTCTACTTACAGTAAAATGTTAATTTGATCAAAGACCAGCGGTGTGAATAGCAAAATGAGATACTTACAAGCAAAAAAGTATAACCTTTCCCTTAAAGTTCCACCAGCCAAACTATATTTCCTTATTACATGCTAAATTCAGTGCCATACATTGCAAAATCTTCCTATGGGCTAGGAGTGTATATTATCACAAGTAATTCTGCTGAAGTTAATGAGCCTGGTTATAGCAGAAATCACCCGCGTGGTTTTAAGCGCTTGAAGCTGACATTCTTACTTGCAAGCTGCTGCAAAAGCTATGTTTCTCAGAGTACAAGATCAATTAAAGCACACTGGTTCAATGTGCTTTAATTTTCTAACTTTTGAGATATAAAAATTTATTTTAAATCCTTTAAACGACCCTAGCCTTCACAGAACAACAGCAAGGTTACCAGAAAGCCTGTGACATGAAAGACTCTTCAGGGCTCTGGCACCTATTTTTTTCCAGCAATGGAGAATTACTAATAAAAAAATAATAAAAAAAACTCTGAACAGAAGAGGTTTTGGGTTGTCTTCATTCCTGTCTTCAGGCTATTGCACTTTCCTTTGCGCACTGAAAGGCTGCCAGATAAATGTATTCCCAACTGAAAGCCAAGCATTTACAGGAAACTCCTGTGTTTGCATGAAAATAATATTAACCATATTTTGCCTTTATACAGCCCTTCTCTGTGCAAGGATCTCAATGCACTTTGTACAGCAAGTGATATTATTCCCATTTTACAGATAGTGAGATCACAGGATTAAGTGAATAACCTCATCTGCTATAAAATGGCACAACTTCGCCGAACTCAGCGGGGCTGCGGCACACCACGACAGCAGAGCATCTCATTGCAAAGGCAGACAGAAATAAAGAAGAAAATACTCTGGCAGCGTTTTTGGGCAGTATCTGTGTTAGCCACGGTGCGGATGAAGGACTGATGTCACGATGAATTCCTTTCTTTGTGGAAACATAAAAACGGGGACTGCCTTGTCACTGGTTTGGTTACCACTGGTGGGTCGGAGCAAAACCCTCCTGCCCAGCACTCCCACTACCTATATTGTGTGGCATTTGTGCTGCTAAGTGAAAGAGGAGAATTTATTCCATCCGCTGCTCAAAAACATACATATTTTATAGCAATC
The DNA here is from genome assembly GCA_017639485.1 of Pluvialis apricaria. Classification (NCBI taxonomy): domain Eukaryota; kingdom Metazoa; phylum Chordata; class Aves; order Charadriiformes; family Charadriidae; genus Pluvialis; species Pluvialis apricaria. Next base: position 8,254,346 of record CM030024.1, read on the forward strand.
TCACTTAGTGGCAATATCTTTTCAAACCATTTTCCAATGTGATTGGTTAGACACAGGAAGGTACCGTACCCCATGAAATGAAAAAATAATCTTGAGAACAGCATTTCTGCTAAAATGCCTGGTGACGTTTTCTTTCTACGTCCATAGCAGATGCTGTTTTATGTATTTTGGTGGAAGTTTGGTTCCAAAAAATGCTTTTAAACTCACTAATCCTTCCTGAACAGATCTGACAAATCTAACACTACATTTCTGTGGAATAAATGGTACTGATCCAGTCTAGATTCTTTAATAAATGGTTATGAAAGAACAGTTGTTCTCATTTTATTGATAACAGAAGTTTCTATATTTGACTTTCCTTCTGGGAGCACTGTCAGCACTGTGAAGATGGAAAGAAAACCAATGGAAACACTGCTTTTCCAAAGGCATAGACACAGAAGAAAAATAATAATAATTAATTCTTTTTCTATAGCTTTCACAATATAGTCCACCAAAAAATATACCCCATGTTCTCTTTCTGTTATTACTCCCAAAATTTAAGGATACCTATATCTGATTCTGTTTTTCAAATCTATCTCCTCCTCCTCAAGATTAAAATACAGTAACCCAGGATCAACCAAACCTAACCAAAGTTCTTCTCTTTTTCTTTTAAAAGTGAAAAAGCACTTTTTTTCCCCAAGGACCCCAAATTAGAAAGCCCATTATACTTTTTTTAAAAACAAACAAACCCCAAACCCAATGTGAACTGAATGTATAAAGCCAGGAAACAGATCTGGATACATCAATGACATGAAACCACAAACTTAGACTCAATGTTAAAACCTTAATATGAGCACTCTCTGCCTCTTTTTAAAAAGATGTAACACTCCAAAGTATTTCTGTTTTCACACCATAGGAATTATTCTTTTCAACAGAAACCCCAGTTTTTCTCACGCACAACTGCGTGATTCCAGGTTGCGAGATGAAGGATAATTCATTTGTATAAATTTGTCATCCCAAAGATTCGTGACTTGCTGCCATGAACACTTAAGAGAAAGGTGTAAACTTGAAAAGGTACAGAAAAGTGCTAACCATAAATATTTGTGTAAAATATACATTCACGCAACTGTAACTGTTGCAAATGCAGAAAAGTACACTGGAGCTTCATTAACTTCGCTGATTGGAAATTATAATATTCTGGGAATCAAACAATAAAAAATTCAAAGATGCTGTATCCCAAACTATGATAAATCATTTATTTTGACAAGTAAGGGTAGTTTAGTTTTAATTATTTATTACTATACTTCGTAGCATATCAGAAAATATGCAGTGATTTATTGTGCAAAATGAAATCTTAATAAAACAAGTCCCTTCCCCAAACTACAGGATTATTAAATCTTCATGGAAATGTGAGGGTGAACTCTCGGGTTATTTTCGTTATCGAGCTGGCAGGTTAGTAAAGTGAAAATAAGCCATTCCTATTGCATTTGGCTATATTTTGAGTTCAGCCCTTTACTGACCCAAGGCATACAAGTCATAGCACGCCGGGGACAAGGAGAGAATCCGAGCGGGCGAGCAGAGCCCGGCTGCCGCTGCCCACAGCCCTTCTGCTGCCTCCCAGGCGATGCAGCTGCATCTTACTGCTAACGCAAGTGGGGGCTGTTGCCTTCAGACGTTACACCCCTGCTAAACCTACATGCCATGGAGCTAATGGCTCCTGGTGAGGCAGGCGTAGGTAGACCAGCCATTTTAATGTCCTACTCTTGTCCTTTTGGTAGAGGTTTATAGCTCTCTGGACTTTCAAGTGGCCACTGCTGGCACCCACCTCCCAGCGAGGACCCCCCTGAGCCAGCAGTGGGTGTAAACTGCTGTGCTTAAATGACTCGATTGGAGTTTTGTCAGCGTGAAGGGGACCAGCCCTGCTGCAAAACCCCACTCAAGCTCCTGGATTAAGCACACTGAGTGCCCGGATTAGCGGCTGCAGAAGGGCTGGCATCCCAGCAGCCGTGCCGCCACCACATCGCCACCTCCAGCACCCGCCTCCTGACCCACCCCCGCCACAGCTCGCTCCGCTCGAGTGAGGGATTTATTGCTCTCGTTGGTTAGGGTTACGGTTTGGGGGAAAATTCAGTTTATACCTTGCGATAACAACACAACAGAGAGAAACCGAGCTTTGCAGTCCCTACCCCTTTTTCTTTCTAAGCAGAAAATTGCACAGCTCCCTGGTATTTATTTAAAGGTAATTACTTCTATGAGCTAGTAATTTATTCTGGGGATGACAGCACACAAACAAGGCCAGAAAGCTCCTGCACGAAACAACTTGAGGATCCAAATGAGGAAAAAACAGCGTGAGAAAAGAGGCGATGGAGTCTGAAGACTAAGAAGAATGGTCCATTCTTCACCCAACAGGACACAGTGGTGGGAATTAAAACCGCAACTCTGTCCCCACAGCCTTCATCACCTGGATCCACGTCAATGAGTACAACCACCATCGTGGTACGGCAGGACTGGCGAGGGAAATGGCACTCCCCACCTCTTCAGAGTCAGAGAGGTGTCCTCCCATAACGCAAGGGAAGTTCAGAAATGCCAACTCTGGATTTACAAAGGGCAGTAACCCAGAAAGGGATTTTCATAGAATCATAGAATGGTTTAGGTTGGAAGGGATCTTGAAGACCATCGAGTTCCAACCCCCCTGCCACAGGCAGGGACACCTCCCACAGACCAGGTTGCCCAAGGCCACGTCCAGCCTGGCCTTGAACACCTCCAGGGACGGGGCCTCAAGAACCTCTCTGGGCAACCTGTTCCATTGCCTTACCACCCTTAAAGTGAAAAACTTCTTCCTAATGTTTAATCTAAACCTGCCCTCTTCCAGCTTAAAGCTATTCCCCCTCGTCCTGTCACTACATGCCCTTGTAAAAAGTCCTTCCCCAGCTCTCCTGTAGACCCCCTTTAGGTACTGGAAGGCTGCAATAAGATCTCCCCGGAGCCTTCTCTTCTCCAGGCTGAACAGCCCCAACTCTCTCAGCCTCTCCTCATAGGAGAGGTGCTCCAGCCCTCGGATCATCCTCGTGGCTCTCCTCTGGACGCGCTCCAGCAGGTCCACGTCCTTCTTATGTTGGGGACTCCAGAGGTGGATGCAGTACTCCAGGTGGGGTCTCACGAGAGCGGAGTAGAGGGGCAGAATCACCTCCCTTGACCTGCTGGCCATACTTCTTTTGATGCAGCCCAGGATATGGTTGGCTTTCTGGGCTGCCATCGCACATTGCTGGCTCACGTTGAGTTTCTCGTCAATCAGCACACCCAGGTCCTTCTCCACAGGGCTGCTCTCCAGCCATTCCCCGCCGAGCCTGTATTTGTGCTTGGGATTGCCCCGACCCAGATGTAGGACCTTGCACTTGGCCTTGTTGAACTGCATGAGGTTGTCCTGGGCCCACCTCTCCAGCCTGTCCAGGTCCCTCTGGATGGCATCCCTCCCCTCCAGCGTGTCTGCTTCGCCAAACAGCTTGGTATCATCAGCAAACTTGCTGAGGGTGCACTCTACCCCACTGTCCATGTCGCTAACAAAGATGTTGAATAGTACAGGCCCCAGTACCGACCCCTGAGGAACGCCACTCGTCACTGCTCTCCACTTGAATATTTCAAGAAATATCAGACACTTAAAAATTTACAGCAAATATTTTTCCCATTTTCAGTGGAAATGTTTTGCTGTTCTGTAGATTTCTGCTCCGAATCCCAGTCGTCTGGGTCAGTGTTAATTCCAGAGCAGCAAAACATCACATCAAAATCAGCAAGGCAGTCTATCGTCCAAGTAGGAGTCATGCTGAGTATTACACTTTAAAGGTAGCCTTAATAATGGGGAATAAGTACTTACTGAAATGGTAAAAGGAAATGTTAATTTAACTATTAAATACATAATTATGTTAAGTACTTGTTTCTGCAATTGTAACACTTCAGCCTGATGCAAACTCACTTTCTGGCCTGTGCAACGGATTTAATTTCTTCCCATTTTTTTTTTCAACCAGAAAGAGGTAAAACACAGGAATTGTTGCTACAAAGATTACTCAGTTATAATCTACAAAAGTGTTTTATAAAGGTAAAGCATCGTACAAGACATGGACCACGGGCATGTTTCAGCAAATCAGCTGAGCTACTCCAGCACTCGCTGCTCCTGCTCCTCTACCGGTGAACTTTCCCATCCCTGTCTCCCCTCGCATCCGTCATCTCGGCGCTGCTGTTTCTCCCACGCCTTGTTGAGCTGCCTCAATTTGCGAAACCCACAGAAAACAAACCCTCCACCCCAAATTCAGGCTTTTCTGCAGTCCCTGAGCTCCACGGATTCAATGAAGGGTCCCCCCCCAGTTGCAAAAGCTGCTGTTGGGGAGGGGACAGGACCACAGGGAGATGGGGAAAGTGGAGGTAAAATCACCTCTTCTGGCTTTACACTGAAGATAAGTTGCACACTGATGTTTACGTTCAGATTCAGAGTTTGCTGAATTACGACCAAACTACGGGTTACGCGTATAAGCAGTTATACGTTTTGACTAATTTAAAAAAAAATACTAATGAAGTAATAAAAAACAACTCCACATTGCAGGTTTGTTCCAGTTAGCTAGGAAAATATCTTTAGCATTTCTGTATAAACAGATATACTCCATTTTAGTATGGCAATGAGGAAATCAGAAATACCTGTTCTTTAACTACGACCACCTTTCTACTCCAAGAAAAGAAAAAACCTACTGGGTAAATCATTGCTACAACATTGCAAAGCATACTGCCTTTGCAAAAAATCACAAAATAATTCTACCAAAACATCTTTAACACCTACATCATTTCTAAAAAGTCTACAGATTTTCAAATAATTACTAGCACTTTCATAAATATTTAATGCTGTCTACAAAAGTTCTTTGACAGAACTAAAAACCCACTGTGCAAACCCCAATTTTCTTTTACTGACTAAATAATCAACCCAACAACTTACAAATCTGCCTTCTGCTTTATTGGTATTTTTCCAATTTATAAGGAACTAAAGTTCATTTTTCCACCTGGAGAAGCGAAGGCTCTGGGGAGACCTCAGAGCCCCTTCCAGTGCCTAAAGGGGCTACAGAAAAGCTGGGGAGGGACTCTTGATCAGGGACTGGGGCCATAGGATGAGGGGGAATGGTTTTAAGATGGAAGAGGGGAGATTTAGATTAGATATTAGGACGAAATTATTTCCTCTGAGGGTGGTGAGCCCCTGGCCCTGGTTGCCCAGAGAAGCTGTGGCTGCCCCATCCCTGGAGGTGTTCAAGGCCAGGTTGGACGGGGCTTGGAGCACCCTGGGCTGGTGGAAGATGTCCCTGCCCATGGGGGATGGAACCAGATGAACTTTAAGGTCCCTTCCAACTCGAACCATTCTGTGATTCTGTGATACAGGACAACATACTTGCTGCACCTGTCAGCTGCACCAGGGGAGTGTGGGGGCTTTCTAGCAAAAGGAAAAAAGACAAACCTAAGCAGCAGATGGAGGAGGGTTAGTTTTCAAGAGGATCAGTGCCCTGGTCTGGCTTGTGGTGCAGGTTGACAACCACTGCCGAGAGCCCGAGGCGTGCAGCAGGACCACATGGGGGAAGGAGGTACAACTGTTCTTCCTGGAAGCAAGCTGCTGTTAGGTATGCTCCAACTGGATTATAAAACCATAACCTGAGAGACTTAAGATCTGTAATCTCCAATCTTACCTGACAGAGCGATTAATGAAGCTTACTGATAAGCAAATGCCCGGTTGAGGTTTCCTTCTGAAACCATCACTTGTTGCATATATGATCTGGGCATCCTGCATGTCCACACACGCCTCCTTCACCACCTCGAACAGTCACTCCAAGTACAGACCGGACCAGATGGCACTTTGCTTGGGTGTTGGGTTTGGTTTTTTAAAAACTTTTTAAACTAAAAAGTTCCACACAATTGTGCCACTTTCTTGGGAGTGCATGCACTGTGAGGGAACGTGGAAGAGACACCTCAGAGTCTACCAAATTAGCATCTGCAGGAACAAATTACAATTTCTTTGTTCTCCTGCATGGCACAGTCTGATCCAATCCTTGCTAAAAATTAATAAGGCCAATAAAACATACCAGAAAAGGAAGGAAAAAGAAAAGTCCAGAGAAGCCTGCAGAAGCTGGAGCCGCAGCAGAAGTTTGGCCTCCCCAGGTTGGGCTGCTGGCAGCCCTGCCACTACTACAGGGCAGAGGCCCTGTAATTTGGGTAAACCTGTACCTGCATGTCCAATTTAAGGGCCAACATGATGGATTTAGAAACATAAGCCCAAGAATAACTATAGTGGGAAACAAGTTTAAATTATTAGGAGGTAAATATACAGCACACACTACACTACTGTGCATACAATCCTTACAGAGTATCCCTAAAGTGCTGTATTTTTCTCTAAATTTGCATATTTTCTTATTCTACACAGTTATAACTGCTAAGTGCATATAAAAGAACTGTCATGAAATCCAAAAGAGAAGAAAAAAAAAAATAAAATCGAAGTCACACTTAGAATTTTATGAGGGACTCATGGAAAATCCTACCTGATTTGCTCTTTCAAGGTCTGTCATGATCATCTCAATTTCATCAGCCCTGGGAGAACAAGAGAGCAGAAGCAGCACTGTTATTACACGAAGAATGCCTGCTATATGAGTTCATGCACAGTACAATTGCAACATTCATACAAACAATGCCAATTTTCAATATTTTTTATAAGAACACAGTAAGACTGATCAGTGGTGAAATCCTCTGGGCTTTCAGCTCCGGGGACTGGTTTAAGTCTCCGATTCCTTTGCCTGTTTCCTTTTTGCAACAAAATACATGTGTCGATATCTGAGCACATTCATTAGACCTTTGAAGACCTTACTGCCCAACCTTCTGCAGAAGGGCAGTGTCATCCTTTCTACATGTAAAGGTGCTTCACAAGCACCAATTATAGGGAAATTAGAGACTACAGTTGTTCAGTCAACTACTTGTATACATGTACACAAAAGCAGCCTGTTACTCTTCTGTTTCAGTGTGTCTAGAAGTTAGGATCTAAATTTGGCTAAAAAAAACATATAATGAGTCAAAGAGACCAAGAAATTTAATTTTACATTATGCAGAAAAGAGTTTTTTTGACACAAATTTATGAAGCTTTACGTTTAGACTCAGGCTCTTAACGCACTTTACAAAGCTGAACAGGAAAGTCAAAGGGTTGAAAACTCTACAAACACTCAAGGAAAAACTGATCCTTCACATATGTGTGTTAGGTGGCAGCTACCAGCCCATACCCTTTAAAAACCCCAGCATTTCCAAGACTTTGCTCACACAAATGGATCCAATCCCTTAAGCAATCTTTTTTTATCATCATGGTGAATCATGGGCAAATATTTCACACTCCTGCTCTCACCTGTGAAAGGTACCAGAAAAAGGGCCTAGAGAGCTAAAAGTACATTCTGTATCAATATAATAAGACGTATTACTTCTCCCCAGACGTTTTGCCTGTCTTGTATCTCTGGACCATATGGAAGCAATAAACACTATCCTCATCTCCTATGAACAGCAGCTTTAACCAGCAAGTCCTTTTGCAATCTGCCAACACCATAATGTCTGGTTTTTGTTTTTAATCTGTAGCAGATCATTATCAATAAAAGCTGTGAAATACTGGAATTCCCTTCCTCTGCCGATGCAGAAAAGTCAGGGTTTGTTTTTCTGCTGATCCTACAGGAGATGCGTTTTCCTATGCAGGTGTGTGCTGGGAAAGGTGGTTAATTAAAGCACATCAGGGTACTGGCACACTCGACACTGGATCATTATACTGAATATTGACTGACTCTTCAACAGCATTGTAGGTTTCTGCGTGCACACTTAGGGAAATGCAGTAAAAGACCATAATAAGTAAATGTGTATGTATATAAATTAATGGAAAATTATTTTTAATTACAGCCTTTAATGTTGCCGGGGCAACATGAATTGCCTTTCGAAAAAAATCTTTCGGACAATAATGGAAAACAGATTAACATGTGTTTTCTTGTGCAGGAGAAGCTAATGTGCTCTTACATTGGAAAGAAATCATGCACATGATGTTTTGAATTAATAATAAATAACAGACATTAGTTACTGAATTGAACAATCACTCTTTGGGCAAATAAGGATTCAAAGTGTGCAGGGAGTAGCCAGAAGACTAACCTGGACTAGTTAACGCAAGCCTACAGTAACAATTTTGATCTCTTTAGCCTCTGTAGTTGTGAGAAAAACCCTTTTGTTTTAGACTCGAGACCTAAAAATACTTGTCCATCTTGTTAATCCACATACGGGAATTACAGTGTTTCACAGTGAAAAGATGTCCCTAAGAGCATGCAAAGTGACCCATTACGTATCTGTAATGGAGATAAGAGGGAGGAGAGGATCCTAATGCACCCAAAAAAAAAAAAAAAAAAAAATGTTTCCAAGCATTTTACAAATATTTTTAGCCAGGATAGTTTAAGGATCCTCTTTATATAAGCTTATGTATTCAGGTTGAATTTATGTGTGAATGCCTCAGGTTATATGGAGCCAGTAAATGATGTCTGGACTATGTCACATGCCTCCCGGATCAGAGCTGGGAATGTCCCATCCCAACACACCGGCTGCAGCTTAAGCCAATCCAGTTTCCGCTCACTTCTCTGTAAAGTTTGGAGAACAATAAAATCACTGCCTTTCCTCCTGAACAGGGGGTGCCAGGTATCAGCCAAAGGGCTGAAAAACTGCAGAACCCGAGAAGAGCGAAGGACTCGGAAGCACAAAACCCTCAGAGCGGGAGAGGAAGGGCGCCCTGCTTTGGGAGCTGAAGGGTCATTCAGTTCAGCCAAGGGAACTTTTTTTTTGAGAAAAGAAAATGACTCTGATGCCGAAGAGATGAGCAGGAAGGGGCAGAAGTGTGAGGGGGTCTGGACCCACCAAAGGACCCTCAGCCACCTTTAAAAATCACAGAAGCAAGCGAAGGGAGCCAAGGGTGGGGAACGAGATGAGGACAGGAGAAGGAACAGAGGGATGCCCAGGGCCAAAGGACCAAGGGGAGATGGGACCGAGAGCAGTAAAGCAGAGGAGCACCCTGGGCCAGCGGCACGGTGCGTGGCTGCCAGTAAAACAGGCTGAAACACAGGACGGTGCCTAAAAATCGAGGTGGAAGGACTCAGGACAATCCTGTATTTAAAATGGACAGAAGTATTAATACCGGTATTTGTATGCCATTTTGGCTGGGGTCAGGATTTAAGAGCTCTATTACAGCACTGCTATACGCAGCCAATTACAAAAAAAAAGCGACCGAGGATATAGAACGCCATAAAAATGACATTTCTGCCCTTCAGCGTGCACAGATAATTCTGACTGAATCCAGTAGAAGTGTCAAACTGTAGCCAAGGGCAAAATTGTCCCTTTGTCCTTGTATCCAGACACACCAGCTGACTGATCCTGAACTCCCCTTTCCCTCACACATTTTTTCTAGCGAGCTTTTCCGCACACAATCTGTCTCCGCACACCTAATAAAAGGATGCAACATCTCCAAAAAAATTCAAGCAAAACATCCTCAGCCTAGCAGTCTGCACACCAATGGAGGTTAATGCTGCAACCATAAATGTTATCTTTAAGTAAAGTAATGAATTAAATTACTCTATATTCTTTCATAGCACAAGTGTCAACAGCATTCAGAAGAATCTTCAAAAGGAATTCAGTCTTTTCATTTTAAAAGCTCAACTACCACATCAGTAGCTGGCACTCAGCAGTCTAAAATCACTTATTTGAGAAAGTCTCTAATAGCTACATTCACTGTTTGCTCAGCAGAAGTATTTATTATAAAATAAATTACAGTTCTCACACCTTTTATGCACTCACAGAAACAACTTGCATTGATTTATTGTTTACAAAGCACCGTGTCAAATTCAAACCTGCAAGGTACGAGGAAACTCCACTTTGGCTCACTGAATTAGTCCCACACGGGTAATTTTTGATGTATTCACCATCCGCCACATTTGCTCATTTGCAGCCCTTCCTATTTCAATATTTCTCTTTATTTTAAGGGAACTACTTGACAGGCAAAATGCCATCCAGCTGAAGGCTGCCAGCATCTTGTCCTGCAGGTTTTCACCGGGAACCTGGTGAGAACCTTGAAGGCAACAATGGCCAAGTTTAGCAAGTCCGTGTTTACACTGACCCCAAATTTCTGACTAAAGTCATTCCGTGTGAACTAAGCTCACTTATAAGAGACACAGATCTGATGATTTTACTTTGAGCTTTCCTCGTTCCTGAAGCATCACGTGACTTGGCCTCTTGTGAGCCCCTGGACTCCCCCATCACCCCAAGAGCTGAAGGCAAGGAGAAAAACCCCAAAGTTCTGTCTTTCTTCACGTAGATGCAGAGAATGAGGGTTAGTCATAACAAGAAGACCTTTTGCTAAAATAAACTGATACTTACAGTGTTTTATAGCAGATTTCTCCATTGCAACCCAACATTATTCAGGGTTTGTCAAGGGCAATACTTTCTTAACATTAAAACAGATAATGAGAAAAAGAGTAGGTAAAAGCTGTTTTCAGGAATAAATATTATCTACCCTGTGTTTTCTCATTCCACAGATAGTATAATCATTTATCTGATCTAATTCCTTATAATCTCTGTGTTAAAAGAAAAAGTAATCATGTAAGCAAGACAGTTCTTCAGTCCCTATTACAGATAGCTCGTTCTAAGTTTCAACACTTTCAGGCTAAGGAATTTAGAAAATCAAATTTTAAGCCCGAGCATTTGGAGCTACAGAATAAGCATCACCAAGTAAAAAGAATCTGAACTGTTGAAACAGCATCACCATGAAATATTCTATTATTTCTTCTCTTGCTACCGTGTTTGAAGTGAAAAACAAAACGCATTAAAAGCTATAGATTTTACAAGGTATAAGCTTTTACTAGTCTTGAAAGAGCCCTCAAAGCTAACATGCCATCTATAAAAAAACAATTTAAGGCGTTCAAAAAAAACCAAAAACCACCCTACTTTTCAATTCAATTGCTTATGGGAAATAAAATCCGCAGAAAGGCTCAATTTTCTTTTTAAGATCAAGATAACCGATTAGGTTTGAACAGCATAACAAGCAAGCAAATTCAAGAATTGGTAACATGGAAGAAGCTCAGTTCTTTTTCTAAATAAAATTAAATCAGATGAAAACCCTAAACACCATGAAGCTATTCACTTGCAAGCAAGAAGAATCTGGACTTTATGATTAAAATCCGGTTGATCCAACTCCTTCATTTAGATACTAGCTTAAAGAGGCAGAAACAATTCCCTTTTTATTAACATGACAAGTGAATGGTTTGCCAAATCTTGTGGCTACAGCCCCCTAAACATTCAAACTTAGTGAACCTTGAAGGAAACTGCTGTTGGATTCTTTATACATGGAAGAACTGAAAAATACAGATGACACTTTTGAAATTGCAGTCAGTGGCGTGGCCAAGAAACTTCACTAGCAGGGCAGATTAATTTTTTGGTTTGGCAAAAAACAAACAACACTTTTTCCCACACATTTGTTTTCTTTAAAAACACGTATAAGTTTACTGGTCAGAGCAAACGGTATACGGAGCCACTGGGGCTTGTTAAAACGTTCTAATTACGAAAACATTTATGCAGGCAATTTCAAACTAAAAGCATACATTTTCAACTAATGTGCATTTAGATTTAATTAAGAAAAAAAGAAAAATCCTATTTGTAACATATATCTATGATCATCACAGAGCAAATTTTGGCCAAATTAGGTAAACATCTTAGCCTCTTAAAATTAGAGGCAGTATAACCTAGTACTTTGCTAGCACAAGGCAAAATGTGAAGAGTTATTTGGGAGGGGAAGAAAAGAAGAACAGCCAGAGCATAAAAAAAATTTAAAAAAGACAAAAAACCCCATGCAATGCATTGAATTTTTTCAAGTTTCAATAAAATTTTTATCAGGGAAGGTTCCTGTCCTGGGTCTAGGAAGTAATTTCAGATCACTAAACAACATCAAAATTGCCTGCAGCCCAATGATCACGGCATTCACTCAGGGCACAAGAGCATTCCAGCATCTGAATATTCAAATTTTTTTTTTTTCCTTAAGCAAAAAAAGAAGGATGACAAATTTCCTACCCAAATTCAAGACTCCTCCTAAACTCTGCTGGTAGATGCCCTCATCTAATCCCTGCACCTCAGTGACCATGCCAAGTTGCCTGTGGTGCTGGCTTGCTTAATTTCTAGGACCTACATAGGAAGAACCAAACACTTTCCTTGAAGCTCTTAGAAAGTTTCCAATAGAAGGTAATATAAAAAAACTCCATGAATTCTACTTTTCTTGCACCTCATGAGTATCATTGGACACACAGTTTAGGCATTTTTAGAATTCAAAATGATTCTAATCCAACAAACATCCATATTAGATAAATCCACCTTTATAACTAATACGACCTCCAAAGACACAAAGGTCGTAAAAAGGAAGAAAAAGAATGTTATTTCAGCATAACCGGTATAGCACGTCAAAGGGCAAGAACTCACACCTTTTACTACTAAGTTCTCAAATCTACTTTTCAAATTGCAAGAGCTATAGGTTAATATTTTCTTTCACAGCAACCCTCTAAGGATCTTCAGATCAGATAATCCTTTTTCCAATGTCATATAAATCCAGGCCTCTTGTAAAAGAATTTCTCTGTTCAGGGATTCATAAATCCACCAACTTTAGTAATGAATTGGGTGTTTCCTTCCCTAGGAACTCAATTGAAGAAAAAATCCTCTCTCTGCTAAGCAGTGAAACACTGAAGGCTTTAAATTGAGAGATCAAAGAAACGCTGGTTTCAGGTGCTCCAGCGATTACACAATACGTCATCTGGATTAATCTGGGAACGGTTAAATGTCTGCTGTACATTGTCCAGACCCCTCTTTGCAGTTATCATACACTAAATCAAGTTTCTCCCCTACCAAAAAGGAGAGAGACTCAATGCTAACTTTTTTTCAGGTTTTTTTTTGGTTTTATTAGAATTAATTCTCGTTTCCTCTCACCGCTAGCCTTGTAGCCATGCAGTGCCCCACATACAGATGCAAGCTGAAAAAATAAACTAAATCTCGTGCAAAGATTTCTCATTAAGCACACCAGGTTAGTATCATAAGTACCAGGATCAAGCAGTCGCACCAGCTGCAGGTATGATCTTCAAATAAAGATGTCCTAGGTGCTTGAAAGGTGCCAAGTGATCATCAAATATTGATAAAGGTTAAAGAAACTGCTTATAAAGCCCAAGATATTGAGCAATACCTGGACTATACAGGACAAGAATCCTCTCAAGCATTAGAAGGAAAAGACTCTATAGAATAAAACATCTTTCAGTGCGTAGAAAAACTGCTTTCCAAGAAAACCTGCACAGCACTTTGTTTTCTCTTTCATGGCTTAACTCAGGATTTCAAGGATAACAAAATCATGTTTGCAATTATAAAGTTTTAAACACAATAGAAATCAGCTTTATTATTCCAGTGATACACTAGGGAGCAGAGTTTCTAAAGATCAGCAGTGTTTTCTTAATCATGTCTACAGAGAGAAATTGATATGAGTGACACTAATTGATATGCTCAATAAAATATTAAGAGAAAAATAAGAATCATATATAACAGATGATCTCAACTCATAGAACCCCCGAGTTGTAATTCCCCCAGTGTTACACACACATGACCTTGGCACACTTTGCAAACCGAAGAACACTTTAATGTAAGCAGCTGGGATAAAGAAAAGGCATATTGGTTGTATTAAAAGGTAGCCCAACATATAAATAGATGGTACATCTTTTTTATTTGATAACAATACTATTTTCTTACGTGGGGCACATTTACATATATTGCACCACAGCCAATATGAATCTTAGCTCCCCATAGTGCTCCCATACTGCTCAAACCTCCGTTTAAACACCTCTTACTCAACTTTCGTTGTGGTTTTCTCTCCACAACAACAGGTCTCTTGCGAACTCTGTGTCCAGCCATCACGCTGCCCGTTACAGAAAGGAAAAGAAATGCAATAAATCCCTTTTCTCCCTGTCTCATGACCAAACATGTCCTCTTTCACAATGTATTTCTGCTTTACCCTGCAAAGCTCTACGAGTAGTGTTTAAAATGAGTAATTAGGAGTGTCCAGATTTGGATCATTCTGGGTTTCCTCCCACCACAGAGCACTAGTGACAATCCCTTGGGCCACAGAGGAGTTCCAAGAAGGCTGTTGAAACATGAGATAATTTTTGCACCTGAAATTTGCAGAAACAAATAACCTTGTTTAGACGGACCTAAAAATTGGTTTCCACTAACTTCTGAGGGAGCTGGTGAGAAGTCTGCAACCTCACGAGCTGTGGGCTCCTGCTGGTTCTAGTACTGTCAGGCAGAGAGGAGTCCCTGGAATTCGGTTCTGGTGTAATCATTTTGACCTGCCTTTAGAGACTATGGAGAAAAGGAGAAAGAACTTTCCGGTGTTTAATTTTTGGAGTATTTATGCCTGAATCCCACCTGCATTAACGTCCTGAGATTGAGCTACTGCACCAGTATCAGTACAAACCCACCAGATCTGCAGGATCAAGTCCTCAGGGTGAGGAACACAATCTCCAGGTTCAGGTTATGCCGGATATTTATGCTCAGAGGAGCTGATTTAGACAAACAAACATTTCCAGCTGCCTTCCTGGCCACTGCCAGTCTGCACTGTGCCGTGTCCTGGGTAGCAGGAGCCTCTGCCTGATCCAATACTACGGCTCTGAGGAATTTCTAACAATGCAAGATGACACAGATGCGGCAAACTCTCTATTTCCTAGTGCATCCTGTTACAAATTGAAAGAGCTTGCCGCAATTCCCCTCTCCTGACTTCAGTTGATTCAATAACGTACCAGAATTTAAACACAGACACCCTTCCCTCTCCCTCACTTGCACACAAAGCATATCACAAGCATGGAATTACTCCTGACTTGGCCTTGAGCAGCCAACATGATGTCAATTTTACATGTTTTATAAAGCAACAGCATGTAGAAAGCAACTCAAATGCAGGTCATATCAAGCATGTGACCCACAGAGCAATCAAAGACTGCCTGAAACTGTCATTCAAGGTTCAATCATCTTCTTGCAGGAAAAATGAAACATCTGTGGCCCAGAGAATTAAGTTATGTATTGCATAATTCATCTGGTGTCTGCCACAGCAGCCATTTTAATGCTCTAGTGATAAACATGTTTGATTATTTTTGTTTTGTTTCCTGTTGCCTCCATGGTATTTCTATTTATCTACCCTTACTACAACGCATAATGGAGATAACGAATATACAAAACAGTGTTATAGTCGCCTGATAAGACATGGGAAATCAGCAGTCTTATTAATCACATTAAGGCGGCATCCTTATCAAACCGTATGTTCCCTGTAATTGTTCTCATTTGGGCTCTTTTGGGTACACTCTGTAGTTAGATTTGATGATGAAATCATTGTTTCCCAAGGATCCAAACATGAGCTTCAGAGGTCTTTCTATTAGAAAGCTGCTCTCCTCATACACAAAGCAAGTTTCCCACCGTTCCCTAGGTTTTCCTTTCCCTCATTTCTGTTTGATCCCGACATGCACCGGAGGAACATGCATCTCATACCAGACAATGCAGGGGACCCCCCCTCCTGTTCACAGATTCCACCAGTGGGTTTGTGGTCTGCACTGTGAGAAATCCTCATCTAAAGCATCCTTTGCAAGTCATTTGGGGAAGTGATTGTTTTATTAATGGTAGCTTAGTTCAATTTGCTCCCGAACTCATAAACCTTAACGCTTTCCACCTGCCATGAACTTCACTGGCTTTCAGAACATGTCCCTGCAGAGCAGGTGGGAACGTTAAAGCTCTGGGTCCATGTCTGGCTGTTTATTCCTGTTGCCAGAAGTTGACCGTTTCTGCAGTCTACTCACAGAGCCTTAAATGTCAGTTAAATTGTTACACAATTAAACAGAGCAGCTATCATTTGTGCAAAATTTAATAGACTCGGTCAATACCAGCTTGCTCAAAGAAGGTGCTTTGCACTGGCCTGATGGAGGGAAACAAGCAACAGCCTCTGAAGTGGTGGAGTCGGGTATATTCTTACCCATTTTCATGATTTGGACTCTATAGGATTCCCCCAGTGAGCAAAATCCTCACTATAAAGCAACAAGTCAGCACTGTTGCAAAACCTGATTTGGACCCGAGTTTTGCCTAATCCCCTAAAAGCCTGCGCACCGTTTCCTGAGATGCTCTACATGGAGGTGAGTCAGTGGATAAAATAACACATTCTCCCGTAAGCCCAAACACAAATAAAGCACTGCTTCCTATCGATTGTTCCTGTAAAGTTGTTTAGACAGTATCTATTGTAATAATATCAGCTGGCCCATCTGTGCCCCCCCATTGCTACTTCCTCCTGCAATATTTCTAGGTCACTCCCTTATCCCCTAAATGTCATCTCTCCACCTCCCAGCCCACAAATGGAAACACGGATTACGGATGCTTTCCAGCAACACATACATGGCTGATCAATCAGCAAGCGGAGAGGCACCTGCTGCTCTCTCAACCTGCAGCCCTCCACGCAAATGGAATATTTGGCTGTCTTTCCTATCCACTCCCCACCCCTACAAGATTCACCAGAGCTCCCTGTGCCAGGGATTTCCAACGCTGTTAATTTCTGTTGAAGTCAATCATCAGCTTCCAAGTTAATTTAGGAGGGGAACTGACAAACCGCAAAGGGATCACCTGGCAGGCTGGCAGTAAAACAGACCCCACGCTCATGGAAGCTTCATTTCCTTGGGATGCCAGGCTAACAGTTGCGGTCAAGCAGTGATGCTGCTCCTGCCTGCATCTGCACCGACACTGCTCTGCTCCCACTGCACAAGAGCAGAAATTGCCAGTTTTGCTTTTGCTTGGAAAAAAAAAAAAGGTGTAACAAAATATAAAATTAGAACTTCCTTAAAGACCAAGCCTTACCTGATTAACTCTGCTGCTCTACAACTCGCATAAGCTGTTTCATAATTATTATTAATTATTAATAAATAAATAATAATAATAGATAGTTTGGTATTTTGGAGATATAGCACCTGCAACAATTTACTGATTTTTACGGATGGAGTTAAAATAGATCATTTATCCAAAATTAGATACCTTAATTGGTGGCATCTTAGGTGTCATTCTTTTTTATTGGAATGGCATACTTTAAACCTTGAAGAATCAGCAGGAAGAATTGTCTGTGCTTTGATTAAAGATCCTCTAAAAATACACAAGTTAAAAATATTTTAACTTACTCAATAATGTCACTGGAGTTACAACGTGTAAAATCAGTACACGCATCTTGGTAAAGTCATAGGTTTTTTTGGTTGTTGTTTTTTTTTTTTGGGGGGGGGGGTTGTTTTTTTTTAGAATCATCATATCTCATCTGAAAAATTACTTCAGGTTTTGAGTAGTTGCAATCCCAAAATGAACAATCCTCCCTCATTCTACATCAATGCTAAAATCACATATTTGTGTATGTTTGTTTTCTTGAGAACAAAAATAACCTCAAAAATTGGACACTTCACAATTTTTACTATAGCAACACACATATTCCAGATTCATCTTTAGGAGTTTCTTTCCAGAGATGCTCAGCATCTCTCCTTCTCTGTAACTACAGAAAGAGCTGGGGAGCTTAGTAATTTGGAAAATCTAGCTATCTATTAGTTTTTCCACTTACTTATTCTGTATCTTTGTCCATCACTGTAAGAACCTATAAAATGCTTTTCTTTAACTTACTTCAGTCTATATTCAGGGAAACAGATTTAAGTCAGTTTGAAAATACAACAGTACAGTAAGCAATTTCATGTACAGGTGTCACTCCACAGGCATACATCAAGGGAAAATTACTGTTTACCACCACAGCAATGACAGACCATCAGCTCCTACCTTGCGGAGAATGGTAATTTTCCAGTGGCCCGGACGTGTATTAGGGTAAATATAACAGACTAAAGAAGAGAAAGCCATACCTGTTTCAATCTCAGCTGAATAGCTCAAGTTCTCTGAATTATCTGTCCCTTCTACCCACTCTGACTTTGGTAACTGGTACTACAGAGTGTAAGACAACATCCTACATGGCCTTTTGAAGGATTTACTGGCATGAAACAAGACAAATGTGTCCATTAGGCCAATAACATCCAACTTACTATTTCTAACCAAGCTGCTTATCTACCCCCGCAAGCGTGTTTACAGGCACCCAAATACGGTAACATCCTGCTTCCCTACACTGCCAAATGCACCTGTAGCATCTGGTCAGTGCTTTACCATGGATAACAAAAAGGCATTATTTAGTGATAGAATCTGGATAAAGATGCAACTTATTTTTACCTTTTGCCTTTATCTATGTAAAGGACATGCTCATTGTGCAAAAGAAAAGTTAAATGTTGACTCTGCAGTAACACGGCATTCGAGTGGCAGATGTATTTGGGGAAGGCTTTAGATTCTTTTGGATTTCGAAGCGAATATAGATGATATGCCTATTCTCTGCTAGCTACTCAAGGAAGTGTTTCCTTCTGGCTATCGAAGAAAATAGCATTACATGGTCTCTGATAAAGGCAACTGATGTCCTTCTATCCAATAAATGGACTGAAAATAACATAAAGCATGATGGGAGATGCATTTACTGTACATTTTGAGTAGGTTTTACCTTTCCCATGAGCTATGCTTTAGATTAACAACCAGGATGATTGCTATCTTTATAATAATGTATCCAATTACCAATACGGTTTTTTCTCTTCCCAATTTGTTCCAGCTTTGCTCTGAATGGAAACACCACTTCTGTCAAATTGCAATCATGTCACCATTTTGCAGTTTCAGTTTGCAGCTATCAATAGCACGAATCTTGCTGACCTGAGTGACAAAACCGCAAAAAAAAATAGGCAGAAAGAAAGAAAGAAAGGAGGGAATGGGAGACCACAAAATAGAGAAAACAAATCGGAGGAAGTAGGCAAGGCAGGTATTGTCTAAATCTGCACAACAAGCACCAGTTCGTTACTCCTTAATGGAGACTGATGTCAGAGACACAGAACAACCTTCTGGTCTTCAGATGAAAGAGCTGCCGTCCTCTCTTTCCGTTCCCTCCTCTAGATTTGCTCTCACACCAGTGGGGCATCCCGAGAAGCAGACTCAGCCTCCAGTTGCCCTCAGGAGTTTTGCTTGGTCGAGGAGCTGGATGGTGGGTCGGCACCAATTAGACGCTGTGCTGGTGTGAAATTAGCGCAACTTCACTCAAGTCGCTTGTACCAGCAGAGCATCCGGCACATTTTATTTTTACATCTTTGCTGAATATATAAAGCTGCTCAGTCCTTTTCTAACTTAAGTCCCCAGTTGTATCGGATTATGAGAGATGCTCACTAATATGATTGACAGATTGCCTGTCTACACAGAATCTAAACTATATATATATTAGACAGCAAAATTACTTTAAATAATCCTTCGTGGCAAAACCCAACAACCCTAGGTACTACCGCAAGCCCTTGGAGGACAACAGTGCAGTATTTTCTAATTTAACCTTTTACAATTTTATTTGCAGAAACACTTTTCAAATTCTCTACTTCCCTTTCAATGGTTGTTTAGCCTTTAAAATACTGCTAAAGTAAAACAGCTTCAGGCTTGACTAATATTGTAGTCCGTGGTATGGAACTATTTGATTATTCTGTTTCAACAGTTAATGTAACAGGTTTAGTATTTCTACAGAAGGGGATTTTGAACTGGAAATAATATTTTCTGTTGCTAACGACAATTCCTCATCATTTCTGCTATAACCAAAAGGCACGCTGATCTGAGAAGGCTCTTCAGTGGGTGAAAACCATCCTTCCTAAACATAAAAAACAGCTGTAGCACAGAAAGGAGGTAAGACAGTGCTGATCTACCTTCTGGATTTGCCTATTTTTTAATGTATTTCTAACTCTATTAACCACTTAACAGCCACAAGACCAGCATTTGCTTAATGAGCAAGCTCACACTGTTTAGACCTTCAATGGCCAAACACCCTTCCCTGGTTGTGCCCTGACCTCAGGAGGTGTGAAGGTAAGCCTATAACCAAACCAACTGCCACTCCTCCACCTCGCTCCCCTCTCCCTCCTGCTGCAGCACCCACGTTTCTCCAGGCGTGACATCCCCTGCCCGGCTGTGGTCTCACCCGCTGAGCGGCGCTGACCCATACGCTGCCGAGTTGGATACCCGGGCTGGGTGTGAGGAAGGAGTGGACCTACACACCAGGCTCTGTGCTTGATGGGACACACTGGGAAGATACACCATTTGCAAAGATGCAGCATCTCTGCCCTCGGTTACTGGGTTCATTTGGGTACTTATCTGGAGCAAGAACTTACCATGAGGGCAGCCACAGAGCAGGGGAAACTCTCCTTCTTTTACCGTAAGTGGACATTTTGTGCCATCAGTTCCTGCACTGTGTAAAAGCTTTAAACTTTCCAACTACAGCGTATCTAGTCTTCCTCTATTTTCTCTAGGCTTAGCTCCTTTTACGGCATTAAGTAGTAAATCAGTAATTCAGGGAACCTTACTTTGCTTCTGAAGTGTTATACAAACAGAGAGGACGGGGCCAGACTTGCTGGCCCCTCGAGCTGCACGCAGCTCTGCCTCCTTCCCCCGCCGCCTTGCCTTCGCCCGCAGGTTGCTGTAGCTGCATCGTCTTCCCAAGCCCCGGGCTGAAGCGTGCAACAAAAGTTTATTTGATGTTATATCAGAAATGAGACCACCCTGCTGTCATACACACAAAAAAACAAGCCGGGAGGGGAGGGTCCGTATGGGCAGGATGCACTAACACATTGTAAAGCTCACAAATTTCATCCAGGGACTTTTTTTTTCTTAGACTTGTTCCCAGAAATGGTCAATAATTAAGTCTTCTAGAGACCCTGGCCATGTAGCTTCTTTTAGGGTTGTAATGTCTTCAGTACAGCTAACCTTACTGCAATACCAATGCTATGTACATAGAAGATACAAGGGAACGGGAATTCACTAGAAAAAAAGCGTGTGGGGAAACGTTAAATAAAAAATGCAGTTCACACAGATACCAGACAATATATTCACTGAAAAACAGTCACAAAAGCTCTTAGAGACTAAGAGCAAGGCTTATCTACCATACGTTACACAGAAAGACTGCTAAATACTGACCTGGGTGAGAACCGGCATGTGCCCGGCATGTCTCACCGCTGCCAACGAACTGCCTGGCTCCACGCCGCGCGAACTGGGCGCCGCAGCATCACTGACAGCGAGGCGGTGACAAAAATCAATCCAACAGGCAGCAAGGCAAATAAGTCATCTGTATCACAGCTAAAATATGTTTTTGATCAATAATAGAAAATTAACTCGTACTCCTTTGCCAAGAAAATAGATTATTTAATCAGAGTACAGACAGATAGAGATGTTACATAATCAAAAATAGCTGGCTCTGCTATATTTAGTGGCCACTGTCTTTCAGTGAAGAGGGCAAAAGTACACCCATTATCAGCTACCAGCCCTGTACTGAAATGGTTTTCTGATGAGTTAAGCTGGTCCGACATACTTAACATCAAGATACTGTATATTTAAAACTACAACAACAACTATGGCAGTACGAAGGCAATGAAGAGGAAAAATGCAAGAAAGTCATTGCTGTCCTACGGACAGGTATCCAACAGGGTAAGAAGGATCGAGTCCCAACTAAAACTTAGATACCACGGGATCTACAATAGTGATTTCAACCTTTCTAACTTTCAGACTACCTGGAGTTTTCCATCAAAAGATGAAACATTAGCAGAGCACATTTACAGTTTATGACTGGTCGCCTTTCACAGTTATTTCTGCGATCTCTTAGCAATAACCAGTGGAATTGCAGGAATTTGCAGAACACACAGAAAATCACTGATCTAGACCATCAACACAGAGCTCGCTTAATACTACCGCAGCCTGACTGGCCACACTGTGCGTAGCTAAGAGCCTTCCACCAACTCTGAGATCCGCAGTATCTTAATTAGAAGCTCAAAGAAACGTCTGTCCATGGACAGTCCCCTAGATGTGAGCAACGGCATCATCAATGCGATCATCTTTCCTTCCCTCCAGCTTCCCCACCAAACAATAAACATGAGGAAAAAAGTGCAATTAATGCTGAAGTCGAGCCCCGCTAGCTTTTACGTTTTCAGATATGGAAGAATTCAAATAAGGCATCAGAAAAACCAACAATTAAACTAAGGGCTGGTTTATAGGCCTTCCACACTTGTAAATAAAAGTGAAATAAACCCCTCTGTTCCTACCTGGAACATGGATTAAAAGACTCTTCAGTAGAATAGCCAGTGATTAACACTGGTAACTACCACTTCTTATATTGTTGTAGGTATCAAAAACAACAATCAACTATATCAACTGGTATTTGCATCAGGTTTACAGTGCTGCTTCATGCAGCGCAGGTGTCCAGCCACAGCAGCTCTCCGAGACACTGAATGCAAAGACCTCATGGAAGACGGTCATTCTGTAGGACCATCCCTTTAATGTGTATTTTTCCCTGAGATGTCCGTTTTAGACATTCAAGAGAAACAAAAACTTCATGCGGACAAAAATTTCTTAGCAATCATGGTATTTTAGAAAGATAAGAAAACAAACAGTATAAACAGAAATCGAAGACCACTGCTTCAGTGTAACAGATACCTTAAAGATCCCTCAAATGTTTAGGAAAGCTAGAGAGGAAAGAAAGCACTATGCCCATTAAAAATAATAATAATAAACGATAATTATAGCTGGCTCCAAATGTTAACAATTTAATAGTTACAGGATCTAAGTACTGTAAATGACTAATGCATGCAGCAAATGTATTTGCAACAGCGTACAAAACAAAGCCCTTAAAAGTAGACGGCTCTGGGAAAAAAAAGGATAAACTGTTTTATAACATAATCTCTGAAGCACATGACATTGAGAAAGTCTCTGTATTATCTTCCTTTTGTGACTGGCAACAATAACATCTCCTTGATTTGCCAAGATAACGAAAGACCAATAATGCACAATTCAGGAGCTCCAGATACCTGCATGATTAGAACAACAATGTTGTATCTTTAAAATTCTTAAAAGAATGAGACATGATGGGTGAATTTTTTTCGATCTGTACAAACAGTTACAACATATTTTAGGGCAGTCATCAATCTGATAAATTTAAGTCACTACAAACTGGAATAACTAATAAAACTCTGCTGATTATTTACTATGTGTCATTTTGTGTACATATTTTTTGCCAGCAATATTTGAAAATACAACTTCAATCCCTACCCTCTTGCTGTGACTACATTTCTACTTTTAATAAACTATCAGCATTTCCCCCAAATAATTAATGAAGCAGGAATCAATCCATTCACTCGTGTCTTGTAAACAAATACTAATTTGCTGTTTATTTTATTCAACTAAAAGAAGCTTATGCACACAGAACTGAGTAGCCACCAGTTACAGGCTCAAGTTGCTTGTTAAAAAAGAACTTTTCTGCCTCAATGTGTGCACAATATGGCGAAGACCGGAGTACAGCAGGGTGGGCCCCGCCGGCAGGACAGCTCAGCGTCCAGCCCGAGTCTGGAGCAAGCGAGGACACGGAAACATTTCCTTCTCCAAACATGCCCACATGGAGACCATCACTTATCTCCCTACGCAAACAGCAGTGCAGGTCACTCCTCCCTGCCACCGGGTAGGCACTTCCCACCACTGCGGGCTAATGAACAACGTCCTCAAGGCTCGGTGGCAGGGGCTCTGGACATCTATTTATCAAGCAGGGAATGAAAGCAGGAGTCATGGACAGCAGTAGCCTGCTGGCCCTCGTTTCCTTCGTGGATGATCTGCTATTGAGCTAAAAACAGCAGCTCTGCTAGCCAAAACTTACAGTATATTTTCTATTATCAAAGCCAGAAATTCTGTTGAGTAATGCTTTTATTCAATTTGCTCACGATGTTCTCTGTTGATGAATATATCTGATTTCATGTAAATGTGATTAAATAAATCAGACAATGCTAGGCTGTATCAGTCTCAAGAGGGTCCAGTTCAAGATGTGAAATCCTTGCCCCAATAAGCACAACTTGAACTAAACCTTGTGCAGTCTGGATTTTTATTACCTTCTTAACCTCAAAAAACCTCTGGTTCCCTCCTTATTTTTGTTAACATGGCTGTAACATCAGAATTAGAGATTTTACATGAACTTCCAGAACTGCCACACCAATTCAAAGGCGTTCATAGTATCTGAGGACTGAAGAGGAAGGGATGGGAAATGAAAAGGAGAAATAAAGAAGACGGAAAAATTCCTGCAAAGTATTTTGACCTATTTGGAGCTCCTGGCACACAGAAGGATCAGGTAACAGGGAAACGAGTGCTGTGGCTGACATTTTCAGATAACAGAAATCAAAAGGAACAACTCTGAAATCCAGGCCATTTATAATCAGTTGTCCACACATGATGTTACAGGTCTAATCTTAAGTAGTTTAAGTGTTAAATCTTCCTCTGCTGTGCAGAAGTTCACATTACACCATTCTCTTTGAGAAAGAAATTAACATCAGCCAAAGCATACAGTGATCCCATGCTACATACTCCTTGAAAAATTAAAAAAAGACTTTTTCAAAAAGGGTATCAGTTGAAAAGCGGCATGATTAAGAGAAGGAACTGTGTCTGCAAGTAGCAATGCCACCTTCCTCTGTCGTTCCCCACCAAACTCTCATTCTGCATCTAGTAAGATGACTCCTGAAGATGATGAGGTTATCACCTCCAGCACGACTATCCAACAAAAGCTGGTGTCTAGCTTCCAGGTACTAGGGAACGATATGCAAAGGACATGACTGCTTTTTCTGACAGTCACTTACTGTCTATGAAATGAATTTCAGATAGACCCCAAAAGCCCCACTCCTTCTACAACAGATTATCAGTCGCTTTGTCTTCACGTTAGGTGCACCTCCTGACAGGAGGAACGAACTTTACCCCTTTATCAATAAGCTCCCAGTCCTTGTCTCCAGAGCCCTTGGTAAAGGGGTGAAGGATCGCCCAGCCTGCACCTTTCTGTGAGGAGCGAACCCTGGAACTGCAGCCCACGGATGGAGCTCCCCCTGCCCAAGGAACAACCGCTGCCACCAAGGCAATGCTGACTTAATACTTAACTAATAGATTAAGGCTCATCCACACCCCGAAAAGGGCTTAGCTGCAAACAAATTTTGCATATGAAATGCCAGACAACGCACCAGCTGAAGGCTGAAACAGAGAAGCTGTTGGTATCTTCTGCAAGTTAGGGCCAACGCTGAACAATTCAGCTTTAAGTAGAACATTATTTTCTCTGCTATCATACACAGAAGCTGCTGTTTAATTAAAACTAAGCTGCTTAAGCCATTAAACTGGCAAACGGCGATACCAAATGACTTGTCAGTTGTTAGCATTCAAATAGCAGGAGTTGTTTGTTGTCACACTCAGATGGCACGTTGCAATGCTGATGCACATTTCCCCATTGGCTCCACAAATCTAAACCAACCCGGGACTGTGAAGTTATTAGAAGTGCTACTGTGTATTACTTTCTTACTATGATCTTCAAAGACACCCATATCATGCACTCTGCTGCAATTTAATTATTTCAACTCCTGCCCTAAAAACATAAACCATTCCAGTCATTTACTTGCATTTTCAAAAGAGAGCTTATATTAATTCTGGCTTTGAGCCCCAAGTTTAAGCAAGTCCAGATACAGCCTCCTGATTCACATCCTGCATATCTCAACATCAAAATCTGTAATTAAAAAGCATAACACGACAGTAGTTGCTCTCCTCTGATCACATGCAATTAAAAAAAAAATTAAAAATCAATGTTTTATCTTAGGTCAGTAAGAGGAAGAGATCATTCCAGCCGTGCAGGCAAACTTCAAAGCCACAGAAAGTGAGCATCACCCAAAGTGCCCAAGTTGAGACACTCTAGAAGACCCCCTGTTTGCATATCGCTAGGATTTGGGTCAAGACAGGGAGCATCAGGCAGAGGCGTCTCTGGAATTCAGGCTGGGAGACTCTGCCTCTTGCTCCTCCGCAGTCCCTGTTCCCTTCCCCCAAATGGGAAGGACAGTGGTGAGGAACTTGAAACAGTTAAACGAACTGAATTTGTTGATCTTTTTACTTCCTATGAGTCATGTCCCTCAACTCTACCACTATGCATATAAAAATGTGCTACAACTCATTAAATAAATATTTCCACTTTGGCTCAGTAAGAGCAGAAGACTCCCACATTAAAGCACCACACAGGTAAAACAATGAAAAATGCTATGATGATTAAAGTTGCCCATTCCAGTGAGTTATAATGCCCACGCTATGGGGCAGTCAGTGGTAATACAGCATTATTATTATGACAGATGCCGTATGCATCTTTTTTCTTTTGGTGTGGTCTCCAGGAAAGAAGAATATTTCCATTCATCACAGCATGACCTAATGGATGGCACTGTTCAAATGAATGGTCAGCAAATGCATTTTATGTGCTTCTATTTATGTACATTTATTTTTACAGGCTACAATGCAAGCATCAGAACAGCACTTCCACTTTTCTATCCAAGGACTGAAAGACTATCCACATGAATAAAGTCTTGCCTTACCCCGTGTGCCCTTTTTACATATGGCAAAACTGAGTCATCAGCCTTGTTTTAGGTAGCGTGTTTGACACAACAAAAATAAGATGTAGAGCTAATTACCAGTGCAGCAGATGAAAACAGGAGTGTCCTTTCCATATGACAAAGTCTTAAACTCAATTTTCTATCGAAATACTTGTGCTTTTTTATAGAAGTAAAGTTAATAGATGCCCAGAACTACTGAATGAAATGACGGGTTCTCTCTGCATTTAGCAACAAGCCTGGAAAACCTTAATCTCATGAGTCAGTAATAACAGTGGAAGAAGTAAAGACAATCTTGGGTCTATAATCAATAAGACAAGCTGCTTAAAAGACCTCATCTGAAAAAAATGTGTAAATGTCTCACCAAAGCAGAGATGCTGGTTTATGATTAAAAAGTGCAAATGTATTTCCATGGTATCAGTTAGGAACAACTCCTGTGTCTCATTCGCAGGGGCTTAAGGCGAATGGTTTAACATCGCCAGGGTACAAACCCCTTGCTAAATCTCTCTCCCGAATGCCATTAACACCTCTGTATGTTCTGTGTCCCGTCTAATTCTCTCTGGCTTACATCAGTCCTATCACAATTTAAATACATTAGACTCCTCCATTATCAAAAGTTAAACCTACAAATGCTACATTTTTCTCTTGACAAAATCCTGCCAGCATCCCTGGCGAGACCAGTCCTGGCTGTGACACCCTCCACTACCAGAAAGAGCCAGCTCCGAAAAACCCAAACTACACAGGCAGACTTCAAGGGATTTTGAGAGCAATACTCCTCCAGATAATACTCTAGGACTGGTATTGCTTAATAAGTAAAGTGACGATTTAGAAAAGCCAGTGAATGGCACAGTGGCACTAAATGCAGTAAAGCAGAATTATTATTATTACCATCATCAAGACTGCAGAAGAGTAAAAAGTCCAGACACTAAAACAAGCCAGGTGAACAGGCAGCCTTACAACGGCGAAAACACTGACAAACATGTGCTAATGCCCTGAAGAGTAATAATTTGGACTACTTATCTACGCTGCTGGGCTCTACACTTCTCGCTAGGCAAATAAGATGATGCATTAATAAGAACATCCACACCTAGTTAAGATCATATTCCAACCAAAGCAAAATCCCCTCAGATAAACTATCATGATTCATGGTGTAAACAACTAAACGATATGATCTGGAAGAACATTCCTATGGCAAATTAATCTAAAATGATGCATTACAAGGCTAATTTAATTTTTTCCCCTTTTTGGATATCTAGCATACCAGCACAGGTCGTTATTAGAGATCAGACAGTGGACAAGACAGCGTCGTTTTATGCAATACAGAAGGACTGCATCCTTGTTGAGCCCAGGAGAAGTAAATAGCCTTAAAAATTCCCATTATTAGGAGAAGAGGGACAATCTGTCACAGATAATTTTGGGAGTCAAATTCCAAGTTATTCTGATACTTTTCCAACGCAGGAGTATCTGGAATCTTTCTCCCCACGTCTGTATTAATCTACAGGGAAATTAAGTGCTACACACTCAGTAATGCAGGGGTTAATTCTGACTGCTGTCGAATGCCCCAAGTCTGTGCTCTGTTCATCAGAGCATTAAATCTGAAAGCTCAAGAGAGTAGTGCAGCCGTGCTGCAAGGGCTATGTTATAAAGTTCTGCATTAAAAATTCATATCGTAGGCTTGCCACAGTACTCTGCTCTGGCTGAAAGGAGAGCTGGCGGGGAAATATTAGACACCCCACTGTCTTTCTGGCAATTGGAGACATTCCTCAACAAACAGCACCTCAGGAAGGGAATGAAAGGGCAAACAAACCGTGAAACAAATCAATGAGTTCAATTATCTCTCTCTCTCTCCAAAAGGAAACTTTTCATTTTTAAGGCTGTTTCATGAAATCTTTTAATGATGGCCCTGAACAAGGATGCTGGGCACTCTGGCTGCAAAACCGGCTGCTTGGTGGTGCTTTTTGTTTGTTTTACACGAGATAGAGATTCCCAAACATAGAGGGTGAAACACAGAGCAGGGTATAGGAATCTCTCCACAGAACAACTCTACTTACCCTTTACATTACCGTGACCACGTGGGATAACAGGCTGGAGAAATTGCTCCCACTTTCCCCGAAGTGTCTCCAGCAAAGAGTGAATTTATATTTATTAAGATGGTTAGTTATGCCATGGTTAAGTTATGCGCTCCTCACTACTGGTTAAGGCTGTGCGCATTTCACAGCAATTTATGGCCACCCAACTGGTAGATGACATGGTTCACAATGATGGAAATAGGTGTTATATTTTTATGAAAGCCATATGCGCCCCTCAGGTTATCTGTCTGATGTAACCACTGTATTCGGGCAGGTTAATAATCCACATACCATAAATGGGGAAGTACACAGGAAATGAAACATCAGTAAATACAATTTCTTGAGGAAACCATGCAAAGAAAGTTACCTGTTTCACAGTCCTCCCTCGCAATTCTGCCTAGCACCAACTGTAATGGAAAGATTCACTTTTCCCACTGCTGAGCTTTGAATCAAAGGAAGGAAAAGGAAGAAAATGAAAGCCATTGGACAAAAGCTGTCATGGCACTCTCTCTATACTTTTTTTCAAATATATATATACGAATGTACATGCTTGTTAGTATAGTTGGAAACCAGACTGATTTCAACCCAGCAGTCATGGTTCAATCACAAGTTCATCTAGAAGGAGATGTGGGAGGGCAGGTTTATCATCTAGCAGGTGCAGTCCACAGGGAACTGAAGAGATTTATGCCTGGTAGCCAGCACACAAAACAAATCAAGTCCAGACTAGCCTAAAACCCCTCACAAATAAATAAAAAACTGCACTGGGAGAAGGAAAAAAATACACTATTCAGTTGAAAGTTCGTTAGTTTGAGGGAAGGAATGAAGACGGGTTGTACAGCTGGTGATCACAAGTAACCAAAGATCATCTTTTACAAGCTGAAAAACTGCTACAAAAGATTAGTAACTCTAAGGCAGTGCTTCAGTCAAATTTATTTTTTGTTCACAACTCATTACTAACAGGAATTTAAAACCTGCAAGCGAGAGTCAATCAGCTAGGGTTTATTCTGGGCATCAAGAAGTTGTTTTCAAAGCAAAATAAGGGAAGAAGTAGTCTTAGCTTATATCCAATGATTTTACTCCTTAGTTTTGATCCTTGCTGTAATACTGATTGCCCTCCGCATCCCTGACCTGTGACTCAGTTTCTCAACATGTTCAAAAAACGGGGAGGAAAGGCTGTCAGAGCCACAAAATGACAGCCCTTGCTATGATCTGCCCCTGCAGAAACATACTAGGTAAATGTGAAGGGTTAATAATATCAGGCTTACAGAATTGTAAATGCACTTGTTTGTTTAATGCTTTAGGTGAATGCTAATGAAGTTATTAACAGGCCTGCATGTTGTCTGTTGTTTTTCTTGGTTTTAGTGTCTGCATCATACTGCCTTATCCCTTCTGCTCCACACGCTGGCCAACATCCTTCTTTTTCAAATCCCTGAATTAGTGATCAGTCCTGGTTCCTAACTCCTTATGTTTGGGATTCTTAATTTCTTATTCAAATATATTATTTTTAAAAAAACTTATTCATCAAAACATATTTTTAAAAAAATTCATCAAGATAATGAGATTCAATTTCATCATACCCAGTATTTTCTGTGGCATACAAAACTGCAGTCCCACATGGCGTTATTGCCTTTTAATTGAGATCGGAGGATATGTAAATGAGACAATATTTCTTAGGTCCCATTAAGCGATGTCTCCAGGATGATTAGAAGGGGCTGAACCAGACAAGACACGCTCCTCTGACACCCGCACGCACCACGGCCAACCTGCATGCTGACCTGCTCCAATCTGCAACTGCTTCTCAGAGAAGTCTTTGATTTACTGGAAATGCCACCATTTCTGGGCCGCTTCGTGAGATGGTTCCTATAAGCATCCTGTGCCCTATCACTGCCCAAACGGCTACAAGTCTGCAGACCAAACGCCCTTTTTCTCCTGCGGCCAGGGCACGGGGCAGATGCAGAGGTGCAGGCGCTGAGGGTGTCTCCCGCACCTAACGCCAACACAGATGCTTCTCTCCGAGTTCTGCTTCCACCAAAGGCATCCAGGATAAGGGCTACCATGGAAGTCAAAGATTAACATGCAGTGGGCAGGAGAAATAATTACTGGAAGTTTTAAAGTTCTCACATGACCTGTATAGCCATGCACCTGTAGTATTTCATTCTGCAGCCTTTACCCTGCGTAACGTGAACACCCCAAAGTTCCTGACATCAAGACTGATATAGATAATACAAACCAGAAATATTTTTTAGTTTTAAAGCAACTGTGGAGAGGATAATGTCCCTGCTTCTGTAGTAAGGTGGCTTATAGCTGTGGCATCACAGTCACATTTTAAGTCAGGGATGGGATGGGACACGTTTAGGTATACATTCAGTGAGACGCTGACAAACCTGTCTGATGAGGAAAGAGCACAGGGATACTTTCATGAAGGCTGTGCAGATACAGCCACTGACAGTGACAGCACACACCTTCCTGTTCTCGGAACAGGCAACCAAAATATCAAACAAAAAGCTCTGGAGGAATGTGAAAGGTGTCTGTATGCAACAATGAGCTACACGGCAGAGAAGGTCCACCAGCTCTCGCGGCAAACACCTGGCTTTCCAAAGGGAAAGAAGATAAAGGCAGAAGAAAGAGATTGTTTTTCAGGACACAGAGCTTTGGTGCTTGGGACCTCACAAAGTTTCCTGAACTTCCATTCTCGTTCAGGACAGCCATCTCTTTCCATTAAATGAGGGAGCACAACACACACTACGTGACTCATTTTTTTGCCTGCACTGTCGTCGCGTGGGAGTGGGAAAAGCAGCTGGAATCCATCTATAGAGCACAAAGAGAGTTTCAAGTGAATGCCAGTAAAGAAAGCCCGCACATTAAATGCATGGTTAGGTAGGGATGACTACTGCAGTAACTGCCAGTTCAAGTTAGAGCCTGATGGAGGGCTTTGCTTTTGTGGCTGGAAATAGGTAACCCTGCACACTGCACAGGGCAGGTCCCGATTGAAAACAGATGAACCATTTGTTTCTGATGATTCAAGGGTTTATCCTGATTGCCTTCCCCACCATCCCAGCCCAGCAGTAGCTGTGCTGAAGGAGCCGTGGCAGAACTACCTGCCCTCCTTGCTTTCACAGACAGGGCCTTTGGAGCACCTTTCTTATGAGAAAGGGCTGAGGGACTTGGGTCTTTTTAGTCTGGAGAAGAGAAGACTGAGGGGAGATCTTATCAATACTTATAAATACTTAAGGGGAGGGTGCCAGGTAGATGGGAACAGTCTTTTTTCAGTGGTGCCCAGTGACAGGACAAGAGGGAACAGGCACAAACTGGAGCACAGGAAGTTCCATCTTAACATGAGGAGGAACTTCTTCCCTTTGAGGGTGGCAGAGCAGTGGCACAGCTGCCCAGAGAGGTGGGGGAGTCTCCCACTCTGGAGCCATCCCAAACCCGCCTGGACGCCGTCCTGTGCCACTGCTGGAGATGACCCTGCTGTGGCAGGGGGTGGGACTGGGGGAGCTCCAGAGGGCCCTTCCAACCGCCACCATTCTGGGATCCTGTGACCTCACAAGGAAGTGGTGCTCTACCAAAACAACTCTGCTGCTTTGCTACTTTGCATTCAAAAACCCGAAACTGTTATAATTTGTAGACATACATGAAAGGGCTGCAAGAAAACCAAGTTCAGCTGACTGGGACGTGGAAGCCCAAGGACCTTGTCCGTGCTGGGGGCCAGCTGTGCCTTTGCAGGAAGGGTGCTCCTTCCCTGTAACTCGCCCCTCCTCTTCCTCACACAGCCCTGCCAGGCACCTCACACAGCTCAGCTCTTACTGATAAAATGAGCAAGATGGCTCAAAAAACTGCATTAACCTTTTGTTGGCCTTGCAGGGCCAGCCAGCCCCTGCTGGCAGGCTGGGACTGCGGGAACATGCTCCCGGTCCAGGAAGGAGATGCAGTTGCGGGCAGGGTCAAGATGACCAGGAGCATGGCTGGCACAGTAGCCCAACACCCTTTGATGCAGTACTTTGCATTTATTTAAAGATTTCCATCTAAGGATCTCATGTCAACCCAAGGTTATAGATAAGAGGGTGATGACTAAAATATGCTGGAATACCCTAAGGCTATTTTTTTCTACTTTGGGCTGTTAAATAACACCAGCTTTTAGGCTATACTAGAAAAAGGAACTGAACAGTCTCACTCGAGGTTAAAAAACAAACAAAAAAAACTCTGAAAGGACCTAGGGCACTTCTGTGCTGTCAAAAAGTTACATTAACTAATTGCAAGCATTACAAATCTAAGAAAAGAGACAACACAGCCCAGCTACGGCACTAACTCCTACAAACTCCAAATGCTCCATGTATATGGGGTCTTCAGAAATGCACCCTTAGAAAAAATAATAATCAAAAAAAGTCTTTTTGCCGGTTTGCCAATTATGATTCTTATGTCTGTGTATTTCTGGACTCCAGCCAAGACCAGACTTGTTGGCTTTGAGCGCCATACTCACGCCTCGTGCCTCAGTTTCCCTACCCAAAAGCAAAGGCTAATGACAGCATTTCAAAGCAAGCACTCGCTATTTCACAACAGCAAGTGTTTTATGGTAACACTGTAATTCACTCCCCACAGCATACTATCTTGCAACTTTTCTGGTTTGACTGTAGGCTGAACCAGAAATTTGACAAAAAAGGCTGGTTTGCACATAGGCTTTCAAGTCCTATTTCACACAAGAGCTTTAGATCAAAGTAAGAAGCAGATCTCCAAAGTATTTTCATTCATCTTCATTTCTAGGTTTTTAAGCAAAATATTGTTACACAGTGGCTTTCAGCCTGTTGAGTTTTGCATAAAGCACAGTTAAAACCTTCAACAAATATCTCAAATTGTAAAATGCAGACAAAGCTTTCTGTAAGATTTAAGACCTTCAATTCTTCTTCCCTTTTTTTCCTTAAACAAAAAAATTAGTTCTCCGTAACATCCTCCCTGGTTTCTCATCCCCCCATTACCACTACTCCTGGGGTTTCACTGATGGCAGTATGACTAGGACACTTAAGAAGAGAAAAAACTGTGAGAGATATGGCCTATGAAGCTCTCCATCTCCTGTTTTTAGGGAAATCGCTTTAAATACAGCAATAATTCCAGAGACCAGCAGTTAATGACTCATCAAAAGAACAGGAAATAGGAAACTTTAAGACCTTAAAGGCACAGCAAATAGAAGCTATTTCGTATCATGTACAACACAACCACCCGAACTACAGTATTTCATGCTCAATGGGGGGAAGCAACATTTGAGACCATCTATCACAGTAATTATGTGATGCTGGAGGGAGCACGACTTTATTTTTTATTCAGTTTGACCCTGAGCACCGTCAAAATGGGAGACTACAAACATTTGAGAAGTGATATATTGGTACCAGCCAGCACTTAAACAAGAAAGATTTGTTAAAAAAAATTAAAGTAAATAATTCATAGGCCAAATTCAATTCTCGCTATATATTGGGAATTATTCCCCTGAAGTCCAAGTTAACTGAGATTTGCCCCAATGTAACAGAAGATTTCACATGAATACTTGAACTCCAATTCCATGACGTAACTTTAGGCAGAAATAATTCTTCACGAATTCTCTAAAACTGCTGGTCCTCTATTTGCAAGCCCAATCCTACACTCCCTCTATGCAGAGAGCCACATCTTCAGAACTTTATTCTACACTGATGCCTGAAGAACAGGTCTGTTTGATAACGAGTAGGAAGAGGAGCACCCTTCACCCCAAACAGCCAAAAACCACAGGCATCCCCTTCTGTTACTGCATTTTTGGCGTGTAATCCACAAAACCTCTTCCTTTCCCCACATCTGGAGGCTCAGGTGCCTTGCGTCGGCGTGCAGGTAGCAGGAGGAGCCCTTTCCCTCCTGCCCGTCTGACACCATCGCCTGCTCTGCCCCGGCACTCCCCATCTGTCACCCGCCCCTGACTGCGGGCAGATTACTTCAGGATTTATTTTCAAGCAGGATATAGGGATGAAAATAGGCATCACTTTGTCCTCCCACTCCTGAGCTTCTACCTATTTGTTTCATTACCTTCTTTTACATTGTCATGATACCATGCTTTAAGCTCTTTAGGGCAGAGACGGCCTTTGTAAGAGGTACATGCACAGCGCCCACCCCGCTATCCCCAGCCTCACTGGCCGAGGTCTATGAGCACTGAAAGAAAAGGAGTGTTAAATACTGATCTTGAAATCCTGTGAGTCAAGTTTTCCGATTCAGGCCCTAAAACAATGGAAAACTCTCCTTTATCCTAAAGCAGGGACTGCCAGCTCGCAGACCGCACTTTCATCAACCGTGCTCTGTTCATTTCCAGATTTAGTTTTCATTAAAATGCAGTCCAGGATTAAAATAAGTCAGCTGGATCTATACGGTGGGGTAATTTGCAATATTGCGCCAGTGTACAGCCTTAATGACGCTACACCAATATGCCCTCCTGTGTCATCCTTAGCTGTGTTGCCAAAAAAAAATAAAATAATCAGTCTAATCTATTGAAAGGACAACAATTCTCTGCTTCCTACACTGGAAGGCAAAATATTTTTCTAGAAGTTATCGAAAGTAGTTGTTTTGGGATGACTGGTTTAGTAAATATGAGAACCTCCTTCTCCTTTGCATTTTCTATGCATACGCTGCTTTTTGAAGAACAAAAAGTCTGCATCTGTCAGAAAACCACACAGGTAACAAGGGTGGTAGCAGAGCTGCTTTGACTGACAGCCTTAACCTAAACATTTTTTGCTGTGTGTTGTTTATGAAGGCTTTTTATTGCAGAAGGGGAGGCAGTACCTAAAATCCTCACAAGACTACTTAACATTTACTGGTGAAAATGTAGCATTTCAGTGAAATTCGATATTTTCTTTCATCAAAGGCAGGGAGCCTCAGCCCACATGTTAACAGTAATGTAACAAGCCTACTGTATGCGCTACAACCGAAGATCCTTTTCCAATTAGAATTCATTTAGGTTGGGGGAGAGGAGAGGTCGGAGCAAAGAGGCGGCTCTGGAATTGATGTAAAACTGGAATTCAACCATTCTGGCTGGGAGCATTAACCGTTCAGCTGGGAATCCCAAAGGCTTGCTCGGACTCTGCAGCGAACCAGAAGTGAAAGAGCAACGTTAGCAAGGAGAACAGTCTGTCCCCAGAAAACGGAGGAAATGCATACAAGAATGTTTCTTTTTCTACAGAGGAGGAAGAAAAAAAAAAAAAGTCTGTTGCGCTAGGAAAAGAAAAAGTCGACATTCTTTAATTTTCCCGAAACTCAAGTCTGAGTTTGCTTTTCAGTTCCAGCTCCGATAGAATCTCCAGATCAAACTCATTAGTGTTGGTTAAATCCAGGTTTGCTGACAGAAACGTGTGGGACAGCAAACAAAATCAGTATCAGGCCTCGAGAGAGAGGATGTGCCTCTTTAATTGAAAAAGGCAGAGTAATCATTCATTTATTTAACCCAGAGATGATTATAATCTGAAAACCTTGAAATCCTCTTACACAACAACTGTTTTGGCAAGCCCCTCTGTGTTCCAACAAATATTAAACTGTGCTTGCCATTTGTCTAAGGAATCTTGTATTAATAAACATGAAGAAGAACACTTTTACCTCCCACACTCAATGACAGAAGAAAACAAAGACCAGCTGTATTCATCAATGGATCCTTGTTCTGCACATAAAGGCTAATTACATTTTACTTCAAGCCTACACATGGAAAACTTTGCTGCTGCCATCTTGTCAAATTCAGCTTCTGATATTCCAGCTGACAGACTGCAATGACTGCACATAATAAACTCCTTTTTTGCCATTAACACCTTCAGTGCCCTGCACGCGGGGTGCCTGCGGGCTGCAGGGGCCAGGGAAGGGCCACGGGCAGCACCTCCTGCGGGTGTTACCTATTGCTGGCAAAGGGAAGGGGGGATTTTGATAGATGGGGAGGACAGCAGCTAATTTGACTCAAGATTTTAATTTCAGCAACTATTCTCATTTGAAGATGCCTTGCTAGCATTAAGTTCGCACGGTACCTCCGTACCTCACTTTGCACATAGTACTTTGAGCCGGGACCTTTTGAAAAGATAAACAAACAAGTTGACACACTGATTTCCAACTCGAAGATCACAACAACCAGTCACTAGGAGAAAATCCAGACTCCTTAATGCTGATACTGAAGACTTCTTACGGCCTATTTCTTCTGCTTCTTTTTGTTTGAAAGATTTTCAAAGTTACAAACAGTTGAAAGGCAGCTTTATTCCAAAACTGAAAATCTTAAAAGTACTGTTAGCTTTAAAAAATTGACAATTATCTCTTTTTTTCCTGAAGGCGCTCCAATTCATCTGCATCAAATAAGCGTCTGTAAAACTAACAATTCTGGCCTAAGATAAAAATCACATGTTTTTAAAACATAAAATTAAAATTGGCAATACAAGTAGCTTTTCAGACTTAGATCAAAAGAGGGTTTCTTTTTAGAAAAGAATCAAACTGTCTTTCACCGTTTTTATTGGTGTTTTTTCAACATTTCTCCCAGCTTTTACAATTAAAATAGATGACTCAATTTCACTGTCTACATTCAGTTCCCTTTTCATGTTTTTCTAGATTTCCATATTGCAAAATTTGGGCTACAAATGCCACAGATGACTGTTGTTATGCAAGAACTATTCCTGCCATAAATATCCAAAACAATGATAAAATATTTCTGCTGTTATTAGGTCCTACAAGTTTGTTTTCACAGTACATTAGTTTGGGAGATAAAGTACACCCTTAATGTCTGCTTCAGGATTCAGCTCTATGATCACTATATTC
This sequence comes from Pluvialis apricaria, assembly GCA_017639485.1. Classification (NCBI taxonomy): domain Eukaryota; kingdom Metazoa; phylum Chordata; class Aves; order Charadriiformes; family Charadriidae; genus Pluvialis; species Pluvialis apricaria. The sequence goes on from CM030024.1 coordinate 8,291,796, forward strand.
CAGACCCAGCCTTCATAATCATTCTGCTACAGAACACAATAAACTTCTTGTCACTGCAGATGCTACTAATTTTATGTAATTCTATACATATTAGCTAAGAATCATATTCACGGTCATATGAAAATATTTCCACATGAATCTCTCTGGAAGAATGAAACCCATTAGAAACACAAACAAATAGTTTAGAGTACATCTTTTGCTCAGTATAAGATAAATCACAGCATTTAGGAAAATAGTATTAAAAAAATGACGCAAACATTCTTCAAATAAAAACATTTAAAAGGGTGAGGGGTTATTATGTTCAGTACCTACAACCACCGAGCCCTGATCTCTGACTGTTCCTGCAGAAGCGACTGCAAGACAAAATAACAGCAACAGAGCTGCCAGCATCAGTTATGTGTAGAAAAAAAAATAAAGGCAATCTGCAGTAATTTAAGGCTCCATCAGAAACATCATTAGTATGCGTCTCTTAGAGAAGGATGAAATCAATGAGGGAACAAAAATACTTTTGATCACCTTATATGGAACTCAAAGGAAACTGGACTTACAGAGCAAAACCAAAATTTACCTAAAAGATTATCTTGAGTGCTGTAAAAGGTGTCTCAACTCCAAGCACTGATTCTTAACTCCCGTGGACTGAATTTTGTAAGCTCCAAGTTCCCCATGTGCTCAGTGGGGAACCGGATCCTCAGCGCTGGCAGAACCACACACTAAGAAATTAAAACTTGTTGCCAATTTGACTGGTTTTGAAAACCCTGTATTATCTATCTCAACTGCCATGAGCCACACCAGAGAGCGCTCACCTACAGACAAAACCAAGACCTTGTCATTCCTCCCATCAAGCCTGAGTTACAGTTTCTCTTGCCCAACACAGAGACTGCCAACAGCCTTCCCTTACCCTTTCTCCTGTACCAGAGTGGGTGCTAAGGTCAGGAGCAAGAATGTTCCTCTTTCTTCACCCCAATACCTGCCTACTTGGAAGAGGAGGTGAAGCTGGGGCTCTGCAGGACACGGGTAGAGGGCACGGGGATGTGACATGCATCTTCCAAGCCTTGCCCTTAGAGCACGCCAGGGACACCCATCTGAAATGGCTTCTTCTTTCCCATCCCATTTTCAGACACAGAAATTACTCTTTGGGCTTAATACTGCTGATCGTGAGAATTCCTTCTCATTACTAACTTTCCTTAAACATGAAGGGTTCAAAGAAAAACAGCAGAAGTCTGTCTCTCTTTTGTTGTTTCCTGTACTGATTGTTAATAAAACCAGGGGATAATTGAAAACAGTAGCCATTAAGAAGACAAGGATATATATTTTTGAGACTACCTTGATGTTCTACTTGAAAACAAGAAAAATCTGCCAAAAATGTTACTCTCTAATTTGGGGTGAATTTGACAGACTGATGACTGCTACCCCAAAAGCAGAAAGAACCGGGCTGCCCAACAGTGAAACAGAAATCCTTTACTAAACTAAATTTTATTTTCACCAAGATTGGAAGATCACAGTAAATATCTTACTTCTGAAATTGCCCTATTTCTAAATAAAATGTAAGAGATACATAGCATAAGAGATACATAGTAGATGCAGCACCTGAGAATGAAACCAGGAATACAGCAGCAAGCGTGCCAGGAAAAGTGTCCTGTTGGGTGGAAGAAAATATGAAAACTAATAATCTCTCTATAGGAGGCCAAATTATGACCATGTTTTCCAACAAATTTGGACTCCTGCTCTGCCATCTCGTCTGTCTCCAACAGACAGATGCAAAACAAAAAAGCAGTGATACCCTGAAGGAAGACATAGAAAGAAAACAGTGAAATCTTACTTTGCAGTAGTTTCTTCATCGTATTTTGTTTTCAGATCAAATAGTTCTGTTCTGGTTTTTTCCAAGGCTAAAAGGCATAAACATGAAGCATTACAGCACTGTAACAACAGGGAAAAGCAAAAAGACTACTCCTTTTTCTTTTATTCAGCCATAAATAAAGCTATACACCTCCTGATGAAAAATTCTTTGCTTTATCTTTCTACCTAGGCAAACCATTATGACTTAGTATAAACATAGCTTTTGATTTTTCACAAGTTCTTATGGTATTTCTCTTACATTGCAAAAATTCCCAGTTTCTGCTTAACAAAGCTAGACATTATTTACTTCTTATTAAGCTGGCTAAACTGCTTATTTGTTTGAAATATTTATTGCAGTAATTCAGGGAATAAAATTTCTTGTCTTCTCATAGCAAACAAACCCAAATGTGTCCAGACCTGGAAGTATGCGGAGATGAAAATTAATGGCAAGCAAGTCGTAGCAACAGGCAAGACACACCGGTAGAAACCGGGTTCACGCTTAACCCAGATCACTGCATGTATTTATCATAGTTCAGAAATGTGTGAAACCAGAGCAAAACACAACATGGATGAAAAGTTCCATGGCCTGCTGTAATTGCAGCGATGCTCTAATTCTGTACGTGCTTCATGCGTGGCCTTGCCCACTGCGTTTACCAACAGACTGGCTGCAAGACAAGCGTTCACTTAAGGCGTGAAGCCCAAAAGCAGCTCTGATTCACAAAGCACGTTCAAGCTCTGTTGGATCTCTCTGCACTTGCAAGAGCTGGTTCACACACAGTCCTGACACACTGAACGATCTCTGTCCTCTCACCTCCAGCCTGATCATTGGTATAGGTCAGAATAGCGGTGCCAAACCTGTTTGCAAAGCTTGAACTTTGTGTTCGGCTTCTTCCAGCTTCGAGGCTGTCGACATCTGTGTCTCCTGCAATTTTCTGTAAAGGGAAGGGAAGGGGTGAGAACAGAGCTCGTAATCATGTTAAACAACTTATTTGTATTTTGCAAATTTGGAAGATAGAGTGATTAAATGTCTCAACTGTAATCAGACAACTGACAACACCACACAGACTACAAGGTGCTTCAATGGGACCCATAAATCATGTCACATTGCAAAACTGTTCATACTTTGCAGTCCCACTTATTAAAATTTTAACAGCGTAGCCACCTCATAACATAAGCTGTGAACATTATACAAGAGTTGACTGCTATATAAATGACAACTTTAGTGGAAGGTTTTCTTGAGCATAATTTGTTTTGGAAATGTCACACACATTAAGAAAATTGTCACCAAGCACCCTCTGTTGTACAAAGTTAGTACAAGAAGAATGATACATTTCCATTTTACTGTCATAATGAAGAAATTTGTTGCCATAACTGATACACTGAATAGATGCGGCAGCTGTTTCATCATAGCTGTAACGGATACCAAATGCAGTAATATTATTAGCTACTCTTTAAAAAAGCACGCATATTTCAAAACAAATCTCACATTGGTGTTTTCTCTATAACATGAGAAAACCTTTAATATGCTCACATTTATTATGTCCACAGGCAATCTTTTCTTCTTTGTGTCAGTTATACACGTTTTAACATCATCCGGCCATACGGTCACTACGCTCCTTGCTAACGGCTACAGGAGTTATAAAACTCATCTTTGAGAGAGAGTTGCTCCAGCATCTCCCAGGAGTCACTGCTTTTTATAACATCACTTTTAAGATATTCTGCAGATTTCAGAATTGTGAAATTGCTTATGAAACTACCAGCATCCTACTTGCACTCCATAGGGCGCACATACTTATTCTCCAACACTGCTGACCAGGTTAATAACTATTTATAGAGAGAAACACGCGTCAGTTCCTTTCATACCATATTATACACTTTGAGAATTCAAAACCTCTCTTATACACACTTTTATTTGCATTCCACGACCTGCCATTTTATTTTATTTTTAAGCGTATCTAAACTGCACTTGTTAAAGCCACTGCTTACATGCTACTGATCAAAAAGTAACCACAGATATTGATGAATTAGAAAAAGCTTTGCATTCACCAGTAGATTCTTCCTACTCAGACCTGAATTGAAACAACCAACCCACCAACTAGAAAGCTCACACAAACTGAAGGGCTTCCGCACTAAGCTGAACGTATTGTAGCTTCAGTGCCATTGCTCCATGGGAGAAACAAATTCTCAAGGTAGGGAAAGAACACCCTCTGAAGACTCTTGGTCTCATCCTGCCCGATTTGTTTGCCCACTCCCCTACCAGATTTAAACATTCCCTGCTCATTTGCAAAAGATTAGAAAAGCATCCAAGATGCTTCCAAAAATCAGTAATAAATAATTAAATTACTTCTTAATTTTGATATGTAGGAATATGCAAACCTTTCCAAGACAGTTCAGGAACACATCCCCTCTCTCAGACATTACCACAGGAGCAGGGGTGACGCATCTTTTACCCAGGCTCTCGGGTACAGCGTTTCATCTTAAACAGCTCAGGGTTGTACAGATTGTACAATGGTACTGTGACACACAAAGCAGCACAGCAGACTGAATTACACTGTCGGCTAATGGAGAAAGATTAGTGTCACAAAGGACAATGCAGCTAGTGAAGAATAAAAGCAGGTTTGCACCCTTCTGAACATGACACCTCCCCACACAACACCACCGCGAAGAAACAATCTGTCCTTGTTTTACTTCCACACTTTCACGACTGTTTTTCTGTGCAAAGTTGAGTATCAAATGATTCCGTGTCAAACACATAAATCACCAGAATCGCTCAATATATGAGCTGTCTCAGTACACTGAAGAGAGTCCTGGCTGGGAAGATTAAACAGAAAAATACAGCTCTCCTCCTCTACAATACCTACAGAGGCACACATGCACACTCACCTCTCCTTCTCCGCAAAATCATTTTGTAACTTTTGTTCTTTTTCAAGGGCTATATTCTCCGCTTGGTTCTTCAGGGTCTGTTCATATTCTCGGATTTTCTCTTTAAGTGCTTTTATTGTAACCTCTACAGAAAAACAATAGGGGAAGAATGAGTTTACACAGCTCCACGTGGTTCCAGAACACAAGGCTTTCTTTACCCTGTAGGCTCAGTGTGTTTTAAACTTTAGCTCTTCAACTCTGACACAAAATCAATGGATATGAGTCCCTTTGGAGACCTTTTACTCCCTAAATGTTAAATTGAACTTTAAGTGTTTAGGTTGAGAAGGATCAATGGAGTTTGCTGGAAAGCAGAGTGAAGAAGGTTCCTCTAACATGACTTTAAAAAAAAAAGTTTTAAAAAAAAAATCAATTGTAAAATATAATATCACCTTGTTGACTAGTCTCAAATTAGCTCGCTGCTGAGTAGAGATTAATAAAGTCCCAGTGTAGGTTTAAGTATGCATTTACACATAGGACAGATAATTCACGTAACTGTGCTCATGTAAAAAGAGGCAGTTTTACTATGGTTCATGCACAGATGCAATCTAACACTAATTGAACACATATCTGGGATACAGCTACGTACAGCTTCACAACTGATGAAAAATACGGCAGTTAAGATTTAACCGCTGTACTAACAGTAGATCAGATTCAACAGACACTCTGGAGCCCTTCATATTCTAGTTGCTCTAACTGCCTTGCCATCGACACTGGATTTTATGCACAAGCATTAACTATTATAACTTTCTGAGTGCGCGTCTAGCCTTCCAGGGAATTTGCAGAAACCCTTCTCTCAGATAAAGAAGATATCTTGCATTTACTGCACCTGGTAATGGCTGAGAGAAGATGCATTAACCTGCTGTGTTACGGTGCAGCCCCTGATGGACAGCATCTTGTTACGTGCCCTGATCCGTTCCTACGTGAAAGCCCTTTGATCCCACCCACAGGAAAAGCCTGAATCCTTATAGGGCTCCTAAGAGAAAAAGCAGGACATTCACCAGGCTATGCTTTGTAACAATAATGGAATTTGGAAAAAGCGTCAGACTGCCAGAAGACTCGCAGCTTGCAATACATTTCAATGTACTCACACAGAGATGCGGTGGTTTAGAGACATCAGCTAATTAACAGATGCCATTAACTATGCTTTAGGAAAAGATACCTTTGGACACAAGAAGTTTCTCATTCTGCAGAAACACTGTAGAAAGACAAACTCTACTATGAAAAGTAAAGCCTACGGACTTGGGGAAAAAAAATCTCAATAATATCACACAAAACCATGCATAATCCTTTCGAAGTCTAGACTGTTAGACTTGACTGGAGAACTCCAAAGCCAGACAGTAGGTAGCTGGTGACAAGGTCTGCCGTCTGGGGATTACACCAAAGGCAGCTTGGGTCACTTGTGACCACAAAAAAAGGGGGGGAAAGAGCAGTAAAAATGATTGCCAGCAAACCAGCTACTTTTGAATGAAGGAGCAGGATTTTGCTAGCCATGCAAAAATCAGATGAGGCTCATTACTGAGTAATAGGCCGTGAAAAGGACATGTCACTTTTTTTTTTTTAAAGCAAAGGGAAATTCTTCTCTCAGATCTGGGAAGTAATACAAATTCTGATCTTTTCCTGAATAAGCAAAGGATGCTGCTTCACAGACAAAAGGATGCTCAGTCATCGGTACAAAGGATATACTCTTTGTACTGGAGACATCTTTGCTCCAGGTATTTTCAGACATAAACCTGCAAAATTATTCAGGTGTACAGAGAAGCAGACAGCAAAATAATCTCATGAAAGTGCATATAGTTGCATCTTGACAAAGTCTGAATGCTTCATTTTAAGAGGAAACAAAACTACAAAAAATGAATGCAAGAAGTGCACAAATATGGGAAAAAATTATGACTTTGGAACAAAATCTGTTTTTACCTTTAGGCACATAACAATAGATGTGTTGGACAAGCACAGTTTAATCCTCTATCCTGCTTGAAGAACTAAGTGTCTTCTTTACCGTTCAGGTCAGCTAAAGCTTGTTAGCCACTGCCATTTATACCAGTTTTGCAAGAAGTTCTTACAGGCACCGTACAGCTCATACACAGCCCTCCAAACAAAGAGATTAACTGATCAAAGCACCCTTAGCTACCAACAGGCTTTTCCCTGGATATCTTATTAATCCCGGTTTGAAATAGAGTGTAAAACTATTGCACTGGAGTGAAAAACAAGGCAAAGACTACATTGGCAAAACAGAAAGGAAGCTACTGCACACCGGGGAAAATAAAAGATGCCAGTTTGAGTGGTTGCAGCAAAAAAAAAACTCTGGAAAGCAAGATCTCTTCCACCTTCTGGGATGAACCCCTATGTCATGCCTGGACGTTCAGGATGCACAGCCTCAGGAAAACTCTGCACAGTGAATTGCCATTATTCTACATTTCCAGTAAAAATGCTGTCAGGCTTAGAGCATTACGGCTCCCAGGTGACATCTTTTGCAGCCCGGGCTGAATGCTGGTACCTGTCCTCTCCGTGGGTCACACCCTCTACATTAAAACAAAATATATAACTGCATATATGCTCCTTCTGTTGAACGTGAGATGTAACAGAACCAACTTAGCTGCTACTGTCGCTTTCAAATGTTTCCCACTTGGGTGCAACAGTTCCACAGTATAAAAAACCCTAAATCTCCATTTTCCCAAATGCCTAGAAAATTTACCTTTCCACCACCCAGAACTAAATATTAAACATGGAAATGAAAGGTCCCATGTAGAGGCAAGCAGGTGTACAACCGAGCGAATTTTGTTTCCTGGTGCCAGAAACTTTCTTCTGAATCACATGAAAACTCAAACAGCTTTAAATCTCATTGAGATTTTCATGTATTTTCATGTACTCTCGTCTCATTAAACTTACTTAAATAATTAAATAGTATTAGCTTGTATTTACATTGCTCTATGGATAGTCTCTAGAGTAAATATAAAGCGTGTATGCTGAATGTACCCCAGTAACACATTTCAGATTTAGAGAAGGAAAAACAGAGTATGGAAAAAGTTCCATTTTGTACAGATTTGTATGTGTTTATAGAATACTGCATACAGCCCCTGCCTCTGACTTGGTGCTACAGAAGATGAAACTTTTAAAGAAATCCAAAGAGTCTACCCAAAGTCATACTTATACGTCTAAATACAGAAGTGGCTATAACAGACCATTATACTTTCTTTATTGAATTTCAGTGCTACTATCAACCCCACCTGTAAGAAATAAAACTGAATTTAATCCCAGTCTTTGAATTTCAGTATGCATTAAAAACCAATCAACAAATACATTTGCAACCTACCCTGATTTTTCACCTCAGCGAATTCTTTATTGTATTCCTCTAGAGTTTCCCTAAGTTTCTGGTTCTCTGTTTCAATATCGTGCATACGTTGAACCTTCAGCTGAAGCTGCTGTCCTAAATCCAAGGCTGGAACTGGATCTGAAAAAGAAACAGCAAAATAAAACATAACAGGGTCACTTCCGCAACTTCAGAGCACAAGTGTCCTTTTTTTCCTCTATTAATATCCATTTTAAGTGCCAGTAAGACCCTACTTTGAGTTATTTTTCCTGTATGTTCCTCACCTCATATCCTGCAAACTTCAAAAAATAGAGATAGCTCATTGTATCTATGTTACCCTTTAAATTGGGGTGCGCCTTCTTCATCCTGGTGTTAATCCACACGGCAGTGTCTCTGGGTGCAGACAGTCATGATATGAAGGCATGTGAGAGTTTCAAATTTTTGTTTGCAAAATCAGAATTTTGGGGTAAAAACCCAACTATACTGCACAGCTCACTGATGGCTAGTGTCCCTCGCATACCTCTGCTTCTGCGGGAGTGAATTTCTGAAGTAGTTGTGCCCTCCTGCAGAGCTGAGCTCAAAAAGGTTACTGGAGATGAGTGGTACTTTTTCTAATTGACAGATCAATAATAATCAGAAATACTGTGTGAATGTAATTAATTCCACGAACTTTGAGTTTTGTGACTCTTGTTCCCTCTGTTTCTTATACTACTAATTGAATAGAAATTAGAAATTATTTTGAATGTCCTCTCAGCATTAATTCTCTGATGTTCGTCCCCTTCTGCTGAAGAGAGTTCTTAGTATACACCTGACGTGTGCCCGCGTGATTTATTCTGGGACCTCTTCCCAGGCAGAATAGGAAAACGCCGGAGTCCGATGGACTTATAAAAGATTATTGAATACATTTCTGTTATGGGCGCCAGCATCTCTTGTGAAATGGCTGCAAAGATTTAGTCTCCTGTTGAGGAATGCTAAACACCAAACTCAGTGGATCAACAACAGTATATATTAGGGAGTTCACTTAATTTTCAACCACCACAGTCATTAATTTTTCAGACCACCCTCAGTCTCTGGAAACACATAATAAGTCTATTGTACCTCTGTTAACACATTAAGCATGAGCCTGTGTGTTTTTTCAATATGCCAGCGTTGTTTCATAGTTTATAAAAGAATAGTACTGGGTTATGTTGAGCTCAGAGACATTATAAGTAGCAGCCTGCTGCATTTTGTTACTTCGGTTCTTCAACAGCTTATGGCATTACCCTGTTCATAATACAAAATCTAGGTTGCTTGTCATCTGTTCTCTGTACATACATAGTTTATGACTACATAGCTTTTTCATTTATGCTTTTTAGGCCAAATACTTTTCGTTATTATTATCTGTATTAAAATATTTATAATAAATCAAACTTAAAATGTTATCGTGGCAGAGACGGGGGGAACAGGTAAGGAATTAAATATAAAGTTTAAGTCACAGCAGTAGCACAAGTTAAAGGCCCTGCAATATTTATGTATGGTCCAATTAAGGTACGGGCTGTCACAACATCACCCTTCTCCCATGTAGGTCTGCTGACCTTTAGCTGGAATGACCGTTTTGTCGCACTTTTGCAGCTCAGCATTTCTCCGAAAGAGCTAGCCTGGGACATTCATCTGCTGAACATAAAGAAAGACTGGATTGTCTCAACCTACCCATGTCTTGAACTGTTACAGGAACCGCAAAACATATCGGGCAGGGATCTTAAGCTCCAGCTATGATATTTCTATAAAAGTGTTAAAATGCCACAATGAAAGAAACTGAACATTACAAAATTGTGGGTGCACTTTTCCCTCTCATTTTAACACGCCCACTGTAAAAAGCCTGGACACCCACAAAAGGTATTTTGCTCCAAATACACGGGGCTTTTTATATTTAAATCAGTAAAGAATTAAAAGACAAAAATAACATGGGCATTATAAAGTGAATAGTGACTAAATCTTTACTCAAATTTGAGATCCCTGAGAAGCTTTATGTACAAAATGAAAATGCTTGCAATCTCATAATTATTCATCAGGACATGTATATTTAATTTAGCTCTATTAAAGGTTAATGTTCAAGTAGCAAAACAGTGGCAGAACAAACAAAATGTATAAACAGTCTCTGTGCATTGAACTTCAAACTTCACTAGAGCCTATTTGAAGGACTAATGGCCTACAGCCACTTAATACTGCTTAAGGACATGTTAAAAAAACCTATGGCTGAAGCACCTCTTGGACTTAATTTTTATAAACTGCATTAAAGAAAACTAATCATTGCGCGACAATAAAATGACCAAGACATTTTGGGCAGAGGGACAAATACTTCATTTCTCAAGGTAAGCCCCAACATGCTCTTTAATCTCAAAAACCCTAAAAAACCCATGATTTCTGAAGTATTTATAAACACCGATTAATCTGAAACAGGTATAAACCTTACAGTCAGAATGGCTTTTTTCTTACCTAAGTGGAGTGGATTTAAAAATAAATAAAAATACTCTCCTTTTCCCAACATACGCACGCATGAAAAAGCATACCTTTTTATATTAACCAGACTTACAAAGTATGTTTCATGTCATTTAACAGGAGGTCACTGAATTTTTAAACAAGCAATGGACCAAAACTTTCGATTCATTACACAAACAACAGGCACACACATTTCAAAAAAAATCAAGTGGCACTAGCTTATGGAGAGAAGCACAGAAGGAAATGCCTTTTCTATAATCTTTTACAAAGAGAAGAATCATCTCACTTACTGCTTAAATGTGGAAAACTCATTGCAAATTATTCTCTTATTCTGAATCATCTCTACCTTGCAAAAGTTCAGAATCCCTGCTAGGCACAAGATAAATAAGAAATGAGAAAACTGGTAAAAGGAATCCGATCGTCCAAAACTTGAAAAAGTGTTTCGCAAGATTATTATTGCCCAAGAGTAAACTGAGATGTCTATTTTTATACTGGATTTAGTATATTTTTTTTCTACCGCTTTCTATTCTGTTCTAGTTTCCCAGTCCACTTGTTGCATCCCGTACTCACAGAGCAGCCCTCTGCACCACGTGTTTGTACGCAGCCCGGCACGACTGGATCCAATCCCAATAAGGCTTCCTCACGCTACCATACGAGAAACAGTAACTGCCGTAGTTTAAAACCAGTACCTGCAAAGCCTGTTCCTGCCCTTCCTGCCCAATGAATTGCCCTTTTGGTACCGTTTCACAAGCAGCTCCCCAAGTGCGTCCCTGCGCTCACCGCTGCGATACACCACACCGGTCCCCTTCCAGATGAGCTTCTGTCCTCATAAAGGAGGTGGATGGGCATGTCTCAATGAACGCAGCCGTGAAAAAAATACGGTTACAGATGTAACATAATTTTTATAGCAATTAGTACTTCACATCAAACAAGCTGATGCAACACAGCCACAGTAACACCTCTCCGACTGCCCTCACACCACATACATCCCCTGATAAGAGCGTTTTTGAACAGCAGCCCAAGAGAACCAATTTGTTGTTGCTGTGTATATGTATAAACTACAGATTTTAAGACCAATTTTAAAAGGACCGTAAAGACAGGTCTCACCAAAACAGAAGCTGTGGCTGCCCCATCCCTGGAGGTGTTCAAGGCCGGGTTGGACGGGGCTGGGAGCACCCTGGGCTGGTGGGAGGTGTCCCTGCCCAGGGCAGGGGGGTTGGAAAGAGATGATCTTTAAGGTCCCTTCCAACCCAAAGCATTCTGCGATTCTAGGATGATTCTACGCAAACAGCGCCTTACAGGACGAGCCAGAGGCAGCCCCTCACCACCCGCTGCCCCCCGCTGCTCACGCCAACCCCAGCCCCAGAGGTGTCGCGGGACTATCGATGACCAGCTGAACTTCCAAAATGAGTTTTGTTTAACAAAAAAAAAAAACCAACCCCAACCAACCAACCAACCCATTCCTCCCTCATTCTGCAAGCTGGAAAAAGACACAGATCTTAATAATTCAATATAAGTGTTTACACAAAGAGCCCGGTGGGTCCCCCGTCATTAGGCAGCGATGAATGCACCCCCTTGTGAGCGCGGCTCCGCCGCTGACATCACGCTCCCGCCTGCGTTACTTTTCGCCAGGGCACTCTAGGCTAATGTAATCATACGATTACATAATTAACCCAGCTGTCTCATTAAGAAAATCAACTGGAATTCAGGGCATAATTAGTCATACAGCAATTAGCATGCTGATGAGCAACTGATGAAAAGCTGTCTCGATATAGAGTATGCTGGGACCACCCTCGTTATTGAAGAAAAGGGGGGAAAAGCCCACCTCGGCTCCGGGAGAACCGGCGGGGAGGGGTGGGGATGTTCCAAACCCCCATCTCTGGGTGTTCCAACCCCCCCGGGTGTTCCAACCTCCCCCCCGGCCATCGCGGCTTCGCTGCGAGCGGCGCGGAGCCGCCTCCCGAAGGGACCGGGACCGGGTCCGCTCCCGCCGCCCTTCGAGCCGCCGGGGGGGTGGGCTGCGGCGGTGGTGGTGGTGGGGGATTCACCACATGAAGTGGAAAAACTATGTCATTGTTTAAATGTAGAGTTTACCGAGCGCGGCGGCCAATTGCCCTCTCGCTCCGTATCTCTCTCTATATTGTTTTTTAAGCACGGCGGGGCGGAGCGCGGCTTCTCCCCGCACACCGGGCCCGGGCCCGGCCAGGCCGGGGCGAGCGGGGCGCTGCCGGGGACCGGCGGAGGGGGAGAGCGGCAATGCCCGGCCTGGATGGCGCGGGGCGGATCGGGACGCAGCCCCGGGGCTGCCCGCAGCGGGCACCCAGCGGTCCGGGCTGCGCGGCCGGCGGGGGGGGGGAGGCGAGCGGCAATGCCCGGAGTGGATCGCGCGGAGCGGATCGGGAGGCAACCCCGGCCCCGCGGAGCGGCAGCGGCGGTGGCGGGGGATGCTCACACGGTGCAAGGCCACCACCACAGCCACCGAACCGGTTCCTGGCAGGCTGCGACGCTCGTCGGTGTGTCAGGGGCTGCAAAAGCCCCCGGCGCCCGGCTCTTCCCCACCTGGGGCCGGCAGACCCATCGCTCTTCTGCTTATTGGCAAACCCGCGTTCATCTGGTTATCTTAAAATGGAGCTCCTGAAGAGACTTTTCCAAAACAAAGGACTTTTCCTAAATCCCCTCCTCCTCTCTTCGTTACAGGCCTGTAACAGTGGCAACGTTAAGAAAGCAAGTTATGAAACAGTGCCAGAACTACAGCGGCAATTAATATTTTATATCACTTGGAAACTTGTTTCCTAAGGTTGGGAGCTAAAAATAATTCATCGAAGGCGACGCGTTTCTTTCAACAAGCCTGTATTGCTGTTGCCTAAACCTCACCGTAAGCAAAGCCTTCTTGGGGAGCGCTCGCAAGAAACGCCCACACAAAATGATAAGGGAGGGAAGGGGGGGGAAAAAATATCCTCCTTAACACAACTTCATTAATGGGATTTTAACTTTTTAAAAAAGCCAGAAGTGCAGCTCTGCTGTCACAATACTTTCGTGCCCAAGAAAAAGAAGTTTTTGACTTTCTAAACGCGCTCTGCAGGGCAGGTCCTGCGACAGGCGGGAAGAGGAGGGAGATGCTCCGTGAGCTTTTGCTGCAGTAAGTGCTTTCTTGGGAGGCTGCGTATCTGAAAATAACCTGAAAAAGTGTTTTTAGAAAAAATAATAATTACAGTGTAGCTTTTGAATATTCAAACACCTCACAGCATACTTAATTAATTCATTAATTATTCCCCAGAAATTTCAGGGGTAAATTGAAATAGCCTAGAGAGACCGAGACAAAGATTTCATGGAATAAATGATAGCTTTCCTCCTTTTCCCCTATGACTCTGGTAGCCCAGGGACAGAAGAGTTATAGCCGTAATTCTGTTTGAAACAAAGCTCATCATCTCTCCAACTCCTCACTTCATAAAAAACATGAAAAGGTTCTTCCTTCAATCAAGAATTATACATATTTTCTTACTCCCCCATCCCACAGGACTGGGATCTCTCTTCTCCATTTATTTTTTCCCCACTTTTTAACAGCGTTCTCCTCACCCTCCTGCCGTCAGAGCATTTTGTAAGGGCTGTACCAGGAAATTCAAAGCGCCCACAAGAGGGTGAGGGACTCTCATTTTCCTTACCAGCAAAAAAAAAAAAAAAAAAAGGGCAGAATCCCAAATTCTGCTGACCTCTGAGAGCAGTAAAGCAGCGCAGCAATCCTGATGCGACCCCTCTGTGTGGGGACAGGGGGAAAGTCGCAGCAAACCGGCGCCTTTCCTCCCCATTAATCACGAGAAACCTTCTCCGCGGCAGCACTCTCCAACGCTTGCAGGGCTAAGTGAAACGGTGCGAGATGGTATATAGCCAATTTGACCACAATCGCATAGATCCCTTTGTCACAATGTGGTTCATAGATCTTGTGGGCTATTATTTAAAAGCATCCCTTATTTATCTACCAGCTCTAGAATGCCAGAAGGATGCTCTGGCCCTGCCCCAGATTATGAGATGCATCTCTACCCTAGTACCCAAAAAAGTCACATAATGCAGAGTAAATTATTTGACTCCTTAATGAATTGCATTGCAGTTCCCTCTATTTTCAGAGGAGTTACCAAAATAAATCCTCAGAAAAAGTTTTTAATATTAAAAGTGGGGTGTGCATGATAGTATTTTATGGCACTATAATATGTCAGCTGAAAAAAGACCTAATGAGTTACAAGAGAAGCCACTGCAACTGAAAATGCTCCAATCTGATCATTAATGTTCTAACAATGGCTGAAGACGTTGGAATTTACTGCTCACACACTGAGCTCAGTGCAAAGCAAAGGACAGTTACAGAAAATCACTTGTACTCTAAGTTTCATTTCTCCTACTTTGAGATTATAAAAAGAAAAAAGAACCTTCCGCTCCGTTTGAAAGCATATCTGCCACAATCATCCCTTCTTTCTCCTAAAAGCTTCTGAATAGACTTAGCACTAAACCCTCCGAAAGCTGGGGTTTATTCTAATTCCAGTTCACATTCCTGCTACCGAGAAAGTCCAATATTCCCCATCACATCCACAGGCTGCCTCTTTTGCTCCGAATACACGGCACGGCTCCGGTCACCGGGGTTAGGGCAGCTCTAACTCCACTCCCAAAGCAACAGCTTTCAGAGGGTGCTGCAGTTACAACCTCCAGGTGAACACAAGCGGTGCCCGCAGGGATTATCTTCTCTCTTCTAGGGCACATTCTTCCTGCTTCTGTTCATTGCATCCGTCCCCTTATCTGCACCTCCCCTCTTCCTTCCGTGCCTCCAGCCTACCAAGTAAAATAGGGCTTGACAACCACACAATAAATTTTTTAAAGTGTATGCTTTAGGGATATTTCTTCCTTCGAATATTTATTCCAGCTTTTACAAAGGAATTTATCCGATTATTAATTCAACGAGAAAAACCAAAGGAAAAAAGTATGTGATCAGACAAGCCCAGTTTCAAGCCACATATCCAGGTAACAGAGCTATTTTTAGGTATTTTGCCATCAGTTTCAAAACATAAGGATAAAGTGAATGAATACTAAAGACACAAATTGGCCAGGACTTTGCACTTCATCTGACAGTAACTATGCAATGCTAACAGTATGCCCTACCAGTGTGCATTCACCCAGTACAGACCCAAAACTGTATTTTACGCTGTGTCTCTGAATTCAAACCCCAGAGGGAAAGAGGCTGAAGTGATTATGAGTTACTTCTACATTCCTCAGCGCCGGACTACCCGAAGGCTGGAGCAGCATCCCAGGCGATTCAGACCGTTATGGAAAATAAAACGGCAGCAGCTGCCGACCCTACTGAAATGCTGCTCAAAACCCCCTGTCCGCAGCCCTGTCCCTCTCACCCCCACCCCGGGCATGTCTTTGTGCAGAGGTCTGCAGAACAGTTTGGGAAAAATCACCAATGTCTACAGTCCCTAATTTTTTCCTGTACCGACTTCTCTTCCAGACCCAGCTTCCAGAACCAGGGCATTTTTCGTATGTTTATGCAACTCTTTTTTTTACCTGGTCTAAACGTGATGGTGAAACATCAAGGATTTTGTCTTCAGAGGGGATACAATCACAAGCTAAATCGCTGCCTGCAGCCACAGGGATTTACTGCTTTTCACTCTTTCAAGTATTAACTATGCTCGATTTTCTCAATTTTATCAGATTTTCAAGCATGTTTAGAATGATACCCTACTGCTCTGTTTGAGGGGGTGTCTGCACTACTTCTGTTGTCCATAAGCAAGTTCATTTTGCTGCCTTTCCTCCTAAGACTACTCACTGTAATACTGTTTTCTTTTCCCCCTAAGGTTGAGAAAAGGCACACGTTATGAATATTCATTTCCCTTGTAAAGTTAGGGGCAGCAAAAATATAAGCCTTTTCATTTTATGTGTCTATCTTCAATTTTATTCAAATGTATTTGATTTGGAAAGCAATGGTTTGGCAACCATTTTGAGACATTATTTACAAACCAGGAACTGCTTAAAATTTTTCACACTACCAAACTTTTCTCAAAAATTCTTCTTGCTGATCAGTCTCAACATACCACAAATTCAGTGGATACTGTAACCCGATCTTGCTCTTTAGACAGAGTTTTGCCAAACAATTAATTATTAGATCAATGAAGAGTGGTCTGAGGATTAACTTTTTCAAACTCTGTTTTTAGTACTCTAGTTCGGGATATGCTTAACACAGTCCCTTGGAGTGAACCTCATTCTCCTCTCTTTACATCTCTCCCAAATTCACCTTCAACCAGCTCTTCTCACCAGGCACAAAAGGCTGGGTGTGCTTAGGTTGGAATTTAAGCACACCATGCGACTTTTGGGTCATCTGGGTACGTAAAAGTCTACACAGACTTTCTGCTGTCAGGGTTGACATTATTATGCTTTCTGCTTAACATTACACTTTACAAAAAAATCCAAACAAGCCACATAACGTATATAAATACAACAACTTCATACACATTTATCACCTCCAACATAAGCAGCAGATGATTTTTCTGGAAAGAAAAAAAAATAATAATCAAACCTGTTTTTCTCTTGTATCCCCTTTAACCTCAGAACATTGATCAAATACACTTTAAATGGAATTCTTCTCTTAGCCCAAACAGCAATACAAGTCTGCAGAGTCTTGCTAAATTGTAAATAATCACAAGCAAATGGAGCGATAGCAATAAACGCTTCATCTCACACTGGTGTTAGCCTGGGCTCCGTGGTGAAGGAATGAAGCTCTCTTTACGGGTAAGAAACAAATTTTCATTTCTGCCTTCAGAAATTATTCGCTAATGCTTATTTTGTGTTTTACTGATTACTTATTTTAAAAGAAGTTTGTGTTTCCTCAGCTAAATCATCCCTTGGAAAAAGAAAGCCCTGTGCAGGGCAGTTTGAATTTGGAAGTCTGAACGGTGATTATAAGTAAACAAAAATACTATGTTTAATGCTGTGTGTGTGGAAAACTCTCTGGGAACTCGCCTGCTTCTCCTTCAAACCCCTTAGTAAGGCACAGCCCCCATGGCAGGGCATGCAATTTATGATGGCAAGGGGTAAGGGAAAGATAAAATTTCCACTTCAGCCATTTTTCATTGTTATTGCTTTTAATTGTTTTGACAGGGCACGGTAAAAAAAAAAATAATCTCTTCTTATAACCCTCTCTGTTATTTTATATTTTCTGTACATAGCGGGTCCCTCTGAGCTAAAAAACACATCATGCACATTATGTACCACCAGAATGACGGCAAATCTCATCACAACACAGACCTGCGAAGAGTCTCCAATAAAAAGACACATACATCCCCTTTTACACTGTCATTTACTTTCTTGATGAGAAAATTCCCATTAAGCAGAAACGAATACCATTTATGGCTCAACCCTAGAAGGCTGCACAGCCCCCACCAAACCGAGAGCAAACATTTTACATTAACCTACCCTGATTCTCAAACATGTACACGCTGAAAGAGTGCAACACTTTTTTCCTCTTACATTCGCAGAGGGTATAACCGAGATGGGATCCCGTGCCTCAAGCGGCACGGCAGGGCGCAAGGGTTGGGACCAGGCTCCGCGCAGCACAGCACGGAGGGCAGGCAGCCGCGGAGGAGCTGGGTGCTGCCGGCACTGCTGCACCCACAGCCTGGGGACCCCAACGGGACCCTGGAGTGAAGGGAGAAGCGGGAAGGAGACGAGCTTTCAGGGTCTCCTCTTTGGCGGCAGGCTCTTAGCAGCGTTGCAAAAGATAAATGCTCAGCTTTTATAGGAAAACGCCCACTGAACCCAAACTCGGTTTAGTTGCTGCCACATGAGGATAGCAGATTCTCTGTTTAAAGGCAGAATTCTTTCTTCTTTGCCTATGCAGGAGCTGCGCTTAACAGGAGCAATACTGAAAACGGAGCAAATCCAACTGTGGCATTGTGCAGTAACGGCACAGTAATAAAGACAGAGCATAAAGTGAAACTCTGTTTAACCAGTTTATCCAGATACTGTCATCTGGCATTCACTCTGGGTCTCCACATTTTAACTTTAATTTGAAAATGACAGTGAAATTTTGTTAAAAAAAAAATTAAGTAGTGAATACCATTCCTTTTTAAAAGAAAAATATTTACTTTTTAGTATTTTTAATGTTTAACATTTTTCTTTCAAAGCTTTAGGAAAACAGTATTGTGAATATACTGTTTCTGCAAGACAACCCCGCTCCTCCAAACACTTACACAACAGGGCTGCCATTTCCCTTAAAGTGTTTGCAAGAGTAAGACCCTAAAAGCCAAGGGTCCTAACATAACACACATATTTTATAAAACTAGAGACAAAGAAATCTTGTACAGATGGAAGAAAGCTTCCTCAAAATACAGACCCAACCTCCCTTTACTTCAAAATAAATATATTCACATTATTTTTAAAGGTAAGTTGTGACAACCTTGTTGATTAGTGCAATTCACGTGGCAGCATTCACTTTTCTCTAGCTCTCTACTGCATACTGAAAATAAGGCAATTAAATGAGAAAATTAATTCCATTAATTAAAAATGTTCAGTCTCAAGCAAGGCAGAATGATCTGAGTGAGAATTATAGCTGTATAAACGTACATAAAACAAACTGTTTTCCTTGACGTGTACTTTCCTTTAGGAAGGATAAATTTTGCAGCACAAACCAATGATAATGCTATTTTAACAGTATCATGAAGCTGGAGAGAGATATGAAAAGGTCTGTTTTATCTTTTACAGAGAAATCCCCTGATGTACATAGGAAAATTTACAAGTAAAATACCACCCTTCCCACAAATTCCTTACTGGTGAGCCTGAGTGAAAACTCTGGTCAAGTCAGGAAAGAAAATCATTAAACATAGCTGAATCCATAAAACACTGTAGCTGGAGTTTCAATACAGATCATTTTATAGTAAAATTAAAATAGAAGCCCTTTTTAATTATATAAAGTGCGCACATTATTACTGAGGAGAGGAATACATGCTTTCCTCAAGAACCATAAAATTGGCTGCCGGGAATTAGACTTCAGCTGCAATTATTATATGGTCCTATAAAGGATATTGAAAGCCTGATAAAATTGCACCCTTGTCATGTAACAGTGATGCTTAATGCTAAATAACCACTCTGCAGCATTCCAGTCATAGCTTTCTCAAAACATCATAGCTCCCTTCTCACACCGAAAAGAAAACACAGCAGGATTTTGCAGCTAAAAGTATACCTAAATATTTGAAATACCAAATGGACAGGTCAAAAGATATGTAAAGCCACACAGAGGCACAACACCACACGTGATAAATGAATACTGATGGTCTTTTTATAAAGGGAAGCCCTCCATGGATACATACTCCATGTAAAAGTCTACGCACGATGAGAAGGAAAAAGAAAAACCCAGTGCAATGAAGCAAGCCCCTAACTGCGTACGCCTAACGCAGCCCTACCACGGCGTGACGACTACCAGTGCCATACATTCCTAATGGCTGGGTTTTTTCGTTGCTGTACGTGTTGTAAACGGTGAGTATTTGTTACGCCTCCATACGCTACAGGAGACTGGCCAGACTGCTGCTCAAGAACCTGGAATTTGCTTTCAGCAACATGAGTACGCTCCTCGTTTGCCTCTCAGGCCTGCAGATACAGCAGGGGACTAAAACCTCTAGATATTTCTAATCCCACAGACTCCATCGCACTCACAACTTTGCCAGGCCGAGATTTTTACATGTAGTAAGAATATCAAAGAAATATTTCTCTGACACATAACATAAGGCATGCGCAGGGGAAGGCTGGACAAGAGCGAGATTGTGGCATGTAGAAGAAGGGGTGTAAATTTTGCTCTTGCAAATGAAAGAAAAGAAAAAATTCCTTTTACTACAAAGCTGTACTGACAAAGTCCCGCGCTGTTTAGATCCTACAGCATGGGTGGGATATATGTCCAACCTATTCCGCAAGGCTTCGGTCTGACTCTGCCGTTCCAATCCCAGCACCTGCGATAATGCCAGGCTTCAGAAAAAAAGCCTCCGCACAAGAGCATGAAAAGGATCCCACACAGCTTTTGTTTGACACGACTGCTCAGTGGTGAAAAGAAACAGACCATTAGGAATCAAACCTACCCGCCTCCCAAACCACGGCAGGGAAGGAGCAGCCTGGGCTGCGTTAGCGTGGAGATGGAGGGGCTGCAGCTTAGCGTTGGATGGCGGCCTTGCAGGCTGCAGCCACGTCAGGTGGGTTTCGCGGAGGGGCTTCCTTCCTGACGCAGAGCCATGAGAGCCCGGGCTGTGCCCACACTGCTCACACCAGCGCAAACCGCCCGCACCCCGTCGGCAATGGTCAGGAGCGCCTCCGAGTCCCCCATCCCTTCCCACGGCACAGGCGGGCGTGCAAAGGATGCCCTTCCCCTACGGAACGTTACTAAGACTATAAGCAGGAAACAAGTAAACGAAAACTCACAGAGCATAGCTGATTAACCTAAAAAACTGCATTTCTGAGGCACTTGTGGTCTAGGATGAGCACGGTAAGTCCCTGCGTCTCTCCACATACGCTGCACTTAACACAGCGGGAACCAGCCACTGGGCACTACTCGACTATAAATGCGAAAGCATAAAAAAAATATATGTTAGCTCTGACTGAGTGTCTGAAAAACAGTGACCTTTTAACCAGTTAAGCTGTAAACAAAACATTACAAAATTAATTTTTATTTGAAGCGTGCATGAAATGCGCTGCTTAAAAGGTAAAGCAAGTAAAGATTAGGGTGCACTTTGCAATGAGGCCTTAAAATCCCTTAGAAGTATTAATTACATCTCAATACCTCTCTTGAGGTAAGTATTTTGAATATTGTATATAATGTCAATGTTTTATAAAAGTATAAAAACATATGCACACACACACACTGTCATATGCCAACAGCTCAGTCAGGCCAAGATTTGGAAGTGGAGACTTGGACTCCCAATTCCCTCTCATCCTTGCGTACAGTTGCAAAAAGAAAAATCTGTTCAGACACTATTTATCTACCATTGGGGAAAACAAACAAAAGAAAAAATCAACTCCCAAAACGTAAAAAGAAATCAGTTGGAAACTTCTGATGCCAAACATAAAGGAAAGTTGAAACCACATACATTAAAGGCATTTGAATAAAATGATCACACTTACACTGAACAGAATTGAAATTTGGTAGGGATTTACTTTTCAGTAAGGCCCTTTTCTTTTTGTTTTGTTTTTTTTTTTCTTTAAGATATGAAAATTTTTCTCTGTTCTTTAAAAGTACAAATATTGCTGCTTCTTCATGAAGCTTCAAGATGTATCTTTTCTGTTAAAAATGTCTGAACTCTCTAATAAACAAATTACTGAGAATCACACAATATTGTAATAATATAAAATGATTCATACAAACATTAAAATGTAAATGCAACGAACAGTTTTAAGAGAAGTCATGAAATGTGCCTTAGTTACAGTTCTTTCCATTAGAAATAAAACTGAAGCATATCAGTTTCAGAATAAAGCCATTGCTCGTATTTACCTTATCAAAGGTAGAAAAAATGCCCAGTAGCATTCACACGAACATAAGCCATCTGTTTTTCAGAATAAGGAAATAATTTGCTTACCTGGAACATCAATTAATCTCTTATAAACATTCAAGAAGGCTGCCTCTGCTTCTTTGCTTCTTTTACCCAATGCGTCAATCTAAAAGGGGTGATGAGAAAAGAAGGCTTAGACTTGTTCCAATACAATTCTTACACTCAGAGCTAGAAAAATAAATTAATATATTTCATATAAAACTAGTTAATACATAAAAAGGGAACTTGAGTCTCCTGTGTACTGCTCCTGTGGAAGCAGCCTTGTAAGAGCATTTCTGACACATCTGTACTGAATATAATTTAAACTCCTGTTTCAGCACAATAGCAAGCATCAATGTTTTTATGAACACTACTGTCTATTGTGATTCTTTACTTTAAATCTTTATAAAAAGCACAGTATTTGCCAGACAGGTTCTCTCCTCAACAACTGTTTTCCTTTACCACTTATTAAGATCCAACACAACAAACGGGAACCGCGTGCGCTTCTGATGTCATGCTCTGCCTTTATTGTGGCAAATATATTTTTCTATTATTTCCACTAAGCCTTTGAGAGGATGAAAAGATGTACTTGTTGGGTACCCTGTGATACTTAACACTAAACAACTGTGAATCTTCTACATGCAAATAGTTTTTCTAATGAAGCCCAGGCACAGCCCCCCCGAGTCTGTCCTCTCTCAGACTCCTGAGCTCAAGCCAGGCTCCTCTGACTAGCGTCTCTTCGTATGCGCAATGCCAACCTACGCAGCTGTCTGCCCAGGTGAGGGAAAATACTACCTCACTCAATCTCTTCTCTTCCTCTAAATCTGTATTTTCATCTAAAACTTCACTTCAGACGGAAATGCAGCGTTATGGCTCTGAGAATAAAATACTTACTCCACAACAACTTTCTTTTTGGTAAACACATTTTCCTAATGTACTAGAAAACAGAGGATTTAAAATTACTAAATATTGACAAAAAGCAACCAAACCAACCCAAGACCAGGTCAATTGAATTAATTACTCCAAAGCAGAAAGAGACAGAAAGGGAAACAGGAAAGCCTGACACAGTCCCGCGGCTGCTTACCAAAACCAGGAAACTAAAAGTATGGAAATTATCATTCCCGTATTTTAACAGAAAGTACAGAAGGATCTGAAGAACCACGGATACAAAGACCTGACATAAATTCTTCTGTGTACTCGAAAAACAGTTAATATTATAAAGCCATTTAAAGGTGTGGACGTCAACATGTACTAAAAAAGGAAGGTCCTGTCTGAAAAATGTCCTTGAATTCTTTCACGACGTTATTGATTTGGTAGATAAGGCAGAAACAATGGGCAGCGTTTACTGTATCTGTATTTCAGGAAAGTATCTGATATTTTATTATACGGGAGGGAGATCTGCAGAACTGGAAAGCGTGTTAGGGACGGGGCGGGCAGCAGCGGGCTCCCGCACGCCCCGTCGGGGAGGCTGAGGGTGCCGGGGAAGGGAAGGGGCTCGGGGAGGAGGAGAGACAAGCAGGAGGGTGCCGCGGGGGCAGGTTTGGTGCCACTTCTGTTCACTTTGGACAAAAATGACTGTGCGATGGAGAGGATTTGGGGGGAAGAAATGCCAAAAAAAAAAAAAAAAGCAAGCCTACAATGTAGATGATTAAAATAATGGAGGGAGTCAGAGGCAAAGTGCACAGGAGCAGAGCGCAGGAACGCCACGTGACGTGTATAGATTAGTCTTATGGCTGATAAGTGACTTGTAGAGATCATTATGGAGAGGATTAAGGCCAGAAAACCAAAGGACAAGGACAATTGTAGAAATTACACAGAAGCACAATGCACAACACGTAAGCCACGAAAAGACTCGAGGGGAGGGGTCAAGGAGGAAAATAAGGACACCGAAAGCATCTGCCCAGCATTTGGCAGCAGCAATGAAATCTTGAGAGATGTGGCGAGAGGCTGTAAAGGGACAAGTTATTGTAACACAACACAAGGCTGCATTTGGAGAAACCAATCAAATTCCTATTTTGCTTACATCCCCCCAAAATCTGGATTAATTTACGTAGCTTGGTGGAGGTGTAGCATAACTGAAAGCTGACCTATTTGCAATTTATTCTTATCAATTAAAAAAAAGAAAAAAAAAGCTATTGGAAAGATGGTAAACGAGCAGCAGCAGCGGAAGTGATGGAGGATGTGGAGAGCAGATATAAATTCCCAAGAAATGCTGTCCATACTTGTCTTTTAGAGTTTACCAAGAAAGGCTACAGAAAGGCACTGGAATCTCACAGGGCATGTGACGTGCAGGAGAGCGAGGGATTGATGGTTGTGAATAACCCATTTATTAATTTGAATTCAAGCAATCACAGATGGACCGATGCTCATTAGGGAATGAGAACATAAGTAATTCGGTTAGAACATTTTCACACAAAGAGTATTTGAAATTAGAATATGGAACAAACTGCCAAAGGCAGAGAGGCACCGGGTAGTGTAAATCAATGCTTGGGAGTATCAGACACCGTTTGTAAACGGGCGAGAAAGGAGGGGGCAGCCATCAGAAAGACTTCTGCAGTTGAGATATTTCATGGGTACATAAAGACAGACTTGGAAGGCCAAAGCACACCATATGTTACACTTCTGGACTTTAACGTTCCCACATACAATTTTCTCTCGCTGCTGCTCAGCGGAGTACAGCCAAATTTAAATTACTATTATTAAATACAATTAGCATTACAGAACTGATTCTGTACTGTATTTTGAAAAATTCATTTGCCCCTTTTACAAAAACCGAAGCATTTCAAATGCTTGCACTTCTGTGAAATAACAGGATGGATTTGTTTTCCTATTACAGTTTTTTCAGATTTTAGTAAAGGGCATTTGTACTTATATTGTCCCCAAGTATTACAAAAGGTGTGGTTTATTCACTCCTCACCAGTTATATAGTGATTGAAATGTAAAACAGAATTGAAACAACATCTTCCAAGGAGATCAGAAACTTTCTGACCAAAGCAGTTTGTAAATCATTGGAACTTTCACACCTTTTTTCCCCCCCGTAAATTCAGAACCAGAATTGCCCGCAATCCCACCAGGCAGAAAGAATTTTTTATGTTTTAGTCGTCAAAAAAACCCAACAGTGAATCTGTCTGGTTTAAAGGTCTATTAAAAATGAGCACCACAACTATTTTATATCTTAAAATAAAATTTAGAAAAAGCACCATGACAACCTTAACTGGAATAAAAAAAAAACAGTATTCCAGCTTCCAGCTGCGTAAGGAAATATGGAATGAAGAAGACATCAAAAATAGCAAAATATAAATGAAGTCCAGAAACAGAAGAAACAGAGAACTGAAATGACATGGAAGAAAGTATTTGGAAGTTCACTGAAAATTTTTCAAATCAAAGTAAAATTAGTTCGGGAGCCAACAAGGATGAGCTGCAATCAGCTCACATTAAAACAGTTGAACTACATTATAAAACTCTCGCTGAAGATTTTTATTTGACTCTAAAAACTTCAGGGACCCTAAAAGAAGTCAACTTATAATTACACTAGTGTAGTCTTGACATGAGCTTAGCTCCAAATCTTAATTTATCTAAACCAGGCCCCATTATGTCTTCTCTGACTAGAAAGAAACAACAGTGACCTCTGTATTCACCACCACCCCCACAAACATATGTTCACTTTTAAGTTTTGGCATACTATTTGTCTTGATAATACCACTGGCGCTATACTGAGATAACAGAAATGAGACACGAGGAATCCTCCCTCCTTAGCACACTCTTCATCTTTAAAATATCACCGGAGCTATATGGAGGGAGCTGCAGCGAGACACCAGTGTGAGAGCAGTCCTCCCTTCATCCACCTTATTTTTCCAGGTCATGTGCTTTCATGAGGTGTTGCTCAGGGTAACAAGTTCATCCTGGAGGCTGAATGACACCCTGCCCCTCCATAATCATCTCTTTCCAACTTGCCCGTGAAGCCCTCTGTGGTCTGCTCCTATTCTCCACTGCCAGAATGACAGCTGGTTGCCCAGTGCTGCTGGCATGCTACTCCAGTAGCAGGGACAGCCGATTTCAGGAATGCTTGGTCACAGCCTAATATCTACTACACCTGGCTAAAATATCATCAATGAAATCAGCGCTTTTACCTCCACATTTAGGTAAGCACCGTAAATCTGGTCGCCTATGTCAGGGAAGATGCTGAATATTCAGTTTTAGCTGAACATTGCCTCTTTCCTTTTCAGCTATGTCCAGTAAAGTTCAAAAACACAGAAGTAAAATCTGTGGCTCTACCTTGGAATCTGTCACTCTTTATGCGCTAAGAAATTTCAGCATTAAAGTGTGATGTCTGCTGCCCCGCACATCACCTGGGTCCTGTATTCAGGTTTGCAGCAGTGGGATGCTCTGCGGTGCTGTACTTTATGTGGTACTGTCTCATCGACTGCAGTCAGAGAAGGCTGCATAACTGTGTTTTGGAATTTAAAGATGAAACAGGAAGACAAAGCTCATTGCAAGGAAGCTGGGACTGCCAGATGCCGACACATTCTGCATTGACACTTAAAATTCTCTGAACTTAGAGATATCAGCACATTAACACATTTGCAGACCATGAGACCGGCACATGGTCACGATGTGTTGCTCCTGACAGATCAACCATTCAGCACTGCTGTGGTCTTTTGTTTTTAGACAATGCAGCATCCCAAAGACAACTCCTTGGTGAAGGGATCACATTGCTTTCTGCGTCTGTACGGCACTCCCAAAGAATTGATGATTTACTTGGAGTACAATTAACTGTGGATCCAGTGTCTCAAACACAAGCTTTCACACAACTCTGTTCGATATTAATTTTGTAGTCCTAACTCTTCTACTTATCCTCGTTGTTCTTCAGTAGCAATTCTCACTCTCATTCGCCACCTTACCATGAAAGATAGTTCTTTTACTGTCCTGCACCCAATCTGGAACTAACTTAGCAAGTAAGAAATAAATTACTTAAAACAGCAGTTCTTCTTCTGTTCTGATTTTTAATAAATAGATGTCTTAATGAGACACCCATTCCCCATCATTTGCAAAGCTCCCTCACAATTCTTTGTCGTATTGTTTTGCATCACAAAGTTTTTCCATTTGTCTTCAATTACTTTGAGCTACCAAAATGCCATTAAGAATTGTAAGAAACATATTAAACAAAGGGAAAAGCATGATAACAACTCATTAATGCACCATTATTTTAAGCCCTGCTATATTCTTGAATAGCTGCCTCGGAACCAAATGGCGGTTGTAGCAAGCATTATTAATGCGGTGCAATGGCATCAGTCTTCCTTTGAAGCCATTACAATAGGGTTTAGCTGCTCTTTCACATAAAACACCACATCAGTTGCTAAGGTGGTGCACCGCAACAGCTCTGCAACGCACTCTCTGCGCGCGGCTAAGGAAGCACAGAGGGTACGTGCACAGTTGGCTTGACTTCCCCAGTACCAACAGATATCTCTACTAATAAATTAATTACTAAAAATATTATAATTTTAAAAATTAATCGCAGTACATAGTTCATCAGCCCAGTCAATTTTTTGTTGCAGCTGACAGAAGAAAAAAAGTAAAAATACTATTTTTTCCTGTTTCCTGCAATTAAAAGATTTTTGAAGCAAAATTAAAAAGAAACAATTCCTGTGCAGCTGCTTAAAGCATATGGTGTATATTTTAGCTGTGCTATAAATTCTGTAACAAAAGTAAGGACTTCACAGAGCAGATACAATACCAATCTGTTTGAGAAAGCTGCTCGGGTGCAGTGCAGAGGTGTGCTACCAGGGATGAGCTGGGGAAAAGCACGCCTGCCTCACCAACTTGTTGGTTTAACTTCACATTAAGAAGAGAGCTTTAAGAGGGACTCATATCCTTCAACTTTTCAATTCTGCTTCCCTCCACTGCGAAACAGCTGCAACCTTGAACCCTTGAAACCTTCTCTTCCTTTCATGCCCAGATAAATCCTGATTTTCCCAGACAAACAGCGCTGCCATCCCCTGAGGAAAGCTCAGCTCCCTCATTCTCACAGGACAGCTTCTTGTTGCTTTTCCAATCTTTGATCTTCCTTCCCAGTAAAACAGCCCAGCCCAACATGTGCCTCAAGATATTGACAGCAGAATGACAGCTTTTTTTAAATAGCTTTCACTATTTGCCACCCTGCCTTCAGATCAGTGCGACGGTGGGTCTGCTATCATTGCCGAACCTCTCCTGGATCCTTTGATAGCCCGTGTGTCTCCCTCCTCACACCTCTCTGCATTTCTGAGCGGCGTTTTTCCGTTCCTGCTCCCACCCGACTCCTAATCCATCCATCAGGCAAGCACCAAACGGAGCAGCCCTGCTCCCTCCTCCTGCCTCGGGCCACGGGCTCCCGCTTCTCTTGCATCAGATCTTGCGCTCGCACTGTGGTAGCGTGACTCAGCTCACTGACTCCATGGAAAACTAAGCAACGAAGGAGAGGAAGAATGTATTTTCCATCATGCTGGCAAACTGAAGTGACTCATCCCGTGCATTTGCTAGACTCGGCGCAAGGGAGGAGGTGGGCACCCAGCGCTGGGGCAAGGACACTTGCCAGCATCAATCCCGCACTGGCACGGACTGGGTACGGCATGGAACCCGGGAGACAACATACGGATGGCAAAAGGAGGGTCAAAGTGCCAAATGTTATGAAAATTCCCTTCGCTAACTATTCTATCAATCCGTTTTTATAGTACAAAAGTGTACTAACTTTGTTATTTAGTTCATATTATACACTGTAATGTAATGAAGTAGTAGAAGTTTACTGGAGACTTTGGGATTGTTCATGCTTAAGTAAAACAAAATAAAGGACAGCCTTGCCCTGGAAATACAGACTTTGCTTCCTGGAAGCTTAGAGCTATCCATGAAGGATAATGGATACTCCTGGATAATCAGGACAATGCCAGCATCCCAGCCTCACTAACACATTATTGAAACCCTCCCAGTGTTTTCTGGTGTCATAGATGGTAACTCTAGCAAGACCGATTCCAAGGATCAATCGACAGGCAGCAAGAATGCTGTAGAAATATAGTTGATTTGCAAAGTTTTACTCTCATTATTAATCAGTAGTGTGAGTGCTAGTGATTACTCAAATCGTGTTGTACCTGAACGTTTGAAGGGTGTCAGAACTCTGTGTGAAACCACATTTGGAGTGCCCCAATTTGGCTGGGGTACCTCACGCGCATGAATAATTGTTTACCCTTGTAATTCTATACTTTGCATCCTAGCCTCTCTCCTCTATCGGCACAGGCCAGTCGCGAATTTTCCTAATGCAAAAAAGGTAAAACACGTGGCAGGAAGTAAGAAAAAACTGACCTCTAAACAAGGGACGCGTACTTCCCAAAAAAACAGAAAGAACATCTTTCTAGGGAATAGATCAGGGAATATTTGCTATCCCACTAACCAGGGAGATGTCAGAGCTTGCCACTTGTGATCCTCGGGGTTCTGGAAGGGCACAAGGTGGTATGGAGAACATCTCCTGCCACGGCCAGTGCAGGGACATTTGGTGCGGCAAAGTGGGGCAGGGGAGGGAAGCGGTGCTCCCGCCAGGGCACAGCCGCCTGCGCTCTTCACCATCACCTCCATCTTCCCAGCCGGAGAAGGAGCCACGCAGTGAAGTGAGTGGTGCTTTCACCTGTCCCTCAGCCTCTCCTCCTGCCTCCGTGAACGGTAACCTAGAACCCACAATTGCTTCTCTCCCTTATGGATGATCCTAACTTTTGTTTAAGTATTTTAAAAATTAGGGCAGACGAGTCCTTGCAAGAATGAGCTCACTAACTATCTTTGTGCAAAATCCACCTGCACATCAATATCAAAACGTAACCTTTCGCTATTTTATACTGAGCTTACCCTCTTGCTTCTGTATTACCGCAAAGCAAGACCAGACACTGGCTTGTATAGAGCCTCATAGGAATTTTCTAATAAATGCAGGAATAATTCTGTATTTGGAGAAACAGGGACTGTATTATAATGACACTCGGCAGAATACCGCGCCCGGCACAACCCTCCCATTCCCATTCCTTCCAGCACACTTCAAGCTCTCTTTTTTTAAAAGGATGAGAAGATGCTCCTGACACTGTGAACTGAAACAGTGCTGCCTGTCTGAATTTCGCATAAATAGTTTCCCACCACTGTTAGCATTTCACCCAAACGCGTGGCAGCGGCATAGCAGGCCTTAATATAGACAGCCCACCAGCTGCCAACAGAAATTTCAGCACTTTGTCAATTATATAAAAATAAGAGGATTTGGCCTGATCCTCCCCAAAGTTGCCCTACTAGTAACTGCTGCCTCAGTACTGCTTGCCTGCGCACAGGATGGGGTGGAGATGAACCTGCAAGAGCTTCAGAAAGGTGCATGGTGCCCTTTGCTCGCTTCTGGTGACATATGTTAGGTTTGGGACCTTCCCTGTTACCCCAATAGCTGAGGTCTGTCCCAGGAAGGTATCAGTATGGGAAGGAGAAAGTGACACAGAGAGGAGAGGCTCCGGGAAGATAGCTGTGACTGTATTTGAGAGTTTCTACAGTTCTGTCCATCAGTCTGGAGTTAAGAGTCTCCTCTCGGGCTGTTTTCGACCCAGCGCCCCACAGCCCAGTGTGGGCAGCAGACATCCTACCTGCTCATCAGGGAGAGCACATCTGCCTTTGAGATGCCGAAGTACATTTAAATCACTTTCCTCAGGAAAGATGTTGTTTAAACTGCAATCAAGCCAGCCAAAAATAAATAAATAATCATTTACACACTTGTGTAAACAAAGAAATGAAATGCTGCTGTGCTGCTGTTACCCCAAAAGCAGGCTGCGCGCCTCTCTCCTGGCCCTGCCAGCATCAGGAAACAGCACCGAGACGGAGCTCAAAACCTTCCCCGTGCTCCCGTTATACAAAGGAAATTACCCACCACCCACGCCCCGTGGAGTGGACATTAAAAGAAAACAATTACCTGCCAAAAATATTAGATTTACTCCATTTTGTTACACGGAGTGGTTTAACGGGACTTTCATTGAAAAGCAGGAAAGCTCTGGGCCTAAATCAGCACGACGCGAGCTCTGAATTTTGATGTATGCTGTTGACTTCCCCAACACAGAGCAATTTGTAATAGCTTTGCCACGCTGTTGTTTTCAAAGCTCCTGCTACATCACAAGCATTTATTTCTGACCACAAAATTACATTTATTCAACAGAAAGCAGCTCAGGGTCTTTAAGAGGTTAACTTCTGGAGTGCTTGGCTGCTCTCCAGCCTCTGTACTAGAATCAGTGCTAACGCAACAGCACACAACAGCACCCAGGCTAGCCGTGATTAATAGAGTGCTGAATACGCTGCTTTCCACATACACACACTTTTCATTCCCTTGCTTCCATAGATCATGGACTTATCCTCAAAATATCTGACTGAAATTGAATTTGGCTTCTCTCTCAACCGTTCATTTCCTATGTTATGCAAGGTTATATCCTTTTCTGCATGAGCAGAACCAAACCAGCTGCAGCTTTTGAGAAGAAAATGTGTTTTCAATTATGAAGCTGGCCTGAATATTGAACCACAGTTCTACTGCTACTCTAATTGAGCCATCATGGAGTGAACCTACAGGAAAGAAATTGTATTAATTAGGTTTGTAAATTTAACATAAGGAAATTAAAGGGGGTAGAAAAAAAATTATGAATATCAGCTCAGGAATATTCCTTCAAAATGCAGGAGGAAAGTAGGTCTGAAGTTGTTTAGGCACACACATTATTAGAGTGCTCCTTCAAAGGCATGATTAGTACTTCCAGCACACCAAACTGATTTTCAGCTTCTGTTGCCTGCATATGGAAAATTATTAAATTATTCTACTGACCAAATTAATAGTTTAAAGAGCAATTCAGCTAAGCGGGAAGCCAGCGCGGCCTCATCAGAATGGCAATACCCTTAAAACTACTTGCTTTGTGAGAAGAATAGTTTTCACAGAAATAAAGTCCAGTGAGTTGTTTTGGAGTCTGTGCCTTAAAGGGTTCTCCAAATGAGGGATTACTGCATTACTGTTGGACAGTACTGCTATGCCACATGAAAAGAATGCTAATGACCTCAGGAAATCCTTTCCCAGCCTTAAAATATCTATTTGATGACTTCACAAATATGGATTCCAACATTAGATTTCCATACCACAACTTTAGTTCTGTAAATTATCATAGCTCAAGAACATAACCTTTTTTTTTGTTTTAAGATTTCACGTACAAATATCCGTCCACTGATGTAAACATGATAACACACAATGACCTACTCAGAACACAGCTTATTTAGATGGCTGCTTGAAGGAGTGCCTTGCCAACTTGCAAATGATATATAATCATTTTATGATGGAATGATCAAGCTCTTTAGCCTTTTCTGATCCTGTCCTGTATTTTGCCCAGCATACAGTGAGCGAACCATTAATAAGTTGCATCCTCAAGTTAACAGTAGGCAAAAAAAAAAAAAAACCTTCCAGGAAAGTTAGAAAGGTTACCCACAAAAATCAAAAGAACAATACCATCAGCTTTGAGTTAGACACAATATTCTGTTCATTTAAAAAAAAACCTGCATTCAAATATCCATTAAAATCCTAAATAAGGAAAAAGTGCTATAATAAAATTATACTACAGTGATGAATTAATAGGGTCTCACATTGAACTAAGGAATGTGTTTTAAAATTTGTAGCATGCGAAATTCCATTTCATAATGCTTTTACTTTAACTGTCATCATAAAAAATCCAGTTACTTAAAGCACCGAGATTTATACAAAAAAAGTTATTTCGAACTACTAATGGAGACTGCATATTTGATAACTGGAACAGTTTTCATCTGAATGAACAAGATAAATATCCACGAAATACAGAATGTTCTGGTTTGGGGGGCTTTATTTATAAATCCGTATTATACAAATGGAAGATACAGGGGGTGTGGAAGTAGGTGGGTGGGTAGTATCAATATCCATGCTCAAACGGCTAAAATGACCTGTGGATTTATTTAAAAAAAGTGAACTAGCCACAGGTTTACAAGCAGATGTCCCATAAAGCACGCTTGGGAGGATGTTTAAATATGTGAGCTTAAGTTAACCTCTCTCCAAGTCACGTCAGGCTCGCTGAGGGTACAGTTCAAGGATAGTTTAAGTCAACCTAAGCTGGCACAGTTGTGCTCCTCCTGCCCTTGGCTTTGCTCTCCTGGCCTCCCCCCCTGCCCGGCAGCAGCCTGCAGTGAGCTGCTCCAGAGAACCAACCTGGCAGAAAACTCAGCCAGCAAAAAAAGGGGAAAAAAAGGAAATTTTGTGCTCGCCATGGGATCACACTAGGAAAAGTGCTGAGGCAAGGCAGGTGGGGAGCCAGTCCTGAGGCAGGCAGGAGCGCTGCAAGATCCATGTAAAGCTACTTAAATACCTTTGCTCCTTAGGGAGCTGTCTGTCCCTCCTGATCTTCTGGCCCTCCCTAGTGCCCAGAGCCCTGTGGAGCACAGTCATCCCACACGGGATTTGCAAAATCCAGCTTCCCTTCTGAGGTAGAAACCTGGACATGCAAAAAGCTCCTACTTAGTTCTATCATTAGAGATCAAGAAAAGGACAGGGCAGTAGCAGTAGGTGTGGAAATAGAGGCAAAAATGTGGGGGAGACGGTAAATGGAGAAGCTGCATCATGCAAGAATCTTTTTTTCCGAGAAACCGGTGAGAAGGTGGTGCTTCAAAGTTCAGTAATACCATCCACAAAGCCTGCAGAGGTGTGAACTAGAGCACTCCTACAGCATTCCCTACCTGCTGCTTGAAGACACTCTCCAGCAGAAGGGGCTCTAGAAAACATCTATTTTCACTACTTCTCTGGTTACCTCTATTTTACTTACTTACTCCTGTTGTTGTGTTTGTTTTTTTTAAATACCCTAGTTTGGGTCTGAAAACAAGTCTCTGTAGTAGAAGCATGGAATCCCTTACGAGCACATCGCTCCCTATTCCTTCTTCCTCCTCCCTGCTCCCATCCCTATGTACTTGTACTGTGTGACCAAAAGGTCCCTTTTGCCACCTCCTCCCAGGACATTAAATATCACCTAATGGGTAACACTCAATCCTATGGAGCTCGTGGGGCAGGTGTAATGTCCCCAGCTCTATTGCTTGCTGAGCCATCTCGGGGGAAGCGTAAGAGGAGGACCCTCCAGTGGATTCGAAATGCAGAAAAAACCTGCATGTTTAACACAGTTTGTGCTTGAGCTACCCGGAGCATTCATCATGATCTTTTATTGAGTCAGTCTTAACAATAAGCAGAGACCAAATCTATGTATTGAACAGTAACATATAACTGAACAAGACCAAGGTTAATATTCTTGGTATTTTGTCTCCAAAAAAAGATACAGTAATTACATCTATAATCAAATACCAGAATTCAGAGTTTAATGTTCTGCATTGATGTAGTCAATCATGATTAGTTCAGGTTTTTTTAGGTTTCTAAAACCCTGTCTAGATTAGGGAGACTGGAATCACCGGCTAAGAGATTCAGCAGCACAATCTTGTAAAGTATTCATGCTTCATTTACGTAAGAGGGGATTTCTACCAACAAATTTTACTCTCTTAATTTGTGAGACTGAATTTATACCAACATAAACTTCACTTTTACATTAGTGAAGCAAAACTACAGAAGAGGAGTGTGTGTGAGCCAGACCAAGGTAACAGTGAGCTGTCTCCAACACGCAAGATCTCATGAGAGAATCTTCCTTCACTGTAGCCAAATTTGGATTTATGATTCTCACTTGATCCTCAGACATTCCTTTCATTAAAGAACAGTGCTGAAAGCACACATACACTTTTCAGTCAGTGCACTGCAAGCTTGAAACTAAAGTGAAAAGGTTTTAAGAGCACTGCAATCCACTCAGAGCAATTTTAAAGTGTAAATTTCCATTGGCAAATGGACTCACACAAATCATTCTTTTTTTCTCACAAATTACTATTAGATATATCAAGGACAAAGTTGTCCTGTTTATTTATTTATTTCTAGCAATACTTGGGAAATTGGGTTGTAAAATAAAAATTTCATACTGCTGTTAAGATGAGGAATTATGGCCTACTTGGGATGCTTATTTAGCAGGATGTACCAATAATCACAAATGCAACCCCCATTACAGGTAACAGGAGTTGTGCACTTAATTCCCTATGCAGACTTGTGAAAACACGCTCCTGAATTTCTCTGTGCTCTGATGGGAACTGCAACAATACAAAAATCAGCCAACAACATAGATTGAGAAAGTAAAAAATGTTGCTGCTTTAACACAGCTAACTTTAAAAGCAGAGCTCTACAATGTGTAACAGAATGTGAGCTAAAACCTAAGTCTACCCCACGTAGGCACTGATCTTTATAAGGAGAAATATAATTTGCAAACTTCATACACAACATTTTCCTAGAGGCAGTACAACAGCTCCCATCTGGCCTAAGCACTCACGTGAAGCGAGCGCTTCAGTGCTGTCCACAGTTAAAATGTAAAATTCTGTAATTGGCCCAGCTGCCTTTTGCTATAGAAATTCTTCAAAATAACAACAGTTGGCTTTTAGACTTGTGATCACTGTAATCATGTGTTTCTTAGTGGAGTGGTGCGAAGAGAAATCAAAGTAAGAGCCAGAGCTGTTAACGCTTTCTGTTGGTTTTCCAACAAACACCTGCCAACTTAAGGTTTACCATCAAACCCTCTAGAATACAACCTTTTACAGCTGAAAAGGTTTAGAGCGAAAACTATCTGCAGTATCTTCATATTTGTGTATATGTACATTGCATTGCATTCATTAAGCATTCAACCCATCAAGTCACTGAGGCGCAGCGAGTTAGCATGTGCCACCTGAGTCACTGCAATGGTAAGCTTACGCTCAGGTATGCTGAATGCAAAGTGATTTGACCAGTTTAGCTTGTCCAGCACAAATCCAGCGTATCACACGCATATCCTGCACGCTGCAAAAATGCAGAAGGGCTGAACCCCTGCAATGCTCTCTGCCCAAGAGCTCTGTACCCACCCGGCCACGCTGAAAGACTGCCAGCACACGACTTATGTGGAGCAATACTGAAAGCACCATGAGAAGCATAAGCTCTTACCTCTCCCTGGAAACTCTTCAGTAATGGAGCTACCTGTTTGCGCAGGTCCTAGAAGACAGAAGCAAGATATTTCATCAGAAAAATTTGAAAGGACAAGTCATTGTCAAGTTTTCCTAACAGTATTTTCAGTTCTGAAATACTACTTAAATCCTGACCACATTTTATGGGAGCTTTGATTAAAATGAAAGTATACCCATAATTCACTTTGAACAAGTCTGCGTTTCCAGTTTGACATACACCTGTATCTGTTGCAAACAGTATTAATTAACAAAACTGTAGCAATGCTAGGTAAGCACTGAACGCCTTCATTCTCATAATTCAGCTGAAACACTAATGCGATTAGAAGTAAATGCCTCTATCTATCTCAACAGCAGCTACACCTCTGAACTTACGCCAAAGAAATTTTCACAAATGGAAGCTAGGCTTAAAGGAAGATGACTTTGGACCATCATTTCAACTGAGAATGTTGCCATTTTGTAAAAGGTCTATTTTATTTATTATTTGCTAAAAAGTGGTCTGACTTTAGCCATCAGAGAACTGGAGAGAGCCACACTGAAGAAGAATTCTCTGTTGGTTTCTGTAACTCAAAACTACTTCAGAACTACAATACACTTAGTGCTACAAAATTCATTAAAATACTGCCCATAGAATCACTCTAGAAGTTTATAGCATATATTTACTTAGCAACCAAGATAATTTAGGACAACAAAGGTGTATCTACCTTGCATAAAATTCTCAGTGGCTCCACTTTTAAGCTGGTACAGATCTAATTCACTTACAGATCCTCAGAATTCTCATTATGTGCATGCCTGAAGAATAAAATCCTGTAACTTTGCAGAGGACTTTGTATTATTCATGCAGAGCCAAGAAGCTGGACTCCTAATTTTTGCCGTGGTATTCCACTGACAAGGCACAAGCAACAACTTAATTTACAGCCAGAAGTAAAGCTGTAAGAGGTATAAAACAGTAACATGAGGCTGCATCATTTAGGAGGGCAGCACTGATTCGGGTTACCCAGGAAGAAGGTCGATTTCCCATCCTTGGAGATTTCCAAGGCACAGCTGACCAGACCTAGTGTGGGTGCTAAAGACCCATTTTTAGGGCCAGGTGAGATCTAGTCAGCCTCTGGACGTCCCCTCCAACCAAGAGTCCTATGACGCTCTGAGAATACTGCTCACAACTGGGACAGTCACAAACTGCTCAGGTAACCATGAAATCTTCCGAGCTTCCTACAGGCCACAGTCCCTTAGCTACCCTGAACCCTCATGCAAGAGGTCATAAAGAGGTCTTTGAAATATCTTCCCTATATAACAAGGGTCTGCTGAAGCCTTGGGCCTTTTGGAAAAGATGGTAACTGTAAAAAGTTGGGAAATTCTCTTTTCCAATGCATTTGCTTTACATCTAGAGTCATGCAACATATTGGACATTAAACCACTCACCAAAACACCCTTAGCCCTGGATTTTATCTGATTTTCCTGAAGGAAAAGTAGGCTTTTGAGAGAAGTGATTTTTGTCATTTAAATGACAAGTCATACAGAGAGTTGGAGTATCAGGAGTTCTCCCACTCCCTGAGAAATGGCTTAGGGGGCCAAACGCAAATGAAGCTATCAAAGACAAATGATCAACCAAATTTCACTTCTTACACAGTTATTGCACTAACATACACCTAACTCCTATCAAGTTAAGGATAATGTTGCAGCTTTATAAGCTCCCTCTTCGGCGCCAAACCAAACAACGCTTCTGTTCTTAGACCAGCTCAAGTCACCTAAATGTTTTCTGATATTTTCTGCTATCTGTTTTAGGACAGAAAAAGGGTAGATTCTGCCCTTGTATATCACAAACATTGACAAATTATGCCTCTACCGAAGCAAACTGGCAGGTTGAGCAGCTTTTCCCCACTCCCTGACTACTCTGGGAGACCAGAGGGCTTTGCACGTTTTATAACATGTTTTCTTTGTAACCTGACGATGATGACATTGAAGAAAGTAACAATAACCATTAATAGCAAAATGAATGCTCACATTCAGGGCCAAAATCTGGCATGGTAGGTTTTAACACACAGTGAAATTACAAACAGAGACATTAGATTTACAGTCAGGATACTGGCACCCTTTATAAAATCAGGAAAAATTATACCCATCCAAGCAAAGCAACATTTCTTGAAATAAAAATCTCGGCTGGTAGGAAATCATCGGTTTTAGGGCTTCTGTCCCTGGTATCGCCTCTGAATTTACTGGCTAGTTTGGCGCCAGCCAGCAAACTGATGTCAAAACTGAAAGCAGAAATACAGGAGATCTAATTCCAGATCAGCCCCAAATCTCTTGCTTGCACAGCTCTCGAGAGCAGGGCATTATTCCCACTGCCTAAGCACACAGCGTAAGCATCAGAAATCACCCCAGGTACACTGCAGATGACAAAACCCCGCAATGGCATTCAGTGAAATACAGCCTGGCCAGCTCTGGAGGCAGGAGAAGGTAAGCCCTGCTCCTCTCTGTGCGCCTGGCAAGCTCTAGCCAAGAGCCTGCTATTGAACTGCATCATCTGACATGTACTAACTTTTGAAAGACGGGATTTGCAGCACTTTTTATTTCATGATATAAACTATGTCAGGACTTTGCCTTCATATTAATCTTTAATAATAAAAGATGCTGTTGTTGGTTGCTTATAGCAGAGAAAAGAGGTACACGCGGGGGGGGGGGGGGGGGGGGGGGGAGGAATAGAAGGGGTGCCCCAAAGCCAAGGAAACAGTTGGTCAAGCTGTCAAAAAGGGAGAAAAGCTTTCAAGTACAAAATCTGATTCCCACACATCCTTCGTTTCACAAAATCAGGATGCTAAACACTCATCCTAGCAATCAAAACGTTACCAAGCAAAATTTGTGCCATAATGGGAAAACGTGTTGTGCTTGATTTAGACAGCAGCTTTTGTTGTTGGTAAAACTGTTTTTAAAACATTTCAGGATAGAGGAGAATGCGGCTCAAAGTGATTCAGTCCCACTGGCAAGCAATCGGTTATACCACAGTAATCAATCTGGGGCAAAGCTGGGACACGTTGATCATTAGAGCACACAGTTTAACAGGATAAAATACTTTGACAACTTGAAATCTTAGCAGTAACTTGAAATCTGTTGCAGCTGAACAACAGACACAGAGCATCCCACTTCATATAGTCTAAGAAAAGTAACTGCAAGGAATTTGCTCCAGTATTTTAAATGCAACCAACTATGCCATGCAGGTAAGTGGATAAATGGCAGACACCATAACAAAAAGCATAAACACCTTCTTCACACCATTTTTTGTTTTCTCTCCTCCTCCCCTGCCTTGGAAAGAGTTTATAGGTTACTTGTATAATTCCTTCCCTCAGCTAAACAGCATCAAAACTTTACACAGCTCACAACAAAAGGGAAGTAAAAATAAACAGACAGAAGTCAGGAATACATACGCTTCTAGTCACCAGCTAAAACTCTGCTGGTGAGATTTATTTTTGGCAGTTTGGAAAAATTCCTCATCAGACTTTGTCTCAAAATATTACACTAACATCAAATAGAATTTTACCTTCTTTGCACTAAACTGAACAGAAAGAAGGACGTTCAGTTCAGACCCGGGGGAATCTGTAATGTTGGTTAGCAAGGACACCATATGATTTATTATCTGTTTAAAGTGTAGTGGCCTTTACTGCCTGGGCTGTGATCAAAACAGGAAAAGCAACCAACTCCAGCACTCGCATACAGCTAGCAAATCATTGTGATCAAGCAGAACAGCTAAAAAGGGTACATGCAATCGAACATTAAAACAAATGATAATTTATCAACACAAATGCATTGAAATATTTGAGTACTCCTATACAATCACATTATTAGCCTATTTTTCCATGCCATCTAAACATGCGCCTTCTCTCTGTCTGGATGATTTATCAGGGTAGAGCAGTTTTCTGAAAAAGGCTCTATCACAGACAAACTCAGTATCTGAAGTAGGGACTATGAATTAGGATGCTGTATCATTATCTGAATCAAATCTGATAGCTGAAAGCTAATATAGCATTTTGCCTTTACAAGAGTATAAACAACGAGTTTATATTTTGATCAAGTAGCTACACAATGAAATCTGAACCCAAATAATTTAACTCCCTTTCCATTCTCATTAAAAAATAAATCTATGGAAAATAAACTGAGAATAAATCTGTAATAAAAACCTGGGCAAAAAAAATGCATCTTTCTGACAACTAAACTACATTATTTATCTATTGCTATCTTAATACACTGTGGACAGTACACAGGACATATCAATGGTCTACCAACACTGTATTTTTAATTTACTTGAGGTCTGAAGCTACACAACACCTTCTGATCTCCTCACAGACTGCTCCATCTCATTTACCTCCAAAATGCTTATCTCTCTAAATGTCACAACAAGAGCCCTATGGCCCTGGTTTGATAAAGTGGTCCAGCAAGGCTAAGCTTGGCCTACACACCTTTATCGTCCACAGAAGTATTGTGCTCTCATGAAATAAAACAAGACAAAAAACTGGGCAAATGTTCTATCGTATGCCTCCTGTGCCACATTTCCCATTATTTGTTCTATATATCGTCTCCTCGAGACACGCATTGGCTGGTGGATGTCACTATGTCTGGCAGAGAAATCATAATGAGAAGCAGCCCACTTGTATCAGCATCGGTGACATCATTAGTTCAGCTGTCACAACCTATTTTTGAGCTGCCTTATCACCAGAGAGATGCTACGGCTTTCCTGCCATCTCACCCTTTCGCATTTCCTCCCTTGTTAGCCCACACTTAATAAGGAACCAACAACTGGCCTGCGCTCAAAATTGGCAGAGCTGAATATCCCGACTCTAGATACTTTCTTATAAGAACTTACAAAAAGAAAAGAAAAAAAAAAAAAGAAAAAACCCAAGCCAGAACAAAACCCAACATATATTGACTGTGTGGGAAGGTATTTGTGAGCTCAATCAACATACAAAGAAGAAATAGCATGGCCTCAAGAGGAACTTTCATGTTAAAAACTGGCAGCCAGGTTTAAGCCCCTCTTTCAAGGGGCAGTGTGCTGGGATGACAGGTGTTGCTTTCTTGCAGTTGGGAGGATGTTTATCTGTGCGCCCTCACAGGCAGCTCCATACACTTTGTCCACACAGCTATTATCTCCATAATGTTGCTGAGCTTCTCTTTCATATAAATATTGCTGAAAGGGGGAGAGGTAAAAAGCAGCCAAGCATGAAGGATTTGGGAAGAATGCTGGCATCGACTTCCGAGGTGTGTTTGATTATTATATACTTCAAGGACACAACTTGTCACTGTGAAACACAGAAATCAGCAAGTTAACTATAATTAGTAGTAAGCAGTTCTGCTGGTTAATTAGAGAAAGCCAGCAAGCATATATGCTTCACCCTGCCGTGGGTAAACTGGTGAACAAGTGGGGATCACTCCATCAGATGCTCACCTACCGATATACAAGTTTTAAATATTGTTTCTTTGTACCCACAATTATGAAAAAAATCAAGAACATGCAATTTTTCCACCAGAGATCCTGGGCACATGTGATTGGAGGCGTACTAAGGGAAACATTTAAGTCTTTATGTTTAATTAGTTCCAGAAAGCTCCACTTTGCTTTGCTCTAAAAGATACAAAACTGAAATCCCAGACAGTTGTCCAAACAGGTATTACACCATAGCTTAGATGACTTATTTAATTCCTAAAATATAAGGCAAATTAAATCATATGAGCAAACAATTTGTTGCTCAATTTACACTACGATTTCATGAGATATAAACCCTCTTATTGCTTAAGGCTGCTAAAGTATTTACTTGAAATCTGATCATTAAAGAATGAATCATGATGTTATCAATTTTCTATGATTATTTTAGTTATTTTAATACACTAATATGCCAGTATTTTCTCTGTACAAAAAAAAATCTTTTTAAGTTACATTTATAGATATGTTTCAACCTAGCACAATGATAAATAAAAAATCTTGATTTACAGTAGCAAAACGTACACCACAGTACTTTCTGAAATATTTCAGCTCACAGATCTTGTGCAAATTCCATTAGCTTTAATTATTTATTAGCAGTAGATTTAGATTACTGTTCTTGACCTATTTTTCAGTGTGTGGACCCACCCAGCAAGAAGTGAAAAAATATTCCATTTGAGAAAGGCTGATTTAGTGAGAGCAGACTTTAGCTTAAAGTAGAATATTAAGCAAAAACACATGCATTGTAATTCAGGGGGAGAAGCTTGCACTTCAGAAAGGTTACGAAGCGGGGCATAACCAGCCTACAGAATAAACACTAAAAGAGATTCCTTGAAAAAAGATGGAATTTTTGCTTTTTAACCACCTCAGACCATTTTTCAAAACTGCAGCCAGAAGACAATCCCAGAAGGAAGCAAGCCTCAAGAGTGGACATACAGAGAAGATTCAGGACTTTCTTTGTGGAAATGCCCTCGTTTTTACCAAACTCTGTAGACCATATGGGTCCTAACAAGCCATGGGGAAGCGGGGCTAGAGCGAGCGAGCATTTTGGGGGCCACTCCTGTCGTCCCTTTCAGTGGCGAGGAGGCAAACCGTGCTCTTCCCAGGCACGAGGAAAATGGAGCATCTGTGAAGGTGCCTCCTCACCACCCTGCCTTGGGTCTGTGACTGGCACTTTACTTTCAATGGAACTACTCACTTACGCGAGTCTTAATGGAATCCTCTTATAGCTTCTTCCA
This sequence comes from Pluvialis apricaria, assembly GCA_017639485.1. NCBI lineage: Eukaryota > Metazoa > Chordata > Aves > Charadriiformes > Charadriidae > Pluvialis > Pluvialis apricaria. The sequence continues at coordinate 8,334,672 of CM030024.1, forward strand.
AGTTAAAATAAACAAAAAGCTAACAAGTTTACTCTGTGCCTGTGCAGCAATGTATAAACAGACTGGTTACCTTCACAACTGTTTAAAAAAATCAACTGTGCGAAAGAAGAACTGTTGCACCCATATATATGTATGTATATACACACACATACTTATATACAATAGAAAAAGAATTTTTTAACTAACTTTACAAATTAATTTCATCAACTATGCTTTTTAGAATCACGTTAAAACCTTGCCGTCATTTATAAAACAGCAAGTTAACGTTGGCTAGAAAAGACACTGAACAGAAACAATTCAGAAAGTAAAAAACTAAAGTTGCTAGGAAACAAAAAAAATTAATTCAAACAAAAATGATTCAGGTAGAGCTTTGGAAAGGAGCTAATTCTAATGTAGTGAAAGCCTGGTCACTAAAATTCCAGTAGGAGAAAAAAAAAAAAACCCACGATGATTTATTTAACAGCTCACCAATACATGCAGAAAATCAAGCATCATTTTTAACAAACATATTAATTTAAAAGGCTACATACTGGCTAATGGCCCCATGGAGATTTTTCCTCCTGCTAACAGTTTGTCCTGCTTTCTTGTTAAGCCCTGTAGTCCCTGCCGAAGGCTGCAGGCAACACCAAACATGCCATGACAGACCCTTGTCATGGGAAAAACCACATGTCTGTATCATCCCAGGTCAGGAGAACTACTTATTTATGTAATGAAAAACCATTTGATTAGCCAAATAAATATTTCAGATCTTTGAAGTGCACTGTTCTTGCCAGCGGGATAACCACGTGTCAGCGAAACCCTGGAATCGCCGTTCCTAGGGCTTAGGCGAGTACGTCTGCATATAGAAAAGATAATTACTTGGTACCAAGCTTTGTTAAGTACCTGCAGATTTTATTAGATGAGTACATCTATGCAATAAAACTGAAAGCAAACTGACTGCTTAGTTGTACATCCCAATAAACAGCCTCACCCACATTTATCAAGTTTTAACCAGAACCGCTCTGTCCCTCCAAGAACTCCTTGTTGTTCCACAAGCTCTCTGCCCCTCCAATTGAGGTTTCTAGTGAAAAAGGATCCTTAACACTTCCCCCAAATCACATCCTGCAGGATCTCTCTCTCCATCCACTACAGCGCTCTCATTTTCCACTTTGAAAGTCCACAGAAAAAGAGTTCACAATGCTTCCCTGATTATTCAGAATTACAGCCTGCAGAACAGAGTTTTCTCTTCAGTGTAAAATGGAGAACTTCTGAAAAAAGGTAATTACCATGAGTCTTAAAAAATTAACGTGTCTAATGAGAAGCTAATGACATAGGCCATGACTCCGCAGAAAATGCATCTAAGTACTGTGGTCCAATTAACACCACCAGTTCAAACAGAGACTAATGCTTCACATGGTGGATTTAAAACGAAGAATATTTAATGTGAAACCATAATTGCACCTGTAATTTTCCATATTCCCTCCACACAAGCAGAGCTGTGTCTGAATCAACGTGTACCCTACTTCAGCACTCGGTCTCGCCTTCGTGGATGATGAAATCGGAAACCTGGGTGCCGCCTGGCAGCACTGCGCTCATGAGATCTGGATTTCTCCTCAGTCTCAAGGAAAAGATGGGTAGGACCATTTGGAAATCGTTAATTTCAAGGTACAGCTTTATTTAGAAAAAGTGAGAGTACTAAAAAACATTCATGTTTTAAAATCTGTTATTGGTCTCATGGAAAGATTTCCAAAATACAAGCATCTTGCTTTAAAGTCAGGTTAAGAATAATAATTCTTTGTTAAATATAATAGTAAGGAACCAAGCTTCATCCTCACAGATCCTCACAGACTGTACGTAAATTGGGGGGGGGGGGGAGCAGTCTGTGCACTGCCGAGACATCAGATATTGCAAAATTGTTTTCCCTTTTCTTTTAAACACAGGTTAAAAATATAGGTGTGAACAGACCATGCATTAATCATACTCTGACGTACCTGCATGTAAGAACACAGGTGTATTTACTGATTTATATCATTATAGCCAGTCTTTTTCTGTGATTCCAATGCAAGAAAATCCAAGACTAAACAATCCTCTAATAATCTTTTTAGAAGATTTGCTTGCTTAATCTCAATCGTGACCGTTCAGTTTTATTCAAAAGCCAGTTGCTCCTACAGAAAACAAGTTGTTTCACAAGGGTCAGAGCCAAAAGCCTGCTGTCCTGCAAATCCACATCCTACATCTGCTAAAACTCCCGCGACCGTCATCTTTGCTATCTTTATGTTCTTCGCAACCTCTTCTACGCAGGGCGTCACTGGCTAGTAGCCTGCTGCAGCTCACAGGTTACTATGCCTTTAGCAGGCATCGCCCTTTGAACGCAGCTAAAGTGCTAACTTCAGATTCCTACAAAGATGAGAAATTTGAAGAAAAATAAACCCTGACAACCTCAAAAACATCGGGATACAGACCCAAAGGGTTTACTACATCTAATTTAGCATACCTGGTAAAAACACCTCAAAATTAATATAACTGTCATCCTCCTGACCTAAATAAAAAAAACACAGCACAGATCTTTTCATGTTGCTTCAGTAAGTGAAGCAATTCAGAGAAAACAAACTTTTGCTGCCTTTATGCTTCCTGGCAAAATTCCCACTGAAACACGCTCAGGCCTATAATGCATATGCTTTGGTAGCACACAGTAGATATAAATGAATCATCAAGATGAAAGAAAGCAAAATCTCACTACAGACTTATTCAATACATTTACTGTTTGTTAGTTGAACTTAAGAAATAAAAAACCCACATAAAGCGCTTCTGAGCAGCAGCATCTTCTCACAACTGTAATATATAGTCTCAGCTGGGACTAATTCCCAAATTCATGTGCTGAACTATGAACCGTTCCAGTATGGGGGGGGAAGAGATAAAAAGAGCAGGAAAAGAAACGCAGAGGATCGAAGATTAAAAAAGGAGACAGAAAGACAGACCAAGCGCACAGTCTGTTGTTCCTGCGCACTTTTTTTTCCATCGTTGAAGGCATGCGAGCCTAGCACTGAATCACAATGAACTCAATAGCAGATTAAAATGAGACATACTTGTATAATAATAAATCAACAGAATTAATACAAGCTTATCTTCTGCTAACTTAGAAGGGGGAGGTGACAAATTGCACTTAAGGAAAAATAGTTTTACTGTTGCTAGCACAAGCTGAGCGTCTATAGGAAACTGCTAAATTTAGAAAGCCAGCTTTTGATGATAGCAACGGAAATTAATTCAAGTTTTTGTGTGTGTGCTGGTTGTTTTTTTTTTTTTTTTTTAAAGAGCTCCAGAATGTTACTCATCTTCTTGAAACTCTTACCAAAAGTAGAGAATTCATAATGCACTATCCTCCCTGCCTACTCCCTCCCACTCTTCCCCCTTAAAAAGGCAGAATTGCTCCTTTGGGCTACAGCAATTTAGGAACTTAATGCAGTTTAACAAATTCCCTATCTCTTGGCTGGAGCTGTTTGGCTCTGACAGATGAATCAGAGAAGTCCATAAACGTCTGGAGGATTTGTGCAGACTTTTTCTTGTATGACTATATATGGCAACTACAGATCAAGTTATCTACAATCATTTTAACCTAACCTTCAAACTTTTTACCTTATTCCTATCTTTGTGGCGAACTTCCTTGATCTGAAATACTGCTAAATTAGACATAAACTGTCAACTACTTTTCTCAAAAGCATTTTCCCAGTCTTTACAAGAAGACAAAAATACTTGAATTAAGATACGCTGAAGTAAAAATTAACTTTTGTTAACAACTTCTGCTTCCCAGAAACAAATTTTATATATGAGTGAACCAGAACGAGATGGTGTGAAGCTCACATTTTCATTTACGCTATTGTACTGTTATCGAAGACATGCACCTCACCAGACAGCAGATGTTTTCCATTACTGCTTACCTGAAATATCAATTAACACCAAGTGTCATGAGAAGTCTAGCACAAACTGGTAAAAGAAGTGAAATTTGCACTCAAAAAAAAGAGGGGAGGTCAAAACTCACTGACTGATGTACGCAGGGACTTACAAAGGAATTCCAACAATGCCTGCAACACCCTTTAATCCAGAAAAATAGTCTATTTTAACTTCTTGCAATCACCATCTTTTTTACAAGGTGCTTAAACAAATACATCAAGAACAACAGTATGAGATACAATATTGAAGGCTTCTTTTAGCTGGGTCAAAAAACCCTGTGTGTGCCTCTAAAGCAAAGGGTACACCAAATTCAGGTGACTTTTTTAAGCTAAATATTCCTCACACACCTCAAAATGGACATCAAGTGCCACTGGGGGCTCAAAATGGATAAGATTACAGCTCCTTAAACCCAGGAGTGAAACCTGGGTAAACAAACTTGAAATACTGAAAGTAAATATTGAGTTTTGTATGCACAAGGGAGTAATAGGAGAGTATGACAGACAGAGGAGACAGTTCCATCTAGAAAAGCTCAAGTGAGGAGCCATGTGAAGAAACATTTATTTAGAAACATCTTTACTGAACAATTTTCTTTGGAGTCTGTAATAAAGAAAATACATACGCACAAAAATATTTTCAGGAAAAAAATTCACCACTAACCTCCAAAAAGGCAAACCAACAGACAACACTGTCAAAGTGCAACAGCAGAATAGTCAGTGAGAAACTGAACAAAAAACCCTGACAGTTTTGGGGACATTTCCACAAAAGGACAGAGCTGGTATCCACAGCTCTCTGCTCTCCCAGCATTTGCATAAGGAAATAATATCACAAATGACAGCTTAGCTTATAGGCACAGTTGTTATTTACCGTACTTGCTTCAATTCCTCTCTCTATATATATTATATTATCATATTTGATTGCTAAGATTGTACAACATTTAAAACCCAGAAGGTGTTTCTCAAGGAAGGATCTGGTCCTGAGTGAGGAGATGGCATCCTCTCCCAGAGATTCAAGATACTATTATTGTTTTATTTTACAATACCTAGTAATCTATTGAGTCCCTGACTGCGAAGGTCACAGGAATGCAACAGTGCAGTGATGAAAAAAAAAAAAAAAAAGGCCAAACAACCCCCAAACTTCGGGGTTTTAGTGGTGTTTGTAGGTCTGCTGACCCCAGTGAAGACTGCTCGCAGGGCCTCCACAGAAAAGTTAAAACACTCCTACCAAGCTGTTAAACTCTGTGATGTTTCTTGCACATTTTCAGTACCTTACAAATTTTGCTGAAAGTTCTGAAATTCTCCTACTTCACCTCTGGCTGGCTTACAACTGCCTGAAAAATCATTAGTAAGAAATAATCGTGATGCATAGCCCCCTTCTAAAATACCACCAGGGCTCTCTTTTAAACGTTATTTAAAGCAAGGATCCACAGCCAGCCTCTTCCTGTGCAAGATCCATAGAACAGTTAATTGCCCTAACGACCATGAGCCGCTTTGAAACCTCAGCAGATGACGAACAGCCACTGGCCTGTCACTAAAAACCCTGGGCCAGATTCACAGCGGATTGAGAGCTGAAAAGGTTTTGGGAAACAGAAATCACAAAAGTTAAAGCTACTGTTCAGAGGAGATTATATCTCACCCAGCTGCTTATTGACACCGTGCAGTTAAAATATGTTATTTTAAATTTCTAAAGGAACACTGTATTTGGAAATGCAATATTTGAATAAGCACTCTTAAAACACAAAGCATATCAAGTTTTCCCAACTGATTACAACCTTATAAACTCTGCCATTTCTGAACCACTGATCTCTTTCTCAGCTAGGGCAGGACAAACGCTGAAGACCATCCTTTGGGGGAGGGGGGGGGGGGAAGGCAAATCGAGCAAGTGACATCATAGACTCTCAGTCAGTAATGATTAAAGAACTTATCTGACTTTACAATTTCTACTCATTGGATCCTGACCATCCAAGCTTATAAACAGATGTAATAGTTCATTTTTTTAAATTGATATCGAATTTTCATCTTATTAAGACTTAAGAAAAATGTATGTTTCGGTATATTTTCCCTCACTTTAAAAGAAGGCTTCCTGATAACCGAACAAAGCTGTATTTTTGTAGGTTACCTACTCATCCAGAGTGGACTCTCTTCCTAATAGAAAATGGAAGACAGACACTGGACAACCCACAGAAGGGGCTGGGGGTGGTCAAGCCTTTTGTAAACCACCTGCACATGCAAAGATGGGAAAATTAAATTGACGTCATGTTAGAATTAACTGAGAGGACAGTAATTTTTCTGAGAACGCCGGGGACGGGAGCCCTGGCCTTGAACTGCTGGGGCTCTCCTTCCCGCCATGCCGGTCTCGGGTCAGTCACGGGCTGTGAGCTCCTGGCCGGGCCCTTCCCACCCCGGGCATGGCAATGGCCGTCCAGCTTGCTTTGGGAGCTCCTCTTGCCACTCTGTCACTGCCCATCTTTCAGGCTCTTACAACTTTTACATAAATCGGAATAACCATCTTTGATTCTTTGCCGCGCACGTGGCAGTGGCACAGGATCGCTCTCCAGGCCCAGTGCCGTCCGGCGCCATTACCTCACCTCAGGTACGCAGTCAGCCGGAGACAGAGCTCGGAGCGCGCCCTGCTCTGACACGTTCTTCGTAACAGACGTGTGTAAAACGTCTTCACCACATCACATGTAAGTAGACAGTGAGAAACAGTCAGCTGACTTCCAAATTAGAGAACGGTGCTATTTTATTTTAATGCTATTAACACAGTGACATTTCATCACTGTGGAGATGTAACTGCAAGTTAGAATAGTGAGTCCCATCTGGGAAAAGAAATAAACTACTTTGCACTATTATAACTGCACCCATATTCTTGCATATAGTAGACCAGTAAACAACCAAAAACCCACATCCCCTCCCACCGCTAACCGACATTTATTTCCACACAACTTTCGAGTGTAAACCAGCCTCAGGCTTTTGTGACTGTCTGAAAGAACAGGCGACCACCTCCACCCCAGGGCTCTCGCCCCTCCTCAGAAGCCCCCTCAGACCCAGCCACCTCGAGAAGCTTCTCTGCTCCACCATGTCGGGCTGAAGTTACCACCTCAGTGGCTGGAAGGGGTCGTTCAGCGTTTGAATGGCCCATCGGATCTGAGGACTGAGATCATTCGGATTCATCAAAGCAGACAAGGGCATCTGATTTGCGTTATTTTTGACGCTGCTCTCAGAGTTGTAAGAATGGGGAAATGTTTCATTGCTATTATCAGATAATGGAAGCATAAACAACTGTTAGCTCCTATTGGAAGAGAAAATATATAATTCAGTTATATTCTGTGTGGTTTTTTTAATAGTGCAGAACGTAGGGAAAGAACTGCATGACATAAACTCTTTGTTGGTCAAGTTCTAGATGCACTGGAGGCAAGTGAGACAACTCCACAGACTGGCCCTCTGGACTGCAATCTGCCTTTTTCCAACCACGTCAGACCTAGATCCCTAAGGTTTATGGCTCTTCTTCCTTCTCGTCTGCCCGATGAACTCCCCGTGCTGTGCAGCAGGCACCGCTTACTCCCTGCAGCCACCAGCTCACCTTCTGACGCGCTCCCTGCCAGCCTCCCAGCCGGAGCTGCAATTTCTCAGGCAAGCTTGGCAACTCACCACAACCTTTCTGTTCCCTACCCCCCCCAAATCCTCTCATGTTAAGCACCCTCCTTTTGACCACAAGTTCACTTTTTGGATAAGTAAGCCATTAGTGTGATCCAAACCAGCCAGGGTTATTCCCCCATAAACAACTTGTCCAGTATTTCCTCAAGGACTTTGCTCTCTTCCATTTTTCTGCTCAATTTTTTTGACAGCTCTAACTGGCACTCTGGAGCGTTACCCATTAAAAACCAACACAATGAAGTGTGTAATATGTTTGTAAAACATAAATATTTGCCAGACTGTCATACAGAAACACTTCATTATCTTTTCCATAACTGGGTAAAACAAAAACTTAGGTTGCAACAGCATGAAACACTCCTGAAAGTGTGAAAATTTTTGCTCATTTTCATGTGAACTCGAGTATTACAATATAAATCATACTGTTTACATTAACTAATCAGGACAATTTCAGTTTATGCAAGTAGGAAGCTAGAATTATTAACAACTTTTTCTGAACTAGGTCTGTTAACTAATAGCTTTTTTGCCTCTTATCAGCTGCACAAACAACAATGGATTTTAAATCAACTAAGTGACCTGTGAACTTCTCCTAAATGGGGGGCATATAATTTAAGACAGACAAGAAAGTTTCACAGGAGTCAACAGGGCTCCTCGCAAGGGGCACATGTGGAGAGAGTTAAAGCTTCAAACCACTATTTTTTTCCCCCTACTCAAGTGTCAGCTGTGATAAGCCAAAATTAACAACCCTACACTGTACCACTTCAAATGAAGAGGAAAGAAAATTCTTCTTGCTATTCTAGGTATTTTAAGTTGCATATGAGCATGGTAGCTAAATATAGACAGCGACAACAAGAGACAGCATTGTCCCTGTGGGCACATTGAATATTATCTCAGAATTCCCATCTTCCTGGGCTGAGCCTCAGTTTTATTATTTTTCTTACTTAGCAAAGTGTGTATTAACTCCTACTTTGTTTTAGATGGATCAGTTTAACAAAAAGTGGTGTTGGTATTTAAAAAAAAAAAAAAAAAAAAAAAAATCCTGATTCTGCAAAAGGACCAGAAAGATTTCCAGTACTTTTCCCAGCTCTGTGTTACTGTCCAGTGCACAGACAGCAGATGCCTTCTGCTTTCTGAATGGACTGTCAAGCTGTTTTTAAAATGAGGAGGGCATCAATATGGAGTTTTTACAGCTTACTAAACCAGAAAGCTAAGTTAGTATTTTTAAATGTAAAAGTGTCTTTTTCTCCAGGAATCATGCACTTCACTTTCATGTTTCAATCAGAAGTGTAACAAATAAAATCAATAATTACTATTTTCAAAACACTTCCTAGGAGCACAACTACATTATTTGGAATCCAGCAGACTCATATGAGCCTTTAACACTGAACACGGCCAGACTTTCAAATGACATGGCTCCTCCTGACTTCTGAAGTATTTAAATACCGTTGAGTGAAGCGTACATTTTCGCTTAATGTACCTAATGCACTTAGAACATTGACAACACTTCATTTTTAAGCCGGCTTCTATATAAAGTTTAATTTTTAAAGCCATCTATAAATTATCAATGACATCTGTTCTGAAAAATGTCAATTCGTATCCTTAGGTTGGCAGAATCCATCTATTTTGTGTAACATCCTCTTCATATTCAAGCAATTTTAAAGCCCTACTGACGTACGGTTTTCAAGTGAGATGTTGCTCTTCTAGGATTTCATTATTTAGACAAGTCCCATTCTAATGTAATGACAACAGTAAGTAAACACAACTATTTCTGGACTATATCCCATGGCTCTAAGCACAAACGATGAAATGCTTAGATAAGTGATAGGCCCAGATACTCCATAAATATCATTGTGTATGGCACCCCTTCCAAGTCATACAAACTGATAGCGTATGATGTCAAGAGTAAGCAGCAGCTGGAGATACCATCTTGTACAAGCCACTTAATCTTTTGATCAATGAAGTACAGTGGCACTCATCATCACTAATATTGCAACTCTGATGATCATTTATTGTGACAATATACAAGCACGGGGTTGTCACCACATATCCATTCCATCAGCCAAAATCTGATTTTGGTCATTCTGTTCTGTTTATCTAATTTTACGGTACAGTCACAATTTAGCACGTCATTCTTTAATTTCTTCAGCTGTTGTGCACTAACACTGTGGCTTGTTAAAATGCAGCTAGGATTGCTCATGATACCCTTATGATGTTACAAAATGATGAATAAAATAATTTTCAAACGTCCACAGTAATCTTCCAAACCCTGTACAATACACACTATTTTCACTTTTTAAAGACTACACAGCTTTAAAACATCTCGTCTTTGCCTTCAAGTCACCCAGGGCTCTTTTTGCCTCTTTTCATTCTCTAACCAGTAAGTTACTGAGCTCACATCTGTACAGAGGCATCCTCTAAATTCAAAGCTAGGTTTCAAGAAAGTTTAATCTTGAAGCAACAATTGCAACGAGTGCTCTGGTTCTATATGAACATATCATAAACTGTCACCAAGTCTTCTTACACAATTTGTCATACAGCAGCAAAACTGACACCGCCTGCCTCAGATTCTGTAATTGTGGAGCACTGTCTACTGGATGCTGAAATCCTGCTTTCTGGTCATGGCAAGCATAAATCAAAGAAAAAAAAATCTGCTCTGTTAAATCTATTTGCTCTGGGAGAACAGGGATTTATCATCCTCTAAAACAAGTGGTCAATAAGATTCAGAAGTGCTTAGTACAGATCTTGATGAATCGGGATGCCACAGGTGATGCTGTAATTGTATTTGAAAGGAATCCACAAACAGAAAGGTGAATGCTCTATTTATTTCCCTGTATAGACAGGCTGTGGATTAAATGCATCACAAACATAGTAGGATTTTCCTTCTGCATCCCCTCAGGGACAATCCTTAAACAGATTGTCCCAAGAGGCAAAATCAGTAAGACAGCAGATAGGGCTGCTTTAACAAGTACATCTAAAATGGGTATTTCTTATACAGCCATCACAGAAGGTATGGCTTCTAGTAGTTTTTGAACACTGCACAAACCTTGAGCAAGTGAAAATACACTGCAACAGCCAGGAGCAGCGGCAAGATCGGGTCAAGCCAAGGGGCCCTGCAGGGAACCCACCGAGTCTGAATTCACTGGAGAATACCATGTAATGACTCACGAACGGCTGGGGCATAATCCCTGCCTCAAAATCACATGATGAGCCCCAACACAAAAGGGAGCTTGGTTTCTCACCTAGGACAAGAATTTGGTCCCAAAGGGCAGAAAGGAGGCTTAAATAGCGCAACCATGTAATCTATAAGGAAACAAATGTAGGTATATAGCAACAATAACTTTGGGAGTTATTCAATTAACCACAAACTGATCTCTTTTTCCCTGTTTTTGAACGGAGGAATCTGGTTCTGCTGCTTTACGTGTTTGAATTTTGTTCCAGCAACCTAAACATTGTGTGGAATCAATGTCCTTCCAACGTCCAGTTTCAGTGCAGTGCACAAAATACTTCCAAAATGATAAAAACGCCTATCTTCCATGGCTTTCGGCCAGCTAGAATCTGAACTTGGATGGCAAATCTGCATCTGGTTTCACTTTTCAATAACAAAACAAAAATCACAGGCATCATTCATTATCTACAAGGTCCAACACGAAGGCTTTCAAATCCAGTTTAAGAACTAATTAAATGCTTATTTAAAACTGAACTGAATGTAAATACTAAACTGAAACTGAACTGATTAACTTGCAACATATTGTGCCTGATTATCTTTCTGAAGAATGAGCTTTTGGCACTCGGACGTTTGAGCTGGAGGATCAATTTCCTGTTCGCATCAAGACTGCTAAGGAAATCTTCCACACATTTGATTCAACTTATGTTTAAAGTGTCTGCTTAGCCTTGGACACAGGACTAGACAAAGATAATGTTTTCGACTGGGTAAGATAATGTTTTGAATTCAGGGGCTAAACTGTATCAGTTTTGCCATTAGACTCCAGGCCAAAATTCAAGGATGCTCAAGGCAGTCTGGCCAAGCTGTGGATATTCAGACCTCTCCCTTTCAGCCGAGGACTTAGACACTACAGAAACTCTTCATACGACTTCTATAATGCCTCATTTTGGTTTAAATTTTCTTAACACACAGCAACACGCACTTGCTCATCTTCTGCATTTGATATAGCTAAGGAGGGAAACGAGATTCATAAGCTATAGCCTTCATTCAGTTCCAAAATATTATCCTAGTAGCTAAAAAAAAAAAGGCGATTTGCTCCTACTATTGTTCCCTTTGATGGTTTCTGATTACAGCCAGCCTTTCTTGCCTCTTTGAAGTTACGAATTCCGTTTTTTAAGTCATGTAACAATCTTTATATGTTGTTTATTTCTGTACTTCTTTCACTCAAAGGTATAAAGCACATTCCTAAATTTTACACACGTGTATTACAGCAAACACAAACAAAAATCCAGACAAGACTCAAGCTGCCTCCACGCTGGCCTCTGCCCCAGCGAGGATGCAGTCTTGTAACAGGCAGGATATAAGAGAACAGAGAAATGTAGTCTGAGGGAGAGGTACTAAACCGAGTAGCATTCAAAGAGAAAACAGGAGACTCTGCTGCTGCTTACAAGAGCAAGGAGACATTTTTACGCAGCATACTTCACTAGGAACATCACAGGATTAAAAAAAAAAAGAAAAAAGAAAAAAAGGAGTCCACTGTTTGCAGTTCAATATATATCCAATTTCAGTTTATGACAGAAGAGGCAGCACAACCAAAATTAAAAGCATTCCTAACAGAGACTGTTGCTCTTTTATTGTGATTGCTACAAGTCACATTAGTATAAATTTGTGAAGTGTTTTAACGCATTTTCATTTGAGCTTAATTAATTCTCATAGAAGTTTGAGCTTAATTAATTTTCACAGAAGTTTGAGCTTAATTAATTTTCATAGAAGTTTGACAATTTCCTCATTTGTTGTTGAAATCACAACATGAGTTTTCCATATGCAAGGCAAATATAATAATATCAGCTCACAAAGTCATTTTTGGACTTGTTTTTGTATTTCACAACCAAAAATACTTCCAATGTAAACTGTTAACTGAAGCTCTGACAAGTTTTATTATAAATATTCCTAGCTTTAAAGAGAAATTTGAATAAATTCACTTAGTGTATGTTCAAGACACAGTTTAGGTCTGACAGCTTCAGATTATGCCTCATTTATATGGAGCAGTGATCAAACTCGTTAATATGTGAAAGAACTAAAGGAGCAGAGGATTGTGAATCAAATAGCATGAGCAAAGTTGTCTACTAACATGAATAGCTTATGAGGATTTACGTAAGGTGATAGTTTTCATGGTCCCTTGTGCCAAGGTTTCTAAAATAGATGAATAAACAGGGAGTAGCTTTGAGCAGCGCTTCTTACAAGAGGCTGAGGTTGTGTCATTAGCAGTCGCTGCAAAGCCAGCGAGGCGTACAGCGCTGATATCGTCACCACGACTGCAATTCGCTCTGTACGCAGAGCTCCACTGCATTAAGTCAAGGAGGAAGCATTTAATCTGCCCATAATTCATCCCATATGTTAAAAGCGATACGGCCCTTTCTACTCAGTCAAGGTGAGCGATTTGACAAGACAGGTAAGCTGTTCAAAACTTTTCTCCTTTTGGTTTTCATGCTGCCAAATGTTTGCAGTGCAAGTGCAACGGCTCAGTAATTTAAGAACCCTTCTTGCAGAGGAAAATCAAATCTCACTGTGAAGCAGAGTCTCCTTAAGATTCATTTAATCTTCTGATAACGCAAGCTGTGCACACACAATCACTGAAGATCATAATCTGCTATATGTAACACTAAGTCTATTATTATTCCATTTATTAAAAAGTACTATAATAATGTTTTGTGCATACATGTACTAAAAAGACAAGTGGATTAGGAGGTGGAAATTCAGGGTGCTTCTTTCTCACAACGTATGGCTGCCTAATACCTCCAATTTATTATGTACAAACGTGCGGCTTAGCATGTTTTGCTCAGTCTCCCCTGTATGAGAGCTCTGCCAACAGCAGTTTCTCCAGCAAGAGCCGGAGGCCCCCACACCTCAGACTTCTGGGGGAAGGAAGTAAATAAATCATCAACAGATGTAACTATTAGGAAAAAAAGGAGTGCTGATTTATTTGGCATAAACTCTTATGTTTTTGAAATAAAAATAGCTGGTTACTGCTGTCCAACACATGCCACAAATGACTTAAAGTGACCAAATTTAATCTTTAAGAGATACGGAGTTGTTTTGAACCAGAAGACAGAGGATTAAGAAATCTCTTATCAATATCCTCCATTCAACCAGTTCTTAAGAGCTGACACACCCATCACTGTACAAGCCACAAGGAAGCACTAACTTGAAATGTTACTGTTCATCCACAGACCTACAAAACCATTATATGAATCAAAGAAAACAAACACTACTAGGAACACTGTATTTCTGTTTGCAATTTTCTATTCACACGCACTGCTTGGGGCAGCTGCCAGGAGAGAAGCTGGACCTACTGCACACGTGCTGCACACAGTTTGAGAGCATGGAATGAGCCTCGCCTGCGAAAGAGCCCATCCGAGACTCCTCTTCACGCTAAAACTGCTATGCAGCACATATACAAGACTCCCGTCAGGGTCAAAACATTTTAGGCTCACGGTGCATGCGCTGTCAAGTTGATGCACACATGCGCAGTCGGGCTTTGCCTGGGATTTCCTGTTCAGAGCAGGGCACCAGGCAGTCAGAAATCCTGGGCAGACAGCCAATCATCTCAAATTTTGCTTGGACAAAATTTCCAGGCCAAAAGGAGCAAGAAAGAAAATAAAAAACCTCAGGGAAAAAAAAAAAAGACGAAAAAAATAATAAGAAAAAAAAAGTAGTGGGAGAGCATGGTTGGAGAACATCAGACTTATTTTAGCCCTTCACATTAGTGAAAATATCTCTTTAATTTTTCATGTAATGTACGTGAATTTCAAGGAATCAAACCTGTAGTTAAAGACAATACACACACAAGTGCAGGTTACTTTTGTTTGCCTGCAGGTACAGATCTCCTGATCCTCCCTCTACCTTCTCTCCCGTTTTTCCCTCATCTGGAAGCTGAGCCTAGCTGCATTAGCGCAATATTCCTCAGGGCAAGAGCTAGTAAATAAAGTTTATTAATGTTCCTCAGCACCAATTTCAAAATGCTACAGGCTCTCGCTCACCTGCGGGCTGATCCCACTTCTAGGGCTGCTTATGTAAAAAAACTTCACCCAAACATTCTTTTGTACTAGAAAATTAATGACAACCATGTCTTGTATTTTTTAATCAAGTGATCCTTAGAAACTACTGACAAAAAGACCACTTCTAAATTCTCCTGACTGTAACTTTCTCGTTACACAACCTTTATAAACCTGGTCCCAGCAAGGTCTCTTAAATTATAACCCACACTACAGTTACTCCAGGTAGGATTTCTGTTGAATTTTCCTGCTTAAGCTCCATATTGCAAACTGCTAGAAACTGGTTCCAGGTAACTTATTAAACAACATAGTTGATAGATGTGAAATGGCTTTCCCAACCATCTTAACCTTTTCTGACCTTTGCTGTCCTTGTCAAGGGCCATACTCAGCTCCAGCGCTGGACTCCGGGTGTTCTTAGTGCTTTATTGCTGTTAGCAATAAGTGCAGAGCCAGACAAATTGCAGTAATGTGCCATTTCCTGACATTAACCCAAAAGGGGAAAACAGTAAAGGGCAGGATTCCTGATGCATTTCTTCACTATTTTGAATACAAGCCATTAGCAGAACAACCAGAAAAATTAGGGTAAGTAACACTTAACCAACACAGAGTTGGTTAACATGGTATTTCATTCCAGTAACTTCATTGCTTTACAAAAATTATGGTTTACTACTGGTTTACAATCAAGGTACGCAAAAACCATGTTCAGGTCCAAATCTTGTAGGATGTATGAAAGTCTTAGGACACTCAGGTTTAGTAAGCAGTGAGCTGACAAGCAGAAAAGGATTTTGAAAGCAGTTTCATCAATTCTTAGAATAAGAGTTCTTTTGAAAATTAGTACTAAAAATTTAATCCTGTGATCTAAGTCATTCAACTTTGGACAATTAATGTCTCTTACGCAATAGCGGCTGTTTTCAAGTTGAAGCCTGTGTATTTTAAATGCATGTCGATAACATGATTTATCATAGAAATATTTATGGAAGGCAAAATACCCGTTTTGCCAGTAGCAGCAGAAGTCCAGAGCAGCACTTTGGAGTCCAACTACAGTGTCACACACACAAGCTGTGGAGGAGCACAGACCTGGTCATGATCCCTCCCTTTGCTTGTACCTTTTCACCCCTCTGTTTTCTTCTTCTTTCTGCTTTTAAATGGAGCTTAAAGTGACTCTTAATCCAAATATTACATGTAAATCTTAGTAGAGACCATTTAAAAGTGATAATTACTACCATTTCCCAAGATAATTAGCTTATAAAAAGTGTATTTTTAATGTGGATTGCCAAACTCTCCACTAATCATCTCGCACTACTTCCCCACAGTAACAATTATTGAAGAACAGTTTAAAAATGCATAAACAAGAGCATTTAGTGCTCATTTACTTTAGACCAAACGTCAATAAAACCTCAAGATACCACGAACTGGATGCATTCAGAAATTCAGTATGAAGCTACCACAAAGAAACCTCTGGGCCTGGACTCAAGTTGCCTGTTTAACTTCAAACTTACTTGTTCCTTTCCCCACTGCTACCACTCTTTTTCATTTTCCAAAACTTCCAACAGCCTCAGAAAAGGAAGCCCAGCCTGCCAGAGCACACTGAAACGCCTGAGACTCAGCATGCATTTTCGACCCGGTGAATAGCCAAGAACTTTTGTGTTTATACTACTTAGCTGTTCATACCAAGTTTCAATAGAGCCGTTTCAGCAGCAGCTTTCGTATCTCTAGCGCACCTGAAAAAATAGGTCGTGTTTCCTATGGCATTTACTTTGTCTTGTGAAGAGTCAGGAAGCCCTTTGCAGAGGCGCTCCGTCGCGCTTGCCGCCTTTCGCTTTGGTCTGACGCAGTGAGTGCGCGGCGCTGAAGGTGAAAGGATCTGAAAGCCAGCTCTATATACAGTATACACACAGCAATTTGTTACTGTGAAAAACCATCTGTTTCTCGGTATTACAATCCTCAGAGGGGAAATTATAGCTAGCGTTCAACATAAAACATCAATTTAAACCATCAACTATTCATAATTTCAATTCTTTATTGGAAACCAAGGACATAAATGTCAGGGAATAAAGCAATATTTCTTTTATTAACTGTTCCATTCATCTGGCTATTAAATAAAACCAGGACCCTAATAAATAGCATTAGCCTTTGTACTGACAGCCACCCCAACTAGCACCATAATTCTAAATAAAATGCGTTATATTTCCAGTATCTTTTGGTTTTAAAATAAAAATCAGGATTAAAAGCATTTAAAAACATATGTATAGAATATTTTTGCAGTGTTGTTACTCCTGTATAGTTAAATGTTTCAAGGAACAATACTGACCAAATAAGCCCCCTCCATTTACATGCAAGTTTGCAGTCAACCAACTACCGCCTAATAATATTCTACCAACATTAATATTACTGAAGGACAGAAAGGATTCCAGTACTGATGCTGCTTGCCTGTTGCCAAATGGAATTATTCTTTTAATCCCCTGCTCCCAGATACGATGCCTGCCACAAAAAAATAACAACAATAGTAATAATATTAAAGGAGTGGGTGGATGGAGAGCGGGAGAACGGAAGAATGGCAGAGACGGGGAATGTGTTCTTCGTACAGCATGTCATCACCCATTACTAATGGCAAAAAAGTCTGTGTTTATGTTGACAGTTATAGAGTATTCCTGCAGTTTGGTATTTAAGAATTACACACAGAAATACCGAAGTCCAACTGACTGGGAGAGCGAATGCAGAGATCTGTTTGTAATTCTTTTGTGTGCCAAATCAAGGCAGATCTCCGTTTGCTGTTAGCAAGGGCTTGATTGAGAACTGCAAAATTTAACTTTGTATGATTAGATAGGACTATTCGGGAGTTTCCTTACATCTTGGAGGAAGAGAAAAAGGATTCTGTAAGAGCTGAGAAGTCCTGAGAAGTCCATAGATTCACTATTAATGTTCACATAATTGTCCATTATTCCTCCTTAAGAATAGCTCCCCTGCTTTTAGTACTACCAGCATGGGGTACTCAAGAACACCATTATAGGGGAAAGGAAGCACAACTGTAATCAAAACAATGATTACTATCACATCATTTAAATGCAGAGTGAGAAATGAATACAAAAATATTCACTTGAAAGTGAAAGGTAAGAAATTAACTTTTTCCCCATGGACAGCAGAAACCTAACCTCAAAACCAGGAATTACTTGTAAATTTTTTACATCCCTTTGGAGCACACATTAGTTTCTCCTTCTGCATTTAAATGAATGTGATGGTAATCATTGTTTTGATTACAACTGTGTTTCCTTCCACCCAAAATGGTGTTCTTAAGGACCCCATGCTGGCAATTCTAAGAGCAGGAGAGCTGTTCTTAAGAAGTAGTAATGGACAATTATGCAAGTGTTAGCAGTGAATCCACGACTCTACAGGGCTGCTCATCTACTTAATGCAACATTTCCGTACAATTTCTTACAACTCCACATACAATAAAAACCATCACGCCAACATTAAGCAAAAACCAGCATGATTAAAATACAGTTGCCATTGCAGTTAACATAAAAACATCTTTCTCCTTCTTGTAAGGTTTATTGATGAAGATGGAACCAGTAGCGTAAAGTCAAAATTGGAGCATAACAGTGAAGGTTATATACAGTTTTCTTGTCTCCTGGTAAATGCTCAAATTCATCTCAGACGCGAACTTCAGCATACATTCTATTGTCCTCAGTCATTTCTACCAACCCTAAATTACCATCTAATCTCATCCATTTTCTGTCTCCTGGCAAATGGCTACCACCTCCTCCTCCTGGTTTCAGTTTTAACTAGTATTTCTAACTCCCTGGCCTGAAGTCTGTCCCAGTTTACTGTGCCTGGGCACCAGTAAGCAGGAGCTAAGCCTTCCTTACGCGTGGAAAGCTGCCGTCCAAATACCTGCCTCTTGTTTTTCCCTGCTCCCAAGCTGACAGCAGTGGGACTGAGTTGTGGCGAGGATGGATTGTCAGCAATGCCCTGTTTTGCGGCTGATGGCCGGACTCACTCTTACAGCCTGCTTCTGCCATCAACCCCAACACCATCTGCTTCCCAAACAACTGCGTAGCACCAGTGACAGAAGATAACCTGGTTAGCTACTTTCCCTACAACATACCCAAACCCCCAGAAATTGGGCTATTGAGGGAAAATAACAATCATGCTCAGGCTCATTAATCAATGTTAAGCATGTGCATCAGCCACAGGGTTAACACAGAGTATTACAATCCAAGAAATTGCTGTGGTACGGTCACCGGGAGACATGACAGCTATACTCTGCTTGAGAGCTGGGATTTTCCTCCAGATAACTACTCCTACCTTTGAGATACTCGATACCATTTATAAAATTTCTTATGAAGGTGCCTCCTAACGGCACCTTTACTGTAAGCATTGAGCAGCAAATGGTATTTCAGGAATTGTCAGCATGTCTAGTTAACCAAGTTTAATAAGACACTTAATTTCCTTACAGTATCTATTGCTAGCATCCTCCAGAAAGTTATCAATTCTGCCCTCCCACCCCTTGTCTTCATCAATTATGATCAACGAGCTTCTGAATAAATACATATACATATATACTCCAACTAGGTCTCCAATACGTACAGTCAGTATGTATTTACATCAGTGAATTGGGTAAATTCAATCACAGTGTCAGGAGAACCACCACAGACTTGACTCTGCACATTTTTAAGGAGTAAAAATCAGGGCAATCAACTTCTGTCACACCTTGTTACTGCTGCTTTCAGGTTTCAGAGCATGTACTGCAGCACAATGCTGAACAGAGCGCTCTGGGATTCTGCTCAAAGAGCAAAATGCACAATGAGATGGAGTCGGGGGGAGGAAAGGGCCAAAAAAAAAAAAAAAAAAAAAAAGAGTATTGTTTCAAACATCAAGGATTCAGTACATTTACTTCCAAGATTCAGATACCTGTAGGAGGCAAATTGGCCAAAAAGCCTCTGGTCATGACCAAAAGCTGAAAATAAATATAGGAGCTTTTATAGTGGGAGAGGGTTTTGTGAGACACGCACAGTTCAAGACACCAGGGTAACAAATTCACATAATTGGTAGATTAAGCGAGAGAGGACACAAACCTAAGGGGAAAAGAAGTTAAGAAGAGTTTGGCAGAATCTTAAATAACTGCAGCTAAGGGGACAGGTCCAAATCTCCCCCGAAGAAGAGGAGTGTGAAAAGGGCCCAATGGCTAAAGCACGAGCTCTTCACTGACCTCAACTGAAAGAAGAAAGCCCCAGGGATGAAAGATTTGGGTGAGACTGCCAAAGACAAGTATAAACATACAGCATAAACATTTAGAAATAAAATCAGAAATGTTCCAACATAGAACAGGAGAAAACTAGCAAGAAACCCAGTAAGCAGCAAAAAAATACATTTTATTACAAAAGCAACGGTGTAAGGACAACCAAAGGGACTGCTGGCTTACCATACGGTGGAAAAAGGACATCAACAAGAGCACAAAGGATGTCTCTTGATACCAGCTTTTACTAGAAGACCTGCCGGTAGATGGCTAACATAAGGAGACAAGAGGGGGGGGTTTAAAACTTTAGCTGGAACAGGTTACAAAGATGTCAATTAAAGAGTTTAGGTATTTTGAAACTGGCCTGGCTTCATAAACTTTGTCGTTATGTATGCTAAAAAACTGACAATTAATTCAAGACATTAGCTGTTACCTTAAAAAGGACTTAAAGAGGCCAAATGTATAGCACATTTTTAAAGTGGCAGAAAAAGGAGCAGAGGACAGGGAGGCTGGACACCTTATCAGCAATCAAGAAAAACTCTAAAACAAATAACCACCTGCTTGTAAGCACCTAGAAGAAAACTGGTAACTAGTTCGAAATTGTCACAAAAAAAGCCTTGTAAAAGCAACCTGATTTCCTTCTTTGAGATGCTAAAGAGCTAAGGGCTGAGGAAAAAGCAGGAAATGCCACAATCTGAATTGAGGAAGGCTTCAACAAAGTCTTCTTGGCACACTCTTAAGCTAGCTAAGGAAACCTGGTCTATATCCACCTATCTAAAGTGCACATCAGGTGGGCTGGGTAGCTCCATCCACAAAGTCGAATCCAGACAGGACTTACCAGCAGCTGCTTATTAAACCAGATGGTGTTTAGAGAGAGGTTCCTCCAGTGCCTGACCTGGATCTGGCCCTCCTTGACTGTCACCAATAGCCTCATGACAGACAGAGGATAAATTTATTTAATCTGCAAAGAACAGGAACCTGGTGCGAAAAGAAACACTGACAGATGACAGGACTACAATTCAAAATGAACTTTATAAACTGAAAAAATTAACTGGGGGAAAGAAAAAAAAAAACAACCAAAAACCCCACCAAAAATCCCCCAAGATTCAACAGAAATATGTTTAACGTAAAAGACCACACTTGAGCAGGAACAACCGGGTGCTCAGCAGTTCTGAAAAAAAATACCTAGGGATAATACTGGATCACAAGTTGAACATGACTCAACAGTGTCATTCTGTTTCAAAGGAGGAAGATATCGTACTGAGAACAGCAAACCCACACGTATAGCCAATAAGATGTGAAATAATTCTTCTGCTCTAGTGAGTGTTGGACAAAGTATTCCAGCTGAGGCCTTGCTGGCTTTGGGTATTGCATTTCAAAAATGATATCGCTCAATTTGAGAACATCCAAAGCAGTGGAAATGAAAAGCCCGGGAAATATCACCTGTAGTGAAAACATGACATGAGGGCAGTTGAGCCTGTTCAGGAATGGTTTCTCTGATGAAACCAGCGTCCCTGCTGAGGCACAAACCAGGTGAGGAAGCGACAGCGACAGTTCTGCAATGAAGCATGGTGCGCTTCAAGATAATCTCAGCTTCAAATGAATAAAAGAATCCCTGGTTTAGGAAAGAGAAGATGATGGGGAAGATGACATTTCAAAATGTAAAACATTGCTACAAAGAGGTAAATGGAAACCTGTTCTCCATGGTGTGGACAGAATATGGAGAAACGAACTCAAAAGTACAGCCTCATTAAGGCTGAACATCAGGGCTATTTGGGAATGAAAAATACCTAAAAGCACCAGAAACAACTGTTTGCGACCTTCCATCATCATGGGGAATTAACAGGAGGTTAAACAAACATCTGTCAGGTATAGCTGAGCTTGACTCGGGGCAGCCGACGGACCAGATAACCTCCCGAGCTTCTGCCCAGCCCAGCTCTTTAAAAAATAAAGCACTAGGTAAGTCTCCATGTAACACGTATGGCTAATTCGAAGTGCTGATTCCCTCTCTGCTCCACACCAAAGCCATGTGTTCTGTATACTTCTTAATATCCCTAAGCAGATCATCCTATACCAATGGTAAAACCAGCAGCCCAACACTTCTAGAGAGGAGACAATTTTTTTTTAATGCACTTTGCTAATAAGCTCTGCAGAAAAGTCCAACAGAAGTATAATCTAACTTTCCTCTTTCCACAGAAATGATAATGCTTAAATATCTAGAAGTACAGGGCCACGTCCTGTTTTCTCTACTTGATTACTACTGACTCACTATATTGGTGTTTCCAATTTCCACCACTAAAATGAAAGTTAATTCCTCAAGTGCAATATGAAGCTCATTTATTTTCTCCCAAATGCTCCTTTTTAAAGCATATCACACTGCTCGGAGGAAGGCTCTATATCCTAAAATTCATCACCATGATGATAGGGTTGCAATTTCTCAGGCTTTGCTCAAACAGGAACGTCTTCTTTCTTTAATTGGAAGAAAAATGAATTTATTTGTTTTGAAAGCATTAATGTTTTGAATCTGGCAGGAAAAACTCCCTGAACCTATTTGCTCTCAGCTAAGCAACAGATAATTTGAACTTGAACCTGCAGTCACGTACAGGGAAGACGCAGTGGAAGAATATGTACTTTTGGCAGGAAGCAAGATCATTAAGGAGTGGGAAGCTTTGCGCTTCTTTGATACTTTGTACCTTCTACGTTTAATAAACCTGAATTAAAGTTGAAACAATTGCTTCAGTCATACAAGAAGAAAATCAAGACTAATAGCATAATTTATAGACAAGCACAATTTCTAGAATATTCCACTCAGGGTAAAAAGAAAGTTGGGTGGTTTGTTGGTTGGTTTTTTTTTTCTTTTTTTTAGAAACACAAGGTTTATTTTAAAGGTGGGTTGGGGTTTTTTTTTGTAAAATAGAAGAAGAAAAAAATCAAATCTTATTCCCTACGTAAAACATGGTTTTCCGCTCTGGTGTGGGTAATGCATTTCCTCGTAGAGTTTGTGGGCATCCTAACAGCAAGAATCTCATTTTCCTTTGCTTCTAACCTAGACCTTTCCACTAAGCATTTGTATCTCCTGGGACCAGGACTAGCAACAGCAACATTTGCACAAAGGTCTCCTTTGGTCACTTTTTCTTTTCATTAACACAATCTGACCTTAAGCTGCATAGTCAGAATTTACCTTGTTGCCACGCTTTGGTAAATCTGGGTGCCAAGCTATAAACTCCTGCTGTAGAGAATTGTCATCATGTGGACGGAAAATTGAATAATTCTAGAGACAGCTGAAGGGAAGCTTTTAGAGAAACATGATGTTTAGTACTAAAATGCATTTCAACATGATTTTATTGCACAACTGAAAAGGCTTTGAAAAACTAACAAGAAGCTGACTCATGCACCTGTATAATAAGAAGCACAATCTCTTGTTTGATTTCTACGTTTTGAGCCAAAGCATACGAAGCCATAAAAACAATGCAGTTCCTTGCAACAGTCTCATAACGAATCTGGGACCGTGTTTCTTTTTTACTTGGAAAAGCTGCTTTCACAACGAAGCATTTAGGATTCTGGCACAGAACCTCCTCCAAACTATAAAATTCTGAGCATGATTTAACATGAAAATCTGAGGACATCATGCCTTTTGGAGGCTTCCTATATGAAGCTGTAATTTCCTACTGGCTTCTTACTTGCAGGAAAAAGAAACAGAGGCTGTGATATTTATTACTGCTCTAGTTAAGCTGCTCTTAGCTTAGCATCTCCTCTTAAAGAGAGGAATGGCCACATTACGGGTCTGTATATTAATTCTCTCCACTTCCCCTTCCTCTCTCCCCTGCTGCTGGTTATTGTCATGACTGACTGAGATAATACATGATGGCATTTCTAGGAACACAAAAATATTTATAAAATCTGCCCTAATTACAGTCTCCCAGAACTACCTGCTTTTCCTCCTTTCTCTCAAGACCTCTCGCTAATTGGGTTTTCTGCATTTCCAGGACCCCGTGTAGCACCTCCAGTGGTACTGCTAACGCTGCTGTGGAGAAAACTAATTTACCGGCTTTTTCCTTCTTAAAAAAAGACATTCAAGATGCTTTTAAATGCCAAAATATCAACAACTGCTTTGTGATCTTAAAATGAGCATGAGGGATATACATAGCTCGTTGCTATTAAGCAGGGCAGAATACATACCTACAAACTAACCAGCAGGTTAAAAGACGGGAATTTGAAGTTTCTGCTAACATGCTAGCTTTGATCCTGAAGAACAAAAAACTGTTTTACAAAATATTAATATATGCTTTTTCCACATGTAGAGAAACGCTTTACTTGCCAGTATAACACAACCATACCCTAACAAGTGCGTGTTTAACTGCACATAGCAACCTGAACCGTTTTGGACCATGTAAAATGCAACATGCAAACACTCTTTTAGTCAATGAAGTAGTTGCCAAGGAGAGACAGAGAAGATTCATTCACTTGGAAGATTCAAAGCAAGACTCTAGAAAGCAAAAACTCAAAAAATAATCCCCCAATAAACCGCGCGTAATACAGTATCCCTTCTAACAGATGGTCGAGATCTAAATCTTAACCAACTCTAGCATCATCTATTCAACTGCTATTCACAGAAAGCATTGAAAACTTGCACGACTACAAGAGATCAGCACTTCTATTGTAGGTCTTTCACATAAAACAAACCCTAATAGCTCAGTAACTACTGCTGACATAATGAGTCTATCCCCAAAAATCAGAAAAAAAACGCTTCCTTTGAATTGCATACATTTTTGTGGAGCTCCTTCAAAGCAATTAAACCTACCCTAATTTAGGAACCACACATGATGGGATTGTAAAGTGATGTTTCATTTGGTGCTTCAAAAGTAGAATATAGATACAATTTCTAAAAGGAGATAAGCTATTAATGAAATGAGTTGTGAGTGCTTTTTAAACTTTCATTCTCTCATTAATCAGTTACAAGAATAAGCTCAATCAGAAGCATGGCTACTGCTGCAGGGAAGCCCCTGCCCAGAAAGAAAATTATTCCAGTACGTGCAGACCAGAGAAAAACCTCACGTGACAACTCCAGGCAAATCCTACAATTCCCTCTACCTCAGTCAGTCTTTTTATGAAAACAGTATTCATTTCACAGACGAGCATACCTACTACTTCTGAAGCACTCCAATTTCAAAATGAAAAATAATATATTAGTCTTCTCATATGCATGTGGTAGCACCTGGGAGACACTTAGGAATCTTCCATGAACAAAAGTGCTCTATAAATATAAATTATGTCATTGACATCTCAATGACCCTATCATGATAAGCTATTGAGCAAAAGTCTGTTCTTCGGCTGCGTGCAAGCGTTTCCCCATCATCCTTTTTGGTACAGAAAGAATAAGTTTTCATCATCATTGAAAATAATGAACTGTTTAGGTATATCAATTCAGAAATCTGCTTGACAACCTTTAGATTTTGATTGTAATGGCCTTTTTGTAATTATATATACATTTATACTGGAGTTTTTAAAACGCTATTGAAGATGAGATGAACAGCAGTTAAGAAAGAATGATGTCACTATGGTTGTCTATGCAGGTAATCAAACTGAACCTCTTTTTCTTCTTTTTTTAAACTTTCGGGGGTTTTTTTTGTTTGTTTTTAACACGAGCACTAGATAAAGTTTCTGTTGGAAGCTATGTAATGTCACAAACTGTCCTGAATGGCCTATTTCAACATCAGATAACAGAAAAGTACTTTATAACAGAACTGAAAAAAAATACCAGAAAAATAATTAATCTCATTAAAAGATCTTAGAAATGAGGCCCTTGCAAACTGAAGCTAAGGAAGTGACATTCAAGCACAGGTTAATTCAATAACAACAAAAAAATAGTCAAGATTTTAATGTTTATTTCTGCATGTCAGTATTTTAAGCACTTCAATTGTAAATTATATCAGGATCACCAAAAGGACAGTTTTCCACAAATGAAACACGTTTTTAAGTGAGCCTCACAATCACTGCTAGAAAAAAAATGAGTTGGCACAATAACCAGGATTATACAGAAATAGGAAAACTCCTACAAATTTTACCTGACAAAGAAACAAGATTTTAATAAAAAGGGAAGTTGCTTGATAAATTGTCCTTTTATCAGCAGTAAAAATATCTAGTCCTATAATTTTAAGGTGTTGCTCGATTATTTTAAGATTTTAAACAATCATTTGAAAGTACTTTCTAATAAAAATATAACTGAAAATAAAAGGATGTTGTAGCAACTAAAAGGGTATTAAAATTGTGCTTTCGTTAGTTCTGAGTTAAGGAACAATGGCAGGATTAGCAGGAAACTATTACGAAATTAATCTGATTAATGCCTTATAAATAATGAAGCTATACTTAAAAGGGTCCACAAGCTCCACCATGTCAGAACATGGATCTAATACATGATGCAAGATTAAAAAGGAGGATATTTTCCCTAGTAATTAAATAGCAAAAACTGAATCCTCCCAAAAAATCAAGTAAGAACAAACAGGGAAGGGAAAAAAACAGTACGACTTGTAAAAACACAATAAAATTAACTGCAACGAACTCCACCCTCTTCATAATCAGTTTCAGAGGAAAGAGCAACACTTTATTCCTGTCGTGTTGCACACTATCACAATCTCTCCATAAACAAATATCTCTTCCATATGATTTTTTTTTGTTGGCTGGATGCGAACTCCTTCTCCATAGAGCAGCAGCACGTGGCCAGGCAGGGAGAAAGACAGTCCCTCGGAAAGGGACCACTGCTGCTGGCCACCACCTCCATCCAGCTCCGTTCAGAGCAGTAACAGAGCCATCGCCAGCGGGATAAAAATTCATCTGGGTTATTTAAGGTTCATTTTAGGTATCATGGTCAAACCCAGTTAAAATCTGTTCATCTCCTGCTTGCTAAAACAAGTGTACAATCAGCGATTACAGCAATCATTCAAACTCCAGATTAAAAGAGCTGGGATAAAGTTGCCAGACCAGTATCTATCTTAACACTGGTCCCAATATTAAGTGAGTCTTGGTGGTGACATTCTGACAGTTTGGCTTTGTCTGTGAAAACTACACTTTTGGTCTGAAAAAAAACCTTTCTTTTTTTTAAAAAAAAGTGAAGCAAGATTTGTTGAGGCAGTAAAATACATGCCTCCTGCTCACAGTGGGGGAAAGCTACGTTACTTACTACCAAAAATATCTTTTGCAATGTAAACGGTTTTTGTGATCCTGAAAAATAAGACTGATTTTAATGACAGTCATAATAAATCACAGCTACCCAAACTCACTTTCTGAATAAACCACAATCAGGGAAGAGAAAACAACTTAAAAGTTCCCACCATCAAACCGCTTTACGAGCAAAAGCTGTATTACTAACACAACTGAAATACCAACTGCAGCTTCTCTCCATCTCCACCCACCGTCCACCCACCAGTGACCAACTCTCCCCCCAGACACTGCCACGCAGAGCCACGGTCCTCACAGAGACCTGACCACCGCACTCTTTACTTCCAAAGTAAGAAGATTAAATCGAGCTGTCTTTGCATACAGACACAGCACACCTACAAAGCACTGGATCTATGCATCGGAGTCAATATCAATCCCATTATTTCTAAATTCTGCTTGCTCACAGCTTACCGGCATTCCGTGAACGCCCCTGGGCTCCATCTCCTGCTGACTCCCCGGCAGTTTTTACCCTTGCATTCCTCCTCTGGAGTTATTCAGCCTCAGTACTGGTCTTCAGCTGGTGGCTTGGGCTGCTTAAACCCGGGCACGGGACAGAGAAGCCAGTCACGTCCGTCTAACCTACAAACACTGCTTTGCTTTAACAGCTCGAGGAAGAACTGCTTCGCACCTTGCAACCATCCAGCCCCCACGCAACATCCCTCACATCTACCTGTGGCCTTGATTGTTTAAAACACCAAGCCAAAAATAGGAGAGAAACCAAGTCCTGATCTGAATTGTCACGAAGCTGCTGCCATGACCTCAGGCAGATCTTTTAACTTGCACATAAATATTTTTTTTTTCCAGCAGGATACAACCATGATGGAGTTCAAAAGGATCTGGATGGGAGGTAGCGTGAAGTACCGAATACAATCATCATGTGTGCTAAAATTATTCAAGAGATACTAAAATTGAAGAAAAAATATTCCTGCCCCCACTCAAATGTTATTTATCTACAGCGCTCATTAATATCCGAGACACCACCTTCCTCTATCTTAAAAACATCTCCGTATTTTATATATACTTTCTGTTGTTTCTACAGTATGCTGTATTTCTACTGCAAAATCTCCTTTCGAATAAAAGCCATCCATTCTCAAACATCATTAAAACGAGGTCAAAAAGAAAACAGTAGAAAGAACCAGCACTTTAAAAGTTATTTCACATTTTCAATCATGACCCTTTCAGCAGCCAGTCAGTATGAAATACTGCTCCTCTATTTTACGAAGTGTGTGACATTCTTTGCTGTTCTCAGGACATTGCACAGCGGGGGAGCAGCGATACTCCGCTGCAGGAGTTCAATCACCGGTGTTCGAAGCTTTCAAACCAAATAAGCAAATGGCTTCCTAACGGCAGCTGCCCGGGCAATGTTGCAGTTGGGAAAAATCATCTTCTCAATAGGTCATCTCAGGACCTCCTAGATTCACGAAGCTCAAAAGACTAAAATATATATATACAGACACACATGTATATATTCTGGAAGTTGGGTAATATTGTCCATATTCCTTTGCCTTAAAATGCCAGTTATCAGTGAGAAAGATGAATCTGGTCAATGAGGACAAAATTATGAAGATATTGGTAATGTGTATTAGTAGCAAAAGAGAAAGACTGTTCAACAAAATACAGTGACTTACTGCATTAAAAAGGACAGAAGAATATGGAAGCATTACTTCAGAATACTTACTGCAGAATAAACTTTCCTGGTCATCTCTACGATACTTTTAATGATGTGCTCCAAAAAACCACTTTGCTAACAAGGAAAATGCCAATAAATGTACCAGTGGCCACAGCCAGTTTGGGCTAACAAATTACCTTTGCTGAAGCTAATCAACCCCGGTACCACAGCCTTTTTTAAAATACAGATATTGGTCAGCACTGGTTGAAATTTGCTTGGAAGGAACTGGTGCTTTACAACAAGAAGTTACTCTGAGTCAAGCAAGGCAAAAACTCGAACCGCAGAATGCCACATACTAGAAAAACATCCTGGTTGCCACACTGCTGGCCAGTTGGGCAGGGGCCAAATGCCCAAACGAGGAGGTGTAAAGGGGGTGTATGGTTCTGTTTGTTTGTCTTTAAACATATATATACTTTATATTTATATATTTTACAATTTCTTTATAAGGTATTGCTATTGTGCCAATCAAGAAAAGTGAAAATATTTAATTTTGGAAAGTTTTGCACGGTACGAGTTTTGCATTTCACGCCCACTCAATTTATCAACCCTGGCTAATGACAGAGTGAAAAACCACAGTAGTTACAGTAGTTATAGTCGTTTCATTAACAGTAGTTAATGGAAGTTATAATCAAGATATAAAATTTATTTTTTGCTGTTGGAATTAAACCTGAGTATTACTCCTAAGGACATTACCTAGGAATTCAAAGTAAGCTACAACCATAAAAAACCACCAGTGAATGTGTTTCAATGAACGACCAACATAACCAATCTTCTTGTCAAAACCGCTATCTCCTAAGGAACATGAAGCCACTGAATTAAAATACTTCCTACCCAACGATCAGCCCTTAGGCTAATGTTTAGAGACATACAGGGGAACACATTCATTCAGTTCCCCATATCAGATTATTAATAGGTGACAAACCAGGAGCTCATTACGGGAGCGAAAGAAGTCTACAAAGAGATAATCCCATTTGTTGAATACTGAAAGATAAAAGCTGGATCAGACCGGGCTGGCAGGACCTTCGCAGCACCGATGGTGGCACTGACTCCTCCGTCACAGCCACCGTCCCACCGGAGGTGTTTCAGAGCACATCTAACATCGACAGACTCTGTCCTCCAGATGAGAAAAATGCCAGAGGTTACAGAAGGCCATGCCTCTGCCTCCTGCGCTAAAGGCACTGAAATCCAAAAAACACTTTGAAACGCATTATTCTGTCATGTAGATTTAGTTGGTAATTTCTTGTCCCGACTCCTTGTAACATTTGATTCCCGTTATGGAATGTCTGAGAAAACCCATTCGAGAGAAGCCAAAAAAGAAATGAACAATTTAACTAAGAAACCAGGTATCAACAGGACGGCAACTGCAGCCGTCTGAAAGCTACTGTATGCAAAGGGATGAAAAAGAAGAAAAAGTCAGGTTTCTGAACGCATTTTCAATTGCAGTACGGATTTAACTCCCCCAACAACAACCTTCTTTTAAGTGCAGACACAGTTTTGATCAATCCTAAATACCATCTCTTTTTTTTTTTTTTTTTTTTGCCCCCTTTGGTCCATTAGACTGTATTAAACACAAGCCCTGTACCTCCGCAGCCACCACGTTTACAGTGCATCACTGCAATTACCTGATGAGACTTTTCTGAGATGATTTGCAACTCTCTTTACAACAGCAATTTAATGGAGTCAAAATAACAGAACAAGAAGCAGAAAATAGCAGAACAGTGCAAAACTGGTAATTTTGCTATGGGAAGTTGGGACTTGCCATTTCAAATTAGCAGAAACTGTGAAGTGGGCATTACTGACAACGCGAATATAGTAATTGGGGTTGATTTCTTGGCACTTTGCCGAATCCTCTGACTAGCGCCTTGCAAGTTAATTATAGCTCTCTTAACAGAGTGGGGACACTTAGCAGTGACGCAGAGATACGAGGAGCGCAGAGGCCTCCAGTGAAGCAACCTTGAAGCATTATGTGAGAGAGGCAGAAGAACTTTACTGCTCGCCCCATTAAGGGAAATCCATCTGGAAATTCAGAGTTAAAAGGGCAATAGGAGGGTCAAGAATAAATAACCTGTTAGGCTTTTACAAGGGAACAAAAAAGAATCTGTTCGACCAAAGGGTCATCATTTCATCCATTAAAACAAGTCACCTGTATCCAAAATTCAACAAGATTCTTATCGCTAACCTTTGATTTTAACTAGTGGTATTTAATTAATTTGGCAGAGCTACATAACTCCTTCCTGAGCGATAACTAGCTACCCTCTTGGGTTCCTTCTGTAATCATTTCCTTTGATTAACTTTACTGTATTTACTCAAATTAACACATGTATTTCATACATGTTACAACAAATTAGAACAGAAGAATTAAAAAGCAGCCTGCCAATTTATAAACTGAGCAAGTGGAACTTTTGAATTAAAGCAGACAGAGTTATTAGCTGATTATTATATGGAGAACGTTCAGAAGAAAGAACATGCCCTTTCCATTTTCATTTTGTATTACTAGTGATTACATGATGTATCTTAAATTATAATCTGAGGTAAAACTATGATTAAAAATAATTTAAATATTGCACAACAAGTTAATTGCTCTGGAATGTCTTCATCTTTGTTCCTGTTCTTTGATTCAAAGACTCTGCGTGCAGGGTATCTGCTCCATGAGTCTCGCCCAAGGCGCGGGGGCCAGGACTTCCTCAAGCACGTCGCTTTGTGGTCTTTACTGGGGACGGATGGCAACGGGAAACCATTAGGTACCACTTTGACATATCCCACGTCTGTTGCAAAGCGTTACTGCATGCAGTGAGGCAGAGATACGTGGCAGTTCTCCCTTCCCACAAAACCTTTCAGTATTAAGAAGGAAAAACAGAACAAAGGAACCAACTAACCCTCTCCTCAGCCGTCCAAAATCGGGTAAAGTACAAGGAAGGAGAGGTGGAAGCTAATATTCAAGTGCCTGCTTTGTCACTGTCACAAACCAAAAGTGATTGCCTTAATCACAAGTCCTTGTGTCTTCAGGATTAGCATGTCCTTCTGAAAAAGTCTTCGCAACATAAATTACAACTCAGGAGAACAAGCCGTGCACCTTAAAGCCATAATCCCTCTTTGCGCTGCAAGTGGAAAAGCTTTCACAATAGAAACTAATTCAGTACACGAGTGTGAAATCATTCGCGCAGGGCACAGATGACTCTTCTTTCGTTCCACAGCATCACATAAGCGAAGGGATCCTGACCTGAATCCCGCTCATTACAAACAAGCGTTCAGGTTATCAACCCAGACCTCATCGCAGATCATTTCCTTCAGCGTTGGATGCGCTGTCTGGGAGCAACCATTCCCAGTTAAAACTTCACCAAAACATCTTCCCATGAAAAGTATAATTTGATCAACTGGCACTTCAAGACAATTCTTTTATGAGAAACATTCCCAAATGCCTCTACTTGGGGAATATTGCACTTCCAGCTTTGAGGCCAATAACAGGCTTACACATGATAAGATGGAGCTAAACCAGAATAAGGCAGTTGGTGAAATTTAAGAGTCCTGTTTGGACCTGCTCACTTCAGTCAATGAGAAAAGCAAGAACTTCAGGCAACTTTCTTAGTTGGGGTCAAATCAGGGGAAAGGAGAAGCTGTGAGGTTGTCTGTTTTTTTTCAATGCAACCCAAGGAATCAGTCTCCTCAGATGAAAAAAAGACTAAATAGAAGACAGCGAACATGCCCTTGCTGCAAGGGGAGAAATCATTAGAGCACGGGACCTCTACTTACTTCTGTTAAATTTTTATAGGGAGTTTCATCCTGCAAGATCCGAGTCTTGAGAAACACGTTACACAAGCACATGCAAATAATCCCACATAAGGATTACTGATCAGTTTGCCGGTCTTTAAATAAATAACAAATTTCTAAGCACAAAGAGAAATAAAATTGGACCAAGGTAAAAACTATGCCCAAGCAAAGGGATGAGAATACGCGGGCAGTGCAGGATGGGACCATCTCCTTTAGCAGCACTGCAGTTGCACCAGCTTAAACCAGCACAGAGATTCTACCCAGAGGTTTGTTTTTCCAGTTTTTCCTCTACTGTGCATTTCTATTTTGCTATTTTACATGGATTTAAGAGAACCAGCCAGAATAAGTACAAGCTGGAGTATATAAACTAAGTTCTTGTATAAATAAGCCGCCAAAATTACTCAGACTACCAACCCGACAAAAACAATACCAAAACTTTAACCATCTCCATGGAAAGAAAACACCACCAATCAATCTTGCCAACAAAAAAAAAAGCTTCAGCCATTAAATCTCTGGTAAGAACGAACAGATAAACCTGTAGGAGACTCATGAAGGTACCAGTTTGATCTGTCATAATCACGACACCAAAAGACACCAGTTAAGGAAAGAGATGGCAAAACGAAGGGAGAGAGATGTCGAGGCAGCGTGTGCGGGTCAGGAGCAAGAGCTCCACTTCCCCGAAAAACACATCATTTGTGTCCCTTTGGTACTCAGAGCACTCCTCAATCGCGCTCACAATTCCTAAGAGAGAAGGTATTATCTTGTCCTGCGAGCTACGGAAAATTACCCATCCTTGTACCTGAAATCGCTGCCTTTCACAATCTCGCTGTTTTATATAGCCTTCAACACTATGACTTGATCGATAATGTACTGAGCTCCAATCTTTTTCAGGTTAAGGGTTAATTACCACTAAGAGATATCTTGATGGTCAGCAAATAAAAATGAAACTTTTATCCTACAGGCATTTACAGTATATATTTTCAATTACAGTGCTACTTGTAGACAGGTACTTAGAAAGTCAGGTTTGACACTTGCTGCTCCTAAGCAACAAAAAAAAGAGCGAAACAAAAGGGATATGACCGAAAGTTGGATTAAGAGCTACTATCTGTTTTTCAAAGTACCAGACGCCAGAACTAAACATGTGAAATTTTAGCTTATAACAATTTGAATACTACAATAAACACAGAAAATACTTTCAAAATAACACAAAACTATTTCGCTGCCCATTCTTGTAGCCACCTCCCCTGCCACAGAAGTGTCCTGGATACGAACGCTCCTGCGCAGCATGTCCACTATCGATTATGCTGCCATCTCGGTCTCCCTGCTCAATAATCACGCCGCTGAGCTTCAGCGCCTGGTAAACAGTTCTCTCTCACAGCTGAGAGGGAAGGTTTTTTCTGGGAATTCCTACAGCCTCTGGCTTGGTTTCCTATATTGGCAGGTCCAACCTAAGGGCCAGAATAAACACACAGTGTTCACAAAGTGTTAAGTAGTCCCAGGAGAAGAATCTGTCCTGGAAGTCCAAACAAGACTTTCATGATACAGATTCAGTGATTTCTTCCTCCAAAAGAAGGTGCCAAGGGATATGGTAGAAAGCATTTTACTGGCATGACTAAGGATAGATGGGAAACAAGTCAAGGTAAGCGCCTAAGAATCTAACATCCAGTTGGAATGTAAAAATCTAACAGTACATACAGGACAAACAACAAACCAGCAAATTTTGTACAACTAAATACCAAATTTATACAACTAGGAAGTTTCCTCAAAGTAATTAAGATGCATTTCACAATCAAAAGGACTTCTACAACTAATACTTTTGGTAAATTCCAAATTCTATAAATTATCGATCCCTGGAATTTTGTTTTGAAGAAAGTAACTGATTTTGTGCGGAGAACAATCTCTGACTGTTAACGTTCTCATCAGTTTACCATGAACTACCTCCTAATTAGTTCATGCATGAGAAATACAATAGAAAGGTACAGCTGAAATTTTAAAAGCACAAAGATCTACTAATGGCAAGGACACAGATTTCCGACAATCTGTTCTGTCTGAAAAGTGTTTATCTACAAAGCGTTTTACAAATATTAAAGCAACACATACTGCTACTTCTCCTTCACACAGACTTACTATGTCACGTCGTATATAAAATCTGGCATCTACCCACAACTTGAGCAGAATGCATAACACTCTACAAGAGCTATCAAGACAAGTCAAGCTACTCATACTGAAAAATGTATGGTTTTATTCCCTGAATGTGTCAAAAAATGCAATTTTACACAGTCCACCAATAAAAAAAGAAAAATATTAGAAAAATATACACTTCCCCTCCCAAATTTACATGAAAGTTTTAGATTCCTCTTTGACTTTTCTGAGTCTTTCCTTATAGGTCAAGAGTCCATGTTATACTGCACCTCGTTTAATTTTCCATTTGTTTCACCTCTCGTCACCCTTTCCACTCTTAAATACTAAAGAAATACTTCAAAGCATCCTATGGCACATCTACCATCACTGTACAAGCAGAACATACCTATCCCAATTCAAACAACTGCTATACTTAAGAATTCCGGGAAACTATTTAAGATATTTTTAGAGTATTGATAAGTGAATAATCGTTGGATTAAAGAATTCCAATTAAGGAGCAATTGTTTTCCTTTCTGGGAATTTGCTGGTACCAGTCTAGGAACTCCACCCAGCAGCTTTGGGAGTTGTCTTTTCTTACTTAGTCATCCTGCTTTGGAAAGCCTCCAACCAAAGATCCCAACCTGCAAGACCCTGTTTTTAAAAGGATAAATGTCATTATTTTATCCGTTAAGCATCTTTTTTTAATCCACCCACTGATATTAAGGTTAGTATTTCCTTTTTATCTAATAAATTTCACTACAATTCTCAGAAATAGCTCTTTCTCATAGATTTAAATACCTTTCTCTTATTTTGGCTCCAGAATGTTAAGCTTATGAAGCAAATGTACTGAAGACCGAACACTGAGGTTCTTTTCACTCAATCTTTTATTAAACAAACACCATTCTGCTGTTGGCACCTCTTCTGATTATATATCGCTGTATAAAATCCATACTACAAACACAGGATTTGCTCCTAAATAAGGGGGAGAAAGAGGGAGCACCAGCGTAGTAGCCCCAAATGTACCTACTAGCCATTTGGAAACCATGTTTCACTGACATTTAAAAGCCAATCTTTTAGCTCTTAGGAATAGTCAACACAAGAGAAAACATGCAAGTTTTACTAATAGACTATTTTATCCAAGGGTCTTGAATAACTGCGTTAAAACCCAGTATGTTTCAAGCACAACATATTTACCGGTTATCCCTTTATTACCTTCTACAGTCAACAAACGCAGCTGTTGAATGTTCTGGACTTTAATTACCTCCAACATTAAATTCTGATTCCTGGCACAAATTTTGAAAGATCAGATTGAAGAATATCAAAGCATGGAACGCACTAGGTTTTATATAACATGTAAATTGTAATGTATCTGACAACAGATAAATCTTTCCATAAGACTAGGTTATTGGAATACTAATTGCCAATTTGCCTACTCTGAGAGCAAGAAAAAGTTCGTACATTGGTAAAATGAAATTATTAGTTTCAATAAAAATACTTTATTTCTTAACAGCACAGATTTGGCAATAAGATTTTATATAACATCATTTACACCTGATTGTGTTTCACTTCCAATTTTTTTAATCCTGCAAGGTAAAAAGCAAATACTTACGAAAGGGGCACGCAACTAGTGCCAAAGTTTCAATTATACACTTTCTTATTTGGCAGCAACAAGTCTGGACTTGCAAGCCATTTTCTCTTCCTTCAGATCCTCATGCTAAAGGAAGATAGAAACCTAGAGATGCTATTAGCACTGAAGTGTCTATTTATTCTTAAATGCTGCAGCTGATGCCATATCTAAGCATTCTGCATTTCCTTATACTGATGGGGAAAACCCCACACTTTTTCACCCTCTTTTATAGAACTGAAAATAATACAAACAGTAGTAGATCTATTAATTACTGAAAACAGTTAACTTGTGTTAAAATTTTAGCTTAGGGTTTTCTGAGTTCTTCTCCCCTCTACATTGTACAGGGTCATATGCACACGCAGAAAGTAGCGGTGCATTTATAAAGGCTACATTCTAAAAGGATGGTGTCATTTAAAGGGATAAGTGCAGAAAACAGACAATGGTGTCCCTGAACCCCACAAAATACGAACTTCCTCTCTTAACTGCATTCTGAAGCAGGCAGGTATTTTTTTTAAAACAAGAAACTGAACGTGTCTGAGAACTTAAAGTGATCATCGACTTAATAATAGGGACTTTTGGAAAAGTTACCGAAGTTTTTCATCCCAGGTCTGTGACAAGACAATCCCTTTTTTGAGGTCACAAAAATGAATGGATGATGGGGTAAACAAAAGATAACAAAACACTCATACTCACCAAAAGCCACTTTTGTTTCTGAACAGTTCAACAACATGCGCTTTGCCAACTAATCTATCTCCCCAAAAGACTTCTAATATTTCAAAAGCTCACACACAAAACCATGCCACATCTCTTTTGTCTTTTATCAAAAATAAAAAGGAATCCTTGCTCCAAAACTACACTGATTTGGAGAACACAACAGCAATATTTAACTTTGGACCAGCAACGGGTTTTGAGAGTCAAATACCCAATAAAACATACTATCTACACTCACCTGTTTGACCCAGCTACTGCTCATGTAAAAAATTCCTCCTCTGATGCTATTTTCTAAGACTTATTTTACATGTATTCACACATGTAAAGATGCGCTAACACTATTGTTGAGACACAGAACTTACTGGAAAAGCATCTCCATAGGAGAGATACTGTAGCACACCTGCTCTAAGACACCATTACCCGTTTAATCTATAAGTAGAACTATTTTTATGTGTGTATATATACATAAATATATATACACAAATATACAGACATACACAAAGCATCTAAGTGCCTTTTTCCTAGCTCACAGTTAAAGCATTTCAGTGGAAATTTAAGTAAACAATATGAATTCACAGATTACTTTCTTTAATAAGTAATCCTGAAGGCTGAGGTTTTTTGGAGCAAATTATGACTTATGGGAGATCAGCAGGTAGTACCCTCCACAACAGGCAGCGGTGGGCAACTTTAGGGTAAAAGCCTCTAGAGATGCAGCTGAGCACTCAACAGCACTTCACTTGCACAGTCAACTCTTCACACCTCAGTGCTGACAAAGAACCAAGAGAGCTCTAACACTGGTGAGCTGCGACTTTAAGTCTAAAGATACTCATTTTTTGGCAAAGACTATTACTGTTCAGTAGAGCTTGTCTTTATGTGCCACCATCCAGTGGGGAAGAAGCCCTCAAAGCATTAAGCTTCCTAATCTCCTGAGCAGAGGGAATTGCTATTAAAAATGCTATTTAGACAGACAGGCTCCTATGAAAGT
The DNA here is from genome assembly GCA_017639485.1 of Pluvialis apricaria. Classification (NCBI taxonomy): domain Eukaryota; kingdom Metazoa; phylum Chordata; class Aves; order Charadriiformes; family Charadriidae; genus Pluvialis; species Pluvialis apricaria. The sequence goes on from CM030024.1 coordinate 8,372,799, forward strand.
CTGCTACACAGGCTCATCAAACTCATTAAAACTAGCTTTAAGTCCCAGGCTCGGGAGTGTAATCCCTTTAAGAAACCTGCAGACTAGGCTAAGAGAATAAAGATATGGTAGTTACTGAACTGAAGGATGTATCAGCCCTGTTCACCCCGCCGTCAGCACGGGTAAAGAACACACCGCAGTGCCCATCTTCTCGGGTATCACCATTGACGTGCTGTTGCACACCAGCTCCTACCATCCCTGAATTTAAACATGACAGTGGAATAATCTCTTTGGAAACTACGCACAGACTTTGTGTCTTTGAGTTCACTAGCAGAAAGGATGCTGACCTGCAGCAATGTCAACCCTTCAGCCTCTACCCGATGTGGAAACGCCTCCCCTTAGCATCTGTACTATGTCAAGGTATAAGTTCTCTTTGAGCTGGCATACTGTAAAATTAGTGACTGTCCGTAACGGAGGAAGAGAAGATGGCTCGAGTGTGCACCTCCCATCAGTGGGGACAGCATTCGGACAGGCAGGGCGAGCACTCATGCCATGCCACATCGCACAGCCTCATAAAACACCTCCACCATGAGCCAGAAAATGCTGTGCCACTGTCATGCATTTGGACAGTCCCAATAACTACTGACCTTCAACTTACACGTGTGTATGTAAAGCAGCTGGCAGAGCTGACTGCCCAGTTACGCGCTGCCTACAAAGCTGTCGTGGCCCATGGGGAGACTGAAAAAACCCACCCTGCCAAGTGCCAAGGCTGTGAGGAGGCAATGTGCAATGCCACGGGCACCTCGTTTGCAGAGACACGAACACCAAAGCTGTAACTTGGAAAGGCTGCAAGGTGCAGGAGTCACAGAAAGAGGTGCTGTGCACCCACCAGTAGTGTCCCTTAGGGTATTTTGCCAGGGGTGTCACGGCACAGGGATGTCTTCAGTCACTGCAGGTCCTCAACAGAGCGCGGGACTGCGAATTGCTGTGCAAACTGCGTCCCCTCAGCTGACCACCACCTGAAGGACCACAGGACAAACCTACAGCATGAACAACTGATACCAGGTTTTTTTAGGTAAATACAACAGCATATCTCTTCAAAACGCCACCAGGAGGCTGGATACGAAGATTCCCAGTACAGTGACTAGACAAAACGTAAAAACATGAAATTAGAAGGTTCCCTATGGGGTCAAAGCAGTAAAACCGATTCTGATTAAGTTGCATTACCAGAGAGAAGCAGGATCTCAATAATTTACAGCCAGAGGCAGCATAAGTGTCCATTAGCATTAGCGTCTATGGATGTACGCTTTCTTTTTTTCCACATTTTTAAGGCCTCTGAGACCACGTCTGGGTCTCCGTCTTTCCCTCTTCCTGGCTCTCAAGAACCATTGAAGTAAAAGCCCTTCCCTTCAGGCAGAAGAGAAGCCTTCCTCTTTGCATCCCCTCTACCCCCAAATGGTAGGTAAGGAAGGAGGCAAGATTATTTGATGTGAGTCTGGACACAGTAAATGGTCTCTAATGGTATCTGGTACACAAAACTCAGGATAATTTTAAAAAGTTATGAGGTCGGACATGATCCAAATTGCAGATGAACACATCACAGCAGGATGGTCTTCAGATGTGTCAGTGGCTCTTAAGTTTAGGAACAAAGACGACAGATTTTTATTATTTTTTTTTAAATATAGTTGCCTTTCAGCACCAGTAATCTTGAAAAGGGCAAACAAAAATGTAACACGAAGTACTAACAGAAGAAAAAAAAAAAAGCTAGATCAATCATGACAGAAAACTCATGATATTAATGGTGTCTAAACCTCCATCAATTTGCTCTTGCCCTTTTTTCCTTCAGAAAACAGAGCAGAGTGGCTCAACTCATTTGTGCCTCTTCCGCTAACGAGCAGTGCACATCCAACTTCAATGCCTCTTTTCTCCCAGAACTGATTACCTCAAGAGTTAGAACTAATTTGACAAAGATCTGTTCTGCGCGATCATCCCCAGCTTCTGGAGGTTTAAAGAAACCACTGCAACACGTTTACTGACAGGTCGGAACTAGCTGGCCATACAGTCTCCACCAAAAAGAGATGAATAAGAATATTCAGGTAGAGGTTTGGATTTTATTTTTTTTTTTAAATAACTGCTTTATATTCAAGGCACCTGCATTTTCACATGTATGTTTTTGAAAGGAGTCATGCAAAGTTTCTCCTCTTGCTCCCCTAAATTCCAGACTGAGGTATTTTTCAGACTATGAGTACACTGAAATAAAAAAGAATAATGGCAAAACAAAACAGCATTGGGGTTCGAGAACATAGTGATGGTTTTTCATTATTGTGTCCCCAGGTTTGGGGTGGACAGAACGTCCCTGCACTGGTTCTAGCTCCCAGCGGCAGGAGATGAATGCACCATCCATCCCCTCAGGATGAACCAGGACCATTCTCCATGTCTTTTACTTTCCCCCGATGCTTTTAAGCGAAGGGGGAAGGTGAGGGTAACGAGCTGCCAGCCACTTCTCCGGCTGACTAGCACCAGCCACCCAAGAGGTGGTTGCATGATTTTGTATATACAAAGCTTGTAAAGCACTTTAGGAAGCTGCGGGATGAAAAGGACTATATAAACGTAAGATATTATTATTATTAAACCAGTGATCTGACAAGAAGAGACAGCTTTTCAAATCTGTACAACAGCTTGAGCTGAAGAGATCAGGGAGTCCAATTTGAAAAAATAATAATTTGAAACGAATTTGAGGATTAGAAGTGGCAGCTCTTTTGTGGATTCTCCATGGCAGGTAAATTTAGTAGGCTACTTTAATTTTGCATCGTTTTAACTCCTGGCAATGTCCTGTGCATTGACTCTGACAGAGAGACAGAGCGTTTGAAGCTGTCGTGGCTACATTTTAGTCTCCCAATTTTACAATCAGTGTTTGAATCTGCTGCTACAACTCCGGGTACGGAGATCAGAGGCTTATCAAAGAGGCATCCATTTCAAAGACAAGCAGCAGCTTTGACTTCATTCCTTCAATGCTTAAAATTCCTGAAAAAGCAGATGAGCATACCACAAAACAGGTCTGAAGGAAATCTCTCTATCGGCTGTAAACCTATTTCAGTATTAATTTTTTAAGGGTCTATTTTGGTCTCATGTAAAATGAGTGTGTTTAGCAGAGATAATCCTCTCAACAGGTGAGCTTAATAGATGCCTTTTCCTGTACCTCAAAGTACATTTTAAACTGGCTTATTGCTTTACCAAGCATTAATTGAAGAACTACTACAACCAATTACCTGATTTATTTATTTATTTATTTTAATACTAAGAATTTCTCGCCTTCGCTAACAAAGCAGCACTTCATTTCTTTACTGCTGCCCTTATTTACCTGCCTGGCTGAAGCAAGCACACCGCAGGCAGTAAGATGTGCTGTTTGCAGACGATGGTGTGGATCAGAGGTGTATCACGCTCAGAGAGTGCTGCACGGCTGCAGTGGGCTGGTGCCCACATTCAACTCTTGATTTTAAGCCAAGTTTCAGCATTCACGTGCGTGATACCATTACCGATCTGGTCGGCATCCCTCCGGTCCGGACCCTGCTCAGATGGGACACCAGCACGGGGAGACGTCCCCGCTGAGGGCACAGCACCACAGCATGGAGGGAAACTGTGCCAAAACAGTTTTACTGCTGTCGATTTTTCCTTTTAAGCTAGAAACATGTTCTGTCTGTACTCTCTAATATGAAAGAGAAATGCACTTCAAGAATATGAGCATTATCCTTCCTTCCCTTCTCAGCGATGCAGCACAAGAACTGCCCACACACTGCCTGTCGTCCAGACCTTTGTCCACTCACAAGAACCCACTGCTCAAGTTGATTTTTGCTAGAATCACAGAATGGTTTAGGTTGGAAGGGACCTTGAAGATCATCCAGTTTCACACCCCCTGCCCTGGGCAGGGACCCCTCCCACCAGCCCAGGTTGCTCCAAGCCCCGTCCAACCTGGCCTGGAACACCTCCAGGGATGGGGCAGCCACAGCTTCTCTGGGCAATTTGTTCCAGTGCCTCATCACCCTCAGAGTAAAAAATGTCTTCCTGATATCTCATCTAAATCTCCTCTCTTCCAGTTTGAAGCCTTTCCCCCAATCCTATCACTACATGCCCTTGTAAGAAGTCCCTCTCCAGCCTTCTTGTAGGCCCCCTTCAGATACTGGAAGGGGCTCTAAGATCTCCCTGGAGCCTTCTCTTCTCCAGGCTGAACACCCCCAACTGTCTCAGCCTCTCCTCCCAGCAGAGGGGCTCCAGCCCTCAGAGCATCTTTGTGGCCTCCCTTGGACCCGCTCCAACAGATCCATGTCTCTGCTGTGCTGAGGGCTCCAGAGCTGGATGCAGTACTGCAGGGGGGGTCTCACCAGAGCAGTGTAAAGGGGCAGAATCACCTCCCTTCCCCTCTGGAAAGCGAGAGTGGATTGCTGCAGAGGGATGTGCAAACCTGACCCGAGACCGCCCCGCGGAGCGCTGCCCGGCGCTGGCGGCTTGGCAAAGCCTGCACAGGGAGCAACAGAGAGTGTCTCAAGACAGCCAAGTGATTCTGGTATTCTGATGGGTGCAGCAGGATAACCTGGCTCCTGCCGAGAAGGCGCAGGTGACTGCAGCCCCAAGCCCACCTCCAGCTTTGGGTTTTCACGGCAAACCTGGCGCTTGTTATTTGCCCGCTCCAGTCCTTCAGCTGCAGGAGTGAGAAGCAAAGTGGGTAGCCAGCAACAGGTTACTTTGTCTGATCACGCCTTCAGCGATGTGGCGTTTCGCACTTGCGTTACAGCACGGTCCCCCAGCCGGCGCACAGCCGGTGGGCTGGGGAGGGAGTCGCACGCTCCTGCCGGCCCAGGAGCACACGAAACCGCACTGGAGAGCCACGGTCATACCAGCAAAAGCGACGCTGCCGGTGCAGACATGCCCTAAAGTGCACGGAAGGAGCGTAAGAGTTCAGCTCTTCGGTGCTCAAATCGCTTCTGACAAACACGACTGAGAAGTCTTAACACATTCGGGTGTTTTTAAAAAGCACTCCCAGCACTAAAGGAAAGCTTTGGTTTAAAATGAGCTTTTAAAACTCCAGAATGTTTACAAGTCCCTCTCCTCACAGACCAGCTTGTCTATCGGCATTCAGGCTATACACAAGAATTTCTTTCGTGATACCCTGCCCATTAAAGGGTCCCCGATGCCCCCCCACGCTCAGACAAACTGATGAACCTGACATACACTTTGTAATGCTTTAAAGCGCCGGTATTTACCCAGTAGGAAACAAAACGTACAGAAAACCACAGCAGAAGTTTTTACAAGCTGCGATGATGCTGTATCTACATCAGCCAATTCAACAAACCAGGTTGCTTCTATTCACGAACTGAAGCAGGTGACAGTTTTCATTCCATCCCTTATTTCAGAGAATCACAAGAAAAGATATAAAAAAAAACATTTACAGGCAGAAGGGCACGTGCTTATGCTGGTCCTTAACAGCTTTCATCTTTAAGAGTAATAATCAATGAACTGACCCCCCACACACATACAGGTCTGTATCATTTGCTGCCGAAACCAGCACGTGTGTTATGAAAACCATCCGAGATAAGCAAAGCACACGCTTAAAGCTCCTCTCCAACTCAGTGAACCAGTCAGCCCCAGCTTTACTGCTGAGCACTGGTCTGGTGCTGCAGCTTCCGATAAAAACTTTCTTTTTAATAACTCAGTTAAAAAAAAATAATACCGAAATATAGCCATAAATAAGCATTAGTGCTTCAAAACCTGTGAAACCACAATTTTATGGTTTTAAACAGAGACAAGGTGGAATCATGAATGGTAGCAATGTATTTCAGATGAAAGCTTTCAAGCAGATGAGAAATAGTTACAGGAGTTGGAACCTGAGTAACTACAGTTGCATTAAATTATGCCATCTGCAAGTCCATTAAAAACTGTTAATGGTTTTGTATGGCTTTTATATTTATTGGGTGGGTTTATTCCTATGTGAGTCATACATATTTATTACCAGGGTCCAGATAATGGTTATTAATAAAACTTCTTTTATTTGCATACTGTCTTGATGCTGGCCTAAATATTTACAACTTGACTATAAAATAAAAGAATGCTCAAAACGTGTAAATAGTACCAGGGATGCAGCACAACTCCACTTCTTGTACTTTATTACTTTTTTGTGGTGTTTTGTTTTTCCAAAAATAGAAAAAACCAACCTGGTAAACCTATTCCTTTTTTCAAGTCTAAAGAGCACTAATTCTTTCAAAGATTTAAAGCACAATTTGTGTTGAGGAAGTAAGAGGAGATCCAAAGCTAAAGCAAGCTAGTTCTTATAATTAAGAAAATACATGTATTTCTACACATAATTATGAACAGTAACAAAAGCTCAGTATTAAAATAGGTCCACTGAATCCCTGGAATTGTGCCTGCCAACTAAAACACCTACTATGAATTTAGTAATGGGTTATGCAAACATAAATTACAGGGCCAGACATTTTAAAAGGAAAAAAAGTTGATTTATTGTCACACTGGAGACACGGCAGGATAGAAGCACAATTTCATTTTTCCATATATTCATCAACACTGTAGATGTGTTAATGCAAAAAGAATTCTAAAATAAAAATGACTCTCAACTGCTCTAATTCTCATATGTCACTTAATTTACTTAAAAATGGTTACCAGGAAGCTCTCTTTTTTTGTTGTTTCTGTTTTGTTTTAAAGCAAGCGAAACATACTAAAAATTTCAGGAAGAAAATAGGTTTTAAGAGCATTTTACAAACATTTCTCCCCTAAGCATCTACCTCAAGACTTCATCCAAAACTGATCATAAAAGAGTGGTCCTACAGAAAGTTGGGGCATTTGGTTGGTTGGTTTGTTTTAATAGAAAAGCTTACAACTATAATCTGTAACTCAGTCACTTTGTGAGCATTTTTGCTCCACATAGTAATCGTTTCTGCTCTTGTTTCAACCAGATCCAACTTTTCACTTATCCACTGTCAGAGCAATGAAAAGAATCTCTTGTAAATGGCAACTATTATTAAAAGAGTTATTCATGACAACATAATAATTTTAATGAGAACAACATGTTCCTTTAATTACACCTGAATGACTTTGAGGTGGTCCAGCAGATGAACTGAAGTAGGTTTACGGCATATTTGTTCACAAAGTGAAATGGAAACGTACTAATTGAAGATGCTTAATTATCTCTTCTTTCGGTTAATACACATAGGAAGGAAGAGCAGGTATCTTGCTTGCCTGTTGGTTTTTATAAGCTGAATCTTGAAAATAAGTCAAACTATTGTTCAAATGGCTAAAAAGCAAATTTAGGAACTGAACTTCAGACTTGCCTTGGGAGTACTCAGTCTCATCTTTGTGCGATCTAGATATAAAGCCCCAGTTTTACACTTACCTTTAGAAGTAACGTAACCCAGACCGTCAGAATGGCCATTAGTCGTTGGTACCACAGTGACAAAATCTCAGCTATTGCAGCTACATAACTGGAAATATTTTCCCTTAAAAAACAGCCACCAATGCATTCAGTAAATCACGTTATTAGTCTTAATACACACTTATTTAAACTACAACCGGGAGGAAGGATGGCAAATGTCCCGTAAGTCCAAGGGGTGTTTTTTTCCTTCAAGTTCTGACCTTGAAAACATTCCCCCTTTTTGGAGCCCCCCTCCCAGCGCCCCGACCCCGGTGCCTGGCTCTGGCCGCTCTCCAAACGGGTCAACCCGGGAAAGTTCAACCAAAGGCAACTACAGCTGGAGAAAAACAAACTATTTGGTTTGCATTGTTTCATTCTCGGTGACAGGAGAAATTCACAGTAGCATCGAATGTTTAACAAGAGAGATTAATCTGTAAATATTTGCTTACAAGTGTGTCCCTTTGTAAACCCCGGTAATACCAAAAATATCTCCTATTCTCCTTTTCTGCAATGGCGATACAGCACCCTTGACACGACTGAAATCTAATCCCTGCAACCGATGTTGCTAGAAGAAAAATGCATTCTTCAACTGTCAAGCATGTTTAACCAGAAAAATGCTTAAATAGAATAAATCTAAATTACTAGGAGCATGTGACTTCAGAGTAATTAATTTCTTCAACTACTGTAACATGTTCGGTTGAATCACATGTGTCTCCCTCTTGAATATTTTTGGAACTCTTGAATAAAGTAATCACCCATATATTTTCAGCTTTATAAAAAGACTTCTGAGGTAAACGTGTCATAGAAAATTGATTTAAGGATATTTTTAAAGAAAATTGAGATACAGACAGTAACACAAAGTGCCCTAGATCATGTTGGTTCAGAAAAAAAGGCTTCAAATTAAACTTCTCCGCCTAGTAACACATAACGCACCATCATTGCTTCTGCAGGCCAAGGGAATTATTTTCCTAGATTTCAGACCTTTACAAATGCTGTTGCACCGCACCACAGTTACCCGTGAAATCCTACGTGCCAATAATCCCCAAAACGTGGCCTCATTTTGCAAAAGGACCTTCTCAATTCCTGTTATCTCCTAATAAATTGCCGAGGTTCTGCTGCCCCGGGGCTGCTGCCCAGCCGCAGCCTCTGCTGCCATCTCTTCCCTGCCGAGAAAAGCAGAATCGCTCACTCGTGGAAAACAAACCAGAACCGAAGTTTTACCGAACCGAGGATGCCAGATCAACCAACAAACCCAGCCACCGCTTAGGGGAGGAGTGGGGGAATAGCCACAACTATATCGCACCACAGGAAAGTTAGGCAATTTAGGCCAGATAAAGGCTGATGTGTTAAAAAAGGTTTGTTCCTGGTTTGGATGTGCTGTTCCTCAATGCACTGAGCTCTAGCGAGAACCACCGTGAGCATCAAGTAATGCGTGCACAGCAAATAGCAGGGGAGATGTCAGCTGCCAGAGATTCTGGCATAGCTTTTCGTGGGTGACAAACACAATTTAAAAAAAAAAAAAAAGTTTAGTAATTATAGTGGTGAGAATGGTCAACATGCAGAAAAATGGAGGTCAGTTTTATGAGAATCTTAGAAAAACACAGCTGTGAATTATAATTCTTTTATTGTTCCCTTAGTTCCAACAGAGTGAAAAGGCAGCAAGAGATCATAATATAGAAAAGCATGTCAGAAACACTGGTGTTTTTCCTATTAACAATTAGAATATGCTAAAGTCAAATACGTATTAAATAATGACAATAAAATTATTGAGAACTCATGAATCAGGGGCCTCCCGGAAAAGGTTTGATCTGATTTAACCTAAGTGACTCCACAAGACTAGTTTTTAGATTACATTTTAAGACATGGAGGTATATTATATAATTTTTCTGCAAAAAGTCACATAATAATAATATACTACTTCATTTAGCTTTTGAAATAACAAGCACACATAGCACAAATTCCCATAAACATCATTTACCTTGCAAAGCGAACCTCTTCAGAAGATGGTAATATTCAATAAAAACCATGCAAGGGAGGGCATGGCACCTAAGGATCATTATCCTAAAGAAGAGGCATTCATCTTCATTTCAAACCTGCAAGTTATACTTCTTATAATTTCGGTTTTTTATGAAAGGAAATGGTGATGTTTTAACTCAATAAGGAGAGTATCCCATGGATTTAGCATTCGGCTAAGGTTTTAAATATATGAAGATTCTTAAAGATACGAAACGATTTTATAATAGTATTAAATGGACATTGATAACTGCATTTGAGTTACACAAATTAATAGAAAAGATTATTTTTGAACAAACTGCTTAACTGCAAATTCATTTCTTCTTAACAAAAATATCTTAAAAATCTCTTTTTCAAAGTCATGGGAAGGGAGAAGGAAGGGAGAACTTAAGCAGCACTTCTCTTCCTCAACTTTTCCTGAAATAATTTTTAAGTAATAAATCGGGAAATACATAGAAAGAGTGTATTTTTTTATTCCCTGCCATGCACTGAGACATTTACTATTTACAAATTGTATTAACTGCATTCAGTTGTATTACGCTAACTAAAGTTTACATAAATGTCATGTATGTTCTTCCATAGTCAGGACCCAAAATTAACAAGATTCCCATATGTTCCTGGCGAAGGAGAGGAAGGAACAGCAACACGCTATGTACTGTCAGGCACACTGGGAAAGTCAATTAAAAAAAAGTATTTTAAAAAAAAGGGAGTAGAACAACCCAGCTCTAGATGGCAGCAAATCAATATTCACCCCTATGTACACAGACACTGAGAGCACGAACTTTTCTCAAACAGACTGTAGATTTTCAGTAGTTTTTCTAGGCATATTATTTTCACTTTGCTACACGGGCTAGACCAAAGTTGACTGTGCAAAGTTGTGAGGAATCAACCACAATTCACTACCAACAATTAGAAAAATACTCCTCTCATTTGAAGAACTAATTCGACCAGCAGAATTAATATTCATTTTTTTTAAAGCTTGATTTGATTATCTTTTGCTGTAGAGACTGGATAATTCAATAGAATGATCCAGAAACACTGGAGACTAACAATTTAAGAATTTTAAATTTAAAAAAATTGAGCCCTTGCATAATAACGGCGTTCATTTCCTTTAGTTAGTTATGACTGGCAATTATAGTGTCTTTTGATTTGTTGTTTTTTTTTTTCTTAAAAAAACCCTCATAGATCTTAAAAATGTGCATCACCCTAATATGTAATCTCATGAACAAAACTTTTATTTTTGTTACACAAAATTCTACAGACTCATCTTTCTTTTGCTGTGGCACCAGTGGCACTGCAGAAACATAACGGAGCAGGACAGTGGCGATGGCCACAGTTCGGGTAAGGAGGGCAACAATGAAAGCCAGGTCTTAGACAGGTAACGTTACTCATTAGAGATCAACCAAGGCAGCACTGAATTAGTCATGTGAAATGATACAGAATCACAGAATCTCCTAGATTGGAAAAGACCTGTAAGATCACCTAGTCCAATCATTAACCCAACACTGACAACCCACCACTAAACCACGTTCCTGAGCACTGTATCTACACGACCCTTAAATGCCTCCAGGGATGGGGACTCCACCACTGCCCCGGGGAACGCGTTCCAATGCCTGATGACCCTTTCAGTAAAGAAATTCGTCCTAATACCCAGTCTAAACTTCTCTTGGCACAACTTGAAGCCGTTTCCTCTTGTTCTATCACCTGTTACTGACAGAACAGGTCCACTCACACCTCTCTGCAACCTCCTTTCAGACAGATGTAGAGGTCTCCCCGCAGCCTCCTCTTCTCCAGGCTAAACAACCCCAGTTGCCTCAGCCGTTCCTAAGAAGACGTGCTCCAGACTCCTCACCAGTTTTGTTGCCCTTCTCTGGATACGCTCCAACACCTCAATGTCCTTCTTGTGGTGAAGGGACCAAAACTGAACACAGCACTCGAGGTGGGGCCCCACCAGTGCCGAGTACAGGGCTAAAATCACCTCCCTGGTCCTGCTGGCTACACTATTCCTCATACAGGCCAGGATGCCATTGGCCACCTGGGCACACTGCTGGCTCATGTTCAGCCGGGTGTTGACCAACACCCCCAGGTCCCCCTGTGCCGAGCATCTTTCCACCCACTCCTCCCCAGTGTACACACACGGAAAGTGGCTGTAGCAGCTTCTACGAACACACACGCCGGAGCTCGTGGAATACACACACCAGCACAGCACCACATGGACCTCGGCGGCAACGTCGCTGTCACACCGCACAACTTGTATTTATTTGTAGAAGTGCCTGGGGTCAGCAGGCAGCCACATCCTTTCAGTCAGAGTTAAGATATGCCTTTCATACGCTCATTTATTTTCTTTTCTGGCACCTTCCAATATTCCATTTTCCAGGGCATTTTAAAGCTATTTATCGGAGAACATACTTACACTGTCTATGTCTATGTTTGAAGGTTCTCCCACGTCCTTCAATAACCCTGCCGATCCAATCTTTAATCTGCTTTACAAAATACAGATGTCAATTTGAGCATTTAATGGTAATCTAGAGTTTCTAAATCTCCCCAATGGAGCACATTTGCAACCCAGAAACAGTAAAAGACAACAACAGTTATCTGTTGATCCTCAGTTCAACTTACCATCAGGAAACAACCCAAACAGTGACCAAAGTACGCGCTCCCAGGGCAACCTCCGGTATCCAAATATATGTTTTAGGCAGGTGCATCACATCTGCCTGATTTTTTAGAACTCCTGCTCTCACATTAGAAAACTGCTATCTGATTTTCTTTCCCCGTGAGCAGCTGGCCGTGGGCTCTCCAGCCGGTCTCTTGACTTGTGCTCAGTTTAATGCCCCATGTTTCAGGTGAGCCTGGTGATAACAGGCACAGCTCAGCGATTATCTAATTTACATGGCTAAATCACAAAGGAAAGCAATGGAGAGTTATAGGCTAAACAGGCTTAAGTATTATTGTCTTCCCTCTCCGTGAGTATTTAACAATTACATATCACTTATTTACAAAGTCTAGGCTTACTCGGTTATTTGTTTTCTGACATTTTTCAATATTGTTGTCGACAAGCTTAAAGTATGCACCACTGGAAGTATTAGATACGCTTTTCAATGTTTAAAACAGAAACAGATAGAAGTAGTTACTGTAGGAGGAAGTAGGAATCTGGTTAGAAATAAAGGCAAAGTGATCAACATTAGGAAGTATCTTCCCTTTGTGCCAAAAATTAACCCGTGAGACTGAAATTATTTAGAGACTAAAAAAAAAATTTCTCAAAGGATGGTCATTCAAAGATTTGCTTATTCACACCAGAACTGGGATACGAGGACATGATGAATGAGACCAAGAATTTCACAGAGGTTAAAGTACCCAAAAAGTATGACAGTTAGTCACAATAAGAAAATAATCATCTGATGCAGGGTGGCAATTCACATGATATATATTTTGAGATGTTTTCCAAGTAACAGTCATGTAAAATTGATGTTTCAAGTAATCTCCTGACCAGTCTCAGCCTTCTGCACTACCTGCTCAGGATGAACCAAATCGAGACTGAAAATACCCCAAAACGTCTATGAGCAGCAGGTCTGGTGTGACCTCTTAAAAGCTGTGAAGAGGTAAAAAGTATTTTTGCAATAAGAGGAATTAAGAAGCCTTTGTAAAAGTTTCTGCATGTAACAGCCACTACCAAATTTTCTGTTCTCATAAGGTTCCCAAACATGAGACACTTCTTCCCAGAGTCGTCTCCCAGTATGCCAAGTCAGAAATAGTATTTTAACATTTCTAAATACCAAAAGCCCTAGAGTCATTCCTATAAACGTGAAAATATTTTATTTCTTTTGCAGCAATTTGATAATTTGCAAGGAAGACAGAATTGACCCAAATAGATCTGTCACATTTTTTAAAGTAAAAAGAAACAGAAGTATAAATATCCTCAACTTCATCAGTAATTTTTTCGAATCCTTTTCTGCTACACAGGAGATTGCTTGCAGCAGACATTATGGAAAGTCTAGAGGACAGCAATGGATAGGAAAGTCAAGGCAATCGACACTTGTCTCCTGATTTATGGTGAGACTGGCTACAGCAGCGGAAAAGAGATGCTGGAACCAGCTAAACCACTGCTGTGCTGACAGGGATGCATGCAGAATGAAAAAGAAAATGGAAAGTAGGATTCTGAAACAAATTGTTACATTTAACAATTCCATCTTTGTGGTTTGGGTTTGTTTTTTTTTTTTTTTTAATACCAAGAAAGTTGATCCTTCATCATGGAAATTTAAATTAAGCTGTACACTGGGTTATTTATTTATCTGAAGAATGGTTCTGCACACAAGCTAGTTTTCCACTACAGAACTCTTTTTTTGTTATTAAAAGAGTATGTTTGATGTTTTATAAATGTATCAGTTTGGAAATGCCAGCGCTCACTGTGCCTTTCCTGTTCACCTCAAGGATGTTTCCACCATATTGGGTGGGTTTTCAGACAAAGTTGCAGTTTTGGAAAAAATCAGGTTGAGTAATTAATAATCCTGCCCGCTCATTTTCAATGGTCTTCCAAAGCATAAAGAGGAATACCAGTGAAGTTTTCCAGCAAGGATGGCTGGACACTGCCCCGCTCCGGGTTTGCCTCTTCCAAAGTCATGGAGGGAGAGGGAGAGGAGGGAGAGGGAGACCCTATCAGACCTTCTGTATCTGAGCTACTTCCCCCACGTCCCCGGGAGTGGGAGCTGCGTATCGAGTCTCTTACAGCTGGCTATTATTACAGCTCAGATGCTTTTCTCTAATTCTTTGATCCCATTTTCATTTTTTAATTCTGTCAGAGAAAGAAGAGGAGTTAGATTGTGCTGCTGTTCAGAAACAGAGCTGCAGAAAGAACATCACAGCAGAGAAGACAGAGAAGGAAAGAATATTTAAAAATCCATGCAACCTTATAAAGGAGTGGGGTTTCATAGGAGTCCCAGGACACAAGATCAGAATGTAGAACCTAGCACAGATCCAAATTCCCCCAAACACTGCAGGTGTTCAAAGCCACTGTTTTGAATCTAGTCCCTGGATGAATGAAACACCTCGATTCTCTTCCAAAATATTATATGGAAGGCTACTGAATTATATTTTATAAAAGTATATTTAAAACCTTACCATAAAATGATTTAACAGCAGGGGCCATTCGCTTCCCTATCTTGCTTACTGGAAAGAACTAATTGCACAACATTTTCCCACTATATCTCTTGAAGTAACTATACAGAATATATAATTTTCCTCTGCACATCAACTCCCACCGAGTTACCAAGGCCCTCTCACAATGCACTTAAAAATGCAGTGTTCAGGGTGGTTTTTGTCCCCACAGTAACCTTCTGCTCTATAAAAATAAAATTGGCCAAAAGAAACCATCCTGAAGCAAACCTGTAAACACGCCATCAGCTCGGAGCTGGCAGCTATAGCCATGTTCTGAAGAATCCGTCATTTTCCTCGTAGGAAAAAAGGAAGGTAGCAGGAAACTCAAGTCTCATAGAATGAACCTAAGCTTCTAGCAAACAATTTAAAAATGTGGCCCCAGGAGACTATTTGCTGGATTTTGTACAATTTCCTATACCCTCTACATTCTTCCACTTCTCTCCTTCCTCCCCTTCATCCCCACAGTTTGTTTCCTTCTGCAAAGGGGATCAACTCATTCCTCACCCTCTCAGAGCTACTGCATTCACTCTCCAGATTCTTTTGCTCCTTTTTAAAAAGTTCCATTTTTCAAAGCTGCAGTCCCCAAATATTCCTCTTTTTCACACAAACAGAACTGATTTCTGCCCCGCAAAACCTCCTCAGGGCACCAGTTAAACACCCCCCCTTCCCTGTAAGTCACTCCTGCCCTGACATTCCCTCTCCGATCTCCGGGTCAGGCTCCCGATCTCCGGGTCAGGCTCCTCCAGCATCTCTCCCTCTGTACCAAGAGGAAGCAAAGCAGCATCTGCTACTTGAGAAGCAGCAATAAAGGTTAGAAAAGCTGCCCGCTGCTTCTCTCCCAGGAAGATACTTGGAAGGAACCGACACTTGCGTATTGGCTATCTGGAATAGGCTTGGAAACCCTAGAACATTCCCAGATGAACAGACTGATGGCAATCATCGGGGGGGGACAGCCCACCACAAACCAACAAAAAAAAAAAAAAAAGCCCTACATATTGCTACGCATTCATTACAGTTAATAAAATCAGTTTATTCCAACTCTAAGCATTCTATATGTGTTTTCTAGACAATTATGCATACATGTGCAGACACACACACACTGCACGTGCTAACACGAGCACGGGAGAGTTCAGATACTCCCAGCTTCCTACACACAATATTCACCTTTCCAAGGTTTGCGTAGCATTGGTCCTGACACGTTTTACACACCACCTGCTGCATGCGATGCACATCCTCCGAGCAGAGTTTGCAAAAGAGCTCCGCACTGACCTTGTTGCATTTCCAGCGAAATCAACAGCAAAACTTAATTTGATTTTTGATGGAAAAATGAGCATCTTTGAAGTTATGCCCTTGATATAGATTTATTTAGGCAGCAAAACATCACTTTCTACATCCAAGAGCTAGGAGAGTTTGGATTAGCAAAGAATTTTTTTTTATCTTTTTTTTTTTTTTTGCAATTCTCCAGGTTTTACATTATTACTAAATTTAGAGCAAGCCTGTTTGAAGGCCAGTGTTCATACTCCCTCTAAAAACATCAATTCATATTTCATTATTTATGGAATGCAAAAGCTGCCTGACGAGAAAGCCATCAAAGATAAGCAGTCTTAGTTAAGATGGTGGAGTTGGCAATACATACAAGAAAATCATGGAAACAAACTATTAAGAAAAAACCCCATTGAAGGAGACCTAATACCACACATGACTGCAAGACACTCAGCAGACTGGAACAGCTTTTCTCCTTACCTCTGGAGTGTTTTTCTTGAACTCGCGACTTTGCTCAATAAGTTTTTTCCTAGACTGCTCACTTTCATCTTGCCGGTTAGCCAATATTGTTGCTGTGGCATCGAGCTCTCTCTGTCAAGAAAAACAAAACAACAAAATAAAGGAACTATCATTAGAGCTCTGTTTCTTACAGAAATGAAAACAAAAGCTCATATGTGTATCACATCATTTGGAATATTGAGATGGTTGGATTACAGAGAGGTACAGAACAAAGCATCAAGCTTCCAGAAATCAGCCCTCCCTGAATAACATCAAATTAAGTTCTACAACCTTTTTGATTCCATCTTGCAACCAAAATATCACTGTTTTTCTCAAAAGCATTCATGGTTTTACTACAACATGACACAGGACAGCAGCAGTGGCACGCAATACACACCTCCTAATAATTTCCCAAATCCAGTGAAGATTACAGATCTTGGACACATTCAAGCCAGGTCTACTTTCACCTGCCTGCTTTTTAAAGATACTACATTCTCCCTTTTTGAGTTACTCCATGAAAAAACATTAACTCATATATTGGTTAACTTTATACTTCAGCCTAGACTAGTTATGCTTCAGTCACTCTTAATTTCAAATGACTTACTGTATATCATTCTATACTGCCACTGCAACGCTTTTTTTTCCATTTAAGTCTTTCCTTATTGGAATACAAAATTATCTTTTCCTACTACTGGAATCTAGTCCTTGAAAACTATTACCAGGTATCTCCGTTTCCTCCCCAAAACATATCTTTTTTCAATCATCTGATGAATGCCAGATTATCTTCCAGCAGCTCCTGCCAGGCTGAAGTCCAGGCTCTGCCTGCAGACCGTTGCCCAGCTTTGTCCAAGTGCATTATGCCCATCCCACTTTCTTTACTCAGTGCTGTGCTTCCAAATGTCACCATAATAGATTGAACGGGTCACTTATCAGAGCATAAACCAACAATACTCAATCTTCCCTGTCAGTTTATTCCTCTTCTGCAGTATTTCCACGTAACACGAAACAAAAAAAATAAGGGCTAAACCCTCCACTCAGCTATGTACATCATTCCCCAAGTCACCTGGAGCTATAACCAAGAATTTGTAAGAGGAATTTGGCACTGTTTTCCCCCCTTATTAATTCAAAAGGAGAAAAAAAATGGCTATGAGAAAGAATCATAGAATGGTTTAGGTTGGGGGGACCTTGAAGACTATCCAGTTCCACCCCCCTGCCCTGGGCAGGGACCCCTCCCACCAGCCCAGGGTGCTCCAAGCCCCGTCCAACCCGGCCTTGAACACCTCCAGGGATGGGGCAGCCACAGCTTCTCGGGGCAACCTGGGCCAGGGGGTCACCACCCTCACAGGAACTAATTTCTCCCTAATATCTCATCTAAATCTCCCCTCTTCCAGTTTGAAGCCATCCCCCCTCGTCCTATCACTCCATGTCCTTGGAAAAAGTTCCTCCCCAGCTCTCCTGGAGCCCCTTTAGGCACTGGAAGGCCGCTATAAGGTCTCCTCTGAGCCTTCCCTTCTCCAGGCTGAACACCCCCAACTCTCTCAGCCTCTCCTCCCAGCAGAGGTGCTCCAGCCCTCGCAGCATCTTTGTGGCCTCCTCTGGCCCCACTCCAACAGGTCCATGTCTTTCCTATGCTGGGGGCTCCAGAGCTGGACGCAGTACTGCAGGTGGGGTCTCACCAGAGCAGAGCAGAAGTTTCATGACAAGTGAGAACAACATGCTAGAGTAAGACACAAAGCAGGTCTCCTCCGCGGCTGTCTTCATCACATCACTCTGCCAAAGTGCCTCCCACCTGCATGCAAAAACCCCCATATTCTCCACCAGAAAACCTGCCGTGCCACCGGCATGCGCTTGGAACTCAATAACCTGTAACGGACCAGACTGACAAAACAAGCCTGGCGTCTCCTGTCTGGTCTAACTCCAGATCCCGAGTCGTCAGGCCAGTCACCGACCAGGTCAGCTCTGGATACCACCACACACAAAAATCACAGTCAAAGAAAAGCAGTTTTGGTTACTCCTACATGATAAGCAAAAAAACCTTACCCTGCATTGGGGCATCAAGGCTTCCTAGTGGAACTGGGCAGCCAGTGTGGGGAAACAAAATGGGAAAACACAAGATTTGTCCCTGCCCGTTTCTGCAGAGGTGGTAGAAATAGCGACAGCGGGTCCCTGCAGGACACCTGCTAAAAGCCCTGTGCCGCGAGTTTAAAAAAAGAACGTACATGACTAGCAGATGAAGAGTAAAAGGTAATTCAGCTCCTGAATTTTCTTCTAAATAGTCAGTGAAAAAGCCTAATTCCAAATTCTTAGTTACATTTTTGTATGGGTAAATCCTGTAACACGGAACAACTGGATGGATGAACATGTGCTTTACCTGACTACACAGTTTGACCTCTGGAGGGAAAAAAAAAAAGCCTTCTGCAGTTTCCAACCCAAAAGGATCAATACTTTTTCCCCCCTTTAGGTTTATTGTCACAAAACTAAGAGACTTCTTTTTCCCCCCTAATATATATATATGGACCAGAGTTATCTTAATCCTTGGAAATAAGCTAAACGTGACAAATAGATTTGAAGCTAGGCAGCATGCTGGAGCCAGTGACCTAAATATTGTCACTGTAGTGCTTAAAAAACCCTCTATTTCTGACTTTGAGGAAAAAAACAGGGCAATATGTCCACCAGATCTTGGTTTGGAATTCTGTAACATATGTGAAATCTATTGCAGAAAAGTGGGAAATACTTAACAGTTGGATAAACCACATTTGAAATTCATCCCAGCTAAGTTTATGCAAGAAAAAAGAGCAACAGAAACCAATGTGGTTAAGCAGTACTATAAAGAGCAATATAACGGCTAAGCAGAAGGCTTTTAAAAAATATAAACAATCTGGTACGGCCAGCAACTTGGAAAACTATATTTAAAAAGGAAGCACACATTTAAAGCAAAGCAAAGCAAACACAAATCATGAAAGTAAGAGGGAATTTCAGCAAGGCAAAGAATCCAATGCTTTGTTTTACAATACAGGGTGCTAGCAAGCAAATGGAAAAGTAGACTTTGAAAGACCTGTACTTCCAAGTTTAGAGACAAGAAAGAGAAAGAAGAGCTGATTAAAAAATAAATCATATTTCATATTTTGTGGTATTATGAAGAGAAGAGTCAGGTATCAAATGAAGAATAACCTTCTCGCCCTCGCTGCTTGATTGATACTGGTGCCGCGATGCGCTTGCTACGGGCACCTTCCCATTACTTTCAGAATTCCTTCTGGGACAGGTCTGGTAATTTCTCACCGTAAAACACCTCCTTATGTTACATCTCAGGTACAGACATCGTCAAGGAGGAATGCCAGCACACAACTACACTGAACTGTTTGATGCTGTGGGCTGAAGCCCACAAGCTCAAGATCTTGCTGAGCATTTACAAACAACAGACAGAGTAAGATGCAATTCCAGGTGATGAACAGAAGATATCTAGCCCCGTATACAAGATCTGATAAGGTATGTCATAGTTAATATGCCTCAAATCAAAACTATTTGAAAAATTGGTAATTTTTTCTTCCTCACTGGATCTTAACTATACACTATGCAGGTTTCATTTATTTAAACGTAATAGTTGACATAGGATTACAACCCACAAGCATTAACAGCAGATTTTTCATACTTTTGAGACTTAATCTCATAAGATACCCCAATTTTCTAAAAATTCAGTGTGGCCAATGCATTATTTCTGCAAGCAAGCACGTATTAAGGGGTAAGCAGCATTAACTTTGAGATCTCAAACCTGACTACTGCATAACGTGTGAAGGCATGCACTCTTCCCAAGCATTGCAACCACCCTCTAAGGAGGTACTGAGTAAAAGAAGATGCAATACAGTACAGAGGGAAACATACTGGAGTGTCCTTTACAGCATCACAAAAATTGGAGACTGTGTCTCAGTATCATTCTCCACACCTTTGAAATCTAAAAGGTTCCTATGAAAAGCAAACAGAAACCAGGGCTCAAAGGTGACCTGGCTACAGAAAAGGATTCAAAGCCTGGAAGCTTCAGTTCCACTGATTCAACACTGGCTAATAAACTTTCTAGCCAAAAATAGCCACCGTTCAATTGCCCCTGCAAAAAGCGAGTCGCTACTTGGAGCGCACATTGAGAGAGAACAAGCAAGACCATTGTCCTTCCCCTTGCCCCAAAGTCCCATCGATTTAGGACAGACACAGTTCACACTGCTTGAGCCATAGATGACTAAAGAACTCTCTCCAGGGTTTCTACTTCGACCCATTTCAACAAGTTTATTGGGGGTGGGAGGGAGGCAGTGGGAAGAGAAGAGACAAAGTCTTATGCTCTTAGGTGCAGGAGTTATTAAAAGCAATCCTCAAAAAACAAACATTAAAAGGTTTCTTTCATGCACTATTAAAAAAAATATATCTAAAACTAGGAGGGTCAATCTGCTATCCACTGTAGCAACCACCAACTTGAAGTGAATTTATCTTCCTTTAATGAAAGAATTTCCAGCTGCTTTTAGGCTCCCCAGGAGCCGTCCCTGTTCATTCTGCCCCTGCCACCCCCGTGCCACCGACCGTGACGGCACGCGGCGACGCAGGGAGCCACACCAGGAAAGCAAGCCTGCTAAAAACATATCCCACCCTTCCCCTCCCAGCCTCTGCTGCACTGGATCGGGTCCCTGTCCCTGCCCCCTCTGCGGCTACAAAGTGTTGTTCCATCACAAAAGAGAGGTGGGAAAATACAGCTGGAAGGAGCAACCTGCAATTAGGTTGACCCCAAGAAACGACAAAACTCCAGCCTCATGGCAGGCAGGTTTCAAGGTTGTTTTCTTTTAAGGCTGACGTGTCTTCCCCTACAAGACGCACACCTTGACGATCACAGAATGCTTTAGGTTGGAAGGGACCTTGACGATGATCTCGTTCCCAGCCCCTGTGATGAGCAGGTACACCTCCCACCAGCCCAGGTTGCTCCAAGCCCCGTCCAACCCGGCCTTGAATACCCCCAGGGATGGGGCAGCCACAGCTTCTCGGGGCAACCTGGGCCAGGTGCTCACCACCCTCAAAGTGAAAAATTTCTTCCTAATATCTAATCTAAATCTCCCCTCCTCCAGTTTATAGTTGTTCCCCCTCGTCCTATGGCCTCACTCCCTGATCAATAGTCCCTCCCCACCTTCCCCGTAGCCCCTTTAGGAGGGACTGGAAGGGGCTATAAGGTGTCCCCGGAGCCTTCTCCTGTAATCCCCGAGCCAGCAGGTCTGCACCGCTCCCACAGCTGAGGGGCTCAGCGCCGCGCAGCGCTCCTTCCCTCACACCGGCCCTTCAGCCGCCCCAGCCCCGCGAGCGGCCGGCTCCTGTCTCTCAACGTTGAGTCCCATGGGCTCTCCAAAAACTACTCGCTCAGGAAACCACTTCTAGAAAATAACTTGGGTTTTCTTGGATACTTATGAAGTCTCTGTTCTCTCATCCAAAAGGTGGAAGAAAATGAACCTGCGTAAGCAGAGAGAAGCCTGTGGTGCCAAGGCGGCTCACTCCTGCCCTGCTCTGCCTAGGTGAGCGAAACTGGACTAAAAAGAAGAATTTGCGTGAAAAGCAAAGCCAGGGGCAAGATAAACCCCCTCCACTTTATGGACACTAGGGGGATAAGCAGAAAGGATACATAGGAAACATGAATTTGGGAGCACAGCGGTGGGAAAGGTGCATGCGACTCTGCGATGCAGCTCCATCGCCAGGAGGGAAGAGAGGCGACAGCAAAATTAGACCGATCACCTCTGGTCTGAGAAGGTGGGACAGAGGCAGAGACTGTGCAGGTCCCTGTCCCCTCCTGGCAGCAAGAGGGGCCCCGAGCGAAGCTGCCTGAACCGAGGGTGCTGAGGACCAATGCTCACTCCGTGCCTCCACAGCCGTGCCCCCTTCCCATTCAAAGTAACGCAAATGGAATAAATAACACAAACCGGTGTTCCTCTATGCCCTGGCCGACTCCGCTCTCACCGATACCCTCCTCTGCCCTAACGCTCACTGGGGCTGAGCACACACCTCAGACACCCGTGTCTATCAGCCATGGCCACTGCCCCGACATGGGGGTTTCAGGACCCAAGAAACCAACACGTTTCAGCACCCCAATCCCCCCAAAAGCTGCTCTAACATAATCTGTTACAACTCGTATTCAGTCTCTGCTTAGAGCCAGTATTCCTATATTTCACACAGACAAAGTTATAAAAAGATGTAATAATCATCCATAAGTACTGTGTTGTAACTGTAACCCAGAGTTTTGTTATTCTCCCATTTTAAAATGCTTGATCTCTGCTGCATTTACCACAAAGCTCTTACACCGGAGCAAGAAACACATGTCACAACTCTAAGGTGGACTGATTTTTTTTTCTGGCAGACTTCTAGTCGCGGTTGCAATGCCTCGGCTATGCCTTCAAAAGCCTTAAGCATGGCACATTTTCACCGTAAACCTCCTTTTACTTATTAGAAGGACAGACACAAATCACAACTGCATGTAGATTAGGAATTTTCTACCAGTAAATGCAGTAGTAACCATTTCCCCTGAAATCTTGTTTCTGTGCATTTAAGGTACTTCCCTTTATCACCATTTTGATCAGGTACCCAGTCTACGTGATAATCAGCCACTGAAAGGAGTTTTCAGTAGTCTCATTTTTGTTTTCATCCTCCCTCAGGATTGCATTTGTCAGATCTCTCAAAGCCCTCAGTGTAGCTTTTTGCGATTTTTAATTTCCTATTAAAGGAAAATTTCTCAGTGCAACGATGACACCAACGTAGAACTGCCTGACACAACCCTGCAACACACACAGCCTATTTGTCTTGGGGAAATTTTACATTTCTCTGCCTGATCTATTAGGCAATCTACCCTTCAGTCTTACAACCCCCATAGTTTTCACCTGTTCAGAAGCCTACGTACTGATTACATAAATATTGCAGAAATATTTCAGAAATTATAAACTGCTTTGTGAGCTTGATGAGCTTCTCTGGAAAAACAAGCGGGCATGCTCACTTGATAAAGCACTGGGATTATCAACAGGGAAGTAACCACAAAGCTGATGTTGGGAATTTTTGTTAATGTCTATTTTGACTGTAAAAAGCAAGCACCGATCCCAATCTGAAAGCGCTCAGGAAGGTAAAACATACTGTAAGAATGCAACAAAGGAAGAAGTTTCTTTTCTGTAAAATGAGTCGGTGTCTGCCTCGCTGTGAAGCCCCTTTTTAACACAAGCAAAAGGAAAGATCAGAGTTCAACGAGAGCGCAACACCTCAAGATGCACCTTTCCCCTGCCTTACAAATCAGCAGTGAATCACAAACACATAACAAAGCAAAGACCAGCATACCCGCCTTTTACACTCCTGGGGAAAAAAGAAAATCAAAACCCATCAGTGCTAAACAAAACTCATTTCTTAAGAAGCATTTTGCCATTTGGCAAACTGATGCAACTACCTTTCACACACAAAATTAGTTAAGAAATTTCAATAAACACATTTTATTTCCGCGTACTGAAGTAATTTGACTGGGAGGAAGTTTTTAAACAAGCTTTAACTGGAACAAGTTTTGTGCTCTATGCAAAGCTTTTGGACAGCAAGTCAATGTGTGGTGACCACCACATAAAGCAAAGAAAAAAAGAACGGAGGTGCCAATGTAGCTATCAATAAGACACCTTAACTAACAGGCTCTTAAAAAACAAAAGGAAAAGGTAAAAAGTTTATTGTGGCTTTATCTGTTCACACTAACGCCAGCCGCTACCACAAACATGGGGAAAGCCTATCAGAAAATCTCACAGGAGGGGAAAGCTGGTACTGGCTTTTCCAAAGGAGCCACTATCGGCACAAACCAGCTGCACGAATATCAACGCCAGCAGCAAACACACTGCTAGGGGAAAAGATGGCCAGTGTCACAGCCAACACAATATTATGCCCATCTTTTCTTCTGCACCATGAATTCAAAACTTTTTAGAAAATGCAAAGAACAGGAGACTGTCCAGAGCTATGAAGCCCTTAATGCCAAAGGTCTATAGGATCTATTTAACAAGCTTGTCTGCTCACTCAGGAAAAGAATGAAACATTGCCTATTTGTTCCGAATGGTAGTTTTCATCTTCTGGCATTATTTATTCCCTCCTTAAAACCACGGGCATTCATAGCTGATGAATGCCTTCATAAGCCCCAGGTCTGAAGAGCAACACCAGGGCTGGGTCTCCACCGCTGGTGATGTGCTCCGACGTCTCTCCAGAAATGAGGTTCAGGTTTCACTCATAGCATCCTCAACCCTAACCCCAAAGCTTCTCTCCTCCTCCTCACGCTCCTCAGCTTCTACACCAGACTGTTAGTCATCTCTGCCTGCCTTCCCACCAGGTCTGATTCCACCTCATGGCTCCCGCAGCGCAGTAAGCATTCACCTTGGGCGTTGGGCAAGCTGAGCCCCAACTGGAAGGTGCCTCCCAGACCCCAGCAGCACTCAGTCCTCTCCAAGCCTTCTTTAAAGGTGCTCTCAAGCAGATGCTCTACCACAGGGCTATAAGACCACCACCTTCCATTACCTCACTCAAAGACCACTTTGGTTCCAATACTTGGCAAAGAAACCTGTCAGCAAACCTACTCCATCAGTTACTTATCGCTCTGCGAGGCTTTGCATTTCAGTTCAGCCCACTTTAAACGACATAAATTTCCTAAAAAGCAAATGCAAGCATTTGCTGGGGAGAAGGGGCAGCAGGTCCCCAACCAGCCTGGGGCAGCTCCCGTCCCGCTGGGGTGACGCTCGCAGCTTCGCTGGCCGCCCACACCTGCACCCGCACACTTGTCCACTTAAAAGCAAAAGTTCAAACTAGTCACTTCGAGAGCTACAACGCAAAGGGCCAAGAAGTAGCGCACTATTTCAAGGGCGGTGCAGGGAGGGTCGCCAGCAGGTCTGAGAGCGACAGCGAGCGCATGGCGCAGGGCAGCCACCGCCGGTCCCGCTCGGAGCGATCCGCTCGCCCAGGGTCTGCCGGCCACGCGGGAAGGTGCATCACAACCGTACACGCTCCCGCTTCCCTTCCGCATGCAGCTGATGGCGTTCTACATGATAAAATTAAGTTGGCTAATCATGTACACGCCGGTTAATTACTTTCAAAGACAGAAAAAAAAGCCTCAGTTTAATATTTGTGACTTTCATAGCAGCGACAGGGTGGTGGGGAGTCAAACCGCGTCTTCTTCTGCCAGGTAAAATAAATTTCGGGAAACCAAAGGAAACCCGCTGTTGCTTGCAAAGACTCTGCCAAGGCAAGACACAGAGTGAAGTACACCTGCTTGGCCTTCTGGTGAGAAGCTGACCAAGACACGACGCCAGCAGCCATCCTCACCATGGCTCCCCCCACGCTGCAGCAGACGCACCGCTCCGGCAATACGGACGCCATGGAGGTCACAGCGCACCTTGCCCCGCGGCGCCACTGCTGAGCTGGGGCAGGAGGGGTCCCCCGGCCCCTTCGCACACCCCGGGCTGGCAGAGCTGCCCGCAGGGGGATGGCGAGGAGACCACCACGGCTGCACGGTGCCACCAGTACCACCACATGGTTCGGTTTTGGCTAGGAGGCACGCAGCAACCATGCTCCATAGAACACAGGGGTTTGTGGACCATTTTGAAAAGGGCTTTGGCCCTTAAGAGAAAAAAAAAAAAAAAAAGGCAATTAACCGATGAGTAATTACGAACTAGTTAATGCACTGTTCTTACCAATTGTTCGCAGGCCCCGGTGCGGCGGCCGCCGCGGTCAGGTGGGAAGGGATTACGCTGCCATTTTGTAATAGAACACAGTCACGGACTTCAGCTAATGTCTCACTTCCAAGTAAGATCAGATTCATGAGTTACATTAAATAATCCTTTTGACCACAGATCAAAGCAAAATGTAGTCTTAAAAGAGTGGTTTAAGTAACAAAAAGTTCAACCCTTTAACTAAGCTCTGTTACATCATTTAAAGTATTTAGTTACTCCCCTTTTCAGCGCAAGCTTTGCTAGTAAATGAAGCGTGACCATGCTTTAAGCAAGACACATACTGTAACACAGACCAGGATTTATAACTTGCTATACAGGTTGCCACCAATAAATCAATAATGTATATACACATGCAGTCCTGTTTCAGTGTGAGTTCTGGGAACTTACTGTTTAAAAAAAATAAATAAATAAACTCAAGCTTTTCTGTTTTGCTTTTATTCTAAATGAAAAAAACCCTCCTTGCTCACATTTTATTTAACTTCACCCAAATCCTAACTACACTAACTGTCATTTAGAACCAAAATTCACAATTCTTTTTCCTTTGACGACATGCGTTATTAATTTTATTTTTAGGTTTTTTTAACATGGTTAACCGTTACCAACAGACCAACTGTCTGCCCTGAAGTCCATCACAACCGCCACTCAATAATCTTTCAGTCTCCAAATGCAATCACCAATCTGAAAGCTACTTAAGCTCTTCCCTAACATTTGGACATAAAATATTTACTAACAAAAGTATAAATACACACTGAAAAAGCAACCTAAAAATACTTTTAAAACCACATTCGAACAAAGCAAATCCTTGAGGGATGGGAAAAAAATTACCATGGACTTGAACTAACACAACGCCTCACCATTTCGCTCCCTTCTCGTGTTTTTGGGCATTGCAGAAGTGGTGTAACAGGTTAATAAACTGTCCCAACATATGTATGACAAACATGGTTCGGCAAGATGGGGTGAGCCTTAACTTGGGTTTTCTTGTTATTAGTTTAAAAACCTGAACAGCAGGTGTGTGCACGAAGGAAAGCCTACACAATACGTCTTGAAAGCATTACCAAGTGACCCCTTCCCTAACAGGCTTAATTTCCCCAGACCTTTTACTGCTGATGGAGGGCCACGTTTCAACGCCACCGTGCTCCGCTGGGGCTGGCCCTTGGCAGCGGCATGGCCGCGGGGATGCTCGCGGCGGCCACCCAGCCCAAGGGCAGAAGGCACGGGATGGGGACCCCAGCGCTGGGCGGAGGAAGCTGGACGGGGAACTTGTATTAAGAAATAAGCAGTAACAAAAACAAGATCAGAAGAAACTTACTGGCAAATGAAATTGTTGTTTGATAAACAATTTAAGCAGGAAGAGTATTTGGCAGAGCGTTTCCAGAGAACGGTCCTTGACTCCTGACTAACGTGCTTCCTCCCGTGGTCCGAGTTTGTTGACTTTCTGGGCACGCTGTAGGGTTTATGCACTTTCCCATGATGGGAAGGAATACAGCTTTTTTGAGAAGTTGCCTGTGAATGCAGTTGGTGGATGTTTTCTAAAAAATTATAGATATAAATAGGAAACAAGAAAGGAACGTTTTCTTTATTTAGGTTTTTGCTACTACTAAAGACCCATTTAGGCCTCTTAGTTTTCCTTCAGATCTAAATCCCAAATAATGACTCAGCCTGGCATGACAACACACAACGGTATAAATGTATGTCCGGCATTTAATACCGATAGCAAGCATTACACATCTTGGACGATCAAACAGAACACGCGATTTTGAAGCCTTTCAGAAAATTGTTAGAGGTTTTAATATTTTATCTGGACGATTACAGTTCATCATTAGCATCGCACTTCACACTGCACGGCGATGAAGATGCAGAGGCGGTGGAATGCAGAATGCCTTTTCTAGCTAGGTGTTTCCCAACAACATATTGCAGTACTTAGCTGAGCTCATTTTCTGTGACATGAAAAGGAAAATAGCAGAATTGACTCATGGAGTAAAATTAGCTGATGTACAGTCACAAGGAGGCTGGCTTGGAGGTGACAGCACGCATAACAGCATATAACAAAAAATAACATGCTCAGTGTTAATAATGCTGCAAACTAGTTTAGAACCAGAAGTACTATTCTCTGTACTGTATTTTTAACGTGGACTGCCCATTTTATTTTTTTTGTCAGAATTTCTAGTAACATACCCTAAACCATGTATTGGGAATTATCATAAAGGCCTTCCAGAAATCATGCGCTAACAAAGGCATACATAAAATATTTTTTAAATGCTGCAAATCTGGCATTTATAACGCATAAAACTCCTGCCTACCAGGATGAGCACCGCACCACAGACAGCCAATGTCCACTTGCTCCATGAACACAACTAAGGTAGACAGTACCTCTGTAATACTTTTTTAACCGTGTAAAACTTCTTTGGTGATAATTTATAGAATTCCCCCACTATCCACTGTGACAAATCGCACTAAAATGAAAACAACAGATTTAGCTGCAGTGGCACTGTCAACCTTGCTATGATACACTGTCACTAAAAAGTCCTTAATTTTGGCTATCAAATACAATTTCAATTTCTTGCACTTTAGAGCAGTAAAAACAATTCTGTGAAGACTCTGTGTTTACAATCCCTCAGTAAAGAATGCAGCTGTCTCAATCAATGCTGATTGTCTGTTAATTGGTTCAGTTTTACAAGCTGATGGAACAGATTACTTCATTCCCTCCCCACGCACAGAAAGAAACTCCACAAATACAGTTATCTACAATACAGTAATTTTTGCTTCCCGGCAATTTGGGGAGGTAGATGATGCACTAGGGACATAAGCGATCTCTTTATCAAGAAATCATTTACATTTGTATCTTTTGAAGGCACTCTGTCATACAGCGATTTTCACTCCATATATATACATGCATATATCTCTCTCTCCCCAGTATGAAAACTGAAATAAAGATCAACACCTTCCCATACAGTGGGACTCCCTCCCAGCTTTTTTGCTGTCGCTGAAACCAAGCCCAGAGTTATCCAAAGTCCTTTAGGAACAGAAGTCAGGTCCCCATGAATAATTTCCTATCTATATTACGTATTTAATTACATTTTTGAACTAAAACAAGCATTCAAATTTGTGACCTACAGCGGCAAGATACAGGTTTTTCGCAAAGAGTCTGGAGTTGCTATGGCCATTCTCCATCCCCCTGCGCTTCTCAGACAAACCACAAATAAATAGCTGGATTACCTCTGCGCTACTCGCTCTCACAGTCACTGCCTCCAGTATCTCCATCCTTTAGCTAGACACTCTTGAAGAAAAGCCAAATTTTAACTTTCATATATGCAGATGAGAGTGTTGGACACCCTCATACAAATGCCAGAAAGCACTTCTGTTGAGAAAACTGATGAAATACTATAAAGCCCTAGGCCTGACAATATGAAAGTTTGATCCAAAAATGCCTCTTTTTGAGATGACACAACATGCCACACATTGTATCAAACAATAAAAGTTTCACTTTGAGACTGGTTTTCTTTCTCTCTCAGTTTGGACCCTTCATGGTAAGGAAAAAAGAACGAGGAAAAAAAGAGTTCTAGTTAAAGAACATCTATGTATTTAAAAGAAAACACATTTCTGGTATGAACTGAATATATAACTACTAAGCTTACTGCAGAAGCAGCAAGTGGACAAATCTGAAGCCCCGCAAAACCAGGGAATTATCAGACCACCACAGCTGGTTTTTAGCAGTGTATTTGGCTGATCATCTAACTAAAACAATAATGCTTCTACACAAAGGCATCTATAAACATCTGCTTCAACAGCAGCATCATAGAGCACCTAAAATCTCATAATGCTTTTCAGAGTTCTATATTTCAGTATGCACAAAAATATGAGTTTAATTTTTGCATTTTGAAGACAGTCATCTAAAGCAGATCACTGAAAACTCCTTCAGAAAATTCTCTGGATCCACAGAAACAGCACTGGGGGAAAAAAAACCTTTGAAACACAATGGTCATCTCACGTCAGAGATGTTAACCTGAACAATAAGGGAACCAAGATCAACAACCCGAAGCCTGATTCTTTTTTCAGCTATTGTCTTTCACTTAAATTTAGCTAAGTCGTATTTCCATAAGCTTCTCTTAAACCCACCACAGGTTTATTCTGCTTTCCTGCCTCTCCACTTCTTTCACATCACCCAGGAAAAAGACATTTAGAATACAATCCCGGCTTTCCAAAGCTCTTATGTAGACTGGAATAAAAATGGAGAGAGGTGAGGGGGTGGGTGTCGTTTGGTCTCGTTGTTTCTTAGGTAGGGGTTTTTTTGTGTGTGTTTTAAAAGAAGTAGTTTTATCCTGATGCTTCTTTGGGATTTTTTTGTTGTCTGTCCCATTCTGCAAGCTGCCTTACCCACCCAGCCTCGAGGACAACAAAGCAGCCACCTTTGCTAATCACGCTGCATCAAATGCTGCATTACTAAGGCAGCCTTGACTACTACTGCTGCAACACTTGGACACTTCCTCGGCTTTCATGTGCCAGGGCACAGTTACAACCCTGGACAGTTTCACCCAAGTTCCTCCTTGAACCGGTGCCATTCGCTTGGCTGCCCGATGGCGCAACATCCCAGTTGCATCTTTTCCTGCAGGGGGAGGAGGCAGAGGGTGGGAGAGCCTCCAGCGCCATCCGGCCAGGCACTCACAGCAAAATTAGATCCCTATTAGAAGAGAATAATTTGGAAAGGGGTTGCTAGATGCTATTTGATGTACCACTGCAAATTAAGCATGATCAGTAAAGCCCTCAGAATTGCTTCCCACAGTGTCTCTGGTTATATTAGTTACATGACTATATATCAATCTTTAATTTTTGTGCTTCAAGTGGAGTAGTATACAGGATTCTGCAGTTGCAGACAAAAATCTCAAAAGGATGTGTCAACCTTCCCTCATTTGCTATTGGGGCTCAGCGGGACACAGGCGTTAGAATTTAACTCGTGGAGGTTTGCTGTGGGATGAACTCTAAAACAATGAGAAACGTTTGGGAAAAAGCAACACATGTTACATCGTTTACTTTTTCAGGGCACCATTAAAGGTAACCATTTTCAGGGTAACCATTAAAGTTACAAGGCAAAACAACAACCTACACACACTTTCTTACTTCTGTGTAAAAACCCACTTGATTTGTTTCTGTATCTTTCATGCTTTGGATTTTATACATTTCTAGACAGATAGATTATGCTCCAGAAAATTGTCTGGGAAAGAAGGGAAGAGGGACCTGCACGATGAGGTTAGCAATTACACTTTGAAAGAAGCACAGTTCCTTGTGTGCTGCTGCCCAAACAATAACAGGGATAGCAAAAATAACCCACAATTAAACTAGAAATAAACACAGAACACAGCCTCCTCCTTGCCCATCCATTCCCAGGGGCTGCAGCAGTCCTGCGCTGCCTTGCCCTGCTCCTTCATTACCACGTGTCGCAGCTATTTAGAGAAAGGATGCAGAACGCCTTTTCTTCCTTTGATACTCCTGCAGCGTACCCTAAAATCTTGCGCTTTAATCCGGCCCTTTGTGGCTGAGGAATAAGCCTACTTCTGCATTTGAATACCGACTATATGCATCAGGCCAAGTTCAGCTTCAAAAACCTTTATACAAAGTGCCCTAAATATTCAGCCAAAACAGAATGACAAAATTGCACATTAGTTCCGTCATTATATACTCTCCTTTACCATATGTCTAAGGTAAGCAGAATGCTATCTGTGTAATGGATTCAGCCCTGGAGTAAGTCTGGACCGCCGAGGCTAGTGAACCTGAGGTAACACTCCATCACTTATTTACTGCATCTCTACAGCATTTCAGATTCTAAACTGAATATATATTTCACACAGTACCAAAACTTTTAAATATCCACAGGAAGATTTCATTTTTATAGGCAATAAACATTAAATCTAAAGGACTGGAACATAAAAAGTGTTTTAATACCATATAAATCACCTTTCCCTAGACAGAATAAATCTCTGAAGGTTTTAAGGACTGCAATATAAATTTTTATGGCAAATTATCTACATAGAAATTACTTGCATGAGATGCACTTTCACTTCTCTTTCTCATTTGCATAGTGCTGACAATCTTTTCAATCACAACATCCAATCCAATTTGGAAAGTCCAGAACACAATGCACAGAAGTGCTGGGCGAAATGCTGGGTGGTTCCTCCTCCTCTTCATCAACGTTGCTCTGACCGCCACTCCCTCTATCAAATACAGAAGTTCGCTTTGCAGAGGTAACAACACTAATATACAAGAATTAAGGCTCAAATGAATAGCTGCGTCCTCTTCCAAAAGAATTTCCAGGTTTTCTAACCCAGAAGCCCTGCTACTGACAACTACGAGGAGCTCATTCGGCGTTGCAATAGTCCTCCAAAGCAAAGAGTAACAAGTGTCTTGGTTGGGAGGGTAGGAATTGAGGAGCAACAGCCAAAGTTGTTCTTCGGGATGCCCAGAAGCCACGGTTTCATTGTAAAGGTGCTACAGCACTAAGAGGCCATGACGGAGGGGGATCTCCATCCGTGGGGATTCCCAATGCTCTGCTAGGATAAAGCCACAGCAGAGCTGACCTAGTATGGGTGACAGTCCCTTCTCAAGCAGGACATCAAGCTGGAGACATGCTGGAGGTCCCTCCCACCCAGAGCATCTATGACACCAGGATCTTTCCTTTGGATGCCTCCAAAGCAGATCGATTGCAACGAGATGACACCCTCAAGTCAGATTTCTAAAAGGCTCCAACTTTCAACTAAACAGTTAACAACCGCAGAAGGCGAGAGGCTGATTATTATCCAGAGTTTAACAATAAGCAATCGCTCCTGAGAGCTTCTGTCCCAGCCTGTCAGCATAAATACTTCCTCATAACTAAGGCAGAAACATGCTCAAGATGTGTAATTCCCGAGCCTCCGAAGCACACACATCCTCAAAGGACAGGCATCGTAGAGGTGTGGTGTACCACTGCCACCAAAAATACTTTGGTTTATTCACCATTTCATTACAGCAAAACTGTGCTGACAGGGATTCTCATAGAAAAGGCCAGAATTCGGTCTTGGAAAGCCTCCTGTTGCCTTGGAGTCAGGTCTGAAACTTGCTTGGTACTTCACCGAATCCTCCCCGTCCAGGGGAATCAGAGTAAATACAAAGTTAAAGCACCTGAAGAACAGCAAAGTCCCAAGAAAAAAAAAAAAAAGTCAAAAAAAAAAAAGGGGAAGTTTGCAAAAAGAACTAAGAATAGCACTGCATTATTTCCAATGTATATTTCCCTTAGAAAATACTTTCAGGACTTCTGTACCACCAACAAAATTAAGATAACACAGCAGAGGAAGAAACACAAGTCTGTTCCCAGACGGCTTCCTATGCTTCAAAGGTATTTACTTAATAAGTACCATGTATGGATAAAATGAGATCATCAACCTAGTCATAAGATGGTTCTCCAAATTTTTAATGAAATCTTGCACTGTGTGATTTAAAGAGTGATCATTTGTGCACGCTGACTACGGGAAGCATATGCAGCAAGCTCGACTGCCAGAACGCCCCAAGACGTTGGAGGGTTTAAGATTACTATTCGAGAAGGGGAGGGAAAAGTCCATTGAAATATATGAAACTCGGTGACTTGAAAAAGAAGAAATTACAGGGTCATTTCCAAGACACAGAGTTTTGGCCAATGAAATGAGGTATTTGCTTTCTATCTGATGAAGGAGTGAAGTGACTTAAAGCTTTCTTCCATATGATTTCACAAGCTTTTATTACTTTCCTGAATTATCTTTGAATCTAGAGGACGGAATATCATTTTCTTTTGAAATACCAGGTTGTTGCTAGTCTTCCCACTTGTTCAATCCACAAAACCTATTAACATTTTCAGTAATTAATGCTAATACTTGAGAAAAAAAAGCCATTGTGTTAAGAAATGCTTTAACAAGATCAAGAAAGAAAACAAGTGCTTCTCAGACTGTACATAATTTATTTTGCTACATGTTGCTGCCCCCCCCAAGAAAATCAAGTAGGGACTACATATCGCTGTGTTCCAGCACTCATCTTCATTCTTCTCTTTCCCTCTTTCCCACAAGTAGCACTGTGCAAATTTTACAAAAACACTTTTTTCCTTCACCACAGCAAACTAAACACTTTCATAGACCATCTCCTCTCTGAACTTCCCTTTTGTGGGGGAAAAAAAAAAGAGCGTGGGGGGGAAGCTTTTGGGCTTTTCTCTGCCCACACTCTTAAGGAGTTTGGTAGACATGAGCCATCTCG
Source organism: Pluvialis apricaria (assembly GCA_017639485.1). NCBI lineage: Eukaryota > Metazoa > Chordata > Aves > Charadriiformes > Charadriidae > Pluvialis > Pluvialis apricaria. The sequence goes on from CM030024.1 coordinate 8,407,110, forward strand.
GATTTTTTGTTCCAGTACTTTGAATCTAGATTTCTTTTAAATGAGTTGGGCCCCTGCAAAAGATGAGTTTCAAATATTCCAGGATCATGTATATTGCTGCTTGAGACCCACAACAACACAGCTTTGCAAGGGGGATATCGAGAGTGGCTCACATGGCTCTCCATCCGATGTTAAGAGCACACGGGTGCGTTCAGGGCGCGGGAGCAAGAACCAGGACTTGCCTTTAAGTCAGGCCGATGAACTTCGGAATACTGGAACCAAGACATACCGAACTGGAAAGTTTGAGTCAAGTTGTGGCTGTTTTCCCAAACAGATCATGAAAGAATATTCAGCTCTCAACTCGGAGCAGCCCAACTATGCATTTTATAAGGATATTTATCTATGAATCAGCAGATCACAGACTCGAAGGCCAGACATTCTTCCCACTCCAGCCTTTAGTCATTCGAGCAGGACAGCCAAGAAAGAACTCCCTGAAGAAGCTTTCACCGGTACTTTTCAGGAAAAAAGCAAGGGTTAAAAAAAGAAAAAAATAAAATAAGGAAAACAGCAACCCCAAAGCGAGCAAATAGAGAAATTCCCCCAGGAAGAAGCAGGGACCTGAAATGCCAAGGCAAACCACGCCTGCTGCTTTGGGGGGGGGGGGGGGGGGAGGGCATCTTCAAAATAACTACCTTTTAAGCAGTTTGAGCTTACAGTCAACGCCCCTGGCCTAATGCATCCAACCAAAAGGTAAGTAAATTCCTTGGAAAACGAGTAATTTTAAAGATGAAATGAAAGTTGAAGAAAGGTTTGGCACATGGGTCAAAAGGGGCCCTTCAAGCCCACAGAGTCAGGAAGAATCGCAGAGGACAAGCTGCGCTTGACAGTCGTGACGCCATCCCCCAGCTCCTCTCCTCACGTAAACCCACGCTACGTGCCTTCAACGTAGTGAACCCACCTAGGAAAACCATCTAATTCAGGAAAAAGAAATAAAATCCACAGACCATTGTACATCCTGCTATAATTTGGTGACAGAAGAAGGCATAGAGTGCTCAGCGCTTTGGGAAATAAATTGTTACTGTTTACTAAATTATGGTTTTGCTATTATAAGTTACAGTCATTTGAACTTAAATATTACTGAAAAATAATGCAAACCTATGTCTGCCCACAGGCACCAACCAGTAGTTGGGAGTTGGCTCCTGCGTTTGCCGAGACAAGCTGCGCTCTGTGTGTGCCAAGCGCACGGGGACGGACAGACAGACGGGGTTAGAGGCACCACGGCTCGGGCTCGGTTTGCTCCACACGGTTTTGTGCAAAGGCTGCGCTGAAGTGTCATCAGCAAGTACCATTACTGGAGCACGTGCCCCTAACTGGGCAATATGGGCACAGAAGGATATGACCGAACTTTAACGTTGGCACCTTCTTCAATTACTTACCCTAAAATAATGTGGTTCTTTGTGGAAAACTGTAATCCAAAGCCTAAACCACAAGGCCTTTCTGGATGGTACAGTAACAAGACCATAGCATCTGCTGTCAAGTTTAATGAGTTCCCCCAAAGCTACACACAAACCTCAGATAAATCTGTAAAACAAAATCTTTTCCTTCTGGGTATAGGTCAGTTCTAGAGTTAATTGACTTCTTCAGACTTTGCCCCTAAGGGATGCCTCAGCTACAAAGCAGAAGAAATCGAGATGTACGGCGTATATACGACTGTGTTGTCAAAGGACTCTGCTACTCAGAACTTCAAACATGTTTCCCCACGGAAAAGATGAAATTTTTACTTCAAACCCCTCCTCTCCCACCCCCCTCAACAAACGAACAAAAAAAAAAAAAAAGCTAAAAAAAACCCCAAAACACTTCTGCAGTGACATCAGGATCCAGACAGGATCCCCGGTTACTTCTGGGCAGCTGGTCTGGCTTGGTTAGGTTTGCTCAACCATAGGATCAAACTACATTATTCCCCTTCAAATATTATGCAGCAACTCTTCCTCAAGCAGATGTTCTCGCACACGCATCAGCCAGAAGGTAATGTCCTCTGGTTCTGAAGAACAATCCAAATCCTTCATCACGTACACACCAGGAACTTCCTAGACTTCACGTAACATCACAGACCCTGCACAAACATCCCACAATCCTCCTGGCACAGGTATGAATTTCTGATATAACATCAGGATTAAAAGTTCTTGGTAAGATTCAGGATATACTGTTCAGTACCATTAAAATACATATTATCATCTAAAGAAAACCGTATTTCTGCAAGAGTAATAATATCCACCGCCCTGGGAAACCTTCCACCCTTGTCTGCGGCTGGCTGCTTAGACAGGGCTCAGGATGCAAAGCCCAGGCCAGGCTCAACCCTAGATGGCACTGCTTATCGCTCGCTGGCACCTTCCTCGCCAGGCTGTAGGAACCACGCCAACCAACGCACTCATCTCACAGGTTATACATTCCAGGGTGTACGTTGAAACCTGGGCCACCCCGCACGAGAGCAGAGGACCGACAAGGCTGCTGTGCTTCTCTACAGCCGTCCCGGGCAGAGCAGCAGCCCCCCTTTCAGGGACACCATGTCATTTGCGCGTCCCAGTGCCACCACCACCTTCTGCGTGAGTAAGGGTGTGACCTGGGCACAACCGTTCTCCAGCCACCGGACCAAAGTGTAGAGAGATCTGCTCCTGGAGAGCGGGTGGATAACCACATTTAGACATAAATATCAAGGGGAATGCCTTCCTCTGCAAAGCCAATGAATAAACTCCCAAACTGTTTTCTTCAATAGTTTACTGAAAAAGACACCACAAAAAAAAAAAAAAAAAAAAACACCCAAAACCTAGAAACCTATGGGATTAGAAATACCACAAACACCGCTCTGTTCTGTACAACTGAAGGCGCCGGATTGTATTTTTTAACGGTATTTCTCAAAATACAAGTTAGAACTACGTATCTAAATCACTAACAAAGAATTCAACAAGACGCGTTAATGGCTATTTTCAGAATACCCCACGACTGGCTGGTGCTTTTCAGGTAACACAGCCATAGCCTCAATGTTAACACACACACACCCCTTTTATATATATATATGTGGTTTTTTTTTTTTTTAATAGTTGTTCACTTTCCTACAGGACCAAAGGATTTTATGATTTCAGGACAGACTCTAGGGTTCTCATTATTTTCTGCAGAAAACTGTGAAGTAGGAACAAACAAACCCTCTCCCGTTGCTGCCCCGGAAGGCTCTGACAGCACAGCGCTCGGCCCTCCGATTTTAACAAGTCCCCTTGTATGTCTGGGTGTCGATCAGCAGCGCGGTGAACGGCATCTCAGGGCACCATTTGAGAGGAGAGGGAATTTGTTGTTCCCCCATCACATGCAAAAATTAAGAAAAGGAATTTATCGCTATGCTTTTTATAACCTGCGATGTTGTTAAACTGTCACGGGTTATTATAATTTCAGATAGATTTGATAATAGTTTTGACATAAAAACACAGGTACTTTTTTGTTTTCGGGATTTGACATGACAAATCAACCCACCGTCGGCTCACAGTCTTGCCTATCTCCTCCAATTTATTTACTTATTTCTACTGCCAGCGAGCCAAAATCTGGAGAACAATACCCGTGAAGGTGACCCAGCAAACAGGAGGGACGGGCATCTTGCAGTGGAAAGCACGCCGGGAACGCTCGCTCCGCATGTTCCCACCATCCTTCCCTCTGCACTTCAACTTTACCCACTACCACAGTTGGGTTTTTTTGTTGCTCGCAAAAGAAACTGGTAAGGAAAATGCGTTCATTACTTCTGTTTCTATACCAGGTCCAGTGTCCCAAGATGTTGGCAAGGGACTAGTTTGAGACGCCAAATTTGAGAGAGAATTCAGTTTTGTTTTGCACAAAGTAATCCAGTCCTTTTAAAGGTATCGTATCTCCAGGCATGCTAAAGGGGGGCATCAAAGAGTTAAAACAGTAATGAAATTTGGCAGGGAAATATTATCGAGGTTGATAACTGACATGCTGTTTAAGAATAAAGTTTGAGAAGTTTTAAGAAGCTGATGTCAGTCTTCTCCATAAGAACATAAAGTGGATTGAGTTAAAGTCCTTCCAGAGCACAAGGGGGCCTTCACAACCCATCAATATTCCTGTTCCTCAGGAAAACTAAACAAAAGACGAAATGGCACTACTGAAGTCTGGGGAGAGGTTTAATGATCCAGCTTAAAACATCTGGCTAAAGGAGATATTTTGTTTACAGGAATATCCCAGGGTTTCTTGTAATTTTATTATTATTATTTGTGCGTGTCTCAAACCTACATTAAAACATAATATGATCTCCCTTCATAATTAACGTTGGAGTGACTAAGTTAAAACTTACTTAATACAAAGTAGGCACTATTTTTTAACCACTGTTTACAAGAAAGGTCATCAGATTTATCTCGTTATATGGTTGCCCAACTGACCCATACCCCCTCCAATACCACTTCATAACCGATGCCCAAATAAACATGGAAAGTAGGAAAAGACGCAGAGTATTTTCTACTACTCGTATCTGCATCAAGGAATAAAGTCAAATCAAGCAGCAAAGGACAGGTTTTAAATTTGAATAGAAGGAGCACAGACAGAAAAAGGTGTCCTTAAAACAAAGAAAGAAAAAAAAAAAAGTACAGCAGTAGACACACATCACCTTGCAGGAAATCCTGCCAGATAGCATCTGCTATATAAAACTGGGATTTTTCACTGCAATGACATAATTTGCATAAGTTGTCTTAAAAAAAATAGAATCTTGGGGTGGGAGGGGGTTGGGGGTGGGGAAGTTATTCTACCTGGCCCAGTGTGCTGCACATTCCAGGGCACAGGGGAAGGAAAGAACAAAAAAAAAAAAAAAAAAAGAGGATTGCTATGACAATTTAGGAAAAAAAAATTTTTTTTTTTATACCTAATGCTTGGTATTTTAGTGCAAGAATGCATTCAGTTTAAACTACAAAAGATAAGGAGAAGTTGGGAAACCTGTTTACATTTTTGCCTTTGCACAATCCCGTGCATTAGCAGGCCAGCAATAGTAACGAAAGTAACTCGTCACAAACAGCTCAAGCCTGCCAGCAGCGAAAATTAATGGGAAGGCAAGGATTTTCTTTTGATGTTGGAAAGACTCCAGTAAAAACTGGTTTGTACATGGGAACATGGTGTCAGACTAGAAGAGAATCAGCTTGTCTGACTTGTGGTTTTCTTGACAACATTCATCTTCTCTTGGCCTGATAGAGAGCAATTAGTGCTTGTCAGTTGAATCATGTGTTATTAAGATCATTCAGGCATTTTTTAATTATGATTACCTAAACAGACAGCAAAAGAAATTCTCAAGCAACTTTAACAATCCACTTCCTTTTCAGATGCTTCCAACTCTTTCCTCCTTTAATGTTTTAAAAGTAAGGTGTAATATTTTACCTGCAAAAACCTTAGTACCGTTTCCATTTTAAACACATTAAAAGAAAAAAAAAAAGAGTACTGTAGCCTGAAATCTATGCACTATCGCTTTATCAGATGCTGTCTGAGTAATGATTTTTTCAGTTAAAAAGTAGATCAGTCTTCTATAAACCCAGTAAGCTGCTCTATATGCCAAGACTTGTTTTAAAACATCTAAAACAATGCCTAATAGGTTTATAATGATACAGCATTCCGAATACATACTTCTTTCTTTCACCATCACAGATTTAGAATCAGGATATGAACAGTGTCAGGAATGACATCATCCTTGGGTGTTGTTTAAAACTCCTCCCCAAATAAAATGGTTCCTTATCACTGACTTGGACAGTTTTTCCCACTGAAAAGAAAGCTAAAAGCAAGACAAGACTAGACATAAAAGTTTCTAGTTATTTAAATTCCAGATATCAGAGTAATTGAATTTTATAGACCTTGCACAGATGAGATCAGGATAGTTTTATTTTTATGTTTGGGCTTAGAATACCACTTTTAGAGCAACACTATTGTTTCTTCCCTTTGGCATTTCTCCCTTCCCTTTATCAGGGGATTTTTCAAGTTTCTATATTAACATTTCCTTTTTTTTTTTCTCTCCTGCTTGCTATAACCCTCGGCCCGCAGAACTTGCAGGCTCTTCTTGCTATACCATATGCTCCAGTATAAGGCTGCCAAAGGCCTGCACGGCGCCTATCAGGAATTGGGAAATTAAGGTCCCATTCAGTGAAAACACGGATATCCCTGGGAGCCAACGAACCGCTCACCCTCGGTGTGTCGGTGAGCCGTGCCTTTACAGGGCAGATGCAAAAGAAGCTGTTTTAAAAGGAATACACATTTCAAAACAAACAGAGTAAATATTTAGCAAGCACATTGATTTTAATAGGCATCAAAATCTTGCTCCTAAAATGAATGATATTCAAGTATCTATTACCAATTCCCAGGAGTACGTCTTATGAAGGATCCTTGAGGATTTTTCTTTTTGGAAAGATTCTTAATGTTTGTTTGCAGCAACAGCAGGAAAACAGAACAGTCGTAAGATGACTTTGCCTACCATCAATACCATATTTAATACCATATTTAAGGGGGTAAAGTCTCATACAGGGAATAGCGAGTATTTTAGGAAGAAAAGAGACAATAACAGCCAATTTCCTGGAGTGGAACAGATGCAAGTTAATGGCACGCTTTCTAATAAACACCTAAAAGCTTATTAAAATGGCAACCGAGCAGACGAAGGATGAAGGGACTACTTTGCGCAATAAAGAGAAAAAGTAACTCTTAGGAATATTTTAATTTAAATTTGGTTCTCTTATAGGCTCTGGTTCCAGTATATTATGTGTCTCATTCTTCCATTGGGGAGAATCTTACAGACTAGTTCCGGAGTACTGTGAAGAAAAAAGGAAATTACTCATTTTTGGCTGAGCTCTGAGCAGAACATTATTTGCAGGTTTATGAACTATTATGGAAATATAAAGGCTGAAAAAGGTAATGCTGACCAAAACAGTTAGATCTATGTACTATTGCTGATTCCTGAGAAAGCAGACAGAAGACTAAAGCGACATCAAGACTCTACCATCTTCTTAGGAAACAGTTTGCTGTTCTCTGGCCAAGTTTATAAAAAAAAAAATCAGCATTCTGCTTCCTAAATTAAAAATCTTAGTGAATCCTTTTGCTGCAACAGCTGATCATTATCCAAAGCAACTACCATCATTCAACATCAGATTGGATATATTCAAGGCATAATTAAATAGGTCTGAAAAAAGTTTTAGAAAACAGAAGAAACAGGAGTTCTTTTATCTTGGATTCAGCATCCCTTAGTAACAGGCTATTCTCAGGAATCTGATGTTTCCATTTCAATACTCAGTCTGTGCCTACCTTTAATAACTTTTCTTACTCATGGGTGATATAGTGTTTTTATACAAGGTTTGCCTTTTGTATAGGCTTAAAATATTTATATGTTTTTAAAAAAAAAGATCATAGGAATAGGAATTTCTTGCAAGATGCTGCTTTAAGGTTTAAATAATTTAGGCTTATGATAAATACAGCTAGAAACACTGCACACATGAAAGTTACAAAATTATTTTTTTTTATTTAGAAAGAAGCTACTCTTGGAATCATGCCTTCTACCGAAGTTGTCAAAAACACGCATTCAGAATACTCGAGTCATTCAGACTCTTATTTCTAGACACCAAGGACACTAGCAGGCATGGACAGCAAGCCAACAATTTAGCTACTGTAGGTAGTTTCTGGATGAGAATGACTTCTGATTTTTGGTTCAGATTCTTCTGCTTTCTACAAGAGGTCTTAACGACAAAGAAACACACTACCATAGATTAAATACCATGGTTGGCAGCGAAACAGACTTTATGATACAGATGAGGCTCTTGCTTAGTGCTGCCATACCTATTTTGAGTCAAAGCCTCAAGCTTACCGAAATGCTATCCAGTAATGCCACCTTTAAAGCAGGCTGGATTTTAATATAGTGGTGGATTTTGATTACAGGAACAAATCCTCCTCCCCCCCCCCCCCCTTTTTTTTTTTTTAAAAATAATCACTCCCTTTGGCTACCAGTAAAATACTCAAGCAAACCAGTTCTTGCTGAAACAAATAACAGCGTCCAGAAATTCTCCATTTGCAAGGAATAAGCAGCTGGGTCTAATGTTACCCCCCCTAATAGCAAACACAACTCACCTTCTGTTAACTTCCAACAGCCACACCAAATATTCCAACTCCCCGCTCAGGACAATTCCTACTGTTCAGCAAATTGCCTAATATTTGCTGCCGCCCCTCCATTAGATTTTTCCAACCTTTCTTACAGAAATTACTAAAAGGATGTCAAGTATAAAACAACCGTAAACCATCCAGTCTATAATTCTGCTACTTTCCTGTTCATTAGCCACTTTTAGTTAGTTGTTTAGTATATTATTCATTCTTGTTTCTAATACTCCTCCTCCTCCCGCAGATAACCCACTGATGTTGATATAATCCACAAATACCATCAGTCACATCAGTTTGCACCACGGCCTTGAATGCTACTGCAAAGAACTCCAGCATGCCACTTAGATTAGACTACAATGTTCAGGCGATGACTTCAGGGCAGCCACCTTGCTGCTCATTTCGGAGAGTAAAACACGAGCCCCATTAGCAGGTTTCTTACCAGTTTATTAGACTTGCTCTCAGGGTATCTGAAAACAGAAGAACTCGCAGTTCCCCCGCTCCCAGAGTATCAACAGAGGTTAAGGCTCACTTTTGATTATTTTAAATGCACAAGAGAGAATCCCTGATTTTAACAAAATTCTGCAAAGTCTGTAAAACCACACTCAAGTCAGAGTACCTACAATAAACAGCACCCTAAGAACGAAGAAGTTTGCTGATTTATTTGGAATAAAATAAGACCTTAGAGTACAGCTAAATATTTTCATTTACAAGCGCAACAAGTCACCATGAAGCCCCACGCACTATTTCTACGATTTTCATTAGATTCATTTCGCAGCAATGTGTTCTTAAGGTGGAAACCAACCCCCCAAAAAAGTGAGGTACGCAGAGATAACGGAAAAAGATAAGAGACGTTTTTCTCTTCTTAGCTTACGCACTCTGACCATACACAAACCATTGCACATGCACAGTTCCCTTCCTTAAGACTCCTCTGCACCACAACAGTGAGGAGAACTGCATTTAAGAAAATGTAATTACAAGACCACAAAGAACAAGAAAACTGACTAGAAAGCAAAACTCTTAAACCCAGTAATGTCTGTATTCCTTACGCGAAACAAAGGTTTCTGCTCATCTCTTAGGTCAGTACAGACATCTGAGCAGGGCTGAAGGTAAAGTAAAAGCTTCGTTGATAGAGCCACAAATGCCACCAGCACACACGGTCCCCTGCATAAACATGCAAAAGCATCTGGTAATGTTGATTAAAAAACACATTAAAATGACTCAAAATTGTGAGCAGCCATTTGTTACATATCTTATTTTAAAAGTGTTTTGTAAAAGTCCAGACAGATTCTTCTCATTACTCATTATGCTGCATTACAAAACAAAATTATTCTAGCAGGCCTCGAGAATTTTGCTGATTTTAAAACATAGTTTCACAGAAAAAAAAAGAAATTTATAGAAGTAAACTTCTGAGAAAGCACTGAAATAGATTTGGGGTTGGTTTTTTTTCTCCCCTTCCTTCCTCTTTGTGGAGGACAGAAAGCAGGAGAATTTGTGTATTGTGTTTGTCTGAAAATTCAAAGCCAAATTTCAAAAGGTATTCCTGTTCCAATTCACCTGCCAACCAGCTACAGCAAAAGATGTATGAACACACATAGAAGCACCATCCCAATTTGAAAGCTAATGCTTTTGAAATAATTTGCTTACATATATAATTTATTTGCAGTGCCGTCGAGAGCAGCTACAGTTCAGGCAGGCACGTGCACCTCTCCACAGCCTTCTGGTAGGTGTAATTTAGCAGTTTGAAAAAAGCCCTCTAACTAATTTTGAAATGTTAAGCACAACCTCTTGAAATCTAAAAGAAAACACTGAAGCAAGGATAATCAACATAAGTACTTCTTTCACAGCTGAGAATCTTCCAACTCTAAATCATCCCCACAAGAAAACTCTACTGTATTTTACAGAAAAAGTAGAAATTCAAGCAGTCTAGAACAAATGGATGATACTCTCTGAAATGAATGACACCCTAAACATACCCACTAGCTAAAAATACAGTAAGTCTCCTGAATATACATGCCAAGCGTCTTCACAGTACCCTGCCCTCCACCCTAATCCTTCCCCTCCTCCCACGTTACTGTAAAAATTTAGGCAGTTTTTAGGGGCTGAGAGTCTCACTGACTTCATTAGGATCCACAGATGTTCTTAAAATCTGTTAAAAAAAGAAAATCAAGTAATTAAATATCTGAGCCTGTGCCTTCTTTGATAACAAATGCTTCTACTGAAACCTGAATTAATTCTAAGGATGACTAAAAGCCCTAAAAATTAAGAGCATGAAGCCTGTCACTTTACTGTATTTATATTAAAGACTGAATCACCAAAATTAAAAGATTACCGAGTTTATGGGAAGAAGCCATTACTTACTCTCACCTAGAAAATACCAACTAACAAAACCAAGCCTCTCGCTGCCAAAGAACCACCATCCATTGATTGGAAGCATAATTTTATTCACTACAAGATGTTATCATTCGAAAACTTTTATTCCTGTACTACAAAACACAGAATTTAACATACTCATCACTTGATAAAACCTTCTAAATCTTTTACAAAGGGGACCTATAACAACAGAAAAGAAAAATCTAAGCGCACAGCCAGATAGAGCAGTAAGAACAGGCATGAAGGGTTAGCAATTTTATTAACCCGTATGGAGAATTCATGAACAGTTAAATCAGTTCTACAATTTGTTTTTATAAAGAAAAAAAAATAGCAAGGCAGAGGAAGACTGGAAAAAAAAAAAAATGTTTCAGGGATTTGCTTCAGAAACAGCAAAGAGCAAGACCAAAGAAGTATAAAGTTTGGCAGGGAGAACAGGCCAGGTGGCAGAACATGCCATGCAGTAGACACATGGGCACTAAAGGACCTCAGCAACAAAAACAATTTTCTAGCAGGTAGAAGGACAGCAGGAAAAACAATTGTGATTTCCAACCACAGCAATAATAGGCGAAAAATATGCTACTGTGCTCTGAACAGGGTGAGCTTAAAATTAATGCACAATTCCCATGAAAACTACAGATTTTCAGAAGAACAGATTCCTTTTATATAAACGAGCGGCTAATATAAAAGTCTAAATTGAGCTGCATCACCATTACTCATTTCCACTGGAGGAAACGGCATTTTCCTTACTCAAGGAAAAAAAAAAAAAAAAAAAAAAGAAAGAGACACTTAAGTTATTCTTTTCCTTTTCCCTGAGAAAAAAAAAAAGGAAAGGCCACCTCTTGTTCTAAGTAAGTATTATTAAAAAATAGATAAGCACTAGAGTAAAGTGAATTACAGTCTGGCTGGCTGAGCACAGAACACCTTTAAAAGACTGCACAGCATCAGAATACTATAACCAAGTAACGAGAAAGAAATAACTGATTTCTGCAAAATAGGCAGTTGTTCTCACTAGCACACTTGGGTGTTTTTTCAGTTCCTAGGTATGGTTCAAATCACACAAACTCCCAGATCATTCCATACTTCTTTCAAAAGTGGTTTGCTGTAAGAATCATTAATCTTAATACTTAACACTAGTCCTGTATTATGAGGCAGACAAAAAATGCTCCAAAATAAGGCAGCTGGAAATGAAAATACCGGGTGGGAGAACAGGCCAGATACCCTGTTGAACATGATGCAAATCTGATTAGTCTTTTTTAGTTTAAAAACAGATGATGGTTTTTCAGCAGCGGTAGCACTGCACGGCATTTGCAGCGATGTGCCATTTAGAAACTGCCGTGTGATTGTGAAGGTATCCAAGAAGGCTCTCTTCTACTTAACGCTAATCGATTTGCAGGCATTAGTACGGCGATAGTGTCCATGTCCGCGCAGTGCAAACACATCATTATACAAGATACAAAAATTTTATGGATCAAAGAAGAAGCAAGCAGAGCCCTCCTCTCCTAAGCTGGCTCTCTGCACTTTATAAATGTCTTTTTGTGGTCAAGTTGAGGGTAAAAGCTCCACCATGTGGGAGAAGCTTAGCACTAGCCCAGGTGAACGCCGCCTTTACTGGTGGTGGATCCACAAAGCATCGTCCTGGCAGGTGCCGTGCAGCACCACCGCCACCGAGACCTTCAAACCACCGCCACCGAGACCTTCAAACCACCACGAGAGCCAGAGAAGGCTCCTGTGGCTCAAAAGCCATAAACACCCCGCGCCATTTCTTAATTTAAAACACATTGTTCCTGCAGTGTGTACCCACGTACCATTAATACTTGTCCATTACGAAAAGGAGGTAGCTCAGAGTACTTCCTATGCTTTTGTTTTGTGAAAGAGTAACTTTTTCCAGGAGCATGAATAATACTTGGTGCTGTATGACTGAAAACAGTGAATAATCGCAAAAAAAGGAACTGTTCCATGTTACAGTGAAGAGACAGCCTGCCAAAACAAACATATTATGGCTGCAAAGGAAAGTAATGTGTCTGTAATTTTAAACTCTGTCCACTTTGGTAGTTCAACAAGTTTTTATTGCACCCAAATAACCAAAGCAGTAACATACAGCATGAAAACCGCGTGAGCCAACCTGTAACATGCATGCGCGTGGCGGCGGGGAGCAGCAGACCATTCCATCACAATGATATACCTGTGAAATTTCATGATAAATCTACCTTCAAAGCCCCATACAGTTATGCTAAACAAGAGGATACAATTTCTAAGCCACTAAAAAAAAATAAAATTAATAGGAATATTACTGAGTCTTTTATTCTCACAGCTAGTCACAGAATTCATCACTAAGCCAAAAAGAGGAAAAGAAAATACGTTGGATAAGAAAAAAATATTAGGAACAATGTGAGAAAAGACAATGTTTCAGGATTGCATTTACACCAGTAAAAGTGAAGAAGCATTAAGTATACTTCAGCGTGAGGAAACAATTTTAAAGGTGCATTTTAGAAGCAAATAATTGGGAAAAATATCTTCATTTCAGAATTTAAACATATTCACTACAAGTTTTTTTAAAAACAAGAGCCTAATCAGCATAGAGGGACGAGGGCTTCAGCAGCGCCTACTGATTTTGCAGGTGCTTTTCAGTAGCCCCACCGAACAGCCGCTCTATTGAGCCGGTTGATTAAGCACGCACGGGGGGGGGGGGGAAAAAGGCAGCGGTGCGTGCCGGGGTGTGCCCAGAGCCGGGCAGGGGACGGCTGGTGCGAGCCCAGGGCTGCCCGTCGCTCACCATCACCGGTTCAGCGCACGCATGGTGCCATCGGGTAGGAGCCCAACACGGTGGGTGCCGAGACGGCAAAGAAGGACAGGGAACTGCTGGAGAGGGTCCAGCAAAGGGCTACAAAGATGATGAGGGGATTGGAGCATCTTTCTTATGGGGAAAGGCTCAGGGACTTGAGGCTTTTTAGTCTGGAGAAAAGAAGACTGAGGGGGGATCTTATCAATACTTATAAATACTTAAAGGGAGGGTGCCAGGGGGGTGGAAACAGTCTTTTTTCAGTGGTGCCCAGTGACAGGACAAGAGGGAACGGGCACAAACTTGAGCATAGGAAGTTCCATCTTAACATGAGGAGGAACTTCTCTCCTTTGCAGGTGGCAGAGCGCTGGCACAGCTGCCCAGAGAGGTGGGGGAGTCTCCCACTCTGGAGCCATCCCAAACCCACCTGGGACGCCGTCCTGTGTGTCTTTTTTCAGTGGTGCCCAGTGATAGGACAAGAGGTAACGGGCACAAACTTGAGCACAGGAAGTTCCATCTTAACATGAAGCAGAATTTCTTTACTTCGAGGGGGCAGAGCAGTGGCACAGGCTGCCCAGAGAGGTTGTGGACTTTCCCTCACTGGAGACATTCAAAACCCGCCTGGACACCATCCTGTGCAACTGCTGTAGGTGTCCCTGCTCTGGCAGGGGGTTGGACTGGGGAAGCTCCAGAGGGCCCTTCCAACCCCGACCATTCTGGGATCCTGTGAAACTATGGAATGGTAATTCCTAAAAAGACGTATCTGCACTCTGCTGGTGACATCTCACACAGATACAGAGGTGCATTTTATCTCTTCTTTCTTTTTAAAAGCATGGATAACAAAGGAGATCTGGTAGACTGCGTTCTGAAGGGCGCGATGCAGAGGAAGGTATTTGCACTGCTGCCCCCAGCTCCGAGTGGCAGGTCACCTCTTGCTCCGCAGCTGCGCCGGAGCCAAGCAGCCCCAGGGGAGCCCCTTCCCAGTGCTTTGTGCCACCGCCACACCAGCTCCCCAGCCATGCCACCATCTCTGCAAACCAAGGGAGCTCTCCCAAGCCAGAAGAGGCAGGTAGAGATCTACCATCCTGCCCAGCCTGGGGTACAAACCTGAGACCTGCCTGGCTTGATCCAGACGCCGTCACTTGGACGGCATCGGGTGGCCACACGTACAGCTTCTCGCTCCTCCACCACACCCCTGGGTTTTCCAGGCTGCTGACACGTTGCATGCGGATGATCCGACCCAGCTACTAACAAGCCACAAAGAGTCGGTCCAACGTGGTCAAAAGGCTGTCAGCTGAAAAGTCCTGCTCTGCATGTGGAGCTGGCGGAGACACCGAGGTTACCGGGCAGATCAAGACAGGTTCAAAACGTTTGGAGAAGCGCGTGAGAGTTTTCAACGCTGACATGACAAGCTGGCTGGGCGCCACCAACAGCAACGCTCCCCAGGGAATCACACGACACGGGAGAGCTCGGGGTGCCGAGGAGAGACGTCCCATCTCCGGAGCCTCCTCCGGCATTCCCCGGCTGCCGGACACCCCTGACACGCTGCGCAGCAGCACCCCGGCAGCCAGCTTCTCTGCAGCAGTCCCTGGCGAGATACCCACATACAAAACCACCCCAAACAAGCCCTCCCTGTTAAAGTCTCATCCCTAGAGCCTGATCCAGGCTGCTAAGTAGGTTGATTTTCAAGTATTTAACATCCAGTCGGATATTCGGCAGTCCGGGTGGGAAGGCGGTGGGGGACAGGGATGAAATCAGCCTCTGTCATCGCTGCCGAGAGCCGACTCTTATACCCACGTCGCCAGTTGGCACGAGCCAACCATATCTCCATTAATCTGAACTTATGCTAATTCTGTCACTCATCATTACCAGTCAGTCACTCCTAAACCAGCACTCTGGGAAACACCCCAATTAAGCTCTATCCTTACTAAGGAAGGACAAAGATAAAATTTAAGAATTCATTTTTCTTAAGTAAAGCTGAAATAGAACCGAAGTTGTTGAAGCTGTAGAAAAGAACTGTTGGAATAAACATGAGCCCATGAGCACCTGTTTTTTCAAAGACAAGCTATCTCTTCAGAATTAACTTAAACGTTTTAAATGCCCATAAGCTAAGGCCAGATTTCCCCAGCACGTCGCTCCCAACCAACCTGTTACAAGACGTGCCTCCTTTCGCTGTGAAACCACCTCAGCTGACTGCACCAGCATCAACGTTGATTTTGAGTGGGACTGGACTCTAAAGTCAGCTAATGGCACTGCACCTTCCACGTATGATTCAGGTGACTGTTTTCAAACTACAAATGATCCTTCGACTAAGGCTTTTACAAAATCACGCTCAGTTTTAGGTTTATGTTTACCTTTAATGTACACAAACCTCCAGTCAGCTCGTTCTCACGGCATGAGCATCCCACTGCATTCACCGTAAAACACAGCTCTCCACAACACCCCACCCACCCTCAATGCTTTTATTTGACCAACAAGGAACAGTTAATGTACCACTTCACTCCTGGTGTGTTTACAAACATGGACAGTCAACATCTCTCTTCTCATCAACCCAGGTGGAACTATCCTACTCCAAAGCAACCATCGAATGGGCCAGGCCTCTTGTGCCCAATGGAGAAGACTTCTACTGCCTCATTCCAGAGCAGGTGGTGATGGACCTGCCTGGCAGCTTCACCTTAAGCATATCCTTATGAAACTTTCCTTCCTTTTTAGTAAAATCTGAACTTCTCTGTATTAACATTCTTAATACAATTCATATTTTTAACTGAAGCATTAATGAAACTTACAGGGGAAAAAAGCCTGCAGAACACAAACCATTTACATGCACAGAAACTATATGACTATTTGGATAAAAAGCCAACGCCTCCATGTAAATGGAATAGGAAGCATTCAGAGATGCATACATCTATTTCACATCTCATCTCAGGAATTATCTTTATGTCAGTATCTGCAGTGGAACTGAAATGAACTCAAGAGACCTACAATGTGTTGAAGTCACCAGTAGCGCTTCCGATAGTGGTGAAATATTCATTACCGGCTTGACATCTAAATACCGACTTGCACTGATCACGCTTAACTTGTCAGATGTCTGATGATCCCAGAACAAGGCAATATATCCATAATCATTCATTTCAGTGGTCCATAAGTTTTGGATTCAAAGCACCAAGTACTAGAGTATATTTTATTTATATGCTCAATGGCTATAGAGCATAATCTTGTCATTGTTCAAACTGCTTAATCTGTCTCAGCATTTAAAATTAAGTTGAAAAGAACCACTAGTGCTTTTAACTGTCCTTAAATTACATTAATTGCATTGTTAAGCACTTTAACAACCTTATGAAGGAAGCTAAGTAAATCACTGCTCAAAAGTAAGTCTATATAACCACCTCCAAGCCTCCATGCACAGAACAGAGCTGTCGATATCCCTGAACCGCAGAAGGAGGATCTCTCATACGCGATCAGATCAGAAGCAAATCAAAGCAGAGGCTACTTTTACCATTTGCCCAGGCAATGAGCTATGTCAACAGCAGCTACTGTAACATCAATATATTGTACGCACGGAGAAATGCGGCGAGCACTGAAGTTATGCTGTCATGATTCTATTTACGCCCTGTCCTGTCCTGCTAGCAGGCAACTGATGTCATATGCCTGTATACAACAGAAACAAATTCACAACCTAGAAATTTCTGCTGGCAAGAGATCAACAGGCTGTAATGAGTACTGAAAACAAACTATCCAGCCTTTAGCCAGAGCTCACTGATCTCTGCCTGAACCATTACACTAGGCTGAAACTCCACTGCTTCGCCTGCAAAGATGTCATGACCGATGTCAGCAACAATCTGGGGCTAAGCCACTGTCGGTGACCATAATCTTCGGATTTTTAGATCTACAAACTTATTTTATGGGATCTGCTTTCTATATCCTATGTAAATGAAGAATATATATAGGTGTGGTGGTCAAACAGCTTGACAGAACTATTCTTGTGCATTATAAATAAGCATGCCTGTACCGGCACGCAGAACATTTGAACTCGCACGAAACAGCAGCCTTTTGCTGACAAATTCTTATGGCAAAAAGAGGCAGAAGTTGAACCAAATACGGTTCAGATTGGTTTAAGAATACCAATTATATATCCAGAGATACTTGATATTACTAAATGAAATAAAGAAATTCTAAAGTTTCGAGCCATCTGTATATATCTGTACTGAGTATCAAACCATCTGTATTATATTCTTAGATCAGCTAAAGCAAACCACTGGCACCAGTGCCAAGTTTGGCAGCAGAGATGGTTTGGACTGCCACCAACGAGAATGAGCTACCATGCCTTTTAGAATAAATTTTGTAGCAAACACCAAAAGGGTTGATCAACACAGATTATCACAGCTACAACAAGCCAACTAGTTTAAAAAACAGTATTTGCCATCCCACAGTATTTGATTTTATACTTGTGTCATACACTCGACGCCTAAAAAAAGAAATTCAAACTTCTCACTATCCCTGTCCCACAGGGAAATGACTAAAACCACTCAAACAGGTTTTGGATGAGAGCATGAAGCACCTGCACATGGTGTCACCCAACCTGGTGCCCCACATCAGCTAATGCAGAAGTTCACCACCGCATGCAAGCACATCAAAGCCCTGCAGCGCACAGGTGACACAGGCAACTGCACCACAAACTGAGTCCTCGGTAGCATTTTCTGAGGCACACATACATCCTCGGAAGGTCTCCTGCTTCAGTGTGAGATAAGGCTTGGCTTCCTTCTTCTGAGACACCTGACAGGCCAGAAGGACCAACCAACCCGCACTCATTTACTTTGTCTTCTCCAACTCCAGCCTCTGCCATCCTACAGCACGCTGTTTCTCCTGGGAAATTCCATCTACTCTTTGAAGTCTAGCCTAAATTTCAAAGGCAAAAATACCAAAATATCCTTGAGGATAAAGGTGCTGATGTAAAGAACATCAACTAACCCCAGTAATTTTATTTTCATATTTTAAAAGAGCCCAAAAATAACTATTCACCACCTTTTCCTCTGCTCAAGATTTTGAGAACAACCCGCCTACCAAAAAGCCTAATTCTCCTTGCGCTAAGAATTTTGCATGGGTGGAACTCTTTTAGCTAAAAGTGATGATAAATAACACCTCCTCAATTCCCCAATCCCTGGAAACAGTTTACAAGAATTAATATACTAAGTTGATTCGCAATGTTAAACTAGAATTTCCCAACCCTCTGATGTCCACCTGAAGCATGCTAGGTGAGACACCAAGATCAGGGCAGTACAACGTGAAGTTCAACTGCCTCGGTTATCTTCTATCCTCTGTACCTTCACTGTCATGAGCGTACATGACTCCTTGATGTGTTTCTTGGATGCAGAATTACCAGATGCAACATATCAGCGCAACCGAACGCGCCAATAGCTCATCCACGGCACCCTACAGCCAACCTTGCAGGAGCCTCCGCTTCACTGGGAAGCACAAGATCAGCCCTAAGTTGAAGTACAAACCTCCCGTGTCAGGTTGTGGGGGTTTTTTTCAGCATTCACACAGCGCTTAGCTGTTAAATGAGCAACACTAAGCAGCATTTTTTCAACCTTTTGTACAGTTTATATACAAACAATGCTAATTGATAAAAAACCAAGAACTTCAAGAACTTGCCTGCACGCTCTTCTCAACTATAAACTCGCCATACAAAGAAAAGGCCCCCACATACCTCCCTCCCATCAATGAAATGGGGAGAACAGAGGGGTTTTTTAAAACATATGCATATACTTAATGCAGAGCACCTTCTGAAGTCTCAAATTAAAGGTATCGAAGAACAGCAAAATAATTTCTTTTCCCCAATAAAACCTATTTGCACTTTAAACTATGCATATTGTTTAACTCTGTTAGAATTCCTGTTATGAGAAACTTATTTTATGAGTGTGTCAAAAAGGACGGTTACCAGAAGTGTAATCACAGTAAGCAATAAAGGCTGACATGGAGTATATTTCTAAGCAGTTATAGCAGGTGTTTTAAAGGCATAAAGCTACAAAGTTATAAATCCATTTAGTCCCAGACATGGAAAAAGTAAAAGGCTACCAGAAGGTTCAAACCCCCACAGCAGCCGAATATTGTTCCTCTTTCCCTGCAGACCACGGCGGCCACAGGATCAACTCCACTACGAATTTCAGAGAGTCAAAAGAATACAGTATTAAGCAGCGCAGAGCCTTCAAAGGATGATGCAGCATATAAAGCTCGAAAAAAATATTATCACTTTAGGACTGCTAGATCTCTTTTAAAATAGTGTTTCTTTTCAATGTCATTAAGCAGGGTTGCATGTAATATCTTAGATTGTACGAAGACATTTTAAAAAAAGAGAGAGCCTAATACGGGGGGTGGGGGGTGTCTGTGAAAAGTAAAGTGGTCTATGAAAGTAAAGTACTGTGGATGTGACAAGTCCTACTCAGACCTTACGAAAACTTGCACATGAAATCTAAGTACAGCACAGAACTGGTGGAGGAAATTCAGGGAGAGCTGCCTTGCCAATATAACATGTAACTTTACAGAATGATTGCCAGCTATCAAAATTGCATAAGCCAAGAGACAACACTAACTATAAATATGACTACCAGCTATTCCGCACAACCCAAAAGCGTCCTGCCAAGCCCTCCTTCGTGTTCTCTCTCACACAGACAAAGGCCTCAAAGCCATGGGACATCTGCCAGGGAAACAAATGAAGTTAAAAAACCAGAAGAACATGAACATGTACTAACCTAAACTTGTGTGTTCTTTCTTCCCAATTCCTCCCCCAACACCTCCCCCTACAAAGACGACGTCTCAGTTTACTGTACTCTTTTCCTTCTCCCAACCAGTCTTAACTCTTGGACCAATGTTTTCAAGTTTCCCTACCTTTGAAAAAATAATGTTCAGTTCTTAAATGTTTTGCCAGATCTGGACCACACCCTGCCCTCTCCCAAAATCTTGGTTGTTTGTCTCCTATTGCACATAATCAATTATAGCACTTTCAGGTTTGTATTTTGCATGGTGGGAGCTGAGCCAGAAAGGAGATTGTGCTTGTGCGAGCTTGTGTGTTTACACAAACATACACACATACATACACACACCTTTATAAAATTGTTTTGTTTCCAGAGAACTTTAGGGGGTTTTCCTCAAACTGAGTTTTTCACCTGTAAGCAGACAGCACTTGATACAGAAAAGCAGCTGAAAATTCCACTTACCAGGTCATGCTAATCACTTAAAATACGAAGAGGAAAAAAGCAAGATCTTTGTCATTCTATCATCACAAGAACTGAGTATCTGTCGTAAGCAACAGCTGCAGAAAAATGCACAAAGACACCCAGCAGATATCTTCGGCTCCACTGTACATTTCCCTCTCCCCGTTCTCATTCCCGGATTCAGTGTCAGACACCAACTCTGATGTTTGACAAAAAAGGGATACGGCAGATTGCCCACCAGCCGCATCATGTGCTGCCAAGTGAGAAATACAAGCTTGGAAACAGTCTCGAGATTCCAGCCAGGACAGCAAGGCTCGAAGCATCACACAAGTGACATAACTAAGCATGGTGGGGAGAGGCTGGAGGGGACGTGGGAAGTTATTGCATGAAACAACTCTGTAGGGCATGCAAAGGAGCTGTTTTCGGTACCGAGCAAGACAACTTAATCATTTAGGATTACCAAGAAATAACCGCGGTTTTCTTCCTTCTGACTTTTTTTAAGTCTAACTGCAAAATCCCCTTAACTACTTGAATCTGAATTTTTCTGACATATTTTTACTTTCCTGCGAATGTTCTGTACCTAATTTTTCTTTATTAGCTACTGCAAAGCAACACAGCAATCGGGTTTCAGACCATTTGGCAGAAGAAGGATCACCCTGGCTCTAGCTCACAACTTAGGACTCCTGCAACATTTAAAAAGAAAGTTTACATCCTATAAGAGACAAGAATCATCTTGTTAATTTGTTCGGTAGCTAGCACAACAACAGTGTGAACACCACATGTAGACAAATACTCCATTTGTCTTTAGACAGTTTTTAGAAGACAGACATTTTATCAGCGTATCTGTTAACACTTTCCTTCAGAAAATATGTTTTGCCTGCCAGCAAACAAACAACACAATAATGTGTCATATCTGTAAAACAAGGGAGAGAAATAATCATGATTAGGCAGAGTGCTGCAATAAAATAACAATAATCAAATGCTGGAACACGTAGCTGATGTTTCAGCCTTGTGCTCCCAATCTTGCATTTACTTTTGTTGCTTTGCAATACCTACGCACACGGTCACATTACACGGAGATTCTCTCCAGTTCTGCTATTTAATAATAACCAAAGAAATGTGATGGTTGTGAGCTCAGCTCGCAGCAGGATAGCTGGTGGAAAGCAAGGCACCTTACACAGGCTGTGCTACAGCTGGATGGTCCAAAAAGGCAAGTCAGCTACAAGCTGGGAACGGAAACCCGAGCACAAAGCGGAGATGGGGCTACTTCTTCAAACCCTTCTCAAGTCGAGGAGCATCACTGGAACTGACTTAGCCACTAATTTTAATTACAAGAAAAAAATGAAAAAAATCTGTTCTCTTTCTGTTTAACTTTATGCAGCAACTGCTAGGTATGTTTTCTATTTCAAATTCAGGAGTACAGGAGAAGAAACTAACCAGCAAACACTATATGGGAGCACTTTTGAGTGAAGCTTCCAAGATCCTGAAAATGTTTTACTAAATTCCATAAATTGTAGTTTTAATTAAAGATTAAATTTGGAGACTAAACACCTCTTTATTTGAGGGCGGGGAGGCTTAAATCTTTTTGTATTAGTGCTGAGCTATATCATCTGATATTTTTGCTATGACCAAACTATAAAACCTGTCAGCTTCACTCAGTTTACACAGGGCTGTAATTATGTTTAACTAGATTCTGAATGATCTAATTATTTAACATCTTATAGCACAAACTACAGAGGACATCTGGTTGAACAACTGGCAAAGGAGTCAGAGAAATAAAATGACTCCTCTGTACCCTGCTTAGGACCCCTACAAACAGCTCTCCCACCAGACAGGCTCATTTTTCCATCCCACCTGAAACTTCTGCTGACCAAAAGCAGCCCTGCAAGAACAAATTATCCACCAGTTCACAGGGAGTAGTCAGGTAAAGAAAAACTCTGCGAGTGCCACAAGTTGGATGATGGGACTTTGAAGAAATTTTTCATTCTGCTTTGTTCTTCATTGGGTGAAAATCCACATCGTTCTCTTGCATTTCTGGGGCTCCTTCTCCCACCGTTCTTCAGAAACTGAGACACAGAAGATCGCCACGAGCACTAAAACTGATGTCAGCTCAGCTACATCAGTGCCAGCAGGCAGCTCCCGCACCTGCAAGCCTTGAGAGATTTTAAAGTTTTTAACAATTGCAACAGTGTAAGGGAGCAGATTTTAGCAAAACCAGGGAAAACTCCACTGGGGCACCGTGAAGTCATTCATACTGAGAGCACTAAGGTTAGACTGGAAATAAGCAGCCATACGAGCTGAAGGGTCTCTTTTTGGCCATGAAGCAGTCTGCTTAAATGGTTTCCATGTCAGTCCTGGTCAGAGTCTTTCCCTCGGCCTGGCCATCTGCCAGCGTGATATCGTACCACATACCTGAGGGCTGTTCAAAGAAAAGGGTGCCCGAAACACAGGAAACTGCTATCGTGACCCTGCTATCGTGACCCATATTGTGCGGACACGCTCCCACTTTGATCTCTTTCCCTTGAAACCACAGTGCACTCTACCCAACAGATTAACCTGACGCGGTCAAAGAAGAAATAAAACCTAAAAGTTCTGGTTAAAAACCCAGTTAAAGCTGCAGTTTTCTGTCTTTACTTTTCCTTAACGAACAGATGGAAACCAGCAATAACCATCTGCGTAAAGCAGCAGTAACTGTAAAGCACAATAATTCCACAAAAATACACTAACAAGGTCAGTTAAGTGTTTCTCTAATTGTCTATTGCCCGTGACCTTTTTCAAAGATTTCAGATGAAAACCAAAACCAAAACAACTTGTGAAAGATCTTTTGGCACCTTCAACAGTAGCACAGTTCGGTTCTGTATCCTGGGGAAATTCCCGTTTGGGAACAACGTTCTGCCTTCCCAGATTCCCCCCTGCTCTCACGCGGACGTGCTCCGCGCTCCTCCTCCTGATCTGCCAGGTATAACATCCAGCTTCCACGCTCCGCCACAAAACTGATTATCCCTGAATGAGCAGTAAAACTAAACCATTCCTGCATGTGCAATGCAGCAAATGTTTTGGAATCCTTCAAGATCAAAGCCACTCTATTAATAAACTTATATTTTTATATTCCTTGCAGCTGAAAAATCCAATTAAAACTTTACAGTGACCTTTTACCACAGAACTAACTACTGTCACAGCGAGGATAACGTACCAGAAGACACCCTAAGCAGGGTTCCAGCAAAAATGGGATAGATACTGAAAGGTACTATTACAGTTGTTTCACTTCAGTCATTGGGGTGGTAAAGGATGCCCTAATTCAATAGGAAGATCTGAGAGGCTTTTATTAGGTCTCCAAACTAGTGTAACTGACAGTTAGACAAACAAAGTGTCAGGCCTTAAGTCAGCATTTAGAAAGTAAATTTATAATGAAGAGCTGACAATCAAGAAACCGTACAAAGAGCCTGCTGCCAACCATCAACTTTAAAAAACAAACAAAACAAACAAAAACACTGGCTACAGAAGGAAAATTTCTTACCACTGAAATTAACTTCACAATTTGTTGGTAAAATGATTATAGCAAATAAATAGCGCATAAAAACACTACAATATACGACTGCATTTTGCCATGACATATCTAGAAGTGTACCAGAAAAAAGAGCAATGAATGCCCCAAAGCAGCAGAAGGAGGTGCATTTTTTCAAACCAGGCATGCCCACTAGCTTACCGGCTTCCATTTAAGCTATCAGTACCAAACTAAAGTTCACTTAGAAAAGGAAAACCAACAAGTATATCCAACATTTCCTGATATCAGGAGCTTCCACGTTTGCTTATGTGCTCCAGAAGAAAGCCTCTCCCACAGAACGCCTGCCGACCATCACCCTTCACCAGCAAGGATGCTAACGGGTATCGGCAGTCGCAAGGCGGCAGGACTGGAGACACAACAACCTCTGGCACAGCAGGCAGCAGCCCAGCACAGAAAGCACCTTTTACAGCACCGGGAGAGACTGCACCGAGTGACCAAGCAGGGCGTGCTGCAAGCCCCAGGTGAACTTTTTAGCCCTTGCAGTCAAGTTCATTTTCAAAAAGATGGCACATACAACAGCTCTGGGGGCATAGTGACCACTTTCCAAGATCCTGAAAACAATCTGAACTACTAAGTTCTTCTTCTAATCCTATTTAAAGTAGGTTTTCACAGTTCCAATTTTAGCCTTCAAGTCCTATTTACAGGACAGAAAATCCCAGATAGTGACATTAATCAAGTTTTACTTAGCTTGGCACATTAAAGTACAAACTATTCTCAGGATATGCCAGGACATCTCAGATGCTAACGGGTTTTAATTTATTATCTAAACCAAGCCGATCACAGCACAGTGTGTGTGCTCTTTTAATCTTTCGTGCTGTATTTAACATATCAGCACAAGAAAAAATACCCACACAGTTCTAGTTTCACGAGTTGACGGCATGGAGCGCAGTGAAGGACTCGGACAGAAACGAGTTATCAGAAGTTGCACAAAAGAAAGCAGCTTTACAATACAACTCTCCAATCACTGGACTGACCAAAGCTCTGCCTGCACATCCAGAAAAAAGCCTGAAACTAGCTCCTCCTCGCGAGCATGGAAATAGCAAACAGTGTCTTACACAAAAAAATGAGAGCATGGCTTTGTAAGACAATGTAATTTGATTCAAATCCCGATCTAAAACAGGGAAATAATCCCCAGTCCTGCAGGGGTTAAGGACCGTCAGTAACACAGACGGCACCCGCAGTCTCAGAGGATCACGACTCACACTAGAAAGATGTTCTTCGTTAGGAAAGTAGGGAAGGTAAATTCTCACAGACTGGTTCTTCCCTCCTGACTGTCCGCTCCACCATGCGCCTAATGCTCCCTGCATCTTGCGCAGCAAGAGCTCGGCAGCCCCCTGAGTTTACCCCTACGAAGCAGCACGTATGGACTCACTTTTGAAAGGAAATGAAAAAAAGACATTCTGAGTTCAAGCAGTGACTATGAGCATAAACTCCGTTTGCTTGAGAAAAGGGGCAGGGTGTTGTGACCAGCAGTGGGGAGATGAGCTGAAGACACAATATTAGCAAGCTGCCCTTTTCCAACATCCGAAGAATTTTGATAGCAAGACTCCATGCCAAAGAAAACGTGCGGAAACCTATAAGCAAAAGAAAAGCAAAGCTCCTGAAAGAGACGGGACAGAGCTGGAAGAAGGGAAAGGAAGCGTAACCACTGTATTCACACCTTGTTTTATTTTTTATTTTTTAAATATATCAAAACACTTCTTGCACTCACATAAAAGAAACTAAGGTTACAATTGTGTAATCAACTCTGTACAGAGGTCTGTCCACAGAAAATCAATGGCAAGACTACTGGCTCCTTGTTTTTAAATGTTTAATATTGTCCCATCTCCACAATTAATATTAGAAAAGCAACTGTGCTCATACCAGACATACCAAACCAAAGTTAAGTACTATCAATATTAACACGCAAACACAAAATCTGCAACAGAAAACCAGATATGTAGTTTGCTGACAAAATTAACATTATCATATTTCAGATCATAGACAGAGGGTACATTTTATTTATGCCTGAAAATGAAGCAAACATCTTTAAGTGATAACATGATACAAGTTTACTTTGACATGCGCACGCAATAAAATGTGTAAATACCCAATAAAAATAAAATTAAAAATAATTACAGACAAAACACAAGTATAAATTTTATTGAGCTATTCTGACAATGTTTGTATTTCACATCAACGAAACAAGAAGAAGAATGATCAGAAACATGAGATAAAGGGAGAGACTGAGAAGTCACTAGACACAGCAGCAGAGTGGTAGGGAGAGATTCATCTCTCCACAACTGAACCATGGGCTGGGTTAGAAAAGGCAGCTCATTCCCCCCCTCCTTGAGCTCCGTCAGAAGACTACGACTACGCATGTGTTAAAAATTAAGCACACGCGATAATGCTTACTGGGTCAGGGCCTTTGTGTTGTGCTAAATAGGGATAAGGCTTATTCACCTTTGCAAAGTTCACGCAGCTGAGCAGGAGAGCCGCGGGCAACGGTGGTGGGCAGGAGCTCAGCATCGGAGCGCAGCACCTCTCCAGCCTCACGGCTATTTGGGAAGCCAACGCATGCGGAACGAGTAGGCGATCAATGTTTCTGATGGCACAAGTAGACATCTAAATCATAACCTCTAACCCTGCTGACAGTCTTAGCAGAAGGCTATCGATACCCAGATTACAAAACCTGAACGATTCGGATAAAAGAGAAAAGCTGCTGTAAGAAAAAGTTTCAAGCTACCCCATCATACATGGTCTGTGAATAACGAATTCCAGCCCTCAGGTACCGGTCTAACACCTTACATAAAAACTGCTGGGAACATACCC
Source organism: Pluvialis apricaria (assembly GCA_017639485.1). Taxonomy (NCBI): domain Eukaryota; kingdom Metazoa; phylum Chordata; class Aves; order Charadriiformes; family Charadriidae; genus Pluvialis; species Pluvialis apricaria. The sequence continues at coordinate 8,433,988 of CM030024.1, forward strand.
CTCTCTGCGGCCACTCGGGGGGCTGCCACGCTGCCATTGACAGTCCTTACAGCCACCGCAGCGTGGCTCGGAGAAAAGCCCCGCTGGCCAGGGATGGCTCTCCTTTGCCCCGGCCGGCAGAGCCCGCACTGTCCTCCTGAAACAGGGAGCTGCTTCCAACCCACGGCTGCCGCCAGCTGAGGGCTGCAGTTTTAAACGATGCAACCACAAACTGTTGAATATTAAATTCAACATTCATATCACTGGGTGCCTGTAATGTAAATTTTAAGCAGCCTTTAATGTACAGAGAAATCTGAAGGCAAACTTGATAAATGGCATATCTTGCCTTCAAACAGTATACCAAAGAACATGGAGGTATGCTTTAAAGTAAGAGTGCGTGTATGTATGAATAACTCCAGATTATAACTTTATAACCATTTGTGGGAAACATTTTTCTCCCAGTGATGACCAATCACCAATATTCTTTTAGGACACCCAACTACTCGGTTCTTTTTTCATATTCATTTCTACAGACATTGCTTTCAGCAACAAGCCTGAAAAGCACCCACACATCAACAGTAGTATGTCCTCTGTTTAATTCATTTTAAAAGAAAGCTAACAAAAGTGCAGAAATCTAACAACCAAGTTGTTATTTATCCACAACACAGAATTAAGTAGTAGCAAAAAGGACTACTAAGTGCTAACTCACAATCTTCTATCTCAAAGCGCTCCCCAAGAGGGGTCAGAGGCATTATCAACCTTTTCCAGGCAGAGGAGCAAACCAGTGGGCGCCGAGGGACACGCTCAGAGGCCGGAGCAGAGCCACAGCAGAGCCGAAAACGGGCACGTGCCCACTGCTAACAGCACAGCGGGAACTCACAACTTACTCCAGAGTCACCACTACCCAGTAACTATCACTCAAACCCAACCCGAACCAATTAAAGGCTTTGTACATCAGTCCCAGTGCCCCACAGCATTATTGCCCAAATTAAGTATTCACAGTGATAGATTTTTGACAGGCTGATGCCTACCAGCTGAAGCCTACCATTCTGGTTAGAGAAAGCTTTTGTTTTCCTTAAAATAATGGATCAGCAACACCATGCAACCTCAAATACCAACCAGAGGTACCAGAGAGAGCAGGAGACGTAAGACCTAACCCATCAAACTTCCACACATTTCATCATCTGCGGCACTACCTTTTAGCTTTGCAGTCCAGTTTCTATAGGAATAAGGCAGGGCATTTCCATGCAAAACATATGACCTTTTTGCATCTAAGATAAATCTAGTCTGAGTCTTCACTAAAACAAAAAAGAAGTCAAAAGCTATTAAGTTGGGGGCTTTTTTCTTTGGTTTGTGGGTTTTTTTTTTTAAGTAAGAACAATAAGAATGCTTCGACTATTCATAACACCTTAAAATACCACCCAAGTGGTTAAAAAGCTATTTAAGTCTAATAGGAACACAAGCCCTATTTTCACAGGACAACACTAAAAATCTGTCAGTGTACTCTGAAGGCATACCACCACCCTGGTATCTCACAAATCTTCCCAGGACGTTTCCACAAGAACAGCTTGGTGGTAAACCCCAGGCTATCCTTTTATAGCATCAGCCAGTTCAGGTGAGCTGGATTTGACTGCAATGCTACAGCCAGGCATTTGTTGGGAGACCCTCCCTGCTCCCCAGCTGCACTGCCGAATATTTATATAAATTCTAAAATAAGCTCTCCTCTTCTCCCAACTGCACTGCAATAAGAGTTTCATTTCCAAGTCCCGGGCTTAAGCTCACTCCTTAACTCCTTCCTTTCTTCACCACTTCCCTCTATCCCACCCAGTCCTTCGAGCAGCGTCATTTCCCCCACTCCACTTGTTTTTATTTTTACTTCCCTGCAGCATTACTGTCCTCGGTTCGTCACGTGAGACGCAGACTGCAGCCAACATTTCTCAGCAAGGAAAGACCTCTACCATGTAAGCACCAGCAGTGATTCGGGCTCCCTGTACATGCACGCACCCCCAGACCCATAAGAGCAATCCCACAGCGAGGTGGTAACGCAGCAGCACAGGACCATCCGCTCTCCGTAGCTCAAGGGACACTATAAAATATCAGCAGGAGTTAGACCACAGTTCGGTCTCACCTGCATACCCCTGTGCAAGTCACGCCAGGGCTCCCCCGACCACAAGCCAAACGCGAGAGCACTGGATTCAGTGAGATGAGGGGTCTACCTCAACTGCAAAAATCAGTCCAGCCATTTACCAGTAATTTGGCCTGAATTTTCATATCCTTCACAGAAACCTTGCACTGGCACTTCCAGATGCTGTTATGTCCAAGCTTGCTTATTCACTAAGGTACATTTCCACGCAACAAAGATAGGAACAACAGGATCTGCCCAGCTCTGATGTATGAACAACTCTGAAGTCCCAGAGACAGCCATGGCCTACACCCTTACATGCCTTAAAAAGCTCACAGCCAGGAACACAAAGGTATGGGGGAATTTAAAGTATCTACGTACAGCAGCTTAAATATTTTTGTACATCTTTACCTCCTGTTTTCCCAGAGCAGAGCAGCGTGGGTCCATGAACCCGACCGAGAGGCAGACAAGTGCCTCCCCTCCCTCCATCCCGTGAAACAACAGCACAAGTCCAGCCCTCGCAGAAACTTCCTTATTACCCCAACTGTCGACAAAGGCACTAAATTACTGCAAGGCAAGGAAGCAAGCGAATTGCCAGCCAGCCAAAAAGCTATGAGATAATATTAGTCTGAAAGGCTCCAACTTCAAACCTCTGTCTGCTGTAATGCATCCCCACAGAGCCGTTCGGGCCATCTCCCAGCTGTGGCACCCTCACGCCGAGAAACACATTTATTCATGCTAAATACTTAGCTCTGCTAAGTCACAGAAAAAGTGACCAGGTAAGTAACAGCGTAGTAAGAACTGCTGTATCCTGCCAGAGTCAAAACACGGGCACGATCAGGGAAGTGCGGCGGATCTAGCACCAATTCTTTCCTGCCTACTGCTTTCCCAGAAACACAACTACCGTTTGACAACAGGGAAGACCACTGTTACATCCAACAACCTACACCCAGCATCTGCACGCGTTGCGTTTAACCTTTTATAAAAACTTACCTCTGTTAACATCCAGTTATCTCTCTGGATTTCCATGTTCTTCACAACCCAAGCAATGTAATATACTGTATTTTCTTTGTTATAACCAACAATAAAAGCAGAAGTTACTAACTTATTTGCCTTGTCAACCTGGAGACAATAAAAACAAGCCGAGAACATGTATGTCACAAAACAAGTAAGGACAATAACTATCCTGATCATGAGGTCCAAGTTTCTCTCCTCTTTCCTGGTAAATTCAACACCATACCTACAATCCCACGTGTGAGCACTCTTGCACAAATCTCTTCGCCCTAGACTCCTCATCTTCGGCTAACTACCCCAATTCCAGCTTTCTCCTTCTCAGCTTCCCATCTTCCTCCCTACTCCCTCATGCAACGCTGGAACATTGTCACCGCATTTTCAATCCAGAAAACATTGCGTTTTCAACACCTTGCCTACAAAGTATATGGGAAACAACCGGGCACAAAGACAAGCAAAGAATAAAATCCAGAGAACACATGCAAGAGAAACCTGAATATACAAGATGGGACCTTACCACCCTGCGTACATAAAAAGGACCACAAGTCAACAAGCACTGCCTGCTTGGTGTCTTAAAAAATACTAAGCATCCATATATATATATATCTGTTCTCTATCCAATAAATAAACTGCCTTTATTTTCAGCCTCAGTGTGATCAAACTGAAACTTTGGATTATGCATTTTTCTACATCCACTTTTTGCATTACAAATCAGCTTGCAAATAGAGAATAATTGTCCACTGGAATTTTAGACTGCGTGTAATTTCTTCTACAGCAAATGTTTCACCCATTACTTATTTGGTATTGTTATACACAGCCAAGTAGTGCAATCTTTTTTCAAAAAAATCCCAACCATTACCGTATTCCAAATCCTCACTACTGCATTTCTCAATACATTATCCAATTAACCACAAACTTGGCTTAAGAGCAGAGCGATTGAAACACGCACTAATTCTGCCATGTTTCAGATGGGCATTATTTCATTTGAGGAACAGGAAAGAGCGCTAGAAAAGCTTTCAGAAATTTCTTTCCAAGGAACAGGACTCCAGGAATCCTATGAAAGCCAAATTCTCAAGCCAGAAGTACACCAAGGGCCTTTCTTCTAGTATGCCATGCGTGTTAGGTGTCCGGGGACACCACCCTGAGCACCACAAAAAGCCACGGCCTTCCTGCTACAGGGAAGCAACGATAGTTATCGGAGCATACTGTAACAGTGGTGGCTTTTACACCCCTCTCAGTTCCCTGTACTGCATCTTCTTGGAAGGACTACCAAGCTGCTTTCACTACACATCTCTGACCAGGTGGGGAGGAGCAGAAACACATCTACAGTACCTACAGACTCTTTTCTTGATACATGTTTAACTACCACTATAAATAGTAATGCACTGTCTACTTTTAGGACAGAAACTGCAAGCTCTACAGTGACCTGCACAGATAAACAAAATTAAAACACTCAAATGTGCTCGCTAATCCCACTTCTGATGAAGCATGTTAACTCCTTCACTTAAAGCACATCAGCTTGTGCTCTGGTACAATCAGATCCAACTAAAAGATGCCAAGAACTCCACCTGTTTCTAATTAAATAATAGAAGCCCTTCAGTATTTAAAAGCTACTCATTACTACTTAGTTTTTCCAGATTTTGTTACAAATTTTATAATGTTATTAGATCAATGGTTTACTTTAAACAATTAGTCACAGCACGCATAGAACTAATACTCCATCCTTACTTCAATCATATATGATGCAATACCAGGATGAGATTTTAAAAACAGAAATGCACAAGCAAGATTTGGCTTTAGATTTTCATTCCCGAGCTCGACAGGAACAAGTTATGCCATTCTGCTCAAAAGCAATAAGAAACTGTATTTTTCACCAGTATGGGTGCCTGTCCTAAAAAGCTATGATGACACTTTGAGACTTGTGCTTATTGTCAAAATACTTCAACACATCGTTCGTTTAGTTTTCAAAGGGTTTCAAAGTTCATTCTTCCATTCGTCCTGCAGATTCAACTTAGATCAAGCCAGACTTACTCATGCAACACTGCTGGTCAAAAAGATACGGCGGGACCAACTGTCTCTCCTCTGAGATATATATATATACACACACACACATTCAGAAATATTAAGCAAAATCTTAAAAGAGTGGTGCGTGCTGTACCCACGGGAACACAACACTTGTTTTCCTGTTCTCCAGCAAAGGGTTGTTTTTACGGTGAAGGTGATGGTGACACCACAAACCACAACCTCGGAACAGGACCACACAACAGCAGGTAACCTTCACGCTGCTGTACGTCAACCTGATTCAGATCACACAATTGCTTCCAAACAGGAGATGCAGTTTTAACTCGAGGGCAACAGCATTTCTCCAGTGATTTGATTTGCATTTACTGCCACAATATTCACCGGTTGCAGGGACCTGTTTTCCTTGGCACTGCGATTCCCTTGCCATCAGTTATCAAACATGGGTCCCTCTTCAACCACATGACGAACCGATGCCAAAACGCCATGCTAATTCCACTGTTTCTTTAGGAAATATAACTAACCTTTACTAGAGAAAAGGGTTAAGTGTTCAGCTGCATGCCTTTCAGGTACGGTCTCAAGTGAAGAGCCGCGTTTGATACCTGTAGGAAACTGCCATTTTTGCATCTCATATTCCATTTGTGAACAGAGCTTTTTGTTCTTTAATCCAAGTTCTGAATTATTTAATCCTGCCTCCAACTCTTGAAATCTCTCTTCCTATAAACAAGAGGTTATTTAGTTAAAGGAAATAAATAATTAAAAGAGTCAGACCCTAAAGTGTTCCTGGCTCTGTTTTTAATTAATATTGATACAATCTCGAGAAACCTGCCGCTTAGTATTACCAGGCGGGTCGAAGCTCACCAACAGTTAAACGCCGTCTTCTAACAGAAGGTAGAAGAGGAAGTTGCGAGCAGACAGGGCGCATGTCGCTCCGCTGCCAGCGACACGGGACTGCACAGTCTCAGCTCCTTACAACTTTCTCACGCAGAAAAACGATCATTTCGAAGCCATCTAGCCCCAGAGCTACAGGAGCTGGAGCTTACAGGGCACAGGTGGAACTGCGTTAAGCATAAATCCTTCAGGTTTTTGTTCTGGAATACCACAACGGAAGTGCAGACGAAAGCATTTTTATTTTCTATAATTCCACACTGGAAATACGTTAGTACAAGTGAGGCATGGACAGTTCTGTAAGGCTGAACTTCATCCTCAGGAACGATAGTTTTTATAGCATATTGCTTCATCTGCAAGTGGGAGTAAATATTACACTACCTCTTAGTGCAGATGGGTGGATTAAAAAAAAAAAAATAAAAAGCTAATTTGAAACAAATTAACTATTCTGCATATGGATGAAGGTTACTCTCTACCTCCCTGGTCACTCCAGGGCTCTCCACAGACAGCCTGCCTGCAAAGTTAATAAACTTTGCACTGCATACGGATTGCCCGGCGAACCTGCAAAAAAGCCTCAATCCACAACACGTATAAATAATCACAAGTCCTCAAAAGCAGGTAATGAATATTGTTCAAACAACTTTAAGCTAGCGTTACCAGAACGCTTCAAAGGAGCGCCTACAAGCTGTTCAAGTCAGACTGTCACATTTAGTCTGCAAAAACGAGATTAAGGTTTGTACAGTGATACTCCACAACAGGTTTTACAGTATGCACAGGAATTAAATTATGATAAAAGTGAGCTATTTTTTACTAAAAACAGAATAGAACAATCTATCAAAATGCCATTTGGCTGCGTTCATTACATTTTAGAATTTAATTTACATGATAGATACCTTAGCGTAATATGTTTTAATCAATAAGCCTTTCTGAAGGCTTTATTTTTATCGGAAATATTTAGACTTCTTCACCGTTAAATGTAACGCCACCCCAGCGATGTTGGGAGCGTTTATTTTCCTATATTAAGCAAGTACAACCACGCACGCACAGAGGCAAAAAGCAAAAGCCCACAATTAAAGATGTCAGACCTTGTTTAACTACATCTTAATTTAATCCATTTTATTTTATACAATTCTACATCTGGATCTCATTTTCTGTATTCCTGTAGGTATTCTGGGTCACTATTAAGAACCCTTTCAAGTTAGCAAAGTTCAGCCAAGTCTACCTTAATCCAAAGCCTTTAAAAGAAACAATAAAACACAAAAAGGGGGGGGCGAAGGAAAGAAAAGCCTGAAACAAAACGCTACTTTACCCCACCTCCTAACGCACCTGAGAGTCGGAAGGGACCAACCTCCCGCTACACTTCCCCTTTTGGGTGGGGGGGGGGGGTTCTTCAGCATCGCTCCCCCCACCCCATCCTCCATCCCACCCCCCCCGAGGGCAGGGGAGGGCGGCGGGCCCCGGGTCCGGCTCCCCGCTGTGTGTCCCCCCCCCCCCCCCTCCTCAGCATCCCCTCACCTCCAGCGGGGCCGCGGCTCTGCCCGGCATCAACACCCCGCGCTCCCGCCCGCCGCGGGGCTCCGGCCGGGCACCGGGGGGGGGGGGGGGAAACCGGGGTGGGGCGGGGGTTTTGGGGAAGGGGGGGGGCCCAGGGTGGGCAGCCGGCGGGGTTTCGAGCCAATTTATTTAAACGGGAGGCAGCGGAGGGCTCGAAGAGGCAGGGCAGCGCTCTCCTGCGCCAATCAACTGGGAGAAACGCGCATGGTGCAATCCCCTTCAGCGGCGGGAGCAGCACCAATTCATCGTTTGACAAACACCCCCCCCACACCCCCTCCTCCCCTCTCCCGGCCTTATCTATACCCCAATTATATTAAACAGCGGACCGGCAGCGTCCTCAGGGCGCGCAGCCGAGGGGCGAAGGGGAGCGGGTTGGGCCAGGACTGTCCCTGGGAGGGCAGAGCGCTCGTCGGCTGCTCTGAGGCGGCTCGGTAAAGCACCGGCGTTCCGCCCGCTGTCAGACCGCAGGCTGGAGACACCGGGCATTATGTAAGCGGGGCCTCCCGCCGCCGCCGCCGCGGGGAGATGCCCCTCCGCCGCCGCCCGGGACGCCCCCGCGTCTGTGTGTCCCGTTGTCGTCGTCCCCGCGCCCCGGCGGGAGCCACCCCGGGCGGCGCTGCCCCTGCCCTCCCGCACACCCCCTCCCCTTCACACCTCCCCTCCCCGGCCCGGGCGCTCGCCCCCTTCCCGCCCCGCGGGACCCCGCCGCGGCTCCATCCCTCACACACACACACAACACCCCCCCCCCCCCTCCCGCCGCCGCCGGCGATCTCCCATCTCCGCCCCGGCGCGGTGCCAGCGGGAGCACGGCGGGCCGGAGCCCCCTGCCCGCCGGCGGCGGAGGGCCCGGCACCCCGCGGCGAGGCGGCGGCGGCGGCGGCGGTCGGGCAGCGGCGGGGGAAGCGCCCGCCTGACCGGCACCACAGCGCCCCCAGCCCCCGCCGCTCCGCGCCTGCACGCCGAGCCCGGCCGGCTCCCTGCGCCCCCACACAAAGTCCCAGCACTCGGTAAACTTTCCCCGGCTCCCGGGGAGAAAAGGCGGCGGGGAAGCGGCGGCGGGAAGGGGCAGGCGGCGCGGGGAGGGGGGGCGACGGTAGGGAGGGAGGGAGAGAGGCGGGCGGGGGAGAGGAGCGGCCGCCGTCAGCCCCGCCGCCGCCGCCCGCCGCCCCGGCCGCCCCGCACGGCCCCGGCCGCCGCCGGGGGGGGGGGGGGGAACGGGAAGCGGGGAAGAGAGCAGCCCGGGACGGAGCGGACGAAGCGGCGGCGGCCCCGGTAGCGCCGGCTCCGGCGCCATCTTGGGCTGATCGATGAATTGAACAAAGAGGATCAATTTCCGATGGGGCCGGTGATCAATGGCGGGGGGGGGGGGGGGGGGGGGCGGAGGGAGCGGAGCGCCGCGGCCGGGCGGAGCGGGGGGTTCCCTTTAGGCGGCGCGGGCCGGCAGCGGGAGGAGGAGGGGGAGGCCGGGCCCGAGGGAAGGCGGAGAAGGGAAGGAGGGGAAGGGGGGGGGGGGGGGGGGGGGGTCCGGCGGCGCGGCCCGGCCGGTGCGGCGAGCGGGGGAGCCTGACCTGCAGCTGCTGTAAATCAAAGCGCTTCCAATATTGAAACATCGATCCCACATTGGCCGCCATCTTGAGACATATTGAGACAGAGTGAGCGGCTGATAGAGAGAGAGGGGCTGGAGTTCAGGAGCCGGGAGGGAGGGGGAGGGAGGGAGGGAGCCGGGGGGAGGAGGGGCGGGGGGGCACGGGGGAGGGAGGCGGGCAGGGAGCGCCCAAATCCCGGCCTGGAGCCCGCGCCCGCCCGGAACACGGACTCAGCCCGTGCGCTCGCCTTGGGGGGGGCGGGCGGGGGGGGGGGGGGGAAGCGCCGCGCCCGCGCGCTCACAGGGCAGACGCAACACACACACAGAGACACACACACATACACAACGCGTGTGCCGTCCCCGGGGCCGGGTGGGGGGCGACACACACGGACACGGGGGGCGATCCGAGGGGGGTACGAGGCGATCGGGGGGGGTGGGGGGGTGTGCACCGGGCGCGGCGCGGAGCCCCCGCGGGTGCGGTGCGGCCGCGTTAAGGGCAGAGCATCGTGGGCGGCAAATGGTTGCCGAGCGCGGCGGGAAGGTTGTTACCCCGCCGCCCGGGGAGCCCCCCGCGGTGTAAAATGAGGTGAGCGGGGAGAGTTTAAGGGAAACAGCGATGAAAAAGTCCGGGGGGGGGGGGGGGGCGGGCAGCCGCGACCGCTGCGCGCGGCGCGGAGCAAACGCCTCCGTCCGAAGGGGCCGCTGAAGTGCCCCCGGGGCACTCCGTCCCGGGACCGGGGCCGTGGCCGCCGCCTCGGAGGGGCCGCCCGGCGGGAAGGTTGGAGCATCACCTCACAGCTCCGCGCAGGATATCCATAGAAACGCAGATTAAAAAGGATGAAATAACTTATTTTGTTCTAAGCAAGCGTGTTGCTGTAAATACGAAGGTTTTCCTTGTGCCCTTCCTGAAAAGCACGGGCACGCTTTACCGGGCTCATCTCGTAAGGCCGCAAAGCAGCGCACACACCGGGCTGCAGGTACGCCTTCCCCGGGAGAGCGCTCCTCATCCCCGCTGGGAAACCCGCAAAGCCACGGGCCAGCCCTGTCCCCTTCCAAATCAATACGCTACGTGGTATTTTTCCCAAATACGGCTAACTTTCGCTGGTTTGCCCTTCCGTTTGTAAGAGGAAAATATATCTTCCTCTGGGTAAGTGAGCAATGGTAAATTTATTTTTTTTACTCAAATTGTGTTTGATCATCAAGTGAATTTAGTGCTCGCTCAAGTCGGTGGGTTGACTACTTGAAAATGGCTCTGTCTGTCTTTTGAGAAGTTACGGCAGAGACAGCGGTGGAGCAAATTGCTACAGATTATTTCCCAATCTGCCGCCGTCCTCGTTTGGAGGAGCACCATCGTTTCAGCCTCCATTTCCACTTTTTGCTGAGGCTGCTGCTTACAAAGATACTAATTGCGATGGCGGGTTTTATGTTAATGGGTTCCACGTAATGATCAGCCCGACAACTATAGACCTTCAAATTGTTAGTTGGCTGTACTGGGAATAAAACTAATGGCGTTCGGTTATGAAAATGTCAGGCCTCCACCTGGTGAACTAGATTGGGCGCTCGGCGAGGCTGAAATCCCAGAGCCTCGGCAGCACGGCACAGGCGGCAGTCGTGGGGCCGGCCCCAGCCATGCCTTTTGAGGAGGAAACCCCCTTTTCCTCCAGAAGTGCCACCCTTCGAGGGAGGGCGGCTCTTTGCTGGGACGGTGGCTGAGCGTCTGCGGCAGTGATGACGGTGGGGAGGCGCGGGGCGCATGGCTGGGGTCCCCCCCCCCGGCTCCAGCGAGAGGGTGGTGTTGGGTGCTGCTGAGCCACAGCCATCTGCAGGGATGGAGCTGTGCGAGCCTCCAAATTCTGACTAACAACGTAACCGGTTTGGTGGCTCTAAAATAGGATTTTAATCCTGGGAAGCATCATTTCACATTCCAGTGATCTAATCAAAATCCTTTCCTCTAATCTCTCCATGGTCCCCCCTTTCTAGATGAAAGAGGCTGGAGTTCCTGTCTTCACCCTTTCTCCGCTGCCTCCCTGTTCTACCAGTCTGTTCTGTGTCCAGGCAACTGCAAAGAGACATTTCAAAGACTCCTGCCGTGCCGTGTAGATGTTTTCTCTTGTTAGTTTGGACTGCAGGTGTGTAAGCCTCAAGGATGAAGTATCATGGTGCTGTTTTAGGTTCGGGGCATACAGTCACAGTACAATAAATCACACAGTAATGCTCCACTTTGAACGCGCACGCACAGAAAAAGGGAAAGAAAAAAGCATCTGACCTGAATCATTTTCTGGAAACACATCTGGTTAAAATCCAAAGTTTTAAATTGAGTAATATTTTAAAATACATTTGGTAGGTATTAAATTACAGTGTTATATCTGGTAATATTTATGATACTAATGTGTTAAGCAGAGGTTTATATCTGTCAAGAAATATGAATGATTGTCATATGGGGTAACAAATGTATCCTGATATAAATAATATTTTATGGTATTTTTAACATTACTGTAGTCTTTTTTTTTTCAGGAGTTACATCTTGTCACATTATTGCCAATTTGAAATAAAAGCTCTGTGGCTAGATACCAAAGCTTTTAGCTATATAATTTTGAATAAGTATAAACAGTACGGCTGATTTTAGGAAGTACTGAGAAACCTTAACTCTGCCGGAAGACAAACGCTGAGCACCTATAATTCCTATTGTCTTCCGTGCAGGATCAAGTCTCTTATTTGCCATTTTGTGTGGCAGCAAGCCCAAGGAAATCTCGCTTGACAGCTCTGTTTTCTCAAAGTGCTGTATTTCTTCGGGCTGGATTCTGCAAAGATCCTGCAGGGTACGGAGCTCCTTGGAGCAAGCGATAATTTGCTTTGTGTTCCTGCCGAAAAGTACCTATGCGAGACCGAAGAAAGATCTTGGAAAATTTGGTGCACCCTGGCAAAGAGGACGGGTGGAATGAAGTTTCCTTGGATTATTTTGTTTTGAGAAATCAATCTCGTCTGTTCATTTGAGGAACGTTTTTCTTAAGGTTAGATTTGATCTGTGTAAATGCTAACTTCTTTCAACATGCACTAATAGAGTACTGAAAAAGTAAGTATGGTGTATTTGAAGTTTAAATCTAGAATTATGGCAGTAACAAATACTACTTCAGAAATGCTTGCTACGTCCAAAATATTTGTAAGCATGTTTACAAATTTCTTTTTCGTTTTGTCCCAGGTACAGTCATAGAGGCACTATTTTAGGAATTGGGCAAATACCTGATTAAAATTTGTTTCCTATTAGTGTCACCGTGTCATTAAATGTCACTAATACAGATATTTAATTAACACATTTGCACATTGGGCCATCAGTGGCAATTGGTCTTGTTATGCTTCACATGTCGCCATCCAGAATACTGAAGAAAATGGACCTTTATTCCAAGGGTCCCAGGCTTGTCAGAAACAATTCATTGTCACAGCTGCTCCTCTGGGCAGCAGTCTGCATTCATTAAGATATTTTGGACCATGAGTCCAACTTTAATCACTGGGCTTAGGCCTTAGCGAATCGAGCTTATTTCCTTGGCCAGGACACTGAAAGATGAGGTGCTGCTTCTCCCAGCAAGGCTGTAACTTTGAGGCTCTACTCCATGGATTCTTGTTTTTTCTTCTCTTTTTCTCTTGAACTGACTCCCAAATGTCTATCAGGTCTCATAAAAGAGTTCCTCTAGAGCCTTATCTGTACCCCCGTCTGCTCCTTGCCCAGCTCATTCCCTCCTCAACTTTCATGGCTCTCATCTTTGTATTTTCTTCAACTGCTTCTTGTCCCCGGCTGCCTGGCTCCACGTGCCTGTGCGCGCTGAAAAGGAGTGCCTCGTTCCAAAATCCCATTCCTCTCCACTGTGAAAGCGTCATGCTGTTCACTCTTAAACTGGGTTTGTGAGCAAAGTAAGCTGTGCTCCATCTATCCTTACCAGACTCTGTAGGCATGGCAGAGAATAGAGACAACCTAACAGACAGATAATTTATGTTGCTGGGAGATTTAGCCCAAATTAAGATCAAAACTTATATACGTCTTCCAAATCACAGATATTTTTTTTCTCATTTATTGTCAGTGACTCCAATTCTGCTTGATTTATATCTGTTGTACTAGCCAGAGGTTTTGCAGCATATAAATTGCCGGAGGATTTCGCCAGTGATGTGGACAAAATGGTGTGTAGAAGCTCAGGAAACCCCCTGAGCGGAAAATGGTTGGAAGCTGGGAGAGTACCGGGGAGAAGTATCCCATGCGCCTGCCCGCTCTTCCTTGGTTGTCCACCTACGGTCAGTGGCAGAGACAGGAGACTCAGCTGGATGGACCCTTGTTCTGAACCACCATGGCGATTCCCACATTCTTTGGTAATTTGCGAAAGCTGTAGCACAAATCATGATGTAGACGGTGGCATACACGGTCTAAGCATGCAATCCTATGGCCACTGCGTAGCCACAGATACTCACTGGTAGGTGGAAGAGAAGAAAGCAATTCTCACAGAGGGCAGGGAAAACAGCCACAATTAAAAGCAAAGTAAATTTGGGTGGTGTGGTTACTTGCTGTTTAACTCTGAAGACATTTATAAGTATCCAGCATAACCCACAACAGATCTTCTTTGAGGATTTGTGGATTAACCCATACCAACAAAAACATGTGATGACATTGTAGCGGTATTCTCTGCCATGTAAAGTAGGAGTTATTGAAGACCCCAAAAGAATGAATACACTGTGCCTAATGAATTGAGTCAATCTTCCCAGACTGAATATGTTTGCAACATTTCTGTCAAATAGCTGCTTTTCTTAGGGTATATTCTATCCAGATGCATGGTCATGTTTTGGCCAACATAAGTAATAAGAATACCCATAGGCAATCAAGAGAATTAGAAAAGAAAAGCACCTATCAGATTATCCACTCCCTGTAGCTGGCAGTGAGTAACAGTTTCATACCGAATTTATTTAAGTGTGCGGCTCATACCAGTTTTAATTTGTAAGCGCTGTCCGTGCCTTACTGTCCTTTATCGCCTGCGCAGGATGATACCAGAGCTAGCGTTTCGCTGGACGGGAGGTGTGTTGAGCCCCTTCTTGGCTGGGCAGGGCTCACGCTCCCTCTAGCACTCTTCTCTCCTGCTTACGCTGTTGTGTTGATTTGGGCATTTATCTTCTCTGTCCTTTAAAGGGGTTAGGAGACAAGTTATTAGGTTATGTGCCCAGGCAAAATTCCCACTTTTTTCTCACTTGGAACCTTTCACTTATTTTTTACCTCTTACTGGTTTCTGTTAGGGTTTTGGGGTTTGTTTTTTTGAACATCCTTTTTTTGTGGTATTTAACTCTTGCTGTTCCTCACATGAATCTCCTCACTCGCTTCACGCAGCCACTTCCTCGCTTCAGGTTCTTGCTCTTCCCATCTCTCCCTCCCTGCTCGGTCGGGGATCCATTTTGGCTGTGCTTTCCCTTCCACTAAATCTGTCCCAGCCGGGTATTTCTCCCAGTTTCTGCAGAATCTTCAGGTCCAATATTTCACATATTACTTAGGAATAAGAAACTGAAACCAGCATTATTAGTTAAAATCCCCTTTTGTTTTCTGAACCTCAGCTGGGATGATTATATTCTGCTCTCTTTGTGCTGCTCCTCCCGTGGCAGGAGAGCTGGTTTAGTGACTGTAACTGGGGATGGGAGCTGCATTAAGCTGCTGTCACAGGGCTCTTCGTGACATGAAACAATTCACTGAATCTTCCCTCAGTTTCTCCATTCTGTAAAATACCAGTGGTCACCCGGAGATAAAAATCTCGCGGTGACTGTCAGGCACTTGCATTCTGCAGGTTGCACAACAGGGAAACTGCAAGAAGGAGATGGAGGGAAATACATAAATAAAGCAGCTCAAAGGCTGCTCCCTCACCTACCAGTTTCCTTTTCATTCACTTCCAGATAGGGACTATAAAGCGGGCGAGTGCAAAGCTGACGCCAGCTTGGAAAAGGAAAGAGAAAAAAGGTTTTTCTTTCACTTTCCAATCACAAACACTTCATGGAGGGAGTGAAGAGGGGAACATCCTTCTGCTCCCTTCTTCCAGCTGGGCTTTTTGGTCCCCTTGTCCTGGCCCCTGTCACCACCTCACGGTGGTGGCACCCCTCACGGTGTGTCCCCCCGTGGGTGCTGGCCGTCCCCAGGGTGGCTCAGCCCCGCGTCGGCACAGCTCGGCACGTGGGTGCCAAGGGGAGAGGCATCCGTGCCTGGGCCCTGTTGCAACACGCAGGGACAGGAGAGGAGAGGCAGACGGGTGTACAGGGACGGAGAGACAGGTGTGTGCGGAGATGGGGAGATACCGAGACAGACTGACTCGCCTGCCTCTTGCACCGCTGTGAAAAACCCTGAGCACAGGGCTGCAGCACTTGCTGGAGCTATCAGGGCCGCTGGGAAGCTGGCTTTATTGTAATAGGTGATGTTTAGGATGTTTGAGGTGGTTTTTCTTCCAATAACGAGTGTGAGATTTCGTTTTGGGAAGCACATCTTTTCTTAGAAACACAACTGTGACTGACTTAGCACAACTGTGATTTTCTGCAAACACAACTGTGTTTGGGGTTGTTGCATTTGAATGCTAGGGTAGGAGAAACAGTAATTCTGGATTAATGCAGAAAGGGAGAAAATAGACACCCTTAGAGGGAGTCATAAGTTCACTGCAGCTGCCGTATACTGGCAAAACTCATGCTGCGTCCCATAGGAAACATTTTAGTGCGGAGAACCTCCTTTTTGAAGAGACCGTACTGGGTGCCTGTCATGACACACACAAGAGAACCAAAGTGCTTGGGATAGCATATCAATCCAGTATTTCTTTAATCACATGTATGAAATAAATTGATTTTTTTTTTCCCCTGGCATCTCATCATTTCCGATTTGGTGTTCGGGTGGTGATGGATTACCAAATGAGGGAGGGGGGGGAAATCCATGTAATTTTTTATATCTAAACATTACCTTCTTCTTTGGAATAAAGAGATCCAGTCTTATTCTGGCCATGATTCTCCACATTTATGTGCTGGCCCTTGTTTGCATCTGCTTGGCATTATCCTGGATTGGGGCTTTAACCTGATATGAATCCAAAGAAATTATACGGGAATTGATGGGATCACTATGAATTTCCAGGGGTGTAGGCTAGTGCAGACTGTAGCCTATTAATCTTGTTGTGTTCTTTCTGTAAATAACAAGCTGGATTTGGCCCAACAAGAGTAAAACAAATTGAAAGCATTCATAAAGAGACGTAAATGGGTTTAAGATGTAAGAATAACGTTTTGGTGGGTTGTCTCCAAGTATCCAGTTTTTAAAAGTACCAAAGCATGTACAAAACTTTAGTTTAACATGGTCTTAAATGCCGTACTGCGTGGGGCTGGCTGCTGAACCGGGGCCGCATGCATAAGACCTGCTTTCATGAAAGGATTATATAAAAAAATGAAAAAAACTGCAAGAAGGAGAAAAATGTTCAAGGGCAGCCAACCTGGAGGAAACAAATATAATTTAGTTATGTGAAGTGTTTATAAATGCAGTTTATGAACACGTATGAAAGAGTAATTTTTTACTTTTCAGACTGCAACTGTCACACAGAAAAGAAACAATTGCTTATTTGTCTTTTTCAAGGATTTTTAGAGAATACATTGCCATTCAGATATTTATTTTGACCTGCTTTTTCCTTTTTAATGGCTTATTGTTTTGTTGATTATTTCAGTTAGCTTTGTTTGTGTGCTCTCCTCCATTTGTGGTTGATAGAGAAGCATCTACCTGCTTTATCTGAAAGTGGGAACTTATTTTAAATTTTTATTTAAAATATTTATTTAAAATTTCAGACTTTCTCTTCACATACATGGGCTACCAAATTTGATCTATAAACCTCACTTTTTATTCCTCTTACATCATCAGAATAAATATCAAATGACACAGAATGCCTGGAATTGCAATAATGCAGTGTAACACAACTGACTATCAAGCTTCATATATAGATTAGATTAATGCATAAATCTAATTTGATATTTTACTTTACTGGGCTAATATTTTACAGATGTAATGCCAAGTTGTTAAGTAAATGAAAATCACGGTGTCTCCAATTCTGAAAGGATTACTCAGGCAAAAATCCCTGAAGTCAAAGGGAGTATTGCCTGAACTAAGTCTGCGAAATTACAACTAGAGCCATATTCCCAAAACAGACAAGCAGATTTATCTTAGAGATCTGCCCATGAGTTGAATTCTTGTAACAATGAAAGATATATAGGGAAAACGAACAAGTAGGTAACCTGAAATATAAGGAGAGACTGATAAGATCACACCAACCCTGAGCAAGCACTTGTGTGGTTGGTGATGTCAACAGGAGCGCAAGCTGTTTTAATAAACTTGTTCATAGTTGTCCTATACTGTGTTTTATATACTGGAGTACATAGATCACGTAAGAGTTTAACAAGAGGAGGATTCATATTAAATTTGCACATAAAATACCTCCATGAAATATGTGAAATGCTTTTCTTTTTTATATGATTCCAATAAAACATCGATCATAAAACTCTGCCCTCCTGCTTCTTTATATTCTGTTTCAGCTGTTGCTTTGTGTTTAAAGTTTGAATTCATGACACTTGGCAGATATAATTGTGGGGCAGTGTTAATTGGTGAAGAAAGACCATTGCTCTGCTCGCTCACTCGGGGGGTATAAATCAGGAGAAACCCCACCAGAATTGGTGAAATGTTGCATCTGTATAAGAGGCTGTTGGGCCAAATGATATAAACGGTTGCAGCTCCTAAGAAATACGTAGTATTGTGTCTGTTTATAGCTGCTCAGGATCTGGCCCACTGACTTGGATGGAGCTAAGCCAGGGATGATTTCTGCCCTTTATCATGAGTTTGCTCAGTGTTTTGCACTGTAAATTCTCCTGACTCTTGCTGCCAAACTCAGCTCCCTTCTTCACAGTTTCATACGCTGAGTGTGAACTGATACTGGTGGAAATCCAAGGGTAAAAAAGTGGTGAGTATAAAGCACAAATCTGTAGCCTGGATCTGAGAGGAACAGCTTGACCACAGAGGAAGTTATTTGCACAAAAAGTATTCAAACAGATATGCACGGTTTACATGTGTTTAGTAAATCTTGTCTGAAAACTAGAACCAGCTGTATAGTATATGGAGGCCCTGATCCCCAGCTCCTTCTGAGCAGCGTTTCATACATTTGGATGCTAAATTTCAAGTCACTTTTTCCATCTTTTAATTCAGGGGCTGCTAGGAATTGAAATACAAGGAGCGTGATTTCCATTTCAGTTTGTAGTGGTTGTCAGCATCCTCAGGTAGCTGTTCACAGCTCCTGCTTCCCTGCTTGTGGAGACATTCCTACCACAACCCCTTCCCTCCTTACCTCCATCTCCAGCCTAGGAGCAGAGGTACGGCATAAAGCCCCTACGGTAGCTCAGGGGCATGAAAGGAGCCTTTCATGCCAGGCTCGTCCTTCCGCCCTACTGTTAGGGCAACAAGCAGAGACTAGCTGAACCCTTAAAGCACAATTATCCCACAACGTTTGCCCGACGTGACGACAGTGAAATCGATTGAGCCACTCTTGGTTCATTCCTAAATGAGAGCAGAACCAGGCCTGAAAGCTAAATTTGCATGTGAGATTAAGAAAGTTGTAGATGCAAGCAAGATCTTTTTTCTTTTTTTTTTCTTTTTGTGTGTGTGTGTGTGTCTAACTATGCAAAAAATTTTGTAGCTGAAATTTACATACTTCTTGATTCATGAAATTATGAGCAGCTGCTATTTTGCTACATTCTTAAATTGAAAAGGCAGCGAAGAAAAGAACAGACACATTAGGCAAACTCCATCTGCCCCTCATGTCTATCACTTTCCTTCACTCTCTCCTTTGCCAAACAGGATACAATGGCATAATCAGATGTCTTGGTTTGCCTGGGAGAGTCCCCAAATTTATATAGCTGTCGTCTAAGATGGGATTTTTGTTTTTAAGACAACTTCTTAACATGGTCTCTTGCTCCCCCCTGAAACCTGTACACATACTTTCAGAGGAAACCACAGAACACAAAAGATCTGCAGGAAGAGAATAACCTTCAAAATGGCTTACAGGCTTTTGGATTCTCCTGGAAGTCTTCAGACATCGAGTGTTAGGGATCTTAGGATCACTTAGTTTTAAGAAGTTTTCCTATTTTTTTTTTTTTTTTTTGCTTCCACCTTTTTATTCAAACTACAGAAGTGGAAAGATTTGGGGCGAGAGGGTAAAATATAGGATTGAGAATTAGGACAGATGGGTTTTATTTCTAGCTCTTGCAATGGATCTCTGAACAAATCCAATCTACAGGTAGTTCCATGCTTGGAGAAAAGGGTTATTTAAGCTCTTTGGAGAAGAGAACTTGTATCTCTGGCATTGTTGAAAACAGCCTGGCCCTTTCTTTGGACTGAATGCCACTATACAAATAATAACACTACAGTTCATCAGGATGTAAACATTTTAATTTTCCCTTTTTGAATTAAAAGATGGAAGCTCAGAATTTTAGACCTATTTAACACCTGGTTAAACATGTAACAAACTAGTAACAGCTGAGTGCATCCCTGTTAAGTGGAGTTTTTTTCTTTTTGTTGCCCCACTTAAGAAGCAGTCATTGTCATTCAGTCTCATTAACATAAATAGGTTCCCTAGGAGATGTCCCATTAAAGTGGCCATCCCTATTAAGCATGTCCCAATTAAGTAGTGTTTATTGTATGGCAGGTTCCAGACCTCAAAGCAGAATAATTTTCAGTTCCTAGAGGGAAAAAAAATAAGTCAAAGAAATTACATATTTTTAAAAGGTTTAAATTGATACAAACTGATAAGAGCCCAAAAATGAAAAATGAGGGCTGACACTTCATCCTTTTGTTTACTAATGTAATGCTGCTTTTCTGGTTTTGAGTTAAGAATGTAGCCTACACCCTAACTATGAATTTCTTGGCTTCGATTTGATTGTGTCATAACTTAATGTTTTATGACTTACAATCACATTAGTCATAGGAGTCACTCAAGTTTAGAGATGATGGAAAAGACATAGGGGATAGACAAATCCATACTCAGAAAGACTAATAGTCTTGTGATTGAAACGGTGGGCTGGGACCCAGGAGATCCAAGTTCAGTGTCCAGGCCTGTGCTGAATGTTTCTGCCTCACCTAGAGTGAAACACCGAGACTCTATTCACAATGTTATTTAGATACCTGAACAGACATTTAAATATATTTTTGTATGCTTATGTGCATACATAATCTATTTTGCTCTTTTCTCAATCAAGGTGGATTTAAGTCGGGGGCTTATTCAAGGTGCTAACAGGCAAGCTCTGGAAAGTCTTCCTACGTTGGCTGAAAATGATACAACTCTCAGTTGTCTGCTGCCAAAGGCTACCCTTTGTCCCCCATATTATATTAGTGTCAGCCACTTCAGCATAAAATCTGGGTCTTTAGCACAAACCTTTCTTCAAAGAGCTGAAATTACTTGGCTTGATTTTGTCTCAAAGCAGAGGAGATGCAGGCAGGTATCTCCTGCCTATTATGCTGCTGTGGGAGGTAACCTCCAGCACAGAGACTGAGCGGAGAAGTAGGAGTAATGCCATCTTCAACAACTGAAGGGAGTTTAGCATGTTTACACTTTCAGCCAGGGCATTTGCATCTCAGTGTTTAAAGAGATCCTTGTGTAGTTACACCCCAAATTAGACAATGTGTCCTTCCTGTGAAGGAGGTACCTGGATGGAGTTCAATAAATATATGAAAAATATTCACGTTCTAGGGCCACAAACTGAAATCGCTTTATGGCAGGACCTCCAGATGTTTCCTCAGTACAGGTAAAAATGGAAATACAACAGATTCAAACCTTCTCAGTAAACAGAACTTTGATTGGTACACAGCAATGCCTTCTCTGTATCGCTCTTTTTGGTGTTTCTGAGAAACAGACAGTTTGAGCTGTCCCAACTTATTTTCTTTATTTCCTAGAATCATAGAATCACTTAGGGTGGAAAAGACCCTTAAGATTGAGTCCAACCATAAACCTAACACTGCCAGGTCCATCATTAAACCGTGTCCCCAAGCGCCACGTCTGGAAGCTTCCATGCAAGCTTCCCTGAAAAGCAATTAACACGTGTTAAATACTTTTCCTTAGTCTCAATAATAACTTTTTTTTTTGGGGGGGGGGGAAAGGAATTACCCCTGGAGTACAGCTTCATATTAGAAGCTGTGATTTGTACAACGGTGCACACAAGTGGTTCATGCATTTAATACATAGCCCATGCTCTGAAGAACCTTAAGATTCCCTGCTTTCACGGAAGGCATAGTACTTCAAAATGAGGCTTTGTGAGTAGGTGGTAAACTTTCTTCTGGGTCACAAAGTAGCAACTGGGTGCTTTGAAAGCATCTCCCAGGAGGCAGGTAATCTGTGGTTGAGCGATGCAGATGTTCTACTGTGGTCAAATCAGAAAGAAAGACTTCTATCCTTAAGGCAGTAAAGTAATTACACCTGGTATCCTCATATCTTACTTCCAGTAAATAGGTGTAGAACAATGTGGCTTTGTAGTGCCCATTAATAATATTAGTAGTTGGCAGCAAGAGCCTCTGAGAGTCTTTACACAGTTTACTGAAACGCTACATCACTATGTGCAGGAGAAATGGTTAATATTCAGAGTCATCAGGGGATCATCTCAGATCCAAAAGTCCTCGTTTTGTGTAAACCTTGTAAGTTTGTATGACTGGGATGAGAATCTCAGGAGAGGACAGTTGCTCTTTTTTCTTGGTGTCTCTTGTTTGAAGATAGAAATTATGCTTACACCTATACCAGTCTGCATGTCTTTAGAAAGTGCAAAACCAAAACCCCAGCTCCAAAGAGCTGCTGTCCTTAAGAGAATTTCAAATCTGGATCCAGATTTGGGCTTGATGTTTAAGATCTCCAATTAATCTGCTCTTTGTCAAATAGCAATACTGTAACAGCACTTGCTTAAGCTCCACGTAGATGTTGTGTCAGCATTTCTGGTGGGAAACCATTTGTCTTGGGTTTCAAATTTGTCCAGGACTTCCAAAGCAGGTGTCCAAAGTAGCATATGAATGTTCAAACGGGTCCCAGCGCAGAAAGCAAAGCATAGCACTGTACCTGCACAGAGACTTAAGTATATTCTTTCAGCTCTGACACAAATCAACTGCAGGGCACTTTGACACATCCCAACCTTTCAGAGTGTATTTTTTGAGCTCTGCTCATTATCCGAGCCTCCATTCAGATGCTCTCAGCACAGATGCCTTCCTCATCAGCTCTGCACTAAAACATACAGTAAGTGAAATTCTGCCATATGTTAATACATATGTTTCGGTTTCAATAAGCATTTGATGCAGGGCTGTTTTTATTTTTTTTCCCAGGCAATAGAAATTACAGAATTTTTACCATTACCTTCACTCTCTTTTTAAATATTCTAGTGATCTTAAATAAACTAATTAAATTAAGGTTAGCTATGTGCAGCATAACCTGTCACAATGGTGGAAACACGTATTGATTCTTAATGGTTCAGCATTTATCTGTTTGGTTCAAACCAGCTGGGGATGGCAGAGTCAAACTGTCTGAGACGTTCTGTGATGTTGTAAAATGATGGAGAGGCAGATAGCCTGGAGAAAAGGTGTAACCAGGATTTTCACTTCATCCCCACCTCAAATTTTCCCATCTGGCGTATCACAACATAATGATGTGAATGATGTCATCAAACTGGGAAAAAGGATCTGAATGGGGTAGTTTTCTCCTTTACTGAACTTTGTAAGCTGGCCACAAATTGTAATTAGCAAGTGTCTACAGTTTATTTCTGGCAAAGGCTCAGTCCATTTTCCATGGGCTGGAATCAGTTTGTTCAGCCACGATGATTCTTTTTGATTGTTTGTTTGCAAATAAACTCTTGGAAAGATACTGGGCACATTATGAGATTTACAGATGAGTTGCTATGCGCAAGTATGCTGCTTTTACAGCAGCGCAATACCTCTGAGTAATGCTTTTGATTTAAATAGAGCTACCCTAGATTTGCACCATTGTAGGAGCCAGATTAGGCCCCGTAACTCTTGTACGCAGGCTTGAAAGCATCCAAGCAGTTATGAATGAGAGCAGCATTTGAAAGATAGAACAAAGAGAAACAAGCCAAAAAATAATATTCAACTTACATCAGCTTTGCCTGCTGGATTCTTTGCTTTACAACTAGAGAAATATCCAGGCAGACCCTCAGCTAGCAGAAGCTGGCACAGCTTTGTTAAAAATCAGTGGAGCTTTGCTGATTTATATCAGCTGAGAATCACTATCTGCCCCAATGACAAAATGAGGCATTGAAACATAGTGGGAAGGCAATAGGGTTTATCTATGGTTACAGCATTAAAGCAGCATCATAAGATAAACTAATTCTTGTCTAAAGCTTTCAAAAAAGAAGATGTCTGTGGGAATACAGTACTGACTCTGCTTTCTCAGTCTTGGCTTCTGATCACTGTGCCAGGACTGGCATCTTCTCTTCCCTTAACAAATCAGCATGGCTCCTGCAAACTCTTCATTGACTGCCAATGCTTGCTACCAATAATTTACTACTATTGAGAAACGTCTCTGCTTTCACTCTGCACAAGAAAGTTTGCTCCTACATGCCTGGATTTGTTCAGTTACATACTTTATGAACATTATTAAAAAGAATCAAAGGATTCTTTTGGGTTCATTTTTCATAAAATGTCTCAAGCATTTGATAAATAAATAATCTTCTACTTAAAATGGGCACGAATTCCCTAAAGACCCAGAGGTGCAAGCAGGTATGTGCCAAGCCCAGCTCTCCTCCAGGGGGATGTATATATCTATATACCTGTAATTATAGGCTGATAATTATATAATTCACTGTACGTATATCATCATTTGTGAATAACTGGGTAAGCTGGCAACACAGAAGGGTGGGACTGTATCATAAGCTAATAAAAAAAAGCAATTATATTTCTTTCTGATCCAGTTCTCACCTTCCTAGTGAGATCGGGGCATTGTGCAATAAGTGAGAAATGAGGAACCTCAGAACACTTGGAAGCAAGATAAGCATCCAAATGCCTGACTGTGTCATTCAGAGCTCAGCTGAACTGTTTCAGTCAGGAAATTATGGGCTGCCATGGGAACAAAGGTCCCTTCCCAGATTACCAAAAGGAGTCTGAAGTGGGTCAGAAATGTTACAAGAATAGGCTTTCAAATGGCATTTATATTATTTCCCAGGTTAATACAAGTTTGAATCTAAGCACTAAGGCTAATATGAGAAATTTCATTTCAGCTTTATGCAACATCTCCTTGCTGTACATACAATTCACCCCACAAAAGATTCCTAGAAGAAGGTATCTCCGCGGTCCTGCCTGCCTCTGTCACATCTTGTTTTATACTAACTTTGCAAACTGCTTCAATGGGGATCGTTTGTAATCTGTGTTGATGCAGCATCCTGCAGAAGGTGCTTTTGGAGCTGACGTATCAGAAATCAGAAAATTTTACATGCCTTAAAAATGTGATAAATTATGAACAAGTGCTTTTGTTTTCTAATTTACAGTATTCATACAAGTCTCTAATTCCTTCCAAGATGCACAGCGGAGTGTCCCTGATTGAACCAAAATGTTCGCTCACTGTCTTAACTTTTAAATCCTTGGGACTGCTCATACTCTTAAAAGCCTAGAGACAGTGCCCAGTATCAGGGAAGGATTGAGACTCCAGTATGTAATCCAGAGCTGAACAAATCTGGGCATGCAGGAGATAATTTAGTTGTGCAGAATGAAAGCACAAAAGTTTCTCAATTCTGGTAAATTATTGGTAGCACAGCACTGGCAGTCAATGAAGTGCTTGCCGAAATTGTGATGATTTGTTAAGGGAGAAAGAGAAGCCAATCCTGGCAAAAGAATTCCAGGCCATGGAAAAGAGAAAAAAGCCAGCATTGTACTTACACACACAATCTGTCCTTAGAGCTCTAAATGAAACATAATTTTTTTCAGAAGTTCAAATGCTGGAAGCGCAGATCAGCCACATTCTCTCCACCATTTATTACAGCTTTCTGTCACTATGTCGCTAGCTGTAAAGCAGGCAAAACTGCTAAGCTGTTTTTTCTGTGTGAAATGAAAATGACTGGAGTGGGACAAATGTAGAGCCAAGCTCTCCATTTGGAGCTGAGCTGGTTATCTCACTCTTAAGGTCCTACTCAGCAGAAATCAAATCAGTATCATCAGATAGTTTATTTGTACTGGAGTCTCTGTAGCTATTGCAAAGTCCTAAGAGGTCTACAGGATGCTTTTCCTACTATGTCACTATTAGCTGCTTTGCCCTGAAACCGGGAAAATCACAAATGAATCATGGCTCAATTCTAATGATGCTAACTCTGATTCAGCAAAGCATGGGAGCATATTCTGAACTTAAACATCCAAATATCAGGAAAGCTCCTCATCAACTCAAAGCTAAGCATGTGCTTGTTACTTTGCTCAATCAGAAAAGCTGGTGATTTGGAGTTTGAATGAAGCTTGAGATAAAGTTTCATGTTTGGGTGATCTGTCTTCTGCTTCAAGATGGTACTGGAAGGGAGAAGGCATGCTAGGAAGCAACAAATGTGTCGGAGTTTTGGAAGTGCTGAAACACCCTCACCTAGACCATAACAAGCTGAGAGGACTGACCACAGTTGTACCTGCAGACAGGTTCCATATATTTCACTCATTCACTTTTGAAAAGCTCTCTTTTGCCAACAAGCTGTCCATGTTCATTTTATATCTGCTTGTGTGTTCATACTTATGCACTCATGTATGTAAAATGGAACACTGTAGCCATTTTTGAGTTCTGCAAAAGTGAAATTAATACATTTTCCCTTTTTTTAATGAAAATTATTGCCATGCTTTTCTACACCACACAGATAATTAATATATCAAAGAATTTTGAAACTTGATACTTGGCACATAAATAGTTCTCATTGAGGGATATGTCCACAACCCCTATAGGAAAAAAAGTCTTGTCTGGATAATATTAAAGTCTGAATGACTGGAAATTGGCTGTTACATGCAACAGAATATTTCAGTGACTTAGAAAAGTCTGTGTGATAACATCTACAGAGAGTGATGTACTGTCAATTCAGTACGCACACTGGGATAGTCAGTAAAGTACTTTTTATTTAAGGATTTTTTTTTCCCCTCTTTAGGGTCAATAAGCTCAACTTGGCCCAAAGGACTTGAGATAACTTAAAACCTTTCAAAAGAATATGGTAAGTATATGCTTAGTACCCTCACAGAAATCAGCATGATAGTCACTTAACTGTAATTATATACTGTGCTGAAACAGGGCTCAGGTGTTCGTGCTTCTGTAAAACACTGGTTTACGCTCCCTTCCATATTCAGGGTAGTACAAAATGCTATGGCAGCTGAGAGCACTCTTAGATAATACTTGCACTTTTCTAATGCTCTGTGGGCAAGGATCCTAAATGTCTTCACATGCAGTAATGAATTTAGGCAAAAAGAACTCTGTAAAACAGGTTAGGAATTAATATGACAGCTTAATGCATGGAAAAAAAATCAGCTTCAGTTGATTAAGAAAGCTTTTCAAGAGTGTCCCAAGTTTTATTTATTTATGTGTTCCGAGTAGATTAGATTTGTAGTAGTAGTTAGATTTTAAGAGATACTAAACAACCTAGAGCTCCTATTGAGTTTATGCCTTTAATGATTCCTAGAAAAATGTATATAGTTGCCAAAAAAATTGGAGTTTTAATGTGCAATTCTACTCTTGAAAAAAGGATAATACACATCCTACTACACTGAAGTTTCAGGTTTTGTCACTATCATTACCAAACGTACTAGAATCTGGATGCAAAAATCGACTATTGTTGAGCCAGTGCAGCTCTGGAAAAGTGAGGTGGCATCTGCGCGTCTCCTGTCTCATGAGCAAAATTATTACTGTGTTCTACTCAGATACATCTGTTGCTTTTTAGGTTTCAGCTGTCCACCAGACAGTTAACCAAGTCTGCCTTCATCCATCCGTTTATTAAATCATGTATTCAATGAAGTTCAGAGAGGCCAAGTAGACTTTGTTTATATAGCACTAACAATTCCGCATTTTTAGCAGCAAAAAGGAGTAAGGAGTGAATACTTAGGAGGAATAATTGTGTTTTGTACAAAGCTCTCTCTGCAATTCCCTCCTGTGATGGCAGGAGAGAATGATAGAAATCTATCTGTTCCCAAGATGAATTGCTTGAGAATCTCATCTTAATAGGGTGGGGGCATTGTTAGATGGGGAAGGTAAGAAGTTTCTTGAATTTCTGAGGGCTAGTCCGGGCTAATTCCTTCGTGCTTGTCAGGAGGTATCAATTCCTGAAAAGGGAGTTTCCTTTCTCTTTCCTATGACTAGTCAGGATGGTGCCTACACACTTAACATATCTACATATGGGCTGACTTCCCCGCCTGCTTGGTGCCTACTGGCCCCACTCCCTTATCTAATCAAGGTTCAATCAAAGTTAATTAGGGATCTAGTTTTCTGTTCCTACATTAGGCGTAAAGCAAAAGAAGCTCCTGGGCATATCTGATCAAGAAGCTGATCTGTGTTATAACTATGTAATAACTGGCACAACTGCGTAATTACAATAGAGCACTATCTAAGGTTACATCATTATCATTATGCTTAACACTAAAACAAAATGCAGTTATCATGATTGGTGTCAACACATTTGTGATATGCCACCCAGGAAGATGAGGCTATATACATGTCACCCAAGCCCTACTTGAACTTGGAAAAAAAGTTTGTTCCCGCAGATAGGGCATAAGAAGAAAAAGAAATACACAGGACGTTGACTGTTTGGGGTTAAATTTACCCTTCCTTTTCACCCTGCCTCTTCTCACTGCTTTCTTAGCCAGGCTTTTACTTGTCAGTGAGTACATTGACTCTGGAGTCACCGATAATAAAAATGTAATCTACCTATATATGTCTAGAGTCTATTTCCACAGGGCAGAGAACTGCCAGGTTCCAAGAACTGTGTTAACTCAAAGGCATTGCACAGAGAACATATTTTTTAGTTTTGATTTTTTGCTTAAATCGGTAGGTTAATGAACTAACACGTATCTATGAAAAGTAGATGCCATGAAACATAAGAAGTGCAATTCACTTGAAGGAAGGACAACATTGAAAACATCATTTTTGCATCTTCTGATTCTTGCTGGGCTTAGTTATAAAATACTAGCGAAACCATATTGCACAGCTTTTAGTGACTAATACTTATGTGCAGTCTTAAATATCATCAGCTTCAGCCATTTTTTATTAATGATAGGTCTGGATATGATTTCTTAGCTAAAGACAGCTTCCTTAGCTTACCTCATATCATGGCATCTGGTATCTCTAATTGGAATCATTTTCATAATAACCATGAGCAATATACATTACCATCTAAATATGAAGGCTGACTACAATACAGACTTGTCTACAGCTCTTTAAGTATCCAGGATCCAGTCCAAAGCCCCTTAAACTTAAAGGAAAGACTCCTGCTGATGTTAGTCTTATTTAGCTCAGGCTCAATGTATAAAAAATTCCCTCCTGAAACTCCATATAAGAAAGCAGAGATATATTCAGTATTAAAAAGTTTCAGTGCAACTCTGTCAAATCCCTCCAAAGGTGGTGCCCCATTCTGTTACTAAATAAGGCCTAATTCAGTCAGTATTTAGATACTTGAACAACTTGAAATGCCGGACTAGTTCTGTGGATTTTTATGGAAGTTCATGGCACTCAGTAGGTTAGTCTGCTCAGTAGTTTACTACTCAGGAGTGCTTAATTGTTTGAAATTTTACTGTTTCATTAGTAGTAATAGAAAATTACCTAATTCATAGAGAAACACATGCTCAATACTTATATTTTCTGGTGTTATGAGCTTGTCTTGAATTATTTCAGAAAAACCTTGCTCCTATGCAACACTCATAAATTTGTAAGATATCTGTAGCCAAAGCCTTCAGCTACTCATTTAGCAGTAGACATTTATGTTATGTTCAAAGTGTAACATTTTATATTCATCACAATCAGCAGTTCTCAGTAAGATAAAAATACATTAATTCATCTCAATCTGGAGAGTTCCTCCGAAAGGGACAAGAAATCCTATTGTCAAATTGAAGGGAAAAGAAAGGATTAAATAGAGTCCCCTAACAACTGTACGCACTGGGCTTGTTTAAGCTGAAATTTTACATAAAAAGGTGCAAATGCTTTTAAAGAGAACGATCCCAGATTGCATTTTCTCTCTCTCTCCCATATAATTGTAAACAGCTTTGATTTCAAAGGGAAAATCAGACAATTATTTTATAATGAGAGGTGTGGTCTAGTGATTCGAGCATCAGACTGGCAGCCAAAAACCACTGGAGTTTTAATCCTGGCTCTGACACTGACACCATCTATTGCCTTAGGCTAATCAGTATGGGTTTGACTGAGATCTGCTCCTTGTGGGCGCAAGAGGTAGGGACAGCTGCAGAATTCCTGATTCAAAGCCACAGAGGTGAGTGAGAACCTTCCCTCCACTGCACCCAGCTCATGTCCAGCATGGCCCTGAACTGAAGGACAGTATTCTGACTAGAGGAAGAAATTAACCTACGCAATGCTCACCTTAGGCAAGCTGAGGTTCAAGAAAGCCGTAGTTGCCAAGTTGCCAAGTGCTGTCAATAAAAGCTTTAAAACCTCTTTGCATAAGCATATTTGAGTAGGTCTCTGCTTTGAAGAAAGCCTGCTGCTTAGGTCGAGGGGTGAGTAAAGCCAGTCTTGCCTTTAGAACACTCCCGGCACCTGGGGAGATTTTTATTTCCTTTAAGCCTTGTAGTTAAATTTTTAGTCATTGTTTTCTTTCTTCCAGTGTGTGCCCATCCCCCGGTGACCCCCAGCTTTTCCCTGTCCTTTGCTTCTCAGTACAATTCCTTCTGTCTCATTGAGTTGTCTGATTTCTTATCCTTGATTAATACAAACACAGACAAAACTCTCATCCTTGGGGATTTTAATTGGAAGGTTGATTGCCTTTTCTTCTTTGCTTGTACACTTTCCATCACTTTAGCTTCCTTGGGGTCCATAGACAGACTTTCAATCTCCCCCCTCACATTCACCATCATGTTCTTGATCTTTGTTTGCTTGGGGCTTAACTCCTTCTAATATAAATATTAGGCATCTTGCCATTTCAGATGACAGATCAGCTCTTTGATGTGTCTAATTATGATGGAGAGGGGGCAGAGAAAGCAGGACCTCCTGAAGCCAGGATAAATTTACTGTCCATATAAACTCTAAGGAGCAGTGTGTCCCTCTGCCTCCCTTCTTGTATGTGGCAGAATCCTAGACTCAAATCCTTCCCAACCCAAAACAGTTCCATGAATACCCTGTCGAAGGGAGTTTTCACATTTGAACTTGTTTAATTCAAAAGAGGGAAGCTGACAGAAGCCCAGATGGCATTATGATAGGGAGGGGTAGCAGAATGGGGAGTTCTGCCTCAACTTTGCATGGCAAAAGCATAGGTGGCTGACTGAAAGCAACCTAGTGAGAGAACCTTGTTCCTCCACCTCACTTAACTCTCCCTCTCTTGCTACCACAGAGTGACGCTCAGTATTTATGTTAGTGCTTCGCAAAAGTCATCAAATTCAACCTCACAACACCTTTCTACACTGAATTTTCAGTTCAGTTTTATGGATGCTGTTCAGTGAGAAGAGGCACGCTGCTCTAAGAGCAAGAAGCTTAGGAACACACCAGGCTTCAGCCACTTCTCTTGCTCTTAAGTAATTTAGACATTTTCAGAGCATCCCAACCCAAGTTCTTTCTCTTTGGTTAAGAACCAAACTTGTGGCAAAGCAGGAACTGGACTCACTCTGGAGTTTGTGACAACTACACCTGAACTCAACCCCTCCAGGACTTTATTAAATACCCGTCTCGGGCTATGTCTGGGGAGAGGCTGCCTTGCTTGGTAGGAGAAGGGAGAGAAGAATAGCTAGATCATTTAGCACTGAAAACTGTTTAAGGGCTGTACTGTTGAACTTGTATTGTTCCTCTGTTGCACCTGTATGCCTACAGAAGCGTTGTACAGTTCTTACCTGCACTTTAGTTACATGTGGCTGCCCTGCACAGGACCAGGGCCCTGTTGCGTTGAATGCTTTATAAACACATGAAAGGCCATGGTCCCTGCCCTGAGGTACTTGAAGTCGTTAGCAAATCTCACAGACATTTCTTAGTATGAATTTATTGCTGATCTGTCTGCCCCAGAGCTTGAAATTCTTTATTTATCTGCCAAACAGGCACAGCAGGAGTTTCAGCATTGCTTCCCCTTATAATACCCAGCTAATATGCTTCAAGCCTGACCTACAATGATCATCTCCTGGGAAGAAAGGTTAGATTAGTCTTCCTTCCATTCAGCATTCAGCCCTTGATCTTTCTACCAAAATGGGCAATCAGTACTAGTGAAATGAACACTGATCAACACTGACAAAACCTTTCACCTCATTTCATGCAATAAGCTGGGGCCACATTTGTGCTGTTGTCCTTGAGCAGAAAGTCTTGAGTGGAAAGTTTCCTACCATCTCTCTTACCTCTTCACTTTTCAGAGCAAATGCAGAAACCTGCTTTAAATTAAACAGCCAGAAGGTGAAGGGAAGTAATGTTCTAGTCTACACAGTGACAGCATGAAAGGCAGTGGTGAAGGGGTTCACTGTGCAACAGAGGTAGAGGGAGTACAGGGAACATCTATCAATATTTACTGAGCAGCATTGCTTTTCCATTTCATGTTTCTCAGCCCTTCATCTTTACAGAGCCCTGCCCTGTAATAGCTTTGTGCTTATTCCTGTACATCGCCAAACAAGAAACCTAGTTTTTGGCTCTGATCTTTGTTGACAGGGATGAGGAAGACCGCGGAAGCCTTTCTCTCCACGGGTCCTCTCTACCCACCTCAGAGGAGAGATTAATAGTTTCTGAAAGCATTTCCACCCTGCAGAAAGGTCACCGTAGTCCTGGGGAAGTTGTATAAACAGGGGTTCATCAGGACTCTGTAGTAACATGGGAGGGACCTCTTCCAGCAAAAATATTGCCAAAAAATTCTTAACAGTGGCACTTTCAGAGTAGCTGGAGGTAGGCGGGTGATGTCACAGGTTATCGTTTTTCACACAGCGCAACACAATCCAATCACTTCCACAGGTGTATTTTTTTAACAGTTTTTGTTTGCTTCAAGTGTTTGTCAGTGTGTGGACTGTGATCCGTGGGGCATGCTGATTAAGGCTGTAAGAGAATAGATCCCTGTCATCTTATCTTCTGTATACAGTCAGATGTCTTTTGCATTCACTTGGAACTGTGACTTAGGGCGGGATTTTGCTTTAGCTATTTTATGCCAACTCTATCATCTTAATATTTATTGCTTTGGCTCTGGACAGTACAATTAGCCTGAATTAACTTGTTAGATATCCTTGTGTATCCTCTCAGTGCTTCACACAATTTTTGGGGATTGACATACTGAGTACCTTAATCCAACAGTATTTACTTCACTTTTAAAGCAGAAAAAAATCTACCAGAGAAACTAGAAGTTCAGCTAGAACAGCAGAAATATCTTCCCTTTAGGTTTTCCATTCACTTATTTAGGATGGGGTAGCTACATTGCTATGTGTTTACTTTCTAAATAAATTCCATACATACTCACACATATACACACACACAATGTAGTTCATTATCCTAAATTGCAAAATCAAGCTACTTATGCCTAATGCTCTTCTAAAGACATAATGTTAAGTAGTCATATTGCTGAAAAGAGAGGAAAAAATGTCTGAAATGGACTGATGCAATTTTGTCAGATTATCATAAACTACCAAACCTAACCTACGAGAATAGATGATCCTGACAGATGCTTGCAGTTGGAGTGCCCACATAGGGAGAAGTCTGCTTATGTATCTGGTGGGAGGCATAAAGACAGAGAAAGTTGATTTGTTTTAACCTGTCAATCTAAGGATTTACTTTGCAGGTCATACTTTATCTGCACACAATGTTTATTTAGACAATGAAACCATCAGTGTCATTGATAGAATCTAATACGCCAGCAGAGATGTTTTTCTTTCTCAGTATTTTTTGTTGTTGCTGGAGTGTGTATTCCTGCCACAAAAGTCTTTTTATGGAAATAATATTTTGTTATAAGCACTATCATCATGTATTGTAATTATTATTTTGTTTTACCCTGCCCACACAGAAAACTGTTTGCATTATATTCCATTGAAAGATACATTTTAAGTTAGCTCTGCTAGTCATGAATAATGTAAATTGACAAGAACTATTATGGAAGGAGGTAGACAAAGAAACAGAAAGTTAAGTGGTTTCCTTTCTTTTTATGGCAGAATGACATTTACCTGTAAGTACATTTGATTTTAACACAATAGGATGAGTCTCTGCTGTGCTGGATTAGGATTGAGGCATGTGGAGGAGTTCAGATAAAGAGTGGGCACTGAGAAATGCCCTCGCCAGACCTCTCTAGGGAGGGTACTTCAGCAGCAATAGCATGTCAGAATGTCTTTTTTTTAGCCCTTGTATCCAGCTGACAAAATCTTTCCTTGTTTCTGTATCTGTAATTCCAAGAGATCTCTCAGTGCTTCCCACAGCTGTCTAACAATCTTATACTTAGTGCTTGTCACATCACTTTCCAAAAAAGGGTCAATGTCACTTTCCAACCCTGACAGATGGAAATCAAGGCAAAGAGAAATTGTAGGTGAATGAGGGTCACTTGAAGACCCAGGACCAGCTTTCCTGGTGTGCGTACTCATGCCCCAGACTGGTACTGCCTCTCACGTTCAAGCTACAAATTTCACCAGTTCCCCTTTTCCTCAGACGTGCCAGAACTGTGCTAGTTGGGTCTAACTCTCCTGCAGTTACACTGAGTTTAAATCAGAAATACCTTCAGTGTGTTAGATTCTCACTTTTGTAATCAAGAGTGTTCCCCCTGAAACTAGTAGGGCTCATTTTTAGGTCTGAAATGGTATAACCACTCTCATGGCTAAAAACCTCCCACTGGCTGCTTTGTTTCTCTGGTATAGCATGTTTACTAACCTCTCTGGTATGGCTTTTCCTTGCAGTATAACTTTGCATGTCCACAGGCTTACCCTGGGGAAGAGGGGCAAAAGCTAGTCAACCCTTGTCTGCAGTAAAAAAACAACCAACCAACCAACCAACCAACCAAAAAACCAAGTAGGCATTGCACTGTGATCGAGAGATTCCCTTCCCCAGGGGAGTTGCAAGTTTGCAGGGGGAGAGCTAACATCCTTCTGTTTCTACAGTGCCCTGGGTACCACAGTTTAAGCTGTCCCATTATCCTTGTAGAAAAGCTTTGGAGAACATTGTCCGGACTGCCTCCCAGAGCTTTTCTACTTTTCTGATCTCTCCTTTAAGTTTCTCTGCGGGAGAAGGACAGGATCTGGCTGATTATAAATGTGACCTGTCCCACCGAGTTATTGTCGCACACTATGGGAGATAAGCTTTTGCAGTCCTGTTTTTGGGTGACGTAGTCTGGGGTGCATACACACACCAGAATTGTGTCTTGGGGCTTCAAATGCCTTTATCTATGTCATGCATTGGTTTTTACAGTTTGCTATGAATCACTGATGCCTGCTGGGAACACATACCCGCTTCTGGTTATTTTTGTTACAATGTTATAATGGGCACAAGGACACTTAAAAGTGGAACAACAGAGCGTCTCTCAGTAGCCAGTGCTGTGCAACTCTCCTGGGATGCCTGAGAACACCAAGATCTGCTGCTGAAATGTCTTACTGTAGTGAAAAGAAATGAATTCCAAGATTATGGCATAGTCTGTGTCCTGTGTAGCAGGTCTGCTCATGTGAATGATGGAAAAGTAGCTAGAACCCTGTCTTAAGTCCTGGAATACGTGATCAGAGACCTCAGTACGCTGCAGGTTTCCCAGGTGAGGGTGGATCAGTTATTTAGGCTCTCTGATTACATTTCAACCGTGGGGCAGCTGTTCTCTGTTGCATGACCCTGTGTCCTGGGATGTCCAGGAACTAGGCTGGAAGGTTTCATGGCTCCCTTCTAGCCAGCATCTTCTGGCTGGCATTTTCTGGTCAGCTGGCTTTCTTACCAGCAGAAAATCAGTGGGCAGAGGCATGGAATGCATGCCAGGGTCTCTTTCTGACAAGGAACTGAGACATAGTTTGGACAAACACCTGGACAGTATGTGAAAAAAGGGATTAATGGCATGCTGATGTTACTATACCATGCTGATGCTGTGTGGTGAGGCAAGGATGAATCCATGAATGTCTGTAAGGAATTCAGTACTATGGTAAAGGGAACATATACAACCCAAGTTAGTTAATAACTACTTGCTGGGGGGGTGAGGGTTTCGGTTTTGAAGGTCATAGTATTTGAAGCACAAATATTTCTGTTCCCAAACAGAGAAACTGGAAACAAAGAAACTAACCTGAGAAATGCTGTGCAGTCAGCTCTTTTGGTATGAGTGTTTAGTGCTCAGTGATTTCTGAAATGTTTGCTATGGATGGGGACCATGTTAGAAAAACATGAAGATACTGACAGAAAACAGTAAAGGCAATGGTAGAAACAAGCAACACTAGATATAAAATACTAGTATTATCTGGAGTTCTATCAGCTCTGGAGGTCTCAGTCGCCTTCTTTGTCACCTCCATTTTACAAAGAAGGTCAGACACAAGAGAGGAACTGGTTTGCTTAAGGCACACAGCCAGCAAATAGTAGAATTGGGACTAGAATCCAAATCTTTTTACTTTTAACTGGAAGTGAGAAGGTAGGTTTACTATAGTTTCAAAAGACATAGCTACAAGAGGACTCAAACTAGCTGAGGTCAATTTTCTAACTCCATTGTGTGGTCTTTGGCTTGCTTCTTGGACTCTGCTTTGTGCTTTAATTATCCTGTGCCACTACACAAAAAGTAACAGTCACTTTTACAGAAAAATATTATGACCAAACTCTGCCTTTGGGTACGGAAAGAAATGGCAGAGCAGAGAAGCCACTGAGTCCAGCTGATTGGGATAGTGGCCATGTGCCAGACATCATCTCTTGTGGTAATAACCCCTTTCCAATGGC
Organism: Pluvialis apricaria; assembly: GCA_017639485.1. Taxonomy (NCBI): domain Eukaryota; kingdom Metazoa; phylum Chordata; class Aves; order Charadriiformes; family Charadriidae; genus Pluvialis; species Pluvialis apricaria. The sequence continues at coordinate 8,470,190 of CM030024.1, forward strand.
AGCCTGAGCTATTTGCCTGTCATGATTTGTCTTTTTGTGCTTGGGGAATGCTGGCTGACCTTTGTCTTTGATGTTGCTAGGCCCTTTCCTTGCAATAGGGCAGTTCAGGAGGCCATGACCACATCTGCTTTGGCTGGTTCTGTTATCAATTAATTTGTCCTGCCACATCAAAGAACAGAGATAAAGCTGTAGCATTTCCTTACCACAGATTTTTATCTTCACTCCCCAGTTCACCTCACAACACATGCACCTTCCACCTCCACAGCAAGCAGAGAGAGAGAGAGACAGAGAAAGAAACTGAAATGACATCTTAATAGCCTCCCTTGAGTGCTGATGGCACCTGGGTCTCTGTGTGCTGAGCCTTACACCCACTCCCAATCTGGCCTGGCCACAGCCAGTCGGTTGCTTACTCCCCCAACAAGTTATTTGTTTTTCTCTCTAGACAAATCAGTGATGTTAGAATGACAAATAGCAGTTATAGCTTTGCACTTAGCTGAGTATAATTTCAGCCCATCAGTACCATCTGTCTCCCTTCTTGGGCTGCAGTTCCATTAAGCCAGAGCCAGAGATCCTCAAGGACAAAAAGCTGAACTCACGTGGACAGATATTTTAGGGGTCAGAATTTGTGACTCTTTGCCCTTTGCAGTTAATTCCAATGGTGAGCTAGAAAAAAATGAAGCTGCGACATACAAACTAATCCAGATTAAAACTTCACCACTGCTCTGCCATGCTGAGCCCTGACTCTGCTTGTTCAGGAGTTCTGCACTGAGGCTGGTACTAGCCACCATCCAAACATATCCAAATACTTGCTGGAGTGATGTTCTTTGTCTTGGTTTTGAGACGGCTGAATGCTTATTTCTAGGAAATTTTGTGTTCATTTACTACAAATGATAGAAAAGATGAGAAAATTCTTGTGTGTAGTAAGGAATTTCAGTATCAATAAAATAACATTCTAGTTATGATAATCTCCTTGTTTTGGTGAACTGCCTTATTTTCCAAAGAGTGATTCCTTTTGTTTCACTGCACTCAGTAGGGAAAAAGATGCTTAAGGAAACTCAATCTCCATCCAAATTTCAGGACAAGATGGCTTCTATGCTGATTATGTCTTCCACTGTCTCATGGAATCTCCTCCTCTTTTCTATCCATGACCTTTCATAGCTCCTTGTTCTCATTCTCTATGAAGTTCAAACTCCAGTTCTTCATTTTGTCTATCATCTATACTGTCTACCAGTAATTTCTTTATCGCTGCTGCCATCTTTGTCTGCTGTTTACCATTTGCCCTGCTGAAACCTGGCCATCTGTGTCACCTCCTAAATGTATGGCTTAAATTCCACTCAGGTCCCTCCGCATAGGAAATATAGTAGCAAGGCATTTTAAAGAGTTTTTAGAGTTACTGTGAGGTGACTGTTACCACATTAAAGTAAGAAGGCCACATTAAAGTACCGGGCTGGGAGCCACAAACCAAAAGGAAACACTAGTGACAAGGATTTGTCTACATGAATATGAAATAATTTGTTCAAAGTCTTTGGGCACTTTCCTTTCTTTTTAAGAGCTCAACTCCTATTTAGCCACACAGAAAAATGATCAGATTTGCAAAATAGCTCAGTTTGCTGAGCACAGTCAGGGTGCTATGCATGTTTGAAAATCTGATCCTGCTGCCACCAGGCATGCTGGGGACAGGGCTAGGACCAGCACCTATGAATCCTCATTCCCAGCTTTGGCCTCATGTCCTCAAACTTCTCTGATTTAGTTGTTTTCTCCACAGACTGTCTTTCCTTCCTTCCTTCCTTCCTTCCTTCCTTCCTTCCTTCCTTCCTTCCTTCCTTCCTTCCTTCCTTCCTTCCTTCCTTCCTTCCTTCCTTCCTTCCTTCCTTCCTTCCTTCCTTCCTTCCCTCCCTCCCTCCCTCTTTCTTTCTTTCTCTCTCTCTTTCTTTCTTCTTCTATTTTTTCTTTCTTGTCTTTCTTTCCTTTCCTTTCCTTCTTTTCTGCCTTTTCTTTTCTTTCCTTTCTTTCTTTTCTTTCTTTTCTTTCTTTTCTTTCCTTTCTTTCTTTTCTTTCTTTTCTTTCTTTTCCTTCTTTTCTTTCTTTTCTTTCCTTTCTTTCTTTTCTTTCTTTCTTTCCTTTTTTTCTTTTCTTTCCTTTGTTTCTTTTGTTTCTTTTCTTGTTTCTTATGTTTTCTGAGAACTAATTTGATCACACAACAAAACATGGGGAGAAAAACATTTTGGAAACGTTTTGCATGTGCTAGGAAAAAGTCCAGTCTTCTGCAGTGTGGTTGTGAATGTCCTTCTCTCTCATTGACTAAAGACCCTGTATACCTTGCAGGATCAGTTGCATTCAAAAACCTGTCCTTTCAAATTTGTTTAGGTAAAGTGCAGAGTGCAGATGATTCCCAGAATAACTCTTCTGGCTTCATTTGGAATGACAGCAAAAACAAATCTGGACCCAGCTTTTCATCTCAATGGAAGGGCATACGAGAAGCAGTGAGAATATGTCATTGTTCGTAAAGGACAACATTACATGAGAGAGAGAGAGCACAGGAGAGAGGCAGAGAGAAAGAGAGATTTTTCCTATCTGCTAAATAAGGGCCGTTTTGAGGTGTGTGAGGACAGCAGGGGTCAGCGAGTGCTGGAACTGACTCTGAACTTCTGGCAGAACAATCTCCTGGAACTAAAACCAAGAATACCTTTATCTTCAGCAACCTGCCGAGAGATGTTCCACAGCCAGCTTTCTCCACAAGAGCCAGGATACAGTGTCTGTACATGACAGCAGCTGAAGCAAAAGCTATTGTCTTTTAAAACAGACTAGCTCACATACCGCGCAGTAGACTCCAGCCTGAAACCATTTAATATCAGGCACTGAACAGGAATCCGTTTGTAACAGAGGAGCCATAAACCATGATATTATTTGCCACATAACGGGGAGACGGTAGGTGCAGATGTTCATACACCATGTCTAATTAGAACAGGGACAGATATGTTACAGAAATTAGAATTCCTTCAGTAAGGATCTAGCTCTAAACACTGGTCTGTTTTAACTACCAGATACTTTAGATGTCTCAGCCACTTTTCACCCATGAAACCAATCTGTTTGGCAGACACTCCTTAAACCTCTTTGCTTCCCTGTCTTATGAGGGGAGTAAAGACTATTGTCCCCACTTGCCAAATAGGTGGTTTCACTGAACTTTCATGTTACTTGCCTACACATGCAGACAGCATCAAGAACTAGAAATAAAGCCCAGGAATCCTGATTCTTAGTTCTCTCCCATCAGTCATGTTCTGAGCTTGCTTTACCTGCATATTGGGAATTTTGTGGGCAACTACAGAGACACAGAACAGATTGCCCCCAAATGGTGTCTTCAATCACTCAACTTTTATCACTGAGAGACAGTAGCCTCCCTCCCTACCTCCTTGAAAAGCTTTTAAAATAAACACAGGTACATTAGAACAACAGCCCTTCAAAAGGGTCCCTTCCTCCTCCTCACCTTTCTTGCTCTCCTGTCATTAAGCAGAGCACAGCCATCCTTACATGTGACATTTGGACAAATTGACTTAAGCTATTTACTTTAAGCTTTTCTTCCTCCCATTCAGGATCACTTTCATTCATTTTTCAAGTGTCTCAAATTTTCTCTTGCTAAATCCATAGATCTACTGGTTCAGAATGAAGCAATGGGACATGTGCCATTCTGATAAAACCACAATCCTGAAGCCTCACTACTCCTCCTGTAGCCCCTTTCTGCTTAGTCTTTAACTCACTAATTCTGCTGACAAAGCGAAAAATACACCAGGAGCGGTAAAGGAAATCTAACTCTTAAAAGTCAATTTTATTTTCTTACCATAGAGGCTGCCTCGCTAGTTAAACTATTCAGTAGTTGTCTTTTGGGCTTAGAGTCAGTGGGTCAGATTCTGATCTGAATTATATCAATAAAAACAATCACTCCAGGGCAACATTTCATAAATATGCTAGCTTTTAAACCAATGTGCTTGCCTGGTTGAGGATGCCTTCCTAAACCAAATCCTATCCCAGAGTTACCACATTAATGTCAGTGGAACTGACAGGTGACAGAGCTCAGACTCTGAACTCCATCACAAGGGTTTTCTTTTTCTCCCAGCAGCAGAAAACCACCAAGCAGTTTTAGCACAATCCTCTCGATTTACATTCTCTGCTCAGCAGAAGCACAAGAGCTTTGCTGGGTAGGTTGAAGGTGCAGTGGCATAGATCTATGTCTGAAGTGAGGATGTGTCAAACTGCTGGGAACTAAATCTACCTTAAATCATTGCTGACCAGAGCATGGTATTAAATTCAGACCAGGACTTATAGACAATTAGGGCCAAAGAGAGACAAAAAATTCCTTGATTCTGCTGAGTTCTTTTTGTTCAAATATTGCTGGGCTGTGGCCTTTAGAGTACGAGTGTTTGCAAAGGGGGAGGATGCTTTGTTGCAGGGGAAGCGCAAGGAGGGGGAAAGGTGAACTGCTGAGAGGAGACAACTGGGCTTGTGTCTCTGGATTTGCTCTGCTATAATTTCCCTTCATTTTTGTTATGTTTAACAGCAAATATTCACGTTCTGTATAGCGTAAAAGACAGTGATGGTTGGTAGAGTTAAACTGGTCTTTCTGTTGGGAGAACGGAAAGGATTTTCAGGAGGGCTTCAAACTTCTAAGGCTATGTTAGTTTCCTGGAGAAACCAATCCAGCATATTAAGCCCATTATTGTGTGGCTAATGCCGGTTCCTTGAGATTCTGTCTCTACTTGTAACACAGAAGAAATCAAGTGGACACAAGATGAACTATCCCTGCAGAGTAGATGGATACAGGCAGACCCTCCATATGCCAATTGAAAGAAAATAACAGCAGCAAAATTTCTACCTCTATCTTTTAAAAAAGAGACAAGGGCACCCCTTAACCTGTCACGCAACAGAAAACAAACCCATTGTTTTCAAGTGAATTTGTTTTCATATTGTGTCTCCCTGGTTACTGTGGTCTTTGGTAGCCGTTCTAGCTTCCCTTTTACCCGGGTGAAAACAGTGCTGCTCCCTTCTGCCAACAAAGGACACAGAGGAGCCTGAGTTTTTTCATAACCTCAAACCATACCAAATCTGCAGATGCCTAGCAGGTAATTCCAATACCTAATAAAACAAAGTAATAGCTATAGCTCTTAAATAACGTTCAGAGCATCTAGTACTAGGGCCTGAGACTTCCCAGGATTTACAGAAAGTTGCAGGAATTGGAACGCCTGCTACAATGACACATCAAATCCTGGGGCCCTTTTATGGGAAACCATCTTTGTCAGAGATAGGCAGGGCCTCAGAATATTTTTCATTTTTCCAGCTGAATACTTTTTTCCCATGTTCAAATTGCTTTGATGCTCCCTTTTCGCACAAGCTTGCCAGCCTGCCTATTACCATGGGTTATGTAAGTCATGGCAGCGGGTAGTGGTCCCAGTAGAGCCCAGGACCCTGTTGTGGCAAAGGCTGAACAAAAATCTGCATAATACCCTGTTATCAGGAGCTTTGGCAAGCTATTCTCTCTCTCAGCCACTCTTTTTCTCTCATTCTTGGTCTTCCCTGGGCTTAATGGCAACTGGAAATTCTTGGGTGATTCCTCAAGTTTCTGTATTAACTCCTCCTAGAAAAAATGTGCTCTAAGTCACCTCTTTTCAGAACACACAGAAGGGGGGATAAAGGGAAAGAATTAGGGATGGCGGAGCAGTTGAGTGATGCTAAGCGATGTTCACATTACAGAATGGTCACATTGGCACATGGTCATTGGGTAACTGGAACTGCAGTTTGTGCTACTGCTGGGACAACAACTCACAGTAAAGTTAAGGCTTTTTGTGTGCATATAGAGTTTGAATTAGGGGAAATGCTCAAAATATATAAACAGGAACTAGTCTTGCAGAGAAGATAAGCTTTGGAGTAGGGGGGCTGTCTCTTCCAATGTATATTTAGTGTCTACTGCAGTGGCAACTAATCTCATTTTGGGCCTCTAGATGCTGGGTCTCTCCTAATGTGTATACTGCTGTAATACACATAACTACTTCCTTCCATTGACTGCCTTTTTGTTGCATTGTTTTGCGTAATTGACTCCCTTTTTCATCCAGAGGCCAAAGAGTGATTATTGGAGATTGCCAGCTCCAGACCTGAATTGTTTCATTCAGGAAGTTAATTAAAATCAACCCACCTCTTTAGAAAACCCTTTTGAATATAGTGTGGATGCTCCTTTCATCTCAGCGTTACTTCTTCTTTCTTTTTTTTTTAATCAGTGCTCCTTAAATCATGGAAATAACTTGGCAAAGGAGCTGAATTACAAGAAAAATCAGTTAGGAACGTAGGTAAAGGCACATAATAGGTCTTTAGAGGAGAGGAATGAATTTAATTGAGTGAAAGCTCAGAAAACCCAAAAGTAAACTCAGGGTCATCAGCATGCTTCTTTCACTTATCCCTCAGTTGCACTTCATAGATCCAGGCTTCCTTTTGCTCTGCTGTTATCACACTTTCCTTTTGCTGTGATTTATTAACTGTGGAACTGTCAAATTATGAAACTGAGGTTCTAGAAATACTTATTAATGTTTGAGAAATTCATTTCACACTTGAATACTTTTTCTAACACTTACTAATGTCCCTCATTTTGGTCATGTGGGTCTACAGGGCAAGAAAACAAGGTATCTTATTATATATTTAGCATGTGGAGATGAAGGATGAAAAAATGTATTTTAAAACCCCCTCAAACATTGCAGCAACTTTATGCATTTTCTCCTTGTGCTGCTGTATGTGGTGACTGAGTGTATATATGTGCATAAGCAGGGCAATGTCTGTACGTTCAGTGACACCATTCCAGCTTCCTTTCAGTCACTATTAAGAAAGCACTTCTAATCCCCTCTGAGAAGCTTGAACATAAAATTCCTTTCATGCCAGTTTTGTCTTCCTCAATTTGGCAAACACTGACCTTCCCCCTGTGATTCCGATGGAACTCGTAATTCAAAAGGCATTTCTGTTTATTATTACCCTGTTAGTGTACAAGAATCATCAGGGATGCCAGCACTGCTAAGGCAACAAGGTTACTTTCTGGCTCTCTGTTGCAGTTTTGTACTGCAAAACAAAAATACAGTAGGCCATAGATAAATGATGATTACTTTATTCACTATTTAATCAGAATAATGAACCTAAAAAAATTACTGAATTATTACTTGCCTCAAGATCCTTGAGAGTAAGTCTGCCACATTTATTTCCCACACAAAGTTTTCTGATGGAAATGAATTTAAAAAGTAGAAAGAAAGGCCGCCAATAATGTCAAAATCTATGAATTTGCTCTAACAGGACTGGAACATTTCTACTTGTTATTTCAACATGATACTCCATTTTGAAATGTGTTATGTTACAACAGTATCAAATTAAACAGTTCTAAACTGGTATACTCTTAATTAAAAGGAGGTTTGCCTTCAAAACATAGTTTGGCACAGAATACTGAGCTGTGTTTCCATCAGCATTAACAAGTCAGGTTTAGTATTTAACCTAATCTGCTCAAAAAAAGTCTTATTACCCTGAGTACTTAGAAAGACATTATCTGATAGGAAATGGCTGCAATACCTCTAGCTTTCCTAAAATACTGACAGTTTCAACCGTTTCTTAAGAAATACTTACTCACTGGGGACTGCAGCACTAAACAGATGCTTCTGCTTTAAAATACGATCACCTTCTTTAGCTTAAATGGATGAATCCTTACAAATAAAGCAGTGGTACTGCTGGCATAACACTGAAGGTCACCCAAAGAAATGAATGACCACCAGACATTTTTCCTCAAGGTATCTATCTCTGTGTAGTGCTTTTCACCCTGTGTTACCTTACTGTTACCATCTATGATTCCTTAAAGGATGGAAACATTTTTTCTTCAGGGAAATATTTCATGCCAGCATTGGGAACATTGTTTTTACAAGAGACAACTTCTGGTTCGAAACACTAGCAACCATTTACGGTTTTTTACATTTGATAAGCTGCTACTGATGAAAAATGAGTGGAGCAAAAGTACCCTTCTACAATGCACAGGTGTCCACTGCCCACTCAAAATATCAGACTTAATGATAAGGAGAAAAAAAGAAACCTCTTTGCATCCTTCCAATACCACTTACATAACAATGAAAAGAAGAAAGCAGTGGATTGGCAGAAGTAACATGGAAGACATAATTTATTTTTCTTACCTACTATGAGAGGTCTGAATTCTGGTCTTGTTTAATCCAGGACAGAAGCCAATGACACGGTGGGCCGGAGTGTTTGCTCTGCCTTCTCATCTGTTTAAGCAGAGGACAAGACTAAAAGTTAATATAACAGTGAATCCTTGCTGACACCCAATCTTGATTACAGCTGTGCCCCACTTATCTATGTGGCACTCAATGCAGATATTTTAAAATCTGCCACTTTGTGTATATCTAAGTGCTTAATTTTGGTATGTACAAAAATGCTCATGCATGAATGTAAACCTCCCCTAAATTCTGTACACGCAAATTCAGCAGATCATTCATATCAGCACGTCCCCATTTGAAAGTTTGCCTTTAATTATCTGTCCTGTTGCTTTTTCTTTGCTACTGCTCTTCAACTTTTGTGCCTGTAGACTTGAAAACTTGTGCCATGTGAAAGTGCCCTAGTTATATTAGCTAACTACTGCTTCTTCCTTAAAACTGTACACATTGGTTAGTATTCACTTTGCAAATTGCTCTGGATTTGATAAATGCAACTTACTTTTTGTGTGTGGAACAAATTCTGAAAGATTATCTCCATGCACATATTTAAACTTCACAGGTGAGTTCTACAAACTATTTATTTATTTCAATGTTACTTAGCATCCATGAACCTAAAAGTGTTTCATAGGTATCATTCACTGATCATTTCATTAATAATGATTTAGCTTGTTATTAATGTTCCTATTTCACAGACGCAGAAACTGAGATGCAGGTATCTGAAAGAAGTGCTATCATTTTTAGAAGGGTTCAGCATGCATAAATGGCTTCTGATTTCTAGAAGAACTCACCTTACTGAGGGCTCAGCTCTTCTAAAAAAATCTGTCTACAAGGGTCAGAAAGAAACTATTAAAATGCCCCGACACCTATTAATCTACTCCTCTTTTAGGTTTGTAGCTGTGAACTGAGGTCTTTGAAATAAAATCTCTCATACTTGTGAGATCATGTATTAGAAAATCAGTCATGGTGTGGCCAAAATGTTGGCCCCACTTTACATTTCTTTACACAAATAGTAATAAAATACTTAATTCTTTTTTTCCCAAAATATTTTATTTTGGGGAAATACAACAGGAAAGAACAAAAGTGAAATTCCCATTTGAGAAAGCACAGCATGTGCAACTTCACTGTAACAGGCAGCAAAAGGTCTAAGAACAAAAAAATGGACTACTGAGATCTGCACACAGAGAGATTCTCATAAATTAGCTCAGAAAACCAAAGGTAGAGTGCTGCGTGCTACGGAAGGCTAGTATCATAAAATATTTTTTTAAGTCCTTTAACAATATTAAAATTCTGCTCAGAAACAACTATTGTAATACAATTTTTCCCTCTCCTGCTTGAAAATCAATTGTGCAGCTCTTTTCTTTGTTAAAAATTTTCAAACTCTAAAAAAAATTGAATCAGTTCCCACCCTGGAAAAATGAACGAAAGTGCTTAATCCATTGGCGTTTGTGCACAAAGTGCATTTGTTGTGCTGCTGAATGTAACACGATCTGAACCAAGGAAGGAGAATGAACGCTTTGCGGCCCCTGATGGATTTCAGATTTATTAGACACTGGAATGTTTTTTTTCCCCCCTTGTCTATAAGAACATGGTGTGTAAGATGATAAAGGGCAGGAATAAAGGGAGCAGACACTGTAGCCCTTAAAATTAAAAGAACTGTTTCTAGATTTTGAAAGTGTCAATGTATGAAGAAACAGCCTAAATGTAAGTGTTGCATTATTCAGTATGCTTTCCTCTTGGAAAGAAAAACATTTTGCAACCACTGACAAAGCTATGGACATGTGACTAATACTACTTTTATTCTCCTATATGGAGAAAAACATCATCACAAAACAAAAATGGAATATTTATGCTGTAAGATAATACACACATACCTGTAAATTATGAGTGCAAGATGTAATAATTCATCTTTAGTTTCATTACTCATGCACTATGAAGCTTTCAAGATTAGGGATAGATTTGTTATGCCACTACATTCCAGTATATGTTTTCCCTTCCTTAACCCTCTCTCTCTTCTCTGGCACACACATGCTATACAGTAGGAACAATTTTCTTTGCACCAACACATACAGACTGTATAAACTACAGAGAACTGGCATCATTTTCAAAAGACATATTCATGATCCATTTTATGATGTTAACCAGGCTGAAAAAATCAGCTCAGGGTATAGGGATATAATTTCAAATAATTTTTTTGGGAAAGTTTCCTATTCAGAGAAGAGCTCCAAGGTGTAACATTAATAAAAAGCTGCTTTATTCTAATGTTACAAGATTGTTCTCTTGAGCTGCCCAGATGGGACCCACAGTGGTCTGCTTGTAGTAGTGGTAGCTTCATTCCAGTACTTATATGTTCCTTTGTGAAAAGGAATAACAAAAGTCTGGAATGAATGCTTCAATAATTAGAATTCCTATGAAAATGTAAACAACAAAACTATTCACTGAAAGCAAGCTAATGTTTAATATATAAGAGGAGGAATAAACAAGCTCTGTTCTTCTATTTTTGACTATGTATGTATTCTACGTGTCTGAAAGTGATGTACATCTGACGGCGATGACATGACCGAGGAGACAATTTGGGCTAGTGTTCCAAGCACTGGAACTTCAGACGACGTTAGGGTCTGCCACTGAGTTATTGTGTAATCTTGGGTGAGCCATTTAAATTCTTTATGCACTGATTTCACCAGTCTGTAAAATAGGTGTAAGTAATCCTCCCCCATTTACCTCAGACAGCAAAAATATCTATAAAACATCTTAGATGACATGTTTTGCTCAGGCAAATTTTTCTTCAGCAAGAAATTGTCTGTATGAGCTATATTTGTCCACAGATCTTTTTGTCCTGCAAATCTCTGCCCCCAGACATGCACATACACAGTCATCTCAGTTCTGCCTGAAAGATGAGATGAACATGCCTTTAGTGTGAAATGAAAAACATCATTCTGCTCCTGTAACTACAGAAGAGAAATTACATTAACTATCAAACTTTAAGTCTTTTCAAGGAGACTGCATAGGCCCAAATCTTGTTGTCGTAATCAAGTGAGCAGTCCCAGTAAAAATCAGTAGGGTACTTCAAGCCATTAAGGAAAGCGGGATCTGGCCTCTCATAGAGCATTGAGGTAAAACAGACACACTACTGCAGTTTGCATTGGACAGTTCTCAATTAGAATGTCAAGATTTATAGTGTATTTTATCCGGTTTTCATTCTTCGCTGTTCAGTTTAACTTTTGACCTACGGTTATTGGCAGAAGGGGGCTTGTCCCAGAGGGCCATTAGTCCCTTCCAAAGAGGCCTTCTAAGAAGTGCCAGAAAAAGAGGGTGGGAAACAGGTCTTTTTGTAACAGGACCCTTCCTCCTTCTATGAAATGCTCACACAATCAACATGACAGTCAGGCTACAAGAAAACAGCAGATCCTCTGGATTTTTCTGCAATGAATAGTTAAAGTCTTTCATTCTTCCTCTTCTGTCCTGCCCTGCCAAGAGGTCAGATGGAAACAAGTCCTGTAGAAAGGATCAACACTAATTGTGTCCAAAAATCTGCATGGAGTTAGAGCAAAAGAAAATGGAGGTTATAAATGTAGGGAACCTGTGCTGAGACCCTAATAAGAGCCATAATAAGGCGTGGCATCCAGGTGTTCTCCAGAAGACTGGAGTTCACAAAGCTCTCAGCCAATACAGGACATATCATCCTTAAAATATACAATAGAAGAACATGAGTTGCATATATATCCTTGAATTTGAAAAACCCTGTACAGGAATGGATAGATTTACCCAGGTTGGATAGCCCTGCCCAATGCATTCCCTTCAAAAAGGGAGATGATAGCTGTGCTGAAGGGGAGCCTGCTGGCATATTACTGGCACAATTTCTCAAGGTGAAACCTTAAGATTGCTAAAAATATCAAACAAGATCAATGATCTTGCTGTAGGAATGTCCTGGTGACACAAATTAAGGGCAGTGCTGTAAACACGGAGGGCCAGAATATTCCAGGGGAATATCCTGGGCGTTACAGCATTAGGAACAAGACGAAATGTAATAGGGTGAGATCTCAGGCTGTGCAGTTTGGGATTAATAAGAGCAATGCTCTGTGATGAGCAAGATGCTCCTCAGATGGAGACATCCATACAGCAGCGAGGTTCTCCAAGGGCCTTCCCATGGACACAGGGGGACAAAAATAACCTAGATGGCTTTAGGATAGAGCTAGCTTCGTTTGCAAAAGGGATTATATAACATAGTTGCCTCTAACAACAGAGGACTAGTTTGATGAACCAGAAGGCCCCTTCCAGTCCTATTGTTCCTGCTATTCCCAAAGTTAAATTAACACCAACCTTGCCTAGCAACATCATGTTCCCGTGCGTGTGGAGATGCAGTTTGCCCTGGAGCTCCCGGGATGAGATGTCTCTTTTTAAATGGGAACTGAAAAGCCTCACCATGAAACGAGCAACTAGGAGAGGTGCCAGGTTTATCATTTTTTTAAATAATTGATGGATTTAAATCCTCCCGCTTTTGGGGGCAGAAAAACCTGTAGAGATACAGTATGCTATAGGAGGCCAGCCTTAACTTCCCCTCAGGAGTGGCTCACAGCAGGCTGCGCAGCATTCAGGCCCCTCACAGGGCACCCGCCATCCTCTGCAAACCTGAAGCAATTGGGGCAGAAACACTCGATCTGAGAAAGCGACTTTTCTCTAGAAAGCAGGGAATTGGCCAAGTGTCTCCCATGTCCAAGCCTGGTTCCTCACAGCCTTCCCTGCCTGTCAGGATGACAGGGCCTCCATACCCCACAGCCCTCATCCTATACAAATCCCAGCGCCTGGGAGCAATCTCTCCCACCTATGTCATATATATATATATATATATAAAAAAAAATAATCTAAATTTTAATACGTATATGAGGTGAAATTCAGTTCCTGTCCCTGCTGTGTATGGCTGCCGGGAAGCTGCGAGGGGGCAGGGGCAGGGCAGCCCGACTGGGCCTGCCCACCATGTTGGGTCCTGAGGTGAGGAGCTGGGCAGCCCCATGGTGCATGGCTTCTCCCTGTGGCAGGGTGCCGGCCACGGGCCGTGTGAGGGGCAGCTCTGCCGCATTGGGGAAACAAAGCAGGGTTAGCAGGTGTTACCGAAATGAGAAAGCCTGAGGCCTGTGGTGGTAATGGCAGCACCTGTCTCTGCGTCTCTTCAGGCCATGGTTTTAGGTGTAAAGCTACTGCCAAGCCTCAAGCTGAACAACAAAGTGGAGCAAAAGCCGTTTCCTGTGGCAATGGACTGCCTGAAAGCTGACAGAGCCATCTTGGAGCACACATCCCAGTGCAAAGGAGGGTAAGTGAAGTAACAGCAATTTAAAATGTGTGGGAATAGAAATTCCCCATCCCTGCCTTCCCACCCCTTTTCAGGCAGGCCCCTGTGGAGCGGAGGAGAGAAACAGGCGCTTGGTGTGGCAGGACTTCTCTGTACTGCTTTCAGCCTGTCTGGGGTTGGTCAGGTTGGATCCATCGCCACAGAGGCCCCGAGGGGAAGGGGTGCGCCTCCCCCTCCTCATTCCCTCTCAGCGTTCCCTTGGCTCAGCTCAGCCCCGGGGAACCGGCACAGCCCGCCTGCTGCCCTGTCACTGTCACTTACCCCTGCGTCGGAAGGTGGGCCTCCAAGGTGGAGACAGTGTTTTAGCCTGTGTGACCTCTTTTCCCAGAAAACCATGGTTGGAGAACCTCTAGAAACAATTAGAGAACCTTAAAGAAATGACTGTAGGTGGCATCTCAGTTTCAGAGCAGCGCCATGCTGGCATTCATCGGCTGGGACAGGTTCAGATTGCGGGGCAGGAGGCCGGAGCGGGATGGGGATGAATGTGCTCCTCCATCTTCTCTCATCTCCAGAACAGCAGCAGTAACAATTTGGGAGGGGAGCTGTTGCAAGGACACAAATGTCTGCAAAATGACATGTCCTTGGAAGGGAGCTGGAGGGGAGTAAGCGGAAGACACCCTCCTCCTGGGAGGAGCTGCCCCAGCCACCAGAAGGAGCCAGGCCCCAGTTTTCTGTTGGGATTCCCGGTGTGGTTTAGTAATGCAAAAATTTTCTCACAGGACACAGAGCAAAGCCCACCTTCTCATTCCTCTGAACAGCCATCAGACGATAATGGCTTTCAGTCAATGGCCTAGCTTTGAGCAGATGCCTAGAGGTGAAAGGATCTGTATTCCATTACTAGCCCCTTCAACTAGCCAGGGTCCCCTAGGTTAAATATTTTTAGCAACAGCTTGTTTACATGTCAAACTTGTCAATGAGCTTCTGGGGCACTGCTGCCACAAAGCTGTGTTGGTGGCAGCCAATGAGCTTTCTCTATGCACGAACTAAAGCCTTCTAAAGGGCTTGTCAGATATATTCTTCCTACTGTGTCACAAGAGCAAGACTAATTTCAAAGAAATGTTCTTTATTTCTACTTAAAACTGCTAAGGAAAATATCCAGCACTGTCTTTTTTCTTGTCATCTGTTCGACAAGTGTCTCATAAAACAAATTGAGAGGTTTAAATCTCCGAGACAAAAATCAATAAGAGGATAAGTAAAGAATAGGAGGAAGTCAGCAGGCTGAGATTTATTTCACTGGAAATGTTTTTTCAATGGATTTACTAATAAATCTAAAGTGGCTGGTGCAGCTGCCTTTGATATGCAGTATCCCCTTTACTTAGATGGAAGCTGCACATGAAAAGGAGCTTTGAATACTGATTTTTACAAGGGTGTAAATCAGTGAAGCCCCACACGTTAAATATACCACCAGCATCTGCTTCAGGTAGAAGGGAAAGGATTTGTTTGTGTGCCAGAGTTTCTTTCTGTAGTTTTGCCTTTTTTTGTTTAATATATCGCAGTAGTTGTGATCAGGGCCTTGCTGTTCTGGACGCTGAATACTCCAGTGTAACAAAATCATCTCTGTTGCAAAGAGTTTATGGAGTTTCAAGGGCAGGAAGCTCCACGGAAATATTAAATATGGGCTGACCAGCAGTGAAATCACAGGGAATGAAGTGTGTGATGGTAGAACCGAGCTGTGGTATCTCTGAAAAATATGCTCCAGTGAGTGCTTCCCTTGTAGTGATGGGAAACTGGGAAAATTTTAAAGTGTATGGATGATCCGAAACAGACTTACAGGTAGAGAAAATGAAATAAAATCTCGAAACAGTCCAGAGAAGGTCAGCGTGGACTGGCTACCAGTCATTTTTAGGTTGATCCCACAGCTGGCCTGTGTTCTAGGAAGAAGGGATGTTATCCTCAGTGTCAATAATAATAGTTGTTACTGAAATGCATAGACTTTGATGTGAACATGTAGCAAAGGACAAGGCTGCACCCCAGTCCAGAATGCCTGTCCTCTCTACTGCACATTCCTAAAAACTGTGATCTTTTACAAAAGCCCAGTAGATGAAGAGGAAACTATAATGAGCTCCTTGTTGAGTAATATTAGTGGTTTGCTCCAATTGGCACACATGACAGATGGCTGTGGGTAGGGAGCTCATTGCTGGGGTCTGTGTATGTGCATATGTGCTAGGAGGGGTTCCAGAATGGCATGGTTCACTATTCTATTTCAAATTAAACAAATAGTCTTGGATGCTTTTACAATGTCAGATGGGAAATCAGCCAGAAACTAGCTGATATCTTATTGTTCCTTGTTCTTCAATCGATTCTGCATTTTTCAAAAGATTTCTCTGCACCAAACGTATCAGAACATGGTTAAGCTCCATCATTCCTGTTCACAAATTTGATGTTAGGAGGAAATGTCAAAAGTGAGAGTAAATCAACAAAAATGGTCATTTTCATCCCCTTATATGTTTTTTTCTCAAGTCAACATGAGAAACATTTCACAGCTAACTGTGAAAACTGGCACCTCCTTACCTACTTTATTATTTCTTGTGACTTATTAAGGATTATTATAATTGTTTGTTGTCCTTCTTAATAGTGCATACCTGGGCTATCATATTGTGGTATTACTGGATAGTAATAGCAAAGTCTTAGATTTAGGTCACTTAAACAGTTCGTATTTAAAAATTCCTATGGCTATTAGTCTGAAGGGTGCAACCAGTACTGTGATTTGCACAAGGCTGTGCAAATGGAAAGAGGAAAAATGTGGAATGAAAACTGAATGTGATTATATGCTAAATTACTGTGTCATAAAGCCGTATGCACAGTGGGGCTGAACTGAAGTTGCATGGCCCACCTAAAGTCTGTAATTTGCTTCATTTTCAAGCACTTTGCTTTGGAACCAAAATAACATTGCATTAACACAGTGTTTTTTAATGCAGTCATATATATGTACATTACACAAACTCTCACACATGTATACAAATATATTACTGTGGAAAGTCAGACAACCTTCATAGTAGACAATGCTACCACTGTTTTCCGTAACACACACACATTTAAATCTTCATAATTGAAATAGGGATAATACATTCCTTATGTCATATAGCTTTAAGGATATATTATATGGCTATATATGGGTTTCACCATGAATTGTTAAATGTCCTAAAGTGATGGCCATAATTTATCCAACCCCCAACTCTATAGCAGACGTTCAAAGAGGTCAGTACAGTTCTGCAAAACAGGAAAGTATGATCTCCATCTCTTTGAGGAGGATGCGGAGAATTCACTAAATCTATATTGTGAGTCAGCACTACAGCTAAAATTAGAACCCAAGCTTTAAGTATCAGCTTTTGCCAAAAACTGTCCAGCAGTCTTTCATGACGAGGACTGGTCAATCCTTAGTTTGACTTCCAGTCAAGAGCAGGACCCTTCATGTTTCAGCAATAAAGCGGTATACATATACGTATATACTTTTCAGATACTCCGTGATATCTGCGGGGGGAGAATATTGCATGCTGTGCTCCACACCTCACCACATCATCTCCACGTCACAATGCGCTGTCTGGGTTTTCATTCAAAATCTACCATCCATGTCCTGACCCTGTTTGATCTCTTACAAGATCAAAGTCTGAAGAAGTTGAAAGACACACAATGATATGATTTATCCTCAGGGGAGCATGATGACTTCTGAAATTTCTTTCTCCCCTGGATGCCACACACTGTCCCCCTGCCCATAAGATGGAAATACTGTTTTTGTTTCTGATCTGGCTTGTCTAAATATATGTGGGAGAATAGCAAATGTCATTGCACAGGGACACAGAGCAAGAGGTTGCAGAGAAGAGGGTGATATTAACTCTTCCGCTCTTTTAGATTTCCAGGCTGCAGTGTAATCCTACATAAATTAAATAATATGATCAGGATTTCCCCCTTTCCTCTTGACCTGACTTTCAAGCTAGGGCTAAGAATTGCAGCACATTTCTTTTCCCAAAGCAAAACACAATCCTGGATAAAAGTCAGTTTAGTTGAGAGAAAAAAAGTAAAACAAAAATAGATCTTTTCCATAAACAAAGCTGCTTTCCATTTTGCTAACGTAAACAGGCAGATGCATTAAAAGATCATGCCACCCAGGCCCTGGAAAAAGAAGCAGGGAAACATATTTCTGAGTATTTTTCTGAAGGTGTAAGGATGGCTGAGCCTAAGCCAGATTCAGCAGAAGGACAAGGCTTTAGAGACAGGGGAGCTTTACAGTTTCATTTGCGACTCAGAAGAGCTACACTTCTATAGTTTAGGTCAAATACAGCATCCTTTCCTTCCCAAATGAAATCTCTGTTTATAGTAGGCACCTGTGCACTTTGTATGCTTTGAATCACCCTATATTCTCACAAAAACCCATTTTTTTTTCAGTAGTCTCTATGTCTGTGCAAACAGAACTTTGGGTCTCTTGTCATGGACATGGATCTGGATGGGTAATGGCAAAACAAGCCTTTCAGAAATTTAAGTGCTCACGTTTGCAGACTGAGAGGCTACAGGGTACTCTCTATAGGATGGTGTTCAGTCTCTTGCTGTACCAGCTCTGCAGTGAATGAAAACACCCTTCCCCCAGGGACCAGAAACATGGAGATGAAACAAGACAAATAAGAAATGAGGGGTGTCCTAATTATGGACTGGATTTTTGACAACCAAGCTGAAGTCAGGCAGCTGGGATGGAGCCTGTTCTGTTAGAGCCCAAACTTATTTTTCTCTTCTCTATCACTTGAATCATTCCCTTGGTGGGAAATTCAGCCCTCTCTACTGCAAGACCCACACACTACTTAAGTCATCAAAATAGTCTTTCTGTAATTGTCTAGAGATGTCTGCAGTCTAGATATCTACAGTCTGTAGGCATCTGTAGTTAAACGATGCTTTGCAATAAATCACACCCAGGAGATGCTGCAGTGTTCTGATATGGCTGGTTTGTGATATGTTTCAGTCATGCATTTAATTCATGTGCTGTAGCACACAGCTCTTCCCAAGGCAAACCCCCTTTTGTTGTTTTTTTCTTTTAAACATCTCTGGTTCTGTTACCCAAAGCAATCTGCTAGTATTAATCTCCCAACTAGATACTGCAGGGCAAATTTTGCCTTCATGCGTGTTACATTTGATTAAAACCCACATATATATATATATATATATATGCATATAAAGCTGGTAAGAGCAAAGCTCTTCCAAGTCTTGATACCATATCAGATTCAGATCAATTTAAAAGACAATGAATATACTCAGTGCAAAAATGGCTTCTTCCACTTTGTCTGATATTAGGAAGGAAGATTTGGCATTTGGTTTCAATGTTGGATTCAGCCTAAAGATATGTCCAGTGACTCAAATGCTACTTCTTCAAACTGTTTGGAAAATGGTCTTTAGGATCCCCACGGAACAGGATGATTTCTGCTTTTTCTTGCTTCCTCTTGGGCCATAAATGTAGCAAGAAGGGCCTTTTACTTTGACCGTCTGTACAGGAAGTTCAAGTCTATGTGCAAATGAAAAATATTTTAGCCAATATTCCGCATCTATGGGTTTTTTTTGTTTCTTCCCCCACCCTCTCTCCCCCATCCCCCCAGTTTGAGAAGAGGATCTGGTTCAGGTTGTACTGGAGCTATATTTGGGGTAGTATTGTCTCTGATCTGGTTTTGATAATCTTTAGGTATACCATCCCTCTATCACTTGACTTAAAAAGTAAGTGCATGGAAGGAACTAGTTTAGATTAATTTATCCTTTCTGATACTTTTTTATCCTTTACTCCCCTATTCCTTTTTCCTTCTTCTGTCCCTCTGCAGCTCCCATTAAGAACAAGTCAGTGACTCATAAAGATACATTTTCACTCATTCACAGCCCTACAAGCTCATCCACTGCAGGGTTCCGTGATGCTTGATCTTTGCCACCAGGAGCATCCAATTCAGTGGCCAGCTTTAAGGCCAAAGAGAACTCTACAAACCAGTTATTCTCTGTTTCCCCCAGGAACAAAACTGTGGCTATGTTACTGCCCTCTAAAGATGTGTGGATCAGCATTAAAGTGCTGACCTGTTCAACACTTCTAGGACCCTTTGAACTGTAGATCTTTGAAGTGAAGGCTGTAACAAACTAGTGTATGATAAGCTGCTGCCCCATGCCAGGAAAGGCAGAGGTATCAGGGACTGATGGAAGCTTTTGAAGGCACAAAATGCTATGAAAAACTGAGAGGGACTAGAGAAAAAGAGACAGTGGAAAACAAATCTCTTTTCCAAGCAGTGATACATCTAACTTTGGCAAGTTAGAACTAGGGTCACTAAACCGGATTTGACGCTTACAAAATTTTGGGGTGGCTGGCTTATGGTTTTGGCTTAGATACACTTTTGCTGAAATTGGGGCTTTACCAGGAGAGACACTTAGTTCAGCTCAGGGCTTTCCTTACCTTCCTGCACCAATAAGTTGTGAGGGAGGGGAGAACCAGTTTGCATAGCAATAATTATTATCAATTGTATTGTGCTTTTTATCTTCAAAGTGCTTTACAGACACAAACTAATTATTTCTCTGCAACACCCCTGTGAAGAAGATGGTAAGTATCATTATCTCTGTTTTACCAATGGGGAGACTGAGCCAGAGCATTTAAGCGATTAGCCTGGGGCCACAGGGGCAGTTAGTGTCAGGGCTGGGAATGCAGGAGTGTCTCCGCTCCCAGTCAGCACCAGGCAACATATCTCTTTAGTAGGAACAAAAGGGAACCTTTCTCCAGACTTGGAACCTAAAAGAAGCTCTTTTTTTTTTTTTTTTGGCAAGGGATTATAAACTCTTTCTTTAAAATGTAATCATAATTGGAAAAAAGACTGTGGAGTAATGGCACTAGAGAGGGTTGAAAGTCAACATGTCTGCTTTATGGGGTAATCCTAGAATTTGGAAATTCGGGTAAATTCCTGGAAAATTTCTGCAGGGGATAGAGAGTTCTATTGCAGTGCAAAAAAGTGACATATTTGAAATTTCCCATGGAAGGAAGGGAAATTAAATTATAATAATTTTTAAATATCAAAATGTTTCATTACAGACATTTCAAAATGAAACTGAACCTGAAAGTCTGTGCTCTGAAGTTCCCGGTTCAGACATGGCTTCAGGGCTTTTAAATTCCTGCATGCCTATCGGCTCTCAGTGAGGTTCTCAGGGCTTCCACAGGTATGTTAGTCGTCACCTCTCGACTGAGCACAATGTGAGCAGTGGAGTGCCTCTGCTCTACCCCAGTGAAAAAAATCAAACTCATAAGATGTCCAGATGGGAAGCAAAGAGCACACAAAACCAGGAGGTCACTTGCTGGGCCAAATCTCCAATGGGAACATTCCCACTAAAGCTGACTTTGCCAGCTTCATAGCTCCCTGACCAGTCTGATGTGGAGAGGCTGTCCACAGACTGTACGTCCCAGAAACCTGTGCTCCATAGTACCCGACGGGGCAGGCTATCCATAAGCTTGGCCAGGGTTGGTCAGGACTCCTTCTGAGTGTAACAAGCCAATAAGTTTCTTGAATTTCATTTTGGGAGCACACATCATTTTCAGTCGTGAGTTCTCATCCAGCTGTGAGGGACATCTCCTTCAGCTGGGTTGTTCTTCCTCTGCATCAGACTCCAATCTGCTGATTTCAGAGACCAACATGGGGCTCCCTCTTCCTCCTCCTCCTTCTCCTCCATCCCCTTTCTTTTTAGCCCTGTAGTGCCAGCCCAGCTTATAGGAGGTTGTGCTGTTAGGTATCAGCTCATAATTAAATCCCAAGAGTTGTGCCCTGCAAACATACCAAAAAACACAGAACAGTTGCTGACAGCCTGTCGTACTTTCAAAGAGCCTTGATGGGTTTTGGCATGAGATTGGAGGTCCCCCTAGTCACCCCTCACAGCCAGATGTTCCTTGGTGCTCTACTGTGAGGTGAAGCACTGTTGGAAGGCATGGAGCTGGAGCAGATGGTCAGCAACCCAGTTACAGCTACCTGTCCTGTCCCATTCAAAGTGTAATCTGGAGCAGTGGCCCTGAGTGACAATCCATCACACAGGATACTGCTTGCTTCCCTCACTTGAAAATGAGTTATGGATTAGGGACACCAGGAAGGAACATTTCCTTTTGCCTGGCTATGACCCTTAGAGAACTGAAGGGCAATCACTAATCTCAGGCACTGCCTAAGGAGTGGAGCTGGAGACAAGCTGAGTTTTCAGGGCAGGAGAAAAGGAAAAAAAAGATGTGTTTTTACTCCAAGCTTTGCATTTTTGTTTGGAACCAAGAGCTGATGGAGAACACAGCACTTTTTTGCATGGCTCATCTTACAGTACCTAAGAGGTGCTAGAACTTCTGAAAAAATAAGAATACCCAACAACGAGTCAAGGCGACACTTTTCACGTAGTCCTGGTTCCCTTTCAGCCTGCAAAGCTGAGCCAGATCCTCAGATACTCAGAAGCTGCCATGAGGGTTGGATTTTCTAAAGAGTACTGTATCCCGCCAGCTTGGCACTTCTTAAAATCTAGATACTGATTTTGGTGCCTAAATGGGAGCTGAGCTCTTTTGCAAATCTGCTTCTGATTCTGCATGCTGAGCTGTTCTGCAAATTCTGGCTATCATTGCTCTGCATTCTTGTACTTCCTGGTTGTGAGCTGTGCTGGGAGCAAAATTATCAAAGCACCACAAGGAAACCACTCCTGCTATAATCAGGAAGCACAAAAAATCTCAGGAGCCAAACTGTTCAGCCTCCTATTACTATTTGGGCAATGGTTGTGCCTCTGGTACTGCTTTATCCTTGTGCGGATCAGAGCTGTGTAATGGCAGGTGCTATAAAAACCTCTAAAATAGAGACAATCCCAGCACTGAATAGTTTATAATCAAAATAGAAGACAAGGCAGAAAGTGTGTGCAACAGATGGACAAATCTGGCATAAGGAAACCATGGGGTAAGTGTTCTAGTGAGTGTCTCCAGCATAGTTTGCAGAGCAGAAAAGAGCAGTCAAGGATAAGCTTAGCTGCTTACCTTACCTGACCCCCTAAACCTTTTGAGATTTGCCCACAACAATTAATTATTCCTTTGACTGGCCAAGATGACTCACAGCTGCTCATGCCATCCCAAAGCTCAAGATCTAAGTAAATTTATTGAAATTAGTGGTGGCTCCATTCCAGGAAACTTGCATTTAGTTTTGACTCAAAGAAGCTCCGCACCCTTCCCACCTTTTGTTTCTCCCCTCTTCTCTTCCAGCCCTCAGAAAATGTGAAGCAAAACAGCTTCGATCTAATAGTGATTAAGACTCAGGAATGGGAGTCATGAGATCTGAGTCCTATTCCTGTCTCTAATACAGGGTGGTTTTGGGTGAATCACTTCCCCTCTCTCTTCCTCAATATCCTTGTTTGTAAAATGGGGTTAACAATACCGACCCATCTCACTGAAAAGTTGTGAATTCATTAATATCTGTGAGCATTTGAGTAGCTGACATTCTGGAGACTTTCCCTGGCTTTAGCAGCTTTGCATCTGGCACTAGCCATGTACTTGGGTAGTGCAAAGGAAGTTCAGGGTGTTAATTAATGGGACTTATGGATTGTTAGGGTTTTTATTTCTGAATTGACTTACACCTCCTTAATAATTAATATTGCCACGAGGGCAGACAAGAGGGAAAGCAGACAAATGAAGTTAACCCAGTTCTCATTTGGGAGAGAGTTTACCAGCTTCTTACGGAGTAAATTTACTCAATTTGGTGTTTACCATTACAGTGCTGTCTGCAATTTCCTAGGCACCTTCCTTTTTAATATCACCCTTTGGTTTCAAGTATAGGCACATACTTGTGTCATCCCCAGACCAACCTGTTGTCTCCATTCTGTAGATGCTGATGCAGAGGTGCAAATAGGTGAAGTCACTCGCCTAGCTCACTTGCTGAGTGTCAGCTGTCTGGGGAATCCCCCTTGAGATGACATTCATTCCTTTCACAAACACCATTCACTGTTCTCCTTTGATATTTTGGCCTTTTATGAGAACAAGAAATTATCAATGCCAGATCTTAGTGAGTTGAAAATGGACATTTCAGATATTCAAATAACACTGATCTCAGCTACTCCTTTGTCAGACATGAATCTGCAGCTTTAAGAGCCCAGTTCAAACTTTTTCTACCTCCACCAAGGTCTGTCCCAGTAAAACCTGACACTGTATCCATCTCTAACTCCCGTAATTAGGTTTTTCCATATAGAGTCAGTGGGCTAGACAGCTTTGAAGTTTGCTTTACCTAATTATACTCAAGCCTTCTGAACAGAGAGCCTGCTGTTGGTGGGATGGAAGGGCTTGAGGATGGTTCAGTCAGGTGTCTGCCCAATCGCTCCACCTGTAGGAAGGTGGAGGAAAATCCTTTGGGGTTCTCAAAAGACTGAAACCCCTCATTTTTTCCAGGAAGGGCTTGTGTCTATTGCACAGCTGGGCAGGCCTTTCTGTGTACTTCTCCTTTCCTCTAAATGATGCCACCCAGTAGCCATGACTGGCTGGTAGCTCCAGCAGCTGCACCAACCGTCAGCTTGAGTGTCTCCTCTTGATGCAGAGGTTGATAGACTACAGGGGCAGGAAGGAGAAACCTGCAGAGTCATCGCCTTCTACGGCAGCTGAAGCCACAACTGCCTGCAAGACACAGAGGAGTGGATTTGGGGGGGTTGACTTCCTGAACCAACTCTGCCGAAATTGTGGAGAGAAAGAAAACTCATAGGGAGGGAAGGCAGGCAGAGGAACTAGAACTAGTGGTTTGGGTCTCTCCCCAGCCCAAGAGAAACCATGGTGCTTTTCTTCTGACAGTGCCTCCCTGTGTAGAATTGTGGTCCTAAAACAGTAATAGCTACAACCTGGGGTTTTGAAGCTGCACACAAGAAAAAATAGGAGGCACCCCTGACATAGTACAGTATGTGTGTGGTCCTTATTGAATAAGTGTATGCAGCAAAAATAAGAAAGATAAGAAAATAAAACAGAACTTTTTCTTTGACTCGATCTTGCTGGTTTTATCATCTTATTTCTAGACTTGCCATTTACTAAAAATTCTCATCTGTCTTTCATTTGTAAACTCAAGAATAGAGCTGCAGTACCACTTCATCAAGCAGTAGAAGAGGGTTGTTCAAGGGGCTCCACACGCATGGCTGATTTTTTTTTAGTTAGTGCAGCAAGACACATGGAGCCATGCTGCAGTAATGTGCATTTGGCACTACTTCTCTCACCTGATTACACCATCCTTCCCCTCTAGTGTGACTGGCACTGCTCAGCTTTTGTGCCTGAATTCTCGGCTCCCACAAACTGGGCAAGTTTCCAGCCCATTATTAGTTACCTTATGTCTATGTTCTTGAGATCAACTGCCCCACTCTTTCCTTATCTTTTCTCCTTTATCATGTTATTTGGAAGGCAAACTTCACATGAAGGATCACGTCTATCTTACATTTGCTCATTGCATAGCACATAAGAAACATTAATAATAGCAATATTATAATCAAACATAGCGTCATAGTAACACGAGTTAATGTTCCTTAAGATCGTGTGTCAGCTTACTGAATTACAAGCAAACATATTTGGTACATGAACTAAAGGACTCATGTACTTGCCAAGACTCAAAGCCAGATCACAGGTTCACATTTCGCTTTCTAACACTGCTGCTCATTCTAGAGCTCCCAACAGAAGTGTAGGGTGGCCATTCTTTCCCTACACCTGGAACTAGAGATGGTAGCAATTAGTAGAAATGCACACAAACAAAGAGAAGAGCTAGAACTTGGTTTAAAGGAGGCACTGATTTTAAACAAGATTTGAAATGTGCATATTTAATGTTTTAAATTTTGGCTTTGGGATGTCAACATTTTGGGAATCTGGAAGGGGACCATTTAGTTAATGCTACGTCCACTCATGAATAGAAGGCTCTGCATTCTCAAGGAATCTCAAAGAATTTCTACTGGAATAAATTGCTATAGCTCTGCTGGTTTGAAAGAGAAAGGAGACAAAAGGATGTCCTGGCTGGGGGTAGGTTAATCCCCCAGGGGTTACTAGACTGATGTACTATTCCCTATTTTGCTACAGATTTCTTGTTTGACCTTGGGCAAATCACTCTCCCTCTCGGTATCACAGTTTCCCATCTGTAAACTGGTGAGAGCAACAACCGCCCTGCCCCAGAGGGGTGTTTGGAGGATAAATATGTTAGAGGCTTGGAGCTGCCGGAGTACAATAGTGACAAGGTTCAGACAAATACTGAAGATAGATAGAAGCTGACAATCAGGCAGACTGCTATTAGCAGCTGATTCATTCTCTCTGGTTAATGCATATTTTTAGCAGGCTGTTATTGACTAGACAGGCACACAAGTCTGTCAATTAACAAATGTTACAATGAACTAAATCTTTGCACCAGTAGCCTTTGCAGGGTGAATTCAGAACTCCCCAACCCTGTGGCACAACACCTGCACTACTAATAAAGGGTGAAGATTTTCCTATAAGTCAAGTGGAGATACCATGTGCTGTGCGAAGCAAGTGTCCAAGCGCAACTGGCATTTCCACTGTGGGGTTCTGAGCAGCTTTGGTGTGCAGTACACTGACAATTAAGAAGTCTTAGGTGGCCCTGGATTTATTACAATGTGTTCATAAAACCTTGTCAAGGCACTGTTTCAATACAACTCACGGCCAGACATTCCAGTGATTGGTGCTTGGAGCCCCTCTTGCAAGCTGCCCTGCAATACGACAAGGGAACACTGCTTAATTGTATTTCTTTTACAAAGTGATGAAATGTAAAACTCTGCTCCTGGCATGCTGGCTGGCACAGGAGTCTCAGCAAATATGTGATTCTCGCACTGCAGCTGGACTCTAATGACATGAAAGGTGCTAATGCAATGCAACTGGAACCTTTAATTATCCCAGTGACTAATAGGAAATCTCTCAAAGGGTCTAGGAGAAAGAGCCTTATTCTTCACTGAGAGTTCCCTGAACTGTGCTTAGAAAAGGGGACAGACAAATGGCAAGTCTAAGAAGAGACCCGAGTCCCAAAGCTACAGTGTCTGGGAGAGGGTTTCTCTTTCCTTTGACAGTTAGCTTGTCAGACTTGGTAAGTAGAGAGAGGGAGAATAACACTGGGTCCATTACTGACTTACACTAGTCGGTACCTAAACTTGTTCTGCATCCTGCAGGTAACTGGATAAACCTGCTGATGAAACAAAAAGATTTGGATTTACTTTGAATGTGTTTGTCTTCAAGGAAGAGAAAGAGTGACAGACAGACAGCTGTCTCCCACTTGCTAATTGAATGGAGACTGTCAGATCTTAACGTACCTTGGGGATCATTTCTGTTTGACACAGAATTTCAGATCTTGTTTCTTAATCTTTTTTATCAAGAACCTTTTTGCTGAACCATCCAAGCTGAAAACCGTGCAGGCCACATTGCCTGGATTTTATGGAGCAACACAATGCATGTAGGATTAGGTAGTTTGTCACATTACTCAGTGCTGTTACTGCTTGGTTTTCAGACTGATGCAGATTCAGCCTTGTGTTACCATCAGCTACAACAATTTTTCTTCACTAATTATGGCAACCAAGGGTAGAAAGGGAACAAGAGTTAATATGACTTACATTACATGGCAGCTCGGAGGTAGGAGTAGTCCATAGACATAAGAGAGAAACTTTGTGTCTTCATTCACCCTTTCTCTCAAGCCCTTGACAAAACTTGGCAATCCTAGATAATACAACATCAGTTACAGCAATTTTAAGGACAAAATACATCACTTTCCTGAAGAAATGAAAAAATCAATGGCACAATTCAAACCATGGAATTTAATCCAATGATTTCTGCCCCAAATACTGCAGAAGTTAGGAAGCTGTTGAGCTGCTGAAGCAGCAGTGGTGGTGCTGAGAGTGTTAGGGGTCAAGGCAGAGAGTCAGAAAACCAGACCAAGTCTTGCCTCTCATGTCATGTTCCCGTGGCATGGCACATATGGTGCCTACAGCAATGCAGTATGTGTGTGAGTGCGTGCATGTATGTGTGCGTGTGTGTACTACTGCCCTCTACCAGGTAGAACTGCACCAGTTTCACAATTGTGCCATCCAAGGCATGGCCTTGGATTTCTCAGGTGAAAATGCTGGTATGCTGGCCTTAAGTTAAACCAATCAAAATAAGAAATTCCCGGTGAATTAGAAATCGCCCATTACCAGCCAATTCTAATCACGAATCCCCCAAAATGCAGAAGCTGCTATATCAGTGCCTTTGAAGCATGTAAACGTATTTGTTGCTGCCACCATGCAAGCCCAGGCAGTCCCAAGTCTGTTACTTCTTTCTGTTCCTGCTTTTCTGGTTAAATGCACCTGGGAATATGTAATTGTTTATGTCATAAAACATTCATCATAAACAAACGGGATGGGCAAGCCAGCTGAGCAAATGCTGGGGAAAAGAGTTAAAAAACCCTGGGATTGGTATAATTGGTAGTGCACTTCTTGTGAGCAGCATGAAAGATGCATGTTTTATATGAAAGTATAAAGAGGGGACAGGCGCTGTGTGTACCTGGGGAGAGAAAGCATTCCATGTGTAACTGTGGCTTGGCAAAAGCATGGGCACTGTTGTTAGAAATACACACAACATCACTGGCAGAGCAGAGGAGTGATGTGATAAGAAATTTAAAGGCCTATTTTAAATCTCTTACAGTGATCTCTGATTTACATCAGTGCAAACAAGGGCAGAGACATGGCCTAAGTCAGAGCTGTAGGCATCGTTCAAATGTCTTGCTTGTTTTGTTTTTGTTTTGTTTCCTATATAGATAAAAGATAAAGAAAGCATATATTCTTTGTTAAATAATGCTCAGTGCTGAGGGACTTTCCAGGTCTTAAAGCTGGGGCTGAACAAGTTAGCTTACAGCTTACATGTGGAATTGCAGCTGATCCAAGAGCACAGAAAATAAACAGTACATGCACCTCCATCCCTTGAACCCTGTGAGCTAGTTTTGTGGTTATTGTTCCCTTCGGTATTGCCTTATCTCTTGCCATGTTTACAAGATTCACCTTGCCTGCTGCCCTGAGCCTCCCTGCCAATCACAAAGCGTCTGAAAGTACATAGAGGTTGGTTAGAGTGCAATATTTGTAGTGGCAGACATCACATTGATAGTGCCAAACAAAGTGGTGAGGAGACAACAAATCTACATGTCAGTGTGACTGTGTGGACGTAAGAATTAAACAGACTTGTATGCTGAGCTGGGAGGCCATTAAATAGAGGGAGTATGTATACGGGAGAATCAGTAAGGTATCTGATACTCAATGTTGCCGGGTTCTTTTCAGCAGTAGTCAATTGCAGCATGATTAGATTTAGACCATTTCTTCTTGTCGTTCCATTAGCAAGCAATAAAGCACAATGAATGTGTATGAAAGAAAATAGATCTCAGATCTAAAGTGCCCAATCATCTCTGCAAAGCTAGACCCTTCCAGAGCAGATAAGAGACTTCAGCCACTGCTTTGCTTTTTCTTTTCTTTTCTGACTGGATCAGAGACAACTATTATTATGGATGTTTGGTCTTTGCACTGTGGTAGAGTTGCCCACTGGTGGCAGCCTCTTCCAGATTGTTGGCCAATCTTAGCCTCTTATGATTGTCACACCTATCTTGGTCTCAAATGGATAGATGCACATACCAAGCTGTAAACACATTTCTCAGCAATTAAGTGTCCTGGCTAGGAAACAACCCAGTGGCAATATTACATGAACTTAAGTTGCCCAGGAGGTAATCCAATTTTCTTCTTTGGCTGCTTGTCATTTTTTAATTGAATGGCAAGAAGTTTGTGTCATTGCTGCATGTTACAGTTGTGTAACAATGAAGAGGCCGCCAAATGGCTGAAAGTCAAGAAGCACACTGAGCCTGATCCTAGGAACTATAAAGCCAGTTAATTCAAATGATATTTGGTAACCCTAAGATAACTCTAAGAAGTTAAAAGTGAGAAATGTCTGCTAAGATAGAAGTATGTTCCTCTGCATTGTAAACAAAAGTGAAAAAATGCGACCTGCAAATATTTGCCTGCATATCTCTCTTCATGCTGTTGAGTATGCTTTGTTTTGTGTTTCTAACACAGAACATTCTAAAACCAGCCTGAATGATTGCAGTAGTCTCTTGTACACTACAGTATTTTGATTTCTTTTGGATTGCAACCTCTTGTGTTTGGTAGGTTCCTTAAACACCTAGCTATTGGACACAAGTGATTAGCTGAAAATGTCCACTTTCCTGGGAAAAAAAGTCCTTCAAAGGCTGCTTAAGTGCTTAAAACTGTGGCCTCAGTGCTCTCCCAAGGTTGCAAAACCCAGAGGCAAATAAGCCAAAAAACTTTAATTTGAAGTGAAAATTATGATTTTTTCCTCAGTCTCATGATTTTTAGTGGGCCTGACTCATGATTTTGAATGTTTAACATTTTCAGTACCCTGTGAGGTAGATACAACTACTGCAGGACAGGTCCAAACAGCCCCTTAAAAAAATCATTTATTAGCTCTCCCTTCCTTTGTACTCTCTTTTGTTGGGTGCATTTAATTAATTAATTTTTCATGTTCTTTCTGCCTGTCATTTAAAAAAAAAAGACTTGTGGATTCAGGGCGCCAATAAAAAATTCTTTTATTGTAACACTGAAAGATGAAAACCAGCATAATGAACTTGCCACTTCCTTAGAGTTCTGGTAACTTGGGTGTGATCTGATGGTATAGAATGATTCATGGGATAAAATTATAGACTTATGCAGGTGTGTACAAGAGCCTGGGTGGGGTGTAGGCAAACAGGGAATTTTATATGGCAATAAACATGGGCATGTGGTATAAAGAAACTGTACTGCCTTAAAAAAATCTTATTTTATTTTATTTTTATTTGATAAGAACAAATTGAATGACCTTTCTGGTCAAATATAAAGACATTGCTTTCCTCCTCTTCTGCCAGAGTCCAACAGAGATAGCACTATATACCTTTGAGCAGGTGGAACCCTTGTCTGACTCTTCGCACCATGCAAAAGTGCTGTGCAGCCCATGCCTAGATTCTCCTTATGCCTGAATTCTGCCTTTATTGGAATTGGACAACATGGCAATACTTAAACTCAGGTAAACCTTCTTCTGAAGAGAGTGTTTTTGTGGCTTTCTCCTTGCACAGCCTTTAACCCTGCATTCGGTCTCACAGTCAGCCTTTTCAAGTTCTGTGACTGAAAGGGTAAGCCCCATCTAATCTGGCTGGTGGACTAAGGGGAAAAGCTCTGCCCCTCCAAGCAGTGAGTTACAGTCTCACACCTGATCATAGTGCCAGATACAGTGAAGGTCAGAAGGCCAAAGGTTGAGAAATCTGGCTTGCAAAGCAAACAGAAATGTTTCTGTTTGCAGACAGAAATGCTGACTGTACATAGAGCCACAGGAACTTCCAAACCACAAGAATTGCCTCTCACTGCTTCCCTCTTCATCTTCTGTTCCTCCACCACCAAGCTTTTCTCTTTCTTGCCACTGTTGGCCTGAAATTCTTCTTGCCTGAAGCCCCTGCTGTCTGAGACAGCCTACACACGTCTGCCTGAACACCTCTGCTGATTTCAGAGCTCGTCAGAAGAAAGATTTTAAAAAAGAGAGACCAGCTTCGAAGCTGGTATAAAGTTCTACAGCTCTGTTGAAATCAGGGGAGTTAGGCAAATAAGAATTTTTGAAACGTCAGGGACAGGTGTTTTGCTTATTTTTTCTCATGTAGTTTCTCCCTCCCTCTGTGGTTTGTTATCATTCAGCTCTACAAGGCTTTGTTTAACTCTAGAAAAGGCCATAGGAGTTGGAATTAGATCCAGTTTTGTTTGCACAGGAGCGTGTGGCTAAGACTGGGCCTTTGAAAATGGGTGTATTATACACTCTGGAGGTTTTGGAAGATCATAATAAGTATTGCTTGAGGGTCAGACTGTACCACGCTCACTCTCTTCTCATAGTATCTTCTTCCACTGACAAGTCCCATGTGCCAGAGTAAAGGACGTAGTAAGATATTACTGAAAAAGGATAACTGTCGCTTGTCCTGAAGCAAGGTCCCTGTCTAAGAGAGGTTGTGCTTTATGGGATGTGTGGGGCTCTGGCCCATAGATGGTTCTTGCATAGGGACCATTATCCCCCTAAATGCTGACATTCCCCAGATCATGACTAGAGGTGTATATTAGGCCTTTGGAGTTCATGGGCTCCTTAGCAAAGAGATGACAGAAAATTGCTCCATTTTATACCAGCCAGGTGTAGTTTTTTGGGCTTTTGACAAAGTCAGCATAGGTGGTAGGGTGTGTTCATCTACAGCAGCTGATCAGCTCTTCCTGATAGCTGGACACCTTCTGCTGGGAGGAGAGATGGGATGCTGAAGGACACAAGTGACAACATTTAGAAGTACAGATCTGTTGTCATCTTACTGCTACCGGCTCAGCATAAATCCAGTCTATTCAAGTGAGTGGTAAAGCCCACCCCAGACTGTCCAGAAAACAAAATCAGAATGCAGTACTTTCTCTGCATAAGTAACTAGCAATTCCTGAGGAAATGGGTCCCAGATTTCCCTATGAATTGGGGCCTTAAGTTCTGACATAGGGAGCTATTCATGGAGGAAATTCTAATTGAGTCAGGTTGTGCTTTTTCCACAAATTGTTTACCCTCTGTCTGGGTCTTTACTGGATTCCTAAAGGAAACTGTGGCACCCAGGTGCTGTGGTGGTTAGGCAGATTTAGGTGAGCACTCT
This sequence comes from Pluvialis apricaria, assembly GCA_017639485.1. Lineage (NCBI taxonomy): Eukaryota > Metazoa > Chordata > Aves > Charadriiformes > Charadriidae > Pluvialis > Pluvialis apricaria. The sequence continues at coordinate 8,502,439 of CM030024.1, forward strand.
CTGCATGCAGTAGTCGAATACTAAGGATAAGAAACATGTCTATGGTCCATAACAGGGACTGATCATATGGTCACCATCTGGGGCTCAGGGATGGCCCTGCACACTGAAATAGCAGTTGCCGTGCCTTGCTATGTTTCCATAACAGCAACCAAAGATGGTGACATGGAAGAAATTAATGCCAACTGCCCATTCATTTCCTGATTCTTTGTTATACAGGCTCCAGTGTTTTTAAAAAGAGAGTCTGCAACATAAAGAATTGGGAGTCTCATCTCTGACAGGTATGGATTGAAGTGAGTGGAGTTACCCTGGTGTAATCCAGGTTAAAAGGCCCTGTACTCATGAAATTCTCTCATGAAACATTTCCCAGAAATATCAAAGAATATTAAAGTTCTTTGGGAGCAAGGACTGTCTCATACGGTGTGTGAACAGTGTCCAACACAATGGGGCTTGCTCTTGGCAGAGACCTCTAGGAGCTACAGCAATACATGTAATAACATCTAACTACACCTTCAAGACATGGTGTAGGGAAGTACGTTGTGTTAACTCAGTTGAGTGCCTGCCTAACCTGTGATTTAGAGGGGCCCCTCCCTCAGCGTTCAAAGGAGGAAATGAAATCTTCCCCAGGGAAGAAGTATTCTGACCTTTCAGCGACAGGGGCTGTGTGTATCGGCTACAGAGGAGGAGCAGGAATTGGGACGCTTAGGATCAGTTCCCCAGTTTGGCTACCTGGCCTTTGGCAAGTCACTTAATTACTCCATTTTACAATTGCCCAATTGTCATAATAATTCTTTTCTTTCCCATAGCAGGGTGGGGATGGACGGAAGGGAAGAAAATTCTTCCTACATTTATGATTACAGAGTGCTTTAAGGTGCTCTGGTGAAAGGGCAAAGGGACAGTAATAGATCACATTCATCTCTGCTAGCTGGTCCCTAAAAGCATGTACTTATGAGACTGAGGCTCGCTCACTGTCTCCAGTGGTAACTCTTTAAGGAAACAGTTGCTTAAGGTAACATTTTCCAAAGCATCCAAGTGAGTGTCCCAAATCCCTTTGAAAGTGAAGGAATCTCAGACATTACATTTCAAAAATACACCTGAACACACACCACACACGCCCCACTTGAAAACATCTGCATCAGTTTTTTCCTGTGTGAAGAGTATGAAATTATAGAGCTATCAACTGACCCAAGGAATTTAACACACCTATTAGTAAAATCTAGAAAATTAATATCCCATAACTAGCATGTCACTAAGCAGAGAAGTTTTCCCTTTATTGTAAAGATCATATCGAAACCCTCAGCAGACTCGCCTGATTCACTAGCCATCAAATCTTGGTCTTACCCTTTGATCTTTCTTCAGATACTACTTCATGTAAGAATAAGGCAGACTCCCTTGGCTTGCCTCCAGCAAGGAGAGACTGAGAGGGTTTCTGTGCTTCTCGAGGCTAATTAGCCACTTGCAGGACCCCAGAGAAGTGTAGTACACAGTTTTCCCTCACCACATCCATTCCTGTAAAAACCTGGATCCTGGTCTTTACTTCAACTCTGTGAATTGTGTGGCTATCAGAGATTTCTAATCTCGAAATTAAAATAAACTTCTACCAAGGCCCAGTTCTGGTAAATGAGCTGTACTAGTGAGGTAGGTAAGCAGTGTCTGAGGAGGTTTGTAGATACTGAGGTATTAGATGCTACGGAGGTACAAAGGGTTAACTTCTTTCTTCCTCTCTGAATTGCACAGTCACTCCACAGGCTACACATGGATGCCGAAGGAATGGAAGAGGGAAAGGCAGAGAAACTGGGGGAAAAGCTGCATTCCATACCCTGAACCTCCACAAAGCAAAGTTTTTCCTGTCTCCCTCTAAGTTATTTAGCTTTCTTGCTGTATATCTAACTCCCAAGGAAAAGACCGTGCTGATTCAGCCTGAATCCTTTTCTGTTGAGTCACCTCCTTCAGCTTTCAAATTAAAAGGCCAATAATTGCCTGTATATGAAGATTTACACAATTGCTGCCTTATAACCTCAGCATAAGCTGTATGTGAAATTTCTCCTGTTATATGTGAAAAGACAAGCTTAAGTGAGATTGTAGTTAGAGAGGAAACTGTTGGATGAGCTGTTCTGCCCTCCCCACGTAGAACAAGGGCGCCAGACATCCAGGTCCCCCAGTGCAAGATAAACCCTGCTGGAATGCTGCATTCTGAACCAAAGGCTGCTCAGGAAAGCTAAGATCTGATGCCAGATCCCAGCTGCAGTTAAGAAAAGGAATGTATCTAACATCAAGCAAAGGATAACCTGGCCCTCTCTGCTGTGAGCTCTTTGCACCTCTCATCCTCCATCCAGTGCGTTCTTAACCCTGCCTTTCTCAGCTCCAAGTGCTAGAGCTGCCCTAGTGCTATGTTGTAGCCCAACACAAATCTGCTGCCCAGTAGCAGCATCTGCATCCTCTGGTTTCCCTACTGGGTAATCTAACAGTGCTTCCCCTTCCTTGGTCTCTGCCTTCCCATGGTCTCAAGCCCTCTGCTGTGATCACTTCCTTCTGCTAAAGCCTGACTCCCCTTGCTTCTACTCATGTCAGCCAAGATTTATCATTCTCAAGGGACACTGATGCAGAACATGAACCTCTTCCTAGAACCCGTTGAATGTCTTTTGCTGCCACCTTGCATTGGGGCAGGCAATACTGCCATGTCTAATATGAAGTAGGAGGAAAGGCATGCTTAAGACAGTGAACAAAGAAGAGTTCCAGTTTGAGTTTGTGCCTTAATTTCTTTCTGCCTCTGTTCCCTGGTCATATCAAAACACATGTGGCATTTCTCTTCCCTTCCTGCCTTTGGTGCTAGGGAAACAAGTAAGGGAGGCAGAGTGGTCTACTAGGACAATGTCATGGTGCAGCAAGCACCAGCTGCTCCCGAAGAGATGGGGAACTGAAGGGGATAATGTGGTTGCCAAGTCAGGGTCCCCACCAGCCAGGGGCCCTGTCCCGCAGCCCTCAAGTGAGGCAGGCAGAGCAGGTCTAGGAGTGGTAGCCAGCTTCAACTAAGAGTCCAGATCATCAGACAATTTTGTGGTGATGAGGCAGGTCTGACCTCAAGCCAAGAAGTCAATCCACAGGTCAGGATCAGGTCTAGTAAGGCTAACCAGGGTCAGACACAGCCCAGTGGTCACCAGACAGGTCCACAGTGATGAGGTAGGTCTGAGGTCAAACTAGGAAATCAGTCAATGGGTGAGGATCAACAAGGTTCATGGTCAGGCACAGGCATGGCTGTGCATGAGCTGGAGACAGGCACTCCTAACAGCTTTGCTCATACGGTGACTGAAGACCTGGGGCTGAGTCCTGGGCCCACAGGCAGAGGATGGAGACTTCAGGTGGGACTGGTTAGGGCCATTAAGACTTACTAGTGCTCTGAGGGCCCTTATAGACAGATACTATTTCTGGCTCTGCCACTGAATTCCACGTGATCTTGAACAAATCCCCTCCCCTGTGTTTTTCCATCTTATCTGAGTTTCAATTGGAAGGAAGACCAGTACTGTCTTCTCTGAAGCTTCAAATTAGTAGAAAGGAGCAGTGAAGGTAGCATTATTTTTCAGCATGCTTGTAATTGCTGGATGTGCACCTATTATGAGGATGGGACTCACAGTAGCTCCTCCACACAGGACTCTCTTATTGTTCACATGAGTAGATTCTCATATTTTCCTCTAACAAGCTTCTGAGTATTTCCAGCAGAATTCTTGTGAGATTAAACATCATATAAAATGTATTTGTCTCACACAAGATCTGACTTGCTTTTGAACCATCAGCAATCATCCCAGCAATTGCCGGGATACAACTATATTTTTTCATTGTTATTACTATTTTTCCACTTTCTGTCCTGTACCTTGTAAGATACTAGTCCTATCACTAATTATGCTAACAAGGTCCTGAGGTTGATTTAGAGGCTCTGTTATAATGCCAACCTCTCAGTTTACATCTCAAGTATCGGCATGTTTATTGTAGATGTCTGTTAAGAAGCTACTTTTTCCGTGCTTGTATGGAGAGTGAGAGCAGGAGCCAGAGCTGGAGGGGAGTAGTACAAAATAACACACAGAAATGAGACAAAGCAAATATCTTCGCTATATCTACATCTTTCTGACAAAAGGACTGACATTTCCATGGGACACAGAGGTTTGCCAGCAGCTTCTTGTGGACACATAACATTTGGTTTCATACAGTCTTTCCCCAAATACAAAACAAGTAGGCTCATGAAAGAATAGTTCATTCCTGAGGGCCAGCACCCTGTCCGGTGTGTTGATAACTTTCCAGAGCTGATGTGTGTATTAGTCACCCTTGCTGGTTCACTGCTGATCTGAAAGACAGAGGTTAAATAATTGCGAAAGCAAGGCTGATGTCATCATGGCGCCTGACTGAAGCTGGTACTTGGGAACTGTTGAGAGAGATGTATTTGCTTTGCTTTTGCCCAGGAAAGGGGTCACACTGAGCAGTGGTTCTCAACCTTTTCTCAGACACGCAGCCCAATGCACAGTGCCTGTGCAGCTGAGTCACTCCCACCTTCCCGAATCGCTCACCAACGAGCATCATGAGGAGGTGAACTGTAGAAAACATGTCCACCCTCTGCAGTCCTCTTTTTTGCTGCTTCTCCCTGTTCCTCCCAGTCTGAAGGGATCCTGGAAACTTTTAAAAATCAGATGCATGCATGTAATATTTACAAGGGCCTCCTTTATACGCTGTACCATGTGTGTATGCCCCGGCACATGAGTCAGGATCTGTTTTGTTGTGTATATAAGTAGAGAAGTTTCTTGTACAGGCCTGTTTTACTGACCGTATCATGTCTATATCATACATAAGCTAGGCATGTATCATATAACCTTGGATATGTGTATGGGCCTTTTCTACTTACTGCTTAACATTGAGAATATGACTTGGCTCTGTATGCGACATAAAAAATAAAGACAGACCCTGCCCTAAAGAGTTTGTACTCTAAATGTCAGACAGAGAAAAGACAGGATGCGCTGTGGTGAGGAAGATTTCTGATGTGTTTGTAATTTAAATAGGAAAAAACCTAAACTTGCTTCACAGGAAAAGAGTGTATGCCTGTTTGTTTTTAAGAGGACTTTAGAAAAGAAAAAGAAACAGTTTTATGACGGTTTGCTGGGGGAGAGGTTTCTCTTAACACCTGCACAGAGGCTGAGGAGAAGGAAATGGGTGTACATGCCTGTGTGGTCTAGAGTGTCTATGCCTATCGTTCCTCTGTTCTCTGAGAGAAATTCAGTTCTGGCTTCCGAGGGCGCAACTCGTAGCTGACACCAGGACCGGCTTTATTGGCACATGTGCCAATCCTTATGCTCCTTGAGCTCTTCCCTGTGGCTCTGTTGCGTTTGCCTGCCTCTGTGTCTAATCCCTATCTTGCGTTGTGTTTTATGCTTTTAATGAGAAGGGATAGACAGCAAAGCAAAATTTCCATGCTGTGATCATAGAAGAGGAGCTATTTATTTCTGTGTTTCATGTGATGCCATGAAAACAGTCAGCAGTCTTACAGTAGAGCTCTGCAGTATCCACAGCACCTATGCTGATGCCAGCTGACATTCTGCAGCACGTGCCCCTTGCAGTGTTGTTCTGCATCATCACAGTGATGGGCAGGCTGTAGAATCAGAAATCAGTGCAAGGGGCACATTTTATCCTTCTTCGGCTGCACAGGTTTTCAAGTCTAAAGCTTCTTAAACCCTGACTAGGACTTGTCAACGTTTTTATTACCCATGTGCATATTTGTATTTTAAGAAAATGAAGTGCTGGGTGTGGGTATGTGCTAATACTAAAAAGGAAACATAACCATATGACTCTTCCTAAAGCCTTATATTAAAATACCGGAAGCATTTGACTCCAAAGCATTGGGTTGAAGAGGTATGTGGCAAAGCCATGGTCTACCTTGCTGCTAAAGACAGAAACTTCACACGGGTTTATTTCAAAGTGGTCAAGCCCACAAACGTAAGCAGTAAAGTTCTATGGGTCACACCATCTTAATAGGAGACTGTCACAGCTGGAGAGCACATTGTTGCATTGTGGGGATATAATGCCACTCGGGGAGCTGTTTCAAGGTACCGGAGCCTGTTAGATGTTTGAATTCCCTTAGCGATGTCTATCTTGACAGCTTTAAACTTCAGGAGACAGTTAAGCCTCAGATCCCAGCTTGTCCAAACTGTCTTCACACTGGCATTTTCTCTGGTTTTACTGCAGAGAAAGACTCAGTTTCCCTGGCTTAAATTTATACTGCATCTCTAGAGGAAGCGTGAACACAACTAGATCAGTTTCTGTGGCTCCGTCAACTCAGAATTCAACACAGTGTCCTGAAGTGATGTGTGTATATAAGGACTCCAGACCAATCATACTGCAAATTTATTAGTAATTGCAGCAACAACATCCTTAGCACATGAATGGAAGTAAAAAACAATGTAGTGATAAAGCCAGAACACAAGGCAGGTTTCCTGACCCTTTGGTACGTGCCGTTTCCAGCTGCCTATAGCAAGCATGCTGATTTGGTCTGGTTATGGCAGAGAACACACAGCAGCTGGTGGGAACAGTGTGAATTGCCTGTGGGAAGCTTCTGGTTATAGTCCCTCTTCCAGCTGAGCTGTGATCTGCCCAGGACAGAGCAGTGGCTACGGAGGTGGAACTAAACCATCCTTGCCTGTCTTCAGTTTTAACCTGGCAGTCGTACCTGCTTCTTCACTCTGCTGATTACTGAGAATAACCAAAGTAGGCTTTGCAGCTAAGATTAGGTAGAATACAGTGCTGGTCTGGCCATTGCCTTTCTTCTGCATCCAAAGCAGGGTGATCACCTGTCTTGGAAATAACTACGTGATTAAGGAAAGAATGCCCTTTTTGAAGGGGCAATTTAAAGAAATGTCATTTCCCTTAGCAAATCCTGTATTTTTTCTCCTTATGTTCACATCTACTACCCTTGAATATACAATTCAGTCCTGTAAACTTCAATTTGTTACTGAAAATAGTACTTATGACCAGTTTTGATACTTTTTCAATACATTTTTAAAGCAATTCATGAGGCTCTTTACATGAATAACTGAAATTAACCTTCATTTGTGCCTTAATTTGAAGTTCAAACTTAACATAATCAATGTTTTGTGGTGTTCTGCAATCTGTTCAAGTCTGTTTATCCAAGGAAATTATTTGTCCCCCTTCTGCTTTTGAGGTAGAAATAGACATAATTAATCCCACAAACTATAAGAAATTGAAAGAACTAGGACTCTGAAGACAGAGAAATATACCGTGTCCAAATTCAACACTTGTGAAGTACATGCACATTCTACTTAATCTTTTAGTATATAATATATACACTGTTTCTCAGCAAACTATCCCTATTCAGCTTTTTGTAAAATCTTAGCTCTTCAGCGATGACTGTGAAGCCTTTTTCCCCCACTCAGTGAAACTGATTGTATGAGGTCAAAATAGTCATATTTGCTGAAATCAGATATGAGAGCAGACATATACTACCGAATAAAATGCATTGCATTGTTTTTGTCATGATGTGTTTTTGGATGAGCTACATTTATAACCAAGTAATTTGCTATCAATGTTTCATTGTAATTTACTCTCTAAAGAATTGGTCATGTCATAAACTTCAGTAGGTACAAGATCAGTTCATTCTAATTTTAAGATTGTATCATAAGAAACATTTAGCACATTGTGAAATAAATTCAAGAAGCATTTAATCACTGCAAGGCTGTCATGCTCATCTTTGTCATCCTTAAGAAACTTAAAAACTGCAACTGGGCAATTCTCAGCTAATGTAAAAAGTAACATCTAATAGCTTTCAACTGCAAGTCAGACAGATAATCATCTTGTGGGGACATGCCTCAACATTTCCGTGCATTGAAGGTTGACAAAATGATACAGCTTCCGTAATTCTGAAACTTGGCAGCTAAGGAGAAGTGATTGAAAACTTTGGTTACACAACCCTCAAGATCAAATGATTATTTGATCAAATGCTTATTTATAAAATAATATGCTGTGTTTTACAGAAGATGAGGATGCTTATTTTGCTTCCAGCTAATTGCCCAGCTCATTTTCCTGTAATTTATAGACAGTGATGCCTCCAAAAGTTAAAATTAGTCTTATTAGCTGAACGTGAATAACAAAGCTCAGAGTATTCCACTTTTTTAATACTTCTTACATTTTCAGATATTCTCATACAGTTTCACTGATGCCTTGCAATAACAATAAAACAGATTTGTTCATTACTGTATGGCTGAGAGGAAAATGACTGTCAAGAACGCTTCATTATTTCCATTGTTTGAAAGTTTGTGTGTGCAGAGTAATGCTAGTGCAAATCATCTAGACTTATTCAAACTTATTTTTGCGTGTTTAGTTGCTATTTTCTGTTTAAAATTTGTAATTAAATTTTTGAGAAAACAGTTGTTCTTGTTTATGAGTAAGTGGATGGAATTTGATCTCATACAAAGTGGGCAGAAGATATAAACCAGTCTGCTTCAAATATAGTTCCAGTTAAGTCAGTCAGCAGCATCCCTGTGGGAGTGAATACCCACATTAAGTCTCCAGGTTGTTCTCGGTTCTCTGCCTCGCTGTGGCAGAATCTCCAAGCAGTAAGCTCAGTGTAGGAGTTTACTCCATTCTCCTTCAGTTCTCCTGTGAAATTATAATTAGGTTTTTGTGCTAAACTCAAATGCAACCATTTCCCTTTTGATTTCCACCATATACTTCTGATTCCACCTTCTACCATGCTTTTAGAAGCTCAGGGCACAGGAGCAATGCAATATAGAAATTTTTTTTTACTGAGTAACAGAGCAGCTGCTCTGCTCTAGAGCAAACTCGGTTTGTATACTGCTAAGCTTGGTTAAAAATTTCTAAGAAGCTCTGGGAAGACCTTTACCTAGAAACTTCCGCACATCTGCTCACTTCTGTTTCAAAGTCTTGTGCTATACGTAGCACTGTAACTTAGTTTTGCTTTGAGCAGGAGTTTGAACAAGGGGTCTCAGGTCCCTTCTAACCCAAGTGCTATGATTATTTTCACTGATCTTCTGCAATAAAAGCCTGTACATGGCTTAACGAAACTTTCTATCTCTATAGTGGCTTAAAAGGGCTGTAGCTCAACAGAAAGTTGAGTCCTCTGTTTATATTCCTCATTTAGCTTTTTACTTCCCAAGGGCTGAAGATAAAATTGAGGCTGGGTGTGCAAGACTTCTCCCACAGCACTGAGCTGGCCCAACAGCATCCCCTCTGGTTGTCTGTGGAGAAGCTGGAAATAGGACCCAGAGGGATCTTCATTTGTTCTTTGGCTACTGGATTCGGGTTGCTGGACTGGCTTCATTTTGCTCAGACTTCTGATCTTTTGGGAAAACTGAATCTGGGTAAACTCTGATGTACGCTCAGATGTAGCGTTATGTGTCATGCACATCTAATCAGATGCATGGTTTTGAGTATTTTTTTCTCTTGCAGCTGGTAAAAATCAAAGGATAGTAAAAAGAAACTGCAAGCAGGCAGCTGTGTGAACTCGAAGTGTTTGAAACAGGGCAAACTGGATGTGGGGAGAGATGTAAAATGGGGGCAAATGTGATAATTTTCAGAGCTGTGCAAGAAAGGCAGAGAAACCCCTTGGGGGCAGGGGTAAAGTCATCATCGCATTGAGTAGTCTGTTGTGATTGTTCTCTGATGTGAAATAGAGTGAAAAATGATGGGATTTTTTTCCTTGAATTTATTGGAAATGCGAATGACTCAGTCTTGCTTTACCTTATTTTGTATCTGCTTTATTTGCTGTGTGCTCTGAATAAACAGGGCTTTCTGTTTTCACACTTCTGTAGATTTTGCTTCTTGCATCACTTTTTTTTCTTTTTTTATCTTTTTCTGAAAGTAAAGTTTTGGGTGAAAAGTAACCACAACTTGTCTGGTGTCATAAACATACTAAATTCATTCCTTTTAGGCCAGGGATAATGAAACTCCAAAATTCTTCAGAGTCACTCAAAAGGTTCTGCTCGTAAGAATTTTACCCAAGCTTTTCTTCCCAGCGCCCTCCTGGATGTTCCCAGAAGGGCAAACCTGGAACCCAAGAACTCTTCCAGCAGCAAACCCACCATTCCCTCTTGCTAACCTTCTGTCCTATTGCCCATCAAAGGACATCGCTGTTTGCAAACTAACATCTGAAACGGCTTGATTTGTGAATAAGCAGCATATTGTGGTCAGCTGTGAGCCAGACTACAGCATTCATGAAAGATGAGGAAGGTGGGTGACTCACATGGTTCAAACAGATGGAAGGCGACCTCTGGGCCAGCCCTTGCTGACCAGTTAAATGTAATCTCAGAGCTGAACAAGCTGAACAACTCTAGCGAGTCTGTGTCCAGTTCTGATTTTTTGGGTAGAAATCAGATGACATGCAGCTTAAGGCGGAGTTTGTGTTTAATTAGGGGATTATCCCAAATCTGAAATGGAGCCGCTTTGAAGCGTGTGAACCAAAGCTAGATAAAGACTCCCACAAACCCCTGCAAACTGGGAATTTATAGGTTTCACCCTGTATTTATTTGCTGTGGCTCAGATTGAGGTGAAAGGTACGGCTCAGCTGCCACAGCTGGACTTTTTTTCTGGTCCCCATTTCTTTCTGTAGGCTGCTCTAATTTGTTTGTTGAGCACATCATCTGAAATCAGATTGGCTGGCGCTGGCATCGCTCCGCTCCGCTCCCTTAGCAAATACACGAGGTCTGAGAGGTGTCTGGCTGCATGTAATGAAATGAGCTGACTGGCGCTTTAGCATTCCCCTGTGCAGGAGCGTCTTAGGAGTAAGACACTTAATTATTATTAACATTCTAATTGGCCTGTGCGAGTGCGGATGTGTGTGCGTGGCTGTGCTGCCTGGCTCACCGTTGGTGGAGAAGCCACGTCACATACTTCCCAAACTGGCTCCCTCTGATTCAAGCAGACCCTGTATCTTCTAAAATTCATATCTCAACCTTCAGCCGTTTCCAGTAGCAAAACCCTTAACAGACTAAATGAGAGGGGGGGGTGGGGGGGTGGAAAGTAACTATATTAAGGAAACATTAACAGGAAAAGAACATCTTGGTAAGGTCTGCAGATAAGAATGGTAAGAATTGTTCTCTCTGAGCAATGTCTGCAGTACAACTTGTCCTGTATGCTTTAGCTGCTGCTCTATGCCAGCATATAGGGAGGACATTAGCTCTTAATGGGAAACATTAGGTGTTTAAATCAAGAACATTTTTCCACAACGTGAAATTGTCAGGTGACTGCTGAAAGCCTTGGTTGAGGCTCTGCTCCCCGAAGTTACTTCTTGTTAGAGGCTTGCCACCTAGTGCTTCAATTCGGTACTGCTATTCTCTGGCTTTTGCCCGGACTTGGGGCTGGAAAAGCCGATTTTTAAAAAAAATAAATGTTTATTTAACATAAGTAGCAGTTACTACATGCATTGACTGTTTGGCTCGTACGTTTTGCAAGGAACAAGATTTGCTCTGAGACGGCAGCAATACTTGCTGTTCCAGTGAAACGTGCTGCTTACACTGACAAACTACATCAGAACGGTGGGTTTATTGTTAATGATGTCCTTTCACCCTGCTTTGGCAGAGTGAAGCAGCCTAAAAAAGAATGACTATAGTTTATAGCAGGGTGCTTGCCTTCGTGTGTAACTGCAAATGGCAATCAGTCTTGCAGGGTACAAAGATTTTTTCTGATGCATCCATGATTGTCTGGCAGAGAACAAACGCTATTCTTATAAACTCACACTTTGGAAAAACATAAAAGAAACTGGCAATTTAAAATAACTTCCTTTGTGTTGAGACCATCTTTCTGAAACACATAATCTGACCATTCAACTGTATTTACAGCTCTCCTCTTCTGCTGAGTTATAAAAAAAAAAAAAAACAGAAGCAAGATCTTAGCTTCCAGTATCTGCGCTTAATTTAGCACTAACACTAAAATCATCTTATCCTTTCATACTATAGGAATGATTTCTTCTACCTTTACCCTTGTTAAGAACAGCATCTCACACTTAGTTATTTTTACAGAGATCAGTGAGACTTAACTACCCTTATAATCAAGTTTAGGTAGCCAGAATCTAACCTAAGGTTATCTTGCTAGTGGAGTTACCCTTGCTTTGGCAGGGCCAGTTTTCTCCCTACGTATTGCAAAAAATATTTGAACTCAGACTCTGAAAGGTGCTGAGCAGCTGCAGTTCCCACCAAAGCCAGTGGCTGTTGAATATGCTCCCCATCAGTCCAGGCTCTGCTCATCATGTTTATTTGACAGGCAATAACCTTTTTATTGAACCCAGCACATTACACTGATGATCCACCCTTCAGCAAATATGATTGTAATAATCACTTGGTATTTATTTAACAGCCAATTGCTGTCTTTTGGGAAAGAGTCAATTTACATAGTTCCAAATTAAAATTAATATATTTTGTAATGGTTATTTAATAAAGGCCAATGTAGAGGAGTTGCCTACTGGTGAGAGGTGAGGATGGGAGACCAAGCATCTGGGTGTAATGTTTGATTCTGCCACTGACTTGCTTAATGGCCTTAGGCAAATCACTTAGCCGCTACATCCTTTTATTTATTCCCTTGTAAAACTGGTATAATAGCACCCTGGTGCCACAAAGCTTAATTACTGTTTGTAAAGGATTTTGACCTTTCCAGCAAGAAACTGCATGAATTAAACTATAGCTAGCCTGTTGACCCTGAATGAAGGAAATATATGCAGCTGTTTGTCTAGAGGAGTGTCTAGTTAGAAATACGTTTCTGGCCAGTGAAGTATCTTTCATTTAAGATAAAAGAACACCTTCTTCCTCCTACGCTCTCCACCAAATGTCAGAGCTTCCTATTGCTTTTAAGTGCAAAGTCTAATTTTCTCTGAATATACATATTCAGGAGCCTGGCCAACTCCCCTGATATTGATTTCATTGGCCGATTGATGAGGCATGTAGGAATTGTTTTCTAATGCCCAGCTTGGGCTTTCCTCATGTTATAGTATCAGACTCTGACTCTTCGTCCTGTTTCCTTCCTCTCCCTCTCCCACTCCTCCTTAGGAATATAAAGCACTTCGGAAATGGGACTAGGTTTGTAATAAGTTACTTTAATTGGATTTTTTTTTTTTTGGGTATTGGTATGCACAGGTTATCTTTAAATGATTTACTGATGTACTGCCAAGTGCTGCTCATTTAACCGCCTTCCTTTTCTCTTTGTATATGGATTCCTCTAACGATACTGGCAAACAATCTTTTAGAGAGTGTGCAACACATTTCTGCAATGAAAATCCCAAATGGAAAGCTAGAAGACACTGCCATTTCAGAGATGTCATGTCCTGGTCTTGCAGATTTTGGCAGTCAGTTTCCAATGGCCTTCGTGGGCACCCAGGACCTTGCAGGATGGGGTACTTACCCACCCCCAATCCCAGGAAGGTAAAGGGGAGCCTTTCTTCCTTCTGCTTTTTTTTTTCTTTTTCTTTTCTATTTTTTTTTCCCTCCCTGTGATCGTTGAGCCACTCCGACGTGAATTTATGTGTGTAATCATCTGTGTTGTAATTGGCAGCCTGGCATATGAGTCACTAACCAAATTAACTGAAGTTTCCTTTGGGGAAAAATGTAATCAGTTACTACACTCAGATACATTGCAACAAATTAACTCTTACTGTTTGTATGGGTTTAGACTTAGCTGGCTGATGGTTTCCTCCGCAAAACAAATGGAGGAGGGGGCCAATAGCAGAGAGGGGTTAAAAGCCCTAGGGATGTAGGTATCCTGAAGTATCTTTCTCAATAGCTCCTGGAAAGTAATTTGCAATATTCTCTACCCTAAGAGTTCAAAAATCACAAATAATATCCATCCCATATTATGAGATTTACTTTAAAATCAGTAAGTTGGAAAAATACATGTTTTACTTGTTTGGGGCATTTAAGCCTTTAGTGCTCCACCATACGAGCCTGTGTTTGCAACCCAAATTATCAGACCTCCACTTTCTGTTGGAAAAAAAGATGAGATTTTAATATAATCACATCATTCAAGAATCTGGGGCTTTAAGAAAACATCCACTATTGCAGAACTAAGAATTAATTGGTTGGAGTTAGCAACACAGCACTAGTTTTTCTTCTGTACTGAAATCTATTCAGAGCCCAAATCTAAGCAGCACTGTGGAAATAATTGATAATAATTTTTTGGTTTGCTGGCTGAATCGAAAAATTGGCAAAAATTTTGTTTTAAGTAAAATGAAATATTTTATTTGAGCTGAAACGAAACATTCATTTTCAAAATTTTTCCACTTAAAAAAAATTCAGATACTTTATTTTAAAATGCCTTCATCTGTGTGTTTCTTCCCCAAGTCTGGTGAATAGTTCCAGTTGAGTATGACTTACAATTGTCAGAAAATAAAATATTCTACGAAAGAGCTCACAATGGCTGACCTGAGAGGTCCTAGTGTGACTAGGGTGACTGAGCCTTTGGAAGACTCAAGCCTTTTAAGTGGTAATTGCTGTTTAATAGTCTCAGAGGCCCAGGTATACAAAAATGCAGATGTCAGTCTCTTTAATTTTAATCTCTGAAACTTTGGTATCTGATACTTTTTGCCTTTTATCTGCCTGAGGAGAATAGGACTTCTTCTTACTGAAATGTTGGTAGAAGGTTGATCTGTTAACCAGTATGAAGTGATATGCAGTAATGCAACAAAGAAGGAAATAAATGGTGACTGAGGGACTAAGACAGCTTTCAGGAGGGCCTTGCAGCTTGTGTCCTGGGAAGTCCAACCACAACCTCCTGGACAATTATGTTTTTGTAGTGTCTTCTGTGTAGGACTGAACTTGGTCAGTTAGAGAAAAATGATGTACGGTACCTAGAGGAAGAGAGAAGAGGAAGGCTGTTTGAAGAATATAACCATGATGGGCAAAATCTGTAATTCAGGCATATAAAACCCCCATACCCATGAGAGAATGCACTGAAACTGCTGGAGGTATAACCAGAAGATTAAAAACTTTTGGCCCATTCTTGCTCCCACTGAAGTCAATCAGCTGGTGCAGTTCAGGTTAAGTTATGACATCTGCTTTTATTTTAACCTTAAACTGCCTCCAAAAGGACTCTCTCCGAAACGGCGTGGGGGATTTTTCCTTTTTTTTTTTTTTTCCTTCTTCCTTGGTACCCCTGCAAAAATACAGCACAAGTGTCTTTGGCATGATTCTTTGGCATGATTCTTTGACTTCTGACTACATTAGTATTTCCTTTCTCTTTTATATTTTAAATTTTTTTTCTTCATATATTTATTTTAATAACTAGAACAATCTATTTTTGCGGTTGGAAGAATGCAAAATTCAATTTATCTCACAGAACACCTAAAATTAATTCCCGCAGAAAGAGGGTGGTGGAAGATTTAGGTCCTGACTGTAAGCTTTTGACTGGAGTCATTTGTCATTTTGCTTCACGGATTGGAGCAATGAAGGTTTTATAGTGTGAGCCCTTAGAGTGACAGAGCTGTGTGTGATTTCGCACTGCTGTGTCAGGGTTTCCTTTTCCAGGCCTTCATAGGTTGCCTACACAAATTCATATCTGCTTGAAACTGGTGTAGAGTGGAGTTGGATTGGCCATTGTCCTACTGTCGTTTTTGATATTCAGTGTGAAATCAGCTCTTCTGTGCTGAGGATGAGCACAAGGCGTCTGGATCTCTTGTGGTCTGCCAGTGGTTGTATATGGATACAGCCATTGTGCACGTAGGAGGTTCATGTGAAATTCTCAGTGGTCTAACTTGGTTCTACAAGATGGTCACTGAGAAATTAGTGCTGCAGAAATCAGAGAAACTAGCGACCTGCAGGTGTGTTTGATGCTGGATTTTGATGTAGCCAGACTGTGAATACATTCTGAAATCTGAAGGTACTGTCTGGGATCACCCAGCTGAATAATCCTTTGAAGGGATTAGGTTGCTCATGGCCTCCTGCTGATCGGTTGCATTTTCAACTGGTGGGATCAGTTTGCTGTGGCAAAGGGATACTGGGGCAAAGAAACAACTGTAAAGGAGTCTGTGGAGTCTGACTTTAGTGATGAGGTGGAAACACAGGGCTGGACACATCTTCATGGTAGGTGCTACTAGAAATCCTCTTTGGCAGAAGCCTTGGAAGGACCAGGTTCCAAGGGCTAGCTGCCTATTTCAGCTGAAGCAGAACTTCCCTGAAATGGCTTTTCAATGGAAAATGAAACACAGAAAGCAGTGAAGGCTCTGATGCTTTGTGGCTGCTGAAGGAGTGGGGGGAGATGGGTGTGCAGGTTCCTGATCCTTCCAGTCGGTTTCCACAAGTCCCTGCTTGTCAACACCCCCTTTCCCAAGGTTATTTATCTTCCTGTCTGTTGCTGAGAGCTCTTGGATCCAAATGAACTAAATTAGTTCACACCTGCCATATAAACCAGTAATACTGTAGTAAGTGAGTGGGCTTCACTACTGAGAACTGTGCATTTCAGGTGGGATGCGAATCTGTGCTCTTCTCTGTCGGTGAAGGAGAAAGCAGGGTAGCAGGGCTGGGTCAGGCCTCCTCCTGCCATGCTTTACAGAGGTGGTGGGAGCTCCAGAGCGACTTCAGAGACACTCTTCTTCCTTGTCCCTTCACAACGTGAGCAGGGACGGCAGGGGAGGCAGAACTGCAGTCAAGTTTGCCTCGTAACATCCCACTAATGCATCTCCTTCCTCTAACAGTGACTGGACTGGCCCCCATCACACCACTGTAAAACCAAGTAGCATCCAAACCCTCTCACTTCAAGCCAGCGCAGTGAAGGGAATGGAGGAAGAGCTTGGAAGCAACAAGGAGACACTTGGGAAATGCTCCTTTACTAACACAGCCTCTGGCGTGTTGCAACTTTCAGTCTGCTTTGGGTGTTTGCTTATCAGGATGTGCGTGATGCCTTGGAGTGTCGAGGGGAGAGGAACATGCCATTTGATCTTGCCCGAAGTGGCTGCCAGTAGCCCTGGTCCCTCAGCCTTTCATTGTTGCCGCGTTATTAGTATTATGCCAGAGCTGCAGAAAGATCTTGGAAACATGCATTATAATCAATGCAAGGCAAAATTTGCACTTGGAGTGGTATAAATAGTGCATAAATATCCTTCTTGCTGTCTGCACTGAGGTGAGTACTGTCTCCAGAGCTTCCACTGTTTTTATTGCTTTTTTTTTTCCTTTCACAATACTGAAGTGACTGACTTTATCTTGGCACTTTCTCTGTCTTGCCAAAAAACCAAACTCAAAATAGCTTTCCAGGGTGCATTTCGGATGTTTTTTTCCATGCCACTGAGAGAAGAGATGGCTCTTTTAAAGAATGCAATTTATTTTACCCACTTTCATCCTGAGTTTATACATGGGCCATTAGCTGCCAGCTGAGTGGTAAACACATAAATGGTGGTGGTACTGCCTACATCTCAGATCCACTTTCTCCCCTCCAGAAGCTTTTCCCTTCTCCCTAGCTGTGGTTATGAGCTAGCAAAACCCACTTAACCCTTTTTCACCAGCAGAATTAACTTCCATTAATGTTATGACTGCTTCAGGCAAAAGAGCATTAGTCTGTTACACCTCCTCTGAGATGCCTCCTCTACGGTGTTGAACAGGTTGAATGACAAAGCAGTCATTTAAAGACCTGTTTGAAGATCATTTACTAAGAAAGGGAAGTTTTGTAGCTGAATTGTTGGGGAAGTGGAAAGTCTCAATCCAGCTCCCAGCTCTTTAGGAGTCTCTTGGCATGAGCCTGGAATATGCAATCTCTGGTTTTCCTGACCATCTTTTTGTAGCAACTTTTACCTCTGGAAAAGGGTATTGGTGAGCTATGCTGGGGCCATGGCAGTGGAAAATGTAGTCCTTTATCTCCTCGAGCTCTAACCTTTTGTATTTGAAATGGGAGATAACACTACTCCCCTGTTGTGCATTTTCTGCCCTTTATTTAGAGTGGGAGACCTCATCTCAAACAGGAGCATAAAGTATAATACAGATATAAAATGTAAATGAATTTCAGTGTTTTATAATCTCTTGCCCATGTAATTTCAAGTTAACTAGTATTGGTGAAGTGACTACAATCTCATACTCCACCTTTGTAGGTCATGTTTATATGCAGGTCTTGCTGAACTTTTGCATAGTTATGAGATCTTGAGGGATAGCCAGAGCCCATTTTACTTAGTAATGGAGTAGGTTGTGAATAGGTCTGTTGTTGAAGCATTTATTGTTTTTCAACTTAAGTTATGGTTTCATATAAATAATATATGTAGCTAGTCAATGCTTGGGAAATGCATTCTTTTCCTTGTGAAATATTTATGGACGTCAGTGCCTACTAAGTACCCAGTCAATTTTGAGAATACAGCTCTAGTAAGAAGGCTTGGTTGCCTTTAAAGTCTTGGCCAGAGATTGGCAGGATGGGACAGACCTGTTAGCTGAAACATACTGGAAATTTGCCATTTTATCTATTGATTTCTCCCCCACCCCTTCCCCCTCTGTGTGTGGTCTGTCCGCCCCCTCGAGGTTTTGAAAATGTATTTTATGTTGGTGAAAGTTTCTGTACTGACAGCAAAGACAATGAAATCCTCTACATCACTAGAGAATGGGTGCAGTATGAACTGGTAAAAAAGATAATTCATATTGCAATTGAAATCTGTTGGGATTTTCACTTGTCAATCAAATAATCAAAATTATCTGAATATTTTCTATAACAAATTATAACCTCCAAAATGCTGTCACTATTCAAATGCGGTGCAATTTTGCCCAGTGTAGAATTCCCATATGTGCTTCAGAATTTCTCAAGTCTTCAGGGTGGAAATGAGAATTAATCCAGATATGGGTTTACTGGTAGGATGATCCAATGGGACATGCATACTGGGGGTCATCTGAGACCTCCTTTGACTTTTCTAGCCTGGTAAGAGGTGCTCCTATGTAAGGTCTGCTGTGATTTAAGACAAAGAAACGATATGCTCAGTCTTTAGCTCAGAAAATATTTCAGTCTTCAGATTCACTGTTGGAAATCACATCCTTTTTGTCACGGGGCTCTGTCCTGCTCTTTGACTGGATGACAAATCTTTGTAATGTACGAGACTTCAAAGAAGTTGACACCTGAATTTGTTTTTCAAGAAATCAGCATGCCAGTTCCTGATCTTGAAACAGGCACTCGGGGCTCAGAGGTGGGTGGGCAGTTTGAAGCATTAAGGTTTTATATAGGCAACCAGACAGGAACAGAGGTGGCTGAAAATCTTCTATGATGAAGTTCAGTCCGAAAAAAACCACCCTGAATTCAAGAATTTGCAAATCTGTTTGAACTAACTCAAGTCATCTTAATAATTTAAATAATAATATTTTTTTTTGTCCCGTTCTGACTCCTACAGGCTGCAAAGAGACAGCACTTGCACAGGCCAATGAAAAGCTGCCTTTGTAATGCTTACTGCAATTCCTGCTCTGGTGGCCTGTGAATGGATAATTTTCTTTTTGCTTCTTAATAAACAGCCCTCATGTATCTGTCTGCAACTCACACCATTAAAGCCTTACCTCAGCAGTCTAAAATGGTGTATTTTTTTTCCCTTACCTACATGTCAAATCATAAAAATCAGCTTTAGTAATAAATATTTCTATTTTATATGTATATTTTTATGCCTTTGTCCCAGTTGTATTTTCAAGGCTAAGGGCTTTAGCGTGAGATTCTTGCTGCATGGTTAACAAACAAATAGTGAAAAATAAGATATGCTGATGTGGAGATTATTATACATAAATCATTGAAAAACGCTCTTTTTTAGAGAAGGGAATCACAAAAGGAGTCATTGACCTGAATAAAAGAAGCTCAGCTGTACTCCAGAGAATTTGCCATTTTTGATACATGTTAGTGCTTGCTAACAATTGTAATTTATTAATCCTGTTCTCTCTTCTTTTCCTCTCTACTTGCACATTTGCTTTTTATTGTAAGCAAGAAATGTATTTATTTTCTAAGAGTGTAAATTGATCTTGTGGTCACTGATAACCACTAAAAGCTACTTGATAGTCAAAATAATCTCTCAAAAGACCCATAACCAAAGTAGGTAGAAAAGGCCTCCTCACTACATCATTCAATTTTAATATTTCTAAGAGAAAAAGCAGTATTTGCATCCTGAAACAGAGCCAAGGATATTCTGGCCTGATTTGCAGGTCATAACTCTCCTCATGGTCTGTTTGGAAACAGAAGCTCCCTGCCTAGTGCAAATTGATGTAGCTCTGCTGCTCCAAATGAAATACAGTTAGCTATGCTGATAGACTCCAGGATACAGAGCGGTGATAGGATTTTTCATAATCTCTGGAAAACCAGGATGTCTATTTTGCTATTTAAATGGGAGCTGAGCTTGGAAATTGTGCTCCTCATGCAGAGAGCAGAGTTTAGAGACCACAGGTAGATTACTATATGTTATCTTCTTTTTATTTACGTCTCAAGTATATCTGTTGTATAAAGGCTTTACTTGCTAAAGAGCTATCAGACCCCTGCTTCCATCCTTGGCATCACAAAGCTTCCATCTACGTTCAGTATTTGCCAAACGTATTCCTATCCATGTACAGACAAATGTACATGCCCACCTGCGCTAACAGATGTGATTGTCTTTTTCCTCATGTCGCTGTTTTCCAAATGAAGATGCAATAGTTCAGTATTTTATACCCTCAGCAACCAGAACTAAACTCTGCAAAGGAAGAGGCAAGAAATTAAAAATAGTCCAGGGTTAGGTAATCTTATCTCAGTAAATATCCAGTTCTAATTTGTAATCACCAGATGTCTGTCTGAAGCATGAGTAGTTTTCTCTCTCCCAATACTTCTTCCAGTTACCGGTAAAATTGTCCGCTTCACTTTGAATTGAGCTGTAGTCTCAGCACCATGTTGTGTTTTATTTAACAAATGTTGACTTTTTTTATAAGATCTGTTTTCTTCCTTTGTCAATGTACTCAGAATTTGTCTAAGGAATGGTTTTGTGCGTCTTCCCTGTGGTATGTTGTAAACTTACTGACAGAAGCAATCGAGTATTTAACCGATCATTAGTGCTTGAGTTCCCCCTTCAGCTGCAGCCATTCTATTTCTGAAGGTACACTGTGATGTGTCTGCTGTCTGTGCTCAGGTTTCAAATCTTACTCAGATTGAGTAGGTGCTGTGCATAGCTTAGCTCTTGTCAAGTCTGGAAATTATTATTTTTTCCCCAGTTATGTTGGTAAGATGAGGTGCTTGCTTGCTAGAACAACCCCCTTCAGTGTCTTTAAAAAATATTATTGGGGGAAAAAAGATATGAAATAAGCCACATGCAAAGAGAAATAACCAAGAAATATGTGGTATATTTGTGTCATACATTTCAGTAAATTCTTAATGGGGACACAAGAGTATCTGACTTTGTAGATAAATTTCTGTATTCTTAGCATTTATTGAATCAGCAATGTACCCATCCATTATGTAATACCAGCAGCTGGTCAGCCTTTCGTGTGATGTACAGTTTCCTTTTCTTCTTGTAGTAGTGATAGAATAATACTATTATTCTTCTGCACCTTTCAGCTAATGTTCCTTTAGATTGTCATCCAGCTACCAATTACTTTTATGTAAATACAGATCCTAATTTAGAAGAAGAATTAGCTTGGAGTAAAGCATTAGTTTATGCTGATAGGGATAGAAAAGAGCCTCTTTCCAAATGGAAACTGTTGGACAGATTAAAGGAACAATTGTCAGTATCACTCCTCCCATGTGCCTGAGCAGTTTTGGAAAGAGGGTTCTAATTATTAGCCTCAGCCAAAGAGAGAGATATAAAAGTCTGTATTTCACAATCCTTCTCTACATCATACGTACCTCTCTGGCTCTCTGAGAAAACCTGTCACCGCCTCCCTCAATACTAGGAGGTCACAGTATTCTTTAGCACATTTGCAGATTAGGCCTTCCTCCTTTTTCTGCCTTCTTTCACTTCTTTCTGAATTTATTTACTATCTCTGCTGGGGAAAATTTGACAAAACCAAAAATGGGGTGTTGGTGATTTGAAACCTTTCTTGATGACAGCTCCCTTATTTTCACTCACCTGATACATCCTGAATTGTTTTGCAATAATTAAGACCATAGTGAGGAACAGTCAGAAGCTGAAGGGAGTGGGAATGAGTTCTCCAGTAGCTACAGAGCTGTAGCAAAGAGGTCATCTGATCCGAGCTATGCAAGGATCTTGCACAATTCCTCCCAGTTTCTCTCTGAGACTAGGAACAGAAAAATAAGACGTTAAGAAACAGTAATGTACAGAAGGCAAAACAGCAGGCCACTGACCTTTCCAATGTGGTCTCCTGCCATGCTTCTCTAAATGATGTTTTTATTGTAAAGAATGCATCTTTTATTTTCTGTTAAACAAGCAAACAAACAAACAAAAAAACCCAGCAACACACTTTGCGGAATTGTCAAAGACTTTGGGGTCTGATTCACAGCCTATTGAGGTAATAGAAAATGCTTCTCATTATATGTATATTGGTCACTTTTTTAGAAATGGTTGCATTGGAAAACCTTAAGTTCGGCAGATTTTAATTGTCTAGTATCAGACCAAAGGCTCCTTTCTACAAAATGCTGAGTAAAGCTGGCTAGAAAGCCGAACATCTGTTCTAGGGAAAAACGTGGATGTTTTAGAATTTTTGTCTCATCAAAATAAAAATAAGACCTCTTGTTAAAGAGAGAGCAAGTGAACAGAGTAAAAGGTTCAGCTCTCAGTATGCCAAAGCCTCCTTCTGAGGGTATTCCTACAAGATGTAGGAGACCAGGGTTCATGTTTATGGTCTACAACACCTAGTATCAATCTGTTAAGCACAATTGCTCCTGTTGGATTGGTTCTGACTTCATAAAAATCCCATTCCTTGGGGCAGAGGAGAGATGACCCAGAGGTTGGGATATTTGCAATGACTGTGGGAAGACTATGTCAAATCCTTGCTCTGCTTTATTTGGAGCCAACTCAGTCTTTCCTCTATCACATGGTATAAATCCACATCACCAGGGAATGTGCTAACCGCTGGGCTGCTGGCTATGCTGGGATACTTTCCCAATCAAGTTTTGTCCATCAGTCTCAAGTTGGGCTGGAAGATTCTTCCCAGCAAGCATTTTGTTGAAACTGATGTGTTTCCCACAAAACATTTCAGTTCTGAGAGATCAGCATTTTCTGTCCCAAAAAAAGAAAAAAATCTTGTTGGAAAATTCCTGACTAGCACTAGCGCTGGGCACTGATGAGGACAATTGACTGCTTGTGTCCTTCCAATGTTCATGTCTTTTTATTTCAAAACAGTGAGAGAGCTGCTCTTCTGGGCAGGAAATTGCAAAAAAGCCAAGGCTGCATTTAAATAGTGCATTCAACTGTAACTTGCACTGAGTGCAATTTTGAAATAATCTTTATACAGAAGATGTTGTCTCAACTACCTATTGAACACATTGAACCTCCCATGTGCCTAATCTTCCAGCTTTGCACAAAACATAAAATTTATCGCTTAAATACCAGAGCCAATACCATAAGAAAGAGACCTGGGAAAAGAAACTTTAGTACTACAACACACAAGTCCATCCCAAGGGGACTTTCACTGTCAGATGAAGACTAACTGGGAATGTGTATGTTGAGAAAGGAGGGGAAGAAGAGATAAGGGGGTCAGAGAGGTCTGAACATTTCTTGCATGAGTTTGTCCCTAGCAGAAAGACAAAGAATGCTAAACAAAGATTTTATTGGCATTAGAAATGTGACAACTATAGGCAGCATGTACGTGGGCAGCTTTCCTAGTCAGCAGATTACTGTCTGTATTCCTGCCTCTGCTGTTGGTTTATTGCAGGGTTCTCAAACAAATAACTTTCCCCTTTCTGCTCCTGTTTCCCTAGCTGTAAAGTGGTGTCAATGACATTTGTTGCCTTTGTAAAGCACTTTGAGATCTGTGGGCAAAAGGGATGTGTTGGGGTCGTTATTAGTTCAGAAAGGGAAAAGACTGTAAAACTGAAGTTTGAAGTCATCCTTGTCTTCCCATTTCTCTTCCTTGTAGGGATTTATTTTTTTTTTTCTGTTGGGAAGAAACAGAATTGCAAACTAGTGAACTTAGAAATGGCCAACAGTCTTGACCTCTGAGCCAAGAAACAAACCTTCCTGTAGCTTAGTTGTAGCATGCAGATTATGTGCATTGAAGGCGCAAGTATTTGGAAAGTAATTTACAGGTGACAGATGGTGACAATTCTCTGGGTGTCCCATTGCAAAATGTGTTGAGCTAAATGAAAGCTGGGTCAGAGGCAAGCCAGTGATGCTGACCTGAGTAAGCATCTTTACCCAGCTGGAATTCAGATCAGTCAACAGCCCTGCGCCGGAATTGCCCTGTTGCTGGTCACACAATTTATCCTGGCATGAGGGCTGTCTTGAGCTACATCTCAACTCCATGTAGTTCAAAGCCCCAGGCTGGCCAACCATGGGCGCGTACTTACACTATTCCCTCCTTCAGGTTATTGTGGCTTGTGCTTTTTCACATGGCCATAACCATTAACTATGCCAGCATGCAGTGACTGTCCTCAGAAGCTTCTAGTATGCATAGACAGGGCAGGCACAAACAAGTAATGTGTTTTGCTCATGAATAAAACAAGACTGAAGCAAAGATAATGTGCATTAAATAGAAATCATATGATATTTGAAAAACCCCAACATTGCAATGTTGTTATTTTCTATACATGAATTGCCTGCATTTAGGTCACAATAAAAAAATGTTTTAATGTCTTTGAGCCCTTATTGCCTATTGCCATGGGCCTGACAAGCAGTCAATAATACAGCCAAAGCAGCTGTATTTAGAGACTTTGTTCTGCCATTTGATTCCTGAGCAGATTTTTCATGACCAAGATAGAGAATGGAACAACTGACTATTCAAGAAAGCTTGTTATAGAATGAGATACCATACTGCAGTCCCACAGCTTATTGCCCACATGGAAACCCAGCTGAGAAATCCAGCATTGCTTTATCAGCAAAGTTACAAATATTTACTGAGGAACAGAAGTCAAATGGGACAACTGTCTAATCCAAACTATGTATGCTTATAACTGCCCTGAGCATGAAAACAACTGGTTTTTCTCAATTTTTCTTGCTATATGGGTGGTCTCTAGTGTTATCCATAAATAATCTTTTTTTTTTTTTTTTTTTTACTTTGTGCAGGATAAAGAGGATAATAACCGTACCAGCTTCACCAGTCCATGGAGAGAACAGCTGAAGAGAGCATGTGAAATCGCTATGATGAATAGCAGAAGAGGGGAAGGCTTCCTGCAGTAGGAGAGAGCTAAGCAGCACTTCAGACCAGGAGGCAAACTGAGAAAAAGCTTTTTTGGATGTAACCAGGTAGGTTGCTAGGTTTGTATTAGGAGTGGTGTATGGTATTATATAACAGAAAGTCAACAGGTTCTCCATGCAAAAGTAAACCAAAGAAAAATAAATGCAGTAAAATTCGTGTTTCAAACCTTATCTAAATTAAGGAAGGCAAACTGAAGTGCTATTCCAAAGAAAGAGCTTGAACTCAATCAAAGAAAAGAGATTCTAGAAAAGTAATCTGTAGCTAAACATGGGCAAAGCAATGAGGAGTTTACCTTGAAAAATCAATTGCAATTGCTGGAGTAGTTTCCTTCTAGGTATATCACGGTATCTAAGATTCCAACCAGTATTATAGTTTGCTATGCTAGGCACTGTCTGGTATGCCGGCATTGATTGCTGCCACCATTCCCATATTCAGTATACCCAAAGACTCATGAAAAAAACAGGCCAAAAGAGGTCAGTCTTCTGACCATCATGCACCAGACTAGTGCTGCAGATCTGATACACAGCAGTGTTTCCTAAGTTCCTAGTAGCTCTGAATCTTTTCTCCTTCTAGAGACAGCATAAGGATAGCTTCATTAGGATCACGGGAACTAGGCTACTATGAAACTGTCTCAAGAGAGAAGAGAACCTTCCTCCTTTTTAGAAGTGCTGAAAGAAAATATAGCGTATACCTTTCTATTAAAAACGTGTCTTGCCAAGGAGGAGCAAGGCTTGAAACCGGTACATTTCAAAGATATTAGCCCCACTGTGCTCATAGTTAACTGTTTCAGCTCAGTGTGCAGTCATGGGTAGCAATGGTGGTGGCAGAGTGCTTCTTGGGAGCCTGAAAAGCAGTGACCTAGAAGCCTCTATTCTAGAGGCAAGATCAAATTGTTCTGTCTGTCAAAGACACTGACCAAATTCATAAAGTATATGTAGGATAGATGCAAACCACATCTATAGCATCCCAGCCTCCCCACTGCCTTTAGTAGCTGGTAAAGAATTGAGATAGCTCAAACCAAAGAGGTATAAGTTGATTGACCCCTTAAGCTCCAGATACCTTTGAAAAGGCTGAGAGGGTTGGGGTTGTTCAGCCTGCAGAAAAGAAGACACTGGGGAGACCTTATAACAGCCTTCTAGTATCTGAAGGGGGCCTGCAAGAAGGCTGGAGAGGGACTTTTTACAAGGGCATGTAGTGATAGGATGAGGGGAAATGGCTTCAAACTGGAAGAGAGGACATTTAGATTAGATATTAGAAAAAAAGGTTTCACTCTGAGGGTGGTGATGCACTGGAACAAATTGCCCAGGGAAGTTGTGGCGGCCCCATCCCTGGAAGTGTTCAAGGCCAGGTTGGATGGGGCTTTGAGCAACCTGGTCTAGTGGAAGGTGTCCCTGCCCAGGGCAGGGAGTTGTCACTAGATGACCTTTAAGGTCCCTTCCAACCTAAACCATTCTATGATTTTATGATTCTATTGGTAGGAGGACTTGCTAAGCTTTAATCTGACTCTGGCCAGTCAACACACTTATCTTGTGAAGGCCTCAGGCTGTTTTGACTATTTGCTACGAGCTGCAATCCAAATGTAAAAGATCAGCAAATGCTGCCATGTGTTGAGATTTTTTTGCTGATCTATAGCTGTCACTGGTGCACGTTTATGCTGGTGGCCCTCTTCTCCATTTCACTAAAGACAGCTGTAGACGTCCTCTATCAACAAGCTGGCTTAAGCTCTGACATGATTGGCTTTGCCCATTTCTCTGTATGCATAGCAATCTCTTCCTTCTTCTCAAAGTCTTTTGGAAGCTCACATACATCATGGTGGGACACTGAATCCATTGCTGGCTTAGTGAGGAACAGATGCCAGGATAAATATAGTGACAGGAGAAATTCTGAAAAAAGTATTCTTCCGTAAGGGCCTTCCACCTAGCAGAGGTATTAGTAAAATGTAGGGGAGTCTTTCTTCAGGTTGTTCAAAAGCAATTGGTCTGATGTTGTTTAGGTCATTCTTGAACTGAGTTTTCCTCAGGCAATAAATGCAGGAAGTTTCTCTTCCACCAGAGTGTTGGTAGAGCTTGTGAACATGAGAGTGTGACCAGTCTTGGACTAGCATTTAGGTACATTGAATCCACAATGTTCGCTCCCTCTCTTAGGCGGGCCTAAAACTTTTGGGTAAGCATGTTACCAGAAGAGATATCTGTATACCATTCACCAAAAAAAAAAAAAAAAAAAGCATTTCAGAAGACACCTGATTTTCTTTTTAAGTAGTTCTTGAATTCCCAAGTGCCTAAATCACTTCTGAAAGTAAAATACTGACTCTTCAATCAGAAGCTTTTGAAAGTATTATCCTCTGTTTTTGAGGTGTGTTCCTCTTCAAGCACTTAAGTGACTTTTAAATGCACTGATCACCCATAGATTGCTCTGAAGTTACTGACAGTTGTGAGTAGTCAGCACCTCTGGAGAAGTTGAGAAGTTTAGTGCCTCAGTTCATCTGCCTTTATTTTAAAACTTTGGCCTCTGCCTTTATTGACTTTTGAGGCAGGTGAAGTTGATAAAGTGAATGAGCATAAAAAACTTAAGTGCAGCAGAAAATTAAAAAGCAGGGAAGATGATGAGAAGAGAGATTGTGGCCAAGATTAAAAGGTTGGGATGTTTTCCTTATGTCAAGACCTCCTTTTTATTGCCTTTTTTTCCCTTTATATGGAGTTGCACTGAAAAAGCTGCATCCTGACTCTCCCACATCCCTGTATTTTATCATGGTCAATGATGCACATCCTTGTAAAAAGCAGGTTAAATATTTTTGTGGTTAAATGTCTCCTGGCTTAGTGGAAGCAGAAGGCTCACATATAGGCCTGGTAGGAATGAGTCATTTTATAAGTTACAGTCTCTGCTGCTCCTCCTCGTCTGGATCAGTTCTCATCCTAAACCTAGTAAGGTCCTGTCACTGAAGTCACTTAAAACCTGGAATGGAGAATTTGTGCTATAGCATACTGCACTTGTATCCTGAAAGCAGCAGTTTTGAGCTGGGACTCTGTTCCCTGGCTGCAGTTCCTTATTCTCAGACTCCTCTGAGGCTTTGTGGTATGTTTTGTACTTAATTTTAGAGGTCTGGACAATTCTGCTGCTTGGATCTCCTAAGTTAAACAGGGTCAAACCTGGTAGGTTCTTGGATGGGGTGACCTCCAAGGAAAACACAGGTGTTAGCCTGCAGGAAGTGTGATGGTGATTCAGTAGGTGGCTCAGTTCCCTTAGAGTCAAGATTGAACTGTTAAGTCTCTCCAGGGCCAGAGAGTGCAGTACAGGCAGAGAGGACATCTTCCAAAGGTCAGGGCAGGATGGAAAACTAATGTCTATTTATTTTGTTTGCAAGGACATAAGGAAAAGCTCCTGCCCTAGAAATGAGGCACCTCTGATATGATTAAAGAAGCCAACAAAACTCTGCTTCTTTAAAACTGGGAAATGACCCCTTGGAAAGATCACACCTATGGTGTTCTAGGAGGTCCTAAAACACCATTCCTTAGTGTACAAGAGCCCAATTCTTTTATAGGCCTACTGCTCATGATGAATTAGCCCTGCCGTCTGTTTGAAGAACGTTCCTCCTTTACATGCCAAAGATACCAGCTTGATTACTGTGATGGGTCAGTATAGATTATGCACAGAACAGGTTCACAGGTGAAACCCATCCAAAACAGCCTGGAGAAGAGAAGGCTCCGGGGAGATCTTATTGTGGCTTTCCAGTACCTAAAGGGGCTACAGGAGAGCTGGGGAAGGACTTTTTACAAGGGCATGGAGTGATAGGACGAGGGGGAATGGCTTTAAGCTGGAAGAGGGCAGGTTTAGATTAAACATTAGGAAGAAGTTTTTCACTTTAAGGGTGGTGAGGCACTGGAACAGGTTGCCCAGAGAGGTTGTTGAGGCCCCGTCCCTGGAGGTGTCCAAGGCCAGGCTGGACGTGGCCTTGGGCAACCTGGGCTGGTGGGAGGTGTCCCTGCCTATGGCAGGGGGGTTGGAACTCGATGATCTTCAAGGTCCCTTCCAACCTAAACCGTTCTATGATTCTATGAAAATGTGCTGGCTGCTAACAGCGCCTCCATTTGTGCTCCTTCCTCCTTCAATAATAACAGTATGAGCTAAAACAGTCCTTATAATATTATGGGTCATAGGTAGCCCAAGCCTTCCGTGAATGGGCCTGTGGTTTCTGTTGGCACAGTGTGAAAGCCTCTTCAGGGCAGAGCCAAGAAAAGTTTCTCTGGAGAAAACTTGCATCAAGTCTCCTCCTCTATGGCCATGTAGTTGCATCCCCTGCCCACATGATCAATGCGTACAGTGCTGAAACTGAGAAAATGCAAGAGGCTTCAAAATGGATAGGACAACTTCTAACAACCTTCTTCACTCTGCTTATCTAGATGCTGTTCTTTGCAACAACCCTGGCAGGGTTTTTCATCCTGACCAAGATTAAAGCAATTACTCCATGTGCATGGATAATGATGTCCAAGTGTCTCTTACAACAGATCAAATTAAGTAGAAAAGTCCTTTGTAGACTTGATACAGTCTGTGGCTTGTCTCAGACTTTCGTATGGCAGGTTATCTTCGAATTAAGTTCTCATTCTTGTTTTATTAAGATCAGTTTGTAATTTAATCATTTTGGGTCAAACTTCCTTTTTGCTTAGCACTTTTCCTAATTTTCAGGGTAGTAGTGAATGAGAATTCTTCTTATAACATAAATCTTTCTGCCTCTTTGGATGCAGTCATGTATATTACAGCTGATGCAAAACTTCCGCTCTCCAAATGAGAAAGGATGCTGTGTTTCAGCCCACTAAAACTGGAGACTGATCTTACTGACACCAAATTTACTCATGTGAAATACTTTTCTCAAATTAGTGTGAATGACCATGCCTTGTTACAATAAAGTGCCTTAAGATAAAATCTATCTTTAGGATCGATTTTTGCTGATGAAGGGGGAACTTTTTCAGGACAATTATTGTTATTCCTCACTTGTATTGTTAATCTATTCATCATGAATTTATTGCATCTTTATTTGGGACAGTGCTGAATGCATGCTTAGTTATAAAGTATTGAGTCACTATTCATTACTGATTTATTGTAGAGGGAACAGAGTGAAACAGTGCTAAACATTTTTGAAAGTGAAGTCAAGTGAATGCAAAGCATAGCTTAATGTTAAGTGCCTGCTTAAATATTGTCCCAAAAGAAGGATGGATTTCTCATCCTTAAGCATTTTGCATTAAATCATAGGGGTTGAAATTCAGGATTTGTTTCATTGAATCAGTCAGCTCAGTATAAATGAGCTATTTTTTGATCAACCACTGATGCAGACATGCTTGTGGATGCTCTATCTCATCTGCTGCTTGTTTTGGTTAGTCCTGGAGTTCTTTATGTACATTTTCGCCAATTGCAGCTGGAATTGACACTTACTATGAGAGAGGAGAAGGGGGGAACAAGTGCAATTTCTAGATTTTTGTGGGTTTAGGCATCTTCATGACAGCTTTACTGAGCTTGCTCATATTATGCTCTTTCTGGCATTTCCTCCTTTTGAAGTCATTAAAACCAATTTCATATTTATAAATAAAATGTCCTAACGCATCTAATATTTGATGAGGCCTGGCTGCTGCCTGCTTTTCTTTTTAATGTTTACACCAGGTGCCTCTTGCTATCAAGAAACCAAGCAATGAATAAATTTAACAGATATTTCTTTTTATTAGCCCCCAAAGAGCTAGCAATGAAAAACAGTATCAGAAACATTTTACTGCTTTAGAAAATATAAGACTTCTTCACAAAGCCACTACACAGAATTACAGAACAGCAATAAAATCATCACTTGCATGCAGAAATAGATTGTTTACACAGGGATCTTGTATGAACTGTGCATTTATTAGTATTAACTTCTAATCATGCAAACACTTCCACACATGCATCTGAGTAGAGCTATTGAATTCAGTGGGACAACTATGCTGCCTAACATTAGGTACATACATTAAAGTTTGTAGGATTAGGGCTCCATTTGTGTATATCCCTAAGAGCTTTGCCTTCTCTCAGAAGGGGGGAGGAAAATTTATATTCCAGATCGGTGTAATTACTGTAGCACATACAGTATTGGCAAACTAGATTCTCTGAACGTCTGCAATGTTTCAAAGCAGTTTAAGATACAGGCTGAAGGCTGACAGTTTCTTATTCTGACTTATATTCTGCCCCCTGTGCTTTTGATTCTGCATTCAGAGCTGCCACATGAACATCAGCACTGCAATAAATATGCATTTATGTAGCACCTTTTTTTGAAGTTTTCTAAACACTTTACAGACAGCCCTTTATATTCACAGATCTCAAAGTATTTTAGAAATCTCTGTTAGTATTGTTATTTCTCTTTTATTGAGGGAGAAATGAGTGTGTTTCAAGGGAAGCAACTGATCCAGGAACCATTGCTTTCAAATTAGATAAATCAGAATTCTCCTATGGAAAATTTTCTCCAAAAGATCTCAAGTGTCTATGAGGGAAAATAGAAAGTTTTTATTTCCATGTTGCAGTTAGCTGATATAGGCAGGATTACACAAGGCTAATAACCCTCGTGTGTGATGATAGTCAGCCTAGAAAACTCCTGTCAAGCAGACACACAGTAATTATCTCCACTCTATGGCTAGGATATTGT
This sequence comes from Pluvialis apricaria, assembly GCA_017639485.1. Classification (NCBI taxonomy): domain Eukaryota; kingdom Metazoa; phylum Chordata; class Aves; order Charadriiformes; family Charadriidae; genus Pluvialis; species Pluvialis apricaria. The sequence continues at coordinate 8,534,347 of CM030024.1, forward strand.
GAAAAAAATCCAAGAATCCTGACTCCAGAGTTGTTTGTTGTAGACAGTAGATCATGAGGGTGTGGGGGTGTGGTAATTCTGCACTGAGTCCCTCCCACAGGTCAGTTTTACACGGGGCTTTGAGGGAGACTGAAATTACATCCTGGAGTCTATTTTTTGTGTATGGTTTATCTGGCTTGCAGTTGAATTGTCCCCAAGATGTACAGATAATACAGCTGACTATGTGCCCATGCAGCCCTGCACTTCAAATATACCCAAAAACTGGAGCAATGGGCAGTGGAGAACAAACACGTCCACACAGATCTGCAGAAACCAGGCCGATCTGATGCAGCCAGAGTTAGCATATCCTTTTGGTACTGATGCACTACTCTCAGGTGTGTCTGTGCCATGGTCTCTTGCACAGCCCATAGGATCCATAATGTTTCATTGAGGAGTCACAATTCCTGGATAATGGAGTGTACGGGGTCATCCCTTTGTATTGATCCAATTCCTGAAACAGCTAGTCGAGTTAAAAAGATAGTCTCTTCTCTCTCCCAGCTATATAGAAGTTCCTTAATTAGAGAGCACTATAGACCTACAGAAATGTTCTCTGCCAGCACACTATTTCCCATAATGTTGTTATGGGAAATATCTTACAAGTGGCAATCAATTCTTCTTTGAAGTCATTAACAACCAAAAATGAACGCAGGAATTGGTGTGAGAGGGCTGGAAACATGAGAAGATTTAAAGCGTATCTCTTACATGTGCTCCAGCAGAGAGAAGGGAAGAGATCCAATTGCTTTCTTACCCTTGGAATTTCTCTGTTGGTTTTAATAGTGTGATGCCCTAATGACAAAGTCCACATACACTCTGGGGTATGTTCTCAACTTAATCCATGGGGATACATGTCTGTAATACTCATTAATGTCAAGGAGCGTTAGGACGAACATAAATCTTTGCTCACTAAGATGTGAATCTAGACCCTGATGTACACCATACAACATCAACCGCTGACTGAAGAAAAAGAGGAATTCCAGCACCTAGAAAGTCTACTTGAGAGTTCCTAGACTAAACAATCGATCCAGCCAAAAAAATCAGGGATGAAATTTCTACTCCACACTTTGGTTCAAAAACACCAGCTGTGATAGAGAAAGATGCATACCCAATGGGCAGTCTCTGGCTCACACAGGAAGTCCATAAAATCCCTAGGAATCCCCAGTCGGCTAGACAATCTCTCTAGTTCCACCAAAACCCTTGAAAAATAGATAAGTAATGCATTTCTCAGTAAATCTTCAGTGCCATACAGCTAGGGAAAACATCACACTATGCATATACATAAAGAGAAATTTTGATGCCAAGAAGTTGGAACTACTCTATAACAGACTTCTGATTTGTGATTTCTTTGGCACTGAGCCTAACAAAAAATCACTGTGATTTCCAACTAAAAATATTTTTGGAACCACCAGACTTGCTCCCATGTGTATGTTAAATGAAATGAATGTTCAAAACCCATAATAAAACCCCAGAGGGAAGACTCCAATCAGAATATTAACATTAATCTTAGGAAGTCAGTAGGAACCATTCGAGCTATAATAATAAATTGCAATAAAGAAGGAATATAAGGGCTTTTTTTCTGTCTGTCCAGTAAGCAGGTGTTACTGTGAACACTCTAATCTACGCAGCACAGAAGTGAAGTGGTTGCCCTTAAATTTTCCAGTTGCGTAAAATAAATAAATGACATTACCATAATATGTACAACAATCCCTCTTATACTAGCTTAAGTGTAGTTTAGGGAATAGTGCAGATACTGAGATAACGTAATGCAGCTATCCCAGACAAGGCTGGAAAGTTTTCAAAAGCAATTCTTCTATCAACAGCTTCAGAGTCAAAAGCAGGAGTCTGAGTTCACTCCAGATTTATGTCAAGAGCTGTTGCCGCGCCACTTGCTTGCGACTGGGTCCTTGGTCATTCAGCCTGGGAAGTCAAAGATGTCAGGACACGATGCTGTCACGTTGCTCCCATAGTAGAGCAAGTGGCTGAGCTGCACTGTTCTGACCTGCCACCTATACCGAACTTTGCCTTTGCTTTTATTGGGATCCAGACTGAAGTGCCTAAATTTAGGTAACTAAAATGGTAGCAAAGTACCTTATCAATGGTGGCTTAATTTTCAAAACTAATGATCATTTTCAAAAATAACTTCCTTTGACTAGCAGCAGTTAATCAGGACTGCTCAGCGCTGTCATCTAGGTAATGTGGGTATATATGTTCAGTCTTAAACCTTTGAGTTTAAATGCTTTGATCACAGTCTCTAACAGTGAAATAAAACTGGTTCTTTCTGTACAATATTTGCGTGTAAAATTTAGCAAGAAGAATGATCAGGATGTGAATCAAATCATACCAAACCTGCCCTTTTACTTTGGCTGGATTTTTTTTAAGTTTGGTGTTTTGAAATTTAAGTGGTGACAGAAAAAGTTTCTCATTATCATTAGAAAGGTAGACTCTACCATGACTAGCACACGATTCTACTGGCAATGTCATAGTTTTCTCACAAATAGGTGGGAAATAAGGTGTACAGGTATTTCTTAATTCAATAAAAGTTCGCTTTCCAGTTCAGGCACTGACTCCCAATGGTGAACATATTTCTGTTGTCACGGAGAAGTCATTTTTCACACTTGGGTATTTTGTGGTGTTCACTGTATTTCTGATGCAACTCAGATTCCGGGAAGTCTGAGAAGTCCCGCAGCAAAGCCTGCTCTGCAGAGATCTGTAGCTCAGCGACAACAATACGGAGTTGGAAGCTTCCTGTTGAACAGTATCATTGAATCTTTCGGGATTCACTCAGAGCTTGTTAGGAAACAGAGAGGTTATATCGCAAATCCTGAAATGCAAAGCTTCAAGACACCTCAAGGAAATTTTTTTTTCACATGGACAATGCAATTCACAAAGAACTGTCTAAACATGTAGTGGCTTTAGTGTGTCTAATGTGTCCCTGTTATGAGTTTTCTGTGTGCAGCCTCACAGAATAGCAAAATTGTCCTTCCAGGTATGAACAGTGCTCTATTAATAGTCTATTAAGTACCAGGAGCGAATGAAAGATACTTCAGATGACTCTTGAAAAATGAATCAGTATCTGCTCTGAAACTGGACCCCAAGTATGGAAACATAAAATAGGATGTGGCTGTGAGAGATTATTTTGGGGCCATATGGTTTCTTACTCTGTTCCACCCTCCTTTTCAGGAAGCAAACATGTCCCAGCACCCTGTATTCATCTGAGATTAATACGGGCATGTTTTGTGAGAACGCTTTGTTGGGCTACTAGGAATTTTGTTCTCTCATAACAGACAACTGCTCTGGTAATGTCTCCTGACCTGTCTTTGTGGAAAACACTTATGCAGGGAGGAGCTCTTATATACCGATTCTTGTCTTCATCCTACAAATAAGTTGCTGGTTTTTCTCTTCACACCACTCTGCTTCTCTCTCTCATCTACCTGATTTGACACATCTCTCCTGCTGACTGCTGGTAGGGCAAGCCTGTGATCTGTTCCAAGCAAACACATGTGCACAGTTTCCACCATTGTGTGGTCTCATGTTATGAACTTACCTGTGGGTGTTTACTTTGGTGGCATGACCTGGTATTTTGTAGCGCTGTATCTTTTTTTCTCCTTCCTTGATATTTTTTTTCCCCTCAGCCACGATAACTCTTCGTCAGAAGCTGCTGCATTTCTGCTTTGATCATATAGAATGTACCGTATAGCCTCGGGTAACACAGTGCTGCTTAATACAGATGAAATAGCTACAAACCCTCTTAGAAGTAGGGTTTAAAAAGGGATACCAGTGAAATCAGATCCCTCTAGCTGGACAGCAGTCTGATAGGAGAACAAGGGCTGTTGTGGTATTTGGCAGCCAGACAGTCTTTATTGTTATTAGATGAAACAAAGCTTGTGATCTTTAGTCCTTGACCTTAACTGCAGCAGCACACTCTTAATCAGACCTTAATTTAACACCTAACATGGTCACAAAAAGGATCGGACATGGGCTGCTGGTTTAATTACATATAGCTGATATCATCCAAACCAATTTAACCTCATTGCTGTGTGTTGGGCACTGGATGGGAATCGCCCTTTAGACGGAACAAAACAGTTTCCAACAGAAAAAAAACAGCAATATACCATTCAAAGTTTTGTGCATTCACTTAAAAAAAAAAAGAAATAACTACTCTTTTGGATGCTTTGCAATGATATTACAACCTTGTCAGGAAGAACTGGAATCAGCGTGATTTGCTGAATCTGTTTGCCCTTTATGCTTTCACTCTGGCGTTTTAAGTATTTCTCATATTTAAATATTAAGCACCTTGATGATGGGATTCTCCCATGCACACTCATTGAGTCTGTTGCTGTGTTGTAGCCACTGATGACTGAACTACGTAACTGGGTAAAAAGTAATATTTATGTGTTTCATGATAAGATTTTCACATTTTGCTACTGCTTACTTTGTGCTCAGTTCTTCACAAACTGACACAATATTTATTTTTGACATAAATATTAACAGTCGTATTTTTACATGTTTTGACACAAAACTTGGTCTCTTTCTGAATTAGTCTGGAAATCTGAAAATATCCAATATCTTTCTTCAGAAACAGGATTGTTGTGATTAATCAAATTTCACTCAAATAATTTTTTTTTTTTTTTTTTTCACAAAAACACCATCAGCAAACCAAATCCATAGTGTGTCGCTTCTACAGATGAACTCTGATTGCTCTAACTGAAGTGGTTTGAGGCGTTACCGTTGCGTTACCATTGCGTTGGCTGTCCTACCTGTCTGCAAGAGGTTATATGCCTCGCAGCGGGGATGGCAAACAGGACACGTGCCAGCACATTAGCCATTCATGTTCACAGTATGGCATATTAGCCTGCATTACTGATGAAGGTGGATTTACACTGCGAGACTGGGCAGCAACATGCAGGCACTGGGATATACACCTTGTACAATCACTGTGCGCATGTAAAGGTGAGTGTGGATTACCTACCACTCTCAGTAGGAAGCTTCTTACTTCTGCTCTGCACAGACGTAAATGACTTCACAAGCTGTATCAATCACGCCCAAAGATTTTAGGTTGAAACAAATTTAAAAGCAAAATGGATCCAAAACCTCCATGTGAAGCTCTGAATAAAATCTGTATTTTCTTCTGTTGCAGATGAAAGACAGACCCTGCCCATGTAAATGCGTTTGCAATTTAAAGGCCAGATCACTGAAAATCTTCTTGGGTGCTTTCAGTGCAGAGGCCGTTTGAATGTGAATTTAAACTGAACTAGTTAGTGTGCATTGTTTCCCAAAGTGCAAGTTTTGGAAGTGGAGTAGGCTATTGTATGTTTAGTTCTCGTTTTGAGCTTCTTCTACGTGATGACTGCTGTGTATTTATGTTCTGGTTTACTTTGCACAAACTTTCCATTGTAGACCCCTTACACTGACTGAGCTTTGGCTGAGACAAAAGAATGACTTGTAGTGGTAGAGCTGTGGCGGTGCAAGGTTTAATCTCTAGCTGACGCTATACTTATACAAAATCAATTTGAACAGCAGGTTGTCACTGGAAATGGAAAGAGAATCTCTATGACAGGCTTATGTGCTTTTTTAGTATTTCAGTTTATCTTGTGCAGTTCTTTTGTATAGGTAATTCTTTCTGTTGGAGGATCTGTTGAAATTTTTCCAGGCCTGGCTCGAGGATTGGTGTTGTTTTAAAACCTGAATAAACAGTTATACGCCTTGGTAGTTTCAGATCCAGTGGCCAGAACAAATGACATTTTGCATGAATTCTTCCAAATGAATTGCTCTGTGACCACTGTAGACTTTTGAGTTTTTGAATCATGATAGTAGAATACTGTTAAGGCTTTTCTTGAAGAGCTCTGAAATACCCTTCTTTCACTACCCCTGCTTGTTTCCAAAGTTAATTCAGTTAGCTCAAAGCCCAGTATGATTTCACATACTCCTGTGAGTTATGTTTTGACTTGGGGTTTGGACTTTTTTGTGATTGAGTGTTTTTACATGGCTCTTTGTGACCTCATGCTAGGGCAATCACTGTGTTGATTTGAAGGAATGTGGATGGGTCTGCAGAAATGTCAGGGTCTCCCATTAAGATGTTTCTTTCACCTCAGCAGGAGTACTCAGCATTACTGTGAGTGTTGTTACTGAGATGCCCTGTAGGAAGTAATACAGCACTAGAGCACAATTGCTCTGATGTATTCTAGTAACATGGTGTTAATGTGCCATTGCTTCTCTGTATTTCAGCACCAAGGCATCGCTTCTTTGGGTTACAATAACACCAGCAAGTGGACTTCTGCTTTAAGAAAACAGAGTAAGTCAGTCTATGCAGTAGTGTTATGCAGTGGGATAGTGGGATGCAATCAGCACTTTTCACATTGTGTCTGAGTGCAAGACGCTCTCAAAAGGCTTCTGAGTCCTGCAAAGCCTTTTTCATATGCTTACCTTTACACTCCATGGACTTGATCCAAGGTTCAGTGGAAGTCAGTGGCACACTGTGTCATTGCTTCTGGATAGCTTTGGATCAAGCTGGCTCAGTACTCCATTTCAAAGGGGCCACTCTTTCACAATGTCTAAACGTAAGCATTTACAGTACCAGAGGACAATGCACCTGGCAACTCATACAGTATGTTTTGACCAAAGTTTTCTATTTGTTATGCTGGCGTTTGTCTGTACCATCTAATGAGTATTTGCTCTACAAAGGCACTCAGTACCTAAAAGTGCAATTATATTTTTCAGAAAGCTCTTCTCTTAGAAGTTCTTGTTATGAGTAGGTATTTGTTATGCTGAGGATTGAACTCTCGCAAAGAAAGCAAAGTTTGAGCTTTCTTGATAAAGAAAAACAACACACCTTATTCATAGTTCTCCTGATTTTTTTGTGATTGTTATCAGGCCTAGTGTTCTTCTTAAGTCTAGAGTCCCTGAAGCTAGATGATTAGAGAATCTTAGTTTGTGTGAAACTCAAAATAGAAATTTTTGAGCTTTCATTATTGTAGAAAAAAGCTTGGAAATAAATGCATATGGAAAGCAAATACTAAATGCTAAAAAAAGGATCCCATAGTCATAAGCTAAATTATTGCAATATTGTGGCATAGAGAATAATTTAGTCCCAGGTTCTCACTGAAAATTGGTGCTTATTAAGCAAAATAATTTTTTAAAAAATTTTATTGCCTTAAGGATACTTAGTTGAACACAAAAACGTTTTTTATAAGATTCATTTTGATGTCACAAATATCACATTCTATATGAAAACATAATAGAATAAATTTACACCAAGAGTGAATTTTATACAAAATCAAACATCAGTTTTATTCAGAGGTACCCGTATATCCATGTGGATATATAGGTGTGAGTTTGTGTCTATGTCTTCTTATTTTAAGTTAATATTGGTATTTTCATGCCTGATTCATGATTTTTGAATGCCTGAGCTTGGCAGCACTGAATGTCTGCCTTAGTTGTGGGTACTAAGCTTTGAAATTCTAACCTAAATTTAAAATTTCTGCCATTAACAAAAATAATCCTCGACCAGACAAGCCACTTGCCAAATGCTGGGCTATAAATTACAGCCATTTCTTTTTATTACACTGTTATACACTAAAAAAATAAACCCCAAACACCTAAACCCACAAATCTAATTACACCAAAAGTGCTCTTCATCCAAAGCCGAGCTGCTGAGCTTAACCTCAGCTCCAAGTAGACTCTATGGTTTAGCTGCAAACTAAACTTTCGGAAAAACAGAAGCTGAAATAGTAACACGAGAGTAAGTCTGTATTAGCCCTTTAGGGAAATATCTGAATAAGCAATAAAATTAACGAAATACTATTTATAGCCATTGTGTCATAAATGTATTATTTATAAATAAAAGCAAAGCAAGTTAGCTGTGGTAAACCGACACAGCTCTACTCGCAGCTCTGCAGGGTCCTGCACCTGGGTCAGGGCAACCCCCGGTATCAGTACGGGCTGGGGGATGGAGAGATTGAGAACAGTCCTGACGAGAAGGACTTGAGAGTCCTGGTGGGTGAAAAGCTGGACATGAGCCGACAATGTGCGCTGGCAGTCCAGAAAGGCACTGGCATCCTGGGCTGCATCCCCAGCAGCGTGGCCAGCGGGGCGAGGGAGGGGATTCTGCCCCTCTGCTCTGCTCTGGGGAGACCCCCCTGCAGTGCTGCCTCCAGCTCGGGGGCCACCAACACAAGAAGGACATGGACCTGTTGGAGCGGGTCCAGAGGAGGCCACAAAAACGATCAGAGAGCTGGAGCACCTCTCCTGTGAGGACTGGTTCAGAGAGTTGGGGTTGTTCAGGCTGGAGAAGACAAAGCTCTGGGGAGGCCTTATTGCAGCATTTCAATACTTAAAGGGGGCTTATAAGATGGGGACAGACTTTTTAGCAGCGCAATAGGACAAGGGGTAACGGCTTTAAACTAAAAGAGGGTAGATTCATACTAGATATAAGGAAGAATTTTTTTACAGCGAGGGTGGCGAGACATTGGCCCAGGTTACCCAGAGAGATGGCAGATGCCCCATCCCTTGAAACATTCAAGGTCAGGTTGGATGGGGCTCTGAGGAACTTGATCTAGTTGAAGATGTCCCTGCTCATTGCAGGGGGATTGGACTAGATGACCTTTAAAGATCCCTTCTAACCTGGACTATTCTATGATTCTATGATTCTACTGAGCGTAAAGGTGATTTACACTAACAGTGGATCTGGCCCAACCTTTTCCAGTATGGCTGTCACTGCTGTGTTGGAGATAAATAGGAGGCAAAGACATGCCTGTAAATATTGCGCTGGTTCTCTCGCTTGCAGCCTGGAACATCCTCTCACCTCTGAGGCCTCAGGCTTGGTCAGCAATACCTGGGTGTGAGCATCATTACAACCAAAGCAGAATCAGACTAGCTAATGTTAGCAAAACCCTTCAAATTCTACACCTTCTCTGGAAAAATCTTCTTCTGTTTATCTATCACTCCAGACAGAAATTGTTCCTGGTACCTAACTTAAAATCTCCCATGCTGCAATTTGAGCCTATTACTTCTTATCTGTCATCAATAATCCCCATGGAATAAGAGATAACCATCTGTTCTCTATGTCACAGCATTGTTACTGAGTTTTCTCCTGATTTCTTTCGATTTTTTCTTGCTGGTTACGCTTCTAGACTTGCTCCCTTCAGGGACCTTACTCGGTAGAACTGCAGGTTGACTTCATAGCTCATAAAGCCACTCCCATTTATACCCTCCGAAATAGTCGTACACTACTTGGGTATCATTGGGTGCAAATAAGTATTATTGGCCAGGACCAGTGACTTGGACATACATTTATGAACATAGAAAGGAAATGTTCCTATTCACATCAGGAGCACCCACAAACCTCACAGTAGGGTTGTTCTATCAGATCCATGTCAGATTTTGAATAAAGCTGAACAGGACTTACTAATTGTTTCTACAGAACACCTCCTGATATCAAAACACCTTTTGACACTGTTGCAGACTTCTGAGAAGGCAGTTCATGATATCAAATGGTAGGTAGTCTCCAGGAACTTTAGAGATGATCTCCTGTATAAGCTCAGCCCGGCTAAAGACAAAAAACACTGTCAGAGTAGTAATCTGGAGCAGGTTTTCTAAAATTTTGAGTAGACAGTCAGTGTAAATATTTGAGGCCTTCTAGGCAATGTTGAACATTTCTGTTCAGAACTGCAACTGAAGACATGCTTTCACCAGAACAGCTGACACTGAGCGACACACACACGAGCTCTGCAAAAACCAAGGGCCAGCCACAAGACCTATGCATCATGTAAGACAATGAGTGCTTTGTCTTTATCACTGCTTGAGGACAGGGAGAAGGGAATTTGACTTTTGTAGCACAGGAAGATGAAGCTGTGATGACTTGCATGTGCTTTTGCATTTTCCTGTTAAACGGCCCTACATTTTTAAAAGTTTAGCCCAGGAAGTTACATAAAAAATCAATTGCTATTGAATTTATACTTAGTGTGTGAATCCTATTACAGAAGGCTTTTTAGACATGGTCATTTCAATGCATTTGCTTGTTTTGGTTCATAGCATTAGGCAGGAGTTGTGTCTTGTCTACTGGCTATTGACCTGGCATAGCCACAGGGTTAGTTTGCAAGACAGAAAAAAAAGGTGGAAGCATTAATTGTTCATTACGAAAAGAAAAAATTGTAACTAATCACGGCACAGTGCTGCTGCTAATGCATTTGAAACCTCCCTCTACCTCATCAAACCATATGGGGGTTTAAAATGTAAATACAATTTGTAATTGAGAGCAGCATTTTATTACTTGCTTTTAAGAGGCACAGGACGCCTGTAACCCTCAATATGAAATTTCCGTTGGCTAGAAATAAATTCAGCTCCATGTTTTGTTTTTATTCCCGCTGCGACACCCGCATGAGAAAGGTAACGGCTAGTCTGCAAGCTTTCACTCTCTCACTCAACACTGAGGGGAGAAGTGGCTGGGAGCTGTGGTTTTCAGTCACACTACTGGCTTCCTCACATTGCACACTGGAGGCAAAAGCAAACACGCTGCAGAATAAATCCTCAGAGATGCTGAGAGCTGCTGAGCTACCACAGCCTGGGCTGGAGTCGGCAAGAACTGCAGGCACTCAGCCCTTCGCTGAATTTTGCTCTCATTTTCAGTAGTATACTGCCTGAAAGCAGCTTTTACTGCTGATTGCAGTTATTTATTTATCAGCCTTGCAACAGCACCCAGAAATTGTGGTCATGGGCTCAGATGCCATCGTACTAGGTGCTGTACAATACAGAACAAGTAACAGCTCCTGCCACAGTCAACTGCAAATGTACATGTAAGACAAGTGACAAGAAAAATATACAGAAAAAGGAGTGTGGGGCATTTTTGCTTCTTCTGTGAGATGGGAGACATCACAAGTGTATATGTTTTATAGTTAGATCCTTTAGGGAACCAAATAAGCTGTATTTGACTTGAATAGTAACTCCTGGATCTAACTGTAACAGGATTCAACTTCAAACTGTCAGGATTTTAGCTGGTCTGGGAATGCAAAGTTCCTATATGGAGATGGAGGCCTTAGAGTGCCACCACCAAAGAGATTACTCATGAGTACCTCTGTCAGCGTGAAAATAATCCCCCTCACCCTTCTGGTCTTCCTTCTCTTCCTTTTCTGTCAGCTCTAGATCTGGGAAGCTGTGTGAAGAGACATCCTCATAAACAGCACAATAACTGCCCTGCAGTCCTTGCAGCACATCAGTAGGGAAAGAAGAGAAGGAAGTTACTCACATTTTGGCTGGAAGGACTAATGACCTCCACCTGCGCAGAAGTCAGGAATGTCTGGAAAATTAAAGAACAGTGAAGAGGCAGGGATTTAAAGAAACATAGAGAAAGACCTCTGGATTTTAAGGTAAACCATTACACCAGCTCATGTGCTGGTCACTCACCAGCAAAATGGACAGTTCAGGGCAAAGTGGACAGTCCCAGGAAAACTGTAGGGGAAGGCTTAAGAAACTGTCCAGCCATGGGTGTTCCTGGGCTGAAGAGTTCACAGCTCTGCTAGCATTATTGGAGGTTATTTTTCAAGAAGATAAATCCTGTCCCACAATTCTACTAAAAATAGAAAAACTAATGAAAATAAAACTGAAAGTGAAATAAGTGCTGCTTTGAGTGGACTAGATGGGAATATTTGCCTTCAGTGCCAATTTTCAGGCCTTGCTAGGTACCCAGTGCCTCACAAGGTTTAACTCATCATATACTTCTTCACTGAGGAATCAGGAAAGTATTAACTGTAAGACTTGAAATGAAGGCAACCGTGCCAGTGCCTGCCACTTTAGTGAACAGAAACACATTCTGCTACTTCAAGACTTCTCGTCTGAATTAATATGTAGGACATAATAATAACCATGCTGAGAGTGAAATTTTCCCTCTCTCATTAGAAACCACTTCTGTTCTTGTTGAGCTGTATCCTCCTACCTTCATCTGCTCTGTGTTCTATCCGACATTATTTACCATAATTGTATCCACCTTCCCTGTTGGATTTCTCAAAGGAATTGTGGCTAAGAGGCATAAAAGACATCTACACACTCGGTGGCTTTTTCCTCAAACAAATCAGGAAGTCAAGCATGGTTTACAATGAGAAAGAGCTACTTGAAGAGCTCTGGGGTGGTTTTTTTTAGCCTCTTAACATTGCAGGACACCTAGACATCCTATCTTATACATGAGAAACTTAAATTGTGCATTCTGTCAAGTAGATAAGTGAGTTGATTAAAAAGCCCTGAATATCCAAGAGTTCCTACTGAAATCTCAGGATACATAATACGTTCCTTGACCTGAAGGCTGGAGTAGGGTAACATACGAGTAATCTACCCATAGATTGTCTTCAGGGAGTGCTTAACTTCCAAGGTCTGTCAGCTTACTGGTAAGAAGCAGACAAACTGTCCAGGACTAAGCCTCAAGTGAGGAGTGATGACTGGATTTGCTAAAGTTACTTCTCTCTGCACCTCTATTAGTCTTGAATATTTGTGTGTTTCCTTATACAAAAAATTACAAATACTAAAGGCAAAATACATAATGACGTGCATCGGACGCCTCCTTGCACATTACCTGTTTTTGTGTCACACTGACAAATACCAAAATGCAAATGACCTCTCTTCACTATCCTACATTTATCTAAGTGAGTTTCTCCACAGTGCACAACTACAATGGCTAAATGACTGCAGAGGACTTGATCATATATAAACACATTAAACGATAAATGAAAATAGGATCTAAACAGACATTTACCTGCCTCACTGAAGTATGCACTCCGTAGGAAAAAGAGTCTCTGGCTTTATGAGGTTAATGAAAATTGGATTTCCTTCTGCCTGGCATATTTGAGAGAATCCATAGGCTAGAAGTTCACAGCAGAATCTTCCCTGAGGGACTTTCTTTCCTTCTGTGTTCTCTCTGACTGATACGTACATGTGATCTATGAGTTCTGAATGGCATCCTTATGTCTGAACCTGAACACTGAGAATTTCCTGGGTTATTATGCTTTTTTCCTTCTAATACAGCATGAGTTCAATGTCTGTCATTAGTGAGGGAGCATTACTCACTCCCCATAAGAAAATTAAAAGTAGAAAAAAAGTGACTATTCCTTACTTGCATCTTCTGAAGACATTGTTAAGTTTTTGGCTTGCTGTAGAAGGTCACGGTAAGTCTACCTCTGCAGTCGCTACTACTACCTATATGTGATTTGTTCCTGGAAGTTGGGCTGAAGGTTGGCTGGGAGCCACAGTTGTCAGTGATAAGTGTCCTTCAGTTTAGATTCTCAATGTTTTTCCCTTCCTCACCTCATTGCTCTGTACTTTTTCAGTGAGGTGGTGTGTGATGTCCACCCACAATTATGCTGAGCAGTATCACGGAAGTGTCTGACCCAAGATAGATAGTATGCTTAGTTTCGCCCCTTTGTAGGAACCTGGCCTGAGCCAACAGTGCGGCTGCCTGAGTTTCGGTGAGAGGGATGAGCCAACCGGAGTTCTCTCCTGCATTTTTCGTCATCAGGGAACAGCTTTCATGCCTGCAGAGGGTACAACAGTCTGTAGAGCAGCATCACCACATGCATAATCTGACCTGCAACTAACTAGCAAAGCTGGTACCATGAGCAGTTTGTTGTTCTTCCTTTCAGGAGAGATTTTTGGGTTCTAGAAGCCTTTATCTTGACTTCTACTGAAAGGTACAATGTGGGTCAATTTTGTTTCTTACACAAGTTCAACTCTCTGTGCTTCCAGAGCATTTCAGTTTTGTCTGTACTAATGGTTTGATATCTGACTTTGTGCTTTAGGGATTCTCTCTGTATGGTCAAGATGTTGGGTTCATGGCCCAGATTTCTTGGTTTATTTCTTGTTTCAATATATCATTAAACCAAAAAGTTCAAGTTAAAAGATATTTCCTTCGCAGACAAGGGAGGAAGACTAGTAACTCAAGGAGTGATTCAGCCCACCTGAGATGCAATTCTTACAATCTATTATTATTTTTCAAACCTTATGTCCTCTAACACATGACTTTTGGGATGTTGACTCATAATTTTGGGGTACTTGTATGGAGTATATTGGAATATGACAATATTTCTGAATGTGGCATTTGCATTTCCTCCTGTTTGAGTGACTGTATTGTGTATTTTCAAACTACCATGGGATTTTGTGTTGCATTTCTGAGTACATTGGGGTTGGCTCACATGCATACATAACTACTGCCTGTATTTTGAAGTGCCAGGAATGTAAAATCAGTTAGCTAGCTAACCGAGTCGAACAGCAGGTCGAGACATGTCACAACAGTATAATTCATCCAACAGAATGAGGATAGCTTGGGGGGTCCTAAGTTAAAAGAACTCGATTAGTTTCAGCTCAGAGTAAAGATTACCACAGACTGGCAAAGACAGGAGCACAGACATTCAGACATGGCATAGGCTCCCAGCTCTGCAAGGTTCTATCCGCAATCACCAAAATATTTAGGAACTAAGTCCCAAGTGAGTCAATCTGAGGATTCAAGTTGCTTAACCATTGTTGTGAATGTGTCACTTTTTGTTTGTTTTCAGAAGGTTGGTACAGGAGGTGCTCAGCTTGTCCCACGGGTGTTCACCGCCTGGCCAGGCTCTGATTTCCTGTGCTGGCAGGATGCACTGTCACCCACTGTGGGAGCTGAGCCTCCACTGTCAGCACACTCCACCCTCCTGCACGTTTCACTTGCAGCTCCTGGGCTACGGTGGAACCACAGTTTCCAGCATTATGGACAAGATGATATTCAAAGGTCTCTTCCAACCCAAACCATTCTATGATTCTATGAATGCTAGAAAGAAAAATTATATTGGGCCGGATTCTGTACTCAGCCGCATGAAGGTCAATTGCAGATAAACACACTTGTTCTAAGAGGTGACAATGGATTTATGCTATTGTTTGTGAGGTCAGAATATGGCACCTTGCTTATGTGCTCTGCTCCTTTTCATAATTTTAAGCCAAGTTTATGAGTGTAGGTTGTTTCTTTAGTACAAACAGGAGAATTTGTTACGATGCCGTGTGATCATTCTCCCATAATGATTTTTTAGGAAAGTTCCAAAGGATTGAATTAGGAACTTGTGACATTTACAAAGAGTTGTTAAATCCCATGTGTGTGTTTGTGTTTTTGTAACATGCAATGGAACATAAGTGGCTCCAAACCTCTGTATGTAGTGTAGTGAGCCGGAGTAGGGAAGTAATCATCCCCCTGTACTCGGCACTGGTGAGGCCTCACCTCGAGTACTGTGTTCAGTTTTGGGCCCCTCACTACAAGAAGGACATTGAGGTGCTGGAGCGTGTCCAGAGAAGGGCTACCAGGCTGGTGAGGGGTCTGGAGGACAAGCCTTATGAGGAACGACTGAGGGAGCTGGGGTTGTTTAGCCTGGAGAAGAGGAGGCTGAGGGGTGACCTTATCACCCTCTACAACTACCTGAAGGGAGGTTTTAGAGAGATGGGGGCTGACCTCTTCTCCTACGTGGCAAGTGATAGGACAAGAGGAAACGGGTTCAAGTTATGTCAGGGCAGGTTTAGATTGGATATTAGGAAGCATTTTTTCACTCAAAGGGTTATTAAACATTGGAATGGGCTGCCCAGAGAGGTGGTGGATTCACCATCCCTGGAGGTGTTTAAGAAAAGGGTAGATGAGGTGCTTAGGGACATGGTTTAGAAGTGGGTGTTTTTAAATCAGGGTAGGTTAACGGTTGGACTTGATGATCTTAATGGTCCCTTCCAACCTCACTTATTCTATGATTCTATGATTCTATGATTCTATGATTCTATGATGTGATCCAACATATTCTGGGATTCACCTGCAATTAAACTACAAATACTTGGCATGAATTTAGCCAATGGATCAATATTTAGATATTATTTTCTGTAAACAAAATGGGCTTTTGATATGCTGGAATTTTGACAGAGGAGGTAGAACCTGGTATTTCAGCACATCCTGATATAGCTAGATTTTAGGTGAAGAGTTCCAAGTGTTTATCTTGAAATTTTAGGAAGATCCATGCCATATGTATTCCAAACAGTTTCAGAAATTATGCATGTGCGTACAAACAGAAATGCATCAGATAAATTTAGAAAAGTAGATTTTAGCCTAACAGAAAAAGGCATAGTAAACCCCCATGAAGACCTGAATAAAAGACAGAAACGTTCAGGCAAAATTTCTGACAGGGAGAACTATTTGTCAAGTGTGGGCTGGTTCTTCCACTCTTTGAAAGTTTTAAGTGAATATAGCCTGTCCTTCTGTGAAGATACTTGGCCAAAATAATAGCAGATGTCTAAACCTCACCTGCTTTCCCAGAGCTCTTTAGCTTTTCTCCAGCCTCTCTCAATTCCTGACTTCTGCTTTGTTAAACCCTAACTTCTCAGCAGGGTATCTTGTTGCCAGAAAGAAGAGGCATTGTCAGCAGAAACTAATTACTTTCTCATCAAATCCTATCTTGCAGCAAAAATATTGTGATCTGTCCCACTGCTTCCAGTGCCTTCCAAATCATTCATGTACAGATGACACCTCTTGTGTGGCGTGCAGTCTAAGGTGAGTGTGGAGGACAAGCTAAACTGGCAGACATGACGAAGTGTGGAGCAGGGAGGACAAGTCCACTAACCAGGCTCGCTCAAAGTCAACGGGGTCTGAATTCTGTCACTGAGGATGCCATGCCTTGAGTTGGCTTGGCCAGCTGCTATCAGCATAAGATAACGATGATGATGATGATGATAATAACAACAACAATGCTTAAAAATATGTTGTAGCTCAACCAGAAGACATGGCCCTGATGCATAAACTGATATATAAAATGCAGCCCATGTTAGACAGGAGAAGAGGCTAGAGATGGTTCTTTGATTGTTTCATGTGTAAAACGCTAGTGAAGATTATGGTAGATTTCATTATAAACCATCAGTTCAATAATTCTGGTTGCTGTTGGGCCTTCTGTTTTGGTTCTGCTGGACGGAGAACAAGGCAGAGCTGTTGCGTAGGGATTCATAACATCACCAGAACATTCCCTATTCATTATGATTATTGTTTGAGGTTTTCACAAATAAGGCTTATGTCTGTTTTTTTCCACTGGGGAACTGGGCAGTATAAAGTAGCCAGGGAATGAAAAATAAAGAATTAATGCAAAAGAAGTCTGGGATTTTTCTGCCTTGCATTGTAGCCTTGCCTATGACAGACTTCCCATTGAGCCTGTAGTAAGATACAGTTTTGTGCTTCTGCTCTCTGTCTATGGAACACGGAAAGAGTAACAGTGTGTTTCAACCTTGTGGGTGTGTTGTGAAGACATATTCAGCCTTGGTTTTGAAATACACATATACTGCGGTAATTAGAACAATAGAAAAGCAAATAAAAACAGGAAGAAGAAAAGTACCTAACCCACAAAAGGATTTGGTTGATGTGCAGCAAATGAGATATGGGACCACAAACTGCGTGATGAAGTTAAGAGAAATATTGAACAGCTGCTTTGCTACACACTTCTACAAAATGAAATGACATCCTGCAGGAAAAATAGTACGGGCTCATTTACTACCCAAGAGGGCAGAGCTAAGGTTACAGGGACTATAAGACTGTTGTAATTTCCTTACTCCCAGGAGCTGCATTTTCCAACTTGATGGCTTTCCTAATGTAATTGCATTTTATGTGATGATTTTTTAGAGCCTGATTCTTGCTAGAGTAAATCAGGAGGAACCCTGGCAAAGCCAACGAAGTGATCTCAGTGCAAAAATGATGGCAGTCACAGCAGAATCAGGCACGCTTGGTCCATCACCACCTTCTCCAAATTCTGCAACAAATGCCCCATGCTGGAATAGCAAGTAGGTATCGGATGAAAACACAAAACAATGACAACAGTGCATTTTTCAGTAGCCACATCATTTTATGTCATTGATGTCAGGTTGAGTTATATTAGTCTGCTTTTCATTATGTTGTGTTATGCCTTTTGACATAATGCAATACACTGTAAGTAACATAAAGTGACCTCCAAGTATAAAAGAGAACACAGTTTTTGTCAGATTAGATAGCAGCTATGAGTTCTCAGAGAGGGAGAGGTAAGTAAGAGAAGGAGATTTGGATTCAGTGTCCTGAACAACAAATGCACAGAACTTAACAGTTACAGCAGCCCTGGCATTTTCCAAATAGGCGTATGTGTCTCCATTCAACAAAGAGAAGATTCTCAGTGGGATTTACACTGTTTAATTTATTTAAAATCCTGCATGGGTATCTATTATAGCTCTTTCTTTTCTGTACCTGAACTGTAGGAACTTGATAAGCAGTGAACATAAGACTAACTTTCCTTTGACTCACCTTGTTGCCAGGCTTCAAAATACAGTAGTCAGACCAAGCTTGGCCAATGGGCTTTCTAAGCAGCACTGTGTAACCTATCCTCTGTATCAAGAATTTGATCAGCTGCTAAGAAAACTACTGTAGGGAGAAAGGAAAAGGGAATCATCATGGCTCTGAAAAGAAGGGGACCTCCTCATTAATTTAAGGTGATTAAGGAAAAGTGGGTGGTTCAAGGGAAGTTGCTAATTTTCTCTGGAGGGCTTGAAATCTACCTCAACTTGGTAGTTCTTGCCGGTAGCAATGCTGGAGTAAGCTGGTGTTCTCACTTTAGGACCTACTTGAGAGGCACTTGGTCTATACTCCGTATTCACGGTTTCCACACCTGCCAGGACTTGCAACACAATGCTTCAGTTTGCTGCTTTGCTTTTAATTCCTATTTACTTTTGGATAAATCACTGGGCATATCTGTTCTTCACCTGTAGAATAAATTAACATCTGTGACTTAGAGGATATTAGGAGCATGTAGCAACGAGGGAACAGATGACATGGCCAGAGAACAGTAGTAGTTGGCAATTCCACAAGGTATGTTTTGCCAGAGTGCAGAGCGCCAGGATGGGGCTCACATGAGTCCTATTTTTAGACAAGGACTGGCCTTGTCTTTACCCTCAGCACCAAATTAGATATCAGACATAGAGATCAAGCCTGGTCAGTGTGTAGAAAGTGGAGTCCTTTGGTATGAAGGCTGGGATACATCTCTTCTAAAGGTCTGGGGATTGTCCCTACATATTAGCAGGATATGGAAGGTTTCAGTTCCCAAATATGATTAACTGTCATATGTCTTCTTTTGAAGGCATGCCACTCAAAGACGTGAAGGGAAATTATCTATGTACAGAAGAAGTGTAATATTGTTGTGTGAAGTTGGTCTCAAAACTCAGTCGGCAATAGCCGAGATACTTACAAAGGTACTTACACATTTCCTACACAACATATTCAGCATTAGAGGCTTTTTTCTCTCCCCACGGAATTAGGAGAAGAGGCCACATTCCATTTGGGATCCCATCTCACTACAAGAATTGTCACTAATTCCTGTCCTCTGCATCTTTTTAGATAGTGAATGATGTATGGATCAGAAACATTTTCATGATCAGTCTCGCAGACAGAAGTTGCAAAGGCACCGAATACATTTTATGTGGTCGTCCTGAGCAGTAATAGATGTGGAATCTCACTTAAAAAGGTGTTTTAAGGTTAAAATTTAATATTGCTAACAGGAGTAGGGTGTAGCATTTTGTGTGAAAAAGGTGCACGGATAAGCACGTAGAACAGCACATGATGTCAGAATCCAGTGTGTCACAAGCATTTTCTTTATCATTTCTCTGTCTATAAATGTAGTATAAATTAACAACTACTTAATTTCCAGGCATGCAAAATTCCTTTAAGGTGTGTATGAGATGCTGTCCTAGTTTATTAGGCTATTAAATATTAGACAATTAGCAGTTACTTCTGAAGTGTGCAATAAACCAGCTCTGTTCTCCATCCTGCAAAGAGATCTGTGCAATCAGACCCCTGTGACACTGACATCCATAGTGCTCTGCATGAGTGCAGAGATCTACCTTTAAGTATCATTTTGCAGCACCAGAGAGTCCAGAATTAAACACAAAACATTCCAGTAACTATAGTTAAGTTCATAAAGAAAGTTGTTACCCTCTACTTGACAAGCTCATAAAGAAAGCTGTTACCCTTGGTAGGACGTCAAACCTTGCTTATGGCCAGAGGGACACGGAGACTCAACACTAGAAAATCTCACTGAGAGTTGCAGCCAGGCTGGATCTCAGGAGACTTCCTATTATTATTTTCTTTACTAAATATACTAAAATATACTAATAAATCATTATGTTGTCTCCTTCACAGCACCGAGAGTTCAAATAAACCTGTCCCTGTGACAATCAGATTCTCTGAAGGAGTGTCCTGTTCTGTTGAGTCATGTGAGAGGAAAATACAAAGAAGTAGAAAGACAGATCAAAAAGGGGTAGCAGAAAGGGCCCTGGAGGCAGACTTAAGTTTGGTATTTAATATTTCAGGTAAAATATTCACTTAGCATCAATTATCTTGTTGGGTTCTTTTTTTTTTTTTTTTTCCAAATGAAATTGCCTTCTGAATCAGCCAGCTCTCTAATTACCAGATTGAATGATTGAAATTTTTAGGGCAATTAAATTCAAGCCTTTCTTTTTCAGTCCTTATGTTATTCCCCCCTTCTCTCCCTCCCCTCTGCAGTCTGGAGCCTTTCTATAATTTGGAGGCAGTTGCAGTAGCAAGCAGACCTTTAAAGCGAAGATGTATGTCTCCCTTAATTCCTCTGTGGATTTGTTTTATAGACTAAGCAGAGAGGGTTCTGGTCTCTCAGGACATGCGCATTACAAACACACAGTATTGTGTGGGTTTTATCCTAACATGTCATGTCATTTAAAAACAGCTTGGAAGAATTCATTTAATATAGAAATTCCGTGAAAAGACAAAGATCAATGTAGAAAATACATGCACTATTGGAAAATGCCTGCAGATCAAGCTGGAAAACTAAGGAGTAAATTGATGATAATAATGATGATTGATGATATACTAGATAAGAGAAAACAAAACTCCCAAAGAAACAGTACAAAGCATCTGTTAACAGAGCTGTTAGGACAAACTCATGAAATGGCTGGACGAAAAGAGAAGTATTCTTCCAAAAAAGGACACAAAATTCACAGGATGGGCCCAGTGAACTCAGTGACAAAGCTGCTGCTCATTTGGCTGTCTTGTTAGGATTAGAGCGCTGATCCTGCAAAATAAGTAGCCGTATTCTTAAATGTAAGTATGTGAGCTATTACCCCGATTTCAGTGGGACTATTCCTTTCTTAAAGTTAAATGGATGCTTAACAGCTTTGCCGAATCAGGACCTAACCCACTGACCATGATAAGTCTTTGTCACAATGAACCTTTGAAATTATGTAGGATTTTCCTCAAAACCCTTACTTTGAGTTTTTATATTACCAAACTCAACCTGGTGTACAAACCTGGTCTTCTATCCAGCAGGCAGTTGCAGGCAAACGGGCTGATGGATTTATTTTTATGCTGTGTTACACTAGGTATTGGTATAATGTCACTGAATTCAGAACGATGAACACTGGGCTAACTTCCAGCTTGTATCCACGACAATTTCGCTAAAGCCAGATGAATTGTATTATGCTTATTTATTACTTAATTATCCCTGTAGGTGTTCAAGGTACTTCACAACAGCTAAAACAGTCCTTGCCCTGAAGAGCATGCAGTCAAATCTAAGATTAGAGATGACAGCACTGCAAGCAGCTGGACCTGGAGAAAGAACAAGGTCCTTGTTCAACTAGATACTTAAATGTATGTCTGTCTCAAAGTTCGGTTGATTGGTTAAGCACTTGCATGACTCAAGGTTAGTGTGACTGGTGTTGACAAGCATTTCAGATGCTAGTGTTTGTTCCTGAAAAACCTATTGCTGCTGCTATTTTTAATGCACAGGTTATCCTGTAGAGATACTCTCACAGACACAGTTTAGACCTTTAGGAAATACAATTTCATGTCCGTGGAATTATGCCATTTTGTACTGGTTAATGTTTTGGCCCATTGTGATAATGCCAAACATGATTTTATGAATCGAATGGAATGTGTATGCACTAATGTCCATGAGCATTCACCAGGAGACACAGCCCTTGTGGTTCCTATGCTGCCTTCTGTTTTCTTCTGCTCTTAACACCTATTCATTACTAACATCTCTTTTTTCATGCTTTGAAGTCCATGACTCTCCATTGATTTGCAGTGGGTTGCAATCTGGCCCCCAGATTTCAGGAATGAGTGACAGATTCAGGAAAAACAGACCTGATCTGAGTCACTTTATTGCCACCTGCAGAGCGGTGCTTTTCCAGGATACCTCCCAGTTATAGATGCACCTATGCAGAATCACAGTCATTTTTCTGGAGCTGAGAATGCACGCACCAGGCTCTGGAACTACCAGACATCTCAGTGGCCTGGATTTATTGCTGGTTTCCTCTGCGTTTTCTCAAGGAGCATGTTTCTCTTTCTGCTTTTTCAGGATGCCATGTCCACTTAAAATCTTTTTAGTGCGTGCCCTGTATTCATTATTTAGAAGTGCATGGGAAAGCCCCTTCAGCTGTAGCTTATTGTGAGTGCTGTACAATTGTATCCCAACTGCCTACTCTACTTATCTACTGCATTATTTCTGTGAAAGCAAAAGCCGTGCATGGAACAGATGCTTGGAATGGTATTGGGATCCAATTACTGCACTTTTCCAACCTTACATCTATTGTCTAAACTTGGAGCAGGCATATTTTCATTCCTTGGTGACACTATATAAAGAGACAATTGGCATTGTGTTTGCTGGCTGACTAGTTGGCAGAGAAGGGGTGGAAGGAGCAGCAGCAGTATGGTAGGTTTTATTCTTTCCCATATCTGTCTGTTTATGTCTGTCTGTATTTCTTTCTGACCCTAGCAATTCAAACAGAGCAGTATTGATCACACTGGACCTTATGAAATCTCATACTTAGTATCGCATCCAGAATGAAGATATATCCCACAGAGTGAGCTGTGAACTTCCAAGGACTTTTCTGCATGTGTTTAACAAGTGAGTAAGGTAGGGAACATAGATGCACTTGCTGAAGGGAAAAGCTCGTGCATCTCTTTCCCAGACTAATACACTAGGGCAGCAGTGACTGGCATGGCTGGTGTTAATTAGCGCTAAGGTCTGCTATTGTGTGATGGGGAGTGAGGGAAATGGGTATCTCAGTAATTGTAATTGTGTTGCTCTTGAGACTGTGGGGAGAAGTAGGAAATACTGCAGAAATTTCTGTGTCTTGTCTTTGCCCTGCTCGCTGTTGGCTTTTAGCCCTGGGACTCCAACAGTCACCTCTGCACCAAAGGTTCACTTGATGTGATTCCAAGGAGCAAAGAAGAACTCCTGCCTAAGGAGCAGTGGGCAGATTGGGCTCTATCTTTGTCTTCTGCAAATTCAGAGGAATGACTACAACAATATAAAAAAAAAAGCTGGTGATCTTTTCTTCCTTTATTTTTCTCCTTTTTGCAGGTCCTTTTCAGGCTGTCTTAAAGTAGTGCTGCCCAGTGGCTCCCTGGGGCTGTCGAATATTTGATTCTGGAGAACACTGGAGAGGGAGTTGTATATGAAAAGCTTTCTCAAAGCTTAGTTCAAACCTGATCCCATTTAGGCAGGTGACGAATGTGCTCCAAGTGCTGTTCTGAGCAGGGTAAAACCACATTCAAAGTAATTTCTAAAATCGACGCACAAAACTAGGTTCCAGTTTCAGTCAGTGCAAGCCCAGTGTCAGTGGTTTCACACTGAGCGCGCAAGCCACTAATCATGTTCTTCACCACTGCTTTACAAGTGAGCAGTGCCTTGTGCTGATTATGCCTCTTCAGTTGTGGATTTACAGATTTCCCTTTAATCAGCTTCACTGAAGTCTAAGCCAGCCCTTTCGTGGGGTGGGGGGCAAGTGCTGGGTCTTAGGTTTTCCTCTTTCCCTCTTTTTTTAAATTTTATTTACCAGTTTACTTCTCTCCTATTTACTTCAATGACACACCACACTGCTTGCTGTTTGAAGATATTTCAGGACATTCTGTGGTGAAATTGCTTAAGTTAGGAGATGTGAAAATATAGTGAGAGACTGTTCTGTCTCCTCACTCCCAGTTCGACATACGATTCTCTGTGGTGGTTCTTTTCATTGTGCCTTTTGTTTTGGGAAAAAATCTTCTGAGGTACCTTACTATACAGGGACACATGAAACAGATTTAAAATGGAAAGAAAAAAAATAGCCTTAATGAAAGAAAGCTGAAGAATATCTTTACATAAGGAAGTGATCATTTTTTATTAATCAGAGGGAAATGTATATGTAATTATGCTAGATGAACTCTGTGGGGAGGTTTTTTTCTCTCTTTATGATGTCTTAAGGGATTTATAAATATTACAGAGGTTTTATAGCATCATAATATTTCAGATGTGCAGTAAAGCTACTTTCAAAGGATTAGTGCAGACAAAGCAGCATAGTAAAAAATAATTACAAGTCAGCCAGTGCTACTAGGCTCTGACATACGGGGCTGATGAGAGTGAGAGAGGCAGGGTTCAGGGAGATAATTTTTCTAACAAGAGCAGACCACACAAGTGCTGTGGAATGGAGTTCTGAGAACTGTCTGCAGCTCTCTGTTAATTCCAGGGAATTTCAGTGAAGTTGGGTCTGTGATGTCTCCCCGCATGCTCTGTGCTGATGGAGAGAAGGAAGGGAAGAGGAGAGGCGAAAGGAAGGAGGGGGAAGCCTTTTTCTTATTCCCAAAACATTCCTGTTGTTTATTCAGTTCGAGTGACACCTTGTAGCAAATTCTGTATGCTGAAGGGAACTGCATTCCCCAAAATAGATCGCATTCTGATCAAATGTGTTTTGCAGCCTGCTTAACTGTCTGGAATGTACCACCTGTACTGAAACAAGTACTGACCTCAGTGGAGCAAATATGATTTCACGAGCTGAAAATGTGGCCAGTTGTTTAACTGTTGAAGTGTTTGTCTATGTGTTCACACACGCATGTGTGCGTACACATGTGCGTGTCTGTGGGTATAGAGGACTGCCCATGTAGAGAGGGACCGTTCATCTGTTTACATGAAGGAGGAGAACATGTATATGCCAGAGAAGAAAATTTGTTGGGTGGGGAAAGCAGCTGGTGAATTTAGGGTCGCAGGGGTTGAGCAATCTGCAGTTGGAGAGGTTATCTGCTGTTCCCAGATAAGTTTTGGGAGATAGTACATTCTCTCTGTATATCTGTGCAAGAGAAAAAAAGGAGACTGTGATTGGGAAGGGATTTTATGTGGGGCAAAGTAGAATGCTTTAGTGTATGGGAGTGTGAAGCGGGGAGGATGCAGTCCAACAGATTTTTGTATCTAGCAGGGATCAAAGGTGTGTGTCTGTGTGGGTGTGTGGGAGGCTGCGACTACGTATAAAATGGAGTGAGGATGAGAAGGGAGGGATCTGTTTGTGAGTGAAGAGTAGGTAATAAAAAGATCTTCTGTTTCTCAGTTCTGATAACGTGGGTTTTTATTTGAATGATCTGAGGCTGTTGCCTGTTTGAAATGCAAATTGTGCCCTTAGAGCAGTTTATGTTGCTTATTCCTCTAGATTGTTCCCTCAAAGGCATGCACTCAGGTTGGCCTTATGCGGCTCACCTGCCATAAAAAGGACCTAAACCACGCTAAAAAAATGGTGGCTTGTCCATAGCTGGGATCTGGGGTGCGGATGCTGAGTAAATTATCTCAGCAGAGCAAACTTGTGAGACAATAATCAACAAAAATCCTGTCCAGTGCTGCAAAAATCCCTTGGATGGGCCTGAGATGCAACTTTTGATTCAGAAGCTGGATTCAATGATAACAAAAATTCAAAGACAGGAAATGTCAGCACTGAGATCCCGGAGTGGATGAAAAACAAGGAGAGAGTATGATGGATGAAAAAGTAATAGTAACTCAGAGTTAACTTCATACTGTGGATCACAGTAGGGGACAGAATCTGAGTGAGATGATGGATGATTCTGTCTTTTCTGTAGTCACGAACGTAGTTGCAGAGGAAGGAAGTATAAAATGTGAAACAGTGCAATTTAAAGCTGGTAGTGTCTTATGTCAGTTTGCCCTGGGCTGACTGAACACATAAGGGTACAAGACAACAGAATCAGGCTCTTAATAGTGTACACCTTTTTCTCTGAAGGACTCCCTCCCAGGTGACCTGCTTATCCGCTGGTGCCTTCTCTGGTAAAAAAATTAAAAGAAGACACAGTAAGTTGCTGTCTGGGGAAGCCTTTCTGCTCGTGTTTTAACTTTGGCTGTCAGGAATATCAAACTATGGCATCTTTACTTAGAGTGTTTTCAGAGTGTTTTAAGGCATGGTGGACCAAACAGGGAACTGACCTCCCCAAACCAAACCAAAAATGTGGCTCCTGGCAGTGCTGCCCATTTTTCCTGACTGCCCATGGAGACTTTCTTACTCTGCAGAAAATACTAAGTAGCGGTTGGTTACTTTGTACTTACTAAAGGGTAGAAGTGTGCACCTGAGCAGTCAGTGCAGAGTAGCGCCAGTTACGGAGCTGTGCCTTTGTTTATCTTGCAGCAACTTGTCTGTTTTGGGTTGTCTGCAAAATTCATTGAGGGCCTGAGACGGTAAAGTTCTGCAATTATCTAGTGTCACTTCCTTTGGATCTCTGGTGTCGTGAATCTGCCCTAGCACCAGCCTTTTGTGAATTTATCAGGGTAAACAACACCTCACATTCTGAAGTAAGAACCCAGTATTTTCAGCTCCTTCCTCCTATGCATGTAGAAATACAAATTGATTCCCTGCCCTCCCCTTTTTTTAGATCACCCTGAAATCAGAGATTTCTTCACTCTGATTCACTTGAACATACACCCCGCTCTGCAACATATAAAAACTGCATCCCATTCTTATATCCAGAGAAGCAAAGACAGCGCACGTTCATTGTTTCTGCCTGCCTGTGTCACTGCACTGTCCTTGTTCCCTCTGGCTCCCTGACGCCACCAGAGAGGAGAAATATAAAGAACCTAAGTGAGGGAAGCTCAACTCAAAGCAAATGCCTGGTTCAAAAGAGTTTTCGGTTTTCCTGGGACCAGATTTTGGTATGGCTCCATTTTTTCATTTAAAGCTTCTAAAACTAACTGGGGGGAAAAAAAAAAGACCCTTTAAAATCCAGGCTAATTGAGAGAGTGCTAACACTAGTAAGATGAATGTGAGTGATATGCGACAAGCCTGTGGTTTCTCTTCTAAAGTGAAGTGTTGTTTTCTTCACAATGGGATGATTAATACACTCAGGCAGGAATATTAATAGGCTTGTTCAGTTGTTGCAACATTCTTCCCATTGCTGTGCTATTGAGGCCTCGGAATCCGAGCCCAGGGGACTCTCAGGTCTTCAGTTTCTCATCTGGCACGTTTTGTATGTCAGTCTCAAAGCACATGTTGCAATGATATATCAGTTATCTTTGCAAAGTGCAGCTCGGCACACTGCATTTTACAAATGGGGAAATCAAGGCAGACAGAAGTGATGTGTCAGTCACCCACTTGCTCCTCTGCAGGTCACCTACTAAATCCTTGACCGTTTAGAAACATATGTTTGCTCAGTTCTGTGTTGCTCTTCAGAATCCAGATTCAATTCATTAAAAAATTCTGGAGTGTTTGGAGTTGTCAGAGAGCAGCACAGACCTATTTCTATTCTCATAGAGCTGCCTTTTAATTTGGCTTACCCACCAGAAAGACAAAGACAATGTACTGCATTCTGTTCCTGTTCCACTGACTTATCTCTCAGCTTTCCTCTTCATAGTGCCTGCCTACCTACCAGTCATGCAAAATCAAGGTGCAGTTTCTTTCTGTGATTATGGATTTCCTATCCTTTCAGAGCAGATAAATTATGTTCGCAATACTGCGTACACAAAAACCAAGAGACTGATAATCCAAGATGCTCTACGTTTGATGCCAAGAGAATTAGCTTGAAACTGGTGATGGAAAGCCATTCCCATCCAACAGCTGTTCATTGGCCCCTGTGACATGTATTGGTGGTCTCAGCCCCATTCCACAAGCGAGCAGATCATAAATAGGATCCACACCCAGAGCTTCAGCAGAAAAACTAAAGATAGATTGAGCGACATGGGCACTGATCTCCTTTATCATCCCTGGAGGTGACTAACATTGAACAAATATCGTGCTAGGATGAATTTCTCCTAGTACAGTGATTGTTCTCCGGATAACTAGTCTTCAGTTTTTTTTGCCTTGAATAGGACTTCACTAATGTAAAGAAACTTTTGGGTGATTTTTGTGTTGCTAGTCTGTTTCTAATAGATACTGAGCCACAGCTTTTGGGTTTATCTGATCCTTTCATACAGCTACAATCCTTGTTTAAAGCCTTAGAGCACAGAGAACCCATTAAACTGATGAGTGATAGAGGTATGGCCAGTGCTTGGCATTTAAAGTTAATAAAACCTGGAACTGGAGCCCACTGTGCTTCATTGTGGAAGCTTAAAAAGATGTAGATTATTTGCTAGCATGGAGAATATTTATCATGCTGAATATGGATGCTGTATTTGGTCACAGCAGAGCATGAGAATGAGAATGGTAAAGCGTGTTTTGTCTTCATAAAGACCAGCTACACGAGCACAGAAGAACCAGTTCTTCTACCCCATCCGAAAACGCTGAGGCCAGCCTTGCGCCCTGTGGTCAGTTCCCCCAGACAGCCTGCAACACATTCGGCTGGGTAACATCTGCTTTCTTTTTACCTCGGGGAACTGATACGTGTAAATACGTAGGATTGTTCTTAATATTTCCATTCGATCTGGAAGTGTTGAAAACCTCCACCAGACACCTCACGTTATATGGAAGATTGCCCATTACTGCTCAAAATAACACTTATTTCATGTGTAGGAGGAGGAGGGAATCTGTTTATTCCAAAATCAATATTTCTACATTCATTAAACATTCCACTTATTCACTTTTTTTTTCCATGCCTGTGGTGGCATTCTATCCTTATTTTTATCCTCACTACAAATACATTTTTCTTTTAATTTCCATTCCTATTTCCAGATTTTAGTGCTTTGCATTAACTGATTGGAGCTTGACAGGTCTGGAGTGTGGGTATGTGGATGAGTGTCTACCATGGCCCTAATTTTCAACCTGGGATCTAAAACAGGGTGGCTGAGTGCAGAAATCTGCCTGGCAAATTAAATTGATCAGACAACGTGTACTTCAAACAGAGTCAAGTGGGAATATTTCCTTGAGCTGCTCTGCTCCTCAGGATATTTGAAATCAGTATTGAATTTGAACTTTCACAGGCTTTTTTATTTTGATGAAAGGAGACAGTAGAAGTTGCCTTCTGTTTCATGCAGAATAGCCCAAACTAAGTAAGACTAATTTTCCATGACATGAGAACCAGGTGGGACTATGATGATGAAGTTTAAAAGTAAAAATGATAAAGAAAGAAATAATCTGTCTGGAAGGGAACTCAAAAGGCGATGTCGCTCATTATCCTGCCTCAAGTAAGGATAATGCTGTGGTTAAAACATTTCTGTAATCCTTAGGAATCACAGATTTTATTCTTTACTGCAGAACAAGAACTGTATTGTCTTAGGCAAGCTGGTTGGGCCCTTATTCAAAGATATATAATGAGGTCTAGTTCTGACTGATTTTTAATGAGTATTAGATTCTTAGATATCATTGTAGTTCTTTCCCCAGTCTTTCTCTGTCTCAGTCTTCAGACTACAGAATAGTGATAAAACCAGGCCCACCCTTTTATTTAAGATGACTATCTTGAATATTAAAAATATATGGGCTAGTAAGGCAACGTAGTCTAGTGTCATAGGTTGGTGCGAGAATATAGATTGTCCTTCCTACATAGGAAGAATCTGTTCAGTCAGTGTTGGTCCAGACAGAGCAGACTTCTAAACATTTCTATGTGAGTAGGAAATTATACATTTCTCCTTTATAGTTCCTGAACTGAGTCTTTGTGCATGCCCTCATTTTGAGTCTGGCTGCCTGTCCCTGCGTGGGAACTGGGAAGGAGTACCTGTAGCCACTTACCTGAATTGCTTGCATTTCTTGAGAACAGCAGGTTGGGAATTTTAGCTTACATCTCCAAGCGAGACTACAAACTTACATGACTCCTCCTGTAGTACAAAGCTCTGAAAAGTCGGTGCAGAAGGGGGACTAGTCTCCTGCGTCTAATGGTCTGGCATAGGTGACTCTACCCAAGGAACAGGCAGTTCCTTAGGGAAACGAGCAGTGGACCAGCTGTGGTATTCAGAGTTACTCTTTGGGTCCCTCACCTTTTTTAAGGCAGCACAGTGACAAGCTGTCCTTGTTTATCTGAGCTGTCAGGTTCCAGGGGGAGCAAGGGAATGGCAAGAAGCCTCAGTGAGAGATTCATCTGTTACTAAAGCAGCATTTTTTATCCAATTTATGTGTATGTATATATATATATGATTGAATTAAAAACCTTGTCATAACAAACCACAATCCTCTTGTATTACTTGGTTGTATATATTTTACCTTCCTTTAAAGATGGAATTTGTTTTCATGGGTGTTTAACAGACAAAGTAACATATATTTGATCTTCTTATTTGTATTACAGGCTCCAAAAAAGGCAAAGAAGAAGATAGAAGGTGGTTCCAATGTATTCTCTATGTTTGAACAAACCCAGATCCAGGAGTTCAAAGAGGTTGGTCGCTATTCTGCTGTTCTCTATAGTCTCCTGTCATTGCTAATGAATAACATGGGTTTTGTTTGTAATCCTTATTCAATTCTCCATCTGCTTTAATAGAACACACAGTTGTTTTCTGAATCATCTCTGTGGTTTTGGCTGGTATATCATTTTCCTTGTGTGTTTGTTTGTTCTTTCCTTCATTCTTTCTTTCCTTCATTCTGCCCTTCCCTCACTCTCCTGTTTCAAGCTCTAGACTTATTTGAAAAGCCCCCAAGCCCCCACCCCAAAATAAAGGAAAATTATCATCTCATCCACTTTAGCCCTGATTCAGGAAAACACTTGCGCACATGTTTAGAGTTAAGTTTAAGTGGTATTTTAAATAAGAATAGTCTTATGTGCTCAAGTATTATCCTGAATAGAGATACCTTATTGAACGAGGTCTTTAATTAGTGGACTGTTCCACAATAGCAATAGAAAATATTTCTTCTGTGTCCTTCTAATACTGCCCACAAACTAGAAACAAAAATACCAAGAAGCCCTCAGCTGACTTTCTCCATAAATCCCAATAAAACAAAACAACATGTTGAGATTAACTAAGTAAGCATCTTTTAGCTCCCAAGGATTTTGGTATTACCATGCATTGTAGATTCTTTGACCAGTTACCTGTGAGGAGGCAAATCTAATCGGCTGGCATAAAAGCTGAAGCATATTAAAGACAGATAACTTGTTCAATGAGTTTATGCTCTTTTTCTGAGTGCCTGTTCTAGAATGTCTGTGAGGCCATCACATTTTGCCCTGGTTTGTCATTTTGAATTATTCATTTTTTCCCCATTTTTTGCTAGTTCACATCTCCAAAGTAATTTCAAATGTGATAAATAGCTAGTTTCATTTTGTGCCTATGGCTTTCAACTTTACTTTTCATGAGGATTCCCACCAGTAAAGCTCAGTAGTGAATGCGCCTAAAAACCCATGCAAAGGATTGTGAATATGGCCCAGGCAAATGAGTTAAAACCACTATCTTTTTCCCCAGAGTTAATGGGAACATGTTTAACACTGTTTTCCCAACTGTCTTCCGTATAATATGAACCACCAGTTTTATTTTCAGTAAGGACTACTGTTTGAAGATCTATCAACAAAAAGAAGAACTGGTCAGAATGCTATATTCGATCGACTCTAAATAAGATAATACTAGGAGCATTTCTGGGAGGATGGTGGCAGAATAATGGCAAAAGCATGAGGGACTGGAGTGGTCCAGTGAAAACCAAGACCATGTTGTGTTTAAAGACTGCATACTTGGGACAAGTATTTCTGAAAAGCTGGTTTTGATCAGAACATTTTTATCTAGAGATTTCAACCAGCTCACCCGATAATGTTTCAGCATTGCTGTTATTACATTATTTTCAGTTCAACCATTACAATACATACCTAATGCTCTTCCTGTCTTCTGTGAGCTTGCTGGGCTCTGCTTTGCTCTTCATATTTTCTTCTGTTTTGCTTCCAGATTGTGGGGATCACTGTTTAATGCAAGTCCCTCCAAAACGAGGGAAAGTAACTCTAAAGAGTTGGGCTTAATTTTTTATTAGGTGACGGTTTGGCAGGTAAATGAAGGGTTATGAACATGCATGCTGCAAGTAATCACATGGGCAAACTGGAATGTGAGCAGTGGGGCTTTGTAAGAAACTGGAGGTAAAACTACATGAAGATATGTTGATATAATACTATGATGGAAGGAAGTGCACCCTATAGAGCAGTAGACATTAAAACTCTGCAAGTTACTGTAGCTGCAATGGACTAGCTGTATTCTCAGGAGAATGTTGTCTTTCATAATAATACTGAAGTAAGAATAATTCCTGGTCATTGTAAAGATATACTCTCATATTGATGTGCATGTCAGACAGATAACCAGCTTCAGAGACATGCCTGGTTCTACTAATATTCCTCACAGTATGACCAGGGGAATTTCAGGTCATTAAAATCTTTCAAAATCAATAAAACATTAAAAGTGTGATGGCAGCGAACAGACAGACATGCAAATAGGTAAATAAATAGATAGGCAGTTAGCTGGCTTGGTAAATAATGGGTAGAATACATAAATTCTGTGTTGGCTGAAAATAGAAAAATACCTATTTCTTTTTTTTTAAAGT
Organism: Pluvialis apricaria; assembly: GCA_017639485.1. Classification (NCBI taxonomy): domain Eukaryota; kingdom Metazoa; phylum Chordata; class Aves; order Charadriiformes; family Charadriidae; genus Pluvialis; species Pluvialis apricaria. The sequence continues at coordinate 8,567,056 of CM030024.1, forward strand.
TAAATTTTACCTGACAGAAGGATTTAAGGTCAACACATAAAGGTCAGTCAGAGCATAGAGTACAGTCTGAAGGATACAGTTTATTGGAAAGGGAAACAAACTTTGAATACATAATACTATGAAACCTATGTTTCTCCGTACCTTTGAAAACTCAGCTCTCTCTGTATGAAGGATCATTTTGAGGTCCAGAAGAAATTGACTTTAGCTTGATCTACAGTAATTAAATGTTTTACAGAATATGATAGCTGCACAAACGAATGAGGTATGGGAAAGGTACAAAACACATGGAGTGACCACTGATTAATCCTCCCTAACTAAAGCCTCCCTAATTCAAACTTTTATGGGTTAAGGCCTGAATGGCTGGAGCTGCCAGCATTGGCTTCAGCCCAGCTACATGCTGCACTGAGCATTAATTTAGGACGAAGAAGTTTGGGTGGGTTTAATTAAGCCCCTTGCCAAGATACAGTAATGTGTTGAAAGTGAGGGAAGTGCAATGATGTGGCATGATGTGGATGAATCAAAGGAAGTTAAATATTCTTCTTTTCTGTGTGAATATAATAGCCCCCTGGACTGGTATGTGTGGTTGTAGCACTGTCCAGTGCAACACGGCAATGGCAACAAATTTTCCTTTTTCTTCCAACAGGCTTTTACCATCATGGATCAGAACAGGGATGGCTTTATTGACAAAGCAGATTTGAGAGACACATTTGCTGCACTGGGTAAACTGGTAGTAATTATTAAATACTTAAAATAAATGCAGTTTTAATTTCAAGCACATAAGAAAAGTTTGTATTAGAATTACAGTGGGAGAAGTAACGCTATACACAGGAGGCAAAAGGAAGCCTGATCGGTTTGATCTTCCTCCTTTATGGTAGTTGCTATCTTTCTACATAGCTCCAGCTGGGAAGTCTCCTGAGCAGCCTCTTTCAGAAGCGAAATGAAGGTCTCTCTGGGACTCAGTGACGGGTGCAACAGAGCTGTGCAGCTGGCAGCTCTCCAAAGGCACTGAGCCCTCCCCTGCAACTGTTCCATAAAAAGGCCACCCAAGCAGGGTCCATGCCAGGCATTTCTGATTTGCCTCTGAATCCAGGCTTCACAGGCTGCACCTTTTTCATCTAGAAGCCATGCAATATCTACCAATTAATGTTGTTATCATGGACTAGCTGCCCCTCTGCCCACACAAAAGTAGGAGGACTTCATGTGAGGTTCTGTGCTGTTGTGCATTTATGTGGGGTGGAATGTACACGTCATGAGATTAGGTATTGTCCATTCCATGTGCATCACAATCCTGATAACATCAAGCAGATTGAAGCAAATCTTCCCAAGGAAAGGAAGAATCAAAATGCTCATGATCCCAAACCTGGAGCTGTATCCTTGTTGCAACATTTGAGGCTTGAACAGTGATGTAGGCATTTGGGCTTTTGCCATCTGGATCTTATTAAAAAGAGTTTGATAAGCATCTTTAGTGCTCCCTGGGGTGGAATCAGACTCCAGCAGAGTCAGTGCAAAGAGCAGAAGCTCCTGAACTCTTTATTGTGACAATGAGGTTTGCAAACTTTGGCCTGTAGCTACTGTTACCCTGAAATATTTATTTCTTAAGGCCAAGTTCTGGTATCTTTCCTGTTCAGTGAAGCCCTTCAATGCCTATAAAGTACAGTCACAGCAAATTACTACTCAATTTGAGTAGGGTTGCCAGGGTCTAAATTCTCATCAATAGGACTGTACAAGGATGGGTAAGGGATATGACTACTCAACTCATCCATCTGCTCTCCACTCAGAAAAGCATCTCAATATACAGGAGGGCAAAGACTGAGACCTTGGATTCACTTCAGTCACTTTGAACTCTGCTATATTAATATCAGTGGGGCCCGTATTTCACCTGAGGTAAAAAAACAAAAACAAAAATGAGAAACAGTTTATTTGGAAGTGCCCCTTCTTTTGTCCACTGCTGGCTATGCCCTTATTATTTATCCTTCTTACTCCTTCAGTCACCCTTTGATCTTAAAGCCAGCTCTGCCAATTTATTTTACACTGGGGTATTCTGGAGTTGTGTTCTACCATGTTATTAGCAAAGTTGTACAGAGCCCTGAGCTCCCCAGTGGGAGGAGATGAATGGGAATCGCTTTTTGAAACACAATTTGTGATTTATTATGAAAAATGATCTCTTCTGCAGGTCGTTTGAATGTCAAGAATGAGGAGCTTGAAGATATGGTGAAGGAGGCGCCAGGTCCTATTAACTTCACTGTCTTCCTTACTATGTTTGGGGAAAAGCTGAAAGGTAAGTACCTTTGGGGGGTTGGAGAGGTATCTGTCAAAGATCCTCAGCACTGAAATATCTCAGCACCTTGCAAATTATAATAATGTATCCACAGAACAGTGCTTAAAGGCAAGGAGTGATCTCCATTTTTGCAGACAGAGCTGAAGTATGAAAAGGCTAAGGGACGGTCCAGAGGACAATTCAAAGGTGTGATTTCAGCTTACATAAGCTAACATGAAAGTGGTAAGTTGAGGTCCGGAAAGTAATGAAATCACAGCAGCCTGGAGCACAGTGCAGACGAGTTATTCACCGGCAGTAGGTTCCTAGGCTGAAGTTTGTTGCTCATGCTATAGTGGTATCACTTCAGTGGCAGCTGGTTTTAAAGGATTTTCAGTATTTCTACAAAAAAACTTTCTGCACTTCTTTGGCTCATTATGCAAACATGACCTCTGTATCATCCTTGCAGTAATAGGGCATGAAGGAGCAACGCAGCCTTCCCTCATTTTCTGTATCAGTTGTAACCCAGTGGCCCAGCCTTACTTTCATGTGAGGTCAATGGTAATTTTGCCATTGGATGAAGATTTTGCTGAATAACTCTTCATGGAGTGAATAAATTGAAATACTTCAATCTCAGTGGAGTTGCAATGATAAAAGGGAGGGATTTTGCCCATTGCCACAGAATATATAGGGATCACTGTGGGGAGTTCAGAAAATGTGGGTACTAAATTTGTTGTGGGAGCTAGTACTTTAGTCATATCTCTTATATTGTTAAAGGCTAGAAAGTGCACGAGAGGGAGTGTGAGGCCAAGAGAAACCTCTAGTCATCTTCCTATATGCATTAGAGATAGGTGAAAGCCTTGACCTTCACAGCAAGGTTGGTCTTAGCCGAGCACATTCCAGAAGTTTGTTATAATAACTAATGAACAAAAAATGGAAAAATCTGATCCCATCTTGTTAAAAACATTTATTGTATTGCTGCTGGATTCTGGCTTTATATTGCTGTGCACAATTTCAGTGAATGGCTTTCTACGCTTGGAGTAGAAAATAGAGAGGTCTGAAAGAAAGAATTAATGTAGCTAGTCCTCAAAGAAATACAGTATTGCTAAGGAGCACAGCATGTCTGGGAAGCATAAGAGGTGATGGAGAAGGCTGTAGACTGACGCTGAGGAGGGGATTTTATTACCCAGACATCGGTCTGTCTTGATGACAGTGGTACCTACACCTTTACATTCCAGATGTCATCGTGCAGAGCAGGTAGTGCCCTTCTCCATAATCTTCCTTCTGGGACATGTGACTATTTCTTGTGGGGTGCCCAGCTACCCATTCCTGTCTATTTGTGATGCTTATGATCACACAGAGCATGGAAATGAGCTCTTCTTCCTTTCCCTTCTTCCCTTTTGTGTCTTACGATTGCTCAAGCTGGCAAAGAGTCTGGCCCTGCCGATTGTGTGGCCTAAAACCAGAGCCAGCACAGGAAGGTGAATGGTAAAGCATACCCCTCTTGTCTGCAGGTTTCCTGTTGGCTACTAGCAGAGGAGGAGGGTTTTTTTAATTTCCATTTGGTGAAGGGAAAATCACAGCTGTGCTTGTCATGCCCTTCTGGTTGGGTTTGTCATGCAAAGGAAGCAGAGCCAAAAGACTGCACATTCCCAATCAAAACTAATTGGGATGAAGAGCCTTTGTAGTGCAATTAGAAAGGGAGAAAAGGATAGAGGAAGTGGATATGGCAATTTTGCAACACTCTTTATTAGCTAAGTACCACTCAGAGAATTTGGTGAAAGGTGCTTTCTAAGTAAAATTTGTTGTGCTATAATTGATTTCTGTCATAAAGGGGAAGCTGGGATTTTCGGGACGAGCTTTAGCTTTGTATATTGAGATTATGATGCCAGATGAACAGCTAACAAAACTCGGTTTATGTTAATGCCAACCACATGGAGCTGTTTCTACAGGGAGTCAGAATAATACAATTTGTACAGAAAACAGAGATGCCGCACATCAAAGAAACCACTTTATTTACCAGCTAATCAATAAAGAATGCCTGCTGCATTGCTTCTCTTCAAAGCCAAAGTCCAAGGGTATGACAGAGTAGAAGATGTAAAACACAGTAAGGAAAAAAAATCCCCCACACAGTGGTGACTACTTAAAATGCAGACCTTTCCTTGGAGCTGGAAGATGTTTCTCTTCATGGGACAATCAAAACACTCATTAAATACCAATGCTCTTTGTATTGATCATATATTAACTGCAGTTTGAATACATTGCTTTCAGCTTGGCACAAAAATACACGACCGGTGCGTGGCAAGGAGGAGGCCATATAGCCTTAGATTTATTCACTATTATATCCACTAGGATAGTACTACTAATCCTCGTGAAACCTTTTAAATAAAGAAAACTAAGAAGGCATCAGGAGTGTATGCAGTCATTAGAGCAGGGAACCTTGACTGGGTTCTATTCTGGTTCTATCTCTGCCAAACTGTGAAACAAACTTTGAAACTGCAATTCTTCATGTTATTACCTTTGTTTAATCACACTTTCAACATTTCAGCATCCCAAGTAGCTTCATTTGTCCATAGGTGAGTCTACCTGCTTGTAAATTTGGTTTCCTACAGTTATAAATAATAATCTGTATTATATAGACTATCATAATATTTTGAAATACTGGAGAATAGTCAGAAACAGAGTATACAGCGTATCCTTTGGTGTGGGGTGAAACTGACTGTGAGTATACTCAGAATCTGCAGTATTACAGAGCAGTCAGAAACCCCGGCCAAGATTAAGGCACTGAGAAAGCTAGTCCCTGACCCACATTTTTTCCAGTGTAAATAGATGGGACAGATAGAGAATGGAAGAAAAGGAAGACTATTACTATCATTTTACTGCTGGGAACAGAGGAGCAAGGAAATTAAAGTCATACCAAAAGTCTGTGGCCCGGCTAAGAGCAGAAGCAAAATCTTGGAGCCACAGCCTAGTGCTTTAAACCATCCTGTTTCTATAAGTAACACTTAATGAAGAGATACTTAAGTGGAAGTGCACTACAGAACATAAGTGCAAATCACCATTTTACATTGATCATCCTGTTTCCATTGCATTCCATTGACATTCTGATTTTATGATGAGCTTCATTTCCTTTAGTGAGGGAAATAACCTCTTCTCTATATAGTGAAGAACAAGTAACATCAAAAAGTGTTTTTACAAGGAACGTACAGTACAAGATTAAAGGAAGCCAGTGATGGAAACAGTTTGTTATATTTTCATTTCTGAAAGCCACTAATCCTCTGGGTACTGATATTGGAGACCAGTTCCTGGAAGTTTTCTCTCCTGCAGACATAGAATAGATATGAGTTATTATTTTTAAGCTTCTGAGCATTGAACTATTCACCTCTATTGTTTATCTGACATGACAAATGCTGCCGACTTAAGGAACCTTTGTCTTCAAACCTACAACTGCAGAATTCTCCATTTTGCACTGTTTTCAAGTGAATGCAATTACTTAGCAAGTATTTGGCAGCTATAGAAATACATCCAGGCTTCTAAATTCTATTTCATTAATTTTAGGCACGGACCCAGAAGAAACCATTCTGAATGCTTTTAAGATTTTCGACCCAGAAGGAAAAGGCCACATAAAGGCAGACTAGTAAGTTTATTTCAAATCCTTTTAAAATAATAATAATAATAATAACAATAACAATAATAATTGCACAGATTTAAAGAACTGCTTAAAAGCTATAGTTTTCACAGTATTTTAAGAGACAGAAGAACTGTCAGACAGGGAAACATTTAGCTTTGTAAGCCAGAGTTAAAAGTCTGGACTATTGTATGAATGTGTTTGTATACCAAAAAGAGACGTTATTGTCTTCAGACATTGCAAGAGGCAATGGAAATACAATCACATGTAGGCCATTAGATAGCCTTTTTTGAAGGTCTGGATATAAATCAACACATGACTCTTTGTAGATTAACTCCATATGTAAAATTAAAATGAACGTCTGGTGCCTAACTCTCAGAGTGCTTGACTAAAATGGGAAAGCTAGTCCCCTTTTTTAAAAAGTGATCAATTTAATTAACTCCGGGACATGGTTTTAGTGAGGACATTTTCCTTGTTACGTGTTTACTGTTTGAGCCTTCTGCTTCTAGACAATAATTTGCTACAAATTTCCACTAGATATGGTGGGAGCCAACCCAAATAATACAATTAATAATATGGCAATTATTGTCAATATAGCTATTTTTTGAATAAGGAGGCAGTACCTAATTTGTATTCATAACCTCTTACACCAACAAAGCAGGGTAAAAGGACTTTAAGTGCTAATTGCACAAATGTAAATCCTCATTGCGTAGGCCTTCAGGTAAATAAGATAAATGATATCAAATCAGGGCAGTGGGTGAGGAGGTCTGACCTATGGCTCCAGTGAAATGCTTTATGTGCCTAGATTTATGCATGTGCTTAAATTCCTTGGTGAATTTGGGGTCTACACTTTTACTGCTGCAGCCATTTCAGGTAGAAATTATAAAGCATAATATGTATAGGAAGTTTATTAGGAGTTTATTAGGGAATCGTGAGTTACAAAATTGTATTTGCATCCAGGAATTCTGCTAATGTTGTGATATGATAAATGAAAACTAAACCTGTTACCAGAATGTCTGAGGTGAAGTTTTGTATGACATTATCTGCCATTATTGATGTCTCATGAAAGTTAGTTGAAAATACAAAATTTGCATACAATATTTTCCTCCGTTACCAATATTCTTTTCTGTGACAGTGGCACTTAAGGCCCAGTGGGCATGAGAGTCCTATTATGGTAAGCAATAGGCAAAATAAAAGCAGAGAGACGGTCTTTTCACTAAGGAACTTCTATATTTATTAAAACACAAGGGGATGTAGCAAACAATCAGAAGGAACAGAGGGTTAGCAGTCATCCTGATTGTTTTGAGGTTAACATTATCGAAACAGCTTGGGAAGAACAGTCAGAGAGATACACCAGAAGGGACTCAAACAATCAGAATAAAATGTAGCCTGTTGCCAAATAGGCCAGATCACACGGTAGTGAAATCACAACCATGAAATACAACGTTCTGATAATACAAAACCCATGAAATGTTATATTTCCCACCACTATCTGTAACAATATACTGCATACAAAATCTGCAGCTTGCCACCCTGTGTCCAGTTCTACATTCCTTGGATGCTGGAAGGCAGTTGGAGTTTGGGGCAAATTAGGAATGCAGTATCACACTCCAAAATTAAGATGAGAGAGAAATACTTTTATTTTTCCTTGATGGAAAAGGTCAACCTTGTCCCCACCCCCACTGCACTGCTAACATTAGACAATTGTTTTAGTTCATCACCACAACAGAGCATAATGTTTACTTATTAGACCCCAGGGTAATGTTGATCATTGCAGAACAAACCATTAAATCAATTCCGTGAATGTCTTTGAGGTTTAACTTCTATTCATATGCTTCCAAAATTTAGACATTTGAAGGTTTTGAAATAATTTTTATGTTGGCTCATACAGCCATTTCAATATGACAGTTAATGTTAATAAATAATATTTCTCCATATTAAAAAATCCTGGAATGTTTCCCTCCAAAGCCAGCCATGTTGACCTTTTAATCAGAACTTCTTTTTATGTTCATGGAGTTAACATCCTTCTGGGGATTTTTATGTCTCTTCCCTCTGCGTGTTTTCACCTCTAGTCTGGAAATGACTCACTTAGTCCATCTGATGGTAGCTGGGATGGAGTCTTCTAACCTTTCCAGAAGCTCCAGGAGTTTATAACTTACTTCCAAATTCAATGACAGACTTTGTTTGTCTGCATCATTATACCACACATAAAACCCTTCCTATAGCATGATGTCAAAAAGGGAAAATGCTTTAGGTCAGATTCTCAGCTGGTGTAAACTGGCGCAGCTTTTGGAAAGGTTAGATGATTCAGCCCTAAATGCCATTCATGGGACAAAGTGAGTCAGGCCAACATCAACTCTGTCTAATGCTGATGCCAACAAAACTTTTCAGATTTGTACCAGATGAAAATGGACCCAGGGAGTTTACATGCATTCTGGACCTTTGGAGATTTGTTTGGCTGAGCTAGTGATGTTTCTCATCATAGTTGTAGAGCACTCACCTGGTTTTCTCGAGAAAGCAGTGTAGAAAGGGCAATCCCAGTGGAAAGTGAAAATGTCCCAGAGATTTCACAGCTAAATTAAAAAAACGTTTTGAAAATATAAGAATGCAACAAAGAATTTGTAACTGTAGAAGGAACTGATGTCAGCCAGGACAAGAGATAACATTTAGACTCCTACGTCAAGGCAAATGGATATTCTTTTTTGCCCAGAAGACTTTGATTATTTTTTTTTTGAGACGCAAATAGTCTTTAAAAAAGAAAACAAGATACACAAAGAAAAAAAGTGCATAATCTCTAGCTTTGGAAATTGTGAGTGTTCATTTCCTTATAAAATAAATAATGGAAAATGTGCATAGATCCTTAACTCAGTCCTTCTTCCTTATGAGTGTGCCAGAGCCTACTGGGCTGTGCATCAGAAGATTATAATTAGATATTTGATCTTTTATTTTCCCCTAAATACTTTAAGCATGTGAATAGAAGACACATAGGGCCCAGATCTCTTTTTAATTAAGACCTGTTTGTGATGAAGTTTATTTGTGACATCTGACAAAATTACTTCCTTCTATTCACGAAGCTCCTTCCCATATCACACTTCCTATTTACATCTGCTAATGCCGTTTACCCCAGTGCACACATATCCAATAATCAATTTATGCTGATGAGAATGATCTCTCTACTCTTGCACCCACTGCTTATTTGCGAATTCCACTTCAAAAAATGCAGTCACATAACAAATGGCCAGGGTAAGAAAACAGAAACAGCAATATGAGAGACAGAGATGAAAAAAAGACTTTGCTAAGTAGGGAATGGTAAAGTAATGCAGGAAAAATATATACAATAGCTTAAGCTCTGTCTGTGACTTCAGAGCGTTTCCCAAAACTTGCATGGATATTTTCACTCTTGTCCTTGTGGGCGAGATCCTTATTCATTACCCAGAAACTTCTTTTTTCAGTTTTCCCTTTCTGTCCTTCCAAATGAGCACTTCACATCAGCAAGAAAGAGATTCAGAAGTGTATATGCCTCTCATGCAAATTGGGATATGTCTTTGTTGTAACCTTTTACTGGAAAAAAAAATGTGTGTCAGAGACATGAGGAAGTACAGCTGTAGCTTTGCCATCAAAACTACACTTTTTTCACTCGAGATGCATGATGTATGGGATCAGAAAAGGAAACTTTACTATTTTGCCTGAACATCTGCATCCACAGTAGGTGAATTTTGCTCATATAGAAGTGTTCCTGTGCAGGCGTGATTTCTATTATAAATAGTTTTAAATATTCACTTTAAAAATCAGAAAGGGCTGTTTCCAGAAGAGCTATTGCTCTCCCTGCAACAAATTCTTCAAAAAAGCAGCCTTTTTTAAAAAAATCTACAAACTAAAACAGATGTCTAAACTTGTTTCAGCTTTTGTTTTTGTACAACAGACTGCTCAGCTGTTATCACAGGTTCATAGTCTGTTTTACTGATCTGTAAAGAATCCTGATAATGTATAAATACCCTTGGTAGTAACAAAAGGAGGTACCCTTGCCTCTTCAATCTGAATGCAAACTCTTTGAGATTAATATAGGAATTCTACAGTAAGGGGACATTATTAGTGCAAGTGAAAGGGATGTTTATGTGGTATAACTGAGTTCATACTGGTGGATGTTCTAGCAAATTGTGCACGTACTGACCTCAGCGCATGAGTAACTGGGTGAAACATAAAGACATTTTATCTAAAGGGCTTAGACTAGAAACAATAATCATTCTTCCTGGCAGTTCTAGTCACCTATAAACTTAGGTAAAAAAATTACATGCTCAACTGACTTCCCACAATGGGTTTGAAAACAGAGGGTAAATCAGCTGAGAGTCTGTCCCCAAAATATTCTCTTTAATGTAATTGCATAGGATGCAGATTGTGTGTGGGATAAGCTCCTTGTTACAGTGCTGTAACTCCAGATCAGGACATTGTACCGTGAAATACAACAGGTCTCATGCAGTTTCACAGTCTCCTCTGGGAATGACTGCATGCAAATAAAGGGATTCTCAGATGATGATTCGGGATAGCTGCTGGAGTTCTCTTTCAAGTCCTCTTTCTCATTTCATGCTCTGTTCCTTTCATCCTCAGATTTTACAGAAAATATTCTCTCTTTTGGTTTTGTCAAGTGATTCAGACTTTAAACAGCAAGTGAGAAAACCTACCATTTTAGGTTAAGATAAGCATACAAAATTGCTGTATTTCAATTAGAGTAATAACCTTAAACAATTTTAAACCTCTATAAAATGTCACAAAGGCAAAATAAGTTGGCAGAGCAAGGCATTGACACTGATGGGTGCCCACAGAAAATCTCTTACAATATCATGTAAGGATTAACAGCTCTAATTTATGCGGTCACACAGATTTTCTTTCATGCAACTTCAGGAGGGATCTTGCCATCTGAATTGTCATGTGCCATTATCACCCTTTAATCACGTTATTTCATTTTATTTGAACAGCATCAAAGAAATGCTTATGACACAGGCAGACCGGTTCAGTCAAGAAGAGGTAAGGTCCTTCTTCTTCACTCAAAATAGGAATCAATCTCCAACTACTATTCAGCAATAAGTATTTGCCCCTCTTTAAATACATGAATTCAGCTGAAATCATGACTGAGAGAAGGTTGATGCCAGCTCTAGCAATCAGGAACAATTCAAAGCATCTCTTCTGAATAGCTCCATGGCTAAATCAAAGTCAAACAGATTCTTTGGACTTGCATCCAAGTGTAAGCGTGGCCTATCTCTTGCTGTTCTTTCCTATGGTGAGCTGGGCAATGAATTTACTAGAGTTCAAGTGGGTTTGGGTGGGGACTGTGATCTGTTTTCCATTTCTGTGGGAGTTATTTTGTTTGAAATCTGAAATGAGTTCTGAAAAGAGGTACTGACTTTGTGGTTTGTGTGAGAGTGAACATGGATTCTGCTGGCTGGGAGGAATTTAGAGGGACTTTATTTTCAGAAGAGGAGATTGAGTGAAATTGGTTCATGGCATGAACAGAATGGAGTGCAGACTGTAGTACGTTATTTGGCCAGTGCTTACCTGGAGCTCTTTTTGACAGGGAACTTGTTGGGATTCTAGCAGGACTGTATTAACTAGTTGTGTCCTAATTCCTATTTCAATTCCTATTTTCAATTGAAGCTAAGGAAATATCTTCCGTAGCAGTTTACAGATCAAGGCAGAATGGAGCTGAACTGTGTTGAAAATGAAAAGCAGTACATGTTGCTGTCCCACAGTCCTATGTTTGTAACACTTATCTCCTGTTTGCTTGGCAGATCAACCAGATGTTTGCTGCTTTCCCTCCAGATGTCTCTGGTAATCTTGACTATAAGAACCTCTGTTACGTTATCACCCATGGTGAGGAGAAAGACTAAGAGGGGAGATGAGCTTCTCCTGTCATGATGCACCAAGTTATTTCATAATGGTTTTGTGTGCAAGACAAAGAGCTAAACATTCAGTATGTGAAGCCATGTGGTCATCAGAAGAGAACCAATAAAACAATTGAAATTAGATTAAAGTTATTTAATGCTCCTGTTTTTATAAAATATGAAAATACCAATTTTGTGAGTTTTTTCCCATCCTTTTTTTTTCTGTCAGTGGTTTGAAATGGAATTTTCTTGATGAACTGGTGCTTTCGTGATTTATTGACAATCCTAATGTTCACCAGATGGTCTGTTGGGCACTGCAGTGTTGCTTAACCTCTTGTCTTTTATACATAAGCTCCATGTGTTAATTGAGAAATCCTCCAACTTATTGCACCAGGAAGAGTATTTGGTAAATAGAATTCTGTTCCATTTCACAGCCCCTAGCAATGAAAGTGTAAATAAAACAATCTTAAGCTCTTGTGAATATGCAATATGCCTTCTCCGTCTCAGTGATGCGGCCAGTTTCATAAGCCACTTGACTCATTTGCTTTGGTGCAAAAGCACAGAAATAGTGGAATAGTGGCTCTTTTTCTCATAGTAAAATTTACCTAGGCACACTTAGAAACCAGTAATAATGAATTTCCCCCTTCAGAAGCACCTTTATTATGTGTAGGAGGTTGCCCATGAAATAGCAATAACACCTAGTCTTTTACACGGTGATCAGTAGCCTTGTTTTATAGGTGAGGCACACAGTGGAAGGATGTGTTTTGCCAACCATCGGCGAAAGTCTAGGGACAAAAGCAAGAAAAGAACTCAGGAACTGTAGCCCAGGGTTACACATGAAAGCAGACTACCTCTCACTTTTATAATCCAAGATCAGCATAGTTTCTAAAACAGGCTACAGTTTCTTGTATTTGGACTTCTAGGAATTGGACATATTCTGCCTATGTGGAATATTGCATGAATGCTTCATGCGTGGGAGTCAGAAGGATGTTGCAGCCAAAGTAAAACAAGCTTCTGCTGTTTTAACAACTAATGAAAATGGTTTCCTTTTGCATCAGTGTTGTTGGCACCACAGTCCCACAGACATTGAGAGGAAGTAACAAGCCACTTTTCTGTTTCCATCTTAGTCTTTGTAGAAAAAGAACTTGAGGGCAAGGTGTCAAATTCTGCCCTCATCAGGAGGGGCAGAAATTACATTAAAAAGCTTTAGCATCTGCATGACTCGGGGGTGTGACATTCATCCCCACCTGCATTTTTTGTTGTTCCAGCAAAACCCTGCACTCAGTGCACTTCAGTAATATAGAACAACTGGAATGAGAAGGCTCTTAGCAGACACGAAGTTGATGTAATAAATCTCACCCCGTGCTGCTATGTCCAGAAGCACTGAGCATATTCCTGTAACAGCAATGTTCTTCTAGTATAAGTAGGCGATTCCCAATTGTATCTACCAGTAATTACCTCTCTTAAAAATATTAGTAGACACAGCTAGAAGCAAAATTCAGCCCTTTCTTGCATGAATCTTGCTCAAGATGCGGAGAGGGTTTTAGCACTTCTTGCCGTATGTTCCGGTAACATTTGGAACAATCGCATGGTCACACAGACCCATCCCTCCCAACAAGACGTGCAGCTTGACTGGGCTTTGAGGACCAGTAAAACTTCATGCAATGCAAGAGTCTACACAATCTTTTTTTCCACCTCATGGCTTATTCTCCAGAAGCTGAGCTTTCCTGTACAAGCACAGTTCTTACACGATTGCTTTTTTCTTCCCAGAATGTTTTTCTTCGTAGGTGTATGACCACTGCTTACGGGATGGGGATGTAGATAGGCAATAGGAAGTCATGGAAGTAGATGATTTTTGGTGGCACAGTAGAACAGATGATTTATGAGCTTCTGCTTTAGGCCGTTATGCAGACCCACACAGGCGACAGCCCTTCTCAGCAAAGAATGGAGCTGCTTATGGGAGAGGGCTGCAAAATGGATGTTTCATTTACAGACTTCAATTGGAAATTGCTTGAGTGGTGGGTCTGGAAAATACTCTTGTATGGTGCAAACACACGTACAAAGTCTAATACTACCTTGTATGAGCTCCATAAAATCACATACCCAACCAAATGAGTACTGACTGTTCCATTAATGTGAGCTGAAGTCACTCAGGCATCAGATATCAGACATTGCTTATGGTTTTTGCACTGTTTAAAGATTTCAGAATGAGACTGAAGACTAGATAAAATGGCATATAGGCTTACCTTTAGCCTTCAATTTAGAGAGGTTTATTTTTCCTCATGCAAGCTGGTAGGCAAAAACTTTGAGCATAATGCTCTTGAAAGATGAGGTCACATTTTTCCATCAAAGTATGCACACTTTTTGATGGGTCCTTTTTCATCTGTTACTGCCTAGTTACATGACTTCTTCAAGGGCAGCTCTGGGGCATCTTAGGCTGGTGGAAATCTAGTCTGAGCAGTTCCACATTCTCCCCTTTCCCTGGCTGCACCCCCTCCCTTATTCCCTTAAGTCAGCACCAGAGCTCATACACACACATCAGGTACTGACTGAGAAGAAACCTCCTTGCTCTTCAGTCACATCAGCTCCCTAAATTTTCTTGCCTGTCTGCAACTGTGAGGGCCCTGAGTGCACTAATGGGCCTTAACGGCCTTGACAAGTCTTACCTGGAATCTCCACCCACACCTGCTGTTTGTGGGCCCAAGAGCCCCATTTAAGCTCAGTCCAGGGCCTTCAAACCTTTCTTGAGCTACACTACTGGACCTACACTACTCCTCAGGCCTTCCCTGTCAGCGCGGACCTGCCTAGCAATCACTGACTCTAGGAACTGTCACTGGATGTAACCCTGACCTGCAGCTTGACTTTTCAGCTTGACCTTGGACCTGCCTCATCATGATAGACTCGCATGATGATCTGGACTCTTGAACCTGACTGCCATCTTTGGGCTTGCCTTGCTTGGATATTGGTGAGGCCACTTTCCTGCTGGCCATGTTACCATGTCATGCTGCAGGCTCCCTGTTCCTTAAGGAGTAGCTGCTCCCTAACAGCTGCAAATGGGGCAGGAGCATGGAGCTGTGGGGAGGGTGCAAAATAGGACCACCTTAGTGCAGATTAGGTTGAGCTAGGCTTTGTCTAGATGAGCAATTTGTTTTGGAGCAGCGCATTTTAGAAGCAAATCACTTGATTGCCCCTACTTGCCTTCAGCAACCTAGGTAGCTTTTTTGGAGGAAGCTGAACCAGAAGCTCTGCCTGAAATTCAGTGCAGATTCCCTCCAGTTCCTGATGGGGACCAAACCAGAGTGCAGGCTGTGAGGTGCTCCAGCAGCTGCCAAATATTCATGCACCACCAGAGTACTCTCAACCACCCAGAGCTCTCATGACTCACTGAAGTGGTTCATGGGCTATATAAAGCCTCAAGTTCCATGTGACCCTAACCTATTTGTCTTCAGGTTTTTTGCAGTTCTGCTGCTCCTTCCTCATTGGTACACTTTTCTCTTTGTTCAAAATCCTTTCTCCCTTTTTTCCTGTCTGTTGCCCCAGAATTACTGCACTTGAAGGGCAGTGCAGCAGACATGCCTGTTACAGACTGCTTGAAAAGATCTTTGCGTTGGGCTACACCACCAAGCTTGTTGGTCATTTGGACTTCTGCACCTTGGGCTTTTGGATCATCATGCAAGAGAATTTGGAGCTGTAACCCCCACCTTCTATAAGGGGAAAGGACAAATATTCAGATAAATATAATGAAAATATTATAGGCTTGTTTTAAAAATCTTTATCAATCCCAATTTCATTTCAATCTCCTTTTTCATTTGGGGACATAGAGCTGTGCTTATGGGTTTTGGATGAAGATTCAAATAACTAAAGGCAACAAAGAGCTGAGGTTAATTCCACAAAAACAGATTCTCACCAAGCATCATTAAAATGATCAGATGGGAATTGAACTTGCATGAACCCTGGCAGTTGCTCTTTAGTGTCAGCCCTTTCACAAACAATTACTATTTGGATGGGAAAAAAACAAAGAAACAGTGTAGAATTGATAATGTGTTTTATTAACTCTTAAACATTTAATCCTGTAAACCTTCCTGAAACCTTGTGAATGGGTAGAGCAGCCTTTGAAATACATTGTCAGAAAAGGCAGAGAAGGGTTCTCATGAGCTTCCCCCAGCTTGTGCTTCTGCTTGGAGGCAGGGTCGTTGTTAGAAATGTTTTTTTGACCTGTCTAAACTTTCTAGGTAGCCTCAAGTCCAAAGCTAGCCTTATTTTTATGCATTTTTTTCCCCGTACCATCTAACCTAAGTCTTTCTGTCTGCAAATTAAGCCAATTTCATCCTTTGCATCCTCTTTGTAATGAACGTTAGCACGCTGGAAGACTGTTTAGTTTTCTTTTTTTCAACATTCTTTTTCCAACTTTTCCTCTCAGCGATCTTTTCTACACTACAAATTCTTCTTGCTCTCTTTAGGATTACCTTAAATTTGTGCATATTTTTCTTAAAACATGGTATGCCAACTTGGACACAAAATTCCAGCAGCAGCCAGAATGGAATAATTATTTCAGGGGTTGGTTATCTGTAAAAAAACAAACAAAGCAAAAAACCCCCGTGATTCAGCAGCAGTGAAGGTTATGCATGTTTCTAGGCAATGTGGGTAAAAGTTTATTCCAGACCTCTTTCTTAGTAACTGCTTGCTCCTGATCCCCCTGTAGCCTGCTCTATCCCAGAAACTTCCTTAGATCTGATTCCCCTCTGCCTCTGTTACCTTGGTAATGTGCCAGCATGAGTTATCTAAGGACATACCTTGAATTTTCCCTGATGTTAAAACGGGGCAGATTGTCTGAAGTATGAGTTTTCTGTGTGAAAATACAATGCCAAAGCTGTTTAACATTTTCACAAACGACCTGGATGATGGGACTGAGTACAACAAATCCATAGTCTTGCCAGTGGTGTCCGTTGACAGGCCACGGGCACAAATCGAAATGCAGGAAATTACATTTAAACTTTTTCACTGTGATGGTGGCCAAATATTGGAAGGGGTTGCCCCAGGTAGGTTGTGGAGTTTCCATCACTGGAGGTATCCCAAACCCAACTGGCTGTGGTCCTGGGAAACTTGCTCTAGCCAATGCTGCTCTGAGCGGGAGGTTTGGTCTAGACTATCTCCAGAGGTGCCTTCTAGCTTCAATAAATCTGTGATGCTGTGATGTTACATACAGCAGCACTGTTAATACAGCCCCAATGACACTTGCCTTTTACTGGGTTGACATACGATCAACCTGTGCTGCACTTTGAACCTCAGACCCTTTTCTGAGGAACTACAGCCTAACCATTTACTATCCAAATTTTACGCGTGCCTTTCTTCTAACATGTAATGACCTGCACTGATCTTTAATTCCTTCTCATTGATTTTCTATCTCCCATTCAAGGCTGTTCTGAATTCTATCCCTGTCCTCCAAACTCCACGTAAGTTGCCTTAGCTTACTCTCCATCACCCACAAATTCTCTGTGTGTTCTGTTTTGCCCTCCAAATTGTTAACGTTGAACAGTATCTGACCCTAAGATAGTCTCCTCCTCCTCTTCCTTCTCCCTTGTCATCCTAGAAATGCCTTCTGACTTTAGCGGTGATAATTCATGTCAGACATGTTTTTTAACTGTACTCTAGGTCACTGGTCTTTAACCTGCCTGTAGACAACCATACAGAAAAAGTTTCTTACCTCTGGTCCTTGCTTCATTTCCCCATCAGTCTGTTTAAATTCATGTGGCCATGAGCAAGATGCTATCCATGAACCACAGACAGCCATATCTCTCTAAGTCATTCTTTGATAATGCTTATACCCAATGAGAATGGGTTTCCCACTACGAATAGGGGAAAACCAACTTCAGCAAAGCTGGTTTATACACGAGAGCAAATCCACTTGGATTCCTAAAGGCAAGCCCATGGCTTGCACCAGAAAAGACTCCAACTCCCACAACTCTGATTACATGGCTGGGGTTCACCACTTGCAAAGGAACACTTCTGGGCATGTCGATGCTGTGCAGAACCCTCCTTACAGCTGCAGCGCCTGACGTCCCTTGTCTTTCAACATGCTATTATGCCCTTTTCCAAACTCAAGACTTCAGAAGGCAGAAGAGGGGTTTCATGTTAAAGGAGCCAGACTTTGGATCCTTGAAGCATATGGGAGCATAGTATTTGAAATGCAAACCTGGAAATTTTTGTTAGAGTTAGATAACTTGGGTGATTCTCATGTGTATTGACTTAACTTTGGCCACTTAAATCTAGTGTATATTCAAGGAGGCTTATCACTGCAGGACTTCCCTTCAGTGATTGAAGGGAGAGAGGTCCTTGAATAGGCATTTCAGGGCACTTAAGATCATCTCTCCGCTGATTCAGCCTCTGCAAGCATCTGCCTGGCTTAGCTGATTATAACGCAGGGGCCTAGGAATGCTAACTCAGGTATTTAAGGTCAAGCATGGCAATACCTCCTTGAGTCCTCATCTGGGGAAGTGTTGCCATTTGTTACTGTCCTTTTCAGTTTAAATGATTGCTTAATGTGTCTTTTGACCTGAGGAACATAATTTTTTTTTTTTTTTTTGCAAAATATATTAGCAAGCTCAGTGTTTGGTCAGCTGCTTCAGCGGGAATACAGAGCTCAGATGCTAGGCCAGGCAGGAATTTTTGTTTCAGTGATTAGAAGACAGTAGCTGCCCTTTCATAGGGTAAGAGACCTTACATACGCAAGTGAAAGGAGATCCAAACAGGCAGAGGACTGAAAGAAAAAAGTGAGGTAAGAACTGTCTTGGCTGAAGTCACATAGCAAGTATGTAGAGAGTTGGGATCAGCCATGTCTTCTGTTGGCCAGTAGCCGTTGGCTACATCGCTGTTCCTGATGCTGATCCTGCAAGCTGACTCCCAGCAAATCCTCTGATAGGCTTGGTCAGGTATTTGCTACAGGTGTTACAGCTTCTCTTTTTTATTACTGGAGAGCATAAAAAAAAGCTGCCTCTGGAGAAGAAGCGTGGTTATTTGGATAGCTGTGAGCACTGCTCACCAAGCAGCAGCCAGTTTGCCTATACCTGTACCGCACAGATAAACCACATCCCACTCAGCACTGGGGAAGGGGCGAAGCTGGTTCTCCTCTAGCTGACCCGCAGGGTGTTGCTGAAAGCCTTTTGATTCCTGCTTTGTATGGGGTTTGGCCTTCGGCACGGATCTATCGACACCGAAAACTGGTGTCGCTCAGGGTGTTGCAGGCTCACATGGTTCAAAAAGAAGTTGCTTTACAGAAAACTGGGGAGGATGGCAGGTAACTTCACTTCTCCTACCTTGTCCCTTTAAGTTTTGGAAGCTACAAGTACCACCACAGCTGTGATGAGTATAAAGTTCATTAACAGAGAGAGTGGGGTTGGGGGCTTCCTCTAACAGGCCAGAAAAAGATAAATCTCCACAAATATACTAGTGAGTTACTGCCTTTAAGCTATTGCAGGTAAAAAGGATGCAGTTTAAATAGCAGCCAGAAAGTTATTTGTAAAACAGGAATTAGCTAGTTTCAGCAAGGCCCTAACCGGGCTGAGGGTGTAAAGGCTGTGAGGGAATTTAATGCTTGGAAAAATAATACTGGTGTGAATCAAGTGCTGAAGCAGCACGAGTACCCCTATTTTGTCTGGAATTGCGAAAAGCCTTAAGGAAACGTTAGTGATTTCTTTTTAAATTGGTGTTACAGTTCACCCAAGTCTGTACAAACAACACCGCGCAGGTAATGCTGAAACACTGTGTGCTGCCTTGTTTTCCCTGGAAAAGATGGGGAAGTTCAGTTTTGTTCCTGGGTCAAACACGCAAGTGCACTAGCTGGAGCAGGCAAATGCCTGAGCCCCTCGCGGCACGGCTGCTGGCGGTGCAGGCGGTTGGGCTAGGCACAGGGAGCCAAGCTTTCCCTCCATTGTGGCGGTGCTGGTGGAAGGTGGTGGCCCTGCTCTGCAAACACCAGCAGGGTTTTGCCTTCTCTGTGGGCTGGGGTCTGCTTATCAGGGCCCTTCCCCGAGCATGGCTGACCCCTGCAACCTCCCCACACCTGTGTGGGGCTGGGGGAGCTCTCAGGGCCGCCCTCCCAGCCCCACACAGGTGTGGGGGATTAATGCTAATGGGCTCCACTCTGTCCCCAGGATCCACTGCCAGAGGAAGGGCAGGAGGAGAGGCTGTTGGGTTCAGCCATGGGTGCTGCTTCACGTCCCGGCACAGCCAGCATGGAGGCGAGGCCCTGGCACGCCAAGGTAAGCCGGTGGTTTTTTCCAAGCAGCATGTTAATGAGGGTGTTTGAGGCCTCGTATCAACCCTGGGTTTGTGCCTGGGGAACCGGTTCTTTGGGGGAGGTGGGAGGGGAAGGTTGTGGGGCTTTTCTTGTTTTGTTTTGTCTCACCTTGGCTGTGAATGACTTTCAGTGCCCTGTTTAGTCAGCTGTGTCTGATTATATAAAGTAACCCCCTGGCTTTTCATATAACGTATAAAGCTTATCACCTTTTTCCAGCCACTACAACACAGTGTGCTCGTTAAAGCACCCCTCAGTCACTGAAAAAACAGTTGCCTGCTTTTAGTATTAAAGATCTGCTGTGTTTTGTGCCTGCACGCATCGGGCTGGTGTCAGTTTAGGCCCGGGGATGGAGGCGCTGGGCAGTGTGTGCTCACCGGCAGGGTCTGGCCCGGTTGCCTGTCCACGTACCTGGCCAACGGAGAAAACTTTTAATCCTGTTTTTTCCAGATGGCTCCCGCTAGTTATGTTTTAATGGCAAGGTAAAAACAGTGGAGAAAAATGGAGCGGAGTGCCTTGAAGCCTCTGTCAGTCGTCCTCCATGTTACAACTGGGAGAAAAATACAAGGCCTTGGCCAGTTTAACTGCTGTGGGTATTTGTGGCATATGGTTGAAGTGCTGAAGTGAGGACTGAAGTGGGGTTTTGGTGCTTTCTTTATAGTCAGCCTAGTGAGGGATGGCCCAGAAGACACTTCAGACCTCTGAGGTGAGGAACTAGGTCTGAACTGGCTCCTGAAGGGAGACAGCCCTCCTCTCATGACCACTGCGTTAGTTGGTAGCTAAATTCACCAACGGATTTGGGTAACCTGAATGCATCCAGTCTTTCAAAATTCTTCTGATCTAACTCATTGCTCGTTGCAAGTACCAAGGCGTACTTTTTTTGCTTTGGGTTAAAAAGAAACCCCCAGTGCTGTTGGGCAGCATGGGGCTCTGTGAGCCAGTGCCAGTCAGCCCTCCCTGTGCCCCCGCCAGCGCAGGGTGGCCCATGACAGCCCTGATGGCTCCCCTGGGGCCCAAAAGGTGCAGAGAGGGATTTGGGAACAGCTAGTGGAGAAGTGGTTGAGGTTGAAGCGGAGCTTCAGCTGCCTTTTGCAAAGATGAGAGCAGATGTTCCCTATAAAGCTCTGACTCCTTAGATGTGGGTGCTTGGCTGATAACAAACAGCATGAGCGGGCCCCGTGCTATTAGACCAGTAATGAAGGCTGGTGTGGATTCTCTTATGTCTAATAAGCACTTTACTTCGGTGGGGCTCTTAAGCGCATCTTCATCCTTTACCCAGCTGCCTATACTGTGAAACCCACAGGAACTTCATATCTTTGAAACCTCTCCCACTCTGTCAGGCTTGGCTGAAGTTTGCATGCAGTTATTAGAGCAGAGGACAGGCAAGCGCATGTTTTATTATTCTGTATCCCCCCCAGTGTGCTTTTTAATGTGTGTGCATATATACTGCTGCTCCTGAATCAATTTCATGTTGAATCCTTGGTTTAGTTTAATTTAACTGGCAGAGATGGGAACTTGGAGTCTTTCTTTTCTTTTTCTTCTGAGTTGTTTCCGTCTACTGTTTTATGAATATTCCATTGCTCAATAATGGGAGGTGGAAAATGAAATCACAAGATCATCTTTTAAAGGATGTTAATGACCATGAGTGTAACCAATATAGTTAATAACAGTGCAGGCAGAGATGGAAGACCGTTCTCTTCTTTTGAATAAGGGCCAACATAGCTTTCTGATTATCCCTTCTAGAGAGGGATCTGGATATTAACGGATAAGTCATGCTAAGTATTTCCTTCTTAAACTCCTTATTCATTTATGCCTACTGTTTTTTGTCATCTTTAAAGGTGTTGTTTAGCCTGGTTTGAATTACTTTAAAACAAATGAGTCTTTTAAAAAACGGCTCTTGAATCCATGGAGATGTTTACTAAATCCCTTTGATTAAAGGGATGAGGTTTTTCTTCTTTAAGTAACATTCTGTAACAAAAGTAAGAATTATTCTTAATTTGAAGTGTGAAAGGGAGGAATGAGGACTCCAGACTTCAGAAAGCTCTGCCTGGTGGAAGGAGTAGTGTGTATTCATTTTTTTTTTTTACTTTTCTGAGTTAATCTTAGAAATTTGAAGGCTCAACAATGAAGCACCATGTCACAGATTCCCAGCATGGAATTCCTAGGAAAAAAAATAGTACTGTTTCTTTTCCATAAACCAAAAACAGCAGCAAAAAAAAAAAAAAAAAACACATTTTAACCCTGGAGTAAAGATAAGATAAGGAAGTATTGGGCAGAGAGAGAAACAAAGCCCTTTAGGCTAATAAGCCTTTTGCCTCTAGGTTTATCTCGGCTCCACCTCTCTCCTTTGTCACTGTATTCTTCAGTCTCCTCCCCCAGTCTAGCTGCCTCTTAACCTCATTAATACTTTGCTTTGATGGTCTTAAGTTCTTGACAATTTGTTCCAGATGTTTGCTACTTTGAGTGAAATAGATTTCCCAAATTTCCTGTTTACTCTTAATGTCTTTTGTCTTTTTCTTCTTCTTTGAAAGTGTGACAATTTTTTTAACCTCTTAGCAATTCAAGCATGTTAGTTCACTGTTCCACCCCCTCTTTCTCCTAGCATCTCCTAAAGTCTGGGGTGTTTTCCTTAGAATGGCCACTCCTTTTGCCTTGTGAGGTGATCCTGACCTTTTCCACCTTTCTTAATTCTGCACACATGAAATTCTGAGCTCTAAAAGTTTTTTAGGTGTGTGTTGGTTTTGGTTTTTTTTTTGTTTGTTTCCCTCCCCAATATTGGTGCACATGCACAGGATAGGAAGAAAATTATCGGGGGGGGGTGGGGTGGGGTGGGCAATAATCCTACTTTTTAACACACTCCAGACCAAATGTTCTCCAAACATGGATTTGCCCATGTTGCTTGTTGCATCTGGTGCTTTCAGTGGACGAATTATCTGCAGAGCTTTGAGTAGACATAGTGGGCTGGCGTCTCCTTGTTGAGCTGCTCAAGGTGCAAAAGTTGGGACTGCTTTTAACGGCATTGGCACAACTCCCTACAGCGTGAGGGCAGTCAGAGCAGCGTAGCTGACCTGGGAATGGCTGTGCTGTTGGAAGTTCCCGTTATAGTAATAAAAACGTGTCCACTTTAAAGTGGTTGTATGGCTTTAATTATTCTGTTGTTTTCTTTAAAAATAAAACCAAAAACAAAACAAACCTTTAAGTGAACCAGTTCTTCAAGTACAAAAGCTGTGCCTAGACCAGGCCTTAGGCCTCAATCTTGCAAACACTTTCACAGGTGCTTAACTTTACCACTATGAGTAATCCTATTGATTTTAAACAGCACTACTCAGGTAATAAAGGGTGGATTTGTATGATCTGGGGCTTACTGTGGGGTATATCAGAAGTCACTCTTCTGAAATTAATGGTTACATGGGTGTAAGAGGAGTGTCCAACCCAGGATTTAGTTAAAATTAATAGTATGTTTTCTTGTAGGATCCCTTTAAAGTATTTAGCTGTCTTGCCTGCTCTTTTGAGTGCTGTATCTTGAAGGCCATTCGTTTTTTGACTGGTGACTTTTGTTACAATGTCCTTCAAAATAAATATTCAGGTAGTACTTGGTGTACCGTGGCTTTCTCTCTCTTAGCTGATTGTAACCTTCCATCGAGGCTATTCCACATGTCAGTGCCTTTACAATGTCGTTTTCTGGTGCCCGACACTGGGTGAACTCATGCTGCAGCTTTCCAGTCTCTAGAACTCTCTTTTCTATCCAGTTGCCTATTTTCATGAAACTTGTAGCAATGTGACAGCTCTGAAACTCCTGTCTCTCTATCAAATTGAGCTGAAAGCAGCAACTCATTCAAAAGTTATTAGAGATGCGTGCTCATGCACACCATGATCATATATGCATTATTTTTGAAGGAAGTCAGGCAGAAAAAATAAAAAGTGATTTGACTAGAGATAGATGCATTATAATGTTTCATGAGCTTGAAAAAATTACTTTACTGTATGGCTGGTTTTACAAATATGGTTTACCCCAGCATAAGGCTACTTTTTATGCAAAATATAGATGGACAAACCTTTTTGGAAGTCTCAGAAGGAAAATTCCCCTCTTGGTATTTCAACAATATAAGTAGGCTTGGCACTAGAGCTGAGAGATCTGTGCCAGTTGCCAACACAGTGGGTGAGTCATTTCTGCTCAGGTGTTTGCTGGAGAAGGAAACCTTTGAGTTCTGCTTAGTTAGAGAAATACTTAAGAGAAACAGCCCTGTTGTGTTAAAGCACCAGGAATCTGACATCATATCCGACTTTGTCCCAGCTGGCTGTGCAGCAGATCATTAAAAGGAAAGGGTATTTTACTCATTCCAGTCTCTTTTCCCCTTTAAAAGGGCAAACCCTTGCATTTTAATTTTCATAGAATCATAGCATGGTTTAAGTTGGAAGGGACCTTAAAGATCATCTCCTTCCAACACCCAGCTATGGGCAGGGATACCTCCCACTAGACCAGATTGCTCAAAGCCCCATCCAACCTGGCCTTGAACATCTCCAGGGATGGGGCAGCCACAGCTTCTCTGGGCAATTTGTTC
The DNA here is from genome assembly GCA_017639485.1 of Pluvialis apricaria. Lineage (NCBI taxonomy): Eukaryota > Metazoa > Chordata > Aves > Charadriiformes > Charadriidae > Pluvialis > Pluvialis apricaria. The sequence goes on from CM030024.1 coordinate 8,591,669, forward strand.
CAGTGCATCACCACGCTCAGAGTAAATTTTTTTTTCCTAATTTCCAATCTAAACCTCCCCTCTTCCAGTTTGAAGCCATTCCCCCTTGTCCTATCACTACATGCCCTTGTAAAAAGTCCCTCTCCAGCCTTCTCGTAGGCCCCCTTCAGATACTGGAAGGCTGCTATAAGGTCTGCCCGGAGTCTTCTCTTCTCCAGGCTGAACAACCCCAACTTTCTCAGCCTGTCCTCACAGAGAGGCGCTCCAGCCCTCTGATCATCTTTGTGGCCTGCTCTGGACCTGCTCCAACATGTCCATGTCCATCTTATGTTGAGGGCTCCAGAGCTGGACACAATATTCCAGGTGGGGTCTCACAAGAGCAGGGTAGAGGGGCAGAATCACCTCCCTCACCCTGCTGGACATGTTTCTTTTGATGCAGCCCAGGATATGGTTGGCCTTCTGGGCTGCAAGCGCACATTGCCGGCTCACATTGAGCTTCTCATCAACCGACACTCCCAAGTCCTTCTCAGGGCTGCTCTCAATCCATTCTCTGCCCAGCCTGTACTTGTGCATGGCATTGCCTCAGCCCATGTGCAGGACCTTGCACTTGGTCTTGTTGAGCTTCATGAGGCTTGCACAGGCCCACCTCTCAAGCCTGTCCAGAATTTTAAGAATTTCAAAATAGAAAAAGGAAAAAAACCCACCCCAAAACAAACCCAGGCACTGAGTTTCAACTTCAGCTGGAGCAAGTAGAGAAGGAATGTTCAGCGTGAAAGGGTTTATTCCAGACGGCTGGAGTACCTGCCCGTTGCACAGCATTATGTGTTACAACCCCAGGTCTGAGAGTGAGTGCTGTTAATGCAGAGGTTGTGCTATGACACTTGTGTGGGAAATGTGACGGCTTTGGCTGGCAAGAACCTAAATGGCAAGTTTTGTAGAAATTGTGGCAGAATTTCCATTGAGCTCTGTGGGAGCTGCTCAGTGCCGACTCTCTCAGTTGAATTGTGCTGTCTGGCAGTGTGCCACAGGATGCACTGAGGATCAAAGCTGGGGATGTAGGACACCAGGTAAAGATTAAGAAAGCCCAAGTCTGTCACTGGCTTAATGAACTCTTGAACAAGTCAAGTTGCTTTGCACTTGCCCATCTCATTCTCTTTGGATTAGTCCTGGCACCTCGTTAGGATTCTTGGCAGGCTATGTGTGGGATCTTTGCAGAAGGAGTCTTCAAGACCCACAGGAATTACAGGGTAGATGATGATAACTTGTGTATCTCTTGCTGTTTCTTGGGCTGTGTGGAATCACCTCGTTCAAACCCAGTTTGCATGCTAAGTTCACAAGACAAATCTCAAAAATCCAAGCTTTGGGAATGGGTGTAGGAAAGCAACATCTTCGCTGATGCTGTTTCTTTCCTGCTGTTAAACAGCATGTAGTGCCACTCTCGTTCTCCTGCCTCTGCTTTCAGGAGATCTGTGGTGCTTTGGAAGGGGATCAAGGTTACAGCCGGTTTTCTTCCCTCCTCCAAGTTGCAATGCCAGATTTCTGTGTGCACCCAGAAGTCTTGCGCTTTCCCCAGTGAGAGAGATGGGGATCCTTGCTGTTGGATGGCCCAAGGGGCTGCTGCCACTGGCCTTACTCCTTCTAAGTATTGTTCTTGGGGCACTGCCACTGCTACTGCCAGAACTTGAGGCTCCAGCTCAGCTCCTGCTGATGCTATTGCTGGCTCAGATACCTCTTTTGAAGCTTTCTGGTTAGACAGTTGTTAGCTGCAAACCTGGGGTGTGGACGATTGGTCACTACTTGCCTTAATTTCTCTTCATTCTCTTCATTTGCTATTCACCATTTTGGGGGTGAGTATAAAGGGAGACATACTGGATATGTTAACTCTAGGAACGATCCAAAAGGCATTTTTTTGATCACAGTCTCTTATTAAATTAGGACTGAGTTGTGTGTCCACATGAGGCCAGACCAATGAATTTGGATTTGAAGGCACCAACATCTTGTGAAGACAGCTAGTGAAACTGGAGCTTGGGATAGAAAATTGTCTTTGCAGGTTGTCAGAGCTATGCAGATGTTCTAGATTTTCATTGTTAGCCTACAAAATAGTCCATCCCTTTTCCATCTCCAAGATGCCCCTCGGGTTCTGCTTGCAAGGAAGAGCATCAGCCAACATCTTCCACACAGGACTTTCCTCTATCCTGTGTCGTTTGGCAAAACAACAGAGTAGAATCTTTAATGAAGAAATATTGGTTACAAAATACCCTCAATGGGCATATTTAAACACATTGAATTTGCTAATATTTTTCTTTATAACTCTTGTGTCTAGAAGCCCCAGCTGTGATCAGGGCCTTGCTGTGCGAGATGTTATGCAAATGCATATTTTTTACAAACAGGATGATGCAAGCCCTCGGAAAACTTTATAATCAAAGCAGAAAAAGGGCAAGAGGGGAAAGAAAAACACATGAAGTGGAGTGGCGTCTTCAGGGTCATGTGGTAGATCACTGGCAAAGGCACGAATAGCGGTGGGTCTCCCGGGTCCCAGGCTGGTCCTGACCCACCATGGTATCCTGTCTCTCCTAAAACACCCGTGTGCTTTCCCAGCGCTGCCCAGCCTCTCTTAAACTCTGTTGCAGAGCTGGAACGCTAAGTGGGTTCAGCTAATTCAATTTAACTTTCGTTTGTTGAGCTGCTTTCATATCCAGAGCCGTGTGGCTGCTCTGTGTTGCTGGGAACTGAGCTGGATTTGTGAGGTTTCCAGAGAGGAAATGGAGCACGGCGGAACTGCCCTTAGAGCAGAGCAGAGCTGGGATGCTGTACTGAACTGTGGACAGGCCATCCCAAGAACAACTTGTGGTCACAAACCAGGCTACCTAGTTTTAAATCATGTCCAAATTTTTGAGCCAGGCAACTAAATATTTCTGAACCTTATTAAATTAACCGGTTAGACCAAGGCAATATACAAGGTATACAGGCCAAAAAAAGCATCGTGGGTGTAACTTTCTGAAGGAGAGTTATAGTTGCTGCTGATTGTGCTGTTACAGTAAATGTTGTGTCAGTGTTTCCATTATTGGTCTCTCTTTTTTTTTTTCTTTTTTTTCTCCCCTTCAATGAGTTGTTCTGGGGCTGCGTGAAAAGGTTTGCACCTCATGAAAAGGTTTTTATGTGCTGCAAAATGTAACGTGAAACCACTGAATCTCTGTTACCCAAAGAATCTACACTGTTTGTAGACGGAAGGAGCAACCTTCAAAATTGGGATCTGAACCTGATGCTGAGCACCCAAAATTTTGGGGGAGTTCAGCTTACACTCAATTTTTCCCTATTGTGAAAAGTATTCGCGTTGGTTCTTGTTTTAGCACTGAAGAGATGACAAATCTTCAAGTCGGATACACTTCTGTGGTTCAACTCTGCCAATACAAACAGCTTTGCTGTATTTGAGATTTGTCTTGTTTTACACTTTGTGTTATGTTGTCGTGTAGGGATGCTGTGATGGAGGGTAAGATGCTATACAAGATGCCAGCCTTACCGCAAAGACCTGTTACTGAGTAAGCTCTGTGTCTCAGCCCGCATAAACGTGCAAACACACTGTACTTGATTAATCATCTTCATTATGGTCGAATTTTGAAGCAACCAAGAACAGGGCTCCCTTATGCTAGGCACTGTGCAGCTCCAGAGAACCAGCCTCTCTTTGTTTCCTGTCTAACGTGCCAACCTGTTTCTCCAGGCCAAACTTGCTTTCTAATTCAAGTGACAAAATTAGTGAAAAACTGGTTTGTGTCTTGTTCTTCCATCCGCCTGGGCATGTTTGGGAATCCCTTAGAATGACTGAATTCAGTGGTTTAAGCTTTGTTTTTTTTTATTGCACACCTCCCACAGTAACTCTGAAGTAGCTTCATAATGGAAATGCTGACACAACGCTATCGTCTCAGCCCCAGGAGTGTGTTCCACCTTCTATTGTTTGCCTTGGCCTCTGCATATTGTATACTGCCTCAGTTTAATTGGTTAATTTAATAAACTTCTGAAGTGCTGTATCAGTTGCTTGGCTTAGCTTTTATTCGTTAGTTCGATGAAGAAAGTATAAGTTTCAAAAGCTTTCCTGTATGAAGTTAATCAAATAAAAGGTATCTCCTACTGTACTTTGCATGTATGTCTTGGAAAGACTACTTGAACTGACACATTTTTACAATTAAAGCATTTACAAAAAAACCTCTAAAAATCTTTGTGTAGCTAATGTTCCAGGCCTGACCTGTCTAACTTCAGTTAAAAAAAAAAGGAAATTTTAAACTTAAAGCTGTGCAATGCTTCAGTAGCCACATCTGAATTGTATGTTATGCCAAACTGTACTTTAGATGGACCCTTGGGGTTGGAAAGGAGGAGAGATGTGGGGAAAAACATAACAAAAATGATATGAAGGTATTATGGAAGGGAAGTCTTGCAATTCCACCATATGTGAGCCTTGGGTGATCTGCACCAAATTTCTGATTCTTGTTGAAGCCCTGCATAACCGTGAGCATATCCTTTAACACCTCTCTGCTTCATTCCCCATTTGGAGGTCTTTTTCACATTTTGTGTGTCTCATTAATTCCGATTTTGAGATTTGGGGATTGTATACTACAATGGGGCTTTTTATTGCATGAGCTGTAATAATAATGAGTCGGAAAGATTGGTAGGTCTCGGCGTACACTTTCACTGCGGGTGCAGTGAAGCCTTTTTCAGGCCAGTGCAGAGAGCGCTTAAGAGAGGCCCCATGTGCCACACGTGAGGGAGTATTTATCTGCATTCAGGAGAGCCAAAGAGTGCAACGTACATGTAATATGAGTCCATCTTTATCTATTTTAATCTGCAGCTTGAGCATCCCAAGATTTAGGGGTATTCATCTATCAAGAGTGATTTAGATATACTTGATCATGCCTCAGGGCAGGGGAACAGCCTAGGTTACTTCTTGATATCCCTTCCAGCCCTGTTTTTTTTATGACTCTATTAGATCTGACAACAACAGAATCGTATACTTTGTTCCAAAGGATTCTTCCATTAATTAGTACTTTGTGGTGCATAGCTCCTCTTCCCTTGAGGAGCTCTAAGAGGTTGACAAGTGCTAATTAAGTCCTACAAGAACTTGTGTGTTGGGTAATTATTATTTTACAGGTAGAGAAACTGAGGTGCAAATGTAACCCACAGGAAGTTTTGGGACAGAATCTCACTTCGATGCTTAGCATTTTAGCTACTTAAAATTCTCGCTGAGCTGTGCCTCTGGGCTGTTGTCACCAATGGAGAATAACGCTGGCATTTTCCTCCCTCCTGCCCACATCTGAGCTAGTCAAGGCTGTAACAGGCTCATCAGCCATGTTTGGGTTGCATCAGCAATGGAGGGGGAGCTGCTAGGAAAGTGAATTTGGCCTGTGTGCCAAAAATAAGCTTATTTTATTCTTATTACCTTGCTTCCTGGACTTGCAGAATTATACTGACCTTAAAGGGAAGCTGCCCAAGAGTCCTGAATCAGGCCTTTTGTATCGGGAGGGAGGTAACCTCTTGCAGTCTACGTTGTTTGAGTGTAATTTTCAATCAAAGATTTGCTAGTGTAATTAGTCCGCTTCAGAGTTCCTCGGTGCAGAGTGACATGGCCAAGTGGCATTTGAGAACACTTTAAAAGGAAAGGGGTTAATTAGTTTAGCTCTGGGTCAACAGTACATCAGGAGCCATTGAGCCAGAGTGGCCCCTACACAGGTTGCTGGTGTTTAAATTTCTCTGTTTAGTCAGCAATACCTTGTTAAAGGAGGGGGGTGAACAATGAGGTGTGGCTAGAATAGTTTTTGTCCTGTAGTAGGGCTGTTACCCACCTGCATATTTCTGGGTATTGTATTGTATCCCTATGAGAGAGATCCCGTGCTAGTTTTTCAGTGTTGGTTTTCCTGTGTCTTCTGTGTCCTGAAACACCTATTTGTAAGGTTAGACTTTATCTAGAATTCCAGGAAAACTTGCTGCTTCCAGAAATAATAATATTTATCGTCCTCAATCAAATTCTGTCCCGAATCTTCAGTGATTCCACTGATTTCCTTGGGTCCGTGCAGGCTGTGCACAGGGATCTGAATTTGATCACCTGCAGATTCTAAAGAAGCAAATTTCATTCCACCACGCCAGTCCTCAGACCTCCCATTCGCAAACTATCCAAGTGAATTACCACCTTAGGCCCACGCGTGCTGGCCAAGATCAATTTTACCAGAGCTTTTGCTGTCTCTGCCTGAGACACACACTAAATACTGGCAACCTGGGAATGCGGACCCGAGAGCACAAATTCCAGGGTGGTAGTCCTTGATGTGATGTAGCGGGGCTGGTTAGACAAGTTAAACTCCGATCCGTAGCTTTCGTGTGATGGAAATTGCTGTCTTGTTGCCACTGTCCGGCTCTGTCATGCTGCTGCACATCAACTCCCATCACTCTTCCAGGGTGTGGTCTCGATTAATGTTTGCGCGCTGTAATTTGTGACGTTGCTCAGTTTAACAGGACAAAATTTGCCAGTCCAAACCATGTCTTGGTGAGAGGGTGAGGCGCTTATTAAGATTGGGAGGTTTTGTTTTCTCGTCCACATGTGGTCTCTTCTAATCCCACAAGCCAGGGTGTACTGCAGTCTCACACGGCAGCAGTGCCCGTGAGATAATGGATTGGCTAGAAGGAGGACTGGAGGAAGCGGTAAGAGTGAGCCCCAGAGATACTTCTTGTATAAGAATTTATCTCTGTCTTGTTTTTTTTCTCCCTGATGAAGAGGCTTTCTTGAGTAGGGCTACACAGATGACATTTGCAAGTAATCTTGTTCCAAACTGTGCTGGACATGCAAACATTCCTCTGTCCTCCTGTTATGCTCCTGCCAGGGTGATTACACCGTGGCTGGTCTGATCACACCTTCCATGCTGCGAAGTCTCTGTTGTAGTGTCTGTTTCTGGGGAATACTCCCATAGGGTCACAAACCTTAAAGAAACCGTTCATCCGGTTTGGAACATCTTTAACAGTCTGTGCATTTAATGGTTCAGAAATGGGGCTTATTTTCTTTCAAAGATAGTCACTGCGGTATGCAGAAAGGGGATGTGCATCCCCCAGCTCTTTCCAAGAAAGCAATCCCAACCTGTTCTGCTGGAGAGACAGTAGTTGGTGGGGAGGTAGGGAGAAGCACTGGGAGGAAATAACACCCTGTGTTTTTTCTCATGGGTTACAAGCCGACAAGGCTTGTGAATGGACATTAGCAATCTGTCCTCTCCCTCCTTGACTCATTGTGGGCCAAACCTCCTCAAACACATGTCCTGCTCTGTTGTGTATCCAAGTCTGGAGTCTGTGCCAACCAGGAGAGCCTGCATTTTATGGTTGTGCAGGAGAATGTTCAATATTCAAGGGCTGCAGTTGTGAGGGGGCCCTGATTAAGCCAGAGAGCCCGGCTGAGCAGACTGGCCAGTCCCTTGCTGCGAAGAGAGCAAATCACTGAGCAGAGATGTCCCTGAGTGTTACTGAAATGACCAATGGATCTGTTTGACGTCCCAGCTGACAGCTGTGTGTCTTCAGCCTGAGCATTCATGTGCAATCAAAGGTGAAGCCCTGGCAGGGGACAGCAGCTAATCAGTCCCGGCTATTTGGGGAGGGTATGTTAAACACCCCCTCTCAATGCAACAAGCCCCTCTAAGCACGTTAGCATCCATCTGGCAGGTAATTAGCTAGATAGCTGGTTGAAGAATCAGTGAAGGGATCCCTCTTCCCACATCTCCTTGTACGGTGCCTGCTCTAATTTTTGTGACATCCAGCTGGAGGGTCTCTGTATCTGTCATTACAGACCATTACACTCCTTCAGATCCATCTATATATTTTAAGTAGTTTCTGACCCTTGGGTGACAGTGGCCGAGGGGGATCTGACCTTTTTTTTTTTTTTTTTTTTTTTTTTTAAAGTTAAGGAACATTTGCTTGGATGGAATGAGTCAAAAAGTTCTTGGCCAAGGAGGATGCGTGATCACAGGTTCCTGTCCCAGCAGGCTGGGCATGGGCAAAAACTACCTTCCACAGCAGCGTTGTATTACTCAGACTTAAAACCTGTTGGATTGTCTCTGATCTTACCAGCAAAGGGGAGAGTTTTCTCATCAGCAAGAATTCCTCTGGTTTCTAAGTAACAGTAAGTCTCCATACTGGTAGGCACAACTTGTCCTGGAAGAGGCAGGAAGGAGTTGAAACACCACAGGGAACAAAACGAGCTGAGCGGTCTGCTCCAAAAAGCTACAAGGAGAGTATTTCTTAAAAAGCAAAAAAGTCCCCCAGATTCAGGAGAGGATGATGATACTAGTAAAAGGTCCAAAAAAAGGAATTGGTTCAGGCTGAATAAAATATTTTGTTTGACTCGATACATAATGCTTCCTTTCATTAAATTGCCCATAATCTTTTCTTGTTAATTGAAATTAATTTATTCATTTCAGTTTGAAAATGTGTAAGCACTTTCAGGCTGATGACTTTTATTTTTTCAGCTGAAGTGACAAATCCAACATAAATTTGCAATATTTTTGTTGACCCAAATATGCCTGTTTTCTTTGGGCAGGGATAAAAGTTTCAGCTGAGAAACTCTGCCTGCTTCTAATCTGGACAACACCTTCTGCCCGGGGATACTTTCATTCACAAATAAAAAGACAAATAACTGGATGGAAAGGAAACCCAGGAAGCCAGTACGTGCACTGTAAGGGTTGAGGATTTCACACAAACCAACAAAAAGTGAAATTGAAAGGAACTGTACAGTATGTTGTTGCTTAAAACCCTTTGGTGAGCCAAAGGTACAGGGTTATTTTCATAGAAAGCATTAGTGAGAGCATGTGTTGAACGGAGTTAGCTGTTTTGCTTAGCCTGTTGCTATGTAAGGTGTTGTTATGACTTCTGTGGCAGTAGTACATCTCTGAGGTGTCCATAAGAGTGGTGAACTTCTATAAGTTACCGGAGCGAGAGATTTGTGTAAATGAAGCAGTGTGTATTTAGAAATGCATGGGGCAGCAGAGTATGTAGGAGACCTGGCATGCCAAAGCCACCATTTCCAGGCTGTCTTCAACCTTCATCTTCTAAGTGGTGGTGGGAATGGGGTCTCAGTTGCCCAGTAACCAGTCTTCAAACTCACAACAGGAGAGTTTTGAGCCTCTTTATTTGCTAAAATAAAGGGTCCTTTATTGCCTGTGTATAACCAGAGGATGAAAAGGTGAAGTTTTCTTTAGTTGTTGTCAATAAGAGCAATATTTTCTTGCAGAAGGACAATAGGAAAAGTTTACAATACTAATTGTCACTGGAAGCAATTTTCTAAAAAGGGGATCTGGTCTCAGCTGTTTAAATGTTTACTTGCTGGTGCTTGATTAACAGCTAATTATAGAAATACAATTTTATGTAGTTTCTAAATCTGAAATCTGGTGTCATTCAAGGATTCAGCCTGTAATTGTTTACCATGTTGGGAAAAGTCCTGTTGACAGTCCTTACCAATGTCCAAAGAAATAGCTGGCGTGAGTGTGAACATGGGACTCATTGGAAAGGATAACTTCCTGAGAGACTGTAGAATTTTTCTCTAATATATATTAAAAAAAATATATAATGTGTATTAACATATTATATTTGAATGCAATTTTAAAAATAGATATGAAGTATAATAATATATATTCATTTCACTTCATAAAGGAAACTAATGATCTGCAACTTGCATTTCTGTTCCCTGAAAGACTTTTTCTTTTGTTTGAAAGCCAGAGGGTTGGAGTCTCCTCTGAGAGAGGTAGAACCTTTTTGTGGAAGGAGTTCAGAACTCAATTTAGACAGCTAAATAAAAGTTGAACTATCAGAAACGTGCATCGTGTTAAGTAGCATTTAATAACGTTGAGGCTTTTCCGAAGCTGCAGTCGTGAGGTGTCTGACTGTAAACTAAACTGAGCAATCAGCTCTGGTGCCATCATGAGTACGTGAAGGGAAGCGCCTTTCCCAAGGGCTCTCACTGGAAGCCATATTTTTGAGCTTCTCTCCACTGAAACAAATTGTGCTGTAAAGCTTCAGTAATGAGCAAATGTGCATTTCTGTTACCCTTTAAGACACTTCGTTGTGTTTGGAAATCTTCCATTAAGCCCCTAAAGGCACAGAATTAAAAAAAAAAAAAGGTAAAAATCAGTTCACATATAGGGGAAAGGGAAGGGCAGAGGAAATATTATTTTGTAGGAAATCAAAATACACATTCTACAAATTCAGAGTAGATAAACTGTTTACCAGTGACTACTTAGTTCAGGAGAGTGATGGTATAATCACTGAAAACGTTTTGAAATACATTTCTAAATAAAAAGGCGTTTTGTGCAGTTGCAGTAATTAATGGTTGCTCTCTTGCAATAGCCTGCAGAAAACTAACTCATGCGTTTGACAGCAAACATGAATATGCTTGTAAAACTGAAGGGAATCTTTAGGCTTGTGTGAGCTTGATCACTTAAAAACAAACCAAGAAGCTGAACATGGGAGCATGTTACGACTTAGGGGCTTGATTGAAGTCAAGGGGAGTATGTCAGTGTTAAGTCCTACGGAAAGGAGGGGAAGGCCCAACCTCGCCAGCTGTGGCACAGGGTTAATGTGCATGTTAAAGTGGCACACTTGAGGGCCTGAATTGCCCAAGCGATATGGGTGTTTGGAAAGAGAAGGGCAATTGTAACACCATTATATATCTGGTTGCCTTGGAAAACTCGCCCTCGCTGTAGGCAGATGTGAGAAGATGGTCATGTTTTGAGATTGTTGTGTGTACTTCTACTTCAAATTCTGTCACATCCATGGAGTTCCTGTGGAAGGAAATGGGATTTATATATAAGGGTAAAGAAGGGGAGAATTGTGACAAATTGTGCAAATGCTAAAAATTTCAAAAAAGCAAGCAAAAAGATGATTCAGCTTGCACCTCACTTTGCACGTGCTCACCCTGATTGTTCCATCCAGTGAATTTGCAGGCATGAATTTTCAGGAGCATTCATTGGAAGAGCTTATAAGGAAATATGGCAAAGCTTGCATGGACAGTGAATTTCTGTGCTGTGGAGCTGCAGCTGATTCTCTTTTATATGTCTGAGCAAGGGACAGAGGCACCTCATGACCACTCTTCTTAGGCAATTTGAGTATTTTAGATTTGGTGTGTACATTAGGAAGTTACAAATGGCACACATCAGTTTACAAATTATTCTGAACTGTGAAAAATTTCATAAAATGAAAAATGGGTAAAAAGCACTACTTATTTGCTGTAAGTCCATTCACCCAAGTGTAAGGCAACATAGTGAATTGTTGAAGATGAAGTGCATAAAGTCTACTGCGAACTATAAATCATGCTATAGAAATTAAATGTCTGATCTTTACCCATTCCTCATTTGCATTGTGGAGTGCAAACCACAGGATTCTTACAGCTCAAATACATCCAAGTATCCAAAACTTACTAATTACTGGTAAACTTCAAATTTTCTCTTTAAAGGAATGAGAGTTGCACTCCAGTTGTAGAGGAGCAAGCAAGTTTTGCTCTTTCTTACGGAGAGGTTAATCAGGAAGACCTCTGCTGTCTGCCTGATCTACCAATTTGGATAGAGAAGAGACTGCATGAACTGTAAATGAATGCTTTTTTCCATAGCAGGGCTTAACAAAAGCCGTTTGGAACAGGAGTCATCTTCATTGCATTTATGCTCTCATGTTATTTCTAGTTGCCTCTTGGACTGTGTAGGATTGCTTAGTCCCTAGCATTACCTCAGTTATGAATCCAACAATTTCCTGATAGATTGTTTATCAAAGAAAATATTATGTCAATAATGTCTAAAAGCTGTAGCAATATTGCTCCCAGCCCAGAGATGTAAATACTCTGTTATCTCATGGCACAGACTTAAATGACGCCACACATCTTGAAATAACATGTCCAAATGTGTCAGAGGAAGAGATTGTCAAAGTGTTTGCCTTATATTACCTGCCTGCTAGCAAATGGGTGGTGAGAGACCTAGAGTTTAATTTTTTTCTTTTCTTTTCTTTTTTTTTTTTTTTTAAAAATGTCTGTTAGGCAGATCATGCAACTATCTAAACACAGTTCTGGAAAACCTGTTTGCTAGCTTACTCACAGCCCCAAATGGCTTTGAGTTGCAATAGTGTGGTGCCTAACCCTTCAGGGGAAAAGAAAAACACAGCAAACCCAACCCAGTGCACCTTCTAGAACAACATCTTCCGAATTTGTGAAGACGGGGGGGGGGGGGGGGGGGGGGGAGGGGAAAAATGGCCTGTGTGTGAAACCACGAATTATATTATGTCTGCCAAACCCCTTTGAGAATTGGACCAACTGTCGGTTCAAATGATTTGTGCTTATCCAAACTTTACTCATCAAAGCTTTTTATGAGTTCACTTTGGCAATGGCCGTGTTTTTCCATGTGGTGAAATCATACACCTGGAAAACATGCAGCCAAAATGGTGTGGAGCTTGAATAACTCTCCTTGTTCTCCAAATGCTCTTGAGTTTTAAGCATCATGGTAGTTAAAGTGTTTGTGGTGCTATAAAATTTGTACAACTTTACTGTAAACCTGACTCTTGCATAACCCTCTTGGCCAGATGATTGGCAGCCTGGTTGTGATCTTATAACACAAAAAGGAACAAGTATTGGCCTTCAGTTTTTACCGTACAGAAGGAAGAAAGCTGAAAATCTTTACCTTTGTACAAGCTGTGCACGGTGGCATGGAAAACATCCTGCAAAGCAGCAGCCTATGAATAATCCTATTTTATGGTTTGCTTCACAAACAGTGTACAGAGCCCTATCCAAAACGAGCCAGTTCTGGGATGGACAACAGCAATCAAGATGACTGTACTTCACAGAAGTGATGCGGAGAGGCTGACAGAAGATACTGGTAGAAAATTCAGGAGAAATGGTATGTCTACAGCAGTACTTGATGTTGACCTTGAAGTTACCTTAACCAGTCTGTGTTGTTTCTGGCAGCCTGCAGCAAAGCCAGTTATATTGCCCTCCTAATTTGCAAGTTGGGCCCTCCGAGGACTTGTTTGGAGGCCAGCTTGCCTTTCCCTGTGGGCAGTAGAGAGAAGCAGAGCGGGGAGGAGTGGTGAGAAGTGGGAAAGGTGGGTTGTTGTGGCTTGGCTTCTCTGCCCCGAGTCTGTGCTGGCTCCAGAAATGGGCAGCACAGGGTTGGAGGACTGGGAGTGATGGGAAAATCTCGGATCTGTAATTGAGCAAAGGTCCCAGGATCGTGGTGGGACCACTGGTAAATTGTGGCTTTCGCAACCTCAAGGTTAATCCCACTGGTGTTCTGGGTATTGGGTGGGTCTTTGAACATGGCTGAAAAAGGTGCAACTTTTTCTATTTAACTGAAGAGCGTCCTTCCCCTACACAGTGTATTTTATTTTCTAACTGCAATTAAGCTGCAGTTGCCTAGGAAAAAGGGCACAGCTTAATTCTCAAAATGGTATCATCAAACAAAAGATACATAAAACTAGTGCAACAAAACTGGTGAAGTTGTAAAGAATTTAGGCCACAGTGAACATCAGTTTCTTGACTGCAATGCCTAGTCACTTGTCTTTCTGTTTACACAACAAAATAGCCTGAAGAGAGTTAATATGTTTAGAAAACGGCACTTGCATGTATTTCTAATGGGAGAGGAAACTCAACAAATTGATGTGACTCAACAAATTGAGTATACAGAACAGATCACAGCTCTGATTAGGCCATTTGCAGATTGGTTTGAAGAGTGCTGGCCTCTGGCCAGTGAGCTACTTCTTACTTGCAAGGAGCATAGACAAACAACGAGGACACTGAGCTAACGCTGCACTATGCTTTGTCTGAAGCGATGATGATCTCGTACTTAGAGCATACGCTCACGGCTGGCTGCTTAGCATAATGGAGCAGTCCTGCACCACACACGTCTGTGGCCACGCTACAGAGGTTTCACCACAACATAACTGCAGACCTCTTCCACTAAGGCCTCGTAAATGGCACGGATTAAAAATAATATGGGTAACATAAAATGGAATTTAAAAGAATACGGATGGCTTAATATGAAAGTCATGAATAATGCTGTGTAAAATGCCTGAGCTATTAGTTCACTTATAAACAGTGTACCTGTGCACAAATCTGTATGCTGGTTTTGCGTACTGTAATAGAAATGGTCTTTGTTCTTACCTTTATATAATAACACCCCACCTAATATCTAGACACCCTTGTGTATATTTTACTCATACATCTAATTTAGTTGTTAAATATTGCTCCAAAACCCACACGTACACCAAAAGAACCATTTATTGTCAAACTGGTTTGAAATCTATAAAGAAGCAGTGCTTGGGAAGGGAAGGGTTGAAAGCTGAAGAATTAAAGAGCATTCCTTTTAATTTAGTGGCCTTGTAATATGCTACTGAGTAGGAGGAGAAAAGAATGAGTCTGGTGGCTGGATTGGATCTGTGTTTCCTGTGTTGACATGGGATGGGTGGAGCAGGATGGTAATGGTGTCCCCAGCCCTGGAAGGAAGAAACAACCATTTGCTCTTGATGTGGAGCCACTCTCGGGGTTGAACTCCGGGACAAAGTTGTTGGATTTGCTACCCAGGCTGGTTGTCTCCCTTTCAAATAAATGTTAGTGCTCCTTCCCCTTAAGTTTTAATCTTGTACTTCTGAGGAAACCACTTCTTGGAGGGCCTTACTGCTGTGAGGCGTGGGACCCCTCCTGAGTCTGTTATGTCCTGAAGCTGCGGTGGGGCTGTGAGTGCCTGGGATCCCAGGGGCAAAGCTGGGGAGAGGGAAGAAGCAGCTGTGAATTACTGAGGAATCTCAACAAAGCCAAAACGTTTGGGTTGTCAGAAACCAGAGCAATGTTTGTGAATTTCAATGTTGGACTGATGGGTTTTTATCATCTTTTTTCTTGGTGTCTGCTATTGTACGAGGGCAAGAATCTGCAAAAAACCAAAGGCCCAACCCCAAGGAGCCTGTAAACAAAGCTAAACAGTTAACACATGAGCCTGCCCCGAATGAGAAGGGAAGGGGAAGATGTTTTTCATTTTGTGATGAGTTGCTAACTGGGAGTCAGTTTGCCATCTGCTTGTGGGAAAGCCCTAGGAGGAAGCTTTGACGTACAGCCCGTGGAGTTCCCCCCTCCAAACCATTCTTCAGCATGGAAAGCTGATCCTGCTGTGAAAGCACTGCATGCTGGAAGCCTGCCACACTCGTACTGGGGAAGTCTGAGGCAAGATGCTTAGTGTGTGCACCCTGTGTCCCTCTCTGCACAGTAGGGACAGCCAGTGCTTCCCTACCACACAGGTGTTTTGCGGGGGCAATACTCGTTATTATTTACTAGCTGTCTGGGACGCTGGAGTGGTGGGAGAACATGACCAAATCTCAAGTGATGGGTATGGGGGAGCTCTTCCTCAGTGAGAAGAGGTTTTTCTGCATGCTGTGGGAATGTTCCAAATTATAAACTTGGCGGTTGTGTGTGGTTGTGACCAGCTATAGGTAGGTTTGTCTGCTGGCTGCAGTTGTGCCCTGTTCCTCTCCTCTGCATCCCCTCTCCATCCAGCCAATTCCCCAAAGAGGTTTTCCCAGAGGCTGCAGAAAAGTTACTCTGTGGCTTCGGTTCTCAGGTGCCCATTACAGATATGTTAAATACATAAATTAAAAACATCCTCCCTACTTCTGTCCTCCCCCACATTGTCTGGAGCACCCATCACATGACCTCCTGCTTGGTAGAGCTGATGATGCAAGGATAGAGATTACTTCTGCTTGCAAGAATTGCATGGCAGTTCCAGCCACGTATTATAATTTTGTGCCGGTTGGCGCCAACTAAGTAATCTCTGTGATAGCCTTAGGAGCAGCTTTGCCATGAGATCTTAGAAATGATATGTTGTCTCCCTGTGAAAGTGCTGAATTAAACAAGTATTTGCAAATTTTCATGACAGTAAAATTCCATTCCCTGAACAAAACTGGGGAATTTTCTTGAATCTGTGGAAATTGGATATATAGAGCATTTCTGTGGTTAAACAGTGACTCTGCCCTTTTAAAATACCCTGCCCTCTGTTACTTTTGTTTCTTTGGGAGTGAGGATTGTTCTATAAATTCCAGCATTATGGTTCAATATGTTCTGTATCACAGAGGGGAAAGAATCTGTAGAACTTTTGTTTTCAACCCAGGAATTTTGCTCTGTAGCTTTCCAAAGGTGAGCACCTACCCCTTGTTTTATTGTGTGAAGGAGGTGAAGTTTATTAAGCCTGTCTTGTTGTTGACTTCATCCCTTTGATGTCCTCCAGATTATCAAATTCTCTTTGTATTAACATATGATAATTTCTACCTGTATTGATAGACAATTATACATGCAACTCCCTATATCACATGATACTAAATAACTGCATGATTCATCCTTTGTTCCTTGTGAATCTAAAAACTGGGTCTCCTGCCTTCCCAGACTGTCTCTAATTTCGAGACTACAAGCTTAAGGCATCAAAATCTGCTGTGCTGTATCTGTGGTTTGTTACAAGGAAATTGATTCTTCACCCAGTTACACCAGTGAGGGGATGAGAGCCTCTCTCTAACCTGTAGGTACATTGGGGAGGTGCAAAGGCAGAGTCCTCCTGTACCTCTGGCTCTTCTGAGGAATAGTGGATATGTTCTTCCATTTAATGTATATTTAGAGGAGTGCTGCTTTAAGATCAAAAGAATTACTCTGGATTTATACCAGGGTAGCTAAACATGGAATCATACATAATTCCCAAGCGCATTTGTCTCGCAGGAACCACACCTGATGTGCCTCCCAGCTCTTATTTACATAAGACATCCTCATTGTGTTGAGAACATCTGGGGTGGGGTTGCTTGCTGCCAGGGTGGGCAGCCGTCATTGCCGCGCAAGCCTGAATCCTACCTCCTCTGTAACCGTAGATCCTGACCGCTTGCAACCCTTCCTCAGACAGCAGGAACATCTCTCTCTGCTGGGTTTGTGCATTTCTGTGGTCTTAACACTAACCTATTTTATCCCTGAACACAATAGGATGAAATCCTACAGAAGAAAGACATATCTCAAATGTTTCCAGGATGCGTACATCAGTGATGCATGTGTAGTTTCTAGCACAGAGAGGATTAGAATAAATGCATTCTTTGTAGATGCTGTTTTAATCTTTCCAGCTAAACTTAGATCTCGGACACCTGTCTCTGCAGCAGTCTGTCTCTTGAGCTCATGAATTTTGTGCACAGCTGTCAGTGCTGTATGTGGGGTTCTCTCTTTTCAGCTGGCTCTATTCCCAGTTGGCTGAAAAGTAGGAGCCTGTCTTAGAAAGAGAATTTCCACTCCTGCATACTTTGATGGAAACAAGAAGATATAAAACAAGATTTAATGACCCAGTTTTTTTTGAACCATTTATTAGCTGTTCTGTACATACTCAGTCTCTGGGGAACTAAGTTACATATTATGATAAGTATAGAGTGCCTGTTCCCTATGGACTTTGTTTCATGATTTATGTGGCTAAAATAAAGCATATAAACCAAATAAATTACCTTGGATAGCTTACTTTGAAATAGGACTCCGGGAAGTGCCATGAGGTGGCCAGATGAAATGCTGACCCGAATCGGTGGTGCTAAAATAAGGATACCATCTCCTGCCCCTGCCAGGCCCTTTCTTTAACTCAGAGATTGAAGATTACAAAAGGAGGAAAAGGGCTGTTAGGAAAAACATCCACCTATGTCATCTTCATTCCTTTGGGACTGATTAGATGAGAGGGATATGCCAGAAACTGAATGGCTTCACCGTGAGCTTATCGACAAGCGGTGCCTGTGGAGTTTTGCAGTGTGGCTGACTACCACCCTTTTTTTTTTTTTTTTTTTTTTTTTTCTGAGAAATGCCCATCTGAGACTTTGGACGCCATCATGCTCTACTCGGCCTCTTGGGATGGGAACAAAAGCAAAGCTGCTCAAAATGAAGGGTTGCCTGCTAGGATCTGCAGTCTGTGTGGGCCTTGCTCCTGTATAACTTGGGTATCTTCGGTCTTCTAGTCTTGGTGGATTTAGGTGTAGTCGTTCAGCTCCAGACAAATGGCCGATTCAGCCTTCTCAAAAACGGTAGCAACTGGGTGTTCCTGCTGAGAGGGACATCTTCTCCCCAAATTGTCTGCAAAGAGTTTAAGAAGCCTGGTTCTGTACGAGGGAAGCGTAAAAGTGAGGTCTTGTCCTTTGTGAGCGGTAGCAGGGATATATTTCCAGGAGAAGGCATGTCCTTCTGCCTAGGTCAGGGGAGAGGTTGCATGTGGAGGTCAGGTTTGCAGAGGTGCAATAACTGAGATTTTTACCAACAGGTCGTCCCATGAGTAGTAACAAGGAGGTGGAAAGGGAGCCCAAAAGTTCTAGTGCCACTTTCTGTGCAACACGAGTTCAGCTTAGAAGATGTGGCAAAACTGAAAGGGTCAGCGGTTTTAGCTGTGCCTGGCTGTCTCTGGAAACGTAGGTGGTTGTGCTGTGCCACTGAGAAGAGCTAACTTTTTCTTTCTTGTTCTTTGCAAGCTTTCTATGATAACAGTATGAGCAAAGCTCTTCTCTTCTACATTTGGGAAGCAAAAAGCATAGCCTCCCTTGGGTGAACATGAGCCACACTCTGCATTTGTAAAAGATGCTGCTGAAGCCATCAGTTGTGTACCGTGGGGGGAAGGAGCCTGCTGGAGCCTCGTATCCTCTCTAGAAAAGAGAAGAAGCAGCTGAAGGAATTTGGCTCGTGTTAGACGATACACCTACACCACCAGATAATGATTTGATCAATCAGCAAGCTTGTCAGATCGGACCCCAGATAGGATGGCGGCTTGCCAGGTGCTGGATCAGAGAGACTTTGTTTGATGTTATCAGAGTACAATTAGGTTACATGCATTGCTTCATGGCGCAGGCCAAGTGCGGGCGACCAGGAGGTGCATTTGCCTGCCATCAGAGGCCCTGGGCACGCCTGGCACTGCTGGTCACCCGCTGCGGTGGCCGGGGGGGTTCTGGCTGGTGGTGGGAGGGCACTCTGCAGTCCCTGCCCGGGTTTTGGTTCCCCTCAAACTCCTGTCAGCCAGCAGATGAGAGAACAAGTAGATTCAGTTTCGGGAGACCTCGGGGCTTAGTAAAAAAGAAAGCTCAAAGGAATTACTCTGTAGAAGAGTAAAATACCAGGTGTAACATGCAGCTAATTATGCCACTGGTTTACAGGAGGGATTTTAAATGTTTCTTTCTGAAAAGCCTGAAAGGAAAAAAAAATCAAAGGGGAAAGATTGAAAAACAAGTATGAGAAGATATAAAACAAGATTTATATCTAAATAATTTCCTCTAATTGCTGTTAGAAGACATTAATTTTCCTTTTGATGCTCCACTTTACCTTAGGCTTTGCTGTACCTGCCAGGATGGCAGGGAGTCAAAGAGGATTAGCTCAGCAGCTCTCTGCCTTAGTAGCCTCTGTAAAAGATTTAGCAATAGGAAGAATATACAGGTTTAAAAAAAAAAAAAAAAAAATCCTAATTTAAACAGGCCAACTTCAACCTTCGTTTATCCTGTGCAATCAAGATGACTTCACCAGCATCCCATGGGTACAAATGAGGTAGAATCTGAGTTCATAGTGCCAGGTGTGTGTGTTGCTTTTTAAAGGTACAGAAGTACCTGATGTGTCTGTGGCTGCATAGGTGTCGGCAGTGGTTTCAAAACCATTTCAAGTGGAAAACATTTTGTCCGTACAGAGAGCCAGCCTAAAGCCCATGCAGCAATTAAGGTTTGCCTAAATCTTGGTCTGGAAAGGACTTGGATAGCTCGCCCCTGAGCATTGTTTCTTTGCTAAGGGGGGACTCTGCCTGGGGACAATCTAGACAGAAGCAATACAATAATATTTAATTTTCCCAGGTTTTTACAAGCTTCCATTCTGGCTTGCATGTGTATGTGACATCTCTATGTGTCTGTGGTGGCATTTGGGCTGTGATTCCACTGTTGTTCGTTTTTCTGCCTCCTCCATCTGAAGATTGTGCAATTTTCTTGACTGGGACTGGGAACACAGAGATTGCAACTCACTTGAGAGTTTGCTTGCTGAGACTAAGTCTGGCAGTGATGCCAGCTGGATAGGTCAAACGCTTTTTGTTTCACCTTTTTCTTTGTTAGAATTTTTCAGTTTAAGGGTACTTCTTGGTCTCTGATTGCACCTGAAATCCAGAATTGCTTTTGGTGGTTGTGGCAGCCACTTCCCAGCTTGACTCAGAGGTACAGATTCCCATTCAGTTCGACAGGAGTGGGAAAGTCCACATTCCTCAGGCTGCGCTGAATATCTCAGCCTGGAAGTGTTGTTTATCAAAACTTCTCTTAGATGAACCTTGCGGTAATTCTCCATTAATTTATTTCCTCCAGTTATTACAATGAGTTCTGCTCAGGGGTATCCTAGAAAACCACTTGGAATCATCAGTGGAGAAAAATGAAGTGCGGTTGGCTGGAAGGAGCACCCTACGCCACATCACAAGACTCGATCTCTTATTTTCCCACTGCTTTAATCTATTCTGTTCTCTGTGTAGGGCTTAAACAAAAGTAACCTAAGAAGATACTGTCTCTTTGTTTTTGTCCTGCATATCATTTTGTACGAGGCGGTGATTCTTAAACGCAGTTCATAGCTCAATAATCGTGTAGACAGGCCTTTTAGGTGAACAATAAAACAGATGCAGAAATAATGAGAATCAAAAGCTCCTTTTAAATTGCAGGTTGAAGTTATGAATAAATCCCCTCCTTCAGATGGAAATATAGGAACGTATAGTGTGTATTAACTGTCCAGTTCACTAAGGTCATGGTTTTCACGAGAGTTGTTCTCATTTAAGCACTGTAATAAATACCCAGGCTGTCCAAAGAAGTTAATGTATTGAAGACATACACTGGTTGCTGAGCTCTTCTAAAAATCTGGTCCCACTAAATCAAGAGCAGACAGTCTCTCTTATTCATCTCCTTGTCTGGTGGTGGTTAAACAAATGCTTTAGAGTCTGAGGAACATTAAAATTCTGCAGCTTCCATAAATGACTTTGATTTCAAGATGAACAACGAGATGTTACAATCAAAACCAAAACCGCTGCAGAATGTAGCGTTGAAGGAAGCTGTGCTAATTTCTTCAGAAACAAATGTAGAAGTTAGTAACATGAAACAGCTGACCACGAGCCAGATGCTTCAAAGCGATAACAAGTAGTTCAGGAAGCCCCCAATAGCTTTGGCTTTCCAGAGAACTTTAAGATCCATATGTATACCTTTAGGGGTAAAGCTACTCTGTAAATGTAATAGTGCTCCAGATACAAAATATGACTAGGCAATGCTTGCAACCACCAGTGGGTACCTCTTCAATGGTGAGAGCAGCAGATTTGTGCTTTTGAATGTCAGGTTAGGAATTAAGTTATTTTGCACAAGAAGCAGCTATGGAGTAGAATCAATAATAACCAGAAGACTTTCATTTGCTTTAATATGTTTGATGAAGTCCTATTGCTATCATATCTATAAGAAGCTCACAAAGCCATGCCAACATTAGGAGTGGATTACAAAATTACTCCTCGAGAATACATGCTATTGTCGATTCTTCATTCCTGCTTGAGGAAACTATTCAGTGGCCCCAAATGTGACTGTGCCCTCTACTAAATCCATTGCATCTTGCCTGTATTCCAAACCTCTACACTCTCTTTAGTCACAATTTGACCAAATTTAGCACACTTACTCTGTTCTGTACAACGTGCTGAGTAACGGTGCAGACTCTGAACTAAGTAACAGTGGTTTGAATCTTAAGCAATACCAGAGTTACTGTGACTTTCTAGTATCAGACGTTCTTAAAAGGACGTCCTGTTCTGCTGTCAGGCTTTTAATTTTCAAAACAATAGATGAGTGTTTGGGGGTTGAGGGAAAGAAAACTAGTCTCCTACAGGAGATAAGATCTGATACAGAGGCCTCAGAAAGAAAAATACGGCTAAATTTATGCTTGCTGGAGTGGCTGCTCTGTATCTTATATATCATTTTTTATATTCATCTGAATGTATATTTATTGCTTCTCAAACAATTTTGTGTTGCTAAAAAAGTTCTTTCCAGTAAATTCAAGGAATAATTTAAAGAGTATAAGAAATGGACAAAATCTCATAGAGTCTCCTACCTGAAGTTTCGTCTGTTGGGGGCAAATTTTTTAAGGGCAGCCAAACGAATTAGTGATCTGTTATACTGAGGTTTGTTTGTACTGAAGTGTGATGGGTACAAATCCTTCCCGAGAGGCCTCATTCAGGAGCAGTGCCGGTTGCTGTACTAAACAAAGAGAATCATATCTATGCACACGTCAGCATTTTTTTTTTTTTGGTCTTATGGTCATTTGTCGTGCATGGGATCACGTGCAACATCCTTGTGAGGGCAAAGGGCAGAAATCTGCCATTTTTTAGTACTGCTTCCGTGTTCTATCCAGCAGGCTAACGCACAAACAGCACTGAAGGGGCCTCCAGTCATTGCCTTTACTGACATCGTGTGTGTGATCTCTGAGCGGAGGGAGGGATGCTGGACTGGGAGCACCGGAAGGAAGACCTCACATTCCAGCAGAGAGGAATTTTCTAATATCATATGTTCCTTTTTATCCTTTTTTTTTTTTTTTTTTTTTTTGGCAGGGGGGCTACTGGTCTTTCTGAAAGCAAAATTCTCTAGCTGTCACTCAGGGGGCTGCAGGACTTGGTCTTGCTGTCCAGTTTTGAGCATTACAGCTATAATTTACACTTGCAAAATAACACTAAGGTTGAAATTCCCAATCTCTGTTTCAGGGTGCAGTGCTGTTCAGTCTCAATTCATCCTGCAGTGTGGGTGTTTTTTCATGTTTTTATAACACACAAAGCGCTGTGCTATCTAAATGCCTTTGAGTCCTTCTCTTTCACGAATTTACCCCAGCTCCCCTCAACTAGTGACTCTGACCAGAGCCGTGAACGCTCCTGACCTCTGAAAGTCAGTCCCAGGCTGAGTGACAAAAACAAATTAGGGAATTATTTTATTTTATTATATTTTATTTTATTTAAGTGAGTGGGTTATTTACTTGCCTGGGAGCCTGGGGCATAGCCAAAGACAGACCTGAAGGTGTTCGCAGTGCCGGTTCATGCCATCTGTGCTAGACAGTGCTGCTGTCTTATATTAGAAAAACTTGATGATTAAAAAGAAACAGCTAGATATATCTAATTTAATAAGATACAACCCATGTGGATCATAAAAGGGAGATCATAGCTGATTAAAACTGCATGAATTGTTTTAAGTGCGTTCCTCAATTTTTAGACTAGAACAAAGGAGATGACCTGATTTATCCTGGAATATGGAGATAGATAAGAGCAACTACCTCGACTAGACTTTTCCTCTGCCAACTCAGGATTGTATATTTAAAAACTAGTCTGGACAAACACTAGCTGTGTGCCAAGCAGCAATGTTTCCATCACTTCCCTTGGAAGATTATTCCATACACTAATAGATCTTGTTGTCAGGAGGCTTTTTCTTGCAGCCTAAATCATTCACCTCAAAACATTAAGGAACTGAGGCAAGAGTCTAATGGGTTGGTTTTTTTCCCTTGTGCCTTGCTTTTCTCCAGTGTCTCCGGGCTGTAGCCCCGGTACATGGAGTTGCTGCTGAGCCAGGTTCACAAGCATTTGGGAAGACTTTGTATGAAACAGGCTGCTTTGAAAAGCCAGGGTAGAGACTGGTTAAAAATTGGCTTTTGGACAGAAAATAGAGGATGTCACAGCCAGGAAACGGTTCAGGATGGGGAGGTGTGGCAAGGGTCAATTTTAGCTACACTTTTGTTTTGCTTACACATAAAAATGGTCTTCGCCCATTTTGGGCTTGAAACAAATTGCTGTTCGGGCAACAGGAGACCTCACAAAGGAGTTTTTTCACTAATATCAGAGTAGTGCTTGACTGTGGTAGTGCAATGGTGAAGTGAGCTGGCCTGTCTGTGTGTCTGTTGCTCTCAGCTGGTGCTTTGCAGTGCAGGACCATCATCCTTACATGCTGTGGGTTGTCTGTAAATAAATAAAAAACAAAGCAGAAGCAGTTTAAATAAGCTGCCTTAATGTATTGGTCTGATAACTGATTTATGGGACTCTTTCCACTCATGTGAATTGGCACAGCTCCACTGACCGAATTAGGGCTGTGCAGATTTACACCAGCTGAGGATGTGGCTCATTGCGTTTAATATACCAGGAACTCTCGGGCCAAAAATAGCCATAGCTACCTTGAAAGGAAATGCCATGTGAAACGCTGACCGAGAACAAGACTGTTGGGAGGAGGAGGAGGGGAGTGTTGGTGGTGACTAACACACTATGGCCATCTGCGCAAATTGGCAGCTGTAAAGTAAAAGCAACGAGGTTATTGCACTATATATATATTGAAGCATTAAGTGTAAAGCGTGTGGATATACTGTATGGAAGCATTCAGCATTAATCAGTGGGGAACGTGAAATAAAACACGTAGGCTATTGTGTGCGGTTTTAGTTACCTTATTATGGGAAGCATGCCGCACATTTGAGAATGCAGAAGGGGCAGTGTAGGGCAACTGAAGTTATTCAGGGATTTGGGGAATGAATTATAAAGAAAGATTAGCTAGGCTTGGCCTCTATAACTTTGAAACAAGGATTGTTGAGCTGAGCAGCTTGCTTAGGCAGGGTGATACTGAATTGGAAGCTCAGGAAAATAATACCTTAGCCGAGTTCTTTGACAGACTTGCTGGAAAAAAACACCATGAAAGATTTGGAGGGTGCAGCACCGTCTCAGTGTGCTGAAGCTGACCCTGAATCCACGTCTGGGATTTGAGATTAGATGAGAGCACGGGGAGTTTAGACACCTGAATGTCATTCCGCTTTTGAAGTTGAAGGATACTTTTGTGGTGAGGGAACAGAGAGAAGGTGAGACTGTGGTGGTGCTGGCATTCACCAAGGCATTCCATGTTTCTGTTTTGTGTGCTAAAGTCTGTCATTGACTTCTCAGAATTTAAGAACAATGACCTGCAAGCCTGGGGTCAGGTGTGTTTTTATTTTCAGCATGTCTTGGCTTTCATTCTGATATTTCTAGCTGGGTTTTCTGGAAAGCTTTTTGGAGAACCCATCCTGTTTTAGCCTTTCTGTATTGAGGACCTATTTTCAACCTACTCTTATTATCACTGGGAATTAAACCAGGACACTTAACCTGTCCGTGGCATCTCAGATCACCCATCTATACAATAAGAACAAAGATGAGTTTGCAATACCTTGGTGATCTGGGTATTTGTGACCATCTCCACGGGTGTGGAATTTGTGGCTTAATGAACATCTGAAAAGGTATTTGAGGTCCTTGGGTTAAAGGCCCGTATCCTGTAAAACACCACATTATGATTATTATATTCCTTCTCATTGATCAGCTGTCAGGGAGACAGACTCCAGTGCCACTTCGCTGATGAAATGGCAGCAATACAAATACCAGCGCCGCTCCATAGAGCAGCTTGCAGTAATACTGCCGAGTGCAGCTCCAGTAATTGCCTGGCAGCGATACAGGCGGTAGTGCTGCTCCATTGATCAGCTGCTCGTCACCGAGGCTCCAGTGATGCCCTGCCGATCGCTCGGCACCACTGTGGGCTCCAAAGCTGCTTTGCAGACCCAGCAGCATGGGAGACTCCAGGAGATCCTCATCTACCTGGTGGAAGTCCTGCCCTGAAAACCGCGTTCAGGGCCCCAATGATTTATTTAGTTTCCCATCTGATTTCCTTCTCAGCCATGATGGAAAATGCTGTGCTAATGCAGAATTGCTCCACTTGAAAGCCCAAGGCTCACAGCCTGTTATTCTGAGTAATTGCCGCAGTCCCCAGCCCTCTGCTCCCCATCCAGTCCACGTGCCTCCTAATAAAGGTGTCTCCAGCAGAAGTGTGTGGGTGTCTTGGGGTGTGTGTGTACTTGCAGCAATTCCCATACCACTCCACGGAGAGACAGGAATACATGTTTAATAGTAATGGAAATACAAATGTGTCTGCAAGTGAATCATTCCGTAGTGTTTCAAAGGCTGGGGGTGAGAGGTGTAAAGGAAGTTGATCTGAAAGGCAGCCAGAACACGCTGTTGGTATTTTAGCAGGGGACTCCCTAAAAAATGTGCTCCTTTCACCTGGCGGACTGCTCCCGAGGAACAGGAAGCGAGCTGCCGAGGGAGGCGGGCAGGCAAAATAACTCAGCACGTGAGATGAGCTGGCACAAGCTAGTTTTCACAGCGTGCCACTGGAAAAGGAATGGATGAAGGTGCTGCTCTGCCATACCCCACGGTGGCCAGTCCTGCTCAGCCCGCCTGGCCCCGTTAGGGTGTGTGTCTGTTCCTGTTTTGTACAGGGGAGAACGGGGCCCACACCCCTTAAGGTTCTTACTTTTATTCTTTTTTTTTTTCTTCCCTTTACGCAGGGGTGCCTATTTCTGACTTCAGCGATGCTTATACATAAAGTGAAGCCCAGACTTTTACTGTGAGGGACATCCACCAGAACCAGCCCTTTGTCTTCTCCTGGGGTTAACACTGATGAATGTACTTAATGGTTAACTTCAGGTGTCTGCTCTTTACTCGGTGTTGAGGGTTTTTTCTGTTTTGGTTTGGTTTTATGCCTTTTTTTTTTTTTTTTTTTTTTTAACCCCAGGACAGTTCAAATGTGTTAATTACCCTGAGGTAAAGTAGACATCTTTTAATGTGAAGGCTACCCCTGCATATGTGAAATATTTAACACTTGGTATGCTAAGACTTGCTCTTCAAAGTATTTGTGTTAGCTTCAGGGGTAAATAATGTTTGGCAAGGATGATTTAGTAGGCACCAGAGAGAGGGTGCCTTTGCACGAGGAAATCACTAAAACACCCCTCCAGTTTGCAAACTAATTTCAATATACCCTGTGCGTCTTGTTCTACCGTGCTGCTGAAGCACAGAAAGTGCAAAGTAGGGGCAGATACTGTGCTCCATGGGAAGAATCTCATGTTATGTTGTAAATTTTATTAGCAACCTTTAATATGTAGCAAATATTCTATTGGCATTTTCAGAAAGAAACCCAGTTGATTAGATTGTAGAGGCATGATTTGGGATATGCATATGGTTAAATCCCTGATGTTTTCTTTACAAACTAATTCCTGGCCAATTTGGCTACGTGAGGCAAAGCCTTAGATGATGGCTCCCCAGCATTGAAGCTTTGTGGAAAACTTTAGTCTACTTGATGAAAGGCTGTATCCACAAAACAGAGGTCTTCTGAATCTTAGTATAACTGCGACGCTGAATAGTTTGTTTCTTTAAAAAAAGAAAAAAGCTAGAATTAGTACCATAATAAAGGAGACAATTTAAATGAAAACTAAAAGGAAATTCATTTCAGGGGGATTTTTTTTGATCTACAGTTCCCAAGAAAATTTCTTTCTTCACAGTTCAGAAATTCAAATACTGAAAAACTCAGGGGTTTGGCCAAAATACTGTTGTTTTTAGGCATTTAGTTTTTCAGGAAAAATAGGGCAAAAATTTTCCACACAAACCAACACTTTTCACAGCCTCTCATGTTTCCTTGGAAATTTTCCTTCTAATTTGTTTCTGTTGGAGAACTTGAACTCCACCCCCTCCCAGGGGAAGGATCCACAGCCTACCTGACTCAAGTCCTCAAAAGCAGGCTAATACAAAGTTGCTCCACTTAACCCTGGTTCTGTGGGCAGAGAAGGTTTATCGTTAGTACAGGCGTGTTACGGATATTCCTGTGCACCCTGAACCCTTCTCTTTCTAAGCCTTTACTTTAGCACACTCCTTGTTATCGTTCCACAGCTACCAACTGATGGTGACTGGACATCCGACGAGTGCTGTGCTTGGCTTGTGCTGCATCAAACCATAGACAGAAGTATGTTATGGCTTCTGCTAGAAAGCTCGCTCCTTAGTTTGCTCAGGCTTGCAGGTGTACCTCGGGGGTTCCCAGCGAGCCACCGAAAAGGTGCCTCTCAGTCCCGTGCCACAAGGCAAGGCTGGCTCAGTCGCTGAGGAATGCTAGAGGATTCATATTCTCCAAATGGTAGCTTTGCATTTCTGGAAGCTGGAGGGTAAAGGAGGAGCCAGGAAGTAGTACAAAGAAAAGAGAGGATTGCCCTTCTGCTGGGAAAAGGTGCTTTGCAGGCAAAACCGGTGACAGTCCCCAAAAGCTTTCATTCTGTGGTTTTCCTATAGGAGTTCAGGCTCCAAGGAGTTTCTGCTCTTAGTTGCAAGGTAAAGAAAGCATTACACATGGAGATTTGCAGAATACACACTGTCCCCATGTGATTTCAGTTACTGAAGTAGGGCTGCGGGGATTCCCACATGTGGATTTACCGGAGCGCAGGAGGGGCAGCGTGCCTCTCTCATCCTCTGCTGATGCAGAAGTGGCCGTGTGCTTGCAAGCGCCCCTCTCCCCCTGCCACCCGCCTCGTTACGGCTACGCCTGGCCCTGAGTGCTGAGGTTTCGTTGCCTGGATTCCCTCTGTGCTCCTTTGGCTTTATCCTGTTAGGCTCCAATTTCCAAAGTGTATTCAGATGTTTGTCAAAAGCACCAAGATGCCCTGTTTTTACAGAAAATCAATGGGGTTTAGCTATTAAGTGCTTTCACCTGAATCTTTTGAAAATGCCCCCCATAAATAACAAAACAACAGCAAAAGCTGTGTGTGTGAGCCAAGAGTTTGCAAACTGGCTTCATCCGTAGGACTAGCACCAAGAAGTCAGAAGGTGCATAAGGACACGTCTCTCAGCAATGAGCTGCATTAGCGGGTGTAAGGGATTATCTTTGAGCTGTAATTTCCACAGAGAAAAGTTCACACTGGTCTTAAAACGTTTATTCTCACAAAGTGAGTGTGCCGCAGAAGCAAAACACTCAGCCTTTTAATGTCTTGTATAATTAAGGACCACTTTATTTTCTCTTTTTATTAATGACTTACCTTTAATGTTAGCCCGATGACACAGTTGTGTAATTTAATGTGAAATGTATTATTCAGCTAGCTGCCGCCTCACAGAAAGGTTTTGACAGGCTGTAATGGTTTTGGTTTCAGGACAATAAACCATCTTTTTCATAAAGGCTGGGAAGAAACTTGAAGGAAGTGAGGTGGCTCTTTTAGTGATTTGATGGGATTAATTTTTTTAAAAGAAAGTGTAACTGAAGAAAAAAATATAGTAAAGGACCTATCATAGCAAAGGCAAATTAGTTGTTCAGTCCCTAATTCAGAGGAAGCATTTAGGCATATGCTTAAGTCTCACTGGGGACTTGCCTCAATGAAGCTTATGCTCTCTTGACTAAAGACTGAGTTTAAGCAATTATTTACCCTTTGCATAGTGAAATTTGTAGAGAGAGATATAGCATCTTTTATTAAACCAGCATTTTGTAAGGCACATCAACATGTCCTTTGTCTTATGAAATGCCAGTTGGAGTTAGTTGAAAATTAGCAGTTGCTATAAGTTAAACAAATTTAGGAGTGTTCCCATGATTTTGTTGAACTGGGGGGGGGGGGGGGGGGGGGGGAATATTAATAATTAAATGGGCTACATGAGGAGGTTTCCTGTGGGAGCAAACGATTTGATTCAGTGACCCAGACCTAAATTCTATTTGCTGGAGCAAAAACATCATATAGGAGAAAAAAATGAGAGAAAGTTTGTTGCAGTCCTGTGCTTTATACTTTCTTCCAACTGAGTGAAAACATGCAATCTTTTTTTAGTGCCATTTTCTTAGGAAACAGAGCCAGTACAGTCAGTCTGTGGTGCTCAGTGACTTTGGATCTGATGGCTGATTTCTTCCAAACTGGATGGAGGTTTTGGAAGATAGCTAGTTCCTGCAGGTTCTGTGAGTTGAGGTTCCTGGGCAAAGGCAAATGCCCAGACCCACGTCAAGGTCTCCCATGGGAACCTCAACAGCAAGGCACCAGAGCATCCACAGGGGCACACACCAGAGGGATACCTGAACCACGGTAAAACCCTGGTGGGAACTAGCACTCTGGCCAAGGCACACCCCCAGAGGCTGTAGGTATCCTTCGTGCAGGGGCTCTCCCAGTTTATTTCACTGGCTTTCAAGCTGACTCCTATATGCTGTCTCAGTCACTGGCATTGATCTCTGATTTTTGTACAGGCAAGAGACTTATTTGTACCTATGCAAAATCAGATTATTATGTCTATCCCCACCTGCATGACAGGGACAAATTCCCAGAAGAGAGTGCTTAGAAGCAACACTTGCTATCAAGCAGTTTAAGTGCACAGATTGCTTTTTCAAAATCCAAGTCTTTGGCATTGCGTGTCACTTCCCCCCAGCACCCCAACCCTGATGAAGGTAACTTGTTTTTTCCCTATAAACTGCTCCTAGAGTATCCAGCCATCCCTGCATACGTTTCAGCAGCCTTGCCCAAGGAGAAGGATGTATTATTGCTCTTATGGTCAGACTAAAGGAGCGAACAAAGGTGCACAGAGATAATTGAACACAGGCATCCCTAGCAGGAGGCCAATGCTTGAACCACGAGGGCTTTTCGTCTCTTCCTCCCAGCAAAAAGCAAATAATTTGGAGGTAAGCACGTAAAGAAAGGGAGGAGAGGTCTGCGCTGAAGGCAGTGGTGTTCTCTCCGTGCCCTGCAGGTGATCTCAGCAGCCTTTCCAGGGTCTTGCGAGTCCTCCCAGAGCTAGCTACCAGGTACAGCGGGAGGCTGTGGAGAGGAGTTCGTCTCACGTCCCATCTACATTAGGCAGCACTGATATGCTTAAATTATGATCTTGCAATTAAAAACTGTATTAAAATCTTCGGCTAGTTCTGGAGTGGGAAGCTGTAGTAAATCAGATAGCTACATGGAGACTCTTAGACAAGTTACGAATTATTCATAACCAATTATGTAAATTCCTCTGCAGCTGTAATAGTAAAAAACATCTCAGAGCCCTGTACAAAAAGTGGGTTGGTTTGGTTACCCCCAGAGAAGGAGAAGCACTATTATTGTTTAAGTCTAGTCTGTAAATGTGTTAATGGATCCACTCTGAAGTATCTGAGGGGAGAAAGAACAGACGCAACCTATTAACTGCCCATGTCCTAGTAATCATCGAATAAATTGACTTTTATTGTATCCAAAAGTAAGAAATCTTCTGGGATAAAAAACCTTTTGCTACTTGGCTGCTGATAATTGGAATCAACAACTCAAGGAATTAAGGAGGCTAGATCAGCTACATGCTTTTAAAATGATTTGTAGCTGATGTATTGCCAGTTATGCACTCTATGGGCTAATCTCTAATTGTATTTTCATGTATGGTTCTGGACTGAGTGGGTGATTTATTTGACACACGGTTTGATCTAGTCATTGCCAGCCCTTAATATACAGGATTTGCCATTCCAGACCGAGCTCTTGGTGTCCAACAAGTCCAATCCTCTGCCTTTGGTAGCGGCTAAAAACGTGCTTTCACGCCAGCGTCCTTTGCTGAAGCAGACGAGCAGGCAGGGGGGTCGCTAGCTGCTGAGAATGGTGATTGCAGGCATGGCTCCTGCTGGCTCCGGGGCTGATATCACTGTTGAGCTTCGGACACCCCCTCTTGGTGCCTGACCTCTCTGTGTAAGCAATGGAGACCGGAGGCGCTTTCCAAGGCCGCTTCAGAGACATGACGCTGTTGCCCCTGTCAACTGCTTGGGGGCCTCAAGGCAGAAGCCAGCAGACAGTACGAAGACCCTCATGTTTTGAGGGAATCGGTGTGGTTTAGGCACTAGTTCAGAGGCCAGGAAACTGTTAGCTAGCTCTGCTTTGGGAGATATTGAATCAGTTACTCTATCTCTCTGAACTTGTTTCCACCCACTCCTCTTGCATAATTAGACTGCAAGCTCTTCAGGGCAGGGACCATCTTTTTATAATCTGTTTTGTGTAACACCTAGCACAATGGGGTGCCAGTCTCACCTGAGGCCTGCAGGCGCTGCTCTGTTATAGATAATTAGTATTTTTTTTAGGCACCACTGTAGTACAAATAACCAGGGTGTTTTGTTGTTGTTGTTTATTCTTGGCCAAATAATGCTTGCAAGCTGAAGGCACGCAGCAAGCAAAGAAGTAGCAGACGCACGGCGGACTTTGTGGCACAGGCTGAGTTTAGAGAAGAGCAAATACTCCCGTGAGCTTGTGGTGAAGATGGAAGGACTCTGCAGACCTCTGCTTTATTCGCAGCTCAGCCGCTGGTTCCCAAGTTGCTTTTAGCTCTAGCCACTTCATTACTTTCCACCAAAGTTTCCATTCTGTGAAAAGTGTAATTAAGGACCAGCTCCTTTATAAAGGGCTTTGAGAGCTTTGGCTACAGACAATGAGTTTCAGCAGAAATAGTAAGAAATAAGATATGGCAAATTCTGTTTTATTCTTCCTTATGCTTGCATTGATGAGAGGATGTTCTTACAGCACTTCTGTAATGTGCCATGCTGTGGATGGGCAAAAGCAGGGAGAAACAACCGAAATTCAAGTGCCAGAGTGTGTGTGCATTCATCTGACCAGCCGTGTGTGCATATGCTCACGTGCGTGAGAATTGCCTTTATGCCTTTTTTTTTTTATTCACAGGACTGTTCTTTGTTTCCTTAATCTCACCGTAGATGGTTTCCTCTTTGCATGCCCGTTCTGTAATTCCCCCAGTAGACATCTGTCAGGAATACACAAAAACTAGCACAGCTTTGATGCAACAACAGAATCCTGGAAACTAATCAAGAAAAAAAAATTGCCCTTGTAAAACTGGGTCTGTAATTATTATGGGAGCCAAGATATCGAGATAATAAGGAGACAGCCCTAAATAACTTGGGGGAATTACAGAAGGTAATAATGTACTGCACCACTGCCAGACAGAGTTAGACAGACAGAGTGGCTATGGGTTTTGGCCTGGGTTCTGCATTGTGTTAGGGCTGCTCCGTCGCTGCCAGACGGAGGAAGGAGTGCGGAGAGGGGTTGTGCAGCCCTCCTGCCTTGGGCTGTGCGGCACTGCAGGCTCTGCCGTTCCTCGCTCCCCTCGCCATGCAGCCTGGGGAGGCTTCAGCGCTGCCTCTCACTGGAGACTGAAAAGGGGCTGTCGTAGAGTGGCCTGAAACCCGCTGGGATTTCGGGGACCGGCTTTTCCTTCCTGTGTCTGCTTGGCCGTGACATCTCGTACCCACGAGATGATCCGCTCTGTGCCAATGAACCTGCCCCGAATGCAGAGATCTCAGCAGTTGTTCCCCTGCAATGTGATCCTGGCGTGGTACCTAGACGTGTGAAACAGGCAAAGGGTTACCAAAAAAAAAAAAAAAAAGCAAAACTGTTGCTGTGTCTGAGGGAGGGAGTGTCAGCTCGGCTTTGCTGGTTATGGTAAACTGTTGTACACAAGCTCATATCCTCAAACAGGAATCTCTGTGCCAGAAAGTCCATGTAGCCCTGGAAAACAGATGGTGTAGGAGCAAGCTAATCAGGAGTGGTTGCCCTGTTGCATTTGTGTGTTGCCAGAAGAGTCAAGCCAAGATCCCGTTGCTTTCTTTTGCAGCCACCTTCAGCCGGGGCAGGAGAAGCTGGGTGAATTAGCCTGCAGAGGAAATCTGCTCGGTGCTGCTGTAGCTAGCCTGTTTCCAGTACCAGAACGAGCTTGTTGAAAGCTGGCATGGGCATCTCAACGCTGCGGTGTAGACATATCCTTTGGGTGTAATAACAATAGAAAGATGAGATATGTAGTTTTCAGAGGTTTTGGAGCAATAGGGTGTTAAGATAATACAGGCAATCAAGCTCAAAATATATCTGGTGGTGGTTTCTAACCCTACTGGTATTTCTCCTCGGGCTTCAGTGTCTTAGAAGAGACGAAGGGCATATTTTAAAGTACGCAGAACCCACAACCAGGAGTAAAGATTTCCAAGGATCTTAGCACTCATTTAGACAAACAAAAATCAGTCTGTGGTACAAAGCTGCTCTGCAAACCGGGCTTGGAATTTCAGCTTTTAAGTGCCTGTCCGTTTACTATTCGGCAAGATGAGATCTTTGCATTGCTTTTCAGCAAAGCAAATGCTATTTAAAGACACAAATGCAGACTCATATTATTTAACTTAAAGTTTCTATTTTGCAAGGGTGTTCTAACTCCAGGATGGGGGCAGAGAGCTGTTATCCCTACAGGCTGACTTCAGTCCTCAAAACTGCATCTTAAACAGCAACCTCTTCACTCTTCCACTTAATCTTGGAGATGCACTAAAAGACTCTGTGCCTTCCTTAAATAGAAGAAAAAACATGAGTTTTAGATGTGTGAGCACTGGAAATCCCAGTAAAGCTGAAGAGTCGCCCTGTATAGCAGCACTTTCCAGGGACACTTATTACCTCTCCTCTAATGTCCTAGTACTCAGTAACTGTAGGAGCATAGCACGCTACTGCTAAGTGTTTTTAAATCAGGATTTTAAAACTTCTCCTGTGGCTACCCCTGTTGATTATGAATCTGTTTTTTTCCCTGCGAAGACCCGGAGTTTTGGCTCCAGCACCCTCATCAGTTGTAATTACTGTGCCCTTTTACATGGAAAATGTGATCAACTTCAGCTTGTCTGAGCTGCTTCATCCATCTGCACCTGTGGCTATGGAGGGAACGGCTCATGCTGGAAATTCTGACTCTATCAGAACAGCAATTATTAATCCTAGGAACTACATTAAAAATATCACTCTTTTTATTAGTATTATTAAGAGAAGTTTAATTCTTGATGACCTGCTAATCATTTGTCATGTTAATTCCAACGTAAAGTATAAAACCCCTTCTTCAGTTTGAATCAAAATCATGTGTTTTAAAGACATCAGAATATAGTTGAGGAATGAATGTTTGACTGATGGTAAATATGGCCAGGGTAAGTCCTTTCACTCCCTGCTCTCTTTGAACCCTGTTTAATTCACAAAGAAAAATCGCAATACGACATCCTTACACGTTTTTGGATTTCCATGGGCCTTCTGATTGTGCTAAGTACAAACGGCCTTAGCAGCTCAAGAGTTCAAGGTGAGCTCGATGGGATGTTATATGGCACACAACTGCCAGGAGCATCAGCTAACTCTGCCTTATGTCTTGCGCCCTGCTGCAGCTCACACTAGGGTTTGGATTCTTCTCTGGCTTCAGTTTCAACAAAAATTTCTCTCGATCGGGCCAGGAGTAGCAACTCTGACAGTCTGCTCTTTGAAACGGCTGTTTTGGCTGCTTCTTTTGATACTTCAAATAAATTGAGGGTAAAAAGACAAAATTTCACAGTCTCTATGCCCAAACACAGGGAGTGAGAGAACAGGAACAGTTCCCAAGTCCTGCAGCAGCCCTGGAAGGCACTGTATGTCTCCTCCTCCTCTGCAGCACGTGTCCCCCTGGCCTAAGACCCACCCTTAGGTGAGACCTGGCCAAGGAGCTAGGATGTCTGTGGGCAGCGGTCAGATCAAGCACCAGCTTGCATTGCTGGACCTTGTTTTGGTTCCTACTGCTCTGCCTGCATCTGCGCAGTTGTCCCAAAGCCCTGCATGTTTGCAAGCCTCAGAAATCCGCTTGCACAGAGGAGAGGTGGGGCACAAACGCTCCTTTTGCAATAATAAGCTTGTCTTTCCATCGATTCTGCCTGGGTGGCACAGTAACCACAGGCTTTCATCATTAGCAGCAATTGGTGGGTCCCAGATTTAGCTCTGTCACCACAAACCCTGTCTTTTGCTCGAGCGGTCTCCAGCTTTAGCAAGTGGCAACTCCCTTAATTATACATTTTTATCTCCTCCACCCCAGCTACTGCACTCAGGGCTGGGGGAAGGGAGGAAAGAGCAACAAGAAGGAATCAAAGGGGAAAGTTAAGTTAAGTACCTGGGCACAGGGAGCACTGCAGCCCATCTTACTGGCTGAAGAGTAACTGTTCTCTGCAGCGCAATTTTAGCAGGAGCCCTGGCCAAATGATTTCTTCTGTCTATTGGGGCTACAGCTTAGAGCCGTATTTTGCCCCCCCCCCCCCCCCCCCAGCCTTTTCTTCCAACTCAGGACGTCGTTTTGTGTGACTCCCCTTCTCTGGCCTGGTTTGGGGTGAACCCAGCTTTGCCCTAAGCCCACCACCCTCTCATGGGGCATCCTCCTGCCCCAGCCGGGGGCTTTCCAGGTCCCTTGTTCTTCTCTGCTCCTCTTTCTTTTTCCTTTGCTGCCCCCTATCCCCCAGCCTTGCTCTGCTGCCTAGCACAGAAATCCGTAATTTGCTGCATAGGCATAAAATACTGTGAACTGCTGCACCTTTTGCACATGGATAGGTCAAAAAGAAGTGTAGCA
Source organism: Pluvialis apricaria (assembly GCA_017639485.1). Lineage (NCBI taxonomy): Eukaryota > Metazoa > Chordata > Aves > Charadriiformes > Charadriidae > Pluvialis > Pluvialis apricaria. The sequence continues at coordinate 8,627,845 of CM030024.1, forward strand.
ATTTGCTTGAACATGTGCACGGGCAGTATTAATGCAGATCAGTTGCAAGAAATAACGTAATACAGATTTGCCAACGTATGTATTGCATAAATGCTGACAGGTGCTGACAGAAGTGTGTGCGTAAACATTTAATAGCACTGTTAATTCATAGCACAACAGTTGCTGTTGGCATGGTTTGGAATTTATTATATTTTGCTATTTATTCCTAGTCAGCTTGTTGTCCATCATCCTCCCAGATGGCATGTCTACCGCGATTCCTTCCTCCTAAAATTTGCATGATGCTTTTCCTGGGAGCGAGGCAGGGTGGCTGATAGCTCAAGTTGTGCATGCAGACTCCAAAGCCTCCTTTCTTGTTCAATACAAGCCCACTTCGTGTCTGTGAAGAATTCCCCTAATCTCTTTATATCTTAATTGCTCTCTGTGAATAGGGGGAAATAAATATTTCATTCCCTTATAGATGTGTTTCCCTTTTCTGTTTTTCTTTTCTAATCTACTCGGATTGCCATGGTGAAAACCTGGCCCCACTGAAGACAAAACCACCACTGATTTCGGTTCAACAAAGATTCACCTTAACTGACTCTGCCTAAAAGTTAGGTGTCTAGTCCAAGATAATCATCTAGGCTCCTTTTATAGTCGCTGTCGAAAGATACTGGCACCTCCAGCATCAATTCACCCTGCACGTCTCAGACAGCTGTCTTGGGATGGGATGAATAGCCCTCCGTAGGTGCCAATTTCTCTCTCCATTGACTACAGTGGAGGCTGCAGGTTTGAACTTAAACTAACTTTTACATGACTGTTTTTCAGTTGTGAGTGACAGGGAAGACTCCTTGCAATGTAGTGGCATTCCCTCCCTCCCTGCCAGAGATGGGGTGGGACGCTGACGTGCTGCAACATTGCAAATATTTATAACTGGATCAAAACTTGTGTGTGATTTCTGCCATGGCCGCAGGTATTCCCCTGCGAACCACACTCAGGTGGCCTTGGATTGTGCCTTGCTCTGGCCACTTGCTGGCATCACTGCGTTAAACCGTGACGGATTTCAGAAGCAGCAGCAAGAGGTGTCTATATATGCTGAGCAGCCTTTTGCTGGGTTTTGCTAAGGGAAAAACTGAGCCATTTTGTGGGTTTCAGGTTTTGCTTTTCTCAGTGGAAAAACTGGACACTATCAAATGACACGAACAATTTTCCAAAAACACTTTCTTTCCAGCAGTGGGTGTGAGGAGTGTTTTCACAGTTAACCTCTAAAGGTACACAGTAATCGGTTATGTTTCAGGTATGAGGGACAGTAAATGTCTGCTTGAGGGTCTCGGTGTGTGTCTGCTCGTGCTGGTTATCAGGAGCATGGGAGTTCTGGATGAATGAGTACATGTGATAGCCTCTAAGATACGTTCCTGATTGGTTTCCTCCAAAATTGGGGATGCTGGTTAGGAGGTACTGCTAATGAGGACAGTCTCTGAGGAGGCAATTGCCTGATGGGATTCATTCCTTTAATTTCAGCCGGAGCCCCATAGGAATTGCAGCGTGGCTTCCTGGTTGTGGCAGGGATGGGGGCACTGCTGCCAGGCCAGGGTGGCCATAGGTGCTGAATTACGGCCCTAACAGCTGCTGGGATGTCCTACTGACAAATGAGAGGGAGAGAAGTTTCTTGGCTTTAACAGAGTTGCCACATAGGAAAAGTCAACATGGAGAAGAAAATCAAACCTTTGTTCCTCTGAATTGTGAAAATTATTTCCTCTGTGGGTGTAAATTGATGGGGGATATTCTGATTTATCAGGCAAGGATCTGGTCTAATGTGCAGTAAAAGCTTCAAGTTTTGGCTGTAACTCAGGGGTTAGTCCTTTAGGTAGTCACACAGGAGGTTTTGCAGGGGGATCAGAAGGTAGGGCTCTTGGGAACCCCAGGAAAAATAAACATAACCCAAAAAGCTGTGAGAGATTGTGTGACAGCCTCTGGTGAATGAAAAGTGACTGAACACCAGGTTTTTCTCTTTCACAGCCATAAAAACCAGGCTAAGGAGGCTGTCCATTACATCTCTTCTATGCTATCACTCCCCATGTTTGACATAGCTCCCATGATCTACGAACTGGGGCCTGGTTTTGATTTAGCACTGTTTATTAACCTAACAGTGCTGACATATTTTAGTGCAACATATAAAATCTAAGGCTTTTTCTTAAGCTGAGGAAATGAGGTTATGTGACATTGATCCAAAATGGAGGGGAGTATTTTAGGTTTCGTTTTAACAGACAAGGGAACTGAGACAAGGGAAATGCAGTCCTCCTCCTGTCCTCCCTGCCAAGACCTCTGCAAATGGGGCAGAAACACCAGGTTTCAGTAAAGTGTAGTGCATGCTTAAACCCAGCTGCAAATGGCTTTTGATCATTTTGTCATGTGCGTGAAATATTGTAAGAATCAGTTTAAAATTTTAATCGAGGCAATAAGAAAATCAAAATAACAGCTCTGCTTGAGTTACTCAACTCATGTCTAGGTCTGAAAAGAGTTGAACACAAACGTCCTGTGGCTACAGTGAACGTACAAGACCTTGTCCCCGTTATATGACAGAGGAAACTGAGGCCACAGGGTGCGGGAATGGTGAGTCTGTTATTATGCTGATTCAATGAGTAGAAAAGAGATTGGTCCTCCTGACTTTAGGACCTTATGGAATCCCACCAGTGCTAGAAACATTAGTTAAGGATAACTAAGGAAATCTAGAGCTTACTGGCACAAAATAGTGATCTGTAGACAGGCAATGACAGGCCATTAATAGACCCAGTAATATGGATTTGCATTAACTGTTTGGAGGTATTTTGTAAGCCCCTTGGCCGCGTATCAAATCACTAAGATGGTACATTGTTCCAGCATTGGAGTTAACTATTGTTGGTGTGAGTCCAGAGTTGTGGTTGTGCAATACTACCAAGTCCTTGCTTTTCTCCTGGTTACCTTTTGAATGGAGGTCCTTTCCTTGATTTTGATAATAGCTATTAAATTTGATTGCACCCACTCAACATTGCTGTGCTTCTCGGAAATAGGGCGGCAGTTGTGTAACTTCCATTCATCTGTCCATACAGAGCAGTTAATTTCCATTATTGAGGTTTCCCAACATCATAACAGAGTTGCATTAATGTGGCTTATCTGTGATAACCAGTGCAAACTAGTGCAGGAAAATCCATGAACAGAGCCAGTCCTGTTTAATTCAGTCTGGTGACTGAACATTACACCATTATCCTCCACCAGCACCGCTTCAGGGTGTAGCTGAACCATCTCTCAGCTTCCTGCTCCTCCCCACACCGTTCCTCTCCTCCCTCTGCGCTGCAGTGCTCACTCTCTGCTTGGATGCCCACTGGCTGTATTTTGATCCCTATATCTGCTGGAGTTGCCTGTAACAAGTTACCACGATCAGGAACTCTGATCTGAGCGAGCTGAGTTGTAATTTCACCAAATTCCCTCTATTCCCAGCATGACTGCATGGTCGCCTGTTTTCCTCCTGCAGCTGGCCCAGAACCTAACTGGTGCATCTTTCCTTTCCCATCACTCCAGTCACCCCATGAAGAAAGGCTGAAGGAGCTCACACATTGCCCCATGTAATCTTGCTGCTAGCTGACATTTCTCCTCCTCCTCCTCCTCTCATTTATCCCAAATCCCTTCCTTTTCAGATCCCTTCATTTCCTCCTGCTCTCGGTTTTTAAGCCTTCTCTTATGTGACTTACTGTCTAGAACAGCTTCCCTCTGTACTTCTCTCCCCTTTCAAATCCTTCCTTAAACCACAGCCACTTCAGCAAGTCCTCCTTTTCAGAGGCGGTAATCCCCATTTATGCCGTAGCCCACAAACATTATCTGGTGTCATGTCAAGCATGTGTACAGTCTCTGAGGTAGTCTGGTGAGGTTTCTGAGAGAGAGCAGAGCTTCTAAATCCCTTTGAAATGTAATAGAAATTGGGCACCTAATTCTCTTTGGTTTAAAAATCCCAGCTCTTCTCCTGGGGGCAAGGTGCGTGTATTGATCTGGGTGATGCACTACAGTACCACTGTACAATGCTATGTGAGTTTTATATTGAACCATTAATCATTTGAATGCACGGCAACGTGCGAGTTAAGAGCATGTGCCCAATATTAAGATGGGCTGATTTAGATGTGTCTCGTGGGGCTGGTTCTTGCTCAACTGCTCATTTCCAGATGTGAATTTTGAGAAAGGCAGAGCTTGCAAGTGCTGTGTCTGTCTTCTGTTAAGGATCCCCCATAGCCGGTACCTATCTCTGTATAAGCAACTGGGATTACTCCCAGTGGTATCAGCAGCAGCAGGACTGTAGATGCTTTGCTTCTCGGTTACTTGCTGTGAAACAGGTTTGCTATCAGCCATATCTGCCAGGCAGGTGAATTCCCTCCGTTTCCACTGAGGCGGTTGCTGTGAGAGCCCTGTACAAAAGGTGACTTTGAGCATCGTGGAAGCGTCAGACATATTTAGCCTGCTGCGTTTCTCAATGGAAAGGAGATCGGAGTTGGGATTTAACAGGAGGGTGGTGTGATCGTAAAGGGATTTAGGACTAGGGCTAGACATGGGTGTCACTACAGGATAGTCGTGTGGGCTGTTGTCCAGTGGGCAGAGCAGAGAGAAGTAATTAAGGTGGTGGTGGGTCTGTTCTTACATCCCCGAGAGAGAGACTGTTCACGCCGGGGCCACCAGCAGACCCACACTTGGCTTGCTTCTGCTTTTGTTAAACTCAGTGGTAAAACTTCTGTGGGGAACCTGTCAGGTCCTAAGTCCCAAGCACTTTTGAGAACTTGCAGCCCCCCAATTTTTGATCTATTACATTTGTTCCTCGTGTTGTGGTTTAATTCCCAGGAGCATCGTTAGGAGTAGACTGTGGGTAGAAGGGACTCTTGCGCCTCTTCCTGGTGCAGCTCCCAGGTGACTCTGCCTGATAAAAAGTGCTACCCAAGTAAATGTAAACTGTCAGTCATGGTCAGTCCTTAATGAGAGCTGTGCTAGATCCAGCTCAATTAGAAACCCACTTTGAGGAGAAAAAAAAAATCCACTGTGTCAATGTTTATCCAGTAGAGTAAAATGCAACTGTCCTGGGAAGGAGCTGTGGTCTGCAGACTCAGGCTGGGCTCAGCTCCCCCCAAGCCATCACTGACAGATCCGACGCAGCATATTTGCAGGGTACGTTCTCCTCCATTAAAAAGATGAAAGGTAGGAGAAGGAGAGAAGGCTAATTCTGATCAATTGCCAAAATCGTAAAATGCAGAGAGAGAGAGAGAGGAAGAAACCTGCTGTAAATTACCCAGTGAGTCCATGCTGGAGCTGGGGATTAAACCCAGGTCTGCAAAATTCCTGTCAATTACGGCGAGCATGAGGCCACTTGCATCTGCTGACTCCCCGCTCCGGGTACTCCTCTTCTGAAGCAGCAAAGCTGCTTGCAAAGTGTGAGAGTGGCAAAATTTGGGCTAGTCAGCAATGCTTTTCTAAGCAAAGCAGTTCACGCGAGCCCTTGAGTAACTGCGGGATGGCAGGATCACGTACCCTCCTGCTACACGGCACGCCGGAGCCCTTTGAGAAATCCCTCAGCCCTGTGAGCTCCTGGGCAGAATTCCGGCACTTGGTCAGGCTGAGTGGGGTTCCCTGGCTGTAGTTTATGCAAGCGGGGTGGCGAGGGAGTGACTGGAGAGGATGAACAGTGAGGGAGGACAGGCTTTCCATTACAGAAGATCTGGATTTATTTCCGTTCATTCATTGCAAGTCAGAATCCATTTTCTTCATTTTTATTCTTCCATGCTGTGACACCTTTAAAATCCATGGTACATTTAACTTTTGATTTTCGTTTAATACCTTTTAAAGTGATCTAATGCAGACAGATTACAGACAGTAAGGGTTACTGTCCTTTGGTGGAAATACCCTATTTAATAAAATATTGTAAGACAGATTGGCCACTCCATGCATTAAAAAAAAGGAAGATATACTAAGTTTAGATGCTATGGCAGTAAAACTTTATAGTCCTATCAATTTTAGACAGACATACGCTCCTGAAGTTTTCAAATCACTTTGCAAAGGTAGCAAGCTATCCTAGTTTTGAAATCAGAAATAGTTGTTGATGCAGTTTGCAGTATTTAATGTAGATCTATGTAAATTGCTAGGGGAGGGGGAGGGAACAGTTTGATCTTAAAATATAATTTGGACTGTTCTCATCTTTTCTCGTAAAGGCTGTTTTGATCATTTGTTGCCACCTCCCAGTTTTCAAACATCTCAAAGTCTCTCAAAAAGTTCTGATACTTTTAAAGATAAGGATCAAATTTTATGTATTTTTGTCTCTCAGTTCTCATGCCTTTGACATTCAGGTTTGCAAACTTCTTCCCCTATCAAAGGGCTTTAACATCTTTCCTTTTTTTATTTTTAAATGAAAATTGACATTCTTGTTTGATAATGTGACTCTAGGAGCCAAGACTTTAAGAAAAATGCCAAATACCACAATACCTATGGGAATTTGCAACCTTATTATTAATAATGGGTGCCTCTCATTTCTCTTCAAGTCTCCTGACATTTTGATGTTTCATCTAAATCCATCCAGATTCTTGTGATCTTTAAAGGTGGGGAGACAGTGGAAAAGTACTTCCTTGGGAGAAGAACTGATTACAAAGCGTGGATCCGGTTTCCATTTTGAACTTCTTTAAACATCAAATATTTTCAGGTCTAAGGTTTGCTTGCCTGCAATCTTGGTTTTTCCCCACTCCTTTTTGCTTTGCTGGTAGAGTTAAGAATTTGATTTAAGGTTATATGCCTGGAAAAATAAAGCATTTAATTTACATTTTACAAGGCAGTTATTGCAGGTTAATTAAATATCAATTGAGTGTTATAGGCCATATTAAGATTTATTAATAACCCAGCAGATAAATCTCCTTGGAATTCAATTAAATGAAAATCACATAAAAATATATGTGCAATTTTATTCATATAATACATAAAACTTGTGAATTATAGTGCAGCATTGTACAGTAAGTTGATTAATGGGAATTAATTGCTGAAATAGAGAAAAATCAATTTAAACTTCCCGTAGCAGACATAAGAAGCATGGTATACTCCTCCCGTAGCCTTGAAAAGCTGAGTTTGTGTCTGCACTGACACAGCTGCACTCCATACTTTAAGATGCATCTTGGACATAAACGTGCTTCCTCTCCTTTCACCTGCTTTAGCTCAGCGTTTTAGGCTGAGAGAAAGGAACAACTCTTTATTGCCAATATGCCTCCATTGAGTTAATTGTATGACTGAAGATTTTAGAGATGAAAGGAGCAGCAGACTGATCCGCTGGTGGATATCGCTGACCCTGAAAGTGCACATGGGTTCCCGTCTTGTGTCGCAGGCAAGATCTCTGTCCGTAAGGGAAAGGCTTGCGAGTGTGTCAAGAGCTTTGGGAGCCCTTTTGCCCTTGACGCTTTTTCACCTCTATCCTTAAACTTTTGTAAGATAGTTAGCAATAGAAACGCTGCTAGCCAGGTTGTCTGCAAAGTCAGGAGCACATGGGTGTGTTGGGCTTCAACGAGGATTAGTGAGCGGATCTAGGCCCGTTTGGGGCAGCAAAGCTTCCGACATTGGAGATGAGGTTCAGGAGCTGGACTTGGAAAATGTCTTTCCAATATTTGCAGAACGATTGAGGCCTGGCGTGCTGCCATCTGTTCCCTGCGCATCCTGTGTTAAATACTGTCAATATGAGATTATGTTCCAATTACAGTACCAGACTGACTGGTTTAACTCCTACCATGAATCTATTTTCCTTTATTACTATGTACTAACTATGTGACTGATGTACCAGACACCAAAAGAGATGGTCTCTGCCCAGAGGGCTTTGTCTAAAAGAAACATGCCAGGAGAAGGCAGAACACAACAGAAAATGCAGATGAATGAGTAACTCAGTTGAGATTTTCTTTTTAATTTGGGGATTCTTTGCTTGTTTGTGTGCTTGGCTTGAGTTTTGATATTACTAAACTTGCTTCCTTCAGACATTGCACAAGAACAGACTTCCATAGAAACTCAAACAGGGTTAGGCATGTGGCTCTTTGAAGTGTGTGTTGGGGGGGGGGGTGAATGCTCAGTGCACACATGGGAACGTTGGAGGATGGAAAACGAAGGGAGAACCACGTTCCAGCTCAGCCGACAACTCCAGCAGGCACCGTGGCTCGTGCTGGGGAAGTTTAGCCGTGTTTAAAATATAGCAGGTGTCTTTCTGTCAATGCCCTCCTTGCTCGTCCTCCCTGCTCCTCCGGTAGAGAACGCATGCATCTGTCTCCTCTGTGCTTCATCTCTGCTTCTCCCTGCAATAGTTGTCAGGGATATTAGCATTAAATACTTACTGCCTGGCTTAACTAAGGGGTAAGATAGGATTTAATTTGTATGGCTGAAATCCAATTATATAATGGAGCCCCTGGGGGAAGCAGTTATACCTGCTGAATCTCTTGGATGAGTAATTGTGCACAAAGGCTCCTCTCCAGAAGTAGAAACAGATCTGAAATAATTTTTTTCTCCTTTTTTTGCTGCTGCTGTTACATAATAGGGCTGAGACCCTGAAAAGAAAAGCCAATGACAGCCCAGTGCAGTAGAAAGAATTAAAGCATTGCCAGGAGAAAACAAGTTATAATCTGATAAAATCAAGGATCTAACAGGAAGTCTGCAGCAGCGTTAGCTTGGAGGAGCCAAAATGCAGGGCAGCCAAAGGAAGCTTACTCATCTTTTTGGAAAACAGCAGAGGCTTTGCTGTCTAACTTTTTCCCCCGCTTCTACCCTGAGCAGGGAAAGGGAATCCTCTACTTGCTTTTGTCAAAGCCTGGGAGGTGGGATGAGTATAAAATAAGCTAAGCAGCCGACTAATTTAGATCCTTTTGAAACATCCTGCACTTAACTACCTTTAAAAATCCCTGCTCCTTATCCTGCGTGTCATCTGCCCGCTGATAAGCATCAAAATCATAGGTGATGATGAGCAGGACAGGAACAAAAGCATGATGAGGTTCCCAGCAAGGCTTCTGAAAGCAGGAAAGCTTGTAAAGCATTGATCTCTGGGATAGTATAGGGCCTTGACAACTGTCCCATCTGATACCTTCAGCAGCTCCAAATCCCACAAAGCCCACGAGGGCTCTGAACGGGACTGAAAGCATCAGCTCTTATACTTAGGGAAGTTTTCGCAAAGGTCAGAGGGCCACATTTAATGCTGTTTTTTAAAAATAGAAGGCAAACTTTTATTCTTTTCTAATGAGTCCTGAGTGGAAAAATCATTTCCTCCGTCTCTCTGATGACATGACTGTGCGGAGATAAACCCATGACTGCATCCAGGACCGGGCGAGGGAAGGCCGAGGCTGCCAACGCCGGCGGCTGCGGGCGGACGCGGCCGGCGGACACCCCCGGCCCGTCCACCAGCCTCGCTCGCTGCCAGCTCTCCGGTGCTTCTAAAAGAAAACAGCTAAAGCAAAAGCAGTTGCAGCACTTGAACTCCTGAGGGGAAGGTACCTGTCTCACAGACTCGCAGCTCCACCCAGTGGCTCTTTTTTTTTGGCAAGAGAAACCCAAGGTTTCAGAAGCGTGAAAACCCGTTGAGGTCAAAGTTGTTGTACTGCGGCGGTGCTCTGGCAATGTGCTTGAGAAATTAGGTGTGTATTTATTTGTCAAATTCTTAGCAGGCTGTCATCTGGCATTTGAATAATGGCAAAAAAAAAAAACCAAACCTGCAAAGAGAATTTTTAGTGAAATAGAAAACCTAGGGAAACCTCCCAGCATAAATGGTAGGAGAAAAAAAAAAAGTAGGGAACTGATAACTTACACACTTCACCTTCCCAAATTCTCTATGAATTTGGTTGCAATAGGTTGCAATAGTTTTCCCCAAAAATTTATTTGGTATATGAAATTATTAATGAATTAACAGAGCAAATGACTTTTGACTTGTAATCTCATTTTGCAAAGAATTATCTTGTGAGTGTGAATTTCAGTGAAGTTATTTTGGCAGCTCACACCGTATTGCTTTGCTTTCCTTCCTGGGTAATTACTGTGACTAAAAAGAAGCAAATTTTGATCATTTCTATCAAGGACACCATGCTGAAACTTGCTTTTTCCAGAAGGATTAAGACACTTGTAATTAAAATAGGCTTTTATTTGTGCACGTGTACACTTTTACTGTAGGAAAACTCAAGAGATGGCTGTGTATTCACAGAACACAGAATTGCCACAGAACAACAGAATTAATTTTCATTTTGAACCAGTATTGTAAAAGTATCTCATTCCTCCAAGCTGAAGTGAAAACTGAAATCTCCGTCGTGCTTAATGTAGGTTTACCAGTCTCTGTGTCTTAAAAATGGAGGAGCTGATAAACTGATACAAACCACAGTTTTTGTTGTGAATCTTCGGGAAGCGCCTGCCCCATCTGTGTTAGGAAAATATCACCTGTGAAATACTGCTCCTGGATGGACTGTGTAGTTCCAGTGCCATGGAATGAGTTGAAATGACCTCTTCCGCCTGAAGTTCAGACATTATTTAGCATAAACGCAGCCCCTAAGGCCTTCACTGAAGTTGCTGTCTGCCAGTGCGGCCGCTGAACGTGGGCTTTAATTTGTTTTGCTTTGCTGCTAGAGTGCTGTGAGGTAAGAGAATTTGAGTTACAAACTATATGAATTCCACCTCTAAGCTTGTAGGCATCAGTTATCCATCCATACGATTAGAAAGTAAGGCAGCCTACACATTGTTAGTGCAAGAGATTGAAAGTTTCTTTTTACAGAGATAGTGTTTCAAAACAGGTAAAACATTCCATGCGTTAAGAATAACAGGAAGCATCTTAAAAAAAGGTAACTCTAGAAAAGGGAATTCTATTTTCTTTTTATTAATCCCCAAAACAGAGCAGGAATTTGCTGGGTTTTCCTTGTCTTCACCAAAATTGTCACTGAAGATCCCTTGAGTGTATGAGCCGAGTACAGCCATTCCACCAACTGCCTGAGACCAGGGCAAGGGAGAGGTCCATTTGCTGAGTATGGAAAGGGATGGAGGCTGGGCAGGCTGTGGAACAAAACTGGTTAACTAATTTTATCAAAAAGGTGTTTGCTGTGCACCATCTCTCATCTGAACCTGTCCCTCCTGTTCTTGCAAGTGGTCCATGTGCAGTTGTGGCGCCGTGGGAATGAGCGAGGCCAGCAAGCCATGCATCTGTGGGCACATACCTGCAAGAGGATGCTTTCAGATACACCCTGGTGTTTCATATGACACTTAAAATAGCTGAGTTGTTGGCATGGCAAGGCTATATACTTGCAGCCAGAGAGTTTTGTTCTTTCTCTGTACCAGGATTTCTCAGTGTTTGCAAAATTTCTGCCAAAAAGCTGTGCACATTGTGAAGTTCAGATGAAGCTTGCTGGTGCGATAAGCTCTCTCCTTACCCCAAACATACTGCTTAGTTCTTCTTTTCATGAAGTTGGGGGCGTTCCAGGTTCCCTGCAGCTGCTTTCAACCACTGTGCAGTTCTGTGCTTGCTCTCTTTCCAGGTGAAGAGGGGTTTGTACCCAAAATGCCTGGAGGCTTTGTCTGTCTCATAGGAGAAGGTGGTGACTATCGTGTTCAGTAAAGGCAAGTTTAGGAAAGGCCGTGGCTTCCAGAAAGGGTACAAGATGACCCTGATTATCCTGTGCAATTGTATCATTAACCACATCTTCCAGTAAGGGATGTGTGAGCCTAATCTCACTGAGGGGTCCACAGAGGAGAGCAGCTGATGCCTTATCAGAAAACCTTTTCTTGTGGGAGTGTCATCGTAGGAATAATACACTTGTCCTGCGAGTGAATCTGGTTTCAGCTGCAAGTTCCTTGCTGCAAGAACATGCATCCATGCAACGTTCCCTGGAGAAATAAGAGGGTGAGAGAAACAGGTATTCAGGAGGAGCTAAATTTTCCTGTTTACTGTAGAATGAGTACATTGGATCTGCCGGCTTCAGCGGTGTGAAGTAGGGAAAGCACTCATCGTGTTACTCTGTCCTCCTGTAGAGAGACTGAGTAGTTAATCCAGACCTCTGAGATCCTTTAAACCTTTGGTGTCCCCTTTGAGCTGGACAATTAATGTGCCTTGTGATACTGGTTCATGTGAAGCGAAAGGGCAGTGTTTTGCAGTGAGAGCAGGATGAATGGGAGGCAGTGCTCAAGGGTTTTATTCCTGGCTCTGCTGTGAGCCTTTGAAGAAGTCACTTGATTTATCTAGGCCTGATTCTTCTCTAACAGCATTTTCAAACTACTGTTATCTGCACTTTTGGAAAAAGACATATAAGTGTGCTGCACAGAAATAACTAAATCTCTGCATGATTTAATGGTGAGTTATACTCCCCTGAAATGCATTCAGCAAGACAACAAACTGTTTCTATAGGTTTTGTGAGTAGTTTCTGTGCTTGCTAAAATCAGTTATGTAGTACAGCCTTTTTTCCAAGGAATTTTACAAGTAGCGTTAATTAAATTTTCTTCTAATAAAGAAGAAATTAAGTGTCTTTTCAAACCAAAAACATTTTAAAAATATTGCCTGAATTTCTCTCTCGCCCCCATATATCCCTTGAAACATTTACCTAGCAAAAGAAAGATTGGATCCTTTTTTCCGCTGACTTTTCTTTCCCGTTTTCTAAACAGCATTCTCCCTATGTTGAGGGGAAGAAAAAAAAGAAAACCCTTCCCAGGAAAAACGAGAGAACATAAACAACTGTTTTAAAAAATGCTTTTAGCCAGTCTAAGTTCTGTGGTTATAAAAATATCAGTGCTCATTCACCATACTCGTCTTTCTGCCTTGGAAGACTATGGTTAAGCTGACTTGTAAAATCCCCTGTGACTAAAACAGCCTGGTAGCACCGCATGCAAAGAGATCAATCATTCACTCACCTACGTATGTGTAATTGCGCTCTGTGTTTTCAGGCTCCAGGTAGTTCAACACACCGTTCCCGGCTTTGGCAAACAAATACAGCTCTTGAAGAAACGTTGCTTTCTCCCCATATACTGTGTTTGCACGGATGATGCAGGTTGTGAGTTTACCACCGTTGCTCAGCTGTAAAATCAGGGACAGATGTTAGCAAGTAATGGATTCAGAGATGAAATCTTCCGCGGTGATGTTGGGTTTGCCAGATAAACCCAAAACCTGGGAATATTGGGCTAGAGGAGCTGACGTTTCCAGAGGTGCTTTGGACACTTAAGGCCTGGCTTGGGTCCCTAAAAATCCAAGGAGGTGCCCAGTTTGATGATTTATTTTTTTTTCCATAGCACATCTGCACTTATGTGGTGCTCACTGAGACATGTTGGATGGAGGGGCATTAACTCTTCTGCGGTTGTGAGGCATAAATGAGTATTTGCAAGAACCCAAATCAGGTACCAGAGGAAGCCAGCTAAGCTGGCTGGCCTCAAACTGTAACCAGGAGGGAGAGATGCTCCGGGCAGTGATTTAGGACACAAGTCTAATTTTTACATTCTGCTTCATCCTCTAGAAGAACTCGCCTGTCTGCTGACTGTACTGGCAGTTTAAAAACACTAGCCAGCTAACTTAGGTAGGTGACCGACTCTGGCTACGCTAGTATTTTTGATTCGTAAATTACTCTTAAATTACACCTTTACACAGCACGAACTAGGTGAACCTGGTTTTTCAGGCCCTAATTTAACACAGCTCTTTCCAAAGTCACACTCCTCCTGGTGGAGTTAAAGCACAGACTCAAAGGGCAGCACCCTTTGACCTTGCGAGACTTTGGACGCTTCCTGAAGAAGTGGGAATGTCAGGCTCTGGCAATGTGGCAAGTCAAGGCAGCAACAGGTGGATACACACTTAGATATGAGTTGTGGGATCTTTCTAACCATCCCTCTCCTTCCACTCAGCCTGTGCCAGGGATGCTAATCATTGACTTTTGTACCTTTTTTCCATTGGCTTCAAATACAAGCTTTTCTGCCATGGCCTTTGTCTTCCCATAAGGCAGCTCCACTTCCCCACTGTATTTGGTGTCCTCATTTCCTCTGAAACAGATTGTGAGAGATGGTGAGTGACCATGGAATAGAGCACAGGGCTTGGAGACGTTTGTCACAGCAGGATTTACTCTGCAATCCCTGCTCTCTGGGGTCTTACCACTGGCTGCGAGCTATACGAGTCCAAGATTGTTGCTGCAGTTTGGGAGAAATAAGGCCTCGAGAAATACCAGATGGTTCTAGGTGTTCATAGGCAGATTTGCATGAGCCTGATTTCTGAGAGCTGGATTTGGTTTTGTCTAATAGTGTGATTGAAGTAAACAATATTCTGGCAGGCAAATTAGAAGGCAGTGGAGTTACCTTTTTAAGCAACTCACAAGTGGCTGAACAAGGTGGAAAGAGGACAAGAAGATGGAGGGCAGGAAAATGAGAGCAATCCTACTTCATTTTTTCATTAGAGGTAGAGAAAAGCCTCTCATGAGCCATAAACCAAACAGAGAAGCTGCTGCTTAATTTTCTCACAGAGTTGATTAGAGTTGGGAGACATTTACCAGTGATGTGATAGAGCTGCTAGTGATCTCTGGGACAACATGCAATCAGTGGGTTTGTGCTGGAATTATTCCTTCATCTCCCCTAGCAAATTAAGCTTGAGGGAAAGAGCAAAGAGGTGGACCCATGATTAAGGGCAAGCAGGGCTTGCAGCCACGCTGGGGACACTTGGTTGCCACTATGGAAAACAACATGCTCCTCAGCCTTCTAACTTACATGTGCAAGGAGGAAAGCCCATGGGATCTAACATGTAACTGGCCTCACAGGCCCTGAAATAAATCCAAGGAGAACTAAGAAAGCAGCTCTGTTCCCCACCAGGAACAGTGTTTTGGTGTTTTCTCCCAGTGGTTCTAGATCAACATTAGTCCATTGCAGGATTCAGTTAAGCAGATTCAGTGGGCTCTGGAGGAGCTGGGGAGTGAAGAAACCTTGTTTGAAGCTTTGGGAAGGACCATCCATGAATAGCATGTGGCCACTTGCCCCCCTGTTGCCGTGGCTAACATGGATTGGCTCTCTTGCCCTCTGTGTGCTGCAAGAGACTGTCTTCACATTTTTAAATTAATTTACTCTATATTTTGCTCTCTTAGAGAAATTCACCCGACGCAAACACCAGACTTTGCCAGGCATGTGGTACCCCCCCCAGGGCGATGAAGAATTATCATGCTCCTTTTGCAGATGGGGCTTGATGCACTCCTTGGAAGGGTTAAGTGGCCTGTGACAAGTTCCTGCAGCAAATTGGTAGCAGAGATCTTTTTGTCAAACACTGGGCCTCGGGAGAGCAAGCTCTGACTTGGGCTCCATGTTTGACCTTGGGCAACTTGCTTACTCTATTCCGTGCTTGAATCTCCATGTGTAAAACATGGATAATGCTGTTGCCTTTCTCTTGCCTGTTCGGCAGCCTAGTATCTTGTGTGTCAGATATCCCAGCTGAGATCAGGGCCTTCTTGTGCTACAGCAACAGAAATAAATTAGGAGCATCAGAAGTACAGCCTCCCCGCGTACCCAAGGCTTTTATCACAAAGCCGTCCTCCCCTTCCCTGTGTTTACGGGTGATGAGCAAGAGACAAACCAGAAAACAAGCAAGACAAAAGATTGATTGTGCATGGTTTGTTGCAAGCCCAGGAGAATCCCAGAACAATTAGGGGGGTTATCTAGAAGTTCTAGTTTTAATTGCTTTCTTTTTTTAATCCAAATTTATTTTTTTGCTTTGCAAAGGTTTTGAAAAGCAGCAGCTTCACAAAGGGGCAAACCTGCCTGCCATTCCTGGGCTGCAGAGCTCTGCTCGTGTCTGCCTTCCCCCACCCCTTTTGAAGCCTGGTAGTAACAAAGAGCTCAGCATAATGCTCTTGCTTTTCAAAACGATCACAGATAACTGAACGCTAATAAGACTGGAGCAGCATTGTCAGAAGGTATCTCAGCAGTGGCTGTCTCAGAGGGATTGAGACTGACAGAGGCATTTTCTATTATTGTCGGATGCTGAGGTGTGAGCATTATCCCTGCACCCATCACCCCGTCCAGAGACTAATCATGCTTTGTCTGTGTCAGTTCCCAAGCACATAAAAGTGAGTTAAATAAAATTGTACAAGGAATGATGGAGAAAGGGGACAGAGAAAAAGAAAAAGGAAGGCAGGCGGGATCATGGACTGTGAGGGAGAAGAGCAGAACAGATTGGGTGGGGACAGGGGAGATGAGAAGAGGAGGAAGGGGGAAGCCGCATCACCTGTGCTTTCAGTCTGGGAAAGGGAGCTGTATTACGTTGCCTTCCAGTCTTCACTGGGCTCCCTATTGAGACAAGTGGTGTAATGTTTTACTGGGGGTCTGACCCTTCTCTCATTTTGTAGTCTGTAATTCCCTTAGTTTAAAATCAAAGTCATTGGAGAATGAGGACCACTCTCTCAGGCGTTCTCCTAGCATCATGGGAGAACCTGAGTGTGTTCTGCAAAATGAGTTAAAGGGTCTAGGTGGTGGTTTTATTTGCATTTGTGGTGGGGAAAGATTGGAGTTGGTGGATGGAGGGTGTTCATGTGTAGGTCTGTGAGCATCAGCCCAGATGGGTTTTGGCTTGCACCCATTGGTACCACGACTACAAGCCAAAGGCAAGATTGTGGGTAGATTTTTCAGACATCTATTCACATCTATCTCTTAAGACACAGGACTAAAATACTATCTACATTCATTTTTAGAAATTATTTAGATATGCTGATGACCAAATTCCATAGTTTTTCAGTGACATAGAGCCTCTAGTGCTCATGGTCCCAAGTGTATTGAGGGTTGTTGCTCTCATGGATATTTTTCATAAGCCAGACATTTATTCTACAGATTTGGGTGCTTAAACATTATTCAGAACAACTGGGTTATGCCTTAGCTGACTTGTGAGTATGAAATTTAGGCTTGCAGGTCATTTGAAGTTATGTCTTAAGCAGTCTTTTCTAGCTGGGCTCAAATTTCTAGAGCCAAAAGACTGAAGCCAGCTGTGTCTAGACTGGCTGCCTATAGAGACAAAAATTGACTTTAAGCCAGTTCCCCTTGCCCACAAGTTTCCATGGTTTGAGCAGTCTGTATGGGTACAACCATGCTTGAAATCAGCAAGGAGACTTTCAATGGTACATATCAGACTGCAGCTATCTCTACTTGACTTCAAATTTAACCTAAAACTTTGGTTCCTGGTCTTCAGAAATATCAGCCCTGTTCTCAAGGTGCAAGTACTGTTGCCCCATGAATACAAAAGGTATCCAGATGCTGAGTCCTGAGCAGGAGTGTCAGCTGATTGTGAAAGTCAGTTCTGGATATCAAAGATCTATAAGCAAACCCCCCCTTCAAATCATACTTTTGACCACTGTCTTTGTATTACTCCAAATCCCACCTTTGCCGTAGGAGGTTTTCTAAAGCTCTGCATCTTCTTCTTCTGGGTTGGTGGGTCAGTCTTATAGGAGCCACATACAGAAGAGATGGGTTGAACATACAAAAGTATAAAGTCCAGGAGTTAGCCCTCATAAGCATATTGCCAGGAAGAAGGATTTTGAGGGACAGAAGGGTACAATTTACAGGTCAGATCCAGGTCACAGAAGAGTGTAACTACACATGAATACTGCAAGGCAACTTCACACCAAATACATCTGTCCCCTAAGACTATGTGGCCAACTAACTTTTCTCTGAGATAGTGCTAAAATAATCTGTATACATTTGACCACATTTGATAGTAGGAGCAGGTACAGGCTTGCTATCAATTCACCCTGGAGCTGAAAAGAGGAGGGAGAGTGGGTGGATAACAGTAGAGCACCACCTGCCCTTTGGATGGACTCAGTGTGGGGGGAGAGCAAAAACTCTGACCCAACAGCAGGACACAGCGTGACCATATCACAAGCCTTAAGCATCGGAGATCTTATCCAAAACTGATTTTAGGGCTTAGAGGAGCAGCGGTGTACATACAGGGGACAGCCTGGAGGTGCAGTTGGGTCACACATCTCAATCAACTCTTTCAATCAGTGGTATCCACTACTGGTCAAGTTTAGGTTGGGAAGAGGTGTGGTTCCTGAAAGTGAAGAGCAGCAAAGACAGGTTTTCAAGAAAGATGAGGAATAGAGAGGAAGGGGAAGACATATCTTCTCCTTTGTAGCCACAGCAAAAATCTCCATCTGGTTTTAGTTTCATTGCTGTTTAACCAGAAATCCAGAGTACTGGAGAAGGTCTGCTTAGCCTTACCTGAACATGGGCTCATGCAAGGTATTGGGTCCCACAGCAGCAATGGAGCTTGTGTAGACAACATATGGGACGTTCAGGACACAGCAGGCCCTTAACACATTTTCAGTACCTGGGGGGCAGGTTGGGAAGGACAAACATTAACCACCTTGCCTTGATTCCTGTTGTGCAAATTAAAAGAGATTTCCAGGCTTGGGATTCTAACTTGGAACAGATCCATCTTTTTTATGGCTGAGAAGATGTAAAGCTACAGGTCAAGGCTGCAGTTCCTCAGGTACGTTTGCACAGGAATGGATGGTTTATAACATGAGAGTAGCAGTTACATCTATAGCTATAATGTGGCTTAACCTCTATGGCTATTGACGACTGACTTAACTTGCACTTAACAGTTGCTAACAAAAAGGAAGCTGACAGCTCAGCAGAGCAAAACTCCACGTTTTCCATCTTTTTTTGATTCATGGGCAGACTGTCAAATGGTGAATTGCAGCCTCCTGGCAAAAGGATTGGTGTTTTAGTTGCATCCATTGCTCTGTACAAGTTCTGCAGGATGACTGTGGGGTGAAAATCATTGCAACACGCTCTTGATAGCTGCAGATTTTTAAATAAAATAGTGGGGGCAGCTTACAAGTCCACATGAAATCCAGAAGAATTTGAAGCGTGGTTTTGTTTAATAAAGTTGCTCTGGCTGAACTTGTGGATCAGCATGTGTGGCTTTCGTTTGGCTGGTTTTGGGGGTTTGGTGGGAGGGGGTGGGTTTAAATGATTTATGACTCTTCCAGGGATGGTTTTTGCCTTCTTCATGATTTTGATTCAAGTTGTTTCTACGAGAACCTCAGTGACAACAGCATAACCATGGTTGCGTACTGAGGGCCTTCAAATCTGATAAGACAGATCTTAAAGGAAGCTGCTCGTGGGGTTGGTATCCGGAAATCTCCGTACTATTTATACCTGGCTAATCAGGCTCTGCCCTTGAGCCTTGCTGCAGATCTTGCGTGGGGAGGGCTTGCGATTCCTCTGTTCTTTTTGTTGTTAAGGGCATAATCTGAAATTATCAAGGAAATCCTGAGTTTAGGATAATTTCAGAGGGTGTGAATCAATACAAAGACCTGGTGGAAAAGAATCAATTTGCTTCTCCATGAGCCTATCACAATATGTAAAGTTAACTGAGAACCCCTGTTGAGAAACATCACTGGAAACAGCTGAGTTAAAATCCATTCAGCTTAACAAAAAGCAGATTAAAACGTCTTTAAGTGACTAGATGGAAAAAATAATTCTTGTAGAAGAGGGCTCTTCAATTTAGTCAACAAGACTATGACAGGATTCGGCAGCCAGTGGTTGAAACAGAGGGGAGAATCAAAGCAGAAGATAATGTAATTTTTTGCCAGAAATGGTAATTAACCATAGCCACACTAATACTCTTCAGCATTGTTATGGCTTGCTGAAAGGCATGATAGATAGCCCATTAACTCGCAGTCCTTAATTCTAGGCAAAAAGTCTTTTGAAAAGGCATAGCCCAATTTAGCCACAAATTGTTGGGCTTAAGGCAGTAACTGGGTGCATTTCTGTGGCCTGAGTTACGCAGAGGAGCCAGCTAGAGGATTCTATAGTTGACCTGTCCTGACCCTATTTTTTTTTTTTTAGCATGAAGTCTACTGCAGGTATTAAATACAGTTCATTTTTATTCTTTTACCTGCTATGATTTTACTAGAAAACTTCACAGTAATCTCTCAATTCAGGATTTCGAGAAGTCCTAGTGAGGGCAGCAGCCTCATTTTAGGGAGGTCTATGTGAAGCCATCCAAGGGGAGGCAGAGATGCAGAATAGTTTTTCTCCGGCAATAAGGCTCCTGTTAAGACCTCTCAAACTGTGCTCCTCAAAGAAGCACTCAGTCACCAGTTGCATTGGAAAAAACTTTGCCTGTGTGGTTTTCTGGGAATGTCACAAACATCTGCAAGAGGTTTGGTTTGCTGAATAGGGGAGCTGCCCTATGTTCACTGCTATCTGTACAAACCCCGCTATGCTGAAGTACCTTGCTCATAGCAAAGAGACAATGAAGAGGAAGATCTCACAAAGCCATTAAAAGGCAGTGGGAACCCTCGGGCTCTGAATATTCTCAGTACACATGCACAGTGCAGGCTCTTAAAAGCATCTGGTTTTGAAAACAACTACAGCAATGAAAAGAAGGGTGGAATTTAAATGTTGCCGTTGAATGCATCAGCAAATAGTAGGAGCCCTAAGCAGTAATTGAGTTTGAGATATATATATATATAAAATATATATAAAATTCCTTCCTTGTGGTTAACAACTATTTTAGTAGCTAACAGCCTGAGGTGCCATTGGAATTGCTGCTGTAATAGGGATTTCATTATTTTTATAGCCTGTGCTTATTTCCTAGATTTATGAACAAATTTTCTTTAAGCAGATCTTGCACCGAACACGAAATCAGCTCTGGGTGATAGGAAGAGTGTGTTGTGGAGCTCTCAGTTGTGCGCGGCTTGTAGATATGTAATAGTTGTGAACTCTGACTATAGTTAAAATAACATCACCCCCTTAATAGCGTGGATGTAGTTCAACTGGTATAGTCTTGCACTGGTATATAGTGCAGATTTTTCTCCCTGGGAAAGCTGTAAGCTATGTAGAACAGGAGTTAACTTTTAATTGCTGTCCTCGCCACCTACTAAACAGTTTCTTACTGCTATAGAGGCATGTTCCGAATCACCTCAGTACTATCAGTGAAAGTTATACCCTTGACCAGAATAACTACATAATAAATGGGTCCAGATTTGACTTCCAAGATGAAGCTTTGGCAGTAGAGAGGAGCAGCACAGCCCTCCCTGAACAAGGACAGCGGGGCAAGGGCAGAAACTTTCCTGCTGGGAAGGAAAGGTCCCAGGCACCTTTCTCATCTCGTAGCAGAGTGGTGTGTGTGAAATCCAGGGGACATGGCAGCTCTAAATCAGAGGATATGTTTGTTGTAGCCTCTTGTATGACTCCACCAAGGTGTGTGAATTTAAGGCTGTATTTAATTGCTTGTTTTAAAGAGCTTACCCCCAACGTTGACAGCTCTCATTTCCCAAAAGGGCACAGTGTTTCTGTAGTCCACAATAGCAGCTGTGTGAATAACCACGTGAACTCCCCGCATGGCAGCAAGGAGCAGATTGTAGTCTCGAATGTCTCCTTTCATCACTGTCACATGAGTGGTAGCTGGAGAAAAAGAATATAACCATAGATGCAGGGGAAAAAAAAAAAAGTACAAATCAGCATCCTCACCTTCGTGCAGAACGAGGAATTCTGCTTGGGAAGCTTGCTTCTCTGCGGGGCAAGCTGGAGCACACTCTAACAACTATGCCATTTAAATACATCGCACCAGGGGAAAATACAGCCCTATTTTTCAACCCCAAGAAGCCAGATCTGTATGTGGTGTAATCCAGCACGGCACTTTGCCAGTTTGCACCACCTGTGGGTCAGTGTAACCGTGGCTGTCTCTAGCGTAAGGCTAGAGTTGAGCATGGACGGGAGACTGTTGGCCCAGAGCTGCAGCTGGTGACAGGGTTTCCTCCAGTACGTGTGAATGAGTGAAGCTGTGCCGGACAATTTCCTTAAGACAGAAGATTTTTACAGCTTACTGGGAATAATATCAGGTGAATTCAAGGGACATTGCATAGAGCTTTATTTAAATTGCAAATACTATAGATGGGAAGGGAAAATAATGTAACAGGCTAAAATGTTTCATAGGAAATTCTTCACTTTGGTTTTGCTGTCTCCTTCTCCCCCCTCTTCTCTCTCAAAATAGCTGTTCTGTACATGGCTACTGTATTTACTGCTAGTTTTCTTGCTCTGAGAGAGTGTTGTAACATCTAAATGGGATTTTTTCCTTTTCGGTAGTTGGGAATAGGCCAGCAAGAAGCTGGGGTTAGGAAGCTGTACTCCTCGGGGCTTTTGTAATAAGCCAGACAGCAGTAGCAGTCATGGGACTGCTTTGGGAAGGAGATGTCTCCTCTGCCCCAGGCTGGTGGCTCTCTGGAGAGCCCCATGCAGCCAGGGATCGGGGTGGTGATTTCTGAAGGGTCGTGCACATGAGCAGCTCAGGGGAGAGCCTGTGACTCCAGCTGTGGAAGTGTTATGATATGGAAACCAGCAGTGAACTACCAGGACAAGGGAATAAAAGAACAGGATTATCCCTCATGAACTCAAAGGAGAGACAACATTCAAGAGAGTAGGTCAGCTGGCTGAGCATTTGTTAAGAAGTGTGGCATGTAGGAAGAGGCAGAAGTTTTACAAAAGGGTCAGGTTGATTTCTTAATTAGTGTAACCAAGATTTAGTGGACTAGCTCATAGGATTTTTAATATTAAATTATTTTAATATTGAAGCACAGAGCTCATTCAGCAAGACCAGAGCAGAAAAAGAAAGAAGGCGTTGCCCACATAGTAGAGGTAATACACTTGCCTGGCGGACCAGAGGGCAGGGGACAATGCTGCTGCTGAAAGTCTCTGCCAGTGCTGAAAGGTGGAGCAGGGTGTCAGCAAACCCACAGGGGGAATTTTGCTGCTTAGTGGTGAGGGAAAGCCCATGAGCACTTAGGTCGAAGTGTTAAATAGTCTCTTTTGCATCAACTGTCTTAAGGCAGCTGGTGCAATTAAGACCATCAAAAGAATGATGAGAGCTCAGACAAACCCAGGGAGGATACACGGCAACCAGGAGAAATTTTCATATTTATAAGGCATGGTGAGCTTTATCCAGGGCTACTAAAGAGGTGATGGGCATCACTGCAGCTTTATTGCGTTATCAGCTACTTTGGAGAACTTTTGGAGGAGGCACTGGAAGACTGCAGTAGAGCAAATGAAACACCTGTGCTTAGAAGGGAGGTAAAGAAGAGCCAGGAAATTACAGAACAGCTTGATTTTAACCTTAGGAAATTCAGGAACACACACTTAAACAACATGTGTGTGAGCACCTGTGGGATAATAAGGAGAACAGAAGCAGCTGACATGGATTTGTCAAGAACAAATCAAGTCAGATAAATCTCCTTTGTTCTTATGACAAGTTAACAGGCTGTACGGATATTGTGGAACAGGTCAATGTCATCTATCTTGATTTTAGAAGGGCTTTGGAAGCTCTGTGTCATTCTCATAAGCGAATTGGTAAAACATGGTCTAAGTAAGCCACATTAGTGTGAGCACAAAGCTGGCTGAATTGCAGTTCCCAGGGAATTGCCAGCTGTGGTAGGTGGCTGCCCTGGGGCTCTCCAGGGCTTATTGCTGTATTTGAGTCTTTTTTTTATTTTCATCAAGAATCTGGCAGATTTGTTCATTAAATCAGCAGATAACATCAGACTGGGAGGGACTTGAATTAGGCTGGAGGATTAGAGTACAAGCTGGATGTAAGTAATAGAGTCTGAGAGAAAAAAAAAAAAGGTGAAATTTGATAGGGACAAAAAGAAGTTGTTTGGCTGAGTAGGGAAGAGGCAGCGGGTCTTCATGAGAGAATTAAATTGGGCCAGGGCAGCTGAGGAGCTATTGCCTGTCCAGAGTCTTGCGACTGTGAAACAGGCATAATTGTACTGGCAGGTACAAATAGGAGAATAGTTTGCAGGACAGAAGAAATCAGTCCATCAGCTTTACTCTTTTCTAACCTCGGTGCCGCTCGTCCAGAAGAGAGCAACGCCAATGCCCAGAGAAACAGAAAGCGTGAGCTGTGCAGGAGAGGGGAGTGCACGAGAGCTGGTTTAGTGTAAAGGAGAAAACAGCATGGAGTGGAAAGGGGTGCTGGTTTTCACATCTTGAAGATTGTTGTAAAAAATGGCAGTATTAAACTATTCTACCTATAAGGTTAGATGAGAAATTAGGGACTTAAATTGCAGATTAGACCGTACCAAGAGTAACGGCCTGATGGTGCAGAAATTGGGTGCCCGAGGTGGCCTGGGGACAGGATAGAAGAACATCTGTCAGGAAGGTCGTGGGGAGCTGGTTCTGCCTTGGGGTGAAAGCAACAGGGGTTTGGGATGGCCCTCAGGGCTCCTTCTGCCTTGTTTTTCTGTCATTTGCTGTGGTGCTAGGCCACAGACCTCTCCCGGAGCGTGGGTTATGGCAGCTCCTTAAGGTTTAAACAGGTTTGGGTTTGTTTTTTTTTTTTTCAAGTATGGGTGCTTTTCAGGCAATTGGCTACCTGAAGCCTGGGGAAACCAGTCTGGTGAGTTCATCTGCTGAGGGAGGATTTCTGATTGCGATATTTCTCTGGGAGTCTTCTAGCTCGCTTTAAGAGTATCTCCTTTCTATTGATATCTCCTAACAGATGGACTCTCCCCTATCATTTTTTCCTCTCTCATTCGAAGCGGGGTGAAGGTTTGGGCAGTCAGGGAGAGGGAGTCCCAGCGCGCCATTAACCGTGCAGAGCGGTGTCAGCTGCATTGGCTTGTTTGGGGTGGGTATTCTCAAATCCAGTAAAACAGGTTGCTTTTCCCCAACATACCTCACTGTAATCAACCCTGGTGAAACATCAGAAGGCAGCTCTCAGAATGTGAGCAAGTGGATTAATTTAATATCTTTGAGTGTGTTTACTGAGACTCACCTCTTCCTTTTTTATGCACAGCCCAGTAAGGCTGCTATAGGTTTCTCACAATTATTTCTGTAATTTATTTCACAATATCTGCAGCAGATGCTGAGCTTGATTCTATTATTGTCAGGGGTTTTTGGTTGTTTTTCTCAAAATTGGTAACTGGTTGGAGCAGTTCAGGAGCATGTTTTTTTGTCCCTTTGCTGTTAGACTGGTTGAGCAGAGGCAACCGGGTGAGCCAAGTTCCCATGCCAGGTACTCAGTGTGCATGCTGCACCTTACAACTGATCCCTGAGAGGGGGCTTAGGTCCTCGCTGTGACAGATCTCCTGGGGTTACACACTATGGACCTTTTTGCTTTGATTTAGTCCCATGCTGAAAAATATCGCTGAGCTGGAAGCTATTCTTCATGCAGTGTGTTTAATCCAGGTTCCTACCCCATGCCTGTAACTGTGGCATCTCCAACATGAATACCAACTGTCTTGCAAGGGAAGGTTATGGCCGCTAAACAGAAGCTGATGCCCTTTTCTTACCTGTGGTGAATATTTCTACTTCTTCTCTTGCTACTGAATCAAAAACTCTGACTTCTTTGATGTAGTCTTGTTGAGACAGGAGCTCTACGATCTTCTCCCCTATAAAACCACATCCTCCTGTCACCAGGTAGACCCAGGCTCTATCCATTTCTGAAGTTGTTTTTGTGGTTGAGGAGTAGAGAGAAGGTTGCTGCCAAGATCCTATCATGCACTGTTAATCTCTCAGCCAATGTTTTCTGAACTAAGTCTAAAGTTTAACGGTCATATAAAGTTACTTGCTGAACATTAACTCCATCCAGTTATATATAAATCAGGTTTTCATTGGCACAGTCACACAAGTGCTGCCACAGACATACCAGTGCTGCGTGCAGGCCAGTTCTGGGCTCTCTGACTCAGCCTTTCCCTTCTACCACAGTAGCCCATGATCAGTGGGGCACCTCCAGCTTGCCTTGGTATGTGGCCAGTCTCAGTCCAAAATTTTGATGCCAGAAGTCTTCCATCCTGGACAGCCCTTTCCCACGGGCTGGGCTGTCAGCCGTTGTAGCCTGGACCTCCCTGGGTGCTGCACAAAGATGGCATGTCCTAGAGATGCGCTTAGGGCAGCCATCCTTTAGCGTGAAGCTACACAGCTCTTGTTCCCATGCAGTAGTGAGAATTCGTATCGATGGTGTACAGCAGCAGCTCTGTCCCACACTGAGCTGTATTGTGCACAACACAGGCAGGGTCAGGAATGGTTATCTGCAACTTTACCATCACCGACTCTGCCAGTTTGATAATGTAGTATGGCTCTGCTGAATGAGTTCTTCTTTCAGTTGGAATATATACATACACACACACACACACACACACACACACACACACACATTTATTTAGGAGGAGAAAGTCCTCTCTTAATGTGAAAAATGTCTAGTAGTAAAAGCTCTACCACATCCTTTGGCAAATTGTTACAATGGTTAGTTATCATCATCTTTAAAAGACTGCACTGTTGTTTTTCATTTGCCAGATAGTGGCTAATACACCTTTTTCCTTGCTAGGCTGCAAAGGCTGTGTGTGTGCCATTCAGTTTGTCGTGTGGCTTTAAAAAAAAAAAAGGGATTGGCTTTGGCTAAGGGTGCTTGATCCTGTCCTAAAGGGTGGGGGCCCTCTGGCATGGCTGTTTCTCTCTCTGCCTCTTATAGTCTGAGAGATAACTAAGTTGGGCCCGATCAGCTACCAGTCTCTCTTTGAAGCCAAGCAAATTATTTCCTTAAGTCTGGAGTAGTCAAATATTTTCCAATCTATCTTTGAACCAACTTGTCACTGTTTTTTGTGAACTGTAGACACACTGCCCTAAAAGAGGTATCAATGACAAATAGGGTAATGTAATTTCCCTGCTTACTTTTTTCTTTATAATAAGTACATAGTTGTAGCTGCCTTTCTGGCCATCGTGTTACTTGGGGAAGCTTAGGAATAGTTCATTCCCATATCAGGATTGCTGTTTCCCCATCCCCAGTGCGCTGGTATGTGTGCACGGGTTACAGATGCTGCTTCAGGCTGCATTGGGGTGAGGATACTCCTGGTACCCTTCCCTGGTTGTGTAAACAGGCTGAAATGTGGGGAGCTGTATTGTCGGAGCCATTCTTACTATAGTGTTAATGTTTATCTGTCTTTAAAAAACCAAACTGTATAGCAACTTGCTGCTCTGCTGAGCATGTGGTTAATGAAGAGTTAACACAGTGTATTCAAAGAGTAACTGTGTTTTGTTTGTGTGTGTATATATATATATTTTTAATCAGCTCCTGCTAGAAGTTCAATCTGTTCAACTGTACCATTGATTTTTCTTGTGCTGTGTTAAGTGTTAGGAAAAGCGCTGGTTCCCCTTGCTGTGATTACAATCAGTGGCCATAATGGCCCAGAGACCAACATGGGCCTGATGCTAATTTGGTGCTTGGCAGGCCAGCACAGCCACAAACGTCCCAAGAAATTAATTTAGCCTTTTATCCAGCAACTCCCAATCTGTACAGTAGTGATTAACAAAACTGCCTTCCCTCAGAGGACTTTTTGCAAGGATAAATATATCAGAGTTGGAGGTGTTAGGACACAAAAACCAAGATAAATACACCCTGAGAGACCCAGAGAAGTGCTGCATGGGAATGTTTGGCATCAAGTAACCTTGAGTATGTCCTCATCAGTGATGCAAAAAGCTGTATGAAGCTGAGGCCTTGACACCGTGGACATTTCCCAGTGTTTACAAGACTTAGACTTTGCTACAACATTGGTATCTGCATATCTGCAGTGTAATCTGATCAGTGGGGGAAAAAAATTGGCTGGGATTTACATATCTCTTGTTTTCGTTAGCACATAAAAAAAACAAGTTCAGAAACCAGAACTGTCACGTCTCTGACAGAAACAGCCCAGGTCCTCTCCTACAGCCACAGCTCGGGCAGAGCAGCGCCTCCCTTTGCAAACAAACAGGTACTTGCATCTAAATGGGGAGTGGTTCCCATAGTAGGAAGGGTTTTGTTTTTGTTTTTTTTTTTTTCAAAAAAAGTCCCTAACCACATCCTCTGCTAACAGTTTGAATTGTCACATGAGGTGACGAGTCCGGGGGTCTACGTAAGCCCAGAGGCAAATTCAGAGAAAGCACAAGTGGGCAAAGGCAGCAGCTTCTGGAGGAGGCAGATTCCCAGGAGGTACCAGGGGATGGCGGGGAGGGGGCCCGGGCAGCCGTCGCTGTCTTAGGTCAGCCAACTCGGCTTCCTCGAACTGTAAAGAAACTTCTGAGGAAGTGAGGCAAGTTGCAAATAACAACATATTTTAATTTAGAATCATAGGATTGTTTTGGTTGGAAGAGACCTTTAAGATCATCGAGTCCAACCATTAACCCAGAACTGCCAAGGTACCACTAAACCATGTCCCTCTGCACCCCATCTATACGTCTTTTAAATACCTCCAGTGTATTTACTTGAGGCGACTCAACCACTTCCCTGGGCAGCCTGTTCCAGTGCTTGACAACCCTTTCAGTGACGATGTTTTTCCTAATATCCATCCTAAACCACCCCTGGCGCAACTTGAGGCTGTTTCCTCCTGTCCTATCACTGGTTCCTTGGGAGAAGAGACCAGCACCCTCCCTCGCTACACCCTCCTTTCAGGCAGCTGTAGAGAGCAATAAGGTCTCCCCTCAGCCTTCTTTTCTCCAGGCTCAACACCCCCAGTTCCCTCAGCCGCTCCTCATAGAACTTGTGCTCTAAATTTACATTTTTAAGCTCTGCAGACTTCTCGCTCTCTCTTGTTCCCCATCAGGCACTCTGCTGCAGCCAGCGCCTCCTCAGCTGAGGGAGAGCTGCAGGAAGAGTCTGCCATAGCCAGGCAGTGCCTCGCTCTGCAATGCAAAGCAAGAGGCTCAAAGCTGACACTGCTTGAAGGCTTACCTAGGCTGCTTTAGGAATGAAATGGCTCACCACGGAGGCAGGATGTGCCCCTGTATTTGGTTCGTGTGGCTGGGAATGCAGAGTGGTGACTAAGTGTGTTCTACACACACATCTCAAACCTCTGAGGCGACAGTCGCGCTTGCTGAAGCAGTCTAGCAATATCTGCACAAGAGCCAGTCCCATCATGGGCAAAGAACGAGGAAACTGTCAGATGTGACTTCAGTTAACGAAGGCCCTTTTTGGCCCCTCCACCCCACGGACGAGGACCAGAAGCAGGGTCTTTATGCACAATCTTATTTTTAAGTGACCTGCAAACATATAGTCAGAGAAAGTTGAGATGGCAGGAAAGAAAAAGAGATGCCCTAATTTCAGGATGCAGTCTGCTTGAACTTGCTCTGAACTTTGTAAATACAGGACACCTGACATCATATTCATTTACAGTATGTTTATTTCTCAGTGCATTACATGAAAGGTCTTTGGTATTTGTGGGTTCTTGAATACTGTTCCCACTCTGCTCTGTAAGAAAATGCTGAATACAAAACATTCCATATACAGTAACAAAACCCATAGCAAATAAAGAGAAATAGATATTTTGAACAATAACATAGCAATATGAAAACAGGTAAGTAACCATGCAAGAGGTGGAACAAACAGGTTGTGTTTACAACAAACATTAGAGCCTGCCATAAATGAGTTCATCCTGCCAGATGAGATTTATTCTTGCTCTAAGTTAAGAAATAACATGATTGCGAGATACTGCGTACGACTGCCCTATAAAAGACCAAATGGTTGTAAAGCTTATTACAATGAGAGAAGCTGGGACCATTTGCACACATACGAAACACACTGATATAAATAAAAAAAAATACTGTGTAAAATAACTAGTGAAAAAGTTAACATTTCCTTCTATGGATGGGAATGTGCTTTGTGGACAATTATAGCACCTTTGAATTGCTTGGTTTCAACGTAATCACAGAAACTGCGAGTAGTTTAAACCCCTATACCACCAAACACCAGAATGGAATGTAATCTCGAATAAGACAGAAGCTGTAAACGTGGAGAACGGATTTCCAATAAATTGTATCGAGCAGTAATTCCAGAAGCTGATTGTCTTTTAGAAGCCTTTGTCACAGTGGTCAGGTTCCTACATTAAAATAGTTCATTGCAGAGACTGGGACTGAACCCCAGGCCCAGAGCCGAACTCTCAGAAAGCCGCCTGTGAACCATGCGCTTCTCTCCCCTGAAAACAGCACCCGTCTGTGCCAGCTGAGCGCTGGGTCAGGTTTTTATGGCCCGTTCCTGTGAGAGTTGACAGCAAAATTACTGTGGAGTTTGGTGGGAGCAGGTGAGGGCTCTTCTCCCTAGTTTATTCTTATTTCCCTGGGCTGCTACCAATTCTTTACAGTAAGTGCAAATTTGGTACTCTGGAGAGATGTGTTCTCCACCTCCCAGGGTACCGGATTGCTGGTGAACGTGAGGGTGCACGAATTGCAAAGATTTTCGGTTGTGCAATGTGCTGCTGCTGCTTCTGGTTAGCTCAAGGCAAGGAAAATGGGTTACTACTACCAGAACCGATCCAAGTCAAAAACACATTGGAGCTCAAAGAAACATTAAGAATGTCAAAAAAGTCTTAGGAAAAAAAGGAAAAGAACACACTATGGTATTGCACAGTATGCATGTAAGATAAAGCACTAAACATTTCAATTAAAATATATTTCTAAATGAGCACGCATTCAAAATAAATCCACTCTCTAAGTTACATAGACATGGCAAGATGCATTCTATGCCCTGGCTAAAATTAATCTTAGTGTCCTGCCTAAGATGGAAAATGTGGTTGGAGTGGTTTGCTTCGTCATGAATATTGTTAATGTCAGCGTGTGAGGCTGTGTTCACCTTTAAAACATAATTAAACTGGGACTGCACAACAGTGTGGTCCAACCCTTGTATAAGTAGAGAGGAATGAAACCCCAGCTGAGAGAGAAAGTCCATTTGATATAATCCTACTGTCACCCAAATTAAAGATACAGTACCGCATAAGAAAGAGATGTAGGTAAATAAAGCAAGAAGTGTGGGGAGAAAAAAAATTACATAGCTCATACAGAAGTCTGGAAAAGTCAATAATTAAAACTGTTGCAACCCAAACCTAACCAGTCTTTTGACAATTGACTTGGCGGGATTCATTGCAAACAACTTCCATTAAATTTCCTTTCATCTTGCCAGTAATTTGTTTTAAATAATTTAAAATCCAAAATCTTAGTCAATATGAGTGACTTGAAGAGTACTCATCAAGCTGATGCAACAGCTTTGAAGTCAGGAAGACAAACTTGGAGGAAGAAAAATTTCTCTTTCAATTCAGTGTGAAGGCTCCAGAATGTCAGGGAAGTGAAAATAGCCCTATTGTACTCCCTCTTCTCCATATTCAACCCTGGAGCTACAGGACCAGTGAAACCAAATTTTGCCATTTCCCTTTTTAAAGATTGCTTTGGTTTAGTTTACTTCCTGAAACTGCCATGAGGAAACTTTCTTAATGTGGCACGCGACTACAGCTAGCACCAACCTGCCCAGTGCACATGTTGAGACTGAGCTGTGATTTCTCGTCTGCCTTCAGGGCCTGGTTGTCTGACACCTGCTGGGAGCACCCGGGGTTCTCTCCTGGAAGCCACCAGCTCCGTCTTGTAATGTCCATGTGATCAAGACCAAGATGGTCACTATTCAACAAAGAGGTAATCAACTACTTCTCAATTCCTACATAGTAATCAGCCTGAAAATGGGAAAACATCTCGGTTTGTGTGTTTAATTCTTAAATGGGAAGATTATTCCAAGAGTATATCAGAACAGAGGGACATGGGCTGCTGTACAGCATTTCAGTCATGCGCTAGATGTTGAAAAGCTGAGTTGTTTGCATTTGTGGCTGGTTTTAGGCTGAGAGCTGCCTTCCAGCCTTCTTTAAGACACTGATTTAATTCCACATCTTTTATATACATACTGTCATTAGACTTCACACTGGGTTAAGAGTTAGTGCTGGGTTCGAAACTAAGATGCTTTCAGGAGACTTTATTTCATTCTCCCAAAAGGATTATGAATACAGGATGACTGCTTGAGGTCAGTAACCTTATTGACTTGGGCAATTTTACTTGTTTTCTTGTCTTCTGACTACATCATGCTCCAGCTGTAATTCAGAGTACAGGCAGGCAAAGGGATGCTGGAGCCCGAAGCATCAGCTCTTGGCAACACTCTGCATTCACTTCAAATGTTGGGGGAAAAGAGCACCTGACTGTGCCTTGTCTTCAACTGTCCAAACTTTTGTAATGCTTTGGGCTTGTTTCTTTGAAATGTCCAAAGGAAAACTTGACCATATGGAAGTACAACCTGAACGACATGGGCTGACCGCTCCACCACTGGCGTTAGCCAAGCAGCGCGAGGATTCGGAAGCAGGGCAAGTAAATGCATTTACTGCAGCCTCCAAGCCAGCTCAAACCAAGGCTCTTTATTACTTAGCTGTATAGCAGTAAAAAGCTTCTGTATGAGGACAAGTTTCTGGTGCTTGCTCAGCATCAACTTACACCAGTTCACCTGTTCTGGGAGGGATGGTTGGATTTCTAAAGAACGGGGCCAAATAAAGGCACAGTGAATTCAGTCATCCTGAAGCAGCCTATAACCTGTTCATTTCTGAAAACAGAATGCTCTTCAGAGGAAACATTTAGATGTTCTGATATCTCTGTAGGTCTACAATGTTTACGATGTACATGGAAAGTTAATTTAATGTGTGGCTAATGTTGTGCTGGCAGAGCTCCTTCATTTTAAGCCTCATTTCCAGTGTACCACATGCCTTAGGAAGATCACTTTGGGCGACAATGGTTGCTGAATACATGGACCACACAGTTATTGGTCTTTGCAACAGCTTTTGACAGAAATATTGTAGCAGTACCATTTGCCTTTTTCAGCTGGCTGTATCTTCCACAAGCAACGACAGAATGTGACCAATTTACTTGACTTACGCCATAAAATTACAAACACAAACTCAATTTGCTTACCTTCACCCTGTCTGAATTTGAAAACTATCAGAACAAGGGGCAGGAGGGAAGGGGAATCAAACAACAAAAAAAAAAAGTACCATTGGTTGTGTTGATTAGTCTCACCCTTTCTAACAAAACTCACTGTCTACATGAATGACATCAACTTGTCTGATTTGGTTTGCACAGCAGGTGTAGTGATTCATCTGTCACTGAAGGGCAGGTTCAACTTCTTAAGCCTGGAGCTGGGACTTCCCCCAAAATAACAAGTTATTGCAAAAAGTAAAATGACTTTGTATTTAACTCCCAGTGCGAGATAAGCTCTTGACAAGACTCTAATTCCTTAGGCTGTGGTTTGCTACTACACTGTCTCCAGATTCAAAGGGCAAGGATTTACTCACAAGATAAAAACAAAACAGCGCAAAAACATTTTTCCTTCTCAATGTAGGATTAAGAAACTATTGCAAAATATCCTTTTCTGTGAATAGTTATTGCTACTACTTAAATTAATTATCTCTGGATGTACGCACAAGCTGAGCACAATGTGGGAAAATTCTTGCACCATTCCATCGTGTCTCATACAAACTGCTCTAGATTTTCACAGAAACAGTCTAATCTCACAGAAGATAGATAGAAAGTCAATGTTGCCATGAACATTTGCATGAAAAGTCCTTGCTTAGCCAACCACAAATAGAAATCATGCCGCTCATGCAATCAGCAACATGAAAAGCCAAGAAATCTAAATCTGATGCTAAAGTCCAAAGAGTAACCTGAAATTTCAGAGCAACAGTTTTAAATATTCTTTGAATTTTCCAATTTGTTCTTAGCTTAGAAGAAATCCTTGCAGGTCATGCTCTAGCAGCCTACGGAAGCGGTATCTTCACCTGGAAGCCGGCATGACACCACCACATGAAATAAAAGCAGATGCCACCAACTATACCAATGAACAAGGCTAAAGCTTGGCTTTGAGTCCAGGTGGGACTGATTGTCTCAGCCAGTTAAGCAGTGCTTTAACTGAGTAACTTTCAAGGTCAGTGAGGAAACAAAGGGAGGATTAAACTCTTGAGACACGGTCAGGAGGCGTCATTTCTGTAGACAGCTTCTGAGGATACCTGCCATCTGGTATTCCAAAGGCAAAACATAAAAAAATCAAGAAAAACGTTCCTAAGACCCTCTCTGAGCTATGGATGAGACATTCCCTGCAATAAGGGCATAGTATTGGCCAGGTAAGGAAACCCAGATGCCAACACTGCAGCCTCCTACCCACTTCATTTACACTCTGCAATTAAGCACTGGGATACTGTATCTTTAACTGGTGAACAGGCACAGAAAACATACAGATGCTCCTACTTCATCCGATTGCTTCTCCTTTCGGCTTCACTGTCATCCAGCAGTGAGGAGAGGATCTGGTAGGCCTGTGGCTGCTGGGGTCCTCCACGTTTGA
This sequence comes from Pluvialis apricaria, assembly GCA_017639485.1. Classification (NCBI taxonomy): domain Eukaryota; kingdom Metazoa; phylum Chordata; class Aves; order Charadriiformes; family Charadriidae; genus Pluvialis; species Pluvialis apricaria. Next base: position 8,661,968 of record CM030024.1, read on the forward strand.
TCTTGATGCTGGTTCGCAGGGGGGAGCCGGGGATCACATCTTGTCCAGAGCCTGGCTCAATGGAAGATAAAGAGTCTGTAAGGAGAGAAAGTCACGGGAGAGCACTATTTAAAAGGGGAGGCTAAGGAAAGAGTAAATGGGCCCTTGTGATTGATACCTCTTCTGGAAGAAGTGTTGTCCCTCCTGTGGTCTTTCCATCCAGCAAGCAATTGTGGAGCTACACGTTTGCTGCCATCACACTACTCCAATATCAGGTCTTTTCCCTCTGCTCTAAACTCTGTGGGGTAAGTGCTTTTACTGCACGTGGCCCAGCAGGTCTGGTTCCCATTTGCAATTCCATTTATAAAGTGTTGGTCTTTCATCAATTATAAATTTGCTTGGGCTATAGCTGCTACTCAGCATTGCCCACAGATTCCTGTTATTGAAGGATGACGCCAAGCGGTCACTGGGAAGTGATGGTCCTGAGGGTTTAAGTACCTCCTTGTAAAGGAGGACATTTTGAGGCACTGAAAAGATTGAACGAAAGGATTGATCCACCTTAGGCTACAGCCGAATTGGCAATAAAGCTGGGAATAAATATTAGCTGTCCATTCTCCCAGCGCGCCTCCCGTTAACACACACCTCCTCTTCCTACAGTGTCCTGCCCCAGGAAGCTAAATATACATTTGACTACGGCCACTCTTCTACTTTCCCAGCAGTCAGCAACGGATGCTGATAACTCGATGCTGCCTCATCTTTTTTTAATGCCCCAGTTTCTTCTTCCTTTTGCCTTCAGATATGGACATTTGCTTGTTTCCCTGCCAAGAGCCCAGCCTCACAAGCCAGACACCCAGCCTTGGTTTGATCCCACGAGGCAGCGTTTCTGGTTCAAGCGAGCGTTTGGCTGCCGGAGGATTTGTGCTGTGTTCACTGGAAGTAAACACTGCCAAACAATTTGGGCTTTCGTGTGTTCTGCTGGGCTGCTCTCCGCAGTTTGCTAGGCCAGATAATCTCAAACTGCCCTCCCACTGCAGAGAAGCGGTTTGTTTGCTGGTATGTTTTGCCTTGTTGCTTGGGTGGCTGTGGTTTTGGAAACCACACTGATTATGAAGTTTCTTTGGAAAATGAGAGCATGCGATTGGCATTTCTGCGTGGGTCTTTAAAGCTGGGCTGAGTTGGGCTGCCCAGGAACCTGTGGTCAAATCCTTAACACCTACAGTGGGAACATGAACAGATAGTTGGTGCTGGGCGATTTAAATCTGTGTGGTGCCTTTCAGCACAGGGAGGTCTGCGCTCAAGGAAATTCTGTTTTTGTTATTTTATGTCTTTTTCTGTTGGGATTTTTTTTTAACCATATACACATAGAGGGATGAACATAATTGCACAAGGAAAAAATGCCTTACTTTCCAAGTTCTCTTTCTAAAGAGTATTTTTGTAGGGCCTAAAATATGTCTTAAAGAATGCAACTATCTCAAAAGCACAGAGTAAAAATATGATTATCTATAGTTATTGGATAAAAAAAGGAAATATTTCAAGTCATACAATATAGGTGTTTAAATATGGCCTTAACTACACTGTACAATTAAAAAACATCCATTTTGCTGATGCAGTTACACTGTTATAGAAGTATACATGGGTCAAAATAACTCATTTCCATCCCAAGCAATAACAGAAAATACATTTACGTCAGTAAAAATGGTTTGCCGAAATGTCTGTTTCAAAATAACAGCAGTGCATGCCTTGTTGCTGCTGTATTGCCAAACAGACAATGTAAAAAAATAGGCAAACTAGGCAGTTCTGCAGGGGCAAAGTTGTGTGAATCCCCCAGTCCAAGCCCCAGTGGCTATACAAGCTTCCTGCAGAGCTGATTTTTTGCTTCATACTAACATAAATGAATGGTACAAAGTAAAAGACAATGGAGGGCCAGGCCCTGGGTTCTGTAAATACACGGCACTGTGCTTACGGGCAGGGTTCCTCTTGCCCTCATACCCGGAGAACACATCAGCTGGGCATGGCTTGCTGCCTAGGTAATCTAGTGGGCATCCTCCTGGTACCACCACCATCTCAAAGCAAAGCAGCATGAAAAAGATCTTTTCCTGCCCTTGGTCTATAAAATCCAATGAAAATATGAAGCAAGCTAGGATTAATGCAGAGGTAAGGTCAGAGTGACTGTGGTTAAATCATGGGTTCGTGATTCATGATTTCCCTAAAAGCTTAAGCTGTTGCTGCCTATTGCTTCTGGAAATAGTACTTTGGGCCTCTAAAAGACACGTGGGCAGTGAAAAATGGAGAGCAGCACAGGCACCCGTACCAGTTCAGCCATACAACATAGCACCACACATTGACACTGTTTTGGCTTTGAAGCGCCCAATGGCATTTTGATTTTAGCACTGTGCTGGCTCCAGAAGGTGCCTGTGGGCTCTCCAAGCACACTGCCTTACTGCACAGTAATAGATACGCTTTAAATCAGTTGCTTAGAAACTGCTGGACATTTTAGCTATTTAGTATTTTCACAGGCTAAATCAATATCCAAAGGCCACTTCATAATAAAAGCGGATGTCAGTCTGAGGGAAGGTGAGAGCAGCTTGATCTACAAGTGAGGCCAGGAATGAGGTTCCATGTGTCAAGAAGAGTATCAGAAATAACTGTGATGGGACTCGGTCAGTGCCAAGGAACAGGCTTGCTTCTCACGGGCTGACAGTAGATCCAAACAATGCTTTGCCTCTACTGTGTTGCTGAAAGGGAAGCAATCGGCACAGCAACTTTTGGAGGCTGTGAGAGAATTGATCCTTAAGTGCCCCAAAGGGAGAAGTCTGACCTGTGATAATTGCATAAACCCATACTCTGCTTAAGGGAAGAAAAAATTCATTAAGGGATGATGCCACGTGCTGTATCAGTGATGACAAATATCTTCAACATAAAACTTAAAATCTATCTGAACAAAGACCATGTGAGACTTTCTTTAAAACTGATTGTGAAATAGGTTTTATGTAAGTTATAACCACAAGATGTTCGGGGATCACTAGTTTTCAGGGTAACACGTAGCACTGTTTGGGCTCTCTCTGTAAAATACAGCGCTACCCAAGGCAAGGGCCTCAGTGGTGTTAAAGTCCCTTGGAAGGCACTATTAACAGGATTAAATGATCTGCTCTAAAGACTTGAATGAGCAGCTCCCTGGGAAGCTGGTAGATGATCTGTGCCACATGGCTTGAGCTGCGGCTCGTGACTTGGCTTTCTGAATTGTAGTAAAAATTATTGTGGGGGTCGTTTCACCTCCTACTGTAAAGCCAGAGTAACTAGTACCATTGGTGGAAGCTCTCGGTCATCAGCAGTTCTGAGCATGCTTTAAGTCATGTTGGGTGCCTAGTTTTGAAAACCTGGCTTTAACAGATACTAGACAGAGCTTGGGAGACTGGGAGGATGTTTAACCATCAAGCAGCTTCCCAGACAGAGCCCCCAGTTGTCTAGAAAAGAAAACCTTAGGAACTCTTACCATGAATTCCTATCATGTGCTCAAGAATTAATACCCTCTCAGCTAAAATCTTCAGGGCTTCTCGAAGTTGTTGAACACCTTCCCCCTGCAAGAAGGAAAAGAAAACGAACATTGGTACACGTTGCAGAATAGGCTTCCTGTTCATAATGTTGCCTCCATAATGCCAAAGTATGCAGTGTGAACATTTGAAAAAGAAAAGATGTAAACCAGGAGACAAGCTGTGAGGGTTAAGCAGGAATGCAGAAGAAATCCCTATTTTAAGAAAAAACTCCTCAGTTATACCCCATGCTTGCAGAGTCTCTGACCCAAAGCCAAGCCTTTCAGTTTGGTTCGTGCTTTTGCAGTGGGGCAAACCCAGGGTGTATATTCCTGTCAAACCTTTGTAACGTGCGGCTTACATTAACAGCTATGCTGAACTACCTGGAGAACAGGTTTTGCTCTCATCTGCTGTTTACTCTGAACATCAGTGAGTTACCTGGGCTTTCTCTTTGTTGGTACACCAGGAAACTGGGACGTGTGGCTAGCACCATCTTGTTGTGCCCTTATAAACCGGAACAGTGGCGTGCAAGCCCATCCTGACGGGCTTCACACTGCCTCTCACAGAGCTCCTACCTGGGCCACATCCTGTGCGAAGACTGTCCGCATATTTTCACATACATTTAAGCTGTAGTTTGTTGCCCCCATTGCCTTAGATACAGGCTGGAAGGGGCAGATAGATGTTGGGAAGTATTTTAGGGCGGGAGAGCAGAGATGTGAGAACTCCAACTCTCTGCACATGCAGTTTGAGCTCTTCTGGGAGTCTGTTCCTGAACATATGGGAGGGACAGTTGGGGAGTAATTCCCTACCTTTGTAGCAGCCCTGTGTGGCGGAACAGCACAGGGGACTGAGGTGTTGAGTGAGCATGGTGAGAAGGGAAGCTGACAATGTGGCCAAGGAAACCTCAAAGACCAGGATTTCTGGCATGTATTAAGTTCAAACCCAAGGTTCACAACACCTCTTGCTCTGCACTTCTAACTGTGCACAGGAGCCTTGCCCTCCACAGACCAGCCGGCCAGAGGGAGTATGATTGAAGCACAGCAAAGAGACAAAAAGGAAAATAAAAACAGTAGAAATACATGCTCACATCAGCGCCTTTGTCACCTTCCTCACCCTTCTTGCCTGGCTCACCCTAAAACAGACAAGAAACAGGAATTTGTTTTCATGTGACTGAGGACCCTGCCCAGGCTCACCTGCATCCCTTCCCTCCAAAGGAACAAATTAAAGGCAGAAGTGTTTCACCATCAGAAGACAAACTGACTCTCTGGCACTTCATGCCAAGGGCCAAAGTGCTCCGTCCTGCCTCCCACCAGCTTCCCAGGAGGTCACCACCCTTTCTAACACTGATGAACTCGGCCAGGAGTGACCAAGCCGCAGGATGGGCTGGCTGCCGTGGCCTGAGCCTGCAACAAGACTGTGTAAATCACATGAAGGTCTCAATAAGCAACGCTTTAGGCTAAAATACTGACATAAAAATACTACTCCCCTCTCCCAAACATGCACGTGTTCATCTTTGACTTAGAAAATAAAATCCTCCTTTCTGCTTTCATTAATTAGTCACATCACCTTCTGCCACTGAAGATGCTCATTAAGCTTTTCTTGAACAAAGATCCCTATGTGCTGTGAACGTTGGTCTGATGTTCCCCCCTAACCAGGAAGTTCATGCATTTCCCAAAGAACAGATGACACGGAGAGATTAAACCACAAGCTAAACATAAAGCAAGGCTAACAAATTGGTGAATAAAATAGAGTGGAAACACCTGGGCTCCTCAAACTTGTTGGACATCCCTGAGATACTTGCAAAGCAGGGTGGGTATGGGAGGAAGGACTGAAGAAAAGGTTATGTGAATTGTACAAAACGATGAGGTAGAATTAAGGAAGAGAATAGAGAAACCTCCCAGAGGACCCGGGACCTCTCTGGATGCTGCCAGCCAAAAACACCCCAACTTGCTCCACTGGATAACTTTCAGCCAACCTTAATCTCCACCAGTTTGTTTGCACTCTAGCCATACATGCCAGTGGAGACATCTCCTGTGTGCCTCTGTTCAGGTATTGCCAAGAAATCATTTGGAGACATCTCAATCTCATTAAAGGGTTTCCAGCTCAGCTTGGCAGACCAAGGTGCGAGAGGGGGTTGAGAGCAGCTGATGTGCTTCAGGTTGTTTAACAGTGCCTGCCTTTGGGTTCTTGTAAAGCCAGGAACCTCACCAGGCAGGGAACGGGCTTCTGTCTGCCAAGGTTTGGCTAGAGGGGATCTGCAAGCAAAACACATCTCCTCTGTTGGCGTGACGCCTTCCTGATTACAGCATTTCAGCACTGTCCTTAACATGCAGGAAGACTACGCTTCATTTGCAGGGGAATACGTTAAGGTGAGGTTGCCTGCTGAACGAACGTCTAAGATGGAGCCAGTTGACTTAAGCAGTGCATCTGAGAGAGCTGGCTCAACCAGCTGCAGTCCAGCTAGGTGGTATTTATGGTGCCAGGCAGGCACCAAGCCCATCTGAGTCTTGCACACACCCGCAAGTACATCACTTACAGGAAATCCCTTAATGCCCCTCTCTCCAGTCAGACCTGCTTGCCCCTGTTGGAAATAAAGTAAGTGTCATTAGGAGATATTTTTCCATTTGACAAGAACATAGTGTAATTTTTACTAGTGGAATTAAGATGGCTTAATGAAAAACCTTACACTTGGGATAATATGAAAAAAATTCCTCTCCCTTGACATTATCACTTAGAGACAGCAAAAGGGGGTCATGGTTTTCTGTCAAGTATCAGCTCCAAATCCCATCACACTTTGGAGAAATTTGGTTCGATAGAGAGCTACTCAGCTCCGTACCCTCTCAGTAAGACGATTAGCAATTTTTTGAACTTTACAGCAGTCAGTTACATTATACTAGGAAGGAATTTGGCTGGAGATTTGTTTCTTACAAAGATACCACATTCTTCTCTCTAGTAAAACTGATGGGCTGATGCTGCCCCAGACAGCAAACAGAGCCCAGGACTCCCACAGAGCACTGATTTAATCTTTCTCCTGCTCCACACACACATCCCTGCGTTAACCCCAGCAGCTACTGATCAAAACACACGTACAATATTTTGGTTGGTTTGTTTCTTTTTCCTGCTGTGCTAATTTTCACATTGTTCTCAGTGGGGTGGTTTTTTGTTCTTTTTTTTTTTTTTTAACAGAAACATTTTGAAATGGTATGTGTTGCTTTGGGGCAGAATGAAACGCCATCAAACTAAGCATCTTTTTTCCCCTGTTTTCCTCCGCAGCATTGGTTTCCCACCCTGGAGCACATGGGGGCAGGGCGGAATCCCTGACCAGGACAACAGTTATGGATTGTTTAATGAGAAAGCAGGAGCTTGGGAAAAGGAGACAAAATTTAAAAGCGTCTTTAGAAGTCCGTTGATGAAACAGCCACATATTTAACGTGGCTCTTCTCCCCTAGACATACGCAGAAACAAACCCATCCTTTTTTTTCCCCCAAAAAGCTACCTAGCTGGCAGCAGCTTTTTGTAGTATTTGCCAGAAAGGGAGACCTGCTTTGTTTTTGTGTCGATCAAACTGCTGCTTTGTATAAAACCAATGGGCCTTGGGCATCTACAAAAACAGCACTACGGAGAGCTGTGCAGTGCTCGGTGAGCAGCTAGCCAGCACTAGACAAAGGCCTGTATCGACACGAAGAGCGCTGGGAGCAAGGCCCAATTTGTCAGGTGCTCTGAGCATCTTCAAAGGGTTATACCTGGATTCTGCACTGGAGGGAGTAAGGCCTGTGAAAAAGCACAGGCAAGCAGCAAATCACAGCGAGGAGACATAACAACGCACTCAAAATACATAAATAGACCGTTCTCCGTGTCCAAGGGGAACAGGAAAGGATGTTATCAGCTTAAAGGGGATCAAAGGATATTTAGGCTGGATGTTAGAAATATCTTTTATCCCAGGCCCTCACTCGCTGTACCTCTGAAGACTGCCTGGAGGTGATGTGGTGTCCCCCTCCCCGGCACTGATTGAGAATAAGATGAACAGAGGCTGATCGTGAGTGGCACACATACAGATGTGCCATCCAGGGGATGCGCTCAGACTGCTTCAAGTCTCTTCTATGTCTGTTCTCTCAGAGATTAAGCAGGAAGAATGTATAATAACATTTTCTCGAATCTCAATAGATATTGTAAACCCTCCTCTGCTTTTCTTTGCAGCTGCACAGCTCCTCCGCTCCATGTAAAGCTAGCTCTAATTTGTATCCACCAAACCCAAAATTGCAGCATGTCGTTGTCAAAACCAGCATTCAAATCCACACTCACAAAAGACGAAAAGCACACAGAACATCCTACAGAAATTCTGCCAGAAAAGCGATCATTGGCTTCACTTTCCACGCTAACAGAGGAAGGACAGGAAATAGAATTATTTTTTTCTATTTAGCAAGACATTCTGATATTTGAAAATCTCATTTGTCCCAAACCTAGAAGGAGAGTTACAGTTCTGAATATCTAACAAGGAGGGAACAAAATCAAAGTCTCAAGGATTTGTCTGTAATGAATGCACACAGTGCAACAACGCTGTTGTTTCAAAATAACTCTAGTCTTAGCGATAGGGTCAACCACAAACTAAAGGGAAATGTTAAATGAATCATTGAGGAAGGGCTCTTATCAGTTTCCTGGATGGAAACTTGACACTTGGCCATATACCATGCCTTTTTTTTTTTTTAACTGAAAATTAACATTCAATGGCGATGAGCTGTAGTCGATAACCTGTGCTAAAATCGCATCAGTTAAGGTTTGCTCTCGATCAGAATCTTAAAGTCTAGTCCCAGAAATATATCAGTCTCTAATCTATTAGTAAAGCCAATACATGCCCAAAGCAGCCGATCTGCACAAGGAAACTGTTATTAAAAAGAATTCTAACAGTCACTTAAAATGGTCTCTAGCCTTCAGGGAGTTGCAAGTGATTTCTTATGTAAGAAGGGGGCCCAAGTATCCAAAACAGTATGCAAAGATACTCCAATAAAACAGAGCATTTTAAAAGCACATGTGCTCCATGCTCAGTTATACCCTGCTCCTTGGCGTTAAGTGCCTCAGGAGGGAATGAAACAAGCCACCTGGACTTGCTGTCCTTGCACACAGTCTGAACAGAGGAACACAGAATCATAGAATGGTTTGTGTTGGAAGGGAGGGACCTTGAAGATCATCCAGTTCCACCACCCCACTCCCCCCTCCCCGGGCAGGGACACCTCCCACCAGCCCAGGGTGCTCCAAGCCCCATCCAGCCTGGCCTTGAACACCTCCAGGGATGGGGCAGCCACAGCTTCTCGGGGCAACCTGGGCCAGTGCCTCACCACCCTCAGAGTGAAAAATTTCTTCCTAATATCTAATCTAAATCTATCCTCTTCCAGTTTAAAGCCATTACCCCCATCCTATCACTACGTACCCTTGTAAAAAAGTCTCTTTCCAGCTTTCTTGTAGGCCCCCTTCAGATACTGGAAGGCTGCTATAAGGTCTTCCTGGAGTCTTCTCATAGTTTAAGTCAGTTGCTAGTTATTCCCATGAATTTGGGAAGTCGTCAAATTGGAGTTAACCAATTTGCATTTGTCCTTTTTAGCTCTTTCAGACATCCCTCTGTCTTTTGGACTGGAAGAGTGAGCCAAAATGAAGAAAAAAAAAAAGTGCTGTCCTATGAGGGAAGCACGTACCCTACAGCCACCCATTTACAGGTGGTGACCTCCACCTCCATGACGGTAAAAGTGGCACTTGGAAGAACAGGGAACTTGTTTCCTACAGCTGTGGCACAAGGCTGTGTCAATGTAGCCACCACTGCAGACGTCCATCATTTCAGAGGTACCAACCAATATTTTTCTCCTTATCTGTCTTTCTTCCTTTGATTCTGCTCTACATTGGGGTTTTAGTGATTGTCCACAGCCCATCTGTGCCCACTTCTACATTTTGCAGAGCTAATTGCTGAATGATCCTCCATCACATACTACATTCTCAAATGATTTTGCACTCCTAGAGTCTCTCAGAGATTTCAAAGACCGTGGCCTTTTGGAGAGTAAGCTGAACAGAAGCAGCTGAAGGCCCAAATGCAACTTCGAAACCCTTCCCGGTGCTTGAATGCTGGACTGAGAATCTGACACATTTATATCTTTGTTGTTAGATTTTTCTCTGGTATTTCCTAAACTTCACCAGTTTGGAAATAATATTCAAACAGCCCTTCTTTCTATCCTTGGTTATTAGCACTTCACAACCCATCAAGGACTGAGGTATAGCACAAAAACATATCAAGAACATGATTTCAATATTCCAAGTATATTAAGAACATCATTTGACCTGGGGAATGGCTTTGGTTCAGGAAAAGTCAGATGAGCTTTTACTGCCTTATTGCCACAGAAGGAAGAGTTCAGTTAGACCACTCAAAATACTCAGCGCTAAAGAGCTTTGGTTGGTGGAAGAAAGCTGGTCTCCACAAACCTTTATATACCATGTGTTTGCTACCTGAATCTCTTTAGGGAACACCAGACTTTGCAAGCAATCCAACCCTTTATCTGTACAGTAAACCATCATCTTGGTTCTTGCAGAAGACCTGGAATTTAAAATTGTTTATGGCTGTAGTCTCACAGAATTTGAAAGACCTATGCTGTACGTAATTTCTGAGGCATCACTCCAAATGTTGCCAGGAATCTCTCTGTGTATGTAAAACCTTACTCTCTCTCCTCGGTCTCCTTTGGAGCCTTTTGGCCCGGGTTGTCCTGGAGAGCCCGGTAAGCCCTAGAAGAGAAGGAAAACAAGAACGAATTAATTTCTGCTGTGCATCTTTTGTGTAGGTGTAGTGAACACATTTCCCAGTGATCCTCAGCTCCTGAAAACCTCATACACCCATTAAGCAGTTGGGCTGGATTCTCTTTTACCCTCAAGCAACAACAATGGAAGCTCTGTTCGCAGATATCCCGAGTCCCAGAGTTTCTGCATATCCCCCTATTTGGGTCCTTTAATGCACTGCAGGCTACTGATGTAACTTTTTTTAAGGGGTCAGTATGACAGGGTAGTTCTTGTTCTCAGTTACTAAGAAGAAATTAATACACAGATAGTATGGTTAGCGTAAAAATCCCCACTACTTTCCCCCTCTTCATAATTGCCTCAGTGGGTGGCATGAGTAAGCATACATACCTGAAAATTAATTGGATTGTGCAGTGGAAATTATTTTGAAGCTATTCACTCACCCTAATAAACAATTTTCAAATTAAGACCAATCTCTACTAATAATTCTGCTCCCTGGGTTGAATAAATCTATAAAACAGTCACCGACGGATAAGAAGGGCATAGTCTCCAGATTTCTACTAATTGAACTGCTTTGCAGAAATCGATCCAAATTCTTAACTTATCCACCCAGCGAAGCCGCAGCTATAAACCAGACAAGGAGAGACCAATATTGTTTGTTTATATCCAGCATGCTCCAGCTCCCCATGACTGTATGCAAGACGCTTTTTTACTGCCTCAGGTGACTTGCACATCACCTTGGAGACTGCCACAAGTGAGACTACTGCTTCACTCCAGACAGCTGGTGATTTAAGCCAACCTGCTTAACAAGCAGCCCCCAGAAACGCCCACCTCTCAGCGCCCGCAGAAATGGGCTTTCTAGGCATAGCTGCGAAGACACTCAACGTCTGGTTAAGTGGCCCAACAAGATTGGACATGTGTTTTAAGGGTCTAAAAGAGGAGCACTCTCCCAGTTTCAGCTGGGAGGCAGCAATGCTCACCATTAACAAGTTGCTCCTTGCCTGCAGTCAGCTGCACCAGCTCACCACCAAGCCGCAGTGACCTGGCCTCCAGCTTAGCTACTTCTCCCCTGGGCCCGCAAAAGATTCAGAAACTCAGGCCTGGTTTAGGAGGTTAACTAGGGCTGCCAAACGAGGTAGGGCACAAACCAGACTTGGCCCTATGTCAGACGTGCAGCATGAACAAAGCTTAAGTGTCGCTAAGCATCCTTTGCTCTTGACAGCTCTCAACAATGACTTTCAGTGCGTGATTATGTCAAGACACTCAAGAACACGGAATTCCACAAATATGTTGTAAAAAATAAGAGATTTATAATGTGTGCTGCATGTGAAAAAGCCAGACTCTACTGCAGGACTTATTTAGGAATTGTGAATTACCTTATATTTAATCCCGTTAAACTGTATCTGTCATTTTGCTGCCAAATTTCCCACTGTGTTCATATCTATCTGGAGTTTCTCATCGTTCTCCAGAGCATTCACTAATTGAAATGATTCTGCTACACTGGCAAACTTTCACTAACCTGCTGTCCATTGCTTCTTCAAGGTGATTAATAAATACATAGTAAAAATCTCTTTTCCCTAATTTTTAGCAATTCCAAACCACTTCTTATCAGGTTCGAAGTTACATCCCTCTGCTAAGCTACTTAACCTTTCTCGCTGTGCTCTTCAGTCACTTCTATCTCTTTAGTCATATTAGATTCCTTTGAAATATTTGATGTTACTAGTTTACCGCCTCATTAAGTAATACTCTTCCCAAAACTGGAGTCCCTTTGTATCAGCCAGCCACTATTTTGAGTAATTTGGCAGTTCACTGTTCATCATGACTTCACTTCTTTCCATGTAACCAGCTTTTTCCATCCACGCAAGTACTTTGCCCTCCTTCTACCATAAATTCTTTTGAGTGAGTTTATCACACTCCATTATTATCTCCCCCCTCCACAATTTTTGTATTGATAAATAATCAAACTAATGGGAATTGGTGATATTTTTCTTGAACAGAAAGTGCTATTTCTGAAAAAGTAGGCTTAACAAATTCACTTTGGTGAATTGGTGAATTCCCACTGATGCATTTTTATTCTTTTTATGTGTTCCACAGGAAACGCAGTATTTTTCTATCACTGTGTTAGTGAAGTCCATGTCAGATCCTTTGCATCAACTCAGGCCACAGTGAAATGTTTTGACAGCAACAGCAAGATATGTTGTTATGATTAAGGAAAAATCTGGAAAGCACAAACATTTCAACCTCTCAACACAATTCAGAAGGAAAAAAAGGTACTAAAATCACAGAATTTAATGGGGAACAAACCATCAGATCTACGCCTTATGACGTACGCTCCCCCATTGTGCAATGAGAAGATGCTGCGCACCTGACCCCCGACTGCCCCTCATCCCCAAAGCACTGAAGCGCCTTACTTGTAATCCAGGGGCTCCGATAGGTCCTGGGGGCCCTTTGGGTCCTGATGCGCCTGGTGGCCCTGGTGGGAATCATCATTTGAGACAATTTTAAGGAGCCTTAGAAGCAAGGACCCTAAATTCCAAACATGCACTTCCTTTCATTGTTCTGCTTAGTCTCTCAATGGGTGAGAGCCGTTCATCAATCACAGGCCTACAGCACAAGTGCTTTGTCACACACAGGAATACTGGATACCCAAATCCTGATAGAACATACCCTTATGCCCTAGGGAAGATGTTAGAGCTCTGGGAGGAAAAAAAATAAATGTGAAAATAGGCAGGAAGGATGTCAGGAACATGCTGCACTTCCATTGTTTAAAATCACAACTTTTGAGGAAACTTAAACTAGATCCATGAAACAGCTACATCACAGCAGATACTACAGTTGCCGTTTCTGAAACAGTCCCGTAGGTAGCGAGGGAAGCCCACGAGCCTGCTACGGTCTGTCTCTCTAGTGTTTTGTCAGAAAGTTGATGATGAACATGAAGGAGCCCGGGTTTGGACGTCGCCAGCATGAGAGGCTGACTGTGGCAAAGCGCTCTTTTGTTCTCTGCTCAGTCCAGTGGCAAGAAATTCTTTTCAAGTCTGTGCCACAGAAGAACCTGCTTCCAGGATGAGTTAAACACTGTCCAAACAGGTCACTTGTTTTACACAGTCACTTCGCAGATTCATTCCTTTTGAAAAAATAATTATATCTCAATAGTAGCTGTTAAATTATACCTGCAAATGGGAGACAGGATATTTGCTTAGTCTGAACTTAGCAATACTCCTGCTTTAGTTGTCACAACCCTTGGCATGAAACAATGTGGACATTATACACAAAGTACAGCTGAATCAGCCTCAATCATTAATGCACCATACAAATGCTTAAGTCAAAGGAATTGAAGGATAAATGAAAGGCCCTCATAATGAAAGGAAAAGCCTTTTCTGCAACTAATGGGAGTGCACTCCTAAATATGCATCATCCAGGGAAGTGCTGATGTTTGCAGGAATACTATCATTTAAGCCACCCATCAGCACAGAGAACAATACTTGCCACTGAATTTTCATCCCAGATTCTGATTTCAGTTATACTGGTGAAAATCTGGAATGGCTCAAACCAGCTCCACAGTCTGCATACACATCACAGAGCAGCTGGCCAGATCCTGCTCAGTGGAGCTCTACAGTGACAGGACAGGAACAGAAGTGAGAACAACTCTGCGCTCATAAAGGAATTCACTGGACAAGCCGTTCTTAAAGACAGTCTTTAATTATTGCCCTCTCAAGATGTGTCCTGCCAAAGGTAAAATAATCATCTGCCACTATCAACAGATAAGAAACCTGGTTACTTCTTGCCACCCTTCCCACTCCTGGACCCACTGCTCTATTGCCCTTCCAGTGAGGACCACTTGTTTTCCCTGCAGGCATCCCACAGACCACTCCAGTCTCCAACACATCTTCCCCATCATTACAGGTTTGCAGCTCAACTGAGTTTATTACCTGGTGGCCCAACGGGGCCCGGGGCTCCCCGTGGTCCTGGCAGCCCAGCCATGATGGTGTCTATGACGGTGGAGGCCAGCTGGGGTTCTCCATCTGTGTTAGAGCACAGCAGTTAGTGTCCCTGCAGCAAGAGCTGCCCAGTCCCAGCAGGCAGGACTTCTCTCCAAAATCCTTTGGCGCCTTTTGCTGGCCAAGGGCAGGCAGTGCTTCAGGTTGCAAAATTTGGGCTCTTGGAGCAATTGCCCTTTGCTCTCTAAGGGCACAGGCTGCATCCCCCAGACCTGCAGAGCTGCTCACCTCACCTCTGATAACCCCAGAAAAGTTGTCCTTCTGTCAAAAAATTGGTGTTCCTGCACACCTATCTAATCCTACCTTTGAATGCCGAAGTAGATTAAGAGTATCTCTGCACTGTACAGCAATAACTGACCCAAAATTTGCGATCTCCAAGATACATCTGGCTTCTGGCTCCCTGAGAAATCAAACCTGAATCTGGAGCCCCCTCCTGTCTGGCATCAGTGAACAGCTGAGCCAATCTGGCAGTCACGGATACCCCCACCAACCCAGCAAGCTCACCATCAAGGTGGTGGGAGATATCCTGAGGTCTGAGGATGCAGGAAAGCCGGGGGAGAGGGTGTGCTCTGCCCCCGCCACATACTCAGGAAACTCACTTGCCATTTAGGATTATTTTAGGTGTTAAACTGGCCAGCTTGGGCAGGTCCGCTGAGTTCTGGGAAATGGCTGGAAATGGGAATGGAGCAGGGAGGGGAAAGGCATCAGCAGGACTTGGAGGAATTTTGTCCTTTTGCACATCTTTCTCAGTCCTCTCCTGTTAGGAATAAAAATCAGCAGCCTGTAGCTGCTCCCATCTTCCCTCTTACTTGACCCGATAGGCTTACCGCTTCAGCTGGTGACTGAAGAGAAGAAAACAGAACTACACATAAAAAAGTAACTCTTATTTTTTGCAATTCCAAAACTGTATTCAACCACCCTATTCCCTATAGACCTGTACTGTAGCATACTAGGAGCCTGGGCGGGTATCTGTATTGCAGAATCTTTCATCTGAGCACCCCACAAGGCTAGTTGACAGTTGTGGAAACCTCGGGGAAAAAATTCCACAACTGACCAAGACACCAAGGTCACAAAGCAAGGAAGGAACCCCCATGTCCTGACCGGTGCTATAGGACCAACTGCATATTTCCCGTTGCATTTAGCCTGGATGAAGATGTTGGCTCCTGGTCATTGCAACAGTAAACCCTCTGAAAAGTCCACATTTTGCATAGCTGGAGGCCACCATGCAGGAATAATGTCCATCTACTCCTGTCCATGACCTCAAACTTACTCAGGTTTCCTTTCACCCATCCCTTTAACTCATTACAGTATAATTCAAATTCAGGGGAACCCTTTGCAAGTGTAAAAGACTGCAAATATCTCACTGCTATATTGATGTAAATATCAAGTGACACCAGGAAGATCCGAAGGGTGCTTGTTTACTCCGCAGAGTCCAGCCCAAAGGACATAAGGTGAAATCTCCAGAAATGTTAGCAGACACATTATGAAGCCTTTTCAGCTTCTGGAGCGTTGGGAATGACAGAGAGGACTTCAAGCTAGTTGTTTGAAAGCAGTTCCTAGGGAAAACTGTGAAATCTCTTTAACTGCCAAGGATGACAGTATATCTCTGCGATGCCTTCCTGGCAGCAGAACAGCACAAGATCTAATCCAGATCCCTCTGAGAACCAAATTTCATACCTAAAGCCTGAATGCAAACAGGTATTTCTTTGACTATTGTTTCTAACCCCCATCCATCTTCCCTTTTCACAGCCCTGAAACAAAACAACTGAGACTGTTTTCATGTTCAGAAAGAAAGGTACCCAAGTGAAGTGTGTAATCCAATTAATTTGAGTTTTATTTGACCATGTCAAAATCCATCACAGCTTGGGAGTAAGATGAAATTGGGAAATGAGCATTGAACAGCAGTGAAGGCATTAACAATTGCAGAGCCTTTGGTTTTTAAAGCACAAGTGGTCAACAAAACCAAATGCACATCCACTGAGAGGGGGAGAGGATGGGCTGCAAACAACCAGGATTTAATTACTGCTGGAGGTAAGCCAGGGATAAAGATTAGGGTTACAAAACATTCCAGCTAAATGGTACGTTATTATGATGACAGAGTTACTCCCACAAATCCTGACATTGGTCTCAAAGTTATTTATGAAAGGTGATTCCATAATTGTGACACAAAAGAGAGCTCTGCTCAACAGCCCTTGAGCTCAGTAGCTCCTGATTTGGCCTCTGCAGCACAGGAGTGTGGACACGCAGGAAATCTAGAGTGGCTCCTTCCTCAGCTGCCTGGCCAGGCAAAACTCACTCAGATCAAGGTGTCCTTCCAGGATGAGCTCTGAATGAAACATACTGTGAATGAAATGGAATTGAAATGTGTTAAAACACAACCCTCACATTTTTTTAAGGGACTCTCTCCATATTCCCATAAAGCAGCAGGAAGAACTCCGATCTCCTTATAGACTCCCTTCTCCTTATAAACAGGGGGACATTCTGGGGCTCGCTGCAGCTGGAGGTTGTTATAGCAGCCACAAAATAGCTTCAGCAACAAATGATAGCAGGAATCTTCCCTTCTCAGCCATCTCCTGCGCTGACCCAGGCTCTGCTGGGCTCAAGGGCTGGATTTTGTTTCAGTGCTTCTGGATATACCAAAGCAGAAGGCAGACAGATGTCTGTCTCATTTTAGAAGACCTTGATACACAATTTGCTCCAGGAGATTTCCAACTGATGGCCAAGCCAAGATGAAGAGCACAACCAGACTGACCTGGGCAGATACGAGCACCTATGTTCTGTGAAGAGAGCACAAACATCCTGCAAAGGGGAAACCTGAAACAGCACAGAAATGCCCCGAATGAGGCAGTGACACTTGCCCAGCCAGAGTGGCAGGGCATCTCAGAGGCGCAGGCATAAACAGCTTTGAAAGCAATCGGTATGGTTTTCTAAATCAAATGCCATTCCCTTCCTCTTCCCCTGCTCTATTCTCCCTACCTCAGGAAGGGCTACGCATGGCAGCAGGCACTGGGATGTCACTTCGCAAATCTCTGTTCTACGCTCTTTTTCACCAATGACACACCGGGCACACGGGCGTGTGTGCCTGCTGTGCCTCTGTTTCCCCCTGCTCTCCCTGCAAAATAGGTTGATGTTGTCTCATTTGCCCTTTGCAAACTGAAATCTTTGAGACGTAAGAAAACACAGCCCTCAACAGAGTGAAAGTTGTGTTCTTTTCTCTTTTCCTTAAAAATTGTCTTAGCTTTAGCGCAAGGGAGAAGACTGAGCTGAGTTTGAGTCCAGACCACATACCTGACCCACTCATCTTTAAGTGGCAGAGAGAGCAAGCGACCCTTGTAGCCTCAGCAGTGGGATATGGCAGTTTAGCTTCTGGCCTACATCTAATGTTTCCAAGGGATAAATTCCCCCATTACAGGCTTGATTCGTTGAGACAGGATGGAAATGAAGTAATCCTGTCTTAATTTCTTTCTGCTACCTGATCTGGAGGGAGACAACTGGGATCAATTTCTTTACCACAGCACAGTGAAACTGTGAGAAAATATTTGTCTCCCCATTTTTGGCTTCTGCCTGCTGATAAACATTGCCAACAGGAACTCGTTGTGATTAATAAAGGCACATGTATTAACCATGTTCAGGCGGAACCAAACACTGTACTACTAATAATAATCTGATACAGCTTCCCCACATCTCCATGGGTGCACATGCCCATTACCAGGAATATGCTTCCCTCTGCTGTCAGCAGCTGGAATCTTGTGGTTATAGTTTTCAGATGTGCTCCATTCAAAATAAATAAATTATTTGCAAAAAAATCTACCCAGGATTTACAAGGCTAAGTTTTATTTATTGGTTATAGAGGATCAACTTTCCACCAACCTGCAGGAGGCAAGATCAGCCAACACATAAGCAAAATGGTAAGTTTTGTAAGAAAACGGTCTTGATGTTGCCATAACTTTACCATGACCACACAGATAACATACTTGCAGTGAGACTTGAATTAAGAAAAATTTTTAAAATGAGAAAAATTGTCATAAAGTTTTGGGCTACTCTTTCTGCAAACCAAGAAATCCATCACAGACATGGGGGAGAGGTACAGGGCTGCCCCGGGGACGTAACAGTCAGCATTTACACACGGGCCTCAAGCCCACGTGGGAGCCTGTTGCTGCCCAGCATTGGCAGAGTTAATACAGATATTTATCCACTCATTCATCCGCTTCCCATTTTGGGACAATACAGAGTTCACCCTTCTCACACATCAGCTGGGAAGGCCATGTAATCAACACCTTTATACACTTTTTAATTTATCCACTACTTTGCAAGAAAGAGTTTAATTGAAAGGGTGGTTGGAGGAAGGGGGCAGCAGCAGTATCCAAACCTTCCTTAAGGATCCTTGGAATAAAAGGCTGGATGCAGAATAGCACCATTTGGTGGGATCCTGTAAGGCAGTGAGGCAACTGTAATGCAAAACTTTCTTGTTATAAGGCTCGTGAACACAGCAGCTTAATCTACAGTTTGTGAAAATCCTAGTATTGAACCACAATTAATTTCATCCTGCCCATACGCTCTAAGGAACTGAATATGAAATTGAGCTGTTAAAATTCCTCCCAAATTAAAAATACATCTGTGTGCTTTCGGGAAAAGGAGTCTGGAGAGCGGAGTGGGTGGAAGGGAAGGGAAGGGAGAGCTTTAGAAAACTGTCAGACACAGGGAGACTTACTAATCCTTGGCTGTAACTAATACAACTGAGCTTTGAAGCTGGATGTGAGCAGAGAGCTGGGGAGGAGGCACAGCTGAAGTCTGGGGGAGTGGAGATGGGAGACCCGACAGAGCTGGGGCTCCAGGAGTTTACAGTCCAAGTGGAGATACAGCAGAGCTCTGCTTTATCATTATTAGATGCCAGCTAAACAAGACTGGACCAGAAGAATCAAGCCCAAATCTGAGTGCACTCAGATAGAAGTGCATGATGTGCTTTTCCTAGAAAGCTTTTTCTTGCCATGCACAGGAACATATATATTTTTTAAATCACCATAAGGTCAAAGAAACCCTGACCCTCCAGTTACAGTGAAGGGATAAATCACTGTCTTGGTCTGGGGTTTTGAGTCCATAATTGTGGGGTTTGCATGGATGTGGGTAATGTTGATGCACCAGAAATGCAGGTGGAAGATGCAACTGCGGGGGCAGGAAAAGAGACGCATTTAACAGATGTCCGTGTTACGTTATATAATTTCAGAGTTGCAGACCTTTGGTACTTTCTGAGCAGCCCTGAGCACTGTAACACTGCAACAGCGGCACCAAGAGGTCTCTCAACAGCACAGTTTCATTGCACCAGCACCTAATCTGCCAGACTGCTGTATTTCTCTACCCATTTGTCTCTCATGTGATGCTATCTGAGCTCTGTCATTTCACTAGAGGCCCTCTTCACAGCAGCTACTCACGATGGAATCTTAAAAGGACATCAAGTTGCCTCCTCAAAGCTATGATGAACCCAGAAAACCAGGCACAGGGAACAACCACAAATCCCCCAAACCCTGTTCTCCCTGATGGCTTTAGAAAAGCAGTGACTTAGTTCCTCGTTTTGGAGAGGTGAACCCCTCTAGCTTCTAAGTCTTACGCGCTTCATTTTGAGCAGGAAATTCCAAGAGACCCACACAATGGAAGCAGATTGTCTACCTGCTCCCAGGGAAGGCAGGGCTCTGGCAGAGCCTGGCAGGGAGGTGGAAGGAAGAGCTAAGCTGCTCCGTGCCTGCCCACTCTGCTGATCTGCCAGAAAAAACATGGGACCCGAGGAGGAAACTTACTTTCTTTTTCAGCTGTGGGCTGGAGGGAA
The DNA here is from genome assembly GCA_017639485.1 of Pluvialis apricaria. Taxonomy (NCBI): domain Eukaryota; kingdom Metazoa; phylum Chordata; class Aves; order Charadriiformes; family Charadriidae; genus Pluvialis; species Pluvialis apricaria. The sequence goes on from CM030024.1 coordinate 8,682,064, forward strand.
TAGAGAACCCCTTGCTGGAAGGTAAGAGGGAGGCTTGGGGTGGCTGGTGGTCCTGGAGGACCTGGTGGACCTGGGATCCCGGTTTCTCCTGGAAGTCCTCTCGGTCCTTGAGGTCCCAACAGCCCTATGCAGAGGCAGGAGAGGATGTGTTAGTGCATTTGAAGATGTGCTAATGGTGCTACCATGTAAAAAGGCAGTAAGAAGACAAAGGATTTCTGTCCTGAACTGTAATTGTGGGAATTGGGGGTGTGGGGGGAAATAGGAACAGCTTCCCAATTTTCCATTATTTGCTTTTTCATCTTCCTCTGCAAAGCAGACAGCCTTACTTGGCTCGAAGGTGCTGTGAAGCTTAATTCCTGAAAGAGTAAAATCTCCCCCCCTCCCTGAGGCTGAGCAAGAAACTAAAGGCAGCAAGGCGCGAAATCAAGCACTGCTCTTTCTCTTCCCCTCCACGCACACCTGTCTGTCACCTTACTGCCAGGAAAGCACGGAAAGAACAACGGAAACCCGGTCAGTCCAGCAGGAGATCGATTCCGCTTCCTGTGGGGCTGGAAGGCTCTCGTTGCAAACTGAGAAACCAAAAGGCAGACACATCCTTGGCCAGACTTTATTCATTGAGAGGTTGCCAGAAAATGCCAAAAAGCTTTCAGGGCCATGCTTACGTTTAAGGCATGCTCCAGGTTTCAAATCTTTGCTGAGCTCAGATTTACAAGGCACAGCCTTTTAGACACATAGAAAGCACAGAGCCTGAAGTCTGGCACCTATTGTGTAGTATCGCCTTCATCAAAAGATTTAGGAACATTTTGGGGATGAAACTCTCCTAGCTCAGGAATGGAGTGTAGTGTGAAAGAATGGCCTCATAACCTTTTCCTTTAACATACAAAAGCATCATTAGTTTGACATCCTGGCGTCTGACAGCTTGACACAAATGGTGGAGAAAAAAGGGAGTTAAAACAGGGGCACAGCGAGAGGATTAAACAGGGAACGCTCTTCTCCAAAGGCTAACAGATCACAGACTGGTTTTTTACAGGTCCTGAGCAGGATGGGGAAACATGATCCTGGCTCTGCAGTTTCCTAGGACAAGCTCTCTCCAGCTCCATGGGAAATCCCAGGGACTGTTATTGCTCGTGCAGGTGGTTGCCCGCTCTGAGCACTGCTGGCTGATTTCAGTGCCCAGGGGCCTCGCTGGAATGGATTCAATACCAACTGAAGATGCTCAACACCTTGTGTGTCCAGCCTTTTATGATCTGTTGTCACAGATAATTTGTATAAAGTGAAATATCTGCTATCACAGTAGCACTACCCTCCTCCAGGACTTACCTGGTGGCCCTGCTGGGCCCCTCTCACCAGGTTGTCCCTTCTCTCCTTTTGGGCCTGGTGGTCCTGGAAGACCAGTTGGTCCAACTGGGCCTGGAGGACCAATCTGTCCTGGCAGCCCTGAAACCATTCAGAAAGGAAATTAGTTGGAGGTTAGGACACTGTTGAGGTCAAAAGGTCTTTAGCAACCTAGAAACCAGAGGAGAGGGACTCAAAGATGCAAGGGAACGAAATGCAGCTTTGCACGGACAGGGTGGCACTGGTAGCAAGAGCTGGCTGGTATGTAGGGCAGGAGAGCCAGGCTGGACCTTGTTTCTCCTCTTCTTCCTCCAATCTTTAAAGAAACAAGCATGCCCACACACACAAGGCCCACCCCAAAAAGTCAGCAGGATGGGCCCCTCCAGCTGGGATGTGCTGGTCAAAGCTAAACTGAGCCTGCACTGTCCCCTTCTCAAGGTCTGCATGGCTCTGGCCAGGGTCTGGCTGGTCCCTCAAGCACTCCTTTGCTAGCTTCATCCAGATGCATGAGTCAACTCCATGGTAGCCCCAATGTATCAAAATATACAAAATATATTTGTAAAAGCAAATCCAACCCTGTCTCCCACTTCCTCTGGCTGATCTATATATACCACCCAGAGATTCTGCGTCAAAGACGTTTCCCTGTTTTCTCCTGTTTTCATTCATCTAACAAGTGTACCATGCTGTGCGCAAGCATTTGTCATCCCAAACTGAAATTAACGCACCCACACTTCTGAAGTGACTAGCTGTTACTAATTTGTATCAATGAACAGGGTGCTGAGCAAACCCATCTGGAAATAGCAGTAACACGATAATTACAGCCCAGCAGGACGCTTCTTGGCAAGTCCACTCAGACCCCCAGTGAGCCCACCAAAGGTGCAGGCAGTGTTTGTAATCTGAAAGTGACTATTTCTAATGACACAAAATAAAATCTTAATGTTGCTTTCTTTAGACTATCAAAATAATAACAACAATTGGCAATTTTATAGCGTTTTTCGGGAAAAACACTGCGTCTTTGGCTCACAAAAGGAGTAGCTGCTTTGGAAAGATAAATACTGTGCGAACATCAGTGAAGCCTTTAATACCTTGGAGGGTGGGTGAGTTAGTCTGTCTACTCAGATTAAGTGGTTAATGGTTACAATAAAGGCATTAACTATCAGAGCCAAGAGAGTCAGAGGTTCCTGGTTTCTGGGCTACCAAAGGGCTTCGAGTATGTGAAAGCAGTGGCAGATGCAAACTACAAAGCTAGAGAAGATCCGAGTCCAAAGTCCAGTGCACTCAGATTTCAAGTTTTAGTCTGTATATTACATATGACCGTAACCCAGCAGAGTGCAAGTTAAGCTTTGATAAACTCTTCAGCAGTGTGCTTCCCTTTCCCTGGTATCAGAAGAGGTACTGGACCCTCCCAGTGCCAGGAGAACCTGCTGCATGTAGGGGGTGGGGAAGAATGGATGGGAACAGAGGGAGAGAAGGAAAGAGGGAAACAAACTGGCCAACTCACAGCTTCACAGCTGGTACCAAAGGGAGCAGGGCCACATAATAAAAACCAAGGCTCCCAGGATCTGCAGCTCCCACACTGGATCCACTTCCCACTCTATGTGTGGGACAGCCCACCTGGGGCACAAAACCTTGTCTGCCCAGACATTCATCCAAATTCTCTGCATTTCTCAGAAAAAAAAGCAATAATCCCCCAATATTAGACCCCCTTGAAAGATTCCCCTTCCTCTCTTCTTTTCTTGCCATTCTGGAGAGATGTTCAAATTATTTTTTTCTTACAGAAATGAAATCTATTCATCTCTAACCCATGGTGAAACTGGGCAGACTGAAGAAATGAGACTTTTCAAAGGCTTTGTGTAGAAGTGCGTGCCTGTACTTTTGTTTTATTCAGTCATCAATAAAGATCTGATTTGAGAACTGAAAAAGTAATTAAGGTAAGGTTTTAATTTGCATCAATTTGGTTACCCATGGGACACAAACTGCAGACTTTTCTGTGAATAGAGGGGCTCCTTTAATGGATCAAAAAAAATCTAAAATCTCACCTGACAGTGGATGCTGTACTTGGCAAGCTCAGGCAGGTGATCAGGTGCCCATTTAAGAGAGCAAGAGCACTTGATCACAGCATTGCAAGAAGCTTCCTCCCCCTACCAAAAACCCCCATCACACCTGAAACTTTACTGCAGCAAATTCTTACCAGCACAGAGGGAACAACAGCAGAAACACTATTCTGCAACTACAACATGCTGTGCTGCTCTGTGTGGGTCAAAACATTTCCTCGCTTGTATAAATCAGCCTCAATCCTTCAGTTCAACCTTTATAACTCAATCCTGTGAACTTCTGCAGACCAAGAGCAATCATTTGCTGCTAGCATCCTCAATCACGCTGCTGCAGCGGAGCTTTAAAGAAACTGGCACTTATTTCCCTGAAGGTGGAAAGCGCTAAAGGAAAGACTAGGAGAAGCAGCACTGAGTAATGTGTCAGGCAAATGCTAATACTGGTGACAAATGGTGTTACCAGCATAAAAGAGACAAGTGCAAAAGGGAGAAGAAAGAGGGAAGGATTCGGGGAAGAAGGGGGAGGGAAATGAATAGGCCGAATCTTCAACTGGCATAAATCAGGTCTGGTGCAGTGGCATTGCTTTCAGAGAGCTGAAGCCCATGGCAAGTATTTATCCTTCAAAAATATGGGAAAAAAAACATGGGCAGCGCTTTCCATCCTTTGTGTGCTGGGGGAACTGAATGTCTCAAAGATGATAAAGCTGGTGTTTCTCCTTCCTAACCAGAGCAGCCCAGGGTCAGATAAAACCCAAAGATGAAACCCAGCCTCTCTGTATCTGAGACTCCGAATCACTGAGGTCTCCTGGCCACGGCACCCTTCTGCTTTTTGGCCATATCATGTACAGGACTGGGCATAGCAACGTTTTGTGCTTTGAAAGAGGAAATAGCAGAAACCATTGACTTACCCTGTGGTATTAGCTGCTCCTCTGCACCTCTGTGTCCTTTAGGCTCTAGTTAAGAGGGTCAGGGTTAAAAAAAAACAAAAAAAAGGGAAAAAGATATGAAAAATTAGGTCTCTTGCTGCCAACTGGCTCAGCCAGAGTATATATATTTTCTTAATACTCAGTAAAATGTATCCTGTTGATTAACAAGCTGATCAGAAAGGCCAGCGGTGCAGCTGTCTCAACAGCTCTGATTGCTTTTAAATGATTGTCTATTCTCAGCCCTGTCACTCACAGAAGAAATAACTACCCTAATAAACGGTAGCAAGTTTTCCTGGACCTCAGCCTGGAGAGGCGTCAGCCAACGCGGAGTTGCAAGGTCATCCAGGAACACTCCCACCATTCAAAGCATCTAGTCCATATCTTTGTGTTAGGCACCAACATCCCACCCTTCGTCCATCCGGTTTAGAAACTTGGTGGCACGCAAGCTAGGATTTGGATTTACCTTGGCTGAAAGACAAGAAGGAGGGCAAAGGAGGCAATATTTCACAAAAAACCTCTGGGGGACAGTGGCTGGGCTTTCCACAACCCCAAATCTTTCAGGACACTCAGGTTTGACTTCCACCTACTCTAATATCACACTTGAAAGACCTCCCGAGGTCTGCAATCTCTGTAAGGTAACCTGGGGCCAGCTTTGAGCAACAAGTCGCAGCGGGGTATTGAAATCATGCAAGATGGGCAGTGCCACACCATCCCAAACCATTCCCTACATTTCAATAAAATGTGCGTTTTTTTGGCTGGCTTTGAATTGTAGATAGAAACTGGTGTAGGGAGGGAAGGATGCCAAACGTGGACCCAAACCCCTGAAACATTCCCACAGCTCCTTAGCGAAGCAAGCATTTGAAGTCCACAGAGCTGTGTTAGGGGCTCGAGCAGCCGATCACATGTCAACAAGCAACATAACTGATTACTTCTAATTACTGAAAGACACTGTCCTGACCTGAAATGGTCCAGTCCATATCTGATTCCTAGTTACTGCACTAGATTAATAACTAGGTTAAATAAACCAAGGCTAGAAAAATAAAGGGTAACAGCGAGCAAAGACTATACCCGGTAGCAGGCAGGCGGGGCTGTAACGCACAGCCTGGGAGTCTGGCTGACAAGACGGACTCACAGACAGCTCAGGCAACATCATCACCTGCCTTTTGGAGGTGATCACTAAGCTACGTCCTGGATTTACCACAGAGGTGGATGGTGTGGGTACATGATGCAAGGGCTACAGGAGATTTGTTCTGTTTGCAGCGCTGCCTAAAGCCTGGGAGAGTGGCATTCATGACTCCTTGCTGAGAAAGAGGATATTATCATATGTTTATGGAGCCTCTTAGAGGAGAAGACTTTGAGTGGAAGGGACAGTGTCGTCAGTACTTTTGCTGGATTGACTTTAGTACAATGAAGTGCAGGTGCAGAGATACTGCAAGAGCAAAAATAAATGACATGGAGAAGGCAGAATGAGCATATAATGGACACTGGGGGAAACTGCTTTAATTCAGTTCCTGGCAGACGCAACTGTGGTTCTGAAAATACTTTGCGGAACATATTGTTAGAGAACCTCCCTCCATGTTGTGGCATCCTGTCAAATTATAAACATGGACGACATCTGGTCTATGTTGGTTGCTCCAAGTCTGCTGCAGTCATGAAGGGCTGCCATAATAAACTGCTCTAACCGAAAAAAAAAAAAAAAAGAAAAAAAAAAGAAAAAAAGAAGAAAAAAGCAAAGTAGGCCCTATAGAGGATAAAGAACTAAAGAACTGCTCTGGGAGCAAGCAAAGAAACTGACAGACAGGGCTTTGGAAGCAGAGCGCAGGGATCTTGAAATGAGAATGCCAAGGTCAAGGAAATTCAATGCGTGGGGATCCGTCTAGCCAAGTGGGCTCAGAGGGAGATTTTCTTATAAGTGTATTTTTTTTTCATGCCACAAGAGGGATCATAAAACAGCCCATTGTGTTTACGGTAAATTTAAAAAATATAACACAGAGTGCAACTGATGTTGCTATTCATGGGAAAGTTTTTCCTCCTAATAAAACCAAGAATTACCCCTACCCCAGTCCTCTACCTCCCTGCACCGCTCCCAGACAGGGAAACACTGCGTTCGGCGCTCAGTAGGCAAGTATGAATTGTCCCTCTGTGGTCCTGATGGCTCTCTGGAGTTTCCTCAGGAATGTTTCAATCTATTCAGGCCTCAAAATCCACAATCTTTGGACTTAAAACATGTACACTGAAACACACAGGCAGGCACATTGGCCCTACTGAGGTCAACAGAAATCTAACTTTACCGAGACCAGAATTCAGCTCTCAGTAGATACTTGTGTCAACAGAAATCAAGGCTAGTAACGGGCCATTAAGGCTGGCAAAAAGGAGCTTAATATGTTAGTTTCTGCGCTTAGCTGCTTTCTTCCAGGAACGTGCCTGCTCTGTGCTGGCTTAACTCAAGGAGGGGCATAGACATGGAGAGAAAAGCCAAAAGTCCCTCTCTTTGTGAAGGGATGACCCTCATCCCTGCATGGTCAGTGGGAAGGGGCCCTGAGGAATTTGTGCCCAGCTTGCTGCAGCTAAAAGGATGGTATGAGGTGGGATCAGAGAAGATTGAATTCCTTCCTCATCTATAAGTCCACATGTACGTTGGTGTGTGAGCACCTCTGCATTCACAGCTCAGCAGAGAGGGAGGGACAAGAGGAAACATTAAACCTTTAGAGTGAACAGCCCCCAGTTTGGAGGAATGCTGTCTCTAGAGCTAAATAATACTGATTCTGGCCCTAAAAGAGAGGATGAAAGCTCTCAAAATGCCTCTCTGCAGGGGGGTTGTCCTGCTGAGCACAATCCCATCTTGCAGTGAGCATCTGCTCACTACCAAAGCTGCGGCGTCCCTGCTGAAGGTGCAAAGCACCGTGCAGACACGGAGCCACTCATGCCAGCAAGGCTGCCTGCCCCGCGCTCATCAGGCAGCACTATGTGGCCCGAGTGCGGCCGCTCCCATCAACAGCTCTCTGCCGGATCAAACACAGGGCAGCAAACATGCCCACAAAAAAAGACAAGAATTGCCCATCTGAAAATCTTGACCCAGTTTTTTCACTCTGAGGGTGGTGAGTCCCTGGCCCAGGCTGCCCAGAGAAGCTGTGGCTGCCCCATCCCTGGAGGTGTTCAAGGCCAGGTTGGATTGGGCTTGGAGCACCCTGGGCTGGTGGGAGGTGTCCCTGCCCATGGCAGGGGGGTTGGAATGAGATGATCTTCAAAGGTCCTTTCCAACCTAAACCATTCGATGATTCTTCTTTACAGAGCAGAGGGAAGGAGCTGCCAGCGTTTCCCTCCATCCCCTCTCCCCTGCAGTTTCCAATCCTACGGCAGACCGACATGGCCTCCTTTTTAGCTACCCTACAGGAATCGTGTACATAATCACGGGTCAGCGATTCGGTCAAAAGCAGGCCAGGCTTACCAACAGATCCCACTGTTTTTCTCAGGACAGTCCCAGGATTCAGCAAGGGAAAGGCATCTGGTAGCAAATCATCATACCACGTGGCTGTCGTCCCAGTGATTGGCAGGTTGTTTTCCAGCGGTGGGCTTCGCTCCGCAGCCTCGAGCAGAAGAATCTAGACAGGGGACATGGGGAAGGCAAACAAGGTCAGCAGCATGGTTTCATACATGGTCTCAATCCTGAAGGGTTCTTGAAACTCCTCTCCTTGCCAGCAGAAGCTGCAAATAACTGCATCACAGTCTGCAGGGTTTTGGTGTTAAAGCTCTATTAGTTTTCTGGAAAGTGGCAGTAATTAGTGTAGGAAGGTGCTATGTTAAGTTGCACGTGCCCTCCTTGGAGAGGTCTTCACTGCTTCCAGAGAGACTGCGCCTCACATGGGATTGTCTCCCTGGTGAGAAACATGAAACCAGGGACGAGAGCTGGTGTTAGGAGACACCGCATTTCACTGCTAGGTTACATGTTCAAATCCAGAGTCATAAGGTCAGAAAATACTAAGAGCCGGTATGAGGTGAAGGGCTGTACCCTGGATGCGGATGCCCAGGGTAGCAAACTGAGGTGCCTCAGGACCAGTACTGGTTGTAAGTCAACGCACAAATGCTGACCAAATTAAAGATGATGGAAAATATGAAGCTTTGAAAGAGTTGAAGTGCTTTAATATTGGAGCAAATAAAAAAAGGCACACAATTTCCTCCAAGAGCTCTACTTAAAAGTAATAGGATATTATTAAAACTCACAACTGTTTCTATACCTTGTAAACACACTGCCTTCAAGTAAATCCACATCCCAATGTGCGTCCCTGAGCTGTTTGGGCCATTTACAACCTACGCTCCTTGGCAAAGTGACCCTGTTTTCCCTGTATGATTTAGACTGCTGTTCATCACGCTGCGCTCCCTCGGCCACTGGTGGCCCGTATGAAACTGGAAGTTAGTCTTTAACATGGCTGCAAAAAACCTAAACACCCACAAGAAGAGGGATGGAGGACCCAGATGGACTCTGCCCACTGACAAACTCCGTTACAGTGAAGCCCAGGGGAACTTTCATTGCACTTTACAATCAAGATTTTTAATTAAAGTTTTTACCAAATTAGGATTTTAAAAAAAAATAAATTTCTATTTTAATCTAAATACTTCATCCTCCTGCCTTCCCAGCCACTAAGCAAGGGTGGCATAACAAAGTAGTCTACAGATTTCTTTTGAAGAAGCCTAACCCATCGGGAGCACCGCCCTGGAGTGCCAATCCCACGTGCTCTGCTGCAAGTGGATTTTACCCCAATTGCTAGGCAGAAGCTGAACAGAGGCCAAGGGCAGCGCCCACTTTCCCGGTGAGGCAGCCAAAGGGTCAGCAGCCCCCGCATTAGCTGTGCCTGGGATGCAGCAGCAACCCTGCCACTCACCTGGCAGCTGGAGTGATCCCTGGCAAAGCTGCCTGCCCAGGGTGGACACAGGATGCCCATCAGGCAGGAGCAGGGCTGAGGTTTCCAGAACAAGATTTTTCATCCAAGCACCCAGCATCTCCTGCAAAGTCTGCTTTGTAAGCACAAAGCTACACGGAAAAATTGTTGGAGGGGTACGACACCGTGGTTTGTTACAGCACTGTCTCTTCCTGTTTGGAAACCACCTAAGCAAATACTGATTTAGGGATAAGGGAAATAAAAGAGAATAAGGCTCAAACTTTCCACTAAATCCCTAGAAGTTTCAGCTTTTACATGCTGTGTTGTCTTTACATAATGAAGTCACACTGCAATTATAAATGAGAGTGACTTGGCTCCGCTTGTTTGTTTTTAACTTGCAATTATTACAAGGTTTATCACTTATTTATTACAAGGCACGGTGAGAGCCAGTATTGCAGCAGCGCCAGAAATGATGAACTTCCTGCAGAATGCACTGGCCTGACAGGGGTGAATCAGAAACTAATTGAACTGGGAGCTAGGTTAAGTGCAAGGGAACTGAACCTCAGCTGTTGCAAACGAACAAAATTCTTCCTTTATTGCAAGGATCTTTATTCACAGATCCAGAATCTTGCTTTCTCAGTAATAAGAAAGCAAAAAGGAATCAGGTCACAATGCTTTTATTCAACAGGCTTCTCTGATGCCAGGCAAGGAAGGAATCGGTTCAGTATGTCTCGTGCACTTCTGTACTTTTACCCAATGGCTTGTCAGACTTTCAAGGACATATGCCGTCAGTTCAACAAACGCTTAAGCATGTGCCTTACCATAATCGTGCTTAATACCCATTGACATGGGACTCAAGTGTGCATTGAAGATCTTTTCTGAATCACTTTATACTATTATATTATCCTCTTACTTCCCCAGCAAAACACCTGGATGTTGCCAAAGCGAACTCAGCAACAGAGGCAAAACTACTCCTGGAGACGGCAAATTAGAGGGGCTACAGCCAGGGCAGAGTTAGGATGCTCCTGCTGGGAGGAAAGGGCCGACAAGGGCTGTCTTGGATCGTGTTTTGCCACAGCCCAGCAATGCGGTGGGAAAAGGTAATATTAAATCAATAGCAGCGATGGTCAGAGACCAGCAAACCGCAGGGGTCCAGGGCCCTCCCGGGCGGCATGAGCGGCGCTAGCGCAGCTCTGCCGAAGGTTGCATCTGGAGTGGAACAGCTCCAAATCATTTTTATGGGTGATAATAAAAATGTGTTACCACATAATCAACACAAAACAGTGGCAACGGTATCCTTTTCATTAAAACAACATGTTTTAAATGAGCGCTCTGCTGATAAACGCTGTAAAAGATTTAAAGGCATGCACAGAATAATCCCGTATGCTCTTTTATAAATTTACTATATATACTTAGCAGTCATTAAGGCTCGAACCATGGTAACAAGTTTATTTTCCCTGGGCACAAAATGATAGAGGTCAGGAAGTCTCCAGACTTGAAATTGCTGAGAAATTCTAGTTTTTATGATTAGGACTGAAGAAGTTCCCAAAAGAAATAAAGTAGAAAGAAGAGAACTCTCACATCCGTGAGGATCCACAGAGCCAAACTAAAGAAGGAAAAGCATGAGGGATTTAGTCACACTCAAAATCTCAAACTATACACAGTTCTTTCAACAAGGAGTGTCCTCTCACAAGCTAGCACAGCACATAGCACAAACAGGGTCCTTACACATTATTGCAATAGCACTGGAGCCATTCATCTATTTTCTGTCACGTTCTGTTTTTCTTAAGGCTGCCATTGCCATAGTCAAGGGACTCCACGAGAATTCCCACTTTCATTAAACAAAAAAAGAAAGTTTCTAGCCCTCTGAGTAAACTGCTGGAAAATGATACCACAGAGGCTCACAGCCAGAAAGCAAATTAGCAAAATGTGCAATGTATTAAAGTCTCAGTATTAAAGTCTTGGTATTTTCTAGTCAATAAGGTTGAGGTAGAAAGGGGGCTAACACCAACTGAAGAAGAACATGTGGCTTTGATGGGAAATCCTCATGGCAAGCAGTGCCCACTTCTGTTCCTATTACAACTTCCAATGCAAAAATTCTTAGGAAAAAAAATTGGAGAATAGAGGCAGAAAACATCCTAATGCCACCATGTAAATGAAATACGTCTTGATGCCATGGGTAATGTTAGTCACCCAACCAACTAGAGCAGGGACAGAGAACTAGCTGGAGGACAGTACTTGCGGTTGCTGCCTGTGGTGTGAGAAGGGCAGATCCCTGCAGAAGACACGAAGGCCTTCCCTCCCCAGTTTGTGCTGCGTTGCACAAGGTGAAGGATGGCCTCAACTCAACAAAACACTCGAGGCTTTTGTCTTTTTGCATGTATGGAAGCAAAAAGTCACATCTGAGCCTAAACGGACACGCTGAACTGGAGCCTCTGGCAACAGAGGTCCCACCAGCATGAGGGCTTGTCTCTGGTTTCCAGACCCCACCTCTCAGGCGCAGCTGAACTGGGTCAGAAAGCTGGGAAGAGCTGAAAGGGGACGTGTCTCCTGCCAACACCGCAGCAGGAGACAGGCCCGAGGTAGGAGACGGCATGTGAACACAAAGGGAATGCAGGAGGGATGACGCACTGCACTGGCCAAGGAGCTCGCAGGCCAGCGCCAGCGGCAGAGGTTATTGCCTGCAGAACTCACCCCTGGGCCTTTCGAGTCCCGCAGAGCCGCCGGGCTCACCTCTGTACAGGATCTGGCGCTCGCTCTTCTCCTGTGGCTCACAGCCTGGCTCTTCACTGCGGGGCCCGCGCACACGTAGGGCCCTCAGCAGGGACATTAGTGCTATGTGCCTGAAGCTCAGTCCCAGCTTACTCAGCCCACCTCCCCCTTTTCTATTTGCCAGCATAAACTTTCTAAACTTCAGACACATACCACATTTCTTGCATCAGATCAAAAGCTCAGGCCAGGGACAATGGAAACGGGAGGAAGGTTTTCATCTTCTTGAGATGTTCAGTGTCAGAGGACTTTTTTTGGCTTGTAGTGGCTTTCAAGAACCCTATTTTGGTTGTTCCCACACATCAAAAGAAGATTTCACAAACACAGCCTCCTCCCATCATCTGTCCTCCACTCGCATTCCTAATGTCCTGTAACTAGTAGGTGCTAGAAACAAGGAAAGAACAGCCGAGCTTCCAAAGATTTCAAAATTGATACAACGGGGCTCAGAATGCTTTTTCTTTGGATAAAAATCCATGGAAATGCAGGGGGAATCACTTGACATAATCCAGATGGATATTATTAATTAATAAACAGTGGATATTTGGTCTCTTGAAGCATTGGCGAAATTAACTCCCCTCCATCCCTCTCTAAAGAGGAGGGAAAGAAACTGCATGAATCCAGCTCATCAGCTAAAAATTGCAGTGTAAAATAAGATTCCCTTGATCTTGTAAAGATGCAAGCTGATTAATAATGGTAATTGCATAACTTGTTGGACATATCTTTCTTTATAGCAAATTATTTGGCAAAATATAAGAGTTTTTTACTCATTCATCAAGACACAGAGCTAAACAGGGAATTTTGCAAAATCTGATGGAGAATGGTATCTCTCTTGTAGCAATATGAAACCTGTGAATGCAAGGCTCCAATGCAGACTCAATTGCTTGGTTTCAAAAGCCAAAAGACATTCACTAAGCGTCCACTAAAATCTGATGAACTGTGTGCCCAGAAAGAACCCGGGTGACTTCATCTTTATTACATCTTAGAGGCTTTGGCCAAAGCGGACAAGATAATTAGTGCATGGAGGAGTTTTCGTTATATTGATAAATTATGTGGGGAGCAATAGCTGATGTCATTGTAGTGATCCAATGTAGACCAAAAGGTAAGGTTTATGTCATCAGCTATTGTATGGAAGACAGAAATGTGGACCAAAGGCTTCTGCCAATCCACAAGTAGCGCAGTTCATGGCTTTCTGCAAAGGTACTTGTTTTTTTGTACAGTTTTACAAGATTTCCAAAAAAAGAGAATGCAAAAAGTGACTTTCATCAGCAGGTATCTTCTGGAGGGGAATCAGAGCAGAGAATACACAAAAGCACAGGCGAGCCTACTAAGTTTAGATGAAACACAGGCAGCGTTCAGCAGATCATCAGACTGTCAAGGCTTTGCTTGAGAGTGCAGCAGTGAGGGAAGTACAGGCAGTGGTTTTACTGGGTCACTGCCCTCTGGGGCACCTGGGGAGCTTCTCTGATATTGCCACACATTGGAGATTTACCTCTGCTGCTGTGAGCGCAAGCAGCCTGCTATCACTGGCACCCCGAAGCGTTAAAGCCAGGGGAAGAAGCCAGATGTAGAAAGGGTCCAGCAATCCTTCAATGCCGTGTTAAGAGCTCATTGCAGAGTGAAGTACACAAAGGAACTCACAGTGAAATCAGATTCCCCACCATTACTTTGAAACACCTGATAAAAATACATCGGAGCTATAACCTTCCACCCTCAAAATCATATCATTCTTCTCTGCCCAATTTATTGCCTGTCACCTGCTCGCGATGTAGCATTGCTACAGATGTGGAGCCAGGCCAGCCTGAGATGGACTCAGTCTTGACAAAGTAACATCTGTTCTCAGCAATGGCTTTGAGATCAGCTCTCTGCTTCTCACCAGGTGAGGAGCCCTCAACTCTGGCTGAGAGATTCACATCAGCTGGCTCAAACAGGCTGAGATGCCGCATGGGCTCTCCTCCTCTGCTGGACTCTAAATGAAAAGCTGCAAGAAGAGAGCGGCACAACTGGAAAAGGTAAGGAGCTCGGTCCTTTCCTGGCTTGCCTTGGTGCAAGCTGAAAAAAAGGACCCAAAGTCATTTTTCTCTGATGATCATACTCCCCTTATGAAGCTCTGCTAGAATATCTAATTGAGAATCAAGTGGAAGTTTGCATGTTTGGGCACAGGATTACCAAAGGATGAGAGCACTTACATCCCTTAGGCTCCTCACATACCTCCCTTGCTGAAACCTACTTTTTGTCCACAAAAATATTTCTCTTAAAAAACCAAAGCTTGTAAACAATGTTCCGAGGTATTAAACACACCAAAAACATTTCCTAATGCAGACATAGGATTTGCTTGGCAATTAAGTTGCATGTCATAGGAAAACAGAATTTTTCAAAGTTATTTTATGAAAATATTAAACCCATTTGACTAAAAATGCCAAACTTGTAACTAAAAGACTTTGCGGGAGGGGATGGTGGAGGAGGAGGTCTTTAAAGCCTTTTTGTGGTTCTGGCAAATGATTTACAGCATTTGCCAAACACATGGAACAGTCTTAGGGGACAGATTGCTCCTTCAATCCAACAGTGATAAGAAATAAGATCCAACAATTACTAGACCGAAGAACGAAAGGATTTTAACTGTCATTCTGAAAGACGGACGCCTGCCCAAACAAGAGAAAGGCCAGTACCCAAACTGCCTCAAGTGTCCTAATCAGAAGCATGATCATTGCTGGTAAGAAAAAGGCCAATGGGACAGATGCAAAGTTCAGATATGAACACTGACACAAAATTCAGTTTGCCCACCCAGTTTTGTTTCATGGCTCCCCCTTGTAAAAATCAGTTAGGAAGTTGCATTTTATTCTTAGGGACATTTGTTACATTAACTGACTTACACAAACTCAGCATTAAATAAAAAATTTTACAGAGATTGATTTGTCATTGCTACTAGAGACCAGCCAATTACACAGCTACCTGTGAAATAGCCCAAATACTCCTTAAATTCAATGCATTACTGGAGCTGGAGAAGCAGATTCTGCACAGTCATTAGGAAACCTTAGAGATTAGGTAAACCACCTTCCTGTTCAGAACAGAAAGAAAATAAATAACTGCAAGTGTCAATCACATACACAACACGGAAAATCCATGAAAGTCCATCAAGCAATCGCTAATGTCCACTCTAAAGGACCAGCAGGAGCCTCACAGCTGAGCAACCGGGGTTTCCCTCCCAATCTCTCAGCCATGTCACAGTACCATGAAACATTTTCTGTTTTCCAAATATTTCTCCACTACAGCAGGAAACTGGTTTATTGTCTATCAGAGACAGAAAAGACAAACCCCATAAAACATCCCAGACAGCTGCCAGTATTTCATGCAGCTGCTTGGAAGAAGGGGGAGATATAGAAACATTTCATACAATGATTACATTAAAACTCCAAGTAAGAGTGCTCCATAATCCAAAGACACAGGGCAGTGAGGGTGCTGTGGGGTAATCTGTTCTAAATAAATGGGGTGATTGCATATAAATCGCAATGTATTGATCAAACTCTATGCACAGTACAAAGATTTTCTTTAAAACCTTTCAGAATCTTCTGCGTGGGGAATCACGTTACAAGGATTGTTGTCATGCAAAAAATATGCATGTCATTTATCAATCACACAATGAATCAATCAGACACTAGATCTGTAACGTTATCTCCCTGCATTAAAGCTGTAAGTGAAATGCCACGAACTTCTCAAAAGCGGTGTCAGGAGATAAGACTGGGTTATATCAACTCAGATCAAATGCTGCACTCAAGCTCCAACCAAAAGCTGGGATTAATAGCGCACTGCCTGTAGCTCTGCAGTGGAGTTTATTAAAAGAAACTGGGAGAACAAAATGAGCCGAAATTTTTATGCAGCTGCCTGCTTTCCTCCTAGCACTGCCTGCCCTGGGCGGCGGTGCCGCTCTCTCCTGAGCTTCGGTGGAGTTTGGCTGGGCTCAGTCCTGTGACACAGGAGGGCAGCAGCAGGCTCAGGAAACTCCGAAAGGAAGGGCTGTGCACTCTTCCCACTAAGAAGCTGTGCTGGCAGAAGGAGAAACCTTTCCTTTGAAATAAAAGCAGGGTTCATTCTGCCCTCCCACCAGTGAGGCTCCCCGCAGGGTCAGGGGGAGCTGTAGCGATGTCAAGAAAGATGTCATTGGAAAGAAGTAAGGTTTGGCATGTTGGGGCTTGGCGAGGGGGTAGTTTTCTTCCTGCCCCACACGCTTTCTTGTCCTTGACCCCAGGCTCAACACCATCCTCCCTGACATCGAGCCCCATGGCCTATAGATTTCAAGCTCAACACCATCAATCAAGCTTTCAAATCTCGGGCACCCAAATGGGTCTGGCATCAAGCAAATGGAACAGGCCGACTCCGAGTTACTCCAGGGTAACTCGAAACAGGGGAGATGAGGATGGAACCTGATTCCATCTCCCTTCACCTCCTTTCCTGCACAAACATCTACAGCTACAAGGGCAACCTAGAGCAGCGTTAAGGAAAGCATAAGGCACGTGAAGAGTTTGTTCTGCCACACAGTTCAGCCATGTCTCAAAGTCTCTCTCCTTCCCAAGGGCTATATAAGCACCGGTCCCTAATGAGTCATTTTTCATTACATTTGCTCTGTGTTTATTCTCGCTTCTCGCTTTCTGATCCAACTCTCATATTACAAAAATGAGAGGATTACTTTTATTACCTCATTTGGACACTGATCTTACAAGTTGGATGAACCAACTCATGATTGAGATGAGACCATTTCTGCTTATATCCCCATGTTTTAGGGGGACAGCTATAAAAGCCTGCAGGAGTGGGGAAAGAAGAAACCACAGTCCTGTAGCCTGTTCTTCCACAACTGAGTTTAAGTTTCCTTAACTTGCCCTTCACAGCCACTAGAGGACAAACATGCATTTTACATATCCTCACACACAACCAAGAAAGGCTCCTGGCTCCCTGTCCCCATTGCAGAGGTGTGAGGAAGAGATTGTTTTTCACTTGTCCCTAACCTACTCTAATAAAGCAAAACTTCTCACCCGCCACCGCTCTGCCCAGGTCCACAGTGCCTTCAGAGGTAGCCTTCCATGTGTTTGCTTTCACCCTTGGACCTTGCAGTATTTATAACAAGTCTGCACAGGCTTCACGTGCCTCACCTTATAGCAGGTGCCAATGGTCTGACCTGCTCGCAGCTGGCTGGCTACACCGAGGTGGCAGCTCTCACCCACTGCTATTCCCTGAGCTCACCATGGTCATGCTGGACTGAAATTCAAAAGAGCAAAGGCAGCAAAGCTCCTCAACTTCAGCTGTCTCCAGAAGGAGCAGGACTGGGGCAGGAAAATCCGTCTCTGCTCATAGGAAGGATGAACTTCCACATCTGCCTTCGCAGAACAAGACAGAAAAAATCAGGGGGGAATCAGTCTCCAACACTGGTAAGGGATGTGTGTGCCCATCCCTGGAGGAAGGACGACTCCAGTCTTCCTCCGAACAGCTTCAGGCTGTTGTGGTGGTGAAATGAGACATTACAAGAAGACAGTTTGGAGAGCTGAGAGACAACTTCACATCCAGATCATCCAGCAAAATAGGGACCTTTCTCCAAATTCCAGAGCAGGAATACAGACAATCCTACACAAATTCAAGTGCCTTTTAATGGTGCTAGCTATTATTAAATAACAACAACTGAGGTCATTACATTGCTACATAGATCAAACTGAACTTAAATTAACCTTGAAAAAAGGATGAATCAGCATATTTCTCTTGTGAACAGCACCAGCATTTGTGTAATGTTGCTTCGCTCTCCATTTAATTGCTACAGTCAATTTTTGCACAGCACCCACAGCTTTTCAAACAAAGTGGAAGCCAAAAGATTGATCATGACATGGCTGGGCTGTGCTGCAGAAGGCAACCTTACAGAGACAGAGACTTCACAGTAGAAAGAAATAACTCATTTCCCTCCTTAAAAGTAAACTCTTTGATGAGCTTTGCTCCCAGTTTGGGCCTCTATGGGAGCATAGTAAAGTCAGAAGGAAACCCATCACAGCAACAACACAGATTATCTCACTGCAGTACTAAAACAGAGACACGACACACTATACCCAAGGTCAAGAGCTGACAAGAATCAAGTTACCCAAAGCCCCACTCTCAAGAAGGCAGAGAGGAGGTGGTGTGGTCTTGGCTACGGCTGGAACTGAGGCAGTCCCAAAATCCTTCAAGTCTGATCTCCAGGGTCTGGCTGGCTACATCTTGGCACTGAACTTTGCAGGCATCTGCCTCGCTGTTCCTCCTGTTGGAAGGTCGGCAAGACTACAAAGTCTTCAGCCATCAACACTGCGTTTGTTGGTGATGACTCAGTGCTCCCTCCTGAACAAAGAGCAGGTTGCAGCCAGATGGCTGCCAGCACAGGAAGCATTTTCTAAGGACAGCATGTCAGGTTTGCCAGTCAGAAGACAAATGCCAATTGCTGCACAAGTGTCCTAGGTAGGAGTAGGAGACAACGTGCTCCTGCCTTCAGTGGAGCTGCCACACGTAAGGCAGACAGGCACCAAATATCCTGGGCAGATGGCAGCTGATGCCAAAACCAGAGAGCAGATTGCTTTCAGGTGATGGGACCGTCACCTGATTGAAACCAGCTTCATATCTGTAAGACAAACCCACTGACCTGGCTGCAGTTTCATTCTCGGGCTATGACTTCTCCAGGGGATTTGGCTAGGTAGGATCTCCTTCCTCCTCCATGAAGTCCTGCCAGGGCCCCGGCTGAGCTTGCCATTAGCCTCTTACGCTTTGTTACCCGACACAAGTGCTGAGCAGCACAAGCCAGCAGAGCACGGGCGCTCTGATGTCAGGCTATCATTTTCCAGTGAGCCAAATATAGAAAGTCCTGGAAAGCGAAGGAAGATACAGGCTACAGGCTGATTTACGTCTCTCTGAGGCTGGTCCCATGTCTTAATTGGATTCGGGACTGCACACGCAGAGGTCAGTCACCAGCCCCTCTCCCCTCTCCAAACGCCTCCAGCTCCTCGCTGCCAAAGAACACCCACCTGCCAGGTCCTGCTGCTTGGAAAAATGATCCAGCTCATCTTTGTCCTTTGCACTACAACAGTTGTTTTCACTCGAACAATTCTGCTCCCCAGAATTTGATCCCCCCCACCCCTTCATTTTCCTGTAGTGAAATAAAACTGTGAAGGCTTTGAGGAAGTTCCAGACAACATTGCTCACTCCTTTTCAGCACAGACAATTCCCAAATTACCATAATATCATCCACTGGCCTCAAAACCACTGCACATCCACCAACCCCCTCCACAAAGGTTTCTCCCCAAATTCTTTTATGTCATTGATAACCATCAGTTGATGAATAATAACAGCAGCACAATGCCTTAAAGGAACCAAAGCACTATATCTAACAGCCAGGATTGGGCTGTCACAGGAGGGACCACAGATCAAAGACGACCGACTAATTCAGCTGCTTTGTTGCTAAACTGGATCCGAATCCCAGTAGGTAGAAACTAAAACAATTTGCAGAAAAAAAAAACACAATATGAAGGTCTCCCCTTAACATTTGCCTCCACTAAACTGTGCACGAAAACCTCCCATCTTTCAGAAAAGGAATAAAAAAAAGCAGGACTGGGTAGCACTTGAAGAGAAGGCTAATAAACAACTGTTCTTAGAAAAATCTACATACCGTTACTCCTCTGTTTTGCACTCTACATAGGTAAGATTTCTACAAGGCATTCTTAGTGAGACCAGAATCAGATTCCACTTCTTTCCTGAGCCAGGGGAATCATTGCTTTACATCCCCGCATTATCAACCAGTTGAAGGCAAGCGATTTTTCACACAGCTCCGTCTGCCCTCTGTTTCTGGACGAAAACCGGAGCCAATGTGTTTCAGTTGAGAGCAATGAGCTATTTATTATTTATTAGGAGCTATACGTTTGTGACAGTAGGGAAGAGGAGAGACAGAGATACAGCTGCACAGCAGAGTGAAGCCGAAGAGGATGCGTGGGAAGCAGAAGGAGCCAGGCCAGAGGTGAGTGATGCCCGTGGACACAGCAGCACTACCCTCGTTCCCTGGGGCAGGACCACCACCCCCGCATGTTCCTCACTGTGGACAGAAGGACAGACACCTGATCTCCCCAGGGCTGCCAACTCAACATCTGTTTCAGCAGCAACTCTTGGAAAATTTTGCCGAACAGGAGAATGAAGGCAGGTCCTTACCTTGGCCTCAAGCGTGTTTAACCTCTCGGTCATATCCGCTAGTCTTGTGCAGTTCATGCATTCTAGAAAGAACAAAACAAAATGATGTAAAATTTCTACATACTTTGCATTTTAATCCATGTTTTTCAGTCTGCAGACCCTGGTCCCTTTTTGATCCAAGGCACACAGAAAAGTGATTCAAGTTCAGTTATGGGGGAAAAAATAAGTATTCAAATCCATTGCACAGGTAAACAGACACAGCCACATCACATGGACCTTGTCTGGGGACGTTTAGGGGGGCAGAGTGTGAAACCAAGTTCCCAACAGGTAGAAGGCAGGTGAAGAAAAAATTAGCTGTAAGACTTTTCATGGTGCCAACCAGCACGACCTGTTGTCACCAGCAGAGACACTTGTTCTGCCACTGGTGCAAGCTGGTGTGGCATGTGCCGCCACCTCACAGGACATCAGGCTGCACAACAACTACTTCCATTTAGCTCTGTGCTGTACCTTCTCCTGTCACACATCCTGGTCAAATACCAAGAAAATCAATGAATATACAAAGTGCCCATCTCTGTGGAGTCACACTCCACCCCTGGGCTCCCAGGCCCTGCTACCGCTCCCACAACAAATCATCTGTCTCAGTGACAGCAAGGAAATCCAAGACAGACCCCAGGGCTGATGCAGACTGGAGCTGCAGCACGAAGTGGTTTCCATCTCACTTTGCCGCATAGAAGCAGCAGATAGGCAGCAACCAGCAAAGGGGCCTTGACAGGATGCCTTAGCAAGAACAAACGGTAACATAATGGGCTCTGAGTGCAGTTTAAAATGATTGCTTGATACAAAGGACATCACTTATCTAAACAGAAGGCCTGCTGCTTTGCCTCTGTTTTCATTTCAGCAATTTTAAAGTGAGTGAAGGAGGATAAAGCCCTGAACAGAGATTTCATCAACAAGGCACTTTCCCAGCACTTTGCAGCAGTGTTGAACTGCCCATTCCCAGCTCTCAGAGAAGCTTTCCAGACTGGACTTCTCACCTATCGTGACTTCTGAAGCACAGCAGTTTTTAAAAAAGGAAAATGACTTGCAGCATGAAGTATTTCAGAGAATAAACCATCCATATTCAGGCGATGAATCACTGCCATCTCATGTCCCACAGACGAGAAATACACCTCTCTGCATTTCTGGGCTCCTTAAGGGCTAGAGCCAGTTTTCAGTCACTGGCCACAGAAGAAGCATTTAGTCCTGCTATTTCCATAGGGCTGGGACTGTAATTCTTGAGCCCCTTAATAGACCATTAAGGTGTGTAGCTCAGGCTGAGGCTGTACTGATGCAAGGGATGTTGAGTAAACCCAGTGCCTACCAATGGCGAGGAATGGGTGAACATGGGTTTTGGCCTGACTAAACATCACCCCAACACCTGGGACTCAGTTGTCCCCCCTAACAAGCTTTGTCCCCTTTTGCACAAGGAGCCCCATGGAATCTCTCCAATCTTCACACACAAACACTTTCCAATTTTACGAAGCACATGGTATGCACTTATGGCTCTCAGCCATACAAAGACTTTAGCGCATGGCTTGGAAGGCCAGGAAGCTTGGCTGTTCCACGTTAGTGATTTACAGTCTAAGAAGATTGCTTGAGTGCTAATGGCAACCAATCACCCATTGCATAAACCTTCCAAAGAAATTCTCTCATTGACCCTCTGTGAGGAGCTGCATAGCTTCCTAAAGGAGCTAGACATAGAGCTTCCACCTCACAATACCCAACGTTTTGCAAACAAAACACCTGATGGTTCAGGAACACGTAGACTAAGGGATTTGCTCACAGGTCAATACTGACATGGACTTTCTTTTACCCAACTGGAAATAACATTTGTTTATTTTTATTCTCTGCAATAGATCTTGGGCAATATTTTTTGGCTTGAAGCAGCCCACGAATACGCAAGTGCCATAAGTGGATTGTCCCACAGGGAAGAAAATGGGTGAGGTATGTTTGGTCTGGATCTGCCTGTGGTGTGTAAACCACCACGTTCTACATGTAACCGGCGTCATGCTTTTGATCTTGCTTATCCCCACAGAAAGATAAGACTGAATAAATCCAGTGCTCCCAAGAGCCAAAAGGCGTACCAGATGTGTTACAGAGCAAATAAAATATGGAGTCCTATTCTCCCTTCTGCTGGCTTGCACATATTCATAACTCCTGCAGGTTTCAGAGAGACTGGCTTGAACTGTCTGAAAACCATCTCTGTGCATAATTTGAGATGGATTGATCATTTAAGGTCTCTTTGGAGAGTTCTGCTCACAGAAAAGGGCTTGTACTACCCCTCTGCACAGGAGTGAATCAACCGGCTCTCAGGGGGAAGGATATTCTGATCATCTCTGCCGGAAAGAGCGTATGAACAGCAGCAGTCCAGCAGCCTTCTCTGCTCTTGAAGAGTGTCTCAAAGAGCCCTCTCAGGTGCATTTGCAGCACAAAAACTTAGATTTAAATTAACAAAATGACAGAAGGAGGGAGGAAGCAGCAGTGCCATGGCATGGTGAGGTTTCTACTGGTATCACCTTCATGTCAGTGATGTCTGCTGAAACATATGGAAAACACAGCCCAGGTCAGCAAGAGAACTACTTAAACCCAGGTGAGATTTGAACTCTAATCCTTCTTTTTGTGAAATGCCTGGAAGCCCAGATCTGCACCCAAGGTGCTTAGCCTGAACTCAAAAGACATTTAACTAATCCAGAAAGTGCATGTTCTAATGCAAAAGATCTTCTTACTAAGGCAAGTTGTCCCACCAACAAATTCTTGTGACATTTATCTAGCTAACCAACAGACGGACGATGCTTTCAAACACAAAGTGAGATGAACGCTTGGTACTGCAGTTACAGAAACTACGTTCAAAGCTTGCTCTCAACGCACCAGGGACCAGGCTGCTCCAAAGTCTGGGGTCATTATCTGTCCTTGCAGAAAGCCCGAGGATGATGTGACAAATCAAGCTGATAAATATCTTCCCTGACGACTATGCACTGAAGTATTTAGTGTCTAATCCTGATTGCTGGTGGTTCCAAGGCCTGGGACTGTAAAGTTGAATTTTCTGATCAGGGTAAAAGCAATCTGCTTTATTAAAACGAGCTTGAGAATCTCACATCATTATTTCACATGCAACAAATATAACATTGGGGCAAATACACATACTCTCTTGACCTGGAACTCCAGAGCAGACGCTTTCCATATCTGCAGAAATCCATCACTTGTTGCTACACAGAACCACAGTTTATTTCCCTCATATTCCTATTTGGCAGATTTGTATTTTCCCAGCTAAACTCTGAGAAAGGAGTTGTGATTTCACTCTATGAAGCCCAACCTCAAAACACATGGTAGGATTTGTTTTAGAAATATTCCAGCAGGGAGAATAAATAATTGAGATAATGAACATGAGACTGTACCAGCGTATCGCATGACACCCAGTCTGTCTCCATAATGTCTCACTGTTACTGTCCTAGCACACCTCTCCCTTCCCACCCTCCCATTCCCCCTCTCTGGCTGCGTGGGTAAAGCAATGCAACCAGAGGGAAAGAAAAGTCTAACGTATCAGAGATGTGGTAGACTTGGCATGCTGGAAAATACCAAGTCATGTACCCCGTGCCAGCAGTCACCCGCTTAACCCTGATCCAAAGGTTGTATATTTGACCAATCTTCGATTAAAGGCTGAGGTGGCGCCTCCAGCGCTGCAGCTTTGCACAGGGGCACTGGGCTGTCAGCCTCTGGCTTCCCCTCCAGGTACGCTCCTACAAAAAGCGACTCATCGCAGCACAAGACTGACTTCGGGTGCTGCGCTAACGTGGCATTCCTGCTGCGCAGGGCTCGAGCAGCGTTTGCATAATTTCATTATTAAATAGTTGTACAATTCAGTTGCTCAAGGCTGAAAGCCCCACAAGTCTTCAAACTGCTTACTCTAAACAAGAAAGGCGTGATAACGGCTTTATACCAATGGGGCTCTAATGATTTCAGCACAATTATCACAGTGGCACTGAAGGGAGGAAAAAAAACCCAGGCCAACTTTCACCACGGGGTCACAGGTCAGAGTTTTGTGTAAAACAGCAAAGAAACCTCTTGGCATCTCTGCCCCATTTCTCAGCTCTGACAGCCCACGCTCGTTTGTATACCCAGAGTCTCTGCAGAATATTAAAAGGGCTTTGGGTTTCCCTACAGCCAGATGCTCTGTAGATATAAATTGCACAGCTCAACTGAAGTCAAGGGATCAAGGCTCTGTCTCTCTTTTTCTTGATGGATTACTCCAAAATTCATATTTCAGAGGGGCGGTGAAGGAGGTGGTTTATAGCATATGAAAGGGGAGAGAATTCTGGAATCACAAAGCCTTTGTTTAAACAAATACAATCTTTGTGGCTGTTTTTTTCAAGTCTGTATTTTGCCATTACAAGAAACTTCAACCTTGCAATGCAATGGGGCGTAGCACACAGTCAAGTTTCGGGACATAAGAATCGCATTTGCAGCTCATGCTTCAACCTGCTCAGGACTCTAAACAATGCATTTTCCTCCTCTGAGTCTTGCTTTCCTTTCATCCATTTTTAGTGTAATGTTTCTTCTGTAAAGGACCCGAGGTCAGAGGATGAAAAATGACTAAATGTTACATACACACAGAGAAATAAATGAGTATATTTGATTTCCGTGATAAAACCCGCCTGGCAGCTCTTCCCTTTCCATCTAATAAAGTCCACTGCTTCCACTGCACTTTTCAGAGATGGACACACACAAAGAGGACAAACTCAGTTATCCCCAGGGTAGGGGGAGGGAACCAGAGCTGCCTCAAGGCCATGCCAACAGCCCATGTTTACAGCACCGGGAACGCAACAGCTTTAACTCCACACCAGCAGTCGCGCAATCAGGACTACTCAGAGCAGGTCTCCACGCACCACACTGTTCCGGTTCGGGGTGCACTGACTTTCAAAGCAGTAACATACAACTTGAGTAAGTCTGGTTTGAAGAAAATTTTGTCTTTCAAAGGAAGCAGGAGACCCACTTTTCTCAGTTAGTAAACCACCTTTCTCCAGGACAAGTTCAGAGTAGTGTCTGAACAAATCTGGAAGAGCATGAGTCACGTCAGGTAAATTAGTCCAGGCAACCATGTTTCTTTGCAAGGAGAAAAGGATAACACTCCCGAGAGAAGTAGAAAGCACAGCTAGCTTCTACTGTCAACTCAGTGAGCACCCGAAATGTTATGCACCAGAGATGTTATATTTGGCCACTTGTGAGCGAAACCACCAGACCGCTAACCCCTCCATTCACTTGTTGCACACACACGCGCATGTTAGACAGAAAAAAAAACCCCAAAAAACAGTGACACTTTCAGACTCCAGCACAGGAGAAATTTCAAGACAAATTCCACAGTAGAAATATGAACACAGATCTCCTGTGCCTACCTAGGTGGCCCTCAGTAGGGGACAAGCCAGCCTGGGCTTGCATCTCCACCCCTCTTTAATTTGTCTCATTTGACCCTTCCAGCCTTTTTACATGGATACTGAGTTTCCCTAAGTAGTTTATGTTCTGGCCCTTTGCAAAAGCTTTCGCCAGTGCTTGTGAAGGATAGCAGGCCCAAGCCATAAATCACAGCCAACCTGGGATCTGTTTTTTCAACACGTTTCCTCTAATGAGAGTCAGATGTTGGCTAGATAGACTTTATTAATTGTACTTGTTTAGAATCAGTCATGTCTGTAGTTCTGCAACGGGGTTTGAGCATGTGAAAGGCAAAGGGCTGACAGCAACCATGGAGAGGAGGAACGCGTGTGTCACCCGGTAGCCTCTGGTCTGAAGAGCAAACAGGAATCAAAGGTCTGGAGAGCCGCGGGAGGGAAGGACTCCTGCCGGCATATCGCACGCCCTGGCCACGGCTCAGGACCCAGTCAGCTGGAGCAAGAACTATTTCTCTGTAAGGGGAAGCTCTCCGAGTTTTGTTTAGTGTAGGATCATTAAGACTCAGCTGCAGGAGTCTCTCAGTTTACTACCATGATATTTACTTGTTGCGCGCATTCCAGATTTTCACCTTTTGGCAAAGACAGTGGCGAGGGAAGAGCCCCAGATGGCCAGGGTCTCTCCCAGCAGCAAAGCCAGGATAGACAGTCCGAGGCACCCGACTGAAATAAAGAAGAGCTCGTTAGGTCCGTCTTCTCCCCAACATGTCAGCGTGTTCAGCTGCAGGGGAAATCTGTAGCCTCACTGAACTGCAAACATGGCATGCTCTAACCTAAGGGCGTGCAGACTGGCTGCGCACAGAACACACCACCACCCTACAGCGTCCCTTCTGTTTCGGCAGTACAGAGACGGCTGAGGGAGGCCGGGTCTCACACGCAAGCAAACGTGGAAGGAAGGAGGTAGGAAGGAGAGAAAGCATCTTTCTTTTTGCCCCTTTTCTAGGTCCAATAACTACCGAAAACCTTAGGTTACTCGCTTTCAACACACAGTTCCTCTAACCCCAAGTTCAAAACCAGCACTGACAAAGCCCCACAACATTTCTGCTCAGCATGACCGTTAGCATAATTAAAGTATCTTACAGATACGGAATGGGTGGCTCAAAGAAATTTAAAGATGGTCTCATTGACCAAAGATGGTTTGTTCTCTCCCACAGTTTTCACATGAGGATTTTGCAGGATGGAATGTTTTATTTTCACCTGTAAATTGTGAGTTATTAGGCTGCCTATCAATATGAAACAGAACACCTACAGAATATCACTGCCAAAATGTCTCCATTTGTAATCTCTCTCTCTTATATCTCTATTATAATAACCTTCACCCTTAACTTTACTGGCTATCTTTAAAAAGCAGCTCAAATTTCCTTTCTTACAAGAAGTGCTATCTGATCTTTTTCTGCTTGTAAAATATTCATACTTCATTTTCACATCTACTTCCTTCTGCCTTCTTTAACAGGAAAAGGCTTTTTTTTCCCCTGAATAGGCAGTAAATATTTTTTCATTATCATGATATTCTGTGATTTTGAAGTGTCTGTAAAAAAACCTGAGGAAAACTGAGTGAAAAGAAAGTTTACCACACAATGTACTTTTGGAGTAATAACTACTATTCGAGAACCCACATAAAATTTGGTACATAGTTTCAAGTGAAAAAAATGGGTGCAATTTTTTAAATTTTTGCAATATTTTCTCCAGATGTTTTTTAAAATTATTTTCATAGTTTCTTAATGATGTGTTTCAGTCTTAAGTTTTGAAATAGCATTTATTTCAAAACTCACCTAAATTAAAAATGAAATGAACTAATTAAATAGTCTTAAGCAAAACGTTCACTTCGGGTCAAATGAAATAATTTGGGTTGACCCAAACGCATATTTTAGTCATTAAGTTGTGTTAAAACCCTAAAATTTTCCATTTCAGTTTCTCCCAAATCATTTTTCTTTCCAATTTTTTGGTTTGGCAAATGGACCCAAAATCCCCTCCATTATTCACCCAGGTCTATTCTTAAACAGCTCACATCACTCACATTGTTTTATTTAAAATTTCACACATGCACACTCCCACACCACTAACTAATTTTATACATAATTGCTCTCAGCCTGGGGATTTGGGCTCTTTCACAGCGCCAGAGATCTCTTTTGCTGGTTAGGCCTGTGCTCTGTTAGCATATGGAATTAGATCATGATCGTTTATTCACAGGCAACCGCGAGTTGCGAGATCCGTGTTCAATCCATCTTCATCTGTCAGAGTAAGGTTTAGCAGGGAATGGCTGGATTTTGATGCAACACATTTTGCTAGAAATGTATTATCTATTATTTTTAGAAACACCAAGGACATTTTACTAATGTAGCCCAGCACAGTTGCCTGAAGACTGAAATGACCCTGATAATAAAGATTTTACCTATCCAGCATGAGTCTGTTAAAGCTCTCCTGTGTACGGAGCTGCTGAATGTGGTGCTCCCAAGCAATGCTGGTGGTACTGTGGGTGCTCAGTACGTCTGATACTGTACAAAACAACCCTCCCGTGAGCCCTTTACTCTCCCGCTTCAGCACTGTATCATGGCACATCGAAGCAAATAAAAAGCCAGAAAATAAAGACACACAGGTAGTATGAACCATATGTATCCACAAACCTTTCACAGCAAGATAGGGCTATATGCAAGCTAGATTAAGAGTCCCCAGACTAAAAGGAGGGAGCCCACATGCCTTCCTGACGAAGGAAGCCGCGGGCACAGAGCCCACAGGGACTGGGGCTCCTTCCCAGGGGAAAACCATCTCCTCCTATAGCTGGTCCAGTCCTCACTGTGCCAAAATCCAGCATCTGATACCCACCACCATCGAAGCAGACTCATTTCTCTATTAGTCCCTGGTCTACGACGTGAATTGATACTCAGTGTGACCTGGCTAACTCTTCTCACCCCAGTCCAAGCACACATGGGAACCCCACTACGCTTGAAAGTTCATCTCGAATTGAGATAGTCTCACATCCCTTAAGAAGAGACTGCTTTTCCGTGCTGGGAAAAGAAATCAGGGGAAAAATGCAGTCAAAATATGGTGTAATGTAACATGAAATAAGGAAGCAGACAGGACAAAAGGAAACATTCAAATCAAGGCTTACCATAAAGTCTGGAGGGACTCTTATAATACTGGTTCTGCACCTGTGTATCACAGGTCAGAGAATCTCTCACAGTCCCGAGCCAAACAACGTGTGCTTAACTGGAGTATGTCTTTCAGAAAGACACTCTAGAGCCAGACAACCTAGGTTGCTTTAGTGAACTGCATCCAAAGTTAACCATTGTATAAAAAATATGCATCTTGTTTCCAGTTTGGATTTTTGACATTAAATTCTACCCTTGTTTTGAGTTTTATTACACTTTAGCCTGTAAAGACTAAAGACACCTTCTAGGGTTAGATGCCTTCTCTCTCCACAAAGTCCCTGTAACCCATAAACATGTTGCATTTCAGATGTTCAGTCAAGCACTAGCGGTTTCTCATCCAGAACATTTAGCACTGGCTTCCTTTAGCCAAGACAAAAAATTAGCTGAAAGACCAATATCAAAACCAATAGTTTAAGCAACTGAAAAGGATGGTCTGAATTCAGAAAGAATTTGCCTCCCTTAGCATCAAAATACTATGTGTTATTATTATTAGTGCCAGGGGCACTTTTGCAAAGCTTGGATTTCTCAGGTCAACATTTCAGCTTCAGGTTCAACCCACTGTGGTTTGTCTGTTCACCCACACTTCACTCCTCCCCGGGGTACCCCACAGCCCTCGTTCAACACACCATTGCTCTGCACAAGGCTAATGACTGTCACTCAGCACCTGAGAGCTGGAGTGAAATGGTTCAAGGCTACAAGATAGTCTCTTGAGAATCATTACTCCACCTAATTCTGCTAATTACCCTTTGTTGGCCTTTATCTAAATCCCTCTGAGCCTTGCAATGCCTCAGAGAGATCCAAGCAGCAGAAAGAGGAGTCCCTTCCACATTTCTCTGCAGCTTCAATTTTGTTCCCTGAGACACAAGGGACACCAGGGAGTCAGGAGACCCAGCGCATCCCTTGGCTTATCTATGTGGTCCCCATAATGTGAAGAACAAGGTAACACTTACATCAGATTAGTGGCAAGGACAAGGCTGTGCAAATGACTTCTTTTTGTTTGTTCTTTTTTGTGATTCCCTTATTAACTTCTGGATGAAGAAAAATTAGTAAAAGAAATATCCACTTGGGGTTAGCCAGGCACATTTCATTTTCAGTTTTAGATTTTTAACTCTTCAAAATAGCTACACTAGATTACTTTTCTAACTTGTTTTAGAATGAAAAATCAGATAATATCCATAATCAAAATGTTTTCCAGAATTCCTGCATCCTGTTACTTTAACCCAGAACTCACCAAAGGCTTCCAAATCTGGGGATCCCTTTACTTTCTGGTGGGAACGAGCCCTTCTTATACACAATTTGCCTATTTGTGCTTTCCCTGATTTATGATATCTACACAACAATGAGCACTGTAGTATCAGTGTCCCTTAAGAGACATCATGCTGTTGGTAGTTTGAGTTCCATTTTTTGGTTCTAGCTGCCTCCACCTTGAAACTCTCCTAAAAAATGCCTTAAATGGCAAGTTTAGACCCACGACTGAAGGCCCAGCATCTGGCGAGATTTCTCCTGGAACGTGGCAAGCATTGGGTAAGGCTGGGCGTCAGCCAATCTTCTCTCCCACGCCTGTCACCCCACGCACTCAGTCCCAATATTATGTTACTTTTACAGCTGTGGAGGATTTGACAATGAATTTTGACCCTCCCTGTGAGCACTGATGAGGAACGAATGGGGAGAAAAGCCAGGGAGTCCAAAATGGACAAATACAGAACGGCGCAATTTGTCTGCAATACACCAAGAAGGAACCGAATATCTCTAGAGACACCTTCATTCCACCCAACACCACACCTTCTTCTCAAAACAGCCCAGCATCAATAATCACTTCTGAGCACCAGGCAACAATACACCAGCAAATAAGATCAGACCAGGGCTTTAAAATTAAACAGCTAGAGGATAGCTTCAGAGACTCAATGTGCAGTCACTGGTGCCTGCTGCCACATGATGCCACTGGCAATAGGGATGACATTGGCACTTTCAATCAAGCACAGGGCCAGATTACAACTGGAAGGAACAACTGTAATTCTCCTGCAAAGGAGCTCCCAGGCTTCACACACACTGAGAGTTTAGCCCCAACAGCACCATCAGGAAACTTGAGGGCACTTAAAGAAATCAAATCTCTTAACTGTTTAAGTTCAGCCTTCTCCATGAAATGTGTCTGGAAGACACTCTCAGGCACTTCACCAAAGTTAATTACCCGAACGCAAACCCTCACAGCCCACAAATCCTTTAAACTTTGAGAACTGACTTAATGCTGAACAGCTGCCAGGCACTCGCTCGCTTGCAGCCACAGGAAGAGCTTTCTTATCGATAAGTGGGGATTCCTGTGTATGTAACACCCAGTAATGGCAATGGAAACGACTCAGTCAAATGCCTCTGCTTCGAGATTAGGATATGCCCAAAAGGTTGCAGGCAGCAAAAAAGTGCTAAGTGCAGCTACAGGCCGAGCAAGATGCACATTCAAAATAAACAATGGAACAGTCCCCTTCCAGAAGTGTGAGGACAGCCAGCGCGGGGGATGCTATAAAAACGTCGACATTTGCTATAAATTGCTGTGCTTCAAGACCCAAGACGCTACAGTTTTCCTCAATAGGAAATAACTGGGTTATCTCCAAAAACTGTTGGTAAATGAGGACTTTAATGGTGACAATTGCATCAGTACAAAAGCAATCTCCTATTTTAGCCCAATTAGTGCTGTGCTAAATCATCAGCCCAGGCCTTGCCTTTTGCAGTTGAAAGAGACACATCTGTGAGGCTCTTCTGTCGCATGTGTTTTATATTATACTCTAGCACAATATGTATAAACTAACACTATTCTACACTTACACAGCACCTCATCTGGAAATCTGAAAGCGATTTATGAATGGTGGGCATCTGTGACATTTTACAGATGGAAATTGAGGCACGGAGGGATTCAGTAATTAGCCCCAGACTTGCACAATGAGTCAGCTGCAGAGCAGAGCCCATTATTTGTTGTGTAGTAACATCTAGTGTCCAAACACAGAGGGAGACAAGTCTTTCCCCCCCCAAAAAATGTACAAGCATGCCCAAAAATGCCACCCATGTCTGCGTTCAGACCAAGACCGTTGAGGAACAGTCAGTGTGAATGCGTATCCTAAAGCAGTCTCCCCCCCGTTCCTGTAATACAAACGCAGGCCAAAAGAAGGGTTAATATGCCTGAAAGTTTGTCTGCTTTTTCCACATCAGTTGATCTAATAAAAAAGATTGATTCTCCCTGCAAATCTGGCCTCGCTTTAACAAATCATTTGATTTGACACAAAGGACTATATTCAGATAGTTTAAATTCCACTTTAGTCCCTGAAACTAAAGTTTCTGATGGGCTGAATACTTAGAAACAGCCAATAGGAAACACCAGGCAGAGACACCCACCTTGGGTAGGGTTGAAAGTGCCTGAGTGTGGCCAGAAGCATCTGCAGATCTCCCCCATAGCGTAGTGCTTATAAGCCTACAAGGAACGTCACAGTCTTACAGAAAACAGACAGCCTTTTCTATACCTTCTAGAAATACAGCAGCAACTCCCACTACTGAAGCACCTCCAGTATGTAAGCATAACACTGCATTACCCTCCCACCTTGCCCAAGACAGTGGGCCGGATGCCAGGAGTGACATTCCCAATGTATTGGGATTCAGATCCCAAAGGGGTAGAAAAAGCCCATGACAAAATTCAAGCAATCCAGGCACTCGCATTAGAAAATTTTCAACTTCTTTAGCTTCAAAAGATAGAAAAGCATCTGCAGCCAGATCTCTATTGCAATTTAAAACAGAGCTAATTTTTAGCTCTCCATTATTCCCTCTTGGTCCCGCCTATATCAAAGTTAATGAACACTGCAGTTGGAAGTAGCTGATTTTACAGTGCTCCTGCCCTTGGTCTACTCATTCTCTACTTATCTGGCATGCTTCCTTCTACAATGGAGACGACCAAATCTTCATGTCACGTGGTGCCGCATACACCCTACACTGCACAGATTTTGTTATCTAGTCTCCAGGGAAGTCGTGGAATCCCTCCTGCATGTTTCATTGTTCATTTCAGAATAGTCATCTCCCCACCCCAGACCTCAGAGCACAAGGCCCAACCATACAATGCATCATACAAAGCAATACATCTCTGCCCTGCCGTCTGGCCCCATACTTGCCTGGATGAAACCTTGAAGATGCATGGAAGTGCGCAATGGAGTAAGCCACAATTTAAAATAATTTAATATCTGGTCTTCTCAGAGGGCCATAATGTGCAGGGGACAGGACTATTCCTGCCCTCTACAGACACAGAACAGGGCAGATGTAGAAAAGGGCACAGGCACCAAGGGAGAAAGTGAAGCACAAAGAGGAGAGACACCAAGGAAACAAATCATCGCTTTAAGGTGACAGTCCAGAAACAAGACTGGCCTGTGGCAGGACCGATAATAAAGGTTGCAGAAGATTTAAATGTAATCCCTGCTGTTACAATACCTTCCCACATGTCCTTGGACACGTCACTTAGTTCCTCTGCATGGCAGTTCCAATATGAGAGTCAATGGGATAAGAAGCGCATTCGTGTGCCAGGACATGCTCAAGTAACAGAGAGGCAGTAAGCAATAGCATCCCCAAGCATGGAAGAGAACATGAAAGAGAACAAGGATAGAAACAAGAACTGAAGAATCCTTCTCTCCCATAAGCGCTAGGACTGACTTCTCTATACGGACATTGATTTTTTCCTGATACAGTAAGAACTAAGAATTTCAAGGAAGGACCTGAAGTCATTAGGCACTCCAAATGCTCTCTGGTCTCCACAGTGAGCACTGGGAATAGGTGTCAGGCATCTTCAGTTTCAGGGTCCCACCCAAGGAATGCAGCGCTGCAGCTTTGAGGCGGATCCTTCCCAGGCTGCCATCTCTGCCCCGCTTGGCTACTGCCTGCTCCAGCTGTGCCTGGGACGAACGACCAATTCTACGCTGAACAACTGTGGCTAATGAGGAATCAGAGGCATGTTCTGTAACATCCATGGGCAGAGCACACAAAGAAAGATGAACTGCAGCTAGAGCATGAAGCACATCTCCAACAGAGGTAGGGGCAGAAAGACAGATACTCGTCCTAATTTAAGGCTTTATAGGAGCTTTTGGGTTATGGGATGCTTATTTTCCTGCCGAGTGTGCGTTCAGCAAGGAGAGCGGAGAGGCAGATCAGCATGAGCTCTTCATGCTCTTGCATACCGCTGCTTTCACAAAACCAGCCCTTCGGAGTAACTCATCTGCTCAGCATATGTGCTGCTTCAAAGGTCCTGTGATTTTCATCTTCCACAAAACCTGCACGTGGCCATCAGGCACAAAGACTCCCATGTAAATTCCTGCTTCTTATTGATTAACCATCGTTAGGGATACAGGATAGAATTTAAAACCTTGGTTGGGCTTTTGCACATGCACCAGAGCACTTTCAAGCCACTTTTACCATCAGTTTGGAGACATACAGTTCATGAACTGCCAAGCAGCAAATAAGCTCTCATTCATTTTCAACCTTTAAAACCATTTCAGTTTTCTCAGGGGAGGCTGGTCAGAGACTCCAACACAAGTGTCACAGAAACACTCGGACACGAGGAGACACCAGAGGCTGATGAACCTCTGTCCTCACGGGAGAGCCTGTAATTGTCACCAAGGTCACAGCCACCTTCCCTCTGAGCACTCTGCAGCACGCACCTCAACAAGCCAACCCCCCTTCTGGCTCTTCTCAACGTACTACCCGCAAAGACTCATGAGGAGTACGGGCAGGTCAGGGAAAACAGGGGGATGAGTTTTAATTGCAAAGAGGAGAGCACAACAGGCACCTGGGACAGACACAGAGTCTGTGGAACCTGGTGTCCCCTCTCAGGCACTGACCCAAGGAAAAATGCAAGCAGGACAGCCCTTCCCAGCTGCTCCTCAGGTGCTGCCTGGGCAATTCCCTGAATCTGAGAGGAGCAGGGCATTTCCAGCTCCCCTCTTCCTTGCTCTCCAGACACTTAAGGGAAACTGAGGCAAAAAGCAGGCAGAAGCTCGCAGACCCCCTCCCGTATGCTTCCCCCCTCCCCCCCCAAGCAAAGGGCATCCCTGGCTGCCACGGCCCCCACCCAGGAGTGCACCCCACTTTGCTTTTAGACTCTGCTTTTCTGTGATGTTCGTGTTGCCCACTTACGGTCCTGGCTGGAAAAGTAACCATGCTGGCGGCCAGATGAACCTGCGGGGGGGAGACAAGGCAATTATCACTGGGAACGTGTCAAACCCTCGCCCTGCACAGCATTGGTTCAGCAGAGAAAAAGTTTACTCAGCTTGTGGAGCAAAACTTGGTAAGGAATGAAAGCGCCTTCGCTCTCCCCGCTCAGCTCGTTTGCGCTCTTGCCAGCACTTCCCCCCTTCCCACCCACAGCAAGACATGCCTGCACAGACGCACACGCTCGTGCTCTCAAAGTGCTGAAATAAGCCTGTAAAAGAGCCCCGTGCCTCTATTGGAGATGATGCTTCCAAGAAATACAACCACAGAAAAACCTACTGAATGAAACAGGCTGCAGCAATCCATTCTGGTTGAATGTAAAAGGGACTTGGGGTTGGTCTGGAGTTTTTTGGGGTTTTGGGTTTGTTTTTTTTTGGGTTTGGGGTTTTGGGTTTTTTTTTGGATAATGGCAGTCACTGCCTCAATTGCACACTATGGGGAAAACATGGTCCTGGGTTCAAGGAGGGAGAGCAGCTGCTGTCTCTTTGGTTGAGCCATGGGAAGAAGAACAGGCACCTTCCCAGAGGCTGGTGCATGTGCTAAAAAACAAGTTTGTGACAACAAGAAGAGAAGGAGTCAAGCTGGGTGGGAAGGCCTTTAGCAGTATGGGGACAGCAGCATCTCCTGACGCTTAGAAAACCGGAATTCACTTCAGAGGGAATTTCTGTCTCCAGCTCTGCCAGGGCTACCTTGTGAGCTGAGCCAGTTACCCTGCTTCTAGAGTTTTTTCTGTCTCCAAGTGTAAAACCAGAGATGACGACTCCAGCTGCCTTTGTAAACTAGTCTGAGGCCTGTGAAGACCTAATTATTTAAGTCTGTGAACCACAAAGCACTTTCATCTGGGCAGCACAATATATGAGCAAATCAGTATCTGTGTTTTCTTGCACAGAAGGGTAAAAAAGGAAAAAGAAAAATGCTAAGCAAGATGAGGAAATAATTGTCTTAGTACCAAAAATTTCCCATAGTACTGGAGGATGACGGTCACACTGAAGTGATGTGTATTAGTCATGATCAGCACACATAAAACCATCTTGAAGATACTAACTACAAACAACTGTTACAAGATTTTACAAGAGTGTTTGCTGTACCAGTGTCTAGAAACATCACATTAAAAACAAACAAACAAGATCAGATAATTGCTTTGAATATGGTTTTTGTTAGTTTGGGGTCCTAGATGGTTTTGCACATATGCCTAGAAAGCCGAGCAGCAGGCTTGCTTATTGTCCTCCTACTCATCTTCACTGGGAGGAACGTGAGATGTTGGTGCAATTACACCAGTGCAAATCTGGACAAGGCCTGGAGTCCCTTAACATCCTCAAACACTCACTAAAACCCACACAGATTTATTTGGAAGACTGATGCTTTAATATTCCTCCAGCTCTTCTGTGTCACCTCAAGCTTTAAAGCACACAAGCAGTGATAACAGGCCAAGTTCAGTCCCACAGTCACAGTGTTACATTCCTCCTAAAGCCATCCTTTGAGGGAAGTAAATAGAGACTTGGCTGCTGGTGTAACTCCCAGCAGCTGTTTCCATAATGTTGGGCAAGCATGGGACATGTGGATGAACAGAAAACTGCCATGAATGGACACCAACCCTACCTTATCCCTTTTTCTTAAAGAAATTCTGTCTCAGAGGGACCTGCCCCCAGGTCCCTCACAGGATTGCCAACGTGAGGAATTTTTTCAGCTGCTTTAATCCAAGATTTAGAGTTCAAGTGATGCTCCTTCAGCAAGGACATGGTAAATCAGATCAGGGACCCAAGGGGATGTTCCCATAAAGCCCCACTATGGCTTTGTTTGGATGAGCAACCACAGCATGTGCTGCACTACTCGCACTGCTTCTAGCCCTACCAACTCAAGCAGTGGGAGTGGGGTGACAATGCCTGCCATTAGGATATCCTGTATGGAGAAGGTGATGGCCATGCTGCAGCTCTTCCTGCAAGCATCACCTATTATC
Organism: Pluvialis apricaria; assembly: GCA_017639485.1. Taxonomy (NCBI): domain Eukaryota; kingdom Metazoa; phylum Chordata; class Aves; order Charadriiformes; family Charadriidae; genus Pluvialis; species Pluvialis apricaria. Next base: position 8,719,008 of record CM030024.1, read on the forward strand.
AGCTGCATTATCAGCTCCGAGCTGCGTCAGCATGTCCTGCAACCTCATCTCTGGCTGCAGAGAAGAGAGCAGGCAAGCAGAGCTCTGGGACACATCCTAAGCCAGGGCAGCAGCCTCACTGGATCAAAGCATTACTGCCTAAGTGCAAAGATAGAAAACATGGTACCTATTAAGTGAGACTTTCCTGTTGCCTGGCCAGGACCAGTTTTGCTTCTACGTGAGCAGCAGTTGCAACCTCCCAGACAAACTCAGCAGGAGCCACACAGGTGAGTCGCAGCCTCCTACAGAAACCTCTCTCCAGATACTCCAGCTCCTGACCCTTTCACATGTGATGGGTTTCTAACTCTCTTACCTCTTACTATAGGTCTGTCTTAAGCCATGGCAGTGCCCTGCTTCACAGAAGAAGGTCAAGAACACTCTACTCTCTCTCTTTGCTACTGCAGACACATGATTGCAAGCGAGGACTGGGATGCAGCTCCAGCACCTTCCCCACCTCCTCAAGACAGCCAGCTAGAGGAACTCCTATCCTTCGCCCTCCAAGAGGAGGCAGAGCAAAGCTCAGTTACTCAGGTCAGCTACTAGCCCAAAGAAAGCACCCCAGGCAAGTCTCAAAGAGCCTAGAAATTAGTTATCTTGGACGCCAGCAGCTGCCCTCTGTGTCAGGGAAGGACACATCAGATGCAAGAGGAGTGCAGAGAAGCAAGAGCTGAGCTTCACTTTTTAAAACCCTAACACCAAGTCTAGCCAACCTGAGGTCCCAAAGCAATACGTGACAGAAAATTAAGGCCAGGTCAAGCCCCGAGACAAGATGCTGGAGGCTACAGAGCCACACAACGTATGTCTTGTGCACTTGCAGCTGCAACACTCAGGCAGGGTGTTCTCCTGAAGCATCCCCTTTTAACTGAGTTTGTCATTGCAGCCAGAATCCCAAAGATCTGTGTCAATGCAGCACGCTGTTTTGTGACTGTACTCTCTAAAAGAGGAGGACTGACGTGGAAGAGAAGTCTAGTCTTTCAGTGTCTTACCAGGTTTGAGGACTTAACAGAAGAGCAACCAAGTGCATTTTGCATGCGATTTCTGGGAATGGGTGGTCACAGAAAACGGATATGTCACAGACAGTGCAAAACATCACTTTGGTTCTGAAAGCCTCGCATCACTACAGAGCGTTCAAACTAACTGCAAGCCATAACAAAATTCTCAGAACCACATAGTTTTGCACTATGAACCAAAATAATTTAATAACCACTATGAAATGAATTTTCTTTCATTATTCCACCATTAACAGCAACTACAAACCACCAAGTTCTGCTTCTACTTTGAGGAGTAGATAAAGATTCCAGTTTAGTCCTTTCCAGTTAAAATTAGATAAATGTTTTATGCCTTCTGCAAGAACTGCAGAGTCAACAGAAATACCGAGGGCCAAATCCAGAGGGATCCTGTTACTAACTCTAGATCCTCCAGAGTTAAACAGCATCCACAGTGTGGCATAGGAAGTTTCTCTGCACAACAGTGCCAGGTCAAGATCAATGATGTGAAAAAAGTGTTTACAAGGTCTTTTCTGTAACAGCAACAAGAAAGAAAAAACTAAATCACAAAAATTGCAAAAGAAAGGCCAGTCAAAGGTAGAAATGTATTGCACAGCCCCGCGCAGGGAATCCATTTCTGGACAGCTGCCTGAAACTCTGCATCCGCCTTGTGCTGGCTCAACCCCCACTGCTCTTGGCAGGTGAGATAGAAAATTGGTTATAAAATGAGCCCTATATTTTATAAGTTTCATAAACGTTTTTTTAAAAAACTAGAATATGAGGTATTCTCAGAGATCCTGTGCCAGAGAGTAATGTGGTCTAACTTGGAAACAGAGTTACCACCTGTTCATGGCAACTACTCTTTTAATCTTCATTTCTGTTTTATGAGCTGACCAACACTATTTTATTAGCTGACAATTAGTTTAGGTTGATTTAATTAAACAAAATTGACTACAATCCCTCTTCGTTCTTCCAGGGCAAACTTTCTGCAGGACTAGGGCTTTGAGCAACTTGGACCCTGTATCAATAAAGCTATATTTCAGATCTTTTTGTCAAAAACAATCACATGAAAATTCATGTAAATACATGTCAGCGGACACAGAGACAGTCTAGGTAGGTGTTAAAAAGCAAAAGGCAGGCTCTGGCTTCCTAGTTAAAAACAGAGATGATAGTTTCACACCAGGTAGCACGACTACTTAAGCTTAACTGGCTCAAGAAGTTTCCGCTTTTGTTTTTAGAATGACTGTGTCTGCACCACACAGATGGACAGTATACCAGATAGAAAAGAGATAGCTGAAAAATAACCCAATCTGAAAAAAACTACTTTATTATTTTTCAGGGAGATGAATTGCTTAAACTCTGTGGCTGCAGAGATGCTTGAATCAGTGGAACAGAAAGGGCACTGCAGCGGTGGGAGGAATAGCAGGAATGGCCAAGAGGGCAAATTAACTGCCACTGGAAAGGGGTTCATTTAGCTAAATGCAAAGATGAGCACAGGGTCATTGTCTGCCAACAACAGACAGCACTCAGTGCTTGATCTAAAGCTTGAAGTTGATGACAAAAATCTGGTGACATCAACAGGCCGAGATAAGGTCATCTGCATCTTGAACAGATGCCTACAAAATAGATGTTGCACACTAGGCAAGGAAAGCTTTTCTGTAGGTGTTTGCTCTTCTGTGAGCACATACACTCGTGCATCAGCATCCAGGCTAAAGCATCACACGTCTGCAAAATCCTGGTCTACAGTGAAAAAGACAGCACAGAGCAGCTATCTCAGTTACCTTTAACATGTCTTTGGATTTTTGTTTGTTGTTGTAACTGTTTTCTTCTCTTTTTATTTTCTTTTCCCCCTTTAATCTTTTTTTTTTTTTCTTTAACTTTTTTAGACCTATTTCAAGAAGGAAGTCCTGACTGGGCAAATGTCTCAAGTTCAGCACACACTCAACGTTACACACACAGGTAGGTGCTTGAATTGCAACTAAGGTATCAGTCAGACTGAGAAGACGTAGCCTTCATCCAGACAGGTTGTATAGATATTTATGTTTGGCTCATTTTAAAGATTCAAAGCAGTAATTGACCAAGACCACCCTTTTGAGCACTGGCCCTTACCAAGCTAATCTTGAGTGAAACCTTCTAGGATAAACTTTCTCATGTCACAGTTTCACAAGTCCCGTTTTGCAACATGGCAGAACCCAGTAGTTAATTGTATCTGCAGAACTTGCAGTAGAGCTTGTGGCAACAACTCAGCCCTGGAGGATGGATAAAAATGACTGTAACAGTAGTAGACATTTGGGTGCAGTTAAGTACAGACAATGTTGTAGTCAAATGGCTATCTATAAGATATATGTCGCTTTTGACACTTACAGAGCCTTGAAAAGTGAACCACCACCATTAGTTGTAACTCCCTGGCAACAAAACCTCTAATAATTCTGACTAATTGTCATGGAAAGTTACCCTGATTGCAAATTTGACAGTTATAAAAATCCAATTTTGGAATTCCAAACAGGCCAGGAACATAATTAGGCTCTACATTTTAACACCCTCTTGATCAATGGTGGGGTAATGGAGACCCTTCCAAGAGCTTTGTTTTGAAATGAATGGCGCCATATTGATGAAACAACTTGGACACAAACCAGAAATTAAATTGAAAGTTTAAACAATGCAGCTGTATTTTATCATCCTGTATTGTCAAGCTTTAACGAAAATAGCTCCTAAACAGAGCCACATGTTTTGCCTGTTGCCCAAAAACTGAAGGTGAATTTTAAAACCCTTTCCTAAACTGTAGGATGCCAAGATTTTTCAGCTAGAAGTTATTATTAGGACACAACAGTATTTCATATAAGTCTTGACAACGGTTTTATATGGTTTCTGTAAAAGCAACTTCATTTTTTAAATCAGAGATGGCTTAAATGAGTGACGCTTCAAAAAAATGGAACCTCTGTTGTGTATTTCTTCTTGTTCCATATACATAAGGTACCAGCAAAAATAAAATCTCATTATAATCAGTGGAAGAATCAATACAGGGAGTACAAACAGGATTGCCCCCTCATCCTATGTATCATTAATGAACATTGTCAGCTGCCTTCTAATCTCAGGAGCTGGAGACAGATCAAATGGGGGTATATCAGGTGTTTCAGGGTCACTGAGAAAACTGTAGTCAACTCTTACTTTGAGAGTTACCTCTTGCCTTTAAGGATTAAGATACGATGAAAAAAACACTTGTTAGTTACAACACTCTGAAAAACAGATCTTTGATAATTCTAGCAATTGGTCAAGATACAGAAGACAAAATGTATAACAAGACTTAGTCTTTTAATATCCAAGGATGGATTTGCACAGCTGGAAAATTAGGAAAAAAGCTCTGATTTTTGGCTTGTAATCTGTTCAAATAGCCTAGAGGATTTTAGGGGGTGCAACTCATACAAATTAAATGGGATTCTACTACCACATTTATTTGCTGGAGTGTAGTATTTAAGATTGTAAGATTCAATTCCACATTGAGCAAAAATTTGCTGAAAACCAAACAGCATGTTAAATTCTATCAGCCTTTCCCATAAAAGTTTAAGTGTTCAATCTCAGTTTTGAATACCCATAATCCCAGAACCGGGACAGAAAAAAAGCTGCAGGATTGTAACCTTCCAGCTGAATATGTTCAATGGCTCAACCCTCACATATGCTACAAGAACGAGGTATTTTAATTGGATCAGGAAGCTTGCAGAGGGGTACATGCAACTTTCATCTCAGTCCACCGGAGGAAGGAAGGGAGATGAGACATAAAGAGATAAAAAAGCTGAGAACAAAGAGGTCTGCGCAGTGCCTCCCAGCCTCTCTCATGCTGGATAAACATGTCTGTCAGATCCTGAGGTCAGGCTTCAACCTCCGACAATGACAGTCTGTAAGTCTGAGTATCTTTTATCTTCCTGTGCAACACAGCCTTTCCAATAGCACAAGAAACAACTTAATTGGATAGCTTCCATGGAGTTTCACCCATCACCCGTTTCACTCACATGCTCCCACATACAAACCACTCCAGCTATATGAGTTCTGTGAGCTGGACACCATATGCCCACTGGTATCACAGCAGTGAAAACACAGCACGCTAGGAAGGGCTATGGGCAGGCTGCTATCCTGAGATAACATGCAGGTAATCCCATCAGCAGTACATTGTGCCCACATCAGCAGACTAGGCTACATGCACTGCTGTGCTGGCAGGCAGAACTACACCAGTACCAGATTTAAAAGCAGTTGTGGGATGGTGCTAACACACAAACATAGCAGCCATCTCAAGCTCACTCAGCATCGCTAACAGAGTGCTGCACCATGCAGTGATGGTGGAAACACACCGTAGTCCAAGCCAGGCATGCAAATCAGGCAGGGATGCTCAACCCTCTGGAGATATCCCTGTTTCTTTTCCTACTCCATCTCCCTCTCCTCCAAGGGGGAGCCTAGATGGCTGGTGTAAATGAGCTATAGATGCACAGGCAGACAGATGAACTTCAATGAAATGAATACCTTTCTTCATGTTTTAGATCACTGTGCATGTGGTAAATCTTTTCCTTGCATATATTAGGGATATTATGGAGGCTGACAGACTCACTATAGTAACAGAGTTCATATATGCTCATTGGGCAGACCATGAAAAATGCTACTTTTCCTCATTTTTTTACCCAATATATTACTGCATTGCAAATTCTCGTGTTCATTAAATGCTACCTAAATGTTGGTACGAGAAGGTTTTTAATGAGGCTACTACTCCCATTCATCTGCTACTGTTCAATATCTCACAAGAATTTTATCTCAGCAGACTAACAAGACTGTAAAAGAAACAAGATAAATACCAGCCAAGTAACTTAGATGTTACAGCCCAGTACGTGAATATGGATTTCAAAAGGGCACCATAGTTTACAGCCTAGGGCTTTGCTAAAGCGGCTAAAAGAATGGCTCAGAAGAGGAAGCACCTACCTGTACTGGTCTGTGCTGTGGCAAGTTTACTCTACGATCCTTTCATAGCTAATGAACATCCAACAATGCTTGATAAAAACAGTGTCTGCTACTGATCAAGTACTGGTTGCTTTGTATCACACTTGAATCTAACAGGAAGAAATGTCCAAGAAGATGTATTGTCTAAGTTCAATGTTTTATCAAAACCAGATGAGCACACATAGCCCGAGGTTCTGGTGAAAAGCCAAAACATACAAGCAGGAAACTGCAGGCGGGTAAAATGTGACACTTGAATAAGAAAGGGGGTAGTTACCTTTGTGCCAAAAGCAAAGGCATTGTTGCCATGATGGTACAGTGTATCTGGAACACCTCTGCCTCCTGAAACAGAACACTGTGGTTGCTACAAAGCCTCTTCATGCCAGGCTCTGCTGCATGGAAAGCCTAGCTCAGACCACCTCTGGATGATGTACTCCAGTGCCTTTTCTTTTACACATTCATTTACACAGATGATTATACATGTGCACATACCCTTGTGTCTGTGCCGAGGGAAAACTGCTTCCATCGCAGCTATTTTTACTCTCTTTGGGCTACTACTAAGAAGCTTTCTGAATGATTTCTTTCATGCTATGGCCTTAGGCTTCAGTGAAGAACCTTGTCCAGTGTTCTCCTCAAAGACATGCCCTTATTGCAGAGAATACACAAAACAGAACAGCTAGTGGTTTAGCCCTGATTTTCCGATGACCACCCATATCCCTCCACCTATCCCCAGCTCCACTTGCTCAGCTGCCCTGTTTCAGTCTAAGTCTCTTTGGTTTTCACCAAAGCCAACTTTGGAGTCACCGAGACACAGAGAGATGGAGCTGTGTTTAAGCTGGAATGGATGTGTCTTTTCTGATGCAAAGCCCTAGCTTCTTCTACAATTTCATTAGCTCCCAGATGCTAAGGAAACAAGAGTTCAGTGGTGCTTACTGAACCCACGTTTAACTCCCAGGACAGCCAACTGCAAGTACCAGTTGGCTTGTGGACTTCGCATACCTGCCACTTGTACTTACGCAAAAAGAGTCTAAACCATCTGTGACAAGAACATAAGGGGAATATAAGTCACTAAAGCATCATCAAGCTATGCTAGCACATTTTTTATGTGCTAAATCATTGTTTTCAATTAACTTCTAGCAAAAAACCATATATTGAGTGAGTTTGTCACATTCCTGGTAAGGCACAATCCACTGCTGCCCATTGAAAAAAAGCTGCAGGGCAACAGGAAATGTCTGCAAATGCCCACAAATTCCTCACTCCTCAACCCCCAACACCCCAACAGTATCTGTCTAGCCCTGTAAAATCTAGCTACATTTTGCAGCATGAAAATTAGTAGCAGAAGAGGCATGCTAGCCCCTGGTCATTTTAAGTTGTCTGTCCAGTCAAGGTTAGAGAGTCTCATGGAAAAGGCACTGCCCCATCCACTGCCATATGGCCACAGTTCCCTTGATAACACCCCCCTCCCTCCCCATTGCTGAAAAGTAACATAGCTGTTGGAAAGAACTGGAAAATAGTTTTTAATGTTCATTAAAATATTTCAAAAAGTCACTTTGATTTAAAAACCCACCTTAATAAAGTCATATTTATAGTTTCTTTCCACAGTCTTCATCCATTTATACAGCTGCAGTTCCTCTAAAAGACAGTTCAAAGAAATACAGCTCCAGGCACCCAGTCAGAGCCTAAAAATTCACTGCTGAGTTGCCCAAGTTTTTACTAATAAAATTTGTCTTCAGTGATATAAATTGAAAAGTCAAAACAGAAACTTGCTCACAATCTACTGCAGTGGGTTTTTCAATCTGTGGCTTGACTCCATGCAAAAAGGTGTTCCACATGACCCCTAATTGCTGGGGGGAGATAAGGAAAGAAACATGGTAAGTAGGTGTTGAAACTTCTTAGAAATCTGACCATACCCTGGGGTATTTTCATCTACTCAGAGAAACAGGCACTCCATTTCTGATTTGGAGATCAGAGTAGCCACTTGATGACTTCTAGGAGAACAGGTCAACTTGCAGCCATCTCCTTTCATGGCCTCTTACAAAAGGCCATTCTCCAAGTTAAAGCTTTCACACAAGCCCTCTTTTTCCAGTGAAAAGAGATTTCACTTCCCCCTCATTGAGGTACAAGATATCCCAAGGACAGGCAGGCAACTGCAAGAGCACAACATACCAAGAGCCACTCTCATGATACTGCTCCCGAGAGTAGCAGTGAGATTCAAGGTAGCTACATGTGAAAAAGCACAAATAAATTTCCTGCTAGTGCTTGAGTTACAGCCTTCCTGCTCACCCGGTAAGCTACAGGACAGAATGCAAGACTAGAAATAGTAGATAAAGTTAGAATTGCTGAACTAATCTAATAACCAAAAGCAATAAGAGTTTTATGCTTTGCACTTAATATTATGCAACATTAAAATTAGGATAGCATCAAAAGGTGCACAGAAAACTTAGAAGAAGATATTTGTTTTCCTACATTGCTACCCTCGAGCTATAGCAGGCTCAAAGGCTTTACAAGCTGGTTTCATCATGAAAAAGAAATACATTGCACAGAACCTGGGGAAGAAATCAGGCAGTGTACAACCTCCTATTAAGAAAGCTCTCCAAAACCCAGCGCTGCAGTCAAACAAGCAAGTCCTCTCCAGTCCCAGCCAGAACAGGGCAATCAAAATCTGGAACAGCAACACCAATTCTGCTCACATCACACATCCCTCGTTCCACATTGCAGCCCGCTTTTCCAGTCTTTTGGGACAGCAGCTCTGATGCAGTCAGTGAGGTGGCACACAGCACCAGGGGCAAGCACATTTGGCAGAAGGCTTACCCAATGGAGCGTGGTAAAAATAAGCAGACCTCGAGTTAGATACTCAGCTGATCTCAGAAAACACCAGTTGGGTCGCCCTGCTACAGACGGAAGAAATAAGGCTGGGAGAGGAAAGTTTTCAACTCTTAGTAACTGTTCCTTACATAAGACACATTTTGCCAAATCTATCAATGCAGCACTTCTTCAAGGTCTCCGTTATTCCCATGCAAAAAGGGGAATGTTTCGGGCTGCAGAAGCTGCCATCTGGCAGGTCCTGCTGTATCTGTGAGTTTGTTCAACACTTACACAGGGCCCTACTCTGAGTGGTCTCTCGGTGCTCCTGAAGCATTGCTGTTAAATAACAGAGCACTGTTTACCTTGTGAAGTCAATTAGTACACAAGCAACATTGGGTTTAAGTTTGCTATTTTTTTTTTAATTTTAAAACACAAAAGCTTATTGAAGGGCCAACAGGTAACAAACAGGACAAGAGTCAAGCATGTTATCAGTGAATGCGGACAACCAAATAATTTTGAGCTCGCAACGCAACATGTTGACCAAGTAACGCTAGAACCAGACTGATCAGCAAATGCCTGTAACACCAGCAAGGCTAATGAGAACAGCAGGACAGGGGATATCTTTAACGGCCAGACTCTACATCCTAAAATTCTTTAATTTCAGTTACTATGAGATTCCAGTGCTTCTCTGATAACATCTAGAAGGCAAACATTACCACAGCACAATCTCCAAGGAAGCAAATTTCAAAATTGAAATGACCTTTGAAATATTTGCCTACATCACTTTTGCCAAGAAACTTGGGGCAGTTTCATCTTTCATCATTGCTGATTCTCAACTTTTGGCAAATAGCACACGTGTTAGGTTGTTATTATTAGTAGCAGTATTTTAAATTAGTGCCCAAGAATCTATTTGTCCTTTGGTATTGAAGGAATTTGAAAGGAAAAAAAATATTTAAAAAAAGCACCAAACAAAAAATACCCCCCACTCGGAAATGAGACTTAGCTAGCTAGCGTGCCTGGATTCAATCTATAGCTCCTCAGAAATCACAAGCCAGTGGAAGATTAACTCAAAATCATGGGATGGGAATGCATATGGAATTCTCATTCTGCTTACAGGAGGGTAAATTACATTTTTTTAATCTCTGAAGCTCGGCTGATGTTTCAGTTAGTCAGTGGCTGAAATATCTGCCCAGCCACCTCCTGTTTACATTTGGACAGGAGAGATTGCTCCATTTACATCTGCCTTTGCATAAGACAATGTGTCCTCCACTCTGGCTCACTCACAGCGTAGGTAGGAGAATCCTCTACCTCAATACTAATACTGTCCATACTTTTCAGAAGCGAAGGCACCCTTCCCCGCTACATTCCCTGAACAAAAAGTATTACTGACAGGGTTACAGTTCCCCGGGGACACAGACAATTGCTTTCTTATTTCACACCCCTTGGATGCATGCATCTAACACCAGATGTCCATGGAATATTTCATTCTATAGAGGGCTACCAATTTCCCTCATCATTTTTCAATTAGCAAGCGATTATGTTTAGCATTGGCCAGAACATGGGGTGTTCTGAGCACACTGTGAAAAATTTCAGCAGGAAAGTTGTACTACAAAGTCACACCTCATATGAGAACATTGACATGAACTTTAAAAACAATTATTATTCAGAACATTTTTAATGACGACCTTCCCCCATATAAACCAAGACAACATCAGATTCGGACAAACCACAAAATGCTGCCCAAGCTATCACCGCTTTGCTAGCAAAATATAACGTACCCCTCCCCCAGATAACTTGGCCTTGCCTATACTAGTCCAGCTGTTTTATTTTGTGAATTGGAGTCTAAATGCAAAGGCAAAAGAACCACATGAATTTAGATTCACCGATGCACAAAGGGATTTTCTCTAATAATCCCATTCATCATTACAGAAGCTAGATGTGTGAACGATGATCCCCTAATATCCTCCGGGGAGAGCTAAGAGTCTCAAATTCAACAGGCCATTCAGAGGGTTGCATCTGTGGGTCTTAGAAATATGATTAAGTGCCTTAACTAGAGGAAACTGCTTTTCCTTTCTTCCCTTTTAATGAGCAGCTCAGACTTCAGAATACAAGAAAGAGACAAAAGCGCCTGAAAACAGTCAACAACGCATCAAAGGAGTCTGGAAACTTCATCTTGAGTTTCTTCAAGCTACTTGCAACCTATATGGCTAGCAGCAGATTTTACATCCTCTCTCTCATATCTTAACCTGAAAGGCTAAGAGAAAAAAGGTCACGCTTACGTTACCGAACTAAGGATCTCCTGGCCCAGACAAAACCACACAAAAGGCCAGCAAATATTTTGACATGTCCAAGGTGGAACCATATCAATTTACACCAAGGCAGGATCCACCCCCTTGTACCATCAGCTCAACAGACAAGTCTCCCATTGTCAGCGTATAAATATAAAGCTTTATATTAACTGCATTAGTGATGTCATGGCTAGTAACTCTTCCCTCCTGACTTTCAGTTATTTCCCCATGTTTTTCACAGGTCGTAAATTACAAGTTCTGCTAACCAGCAGTAGTAACTGTACCGATTTTTTTTCCCTTTTCTTTCCCGTTCTCACTTTATTCTCTTCCCATAACAAGTTTTAGTTATATGAAAAAAATTATATTGATTCTGACTATATGCAAAGTGTCCATCAATCAAATCTCTGCAAAGTTTAAAAACTGTAAGCTGACAGTAGCCTACAGCACTGCTCGCTTTGGGACACTCCTGCATTTTGCAGTTTCTGTATCACAGCTTTGCCCACAGCCTTCTGAGACATTCAAGACCGACAAGTTACAGTGCAAAGATCATAGCAAAAAGCACTCTGGTGAGGGCTCTGATAAAAAGAATGTGAAAGATCAAGCAGAAAACCTGTTTTCAAATGGTTTTAGCTGGTGTTGAAGGACAAATCTCAGGAAGCACCATCAAGTCTAGAAGAGAGGCAACCAACAGCTCAACTTCTCAAAAAAGTCCCCAGTTATGCCACTCTGACTTAGTTCTCAGTAAAACATCCAGATCAAAGGAGCAAGTTGCTTGAATTTCTCTCTTTCATGGCTTACGTTAATTAAGTACCACTTAATGCAATATGATGTTTTCACCATTGTATTCTAACGAAAGTCAAGCAACACTGAAATACTGTTCTCATGGCAAAGTTACTTGGCTATATTACACATCCTACAGATGTCATCATACAGATTTAACATATGGGTCATTCTAACTGTGTAAATAGGGACTAACTTCATCGAAGCCAGCAGAATTATGCTGCCATTTAGTCAGTGTGAGATGAGAAATGGGGCTGCTGCCTTCATACCTCAGCTATCTGACTGGAACATTGGACTATGTAATGGAAGAGGCTCTTTTTAAGAAGAGAAGAGGCGAGAAGGAAAAGCAATGTAATAGCATGCAGAAGAGTTTGCATTTCTTGACTTTGAAGTCATAGCCTGCTTGCTTGAGCCACAGAAGTTACTTCAGAAACATTGCGACTGACATACTGGAGTTGGAGAGTGTTTTTCTCTTACACTTTGTCCTTATGAAGGTGAAAAGGAATCAGAGCAATGGTGTGGCCTCTGCCAGCCCCACCAAAAACTGCCATCGATGCCGTATGCCTTTCCTATGCTTTACTCCTTTTGCTAGCTAAAGAGTCTACAGCACATAGCATAATTCCTGTTACAGGAAGGAGAAGTTAATGCTGAATCTGGAGAAGCCAGGGAGGTATCAAGAGATTTCCAACAGCTGACGGCTGCTCCGGAGAAAAAGCCAGCTGCTCCTTTCCATGCAGTGACCTGTTAAAGTTGGAACAGCAAATTTCCAAACCAGTTTGTAGCCATGCCTGGAACAATCAAGTGTAAATAAATTAAATTCTTATCTCGGAAAAGCTTATGAGTGTCTCACTCCGTATGCAAGCTTTTCAGGAAATGGGGGAGGGGGAGAAAACCTTCCAAAAATTCTGCACTAAAATAATTTATACTTTTTGCAGTCAGAGAAAGAGAAAGGGAAAAAAATGAATAAAAGAATAGCAACCTTTTGTCGGACAGAACAAGCAATACTGTCTAGAGGTGAGCAGGAAAACTTCTTTAGATTGTGGCGCTCCCCCTTCATTAAAGGTAGCAGGAATTCAACTGCATACATGTACAGCTATGCCTGGCATAGGCTTTCTGTTTGAACACAACCAGCGATTCCCCTACATAAAAATCCACCAAAGAGTAACTAGTTCTGCTAGTAACAGTGCACAGCCTGCCTATATGGTCTCAAAACGATACATGCACAAAGTAATGCCAGCTCCAACCCCAAAAGATTATATTCCCACCAGCCAAGTGCACTTGCTCCATAGCACAGGGGGAATTTTTTAAACTGCAGTTGTTTCCCCTGTCCTTTGAAAGGATGCAACTTTCAAACAAGCGTTAATGCCTGGACCATCTTTCAAATGGTTTCACATTTTACCGACCAGTAGCCATGGCTCCAATGCTTGCTGCAAGGGTTACGGAAAGGGAACATTAAAGGCGGCTTGCAGCAACATTAGGCAGCTACGCTCATTAGGCAAACATCTCAAAGCAACAAACACCTGAACGAAAATTTTAAGGGCTACTGAAAATTGCTTATAATATGACTATTGGAAAGCTATCTTCTTGCAGACCAGAGCAAAACCAAAGTTAAGCTTGCTGCTTTTACCTGGGGATGAACCATACCACATGAAAACGGAGTGCAGGATATATAGCCAAAGAGCAGTTATGACATGAAACAAATGTCTCCTGAATTCAGTCATTTCCCACAGGGAGTAAAAGTTAATCACATAACCTAAAGACCAGGCAACTGCATTTAAAAGTAATGATGCAAACCATTCTTGAAAAATAAAAACTAGATCTTTGCCTGTCCTTAGATTTTGACATTAAGACCATTATTTCAGTTTGACCTCTATGTCACCTACGATAGAAAAGAAAAATCCTCACTATCATAAAACAATACTGCTACAGACACTTGTGTTACATTTATCTTACAGTTTTGTGAAAATATTTCTCCCAAGAACACTGCTAAATATCTAGTGCTTGCTTAACTAACCAGAGGTTCTCAGCAAAAAGACTGACCAAAACTTGCAATTCAAAATTCTTAATTCCAGACCAAGTTTTCTGATTAAGAGACTTTGGAGGGGGGGGGGAGGAGGCAATTCAGTAACTTTTTAATTTAGACTAAATGTCAGCTCTCTCCCTTAAAAACGTCAAAGGCAAATGTTCAAACATCCTCCCTAATGCTAATTTTATTAATACTGTCAGCAATTCTCAGTATCTCAATCTAAGACAGTGAGTCAGGCAGCAAATCAATCCAATTGCCAAATCTCCAGAGGGAAAGAAACAACAGAGGAAACAGGCCAAAGAGATTGCCGATAACAGATATTTAGTCTTTATGTGGGACAAATACTTTGCTACTTCCTCACACTCCTTTTGCTCTGTTACACTGGGGGCACCCAGTTAGTTGTGGCTTAAACGCCTAAATATAGCCATTTAGCTTACACTGCCTAAAATTTTTATATGGGAAGAATTCCTGCCTCCCGATCCCTGAGCGGATTTACAGCTGACTCACAGGACGTCTCACCAAGTTTGGGGTCTGTGACTTTCCTGGGTGGAACAAGCGATACTGTATGGTGAGCAAACCTGAGAGCTGGGCCAAGTACCGCCGTGCTTCTGGAGCGTTTTTTCCTGCTGCAGCCCATTGAACACAAGCACACCTCTATGCACGCACCTGCAGGTCCCCGTTATAGTGAAGAGCCATTCCACACACACCAAAATTCAACAATTCCTTGACAGAGTGACACTGAGGAAGATTACAGCTGAGACCACAGGATTCACTTGTTGAACAAACTACTGAAATAATTTGGCTATGAAAACTGGGTTTCCCACTTTGCTCCTGTTGGTGGAAAAGAAACAGGCGATGGGGTTTATGTTCTGGACAGAGAGAACATGCCCAGCACCCAGGGGCCTATAGAGCCGCTCCTGACAGTTTTGATTTTACCAGCTTGGCAGGACATGACGGCATATACTGACATCCTATTCCCCCCAGACAGACGTGTTTCCTCTGAAGCACTGCTATCTGCCAGACGTCAGTGCCTGCCTAATTGCACATGTAGGATTTACCTGCCCTAATTTAGGCACCTGAAAGTTAGAAATTTAAGTCCCAGTTAGTCACCCTGACCTCTCTTCACGCCTAAAGGCAAAGAGCAGGTGCCTCAGGTGACTCTGTGACAGACCGCCAAGCTAGTTCATACAGTCTGGAGGAACCTATTTTCCTGCATTGACTGTGCGGGGAGGGCAGCGTAACTCCAGCTTTCGGATTTCCACCCAAGGAGCTCACAGCCATACACGATATACGTTAACCTTTGCTTTTTATGTTCCTTGCTACCAACTTTTTATTCATGCCTCCAGCATATAAAAGATTTTCAACTCTTAAAAAGAACAGGCAGCTACAGTTTCCAACGCAGCATTAATGAAAAATGCAGTCCGGAAGGGTTTGAGACCTGCTGGGCACCAAACGGCTAATAAACATAGTTGCATTTTCTTGCCAGCATTATTTTTCCTGCTTGGTTATGTTTAGTTAAGGGACTAACGAGAAGCTTCTCCACATGGCTGCACGTGGAGGTTTTATTTCCTTTTCATGTGGAAATGGGGCTGGTGTTTGATTTGCACTGACCCTTCTTCCCACACAATGCCAGATCTCTATCGCCTTGGCTGAGGGCCACACATTGCGGTTTGAAATGTGGTCCCTCAGGTAATTATCTGAGGAACATTTACATGGAAATCGATGGTACAACCTCACAGCTGTCAGCCTGGGCTCCGAGTTTGGCTGAGCCAGAAAGGGATTCAAAGAGAAAAGTCAGCTTCTAAATATAAATTAAGGGTTGGGTTTTTTTTTTTTTCTTCTTCCTTACAGATTTTTAAGAGGCAAAAGTGAGGGAAAGGTGAAAAGGGGTTCTTCTTGGTGGGACAAACCTTAGATCCCTCAAGATGTCTGAAAATTTTGATCAAATTACTTGGTGCCTTCAGCTGTTATCATGCAGGACTGGGCAGTCTTTCAAAGGGAAATTGCACAGAGACTAAAGCATACGCTCGTTGGCACGAAAGATCAAGTCATCTGTTAAAAGTATTTGGACTTCTTTGAGAAAAAGTTAAAATGTTTTACACCAGTTATTGTGTTAAAGTGCTACAGTAAAAAGAATCCAGTAAACCCAAACACAAAGTGCAAAATTAATAGGTAGGATATCCGCTGATTCACGACGTTATTTCTTAGCTGGGCCTCCAGTACGTATAACCCCGGGGCTTTCTCTTGCCATACTTGGGTTGACTTCAACCAGTGTCCTCAAGATCCTTTTTCCAGTTTCCCAGGTTCTTTTATATTTTCCTTCGGGGGGGGGAGGGGGGGGGGGGGGGAGGGAAATCCACATTGGTACAGACTCCCCCAGCTGGGAGGCTGAGTTTCTGGGGATGATTAAGCTAGTGCTGCAAGTTAAAAAATGAAAAGGTTTCCCTATTTCCAGAGAGGTTTTACGATGTGGCACTCACAAGCATCTCATCCAAATGACAAAATCTTGTTAATTATTCACTTACTGAGGCAATTTCTAAGTTTCTGATTACCTGAGCCACATTATCTTGAGAGCCCTTAGAGAGTCTTCTGGTGAGACACTGGTGAATGTGGTCAAGAAGTTTTGGAGGACAGTGTGAGATCAGGAGTCTGGGCAGAGGGGAAGTAGGATGCTTATCTTTAAAGGGGGAAAACAGAAGCCAGCCACTTTTATACCAATACCCAGGAAGATGCAGCAGTAAATAATCACCTGGAAGATAACAATCAAATCACTTAACAGCCAACATATACCTGTCGAGAACAAATCATGTCAAACTAATCTAATTTCCTTCTCTGATGCAATACCATGCCCCTTGAGGACAGAGTCAAAATAATAGTTTGCACGTATCTTGATTTTGGTATGGCTTTAGTCCTAGTTTGTTGTGACATTTTCATAAGGCAACTAGGGATGCAGAGTCTGCACGAGTCTGGTACAGGGGACACTGGGAAACTGATCCCAGAATCATGCAGCAGCTACCAAAGTTGCCCTGTCAAAGGGTGTACTGAACGAGGCTCCATAGGGCTCCACCTCAATTCAGGTTCTGCTCTGTGTTTTAGGAACAGTGAAAATGAAGAACAAACTCTAATACAAAGTGGAAAACTTACACAAATAGAATAATTAATAACACAGCAATGAGCAAACATCAATGTTTGCATTGAACAAAACAATATGGTAAGAAAGAATCCATAGCATAATCTGAGGGACAAATGCAGACTTTGAAATTGGAGAAGTTGCCCGAATAAAGAGAATGACTTTCAAAATGAGCAAGAATCACAAGTTAGACCAATTGCATCTTCACAGGTGAAGAGTGCCTGGATAAGCGTTGGTTCTGAAGAAAAGATCCTTACCTTATAGAGGATGACGAGTTAAACTTTAGACGCTGAAACCACACTATGGTGACCAAGGTGAGCCCCACACAGAGCTGGATGATGGGCACACAGACAACAGAAACAAGGGCTGTGTTGTCCTCAGCTACACACAGCTTCAGATATTTCATTCCATGTAAAATCAATCCCCTTTAGTTTTGTGTGAACCAGAAAATAATTCAATTTAGCGTCTGTCTAGAGAGATGCCACTGCAGCAACAGCAAACACGGTAACGGCAAGTTGTCTGATCACAGCCCAGGGACCCCAGCAGTGTTGCGTACCTTACTCTGAAACCTACTGATATATTTGTCCCTTAGACCTCCAGCAACCCTATTCTTGCCTGTTGTCTACATGGACTCTCAAATACTTACTGCCTTCTGCTAGTGAACCGGGAATGCAAAATTGGTTTTGGAGCAGAACGGGGAGTGCTAGATGCCGCAGGTTGATGTCTCCACTTACTCATTGCCGCAGGCTGGAGAAGCATGGGCAGCCGTCTCATCAGCCCGCACATCCCAAAGGAAGCCCCATCAATGCAGAGCTTCCCGACAGCTCCTGGCCTCTCCCTGGAATGTGTTTAATTTAAAAGAGAAAAAGAGGGAAAGAGGTGGGAGCAGGGGGAGAAGAAAGAAAGAAAGATTCCAGGCCTAAGATTTATGGAGAGCCAGGTCAGTGGGAAGAGGGAATTAATAACTAAGGGTTATGGGGTTTTGTGTGCGGATGATGATAACTGGGCTTCACTTGGAAATTCACAAGATATAACTGGTAATGGGGGATGAACACGAATCAACCAAACCCATCTGTGTGGCTGGATCCAAACCTGATGCTCACTGGTACACCAGTGCATATGTGTTTCTTTTTGCAGAAAGAAATGAGTTTGAGGTTCTTTGGGGGTTGGGGGGTGTAATTTGCTTCTTAGGATATTTTCCAACAGCAGATCTGGGAAGAGGCAGAGACTATCCCTAATTCTAAATGAATTATTAGTTGTTCAATTGATCAAAACTGAAAAGAGAACAAGGGCTTCAAATAATGTAATTATATGCACTATTAGCAACAGAGACAAACAAACAATTCATATCACCTTTATATCCACATTCTCAAATCGCCATCTCAAACAGGAACAAGAGGAGCCAGGATGAAACCTCCACCTCCTGTTATTACAGTAGATTGGGCTAAATAAATGCAGCGCTAAAATGAAGTGTTACTATCGCTTATAGACTGATGCCTCCCATCGATGCAGCTCCCCAGCCCTGACCAGAACTGGTCCATCACCTGCAATATCAGAGCTCTCCATTTCAGATTTCACAATCTGCAGGCATTTGCTTCTGTTTGGAAACTGCTGTCATCAGCCACTCATTTCCACTAAAAAGCTAACACCTTCCTGTGACCTGAAATGCTAGGGGATAACAAGTTTAGCGGTTGTAACCAATCTTAATCCCACATTGTGGCCAATGAGTCTCTGGGCCAGGCTGAAGCCTACACCGCAGCTCAGAGGGTGAACTCTCAGATCTCTATAAATTACTCATGAAGAATGCAAAGGATTTACAGTCACTGATTGACTATAAATCAATTAGATGATCTAATTTCTGCCACAAACACGGAGTGCCATAAAGTTACAAATGAAAAGGTGCAGGAATGCCTTCTCATTTTTAGAGAAAACTGAAGAAATGGATAAATCAGCCCTTTCAGAGTTTCTGCCCTGCATGAACAGATCAGACGGGGCAACGGCTTCACACTTCATAGCACAAACACTTGTAGCTTTTTTTTTTTAACTAACTAAAACCTCCACTGAAATACAGGAACGCATTCAATGATTTTGCAAGTAACAGAGAAAGTCTGGAGGAAGCAAAACTTTCCCTTGGTTGAAGAGGAACAAGTTAGAGAACAATTAAGTAAGCTGGATACCCACAAGTCCACGGGGCCTGATGGGATGCACCCGCAAGTGCTGAGGGAGCTGGAGGAAGTCATTGCTGGGCCGCTCTCCATCATATTTGAAAGGTCCTGGAGAACAGGGGAGGTGCCTGAGGACTGCAGGAAAGCCAATGTCACTCCAGTCTTCAAAAAGGGCAAGAAGGATGACCCGGAAAACTACAGGCCAGTCAGCCTCACCTCCATCCCTGGAGAGATGATGGAACAGCTTGTTCTGGGCATCATCTCCAAGCATCTGGAGGAAAAGAAGGTTATCAGAAGTAGTCAACATGGATTCACCAAGGGGAAGTCATGTCTGGCTAATCTGATAGCCTTCTATGAAGGCGTGACTGGATGGGTGGATGAGGGGAGGGCACTGGATGTTGTCTACCTGGACTTCAGCAAGGCTTTCGACACTGTCTCCCACATCATCCTCGCAGGCAAGCTTAGGAAGTGTGGGTTGGATGAATGGACAGTGGGGTGGATTGAACAGTGGCTGAACGATAGAGCTCAGAGGGTTGTGGTTAGTGGTGCGGAGTCCAGTTGGAGGCCAGTAACAAGTGGTGTCCCTCAGGGGTCAGTACTGGGTCCAGTCCTGTTCATCATATTCATCAATGACCTGGATGAAGGGATAGAGTGTACCGTCAGCAAGTTTGCTGATGACACAAAACCGGGAGGGGTGGCTGACACGCTGGAAGGCTGTGCCGCCATACAGCGTGACATTGACAGGCTGGAGAGTTGGGCAGAGAAAAACCTGATGAAGTTCAACAAAGGCAAGCGTAGGGTACTGCATCTGGGGAGGAATAACCCCATGCATCAGTACAGGTTGGGGGCTGACCTCCTGGAGAGCAGCTCTGTGGAAAGGGACCTGGGAGTCCTGGTGGACAACAGGGTGACCATGAGCCAGCAATGTGCCCTGGTGGCCAAGAAGGCCAATGGCATCCTGGGGTGCACCCAGCAGAGTGTGGCCAGCAGGTTGAGGGAGGTCATCCTCCCTCTCTACTCTGCCCTGGGGAGGCCGCAGCTGGAGTATTGTGTCCAGTTCTGGGCTCCCCGGTTCAAGAAGGACAGGGAACTGCTGGAGAGGGTCCAGCAGAGGGCTACAAAGATGATGAGGGGATTGGAGCATCTTTCTTATAAGGAAAGGCTCAGGGACTTGGGGCTTTTTAGTCTAGAAAAAAGAAGACTGAGGGGGGATCTTATCAATACTTATAAATACTTAAGGGGAGGGTGCCAGGTAGATGGGAACAGTCTTTTTTCAGTGGTGCCCAGTGCTAGGACAAGAGGTAACGGGCACAAACTGGAGCACAGGAAGTTCCATCTTAACATGAGGAGGAGCTTCTTTACTTTGAGGGTGGCAGAGCACTGGCACAGGCTGCCCAGAGAGGTTGTGGAGTCTCCCACACTGGAGACATTCAAAACCCGCCTGGACGCCGTCCTGTGCAACTGCTGTAGGTGTCCCTGCTGTGGCAGGGGGGTTGGACTTAGATGATCTCCAGAGGTCCCTTCCAACCCTGACGATACTGTGATACTGTGTGATTTTGAAACCAGTTCACCAAGTGTCACCCACCCTGAAGAATGTTCCATCTACCAGGACAGACCCGACACCAAGAAGGCATTTATTTTTCTCCTCCTCTTTCTTTTCTTCTTTCTGGAGATAAGCATTACAGGCTGAGCTGGCCACGGGAAGGAGAGACATTCAGACTCTTTAATCAGTGAAACATCAGACCTTTTTTTAAACTCCGTTATGGAGGAGTCTTGTGTTTGAGCGTGACGACGACTGTGTATTCTTGCTGAACCTGGGAACTCCCAGGTGGCCTGTGCCTTTCATTAGAGTCTCAGTGCTCTTTGACTCAGAGCTAAAAGCTCACATTACTTGAAGATGACCTCTTCAAGCAGAAGTATCATCTGCTGCGCTAGTTAGCAGCTGTCAGGCACCCCGCTCACAAAGCTGACATTTCATATTCCACTGCAGTTTTTATTAATGATATCCCATGAAAGATACAACAGCATCCTGTATCTCAGAGTCAAACACTGGAAAACCCACACTAAGAGGCAGTCCAGCACAAATGTTAGGTACGATAAAGACAAAAGATCCTCCTAGACTTTTTTCTTTTCTTCTGATAAAGAGAAACTTGATTAGAAAGAAATAAAAGAAAGGCAGTATGGTTTTATGGCTTGGTCTATTGGAAGCCAGAAAGGAACCAGATTAAGAACAAATTGCTTAATTTATTATGCATGTTTCTATGAATCTTGCAGCCCTAGTATCTGAACAACCTATAAATAACATCCTCCCAATTCCCTGTGAAACAGAAACGTGTAATCTCCATTTTATATACAGGGAAACAAAATGCCTTGACCAAGATCACAGAGTCAGTAGCAGAAAACTGCTCTTTCGTACACCGTGTATGGATGTTGCACTGTAACACCATGCCAAGGATGTGGCACTTGACCAAGTTTTTCACAGATTCAAAAAGGGTTGGACCGAGTCACAGAAAAATACATTGAGGGCTACAAAATGGAAAGAAATCAACTTACAGCTAAGGACATGCCTGAGACATAGCTTGCTGGATGCAGGCTGGCAGAGTAGTCAGAAGTATTACTACACACTTGCCTTTTTACTCACACTTTTCCATAGGCATCAGCTCCCGGCCACTGTCAGAGACAAGAACTGGGGCTAGATGGATATTTGATCTGATCCAATGTGACCAATACGATCCCTGTGTCTTCATTCCCCATCTGCTATCCTTAGCTTCCAAGATAAGGATAACTGATAAGGAATTTCTGTTCTTTATCACAAACTTATGAAGAACAGAAATGCTTGACATGGTTCTTGTTTAACCCACCTAGGATTCTCTTATGGAAATCAGAGCATGGAAGTTGCCCACATAAAGAAAAAGGAGAGAGTGATATGATGAGTCCTTATCTTGTCAAAAAGCAACCGTTGTGCCTCACCACCGACCTCTTGGACCCTGATAGGAGGGTTGCTAAAACATGCAGCTTTCGAGGAGACAGCTGCTAAGGATTTTGCAGCAAGCAAATCCCATTTTAATTCTATCATGATTTCCCTGCTCTTTGGGATAAAGAAGACAGACAGAGGGATCAAGGAAAGAGTACCTGGAAAGTGTCTGCTCTAGCAGGAGTAAGCCTCTGCTGCTTTCTCTAGCCCCTAATGCTGGGGGCTGAGTGCCAAGTGGCATTGTGTCAAATCCTTGTTGTAGACACCTGGTGGAAGCTCCACAAGCAGCTGCTCCAGGAGGATGGGCTTGAAGACCATAATGGATTGGGGCTGTGGCCAAGTCTTAACATTGCAATGCTTCCTTTGATCTGTTTAGACAGTGTTTTCTAGACAGCAGATGATGCCTGGAACAGACCTCTCTTTGCCTATGCACAAAATGACCAAATCTCAAAATTTATACATACGTTCTGCAGCGATTCAGACTGAGGGGGAGACACACAGGATTTAGCATCCAGCAAAAAAACTTGCTGTAAGGCTGAGGGATGAACCTGCTCAGGAAGGAAATGTGAAAACAACGCAGACAAATTAATGGAGGAAGAACAATGCCTCAAGGGGCAGAGAGTGCCCTCAGTCAATAAGGACAGCATCTCCTGAACAAAGGGAGAGCAACTGCGGGGAGAAGGGTCAGACCAACACTTATCTGACCAGCATAGGTGAGGCACAGCTGGTTGAAATTTTTTAGCTACTGCAGAAAGCCAATCTCAGGCACAGTAATGCTGAATAATGGTGAGAGTAAGAAAACTGCAGTTCCGCTGAATAAAACAGGGTTTGTGGATGGCCAAAAGCACACAAAAACACACATGTGGTGCAACAACTCCTAATACAGCAGGGACGCATCACCAACTGCAGAATCAGGATGGACGAACACATGTAGGTTCACCTAATAGATAAATGTGCTTTTTAACATGAGTTTGAATGTGTGGCATTTAAAGGAAGACACCACTAACAAACCTCTGATTCTAGTTTCTGGGCTGGAATACAGCACTATTGTGGAGCCTTGCTCCTTCTCAGATTGTCTCAGAAAAGGAAACAGCATGCAGCAACAGTGGAATCACAGCATCCCCAGTAAGACACAGCCACGGACTCTGCTGACTGAAGTGGCAATTACAATTATTTCGGATGTTGGTGGTACCTCCCGCTAAATCTTGCCACGCAGGGAAGCGGAGCAGAAGGATCTGAAGCAGGTTGCTGACCGCTGCGCACCAGCGCCTGTGCAGGTTTACAACACCCTGTGTTTCTACCCCCTGCGCCTGTTTTCCCAGCTAGACCTCTTGTCTCACCAGGCAGTAGCAGCATCCAGTTCAGCTCAGTTTCAGTCATTAATGACATGTTGATTTATAAGCATCACTGCACAGTATCGCAGGAGCCACTGTGGAGCATGGCCGTGAATCCTCTGTACAAGGCCAATGCTGGAAATAAATGCTCAGCTCTTCCCATGCCTTTACCATAATACACATGTGCCACAGCGGCAAAACTTCCCAAACCAGGTGCACAGAGACTGGCAAACGTACATATGTGACCTGCCTGAAAGGAGTCTCCTTATGAATTTGAAAATTATCTGGGCAAGTGCAGATGAAGGTTGCTAAAGGAAGATTCTTTGTGCGGTTACTAGAGTTACTGGTAGTAACAGTGGAGCCATCTACCAGCCAAGCCGCACGCAAACTGCGGCTGCTTCAGACAACAAGGATTTCAAGACATCAGTAGTTTTAACAACTTCTGAATCACCCCATGAGTTATCAGGCTAATCCATACCCTTTCCTAAACTGGTAAGAAAAAGAAATGCAGCCCAACAAGGAAGGCTTGAAAGTTTGTTTGAGGGAAAACACATTACAGTTTGCTGCAGGTAAGGGATTACCTGTCTTTCAGGGAGGCCTCGTGGGATTTCCAGAAAATTTTACTGTAGCAGCAAGAAATGATCCAGTTTCAGTAGGAAAGGCTGCAACTACAGGGGAGATTGATCCTGCATGTGTTTAGTCTTCAAAGGTTCAGTAATTTCAGCCACTTGGCTAGGCTTTCCTGCTCATGTTGTTTATCTTAAATGATTGTTTGGAGATGCATCCAAAACAAAAAAAAAATCAGAAACAGAGAGAGCAGGTCCAGCATAGGCAATCACAGAAAGGCTTCTTGTTCTCCCTGAGCAAGCTGTAAATTTACTCCTCCCTCAGTATTTCATCAGGAAAGAACTCATTTTTGACAGAACTCCGGGTTAGGGGTCGGCTTCTGGGGACTGAAGGGCTCAGCAGATTAGCCAAGGACTCCCTTGTCTCCAAGAAGAAATGATGGGTTTCCTTCCTTTTTTTTTTTTTTTTTTTTTCCTCCCCCTTTATGCTCTCACCCTCCATCAGTGGTTTCCAGAGAAGCAGCAATCAAAACGAGGAGGATAACAGGCAGCGCCCTGATAAACGACAGTGCTGGCGAGTAGCTTCAGCAGACAGGGCTTGGAAGATGAAATTTAATCCAAGACTGTCTCAAATTATTGAATAAATGACGCAGCCTGGGAAACCACCACTGTGGATGGACTTAGTTCATAAAGCACTTTTTTTTTTTCCTTAGTGCCCAGGAGTCAAAACTCTTCCAGCTCTTTCAAAAATCCTAGCTGGTGTCTGACATGTTCCAGGCGCACCCACAATACGTGGCAGGTATCAGTCACTGCCTGCCCCCATAAGCGGTTGCTGACATCATATAAAATTAAAAATATGAACGATGTTCCCGGCAGCATTGAGAAGTCATTAGTTAGACATCAGCTCATTGCTTTCATTGAGATACTAATTTCTTTGGAAAGGTCCAGATTCAGAAATTTGTACAGGAAATGAACTTTTTCATGAAAATGAGCATGGAAATTTATCCTGCTTTCTAATTAGCATTGCTAGACAGACTAATTTGGAGTTTGTTTTTTTTTTAATATGATGATTAAATAAAGGAACAAGGATTCTCATGCCACATGCACTGTTACAATCTATTTGACAGAAACACTCCAACACTAGTAAATATCTACCTAAGTCATACAAGAGATCTCAAGTTCACCAATTACACAAAAGAGCTAGGGGTCATTTATTTTAAATGAAACTTTAAAAACACAACACATCCAAGCATTTCTTTTTACTTTTTCTAAACATGGACCTTGAAAGAAAAAGAAAAGCCATTTAAAGTGGGCTTACTCCAAAGGCACCGCCCTGGGAGGAATCCCTTGCCCGATCACAAGAAAGCAAAGGAAAGTGGGCAGCTGCACTTTGAAGACTTGACATGCAAGCTTTCTCCTAAACACAGAAACCAGAGCAGACCAGAATCCTTTATATGGGATTTTCTACCAGATCCGGAGCTCAGCGATCATCACAGGAGGCATCTCTCTGCAGAAGAAACTGTCCCCATCCCGATTCTCAATTTGAGAGCTGGGCTGCGGAGCGGGGCTTGCAGCACATTGGGCTCTGAGGGGGGCACCCACCTCCCACATCTGCAGGCTCATTTCAAAAAGCAAAAGCTTTTCATTAGGCCTCCCACTATGATGTTGTCCATGCCCCAGCTGAACGCTTCATTATTCCTCTCATCATAGGTGGCTGTTCCCTGGGTTTAGAGGAAACTCTTCTGCATCCCAACAGAGCACAGTAAGATAAAGATGAAGGAAGTGTCCCAAGCTTTTATCTTCTCCCGCTGCCTTTCACCAAGGTAGCTTGGTGGTGGCCTGAGGCTATAACACGGAGCCAGGACACAAAGCAAAAAACCAAACCCTGAAGAAATAAGGAAACAAAACACTGAAAACAACACACAAAGAAAATTACAAAGAGCATCTTGCATTTGTTGATCTTTCCTAAGGTTCACTGACTTCAGTTTCCTGTATGCAGGCTAAGAAATAACATAACTTTTGTAATTTATCTTAGTCACTCAGCATAGGGCCTCTGTTCTCAGCTGGTACTTCAAATCTCTTCTGCAATATATACCACATGAGTCAACTGTGTGCAAGTAGCAGGCACGTCCCAGGAGAGCGTGTGTGTGTGATTTGGGCTAAGACTCACCAGGATATTTAAATAACTTGGTAAGTATGCACAAACATCAGTAATTCTAGTGTAGCCATAAAAATTACACTGTATGGAAATATACTGAAAATGAAAATTGGTACCTCAGACAGCCATAAAACTTTAGACTAGCCATGAGTTTGACTTTAGGAGACCAAATATATCTTTAAAAAAAACAAAACAAAACAAAACAAAACCAAAACCCCCAAACATTAGCTTGTTGGAATAAACTTTGCTGCTAACCACAGGAAAATGTTACAACTCAGAACTTACCCAATGATTTTTATTTTAATGCTGGGTTAGAACAGGTATAACCTTCCCTAAATTACTGAACAACCACTCACCAAGTGCTACTATACTGGTTTCCTATCATTTCCTTTTACACTTTTTTTTTCAGCCTTTCTCCTCTCATATAATGTTGCGTATCTATGCAGTCTGTACTGCCTATATATGAACAAGTTCCTTTTGCTCTGATCATTTCTTGCTATTGACCCTTAAAAATAACACATTTTAGAGAAGCATCGAAGCTATTACCCTAAATCTTTAGAGCTGCAACTCAAACTTTCATATGTTTCTATATTCAACCTCAGCTGCTGGAGCACATCCCTTGCTTCACAAGCCAAATTAAAACCTCAGCAAGAGCAATTTTTCTGCTATTCAGATGGATTTGAGCCTTGTGAAAAGACCTTCCTCTTGTTGCACTGTCTCACTGCCTTTGAAAACAAGACTGCAGAAGGAATATATCTTTGCAGGCTTTAGTCTTGAAGCAGCATCTCCCAGTAAAGTCTAGTCCAAACCTGTCCCTCTACAGCTGTGACTCTCATCCCCAATCAAAGTTGGAGATGGCTGTGGCCCATTTATAGAGATTTCAAAGGCTGACTCCATCCTCCCCCATTTTGTTTCTCCA
This sequence comes from Pluvialis apricaria, assembly GCA_017639485.1. Taxonomy (NCBI): domain Eukaryota; kingdom Metazoa; phylum Chordata; class Aves; order Charadriiformes; family Charadriidae; genus Pluvialis; species Pluvialis apricaria. The sequence goes on from CM030024.1 coordinate 8,746,155, forward strand.
GTCTGGGAAAAGGCGGTCACGTACTAAAAGAACGTGTGACTGATGGTGACTTAGAGGCATTATAAATTCAGGGTTACGCTCACCACTTTAAAGTGGCAACTCAAAGACCCTACTCAAAAATTCCTTTGCTAAATGGAACCACAGGGGAAGTTTGGGATGGGCAGCATTTCATCTCATGAGAGTGTCTGGCTAAGACCAACATCAAAGCTAACCATTTTGCCAAAAGCGCTGGGAAGACTAAGTCACTGCAAAAATAAAGATTCAATCTTAGATTTATCTTGAGGTGAGAAATAAAACCTCGGCATGGCACAAGTCAGTGATCCAGACTTACACCAAGAAGTTGTCTCCACCCTAGCCCATTTCTCCCTGGTGCGGCTGACGGGAACGTTACCCTGTCGCAAGGCTGGGAATGCTGCTTGTGCCAGGCAGAGACCCGGGCATTGCCGTGCCTTTACACCCCCCAGCCTTCGCTTGCAGACCCGTAACTCAGTAAACCGGTAATGGCCAATGCAGAGAGAGTGAAGCAGCAGTTCCAGGGGGTGTCCAAGCATGCAGGAATGCCAGGGAGGGCTTCCACACCCGACTTCAAAGGGGCAGGCTGTGGGGAAGGACCCTGCACCAATTCCCAAGATGAGGAAAGTCCCTGAGCAGATCTCACTGTCTCTGTCCGAAGGCTTATGTTCTATACCAGCTACTGTATGGAGAAGCTCCATAAATAAAGCTCAATGCACCTTAGAAAACAGAGCACCTTCATCCTTGCCCAGGCATGGGAAGAGAGCTGCCTCAAAAGCAGGTTTTCTCCCCAGCATCCCTCCGACCTGCTTTACAACCAGGGCTTTAGGTGCCACAGTTTTTCTAGATGTAAGACAGAAATAACAATGCCATCCTTTGCAGCAAAGCACACCAGTGATTCATGCAAAAGATTATGTACGAATTAGGTACTTTTATTATAATTCAGACCTGCTGACAAACACTGAAGTTTTACCATGATAGATGCATGATTGGGTGTATGGTGTAGACATTCTTAAGCAAGCTGCTTGCAAAGTCCACAAACCCATCTGCATTCAATTTGATGCTTACACTTATCCAAGGCTATTTATACATCATGGCATTCTTAACCTCAGTGGCTTTGCATCTCCCCACATCTTTCAATCACGTAATTGAGATGATGAAATGGTCCCTGGTGTACTTATTTCATGTTACCATTATCAAGACTGTACAACGCAGATACCCAATGCTGGTAAAGCTTTGAAAAGAGAACTGTGAACACCAGGCAACAGCAATGTTCCAACCAAAGTCATCTTTTGTTGCCATTCACACAGTGAATGACAAATGCACAGAACAATGAATTAGGCGCACGACACACTCAATTCAATTAACCAGGCAAAGAGCTTTGCAATAGCTTTTCAGTGCTGACAGCTTGGTGATAATGAAGCTTAGTTATTCATTGCACTGTAAAATGCAAAGCAGAACATCCAACCTGGAGGAGGGAAAGAATAACGTTTGTCTAATTTATCATGTTTCCAACTGACAAATAACTTCGGCTCATAAAAATAAAAAGGAAGTGAAGCTTTAATTCTCTCTCCTTTCCTACTCAATGGAACATTTTAAAGCATATATTTGCATTCTGGACCATGGATCCCTGATCCTCCTAAACGCTGCTCCGTATTAGTGGTTTCACACACCACCCCAGTCCTATTCCAACATATTCAAACCATAAGGCAAGAAGAAATGGGGCATTTGGGAGGAAGGGAGACGCAGGAAATACCCTTGAAAGCAAGGCAGACTGAGATTTTTATCCCACTTCATAATGCATCAGAGAAAGGAATTAAACACACTGACCACATAATCAAGAGGAGTTTAAAAAAATCCACCTCCTTCTAAGCAAGAGTATTTGTATCACATAACCTTGGGACACAGCCTACATGTCTGTGTTTGGTCTGGTCTCCCTAGGTTGCCTGTGATCAATGGACAGACGAATGAAATCACCTTCTGGATCTTTATCAGCTCCTGTTCTGAACAGACTCTTGGGGAAACCTTTCCTCCTGCACTGATTAGAAAGGTAGCCTTTCTAGACAGGTCTCGGCGCTCACGAAACCTGCTGACACTCCTGAAGAGAGGGGCCATGAGTCCCTCCTGCCCAGAGGCTGAAAGGCTGGAGCAGACAGCCCACACACTTCCACAAGGTCAGCATTTGTCCACAAGTGTTACATCAGCTTATGGTTTTGTCCAGTCTTTGATTTGAGGACCCCAGAGCGTCAGAAAGGAGAGCACGAAACTGGCAATCGCGGCCATCAGCACAGGCAATGCTAGCACTCATTCAGAACAAATGTCCGTTATTTCTAAGGTCCAGCACAACAGAGACAACTGAGAGCTTTGAGCTCCTTGATCCTCTCATAAGAGCAACACGCTCCTGAAAACAAGGATCCCTGCCGGGAACCCACAGACAAGGATCTTTCCTGGATCTCCACTCCTACAGTGTCCGGTACACTTCACGTAGGGAACTCAAAGCATATTTTTTTTTCTTGTTCATAGTAGGATTTTAGGGTTTGAATTCCTGTAAGCTAAAAACACTATTACTGTTATTTTATCAGCTACACTAAAAGAAAAGGGAGGAACCTAAGCTTGTGCGTGTGCAATGAGATTGTCCACACACATTGGGGCCAATGGACTAAACTCTTTAAGCTTCGATTTCAAAAGTTTACAGGTATCCTACCATGATCCAGGTAGGATCTTGAGAATGACCGAATTACAGTGTCTTCAAACTACTGCAGTGAAGCTGTACTTTCATACATCAAGCGTGTATTCTTACTTATGCATTTTTCAGTTAATTTATAATAAGCACCTGCCACTCACTGAACAGCTGGCTCTAACCTTGCCATGTGCCATGGCTAAATAAAGTCAGATACCAACCCAGGAACTGGGTGTCTAAACAGAGCAGAGTTTTCACATGAGATAGGGGATCTCTCCCATATTCATTGTCACAGACCAAAGAACATCACAGAGGGTCATTTCGGAGGCAAGCGGCAAAGCTTGAGATTAAACACCGGCTCTTCTGAGTCACCACATCACAGCTTAACAAAAAAGGTTAAGCTACACAGTGGATTTGTTCAAACAACTTCTGCAGAGAGTCAGAAGTGATCTACCTATACGCAAGTAATACAAGTATATAGGCACAAAGTAGCTTAAAATCTCATGCAACCTCCAGCAATACTACATCCTCCTGGCTGACCCAGAAAAACCACACTGACAAATTCTACAGAAAAAGGGCCACAGCCTGCCACTGCAGCTTTGTGCTCTGACAGACAGTGGTCAGAGGAAATTACAAGAGCTTAAATGAGTTCCCAACACCCAAGTTGTTAACGCCACTATGATCAGAATGGAAATTTTCACTAGTCTGCAGAGGATGGAGAATGAGGCTTCACAATGGACTGGAATAACACACAAGGCAAGAGATGAAATTCAAGCCTGATCTCAACCGATGTACGTAGAGTCCAGAAAACGCCACTAGGACTTTCTCCAGAAATGAACAGCTATGAGGAAGAACTGCTAGGAGTGGAACATTATTAAATCATTTCTGGCAGCATTTTGGAAAGAATTACTTGAATGTTGGCACTTTTATACCTCTACTCACAATTCTGGTAGAGGTTTTTGGAGCCCATGGGCTCTATCTGGAACTTATTGCTTATATGGTCCTTGATGTTTCCTCAACCAGCAAGCCAGCTGGAAGGTGGGCACATACGCCCACGCTTTTAATCCGAACTGACTGTACCTTACTGTTGAATTATTTACCTAAGTTTCTCTCTGTGCAAGAGCAAGTCTTGTTATAGGGATCTGCACAGTTTCCACTGCTCTCACTTCTTATCAATCAAAGCACTTAGAGTGAACGCTAATAGCTGAACTAAGATCTAATCAACATCCCTCCTGTGTTATCATTGATCTGACTTCTGATCTCTTCCTTTGTAAGAACCTTTAACTGAGGAGGAAAAAAAACCCTAACAAACAAAAAGACTCAAACTCGGTGTCTGAGAAGCCACAGGCAGCTTTACTTTTGCAGTGTTATAGTAATGCAGCCCATCAACAGCCAGAGCCAGAAATCAAAATTGACTGAAAATACCTGCAGTAAAAAGCCTTGCTGCAAAGGTGGTGTCACTCCCGACACCCCCAGGAACCAGCCCAGGTGTGCTGCTTGCCTACCTCCAGTGCGGGTGCCATGAGACATGTACAAACAGCCCCTCAACATTGACACAAACATGTTGGAGAGAAAAGGATTGTCTAGACAACAAAATACTAAGGAAAAACAGCAACAGGACTGGGATCATTATTGCAGAAGACACTGACCTTTCTGAACCTATAAGCCTCATCCCAAATCCTTCCCATGGCTGAAAGCAGCAAGTCACCGGCCACAATACCTCCGAGAGCAAAAGGGAGGTGGTGCTCTAGGAGCAGTGCACAAGTGGGAGATGACTGTCATCTCCCACATGTCGGCGGTGGGGCTGGGCATGTGTGTGGGTGGTTCCCAGGTCAACCCAATGACATCAACTTCTTCCCCAGCCCCTGCTGGCTCCGTTCCCCACAGCTGGGAGCTCAGGCTCGCCAGCACCTCCCTCCCCAGCACACCCCACTGCCATGGGGCTCCACCAGCCACTTCCACAGGGTTTGTGCCACGTGCCGCTCGAATGCCACGAGCAGGCTGCACCTTAGCACCAGGCACGGTCCTTCTGGGGCAACTTCTCCAAGCAAGTTCTCCATTCCCAACATGCAGCGAGGCGACTCCAAAATGCAATTGTAAGCAAGGCTGGGGACAAGACAGGGCTAAAGGGAAGGAAACCACACATACCTATCACCTATTTAGCAACTGCTGAATAAGCCTTTTTGTACACATTGCCCAACAGAGAGGAATAGAGGCTCTTCTGAGTGTAACTCAATAAATTTGAAGGGAGGGAATGCCAACACACACTTCCAACTCCAACCACTAAATAAGGAAACATACGTGGAAATTACAGATGAACAAATTCTAAACAGACCTAGGGGAGTTTTCTCCTTTTCATCCAAAAAGCAATAAATGTCACAGAACTGAGCAGCAAATCATTCAAAACAATGTAGCTTACCAAGCATGCTGTCAAAGCAAAAATCTGAGTCACTTAAACAACTGGATGCTATTTCAGGACTTTTTTTTTTTAAGGCTCATGAAGTGCAAGTGGCTCAAATTCCTCTTTTGTACTTGCTAATAATGGGCGTGTTTCTTGGCCAGAACTGATCTGCAGAGGTCTGATTTTTGTTTTTTTATTTCATTCTGAAATGCCTCCCTGACCTCCAGCCACGGGGCCAGGACCTCAGGAGGCCATCTGCCCAGCTTCTCATCCCAAAGCAGGATCAGCTCTGCTCTTATCATTCCTGACATGTTTGCCTAAGTGGTTCTTAAAGATTTCCAACACTGGAGGCTCCACAACCACTTCAGGCAATCTGTGTGTGTGTTTTATATAAATCAGCAGCTCATCTCAAATTGAATGCTACATTTAATTTTGCTCATTTGGGTCCAAAAAAAATGTTTAAAACATGCATACAAATGTTGAAAGATTGGAAAGCACATGTACGTAAGTGCCCACCACCTACGCTGCTGTACTCCTAGCAGCAGTTCTCAGCACCCCCCAGGAATGCACACACGTTTGCACCCACTGTTGCAAACCAACAAACCAAGCCAAAGGACCCCAAGAAGCTTGCAGACCAGGTAGGTACACAGGTTTATTGAAAGCACATTTAAGTTCATGATTACAAACTATTCAGAGGTTTAATCACTCAGAACTACAATTATACAGCAATTTCCTCACAGCTGATGAGCCTACTGCGCTGTGGACCACAAAATTTGGGGGGATCCCAACTTTTCCCCAAGGTTTTAGCTTATTCAAAATAAATGCTCACATTTTTACCACACTGGGAACACAAATTATACTCTGCAGTTTGAGCTGGGATCTTGCGAAGACTTCATCTGCTTGCTTTACACCGAGATTCATACATCTGTTTAACCAGTTCCTTAAAAATGTGCCGTTAGTTTATCCACACAGTTCATCAGTTAGTTTCCAATTATTTCCAGTTATCAAACTATCACTTAACTGAATCAGGTCACTGACAAGGCAACGACTTCACAGTATCACAGTATCATCAGGGCTGGAAGGGACCTCTGGAGATCATCTAAGTCCAGCTCCCCTGCCACAGCAGGGTCACCTACAGCAGTTGCACAGGACGGCGTCCAGGCGGGTTTTGAATGTCTCCAGTGTGGGAGACTCCACAACCTCTCTGGGCAGCTGTACCAGTGCTCTGCCACCCTCAGAGTAAAGAAGCTCCTCCTCATGTTGAGATGGAACTTCCTGTGCTCCAGTTTGTGCCCGTTACCTCTAGTCCTATCACTGGGCAGCACTGAAAAAAGACTGTTCCCATCTACCTGGCACCCTCCCCTTAAGTATTTATAAGTATTGATAAGATCCCCCCTCAGTCGTCTTTTTTCTAGACTAGAAAGACCCAAGTCCCTGAGCCTTTCCTCATAAGAAAGATGCTTCAGTGCCCTAATCATCTTAGTAGCTCTTTGCTGGACCCTCTCCAGCAGTTCCCTGTCCTTCTTGACCCAGGGAGCCCAGAACTGGACACAATACTCCAGCTGCGGCCTCCCCAGGGCAGAGCAGAGGGGGAGGATGCCCTCCCTCGCCCTGCTGGCCACACTCTTCTTGATGCACCCCAGGATGCCATTGGCCTTCTTGGCCACCAGGGCACATTGCTGGCTCATGGTCACCCTGTTGGCCCCCAGGACTCCCAGGTCCCTTTCCACAGAGCTGCTCTCCAGGAGGTCAGCCCCCAACCTGTACTGATGCATGGGGTTATTCCTCCCCAGATGCAGTACCCTACACTTGCCTTTGTTGAACTTCATCAGGTTTTTCTCTGCCCAACTCTCCAGCCTGTCCAGGTCACATTGTATGGCTTACTTTATTTCTTATCATTCTTTCTTTTTGATCACTTTGGTTTAGTCCACGTGGCTCCACAGGTCTCCGTGCCCACTCGCCCAGCAGCAGCAGGGGTGCAGCCCCACTGCTCCCATCTCCAGTGAGCCTTGGGGGGACTCCTCTGGACCCTGAGCCCTTCTTCCTCAGCTCTGAGCTGCTATAAGCTCTCTTGTTTTATTTTTAAAGAGGGTTATACTAGTCTGCATTTTTGGCCGTTTTTCTCCAAATTATTTATTAGCTACCGTTTCTATCTAACTCGAACTCATTCTTTCTGTCAGTCTCTTCTTTAATTAAATTTAATAAATTTCCTTTCAAGCTTATAATTTGCTTTGTTTCGTGTATTTAGGTGTTTGGTCAAAACACAAAGTGCACATAATTAAAACCAACACAAAAAACTGAAGTTACAGGAAGTGCTGCCAGACTCACCATGTCAGAAGTTGTAGGCACCCCTCAGAAAATGCTTTTCATCAGCTGGGGTTTTGTTTTTTGTTTTTTTTTTTTTTTTGGTTGGTTGGTTTTGTTTGTTTTTTTCCCCAAGTTCTCAATATATTTGGCAATTTACTTTAATATTATTCCTTACCACCTTGATTATGGTTGTTTTGCTTTCATTTGGTTTACGTTGTATTTGTTTTATATTCACTTACACATGCAGTATATTTTAGGTAACTCTTTCATTGAATTGATTTACACAGAAAAATCCTTTTTTAGTTTCTCCTTCATTGGTTTATTCAGTTACTTTCACCATAACCCCAGGTTGAGTTCCAATCTGACAGCATATTTTTTCTATTTAATGTAATAGACCATTTGGAATAAGCATTTCTTTCTAATTGTAAAAACACGTTCTCATGGTTGAGTAACGGTTGTGACAAACTAGAACCTCTTGGCTGACAAATTAATTCTGTAGGTTTCTATTTACATCCTTTCGTAAAGGTTTCTGATTTACAACTTCCAGCCAGGAATGAAGCGTGCTTGTTACTGAAAGCATTGATGAAATCATTGTCTGATATTAATCAAAAGGAAAGGCAGTGTGATGTGCAAGTCACTTTAAGGATGACATAGATCTGCCATTTATCAAAGTTCAGTTCCTCCAGTGATCCAGTAAGATTAGCTTAAGTTCGGACAAGAAAGGTGTGATTTTCAGGAGTCCTCAGTCTTTCTGTATCCCAGTGAATTTGCTAAGAGCTGCATACAGTCAGCAATCTCTGAAAAGTCAGGCAACAAACCAGAAACAATGAAATCCACTGATTTTCATGCCAAAGGGGGACTCATCCTTTCCTAGAAAGTATCGCTGCTCTCAATTGGGAACCAAATTATGGATTGCAAATTATTTCTCCTCCACACCCCCTTAAAGAAAAAAAAAAAGAAAAAAAAAAATCTTTGTCTCTGTCTTGGAAAAAGAGCTAAGTGAACCAGGAAACCACAGACTGCCAAGTCTCAGATGAAAGAGGTACTGCACATCAAACAGTGACCCAAGCAGACTACACGAAAGGGAAGAAGTGATGGCTGTTCTTCCATGCAATGCAGTTACACGGTATATTGCACTTACAGCTGCTTCCAGCATGTGTGATGGCATGCAACAGGCTGTCACTTACTTACTCGCTTCCTATTCATCTGCTCAGGAATTGAGGGCAACTGGCAGGGGAGCTGGCATGGTGGCAGGATGTATCCTGTTCTTCTGTGAACATTATACACAGCTGTGATGGTAATTTAGATCCTTTCTACAAAGAACTGTGATGAGAAGGTAACTGTTTTTCCTTCCATGCCAGATGAAAATCTAGGCTTCCTCTGAAACCTGCTGAGTCAATGTGGAAAAAGAAAAAGGAGCAATATACTGTCCAGACTTGCACAAGGGATTTCCTTGTCCTTCAGCAAGCAGAAGGGAGAACTGGCAGAACACAGTCCTCCTGCCCAATTTGCACATAGACTGTATTTGTTTCAGACATCTGGACTGTGGGATGTACATTTGGACACGGGTCAAAGAGTTTGGAAATAAAGGTGCTCAAAAAAAAAAAAAAAAAGGACCACAGATCCAATCCAAAACTGCAATAGTAGGGAAAATTTACTGTATGGAAAAAAATCCACCACACTATATATCTGATGCACAAGATACACTTTGAGACAAACCTGAACTACGTCTTCTGGATTAACCTTTGAATATCCTCGTAGTTCAAGGTACTTGAGTTGGCTTGGTAAACTTGATCTGGGTATACCTCAAATCACAACCAGTACACTCAGGAATTGTGACACTTTCATCAGGCAGCTGCCACTCAACCGCTCCTCCAACCCACAATTTCTGTCTTTCATCACACAACACCTAAATCAGCACTATTTTGAACAGAAGTATACGAGCAACACTGGTAAGGCTCAAAATTCAGGACCTTGAGTTACCTGAGGTTACACAAATTATCCTTCTGGATAAGAATATGACAATCTTGTTATAATGGGGTTAAGTAAAGAAACTGGTTCACAGTGAAGAGAAAGATTTGAAATGCAGAAAAGGAAGCAACTGTTGTCAAAGTATCACCCACAAACAAGTCCTGCAGTCCTGCCTGAAAAGTTGTTAAAATAATGTACTCAGGAAGGGACAACCAAGTGCTGGCAATCCCTTGGTTTGGTTTACCTCGTGAAGAAAGATGGAGGGGTTCAAACAAACCCTAGAAATTGTGCTAAGGCTGCTTAGATTGACGGTGAGTGGAATAAGGAGGGAATAAGCAATAGCTCAAATTGCCACCTGCTAAATGAGATGCCAGTCACAATAAATAACAGAATTACCTCTCTCTTCCGCACAAGGAACTTCGCATACAAAATATGACTGTAAGAACATGGTCAGACCCATGTCAGAGCTTTCCTAGGATCCCAATTTCAACAGCAGCCAATAGCTGCCCCCTGTGGAAGCGTGTAAGAGGAGAAGCACATAACAATACTTGCACTGGAAACCCTCCCAGTCTGCAGTGGTTTGTTTGTGGTTAGGCAACTTCCCTGGACTGTGCTCAGCAACACAGTGCAGCCCGTCCTCCCACCCAAGCACCTGCTCACAGCTCCTCGAAGAGGCAAGTAGATTCTTCTGCATTGGTTACACTGTTTGACAGTATTTTCAATCAAAGCAACTAAACATCTTCTGGAATTTTTGACGAAAAGTGAATGCTTTCAGTGTGAGACAGCAGATGAGAGGCACCAGCACGCCAGGTGCCTGGCTCCATCCTCTAAAAAGGTGGCAACAACGTGTCATCCCCTCCTGCAGTCCCACTTTACAACTGGAGAGGCTCCCTGAAGGAGGGACAGCACATGGCTATTGCTGGAGACACAGATGGGAGAACAGAACCCACAGAGGAAAGGATGCGGCTTAAAGACTTCATCTGACAAATTTCTGGGCACAGATTCAGGATACTAAATTTGGGCTATGGATTAGGGATGTTGCTACACATTATCTTTTTTTTAAAAAAAAAAATCACAACTAAAACCAACCCAGAAGCAGAAGCCAGGAGTCTGATCACTCCAAAATTCCAATGACTCAGATGCTGGTTGAGATGACACTAATGGCACAGCAAGGCAGGGGTGAACATGTGTCAGGAGAAGAGGAACTCCCTAGTGTGACTTGCTGAGCAGCCAACGTGAGCAAGTACTGTGGTGCTCCTAATCTTCAAAATCATGCTAGGCATAGTTACGTACATCAGATGTTTAGGAGCATTCTGATCTTATCAGTAGACCTGAGGAGCTCTTGAGGAGATGGTATGTACTTGAGAAAGGAGTGTACAGATTTTTTTCACCTTTTAGAGCAGCTAGATTCAAAGCGCCTTGGAGAGCATCAATGAGGACTTCATAGCATGTCTTGGAAATTAACCACAGAAAAGTGGGAAATACTTAAGGAACAGCTAGAACGACAAAAACTGAAACCCAGGCAGGTTTAGGAATCAAAACAGGACAGCAGAACTCCACCGAACCAACACAGCTGCAGAGGAATAGTATGTGTTTATAAAGATTACACATCATTAAAGGTATCTACATCCAGGCTCACCATAGGAGGACCAAATGGGAGATCCGAGAGAAGGATGGCAATATCCAAGAACAAAGGCTATAGCCCTGAACATTGAACAGCTTGTACTTCAGGTCTTGCTGCAGCAGACCTTGTAGAGGAAAGGCAGTCAACAAAAGGGTCAGAGCTCAGCTGCAGAGCTAGACAGAAGTTTGGTGCCCAGGAAATAAAGCCAAAGAAACTGAAGAATCTATGCTTATACAGTTTGCTTAGGAGTGCACACACAAGAAAGGATGTTGACCAGGAGAAGAATCACCAAGTAGTTACAAAAATACATGAAACACTCAGCGCTGGCAAATACGCTACCTGGTGTAGTGAATTCGCAGGAAGAGCCCGGTCCCACAGGGTGAGAAATGGCTCAGTTTCTACTGACATCTACTGACTGCTCGGTTCAAGGTTCTCAGTGTCTCTGGATCACATCCCACATGAAGCAAATGACTTGACACCTTCAAAGAAGGATCCTTTATACAGAACTCCAGCAATGCAGCTAGCATCAGGTGCCTGAAAACTCTTAACACAAGAAACTGAAGAGCTAAAACAGCCTCTATTCTCATGCTGCATACATCCCCCCATGGCATCAGAGCACTCTTCGGTAGCACCTTCAGCGGCATGAGTCTTTCCAACTTGCTTTTGTTTTCTTATTCTATTCCCAGGCAAGAAGCACATGGCTTCCTCATCAGTGACTGTGTACAACACTACGAGTCCCTGCTTCATATTCTCACATTTCTGGGTACCCAGGTGATTCTTCATCAGGCACTGAGAAATGCCAAAGGGACCACTGGTTTGTTCCGATGCAGCATTTATGATACCCTTGTCTTGCATTAACTGTGCAGCTAACTCACCGATGGTCTTTCCTCGTCCCTTGTGCACTCAAACAAGTTGTCCCCACTGCAGATAAACCCAGTCAGTGAAGAGAGACCAGTGCATAGCACGTGTGATCAGCATTGCACCCTGGCCTCTTGAAGTTTTATAAACCTTCAAAAGGTTTTTATACACACTAAAACCAGAGATGATCACATGGACAAAGGAGATCATCTAATTGAGTTTGAGACCAACTGGCATGCTTCTGAATAACCAGAGGATGTAATGTGAAAGCAGTCGGAAGATTCTTAGATAAAGTTACGATGTATGGAGCTCGTTCAGCCAAGTACCTTTTTACTAATAATTTTTCTCTATCTTAATTCAGGCTGATAATTTGCAATTGCAGTTGTAAAAGGCTCCAAGTGAAAAGCCCTTTTATCAGATGTTTTTGTTGTTAGTCGACTTTCCAAGAGGGAATCAGATCCAGATGAAGGCACAGAAAAGTCCAAATCAATCAGCCTTTGACAAGAATTGTAGCCCTCCAGCAAATCCAAATAAAGCATCTTGATTTAGGAAGACATGAATGCAATTAACTGAGGAATCCACATTCATTTATTTCCCTTTGTAAATATTGTTTATTTCCTTAACAGGTTACAAAAATGGTGACACACTGAAAACTCAACAACCCTAATCACTGAGCTAACAAGACCTAAATGATTCCAGGTCCCCCAAAGGGAAGTCAGCTACTCTCAGATACCCATGTACTGATTGTCCCTGTCAGAGAAGTATTGGCTAACACTTATTAACCCATAAAACCCCACTGTCTGAAAGGGGCATTGAAAGTAAAAACCTTGGCTCTCCGAAGTTTACATTTTTCCTATGTGAAGCATGCCAGCTCTTTGATTAGCAGCCAAGAAAATGGACTCAACTCCATTCCAAGTCTTAAAAAATTGTATGAAACAAAACATTAGCGAAGTGATTTTTCCTTGTTTTAATGTGGTTTTCAACATTAGGTTTATTGTTTTGTGGTTTTCTGCATAGAGAGCATATGCTTGCAATATGTTTATAATATTCTGGGGTTTTAAAGCTACAGTATAGTAATTTAAAAAAAAAAAAAGGAGAAAATCCTGCAAACAGATGAATACTCTAATTAAACAACAGCTGATGTTTTCACATTCCTAAGCCCCTTTCAAAAGGTACACTAAAGCTAAAACAGATTCACTGCTTCTGGCTGGTGAATCAAGTTCTCTCAGACACTGTATTTTTGACATACCGTTGAAGGCTTCTGGCTCTCTTATGAGTTAGCAATGTTCATCTGCCCGTTTGCTAGAAGGTATCCATCCTTTTAGGTCTCCACTAATTCAACAAAACATCCACCTTTCAAAACAAGGATGGTAGGACAAGGACTTTTTGGGGTTGGGACAATCCCATGTGTGTCTGTTAAGTAGTAGCCGGGGTTACTCAGCACATCACCTAACCTGTTTGGGAAATTTGGCTGCAAGCCGTCTTCAGTTCGGCAGGAGAGCACTGTAACCCAACAAGTAGCAATGGATCATAAACACAAAACAGAGACAGCCACATAAAATGGATGTAGTGCTGTATCCACTACAACCAACTCAAAGTCAACGCTCTCAGCAACGTGACTGTACTAAGCAGAACTAGTGGGTTCCTTGACATCCTAATGTCCCCCAAGCTCTGTTCTGAAATAAGCAGAGGAGAAACTGCTGACACGACTCTTTGTGCACAGTCACACACCCTTCCCTTGCACCTCCCCCAGATAGCCTGGCTCCAAGGGCTAGCGTCAGAAAAGGAAAGAAGCATTTAATTTTATAACTCCTGCTTAAATGATTCACGAGGTGCTTTTGCAAATTGCAAGAGAACACCCTATGAATCAGTCAGTGACAAAAATAAATTACATTAATCCATAGTAGTAATATGCTCAGAGTACTAGAGTTTCAGTAGAAATGAGCTCATTTGTTAAGCTCCCCGCTCAAAGCATATAGGATGGCTTTCTGCCGTAACATTGTCCCATAAGACAAAGGCCCACTTTCCTGTTGGAAAAGACCGCAGCTCACACGCTAGATCTCTGTGTGCCATTTTAGACGCTGCAGAGTGGCATCCTATCATTCAGCTGCCTTCTCTCATCTTCTTCATGCCAACACCAATCTCTCGCCTACTAATTGTGGCCTCCTCACATCACAAACACTGAATTAGTCAGCTAGAAATGGGCCAAGATCCAAACTCCATGTCCAAAAGCCATGGTCATGGCTACACAGGAAAGTCAGGCACTTCAGGATGAAAAGAATCAAGCCACTGCCTGTAAAGGTGAGGGTGAACTCTTCGAATTTCAAGGCAAAATGCAAGAGCAAGACAATCATCACAGCTGGCTTCACGAAAGCCAGCAGCAGCCCTAGCCAGAATGACATATAATCATGAGAGAAATCTGGTGTCTGGGGCTCTTTGTGCAAGCAGTGATCTAGAGATTCACGCTGAAATGATTGTCGGGCAGCATTGCTTTGCTTCGTTCCCCTCGTCCCAACAGCTGAGCCCAAAAAACACCGAAAGGCAAGAACTGCAGACACAGCCATGCCCATGGACACCAGCGAGGCCGGTCAACTGTCTTTGTTTCAAACACCTCCCATCAATTCCAAGTGATTTAAAAAACAATCTATCAAATCCATCAGAAAACTTGAAATTAGAAAGAAAAAAAAAAAACAAAACACAAACACTTTGACAATGTTAAAAAAGTTGCAAGAGATCCTGACGCTGAGTGCCTTCACCCTTCCTATCCCATTTCCATTTAAATCAGATTTTCTATGGAGCAACTGGTACCTGTAAGAAATAACACTGGCAACCTGAATACAAGTGCTGCTTCCAAATCCTCTGAAGCACGACTTGACATTGAACAACTTGCACCTTTATTTCCAACAGCAGCTTCATTTTAAAGAACTGCTGGAAAATTCATGATCAGGTCTATGAAAAATTACAATAACTACTATGAACACATTCCCAAATGAAACGATGGTCTCGGGCCAATTTCACAGTCCTCTCCTTTGCCATGACTCCACATTAGGAACGGTGCGGCCAGTGTGTGTTTCTGCTACATTTTCCGCTATCTGCTGTCTGTATCTGCTGCAGCTGGGTAAGCACAGGATGACCCAGATTTTCCCCCTTCTGGTTTGTTGTGGGAATCATCACAGCCTAATCACATATTAAGAAAAAAAATTTAAAAATCTGCCTTTCAGGTATCTAATTTCTGATGCTCTGGGTATTCTGTAGTTACCGCTGCAATAAAATCTGGTTTTAGAAAAGCAGACAACCAAATGCAAGAGAGAATACATACAGCTAAGTGGTCATACAATGCTCTTTTGTGAAGACTAACTTGCAATTTAAAAAAAAAAACCCACGCTGTTTTACGAACTGCTTGGGACAGCGTACCATCAACTAGGATTGGCTCCCCTTTTCCCCAGCGTCTTCATAGCATCGTGTCTGTACTGAAGCAGAGAACAGGAGGCCAGGTGCAATCTGCATGGTGCGCAGCCTCCGCACTCCTCCCCCATCTGCACACAACCCGGCTGGACTCTCTGTCTCGTAACAGAGATAACATCATTTTGACAGCAAAAAAGTAATGCTTCAAGCAATAATTTAGATCCACTCCTATTATTAAGTTTGAGAAAGAGTTCCTTTTTCCTTTATTTTTTTTTAAACACACTGTATGGTTTCAGATTTTGCTTCCCTCTAAAAGGTGGCTTGTTCTAGTTGACAGCTCCCAGCCTGTTTCACTGAACTGGTTCTTAATGTACTAGCAAAATGTGGGAGCGCTCAGGACGTAAAGGATACCATGCTTTGTATTACACACACACGTCTTGGTTGAGGAAAAACATTTCTCTTGGTAGAACATTTTTCAGAGAAAAAAAAAAAGTTCTATTAAATCCAAGTCTGTGAGAAATGTTGCGTGATGTTTTTTTGAGAACACAGGTCCTAAATTTGGGGTGAAATCTGACCTTAGATAGTTCCTTTATGTCTGCATTTTATTTTGACTGGGTGGACTACTTTTCCCATTTTGCTGGGTAGCACTTTTTTAGTTGGCTTTTCAAGTGTTGCTCAGCTTTTGACATTTAAATGCCAAAGCAGAATCCAGCAATTCAGTAAAGCAGTTCTACACGTAGTGACCAGGTTTACAAATTTATAAGAACTTCTGAAATTTGTTAAGGCTATAGCCTACATAAAAGCAGTGGCTAAAAGTCTGATCCTTAGACCACTAGAGGTCCACAGAGCTGTTTCTTCTAAAGCAGCGAAGAATGTGCAATTTAAACAATAGTTTTTATTCCTCTGACCTTGAGAGTTTCAAGTGTCTCATTTTAAGGGTTGAGCTTCTCTCCACACATCTGGTTAGTTGGATTATTGCACATCAAGTTTTAAATAGCCTCTTCCTTTTTTGGGTGTGCCATTAGTATAAACTCAACCACGAATAAATTTGCAGAGGACACCTACAGCAATAAAAACTGAGAATGACAAAGCAAACTGCAAAGTGACCTGCAGATATTACAAAAGGCAACTGAGCCAGATTTCCTTGGTTATTAGCCGAGCAAAATTTCTTTTGATGTGAATGGAAGTTTAGCACTATTTGGTACCAAAACATTCAAGTCTCTAAGATGAAAATTTATACTAATATCCACAAAACATCTAGGCCAAGAAAGCAAAAATAAACAGCCCAAAGACAAAATAGAATGGAAGTAATCAAGGAGCCATAGCCACTTCACTAAAAAAGTCTTTTTTGTTCAGGATTCTTCATGATCTCCACTGTTATTTTAATGGAACCAAGCCCTACAGTTTTGCATGGAAGAGATAAGAAGCTAAATGCATTGGAAGGGGGAGAAGAGCTATTCCCAAAAGGATAGTTCAAGGTAAAACCATACTACAAAGAGAAACTCTAGACAACCCTGGGCATTTAAAGGTTGTCAAACATTTTCTCAACACACGTTCTTCACTATTATTATAGGCACTGCTTACGAAAATCTTAGAAGCCAAACCCACAGGACTGATGCCACGGAGCCGTCCTCACATTTCTCTGTTTTGCAGGGTATTTGCACAAGAGGATTCTCCTGTTTTTCAAAGATCCTCCCTGCTCCGTGTCCTTCCCACCTGGAGCTCCACCACACTGTTGTCCCAGTGGGTTGCTGTGAATGGAATTACGTGATGTCACAAATCACATATCTTGAGTCCAGGTGCAGAATAAACAGCAGGAGCAGATAAACTCTTGTGAAACAAATATCTGGTTGTCAAACAGACAGCCTCTTCCTTCGCAATGGAGAAAGCAGAAAGAGAAGAAGCAAGAACTAACCTGCAGGAAGAAGGTTCCCATTCTCCATTAAAATAAACAAAGATGTGCATGACGGTCCATCGTCTGTAATGCTACTATGCCAAAGACAAACTAGAGGTAATACGTGAAAACACGCACAGCCTGTAAAATGCTGCAAGGAAGGTTAAAGCGGTTTAATTTGTCAGGTATTGGGCAAAAGTGAAGGCAGACACAAGCACACACATATACACAGATTTTTTTCCCTTACTCTCCCCTTCTGGTGCCCTTCTGCCATAAAACAGACCCTTCAGAGTCTAATTCCTTTTTTCTTACTGAAACCTTATCATCCACTCACTCATATCCTGTCTATATAATCATATTTGCATTCAGAGTCAAAAATACTCATAAAATCCCTTTTAGCAAGGACTCTATCTTTTGCACTCACAAAGCATCTCTCAAGTATCAGAAGAGTCAACTCTCTGCCTGTTCGCCTTCAGTAAGAAACCAGGTTATTTTCTACAGCTGCATTGGTTATAAAGCAAGTACAGGCAATGAATTAGTCTTTTATGTCTCCAGCAGCTCTTCAGTCACCACTATAATTAAAGGGAAGATAGCACAGTTTGTCTTCAAACATAAGTTTTCCACAGGTAAGCTTTTACTGTTATTCTGAAGTTCAGAAGCTGTAACTCTTGCTGAAATGTTCCGCTGGGTTTTACGAAATCAGCAACATTTGCTTGCCAATGCAAAGATCATAGGACTGTCCTGGAGCATGAGAATTGAAAAGGAAACAACGTAAATAAAGAAAATATCTGATCCCTTGCAGCCTTCCCACACATAACTTTTCTTGATGGAAGTGAAAAGCAGTGCTTACTGTAAGATCTGGCTAAAACAGAATTATTTTTCATTGTCCAACTGACAAACTCAAGTGGCAGCAAGCAAAATCAATAGCAAAAAATGCAATTGTTTAAAAAACAAGTCTCCTCCCTATGTTACAAAATAACCTTGGATTATTAAAAGCAGATATTATTTTTTTCTAATACATAGCTTCTGACACCACCCCTCTAAAAAAGGCAAAAAATTCTCATCTGCTACCTATACACAAACCTACAGCTTCAGTAATGTCTGCTTGATAAAGCTGCTCCTTCCAAGGTAGAGGTTAATGACAACGTCTGAAATGTGGTAATCGGACAATCTAGAAGTTTGGCTTAGTACATGAAGGATAAATGGCAGGAAACTGGAGGAAGAACAGTTTTAGCCAAAACTGGATGACTGAAGACCAAAAATACTACCGTAAATAATTCACAAAGGAACATAGCCAGGGTATAACTATGTAAAAGCTTAGATCTTTTGCAGGATAATAAATTAAATGGAGATGTCTCTGATAGCATGAACAGCACAGCGCAGATCACTAATTGCGAGTGTTTGCAAAGAGGCCGAGCACTGAAACATAAGCATATGGTTGGAAGGGTGGTCTGATGACTACAGCAAAGGTCTCAGTTTCTATTGCCAACTCTGCGACCAATATCTTTGGCAGACCATAAAAAAGTCTCTTAATTTACCTGTCTTAGTCATTGAAAAGACAGACAGATTGAAACTCATGTTTTTTACCTAGCTGTCCAGGATGTTAGCAGGCTTAATATTTGGAGAAGCTTTGAGACCGATAAAATACCAGAAATTTTCAATATAATTTAGTTTGATTTTTTTCAAAATTAAAAACAAAAAGAAGAAAAGAAAAGAAAGCATGCTGATTCAAGGATCCAGGCCTCTTGACAAACCTCAAAACACAAATCATGCAATAAAACTCAGCCGCTCAAGCAGCTGAACTCCAGGCAATTAAATCAACTAGCCAGACAACAGAAAAACACCCCTGTTCTCCCCGGAGGCTCTCACTCCTCCCACCCAAACCCTGAAATGCTGCATCTATCTTGGACTGTGCCAAGAACAATTAAGATAATGCTACTCCATATCAAAGTACAGGATAAATCCTAATGTCAAAGGCCTGAAGAGAAAGCACTATGCCAACAAACCGTTTTAAAAATAAGATGGCCTTCAGTATATCTACAACTAATTCATGCGGAAAGCACATGAGTATATTAACTACAATACACCCATACAGAGCTTTCACTTCATGGTACTGCAATCGCACAACGCATCTTTTTTCAGGATGTCACTGCCAAATCCCATGGGCACAAACCCACCTTTCCAGCAGGACAGCATCCAGCTATATCAGTGTTATCTCCGAAAAAGCTAGCACTCACCAAAATTTAAAGCAGGTATGGGAACTGTGTGGATGCCCCCATTGCAGTTTAGGCCAGTAATTGACTGGCGGTCTGGATAGGAAGTGGCAAAAGGTTAATTTACTACAATTTAATAAATTGCTTACTCAGCACCTGAAGTTAGGCTAACCATTTGTCACCACTCGCTCACGTTTGTTTTATCCAATAGATTGTACTTTGTGTTCATAATACGCAGAGAGGGTACAAAATATCAACTAGCCTGCTAACCTGATGACTCATTAAGCTGCAATGAGAATAACAGATACCATACTCTTAATGTAACCCAAATTAAGCATGTCTACATGGGATTTGCACTCATTAAATGAAGAGACTATCAAAGCCATTTCAAACAGATAATATCTAAATCTGGGAGGGGACAAGCAGCTCCTTCCTCCTGCCAGAACGATGCTTTTAATCAACATAAGCTGATTTGCCCAAGCAACAAAACCTGCAAAGTTATCCATACCAATTATTAGATTTCTAAGAGTATTTCTAGAATCTTTGAGTGGCCTTAACAGCCACATGCCCCAAAACTGCATAAGCAAGGGAAGCACTGTTGTCTCCGACCAATGCATAAGAGGAAGAAAAAAAAAAAAAAAACAAACAAAAAACAGGTCTGCAAACTCTTCTAGTGATCTTAAACTGGTGTACACCTGGATACACCACTCTTCTGTCACACTAAGAGTCAACACAATCTCAAGACAGAGGCCAGAGGATCTCACCCAGATCTCTACTGGTTTAAGATTTCATTTGGTTGACCCCCCCATTAGTCTTAACAGCTGCCTTGCAAGCTTCACCTGCAGCTTTGCTGCAGCAGGAAGGGAGATGGATGGGGACCCGCTGTAGACCGAACAGGCCAGTCCACTGAAACGCCACAGCATATGACTAAAATCAACCTTTCCCACCACGTCGCAAGGGATAAGAGGGAAAACATCGATTCGTAGCTCAGAGTAATTAATGCAATGAAGAAAACTCTAAGTACAAGACAAATGCAGGCCAGAACTGCAATCAAAGATTTTTTTATTTATTAAATTACGGCAATTAAAATGACACTGCAGGGCATTGACATAATTCAGGTGTTAACGAGCTATGTGCAGTATAAAGACACAGATTAGGCAGAAGGGTAAGTCAGAGCTGCACAGGGAAAGGCCTTCATCTCAGTTTATTGGGGCTGCAAAGGAGAGTACAATTTTGCTTTTAAGTTGTTTTACATACAAGGATAATTTGAGAAGAATCATAGAATTGTTATGGCTGGAAAAGACCTTTAAGGTTATTAAGTCCAACCCTTATCCAACTCTACAAGGCCCACTTCTAAACCATGTCCCTGAGCACCATATCTAGATGGCTTTTAAATACATCCAAGGATGGCGATTCAACCCCTTCCTGGGCAGCCTGTTCCAGTCTTTGACAACCCTTCCAGTGTAGAAGTTTTTCTTAATGTCTAACCTAAACCTCCCCTGGCACAACTTGACTTTGAGAAGTCAAAGGAAGCTTGGAGGAAGCTTTCCCCTGCTTTTTCCTTCCTTTTTTGACTCTGTTATACCATATTGGGACTTTCCAATATAAAAATCTATGGCAGATCCAATTGTGAGGGGGGCTTTTGAGGGGAAAGAAAAAAAACAGATAGAAGAGAGGCACATCTGATCACCCAGCCTAGAAATTATTGTGTCTGCACGGCCTTGTTTCAAACCTAATTATTATAAAAGCATTGGGGAACATTATTTTCAAAATGAAATCTTCTCTGTCAAAACTTCCATTAATAAGTTATATTTCTTAGTAGGGTATCATTTTACATAGAGTGCCCAGAGATCTTGCAATGTGGAACAGATTCTTTCTAGATGAAGTACAGTATATTGTTTTAGGATTGTGGTAAGTTAACATTTTACTTACGTTTTTGAACCAGAAAGGTTCTCAAACTTTACACATACATATCTGAGAAATGCACTTCTCTTATGCAAGCTTACTAACAGCTCGCTTTGGTGCTATGAACTCAGAAGAGGAGATGGTGGAAACAGCAGTCCACATAATAACAGAAGGAGAAAAGAAAAGCAGAAAAGAGGTGGAAAAGAAGGAAAAGAAAAATATTTACCATATAGAAGATCGCATTGTCACTACCCAAAAACATTTATGGCAACGTACATCCATGAGAGCATTAACAAATCCCAAGACGTCTTCCTTTTTTTCTACCTGCAAACCATGCTGTAATGCCATAAAAGTACTCGGGCACCAAACCAGAGAACAAGAAACACATCACGAGAACAGTCCCATGCAGTAAATAGCGAGTAGTGGCAGTAATTAGCTCATTCGTCTTACTCAGATCTCCTGAGCTAACAAGGCCAGAGGAGGATTTGGGTTTCAAAGACAACTCCAAATTGCCAATATTTGGTTGGTTGTGTCCCAGGAAAAAGGCAAACACCAATATTGCAGCGTTTCCAGTGACATGAATGCATCCAGAGGGATGCCTCCAGCCTGCCTGGCCTTGCCTGCCCCACAGCTCCCCAGGCAGCTGATGAATCAGGCATCCAGGCGACCGGCTGCCCAGCACACCCCTGGTTTGATCACGTACCACCCATAAGCCAGGCAGCCACAGAGCCCACCAAGAGATCAGGCAGCTGGGAGGCTGGTCACCAACATCACTCTTGCCTGTCTGGTTCCTGTCAGCAGTTTTGACAGGTCTCCCACAACAACAACAAAAAGGAGATCCCATGGAGTCAGCATTTTCTTACAGAAAACAGTTCTGTTGGGAAAATCCCGACAAGCTCTAGATGCAAGACAAATTATGAAAGGCTCAGAAATATTTCTAGCTTAAGGATAAAACTATACTCTCCAGAAAAAAAGACCAGATACTATCCACCATGACAGCCATAGATCCAGGGCACACTAATCAGGTAGCACAAATGCAACGAAATGAAACGTGGCCATGATTAAGTTGCATTTTTGAGTTGTGCCGTGGTTCAGGACAGTTTCCTCCCATGCTGCAGATTCAACAGCATCAAAGCAAAGCGTATGAAAGGCTGGGGTGGAAAACTCTCAGTTGCAGAGAATAAACATCCAGAAGAGAGGAGGGGAATCAGGAGCATTGGTATTTAGACCCAGGACAGAGCCTTTTACCAAGAAGAATATTTCTGCAGAGTGTCTTAAAGCTTTTCAGCCATAATCGGAGTATGAGAAGTTCCTGTTTCAACACTGAAAGACACTATTCTCTCTACGGAGATCTTTTTACAGCATAGAAAGGGAAGTTTACTAGAGATTTCCCTGCTGACAATGTACTTTAACACCTTAAATATGGAATCAATACCTGGGCATTTCTCTGAAACTCAATACACACAGATTTTATACACAAATAATAAAGTGATTTCTATCTATAAATACACCTGCATCCAGGAAAGAGACTAGAACCCTTCATGTCCTCGAAGTCTTGCTGAATTATGAATGCCTATTTATCCCAAAGCAAGAAACATATTTAAGCATATCTGGACCAGTGAATGAAACATCCACATCCAAAAAAGAGAGAGTCCATTTTTGCTTGAATTTGAAAAGTCTCCCATATGATTCCACAAGGTTGCCTTAAAGTATATCTTAAAAAGTAAAGAGTAGGCAGGTTTGCTTTGGATCAAGAAGCTGATCTCTGTCCCAAGGGCATCAAACTGTGCAGTAGTTGCTATGGTACTGCAAGTATTTTTGTTTGTTAAACAGTAGATTAAATAGTCACATAAAATGATTAGACTGCACGTTGGATCATTCCCTAGGAAGGCTTATGTTACAAACTGGCTTTCTGGGGAAATTATTTAAGCTTTTCACTTAAAAAAAAAATTTTTTTTTGAATCTTAGGCCGGTGTGTTTAAGAGACCCTACTCCTTACTCCGATTTAAACTTATTTGTGCAGGCAGGTAATATAACAAGGCACTTTTACACCTATTAAAAACCTTCTTGCAACTGTTGGCTTCATGCAGTAAGCTCTTTAATAGCTCCGGTATTATCATCACTATCGCGAATGGTCAGGGCTTGGATTACAATGCTTTTGCAAGAGGGATGGATGTCTTGCCTTGGGTCATAACAGTGCTGCAGTAGAAATTAAAGATGAAGTGTTAGTCTGCATTACCAGACAGAACAACAGATTCCCTTAAAAGGCTAAGTGCACATACATGGTCTCCAAAATAAGCTTGTTTGATTACAGAAGTTGCTGGGGGGGATATAAAAACTTTTACTGTTGCTTATTTCATTTACCTGCCGTGGCATTTATATTGCACTCCCTTCATGAAGTCCAGGTGCTATTATGAAAGAGATCCAAAAATAAGCATAAATATTCAATGGTTGATGAATGAGCCTTGGACTAATTACTCAGATGACTTAACGGGCTCAGAAGCAGGTGGCCATCTAGCTTGAGTCAGCACAAACATCATGAAAGGTGTGACAATTACACAAATGGAGAATCTGTCCCTTTGGCTCATGCTATCCAGGAATTACCATCTTTTTCAAGAGTCTACCTAAGCTGCCAGTCTAGATGGCAGAGCAGTGCCAGATTAAAAATAAAAGGTGTTGTATCTTATAAAGCTGACCAGGGAAGAGCAGCCAATTAACTTCCAAAACTGTAACAGCTCCTTCCCATCTGACAGCTTTTACCAGAAGGTGACTTTGGAAAATGCAGACAATGAGTATTAAAGACCTGATCCTGATGCAATAAAAGTGAATCATATATATGGACATCAACACCGATAATTCTGTTTGCTGAACAAAAGATGCCTGATTGCAGACGACACCACTTTTTTAAAACTTTTCTCTAAAGAAAGGTCATGCTAAGCAGAATAATATTAACATTAAGCAAATACAGCTGTAGATATCAGATAAGAGCAGTTCTGAGGATAATATTTGGCATATATTACACTGCATCTGTTTTTCCTGTACCCCCATAAATGATGACAGAACTCTCTTCTCTGCAAGAGTTCCCACAACCAAAGGCATTGATCACTGGAGCTTCCAAAAGAAAGGCAAGAGGAGCCAATACTGGCTCCAAAGAAAACAAAATGTGTACCAAACTTACAAGAAAGAAGTCATAAAATTCCCATCAAAAATGCCAGTAGGACTGAAGCAGATCAACTGCAGACAGACCTGGAAAGTTTACTGCTGAGTTCCCTTCTCGAGCATGGGTGTAACAAACCAGACACTGAACAGCTAAAGTTACAGAACCAAATACTCTGTCCTCCAGGCAGGAGACAAGAACAGCCCATGCATTTATCACAGCAGCAAATGCAAATAAAAATGCCCACTCAACATAAGCTAAAGCTTTCTGCCTTGCTTCAGAGACTTGGGGTTCACAGTTGCCATTCAAACCCATAGTCCCTGCTGTAGCTTTGCCAACGTCCTCCTGGGGTTATTGCTTTGGAGTAACCTCGAATTACCAGTTCCTTGGGATGAACACCATACTGCTTATTCAATACTCCCTATACAGCCTGCCCCAGGGAACAGGACTGTTCCAGATGACTGCACAGATGTGAAAAACAAACTGGAGAATGGGAACACCCATGTTCACAGAGGACAAGCCTCACAGGAGCCTGACAAGAAATGCTCTGTAAGTTCAAAACAGATAGTTACATGCCATCTTTGCCTCCCATAAAGAAAGGGCCATCATTAAAGTCTTGGCGCCAGAGTTATAAAGCCTGCTTCACAGCTAAGTTTCCTTTGAGGAAACTAACTTTGCAAACATCGTTTATCCTTACATCAACTATCAGGGATAAGCAATTGGTTCTAACATCACTATTTTACAGATGAATAAACAGACAAATATGAATGTCAACATCTTCTAGTGCAGAAAATGAACTTGGGAACTGCAGACTTGGGGTGTCTTCACTGGGGATGTCTGAGCACTAGCGGCAGCAGGGGGGTGGTGGGTGGGTGGTTGTTTAAGGCTCTCCCTACCTCACAACACCAACAGAAGCCAGTAGAAGCTGCTTGGATTTCGCAACTCCCAAACCAGACATCCCAAACGTTACTGACTGCTTTTGATGAGCTGGCCTGAGTAATTTGGTCCACATCGCACGCAGGAGCTGGTTGCAGAGCCACAAAGCAGAACTCATAGCTCGCTAGCAGTGCCAGGCCACGGTATATTCAAAGATATGTAAGCTAGCTCTTTGGATGTCTTCTGAGGAACTCTGAGAGCATGCAGCAATTCTAAGCTTGATTTCAAGTTTTAATGCCTAGCTGGACCCTTTCCTCCTTCTTCCTGTTTTTTTTTTGTTTTTTTTTTTTTTTTAAAAGATTAATTCCTCCATTTATTTTTAATCCTATTTCTGTCTTGGAGCTGCCAAAAAATCAAACCCAGTTTGCATCAGACAGCAGTTTATTTCCTTGGGGTGAACCAGCAACCCAACCAAAACACTTCCTACCCTCTGCCTTCTCCCGCCTCTCAAAGCCATTCAGGCCGCCACTAGGCGAGAGCCGGATGTCTCCCTTGCCCTGACCGATGGAGCTGGAGGCGCAATCAGGCCTCCTCATTATCAATCAGACCTGTACGCTCGTTCAGAGGCAGCCGCAGTCCCTGAGCCAGCAGAAAGAGCAGCGCAGCAGCTATTTTATTTACAACCTGCTGACAATGGAGTGGAAATTGATAGAAGCTGCAGGCAGCAAGTGACTCCCTGTCTGTCAGCACCAAATGGCAGCTCCCGCGCTTACTCCGCTGGACAGAAGCTCTTTAACTCTTTCTACCTCAGCCCAGGATTCACAGGGGTGCTATGGGCCTCCTCCAAGTTCCTATTTATACCAGCTTTACGCTTATGCTCTCCCACTGCCGTCGGACGAGTTGCTTCTGATTCAGAGGAGTGAGAACACACCAGGACATTCATATATTTACTGTACACATGCATTTGTTGGACAGACACCAGACCTTCATGTTTTACGCAGTGCCAGGTATCAATACAGAGCACGTTTGAACAACTTGATCCTACTCAGAAGAAATAAATTAATGCTATATTTAAAAGCAAAGGGCTCATCTACCCAGAGAAACTCAGAGAAGCTATCTATGAAGTCTGACCTTAAAAAAGGAATTAGGTCAGCCACACTGAACCCTGTGTAGGCCTTCTTTTCCTTGTAAGTGGCCATTATTCAGTTTTAGTCATTTCCGAACAGTATCAAATTAAGGTTGATTCAATAAGAACACTCTTATTGAGTGTTCATATGATGACCTAATGTAGTTTAACTGATTCTCTTCAAATTAACATCTTTAATTAATACAGATTATCTATACAAGGTTTCATATAAGATTCAACAGTTTGAATTTCAAATACATCAGCATTGGGTTTTTTTTAGTCCTGGGAGCAGGGTGTGAAATCACATTAACTCAAAAGATTTCAGGCTAAACCAAAAGACTATCAGCGGCCCAAAGATGTGTAACAATCCTCAGCTCCTGTACACGCAATGAAGGGATTAAACATGAAATCTGAGTTAAAATTAAAAACTGTCTATATTGAGGTTTTAAACCAGATAGTACTTTCTTTGGTGAAAACAGCTTAAAATAAAAGAAGTGAGCTTTCTTCCCCACTCCAAAAATTGTTAGCATGGTTTGACATTTCCTTTCAATCCTCTCCCTGTCCTACTCCCAAAACAATACTGCTAGATCACTCTCATTAGGGCTTCCAGCCACCGGCAGGGATTTCTAGAGGATTAGCGGAGGAGCCTGGCAGCTTCATCACACCTCTCCTCCTGACCATTTGGTATCACACCATGATCTCCAGCTCACTGCTGGCCCTCACTGATTTGCAGCACCGTGTCCTCACTGCATTGTCTAACCTCAGTGCTTCTGAGGCACGGAGCAGAGGGAAGAAGTGGTGCTGGGGATCACAGTCCCCAAAAGGAACCCTGTCCTCCATCACCAGATGCAGCACATGGGGTCTGCTGAGTAGGAAACAAGATACCCGGAAGGTATCACTCTCCACCAAGCCAACTCAGCTTATATTACCAATACTGTTCACAAATTCACTGTCATTTCAGCTTTGATATCCAATCACAAAATGCACACCCAAGGTTGCCATCCAACCACCTAAACACAGGCATCTCATGCCACTTTATATACCACTGAGCACCCTACCTGGCCTCCACCTGCTCCAGAAAGACATGAGGACCCTCAATCATATCAATCAGCCATAGGATCATATCCATCAGCCCTCAACACCTGTCTCATACGCCAGGGCATCTAGATCTACGCAAAGCTTCACTTCAGCTTTTAGACGCATATCTAAAAAAAAAAAGTTACCAGTGCTTCAAAAGGTGCTTTTCTTTGTGTCACCACTGCCAGTAGCTCTCATCTTTTTCATTCAGACTAAGCTCTAAATCTCTCTGAGGCGGAATTCAGTGAGCAACCAAGTCCTTAGCAAGGTCATTAAGATTTAGAGGAAGCTCAGGCTCATTCGGGACCTGTTTCCACAAGAGCTCTTTGTAAGCAAGTCCCAATTCAGCTGTGAGATGCACCAGTTTGGAGGAGCCAGTATAACTTCTCTGAAATCAAGTCACATACATGTATCCTCTAAAACCAATTATGATAAAAGAAAAACAGATAATCTCCAAATTCCTCAGCTGGTGTCCACCTCTGGTGTTTGTCCTTACAGTGAACAGAGGGCACCACAAGTGCCTTAAACCTTTCTGTGGAAGGAATCTGTGGCAATTTCTGTCTCAAACAGAAGCAAATCCAACTTCAATCCAAGTCACTCAGAATTCTATTGGCATGAACAAAATCACATGGCCTCCCGATTAAAAAAAAACAAAACAAACAAAATGATTACACTGGGTCCAACACAATGCAAGAAATGCAAAAAGCCCCTTGTAAAAATAGCTCCTTGTGTTTTATTAGACTTTTCCAAGTCACAGAACAGTTTGGTCAGTTATGAGCTGTTAGCAAAGACAGGAGAAGCTTTTTTGAGTCTGATTTAATCATTCTCAAATATGCCAATCAGAGCGAACAGACAAACTTGCACTTGATTTCTGGATCTTGTGTTAAATCTTTTGCAACTGATGACATGCTCACACTGAAAAGATGAGCTACACTACAGAGGATATACAATCCCAAACTGAAAGCAACATATCAAATCAGCTGAACAAAGGGAGATTAAAGCTCCATGTAGCATTGGAAAAAGAACATGAAACAACAAACAGTTAAAAACATTTATGGAGCAAACACAAACTTTCCATTAGACAGCTGGTTCCTTGCTTGGGGAAAATATATACCTTACTAATAGGAATTATATCCTGTTTCTTTTCTACTGCTTAAAACATACAAACAAATTATATTTCAGCCTGAAGACATATTATTCATGGATCTTTTACTTCACTGGATTTTATAGTTCAATTCCAAACCTGTAATTTTAAATGTTGGCTGTCTGTCTAAGTAATTCACCAGAAGGGGGTCCCAAGTCCCCTTGCTTCTCCTTCTAGTAAGGAAAAAACCTCACTGCCAACTTCTGCATAAACTGGTCTATATCACAAGCCACACCACTCAAATGCCCAGACATGACTTTGCTTTTCACATCAGAGCTAAAGTAAAATAATACAGACACACACATATTGCATACAGCCTTTCTACTTTGAGGGTCACACAGCTGGTGATAAACTGGTGGTAGCAGAGCATCAAGATCAAGAGACCTTAATGCAGCATCCAGCAACTAGCTAAAATATTACTAACAATGGAGTGTTCAAACAGAAGGAAATCTGCTACCAAGCTATGACTGCACAAGCCCACTGCTGAGCAAGGCACGGGCTGAGGGAGCATCTTTAAGGACAGTTGGGGGAGATCCTGACTAAGGCAGGTGGTCTGCCAGCAGGCATCCGCTCCCCGCCAGCCCAGCTCCCCCTCACTCCACCTCATGTAACAGGGAGATTTTGGGGCACGGCAGGGATGGAGCAGAGCACGGATGCGTGTAACTGAGGGCTCCCTGCCAAATCACAGAGGTTTTGGCTGAGAAAACTGCAGGCTGGCTCCCTCTCACCACGCAACAGGGTCTATAGGAGCAGGCTGGTACCTAGTTTCTGGAACACACATTCCAGCCACCTGTAGGTCACATACCAGAAGGCTAAATGTTAAACTTCGACCGGGTAAGTCCACCGCATCCCACGTAGCTCTGGAGGAGATGCACCCAAAGCACAAGGATTAACACATCCCTGCAAGGAAGACAAACTGAGTTCTGTCCAACACCAGGCAGGGAGCTTTCTCTTTCGGGGTTAGCAGAGATGCCAGTGAGACACAGCTGTTTTTCCTCTTAGAAAAGAGACACAGAGCAAGTCAAAAACCATGTCAGCTACAGGTACAAAGACTTTCCAGCTGAAATAAGTGGCAGTGGAGAGGAGAGCACCCTTCTGGGAGCCCAGCAGCTCCTGCAGAGTGGCGCTGGACACTTGGACCGCACACTCATAAGTACAGTTCCTGTAGATCTCGCAATACTCTGTGCCTCCTCCTGACCCCCTGGGCTGTTTCACAGACCAGTTTCTCTCCCTTGGCAGGTCACAGGAGTAGACATATGAAGATGGGACTTTATCTAAGAGGTTTCATTGTCAGAAGCTACATAAGAGTCCAGGGGAGTATTTTGCTCTCACCCCCTTGAGGTCACAGGGGCTGCTTTCTTGCTCTGTGTTATGTCAGTTTATGTTATAGCAAGAAAGGGTGGAAATAAATACCCTCAAACAAGCCCTGCCTTTCCTCCCCCGTATTCCATACAAGAAAATCCCTCAATCCCTACAAAACAAGCTGAAGCTTATGCCAAACCTAACAGAGCTCATACAGACATTGTTATCTTTTGAAATGACACCTTCAATTTAATTATCTCGGAGATTAAATAATCTCCAAACTATTAAGCAAAATAACTCAGCGTTGCCAAAACACTGCATCACACCATAACTTCTCCTTTTTTTTTTTTTTCTCCTCTAACCCCGCTTTAAACCTCCTCTCTGACTAGATACAGAACGGCAGAAGCGCACTGATCTGCAGTCGCGCCCGGCCTCCACAACGCCAATTCTTGCTTGTGCAGCTTGCCAAGTTTTATATCTGCTTTAAGCCTGACCTCAGCTCTGCTGGTGTAAATTCAGAGCAGTTCCAGGGACTTCATGGATAGGAAGGAACTGAACAAAATTTAACTCACTGGACCACAGGATGTGCAAGTAAGAGAGTATCTGAAAGTGCACCAGCTTCATCTGAGAAAGTACAAGAAGAAAAATCAACCTTTAAGGCATTTCAAGAGTCTCCAGTCTTCACTGTTTTGCCTGCACTTTCCCACAGACACATCCTGCTCCTTCATTGCATGCTGCATTCCCCTATACAACTCTGTACTGACTGATGCTTGCTATGCTTAATTACACACACTCTTCTTAACCCATTACCCAGTCCTACAGTGGCCTTGCAAGTCATGTCACCAGCCACGTGGGGCACTGACCAGCCCAGAGATCACCATGGGAACACATTCCTCTTGCTTGTTGAACTAGGGACGCTGGCTGCATAGCCAAAAGAAAAGTATTTCCCTCCCTTCCCTTCTCATGTGCATGGACACTTGCTTCAGCAGTGCCATCGAGGGACAGAGCTGAGTGACCTGCACCCACCGCTGCTGCCCCACAGCAAAAGACAAAGATGACTCCTTGGTCTGACTGCACAGCTTCAAGTCAGGGGAAGTATTTGCCAAGAAGGAATGATTATTCCAGCCAAGCTTGTTCGAACTACAGCATCCTTTACCATATGAAGGCCTGTGGAATAACATAATCAACTCTCTGAAAGGTCAAGGAAATAATTGCAGCCTTCTGGCTGCAGGGACCAGACAGGAGCACACACAGCCTAGGAAGTGGCCCTTTTGACTGTTATAAGTCACTGCAACAGGATATGTTTCTCTAAAAATTATTTTAGAGCAAGGACGGCCAACTGGTGGATCAAGGACTGTAAGCCAGTTTTACCTTGACCCCAGGAAAGCCAACTAGCTCAGAGGCCAAGTGTTTGGGGCAACACGTGTCCCAACATGCAGTGCTGAGGGGCATGCCAGTCCAGGCCAGGTACATTTCGCTGGACTACCAGTGGTACTACACAAAGTTCTCTTGGTCCAGGAGAAAAAGGACAGGGGGATAATTTTAAGTGAACAAAGCAGCTTCCGTCACTGAGATATTTGCCACTTTTGTTCTGGGGGAAGAAAATATAAACTGGATTAAAAGCACAGAGCTGAAAAGCACCAGCATGTTCTACAGATCACCTGTTAACTACAGGCAAGTCACTTGAGGCATGGCATCCCTTACCGTCCCAACCTGTACAGCATGCAAATCATGCTTTTCTTATCTCCTCTGTGTACAGGCATACACCATTCCTCCCAAAGATCTCAAATTTTATGGTAGAAGGACAAAATGCAGCCATCTAGGCCCTCAACAGCAACTACCAGCCTCAGGTACCAGCCAACAAGATAACTGCCAAAAGGAAGTACCAGGAAGAATGAGTTTTTGAAAAGGGCTGGGATCAGATGCTTCAAAAGGAGAGTGTAAACCTCTACACATCAGACAGTTAACAAAAAAGCTTATTCTTAGATGAGGTTTTTCTCAAGCTCCACGATCTATCTGCTGGGCTGCGCTCTGGTAGATTTACCTGCTCTGATGCAACCAGGGCGGGTCTCAATAGTAGTAAAAAGTTGTGAACATCTTTAGAACCACGCAGAAATTTTGGCTGTGTTTGTGTCTTGTGACACTGAGATCCTGAAACTGTTCATATGCAAAAACATAATCTCACAGCTGCCTTAATTTTGTGATCTTTTAGTTAAAGCAGACAGTAAGGTCTTTAGGTTGGGGACTCTGTTCTGTATTTATAGCACAATACAGACCGAAGGCTGTTATTCACAACACAAATAACCCCACATTCTCCCCTCCTTCCTATCCTCCAGTATTCCTATGCCTTGAACAAGAAAATTAATTGCTTGACTGACATCTGTGCTGTTTGCCATTTCATGTTCTGCTCTATCTCCTCTTACAAAAGAATGGTGCTGAGCTGTTTGCAGAGGGATAAGAGCTTGTCATTTCTACAACAGTTTGCCTTTTTAAAAGTTTTAACATTCAGTTCTCTAGAGACCTGGAAACAAGAGATCCTGGCACAGGAGACTTGTGTACTAATGGCATGACACCGTATTGGATTTAAACTAAAGTATGGCTCTATGAATGAAAGTGCCTGCAAGTGAGAGGCAGCTGATGTGGGGCAGAGAGGGAGCAAAGGAGAAAAACATGATGTCAAGGCTAAGAATTCACCCGTCTGTGTTATCAGGCTGCTCCGAGTCAGCAATTTATTTTATTAACATTATTCCCTCTGGCCTTACGTCTTGGTTACCCCTAGCAACTTATTCACAAACTCCCTGTACTATTAATTTGCTTAAAACCAGCACATACTAAAGAAAAAGTTCTGATAAAGCAAGAACTCAGGGCTGCAGCTAATATTGTCATTATTCCCCTGCAGTCCTCAAGACTGATGCATCAGAAGCCAGACACATACCAGACAGAATGGGGTACAAAGCAGGGAAGCTGGGACAGTGCAAGGTAAATCCTCTCCTGTGAGATCCCACGATGAAAGAAAGAAAAGACCACCACAAAAAAAAAAAAAAAAAAAAAAAAAAAAGAGGAAAACATTTTATTCTCCAAAATATTTTTTCTTCAAAACCTTTCCACAGTTTAGAACAACTGTTGGTCTAACCTAAATCTCAAAGGTCCTGCTCACGATGTTTCTTCCTCCCTGAAGAAGCTAATTTGAAGTCCTGTGCTGTCCCCCTGGACCAGTCTATTCCTCCAGTGTCCTACTCCACCACACAGTGAACTCGACTGGCACAGGCCAAAGCCGACATGTGGATAATGCGGTGGTGAGGGGATGTAGGACTGGGCTTCCATTAGTCGTAAATTAAAATCCCACCCAGAATAAGACAAAGAAAAGCAAAAGGAATAGACTCCTGTGGAAGCTATCACACAAGCGGCCACTGCCAATTCCTCCCCACATGATCATACCACAAGCAAGTTACCGCCAACCTCCCCCTTGCAGCATGCCTTGTGTCCCTGCTTCCCTCATCACCTGTGAATGTCATCTGCTTCTCAAAATCCATTAACATCACTAAACAGGGAAAAAGGCAGTTAGGGGGATTTCATTCTTTCACCTAGGCCTGGCACAGAGTTTTGATACAATCAGATAAACAGACTCCAGCAGCAGCCCTCAATTTCCACAAAAACTGAGAGATGTATCCATCACATCTGTTTCCCTTTCAAAGTGGACTTCCTCTGAGATTATCAGGGTGCTCTTATACAAGCCGTCAAGGACAGGCTCTTAAGGTGGACTACCACTTTCCTGTCTGACTTTCTAAACAAACCAAGGGTATAAGAGTTACAGTCAGCCATACCAGCATCCAGAGTTACTGATGATCCTTTAGCTCACCCTGGACTAAGAATAAAGTGCTTCTCTTCCCTTGGACTAAGAATAAATTGCTTTTCTTCCAGTTAGTTTTCCTGCTCTTTCTACCCATCAATTCTGCAAAGACTAACCTGTGAGCAGAGCACAACTAACGCTGAAGATTTTCAGAAAAGTTCAGGATACATTGTATGGTGTCCAGTTCCAAAATGGCATAAATTACATCCTGGAACACATTATGTCCTGCTATGTTAGACAAGAGGAAATGTGGTATACAATGAAATAAAAGACATCCTGGAACCTATTACATACTCAAAAGACAAAAGAAAGGACATTATAGGATCGACATGGCTAATAAATGATGTGTTGGCATCTCTTTTCTACCAAGATGTGGATTAACAACAGATGTATTACACTAATGTCTATTTGTACACTAATCTAAAACAACTGCATCGCTGTTGCAGACAGGAATTTGATAAATGCAGCCCCCATTCCAGCTCCATGAGTGCTGCTGAGCTTTAGGAAAGGTGGGGAGGGCCATGAGCCACTCCCAGAGTTTTCAGTGTTTGGGCCCTTGCTCTCACCTCCTTTTCTTGCTGGGTTGTTCCTTGCTGATTTCTCATCTGCACAGCTGGGATCCTAAGGACCCAGGGAAGGAAAGGGACTGCCTTGCACAAACTCAGAAGTCCGCAGCTCAGTTGCAGAACACTTGGGAAGTCTGGACTACTCAGCACCTTGAAGCAGTCAGTGCTTTTGAACTCCTGAAGCTAAAGGGTTAAATCCTGGAGCCTAGCAATTTCCAAAGTATCACTTTCCTTCTCACTAGCCAACAGGCCTCCTGCATTTACATAAAGCCCTCCAGGGAAGGCAGCTGCAGAAAGCATGCACAAAAGATGCCTTCCTCAGGTGGTTGAGGGATAGGAGAGAAGATACTGCTGGATTTACCCTCTAGTTCCTTTCCACAAGGAGCAGCTGGAGAATAGTTAGGGGCAGAGCCTCCAGACCACTGTGCAGTCCTAGTTTGATAGCTATGACAGTTCACTCACCTTCCCTCAAATCGAAGGGGCAAGCACAGGAGAGCAGACTTTGCAATTCGGGAAACCTGGAGGAAGGTGGCAGACGAGGTGGAGACAATACTTTGCCAACCATCTTGGCAGCATAGGTGAAATTCAGTTTAGTACCAGCCTTCTCCAAGTATTGCTGCTCTCCTATAGCACCAACAGAACAAGGGTCTGTCCGCAACATTTGAGGTTTGCAGTGTCACATGTCAGGGAGATGAGAGGAAACAACTACACCCCATGCCTTCTCCCAGTTCCTAGAGAAGCCTAGGATGTGATGCGATATGATTATTCCCTATTAACAACGCAGAAGAAGTGGGCAAACAAGTGTAAAGTACCAGCAGAGAAGCTTGGGATACCTGACCCCATGGGACAAGGACATCTTACTGGCACCCAGAAGCAGTTGCGGACGATGGCACTGGTGGGAGCTGCTGTGAGCCACCAAAGACTGGGCACAGAACAACAGCCAAGGCTGGGAATCAGGAGCCCACATCAGCCCGCCACCTCGAATGTATGCTTTGCCTGTTCCTGACCCAGGCTGTGCCTTAACCACTGTAAAAGAACAGGAACAATGAGTCTTGGGGGAGTAAAAAAAACAAAGAAAAGAAACAGAAGCATAAGAGAGGAGGAAAGAAAGGAATGTGAAGCTGGCTAGATGAGAAAACCTAGGTGAATATATCTGATCCTTCCTCCCCAGCCTGCAGAGGCTTGCTCTGTGAAAAAGATTTTCTCCGAAATAATTTGCGTTTGCTTCCAAACTTAGTGCAGATCTGTCACCAGTCACTCAAAGCTCCACTTCAGGAACTAGCAGAGATTATAAAAAAAAAAATGCGATATGGTCTGTCTTCACAATGTTCATAGCCTGACTTATTGGTATGGCCAAAAGCACTACTTGAAAAACGGTAGGATAACCCTATAGAGTCATGCAATTACATGACACAAAATGCCAAAGTGGGTTGTCAGTCATCGCACAAACATGGAACATGAAAATCTGCAAGCAAAGATGCAATAAAAAGAAGCACATTCACCGATGCCGCGTATTTTTTTCTATGTATATTTACAACCTTGTATCAAGAGAAATTATTTTTCTGTGTTAGGCAAGACAACCATCTATTCAAGATCAGCACCACAAGAGGTTTTAAACTACACTCCATCCACTGCTTTACTTCCACCATGCATGTTTAATTCATGACCCAGCATTAGCCCAACTACAATGTACAAGTGAGAAGTGGCTAGTTCCATAGCTACCCAGACTTTGGGGTTTTTTTTAAAAAAACAAAACAAAACCAACCAACTTTCCGGGGAGACTATTTCTGCTAAGATTAAACAAAACCCTCACTGCAGAACTCCTAGCGATGATGCTTAAAGAGATGCAGCTAAGAACTTAATGTGAAGCAAAACTTATTTTAAGAGATTATCTATACACACACACTTGGTAAAGGCTCCGAGTAGAAAGCTGCAGAATAGGTGTTCTCCCCAGAGATCATATCCCTTCCCTTTCCCATAAAAATCCTAAAAAGCCCGAAGCAAAAAGGGAATCTCATATCCAGGCTGTGGTCTCTGCCTAAGCAGCTCTGGTTCACATTTTCATTTCTTGCATTTCTCCTATTTTTGCCTTCCCTGGATGTATGTCAATGCCCTTAAGGTGCTGAAAAAGCTAAGTTAATCCACATGGAGTAGAAGTTGGAAAACTCTCCAACTTCCACACAGTTCAATATTCCAGAACAGTCTGAAGTTTTGCTTCCTGCATCACTTCAGCACTTTGGAGCAAGTTAATTTTCCCTGGGAGAATGGGATTTGCAAACTTCCATATGACACTTGTTTGAAGGAGGCTCACATTGACCCTGACAAAGTTCTGTGATAATTTTACATGAGAAACACACACAGTGGTCTCATTGGAGAATCTTCCTTGTTGGTACATAGTCAGGACAAGGGCAAGCCTCTGCTGGCAGCCTTACTCCTGAGGTAACGGACTCAAAACCAGCCCCACTAGGCAGGATTGTCACTAATGGGCCGTGTCCTATGCTAATTAGGGCTCAAAAAGGTTTGCTTTTGTCTTGTGGGCATTTGAAGTAGAGACTCCAGGAACCACAGAAGATGGCTTTTACAACACACGCTCAGCAGCAGGACCAGAATCCAATACCCAAAGAAACTGCTCCTCCATTGTACAGCATTTCCTAAAGACCATAGAACAGGGTGCCAGGAATACTCTTGCCTGAAGTACCAACTGTTTCTCTATAACTCTCTTCCATATATATAACGCCCCACCAGCCTCCACCCCCTGTCCCCGTCAGCCCAGGGAGGGGACAAGTGCTAGCTGAGCCTGTAGCTTCCTGCCCTTGGACCAGCCCAGGAGAGGGACATCTCTGTATTGCAGGAAAGGAAGCAAACTCCACCTGGGCAAATAAGAACATGAAACCAGGCTGCAGACTTGGAAAGATGGGATGAAAGGGGAGGTGGGGTGAGAAGAAAAAGACGTAGGGATAGTGAGGGACAACACATGAAGGAATCTACAGCATCCTGCCCCAGGCTACACAATTCCTGGCTGTAGCCTGTGTCCCTGAGCACCAAACACTTCAGATGAGTTAAGACCCTGGCCAGGGTGCTGCTATGGAGCTGGATCTCTGCTGCTTTCCATCTGTTTGTACTTGAACTGGTCAAAAGTCTCATGAAAGAAAAAGTACCTCTAAAAAGCCATGAACAGGGGAAAAGGACACTGCAAGTGGATATCCTAGAAGCAGGAGTGAGGACAAATTTTGGCTGACAGAGCATTTAGAGCTGTAATAACACTCTCCTCCTATGTTGAATAGCCATTAAAAAAAGAAAGAGACAGACATGTGTGTACAAAAACAATCACTCAATCAAAAGCTGAAAAGGGGCCCTAAGGCCACCTCAGCCGGTGCAATGGATTGGAAGGGTGCAGCGGACGTTCCAATTGCTCGAGTACTCTTAATACAACAAAGTATTCCAGTGGAAGCATCTGCTTCATGGCCTTGCTGCACACAATCATCTTGTTTATTGATCTCTGAAGGTGTTATAACACAGTTTGTGGTGCAGTTCATTCATAAGTATCACAAGGCTTGTCACCTACCCACAGCCTGCACAGTGCATTAACCACTCTAAGGACACCGGGCACCTGGCAAGTTGCGTGCTATATTCACCCTCCATATAACGCTTTGCAAACAACAGCGTAGCAGGGTGTAAATGCATGGAAACAATGCAGCATAAAGGTCATTCCCTGCTGATAGGGACAAAGGGGCCTGGAGAAACAATTGATACAAATACATCCAAATGAAAACAATTCTTGCTATGATCCTGAAAAGTGGGACAGCAAAAAGGGCCTGGGCAAATAGGGACTTTCTGATCACAAACATCAGGTCAGAACAGGAAAGTCACAATTCCAGAACAGATCTGATATCTATATGGCATATGGGAAAGTTGACTTGATTGCTGTTATTATCAAAAAGCCAGGCACACAGGAGTAAATCAAGGCTTAGGGCTTGTCCACCTGAGTTTGTGGATACCAAAAAAAAGCTTTCTCTTCCCAGCACACTAACTGATATTGTGGACTTCAAGTTAACGATGCCACAGATACATGTGCCCCTTTGGAAACAAGAACATTGCTGCATGCACTGAAAACAGAGTGAAATAGTTCTTCAGCATATCTCAAAACTGTCTCTACAGCAACAAGAGCATAACAACTTCTATACCATCAATTGCTATCTCTGCTTGCTGAGCGTTAAAAGTTGTCTCCAGTGACCTGCAGTGTAGACAGCTTCCAGGAAACAGACTAATGTGATTATGGGTTAAAAAAGATCCCGAGAGGCCCAGACACGATAAGAGTTAGATCCAGACACAGTTATTGGCCTGAAGCAGAAGCCTTGCCCTCAAGAGGACACACAGATGGCAGAGCAGGTATCTGGGGAGAGCAAGGTGCTCTTCAGGTGAGAAGGGGCATCATATCTCAACCTGGAAGAAAAGTCTGCAATAGGCATCTCCGCAGGCAGAGAAAAGAAATCTTAGATAGCAGCGTGCTATAATGGAGATGGCTGAAAAAGCTAAGAGAACTTGAGACCAAATACCAGTTAAAATGGAAGAATATTCTTGCCAAATTCCTTCACTTGAGGACTGTGCAATTAGGCCAGGAAAAGCACAACAGAATATGCTATAGAGAATAGTCCTGCATCAGCTTGTTAACCCAGCAGGCCTCTTCCATCTCCTAAGCCTGCATTTCATAACAGATACCTGAAGGGTATAGATTACACCAGGTGGTAAGCCAACAATTCCAATCTCATCATGAAACTAAGCCCAGGCCAACTGTGGAGAACTGTGTATTTTGATACAAGGCAATAGACTAGCTAGGCCCTTGTTAGCAGGGGAACACTCCCTCTGAAGCAGTGGAGTTATGCCCAAATAACTGATGGTGGACAGGACACAAGTGATGTCTGTGTGACCTGTTCTGTGCAGCACCTGCAAGAATCATCCTCTGAGCTTACAAGGTTTTAGTCCCCAGGTATGAGATAGCCCATAACATCTTAGCTACACTCCACCATTCACACGCAGAGCAGCAGCAGAGGCTCTAGACAGCAATCTAACGAGCATAACCAAATAGACAAGCCTG
This sequence comes from Pluvialis apricaria, assembly GCA_017639485.1. Taxonomy (NCBI): domain Eukaryota; kingdom Metazoa; phylum Chordata; class Aves; order Charadriiformes; family Charadriidae; genus Pluvialis; species Pluvialis apricaria. The sequence continues at coordinate 8,785,618 of CM030024.1, forward strand.
CTGTAAATAGGGTCCAACTTACCCTTAAGTGTAAGGCCCATGCAGCCCCACTAGGGACTCCAGGGATGTTGCCGAGACTGTAAATTGTGAATACTTCTGAAAATCAAGCATCTGGGCACCACAGAGGAGTTCTTCTCTTTCCCCTACCACCCCATAAAACAAAGTAACCCAAAATAGCACGCCAGTTTTTGAAAACGTTGCTGTGTATCACCCCGTGTGTGACCTTGCCTGAGTCATGACTGGACCCAGGAGTCTTCCTCTCTAGTTCTGGGCTTTAAGTAGATGGCTACACTGCTTCCCTCGAGACCCAGAGAGGCAGAAATAGGAAATGAAATGGAGAACAGGGAGGAAATTCCATCTCCCAACACAAAAAAATTAAGAGGCAGTCACAGAATTCTCCTGGTAAGAGGTAAAGAAATACGTATGCAAGAGTGAAGGCTAGAGACACAGAAATATCTTGTTAAATTTTTACAGTTTAACCACTGAACAAGCTACTTTCTCTCCATAATTTATACCTGAATTGTGTGTCTAGACATGACATCATTTTAAGGTATGCCTTGTGTTCTGTGGTAAGTTTACAATAACCAGAACTTATAATTGCTGTGGTTCAGGTCAGCAAAAGCGGAAAAAATATCCAAAGCCCCTTCTAAGCAGCTGTTCTTGGTAATCGTTTTAGTCTGTTGTTTTCTGTCAAGGAGACAAGGCCTAGCAAATGCTAAAAGCCAACATTAAACCAACTCCCCTTCCTAAAAGTGACGAATACCATAGATAATCTTCAGTTCTTAGGCAGCTTTATTTGGTATGGTTCATATTAAAACAGTGAGGGACAGCCAGATAAGCAAAGGCAATAAAAACATCTACTGTATGCCTACAGAGATTGACAGCTACAGACACAAAAGACCCTGCTGGATGCCCACACCATAAACCAGTTATCCAAATACAGTAAAATAAGCCTGTGGGTCTCAGGTGGGATAACAACAAATACCAGCGTATTCTTACTATTGAGACCTAAATCCTGAGGCTACAAAAGCTGGAACCACAGTGTGGTTAACGTGCACCAGCCACTCTTACTAGAGGAATGAACCCCGTGGTGATAAGGGCTGCTGGCCAAGTGACTTTAATCACATGAGGAGCTGCAATCACTGCCCCGGAGAGCATGGCCTGAAGCATCCTATTGCGTCAATGAAGTGGAATTTAGACATCGGAATGGGGGAACGAAAAACTGCAACCTGAACACTAAATAATGTTTTGGCTTTGGGGTTGGTTTTGTTTGTTTGGTTGGGTATTTTACTGGCATTGTAAGCACAGGCATGCTGGATGCCAGTGGTAGCCATGGAGGAGCAGGAGCTAGGACAGACACAGGAGGATGCCACAGCACACATCAAAACTGTCTTTATGGCAGTAAGCACAGAGAATCATAGAATAGTTTAAGTTGGAAAGGACCTTAAAGATCACCTAATTCCAACCCCACAACCCAAAGGTCCTAAAGAGAAACCTGGATCTACAGGTGCGTTGGGTGGAACTCATAGTCCATAACATGCATCTCAGAGGGCACAGTTATGTCACACACAGGGAAATTATTTTTTTTAGAATGGAGTAGTCCCAGTTGGAAGGACCTACAGCAATCATCTAGACCAACTGTCAACTTTTTTTTTTTTTTGACAGAAACATTAACATTGGTAAGAATGAAATGCCCATGAAGGTTATACCACACAGCACACATCGTGCCTCTTCCTGTTATCTCAACGGGAAGACAAATTATAACCCCAAAGATATCCAAAATAAGGTCAAAGACAATGGGCAGCAGCCCTGGATAACAGTTATAGATGATGATGTAAGCAAAATTGTAAGTCAAAAGGATACATCATAACTATTGTTGACATCTAAAAGGCATAAAAAGACTGTCCAAACTCCAGCTATCATCACCAGCCAGGAAAGACTCAAAAGACACAGGACTTGACAAGATTGCCCCTTTTTCTCTGTGTCACATAACTGACCCAATCCAGACCACACAAGTGCTCAGTTTCAAGAATGTGAGTGGGTAGAATCAACATATTTATGCATTTCAAAATAAAATCACCTTTTCCTTCCATACAGCTCCCACAGAGTTTTGTTATGCTACTTTTCCTACGTATATAAATGTAAGTGGTCCAACTGTCTCCTCTGTCATCTGTATTAGTCAGAAAAAACTTGATGATTACTTCTTAGCTCTTCCAACACCCACCCAGAAACAGGGAACCATTTCAGCTAATAGCAAATGGGAGACAGCCGATGCTACTGCACTAATAGGGCTAGGTAAGAGGCTGATTATTGCACCCAAATTGAAGCTAGCTTCTGTTCATCTGGTTAAGGCAGACGCAGAGCTATTGCATCCATGCCTGGATCAATCCACATTAATGTAACGTCAAGTCACACAGGGATCTGTGGCAGAACAAGGGATTTAACATACAACATTTCAAATCACATGCACACCAGGGACTCAAACCTGGACCAGCAAACCCAGCACACCATTGTAATGTGGGGGTTGTGCAGAGCTACTCTGATTATTCACAGGCAGCAGCCCACAATGTCCCATCATTCAGCGCCATGGTGAGAGCTGGAGAGAAAAGAAAAACCATGACAGATGATGGCAAAGACTGCCTGAGATAGCTGATGCTCATGAGGAGTGGTGAAAAGGAAGAGTAAGCAGCCACTGCTTTTCAGTGCCAGATAAGTAAAAAGCAGTGGTGAGAACACCATTGCTTACAGGTTCCCAAGGGAACACGCATTCCTGCCCAAATGGTGCAGCTGACCCATTATATCCTCTGTCCCAACCTGAATGTACATTAGGGTCTACAGCTGGCTTATAATGAAAATCTGAAGTCATCAGGGCTGTTCTGGCTTCAGTTCTTGTTAAAGATGTTGAACATCAGCCCAGGTTTGGTCAAAAGGTTACACAGGTTTTCAAATCATTCCAGCTTGCAGTGACCAAAGGCTGATTTAGGGTTTGCTGTCAGAGCATACTCGCATTTACAGTTCTACAAACGGCCATAAAAAGCCAGGTGAAGATCAGAGTTTCTGCTGATTTGAGATATAAACGAGGTACAAAACCACGTGAATTGGAAAAAGGATACTCACTTGCTTTGGAATCATCACAACTCCAAGGACAAAGGACTGATACATGATTTGCTTTTGATACACTTCAGGAAAACGGTACTCTCTCCTGCCAGCTTTTAATGAGTTTGAAGAGTGAAACTTACTTTTACTCTGTCTTTCCTGCTTGAGTCAAGAAAGACTAAAACTTTACAGCTGAACTTGCAGCAAGAACAGATTCCAGGGTGAAGGTTCATATTCCAGCGTTTATAATATTCACAGTTGTCCAGGTCTAGACCAGTGCTGAGTGTTGAAGGACACTCATTCTAGAAAAAAGTCTCCACTAGACATTAATAGAGCCATCTAAATGCTCATTCATGTTCCCCATTAAGTGTAGGAAGGATCTTGTTACTTACATTGTTCTGTAAAGAGCTTACAGAGTTTTATGGTTAGCATTCTAACTACCACTGCTAGTAGTCATTCTGCTTCCCTAAGACACGGACAGGGCAAGAATGATACCTTTGTACAGACACATTATACTATAAATGAACTTGAACTACTCACATAGCACAGAGTGGTTTATTTTCCTGTGTAGCCAATAAAAAGTTCCAGTCTTGCTGTGAGTGCTAATATTAAGACAAATGCAAGAATCTTCAAGTTTATGTTATGTTAAACATAAACCAACACCCATCCTCTGCATCCCACCCAGCCAGCCTAGATGCAACAGAAATAACTGCTTATTTATGTTTCCATAAGGACTAACAAGTACACAGCAGAAGGACAGTGTTCAAGGCATCTTTGGCAGATCACACTGGGAGATGTGTTTAGCAGATAATACAACTGGAGAATGCTTGAAAAGCCACTGTTTGCTTAATCACTTGCCGGTAAGTTTGAAAAGATCAAATAAGACAAGTTTAGGAGTAGCTTGTTCCCCTAATTTAATGGGCTATAATATTTTACAGTGCAAAGCCCTGCAGCACTACTACTAGCTGCAGCATTTGGAGCCATCACTACGCAAGTACTATGAGCCATATGGATTTAACAACTCTCACCACCAGTAAAGAGAAAACCAGAACATTTGTTACTTAAGCACAGCCCTTTACCATTGAAGTTAAACAACACTGGCTGCCAACAGCAATAGTTTTGCATCCATCGCCTAAATTGGCCACTGGAGAAGAACTAATTAACCAAGATACTTCACAATTTCTGTCAGTGTCTCAGTGGTACCACAGCAGTTTCTACAGCTTGTGCTGTAGAATCTTTCAATCACAAAAAGACCTGACACCTTCAACAGAAACCTCTAGCACTTGATCTGGGGACCCACATTTGACATAGTCACTGGCAGCAGGTAGTCTAGCTAAAGTCCATATGCCATGAATGTTCCCCAAGGTTTTTAAAATGAAGGACCACATAGCAATCAACATAGGCCCCTGCATTTTCCACAGTGGATACACACCAAAGACTTCTTTAGTATTACTGCTACGAAAGTCATCATTTACAAACAAATTAAATATCAAATTCTGACTCCTCACTGGGCCTTTTTCTTCTCTATTTTTTTTTTTTTTTTTTTTTTTTTTTTTTTTTTTTTGTAACAAGGAGTATTTCATTTACAGCAAAAGAAAAAGAAATACAGGAATTTCTTCAACCATCTCTTACAATCTCCACAACCAGGTAAGGACTAGAGCATCTTTTAGTCCCATATTTCTATAATCCTTCTGACTTTGTTCGAATTGCTGCCCAAATTAATTTAAGCCACTGCCTTGGGCAACCCTGCACCCCACTCTGTTCATTACTGTAATGCTCTTCTATTGGATCTGCCTGCAGTAGAGGCATCAGCCATCCCTGGCACTGCAAGGCTTAATGAACAGCAAATAAAAGTCGCAAGCATTATTAGTTTTTGCATTATTCATTTGATAGTATTAGCAACCAGAAAACTGCAAATGTTACATGAGGTTTCCTGTGAAGAAAGAACACATGTAAGATGTGGTTGCATCTGTAGTATGACCCTGATGTTGCCTTTCTTATATGCTGCACCCATTGCTATGCATCTTGAAACATCTGTGCCTTTTAGTGACTGATTATCCAGAGACACGCAACAGTGCTCAGTATCTATAAGAGGCCGGGGACTGAACCCTGAGTTTATTACAGAAAAGATCTGGAGTAAGCTGCTTGCCAGAAATCCAAACTCTAGCCAACAAGTCCCTCCAGGCTCACTTGGAAAGGTCTTGTAACCTCATTGCCGTATGCCTGCTGGGCTCAAAATGAAATGCAAACTTGCATGTTACTTGTGGATTTGGATGCATTATCCAAGGAGGAGACAAATCAGGAGCCTGAGCAAGAAGCATATGTTATGAGTCCAGAATAAAATTTATCAGTCTTTAATGAACTTCATGATAAGGGATTTTCACAGAACCATTCCTTAACATCTTTCATGCTTTGGTGTTTGAGGGACCTAGTGAAACCTGTTTAAATGGTGATGCTTCACTCTCTCACACCTTTTGATGAAGTCCTTTATTAAATGTTCAAAGTCTAGCTCATAGTACATAGAATCATAGCTGATTTCTTCAGAAAGTTTACCAGCAAGTTTTTCCCAGCCTTCATTTATTTAGGAAATGTAAAGTTGCTAAAGACATATCCAACAAGCGTTCTTTACACCGCAGTGACAACCAGGATCTCTTGCAATGCCACGCTGATTTAAGGAACTGAATATTTCCTACTCGTTGTAATCACATGCATGTAGTCATTAGAATGAGCCTATACCTACTTCTTGTCCAGTTTTTGAAGAACAAGAGTTAGCCCTTAATGACTACTAAGTATCTTATTTTTAGAAAAAGCTCATTTGTGCTGATGATATTTCCAGTTGCATATATAATATGTACCTACTAACTAGGCTAGCTGGTAATCAAATTTAACCAATCTAAAGTATTTAACAGTACAACATATTCAAATCCCATCAACTACAAAAGGCCAATGTTTCCCAGCCAAACATTTTCCTTCACAGGTGTAACACACCCCTTACATTATTCAAGATCTTGGTGCTCAGATATGCAACAGCAATTAGGACTAGCTTTCACCTGAATTAAGCAGTAACAACACTAAAGTTACAGTAAGTGCTGCAACTTGACCTGAGAAACACTGACACATACACATGCAGGTACCCCTATCCATAAACATACATAAGATTAAGTGTTGTGTATCAGGCAGTCTCACGGATGCAGTATTAGTAAACATAACACCTGCTTAGAGTATTTGTAGCACCAGACTCCAGGATGGCATTTCTTCTCCTGAGTTTAGAGCAGAGCTTCATTCTACTGTCTTCCACAACCTCCATTCCCCCACCCCAGGATCCTGCTACCTTCAGAGTCTCCTTCCATTCGAAATTTGTGTATTTGATTATTCTTGCCTCTGTGACTGACCTTGACTAAATCTCACTTTATGGATTTCTGCCCAACTCTACAATTTAATCAAGATTTCACTACATTTTAATCCTAGCCTACCATGTATTCCCAGTACTGCTCAGCTTCTAACACACATGTCCCTGATTAGAGGGCTCTCATCATTCCTTACACCAACTTTAAAATGAAACATCAAGCCCTACTGGACTGAGAACAGTCCCTGGTACAACTCCATTTGACACGTTCACCCAAACTGACACAGTCTGAATCCTTACTAATTACAGCAAAGGGTTTCTTTTGAGTGAACCGTGTATTTCCAAGTTGCTCCATATAATGCATATTCCTGCAGCTTCCCAAATAGAGCTGCACTAACTTTGCTGCCTTTATCCTGCTAACTAGCTCACAGAGAAAAGACATGACGTTGGAATGACATGCATTGAACGTGCTTTTGTCTAGCACTTCTCTGTGTTAAACTAAAATTCAACTCTGCTAGAAACTATTATTTGGAGGAACACTTTTGGTTCCCCTTTTAATAACAAGGAACTGAGTAAGAATAAGTCTAGGATTCAGCAACATGCAAATTTGACACCTACCCCTTGATTTCACCTTGAAGTCTTCTACAAAACATGAAACCGGTCTCAATCTTCTCTGGCAAATCCATCTCAGTTCCTACTCCTGGGTTTGCAATCCCAATTCCACCTGCATCCCAATCCCTTTAGGTCCCCAGTAAATCTCTTCTGCCCAAAGAAAGCTTTTGTAGGGATGAGGCTTAGCCTGCTTAGGTACTGCACTTGCATGAACTCTCCATTATGTTGATGGTTTTGAGCAGCCCACAACTGGAATTAGTTATCACAGAAAACACAAATGTTATTGTACCAATTGCATTAACTCATTTAATGAAAAACCTACATAAAAAAAAAGCAAGAGTCCCTAAGGTAGGAACAGAAAGATCTCCATCTGCCTCACCCCAATGCTTGGCTCCAGTTCAGCTTGCTACCAACTGCACTGCTCCCTGTACACTCTACGGCCTTCTTCAGCCTTTCCCGCTTGTCTTGCAACACCTTATACTGTTCTTGCCACTTACACATGCAAACAGCTTGCACTGTCAACAGCTTTGTTTACAATTATTAGAAAACTTTGCAAAAAGGGTACATTGGCCTGTCCATCTGCTGTCTGTGGAAAGCTGGCAATGAAGTCTCCCATCTTAAGGAATTTACTCTCATGTCTTTAAACTTCAGCAGTACGAGATATTCCTCCACCACTCACACAAAGGAACAAATCATTATTAGAACAGCAGGATCCTGTGCAGACACAGGAATCTTAGAACTCATTTGGTACAAAGTACGTTCTCGTCTCTCCTCCAGTGTGTGACAAGTCAGAAATAAGAGATGGCAGCAGGACTCTGAACCCAGAGTCACACTGAGAGGTGAAGGTTTTATCTAAGGGTGCAAACCAGAAACATTCCCCTCATCTTTCCCTTATCCTCACCAACATTCACATCTGCACAAGTCTCCACTGCTGCTAGGGCCAGATACCCAGGGTAATTAAAAGTAAATAAATTACTGCAATCATAAGAAAAGAGATGGCACTCTGCATACCAAGCATTACTTGGCCACTCAAGTATTCTGCTGGAAGAAATTCAGCAAGTTCTTCCTCGAGAAACCATCCCATTCAACACTGTCTGACAGCAACTTTAAGTCCAAACATTTCATAACTAAGCCCTTGAAAAGCGATGGGGAGGGAGCTGTAATTTCATAAGTGTTATGCTCAAAAATTAAACACAAAACACCTTATTAAATTGGCAATAGCCTTGCAAATTCATTGAAGGAATGATACTCCTCTTCATTGCCACCCCTTCCAACTGTAGGCATTTTACATTAAAGGCCTAAGCCTCATTTCCTATTCCTGATTAAAAAAAAAAATCACATAAGTTATTGCAGCAGCAAGCGGATGGTTTTAATTTTTATTCCATTGTTATCTATAACTCACTTGAAAGGCAAAACGAACAGTGGACACCAATTAGGAACTATTCCTCTCATTTAGCACTTCCATATGGGACCGGTGGTGTGGTGTGCACTCCAAAAATTGTTAACTTCTGTTATAAACACAACCCCACCCTTCCTCTACCACCTCTGACAGGAATCTTGATAGAAAAAGAGAAATAGGGTGGAGTTTTTCAGGAGAATGTTTCTCATTGTTTTGGTACTAACTACATTTGCGGGACTGACAGCACAAGGTGTCACATCCTCCTTTTAACAGGAGAGGACACAACACTGGCAGCAGCTGCATGAACTTTCCGGCATGCTCTGCATTCAGTCCGAAGTCCTTATCCTGGACGGAATTGATGACCTAGTGAAGTCCTCCAACCTTCTGGCTATTTTCACGTGACTCTTAATAATACCAACAATCTGGTCTGTTTACACAGAATTGCTTCATCCCTCCTCTGGCCTTAACAGACCAGCAACATCAACTCATCCCACAAGGGTTAGGAAGGCAGATGGCAAAAACTAGCAGCCATCAGAAGATGTCTCCAAATTTGGATACTGGAAATCAAAGGATCCAGACTTCTCACAGAGCCCAACCACCTGTGAAAGCAGCAAATAGGCCACGTGGGACGTCTCCCCAAGACATGAACACCCACCTTAGCTATCTCATCACTATCCACTTCTCAGACTTCTCCAAAAGGGCAGGAGTATGTTTTGCACAACTCTTACTAGGACCGCCTCTGTGGACAGATTTTCAGGGAGATCATCCTGAAATCTGTGGCTTACCAAAATAGATATTTAAAAAAAAAAAAAAAGTGTCATGTGCATCTTGTTCATTCACTGCACTCTGAGCTGACGATTGTCCACCTCATGAACAGTTTAGTGTGGACTAACGATAGTTATTCCAACTCCCTGCAGTACAAGCAGAATTGTTTTTATGTCAGAAGCATTTCTAAAGCTGATTAAAATAATGTGATCTCTGTATTTCATAGGCAATCCTTCTGTTGCAAGATTTCTTCGCAGATTGTGAAGTTTGACAAGACCAAATATATTAAAAAAAAAAACAAAACATCAACCACCATCCGAAAACAACAAAAAACCCCCAAACCAAAAATGAACTCCAAACCTGTTGAAGGATATGGCCCTCAAGGATTAAAAAAAAAAAAAAAGGGGGGGGGGGGGGGGGGGGAAGGAAGAATAAAAAAGTCAGCTGTCTTTTGAAATCCCCTCCAATTCCTAAGCAGATTCAGAAGTTCACAGTGTAGATTTATTATCCCAGGTGATGTGATAATGGGAAAAAACACTCCCATCACATGGCCTCAAGCAAATAGCAGGTTCATCATTGTGAGGATGATTGGGAAATAAGTGATAATTTGGGGGGAAGACAGGAGCTCTAAAGGGAGCATCTACATGAGAAAGTAGGAAGTTAAAAGCATAGGGCTGATCTCCTGGCTGATCAGCCTGATCCCATTAGGAACTCCTAACCTGCTAAAGACACACTAGCACCACAGATGAAAAAGAATTGGCAGCATTTGCCATTCCATAACCAACTACTGAAGTCAAAGGGTTACCTTTTCTACCCCCTGTCAAGCTGTCTTTACAGGCTCATAGCAAAGTTCGGAGAGAGCACTGTATCCCCTTGGCTGACCTCCCAACCAACAGCATCCTGAAAGTTTCACTCATTTACTCCTGTATCAACATATTATAACTCCTTAATGAAAGCAATTTCTTTCTGTGGACCTCTTCCTAATTGTTTATCTGCTTTGCTGAGTGCTTCAAGATTACTACCCTTTATGTTCTTTACAGGATCATAAGTACTCAAAGCAGGATTCAATGAAACCAGTGTAGCCAATAGCAGCTCCAGTCACCAATTGACAATGTTTTTGACAACAGTTGCCTCTAGTGTAGCCCAGCTTGTCAGCACTTACCTGCCCTGTCACTGAAGCAGGTAAAAAGAACCTCAAGAGACTCCTAGCTTCAAAGCAGAACCATCCCATGCCATCTCTAATAGGCAAAAATGAAGACCCTGCCCAATTTCACAGACCATCTATTCTAGTAATTCACCATTTTTGGTCTTTCCAGCAACTCCAGGATCACGATTGCTAGTCTACTTGTTTTTGTACATTAAAAGACAGTTGCATGGAAGATGAAAGCAAAACCTCTTTAGGAAGCAGCAACACTGGCAGAGACATAGAAGAGCCATACCTTGCCACTGGCATCCATTCTGCGTAATGGCAGAACTTGCTTTACTAAAGCAGTAGGAGCTCAGAAGTTAAGTCAACTACAGAGGACTTCCTTCTCAACTCTAGCCTTCTGCTGCATCACAACGCTTCCCAGAAAACATGCCTATCAATTAGTTACACCAGCACTTACGGACAGGCAGAAGTTGTTAAAGAAGCCTCACATGCTTGTCTCTTGTGACAGCAATTGGCAGAATCCTACCAGCATGATGAGAACTATCCAGGCAGAGTAGATGCACACAGAGCCTCACAGCCTGGTCCTGTGTTAGCCCTACCCAAGGTAAAGTTACATTCACCCCTGATTAGAAATAAAGCAAATTAATAGGAAAGCCATTCACTATAAACAGGTGGGTCTGTCACTTGTGAATTAAGAAATACACAACTAAGAGAAACAGAAAGCATCCAGTATATTTGGGAAAGCAAACAAAGAGCTTATCAAAACAGAAAAAGATTCTTTACATACCACAATAATTTGATGGGAGCTAAAAAAATTGGGACAATGTAACAGTACGGCATACAGCTTTTCTAATTATGTTAAGATAACATCTGCAGATATTTAGCACTCCAAATATTTTGACATTAGGTGCTGATTAAAATTCTCCCTGTTCAGATTAAAAACATCCAAAAAAAAAGTGAAACTACTCAGATGCTGGAATACAGTGTCAAAGTCTTTGGAAATCTGACAGGGACTTTTTTTTTTTGATCGTGTATCGAAAGAGAAGATGAACATTTAGAAATTGTTCAAGTAGTCACACAGCACCGATGCCAGAAAGCGCTCTCAGCAGGCTGCATATTCTTCCAACAGTGACCACACTCTCCAGGAACTCCTCAGAAAATTTGATCAAGGGTGACACACATGTTATGCCTGAAGCCAGAGGTTGCTGAATGGTCAGCATGGTGATGGGAGTGGAAAGGAATCGGGTGACACATCATAGAGTCATTTGGGAAACTTCTGGTGGACCTTCTGCCTTATATTGAAGAGGCCACCAGAAACACAAGCAGAAGACAGTATAACACATAGAGGAGCAGGAAGCATATGCTATGGAAGAAAATATGAGAGCAGATACTATGCAACACCTGTGTACTATTGGTACACAAACATCATTACTCTGAAAGCTACTTTCATGCATCAGCAACTCCATCAAGGGTGATCAACATGCTTTGATGTTTTTTCATGAAAAATTTTTGAAGGTAGCTTTACAGAGTTAGTTACCGCATTTTCCTACCTTACTAACTAGATAATTATTAGGAATTTCAGGTTGCCCTTAATAGTCTAGAACATGTATTCACATAATTCTCTTACACCTAATAAACATTAAACTTTAGAATGAGAAGAAATAAGTTTGCTATGTGGAACCAAGCGTTGGACTTCGTTTCAAAGGTCTCAAAACGAGAGCAGAGTCACATTTCACTAAAGGAATTACTGAGCCAGTCTCGAGAAGAGAATTACATACATGCAAGGATCTGTCCTAGATCCAAACCTGAAAGGAAGGTACCTCAGTCTGCAACATATTCGCAGCGTAAAACTGCCCTGCTAACCAGAGAGCACCAAGATAACCACCTCTGGGAGAATTTCACTGTTCAATGGATGCTTTTGCTTTGATTATGGTAGGAGTCAGACTCTGCTGAAGTGGGAAGACATCACTGTACCAGGATTTAGCAGCAATAGGAACAGATAGTGCAATGCCTCTCTTGACCCCAACTGCCTTCTCTTACATTTTCTCAGTTTTTAAGGGCAAAACGAAGAACGCTCAGTGGCAGCAGAGCACTCTGCTGCTTGCTGTATGTGATACACAGCCTTAACTCCCTTCCTTCCAAAGGCTACAAGGAAGAGGGGGAAACAAGAAGGAACTGTACTTGACAAGAGGAAAAAAAATCACATAAGCTCAACTCCTGAAGAGAACTACAGTGATATTATGGGAAATGTTACTCCATAATCTTAACATTGTATTTTCCCATAGATTGACAGTTCTACGTTCACAGGATGAACCAAGACCTAGAGAAGTGGAGTCCCATCAACACCGCTTTGAATACCCTTCCTTCTAGAGCACTTTAATGGGCTTTCAAACTTTCAGGTCTCTAGTTTTGATGTTCATTCTCATGGCCTCATCAAATATCATATCATAATTGCATTTGCTAATTTAAGACTTTCCTGGCAGTGTTGTTCTGCATCTGCCTTCCTGAGATCACGTAACTTCGTGAACCAGCAGTAAAAAAGATTTTTGCACCATATCTATACCAAGGAAAGTCCTTATTTTCTTATGCTGCTTTGAAAACTGTAAACACGTGGGAATCTAAAAGGTTTGAAAGATACCAGGATGACAAGATGCAAACAATAGTTATTAGAAGTAGATAAAAATATTCGAAGAACTGAAATGGGGGGGGGAGAAGTTCTCAAATTGAACCATTACTTGAACACGGCTGCTCAAATTTTCTATCCTACTTGGATTCTTATGGAAAGGGAAAAAAAAAAAAAAAAGGTAAGCTTGGAATCACAATGGTATCACTTTGGAGGTGCCGAGGTACTCTTGAAGCTGCTTCTTGCCCAAACAGCTAAGCTGTCTAGCATCAATCTGCTTCTGGGGTAAATACGATACTGGCTACTGTCCCAAATTTAAGCAATACAAAACAAACAAGGAAGAAATCTATGTTAGATTTGTCAAGTGAAATAAGACCTTGCCTAGCTGGAGAGCTCTAGGGCAATGCTGAGCCCCTGAACTTGCTAGGGACACTTTTCCTCTCCCAAGAGATTGCACTTGCCTTTGAACTTTCAGCCATATAGAAAAAAGGCTGAGTTGAAATGTCAGCATCATCTTGGATTCAAATAAATCAGCTTGATGCATGATTGCAATAGCTAAACCACTTCACCTCTGCACTGCCCTTGTCCATATGTTCTTTATATCAGCAGTCAGCAGACTGGGTGGCTCAGTGGATTCATTTCCTGTCCTAGACTTGGGCTCCAGTTTAAACAAAACAAAAAAAAAATCCTGAAACTGAAAAATAAAAATTAACATCTACTGACAGTTAAATTCGCCAGACTTGTTTGCATCAAGTCTCTTTCTCCATCCAAGAAAGTTGGAAGAAACCCTTTGGGAAGCCCTGGTACAACTGGTGATTGTTAACTATCTAGTCAACTAGCTGGTCACAGCTCTACACAAAAACAAAAAAAAAAAAAAAAGGGAATTAGAGACCTTTCAAATGTTGACATACCTTTGGGGGAGGGGACAGCAATGAAGGGAAGAGGGGAGAGCCCCAAGCAATGTCAACTTAAAAGAGGAAACAGATTGGAAGCAGCCATCCCCACCTCAGTAAATGAATAGCCCACTGAGTAGCAAAATCTCCACCCACTTTTAGAGCTGGGCTTCCGCCAAACGATGCTGCTCTTTATCAGCTACAATGCAAGAGTTAAGTTCCCAAGATAATTTAAATCTAAACAATGTGCAGCCTTCAGCACTAATGTAGGTGCCTGCCAGCTGGTGACAGTTAAGTGGTTACTTTCTCAAGCTAAACTTATTAGCTAAGGGTCAAGACATTTTGTAATACTCAAATTGCATTTAACAGCTTGCTCTATCATGTGCAGTACGTTACTGTGAAAAGGGAGTTTTCTCATTGAAGGTGTGTTACAGCAAGCCAGTCTCATCAGGAGTCTGCCATACTTTGGGGCTAGAGATCCATGCTGGACTGTGTCCTTTACATAAGAAAAGTTGACCTGACATTTGGGAGATAACACAAAAGCATGTATTTCGGAAATAGCTGCACTGCAACCTTTGACTGATTGCAAGTTCTGTGACTTGGTTTCCTTGGTTCATCCTCCCACCATCTTATCTTCCCCCATAAAATGCTAAAAGAAATAAGAGAAATTGAAAAAGGGCAAGGAAGGCCTCATAAAAGGACAGCTAGTAAAAATAATCCATCCTCCAGATAAGCTACAGCGGCTCCCCCAAAGACACTGTTCCAGAACAGCACAAAAAAAGCAGATCAACCCTGCTCACTGGGGATTAAAGAAGCAAATCAATAGATAGGACCTCTCAAGCCTGAAGATGCAAAAAACATCATCAATCTGAAGAAGGGATTCTGCAACAATGCACACACAACTCTCAGAAGTGCTCTTAGCTGCTTGATCAATCTATTATCTCCTGGCTTAGTCTATCCTACTCATCAAAATGCAGCCTTACTATTCCAGGGCCTGTTGGGAAAAGAAAACTTTTTTCCTTCAGTCTCTGGAAACAGGAGACATCTTGGAGTGGAAACTCAGCACCGTTGCAGTTGCCATTCTGCTGACAGTGGAGAACAATAGTGACTGTCAGAGAATTAGAGCATTTGCAGCACAGCAAGGAGGCAAGTTAAAAATAGTGCAGGTCCAATCTGCCTTCAGTCATACCTACCTCACATCAACTTCAAAAGCACCAGCTGCACATACAAGTAAAATGAAATATTGATGTGAAATCTAAGTAATACCAAAAAAAAGATGAAAGCATTTTGAGGTTCTACCCTGCTAATTCACTGTGGCTTCGTAATTGCACTGTTTTTGTTTTGTTTCAGTTTAGTTTTCTGTTTTCTTTTGTCTGCTGTTTCCAGAAAGGACCCACACAGATGTAAGCATCCTACCCTCTCAGAGGAACTGAGTTTGTAGGAGAGAGTGCAGAAAGAGTACAAAAGGCTGTATATCAGGTTGCCAAAAAGCCCTAAAAAACCTCATTTCAGCATCTTTTACTTACAATTCCAAGTGACACTAACATTAAGGATTAACATAAGGAGCAAGTAAATACTTAAATTTTTAAAATTAATCCCTCTGGACAGCTTGAGGCGCTGTGCACACCACTAGTGTCAATACCGTGGCTAGAAATGAAGTGGCACAACACTGCTGTACTAGAAAGGGGTCTTTTTTGTTGTTTTCCTCTTTCTTTCAAGAATATGGGATTGTCAGTAGTGCCAGATGTTTTGGGGAGAGAAAAAAAGGTAAAAAGAATCTCACACATGAAAGTGAGGGCTTGCTACTGGCTTTCTGCTCACACTCCGCAGACCATATCCAAGCCCCAAAGAACAGTTCCACCTTGAAAACTGACTGCATAAAATTGTCACCTCGTTCCACAGACCTGCTCCTGTGAGATCGCTGCTGACTTTCCTCAAACAAGCTTATGTTGGCTTTTTATTTCCACTGAACTCTGCTGAGACAGATCTGGCACTGCGGGAGGGAGCTGGATTCTCTCCTTTACACTAGCAGCACCACTAAGCTGTAATTACTCACACCTGTCCAAACCTACAGGCACGAACAGGCTGCACACACGGGCTTCTCAGGTCCCTGGTCAGATCCTCGGCGAGGCTGAGCTGCAGCTACTTTAGAAATAACAGTTCTGCCACAATCCTTAGCATCCCTCTCCCCTGCAGTGACAGGTAAAAATCCAAGCTGCACATGGCAGCTTCTCTTTCCCAGGTTCACTTCTTTTAACAGCATGCTAAAATGCAAAGCCCTCTCCTGCAGAACGCAATGTAAGATAACCTTGCCACTTTTTAAGACTTGTCTTGAGCTTCTGGGAAGCTATTGTTTCCTCAGCAGCCTGAAGTGAGCTGCTGGCTGCAACCATCATTCTTTGACTGTAAGGAGACAACTTCCTAGGTGGAGATTTTCCTGAATTGTGTGATTAGCACCAAGATATCACAGCACAAAGAAGACAAGGTACAGCTAGAAACAGCAGAGTCTTAGAGATGTTAGGCACCCCCAATGACCCTTCCTCAGCCAGCAGAGGCAGGCTGCGTTAACCTGATGCAAATGACTCAAGGCTTAGTTTCTCTCCCATAAACCATGAACGCTCATGGCACAGATTCAGCAGATGGCCTTAATGCCTACACCTGAAATTCGATGGAGAAGCAGGACTAGTTTCAAAGCCCCAGAAGCAACAGTTCAAGCAGAAAACATCAGGAAGGAAAATGCAAAACATGCCCTTTTTGTCCATCACGATGAGAAAGGGAAGAGACTTTCCTTTCTTCTAAGCTCTGGAAAGCGCCCCATGTTTTCCTCAGTGAAAGATCAGATGCCAAACCTAGAACTGTGTTTTCATGTGCGCTGTGCAACCTGAATGTTGCACCAATAAGTCAGGGGCTAGGTGGGAAGGGAAACCAAAGGTGCCTAGTTTAATTCAAAGCTCTCTGGGAAAACAGATATTATTTGTGTCCAAACCTTATAGGCATAACTCTTACAAGCAGCCATCTAGGGACCAGCTTTCATCAGCTACAGCAACTGATGGTGATGACAGTGGGATGTGAAGAAGATAACACAGTGATGTGGAGAAAGTGCATTTTGTGAACAACTGTGCAATAAGGATGCCAAGCATGAGCACATATATAAAGAGGTCATCCCTGAGTAACCATTTCCTCATTTCTTTCCCCCTCCTTGTTCAGGCTTCTTTGCAGGCATTCAGTCTGGTCTGTTTTTTAAGACCACCTTTCGGAGCTTGTGTGTGAGTATTAGATACTGGTGGGGAGAGAAGAGAATAGGTGATTTGTTCCTGTGTTTGAGAGGTGTAGAGCAAATTGAGGAACAAAACCCGACCCAACCCAGCCAATCCATCCATACATCCCCTTGCTGCTCTGTAAGGACAGGTATATTGCTGGATAACTTACCCTCTTCACAGTTGCTCCCCGTGAAGCCAGGGCAGCACCTCCACTCCAGCGTGGTCACAGTTCGGTAGGACATTTTGTATGTGGGCCTGATGAGAGTCCTGTAACTAACACAAACAAGAAGTCAGTAGAATGCACTTACCTACTCAAGGGTGGTATTGCTACCAATTCATAGCACATCTTCCTGCCAGAGCACCCAGCCACCCCCAGCTGCAGAAAAAGGAGACACACAAAATAATAGAACAGTGTTTACCACAGCATAGATCCAATCTGACAACCCTTATTTTTCTCCTCAAGCCCTCATACTCTTCCGGCTCTTCCCCACACGTCTCCCCCAAATAATACCAGTATGCTTTATGGAGGTCTTATCGCTACCAAGTCATTGTAAGCAGCAGAGATGACAACTCTTGCTTCCCTTACTCTACATCCATGTGGATTTCTCTGACATCAAATGAAGGCTGGCATTAGCCTTTCCTCACACAGTACTAATAGAGTTTCCAAAACATTACTCTCACAAAAAAATGCATAAATCTCTCAGGTGTCTTCCCTTCTCCCACCCCACCGCTCAGGTCTGGGGTGTATCAACACATCAGCATGACAAGGATCATCATGACACAACACTACATCAGTGACCTGCATGAAGACTTTTTCCAGCTAGCTGACCGGTGCCTCAGTGTTCCCCACTCTTCCTCACCGCAGCCGAGGTTCTGCAGGACACATTCATTAGCTCTGTGTAGAGCACACAGCACCCCCAGGGTTCCAATTCAAGCACAAGTACTGCCATACCCCATTAGAAATTAGAGGAAACTACCTGCAGACACAAGCAGACCCATGCAAGGCACCAGCAATTCTGAAATCAACACAAAACAGTTGCATAAATGCCAGTTATTCCTTTAAAACAGCAGCCCTTCAAAGCTGGCAAATCAGAGTTTTCCCAGTATACAGCCAGACAAGTCACTGCTGCTATTCATGAAGTTAAAAGCAAACACAGAAGTTGTACTCTATAAGCTCCCCTCAAGATTCCTACCCTTATTTAACAGCCAAAGGAATTTGGCACACACAGGGAGAGGCTGAAGCTTTGGGATTACAGTGTTGCAGGCTGCAGCTTTATGCTTCTCTCTCAAGGCCAGGCAGACATCAGCCGGGAGCACCCGGGTCTCCTCCGGGGAAGAGCCTCCTCCCGCAGTGCCGAGAGCCGCCAGGAGACGGAGCGCTGCCCCAGCCTGCTGCGCTTGCAGCACTGCCCCGGGCTCGGCCGGGCAGAAGGCCAAAAGGGAGCTAAAAATTGCATGAATCTCATCCAAAACCCCTCCAAGGGGCAGCAGGCACAGGTGTACATCCAGACCGGCGCTGCAGTGACATTGGTACAGTTACTCTGAGGAGCAGTAACAACGCCTTGCCAGGAGAGGCTGCCCATGTATGCCTTGGAAAGGCAGCAGCAGCTCAGTCGTTGTTAACGCAGTCTTTGGGAAACTAATTTCTCAGTAAACCGTTGCTGATTATTCATGCCAGCTGCCAAACACAGAAACCAACTTCTCCTATAGCCACTGGAGAAGAGGACCGCACAAGCTTCCTCCTGAGCACGTGGCTGCCTGCACTTGGAACGGCATCGCCCAGCAATGGGAGAGCAGCGCTGTCTCCTGACAACATTACGTCCTCACCCTCCGAGTTGCCAAAAAGCACACCAGTTACTGCTAATACTGACAACTGCGATCCAGACACTTGTCTAATACGGGCTGGACAGAGCCAGCTCATCCCACCTAGTTCTTTGTGCTTCTGCATCCAATGGTATTCAGGAGTTTGTAGTCACGAGCGAGTTTGAGGACTTGGCACCACATTGATGTAGGTAGACCTTCAGTGCTTTTTCACGGAGAGACCTAAGGCACGAAGACTTTAAGTGTCTTGCTGAGGGTCTCTTGGAACAGCTCTGGCAAAGTTCAGGAACTGAACCCAAGTCTCCCAACTCCCAGTCCTGGCGTTGGACTCAAGACATCTTTCCACACGTAAGCCCCAAACCATCAGTCAGAAGTTCATGACTTTGTCACTAACACCACAGCTGGATTTGACCTTGAGATGAAAGTCTCCAGCCCTGTTACCAGTGTCCGGAGCCAGCTAGTCTCCAACCACACCGTGATTTTAAAACCATGTTTCTGCCAACACCAAGATGTTAAAGCTCTCTCAAACTTCATTATGAAGTGTGGAGAGCGGCTTGAGCCAGACTGGAATCTTGGCAGCAGTTCTGTGTCGGGGAAGTAGCTATAGTTTAATCCTCAAACGAGCGAGGACTTCTCAGGGCATGACAAACGTGGAGCTCAGCTGCCACAGCCTACCACCCACCCTGAATTTCCTGGAAGAGTCCCGACGTTTGCAGCTCTGACAACAGACCAAGGTCTGTTGTTACATATATCATCACGTCACATCATGCAGATTTCTGACTGGTATTCCAGGAGGGGAACAAAGAGAACTCCTTTAGCAAAGCATCACCACTGTCCGATACCCGAAGTGTTGCAATTGAAGGACAGGAAAAAACATGGGAAAGGGAGTGGAAGAGAATATACCTGTTAATGATCAGAAGACTCAGAAAGAAAGTGTGTGGAAAACACAACAGGCAGAAAAAGTGATTGGCAGCAAAATAGGAAAGCTTTCCTTTGGATGTCACCCAAGCCACAAACACTGTCACAGAAATCTGCAAAACCACAGTAAGAGAAGAGGTTAGGATGAGCTACAACCTGAACCTCTTTGCTTCCCAGACAGCCAAAGGATGCGTTTAGCATACAGAGTTCCCTTCAGCAGAAGGCTTCCAAGCACTTCACAGAGAAGCAAACTACCAGGACCTGCCAACTCTACCGCAAGAGACAGGCATCATTTACCAACACGTTTGATGAGGCTCACAGCAAGGTCCTAGGGAGTGGAGCAACACTGAGGGAAGAACCCTGAAAAAGCTAAACTAGCGGCCACTGCTGTTACTAGATCAGCTCAAACACCCGTCTATCCTTGGAGACTGCCTGATCAGTGTCAGACAAACTACAGGAGCTCACCCACATGCAATCATCATTTGGGAAAGAGTCTCTTGCTTGTGTCTCTTGAAGTGACTGCCCAGAAAGTGGTAATTTGGGGAGGAAGCGTGAGATGACTGATTAACTGATTTGGGTGTATGAAGATAGAAATACTGGAGAGGTCAGGACGCATTGAGGGATGGCAGCCAACAAGTCTCACACCCCAGCACACAAGGGTATGTTCCCCTTGCTCTCAAGGAAGTGTCACTGAACACAGCAGCCAGACATGACACAAGAAGTGGAAAGAGTGTCACATTCTTGGATCAGAGCCTCAAAAGTCAGGTCAAAGAGAAAGGCGTGATCTCTGCTACGACCCAGGCCGGACCGCCTGTCACAAACAGGAAATACCTTCTCTCCCCTTTATGGATTTCCCCTGCCCTTTGACACTTACAAACAAAGTTGTTTGTACTTGAAGCCACATGAGAGGGAAGGCGTGAAACTAATTTCCACATCACAAGAGGTGGTTTTGTTAGTGTGATTCATTCAGCCATTGCAGTTTGAGCCTGAGAAGACCTTGGTGACCTTCAGAGGCTTCTATTCATTTTTATTCAAGTTCCAAATTGAAAGTTTCAACATCGCTTACTAGCAGGTTTCAGGATAACAGGAGGACTGAACTTGCCTTTTTGACTGGCAAAGAATCTGGAAACCAAGGAATCCAAGCTTTCTTTTACCTACTACTGTCATGGCAATGAGGTCACATATCAACCCAGTGGGTCCAACTCTGTATGTATAACTGGTGTATTGTCTTTCAAATAGGGACAATTCATCTTATTTATAATAAGTGCTACCTCTGCATTAAGAGAAGATCAGAACAAAGCTTGTGGTAGTTCCTCTAATTTTTGGTACCCATGGCCTGATTTACAGACATGCTAAGAATCTAAGTTCCCCATAGAAAAATCAGGCTGTTCTGAAATCAGACTTCAAATACGTCAGGTTAAGTAACCAAATCTTGAAGGACTTAGCTGCCCTGGAAAGAAGGAAGGTTGGAAAGAGCTAGGCAAGTATCGACATAGAAAAGTATATCCTATGGGTGTACCCAGAGAGTCCATTTCTCAGAGAAGCTATCAAGAACTTATTTGGTTCTCAACACCATCCCCACTCCAGACAGACCATCATAACTATCCTCTTAAAGCCTACCAGACATTGATTACACCAGGCAGCTTCTCTATGGAATACAGACAAGATAATGCCACCTCAAAGCAGTGCCACAGCTGACGCAGGGTCAAGGAGTAGCTTTGCCATCATGTTTGCACTCACAAGCGTGGCAGAGACCACCACACTGTTAACCACACTTCTGCTCTTTTCTTTCCTGCAGCCTCAGCTCTTCCAGCTTCCCTAGCACAAAGGCAGTAGTTCCCTAGGGAAGAACACAAGAGGAGTTTCAAATATGCTCCTGCAGACACTGGACAAAAAAAAACCCAAAACCTGCAGCTGCAGGAGTGTTGGAGGCGATTGTGTGTGTCCTGCCTTTGCCAAAGGGGAGAAAGAGGACTCTGTTTAACTCTCAGCATGTCTGATTTGCACAACTTATCAGAGCCTAAAACCCAGAAAACAGAAACTTTCACACCTCCCATCCCAAGCTGTACAGAGCAATACTTTACAGTCTCTCAGTCCTAAGAAAAAAAGACAAAGGACACAGAGACAGATGTTTCTATGCCACCAGACTAATCATCAGCTCCTGTCTTTATTAGCAATTAGATCTCAGCGCTATCACAGAGCAGTACTGCACTTCCCTACCAGCAAGGAGGAAGAGTGCCCAGACAGCATGTCCGGGCAAGATCAAAAGGCCTTCAATTAGAAGCCTGAGGACACCTGTGCCTATGCACAATCCACAAAGCAGATGGCCCTCCACCCATGCCCAGCCAGCAGCACACAGGTCCCCTTCTGAAAGCACAGCCATCCTTGTTATTCCCAAACCTAAGAACATGCCTTTGTGCTAATCCTCTTACACACCCAGAGCCTGTTCACAGGGCCACTGTTCATCCTACGTTTATATCCCATACGTGCATGGGAGAGCAGGCATCTTTTCCCAAGCATGTGACTCTACATCTTGGAGAGAAATAAGGGAATTAAACACATAAAAGAGTTTGTGTGTAACAGGACTTCAAATAGCAATCCTAGTGCACTGCAATAGGCTCTGGGATTTATTATTCAATTGACTGGAAAGAAAGAAAGAGAGAAGGATTTCCCTGTGGCATTACTGCTTCTGCAACTGAGGAGAAACATCAGCTACAGGCCAATCTCTTGGGTGACAGATCCCCAACTTCTCTTACTGACCCTGTAGCAATAGAGTCTTCAAAAGCAGAGAAGACCAAAATGGATGAGCCCACAGAATTCCTCCTTTGTTATTCTGCAAACTAGCTTGTAAAATCCCTCTGGGAGCAGAAATGTGCTCAGTTTAAATGCAAACAACAAAAAATAAAACGCAATATTCAAACACACCAAGAATGATCCATGCAAGATCTGTAGCCTGCTTATGCTAAAAATGTCATCAAGAGCACAACGCATTCATGATAAGCCGAACCAGCTAGAATACTGAAAGGAAAAAATGATGCAGTGACCAGCAGTTGGAAAGGGCATCACAGCCCAGATTTGCTGTGTTGCAAAAACGTTCTCCCCTTCCATCTCTCTCACCTTTGAGTGATGTTTGAAGTGACAGATGAGCAACTTCATGCTTGGGCTTTCAATGACTCTTGCTAAAGTACAGAGGCCAGGTAAGCCCATCCGTGTACAAGCCAGCTATGGGTTTCCAGGGGAATCTCCAGATTCTCTGAAGCAAGAAAGTGCTGCAGAGACAGGATGCTCAAAGGCTAGAGTGAAACAGTTAAGTGACCACTGAGTACAGCAAAAAATAGCAGGATAAGAACTCAAGCAACTTTGCTGGGAACATTCATTTTTCTAGGATGAAACAAGTAGAAGAGTCAGAATAGCCTGCCACAATCTGAAGCAGCATGGTTGCAGAGATGAGATAGGGATTTTCACAGCAACAACAGTTTGAAGCAGAAAACGTTTGTCTTCTGAAGACTGTAACAGTGCCTGATCTGCCAGGCTGTTCACCACATTCATTTACATCCCGAGATACTGATGTACTGACCACAACAGTCATATACAAATACCCTAATCAAAATTATGCTGATTTTGGCCAAGTAGTGTCCTATTCTCAAAGTCACAAAACACAGCAAGACAAAAGTAGTACTGTTCTCATCTTATAGATGAGGTGGCATTGCTTGACCAAAGGCACAGGAAGTCATGAAAGCTCCAGCAATGGAATGCAGGTCTTACATACTTGGTCTGGCCTATGAGATGATCCTTCTCCCTGATTCCCGAGGAGCTTAGTGTCCTAAGCATGACAGGATCATGCATTAGCCTGCAGCTGCTGCAGCAAAATGATTGCTCAGGAGAGGTGTTACAATTCAGATGCCTGGGTTTACTGGGAGCTGGGTGTAACCATCCAGGCAGCAGAGACCCAGACATTAGGTTGCCATTGAAACACCAAACTACAGACTTTATCCCTTCCTTCAGACAGATAAATGGCATGTGATTTTTATAAGTACACTAGGAGCTTCAGCCAGACTGCTGGAAAGTTGCCCGTTCACTTCGTAGCGTGACAAAGCAAAGGCATATCCTATGGCGCGCAGAAGCTTCACTACACAAATGGAGAGAGTTCAAGAATAGATCTGCTGAGGGAAAGTCTCCAGCCAAGACTACTCCAAAGTAACTCAGCACCCCAGCTAAATAAAGAGTCTGGGGTGGAGGGCAAGAACAGAGCAGCTCATCCCATCCCAGCCAAGATGACGACACTCCTGCAAAAGAAGTACAGCTGCCAGCTTCCCAAGAGCAAGTGAACAGACAGCAAGGACATCGCACAACTGAAGCTGCGAGGCTGGGGATCTCACAGATACTCCTCTGTCAAAGGCTTGACCCTGAGCTGCAGTTTGTGCAATAAGGGAAAGAAACATAACACGAATGAATGGGAGACAGGAAATGGATTAAATCCTTGTCTGGCCACACTGATGTCTGCTTGTACACAGAGTCTCTCTAACAGAGACCCCCTCTCAGCTGTCACCACGAGGTTGAGAGATGCCTTTTTTTTTTGGCTGGCGTCCCTTTTGCTAGTGAGCAGCCTGATAACGGGTGCTGGCAGAATGAAAGCTCTCCCAGATATGGTTCACTCCCTGTAAACAAGAAGATGAAAACAGTTTGTTTCGAGTCACAGCTGGGAGAAATACTATAAAGCCAAAATAATGCCAATGGCTTACAAACATTTTGCATTGCTTACAGTCAAGTGTAACACCATATGAATCTGGCGGTACCCCCTCCCCCCTTCAAGCTCAGGCACCAGACGTCTCACAAGAGAAGATCAGAAGATCTTTAAATTTGCCTTTTTGGCAAAAGGAAAGCAGATACATTTATATCACCTGAACAACCACAATGATGTAGAGAGCATGAACATTTCTAGGCAATCCTGCTTTAGTAGGGGAGTTGGACTAGATGATCTCTAGAGGTCCCTTCCAACTCTGAAAATTCCATGATTCTAGCCACTACCAGAACTGGAGTAAGCCTGACGTCACCAGAAGCTAGACTTCCAGAAAACCTGAAGAGACAGAGGTACTGATACAGAGAAGGTAAGGAGGAAACAGAAACAATGTTGTTTGATGGGAATGATGCATTGGCCCTGTGAAGCATTCTTGCTGGACCTGTCATGTAGAGCAGCTACAGTCCAGCAGGCAATCATTAAGGACCATAGTCAAAAATAGAGAAGCTCCTTCATATTACAGGAATATGCTCAAGGACTAGACCTAGAGAAGGCATTTAACGACACAAGGGATTCTTTGCTTCCACTTCCATGAAGCCAGTGTAAGCCCTCTCCTGTTTTGCAAAGCGCTGGGACAGGTCACTATCAGATTTGATACTAGTCACACTGCTTTTCCCCGTTGAAGGTATCTACTGAAGATATCCTTACTTAAGATGTCCCTCTGAGCGATGAAATCTTTGACCTTGCAAGGTATCAGGGCTTGCAGCACTTCTGGACTTCAATCCTGCAGTAGCAGGATTAGATAAAACATGGGTAGAGGCATCCTTTGCTGTTAGTGAGAGCCATGGCGACAATCCCATGGGCTCAAGTTCTGCCATAATACATCCGTCATTATCTCTTGGGAGAAGTTAGTTAGAAACACAAAAGAGATAACATTTACCCTAACCACGGAGTGTTTGTCTTCACCCGGCATCACAGACAGTATGCTCCTCACAAGAAAAAACAGATTCCCAAGAAAACCAGGACAGCTCCCAGGCAAACAGCAGTGTGACCCAAAGCTTTCAGACATACTAAGATAGTTTTTGGAGTTTGGGGTTTTTTTTTTTTTGTTTTCTTTTGAAAAAAGTAGGTACAGAATCACTCTCAAACCACTAGTTAGGGGAAAAGGGGGAGAGGAAAGAAAAAAAAAAAAAAAGAGAGTAGGCACCTAACACCTAAGTTTTCTGCTCTGTTTATCTTCTGTAAGAATTTTCAGAGACCTGTCAAAGGATGTTTTGCAGCATGGTGGCTGGTATAACCTTACAAGCCCCTTCAAAGCCACTTTCTTAGTAGAAAAATAAGGAAAACAAGTATAACTTGCAAGGAACTGCACTAGCAAGTGAGGTACTGAATAAAAGAGGGACTCAACTGCCTTAAGACTTTGGGGACTGTCTTTCTCATTGCTATCTGTGGGAGTTTTCATCTTAAAACGGGGAGATGGGATTCACTTGGATTAGGAGAGAGATTGTTTTTTTTCCTTAATGAGACAATATTCATTTTGGTGAAAGAGAGGCAAAAACATCGTTAAAAAAAATTTAAAACCTCAGCTTGACTCTGAGACAAGAGAAACCCAGTTATTCACACATCCCTAGGTGCCAGCAATGTAACATTGATAGGCTGCTGTTTAGGCCCAGGAAATAAGACCTCAACTATACAACATGACTTGGGGTTACCAAATGTAACTACTGTGGACAACATGTCACAAGAGCCATCATTTTCAGTAGCTGTTTTTCATTCTGTTATCAGAAGTCAGACGCACTGCCGAAAACAAGCAACCGCTTATAAGAGATGTCTGAGGTGGGGATAGCTTATCCAACAACCCACTCAACTCTCAGGACCTCAGTGACTTCAGTTTCATTCCTACTTGTTCTTGGGGCTCTCCCTTTCGTACAGTGGCAGTACAGGAAACAATCACGAACCAGCACATGCTGCTCCTGCTTTACTTTTGTTGATAACTGGGTGGGCACCAGCATTTATCAGCAGCTTTCTGAAGGTCCTTGGGAAAGGGAGGTCCAGGGTCTTTCTC
Organism: Pluvialis apricaria; assembly: GCA_017639485.1. Lineage (NCBI taxonomy): Eukaryota > Metazoa > Chordata > Aves > Charadriiformes > Charadriidae > Pluvialis > Pluvialis apricaria. Next base: position 8,812,304 of record CM030024.1, read on the forward strand.
TACTTCATGCAATGCATGATTAGAGGACAGACAGTATAGTCATTTCCTTGGAAGGCTGCTATTTGCTTCACTTGCGTTTCCTCCCACTTGCAAAGGGAAGAGAGCATTAGCGTCCTCCCATCTCTTCTGGTAGGTTTCTTCATGGTGATAGTCTTCCAGAAACACAGCTCCCGTCAGCTAAGCTTTCACCAGCTGAGATCTTAAGTATCAATAACCCCAGCTTCTTTCCATGATATTTTCACATAGAAAGAAAAATTGAGAAGTCTGCTGCTATTCTGCATTGTCTCCAAACAATTGGACTCGTCAGGCAAATGAACCAAACTACATTTGAAACTGAAAATGTTCCACGAATAACAATGTCACAACAGCACACACTACTCCTAAAGTCTCTGGGTTAACAATGTAAGAATCAATGTATATGAGTAACTGCAGGAGCCCACAAAAAGGATTTTTACTAGTAACATGATCAATTGTTTGGCATTAGGAAACTACAGTTATGTTAACAAGGAGAAATAAGCAAGATTTTTGGCAAGTTTAGGAGACAAGGTGAAAGCTCACAAGTTTCTAATGACAATTATGTGCGTAAAAAGTCTGGGAAATTAAAAAGCTTCAACAGAAGTTTGGCCATGACAGCGTAAAATATTAAGTGTTTCAACCACAGCCTTGCATAAAACAAGACCAAAGAGACACCAAAGCAGATATATTACAAGTGAAAAAACTTAGACTGACCAGTGGCCAAGTAGAAACTAGAGAACCAACTGTGGTAACTGCCACATGGAAAATGTGAATTCCAGATGAAGAGCTGCAAGAACAGATTGGGAAGGTGGATCTCTGGGTATTTAAGCGGGTAGTTCAACCACATTGTCGCTAGGTTATCAAGTACAAGAGGACCTCAATCAGTGCCCTGTGGGTGAATTGTTAACAATAACAATAACATGACTAAGCTTTTTGAGCTAAATTATGGGCTTGTCTACATGGGAAATTGTTATAGAAGCTAGGTATAAATTTAGAGCACAATGGCTTTTTTGCACCAATTCCCAGATGGGTGGGGAATACTATTCTGCTCTGAGTATGTCCTTCAGAGAAGGCAAAGCTCAACAATACAAAGACACTTTGCATACTGAAAGGTGGTAGCTGGGGATAGCTATTTCACGCAGGGGTTTTTTTCTTAAATGTAGGTGGGTACCAAGACCATAAATGATTGAAAGGCAAAGCAGGCTCAGGACAAGTTTTTGAAGAGTCACTGTGTCTAAGCTTCATTTCTCACCTGGGAAGGGAACATTGTGCTTTCATGCATGTCTCTAAAGGATACTGAGATGCAGGAGTAAGAGGTGCTGTAAGGAAATTCCACTCAAAGGTACAGGGCATATTACATTTATCCATCACTAGCTACAAGAAATTTGATCAAAGCTTTCCAGTGTATGCGGTCGATATAAAGACCCAAGTATGAGGCCTTGATACCAACAAGCCACATAGCAGCATCCCTGCTAACCCTGTTCAGTCAGGCTGCACGATGTTGGACTTTATGTTTATTTAGCTTCATGCCTGACTAGCAGCAGCCTCCTGTGTGAAGAAGTACAAACTGCATTACAACCTAAACTGTTTCACATAGCTTGTCCCTCATGCTACTCTTACCTTCATGTGTAATTACTCTGCAGCTAACACCAGTGGCATCCTTTAGTTACACCACCATGAAGCAGGATATCACATCTGACCCATGGATCTCAGCCCTCTATGAAATACTTAAAAGCTAACAAATTTAATGATAAATGTGGGAAAATTTGGGCAATATGAGACAAGAAGATTTTTACCTCACTAAGTTGGCACAAGGTCCTGGCCACCGGCAGCTCTGATAAACTCGCTGGATCACTGTTTCCGACCCATTCTGCACTTGGCAGGAAACTGTCCGTGTAACCGTATAGTGACACCAATGCCTGCAGAGAGAAAGGACACTGTTAGGCCCAGTAATAGAGCAAGCTGAACCAACATATATCAGACTGCAGTAAAAACAGACCAAGTATCTAGGGGTGGGGTTGTTTCTTCTGCCAGCCATAGCTAGCCTAACTTGCAGTCTTCATTTCTCACCCCACCCTCTCCTCCCAATAGCTGCAGAAAGATTCCCTGCTTCTGCCAACCTGAACCACAAGAGATCCAGTAACGCCTCTTGCTTGGTCCTCAGAGGCCAGAGTTTTATAGTACATAATTTAGTTCTGTTAGTTATCATAAACAATAGGACTTTAGCAAAAAAAAAAAAAAAAAAGTGTTCCAAAACTCCTGATAGTCAGTTTCCATTGTACTGGTCTTAATTTCATCCTGCTCATTATGGTATCATTCCCTAGCCTCCTGCCATTCTGAACAACATTCAAGTTGGAAAATTCTGCTTTTTGGTGTGGTGGAACTCATTGTCAGCAGCGCTCGAACAAGCTGGGTGCTGAACAAGTCATATTGCTGTCCTGGTGAGGTTACAGCCTAAAAACAGGCAAGAGAAAATGCAGGCAAGGGAGGGACTGACGTATTATGCCGTCTTATAAGAACATGAGAGTGAGAGAAACCTTCTCACTGTAAGGTATATGAGAAGGCAGGAACTGCAGTGTCAACCCTGCAAATCGGGACCCATAAACTCTTTTCCACCTTCTCTGAAAAATATGTTTTTAGGTTCCAGCGTCATGCTTGAAGGGAGGGGGGGGAGGATACTTTCATTTTCCCCTTGCAAGCATCATTCATATTTGCCAAACACTGGCTCATATTTTTGCTTTTGTACCTCAGCATAGTTAACAGGTTTGAGAGCCACTTTCCTACCGATTGCGGATCAGAACTGGGGTTGCTAATGAGAAGTGGGAACACCAGCTTATGCTCCACAACACAGAAATTATTTGTTTAAGCATTCCCTGCACACACAGAAGAGTCCTAGCACCTCATCCATCTTAAAGCAAGAGCTCCCAGTGCAGTTGATCCCTTCTTCTTCAAGTACCACAGTGGCTCCCCAACCTTGCATACCAAAAATCAAACTGCTTGCACAGTGGGAACAGGCACCTCTACATCCCGTCCTCCTTCCTTAACCCACCTTCCCCATGGCAGCATAATTTTTCCAGTATTTGCCATTTACAGCATTTGTTGTATTTTGTTTCCTTTTTGGATTCCCCTCCTATCTCCGCAGGAGGCTCCCTGCTCTCTGGATAACTCTCATTTCCATGAATAGGAGGTACGCATGCCAGCGACTGAGCTGAGCGCTGCAGACCACAATGGGTAGGCTAGGGCCAGCAGGCTGCTCACCGAACCTTTGGCTACAGCCCAACGGGTAAGCTGGGGCACCCAGAGAAAGGGTGGCTTTCTACCCAGCGCCATCAAGCTCATCAGCTACGTCAAGGCAGAGCCATGCAGCTTTCCATGCAGATACTGCTCCTGCTCACTGTAAACCATCTTGTGATTCCTCATCGGGAAGCGTGGACTTCAGTCACACAGTCACATCTCAGGTGACCCCAGGCTGGTGGGAGGTCTGAGAGAACTACTTCTCTCTGATTTATTGAGGATCTGTAGTGTATATATAGGAATCAGACACCCTAGTACCCAAATGTCTCTACTAAAAATCTACATCATAGAACCAAAGGGCAAAACAGGGGGGAAGAAGGTAAGATTAACGAAGCTTCAGATCACATGATGACAGCAGATCCTTTAACAGGCTCAACACAACTTCTGCATAAAGTTTTGGGAGCAAAACCAGAAGAAACAAAGGCAGGAGTTAAAGGCCGGAAGCATGATAATTCCAAGTAAAGTTTTCTTTTTAATTTCACACGCACATGTGGTGCAATTGGCCATTTCATCTCTACAAGTCTTAGTCATGGGGTTTGTTCAGATGGGTATTTCTGGATAAGATCTCCTCAACTGGCTGTTCCCATGGCATGAGCATGGGAGGAAAAGCAGTCAGGAAAAAGGGCGAGTACAAGAGAGGCTGGGGAAGCCACAGCTCTATGATTTACCCTGAGCATGTTTTTAGCACAGTACTTGCCGCCATCGGAAGGACAGCACTTCTGCACAAGCCTCGGGGCAAAGGCATTTCACGTAAGGCAAAACAAACTGCACATCTACAGAACCTGACAGGATAATGGCAGACGCATATGTCCTAAAATTATGAAAAACAAAACTTCTCTTAACACACAATGAGGAAAGGAATTGGTCCCACCACAGGAGAGGAACGAACCAGTAGTATGCACGCTAAAAACATGTAACAGAGCATGAAGGGACACGAATACTAACAAATTCAGAATAAAGTTACTGAACACTTTAAAACAGAGCCTAATTGTCAAGGACTCGAGTGCCTCCCCTTATGTTAAGACCATTTTTCTGGCTTGTCAGTGAAATCCAAATAAATCAAGTATTTATTTACACATACTATGCTTTAACTGCTACGTAACAATCCTCGTGTGTGTGTCCCTCTGGCCTTCTCCCATCAGAGTCATCTGGGAAGAAGTACTGTTTCCGCAGTGTGGAGCTGGATTATCCTACGCTGATTATTTCACTCTAATATTGATTTTGGTCAGCTTCTGAGACAACCTGTCTCACCTTCTTGGGTACACATAAAGCACTTCGGTGTCAGACAAAAAGAATTCAACTGCATTCTGAGCAAAATTCTCCATATCTGATGCTGAAACTAGAGAGCTTCATATTCCTGAAGGCAAATGAGGTGGGAAGGTGAACAAAGACAAACACCACCGCACACCCCAGCACAATGCAGAAGAGAAAGGCAGGCGTTGGAGGCAAACTCCGCAATTGCCAGAGGCAATCTGGCAGCCTGTCTGCTCTGGTTAATGTATAACGGCAGCTCCAAAGCGTAACTCCTAAGGAGAAATTGGAAACTAACCATTACTCTTTAGCTTTCCCTTGCATAGACCCAGATTTAACGTCATCTTGCTCCTTCAAGGATTATTTTCAACCAGCTTGGGAGTCTAGCACTACTTTTGTGGATGTGGAATTAAACAGGTGGCACTGTGTAGGCTGCCTATGTCAAAAACAGCTTAAAATAATCAACCTTTCTTGCAATCTACAAAGTTGGTTTTGCCAGGGCTTTTGTTAAGTGGGTGGTGCTGACATGCACACAGATTTTTCTTTCCAAACTTGTCCAAAACCAGTGTTGCTGAGTAAGTCTCTTGCACCTTTGCTCTACCTGGTCCTAGGAAGCAGTTGTTCAGGTACATGTATCCCCTCACAAGTCCAAGGAATTTGGCAGTCAAGTTGTCATTTCTGCCTTGGAAAAGCCTTTCTTGGAAGTGAGACAAGCTGGACAAACCTTGTTACAATCTAGTGACAGAGTCTTAGGAGGCTGGTTGGAGGTAAAGGCTGCTCCCACACTATAGTGCACAGGACAGAAGCCTGCACGTGGGTGGGGGAGAAACCCACCGCTTTCCCAGGTTCATTTCTTCAGGTGACCTGCTCAGGGACCTGTTATAAAAGGAAGCAATCATTACAGGAAGTGAGAAGCTTCCCCGAGGCTTTCCATTCATTGCTTTCCTTGCCTGAAGCCATCACCTGGATTTGCCAGGCTGAAGAGGACTGATAGCCCATGGCAAAATAACAGATCCTTCACTCATATCTAGGGATAAACCTTGCACCTTCCTCAGCAGGAGCACAGAGAGTGCAGTGACAGTGATAAAGTACCACAACACTTGTCACCCCAGCACTCTTAAGAGTCTTCTCTAAAGCAGAACCACCAGAGTGTGGATCATTAGGGGGAAAAAAAAAACCAAACAAAAAAACCCCAACACAACAAAAACACAGCCGTCAGACCCAAAAGATACTCAGATAATCTGGCATGAACACAGATTTTTCTAACTTCTCTCTGTACCAACAGAAGGAAGAGTTTGGTTACAAAAGGTACCCACCCAGGAGTGAAAGGTACATTCCCATTTGCAAAACATCACACTCTTGGCTTTCCATAAATAGCATGATTTGCTTACAAATGCAGCTTTTAGGTGTTTCTTTTATACTGTGATGTAGAAGCAGGTGAGACAAAGACAGGAACATAGCTGACTGTAAAATGCATTAGGATATATAGCTTGGAAATCACTGTAAATATAATAGTACAGTGACTATGACAGAAAGAAGACGGACAGACAAAACCACCCCAACATTTCTCTTTGCAAGCCAAAAGTCATCAAGAACAGTCTCCAGAATGCAAGCAGGCTTCAGACAATGTGACGAAAAGCCCCATCATAGCTTACAGAGATTATAAATGACCCTTTATATTATATACAGATGCTAGCAAGAAAGGTTTAGAACTTTTACTGGCATGCATCCAGGATGGCAGAGAATATATTGCTGCTTATTCAAGAGAGGAATATTCCAACCAAGCAAACAAAGTGATCCAAATAGCAGCTCCTTGAGGGCTGGGTCTGTCAGATCTCATGCATGCTCATCACCAGCATATTTAGCATGATGGCCTGCAGCATCTCATGGAATTGATCTTTCACTGCTTTGCTTGGAGAGGCAAGTCTCACTTGGTCCATTTTCCCTAGCCATTTCCAAAGAGACACCCTTCTCTCACACCCTGTTTAATTCTTGGAAGACTTTCATGGAAAACTGAGGATCTGCAGTCCATGGCCTGCAAGCTACTGATTTAGACAGTTTCAGGGGCTACAGACCAAGATCTCACATCTTGATCACAGCTGACATGTTGTTCCAGAGGGAATACAAGTGTTGATGCCAGCAGATATCCTGTGTAGGTTACTGTGGACCTTTCAGGCTAACTAGAGCAACAAATTCAATAGTTTGCTTCCATTTGGAGATACTCCGGAAACTACTGTTCCAGGCTTAAACAGACCCTTCCCTCAGCAGATGTTGGAGGGAGTTGCCCACTCTCTGCTGACTCAGCAAGAGCGCTGATGCATGGCTTCAGGCACCGGGACACCAGAGGAAGCAAGAAAACCTGTCTTTCTAGGGCATGCATGGAGCAGGCTGAGATGACCTCAAAGGGCAGCTAGATTTATACACGGAGCTGGAGCTGCATTTGGCTTCTGTAGGCAGATGCCAGGAAGGAAGCCATATTCTGCACCCTACCAGCTTTCTGAACCTGCTGCGTCCCTCATCAGAAGCCTTAGTTGAACGCACTGTTCATCCCCTGGAGGTTCTGGATGTCTGTACAGCCTGTAATCCTACAGCAAGAGAGAAAAGGGACTGCAGAGGGTGGAGAGGTGTAAGGTAGCAAATACTCAGGCTAAAATACTGTAAGTTCCAGAAGAGCCATATACTCATATATCAAAGCTTAATTCCTGGTAAGCATGACCAAATTAGCTTAGAGCAATCATTTCATGGACAGGAAGACATTGACAGGCAGCAAGCTTCCTCTTCCCCCCTTCTCACCAGTTGGATTTACCCAGTGCTGTTTCCTAGGCCCACCACTCAAAGGGTATGTAAGGAATCCCTCCACCCATTCACCCACTGTGAACGCTTAGAAAGACTCACACCACATCAAACTTACAGAGCCATCCCCAACAGCAATGTTTGCTTCTTTCCTAGTCCAAACTGCTGGCTTGTATCCAAGCTTCTTAGACTCCTGGGGATCCCTGGAGGACCTTCTAGGGGGTTTGCAAGAGAAAAGCCAACTGGTTGTTAGTAGGCTTCATTTCACCGGACAAGCGATCACAAACTGAACAATGTCAGAAACCACTGGGCTGAACTGATCAGGACTCAGCAAGTAGCCCGTTTAATCAGGAGTGTGCAACTTGAAAATGAAAGTGGCTACATTCTTGCCTAATCACTTCTTTCAGTGGGACTACAGTTCAGCTCCACACAAAAGACTGACTTGCTGCCATGCCCTGTTTAGGACAGACCTACAGCAGGCAACACCTACCACACACAGGACCTTCTGATTGATTCGTTCACTGGAGTGAAGGACATGGATACAACTCCCAATATCCATAGCCTTATAGCACACCATGCTCCTACCAATATGAAATTCTGTGCTTTCAGTGGAAACAATCCTACCAGTTAGACTCTGAACAAAGTCATTTATGCTGTTGTAGAGCTAAGTAAAATGGAGATTTAGCGTGGTTTTAGTAATTCTGATAAAAGCACATGCCACACAGTACAACAGAAAAGCTCAAATTGCCAAGACTTAACCGGCCAAGACAGAAGCAAGCAAAGCCTTTCAGATGGGAGGCGGGGGAACACCTTATATACAGGATTGTTTAATCAACACCTGTTGCATGTGTTTGGGCATGAATTGACACTCCCCACTCCCAATAAATATTACAAAAGTCTCTCAATAAGGTTGGCATTTCTGATGCTTGCGATTTGCCCTAAAGCTTTGTGCTGTGTAAACAACTGCACCAAATTATCTTTTTGTTTCCATAAGGATAACACACTGTGTGTTATACTTAGTAGAGATCAACATTTAGGGCACAGAAAACAGTAGGAGTGTTTTGATAGCTAGATAGATTTCCCCAAGTTTCCTCATAACTTTTTTCACTGGAGCTATCAATTTCCCTGCAATCCTAGAGAGGAATTTCAATAAAATCAGAAGGTCGCTGACTTTCACTGGGAAAAAGTTGCCGTTCTGACTCAATGAAAGCAAACTGTACCCTTTTCTCTGTATAAATAGTACGGCATCCCACTTGCTTTGCCAGAACAGCAATACATACGTTGTGTGCTGGAGCCCATCATTAGGAGGGGTTAGTTATTTATATACTCCACTGAGGCCAGAAGCAGAAGTTGCCCTCTACATGCCAAGAAAGCCAGATTCAAAGGCTGCCAGGCTCTCTGGGGTATCTCTTCCTGAACCGTCCAGCTCTACATAACTATATTACTCCCTTCTTACTCACAAATACACACCTCCCTGAATGTGCTTTGACTCTCATCAGGATCAAGTTTACCAGCTAATTCAGTTGGCTGTGACCAGATCACCCTTTACTGCTGTGACCTAGCTAAAAAGGAAACAGTTCCATCACGTTACTGGAAAGCTCAGACAAAAACCAAGCTGGGCTTAAGTTTCTCCTGTTCTTGACCACATTCGTGCTCTCCCCAGATAACTAGGTTTTAGGATCCAAGACTGTCATTCAGCTTGTTGTCCAGCAAAGAGCCTGCTACAAAACTCAGTTGTGAGCACCAGTCTCCATAATATTAGAATGTTCAGAGTTGACGGATTGATTCAGGTCTGCAGATTGATGGACCATTGCTAAGAAATCCATGAAAGACCACCTGGCAGGGGCGAGGGGGTGGCTGTACACAAGCTTATGATGGCAAGGTTCAGTTCAAAGCAGAGTCTACTCTTCCATCACAAAGTTTTAAGAGGTCTGCAAGTCAGAAAACGTGACAAGCCACAGTAATCTTGTTGTCAATATGGATGTTTTACGCATGCCTTACTCCCACCGAGTACTTCATAGTCACTAATAGAGGTTACCCTGACTCCTGTGAAAAACAGAGAAAAATCTTTGTAACAGCCCATTCATTTTGGGAAACGAATAAAACTGGAAGACTGTTGGTGTTTCTGAAGCCAGACAGCAGCAGCCATTTGAAGCAGCAGAGAGCCAGAGGCACGAACAGGAATAAGCCAAGTTCCAGGTCTCCCACTCCGTTATGTTGGTCAGACAAAGACTGGAATGAACCCCAGTCTTTCTGCACACACCACCCCACCCCCACCCTTATAAGAGTTTGAAACAAGTGGCCATAAAAATAAGTTCTGGCTAGCAGAATAAGAAGGGACAATTTATCTAGGTACCTCCCAATAGCATAACCCTTCCCCAGGGGGCAATACGTTCTGTGCTTAGTGCACTTCAAATACTCAGTTGCCAATAACAGTCTTAAGTTTTCCCACACAAAGTGGATTATCAGAGACTGCTGGAGGGAGTTTAGTCCTAGAGGAATCTTTACCTTAGGAGGAAAACGCAGTTCAGTCTGCACAACAGCTTTAATCTTCAGCAAATTCTGCAGCCAAGCACATTTAACTGTGCTTTCCTTGCTTTGTTGTGTGCATGGTTGGCCTTCTAAACATCATTACCTCGAGGGCTGAACTCACTTCAGTTCATAGGAAACTGCACAAAGTTTTGCCTCATCCTTCTGCAGCCATTGAAGTTACAGGGGTTAAGGGAAAAAAAACTCTCCCTACTGGAATTATTAAAAGCCTAGAAGCAGAATAGCCAAGTAGTATGGAGCCACGGGTGCAACTCTTTTTCAGAGACAAAGAGGGAATCAAGCTCCCCAGAGCAACATTCAGCTTCTTCAGCCATGAGACCATTCCTCTTCTCTTCCAATCCCCCACCTCATTCACAAGGCACCTTCCAACTGCTGTAACTAACGAAGGAGGGGCTCTGAAGATGATAGTACTCATCTATTACACACATTTGATTCATTTGTACAGTAGATCCACCCTGTACATCAGCACTAATATAAATGCAGAATATAACAGAGGCAGATGAGGACTTAAAAAAGGTTGAGCAGGCAGGTAATATCAGAAATAAATAAATCACATTCAGTACATGCACCTCTGTGCCTACGTATCTGTTTATGCATGCATGAGGGGAAAGAGGTGAGAAGGCACAAGGATTATTTCTCTAGGATAAAATCCCTCTGATTTATACTCATTACCCAGCTGCTCTCAGTTTGCTAGTGGCATGTTCCAACTGAATCAAACAATAAATATGGTTGACCTGAACCATAATTACCTTCATCGTGAAAATGAAAGAAGTTAGTCCATGACTGAGTGCTTGGAAATAAAAGGGGGGTTTGACTTCTTTGAAGTGCTTTGCTTTTACAGGCATTCTTCTAGGCACTGAACTGTTTTGCTGCTCGCGATCAATGAGAAGACAGTAGTTTCCAGTGTTCACAGAGGGAGGAAAGAGGAAACGTACAAAAATACCTATGGAATCTGTCTTTGTTAAATTAGACTGACTTGATGGAATTTGGCATTCGACATCCATACAGCATAGAAATCATGCACAATTACAACCAAGTATGTCATTTTTGCAACATAAAAGCTCCTTGAATTACAGCCTTTCAAAAGAAGAACCTGAGTCTAAATGTTTTTGCACAGCTGGATAACCTGGTTGTAGATAGGGCTCCTACCTTCATATTGCCAATACATCCATAGTACTGGTTTGCTCATTCCTAGAAAGCCTGACCTTGAAGGGAGAGGTAGGGTCAAGGAAAAAAACATCCTTAAGACCTTGATTGAAAGTGTAGAGCTGGGATTTGGAACACCGACTATTTGCTTGAAATACATCCCTGTGTTCAAAGATGACATTTGGCACTTGACTATGCATCCTCCTCTGAAGATCTGATCTAGAACTGCTTAAGTTAAGGACAGCGGCCCTGATCTTCCTTAAAGTACAAGACTAACTGATAAAAGTCTGTACCTCTAAATTTACTCCAACATAAATTCATTCAGAATTAAACTCTAACTGGATTAGCAGGAGGTGGCAGGGGAATTTTAAGTGGAAAAATAGGACACTGACATATGCCTGCTTGTCCTCAAAACCTTTGCGGAGAGAAAAACATTAAGAAAACTAGCATAAGGAGTCAGCAACCCTATAACAGCATCCTATGCTTTACTAGTGCTCCTGTTGTGGCCACAGAGTCTCCTCCACCATCCATAAAGTGGGTACCCATAGCTGTCTTTAATTCCCTTTGCCACATTATGACATAACAAAACAAGACTTTGCAAAATTGGAGTCCTCCAAAAGAGACAAATTAGGCTCCTGCTGGTTTTTAGCATCTCCTTCAAATCACGTACTTAGCCCTACAGGGCCTGTAGCTGCATGCATCGACAGCTAGTCTGCGAGGATTGAACAGGGTCTGCTCCTGAATCTATTTTTTTGCTTATAGAGCTCTGTACAGACAACAGTGCATCTTTGTGCCTCACATTCAGCCCTCTGTTGCCAAACTCAAAGCACTTACCAGCAGCAATGAAAGCCACATGCATGACAGGAACACAGGGACTTTGCCTAAATGAAGTAGTGTTTTTCATTAGCATTATACTGGCACCAAAAACCACAAATTACAACAAGAACAAAAGGCAGTGTCAAAAGGAGAGCACTGAGCGTATCAAAGAAAAAAATTATGATGGCACGATCAAGTCATTGCTCTTTATTAATTGTATCATGTTAAGCTGTCCATGTAACGTACATGTTCCAGGTTTTTCCTGGAGCTGAACAGTAGAGATTTTACTGTCATTGGAGACAGGTACACCCTTTTGATAGCTAAAAAGAAAAAAAAAAAAAGAAAGTGTATTGAATGTATCGTCCCACAGACAAAACATTGCTTTTTCTCTTTAAAGGAATAGAGATTTATTTTCCTGAGCTATTTCAACACTCAGAGCAGCATCCTGTGGGCCTGAAATGCATTGAAAAGCAGATGAGAGCATCAGCTTCAGATTCACAAGTTCTAGGATGCAACTGGAATGCCTGTGTCAGGTAAACAGAGCCCAGAACTCTTCTACCAACACTTCTTCCAACTGCCCTGCATAATTTTCTTTTCCTGTGGCACGTTACAATCTTTCATTCAGTCTAGCTCTTCAATTTGTTCAGCAACTTGTAAAGGAGTTTGTGGGCTCTGGTATACAGCAGACCTTTCTAGAATAGTTATTTATCTTGTGGTTGCCCATTGTTGTTGGGAACTAGATTTCATGAGCCAAGGGGACCTACTTCAACAGTGAAGTTGTAGTAAGTGTGCAGGCCCAGCTTTATTCTGCATCGCTTCTGTTTCAGGTGACTGCTATACAAAGAGCCAGATGTGACAACACCCTCATTGAAACTGCAAAAGAAACAGCCTTTCCTCAAATGCAAGAAAACCCTACAGCTTTCTAATGTTTCCATGCTGGAGGAGGTGATTAGAAATAATAAGCCAGTCTAGACAAATCCATCTACTTATATTGCTTAGAGATCAACAATTCCTCTTTTTCCTTTTTGATTTGTCAGCTTAGCCACTTGTGTTCAGTGGGGCAGCTGAAGTTTAGGTCCCATCAGCAAGCATTTGCATTAGGCCTGAGATAAGACTACTGCTGGTACTCCAGGAAGATTTTTTGGGGAGAGCTGTACCCTACCGACATGCCTGTACTCCAAGAGCAAAGCACTTTTCTCCAGTAACTGCTCTACTGATGTGCCAGGTGATTTTGAATACCAGGCTGTCTTGCATGGAGTAGATAAAGGAGGCTGTCTTTTGCTTGCCCAGCTCAGAGATGCCCAAGATGAGCCACACGAGGCCCCAGTTCAATAAAAACAAAGCCTTGCAAAACCTCTCTGCCTGGGTATTTAAAGTGTTAATCAGTCTGAAAAACAAAACCCAAAGCCTGTGTGTTAATTTGCTATTTAGATTGAAAAGTTTTTATTCCATGTCTGCCATGTCTGGCAGAAGGCTGTCCTGGGCGTTACTACAATAAAAAATAATTTGGAAAATAATCCTATTGTTCCAGTCACACCCATGGGAGTTTCATGTGTAGGGAAGTAGGAACATCAAAACTGAGATCTGTTGTGTGATCAGAGAGCAGAGTTTGCCCTTTACAACAGTCAGTTCTGATTCAAATGCATGTTGGGAGAGAGATCAGAGATGGTGAGCTAAGGCAGGAGGATGTCTCAATAGCTTTAAGGTTAATAAATTCCTACTTGCACAGCCTAAAACTCTCAAAAATCATCTTTCATGTAGTAAACTAGAAATACCCTTTACAAACAGACGTCCACACCCATGGGTAGTTAGGTGATCACATCTTTCCCTTCCTTGCCTCCCTCTCAAGCCCATCATTCCCAGTGCCCAGCTAAATGCAGTAATGAATTGCCCTAGAACATTTCCCAGTTGCCAGTCACCAGCCCTTGCAAAGTGCTTTCCCTGCACAAAGCAGAAGCCTCACTCAAAGCTCCATGCGAATATAGCACAGCTCAGATGCGGTAGTTACAGGAACACAGTAATCTGCTATACCAGCAACCTCCTTTTCACCTTTCTCCAGACTCCCACACTTACACTCTGCCGACTGCTTCCATCCAATGCCATAAAAAGTAACTACATAGCATTTGCTGTAGATCAGCTCTTCTGCACACAGTAGTTCCAAACCCCTGCTAGTGAACACTATGTATTGCCTCATCAAGTTTTAAACTCACTGTTAAACAGATGGCATATGTTTCAATCACAGAGAACCCCCTGCACTGATATCCATCTCTCCATAGGCTGTACAAAAACATCTAGAAACGAAGTGCTCTACCTATCTATTTTCAATTTTAAAAGGTTCTTCTGCTTTTAACACATCTTCCTAAGCTTCCACTGGTTTTGGAAGCAACCTCCATACCTCATTTCTAGCCAAGAACAATTATTTTTATTCTCCTTTTAAACCTTGCTGCAATCCAGTTCACTCATTAGAAAAAAAAAAAAGGACAACTTAAAAAAAAGAAAGCCTTTCTCTTGTGAACAGAAACACTAACACCTTTCTCTATTATTAAAAAATTCTTGAGCAATCTAAGAAACTGCTTTAGTGCCTCGGTGCTTTGGAAGCCTCTATTTGGAAGGGAGATGGTCTTAAGGGAGGAGATCTACATTTCGGTATCCAGGTGGAAAATGGGTTTGATTTGGCCAAGTAATAACAGCCGAAAAAAACCCTCCATAGCCTGTGCACGCACAGTAGATTCCTTCGGAATGATAACACTGCCTTGAAACATTCCTTAGTACACACGTGGGAAACCGGATGGGGAGAAAGCAGCACTGAGCAAGAGAGGGGACAGCAGGAGGTCCGAAGGAGAGATACAGACATTTGGCCAGAAAAATTCCTGCCCTGTTCTGCGGGGAATTATAAGTATGGCAAAATCCATTAAATGGAGGTTTGTAGGGTTTTTTGAGGTCTTGCTGAAGTTTAAAATTACATGCCAATGCAAGAGAACAGGGCAACGTAGCTGTCTCCACCAAGGCAGAGTGGAAAACTCAACAGCATTTTAACCACAAATTTGGTAAGGGTGCAAACTGATGCAGCCTCCTAAAGCAAAGGCTTCACAGGCATGCCTCGCCACTCTGCTGGGAATGGGGATGTCTAGAGTTATCGGTGAGAAGGGTCTCAGTCTACGCATGCAAAGAGGCAGTGACTGACACTAGATACACCCACATCCCATTTTAGACACATATTCTTGCAAAAGCTTGTGGCAAATTCAATGCAAAACCATTAAAGACAGATAACCTTTTTTTTTCCTCCTCTCCTATTTATACAGATTTCTTCAAAACCAGAACATTCAGAGGACCAAGGGCAATACCAAGAAAAGTGTGGAAGATAAAAGTTTGATTAAAACAAACAGTTGCGACCTGAATTTTATTGATGGGTGACAGTTATTCTGTATTTCTGCTACCTTTTTTGTAGTTTGGGAAGAACAGCATATTGTTGCTTTACTTACTGTGGGCAAACCAGTAAACCTGTGAATGGCACATGCTTGTTCAGCAACAGTCTACAGTTTACTATTACACTAAGTACGTACGCAAACAGCCTCCACACACCACAGCTAAAACTTGCTTGTGCGTTTTCTCCCTCATACACACATGCGTGAGAGTTTTCCTTTATACCTTTCAGTTCAGCTTGGAGAAATTTTTACATGCAGCATCTCAAAGCATAACACCAAATACAGCCAACCCTGCAAGAAAGACGGCAGCTGCCATCACAACAGTGCTTGCTTGACCCACTTATTAGAAAGCGTGTGGGGGTGCCATACACCAGCCAAGGCACTGAGCAGATCAGTGCTGAATATCAAATTAAATGGCTGTGCCAGATTCACGTCATGTACTTCTTGCAGCAGAGAAAACTTGGTATGAGTTTCAGTTGAAACCACTCTGACATACACAAATCAAAAAGGCTGGTTGAACCTCAGAGCATGGAGTGACAGAACTATTGAACTGTTTCCCCTCATTGTCAATACATCCACGGGAACAGCCTATTCACTTATTGCTGGCAATATCTGAGCCATAAGCTACATGGGGAGTGTGCAATTCCAGTCAAACGCTTGTGTGGGGTCTGGTGGGGTTTTGGCTGGTGGGTTTTTTGTGGAAAAAAAAGAAAAAACAAACAAAAAACAAAACAAAAACAAACAAACAAACAAAACCAAAAAAAAAACAAACAACAAACCACAACTGCACACATCAGAGCTCATGGAGGTGCCCTGCAAAGTGAGCCTTGCCTCCATAGGCCACAGAGATGCTCAGACAAATCAATAACCCAGACATGAGTAGGACAACGCGACTCCCAGGCTCAGCCAGAACACCAGCTGAAGCATCTGATACAAACCAATCTAGTTTCTAGTTGCATTCAGCTCAAGAGACAAGTTGTGATGATTCCTATCATTTCCACATTCCCACTTCTCCCCCCTCTCCCCACCCAGCGCAGATACAGCTTCACCCTTGCCTTCCCCAAACCTTACACAGCAACTCCTTCCAAAAGGTACCTGGGAGCTGAAAGTTTACTTTCAGCAAAAATTTATAGTCATTTGTAGAAACTGTTTTGAAAATCTTCTAGTTCAGAAGCCAATAATTATGTCTGTCAGGCCCTGCCAAGTGGTTAGAGCTTGATTGTTTCAAAGGATATTACCCAAGAAAATGAATATGTTACTGTGGTCCTTGCAATAAATTTCCAATGGGGTTGGTTGCAGAGGTCTTGAAAGGGTTTTAGCAGACTTTTAATTACACTATCAGGACACAAGTATTTTTCTGGTGCTTGGCAAAATGGGATCCTATTATTTCTGCTTGCAATGCACACTCATTCAAAGCTTATCCACAGGCCTCCAGCCTAAGAATTCCTACAACTTTGTAGTCCAAAATTTTTGTATCATTTGTGATATACATTAGTGACTTCCAGTAACAGTGGCCCAAGAGACAGCATTTTACTGTGCAATAGTTTAAACCATTTGGCTCAGTGCTGTATCCTGAAATACACTGCAGGGAGACTGTATATTTTGCTGCAGGTTACGCTGATTTACAGCAGCATTAAGCCAAGTGCTGTAACACCCTACAGAGCCAATTTGCCTTTTTGCTCTCAGCTACACATCAGACACTGCATGGGAACAGAGAAAGTTTGCAGCATCACAGCCCAGACCTGCCTTTCCTCAAAGGCTGGTACTGTTTGGTAGCACCCATTGTCGCCAGCATTTTTGCACTGACCCCATCGGTCAGTGCTGCTTCTATTGGTATGTTACACATTCAGCTTCCCACAAACCTTTCATTGCAGTTGGGGAAAGGAAAGCACCACAGCCTGTGCCATCATCCAACTCTCTGCTGCTGTTTAATCCAGCCTGCCCTGCTCAGCACCTCCCTCTCCCACCTCTCAGCTTGCCCTCCAAACTAAATCCTTTCCTGCAAAGGTCAGGCAAAGACTAACTCCCCAAGACTAATTTCAGTCATCCAGGCTCAGAGCGGTGCATTAAACAGGGAGCACAATGATCTCTATTCTGTAAGAGTGGAAGTTTATACAAGTGCCAAGTATTATCATTCATAGATTTATTATAAACTTCTTCATATATTCATATACAATACTTTGGTTTTTACAGCTTTCCCTCCAAGATCTAACCACACCCTCAAGAAATACTCCCCAGAGCCTTCGCTTACATGAAGGGAAGTATTACTATTCCCATTTTATTTAGGGGGAAGAAAAGAGAGAGAGAACTTGCAAGCCTCAATTCCCAGACTTTGTGCTGGTCTATAGAATATACACTGAGCATTTAAGGGAATGGTCTTTTTTCTTGGGAAAGAGGGTGGAAAACAAAGCCTTATGAATCAGCCAGCTGATAATTAAAAGCAACTAAATCCAGATCACTTTAAGCTGCACATGAGAATCTGAACTCCTCAGATGCTGAATTCCTCTGCCGACCAGAAAAGCCAGGGTCACTTGCCCAGCTGGCCACTATTGTTCTGTCCAATAAAGTTCTGGCAGGAATGCATGTTTAACAAAATACAGAGATTAGGCATAGCAAAGAATGCGGCTCCCCCCTCAGTGTTTAGGTTAGTGGGGTTTGCCATGTTGAAATACTGAAGCTTAAGCATATCAGATTTTCTCTGTCCTGTACTGCTAGTGCCAGTGACAGACACAAGCTGACAACTCAGTTCTCAGGATCACTGCCATTTTAGCTTTAAATTCATTAAAAGCAGCATAAAAAGTTCACCTCAAAGCTGCAATGATCATTAATTAAATTAAATCAGTGTTTTCTTGGGAATGTAGAGTACCAAATAAGAAAAGCGCTCTCTACCTCCCATGTGCCAGAAACTCTTGAAGGGCAATTTAAACCAAGCCAGAGACGCAAGGGACTAGATTTTGAGAGACTTGCAACAGGGTAGCTCATCTTCAAATGTCTTAGGATAACCTCAATTTCCGAAAGGAAGTCTAGCATCCAGTGACTAAATAGAGCATCAAAATGGCAATGATCTGACTTAGCTCCTGACAGTTCAGGACCAGAATCTTTTGCTCAGTTTACAACAAAGCACACAAGACTAGAGACAGATGCAAAAATGTCACAAGAACAAGTCATACAGATGATCTTAGAGATCTTGCAGGAACACAGCTTTACCAAGTCAGATGCCATGCACAAAGCAGCTCTGATACCTCACCGGGCCAAGCATTTTTCAGCTCAAAAAAGAATTATATTAAAAGGACAGATATTTGAGACTCATAAGTAGATTTGCAAAGGATATAGTCCTTGTGGAACTGCGTGTAAGAAGGTTATAAATAGCCTGGTTACACCTCAAAGTTAATGTCTTATATTTAGAGATACCAAGGATTCATAAATTCCACTGAAGAGGGTATAGTAGCTCACACGGTGTGAAGTGCAGCTTATAGGCAAGAAGCATCTAAGATCCTGTTACTATGGCAGTCTGTCCTCTCTTCTCCCTTCACAGAAAGCTGAAAAATAACTTTTGTGAGAGCCACACAGTAAATCTGGAACAGGTACAGCCGAGAGCTGCCAACCGCCAGATCTAGGCGTTTTCTTTTAGGAGAGCCTTTTTTAGTCACCCTAGCACGGCAACAGAAACCGTATTTTAGCTGGTATCACTTTCACTGCCACCTGAACATGCAAACAACCCAGAATTTGCACAAGATACAGCGATGAGACAAGCAGCCAGACAGCCCACATTGAGCAGAGCGGCAGAAACCAGACCAGTTCTGCAGAAGCAGAAAAGGGAATCGGGCAAGAAGAAAGCCAGGAAGCCAAGCAACCTGAGGCAGGAAGAAGAGAAGTAGCATCAAATTAAGAAAAAAAAAAAAAAAGTTTTTCTCTTTAGGGAAAACACAAGCAGAATCTCCCTTGGGTTAGAGTGTTAAATTCATGTCAACCCCCCTTCACACACAAGCACACTGGAGAGCTGTTGGTAGAGCTGTCACCCATTGCTGCCTCAAACAAGGATTTAAAAAAGCTCCCCGTGCTCTGCTGTGTTTACAGCAATAATGAGAGCCTGGAGGAAGGGGTTAGAAACATCTGAGTTTAATAAGGGCTAAGCAGCACACAGCAAAAAAGAAATGTCTGCCCTTCCGTTCAGGGCTACCACACCCCACCAAGCACCGCAGCACCAGGCCAATGGGAGACTCAGCGCAGAGACGTTATGTCATCCCAACAGCCGCAGCAGCCCATCTGCCCCAAGCCTTTTTGCGATGAGAAGAAGCATTTCAAACCAAGCTGAGAGCTCCCAGCACCACACTTTTGAATGGCTAAATAAGCAAAGTCCTGTGGGGAAAAAGCAGATGTTGATTGACCCCAGGCACAAAACAAGCCAAGGACAGAAGGGAAGTTTTTGTGCAGTGCCTTAACTGAGCAACTCGATCTCACAAGGTCATCACAACAGGGCATTAGGAGTATTTAGCTCATTTAGCACCTACGCTGCTGCTTTAGTCTCTAACATCCAGCATGCACAGGGTAAGGACCGTCCTATTCCAGTTTCTCACACAGAAGATCAGTACTCGGCACTGGTCAGTACCAGTACTCAGGTCCTGCAGTTACACTTGCTGCACCCCCTTCCTCACTTCTGCAGGGTCCACCCTCAAAACTGTCCTCACAAGACGCAGGTATCTTTCATAAAACGTCTTTGCCTGCATTACCTTTATGAGGCACTCTCTTCCCACCACACATACTTGATCTTTTTATTCCATAGAGAAGTGGGAAGCAGGAATCAAGAGCCTTGTTCATCTACAAAGTCAAAACCAACTCCCCTTTAGAGAGCATATACACACACACAAAAAGAAAGGGGAGTTGGGGACGACACCCAGAAGAAACAGGACTGGATTCAGTACAGCTTGGTTACACTACTATGTCCAGGGGGATATTCTCCCGCTTCATGATTTCATTGCACTGGCCTTTCTGAGATGCTCTGAGCAAACAAATGCCTGTATCTAGTGCAAATACTGCAAAGAATATAACTTCCACCCAGTTCCTAGGGGCAGAAAAAGTTGGAACCAATTAAAAAGACATCTGACTACATAACCTGATGTCAAGATTGGACATGAATAGATGCATTTCTAAGTAGTGGTACCTCACATTAGCTTTAAAGTTTTGACAGATGGTTTGTTTGCTCAGCAAAAAGGAAGGTACCTGGATAACAACAGCCTTACTCAGCTCTCACAGGACAGACAGGAGACACACAGCAGACCACAGAGAAGGGAAGAGTCCTACATAAGAGAAGCTCACAGATACCTTTTCTTCTCAGCTTCAAAGAGGTTTCAAGATCAACTACAGTGATTTTAAGTGGCAGATTGTCTTTTCCATATAAACCACATAGATATGGAAGAGGAGACTGATGCATCCCAAATATGAAACATTATGAAGCTGCTTTCAGTAGCATCTATTGTGTGGGCCTCTGGGTGAAAGCCATTTCTAAACAGATAGAGGATTTTTTTCTTTGCCAGAGCTATGATTTCCTTGCTTTGGAAGCTGAAAAGGAATCTCAAACCTGAAATATCTTCCTTTTTGTTGGTCCTCTCAAAAAGATTCAACTGCTTGCAAATAGCCAGGCCTAAACATTACAGGCAACACTTCCACCCAAGCACACTCTTTACTTGCACATCTGTTCATTTCCAAGAGAAGGAAAAAATTAAACTTGCCAAAATATCTAAACCATGTTATTCCATGCAGTAAATTGCAAGTCAACAAATAATTGTTTCTTCCTAAAAAGGAGATAAGCAACAAAACCAATAAGGAACAATATCACAGTTCCCACCCTTGTTTTTTTTCCTGTAGTAGTATTAAGGTCTCTAATTTAGATGAGTGCCACGTTGTGTATAAATACCCCAAGCAGGAGCTTTAGTTTTATTCAATATAAAAAGTTGGAAAATTGCAGGACAGTAACCCAATTAGTTATGCCCCATTACGCTTTTTTTTTTAAACTTTTGCAGCTATGATCCTTAATAGAGTCTTTGTGATATCTAACCTGGCACAGGCTAGCGTTATGCTCAAAGCCTCAAAATGAACATTATGTCCCAGTGAAAGTAAATCTAAGCACTGTCTACATCTCTCTAATTAAAAGCGAGTTGAGAGCGTTGAGCATATTGCAGAAATGAGGTTGGATGAATTTTAGTATTACCCCACAGGAGTGGTAGCCTATGCTTTACAAACCAGTAATGTTTCCAGACATGCCAGAGGTCTAATGCAGGAAAGAGCATGAGTAGCTGGTCCATTATTCTAATCCAGTAGACCTAAAGCACTCTGTGCCTTTAGTCTTTCATTGTTACCTCAAAGTCATTCTTCATTTCCCCCCCTTTATCAATACACAGCAAAATAAAACAAAGATGTGCGTAAACATTCTATGCTCCAAGTGTCACAGAACCACTCCCCGCAAGCAAAGCTGTGAAGTTTTTAACCTGACATGTTTCAACTAGGATTTTAGCACGCTAACAAGCTCAGCTTTGAGAAAATGAACAAATAAGGGTTATTGAAAGAGACACATTCGTTAATTTATCCAAAGGGAGCACAAGTTCACTGCCACCCATTGCTTTGCCTCTCCACTCCCTTTTCCTTCCTAGAGCTGGTAAATGAAACCTACGTGAGAGGAAATTATTCACACAAGCAGTGGGAAAGGCAAGACAGTAGGAGATTTCCTAAATGAATACAATTTACTGCAGTAACTACAGTCATGTCTGGTATTTCAAAGCCATTCCAGTGTTGCTAGGCCCTTACACTGCCATTAGCTTCACTGTTTTAATTGCATTGCAAAGTTACAATGCTGAACCTCACAAGTCAGATGAAGATCATATGGCTGCAGAGTCCAGGAAACAAATACCGGATAGTTCAAGGGTTTGGCGATGAGCTTAAGACCTTCTGACCTCTTGGTTACCTGGGTAGGGCACTTCAAAGGGGAATTAGCACAGAGGACTCAGCGTGACACAAATCCCAGTTTGTTTGCTTGACATCTTCACACAGTCCTTAGCAAACCATAGAAAACCAGAGACCTCAGGCAATGAACAGACTATTAGGCGATGGAGGGAATGACTCAGAAGGCAAGATCCTGTCAGTAAAAGGAAAAAGAACCACATTTCTCCAGTATGTATAGTTTTATATTCCACACCCACTTAAAAGCCACAAGAGTTCAGAATTTGGGACTGAAATCAGGTTCAAATCATCTTTCTCTGGTAAAGAGAGAATTAAGAGACAACTGTCAGGAAAACTCCAGATATATGTTCTGAAAGTACTCTGACAGAATACATAAATCAGGATACCAATTTATAGATTACCTTTTCATATCAAGAACAGGCTTCTATTGCATAAAGAGACCCACACTTACTTAAAAGTACTAAAACCTCACCTAAGAACCTGGAGGTTGTTACTTTACAGTGCAGTTGTGTGCAGTCCTTCAAATGAGGCTGGGTAGGGAAAACTCCATCCTAGCAATCGTGTAGCTGTAGGAGCAGGCACAATGCAGACACCCATCTTGAAAAGAACAGATCTACCTATAACAGGTCCACCCGGACATCTTGATCTTGAAAGCCAGCCATTCAAGTGACCTATTAGGAGACTGCTAGCCCCAAGGAATAATTGACAACATATTTCAAGCATCACCTAAACATCTGAAAGCATCGACACTTCAGGTTTTTCTCCAGGCAGGGGAAAAAGCAAGTCAAGCTATAGTACAGGAAAGCTGATGTCAGTTTAAATATCTTTCCCACATCAAAGCAGCACACAGAGCATGTTTAATTGTTCCTCTGAATCCATGGCAAAATGATTTGCCATCCGACAGAGAGTAAACCATTGGTAGAGGCACAACTGGAACCCAGGTGTCGCTCTCTGGGCTATGCTGCAAGAAGCATATATGCATATGGCAACATGAAATGAATGAAGCCACCTGACCTTCCATATCAAAACCTCTGCCTCTAGCAATCAAAAGTTGCACTTACAGATTTCAATTGATAGATATTCCTTTCCTCTCTGTATCCATCCTCAAGAAACACCACTGCTGCAGCAAGCACTAGGAATTACTACATGACCAAACTGATTTGTAATTACCAATACAGTCTGGGTAAGAATGCCTACTTGGACAGTCCTGTTATTTGTAACATCATGGTTCTGGTTTTTGTTCACAGGAAGAAATTTTTACGCTGCAGCATAAGTGTTTTGAAGGTCTATCTATCACAGTTGGACTTTGCATCCACCCCAGCTGACTTTTGTGATGCTACCATAAAGCTAGCTGTAAGAAAGACTTATCCTACATTGCTTTCCAGTTCATGTTTGGGAGTTTTCTTTCAACTACTTCCACCTCACATCCAAAGAGGTTTCCAGCCTAAGCACTGCATCTAGTCTCAGAAGCTTTTAACTCCCACACTTGAGTTCACAAGGACTTGATGCATAACTAATTTGAAACTACAGGAAAATAACATGAGGAGTTAAGCTGGGAGAACACCAATTCCAAAGACAACTAACACAGATACAGGCGTTCTTTGAGAACCAAGCTACTTCCAGCATGGGAATAAGCTTCCCTTAATTCAGTTAGCAAATCTTCTCATGTCCAAGTCTGGAGGACAACAGTTTCTGCTTGGCAGACACCCCCTCCATTCTTATGCTTTGGGTAAGACCCACTTCCCATTCTTATTGCCTTGACACAGTAGCAAGTTAGAAATGCATGTGCTGAATGTGAATTTCAAACAAAATAGTGAGGCTGCTACAATTAATACAATGCCAACAAACACTGCTGCTTGGATTTCAGTCATTATTACTTGCACATCCCTTACAGAAGTTCAAAGCAATTCAAGCACATGCAAAAATAGGCTACAGGTGTCTTTGGTCTAATAACCAAGATCTGTCAACGGAAGCCAACCAGAAGCTAGAATTTTCATTTTAAAGAGGGAAACAAAGCAAGCAACATTCCACCAGAACAAGTATTCCACAATTTCATTTTGAAGGATGTGAATAATTTTTTTTTCCTCCAAATTTCCATCCACCACCACCCACCCCCAAGCTTTTTACACTGCCCAGGGCCTTAGTTTTCTGGCGGAAAAAAAAAACACAAACAAAACATTCAGCAGTCCTCAGCACCTCAGAAGTCCATCTCTGAGACAGCCTGCAACCTAGATACCAAGGACTATATCAGCTATTGAGTTTTGAATGGTTTTCTAGGTGGAAAAGACTCTAGCAGCTTCCCCCCCTGCTTGGAGAAATACAACTCTTATGACAAGCTAATTTAAAAAAAATTGACAGCAGATTCCCAAACAGCTCAACCGTGTCTTCACTTGCTGATCAAGGACAGAAAAAGACAACTGCGGGAACATGGTGTGTCTTGTATCAAGGAAACATATCGGCTGTAGAGCATCAGTATGTGCTACAATGTACCAAGACCTGGAGCTGCAGCACTAACTTTCAAGGGTCTGGCCTGCTTGTACTTTGCTGGTGATACCCAGGAAAAGTGTCAGAAGTCACTGGACAAAGCACTCACAGCAAAGGTTGCAGAAGAGAAAGGGAGAACGGCCATGTAGTGTCATTAATGGTAATCACCTACCCACCATCTTGTGTCCTCCACAGCCTCTTCAGGGCAGAGGCCAGCAAGCTCTGCTGTGATGGAGCTGCAATTACTTCACATAACTCAGGTGCTACTAAGATTCCCCTGTTTAGATTACAAAAGGGATGCTAAACAACATAACCAAGAGCTTATACCAGTCTGATTTAGTCCCTTGAAAAAAAGGCTTCACACCCACATAGATCAATGTCAAACTTCAGAGCAAAAAGCCTCATTCTTACCCAGCCCCATATTAAATCCAGAAAAGCACAGCTATCCCAACCTGAAGCTGCACCCTGCAGGAGGCTCCCCCCAAAGGTCCAACATTGTGGCTGGTTAAAGTTTTCCCACACAGATTTTCCCATCAGAAAGTGAAGCTGTTACATTTGCCAACAACAAAACTCCACCACTCAAGGGGAAATTAAAACGTACAAAGATTGCTTCAACGTGTGATATTTGACTAAGCACTTGAATTTTTATTTCAAAACATACACCAGTGATTTTTCCTTCCCTTCAATTTTTTATTTCCCCCTCTGCTTTAAACAAGAATGGGAGATTCTCACATGGCAAAGTTCCATTAAAAAAAAAAAAAAATCTATCAGCTTTCCCAACATCATTGTTTAAATCAGCTTTAGATGGTTTTATACAACACTTATAGACTTGGAGAGGGACACGTTCCCCTGACAAAGCATCAGCTATCCAAACAACTGAGGCATGGGAAAATCATGCAAGAGTGTGAATTGGGGAAGGTCTTTGGTGAGCAGAGATACAGTCTGCACTCATGTAAGCGTGGTAGCTCTGAACAAAGATCTGCAGGCTAATAGATATGTAAGACAAATGACATGTGGTTCTCATTGCAGCTCATGCTTTGGGAAGGGGGTACCTTGGAACAGATCCAGCTGGGATAGGTTTATCCCATTACTCTCCTATAATTTTCTGCCATTTCAAACCCTTTGACAGTTACTGTAGTTTAACATCACACCCCCTACAGACTGAGGCCTGTTTGACAGGCCAGCAAACAAAACCACCCCCACTTGGAGATGAAATATGCACCATATGTGAGAACCGTGCAAGGCACAAGGCTAGCGCCCACTCTTGTACTTCTGTGACACGCCGATGTAAATCTGCTGTGTAGATGCCTTATCTCAATTCCTAGCCTAAATAAGTGGTGCTAACCTAAGCCCTCCTCCACAGCAGTGTAACTCATGCATACTAGGTATTAGCAAGGGGAGGAGGAAAAGAGGTAGAGACAGGATGGACGAGCCCTGAATATTAAATTCCCAAGTCCCCATTTAAGGGAATTGCAGAGAAAAAAAAAAAATAGTGAAATTCAAGAACAACTGGAATCAGGTTAAGCCACTCTCTTGCTTTATACAGTGCGGCTCATTCATCTGAACAGCTGTTTCACCTCTAGAGAAATACCCAGAGAAAACAGAGGGGAGGGGGAGAAACCTAAATTGTTTGCTCTACTAAAGTAGCAAGATACAGTAAATCAAAACTGATTTACATTAAGTTTATAAGAAATTGGGGGGCGGGGAGGGGAAGAAGAGTGGGAGTTTAGGTTTTAAAGAGCTATTTGAAAGTTGCAGCTCTCGAAGAGACATGTGTAATTAAGGTCTTTCCTTTGTTGAGCTGAAGAAGTTTTTCCTCGCAGCTGAGGGCTATAACAGTTCCCTCTGCCGGCATCACCCGTGTCCCGGTTCAGGAGGTTTTACGGCTCTGGCTGCGCGGGGACACGCTGCCCCACGGACCCGCAAAAGCCACCTTCCCCTCCCCGACGGGCTGGGGAGGCAAGAAGGGGAGAGTTTGCGGGTTGCATTTGCCAAAGCTCAGCTCCTTGATTCTCTAGTTGCTCCCTGCCCCAGAGAGGGACACCGCTGCGGGCAGGTAGGGAGCCTCCCCCACCCCATTTACGATGGCGGGCAGCCCAGCGGGCATCACTGCCCGCGGTTTTGCCGTGCCCCTTGCTCCCCCCGCCCCGGGAGCCACCGGCGGGGCCCAGCCTCCTCGCCGGGGAGGCGGACCCGATCTTACTCACCGGCGACTGGCGAAGCCGCTGCCCGGCGAGCCCGAGCTCTGCTCTGGGTAGTTGTGCTGCAGGGTTGATGCTGGGAATTGATAGAGGAAGCCAGTCCCTAGCGCACATCCATGCAGGCAGCAGCACCAGGACAAGAAAAGAGCGAACTGCATTTTTGCAAGGACAGGGTTTTCCTCCCGCCTCCCCCTTTTCCTCTTACACGGCACGGCAGGCGCGGGGCCCCACCGTGCCTGCCCCGGCCGGGGTCACGGCGGGATCCCACGGCGCGGAGATGCCCCAGGGACCGGGGACCACGGGGCAGGGGTGCCCGGGACGCAGGGACCGCTGCTCCGGCTCCCAAAGGGAAGCCCCGTCCCTCGGCAAGCCGAGCCCCGGCGGCGGCGGCTGCTGCCCGCGCAGGGGGTCCGGGGCCAGCGCGGCTCTTTGCGCCCAGGGCGCACACTCAGCCCCGGATGCCTTTTCAAATTTGGCGAGGTTGGTCCGACTCCGTCAAAGGGGGCGTGGGGTTTCGGCGTTAACCCTTGCCAGGCCTCGCAGCAGACCCCGCTGCGAAGGGGCTCCCCGTCGGTGAAGGCGGCCGGGCACCCCGGGGCCCTGGGCCGAGCCGGGGCAGGCGAGCGGCGGCCCCGTACGGGCACGAAACCCACCGGGCCGCAGCAGGCTGACAGCCGGGCAGAGCCGGCAGCATCACCGCGGGCAGCCCCGGCTCAGCAGCAGCTTGGGCTCCAGCTAACCCGTCCGCAGGCAGCGAGCACACCCGGGGAGCCCGAGCCCCAATCCCAAGCCTGAAACATCTCTGAAACAGATCACCAGACCCTGCGTCTGCCCGATTAACTGAGAGCCAGTTCGAGGGGAACCCACTGGCCTTCAGCAGTGCGCCCCAAACACCCAAAAAGCCAGTGCCTGCTGCCATGTTTGCACTGTAAAAGATACACAAAGTAGGAAATAAATAATTTTTAAGATGCTTCATTCACAAGGTAACCAGTGAAAAAAGTAACCCCTGCTTCAGTATGTGCATCCTGCTCACTGTAGCATCACATGTTAAACACCCAGGATGGCCCTGAGCTTGGAGAATTGCACCGCCAACCCCAGCCACAGATGAGAGGAACATTTCTTTCAGTCATGGAAGGATGTGGGTGTTTTGCAAAGGCAGTACCCTGAGAAGGAAGCCATCAGCAAGGCTCCCTCTCTCTACAGCAGCTGAATTTGAATTTAAAGCCCTTGTACATCCCCTGTTTGGTGACAGTTCCACAGACCCCATTTGCTGGGCCTCCAGTGTCCCCTTCCCAGCTCTGGAGGAGCCTGGGCTGATGCAGCTCACTGACTGGCCAAGCAACTGAACCAAACACCACAAGGAGGGATTTAATTTTTAAGATGACACAACTGCATTTCTAAGCTTTTACCCTCAGATCCTGCAAGCTCACAGTACCACCTCTGCACCTTTGCTGTTTGTGCGGCCATCCAAAGACAGGCCCAATTTACCTCCCAGCAAATCTTGTTGGGGTATCCTTGGAGCCTGGGGTTTCCCTGTGAAGCTCTGCCAGGACAGAGACCTCTTCCCCCCAGGGGCAAGATGATGCCTGCGAGATTCTGCAGCTGGAAAATGATTCCTACAAGATACTGGGAAGATTGTACCTTTGGGTTCATCCCCCACCTGCTGGTGAGCACCTACCCCTTCCCCCACAGTGCCCACCTCCAGAGCTGCATACAGAGATAAATAGCCCCTGGCTGGAGCCTGTAACCAGACAAGTTTAGACTGCAAATGAGGCACCAGGTTTTTAAACAGACACTATCATTAATCACTGGAGCAAATCACACAAGGAGGCAGGGATGCAGTCTGCACCAAAGCCTCCCTGGGGTTACCCCACAGCTGCCCTCAGGGTGTCCTGGACCCATGGCTGGAACAAGCAATGGATCAGCACTCTCTGGACTCAAAGGGAGCTCAAAAAGTCTGGTCCAGCAGCACTGAGCTGCTAAGCCTGCTCAGAAACAGCCACTATTTACTTTAAAAAAGGCCTCAATGCCTGAAGCTAGGACATAATAGGGCCCTCTGTCCCAAGCCTTAGCTCAGATCAGCCTGAACACCCTTCCCATCAGTGTACCCTCAGCAAGGGGAATTTCTTCCCTTCCCATCTCCCACCCCCAAGAATACACACAGCTCCCAGCAATTCACCCAAGGATGTTCAGCCACTCAACCATTTTTTTCAGAGTCAGTCCTCAGGAAACCTCAGCCCGACAGGGTAACAAAAAAAAAAGGGGGGGGTGTGTTACTGTCTGGTCTCCCCTCTAGGTAGGCCTACAAACTGCCTCAAATTCACCCTCCTCCTGAGAAAGCAGCCAGAAGCTACAACACATCCAAAACACTGAGCAGTTCTCTGAAGCGCCCCTGTCCTTTAATCTGAGTGATCATCCTCAGCTGTGTGTGCACAGCCAAACTGGGTGCAGCTGGACCCCCACACCTGGCAGTTTAGGGCAGCTCCAGGCTGTGTGCTGAGGCTGTGTTCAGCCTCTTGTCCCAAACACACTAAGTTCCCTCTCCTGACAATCTGGGATAAATAATTTATCAGTGTTTAACAGCACTAAATGGCACCAGTGGCTTTCTGACCCATTCTCCTGGCTTGGGTTAGCCCCTTCAGAAGCTCTTTGCAGTCTTCAAGTCTTAACTGTCCAAGAGCATTTTATTTTTGGTTGCTTGCAAAATTTGCCGCTTCAGCCTTCACTGGCTTTGCAAGACCCTAGGACATATTAAACACAGGTGATTAGACAAGACAAGATTCTGGCAAATTATTCTGTAGGAAGCTAATATTCTTCCTATTTCATGAACTGAGAGACTGGAAACCAGAGGTCAAATGGTTTTGCTCAAGACTGCAAAGAGCTGAAGACAGAGCCAGAAATAGAGCTCAGATCTCTAGGCTCCCGTTACTTTTGTCCTGTCCCTAATGCACGCTTGCTTCTACTATGTATGGCTGATTTAAAATGAAAATGAAGAATTAACTTCCAAGCTGTTTTTGGAAAGAGAGAAGAAAGGGTGATATTGTCTACTGTAAGGGGAGAATTAAAGATGACATTTCATTTTAGTCTTTTGGATACGCATAATATAATCAAACACAATAGCAGTAATAAATGAATATTTTTTCTCCCCACGGTGCTTACGAGTGCAACATATTCTAACAATTTCACAAAACTATGTTGATAAATTGGAAACACAGTGATGGAGGTAACAAAGACGGCCAACAAAAACATAATTCATTCAATTTATCAGAGGGACTAGCTTTGAGAAGAGAACCCTTGAAATCTGAACAGTCCTATTCTTATGAACCAGACATACTATATTTCAAACTATAAAGCTACACTTTCTATGCCTGTGCATAAGAATGTTAATTAAAGATTTGCCCAGGCAATCAGGGCTAAATAAATTATTTGGATGTGTTTCACCAACTCAGTTCAAGGTGGAAGAGGCAGGGTGCATACTGGAAAGGCACAACACATGGAAACACAGGGGGAAACAGTGAAGAGGCAAAGGCCAGGTTTTCAATTTACTGACCCTATTGGCTTTGCTATCATGAAAAAGCAATCCCTGGAGGGCCTTCCTCCCACACACTGCTCACCTTCCATGCAAGTAACAGCCTTATACTGTCATGTCAAAAGACTAATCCATTGGATATGTGAGGACACATGGAGTTTCACATGGTCTGGAGTGTTTTTCAGCTTCTTAGTCCATTGGGCATACCTGGGATCTAAGACACCAGAAACCGTTCTGTGAAAACATCTATAATTTCGTTAAACATATACATTGCGTGCAAGCCAGCCAATAAATGAAGTGGGGGGAAATACAGACGATAAAAGGAACATTGAAAGTTTTGTCTGATTTTTGTTGAGTTGCAAAGGAAAAAACAGTGGAATGATACAGCAAAAGAGGAGTTTGTTTTCTACAGTGTTTTCAGTTTGAAAGGTGGCTCAAAAAGGTAGAAAAGCACTGTCATACCTGTAAGTGAGTCTAGCCCCAGAAGTGCAATGCCATCTCAACTGTTCAGCGCCACTCACAGTATTACAAAAGTCAGCAGTTAGCTGAAAAAAAAGAGTCACAATGTTGTTAGAATCATGGCAAATAAACTTTGAAAGGCCCATCCCTTGGATTTTGTGAGTGCACTTTTCCTGTGGGTACTAAGAAGAAACCAAAGGAAAAGCAGCTTTGCTGTAGTTGCTATAACCTTGTGGAGCTTTAAAATTATGAAGTGATCTTTTGAAATTAGAAAGAAGTTATTGGTAAGACCATCTAAAACCAAAAATAATTTGGATAAATCCCTTCTATCTTCCTAAGATGCCAAGATTATTTCATTATGATATAAAAAAGCAGCCAAGGAACCTTGGAAAATTAGAAGAGATGGATAAGAGCTTAGTAACAGTAAGAGTTCAAGATCTCTATTAGAAATTAAATTATAATATTACTAAGGTTATTGTAACACATCTATTACTGGGGAGTCAAACCAAACCTGAGCCAAACTGAAGATATTAGGGGACTGTGGTGTTTTTTCTTTTAAGCTAGGAGGTAGCTAGTGTGTGAAAATTTCCTGAATTTGACCTGGAATAAATCAATCGCAGCTAAACTCAAAAGGGAATAGAACTGAAAAAAGGTCACACTTACACAAGCAGTTTAGCATACAGTAAACATGATAGACAGTGATACTGGATGAAGCACAAGAAATGATCCAGAAGTCATGACTTTGGCAAAATTCATTGACCTTAGATGAGAACCTTGTCTGAGCGAAGCACTTGTGTGGGTATTATAAAGTAATATACTGGATAAAATAACTCAGATTGAAACATAATTCAGCAGATGGAAAATGCGATGACTTCAAAACATCAGTGAGACAATGACTACGTCCAGTGGAATTACACATACTCTGAGCACTATTGTGTCCTGGTAAGAATAATTTATGTCACCTTTGATGTCAGGCAAAAATTGTCCCAACAGGACATGCACTGAAGCACAGATCTGCATAAGCACAGAGAGTTTGTGGACACACCTTGATCCATCAGACTCGTGGAGAATGCAATAAAGCAGGGATTCACGTAGGTGTGATAAAGCCAAGGCACAAATAGCACCAGGTCTATTGCACCCAAACCTGCCAGAGTTGAAACACATTCAGAAGTAGCCAAGAAGGACTGCAAGACTTATCTAATCCCTCTTCCTTCTCCCTGCCAGAAGGTAGAATCTATATACATAGATTATTGTTGGCAAAAATTTTTCTGCCTTCTTCTGAAAGACCTCAAGACACAAACTCCGCATGCTGTTCAGAAAACGTATTCCAACACTTTGCACTCTGTACTGGGAGTTTTTCTTAACATCCAACCTCAGTCTGTTTTGTTGCAATTTAAGCTCTAAATGTCTTACTTTCTCCATTATGGATGTAGAAAACTATTCCTTCTCTCTTTGAACAGACATTTAATCCCTCAAAGTACTTTTAAAAATGTTTTAACACCTCTCCTTGCCTTCTAGAAACAAAACAATCCCAACTTCATCAGACTTTGCCTGTAGGTCATATGCTACATACTTCTGATCCTTTTTGGTATTCTCCTCTGGACTTCTCAGCTGGTCTGCATCTGTCTCATAGTATGGTACCTACAACCTATACTTCTGTGCAATACCTCTGCCCTGCTCAGGATTTGCCTTTTTGACATCTGTACATCATTGTTAATCCACGCTTAGTTTGGGATTCTCTACCTTTTCTGCAGAACTGCTAGCCTGACCTTCCCCCATCCTGTATTTGCTAGTTAAAATTATTCCTGCCAAAGCATACTGCCCTGCAGTTGTCCTTAATGAGTTTCATCTTATTTTATTCAGATCATATCACCAATTTGTCAAGATCACTTGAAATTTTAATCCTGCCTTCCAGTGTTCTTGCATTCAGTTCCAGCTTTGCCTCATCTACAGATTTAATAAGCATGCTCCCTCTTCCATCACTGAGGTCACTAAAGAAAACATTGGGAGGTCTGTCTCCATGTCTGTATCCTCAAACTATGTTCCTCTTCATTAACTGTTCATTAAACATTATTCAGTCACTGAGGGCTGCCTGCTTGCTTGGTGCTGTACAGGACATAAACACTGAACTTATAAACTCTCCAAATGACAGACGGTCTTGAACTTCTACAACAAAACAAAGTACTTCATACCATACAGTGGAAGGAGCTACCAGATATGAGGCTGCAATTTTCAATGGAGTCACTGACTATAGGATATCCAGATTCAGTGGATAATTAGCTGATTAGAAAATTCCCCGAGTCATGGACTCCCTCTGAATCTCAAAGAAGCAAGGACTTCCATGACCAAAGAATGTCTCATTTTTGGACTCTGGCCCTGAAATCCTCCTACGTCTCTCAATTTCCCCATGGACACAGGTTACCTGACTTAAGCACCCCAACATGAATGGTAGTCTTGAGTTCCCTTTCTGTATTGTGCAAGTCACATAAAAGGAAGTGGGTTCACCCCCTTCTTGACAAAATACACAAGTAAAACAGATAAGAAAGGATTTATGGAAATAAGCACCTTCTTCCCAGTTCCTGCACACCCCAGAGGTTGTGCCATCCACCCTGTAGAGCCAAGGAACAGAAGAACTGTGGGGGATGTGAGCGGGGAGACTGGAGTCCCCTTTCCTCCACACAGCAAATTTGTATGTTCCATCCATATTTTTCCAGCTTTTATTGATTTTTTTCAAATCTCCTAGGAACTTTCCCTGTGGGCCATGACAATGAGGCCTAACCACAATAGCCTGCTTTTCTTAGCTGGCTTTCACAGGCCCCCTAGAAGTTGGCTATGGTCCTTCAAAACTTTGTGGGCCTCACGCTGAAAATCACTGCACTGTAGCCATTGTACAGGGACCACCACCTCCACAGCATGATTCTGCCCAGCTAAGATCTGAAATTGCCTCCAGTATTTTCACCTTAGGTGTCTGCAGTTAAGGTGGATTAATAGCAGCCATATGCTTTCTGCCTGTTCTCTCCTCTACCTTGTTCCACAAAATCCTTACCTGCCAGTCATCTGTCCTCGCACAGCAAACTTCTTACCAGTCAGTGCCTTCCTGCACCATTTTTGCCTGTGTTGGACCTTACCACACAGGCTGCTGGACATTCTGTCTCCTCCTTGCTGCAGGTGTTTCCCAGAGCCTGCTCCAGCATGGCTTTCACAATCTTTACATGTTACTGGTAAACAGTCAGCCACAATCCAACTGTTATACCTGTATTTTCTTTACAGTTCTATCTTCACCTTATTCTGCTGTAAAGCACTGTACATGTAGATTCACGGGACCCCACTGATAACTGACATTACATATTTCTTGAAGCATTCACATGAGCCTCTCCCTTCTCTGTCATCATTCTTTTCCCAAGATCCTATTTTTCAAATTAAGTCTCCTTGTTTTCATAGTCTTTGTCTGTTTCAATGTGATTAATCCCCTTCATTATTTTAAAATCATTGACTGAATCACAGCAAGATCTCTTTTTAAACAAGATAATACCAAAGCTCTTCAGTCTTGCTTTATAACTCAGAGCTGAAAGGCACAGTATTATTCTCATTTTCCCTGCTTTATCCCCTTAATCATATCCTTCTTAGGTAAAGTGAGCAGTACTGAAAAGAGCACTCTGAACAAGAACTCACCAGTGTTTCATGTAATAACAATAACACCTTTTTGATATATACTCTGTTCTTACTGTAATGCAGCCCAACATCCTGTTCAGTTGTTGGGGTCTTTTTTCTACAGCTGTGTGTTAGCTGAGAGCTCTGGGGATTATTTAAAGAGAATATTCTCCAGATTTATCAATTTACCTTTATGAACATTTTGCTCTGTTCATTCTAAGGGGAGCAATCATGTAAGTAAACCCCAACACTGTTCAGTGGCACTGTCTTACTCTTTAGCTGGCTCTCTGCCTAATCTCCTCTCTTGAATCTTACAGATTCCTCCATGGAAGCAATAAAAAAGCAACTAAGGTGCTAAATACGAAAGAATCATCGTAGGCATTACAGGCTAAAGTCACCCACTGCAAGGCAATTGGATCCAAGTATTTCTTGGCTATGCACATGTACACTAATGCTAGCTTAGGTGTTCACAGTATACTCTATTGTCACCAATGGATACCACACCTAATGGGCTTGGTATCCAAAATCCGCCCCTCTTCCAGGGCCTCTGGGTGGTTTTGTCAAACAAGCTTAGTCTGAGTACCCTCTTGAACTGGTTGCATGTAGATTTCCCTCCCCTCCTTGCATCCATTTCTAAATGACCTAAACTACTAAATTGTACTTTGCAAACATCCAGCTCCTCGCATACAACGCAGATCTCTCCCTCCCACAAGAAATGCTCTTCTTCTCTCTCTGTTTTCTCTTCTGCCCAAGGGAGATCAATCTCTCTACAGATGCAAAACCAATCCTCAAATAATCCACTGGCTCACAACCCCTTATGTCACTGTGTCTCAGGCAGGAAGGATATATGAGCCATCAGTCTACACCCAGAAAGAATCTGGTTGAACTCCCTGACCTACCAGAGCCATCAGGCAATCTCTCAGTGCCTCCCTTTATAACACAGAGTTTACCGCTTTGTTATATATCATGGCTATTATAAGGATAATAGAAACTGAATAAAAATGATATGGTATAAATAGCAAAAATAATAAGAGAAGAAAAAAATAAAAGCAAGATGAGACGTAATCTAAAGAGTGAGATAAATTGTTCTTTTTTTGGCAGAAAGGAAATGATAAAGTCTGCAAGATACTATGAAATGTTTAAACTGATTGTTGCCCAAAAAAAGAAATAGCTTTTGACCAGACTAAGGAGATTTTTGGTATGTGATGGAATGGTAGGACAAGAGTATTAGCCTCGCTGTGTGCCTGGAAAGTAGTGGCTCACAGCAAAGCATTTTTTGGCTCAATTCACATCTTGACTATTTAACTCTAAGATTGTTGTAAAAAACCCAGTGCAGTGCCCCAAATGTAGGGTGATGCGCTATTTTGCATTGAAAACAGGTGTTCAGCTGGCTGACTTTCTAGCGGAGCACAGTAGATTTGTCCCAGATTTTCTATACATGATCTCTAGGTAATACTTGCCTTTTTTTCAGATGTTTCAAGAAAATTAGATAATTATTTTCCATGTTCTGAGCCTTCCCTGAACTGACTGACAATAGATTTACAGAGCTGAGCTGTAGGTCGGGCAGAGAGGGAGTCTGGCCAGCTGACGGAGGAGGTGAGTGGACTTTGGAAAAAGCAGTGCTGCAATTTCGGAGCGTCTCTGAGAACAACCACAGCTTGTAACATATGCCCTGGCACACTGCAGTTATGGCTAGCGACCTACTGAGGTGCACTGTCTGGCTGGGGAAGAGGAGAGCAGTCTTGATAACCCAACCATTCATTTCCTTAGTTTTGAAGCCGTGTTAGGTAAAGAACTACGTTAACTGAAACTCTCCACTGTGTTTATTCATTTTAAATGGCTTTGAGATACAGTTTCTTCAAAAGATCCTGTATAATCAATCTCCATTGTTCTGTATATATTTGCAGAAGATAACAGCTTCATTAAAATATGGTGTGCTATTAACAGCAGTAAATATATAGCCTTAAACCTTAAAATGTAATGCAATTAAATAAGAAATATGAACCTAAGGAGGTTAAGTACAATCAACCACTGACATTTACATTTGATTTGAATTAAAAAACACACACAGAGGGAAATAAAGGGCCTCTGTACATACTTGGATAACAGGAAATCCCCTGCATGTAAAAATAGTGAATTTAAGAATGGAGAATATAAAGGTCTAGTTCAAATTAAAGATTTTATGACTGAGGACTCCATTAAATCTTTGAACACTTACAGTAAAGAGTTTGGAATGCTTCCAGTCCAATATGTTCTCAAAAGTGACAGATTATACTTCTGAACTTCTACTGCAAAAAGAAAGAAAGAGTGATTGTATTAATCCATCTAAATCTGGAGCCTGCTAATTAAGACGAAAAATATAACAATCTGTACTTAGGTGAAGCATAGCATTTTTATAACCCAGCTCAAGACAACATCACTAGCCAAGCCAAAAGTAGAAGATTTAAGTTTTCAAATTATTGAAGAACAATAAAAGGACAAACCACTTAATACTACATGACCAACAATCTGTACTAAATATGAACTTTTTCATAGTAGTCAGTCTACTTTGCTTTTTATATTTCGAAGACATTCCTCACGGTGTTTAAAATACATACTACAACATGCTGCTTCTAACTCTACCCCTGCCTGCAGAAATGGAAGGATCTTCAATTGCAACAAGTCCGCAGTGGCAGGCAGCATTCAATCAAAGTGCCAGTCTCACACATACATGTATTTGTAGCCATAAGATATTAGAGAGGATCTTTCAAATGAGGAGTCTGCAAATGAGTCAAGCATTGGAAACTAAAGTACTATTTTTCCCAGGTTTCAAAGGGAATCAAGGCAAAATTACCAAGGCTACAGATTTTTAAGTTGACGGCATAGAGTTAAGCATTCATCACAGTATCCAGGTATCCAAGCAAAGGAGCAAGGATGTGAGATCTTGTTCCAGACTCCTCAAAATGTACTAATTACCGGTATAAATCTGTTGTCTCTAATGGCATACTGCCAAGAGGTAATTGAGCCTTAAATGAAAATAAATGTGAGACATCAGAAAAGACAGCTGATTTGGCCCGGGATGTTAGCAGAAACATAATGCCTGGAAGGACTACAGGGTTAAGGAACTCCCATGTTTGGCCATAAAATCCGAAGTAACGCATAAGTCAAATCAGACGATGAAAATGAGAGAAAACAAAATCTTCCTGTTCGTAGGATCTCCTCTCTTATAGGACTACATGTCAGTCCCTCTAAAGACAATACACACTTTTTTGCTTGCTTTCTATGAAGTCATTGAGAGTCTGGCCTTGAGTGAATAAATAGATCAGACAATGTTAATAAATGCAGGCTCTTTCCAGCCCAACAGGGGTGGCAGACACCACAGCTGTCAGTAAGGAACAAAACTTACTTTGAAATTTTATATTCAAAACAAAAAGCATACGGGTCTAATAGAAAAGGTTCCATGAGCCCTTGTGAATCACAAAAAAACAATTATCCTTTGATTGTCTTGTTTCAGTACCTTCTAGTCTACCATCTATGAAACCGTTTTTACCAAACATAAAGAAAGGTTTTTCACCCAGCCCAAGAAGGCTGCCATGCTCTTTTCTAAGAGTAAAGCCTGCCCAGCATATCCCAGCACAATATTTCTCATTTCTCACCATCAGGCTGTATTTGTCTTTGACTGCTCTCACAAACAGGTATTGAGAACACCAAATTTAAGAGGTCTGACTAATGGTATAACTATATGCATGCTTTAATTCAGTGTACATCTCTACAGTAGCTGAAAGAAATTGTCCCATCCTTGTCCCACTTGGCAACGTCCCCACTGGTCCTCATTACCTTTGGCACCAGGTTTTTGTGCAGTTATGCAGTGAACAAGTTCAGGAACCTGATTTTTTTTTTTTTTTTCCAGAGGCATCAGACTAGTTTTCAATTGAATCGATTCCATCTAAACTGGTAATTGGAAGGGAGCTAGATGGAGAGCTGGGGATGTGGATGGAGGCAATACTATTTCTTTGAGTGGGTGGTGATACAAGTTTATGTCATATGTAAAAAAGCATGCATCAACAGCGTAAATTAAGAGTCCAGGCTCTGTCAACAGGCAGTGAAGACTCTCCTAAATAGACGCTTCCAACGGGTAATTCAGAATACCTAAACCAGAAGCCTAAAATTAGACGACATGGATATGACGAGACCGTAATGTCTCAGTACTGTAATTCCCACAAAGAGCTGAGGCTCTATTTACAAATGCAAATGATCTGAGCTTTAGCAGAAATACTTTTGCTTAATGTCTTTTTCCATGGAAAAATTGAAACTTTCCCCTGTGAGGGGGAAAGAAGACCCTCTGAAGGGCTCTCCTGCTAACACAATAAACATCTGTGGGTTCTTTCCTCTCAAATGCTATTTTTCTAGGGGGTCCCTCTCTGATGAATTAGCAGTCCCAGTAGATCACAGCAAACAATCCTGCATACCACATCTTAAGAAATGGTACTTCTTGGAACAGATTGGTTTGGTCTGCCTTAACGCAGGCAAGTTAACACCACATTATCAAATGCACTGAGGTCACCAACCTCCATCAGATGATCTGCTTGATCATTTTCAGACAAAAAAAGAAAAAGAAAAAAGCTTGGATTCCTTACAGAAATCTGAGTGCTCCAAGCTGGAAGCAGTAGGCTCGGCCACTCACAGCCCACCCACCTACAGATCAAGATGGACTGGAACAACCTCCTCCATGAGCCAGAAAAGTAAAGGGGGTTGGGAGGTGGGAGGAAGAGTTTCATATTTCATCTACCACTTTTAATAGAAAACAGAACATGGTGGGGGGTTGAAAGGAAAATGGCAAATCCCTGGAGATCCTAACTGTTGGCCTTGCAAGTCAAAACTGTCAATCACACTATGTCCCCTCCAACTCTTGAAGGGAAGGAAAGAAAGGAGGTAATGGACTGGCATGTTTAGCCACTAGGTGTTACTGTTGCTCCACAGAATGTGATCAGAGCAACCACTTTAGAATAAGCAAAACAACATCTATCAGAGACATCATCTGCAGCTGTACCTTAAGATTTAAACCGTAGAAACTAAATCCTACTTCTGGATTCACATACTGAGACTCAAAAGTTAGAGCACTTTGGTGTGTTTTCTTGGGGGGAGTCGTGGAGGTAGACTGCTGCTCCTTGTGTTTTGTTTATGCATCATTGCATAAATGGAGCAAGACAAATTCATCCCTTGGGAACTTCCACTGACTTTGATGAAGGTAGATAGAGAGAATTGAGCCGCTTAAGGTGTCACTGAGTTCATGTCCACTGGTCAGGAAAATACATTGGCTGCCGAGTTGTCTGCCTCCCTGCCTCCTCTGTGACTGGCCACAGCCTGCACTGACACTTAGAGGCATTTTAATTTATCCTAGATCTGCTGTCAGCCAGGTGGGTTCCTCAGGCAAGTCATTTAACCTTTCTCTGCTTTTGTTTCTCCATTTGTAAAATAGAAATCAAGATCCTCATCTCCTCTGGGAAGGACTTTGAGACCACAGATAAATCAGAGCTGTAGTCCTTGACAATCTGTTGGCATGAACCGAGCAGCAGGTTTTACACGAGCTTTTCCTCTTGAATCCAGAATAGGTTTTCTGAGAGAGAAAGACTGAACTGAGTGCTTAACCCTACTTAGCAGCCACTTTTAAGTGAAACAGACTCATGATAAAAAGCAGTGCTCTACTGCACCCCTGTCAATGCACCTTAATGTCCTGGTTCCATTTAGTTCTTTTTCATAACTCTACCAAAACTTTATCCAGAGGACAGCCACACTTCATCCAAGCCTTCATCATTTACTTAATCAACTAGGCTTTGAACCTCAGAAATGTATCCCTTCCTTGGGCTTCTTAAGCAACAAGCTTCAAGTTTACAACAATATTGATTTTCTCCTTAATTTTTAATAACAGGCTTCAGTGCACAAAAATAGGTGTTTCTTCCTTTCAATTCTTGTATTCTATGCCTTGGCCCCAGATGAACCGGTATAAATAAACAGAGGATGTAATGCAGGTCTCTCCCTGTGCCCACTAGAAAGCTGTTTCTGCACACACACAATAAATGTCATGCAATGCACAACAAACAGGCAGAGCATTCATTCTCATGGTAAGTCTTGCCATGTGGTTGTACTTCAAACCAAGGCATTATTTTCACACACAACTTGATTTGAGTGCTCTAGGGTATGTTTTCCAAAGTTTGGAAACATTGTTACAGTACATTAAACAAAGTACCAGTACTGAGCCACAAAATCTTATGAAAGATTTTTTGAGTTGTTTTCATAGGAAAATTTTTATATGCCACATTAAATGAAATATAATGCAAATTTAAAATACTGTTCTCCAAAAGACTGAATGATTTGTAAGTGCTAAAGTATTATCTGAAAGGTGACTGGCACTACATTTTACTGCTGCTTCCAGTAAAACGTGAGGGCCTCTAACTTGGAGGCAAAGTCCTCTTATCTGCAATTCAGGCAACAAGCATCACATGCCTTGATACAGCAATCAATGTGTCCCATAGTTTGAGTTCTCATAGACATTTCTAGAGTGAAGAACAGTTTTATTGAAATATTATTGATAACCTGCAATTGCTTTTGGCTTTTGAAGGAAGAAGGAGGATCTGCCCACAGAGAATCATCTGGAGATTATTATTTTTGCTTGCTACCAAAACATTATGGTGGAGATACAGCCATCTAATAAATGCAAGACTTATAGACCATTACTAGTATTGTCTGGAAGTAGTCCACTTACTGCTGGGAGTTTTCTCTCTGCTGCAGTCTAACAAAGAGTTTTAAATAAATGAAACAAAATGGCCTTGCTGATTTGTGCACGTGTACTTTCAGCAAACCATACGCCAGTAACTGACATAACTGTACCTATATGCCTAAGGCAGATGCTGATAACATCAAATGTACTTGACTTAGATGCCTTTGAAAATGTCACCTAAGTGCCTTGGAAGCTTAATTCCCACTTTCTAAAGTGACTTCAAACCCTAAATCACATGGATAAATCCAAAAATTGCAGCCTTAGTCAGCTGTGCTCTCCTTACTTTTCAGTGGCTAATATAAACACACAAAGACCCTATCTGACATTTCATCTAAAAATTAATCCTAATTGCTTTCTGGGCAGCTGCACAAACAGCCAGATTTACCCGGTTTCAGTTACCTCTTATTCTTTTTTTCCCCCCTCTTCTGTGCTGCTGTCCACAATAGGACCCTTTATATAGCGCATTTCTCTTCATGTGCTAGTGGTAGCTAATAACATGTGCCAGCTAATAAGAGAGGCTGTCCTAATTTCTTTTCTTTGGGTAACCCTTTCTGTCTTTTCTTTGGAAGTTAGTAGGTCTGAAATGCGGAGAACAACATAGCTGCAGAAAGGATTAACCGAGTTGCCCCAGTTCATTGTGAATTTGGTCCTGAATCACATGTGGATCTTCACAAGCAGAAAACACACATCCAGTCTGCTATAGCAGAATCAAACCAGGACGGTGCAACTGCTGTTTTTTCTTTGTCTTCATCCCACAAACCTGAAAACAAAGGGTTTTCCAAAGTTCAAAATACTGTGTGAATGGTGCGATGCCATTGTCACATTGAACCATCCTAAACTATTCCTACATAAGCAGTGAAATATCAAATAAGTCCACAGTGTGATAGAAAAGACTCTACCCCCTCAGTGAGAGCAGAGCAATTCTGGTTCACATTTATTAGTAGTACCAGTAATAAACATTTACATTATGGTAGCGCCTAGAGGCCCTATTTGAAAGCTTGTCTAAAACTGCTATTGTACCTGGGCACTAAACAGCTCTGAAGCAGCACATCTGTCTGCCAGATGTTTTTTTTTTTTTTTAGAAGCTGCAATTTTAAAAAGTCTCTTGCTTCCCCTAAGAAGCCTTAATAAGAAACTTCAAGAGCTTGCTTCATCATCCATTCAAGGAGAATCTGCAGTTAAAATCGCAATGAAACTTCAGGCAAGGACAGCACTTCCCAAACTAGTGAGGGACACCAGAGCGGTGCATGAGCAGTGTGTGATTTTTAAGGGTGTTTGTTACCTGTTAGCCTCACTCTTTGCTTTCCAGAGGACAGAAAAGCTAAGGGGACACCTCTCCGCCAAAACGGTGCGGGCGGGAGGACCCGCTGCCACAGCAGCGGGGCGGGGGGGTAGAGTGTCCCCTCAGGGCACACTGGTTTAAGGCCGCACAGGCGCTGCAAACCCCACTGCGAGCAGCCTGCGGGAGCCCTGGGTGCGCACAGGCTCCGAACCCGCCGCTGCCACACCGCCAGGAGCGACCCGGGGCCAACCCGCCGCCCCGGGCACCTCAGAGGCCGCCACCGCCGCGCGCTGTGTGAGGAGAGGCGGGACGCCGCCTCACGGCAGCCCGGCCCGCGCGCGCACCGCCCCTCGGCACGTGACGGCGGCCAGGCCAATGGCAGCGCGCCCTTCCGGCGTCCCTGCCCACCCGCCCTCCCCGCGCGGGCAGCGCCGCCGCGTTGCTGGGCGACGGGCGGGCGGGAGGAGCGGCGCCCTCCCGCCATGTTGAAGGCGAAGGTGCTGCTGGTGGGGCCCCGCGAGGTGAGCCGCCCCCACTGCCCCGTCGCCGGCGGTCTCCCGGCCCGTATTTACCTCCGCCCCGGCCCCTTGAGCGCCCTCCTCAAGGCCCGCACCTGCCCCCTGAGGGCCGCCGTCCCTGCGGCCTGCCTCAGGCGGGACCGCTGTGGCGTGCTGGCGGCATCGGCCTGCGGAGGATGCGGCTGTGGAGGCTGAGGGGGGTCCCTGGGGGCGGGAGGGAGGAGGGGGCAGGCTTGCATGCACAGGGGCCTTAGCTGGAGGGAGAGCAGGGTGCTTGGATAAACGCTGTGCTCTTCTCTTCGTTGTGGCTTTGACACGTTAAATTCCTGTGGGTGTCTTTCACTCCCACTTTCTGCCAGTCTGGAAAATCGGTGTTGGCAAACTTTGTTTCGGAAAGCATAGAAGGGATTGGCAGCTACAGCCCGACGCAAGGTGTAAGGTGAGCGAAACCTCCTGGCGTGCTGACTGAACCAACCTCCTGACAATCGTCTGCCCCTCAGAAAGTCCCGCTTTCTGGTTGTGGTGATGTGTAGACTGATAGCACATCATGTATCTGCTCATTTTCACAGGATCCTGGAGTACGAGAAGCCAAACTTGAATGGTAACAGCAAGGGCGCTGGGTGTCGATTTGAGTTGTGGGATTGCAGTGGCGATCAAAAGTAAGCCAGCATCATTGTTACCTTCTCCAGGGTACTTAATTCATAATAGTTCTGTCTGACAAAATACTCTTACTTCAGGCCTAAAACCAATGATCTTTGTGAGATAAGGAATATTCCCACCTCTTTACCCCATTATATTTTTTTATCGTTTCTGCTGTAAAGCATCTGATACTGGGTACTCTCTGCCATGATCCCAGCTGACACTGAACTTTGTTTTGGATAAGGACTAAGTATAACAGTAAAGTCCATAGCTCCTAGAATGAAGTTACAGGTACAGGAGACAGAGGCCCACTCTGTAATTGCTTTTATCTCCTTGAAGATGAGTGAACTTCAAACAATGATGAAGATGAGTGAACTTCAAAAGTGAGTGGACTTCAAACAATGTATATATATGATTTAGGCCTTAATTCCAAAAGATACAATTGAGAACTGGACAGATTCACTTTTAGGGAAAAAGTTTAAATAAGTATTTAACCAAATGCTACATTGTCAGCAAATCATGGAACCAAATAACATAATAGGTAAGTCAAAATATTTGGAATATGATAGATCACTGTCAAGATTACTGATGTTATAATAAAGAAGAAGTACTGAAATGTGTTCTTGAGGAGGGAAAAAGAAAACTTGAGGAAGTTTGGATGTTTCTGTTTGCCAGCTATCAATCTTACCATTTTCCACGCATCTGTTTTTCAAGGTTTGAAACATGCTGGCCAGCTCTGATGAAGGACTCTCATGGCGTAATAATAATCTTCAATCCTGAGCTGCCCAGTCACCTGAAAGAAATTGAAATGTGGTATTCCTGTTTCGTGCAACAGCAGCCACTGCCTGATAGTCAGTGTCTCCTAGTTGCACATCACAAGCCAGGCAGCGCGAGCGACACGGAAAATCTGTCCTTGGGTAAGAAGATGGAAAACTCAATCTCTAACTCAAGAGTTTTTTATTGACTTACTTATCTTTAAAATTGTTCATACCTTATGGCTTGCATTTTTTCATTTAAATCTGCCAAAGAA
The DNA here is from genome assembly GCA_017639485.1 of Pluvialis apricaria. Classification (NCBI taxonomy): domain Eukaryota; kingdom Metazoa; phylum Chordata; class Aves; order Charadriiformes; family Charadriidae; genus Pluvialis; species Pluvialis apricaria. The sequence continues at coordinate 8,857,098 of CM030024.1, forward strand.
TACTAGAGTGCTTTGCAAAAACAGAAATAATGAATTTCAAAGGTTATCTAGAAGGTGAACAGTATTTCTATGTCAGAAAAGGGAAAGTAAACACAAGAGAAGTTTGAGTGACTTCTTTAAGGTCACACAGTGAGTATGTAGCTTAGACAGGAATTACAACTCTTGATTTCTGTAGCCATATGTCATCATCACTAGTAATTTGTTTCTTATGTTCAATTTTATCTTTTGTTAACTGACACCTTTGAGGCCATTTAAGCCTGCATTTTATCGATCAAAAGAATAGGAGCCCTTTGAAATAAAAGGCTAATGATCTTCCTCTTCAAATCAGTAATGGGTACCTTATATACTGCAAAATTATTTGTGGCTGTTTATCCAAATAAGAACACACACACCCTCTGGGCAACCTGTTCTGGTGTTCAAAAAAATACAAATTTATTATAAGTATTAATGTTTTAATACATATTTAACATAAAAATATCATTCCATAATTTTGAAGTAATCAAAGAATGTCTTATCACTTCAGTAGTAAAATTGCAATTCAGTGCTGAATTGGTTGATTCTGCCAAACTGAATGTGAGACCAAACCCAATACTTTAAGCCTTAATAATAATGTTTGAATAATTCCATCTAGCAGCGAGTTGTACTTGTTTGTAATGCTAACGAGCTATGATGCATTTCTTCTTCGTGCGTTATATGTTATCTGGGGTATCAAACATTGCATACTACTGCATTCCAGCTGACTTCAGCATGAACTGTCCCATGACCTTGATTGTGAATGTTTCTTTTATAAAAGGAATATACCTAATTATTGTTTATTTGTCTTCAAAGCTTACCCGCTGAACAAGCTAAAACTAATACATTCCAACTTAGAAGATGATCCTGAAGATGTTCGGATGGAATTTATGAAATACTTCAGAAGCATTATCACCTTCATAAATGAGAGCAGAGAGAGGGAAGAAATGTTAATTATCTCATAACATTAAAAGAAAAAGGATTATTTTCCCTTTTTAAGCTATACAAGCCTGCGAACTGGTCCTCACAACAAGAATTTGCCAGCCTATAAACACTTCAGAGAAAATAATGCACAATTTATGACTTAACCAGAAAAAAACAAGTGCTGACATCAGATGAACTGTGGGGCCAAAAAGATGGCTGCACATCCAGGAATTTGGGTAAATTTAGCTGCACTTTGGTTTCATTTGGCATCAGAGGTACAGGAAGGTATTGTTTAATATGTTAGTGTGGACCAAAAGATAAAGGTATCGGTCATCCCTTCACTTCAGAATCCCGTTTTGTAGAGGTGCTGAGAAGAAAGCCTGACAGAACGTAAGATTTGTGGAGTTCTGTTGAAGCATCTGAGTAAAGTGCTCATGTTAGCTGTGTTCCTGGAGAAGTTACGCTTTTGGAAGTCAGTACAAACTGATTGGAATAGAGATCTGAGAAGCAGTTGTGGTGTGGAATCCATATTTTAATGTTCCAAGTTCTCTGTATCTTTCTGTCCAGCATCTAAACAGAGCACATTGCACAGCTATTGCCTTGGCAAGACAGAGTAGGTTGCAGTCTTTCTCAGGACTAGTTTTTTTTCCTGTTCCAACAAAATCAACATGTTGTTGGGGGACAATGTTGATGTCTCTCTGGGAGGAAAAGAATTGAAATCTCAGTGTAGTGCAATACTTTGACCTATGTCAGGAGCTCCAATAGAGAAAAGAAGTCCTGCATTCTCCAGAGGAAGAAAAGCTGTTTCAAAACTTGTATGACTGTTCCCTGTTGCATTGAAATACGTGGTTTCATAGATAATTTACTTTCTGATTTGTTTGGTTTTCACTCATCTCTGTTCTTAGTGTGTTCTGCCGTGGAAGACATTTTTTGTAACATGCAGTACTGAGGCAATAAAAACATTTTAAAAATGCATCCTTTTTGTTCTTAAAGGGAAAGTTAATAATGGTTTTATGGAACTCTTATCGCCTTGTTTAATTTTTAGGAAGGAAAACAGTGATAAATTTGTAGTACATTTCACACTAATTAGCTCCAAGAAGAGACATTTACAAAAACTTGTCACCAACCCAAGTAGCCATAGAAATGACAAATGAAAAACAGAAGCACGTATCCATACTGACACACTTTTTTTTTTTTTCAGAAGATAATGTAAAGGAGAGAGGGATTGGGAGCAGGAACTGCAGAAATCCTTGAGAAGCATCCCATTTCCCCTCGTACCGCAGCTCAGCTTGTGAAGCGTGAGATCAACAGCTTGTCAGAACTAGGTCTGACCCACAGCACTAAATTTTACAGATTTTGTTTCATTGCGTATTCATGCCATACAGCTATATTCGAGCTGCAGGTGGTTTACCAGTATGTATGTTAAAATGGCCTTGTCCTCTCACCAACATGGTGTTTTAGTAAACATCCTTTACAGAAAGTATAAAACAGGACGTACTTGATCTATTTTAGTTCAAGACAACAGGAGTGACAGCTTCTTGGGTTTTTCATTGATCTAGGTTAATTAGTTTACTATTTTCCCCATTTTCATAGTTCGGTCTTTTCTGAGTAATGAGTAGCCTGTCCTTGCGCAAATGCTCTTGTTTTCCAAGATGACAGGAAGAGATGCCTCAAAAATCTGCCCAGTTGTTTACACATCTTTCTCCTGGCTTTCAAGCAGTGTGCAATCAGGACTTTCTCCAGGGTTTGCTCTGGGAAGCTTCAGCGAGAGCAGAGAGCGGTCAGGGTGTGCTGTGCTGCTGTTAGCAGTAACTCAGGTCTTGTCCTGACCCCCTCGAAATGCCCACAGGTCTCAAAGCAAAAAATTGGCACTCCCTTTCTTTCTCAGTCCCCTTCAATGGGATTTATTGAAGTGGCGTAACAATGATTGGCTGTAGCAGCTCAAAATAAGTTAATTTTATTGTTGCTTTCAGGTAGGAGAAGATTTTTCAGTTATTTTCATAAACTGCTTGAAGCACTTCCACATCATCATGCTCAAAATCAACACGTGCGCTGCTAGAGTCTGAAAGCCTCTTCATCCCAGTTGTGTTTTGTACTTCCCCAGGTATTTTTCTCTTTGATTATTAAGCCCTTTTTGCTTAAAATATGAGAGGTGAAACATTAAAAGAAGATCTTAAAACAGTTCCAAGCTGTAAAATTAACGGCTACAAATAACCCAACAAAACACACTGAGCTAGGCTCATACTTTAGAGAATCACTGGTCCAATGATATGCTGGTTTGCTCAGGTTGGTACCAGGCGTGTGGCACGTAAAGTGGTGTGCACACACCAATAACCTGCACTGTTCTTCTCTTGGGTGCCTGGTGTGCTCACCGAATTCGCTGCCCCAGCTTCTTTTCATTGTCTGCTGGCTCCTATTCTGCCATCACAGCACAAAGCTCCGCTGGGTTCTGAGAGGAAAAGAGGGGGGGTACTGAAAGAAAACATCAGTGAGAGGAAGGACACCAGGAAAGAAAAAAGCAAAATAAGCAGTAAGAGATGAAAAGAAAAGGTTGGAGGCGAATAGTGGGAGGTTGGCATTTCAACATCTACGTTTTATTTATATGACTTTTGAAACAATCAGGCTTTATATGTTTGCAATCAGTGTCATAGGGTGGTCTATTGGAGGCAGTTATTGGAAAATTCACAGTCTAAGTAGAGAACAAGTTTTTTACATGCTGCCTTAGATTATTTTTTCCTTGTTGCCAGCTGTGTGGTACCGGAGCCAATTTTTAAAATATACTGCCTTAATAAATTCAGTTTTTCCCAACAGCAACATTGTGATACACACTGGTAAAGACTGGTGTGAAACCCACCAAATATTTTATTTGGAATGTAAACCAGAGTTTGGGTGATGCCAGGGTTGAAAAGTCAATGAACTCTCCTATTCACCACCTTGCTTCATATAAAATGTTGATCATGATCTTACTTTAAACTCAAAAAAAGGATGTAAATTACAGGTATCTAAATACTGCAACACATTGTTCATTAGAGAAGAAAAATACTGTTAGATAGAACCAAAGACAGATCCCCAGACTTGACTTTGTATCATCCAGAAAGGTCATAATATGTAATAAATGTGGAATATCATTCATAAAATCTGGCCAAGAGATTAATTTCTGTGACTGTTGAAGAACAGAGTAAATGCATAGCCCCATGCAAAATTAATCCTTAGTACTGGAGCAGATACAGAGAAGGTATTTATTCAGATGTATCATTTATTAATGATTTATAAAACAGGTCAACAGAGACACCCAGTTAGAAGAGGGGTACGACAGTACCAGATGCCATACAAACGTACGTTAGATCTCTGCCTCTGCCCTTTACTGCCACCTTTCCTGTGCTGTCAGAAAGTCTGCAGAGCTTCAAACACCACCACATCACGGCGTTACCCAGACTGGGGGTGTGCAGTCCTATTTGCTTGAAGCGATGTGGTTAATAAGTGACTGTTCTATGGCTCTGTCCATACTTCTGCTTGTGAGAGCAAAGAATTGCCCAGGCAAGTGTAAAGGAAACTGGGAACGTGAGGTAATCAGCCACAAGTTACACAGAAGTCAGTTGGCAAGCCACAGGTTTAACTAGGAGTAGGAACAATTTAGCACCAGAAGGTAACAGCAAATTTGCAGCAAAAGCACTCTATTTTACACTTCTGCACCGAGGACCTTACCACCATGCCTGGAAGTTTGGAAACGCTTTTTGGATGACCTTTCCAAGAAGAGGAAGGGAAGGCAGAGCAGCAGCGAAGTCTGTTGATTCCTCCAAACGAACGTAGCCTTCTCTAGGTGTCCCCGGTCCCTTAGAATGAACAGATCACATCTCCTCATTCTGTCAGCAGTCAGGTACCCCCAGACCCCTGCTTTGTATGAACTGTGCGCAAATCGGAAGTCTCCAAGTTCCCCGTCCCTTTCTGTTGTTCTTGTCCAGGAATTCAGTGGCTATTTGTTCCAGTGGCTTTTCTGTGATCGCCTGCACTGTCACGGTTTGGGGAATTGAGGCTGGAATCAAGTACATATGGAATATTTTAAATATTAGTTAATTCAAATACAGCCTCTACAGTGCAGAAACCAAAGACTCCAGGATACGCCAACTGTGCGGTGAGAAAACAGCCTGGTACTTAAACAGAAGTTACTCAGGCGCAACATTATTTTGTCACTTGGCATTGAGTATTGATAATCCTGGCAGCTTACATCACTATGTTTATGATGTACAGAAATTATTTTCAAAGTTTTACTGCTGTAAAGCTACCAAAAGGTTTATGGCTATGGGTGAGCTCTACTCAAGTTCACATTCACCTCACATGAAAGTAGTTGGTACATCATTGCTTTGGACAGTTGACCTATCTGGACAAAGAGTCAGCATGGAAATTTGATAGGGAGCAGTTAGAATCAGAAGAACTCTACGGGGCTAGAAATGCAGAATTTTAAGACTTCAGGGTCATATATAGAAAGTTAATGGCTGTGGCTATCTTGCAGACCGGTGATTTAAGACATTTAAGCTCGTCAATTATAAAATAGAGTTTGCTCAGGTTACCTCTTACAAGCTGTTTTCTGCACACGCAGAACATTATGAAGCCAATAACTACTTGTGATGATGAAAACAGTTACAGGCACTGCAATCCAGATGTGTGGCTTCCAGGGTAAAAATCATACTTGTTTACAACCAAACTTTGGGAGTAACAGCAAAGCTGAATGAAATACATTTGGACCTTACCAAAAAAATGCAGCTTTCCTTTCAAGTCATATATTTTGAAGGCCAGGCCTTTGGTCTCAGTTGCTCTCAGCAGTATTGTTCTAATGGACACAATAGACATAAGAAACCCTGTGTTCCTATTGCTATTCTTGAACTGCCAAGTGACTACGAGGAAGTCACGTAGGCCACCACATTTAAGAGCGCCCATCCATGCTGTGTTTTTGCATGCTCAGTTTAAAAGATGTAGGGTGCCAATGTACAGACACTTTAGGAAGCAATTTCTAGAAGGTATCCAGAACCTCTAACAATCAGATCGCAAACTACTCACTTCGCAACAGGAGTACCTTGCTCTGGAGGTCAGTTGTGAGTATTTCCTCTTACCGCTTCCCCAGCGGAATACTTCACTGGTGGAACACTGTAGTGGTGCAGCAAAGATTCCCCAACAGATCAATCTACCTTGTTGAGAAGTTGCCTTTCCTGAGATGCTAGAAACACTCTAACAGTAACTCACGTAGCTTTAGTCAGCACTCTTCATGCACATACAGACACTATTGCACTTGTGAATAAAAGATACCAAATGCTACTGCTCCAAGCAGCTCAGGGGGTTAATTCATGTGTACGAAGGAGGCCTGTTGGTAGTTCAGGTGTACCTTTTTGCATTGATCCATCTTATGTTATCTACTTAGGACAAGATTCCCCCGTGAGTGACTGAGGTTTACATAACTAAATACCTCTTAAAGGCACCTCCTTAGAATTAACTGAGAATTCATACTCAGAAAATCAGTCCTCTTCATAAACAACAGTATCTGGAAACCTCTTACCTCCTGTTATAATCACCAGCCTGATGGAACTGGCTTTGTTCAAATGGTGTATGGGTTTGGTCACCCACGCTCCGAAAGCTACACCAGATCAGAAACGGGCCACTTGAGTGGCTGAAGAAGAAGGAAACAATTGTATGAGAAGAGTTTGTTTTTTTTCACTCTAGCAACATAGAGAGAGAAGGCATATTACCTCTCTCTCTATATTTACCTGCTGTAGATGTCCCTGCTGTGGCAGAGGGGTTGGACTTAGATGATCTCCAGAGGTCCCTTCCAACCCTGACCATTCTGTGATTCTGTGATATGCTTGATTTCTGCAAATATATCACAAAGAAAGAAAATTGACTGTATTTACTTGGACATAGGTAACAGGAGCAATCATCAGAGCAGGGATGCTGTTGCTAAAAGGCTAAATATAGGCTTAGAAAAGCCTATCCACAAGCCTAAATATAAAGCACTCTCTTATCATCTGCTCCTTTTGCTTATTCTCCCCCACCCTTGAATTGTAGGAGGAAATAATTTGACCTTGAATACAAGGTGATGTTATATTTAAGCTCTTTTTTTTCCCCCAAAAGACACAAACACCAGGAGAAACCTAATATTCAGGCTCACATTCTATTTGTGCATAATCTAAACTAAAAGACAGCTTTGGCACAATAATACCTGTGAAGAAACTAGTCAGTGTGGAAATTGAATAAGGTTTCTAACAAACACAGTCGGAAAAACCTACTTGGTTTCAGAAGGGTGCTTAATTAATAGTTTGTGATAGAGTGTCACTGGACTTGATCCTTCTAGTCCCTCTCTTATGAAAACAAGAGGCTTATTTCTTTTTTATTCATGCAGGATTTTTTTATTTATGTAGGTATTTTCTACAGAGGTGACAGTGAACCAGAACATCAGCTCCAAACTTCCTTTAACTTTGAGAATCTTGGATTCTGATTCATACTCTCCATCTGGAAATCAGTCGAAGACATAGGTTGTATTTATACATATGCAGAGGAAGTAAAGCAATTTTGTCAACTTGTAACAGAAGAAAGGTAACGCAAATTTTCTCATGTGAGCCTCACTTTAGAGAGTACTGTCTGAGGATGAGCACTGGGTTTTGCTTATGTAACCCTCAGACAGGAACACAAAAAAAGGCCATATGTTTTGCTGAGTCCCATTGTCTCTTCCTCCCTTTGTAAGGAAATGAAAGCCTATTTCTCTGCTAGTTCCATGAAATCTATCTGAATCCTGGTAACACATCTCTGAGAATTTGCTCAGAGGGAATAATAGACAAGGGTACACCCTCCATTGCTATGTTACTGTTCCATGAGTTCCAGACAAAAGCATTTATTGTGGTTTGGCAGCAACCAGCTATTCCTAAAACCCTGGGACTACATTGTTCTTTACTTGTCAAAAGCTGATTTAGTACCTACAGGCACAGATTGCAGGGTTCATCTTTTTAGGAAGGCTCTTCAGGCTTTCTAGACTGCTGGGGTCATCTCTCACAGCCAGTAAGACCACTCAGAAGAGTCACACCAAAGTTGACTGGGAAGACCAGGCCCTCAAAGAAGCAAAAGGTCTGCCCTGCAATGAATATTCCAGGATTTTTATTCTGACCTAGGTTAAATGGTAATTCTCCAGAAACTGAGCAACCAACTGCCAGGCCCATAATAATAACCCTGAATCATTAAATAAAGATACATCTTAGGGAAAAATATTCTTAAGGCACCAAAATTGTTTTCCTGTGTTTGGAATTCTAATAATGGTAGGCAAGTTTGACTGGAACTCCTAATGATACAAAGATCTTGGGATCCTATCTGTAGCTAAGATAATGACCCTGGGACCTAAACAAAGCTATTAGGAGGCCCTTCTTCTGCTTGGAATGGTGTATCTTTACTTTTAAAGCAGATCATTAAAAGTAATATCTAATGAAAACTCCATCTGTTTCCCATTGAGCATACACTTGGCTTTTTTTTTCTCTTTGTTCCCCTAAGGTTGCATGAAGCTTTGCAGCACACGGTGCTGACACCTTCACAACGTAACAGGACAAGCCAACACCTGACACAGTTCCTTTGTCCAGGGAAGTTAAATATTGGGTATATCCGAATCTATTAACATAAAGCTGAACTTTTGGACCTTTAATTTCTTTCATATCCAGGAACTGGAAAGAGATGTACAAATATGGTAGTGGTGTAATAAATCTTAGGTCGCACAGACCTGCACAGGTCTGAGTCTACAGACCATAAAGGTTAGTTTACAAAGCATTAGCAATAAAAGCTAAAACTTGCCACTCTGTGCTCTCTTCTCAGCTAAATGGGAATTTCTGTGTCCCGTTAAGACACAGGGTCTATCACACAAAGTTAGGCAGCTTGGATCCCTACAGACACTCCTACAGTTTTCTATAACATGAACCCACAGAAGCCAAACAGATACACACACAATTTCCATTACTAAATAATTAATTGGCCAGTCCCAGAAAAACCTAGTAGTATTAGATAAACATTTTATGCTAAGTGCTGTTGAAGTCCAGTTTCCAACAGACTTGTGTCTTAAGGATCTACCTAAGAGTAGATTTTCTGTCCTCTTAGAAGGGTCTTCCTCCCTTATTCTCTATACAGACATGGCTACCTATAGTGATGAATTTTTTAGGAATTTCATAACTTTGAGACTTCTCTCATTCTATCAGATGTGATTGAAAATGGTCGATGGTTTAAACAGAGAAAGGTGAGATAAACAGGCTGACACACAGGTAGATGGTACATTCTCATAGCCAAGCTAACAATCAATATTGAGTATGAAGGTGGAATAACATAGCAAAGAGATCACTAACAGCACTTGTGCAGTGAGCAGGAACGCGTGTGTGCTTCTGTTCTGGTGATATGAGCATATGCTATGTGCCTGTGGATTGCTCTTTGTAACATTGTTTGTTAAAGTTTAATATTCCAAAAAAAGGAAAGTTGGGACATTCATCCCCAAACATTTGCAGTTCCTGTTAGACTCTTGAGACTCCATCTGATTTCCTTTTTCTTTTACACCCAGTCACCACTGGCCAATAATCCACCATCCTGCCAGTTAACAAAGACTTGGAAGACTTGAGCACAAGTTCCAGGCTGTGTCTGGCCTCCTTTTGTCAGTCCTAAAAGGGGCCAGAAAACAAGAAAGATCCCTCCCAATCTTAATCTGCCAGACAGCGGGGAGATTCCTGGGTGATGGCTGCCTGCCACACACACCCTTGCAGACCCCTGGGACAGGGTGAGGCTCAGAGGAGGAAGGGGACCAATGTGGAAGATGATGAGCTTAGCCAGATTCCACTCCAGTTATCTTTGGCTGCCAATATGTTTTCTTGGGGACCAGCATAAGCGTTGTTCAGAAATCACTCACATCTGAAGAATCTGAAGCAGGCCTCTGCACCCACCGTCCAAGTGTGGCTGCTTAGGACCGACATGTGGGTCACTTCAAAATACAGACGCTGGTTCCAGCCGACAAGGTCTCCTAAAGGAAAAGCTCCACAGCAAGACCAACCACAGTCCCAAAATTTGGGTTTAAAATTTCCATTGCCATCTTTCTTGGGACCTTTCAGAGATCCAACTCAGATTCAAGGGCTTAATCCACCATTATCAAATATGATGAAGAAATCTGGCTACTTCGCAACAGAAGATGAGCGAGCTCTGATCTCTAGCTCTTGTTCTGTTTCCACATGATAGCTCCTCTCTAACCGTGAACAGATGCCACCTTTTACTTCAGTGAAGCTGAACGCATCAAATTTTGTCTGATCTACTTCTTACCTTCTTGTCTCATCTACTTCTTCTACCTCTTGAATTATTGGCCTCCCTCTTCTTCCTTTTAGTTTTTAAATTAATTGTTCATTTACATTAAGCGTAATAAACTAACCTTGCAGAAGATTAAAAAGATAGTGAGAGAGACTTCCAGAGTTGTCTTACTTGCAGGACTGTTCTCAAGATGTAAGCAGAAAACTGGAAAGGTGTCATTTTTCTTTAGTCTTTGTAACTTAAAATCATAGAATCATAGAATCATAGAATGGTTTAGGTTGGAAAGAACCTTGAAGATCATCGAGTTCCAACCCCCCTGCCATAGGCAGGAAGGAGGTTGAAAGAAGCAACTGTGATTTTTTTAAAGCTTTTTTCTTAAATCTTGCTGATGATTTTTAAGAGCCATAAAATAATTTCTTAATCTAGAGGAAGCAAAAGTTACATTTCCAATGTGAAAAATAAGCAGAGAGTTTGAACGGCTAGTAGAGTTATTAATCAAAGAGATGATGATAAGGTTAATCAGATGTGTTATACAAGTAAAATGAATAAAACCAAGATGGACTTTTATTTTCATTACAGAGGACGTGAAAGAAAAGTTAGCTTTGCAGAAGGTACAGAACCCTGACCCTTCACATGAAACTCGAGGAAGCTTGCAGTTCTCCAGGTGAGGCCCCAAGGAACCCCTGCCAAACCACATGAAGCCTTGACTGGATGTTATCAACACCTGAAAGATCAACATGGAAGGAACAGGGAAAGACTTCAGGCCTCTTATTTAGTACAAACAAGCTAAAATGGCTATGATTTCCTCACTTTTTTCATGTTATCCTTAATTCTCCTATGACCCCCTTAGGCTGTGCAAGAGATCATTGCTGCCAACCTTCCTACCACCCTTCTCAAATTATCTATCATCCACAGGAACTTTCTCTTCGCTTTATGTCATGAAAAATGCATGAAGAATTTGCTCTAAACAGGCAAAGTATGAGGGAAATAAGTGAAGGCCTGGCTATGAAGATTAACTCCTGCCTCTTTTACTGGACTTGGCACAGCAGAGCATGTGCACAGTCTCGGTTTAGTTATGTGATGTAGAAAAGAACTAAGTAACCTAAGGGATGTTCCTGGAACAAGAACAAACATGCATAAACTGACCATGGAAATTAGAAGGTTTCTTCCTATCAAAAGAAGGAAATTCTGGAGCAAATACCCAAATAAAGTAGGAAACTGGGAGGATAGGAGAGATGACAAGGAAGAAAGAGCATATATTTGAATAGCACAATCTGTCTATGAAAAAGAGTGGGAACTTGACTCACTGCAGAAGCAGAAGACTGGACTCAGCAACCTAAAAGGTCCTTTTCAATTCTAGGTTTCCTTTCTTTCTTTCCAAATCAGAACTGGTGAGGTCTAATTCTAAAGGAAAAACAATCTGTTCTTTCTCTGCACTTGCCTGGCAAACATGTCAGGTAAAATGCATGTCACCTCTTTCCCATGCTCAAGCAAGGACTATAAAAAAAGAATGTAGTCTCTTGTATGGCCCGTAACAAGTATAAATTTATGATGTTTTAATATGCATTCAATGTGGAAAAAAATTTCCCATATTTCATACAGCTTTGCAAATAAAACATATCTTACATGACTGATCACAAATAAACAGAATAGAATCAAGGAGGTAATATACAAGAACTAAATAGTAAAAAATTGATTCTTACCTTTTGCTTTTGTAAGAAAATGAGACTTGTGTTCATGTCTGTTTACATGAGTTAGCCCCAAGTAACTTTGGAACTGGTTCATAATTCCCACTCAAATTTTACATACTTGAGATATTTAATTCCTGCAAGCTTTATGAAAGTAGATGGCCAAGTAAAGAAGTCAGATTATTCATCCCCCGTTGAAGAAACAGGCTAAAATTAACTCAATCCCCATTAAACATCAGAGAATCCATGCCGAAACACAATCCAAGATATAAATCCATAGGAAAAAAAGATTTCACTGTTTGCAGAACTACTTGTATTGAATGAGATCACAGAGAGATAACATCAGTATGACAGAATCTAATCACCACTCAACAAACATTTTGGAAACAAGTCAGCAACCACATCTGCTTCAACAGAACCAGAGCCTCATGTGACAGGAAGCTTATTAAAGACCCTGTCTCTCATTATTTTGTTTTTGCTTATAACTTCCCAGCATGAATATTCAATATTGCAAAATAAAGCAGTTTCCTTCATAGACCGTCCAGAATGGAGAAAGAAATTGAGCCAGACATTCCAGATCCTGAAGAAATTGGTGCCTGTGGAGCTATGGATTTCTACCAGCAAAACATCTGGCACAAAACAACATTAAACATGAATAACTTGCTCCTCTTTCCTCTTACCATTGGTGTGAGGCAAGAATAACTCCACTGAAGTTTCCTTGATGCATCAAGCCTGAAAACAAGACAAAAGAGAAGAAAATCAGCCCTTTAATCATTGCAATACATCTTAAAGGAATATAACTCACAGGTGCTTCACAATATTCTGAATGCAACTTAGGAACTCCTATTTGGTGCTTTTTCATGGCTTTGGCCATAGCTCTAGGAGTCAGAGCTTCTGCACTGGTAAATTTGGGCGATTTGCAACACCACTCATCTGAAAATCTGCCCAGGAGTGGAGCCAAGTGTCCTAAGTCCCAGGAAGGGTAATGGGAGCTCTGTGTGCTGAGCCTTCCTTAGCTGAAACACTTCCTAAAGTGAAAGCAGTTCATCTCAAACACCTCTAAATTAGGTGGTCCGTATGCATCAGTCCTTGATTCGCCTCTGCTGTCTCAGTTATTGAAGTGAAAAGCCTGTGAGCCTGCCCATCCTCACTATGCCCAGCAGTGGCATGTGATTTGGAAGGCTGCAGCTGCGGACCTCTTAAGTATGGGCACTTCCATCTGTTGTATGGTATCAGTCACAGAACATGACAACAGCTCCCATTTCCTCTTCCCACTCTTCAACTCTGCAGGACTTTTTCTTGCACATAAAGCAGGACTGGCAGTGGGATCTGTCAGTGCTGAGCAGTGGGATACCATTCACTTCCCCTGGCAGGGAGGTCTTGCATGGATGTATCCACACTAGGTCACTATGGGGGGCAGAGACGTTTTATACAGACAAAAACTCTCAAACAGGGTTACACTCTGCAAACACATCGGGCAATATCTTCCCTCAGTCTCTGGATAACCACGCTTTCTTCTTTCTCCATCACCTTGCGGACAGATAAAAAGCCTTTCAGGGAGATCTTAAGTCAGCGTTGCCATTTCAACCCCACAGACGCCAAAGTGGTTTTTATACTCTTTCTGCTCAACTAATTGCCAAGCCCCAACAAAGGGACTTTAATGGGTTGCACCAGGCAATAAACCATCCTCTATTGGCTCTAGAAACAGGGAAGCAAGAGAGGGAATGTAAAGCTGGAACAAAGCACAGACCCAGAGCAGATCCAAATACTTGCAAAAACTGATTTATCCAAAGATTTGATACCAGATGTTCTATTCAGACAACTTTAACAGAGGTTCATAGAACATTAAATGCTTCTCCTGTTTTCAGTATTCAAACCACTCCATCTGGGCACTTCTGCCACAGGGCACAAGGAAAACAGCTTAATATTAATCAAAGAAGTGAGTTCTGCTCTGCAAGTCCAATATAAAAGAGTAAGAGCAAACACATGCTAAGTTGTTGTTGGGAACGCTGAACACAGCAGAAGGAGCTGTCTTCGATTATGGCATTTCTAACTTATGCCAGCCCAAAGTCTGATTTTAGGGAGGATATATCAGTGATATGTTACTACAAACATTGTGCTAAACTGGAGCACTCTGCATCTTTGATTAATAAATATCATGTTCTTAATATACCAAACATTCTTGTTTCCTTGTTTACCTAGAGTTTCAATAGATTGTTGCACAACTACTAGTACATGGAAAAGCTGCATGCCTTTTCTTGGACATCTATTTGGGTTACACTTCTTTGCAGATAATATTAATTTTTGCCTGTGCCCATTTTTAGCCTCATGGACTCCTTGTTCTCCTATTAGTTCCTTCTCATGAGCCCACAAAAGCCTGTAGCCATAGGTAATAAGAACAATTACTACTTATTGCATGGTTCTGGGCAAAATCTTTTTCCAAATCATTTTCCTTCTTGAAATCCAGGACTACCTGTATTTGTCAAGCAATACAACGCCATTGAGACTGGGCAGTGGCAACTGAAGTAACTTCTCCCTTATTTTCTCAGATGCCAGTGCAACTTCCTAGCCTCTTTTTGCTGATTCCGCTCTGCAAAGGGGAAGGACTACAGGATAAGGATCTGGCCCCATTTTCTCCGTCTGCCGTAGCTCCTTCCCTTCATGGATTTAATTTGCAAACTTTTCTTGACCAGCCGCATCTACTGCCCCCTCCACTTCCTCCTGCTCCTTCATTCATCAATAATTCCAACTCAGAATACAGCTATTCTTTAAAAGGCGTGATCTTCCAGGCTGTCTCATGTCTTCCTGAAAGGTTGACAACTTTGCCAGTCTTCCTTTAGAAGCTCCTTCTATAACTGACTGTAGCCTCTTTTTATTTAGATCATCATGAGCCCCACCAGGTATAGCTCGACTGTGAGATGTGCAGAGATGCCTTTGTATCAATGCCATTGAGTTTTTCTGTATTTACTCTGATCAGACACTGGATGGTGCTCTCTGCATTTCCATGCCAGCAAAAGCACTTTCAAAGCAAGAAAACTCCCTCTTCTCATGAGAATTCTAAAAATTCCCCAGGGCGAGATGCAGTTACTTGTCTAAGCCTCTAAATCCTGTGGGAAGAGCATGTTTTGACTACACAGAATGTAGCTAAAGCTGCAGCGAAAGAAGCTCAGCTAGGTAAGGACAAATGCCTGTTAAACACAAATCTACCAAGCAGTGGCTTTCACATACCTCCTCAAATACTTCATTTGCTAATTGGTTCCTTATCAATGCTCCTCATAGCAACAAAAGTGGCATAAAGTGGGCTAAATGATATTATGTGTGCATGTAAATGTAACTCAAGATTGTGCATGGATGAGATGATCTGAAGGAGGTTAACAACGTAATGTGAAACCTCCTGTGGTCTCAGAGGAGAAGGGAGCTTCTTAATGCTGCGTGAGTGGTGAAAGGGTAAGGCAGGAAAGCATATCTCGGCAGCAAACATTTTTGAGAGAAGCAAACTGATATTCTACAGAAAATGAGTTCATTTGATCTTTTTACCTGCTAAGACATATTCATTATACATTAGATGTTTGTCTTCAGCTATTTTTCAATGAAGGTCAGAAGCTTTTTGATATTTTTAAAGGTGTGATGAATAAGCAAAGGAAATATACTTTATGTCAAAAAAGCTATAGGGAGATAGGACATACATGTTTGGGTTTTTGCCTCCTTATTGCTGTCTTTTGTGTAACCCCAGGCAAATCAGGGTATCTTCCTGGGTCTTCCCAGCCTGTAAATGTGAGATACTTTCCTCTCTTTTGGCTCTTCTAAAAGGCTCTTTCTCCATGGAAAGGTGCCATAGAAGTACAAAATATTTTGTGTGTCTGCATCGAAGGGATGTAGCTCTGGAAAAGGCACTCTAGTAAAATAAAGAGGCAAACGGAGAGACCACTGTAGCACCTAGGAGAAATCAGGAAGATACGGAATAAAAGGATTCATAAGGATGGGACGGCATTGATAAGAAACAGTTGGATAGCTGGGTCTATGCATTGACCTAAGATGCGGGATTTAAAATTGTATTAACAAGTATTTAGGTTGGTCCACCTCTGAACATGCAGGCATAGGCAGAACCCCAGAAAAGGCTCAGGAATCACTGAAGAGTCCCACCTGGAGGAAGGCCTCGAGTTATGCTTTTGGAGCTTCCAGCAATCCTACCTGGATTAAACTGTTCTGAAGGGTGGGCTGGTTCAGCTGAAGGATTTGCAAAGATTTGGTGATCCTCTGAAATCCTATGGCATCGCTTCGGCTGCCTGGTCCATTGTTTACACAAAGACCGCTCAGTTGTCTTGAGTATCATGTTGTTCTAAGTATCTCCAAAGACAGTTCTGAAAGGGACATGCTGAGAGTTAACAGCTGGATTAATAAAACACTCCAAAATGAGCACTGCTGTTGAAGTCTTAACATGGAAATCTTTTGGCTGCACCATTTAATACAACACACATGGGACAATGAATTTTACGGTACTTGCAACACTCCCTCCTTCTCTTGGCAAGTGGGCATTGCAATCAGTAGAATTTCTGGGATATCTGATGTGCTTATGCCTCAGAGGAAGAAGATGGGATAAATGGCCCAATCCTGCAGGTCTGATGTGACTCACCTTATTGATGTTAATGAACTGGTCTTCTCAAGATTAGGAAGCTGAATGCTTAAGATGCTACTGCTAATGTGGTCTGTTGTTTTGGAAAATACTATTACATGCAATACTTACATGCAAAACAGCCTCAAAAAGCAGAACCCCCTGTTGTTATTTTAAGTTTTTTAAAGAAAAGTATAATCTCACGAACAGAGTGAAAAACAAGAGAGTGCTCTCTGGGGTCCCATTACGCTTGTTGTCCCTGCTGCTAGATCAGGTTGGGCTTTGCTGGGTGAGGTCTGATAAATGTGTGGTGACTGACACGGGCCTTGCTGGTGTCCACTGTCCTCTATTATAAAATCCTGCTACAGTAACAGAGCTGGCAGGAGGACTGTGTGCATCCACACTTCAACTACTGCAATACAAAGTCCAGCATCTCTATTTGAATCACTGATGGAGGCAGATTTGGGTTAAGGCTAAACACTGCATGGCAAAGCACAATCCTACACTCTGTCCGCTTCAGTTATCTCTAACACAAAGGCAGAGCAGGTTGTAGGGCGCTTTAAACCACTATGGGAAGGTTTGCCAGAACATTTGCTGAACGCCTTTCCATCCTTCTCTGTGTGTCTGTAGACAGATGCAGATAACTTTGTTAATACAGGTATAGTGAGTCTGAACAGGTTATGGCATATTTTTAGGTCTTCCAATGAAGGAGTGCGTAAGTACAGAGTGGTGTTGGTTTTGTGCCTCCCTGCAATGACAAGTCTAATGAAGTATTGCTGAGCAAGGTTACCCAAAAGACTATGCTCTTAATGTGTCCTTTGTTGTGCATACAGAATGAGTTTCTGATTCCTCGGTCATTTTGCAGCAAGAAAAACTTTTTGTTTCATGGTACATCACAATATTCAATGAGCTTGTCCCTGGGGAACCCAGAGAGCTTTCAAATCTTAATATAGACATCTTTCAAATGAGATCATTAATGTGCATATATCTAGATTTAGGGCCAATGCAAGCACTTCGAATTTTGCCTGCCAAATTTTCATTTTTGGCTTCATTTGCTTCCCATATATTCAAAGAACTGTACCACATGGAATCCTTTAAACAATAGATGGGATAACATAATTTTTCAATTGCTCTTGAAAAGGTTTTTAACCACATGAAGTATTCCAGGGTTCGCTAAGAAGTTACCATTGCAAATAATGTATTTGTTCCAGACTGAATTCCTTGCATTCCACAATAACTTTTGAAGCAAAGAGCATGACTGGTTTGGGATTTTTAACCAACCTCTTTATGGTAATACTTAGATGAATGTAAATTTTCTCCAAAAGCTTTGCATTAAAAAGAAAGGACCAAAGCCTACAAACACTCATATCTGCAGAACTAATACTTAATGCTAATGACCCATCAATCTCAACAAAAGGAAAATAAACGTTTAAATGTTAAGAAACTCTGAGCACTTTTTTATTTAAAACAAATAAAAAAGTGAGAAAAACAGTAGACAAACTCTGGCAAATCTAGAATTATATAAAGTGCAAGCAATAAATTCTGGTTTTCCTCTTCTCTTTCGCTAGAAGGACAAATCTGTTACTTGCCTTTTGAATGAACCCCAGGTTTGCTGTCGTGAGCAGCTGAGTCCCTTCTTAAAGATGTGTGCAACTTCTGTTTCCCTGGGCTTCACCTGGGGTTAAGAACACACAATTTTTTCTAGTCATATGTTTACTCTCCACATTCAAACCATTCTTGTTGCATTCATCTAAAGACAGTGTCATTTCATGGTTTGTCCAATGAAGGAGACTGTTACCAAAATCTCCACCGTGTAACACCTACAAGGAGTCATCTGGCATAGGTGAGCTGTTGCTCTTGAAATTAGTTCTCCTACTTGCTCAGGCAGAGGGTCCTCAGTTCTGCAATTTTCATCCCCTACGACTGCAGTGGAGTCTAGTCTTGGCAACCCACAAAGCCGCTTCCCAAATCTACCTTGTTACTCAGCTTTCTGGGATGAATTGAATTAAACAGTGGGTGGTTTATGAGATGAACTACACTGGGGAGCAGCGCCTGTAATTCACTGCATACCCCTACCATACGGGGCACAATGGAATCAACTTCTTTGTGGCCAGTAGGCCAGTAAGGCAACATAAATGGGAAACAGCACACTTCAGAGGGTCTTTTTGATCTCCATTTTGATTCTGTGCTACAGGCCAGCTTCTCATTTCCCACACATCAGCCTGTTCCCACTGAATTCACACCAGATGTAGACTTGGCTTTGCAAGTCCAGAACTTTAGTTTATCTCTTTAAAGACTCTGTTTTTTGTAGAATTGGCTTAACTGTCGTATAAAACAATAGTATCTTGTACCGTTCAAAACTAAAGGAATTAACACTGTATTTTATTAGCCTCAACTCCTATGAATACAAAGCTTTTGTGATCATGCTCCTCATCGGTCTGATCACAGCCCTGGTCCTCTGATCGTCCACAGGAAGGGACCTGCTGGAGTGTGCCACGTCTTCCCCCAAAGCTGTGCACTTTGCTGCAAGTGGTACTACAATGTAGGTAATTTGGTCTTGTCCTGACACGGAGTTGGGACGCAGCCAGGTTAACTCAACCAGACTTAGGATCTGGGACTAGTTTCACAGATAAAGACTGTGATCGTTACATTCTTCAAAGCCTAATGAAAATAGATGCTCCAGTTGAGGTTAAAGTGCCCCAATTAAAGAAAAAAAAAAAGAAAAAGCAAAGCCACACAAAGAGAAAAATCTTTCTACATGCTCAAAAAAAAGAGTAGGAAAAGTTTCATTTGGAACTTGAGTATGCATAAGCACTGAAGTCAGTCAACCACAAGACAGATCTATTATGAAAACAGATTTAATTAGCTATTTTGCTACTTGTTTTATTTTCCTCAGGCAAAAAGAAAATACTTCTTCTCTCCTAGATGTGTTATGTAAATTACTTCACTATGCTCTTTGCAACCAAACAACCACAGTCCCCCTCAGTTTACTCCTGGTCTCCAGACAACCACCAAGTGTACATGCTCACTGCTTGTCACTGGATGTTACTGTTTAAACAAAAGCTGCAAACTTATCTTTTTCAATAAGCCTGCAAGATTAAATTTCAGGCAGAGTACAAGGTGACAGCTACTCCTCCAGCTTGTACTAACACAGCACACATTCTTGAGGAAGATGCATCTTCCATTAACCTGTGTCTGCCGCTTGTGGTACCGATGCTAAAAACGCCCATGTTAGACTTTTAGGCCAAATATATTTGATAAAAATGCATGGGATTCTAGGAACATTACTATTTCTGGAGAACAGTCTCTGCGCACCTGCAGCTCCCTACATCTGACCCATAGCTGACTGATTCAGTAATACTGCACTTGTCCAACATTTACAGCATGGGGATTGGAATTCAGGACTTTTGGTCTCTGCTGGTTCTGCCACTGCAGTAGACCAGTCTCCATGACTGCAAACCGCTGTTAAACTTTGCTTACCTCTTTTAAGGTTTGGCTGAGTCACGCTGGAAAATCCTTTGAGATCAAGGCTATAAGAACTACAAGTGATTAGAATTAAATGGGACATTTTGGGAGGCACAGAGGAAGTTACCCAATTGTTCCAGGTTCCAAGACACCGTGACTAGATACTACCTAAACCTTTGCCTCTGTCAAATTCAAATACTGTCCAGAAAAACAAGGAAAGATTAAGTAAGAACAATACTTGTAAAGCTAGTACAGCTTTAGATTGGAGAACAGGAAGGGAAAATGTACGAGCCCCTTGAGAATTTTCCTATTCTTCAAACTACTGTATAAATCCCATTTAATATATAAGCTCAGGAGTTCTGGTGCACATTTTGAAATGTTGCAATTCCAATAGTCAATATTTTGGCGATGGAAAGTGATGGAAGGGGTATGATATTCATCCCTTAATAAGTGCTTGTATGTACAACAGATATCAAGTTTGATATTATCTTACTTTCTGTTTGCAACAGGAGTGATGCATAAGGATTTGATCCTGGACCGATCAAAACATGTGGGAGTTTTGCCTTGACATGAACAAGATGAAAGTAACTGCTAATATGGGTGGTTTGGGGCACCCATACGAACACACACAAGGACAGAGTTTCAAGAGCTCAGTCCCCACAGTTAGGACTAGATTTTCAAAAGGATTTATGTGTTGAATGCTTATAATATCCAGCTACTTGTAAAAGAGACTAAGTGGGAGCTAAGAAATTTGGAAATGTATCTCAAGTGATAGATACTTAGTCCTTTGATCATTTTGTCACTAAGCCAGCAAATCTGTAAGCAATCTGCAGCTCTGGGTTCTCCAAATACCTGTGAAAAGAAAGCTCTATGTCCCTCAAGTTGATAACACTAAAAAGTTAAGTCTTTAGTTTAAACCCACTTTTTACAACAGCCAAGACTGATAAGATTTACCTCGATTGATCAAAACGGGCAAAAGGTGAAGGATTCATTTTCAAAGACTCCCTATTTCAAGTTTGTGTTTGGTTTAACTGAGCAAGAATCCAATACGAAATGCAGAATCCCATGTGTTGCCGTATCACCTCTTTTGATATCAAGGCCCGATGAACTACGGCAACACGTGAGGGAAAGGGTGAAGTTCTGTGAGACCCAGTTTAACAATGACTCATTTTTAGGGTATGCAAGCCATAAGAAATGCAAGCTGTAACAGATCCTGCCCTTGACAGGACTTGGTATCTTACTATCCACTCCAACGTGGCTCCCTGTGATTTTACAGGCGCCCAGAGGATGTAAATCTACTTTTTTATTGGTAAAAACCTGGAGTTTTGGCATGATCTCCCCGTTAGGTGGAAGGATTAATAACCTCCTTCATCAACACGGGCCCACGCACCACGAAATCCCAGCTTTCAGTGGGGAACAGATCCCGTGGCTGGACAGGCTCCTTCCGCCACCCATCCTGGCCACACCTGCGTCTATTATACAGCAGAACAGTATTTTGTTGGTGTCACTTTAACCAATTCCCTGAATAATAAATACCGACTGTAGTTTCGGGCTAGCCTAAGCGAGAGCAGACCCAGGGATGTCTCCCCGGCCCGGGAGACCCGCCGGGCCCGCAGGCCAGGCCACGGCCGCGGGGACAGGCCGGCGGGAGGTGCCAGGCGGCGGCTGGGCCCACGACCGGGCCGCGGGGCGACGGCGGGGCGACCGCGGAGCGGCGGGAACCCCGCCGGGCGCCTTCAGCCCCACCAGCTCCTCCGTCAGCCCGCCGCCGCCCCGGCCCTGCCCGTCACGGGGGGAGGCTTCGGCCCGGCTCCCGCCGGGGCCGGCTCTGCCTCCCCTCCCGGCCGTCGGGTGACAAAGCACCTCAGCGTGGGGCCGGGCGGCGGCAGCCGGCGCGGAAGAAGCCACCCTGCCCCCGCCGGCCCTCCCAGCCCCGGTGGCGGCAGCCGGTCCCGTGGTCTCACCGTGGGCGCCTGCGCGGCGCTCCTCCTCCTCCTCCTCCTCCTCCTCCCGCCGGCGGCGGCCGCTGTCAGGATGAGGCGGAGGAGGCGGAGGCCCAGGCCGGCAGCTCCCGTCTCTCGCCGGGGCCCCCTGGCGTAGCGGTTCCCGCTCCGACGCCGCGGCTGGAGGGGGAGGAGGCCGCGGCGGCGCCGCCGCCCGCCCGCCGAAGCCATGGCCCAGCCCGGCCCGAGCCCCCCGACGGACGGTAAAGGGGGAGGCGACGTCGCTCCGCGCAGCCGGGCGGCCGCGGCCTGCCCAGCCCCGGGCTCGCCTGCGGAGCCGCGCCGGCCGAGGGGGGCGGGGGGGCAGCGGCCTGGGCGAGGCGGCCTTGCCGGGCCGCGGCGGTGGGTGGTGACGGCGGCGGGGAGGTGGGATCGGCCGGGGACAGGGTGCGTGCGGGACAGCGGCGGGGGCGGCCCGGGGCGGGGGCACGCAGGAAGGGGAGACCCGCAGAGAGGCCTGTGGGGCCCAGGAGGGAGCCGTGGCGGGGCTGTGTGAGGGGAAGGCGGGTGGTGAGTGGCCCGGGGCGGGGAGTTGGAGGGGAAGGTTGGCCGGGAGAGGTGGGTCGGGAAGGCCTTGCGAGGACGAAGGGGGCATCGCAGGTGGTTATTAGTCTGTAAATGTGCTTAATGTGGAGCAAGGGCGGCTCCCCAGCGCGCACAGGGAAGGGAGGATAATGCTTCAGAGGACGCGCTGGTCGCTGCTGCCGGGAAAGGGGCTCTCGGCCGGGGCTGCGGTGGGACGAGGAAGGCTTCCCCGCTCCGGGAAGGGGAGGAAAAGGGGTGGTGATGGTTGTATCCAGGTAGGCATTTCTCGACTGGGCAGGGCTTCGTCATGGATTTGGCCAGGGCAGGTGATGTAGGGCTGTGTTGCCCTTGTGCGTGCCGGAGGGAAAAGCGCTTCCAGAGGTTGAGGTGGGGATGCTCGGCCTGGGCAGGTCATTCCCGTGCTGGAAAAGACAAAGAAAATGACAGCTCTTCTCTCAGGATGGTATTTACCTGTGCGGGAGGAAGAGAAGCTTTCCCTGAAGGTTTCTGTTATGGAAAGGTTATTTTTTTCTGATTTGGGAGGAGTGATGGACAAGGAAGTAATTTTTTTCTTTTTTTTTTTCTCCTTGGAGTAGGTTGTAGAACTGTTTACATATCAGAAAAAAACTGCAGGTAATGCATAGCTTAGAGAGTGGGATTGAAGGGACCGTGTTTAGTGTATGGGATGTATGGGAAGGTGTGAGAGAGTAAGAAATTAAAGTTGAGGCTGGTCGTCGTGCAGAAATAGGAGATCTAGAGAGATGTGCAGAATCTTGAAGGATAGGTGCTTACCCAGCCATGGGACTATGCCAGAGGTGTCTTTTTTTAGAGAACAGATGAGTTTCCTTGGGAAAGCACTCTGTTAGAAAAGGGCAATGATGTGTTCTTAATTATGCACATCTAGGGAATTGTGTGGGCTTTTTTTTTGTGTGGAGTTACACGAGAAAGTGCTAATCCTCAGGGGATTCAGTATTTCAGTCTACCTTTTCAAAGTTTTAATGATGAAGGTGCTGAGGTTGCGGGATTTTTTTCCTACATTAAGGTCAATGATTGCACGCTCATCCTGGAGCGCTAAGGGGAAGGTGAATTTACTTGCTGTCATGCTTGTAAGATCGATGTTGGTATGGGTTGCTCTTGTGTACTTTCTGGTGAATAACCTTTGTTTATTGTTCTTTAGCCTTTTCTTCTGAGAGGTACAGAACAACTTCCAACAAATTTTCTTCTTGGCTCTTGCAGACTATCTGATTGCAGGTGTGCAGTGGAACTGTGCATTGTACAAATGTTTGCTGCCTCTTGACCAGGAAAGGTAGTTGTATGTTAGTAGTATATTAGAAATTACAAGTTGGATAGTTGTTATTTTTCTGTTGTTTAAAAAGAAGGCAAAAAGGTGCAAGTAAAATTTAGCCATTTGATAGGTTGATGAAGTCTTTCTTGTAGGAGGTATGGATTGCTTTCTCGTGCTTTCTAGCTGTGGGAAGATGAGAATGCTGTAAATAAGGCACATGGTGGAGGGGAACTGGCTGCAAGTTGGATGGATTTTGAAAGTGGTTGCTGTGTTCTCGCACTAAAGAATTAGAGCTTCTAAAATGGCTCCTCTCCCCCATCCTCCTTTGGGAGGAATAGGACCAGTTTGGGATTTTTAATCCACTTTGATTACTATACTATTGTTCTCATGTGTGTGGTTTTATTTTTAAGTAACTTGCCAAAAGTGTGCCTTGAAACTTCTCTGTTCTATTTTAATGTGGAGAAAATATTGAAGAAAGGAATTATTTAATATTTTTAGTTGCCTGCACCGAATTTAAATTGCTTAAAGGAGTAGCATAATCTCTGATTTAAGATTGCATGTGTGACAAAATAGAACTGGATTAGTATGTTCCCCTAGGAAAAAATGATGGCTTTTTATAATTACTTATATTGATTATAAATACCTTATGGATTCTTTACTTGTGCAAGACATGTCAGCTATGATTTTTTGTTCAAAGCAAGTATAAAAGAACTAGTATTTCTACTGTGGTAGAAATAACGTATATGAAACAACATGAGAGGAATATAATACAGAATGTATATTCTGTTCCAGTGCCCATACTGAAATGAAAATGGGCCCAAGAAGAGGGGAAGAAAAAGCACAAAGAAATAGAAAATGAATGGACAACAGGTCCTGCCCCATTTTTGTACTTTGGCTTAGTATAGAAGTTAATAACCCTCTAATTCTTTTGTGTGTGGTAATAGAGTTTCCATATGATAAGAATCGCAGAAAGGCTAAGTGCAGAGTCCTTTGGCTGCTGGTATAGCTTTGTGCACTGTGCTGTGAACTGTTAGCTAATGATGTCAACCTGTGGTGCAAGTAGGTGTGTGCTTCTTATTGATCTGGTCAAGGTGCTTTTTTTTGAGATTTTAATTAATATGTACATTGTCTAGATTGTGGGACTGGAACAGTAATGCCTAACTTTAAAAACATATTTTCATTTTTGAAGGTGGTGTCTTCTCAGCCTCCCTGGGTTTAATTCAGATCTGAATGCTTACCATCTCTGAAAATAAGGTTACCAAACAAAGTATTGGGGCATATATTTTTGCTGTCAGAATGCTCAGGATTTAGTATTATTCCCTTTCTTGTATCTGGAAAATGCTTCAATGAAGAGACTGCAGTTACATAAAACACTAATTTGTTGAGACTAAAAAATTAATTGCAATGACATGCAAATTACTAAACTTTTCTTACTGCAAGTAGAAAACTTGAACCATTAGTACAGTCAGACTGATAAATAGAGCATCCGTTGATATTATTCTGTGATAAAGGAAACTGTTAATGGCACAGTCTGTCAAATACTTCAGTAAGAATTTGCCAGCAGAAAGAATTCGTGCAGTACTGGAGTAACTTCTTACCCCTGTGCTTAGGCCAGTAAAAATGGTGTCTCTTTTGTGGTCAGAGATTATGCCAGCTCTCAGTGGAGAGATCTGCTCAGCTGTATATAGAAGATTAGAGGACATTGCCATATTGATTTTAGTACCACTAGCAGCACCATGAGCTGCATTGTTTCCCTGTGGCAATAATGCGGGATCCTGACAAGAGCTGAGACTTGTTGTCGCTGTACTTTTCACGTATCTCTGAGGCTGAGTGTGGCTACTGAAGGGGTCTGGGATGTTATGTAGAAAGTTAGGTAACAAAACTTAAGCCTTAGATGCTTTTACATTTCTAGTTATTTTCCTTATAGGTATCACTTTTAACTGAAATTGAAGTATCTAAAAATGCTATTCCTGGTCTCAGAAGCTAGGTGTGGTTGGTAGGGGACTGGGTTGAGCGCTGAAGTTCAGTTCTGTGTTGTTGATGTAACTGTCAAATATTATACTTTCTCTCTTGGGGAGTAACTTCAAAATTGTTGGTACTTTCCAAGAGCCAAAAAATCTCTTCCCTCGCTTTCATTTTGCTTTGTCTTAGTGTTATTATTAAACAAGTATATTTTTAATTAAAACCCACAAACATTCATACATCCTTTTTTTTTTTAAGCTGTATGTTTTTCCATGTCATTTCAATGGACAACTCTGGGATTTGGCTTCAGAAGAAAAACAGAGAACTTGAATGTGCATGTTTCCACCTTTTAGAATTTCTAAGGAAGTTTTGATCCACTCAGCAGGTCAGCTTGCTCCATAGTGGAAATCTGCACGTTCAGGGTGTCTGTTTTCCTGTTGAAGCCAAGTCCCAAATCTCTCTCTTAATTTTGAAAAGTATCATGACCCTGTTCTTTATAATTAGCTGTTGACTCGCCTGAAGGCACGATAAGTATACTTTAACACGTGGACTGACTCTCTCTTGCATTTTGAACACTGGAAAATACAAGTTCTTCACCCATTTGTATTGCTTCTTGGCCACTTCACCATCATCACAGAGAAGATGGCCTTAGTAAATGTTTTCTTCCCTTCCTGGCCTGATGCCTCAAGATGCTTAGTTGCTTTCCCATAGACCTTTGTGGGTGGAGTGGATTCCCACTGTGGAACTAGTTTGTGTGCGCTCCTTTGGAAGTGACTGAAGAAAGAATTTTGTTTTAAAACTTTTAAGAAGCTAAAACGAACAGTGTCTCTCAGCGTGGGAGTGGACCAAATCCCATAGGCTTGATAACATGTGATGGTTGAATGGCAGGCTTCCGGGCTTTTCACTCCAGGCACTTTATTAAAAAATACTTCTAAGATGTGAAGTTTTCTGTATTATATTTAGGTATTTTATTATATATGGTATTTTTAAAAATAAAAGTATGTAGTTTAGGAAAAAAAGAAAAAGCATGAGGTTACGACTTTACTGTGACTGCAGTCTTTCAAGATAAGAACTGATAACGTTGATAAGCAGCACTTACTAAGCAGACTTTTAAGCAGTCTCTTACAGCAAGATTGGGAAAAAGAAAAACCCAACTAGCTATAAATGCCATTGGGTGTGTATTTAAGAGGAACATCTTTCACTCCAAAGGTCTAGTGATTCTGAGTGGTTCGTAGTTTTTACTTGCGGAATTGCTTTTAGTATCTGATTTAGTGGTGTCTGAGTTAGTGGTACCAGCCTCTGGAAGTTATTCTATAAATAGTGTCAGCATTGTGTAATTTTAGTCATGGTATAGTTGGTTAAGCATGATGATGAATTATCCCTGGAAAAATTTAAATCATTTGATATCTTTATATAAATTGGCATAGGAGGAACAAGTGAGTAGCGTACCCTTAGTTAATATTTCTGTGTCTTTCAGAAATAAGAGAATTGCTTTTTAGCTCTTCACTGAACTACACCTTGAGAAAACTTCTGGGTAGTCCTGCTGCTTTATTAGCAGTGCCTATAATTCCTTAAGAATGCAGAGCTGCAGCATAACTGTTAATATAAGGAGGAATTTCTGTTTGGTTGGGGTTTTATTTTCCATTCATGTCTGCTTCTGTCAGCCTCAACTCCTGCTGGCATTCAGCTGCCTCATGGTGCAGCTTCTCTCCTTCCTGGCCCCATCCCGTGCTTATCTTCCCTGGCCTGACTCCTGCAGATACAACAAAAAGGAAAAATAAAAGCTTTTGAATCGCCCTTCACATCTGTTTCTATCTTTCCTGGCAATTTCTGCTTCCACACAGTTAAGTGGCAGAAACATGGCCTTAGTTGACCTTTGGTCACAGATTTTTCCTCTCCGGTCAAACAGCAAGTCATTTGACTTTGACTTAGGCAACTACTGCTCTTCAGCCAATCCTCCAGGTTCCTCAGTCCTCCTTCCCAGCCATCGCCTCATCTTCTTTAAATATTGCTCTCCCTCTCGCAGGCCTCTTCCAGCCTCCAGTCTGTGGGTGTCCCATGTACCTTGCCTTTGTTTTGGCTGCTCTGGTCTTTGCTTGCTCTGCTCTGCAGTTAGCACACCCTCGCTCTCCGTTTCCTCCATGCCTCCACTCTTCTTCTTCTTTGAGAGAAAATCCCGTGACCATATACACTTCCTCTGTGAAAAATGTCTTTTCTTTTTCCAAACAGCATTGCTCCCTAGCTATGTTGAATCTTAGCTTGTTTACTGTTTTTTAATATCTCCTTCTTTGTTTAAGGTTTGTCCACTTTCTGTTACGAAAAAGGGAAGATCCGCTTTACTCTTGATATAGGGCAAGTACTTACCTGCTCTTCAACCCTGCCTTATACATATCTTCATGTTCTGAGTTTTCTCAGAACAGGTTGTAGTATTCTGCAGGCAATGGGCTTTAGTTATTCACCTGTTTATCATGAGGTTGGCTGACATCTAATTCTTTAATACTTTGGTATCTTTATTTGTAAACCAAAGCAGCTATGTGCCTCACAGATTGTGAAAAGTAGTTGCTGGAAGTTAATTTATGCTTCTTGGAAAGGCAGAAAAATGTCAGAGTTCCATCTTTTGGCTATCGGAGCATTTCTGAAAATTGGTATCAGTAGAGAGCAGGGCAGGAAACACGCACTGCTGAGATTTACTGGTTTTGTTCTGTGTGCAGTTAACAGCCTTGTCTTGTCTTGTGTGTCTGGCAGTGTTAAGAACTGAAAAATAACTAAGATCGTAAAAAAAAAAAAAAAAACAGCAGCCTGATTTAGTTACTTAATAAGCAGAAGAGCCTTGCCTTGCTGTGGTGAGTCACACCAAGAGAAGAAATATAAATTCAGGTGGGATTTTTTTATTAACATCTATCTTCTTGTTATATTTTGTGGTTTCTGAAAATGTTTTTTAGTAAAACTATTGAGAAAAAAGGCAATAACACATAGAAGTTATACATGGCAAAAGGAATCAGAGTCAATAATTGAAAGACAACAGAAGCATTAATCATGTGGTGCTCCAGAGGGAATGGCCTGTAGGTAAGAGAGAAGGATTAGCTGAGGATCAAACCAAACCAGCTTTGTTGATTATAGTGGGGTTGCCCATGCCTTTAAGAAGGTGACCTGAATAGACTGTATGGTTTTTATTGCATCTTTTGTCGATACATGTTTTTAACTTGCAGGTAATTGCTACAACACTTGAAATGCTATTTAAAGGGCAACAAAAGAGAGAAATATGCAAAACGAAAGAAGAAAGAGCTCTTTCACCTTTTTTGTCTAAGTGTGTCCGTGTGTAACTGTTTACCCACCACACCCATGCCTTGTGAGGGTAACTTTCTGTATTTGCATGGGTGGTTACCATTAAAATACTCCCCAACATAACTGATTTCTGTGTTATATTTTAATCTATGCTACATCAGTGCTATGCAAAATGATTGGACTAGCACCATGGTTGGTTGCTTCAAAAAAAGAAAAAAGATACAGTAACTTGGGTACAACCACAGAGTATAAAACAATCCTTACAGATGTATTTTCAGTGTCATTGGCTTAATCTACAGAGGAAGAAACCCAGATGAGTGCTGGAAGTTATCGCTCAAGCAGTAATTATGTTAACCATCCACTGTAAATTTTCATGTTTTTCTCAAGGCCTACTGAAGTTCATATTAGACACCCGTTGACTTCAGACACAGGAATTGGAATATTCATTTTACATTGACAGTAGTCTGTGCCAAAATCACTGTGATATAATTTAGCTGTGGTGTTACTTGGTTTATTTTGGTGAAATATGAAGCATAAATTTGGCTCTGTTAGTTCAAATCATCTGACCAGCTGGCATCTTTATGTCATACGCTACATCTTTTACATTTTCTTTTAAAGATTGCTTTCCAGTAAGGTTTTCTTAATTGTCAGCTCGCAGTGTCTATTTATATCTTTTTCCTTGTGCTGTATCTAGAGTTGTGTGCTAAATTAATGGGAGAGCAATTAGCCAAACTCTGGATTCTGTGCGTGACTGACGCTTCTAGCTGTGAACATATTATAGCTGTCTGTCTGGTCTTCACAGCTTCTGTTTGAGTTTTAGATGAAACTGGAGGTAAAGATGCTAAATCTCTAAATGGTGTAGAAACTCCTGGTGTTACAAAGGTTACATTCATTTGTGGCACTGAGGCTTACATTTATCTGATGATACATCAGGAAGGGTTGTAATGGCACATTATAGGGTCTAGTCTGACTGCAGTTTTGTACTAGCATATTTGCTTTCACGGAACAGTAAATATGAGCCTAACCTTATTCTGGAATACAAGTGTTTTCTAATATATTTTAATCTACAGCTCTGGGTTTTGTACCAGTCTAAATACATGTATACTGGAGACACTCTTTCAGTTGCATTTGTTCAAAACCTATGTGTAGACAAACACTGATAGGAAAGCTGAGCTTTGGAATTTGCTTTCTGATACACATCATGTTTGTAAGCTTCCCCTGGGAGGGTCTGAATGGAAATCAGGATTTGAGGAAGGTCATTTATGACTTAACAAATGACAGTCATCAAGTCTTAAAAAGTAAGTTCTGCTGCATCACTACACTGATCTCGGTTGCCACAAGGGAGAGTGCAGGATAGAAGGAAGGCCAGGCTATTTCTTTTGGCAAGCGGAGTGCACTTAGGTTTAAACTGACTGTGAGACTGTACCCATAGGCTGTGGTTTTGTGTTACAGCTAAGCCAGTCCAGAAGGTTGCTGCTGCTGAGGAGTGATCCTGCTCTCTTCTTCCTGCTCCCACTACCGTGTTCCCATCACTTCCTTTGTGCCAGCTCTGCGCGTTGGACCCATCGCTGAGCCAGTTCAGCTCGGTCACCCAGCTGAGAACTACTCACTGCTGGATTGATGAGTTTAATTGATTTAGCGAAAGACCTGATGAGCATTAGAGATGGCAGAAAGGATGGGATGGAGACCACACAGTAGTAATATGAGTGTCCAAGACTGTGTCAGACTCTTTTTTGCAGTTTAAACCAGTCTACATCCCCACTGTCCTGTTTGTGTCAGTTCTGGTATATGCTCAGCCAAGCAATGAGCGTGATCACTCACTCCCCCTCATCCCCCAACTTTTGCTGTGTCACTTCTCTGATCCCTTCACTGTACAGCCTCCAAGGCTCTTGTAGCATGGTGGGGATAAAAGGCACGTGTGGTCAGAGTGAGGTGGGAGTGCTGAGTTACCCTTTCAGATGACCACAGGTACTTAAGTTGATTTAAAATGGTCATAACTGCAGACTTCATAAAGTCTTCATGTTCTATATTGCTTGTCTTCATGTTCTATATTGCTTATACCCCAGGCATATTTTAAAAATTTTGAAAATTTCATACTGGAGGAGGATTTTCTTCCTTTTTAACTGTTCAGGAATTTGGTTGACAAGTGGTAGCAAAAAATATGAATATATAGAATGATGGCAGTGCTTTCTGGCAAGAAATAGATTATAGAGGCTTGGGGGAGCAGTAGTCTGTTGTTCTCAGGGAAACTATTAAATTGTTGGAGAAACCTTACTCCATATTATAGGAACTATATCCTGTTCCTTATCAAATAAAGATGTTAATCATCTTTTATTATTTGTCCTACTGTATTTATCACCACAGTGTCTCCATAAATACATCTGGCAACCATATTTTCCAGGCTATTTATTAAGATTTATATCTTTTAAGTGGTTACTCTAAGGTACCATGTTTTCATGCCTGCAACCTGCTTTTCGGGCAACTAACACTTTCAAAATTACTCTTTCTTGCAAGTAAGTCTTCACCTGTTCTCCTTCTGAGTTTATTCTCTGCCTACCAATTTAGGTCGCCAAATTATGGGGATAATAATAATCCCAAAGAAGGGATAGGGAACCACAGAGGGAAAGAAATCTGGTGTTAACTCCCTTTTGTGGTGCTTGATCACATTCATACCTCTGGGGTTATGTATGAATTACTGCTATTTCTAAAGCTTTTCTGGTACCTGTAAAAAATACAGTAGTGCTGTCTGGTAGCTGCACGCATGGAAGTGACTTTGCAGGTTATTATTGATTATGTCAGCTTTTGAAAAAGTCCACAAAGGTGCTGATTTACTACAAATGGCAGTCTCCTCATACCTGTACTAATGGTAAACTAGAGAAGCTGTCACCTCTATAAATTTCATGAACAGTGACTTCCTTTTGTTTTTCTCTGCATTGTTTTCTTGGTCTAGATATGTGCTTATCTCTCCAATTGAATATTTCACTTTTCTTACCTTTCTTTGAATTTTTAAGTGTGTTATGTCATCATTAATTTGTTCTTTCTACTTAGAAATTGGGAAGCAGAGTATTAGGGGTGGTCTGTAGCCTGAATGCTCTCAAAGCTATGCCTCAGTTATTGTCCCTACAACAAACGGCAAGACAGCATGAGATCTTAGACTAGTGGTATCTGGGGGAATTTTTGAATTAATGGAATGGTTTTCCTTTATATATTAAATTACTTCATCAAAGAGAACAATGCAGTAGGGTTGTTTTGGTCTCTTTTTTTTTTTTTTCAAGAACTGAGTCATACTTTATTCACTTTTTTCCCAAAAGAGGACAGCCTTTAATAAATCTGTAGGCGACGTGATAAACATATTATAAGGAGTCAGAGATTTTTTTTTTGTCCCCTCTCCCACTGAAAATGAGTCAGCAATTGAATTATCTTGAAAGAAAATCAGTACTGAGTTTGTCTGGGTTTAGCAAATGTTTACATTTTAAGAAAACATTTATACTAGTGGTCTTCAGAGTGATAAAGTGTGTGAGTGGTCTCCTGTATAGTGAAGTGCATGTCAGAATCTCTCCCTAAATGTCTGTCAATCTGAAATATTCTTATTTGATCAGAACAGCAGATTTCTGATGGTTTACTAAAACAGACAATATCCTCTATTTAAATTTTGTTTTTCTTGCAAGGCAAGATACTCTGCAAACCTCACTGTCAAGTGTAATTGCCACGTGAAGTAGTTTAATCCTGTTCTGGATTTGTGGTTATATCATACAAATACTGAGACGTGGTAGTGTGGAAAAGCTTGGCAGAAGCATTTCTCTGTAAATATGAAGACTCATTCATATTTTCAGTGTTGCTTTGGTCAAGTAGAATTAAGCGACTTGGCAGTTTTGGGGGACTTGCTGTAAAATACTGTGAAAGGGGAATGGGTGGCTCTGCTGGAGGTCTTGTTACAGGCTGAAGGAGGCGCCTCTGTGTGTCTGCTTAAAATACCTTATGTTGAATGTTTAGCTTACCAGTTAATGAGGTAGAACAGACTGATGAAATACAAGGAGTGGTGAAAGTGTGCGTGAATGCTGACATGTTTGACAGATGCATTGTTTAAGCTTAGATGTATTAAATGCTCAAAAAGCTTTGCCAAGGGGATCAAGTCAGGCTGTGACTGCAGGGTATGTAGATCCACCTAGGCTAGCTCTGAGCTGAGAGTCGTGTAATCGTAGCAGCAATGACACTCGGCGTCAACCCTTACAGAGAAATGGGACCGATACTTGGATATTTAACCTTTGCTGGGTTTAGTGCTGCCATCTCCATGCTCTTGTTTGCTCAGGCAGTGACTAGTTTGAGTAAATGTACACAGACTGTAGAGTAAATAGACCCTTCATAAACCCAAGAAGTCATTGAGCTTTTTTCCTGCAGTCTTTTTAAAATTGATCCTCTTGTAAAGAGCAGTTATAAAAATGAAAAATCATGAAAGCAAGGGGAATAAGATACAAGCACTGGGAGAGCAGGGAAAATGCTGATGACTGACTGTGATGAGATTGGTAACTCAGTTCTCTCTGTTTTGTGTCACTGTAGATGAATTCAAAGTGTCTGTGTTCACCAGACTGTAGCTTGCCGTTGACTTTTGAAATACTCCGGTAGGCATTCAAGCTTACCAACACTGTGTTTCTGAGAAGGTTGACTGATGGTAGCAGCAGGACGCAGGCAAAATGTTTTCTATAGGTTACCATCTATTGTGGTGTCTGGTTGACTTTTCCAACACTGACTCATCCACTGCTGCCCTATTTAAGTTATCCGTCAATTGATGAGGCAGAGCGTGGTTGATTATCTTGAAAAATTGCTAATAGAGTTTTCCTGAAATTTTTTTGAGGGATTGTTCTCCTCACCTGCCAAAACATCAATAGCAGAAAGGGAGTAACAACTAATGGTGGCAAAACCTCTCATGCATCAAGTTGAAACTTCCGTGGAGAAAATTAAACATGTGCACAAAACAGAGAGGTCTGATGGCAATGCTAGTTAGACGGTGAAGGAAAGAACCAGCTACTATGATAAGGGATGGAGGAAAAGCCAAGCTATAATAATGGAGGCAGGGGACTGTCCTTGGGAGGAAACAGTGCTTTTAGCAAATGAAAGATAAATTGCTGGGAAAAAAGTTCAAGCCCACTTCTGCCAATGTGGGCATACGTGGTTAACTGCATTCCTGTGATACTTGATGTGAATGAACACTGTTCCATTGCAGTCCAATTTAAATAATGTTGAACTAAGCATAAGTTTAAAACTAGACTTAAGTTACTTGGGGCCAGAATGACTAAATGTGTAGAAGAGGTGAGGAACATTACTCATCACATATTAAAATCACAGAATCAAAACTGGGTTTTGTGTCTGAGAAAGAAGACCAGGGAGGCAATAACAAAGCAAGGAAGTAGTTAACCTGTTGAGTGCCATGAGAAGGGAGAAAAAGTGGGAAGTGGAAAAAATGGGAAAAGAGATGCTGGCTTTTTTCCTTGTAATTCTGCAAGAAGGTGTTTGCTGTATAAACATACTTTGTGGAAGACTTCAGTAAAAATGGTTACACATCAAAGATACAGGACAATATGTTGTCTTACTAACAAGTACTAAGTGATGTTTCTGGTAATCTGCGTTTGACCTGAACGTGGAAATACCCTCGTGTTCGTGCACCTGCTGTCCACTTCTGCATCGATTTAAACCAGCAGCACCAGATGTAGCTTTGGTGCTGATCTTGAAGAACGCTTCACAGTGACTAGCAGCTACCCCAGCTGGTGGAAGCAGGAACATCTTTAAAGATGATGCAGCTGTGAAATGCAAGCAACTCATGTAAAATGCTGTCAAGATGGTCATGTAAACGGCTGTGCAAGTTTTTACAATATCGTGTCAAACATTACACAGTTGTTATTGTGTATGGCATTCAACTGTGCAGTATTAATTAAGCCATTTAAAGGACCCTCGTTTTCTCTTCCCTTTGTTTTTGCTCTCTTCTTGGTTGTATTGTAGAAGAGAATATTCCCATTTATTCAAACACCTACATTTCTTTACATTTTAACTGTTTTAATTTGGTGGTGGCTGTTCTTTTTTTCTGAGATCCTTAATGTAGCGTGTCGTACAGTGTTTAACATGAAAGGAACATAAAGAGTAGGAGTGGGCACTACTGAGACTGCAATTTATAGTGGAAAGGTGTCTTTCAGTCATTCAACTTCAATGAAAAGTAATGTTACTTTCAAACTTTAATAGTGTATTGCAAACTCCCACTTGATGTTAATATCTTTATAATGTAGTTAGATGTTTGTAACATGTAGGGCTCAGCTGAATATTTTTGATCCTGCAATTATTGATTTACTGCAATAAATAAAAAGATACTGTAACAGATATGATGCAGCAAGGCTCATTTCTGCATCAGAAGTGATATCTCCATTTGTCAGCAATGCCAAATTTCTTATGTATATAGCACTAAATTTGTACTGGATTGTTTGCTTGTGAATGTTTAGTCAATAGAGAACAAATTGTGAGTGTCAAATAACTTTCAACTGGACAATAAACTAGAAATTGTTGGATGAGTGCAACTGTGTCTCTGAAAGCCGCCTTGACCAAAATGGGGACTGGCCTGAAAGTTACTTCTGCAGAACTACTTACTGGTGGTAATATTGGCGAGTAACGGCATGGCTTCTGTGGCGCAGCTGCAGGTTAGAATCTCTGCTTTGCTTTCCTTTTTTTCTTTTTTTTTTTTTCTTTTTTTTTCTGTAGCTTAGTTATCATCAGTGAAGTACTCTGGAAAGGAGAGGTGTGACAATGCAGAGGCATTTGTTGCCACTTGGAAAACAAAGGTGGCAAGTGAGAAATCTGGTGTAATTCTCTGTCCTCAAATTAAACTAGAAAAGTATATGCTGACCAGTAAGCTTTAGCCATTTGTCCAGGGACATAAAACGCTTGATGCTTCCAAATGCAAGTTTGGGAAAAGCAAATAGTTCTTTTCTTCCTTTTTTTTTTCCCTTTGGTTTGGTCTGCCACTGCTGAATATCTGTGTATAAGGGGAAATTTTGTTCCTTGAATATAAAGCAACCTCCATTTAGTAAGTCAGGAATTATTTCTGTTCAACGTGCCTATTAAAAGAATCATAATCTAGTCCTTTGCTTCTGGGTGCCTGTTACCGAACAATCGTATTGGAGTATATTTTAAGAGTGTGGGGGTTTCAGGGGTTGTTTGTTTTGGTTTGTTTTTTTTATATCCTGTTCAAAGAAAATAAATAAAAGCTTTTTGCAGTCTAAATACATGTGGCAGACTCTAAGATTAAAAATTTATATAGTAACATAATTGTGGCTCTAATATGATGTCATGATATATGAAAATTGGTAGTCTTAGGAAATAAGCATGAAGAAAAATGGGCAGCCATATATATTTTTATTTTTCCATACTTCGGTCTTGAGGAATCATGACAGTAAAAGAGAGCGATAGAAAATGACAGAAGTGATTTTTTAATTTTTTTTTTGTCTTCAAAATGTTCATTGTATGTGTAGGGTTTTTTCTGATCTGTTTTTTAGATTTCAGCTATGTAGGACTGAACTCTTGATGTCATGTTTGACACTTTAAATATCAAGTAGAAAGCTTTGTGGCATTAATTTTATAAATAGACCTAGGACTCAAAAAATAGTCTTATTGATAATCAGCTTTGTCTGTCTTAGTTCTGGAACGGTCACTACATGTTTGTGTAACTGGAAACTTTGTCATACATAAAATTTAATCCTTTTGGGAGCTGATCTGTGGAACAGCATTTAAGTAGCTAGTCAATAAGAAATGTGTGTCTGTTCCTGTGTTTTCCTTGAATTGAAATTTTGCTGTGTAGTGGGTTAAGAGGAAGTTGTATCTTTTTGGCTGGAGTTTCTTTGTGCACTCCAGTGGTTTCATGGTTCTCCTGTAAATTAATGACTCCCCTGTGAAATGAGTTCTGCTGCCCTTTAGAGTTCTACCTGGGTACACCGCGTAATAGCACACACTTCACTATAGTGGCGGTGCTGACTGGGGAGATGGTGATCCCTGCGTCTGACCTGACGTGTCGCTGCAAAACCCATGTTGTTCATTAGAAAGAAAGCTAGTAATTTAATTGGCATGTCTGACTGTGTCATCAGTAGTCTATTTGCCCCAATACTCTGGGGGGAAAAAAAAGCTCTATTTACGGCTAATAAATTGTTGGCCAAAGGGCCTTCTTGTTTGCTTGTTTGTTTTTCAGTTTGGCATATAAAGTTTAATTTCAATTCTTCTCAATGCTATTTCAGGAGTTAAGAAATTGGGACTTTAGGGGTTTTGTTTGTTTGTTTCTTGATGAGTTAGGGCCCTAATTAGGGAATTGGATCTTCCACACTACTGCTCTTGTGAAATACAGCATGTCCTGTGCCTGCTCTGATGGCGTGTGTGACACAAGATCTGGTTTCAGTCGGGCGTAGCTCTGGAGAGCTGCCCATCCATCGGGCTTTGACAGCATACTTCATCGGTGTCAATGAACATCGATAGCGGCATTTCTGTGCATGGAAATGGGAGCACAGGGACAGGGACTCTGGCAAGTTAATAAATACTGTCATTGCAAAATCTGTGTTTTGGTTTGGGGATTTTTATTTTTTTTTTTTTGTCAGTTTTAAGTTGATAGCTTATGATTGACACTGTCCCACACGATATCCTGGTCTCTAAATTGAAGAGACATGGATTCGATAAATGGACCACTCGGTGGATAAAGAACTGGCTGGATGGTCGCACTCAAAGGGTTGCGGTCAACAGCTCGGTGTCCAAGTGGAAAGCAGTGACGAGTGGCGTTCCTCAGGGGTCGGTACTGGGACCCGTACTGTTCAACATCTTTGTTAGCGACATGGACAGTGGGGTAGAGTGCACCCTCAGCAAGTTTGCTGATGGTACCAAGCTGTTTGGCGAGGCAGACACGCTGGAGGGGAGGGATGCCATCCAGAGGGACCTGGACAGGCTGGAGAGGTGGGCCCAAGCCAACCTCATGCAGTTCAACAAGGCCAAGTGCAAGGTCCTACATCTGGGTCGGGGCAATCCCAAGCACAAATACAGGCTCGGCGGAGAATGGCTGGAGAGCAGCCCTGTGGAGAAGGACCTGGGGGTGATGATTGATGAGAAGCTCGACATGAGCAAGCAGTGTGCGATCGCAGCCCAGAAGGCCAACCGTATAGTGGGCTGCATCAAAAGAAGTGTGGCCAGCAGGTCAAGGGAGGTGATTCTGCCCCTCTACTCTGCTCTCGTGAGACCCCACCTGGAGTACTGCATCCAGCTGTGGAGTCCCCAACATAAGAAGGACATGGACCTGCTGGAGCGCGTCCAGAGGAGAGCCACGAGGATGATCAGAGGGCTGGAGCACCTCTCCTATGAGGAGAGGCTGAGAGAGTTGGGGCTGTTCAGCCTGGAGAAGAGAAGGCTCCGGGGAGATCTTATTGTGGCCTTCCAGTACCTAAAGGGCCTACAGGAGAGCTGGGGAAGGACTTTTTACACGGGCATGTAGTGATAGGACGAGGGGGAACGGCTTTAAGCTGGAAGAGGGCAGGTTTAGATTAAACATTAGGAAGAAGTTTTTCACTTTAAGGGTGGTGAGGCACTGGAACAGGTTGCCCAGAGAGGTTGTTGAAGCCCCATCCCTGGAGGTGTTCAAGGCCAGGCTGGACGTGGCCTTGGGCAACCTGGTCTAGTGAGAGGTATCCCTGCCTGTGGCAGGGGGGTTGGAACTCGATGATCTTCAAGGTCCCTTCCAACCTAAACCATTCTATGATTCTATGATGGTAAATATGGTTTTCTTTTTCAGCTCTGTTACAGACCTGGGGTGAGTTGGACCTAAATTCAGAGCAAGAGTCAGCTATAAATGACAAAGGCCTAATTGAAAATCTATGCATGAGTCCATATCCTGCCATTGACTTCAGTGCGCTGCCAGGTGGACTTTAGCCCACAGTTACCTACGTCTGGCAATTCGGATTGGGGTTCACACTTTGGTTTTGGAAAGTGGAGGGTCTTACATGGCCATCGTACAAATCATACCCCAGAGAGGAAAGTAATTTTGGTGAAGACTTAATCATTCAGACTTAGTAGAAAGAAGGTAGTTGTCATACTGCCATAGAAAACAAACCTTCCTTTGCTTTTACTTTTTATGCGCATGTGTTTCAGGGGGTTGATGTATTACACAGCTTATTGTCCTCAAGTTCACGTGCCTTGTGCCACTGCGATGTGGATAGTGGGAGCAGGGGCAAACTCCTCTCCTGTGTGAGGCATGGCAAGGTCTGTCCTGGGCCACCCACGTGGGACTGGTGGTAAAAACACTTCAAACTTAATATCTGAATGAAAAGAGTGATGTTAATACACAGTTGCAGTGATGCATGACCTGCAGTTGAGATCTTAAACTGTTTTTTTGAATGCCTACAGCTGGGCCTGACAGCGGCCAGAGTTCCGCTGTGGTGCGGGGAGATTATTTATTTATTACTTTTTTTATATATATATATATAACTGCCAGACTGTAGAGAAGGGGAATACTGTAAACATAAGTATTTAAAATTTAAATTACATTTCCCGCTTGGTGACTCTGCTGTCCCTCTCCTCGTTTGGGCGGGAGGATTTAAAAAGGATGAATCCGTTGTTCCCCCAGCTTAAAGCTCTGTCCTCTCTTCCTTTCACGCTCAGCAGAAGCAACTCTCTCTCACCTTCGGAAGAAACACAAGTCGGTAGCTTTGCACAGCAGCTTTCTGATGGGAGCAGTAGCACAGCTGCTGTTGTCTCTGCAAAAACAAGCTGGAAAGGGATATGAGCAAACAAGGAGTGCTTGAGTCTTCTTTTGGGGGCAGGGGGAGGCTTGATGATGTCCGCAGTTGATTTGTTAACTTTCAGAATTAGTAATTGTAGAATTAAACAATTTCTTGTATGGTCTTCCAAACAGTGTTTGGAAGGTGAGCGATGTCCAGACTCTTCCTGGGTTTGTGTTGAGTGTGTGCATGTGGCGTCAGGCCTCCCGCGTGGAAACTGAGCCGTGGGGCTCAGCGACCTGCCCCTAACCACTTAGGTTTAAGAGCCTCTAATAATTTCTTTGCAAGAGCTGAAACTGTGGGATCAACCCCACCTCCTCAGAGCCAAGCGTGGCTTTTCGCTCCTCGGAGGTGTGGAGCCGGCGTTGTGGGGGCTCTG
The DNA here is from genome assembly GCA_017639485.1 of Pluvialis apricaria. Classification (NCBI taxonomy): domain Eukaryota; kingdom Metazoa; phylum Chordata; class Aves; order Charadriiformes; family Charadriidae; genus Pluvialis; species Pluvialis apricaria. Next base: position 8,897,322 of record CM030024.1, read on the forward strand.
GCCGGCCCCACAGGCGAGCCGCGCTGCCCGGGCTGTGGGAACCAGCTCTGCTGGCAGCATCACCCTCTCGGAAGCCAACGCGGAGTGGAAGCGTAGGCAAACCCTCTCTCTTTGGAAGACTTCAGCAAGAGATCAAAGGCAGCTCTTTAGCCTTGGGAAGCATTTTTGCTACCTGGGCCTGGCTCCATGTGTGCTACTTCTTTCCTGGTTTTGATCCAGCCACTTTCCAAATTCATTTGAAGGTTTGCTCTCAGTGTGTCGTCTTTGCTACAGGTTTCTGTCATTTTCTGGAGAGTACCCTTGTGCAGTTGGCTTTGCACAATCCAGGTAGGGGTTGCTGGCCAGAAAAGCTGATGTGTCGATATTTAAGATGATAAAAACCAAAATGAGGATTTCAGTGAAAAAGCAACATTAAAATTTCTTCAGTTCTGTATCTACAGATACCTTTTATCTGACACAGAGTTGAGCAGATTAAGCGCTGTATTTCATAACATCATAAGCCCTCATAACCCGCAATCAGTAAAACATACCTGTGCTTTTAAAAGGTCCTTTTGTTCCTGTCTGCTTACTCTAACTCATCTGGTACTAAAAATAAATTTAACTCGCTCCCTCTCAATGGCATTGACCCTCCAGTGTTTTACCACTGTCAGCTCTAGAACTGATTCCGCCTGTTTGCAAGTGTAAGTGTTTGATGCTGCTGAAGTTGTGTAGCCTTTGTACTGTGTTTTCACTACTTGCTTTTGGTGGGAAGCGTGTTGGGCACGATACGTAAACGCGTCTGTTGGATCAATATTTTATGTATCTAGTCTGTGGTATATAGAGGCTATAATTGAAAAGAAGTGATTCAGAGTTGGAACATGTCCATAAAATGCTTTTGCAGAACAGATAGAGAATTGTGTAGAGGAACATCATTTGCCCAGTGCATTGGAGCATGGAGATGGATTTTGTTCTAGCTCGTGTGTTTTTTGTTTCTCTTTTGTGTTTGAAGTCTGAGGTGTGCAATATGAAACTGCCTGGTGCCTAAACCAAACCCATACTACTTGAGGTGCAAAGAAGTTAATATTGCACACGAAGATCAATATTACAGGTTGGTGGTTGTGTGGGATCTTTATAGCATCATCCAATGGTATTGTATATTTATTTCAATAACAACAGCATCATTACAATCTCTAGGTGCTTTGTGGAGGTACTGTTCCCTCTTTTGTTGTGCCACCAGATCAACTGCTAATGTGGTAAATACTGGAAAACAGTAAGATGTACGTGTGCTTTTGATGATTTTTACCTGCTGGAAACAGGGGGAGTCTGATCTTATGATCAGTTATTCCTCCATAGATTGTGGTCATCTTCTGGCAAACTTCTGCAAGTATAGTCTAGTTCACCTTTTGCTGAATGTGCAGAACTGAAGACAGGAAAGATAATGGCATCTAATTTTTAGCTTACGGGTTTTTCTGTGCTTTGTTCTTCCATAGTTGTTAGCTGAGCAGCTGTCACTTTCTTTTCTTTGCAGCCTTTGAGAACTTGGTGCTTTGCTGAGCCTTCACGCACTGTACCTGTGCCTCGTGACTAAAGTCACAGTGTTTTGGAAAGAAGTACCAATAGAAATAATTCTGGCACTGGTTTTTTTTCCCATTTCTTCCTTCATTGCGTGTAGAAAATTGTGGTTTTCTTTGGAAGATTGATTGTTTTCTACAGAACCCCCTGCCACGTGCACCTCTAGTGCTGTGAAGATGTCTAATTACAATTTGGTGCTACAATCTAAGAAAACTTATCTTCCTTTGTTGCTTGAAGGACTCTGACTAGTGGTCCTGATGTATCATGGGGCAGCAACTGAGCTAATGAGTAAAGATATTTTAAAAAGAATAAGCCCCAAACCTCAAACTTGCAGAATGGAATACCTTAACTGTTAGTGATGTACCTTTTCTTCTGTTTTACTTTTAGTTGCTCTTCTACAACGGGTGGCAGAATTGGAAAAGGTCAATGCAGAATTTCTGCGCACAAAGCAGCAGCTTGAGCAAGAATTTAATCAAAAGAGAGCAAAATTCAAGGAGCTATACTTGGCTAAGGAAGGTAAGTTCTCAGTTCTCTGAATTATTCTAAAGTTTATCAAACTTCATCTTCAAATAATCCCTGTATGAAGAATAACCTTTGTAATGCCACCTACTACTCCCCGTTTGCACATGCTCACCACATGTTGCTTGCCATATTTTTTGGAGGGTTCAGGGGGGGATGGAGGGGGGTAAGGATAGTTAGGATTTAAGGGGGTTTTCTACTGGGATAATTGACTGTATATCCAGCATGGTTGATGTGATAAGGCATTGTTGTTGTGTCTGATTTGCCAAAAATGCAAAAGTGACAGTAGTCTTTTAAACAGATATAATAAGAACATAAGAGACAAGCAGAGAGTAAAATTCAGTAGGTGGCTATTTAGCTTCCTAGAATGAATTTTTAGAATTAAATTTAAAGACTTGCCTGCATGGATAGCAGTCAGCAGAACAACTTGATGTACACGCAGAAACACCACTGCTGAATTTTAATATTAACTTTCTGAAGTCATGGTGTACTCGTTCTCTCTGAACAGCAGTTGATCTGGTAAGTGGAAAGACATAGTCTGGATGGTGTGCTGTTTGTACTTTGTGGCTGACTTTCTTATGTAGTATTAATTTGTCTTAAATTTCTATCTGAGGGAGAATGTAAGCAGACAAACATTATAAAAGTTTCAGTATCAGCCAAGGGCATCTATTTCAATAACACTCTTTATAGGAAAATTTGAACCATATGAGCTCAAATATCCGATGAAGAATTGGAGAGTAGAGATAGCTGCTGTTCTGAGAGCCAAATTGATTTATTTCTAATCCTGATGATTTTCCTGTCCTTAACATATGAAAGCAAAGCCAAAAAATAATGCATTAAGACTGCAGCTGGTTGTATAAGCTTATGAGAGCAGAAATACAACAGGCATAACGAAGATCAGATCATACAGAAGGCCTATTTCTTTGTGTTTCTAGCAGCTGGATGAAAGGAAATTTAAGATACAAGACACTGCTGGCGAGATCAGCAATAATTCTCATCTCTTTTTCAGAACAGAACAGTCAAAAAATAGAAAATAAAAATAAATTGTGACGAGTGGGGTTGGGAAAAAAAAAAATCCAACTTTCACGTGCACTGAAGTGGAAGGATACCAGAGGCGAATATACAAGCAATTACTTTTTTTTTTTTTCCCCCCTCCCTGTTCTCCAAGAACCTCTCCTAAATGTACAGTGGGATTGTGGCAGCCCATCCTTGATACCGTCATTTGAGAACTAAGTAATATAAATGCTACAAGGTCTTGGTTGTTTTTTTTTTTTTAACATGAGGACTAATGCCCTTTTGAGTACCTTATTAGTGCTGGGTTTCACATTCTGTATCAAGGGGTAAGGTGCTTGGCACCAGAATTGATTAAGCGTATCAGTACTGAGGGAAATAAATGGAGATAGTTTGCTGTTTGTTGTACGCTGGCCAGATATTTCTGCTAAAAGTGATTGCCATTGAAATAGACTATTTGGGCATAAAACTGTATTTTGTGTTCGTGCTTTTGGAATGAATTGTATAATACCTATCTTCCAGAGCTTTTTGCTTCAGATTAACTGAAAACTCAGGAGGATAATATGAAATTAGTTTAATTTCTGTTTATAGTTGCAACAATTAGAGAAGTAGTGGATGTTCCGTTGCATATATCCCTTTTCTTAGTAGAAGCTTAGTTTTAGCAAAGCCGTGGTAAAGAACAAATTAGGCTGCATAGTTTTCTTATGTGGGCTCCAGGTAGCGGTCACAGTGTGTTTCTGTTCAAGAAATAAGTGTTCTATCCAAATTCAGGACCAAGTTTGTGCCAAAAATGGGGAAATAACTGTCTTCCTGTCTGTTGTTCTTATCTTTTTCCAGATTCATTAGCAGAATGAGTCAAATAATAATGGACTAATTAAAAGCACAGTTCACTTTCATCTGCTGTATTGATTCATAGGTTATATCTAGAGTGTCCGCTTTATGGCTGCATCCATGAGAGAGTACTTTTTTTAATAAAAGGCAAGGGCAAGCAAAGTCAGTAAGACTAAAGACGCCTGGTAACGTTTGTTCGCTTGTTATGGGCAGATGCTTTAATATCAGTGCTTCCTTCACTCCCTTGTTAGAGCACTGTTCTTTGCCATAGCAACTATGGATACTCTTCAAATTGAATTTATTAATCAAGCTAAATGTAAATAATACTTCTTTTCAGAGGACCTGAAAAGACAAAATGCAGTGCTGCAAGCAGCCCAAGATGATCTGGGACAATTGCGGACCCAGCTGATGGAAGCTCATGCCGAGATGGAGAACATCAAAGCTATAGCTACAGTATCTGAGAATACAAAGCAGGAAGCTATCGATGAGGTGAAGAGACAGTGGCAAGAAGAAGTAGCTTCACTACAAGCTATTATGAAAGGTAACAACCAGGCAAGCTGCTGCCTCTAAGATCAGACACCTCTTTAGTATGTGTTCAGTGATTTGTGCCTGCTCTTGCACAGAATATGGATAGCTGCTTTTCATGGCTTGGCAAAACTGGGCTACAGAAGTGACAGATGAAGTGTAGTTCCTAAGTTTGTGAAAAGGAGCTTGATGGTTCTTTTCTGTTAACATGAAGATAGAATTTGGAAGCAATCATGGCAATGGGAACTCCCACGTATATGCAGAGCATTTTTGAGGGACTAAGAATGTGATACTTTATACTTATCTTCGCGGAAGGATGATGTGTGTAATTTGACAAGTCTGAAAACGGCTTTAGACTGACAGCATGAGACTCTCTTCTCCTTCTGTGTGAACATAGTTCTGCTGTCAGACAGTTAAGTGTCCTTCCAGTACTATGACATGGAGTTTTCCCCAGGCTAGTGACTGAACACACTGCTCTGTATCCGTCATGGGTCATTTTTTCTCGATAGTTCTGAGCTATTCTTTGTTATGTTTGCACATTGCACAGCTGTTGATATTTCTGAGACAAACTATGTTCAAGGAACAAAATGCAGGATGTAAACTGGGGACACGCTGTTGCCATAACTGGCTGTTTTCTTAAAGGTTCACAAACAGGATCACGGTACCCTGAGCCTACAGCTTCTTGGCTGTAGGCAGTTTTTCCATTACCTGATTATGCATTTCCCCTGGAGAACACAAATCTTTATGTATATTGAGTACACAAATTTCTGTTTGTTTGTGATCTACATAGATACATGAACTTAGATCATGACTCAGTTGTGCCAGCTGCTGTGTGTATGTAAACAAAGACAGCTCCTTACCTGAAGGGGTAATATTAATAATAGGGAAATGACAGCTATGTGAGAAATTCTAGTTCTTTTGCATTTTGGAGTAAATACGTAGGGTTTTGGTAGTTTGTTTGGATGATGTTCTTGGAGGTGCAAAACGTGCTGCTAAGTAAGATGTCAGATATGTACATTGTTCTGAAATTAGGAGTGACACAGTTTTGGAAGCTTGTTTGTTTGTTTTCTAGTGATGGTACAAATTGAGGTGCAGTTCCTTTGAATCTTTTGCTTGTATAGTTTGTTTGTTTGGCAAGGCTCAAAGGAAAGAGAGAGAAAGGGAGAGTTCACTGTTGTCCTAGTTTTAATCAATTATGATAAATTATTGACTGGTTGAAGATGGAGTTCCTAAAGCTCCGTTTTTTAACTTACGTTGAAAATAAGTTTTGAAAATACTGTTTTATAGAGACTGTTCGTGACTATGAGCTCCAGTATCATCACAGGTTAGAGCAAGAGCGAGCTCAGTGGAATCAATATCGAGAAAATGTGGAACGGGAAATAGCAGAGTTAAGACGGCGACTGTCTGAAGGTCAAGAGGAAGAAAACCTAGAAAATGAAATGAAAAAGGTACGTTGAAATCTAGCTCTTCGATTTCTGTTTCAAGATACACTTATGTTGTGCATGACTTCATTTCTACACCCTGCTGCAAATCCTCAGAAATACACATAGCCTCGTTCTGCCAACTTCCAGCTCTTCGTTCATGAAAGTCATTGTGACCTAATCCTGCGTTTGAGTCTATAAAGGTGGTGTATCTGTGTGGATTCAGTAAGAGGATTGCACCTGAGAAGACGGTAAAGTTTGGCCTTCGGCTTGTAAAAGCAGGAGGCCTTGTGAAGTCTCTTATCATAATGTCAAATGAACTCAAGTAAAGCCCCTTTTAGATTTTTCTGGATTGACTGCAGATTTATAAAATTTCCTTTATGCTTCTGTACCTCTGGTGCTTTTGTCAGATTTTATACACTTCTTTTGAGGTTTTTAATGGGCAATATATCCAAAAAGTCTTTTGTCTTTCTTTAAGGTAAGCCATGTTTGTGCAACACAGTACTACTGGCTTCCTAGGAAATGCAGAACCTTGCTATCATAAAACAACAGGCTCTAGATGATGAAAGATAGTTGCTGTGGAATTTGGAAGGATTTTGTTGTTGTTGTTCAAAGGTCTGTGACTTGGAGTTTGTAGAAGTAGATTGAGGTTCCTTGGGTTGAGTTTGGATTTTTTTGTTGTTGTTTTTGAGTTTGAACATTTGGTGTATTTCTCTTTCAGGCAGGCAGGAAGTTGAACCTGTCATAATAGATCAATGTTTTGGAATGTTTGTTTATCATATTATAAAAACTTGCATTTTAAGTGAATTTGTCTTCTCAGCAGGTTCACAGTAGTTTTCAAGGTATTCTAAGACAATTTTAACGTGATAAGTGATCCTATAATTAATAAAGGAGTAGACTAACATCTGATAATCTGCCACATCATGGAATTTCTTTTTTTCTGCATGTTGTCAGCAGAAGAAACGCACTATTGAACATCACAAACATTCCCCATAATAAGTATTTTACCTATTTTTACTATGTATCAGTACTAGTGTTGCAAATGGAATACTTTTTCTGAGACTTATAAAGAGGGTGGCAGAGCACTGGCACAGCTGCCCAGGGAGGGTGTGGAATCTCTTTCTCTGGAGACACTCAAAACCTGCCTGGGCGCAATCCTGTGCAGCTGCTGTAGGTGGCCCTGCTCTGGCAGGTGGGTTGAACTAGGTGGTCTCCGAAGGTCCCTTCCTACCCCTGCCAGTCTGGGATTCTGTGAAAGAGACTCTTGAATATTGCTAGTTGTAATTGCATAATTGCTGTTTGATACTCAGTGAGACTGCTTTTTGTATAGTCCTGATTTATAAAAGTGGAAGTCAGAATAAAGCCTATTTGCCAATGTTCTGACTACAGAATTACTGCCACTGGAATTTTTAAGACATCAGCTGTTTTTAAGAGAAGGTTTTAGCCCTATTAAGAGAAAGAAGACTTCCTTTGAAGCTAGAAGGAAGGTTCAAAATGGGATCAGTGTGGCGAGTCTTGTAGAAACAACCCAGAAGATGCAGAATTCATAGTGTAAAAGTTCTGGCAGTGCATTACCAACAAACTGCCAGTAAGAGTTTTCAGAGAACAATCTCTCTTGACTGAGTCTTTCCACTAACGAAAATCTCAGCGCTTTTTGTTTTTCTTTTTAAATCTGGATGTACTGATCATGTAACAGTTGGAGTTGCAAGTTGCTCAGAGCAGCTCACCTAAACTTCGTGGCTTTACTATGTGCCAGTTAGCATTTAAGTTTAGTATAGCAGATAAATAACATTTTCAACTATACTCTTTTTAAAATGAAATCAATATCCCTTGTAATACTAAAGGAAAAGGTGATCGATTTATTAATCTGTGATTAATATGAGCTTGGGAAGCTTTATAGGCCTGTACAGCAGAGGAACATGTACTCCCTGTAATATGAGGGGGAAGGGTAAATCTGGTCTTCAGAGTGCAGGCTTGAAATAATTGTTTAAACTGCTTTGCATGGGCTTTTTAATCTTTGTCATTAAACCTGTGAGGTTTTTCCTCAAGGAGACTAAGAATTAGATCAAAATTAGAAGGAGGACATTAATTTCACCCAAAACCAAGTCCCAAGCCCACAAAAAGCTCTGTTTGGCTAGCAAAATAATGAATAGTCATACATCAGCAGTCAGTACAGAAGGAGGAATTTTCCTGGTCATTTCAGATGTGCTCTTTGAAGACTTGTGATCAATTCCTCCTGCAAAAGGGTATTTCCAGCCAGCAATGTTGTGTTCAACCTCCATGTTTATATGCTGCATTGTAAGGTGGGATTTATTTTATTTTTAGGCATAAATTTGGAAAGAGTTTTTTAAAAAATACCTTCATCTTTTAGCTAGTTCTAAGGAATCTCCAAAAATCTCAAAGGATTTAAAATTAAAAAAAAAAAAAAAAGTACTTTGTGCTCTCTGGGTTGTAAGTAGGTGCTGCACCGGCATATAATGCATCATGTTTCTTAAAACTAGCAGAAAAGCCTACTGTTGTCTGGCATTCTCAATGAGAGGAGAGGTGAGAAGAATGGACAGAGCAGAGACAAGATTACAAGCCATATGTTTCAGTCCAGGACACTAACCTTCTTGGCTGGGTAACATCTCAGTTCAGTTGTGTTCAATTTGACTATGAAATCCATTTTAAACAACAAAGAAAATCCATGAAATTTAATACTGCATCCACGTAATTGCTAGTGATTATACTTGTTGTCTGTATACTTTTTCCTCTGAAAGAGATGAAGGGTAGATAACAAATGTTGCTCCAGATTCTGTAAACATCTGAATTTAGAGTTTATTTGGTTGTGCGTAGTTTTGGTATGCGTGCTCTCAGACTCCCAGTGTACCTGTTACTTATCCTGGTTTGGGAACGCTTAGAGCGGGTAGGTAATGTCTTGATAAGCGTACTGTTTTGGGCTGTATTTACTAGATTGTGGCTACGTTGCGGGGGATATCCAAGTCTAGCCTGTAAACCTGGCGCTTGGCGTTCTTGAGCATCCTCTTGTCAGGAAGAGTGTGTCTGGTGGAACACGTGTGTTTGTCTGGAAGCAGCTGTTTTGCTTATCCATGTAAATATGTTTTGAGTTGCAAATTACCAAATCTCTGTGAAAAACTCATGTGTTCTGCAATGTTTATCATAAAGCGATGATTTCTAAGAAATCTGTGCTGAAAACTGTGTGTGTGTTCTGTAAATCTCCCTTCTCAGCTCAAAAAAGATACATACCTTGTTCTGATGCTAAGCGTGCTCACCTAGTGAGTCAGCTTTCAGAAAACATTGGTGAGTTATAAAAATCTCTCTGTTTTCCTGTGCTTTGTAATACTAGATAGGTTTGTGAATGCTAAAAGCAGTCTTGCCATAGTGGCCTATGCTTCCCTGCAAGTTCTCTGCTCAGTAATGCCTGGGCTCCCTGTTGACAATGACTTGGTGAGGGTGAGTCTTGCATCTGACAAAATTTGGCTAGTCCTTTTTATTCAGACCTCATTTTCCATTCAAGAAATGATCTGGTTTTCTGTTGGAGCTGTGATGAATATAAAGACTTTTCTCAGCACAGTTGTGCCAAACTCTGAGTAGCTGAAATCTGCAGAACAGGTACTTTGCTGATAGAGAGAGTAAGAAAGGACAAAAACCCCCTGTTAGAAGTGTGCTTCTTGGTTGGAAGAGGGGAAATTGGAAGGGGAGGGAGGGTAGTCTGATTTCTGTGACAGAGTTGGCCATAAAATCTGATAAACAGTAAGCTGCTTTCGTTGGTAATGATAAAGAACAGTGGAATAGATGTAGATGAACTTTAAATGGTTTACTCCTACTTTAAAGAGAGATTCTCAAATTGTGTCTGTGTTTTCCGCTGGTCTTGTTTTTAAGGAACCAATTCAGGTACAGTACGTGCCTGAGATTTCTCCAGCCAGGTTTTTCTTCTTCTGAAAATGTTGGTTGGAGGAAGAGTAAAGGGACGTTCCGGATTGCTGTAGCTAGCTGTCAGGCTAACAACGCGGTGTTGTGCGTGTTGACTGGGGTGCGTTCTCAGCATGTTCTCTCCGGAGTCCTCTTCACGCTGTGGTCTGCAGATCCCTTGCAGCGTGTTCTTCAGGCGCGGTGCTGGGGGGAGCAGGCTTTGGGGCCGGAGTGGCCGGGGTGCTTTGGTTTAGATTTAGGTGATGAATAAACAAGCTGATAATATGTAAAACCGTGGTCTTTGACAGACAAGTTAGTTTGACAAAAAGTTAGAAGAAAATAAACATTTTCATGATCATACCTCTGGAAGAGTCTGAGTAATGTCATTTAACACAGAAAACATGATGCTGTGGCACCTCTTGCCACATGTGACGCTGTCTTAATGTAACATTTTTCGACCAGATAGATATTCTTATTTTTTTAAAAGTTTGGGAACTTTAACCTCAATTTGCATCTATTGGTTGTCTTTACCTTCAAAAGAAGACCCAGCGACCAGCGCTCATCTAAGCTATGCCGAGTGTTTAGCTCAGTATCACACTCACCTTTAATGGATCCTTCCCTGTCAACCTCCCCCTCATCTTTTTTTTTTTTTTTTTTAAATGAAACATTTGCAATACGTTGCAACCATAGTGCCAAACTTCAGCTCTATTTACCAAGCAGTAAAAACTAGAGTCATTTTTCTGTCCTGTGGAATTTGATACAGTTTTCTCTTCCCAGTTGGTTGCTGTTAAACGGTCTGCTTTTGCTTTCGGGGAACTTTCCGACTATTTCTCTGAACAGGCTGGCTCCAACGTGGATGCATTTATTGCGCTATACTCAGTGTTGAACCCTGTGAAATCAGACTGGCGATGAAATGTTCCTGCCGTTATCATGAATAATTAGGAAAAAGCTTATTCAACAGTCCTAAAAACGTTGGGCTATTGTTAGTCCATATGAGCTGGCTACAGGTAGCATTAAATGAATAGAGCTGATACAATAAATGAAATATAAAGCAATCTTTGAAGTTGAACTCCTGCGCCCATCTGTTTGAAAAATGTGACTGATGAGTTGCTGGCTGCGAGTGACGGGATATGTATGTATGTGTGACACCGTCACATGGCCCTGGTATTGAATTCGCTGCCTCATGTGATGTCCCTCGCTTTCCTCACAGATTTTATTTGTACTCTTTGGACAAGCAAACTAGCAGTGACAAAATGTAGCAGAACGGAATGAAACATAAAGAAATTTGTTTTGTCTATTGAGTTTTCTTTAAACCTTTTTAGAGCCAAAGGCCTGGTAGCATTTGGATAATTGACAGGTATTGCAATATTATTTTATTTTGTCTATTAATTTTAAGTTTATAAAACTTCAATGGTTAAAAACATTGTCTGTTTTTCTTCCTGAAAGTCTTGCTCAGGATACAGTTGTCAGTAAGCTTCCCAGAAACTGAAAGTCAAATGAGTACCCTCCAAGACCTGCGTTCTGGTCTCGATTTAAAACAAGACAGGAATGTTACCGTTTAGTGGCTGTCTTTGCTGATCAGGTTAGGAAAAGTGTCATCTTTTAGAACTTCAGCTTTGGGACACAGTTGTCTGCTTTCCCTCCTCTGCTGAATTCCTCCAGTAGAAGACAGAGCAACTGAGCTTTCTGACCCTTCATACGTAAAACCAACCCAGATTAGGTTGCTTAAATTCTTTGTGGCTGGAAGAATTTTACTGCGGTGAATGTTTGACTGTTCTGCTTGCTGTTGTGGAGTCTATGGGAGCCGTTACTTTCTCTTGGAAAGTTTTTTAGTGCGTCCGTGAAGGAAATCCAGAGCATTTAAGAAATGGGGATATCGGGGCTGCCCTTTGACGTGTGCAATTCTAAATTTGAACACTGAACGCTATTTCTCATTTTAATTCTCACTATTTTCACCAGGCTCTTTCTCTTTTTTCCCCTCGTATCAGTCTCCTCATTCTGTTGTCCTGCTTTGATCTTTTCAGAACTACTTTTTCAAAAAAATCACAGGGTTTTTGATAAATTGGCTGTATATAGTTTTGAAACATCTAGTAGAGTAATGCCAAAAACTGATGCTACATCAGTAGTAATTTAAACTTGAAAAATGGTCTTCCAAAACAGAATAAAGCTATGCTATGCATTGCCTTACAGATCCTTTTTCTTGTACCTTTATGATTAAGCAAGTGAATGGTCAATAATTCACCATGCAGTTCTTGTGTTACACTTTTTTATATGTGCTATGTGGCAGCAAGTTGCAGGACAGTTAGGCCTTTAATAACAGAAAAGCGTATGTATTTTGAAATACCTGCTCCATAAATTTTCTCCCAAGTATCGAGATTGATAGATTTACTAACATTCTCTTTAAAAGCAGATACTCATGGCCTAATCCACACATGGGTTTAAAATTTAGCTGCCTTCTGTGAATGGAATAATATCAGCCTGTTGTCATAGAGATGACTGCTGAACTAAGTAAATAGCAGTAAGACGAATATTCAAAGTGGAAGTTTAGTCAGCTGTTTCTTTTGGCATAGAGATTTTCTCCAAATGTCTCCAATACTGGAAACTGTTGTGGTGAAAACTATGATAATGTGTTATTCATAATTTATTGCATTAACTACAGGCTCAGGAAGATGCCGAGAAGCTACGTTCGGTTGTGATGCCTATGGAGAAGGAGATAGCAGCGCTAAAGGAGAAATTGGCAGGAGCTGAAGAAAAAATAAAAGAGTTAGAAGCATCAAAGGTGAGGTGGAATTGTAACTGTATCCTAATTTATATCTTGCATCATACTACTTTGGTGCAGGTAAGTAAAGTCAAATTTTGTATGAGAGAAAAAGGTGTATTGTGAAACTCTTCAAGCACAATATATCTTTTCTCATATAGCTCAAATGACTTATTTAGCATATATATGTTTTCCTGTCTTTCTGTTTTGAGGGTTGGGTTGTGTGTGTGTGTGTGTGTGTGTGATCTGTGCTTAGCTTAAATTGCATGGCTGCAGCTCTATTAGAAATGAGAAAGAAAAACGTGTAGAAAAATAGCTGCTTTACACTACTGCAACAGACTGGCCTTTAGATTAATGTCATGCTTGCAGCCACAGAAAGATTTGCATTTGGCGGAAATCTTTTAATCTACTTCCATCCAGTATCTGCTATATTTCATTTTCTACTCCTGTGCATAAAACTGAGGCAATATCACCAGAATTTTTATATCTTAAATTTTAAGTAAACCTCAGATTCACAGAAAGGGATACTGGCCATTGCTGCCAAGAAATCAATGTAAGCGATTTACCCAGCATTCCTGTATTCTGCAGAGTTGTCAGAACCCCTACTGAACTTTCTCACCAGCTGCGAAGGGTAAATAATGCCTATATCGCTGTATGATAGTTGCGTTTAATGTACTGTTTTATACAGAAATGAAGATGTCTTCTGTAACAAATCCTTTATCTTGCAAGTCAAATAGGCTGAAATGGCAAAATAACTTACCGTTTGGATGTTTCTAAGACATAAAATAAATACCTTGTCCTCTGGATGACTTGCATTTTCATTTAAAATAGATACTCATCACTTGCTGGTGTGCTTTTTCTTTTTTAATTTTTCCTTTTCGTCCAACTTGGAAGTCTGTCTGAGATTTGGGAGAACAGTGTAATTCAATCTTAACAATTTTACTTGATAGAGAGCCCATGCTTGAGTGTTTTCCTTCTTCATAGTTTCTTTGTAAATTGCTTTATGGGTCAAATTTTTGAGATTGTAATGATCCTATGAATAGTAGTTCTCTGTGTAGTTCTGTATTTTCTCTTGCTGCAAATAATACTTCCTTTTCATTGCCAGGCTGAATTTGGGAAACTTGAGGAAATGTGAACCTTCTCTTGCTTGCTTGCTCTCAAAACACCTTTTTTTTTTTTGCTTTTTTTTTTTTTTGCTTTTTTTTTCTTCTTCTTTTCTTAGAACTTTTCTGCTGAATTTGGTTATAAAAATCATAGGTCATTCTTGTCTCCCTCTTTCCTTACAGGCAAGGCCGAGTAAAATTGATAGTGTTTCAGGACTAGGAGTTGTGTTGGTTTCTCTGTCAGTCCTCTAAAATCTGAGCACATTGTTCTATGGGATGAGTGAAACACAAGCACACATCTCTTGAAAAAAGAGAATAATCACTTTATCCATGTTTCTAATTTATTGAGGAGTTGTTTTTAAAGAATTCTAGCTTTAGTTGGTGGTTCTTAACAAAGAAAATAATGTAGGCCCTTAATTCTTACCTGTGATCGATTCCCATTCATTCTTCCTTCTGTCTGAAGTTGCTGATAGTCCTATTTCAAGTCACCTTTTTAGCCTAATGGGAAAGAACTGCTATTTATTTTAGCAAGGAGATATTTAAGCACAAACTTAGGAAGTTTTAAAGTACTTTATTCTACAGCACTGTAAATATGCAAGGTATTATTTACATGATTTATATTACTAGACTGGTATGAGGACTGACACGTGCAGAATGAGCGATACATTTGGCTTTTGTGTTGGTCATGCTGAAATCTGTTGGATCTGCTCAAGTCATGTAATTTTGTTTTTCAGTGTCAAGTATTGAGCTGAATTAGTGAAACAATGCATGCCTTTTGTTTTGGTGGGGTGTTTTTTTGTTTTTTTCCCCCCTGTTCTGTCTTTTCCAAGGGTTATTCTCTGGGAGTCAGATTTCTCCATCTCAATGGCTAAAAGACTTGCAGACAGAAGACTTGATATTCTAGGGCAGGAGAAGCTGTCCCCACTACCAATGGGAAGTTAAAGCTGAAGGGCTATCTTGAACTCTGAGTTGGTGTCTGTGGCTCATGTACTGTCCTGAGGAAGATGAAGAACAGCTCTGTGGAGCCAGTCAGGAATTGTCTGAAAGCCTTTGTTTCCTTTAAAATAAAAACTTGTGATTCCAAGCTCAGTAAATCATAAAACTGAACAGGGCCATAAAGAAATCTTTCAGCCTGTTCCCTGCTCTGAGATGAGGTAGGGTAGGATGGCTCTACAGAGGGATCTGGACAGGCTATATCGATGGGCAAACGCCAATGGTGTGAGGTTCAACAAGGCCAAGTGCCGGGTCCTGCACTTGGGCCACAACAGCCTACAGGCTTGGGGGGAGGAGTGCGTGGAAAGCTGCCCAGCAGAGAAGGACCTGAGGGTGTTGGTCAACAGCTGACTGAATATGAGCCAGCAGTGTGCCCAGGTGGCCAAGAAGGCCAACAGCATCCTGGCTTGTATCGGGAATAGTGTGGCCAGCAGGACTAGGGAAGAGATTAACACTACTCGGCACTGGTGAGGCCCCACCTTGAGCACTGTGTTCAGTTTTGGGCCCCTCACTACAAGAAAGACGCTGAGGTGTTGGAGAGTGTCCAGAGAAGGACAATGGAGCTGATGAGGGGTCTGGAGCACAAGTCTTGTGAGGAGCGGCTGAGGGAACTGGGGTTGTTGAGCCTGGAGAAAAGGAGGCTGAGGGGAGACCTTATTGCTCTCCACAGCTGCCTGAAAGGAGGGTGTAGCCAGGTGCGTGCTGGTCTCGTCCTATCACTTGTTCCTTGGGAGAAAAGAGGAGACAGCCTCAAGTTGTACCCGGGGATGTTTAGATTGGATATTAGGAAAAATTTCTTCACTGAAAGGGTTATCAAACAGGCTGCCCAGGGAAGTGGTGGAATTGCCATCCCTGGAGGTATTTAAAAGATGTGTAGACGTGGTGCTGAGGGACATAGTTTAGTGGTGGTTTTGGCAGTGTTAGGTTAATGGTTGGACTCGATGATCTTAAAGGTCCTTTCCAATCTACATGATTCTATGAGATCCATTTGTACATGCATCGTGTTTGACAGATGTTTATGTAACCCCATCTTAAAAAGTTCTCACCGGAGACTCCGCAATCTCTGTAGGGCGTTTGTTCGAGTTCTTTGTTAGCTTTGCTATTTAAAAAAACAAAAACAAAAACAAAAATCCTAATATACTTTTTCAGTCTTTCTTACTGTAATTGCTTTTCATCCCATCCTCCGTGGACAGATCTTCCTTTCTTTTTGCAGCAGCCTTTCATGGGTTTGAATGTTTTTCTTGTCTGTCCCCAAGTTTTCTCTCTTCTTAGGCTTACCATCCCTGGGTTAGTCCAAGCTTGCACCATAGTCCTGTTTTCTGACTACTATTATTAATCTATTTTGAACTGTCTCCTCATCCTCTTTGGAGTAGGAAACCCAAATCCAAACACAGAACTTAGTTGTTGGCTTATCAATGCTAATTAAGGGATTGCTTCAGTGTTTGCTGTTCTTGGCCCCTTTACCACCTCTGTGCTCAGTGCTACTGCTGTTGCGATCAAACTGTGGGAACTCTATATTGGTATATTTGACTTAGCAGGATTTTAATGAGTAATTTATTCAGAAATAAATACAAATACTACTTGCACACTTGTATTTGAGTATTTGTGTTTTCTAGAAATAAACTTGTCTTCAACACCTGTATGTTACCCAAACGGGCGACGCTATAACTTCTAAGAAAGAGGAAATGCCTGAGAGTGTTCCTCTACTGAGACAGTGGATTTCCCTCTTTATATTCAGGTTAAAGAGCTGAACCATTATTTGGAAGCCGAGAAGTCATGTAGGACAGACTTAGAGATGTACGTGGCTGTTCTCAACACACAAAAATCAGTCCTGCAAGAAGATGCAGAGAAGTTGCGGAAAGAACTGCATGAAGGTACCTATCTAATAATAATCCTATTGACTCTCTTACACTAAGGATGCAAAAACCGACACAGTTGTTACTCCTTTTCTGATTCCTTATTTGAATTGGATTTAAAGAAATTGATGGGGGGGAGCAGTACTCTTAAATGTGAGAGCCCTTGAAATGCTTACAGAAGAGGTGAGTGTGGAGTTCTTTTATGACAGAGAAAAACAACAGAGCCATTCATTCTCTCGATGGATGCTATTGAAATTGTGATCAGCTCTTATAGTATTGCAAGCTTCCTTCTTACTAAAGTGATTTTACTGGTGTCTTTTATTTGTGTACAATTATGAGGATTATTTCCGTAATGTATTGATACGTCTCCCTGAGGTATGTCAATTCGGAATGCCTGGTGGTGGAATGGATGTGTAAATGTACAAGCATGCCAGTACAGCGCAGAATCACTGTTGAGGAATGAAAAATGGAACCTTCTGAAATAAACAGGGAGGTAGTAGAGTCTCTTGAAACCAGCAATAAAAAAAATAAGCTATGAGAATTCATGAATGAATTAAGGTGTTAGTTTTCTAGTTGGGAGATCTTAAACTGTCAGTAATACATCCCTAATCACAAGCTAAGTTTGTGAATTTAGAAAATGTCTTACTTCATCCTAAATAATTGTTGAACAAAGCCTGACTGTTCTTGATTAGAATAGTAATTACTTTTATTCATGAAAATGCTTCTGTTTGGAAAAGAGGTCAAAAAAATTCTGATTCAGAACTACTCTTTCTATTTTTGAATAGTCTGCCATCTCTTAGAACAAGAGCGACAACAGCACAACCAGTTGAAACACACATGGCAAAAAGCCAATGACCAGTTCTTGGAGTCTCAGCGTCTGCTGATGAGGGACATGCAACGTATGGAAATTGTTCTGACCTCTGAGCAGCTCCGACAAGTTGAAGAACTGAAAAAAAAGGATCAGGTTACTTGCTGCTTTCCTCTTTTTCTCTCTCTCTTTTTTTTTTAATGTGGTATAACAGGTATGGAAATTGCATGTTGGAGACAAGTTAGTTAGGTGTGTTAGTATTTAAAAAAATGATAGTTGACTGAATAACAGAAATTCTCCGTCTGAATGACAGCCAACATTTATAACAGAAACTCTCCATTTGTGTGAATATTTTAATACTAATGTATATAGTAACATTAAAAGTAATGTTGCCAATATTGTTAAGTGAAGAGGTAATAATATCCAGAAGGTAACCTTGGAGGAATAAACAGTCATCTGTGACGCAAAACGTCTGGGTTAAGGATGTTAGGATAGCATGTTTCACTTCTTAGGTTTTTCCAATACAGTACCTAGCTCAGGCATAAATGAAGAGCTTCACTTTAAATTAGCTTATACAAGTGATTGTGTACATGCTTTATGACTTAGTGTTCTATGATGTCTGTCTTTTGATTCTTTTCCCATAAGTTATATTCCATTGTTTAGAGTGATCAAGGCACTTCTTATTTTCACAGTTTTGTTTTAGTGTTCCAGCTTGTATAATGGCTGTTGATGGGGCCATTAGTGATGCAAGTGTGCTATCAGGTTCTATACAATAGCCAGTGATTTTTAAACAGAAGGATCCTTAAGTGATAAATACTGGGTTTTTAAGAAAAATAATCTTTTCCAGTGCCTTCTTTGTTTATCATGAAAGCTAATGTCATGACCATTATGGCAAAATTGAATCACGCTTATATGTGTTCTCTGCACTGATTTCTAGGAAGAAGATGATCAGCAAAGGCTTAGCAAGAGAAAGGAGCCGAAGCAAAAAGATTCAGACGATGAAACAAAAGCTTCGTGTTCTCTAGCCCATGAGGAAACCCTTACCCAGCTCTCTAATGAAGAGGTAAAACAATTGGATAATTCAAAGCAACTTTGAACTCATGCATTCCTCAGGGTGTTGATTATAAATACAAATGCAAACATAGTGTCTTTTATTGTCTGTAGCTTATAATTCTTACTAAGCAATTAAAAATCTTTGGAGTTGCACTTGAATAGATAAATTCTAATAAAGATTGGAAGACAATACTTCACAATCCTCTGAGAGGTGCTGTTAAAAACTATAGTTTACCTTTTGCATTCTGGACGTTAACTGCTGTTAAATACTCTTGGGATCTATAACCACATTCTAATACACCTAAATGTTGAGAATGAGACCAATTATACCTGAACATTCAGCAAGCATATTGTAGCTTCTTTGCTAATGGACTTGTTGAATTCTGGACTAAACTGCCGCTGGTGCGGCAAGTCTGAGATCAGTGATTGTGAACTTAGGCAGTTGCTTCACATGTGCAAAATGGTATGATGTGTGTGTCGCTATGTAGTAAGCGACATCCAACTGTGCAAGTAGAGGTTTTTGGCCACATCTCTTCAGCAACCAAAAATAAGTTAGCTAAGCCAGTAGCTGGGGCTCAGCACCAAGTTTCTGCGGAAGCTGCTTGAGCTATATTAGTAGACTCATTGTAACAGCCAGAAAAAATGACGTTGCTGAATGTCATTAGTTAGCAAGCTTTTTGGGTGTTGTAGATAGTCATACACTGGGACAAGTTGAAATTGTATCTGAAATTAGCCTACGCTTTTCACTTGTAAAGAAGCAAGTCTAATGAGCACACAGATTGGAACTTGGAAACAGTATCAAAATGGGGAATTACTTATCCTTTCTGCTGCATTTTGCTTGTTTATCTAATCATCTGACAGGTTCCATTTCAGTTTTGTAAGTCAAAACAGGGACAAATTAATAAAAACAATCCAATTTTTGTGCTATAGAAGCTTATGTAAGCTTCGAGAGACTTGGGAATTTGTAGTGTCGACTGTATTTTGCCTGTTTTATCCTGTGGGGGTGGGGGGGAGTATATACTTCTAGAGTCTGCCCTTTATTCTTATCAATGATGGGTAACAGTTCAGAATACAGAAAGATTTTCAGAATCTAAACATCTAAATGTAGCTTAGAAAAAGTGTTATCCTTACTGTAGGATAAAGGGTAGAACAAGATGTATTTCAAATACTGTGTTGTATACTAACACTTCTGTATCCAGATATGCAAATGAGACCTATTTATGGTGAACAAAAGTTTTTTGTCTTCCGATATTTTCTTTAATCTCAGTTCCCGGAATACTCTTTAGTCCCTTAGTCACAACATTTATTTGATTCTAGGAATGATACATAATGGAAAATTTTACATTTTAACTGAGAGTATAGTTTCCAGAGTGGTTTTGGTTTTGCTTATAGATTTGTTTTTTGTTGCTTTTCATGACCTTTTTTAGCTGTACAAAATGTGTTTTAGAAGTGGTGATGTATCTTATTATCAGTCACATCTCATAACTTGTCATAATTTGACTTCTGAGCTCTTCTCTGTTGAGAAGTTTGCAATACAAACAAATGATGTATTAACTGTATCACCAAACAGTTGTTGTCTGAAGATGCAGTTTTATGTAAGGCTGTATTCTCTTGACTTTTTGTTATGAACTTAAGCATATATATACATATTAAAATAAATATAAATGTGCCTAAAAATGCTTAAAACAAGGCATTTACAACAGTCATAAAACCAGTAATATGTAGTATATTGTTATAGGTTATAAACACCTATATGGAAGTCCCAGCTGCCTGCTAGTCTCTGCTGGACCTATTTCAGAAATTATTATTTTTCTCAAGAGGCTTGTTTTCAGTGATACTTTCCTTACATGTCTAATGGCGAAGCAGAAGTGCATAATATATTGGAAGGTATTTTGAAAGCAGTCATATGCTTTTTAAATAAAGCATTACTGCTCTCTTTTCAGTGCTACAGATAAATAAAAATAGATCAAGAGGCTTAATGTGCCTTATGTCACAGGACAGTTACTGTGGCTTTCGGTATTGGCATTCCCCAGGATGTTTTTCTGTTTAAGCCCAGCCTTTCCCTTTTCATTTTATTTTATGTACAAACAATATTTTAAGAAAATATTTGTTTCTCTGACGGTATTTTGTCAGACACTTAAAGCAGAAGAAATAGAAGACGAATATTCATTTCTCAGTATAGAGTTAGATTTCATGTATATCATTCTTCATTTATTTTTATGTTAATATAAAGTTTTTTGGTTTATGAAAGACTTCTGAATTTACTTGTGGAAGTGGAGTATTTGCCTTCTGTTGTGTAGATTATAGTTCTAGAAATGATATTGCAAGTGTATCCCTTTAGTGGAAGGAGCACCTTGTTTCAAATATTGCAAGATGTAAGGTAACTATCTTTGCTTGTCTGGCAGGAAGACAGAGTCTTAAAAAAGCGCTCTGTTAACAGAAGACTCATTTTTCACTTGTTTGCTTGTTTTGTTTTTTAATTCTAGCTGCTGTATTTCAGTTCTCTATCCTTTTCTTCGCTATCTTAAGCTTAGTGATCAGATGTCCTTGCAAAAGCCAATTTAAACTTGCCTTTACCATATCTGATAATTAGTGTCCAGCATTCCTTTTGTTTCCTTGCTTCTAGAATGGAGTATATAACTTTTTCTTCCTTGTTTTTCAATTCCAGGAGCATGTAAATAGCACCCATGGCTCAGTCCATTCGTTGGATGCAGACTTGCTTCTTTCTTCTGGTGAATCTTTCAATAAATCAGATACTGATATGTTTAAAGATGGACTACGGAGAGCACAGTCAACAGACAGTCTGGGAACATCTGGATCTTTACAGTCCAAAGCTTTAGGATACAACAACAAAGCAAAATCTGCTGGGAACCTGGACGAGTCAGATTTTGGACCACTTGTTGGAGCAGATTCAGTGTCTGAGAACTTTGATACAGCTTCCCTTGGGTCTCTGCAAATGCCAAGTGGGTTCATGTTAACCAAAGATCAGGAAAAAGCGATCAAAGCAATGACACCAGAGCAAGAAGAGACTGCTTCGCTTCTTTCCAGTGTTACACAAGGGGTAGAAAGTGCTTATGTATCTCCTAGCGGTTACCGCTTGGTTAGCGAGACAGAGTGGAACCTACTGCAGAAGGAGGTGAGTACCCACTGCGTGTCTCTGCTGTGACCACTGCCTGTGTGACAGGCTGCTGCCACATTGTGGGCTGTCTGCTAGGTGACAGCTCTTCCTAATTTGCTTTACACAGAGTCAGATGCAGAAAGAAATAGGTAGCATTATCTGCAGCTATTCATTTTTCTCTCTTGGAATACTTCTGTAGGTAAAGCACATCTGATGTAAACCGTGTTGGCTGACTGTTCGTGGGAGAGTCAGCTTTACTAAATACAGGCTATTTTTGCTTTTAAGGGAGGGTCTGGCAGAGGTAGCTGTTGATCTCGTAAATATGTGAGGGGGTGAAAAAAGATGGAAGAACTCAAAAGGAGAAAATGGGAAGCTAAGGAAAGAATGTTATAGTGCAACTGGGGGTGACTGGGAAAGTGCAAAGATTAACAAAAAGAGCAGAGCTAACAGTGCTGTTTTGTACGCCAAGGAGTTTTACTGAGGATTGTGCATGGAGTGCAATTTAGAAATGAGCAGCCAAGATATGCATAACATACAAAGCTACCACAAAGGAAGCTTCAGAAAATTGCTGGGGACTTGCATCATCAGAAACCAATTTCTGAGAGCGACAAGCAGCAGATTAGACTTAACACTTGCCAGTTTCAGTATGGGTGACCAAGGAAATTGTTGCTTCTGGGTGTTCTGCCTGTCAGTTTTTCAGCAGCTTTATATGATGCCAGTTCAAAGCTTGCATTTGGTTTATTGCTGAAAAGAGGAGTATTGTGGGGGTCCTGTGGTTACTCTTTCAGAAGAAAAGAGGCCAAGGAGCAACACTTTAGAGGGAAGAAAGGGGGGAGGATAACAATCCATAATGGGTGAAAAGGAAGACAAGATGGGGGTAAAAAAAGGAATGTAAGAATGAAGTGAAAGAGGAGAGGCCAGGCAAAGGACAGGTGAAATGAAGAACTAGTGATATTTTCTTTCCTGAACTTGTTGGAATGCAACTTATCTGCAAATCATTAATTAGGAGGTCTCTCCAAACCTATTGTAAAGTTGCTATTTTTCGTGTTGCTACTGATTTGTAATATCTGGAGAAATTACCATGTCATGATCTCAGAGCTGAGTTAAAGCCTCTACTCTTGAGTATTTCCTTGCTCTGTTGACATTTGGATGACATTTTACTCCAACCCTTCCTTAGAATTCAGAAAAGAACTGCACTGCTTCCCACATGTTTCTGGAGGCAGGAGTAAAGGCGGGGTGTATGAATGCCACTCTGTGTGGGTGGGACATGGAGCAGTGAATACAAATTTTCAGCTCAAACCTGACTTGTAGCTTTGACAAAACTTCCATTTGTCCCCTGTGCCAAAACCATCACAGTTTCAAAATGGCAGCTGGTTTACTCTTTGTTTCCCTGCTGCGTACCTCAACACTTCCCCCCCCCCCCCCCCCCGTTTGGTTTCTCTTTTTCTTTATTCTTTTTTTTTTTTAATCTGTCTATCTTCTACTTTATTCTTTCCCAGTTATTCTTTTAGCTGATTATTCAGTTTCTGATTCTGAGCAATACTGGAGGAAGGTATTAAAAAGATAAAGCTTGGTGACTGTTACAGAATAAAGTTAGTATGTGCCATTGAAAACTATTCAAAGCTCAGTTACCAGAGGAAAAAGATTTAAGGAAGTCCTGACCTGCTGAACTGACTTGCTTTTTAATTGGCTTATGTTGATTTAAAAAAAAAAACACCAACAAAAAAACCAAACACCAAAAAAAAAACCCCAAAAACCCCCAAAACACACACCAAAAAAAAAAAACCCAAAACAAAAACCCAAACACCATAGTATTGTGTCTATAATTTGATTTGTAATACAAAATAATTGCATGAAAAAATGCTATGGTCTGTTGAAAGCTGTTCTCTGAGATGTCTGTTTCTATACAGGTAATTAAGTGATATATTTCAAAAGGACACACTGAATGACATGATGAACTCTTGCATGTCATGGTTTATTGCTTTTGTGCCTAATAGTAGGATTGGTGCCAGGAAAAGCTGTTATCCTGCAGCATTATCCTTTACTTTTACAGCAACTTAATCTTGCCATTGCATGATTCTGTTGCTGTCTTTTATCCGTAATACTGTGTGATCACACAACACACCTGAGAGTGTGTAGCACTCCTGCATTCCTTGAAGAATTTTATGGCCTTTATGGCAGGTGATAACTCTGTGTTCTCCAGGTGCAGAATGCAGGGAACAAGCTGGGTAGACGCTGTGATATGTGCTCGAATTATGAGAAGCAGTTGCAAGGTATCCAGATTCAGGAGGCTGAGACAAGAGACCAGGTGGGATTTCTCTTCAAGCTTTAGCAAGAATTCTGCAGTTGTTCATACTACTAAGGTTGCAACAGTGAACCATCTGCTGTTTTATTCATTGATTTTAATTGAACAATGTCAGCATACTTAAAATCTAGGTAACTTCTGACATTTTATTGACATAACCTGATTTGTGACTGTTATGTGGTCATGAGCACCATGTGTTCCTATTTGTTAAGGATTCACCCCAGAGAACCGCTTTATCCAGTGCTATAAGACCATGAAGTCTTATACACTGTTCTATAAAAAGTGTTGTGCTCATGCTGAAGTTGGTATCTTCCATAATTTATATTCTAAAATGCTTTTCATGCATTGAATTCTATTATCTTTGATACTGCAAGAATTGGTAATAGCAAAGGGAAAATTAGAGGACCTCCTCCTAGCAGCATAAAATGACCATAAAGTAGTGGGGGATGTTTGTTTCCTGCTGTATACTGAAGAACGGTTTTCAGATGGGTACAGAACGCATGAGTCACGTTCTGCTTTGAAATAAGTGATTGAAGTCATTGCGTGGCGATGGTCCAGTGCAGTTTGGCCCATGTTTCCTTAGAGGTGTTATCTGTGGTGCAGGGTGTTTCAGAAGAACAGCAAAGGAACTTCTGGGTAGCATAGGGTTTTGAAGGATTTGTTTTGTGGTTTGGGGGGCAATGGGGTGGGTTATGTTTGTGTTCAGGAAGTAAAGACTCCCCAGAAGAATGGAAAATGATATTATTTTGTTGTAACAACACAGGTGAAAAAGCTGCAGGTGATGCTGAGACAGGCTAACGACCAGCTGGAAAGGACAATGAAAGATAAACAGGAATTGGAGGAGTACATGAAACAAAGTGCTGAGGACTCCTCTAATCAGGTAGAAGCATTTTGTAATCCAGTTGGTAGGAATCACGAAACATTATTTAGAAGTATGTAATGAGAACTCTTGTCTTCTGTTAGATATGGATGGGCTACCTGCTGTAGTGGCAACAAAAATGAGAATTTCTAGGCTTAGTTAAGCTCCACCTGAGTCTGCCAGAGTTTCTAGATAAGTCTGACGTGTCTCTAATACTATGTTATTCAATTTTGGCCCTAAAGTTTCATCTCTAATCTTAAAATCCGTTACAGGGTGATAATTGGAATTTGAGTAGTGTTTGAGTTTTGAAGTGACCTGTGCATGAAATCACCCAAATGTGTAAAAAGTAGCCCCGTGTTCTTGGTCACTGTCCTTGTCAGTAGAAGAGTGGTACTCTTCATACCACTTGCTTTCATCAATACTTGACATCCACGGTGAAAACATACAGTCAATGAGTATCTGAGCAGGCAGTAACAGTAGTTGGTCCAAAATATGTGCAAGACTTATTGAAAACAATAGCCTACTGAAAAGATTTTTCAGTCTGAGATGTGTCTGTAACTCTCCTGGAACAACGGAGCTGAATAGGATGGGTGGCAGTCATAGCTTTTTTTTAAAAAAAAAAAAAGTCATCATCTTTGGCCTGTTAGAGATTATAATATCAGGTAAATGCTGTGTACAAGACATTGAATTTACTTCAGTTGAGCTAGAAGACTTTCTCTCTTCCATCCCATCCCACCCAGTATTATTTTCTTACTAAAGAAACAGTAGTTGTTAGGCAAAGTCTGTCTTAGATGACAGGAATGCGTTTATGCGTTCTTCATTTTGGCTGTACCAGGGTGCTTTTAATTAAGTAATGCTTAATCTAACTGTTAAGCATGTGGTGGTGTAGAATAACTTCATTGTAAAGAATTTTAAGATCTATGCTTTCAGAGAAAGGTACAAAAAAATTACCTTAAAGAAAATGCTGAAAACTTGTGTAGTAGCTCTGCAGTTTCCTTTCAGTGTCTCTGAACTGCCTTACACTAGAGTTTGATTAGAATTAACTGTTAATTTGTTGTTCAGAGTTTGGTAAATAGAATATAAATGTATTATTGGCATAGAAGCACAACATCTCTTCTTGCTGACTTGAGCTGCATTACTGTTTTACTGAGTAAGGAATTAAAAAAATAAACTTTAGTGGATTAGTTAGAAATTTCAAAGTATGTGTTAGTAATAACAACAGGCAAGAGATCTTCAGTGATTATTTTATTCAAAATCTGTTTCATGCTTTGTCTTTGTATGGGTTTTCTTTTTTTAAGATCTCTTTGCTAATGGCTAAATGTCAAAAGTCGGAGAATTTCCTCAGCGAATTGCAGCAGGCCTTTTCGCAAGCAAAAAGAAGTGTCCAGGAGCAAATGGTAAGACAGCTTAAGCCCGGAGATCACTTGAAGAGCAACTGTTTGTCGAACCTTTGGAGCTCAACACGTGTGCCAGAAGCTTTGTCTTGCTGCCCAGCCAAGCTTGGGTAGAGAGAGATGTGCATGTTGACATGTGAGAGTACTGACCAAACGAGCTGTGATAGCGAGTGCTGGACCTGTAACAGTTTGTAGGGGCAATCTGTCAGACTTTCTGTGTGTATGCATATTGATTAATATAGAGTGCACTAGTCAACTTTTTTCCCCTCTTATTCATTATGTACGTTCCATGCCCATTTAGTATCTTATTTCACCTCAGATCTGAAGACAGAATAGATTTTTGTCAGGACAATTTTTTAGGGTTCATCACAAGTACCATCACTAGTGAGTATTTCTTGAGTTTGAGATGAATGCTCAATGTTTTTACGGGTCAGACTTGAAATATCAGCCCTAAAACCCAGCAAGAGAGATGTGTGGGAACTCACTGTTTTTTTTTAAACTATTTTGAGCATCTTGTAGGAATTAAGCCGGAGAACAGGAGTAGAACCTCATTTTCTAGGGCAGAACAAAGTCTGACTTCCTTAGAGCAATTCATTCCCTTCTATATTAGAATCAAGTTTCTTCTTTTTTCCTCCCTTGCACAGCATTGCAGGGACTAAGAGCATTCGTTCTCTTGGATCCCAGTATTGCATTTCTCGTGTCTGGGATTGTCCGTAGGACATCAGGACACTGCTTGCAGAAATGTTTAGTTTGATGTTCTGCAGGAGAGCAGGCCTAATAGAGATGCGGGAAATTCAGAAAATGTATTGATCTGAATATGCTTTTCCTGCTGTCCACCTACAATATGAAGGGCGGCCTCTGGCAGAGTTCAGCTCCCTGTTTCCCTATACCGAAGCAATCATTCCTCTCAGAAAAGTTCGCTGGATTTTTTTTCTTTTGTAATGCAAGCAAAAACTGTGATTTCTTAATCCTTTTTCTTCACAAGGGTTCAGCTGTTTTGATGTTTTCCTCAAAAGACAGTGGGAGGCAGATGCCTACCACTCAAAGTTTCGGGATGAATGTTTAAGGCTTTTGAATAACCTGATCTTACAGCTGGGTTGTTAGGCGATTTTAGTAAACATTACTGCAGTTCCTGAAACCAAGTGTGATTTCCACCCCTGGTCCCCCCTCCATGAGCACAGCTAGCTAATGGGTAAATATGGAAGAAAACTGGGAGACTTAACAATGCTGTATTTATCACTTGCTTCCTCCTACCTGCCTGTACAGTTAAGATTGCTCTTGCCTTTATTTCTGGTGCATAGGCCATGCAAGAGAGAACTGATCGTGTTGATCCACACAAACATTTTGTTTCCCTTCTTTACAAAGAATATCAATTCACCAGAGCTTTGAAAGCAACGGTAGTAAATGGGGCATGAAAAGATCTGAGCATGACCCTGAGTGAGAATTTATGCTTTTCTTTACATTGGAGGCTGTCCTGACACAGTCAAGGGAGCAGGTTTCAGAAGAGTTGGTGAGACTGCAAAAAGATAATGAAAGTCTTCAAGGAAAACATAGCTTGCATGTGTCTTTACAGCAAGCCGAAGATTTCATTCTACCAGAAGCAGCAGAGGTAAAACATTTTTAAATCATAAACACAAATAATGCATGTGACTAGATCTCACTGGAAGAATCTTCTTCATCAAAAAGCTGACTCAAATAGCACAATGCACAATAATCTGGATTTTAACCCTGTAAGTCTGTGATGTACAAAATGAGCAGCCTGATCCATGCTTCGGGGTATGGATAGATAATAATAAAATGAGTTAATTGTGGCCTTACAACTGCTGTGTTGCCAGTAGAGTGTGGGCTTATCCCAGTTCAGCTAGTTTAAGCTGTATTTTGCAACTGGGCACACAAGTGTTCAATCGCTGTGGCTCCAATGTAGGTATTGGTTCAATAAATTAAGCTTAGTCAGTCACTTTAATTTCTGTGCAGGCATTAAGACCAGCAATAATCGTGAGCCTTGAATAATGATAAGCCTTGTCATCCTTTTCATGGCCACTCCCTTACACTCAAGCGCATCAAGCTTAAAAGATTGTGTGGGGGTGAAGGGCAGGGGGAGAGGGTCATAAGCCTGTGGAGATATGAATCTTTACACGCTCTTCGTTTATTATGGCCAAGCAAACTGTTCACGATTTGGTTCTAATACCTTGCTGGATGCAAGGTGTGGTATGGTGGGACAAACCTCAGGGTAGCGTAACTCTGTCTCTGGCTTGTATGCTGATAAATATAATACTGTGTGTATCTGAAGATCGCGATACAAATCTTTGCTAATCATTGATTCAGGAGCTCCGTGAGCTGATTTTAAAATATCGTGAAGACATAATTAGTGTGCGGACAGCAGCAGATCACCTTGAGGAGAAACTTAAGGCGGAGATTTTATTCTTAAAAGAACAGATTCAAGCTGAACAATATTTGAAAGAAAATATAGAAGAAACTCTACAGCTGGAAATAGAGAACTGCAAAGAGGAAATAGGTGAGCAGGGGTAAAACAGTCTCAAAATAGGAATATTAGAAATTAGTAAGATAAATGAAGACTTGATTTTATGGTAAGTAGGTTATCTGAATTTTAAATAACGTCCATTTGTGATAGCAGATACACCAAAGCCGTGCAGCTGAAAACAAAAGTACAATTACTTGTTTACCTTTGAGGTTCCTTTGATGTAGCACGTGCTTAATTCTCCTTTAAATATTAACAGAAGTAAATGGGGTGTGTCCAGTTTCCTGTGCTTTTCTTGCATTTAAGCTTTAATAATCTTGTTTTTCAGCTTCCATTTCTAGTTTGAAAGCTGAACTGGAAAGAATGAAGGTGGAAAAGGAACAGGTGAGGAGCCCTTTCACTATGGGATTTTTGTTTCAGTTTTTTTTAAACAAAGAGAACAGGGTATTTCTTTTCCTGCTAGTTCTATCAGTGACATTGTGTTGCTGTCTTTGACATCAGCCTCTTCATATTAGAGACAATGAACTTTTTTTCCCCATCTGCCTTTCAGGTGTCAGTAACCCTTCAGGTATATTTTTGTATGATGATTAGTATGCCCGGTATTGGGAGGGAGAGAGAGCTGAACTAAGGAGAGAATTCTGAAACGTGTAATATTATTGTTCCTTCATCTCAATGTGCTTGTGGGATGCTGGAGGTCTGGCTTATTTGCATAGATAACCACTCATTTCTGTAAGAAGAAACACCAGTCTATGCATTTGCACAAATTTTCTTACTGAAGGCACTGATGCTGTACTGGGCACTCTGCCGGTCGCAACTCTTGGGATCAACCAAGAATGCAGATGCACCTGTGTTGTAGCTGCTCCTGTGTAGCTTCTGTGACCGCTTCAAAGGGAAAACATGCGGTCATGCCCGGATCTTTGAAGGACAGAATAATTGTATTGGTGCCAGCGTAGGACTGGGACACCTTCATAGTTCTGTTCTTTAAAAGGTGTTTTGTCTGTTTATTAGTCTGTAACCTAAATACTGGGTCAACTAATTCCTAACTAACATTAGGCTACCTAATAATAACCTAAATGTCAGGTTTGGCCATTTCTCTCCAGCTCCAAAAAGAAATAGAGAGAAAGAGATGTTATTTAGGTGTTTTCTGTGTCCCTAGGAGAGATTATTTAGGTGTATTGCTGAGTCCTGGGAGAGAAACTTAGGCTACACTTCCCGTATGGAGAGACTGTGAGAAATTGAAATGTTAGGAATTCTAGTTAATACTTTTTTTATTATTATAATATAGTTGGAAAGTTCTTCACAGGAAAACCTGCAGCAGCTGGAGAGTCTGCAGGAAACAAAAAACACTCTAGAAGAACAGTTGAAGAAGGAGACAGCAGCAAAGGTAGCTATGGTGTCTGGGTATGAAGTATATATGCATCTTATGTGATGATCAAACCGAGGTCAGAAGATGAGAATGAAAAAGGAAGCTTTTGCATGCTGATAAGATTCTGGCAGTTTTCACTATTTCTAGTGTCCATTGGATGCGGTTTACATCCTCATCCCAATCACTCTGCACTTGGATTTGTAAAGCAGTGGATTTGAATTGCTGCTGACTTGGGTATCTCTTTTGGGTTGTCTTCCAAAATGAGGCTTCAGTAACATCTCTGCATATAGAAAGCTTCCTGACTAACCAAACCTTGGCTTAAATGCTTTGATAATTTTGAATAAATGTCATTTTGTTGTTGCTGTAGGAAGGAGCCCTACTTTGGCAGTCAGATGAATTAATTGTGATCTGATTTCTCTCTCTTTTGTTTTTTTTTTTCTCCCCCAAAGTCGTTTTTGACTAAAACTCAAGACAGCAGGACAGTTAAGTTTTCACCAGCAGATTACCGCCCTTCACCTATGGACATGTTCCATTAAAACTCAGAAATCTGCTTTTTTGTTTTTTTGAAACCCTTGGACACAGTGCTGTTAAAAGACATGGGGGATGGGGGGCGTGTTCATGCTTTAACGAATCTAATGAGGATGTTTGTCTGGTGGGTATTAGCTCCTGATTTTGCAGTTAGGAAAGCTGAGATGTAGAAAGAGTTATTGGTTTAATTTCTTGCCAGGACTCTGAGAATAATCATGCTTCTTTGCTCTAGTATCATGCTTTAATCAGTTTATACTAGCTTCTCCTTTTTTATTCAGTTTAAGCATAGCATAAAGAATCTCTTTCTCTTCAGGCAAACCTTGAACAGCTGGTATTTGAAGAGAAGAATAAAGCTCAGCGGTTGCAGACTGAATTAGATGTCAGTGAGCAAGTACAGAGAGATTTTGTAAAGCTTTCTCAGACACTTCAGGTAAGGAAAGTGCAGTCAATTTCTAAGGTGCTACTTTTGTTGCTTTACTTCTCCAGAGCTGTGTAAAGTAAGAAGTAGCAGTTGTAAATTTTCTTATGTTGGTATTTATAAACTATTTTTAAAGTTACTAGTATAATAAACTGATCGGGTATTCCTAGTATAATACTAGTATTAAAGCCTATTGGGGATTTTATTCTGATTACTTGATTCCAACCGATTCTCAGCAGCAAAGGTATGCAACTATTGTACTAATATACAATAATACTACTCTCTCTGTAGAGACCCATAAATGATGGCACCTTTAGACCCTAGCATTTCATTGTCCATCTCCTGATGTTTTTCTAGTATGTTACTTTTCATAGCAAATCATTAAGGTGCAAACATTTGAGGACAAAGTAAAGAACTTGTACTGTTTGAAGAACCATTTTATATATTCATAGCATGTTATATTTGCTGCTTTCTATTTATACTGCCTAAAAATCTTATCCTTCCTCTTGTCACTGTTGCTATCCTTGTATTTTCTTCAAAAAAGTAGAACCTGGGGTTGGTGATGGGATACCAAGAGATGGCTGAAGGATGAGGTTTTGACCAGGGTGTTCATCGAGGCTAATTCCAGTTTGTCAGGCTGGTCTCTCTTTCTTTTTGTTAACTGTAGAGAACGCAAAGGGACCTGCAGTTTTTGTGTTTGCAGGGTGACCAGCTGTCTTCTCAGGCAATCAGGTTTTACCTTCAGTGTCTGAGGTTTAAGAATTTGCACCCCTTCTCACATTCCAGCTTACTAGAAATCTTGCTCACAAAGGTGATACTGAATTTCAGCACTGTCTCCTTTGAGTTCTTGGCCAGGCTGCTTGGTGAAATTCAGCAGAATTAAAAATACAAATTTTTTGAGTCAAGTGTTCAGGTTTATTTGGAAAACTAAAACAGGAATATAGGAGGTTGTCCATCCAGCTAAACTCTGTTTAGTAAATAATAGGCAACTGTCCTCTTTTGTTCTGGCTGTTTCTGGAGGAGTAGGTAGGACAAAGGAAATCATTGAATTGTCCTGGTGAGTGAAGTTGCTTCTTGCTTGTCGTCATCCTCTATTTTTTTCCTTTCTTGCTTTTTTTTTTTTTAAGAAAAAAAAAAAAGGACTGTGTGCACTGGTTTATGCAGTTCTTACAGCAAAAACATATACCACTTGGTGTGTGGCACATTCTTCCAAAACTTACAGGTAGTTTAGTAGGCCTTCAGTACTGAGCTCAGTAACAGTGTTGTAGCTCTGTATTTTGTGTTTTCTTTCTGCCCCTAAGCAGTTCTTACATGTTATTTTCTCAGCAGTTAGTGCTTTCAGTTTAAATAGTGGTTTGTGTCATCTTCACTGTGAGTAACACAAGATCTGCCTACATAACACGAGAGAGATTACCATTGAATGAGGATTTTGGTTTCTTGATAGTCATGGAGGGTTATTTCCTTCCCTGACCTTGGCAGTGGAGTCTCTGGGCAAGTACTGCTTGTGTGGGGTGTCCACTGGCCAAATTAGGTATCAGCAACAGAGAGGAAGGGCTAAAAATCAATTAACCACTGGTTGGGAATTTACAACTGAAAGCCCAGATCCTAATATGAAGAATGTGAAAGTTTGAATTAAAAAAAAAAAAATTAAAAAAAGTGATCTGTTTGTATTCATTTCAACACAGTTCTGCTGGGCGCTTTTTCAGCGTATAAGAAATAATCTACCTTAAACTATCAGAAAAGCAAGTAACAGGGGTGAGCTTGGAAGTGGGACACTTCCTCCAAAAGCATGTTAGCTTTGATCTTGAGAGGCTTGAAGGCTTACGTTAGGCAGGTCTGTACTTTCTTTACGTTCTTTCTGTGAAAGTTCACATTGCTCTGCGCATCTCCTCCAGTTTGGCTGGCCAGTGTGGTGTCAGTTATTAAGCAAAACATACAGTGATGATGAAGGCTTACTTGAGCCCTGCTGAAAGTAGCTTTTTATTGTAAAACCAGATCTGCCTTATGTCTTCCTTCCCCCCATTCTTGGTTCTAAATTCAGCTTGTGCTCCTTCACGCCTTGTATTTTTCAGCCAATGGTAATGTGATGTCTCTTCCATGCTAGCGTGGCCTGTTGGCTCAGTTCTGGTTAGGGGTCTGTGGTCTTACATTGGCACGTTTTACTAGCTCAATTGCGTCTGTTGGTTTTCTGTAGGTGCAGCTGGAGCGGATCCGGCAGGCAGATTCCCTGGAGAGAATCCGTGCAATCCTGAATGACACAAAACTGACGGACATTAATCAGCTTCCTGAAACATGACACCCTGATGAGCGGGCTCCAAGGCTGCATTTGGGGTTTTTAACTCATCTTTATAGCAACATTAATTATTATTTAACTCTAACCGAAAGAGCAGAAGACAACAGAGGGGAGCAATGACTAAGTTTTGTTTCTAGAGGGGGAAAAAGGTTTCGTACTGGCCAGGAAGAGAGCACAAGGGTGACTTGCAGTGTAGGAAGGAGAACTTTCTAATGGAAACACTAATGAGTGCGGTGTTTCGTGTTCCACTGAGTGGGATCAGTCCTTACATTCTGAAAAACTTCCCCTCTTTCAGCCGACTTCATAACCTAATATAGAGTTTTGGAACATTTACCCCCTGTCTTTCCTTCTTTCCTTTCCCCCCACTACTGTGATCAAAGTAGCTGCTGGAAACCATATTGTCCCTCCAAAACATTGAAGAGCAAAGTGGTTGAAGTTTTTCTGTTTGAATAGTCAGTAACAGTATTCAGCTAGCAGAGAGAATGAGGTGTAGAGTATGCTGTATGAATATTTTATATTAAAATATGACTTTATTAGCAGGACACTGGATATTGATCTTATTTCGTAACTCAGTACTTTTTTTTTTTTACCATTGACTTTGTGTTGAAGAATCTGAATGCAGCTGAAATGTGGTGGACATGAGTGAGCTGTGTGTCTCCTGAACAGATAAATGCTAATCCAAAAAAATGAAAAATGTACCGAGAATTTAACTCCTTGAAATTTTTCCATTGAATTCTGATACTTAAAGAAAAGCACAAGAAATGCACTGTTTTGTAATCTCTTTTCACAAATGAAATTTAGAATATGGAACTACAACTTGTTCTTTCTCATCTCTAAGGCTGAGCAGTACCTGTAATCCCTTCTCTGTCTTGGAGAAAAAAAAAAAAAAGGAAGCTGGTATAAATCCTATGCGTTGTCTGAGCATTGGCATGGGGTTTATGCAGGTCTGCTTTGCTGCGGTGGATGACACCAGGCGTAAAGTTGCTAGCCCTCACTGGAGAGTGTCGAGGTAAGGTGCTGAATGAAGCAGTCGGCTCGACCCACCTCTTCCGGGTCGGTGTAACAGGATGTAAAACAGTGATTGCACTCTCAATCACAGAGCACAAATGCGCTGGAGCTGCATTATTCTGCTGGTTCAAGTTTGAAAGGTACAGTGCATCTCTTACTGTAAAGTATGGTATCGTGGTATTGCTCAGAGTTGACTCCTACCTACACATATTTCTATGACCATGCTTTTAAATTACGCTATGTAACATGACAGCAGAGGCAAGAAATTCTTGTGATCAATCAGGTGCTAGGTTTGGGTTTCTTGCTCTATACACGTATGGCGGTAACATGACCATTCCTCCTCCTTTTTCTCCTTTTGTTAGAGTTTCATGCACACAGTTGGATAGCAATGGTTTCATGTACGGTTGCAGGTGTTGATAATACTGGTGGTGCACATTGAGTTCTTGAACTGGCCTCTACTTACAACTCAATTAGAAGAAAGGAGGCTGAAGGAGCAGATCATTACTGTCCAAAATTTATAACTTACTGTCCTCCATTCCGTACTGTTTTTTCTTTGTATACTTAGCCATAGACCTGAAGGTGATGAAGAAAACCAGAAGTGACAGAAAATGCTCCAAACTGTAATGCACATGACTATATTTGAAGTGCTTAAATTTTTTTTAGCGGTGTGTATCCTGCTACTAACATAAAGTTAGAACTGGTGGTTTTGAAGAGGAATGCCTTAAAAACAGCCAAAAAGAAGCATACAAGCTCAATTCCTTGTCACTCATTGCAAGAATTAAAGCATTTTAGTCACCCTAGCAATTAACTGCTTTCATAATCCTGACACCCAAAAGCCATTTTTCCTATCTTAGTAGCGACTAGACTAATAGATGGCAGAGTTGTCATCATCTTAAGATGACACTTAATTTCACTTTTAAGTGAAATTGAAATGTGACTTAGGTTCTTTATTAATTGGCTACTACCAGATTTTGGGGTTTTTAACCTTTTTCACTGTTTGCTGAACTGTGAGGTGACAGCAGCTGCCTCCTGATGCGTAAATCCAATACCAGATGGTGTGCATTCAGTTTTCCAATGGTTAGGGCCTTATTCTGTTGAATAAAATTTGGAGAAAAAAGTAATACAGGCTGCAGAATTAAAAGCTTTTTCTGATGTTCCCTTCCTTCCCGAAACCTAACTCTTAACTGGTTACTGATACTTAACCTGTGCAGCAGCGTTTAAGGAAGCCTGTTGTTGTATGGCAAAACTACAAGTCCTGTACATCTCTTCAGCAAGCTGAACACTTGAGGAAATGCACCTGAAGACTGATGCAGAAAAAGAATTTCTGGTTGAGTTTCTGGACAGTCCTCCTAGTGCAGGAGAGCAAGGCGAGCGGCTGCTGATGGCCTTTCAGCATCCCTTTCTGGTCCACGTGTCAGTGCCCGTTCTCGGCAGCCCTACCTGCCTGTCTGCTCTGAACAGCCGTAGCTGCCCATTTTAGATGATTGTTTCAAGTAGCATAGGGCTGCTGTGGCTTTTTCCTCTTAGTGTATTTCTTACAAATTGTTGACATGGCTTTCTCCAGGTGTGGCATTGTCAGGTTGCAGGTGGCTGCAGGGTGTCTTTCCGCAGCCCATGGGGGAATACAGGTGAGTGGGCACTCAGCCTGTGATCTTTCACAGGCACAGTAACAAATACAGGAGTTGCCGAATGGAGTTTTGCATGTGTGTGTGTGTGTTTGTATGCATGCTTGTGTATTTTCTCAGTGGACGGCGATGGTGTGTTGGTCTAGTTAGAGGCTGGAGACTTATGCAGTAGGGCACGGAGGGGGCTGAGATGAGAACGTCCCTGCAAGGGCTGGTGCTGGTGACCCACCGCCTTGCTTTTAAACCAGGCACCGCAGGAGTCGGTGAAGGAACTTCCTTTTAGTTTGGAGAGGAAGGGTGGACAATTACTGTATGGTTTCCTTTTTACCGCCTTATTCCATCCTGCGCCTGAACACCTTTACTCCTGTTTAAGTAGTAGCTGTGACCATTTTAGAGTTGAAATGTGCGTGACCTTTTTCACCAACCAGTGCAAATTTCTTATTTTTAAATTAGAAACCTGACTCTTCACAGAAGTGACGGGAGATGTGCTCACTACAAACAGCTGTCCTGCTAACCCAGAGGGGCTGTCCTGCCTGGGGAAGGAAAGCACAGCTTCAGAAGCAGTACCTCAAGCTTCTGCTGAACTTAAGAAACTTAGAGGCCTTTTAGGAAAAAAAAAAAAAAGCGTGTGCCAAATTTGCAGAGCAAATTTAAAAGCCTGTAAATTAAGTTCATAGTGGAGATAAAGGATAGATTATGGTGGTATCGCTCATAAAACGACTGCTCTTCCCTCCAGTTCTTGGTGTTCTGAAGCTTGATTTGAGTAGGGTGGTACGTTCTCCCGGCTTAGCGAGAGATTCTTAACAGGCACCGCTTCTAACCTGGCAGGTCAGCTACGCTTCGCAGGGTGAGGGGATTAGAAAACTGGATTCTGTTCATGTAGGACTGTAAAAGGGACGAGATCAAGTTTTGTATGCATTCCTATACTTGTATAGTCTTAATCTGTACAAAAAAAAAAAGTGTTCTTGCAGCATGCCTGGTAACCTCGTTACCTAACAGGTACTAACAGCCCTCCTTTCCTTCCAGCTTTACTTTGGCACCTCTTACTGGGCCACTTTTGTAGCAGTGCAGTACTACTTTTCAAAACTGAGCTTGACCGTGGCACCTTTTCTAAGGGGTGGGGGGAGGGGACAACAATTATTTATTGTCCACTGAAGTTTGTCTACAGCAGATAAATAATTGGCCTTTTAATGTCAAGACGGGCTCCAGAGCCATCTTTTGATAAAGGCAAACTGAGTGTTTGGAAGTTAATACTGCATTCCAGTGAACCAAGCCATTGGTGTCCTGTGCAATTGTGGGTGTAGAATTCTGCTGTCTACAGGATTCAAGTGTAACCATTTGTTAACTGTATTGAAGGTGTGTCCTTTATGAAGAAAGTGTTCCAAATTAAAAAAAACAAAAGCTGCTGAAGTGTGTGCGCTTCTCTGGTCTTGTCTACTCTACCTTCTGCCGTAGGCCTCCCCCGCAGTAACCGTGCCCCGGACCAAGGGTAGGAGAAGGCTCCCCGAGTAACCCCAGGCAGCTTTCTGAAGGAAGTAGCAAATCCCACCCTACTGAGGTAGCTGTAAGTATTGCACCATAACATACTTAAGGTTTAAAATACCTGCTGTACAGTCTCCATCCTGGGAGAAAAGCAAAAATACCCACAGCATGTAAGGAGTCTTATCAAAAGTATTTTATTTCACAGTCCATCTTTACAAAATAATAAGCAAAAGGCATATTGTTCAACATACAAATGTTAAATATACAAGGGAAAATACCGGGGAAAATTAAAGCTCGTCCAGCCTTTCGGTGTAGGTTCCTTGTCGTGGACGTGTGTTAGAAGTTCACATGGCTTCTGATGTCGTTGATCTGTTTTACCATTTCCCTTATGTGTTCTCCCCTTTAAGAAAAATAAATTCAAGTCAAAAGGCTGCAAGTCATTTTTGTTCGAGACTAATCAGGAAGGAAAATACTTCATACGATAGAAGTAGAGACTGGGAGCACTGTTGCAAATTGTTAATTATAGGCTGGATTTAGACTGACAAAAAATCCTCGGAGTGGGGGAAAAGCAAGGCTTCAGGCACATTTAGTTTAACAGTAGCATAAGAGGGCAGTGCTACTCTCCCAAGCTGGCACACTGTGCTTCGGGCCGCCTCGACACGCTCCAGCTGGTGCATCAGTCAGCCCCGCACGCAGCACAGAGGTTAAATGACACCCATGAAACTTGAATAGAATTGCTTATGTAAGTGCCCAGGCTTGAATTCTACAGGAGGATCCAAGCTTTAACTTACTCCTCTTTCAGGACGGTTTGGATGCACTTGCTCTGGTAGGCACTGAGGGTGATGCTGGGTTTTCGGGGGCTGGTCCCCTTTTCCATCTTTTTCTGCTGGTATTCCTTTTTCATTTTAACCTAGAAGTCATGTACAAAAAGAAGAGCCCACTCAGCATTGGTACGTACTGCCTGCCAAAGTAAAAGCTTGTTATAGTTACAAACCAGTGTCACACTGCAATAAATTCCGATTCTTTTTGGGTTGAAATCTGCTTGCTTTTTGCGCTTTTCCTCCCACAAAGAGCAGAGAAGGTTAGTGCTAGGGCTGAGGAAGGCGTGCAGACTTTCTTTCTTAAGGTTTATACTGGGTTGCGGAGGTTCTGTCTATATTACTAACAAGGATCAGAAGTTATTTAATATGTTGTTGCTAATTTAACAAAAGGACAAACTTGCTCTGCTGCAAGGACTGTATTCTATCAGTCAATCAGCACTGTTGTTAGGTGTGAGTGAGATGTTGTCAATAACCTACCAGCCAGCTAATTTCTCACCTGTCTGATAGCATTGCTGAGGTGCTGCAGCTGGTCATGTATTGTCTGCAATTCTTTCTTCATATCTTTTTCACTGTCCGATAGAACAGGAAGCTGAGAGTGGAAACTCCGAAGTACTTTCTTCATCCTTCATGTACAAGGCAAGAAATGTTGCTGAATTAACTTACCTACTAGACCAGTTATGCTAAGAAACTGACAGTCTTGCACTTCTGTCACTTTTCTTAAGTCTCAGCGGCTCAAGACTTTCCCTGGTCTCACACGGCATTTCTAAACAGCAACCTGACTCAGCCTGGACCTGGAATAGTACTGAAAATCACCACTGAGCTCTGGCAAAGAGAATCTCAGAAGCCCTTCTAACAAACCGGGGTGGCACCTCCTGCCCATCTCTTCTACCACACTTGCAACCTGCTGCACAACAGCAAGTGAGTGGTCTGTGATGGAACAGTGTAGTTTGCACTCACCTGTTCATAATATCTTCTTGCTTCTCTTTGGCTTCCTCATACTTGTCAGCCAAGCGCTCAGCCATCTCCCGCAAACTCTTCCTTTATGCAAGTGAGAAATATTTGTTTACTTTAGATTTACATGCGAGGCGGTCCGTATGTGGAAACAGGCCAAGGAGCCTGGAAAAGCAAACTGGAGCAGGGGGTGAACCTCCATGCTTAATTATAGCTAGAAAAGCATTCGCTTCTCACTTGTTTCACACAGGACTCTGCAGCAAGTACTTTTTGCACAAAGGTGCATCATTCCTGATGTTTGACTTGATAAAAGCAGACAGATTATACTCACCTTTCCTCTCGACAGTAATTAAGATCTTCCAGTTGTTTCTTTTTCTGTCCCCACAGCAGCTTCACTCTTAAAATAAATACATACATAAAATCAAACCACCCGCAACAGCAATCCAGTTGAATCAGGAAGATATGACAGAAGTGATTAATGCTTCTGGGAGCACAAAGAACTAGAGACACTGAAAAACAGGCAGTGGTGAAAACAAACAACTATAATTCAAAGCGGCAGAGAGTTATTTAATGCAATTTTCCTTTTAGTAGCTTTGTAAGGATTATTGCTGAGGTCAAAGGATTTCCTGCCACCAGACTGACAACAGCAGAAGAGAAGTATTTTATGTATGTGTTCACTTTTTTGCCTTGCTTTTTCCCTGATGAGCCACTAGAGAGATTAAGTATTACGCTCACCTCTGCCTTCCTTGGTCACTCCGTTTCCATCTCTGGTGTTCCATTAGCCTCACGTAAGTAGGAGTCACGGAACACATTTTACTCATTTACAAGAGTTAGTCCAGCAGAGGAGGTTTAGCGCTTGGTACTTAGTGACGTTGTTTCACACAGACATTGTATAGTAGTTAGTTATGAGGGTTTTTCTTCTTACCTTTGCTGAATTTCCTCTTTTGCCAGGTCTTGTTTCAGTATGTATTCCTCCCTGAACACTTGTGTGGCTCTGCTAAGAAGCTGAAGGCATTCTTCAGGGGGAGGAGCAGCATCTTTATCAGCAGACCTTAAGAACATAAGAGACAGGTTTTTGCAATCCTACTCTAACGTGTTCCCTTGAAAGGCTAAACAGCTCACAGTATTTACGGCAAGGGCTCGGGGGCTCAGTTGTGGAAGTGAGGGACTATAATTAAATCACTTTGCTATAAATCATTTTTCTTACATGAGGAAATCCCAGGATATCTTGAGATACTCAAAACCCAATGGGACAAGCACTGAGCAACTTACTTTAAGCAGGGACTGGAGCACGATGATGCCCCTCCCGACCTACATCGTTACTTGACGTGATGCCATCCCTGTACGGACAGAGAGGCACAAATGGACTGCAGGAGCTGTGCCCCGTTATTGCTATGTCCAAGCTAACGTGCTGTTCAATCAGGAGCTGATGAACACACACAGGATTCCTGAGAGTCCTCCCTCTACAGTTTCCCTAGGAAAACATATTTACTTACTTCAGAAGCAAGGGATTGGCAGAACTGCGCTGCAGGATGCTTTGGATGTGCTTCTCGAATGAGTGCTGTGACTCAGCCAGGATACGGAGAGGGGACACAGCAACATCTTTGTCTTCTCTGGTACACAGCAGGGGAGGGGATGCAGGATGGACTGTACTTCTACCAAAGAACATCAAATTGGAGAACGCAGTTTAAACCAGAAAAATTGAAACTATGTCAGAGTTTAAATGGTAGTTAAAACAAAGGGTGGAATTAATATATTACAGCAGTAAGTTGGAAGTGGTCCAAGAGAAAATATTTCAACTATGTGGTAAATCCAGCTCTAGACAAGGTTGGTGGAGCTGACAGCCCCACATCTTTCTGTTTGGCTGCAGCTGAAACTAGCAAGAAACATAAATATCCTTTTACTCAAGGAGAAGGTGGTTCCGTAACAAGGCAAGCAAGCACTCCAATGGCAGAATGACCTGCTTTTCAAAGCAGCCTAAAGCAATTTAAGAATCTACATTAGTTTTTTCCCTTTCATGCAAATAACCTTGGTACACATTAAGAATCCCTATTCTACTGTCTGTAAATGAATTTCTGGTTTGCAGATCCCCTCATTATAAAAATGAAGAAAAAACCCCAACAATACCATGAAGAACCTTTTGATGCAAACTCTTGTCCTAATACTCATTAAAAGTGATACAAATTAATTATATCCCCTACAAAGACCTTACCAGTATTTAATAACTACTACAATAATGCTTAAGTGCTCAGCCAGGAAGCGTTCAGCAGGCAACCTCATCGCATGTCATAAGAGGTGCAGAAGTCAGGGGTGAAAGGCTCAAGAGAATAATAAAAAAAAAATATCCTGAGATCCTTTTTGTGCAAGAGTCCCAGATTTCAAACCACTTAAGAGCAACGTACAAGAGAGGCCTTGTAATACACTCATAGGTGTTTGTGATGCAGATCATTGTGGGCCCCAGGATGTCAGAAACTATCCAAAATCCTCTAATCGGAGCAGGTTGCCTGAAAGGAAAAAAAAACAAGAATGACCCACTGAAAAAAAGTTTTCCTGAAGTTGTTTTGCAAGGTCACTCTTTTGGAAAAGAGGCAATCAGCCTAAGCCCAGACGTGTTTCACAAAGCTAAGAACCGCTCCCCAGAATGAGTCCTGCAAAATAATTATACCCCCCAGTCTGACTGGCAGTCGGATGTATCAGGACAAACTCATCGGGGAGAGGGAGCACTTGTACAACTACACTGTCAAACAGAAGCAAAAACCTGCTGTGACCCAGGAAATGTTACCCACTGCTAGTGCAAGGCATAGATGTCCTCAGGAGAGGACGCAGATGCTCTGCGTACCACCATTTTGCTCCAAATGCTCTCTCCCCAGGTAACTATGAACACCATTGGAGAGTCACCATCTGTGCTAGCTTAGATGACTAACACCTATTAATAAACAGGTGGGGTTTTTTTTTGTATTTTCATTATGTTTAATACATAGCATCCTATAGAAATTATTAGGCCTTATAAAAGTAAGAAATTAAAGCAGACGGATAAATACTACTTAGCCCAGAAAATGATGCCTCTTAAGCCCGACTAGGGTACCTCAGGAGCCCCCAGAAAATCATATTTTCTTTCTTTCAAGGCATTGTTTCATCATTAACAAGTGGATAAAAGGAACATATCAGCATTCAAGACTCTTGGCCAAATCAAGCCTCACAGCTGTCCTGGGTCAGGTAAATGGAAATGAAAATTTCTGCTGGCTTGACAGATGATTTCCAGATAGGAATTTAGCTTACTTCCCTAACTGTGCATTAAGAATCCTGATGCACAAATTGTTTAGCTGACTTCATTATTTTTTTAAATGCCAAGAACGCAGCAAGAGAGAGCAAATCATAAATATCTTCTATAGCAACTCACTGATTTGGAAGCAATAGAAAGGGTTTGTTTTTTACCTGCATGGCAACGGTTTTGTACAAAGAATATGTTCAACAAAGCATTTCTGTTCTGCTCCCAACTCTTGTAAACTGTCTTTGTCTTCTTCATCTACAACAAAATTTGTCAGAATGCATCAGATCCACTTTGCAGGGTAAGGGATTCTTGGTATTGCCCACATCCACCAACTTGTTACTAGGAAAATGTAGGCGGTTGGATAGCAATCTTTTCCCTCTACCTGCAACAGAGTCTCGCCACTCACCTGAACCAAGGAATTTGTGCAGTTTATTGATCCACGTCAGCCCCACACTATGGACACCAGCTTCGTGTGTGCAGTGGTATCGAGAGGGACATTTCGGATCTGAAATTGAAACAGCAAATATAGAAGACACTGAACTGAGAAAAACTCATCCTTCAAACCTGGACTGTTGAACATGTGTAACAACTTACTGTCCAGTCAGCATTAACATCTTGTTGCAAGTACTAACTCCTCTGTATCCAAAAGCTGAGTTAGATGCGATGGCACATTTATTAGGGTTCTGCATAAAATTAAATTACGCTTGAAATACCTGATGAATTGTTTTGAACTATTTCTCTCAGACCACATCTGTACCAAGCCACTAGATTTTGTAGGGAAGATCAGTTAAAGCCAGCAGACCAGCATTCTGACAAGCTGCTTGTTCAGAAAGACCCAAACACTTTGTCCTACCCAACCTCCTGCCCCACAGTTACATCCCATAGTCTAATAAGCAGATACCAATTCTTCCTTCAAGATCACCATCCCCACAGCACTTGCATACATACACGGGTCATCACAGATGCAACAACTGTACTTTATAATCCACAGCTGAAAGGATTTAGTATTATGCAACCATATGTAACCTGCCCTTGAGTGAACACTACAGCACCTCCCAGGCCTGCTCTTTCACAGCTTTACTGAAGACATCAGGCAAATCCTTATTCTAATGCCACTGTTTGTTTCACACTAATGATAACTTGTAAATAGCTCGATTCTAAATTCATGAAATAAAGCAAGTAAAAGCCAATGACCTGAACAACAACCCTACCTCGATGCAGTTTGATTGGGCAGGAGAAATCAGACTCCAAAGGCTCTTCTTCATCTCCTGATGCCAGTTTCAGTGCAAGTTCCAACTCAACACATTCAAACACGTACAGGGAGGGAATGAGATCAGATCTTGGGTCCCATGACTTTTCTGACTGTAAAGAGCATTGAATTCTTCTGTGAGACAACATTTAAATAGAAATGCCAACATAAACAGCGTTAAGAAGGAACTACATAATATAGGCAAGAGTATCAATTGTTAGGGAAAGTAGTTCAAGTACCTTCATTTTTTTACTGAAAAATCTCAGAAACTGTTTCTTCTAAGAAGAGCCTCTTGCAAATAGTTGATAATAATTTGGTTAAAAACTGGCAGGATACACAGAACTGCCATGTAA
Source organism: Pluvialis apricaria (assembly GCA_017639485.1). NCBI lineage: Eukaryota > Metazoa > Chordata > Aves > Charadriiformes > Charadriidae > Pluvialis > Pluvialis apricaria. The sequence continues at coordinate 8,941,183 of CM030024.1, forward strand.
AATAAGATCACCAGAGAATCACGGGGACTGGCTGGAATAGGAGGAAGACTCATTACCTCATTATAAAATAATGCGGCTTTGGCACTTGGCATTCACTTCCAGGCACCTTGCCATCTTGCAGCCAGGAACTTGGACTAAAGAAACAAAAACGCATATAGAAAAAAAAAAAAAAAAACAAGTTACCTGCTCATCATCCTCTTCTCCATCCAGTACCACACAGTGATAAAGCATTCCCGACTCGGTGGCAATCACCAGGATGTTTGGAACACAAGGCAGGCACAGGACAGCACAGGCATCATAGCCATAGTTATCTTCTGCAGCAGGGTGCATGGGCAGAGGGCCAAGCAGCTTGCCAAGATTTCCAGTGCTGGAATAAAGCAGATGTGTGCACAACACAAGGTGTGGAAAGAGAGTTCCCCGTGGTTGCCTGCGGGAGTTTGCTGCACAATAACTACAAAATAAGGATGACTTAAAAAAAAAACACAAACAAAACACCAACCAACCCAATGGTTTGGAGTTCTGTCTAATTTCTGTTAGACAGCAGCAACCCCGACTTCTGTGGATTAAGAGTCTGAACTACATCTGCTTGATGCAGATCTCGGAGAAGAAACTGGAGCTCAGTAATAATGTTTTATGCTTTGAAAGCAAGCAAGCTAGATGATTGCAAAAAATTCAAGAGGGAACATTTTCATGTAAGAATACAAAGTACTCACAGAAAGCTCAAGATAATTATCACTTAATTGTTTTCTTGCTTATAAAGCACTTTACAAGCAGCATTTTGTGGCATGGCACTTCTCTAGGCAGAACTTTTGACAGACTAAGCCCGTTTCATTGCCTACAGACAGGATCTGCTCAATGCTGCATCATTTCTTGTGCAGAGGCACACAGTGTTGTTTCTAACCTAAGTACCATGCATTTTAATATTTAGTTACACTAGATCTAACTTGTAAATTTTCAACTATCTTCTCAGTTTTCTGAAGTAATTTTTTCTTGTATCATGTTTATATTCTTGATACATATTCTTGACTTTTCATTGTGGAACATGCCTGTGAACCCTCTATGACCTTATTTTTTTTCTAAGATGCCACCGGCTCTTTCAGCCTCACCCAAAGCTCAGAATCTCTGCACTGTGAACTGAAGGCCCCAAAATACACCTGACAGCCTTAGACCCACTGCTCTTTTAACTGTCCGGTGTCCTCACTTCAACTTTCTGATTGCAAACAATGGACTGTGAGTTCTCAGCAGTGGAAACGGCACCCTGCAATGTCTGGATAAAAAAGGATTGCACACTATTCTTGGATTTCAGTCTACTAGCACTGTCACAAAAAAAAGATAAACCAGGCTGCAATACAATAAAACTCAGCCCAGCCTCCATTACAGACAGAGTCCCAGCCAAACTGAAAGATCGCTCTCCAACCCTACCATTGTACAAACATACAAGCTCCCCGTGAAACCTGAGGATGAATGCCATCTTACCTCTGTAGCAGGCTGATATATGTGAGAAATGTCTCTCCATTTTCATACAAAATGTAAAGCGGATAGGCCAACACTTCTTCACTCCCTCGCTGCCCAAGAATGTTCTTTGGGACCGGCACTAGCGGGCCGAAGTCAAACGCCACTGCAGTCTCTCCCAGCGATGCTGTATAGGCTCTCCTGGGGACAAGTCAGAACAAAGCCTGAAGTCAGCAGTGATGGTGAGAACACACGTGTTTAACTAGGACTGTCAGTACGTGCTGACAAATTACTGCTAAACACCTGTCCATCACTACTTTGACATAGGCTATTTTCAGCAGCAAAAACATACAAGTAACATCCTTCTTATGGTACCTCATTCCTGCAGTAACACCCACCAGCCAGCCCAGTTTCACAGGATAAAAGAGGAGGGCATACTGGTACTTCCCGTGTAGTCAAGTCTGTCACAGACTCGACTAGTAGAGACTCTCAAGTTTTTCCTTTCGAACTCGACCAAGAGGGAAATAAGAAGATCATCTGTCTTCTGCGTTCCCCACTCAAAAAGGCCTTCTTAACCCAATCTTAAAGACAATGTGTGTTTTTTCAAATGACTACTCTGACAAACATTTGACTGTACCGTTTGTTACCACTTTCTTTTATGAGGATGGGAAAAAAGAAAAGAAAAAAAACGTGCAGTTACTGTGCTAGGAAGAAGTGCTAGCACTGAAGAATTCTGTGAAAAAAATAAATTCAGATTTTCAGGTAGATTTATCCCTTGTTCATTAAAAACACAGCTGAGAATACAGAGCTTATTCTGTCACAAGCATTTCAAAATACAAGAAGCCACACGTACCCTTTTTTGATTGTAAGAGTCTCTTCCTCAGTGTCTGAAAGAGCAATCACTTTGATGGGCGTCTGAGGTACCTTCAGGCTGTAAAACCTAGAGGAAAGAAACAGAAGCAGTGTTCATTTGGCCGGCAGTGTTGAACGTGTTCCTGCTGGTGCAGGAACGTCAGCTGGTATCAGTCTAACATTTCTCCCATCCTATTTTTTATTGGTAATCCTGGTAAAACCAGCAGGACACAAATATCCAGCAAAAAATCAGACCAGCTATGACAAAAAAGATAATCAACTACAAACAGGTTGTACCTTATAGTGTTATCTGAAGTCAGGAGCACAATATGGGGCTCTAATGTCTCACAGGGATACCAGGCAGCATGCTTTAAAGTCAGAGATGTTGAACTTGTGAAGAACCTTTCCGCAATAGGAATAGTGCTGAAATACAGAGCAGAATTGCACACTGTTACAAGAAACACCAAACGAGTTACTTCTAAAGGGGAACGGGAGCAAGAGGAGCCAGAAAACCAGTTAACAGGTTTCAAGGCCATTAGCTTTCTTAAAGTAGGAGGAACAGATTAACTTGAAGCCCTTTGTTACTTCCATCTGGACATGTGCTTTTAGCTACCACAGCTAAAAGACCCCAGGAAGGCTAGAAAATACTACAGAGGAGCACCTTGCTCCTCAACAATTGCAAGAAGTTTAAAAGGTCATTTATTTGGGTCACTTGACAATCGGCAAGTCCCTGAGCCAAAATAACTTCATTTGCGATTGTCCCTACAATCCTGATACAACCAATGTCTTCTGTATCTGTGAGGCCCCAAGAGAGAAGAAGAGGCCGTGGAGGAACAACAGCAGGACAAGGATGTCGTCAACCGCCTGAGGTCTCACCCACCTACAGTTCACCGTGGATTTCCCACCTTCAAACTCTGAATTCTTCCCCCAGCGTTTAGGCAGCTCCAGCACCATGAGCCCCTTCGTACCGATGAGCGCCACATGATGCTGCGTGGGGCTTAACAGCGTCTGATAAACCTCAAACAGGGGTGGGTTTATGCAGATAAGGGTCTGAAAACACAAATATCACAGTTCAGCACAAGCCATCCAAAGCGCTCGCAGCAGCAGCCTTTACTTTGGGCGGTGACTTATACAACGGTGCAGAATGAGGCAAATACTCGCCCGCGGCCGCGGCCAAACACAAAGTGGGGGGGGGAGTCCCTGAGGAAAGGCGGCCCCAGAGCGGGCCGGAGGGTGACCACCGGGCCCGGGGCCTTCAGGGGCCGCGTCCGTCCCCCACCGCCCCTTCCCCTCAGCCGTGCTCCCGTCACGGTCCCCTCATCCCCTCACAACCGCCCGCCGGGCCCACACCTGGTAGCGGCTGAGCCCGGCGGGGTCGGGCCCGCCGAGGCGGCGGAGGCCGATGGTGTGGAGAGCGCTGCGCTCGGCGTCCCAGAGGAAGAGGTCTCCGTCGAGGCCGAAGAGGAGGTTGCGGATGAGGGGCGGCCGCCCGGCGGGGGGAGAGGGGGCGGCGGCGGCGGCGCGCTCGCGGAGGCGGCTCAGCACCGCGTGCTGCGGGAGGGCCGCGCGCCACTGCTCCGCCGGGCCCCACTCGGCCGCCATCGCCGCCGCCTCCGCGCAACCGTCGCGCGACGCTGGCGTCACCCTCCGCGCCGCCAATCGGCGGAGCCGCGCGCCGCGGCACGCCCTCCCCCTCCGCGCCGGGACTACATTTCCCGGCGTGCCCCGCGGCGCGAGGCGGGCGATGGAGGCGCCGGTGCGGCGGCACTACCGAGCTCGGTACAGGGGCCCGGCCGCGCCGCCATGGAAGGAGACCTACCGCCGGGTGAGTGGCGCCGGGGGCTCTGCCCGCTCCTTCCGACCCGGCTCGTACCCCCCCGGGCCGGCCGGGCCCCTTCCCGACCGCCCTGTGTGCGGGCCCGGTGCCGCCGTGGCGGGCTGGCGGAGGCCCGTCCCCGGTAGGAGCTGCCACCCCGCTCCCGTACAACCCCTGCGGGGTGCGAGCGGCCCTCGGGCCCCGTCTCCCACCCCAGCGCGGCACTAACGGGCCCCGCGCGGTCTGCTCCTCCCGCAGCGCTGCATGGAGAGGCTGAGGAGCAGCCGGGCGAAGCTGCTGGACCGGTACCGCCAGGCTGGGGAGAGGGCGTGCGGCCCGGCCGTGGGCGCGCTGCTGGTGCAGGAGGTGATGGAGCTGGAGTGGCAGGGGCTGCAGGCCGCCCAGGAGAGCCCGCCGGCCCGCGGGGGCGAGGAGGCCCTGGCCCAGGTCAGTACGCACTCTGGGGCTGGGGCGGTCTCCAGCATCAACACCCCGCGCGTCTAATGCAGCTGTAGCCTCAGCTGGCTGGAGCTGGCAGTACTCACTGCGTCTCCTGCTTCCGCAACTAGCACGGGCTGCGGTGCTGTGGAAGTGTTTGCCTTTGGGCCCACCGGTGGGGAACTTCCTTATTTCCTTCACAAACTGCGTGTGAATCACGGCACGGGGTGGGTTCCTCATCTGTGGTGGTTTTCAGAGCTGGTTGTGTCACTGACCGCTCCTGAGAACGGGAATAAAACTTCAGTGTTTTAAAAACCAAGTGTTTGGACAGGCTGTGTTCTGATTCACTGTGGCTGGCTTTGCACAGGTGATTATATTATAAATTGCTTTACACAGTGCATGGTTTTGCAAATACAGAGATTTACCAGACAGAAGAATAAGCAGAGTGAATTTACGTTGCAGTGGCAGCTCAGTCAGGTGCTGGAAGTTAAGTGAGAAAGTAGCCAGAATGGGAGAATCACTGACTGATGCACCTTTCAGATGCTAGAGGACCCCGATGAGCTAGCAGTACTGGAAGAGATCCAACGGGAATTGATCTTGCAAGGTAATTTCTCTACGTGTTTTCTGACTCTTTATTTGATTTGTAATAGTCCTGAATTTCTAGTAATCAAAACTCACTGAGGCTGCACGCCTTGGTTCTTGGAGGCCACAAGATACAGAAGAGCCTCCTTAGAAATCTCTGTAGCCTCTCTAATGCATTGAGACCCTTTTTGACAGCTTAAGCAGCATTTTAAGGTCTGTGACAAGCTAATGAGAGAGCAGACCAGAGAAACAGCACTGAGGTGTTTGGGAGCTGTAGAAACCTGTATAAATCAATTCAGAATGTTTCTAAATTGTTGGTTGGAAAGTCGCCTTCTTGAGACGGGCTAAAGATTGAGCCATAGGAAAAACTGAATTAACAGAAATTATTTCCTTAAGTATAGAAATCTGATCCAAAGAAAGAAAAGTTCAGAAACTAGTGGCTGCCCCAGCCTCCGTCCGCTCAGCAGCTTCACGTGTGCTGCTTTGTCTTCAGATGCCTGAGGGTATTTTGCTGTTATTGCAGAACAGTCCGTTATAGAAGAGTACGAGCGAAGTCTGCAGTTTGATGAAGAATGTCTCAACGCGATGCTTGATGGCTTGGATGCCAGCGACAAGGTCATCTGCCCAGTGTGTAGAAAGTAAGAAAGCCTGTGGCATTGGAATGAGGTTCTGTACTCCCCTGTAGCAGTTTGGGCTTAGAAACAGGCTAAAGTAGTGGGCAGAGGCTGCTGTTAGTGTTAATTTCAACAAAATAAAAAAAAACTGAGCAGCTATTTCCTAAACTTTAACAGTGTTTTTGCTAAAATCTGCCTTTGTTCTGGTTATGGTTATGATGCTCATTGTATGCCCTTTCTAGGAATAACCTGACTGTGAGGAATCACTTGGTTCTTTGCCAGTGTGGATTATACATCAGCACACAGGTAAGCTGCGCTGGGAGGAGTATGTTAAATGTGACATCTTATATCTGCTGCTGCAAAGGGGCAGTTTTAAGCTACAGACAGCAAATTTAGTGCAAGATTTCTTTTAACCCAATTTTTCTCAGGGTATGACAGAAGGGAAGCTGCGTTCACTTCTAGAAAACACTGTAACAGAGCACAGTCACAGGTGCTTTCACAACCCTGAGTTCACAGTTACCAGCGGAATGGAGGAGGAAGCCAGCCTTCTCATGAGCTGCCCGGTGAGTCTACATGTCAGGTTCCTGGAAAGGATCTCTGCTTGGATCCACTGCTCAGTTACATGGGCAGAAACCACAAGTCCATTGATCCCTGGGGGTCTGTGTTGCTGTTTTTCCACAAACTCCCTTGGAAGTGGTTTTACTTTTGACTACCAGTAACTTAAGTAAAAGGAAGAGCCAAATTACACAACTCCTTACTTTAACTGCTGATCAGGGGATCTCTCAAGGACCTGTCAAACTTGGTGCCTTACCTTTCTCACACCCTGCCAACAACTTCCAAGTTTTGTGTGTTCACACATCTGTTCAGGTAAGTGGTTCATGAAGAAACGTTTTAAGAATTACTTCAGTTTAAGCACCCTCAGAAGGCTCACCCATACCTCTTAGAAAACACATACCATCCCTTTGGCTCAAGCTACAGCTGGCAAGTGTTTAGCTTTGCTGCTTACATAAGATCACTGTGTGTACCTACACAGTGACAGTGTCAGGGCCACACTATTTTAAATAGTTTTGAACATTAATAATTCATTTTATACATTGCTGTAGCTTCTGTGTTCAACTTAACTTACCTTTTGTAAAGGTCTGTGACTCCTGGACGATTCTCCTGTAAGTTGATTCGGCTGCTGCTTTTTTACTGGAAGGACTTCAGGACTGAAAATCCACCCAGAGCTGCTAGTATTTTTATGTATATACTTGTAACTGCTGTGTTAAAAAGATACTTGAAAAGGCAGTAGTACTGCCTTGACCTGCACTTTTAATGGCACAGTATATGTTTTGAAATAAATACACTTAGTTTATTCCAGCCTTTGTGTTGTCTTTAACAATGCATCGGTGATCTCACAGCTCACACTAGACTTCAGCTTTGGTTTCTGGTCAAGCTTACTATGACCTTCAGGCAACAACTGGAGACATGGGTTTGGGTAGAAGACCGCAGCTGCTGCCCTGCAGCAGTTCCTCAGACATCAGCAGCCACAGCCCTTCAGTCACTCCGCTGGCACTGACCTGCCCCAGCCTCCCTGCGGTATTTTTCTAGAAGAGCTACATTAATATTAATATAATAGCTTATGGGAGCACATCTGTCTTTAAAACAGCTCCTCAAACACAATGTTTAAGACCCTGACTTCTATTCCCCAACACACAGACAGCCAAGACTTCTAGAATGAGATTCCCATTTTTGTAATTAGCACTGCCTGGCCAGCAACCTCCCTCCTACAGACGCAGCTCTGACAGAGCACGCCGCGGGGCTGGAACAGCTCCCGCCGGAGAAAATTCCAGGCCAGCACACGCCACTGCTGCAGCAGCAGCTCTGCAGGCAGCCGTATTAGCACCGGCTCAGGCACAGGCAAACACCAGCATCGTTTTTCTGGCAGTTCTCTGGTCAGCAGGAAGAAGAGGAACCACCAGTTTTCAGTGATATGTTGAACAGATTTTATTCTTCACATTCATTCTTAATTGTACAAAAACCACCAAGCAGGGTGAGGCAATTCCAGACTGTAACGTTAGAGACCTTGATCTGGGCTGCAACATAAATACAAATCCCCAAATTCAAGTAAGAATCCTCATTCTCCCATGATGCTCATTTCCAAATTCAAAGTTACTTACTCTCCGCATCTGTTGTGAAGAGATATTTGGGTATCGCTGCCTGTAGCAGTGCTGTGGAATACCCACACTTGAAGATACGTTTCCTAGCGTAACCTACTGACATTTGACAAAGCTTTTAAGGTCTTCAAGGAATTTAATGTACTCCTGGTGCTCCAGTGCAGTGCTGAGCTCTATTAACTCATCAGCAAACGTGTTGTCCACCCCGCGATCAGCCAGGAAATCCATTAAGTGATCGTACAGAGCCTGGAAGCAATGAATAGGAGACTTCCTTAGCAGAGCACACCTGGGTATGGGCTGCTTTTAAGATGTCCCATGGCAGTTGGCATTTCTTTCTCCCAGGAACATGAGGCCACCTCCCGCAGGAGCCCAGGCAGCTCCCCATCCCCTTCTCGGCAGGCCTGGCCCTGGGCGTAACATTTGGAGGGAGGAGGACCTGAACCAGGTCATCCAAACATGGTCATAGAAACCCAAACCCAACATTACAAACGAGCTGCGCTCTGGAGATGATCAGCTGACGGCAGGAGTCAGCAGGTAAAGTCTGTCAAAGATTACACCCACTGAGCTCTGCCCGTCCCCCCTATGTAGCACTGTGGCCTTGGGGGTGAATTGCTTTAACAGCGTCTGGAAAGGGTGGTGTCTGATGCAAATATTTGTTTGAGGTATCTTTTACAATCATTAACTCTTTTTTTTTTGTTTGTTTTCTTCTCTTTAATCCTACGTAACTGTTACAACTCCAGCACACGTGGGTTCCCCCCTCGCTCCTCAGGAGAACAGATTCATTATTACTGCGGCGATGCCAATGCCCGTCGTGTGTTTCTTATTTGGTTTGGGGGTTTTTATTACTGAGCAAATGATTAAATTTGGACTTTCATAATCTGAATAGATCACAAATCCTACATGTTTTAATTAATTTTCTGTCTCGAGTCAGAGAAGAGGGGAAAAAAAAAAGCAGCATGGGATGTTTTAAAGCACACTAACCAATTCTAACACGAATGCTTCCCAAAGAAAGATACCCTCTAGGAGTAAAGTTTTAATCGTATGATACACAGCCTCCAACTAAGATTTTAGCTTTTGAAAGCCTGGTGCTGAGAACTTACAAGCAGTTGCCAGATGCTTGGGCATGCTAGCTTTTAGTGTCACCTCTATAAAAACATACCTGGAAACCCCAGAAAACACAGGTGTGTACACAGATTAAAAGATATCTCAGCAAGCATCAAAGCATCTCTAAAATGTAACATAGCTGCTAGGAAATCACCAACTTACAAAACCTGGAACAGAACAAGTTTCAGCGTGTTGGTCTCTAACTGCCAGTAACGCCTCCAGCACCGCACAGTGGCTGGGACCACGCAATAACCCTCCCTTGGCAGCAGAACCGCTGTCTTACGGGGCAGAGCAGGGGAATCCCCCGCTTCAGGCGGCCTGGACAGAACTCATTCATAACTCCGGAGCAAACAGAGAGCCAGGCGAGGTACGCTAAGTGCCCTCTGCCGCCCACGGCCGCGTTAGCAGCACTTACCCAGTCAAGGGAATCCGTATTGAGGGTGTAGTTGGTGTCCTTCCAATCTGATTCTCCAGTGGGCTGAAAACTGACCTCCCGAATTGTGAAAATATCACTCTCTTCCTCTCCCTCGTGTCCAACCTGGAACAGGAGATGAGATGCGAGAGATGTGAGAGATGAACAGAGATGAGATGTGAGACACACGTTAGCTCTAACTACTGGGTGCCTTCAGCCACCTCATCCTGAAGTTAGGACTCTATTACACTACAGGCAAAACCCCAAGACGGTGCAAAAGCTGTGCGTCTCCCTCCCAACGCGCGCCTGTGAAGGCAAGCACAGACATGCATGAGAACGCAGGAGACCCCTAAGAGGTCAGAGTACCAGCAGCGACCTGATGTCAGTCAGCAGCCTGATTTTTACAAAGATATATAAACCTCTTCTGCATGGTTCTAAATCTTCACACTTCTGTCTAACCTTTGTCAGCCAGGACCGGCTGCATAAATGATCTGTTATGGTTTACAAAATAAACCACAAAGATCAGTCTGAACCAAAGCTCTCAATTCTATGTCATGTGTCATCGTGTTCCCCCCCCCTCCTTTTTTTGTTAAGCCCCGCTTCTCTTTGTGACACCTCACAACAGTGAGATTTGCAAGTTACTGACACACTGTATTAAATCTATCCCGTTTTGCCCATTCTTGTTTAGCCCTCTCAAGTTGCCACACTGTTCAAGTTAAGCCATGCCTCCCTCCCCTAACGTAATTCAATAAATTGGGCAATAAGCAGCCGATCAGAAATGCCAGGTCAGGATGTGAGGAATGCAACAGAACATCTCCTCCCCAAAGAACATTCTTGCAAATACCAAGCCTTTTTCTTTGTGTTAAAAAAAAAAAAAAGAGAGATAAGAGGAGACTGGATTTTCTGTCGATTCAGAAAAACAGGAGACTGTAAAAAGCAGTTAGAGTCCACAGCGGCACAATTACACCACACTCAAGCAGGAAACGCGCGGTGAGTCACAGCCCAGAGCCGGCTACGGCTGACACACGACCAGTTTGATACCCACCTCATCTTCGGGATAATGGCAGTCAAGAACAAGGGTCTGTTTTGTGTCATCTTTTATTACTTCCACAACGAAGTTTGGAGTTGATGTAAGATCAGGCTAAATAAGAGAAGAGTTGCATCAGCACTGGAGTCTGAATGGGAGCCAGAGTGATGACAGTACAGCCCAGCAACACAGCCCAGCCAGCGCAGGTCGTTCCCTGTCACCCTCCTTCTGGAAGCATCTGCCACCCCCTGACAGCGCAGAGCGCCTGCGGCTCACCTGGACGGGTCCCTCCAGAGTGACAGGAACTGGCAACAGACTCGGATCGTTCCGAGTGCAGGAGCCGGCCGTGCCTGCCCTCCTTCATGGCAGGGCAGAGCAACCCCCAGACCACGCACAGTGCGCAGATCGAGTGCGCTGCACCTCCTCAGCGGGTACAGGCACGCCCGGGAGGGGAAGCAACGTACAAGTGTCCCCAGTATCGTCCCACCCAGCTAAGTGCAACGCGCTGGAATAAGTACCACCCTTCAGAAAGTGCAATTTAACTGCTACAGGTGGAGCAGCTGCATTCCTGACTCGTTTGGCATCAGTGTCACTGCAGATGAAGCCATCTGCCTCAAATTATATTGCTCATTTACAGTTTGTACGGGTATTTTTACTAACAGTCTTATCAAACAGGAGTGTGATACTTCCGAGCAACAAAACCACACAAGTGCAATAGCTCTGCGTTTCACTGATGCTGCCTCCCAGCACCGTGCCAGCCAAGTACAAAAGGCAGTATTTATTGCAAGGGGCTGCACAGGCAAGAAATACCCGAGCTCCTCTCAGTTCTCCTCGTTGAGCCCTCTCACCCTGCTCTGCCTTTCTGCTGCAGAGAGGAGGGTCACAGCCAAGTGACAGCCAACCCAGGAAAATCTGCATTCTGTGACTTAATGCTCCCAAATATCAAGTGAGGGAGTAAAAATGCCCTTAACGGCAAAGGGCAAGGTTCTAACTTCCCTCCATGTGCCCGTCACTAAAGTGCACATCAAGACTAAGTTACCTCCTGCTCATCAGGTTTCTGCTCTTCTTGCGTTTCTTCATCAGCTGAGGGTGGAATGCTGTTATTGATGTTGAACGTGACCGTTATCCTTCAAAAGAAACAGAAGCCGTTACTTCAAACGCACTCAAAAAATATCCATCACAATTTCTTCTATTTGAAGCTTTTGTTGTGGGGACAGCGATACTGGTGTTGAATTCCCGCACCCTGAACAAGACTACGCGTTGCAGTTTAAAACCCACGCCTGAATGCAGCCAGCTTCCTCCAACTGCTCTCACAAAGGAGTGTTTTTCAAGTTTTATTACACTATAAACTGTTATTTTTAATGTGTGAAACTCTGTAACACACAATATACTATATACAAGTGCAAAGTTATTTAAAAAGAAAAAAACCCAAAAAACGGGCCTTGGGCTCAAGATGGTAAAATGAAGAGGCTCTGTGGGGTACAGTCTGCATAGACGGGACAGAGAGCAATAAAAATAATGTGCGCCCAAGGAGAAATCGGGTGATTATTATTTCCCACCCCCCCGGGCGCAGGGGCTCGCCCGGGTGAACCCTTCTGAAGGCCACACTTACTTCTCCCCGGCGATCTTCCGCACCAGCTTGGCCTCCGTGCCGTGGACCTCCAGCTCCCACCCCCCGGACACCTTGGGCAGGGATTTGTGTTTCTGGATCTTCTTCTCCTCTTTGATCTCATCCGCCAGGAACTGCGCGAAGGCCTTGTCACCTGGCGGGAAAGGAGGGGGGGTTAAGGAAAGGAGGGGGGGGAGTATTAAGGAAAGGAGGGGGGGGAAGTATTAAGGAAAGGAGGGGGGGGAGTATTAAGGAAAGGAGGGGGGGGGAGTATTAAGGAAAGGAGGGGGGGGGAGTATTAAGGAAAGGAGGGGGGGGAGTATTAAGGAAAGGAGGGGGGGAGTATTAAGGAAAGGAGGGGGGGGGAGTATTAAGGAAAGGAGGGGGGAGTATTAAGGAAAGGAGGGGGGAGTATTAAGGAAAGGAGGGGGGGAGTATTAAGGAAAGGGGGGGGAGTATTAAGGAAAGGGGGGGGAGTATTAAGGAAAGGGGGGGGGAGTATTAAGGAAAGGGGGGGGGGGAGTATTAAGGAAAGGAGGGGGGGAGTATTAAGGAAAGGAGGGGGGGGGAAGTATTAAGGAAAGGAGGGGGGGGAAGTATTAAGGAAAGGAGGGGGGGGAAGTATTAAGGGAAGGAGGGGGGGGAAGTATTAAGGAAAGGAGGGGGGGGAAGTATTAAGGAAAGGGGGGGGAGTATTAAGGAAAGGAGGGGGGGGAGTATTAAGGAAAGGGGGGGGAGTATTAAGGAAGGGGGGGGGGAGTATTAAGGAAAGGGGGGGGAGTATTAAGGAAAGGGGGGGGAGTATTAAGGAAAGGGGGGGGGAGTATTAAGGAAAGGGGGGGGAGTATTAAGGAAGGGGGGGGGGGGGAGTATTAAGGAAAGGGGGGGGAGAGTATTAAGGAACGGGGGGAGTATTAAGGAAAGGAGGGGGGGGAGTATTAAGGAAAGGAGGGGGGGAGTATTAAGGAAAGGGGGGGGGGGGAGTATTAAGGAAAGGGGGGGGGGGAGTATTAAGGAAAGGGGGGGGGAGTATTAAGGAAAGGGGGGGAGTATTAAGGAAAGGGGGGGGGAGTGTTAAGGAAAGGGGGGGGGGAGTGTTAAGGAAAGGGGGGGGGGGAGTGTTAAGGAAAGGATGGAGGGGGTTAAGCAAAGAAGGAGGCGTTAAGCAAAGGGGGGGTTTAAGCAAATGAAGGGGTGTTAAGGAAAGGCGGGGGGGGGGGGGGGGGGCAGGACGACCCCCTCCCCCGCCGCCACGTGCTGCCCGAGGGGGGGGGGGGGGGGGGGGGGCACGTGCCCCAAGGGCGGGAGCGCTCCGTCCCCTCACAACGCCCCCCCCCTTCCCCCGAGGATCCCCTCACAACCCGCCCCGGGCTCCGCGCTCCCCTCAGGGCACGGCCCGCGCTCACCCTCGGTGTGGAGGCCGCCGCAGCCGCAGGAGACGCCGCCGGCCGAGCCCCGCCGCGGGCGGAGCAGCGCCGTCCGCGCCCCGCCGCCGCCGCCGCCGCCCAGCTGCCAGAGCGAACGCGCCAGGGCCGGCGCGGCGGCGGCGGGCGGCGGCAGGAGGGCGCGGGGAGAGGGGAAGGAGGAGAGGAGGCGGCGGGGGCGGCGGGCGCAGGGCGGCGGCGGCGCGCAGGGCCCGGGCGAGCAGCATGGTGCGGCGGGAGAGGGCGGCGGGGCGGGGCGGGGCGGGCAGAGGACACCGCCGGCCCCGGAACCGCCCGCACCGCTTCCGGCCCCGGCAGCCCCCGCGGCGGGGAGAGGCGGGACGCGGGTTCGAGGCCCGGCCCCGGCGGGAAGGGCTGTTACCAACAGGCTCGCTCACTGCTATTTTGACTTAAAATTAAAAAGCAGAGTACCGGTACCGGGCGGCTCTCCCGCTCAGGCGAGGCTGGGGCACCGGCGAAGGCGCAGAGGACGCTTTAGGCTGCACCAAGGAACAGCAGGGTACGGGGTGAAAGCTTCACTGCCACACGTCGCCCCGGTCGCGGTTGGAACGGTCGGCTCTCAGGCAAGACCTGGGCTTTTAGCTCAGAAAAAGTCATTTTATTTTTTAACTCCCTTAGCAATAAATATTTTTAGAGGGAAGATTGACCGAGGCAAACTGTTTCCTGGCATAAAGCGTCCCCTTTGTCCAAACGTTGGCACTATTGCCCTCTATTGAGTAGAAGCACAAAAAGCCCATTGCTGCTCACCATGAGGCCATAGCAGGAAAGCATCAATATCCCCCCCACCCCCCATCGCATCGAAGTTGGGGATTTTCACTCCCAGCTCCACCCTGGCATTTGAGCGCCGCACGCGTCATGACGGGGTGCGTTCTGCACGCCAGGCACAGACTCACCGACCCACCTCAACATCTCGTCTTTAACATCTCAACATCTCGTCTTTAACACCTGCGCACAGACAGCCCAGGCCACTTAAAACGAAGACGCCGCCAACAAGAACTGAAAACGCCGGGACTCATACCCAAATGTCCTATGATGGTTTCCTCCATCCACACAGCTTTCGTGGCTCACAAAACAACGCACCGGACTTGGATTTTTGCCATCACTTCTTTATTTTGGGAAAAATATACAAATTAGTTCTAAATAAACACCTATCCCTTCCCTTAAACAGACTGTTAAATTTGACTGCCCAAACAAAATGTGCTTATACTCCATTTTCCCCTACAGATGCAGCATCTATAAAACCAAGAACTAGATACAGTGCTTTGATAATTCCCTGCAATTTGTGTGAGTGAGAACAGTTTACATAGCTGCATAATACCAATCCAAAACTGCAGCTGGTCATACATACAAAAGTGGCAAGTTTTGCTTGTGCCCTATTCACCTTATTTTTTTTTTCTTCATTTTTTCAAATCACCAAACAACGCTTTTGCAAAGAGGCACAGCAAAGGGATGTGTCCCCGTTCCCACCGCACCCCTGCGGACATTGAGTATCACCCTTCCTAGGAACAGGCTGAGAGACCAGACCCTTCCAGGTATGCCATGTGCCTACTTACGCTCTTTGGGAGACAGCAATTTGCAGATCAGCACAAGTGACATTCCACTTAAAAATAAGAAAAAAGAACAAAAGACATATTTGCCCCCGTTTTCAAAGAGAAAACCAAGGTAAGCCAATACTGGAGCCCAAAGAAAAGGCATATGACTGTGTTGTGTAACCGTGATGCGTGTGACCAGAAAGGACAAATTATGACATGGCAAACGCAGCTTGTCCCCACCGATCACAAGCAAAGCCAGCAGCTCTCCCCGAGCAAATGGAGCGAATAAGGGCTTGCCGATAGCCAATGTGACTGCATCCCTGAGCAGCCCTGTCAATACGCCATGAGCTTCTTTTTTTTAAAGTTGCTATTTGAAGGATACAAGGACTAAACACCACAGTCCCTTCACAGCCCACGTAAATGAGCCCCGCTATATTACACAAGGACACTGCATGTGCAGAACAGCTTCTCCCTCTGCCCTTTCAGACACCTAACCTGCTTCAGTCCAACCCACCCAAAAATCTGTATAAATTACTACATTATGACAACAGACTCTGTTGAAACTGGAAGTTACCTCTCCCGGAGAGGTTATTTTAGAAGTACGTAGGATATCATTAAAAAACAACTTGCATCTTTCCCCCCCACCAACACACAGTGATAATGGAATAAATCCACTTTCCTTCACATTAAAGAACAAGTTTTCCCTTTGGAGTGGCACTAGTTTCTTAATTCCAGTATTTATAAAGATGGTTAAGTTTGGTATTGCCACTTTTTCCAACAGAAAAAAGAGATAAATAGATGCCAAGGAAATACTGAAGAAAAACCAATAGATACTAATGGTAGATCTGTGGTTCTTGACAATGTCAAACTCCAAACTTCCAATGGAAAACCAAAGTATAACTGGGACAGTGTTGGGGGAGACAGAAGGGGGAAGAAGCATTGGAGTCAGAGCAGAAGACACAAACATTTGATGAATCAAGGACCTTTAAAGGAAGTCCAATCTCTAAACAACATCTTCATTCCAATTTTGCTAAGCTTTCCTCAAGCTGGCCCGATGAGCCGTTGTGGATGGTGTGCCAGCTCCAAAGCTAGAAGTGCACAGACGAGAGTCAGGAAAGTCAGAAGTATTTGCTGAGGAACAACATGCTCAAACAGCAAAAGGGTGACCAAAGATGACACCAAACACGCAGGCAGCTGGACAACTTCTCCAAGAAACCACTGCCAGCCCTGAGGCTCAGACCCAAGCAGTGAAGACCTTGTCCAAGCAGACGTTCCCGTTACTGGCCTTCGCGTGGTCCCAAATAAGACAGTGAACATGACATGCAGGCAGAAAGATGTTTGATGAGGTAAAAGACAGTAGCACCTCCCTTCTAGAAATAGTAAAAAAAGGCATTTTTTCACCTGTATGTGGACATTTTAAGCTTTTTTCTCCTTTTTTCCTCAATAAAACCTGCTAAGGATACAAGCACAATCATCAAAAATACCAAGTCTGCTCAAAAAAGCTCTTAGGATTTCATTTCCTCATATACAAGCTTGTTAAACTTCTGTGAGAGTTAAAAACTGGAATCTGATACCAGCCCCCTTTTCTGCCCTAGTACAGAATTATCACACACACACACACACACGCGCGCACAGGGTACATACTACGTTCCCCTTTTACTGTTAAAAAATGGATGATTGTTCTAAGCCATGGAGACTTGTGAGGTCTGGCTCTCATGGAGAAGCCATTTTCCTCTAAGGTTTTTACCTGACTTGCAAGGCATAGCTCTACTGCTCCCGTACATTCATTACAAAACAAAAAAACCAGTCTTCTAGGGTGAGCCTAAAAACCCTGGACCTGTCGGTCCCAGACCCACAGGTCAGTTCTTGGCCGTTCGGAGCTTCCTGCGGAAATAGTCAGGTGCTGCACCATACAGCCAGTCCGCATCCACCACGCACAGGTCCCGCATGTAGCACTTGTTGGTGTGAAGCAGCCCGTTGTAAACCACGCAGGCTGGTTTGCAGTGGAAGAGCACGGAGGAGGGGTGGATGGCCACCAACTGGTGAGTGTCCACGGTGCTGTAGGTGCCGTCCGGCTGCAGCTCGGCGGCGTTCATGAAGAGGCTGTGAGCCAGGCAGCGGCGGATGTTTCCAGTGTCTGAGCGGGAGGACTCGATTGGCATCGATAGCTGTTCAGCAGCAAGAGACACAAGAGTAAGCACAAGCGTGTATGCACACCCTCGTGGGGAAACACAGCCCCATTTTAGGGCACTTCCGAGATCAGGCAATATTGTGTCAGAAATCCTGCTAGCATGGGAAATATAAAAGGACCCCTAGGAATTCAGCTGAATTACATGTTAGGCTAATCCAGACTAATAGCAAACAAAAGATGAGCCACAAAATGGATCGAGACTCTCCTTCTGGGAGTGAGTTTTAGGCTACCTAACATTCGTAGCGGGACACGGGTGCCAAACGGTGTCACATACAGACTGCAAGCAATTGAGCAGCAGCTCCCACGCTGTGCCTTATGCTCTGTGACTGGCAGGAATAGCGCTGGTGTGCAAGCTGCTGTGAAACTGAATGCCTGACTCCATGAAGAAGCCAGCCAGCATGGCCTGCTAAGGCTGACATCACTCAGTGGCGCACATAGCACAGTCACATCTACACTAGAGCAGCGAAATCCCTTAGGAAAAACTGTCCTCTACCCAAGAGGTCTTCCCAAAGCTCCCCTTCTCTCTTCACCTCTCCTCATCCCACTGAGCCCTGCAGCTCTGAGATTTGGGGATGCAGCTGCAAAGTCAGGAATTTTACCTGACTATTCACAGGAGACTGAAAACAAAACCACATTTTCTCCCTCCTGGGACCTGGTGCACAGTGAAATCAGTTTGGGGACAAACAGAAAAATACAAACAGGTGAAACACAAATACAGTATGGCAACAAATTACCTTTACACAAATGTCCCTGAGCTGAGCTCTGACGTCTGACACAAGCATCATATTCCTGCCGTTGACAAAGTTCTCTTTGCACCATTCCTGCAGCAGAGAGACATCAAGAGTTAGAAGGAACCGTTTCTTCACCCAAGCAGCTCAACAATCTTTGGATACCCTGAAAAGCAGAATGCTCCAAACACACAATCCTTCTCAGAGAAAAGGTGCTAACCCATTTCCTTGTCATATTTCTACCCCTGACTACTTCCCTCTGTCTACATTCCTTTGCACAGCACCAAGAAACGGCATGTTGTTGTTCTCTTCCCACTCAGAATTGTCCTGCAAGGTCACCGAGTGCTGTGAACAGCACTTGCTATCCCACAGGTGGTGAAAACAAATGACGCAAGAATGACAGATTCTGCAAGGAATGGGGTACATGAGCCTACAGATCTACAAATCAAACTGAGGAGTTTATAGGGTAGGATAAATCAAAATCTGCTTGTAAATACGCTCAATGTTTTTGCAATGAATCCTGCCAACAGCACATGTAGGGTATTTATCAGCAAGTCTCAACACTCTCCCACTCCCTTCTGTTTCCAGCTGGAACCAGGGAAGGAAGAGACCTGGCTCTGATTACAGAACTGGCCTCATGAAGCTTTTGATAACCAGTTTTGCTACAGCTTTCTGGGGGATCTTTCGGCACTTAAACAGCTTTCTCCAATTACCCAATTTTAAAGAATGAGTAAGTCCTCTCTTCTCATTCCTTTGGAAGGATGCATATTGCATCAACCGCAAAGGATGCAGATGTCACTCTGCTGTATGCCAAAAAAGCTCCTCCCCACCACGAGCCAATACAGCACTGGCATCCTCAGAGCATCCTACCTTGTTGCCACTGACATTTCTGAAGGCCCTATACACGTTGAGCAGGGTAAGATGATCCCCCTCACTGGAGATGAATTTCTTCCTGACGGACTGCACTTCATCCCGTCGAGCCGGGGGATTGTAGAGGACACTGTCCACCGATAACAGCGACACAATGGTCAGGATCTCTTCTGTACAGTGAAACTTGGGGGACAGGAGGATGGTCTGCAAATCACAGAACAAAATGGATTTTTGGTTGACCAAATCCACTTCAGATGAGCAGACTCATCTGCCCAGGAACTTTACCAAGCATTGCTTAGGACAATTTCATAAACATTTGGGCCTAGAGACAACTGTAAATTGTCTTATGGGCCTACCAAGCACCTTTAACAGCCACTATCATGCTCTTTCCTGAGACTGGCCAGTTCGTATACAGTACAAACATGGCAACTAACATCAACTACAGCATCAGACGCTTCACGGAACTGCTAAACAGTGCTACCAGCAATCCTGGAAATTGCAAAGGAATTAGCCTTGTTTCAGCTTCAGAGATGCCAGAGGAAAGAAATTATCTTTTAAAAAATCCCCGTGAATTAAACAAGTGACAAGTAAACCAGCATAGTTGCTGGAAATAAAGCTGTGCTTCATTAACGTACTGCAAATACACTAGTACAGCTGCAGTTGCTACAAATTGCAGACCTTGTTTAAGCAGTTTGAAAGAGAAATGCCAATAGTACTGAGAAGAGCACAAGATAAAAAAATAGCTAATTTTTCTGTAGCTTTTACTTTAGAGAACTTTGGTTCCAGTGGAAAGGCTGCCATCTTCCTTCCCAGGGGGGTTAGGACAAGCTGATCTTCCTTTCGTTCCACAGCTCCCAGCAGCTCCAGCTGCTCAATCGCTGCTTGAATAGCATCTGTCAAAACAAGAAGGTTCAGACTGTGAGGCCTCCTGCCTGATGCTGGCAGGGATGTGAAGGATCAGCTGGTACCATCACTACATCTTTCCCCTGGCCAGGGGGACAAGTACTTTCTGTTCAGAGAAACTAGCGCCCCAAACTGTGGTTTATCCCCCTCTATCCAGTAGAACAATCACCTTTTCCAATTTTAGTAGCAAAAACAGAGGCAAAAATAAAGCTGCCATCTCTAGCTTTCATCAGCAGAAGCCGCATGAGATTCTCTATGGCTTTCCCTGGCAGTTAAGGTCCACCTTCATGTTCGTTATGACGCAAAACTGCTTCCTCCTCCTCTTGGAAGCTGGACTCCCCAGCTCTCTGCCCTAACCGTGGCTACTCTGATGAGGCTGAGCAAAAGCAATGAGCAGTGAGACTTCCGGACCACCAGGAGAAGCTGCAGCAGAGACAGCTCCCCTTTTCACAGCCCTGACCTCCCATACTCCATCCTCCCTAGCTGGCTTGAAGACATTATTTTTAAGCAATTCTTCAGTGACTCATTGGTCATTTTTTTTCAAGGCTGCCTTTGTAACTGCTTACCGGGAGATGGTTTGGACATGAAGTCAAAGGTGAGCACATTGGGAACTCTCAGGGCCAGGAGCTGAAGCATCACGCTGGCCAGGTTACACCTGCATAGGCAGAAAAAACAACTGAGATGGTTTTTGGGGTTTTTTTTCCTTTTTTTTTTTCCTCCTTTTTTTTTTTCTTTTCTTTTCTTTGCCTATAAGCTGAGACAGAGTCCTCAGATCTGTGCTGTAACTCGGCAGAGACTAGTCCAATACTGGCTGGTGAAGCCTTACTGCCTAAACCACAAAGGGTAGGACGCAAGTCCAAGATTTGGAGGAAAGTCAAGAGAACTATTGCCCATGCGCGTTGGGAGACTCAGAGCCCAAATGTGCACCCTGAGCAAATGCTTCCTAGTTTTTCTGTTTAGTCTCCAGAGTTCATTTTTCTTAAAAGTCAACTGGTCAGACCCTAGATCCAGTTTTGCTGTTCAGTTCTTTACACTGCTCCACCTGTAACAGTACATAAAAGAGGTGTGGCAAGAAGTGTGATGGTATCAGGGTTCTTTCTCACCTCTGTATCTCGGGTATCGTCATTTTGTCAAATTTCTCAAACTCATCCTCTGTGTAGAGCCGGTAACAGATCCCACTGTCCTCTCGCCCTGCTCTCCCTGTTCGTTGCCAAGCCTGGGCCTTCGACACTCGCTGGACTGCCAACACTTCCAGACCAATTTCTATGTATGGAAAAGCACCACTTCAGTCAACGTTTATATAACACACAGCTTTGAAAAACATAACTTTGTAAGATTAACAACAAAAAAATCCCACATTCTGCCATCCAAATAAAGCTCAGACGTCACTTGGTTTATCACCCTCAAGCAAGGTAATTATCACGTGCTGTGTCCACAAAGAGAAGATTAATTTGACAGATTTTTACCCCTGCAATGCTGGTACTCAAAAAAAACCAACCCCAAACCCCACACTTAAAACCTAGGACGTTACTTTAGACAGCACAGAGGGTGTTTTAAATCAGCTCTCGGTGGGGCTCATTGCCTCAAATAAATTCTACAAAACTGAAAACAATCTCTGCATCGTTCCTTAGAATTCCTCACCAGGGCTGTACTTCTTTGCTTTGACCATGCCTGTGTCCACAACGTATTTTATTCCCGCAATGGTGATGGAGGTTTCTGCAATGTTGGTGGAGAGGATCACTTTGCGACAGCCCTGGAAGGAAAAGTAAACTAAAGCTAGTCAAAAGCCACTTTAGATTAGCTGCAATGAAGAAACGCTACTACTTTTGGCCAGCATGGGCCAAGCCTACATATCATTGCAGCATGCTATGACCACATACCACGCTTGCTATGCCAGCTCTCGTAAATTAAGATAATCTCTAGTTCCTAATCAGTTTCCAAAACATCTGCTTACACTCCTTGCAACAAAATACACCACCCAGGACAGCTGTTATCAATATGTCTCTAAACCATTTCGGTTTCATTTCTGGCACAAGAACAAGATCTGAATTCTTATTTATCTGCTGAATAGGCACAAAAAGGCCTGAGGCAGCACAATTTCCTTTCCTTATGGCCCTGCCAAACATGCCCAGGTTTTTAGCTTTCTTAGTATTTGGCTGGCCCATTAACTGCTGTAGCTTTTCTCGTGATATAAAATTCCTATGAATTGGGCAAATTTCAATTCCTCTGCCCTTTTCACTCTCCCTAATCCTTCCTTTTTTGTGATCACAGATGACTTATCATATGCATCTGTTAATACCATCCCATTTGCATTGTCTTATATGACACTGGAACCATTCAGCCTGAAGTCTGTAGACAGTGGAGACTATTACTTACTATCAGTACAGGCCACTTTAACCCCTTAAATTCCACATTTCTTCCAAACACTCATGCAAGCAAACAGACAAACTCGTCTTGTTTACCCATCATATTGCCTCACCTTGGGGGCAGCCTGAAAGACACGGAGTTGTTGAGAGTAGGGCAAAGAAGCATAAAGAGGCATCACCATCATCTGTGGGCAGCCATCAGGGAGATGTTTGGCAATGTCTCGACAAGTTTTGGTCATTGCTTCAATTTCTTCCTGACCAGTCAGAAATACCAGGATGTCCTGAGAAGAGGGTGCTTCCTGGAGCCAGAGGAAAAAGTGAGAAATTAAGATGGTTTGGATAGGGAGGGAGTACTGAGACTGTAATGAGATGTTCTCCTGACAGCAAGTCAGCAAAGCAGGTAAAGAAGAAAGAAAAGGCACACATGCGGTGCAAGGTATGTAGCAGCTTGAAGTTCCCAATTGATTCACCAAAGGTGAAGAGTAAAACACATTTTGCAGGATTGACTCTTAACAGAATGGAGGAACCATTTAAAGTCACGTCTATTTCATTAAATAACTGTCCAGGACATGCGAGAGAGCCAGCAAGCACCCAGGTACAAGCCAGCAAACACAGGCGAGAGGAACATTTAGGTATTAGGTATGAATTGACATCAGAGAGCTTTGCTTAACAGCCTCCTTTCAACTTCAGTCTCGATGTACAAGTCCCACAATCCTATCAACTCCAGCATTTTCAAAGCATTACATGTGGGTAATAAAGTTTTATTAAATGATTTAGCTTAACTATCTGGGAGTTTCACATTCAAAGGTTTAGTCACAAAACGTCTATAAGCTCTTATTTTAACAGATTTCCACTTGCTCTGTGGTTACACTTTGACAGTAAATTAGAACAATCTCCACGTCACTGTCAGCTTATGCCTGGATTTCCCCTACAAGCCAAGGCTCTTTAAGGCTGACCACTTCCAATCTTTCTTCCCACTTTTGCAATAACACGGGCATTTGTCAAGCCCTCCCTTGAGCCAATCCAACTCACTAACCCAGCATGCTCCACAACTATCCCGGAGCACCTCAGGGACAGCTCCAATTTGGCAGCATCAAGGTCACTTCTGTGAGTTCCCCCCAACTAACAATCCACAGCCCTGGGAAAGTGCAAACCAGAGGAGACTGCCATACCTGGTGGATTTGGAAGACTGACACCAGTGCTGCTTGGAGGTAATCACTCTGAGGCTGTTTGGTGTAAAAGATCTGAATGGGATGTTGCCGGCCTTCTAAATAGAGCACAGGAGCGCCATTGAAGTACTGGGAGAACTGGTCAACATCCATCGTAGCTGACATGACAACCACCTTCAATGTGAGTATAGGATGGGTTAGCACTGCAGTTTAGACCCAGCAGGACACTTACCAGTCAGGACTAGCCAAAAGCCAGCTTTCTGAAACTGAGATACGTGCTCGGAACAGCAAAAAGCACACAGTTTGGGACAGAAAAGAGTGATCTTTCCTTGTTAAAGCCATCAGCTTTGGTACCACACAAGCATAATGTGTCGATATGACAAAATGAGAGAAGATGTCTTAAAATTCTCTTCTGACATTTAATAAACAGACCTGAGTACCCACAAAGCTAGGCTACACAAAGGTCTGTTGAATGACACAGTGCTAGGATCTACCAGTCCCCTACATGCCCTCCCCATCAAACCCAACATGCTCTCACACACTTCATCATGTACTCCCATAAATTCTTGTGCACCTGACACACGTGGGCAATCTCCTTCCCCAGTGTGAGCATGTCATACAGCTGTCATATCAGACAGAGAGCTCCTGTATCCAGGGTGCTCTCAGCAACAGTACCAAAATCTCCCCAATGTGTCTAGTCTATAGCTTACACCCAAGGGGCTCTTATGAAAAAAGGCAACACGGATGTAACCAGAAACCTTGTTCACATGTGTCCTATCAGACCCACACATTGCAAGTTCTATTCAGATTTAAAGGGGCTTTTTAGAAACAGGAAAATAGTCTAGGCTGAAATTTCAAACACTTTGGAAAACCCCAGGAGATACTCATAGCGCTCAGGGTTCAAGCCCCATCCCTGCCCCTCACTACCACCTTAGATGCACATACCTTTAGTGGCAGTTTGCCCAATTCCTTTCGTTTCTTTTGTGCAGCTTTGACCACACCAAAGAGTACATCAGTATGGATTGTCCTCTCGTGGGCTTCATCCAGGATGACAACACTGTACTTCCGCAGCATAGGGTCCCCAATAGCTTCGCGAAGCAGCATTCCATCTGTTAAAAACTTGATTCTAGTTTCATCAGATGTAAGATCGTCGAAGCGTACAGTATAGCCAACCTATGGAAGTGATCATTATAGAAAGTACAAGTACAAAGTTACTTGCATTTCTCATGGCCATCGTACCACAAAGAAGGACTACAAAGCACTCTGGCCAATGCACCAGACAGAGCCAATCAGGACTCCAAGGAGACCGGAAAGCGTAACTGTGGATTTGCAGACTCTGAGCAAGTTAGTCTTGCAAATCTAGTAATCCACTGAAAGAATGCCCTCAACGTTGTATCCCAATTGGCTTTTTACCAACTAGAAGTTCATCACAGATCATAGAATGGTTTAGGTTGGAAGAGACCTTAAAGATCATCTAGTTCCAATCCCCCCCCGCCCCCAGCCAAATGCTCCAGGTTTCCTTTCCTTCCTCCCCTGCTAGAAACTACTCCATACTCTTCAAAGACTTTATGTAGGGAAAGTCTTTCTCTTCCACTTTTCTCCCACAGATTCATAGATCTGCACAGATTCAGCGCTCTGCTCTCCTTGACAGTGACTTTTGATACACAGAGCAATGGAAGACCACATGGTATTTTTTGTTTTATTCATTAACCAGTATTTTTTCAAATGGAGTAACACAGATAATAATCAATAAGTAAAATAGCACAGAGACAGAGTCAAACATGCCTTCCCCACCCCCAAGCCACAGAAGCAAGTAAAAAGCCATTTTTTTCCATTCAGGAGCATTATTAAATGAAGACTATCTATTATTCCTGTGGCTGTTTATCTTACCCATTAAGCCCTGATACAGTCGCACCAGCTCTGCAGTACTAAACCAACTCTCTAAAACTCTGTAAAGCAACCTACCAGTTTCCCCAGCTCTGTCTTCTTCTCATCTGAGACTCTGGTAGCTAAGGATATAGCTGCTACTCTGCGAGGCTGCGTCACAGCAATGATGCCTTGGCGGCCAATTCCTGCTTCGTAGAGGTACTGAGGGATCTGAGTGGTCTTCCCCGAACCCGTTTCTCCTAAAGGACATCAAAGGAATACAGATTTTTCCCTTTTACAGCATTTTCTAATGAAAGGTTCCAAGTCATTTTTTTAATGTTAGCTTTTAATCGTATTTCAGGATGAGGGGCCTGAAGACAGGAAGAGATTACACAACTTGCCCAAAGTCACACCACAAAGCAGCAGCAGGCCAGGGACTTGCTCTAGTCGCTAGAACACTCCTCAACAGAACTCCTTTCACCCAGCTCCTCTCCAGCCACACTCTGGTTTAGAAACATATTCCAGTCTGTCCGGATAGGAAGTGTTTGTTGTGTAACACAGCCACCATAAGAAATCAATCATGCAGAGCAAGGAACAGACATTGATTTGGTTTTACGCTACACACCAGGAAGTTTCAAAGTAAAGCTGTAAGCAAATTAAAGCAAAGCTTTTGTCACAACAGCAAGTAACAAGTTACAGTTTGAGACTCTTTTGGATGAGCACTAAGGGCACCAACAAGCCAGCAACTCTTCCTCTGCGCCTTCCTGAAATCAAGAGACAGTCCCTTCAGGCTCAGGTGAATGTCTTCTCCATCCATACAGCACTAGCACACAACACAACAAACACTATCCTGTTTACTCCCAGATGTATTTCCAACACAAACTCTGTGTGGTCTACACAGATGACCTCTACCAAAGATGGCAATCAGCAAAAGCACATAGACAGCTACCATCAGTACTCTCCGCAGCATCGGCAAGAAAAAGCCTAACCTACTGGGCACAGTATAACGTGGCACAAATCACAGTGCTTAGAGGCACTGCAAGTGAAACTATCTTAAAGTGCAATATGCAGGGAAGAGCGAAGAACATTTTCAACATCCCTGTCATTTTCTTGCACATTTTATTACAGCTCAGAACACATCTGTGACTCAAATCAGATCCCCTGCAGCTCCCTACTAGCATGTTACAAGGATTGCTCTACATGAAAGAGTGTGAGGCTCTGGAAAACAGAGCCCTGTACTCTCAATCCTTGCAAGACAGCAATGGCACAGAGCACGCTGGGGCAGCGAGGGGAGAACTGACAAGAGAAGCAGCAGCGTGAGAAATTCAGAAGGATGACCACCAAACAGAGAAGAATCGGAAAGCCAAATTGTAAGTGCTGCAGCTTGCAGACTGGAAATAGCATGAGTGAGATTTTTAGCCCACTCCACAGCTGCTGACATATTATAGTGTATATTTAGCAAGTAACACTGACAATCTCAGGACTTGTCCTCTCAGAGGAAAGGAGATAAGTGCAGTCATGTCTATCAGTTACCATGACTAATTTTTTTTTTTAAGAGTACATTTACAGGAATGAAATACAAAGCATTTTTCATTTAATTTTAAGGAACGCTGAGTCTTTAGACTTCCAGCTGTGTCTTCAGCTCCTGAAACTCAGACAAAAAGCTTATTAGCTTGGACTCAAAGAAAACATAACAAAATTAGTGAATGCCCCTGAAAACATACCTGAAAGGACACGTTTTTCTGAACAGTGGGGTTTTGTCACTTGGCTTTAAGTTGATGGAACTCCATGTGGATGGTGAAACAGAAATGAGGGGGAAATATTTTTGCCCTCTCCATAAAAATTAACTCACCTGCTGCCTTAACTAACCAACGCTCAAGCACAAAAACATGACTAATTTACCGCGTTTCATATTTTTGTCTAAGCCATTTCTCTGCCACTCCTCGCAGGCTGCGCCATTGCCCGACGCTCGGCCGGACCTGCCCAAACCCCGCGCTGGGGACACCGACGGCCACCTCGCCGCCTCCAAGCCCCGCTGCAGCGGGCAGCGGCAGCAACGCTCCCCGGGCGGCGGCGGTACCGCCCGCCGAGAGGCCCGCGGCGGCGTTGAGGGAAGCCCCGCTCGCCCAGGTCCCCGGAGGCGGCCGGCGGGGCTGTGGCGCTGAGGAACCCCCTTCCCCCGCCCCGCCGGGGCCGCCGCCGCTCCCGCACTCACCGATGAGGACGGCGCTGTCCAGGCCGCGGAGCTGGCTCAGCAGCGGGCCCCGCGCCTGGAAGATGGGTAGGCCGCGGCGCTGGGAGTCGGCGGGCGGCGGGTGGCGGCGCGGAGCGGGGGAGGCGGGCAGCATGGCGGGGCGGGCGGGGAGCGCGGCCTTCAGCCGCTTGGCCGGGGGCGCCCCGTCGCCCTGCGGCATCGCCGCCCCGCCGCCGCGCCTCAGGCAGCGTGTCGCCCGGGAGACGGCCGCCGCGGCGTCATCACGCCGCCGCCCCGCGCACGTGAGCCGGGCCGCCGGTCGGAGCGGGGCATCATGGGAGATGTAGTCCCGCGGCCTCGCCGGCGCCATTTGCAGGCCTCCCCCGCCAGCAGGGACACCCACAGGAGCTAAACTTCAGTCCCGGCGGGCAGAGTCGCCTAGCAGGTAATACCTTAGAGAGGCAGGCTTCATCCCAATGTATGATTTGTCAGCACAAACCACCCCTGGCATCACACACGGCTGATGACGCACTCTCCAGAGAGGCCTTTGGTATTTAAAGACTCTGTGTGGGACAGGCTGCCCCAGAACGGGCTCCAGGGCAGTTAAAGGCCAAGTTAGGCAGTAGCCTGACAGCAATGGTCACTTTTGTCCTGGGGTACAAGTAAGCAAGTTCTTCCCGGATAGGGATACTATGGCACTACCCTGTAAAGAGAAGAACCTTCGATACTCCACCAGAGTGGAAGGAGACGTGTGAGGAAAGCAGCTTTGGAAGAGCAAAGACAGACAAGCCGCCTTACGTGAGTTCGAAGAGGAGGTTGCCCTCGGGAAGGGGACATCGCCTCCCACACCCCACAGCAGGGCCTTGGATTTACAGAGGGTTTTACTCCAGCCACAGTCCCTGTCTTTCAGCTTCATCCCCGCTCCCCAGCGTCCCACCAGCGAACTACTGAGAGACTCTCAAACACTGAACTAAAAAAAAAAGTCTTGATCCAATTCCTGTCTCAAAAGCCACCCTGAAGCAACACTGCCCAGAACATTTTTAGTACTCCTAGAAAGTAAGACTTAAAGTCTGTTTTGGGAAAAAAACATCTCCCTTAAGTTTTTATAACCTTTAAGAAATAAAATGCAGATACAAATGGACTCACCAATTTCATTTATCAGAATCTAATACACTGCTTGTGGACAAAGCGTTTCCCCATGAGATCCCAACACATTCATCTCCTGGGCTACAAACAAGTTAGAAAACAGTAGCCAATTCTTAGAACAGCAAAATCTGAGACTAAACAAGATGATCACGTGTGTCAAGGGTGAGCCTATCCTCCCAAATTTGGGAGAAAGATGCAGTTTCAACAATATCTGGTTTTATCTATCATGATATAATCAATAAAGGGCTACTCAGCACAGTCCATAACATCTTAGGAGTGACTGAATGCCATGAGCTGAACTGTGCTCCGAATTCCTTTCGTGGCTCCTCATATAGATACTTAAAATCAACAGAACTTCAAGCTAAATCCCACTCGGTGTCACTGACCTGTGCTGGACACACAGTCATCCCACAACAAACGTCACACACACAGACAACAAATTCAACATCTTGAGCAGACAATCCTGTTTTCTAGTGGTTCTGAGACACATTTGTGGGAAACGCTTGCATTAATGCCATCTCTTCAGGGACTTGGTTTTTCCAGCCTCTGGCTTTTCAACAACTGCCTTAAGACTGTAGGATTATACAACAGATTAACAGAAAAGGATCCACAACACACTTTATTCAACTGATCGTCTGAGATATTTGAGCAGTTCTGACTCCAGACAAGTTTTCTTCCCTAGTGCTCCAAGTGATTTAATAACCGTTAGAAGTGTGCGTGCATGTGTGGATTTTTTAGAACTACCTATTTAAACAAACCAGCAAGACTCAAACCTGGTCAACTGAACACACAGTCTTTGGAGGAAAAGCCATCAAAATGCAGTTTCAGCCTGCAAGTGCATTCACACAGAGGCACATCCCAGAAATCCAACGGGCAAAACGAAAAGCCTGCATTATGCTGCACATTGTATTCCTTACAATTCAAACAAGGCTGGAGACAATAACATCTCAGATTAAAAAAACCTTTGCCATTCAAATAGGGACTTACGCTTTCAGCCGTCTTGTAGCTGTTTTATCCAAGAATAAAAAAAATGAGTTAAACCCCCAAAAGTTGTTTTTGTCCCCTGTAAAGTTTCCCGTATCAAATAACTTGAAAAAATGCTTTAGAAATCACTTTAAACAAGTACTCATGGTCTTGTTAACTGAAGCTGACAGGAAATCGTTTCCAGTTTCAGTTTTTTTGCTCCACTGGATTAGTATTTTCATCACCAGCACAATAAATTCCCTGATTGGGAAAGACACTGGTAGCCTGGAAGTGTCTTGGATTAGACTGCCATTTCATAAAGTGCTTGTATTCAAAACCATAGAGCCGTCAAAAAGTGTCCTTTCTGCGATGGGGAATAAGAGTCCCCAGTATGGAACTTTATTCAGGTCAGTCTCTCCCAGCTGTCGCTGGGTTTTGGCACAGACACTTATTAGCCTCCAAGGCGCTGACCTTCTCCCCACGCAAATCCTCCCGGTCGTTCTTCTGGCAAGGGATTGTAATTAGGATCATCTTCTGGTGTATCAAATATTGCTTTCCTGGAAAACAGAAATTTGTTTGATTTTTTTTTTCCTTTAGAATACGTTTCACAGTAAGACCAAGACTGCTCAAATTCTGCACATGTACAGCATCCTCCCTCGGAAACAGCCTGCCAAAGCATCAGTGATTTATACCCAAGTCACACATGCTCTCCAATTAGGAGGCATCTGGAAGAAGGTCTAGAATTATGTTCCTGAATCAACCGAGACTGAAAAGATTCAGCTGAAAGTTAAAATTCCACCTCCAGCGTAAGGCAGAATTTCACACAGCTAGCACGTTCTCCCAGGACGTGGATAAGGGAGCAAAACAGGAATGGGATACTGAAGAGCTCTTCATATCTTGAGAAGGGGACAAAGTAAGAGTCAAATACAGGCAGTACTATCTCAATTTCACAGGCAGGATGCAGGCTCTGACAATAAGACTTAAAATCCACAGAAGAGTCTGCATTTGGGACACTAGAGGCTTGGGTTTCCTATTTATTACAAAAATCATACTTAATCTAGTAGGTTATTTTGCCACTCTCAAAACTAGTTTTAGATGTTCTCTCTCCGTAGATTTGTTTATCCAGAAACAAAAGTGTAGTAGATTCTTTGACATAAACAAACAAAAATATCACAGGCTGCACACAAGCAATCATTATATCCAAAATGTCTTAAAAGTAAAGTGTGTTTAACAAGACAGTTCTTAGAATAGTTAAAGGGATTATTTCTCTTCACTCAGAGTGACAGGCCCGACTTTCAGAGAAGTTTTCAGAACAGGAAAAAAGAAAATACCAGGTATATTACAGGATTACAGCTAAGACATCAAAGAAAATTAAAGCATCTGGGAAAAAAGAAATCCACAATTCTAGACCCAGACAAGAATCATAAGCAGTCTTCTGAACCCGCAGCCTGAAGACAGGCTGATACTTCTTCCACAGAGCAAGAGAGTTACCGAGACAGCACACACTGCTCCCACAGCCTTAGAATTCCTCCTGCACACAGGTGGGTTCACATACCCTCTGTGAAAATGGAAATCTCAAAAATACCCTTATTGCACATGTGTAATTGGACATTTGATTTGTCTAGAGGTGTATTTATGTGAAGGCAGCCCTCACCAGATATGGCCTTCAGCTGCTAAGGCCAAGTTAGATCAGTCTAGGCCTACCAAAGTGCCCAAGCACGACTGCTCTGGGACAGCCATTCCAGCAGCCATCACCTGGTACAGTTACTTGCTGAAGACAAAGCCTATACTGAACAAAAATAAACCATCACTGTAAGTTCACTTGTCCCATCAAACAGGAACGACCCATCAGTTAAACTAAGCATGGGTCTGAATAGGACATTTTAATTACCCAGACTTCTGGAGTCCAGTTCAAATAACAACAACAAAAAAGTTCAGCTCTAGACAATTCTAAGAGTCTCACAGACCTCAACTTACAATGTCTCACTGCCCTATCGTTTAGGCAAGCTGCTCTCAGACAGACTGCTGTACAGCGCTACAGATGATTACAGCCCTCTACGCAAGAGGGAACTGAGCAGGAATAGCACCCCTCAATAGTACAAACACTGAAGTCTTTTGCCAAAGTTGTGAACTAGAGAACCATGATGAAATAGAGAATAGAGATGAAAAAAATATTAGATACGTTTAATACCTCAGTCACTCTGTTCATACACAGCAGGACTCTGCTCTTATTCCTCACACCTCAATAAGAGACATGCAGCTTTGGTGCCACCAACAGGCAAAACTCAGTTAGGAAAGACTAACAAGTGTTGACAAAGAAATTAAGGGTTACAAGACCCCTTTAGCCCTTCTCCACAGTAAGTTACTTTCCCCTTACACATCTCTAAGACCCCCCTCCCTTGTTTGCCACATATGAGTTAATTAAAAGAGCAAGTACAGACACACCACAATTCTGTCTCAAACCGTCTAATTTACCATAAATTGATATGACTGAATTACAAAGAGTTTTCCATGCAAGCACTTTTTCTACATCCGTTCCAAATCCCACACCGATACTTACAGGACAGATGG
Source organism: Pluvialis apricaria (assembly GCA_017639485.1). Taxonomy (NCBI): domain Eukaryota; kingdom Metazoa; phylum Chordata; class Aves; order Charadriiformes; family Charadriidae; genus Pluvialis; species Pluvialis apricaria. The sequence goes on from CM030024.1 coordinate 8,973,189, forward strand.
TGTTCTCAGAAGCCTTCTGCCACCGGGCTGATTGGGAAAGACATCCTCTAAGAAAAAATATATATGCCCAACAGCAATGCCTAGTATACAAAGAAAAGTCAAATGGTGATTTTCAATACTGCTCCTTTACAACTTTCAAATGTCACTAGTTTTCAGGGGAAAAAAACCACAAAACCACACATTGTTTCTTTCACAGAAGATATGATAAGAAATACAGAAATATAAAAACCAGTGAAGCAGCTTAACATTAGATGAAGAGTTTAACTTACACTACAAGACATTAATAGAAGGAAAACTGCTTGTCAGTTTTGACATTGAACATACTGGTGTTACGGCTTTATTAGCATTGATAAAAATAATAATATAAGCTATTTTACTTCAGTAGTCTGATGCCCACAATCAGATTATGTACCTGGGCTGATCCCAAGCAATAAGAAGTCAAAGCATCATCTTTCCATCTTTGTTACAGCACTACAGTGTTTAGAAAGCAATCAAAGCCTGGTATAAATATAGCACCATTATACCAGACTAACTAATACTAAATAAGATGCTTTTAGCCATTTATTTTTTCCACATTTTTTGTTTCATGTAAAACACTAGCAGGAACAAAACCTTGTGATTCTTTCAGTTCCTTACCCAGCAGATCCACAATGATGGAGTTCCCCAAAAGTAGCGAAAAGCCCATCAATACCCAGGGTAGAAATGGGGCTTGAAAGATGAGAAGACCAAAAAAGTTCATACGGACATAGGGGTTCCTGCGGCTCCATACATACACAAGCATTATTGTGAATGCCTGACCCAAGAAAACCAAGTTCACAAACAAGCCAAAAACCTGTGATGGGTAGTTAAAGAAAACAGTTCACCGAGTAATTGTTGCGAGGTCAAGCATGAGAAGAATTTCACAGCTTAACCTGTAATCCTATGTTTTCCATAGGACTGCTAATTCTACTTTCCCAGGTTCAAGTAAATCAAACCTACAGTCAACCAAACTCAACACCTATAGCAGGATACAGGGTACCTGCAGCATGAATAATCTCTTTAAAGTATAATTTAGCATAAAATCACTGAACCACCAGCATTTCTCTTAGACAACCTGAGCATGATTACGCACCTGAGCAGTGCCCTCTTATCTGATAATCTCATTTCCATAACTCTGTCAAGCAGTAAAAGGCCTGAAAGATTAGTACAGTATTTAATAGCAACTGTCACAAAGCATTCAAAACTACTTTAACAAATACTGTTACCTCTTCTACTACAAACTAAATATATTACCACCCAAGAATTAAGATAAAAATAACACCATGGTTACAGTTCTCATTCACTTATCTTTAGCTTTACTAAAGCAGTTTGCAATAAAATAAAAGGATACAGTCATTAAAAGTCCTCCAAAAAGGAACATAAATACAAAATCTGACGTCCGACCTCGAAAAGAGCCTTCTTCAAGCATTCGGCAGTAACGATATCTGAAGTTGCAGGTCAGGAAAATTTGACTGCAAATGAGCTTAAAGAGAGATCCAAGTGGAAAAGGATTCTACTATACATGAGCTTAGATGTAAGTTTTGTTTCAATTTACTCCACCAATTGGCTCTTTCTGGATGCCTCAGCAGAGAGGGTAGACCCAGGAGAAAAAAGTTACTTGGAACTTTCTCCTGTATGTCAGAAGCAACATGATGGATCAGGCTTGTACAACGAAGTCTTAACACCACAAGAATAAATGGCAAAGTTCTTGACAACTTATGAAGGAGATCCTGTTGATGTCCATTCACGACATCTGTGAAGTCATCATTGCTAAACTCCCAGGAACTTCATGGTGGAGCAGAACTGAACTTTTGCCTATACGCATGTATAGCAACATGCCTGTACTCTGGAGCTCTGCTTTCCAAGGAAAGAAAACAAACTTGATGAAGGATACAAAAAGATCATGTTAAATAAAAAATTAAAGCCAACTGGTCCAAAGAATAAGTAGTTTGTGATTAACCTCCATACCTGGAAATAAGACAAATACAAGGATTTTAAACAGGAGAGCTTATTTTTATTGTCTAAATAGAAAAGCAAGTAACAACATAGCTAAAACGTCCTTTACAGTCAATGAATCCAAGACCTAAGCTAAGATACAGTGATCTGCACTCTAGCTTCATTAGCTTTTTTAAGATTTTTTTTAATTCCAATAGAAAAAGTCATAATCATTTGCAACACTCAATTTTGAGAAGACAAGCACTTCTAAAGTCAACAGTTTACTTAAAAACCTCCCATACTTTAGAAAACACTTACTTGAAAGTGTTTAAATATTAATTCAGGATTGAAATACAGCTGAAAGGGTGTGATTAGTTCTAGTTGCTGAAAAAGAAGAGAAGATTTGATGGAATCAATACACCGAGAAAAAGCTATACACACCCAAATAAGCATCCCCCTTTGTGCCTAAAAGAGCCCAACAAGCTCTCAGACACCACATCAAGCTTTCTAGCAACAGCCAGCCTCGATAACCTCCTCAGCCCCCCCTCACGTTCTTATTATTTATTTGTGCTTTGCTCCTTTCCAGGTCTCATGGCAACGGGGGCCCTGGAAGCGCTGCTTTCCGGGGAACCCCTCTGCTCCGAAGGCCCTGAGGGGAAGAGACCCGACCCTGGGGCCGGGGGGGGTGTGGGTGTCCGAGGCAACCCCTTCCACGGCTCCCAAGCGCCCTCCTCTCCCCAGCCCGCCCGCACAGCTCCAACGACCCTCGCCCCCCTCTCCCAGGCACCCTCCCTCAGCTCTGGCAGGCGCCGGGCGGATGCCCGGGGCCCCGCGGAACCGGCCCCACCGCCCACGGGCCGGACCCTCAGTGGGGCCGGCGGGAGCACGGCCGCGGAGCCGGGGCGGCCCCACTCACCACGGCGGCGGTGGTGAGGACGCAGGCCGTGGTGTAGGCCCGCGTCACGGGCGGCACCTGGAGGTACTCCTGCCGGAAGGTCTGGTACGCCATCTTAGCGCCCCCCCCGCGCCGCTTCCGCTTCCGCTACGCGTCTGCGCGCACCGCGCCTCCCCCCCCCCCGCCAACCCCCGGCGGAGCCAATCGGCGCCGGCGCTGCGCTCTCATTGGCCGAGCAACGAGCGCGGCCGCTTGCTCCCCTCGCTTTCCCCGCCCCCCGAGACATGAAGCGCCCGATGATTGGGCAACGCCTTTATCCGCGCGGTCGCTGATTGGCTGTCCGCGGGGTTGCCCGCCTGAGGGAGTTCGAACGAGGCGGGAAGCGGTGGGGGGAGCGGAGCGGCCGGAGGGCGAGCGGCGGCGGCGACTCAGCACCGGCACCGGCCTCGGTTTGCGGCACTGGAGCGGGAGGAGCGGCCCCGGTGCCTCGGGTAACTGGCGCGGGCAGACCGCGGTTGCGCTGGGCCTCCTGTGGGAGCCGGCATCGCCTCAGCTCCGGGCTCGGCCTTCCCGCCCGCAGCGAGGCCCGTCGCCCCGGGGCCTGCGGGTCTCTCTCCTGTCCTTACCGACTTTCGTCCGCCATCATGTCGGTCGATCCCATGGCCTACGAAGCGCAGTTCTTTGGCTTCACCCCCCAGACGTGCATGCTGCGCGTCTACATCGCCTTCCAGGACTACCTCTTCGAGATGATGCTGGTGGTCGAGAGCGTAATCCTGAAGAAGCTGGACGCGTTTCCCGGCTGTAAGATCAGCCCCTTCCAAATCCGGAAAAGCACGGAGAAATTTCTCCTCTTCATGAAGGAGCACTTTGATAAACTCTTCAGTAAGATGGAAGAAGTGCTTCTGCAGCTGGTGTTAAACATCCCTAAGAACGTGGTGCTCCCCGAGGACAAGGTCCACGAGCAGTACCCCTACACCAAAGAACAGTTCCAGGCGCTTCAGGATGAGATCCGTCAGCTGCAGCAGCAGTACAGGGCTGAGGCGTCCGCTGAGCAGGCGCTGCGAGCGGAGCTGGAGGAACAGAAGGCTGTTCGGGCTGAGCTCGAGAAGATTTTGCGATGGTTTGATGGGCTTGACAATATCTGTAGGGAGCACGGGACCAGCAACTTCAAAGAAAGCTTTGCGTTCCTGACACAGAACTCTAAGAAACTGCAAGATGTGCTGAAAGATGTTGAAGAGAAAAGCAATAAAATAAAGAAGCACAATCAGTTATTATAATGGCAACGCTGAAAAGACAACAAAAATCATTTAGACAGCTTGCTTGAAATGATAGGGGCTTATTTTCCCAGAAGCACCTCCCCTAATCCTTTACTCCTCCAGTCCCGCCAGGATCTTGACTAAAAGCTGTTGGACTGTGTCAGTTTGCACCTATTTGGCAGCTCCCTAGGAAAGTAGGGAGATGAAACAGCATTGTTTTTCTGTGAAATGTAACTCTGAAAGTGGTGATTTGGAATAAATTTTGGGTTGGATAACCTGGCTGTGAACATACCTTCCTGCCTTATGAACGTTAACTTTGAACATGGCATAGCATTTGTTTATTTTGGTCATTTAAAAAAAAAATAAATCCATTTCCAGAACAATACCAGTTCATAGTCAATGTTTTTGTCAGTGAGGACATGGGGACTTTGTACCGGTTTCCCAAAGGAGCGGATTTGCACTGGCAGTGTGGTTACAGCTGAGGTTCCCTTCACTGGGCTTTAAAAGCCGATAACGAGGAAGTCCATAGAGAAGAGCGAGACAGTGACGCTGCTGTCAAGGTTCTGATGAGAAATAGATCTGTGCGCAGCAATGCTGAATTTCAGCCCAATTTCTGAAGTTTCAGGGTTACTTACCACTCTGCAGATGTTTGCAAAGAGGCAGCTTGTGTTTCCTTTAGGCCAGGACAGCGTGCTGCTCCGTAGGCAGAAGATCCAGAAGCCGCTGGAGGAAATCAGCAACTCCATCACTTTGTCCTACTTCAGCTTATGTTGCTTTTTATATATATATTTTGTTTGTTTGTTTTTATTTTTGTTGTCCAGTGTCCCTTTTCTCCTAAATAGCAAAGTTAATTTTATTCATGTTTAATCAGGTTTTCCATGTAAAAATGTTGAGAAGACTGACTGATATGCTTGAGTTCTTTGAAATCACTTAATTAAGCTTATTCTATCTGTACTGGATTCACAGTACGTTACAGTCTGCGTGCATTTTTCTGTTGGCCTCAGCAGGTTTTGCATCTCCTGTACAGATGCATCATGAAATATCAATACTAATTTCTACTTTACCAGCATAGATGTTTGAAAGACATTAAACTTGTGAATAATTTAGAAGTTACTGCAATAATAATAAAAAGTATTAAAAGCGTAAAATCCACTTTGCAATTCTTTCTTCCCTGGCTTCTGAAGGCTTCATACAGAATCGGCTTGGTGAGAGCTGCATCTTTAACCATACATTGCCTCGACAATAGGGAATCGGGTAAAAATTAACTTGCATGTTTAGAAAGCAACTTAGTGACTTGAAACTTATCTGGTGTTCTCTAACTTGAAGTGTAGAAAAATGTGATTAATCCAATGTCCACTGTAGATCTTACCAAAAAAGCGTGTCTTCATTTTATATCATTACCATTCGTTTTGTTGCAGAAATCGAGCAGCCACCAGTCTGTAAATTGAGTGCAAATATGTAGATATTGTTTCATTTAGTGCTAAATTGTAAAGAATAGCATTTGAAAAATCTACTAAGAAACAAAGGTAGTGACTTGAACCCAAAGGGCCCATGAACGGTTCCACAGGAGAATTACAAGCAAGAGTTTGACAAGGGGATGGAACAAACCATTACGCACAGTTCAGCATAAGGTCTGTCCAAATCTACTGTCACGACATATTCATCGAAGTCCTCCAAATCATCGGTATCTTTTATTAGAAATAAAGAGGAGGAGAAAGAGGTGTGAAAGACGGTACTGATGAAACCTGTCACGTTCTGCCTGCGAGCCCGAGCACAGGCACCGCCGTGCAGCGGGGGAACGTCCCGGCTGCGGGGGACTGCGCGTGCACTCACGCAGCGGTTCAGCACCCGCCCAGCGCAGGTCTGCGCGCCCGTGGAACGCTTTGGTACGTTGGCACCGGTGGGTTAAAGGGTGACCTGACCTGACTGCTTTTGTGGTATTACATCTTTGAAGGTATATATTCCTGAAAAAAGGGGTTGAGGTTTTTTTTGGTGGATGAGTAAATCATTACTATGAACACATAAGACAGCCATGTAGATCAAGGGTCTCAACAGGAGATGTGTTGCACTGAGCTCTTTCTTTAGGCTTCTCTTCAGCCACGATTCAATGCTGGTGGGCTGATGACAAAACCGTTTAGTTGTAATAAATGCCATATGGAGACGAGCAGCTCTGTGAAGGAAAAAAAAGGGCATTTTGCCATGACCCCTCTGGAGATACTGCTTCAATTCAACCGCTATTAAAATCCTGTAACCCAATTTCTCCGCTTCATTTTTGTTCATAAAATCAATTTAAAGAATAAAAGTCTTTAACGGGAGGAGGGTGGGGTGGGTGGGATACACAGAGAAGGGTGTTGCCACGCAGAATCCTTCCCAAAGTGTAATAAAAACCCTCACCGGGAGAGCCAGCGGCTTTCGGTAACATGTGGGAGCAGTGCACTGAAGACCAATTATTTTGTAAGAGGGAATAATGCTATTTTTTTTTTAAACACTTACCTGTGAAATGCAAATAAGCATTAAAAGTCCTTTTTAATAACATTTTCAATAAAACAGTGAATGAAACATCTATCTTAGTTTTAGCGAGGGGGGGGAGGTGACACCCACGGGACGTCACCTTGCCTAATGCCAACATTGTGGCACGAGGCTGAAAATACTGTCACAGTGCGAAATGAGCACTGACGAAGCAAAACCCTTGCGTGAGCCCAGAGCAGGAGCACCCTGCGCTCCCCAAACCCTGCGGTGCCACCGCAGCCGGGCTGTGCCACCAGCAACAGAGGGCACCAGGAGACCGTCCCAAAGCTCCACTGGCAGAAGAGGCTGTTTTGTGCCGGGTTTGTTTTTCCCCTTTCCCGGTGCACCAAGAACCATCAAGTATCTCCTCAGAGAAATCAGTTGTTTTGCCCTAACGGAGCAGGAGACACTTTGGGCGTTAGGAGCCACGAGAGACCACAGAAAGCCGGGTCGGGACATACCCAGTTTGTACGGACTAACGCTGCATCGTCCTTTAAAGAGGATTTATTCTTATTTTCACTCATTTGTCCCCAGACCTGCACTTTCTCCTCTCCCAACCAGGCAGCCTGCACAGCGCCAAGGTCTTCTCCGGTACAGTTTTCATGCTCACGGCTGTGGGGGAGCGCCAGTATTGGGCACGATGGTTGTACTGGGATTCACCTGGGCATTGCTTTGGCAGCGTCATACAGCAACGCACGGAAATCGCAACACAAACTTCATGTAGCAATGGCAAAATCCCCTGTAACATCACAGAGGTAAATCTCTCAAATAAGTAAACCGCCGTTCAACACCCAGCCCTCCTGCTGCCCACAGCTGACAGACACCAGTGAGCGCGGGGCTCTCCAGGGCCGTCTCCGCACCAGCCCCGTGCCCTCCTGCTCCCCAAAATGACGTCCTGTCATGTGCGCTCCCATCAGTCGAGTCATCCTAACAAGCTATTTTAAAAGAAATTATTGCCTGATGCTCCAGAGAGCGGCGCGGGGGATGCCTTTGGCCACCACCCGCCACCCTCGGGACACGAGCCTGGGATCTGCCGCCCCCCCCCCTTTGCCACCCCACATCGCAAAAGCTCCTTAGGCAGCGGCCTGCGAACGCCCCGCTCCACTCTGGGCTGCCGCTGCCCACATCCCCGATTGCCTGGGAAGCTCCCGAGCCTGTGCAATCCCTCCTGATGAACCTCAGCAGCGTGACGGCCTCTGGCAAAGGGTTTTCCTCCCAGCTTCACCTGCTACTGGTTCTGACGGTGCTGCAGGGGCGTTCCCAGCCCCCAATCATGCTCACGCATTTGTGCGGCCCCTCGGGGTCCGGGTGCCAGAAAGCAGCTCAACATACCCCGACTCCATCCGCGGCGGCCTCTCTGTCTGTCCTTGTCCCGCTCCCCGCGGGCTCCCATCCCTCGCGGGGGCTGATGCCAGCACCCCGGAGCAGTGATGGCCACGGCACGCATCCCATGGGGGACAGCAGGACAGGCACGGGATAGCACCCAGCTGCTGCAGGAACACGACCTGGGAATGGTTTTTAAAGAAAAGGGAGAACACGTGGTTGATTTTAGTGCTCGTTTTCTCTGAATGATTGCATGGAGCTGGAAGATTCGAAGAGCCCCAGGCTGGCAGCAAAATACTTCGTAAGGCCCAATGTAAAAAATACAACCAGCTGTCGTAAAATGTTACCAACAGCCATTTTTAGGGGGGAACCAGCCTTGCTGTAGCGCATTTGGTCCAATAAACACCTCGGCAGCAGAGCCGAGGTCGAAGGGGAGCAAAGCCACCAGTTTTCTTACGGGGATAACACGCAGTCCGGGTCCGGAGACATGCGGGAGCCCTGAGGGTGAGGGACATCCCAGCAGCCGGACGACCCATCGGGCTGGGGAAACACATCGAGCCCCACTGCGGCTACCAGGAGTATCAGGTTTTCAGCAAAATTCACCTCAGGGAATAAAAAGCACTCAGAGGACGATCCGCCGGCTTTGCAGCCCCCGTGCATGGAGGAGGGGGTCGGGTACAGAAGGGAGGAGACGGCACCGCATCCCAGGGGTGGTGGTGTCCCCAAAGTGGGGGTTCAGTTCCCAATGCAAGAGGGGAACAATATAAACAAAAATTAAGAATTTTTTTTTTTTTTTTTTGGCAGGATTCACAGTCAATTTGAGTACTCGGGGCCAGGCGATGCAGCCCTCCTCAATCGATATGCTGGATGACAGTGTAATTAGCAGCCGTTAATAAACCCATGCCTGGCAAAATGCCAGCCTTGGGCTGGGGGGGTGGTGTGTGCGTTACCATATGCCTCCTCATTAAAAGCTTTAATTACAGGCAGGAAAACGCCGGTGGCAGCCACACGCTTTAATTGCTTCACCTCAAGCTGGCAGCGGGTGAGCTCCCTCCCTCGCTGGCGATCCCACGGTGGCTGAGGACCGTTGTCCCTGTCCCTGTCCCCGTCCCGCAGCAGGGCTGAAGGGAGCAGCGTGGCCGGGAGGAGATGCTCATGCGACACCATCACATTACAATGATGAAAAAACCCCCACCCTGTTATGCCAAAAAATATTCTTTCACAGGGATTTTGGCTGGCTCAGACTAAGCAAGAGCATCCCCCTTCCCAAAACAGCCCTGAGGAACCTCCTCTGCCAAAAAAAAAAATAGAGCCTGAGGGGTGGGGATGGAGGGAGGCAGATGGGCGCTGCGGGGCCCCACGGGTGATGCGAGTTGTCCCGGGTGGTGTGTGCATGGCCGCTCTCCCTTGATGGGTTTGCACATCACACACACCGTAAAATCGGACGGGGGTGAAAGCACCGAACGCCTCGGTGGGACTTATGGAGAGCTGCCCGAGTGCTGCCCTCCGGCTGCCCCCCAGCCCTGGCATTAAAATAAATGGGGCGCAGAAAATGGGCATTCAGATCCCATTAGTGGCAAAACATTGATTTACTGAAGCGAAGAAACTTGGTCAGGGCTTGATGCTGGCGGCTCCTGGCCGTGTTTGCTGGCCCTCCTTGGCAATTGCTTTAAAAAAGAACACAATAAACAGCTTTTTCCCACTCAAGGAGAAGAAAAGAAAAATTCTTGAAATGTTTCACAACAAAGGGGTCACTTTCACATGTAAGATCACTTTTTTTCTCCCTAATTAAACCATAGGAAAGAAAGAACGTGATTAAACAGTCTTTGCTGGAGGGAAGCCTTGGAGGCAGACATGCAGCTTTTTGCAGAGCACCGTGGATAACCATAAAGGATAAAGTTTATAACGGGGTTACTCCTGGTTGGGGCTGTGTTGTCTGAGGGCTGAGTCTCCCCCTTCGCTGGGGACAGGAAAAACTACGTCCCTCGCACAGCCTGGCCCGACTTTGTCTGCTTCCCCCGCCATCCATCCTCCCCCGCCGTCCATCCTCCCCGCGCTGCAGTTAGTTTTAAGTGGCAGTTGTGGCTCCTGGGGCCGAACTTGGAACGACCAAATGTGATCCAGAGGTCGGTTTGGCTCCCCCTGGGCTGTAACTAAGGACTCAGGCTTTTGCTTTAAAACCACCACCCATTTGTAGCCGGACCGTGCCCAAAGTCCAGGCAGCAACTGCTCAGCAGCAACCAAACCTGCAGCTCGTAAGGACACGCTCCAGCATCTCATGTCAGACCCAGCAGAAACGTCTTCCTATCTTCTGTTGGAAATCAGCATAGGAAAGCTAATTTCAGCCTGAAGAAGAAAAAGAAATAATAATAAACGAAGCAAATGAACTAGAGAAATAACGTTGAGACAAGACTGAACCTTTGGAGCTCATTTCCCTGTACCTGCCGGGTGGCGATGCCCCAAAACTGGATGCTTTGGACCCGATGCTCCCACGCCTGCGACCCGTCCGCTTGCTCTTCTCTCACCCATCAGCTGCTCTGATTATTTTTGTCCCCTTTTCCCTGGCAGCTCCCCAGCCCAGCCCCTCACCACATACCCTCTGCAGCCTCACCGCCCATACCCAGAAAGCGCCCATTCCCTGCAGAAAGGGAATTCTCCCGCTGCTTTGCCTCACTAATCCCTCCCAGGCTGTTATTACTCCTACTTACACAATTCAGAATATTATTCCCTCCTGTCACCTTAATTTCTAATAATTAGTATTTGGTGTAGTGCTACAGCAGAAGCCAGCTCTTAATGAATATTATAATAAGCACTAAATTACAATTTACTGCTCAAGAAATCCATTTTGGAACGCAGCCTATTTAAGAAAAAATGAGGGGGAGCACCTTTCAAGCCATTTACCTGGTTGGATTGAAACCCAAATCGAGTCCCCAGTGAGATCCTGAAATGACCATCAGCCCCAGGGGCATTTACCAGCCTGGGACACGTCACCGACCACATCTTGGGGCTGGATGGTGGTGGTGGTGGCAGCGAGGTGACCCACTGAGGTGGGACCAGGACACCACGTTCCCAGGGAACAAGCAATTATGCGACTTCAATATTTTATTTATTCCCCAACAAAACACCAGGGTCTTAATCCACCCAGCACGGGAGTGAGTGATAGCATTAATCCAGCAAAAGTGTTTGTGCATTAACGAGTCCTCAGTGTCCCCAATCGCGCACCCGAACCTTCGCCGGTCCCTCGTACAGAGCGGTTTTCCTTCCTTTTGTGGCACTGGTTGCAGCGGGTTCAGCCCCGTTGCTATGGCACTGGGGCACATCTGGGCATGTTTTTCCGAGATTATCGCACAGATCGCTTCTCCCAGAGCACAAAGCACCGTGGTACCGCCCGTACCCGCGAAGGCTCGGCCGGTCGGGATCGCTGCAGCACTGAACCACCTGGCCCCAAAGGGGGTTTCTGTTCTTTGGTCACTAATTTGGTGTTGGCGTGCCAGAAACAAGCTAGGAAACCCAACTTGGGGGGGGAAAAATAAAGAGGAAAGTTTAAAGTGATCTTCAGTGGCTGCCTTGAGCCTGCAGGAGCTGGTGATGGAGCTTGTCCCCCCCTTTCCCACACCCCTCACAGCTGGCAAGCTATGGCCATTTCTGCCGGGATTTTGGGAGAGCCACAGCCATCCATTCTCATTGCCACCACAGAGAAGGTCATTCCCTTAACAAAAATGCAAAGACTGGGCTTGTTAGGGATAAACATCCCCAGGTGAGAAATAAAGCTGCATGGCTTATAAAACTCAGGCAAAACCCCTCTCCGTTTTAAATGGGACTGCACCTAGACAACGGTAATCACTATGCCCTTCCTCACAAGTAACGGGGCCACAAAGTGCTTTTTGCTCAGTGTTTGCAAAATAAATAGCAGGTTTTTGTCTTAGTGTGGTTTTACCTCAAACCAGGATGCTGGGAAACACCCGCCGCCACCTCGGTGCGTCGTCTGCTGCTGCGAGAATGGGAAAATAAAGCTGTAACATCCTCACATGGAGCATGGTTGTGTCTCGTTATCCGCCGCTGGCTGTCGAGGATGGGCTCAGACAGGGATGTTTCTGTCCCGGGAGGAGTTTCCTGGCGGACAACCGGCTCAGGGCACAAAGGGAGCTCCTGCTTTCTTCAGGCGGGGAGGAAAGCAAGGTTAGGGGTGTCCTAAGCTACGCCCCCACTTGGAGACTTTGCCAAAGCAGATAAAAGAGCAAAGCCCACCTACAAACAACGTGGATCACCCGGCAAAACTGAGCGTTCACCCCCCCAGCACATCCCCTCCCGACAACACACCAGCCAACAGCCCAGCTCCGCTGGAAAAACACGCGTAGGGATACCATGCATCCAAGTTTTCTCCTTTTCCCATTTCCTTCTGCTGTGTGGGCACAGCCGAGGACCTGAACCCACGTGGGAGACTGCCCCTGGCTGGAAAGGTTTTGGTGTCCCCCTTTCTGTCCCCTGACTGTGAAGCCAAAAAAAAATAATAATCAGCTTGTGGGAAGGAGAAGCTGCGCCCGGATTGTTTAAGCGAAGGGAACCTGTACTGTGCCCCCAAGCGCTGGGCTGTTTCAGGGGACACCCAGTGGCCGGGGGGACTCGGTTCCTCCTGCGCAGCTCATTGCGGTGCTCAGGAAGGGGCTGTGAAGGTGTCAGGAGAACAAATAAAGTCCAGGGCACCGTAGTGAGGAGACAGGACCCCAGCGCCAGCTCACTGCACCTACTTTGTACCTCGGCTCCTTGTGCATGCAGACTCAGGGGGTGCTGGCAGTTTATGTACCCCTGAATTAACGGGCGTGTTTAGCATTAACGGTTATTTGGCCCATCATGTGTCTGTTTGGGCAGAGTATTAATGACAGATGATGAGATATCACCTTTTTTTTTTTAAAAATATAGATTTGGTTTTTTGTATTGTAAGAATAAGAAGAGAGCGGTACCTCCGTGTGCCTCACCTGGAGGAAGGTCCTCGGAGCACCGCGGGATCAGCCGGCCGGTCCTGCCCAGCGGCACCAGGCGAGCCCGGGTTTTGCTGTGGTTTCCACAACCCTGCAGAGTTAGCTCTAGCCCAGGCCAACCCCTCTTTCTCGAAGCAAATTGCACATTTCTTTGGAAGCAAATGCAATTAACGCAAGCCAACGTCACAGGTCACATTACAGCCAGATGCTGTCACAGCTGGTGATGTGGTACCGGGGCACGACGGGTCCCTGAGCCTCTTGGTTCAGGGAGAAGCCCAACAGGGAAAGGGGAGGGATGAGAGGAGCAGTGGAAGCCCTGTAAAAGCCCCTCTTTGCTGCAGCTGGAAGCACAGAGAGGGCTGGAACAGCAGAGAGCACGTGAGAGCCAGCAGCAAGCATCAGGTCAGGAACCGCACTTACGCCAAGTGTCATTTCTGTGGATTTTATTGTCATTTTCTCTTCAGTTCTAGAGTACAAAAGCATGCAAAAAATAGCATCTCTATTCATGGTACATATTTACAGTGTAACGGCCACGTGCCATTACAGTACTGAGTGCATATACATCATGCTTGAATTATAGCAGAGTACATATATTTAACATCAAGTATAACAAGAGACTTAAATAATAACAGAACAGGCCTATAAATCAGAAACAGCAGCAAAATTACGGCACAGAGGATCCAAATTATATCCTCAAAAGTTGCAATTTATTTTCTCTTGAATTTACACTTTTTTTTTTTTTTTGGAATGCTTTGACTGATGGCTTGTGGTTACTGACTGAGGGCCCGGGTGTCCGTGAGCAGCGACTCCGAGCAGACACGGCTTTCCTCCAGGGAAGGGAAGGGAAGGGAAGAGGCAAGGCAGCAACTGGCTCTGGAGCTCCTTTCCTTCCCTGGTCCCACGGGAGGCTGCGTTCAGAGTAACAGGGCCACGGGATAATCCAGGTTAATTTAGGTTGGGAGGGACCTGATCAGAGCATGGTCTTCTGCAGGAGGCTCTCGGCCAGAAATCCCTTTCACTGCTTTGCTCAGCAAACACCACTGTACACGTGCTCTGGTAAAAGGGAGAAGTTTGGTACCCAAAGTTATAGATACACAAAAACCTCACTGTCTGCTTTCCTATCCGCGGTATTCCTGCTGGAGACGCGACGTGCTCACACTCGCCGCAGGACCCCCAGCGCTGCAGCACAGTCCTTCCTCTGGAAATGTTTTCACATTTACCGAGATCCCCATCGCCTGCAGGCAAAAAGGAGACTGCTTTCCTGCCATCGCCATTCCGCACAAAGGCGAGACCGCCCGCCCCAAAGAAGGACCATCTTTTATTGTAGCAGAACAATACTGAGCAGCTAGCAAAACTCTGAAGATATGGGCTCTACACCTGGAAATCACTGATGAAGGTGTCCAACACTGTAAATAAGCCTTTTAGCTCGCCCAGCCGGGCTGCCCAGAGACAACAGTCCTTCCTGCGCTTGCTTCGAACCTCTCACAGTAGCTGCATCATCAAAGCATAACTTCCAATCATGCAACAGCTCCTCACACATCCGATTGTGCTGTTTGGTGTAAGAAAGCCCAAAGCACCGGCTACGGGACGTTGCTCGCCGCAGCCGGCGGGGGTGAGGGGCTCAGCCTGAGCAAAGGCAGCCGGGACCCTTAGAGAGAGCCGGTGCCTGTGGCTGGTGGGACAAAGCCCCTGGTTTTCTTGGGCAAGATGCAAGAGGGACAGCACCAAACTGGAGAGAGCGAACAAGGTCCCCCAGCCACAGAAATGGAGAAGAAAACTCCTTCAGCCCCTGCTGCAGCGCTGCTGACAGCTTCAGGATACGGAGCTGTGCTGAAGGAACATAAAATTCCTCCCACCAGCTCCCCCCTGCAAGTCTGGCAATAAAGAATTAAACCCTATCCCGGGAGTCGTTTCACCGAGCTGCAATTTGTTTTGCGAGGAAGAGCTACACCACTTGCACCCCCCACTCTCCCCCCACCGGGCTCCCTTCAGACGTGGCCGTACACGAAATCAGCTTCCCCACGACCAAGCCTGATGCTGCCCCCACCATCTGCGTTTTATTCCCCAGGAATATTTTCCAGGGCAGCATTTGTCAAACCGTTCTCCCTAGGACCCCCGAACAACGCAGCTTGGGTTAGCAACGCCATGCTGCAAGGAGCTGAGGGTGTATTCAGCCTCAGCGGGTTTTGCCGGATTTTGCTTGCCTTTGGGGGCCCAATTCTGGCACGCAGCAGGGGAGATGAAGACCTGCCGAAGGGGACGGACGCACAAATGGGGTATGGTGGCAGGACAGTGCTGGGCTCGCCAGAGCTCCCGTACTTATCAGGTGTCCCTCCATGGCGTACCGCAGGGGATATGCAAGGAGAAGCCACCTAAAGCTGCCCTATTTTCCACCTCCAGCCCCAGCACCTCCCCGCAGTGGGGAAGGGCAGCAGCCCATGCTGGTGCTCGAGGCAGACCGCAGCCCCTGGCACCTGCAAACCCACAACCCAACTGCGCCGCTGCCTCAGCACAGATCTCCAGGGGCACTTTCAGCTCAGAAACTCAAAGATTTCTCCAACCTGCACAATGCAAAAAGCGAAGCACCACCCGGAT
Source organism: Pluvialis apricaria (assembly GCA_017639485.1). NCBI lineage: Eukaryota > Metazoa > Chordata > Aves > Charadriiformes > Charadriidae > Pluvialis > Pluvialis apricaria. The sequence continues at coordinate 8,988,698 of CM030024.1, forward strand.
AGGAGATGTTGGCCCCAGACAGGACACGAACAGGATACATAACTGATGCCGCCACGACCAGCACAGGACAGGCCTGACTTATCCACCCTCAAAACGATGATACAGAAAACATGTCAAAGACATTCATGGCACTTGAACTTTCAGAAAGCCCAGTCCTTTGCTGTGCAGCTTGCTTCTTGTATCTCAAGGCACTGAAAAAATAAAAAAAACAATCACAACCCAGCCCACACTTACTGCTGCAGGTGATCGAGCTTCTCTGGCGAGCCCGGGCTCCTGGCGTTGGCCACACCACGGCTGCCCACGCTACGACTTCTCACCGATACCTCACTGGGAAGCACCACCCAAAGCAGAGCCCCTGCCCGGGCACAGCTCGGGAAGGCAGCTTTATAAATGCCAGGAGTGGTTCTCCATGCATCCATTCCCAAGCTGCAATACATCACTAAAGAGCTGAAAGCCTCATTTATTTGCAAATGTGACATTCGTAGTGGTGCATTCCTGCCCAAAGGGTGAGAGGCATTCACCGCAGTATTCCTTTGTGCCAGTCAGGAGAGACTAAAACAGAATTTTTACTTAGCACTACCTCCCACACCGAAGGCCTCGAGGTATTAATTGAACAAGACAGAGAGAAATCTACCTTCTGGAGATCAAAAAGATGTGCCATTTCCCCAAAAGAGAAATTTCCTTCAAGGTCTCTCAATCCAGGCCCATTCCCAAGCTGGAAAAGCCAACCAAAACTGATCGGAGCCAATCGTGCCATCACGCGGTGGGGAAAGCGGAGTCCTCCTGGGACACAGCTAATGCAGTTCAGACCATCCCGGTATCTCTTTTCACAGGATACCGGTGCTCCAGGAATAGCACAGGCAAGTGAGGATTTGGAAGGGAAAAAGACACAGAGTATATACAAAAGCATCACAGCGTGCCTACGCCAGCTCCTCTCGCTGCTCGGAGGAGCTCTGCCACGCCAAACCCCATCCCCTCATTCACAGGGAGAAGCGAGACAAGTATTTAGCCGTCCAGCTCAAGAGAAAGACTTTCTTGAAGGGATAAAAGGGCTGGCTTGCCAAAGATGTTTATTTTTCAAATGAATACTATCTCTTTAGTCTCTCCCTTTCTTCAGAGCAGAAACAGCATTGCTCCGAGCTGCCCTAACACACACACAAACAAGCAAGGATTTCATTTCAGCTAAGTGAGAAGTAGAGCGTATTTTTGCAGACGTCCTACCAAGCCTTTGAATAGCAGCAAGAGAAACACTCTGATTTAAGTGCACCTTTTTAATTTCATTTAATTTACGTTTTCAGGCTGCTATCTGACACGATACGGATGGTTTCTGGAGGTATAAAGGAAAGACCACAAGGCTGGCAGGTTTGCTGGACAAACAAGGTAGGACGAGAGCTAAGCTGTACAAATCTGGTTGCTCCCTGGACCTGTGGAAACAACTCCAGAAGGATTTCTTTCAGCAGAAAGGGTAATTTTTTCAAAGTAGCTTTTGGGACAATTATAAGAGATACCCATTTCCCCCATTCCCCTCCAAAACTGAAGCGACACTCCAGCTACCATTAAAGGAACATGACAGAGCTAATTTGTAAATGATAGTTTGTTTGGTCACATTAATTGAGGCTGAGAACAGCTTTCCTGCAGCCTTGCCCTGCTGGCTCCCCCCATCCCGGGCACTACTAGAATAACCTCAACAACTGGCTGGATTAACAAAGTGTCTCTCCATCCTCAAATTATTCTTACCATATATTAAAAATACAATAAATAACCCCATGTTCACAGTCTTAGAGCTCTCTGAGCACCACCCAAGTATTGCTTAGACCTCAGAAGAGCCATGGGGATAAGGATTACTGGTACTCCCTTTTTCCCCAAGGGTAAGGTGGCTTCCCAAGACGTGTCCTTGTCCCGATATCCCTCTGCACAGGCCAGCAGCTCACCTGGCATTACAGCCACCCCCCCCGCTGCCAGCGGCCCAGCCCTGCCGCAGCAGAGCTCCGCCACAGCCAGCCCCGGGGACACCAGTTGGGCAGAGCCCATCTTTCTGCAAACCAGAGGACAGAGTTTGCTCAGCTCAGCCCCTGCTGGGCAGGCAGGACATGGTGGCACCCCAGTGCCTTGTCCCAAGCACAGACCTGTTTGCATCCAGAGACCATCCCCTCCGCAGACCATCCCTTCCTCGGAACCTCCAGTTCCTCCTGGCCAGTGCCTCCTCCCGCGCTTGCGGAGCCCCCGCTGTGCTTCTCAGCCTTGCCAGGTCCCCATCTCCATTTTCACTCCCTTTCACCAGGTGCTTAAATCTTCACCACACGACAGCAGGGTCCAAGCACGCGCTCGAGCGCACCAGCCCATGGGATGTATCGTGGCAGGTGGCCGAAGCAGAACCACAGGCGCTCGGAGGATGCAGAGCGCACAGTTGGTGCAGGCAGATGCACAAATGCAGGCAGGATTTACCATCTGCGCGCAAGCAATGCAGAGCACAGGCCCAGAGCAGTAACCTTTACAAGTTTACCCCTTGCCCGCTTTAAAAAAAGTAAAGGTCACCTTAATAAAATACATTAGCTGCAACACTATTTCCCAACTGGCCAATATTTACACGTGGGATGCGGGGCACAGCCCAAGCTGGCGACTGCTTCTGGGCATCCCACCGAGGTGGGTGAAGACCAGCAAGGGGAAGCGGCAGGCTGGGGATGGGGAGCAGAAGGCACCGGCAACAAAGCCCAGTTAGGAAAACATTGGGAACCACCAAGCCAGACTGCAGTAAACGGAATGGGAACACCAGTACACCAGTCACTACCAATAATCCTCATACACGTATCCCCTCGCACAAAAAATTAGGGGACAAAGTCCGAAGCCCTCAATATTAACCTAAAAAAGACAGTAAGGTGATTATGTAGGAACCAAATTTAATTGTGTCCTTTATTTAAGTACTATAAAATAAGAATCCAATCCCATTGGCTTCCCCAGGGCAAGTTCAGACCCCATAAAGATCAAGGGAAAATACTGACATGTATTTTGACATATTGATGTCACTGGTTTTTACTTTCCGAGTGCAGGAGTGAAATTCCTGATTAAACACACAGTCGGTATAGTCAACAGCTACAAAAAGAGCTGCATTTGCCCTTTTAAGTGCTATCTCTCACCTGTTGTCAAACTGTAGAGATGAAGCTTCTAACACCAAGTTTAGAAGCAATCTATGGATAAAATAGCAGCATCAGCATGTGCATAAAAATTACAGTCTTAAAATTAAAAATTAAAGCCTTAAAAAACTCAAAAGATCAAGTTTTTCCTCTCATCTGTGTTCTGTAGCTTTCCTTAGTCTAGAAACCCTCCACCAACATCTTCCGTCTTGAGGAGTTCTCCCAGTTTGGGTCATTCATCAGGAAATTAAAGTTAAAAAGCATCAGGTACATCATTTTAAAGGAGCTAAGAAATGAGTGAGGGAAAGGAAATGACCCTTAAATAAAATAAACCCCAAAGCTGCCCCTTCTTTTAATCTTTGAGAAGATCTATGCGCACAAGACAGGGTGCGATCCCAGCTCTTTGGGAAGAGCACACCTGGTGAGCAGGTGTCCTTGGTGCACTCAGCCTTTCCGTGTAACAGCGTATCCCAGTGCTCCAGATCACTACGATGTTCAAAGGCTCATTGCACGTTACAGAGAATATCATATATAGTTCTTCTAGTTTACAACACTGCCCTGACTAAAGCCATTGATGCTGGCAGGATTTACACTGTGCAAAACTAAGGAATAAAAAAGGAAGGGAAAAAGAAAGAAAGGCATAGAGAGTGACAGTGCTCACGCCAAAAGGAAGATCCCATCCTCATTTATCCAATATCCATAGAAATTTTGCTGCCAACTCCAACAGGAGAAGGCTGCTTTCTGGTATCCAGAAGTGCTTTACCCATGCATTAAATAAAACAGTTGGCCTCTGACATAAGAACCAACTCCAACGTCACTTCCACCCCCCCTCCCCCCAATACTTCAAATAGAGAATGCAAAAGAGCAAGGAAAAAGTCTCTGGGGTGAATGACCCATGAGACAATGTTTGGTTTGCTGCATTACAAATAAAATAACATTCATCAGCCAAGACACCCAACTACAAAGCCCACACGTGAAGCACAAGTGGAGAGCAAGGCACACACGGAAGAGCGCAAGGACACCTCGCACGAGGAACACAGCCGCCCACGAGGCTGAGCCAGCCCTCTGCCAGCCGTGCTGCCTGAGGACTCGCTCTTCTCCTTATTGCTGCTCTGTTCCTTCTTTGTGATTTTCTGGGTTGGTCCGTTTTGGGGGTTTTTGGGTTTGTTTTTTGTTTGTTTGGTTGGTTTTTTTTCTTTTTGCAGGCCCCAGACTTGGTGATGAGGGCAGATGTGTGATAGACAACACCACGATGGGTACAACAGCAGCAGCACGTGAGTGACCAGCCTGCGACAGCCAGGCAGCTTCAGGATGTAGCTTCATCTTCACACACGTCGGGCAGCTCTGGGTCCCTGCCTCCTTCTCTGCTCCCTTGTTTTCTACATGAATGGCAAGGAAATAAAAGAGATTATAGGCACATAGCAATGCAAGAAATAAAGCAGGGGGTGTTTTTTCCAACAGGCAACCCAGGTCAACAGCTTCAATATCAAGAGGGAATAGCAAAGAACCAGCCTGTTGTGCTGGTACCCCATAAACAGCTCAGCATTATCCCCGCGTGATGCACTGCAGTGCTATGCAACTTGTGCCTATACACTTGCTCGGTCTCTGCACTCCATGGACAAGCTTTGCCCTTCCCTAAAGGAAGTGGCTTCTCCTGCCTGCAGCATCATGAGGAGGTATCTGGTTCTCGGAGAAAATCTTGCAGACCATCAGCAATGTTTCCAAATTATCGAGTTTGTATTTGGGGAGTTCTGGTTTGCTTTTCTTTAATCTGATTTTTTTTAAAAAAAAACAAACAAAACCAGAGTGATGGCTTGATACTGTAAACTGCTTCTCCAAAGCTCTGCTGTGAAAGGCAATAAAAATTGCATGCTTCCCTATGCAGCAGCTGTTTGATTTCCATTTCTGTCAGTTTGGTCCCCAAAATTGCTCAGCACATGACAGCAGCAGTCCCTAAAACACAGCCAAGGTAACTTGCATTGTATGTACACCATGATAGCTTCAAGCCTGTTTCCCCACTCTTAATTTTCAGTGTCTTCCTATGTAGAAGGCTTGAGCTTTGCTGTGGTGGGATAGGATACCTTAGCTCTGACAGTGGTGAGCTCAGAGTTGCTTAGGGCATCGCTCTGAAGCGTGAGCAGAGACATTTAGGCTGATGGAGCATTTTGCTGGCTCAGGCCAGGGAGCTTTTACAGGCTCTAAGTTGAGCCAGCCAGCCTGGCAAAGCCTCAGCCATGCTGGCAGCCGCACGAACCACAGGCCCAGTTGCACTGCTGGATGCCGTGCAGCGGGGTACACGCTGCCACTGCTTCCCTGGGATGCTACAGCCACAGCACATGGTGGCTGCTGTCTCAGCTGCACAAGCCCGTGGGCAGCCCAAGCCCTGCTGCCAGCTGCATTCATTCAGACCTGCAGTGGGTCTGTACCACTGGCTCTGCTGGGGCGAAGCCAGCTCCAGCACCCCAGGGCATCCTTGAGGAGGAACACCTCCACCCAGCCCAGCCATCCATATGACGGCCCATGACTAAGATTTGACCAGAGAAAGCTGTCACCGCTCTAGACTGAATGGAGAAAACGTGACACCTCCAGGTGCCATCCACATCACCCCACAGCAGAGACCTATGGCAGGCAGATGACTCGCACCTAACACACCCATTTCTCCATCATGAAGATGTGAAGATATCCACAGTATAAAGGAAGTGATGCTACCGCTAAGCATCCATGTCTCCCAGGGTGTCCGGCCTTGCTCACACCAGCCTGGCTGCAGGAGAATCAGTCTGCGGGAACAAGCCAACTCGGTAGTGGAGAGTCAGTGCTGCTCCACCTGCCTGAAACAGCGTTCGGGAAGTGTGGGTTTGGGGCTCTGAGGTTATTGTCTGGCTGGGAATGACACTGAAAGTACACATAGGGCTGTGCCAATTTTTGAAGAAACCCCAAGTGATCAAAATCATGTTCCCTTCTCCCTCTGCTCCAGGAAAGCTCTGCAATAAACCTGACCTTGAACCTGGAGCGCGGACTATTTTCCTGGGGGGGAGAGGTTGAGGAACAGCCCCATCTTTGGTGCCTGTCATCACCCTCTTTAAACGATTTATCACCCTGCACAGGAGCAGATGCTCCTTTCTCCAGCACAGCTCCCTGCCCGCAGCTGCCTGGCACGTCCTGCTGAGCCTGCTACGTGCCCGGGGTGCATTCCGTGCTCCCCAAGCAGCCTCTGCCTCTCTGGATGCCTTACACCAGCATGGGAGGGGTGCAACACAAAACAGGTTGACTGCCAGCCGTACACGGTGGTGAACATCAGCTAAACTCAGGTTGCACATACAGCAGCTGAGATCAAGGCATAAGCGCTCTGTAGTCTGCACAGGAGCCGAGGCTCATGCTGTGATGCCTGAGGCTCAACGTGAATCTCCATTAAATAACTCCTTTTAAGAAATAAGACTGTGCTTCTGCTACATTTTTTAAACCCCAGGCAAGCAAAGCCTGACCTGTATGATTATTTAAGAGACCACATCGCTGATAATCGCAGTGGCTGCAGGAAGATCACAGCCACTGGGTATTTACACTGTTTCGTGCCCAGCAAGAAGCGAGCCTCACAGCACTTCCCTTCGAAACACAGGCAGCACAGGAGAGGGATGGAGTGGGACAACCTTCAGAGTTGAACCACAGCATATACACACACTCCTGGTAAGTGCTTAATTCCTCCATGGAGTCCCCATTTAATACTGATAATCTGCCCTCATCTAGGCTGGTGATGTCCCCCTCCCTCTCCGCTGAGGACATGGGCAAACTTTGGGGGGCAAACTAACTGTGGGAGGGCTGTGCAGTCACTCCTGAAATACATCTCAAAAGAAAAAGGGCCATTCCTCATGAGGAAGTTCTCTATGAAAAATCTAGCAGTAGGCAGTGGCACCAGCTGTCACCGACAGCACCACGTCAGTCCCCATCCTCCTCTGCCTGCCTTCTCCCAACTATTTTTGGAGAATCTCTGCAAGTCCTTCCTCACTGGGAGCGGGCAGCACCCTGGCTCTGGCTCATCCGTTCATTGCGGAGTGGTAAACCAGGCCAGCCAGAGTCTCCAGAGCAGTGGGGCTGCTCCCAAAGGTATTTAGAGGCATGTGGTTGTTTCCCAGCCTCTGGAAATAGTCTGGGGTTATTTCCCCAGACCAGATTGCCCCAGATCTGGGTAGAGGCTGTGTCCTGCCTAAAAATTAGATCCTGGGACTTCACACTGGTATGTTTGTAAGCAGTTTGTCAGGGTTTGCATTGAATGTTACTTTGTTATTTAACAGAATTAATTGGACCGTTTCCTAGAAGGGTCTGTGCAACTGGTCAGATAAATGACTTTTTATGAAGTCCTGTCTGAGATGGGGTGGTCAGTCACACAGAGCAGACAGTTTTGGTCAGCCCAGAGCCCTCCCAGCATGGCATCAGAGGCAGAAGCGCAGGGGAGTGGTGAAGCATCCAGAGCAGAGAAGACTCTGGCTCTTATTTCTTTTGTATAACCACTAAATATTATACCTGAGCCCCAATTACAAAGTTCAGCCTCAGCCTTTCCCAAATTCTGTGGTTCTTCCTCCATGAAGATGGGGCTGAGCAGCAGTTCCTGCTAAAACCCAGCTGGCGTTTTTCACCCCTCCCTCCCTCCCCAAAGAAGGCTGAAACACCAAAGAACCACAAATAATAATAATAATGATAAAAGTATACATAAACATTAGTGTCACACACACAGAATTACTGCTGTAAAACTGCTCCTACAGGAAGGAGGGATGGAGCCAAATGCTCTCGCTACCACACAAATCACACAGGCTGAGGAGAGGACACACATTTCTACAGCACCCAGGGGAAACACAGACACTGAATTACCTTAAAGACGGATGCAAATATACAGATGTGTTTAAGAGGAGTCTGTCCCTGAGAGCAAAACAATGAGACAAAGGAAGAAAGTGATCATGAAGATGATGGCAGCAGGCAAAGGAGCTTGTATTTCTGTACCTAACAAGCCTAGCAAGCAGAGTGAAATGGAGGATGGAGCAGCAGTCACATTTACTTGCAGCTCAAAGGACAGATGAGGACGGGTACTGGTAGCACTGGTACGAACCCACTCCAGCCCCTACCACTGCTGAAAGATCCAGATGGCTTCCAACATGCTGCTGATGTCCAGCTGTGCTTTCCTGGGCTGTGTAATTTGGCACCCCTGGGGGTTTTGTGTCCTATCACAGTCATGGCATCACCACCACTGTGCAGTGTGGCACGCAGCGGCTGTGCTCAGCATGGGCAGAGCCACACGAGCACAGGGCCACTCGCTGGAGGGTCCAGCTGAGGGTGGGTCTTTGCCAGAGGAAAATCCTGTGCCGCAGTCAGTGCCTCGGTCCTTTGGCAGACTGCGAGGATACCTGCCTGCACCGTGGGGCATGGCTCTTCCCACAAGACACAGTTCTCTCTTTGCAGTGAAAATTGATATGGCTTTTGACTCTGGTTTGACTCTGTTCTGAGAGCATCTACGTGGTACCTATCCAAAATCTTCCCTGGCCTGGAGAGACAGACACCAAGCACTAGCAGAGACTAAGGGAGCATCTTTAGTGGAAACACCTGGCAAGTTTAAACCCAACCTGCAGCCCTTCTCTTGTCAGAGATGATGCTATAAACCCAGCTGCCCTATGGGGATCTCTGCAGCCTATTTTTGAGCCACCCTATGACACCAAGCCCTGGGACTTTCTCCGCATAAAGCCTCCAGAGGCAGATACCTCTCTGCTGCTTTGGGAGAAACTGTTTCTGCCTGGAGACCTGGGGCAGCCACTTTTCTACCTCCCTCTTCCTGCCAGCTTCCTCATGTCCAGCCTACATGCACAGTATGGCCCTAAGGGCAGCGGCAGCTCTTTTGCTCTCTTTTTGGGAAGGCTGGAAGCAGGGTAGGCTTTCTACATACAGACTGATCCCCTGTACAGGAGCTGACAACCACATTTCATCAATAGTAATAGCAGCCATAATGGGAAAGTAAATTGGGTCTGTCAAAACACAGCAATTAATTTGATAGGTAGTAGTTGCAATAAATGAGAGTAATAAAATGTGGTGAAGCCAGTGCTGACTCAATTAGGAGAAATCTGGAACAGGCAGAAGAAATGTAGCAAACACTGCTAACAGAAACCCAGAACTTAGCTGTGAATGCTAAACAGCTAGGTTTAAAAATTATTCTGCAACTGGAAAAATTAGAAACAATCCGTTGCTTCTGCAGCAACCATTAATGACAGGCTTGAACCTGGCCATGGCCTGCAGGATCTGCAAGGCTCAGTGAATCCCTACACCTTCTGGGAGATCCTCCATGAAAGGCAGGATCTGGTGCCACCTGGACACCCAGCCCTGGCTACTGCACAGCTCATAGGGTAAAGTCACAGCCAGCAGCACTCACACGGCTTCTAGGAGAGCAGAGGTGCTCCTGTGGGAGAGGCAGCCGGTATAAAACAAGAATTGCTAAATGGGGGCATCTTCATTTTAGTTCCCTTCTATCTGGTGAGTGTGCCTGCCATTTTAACAGCTGCCTTTTTAACTTTTCAATGCTACTAAACAAAGCAATAAATAACACCCAGGAGAGGATTTGCTTCTTCTAGGTCTAAGGAGTGCTAAAAAAAGCCCTCTCTCCTCCCAGTACTAATTTAAGAACTATTTCAAATCAGTGGTGTCTTAATGCTGTCCTCCAAAGGAACAAAAGCTGAGGCAAACATGAAAGACCTCCTGCTATCACAAAGACTTCTGCATGAAGCATTTCCAAGAACAGAACCCAGCACACTGTGTACAGGTAATGCAGGAAGAAAATAAACACCAGCACAAAAAAAAAGTTAACCGCATTTTACACTTTCCCCCTCTCCAAATCCCAAAGAGTAAGCTGTTAAACTGGCTCCTTTCTCTTCCTATTTTCTTACAGGACAGATCCATTTTAAGGACCATCAATTAAACATCAAATTGCAGAAAGCAGACTCAGCTATTGGATGACTTCCTGCAAAATACATTCTCAGTATGGGCACAGATATAAGATGCCTGAAGCAGCAGTAAGTGGAGCTCTGGCAATTTCACATACAGCCTAATTAAATAAATTGAATGTGAAACGGGAGTTTTCTAATTGGTTTTTCTTCTTTTATATAGAAACACAAGTTATTTTCTACCTGTAACTGGAAGGAGATGCAATATTACCCCTCTCTAAAGACACTGCCACTGGGGAGGAAAAGCTCTGTGGTGGAGAGCTTGGGAACTCGGGAAGTGGCTCATTTTTCTCTTGGCTCCTTGTGGACAACCACACGGCAGTGTGGCCAGAAAGCGGCGATGGCTGCGGGTGCTGCTCTTCTGGCAACTCCCACTTCTGGGGTGCCCTGTCCAGCTACGGGGGTGGAAACGATGCCTGACATGCAGGAATCCTGCAGAGCCTTTACTCTACAACAGTATTATCTGTTCCTGCTACGTCCTAGAAATTTATAGTCATCCAGGCCCACTTAAAATTTATTTTAACTAACACAGCGCTATTCATAATATTTGCACTGATGTTATATTTTATATGTGTATTAAGGGTGGTTTTACTAGAGAACAACCCACTATGAATTAAGAACTGGATGGGCTTAGTGTCTAGCTCTGTTTGCCCCTGTGGAAATAACACTGTAATCAAGAGATAACTCACTGAACAATGAACATCCCCATTTAGATTCGGTTCACTTAAAATCAATGCTTTAGATTCAACAAATCTATATAAATTTAAAGCAATTTTCATTAGATGCAACCAGTATAGCATTTTTTCCAAGTTTGAAATAATAATCCACATTTCTTAAAAAAAAATAAATCCTTGCATCAGTGTTTAATATATGACAGTATTGTTGAAGAGGCCTAACAAATGTCTTTCTTCTGAACAGAAGTGTTTTGAGGCGGATTCTCAAAGCTCCAGTTGTGCATGAATTAATTTAGCATGAAGTCAATTGTTACTGCCAAAAATTGGCACTGATGGCACGAGACTGAGCAGGGGTTAGTGCAGTGGAGAACTGGCACATTCAAAGACGATTCACATTCTTTTTGGACATTTCTAAGTGCTTACACTGCTGGGCAGAAGTCAGCCCGGCACAGCCACAGCTCCATCCTGGACCTGATATGTTTTTGTAAACCAAGGGCACTGGACACAGCAGCACAACAGTGGAAATTATACACTGTTTTCAGAAACCTTGTAGTCCTGTACAAGGAGCTTGAGCGCAAACGTGGGACTGAAGTGAGTAGAGACAGGGAAAGATGGTGGTTTTATGTAAGCTGAGAAGAATTTGACTAGCAACTTTAGAAAGGAGGCAAATAAAAGTGAAGCCTTACAGCTCATCTTGAAGGCCTAAAAAGATTTAAAAAGGGATTAGACATTGACAATGTGGCTAATCAGAAACTTCACAGCTACATCAGATCAAATGAACTTGACTTATTGTGAGCAGATAATAAAGCACCCGGCTCCAGGCAGGAACCAGCCACAGCATCAGGGTCAAGAAGTTTTTCCACCAGCTGGTTAGCGGCACGGGCTTTCAAGCATCTCAAATGAAGGTGGAAGAGAACAGGTCCCTCTTGGAAACAGACCCAAGGTACTAGAACAGCAGCCCACCTTGAAACATCAATTCAGGCAGAGCTTGAAAAGAAGTCTTGCCTTGCACTGAATTAACGCTGTCCTGGACAGTGGGAAGCATACAATACATTTTCCTTCAAATTTAGTAGAAGTTCTCCCATCTCAGAGCGATGCAATGCTGTGGCCAGGAACGATAGTGAAGATATGGGCATGGACGTGTGTCACACTAGCAATAACTAATTTGGAAGGCAATGAGCCAAGGGAAACAAATGAGGACAAATCCCTTGTGCTAAGCTGGCAAAGGAGCGGTGACTGCCATGCTCTTCAGACATGTCCCTAAAGCAGCACTCAGTCTATGGGCTCTTTAACTATTAAATTGCTGTCTAATATTAACTGGTCTTGGTCTCAAAGGCAAAGCCTTTACTGAAGTCTCCAATACAGCTGGGACCTAAAGCATCATCATCCTTAATTGACCTGAGCCCTGAAATCCCCACACACTCATGAGAGACAGACTCCTCTATTTGCATTGTCAAAGGTGCAGTGAGACTCTTAGCACAGCCTCACAGGAGTCTGCTAGGCATGGTACTGGGATTTTGGGTGAAAAAGGACATTTTGGGACAGCATATCTTTGTTGTGAACCGCAGCCATACAGATCCTGTGGGGTAAGAACGTGAAAATAATTGTCCCAGGTCAGGCTAATTGTCCAGCTGTTATCAACTGGACTGATGGCCCAGAATCCTGACTCTGAAAGGGATCAGCAACAAAAATGAGGGAGAAAGAGTAAGAACCAAGTACAGGACAGGAATCCTCCCCCAACCCCTGTACATCCAGACCATTGTATTTAAAAATTGTTGATGAATTTAAGTCATTCATTTGTCTATTGCCTTTTAAATCCAAATATAGCCATTTCTATCAAGCCTCCAAAATATCCCCTTGTAATGTGCTCTACTACTTCACAACTGGCAGTGTGAAAAAATAATGTATGTTTTCTCAAATGAAAAAGCAATGTCAGTGTTCTCCACTGTCTGCTCATGTGTCTCCATGTCATCTCTGCTCAGATTTGGGCCCCAGACCAAAGACAAACCACATCAGATTTTAAGTTTATAAAACATGCAAACTGTTCGTCTGGTGTCTTTTCTGTTGTCCATAAAAAAGAAAGAAGAATTAAACCCTCCAGTACATATCTAGACTAGATTCTAATTTAACTTATTTTAGTTCACCAACCTCTAACAGATCTTTGACCACAGTGTATTATAAACTAACAAGTTAAAAACCAGACCCAAGTTCAGCACCTTACATATGTTTAGGCCAAACCCATCTTACAGAGAGAACTGCATCTATAAAAAGAGTTTTTAAGCTGCTTTAATGCATTGTACTTTAATCCTAGAGGACTTCAAACACTGAAGATAAAATCTACCTGAAGAAGAGAGTTTTGTCCTTAAATGCTACAGAAAAGATTTGAAAACTACTTCCTTCACCCTCCCCACATACCTCTACTCTGCATGTACCAGGCAAGGCTGTATATACGTACATCAGTAAGTTCCCTGGAGCAGACATGGACCTCTCCTCCCGCCTCGTCTGAGATTCAAACGGATTTCCAAAGGAGCGTTTTCTTAGCATGGCCTTCACTAGGATCTTTGAGGAAGAAAAACAGACCAGTGAGAACAGCAGGACTGACTGACTCCTTGAAGCTAGTTCAAAGGAGTCTAACAACAGCTTCTTTAATAATTCAACAGACATTTAACAGCATTACAGCTAGAGCACAAGCCAAAGGAATCCACAGAACAGTTATCTCACTTTCAGGCAGCTTCAATGCCACTCCTTTGGGCAGTGAGCTCAGACCCCTGGACACGCACCACTGTTAGCCAGAGGTGAGGCAGATGCTGCTGGCCACTGCCTGCCACTCATGGTGATCCAAGGCAGTAAGAAAGAGGCACCAGAGCTCTCCTGGGCCATCCTCCCAGGCAGGTACTGTGCAGAGGGTATGGCCAGCCCCTGCGGGTGCACAGGCAAAGGTCCTGCTGTCAAGGGGAAACGATGGTTTACACTCCTGCAGCTGGCTGTTGGGGCAACAACATTGAAAATGGGTCCTCATTGTGCTCAGCATCCCTCTCCCCAGTACGAGGAACCCCTAAAGGCACCTGCATCATAGTAATTGCCTAGAGCAGACCTCCATCTGGCTGCACACCGAATGCTGAGAGAGCCCTCAACGCCCTCTTGTGGTCCCCCAAGGTTGGCAGGCAAGTGCCAGCTATCTACTCCACTGGCAGATGTCCTCTCCCTGCTTCCCTGGCCAGGTCACCTCCAGGTTTGGAGCCTTCATTCTGAGGATCCAAATGAAGCATCTTGAAACCTCTAGATTAATGAAACAAACCACACTTTGGATGCTTCTGTCTGATGCCAGACACTTTGACAGGTGACCCTACAGCTCGGGTAAGAGCAGCCAGACAGATATACACAGGGCTGCTCACATGGTCAGGCTGCTGCAGTACTCAAACACAGATTGTTCACACCGGGTTGAAAGGCCAAGTTTCTCATGCCAGGAGCACACGTGTACCCTCTCCAAGACTCCTTCACCAGTTGAAAGCTGCAAAGTACCATGCTCTTGACCCACGCAGAGGATGCGGTTGTGGTTCATACATACCACAGCTGGCAAACTTGGAATCGTCTTCACAGAGTTCTTCACCTCCTCCTCTGTCACCTCCACCACAGTACAGTGCTCTTCTTCCAGCGGCAGGGGCTCCTCACCACCCTTCGTTAGCCACGGATGCACCTGTGTTAGGAGGAACACAGAGACAGCTGTAGTTCTCCCCTCTACAGTAGAGCGCTATGATGTCAGTGATGAGAGAAATGGGGGCACAGGACTGATTACAGGGGTAAGCTGTTGGTACTGCTCCGTTTTCCACTTCCAGCAATGCATCTCAACCAGCTCCCTTGGAAATTGCTGCAATCTGGTCCCTGGCCAGATGGTATCCCCCAATGCCCAGTGCTTTCACACCCACTGCCACCAACCAGCATCTTGGAGGAATCTAGCACCCTCTGAATCAAGTTTGAAACACTTTGAAAATCCAAGTTATCCAGAGCATTTTCATCTTTTTCCTCTAATACTGATATTTCAATCTAGGGCTACATGTGCTCGCTGCCTGGGAGAATCAAGATCATTTATGCATCCGCACAAAAAAGTTTAGACGCTTAATACTTGGACCTGCATATTGCAGCCTCATGCTACTTGAGTGGCTTTCTGCCTACATAAATAGTGAAATAACACACCTTGCCACCTGGACACCACATAAACCTCTCCACACCCACACAAAGGAGAGAGGAGGCAGTTTTCCACCACCCCTCCCTGTTGCTGCCCTGCTGCTGTGGAAAGGAGCTGACAGCAGGACAGGGCAAGGGTCTCTGCTACCCACATCCAAGGCTGGACGTTTTGCCTGTCAGAGAGCATCCTCCAGTGCTGGTGCTAGAAAGGCCTGCCTCATCCTCCAGGACAAGCAGTTTAATTGGGATGGATGCTTACTGCCTACTGCCATTCTGATGAGCTGGATGCAGGTGTCTAAAGTGTTCTCCAAGGGATTAGCAATGAGCTGCTTTACAGCACTTAAGTTGCTTTTTCCAAAGATCGTTACCTGTGCTTATAACAACTCTTTTCAAAGGCACATTGCCATGTCCAGCCTTAAGTGAAACCAGTGCACTAAACTCTACAGTCTACCTGGAGCTTGCGAATGTTTTGGCTAGGGAGAGGACTACCTAGACATACATTCAATGTTCCTCATACAAAGTGATTTGCTTGATTTATTTTGATGGTGAACAGCAATTCCAAACCCAGTTGGTCAGAGCAGTTAAGATATTTGCCGAGCCTAACCCCCTTATATAATTTTACTGCCTCTTTCCAGCTTTTGCCATGTTTATCTTCAATGCTGACAAAGATTTATCAACTATAAATTCCCATACGAGAAGCAGCATGGAGCTAATGCTCACCAGCAGAGGAACATCTGCAGCCATGTCAGTATTTCACCTTACAAGTAAGGAACGTGAAAGGGGAAGAAGAGGGAAGCATGAAAACAGGGGAAAACAAAAAGGGAAGGAATCCAGGGAGGAAGCAGCGGTGGCCTGGAACAGCCTAGAAACATCCAACTACGCAAGAAGCCAAGGCTAGAGCTCTGATGCCATGTGGCCAGCTGTATGCTACCTTCAGAGCAAAGAAGCTCCATGGGATTAGTCTGTGAATACAAATACAGAGGGAGTGGGCCACCTCCTTGTCTGGATTGCATCAGCTTTACGTGTCAGGCTCTCCTGTACCCTCTGGGTTGGATTTCTCCGGCCAGGGCCTTCACTGATGGTGGCAGTCACTCCACAGTCACCTCTCCCAAGAAGCTGCTTGGCCATCATCTTACTTGGGGGAACAACAGTAGAAAGCTGCCCTTTTTCTATTGCCTCTCATGGGATGGTTTCCTTGGTTGAGAACATGAGAAAAGCAGTGCTCAAGGCCCTGGGCTGAGCCCAGAGCCCAGCCTGGCTCAAGAGACACATGCTCTTTCAGCTTCAAATGCAAGTTCTCAAGCACACCAAGCATCTTCAGTGCAGATCCAGCATCCCACTTTGTTCTTCTCCCCAGGGTTCTTACAGGGCTCAGATTTCCACATGAAGTACCTGCAAGAGCTGCCAAGTGATACCACTTAATACAGCTCCAAAGCACTTCCCACCATCACCGGCTGTGGCCTCCTGGGCACAGAGGGAAGCAACGACATGTTTCTTCTCAAAGTTCAACCTTCCTACTGTCAGCTTGGTGGCAAATGCACTGGTGTTGGCCTGAGACAAACCAAAGAAGAGTTGTATGCCCTATAGAGGATTCTGATGGATCTCTGTGGAAATCTTGAGAGCCTCCAGCAGGTCTGAGATCTCAGTGTGGGGTGACAGGAGGACAGAAAGCCCATGCGAAACCAGAATGAAGACAAACCCTGCAAAGCATTGTGCTCTACCAGTCCTAGTTGTTCCCTGTGTTAATAAGCATCCCCCAAGTAAAGCTGATGATAGAAACAAATGTGCTGCCTTGAGGCCGTTGACCACACAAGCACCAGACTAGGAACACGCTTCCAGCCCCTGTAACACAGGTCCACCAGTGACAGCACAGGCTCTGCAGCTAGCAGTCACCAGGACAGCATCAATTCTCCTGGGGATTTGCCGAGGATCAGTCAGCTTTTGAGTAATTTTAATTTAAATAAGTAAACAAGAAAGCTTTTGTCAATATTCCCCAAGCAAGCAGCAGTGACAGAGCTGTTACACGCTGCAAAATGAGCGCACTCTCCCTTTCCAAGGCAGTATGCCAGAGAAAGCTCCCAAAACAAACACCAGGAACAGCTCTGCCTCATTAGAAGGTACCAAAGGAGAAACAAAATCATCTGAGACAAAAGAGTACAATATCAATGTCCAGTTTACCTTAATTTCAGGGACTGTTATCCTTGTTTCTGGATTTTTATCGAGCATGCGTAGGATCAGTTCCTTGAGCTCTTCACTTATCTGTGCTCTGAGTAAAGAAAATAGCAAGTATACAGTTAACAGAGGAATTGTAAGTGCTCAAGGCATACATAGTCCTTACTGCGGGTTACTCAGTATAGAATCTGTTCTGCTGAGAAAGTATTTTTCTCTGCAAACCCAGCTTGTGAAAGGAAAGTCTAGTTGACTTGGCTCCTTCTCAGGCATCACAGTCACTGCTATAGGGTTTGGTTATCCTGTTCTGCCAACTAACATAGCCACACACTCTCAAAAGGCAGCACAAGGGGTCAGGCGAATGGGTCTCAGGACATTTTTGAAGACAACACATTACAGGGGATTTTCAGAGAACAGATTTTGGGACAACAACATGTTATTGAGGGCAGAACTGGAGCTGGGCTCTATGATACAAGAAGGGCACAACTTGATATGCAGAACCTGCATCAGGAGCAACCACACGCTGGAAGAAACATCCCCATTTGAGATTAAAGTTCCCAGATAAGTTTACAGGTTGTGTTAAATAAATTGCTTCCATGAAGACTGATGGCAGCTAGTTTCATAACTTGGTATTTCCTACCTGTACAGCTCAGCCTTGGGGTAATAAAAGGAGGGAAGGAACAAACACAACTAAAAGAGAAATTACTAAAAGAGAAATGCATCTGCCTGAACCTAGAAGCCACCCTATTCACATAGAGCCCTTTGTCCTGCAGTCCGGCCCTCCAGTCCGAAGGCTTCAATGAATTGTGTTGCTAATGATGCAGGCAACCTCTTTAAAACACGCTTGATCTGTATGATCAAAGTGCTACTGAAATAAAATGCCAGCATATCACAGAATCATATTAGGCAGTTGAAGGTCTGTATCACAAATGACTTTTGAGGAGCTGCATTTCTGCATGGAGATGGGGATTTGGCAGCATAAAATGTCACTCCCCAGCAGGGCTGGATTTCAGATTGAAAACACTGATGAAGACCAGGTGCTGTGCTCACCTCCTCTGCACCCCTTGCAAGCAGAAGAAGGAATAATCTATCATAAATCTAAATGAAGACCACATCACAGTAAGGGATATTATAGTCTGATGAAAACAGAGCTGCTGTTTAATAATTTATGAATACTTTACGTGGACTTTGGTTACGTGATCTTAAACAATGACAAGGAAACACTGCTTGTTCAATGGGAAGGGGCAGAAAGTAGGTTCAGTTTAAAGTCTGAACACTTTCAGAGTTGCATCAAGGGTCTGCAGTACACAGGCAATATGGCCCAGACAAGGGGAATGGCAGGATGAGTCCTCAGAGCCTTCCCATTTCCTAGGCTGCACTGCATGTGACAATTTAGGTGGGAATGGGAAGAACTGTACTGCTCTGGAGATGGGCTCCAGGCACAGAGGAACAGCTATGGGGAGTGACAGTACATTTAGCAGGTCAGAACAAACAGACTCCTACGGGAGGAACGCACTGAGATGGCAGGTGAGATGGTGTTTTTAAAATACCTGACATCAGATCTGTGCCAAACTGGCAACAGCTTTATTCAAAATACAAGAATTAGAATATATAATCACCTAAAACTTCTGCACACCAGATTGATTTCTACACAACATAGGATTACAGGGCTTTTGCTTATGACATTAAACAGGATCACAAAGTTTCAGGTGGGTTATAGCCAGGTAACAGACCACATCACCCTGTCTGTTTTTCCTTCTCTCTGTTCTGCCATGGTGCATGTTGTACCCAATGGCATTTTTCATCTGAAAAGCCTGCGCTATCTGGAATTTCTCACAGTCATAGTCCTGTAACGGCTCTCAGGAAAAGGCAAAGTATCACAGAGCTCAGCACCCATTTGGGAGGGCTGCCAGCACCACAGATCATTTTACAGGGTGCCCGCAGGTCAGAGAACATTGTCGTGGACTTCAGCTCTTCACCAGGAGGGACTACACTGAGCTTCTGTCTCTCTTAACACATGTTTGGACAGAAACTTCTCCAGCTTGCTTTTTAGTCATGCCAGGATCATCAGGGAGTGAGCTAACCACATTCACCTTGTGTCAAGCCAAGGACTCATTGACATGAGTAAGAACTCCAGAGCGATAAATATTTATCCCAGCGTCTCTAAGGGAAGGGAAGGGACAGCGACGCTGGTACAGTCAGCTCCATCTCTGTCCTAAAGGTTGTCAGGAAACAGGCAATGAGTTTCCATGGACTGTCTGCAAAGAGGAATGCGTCTTTTGTAGCCATGGTGAAATAAATTGAAACCAAAACATTCCTAACTGTAGCGAGGTGCTAATTCTGCGGGAGGTCACAGTGGATCCAGTCCAGTGAATTCCAGCTTTATGTGCCTCTCTGTAACTGCCTTTATCTAACAAATAGATGCAGTTTAGACAGCCGTCAACACCCAGTAACTCTCTGCTCCTCCAATAACCTAACGAGGGGTGCAGCTTTTTTTAGACTGGGAGAGCAGGTCACTGAGAAATCCAAATAAATCATGCAGCCCAATTATCACTGAAGGAAGTGTCTGAATGAAGAAAAGGTTCTTAGCACAACCCAGTCAGCCCATTAAATGTTAATAACTTACTGCAAAGACAGATGGGAACAGTCACTTGTAAGCTGACTGCTAACCCAAATATCTGATGGCTGGGAGAGGATGGGCATTTTGCCAGGACCCAAGCAAGCAGAGAGAAGACTGCCAGGGAAACATAAACAACTTTTTTTTTTTCCTGCAGTGCTGTCAAGACAAAGTCCTGCCCTGACCACAGAGCAACCGGTGGGAACACAGCAACGTGGCATGAGCAGCCTTCCTGCTCTTAATGCCTGAAGCCCGGTTAGCTGTAAAACCTCACCAACGGCACAGGGTTGGCTTGCCAGAATTGCTCCATACCCATGACCAGGGCCTGTGTTTGGCGTCTAACAAGTGACCTGACCGTGTGGCCACAGGTCCTTGGGAGGTGTGCTTCACACAGTCCTCGGTGTGAGCTCCACCAGCCTGAGCAAAGACGGCTCCATCTGAGCTATCTGGAGCAGCTGTGCTTCATAGTCAATGGAGAGGTAATTAATACAACCCATGCAGCTTGGGGCATGAGTCATCCCATCTAAAGCAAATGTCTAAAATAGGACAGCCTGAGTACCCAACTGCTTTCTGCAGACTCAGAAGGAAGCCTGGGACTGCCAAGGCAGAGGCCCAGCCCTTCACCGTAGGTGTCTAAAAATTCAGTGAGTATGTCACAAAAAATTAATGTGCTAAATGGTGGATATGTGCATGTATTGCAGGCTGCCTGACAACATCCCTCCCTTCCTCTCTAATACCAGATGTGCCGTTCATTAGAGTTTTAATTTCTTCATGCATGCTTTAAATCAAGTAATTTTATCTCTACGTTTTTATTAGAAGGAGCAATTGAGTCAAGAAGGTTAAAAATTCTTTGCCTGACTACTGTGCTGATTTTGGAAGGAAAACAGAATCCAACTTTGGCTACTTCATCTGATAGCAATGAGGAGAAACAAATTAATCACCAACATAAAGTCACCAGAGGCCTGAAGACAGAGGAAACGCTGAGGAGTGGCCAGTACATGAAGGGAAAGGCATGGTGGCAGAGACTGAGCACACATCGAGTGTAATCATCTCCTGCCAGCCTCATGTGACAAGGCCATAAACACTCATCACTCAGTGCCTCAACGCTGAGCTTCCCACTGCTCAAGTGGCACGTGAGTGGCCTTGGCTTGTCCCCCCACACCGCTGAGTGCACTGGTGAGGGTTAGAGGACGCACTGTGACTGTGCAGCCACCCATCCCACCTAACACGGCCCAGTAGTCTCCACCACACAGCTCTGGCTGTGGCCAACATGGGCTTCCTTCCCTGACCAAAGCGAGGTGGGGGGCAGCCTCTCAATACCAAACAGGGAAATTAATTTATTTTTTCATAAGTAGCCCCAGTCTGCCAGCACGCAAGACAAACCCATTTTTTCTTGGAGCGTATTGGAGGAGGCAGAGGAGTGGGGACGCACCAAGCCATGGTTGTGCATCTCAGGATAAACCTCCTTCCATCAGACACTTCCCCCAGCTCCACGGTAAGTCTGTGTAAGTGGCATGTGTTTTCTTAGACTGAGACCAAGGTCTAAAAACCACACGGTTTTTGAAAACTAATACATTGACTCATTCCAGTGGCTACCACATGGGAGAAACACAAAACCCCAAGCAAACCACACTTCCAGCATCTCCAGGGTCAAGTAGCTGGGGCAGAACTCCTTAGACCCATACTGAAACCCCTCCACTTCCAAAGATTTCAGGAGCCATTTCCTTTAGCCCTTGTTTGCACAACATGGACACAGGAGCAGCAGAGGCAGCTGTAATGCTTAGACAACAACATCTGTACAAAACCCATGCGAAGGACTTCGCCTGCCCTTGTCTGTCCCCCTGTGGTGACCTACCAGCATTTATGTTGCACAGTGAATAACGCTGAAAACTGAACTTTATTTTACAGTAGTTGAGTAAAGTGTACTTACTCTTCTGGGAACTCTACAGGCTTGTTCTTGATCCTGTTATGAAGACCCAGAATATATTCATCTATAAAAGGGCACTGTAAAACAAACAAAAGATTTTCCAGTTGTCAGAGATCTTGGCACCGGTTAGGCATTTGTCATTCACGTAACAGAAGTTTACTCTCTCTGGAAAATGGAGATGCTGATACTGGCTGGTTTGTATCACTGCTTTGAGGTCTCTGTGTGACAACCATCATTTGGAGCTAAGTATTACTATTGAAATACCTTTTTTCTATTGTAAGTTTAGATACATGGATTCAAAGCATATTTCTCTTCAGCATGACTTTTTACACTGGATTAATTTAGACCTAGATTCTGGCTCTTCCTACGTGGCAGGGCAGGCAGGACTGAGAGGCGGATAACTGAGCTGTGGTGAATACTGTGGAGGATGCAGGAGCAGCATATTCACAGGCCCTATCAACATCTGCATCAAAACTGAAGGAGCAGGTACACTTGTTTTAGTGGGCTGTGGGCTGCTGGTTGGCCCTGTCCCAGCCTGTTAGGCCGGATTAAAATATCAAATAGGTACAAAATGCACAATATTTACTGTACAGGAACACATGGAACAAACATATCCTTGGGCTTGGTTTTATATTCCCTCCTTCTTTCCTCCAGTGCCTGCCACAGAGCGAAGTAATATTACCATGAGGTTACACCAGAATATAAAATCAAGGTTATACTTTTTCAGTTGAGGATTTGGCCCAAATGAGACATTATAGACACAGGTCAAAGAATATTTTCCATCCTGACTTAGGTCAGCAATATCACACCAGAAACAGAGATGCTCTGCCTCTGCCATTTCCCCCAGCCACTTCTCACCCCTGAGCTGGATACCTTATGCCTTTGGGGGTGGGATCTGCAGTGGTCTGTGCTTGGACAGGAGGTTCAGGGTAACATCCTGCACACACAGAACACATGTACCCGCTGTACTGCTCACCCTGGGAGACCATGGGTGGGCCACAGGAGAGGGAAAAGCCGTGACGGGCCATGGAATTTGCAGAAGAGCTGGCTCTGCCAAAGTGGTCTCCATACGGCCCAGCTCAGCTCTGGCAGACAAGAGCTTTCTGTAATCTGGTTTGCTAAAGTACTGCAGTGGCTTGGGATCAAACCTATGCCTCCTTCCATGTTCTATCTGACTTGTTACTAAATACAGGCAATACGGATAAGTCCCCAGTAAGCCATTGTTGGTGCTACTGATGCTGCTCTGGGTTCGCAGCACAAACAACTGCTCTGAGTACAGAGGCCAACTCTAAAACCCACCCTTTCCACAGATCACAATGTCAGCCCCTTCTCACCCACAGGGTGATTTGGGAAAGCGGGAGCTTGCAGAAGGTAGGTCTTTGTTTCTAATATTTGCCTTTATTTGGAAAGGAATGAGTCAAAAGCCATGCAGGCAGACACTCCCATTCAGGGCTCCAGCATCTGACAGTCAGCTTACCTTCCCGTAAACAAAGCAGTACAAGGTAATTCCCATGGCCCATACGTCAAGTGCCTGAAAGAAAGCATGTGCAGGCAGTAAATGAGATGCAACACAGATCTGAATGAGCTGAGTTTCCCCATTAATTGACAGAACATTATTTGTATGCATTTAACGTTTTCGATTTTACTGGGCAGAACCTCTCTGAAGTTAGGCTCCTACATGCATCTGTAGCTTGCCTGGGGAATGAGCACTGTGCTGGGCCAGACTTTGCCTCCCTTGTCCTCGCTGTGCAGCACAGTGACCAGCAAGCAGTCCCCTCTTCTTACAGGAGATGACATCACTCAAGGCTGAACCTCAAAAGTCTTCTTCCAGGCACAAAAACCCCATTAGACCCTATCTCCATGCCTACATTACAGCACTCAGCAGTGCCCCGCACTTTCAGAGGATCAAGATATGACCTTGGTGCCCAGCAGCTCCCAGTGCCTCTTGATTATTTTGGAAGGGAATCAAGACTCTCCTCCTTTCCCTTTGGGCAGGAAAAGGGCTCTAACATGGCTCCTGTCTGGGCAGGAATCCACAGCAAAGTCTGTCCACCAGCTCCAGAGAACAACCAATGTGAGTTCGGCCTGGACTGAACACAGAATCAGAGCTTTGGTTTTATTTAATAACCACCCCAGTCTCCACCACAATTCCTGGGTGGGCAACATGTAAAGGATGCAAGTGTGGTGCTGCCCTTTGTGCCACGCTTGGGGGTCCCAGAAGACTGTGAGCAAAGACCTACCTTTCCACTGAAACTTTTGCCAGTGTCTGAAATGGCCTCTGGTGCCATGAATGCTGGTGTCCCTGCTGTGCTGGAAAGCTGGGCATCGTTCCCTTCAAATTGATTGCTGACTCCAAAATCAGCAATTTTGACATGTCCATCATCTCCTAAGAGCAAGTTGGAAGGCTTGATGTCCCGGTGAACAATCTTCTGGTAGTGCACTAAAAAAACCAAACAAAAACAGGAGCATGATCTGCCATGGCAGCCAACATGGCCAGGGGAAACCTTTCCAGGAGGACGAAAATAAAGGCGCAACCTCAGGCACCCACTCAAAGCTGCTGCTGGATATGCAATAAAATGTAGTAGAAGTGGTATTTCCTATAGCTATTCCTTTTTGGTGCCTCACTGGGATGTACACTGGAGTACAACACTCAGAAATACATCCATCACCAGTAATTACGCAAAGAACGGACATGAACCCAGAACCAGTCCAGCCAGCAGGACCGAGCAGAGCTGCTAGAGAAGGAAATCACTCAAATCCTGCAGATTTGCTTGACCTCATCAGACCAGTTGATGGATTGGACAACTTGCTGTATTAAAGGTTTATGGGATCCAAATAAAGTAGTTAATTTTTAATTAATTTATTTTGAAACTGCAGTGCTGTAAAACTAATCAAAAGGGGCAGAACCACAGGAAGAATGAAACAGGCACAGAAGAGATATTTATGCAACCAGCAGCCAAGCACCAAGGCCAGCCAACAGCTCAGAAATCAGTAGGTATTTCCAGCTCTGAAGATGCCTCTGACCATGGAGCAATCAACAGCTGGCTGGTGGAGCACCCCTGAAGAGGCACTCTCTCCAGAAAGGCTTCATAATGGAGCCCACAAATAGAGAAATGACCTTAACTTATTTTGCATCTCCCCAAATCCCCACCACCGCACAAAGCTGCCAGCCCCTCCAACCACTTTTGCACCCAGAGCTATGGCCAAACTTCTGCCACGCAGCCCTTCGGAGCGAAGGCTGCTCCTACACACGGCCCTTCGCTCTGCGAGGCTGCACAGCAAAGACGCCAGCTCTACCCCAGCTCCACGAGGCCAACCATGGGCACCAGCTGAATTGCTCGTACATCCAAAATGAAAGAAACACTTGCAATGAGCTTGGAGACTGAGATGCGCTGAAAAACAACAACAACAACAATCCTTCTCATTACAAACTATCTGGGAAACAATATTACTGCCCTTCCCAGGGAACAGGACCCCTCGGCCTCCCTCCTCTCCTGGCCCCAACCACCATTTTCACACTTCCTCCTTGCAAACGGAGCACGTTTGTTTTTATACCTCCCCATAAGCACTTTTCATACCTCCTAAAAAATATGCATTTGGGTGGGGGAGAATGCTGGTCTAACCCTTTCCTGCTGTACAAACCTGGTCAACACGTTGCCACAAGAGCAGCCTGCCCTATGGAGCATCCCAGCTTGTGTTTTAGGACCAAGAAAGAACAAATTCCACATAACACTTCTGCTCTTTTCAAGCCAGCTTTCCAGCAGGCCATGTCTAAGAAGTCATGCTTGCAGACACTTTTTCTGCAAGGACATCTCCTTAGTTTAAGGGGGATGCTGTCCTTGGCACGTTAAAGAGCTGACCTGGAGACCCAGCAGACACAAACTCACTGGGGAGCACTGGCGCTTACATTCTCTTCCAGATGTGCAGCAACTGCGTGGCCACGCTGTGATGTGAGCCAGTTAATGCTGTAACAGCCCGGCTAGACAGTCAGGATAAACACCGAAAACCCTGCAACAACAGTAATTACGAGAAGACATCTGCTCTGCAGCAAAGCTGGTGGCAAGCTGACATTTCATTATGGTAATATAGGGAGAGCAAAAAAAAGAGAGGCAGGGAGTGAAGTTTCCCTTCAGGAGATGAGCTTCCTTTCAGGCAGGTGTCTGGTATCATGTCTGATACCGCATGGCTAAAATTCCCAATGCCTCAAAAAAATACAGGCCACAGATATACGTGGGCCATACACGTACATCTCTGGAGCTAAGTCTGTGAAAATTGAGGGAGTTACACTAGGCAAGCAGGTACTCTACACTTTTTATTATTTCTTCCATACAGGGAAGGAAAAAAACCCCAAACAAAGCCACAAACCAATTCCTGTATCAAATAACTATTAGTCTTGTAAAACATATTCCCTGCCTTTGCGCAATCTATTAAAAGCAGAGGAAAAACACGGGCCATTTGCCAGATATTCTGTGTTTGTTCAGTGCCCATCTCAGCCTGGTACCCAGCAGGTCCGGGCACTGCTGGCTGTTAGACACAAGAAAAATATGAATGTTGAACAACAAAATAAGAAACACATCCTCTGCAAAAATTAAAGCCATCAAACACTTGGGTCGATGAACATTTGCACCTCTCAGACCAGAACATCCACGTGCCCGACGTGAGCATTCAGGACAGTGACAGTCTCTGACCTCGACTGCTCACAGGAGAAAATTAGCACAAGTGCCTGCGGGGCAGAGGAGCACAGGCTGAGCTTTCAGAAGCGAGCCTGACATGTCCCAGGGCTTTGCAATGCAGTGTCAGCCAGGCGCTTCTGCAAACCTGGCCCACAATTTAAATAATAACAATCCAGGACAGGAGGGAGATGGGCACAGAGGGGAAGTGGCTGGCCAGATCAGGAGTGGTGATGCCGAGAGTAATGTTCAGCCCACAGACCGTGCTGCTTTGCCATGCTGTTTGGGTGACAGTAATGAAAGTCTTGTGCCAGCTGGCTCAAAAGACTTATGCTATCTGCAAATCCTCTCCCCTATCCAGCTGCCTTGTACAGAGGCAAGAGCCATGAAGGGAGAAGGACGGGAGACAGGAATTGTGCACCAAGCACCAGTTGGTGTAAATGAAGGAGGCTCCATCACAACTATAAAAATTGTAAAAGCAGGAGCTCACATCTGCCAAAAAATGACTTGGCATGGAGCTGCTAACCTGATGAAGGCAACCTGAAATCCCTTTTCTGCTCTGAAGAAATACAACTCTTCAAGTCCCTGTCTGCCAGGTGCTGCGGGTGTCCTCTCCTGCACAGCTATCCAAAATGGGCTTCAGCCTTCAAAATGCATGGTCTTATCCTCTCCTGCGCTGTGCCTTGCCACTGGTACAGTTTAGAACAATACAGGGCTGCAGAAAGAAGAGTAAAAGATTCCCCCAAAATCATTCCCAAGTCCACTTGTGGGCAATAGCAAAAAAACTGGCATGTGAGAGCTGCATAAAGTAAGCAGGACTGCTCATCTGCAGGACATCAACACCACTAAGTGCAGAAAAACTTTCCAACCCACTAACTTCCGCTGCAAGTCCAGATCTCTTGCAGATAACGCATTGCAGGGAGAACAGCAAGAAACAACCAACACAGCAGGGCTGGCCAAAGGCTGACGTGCCGAGCGGCAGGACGTGCCTGCAGTGACACACACACCACTGCCACACACCGTGAAAGGAGCCCAGGGACAGAGCTGTTTTGCAGGAAAGGTACCCGTTAAACCAGCATGATCTGCATTTCCAGCACAACACACAGAGGAAAAGATGGTGTTATCCCTGCAGAACTCCAGAGGGAGAGCTAAGTGTCTCAGAAATAAAAGCCTACCATTAATGATACCCTCCAGCCTGCTAATGACTGTACTGAAGGGACAGCCACACAACCCATGAAGTCACCCAAGGGGAGCAGGTGACAGCCACAGTCAAACACAATCACAAATTAACCCTCTAATTTTACCAGCCCAAAGCATCTGGGAGCAAGTTCCTTCCCTCTGCAGACATAAGAGCAGCAAGTAGGAAAGGCAGCTTCGTTAGGATTGCTATTCAGTGTCACTGGAAGCCAGGACCAGAGGTCCCAGAAACAAAACACTTGTCCTGTCCTTGGGACTAAGGACACGTTGTGACACAGCCACTAGTGAACAGGAGCAGGGCTTCATCAGGCACAGTAGAGAAGGAAAAGCACTTTCAACACAAGTAAAACCCCAAATGTACATTCAAGGAACATAAAATATCTGTATCGCCACACCTAAACTTGCTCCGTGAGTGTTTGGGGAATTTCTTTTAAACCAACCCATGCCCTTCCCTTAGTTCTCGCCATGGGGAACTGGGAACCCCTAAGCTGAGTCTGTGCCTTCCAGAGGGAGCTTTCAGCTACTCCGCGTCCTACTCAGAGACTGGCCACAATGAGGCATTGGGTATTTTGCTTCCAACATTACAGAAACAGTCACAAAGCAGGCAGATGTCAGCTCCAGCCCCGAGATCCACACTGTCCAGCCACAGGGACATGAGTGCTGGATGCACACAGCCTTGGGAAGGACCATCCCACCGGTGCTCCCTTCCCAGGACCCGTATGCCACACACAAGGTGGACATCAACAGCCGAAAAACACTCATTCCCATGCAAATGTAGCTGTCTGCATCCCTCCCAAGGTTAAAATCGACGCTGAGCTGGCCAAAGCAGAGCACTTTACTGAAGCTGCTTTGGCAAGCTGACAAAGTGGTCCCACAAGTTGCTTTTACTTGGAAAGGATTTTGCTCTTAAAGCAGAGGTCAGTAGCTCTTTAGAACAACTTCCCTGGGCTCCAAGATTCTCTGCGCTTTCTGTGCAGACAGACCAAACTCAAAAAATAGATCAATACCTCTTCATAATGAAAATGAAACAATGTAAGATATTACAGAGCCCTTAGGAGGAATCTGATTCTGCAGCGCTCCGTTAAATTCAGTTTTATTAGACCCATCTTTCACTTCAGTAGAAAGGTAACAGTATTTCAAGCCTATTTGCATCTGAGTAACAATCCCATGGATTTCTAAAGCATCACCTAGGCAAAGATCCCAAAGCACATTAGAAATATACATTTGCTAAACCTCACAGCCACTCTATGAATGAAGCAAGCAGGACAGGTGAGGGCCTACATACAACATTTTCATCACAACTTGTGTTAGAAAGCCTGACCAGGCACATCTGAAGTTGGACTTAGTCAAACTTAGCCCCAGGGTGCTCAGAAACAAGGGAAATCATGCCTAAAAGTCTAGACTGTCTCCTGATTTTGGGCATGAAGTGCAGACACCTAAGAAAAGCCTGCTGAAGACTGATGCTATGTGGTGGAGAGATACAACCTCAGAGGAGGTTTCAGCACGCTCAGGGTACAAGCAACAGTTGGGAAAGGACCATCTTCCTCTGTCCTCAATTTCGGACAGAGCCTCTAGCAGGTATGCTGCACCTACTGTCCATAGCAGCTGGGATGAACCCATATTCGGGTGTTCAAATTTAAGCTCATATGAAACAACTACCCAAAATAAAAGGTATCCTTGAAAATTTGGCTTTTCAGGGCATTTTGTTTCTTCGTTATGATGTATTTTAACTCAGTTGGTATTAGCAGCATGGATACTTACGTGTTTGTGTACAAAACAGTAATCCAGAGCTTCTCAGAGCAATGGGGATGTGGGGTGTGCTATGCGGGGGCTGCTCGCTTCTCTTGTTTTCACACCTTCCCAACAAGGGCAGGAAAAAAAAGCACCCACAGCTCCATGAAAAGCTGCCCGTGACCTTACAGCTGGTCCTTATAGCAGACCTTGTCCCAGGATGGACTCTCTGAAAGTCACCTCTCCAGCAGCACAGCTGGATTACTCACATCCTTTCAACAGTTTCAGGCAGCCTGTACCCACTTCTCTCAATTTCATCAACACCACAAACATAGTTTCTCATCCTTGGCCCTAGACACCAAGACAGAGTGTCTTTAAACGCCAAGAGGCTGTCACAACTTTCTGGTGGTACTCTGCCATCCAGATGCCTTCAAGCCTGCAACCACTGCAGGTGCTGACTGTCCAGGGAACGGGCAGCTAGCTTGTACTTCCAGGTCACAAAACATGCCTATTTTGGGCACTGCTTTGGCACGTGCTGAACATCTCTGTGAAAAGCCAGGGGGTGATGTGGGAATGGTATTAAAAGAAAGGTTTACATGCCTCTGAACTGGGGTCAGCGTCCCTGCAGAACCAAGCTTGTGATAGTCAGAGCCAAATGACTTCAATAACTACAAAATGAAACTCCTGCAGAAAGCCAGTACTCTAAGTATCATCACTGCTGTTAGCATACACATTGCCCTCGAGAGGATCTCACCACTCAGCTGTACCTCAGCAGCTCCATAAGGTACAGGGCAGGGCCGAGGTCTTGGAGCAACATGACTGCAAAACCATGCTGTGGCTTAGAGATGCTGCAGCACTCGTAGTGCAAAGCGGCATTCAGGCAGGGGTAAATCCTCAGTGGCTGTGGTACGGTAGATGGGGCTGGAGAAAGGGGCAGATTTGGGGGAAGATTTCTGCTGCTAGGCCAGCAGGCTCCTGCCAGTGCATGCAGCACAGCCGTGCCTGGGCTCTCCAGAGGTCTCCTGCTGCTCTGCCTCCCTGTTCCGTCACTGCTCGTTAGCAAAGCTCCACTGAGCACATAATTTCTTTCTATTCAGTCCCTTGGCTGCCTTTGGTGGGACAAGCCAGCTTTTTTCTGCAATGTGCAACTCATTTCACAAATGCTCCTCGTTTCTAGATACCGCAGGCTATTCGGAGACTAAATAGGCTTTCCTTTTCATTCAGAAGCAAGAGCCTGCGAACTGTCTGCCTAGATTAACAGCCAGTGAAGACCAAGAGGGAGCAGAGATAGGAGTGCTAGAAAGACAGATTGATCCTTGGTCTTTTTTTTTTTTTTTTTAAAAAGGTGCCTTTCACTGCATTCCCTTCCGGAAACCTTAGAGCACCAGCAGGTTAATATTAACTTGCTAAAAGCCCATTTAAAAATTATACATGTAAAACTTTGCACTGCACTGACACATCCTGCTATTTACTGAGGCTGATGCTGAATTATACTTGATTAAAAACAGAATCCCATTCCCATTCAAGGGCAAAAGCAATCCATATGGTGCTACTGCAGTCTGCTTAGTATTACTCACATCACCCCTGTAGCAAAGAAATGATTTAACACCCTCCCAAGGAAAATGCTGCACCACCAACCAGAGCTTAAAGCAGAAGCCTGCTCTTTGAAGCAAGCCTCTGTACTTGCCCGCAATGCTCCACTGATGAAGAGCCAGGGGAAACGGGTGAAGGGGGTTGTACAAGGGCAACACCCTCCCTCGCTCCCATGCTCAGCTCATTGCAGGGATTTCATCTAGCAGCTGGGGAGAGGATCCCAGCTCCAATTTTCTCAGCTCTGTTCCCTACTTTGCCACTCTATTGCTGCATCCATCAGAACTCTGCCACTTGAGTACGTTGCTTCAGCCCAGGTTTTACAAAGGAGGACCCCAACACCCAGCACTGCCCAGCACTTTGGAAGAGTTCAGCTTCCATTTCTGCTCCATCTTCAGCACTCCATTGCCCAACACGCTCCTGGCAGAAGGGATAAGGTATGGGATACTGCTGGTAGGAAACAATGGGGGAGAGGATGGAGACGTAGCCTTGCCAAAGGCTTCTACACCTGTCCTCCAGCCCACATGAGCACCCCCATATATCACCAGTCACAGAGGACATGAGGAGCTTCCTGCCACAGCTACACATGTGCCAATGATCAAAGGACCATTGGGAAAGTGGGGAGCAGCGCATGTGCGGCAAGTACTGCACAGTCTGTGCCCTGGGATGCATCTAACCCCAAGCACAATCACATAACTGCATCAAACAACCACCACCAAACTGTCTGATCTTTCTTAAGAGGCTTTAGCATATCTCTCTGATCTGCTCCAACAGCTAATTACTCTCACTCTTACACAAAGTCCTCATCGATCAGTATCAGCAACACTTGCAGCTACATGAAAAGTTTTTTATTTATTATTTTTATCTTTTAACTAGAGCTCTGCAAGTGATAAAACACAAGACAGCCCCTCTTCTCCTGGTGGTGTCGTTTATAACAGCCAGCACCTTGCAGCTGTAGTTGCAGTCGAGAGCCCCCACCACCATGCTCCGTTTTGAGCAGCTCGGAACTTGCACAGACAAGAGGCAGGGAAGGAGGTCTCCATTCCACACATGGGAACAGAGGCAGAGACAGATCAAGTAGCTCACTGGGAGTCACAGGAGAGCATGCAGCAGCTCCATCGCAGATTGGTGTCCCAAATAAGCTGACCCATGCCAACACAACGTCTGAGGAACTCGCCTTTGCCAAGAGCCAACCAGATCAAACCCATATACACCACTGAAGCTTGAAAGCACCTAATCTGGGCTTATGATGCAGTAGCTATTCTTCAGAATACACAAGCCTGTGTTGACTCAGCTGTTGCTTAAGTTTCCTTTTAAGATAATGGAAATTATACTCACATATCGATGATCAAGTAGATTAAGTCTTATCTCAGAAAAGCCAGTTTTCATTCTAGGCTTAGCATAGAAGGCTCCAGAGCATTGCAGGCATTCATACAGACACCCTGCAGAGAACTGTTCCTGGAAAGGTAACTTCCAAACAGCTTTAACTTTAACCCCATAGCTCATACAGATAAGACAAGCATTTCTCTGAGGGGACCAGAATTGCAACCCTTAGTTTCCCTAGACACAGTTGCAGTAGGGAAATTGGGCCTTTTCTACAGAGAATGAAGGAAATAACTTTTTTTTCTTCCTTCAGCCACACTGACAGCAATTGTTTCAGCTTCTTATGAGCCAGATAAAACACAGAGCTTGCAGCTAAACAGCAGAAGGGACAGCTGCTGTGCTTCATCTTGACTGTGCAAGTCAGCAGGGCTTTCCCCTGGGTCAAGCTTGCGTGCATGTTCTGTGCTAAGTGTCTGCTCCTGGCTAGTGTCACAGCCAGGCTACCTGCTTAGACAGACCTTTCGTTTGTTTATTCTTATTCCTTACTTAGGCTCCTACTAAACAAATCAAAAATTGTGTCCCAATCCTAAAACCAAACTGGAATACCTGCCTGGCATATCCTTCATGTTTTTTGATGGAGTACACTTCTCTCTCACCACCTCTCCTGCAACTCCCATGTATGTCTCCCGCTACTGGAGAAGAGCTGAAGGTATATACTTCTTGTGTCAAACCAAACATCTGCTCACAATAAAAAAAACATTTCTGTCCAGGAAACAGCAACCTGACACTGGAAGAAAATCCTCCTGTTACATGCTTCTCCTAGTACTGGTTTCCACTGTTCATCTGCCAAAACAAACTGGCACGACACAAAGTTCACCTTCACTCAGCAAACTCATTTACTGTGCAGTTATTAAATATAAGTCACCACTGAGTCAATCCAGAAGGAAATTTTACTGCCTTGAAGTCAAACCTGTATTCAGGTATCACCATATCCAGGATATCAGAAATAAAACAGCAGAATACCTGTCTTTGCCCAGCAAACCTGTAAGCTTTGTTGGAGGGAGGGATACGTCAACTCCTGCAGTATTTTCAGCCACGTTTACCATAGAAGACAACTCTGAAATACTGTTGTGCCCTCAATTAATAAGGCTTGGGGAGCTCCAGGACTGCTACGTTTTTCTAACAGACGGTCAAAGGAGTGGAAGGACGTTCAGCACAGACACTCTGCAGCCTTGAAAAGCCACCCCTGAAGTAAGATGCAGTTGAGGTCTATAAACCAGGGGTGGCACAGAGAGGGCATGATTGTTCCTAAGTCACTCCTGGCATCAACTGAAACCTGCATGATCAGACTCAATCCCAAATGGGAACTGCTCCCCATGATATGTAACTAGGAGGTAGCAGACAAAGATTTACACAAGTTTAAAAAGGGACTGGACAAATGAATGGAACAATATCAGAGGCTGTTAAAGACGCAACCTTTGGCCAAGGAAATGGCTGGGCCACCGATCTTGGGCTGCTGGAAGGCATGCCATAGGGTGCATGGCCAGATGCCCGCCTGGCTGGTGCTGCTGGTGGGTCCCAGCTGCAAGGCACCCTGGGCTGACCTGCAGCTGCCTGATTCTGCAGGGCAGCACCGTACTCACCTCCCGGCTTTCAGGATTGTCTCCTGCCACAGCCGTTAACTCCTTTGGCGACTGTTTGCTATTCACCACATCTATTTCTGCTAAGTATCACTGGGAAAGCAATGTTTGCCTTACTAAAAGGGAGACTGAAGCTTAAATAACCCCAGATAAGCACTACTAGAGGGAAGTTACAAGCAGGAAGGAAGGTAATTGCATGCATCCCCAATTCACAAAGATGCTTAACCACATGCTTTAGTTAATGACACAAATGATCCAGCAAAACTTTTACATCCAAAGCACTTAAGTACATTCTGAAATTACCACTCCAGTGGTACTTACAACACAGATGACAGCCTGCACCCCCCAGTTCACGAGGGTGTGTGTGCAGTGCCATCAGTGCTGGGGAAGTCTTGCAAGCAGAAGGAAAAGCACTTTCCTTCATAGGGCCCATTTCACCAGGACGGAAATTAAAGTTTGCGTATGCTTAAATGGCTCCTGAAGTTCAGATTTAAGCCCAGGTTTAAGGCAGGCATATGAAAACGGAACAGGTGAACTGTTAGTATTGCCGCACTTAAGCTTAAAATATTTTCCCAGTTCTGGGACCAGAGGAAGGGATACTGTAGCATGAGCAGATCTTCCTGACTCTCAGACCTTGAACCTGCCTCTGGTTCTTCATTGCTCAATGAACAAGGCTGAGACTGTTCATGTATCAAAGCGCACTTCCCAGTAACAAATGTACTAAACCCAGAGACCCATCCAAAAAGCAGTCAACAAGGCAAGGCGGCACTGTGCCGCTGCCTGGATGGGGAAGCTCTCAGCTCTCTCCAGGGAATCTGTGCCTGCCTCCTGCTGTGCCCAAGTCAGGCTTCCCACCCGGCTGCTCTCACCACACTGACAACTGCCTCCCTCCAAACACTTTTCCCCGGAGCCAGCCCTCTCTCAGGAGGCC
The DNA here is from genome assembly GCA_017639485.1 of Pluvialis apricaria. NCBI lineage: Eukaryota > Metazoa > Chordata > Aves > Charadriiformes > Charadriidae > Pluvialis > Pluvialis apricaria. Next base: position 9,023,454 of record CM030024.1, read on the forward strand.
TCCACACCAGTCAAGCATCATGAATAACCATTGGAGCCCAGTCCCCACAGACACACAGCAGCCATGGACCACATGCCACCACCAGTAATTTAAAAGGTCAGCCCACGTCTCTCATCTTGGCTCCTGCATCCCCTTCCTGCTCACCACGTACCGTTCACACCAAGGGCAGCACACTGGCCTGGATTAACGCCTTGCAGGCTCCCACAGGAATCCAGTTTGCAACTTCTAATTTAATAAAACTCAACCAGCAATGATGCATTTACTGCTGAGATGACTGCGAGCTTCAAGCAGCTGCATGGTTATTGAGTCTCCCAAATTACATAACAATTATGTATGCTTACATTAAAATTACCTTGCAATCGCTAGATTGCCTGGCAACACTTCTCCTTCAGTGTGCACAAACGGTGCACTTTTCCTCTGTAATTACATAATAATTGCCATGCATTTGCCCAGCAGTTTTGAGAGAACACCATTTTTAACTTTCATTCGCTAATAAAATAAGTGATTACTCAATAGCCCAAAATAAAGCATCCTATTGTTCCTGTTGTTGGGAGTGCTTGGGCATCCTATAATTTATTGCCCTGTTTCACTCCCTCTTCCTAGGACTGCCCACACATTTTTTTTTTTTTTTCTTTTTCACTATCTTCTAAACTTAAAGTTTCCTCTGAGCAGGAGCTGTTACACCAGCAGCATCCAGCACAGCAGAGCTTGGATCTCCCAGCTGAGGCATACAGGTTCTGCTATAATATGAATGCTAATGAGAATAAAAAAAGCTGCAGTCTTCACCCTTCAAACTCTACTGAAAAAACAGTCTTGTGCTTCCCATTCATATATATATTTCCACTGACTTCCCAGGGTGACCCGACTGATTTTTGGCAGCACATGGAAAACTTCTGGACCATCACAGACTTGCAAACATTGATTTCATTCCCACCCACTGGTTTTAGACAAACAAAATGAGGTGATATTGCATTTCAATGTGGAGATTGACCAGGGCACTGCAAACCACCTTCCACCATGGCAAGGTCCATCACACTCAGACTTGTTCTCTGCAGGTGTTTGAAACCAGGTGGGTCCTCAACAAAAGCCTTATAGAAGCAGGGGAGTTTGCTCTGGCTCTGAGGAGCTGCTGAGCTCGTAAGGGCCATCAGAGATCAGTGAGATGAAGGCAGACCTGGCTCAATGCACTACTGCAGCATTCCTTTCGAGTTTGACAGAGCTACATGTTGGCTTTTTGAAAGCACACGTGAAAAATTCCTTCTGGTTTGTGAAAGAAGCAGGTATTTATTTCTTAGGGTTGAAGCAGCTAGAAAAGTCTCACCTTGGACTAAACAGGGAAGGTGACATGGTCTCACACATCTGACCTTTCACAGTTTGCACCGCTCTGACTGGGGATGACAATTGCTTGCTCAAGCGTCCTTGTCTCTCCCTGCTGGCTGCTCTGCCTTCAGATTTGCCAAAGTAAGCCAGGTTTATAAAAGGTTGCCACGCCTGAAAGACACCAAGCTAACCTAGATCAGCCTCCAAGAACCTGGCACAGTGCAGCTACCTCTGCTGTCAGGTCAGCCCAGCGATAACCTCAAGGATGGTGAGGACAAGCTGCTGGATGGAAGAGTAGCCAAACCAAAGGCCAGCTATGCCCTGTCTCCTGCTGGGGTCCATAGCATGGGGAAAAGCATCAGGCAGAGAGATGTAACACCTTCAGTACCCACAGTCCCTGCTTTAGGCAGCCCAACGGCAAACTCTGCCTGCATCCTTATATTTCATTGTCCTTCATGCTTTTGTCTACTACAGACTTGTCTCATCACTTTGAGTCCATTTAGTTCTGGCACCTGCTATCTCCTCTAGCTATGAACATCACAGTTTAATTACATGCTACATGAAAGAGTAATTCCTTCTGGTTTAAACTTGCTACCTGATTATTTTGCCTGCTACCCCTCAGTTCTTGTTTTTTCAGAGACAACTCATTCCCTGTTCACCACTTACTGACACTTAGGATTTTATAAGCCTCCATCATATACCCCTTTGGTCTTATCTCTGTACAGAAGATGTTCCATCTGCGTATAGAAGATATTCCAGGACCACCCTGATCATCCTTCTCAGTCTTTTCTCAGTTTTAGAGAGCTGTTTCTAAGACAGGCTGAGCCGAGTTACGTGAAATATTCAAGATACTCCTTGCCTGTATCTAAGAATTCTTACAAATTCAAATAACTGTATAATGGCATTTTCTGTTTTCTTCTCTATTTCATTCTCAATAATTCCCCAAATCTTGTTAGCTTTCTTGATTGTCACTAAATAAAGAGCTGACATTTTCAAGAGAACTATCCAGAACAAAGTCTGAGTGAGAACAGCTAATTTAGAGCTCGTCACGATGTATGTATTTTTAGTGTTGTTTCTCCCCCTCATGTATTACCCTGCAGTCAGCAACATGGATTTTTATCTGCCATTTTATCACGCCGTCACTTGCTATCATGGCATCTTCCCGCCAGTCTTTGCAGTCAGTTCTAAGAATTACTATCTTTAATAATTAGATGTCGTCACCAATCTCTTATTGTACTCTACCCTTTTTCTGGTCATTATTGAACAACCCAGGCCACATTATGGATTCCTGTTTAACTGCACTAGTGACTTTTCTCCATTGTGAAAGTTGTATTCCTACTTTCCTGATTGTCTAGTTATTAATCCACAAAAGGCCATCCAACCAAAGAGACTTACGAGCTTCTTTATTAGCTACTGTTAATGGATATAATCAAAAAGCTATTTGGCAATTGGAACATGACGGAGTAATAGGATCACTGTATCACGAAATTTTCAGAGTTGGAAGGGACCTCTAGAGATCATCTAGTCCAACTCCCCTGCTAAAGCAGGATTGCTTAGGGCACATTACTCAGGACTGCATCCCGGCAGGTCTTGAAACCAGAGAAGGGGACTCCACAACCTCCCTGGGCAGCCCGTGCCAGGGCTCTGTCACCCCAACCGTAAAAAAGTTTTTTCTTGTGTTTGAATGGAACTTCCTATGTTCCAACTTATGCCTGTTGCCCCTCGTCCTGTCACTGGGAACCACTGAAAAGAGTCTGGCTCCACCCTCCTTCAACCCACCCTTTAGGTACTTACAAGCAATAACAAGGTCTCTCCTCAGCCTTCTCTTCTCCAAGCTAAAGAGTCCCAGCTCTCTCAGCCTTTCCTCATAAGGCAGATGCTTCAATCCCTCAATCATCTTTGTTGCCCTACACTGGACTCTCTCCAGTAGCTCTCTGTCTCTCTTGAACTGGGGAGCCCAGAACTGGACACAGTATTATCTACATGTTTGTTGCCTCCTCTGGAAAATTAATAGATCTGCGAGTCATGAATTGCATCTGCAAAAGCTGTTTTGACTCTTCCTCCTCATATTCAGCCAGCCAACCACAGTCGATTCTTTAGTGCATCAACATGCAGAGAAAGCAGTCAATGACGAGATCACTAAATTTTATGGAAGGCAGTCTACAAGAAGGACAGCAGAATCAAACAGGCACAGAGAGAAACACCACTTACCAGCAGCTTGTCTGACAACGCATCCAGCTGGTGCACAAGCAGTAACTGCAGACCAGCCAACTCAGGGGTACTTCCATGCTACGTGGGTCCCTGGTAGCACCCTGTGCACGAACTGCTCCAGTGCAAGGAGCAGCACTGGGGAATAAAGGCAGAGACCTTCTGCTGGAGAAGGGAGAGAAGAGGCTCAGGCTAATGTGGGTAAGCAACAGGGGATCCAAGTGGTGCCTTCTGACTTGGTGACAATACTGGTACGAGGCCCATAAGGAGTGGGAATGTGCAGTGTAGTATGTTTAGACACAGCATGGGAGTAATGCCAGCTACCAGTGCTACACCGTGTCAAAGCACCAGGCTCTCTGACCCACACCCTCCTGCATGGTACAGATGTGTCCTGCATTCATAAATGCTCAGCTCTACTGTGCTTGCTACTTTCAGAGATTTTTGTCTTTGACTTGTCTTACAGAAAAGAAAGCAACCAGCAATTTTACAGGTATCCTCCCACTGCAGGCACAGGTCAGAAAAGCCCGGCCACAAAGCCCGCAGCACAAGGTCTGCTGATCAACAGTGAGCAAAATGCACCATCCAAGAGCCTCGCATCCCCGGCTGTGGAGAGTGAGAGATTACACAGACACGCCAGCTCTGCTCAGAGTCCACAGGAGGAAACACCAGCCAGCCCTGGCTGCTCTGCAGGGCCCACGCTCACAAGATGCCAGCACATAGCCCACTCTACCTTGTGTCCTCAATTCAGGGACTCCTCCCACTCTGGTCAGGTTCATGCCAGAGACATGTCAGCTACAATGGGGCCAGAAAAAACCCTGCTGTCATTTACAGACCTATTGTGGCCTCTTTGTACTCTTCAGGACAGGCACTCGGCAAAGAATCTGGCCTCAGCCACACAGAGAAGACTTACTAAAAAACAGCGATGATAATCAAATAGGCTACAAACAGGAATCCTGCCACTGAAGTCTCCAGATAGAGCCTGGAAACACTCTTGAACCACCTTGGGAGGTTCACAGCAGCGCTAGGCTCTCGTCATGCCACAGCCCTGAGTGATGAGGAGTCACTGACACTGATGCTGCAGAGGGAGCTGACAAGGACAGAGGCCCTCCTCCCAGTGCCACTTGCCAGCTCTCCCCACGACCAGCACTTGCCCTGCTTAGCCAGAGACAGCAATCTGTTCCAGCTGAAGGTAACTGACTCAGTCTGTGCAAACACCCATTCTCTGGCTCTGCTACTGACTTCAAAGACACTCTCCAAAAAGAGATAAATAGAAGACAAAAAGAAGCCACTCTTTTCCTAATGTCTTTTCTAAGGAACACTTGCTTCTGGCATCTGTAATACTGCCTGCATAAATCTGAGCTGAGTGGGGCCACCACCAACTGCCAACCCCATCACATGCAATTAGAGGGGACTTCACTTGCTTGACTCACAGCCCACCGGAGTCAAGAGGCTTCTCCCCAGCTGAGCAGGAGGCCAACACACACGCTCTGCAAAGCTGCTGTCAGTGCTGGTGGTACTCACAATACTCAATGCCCAAGACGATATCTCGGAAGTAGAGCCGAGCCTGCTCCTCACTGAAGGGCTGGTCACTTGGTACCTCCATGACAGGCCTGTTGGGATGAGGGAAAGCAACTAAGTACTTTACAGGATGGCAGTAACACTCCTTGCTGGAGGAGTTTCACGTTCTCTATCACCATGTCCCCAGCATTGAGGGCCAGGCTCCCAAAAGGTTCCAGGTGCTGTGACGCAGGACAGAAGCACAGCCATCCTTTCTGGATGCGGTGATGCCTACATTAGTGAGCTCGGCTAGCTTTACACAGTCTCTGAGCCAGCATGAGCCACAGAGCCCTCACCAACACCAGAATTCACTGCTGCTGTCTGCACAAAATAGGGCAAACAATTTACTGAGAGTCCTAATGGGAAAAGTGCAGTGAAAGAACAAAACTAGACCTGGCCTTTTGTTTCTTGCTAAAGCTGCTCATGGCTGTGAGCACCAGCATCACCAGGAGGTACCAGGCAGCAGTGGGACAGAGTGCCCATTGCTGAACACTGGATGTCATGCCTGCTGAGGCTCACCCCTGAAGCAATGTCAGTGTGCAGCTAGTCCAAACCACGGCAGAATCTAGACATGAACCACTGGCTCAAAGGTTAAGTGGGAATATTTCCAGTGCATTGTGCTAAACTGCTTTGAAAACCTATTTTGCTGTCCAGGGTTCAGCCACCACCAGAACTCAGCCATTCAGCCCTAAACAGCCAAGGTTACCTGGTCAGCTTCTCCTCTCCTTTCCTTTGTACGCCGCCACTGCTGAGAGACGCACAGTATCCTCTAAAAGCCCCTCTTCTGCCTGTGCCTGCTGAAAGCTGAGGGCAAAGAGGCTGTAAGAGCTAGTCAGCATCTTCTGTTCCCCAGCAGATGAATGGCAGGTGCCAAGGACTTCACTGCACTGGGGGTTAAACCTGCTTGGGCTGCACAGCTTGACCTTGCATTTGGACATACACCCGCTGACTCAAGCTGGATTTAAGGGAGTGCTCCTGAGCCACCGTCCTTGCAAGCCAAACCCTGGCTGAGAATAGCCCATTGCCAAACCCAGGCTCTGCGGCTCTTCCGCTTGGTCCCCAGCGGCAAATTCTTCTTGCAGCATTTCTCACTTCTCCCTTGCCGCCATTTGATCGATGACCTTCATCTCCCATTTGCATTTTTTCTGCCACTGCCTTTCCTCCCTCTTCCTGCACATTTTTCTGCTGCTGAAACCAGGGAGAAATAATGTGAGCGGCAGGACTGGCAGAGCCACTAATGGAGTCTAATTGCCTTCTGCTAGAGGCAGACAGGCTGTGCTCAGTCGAGCTCCACATTCCCTGGCCACAGCTGATTACAGGAGCTTTTTTTCCTCCCCCTCTCTTACAGGATAGTCATCAGCCTGGTCACCAGGGAGACTGGGGAGCCTCTCACCAGCAACCCGCTGGAGCTGGCAGCCTGCAAGAGGCTTGTTCATGGGTCCAGAGAGAAAAATAAGCCCTTTGAGAATCTCCCCCATCCTGGGCACAGCTCTCCTGACCTCACTGTGACTCTGTCGAGCTCCAGAATCAGCACAGGTGTAGCAAAAAGCAGTGAGGAGACTCCCACCACTTTATCACTTCTCCTGCTATGGAAAAACGTGCCAACAAAACAGCTTCCCACAATATGTTAGTGCTAGGGGCAAAATAAGGCAGCAGGTAGCAAGTAAATGTGGGTGGCAGCCACACACCCCTTATGCCAGAGGAAGCAGTGACGTGGCTGTCACCCCAGCAGAGTATTCCTATTAAAACTTTCTTCCAGGCACCTGATGGGGAATTGGCATCAAATTTGTTTTCCAGATCAAAGCCTGACACCAGGACATGTCCTCCCAGCCCACTACTCTTCACCACATCATTCCAGGCTGTAAGAGGCAAAGGCAACTACAGATGGATTTTGCCTCCTCTGCGCTTGCCTGCAGACGGTAGTTTGACCCACTGTATATATCAAACCTCCATTTCACCTAGGAAGCTAATGATGAACACCAAATTTCAACACAAGGGATCCCAGGAGGGCTACTTACCCTTTCCTCAGGAGGTCAAACACTGCAAGAAAAGGAAATCAAGCCATGAATGAATCAGAAGAGGGGACTGGGCTTATTTGTTTTTTAGCACCTACAAAAACACATCCATTCCCGTACCTGCAAAATCAATTTATCTCCACTCACTTCTCTTCCCTCACCCATGACAAGGACACCAGAGGATGGAAAATGAAAATATTCATCTCTTCAAAGACAAATATCCCCACCTCCCACCAGCTCTACACAGGGAGAGAGCAGGTGATAATTTATCAACAACATTGCTGCTGCTCCCAGTGTCAGCCCTTGCTGATTTGAGCCCCATCTTATTCAGTACCTTCAGGGAGGGTGTTTGGTGTGATATTTCTGCTAAATGCTGATACTGAACGAGATGCTGTAAGAACATGTTGCTCTGTTTGTGCTGTGTCAATCACCAGCACAGCTACATGGCTGTCAGAGGTAAATGCTCCCTGGCAGGAGCAATAGGAAAGGATTTGTTGGTGTGAGTTGAGTTTTGTAGAGCACATGAGTTTTTGTACCTGATTAGGGGGTTAAATGGGGGCTTGCCCCAGCATGGGTTAGTGGCAATGTGTTTTTCTGATCCTGCCTTTGACCTGTTCTGCAAACAGAAGGATCTGCCTTTGTCCAGTAGGAGAACTCTTTCCTCATGAATTACTAAGGGATTTCTTGCACTTCCCAAGAAATCCGAGCAGACCACCCTCCCCAAAGCACTGGGCAGCCCTGCTTACAGCTGCTATGTTAGACCAGCTGAAGGTACAAAGCCAGCCTGCATCAGCTCATCTTGCTCTCCAGGTTGATGAAGCTGCAGCTTGTGGCAGCATTTAATTATTCAACCATCTTGTGCTATTGCAGACTGCTCGATTTTTATCGGCACCCTCCATCCCCTGCTTTCTTCCCAGTGAGCTCATGGCAGAGCACTCTCACAGCAGTACTTAATGCCAGCAGTAACTAGCAAAGAGCGAACTCCACTTCTCTAGTTTTGCTTTGCCATGGGGAGCATTTCAGGAAGGAGAAAGGTGCAGTTATCCTTGGCTGGGTCAGCAGCAGGAGGGAGGAAACCCACTTACAGAAGGCTCAATCCTGAGCAGCGCTGAGCACCTGCAGCTTCCTCTTGCTGCCGAGGGAACTGCAGAGGCAGGAACTTGATTTGCCTGCATCAGTCTGCCTGAACCACTCACGGGATCCCCAGCAGAGCAAAGAGGTGATGGGACATGGACAACACAGGCACAGCCACTGCTCGCTCTTGGACCCCCCGTGGGTCCAAAAGATTTCCCACTTGTCCTGCTGCTGTTGCTGCCATTTCTGGGACTGTTATTGCTCCACAGGCATAGCTTGGTTTTGGTTTGGGTGATTTCTGTCATTTTTTTTTTCCCTCCTCCTTTTCTGCAGCTTTTTCAACTTGCTCATGCATTTATTTTCATTCAACAAAAAAAGCTTGCTACCTCATCTCTCCCCTTCTCTCCATCCCCAGGAGCTCAGGCCTTTAACCAGTGGCCTCAGCCGCCCTCCCCACCGCATGCGCATCTGCCTTGGCTGCCACTTTGCAATGCTGTCAGAGTACCACTGGGGCTTCAGCCTTTCAAAGGCAAATAGCTTCATCTGCCAGGCAGAGCCCCCTTTCACAGAAAGCTTCAAAAGCATCCCATAATTATTTCATGAGAAGCAGCCTTTGAGCCTGTCTCATCAGGAAATATTATGGGGAAGCAGAGATCTAATAGGGTCAGATGTCCCCCCTCCTCTGGCACCTCAGTGCCTCCCAGGACTGTACCTCCAGGTTTTGCTCAAATAGGGGTTAGGCTGTGGCTGGCACTTCGAAGGTTTGGGGGAGAGGAAGACAAAAATGAGTAGAAATTCCTCACCCTCTACATAAATACAGTCAGCTATGTCCTCCCATCTGAGCACCCCATGGCAGTCTAGGTTCAGAGGCCAAAGGCAGGAGTGCTGCTGTCTTAGGAGGTCCCAAGGCTCAGCATGGTGGTCACTGCATCTGCAGGGGTCAGAGGGGACACCCTGAGACAAGACTGCTTTCCAGAGTCACTGCCACTATCCACAGCCTACAGGAGGAGTCTGGAGAGACCAACCTCATACCAGGAAGACAAGAAACCATCCTGCACCCTTCCCTTCTCTCCTGGCTCTAGGACTGGAACTGACATACATAGGGGAGGGCAGAGCCACTGTCACGTCTTTTTAGTGTCCCCACAGCAAGATGTGCACAGTTGTATTAAGATACAAGGCTGCCTTAGCCTACTGCAAGGGGCCCTTCCATCCCAGCTGCCTTTACAGGCATTTAACTTTTTAGAAAAAATAAGTCTGCTGAAGTTGGTATAAGTTTCCTCCTGGTATTGACCCCAAGCCCTGGTATGTGTTACTTGCATCACTAGGTCTAAGCCCAGGCTGTTCTGTTAGCATACAATGACTTACATACCCATGTACAAGTTGTCCTCTGCAGGATCATCAAGGACCTGTAATTGATAATGGAGAGGTAAAGGGAAAGGGGAAAGAGAAAGACAGCAGGAAAAAAGATTTTTTTAATCAAATAACATTTTACTGTACACTGTGCTGAGCTGCAGAGATTTGAGAACGACTTGGGCTAATATTTAAAGATTCCTGCAGAGAGAGGGGCTTTGAAGGACACAGATTTTCCCATCTTCAGAAAAGTCTGGGCTTGTGCCTGTATTTGGAGGAACAGCCTATCAATAAAGGTGCTGCTTGTCCTAATCTGGCCTCAGCCAATATTGAAAATGGCACCAAAGCCTTGCACTTGTGCACCTTCCCAGGCTTGTCTACACACAAGTTTCACTGGTCAAAGCTCGCTGCTATTTCTACCAGCACAGCCAGCTGCCTTCTTTTGGGCACCAGCCCAAAGCCTAGGATAAGTATGTCAGTTTGTCATACATAATTGGCACAATCTTTCTTGGAATCACCAGCCTAAATTTCTGAACAACTATTTTAAACGAATTTTGGCTGAAGTAGGAGCAGTTGAAGAAAGATCCTTTTATTGCAATACAAACCAGACTTGTTTCAGTATAGCTTAGGATGGAGAAGCAGCTCACCTCTATCAATTTAACGATGTTGACATGGTCCAGTTTCTTTAAGATGGCTATTTCCTGATAGACTCTGTCCAGTGGTGCCATGGGTTTTGGCTGCTCTCCGGAGGATGCTTTTGACCCTCTGGGAGGAGGCCGACCTGCAATTGTGATGACATGGTGAGGAAAAACTAGTTTTTCAGCAGTGCCCAGCACGCAGGAGTGAGAAGCCACTGGCCCCTCTGCAGAATACTTCCAGCTATTCTGGCAGATCTCTTCACCTTGTTATCATCCCAAAGCATTACAGTCTCCATCCGAAATGGAGATTTCCAAGCAGCTCCTGCTGGCTTCCCAGCCTGGTCTGTTTGCCAGGTCCCATGGCCCTGCCACTGGAGCCAGGTGCCATCTGAAGGGGTAGAACAGCCCCTGGGAGGAGGGGATCAGATCTACCCTACCTAACTTCCAGCACTTAATTAGGCTTCATAGATGGTGAACAGGGAAGAGTCAGTACTTCAAAGACTCAGAAAATCAAAGCCAGGAACCTAATTACCAAGTGCATTGAATTTCCCTGTGGTTGTGTCTGCCCTTTCACTACCCACTGCATTTTAACCAGCCCTCAACTACTGGGGCAGCTTTCAAGTGAAGCCAAGTTCCATAGTCCTTGCGGACAACATTTCTACAGATATTTAGCTGGCTGAGGACAACAGGTAGACCATGTGAGATACCCACGTGGAAATCCATACTGCTTTAAAAGCTTCTTTTTGGAGAGGACTTTCATAGCCTGAAGGAAGAAGAAAAAGCAGTGTTAAAACTGAACACAAGCCAAAGTGCTCATTGCTGTGACCCGGGAGCATGCTGGGCATCAGGGACTAGCTCAGATCTGTTCCTCAACCTAGAGAAGTAGTCTTTTGGTTAGTGGTGGCCGCAACACACACACACACGCTGACCCAGGCTTTCCTAAAGGCACTGCTAACCATTTGTTTCATTCATCTTTTTCTCATGAAAAAATAAATGGCTTTGATTTATTTTAAATTGGACAAAGAAAGAGAAGCCCGATTTCTGCATTTGGGGAAGGAGCTTGAGGGAGGAGGTGGGTTCCTCTAGCTGACCTTTATGCACCTGCTGTTTTGGATGATGCGACAGCCATGCCGCAAGTCAGAGCCACTTCAAGGCTGCTCCACCTTATGTTTTGCTTTGACAGAGGGTCTAGGAAGCAAAAGGGCTGGAGTGTCATGGTCTGTGATGTAGGCTGCAAGTGTGTTAGCTATATGACCTAGAATAGGGCGAGGACACAGGCCTTCCACCAGCTCTGTGCTGCCCCAGGAAGCCTTTTCTGTGCCCAGAAACCATTTTTGCCCCATAAACCTCTTCCATGCTGCCAGAGCAATGAAGAGTACCTGCAGTGTGATGCAGCACCATGCCCAAGACCACGAACAAGATACTTTGTAGGCATCCATCCCTGTACCATCAGAAACGGCAAAGCCACGTCTGTGCAGGAGCATGGTGAAGGCACAGGGAGGGAAGTGGGCTTTTCTCAACAGCTTCTCTCCATTCTCATACCCAATCAGATGCCGGCACTGTTGTGAAACCCAGGCAGCTGAGGCACGGGAGAAGGTCAGGGTAATTTTTCCCCACCATCCAATTGGCATTAGCATAGTGGCAAAAGGCAATCTGAATTTAATAAACAGTCTCTGTGCCTCCATCTGCTCTGTGCGTTAATAACCTTTTTGAGGGCCACTCAAACAGCACCGAGTGGCCCAGCAGATAAATATTTCATGAGAAACCAGCTCATGGTACAATTTGCTTAGGAAAACAGTCTATGCCCCCAGGAGCCGGGACGGTCACTCACTCCTTCCACTAGAATGGGTAGTTACTCCTATTAATTAAACATCCAAATCTGTAATTCACACTGGAGTGACCCCTATGAAATATAATTAACCAAGGAGTCCCGCAGGACACAGTCAAATGCCAAGGAATTTTGCATTAATACCACAAAGGCAGGCTGTCTGCATGATACCTGTTTTTAACACGTACACCAGGAACAGGTCACCAAAACCATTTCAGCAAGCTCCTTCCTGAGCTGTTTTTCCTGGCAGCGATGCCACTGCACACCCCAGGATCCTCACCTCCCGTCAGTGCTCCCGCTGCAGCCAGGTTCACAGCTCACTGAAAGTATTGTTATTTTTGGTACTGATCCAGTGAAATCCTCTGGATTTGCACCCGTGTAATTGAGAAGAGACACTGTGTAGTTCTCAATCCTGCCTGACAGCTCCCGAGACAACTGTTGGAAATGATAGCGTTGAGAGACAGACTCAAAAGTGCTTATCTTTTACTTAGCACAGCACTGTGTCCAACACAGACAGCCAAATGACTCATGGTCTGCTGAAAGAGGATCCAAGATGTGGACAACCACCTCCAAGGACAGCCAGGAGCAAGCCTACGCTCCCCACTTATATCTCTCCATAATGAAAGTTATGGGAAAAAAATATAATCAAAGGAATTGGTACACCTGTTTCTCTTTCAACCGTCAGCCTGGGAGAAGGGTCCCCTTGCTCCAATCTCACTTTAAGTCTGCCCATCTCCCTGCCTTCTGGCAAGGAGATTTTATAAAAGAAGAAATAGAAACTGCAATTTGGTGCTGAAAGCTCCCAAGTTACAACAATGCTTGGGTAATGCAGCTTGAGGAACTGAACCATTGCCACCAGCCATACCCACATCAGGCTACTCCTTCCTGGTGCAGGCTCTGGGGAGGGGCTGGAGGGAGCAGGAAGGTAGAGAGGAGCAACAGCAAAGACGTGAATTGCTCTTGGGGACAGAAACAGAGGGAACAAGAACTACTGCTGTCACCCAAACTCCTTGAAGGATGCTACGAGGGGTGATGGGGAGATGAGTGGGGGTTACTGTACTGTAGGTGAGCTGACTGTAAACCACCTCTACTGCTGTGGAAGAAGCACCAGGACAAGATTATACCAGCTTCAAAGCACCAGTATCTGCTACTACACAAGCAGGGCTGGATCAGAAAAGAAGACCTGTCCCACTGCGCTTTCAAATGCAAAAAGGAGACAAAGAGCAAGCTTCATCATGGAACAGGCCAGAGCCACTTAATTATCGCAAGAGCAGAGACAAGAACACATGGCGGTGAGGCCCCACTTTAATTACAGCATGAACTGGTAGGACAAGGCTTCCTCACTGAATTGTAGCTGCGCATAATGGCAGCAATGCAGGGATGCTTCAGCAAACCTCTCCTCCCGGGCTCACATGCATGAAAGAGCCAAAGACATTTGTACTCACAGGCAGAGCTAATTACCCAGATAATGCCTTTCTGATAAAGAACCAGCTCAGAGCCAAGCCAAGGGATTTTCCCTTTGCACAGGCAAGCATTGCTTCAGCTTCCTCAGGAAAAGAGGGAGCCTGGAGGAGAATTCCTCCACACATGCCCTTGCATCCACCTTCCTTCCGACTATTCACACATTCACGTGGGTCATGCCATTTTCCTTTGAGAGGCAGCGGGAACCATGTGCTTTCCTTTGATGTACATTTATTATCCAAGTTTACTGCTCTCCTCCTAGCAACCTTGCAGCTGGAAGCCACAGGGAAGCTGCTTCGTGAGGACACCCGAGGGAAAGGAGAACCCAGGTTTATGGAGAGGAGGGATGCCTGGGACACAGCAGCTTCGACAACAGCCAGGTTTCCAGCCCACATCCTGCTCCTGGTAATGACAACAGCAAAATGGCCATTATTTGGGGGAGGGAAGGGTGATAAAAAGGATCAACCCAAGGGAACTTACCACCTTGTTGTGCTCTCACAGCACTTAGGATGTCATTTTATTTGGTAAGAGACATGCATTGCAAGGGACTCGAACCCATGGAAGGGCGGAAGATCTGTGCACAGTCCCTACCTGTGGCTCCTGGGTTGGGGATGTTGCTCAAAGGTCACTACTAACTACCTAAATACTCTGCTAGCACATGACAGCACCCTGCGGGAGGGCTAAGCAGACCAGAGAGCTTTTCCAGCCCTTCCTCACCTGTCCTGTCAGACAATGACATCCCTCAGATCAAGTGGCTAAGAGGGAAGCTATGCACTGAAAGGAAATCCTAAACCAGACAGGCTTAGCTGTCATGCCCCTAAAATCCTGCTCCTGTATTTGTCACATTTTGTCCCAGACACCATTTGTCACATCAGCAGAATTGCATCAGCAGGCTGTGCCACATCCACGCTGACACCACAGCAACGATGTCTTCCCGGAGCAACCATGCTCGCCTGCCTCCAGCCATCTCCCAGAGGCTCCTGCTCTTACTCCCAGTGACCCAACTCCTTGCAACCCCACTGCTGAACAGCACAGGGTATTAAAGTAAACCAGAGGTCATTTCCCTGGTCCTCACTGCACCAGAGAGCAGCTGGCAGTGGTTCAGTAACTGTTATGCGAGAAAAGGGATGAGAAACATAGGAGCCATGCCTTCCCTTCCTGCCTGGATGGCAACCAAAGTGGATTCTCCAGGGGCTATAAAGTTCAAGGCTTGCTGCTGGCCACCTTCTCAGCAGCAGCACTTTGTTTACCAGTCTCTTTTCATAAACTTGGAAGAAATCATTGACTGTTGGTAGAAAACAGCCCTCCATGCAAAGGTTGTTAGATACAAAGAGAGGCAGAGCGCACAATCACACAAATCTTGTTTCTTAGGAAACCAGATTAAAAAAGAAAAAAAAACAAAACAAAAAGAAACCCACTGACAACCTACAAAGCTATTGCTTTTGTCCAGAAGTAGCATAACAAATGTTCATCATAACCACTTTTCTTTGCAAGCTGATTTAGAGATTGAAAATAGGAAGGAGACATGACCCGAGGCATCACAGAATCAAATTCCATCAGCACAATGACTCCAAACTAGATCTCCGCCTGGACACATTTGCCTTTGCTTTTTATTTGCTCCCTTTTCAGAGCTTGGCTTTTCTTCCCCCCTACCCCCAGTCACTGTCAAAGCATCTCCTGCAAACTGAGACACTGAAACCTTTCCAGCTGTAAAGGGTTCCCTGGCAGAGCCCTGCAAATGCTGCTGTAACAGCTTCACATGCCCCCGCAGCAGCAGGGACCGAGCACAGGACAGGGACCTCTGCTCTGGGAGCCAGTTCCGTATCCCCATCAGGTCTCCTCCTTGGAGGCAGCACTGGGTCACATACTTGGTGCTGAAAGTTCAATTTCCTCGGTCTAATAAATTCCCTGCATCTGCTGATGTAAGTCAGCACATTTTCACAGCCCTCCACAGCACTGTGGTTGTTCACAGCAATGAAGGATAAAGCTCTTGGAAGCACTTGCTCATCTTTAATGGAAGGTAAAAACCCCACAAAGTAAATACAACCCACCTACATTTTTCCCCAAATGTGATGATTAGCTTTTTTTTCCTTGGGAGTTTTTCTTAGTTCTAGGCCAGATCTAAAACTCATTAAAGCAAGAGAAATCTTTCTTTTTGCTTTGACAGGAGCTAGATTCAGTTTCTGGTACCTATAAACTCTGCCTTTACCAAGAGAGCTAGCCAAGGGCCCCATGCCTCAGCAAGAATCAGGAGTCACTCTGAATTATACTCCAAAAAAAAAAAAAAAAAGGTGTTCTGCTTTCTTTAAAGGTTTGCTCCTTTTTATTGCAGTGCACTAGTTTAAAGGAAATAAAGCAGGCAGCAACACCCTGGCCTCATGCTAAAACACTGCACATGTGAATCTGTTATTAGGGGCTGCTCACTAAAGGCCAACCAAGGGCTGATTTCCTCCAATTATCTGTATTGCTTTTTACTACTGAGACAAAAAACAACCCTCCAGAGCTAAATTTGGGGAAAAATAAACACAGAGGAAAGGACCTCCCCAACTGTCAGAACTGCAATTGCTTCTACTAACTGCTGGTAACAGACGGTTGCATTAGGTATCCCCCCGGGGGGTCGGGGTGCATTGCTGCCATGTGGCTTCCAACGGGAGTGAGAAGCAGAGCAGCATGGAAGTTCTCTCAGCACTGGCAGTGCACACGGGTCAGACGCACCGGGAGGCATGGGGAGCTAAGCAACCATTAGCGAGTTACACAATGTGCTATTTCTCTGAAGCTTCAATGTCTGCCAGCTCCTGGGCTGTTTCAACATCTTAGAAATGTGGAGGTCTCTCCATCACGGCTGGAAAGCACAAGCATGGGCCCCTGGAATGATTAGGGGTGACAGGCTGCCTCTGCATGTGACCGCAGCTGGGGAAGGGGGAAAGCTCCCACTGTCCTAGCCAAAAGGGTAGCAAGAACACGAAACAGACTTTAGCATCACAGCCTTTTGGCAGCAGTACGGCCATCTGCCCTCTCTTCTCCTGTATGCCGACATCCACTGCAGTGAAACACCGGCAAACACTGCTGACGCTCTCCGTCTGGTCCCATCTCTCCACTCGCTGCAGCGCTCCACACACCTCCCAGGATCACCTTCACAGCCCCAGGGTCCCAGCTCAGATCTGGTTCAGACCCTGCCTCAACTGCTGCAACAGGAGGATTGGGGTGAACCTGAGCATGTCCCTGCAATAGTGGTGGTAATGGGCTCTGTGCACCCTGTCCCTCTTCGGGCAGCAAGGCTGAAACAGTGCCCAGGCATGGGAGCCATTCTCAGGCTGCAGTAGCTTTAAAGTGTTTGCTTAGATTAGAAAAAGAAATGGAGATTAAGTGGGGATTAACTAACACACACCAGGCTAACCTAGACACTGGCTTTCACTTTTGGCTTTGATTTGACCAGCTAAACCTACGTCCACGGGGTTAAGCTACATCCAAACCATGGACAAGAATTCAGCAGCAGGCAATGCTAACCTAAACCCAGCTCTCGTGCTGAGCTGCGACAACCACCCAGCCCACCCTGGGCAGCCTGCAGCACAGCATCAGGATTCCCAGAACAAAAGGGCAGCACCTAAATGGAAAGAGCACAATTTCCAAAGCAAAAATATTTTCAGCTGGAAATAAATGTGATGTGATGCATTCCCACTTGGTGCTGCTGGTCCTGGCCCTGCCTAAGCTGTCAGGACAGATGGATTAGGGAAGCCACAGCTGGCACCATCGCGCTCTGCAGAACAAACCCATCCTGCTGCAGGGCACAGGAGGGAAGACTTGGAGGGCAGCAGAGAAAAGGAGCCATTGGAAACAGCAACTGCTCCGGTGCGGTGAGTGAGTCAGCTTGGAAAGGACAGGAGATGGAAAGAATTGTGGTTTCTTTGCTTGGCCAGCTCCAGGGCACCTTGTCCAGATTTTTGCCTCATCTCTTCCATCCTTCATTTCAAGACATTTCTCCTGCAATTTCATGCCTGCTGGAAGCATGGAAGGGCTAATGAACACTAACAGGCATACAATTCCACTTGACCTCTCCAACCTGATGCATCACTTGTAAATCCAAGAGTCAGGGAAGAAAAGCTAGCTAGTGAGCAGCAGGGAATGAGCATGCTTTACATCTCCGTGACATATTCCTTGTACCAAGACCAACAGCTCTGTGCACTGGGACAGGGAGCAGAACACAAGTCTGCCCAGGTGCTGTGATGGGCCCATTTTCACCCATGAGGCCACTCCATCGCAGCAGCGAGAGCAGGACCCCTCTCAAACACAGTACAGAGCAGCAGCTGAAGCACAGGGCCAGACTGGCGAGGCTGCATTGAGGGCAGTGGGGTTTGGGTTCAACAGCACTGCAACCACCCAGCTCTGCTCAGCAGATACCTGCCCTGGGATCCACCAGAAACTACTTAAAGCTGTTTCCACAAGCCCTCAGGCACAGCCACACACAGCAAGGCAGTTTTCCTTTTGCCAGCTGTCCAGCTCCTGCCCTCAGCGTGAACAAAACACGCCACAGGGCAAGCCCAGGGACATGAGCATGCCTGCAGACAGATTTGGCAGGAATCCCAGCTGGGATGTTTTGGATTCACCTGCCTCTGAAAGGGGAGCAACAGGGAAGGAGCCTTCAGCATAAGCAGCTTTTTTGAATCTGAAACCCTCCAACTCTGGCTTTGGCTCAGCAAAAGATTTAAAAGCTGAGGTTTGCCTTCTGCCCTGCACGCTACACCCCACGACCTGACAGCAAGGTCCTGTCCGGTGTATGGGGAGGCAACCCACAAGGGGGTAAGATGCAGGGGAGCCAGGCACTGCCCAGCTGGGCCACGCTGTTCAGCATCTTTTTGATCAACGCCCCCATTTCCTTACAAAACATGCCTACTCATTCCAGGCCGATCTTCCAAGGCACAGCAGGTGCTGAATACCACCACCCACATGCCTCTAATTTCAGGTGACCTGCTTCATAGCCAGAAAATGTCAAGACAAATCAGCAATACGCTTCTGCAGCCTGCCTCCGAGATCCCTGCCTGTTATATACGGCGGCCCACCCGATTTCCCTCTCGTTTGGCATCGCACGCAAGCAGCGGCTTCATCCCCACAGGGAGGTTCAATTCCTTGCATGCTACCAGAATCAGAAATGCATATGTTAGAAGCAGCAAGGCAGAGGGGACCCAGCTCTCGGGGGACAAAGGGGAATGAGGAGCAGTGGCAGCAGCAAGGAGCGGAGGAGAGGGACACTTACGTAATACTTGTCATCGTTCTCATTGTAGGCCAGTTTCACAACACCATAGGAACCCTAAAAATAAACACAAATTGCACAGTCAGTTCAGCAGCTTCACCTCATCTCCTTGCTGCTCAGGGCTGGTAGACCATGGTCCTACACAAGGAAAAAAAACCCAAACCTTCAAGGCCTCAGGCCATGCCTACCCCTGAGCACAGTCTGCAGGGGATGTGACCCTGCAGTGAGGTCATACATTTTGGCAGCTCTGTTGGAGTCACAGGGCATTTGAGGATTAACAATGCCTGGAGGAGTTGAATGTTAGCCCATCACCTCCAGCCCTGAGCCAAAGCCACTGTGTCTCTCTTCACTCATACGTGGGTGGGGAACAGAGAGTAATTTTCAAGCAGATTTTTTTGTGCAAGTTTGGAAATTCTGCACAAACACCCTTCCTGTACTACTTCTGTGCAAGATGATTTTCAGCACAAAACCACTCCATCTCTTGACAGCAAATGGACTTCAGTGAGGACCAGCTGCCTGCTTCCCTCCATCCGGCTCTTGCTCAGGCAGATGCAGGCCCAGATACGGCTGTATCCACAGCTCCAGGGACAGCCTGAAGTCAAACTCCATCCAAATCACTGTTTTTTCACAGTTCTGTGTCAACACTATACATTTTATGCAAGTGACACATGACACTGTGGCTAGGTATCATCCCTGACAGATGCCTGTTGAAGAAGTGAGTGGGATGAACACTACAGCCTTCAAAACATTTCTCTTGACTTCCTTAAGAGTTGGAATGAAGGTTCTGGTCTCAGAGGAGACTGACAAGCCATCTGGCTGATCCAGAAGCATAGCAGGTCCAGCAGGCCCTCTACCAGCCTCAGGTATCTGCTCACTGTGATCTGCAGAGGAGGAAGAGGCACGGCCAAATCCACCAGAGCCTCCCACTCTTATTAAATCATACTTAAGCCAATGACAAAAGCTGTAAGTGGGTCTGAAGTTGTGAGTTTCAGATGACATCTGCTGTACCACCAGCAGTATCTCCAGCATTACACCCTGACTGACAGCAGCCAAACACACAGTCCACTGCGCAGACGGTAAGGGTGCCTCCTCCCACAGCCCAGGGCCTCTTGCTTTGGAGAGGAGTTTGGCCTAACGAAACTTTTGGTGAAGGTCTCTGCAGCTCAGGTTGCAGCCACTTCCAACTGCAATGTTCTGGCTGCAAAGGTAGGTAACAGCTTCCAGACAGCACTGTCACTTGTGGACCCATCTGCAATGGTGGCAGACATCCAAATGTGCAGGTGTCTGAACTGCTCGCCAGCCTAGACCTTTAAATAACTTTGGAGGAATCTCTTCTGAATCATTCTGCAGCTTTTAAACATGGACTAGAATTAAACTAACATCTCATTCATGGACATAAAAACTTAAACTAGTCCTGATGGAGACCAAACACCTGCCCTGATTTCTTTTTGTTTTCTTTCCTTGTTGGGCTGTATTAATGCAAAGGCTCTTAGCATTACATTTGGCAAGCAAACACCTTGGAAGGGAGCCAGCTTAACCACCTTCAGAGGGAAGGAAAATAAATTTAGATTTCAGAGGAAGCAGCTCCACTTTGACCTTGAACAAAACTTGCTCAAACTAATCAGGCAACTAAAAAAAACCCCAAAACAAACACAAGTTGCAAGGAGTCTCAGAATGGCACAGTCTTTCCACTTGTACTTGCATGTGTGCATGCAGGTTGCCTGTGACAAACAGGAGCTCCAGTACGTACCTTGCCTATTTCACTCTGCAGCTTGTACTGGTTTAATTGCACACAGTCCTGCAGATCAAAAGGAGAACATAATTAGAACATTGGTAAAAGGAAATGACTGAGTTTGAATCAGCATCAAGTAGAGGCAGAGTGCTGAATAATGAAAGACTAAATCTTATTTAAACCAGTATACGTTACACTATAAGCACTGCATTCTTTTGGCAGCCCAAGACAAAGCAATTATGGGCTGAATTCTGACTCTGGCTGTGCTGGCGTAACACCAGAGGCCCCTCCACCCTGATTCCCCAGCATCACTCTGGGATCAGTCTGGTGAGCCTGACAGCAGCCCCCAGCCCCTTTACATCACCCATCTACATTGAACTGTGCTCAATACCAAGCAGAAAAAACACCCGTCCCCAGGTCGCAGGGCTGTCATGGGCTGTCAGCACCCAGGCACCCATGCCAGCCCTAGGGTTGCAGGATGAGCCCATATCCTTCCCAACATGAGCCTGGCAGAGACAGGGACTGTCCGCAGGCTGTGCGCGAAGGCTGGGGCTGCATCCAGGGAAGCCTTCACCTGGCTCATGGGCTGCTCTTCAAGAGCACACAGAGCCAAGCTCCTTTGCAATGCAACACAAACAATATGGATTCCCTTCAGCCCATACAGTATTTGCCAAAATAAATCACCCCTACACAGGCCTGATCTCTGTTTGCAAGCTATCCAGCACTGAAACCCCAAGGGGTGGAAAGGTGGTGGATGCAGACCCCCAGCAAGCTGTGACAAGGGTGTAATGACAGGGTGCAGAGCTCCTTGACAGACTGGGGCCACACAGGGAGTAACAGTGGCCCCAGATGTCAACTGGTGGAAGCCAAGGTAGAACAGAGGAGGCATGCAGTCATCTGATGCTTCATCCATCATTTCCTTTAGGATCATACTACCTAATGGAAAACACTGTCTTTCACAGCAGCAGCAAAATCTCCACAGCTGCATTTCACTTGGAGCTGACCCTTCCATCCCCATTAATTACAAGAACATCCCAGACACCGCAGAAGTGCAGGGGGCTCAATACCATGCGCACAGGGCACTGCCTCCACCGAGCTTTCCCTGTGGTTGCCCAGGAGCACCAGGGACCTGCCCAGCTTGGCCACCACGACAGGGCCCACAGGAGGACAGCACACACTTTCCTGCAGTGCAAAGCTCCTGGCAAAGAGTCAGAGTGCTCCTGCAGGGATCTCTGCAGTGCCAGCACCGGAGAGGGTGGGCTGCAGTGGCTTTTGCCTTGGTCCTGACTTCATACACAGCACTTAATTGCAGGGGAGGGGAAAGCCCCAGACTCAGTGGGGTGAGGGAAGGGCAGGAGTTTCCAACCACAGCACATGGTGTGGACTGAGCCTTAGATGGGAACGACACTTCCCCAGACAGCATTTTTGAACACAGTATTTCCCCCTGAAATTGCCAAGCACTAAAGCAGGCTGGAAAAATCACTTCCAGCCTCTGCACTGGGCACTTCTTTGGGAGAAAAGCTGATATAAAATATGCAGACAGGTAGATTAGCCTTCCCATAAACCTCAAAGTAGCCCTGCAATCCACTGAAGCAGCACCAGGACAGCAAAGCCGTACCAGACACCTTCAGTCCACTTGCAAGAACAGGGGGTGTTACAGCCCCAGCGCCATGCAGCACCCCCACTGAAAGTAATACTCCTCTGCCTCTTGGGATGCATTAGAGCATGGATGTGGTAGGTTTTGACTTCTCCCCATTACCAACCAGAAAACACTCCTAATGCAAGCAGTCATCACAGTAAAGGAGAATAAAGGAATGGGGAACTGATGACTTTTAAAGCTTGCAGTTAGTGGCTTGTCAGGAATACACGTAATGATTTAAATCTTGATCTTGTTTCTAGTGAAGGAAGATTTTTCCACCACCCTGACAGGGAGGAAGAGCCAACTGTGAGTAATGGGGCCATGGACGTGTATTAACTCTGCTGCTAGCAAAGCACAAGTCTTTCCAAAGGCAAAAAACAATTAATCAGAACTAGAAGCAACAAGAGAGGAAAGACCATCACACAGTAAGAGCCAAGATGTAAAGCACAAGGCCACCAAAATATTTGACAAAGACAAATCCTATTGAATTTTGTAGAAAGGACTCCCCTCTCCAAAGGTGAAGGCAGCATGCAGGAACCCAGGGTATGGACACATGGAGAACAAATTCCTCTGAAACCCCTGTGTCAGTAGATTCACTTCCCAGCCTGAGGCTGTGCTTTGCATCTCAGCGATTTTCACAAATGAAGCAGGAACAGTTTTCTGTTGATGTCTCCTGCCCTGGGTTTCCCCAGTGCTCAGCTTCACACCCCTCGCCTTGTTCTGTGCAAACCTGCAGTGTTGCAGAGATGGGGAAATGCTCATCAGAGCAGCTGAGACAAGCAGGAAAAGTGACCACCCCTCCAAAAAAGCCTCCAACCACCTCAGTATTGCCTGCTCCTCACACCAGCAAGCTTGCAATGACCAGGTCCCACTAATTGGCCTCCTCCCATAAGCAGGGATTACTCACACAATTACAGCCTTTTACATGCAGCCATGTACCCTTTGGTCTGCACTTGGCATGTTGTTTCATAGAATGTTTTATAGGCTGGTAGGGACCTTAAAGATCATCTCGTTCCAACCCCCCTGCTGTGGGCAGGGACACCTCCCACTAAACCAGGTTGCTCAAAGCCCCATCCGGCCTGGTCTTGAACAGCTCCAGGGACTGAGCATCCACAACTTCTCTGGACAACCTTTGCCAGTGCCTTACCATCCTCAGAGTGGTGCAGCCCAGGACGTGGTTGGCTTTCTGGGCTGCGAGCGCACATTGCTGGCTCGTGTTGAGCTTCTCATCAACCAACACCCTCAAGTCCTTCTCCTCAGGGCTGCTCTCAATCCAAGTTTCAAGCCAAGGTGGCATCTCTAAAGCACAGAGTTTGCAGCTTCTCCTTGCAAACATATTGAATGCAACTGAGGAGGGACTATGCCTGCTCCCTGTGTCCAAGGCACCAATTCCTTTGAGTCTGACCCATCACTTTCCCACCATCCCTCTTACCTCTGGCTAGAAATTGTCACCATTACTCTGCACCAGACTGATTACCTGAAGCATCTCTCTGGTCTTTCACTGCTGCTAAATGGAGCTCACAAGCGATGCCAGGACACCCACCTTTGGGGCTGTTTTGAAAGGAATGGATAAATACTGAGATGGGAACATCCAGAGTGTGTCTGAGGGAAGGGTGATGCCAGGGCTCGGCTGCCTCACACAGGGCCAGGGCTCCAGGGCTGCAGCACAGCCTCCGAGAGTTTGCACTCACTATCATTGCATCCCTACTCGATCCACACCTCTGTCACTTTCCTCAGGTTATTACCGGTAAGAAGCACTATCATCTTAGTTTCTGCAGCGCTTCAGGCACTTGAGCTCAACACAGCAAAAATCAACCAGATTATAGGTGCTTTCTACCTTTTTTTTTCCCCCCCTTGCAGAAAGACCACAATTCACAGCTCAAGTGACTCCTGCCATGTGTTGCTGCACAGGGACAGGGTTGTTATTATGGTATTATTTGGTTCTCCCGCAGGAAGTGGGATAATTGTACTATTCCTTTATCAGAGAGAAACACCTATCTCTGGGCCAAGTGTTTCTTAAAGATAACAGTGTACAATCCTCTTGATTTCATCATGCCAATGTATTTGCAACTGCTGATAAATACGAACAGACCAAGAACCTTAATAAGATCCTTTAATGAAAAACTGTCAGCAAATTAGACTGCTGTGTCCATCCAAGCGTGCAATAATTGTTCCACCTTAAAAAAAGATGCCCCATTTGTTAACATGTCCAAGGTATTACTCAAAATGGGGGGAGGTGGAGGGGGGGTGGTGAATCAATGCCACAGGAAACATTGATCAAAATTCATAACGCACAGTCAAGTCCAGAGTCCAGGCCCAACTCCATAAACCCACTGCTGCCACCACTGCATGACAGAAACCCTGAGAAATTGAGAATTGAGCCTTTGCTGTCCAGGGGAACACTGGGATGGGAAGAAAGAGCCAGAGCTTGTTTCCGAAGTAAGACACTTCCAAAAATGTCAGACTGTCTATGCATATATATACTTGAGAATTTTGTCCCCCAAAAGAAGCAAAATTCACCAACCTGAAAAGAATAAGTTTCAGCAGTTCAGAGATACACTTTAAAAGAGAAGCATGGGAAAGAAAATTGGGAACTAAAAGCCAGTAATGAAGACAGTGCTGGTTTAAACTTATCCTGGCTGGAAGAAGAAATGAAAGCGTTCTAAAAACGGACAAAATGAATAGAAGCCAGAAAAGGGGTATTAGGGGCAGCAATGAATACAAATTAGAAAGTTGTCTAGGGACAGAGAAGGACAGACAGGAAGCCCAGAGTTCATGGAAGTAAGAAAAATAAATAGATTTTTAAGCAATATCCAAAACCAAGTGCAAAACAGGAAGCCCAGCATCACAACTGGCCACTGGCAGGAGTGCTGGCCACAGCTGGGCAGAAAGTGCAACACCAAGGCTCAGCACCACAGCCTGAGGTCACCCACCCGAGACCTCAAAGCTGGATGCAGGAGTTCAGGCACCCACCAGGTCCCTGAGGTACCATTTGCAAAGTGGCTAGAAGCATAAAAGCGGGCTGGGATCGGTGGGACAAAGGAAGCCCCATTCCAGCCCAACTGCAACTGCAGTTTTGCGCTTTCCCCTTCTCTCAATCCTACCCTTAAACAAATGTAACTTTTAAATAAAGGTTAATTAATCCAAGGAAAAGAAGTTAACAATGCCTTTGGGGGATTCTTCTTTGAAGAAATGTTTTCCATGTATCTTTAATCTTTTCAAGAGAGCTCTAGTGTGAGCGCCACAGTAAGACCTCTAGAAGAAATTAGTTTGGGTGACTCATGGCACTGGAAGGGGAAATCTCTCAGCCCACGCTCAGGAGCTCAGTCCCTGCCACTGCCCTGGTCCCACCTGGGTTTACCTTCACACACAGCAAGGAAATCACACCTCGTGAAGAAAACCAGGCAGCTACCGGAGACTAGAGGACCACGAGACCTGGATCAGCCCAACACCAAAGCACTGCCTCTCAAAGCTCTTGGCACCCAGTTGCTTCAAACTAGTTGGCCAAACAAGCAGGAGGTCTATGATAAAGATGTGGAAGGCCAAGAAAGAAAGGACAGAGTGATTTATTTTCCATGCCTCTGGGACAAGCCAGAGCTTGGGCTTCAAGCATAGGAAAATTCCCTTTGTCAGCTCATCCTCCTCCCTGCGTGCTCAGGCCAGCAGCAGCACTGAGGAAGGAGAATGCACTGGCCCAACTCATCCTCTCCACTCCTGCTAAAGCACACACAGCCCCAGCCCACCGCCACAACGTGCAGGGCTGCCCAGGCAGTGGGGAGCTGGAACGACCTCCCACTGATCCCAGATGGTGGGGGGACCACTGGGATGCCAGAGAGTGGGTGGATGCAGGGGAGAGAAAGGGAACACGTGAAAGAGAAAAGGCAATTCAGCCAGAAGAGACTGGAGGGAGAGAAAGTATAAAGCAATTAACTGTGCTGGCAGGTCTGGGGAGGAAGCCTAGAAAGACATCTTTTATTCTTCTTCTAGCCACTCTCCAAGTGAGACTTTCCTTGTCTACCTAAAAAGGTTGGTTTGGGATGGCAGAATAAAAAATAGCATTGCATTCTCAAATGCCACTTTCCAGCAAGCAGGACCTCTATCCTTTCACAGATGCAAGCCCAGCCATTTTGGTTGGGACAAGCTCTATCAAACACAGCAACAAGACACCCACCAGTCTATACAAACATGTTCACAGAGAGCCTTGCCCTGGTACATACAAGCACTGGAGCATCATCCATGCAGCAAAGTAGAAGCTGCTTTTAGCAGCCTCATGGAAAACCCTCTCCTCCCATCATGCTGCCTGCACCAAGCAGGAGATGGGAACATCACATCAGAGACGATGTGGGCCAGCACCCTAAACTGAGTCCTGTGCCTCAGCTCTGCAGAGTTATGTACCCTTAATAGTTTCAGCTTAAATCACTTCTGTGCCACAGGAAAGGAAAAGCCATTCCCTTCTTAAAGCAACACACTGATGGTCAACAAAGGCAGCAAAAATACCACCAGCCTAGCAGGCATTCCTACCGGAGAAGGCAGCACTGAAAGGACCTTCCAGTCCACGAGTAATCTAAGAAAGGAGGGGAACAAGCAGGGAATGTTGAAAGTTACAGATCCATTTTGACAGAGATACCACAGATCATGTTAATTAAGTACACAGTAACACTGTCAGGAGAGCAGAACAGGTTACTTCTCTTGCAGAGTTAATAGCACAGATCCAGACTTGTCAGCAGTGCCTGCAAGACACCAACAGCTGCCAACTCTTCATCCCAGGGTAATTAGCTAATTGGTGGCCCCACTCAGTTGATCAGGAACTGCCTCTGTGCAAGACAACAAGCCCTGGCTCTGCTGCAGCCCTGCTGGCCCAGGAGCCATCGTCTTCTTGAATAACAAACCCGAGAAACCCCACTCAGAAGGCAGGTGTTTGGGGTATCAAACCTGGGGATGGGGCAGCACAATTCACTGTCTACTCACAGCACCACATGAAGCCTCCTGCAGCATCACAGGCTCAGCTTCAGCTCTTGGCCCTCTGATCCCTGAATACAAGCTTTCCTCCCAGCCTGTGAACAAGTATTAAATCAGCATTAAAAAGCTCAGCAGCATCTCTCTAACTGAGAACATGGTTCTTCCATAATTCAGCAGAGAACAACAGAAAATTCACCTCTGCTATATCCCCATATCCAGTCTCCCCATATAGCATATCTCTCTATTTCTCCAAATCAGTCAAGGATACAGAAGTGCTGACAGCAAGGCAGTGATCTGCCACTCCTGCTATCACTGAGGAGGGAAAGCAAATTCAATCCTAGATGACTATCAGCAAAACACAGTAAATTTTGACGTGCAGCTGTGCCATCCATCTCTGCTCCTGATGGATGGCACCTGCACATGTGTCACTGATAAAGCCCAAATGCTTATGAACTTCATCTTAATTTTCACACAGACTAACTCACTCAGGTAGCGGCTGCGAGTCAGAGCAATGGATGCCCTGCCACCTGAAAGGCACCGACTGATGATGCTGGACACTCAATGCAAGGAGCAACTCCAAAAGGGCTTAAGGCACGTGAGAGGCATGGACTTGAGTACAAATGTGCAGCTTGCCTAGAACAAGACATGGCAGAGTCATTGGCAGGGAGACAGGGCAGTGCTGTGACCAGCGTGCTGGATCATGTCAGAGTGACCTACCAGCCTCCCTGCTTACTGAGCATCTGTGTATTAAAATCAATCGAAAACACAACAGCAGCTGCTGCTAAGCACACCATGATTACATTTCTCATCACAGGGTTATTTTATTCCCCATAGGGCCAAAAGCCTCAACAGGGAGTCTCCCATAACTCTTAGAACCCCTGCCCATACCTTCTGGCTCTGCTCAGTCTTCCCTGCTCACATGCAAGGCCCTGCTGATTGCCTACAGCAAACGTACAGAGCAAATGCATGGAACAACATCAGATCTGCTCACCATTTCTCTTCCAAGTTCCCTGCTGTATAGTTTGTATTTGGACTGCCAGTGTCTCAGCCATGAATAAGACGACTCTGCAACAAGCGCTTAGCAGTCACTGGCAGGTCACACGCAGGATGCTGGAGCAGCTGCACGCTCATCTTGCTGTCACACACCTAACATTTCTCATTATTCAGTGATTGGCCTGAAACTTTATCCTACAAACAATTGTGCATCTTCCCAGTCCTTACAGGATAGAGATAATGTCCCTCTAAGCTGGAAAGACAAAGCACAGTTCCCAAGAACACTGCTGCAAGGGTGAGC
The DNA here is from genome assembly GCA_017639485.1 of Pluvialis apricaria. NCBI lineage: Eukaryota > Metazoa > Chordata > Aves > Charadriiformes > Charadriidae > Pluvialis > Pluvialis apricaria. The sequence continues at coordinate 9,051,777 of CM030024.1, forward strand.
ACCCACCTCCGAACGCACAGAGCTCTCATCTGGGCTCCCTTCCCCCCCTACTGCAGCAATTCCCCATTAATATGAATGATGCTTTCCAACCAGCACAGCTTTGTTAAGCATCTGGGCTGCACTGGAGCAAGGCTCTAAATAGTTATATCAAAGTGACCATTAAAAACACAGCACTGCATAATGAACTGCTGCCGGAGCAGCAAAATGAAGGACTCTGCATCTGCATTTCAAACTATGCATTTCCTACCCCAAGGTAGTAGCTATTGCTCCCCAAAATGCAGATGCTGTGGAAGAGGGCAGAGTATTTTGATTTTGCTTGCAGATGGGAATGTGCTAGTCACACTCGACTGCAGTTACTTTGAAACAGATTTCGGACAAGCCCCACTCCTGGCACAGTTAAAGTACCGCAGGATGGGAGAGCTGGCACACAAGTCACGTCTGCTTCCAAGAACCAGCTCCCCTCCCTCCCTGTCTCTTATTAAAGCATACGGCTGCTGGCGAAGAAGCTGCAAGCTCTGCAGTGAGCCTTCTGCGGATATCTTCTATTGGACAAGGATGCTATGACCCATCTCACAGCTAATGTGACCTACAAAACTTCCCAGAGGACAATGGCTCATTTGCTCGTACACAGCTCCTATCCTCTCAGGTTCCCACTTTTCAGGAGGAAAACACTAAGCCACACAGATGTTTAGCTCCAGGTCACTTGGATCCACACTGGCAAAAATCTCAACTCCAGTGATTTGGGTCCTTCACGACACAGGGTAGGACCATGGCGGGATTTAAACATCGTGGCTAGGACACCACAGTGCCCAAGAGCAACACGTTGGCACAGTGGCACTGGCAGAGTCATGTTCAGCAACATGCTCCCCATTGACTGGGTGAGAAAGAGTTGGATGTGTGCTCCTCCTGAGCCCCCAGCTACTGTCTCTGCACTGCTTCAGCACCAGGGCTTAGCAGCAGAAGTGAATTCTCTGAGTGACCATCACTATACTGCCAGCTCTAGAGGGAAGAGAGATTGAAAATGCCCATGGAAAGGGCCTACACCTCAACAGAACAAGGCCTGTGGTCACAAGATGAACCAGAGGCTTCTCCTGGGCTCACCTCCCACAGCACCAGGGCAGGAGATACAACCCTCCCTGCAGGGTAAGGCCAGCAGGTCTACACCACCACCGCTCCTCTCTCCAGCATGCTGTCTCCGCTGTCATGGCACCTCTGAGTGAGACTGTGGAGTTGTGGCACTCAGACATCTCCCACCCCTCCCTCCGCCCTTGCCCCATTCCCTAGGAGCAGAAACACAAGACAAACATGATTGGGAAACAAACTCAGTCCAGAGAAAAATGGCAAGACATGGAAAACGTGGTTTTGTTCCACAAATAACAGATAAAAATCTCAGGAAAAGGCATAGCCTGGACTTGGGGGGGATAATTGAGGTGTGTTTTTTCCCCATACCAGCTGCCAGCCCCACAGAGTCAATGCTCCCTCTCCAGTATGCCAGACAACGCATTCCCTACTTAAAAAACATTTCCCCAGCCAACAGCACTTTACAAAACATTTTGGCTTCAAGAAACACCCATTTACAGCACCTCCATCATGCCGGGCTTTCAGAGAGCCCTGCTGAAGTCTCAGTTTGATCGGTACACCCCTTCCTCATGGACTCTGCCACAGGCTCAGCATCTTCGGCACACCAGCAGGCAGTGTGGTCTGAGCAGCCCCTCTCTCCGCTTCCCGTGACAGCACGTCACAGCATCCATGCCAGTGGGAAAGAAATGTCAAAGAAAAGCTGCAGTCGCAGACACCTTCCTCCTTGTCCTTCCCTGGGACAGCAGAAGGGGACAGGTTTCCCCACCTAGCACAACACAGAATTGTAACCAGCAGCCGTTTCCATCAATACACTTGACCACCAACAGTGTGTTACAGGTCTGGTACGGACAGAGCAACCACAAGACAGACAAGCAAGAACAACCGCAGCCACCATGACACACTCCTCTGAAGGACAGAGGGGTCATAGCCCTCAGTCACTGCTGTTACAAACCCATACAAACACTTTAAAGACAAAGGAAAATCCTGACAGGAGTGGGAAACACCAGTGTATTTAAGCTTTTTATAAAATTAAATCATGCCTTCAATAATGGTAAAATACAATAGGAGATACATAATCTCCAGAGCTTAAATCCATAAATACCATCAGCAAAGCTGCTGTGACTGATAAACTCCCGAAGGGCACATACAGCAGGGACACAAGAGCAAAGCCATTTGGTCACAGCCCTTTCTCTAAACAGCCTGACAGGCCTCTGTTCTACACAACACGGGTCCTGGCCCCTTAACAGGACTATCCCAGGCAGATAAGGGCTGAAGGAGCCAGTGTCAGGCCCAGGGCTACACCCAGCAGAGGTCTGGGGGATCGACGCAAAGGTTTTCAGCCATTTCAAGCTAATATAATGCCTGGTTTCAGGGATTTTTTTTTTTCCCCCCTTTGAAAAAACAACGCTTTCAGATCTACTGTGCCAAAAGACTGAATTCTCCCGTTACCAGTTAAGAAAGATGTACCTTACCTCAACACCACAATTATATATGCCTACCTCAGAATCTGATATGGAGACCCGATTAGACTCTATCGTTGGTCTCCTCATTATACGTGGCGATGGTCCTGTGGCATAAGGACCATAACCTGGAGTGTTGCCAGAAGTCAAATAACCTCCTGATGATCTTTCCTGAAGAGACAACTTCCTACTTGATAGGACAGGTCTAGTGAGAGGTCTCTTGGGAACATGCCTGCAGTGAGCATCTTCTGACCGTTGGGAAGGCAGAAATTCATTCATTCCCATGTCACTGTTAACTCCATTTCTTTGGATGTCTTTTATGTTATCAGAAAAGACTGTGTCATTTTCTTCAGTGTTGTCTTCACCATTTTGGTCACTTCTGTCTGGGCCAACAGCCACATCTATGGCTGCTACCCGCTCTGCCAGTTCAGTCTGTGTGTCTTTGCAGCACGTGTCTATGCTTCCATCCATGGCATTTGTTGGAGAGTCCCCCATCGCTGCGTCCAGCTGGTATGGTTTCAGGTGGCACTGCAGAGAACTGCGATGATAGCACTCACAGACAGCATGTGGCATGAAGGAATTTCTCCATGAAATACCTAAAAGGAAACAAACAGAGGTAAACTGAATAAATACATTCACTCTACACAAACATAACCAAGACACCCATCTCTGGCTTCTTCCAAGGTAAAAGAAAGTGAAGGCAAAACACTGGCAGGCTGTAAACAAGTTGCAAACACTCAAAAGGAAAGGCAAAACCAAGCATCGAGCTAGATATGAAAGTGATAAACATGAGATTTTATCTGATGTGCAACAAGTGACACAGCAGAAAAGAACTTCTCCTGTAGCTAGACTGACAGTCAACCAGAGCTTACAATAAAGAGAGAAGTACAGCTTCTATAACAAGCTGAGGGTAAAGGGTCAAACTCTCAGCCTCTTGAATTCTTATTTACAGGGTACAACAGCTTCTAGTACGCATCCAAGCCTCATGCACGTAACAGCAAATCCACAGCCATTTAGGGCTCCACAGTGGTCTCCCTGTTGCCCTGTAAGGCCCTAGAGTGTCACAGAATGACCTGGAAGCCAAGCCATGGCTGGTGACTTCCACACTTCCAATTATTTGCAACATAGTCAACAGCAAGGGCAGAATTTAAAAGCAAGTCTGGTTCCAGGGTTGCCCCTGGCCCCCCACAGTTGCAGCCTGTGTGCAAACACACATTAACCTTGCTGCCCACCATGTCGAAAAGCTAGATTAAGTTGCAAATCAACAACGCTTAATGATTACCAGCATGTGGGAATCAGCTTTTCATTTGGAAAAGACCTACAGAACATAAAAATGCAACACAAAGCTAAAACTGCTGAGTAAAATTGCTGTTTCCTGGATGTCAATTTCAGACTCAATTTAAAACAGATTTCAGTCTTCCCAGTGCGGTCCAGAGCAGGAAATGATCCTCTGCAGCACATGGCTGTCATCCCTTAATCACCTCTGAAGATGCAGTGCTGCAGGATGCATCATCTCATCCCTCTGCCCAGTTTCTGGGGACAGTGGGGGAGAACTGAGTTTCAGTCACAGCATCCTGGACTGCATCCAGTGAATTTCAGTGCAGGTTTAACTCTAAAATATCGCAACCTTTGATTCACTACATGCAAAACAGGTTGTGCATAAAATCTGCAAGCCAGGTGACACTTGCATCACTGTTTTCACCCTGGCTCCATTTAATTTACATGAGGAAGGGTGGGGGTGAGCCCCCTCCAGCATCAGCTTGGGAACGCACATGACACCCTCCTCGGGGAGCATAGAGCAAAGGTCAAGCCCAGCTTGAAGCTGCCCAATGACACTCAGTTAAACACACTGCAGCTGAACTCTGCTGCAAAGAAAGAACCTCCCAAGTCCCCCACAGAAGCACAGCAACCAAGCTCAATCTTTTATGTCCATAAGGAAACTAAAGAAAGTTTTGGAGGGCAGGCTTCACCCAAGCTCACATGCCCATCATGGGGAGCACACATACCAGGCACCCACTGTCACAGAAAGGAAACATCCAAATCCATCACCTTCCTACACACAGCCCACTATTCCTCTCCTCCCCCTCCTTCTCCACCCGGGTATAGCTTTTCCCCATTCTCCCGCTTTTTCTGCACGCTTGTTTGAAACAAATTGACAGAAGTGTCACTCACTCAAAACAGTAATGAAATGGTGAGATCAGCTTTAAAAGCTTCTATTAAAACTATATTTAAACCCTTCAATCCCAAAGCACAAATCCCTTTGGGAGCCAGGATACTGGCACAAGGGATGGCTCGCAGCAGCAAGGCAAGGGGTGCAGGGCTCGGTCCAGCACATACTGCACGTGGTCCCACAAACCCACAGGCAAAGCAGCACGAGCCTCCCTGCTCTGCTGGACCTCCCTGTTCTCCCAAGCCCCCCCAAAACCCAGCTTCAAGCTAGAAAGCCAGCTACAGCCCTGCAATGGCTCAGCAATGATCCTGCCCTTCAATTCAGATTTGTGGGAAGGCCGCAGAGGGCTTGCCATCTGCAAAATGCTCATGTGAGGTTTGTGCTTGGAAAGTTTCTGAGCCGACTTCGGAGCATTGGGTCAGGGCAACCGCAAGCCTGTGGCCACCCTGCTGTCTCTGAAGAGGCTTTCCCTGCACTCTAGAGCCTGCAGAGTGGCACATTTCCCGACAGGACACACACAGGACTCCTCATGGGATGCCTGCACACTTGGCTTTGGGTGAAGGTCAGCGCCTTAGCCCCTGGGAAGCGCAGATCAGCCTCCAGCCCTGCCTGCGGGACAGCTTCCCAGGGCTCTCTCCAGCTCTCCCCATGGCTGGGAAAGCCCCAGGCCACATCACCGCCGTCAGCAGCCACCCGCTGCGCTGCCCAGGCTGGGCTGCCGCTCTCCTCGCAGGCCAGTGCTCCAGCCTACATGTTCCCTTCCATCAGAGAAACTATTTTAAATGAAGGGAAGGAGGGAATAAGAATGCTTCCACCGTTTAACCCAGCTTGCACAAGGGATAGGAAGAAACCTCTGATTCTACCCTGCATTAGAAGCTTGACTTTGCTCTTCTGCCTACAGAGAAACAAACTCAAGGCCTTTCCTTGAAGCAGCTTTAGCTTCTGGACAGTCACAGCTCAGCCCATTCCTGGGAATAATCAACAGAAAAAGAATCAAGTCTGCAGCTCACCTACCTTCTTCCCTCCTCCTGCCACGAGGTTTTTTGCAACATGCAGGAGCAAGGGGAGAGAAGCATCTGCCCGTGGTGCTGCGTGGCTGCCTGTGAAAGCCCACAAATCACCCACCTGGATGTCTCACACACATCCGCACAGCTCAGCCAACAGGAAAAAAGCCAGAAGCACTACGAACAGCAGTCAGGTCCCGGCAAACAGCGATGCTCGTGTTAGCCGCCTGCACAGCTCCTCACTGCCCAGACCAGGCACCTGGGGGGGGTCACCCCATCAAAAGCAGCAGCACACTTGCACAGCTCTAACCCACAGCTCAAACTGCAAAATAAATCTTTGGCTAATTGACAACTTAAATAGATAAACTTAAGATAAACCCCATAAATCAGTTCATCCGATCAAAACAAATAGACCCATACAACATCACAACAAATAATACTGTGCTGCTAAAAGCACGTTCAAGGAATCCAGCAAGACTGAAGAGAAAGTAATTGCCATCTGTAGAGCTGGGCTTTATTTCAGGTTCAGCTGTTTTGAAGGATTCCTTGTCACTGATAAATCTTCCAAAAGTATATTGGAAAGCAATGGTTTCTGAATAAGCAAATCAGTTACACACAGATCAGTCTTACTGTGCATAAAACCCAGTACAAGAAGTAATTATTTATTTCTGCAAGGCAAAATCAGTGGTGGATTTGCCATTTGTCAGGCTGTAACACAGCTGCATCTTGTTGTGATGGGAAATCCCAGCAAAACAGAGATACCACCACTACCTTCTACAAGTTCCTGTGCAGCTTTGGGCCCAATGCTCTTCACTCCGTCACCAGCCTGATCCCCCAACATTAAACACCTGCTGTAGATCAGAGGATTATGCTGCAGACATGCACTAAAGCTGCAAACAAGCTTATATGAGCAAAATTAATTTACTTATACATATCTTATTTACCATTTTTCCCTGTAGCTATTCCTCTGCTGCAGGCAGACTGCCACTTCAACGGTGTTTTCCACAATATATTTATCAAATGGCTGCACATGTTTCCCAGACAGGCACTTAGCAGAGCAGGGTACAAAATACCCTTTTGAAAAGAATATGATTCTGGAGAAAATCTCTCCGTATTGTACGTGGGAGTGGGAGATGAGCAAATGCAATAAATTTTGCTGCTCAATAGAAGTATTTCAAAGCATTGTTTAAAAATAAAAACCTGCAGATCTAGTTTACTCTTTAGTCCTTCCATTTGGGTAACTGCAAATGTTCCTATGAGGAAGAACAGAGAGGCTAAGAGGCCCTGGGTCTCAGCAAATCCAGCTTCGTTTCCTGATTTTTGCTACAGGCTACCCAAAAAAGTGACTTTACAGCTTCATCTGTCACAGTTCCCAGGTTAAGAGGAATGACACTGCCCTCAGGCCACCTCATCCCACTTCCCCTTTCTATCTCTGAGAACACGTCTGCCCTGCACTGAGGTACCAAGGGCCTTTGCAGTAAAATAAAATCATAGTGAATAATAACTATAACGAGCATTTGCATGGAAAGTGTTCAGGCAGCAGTTTTGCTGCTGCTCAGAGTTGGAGACTTTTTCAAATGCCCGTGGACGGCATCCTCCGTGCCAGCATAGGGACCGGCAGGGATGTCACACTGAAACCCTGTTTGAAGGGTGACATCCGTTAGGTGACTCTTGACCACACAAGACCACAGGCACTCTCACAAAGAGAGGTCCCAAAGATCACAGAAGGCTTTAGTCTGCTGCTTTAACATACACTAGCAAGGTCAGGAATCAGGCAGAGTTTTCTAAATGGTGCAGGCAGCCATGTACCAGGACAGGCTGCCTGCAGAGGGGATGTTATCTGCATCACCAGCATCCTTCAGCTCAGGTCAGACCCCCCCACCAGGAACTCAGTCCTGCCTTGCGGCAGAGCTGGGCTGCACATCCAGCCCTATCTTGTGTTTCCTTCAGACGTTCCCCCAGAGCAGCACAGCCAGGATGAAGAATCTGCTCTGGCTGCTGTCAACTGGAGCCAGAAACTCCCTTTAAGGAGAGAAGCAGCAAGTCCTCAGCTGGGCTGCCAAGTCCTGAACAGCTCTTCGAATGTCATTTTTGAAATATTAGGTCAGCAAGTCCCTTCCAGAGCCGAAGCTGTCTCCCCACACCAAGCAATACAGCCTATGACTATTTCCATCCTGGATTCTCTCCTGTGCTCCCTGTTCCGCAGCCGGGTCTGTAGGACTTCCCCAAGTAATCAGCATTAGTCTACTACCCTGATATGAGGGAGATATTTCCACACCCCAACCCTGACCCCATAAACCTTTTATACACAGGGAAGGCGCTTGCCTGAAGTCCAGCCAGCTCGCTCCAACACCTTCAATCTGGAGAAGATAAGGAGGACTTAATGCCCCACAGCCATGCACCAGAGCAACATCTGAGCTGCCACGAGCCCTGCAAGCACAAAGTGGTTTGAAGCACGTGGCTCTTCAGATCTAAGGAGCCAACCACTTATGGGTCTCATTGCTGTGGTGGGAGAGCAGTCAGAGGGTTCATTTTTTTCTGCAGCAATTCAATTCAGAGCATGTTGGCCTTCATTTCAGCTCTGCTCAACCCTGGCACACTGAACAGGGCACCTGAAGATGAGGTTGGCTCCTGCCCGTCTCCACTCACACTGCTGCTGCAAAGAATCAGGCCTTGGAGAAGCACAGGATCTTCTTGGCATCTGTGAAAACCACCTTCAGACATCCACTGGCTAAAAGGCAACCCAAACCAATCAGCAGAGAGTAATGAGAAGCTGCAGCCCTGTGAAGCCAGAAAGAAAGCAAATCCCTGCAGCCCTTGCAGAGATAATCAAGACAGATGTACACCAGACCAGCCATTTGGACTGCGTTCTTGCTGGGAAGAGGGTAATCGCTTTTGGTACCGATTCCTGACTAGAAGCAAGAGACATTACCACAACCCAAAAAATAAATAAGAATACACTGTTTGTGGTTTTTTGCATACATGCCACACATTTGCTTTATCCTGAGGCTCACAAGGCTCTTGTTTCAGAGCACAGACAATCGTGTCTTGCTGAGAAATCACTGGATCCTGCTATAATCAGCCTAGGTTTCCCGCCCCTTCTCTCCACAGTTCTTGGCGATGAGCCTGGCCGTTGTGCCACAGCTGAAAATTAGATCATAAAAGCAAGGCGCTTTGATTACTTCTGTGAAGCTCCTAGCACAGCTTTAAAAGTAACCACTGAATGACAAAGAACAGTATTTTTGCAATTCAAGCACTGTGTGAGAAATTTGAAAAGCAGGTTCAGGCCCCTGCTCCTGCCAGATTTCTTGAATGACAATACACACATCCAAGACCACAGTCTGGAAAACGCACCATTCCTACCTCCTCCTCTTTAGTCTGTAGATGCCTTACCAAGGCAGGGTGTTCTCAAAAGGGATTTCAGGGCCAGTTCAGCCCCTGAGCTAGACAACAGGCATCCCAAGGACACATCACCCTATGCTTGTCCTGCTCTCCCTCTCTTCCCCATGAGAGACCCCAGCTGTAGGCAGGATCCAGGGTTTGGGGCCAATGCAGGACTGATGCTTTCATGTCCCTGGGTGTAAGCTGTGGATGCAGATGTGACACAGCGGGGTTGAGCTCAGCAGCAAGCTCCTGATATTATCATGTAAAAAAATACAAGCAACACACCTGCACACCATGAAGGCCATGTCACCAATTTCCAGAGTGATTAACACATATTTTACATATGTTTTGAAACTGGCCAGGATGTTGAACTAAAATCTCCAGTCTACCAGCCTACATCACGAGAGAGAACCACCTTGCGCACAGAATACGGAGCTCAGGAAGTTTTACAAAAGATTTCCCAACTGCATTATATTTCATCCCTCCATGTTCTAATTATATGATTAAATAAATTTGCATAATCAGATGCAATTAGTGTAATTGCATGTATAAGCAATAATCAACCAAAATTACTCTGAAGAAAAAGTTTCTACTTAAGGAAATTCCTGTAACAAGAAAACATTGAGGAGTGCCAAATCTAAGTGAAGAGTGGTATTAACATTAAACATTCCAGATAATGCCAGTGAAACAGGAGCCTGCCAGAACATTATTTGACTGGGGGCAGCTATGTCTGCACATTTTAACCATGGCTTCAGTGGGGACAACACCAACGAATGGAAGAAGAGTTGTGCTCCTTTGTACTCAAGCCTGGTTACAAGCTACTTTCATATGGGATTTGCCTGCCGTGTTTTATAGCAGAGGTTCAGTGATACTTGTGAACATCAGACCCTGATGCTGGACTATATTCGCTTCTGCTTTAATCTTTTAAAGCTGTTTATCAGCACATGAATATTGCAGGTGGTTTTATTTTGCAAGTTACAGTCAGGAAAGTGCTCAGCCCACATATCCCACAGGTTTTGCTTGCAATGATGCTAAGTGCTTCCACTCCCCATCTGCGTCATCCCAGCAGGGACCACAAACCCAGCATATCCCAACACCCAACTCCATATGTCCACACCGTCCCTGCAGACAACCTGAACTCAGATTATAACAAATCCCATTTGCCCTTATCACAAGGGACACAAAAGCCTTGCAGGGGAAGGACCCTGGCCACTGTGCCAGCCTGACACCAGCCCCTGACACCATAGCAATGAAGGACAGGAGGATGGAGCAGGCTGGCATGGGCAGAGAGCACAGAGACCGGTTGTGCTGCATGACCACACAGAGGATGTCCCAGCATGTCCCCAGCCATACTGGATGGTTTGCCCTACCTCCAAGTGTCCCTAGTGACAGCAATATGAAGGAATTGGGCTTGTTAATATGCATACACAGCCTGGACAACATCAGAATCACTCAAACAGCTTGATGTCAGAGGAGAGCAAAAACTCAGGAGACCCCCATTTCCAAAGCTGCTCCCGTGCATGCCCCCACCTGGCACTTGGCTGATGCAGACCTTGACCTCAGAGCCAGCACAACCCAACCTCCTCTTCCAAAACCCATCAAGAGTGCAGGAAACGCCCCAAGTGCAATTTCTACAGGGAAAACTGAACCCCATAATCCAGTGGAAAAGCAGCCTTCTGACTACCAACTATAAGAGTACATGCTGTCACAGCTTGAGGTTGCACAGGTGGGCATGGGCAACATCAACTCACACAGAGAGGTTCCCTGTAGGGTCAGTGCAGAATTTGTGCAGCGGAGGGAACAGACTCCTGGGGCTGAACCTTAGCAGGGAGGAAGAGGAGAAGGAAGAGGAGGAAGTAGTGTCACGGTTGCTGTCACTTGCTGAGCTGAGAGTCCGCGTGACTCCCAGGAGAGGAGACAGCAGTGGCAGGGAGCACAGCTTGCTGGAGGTGGCATTTAAACAGCCGGCGAGGGGGTGCTTCAAAAAATAACTGAGAATGTCAGATTACATGAGGTTTGAAAGGTTTAGATTATTTGTAAAGTATTAACAAGCAAGGCAGTAGCCAGACCCCGTTGATTCATGAGCAAAATAACCACCTCAGAATTAGGGAGTCTTTAATATTTACAGTCTTCATTGCAATAATGACTTTTCAAATGTCTGTACCATGGGGAGGTAAATAGCAGGTTAAAGAAAAGACTTTTGAGTTGTTCTAAGGGAAAGAGATTCATCTCAGATGAGCTATCTTCTGCTGCAATTTGTAATGATACCTCAAAATTGCCACAGAAGAAGATACAGTGATGAACAAACCAAAGTGAAGAATTCAAGAGGAGCTGAATTGCATATTAGTCTGCAAGGGCGAGGTCTAACCCTCCACAATGGCCAAATCCCCTCCACTCTCATGGAAGTGGAATTGAGCACTCAAATCAAACCTGTTTCTAAGCCACTGCAATTGCCACAATGCCTTCAGATGACTGTGCTGTGAGGCAGGACACACCCGATCAAAACAGCCCCAGGGCACTAGCAAGCAGCTTATGGAAAGCATCTCTTGTGGCATGGAGAGAAAGAAAAGGGAATAAGAGAACTAGAACCAACGACACAACGCACAGCAGTGAGCACATGCACAGATTTGCAGGAACAGACACAGCACACAGCATCTGTCCTCTAGTTTTAGTCTAAGGTCTGTTTTTTAAGCCTGATAAGCCCAGCCTGCAGCAAAGGCTCCAGGAAAGCAAGGGAGCCTGCCAACCAAGCAAACCAGCACTCACACACCAAGCTGTGACCCTCAAGAACAGAAAACAAGTGTAAGCAACAGCTCATCTTCTAGGATTGCTCCCTGGTGGGGCTACAGGCTCCCTCCTCCACCAGAGTGTGACGACAAGCCTGCAGTAGGTGCTTGCACATGTTAAACCAGAAGCCACAAGGACCACACATCGTAGACAACTGTCCCCACTTGCCACTGACCACCAGGAACAGCCTGCCTGCTCCCTTTGCAAGGCAGTTTTGTTCAAGGGTGGCAGCCTCCAGCTGCCTACTACGCAGTAAAACAAAAAGTTTTTTCCTTTTGAAATGGAGTTTCCTGTATTTCAGTTTGTGTTCACTGCCTCTTGTCTGTTCCCTGGGCACCACTGAAACAAATCTGGCTCCATCTTCTTTACTGCCTCCTCCCATCAGGCACTTACACACATGGAGAAGACCTCCTCCATCCTTCCTCCAGCCCCATTCCCTACCTGCTGCAAACATCCACCACACATGCAGGATCTTCACACCTCTGAGGGCTCTACCTCTGCTTAACTGAATTCAAAAGCTGCAGAGAGGAGCAGCAGAGAGGAAACACACCACCCTCCTCTTGCCAGGACAAGTTTACAGAAGTCTTGTAAAAAAAAAAAAACAACAACACAACAGGTCAAGTGGCATTGCTTTCAGTGCTCTGCATCTAACCTATGCAGGTTAGAAGTGAAAGGAGGGGTTTCCCAACCATGAATGCCACCAGCTCAACCCAGGACCTGCAGCTGTTCTTCTACACGAATTCCAATTTCTGGGATATGTTCTGCAACAAACCCCTGTGCGACTGAGCAGAGTCCCACTTCCTCAGCAGAGCCCATGATAGACAGCATTAAATAAATAAAAGGGGAGGGAAGAAGCAACCTGAAATTGTGCAGACAGGCTGCTTCAGCAACACTGTCTCAGCCCACAGCTGCGCACCAGCACCAAGCGTGCACACTTCCACGCTGTTTCTTTCCTCCTCCCCAATTTATTTATTTCACCAGCATATTTCTCAGTCCTGCCTGCCTCCTCCCCTGCACCCATCAGCACCTTCCATACCAACTGCCATGGTTAACTCTGCTTTTGAGGTGCTCACAAATGCTCAGATTTCCTGTTGCTGCACAATATATAAGAATTCAATGACAGAAAAGCAAATCACAGCAGAACAACACTGGTATAGTCTAGGAGAAGCAGAGTGGGATCTGGAAAAATCACATGTATAGATCATCAACACAGCAAAGTAGTTCAGCATCGAGATATCTTTTCTAGCCTCAGATCTCACAGCACAGATCAGCATTGAAGTTAGTGTTGTTTTAAAAGCATCCACAATAAACCAAACAAGCCACCAAGCAGAACAAGTTCACATTTATACATGTCATCGTAGAGTTTTATCTTTCTCCCACATAAGGAAAAAGCTTTCAGCTGCCTTTGAGAGATCTGGAGGCATTTCAGGGGATATATCGAGTTGCTTAGTTCTGTAAGCCAGCTGCAGTGAAAAGTCTTTCTGGCATTTTAAAAACATTAATTTCCAGCTGTTCCAGGATTGCCAATCTACAATAAAAGTGTATAGCATAGAACACATCAGGCTTTCTTCTTCCCAGCGGTTCAAATATGGCTGGAGATTTCTATTCGAGGTGATCTCTGCGAAGAGTTATAACCAGGGAAATGATCCCAGCACCCATCTCTAGGTGTCCATGGGCAGAAAATTTCATCAGCTCTTTGAATCTGCATATCCCAAGGCAAGAGGCAAAGCACAGAAGAACTACACAGGGCAAGACAAAAAGCAGTGAATGCTCCAAGACAAGACAAATGGACTTCAAATTCAGAGTTGAAAGTATTTGCTGTATTTCCACATGGATAACTTCCATCTTCTGATAATTATCACATCTTTAGAAACCCCAGGACTTAAAAATGCGGCCTCAGTTGACCTGCACAAAAATCAAAGGCAGGAGCAGAGAGCCTCTCTGTACAGTGGGAACAAGCTCCAGGGGATGAGCGACAGATCCAGCAGCAGTCAGAACCAGGTAAACCACCCCTATGATTACCCTTGTCTGTGCACACATAACCTATGCTGCTTGGAAATTTAAAGGGTAGCAGGCTTCCCAATTCCTTTGAAGCCTTAAGCTTTAGCTCTTTAAGCCAAAATGCACTTTCAAAGCCCCAAGGTCAATGACTGGAGATTATCCAGGGAGTCACCAGGCAAAGGCTGCTGGGGAGAAAGCTGTTCTTTGAGTCACTGCAATGCTATCCCAGAAATGTAGGCTGATGATAATCTCAGCATTTGTCAGAGCATGAAAAAGGCTTTGCAGCAACAGAGAACCAACAAAAGTTTCCAGGTGCAGCTTTACTTGGACAAGCAAGTGTGAAAACGCTACCCTGGGGAACCCTAGTTGCAGCCCAGGCATTTTGGCCAAGCACAGTGAACCTGGGGCTGAGTGACAGCCGTGGTCGGGGTGCCATGCTGCTCTGGGACACCAAAGCAGTTCCCCCATTCTCCGTGGCCCAGGACAAGTACTGCATGTCATACTCAACCAGCCAGACACTTTCTGAAGCGTGAGAAACGATGCAAACCCATTCAACAGCTCTGTCACTTCTGCAGAGCTGCAATAAGAGCAGAAAAATGCACATTTCTGGCCATCAAGTCAGCAGGTGCAGGAGGAGGACAGGAGTACATCCGTGGGCAAGGAGATGTCCCTTGCTGAGAGAGGTGCAGTTTTTGACAGCAACACAGGATTGAGTGTTGCTTCGCATGCCCCAGCTGTCCCCAGCCCCAGAGAGGCACACTGAGCTACAGGAGGAGCTCTCCAGCTGAATACAGCACAGACACAGCCAATATCGATGCCAGCACGCATGGGGACCATCTCTTAGCAGAATCAAAGCCTCCTTCCCAGCCTCTGACTAGAGCTGCAGCACCCTTCTCCTGCACACAGCAGGCAAAGCCAAAGAACAATGCCTTAAACCCAAGAACAGAAGCCATCAGTTTCCAGCAGATTTTAAGGCTCCTCTCTTCCCTCAGTTCCACTGCAGACAATGCCACTTTCAAATAAAACGTGAATTTGGCAGTTTGCCTCCAAATTTTCAAGGCAGGGGAAAGGCAAATACAGTCTAAGAGGAAAGCAGGGAAGGAAATATTATCTATAAAGTTTAATAGCAAGCAGAGACATGTGGAAAGATGGGATGGGGTTTACAAATGTAGTTTGAGCATTGCTCATGCAGCCTGGCCTGCTCCATGGCCAGCAGAAGAACGCAGAAGAGAAAGTCAGAAACCAGTTGACTTGGGCACTCGTAGCAATACCTGCTCCCATCAGCCATCCCATGTCCCGCGAGACACCCCTGCAGTACAGGTCAGGATTTCACTGGCAGATGAATTACACTGCTCTGGCTACTCAGATATCCTTCTCTAGTTGCCAGGGGAAAAGAAATCAAAGAACAAAACTGGTAACAACATGGAAAAAAAACAACCAACAAGCAAAGCCTGTGTTTAAAAGCCTTGCTGGCTCCCAGCCAGGATGCTCAGCACCTTCCAGGATGCATCTCAGAACAATTAGTCTGTATGCAGCCATTTAATTTCCCAACACACCGCTTCTCTCTACGATGGCGATGTCGGCTGTACTCCAGCAAAACACTTAAGCACATACTTGAACTTTAACTATGGTCTCAGGACATCAGAAGGGATAACATTCACGTGCTGAAGTGTGAACAACACTGAAAATCTCAGCCTCAAAAATGTGGAAATACTCATGCGAGTGTCTGGGTGAATGTGTTTCACATGTGTCTAAACGAGAGAGCTGCCCAGTTACACTGGAGCTGTCCCAGGTCTCCTTTCCCAGCAGGGGAGGAGGACAAACATTTTCTTCCACATTTCTTAGGATTTCTTACACATTTCTTAGGATAGCAGACTGGCATCAAGGAAGCATTGGAAATAATTCCCATCGCATCCATCCTCTTAGATAGGGTCTGTCTCTATGCAGCTTTTTCCTTCCACCTGCACAAGCTGCAACACACAAAGAGCTACCTCAAGCTCTGCATAGGGAGAGAGCACCACAGCACCACCAGTGGTACCAGCCCTCTGTCAGCCCCCAGGGCACCACACACACCACAAAGGCAGGGCTGGGCTCGGTCTGGATGAGTTTGCAGCTGCCTGCACACAAGGCATGGGGACTGAGGACGCAAACCAGCTGTGAGGTGGCAGAGGGCTGTGGGAAGGTCTCACCCAGTCATGCAGATCAGCTATGCTTGGATTGAGTCTTCAAAAATCACTGCTCCCCACCATAGGCTGAAGATGTTCCAGCATCACACATGGTCACAGCTCCTGCTCAGTTCCTCTCGCACTGTCCCTCTCCAGCCCTAAACCACCATGGCTATTTGCTTTGTGGCTGCTCAAGCCCATGAGAGGCACATGGGGGGGGGGGGGCAGGGAGCACAG
This sequence comes from Pluvialis apricaria, assembly GCA_017639485.1. Taxonomy (NCBI): domain Eukaryota; kingdom Metazoa; phylum Chordata; class Aves; order Charadriiformes; family Charadriidae; genus Pluvialis; species Pluvialis apricaria. The sequence continues at coordinate 9,068,065 of CM030024.1, forward strand.
TAATCTCCCATGCTTTCCTAATTGCTTGACGTCTGGGAGGCACAGACACATGCACTCATTTGGAAAGTGATGCCACAAACACCCAATAATAAACCAAAATAAACCCACAGAGGTGACACACTTGGATCAGCTTTATCTACATTCTCTGCATATGAACTAACCTCATCTGGGAGAACTTCAGTACAGTAACAACACCAAATCACTGATATTTGCCTTTATTATTATAATATTATCATGTATTAGTATAATTCCTTTGCCTTTGAGGCTTAGGAAGAGTCTTGTAAATTAGTTACATTTTAAAATAGAGAACACAAAGAAACTGCTTCTGCAATTAAAAGAGGCAAAACAAACTTGAAAACTTCTTGAGGAAGTGATAAATTCCTTGAATTCTCCAAAAAGGGGCTGCTGGTAAAATCCTCCATGCTTGTGACCCAGGAGATCTGGCACAGACAATTGTAGAGACCTTAAAACCTACAAGCCTGTGAATTATTCTCTAGTATCTGACAAAGGATGCTCGTAAGAAAGCTATTTTTGGCTTTCCTTTCACCAGTTCTGTTTAACAATAAAACCCGATTCTTCAGCTTCCTGGTTTTCAAATTGTAGCCTAATACATTTCAATGGGAAATTCTCATTTACATAGTATCTGTCACCTGCCATGACCTACCCATGTTTTACAGATGGTGCCTATTCACCACGGGCCAAGAGAACATTTATAGAGAGGAGTTAGGAAGAGACACTCTTGCTCAGGGTCGCCTAGACAGCTCCGCAATGCTCAGTAAGAGAATCCCAAATTTCTGATTCCCAATCTCTGGCTTCTTCATTTGCTTTTGTACTCTCCCTATAACTGAACACACCATTCTAAGAGTAGATCTAATGCCAGCATCTTTTTTTTTTTTTATAACACTACATCATCATTCCTGACACAAACGAAAACATCTGCACCAGAGTCATAGAACCACTGAGGTTGAAAGACCTTTAAGATCATAGAGTCTTACTGTAAACCTAACACTGCCATGTCTACCACTAAATCATGTACAGACCTGTTATTTACAGTCAGTGCATCCCCATTTTCAACATCTGAAGCACTGATAAGAGTTTAACCACATGCAGTTTAGCAAAGCCTATGCCTAAGCCAGCAGCAATGCCCCATGTCGCTCCCTACACAGCTCTCCCACTTTGGCTGCTGCTCAGCCACACGAGTCAAGTAAGAAGCAAAGATCACACCATGTCACTCTGAGCTCACCTGATTCATCATAAACCTGGTTAGATCAGGAATAGCCTGCATTATATTTGTTTCAGGGCAACTGTGAGATTAAAAAGAAGAGATAAGAAAGAAAAAGGAAAAAAATCCCAAGTTTATTTTTTATATAAAGGTTGCAACGGATTAAAATAATTTTTCATTGTTTACTCAGGTTCTCAGATACAACATTCACTTGCTTAAAAATATGCACGTTTCTGAACAATAACATTTAAATCAACTTCTTCAATACTTTGGTAATGGAAAATATCATTACATATAAATAAAAGTTGAGAACAGCAAGGTTTTATTTGTACAATAATCTTGAGAGCATTTCAAGGGCCAGCTTCCATCTAAGGATGCTTTTTACATACTGCTGGTGGCACAGGAATTTGAGAATAGGCTCAGACTTGCAGCTACCCACAACGGACTCACTAGAGTAACCTAAGAACAAAGCTTGAGAAGTCTGTTTTGAAGCATGAGATCACTCTGCCTGACCAGGAAGCAAACAGCAAAATTGAAATCTCACAGTGCTGTAGAATTCAGGCTAAGCTCCTGGGATGCACCTTACTTGCCAGATAGAGCTATTTCCTCTTCTGTCCAATAAACCATCCCATCATGTTCTTTCCAAAGGCCTTGATTTGACTGTGTTATCATCCCTCCCACAATCATTCTTTTTTTAGATACTTTTCAAAAAATTATCAAAGCGGGTGGTGGAAATTTTAAGCTCAGCACTACCCATGCCATTCTGGAAGCACCCAAAAAGAGAAGCACTTATTCTAAAAGTGACTAAGACGTGAGTCATCTGATGAGTAAGAACATTGGCTCTAGAAGTCTCATTCAATCCATGACCAAATCCAAATCATTTGATTACTTAAATCACTTGTCCATTTTACATGTTAATGCAGTAGCACTCCAAGGTCAGGAAGGGGCTCCCATTTGCAATAGCTGCTGATCTTGTCATGCTAAGATAGACAGAGCACTGCTAAGAAACCCTGTGGTGGAACAGCAGAGGAAAACCATGTTGGGAGTTTGCATTTTAAAGCGTTCTGAAAGTCAACCTTGGAGATGCCTCCAACCTCAGCTAACACTTGGGTTAAGCACGTACAAGCTGCTGGCACCAGCCACTCATACAGCTCCGTGTCCCTGCAAATGCAAACACAAGCCCTGCTCCTGGCAGTGGGGACAGGCAGAGCCCAGCTCCCAGAGCCAGCGGAGCTCAGCACAGGCAGGTGCCAGGACTGCAGCCAAACTCTTTCAACATCCTTCTGTTGCTCTTGCAAAAGCTCTTATATGTAGCTATAAAAGTATTAAGCTAAACCACTTACAGTACTTAAATATCTCTCCATTCTGAAGGAATACAAGCACCTCGCAAAACAAGTGCACTCTTCTTCACTCTTCTTCCCCATGGGATACATTCACAGGCAGGGAAACAGAGCTCCGGGGAGCAGAGGTAATTCCCATAAATACTTCTGAACAGACCCCAACAGATACCTTGACATCTTTGAAATGCTAGCTTAAGATTAGACAGCAGGTCTACGGCAGATTGTCCCTCTGTCCTTTTCCTAAAATCCAGGTGAGGAGATCAGTCAGCAAGTCTCGTGTCTCCTCTGGAGGCCCCTTGCACCACTGTGGTCCATCAGGGCAGCCACAAGCAAAGAAGCAGTAACACACCCAGCAAAGAGCCTGAGCACCCCCAGAGATGATTAGTCTTTTCAATCTGTTTTACAGTCCAGTGCACAGCCTTTCTGTGGGGCTGCTAATTTCTCCAAGTTCAATTAGCGCAGCACAAAAAAAGATATACTTGTAAGTGTATAGCTTCAAACTGTAAGCTTCAAAGAACTAATTTAAATTGTTCTGCACCCTGCTTCTGGCACCACACTATGACCAATGTCTTGGTACTGCATTTCCGCAGTTTTCAGGTTTTCTGAACCTTTCAACAGACTCGCAGGAGAATGCAACCAGGGTTTTCACCTAACTGTTCAGCCCTGTGAGCATTGGCCTTTATATAAACAAATCTAAAAGAATAGAGACTTCTCACCAGGGAGTGAATTTGCAATTTGCCTGTGCTGGACTAAAGATATTAACAGTCACTAGCACCCACCTGCTTTCCTCCATGGAGCTGAGGCCACCCTGCCTTCATTATTCCCTTTTGCCCAGAGGAAAACTTTGCACCCCTGTGCACTAAATCCAGTGACCGCAGCTCAACCTCTCACAAACTGAGGTCAGATAACAGGACTTAATCCCATAAAAAGAGTCAGACTTCACTCCACAGTTGCTGTGCCAGAGTGTGGCAGTGATCGTCCTCAGCTGACATGTTAGACTGTGTCTGCCCATGCCTCCTGGCCATCTTTCTACACCCCCCCTTCCCTCCAAGAACTTCAAATTCACCACCGAAATAATCTAGTAATATGGAAAATGACCCATCTCGGGTAGCAGAAGGGAAGACAGCCCAGACAACAGGCTGGCCTGAGGATGGAGAGAGAAACAGCCCCAAAAAAACCTGAATAACTTAGTCAGAATTACCATGAAGCAGGAGCAGCAGCTGCCAGCATTGATGAGGAAGGATGAAAGGCTGAAAAAACCTCCAAAGACTCACAACTGCTGCCTGCGGGTGTAAGTACAAGATTGGCAAAGGATAAACTGGTTTTCAGCATTGTTACAGCAAACACCACTGAAGCCGCAGGTGGGTCGACACACACCTCTGAAGGGTTCGGATGGAGGTTCTGGGGACCAACAGCTCAGCTGTGACCACAGCCCAGCTGCTGCCAGGATGGCACACACCCTTACACCTTCACATACATGTGTGCATACAAGTTTAAGCAAACAGCTCAGATCCCACCAGCACATCATTATCCCTTGCTCTCCATGGTGATCATATCAGATGCACGAAGTTTCCAGGAGGGAGGAAAGCCAGACAGCTTTCGAGAAGAGCGCACAGCAGCTCCACCTCGAATCCACTTCCTGCTGTTGTAAACACATCCCCTCTCCCACATTAAAGGCATCCTTCAAAATAAAGGGTAATTACCGTCTCTCCTGCTATGGTTATAACATCATGAGATCTGCTCCCTGCTGGGATAACCACTCCGTGTGTCTGTCTCCATCCAAGCCACTCTCCCAAGCATCCATGAGGCAGCAAGACTCCACCAGCCACCTCCAGCTCTCCTGGCTATCACACAAGGCACTTTCTGGCTGCTGGAGGATTACAGACCAGCACACTGCCACAGCACTTTGAACTTACACCTCTGGGAGTGGTGAAAAGCAGAACTAAAAACAGACAGATCCTCTCAGCAGAGAAATAGCTGTACCTTGGGGAAAGAGAGAGGCAGGCAGAGAGGAGCTTACTATTCTCCTTAATTGCTCTCTCTAGGAGTCCACTGCATAAGGACAGTCTCACCCCTGGAAATACTCCCTCAGCTGTTTGCATCCAACCTGCAGGCAAGGCAGATCTGACCCTGGGGTAACCAGCAACATACTGATGCAGCTCTCTTTCCTGGTAGCTGAATTCAAAGGGGACTGTGGGGAGCAAAGAAGCAGAAAGAAAACACCCAGAATAAAACACTTTTTAAAGACACGCCCATTACAAGCCCCTGGTTTCAGGCTAAAGGTTTCATCCTGCTCCATCTGGAAATCACTGGTGATATTTCATTCATCACCCTCTGCTCTGTGACAGCGCGAATCCCAAAGAGGTTAGCACTTCACAGGGATTTCTCAGCCCCGGGAAGACTCCTTGCCACCCCACTGCAAGCACATTAGTAAAGTCAGTAATGATGAAGCTCCCCAAGGATGGAGCTGTGTGCAGCCACAACACACTGTCCCTCTGCCAGCACCAGATCTGCTCCACAGAGGACTACCAGCTGTGGCCAAGGCAACTTCATCACCACTCTGTTTTTAAACAACCAGAGCTCTCTGAAGTCATTAACTCATATAAACATTTCACATCTGTTTAGGGAGCTCCATTTTTACAAGCATTCATACATGAAAAGTAATCACTGAGTGCATTCAAGAAGAGGTGAAATCAAGAGAGGAAGAAGCTTTTGCTATAAATAGTGGAACATTTCTCCAAGCGCACGTTGCATAGCCTGGTTCCTACAGCTCTATGCCACATTGTATTTTGTGCCACACAACCTTTAAATCCTGTTACCTTCAACATCTATATCTTCACTTGAAATATCTTCCTTCCCCATACTGCTGCTGTATTTTTCAGCAAGTCAAAGCCAGCCGGAGCATTTGTCACCTGCCCAGGGGAGACACTAGTCTGACTAGCTAAAAATTTGTACTCCTCCTGCTTCCCCACCCTTCTCTCCTCCCTTGCTGCATCTTGACCTTAAGACAATAAGTTTTTGAGTCAGGGTCTGTCACTGTCTTTGTACAGCACCAGCACAACAGGACCCTGCCTTGCCATCCCCACAGTATGAACCATAAACAGTAAAAACAAAGTTCTGCTTGTACAGGGTCTGGTCCAAAGCTCATTGGAAAGATGTCTCTCTCTTCAATGGCATGTGGACCAGAGCCATAAAACCAGCATGAGCAGAAAAGAGTTATTTGCAAAGCTAACTATTTGGGGAATACAATCATGCAAAAACATGATCTTCCAGCAGAATGTCTTTACACTTTCCAACAGGCCAAAAAAAGTGTGTGCACACATATATGTATGTTTTTATCAAGCGTTTTTGGCATAGGAAGTATTCTGATGCCATGGTGACGGGTGCTTTTGCAAACCCTTAACATAAGGGACAGATAAACCTGAAGCCAATTAGGAAAGCAATACTGCTGTGCTTACATGATCCACAGCTACTATGAAAGGGACAAAAATTTAACTCTCATGAAAGAGATCAAAACAAAAATCCAGATCCATTGTTAAACAGATTAATACAACTCTTGGAAAGCTCATCAGGGATTGGGTTCAATCTCTGCTGTTGTTATTAGCATAAACCCTGTATAGATGTAACAAAAGACTCGCCTAAGTCCTACACTCTCAGTTTACTTTGCTCAGGCTCACAGCACTTAACATACACACTCTTAATTAACCGGTCAGGGCCATAAGGAAGAATTTGGCTGAAATTTATACTGTAGCAAAACAAAACTCTTAACATCCCTTTTTATACAGGTAGGACTACCGGTCCCTCCTCTAGTGAGCAAGGCCAGTATGGGAGAGAAAGGAGCCCCGGTGCCAGCATCACTTCCCCTGACCCAGCAGGGTCCAGGCACAATGCTGTGAAGGGACCCATGCTGCTGCAGGCCAGGCACCGAACCCACATACAACAAGAGCTAGTCCTTCCCCAGGAAGATGACAGCCACGTCAGGGAGAGGGGAGAGCTGGGGATGCCTGTATGCAAGGTAGATAAAATCACGTTGCATGGGCAGGAGCGAGCCCGGAGCTGACGGGGCATGGCTCAACAGCACTGGGCTGTGCCCAGCCTGTCAGCAACAAGTCACAGACAGAGCAGGAAGGCTCCTGTTCACCAGCACAGTGAAGGTATAGCCAAGGAAAACAAGCCAAAGCACAACCCCAAAGCGGTTACCCGCAGCTGCAGGGACTGGATGGGGCCCCTCATGTGCTGCTGGCTCCTGGGAGAAGCTGCAGGGAGGTGTTGTGGGAAATAGGTTAATGGCATCCAAAGAGAGAAGTCTCCATGGGAGTGCTGACAGGTAAATGGAGCGCAGGAATGACAGCCTGCTGAGAAACAACATCCCGCACCCCTCCTTGGGCATCAATCATGCATTCCCAAAAAATCCTCAAATTAGCATTAAATACGATGCTGCTGCCTCTGCACCAAAATTATTCGTTCCATAAAAAGCATTTTCCTACATCTCTCTTATGACTCTTCCATTCCTCTCTAGGCCCCCTCACTCCTCTACCACGGGGTTCATTTGATGAAGGAACTTTTCTGATTGCAGCATTCTGTAGACTTTTTTTGCAGAAGGGTTAAACGACAGTATCCCTGTGGGGACGGCCAACACTGGAGGAAAGGGCCCCACCTCCGGTTACATTAGCAATAGCAAGGGGAAGGGGATTCTTCCCATTGCAACTGAGCATTACCTCTACTTTGCTGAAAGCAGAGGGAATCCCACCACCCCTTCCCACTATGATTTTATCATATTATTCTTCCAGATGTGCAGATTAGAACTAAACAACTACCTCAACACGTGCCTAATTTGCTTATGTCTTGTTAAAGCCAAGCAAATGCTTAAGAGCACATATTGCTTAGGGCAGAACTGCTTGGTGGGATCTATGCTTTGCTCACTCAGTGCTTTGAGTAGGCTTCACATGAATTAAAGCAGTTTTCCAGTCACAGCATGGGAACTTGGGCAGGAAGAGAGATGGTGGTGCATGGTCTTGCATATAGCAAGATCTAATGATGGGTCCAGGGAGGAGGTGGAGCCAGCAGGGTGCTGCACAGCGTGCCCTGGGAGCCCATGGATTCAAAACCAGTTGCACAGCTAGAACAGGTAAGAGTCACCTCCTTTTTTCAAGCAATTACTCTGCACTCCTCTATTCCAGTCCAGAGGAGGAATCACCACATGGTTTAGGTTGGAAGGGACCTTGCAGATGATCTAGTTCCAACCCTCCTACCATAGGCAGTGACATGTCCCACTAGACCAGGTAAAGCGGAGCCCAAGTCCCTGCTGGCAGCCCAATGCTTGGGAGCCAAGTTTTACTCCTGACTGTCATCAGATCACAGTTAGATACATTAACCCCATCTTGCTGCTTCTCCCCAAAATAGGGCCAGCATCTCCTCATCCTGGTGCTGGGAGGACTGAGCCATCACCAGATGTCTCTCACCAGTCCTGTCCGCTTGCAGGTCTCACTCACTTCCACCGGGGCTTGCACCAAGTGCCATACTGTCATCTTCCACTGCTCAAACTGCCAACTTCCATAAATCAACTGCAGCATTTTCATCTTCCTGCAATGTTTAATCGGGACAAATGCCAGTATATACATTGCTGGAGCATTGCTTGGTGAAGAGTATACAGAGCCATAACACCAACCAAAAGGTTTCAAGTGGTAATTAATCGGCTACAATAATAAATAATACATATACTTTCAAGTGTTTGCTCATTTCCTGAATGTCTCCCATAAATATCTAATGTTTAAAGCACGCTTTAAACAGCGACACTTGTATTTTTTCCCTTCTGAGCTAACTCTGTGCTGTTTACTTAAAATAGAAAATTCAGTAACAGAAAGACAGGTTGAAAGGTAACAGGATTTTGGAAGTATTTTGAGCACTCAAACCAGCTCTGAACAACAAATACTTAATACAAGTGTTTAATCTTTTCTCAATCTTACATTATTTTATAGACAAATTTTATACACCTGTTTTAATCCCTTCAGCCAGCCAGGCTGCTGGTCAACAGCCTTCATCAGCAAGCATCACATGCGATGCTCGCTGGTCAGGCTGCACTCCTGCCAGGGCAGAACTCTAGAAACCAGCACCAAGATAAAAGCCTGGTGTCAAAAATACAGCCCAAAGCAGCCTTTGCTGATGTACAAGAGCTTTTCTTTTAATGTAGGTGGTTTCAAAATCCTGAAATGGAAATTCCAAGTGTTATGTTAAAAGAAAAAAATAAAGAAATCGGTGAAAATCTCCTCCCCCCCCCCCCCCCCCCAAAGAAAGTAGGAGTTGTCAAAACAGCTGGAATGCTTTCCACAGCCTGTGCATTTGCTAAAGAAAGGGCTGGAAAAGGTCAGTGTCATTTGGCTCTTAGCAAGACTTAAATGAGCTTCAGCCCTTTAGGTGGGGGCTGGCCAGTCTGACAGGGGTTAATTTACAATACTGAACCCTGGTGCACGGCAAGACACCCCAGCGTAGACAGTCGGTGCCAAAAAGCTGCTCACGCTGCCAAACTCCCTGGGAAGTTCCTTGGGTAACACCGGTCTCACGCTAGCTTCTGCGCCACATCGAGTCTCTTCTCTGGCACAGCATGGGGACGCTCAGCCATAATCACCCATCCCATCAGGGCTGAACAGGCTTTTAAGCTACATATTTAGATGGAAGGTGCAAAAAACCTACCTTAATATTCCAGCTGGTACCTAATTGCTTAAACTCTCCTGGAGAGGTACTTTTCATTTCCGAAGAAAAGTGAGTTAATGTTCTTGCCAGTGCTGTTAATCAGAGCAGCAAAGCCTCTTTTCATAGCGTAGGGCCCAGGTGACTGTTTCCAAGGGATTAGCTGTTACCGCATTTAGTTCAGTAAAGGGTTTATCTCAGCCACGTTCACGAAGGCCGACTATGAAGACATTCGCCTGCTGAATTCCTGCAGGCTGACACCTCCAGCAGCCACAGGGCTCAGAGCACACCCAGGGAAGGCATGAATTGGCAATTGCTGGGAGCAGGGAGTTTTCCACCCGTTTCCAGCACAAGAAGCCAGGGCAAGAGACAGCTCTTTTTGAGAGATCCAGCTACCGCCACCTGCCAGTGGACTGAGCTCTCCAGAAGATAGAAGGGTGAGGGAGCTGGGAGCTTGAGAGGGAAGATTTTCACAGGTCCCCCCAGGGCAGGCACCAAGTCTTTCAGGAATCTGCTAATGGTCACAGCAACTACCATCAGGGATATGATTGCCAAACCTATGAAACACGTATTCCAGAGAGCTTCTGAAAATTGCATGGGGTGAAGCCATTGGATTTTTGCCACCAACTTTAATCTAGAGCTTGGTCAGACTCTGCTAAACACAGCGAGCCAGGAGCAGTGCTAGAGGAGGCACCGGTGTCTGCAGCCACCCTTGAAGGTTTCAAAGGAGACAACCAGTTAGGCATCCAGGCTCTTCTGAAACCAGTGCAAGCTTCCAGCTGATGGAAAGCAATCATGTTTTTTAAAAAAATTAAAAAAAGTCTAGATTTTGTGCACTGCTGTTCCCTCTGGCACTGATCAATCATTTTGATTCCTAACTCACTGCCTGCTACATCCTCTTGAGCAACAACTCAGGTTTTCATTAGTGCCAAGGACAGACACTGAAGCTTTGGGACTGCTTCCTAAACTCTTCAGCAGACCAGAGGGAAATTCCTATTTTTCCCCTCTTGCTCATTGAGAAAGCAGGCTGGGGTGGGGCTGGAAAGACTTATAAAGCCCTGGGCACCCAAGGATAGAAATTCCACTTTGATGCTGCCTCCCCTGCTGCCCCCAGCCTTGCAGGGGGCTCTGCTGGCATCTCGCACCAGCTGGCCAAGCACTCACTGCCTGGATCATGCCAACATGGCTGCCTGTGGCCACAGAGAGAGCTTTTATAACAGCAGTGTCAAGTGGCTGAATGAAAAAGTACCAGAAAAGAGGGCTGGAAGGAGAATGCCTGAAGATACCAGTGAAGGGGACATCACCAGGCATTTAGAAGAATGACAAAGGCAGTTTTCGCAAATGGAGAGGGGAAATAAAGGAGAAATGAGACTGAAGATTGAAAACAATTTCCTAGTGTTTGGCATGCTCTAAAATTAGTGCTGTAATGGATCTCATCAGCCAGCATTTATTTTCCATTCTAAAGACAAGAATTCAAATAAGCAAACTGCAGGAAGAGAAGTGCTTGCTTAGCTGAACAGCCAACGTCTAACACAGGCAGCAACACAAACCAGCTATTCCATTCCTGCTGCCTCTTGCTTGGGATTTCTGTAAATGACAACTCAAGTTGGAGACCCGTTTTGCTTGACCACATGACAACCCCACCAGACAGAGCCTCCAGAGCAGGGAGGGCCAGGCTGCCCATGGCATACTTGCTCCAGAGGTTTGCTACATTCGTACAACTGCACAGGACAATTGAGGGAGTCCCAAAAGCAGCAGATTACACACCACATTTTGGGAAACCCCTGCTCTTAGTCATCCTGATGGGTCTCACTTGTGCTGTCCCCAAGGAACAAGCCCTGCTCACCTGGCTCATGCCTGGGCAGGAAGGCCCTGATGGTTCCGCTATCATGCTGTAACTGCACAGAGCCAGCTCTCACCTGGCTGGCTCAAACCCATTCTGGCCCCAAAACCCCGCACATGGGTCACCAGACTGCAAGAGGATGTGCCGGTAAACATCAGCATCCCACTTGCTGCTGTGCTGATCTGCACACCTTGAAGACCTGGCCCACAAAGTTCTGGCACAAACAAGGGCTATGTGGTTTTTAATGGAAAAAGCAAGCAGCAAATCACTACAAGCTTTATCTTGCAACTTTCATAGTTACACTCCCTCTCTTTCAAACCAGGCAAAGGTACCCAACACACCACAAGGCTGCAGAACACCAGGGACACTCAGCACTGCCTGGGTAGCTCTGTAAAGGCCACCAAGCTCAGCTAGGAGCAGTAACGGGAGCACTGTATGATACACCCATTGCTCTTTCAAAGTTTCAGAATAAATCCCTGATGGCAGAGGAGAACTGGCAGCGTCACTCAGCTATGAGGTGTCAGAGATATTTCAGGCATCCAGATATTCCCATGCAGAAACCCAGAAAAAGTCACCTCCTCACTCCCCCAGCTGCCTCTCTTTGCATTATTGCTAACATGGATGTGACTCACTAGAGTTGGGTTTATATTAAACTTCTGAAACAGATTGTTTGGCTGTTATGTAAATCCAGTAAATGTTAAAATACTAGAATAAATCAGTCAAGCAGTTACCGTAGCCAGCTCTCCAGAGACATAAGAGAATTTTTTTTTTTTTCAAAAGGGAGAGGTGGCAAGAGATGAAGAAAAATAAATAAATCACAGCAGCCTTTCAGCAGAGGGAGAGCTGTGCTGGTGGCTGCACTACCCCCATCAGTGCCCTGCCCAGCTACATACAGGCAAATCACCCGATTGCTGCTCTGCACAAGTGAGGTTATGCTGCATCACCTGCACAAAACACAAGCTCTGTGTCAGCAGGACTGCATCCTTACCCTGCCACATGAAACAGCAATACAACCTCAGGGAAGGTCAGTATAATAGTACTGATGCTGAGGTTAGGACTTTAGCCATACTACACTTTAAAATAAAATAAACCCCAAACCGGGCATGAGGGTGCTACTTCCTATCCTGCTACTGGAAGGGAGGTTTTGCTTTAGGAGCTGCCCCTCTCCCATGGAGCAGAGGGCATCTGCCACCCAGAGAAGAGTCTCCTGCTCACGGTGACATCAGCAATTAGGCACAGGAACAGATTTTAAAGTTTGCAAACACAAGTGTTTTTACCAGAAACCTGACTCCACAATTTTAAACAGTCTACAGGCCAAAGAATTAGTCAGAAAAATTATCTGGCAAATAATCTGCAACAATAAGCAAAACCAGAGCATATCACCATCTGCTCACAGATACCTCCTAAGACAGAAATAAGGAGCCTTCAAATTACAGTGTTCACTTTGTATCTCATTGTTGATAATCACACCATCGTACTCAAAATTCTCCTATACCTATGTTAGCAATAAAAAAGGAAGCAGGTAGAAATTAGGACCCCAGATCTTAGTTGTAACATAAAGCATGTTAGTTTAGCTGCCACTTGAATGGGCTGCATGGCTCAACCCAGGCACCTGTTTAGCTTTGGATGCTGCCCCAAGTGCCACATTCCCCATCACACTAAAGAGCAGCTGGAGCCTCTGGGTACGAGAGCCCTTCCAGGATTAGCACACCATTGGGCACATCTGGACAGGGGACAGTGACCCACCCCGGCCTGTGCACTGGCAGAGCACAAGCTCCATTTCTAACTGCCCCAGAGATGAGATTGTGGAGCAACATAGTCACAGCATTGAAACGAAGCGGAAGAGATCTCTGAGCTCTGTTTAATTAAATATAGTCTGGGAAAGTCTCCGCTTTTGTTAAACACTGCATCAAAAGAACAGAGCTGAGTAATCCACCAATGGGGAAAAACATGTTCTTTAGCTACAAGGTGTTATTATTATAGGCTTAATATCAAAATGGCTTGTTCAGCTTATAATATTAGAGACTGGAGCAAATGCTCCCAGCCTTGGCAAGGCTCAGAGATACTACAGATCTACATTACACACCTACATAGGCACTCAAGGTTCATATGGAGAGGAGTCTCCTGTCTGGAGAGGCAAGGCATTGATTTGCACCAGGTTTCCATGGCACAGCAAAACTAGTTAGATTATAGAAGAGCACACATGTTGTAATGGGCACCAAAAGGGATGGGAGCCAGCACTGCAGCATTGACTGGGGCCAGCAGCATTACAGATGGGTGGCTGCAGGAACTCCAGGCACAGGCCATCAGGAAAATGCTCCGTAGGTGTCCTGAATACTGAGGGCACCTTGACCAGCACCATATGTTCAACGCTGAACTTACATGCTGCTTAACCTTGGGCTACTTCTTCCTCGCTTTCCCCTTCTGCAAAACAGAGGTGATCACATATAAACACTTAGGTAAAAGGCTTTGGGGTAGTGGGTTAAGCAGTATTACCGCTACTGAGTCTGCCCTTGGGGGAATCCAACCTGCAACAAGCAGCACTGCTGGGGTTGCCAAAGCATTGCTGCCACCAGTGCCTGATCGCCTCTCCGCAGGTGTGGCCAGCCCCAGGCTGACTCCCATCTCAAACACCCAAGCCATTGGAAATAATAACTGTAACAATCTGAGACTTGTGAGAAACCATCACATTTAAGGCTCTTTTTGAGCATTTAGTGAAGAAGAATCTCTCACTTCTCAAGTTGAAAAACAAACCCTCTGTCTTTTATTTGCTAATTAAATGCGTTCATTGTATTCAGATCTCATTTTTTGTGCATAATGTTTTGCCCATCTGTTTGATTAAAAAAGAACCCAACCACCCAGCTTCATTAAGCTAATTAGACGCATTCAGCCATTGGTTAATATTCTGAAGTACTTTACAATTATTCTCCCCAGTTATTAAATTTCCTCTGAGGATTTTATTTTCTGTGCTATACTCTTTATCAGCCAGCACCCAAGTCAAACTGCATTTGCCCACTCCTTACCCACGTGCAAACAACCCACCGACTCCTTCAGTGCTTTGAGCCTGGATCTGACACTGTTCAGTTCATCCTGACCTCAAAACGCAGCTTCTTCCTCCCTCTGTGAAACAGGGATTCAACACTGCCAGCCAAGGGACTGCTGGAGGATGATGAAGTGTTAAAAAAGAGCAACACAAATTCTGTTTCCTGGGAACCTGTGTCCAGCTAAAGACTGTAGGATTATTTATCTTCCAGGGAGTTCTCTGTCCCATATTTACTCCCCATATGAACTTTTAAAGGGAAAAATGGTCTCAGAAAGGCTCAGGACCACAGTCCAAGATGAACCATCCTAGAAGATGAAAACTAACACCAACTGAACTGGTATAGCAACAGCATGGCCGCGTGGCATCACGCATGTTAGCCTTGCTGGCAGTCCTGTGCAGGCCTCTAAGGTGTGTTCTTATGGTTCAGGTTTCTGTACTAAGTTGTGGTCAGGCCAGCTACCTGCATCCTGGACCTCCAACATGCCAGTCTCCCCAAGCTCCCATGCAGCAGCTCTATGAGAAGACTTGGTCTCCACATATCCCAGCATTGCTGCCCCACTGCTCCTCCAAAATGACCCAAGCTTTGACGAGTGCTGTCCCCCAAGCAGCTCAGCCCCAAAGCAGAGCAGTCCCTGCTCAGCCTCAGAAATGGTTGCACAACAAGGATCCTTCAGGACAAAGCGTTGTGTGCAGGCAAACATAAAGAATGGCACTAGAAGGATGGCAGGAAAGAGACTGCAGATGAGAGAAGCAGCATTATGTCACCTTGTCTTGGGAAGAGCAAAACAAATGACTGGAGCTCCTTACCTTTCCCTCACCATAACATCTTCCCCCTCTACCCAGCCATCCATTTCCGTGAAAACTTGTAACAATACGTCTTTGAAGCCTTAACCCCTGCAAGACACTTGAGTCCAGGAGGACAAAGGCTCCAGAAGCTGATGAGTGGCAGGGTGGGAGACAGGACTGAGACACAAACAGCAGATGTCTGGCTTGTCTTTTACATAGGTTTCAGAAGGAAACCAGGTTAAAAAAAGAAAAAAATTGAATACACTTTTTTTTTTTAAACCAAGCTTTGATTTACATGGTTCTAGTCCCATCTCCCGGCCCCAGCTGACACAAAGACTTCCCATCTTGAGAGGGAGCTGCAAGAGATAATGATGAAACTCTGCACTCGCATGTATTATGACTGTTCTTCCTTTCTGAACCAGCACTAAGTTTGAGATGTAGGTCAAGAGCTTCTAGAAAACAAGTCAGCACATCGTTTATAGGAAAAGTCATACCGAGTCAGGCCAGGTATCCACCTTACCCTGATTTCTGTCTCCAACAGGGTCCAGCAGCAGATGCTCAGAGAGGTGCTGGTACAGAAATTAAGAACTTAAAAATAGTAATGATAATCAGGAAAAGTTTAGAGTTTGTCCTCCTGACAGTGCCTCCCAGCTTCAAGCAGTCACTCAAAGAGCATCTCTAGATTTACCTACCACCATTTTGAAGCTGTTTATTTTTTCAGCCTCCACAACACTGTAGGTAATTGATATTTGCAAACTGATAAGCACTGCACAGAAAGCACTACTTGTGCCATACCTGCCAGCCACACAGGGAAGTTCAGGTACCCCCAACACACATCACATATGGTATTAGAGAGGATAAAGGACCTCTACACACATTCAGTGCCCCACGGTAGACGCCGACGCAGGGCCAGCAGAAAGCCAACGCAAACACTCAGTACAGTGTTACAGACCTAGAAGGAAGGGCAAGGGAAGAAACTGTCCTCTTCTGTTTGCTTCTGTAATCCCCACCCAACTTCTATTATTTGGATGTAGAGAAAACAGCCAATAGTCATTCTCTTGGTATAAAAGGTGGTTACACTTGCAGGAAATTATTTGGTGGTAATTTAACTGAAGGAGGAAGAAATTTAGAGGTTGACACAGCTGTGATTTGACATGGGCTGACCGGAGGCCTGAGGAGAACCTTAACGATATTTCCTTCAGGCCAGCCTGTTCTCCTTGGTTCACACTGTAATTAACTTTCCCTTTTTGACATCCAGGCAGAGAGCCTAGACCAGCACTTGAAAATTTGGCCAGGTTATTATAACTTTCAATAGCCTGGCAACAGCACCAATTAATAGAGAGCTCACTGCCCCACTGTGCTTAATGCTGTAACACACTGGAAGGCAAGCTTTGGCTCAAGGAGTTTATAATCAAACCAGGCATTAAAAAGAGAGCTTAAGAAATTATCCCCCAAAGGCCAGTGCATTTAAGTGGGTGCTGAACTCCCTTGAAAGTCTAGCCCCAACTGGCACCTGCACAAACAAGCCTATTATGTCCATTTAGGGTGCAGCAGCAAGGAAAACCCTACCAATTGACCCAGGGCTATTGTTTGAGGTGTGATTTTTCAAAACACTCATACAATATAACAGCATTTGTGACATACTGAGCACTCAGTAGATGAATCCCACTCCCAGATTAAAAAAAAAACAACCCAACAACAAAACAACATTTTGATCCTTCCTTAATGTTTCATTTGTCTTCCAGGTTTGGAGCCGTCCAAGTTCAAGGCTTCAACTGTTTCTCTGGGATCCCAAGGTATTTCTGTATGCCATTTATAAATGATAAGGTGAAAGTCACCCAGTTACAGGCCTCCAGCAGATCTTGAAGGCACCCAAATACCATACTCTGGCTGTACACAGAGCTCTTTATTGGACCCTGTGAAACTTGCCCAGGGAACATGACACAGATAGCTCTGAAAAGCTGCAGGCAGGGTGGGATGATGAGCTCCCCACTGCCTCTTTGTAGGTCCACAGCTTTCATGAAATCTTATTCCAGCTAGACTGAACAGCCACAGCTCTGCAGCCCTCCACAGAGGGGAGGGATGTAGTATCAGGCCTTCCCGACAAGCTCAGCCTCCTCAAGCACATGGCCTTCCCCTGGGGAGGCAGTCAAAACG
The DNA here is from genome assembly GCA_017639485.1 of Pluvialis apricaria. Lineage (NCBI taxonomy): Eukaryota > Metazoa > Chordata > Aves > Charadriiformes > Charadriidae > Pluvialis > Pluvialis apricaria. Next base: position 9,085,143 of record CM030024.1, read on the forward strand.
AAAGGGAGAGCACTGAGGGCTGGGTTTGAGGTCCTGGGAAACACAAAACAAGCTGCTGTTCTGCATCTTTCCTTCCCCATCACCAGCAGTATTTCTTTATCTTAGCCTTAAGGAGAAACTAAAGTTGCCAAGGACTCATTCAGGCTGTTCTTAAAGTGCCACCAAGAAGTAAGTGAGCTCTGCTGCATATCCCACAGTCTGTGCAGGAATCAAGGGACAAACAGGGCTGGAAAACTAATGCCCACATTAGTCAAACTCGAGAGCAGTGTTGGCTTTCAACCAGGAGTTGCACCAGATGTGGTTTTTGCCCTGCATCTTCAGCTTTGGCTGCTTTACACACTGCTTTCCTTGCTCAGGTCCACAACAAGGACCATGATCTTGTCCCTCTGCTCAAAGGGCCGCAGGTTCCAACAGGAAACCCCAAAGGTTGCAGATTTCCAAAGGGACAAATCCAGTGCTTCACTTTCCTGAATTCCCTTTATTTGGGCTGAATCCACCTCCTGCCACCAACTCCAACCACCTTCCCAGCATACCAATTCAGGGAAACTGGTCAGTACCCATGGGGGTGGGAAGCACCATCCCACTCACCCATTTGGAAGGAAAGCATCACAGGGAAAGCCATCCCCAATAGTGCAAACAAGGTGGTGGTTGGCCCCATCTCCCTACTGCCTGATGAACAGTGTGACCCAGGCAATCTGTGCCAAAGCTGGTAACAGTAATAGCAGCCCCATAGCATTATATGAGCTATGGATTTACATCTTTCAGTGAAGCCACCAACCCCTCCCACACACAAAAATCCCTTCAGTGGTTTCTCCTTGGAATTGGCTAATGCACCAGTCAACCCAGAGGACAGGAAAAAGATGCTACTGCCTGGGAGAGACGCCGCACCACACAAATGCACTGCAGAAGGGACATCTACCCTTCAATCTGCTCCCCTCACTCCCAAGCTTCCTTTTTGTTTCCCTTAAGATGATGTCCGCAGCTAAATGAACACATTACAGCAGAAATTTTATTCTTAATTTGCCCCTTGGGTGTTTTGCTGACCCTACTGAGAGCTATATTTAAACGTGCAATTTCCTGGCTAGGCTCATTTGCAGTCCCTTCCCCCCTGGCTGCCTGTGCAAGTCTGGCCCAGAATCCAATTAGCTGCTACCACCCTTTAAATCAAAGGAATTAAAAAACTCAAACAAGAAAAATAAAATTAAGGATTTTAATTACATCATTCTTATTATATATGTCTAAATACTTACAATTCCCATGCTCTCTGGGAGGTGGGCTTGAAAGGCTAGAAGAGTGACAAGTTTCCAAGCAGATAAAATTGTAGCCAGAACAAACAGTTTAACAGGACAGAGATCCTGCCCACCCAAATCAGAGTGTGTTTTGTTTAATACGCTGCAGAGCCGGATGCAGGACCTCCCTGGCACCAGGGGAAGGAACAGCTGCTCCCCAGCATTTGTGAGAGGTGTGGCAAGCCCAACCAACAGCTTCCAGCTTCATACGTGAAGGAGCAACTGCAGCCCATCTGGTTTTAATGTGAGGAACCTCTTTTCATCAAGATCACCTCTCCCCCCATGTTATGGTTGCAGTTTTCAGGAGTCTAAAGGGAAGAGTCCCAAAGTCCACAGACACTTTGGGCATCCCTTCTACTAGGATCACAGCTTGTGGCAGTTCCTGTACGGGGAATGGGACAAAGAACAGCAAGACTGTGCTTTACATTTGGTCAGAGACAGCCATCGCCCACAAACAAGCCCAGAAAGCACTTAGCTCTGTTTCTGGATAAGCGACCCAGAAATTAGAGGTCTGGTTTGCTTCTGGGATTTGGTGGTGTCACACTTACTCGTTGACCAGTTTCAGCTGGCCACAGTGACAGCCACTACATTCCCAACAGCCGCAGATTTGCACAGGAACAAGGCAAGGAGGATATGGATTCCAAGGCCCTATAGCCCAGGTCTTCACCATGACAGAGGGTTGTTTCCCTGTCATGTCATTTAAGGCTCCAGCTTTTGCAGGTCAGGTTCCCAATTGAGTGTTGCTGTGGCTGTTCAGACTTAACAGTGACCTCAGAGCATCTTCAGAGTCCCTTTTGGGTAGGCTTCTCCACATCCTCTCCTGCTCAGCAGCCTGTCCTCCAGCTCTTGGCTTCCTGCCTGCCTCCAGGACCCACTCAGCTGATCCCCACAAAGCCTTTGGCTCTGGTGCACCTCCACAGGACTGTCCAGCCAGAGGATGGGGCTGTGCAGGGTAGGCGGAGCCAGGCCCTGTGAGGTTGGAGGCCATCAGCAGAGCAAATGTGCTATTTGCCTCAGAGCTGGCTGACTGCGAGCACCTCAGCCTGGACACTGGACTTCCCACTGTCAGCACTGCTCAGCTTGAGAGATACCAGGGCTGGAGAAGGGTTCAGAGGACATCAAGGACTTTGGAATAGCCAAATTGCTGCTGAAAATGGTGCTTCTCAATGTCAGCAAGTAAGTTGTGGCTGGGATGACTTTGCTATGTGATATTAACTGTCCAGGTACAAGCAAGCTGCCTTCAGCTGCTGGCAGGAGCTCAGTCCATCCTGAACAGTGCAGTCACCTGCTCCTGAAAAAACGCAGGGGCATCACTCAGGTCTCCTGCCCCTCAAGAACCAGACCTGCTGCCAAATCAGGGGACTGCAGAAATCCCACAGATGAACCAAAAAACTCTTTTATGAGAGAGTGTTAGACAGCTCAGCCTCCTGGGGAGTGGAGCAGCAAAAAGGCTTAATATGAGTCACAGGCTTCTTGCCAAGGAAGTAAAACAAGAACTGCAGAGGCACTGAGTGATCCACAGGTCATGACAGTGGAACAGACAGCTTCAAGGAGGCTCAAATCAGTACAGTTGCATGGTGGGACTAGGATACTCTACAGGAGGGAGCATTGCCAAAATAGATGTATTAAAACACAATGATGAAATAGTTTTCTTCATTGACTCCCCAATCCCACACCCTTCTTTTAATGAGGAACAGATACACATAGACAGAGTTGTCAGACACTTTTGCAGAAAGCCATCAGCCAGGAAGAGCAAATTCCCCAGGAGATTAACAACTCTGAGCCATCTTCCTCTTCTTTTGCATGCAGCTACACTGACAACTTGCAAAGACACTCCGCAATGCTCCTTAACGTGCTGGAAACCAGTTGATGGTGAAGTGTCAGCACATTTCTAGGTTAATAAAAGCTGGGGCATGGGAAGAGAGAGGGAAGGAAGGAGACTGATTGTCTTAGACAAGGAGGATGGGATGGATTTCACAGCAGGAGAATGTTTCAGGCCAAGGAAATATTTATTTATACTTAGAGAACATGGACTATTAAAGACTCTGGAAGGTTTCCTTTCCTCCACAAGATCTTAGTGGAATGAGACTTCAAGTACTTCGCAGTAACCACAACACACCCTCAACGAGCCCAGGTGTTTTTATCTAGCTCACAGCAAAATCTCAAGAATATCTTGGCATTGCAGCCATGCCATTAGCAGGAGGCTGGTGCACCCACTGCGAGCAGCAAGCAAGGGCAAGCAGCCTCAGCCCTGTGAGCAGCAAGGGCCAGGGAACTCTCTGGGAATGAGGGCAGAGGGTCTTCTCCAGGGAGCTGGGCAGGCACTGAACCAAAGCAGCCCAGCAAGACTACTCTGGAGGCAAATCAGACACACCACTTTAGCTAACAAACAGCCCTTCTGCCTTGCATCCCCAGAGCATCTGCAGTTCTTCGACTCAGATCTGGAGGCTTATTTTCCATTGCTGTGGCATTTCAGACACAGTTATCACCTGTGCCAGATACTATACAGAGGAAACCCTGGTCCCTGCTGTGAAATTTATGCTCGTAACACAAGAAACAATGAGGCAAGCAGACAGATGTTTGGAAGAACATGGGGAAAGGCATACTGGTTTTGCTCATTCATTCAGTGGCTGGGAAGATGTGCCACAGAAGAACTGATTCCCCACAGGTGGGGCATAATCTTATCTTGCCTTTTTGCATATGTGATAATCAATCTGGACAGCAGGCAGATACCGTGGCATTTGGATGAAGCATAGTCACTTTTTGGTTCCTTGGAAACAGCAAACTCTGAAAATTAACAAAAATGCCAATTCCATTCTGCAGTCTGACTTAAATCAATCTATCTGGCATTAAGGAATGGACTGCCAGCAATTGCTATGAATAAACCATACCTTTTTACTATTGCTTCAAGGGAAATTACAAGCACTGCTCACATCAATATTGTATGAGAAAGGAAAAAGCAGAAGCCTGATCAGAGTATGGAAACATGCTGGAAGAGATGCCCGATCTCTAACACATAAGTGCACGGTAGTAACACGGCCTCATTTTCCAGCTGAGAGCACTAAAGTTCATGACCACTACTACATGACAGAGGCAGCCAAAGCCTACATCGCACCCTTGAATGGACTGGACTGACTTGACAGCACTGCAGAGGAAGCTACAAGCCCTCTCAAGTTCGCATAAACCCCTTCCTTCTGCCTCTTTCCTCAGATGTTCACACTTCCCCAGCCTTTCCTCTGCCAGTACTGTGCACATTAGGTAGGCTGATCCAGAGGACCTTGTTCTCACCATTCCAACGAATGGCACCCTGCACACACAGTAACCCTGTACCCCAGCCCTGAGGCAGAGGCACACATTTCTGTTCCCTCTGCACTCAACAAGGGTTGGCCTGACAAGCTGCACTCAGACATCTTCCACTTCTCCAGCCCCGTCTCTCAGCCTGGGGATGAGGTACTGACACAGGCAAGGCAAGAAAAATCTCATCTCAGGTCTGTTTTACACTCTGCCTCAGAGCTGGGAGCCTCAAATACCATTAACCTTTGTCAGTCAAGCTACCTGACAGCTATAGAAGACTCCATCCGGACTTCAGCATCGAAGCATCTCATCAGTAAGAGGTCAGTGGATGAACTTTGTGTCCTCATACTGCCACTTGAGGCAGGTACACCATTAGCACAAGCAGACACAAACCCTTGGTTCCAGCACAAATAATATTGCAGAACAGTGCTACCCAGACAGCATTACCAGAAGCAGGTGTTAAGAAGTGCCAAAATTAAGACTTGACTTGTCTAGGTGGTTGGTTTATGCATGTGGACTGTAATACTTTTTGTGTCACAGGAACACTGCACCAGGTCCTGCTGCCTTTCAAGTATTTCAATTTCTTTGGCACAGGGCTACTGCCTTCTGTATCACCAGTGTCCAAACCCAGTTCTCTCTCCTTCCCTCTCAGTTTTTCCACACTGATCTGTAACCATTCATAAAAGACAGGGAGGGAAGCTCTGAAGAAGCAGAAAACACTTCTCCAAGGCAGCACTCAGCTCCCTTGAGGGGCAAATCCATCCTTTTTCTTTCATGTTACCATCAATCACTTTTTACATGCTGCAGCAAGGAAGCCTCCTTCCCCAATGGAGTTGTGATTCATCCTCAGATCACATCCATCCCAGGCTCCTAATAAGGAGGCAGCTCACACATCTTCTGGCTTCTTGTCCACAAACAGGCAAGGCCTCACAGGTTGAGGTTGTATGAGGGGAAGGGAGGGTCTGGTAGCAGACACCCAGCATGAAGTAACAGCTGCAGATGCTCTTCAGGCAGGGGTCCCTCTGAGCATCCCAGTCTCTCTCTGAGAGCCCACATCAGAGCAGCAGATCAGACTAAGACCACCAGCTGCATCTAGCACATGAGCAGATCCGGAGGCAGGAGAAAAGCTCCAGTGATGCCTGCATGTTGCCAGTACCGTGGTGAGGAAGCACAAAGGCAGGAGCTAGTTGAGAGTACTTTGACAGAGCTGGATGCAGCAGCGGAACAGCATGGGAGCTGGTAATTAGAGCCAGCCTCAGGTAGGTATGCCTGCACACAGTATTCTGCAAAGCTGTGCTGGCACTTTTTTTTTCCTGCTGCTGCCCGATTCCTTCAGCTTCTTGTACTGTCGATGTGACAGCCTGCAACTGTGGGCTTCATGAGGATGTGCCCATACTACTTGTGTATAAAAAATATCCTATCCTCACCAGCTCTTTTGTGGTTATACAACTCACTTCTATTCTGTAGAATAGAAACCTGAGCTACTGCCTAGAGTGGGAGGGGGGGAAGAAGAGACAGACACCCATGCTAAAGTCTCTCATGACTACAAGGCATCAACAGCAAGATAGTGTTTGAGTTAGTATGTACACTATGCAAAAGCAGGGCAAAATCAAGACAAATTACAGGGTGGCTGGTCCAAGCTTTGCTGCATTCACGAGACTGCAAGATAAAAGTTGTGAATAATCTCTGCAACACAGGGACAGCTGAGAAACACAAGCCACCAGAAGGAGGACAGCAGCATCTGACTGCAGAGCACTGCTCCAATGCAGTACCAAACTGCCAAATGTAGGCACTAAAGTCCAGGTCACTAGAGTATGACGATATAACACCTCTTGGTACGACTGATTCACACCTTCAGCACAGTCAAAAATCCAACACTAACACATCCTCTGAAGGTGTTATTCATCCTGGGCTTCCACAGCACTTCTTTATTTCTCCCTTTCCCACCCCAGCTGAGCCCCTCATGTCTGCCCATAGTTTAACACCCATACTAAGCACTCAATGTTTAGACCTATCTGTGAATTGGACCTCCAGGTTACAAAGGAAATCTGTAGCAGAGGAAGCAACTTTGTGTTAATTTAACATCCTACATAGCAGATCATCCTTCTCCAGTTGAAAGCCTTGTGGGTCTGTAGGACATGCTCCTACTTAGCATACTTAGAGTTCAACAACCATAGCAGAAAACCATGTAAAGTGAGAACACCAGAGGCAAGAATTTTTTCATCTAAAGTTGAAGGAAACATTATCTTCACAGCTGTGTAGAGTCATGAGTCTTGCCCTGCACAGTTTCCCCATGGGAACAGGGGCCTAACAGCCATCCAAAGTGTGTCATTAATACTTGGTCCTCACAAGGTTACACAATTACGGAGCCACTTGGCTGAGAAAAAACATCAGCATACCCCAGAAACATTCATGGGATATTGCATAGGAACTGCAGGTTTCAAGGAGCTGCTCTCTTCCTCCCACCTTGGCACACAGCTGTGTGCTCCTGATGGCTTAATACAGACCCCTATGCCTCATCTCTGCTCTGCAGCAAGGACTCCCATCAAAACCCCAGGCTCTGCTGCCACCTGAAAAGAATGGGACATGGTTCTCCTCACTTATACTGGTGTGAGCAAGTGGAAACTACTGGAGACAGGGATTGCAGAAGGTAGCAAAAAGTGAGGCAGTGAGCTTGGCTCTACTGACCTCAGGAGAGCAGTTGCCACTCAGCATCAGTATCAGCAGAAAGGAAGGCTGGGCTCCCATGGCTTTCCTGCTTCTCTAAGACATACACATGGCTGCTCTGCTGAGAGTACAGCACGGGAACAGGAGAAAGGATGCCTGCATCTCAGAAAGACACATATTCAAGTGCTGCCCCAGCAGACAGTGGCACATCACAGCCTCACTGCTTACAGTCACACCAGAATAATTACAGCAGTCACTGTTAACTAGTTAACAACTCCACCATAAACTCTCTGAACAATACTGAAGAATTAATCACAACATTTCATAGCCTTCCCTGAACACAGCCACCAATCTGTAGAAGCACTGAAACCACCCTAGAGACAAACAGGCTAAATTAATCCCACATGGCTTCTGGCAAAAAGAACTACAACTATTTCAGAGGTACTTACCTTAAAATAATGCCTGCCCAGGGCAGCAACCCAAAAGAAACAAGTCCTCAGTAAACCACACCTTTATCCACAAGGCATGACTCAGCTCATGTGCTGGATGCCACCAAGAAATAAAATACAAGGGTTCATTCTCAGCCAGGTTCACTCCCTAAACCAGCAGGTTTCTGGGATAAGAAGCTCCCAGCTGCCATGCAACAGCCTTCCCTTTCAGCTGCAAGCCTCAGCCCACTGGGAAGCTGCATCCTCAAAAGGTTTTGACCTTTCAGAACTTCCCCATCCAGGGACACCAGCACATGAAAGCAATAAAAAAATTCTCCGATGTCATGTACTTGACATTTATGACAAATATTTATGTTTCTCCCTCTGTTTCTTCCATATCACTTATGCCAAAAATAAAACTGAAGAGTGCAATGGAACAGGAAAATGTTTCTAAAGACTTAACCCAGTAGGAAAAGTGACCAACAAATCAAGACTGCAAATTCCTAAGCAAGTTAGAACTGCAAGTTACACAGTGCTTGACTGCAACCCATCATTAATGATGAAGTCTATAAAATGACATTGCCGCTCAGGACCTAAGCAACCCCCATTTCTTGGCAATCCTGCCATATCCTCCAAAGGAATCTGCAACATCCTGGTCTGGTGCAGATGTCCCTAACTGAGCATGTGTTTCTGTGATGAAGGACTCAATCTTTAAAGCCACCACCTACAGCTATCTGCACAAGCCCAAGAAACATCTGAGTTTCTGAAGAGCGGAAGAGATGCATGTATACTTACACCTCACCTACCACCACAAATCAGCAGCCCCCCTCCCACACATCCATGAAGTCACTGCAGCTTCTTCCCACCGTTATCTCTCAGATTAGTATCCTACTCCAATTTATCAGTTATCAGGATTGCTTCTCTTTACAAGATTTCAGACATTTTTCTCCAACCATGCTAAGCTTAACCACTGTCTTAATTAAAAGAACGTGCTTCACTATATGACATTATTTGATATCATCCATTTATTCACTGTGCTCAATGCTTTGATGCTTTACCTATCACAAACATCGCTAACTAACCTTCAGATCTGCCACAAGGACTGCATTATGTCAACAATTGTTTCTGTACACTTCAATCATTCCCACTGCTTTTACAGCCAGCTACCCATATTCATTTCTGCAACCACACATTTTCTGATGACTGGGTCACCTGCCTGCACATTGGATGCTTGCTTCTGAAAACAAGTGACATCCTGTACCAAAACCAGAAAGGACTGAAGATCAGAGGAGAAGAGGCATTTGAAACCATGAGGAGAAAGACATTAAAGGAAGAATTTTGACAAGGATTACTATATATCTAGTTTTCCCCTGTTCCTACCTTTTAAGGCCAGTAACATTTTATCTCATACCAACTTTATACTCAGCTTTTACGCTGGCAGCTCAGGCCTCACTTTTTGCCAGAAGCCAAAGGGGTAACTTGCCTCCTCACCTGCCCTCAGCAAAGGAACAGGCTCAATGTCCCACCATCATCAACTGCCAAGATTCAGCAGCAGTGGCAGGGATGAGTAGCAGCAAGCATCAACTAGAGGCCATGCAGGAAGAAGTCTCCCCCCCAGCCCAAGTTAGAGGGCAGTCAAAACCCACCCAGAAGCAATGTTTGCCCACCCTCCGTCACACTCAGGTATCAGGAGAGCTCCTGCTACAGCCTGATGCTGCCCAAAGCTGGGCTCTGCTGCTCACCTCACACAAACCATTTTCCCCTCCCACCTTTTACCTACTTACACTGCCTAATGCTGTGTGCTCAGCATCACACTTGGCTTCAGGGCTCTGCGTGGATCTCCTACATAAGCAGAGCCTGCCTCCTCCTACACCCAGTGTTTGTCAGTGCTTTGAGCTGCTGAACAGGCTCATCGACACTCCACCTGCACTTTAGGGCAGTAATGGGTATGCTCACTCCAGGCATCTTCCCAAGGCAGAGTAATTGTACATATTGATTTCAGATGTTATCAAACAAACTGCCTTCCACAACACCAGCACAGACAAAATCCTCACACCGAGTTCCCCACCAACACACATCCTTTCCCCTCCACTAGCTCGCTATCCCTGATTCGCATCAGATCTATGCTCTCTGCCCCTCAGCCTGGCAGATAGGTCCTTCCTCTGGAGACCCAAACCACCGTGCTAATAGTCTGCAGAAGCCATCCAGCACACCCAGCCTTTTCCTGAAGCTTCTTAGAAAAGAGGTTTCTCCTTCCCCCACTCCAGGGTAGCAATGACCCTATAAACTCTTGCCTAAGGTCAGTCCTGACACTTCCCAGAAGACTTGGCTTTCAGACAGGACTGTTCTTTCCACAGCTCAAGAGAGGCTGGCACGAACGACTGGGTTAATACAGCCTTCATTAACTTCAGGGAACAAACACCAGCAAGAAGAGATGCTGTACTCTGGCAAGTAGTCCCTTGGATCAAGTACAGAGTGACACGTTCAGCATACTGCCACCTCTTCAAACCCTGCCAAGGTCTAAACCACATAAGCTCTTGTGGTGACCGCTACCTAAACAGTGCTTCTTCCTCCAACAAACAGAACACTGCTGCACTGTCCTTCCAAATATCTCCTCTGCTGCAGGCTGATGAGATTCCCACTGTAGACATCCCACAAAAGCCCATAAGGGAAGAGAAATACCACAACCCTTTCCCAGCAAAAGAAAGCTGGGTCTTGAAAGTCTGGTTAGTGCAAGGACAATTAATTGTCTCAGGCAGAGACATTAAGAGCTTAATGAACACCCTAATTAGGGAGCACAGGGCATCTGTGCCATCTCTGAAACCCATGGCAGAAGTAAAGCATCAACAAGCTGTGTGAAGCAATGGGGGCATCTCACCACTCTCTGGGGCAATGCTGCGACAGATGAGGTCCCCTTGCAGCTCGGGTGGGATGAGCAGCTCTGCCCACCCTCTCTGAGCCGGGAGCTCTCCTGGGAGCTTATCTACCCACACATATCCCACTTCAAGCACGCCAGCTCCAACCCACAAGACATATCCCAGTAACAAGGAAAAGAAATCGCTGGGGACAGTTCCAGATTGAAGGCACTTCATGCCAGTGAACACAGCTTGGCTCAGAAAAGAAACCGACCAGGACCCAGTGGCCCAGCACCTACCGTGACTTTTTAAAGCCCAGCCTTCATACCATATCAAACAATAACATGCCTGAACTCCTCGCTGGAATGATAAGAGGCTGGTGCTTATGCTCCTGGTTGCTAAGATCTGGCCTTCTCCAGGCAAAAGCCAAGGGAGCAAGCTCGGGAAAGCCATTTATTGCTATGCCTGGAGATTAATCCTATTCATACCATGCACCCCAGCCCAAGCATGGGGTGCAGCACAGCAAGCTACGCCATGCACAGGGACGTGTTGGAGCGTGGCCCCAGCACGCTGGCTTTGGTTTTTCTCTTCAAGCAACTGAGATAACGGCTCTCCGTTTGCCTTATCCAGTTTCAAAAGCAACACTTCAAAGCCATCCCATGTCAAACACCAGAACAAATTGAAGCTGCCAGAGATGCCTCACAGGGAGGAAATTAACACATTATGGGAAGTAGCACTGTAAGCTTAACTTGGGTATCACAGACTACTGTAAATAGAAAAGCAACAGTTTCTGATTAAACAAAACCTTTTCCCATTAAGTTACAACAGAACAGTAATTTGTTACAACTACAACAGAATGGTAATTTTAGCTTCATTAGAGCAGCTGAAGAAAGTGATATCCCTGCAGGATCAGCAGTTTTCCTTGTCCACAGCACACAGGCCTTTGAGAGTTGCAGTTTATTCTCCTTCAGAGCCAAGGTAAGCAGGCAGAGGAAGATAAACCCCTTTTCACGCCAGCCTGGCTGCAAGGTGTGTGCTCTGAGACACTGCCAGGGCAGGACAGCTCAGCCCAAAGCACTGACCCCGGAGAAAATCCAAACTCTGAGGAGCTCAGGCTGATCCCCAAGGGCAGCAAGGAGGATTAGGAAGCAGTAACAAACATGCACGGAGCTCACCGCACTTCTTACCTTCTCCTCTGCCTCCTCTCTCCTTCCAGAAATGGGCGAGAGATGACTGGTGTGATTTTTTTTTTTTTTCCTCCTCCCCATTTATTTTTGGGCTTGGTAAAAGGAACAGCTCTGGAGCTGCGGCTGCCCAGCGCATCCCCAGCCTCACCGCCCGGGGGATGAGGCAGCTGCCCGAGCACGCCGGCCCGGGAGAGCCCCGGCTCGCTGCACGCCTCCGGAGCCCGGATCCCACCCGCTGGGCCCCCTCCGCAGCCAACGGGAGTCTGCCTGCGGAGTAAAACCCGAAGTAAACACCACTCCCCCCCCCCCCCCCCCCCAAACACACACACTGCGCTGCACCTGCCCCAGGCCGAGGAGGGGCCGCCGCCACCCCGGGCAGGGCTGAAGCGGGGCGACCCGGCCTAGGCGATCCCTCAGCCGGGGCACGCGGTCCCTCACACCGCGCCGCGCGTCCCCCCCCCCCCGCCCTCTCCGCCGCCTCTCTCCCGCTGAGGCGAGGGCGCGCGCCGCCCGCCGCCACCTCGCGCTCACCTGCGCGCGGCCGCCACCCGCCGCCGCCCGGCTCCAACGTGCCTCTGTTTGCAGCGCCCGGCCAAGCGCCCCGGCTCGCGCCCTATCAGCGCCCGCCGCCCCCGCGCCCGCCCGCCGCCGCCCGCTGCCATTGGCTGGCGGCGGCCGCGCCTCCCCGCCGCGCGCGCGGCGGCCGCCCCGTGGCCGTGAGGGTGGAGGCGGCGCCGGGAGCCCGGCGGGGGCAGCGGGCGGCGGCGGGTGCTGAGGTAAAAAAGAAAAACCCTTTTTCGGTGGCGTGCGTTGAGGGATGTTCGTTGTTTAGCGTAAATAAGTAAGTTTTAATTAGAATAAACTACTTCGGATTACAACACGGTGTGATTTGTGCTGTTTGCCTAGCTTTACTTAGCTGGATTTGCTGAAGCAAGAGAGTTATTTCATAGAATCATAGAATCACAGAATGGTTTAGGTTGGGAGGGACCTTAAAGATCATCTCGTCCCACCCCCCCGCCCTTGGCAGGGACACCTCCCACCAGCCCAGGGTGCTCCAAGCCCCGTCCAACCCGGCCTTGAACACCTCCAGGGATGGGGCAGCCACAGCTTCTCGGGGCAACCTGGGCCAGGGGCTCACCGCCCTGACAGTCAAGAATTTCCTCCTAATATCTAATCTAGATCTTCCCTCTTCTTTTCTTAGTTATTTTCCTAGCAGCTGGTGCAGTGCTGTGCTGAGTCTTTTAGTATGGGAAAGTGTTTTGATATCACACTGCTGTTTTGGGAGTGTTTTTCCCAAGTCTGGGACCCTTTGGTTCCCCATGTTCTGCCAGTGAGTGCGGGTGCACAAGAAGCATAGCCCAGAATATACGGAAACTCCAACCCTCGGCTGAAACTGCAAATCAATGAGATAAGAGCCTGCCTGCCTGGACACAGAAAAAGAATCCAATTAGATGTTTGAAGACCCCGGACCAAAAATCACCATTGGACTAGAAGACACGTGGGCAGCATGTGAAGGCCACGTGAGGGGCGGGTGTACGGAGCACAAGGATATAATCACCCGGGGATTTCTTTGTTCAGGGTCCCTCTCTTTGGAGGAACCCAGCCCAGGCTGTTCTTGCTGCTGTAGCTTTCAATTAAATTAATTATTTTATAAAATCTGATGCCTGAGACTGTGCTGTGGGAAACCCAGGGTAGAGTCTGAAGAAGTAGGAAGTGCGCCCTAGAATAAGTGTGTGTGTGTGCAACACCATGAAAGATGTGTGAATGCTTGGGCAGCAGCTTCTCCTTTAACAGCGTGTGGCTGTGTGTGTCCAACCAGAAGCACAGCTGGGCAGGTGGCAGGCTCTTGGGTAAAAACACGGGGATTTTTGCCAATATAACCAGGCAAAGTGGTGCTGGCAGGGCAGGGAGCGGAGAGTCTGCTGGGCCTGGGGGGAGGGGTGTTCCAGGCTGAGGAATGGGGTGTGTGGGGATGGACACCCTGATGGAGTGGGGACAGGCAGAAAGTTGGCTGCTCCCTGGGTGACGGGCGGTCAGGCTGTGGGTGCTGGGGGTGTTTCCATGCCCATGTTCTCCCCTGGCACCACGGAGGCGGTGGTGACAGTGCACTTCCCAGGGCAGGGGGGCTTTGTCCTCCAGGGTGCTGGCACAAGGCCACCTGCTCACCCTCCATGTCCAGGTGTCCCCTCATCCAGGCTCTGTCTCTAAATCAATAACAGTCAACCTTGATCATATGCAGAAGCATTTTCTGAAGTCGTACCACAATGGGGAGAAACGCCACTGCACATCACTGCCATCACTCAAGGAATTCCTACAAGCAAACATCCTCAATGACTCATGTTTTGGCTTTTATTTTTTTCCCTGCTGTCTTTTACCTACTTGGCTCACAGTTGACGGTGCCCCTGGGTCGAGGGGTTCCCACTGCAGCCCTGCACCCAGCTGTGAAGGGTGTTTCCTGTGGGATTTGTGAGGATGTTGATTTTGTGACAAGTGACTCGCAGCCGGGCTCGCTGGGCTCTGCTGTGACCCAGCTCGTGGTCGGGGTCCCCACCGGGGGATCTTGGCTTTAGCCAGAGAGCAAGAGTTGGATTAAATCCACATCCTGACTCAACCCACTGCTGACTGCTGCTCCTTCCCGCTGTGACAACAAGCAGATAGAAATGCCTGCACCTACTTCCAGCGGGTCTCAAATAATCCCCTGCTTTGGAAACAAATTAATTTCTTACCAGGGGTTTCATATCTCAAAACAACTCAATATATTCATAATGCAGCTTGTGGTTTACTACCAACTTGCTTGCCCATCCCAGAAAACTTTGCTCAGTTTGTCACTGTGTTAAGAGAAGTATTGAAATGTAATTAAGAGACACCAGTTATTAAAACAGCAAAGTCATCTTGTAAGCCTTGTGAAGACCATGAACTTTTTCACTTACTCACCCTGTGGGTATGTGTCTTATAGTCAGACATGCTTTACTGCAGTTTACCATGTGCATCCAAGTCTTAACGTTTCCTGCAGAAATATGCTTTGTCACCCTGCTTGGTCATACACAGCTGAGCAACTCTCCAGAGATGAACAGGTTTACCCAGGGCTAAGGCCCTTTCACTTCCACCTAAAATATTTGTCAGTTCCATTTTCCAGTGTTCAGTCAAAAATATTTTGAACGTGAATGTTTTGATTTTGCTTGAAAACTTTGAGACCTTATTTGCTTACTGTTAATTTTTACATTTGCTAATAAAATAATGGATCCAGTTATATGGCCAGAGCATACTCTGTCCCCTTATTTATTTTGCAAGGAAGAAAACAAAAAAAGAATTTTCTTTAACCAGCAAGCTAAATATCCAGTACTTGCGTGGTTCTAAACATGACTATTAATGAATTGTTACATTCAGCAAAATGATCCCTGTTAGAAAGCTAGAAAGGATTGTTCTTTCAGGTCTTCAGAGAGAAAATCCAGCAGAGCAGATCCTCCATGAA
Organism: Pluvialis apricaria; assembly: GCA_017639485.1. Taxonomy (NCBI): domain Eukaryota; kingdom Metazoa; phylum Chordata; class Aves; order Charadriiformes; family Charadriidae; genus Pluvialis; species Pluvialis apricaria. The sequence goes on from CM030024.1 coordinate 9,100,335, forward strand.
CAAGAAACACTGGGGCAGAGAAGGTGAACAATCAGTGTGATGTGAACCAGCAGGAGGGTGGCAGAGCCTGCTGTGTTTTAGAGTGACCAACAGATGTGTTTTCTAGTTTTTACTATTGGCAATTTGTCAGTTAGTCCCTTTCAACATATTTTATTCATGGTTCTGACAGTGTTTCTGTGGTTTCAGGTCTTTCAATATTATTTGGTCCAGTTTTGCACTTCGGGTATACACAATTCCTTCCTGCGGCAGCCAGAGCAAAGAAACCGAAAACAAAAATACGCGATGCATTGAGGGTCCATGGTTTCTGAAGGACAACAGTTGGGACAGCGTTTTCTCCACCCTTGGATTAACCACCAGCAGTTGGAAGTTCTTTTTTGATTGCTCTTTCCATGCAGAAAGCCTTTCTGACAGAAATAAGAAGGCAACAAAATGCTAGGGTTTTTTTTTTTCAACAGCAAAGCCTCGCACAAAAGGTTTCCAGCATCTCACACTGCCCAGGTTTTCTGGGACCTCTCCCTTGCAGCTCATGTTTGATCTCTGCTCAAGGCAGTGGTGCTTCATTTGGGTAAAAACCAGGGCATTTAGGAGCAGGGATTTGGCTGGTGTCTTTCTAGCAGTTCCCTGGTGCCTTGCACCAGGACAGCAGAGAGACCCATCACCTCAAGTTCATGCCTCCAAAGCTGTTGCCTTCTTCCAGCAGCTCTGGATATTAGCTAATGATCACTGATTAGATATCATCTCAAGACTGCTCATCTGCAATCACTGATTAGATATCATCTCAACACAGTCACCAGCCTGAGCTCCTGGGCTGCCTTGCCTCTTAGCTGCGGTGGACTCAGGAAAACTAAGACGTGCCCATGAGGAAAAGTAAAGCCTCTTCCCGGCCCTGAGTAGTGAAAACCCCAACAACCTCCTTCTTGGATGCCCAGGACCCAGGAATGTGGCTATGCCTACGGAGAGACCGTGCTCCTGTGGCTCCAAGGTGTGACAGATGCTCTGAAAGACCACAACACACATAAGATAAAACATTGACCTGTTTCGCAGGGGTTTTCAGTTCACCCAAGCAGGGCCTCGCTCATACAGGGACAACTTAGCTTCTCCTGAGCAATGAGTAAAACTTTCAGCCTTCTGCTCCTCTTGCTGTAACTACTGCTGAGAAGTATTTTCAAGGGTTTCAGGAGTCATTTGGGCTGATTCACATTTGGCTTTGAGATGCCTACAAGATGCTGACTGTTTGGAAAGTTCTGAGGAGCGTCCCCTAAAGACCTGTCTCCTTTAGCGTCGGGCAGTTTAAATCACCGGTGACATCTGAAGCACAGTTTTAGTGCTATCATCAGGGTTTGAAACTGTTGCCTCCAGCAAAGACAGATAGCACTTGACCTAATGAAATAACCTGGTTAGCTAGTCTCAGGCACAAGCTATTTCTTCCAGAAAAAGAAAGAAAGAAACAAAAAATATATATGCCTCAGTTTCCCTTCTCATAATGCACAGGTGATTACACTGCAAAGCAGCAATGACCAGTGTGGAAAGAGTCCCAAATAATGCCTCTCTGATGCTTAGACCACAAGGGCTATAACAACGTTAAAATAACACTTTGGTATTTCTGTTAGATAACGATTGGGGGTAGTTGGTTGGTAATTGTTATTTCCCACGTGTTTTCTGGGTGCCAGGACTGGAAAGGGCGTTTATTTAACCCATCCTTGAGTTACAGTCATGGGAGAGAGACTCCACATTTCCCCAGGCATTTCACAGGTATATTTAGATTAAAAAAAAAAAAAAAAAAAAAAAAAAAAAAAAGTTGAAGCCATCATTTCTTTTAAGAACAGCTTTGGCCAAATCTCTTTGTGGACCCCTAAAGCTGAGCGGGATGCATGCGTGGTACCGGTAGACAGAGCCCCGTTAACTTGGAACGGTCCTGATTCAGCCCTGCAAAAGAGCCCAGCAGTTGACTGCGCTGCTGCTGTATTCAGAATCCATTTGGACACTTTGGATTTTTACGCTTTCTAAAATAAGGCAATAAAGCGATTAGAAATAGGTAACAGAAGGAGAGAGCACTTCACCAAAGAAAGCAAAAGAAATAGCATGGCGTAACTAATACAGAGCTGGCAGCAGCGAAAATGAGCTGTAACAACTGTAATGTCACCGGGAGTGTGACTGCAGGCTGAGCCGCAGATGTCTGAGGCTGTAACGACAGAGAGGGTCCTTTTGCCACCCAGTGCAATCTGAGCTGAGACAGCACATCTTTGGGACAGAAGGAAATTAAAGCGTAATTTAGAGCTGGGAGGACATAAAGGTTCCCGTCAGTCCTTCACTGTGCGTCACCCAGAGGATTTATCCAACTGAAAACATGCTCCCGCATCAAAAGAGAAAGGGAATTAGTGTAACCAGAAAGGCAGGTGCTTTTCTCGGGAAAAATCCCAGAATGTCCTAAGTGGAGGACTGGGTTAAAAATAAAAGGGAGTTTGCTGTGCCAGAGAAAGAATGAGTGGGTTTAGAGATAGGAGAGATTGCCCGGGGAAGGAGATCTCTTTCTGTAGTGTTATTAATTTTTAATTTGCATTGTTATACTGTCTGGAAGCACCAGGTGGAAATCAGGGCCTCATTGTGCTGGGAATGGTGCGCAAATGTAATGATTAAATGTTGTCAGCTCTGCAGAGGTTGAAATATAATTCCTCATCTCTGCAGCGTCACTAACCAGCATAATTATTGCCGAATAAGTTTTTTTCTGCAACTGCTCTTCTGGAATAACTGTGCCACTTGATTTCTTCCAGAGTAACCACGCCTGAGGTGATGACAAGATATATGTGTACCAGGTCCAACCTGGTAACCTTCACAGATAGTAATAACTGGTCAGAGGCAGAATCTGCTCACCACATTTGCATACACCTTCAGAAATTATTTGCTTGCATGTCGGTTTCCCTTTCTGTAAAATGGGAATAGTAACACTGCTCACTCCCTTCATCAAACACCCACGATTGGTGCAAGAGTCCTCTGTTAGACCCTTAGAGCCCTGTACTGACAACATCACATGCGAGGGCTTGTTGGTGCTGTTTGTAATGATTAGGGATTAGCTGGAGAATATATGTTCTTTCTTGTGTGTTTTCCGGCTGAAAGGACTGGAGGCAGTGGTTGATTTGCTGAAGGTGACTTTTCTATTAGGATTTTTCTATGAGTTAAGTAACTGTGTAAAACCCAAAACACAATCAAACAAGGAGTTTTGAAAAAAACCCAAACAACCCAACCCTCAGTTGCCACCGCATAAATAGGAAGCAACACAGCAAGCAGTCATGGAAGGGGTCTTTGCACGATGACCAATTCCCTTTGGGTTCCTGTGACACTTTGGCTCGCTGCTTACAAGTCAGAGACCAGCAGGACACACCGGCCCCATTTTTACAGCTTCAAATACAGTCGCCCTCCGGCCATGACAGACGCCAAGCACAGGGAATTCTTGGCCCTGACAGCAAGTTCAGGTCAAACCATGAGGAGAGGAGGACGGTCCTGCTGGTCACCAACACATCCCCACTGGGACCTGCATGGCAAGACCTCCACGGAACAAGCTCAGCAGCACCACCAGGACACTGCAGGGTCCAGCCTTTCTCAGGGCAAACCTTAAACCTCCAATTATTTTCATTTTTCAGTGCTTTAGATGCTCAGACTTTTAACTGTTGCACACTATGCCACATTCAGTAATTTTGCCTGAATTTTAGCAAACTGGGAGGCAGTGGGAAAAGGTGCTATGACAGAGCATCTACACCAACCAAGGCTCCTCCAGGGGGCTGAGCAGCCCAGCACAGCCCTTCGCTCCTTGCTCTCCCACCCCTCAGCACCAGCTCCAGCCCCTCTGGCAAAAGGAGGGACCAAAACCATTGCCATGGGCTTTCCCCACTGCCTTTTCATACCGCGGAGGGGACCGGTGTGTGTTAAAATCAGACACTTGCTCACCTTCTGCCAGACAGGTCTCGCACCACACCGCACCCACCCAAAAGCCACAGGCGCTGGGGGCCCTGGGGGTCCTGGCTTAGAGGGGCAGCTTATTTTGGTGAAAGAATTATTACAATATCACATTCTGCTGGTTGTGGCAATGGTTGGTGAATAAAAAGCAAAGGAAAGGATCCCCAAAGACCGTGCATTTTAAGAAAACAAGCAAGGAGACGAAAATAAACCCTCCCGTGACTTTTAAAGCAGTCTTGGGACTTGTCGGGATCCCAGCTCAGAGGTTTTGAATAGCAGCTACAGGGGATCATTTACAAGTAACATTTTTCCTAATTTCCTATGCTGCCTTTTAATACTTCCTAGGAAAGAACAGGGGCTTTGCATTACAAGCAGCTTGAAAGATTAAGCAGGCGGAAACAACCTCCTGCCTTACCTGCGGTCTTGCGCAGCTTATTTTAAGTTATGACTGGAGACCAACCCGGTTCAAGCGGGTGCGATAGGTTACCTGAACGCTCTCGCTTTACCACCTCTCGTCTTTGGCAACTGAATTTTCCCCAGGCATGTCTGTGTGACATGGTCTTCCAGTCCCCTCTGCTGGTTGCAGCCTGCTGCAGAGCTGCACCGCGGCGGGGCTGGAGGAGAGAGCCTGGGGATGCCACCAGCCCCACATCCTCAGCGCCCGCTGAGGCACCAGCTCCTCCAGAGACCGGGGAGCTTTCCCTCGCCCTCATGTCTGCATCTTTAATAGCAGCACCTGGCACCTCTCTTACACGGGCCAGCATCATGGGAAAGGGTGAAAAACTTAGCCAAGTGGATAATCTTAAAAAAACCCCCAACCCTGCCTGGGAAAGCTGAGGCATCCTTCTGAGAGCAAGTAATGTCCCCACAGGAAATGCATGGCTGGAAATATTTGTTGAGCTTATGACCAAACATCACCTGCAACTGTTTGTGGCACGTGTCCCCACAAGCCCAGTGTGGTGTGTCCGTCCGTCCCGCAGGCTGCTAGCCCACCCTCCCCACCGCCATCAGCCACCGGCAGAGCAATCCCTATAGCTTCTTCACTGTCTTCCCAAGGCGGCTGTGATCCAGGTTTGAAGTGACCAAGGCAAAATTACCTCCGGGGGGGGGTTGCAAAATGACATTCAGGGAGAGACTGTGCCGACAGCCTGTGCTTCGTGCATCCCAGAGCACTGAATGGAGCCAGCGGCAGCGGGCAGGGGATGCTCGTTGCGATGCGGGGCTTGGGCGCAGGCCGCAATTTCCAGCTGCACATGCCGAGTAGTGCAAATCTTCTCTAGCAGAGAGGGGAAGTTTTGTTCCTGGGTGCAAAGAGCCGGTTTGGGAGGCTACCGCCAAGAAGGCCAGTTCTCACCGGCTCATACTGACGGGCACGGGCAGCAGGAGGCACACACAGCTGGCGCCGGGCAGCCCTTCTCGATGGCCGGCAGTGCGCCAGCGCTCAGCGCCAGCCAGCCCTTCTGCGGAGGAAACCCAAGTGACAAACCCTGATAACAAGCCCTGCTGGTGGCCGGAGGCGCAGGGGCCCTGCAGGGGAAGGCAGAGCCTGGGGGAGCCTGCACCAAGCCCATGGCAGCGGCACCACGCTCCAGCCCCATTTACAGGATTTCTTTGTGTGCACAAACCCCCCCCCAGTGCCAAAAAGCACTGCATACCCCATGCCCTGGGGCAAGCACAGGCAAAGGGATGTAGTAGAAAAACTAAAGGTTTATTTTGTTGTTGGTTTTTTTTTTTTTTTTAATAAAATACATCCTTACAAAATAGCCTTTTTTTTTTTTCCTCTTTTTTTCTCCCACGCTGAGGGACTGGGCACGGCTCTTGCCAGCTTCTCCTTCCCTCCTCCTCTCCTCAATTTGGAGCTCTCCAAGGGTGCCGCTGGGGAAAGGAGAGGCAGCGATGCTCTCCCCAGGGGCTTCAGGTGCGGGATGCCCTGGCATGGCCCCGGCACAGCCCTGGCACACCAGGCGGGGTGCGGCGGGAGCCCTGCAGACCCCCATGCCCTGCAGCAGGGCTGGTGGAGGGCCCTCAGCGTCCCTTAGCTTAACCCACCCGCAGCGTCAGTGTGTCCCACTGGAGGCAGGGTGACGGGCCGGCCGGACCCTGCCCTGGCTGCAGGGTACCACGTTCCCATGAGCCGGACACTGCTCCTGCTGGCCTTGGGGCTGATGGAGGCAGGTGACAGGGGATGACAACCGTGTTTTAGGAGAGGAGGAGGAGGAAGAGGGTGAAGGTTTGTCGGTCGGTGTGGATTCTGCCGAGACAGAGATGCACAGAGTGATTGCTAGTGTCTTGCCCCCCACTGCCCCTCTTCAAAAGATGCTGCCATTGAAGATACAACGTCAATCCCGCATCCTGCGCTCAGTGCCGCCCCGAGCACCTGCCTGCCCTGGGAAACGCTGATCCCAGGTTAGACATCACAGCCCCCAGCTCAGATCTCCTCCAGGCCCCCCTGCAGCCCTGCTGCCGTCTCGGGGGCCTTGGGGTAGTCCCGAGACCCACAGCCCTCACCTCTACCAGCCATGGGCTAGGGAGGCTGGGGAAACACCACTCACCTCTCACTGCGTGTTATCCAGCTCCTTTTCCTTCTTATGCGACTTCGACTGGGGGTTAAATGAGAAAAAACAATGATTCTTTTACAGACTTGCCCCTTTCTGATGCCCGGGAAAAAATGTGGTTGAACAGCAACTTCTAACCCCCAATGTATAGGCGTATTTTCAGATGAATTTGAGGAGAGCTGTTTTTGTGTCCTACGAAAGGCCACGAAACATCCCACGGTCATGGAGATGTTCTCAGAAAGCAGAAAAGGGGACATTTTCTGGTTTGCTAAAGCACTGGTCTGCCCCTGCTTCCCTTAAAGGAATGCAAGCGTCACCACATATTGGAATACCTGGTGATAAAGGGAGGGAATAAAGCTATTAACAGCGAGTCACACGGAAGATCTCTGGTATTTAGGAGAGGAGATCCATGGGTGCCAGTCTCTGACAGTCCCAAAGGGCTCAGGATTCCCAGCCGCTCAGGAAGGCGCCTGGGTGCTCCTCAATATAAATGTTGTTTGTGTTAAAGCCTCATTACCCATGCACACATCCACACTCACACACCCACGAGAGCCTCCACAGGGCAGGGACGTGCTATTACTTACAGGTTCCTGTTCAGCATATTTGAATTTCTTTTGTTTGTAATAGTCCCGTCCTTGGAGAAAATGCAGCAGGAGCAGGTCGCAGAGGACAGAAGCCTGAAATCAAAGTGCAGTTAGGGTTGGGGCTGCCCTCCCAGCTCACCTGCGCCACCCCGTACTTCTAGCTCGTTCCAGTTTGCCCCACAAATTAGGATCACTTCTGCTTCAACCCTCAACATGGCAGCCGCTAAAGAGCGCACAGTCCCCTAAATATCCATTTAGGACAGAAGTGAAGTGTTCTGGGTTCAATACTGGGCAATTTCAGTCAATAGAAATCATTTCCACTTTAGGTATACGCAGAGCACAACACCCTTTGGGTCACGCCGAAGTTTTTACAACCATAACCAAATAGGATGCTGTTTTTTTTGTCACGCCTGAAATACTGCCCATCACCTCCAAAACACCCTCGATACCAGCTCTAACTTGAAACTATCAAGATACCAAGATGAAGATACCCAACGTACCCTGGCAGGAAGGGCTGCCTTCCCCTCACTTGGCAGGGCAGCAGCTCCCGCTAGCGGAATTCACATCAGCCAGTGGTCAGCGGGAATCTGTTTTCCTGAGCTAGCAAGGCAGGAGAGCACCTCCTTTTCCCCTTTTGCCCATCCCCTGTGGCCTGAGCAGGAGCCAATATTTCCCTGCAGCTCAGGGACACTTCCCCACGGATGTCACGGGCAAGGAGACTAATTTGAGAGTGTCCATATAGAGGTTGGAAATATCTGAACTTACCACTCCAAAAATACCGATTCCAGAGCCAATTGTGGTCATGGTCGGGATGATGTCAAATTTGCCCGCCTGAATACAATTGGAAAAAATAGGTGATATGTTACAATCAGCCCAGGGGAGGGAAAAAAACCAAGGGGTGCCATAGCTGTAGGTGGGGCTTAGCTAAAGCGCCTTGCAGCAACCCAAACCACAACCACAGCACAGACGGGAGCTGGGGAAGAGCTGGTTTTATGCTCATTGGTCAAACAGAAAAATACGGTAGGTTGGCTTTAGGCTGACACAAATTGAAATGACTTTGCTTCCTGTATTTTTAATTTAAAAAAAGAAAAAATAAGAATACCCTTTAAATGTTCCCAGTAGGAACAGAACGAGGAAAGCTTCTCTCCCAGTGGGAAGAAAAAGACAAAATAGAAAAATGCGAATGTTCAGCTTTTGGAAAGACCAGTAAAAGGTTTTGACTTTCCACAGTTCCCCCCAACCCATCATGATGTTTTCTGGGACAAAACCACTGACTGAACTGCAGCTGATAGATACGACCCGTAAAATGGGCTTTCCCTCTGTGTTCCCTTCCCCAGCACTGCCCAAGGGCTGCTGTCAGTGGGTCAGCTCCCGAGGAAAACACTTGCACTGCTTTTCCTGTCCCCACGAGACCTTCCTGAGGACATGGCACTGCAATCCTGGGGATCCGGGGGTGGACCCGGCGCTTGGCCACCCTTACCTTGCCATTCACCAAAATGTCGAACCGGATCCCAAACACCTTGTAGAGCGTCCTCTTGTCCATCCCGTCTTCTTTGTAGTATTTGGCATATCTGTCCGATTGCATGGTGAGCGTTAGTGGCCTGCCAGGGTGCCTAACAGCCCCCTGCAACCCAACGGCATTGAGATCTTGGTGGGCTGCAGAGCAGGACAAAGATCTGGGGATGCGCTGTCACGGACCTGCTCCTTACCTGCTCCTTAAGCCCCCTGAAGGAGCTGGGCTGTTGGCACCTCTCCCTTCTGTGCCTCAGTTTCCCTGCCTGCAAGTTGGAGTTAAAGCTCCTGCTCGTGCGGGATACCTGATGACCCCAAGTTCTATGTGACAGCACTACTGGGAGCTTCAGCCAGATCAGCAGCTCTTCCCAAGAGCTCAGCTGAGCAGGGGAGTCTGCAAGGGGGAGGAGATGTACAGGGAAAGGCAACGGGGTAATTTTGAGACCAAGGGGTGGGTTATCACTTTTCTCATGCCACGCTAAAGACAGCACTGCTGTCCAGCACTGCAAAGGTAGTGAGTATTTTGGAGAACAGTCCCTGATCTTCCACCATCCCTTGGGTGCTGTGGGATCCTGAAAGATGCCACCTCTGAATTCCACCTGGAGAGTTAACAGGGCTCTCCTTACCTGAAGTTGAAGCCCGGTGAAACGTTACTGTCATCATTGTAAAGGCCATGGAACTGGTAAATGGGTTTGCAGTACCGGACGGGCCAGTCAAGGTCGCAGTTCCAGTCTATGGTGATGCCCACTACTCCACCCTGCAGCTGAGAGGGGAGTCACGAGGTTGCCCCTCCTTGGACCTGGCCCACATGGAGAAATGCTTTCCCTCCTCATACATGGCCTTTCTTGATGCTATGAGGTGTCCTGGTGCTCCAGGATACACGGACCCCACCACTGCCTCAGCCCTCCTGGGCAGCCTCGGCTTTGTGCCCTATACAGCACCCTATGCAGAGGCACTTGCTTCTGCCCTAAGTGCTGGATACACAACTCATTTCATGCCCCTTTGTTTCTGATCATCACCCTGTGCCCAAGGCACGGTCCTGAGAAACAGTGCTCACTGCAGATGCCCTACGGTCCTGGTGGGACAGCCTTCCGTGCCTGATTTTGCCCACAAGATTTGCCTTTCCTGTGGTTTAACCCTGCCACCAAACCATTAGCACACAGAGAAAAATCAAAGGCAATTTAACACGGTCATAGAGGAGAGTTAAATGAACCCATGCAAATCAGAAGGAAACCTCCTCCAAGAGAAGTGGCCACCTGCTAGGACATGAAGCACTCCCTCCTGAGCTCGCCCCGGGTTGTAATCAGCTGGGCCCCACAGGCTCGTCTTCTTTGCACCTATATGTAAGCCTCGGATTTTATTTAACGCCTGGCCAAGTTAGTTTAAGGCTCTGCAGTGCAGAAACAGCATATCACCCTGCCACGCATTGGGCAAAGCTGCATTTCTGAGCTCAATCGGATGGGATTTGGCCATGCAGCTCTAGTTAGTCACTGCGCAAATTAAAACAAACTGAACCCTGGATTTACTGCCAGCGGGTTAAATCTTGTCAACCTTACAGGGGAGTTTCCAAGAAAGGCTTAAATATTAGGCCATGTCCAAGGTGATTCATAATCTTTAAGAGCTAATTCTGACACTGCCTCAGTGAGTCCTTGAGAAAACAGATCCCTTGTGTCCCAACGGCTTGGGGGGATGATTGCTCTGTTGGGCCCCCCCTCCCCACGTCAGCAAGAAACGTCATTTGAAATTGAAGTACCTTAACAGCCAGGATGGTGAAATTCTGACCCGATTCCTTCACTATGTATCCCAGGTCAAACACGGGGCATAAGGAATCGGTGACTTTGTGATAGGTGCATTTCTTCAGGTACTGTTTGGTAACACTCTCAACCAAGTTGCGCCTGTGAACGAAAAGAGAGTGAGAAAGTGTCTGAATAACCCAAGAGTTTGGGTGGGAAAGGACCTCTGGAGGTCCCTGGTCCAACCTATTGCTCAAAGCCCAGTAATGTCAGAGCTCAGGGCCTTGTCCTCCTCCCCACGTGCTGATCAGACCCCACACAGGGAGAGTGGGTGCTTTCCTCCAGCCCTGCCTGGTTTCTCCCACCCCATCAGCAACTCATTTCCCCTGAACCTCCTCCTACGGAGGCAGCTTATCTCCTGTTTTCTTTCCTGCGAATGTTCTCCACCTCTGCTTTGGGTTTGCTGCTTTGCCTGCTGCGCAAACCCAGCACACGTCTGCCCATCCTCACCTCTTCTAGCAACCCCCTCTCTCATTCTTCAGCTTTGCAAACCCTCCCGTGGCCTCCACCATCCCTCTCCCAGTCGCATGTCAGCTTGTCCATGGGCTCTTCCCAGCAATGCTCCATGCACCAACAGTTTTCATCTGGGACAGCTCATGGACAGTGTATCCCACAGTTTTTACATTTAGCTGGATTTTCTTATCTCCTCCAGAAAGGGTGAAAAGGAAAGGACAACTTCTTGCCTTCCACCCTGCTCTGCTCCTTCGCCTAAAAATAGTCCTTCTGTGAAACCTCCTTGACCCGGATGGTTTTGTAAGACTTGTGCCTTGCTCAACCCCGTCCCATTGTTTATGCTCGGCAGTTCAGTGGCAGTGGTGACTAAAGGCAGGACGCTTCCCCATGACCCCAGCTGGCTCCAGCGCAGCCCCTGCAACAGCAGCCTGCCCGCCCTCGCCTCCCAGGACCTGCTCTCCCCCACCGGGTCGCCTCTCCTGCCTGCCCTTGCTCACGTTGCCACCTCTCCTTGCTGCTGGGGGGAGGGGAATCCCCTCTCCCAGCCACCTTTTGGGGTGCAGGGCCAGGTCGGTTGAGCCTTTGCCAAGCGTGCCGGCTGCCGGAGCATTTAACCTTGGCTACAGCACAGGGACGAGTTCGGCTTAGCGAGAAGAAGCCGCCGTCTTCAGCACAAATAGCTTCTGTTAATTTGTTCCAAATCAGATATATAATCAGTGTCATCACAAATCCTCTTACGTGTGCGCCTTCAGCCGGCGGCACTGTTTCCAGCGCTGCCTGGAAGGGGCCGACCCTATAACCCATTGCAGAAACGGGTGTGAACCGTCATGTTAAGAGTGGCTTCTGCTCATTTTTGGGCACCAAGCTGGTCCTGGCTGCTCACACCCCACTGGGCTACACAGTGTTTTACTTTTATCTTCAGGGAGGAAAAAGCAAGCAGCAAAGTGAAGAATCAGAGAAACTGTATTTTCATATGTATCACGTGAGGGTAACTCGGGGGACATTAACTCCAGAAACGTTCTTTCCTGTAACCACAGATACCGGCTGAGGTGGGACAGGTCTGGGAGGGAAATGTCCCAGTTCCTATCAGCTAATCTGGTGATCAGTGCAGCAGTTAGAGTAGCCCTGGGCTCTCTGGTGAGGGACGGCACCCTCTATATCAAGCATCCAGCTACACCCATGGTTTGCCCTGAGGGACAGGGCTGGGGGAACGGAGCAGAAGCCATCCCCTCGAACCTCCCCTTTACCTGGACACCTTGAACCTGGGGAAGGTGATGCTGTTCTTGATGAATAAGGTGAACTTCTCCGCTTCTGACAACAGGGCAGGGCTGAAAAACACAAATGTTGACATGTGTCCATCACCCGGCTCTCTGCCTCTGGGGAAAGCCCCATTTGGTGGAGATTCATCCAAACTGGGATGAGCAGGACCCCAAAAAACTGGTGATCTTGCCTTTCTAAGTGAAAGATCCCAACAAGGTTCAGAAAAGCCCCAAGAAAGGATGGAAGTGCCTGTCAGGGAACAGAGAGGGACTTAGGTGCTGGGGTTTCAGTTAAGAAACCCCAAAAGCACAGTGGGGTGGCGGGAAGAGAGCTCAAGGGCCTGCACACTTCCCTGGGCTCCTTGGTGGACCTGTGGCTGTTCCCATGGCCCCCTTGTGAGGAGGGGAAGCAAGGAAGAGAGGGACTTTACATCTATCAAGAGGTGCTTCACAGTGGCCCATGGAGGTGGGAGGTGGAGAACATCTCATGGGCCGAGCACAACTTTACTCTGAAGGCAAACAGGACAGACGGGGGCTGCTGGTCCATGCACAGAGCACCCAGCAGAGATGGGGTGAGCTGCCAGCAAGGTGGGGAGCAAACCACACCGGGAGAGGCACAAACCCCATGGGGACACTGGGCAACCATGAGGTTTGCATCGACCCAGGCTGTCCTGGCAGCAACCCGCGGAGCCCTGGCTTGCCCTGCCCTACACCGAGTGCTGCTGGTGCACGTGGAGTGGGACCAGGGTGGAAAAGGGGGCAACAACATCATTCCTTACCTGGGAACATGGTCATCAACTTCAACGGGGCACCAGCCAAAGATCTCGCAGGTCTTCACAGAGCTGTTGAAATGCACACACTTGCCCGTCATGAGCCCTGTGGGGAAAAGAGACAGCTGCTCGCACCCTTGGATACTGGGAAATCCCAGCCTCACACCAGGATGGATGGGATCCAGTTGGAGCTTCGGCCCTGCCACAGACATCCAAGGCCCAAAATACTCAGGGCTTTGGTGCTCCTTTATAAAAAGGGGAATTATTTGTGGTCTCTCAGCTCGGGGCAGTGGTTTCTCCCGCACTATTGCACAGGGGAGCAACTGGGCGTTTTTCTTGCTGAAATGCCACGCTGTTGGAAGGACAGCTCAGGGGAAGTGATTCAGTCTTGATTAACCTTTTGTTGGCAGAGCAGTTTGCAGCTCAACTATCTCAGAAGAGGAAAGCAGAATCAGCCCAGGTGGGACCCTCACCCGGCACGTCAGAGGCTTTTCCCAAACCCCACCAGCTGGTGGTTCCAAAGCCGGTCCCCCTGCCAGACTCCCCAGCCACATGGCTTCGCCGGAGCACGCCGTGCTCACTGTGTCTCACCAGAAATGCCGGTGCTGGAGCCTCGGGGCCGGGTGCCATACCTTGTCCTTGGCGGCTGTATTTCCCTTTGGTGCAGTCACTGTCCCGCGTGCAGAGCCCGGCGTCCGGCAGCTGTTTGGAGAAAGAAGGCAGCCGCCTCTCAGCATCACACCCTGCACTGTCGGTCCTTCCGTCCCTCCTGCCTCACCAGGCAGCGTTTTCCACGCGGATGTAGCCAGAGCCTCACCCGTACACCGCTCCCCAGCCAAGGATGTCCAGATTAAGCAGGAAAAAGGGGGGGATTTCTTTTTTAACCTCCAGGCAGATGCTTTTGTTTAAGCCTCGAGTCTGCTCTACTCGATCATCTCAAAGGGAAGAAAACTTAAATGGATGCTGGCCGCTTTTCAGCAGAATAAAAGCCTTCATGTAGCACCCGCAGGCTGGGCTCAGGCTTTTACTAAACCTCTAAATGTCAGGAAAACTCCTTCCCCAGTACCACCACAACCCCCCTAAATTACAGGAGCTGAGGTCGCTAAAGGAAGCCAGTGTGTTTTACCTCCGGGCAGGTTCCTTGCTTCTGTCCAGGGGTGACAATGAAGTTGGTCATCACCACGAATGAGCTGTCCCCCTGTGGAAACACAGCCAACGAGCTCAGAGCCAGCACGGTGTTGTCTGATGGAGACTCTGTGAGGAGCCTCTCCCTAGGGCAAGGGGTAGGACACCCAAACCACCGGGGCATCTCCAGGCAGACGGCACCTTTCTCCCTAATATTGGGTCCTCCACCCTTCTCTGTCACAGTTCGGGAAGCTGGTGGTGGCCCTGGGGAGCTGCAGTGCCACCAGCCCCAGGGACAGTGAACGACCCCCCCTTGCTACCCAAGATGCTTGTCTGGAGGCACTGGAGGAGCCTTGATCTCTTTGAGGACAGCCTCAAACATGCCCCATCAACCATGGTGGGTCCCAAGCACTGAATGCTCCTCAGGGGTGATATGTGGGCAGAGATTTGTGTCAGGAGCCACCTGCTTTCCACCACAGGGACACCACATCATGGTTAGCCTACACCGAGGAGCCCATCCGCACCCCAGCATGTGGGGAAAAGCAGCCATTGGGACAAAAGCAACCCCCCTAAACCCACCCACCCTGTCTCCTTACCTGGGGTGGGAAAACATAGTCCACCACATCCCAGATGTGAGGGCCCATGACACTCTCATTGGTCAACGTCAGGCCTTTCAGCTTCACCGAGACAGAGCTGACAATGCTGTCCTGAGACTGGTAGCCCTTCTCATAGAGGAAAACCCACCTGGATAGGAAAAGATGGTGGGGTGAGCATAGCCACCAGCACTCATCTGCAGGATCCCCAAATCCCAGCACATCACTGTGGACTGGGTCTTCTTCTACCAAGTCTCACCTGGGGGTTGACTTGCCAAATTTCCTCCAGCTGGATGAGGGATGTGTTGCTGAGCTCTCCTACCCTTTGCCTGAGACATGCAGTAGCTGCGGGACCTGACTTCCACGGTTGGATGATTATTTTGGGGACTGGAATACATTGTATGGTTGAAGGGGTGTGAAGGCAGGTGGAGCAGGATGGCCGTCGGCCATTTGGGATTAAAGCCTACGGCGGGTTTGCAGCTTGCTGGGCTCAGTGACCCGCCTGGACCCTCCTGATCCACTTCAGTGGATCTCTCAAAAAATCAGTGCCTTCAGGGCCAAGACAGACGTAAGTTTGGACATAGCTGACATCCAGGGCCACCGTTCCCCATCCAGCAAAGGGAACAACGGAGCCGGGGCCCTGGGTGCAAGAGGGCTGTGGGAGCAGGGTTGGGGATGCTTCTGTGCTTCTCCCTGCATTTCCCAGCCCATCACGCAGCCATTAGGGCCGGCTCCTGACACTATTTAACCTATGGGATAAACAAGCTGCCACTGGATTAACTCTGACTCAGGGAGACTATAAACATGGGCGAGCAACCATTTCGGGTAGCGCTGCCGGTGGTGCGGAGCATTCCTGGTGCTAAAAAAGGAGCGATCTGGTTTTTGTCCCCCGCCGCTGCGGGCACCGGTCCCGCTGGCCGTGATGGAGGCAGCGCGCTCCCCATGGGACGGCCCGTGACGCCAGCCCAGGGTGTCAGCCCGTCCTCGGACACCTCACCAATGGGCATGGGGGAAAACAGGGGAACCCCAGGTGCTGCCCAGAGGTCTGCCCCTATGGGTGCTGGACCTTATGGGGACCTCCTGGGGATGGTGCTTTTTGGCTTGCAGCCCCATCAGCATCCCAGGACAGGGGGTGAGGGGACCTCAGGGATGGCATCTGCCCCAGTACCTGGGGATGGGAGCAGAAACTCAGCACTGCTGCCAACTCCAGCTGGGACCCCCAGCTCCAACCACCCTCCTCCAAGGCAGAGGGCCATACTGGGTTACACTGGTTACACTGGGCATCTTCCCTGATACCCTCAGGGCTGCAGGAGGCCGTGAGCTGGGCAGCACCATGGTGGAGCATTTCCCTAAATCTGCCTCCAGCATAGCCCCTGTCGCTGCCACCTCGTCCCTCCCTGGCAGAGGTGACTGCAGGCACACAGGGCTGGGCACCCCACTGTGACACAGCCTCCCCAGGACAAGGCAGGATGCGGTCCGGACCGTGCCGCTGAGCCGTGGTGACGGCAAACAAGGCATCATTTCCCCATCATGCTGCACAGCCGCATCGAGCCCTGCCCAGGTGGTAAAAGTCCGCTGGTGTCACTGCCCAGCATGGCAGAGTCACCGAGCCCTCTTCCCTCCCTGGCTGCATCCTGCGGTTCAGCCCGCAGCCTCCTCGCATGCGAGGTTCTTAGGAAACAAAAGTTGGGAAAGTGATGTCCAGCCAGGGAGTGCCCGGCATCACCCGGCCAGCAGCGATAACACCTTATCTCAGAAGAAGGAAGAGCTGCTCCCCAAGGGTAACACCGGGTCCCTCTTGGCCGGGTCAGCTCCACGTCCCTCCTCTGCTACGCATCCCTCCAGCCCTGCCACACGTCAGCACGCATCCCCACGAGCATCCCGCCCCTGCTGCCAAGCGGGAGGGACCAAAGCTGGGGTAATTGTACATAAATAAATACCTGCCTGCCAAACTTGCTTTCCGAGAAGAGAAAAATCTCAGGCATCATGGCTCAGTGCAGGCAGGGAAGTGGCGGCAGTGCTGCAGGCAGCGAGGGGATGCCAACGGCTGGTGGGGCTATGGGCAGCGTCGCTCACAGGCAGCCCCTGGCTAGCAGAGGCCGAGCCCACCAAAACAGCAAAAACTTAAGAATTAACAGCAACTTTATACCAACCTCCTGCCCTCTGCTGCCGGCTGTTGCCCCCAAACTGGTTCTCTTTTTGCTCCCTCCCAGCTGCCTGTCCCATTTCAGCTGGGTTGCTTAAGCCATGTTTCCTTAGGAAGCTCCGCTCTGAGCAACCGTCTCTGCCGGTTCCCCATCCGCAGGAGCGGCTGCTCCCGGCCGGGTTTGCTGGAGCCCTGGGGCTTCATGGCCTCAGCCCTTTAAGGGAGCCAATGCTACTCCCAGTGACACCAGTCTGGGACAGCGCAAACCCCTTTGCAAGGGAGCAGCCTTAAGACCTTGGCTCGGCAGCAGTTTGGGATGAGGATCACCCTTGTGAGCCAAAGCGCTGGTGAGCAGGGTGGGAGCGATGCGGGGATCCCACCATGATCCCTTGGGAAGCTTTTTCCCCCATTCCAGGAGATGTGGGCTAAAAGCTGGGATGGGCACTGCTGCTCCCTGCAGCGACTCACTTGCACTGAGCCCTGGGAGCTGCTGCCTCTCCTTTGGGCTGCACTAGGTGTCCTGCACCCCAAAAATACACATTTTTTTTCCAGGTCACGGCCAGATACCCCCTCTCTCTGAAAATCTCCTGCCATGGGGTTCTTCCCAATGGAAGGGTGCTGGTCTCTCTCTCGAGGGCTGAGCCCACAGCAGCCATGGGGGCATGGCAAAGATTTTTGTGCTGTTATCAACCATTGCATCCCATAGCACGGTGCGTCGTCCCATGCCGAGGGGACAGGGACCGAATTGCCGTGGCAGGAGCAGCGGTCCCAGGGCACCCAAGGACACGCATCCTCGCACGGCTCTGAGCCCGCCTGCTCCCCTTGCTGCCTTTTTTAAGCAGCTGCTCTTGCACCACGGCTGCTCTCGGAGCTGTCTCCCACAAGCAAAGCAAAGCAGGGATGTGGAGCCAGGCTCCGTGCCGGCCCCAGGCGCTGGGCTGGCTCTGCCTCCCCGGCGGGGCGGTGGATGGGGAGATTTATGGTCGTGTCTCGAGCCGCTTGGGTCTCACAAATCACCGCGCTGGCCCCAGCTGCCTCTTATTTAATATAAATGAAAATAAAAATAACAACAGATTCTCAGGCCACCGTCCAGCAGCTCGAGCAGGATTTGGATGCGGCTCAGCGAGGAGCCGGGGCCCCGGCGAGCACGGAGCAGCGCTGGGCAGGGGTGAGCCTCCAGCCCGCACACGCAGCAGCTTCTGGGGAGGACACGGGGATGGGGCAGCCGGCTAGAAGACCCATGGCGGGACACTGGGCAGCACAGGAGTGACCACGGTCGGGGAATGGGATGCCATCAGCAATAACCACCCCACCCCACCCCCAAACTGGGATATAGGGGATATATCAGCCCCTTAGTCTCTATTGCTTTTTAACCCAGTGACGAAGCATTAATTCGGGGAAAAGCAGGTGCGAGGGAGCCTTACCCGATGATGTACGCCAGGACGATGAGCTGGATCAGCCGGAAGGTCAGTCCCACCTTCTTGTTCCTCACCAGCACCATCCTGGGGGTGTCATACTCGAAGAGGAAGGAGGACACCTTCTCCATGCACTTCTGCCCCATGGCTGCGCCAGGGCTGTGCTGCAGCCTCCCGCTGCTCGCTGGCCGTGCCGTGGGTCGGGCCGTGCCCGCCGCCACTCCAGCAACTCCTCTGTTTGCAGAGAGGAGGGGAAAAAAAAAAATAAAAAAAATAATAAAAACGCTATCGGCGTTGCTCTGTGCACATCTGGGCTGTCGGGTTTCCTCCTCTGCGCAGGGACGGGGTTTCCTCTTCCTATAAGCTCTGGGCTGGGAGCAGCCGGTGCCCTACATGGTCCGGGGGTGGGACGGGGTGCGGGAGGGTGCAGGGCCACCCCGCTGCTGAGCCCACATGCCACCGGCATGGAGCCGCCCGGCCATGGAGGCTGCACCCTCGCCCAGGCAGGGCATGGAGGGGCTGCAGGCAGCACTTGGGATGAGCAGGGACCACGAGGCAACCCTGGGAGCAACGTCGGGATGGAGGAGATGGTGGGGGGTCCCAGGAGAGGATTTTAGGAACCGGGGTTGGGGTATCATCTTTCCTGCTCCAACAGCCACCTCAGGCTGTGGGTCTCCCGTTCGCGTCCCTAACGCACATCCTGCTCTGTCCCCCAAAAGCTGCCCCAGGGAAAAGGGTGAGGGGAAGGTGGGGGCACAGAAGCCCCAGCCCAGCAATTTGGAGCCAACCCGCAGGGCAGCCAGGCGCCTGGCTTGGCCCCCTCCTGCGGTGAGGCCGCCCAGCTGGGGCTTGGCCGGTTCCCAGCGCTTGCACGGGGCCGGGCTGGGTGCGTTTTTGAAGCATTTTCAGCATTTCCAGCATTTCCTGAAAGGCATGGCTGTGAGCACAGCCGGGCGGCCAAGCCTGGGTCACAGCGAGGGATGCTCGGCCGGGTGGTGCAGGCACCGCTTTAAGTGAATATCACTGAGAAAGGGGCTGGATTTGTACATGCCAGACTGAAATCTGGGGGCCAACATCGTTGTGGTGAGAAACTTTGGTGGGGGTTTTGGCTCATTGCTGGGGAAAGCGTAGAGGCTGTGGATGGAGGACCCTGTACCCGCAGGGCATCGCACCGGGTAACCTCAAGGGCACAGCCCCACGGGGGTGAGCTCTTTACTGGGGAGCACTGGAGCCGAGGAGGGTTGTTTATGGGGGAAACAGAGGAAGTTTCCCCCCAAAAGCCTAGAGCCCGGCAGCTTCAGCACTCCCTGCAAGGACAGGCTCCATCCTGTGAGCGCCGGATTCATCCGCAGCCTCCTGTGACCTCAACGGAGGTGCTGGCTGCCCATGGCCACCGAGGCTGGGACACGGTCCCTCTCTGCAGGGGGAAATGTTTTGGGAAATATGGAAAAGTTTAACCTGCTGGGATAAATCTTTCCTTTCTGGAACATTTATTTTGACATCATCACCTTTCATCTTCAATTGCCCGTGGCTTGGCATCATATTGACCTATCGACTCAATATTTTGCAGACCTGACAACCGTGAAACGAGTGGAACGAATCGATTATCTTTGCTGGGCAACAGGGAAAATGGGGGGAAAAGCAGATGAACCACTCATCCAAATCTTTTGGGCGTACCTTGGGAATCAAAATCAGATGATCCCACATTACAAGTGACACGACACCATCCCAAAGCCCCAGTCCTCAGCAACATGGAAAGCTGTCAGACGGGGAGCCAAAAGCAAATACAAAATGCTGATGCTAATCATATAAGATTGAAGGCTGATACCGCTATTGAGCAGAGCAGACAAACCTTATAAGCTTAGATATCTGTCAGGAGAGAAGCAAATAACTTACTGTATGAAACGAGGCCTTTTAGGGAAGGCTGCTCACCCTTGCCAAAGCCATGGGGATAATGAAAATAGGACAGCTAAATTTAACAGCAAAATGACTTGTAAAAGAGTCACTTCTAACCTTCTCTCTGGTACTTAGAGTCAATAAAATGGTTATAGCATGGATTTAACTAAAATACTTTCCATTGGGAGATAATATGCATCTCCCATTTTAGTATCTCTTGGAGCCACGTTGCAGCCGGTGCATGGGGCCGGACCCCACGGATGCGGCCGGGGTGATGCAGGGAGCAGGGAACCCCAGCACAGGGACACCTGTGGGGCCTGGGTCTCCTCCTGCCACGTCCGGACTACCAGCAGCACCCAACATGGGCACCCTCTTGGCCACAACATCTAATTGGTTGAAAGAAAAATCACAGCCTAAACCCTCGTGGGCTCGCATGCCACCATCACTCACCCCTCTCCCACGCCCATGCCATCCCTCGGTTTGCTGCTGGTTAAATGACTTTATAACAGGGAATTTAGTAGGTTTGGGATGGCATCGCTAAGCTACCTGGCCCCACAACAGTGACGTGGGTGTGCGAGCGGTGCCAGCTGGCCGGCGTGCCCGG
This sequence comes from Pluvialis apricaria, assembly GCA_017639485.1. Classification (NCBI taxonomy): domain Eukaryota; kingdom Metazoa; phylum Chordata; class Aves; order Charadriiformes; family Charadriidae; genus Pluvialis; species Pluvialis apricaria. Next base: position 9,120,991 of record CM030024.1, read on the forward strand.
CTGCCTGCCGGGGCTGCATCCCGCACACCCCTGTTTGCAGTGATGTTTCTCCCAGCGATAACCTGTGGGAGCTATTAACACACCTCCCCACCTCTGCCAGCTGGTTATCGTGGGGAAGGGCTCTGCTTGGGCTGTTAAATTGTTAAATTACCTGGCCGGACAGGGCGGGCTCCCGCTGGGCGATGTTGAGTTCATGAGGCTGTGATGCTTTCTGAGGCGGCTCAGGCGCTGGGCTGTCCTGATGCGAGGTCGGGGTTTACTTTCTGTTTGCGATAACCTGCTGTGATAATATATTACTGTAAGGCCTAAATGAAAAATAAAGAAAAGAATCAGTGGAAAGAGGGTTTTATAAGCGTGGTGTGTAAGGTGCAGTCCAGAGGGGTGCCCAGGACCTGCTGCACAGCCGCCTGCACACCAGCTATGACCCTGGGGATGTTTTTATTGCGGGTTCCTGCAAACTCAAACTTATCACAATGCTGTTGATACGCTTACAGTCATTTCCTCCAGACAACATTTGTGTCTAAACCACTCTCAAGCAGAGCAGGCAGGAGGCCCCGGGGTGTGCTCTGCCCACGGTGACGAGGTGCAAAGACTGCGTGTGCTGCTGGAGGAGCGGCAGTGGCAGCGGTGGCGGCTTGAGCTCAGCTGCAGCAGGTCCTGGGCACCGGCAGAGCTCAGCTGCAGCAGGTCCTGGGCACCGAGGCTGGGTTTGCCCTGGGCACCGAAAGTGCTGAGCTGGGCTTGACCCCAGCAGCACGCAAACTTGGGACCAAGGTGGGGGGTGGGAGCAGGACAACGCGGGGACACAGAGGGCAAAACCGGGTAGAGGTAAGGAAAATGAGCCCATCTAGCTCCACTGACCACAGGAGGTAAAAACGGAAATAGCAGCAGCAAATGAAGCACTAAAGCCCCTGTGTTTGTGTTCAAGGTTGCAAAGCCCAAAGACCAGATTGCCCAAATGCTCTCCTAGGTCAGCCAGCATTGCCCAGTCCCCAGCACGGGGCTTGACCACATCCAGCATCTCCTTCAGCTCCAGCTGGGTCAGACGCCGAGGGCATCAAGGGCTGGTGACCCACCAAGGGCATCCCCAGCAGCGCTGCCGTGGGCTTAGCACAGGACTCAGTCCATGGCTGAGCAACTCCTTCCCCCTAACCATTAAGCAAACACAACCTCTGCTTGATGCTGTCGAGAGAAAAATGCTAAAAATGATATTTTGAAGGGAGACATTTGGAAATGTGAGTGCATCCTTGCTTTGAGCTGGGACATGGGCTCGGAGGATGGAGAAGCTGCTGGGGCATAAAGAGGGGGCGGGTCTGAAAGCCTCTGTACGGGGCTTGAGCGCACCCACACCCAGGAAAGCAAAGTGGTGTAAGCATAAAAGCTACTAGGTTTTTCTAGGCTCTCAGACATTGCTTTTCCGAAAACTTCTTGGGAGGAAAAAAAAATAAAAATAATAGATGAAGCTCATTACACAATCCAGACTCACACTTGGCAGCTTCCAGCATGGAGCTCTGAATTTCAGCACAAAAATGTACAGCACGCTGCAAATCTGGGGATGGGGAGGAATAACACAGTGGCAAGTAGATTTAAAATATGGTGGTGGGTGAAAAGGGGGCCTGCGGTGGCCGAGGTTGCCAGCAAGAGCCCCTGCAAGTTGATGGCTCTTCCCAGAAATTTTGGTCACCGTGGACCCCCTTGCCCCCACCAGCCAGAGGAGATGCTCACTCCACCCCGCTGGCCATAGGAAGGGTGGGGGTGGTGGAAAAAAATTGGCAGATGAGAACAAGCAAGGTCCTATGAAACAGCATGTTCAGTTTTCTTTCCAATTTTAACTTGTCCTTGACCTCTCTTCGCTCCTTCCCAGCAGGGCTGGCTCCGCTCCGTGCCCGTCCCGTGCTGCGACGCCCTGGCGCAGAGAGATGTTTTTGGTGGTACTCACCCCACAGAAGCGGCATTTCCATCCCCCGTTGCTGTGGCAACATGTCTCCCTGGAAATGCCTCGGTGATGGTTTAGCCAACGCCAAAGCAAACACACGAACCCGAGATGCTGGTGGTACTGAAGGGCATCAGTGGCCCTAAGCCCATCGCAGCCGCTGGAAGCGTGGCATGCACACTCCGTGGGGCAGCTGAACGCTTGCCGTGGGCTACAGGGACCCTTGGGGGCGTTTTCATGGGTAACACCTGTTTTCTGAATCATGGTACTGAAAGACACACACAGCCCTGGCGGTGATGGTCCCCAGTGGTCCAGGGACCGATGCAACATCAGGTGGGGAATTTGGGATTTTTTTGCCTTCACTGCTACATGCTGGGACAGCGCTTGCATCTTCAGGGGAAGCTGGTACGGGGGACCGGCTTGAGGGTCCCTCCTTGAGGTGGCCCTCCTGCGCCAACGCTGGAGACCAGGTCTGCATTTGGAAAGAGGAGGCCAAGCAATGGACCCTTCAAAAAACCTCAGTGTTTGCCTGGGTGTCCCACATCCCTCTTCGTAAACCCCTTTGGGTTACAAAGGTTTTGGGTTATCCTGTGCAGCACCTTTCTCCTGCTCGTAGCATTGGGAAGGCACACATGGAGCCACATCTCAGCAAAAACGCACCATGGATGGATCTTACCATAAACCCAGATTCACTCCGTAACACGACCTGCAGCTGCATCAGCATTTTCCGCTCAAAACATGACCATGGGCAGAGCTCCAGGTGATGCGGAGATGGAAACACACGTCCCCGAGGCCCTGTGCCACCCCCAGAGGAAGCCAAGTTATTTAATTATTATTTATTTAATAATTATTTCTTGTGGATGTCATTGCAGGGCTTATTTAAACCTCCTCTCTCAGCTGGGGGAGATAAGGTGAGGACTATTCTGGATGCAGTCAAAATTAGCACTGTTATTTGTATTCTTGTGCCCCGAGAGCAAATTAGCTGGTACTTTAAAAAATTCCCAACAGTCATATCATGCCACTCCTTTCATTTCGCCTTTGTCGTCCCATGCCAGAGACAAGCTCAGCTCCATTTCTAGTTTGGCTGCTCTGAAAACCCACAAGAAATCCTGATCTGGTGAGCACAACTCCTTTTACGGCTGAAGAATGCCCTCAGGCACTCCCGTACAGCTCCGTGGGCTCCCAAATGTCCCCCAAATCAGCCACAAACAGGGTAAGACAAGAAAAAAAAATTAAAAAATAAATAAAACAACAACAACAACAAAACAACAACAAAAAAACCCGAGTCATCCAGTAAAATTGCTTTTATTTCTGTAATTTCTTAAGTATAAAACAAATCAGCCCAATATTGTCTGAACAGAGTGGATCGTATGGATGTGACCACGAGGAGCTTTCCCCCCTCTTCACGGCACACCTGGCTATTTACAGTCGGACAAAGGACACGATTTAGGAAGCAGTAATTTAGTGGAAAAATATCTCTCATATAATAAAATAGGAAACCTTGTTTCTTTCAATTCTACCCCTCAAGTAACACCCCACCCCCACCCTACCCCCCCACCCCCCCCGCAAGATACAACGATTTACCTTTTGCTATGAAGCACAAACTCAGAGATTTCTAGATTTGGCTGTTCAGGCATCTCATACAAAAAAAATCAGCGTACTCCCAGACTGAAGCCATGGAGGGCACCGGCCGGCGGCTCAGCGATCGCCCTCCTCTCCGTCCCAAGTGTTGGGATCAACCCAGCTCGGACACCCACCGGCAGTACCCATGTCCCCATCACTCCAGATGCACACAGATTTAGGCTCATTTAATGCCCCGCTCATACTGAAAGCTGAATGGCACCAAGAGGACAGGTCCGGGGAGCACAATTTACCCCGTGTGTCCCCTCCCTCACTACAGCCCTGCAAACCCCAACCCAAACTGTGCCATGCAAGCTCTGAATGGGGTGAAGCCCTTCCTCGTCCCAAAACCCCTGACCCCAGGGCTGTCTCCCTGCTGGGGACAAGCCCTGCCAGAAATTGCTACTGCAGAAGTGGGGGAAAACAAAAAAAGCCCAGGAAGGACTGAACAGGGATGACTGAATCTCTGGCATCATTTATACAAGGTGACGGCCACACCAGGTATGGACCAAAAATCACAATGTCTGGTACTGGGTACTGGTACTGGGGACTCCCGTGCATTTGAGTTTCAGGAGTGATACAATGCCAAGGTCACTGGAACTCATGAGCATCTCCCACCAACCGGGACAGCATTAGCCTGAAGCCCTTGCACAGCAATTATTTGATGAGTTTTGGTGGAGCAGGACCTTGACTGGGAAGCAGCTCTATCAACCTGACGTACAAAAGAGGGACCAAAAATTGCTGCTGAGTTTTCCTATTGCTCCTCTGGCTACTTCTGCCACCCACACCAGATGGTATGGCAGAGATTCCGGTTCAATCCCCGATTTGATGCTTTTACAGGAATACAGTCCCCCAGCCCTTCAGTAAAGTCTGTCCCTCCTACTCCTGACTTCTCCAGTGCCTGGTGGTACCATCCAGCCTTGGCTGAGCAGAGCATCAGAAACACACGTATGACATCTTCACAGTGCCAAAGTCTCAAACACACAAAGCAAAAAAACCTCATCCAGACCCTGAGCCGTATGGTGGCCACGATGGAAATAAAACATAGGATGCAGTACTTCTTTGCTCCGAAGAGCATCTCTCTTTTTCCTTTCCCAACGTGCCTCCTGACGGGATCACACGCCACAGGGGGAAGAGCTAATCCAGCAACTGGCCACAATGACACGGCGTCCCGAAACAGCACAAACGACTTTCCCACAGCTGCTGCCCAACGCTGACCCTCCCCAGCGCTTGCTCCAGGGACGCTGGACCCTCGCCTCCCGCCTTGGCCACAACCCAGCACGGTGCCTGGCCCCTGAGAAAGGAGTATAAAGTGCTCATGGACAACCTGATGCCGCCATCCCGGTGCATCCTCTGCCACGCATCTCGCGCCGCTGCTGCCCTGCGCACGGGTGATCCGTCACAGCAGCCCACCGATGCTAAAGGTCTTGCTGGAAAGACCTACGTTTTATTTAAAAACTCTGAATATGCTAGGCAGCACCACCAAAATAAAACTAAAAAGGAAATAATTCCTAAACTCTGTTGCCAAAAAAAGCAAGGATCCCAGAGGCTTTGCCCCTAAGCTGCATTTTTCAACAAGCTCTTGGGCAAAACAGCCACCCAGTGTCCATCTCCCTTCTATTGCACACAGCCTCGGTAAGGCACAAGACCCGATCCCAAAGCAATGGTCTTGGCTCGGGGATCTCCAAGTTTGCAGAAGAACATGCTCCAGCCTGTAGAAGTGCCCAGCACCTGGCACACACAATAAATAACTGCTCCGTGATTTATCCTGACCCTTCACTGAAGCATAACGGGAAAAAAAAAAAATTACATCTATGGGTATTTTTCTACTTCATGAAAATCTTTGAACTTAAAGCCTCTGTAACCAAAAATCATGGAGTGAAACCTGCATTCCAAGTAATTAAAGGATGGGGGGAAAGAGAAAGACGTGGTCAACCCTTCAGAAGGGGAAATGGGGATCTCCCCAGACAGGGAGATGCCCGCTCCAGGGAGCCTTGGCGCAGGCTGCCTGCGCTATTTCCTAGGTAGATCTAGAGGCTTACAATATAAAGACAAATGCAATTTGCTGCTGCGGGGAAGAACAAGCCTTTGGCTGGGACACAGCTCTGGTTTCTTGCCCGTGCTGGCTTGGGTTTTGGTAACTCACACTTGCTACCCAGTGACTGGACAAACAGACCGACATTGCCCGGGCTTGCAGCAGTGTGACATCTCCTTTAACGATAAAATAACAGCAATTTGGCATCCCTATCAACAATAAGATAACGAACTCAGCACCTCTTCACATAGCCATTCTGTTAGTGGGTTCAGAAGGATGCCTGGTACAACCACCACCAGCTCTCTGCCGTCAGGTGAGACGAAGCAAAAATTACCAGCAGGAATTTAATAGTGAATTAAAATTTCATTATTTCATCTCCGCTCTGAAACAGAGCTCTTATTATTTTTTTTTCCTTTTAGGTCTCCTTACATCAGAGACTCCCATCCATTATTCAGTACTCATTAGTGGGACCTTTACACAAGAAACTCCTCCACACACATACATATTTGGGTAAAATTAACAATCCTACACCAGAACTTAAACCCAGGGAAACCACTGTAACTCAGGTGGTGCCATACGGAGTGGATAGGTCAAGCAGGTCCCCGCAGGCACGATGGACCGAGGACACCATGTCACAGGGAAATGCCATCGGGCAGCTGAAAGCCCCGCTGGACCCTATGAACGAGGTTGGGATGCTCTGAATCTGATCCAGCCTCTCCAAACTGGCTTTCAGCTGCGGGGACACACAGAGGCAATTTCATCTAAAGTCACTGAGCTGGTACTGGATTAAATTCCCGCTGGTTCTTTCCCTGCACAGAGAGCTGGAGACGATCTGTACTAAACCAAGGTGAAATCCACCCATATGGGGAAGGGCAAATGACACATCTATGGCGTGAGTCTTACTGAAGCCTTATTTTGAAGGCTTAAGCAGTACCTGGGTGATGCCCTGGTCCTCTGCGCCAGGGTGAGTCTCATCCACAGTGAAAATTGTTACAGAGGAATTGGTTGCCCCATGGGATCACCAATTAAATCAATCAGACGTAACGCCTTTGAAAAATAAAACTTCTTCAGGACAAGGTATAATAATATTTAAAAAAAAAATCAGCAACAATCTTCTAACCACAGAGTATCTATAAAGATCTTTTTAAAGAGCTCCATATTAAAATTTCTTGAATACATTATATATTAAATACAGTAACAACATTTCATGCAAGGTTTTCTGTACAATTAAATCAGCTCAGTAGTATAACAATTCTGTACATTCCCATTGGTCTGGGGGCTCTGCTCATCTTCAATGCTGGTGATGGAGAAAAGAAAGGAAGGATGATATTTGGCACCTACTGTACAGAGGAAGAGTAGCTCTTGCCCAGGTGAAAGAGAAACAGAAAAGCACTGGAAGCTTTTAAGAGGCAAAAAAGTAAAAGAAAAAAAACATCAGCAAAGGAGCAAAACGCTATCAAAAACCCTGGCTCTGTTGCCAGAATTTAAGAGAAAGGGAAGATACAGGGTCTGGCTAACTAAATATCATCAGGACGGATCGTAGGGGTAGGTGAGGAAAACAGGAGGGAGGATTTGGAGAGCTGGAGAAGAAACCACCCGCTATCAGCTCATCAGCTGACGCAGCTCAATGGAGAAAAATCAATTTACTGGGTCCCAAAAATCCACTCCTGATCCACAAACTCTCGCTGCAGCCTGTGTCACTGCTGCTGCAGAACAATCACAAGAGGATAAAATAAAGTTGGCGCCTTATAAAAAGGGATGCCACGACAAACACTGCTCACGGAGAAGGACTACGTTATGTACAAGCTTACATTCATTCCCATCGCGAAGGCGGATCACCGGTGTCAAGGATGCCGTGTGCAAGACAGCAGTGTCCTCCATGGCAGAGGACACGAACTCATGGACGTGCTCCTATGGATTTAAGCTCTACTGCTGCTAGGGAAACAGTTAAAAATCAACTGAGGAAAAGAAGCGTGACCAGGAGCAAGCAGCAGGCATGAGGAATGCAACGTCGGTCATCCCCATGCTTCGCTTTAAACGGTTGCCCCTACGAGGAAGAGGACTACAGCTTAAATAGTACAGGTGGGATCTAACAAGATGCCGGACAGAGGAGAACAGACAAGACTACATCATGCTTTGGTGCTGGACGAGCCCGAGAAGGTGCGGGGCTTTCCACAATGTGGGGATCAAACAGGACAGCACGATAAATAGGGAAAACTTCACCTTCCACTGCACACTCCTGACCTCGACGTATAAACACAGTCCGCGAGATCCACACCACCAGTGGCCACATCAAGAAGCTATTTTAGCTGCTGCAGCCCACAGGCACTGCGGCCACCGGAGCAGAGCGCAGCAGCCACAGCGATGCACTCACTGACACCGTGGACATCATCGAGGGTTGGCAGCCCCAACCCACAGCCCCTTCACCTCCCTCCCCTATCCCTGCCCACTGCCAAGACCCTTCTGGCCCCATCAGCTGCCATCCCGCCCAGCTGGGGAACGCAGCCTCCCGCCTGCGCTCAGTGTATTGCCTAAAACCCCCGACTCGCCCGCCTTGGTCTCCCATGAAGGACGCCTTGCCTGAGCTCACCCAGTCAGGGTGAAAATTGGAATGAGGGTCTCAAATTTTGCAGGACTAAATCCCCAAGGAACCACGTTACGACAACCCAGGTCCACACAGCTCCGTCCCCAAACCCTACGCCAGCTGTCCAGTAATTGCACTCTTATGTACAGGAAAAAGAAAGCTACGAAACAAAACAAAATCAGTATTTTTCTTTTCGACAATTCACCCGCATTTGTCTGATAGTCGGACACATGCATGTCCTGCTGGATTCTAGCGATGGTCACGCATGCAAGACTTCAGTCTGAGTTACAAGTTAGAGATCCTTTAGTTAGGAGCGTTTCCTTTGTGTCATTCATTTCTTGTCCTCTTCGCCTGAAACAAAGTGGGGAGGAAAAAAAAAAAGAGATAAGAAAAATGATTGGCAAGGGTTCAAAAGCAAATCAGCTCCCTGTTTTTGTTACCAAGAGAGGCTGCTCCTGGGCGGATCCCAGAAGGGACGTGGGATCCCATCCATACACAGCGGCAGCCGCAGCAGCTCAGGCTGCACCAAGAGGAGGATGCTGGTCCCCGGGCAAGGAAGGGCTCAGCACACTCAGGAAAAGGGATGAGTCCGGGCCATGCAGGCAGGAACAGCGGGAAGGTGAGCAGGCAGGGATCTCGCGTTATCGCTCCCAATGAGAGCATCAAGCGGCACCCAGGGAAAGGCAGTGGCACGGAGAGGACAAAGCTCACTGCATCCCACTGCCCATCCCAAAGCCCCGTCCCCGCCGCAGTCAGATGGATGGACACTGCTCCATGGGCGGACACCACTTACACACACTATATATACATTTACATCCACATACACCTTCGGGACAACCAGCAAGGACCAATGTACCCATTGCAGTCGCTGTCCCAGCCCCAGGGCTGCCCTTCTCCCTTCCCTACTGACGGATGGAGTCGGATGTGGAAGGGAACAGGCAACACATGGCGTGAAGGAAAGCTACGGGGCTGAGCCTTGAAATCCCTGCCAGAGCTTGACTCACACCAACTAGATCCCCAGTTTTCAAGGACTCAACAGTAGCGTCCCCAGGCGCTGCGAGGCAGCAGCTACTCTTCCAACTGGGGCTGGGAGAGACCCTGCTGGCAGCTTGGTCTGCCCACAACAGATTGGGTTTTTTTTCTTAAAAATAACCACCCACAAGGCAGCACTTTCTGAGAAGAGTTAGAAAAATCACTTATCGTGAATCTTTTGACCATATTTCTCTATCTTTCATCGCTGCACGCACCACCAAACACATCTCGCAGAGGACCGCTGTTACTGTGCTCTTGATGAACGGGGGTCCTGCCCGGGGTTACCAGCGAGGCTCCACGCCTGCTGCCAACACTGGTGCCGATAAGCTTCCAGGGGAATTAATAAATAACAGGGCAGAGAGAGAGGGGGAAAAAAACCAACCCTTTTTTGCAGCTTCTGCCAAGATCTCTTTCCAGCACTGGCTGGAGAGCTCAGCCCTTGTGTCCTGAGATAACACTGATTGCTGCAACGGCAGCATCCCTTGGGATGACCTCTGCTCCACGGGCTTCAGAGTGAAGCAGGGATGCTGGTGACCGCGCTGCATTAAATCTCACTGCAGTGATCAAAATTCACCTCCTCCGTGTTGCAGAGGTGTCTCCTCAGCAGCTCTGGCAGCTGAGCAGTCCCCACCGGGTGACACACCGGCAGTTATTTGTCAGCCACGGCGCTTCCCCTAAATGCGTCACCCTGTGGTTGTGCAAACAGGGGGGGGTGACTGCACCGTAGGGCAGGCAGGGACAGGAAGGGGACACGGCTGCAGCGCCCACGGGGAGCGTTTAACCACAGCGAATGCTCTTCAAAATGTTACTCTCAGGCCTCCAACTAACCCCCCGGCACAGAGCGAGTCAGGTCTATCTGTGAGAACTGCAGTCAGCCCAGAGTCTGGCACCCACTTTGCTTTAATAGGATGCAGGTCCCTAAATTTAGAATAGATATAACGAAGACATTTTTTTTTACGCTGAGGGTGGTGAGACACTGGCCCTGGCTGCCCAGAGAGATGGGAGACACCCCATCCCTGGAAACACTCCAGGGCAGGTTGGACGGGACTCTGAGCGACCTGACGTAGTTGAAGATGTCTCTGCTCATAGCAGGGGGGGTGGACTAGATGGCCTTTACAGGTCCCTTCCCACCCAAACTATTCTATGATTCTATGAAATGCCAGTGTCTGGCTCTCCTCTCTGCACACCAGTGACAGGAGCAGGGGAGATCCTGTTTGCAGGAATGATGGGGTGGTCGGGATCCACCCGATCCCATCCGGATTCTGCCTTACACCACCAAGTTTCTCAGGGCTGTCACAGCCCTTCAACTCTTGCAAACCTGCAACTGAACAACACGAGTTCATCTCCTACGAGATCTGCTCCCCACCAGAACAGCCGGGGCTTTTCGGGGTGTTTTCCCTATTGCTTTTGAATTCCCTCTTAACGGGTTCCTGTAAAAGGTGATGCTGGAGGGATGCAGCCACCAGCAGAGACCATTCCCTCCACCGAGGGAAACACTGCAGCCCTCGTAGCTCTGGAAATTGCACATCTGCCCACTTGCAGCAGGGCACCCCGGGCTCCAGCCGAGACCCCAGACCCCAGGAGAAAAACCAAAAGGGAAATCCTCCTGCCATCCCTTTGCACTACCGGGACGGCAGCACCGAGAGATTCCCTCTGCTCTTCCATTTCTAAAGCACAGCACATGCACACACAGAGGGAAAAAGGAAAAGGAGAGAGGAAAAATAAAATAAAAAGCAAGGGAGCAGAGCTGTAACATCCCATCTGGAGAGATTCCAGCACCGAAAGGTGCGGTGCCACTCTCCTTCAGAGCATCCCACAGCTCAAGTGAACGACTTGGCCCATGGGGACGCATTCCTCCCACGGCACCAGCGCCCAGCCAAGGTAGCTCTGCGCAGAGATTACCCTACAAGGGCAGCCACGGCCGCAGGCGCTCGCTCCTGGAGTTCTGCCGCTCCGGGAAGAGGGATGTCTGCCTCCTCCGCAGGGAAAGCGGGCGGCTGCAGCAGCCCCTCAGCTCCCAGAGGGGGGTTTCGGGGGCTGCCCTCGTCCCCAGGTGTGGGTCCATGGGGGAGATGAGAGCGAGCAGCTCCTTTTCCCTACGTGCTGCAGATTTTTTTTTTTTTTTTTTTTTTTTGATGGGACACGGAGATTTTGGCCCCTGCAGATTTCAGGCTGTCTCGGAGGGATGTGGAGCCGCAGCTGGCCCTGGCAGGGAGTGTGACACACTTGTCACCACACAGCCACCTCTGCCAGCTGCTCTCCTCTGGGAGGATGTTAAACCATAAAGATGACACTGACTTTGCAGATAAAAGGCCAAATCTCAGCAGTGGAGGTGCTCACCAAAGGATGCAACCTCACCGGCACATCAGCTGCGGTGGCAGGAGGCTACAGAGCACCGTGCTGCCCATCGGCGAGGGGACAGCTGGAGACAGGTACCCAGAGGTATGGTACGGCCACCACCTCGCAGCTCCTGCAGAACCGCCCAGGGGCAGCCATTCTCACCGGGTGTAAGGACAAATGACTGCATACACGCTAATCTGCCACAAAACACATGGAGACGACTCTTGTGCAGCAAAACTTCTGATTTTCAGAGACGCTGCTGCTGTCGGGGCAGTTGGTAGCCAGGTTGCAGAAAACTCTTGACTTGCTCCTGCTTTTACCGCGGCACAGGGGAGAAAGAGCACCCAGGCAGAACCTGCTGCTTAACGTGCTGTAAATAAGTGAGACCACCACGCTGGCCCCACCGACACCTGTGATGCGTTTGCTTCGAGGTGGTGAAGATGAGGAGGCCCAAGGATGGGGCAGGAAGGCAGGAGGGGAGCAGGGTGGCCATGGCAGCAGGCTGATGGCATGCGGAGGGGCACGAGCACCGGGGTTATCTCAGTGTCCTGTCTGGATTTGGTACCTTTTGAGAGCCACTCAGAAAAAGAAACTTCTGCAAAGTCTTGGCACAGATGACTGGAAACCTTCCTCCTCTGTGCCACAGGACTCAGAAAACAATACACTTAAGTGTACAGAGGATGGCAAATATTGAAAATTCTGGGGCAAGAGGTCCTTGAGGGTGGTCAGCCCTTGTGAGCCTGCCAGCATGTATCTGTGTGATGGACACCTGAAAGGGCCTTAGAGAACATCTCCATGTTCTTGACCAGAACATCTGCAGGTCACACCAAGCCAACCTAGCTCAGCCGTGCACTTTGGCTTGCTGTCTCACACTCACATTGCCTCCCAAACCTGAGACAGCAGAAACCTCAGAGGGGCCAGAGACAGATGAAGGCAGCAATCCATGCAAAGCATGCAAGGTGAGAGGTTGGAAGTGACCAGGGTGATGGGAAGAGAAATGTAAAACACTGAGACCACGGCGAAAACTGAAGAGTCTCAGCTTTCTGCTGCTTCAAGGACAAGGACAATCCAGCGCAATGGAAACATGACTTATCTAAATCTGATCAAAGGAGAAAATTTTCCATGCAAAACCTGAGTCAGCAGCACTCACAGCTAGACATTTGCATCCCTCAATTGAACATCCTTGGCCATCCCTCAGATTTTGGCCTCAGAAGGTCCCATGCTGGAGACCATCCCCAGGCATTGCCTTGCAGGGCCGAAGCGGTAGCCTGCCGCCCCCCCCCCGGCCAAAACTGCCATGCAAACGGCTGCTTCACAGGCTTTTTAGACCTTATTTTGAGGCAAGACACAGAGGCCAGTGTGGGAAAGGAGACCCTGTCTGGGTACGGGGTCCCTGGGCTCCATCATTGGCTGATTTTCCAAGCCATGTTCACCCAGACATGGTCCAAAGCAGGTCTCCACCATACACAAGCAAGACTTTGGAGGAAGTATGGGAAGACAGCATTCGGGGATGAGACACGTAAGAAAGCCAACCCTTGCTCTTGAGTCCTGCAGGTTTTCAACTGGTGCTCCTCGCTCCACGTGTGTCTTACTGTCCTGAGAATGCCTGGTGAAGAAATCACAATACCACATTTAAAAGTGGCTTCTTGAGTTTTTTTTTTGTTTGCTTTTCAAAGCCCAGAGGAATTAGGAAGATGCAGGATTTCAATTATTTCTTTCAAATGTGATGATTTAAGCGTGATTTTTGCCCCGTAGCCATGATTGAATAGCTGCATGGGAAACCCTTGCTGGATGAGAAACAACAGAGCGACCCGTGAGCATCAACAGCACCATGACCATGGGGATGAGGGCAGCTCAGAGGACCCGGCACGTTGGGAGCATGGCATGGGAGAGGGAAACACTCTGAGCTGGTACGACGGGACTCGAAAGGATTGTACGTCTGCCAGAAACCCTGCTGTGCTCAGAGCTGCGCTGCCAGAGCTGAAGAAAAGCCCTTCCTCCAACAGCGTTGAGTTTTTATAAAGAAATGCAAAGTGTGGGAGAAAGACAGACTCATCCCCAGATCACAGATGGTGAAGTGAAGACTGAGGGCATGCATGGGATGCAACAGCCAGGAATTAACCAGCTCTCCTACGCCCCAGCCCAGTGCCGTGCCATAAAATTGTTGCTACAGGCTTGTGATCATATGATAAAACAAGCCTGGGTGATGCAAAGCACCTATCAGCCTGTTGAGAGATGCAATAATTAAAGAAAAATAAGCTAGAAACAATTTTCTGTCTGGTCTGTAAAAACAGGAGCCCCTGCACCTCCGTTTCTCAGCAGGGGCTTCGCTGAGCGATGGCTGTGGTTATGGATCAGCTCGCCGCAGAAAGGAAAGCTGATGTGAGCTCCTCCAGTGCACCAGGAGCCGACGATGGGGAGCGCAACCGGTTTGTGATCATTTCCTGCTTGCAGTAATTTCCATCCCGCATTTTCAGCTTTTGGCATGGTTCTGCTCCAGGAGAAACCAAACAAGGCTGTTACAGTGCCCCAAAACCCTCCCTGCCAGGGCTGGATGGACCTGCCGTCAGCCCTGAAATGCAAGTGGCTTCGCACAGTTTTCTTGGGTCATTATTAAAGGGTGAAGACAAAAGGAAGGGATTTGCTAGGATGTTGCTTAAGGGGAGAAAAAAGGGTTTGAGCAAGGTGATGCTGTGGAAGGACATCCAGTCCCCACACTCAGGTTGCCCACCTGCCCCCCCAGGGCCACTACAACTTCCCCAGGCAAGGATGGTGTCTCTCCTGCCCTTCTTCTCCCTGCTATCACTGTCAGGGCAAACACACCTTAAAAAAATGAATCAACCCTGTTTTCCTGGAGAGGGGTCAGCCCCGCGGCAGGAACAGCACCGCTCGGCAGCCATGGCCGGGAAAACCTGCAGGTTTAACTCAGCGCCAAGATATCATCCACAGCAACAGCTTTTGCAAGAAACGAAAGAAAAGATGATATCATCTCTTTGGAGGGCCGCCTAAACACACGCTGTGATTTACAGCACGCAGCCCAGGAGCACATGGGAACCGCTGCCCCGGTGTCACAGGAGCTGCTTCTCCTCCACATGTGCCACAGGATGGATCCTGAGAGGTGCCGGCCAAGGACAACCCCATTAAAAACAGTTCGTAACACATTCAGCTCTCATTTGATCTTAAAATAGAGGTAGCAAATACAAGATAAGGACAGCCACAGAGGGGTGGAAAAATTGAGGGCAAAAATGAAGGATTCCTGTTAGAAACCAGTGTTCGACTTGTTTTGCTTTGTAAGAGAAGGGATCCGGTTCCCAGAGGTTCAAGAGGAGCTGGATAAACACTCGTGGCAGATTTATCTAGTGCTGCACCTCCTAAGGGAGTATTACAAGCAGATGTAAGTACCAACTGCTCTGCCTGGCGTGGCACCCGGCAAGGGAGGGGGTAGGAGAAAAAGGCCCTTTTACACAGCAAAGGTGGATGAACATGCAGGCACAGACACGACGCGAGCGGAGGAGGTAAGCAAGGTGTCCGCAAAGCCATCACGAACCCCCAAGCAAAGCGCCATGGAGCAAACATGACCCAGCGTGGTGCAGACCATGCTCACCATCCAGGTGGTTGCGGGAAAGGTACTTGAGTCCTTCGTCCAGCAGGATAACGGGCAGGGAGATTTTCATTACAACCACCCACTGCGGCCAGCTCAGGGGGGTTACCTGGAAGATGAGCTGCAAGGCGGAAAGGATTGGACGTGTCAGTGGGGAAGGAGGTGGGATTTTTTGGGTGTGTACAAAGTATGTATGTACATGTATGGTACAAGTTAAGAAAGGGTCATCCCAGGTACAAAGAGGGGGGATCCAGACAGCTCAAAGAACAGGATTTCTTCAAGGTCTGTCATGATCCCAAGGTGGCTCTTGGCCAAGATCAGTCAAAAAATGATGTCCTTCATCTCTCCTGCAGATGAGGAAAGTGAGGCACAAACTAGGACTGGATGTGCTCACAGGTGCTTAGCAGGGGACAAACAACAACGTAACCTCCTGGGCACAGCGACCCACTTCATCTTAAGCACCCTTAGGAATCAACTGAGGCATCACCAGCCTTGGACTGCAAAGGGAGGTGATGCCCCCAAAAGGAGCTGAGATATCCATACCCCTTTACATTGCCTATAAGGACAGCTTCTGACTTAACAAAAGGCTCATTGAGGCAGGGTGTCTCCCAGACCCCACGTTGGTTTGCCTCACAGGACAGGGCGTACGCTAGAGACAACCATCCCAGAAACTTCCAGACCCAAAGATTGCTCCAGGGATGTCCTTGCCCACAAAAGGAGCCCCCCAGGCTGCACGTGGAGGCACTCACAGGCATGGGCTTGACATAGAGGATGAGGAAGTGCAGAGCCATGGACATGATGATGGCCCCCAGCAGCCAGATGTTGAGCCATGGTGGCATCCGCAGCAGTGACTGGTTCTCAGAGACACTGCGAAAGCAAGGGGACAGCGTTAGGCCCAGTAACCTCCCGCTCCCCATACCTGCCCAACCTGGGTGTTCCCACTCCTCTCCAAGGCCGCACGGTACAGCCCCTCTCTTCCAGACTGTTCAGCTTCAGGCTTTGCCACAATTTGGATCTGGACACCCACCTCAACACAACCAGACATGCATGAATTAGGACTGGTCATTAACAGGTTCTGCTCATGCATGCAGATCCAGCCCTTCCTCCACCGCTATCGACAGCAGCACACTGGCTCGGAGGAGTTTATTTACAGTGAGCCCAGTGGTCCCCTGCGATAACACTACAAATGGCTCGGCTCAGTCAAAGCAAAGCCCTCAGTCCACCAGCAGACACTTAAAGAGACCCTACACAAAATCGGCCATGCATAGAGCATACGGAGCGACCCTGCAGCCACCCTACCTGTTCAGAGCATTGCACATTTCGATTGTCACCAGCACAGACAGAGCCATCGTGGTTGGGTATCGGGACTCAAAGATCTCACAGTCAATTCCTTCAAAGATGGGGTTGTCCTCAGTGCACCTCATAAAGTTCCTCTGTCGGCACAGGAAACCGCTGGTAAATACACGGCAGAGCAGCAGTGTAGGAAAGGCAGGAAAGAGGAGGAAGATGTCGACTGGCTGGGGGGCACATGGTGAACCCCGATTATCTGGGGTGCTGTTAAATATCCCACAGTTCAGAGGAACTGATAAAACTGTCTAAAGTGACTCAGATTCTGCTGTGGTTGGGGCAGTGGGGTTATGGCTGAATCACGATTAGAGATTTTCACATGCAGTTAATAAGGTGTTTGAGCACACACGCGTCTCCATCAAAAATACATCTTCCATTGCACGTGACATTGGGGTGCAATGGCACCCACTTTCCCACCACCTTGTTCAGACCTACAGTAATGTAAAAATCGATCCCTTTCAATGTGCGATCAGGTCCAGGAAGGAGCTACTTTCAGCTTCTTTGGATCAAGCTGGTTGCTTGTAGAAGCAAGGCTGGAAACATAAGCCTGAGAGAGAGAATTTGCTTTTCTTTTTAAATTAATGTCTTCTCCACCAGGAATTTGGGAATGCTACAATAAGCACAGAAGAAAGGCAGAGGAAAGACCCCAACACCTGAATCCATGCCCTCACCCACCTGCTCAATGCGTTGTCCTGCTCCCCTCCCGACTCACCAGCTGATGGAAGGAGACCTGCGGTCCCTCGGCGTCATACAAGAACCACCAGGTCGCTGCACCCACCGTGGCCAGGCCCACGTACACTGCGGCCGAGAGAGACACCCTTACCCCCAGCACCCAGCAAGGGTCCCCCTCCCCATGGCACCCCATGCCCGTCCTTGTCCTCTTCCCACTGGTGCCCGTGGGGGCTCACCTCCGATGGCCAGGTAGCGGAAGAAGAGCCAGACGCTGATGAGGGGTTCCTTGGGGTTGCGGGGCAGCTTGTCCATGATGTCCAGGTCGGGGGGGTTGAAGCCCAGTGCGGTGGCCGGCAGCCCGTCTGTCACCAGGTTCACCCACAGCAGCTGCACGGGGATGAGGGCCTCGGGCAAGCCCAGGATAGCCGTCAGGAAGATGCTGTGGGGAAAAAAACCAGAGATGCTGAATTAGATGAGCTCCATGCAGCCAGAGGAAATGTCTGTGTGACGCAAGGGGAGAGTGAGCAGGCACCCTGGATCCAAATACCCCAAACTGAATATTCACCCAAAGTCCCGCAGATGAACCCGCAGCCCCCGAGACAGGAACTTGAAGTCCAGGACAGAATTTTGCAGCTAAAATTTGTTCCTGTTGCTATTAAAATTTACTTTGCAGTCAAAACCTAACCACTGATGTCCCCATGGCCATGCGGGTTCCTGTTCCCCACACAAACACCCCTACTGAAATGCAAGGGCAAAGGACGCCCAAGCGACCGCAAGGCTGCGCCCACGCTGCTGAGGACGGTGCGGATTTACTGGGAGGGATGGGCAGGCACAGGGAGAGCTGCTCAGGACCTGGTGCAAAGTACATCGGTGCAACCTGGTGACAACACCCTGTGCACAAATATCTGCACCCGTCTTAGACACCGTCATGGACTTAAACAGGCAACGCATTGACAAAAGAGCTCCTGGGGGGTGACGTGGTTGTAAAACTATAGAAGAAAAATCCCTCTGCCCCGGGGCAATGAGACAAGGCATAGCTGCTCCGTTTGGTACCCGGGGTTACAATTTTGAGCACCTCATGCTGGCAGGGGACACAGACAGGACTGCAGGTCATCTGCCCCAGGGGACATTTCCCCACCACTGCTCCCCTCAACGTGGCGCCTGGTGTGGGAAGCTCTCACCAAACGACCTCCCCAACATTAGAGGAGATGAGATATCGGATGAACTGCTTCATGTTGTTGTAAATGGCCCTGCCCTCCTCGACGGCCGACACAATGGTGGAGAAGTTGTCGTCGGAGAGCACCATCTCGGCGGCTGACTTGGCGACGGCTGTGCCTGACCCCATGGCGATGCCAATCTCGGCTTTCTTCAGGGCCGGGGCATCATTGACGCCATCGCCTGTCTGCACGAAGCCATGATTAAGGAGGTGCAAGGGGTTGAGCCAGGCAGAGAGGAGGGGAACGGGGCATGGTGGGACGTTCCCTGGGGGACTCACCATGGCAGTGATCTCGTGGAAGGACTGGAGGTACTCGACGATGCGGGACTTGTGCGCTGGCTCCACGCGGGCGAAGCATCGGGCATCGCGGCACGCCTGCTGCTGCGCCTCAGGGGACAGCTCATCAAATTCCCGGCCCGTGTAGGCTTTGCCGGTCACGTCCTCGCTCTCTGAGAAGATGCCGATCCTACGGCAGATGGCCACCGCCGTGCCCTTGTTGTCACCAGTGATCATGATGACGCGGATGCCAGCTTTGCGGCACATCTCGATGGAAGAGGTGACCTCCTTGCGGGGAGGGTCCAGCATCCCCACGCAGCCCACAAAAGTCAGGTTGTTCTGTGCAGGGGGACAGTCCCAACCCACATTAATCCCCGGCGATGCAGCCACTTCCCTCCCCGCTGTGAAACCACCCTGGGCATGGGGATTTCCCCTGGGAGGAAGCTTTCAGGAGGGGTCCTACCAACAGCCCCATGGATGCACCCTACAGCCCCAATGCAATGGGGTGCTCCCGTCCCCTCTGCTGCTCCTCACACCTTTTTGCTTCACTGCCCTCCTCCCTGTCCATCTTGGTGGTCCCCAGGCTCCTCTCAGTGGTCACCCCATGGTGATGGATGCCCAGTGGCACGGGGCTGTTGGCCTTGGGACCAGCCCCGCTGCATGCAGCTCTGCACCGGGGGTTGCAGAGGAGCTGAGCTATTGCACTGCCCACTGCTCACAGAGAAACCAGTGAGAAAATACTGCTGGGGCAGCTGGGACGTAGGTGGGAAGACTTTGGGAATAAGGAAAAAAAAGCTCCTGGAGAAAGCCCCCAGTGCCATACCTCGTAGTGGACGAAGGCGGCGGAGTCGTGCAGCTGCATGGTCTCCCTGCGGACGGGCGCGTCGTGGGTGGCCAGGGCCAGGCAGCGCAGTGTGTCGATACCCATGCCCCAATCCCGGATCCTGCCCAGAATCTTCTCCCGCACCGGGGCCGTCAGGGGGACCCTGGCAGTGCCCACACGGACGTGGGTGCAGCGCTCAATCACGCTTTCTGGGGCACCCTGGGGAGGAGCAGGGAGGGCTTAGGTGCTGGAAGGAACCTGGAGGATGAGCATCTCTTGCCAGCACCGAAGGAAGTGCCGGAGGGAGGGAAGGCACCGAGTTTGGGCAAAGGAGAAAGCAATGTCCCCAAAACTCCAGCACGCACATCCCGGCACGGCGGCTCAGCGCGCTAGATGGCAGCCTCCGACCAAGCGCACGGGGACCACGGCCAGGAAGGATGAACCCGCGTTAGGTCACCAGACAGCAGGATCTGCTCTGCGGGGGATCCGTCTGACTCCCGCAAAACCTACACGTCTGCCCGAGATACTCCCACACCACAGATCCCCTCTTGGACCTGGAGAGGCTTAGGGCTCTAAATCTCTGCTGAAAACATATGCTGCCTGCGGGATGCTCAGCGGATGCTTGCGATGCCTTTGTGATTCAGGAAAACATCTCCTTTACTATCACAGCATCTCACTCCGTCCCTTCTGACCTCACAAAGGACCCCTGACATTGCTTTTTAATATAAAACTTGGAATCCTTCTATTGCTCCTCTTAAAAAAGCTTGCCCAGGACTGGCAGACCTCAGATGCGGCAGCTCCGGAGGGTCCCGACCTGACCTGGAGGACAGAGTTCACCCACCCAGAAGATGTCCCAGTGGGAACAACAATATATAAATCTTCTCAGAGTCAGCAGGGGGAAATTCCTGCCGCATCTCTTCTCTTGGGAAGAAAATGCCCTTTAAAACACTATTTCATTTCTGGTTACAGTGGAAAACTGGACATTGCTCTTTGGGCATTACTGGTGTCTGGAGGGTCCAAACCTTTAACAAAGGCAAGTGCCCGTGTTGTGCACAGGGGAAGCTCTCCCCTGGCCCCAGCGGGAGCACGCTCAGCACCTTTTCCTCCCTCTAAATCATTTTACCTCCTTTTTTTTCCTACCAATACTGCTAAGACTCACCTCCTCCCTGCCCGCAGCAGCCTACCTGCTGGCTCCGGGACCCCTGGACAGCGAAGGGAGGGGACAAACTGCAAAGCATCACTGCCCACTGCAGTAACGGCCAAATCCTGCTGGGGCGTGCATGGGGAAGGAGGATCCTGCAGGGTGCCGAGGACCTTCTCCCCTACCTTGACGAACATCTTGCTGCCGGCAGAGTTGTGGCCGGGGCCGGTGGGTGTGCAGTACACAGACATGGACTTGCGGTCTCGGGAGAACTCCAGGGTGCACTCCTTCCTCATCAGCTGCTTGATCACCTGCGGGGACATGAGCCGGGACATACTGGGGACACAGCAGCTGCTGCTCTCCGCCTTGGCTAACAACCCTGCCGAGCCGGGACAGCACCGGGGATGGGAGGAAAAAGGCAAACACAGGAGCCAGGAGGGTTGGCACAGTGTGAAAACCAGAAGGAGCTTTCCCAGTGCAATTTTGGGGGACAATTTTAGTCCCTCCAACTACAGCATTGCTGCCCAGCCCACAGCACGTGCCAGCGTGTGCCAGACCTTTAATTTATCAACCCCACACGGGACGCCAAACAGCTCCTGTAGCCTAAGATAAAGCTCTGTTTGCCAGAGAGGTGGGGGAGACTCCCCCCCGCCTTGGGCTCCAGCTGTGCTGCGGAAAGGGGGATTGCATCCCACTCATCACAGTCGGGGGGTTTGCCCTGATCCTGCTCCCACGGGACTCGGTGGGAGTGGGAGCACCAACACCTCCTGAGGCCACATTGATTCCCATCAAATTAAGCATCTCCACGGCTGAGACTCTAATTAGGCTCATTTCAGGACATGCTAATTACCCTGAGGACTGCCAGCTCGGCGGTAACAATCGCTCATCCGAACGGTACCTGCAGGTTTGCGGGGCAAGGACGGAGCAGCGGCTGCCCCAGCACATGGACCCCGCCAGCACAGGCAGTGCCCACAGACAGCTCCTGCGCCCCAACACCCCACCGCAAACCAGGCTCTACTGTCGCTACCGATGATTAATGTAAGGAGCCGAACGCCCCACAAGACAGCAGCCAGTCCTCAGACCAATCTCCCTCTCGCCCATCCGCATCGGCATCGCGGCAGCTGAGCCCGGCTCTTGGGAGGACACGTCTTGTCCCAAAAAAGCCATTTAATGAGCAGGGCATCTGTGGCCGATCCAAAATATTTTCCAGAGAGGGAAGCAGGAATGTTGATGCCAACCTTGCTCTGCATGGCTCAACTGCTTATACAATTAGCACCCTTTCTTGCCAGGAGGGTGTGGCTTGCGACAGGGACATAAGCAGCTTTTTGCACAGGACTTCTACAGCAACTTTAAATGAATCAGTGAAGGGAGCGAAGGAAAACTCCTTTTGGGGTAAAATCTTGCAAGTTCAAAGTTAAAAGGATGCTCCTACTGCAGCGATGCTGTGAGGAGGAGTTTGGGAGCTGGAGAGATGCGCAAAGGGGATTTGCCCACACAAAATGCGGGCAGCCAGAGGATATGTCCGCTGTCTGTGGCTATACCAGGCAAACGCCAAAGGACTCTCGAAGGCCAAACCCACGGGGTTTGAGTGCAGTGACTACATGTAGGTGAGAAGTTTTGTGCCCCCAAAAGCAGCGCCATCCCCTCTGGGCACTGCTCAGCACAGTGGCAAGGACACCTGGAAGCAGCCAACCACTGTGAAAACCCCAAAATCCCACCGGACACTTCAGAACACAGAGACACTAGCAGCAAAATTAAGAAGTAGCAAAGAAACACTGCCAGAAAACTCCAAGGAAGGTTTTTTTTTTGTCCCTGCCCAAACATGAGAGTAAGAAGAGCAGCACCGGTGACGGATCCCAGCCTGGCATCTGAGCACAGGGCAGCGATGAGCACGCGTAAGGAAGCCGCTGACGGACAGCTGGGAAATTCCATCTCCCTTATCAGTAAGGAGTCAGGGGATTTATTACAACCTGCCCAGACCTATCTGGGGAAGAAACGCCAGAACAGAGGACCCTTCCTTTGAGCAAGCAAAGACATTATAAGATCTAACAGCACAATACCAAAGCCGAATAAATCCAGATGTGAAACAAAAGTGTATTTTCACCCGGAGGACAGGGAGACACTGGAGAGCCAGAGTAGGGGAATAACCAGCACAGGATATTTTCACATCAAAAACAGACGTTTCCAAAGAGCGAGCCTCGCTCAGGCAGGCATGGCTCTGGGGACGAGGGTTTGGTTTGCACCAGGGAGGACAGCTGCTCAGTGCAAACCCGACACCTAACGATTCGCTGCGGAGCTATAAACTCCAAACCTCCTCATCTGCAGCCGGAGCTCTGGCCAACACCAAGAGGGTCTCTCCTGGCTGAGCAGGGACCAGGCTGAGTTTCAGCCCTGGGGATCACCCGCTCCAAAGCTCCATGTAGACCCAGGTTAGTGCCCACAGCCCCAGCGTCAGCCCCCCCAGGGCCACTGCACTATCTGCTCCGAAAACAGCTCAGCCCCACCGCGAGCCACGAAATTGCATCCTTGTGGCAGATCAGTCCCTTAGATCACTGCAAGTGGTTATTGCTCAAATAACAGTCGTCCCAAAGCCCTCCTCTCCCTCCCGTCCACCGGCACTGGAGCGCACAGGGCGTCCCCCGCTCACCGAATTGCAGGCGTTGGCTCGCTCCACCTTGGAGAGTTTGCTGGTGTCAGTGTTGAAGACGTTCATCTTCTCCACCAGGCACGTCAGGGCTGTTTCAGTGGCTTCCCCCACCTTTTCGTAGACTTTTTTAGACTACAGAGCAGGGAAAAAAAAAAAAACCAAATCAAAACAAGGAGCTTAAGTTTTAGAGCACATCCTGTACCTGCTACTCCGACCAAAGATGCTGTCCCCCGCTGCGCCACCCCAGCGCTCCCAGAGCATCACCCTGGGATGGGTTGAAGCCAGGGCAGGGGATCCCAAGGGACAAAGCACCCCTGAAAAGGGTCCCACAGCGAAGGGAAGAGCATCGTCGGTGCCCCTTCACCACCCCGGCCCCGGTGTTCCCCGCACCTCGTTGTAGTCCAGCGAGGAGTCGTTGCAGAGAGCGCAGATGGTGGCCAGCTCCACCAGCCCGTCGTACTGCCCGCACTGCACCGGCTGCTCGTCCTTCAGGCTGCGGGGAGAAAACAACCCCCCAAAGCCTTACACCAAACTCGAATTATACTTAGCTTCTCCTATATATCCCTTGTAAAATTTTCTGAAGAGGGAGAAAGAGCCCCGGGCTTGGCAATAAACGCTTGGGTTCGCATTTTGTGCTTTACCGAATGGGCAGGACTAGCTGCAAAGAAAATATCACAGGAGGCAAATCAACTCAGGAAGTGCCCCAAAATAAAGGGGGCTGCAGATGAGCTCAAAAGAGCATTGGACCTGAAAGCAGGGGCTGTCAAAAGGCTTATCATGAAGATGATGGATGAGAAAAGGGTGAAGAAATCCAAGTTAATGTCCACTCCCCCAGCGGTTTCCAGCCGCCAGGGATCCTGAGGAGTTGCAGCAAGTCCCTTCTCCTCCCCTCGATGCTGTTTCATGCTCCAGAGAGCCAGAGGGCACCCAAGGGAGCATTTAAAAGCGGCAGACAAATGTAACAACTGCATTGCTGTGGCTGCTTCCAAGCAAGCAGCGACCTGTGGCCTTTGCTTCCTAAATAACAGCTCTTTGCTATGTAAAGGAGCACAAACGTCGGTGGAAAGGCGCAGCCCTGAACACACCAGGCAAGCTGGATACTGCCTCTTGCCCGGTGGCAGAAATAGCAGCGGTGATTTTCAGGGGAAAAGCAAAAAATTATCCTGGTTCCAGGGGAGGTAACTGCAGGTTAGAGCTGTATAAACCCAGCTTCTGGGTCATCTGCTTGCTGGAAAAACAATTTGTCAGGCATTTATTAGGATCAGTTTATTCCACTGCTGGTTCCCAATGGAAAGAACAGTTTGGAGCCCTTGTTACAGCTCAGGAGTGGAAAACAGGGAGCGGCCAAGAAAATCTGAAAAATCTGTTTGCTGAGGGACCAGAAGCCGCACCGGGGCTGCGAGCGGGCAGGGGCGAGCTGCCGCCTCCTGCCCAGAGGATGCTGCCCAGCCCCGGCTTGTGGGCAGGGGGAAGGCAGCGGGTGGAGGAGGGAGCCTGCAGCCACTCTAGGTTGGGTTTTGAGGTTTGGGAAGGTGGAAATACCCAGGGATGCCTTTTGCAGCATGTGACCCCCCTGGAGAGAGCTGGGAAGGGATGGGGAGGACGTGTCCCCATCGTCGGCTGCCCCTGCACGGAGCCGGGCGAGACCCCTGTGCTGGGAAAGGCATCAGCACAGGTGCTGCTGGCCGGGTGCTGCGCAGAGATGCGAGCGAACCCAAGGTCGAGCACGTAATATCCCCCATGCTGAGGTCAGGCTAAAGTGAAATGAACATTTCAGTCCCACCAGCCCCAGGGAAGTGTGTGTGTGTGTCTGGTTTCTCCATGACACCTAAGTGGGCCCTTGCATCCCCCTCAATGTGCAATACAAGCACAGGGCTGAAGCAAAACTCAAAAGCAACATGAACTGCTGCAGACCACCATGGAGCCTCCCTGCAGGCAGTCTCCTGGAGGAGCGGGGACGATGAGCTTCAGAGGTTAGCAGACTCGAGTTCAGCCCCTCAGTCCTCCTTATTTAATTGAAACGCACTGATTGATACCATCTTATGACCCGGCTCACTTTTTAACGGAGATTCCTAGCCAAGGATCAAATTGGATCTATAAATATTCATGAAATTAAGTCTGAGGCTGGGATGAATTATAGTCGCTCCACAGATGAGCAGAAGGGACCGTGGTGAAGAATGTGCCCAGGATCACACAGCAAAGCGAAGGGGAGTGGAGAGTGCTCCAATAAACACCTGGGCTTCTCATCTTCCTCCTTCCCAGACCTTCCCCACGCTGGGGAGCGTCACCTTCCTTCGAAGGAGGGGGAATAAACAAACACAATGGCAGAAAACCCCATGTGTGTAATAGCACTGCAGGGAAAAGCCCCTGGCTTGCACTCCCTGCCCTCAGCTGCGGCTCAGCAAAGCCCATGTTTTCTCCCTAAAACGTGTCCTGACATCAGTGGGATCGTGCCCTGGGCACAGCAGCCATCTCGGCTGTCCCTGCCAAGGACGCGGGGCTCAGGGAGTGCTTTCCTGATGGGGTTTGTAGCCGTTTGCAAGTCCCTCTGCACATCGCCGGTGGCACAGCTGCCGGACAAGCTGCCAGCCCCGGGTCCTGCTCAGGGGTGACAGTCACTGGCCGATACCGAAAACGCGCAGGCTTGAGAAATTTGGAGAATGAGCGCGTACTGAGGAAAGCCTTCATTCACTGCTGTTCCCACATTTGCTGTCCTCTCCGGTTCATGAGCGGGCTCGTTTGATCAGGACTGTTAGCGAACGGAGAGCTGAGCCCCTTTGCTGAGTGGCGGGAGGGTGGCGGGCAGAGCCGGGGTGCGCGTCCCCCGCGTCATGTCAGGCGGGAGCCACCGATGAGGGGCAGGGAAACGATTTGCCCTGGCTCCCACCGAATGCAAAGGGCAACCAACTGATGCTTGCAAGCCCAGTGTGGCCAAAACCCAGCACCTAATGGGCATCTCCATAGGCAGGGTTCAGCGTGGCTGCAAACCGACACGGAAAACCGAGGCAGGGGTGAACCTGGGGTCTCCCAGCCTTGGCCACAAGCTCAACCGTCCCACCTCCCCCTGACTGCGCCCCTGGCCCCGGGGCCACCCTCTGTCACCCGCGCAGGGGACCCGCACTCACATCTGTCCCTCGGGGGCGTAGGTGGAGCCGGTGATGCTGAACTCGTGCAGGCTGCACTGGGCGCCCTCCACCTTCTCCATAATGAACATCTGCAAGGGGGAAAACATGGAGACAGAGCATTAGGCACCAGTTTTTTGGTACAACTCACATGCCCAGCCTGGAGACCCTCCAGCTGGTACTGTCCCAGCGATGGCCCCGCCGGCACCGGGCTCAGCCCCCTCCCTGATCGCCCACCGTTCCTGGCTGTCCCCAAATCGTTTCAGCTCTCCCCTGCCTTTTTCATGTTCGCCTCCTCCAGCTCTTTTTTTCCATTGGAGAGGAGCGATGCCGAGCCAGTTCCTAAGAAGGTGCCTGTGTTTTTCTTGGAGCAGAGAAGAAGCCGGGGCTCTGCTTTCCACCTCTGCCCTGGCTGCCCTGGAAAGGCTCCGCGGGGCAGGACACGACCAGTCAGGAGCTGCAGGATGGGGCTGCCCCTGCCTCCCTTTCCCTGCCAGCTCTCGGCCACCAGCTCGCCTGGCGGGCTACTGGGATCGCAGCTCGGCTCTGGGCACCAGCAGCATGGCAGCTCGGTAATAAAGCCCCGGAGAGCCGTAAAAGTCCCACACGCTCTATTTTTAGTGATTTTTTGCCTTTCAAACTCCTTCCAGTTTCTCTCTTGCTGTTATAGCGAGAGCAACAAAACCAAAAAAAAACCCAAAATAGAGTAAAAATCCCCCTTCTCCCCAAGCTCTCCCTTTCCCCTTTACACACCCCACCCTTTGGGGCACCTCCAGCGGCAGCAAGAGCAGTGCCCGACCCCAGCTGGGGCGACACTTTGGCGACACTCGTTTCTGCTTAATCATTATTTATAACCCGCGCTGAAGCCAAAAAGTAACATAATAAATAAATAAATAAATAAAATTGTTTTGATGAATGCTTTTGCCTGGCTGCAAGCGCCTGCAGGCAGCAGCCAGGAGGGAGGACGGCTGCAGGAAAGCGATACCCTCAGCTCTACAGACCTGCTCGAGGGCTCCAGAATGTGGGTGCAGGGGCAGCTGTCCCTCTCCACCCTGTCTCACATCATTTATTTCCCCTATTTATTCATCCTCTGTTCATTTGAGATGTTCCCCAGGAGAAAGAAATCAGGAGGCATCGCTCGGCACCAGAGATGCAACAGCTCTGGGTACCATCCGCTTCTCTCCCCTCCGCGCTTCCTCTGGCAACTAACAGAGGTTAATTTACTACTATTATTAATGACTGTTAATAATACAAGGACACCCCACCAGTGCAGCCACGTGGGCTGGTGGGTGTTAGACCTCCCCGTGCAGCCCAGTATCCCCAGGTGCAAGATTAGGGCCAAACCAAGGAAAAAAGGTTAAGCTCAGCGAAGCACAGTTACGGCAGGTTTAGCATCGGGACACCTTTGCGGGTTTTCTCACCTCCGTTTTTTACAGGTTTGGACAAATCAAAGCAGGAGGTTCACAGTGTATTTCTCCTATGTAAATACTTCTGAGCCCACAGCAACCTCCCTGCAGCCCCACGGCTTCACAGCTCTGTGCACATACGCTGTTTGCCGGGCTATTGCCCTCAGCTCCTTTCTCAAAGCCCATCCTTGAGGCCCCTCAGCATCCCTGAAGGGTTTCAAAGAAAACCACCAGCCAAAGGGTTGACAGAAGAGGCTCAGGACATCCCAAGCCCTCCACTGAAGCACTGAGCTGCTCTGGCAGGAGCTGCAAACACTCATGCACAAAGGACCTCGATAAAGAGAGCCAAAACACTTCGCATCTCCTTTGGCGACTGAATTGCCCTGAGGTGACGGACGCCAGAAAGGAGGTGGAATGTGGCTGAAATTTCCCAAGGCTTCTGCAGCACCAAAAGGGTCCTTCGAAGGGTGAGCATCCTCCACCTCTTTTTGGAAAGTCCAACACCATCAGCCTTCCAGAGAGCCAAATCTCCTCGTCTCTTTAGAAAATGGACTCCTGCACTCAGAAATACCAACTGGACTCTTATTTATTAAAAAATCCTGAAAGCACCCACCCCAGCCACCGGTGGTTTTGCCTGATATGGGACTGTTTGTTTTCAAACGCTCATGGCTACAAAACAATTGCTACTTTCACAATAGCAACTTTCTTATTAAAAAAGGAAAAGAGAAAAAAAAAAAATAAATAAATTCCAGGCCCTTTATTTTTCCATGCCTATTAAAAAAGGTGCCGTGTAACCCACAGCAACCAGAGGTTATATCAAATTTCCTGCCTGCTCCCGGCTTGCATGCCTGGCAGAGCGAGGGGGGGGGCCGGGGCGGGGAACCGCAAAAGGTGTTTGCAGGTTTTTTTGGCGCAATGTTTCAGCAGATTTCCAGGCTGAAAAGGGGGCAGGTTTTCCGGCACTGGAAACAGTCCGGAGCAAATAGTTGTGTCTTAATCCGTAAAGAGGATAGGTAAGGTTCCCATCACAAAAATAATACAAATAAGAACAGAAGCGATAGAAGGAGGTGGGAAAGCTGGGCAGTTTTGGGAGGCTAACAAATACAGATGCTGGCAGAGAGGCTGCCCAGCCTCTTGCAGTGCCACGGTGAACACCAGCTCCAGCATCCAGCACAGGGAGCCCAGCCAGCACCCCCAGGGCTTCCCCCTGCCCTTAACCCTTCTAAAACCGTATCGGCAATTTGCGGTTTTAATGAAAGACAGAGGTGGAAAGGAAAACATTAAGAAGAGCGTGCCCCTCTCCTCCTGCCCCGCAGATCTCGCCTGGCCCCAGCGCTGTATCACACAGCCACGTATTTTTAAAAAGCAACGGGCGCTCAGGGCTGCACCGTCCCCGGAGCAGCACAGGGCATCTGGCCACAGGCTCACAGGGAAGAGGGATGCAAAGGGTACGTCTCCACGTTCCTGTATTTTCTGTAGTATCTTTAAAAGAACTACTCATCAAAAGGCAGACAAGACAGGATTGCTGTCTGGAATAGTAAGAGGCTGTAATCATCAGTCATTTACCCATCAATCAGCCCATGGATCAGCATCGTTCTCCTCCTGCGCTGGAAGCAGCCCTGGCTCACAGGCACCCACCGGCAACTGCCACAGCCCGTGGCTTGGCCACAGCCCGAGGAAACGCCCAGCCAGCTCTCCCATTAATTAGTGACTATTTTAGGCAGACAAGACTGCCGAATTGAGGGACAGTGTCCTGGAGATTAAAAAGCAAATCGCTCCCGCACAGCTTCTGGGCAGCTGCGCTGAGGATGGGAGTTTGCACATCCAGTCCCTGCTACAAGGTTTATTGAAAATAAACCCCTTTCTGCTCTTGTTCCCCAAGACACCAGCCGTCTCGAGAGACGGCCAAACGTCACCAGCCACCTCCCTCTTCTGGACATGGGGTACCAGCACCTCCCCCCTCCGGCCCCCTCCCGCTCTGCCCCACGCAGCGACAGCCCCAAGCCCGCACAGCCACACTCACATCTCTGCTTCGGGTCCTGCCTCTCAGACGCTACCCTTGTGCTCCTGGAAAATTAACTTATGGGGCACAAAAGGGTGCTGCAACTTTTAGGAGACTGATTTAAACATGCAAGAGCAGAGCTGCAGTGCCCCTCTGCCCCTTTCTCCCCCTGCCGGGCTGCCATCACTCCCGGCCGCACGGTTATTTCATGGCTGGGAGAAGGCTGTCCCTTGGCTGCTCTGCACCCTGGGCTGGGGGAGATGGTGGTCTCAGAGACCCCCAGTTAACCGTAAGGTGAGTGACACAACTCACAGGTTTAATCTGATTTACTGAGTGGGTTTGTGGCTTCACCGTGTTGCTGCAGAGCTGTGACTCGGCGGACTCGAGGCCACAGCAAAAGCACCAAAGTCTCGGCCACCCCAGATGGACGAGGCCCCCCGGCACGAAGCCCTTCAGCGGGCACATCTCACCCCCAAGCGTTTTAGGAGGGGCACCGCTTCGCCCGGGCTGACCGCATGGCATCCATACGCACCCTGCTGAGGTGGCTCCGCCAGCACACAGCCACACGTCCCGGGCACCTAGCGGGACCCGGAGCCGGCGGTGCAGCCCTTAAAAAACAGCTGAGGGTTTTAAAACAGACCCAAAGCCATTCAAGAGTCATTTTACAGCTCTACAGACCTGACGCCTGCAGCAAGACATAAAGGGCAAGCACCACTCGGCAGCATACCCTGTGGCCGAGCAGCTGTGCTCACCCAATTTAAATGTATGCGTTAATTAAATCACAATTAATACATTTTTCCAGGTTATCGGTAGGCTTTCATGGCTCTTGCACCCCTGTAGCTGAGCCAGCCGTGCTCGGTGCAGGAGCACGTCCAGGACACGCCAACGGCCGCCCAGCGCAAATATTGACCTGCCTGGTGCTCGGCGGAGCCGCCGGCAGCCTCTGTCCTGCCTGCGTCAACACGGGAATCCCTCTCCGTTAAACATTAACAGCCATGTCGGGGTGTCACAAGGCCAGCCTGGCTCTCGGTATCACACTTTGGGAGTCAGGATCCAGCCAGGCGAATATCACGGATATCGGAACACGGCTGTGGGGAGACGGGGTGGAGGATACATGGAATTTTGAATATTTTTGTTGTTGTTGCGAAGTTGCTGAGTTCATTCTGCAAATGCTGATTGGTGCAAAAACCCTCTTGTGTGCCCTACTCCATCCCCCTCCTGCCCTCTCCCTGTCTCAGCATCGCTAATCCTTCCTCTCGCCTCTCCCAACCGCTCCACGCTGTAGGAGCCAGTGGCACTTCTGCCCAAGTTCAAGGAGCAGATCCTCTGGGAGGAAGTGGTTTGGGGAAGGCACGGTCACGTCCTACCTCTCCTTCTGCAGTCTGCAGAGCTAAAGAGACCCCAAATGCTTGGGGTTGCCCTTTACTCACTTCTCTGCACCCTTGGGGCAGTAAATGGGCTGGTGGGAACCTCCTCCTCCTGCGAGATGTGGGCAGCTCGGTCACTGCCTCGTTCCAGCGGTGTCTCATTTTAAACCATTTACAGGGCAAAAATCTCAGACATTTCCAGTCATCTGTAGTTTGTGTTGAGCAAAGCAGTGGCCAAAGCCCGCGGCCAGCTTGCAGCACGGTCATGGCTTCCCACCACGCTACCCGAGTGTCAGAGAGGAGGGACGGTGGCCAGGTCCATTTTTCCCCACAGCAACACATTTTCCAAGGTTCTCCTATAAAACCGACGCGCCAAGGCCATGAAACTTTCCTGAGACTTGAGGATTAATGGGGAAACTGAGAACTCGGATGGTCCAGGCTTTCCTAACAAGTCACCTCCCCATATGGCCAGACATGCAGCAGAAAAGCTCTCTGGTAGACCAGGAGACTTTGACCTCTTCGCCAAACCACCCCAGGGCTCTCTCCATAAAAAGAGCTTTTCAGTCCAAGCCCAGCTGATGGCAGACCTTCTGCCAGGAGAGAACAGGTAACCAAAGCACTGTTTCACCAGGTCACAGGCATCTTCTCTTAACCCCTGGATTTCTGCTCAAGCTCATCATGGACAGCTGGACCCACATGTTGCACTGACTCACCAAGTTTTGGCCTTATAGGTCTAGACTTTGTAGTTCTGCATGGTCCAGGATTTCTCACTGGTTTGGTTAAAAAAAGGGGAAAAAAGGGCAACAGAGCAGAGGAGGCTGATTGCATCGGCTTCTCCAGGAGTTCTGCCTCAATGCCACATCCCAGCAGGAAGAAATATTCTCTGGGGAGGGAGCTCTGCAACACAGCACCTCCAAAACGATGTGCTCATAAAAGTCATTTTTTTAATTACAACCATGCTGAGAAAAGCCATAAATCTCCTTGCACCCAGTCAGGCAGAGGAAGCTCAGGGATTCCTACAAACCATCTTCCATGCTTACCTTGAAATTCCTAATATGAAATAAGTCTGGCGAGGACAGCAAAGCCCATCACCTCAGGGTGGGGATGGAGTACTGAAGGGTGCTTGGAGGCTTACAGAGCACCCCCCTGTATCCCGAAATGTCCATGGTACTCACCCGGCAGACGGACATCTGGTTGGTTGTGAGGGTGCCGGTCTTGTCAGAGCAGATGACGGAGGTGCAGCCCAGGGTCTCCACTGAGGGCAGGCTCCGGACAATGGCGTTCTTCTTGGCCATGCGGCGCGTACCTAGTGCCAGGCAGGTGGTGATGACGGCCGGGAGGCCCTCAGGAATGGCAGCCACTGCCAGTGCCACTGAAATCTTGAAATAGTAGATGGCCCCCCGAAACCAAGATCCCCCGTGGACGGGGTCGCTGAAGTGGCTGACGTTGATGACCCAGACAGTGATGCACACCAGGAAGATCACTTTGGAGAGCTGCTGGCTGAACTCGTCCAGCTTCTGCTGCAATGGGGTCTTCTCAGGCTCAGTCTCCACCATCTGATTTCGGATCTTCCCGATCTCTGTGTACACCCCTGTGGCAATGACAACCCCTACAGCCTTCCCAGCTGCAATGTTGGTGCCCTGGGAGGGAAGAAAGGGGCCAGAGTGAATACAGGGGCATGAAACCTCTTGGCCTGAGCGTGGAAATGGGTTGCTTGTTGTGAAAGAAGAACATGAGATCTTGGTTAAGGGGAAAATGAGACATCCCAGAATTTTATATAAACCTACCCTAAAGCATCAGGAGACCCCTCCTGGGCGCTCCCTCACCCCTCGAGGACTTGGCTTCTGCCCACGAGGAGTGTGAGCAAGGAGGAAACTCAAACTTGCAATACCTCCAGGCTCAACCACAAACCTTCTCCCTGTCCATAATACAACCTGCTTGATGGAAAACCCACTGAGATCGCCCACAGCATTTAAGGGTGTCATGTGCCACAGCCCAAATGAAATCCTGCAGAAGCAGGTCCTCATTTTTATGGATTTGGGGCTCTTCATATGGATTCGTGTCTTTCTCATGCATGCACTCCCTTCCACTGCTCAGAGACCTCCTGTGTCCATCGGCCTCTTCGCTTGGCAGCTCTTTGCAAAACCACAGGAGAGGTGGGGACAAGCGTAAGGGACTTACGGAGAAAAGCATGTTCTTCTTGTCCTGGTTGACAGCCCGGGGGTCAGGGATGGGGTCAGCATGTTTGATCACCGACACAGACTCCCCTGCCGAGACAAGAGAGGGGAGATGAACCACCCCCATTTCCTCTCCAGCCTCCGCTCAATGCTGTTATGAGCCTGCACCACAACCCCCATGGCTTTTTTAAGCAGCACGTTGCCACCAAACCATCAAAACATCCATTGTGGGGATGTCAGAGCTGGGCCAAGGCGCTCTGAAGATGAGGGCTGCAGAAAAATGACCCGTGCGGCTCGCTAGCGGCCACGAGCTCCCATACAGACGTATGGGATGGGGCCAAACTCCAGCGCCAGGGAGACACTGGCTTGCAGCACAGGTTTGCATGGTTCAGATGGGGTTTATAGGGCAGCACAACAGGAAAGGTGCCCAAAGCTCTTCTGCTGAAGGTTTATATATTGTTCTTTGCAGATTTGCCCTTTTGCTGCATCTTCTTTTGCCCTTGGTGAACTAAGTTAACGCAAAGCCACTTTTCAAGGAGACTGGGCTCCGTTCCCCATGTTTTTAACGTTTTTTTCTGATTGCTTTTCCTTCCCTGCTGCCATCTCCTAACTCAATGCCTTTACAAAATCACACAGGAGAGCTGAAATACTGGAAGCCCTCGTTGTCATCTGATCATTCACTGGCATTCCCTGACTGCAGAGAGAGAGAATTTTTTAAATATCATCGATTATCAGCTTTAAGGGCTTTTCCACTGCTTAAAAAAAAGTGCCCCAAACATTGTCACCTCTCCCTGAAGCTGCGAGGCCTCGTGCACCAGCGGTCATCGCGCGACGGCTGCACGGGGGGAGCATGGGCTGGGACTGAGCAGCCCCTTGTGAAACCCCACGTGTTGCACGGGACAGGAGGGATGCCCAAGCACCGGGAGCATCTTAACTATGCCGTGATTTTAAATGATGCTGGGACCTCCCTGGGTCCTCAATCTCATTCTCCTCCCACCCATTTCCCACCCCAGCAAAGCTCTTAGCCCAGCATCAGCCCCAAAATTTGGCTTTTGGCAGATGGCAGAGGGAAAGCTCTGCCTTCAGCAGCCGCCTCCGCCCCATCACGCCTGCACGCACCTGTGAGGATGGACTGGTCGACCCGCAGGGTGGTGGACCGGATTTCGATGATCCGGATGTCCGCCGGCACCTTGTCGCCAACTGCGAGGGCAAGAGCAGAGCAGCGCGGTCAGGCGGCACTGGCAGCGCCCACCGCCCCAGGGAAGGGGGACAGCAAACCCCAACCGTACCACCCCAGCTGGGCTGTGCCCCAAGGCTTGGGGCCACCGGTCTGCACCTCAGTTTCTGCTGTCTGCCCTCGTTCTCTATTTCAACTGCCTGGTCTCCAGGGCAGGGACTGTTTTTTGCTGAGAATCACCATGTCCCTATGGTGGTGCAGGCACACGGCAGCACCCAGCCTGCAGCAACAAGGGGTCCAGCCCGTGGTAAACTGGGCTCCTGCCCCAGGATGCCTCCTTTCTGCATTTAAAGCTTAATTTTGTACGCCTATAATTTACAAGTCAAAAAAAAGAAAGCTGGAAAGAGGCGACATCAGCTGCAATCAGACATTGGGCAGCGCAGCGACGGGACCTTGAGGAATTTCTAATTTTAGGGGGTTACCTTGCACAAAAGCAGCCAGCTGTGCTGAGGCTGAGGGGGTTACTTGTGCCGTGCTGGGCACCTTCCACCCTCCCCCATGGACCGACTGCGTATTTCAAGCATCACTTCCCTCTGTAAAATTTGGCAGGAGCGAGCGGTACCCTGTCCCTGCTGCACAGGGATGCTGCCGGGGTGGGTGACCTGCCTGCCAGCCCTGCCCCATTGCCTTCCCTGGCTGCCACCCGAGCAAAACTAACTGTGGTTGGAGCCAGGCTTGCCAGGACAAGCAAAGGCAGGAGCTCTGGGTGAGCAGAGGAGCTGAACAAGCTCCCAGCACGTCCCCACATCCCACCCACTCCAGCTGCACCTCCTCGGTGAACATGCACTCCACTGCTGCAGCCAGGATCCCCCTAACCATCACGGGCAGCGAGCACCGCATACCCCCTCCTGCCAGTCAGCAGGCAGGTTTCTTTTCTCTTCTTTTTGGAGCAGAGCCACCGCAGTTAGAGCCACATGTCCTCGGGGAAGCAGCATCACACCCTCTGCCCCCCAGACAAGCCCCGGCACGGCCCTGCCTGCTGTCCCACATCGCCTGCCCCGCCACGTCCCCGTCTCTCCTCTCCCCTTCAAATACCCCCAAACATCCCCATTTTGGAGTAACCTGGGCCTCCCAACACCACTCTTAACCCCACTGCAGGGCTTCGTGGACCGACTGGAAGCTGTTGACACTGGAAGAAGACCTTCCATGGCCGAGACAGCCACCCGTGGGTCTCCTGGCAGGGCACGGTGGTTACGGGTGAGAGCAGCCCTGCCAACTGACAGCCATCCTTCGCTGCCCACCGAGGCACATGTGCTTCCTTAAAAAAAAAAACAAAACAAAACCAACAACCCGTTTAAAGCTGCTTTTCCCACTGGGATTCCTCCTCCCAGCTCCTTGGCAGAGCGCAGTTTTTCCTCCTGCTCCCTTATCGGTTGGACGCAACGGCGCTCCGGCGCTTCGGAAATATTGAGGCGGAGAGCGCCCTGGCTCGCAGTGCCTTACATCACGTTACACAACACTGCCGGCTTGGCCGCTAACCATCGTCTCAAATCCCAGACTTTAACGAGCGCTTCCTCCCGGGGCTCGTAAAACCCCCCCGCTTCAAGCGCAGCAGGGAGGGGGGGCTGGCACCGCTCCACCGCCCCAGCCAGTTATTCCAGCTGCGGATCCGAACGCTCTGGGATGTGGCGTGTAACATCTGCTGTCCGACCAGACCTGCCCCGCTCCCTGTCACACCCGTTTTTTGGGCCGCTGAGGTGGGGGATGCTAAGCACAGGGACTCACAGACACACCCCCCCACACCCCCAAAACATTTCCCTCAGACTTTGCAGCACCTTAAAGGGAGCACAGAGCCCCTCTTCTCCCCTGGGGAAGGCAGGGAGGGTTTGCAAACGTTAGCTCAACCTGCAGATGAAAAATCGGGTACCAGTGTGTAGAGACAGCGTGGAGCCCCGGTGCCACGGGGGTGGATGGCATCGGCTCACGGGCAGATTGCGCTATAGTATCCCAGGAGACTCGCTCAGTGCAGGACGGACCTATGGAGCTGGCAGCCACCGTTAGCCAGCTCTTAAACACGTACTGATCACCCAAGCACTGCACGTCTCTTCTCTGTGCCGAAGGCCGAGGCGAAGAGGTGGAAACGGGAGGCACTGCGGCCGGAGCAAAGCGGGAGCGGGCCGGTGGTGCAGCACGTGATGGAGCTCCCCAGGCAATGCCCTGCCCGCGCTTTTTGGGCAAGGCGGAAAGCTGGCGCTGCAGCCGAATTTAATCCCAGCGCAGCCGCCTGCACAAGGACTCACCTCGACTGCCTCGTTACAGACGGGCAAAAATCAGCGGCTTTAAATAGCTTGCCCATTTGCAACCATCACTTCCCTCTTGTTGCAGTGTAGCAGGTTTTCAGCTCCCCGCCGCCAAATTTATTGCATTTGCACATGCAAAAAGAAGCCAGTCCCCCCCGCCTGTGCCATCCCCAGGATGTCACCTGGATGTCCACTGCATGCTCAGAGCTATTGCTCCTGGTGCACCTTCCCATCAGGCAGCCCGACAGCATCCCACCACTTGCTATAACCTCCTAAACCCACAATTCGCTAATTAATTTGCAAACCCCGCCAGAGGAAGGCTCGGCTATTTCCCTCCCGGTCGTGATGCTGATTGTGCCATTAAAAAGTAATCTTCGGGCGCTGACAGGCAGGCAGCAAGCCCTTGATTTGGATAAAGGTGGCAGAATTTAATTAATTAATAATTAATTAATCTAATTAAAGGCCGGGTCACCAGCTGGAGTGCATTGCCGGAGCTGACTTGGGAGCGCCGCCAGCTCACCCAGCTGAGGACCTGGCCGGCACTCCTCCGCTTGATCCTCCCCGCATTATTTTTATGTTTGTCTTCCAGCTGAAGCCCAACTGGAAGACATAAATAACAGGGAGCTGGCGGGGCGCGGGAGGGATTGCAGCATCTTTCCACTAGCAGGGCCATGAGGAGGAAAGGAGAGGATTAGTTTTGCGGCTCTGGGGGTTTACGGCATCATTTTAACGAACAAACAAAATGGGATAATTGAAACACATCCTCTTTAGCTCTGGCGGGGCAGGCAGGAGACCCCCAGGCATCTTTCACTGAACGCGAAATGCCGACAGAAGGGCTGGGGCGGGGGGGGACAACCCGATCAGGGAGGCAAATGCACCCTGCAGCCGGTCCCCTCTGGCTCTCATCCTCCCCAAATAACAAACCCCAGTTACCAAGGAAGGCTGCCCACACAGGCAGGACCAGCACCGCTGCCTGCGCTGCTGAAACCCCCCCCCGCGCCGGCAGCAGCGCTCACCCGGCACCACCAATGTGGCACCCGGCGCCGGCCCTTCACCCGCGCCTTGTCTGGGAGATGTGCGTGGGACAGCCGCATCCAGAGAGGGGGAATCTTGGCGGAAAATTAAAAGTTCTTCCAGCAAATGGGGAAACCCTCCCGAGACAGAAAATCTAGGCCAGAAATATCCACTTTTGTGTTTTTAACTTCTTTTCTGCTGTTCTCTACCGCCCTATGCTTGGGGCGAAGCCTCTGCAGGCTGATGAGCCCTGACTTGGGCTCAAATCATTTCCCCTCACTGGATTTGAAGTGTACAACAACGCGGTGACTCAGCATCCGTGCCTCTGGAGGGGATGCACCTGGATGCCGCGGCAGAGCCCTCCCACCATGAGGACCACAGGGTCACTGAAGCCCCCCTGGCCAGCACCACCTCCCCATCCCACCCCGTGCCCTGGGGTGATGGCACCCTACCTGCCACCTCCACGATGTCCCCGGGGACGATGTCCCGGGCACGGATCCGTTGCACCCCGCTGCGATCGCCACGGATCACCTTCCCCATCTCGGGCTCGTACTCCTTCAAGGCTTCGATGGCGCTCTCGGCATTCCTCTCCTGCAAGCAGAGGAGGAGCACAGATGCTGGCGGTGGGGTTGCTCATGCCAGCAGGCTCATTCCCCACCCACTGTGAAGACAGGAGAACCCAAACCTCAGCCCTGGTTTGGTGCCCATTTGCACCACGGATGGGGCAAGAGCCACGTCTTCTTCAGCTGCTCTGAAATGTCCCTGCTGGCTTAAAGCACACCAGGTCCTGGACACTGCATGGACTTTTGGGCTTGATTTTCTCCTTCTTGGTTTGGGAAGCAGCATCTCCCACCCAGATGTATTTTTCCCCATCCAGCAACCCCACCTCAGACCAAGCTGCAGATAAATAAATGGCCTTAAAGTGAATATATACAAGAGGAGGAGCATCGCTGGCTGAGGCATTTGCTCATCCCCCAGGAGGGATACAGCGACGTGAGGGGCAGCAGCCACTGTGGCTTTCTGGTAGACAGGGCAAAAAGCTTCCCTCAGAAAACACATTTGGCCACAGCCAGGAGACAAGCAGCGTTTGCCTGGATGGCAAATATGTGCAAGATCCTAAACTCCAAACTGCAAAATTTGCTAAAGAAAGATTGAAGGAACGAGCCAGGAGGCAGCCAACAACTGAGCATCTGTGCTGGGGCATGGGGTAGCACAGCCAACATGAAAACTGAATCTTTGAGAAATGGGTTTTCAATGGCAAGAAGCAACCAGCTCTTCAAACGAAGTGTCTCAGCCATGTGGAGCAAAGACCTGCAGAGCAGGCTGGGAGGGGGACAGCGACTCACCTGCCACACACCCACCACGGCGTTGGCGATCAGGATCATGATAATGACAATGGGCTCCACGAATGCGGTCGTGGTCTCCTCTCCTTCTTCAAACCAGGCCAGGATCTGGTAGGCAAGAGAAGAGAAGGACCACAATGTGGTTGAAACAACAAGCGCCAACATTTTAGGAAGAAGGATGGAACACCAACCAACACATGGTGTTTGCTGGAGGAGAAGACAACCCAGAGTGGAGGCCAGGCCCAAACCGCTTGGTTAAAGCATGGACTTGCCATATCCCAGTGCCAGTGCTTAACTCGGGTGCCTCCGCACTTCTGCTGGGGTTAACCTAATGCATCAAATGAGCAGGGCTAGAGCAAACGGCCATGCAAAGCCTGGATGAGTATTTGCACCAGGAAAGCATCTCTTTTTCTTTAGCATACTGGGGAGACCATGGCCATGAGCAGATAAGCGGGGAGACAGGGCAGCACTGCCTGCTTCTCAGACAGACACCGCCACCAACAGCTGGGTACCCACTGTGGTCACCGTCTGCAGCACAGTCAGCCTCCAAGGAGCCCCTCCTGGGCAGAAGTTAAGCGATGCAACACCAGCAATTGATGCACTAAGAGCAGGGACTGACTTCACGGCCTCTGACCACCCTGAGTCCCTCCTGCATCCCACAAAGACCTCATACCATAATACAAATGAAGCACCCCCCCACACACACACGAATATTTTCACTCCATTAAAGTGCTTGTCGACCCGTGCTGGGTCAACAGAGCAACACCTTGCTGCTCTGCGGCAGAGACACCAGTACAAAGGACCGGTGTCACAGGGGTTCACACCTCCTTTACCGATTAGCAGAGACACCGCAGCAGACTCTGCCATCAAGCAGATTGCAGCAGCTCTCCAAATTCACCAACAGACGGGTCGCTGCGTGTTGTTTTGGGAACGTATTGAACCTTGCAAGGGACCAGCTTCCCTCCTTATCTGCCCACGGGTCGTATCTGAAAAGAAGGGACAGGAGACTCGGCTTTGCCATCCCACCACCAAACACCCTCAAAAAAAAAAAAGTAATTCTCCATCAGCTTGGTGGGTAACGTCTCCTCATGCAGAGTTGCTTGCAAGGCAAATTGCGGGCAAAACTGAGCTAAAGGCTCAGCACTTGAGCACCGCAAATAAGGCTCAAACCAGCAATCAGGGAGCGAGGTGATGATGAGCACTTCCACGGCACCACGCAAGTAAAAAAGGGGTTCATATTGCAATGATTCAGTGCCACCCACAAAGGCAGCTTAGCTGACCACGTGGACGGTGAGTTTAGCTGATCCCACATCACCTCTCGGCATTATTAAGCGTGGAGGAGGTCAGCAGCGCTTGCAGACACCAGCTCACCGACACTGGTGACGCACCCGCCGCCGGCTGACTTTGCCTGCATGCCCCGGGGAGGAGAAGCTGCTCTGTGCTCGCAGGAGGCGCTGGGGGTGAATGCCGGCTCCTCCTGGGAAAGGCGTGTAGGGATGCAGCCTCTCCCTTGGTAAAACTGGGAGAAGAGCCCCACTGGAGATATACCACCAAGGAAGGAAGTGTTTGAAGATGAGCAATAACATCATCCGTGAAAGTAGAAGCTGGATGGTACCACCCTGAAGGCACCAGCAGCTCCGGTGGCAGGAGCAGCCTGGACTGGGCTTCACACCCGACTAAACACAACGAGAACCCAATCCTAAGCAGCTCTCTGACATTGCCCAAACATAACATCATGTTTTCCTGCTGCATGACGCACTGGGAGGCGTATTTTGTCAGCGAGCATTAACCCTACCCCACACATCAGCAAAGGTGTAAAGGAATTTATCCGCCCCGTACTGTGCCCTGAGCATCACCAGCTTGTGCATCACCAGCCCAGGGTCTCGGAACCCTCCCAGCCACATGGGCAGGATGGGAAGGCAGCGAACAGCAGGCAGGAGGTACCTCCCACGCCAGCAGCCAAAACGCTGCCAGTCCGGCTCAGCCAGAGGGGGGGGGTGTTAAAAAAAATATAAGTAAACAGATTGGATTCTCATTTTTAATTGAAAAATGAGCAGAAGGGCTCCGGGAGGGAGACTTCATTGCGTGGACGGCAGCCGCACAGGGTTTGGAAATGCTCCCAGCCCTGTTTTTTGCCTCCCTACATGTTTGTGCACACTTTAGGCAGGTGCCTGCCCCGCTGCCTGCACGCCAACGGAGGTCAAGGCGGTACGTGGAGTCTCTGAGTCGGCTTCAGGTGCCTGAAGCGCTGCCCTCACCTCTCATCACCCATCACCCAGCACTCTGGCCAGGAAAAGGCAAGCCGTGTGGCATCCTGGCACCTCCTCTGGGCATGCAGGGAGGGGGTGCCGGGACCCCCAACACCTTGCACAACCCCAGGGCACACAGCCTGACCATTACACCGGGGATGTATCTGCACCGTGGACACACACATCCCCACGTGCCAGAGACAGTGTCCTCCATTCCGGCAGATCCTGACATGGATCTGGTCATGCCACAGCTTAATACTTTCAAAAATATCCAAGGAAAAAAATAAAGAATGGAGTAATTTTCCCTTTCCATCT
This sequence comes from Pluvialis apricaria, assembly GCA_017639485.1. Classification (NCBI taxonomy): domain Eukaryota; kingdom Metazoa; phylum Chordata; class Aves; order Charadriiformes; family Charadriidae; genus Pluvialis; species Pluvialis apricaria. The sequence goes on from CM030024.1 coordinate 9,162,730, forward strand.
TACCATCTACACAAGTTGAGGCACAAGTCGTATTTTACTGGATGGAAGACAGGACTGAAAAGCCATCAGTAAGAATTAAAATCAGAGAAGGGACTTGCAAATAGGCAGTTTGGGTCCTAACTCAGTGGAGAGCCTGAGCAGAGACCTCAGTCCAGACACGGGCCATGGCCACACGTACAGGGGGCAGGAAAGCTGACAGCATCAAAAATGGTGAATGGAAAACATGCAAGGGATTTAAGAGTGAAGCTAAAAGAAATAGTAACAAAGGTACCTTCCAACCGAAAAACATAGGAAACTTTGTTGATAAAAAACTTGAGAGAGAGACACGTCCAAAGGACCTGTGCTATCTCAGGTAGGGTCTGCAAACAATGACAAAAAACTATGGGTCACAGGAAAAAGCATCCCAGGACTGAAAGCTCTGGGCAGCCCTCACCTGCTTTGGGCAGCTCCTTGGCAGCCCCACTCTCGCTGGGGCCCTGTGCTTGCTCTCTCCTAACCCTAACCCTATGCGGTGCCCAGGGCCAATATCCATCCCACCCAGCAATCCACCAAAACGTGCCCAGGACTGAACATTTCCATGGCCCTTTTCTGCCTTTGCCTGGTAAGAGTCTTGGGCAAATAGAAGCCCAGGTAGTTGTTCGATATTGCTTTTGGATGGATCAGCGTTACTGAAAAATCCTACAGTCTCATCTTTTAAGTAGACACAATGATACTGTCACTATGCCCTAGGAAACCACTGTGCTGCTGCTGTGTCTCTATCATACAACAGTCACCTTCCATTCACCTTTGCTATTTCACTGCCACCCGGGTCCGTACGTGCCCTGGAAGGTGCCCACCCCCAGCCTGGGGTACTTACGAATGACAGAAAAGCCGCCATCAAAAGGATGCGGACCAGGAGATCTTCAAACTGCTCCAGCACCAACTCCCAGAGGGACTTTCCTGGTGGGAAAACACAAAGGTAAGCACAGTCAGTGCTCAAAAAAAACCCCAGACGACAGGTATTTTAGACCACTGAGACCACTAAGACCAATGGGACCTCATCCCCCACCTGCAGCAAAGCTGCTCCAGCGCCCATTGGCCATGGGCACTAGTGAGGACATCCAGCGCTGCAATGGGGGAATTTTCTCTCTAATATTAAACACCTCCATTTCTGGCATTGGCCTGGTTTTACTATGTCTGTTTTTAACTACAGAAACTAAATCCTCTGTGTTTCCATGCACAGGTGGTAGCCCTGCCATCACAGGAAAGCTCTGCTGCCAGCCCAGCCTTCTCGGGGATTAAAAGCAAGATTAGAAGACCCCCCAAAGACTGTCCCCTCCTTGTCCCCAGCACCCTCCACTCTGACTCAATGCACATACCAACCCTCACCTCCAGCCCACAACTTACCTTCTTCTGCAGGGAGCTCTGTGGGTTTTCATCGACAGCCCAGCGAGCGTACCAAAGTAAAAAAATGACAAAAATAAAAAGATCAATTAGTGATTTGGGCCCAGACGAGCAATCCCTTCCCTCATGCCCCAGCAGTCTGTTCAGCACCCCAAAACGCAACTTGCTCTGCACATTTTCCCGCATCAAGACCGCTTGTCCTCGAACTTCTCAGTCTGACACCCAGTAAGCGGCACGGGATGCTCCCCGCACCAGGGAAACATCATTTCCCTGCTGCAAGCAGCTCTGGCAGCGTTTATCCCTGCGCTCAGCCTGCCTGAAAAATACTCTTCAGGAGCTGCCCTCTCCAAATCCAGGACACAGAAGTCCAACCATCCCGTAAAAAGCCCTGCCAGAAACCCAGGACAGACCCACTGGGGACTGTAACTTTCAGACCACGTTTTTTATTACTCAGCAGTACTTCACAGCCTGCAACGCTCTAGGAAAGAAATCCAAAGCCGATGCTCAGCTGGTCCAAACCATCCTCCCCAGTCCGCCCCAGTGGGTGCAGAGTCTCCATCCACACTGCTCCCCACCAAACACCGAGACAACTGCACAACCTGAAAAAACCCCGAGGGCTCCCGAACGCCTGCCACGATCTCCCTGAGACTCCCGTGTCCCCATGGGATGACCATTACCTTCACACGCCACATGCACCGAAGGGACCCACGGCTGCTGGGCAGTTCACAAACCCCGGTACCCACCAAGGACATGGCTCTGCTTCCTCGCCCCTGCAGCAGTGTATGTGCTGGCCCTGCCGTGGGCAAGGTTTGGCCGAGGACTGCGAGGTCCTGCACCCAGGGAGGGCTCAGGAGCGACCCCCCCCCCTCCCCAGTTTTGGCTGCTGATGGGTGCTCGTCTCCATTTGCACCCCCTCTTCGGTGAATCCTTTGGTTGCCCGCAGAGCAGGTCCCGGGGGAGCTGGCAGCCTGACCGAAACCTCTGCCAACTGCCCGAGGTGGGGAAACGCGGACATTGCCGCTGCCTCATGGAAAAGGCAATCCCGTATTCGCTGAGCGCAGCGGAGCTCGCTGGAGGTGGAGAACCCCAAGCCGTAGCCGTGCATTGGCAAACCCTGGGGAGGGCTGTGCTGGTGGCTCAAAGGCATCGCGCAGCGCTGCCAGGGACAGCTGAGGTGACACCAGGACAGGGTACCCACTGCCTCCATCCTTTGGTGCTCTGAGGCAGGAGGGGACCGGACAGAAATCCCCCCCAACCCCAAACCTCCCCACAGGGAAAAATTCAGGTAGAAACCTCCGAAACAACTGCCCCAAAGCCTCTGCTGCCTGCCACCTCCTTCTACGCCTCATGGGGTGACAATAAAACAAGATGTTCCTCCAACTCTGTGCCTATCTGGGAGGGAATAAGGCACCGGCTGAAGTTCAAGAGGAATTGGCCCAGGGCAGACATGCTCAATGCCCCGTCGCTGGACCAGACGTGGGGGATCTCTGAGCACCCAGAGCGAAAGCAGGAAGCGAAACCTGCTCGGCTGTTTTCCATCATCTATTTTCATTCAGAGAAATGAAAAAAAAAAAAAAACCAAAAAAAAACCCCAACTAAAACCTAACCCACCTTCACTGACCAAACCCGTGAGAACAAGAAGCCTGAACGTGTTTACGCTTCAAACTGCACCAGCTCCTCATGCTCACAGACACACTTACTACGAGTTGTTTTAAACCCATCTCCCTCCCAGATAAGGCTATCCTGATCCCCTGCCATCACGAGGAGCAGACAGATCACTACGTAACGCCTATAATTATTCTTATAGCCAAAAAAAAAAAAAAAAAAAAAAAAATCTTGGAGCAACTTCAACATTTCGAATCACTCTGCAGAGCGTGTCAGAAGGAAAGTGGCTCTTCTCCCTTTCGCAGCCGGCTCCTCTCCACCCCCGGCTTCCTCTCCCCAGCCCAGAAAGCCAGCAAAATTAAAAGTAGAAGAGATCTGCCACTGCTATTTCCATCCAGGCTCCATTTTAAGGGTGCAAACGTGCGAGGCGAGAGGGCTGGGGGCAGGCAGGTGCCCCCAGCGAGGCGGCTGGGGCTCCCGCGGGTCTCGGCTCTGCCGGGGTGCCCAGGGGTGACTTTCCACCCAGAGCAGCCACCCGAAATGCCGCAGTCCTCTTAGCGCTCCTCCCGCCTGGCGTTTGCATGAAGAGCCGCAGCCACGGTGCTTGCAGAGCAGGGACTTTGCATGAGCTCTTGATTAAAGCATGAAAGCAGGTTTCCGTGATGTCAGGAGGAAACACATGCGGCGGGGCAGCCAGCCGAAATACCACTGGGGGTAGAGCGACACTATGCCATGGCTGCCACCAAACCCCAAACATCAGCAATGCTGCTGTAGGCAGCGTTTTAATTTTAGCATTTGATTTTAAACAGGTGAGATCTGCTGTAGTTGTCAGTAACTTAAATTTGAGGCTAATTATTTCTAACATAATTACCCTTTATAATATGAAGAATAAATAAATGAGGTATATCAAAGAAAAAAAACCCAAACCCCCAATTTTGAGTATACTGAGAACCAGGCACCTCCTCTGCCATCACTGACTCCTTCCACCGCCCTTCACGGGGCAGCGCAGCGCCCGTTTTGTACCAATACCCAGAGAAAAAAGGCAGAAAGTCACAATAAACTCACATTTTGGGGTCTGAATCGATCAAAACCCACCAGAAAACAGGAATGTTTGGGGCTGAAGCCTCTCCCTCTCACTTCCAAAGTCTCCCTAGAAATAAGAGGGTTTGCTACTCACCAAAACCCAAGTTTTCTGTGTTGGCACCGGGCAGGGCAGCAGAGCTGGCACCGCTGTGCCAAGATGCAGCATTGCCATGTCCCACCCGGCCGGGAAACCCACCACCGGCAGGGAACCAGCACAATCCGAAATCCGCAATTCCCTTGGGACAACATGGCGAGCGCAGAGAGGCTGAAATGAAAACTCCGGGCCAACGCCTGAATAGCCCCTTTCTCCGGTCAGAGGCCCAGAGCTCAGCACGGAGATCCTGCTCTGTGCCCAAGCTCCCTGATACGGCCAGGAGACGAAGGGCAACACCACCAGCAAGGGTAGAAAGTGATAACGGTTGCTCAAAGAATCCCAAAACGGGGCCACCCACTCGCACCATAAATTTTTGGCTTCCTGAGCTGAGCAGTCGTGCTGCGGGACCTGCAGCTTGTGGATGCGTATCTGCAGTTTCTCTGCTCCTGCTCTTCACCATCACGGCTTTGGAGAGCAGAGCCAAGAAAGTGGATATCAACACAGGGCAATGGGTGCCTGGATGTCACAGGACCATTGCCACCAGCAGAAGAGCATCCTCTCCTCTGGGTTACGGAGTGGAGAGGCGCAGGCAGCCCCGACTCCACTGACCCACAGGGCTTTGCCTTCCAGGGGCACAAAACACAGCCAAGCTCCAGGGGCTGCTGAGGATTTGCGACTTGCTCTGAGCTTGTCGCGTCACGACTTCTTTCCCCGCTGTGCCATCACATCACACGGTGACCATGGCCTGAGCTGGGATGCAAAATATCCATACGAGATGGTCTAACAGTATGCAACAAGCCCCGGCCACCCCGGGCGGACGGTGTCGGGCTATTTTAGCCGGAGGTTAATCTCCAGCTCCTGCCAACTCAAACAGGGCTGGCAGCCCGCAGGCTGGCGCCTGCAGCATGGCAGGGCACACTCGTCAGGTGATGAAAAGGTAAATAAACACAAGTGCCACCCACGAGCGGGACGGCACGGGTACAGGCTGCCGCCCCGGGACTCTGCGACAGCCTCCATGCCCCCGGGGGAGACCCTGCCCCGCTTTCCGGGCCAAAGCAAACAAATTAAATGCGACGGGGTGGCGTTGGGGTCGCTTTAAGGAAATGTTTGAGTTTCTCCTGCTGTAACAGGATGAAAAATCTCCAGAGCAGCACAGCCCTACAGCAGACGGCCTTTCTCCGTCGTGCACGGAGGTATCACATCCCACTCGGCTTTTGGGAAACTGAGGCATGACGTGCCACTCTCTCCCCAGCCAGCGCACGGCCAAGCAAACCCCAGTGCATGCTCGGACCCGGTGTGCGACCCACAACAGCCCACATCTTGCAAGGTGAACACTGAAATACTGTTATCCCCACTGTTTCAGGGGGTTCCCTAGCGTAAAATCAGGTTTCCCTTATGGGAAATACTTCTGCTGACAACTGATGCAGGAAGGGTAACGGCACAGTGCCCAGCACTGGGGATAATGGTGAGCATCATGCCCGGGCCCAGCTCTCTGCTCCAAATAACTCCCTTCCAGCCACATTTCCATGTCATGAACTCTTTTTTTTTTTTTTTTTTTTCCCCAGCTTTATTTCTTTTTCCATAGGCAGAGAAGGGGAAATGAATGGGCAAAACAAGGGACACATCCGATTCCCGGACTTTGCCAACAAGGCAGGAAAAAGAGCCCAAGAAAGCAGCAGAAAGGGTAAGAAAAAACCCTAAAATATCCCCAGCTGGGAGAGCAGCCGTGACATAAAGCAGGAACCCAGGCAGGGCTGCTCTGGGATCCTTCCACCATCCTGTACAACACCGGGCAGAATAAATTGTTATTTTAACTGGCTGCCTTTCCCAGGACTGGCTGCACTGGACGGATCCCGTCCCGGAGGGACGTCTGCTCTGCTTCACCCCCGGTGACAGCCGGCACCGTCGCATATCCCCGGCGCTCCGCAAAACTGCCGGATTGCACAACCGCGAAAGGCTTTGCCGGGATGTTTTAACGCGAGCTCAGCCCATCACCTGCTTAGTGTAACTCCCGCCTGGGGATGAAGGTGTGAATCACAGAACCATAGAATTGTTGAGGTTGGAAGGGACCTTTAAGATCATCGAGTCCAACCATTAATCTCACCTGACAAACCCACTTCTAAACCATGTCCCCAAGCACCACGTCTGCCCTTTTTTTAAACACCTCCAGGGATGGCGAATCCACCACCTCCCTGGGCAGCCTCTTCCGATGGTTGATAACCCTTGCAGTGAAAAAATGTTTCCTAATATCCAATCTAAACCTCGTCTGGCATAACTTGAACCCATTTCCTCTCATCCTATCACTCGTCACCCGGGAGAAGAGGTCAGCCCCCACCTCTCTACATCCTCCTTTCAGGTAGTTGTAGAGAGCAATAAGGTCTCCCCTCAGCCTCCTCTTCTCCAGGCTGAACACCCCCAGTTCCCTCAGTGAAGCTGCTCATCACCTTGCACGGTCACACTTGAGCTGCAGAAGTGTAAGAAAAACAGCATTTGCAAACTAATCCTGCGTGTTTCAGCCTTATCTGGGATGACAAACACTCAAAACCTAATGGTGCTAATGCTGCCTGATGTTCACAGAGGACAAAGTGTAGTTATCTCCATGCCTTGGCTGCCTATTACTTAAATTAACCCACATGCCTTTGCTTTTACGTGCAGCTTCACGCCTGAGCTTCCCAAACGCCACCGCATCCCCGCACCTCGTGTCTCACTGGGGCAAGGACGCAGCTCCGCTCGGGAAGAGCAGGACCTTCAGGGTGCAGCTGAAGGGACCTTCTGAGGTCGCTTCAGCTTCTGCAGAACAAGACGGGCTTCAGCCGAGGTCTCACCCTCTACCCGCCCCGGCGCCCAGCCTGGCTGGAGGGGAAGCCGGACCCATGGACACCATGTGCTACTGCGGTGAGACGAGGAGAGAAGGATGCCGCAGAGCTGAGCTTGGTGTTCACTGAAAAAAAGCCCCATGTATTAAAAACCCCCAAATCGCAACGGGGCGGGAAGCAGCCCGCAGGCACCACCAACACAGGGGGGCTCACCGGTCCCGACCGAGGGAACAGTGAAGGGATGGAGATGAAGGGATGGAGAAGGGGGATGCGAGAGGTGCCGAGGCGAAGGCAGGGCTGGCAGAGCGGCAGCTCGCACACCCCAACCACCCACGCGTGGAAATCACATCCCCGGGTGGGCACAGCTGCGGTGGGCACATGTGTGCAGCATGTGAACCCGCCGGGCTGTGGGAACCAGTGCCTCCAGCTGCACCGAGCCCTGCGACCCACGGAAAACAGCAATTCACCGTGCATTAAAAACAGGGGCAGGCACAGCAAATGGGAACATCCCCATCCTTACGCCGGGCGGCCACAGCCAAGCTCTGCTTTGCATCACAACGTGCTCCCGCAGGATCCATCTCTTCTCTGTATCCTCCATCACCCCCCAGGAGCTGGTCCCAAAGCCACGGCTGCTTCTCCTCTTGTGTCTTTCCCTCCTGAGAGAAGGCGGTGGTGGCCCTGGGTGTGCCGCAGGTGGGGGAAGCACCTCCGGCCCCCGGCACCTTATTTGCTTACCGCCTCGCAGCTGCTTTTTCGTGCGCGCCGGCCGAGTTCTGGTTACGCTGGCTGCCCGCGACAGCCGCTCGCTCCGGGCTGCTTCGAAAGGTGGCAGGAAGATAAAATGAACGAGATATAACCCCCCCCCCCCTCCCACGGCAAACACCGGTGGTTTGCTGTTCCTGTAACTCCCCAGCGCTCGTCCCTGCTCGAGCCCTGCCCCTCTGGGGGCAAAATAAGCAAATTTGGGGCCAGATGGCAGTGGGCGAGGGCTGGCAGGGCGGCACACGAGGATGGTCAGCAGAGTTTTCAGAGCCAGAAATGTCCTTGCTGTTTTCCAGGCGATGCTTTAGGGTGAAAGTATCCAACCGGTTTTCTGGCTGGCACCCAGATGCTGTAAACGGCTGGCATTAAAATCAGCCCCCCGAAAATGTACGGTTCGGGTCACAGGGCTTCCCACGGCAGACAGGGCTCTGGACTGACTGCTCATCCCACCCTCATGCCACTCTTCCAAACCCACCAGTGCTGACCCCAGCCCAGCACCACCGCTCCCTCCAGGATGGTGATGGGTCCCAGGGGTGAATCGGTGCCTTCGGGCACCCACGGCCGCAGTCAGAGGGGAGAAGCTGAAAGGTTCCTTTTCTGGCCAGCCCAGCTTATCTCAGCAGGTCAGGGAATAGGAAACGCAGTTTTCGTGGACATGCCCCTCAACAGCAGCGAAGCACCGTGCAAATCCGGCCCCGCAGTATTTCCTTTTCCTCGGAAAATCAGCACATCCCTGTGCTGAAGGAATAAGCCACCACCACCGTGTCCCGCAGAGAGGGAAACGGGGATGGACGTGGGAGCATGGCATCGGACCGATGGTCCAAGAAGCTGTGTGAAATAATTCACCCCCGGGCTGCTTTGCCCGTCCCACCCCAAACTTCCCTTCCTTTATTCTTGGAAATGCCTGATCCCCAAAATGTTGGGTAGCACGAGCTTCCCTCCGCCACAGCGCAGGGGGTCCCGGCACAGGGCCCTGAGCATCCTCCTCCTGCACCACGGTGAAAAGCAAATCGTTTCCCCACCGATAACCCACCTCCTTTTCTTAATGGTATGAAAATAAGGGGAGAAGATTTTGCCCATTTTTTCCCCCAAAAATGAAGCTGCCGCTCAGGCTTGAAGCTCCAGTGCCCACACGGTGTTTTTGCAAGAATGAAGTCTTGGGGAAATTTAAGGTGAAAACCTTGGGGAAGCGGTGGCCTTGTCCCCCCCGTCCCTGTCCCCGCCGGCACCCGCAGCAGATCCCCGGGCTCGTTTTGGGAGTGGGAGGGAGCGAGGTGGAGGAAACCCGTGACTCCGGCCTGGGATGGATTATTTGAGCAAACTAAAAGCAGTGGTTTGTTCCCTCCTGCACCAACGCAATGGAAAGAATTTCCAGCTCCAGCTCCCGGGTGGAAAAGCTAAAAATCTGCGTTTAAATAGTAACAGGTTTTGGAAAAAGAAAAAAATATATAAATAAAGCCACTACAGGAGCTTGAATAAAGTAAAGCTTAAGCTGGGATGTTGGTTCTTTTTTTTAGTTTTGGGGTTCTCTTGGGGTTTTTTTAGCTTCTCCTTATCTCTGCTTTGAGCAGACCCTTTCCATAACCCCAGGGAAAGGCGAGGGAGCCACTCCGCCTCATTTGGGAACCTTCTGCCAGGACTGCCACAAGCCCGACCACGGGGCACACTGCAATTTCAGCCTTACCCTCTTCTTGCACCCTACAGATACCATTTTATTGCCTCCTGTATTGCCCTAAAACTATTTTTTCAGCTAATTTCCCATTGATACCCCAGTGATAAGCGTGAAGTAAATTGGGAATTTTTGCCCAGTAATACTTTTTCACCCTTTTGGGCTCCGCTGCAGCCTCCTGCCCTCAGCCATCACGCTCTCGGCTGCCCCCGGCATCACAAGGGAGATGCCCAGATGCCACCCTCAGCCAAACCCCTCCGACCCAGCACGGTGGCAGACAAGCACCGGCCAGGCCAGGGAAAAACGCTACGGCGAATTTGTAACCCCTCCAGGCACGACAGACTGCCACACACCATCACAAACAGGCCACTCGCGGCGAGTCCAGCACCCGGCGACAGAAAATCTAATACCATTTTCCTGGCAGCGCCGGGGAGTGGTTTAGGAAACCAAAGGACGCGGCGGTGGCAGTGCCATCAGCCCCAGCCGTGCCCTGGGTCAGCTCAGCCACCCGTCCCTGCCCGGCACCGGGAAGACGTGCACGGCCCCAGGAGGCTTCAATTGTCCTACAGAAGGAATTTCAGCACTGAAAATTGAGCTGTGCCTTTCATCTGAACTCTGCAAGACTTGGGGAAGAGCAAGGCGGGACTGTGTTTGGGATTTTTTTTCCTAAAAAATAGAAAAAAAAAAAAAAAAAAAGGGATATTGGGGCTGAAAAGGCAAATAAGAAAACAAGAGTAGAATAAATTTTCAAAATAGGATGCATTTCCTCCTGGAGGAGAGATGCTGCTCAGCACACAGCCAAGGGCGGCTGCAGCATGGTGGGAGGAACAGCATCCCCTAAAACTGCCTCCCTGAGGATCTGGTGAGTGTTTACACCGAGCAGAGCATCTTCAGTGAGGCTGTTAGCAAACATAAGGACATCATACTTGCACAGCATGCAAAATGAAACGCTCGAATAACACATAAATAATTAAAATAAATAATAACAATAAGTAATAACTGTAACTAAAGTATTCCACTAGCCAAACGCTGTGGAAAGCGCGGGTGGCTCCTGGTCCCCGCACCCAGCAGCTCAGGTGCATCCCACAGGCAGCATCCCTGCTTGAAGGACATCTCTTCCACCGCCCCGTGGGGACCAGCTGGTCCAGGGGCTCTCCACATTCAACCACCGGTACCCACCGCCCCGGGAGAAGGCAGGCCGGGCAGGGGATACCTTTATCCCTGCTGTGCGTGTGACACCAAACCCTCACACCCCAAACCTACTCTCGGCGGGAGGGGAAGAGCTTACACATCCCACCTCTCCTCCCGCGTTAACTTGCCGGCACGAAACAACCTAAAACTTCCTCCCTTTCCCCCAAACTGGGGCTCACTGCGGCACTCCTGGCACAGCCCAGCAAACGATTTGCTTTGCCACCTTTTTTTTGCTCGACATCTTGCACGTGGCAGGTTTTGGATTGAATCATAACTGATATGGACCCAACTCCTGGGACACCTGTAAGAGCCGACCCACGGGGGTTTGCAAGATGAACCCCCCCGAAAGTGAAGCCCCAAACCAGTAACCTCAATTAAAAAAAGAATAAAAAATAACTACAAGATACTGCTTTTAAATCCAAACGGCTTTTTATCCCCTTCCCTGCCAAGATGAGGAACCTGCTCATTCCCACCCCTCCAAAAGCTGATATTTTAATATCAGCTATATTTAAATCTATCCTGCCACCTGTAGCCGAGACACAGCACACAAGTTGAGCTGTGTATTTATGGATCAGGAAAACCCAAATTTTGCCCACTGGGTTGGAAGGCGACCCTGCCTCAAGCCTGGGGCTGACAGGAGCTGACTCCATCCTAAAAGCGCAGAGGTCTGGAGGGAGTGGGTTTGGGTTTTTTTTCTCCCATTTGTTTGTTTTCTGGAGGAAATGCTTCTGCCACAGCAAATCTTTGTGAAATTTGAAAGTTTGAATATGGCATCTCAATCCATCTCCCCTCTGCTGGTAAATACAATCAGGCCGACAAAATGTGGCCGGTGTGTCTACAGGGTGGTAAGTCCTCCAACCCTAACCCACACTGGTGCTGATGAGCTGCTTTTCAACTCAATTAACTCAAACTGAGATGATTATTATTAATTTTTTTGCAGAACTCCTTGCCCCAGCTGACCTGGCTCCACCCCCCAACACACACACTCTTGCTTTTCTGGTATCTGTTCTCAGAGCACAATCTATTTTCAGCAATCCTCTTGGATGGGTTTTCATGGAAAATGAAGTCTTCGCTGCCGTTAGTTTAGATTATATCAGAAGAAAAAAATTTCTGTAGGATAGAAAAGATCTGTTCTTCTGGATGGGAAAAAGGGGCGAGTTGGACAATTAATACTTTTCATGGATGAACTCTCCGGGGATCACACATATCTGTGTAGTTGAAGCAGTTCCTTTCCTGGAGCGAGATACGCAGAGATCCCTGGAAACATGCGTCCCATCTAGGCTGTTTCCATAATCTCCTTCTAACTATGTATAACATCTGTGTGCGTGTCTATAAAGATGAAATATTATATATGTACGTATATATACATACATACCTGTATATATTTGAGTGTAAGGATGAAATATATGTATCTATACATGATACCTATATACATTTGTGTAGAAGAACAAAATCTTTTATAAATATATATACACACACAGAGATACCTATATATATTTATGTCAAAAAGGGGTGAAAAGGGGAAGAATAATTTGAATTAGGCTTTTATCTATAAAAGCGGAGCCCCAGAACGGGCCTGAGCTGGCTCTGCAGAGCAGCCTCCAGAGGGGAGCGGATCAAAACATGACTGCTCCTCTTACGGGGTTTCTATTTACCTGCAGACAACAGAAGGTCCCTGACCTCCAAAGCGTGCAAAAGCCCAGAAAACCTGCAAAACCCCAAAGGATGCAGTGCCCCGAGGGGAAGCCCCTGCGGTGGCCAGAGTGGGATGCAGCTCCATCCCTTCCCCTCTCCCACCCTGCACCGCTGAGACAACCTTCTTTATTTTTATTTTTCCACTCGCTCCCCGCATTTTCCTTATTTTAGACCTTCTGTTGACTTGGAGGTTGCAGAACGGAAAAAGAAAAGTGCAAACAGGCAGGTGAAGGGAGGGTTATCCCGACCTGAGCTGCCCGTCTCCCTGGGACGGGCGCTGCCTGCTTGGCAAAATCCTGTCGAGCTGATGTTTCACAGGGCAAATCCCTGGGGATTCGGCCATCACCAGAGGGGCCGGAGTCACTGCTCAGCTCATCGAGTTCCTCCTTGAGGATCTCAGTGCTTTTGCCCCCCACGGCGAAGGAAGCAGAAGAGAGAATTTCCCCCGCCTACGCACCCCCTCCCAAAAAATAACTGATTTTTATCAGCAAAATGCAAGAAGAACTGTTTCCAAACCAGAAGAAGAAAAAAACCAAAACAAATAAACCCCCATAAAATAAAGCAAATATATAATATACAAAATACAGCCCTTGCATTTGCTTGGAGAGTGGCTCTGCAAGGACTCCAGGGATTTTCTCCAACAAGATGAGAAGAGAGAAAAAGAGGGAGGGAAAAAAAAAAAAAAAAAGGCACTTTGGCCATCCTTTCCCCCAGGAGGACATGGACTGGCCATGGGGACGGGTCCCAGCACAAGGGACAGCTTTCCCACCCGCTCCTGGCCATAGCCGGTGGCTTTGGGGACCACACGGATGCGCTGGAGGTGGTTTCACCAGGATGAAGCAAAACCCTGTCAGCATCGGGGCTGCCCCCAGCTCCATGTCCCCCACCGCTCCCGCAGCCGCCTGACGCATCCCTGCCCTTCGGTCCGAATTAACTCACATCCCTTCCCTGCCTCCCCCCGCATGCTGGTTTAAAATACACATAGTGGCTAAATAGCAGGAAACACCCAAAGCAAAAAATACCGCGGACAGGAACCCAGGGGCACAGGGGACTCGCAAGAGCAAGAAGCGGATTTCCTCCCCAAAACATCGCACCTCCGACGCTGACGGTGACCCTGCCACACGGCTGGGCTGGGCCACCACCACCATGTCACTCGTCCTCGAGTGCCTTCACCCCCCAGCATGGATCCGTCACCTCTCGATAGGGGAAAAAACATATTTTTATTGTCTGTGTTTTGTTTTCCCTCCATAAAGGGGTCTTTTATTAAAAGGTGTCCCATGGTGACTTGCAAATGTTAGTGTGGGGGGAAAAAAAACCCAAACATATAATCTCAAATGGGAGATAAATATATACATATAATCTCAAATGGAATAGATATATATAAAAAATCTCAAATGGGATATATATATAATCTCAAATGGGACACACATATATAAGTATAATCTCAAATGGGACATAATATATACACATAATCTCAAGTGGGTTTATGTGAGAGCACAGGTGATGAAGCCTGGACCTGCTTCAGTACCTCCAGCAGGTTGCTGAACATTTAAATTTTAGGAGGATTTTGATGATCGGAGTGGAGACACCTGGATTTAAGGGTACTATAGGTCTAGACTTCAAAAAGAGGTACAAAATTTCCGATTTCAGCCACCACGGGTCACAAAGAGATGCCATGGCGTGCGCTGAGGAAGCCTGATGCCTGGTTGGCCCAGGCGGCACATGGGCATGGACCACGTCCCGGGAGGTAGACGGGACTGCTACCAAACCACAGCCTGACCTCGGACTTACCACCTCTGCGGGTGAGAAAGAGAAAAGGCTTTTAGAGGTGATAATGAGCAGCCAAACCTCAAAAACTGTGAGGTTCCCACAAAAAAAAACCAGCAAATACTAGTTATAGACACGAGGTTAATCGCTACCAAGGATTAATTCAACATCTCCTCAAAAGAGCAACACTTTGGGCTCAAATCCGACCCTCCTTTCATGAGACGACTGGCTCAACTCTGGCAAGCCACACCCCTTGGAAAAAAAACCCATTAGCATTAATTGCATTAATCCTAGGAAGAATAAGGAGTCTCCTGTCCCGGCATTGCTCATCACCACCCGCGCGGTCGTCACTCAGACGCTGGCAGAGCTGGCAGCTGCCTGCAGCCTGGCCTGCGAGGGGTTAACCACCCACAGAGGAGCCTCTGGTGCACGCTCACGTCATGGAAATACTCAAGTAACCACAATTTTCTCTATTGCTTTTTGGCTCCGGTTCTTCAACATTTCTACTCTTCCAGCCCAGATCTCCGCTACCTGTTTTCTAGCGAGGTAATTGGTACCAATAGCAGCTCCACCGTGCCATCAGGATTTTTTTTTTTTTTTTTTTTTTTAATATAGGTTACTGTTACACTTTCTGCCTCCGATACTACCAATGCTGAGATATGAAAAAAAGATCATGCGCCACAATACCGGGGGGAAAAAAAAAAAAAAAAAAAATCAGATGCACAATAATAAATGGAGAAATGGAGGTGGGATGGTGGGGTTGGTGCTTTCTGGGTATTAATACTGCCCAGGGTTGGACTGAGCCCCAGCCAGCCCCGTTTGGCTGCTGCCTGTCCGCCCAGCCCACCCGCAGGAGCCGCGGGCCCCTCTCCCCCATCCCTCCCACCTTTCCCAGTCCTCCCAGTCTCCCCAGCATCAGCTGGTTCTCCTGCTCGAGGTGTACCGACTGACCAGGAAGGGCTGCCTTCGTTGTCTTCACCCCACCTGAGATGCCATGGGAGATCAGCCATGAGGGCTACATGAGAACCAGGGGAAGGGCAGGGGGAAAAAGGGGGGGGGGTGGGTGAAGAGAAAGAAAAGATAAAAAAAGGAAGCAGAAAATCCCATCCCGCTCCTGATAAGCACAACCTGCCTTAATATTTCCACCCTGTAATTGAGACAGTGAGCACCAGCAATGCTCCCGGAAAACATCAGCCCAGTGACTCAGCTCCCGGTCCCCATCCTGCTCCCAAGTGCCTCCCCCTCCGTCCGGACCGGCCACCTATGGCACTGACTCACATCAAACCAGCCAGCCCAGGAGATGACCGTGCTCCTCTCCGCACCACCGCCGACAGAGCAAGCCAAGGGGCCGGGCAGCGAGCACTGCCCCACGTGCCAGAGCTGCCCAAGCGCCCTAATGGGCTTTTCCCAGGGGAAAAAGAAAAAAAAAAAAAAATAGGAGTTTAGAGCATCCTTGTGCAGCGTCAGCACCCAGATGCTCAGCTTTACCTGCCAAAAGAGGTTTGCCATTCTGCTTTTACTGCCCTAATTCCCCATGGAGTACAGCTTAGGTGTTGCTCATAACTTCTCATCGCTCCTTTGCCCAGACCTGAAAACATTAATGGGGCGGGGGCACCCCCTGACCTGCCAAGTGAGATCCATGTACCAAGAGAAGGATTTTGTGGCTGGTTGGGACACAGCGGCGCCTCGCAGGGAAGAGCCCCTTCCCCAGGAGAGGGGCTGGACCAGCTGGGCGAGAGGCACAGGGCGCAAACACTCAACAGCTGGCGCATGGCTTACGAAGAGTAACCCTAAAAAACCCCAAACATTTTGGAGGGGCATCAGCATCCCACCCAGCTCTGCAGATGCTGCACGTAGGAGAAAAATCAAAGCTGGCTCCTCCAGAGGTTTGAACATACGGAAGAAAAAGAAAAAAACCAAACTCATTTTTCAGGACTGGGAAAATGAAAGCTTCGCGGTGTTGTGCGCGGCCCCATCAGCACTGCAAGGTTTCTGACGCCTTCTGAGAACCAGCTCAGATCCTCGCTGCAGATGGCAGGAGGGCAATGGGAACGCCACTCTTGAGGGAGGTTTCGTGCATTGGGGAGGGTGTGGGTGGGCCGTGCTCGCCCCAGCTCCCACATGCCACACAGGGCGGCTGTCACCAGCAGAAAACAACCACCATCTCCTTTAAGTCGCCTGCGCTCAGCCCTGCTTCACGCCAGCATCCGCAGTTTTGGGCACCCAGCAGGGATGTCCCACGGGGGGTCCATGCCAGAAGCACTGCTGGCCACAACGGACCCGACGGGCACGACAGGGCTGATTTAGCAGCAGCCAGAAGCCTCCCGCTCTCACACCATGGCTTTCGCAGGAGATCAAATGCAGAGCGAAAAGGCAGCGACTTGGACGTTGCTCAAAAGTTAAAATTGCAAAAGCAACACCAGGCGTTGGGTGATGCTTTTACTCCAGAAAAATGGTTTGGAGGGGAAGCCTTAAAAAGAAAAATAAAAAATGTCCTCGCAACATAAACATCAATAGTACTTTTCAGAGATTTACCCTGGAGGGAGATGACAGCAGAAACGCAACTCAGTAGCTTCAAATCAGATCCGGCGATTAGAAAAGGCTTAAAACACGCAGAAAGACCAACGCCACTGAAAAGGCAAAGAGCAGATGCGCGGCTACATGGTGACGGTGAGGACTGCACCAGGTTGGCCAAAAACACTCGGCTGGAGTAGGGAGGTCAAAATAGACACCTGAAATACCGGGGAAGAGGATTACCCTCTAGAATATAATGCCCTAGCATTAATTTGCTGCTAACGGTGTTTTTGGAGGACCCATTCCAGCCCCTCTCTGGACACAGCGCATTCCAAGCCGGCACCTGGGCACCCGCAGTGCATCCGACTCCTCCTAAATCCATGTTTTATAGCACCAGCTCCACTGCCCCTGGCTTTAGAACCAGCAATGAAATAAAAATATTAATGAAATAACAGTTGTGCAATAGGGGAGGCCAACCCCAGGGGGACACAATCCCTTCCCCCGCCAGCGCAGCCCCTGCCTCTCCTCGCCCTGGAAATTTTCCCTCCCCGGTTCCTACAGCATTTTAAGAGCAGACATCAGTTTTTCTGAACATTGCTTTTTATTCACTATTTTTTTTTTAAAGGTAGATACGAAAACGAGTAACCTCAGAGGATGGCACAGGGATGAAAATCCCGAGTTTCCTCTTGTCCAATTAGGAAAATTTTGTGTAGTCTCTCCCCAAATTTGAAGGCACTCACAAGGTTTTAATGCCTCAGCATTTCTCCTAAGGGAAAGGATTTGGAGGAGGAGAAAAAAAAAACACCAACCCGTAGCATGTTTATGAATCAGACTGTTAAGCGTGTGTTTCGGGGGTGGAAAAGGTGGGCGATGCGCAGAGGAACAGAGAGCAGAGTTAGATGAGTCAGAAAATGCTGCTTTTCCTCTCCTTACTGGCATCTCAAATATTTCAGCATGAAATAGAAATTTTATTTCTTCTTTTTTTGGGGGGTGGTTTTTGGTTTTTTTTTTTTGTTATTGTCAAGAGAGAGTTGGAGCATAACCTTGGCTGGTTAGCAACCGCCAGCAGCTAAGCCGACATTAAGTAATGCACCGCAATTAGAGTACGCGCAGGGATGCGTGCACGCACACGCGTGTGCTCATGGACGTATATACACTTGTGTGCCGATGGACATATCTACATGTGTGCTGATGGATATATATACACGTGCCAATGAACATATATACACATGCAGCCCAGGGTATAGACTGGGAAAAAGATGGAAATAAATAATATACCAGTGGTTTTTGCTGCTACTTCTAGCAAAACAGTCTGGGACGTGTGCTCACACCAAAGAGCAGAAAGCTCTTTGTGAATGAGCCTCGGTGGGTTTGGGGCGAGTGGCAACACATCACGGGCTGGATTTGGGCTCGGGGATGTGTCCTCCTCCCACCCAGGTAGGCTCAGTCACACACATGCAAAAATACACGCAAGGGCTCCGAGATCCTGAAATAAAGCTTATCGAGATGTAGAGAGGTGTTTTATAAAAAAACACACCAATTTACTCATGCCTTTGAGTTGGCCCAGGGCTGAAGCTGCCTTGAGTAACACTTAAACCAGCCATCACGTAAACACTGTTATCGCCACCCCTCGCAGTGAGGTGCGGGAGGTTTTGGGGAGCCTCGGTTGGGCACCAGGCTGGGGGTGAGCCCCAGGAGCAGGGAGGGTGGAAGAAAGGATGGGTGAGACGCCGCGAGGGTCCCATCCTGCCCGCTGGCATTCCCAGGCATGGACGGCAGCAGGGCTCCTGCTTCCCAGACAGAAGAGATGGAACGCCAGAAGAGATAAATGCCCCTATGCCGCGAACAGCCAAGCGCTTGACTCCACTGACATTCACAGCCCATTTAGGCTACTGATGAAGCAAATAAAATTATGCATATGCATTAATGCTGGCAATATCCTGCCTGAAATGTATGCTCATTTACACATGGAAATCCATTTAGAAGAGGGAAATCAGAGCTATATTTAAAACAGAAATATCACTTGACTGTCCGCGGGGCAACTCCTGTTTACATCTGTCATTTCTTGGCAAAACTGAAATAATTTCAGAGTAAGTTGTGCCCCTGGTTTTAAATTTAGGAAGAAAAATGTTTGCACCCCTGCATCCTCTGCTCAGACTATTATAAAATAAGATACGCACCTTTTTTTTTCCCCTCTCGTATTTTTATTTTATTAAAGTGTTGTGGTATAAAAGCAACCTGTGGAGTTCAGTGCGGGCGGATGGGAGGGGGTGTAGGGCAGCGCCTGCCCAGCACACGTGGAGCATCGCAAAGTGCTTATTAGTTAAAATTGACCTTGGAGATTCAGGAGCCTTTTGAGAATCACCATGGTGAGACCTACATGTTCTGCAGCTTCTCCAGTTCCCTTGGCAAATGAAACAGCCATGCTGACAGCGTCGATGACAGATCTGAAACTAGAACATGAGCTCTTCCTAACAGAGAAATATCTTCCTCCAGTCCAGTAATCTATATCTCACCGCCTGGCTGCCAAGCCACGAACTGGAGATATGAAATAATCAGTATTGCTCTCTGTTTCCTCCTGCAAATGTAAATGCGAGCACTGGAACTGAAAAAGCAATTTTAGGCTCCAAAAGAATACGCACTCCAAAAAATACTTTTTTTTTTTTTTTTTTAAATATAAAACGTGCCAATGGCCACTTTCTCATGTAATGTTGGAGCTCATTGCATCTCGTATTGTTTAAAATGCATCAACACAAAAAAAAAAAGCAGACAGCAGCTCTCTCAAGTATGTCGGGAGGCAGTTTTTTAAGAAAGATGATGTATTTTAGATTGTGATTCACGACAACACTGGCAGTTTGATTTCAGGTTTAGAAGGAAATGAATGAATGTGAGACAGGAGGGTGCGAAAATGAAACTAACTGAAGCTGAAGGTCTGCTCTGCGCTTCAAGCCACGCAAGATTCAAATTTTCTTCTCCCTTCTGCACGAGCTCAAGCCAGTCACCAAACTGCCGCGCGCTTCTGCTGCCGGAGCTTAATTTAAGCCTAAATTGAAATGCAATTTAATACGGGCCATCTTTGAGACCTGTGCTCCGGCGCGAGCCCATCCCACTCCGCTCCCCGCAGCAGCTCTCCCAAACGGGGTGCCCGAGAGCACCCTGGCACAGTCGGGGAGCTCCGGCTCCCGCTGCCGCCACACAACCTGCAAGTTCTCGCCATGTTGGAAAAAAAGGCTATTTGCTTAACATCAAGGTTTTAAACCAAACCAAGCACACTGGGTCTCATCCTGCAGGATTTTAAGCTGTGCTGACCGGTCCATATCTCAGCGGCACCACAAGAAAAATATAAACACTGCACACACATGCACGAAAAAAAAAAAAAAAGAATTCACAAAAAAACAACATTCTTAAAAGTCTTCAACCACATTTTCACTGATGGTTGCACTGCCTGCGTTACTGCTCTCAACGTCTGCGCATGTCACCGCGAGCTCCGCTGCACAGGAGACACAAAGCGCTGCTTCGAAGGCGAAAGGCATGGGATGTCCCCAAGTGAGAGGCTCTTGTGAATCAACAGCCAGCGAGAAACCCAACACCGGACTGCATGGGAAGCAAAACTGTCAAGAGAGAGGTGAGCACAGAGCCATTGCTTGCAAGAGGGGGAAGGAAGAAGAAAAAAAAATAAATAAATAAAGAGACAAGCTAATTGCCATCACTAGCCCTTTGCTTTGCGCCTATGTCACACGTTCGAGCTACCTTTTTCAAGGCAGAGCGCCCGGTGCCACCGAGCGGCCAATGTGCCTGACACAGTGACGGTGATTCACTTGGGCAAACAGGAGGATGAAGCCACTGTGAGCCCCGCGACGGCGATGCCCATAGGTGACACACTGCTGCATGGCGCAGACCGCCTGCATGGCCCATCATCCCCACGTTCCCGTGGGGTTGGGGGATGGCACAGAAACGTTGGGAGCAATTACACTTTGAAATCAGACCAGCACACCTCTGTTAAGGGTGCATTTTGCATTCAGCCCCCCAAAAGCAGAGGGTTTGCTTTCCTCCTGGCTAACCAGACAGCTGCCCTCCTCCAAAATCAGCGCAGATGAGGGCAGGTGTGATGCTCCATTGCTGACACCTTGTGCAGAGTGCTTCATGGGAAGAGCTCCCAATCCAGCCCTGACCACGCTGACCCAGGGAACGGAGCAGAAGCTGCCCGGTACGGGGAGCGCTGGTGGGACGGGGCACCCCAAGCACAGCCCAGCCCACAGGAACGCTGCTCGCAGGGCTTCTCCGGAGGAGACACAGCCCCCTGATCCCACCTAACACAGCCCTCCCGTTGAGCAATGATGCAGGCAGCGACCCTGCCAGCATCTACGCGGACTTCCCTTAGCCTCACCCACACAGATCAAGTGTAAAGCAGATGCAACACGCTCTAACCCAGGACAGAGTTTACACACTTTATCTCCTTGCACAGCTTTGAGAAGGGACTTGCAACTTCAAAGCACGGGAGCAAACTCACCCTAAACCCCTCCTGTTTCCATACGCTGAGTTAACAACCTACCTCCCGTCCCAGCCTGAACACGCAAAATCAGTATTTACCCAGGGAGGTTCGGGCACCCCAGCACGTCCCTCCCTGCGCACACCAGGCACTCAGAGAACACAAGTTTAAGAATTCCCCTTATCAAACCCAAGAAGACACCCAGCTGCTCGGAGAGGGTTCCCCAGGTCAGCATGGCACGCCGTGAAGCCAGCACACACCCCACCGCCCTATCTCCCCCTGCCACCCCTTCCTCTTCCGCAGCAGCACCCATGGCCCAGCCAGGGCTGCGGCAAGCCAGGAGCGGGGTGTCATGGTCCCCCCAACACCCCTCACCCCAGTTTTGGGGCTTCCCTCTTTCACCCACGAGCAACCGAGGACCTTCCCCTTCCCCTTCCCCTTCCCCTTCCCCTTCCCCTTCCCCTTCCCCTTCCCCTTCCCCACATCCCTGCCTGCTTTCGGACACTCCACCAGAGGAATTAATACTGCCCGCTAACTGCCAGTACTGACCCGCCGCCCGTACCCGCGGTAATTAGCCTTTAATTGAAGCCGGCAGATACTCCTCTAAACAACAGGTGTCCCGCGGCAAATCCCCACGGCTCCTTCGCAACCCCCGGGGCTGCGGGATGCTCCGGGAGGGAGTTCAGGGCAGCATCCTGACCCTCCCCGGTCCCGGGCGGGAGGGTCCCCAGCCACCCCCGGCGGGATGCCGGTGCCCCGGCGGGGTTGCTGCCCCCCGTCCCCGTCCCCAGCCCCTCCCGTCCCCACCGGCAGCACCCCACGGCCCCGTCCCGCCGCACTAACCATTGTGGCCGTACTTCTCCCGGTTGCGGCGGACCTGCTCCGGGCTGAGCCCGCAGCTCTCCGTGACACCGAAGCGGCGGAGGACGTCGAGCACCGGGAGGCTGTGCGCCGCCTCCATACCCCGGCGGCGGCCCGGGCCGGGTGTGTGTGTGTGTGTGTGTGTGTGTGTGGATGGGGGGTTGATGGTCTGGGGGGGGGGGGAGGGGGGAGGGATGCGCACGGAGGGCACACGGGGCGCCGCTCGCACGGCGCTGCCTCGGCACCTCTCCGCCCGCCGCGGGAAGGGGCCCCCGCCGCCGGGTCCGCCTCCTCCCGCCGGCACCGCCTTCCCCCCCCCCCGCCGCCGCTTCCCCCGCCTCCCCCGGGGCCACCGCCCCCAGCGCCGTCCCCCCCTTACACCCGTGGGGCAGCCCCGGGGACTGTGCCGGGGACATCCCCCCACCAGGCTGGGCCCCCTCCAAACGTGGCTCTGCCCTCCCCTCCCCACCCTTTGTAATATTGTGTTAATGATTTCCAAAGTTCTGGGAAGTGATGCTGGTGGCCAGGCAAACCCGCCCGCCCCAGGGGAAACATCCCCAGGTTGGTGGGTGCTCCTCCAGGTGATGGGAGATACGGGAAAGGGCTGCTCAGCCCCTGCCCAGGCAAATCAGAGACTCATAGAATGGTCTGGGTTGGAAGGGACCTTTAAAGGTCGTCTAGTCCAACCCCCCCACCATGAGCAGGGACATCTTCAACCAGATCATGTTGCTCAGAGCCCCGTCCAACTTGACCTTGAATGTTTCCAGGGATGGGGCATCGACCACCTCTCTGGGCAACCTGGGCCAGTGCCTCACCACCCTCAGCGCAAACATTTTCATCCTTATACCTAAGTCTAAATCTTCCCTCTTTTAGTTCAAAGCCATTACCCCTTGTCCTATCGCAACAGGCCCTGCTACAAAGTCCCTCCTCAGCTCTCCGGTAGCCCCATTAGGTAGTGGAAGGGGTTATAAGGTCTCCCCGGAGCCTTCTCCTCTCCAGGCTGAACACCCCCAACTCTCCCAGCCTGTCCTCCCCGCAGAGGGGCTCCAGCCCTCGCAGCATCTCCGGGCCCTCCTCTGGCCCCGCTCCAGCAGGTCCATGTCTACCCTGTGCTGAGGGCTCAAAGTGTGGGCTGTGAGAAGGTCCCTTCCATCACTGGAAGACCAGCTGGAAGTTGGGCATGCCCCAGCCCCGCATCTCCTGCCCTGCTGGAAGCAGACCAGATCCATGTCCATGTCCCTCTGTGGGATCAGGGCAGTGTCTGATGGCAGCGGGAGCCCTGGAATTACCAATCACTGCCTGACGCTTGTTAAAACCGCCACTGACACTGTCCCCCCATCGACGCACCGTATCCGGAGAGAGGCAGCCGTGCTGCGCCGCCTTCGTCTTTTGAAATGTGAAATGTAAAATGTCACCACAGGGAGAGGCAGGAAGGACCCGAGGCACCTCGCGCGTGGTAAAACCTGAGCATCGGTCTCACTGTGCGTGTACCGGACATCCCGGGGCATCACGCTTCACACTGCTTCACGCTCCTCGTCCCCGCGGCAGAAGGCAGAGCATCCATATTCAAGCAAACAGGCTCATTCTGGAGCTCTTGTGGTTTTGCAACGATTCAGCAGAGCGGGGCTGGCCTCAAGCCCTCTGGCCGCCCTATCTAACCAGGTCCTCATCCCCTTCCTGGTCAGCTCAGGAGGGGCCAGCACCCTGCTTACACAACACAAGCGCTTTACATCACTCTTTTGCAACACTTACTCGCAACGGACTATCTAAACGACTGTTTCTAGCAGCAAAATGACAGTCACTAGCAGATCCCCCCATGCAGCAGAGACCAGCAGCAGCAAGGCGAGGAGTTACCCTGAGCTGGAAAAGGAGGGTTATCCCCCCACACCCACTGTACAACCCAGCTAAGGGTAACCACCACCAGCGCCCACGTCCGCAGGACTTTTCCGCATAGTGCACCTAACCGACCTCTTCACTTGAGCAGTTTTCCTGTGACCCGGCTAAAACCCGCTCCCAGTGACTGTCCCCACGTGAACACCAACTTCTGACTTTTCAGGTACTTCCAGTTTTCCCACGGCACCCGCTGCTGGAAGAAGCTGACGGCAACTGGTGCCGCTCTCCAGCCGCGGTGAGCAGGAACAGGCTTGAGAGGTGAGACAGCTGGGGGTGACGAACCCAACTTCTGTGGAAACGTACCCAAAGCAGAGCCCCGGGAGGGCGGTGAGCGCAAGGAAGTGGCAGCAGACATCTCAGGGAGGAGCTCTAACTTATTTATTTCTATGTAGGTTCATTTAGAGGAAATGTTGTGCAGCTCCCTACTGGAGCGGAGGTGCTGGAGGAAACGTAGGTTCATTTTTTGAGTTTGTCAAACTCATTTTTTTTGGTTCACCGCAGCCGACGGCGTGGGAGGCGGAGGGGTGCTCTCACCCAGCTGCAGCCCAGCCGCCCCCCCCCCAGCAGCGCGGCAGGCCCTCCCGCAGGAAGCACAGCTCTCAGCCCTGCCGTCTGGCCTCGCCTCAACCTCTCTCGTTGTATTCATCTGCCTCTCGTGGCCGTTTCGGGGGGGGAAAGTGGTGTTTCTGTTGCTGAGCCCCCCGGGCAGTAGTGCTGCCCTCAGCTGGGGCTCTCTGGGGGCTGAGCAGTTCCACCAGGTGCCTGGGGACAACTAATGCAAAGACATGGACCTGTCGGAGCGGGTCCAGAAGAGGCCATGAAGATGATCCGAGGGCTGGAGCACCTCTCCAATGAGGAGAGGCTGAGAGAGTTGGGGCTGTTCAGCCTGGAGAAGAGAAGGCTCCAGGGAGACCTTTTTGTGGCCTTCCAGTACCTAGAGGGGCTACAGGAGAGCTGGGGAGGGACTTTTTACAAGGGCATGAAGTGGTAGGACGAGGGGGAATGACTCCAAACTGGAAGGAAAATCTAATTTAGATTAGATATTAAGAAGAAATTCTTTCCTGTGAGGGTGGTGAGCCCCTGGCCCAGGTTGCCCCGAGAAGCTGTGGCTGCCCCATCCCTGGAGGTGTCCAAGGCCAGGTTGGACGGGGCTGGGAGCACCCTGGGCTGGGGGGAGGTGTCCCTGCCCAGGGCAGGGGGGGTGGAACTCAATGATCTTCAAGGTCCCTTCCAACCTAAACCATTCTATGATTCTATGATCTTATTAAAACATGACATGGTCTTCACAAGGTGCACAGAGGACTTGATGCAATAGATCATCCCCAAAATTCGGGAACTGCCCTCAAAGCAGCTGCTTTAGTAGAGGGTCAGGCCAGACTCCAGCGTCACCCAGCCTGCAGCCTGGGTGGGAACCCCATCCTTGGTACCCTGCTCCAGGGCAAATATGCTACCCCTAGAGGAAGGTTTTTGGAAAGAGGGTTCTTCGTGTCCTCCTGGGTGTTATTTTGGCAAGACCCTACACCAGAAACTGCCTGCATCTGCACCCGAGAAGGCGAGGGTCTGGTTTAATCCTCATTGTGCAGGTGAAGAACAGAGGCAAGACACACCGAGGTCAAGCTGCATCACCCTGTGTGTGCAACCAGGAGACTCTCATTTCTTTCCCCATCATCTCCTGTTCCCTTCATCACATTCTGCAACCACAGTGGCTCAGACCACAGGTCCCTCTAGCCCAGCAGTGGCTCCCCAGCAGCGACCCACCCCACGCGTGATCCCTAACACTGGGCAAGGCGCAGGCAGACACCGACAGCATTTTCCACTAGCACCCTCCCGACGTTCGAGTGTTTTATTGAGTAACCCTCAATGATGTCTCCCCAAAGCCCTTGTCTGGGCCGCCCTTGGGGACATGCCACCTCCCTGCCCACTGCGTGCCCCCAGGGCAGAGCACCCCGTGGCTCCGCACGGCACCGCATGAAGACCCACTCCTGTTGTTCCTGTTCCTCCCAGTTTCACCGCACGACGTCAGTCCCTGGACTGGAAGAAAGCACCAAGACGATGTCCCAGCTCCAAAAGTTAAAGTTTGGCGAAGCTGGGAGGGACTGAGAGCAGAGTTACAAAGGGAACATCTGGCAGCCCTAGTAATGGGCAGTACCATCCACCCCACCTGTAATTAAACAATCCATGAAAATTATTAGCATCTTGGAGCTGTAAATTAGTCGGTCCAACAATCACCAATGAGGGAAAAGGATGTGGGGTGAAAACACCCTCAATGTTGTAAGCGAAGGGCCCGTGGCCACTGGAGCGAGCCAGGCTGGGGGGGAGCGGGGGTCTGTCCCTGGCAACCCCCCCGGGTTTGGGGGATTCTGTTCCGCAGCACGTCAGCCCTGAAACAAAAGGCAAACTTCCTTATTGACCTTGGCTTCCCCCACGGTAATAATTTTTGGAGCTAGACAGGTGTAAGAGGGTCATAAAAAGATGAAAGGAGTAGGTTTAACACCTCCTGAGCTTCTGAGGAGCATTTTTTCGGCGTGGCCGCAGCATGGGAAGGAGAGCAGGGCCCAGCTCGTGCTGCCAGAGTGCTGTCCGAGACCTGGAAGTCAACAGCCGGTTTTGATTTCGATCTTGTTTCTACAAGAGGAAATTGGGAGCAATTCTCCCGAAAGCCATGGCTTTGCACTGCTGTGCTCCTGGGCCGGGGGCGAGGGGAATGGGATGGCCGGAGCCACTCCAGAGCCCGTCAGAGCCAGCGGACAGGCTGCCAGTGGCGCCGAACCGCTGCCACGCTCCTCGCCCCAAGGATTTTCCAGGCCACGGAAGATTAATCTTTTGTCTCTGTGTCGTTCCTCGGAGATGGGGAAAAAAATTTTGCTTGCCGGAAAGGCTGAGAGAGCAGCCCGTGTGCGGGTAACAAGCCCCCAGGCCGCAGCGTGCGAGGTGCGACGGATAACGCACGCTCACTGAGCTGGAGCGCCAGCTGACCGCGGGTTTAAGGACTGTCAGCGGCGACTACGGCTTTGAAGGACGGGAGAAAACATGCAGGGCTTTCGGCCTGGCTGTATTTCATCCTCTTCATTTCTGTGGCAAACAGGGTTGAGGGTCCGCACCCCTACTCCTCGCTTGGGTCGAGTTCACCTGAATTCGGAAGGGAGTTATGAGTGGGTGACAGACGCGGGAGCCAACCCTCGGCCTGCTCGTTTAACACCATTTCGGGAATTTCATTCACACCACCCGCCCTGCGCACACCTGCAGCGGCACACTCGTATGCCCCCGTGGGTTTCTTCCAGGAGAGGAGCTGTAAGCCTAAAAAGAACAGAATCAGGGTGAACCGCCCCAAACAGAGAGGCTAATGCCACACACAAATCACTTCTGTCAACAGCTCTCACTTTGTAAAGCAACGCGGGGTTGTGCACAGCCGCCCCCCACACTGCCCCAGCGCCTTCCCCTGGCTCTGGGGCTGTCACACACAGCCGCATTAATTAATTAAATGTGACAGTGCCACTGCCATTTGCCATCCCGCTCCCAGGCTTGCACCCACCGCATTCCCCAGCCC
This sequence comes from Pluvialis apricaria, assembly GCA_017639485.1. Lineage (NCBI taxonomy): Eukaryota > Metazoa > Chordata > Aves > Charadriiformes > Charadriidae > Pluvialis > Pluvialis apricaria. The sequence continues at coordinate 9,190,099 of CM030024.1, forward strand.
CTCCACCCGCCCCAGTTCACATGCAGCGAATCCTCATCCACTGGGGAGAGTCAGGAACGGCTTTTTTTTTTTTTTTTTTTTTTTTTTTTTCTCCACAGCAGCGTTGATATTTGCTTTTCCTATGGAGGAAAGAAACAATACTACTCCTTGAAATAACAGTTTGAGGCTCTTCTAAATGTTACACACCGGCCGACCTTTCAGAGCCAGGCTTAGGGGTTTATTTTTAATCCCCCGGCCAGCACTCCCAGCAGCTCCAGGCCAACTCTCCTCCCCGAGGGCTGGATCCAAAGAGCACTGAAACATCAATCCTCACCTCCACCTTGCTCAGGGCTGGAGCTCCGGTATGTCCACCCTTGCTGGAAATATAAACCCTCTGTTCCGTCTCCTGGGCACCTTAGGGTGGTGTAGGAATGTGATGACCGCAAGGATTTGGCTTCTCAGGGCATAAGCGCAGCCGTTGGAGGTGGCAGGGAAGCGCCAGCCATGCTGAGCATCCCACCGGAGCCCAGGGGATGATGCGGATTTGCAGCATGGGGCTGCAGCAGTCCCGGCTCCACGGAGCTTGCCTGGGGCCACGGATGCAGAGAGATAGAGATCCTGGAAACCCCTGACCAGCACAGGCTTTTGAAGCAGGAGGGGGGGTTGCATCTGGGGGAAAATGAGGAGGAACGGTCTGTATGGACACGGCTTTTCTGTTGGGGAAGGCGATGCACAGGGCAGTCACCCTATTTTCCAGCTCTGCTCCCACCACAAATGGCTAAGAGGAGTAGGATTCCCGGTGTCAGGCAATATTTACAGTGGCATCTGTAAAGCATATGCATTGAGGTTGCCTCCGCTTTCATGGCGATGTCTGTAATTAAGCTGGAAACGGGGCTTTCCTAAGAGCAATGCCCGAACCAGGGCATTCCTGGGGTGATTGCCCAAGCTCTGCCGGGCAGGATTTGACCAAGGATCCTGCGGCATTTCCAAACTCCCTGGCGTTTTCCCTGCAGCCAGCAGCAGCACACTTAGGAGCCTCTGTTTATGAATCCAGACCTATATTGGGTAATCATTATTTTTTTTAAAAAACTGGATTCCGATCCCTTTCAGAGGTAGGAAAATACATTAATATCCATTGAAAGGGGAACACCGTGACGCTCTGACACTCGGATGGGTTTTTCCCTGATGCAAAATACCTCCTGGAAAAAAACCCCGCCTTTGCAGCATGCCATTCCAGGGGTTTTTGCTGGAGTTTAGGAAACAGCAAATGCAAATAACACAACAGGAGGCTCCAAGGCAGCACCGAGCAAACCGAGAGCCTTGCACATACCTGGGGCTGGGCTGGTGTTTGAGGGGGGTTAATTCAGCCCCCTCGCTACGGGCAAAATTTCACTCCACATTTCCCTGCAGCAAAAGCACAAGCCTAAAACGCAAAAACGTCTGGTTTTAACTAGGCAGAATGAACGATTGCGACTCTCCATGGAGATGCAGTGTTCACCAAGAGCAGGATAAGGGCTGGCTGGCACGCTCAGCGCCGAACCGGCATCAGAGGGGTTTTGCCTCTTTTCCTTCCACATCTACAGTGCCTTTTCCCTCTCCCTTCCAAGCCGGAATCGCACAACATCACAGCGCCAGGAACCGGTCCTCTCCAACAACAGATGTCACTTGACAACGGAGAAACGCATTATGGTGGGGTCAAAGCCAGAAGTGTCCACAGAATGTGGCCCTTCCAGCCGGAGGGATGCAACCTGCAGTGTAAAACCAGCTGCTGCGCTGCCCGAAGGGACGTCCTCGTCCCTCCTGCACCCCGGCCCCGTGGAGGGGTGGGTGCCACGGGGCTGGGAGGAGGGTGCCCATGGCAGCATCCAGCAGCCTTTTCGGCAGGAAAGGGGATGTCAGCACCTAACGTGCTGCGTGGGATAATTCACTGGAGCTGTTTTTTTAACTGCAATTTCTTTTTAAGGCTGGTTCCCAGGTCTGGAGGGTGGGAAATGGGGAAACGAGGGGGGTTTCATGACTGCACCAAGTCCTTCCTGCAGTTTCCTAGGAGATGGGCTGCCCACACCAAGGGATGCTGAAGGCAGGAGCGGAGCTGGTCCCCTGCTCTGCACCATCTCCCCTTGCAAGCCACCGAGGCCACGCTGCCGAGCCCTGGGACTGCCCTGACCTCAGAGAGCAGCCGAGATGCACAGGGAAAAATAAATAAATAAATAAATAAATAAATAATTTTAAATAAAAAATAAATTAAAACATAAAACATAAAAATAAAAAGCACTGGGGGGGCGAGGCCCCATGCTCTGGCCAGTGGGACACCCCCCTCACAGCAGAGGAAGGGAGCCAGGATGTGCCAGCTTCATCTCTTCAGCTGTGAAGATCCCACCGTGGCCGTCACATCCCAACCCCAAGGAGGGGACGCTGGACGTGGTTCACTAAGATGGAAAATAAAACCCATGCACAGCCTGGAGCTGAGCTTTGCAGGGCGGTGAGCATCCCTCCTTCCTCCAGGCTCTGCGATGCCTCCAAACCATCAGAAATATGCCAAAATGGGACATTCGGTGGCATATTTTCAGCAGCAGCGCTTGGGGAAGTGACCTTTAGCGAGGACGGGAACCCCGGCCCAGCCAGCCCTGCTATTTTTAACCCAGCATCAGGCCGAGTGGGTTTCCTTCCTCTTTCTCTTTCGTGAGCGCTGAACAAAGGAAAACCAGATAAACCTCCAGAAACCCTCCGCTTTGAGGCAGGGAAGCCCACGAGAAAAAAAAAAAAAAAAGGTAACCCAGCACATTTCTGTACAGCATCGGGATGGATGGTTCAGACTGTGAATTTCTCTGTGAATCAGGAAAATACGGCAGTGACTCTACTGATGCTCTTTTAGCAAAAAAAAAAAAAAAAAAAATGCAACCAGGGGCAGAAGGGACCAGTTTGACTCAGGGGGTCAAGCTGGAAGGAACACGGGAAAATAAAAAGCGGCAGAATTTTTTCTTTTTCCAACAGTCCCAGGATCTTTTTCCAACACTTCCTAAAAAAAAAAAAAAAAAAAAAAAAGTGAATTTTTCCCTTAAAAGTGACACAGACTTAGCTCTTTTTAGGATGGGTAGGAATCAAAAAAAAAAAAAAAAAAAAAGAAAGGTTTTGTTTGTTGTAGCTCCATTTCCCAAAATTTTTTACTTGTTTTTTTTGTCTTGAAAGGAGAAACCCAGCCACCACCACCCCAATTTGATGCCTGCATCAAGAAAATTCCTCAAGCACCTCCTGAAAATTTTCATGTTACCAACACACGCCTACAGCTGCAGGACACCTTATTCTTTTGGGTGCATTGATGCCCCAAAACACATGGACCCCATCCCTGCCTGCAGGATGGGCAAGACAGGACCAAAATCCTGGTGCTTTTCCCTGGAAAACACAAAAATGTTTCGCATCAAAAAGCTTTAGAGAATTGGCTGTCAGTCGGTAGTGTAATGACTGTATTTGCAGCTTCTGATAGTGTCTGTGTTTTGCAGGTAGTCTACAAAAAAAAGTGGAAATATTATGCAGAGTGAGATATATATGTATTTAGCTATATATAGCTCACAAATATATTGAGTGCTACCTACGCGCAACATAAAAGAAATTGTTTGCCAAATACTTAACATGCCGCTGTCGGTTTCTCTGATTCCCTTCCCTGAAAAAAAAAATATATCCTGCATTAATCAGAGAGCAAACACATAGCATGACAGGAACAGCTTTTGGCTCCGCAAAGGAAGAACATGTGCGATTGCTCAGTTTGTTTCGGTTTGGATGCCGAGCCCAGAAACGCTGACGGCTGCTCACACTGAAGGTGGTGGCCTTTGCAGGATACATAAAGCTTTCCCCCCACACCCCATTTTTAGCCTGTTTTTTTCCAGCTTAGGGAATCGGTGATGGTTTCCCAGCTCAGACATCATGCCTGAGCATCCCACCAAATCAAGTCGCTTTACTTATTCTTACCTTCTTCCTGGGCTTGGACCAAGCGGGTTCAGGCTGTCCCTGCACCCAGAAACCGGGGGCTAAGGAGGGAAAAATAAAGAAAACCACCCCAAAAAACAAACCCTTCGAAATTCTCCTCTTTGCACTGCTCCAGGGACCAGGCTTCGGGAGCAAACACATTCCTGAGATGTATGTTAACGCCATGAGCAATGTCCCCAGTGTTGCCTCAGGCTGGGATGGCCTAGGAGAGCTCAGGGGACTTCCCAGCTTCCCACAACACAAGCCACCTCTCGGCCCTATTCATGCCAGTCCGGCCTGGGTCCCCAGCCAGGGCCACCGCCGCGGGTACAGCTTCTGCCAGCAGGGGCTCAGGCGGTGCTCGCCATCCCGCAGCCTCCCCGCGGACCCCAAACCTCCTACAAAGCCGTTGTGGCTTCGCCAAGGGGAAAAGTCACATCTCATCCTCCGCAAACCATGGGCCAATTCTGCCTGCTTTTATTTTTTGTTTTAATATCTTTTTTTTTTTTTCTGAAGGCACGGCTTGCTTTGCACTCCTGCTCTTGCTCATGTGAGCGCAGAGGCTCCATCCCAGCAGGCTGCCTCCGTCCCCGGGTTTTCCCCAAAAATACTTCCCATTTGCACACAATTCCCTGCCCTGGCAGGTGGCTTCCAGGGATCTCTGCAGTGTTGCAGCCGTCGGGGCCGTGCGTGGATGAAAGTGGAGAGTCAGTGGCCGAGAAGAAAAGCCACCCACCTTCCCCTGGGCCATCAAGGGGCTGCAAAGCAAATTAGCTGCCGAGATGTCGCCCCCAGTCCCCATCACATTGGGCAGGGGAGAGCGGGGGCTCTGGGACAGCAGCGGGATGAAGTCAGGCTTCGCTCACCGCCCCCGGCACCGGCACGGCAGAGGCTGCCCTCGGCGTGGCGTCACTGCGGTCGGGATGTCGGGAACAACCTTGCCACAAAAATCGAAGCTGGGAATCTGAAAATAAAAATATCACACATGATTTCAGGCTTGCTGAAAGCATGATTGACTGTTTAATTCCCCACACGCACGCTCCTTTCCTCCTAACCCGGGTGACTCAACCCTGGCACAGCCGCGGAGGCTTCTCCTGGCTTCTGCCCTCGCTGCGAGAGCGAAAAACGTACCCTCTCGTAAACGCCGGCAGCGATAATCAAGCCCAGCGCTTGTGGGGCCGACCGACTACTGCCAATTAAAACAGAGCCGATGGCGCTCTCCCACGCTCAGCCCAGGCGGCAAAAGCACCCACCGCTAAGGAAACCCTCTCCGTTGCCCCGGGATGCCGCAGCTCCTGCCGAACCCCAAACCACCAGGTCTGAGAGGGCTGAGGATGCCGAGCGGCTCCGCTGCCAGGCACTGGCACACGAGGCAAAGGCCTGCGGGACCTGGTGCGCTGGGAACACCAAACCCGATGATGCTTAAAATGCCACCTGGCCAGAGCGCTGCTGCCGTGGGACGGCCTCTGCTCCCAGCAACGGCCGTGGGAAACGCTCCCCATCGGCCCAGGGCTGCGCTGGGCTCAGCACTCGGCAGCTCCAGTCACGGGGTGGAAAATAAACCCCAAAGCTCAAGGGAAAATGATGAGACCCGTGGGATAACTCATCTCCCAAAGCCACTTCTTTTATTCCTGGGCAAAGCTGCAAAGAGGAAAAGCAAGCCAACACAGTGAAAAGCATTGCTCCTACACCAAGGGACTGGAAAAATACCGGTAAAGAGAAATGGGCTCCTTTGGGGTTGGCTCCACATGGGGCTGCCTGCTCATGGGGCCATCATGGCCCGGATGTTTTTGATCTGCTTTGATTATTTTTAGTATCTGTAAGTCTTCATCATTTACTAAGCAAAAGTATCCCACTCCAGGTAGGGAAATAAACCCTCGGCTGACCCGGCTCCCCTCCCCGGCAGCGAGGAGGGGTCAGAGATTTTAAGGTTCACGTTTTGCTGATGGCATCACTGCTACCGAGCGCAACCCCAGTGATTAAACAGAGCCGGCCCCATCCTCATCCCTCCGCTGCTTCATTTGCACCTCCCAGCTGTGATTTTGCTGTTCTATTTCTGCTCCCTCTCTCACCCAGGGGCCGGGCAGTAGGAGGGCAGAGGGATGCGCTCTGCCCACAGCCACCACTGCATTCCCCCACTTTCACCAATTTGTGCGTGTCCTCCTGTGCTGTGGCCGGTGATGTGGGATCCACACCGGCACGCCGCAGCCCCGACAGCATTTTGGGGCCGTGCGGTGTCCCCTGCATGGGGGATGAGTGATTTCGTGCGAGTTGGTGTGCTGCGTGCCTGCTTGCCTCTTCTCCTGGAAGCCTCTCACACCAATCTTGGCTTTTACATTATTTTTACACTCCAAGTTTCTAGCTGTAGACAAGCAGCGAGTGCTCTCCAAATCTAAACCCCAGAATTCATGCATTTAAAATCCATCATTTATTACTAAAAAAAAACCAACAAAAAAACACAAAAAAACCCACCAAACAACCAAACTCATTGCTCTAAGGCCCAAACTCACAGCTCTGGAGGGAGGACCACACAGGGCATCTCCTGTTACCAGCGGGATGCGGCTGCAGGACTTGGTGTCCTTCATCCCCCTCAACATTCGCGCTTGGTGGGAGCTCGGCTGTGCTGGAAGTTCCCATGTCTCCGAGGGGTCACTGGGAACCTGACCTTGACCGCTCTCAGCTTTACACAGCAGCAGCATGAAGCCGGGCTGGCAGAGACCCTGCGGGCATGGCAGAGGTTCTTCCACCACCGGTGGATTTTTCCCTGGGGAGGTTTAATGCAGCAGGGAGACGTTTGCTCGGCCCTGGCCAGACCATGCTGCTCTCTGCGGGCATCCAGCGGCCCGTGGCTCTGCACAGCAAACCTCCCCCCCAAAAGTCGAAAGTGAAGGCCGTGGTGTTAGCTTTCTGTTTTCCCAGCCTATGAAGTGACCCTTGCCTATTTTCAAGCTTCCCTATGAGGCCAGAAGCTCTCTCGCCCCAGTCAACCCAATCATACAAGATCGGGAGACCCCAGGTGCACTTTAAGTAAAATACAAAGAGCCAAATTTACTTTTAAAATACAAGCATCCAACAGTGCATGAAGCCTAAGAGGGCTTGCAAACCACCCAGCCTGCGTCTCTCCCCAGACAGATCAGAGCTGAGCCCATCTCCCACATAAGAGGCAGCCTGCGATAAAAAGAAAAAGGGGAAAAAAAAATTAAAAAAAAAATCACAAGAACATTTGCTGCTGGAAACTGCTCATGGGAAGGGCGCGATGTCTGGAAGGCGCCTGTGCACACAACGTGCACCAAGGAATGGGACGAGATGGGATATCTCCGCATCCGCGCTGGGTGCGAGATGCAAAGAGCATCCCCCAGTTTAAGGCCACTCCGGGCTCCCGCCTGGGCACCATGGTCCCCACCACGAGCACCCTGCACGCTGGCCCCGGGGAAGTACAAATCAAACGGTTAAGTAAATTTAATTTTAACATGGTGAGGAGGCGGCTCTCTGCAGATGGCATCAATACCAGCTTCACTGCCAGCTCCACGGTGTGTCATCGGTTCTGCTCAGCCTTAAGTGATGCAAATATAGAAAACAATGTCATTGTTGCTAGGATTTTTGGGCTCCAGCTGCCTGGCCAGGCTAAGAGCGCACGGCGATGCTGGGGAAGGACAGCCACGAGGAACGGTGTTATTTCAGATGAAGAGGAAGATGAGTAACTTTTCCAAAGGCTGAATCCTTCCAGTGCACAAATGCATTTTTTAAGTGGCTCAGATCCCAGTTATCAATAGCGCTTTTGGCTCACGTGGGCCTCAAAGACATCAAAGCGTGTGTGCTGTGGGTTTTGTGATGGTGGCGAGAGCCACTCCAAGTGACCCGAGGCCCTGGGTTTGCTCAGCCCCAGCCCCGAGCTCTGAACTCAAGAAATCATCTCAACGTCAATGTGCAAAACAACCAGAAACTGGTATTTATAAAACACTGGACATCCCTATTTACTGCTGAAACTCTCCCCCAGCGCCAAACCAACCACAGTGTCGAGGCAGCATCGCAGGGCAAAGCCCCATCAAACCCCCCCCAAGTCTCCCTGCTGTGTCCCACAGCGTGGCCAACACATGAGACATGGCACAAGGCAAATGCTCCAGCAGCGGTGACCCTGTCTCAAGCCTGCTGCTGCTGCCCCGGCAGTGGTGAGGACACAGGACAGCGGCTTTGCCATCACAGCCGCTCCAGCCTTTGCTCCCGGTGCGGCATCCTCCGCACCGCAGGGGCTGGCCCCTGCTCCAAGCTTTCCCGGGGCATCTCACTGCGGTGGGTTCCCACCTCCACAGGCTGCAAATGCACCTGTAGTGAAGGATTTTGACTATTCTGCTCATTTTTCCCCATGTCATCCAAATCCAGACACACAGAGCTGGCTGGAGAGCTCTTTATTTTCCTCCTTGCTGTCCCACAGCAGCTACCAGTGGGCATCGCCTTGCCTGCCCAGGGTCTGCGGTAACACTGCAGGCAGCCGTGTATTCCCCGAACCCATCAAACCAGCCACGGGTACACCCCACCACCCCGCAAAGCCATGCCAGCGAGGCCGTTGCACAGCCCCGGGCTCCAGGCATGCCAAGGACCAGTGTTTCAGGGCTCTTCAGACAGCCGCGAGGTGCGCCATGCCAACGACGCTCCGTCTTGAAGCCTCTAAAGCCCGTGCACAGGATCCACAGGGGGAGCCTGGGGCTTTTTGGAGCCTGAAACAGACTCTTTCCAATCCCCATTTTGCAGGGGGAGTTATGGGCGACACCATCGCTCCGCTCAAAACCAGGATTTCTCATTTAAAAGCTCTGTGCCCCGTGACTACTGGCTCCGGAACTGCTTCGGGGGGGGAAACACACATCTCCCGGAGGCGATGCACCCTCCTCGCACACCCCACGCTGCCCGTGGCAGAGGCCCACTGCAGGGAGGTGCCAGGGAAATTAATTTCCACCTAATTAACCGACAGTGCAGCCTGGAAATAGCAGTCAGAGGCTCCTTCGGCTGGGAATGGCAAACCACCTCGGTCTGTCCCCTAGCAGCGGGACGCAGAGTGTCCCTGGCGTGGGGCCGAGAGGATGGGGATGGGAAAGACGAGGGAACGGCCTCGCACAGGAAAACCTGTGAGCACTCCGCCATCCAAACATCTGACATCCAGCCCTAGCCCCACCAGCTTCTCGTCCCTGAAAATACACAACCGTGACCTATTTCCAGGGAACGCGAGCGCCAGTTTAAACAAATCCCTGACAAATGAAGGCAAGAAACCATTTCCTCCCTATTTCCTTCCATTAGAAACGAAACACTGCCATTAATCACCGATAAAGAAATAAAACCCCTAGATGATCTGCCAGTGACTGCATGAGTCAGGCCCCTCTCCTCGAGCTGGCCGCAGACCTGACCCCAGGCACGGCAGGGCTCATTCTGGCTGCGCTGAGCCAAACCGTTGCGCTCTTAAAAAAAAAAAAACAAAACCCAAAGAAGATACATAGCTACTGTCGGGGGATGTGCTGGGGTTAGCTGATGCTCAGCCCTCTGCGTACCCCCAATTAATTTAACTTTTTACTCCAATTAATATATTTTTTTTTTTCCTCCAGGAAAGCTTGTGGGCAAAAGCCCTTTAGGAAAAAAAAAAAAACAACAACAAAACAACAAACCAAATCTTAGGGTCTTAATAAGAGCTGCTGTTTTACAAACCCTCCTGTGGCCTCCAGCCACGGTGCCCCTTCCATCCCGCTCCCTCCTAAAAGCGAATCCCACCTCAGCGACGGCAGCGAGAAAAACCTCCGGGTGGCTGTGCCAGCGCTCCCGGCCCAGGGAACCTGTCGGTCCCTGGGACACTTCATCCTGGCCAAGCGCTGCCAGGAGCGGCTTGCTGATAGATGGAGCAATCATCCCCAGCGAGGAGGAGGGCAGACGCTGATTTGCAGAGGGTGCAGGAGTTTTTCCTGCGCTTGCAGACTTGGTTCGCGGAGATAACTTTGGGCTGGTTTGCCTTTTTTTTTTTTTTTTTGAGCCAGATTAGGATCTTTCTCGCGCACTGCGCACGTGGAGCTGTTTACTAAATGCTGTTGGCAAAACACGGCCCACCACAAAGCTCAGCGGCGGCCGCACTGGATGCGCGGGACTCCTGACGCAGTGCCCTGCGCTGCTGTCAGCACCGGAGCCCACCGGGGCAGAGGGGTCTTCTGTGCCCCAGCGAGCCCCGGGCGTTAGGAAATCACTCGGTACCTGTGCAAGGTGTGTAAAATCCTCCCTCTGCCCAGGCAGATTGGCTACTAACAGTGATGCCGCGGACGCTGAGTGCACGATGTCCGTGTTTCTGGTCAGAGTGACGCCTGTGTTCCCCCACAAAATGGGGGGACTTGTCTCGCTGGGGTGAGGGTGGCACAGACCTCGGGTGCTCGTGCCGCAGCGCTCGTGTTTTACCTGCGGGGTCACAGCCAGGATGGTTATGCGGCCATAGGATGGGGATGTTGGCAGGCGCTGCCCTGCCACATCCTCCAGTCCCACCGGTACCCATGTCGGGACCCTCCCCAGGAGGGGATCTCACAGGAAAGCAGGAGGCAAACCCCAGGGACATCCCCACCACCACCATCCCACTGGTGAGGAGTTTGGGTGCTGCCCCTCAGCTCACAGCCCCAGCCCCCCACCCCCCCCCCACCCCCCAGCACTGGGGACCCAAAACTCATTCTAGCCCAGCGCAGAGTGAGCGGCTTCCTGCTCCGGCGCTTATCTCCACGGCCAGCCGGCCTCGAGGAAGCCGGACACCCTCACGCTGTTGCTCGGTGGCTGCCGGCCAAGGGTGCACTTGTGTTTCAACACAAACATGGCAGGGTCAGTCACTCCCGCTGCGGGGACAGCATGCGGGGATGGGTCGGCGGTGTGCCGGGAGCACCAGCGTGCCCCCCCGTGAGCAGCACAGACCCAAGAGAAATCTTTTTGACCTGATGTCACTCTTACATCACGTGAATCCACGTGGACACATCTCAGGGTGCACCTGGCGATCCCGGCCCCGTGGATCCCGATGCTGCAGAGGCTTTGGGGGCTGTGCCTTGGGGCGGTGTGGGTCTCGCCGTTCGGCAGAGGTGGCGTCACGACCCCACGTCTGTCCCTTCCCTGTGCCTGGTCCCTCCTCGGTCACCTCCTCGTGAGCACTCCAGAGGATGTCAGCAATGGCCACGGGGCGCAGATCAAGCACAAACTGCCACCGCTGTGACCCGGGGTGGGGCAGTGGGGTCCCCAGAGATACCCTCTCCCAGGGCACATGCAAACCCCCAAACACCCCCCCAAGTATTAAACCTCTCACTGACGCCCCCAGCGCTGCGCCCGCTGCACGTTGCTTTTCTCCTGCCTCAGAGCCCTCAAGGGGGAGAAGACGACCCAGCCCACGTCGTGTCCCTCATGCCCCACTAATGAGCTCCACGACCCACTCCAGGAAGGTCCAGCAGCGTGACCCAAACCGCAGGCAGCTCATGGGACGCATACCCACAGTGCTTGCTGTAGCCCATGGATGGATTTTGCACCGTCTATGTACCAAGTCCCGGCTCCCAAAAAGCCAGGCTTGCCCTGCTGGCACAGGAGCCACTCAGCTGCTATAAATGGCCAACGTGGGCCCCAAAAACCTTCCTGGGAAATCAGTTTAGCATTGCTCGAACACACAGTGGCGCTCGGCTGTGATGGTGAATTCACTCCGAACAAAGGATGGACCGTGCCCCCAACAGCCGGGGTGAATCCCTGGGGGTTTGGTCCTGCTCCATAGCATCGGGTGACCCTGGCAGGGGAGGACTTCCCACAGAGGCCAGCAGACCCCGACGCACACCGCTGAGGTCTTTCTCGAGGACGCCCTTGGGGACAAGGCACCAGAGCAGCCATCCCCGCCTGCACACCCGCTGTGTGGCGTCTTTGCATCAACTTCCGCACACATTTTCGCAGCCACACTAAAAGCAGGGAATTTGCTAAAGAAATTGCACGGGGGGACAGATGCCTACAAGAGGCCGGTGCCACCAGCGTTCTGCACCGGGCAACCACCCCGGGGGCATGAAGAAATGCCAAGAGCATGCAAAACCTCGATAAGGTCAGCGGGTAGGAAGTGCAGCCGAAATCCTTGAGTTTCATAAGGGAGTTGACAATAGCCCGGAGAGCTGCCAACTTTCCTTTCCCGCACTGAGCAACAAGTGCGCTTGGAAACTTCAGGCTCACTGCAATGAAAAAAAAAAAAAAAAAAAAAAAAAAAAAAGGGAGTTGAAAAGGAAAGACTTTTCGCCAAAGGAGGGAGTTTCAGCACAGTTTTCTGAATTTCAGCTCATTTCGCTGGGACAGTGTGAGAAATGTCTCCTCCGGCGCGACCGAGCTGCCCTTGCTTGTCCCCCAAGCCCAGGAGGGCGCAGAGGAAATAAATACCACAAAATTCAAGAGCAGAGGGAAAACGCAAAGCTGTCGCATAAATATTTAGGCTTTGCTATAAAGTCCCCACTGCAATGTCTCCCAACGCAGCCAGGCACTTTTTGCATTTCAAAGTTGGGATTTTCAATGCAAATGCTGCCGAGCAGCGCAACCGGGTCCAGGGGACGGCGGATGTGAGGGCACCCTTGGCCCTGCTGGCCACCAGCCATCAGTTTTTGCTCGTGGATAAACCCTCTGTCCTGCTGGAGCCTGGGGTGGAGGCAAAAAAAAAAATCCGAGGAATTTGCTCAGGGAGGTGCACAGGTGAAGCCGTTTCTTCATCCTCATGGAGATGGCGAACTCTGAGGGCTGGAGAGGTGATTGCACCACCCTGCTGGGGAAAAAGGCAGCTCTGAGCCAAGAATCCTTATCTAGCAGCAGAAATGGGTGGAAAAAAAAAAAAGGATATTTGGAAGCTGAGCCCTGCAGTGGGTTTGTGCCCTAATAGGGGACTCGGCCCCAAAGCTCCAGTGAAGCGTTCAGGCCCCTGGGAGGGTGCACGGGTCCCAAAATCCTCCCTGAACTCCTTTTGCTGGAGGCTGGGGAGCTGGTGGGATGTGGATTTTGGGCAGAGCCGAGAATGGCCACAGGGTCACACCGCCCCATCACCCCCGGCAGGGACAGGGGTCCCATCCCGCCCCTCCCCAGGGCACCAAACAGCATCCCCAGCCCCAGAAATCGACATCCGCACGGGTCGCTGGGTTTGCAAAGTGTTTGGCATTTGCATTTGATTAAAATTAAGTGCTAGGAAAATAAAGGCAGGCAGGTTCCTTATTGCAGCTGGGGCGAGGTCCAGCGGCGCGAGGGAAAGAGCAGGGACGGGGAGTGAAACCCCCCCCGAATTCGCTGTAAGAAGGGGGCAAAGGCAGAGGCTGGAGCAGGGGCTGGGACCTGGGGGGATGAATGTCGTCCAAGGCAAGCACACCCAGCGCTCGGGACACCTCGCAGAGCTTGTCAGGCTTTGTCCTCTCCGCTGTAGCGCAGAATTTGTATATGGAAAAAAAACACGCCAGGCGCACGACAACAGACCTACTCCATCTGGATAAATAGTTAACCGAGTAGTCAAAATAGCTGGTGCTACGAAACAGCTGCTGGAACAGGAGACAGCGGCAGAGGAGAAGCATCGCTGGAAAAAAACGGGCCGGGAGGAAGGAAGCGCCGGAGCGAGGGGATGTGCCGGAGGTGGGGGGGGGGAACAGGCAGCGGCAGACAGCCCCACAGGAGTCCAGACCCCTCCCAGCACTACCAGAGCACCCCGGTGTCACCCCACCATCCTCCCCTGGGCATTGCTGAGCCTCTTCCCCAGAAGGGATAAAAGGGGTGCTAGAGCAGGCACCCAGCCCATGGCACAGGGCCAGGACACGGGGCTGTCCCGCGGCAACGGGGAGAGGGCCACGGCAGCAGCCCCTGTTCACACACTGTCCCCCCCCCGGGAGCTCAGCATCAGGGGGGATCGGTGCTGGGAGCAGCGGTACCCACGGCCCTGGCGCGCCTGTCTGGATGCCTTCGAGTAGGGCAGCATCCCAAAAAGCTGCGCAAAGGTCCAGAGGTGTAGAAAAGCTGCTCTCCAGGAGAGCTGGAAGCAGGAACAGGAGATGTGGGGCGGGAGGTGATGCTGGAAGCAGAGGAAGAGCTCGCATGAGCCGGCGCTGCACATCCCCGGTGTAGGCAGGACATCACTGGGGACATGGGCTCCCTGCAAAGGGCTTTTGAAGGGGAGAATGGCCCTTTCCCATCCCTACTGATTAGGCAGAGCTCAGCCCTAATCCAGACACCTGACCCAGCTGCTCACGCCTGCAAGCCCTGATCAGCTTCCCCCCACCTGATGCACAAAGGGCACTTTTTCACCAAAAGGGAAGTTTTACCGCAGAAAGCTCCGGGATGGTGAGCTGCCTGTCCCCAAACCCGCACCCTGGACCCCGCGCAAAACCCACAGCCCTGGGGACCCACGTCCCAGCTAGACGGGACCCGGGAGCCACCGATGCCCGTTGGGGCCAGTTTCCCCAAGGTCTGAGCAGGAGGCGCAGCCAAGGAGCTTCTGCAGGAGCCGGGCAGTCCTAGGGGAGCACAGGGCTCCCCCGGGCCGTGACACCCAAACACGCACACTTTTTGCTGTCAGGACAGGCCCAGCACTTCAACGGTGGCTTTTCTGGAACGCTTCCCCAGGGAGAGGGAGGTTCGTGCTACTGAGAAGGGGCTGGAGCCTTGGCATCAGCTCCCCCGCTCCCCAGAGCCTCTGCAGCAAAGCTCCTGATGGGCACGGGGCCGCAGGACGGAAGGGATGGAGCCTCTCCTCGCCCGCAGGTGCCGCGGTGCATCGCAACGCGCTTCGGTCGCAGCAGGAAAGATGTTAGGGCGCTGGAGGAGTTTGGGTGTGCAGGAGCAGAGGAAGATTTTGCGAAGGACAGGCATGACGAGGATTGCAATGCCGGAGCCGCTGCCCTGTGGGCAGGTGTGGCATCACGGATTTTGGGATGCAAAGCACTCGTGCCCACCTTGCTGCAACCCTCACCGGGATTATGGGGGGAGTCCTTCACCTCTCGTCTGTTGCTCTACGAGAAATACGGAGCGTATTCCCACTGCGGGCAGGGACGCGGCCATGCAGTCCTCGCCCAGCCCCGTTAGTTGTGGTTGTATTCCGGGTGCTAATTACCCAAATCGCTCCCACCCTCTCAAGCGCAGGGAAAATAACCGCAGCCATTCGCATGCCTGGAAGGACGTTACAGCCTCCACCCAGGGGGAAACGCGAGGGAGAGGGTTGCGGTAGGAAAAGATTTTCTTTTCAAAGGCTATTTGCAAGATCTATAGGTGCTACCTGCAGCGCTCGTTTATTATATGATTTCTAACTGATTTACTAAATCACGGCAATGCCACCGACGGGAGAAGCAGATGCTTCGGGTGGGTTTGAGCACGGCAGTAGGAAGCGTCACAGATGGCTCCGGTCCTGAGAAGCAGGCGGTGCAAGTGCCTGGTGGGTGCCGACGATCCATTGAAAAAATATTAAAAGATTTATTAACCCTTTGAGAATGATTGTTCTATGATACAGCAGGACAAATGGGGACAAGAGATTGCTCTGAAATTTCCGAGTTGGAAAAGGCCCCAAAATGTCAATGTTCCCAGGGAAAATCATGAAAAGACAAAACCAAAACAAAACAAAAAGTCATTCTGCTGCAGCCAAAACATTGTATTTCTGCAAAATCACTTTGTTTTCTTTGTGATTTTTCAGAGTGTGGTAACAGAGTGCAATATAAAACAAATGATTTCCAAACAAGAGTAACTTGAAAATGAAAAAATGTAAATATTTGTCCTGACGGAGTGAAAAGGGCTGCTCCAACATTGTCAAGATCTTCCCTCACCCCTGCCTCCCCACCCAGTGTGTTTTGCTTCAGTTTTTATGAGAAATCAACAGTTGGAGAAAGCTTTTGGATTTTCCAATGGAAAAGAGCTGGAGGGATGCTTTTTCTACAAGTTCCGCCAATTAGTGTCTGTCTCCCCAGCCCAGCGGCTGCTGTGAGTTTTCCATTGCTGGAAATCTTAAATATCAAAACTGGATGTTTTTCTAGAAGACAAATCCGACTGCGGGGCAGGTCGGCAGCCGCTGCCACGCTACACGCCGCGCTCCCTGCAGCCCTCTTCATTTACACAAACACTCAACCGAGCGTGACCCATTTCTCCCTGAAAAGCCTGTGTGCCACCCGACGGCAGCTCGGTTTTGCCTGACGGCGGGGTGATGGGCAGCGGGAGAGCCGGACCATTGCTCAAACCCTCCGGCTGTTCCCCCCTGCCTTTCCTGTTCATGTACCCCAAAACTGCACCATCCCTCCCGGAGTGGCTGCCCAGATGTGCCTGTGCTCCAGATGTGCAGCACCACTGCAAACTCCCCAGCAGTCCTCGAGTGTGTCCCCACAGCCCTGGCTTCAGGGATGTGGTTTGTTTCATAGCAGAGCCTAAATACTTTGAATTTTAGGCAAGCTTTGACAGCTGTAGCATGGCGCTCGGAGGCAGCACATGCCTGGGGGATGCCCAGTGTGGGGCCAGACGAGGCGCAGGACCCCGGTGGCGTTGCTGAACCCAGCCTTGTTTTATGAAGAGCATTAAAGGTCTTGTTGGGGGTTGCTTGTTGGTTTTTGTTTTTTATTTTTTTTTTCACAAACGGTAACATACACCCACCACACATCAAACACAGTGCATTAATCAAAAATACCATTTCCAACACACTAAATGTTTAGCAGCGATGCTAAAGCAGCGGGACAATAAATACTAATAACATGCACGTGAAGTAAGGAGGAGCCAGCTTGTGGCAAAAGTAAGGCCAAATCCCAGGACACTGCTCCCTGCCTCCAGCCCGTCCTCGTCACCGGGACTATCCCGCCTTCGCGCCCGGCCAGGGCTGTGTGTCCCCCCAAGGCTTCTCCCCTCTCCTTTTCAGCATTGCTTCAGGTGCCAGCGGAAAGGGCTGGAGCTCTGGCGCTGCGGGATTAAACCTGGCAGCCCGGGGGTGGATTTCTCTGCCTGGCTCCAGAGGTTTCGCGGTGATCTCGGGGCGGCGGTGAGTCAGGCAGCAGCGGAGAGCGTGACTCAGCCACGCCGAGGTTGGGCGCACGGAGCAGGGAAAGCAAATACCGGCAGCTCAGCCATGCCGAAATGACGGATCCCACGGCCCCTGTGCCAGGGACAAACCTCAGCTGCAGCTGGTGGGGGAAGAAATGAAACGCAGGAAGACAACAGCAAGATCTTTATGGTCAGGTTGCCCCAGTAAAGATTGAGATAAGCCCTCTTTGCTCACGGAAATGCTTTTGATATCCATCGCAAATCGCTGTCCTGAGCCGGGCATGGGGGAAACACCTCCTGCAGGGGAAAGGTTGGGAAATGAGAAGAAAGTCCCCAGGGATCGTTCCCACCTCTGGGTGTGCTTTTCTCTGGGCATGCGGCAGCCACAGCTCATGGAGGCAGTCTGCTTTCTTTTTTTAACGACCCCAAAGGGTGACAGCAGCCCCTGGGAGGGCTGCTGGTGCCAGGGGCAGCGCAGGGCCAGGGTGCTCGGGAGGGGGAAAGCTCTCCTCTGCGCTGCCCTGCGGCTGGGGCAGTGCTGCGCCCCATGCAGTGCACGAGGCCGATACTTCCAAAATACTAATTTTAGGGTATTTTATGCACGGGGTGGGGGGTGGGTATTCAGTGGTGTATCTGCAAAATTCCTGTTGAGGGGCTATGGGGACATCACCGTCCCCCTGCCCTTCCCGAGGCATCTGCTGCGCCCGGGGACCTCGCTGCAAACCACACCGTCCCCAGCTCCGCTCCGCGCCAAGCACAGTAATTGTAAGGGGAAAAGGTAGAACAAAGCCGTGATGAGGGACCGGAGCTGAGCAGGCTGGTTTGAGGCCGCTGCCTGCAGAAAAGCGGTCCTGGGGGAGCGGGGAGTTTCCTTACTGGGAAGGGTGACGAGGGCACAGGACCAGGGCAGGGCTTTTCTCCGTATTTTTATGTAGGTGGTAGAGAAATCTGAGGGCAACAGAAAGGAGCTGGAAAAACAAACAGGTGTGTCCGGCGGCAAAGGGGCCGTAGCTATAGCAATGGGACAGGCCCTGTTGACAAAAGGCTGCACAAAGGACCTTCTTTAGAGATTAAAAACGGTTTATTAGCTTGCAGGGCTCCCCGGGAAGGCACCAGGGCTGCCACCACGGCCACGGGACACAGTAGCTGAAAAAGCAGGACAGGGGAAGGTGCAGCGGGCACAAACCTGCCGCCTCCAGCATCCCCCGGGACCTGAGGTAGGGTGGGATTCCTCCCTCGGTGGAATGGAAATGGGGTGCTTGTGCTCCTCCATCACTGCCAGCAGGGTCTCGGCTCCGCAGCAGGCACCCCAAAGGGACGGTTTGTTTTGGGGATCCCCTCAGCTCTGCTCACAGGGACGCTGCTTTTCGGGTGTCACCATTTGCAGCTGCAGCCTGGGGCTAATACTCGCTGGTGTGCAGAGGTCTCCAAAGCCTGGGTGGGGGATTTTAAGTGCTCTGCTTGGTGCCTCAGCTGGATGGTGCCCTCGGGTCTCCCTCGCCCCCGTCGCGGGCACCTGCAGTGGCAGAAGCCAAATGCTCCCACGGGGTTGTGCTGCTGCTCAGAACGCCCCCGAGGGCAGTGCCCAAGGCAAAACCATCAGCAGCAGCAAGTCCGCGCAATGCCCGAGCCACCACCCCGCATCCAGGGCGCAGCGCCCGGGGGGGCGCAGTGCCTCTCCTCTCTCCCGCGGCCCCTGCAGAAGTGCGGGGGGGGGGGCTCTGGCTCAGCAGAACCCACCTTTGGCTGTGCCGGATGGCCCAGGAGCCACAGCTGAGCCAAGAGCTCAGCGGTGCTACCAGAAGAGAAGATCAGAAGGCCGAGGTGCAGCATCTCAAGGGCAGAGCATGGCTCGGGGAGCCAGCGGCTTGCTGCTGGGACACAAAACCTAGCCTCTGCCCAGAGAAACACTCAGGTCGAGTTTTGCTGCAGATGAGGAATCCTGAATACTGAACTGAACCACTCACGAGCTGGGGCTGAGCTGCCATTGTCTGTTTTGACTTACCTGAGACTTACCAAATGATGAGTTTGCAGTTAAAGCCACGAATCAGCGCTGACAACTGTGTGACTCCGCATACAGCCGCTCGACGCCACACGAACACGCCTGCAGCTCGCGGCAGCCCGGGGTGAAAGCAGCCCAGACTCCCCTGGCAAGCCAGTTTTCTATTTCAGGGCTAGTGTGGGAGCCTGAGGGTATCAGAGAACAAGCAAGCGGCGATGCCTCTCCCTTTGGGATCTGGCAGCCGGAGGGATGCTCAGGGCACAGCAGCTCACAGAATCCCAGACTGGTGAGGGACTGGAAGGGACGTCTGGAGCTCCCCCACTCCGACACCCTGCCAGAGCAGGGTCACCTCCAGCAGTGGCACAGGACGGCGTCCAGGCGGGTTTGGGATGGCTCCAGAGTGGGAGACTCCCCCACCTCTCTGGGCAGCTGTGCCACTGCTCTGCCACCCTCAAAGGGAAGAAGTTCCTCCTCATGTTAGGATGGAACCTCCAATGTTCAAGTTTGTGCCCGTTAGCTCTTGTCCTGTCACTGGGCACCACTGAAAAAAGACTTTTCTCACCTACCTGGCACCCCCCCTTTAAGTATTTGTAAGTATTGATAAGATCCCCCCTCAGTCTTCTCTTCTCCAGACTAAAAAGTCCCAAGTCCCTCAGCCTTTCAGCTCTCCACACCAGAAGATGATACATGGGCAACCACAGTTGAGGGGAAACAGGTCCCTGGAATAGAAGAGCAGACCACAGGCAGCTTTATGGGTGCAGCAGGGATCTGCCTCCTTCCCCCGGGAGCTTCCCAACAGCCTTGTGCAAAGGGCGGTGTAGAAATCAGAAGCCAGCGGTCGAGTTAAGAGGGTCACCTGCAGCTTGCGCCTGCACAAGCGAAGTGATCTTCAGTCTCCCTTAGCTCAAGTTGGGCTGAAGCCTTGCTGAGCCAGCTGAGGCTCTGCCCTGCTCTGAAAGCCTCAAAGGAGGAAAAGTCTTAAAGGCAAAAAAAGCCAAAGGCATCGACAGCCCAGAGTGGCATCGTGGCTGTGGCACCGGGGCAATAAAACAGCCGGTGGGTCACTGGTTTTGCTGGGAACCACGTCCCGAGGCAGGGAAGGAAGGGGACAGGAGCCCAGGTAAGAGTGCAGCTCCCCGGGGCGAGGCGAGGGGTGGCGGGCTGCTTTCTGGGGGGAACTGAGAGCAGGACTTTCCCCAGGGAAACAAAACTTCCCCTTGCTCAGGAGCCCAGGGAGGAAACACCTATTGCAAAGGACAGAGCTGTCCCAGCAGCGACACGCAGGGGGTTTGCAACTCAAAGGAGTCGTAGCGCTGCTTTGAGCCGCGGAGGCCAGTGCATCTCCAGCCACCCCACGCTGGGAACCTGCAGGAGCCCAGGCAGGCACTCGGCTTTTCCCCCCGCGGTGGCTCGTGGGCAGAGCTGGCATCCTGCACCCAGTGCCGCCGGCAGCCACTGCGGGGGCGGGCAGCCCCGCCGAGGCCGTATGCCGCGGTTATCGCCGTACCGAGAACAGGCACTTCCCGGTCCCCGCGACGGGACACGCTGTTCCCAGCTGGCGAAGGGTCTGGATGTGCTTCAGGCAACGAGCCGGCAAGTAAACGCGTGATTTTTTTTTTTTTTTTTTCTTAGAAGAAACCATCTAACAGCAGCAGCCGCCACTCACCCCACGGCGGGCGATGGTACCAACAGCTCTTATGTTGTGTGCGCTGCCCTGCAACCTTTGCTGGCACAGAGGTGGCATCGAGCATTGGACAGAAAGCAGGCAAAAAAACCCCAGGGAAATGGAGGGATCTTCCTCGTGCCCTTCTAACACTGATTTTGGCTGGGAGGAGACCTCGTGGAGCAGAGCAGCATCTCTAATTCCTACAAAGCACGGCAAGGACGAGCACGGGGGACAGGGAGCAGGACCTCCTGGGCATGGATCCATGCTCCTCATCCATGGATCCACGCTCCTCATCGTGGATCCCTCCCCTCGCCTCTGTGCAGAATTAAAGCTGTAACCTCTCAGCAGCAATCTCTACCAGATTTAAGCATTATTAGTGTAAAATTGGGGAGGGATTTGCTTTCCTGTGAGTTTCTGGTAAATAAAGCAACTCTTTTCAGCTCCTCAGGTCCTGCCTCGGTCGGAGGTTTGTCTCCCTCGACTGAAGGAAAAGGCAGAAGCCGCCGCAGCAGCGAGCCGGCGCACTGGGGAGGGCGGCAACCGAAGAGCACACCCTCCGAGATGCCATCAGCTTTGAAGAAGCTGAGACATCTTCTGCAGAAAAATAAGGTGCTGAAAGATCAAAGGCATCACGGTGTGTTTTGAGACGGGTGAACGAGCAGAGGAAAAGGCAGTTTTTCAGAGCAATGCAAGGACAATTATTGAAGGCAAAGCGATGCCGTTTAAAATCCAGCTGAGTATCCAAAATTGACCCCATGGAGGACGAAATGCTCTCTTCTCTCTAAATATTAACACTCACAGTATGAAGGAACAAAAGCGTTTAAAAAATAGAAAAAATACAATCGGTGGGGAGGAAAAAAGCCCAACGTGCTGCTGCGAGGAACACAAACCCCGGGGTGTGAGTGGGGGGGATTTCTGTGAAACCATTGACATTTTTGATTAATGAGTTTTCTGTGGGTGGTTTATGTAAAGGAGATGGGTAAGAAACGCAGACATGACTTATTCTCAAGCAAAGGATTGACTAAAGGTCTCCTGACTCAACGCTTCTCCCGACTCCAGAATTCATCTTTTTATGTTCTGCCTTCACAGGTTTTGCTGGGTGCAAGCGAAAGCCGTACAATTCGTGAATTCCGTATCAACAGTGCGGTCTGTTTAGGCTCCAAGGCAACAAAACCAATTTAAAGCCTACCTTTAAACGCTTAACTAGATGTGCTTAAGACTACACCTTAATTCCGTATTTATTTGAATCTAAGATAAGCACGGTGATGAAATGACACCTTCATAAATGTCTAGCTACATACGTATATTGAAGTTCTCCTATTACAGGTGTCATACCATAGGAGACGATGTATTGGAGAGAAAAATCTCTATAGGATGCTTTTACTGATTAGAAAGTATAAAGTCATGAGGGGAAGCATTTCCTCAGGCATTAAGATGGGCTTTGTCACCCAGAAATTCAGACCGAGCTCCAGCAACCCGCGGTTGGTGGCAGTACCTGCACTACAGCCCGTACCGGCGCGGCCCTCCCAGAGCAACGCTCCGCAGCGATCCAACAGCACAGAAATAACTGTCCCGTAGTTTGAGGGAACTTACTGGCTCTGGCTAAGAACACATGCGGAATATATTTAAATAAAATAATTACCAAAACATGCTGTGCTTTTCATTTTGTTTCGCGTTGGTCCCCATTCCTGATGCAGCAGCAATGTCACTAGACGAGCAGAACAGCAGCTCCCTTGGAGTCCAAGAAGGGGTTTTGTCGATTCCCAGGAATTTTATGTGGTTGAGGAGGTTAAAACCTTCGGGTGCCTGAAAGGCAGGGAGGTGAAAGCTGAGCTCCCAGCCCACCTCCACAGAGGTGCGCTAAAGGTACGGGGAATGACTCATTACAAAGGGCGAGAAAGAATTTTGCGTGTGCGATATTAGGCACGAAGTAGTAAGAAGGTGCGATGTTTGGCACCAACCTTACCACCACCTCCTGGAAGAGAGCAGACACCCTCTGAGAGCATCTTCAGAAACCACCAGAAAGCCCAAGAACTGGTTCTCTCCGCATCCCCCAGGAAACGCCACACGTCTCGTCTCTGCCGAGCGAAGGACCCACAAAAGCGGGAGCTGTGCAGCGAGGCACAGAGCTCCACTAAGGCAGGTCACAAAAGTACAAAGACAACCGAAAAGGTTGTCACTGCCCAGAGCCATCAGAGGAGAGAATACAATTAAGCCCACCACAATTAGCCAAACCCCAGACTTTTGCAGGTGGGGATGGGGAACGCTCCCCGGAGCCCTTGTGGAGAGAGGAGAGGGCACACGCTGCCGGAGGCAGTATGAAACGGAGCATCTCGTCCAGCTCTCGCCCACGTGCAGGTATCAAAATGGCTTGGAGTAGGCACTTTTGATGACACGGGTGCTCGGAGATGCTAACAAAGTGTTTTGGAAATAACCACCCCCCACCCACCCCACCCCCCCCGAGAGAAGGTACCGCTGGCAAATATTTTTGCATTTCTTTAGTTCTCATAAAATTGACTTTTTCCATGCAACGCAAGCTTAAATATTTGTTATTTGCACAGCAAATGAAAAAAAAAAAAAAAGCAGTAAGATTTATGGAAAGTCAGATAGTAAAGTGGGGAATGGAAGCAAGAAACAAATTAGTTTTTCTAAAAATAAAATCATTAAAGCTGTCAGAAAAGCATTGGTAAGAGAAACTCTGCAGCAACCTGCCTAACACTTCGGCGGAAAGCCCCCGTCTCCAAAACCCTCCAGTTATCCTTTCTCCACTTCTTTTCCTGCATTCCCAAAATCCAAAGATTCTCTGCCCTTGAATAGAAGAAGTACGAATCTCTACGTGCCAAGGAGCGCTACAAAACTGTCTGAGGTTTCCATCTATTTATCAGGATCCTTGTTGATGTTCCCAGTTGGAGGAAATAAGGTTTTTCAGGGTTTTTTTAAGTGCTTATACCTCCTTAGACTGCATACCCATTTATGAGCCCCACCACAGCGCTGCAGCCTGGGTTTGAGCTGGGTATCAGTTATTCGTGCATTCTTAGGTGAAAATCAGGAAAGATTAGGGCAGAATAGACCTGATAAAACTAGACCTGACCATCATGGAAAGAATGAGCTTTAATCTTACTTCCTTCACCTCTTACTTAATTCCTTCCCTATTCACAGTGGATTTCTCTCTTATTCACTTGAATGGGAATTGACGACTTTGCTTTAAATTCAGAGGTGGGCCAGATTTCTGTTTCCCCCTACAAAGCCCAGCACAGTTCCTGTTTTTCCAGGCCGTTTTACCAATGCACATTCTTTGTTCCAGTTATTATCAGACGAACTGGCCGAGCGTTGAAAAGCGTCCTCTTTACATATATTAATCTGTTTTCCCACATTTTAGTAGCTTTATCTAAGGAGCAGGTCATGGTTTTGGTTTTTTCATAGGCTCCCATGGTTGTGGTTGTTGTTCGTACCCTGAAAACACAGTACGGTGCTTGTGATGGCGCCTTCCCCAGCACATACCCACCACCACTCACTTCGGGTTGCAAAAAGCCACATTCATCATCGAAAGGGAAAGGGAAGTACCGACCCAGATTATTTGGCCTCGCTCTGCTCCAACGTGCCCACGTTTCACAGCAGGGTGCCTTCACGGAGCTGCGAACAGTCACTCCAGGTTTAAAATCGTATAAAAGGGCAGGTTTTGCCCAAACATTTGCAAAGATACAAGACCCACTGGAAACATTACATCTGAGCCAGGTTGTGAAAACTCAGGGCATTTGGGCCAGTTCTGTTTTAAACAGAGCGTAGCCTTCTCTAAGAGTAGGTTAAAAAAAAAAAAAGTCACCCACATGTAAGTAGGCTTGTAGCCTGATTTTGATTTCTTGGAGGAAAACCAGTCTTAATTAATTAACTTGCTCTGAAAAACAGCGGTTCCCAAGCATTATGGTTGTGACCTCTGTTACATTCCAATGCCTGGGACCGTGCTCAATGGAACAGCAGATTAAACTGAATTTGTCAGATTCATCACTTTGCTTTCACCAGCAGAAACCTCAAACCTGGCTGTCTCAGGGAATGGTCCCCACTGTCCCACAACTTCACAATCATACTATTTATTAGTATTTAATGGAATTACCTAATAAGACCATTCTCTGAGCACATGGAACCAGTGGAAACGTAGAGCTTTAGGTAAATACACGAAGATGTTGACTTCCTCACTCACGCTTCCCTGAAGAGCCCTTTCCTCAAGCCAAGTCCCAGGTAAATAAGCTTTTAAACGAAGCCCGTTGGACTAGGTAGGTACGAGCACCTTCGCTGATAAACACCGATTAGAATCAAGAGTCACTAAGACAAATTTCAGCTTTACATGAGACATCTGGGGACCCAGATGTGAGTTTCAGGTCGGAAAGTAAACAATCACAGGCACTGAAACCACTGGATATTCACAACAAAACTTCATTTTTAGGATAAGGCCACTGGAATGTAAACAGCAGGGCAGGAATTGAAGAGACAGCTCCAGAAGTAGGTATCCCGCATCATTCAATACAATATCAGATATACACACACACACACTAACCACGTGAAGAAAAGCCAGTTTCCTTACAGGCATTGAAAGTGAAGATTGGTAAGAAAACCCCTGGATCTCACTGCAAATTCAAGCATTTAACATTCAGTGAGGAGAGGAGAAAAGCAAACAAAACAACAGACACTGTGGTGTACTTTTTTGTTTTTATAGAATTTTTACAATATATTTCTCTTCATTTGCGTATGTTACCCACATCTATAGCTTTCTTTTTACATGTTGAACTGAACTGGAATAAATCTAAAGGTCTGACATATTTTAAACAACTGATAAAAATTGCAAAGTAGTAAACCTGTAAGAAAAGAAATTATAAAATTCTCTTTTTTAAGTGTTTAATGAAAGCAAGTCAAATGTATCATTAGGAACAATATGGTTTGTTTTAAACACATCATAGGTGATTCAGGCAGGACAACTTTTTTTGTTGTTTTTTTTTTTTTTCATATTAGGCACATTTTTTTCAGCATACCTGTTTTCCAGACTGTTTTATACTATTCAATAGTATCATCCGCATCCACTTGGAACTGCTGCAGGATTTTCAAAATGTGATTGATCATGAATATTCATTATTGGCATTCTCTTCCTTTCTTTCTTTAAAACTATCAGAAGAAAAAAAAAAATAATCGGTGTTTCTTCTCTTAAAAAATCCATAATGAATGACTGAGTTGCAAGGCAGCAACAGATTCAGTCTCAACTCAGGTCACAGTCCTTCAGTTCCATCTAGTGGGTAGAAATTATATTTAGTGGACACTATTCCTAGACAGTCCCTTCAGGGCACGACGACTGACTCACAAGGCCAGTTACTGCTGGTAGAGTAAGTTAAGCGGTATGCCTAGTAAGGAACACTGGCCACTCCTGTGTCATCCTTGCAGCCTCATGTCTTCATACAGAAAGCAAAAAGACAGTCCAACGGAAAAAAAAAAAAGTGAATACGATAGAGCCATGACAGGTTCTATGAATGGTTTATTTACAGTCTTCATCCCTGATGTGAAAAGAGAAAAAAATAAAAAGCCTTCTTTGACTAAACCAGGCAGATCTCAGTAGCATGCTACGTGCCTTCGCGAATCAGCCCATTGCACATCCCTGGCTGCTTGGCCACAGACTCACACTGAGGCAGTGAACAGCAAGTCCTGCTGCTCAAGAAGAGCAATTTCAAACCGCTCACCTGTCCCATCGATACGACTCCCTAGAGCAGACTTAAGAACGTCTCATTTCGGTGGAGCAACTCCCCGTGCTCAGGATCTGTTCACGCTATCAGAAAGTGTGAAACAGTTGGTTCCTCGGGGATCTCTCAGACACCCCTGCAGCGAGACTGCAAACTCAAATACGTTACTCGGATGTGGGAACAAAGTGATCCATGTGTTAAAGATACACCGCAACTTTGGTAAGTCCCTTCCCGCTGTGATCTCATTTAGGAAGGAAGGAGGGCTTTAATCTTCAACTACAGTATACTTGAGGGGTTTCAGAGCAATATCTCTCCGCTTCCTTTCAGTCTTGGATAAATAGTACATTTTTCCTGAATTCTGGCGTTCTCGTTTGCTAAGAGGGCCACTCCATTCCTGAAGGCAATGGCTCCAGCATAGTGCTTCTTGGTCTTCGCTTTTAAGTCTTTCAGGCAGAATAATCATATTCTCATTCCAACTCATCCCCTGAAGAAGCATTCATTTTGCACTCACCTGCCTGAACAGCAGTCACATCATCTTTAACCACAGCACTAGAGACCATCCAAGAAAAAGGGGGTGGATGTATTACTGCACGTTTCCCTCTCAGAGGGAAATTGGACCACCCTTAAAACTCCAGTCCGAGCTCATAAGACCATCAGTTCAGAGGTCCTCCCCCAAAGCGGTGCTGCTATGCACGTTGCACATCACTATTTATGCACCACTCACCTTTTGGACAAACAAGGTCAATAAACATATTCCCTTCTGACAGAGCCACTGCCTTTACACCACTTGCATTCACAGTTACTACTGAAGCTTTTGGTTGCCTTTTTTTCATATTCTAATGTTGAGGTGAGGAAGGGAAGAAGAAAATCATTAGCATAAAAAGTTCTCTGAATTCATACTTAACAAGACCAGCTCTATATCCTGTATAAGGGTATAGAAAATACACCCCCAAATCCTTCTACGTTCTTTTTAACTCTTTGGAAAGGGAAAAAACAGCGTAGCTGAGCAGGAAGAAAGCCAATTTATTTTAGCATAGAAGGTCTGCAATTCATTCCATGTTCACTAAGAGTAATGCAATTATTGCTCTATAAGATAAGACTGGATTGATCATTAACCCCCGCCCTGAGTGCTGGGAGTCTGCGTTCCCAACATTGCCGAGAAGGACCTCCTAAGCCACTAGTATCGAAATAATTAAAAGAAAAAAGCCTCATGGATAATACATTGTAAAGATGTGATCTTCGAGAAACATATAAGTTCCTCAGTTCTTCATATTCCCACGGCTCTGTGAATGGAGGCCAGCCTTTGCTCTCTGCGCTAGAATAACAGACTATTTAGAATAACACATTGGTGATAAATTAAGGTAAGAATAGTCGATCCAGGTCATCAAATCAAAGAACAGGAGGAACATTAACCTCTTGCATGAGGATGCTCTGAAACGGGAATCCTTTAACTGCTCTGCAAATCATCCAGAATTTGTTTTACAACCTGAAGTTTAGCAAGAATTAAAAGTTCTTATCCTTGGGTGGTAGCCTTCAAAACAACAGCAAACATGACAGGATTCAAGCGTGGACCATTTCCGCATCAGCCCACCAGATTCTGGTTTGCCTTTTTCACTTCAATGATATATAATAGGCGCTGCTGACAGCACCGCTCCGAGTTCAGCAGTATTTTCAAAGCTGTCCCGTTCCATCAATCAAGTTTCCTTGGGAGCAGATGATACCACCATGGGGGCCTTCCATTCTCATATTTCAGCTACCTTCTTTCGATTACTTCCTCTGAATAAAAAAAAAAATATTCTGTTTACTCTAACATGCTACAATATGTGCATACATAACTGTAGGCGACGCATGAGTTACTTCAAGATGTGCTTTTTCATTGAAGTGCGCTTTTAACTTTTACAAATTCTACATCAAGGTGGAAGGAAGGAAGGCTGCAGAGTGCTCATACACTGAAGCTGAAGGAACTTTTCCTGAACGGAGTTAAGATGTTTGTTCCAAGGTTCCTATGGACAAACTACTCTATCCCATGCACTCCGGCCTGAGCCAGTATTAAAAATTCCAGAAACTTGTTGATTTGTTCGGGTAGTTAATGGCAAGGCTGATAGCAGCAATGTTTTTCAGGGCCTAGAAGAGAGAAGGAAAAATAAAGTCACCTCAAAGATTATCCCCAATCCAAAACTGTAAAGAAATCCTTGTATGAAATTAAACAGAAATAGGTAAATAAGCATCCTGTTTCCACCTGGTCATCTCCTGGTAGCGCAGTAATTGCCACGCATCCAGGCAGTTTCAGCAAGGCAACTGCACTTCCAGGGGCCAACGGACCAGCCCCTTCCCCATTGTCATGTTTTGGCAGTCGAGAGGGCAAATCGGTAAAACAGATAAACCTAATGACACCCGACAGCCAGTTTGCGGCACATCATCTGACCATTAAAGGAGAACAGCAGTTACACGTAGTTCATTCCCAAATTTCAGAGGCTTGTCACGGTATTGTGAAACCCAAGTACTTTCATATCTATTACATAAAACTCCACTGGGCAATCAGAAATCATTCATTATCTCTGTCTGCCCGAAAAATATCATAAAATCACACTTCTCTGGGGTTGCGCAATCTTATTACCTGTGCTGTGCAGCGATGAAGATGATCTTCGGTATTTAAGGCAAGCAAATACTCCTGCAGAGATCCAAGCTCCTGCAGCCAGAAAGCATTCAATGAACACCAACGTTTCTACCAAAGATACCATCCTACTAATTAACATTAAAATGCTGATCGTTATAGCAGTTCCCAAGAATCAAAGGTACCAGAACTACACACAAGACTCTCCTGGACACAGTTTGTGACCACAGAAATCAGGTCATTACAGCCTGTTCATATGTAATGTTCAAAGTCAACTCAAGGAGAACCACATTCAAACACCTTTAAATTAATTATTAAATCAGCATTCCTCTCAGAATAAAGAGTGGCTTTAGGGCCTACTGCCTCAGTCACACAAAGAAGAGTCATGACTGTTACCTAAGGTCCCATGAATGGGTCCCACAGATAAGTATGCCCCTCTATCAGAATTTGCTACTAAAGCTGTTAATGTTTCTGAAGCATTTAATGTTTCTAAAGCTCTGATGAACTTTGCCAAGATAAAGGAAAACTGCATTTAGTTTAACACTGAACTACATATCATTCCCAGCACTGGGGAGAGGAGGGATGCAAGTACAGGAACTGCTTACAGTAACTCTGTTTTCTGTAACAAAGAAGAGTTCTGCAAGTGCTCGATGAAGAGGAAGGAGAATACCAGGCTTGGCCACATCGTGACACAAGTTGTTTTCCATATGGGTGAAAAGCTGCCAAAGTGGCTTCAACAAGGTGAGGTCACAGTCCCTGAAAAAAAGCAATTTAAATGGAATTAGGATGAAATAGCGAGTAACCATGAGCTTATGCCGGTTTCGGGGACAAAAACAAAAAACCCACATAATTTTAAGGAGAATAAAACTACACAGTTTTGACAGTTAGACGTATAAATAAAGGAAGAAACACAAGAAGCATTTTCAAATCTAAATTCAGTCAGGTGTTTCAGCACAGTAAATCTCATTCTGAATCAGCGAAGTGGAGAAGACCTCATATCCACGAATGACTAAATGACTCCTCTAAAACTGAGTGGCCTCCTGAAATAAGGACTTTAAAAAAAAACCAAAAACCCTATATACATCACTTTGCTAAATGTTCTAGCTCCACTGCTTGAAATTACACAATACTGAACTACAGCACAGGGCAGGCGATGCCCTTATTTAGGGCAGACAGACAAAAATTGATATATAACTTTAAAAAAAATCCCAGCCCCGCCTCCTTCCTATTCCTGAGTTTCAAGCTAGCTAATCTAAATGTCACATCATACAGATAGGATGACAAATATCATTCGATAGTGAAGAAAAGGGGGAAAACTCCATTTCAGAATCTATAATCAGATTAACACAAGAAAAATACTAAATATTATAAGCACGATGGAGACTTGATCTTTTAGCAATTAAATTTGTTGTCCACATGACAAAGCAGACATTTTCTGATGAAAAAAAACCTAAGGGAACTTGAAAAGATAATAAATCAGTGATTACAAGTAATATCAAAATCATTTTTTCAGACTTGGATGTAGATCAGTGTATGTAAAATTTACAGAGTCAAGCAATGGTTCTATGTAATTGTCTGCTTTTATTACTATATGTGAATATACTTTTTGATTTCTCTTTATCCAAGTTAGCTAGTAGGATGCTGTTATTTTCATGATTTTGCTTTTTCTGAACTGAAAGGACAAAACCGAGATAAGCGTCAGCATTCCAGCATTGTTGCCTTTTGTTTCCAGCATTTCTATTGAGTTAATGTGACTGTACACGTTTGCAAGGCACTATAGAAGCTCAACACTTTTTGAACGTGTATTTTCGTAAGAAATACCCATGCTATACCTCCTTAAGCATTAGTACACATATCCCTTCTGAAACTCAATTACAGGCTTAGTGGTACAATTAAAAATAGTAATTTAAAAGTTATTTACTTTATAGAGAATCAGATCATCATTTCACCAGTTTATTATTCCATCCTCACCTTAATTCTGAAGTACAGCTAATACAAAGAATAAATTTCTATAAAATTAAATCTATTTTTTGTCCTGTTTTGGGGCAATTTATTGTTTTCTTTATAACAACATCTGAATTCACTGGCCCTTTCTTAAAAGCCAAGAAAGAAGAGAAAACATTCTCAAAAACCACCCTTATCATAAGTTTCTGCTATCAAGGCACTGTGAATTGTATCTGAAAGGCAAATTAAGAATACCTACTTCAAATTATGTTTTTTTCTGGCTTCAAAATATTATCAGCTTAGTCACTTTTTCTTCTCCTGTCCTTTGCCTTTTAGCGTTACAACGTAGAACAGCACACTTACCTCTGGGCGCTGCACTGCACGATCTTCAAGAGCAGGTGGATAGCCTTCAAACGCTGGTGGCCAGTCTGACGGCACGCTACCCCCACCTGCCATTCCCAGATTTTGGCCAGTGGGAGATGAGGAATTACCCTTTCCTCAGACAGCATCTGCTTTAGAATTTCAAACCCTGGGGGAAAAAAAAAAAAAAAAAATAAATAAAACAGCTGTTACTTTAGTAGGGACCCATTCTGTTCATACACTCAGTTTTCTCCATGTATTAAGTACTGCTTTGGCAAGTAAGAAATATGGAACAAAAATACTAAAAAAATATTTTGAGATGGTTCTAGAGTACATCCTGACATCACAAGTCTTTTCTGGGGCAAAACACTTAGAAAGAATCCTATCCAAAATAAAAGTTTTTCCCAAATAAGGCAAACAAAACACAGGTCCCCACTATTATGTGACATGCAGTAGTTTTGCTGATTGCAAGTCATCCACCAGCTTCAATTTCATTAAAAATATTTAAGCTCTAAAATAAACTAACAAAAGTTTTCATGCTGCATCTAGAAATTAGATGCAGAAGCAGCCTATTCTATTGGAAAACTATTTTTTAAAATCCCAATTACAATTATTTCTGTCTCCAATTACACCACCTTGGAGCGTTTACTAAATCCTGTGTGTGATTACTGTCATATAACGAGACTTTGAATGCAAACCGCATTATTATAATTGTTATCTCCAAGCCTCTGTGAAGGTCTGGTATTTCTAGCATAAAGTCTCAGCAAATAAGAGACAGCAGTCAAGTTTCAACTTGAACAAAACTAATCACATTATTTGCAAAGCATTGGAGAAAGCAAATTCTAAGTCAAAAAAAGGGATAACCACAATTCTGTCAAAGCTTGGCAAAATAACTTGAAAAGTCCTTTCCAATACATTCTGAGCAGTGCTTACCCGTCTGAAACCTTCCAAGATGACCTGCTGTCACTGTAAACTTATAACCCCACTCAGTGTTACTCATGTCAGAAGTAAATCGGTAATAGAGCGTGTCCCCTGTGTACAAGGCAAGGAAGAAAATCCACATTACTACCTTCTGAGTTAGTTTCGCTATCGTAAATACAATTCAAACGAAAAGTCTGTCATAAATTAATCCCAGATGTTGTCACTCAAGAGAGGCGATCTTTTACTTTTCGGTAATTATGAAACGCACAGAGCAGTATGATAAACAGGAGGCTGAAGCAAAATGCAGAATGGTTTCCACCGTGTAAAGATAGTTACAAGGATAAGATCTCTTAACATTTTTGTCAACTACATAGAAGAAGGGGGAGTTAAAGAAACTCTATACTTCAGTTAAACTTCACTTTTCCAATTATGTTAGGGATCGGTTATGATTTACGAAAAAAGAACCTCTACATAGACAGCCAAGTTCACAGTCCATTAAACAAAAGGTTAAAAAAGAGTGTGAAAGTAAGTTGCACAGCTTTTACATGTCAGAAGATTAAATTGCACACGGTTACTCTAGGGAACAAAATTGTTAAACTTGGCCACTTAAAAGTGGAAGAACTATCAAAATGTTTGACCATTTTACAATCAGGTAGTGGAACATTCAAGAAGTTCTTGTCACCGTAGCACCTACAGCTTCACAGAGATAAACCCTGGTAATTAGCTGTAATGCTAACAAAAACCCATATCCTTACCTATTGTGCTCTGTAATATTAGATCTGGTTAAAACTTAGAATAACCTTCTGTTCCATGAAAAATCCCATCACCCTGGGGCAAGCATGCTAGTTTTCACTGGGAAGCAGAATTCTCAAAGTTTCATGAAAAGGAAAAATTTTGAAAATGTTTTTTAGGATTAAAAAAAAAATTAATTAAAAAAAAATAATCTAAAACCACGTTTCCCTTTTCATTATGAAATGAAGCCATTGCTCTCCCCTACTCCTGGGAGTCTTGAGAAAGCATCAGATAAAAAGCCCAGAAGCCCTCAAATGCCTGGTTTCAGCTAACGCCTGCCAAGTGAAATCAAGAGCCTTAATCCAGACAGCCTTGGTGGAAATAAAGTTTCACAAGGTGAAACTCAAGTTTCACAGCCAAGGCTGCTCCAAAACAATAGGCCTCAAAGTTCAGTTTCTTGGCAAACCTCTGCAACTATTTGGGAGGAAAAGGAAGACAGAAAGAAGTTCATAAAAATCTGAAATATTTCTACAGAGCAGACATTTGTTTCTAACTAGGACCTTGTAACCCAAGCTGCTTTGCTAAGAAAAGTTCCTAAATCTACGTACAGCTACTGACAGTACTCGAAGTGAAAAGCTTCCTGCAACGCTACGGCGCTCAGCGGGTTAAAACAATGTAAGAAGCATGTGACCGTGCAGTCCTTCAGCTCACCCGCATCTGCTACTGCTGTTATCAAAAACCGCGCTTAGAGAACACAGGCTGAAATTGTCAGTCAAATGACAGGTTTTTTTCGGCTGTGCTCTGTGGCAACAACTGGAGACAAGGCATTGGCACACGCTCCTTATTTGCTCTTAACACTGGCATAGCACAGAGACAAAAGATAAGCCTATCTGTGTGGGGTTTTTTTAAAAAAAAAAAAGTGCTTCCTGTGGAAAGTAAGACAAGGCAGAAACAATGTAAGTGAATATTGTGCAGAACAAGGACTGTGTTGGAACAGAATCAAGATCAGAATTTGTTTCCAGTAGCTAAGTGCATATTTTGACAGAGGCGTGGAAAAAAAAGGTCAAGTAGCAGAACAACAGATAAGCCTACTTTTAAGAAACAAATGCAAGAGCAGCACGTCAGAGCAAACAGACCGGGACAAGAAAAGGAGGGTTTTTTTTTCCCCCCACACATCAGGATCATCCACATTTAACTGCAATCTTTCAGTAGTTTCTCTCAAGAGCCCTGGATACCAGCAATTCCCTACACATTTGCACTTTGAAACACTGCATATTCACCTGGAAGCTCAAAATCATTCCATTTCTGCGGAGACCCACTGAAGCTGTGCCGATCCTGCTGGAAATCGCTGCTGCTGGACATGAGCAACTCATCACAGCCTTCTTCTGTATTACACTGAGAGTCAAATTTGATTGAGAGGTAGATAGCACCAGGAATGTGAACTTTATCCTGAGAAACAAACATATGATATTTGTACACTGTAATACCATATTACCCAGATGCTACTTAACTTTCACCGTATGAACAAGGGAGATATACCAAATAGTACAGCATCTCTGTGGGAAGAAATCCTCTCTGTTATTTTTATCAGGAGCTAATTTAACAAATGTAAAGCATGGCCTGGTGTTTGCGTTAGCTGTTAAGAGTATAAAAATTAATTGCTAGCAATGCTTTGCTTTTTTAAAAGCAGAAATCGTTGCTGATACTGATCTCATTGCCACATCCTAAAGGTTTATACACATTTTGAAAACAAAAATCAGAAGAGTAAGAGCTGCAGGAAAAAAAAAATCCCAAGACTGCCCAGAGGCAATAATTACTTACCAATACATATTAGAAAAATGCTTTCAAACAATAGCAAGAAAAGAAAATCAGAAGCTGTTTGTGTCAGGAGAATATAGTCTAAAATGAGGAAGACAAGAAAGAAAGACTCCACTTCTTGTTTCTATCAGCACAAGGAAGTAACAGGCCAAGCGAAACAGACCTTTGGATGAAAGGGTAGAATTATTTGCTCATTAAGGCCCTGAAACCACTTAAGTATATGATCTGCTTCAAACACAGGCATAGTAAAACCATTTAAGTTAAGCACTTTTCGCATGATTGAATGAGGACTACGCTAAGGTGCCTTACTGAACATATTTCTTTACAGGGCAAGGCCTCAGGCATTTGGCATCAGCCTCTTCGAAAGCAAGACCGAACAGGTATTTCACAGGTGCGTCAAGCACAGAAGTCCCACGGGTATATGCTTGAAACATTGTGAGGCTTCTGCTCCAACCACCATGATGTTCTTCAACTAGTCTTCAAACCACGCAAATCCTACTGCAGTGCAACACACATGTAACTCACCTCAAAATTCGTATTGTTGTTATAAGGATGTTTAGATTCGCGCATCTGGACTGCCATTCCGGGCTCCTCCATGAACTGGCATGCTGTCAGTGCCATCGTTCCCAGCATGCTCTTGTTGCACCCGTGCAGTACTTTCTGTAGGATCTGGGGAGAAGGAACACGTCACGTAAATACAATTTACTATCAAACCAACATTCACAAACTTATACGCTGATGACTGACACGAGTCATTTCCAGCCAGGCAACATTTTGGAAGAGAGAATCAAGCTACTAGCAAGGAACTAAACAAATTCACAAGTGATGTCTACAAGTGTCATCTCTGTAAGTGCAGAAGATTTTACTCTGTCCTCTGTTCCAGATCTTTCAGTCTTTATCTCATAAAAATGTGAGAGCTATTAGCTACACCTCTTTCCACAAAGGCTAGAAGCAAGGCTAATCCATAAAGTAATTAACAATAAACTAAAGCTGTAAACAAGGAAGATGAACAACTTTGTCAACATACTAAACAGACACCTTTACCTTTTATACCTACAGGTTTTGATTTGAATAGAATACATTTTAGTCTTCAAAACGTAAAACTCCATGTATAAGAGGGAATGATTAAGTATCAGTTAAGAGGCTGCAGTGTTTCAAAGCACTAGATGCAAGAGCTGTGTCATTAAAATACAAATAAATGCCATTTAGTCTGTCAGGACACACTAAATAATTCAGAACAACCTGAGTCTCCACTTTTTCTTATTTTTCAAAAGTGCACAAAAGCTCTGA
The DNA here is from genome assembly GCA_017639485.1 of Pluvialis apricaria. NCBI lineage: Eukaryota > Metazoa > Chordata > Aves > Charadriiformes > Charadriidae > Pluvialis > Pluvialis apricaria. The sequence continues at coordinate 9,226,098 of CM030024.1, forward strand.
ATCGGAAGTCCTGCTCCTCGGGCCCCTTTCCAGGTCATTACAGCAACTTATTACATTTCTTCACCTGCACTTTTCCAACTCCTCCTAGAAAACGTAATGCAAGCTCAGACCAAAAGGTTCATCTCCAAATCAGCCAAAAATTATTTTTTAAACTCCTTTTCCCCGAGAAATCAAAGTCAGTAGGTAGCATAGTTCCCTGAATATGTTCTTTGCTTCCACACGCTTGCAGAACAGACGAAGACAAAGGCTACGCTTTTGAATTTAATATGCCTTAACAGATTCTTATTGTATCAGTTCATTCTGTCATTTTCTGAACCTATATAAACAACCTGTGGCACCAATTTCAATGACATACTGTGTTAAGAACCAGTTCTTTTGGTTTGTTTTGGACCTGCCACTTATTACCTTAATCTGACACTCCTTTGTTTTCTTACTGGGAGGGCTAGTGAATAATACTTGCTGTTAAATTTTGTATGCTGCTTACTGTTTTAAAACCACAGAGAAGGAGGAACAGACTTTTCCATTACTCCTCCTCCCCCATGACCCCACAGGGCAAAGATCCGGCATGAAGAAAACTAGTTTGTTCCTCATACTGAAGTTATTCCATGGCTATAGTAACTCCTGCCACTCTTCTCCAGACCTCTTCCAGTTGTATGGGGTTTTTTTGTTTTGGTTTTTTTTCCTAAATGAGACGAGGAGGTCAGGTCAGAAGCTGAAGCCCAGGTGAGGGCACACTATTAGTTCAGTGGCATACTGATACTTTCTGCTTTATTTTTAATTCCTTCTCTGAAGATTCCCAGCACTTGACTTGCTTCAACTGCTGTGATGCATTAAGCTGACATTTTCATTGCAACACTCAATTATAATTCAAAGATCACTTCCACCAGGGTAAGAGTCAGCTTATCAATGGAGTAGCAGGTATTACAATAGACACATTGAGATCTAAAAAAAAAAAAAAAAAAGCAGCTTTCAAAACAGACTACCTATTCTACCAATTTCTCCATAAGATTTATTTTCCCATATCTCTCTTTCATAACTGAAAGTTGTCTCTACAAAGCTAGGTTTTCCATTTTCTGTTAACAAAATCAGTACATTAAGACACTGACAGATTCCAACTGCTTTTTCAGAACTAATTTAAATTTTGGAGTTTCAATTTAGTGTAAAAAAGGAACGGCACGTAGTTTTGTTAGTCAGAGTCTCGTGGCATGTAGGCACAGGGCTTGTTCAAATGCATAGGTGAAATCCACTTACTTTTTCCCATAACTGCTTTTCCTCTAGCTGCATAAGCATGTCCAGTATGTAGGTCATATGCGCTGGGCCGCTAAGATCTAGGATTTCCTCATTTATTGCCACATCATCCGGCCACTCGGCTAACAACGATGCCAGCACGTGCCTGGCATAAAGAACAGCAGTTGCCTCATTTACACGATACAGGTAGTCCCTCACAGCCTTTTTACTTCTGGAGTCCAGCTCCTTGTGCAAGAGTACTGAACTCTTTGTGCGCCGTTGCTTGGCATAACTAAGCTGTAGATCACTCTCTGTGTTGGTTATCAGTTTCTGGGCAACCGGATTGGTTTCTTCTGTTGCTTTATCACAGAGCGCAGGCTTTGACTGCAAAAAAAGAAATGCAAGTTTGAAAATAGGCTCTCAACAATTTACTACTTCATGTTTGGATATCTGACCAGTCCATCGGACTGCAAGCTGAATTTACAAATGAAGCTGTCTTTTACATACTGAAAATCAGATGCATCAGAGAACACAAAAGCGTGATCTCTCACGCACATACAGGGACAGAACTCCTCAAAAAGACTGTTTATGTCAACAGACTTCAGTATACTCCACTGCCTTCATGACTGTACACAAGAGTGGAAGCAGCAGTTAGAATTCCAACCAGAAGTGTTAATTTAAGCTGACCTACAGAGGTAAAGCAACAAAGTGCCATGCAACTTGTGACACTGAATGAGGCGAGTTGGGAGGGACCTTTGGCGATCATTTGGCCCAAATCTGACTGAGCCAACTTTAAAATCAAAGCTTAGTCCAGTTGTTTGGAGAATTTCTAGGGGTGGATATTTCACAGCCTCTGTATAAGCTGTTGTAAGGCCTATTTTATTTTTTTTTCTTAGAATTATGTGAAACTACTTCAGGAAGCCCTTGATCCACTTTGCCAGGCAACCGATAGACGACCGTGCTGGTGATACCGCACAGCCAGGAATCAGCACCCAAAACAAAGCAAAGAGCTGTAGGACCACGCCACTGAATGTAAAACCTAAAGCTTGCAATTGTAGTGTCTACTTCACAAGAGAAATTCATTGCTTCCTTGCCCTGCTGAAATTACTGTGAGATAACAATAATATGCTAAAACAGTAACACTTACGGCATAAGCTTACAGTAATTAGATACAATCTCGCTTGTATACGGAGAGGAAATTACAGCGGGTAATCACAATTTGTTCTCCTGACCTGAGAATCAAGTTCTCTTACTTCCTTAAGGAAGAAATTACAAGGAAGAAATACTTGCTGCTTGTTGTACCTGCTCATTCACTTTGACATAAAACATGAACAACGGTTTATTTCAGATGTTAAAAAAAAAAATCTCAGGTTTGAGGTTACTAAACAAAACTGAAGTTACTCAATGCCTAAATTAATTATTTCAGAGCTGCTCCTTTTTGTGGAGATGTACATACCAAACACGGTAAGATGATCATATCTGTATCCACTGCTTTTGAACTCTGCTCCTCCAACCTCAAACGCTTGCTGGGTTGCCATTTCTGAGCCAGTGTTCGGATCCTCTCATCTGTTGTAATTACATCTCCATCAAACCTTAAAAGAGGCAAAAGAAAAAAAAACTACACTGATGTGTTTTGAAAGTAATGCAAACTAAGTCAGAGCAATTAAATGCAAATTAAATCTTTCCACCTTCTGTTTTAGAAAGATTCATTAAACTCTATCTATTTTTATCATATTATGTTAACTAGCTTCCCTGTTCTACCTAGTCAAAGGTTTTAAATGTTATAAAAAGGCTCATCTCTGTGAGAACATGGTGGCTCCATGACATGCTTTCATTACTACAAGCCACGTGTAAGCTCTCCATTCTTCCTCAGTTAGGATATTTAGAGACATAGTAGATCTTCATACGGGAGTTATCATAGAACACGCAACATATTGCAAAAGATGGTGACTTATTTCCATAAATACAACTTAGTAGGAGTTTATTTCCTTACTTTTTCACACATGAAAAGCAAATCGTATCCTTGAAACAATTTCTGTTCTGCACCTATTAGATTTTAGGTTACCACCCACATTTAGTAACTCTCTTTTTCTGCTGCACCCAGTCTTTCACACACCTCTTTTGAACTTCCAGGAAAAAAGAATCTGTTCTTTTCATCTGCAGCTCATACATGGCACGAAGAATATGGAGAGGTGCATTAAGTGCATCATGTGTCATCTGAGCAAGGAAAAAAAAAAAAATGATGACATTACAGGGGAAAAAGAAAGATGAGTTTCTTTCAGGATGACCTATATATGATTTTCCCACTTATCATATAGGTAGAGAATTAACGAACTTAATGTCTGGATTAGTAAAAATGAAAAGTAATTTAGCAAAAAGCTTCATAATGATTTTGTAGTGTTCATTACTGTAGTTCTAGTTTGTTTCCTTTAGGTAACAGTACATTGAAATCATAGACCCATATTCTGTAAATTTAGAAGAAAAACAGCCATACAAACTACCACATATTTTATGCAACTAGCAAATTCACAGTAGCTTCAAAGGAGGTAAAATTAAGTTTAAGTACCAAGAAACATATTTTGGTGGCTTCATCCAAACCCTCCAGAGGATCAAGTTTATTCTGCTCTAAATCAACAGGGCCAACAACAGGTTGCTCCACGTCTTGATCTTGTTCCCTTTCTTCCAGTTCAGTATCCTCACGTTCAGCCAGGGAACTGATCTCTTTCTTTGAGGAATACAGCATTATTGACAAAATCTACACAGAAAAAAAGGTAGCATATGGTGTGACAGCTGTAGATTATTAGTGTAGCTGCAATCAGCATTTTATAAGAACATTATAAGACTTGGACAGTGCTTAACACACGCTATTCTAAAAAGAAGCAGCACCTAAAAAAAGAAAAAAAACCCAACACAAACCAACACACAAACCTGAATCATTTCCCACTTCACAAATGAGTTACACCTTCCAGGCTGCTACAAAGACAACTTAAGTGATTAGCCAAAAGTGTAAAAAAATTGAGAAAATAATTATTTAACCATTACAGTACATCAAAGGTTTGAGGATTCACAGAATCATAGAAAGGTTTAGGTTGGAAGGGACCTTAAAGGTCATCTCCTTCCACCCCCCTGCCCTGGGCAGGGACACCTCCCACCAGCCCAGGGTGCTCCAAGCCCCGTCCAACCTGGCCTTGAACACCTCCAGGGATGGGGATTCTTAGACAAGAACAGAGCAGAGGTGACTGTCACCAAAAAGCTAGCCATGACCCTACACACTCTTCTCCTTTGAAAATACACCTTTGGCTTCAGCACAGCCAACACCATTAATACTCGTAACAGGAAGAAAATAATGTTACACACTTCCTTGGTCCTCCAATTCGTGCCAGGCTCAGTTCTGAGGAGTAATACGGGCAGAGCTGTGGCGAGACATTTTTGTGCTCAGGACAGACCATTCACCCGGTATGATGGTGCCCGAAGGGGAAGAAGGTGGGACGGCTCTCCCAGTCAGGGCTGGTACTCTGGCTGCAGGGCGGGAGGCAGCAAGATCCCACAAGACAGATCCGATTCTGCAGTATTTGTAACCAACCACCTAGGGCAACTGCTCAGAACAATTCCAGGGCTTTACTCTTTCTCTCTCTTATTGTTGCTGCAGTCCTAAGTATGAATTTACACAAATCTTGCCTACGATAAAACATAACTAACAGCTGAACCACATTTATCTTCCAGCAATTAATGAACATTCAGAAAAAATGTGCCCACATGCATATTGATATCCCCATATTGCACTGCAGTAATACATTGTGCATGTCAGTAAGTAATGCAAATAATGTTTTTCTTCGAGATTAATTATTATTTTTTAAATTGAAGAATGGAATTTTCAAGAACATAGAATCATAGAATGGTTTAGGTTGGAAGGGACCTTGAAGATCATCGAGTTCCAACCCCCCTGCCACAGGCAGGGACACCTCCCACCGGCCCAGGTTGCCCAAGGCCATGTCCAGCCCGGCCTTGGACACCTCCAGGGATGGGGCTTCAACAACCTCTCTGGGCAACCTGTTCCAGTGCCTCACCACCCTTAAAGTGAAAAACTTCTTCCTAATGTTTAATCTAAGCCTGCCCTCTTCCAGCTTAAATCCATTCCCCCTCGTCCTATCACTCCATGCCCTTGTAAAAAGTCCTTCCCCAGCTCTCCTGTAGCCTCTTTAGGTACTGGAAGGCCGCAATAAGATCTCCCCGGAGCCTTCTCTTCTCCAGGCTGAACAGCCCCAACTCTCTCAGCCTCTCCTCATAGGAGAGGTGCTCCAGCCCTCTGATCATCCTCGTGGCTCTCCTCTGGACGCGCTCCAACAGGTCCATGTCCTTCTGACGTTGGGGACTCCAGAGCTGGATGCTGTACTCCAGGTGGGGTCTCACGAGAGCGGAGTAGAGGGGCAGAATCCCCTCCCTCGCCCTGCTGGCCACACATCTTTTGATGCAGCCCAGGACACGGTTGGCCTTCTGGGCTGCGATCGCACATTGCCGGCTCACGTTGAGTTTCTCGTCAATCAGCACCCCCAGGTCCTTCTCCTCAGGGCTGCTCTCCAGCCATTCCCCGCCGAGCCTGTATTTGTGCTTGGGATTGCCCCGACCCAGATGTAGGACCCTGCACTTGGCCTTGTTGAACTGCATGAGGTTGTCCTGGGCCCAGCTCTCCAGCCTGTCCAGGTCCCTCTGGATGGCATCCCTCCCCTCCAGCGTGTCTGCCTCGCCAAACAGCTTGGTATCATCAGCAAACTTGCTACAGTCTACTGCTAACAGTCTAAATAAAATTCATAAAAGAAATAGTAGAAATAATAGAAAATAGAAATAGTAGAAATAATAGAAAGAGTAGCTGATTAATGCCTCATCTTGCAAGTTTCTTTCAAATACAATCAGATTAATTAAAACCAGCTCCTGCTTTAAAGAAGTTAGACTATTATCTACACAATTATGATGGACAGAGGAAAGCAGATTCAGGGATACAGTTAAGTGAACATTTTTATAAAGACTAAAAATGTCTTAAAAAACTTCGTGGAGAAAGTCTCAGGAGTATTTCTAATTAGTCTGTATAAAAATGTCTTTAAAAACTTTGTGGAGAAAGTCTCAGGAGTATTTCTAATTATACAGACTAATTAGAAATACTCCTGAGACTTTCTTCACAAACTGGAAGCGCAGTGCCATAACCTTTCATGCCACCGTGTGAAGCCTGACTTTTTACAAAACGTAACTTTTCTTACCTCCAAGTCTCTGAGAAGCCAGGTCTTACTGAAGCCAGTTCCTTTGCTACATTTCTTCACTAGAAGCTTGAGTAAACCAGACTGAAGAAAGGCAGCTTGGATCTCCTTAAAACCATGAATCTAGACAGACAGACACAAATAAGTAAAAAGGGAACAATGCATCACAATGCTTGCAAGGCCTTATCACATGGCCTCAGATAAATTTCCTGCCCAGATGAACTACGTTGGGAATCTTTTTCTTTCATGTCCCTAAAAAGACCCCAAAATACCTTAAGAGTATCATCTATGACACACACAGAGCAGTAACTGAGTATCTCTTTTGCTTTGACAATCCAAAAAATACAGATCCCCTCTTCAAATACTTCAGGAGTAAGAAAAGGGGTGAGTGAGCTTCACTCCATATAGTGTTATCCCTATACATTTCTTCTTCAGTTTACATGAATGGTCAAGCCTCCCCCAGAGAAAAAGTGATCCAACTTCCACCTCAGACTCACAAATGCTATTTGTGAGCAAATTTTCAACCTAGCAACATTTTCAACCCCCTGCAGGCAGGGGATAAAAGGAGCCAGCTGTGAGAGAAAAAAACTTGTGTTAGTTCCCCGGTGTGCTCAGTCAAGTTCCTGTAGGACGAGGCAGAATACAAACTTTTTTTTATCTATTATGTTCTACCTGTGAGGCAAGAGATACCTTAAGTGTTCTGTAAAGCCCCTTGAGAGCAAGTGACAAGACCCAAGTTGCTTCCACCGCCTCAGCATAGCTACTGTCCATGCTGGTTTGCAGAAGGTGCGTGGATATAAGGACAAAGTGCTGGAGGTACTGTCTCAGCTGGGTCTGGGAATCACTGCCTTCTTGTCCACATTTCTGAATCAACTGGTAGTCTTTCACTACGAGAGAGAAAAAACCCCACAATTCACTAGGTTCATCCTAAAATGTTGTGAAATCACCTCTTACCAGTAGATATGAGTAGCCTGGGACATCAACATCATCCATACGTGAAGTACATTCTAATAATGGCCTTGTACTAGAATTATCTCAGATTCATTGAGTAGTCAAGAAAATACTTCATTTTTCAGTGCAAGTTAAAAAAACCCTGGGTGAGCTTCTGGCAACAGGCTGACTGTCTGCACATATTTGCACATAAACAGTACAGCAGGCAAAGCAGCGCATGTTGTATTTTACAATTAAAACAGGGGAAATTCTGACCTGCAATTGATACAATGAAATAGATCTTGCTGATCGTACAGTTTAAAACATCAACAGTAAACAAAAAAAAAAAAAAAAATCTTTCTTCAATATCAAAAAACAGTTTAGTCCATTGATTTTTCCAAGAGTCTTTTAAACAACTTCAACAGTCAAACCTTAGGACAACCTTTGCTTTATTAACTTCACAATATTAGGTCATGTATGCCAAAGCTGAGTCATGTTTGCCAAAGCTGAAAGCCCTCGCTCCTAAAAATCCAACTGATTTGTTGAATGTTAAAAGTTTGGCTTGACTAATTTTTAAACAAAGTAAAATACAGGAAGAAAATTCTCTCTGGTACAACAAATTGGACCCAGGAGGCAGCATCTAGCTCTGGATTTTTGTTGTTTCCTGGTGCGTTTTGTTGTTGGGTTTTTTTTAGTGCCTTTAGACTCCATAATAGCCAACGCACTCTACCAATGTGCCCTAGAATGGATTATTCTAAAATATCCAGACACACTTCCTGGAGCATACACTATTTCTGGCTGTATAGCTCTTTTTTATTTTTGTCTCAAATTTTAGGGGTATCTAAACTGTTCTGAAAAGTTCTTCCAGACAGGAGGAAAGCAAAGAAGATAAGACTCCTGACATTTTATAAAGCACACAATTAAAGAAGTTAGGCCTGTCCTCATGGCATGCTTTTCTAGAGGATCAGGAAAAAAACAGCCAACACAGCATCATTTCAGAAGCAGTTAATCGATAATGGGTATGTTTGTGTTTGTTCTTGGTCTTCATTTGCTGGTAGGTAGCACATCTTGCCTGCAGTGGAAACAGGCACTTCATAAAAATGCAGAGTATTTTCGGAGCAAAAAAAATGGACTATCCCAAAAATGCTCAGGCTCTGAGTAGCTTTCCTTTATATAGCAGCACTTAAGTACACAGAGGCAGCATGTACATTTTTTAGATTTGCAATTGTTTAAAAGCATTAAGCATGTGTTTGTACATGGTAAGACACAAGGAGTAAGCAAATCTCAAAACAGAAACAACTGCTTAATCAAAAGCCTATTTCTGAGACGTCTCAATTAATAAAATGGTCTCAACAACTAGTTTCCTAAGTCCTTTTCTGAATAAAAATAAATGTCAGTTTTAAAAAGAAAATGACTCTCCATAATCTTTACTGCAGAAGCTTCACAATTTGGTTTAACCTACAAGGAAAAAAATCAGGCCATTTACTAATAATGGAATTCAAACTCTGCAGACCTGCACAAAGGGGTCTAGTTAAAATACGCTTTCGGGTATCCATAAGAAACTGCAAGGAAATACTCTGTGATTCTTTGATAAAATAAAAATGTCACAGAACCTGTTTTTCTCTTTCGGGTTTTGATGTCTACTACAACCGCCCTGTTTTTCTCAGTGAAATGCTTCAGGATGATCACGTTATGAGGCTCATTAGCATTATCCATGTACACAGAACGAGTCCCCATACACAGCACCTGTAATCACAGCAAAAGTTTCAGTTATTATTTGGAATACTTATTTGTAAATACACAGTCACCTTTTGTATTGGTTACATTTGCTTGTATTTGGTATCGTATTTTTTAGCTGAACAACGTGCTCGCTGCCAGGTATTTGCTGATCTTTAGAAAAATGGCAGTTCACTCGTCTAAAAATAAAATGCCTACAACCAACTTAATGCAACCAACTTAATACAACGAACCTAATAGGCGATACATCAGTTATGACTATCAAGAGTGAGATTGGATTGTTTCACTTGTATAAAAAGGCTTTTTTGATACCCAAACATACTAAGCTGGTTTTCTCGTGATAGCTCCAAGTAGCACTGAAAGAAATGCAAGACAAAACCAACTACATTATTCCTCATTAGATAAGCATTAATTGTGCGCAAGTGGAAAGATGTGAACTCTGACATACACCGTGTTTTGACAGTTTATAATGGACGTCCCCAATTGATGAAATCCGTAGTATTTAGAAATAGAAACCTAAAAACTCTAACCAATTTCGTTTTCTTTAGTATCGATAGGCCACTTACCTCCGGAAACCCAACCAGCACCAATAAAGTGAAGATATTGGTGTGCTTTAGCTGGAAGGGCAGTTGCTTAATGCAATGGTCGGTGAATGCAGCGATCACATTATGCCACTGCGCAGAAGAGTTCAAAGATCGAAGAATATCTGCCATGGAGCTTGCCCAGTCCAGACCTACACGACTGGAAAGCAAGAGCAGTCTGTATTAGGAGGGCTGACTACAGACTTACCTGAAACTATTTTTCCTCAAGACAGCATTATCACTGTTAATCTGTCATAGCTATAGCTTTCATATCATTATGTAAATATTTTTCCAAATATTTGAAGCTTTCATGTCAGCTAACACATCAATTCTGTTTTGTTCTTCATCACTAGAGCATAAATACTACTCTGTTTTCTTAAAGGGTTTACAGTCACAAATCAGAGTGTGCCTGAACGTTGTTAGCTTAATTCCTAATTTTAGTTGAGAGCTCAGAAGTTTTTCTTTGCAAGAGTGGTTTATTTCCCATGTATGTGAGTATCTGCCCTCTCTCTGTGAGCTACAGAAATAATCTAATGAGAACAGCCTCCTTGCTCTAAAGTTAGTCTTTGAGAAACTCCTTTCCCTCAGCTGATCCTGTGGATATTCTGCCTTTAGATTTCATATGCTTTTCTATCTGCTTATGAACCTTCCCTATAAAACATAACTACAATGAAAAACAACACTGTCATATTGAACAAGCACGGTATTAATGTCAGAATGCTCAAGAGCTTTCTCAGTATCTTCAGAATGGAACATCTGCCCTGCCCCTCTTTGCTGTTTCTGGTGCAATTTTACTCTACAAAAATCTCGCCCTCTAATACTCTTACATAAAAGGGCCGGATCCAGAACTCCGCACTGGTGACAGTTACCACATAACACACTCCTCCTTTCCCAAATTACACAAGAGATAGGTAACTCAAAGGAGAGAATTAATGCCACACAAAACACATAGGACTGTATTTTGGTTTTCCACAAAATTTCAAAACCTTACTTCTTCCACCATAACATGCTATGCAGGTAAGCACAGGAAATGAAGTCACTCTTCAACAGACAGTCTTCTTCTGGATGGAAATGGAGAGATTCTCACTGCAACAAGGGCTGCAGATGCTAAGCCCTTTCCATGATCAGGGTACAGGTTTAATCGACTTTCTATTAAAAAGCCCCTATGCACGAGGCACACTTGAAAGAAAATTAGTATTAGTCAGAGAGCAACTAATAGGTTTAAAGTAAAAAGCACCTGTCTAAACACACAGCTCCCAGACTGAATAGAAGATGAGTTGTCTTCCAGCCTTCTGGCACTGTAGACCCATCTCCCGCGGCAAACAAATTATGTTTGGCTGAAAGGACTTTAGCCACTGCAGCATCCACCTCTGCAGGCATAAGTCTCAGGATTAACTGGCCCAGAAGTCCCAATGTCAAATGATAAGTTTCATTTAGGTGGCCAGCGTTTGAGATTACAACCTGAAACATCAGTGGAAGTATTTGTTCCAGGTTAATCAAAGACATTGTGGAGCCCTGCGGAAAAAGAAAAAAATCTCAGTAAGGCAGGGAAAGAAAACAAGACAGTCAAAGCCATAGCACATACAAAAATCTTCTGTTCTAATGCTCTTTCAAATGCGACAAAAGGAAATGCCAAACTAGGTTCCTGCTTCAGTTATTGACCTGTTAAGCTGACCTGACACATAAATCTAAGCTGATGGCTTAAACTTTGCAGATGTTGAACAGTGAAGATAGACTGCTTTACAGATAAATTAAAATTCCTTTCCTTCTCCCCCCATGCAGGACCAAGCTCTTACATTCCTTAGTAATGTGAAATGCCTTAAGACATTCTGATTCACATTTTGTAACATATAAGCAAGAAGAGCCCATCTCTCCACATTTAATTCGCTATGAATTTTATTCACGTTGTGTTATATCTACAAAACTACACAGATTGAAAGTAATAAGAACTAACTGATTTGAAAGGTGGTAACATAGCTGCCAGCAATCCTAGAATCCTCTTCTGAGAGCACTCAGCAAAAACTTGCTCCTGGCTGGGTATTAAAACCTTCTCTGCTTGCTTCTGGGCTGAATCCTCCAAGAGGTAGTCATCTGCTTTTTAAATTAAAACAAAAGAAGGGAATTCCCCGAATGACAAAAAATAATTAAAAAATAAGTGATAGCTTAATTTTTATAATTACAATCTAAGGATAAAACCCCTTTATAAAAAATGTTATTAAAATTTGAAAAGCAAGTCTTTATAAAAGCATATAAAAGACAGTAGGTAAAGAGATATACACCATCTATTGAAAAACATAAAGGACAGTGCTACAGACAGATCCATTTTACTATCGTAATTCTAACAATACCAGTCTTTAATAGAATAAGACACACAACTTCTGGTTCCAAATACGTAAGAATTCAGAATTATTGTGTTAGACGAACAGGAACTATACTCTCTATACGTGGATGTATATCGGCGGAATTCTACTCCCATTTCTAGAATCCTTTACACCGACTGCAAGGTAGCAGTTGTTCAAAGCAGTATGCTTGGCAGGTTTTTACAAAGCAGACAACTCACTTGCATTAAAGACATTTGCAAATACAAAAAAAATGGGTTAGGAACAAAAAATACAGGTGTTTGCTTTGTATATGAATGGATATTTCTGTGACAGGGAAAATGGCAAATTTTACCTGTTGGAGAAACATTATCATCCACAGACAAGTCTGACTCTTGTCTCAAAACAGCTTGCTTTGCAAAGACAGCTTTGCTTTCACTTCCTTGTTTTCCTACTTTATCTTCTGCAGGAGACTGGATTTCATTGCGAGCATCTCCTTTCCCCTAAAAATAAAACAAAGACACTTAAAGATTAAAACAAAATTTAATACCTGCAGAAACAGCCACAGAAAAAAGCCGCCAGTCATCTGTATTTGACAAACATTTTTCCTCGAATATCAAAACCTTTTCTTTGTTAAGAACTTCTTGATGTATACGTCTTAAGGTTCCATACATTGAAAATACATTTCTCTACTTCGCTCAAGTCTCTGTACATAGAATTATTACACTGTAATAGTTTTATACAGTGCATAAAACTTATTTTATACAGTGCATAAAACTGTAGGAAACTCATTCTCCTACCTAAACAGTGCTAACAACTAGGGGAAATGACAACCCTTTCAGAAAGGACGATCTTTGCCCGTTTCCTCCAATGCTCTTGTGAATCAGTTGCCTGTAAGAATATAAGGCAATACCTTCGTCTTGGTTCAGCTGGATCTAATAAAGAACGAACCAACCAACAACTGTTCCCTTTTTTACCTAGAAATGAAATCATTACTACCCACTATTTCAGTTACATATCCAGAATAGGATGTTTAAGCTTCTGAAGAATGCACATCTAATTGATATCAGGGGTTCTGTAAATACTGGGTACTTACATTACAACACCTAAAAGAGCCCGTGCTCGGTTTCTCATCTCTCCCCTTCACTGCTTTATCACCAGTATGACTTTTTGGAGCACCATCTGTGGGAGGACTGACTGAAACAGTGTCATTCTCTGAGAAGGGTTCACCTTCTGGTAACATGCAGAGGAGAGCTAAATTTTTCAGACCTGAAAGCAAGGAAGTTATTATACAAGCTATTTAGTTATTGAGTGGCAAGATAGGCAAAAAGCAGAACTGAAACATTTTGAAAGAGAACTGAAAACTTCCCCTTGCACACTTCTTCTGGATATCAACTCCATCAAAAAAAGTTCCCCATCATGCTCACTTAATTATGTAGTTCATTAAATAATAGCAATGAATAGGTGGTGACATTTTCCACCTCACAAAGAAACCATCATGGTAGAAGTCTTAACTAATTTAAGAAAGTGTCAGAGATAACTCCCAACAGTGTAAATTATGAAAGGTAAATAAAATTTGTCTTAGCTTTTAGTCTTCGGACCACTTCAATATCTACACAATAAAACTGTACCTCAAAACCAAACAGATTAAATATTGAGTATGCATAGGTGGTAGTGGTGGTGGTGGTGGTGGTATTTCAGCTGTATTAAAGCTGCTCAAAAAAACTACCAGTAAACTTATTTGAACTTGAGTCTAGAATTTTTGTTACATTCAACATAGGTCTCTATTGTATCACCCTATTTTCTGTAGTAGGTCTTAGTTTATAGAAATCCTTATTTCCAGGCAAATGGATGTCATCCCCAGAAACTTATCTCATACCACAACTACAGTTAAAAAATTCTTGCCAGGAGATGCAGAACAAAAAACATTTTCCACCAAGTCCTTCAGTTGTCAGTAACACGTTAGTAACAGAACATGAAGCTATATTGGTTGATCCCTTTACAACAGCTAAGATGGAAAAAAAACCAACCAGAGTTGCCAAGTTGTCTTCAATATTTATGTAAGCATAAAATTAATTTTCTCAAGCACCTTATTTTCCATGTCCCAGTGACCCTGAACGACGCTTGTTCTACATTTGCTTTCTACATAAACAGTTATTCTCAGTGAAATACACAGTAGCTTCCCCTTTCCTTTGGAAACTTCAGAGTGAGTAATCAGGCTTTTCTGACACTTGCTAGAAACCATTGTTTCAGTGAAGGAGGAGCTGACTCACCTTTTCCGTGCTGCGCTTTCATCAAGCAGTCTCCGATGAGCTGTATGCACTGATGCTGTAGAACTCTGGCATGACTGAGGACCTGTGAATCTAGTTTCTCTTTTTCTACTTCCTCCCCATTTGCCAGATCTGCACTGTAGAGAGTCAAAGCCGCAAACAACAGCCAGGAATAATTGTGGACATACGGCTGGATGAGCCTCTGTCGGTCACTGATGCGAATAGTCACCATCGGATACACCGTGATGCTGTGAGTGGGCAAGTGGCTGAAAGAAGAAGGTGCATATTTTTGAAATGCAGCCACTTTCTTGCTAACCAGTGTAGTTAGCAACACACAACACCTTTACAGGAAACTGTGAAAAACCCAACACATTCCAGAATTTCAAACTGTGGACCTTCAAAAGTGCAGTAAACTGTCAGAGCCTCGCTGACTTCAGTAGCGTTCCTTTAACAGAACCTGAACTGTCACGAGAGCTCCCACCCTAGAAATGAAATTTTTTCAGATCTTTGGTGTCAAGCACTGAAACCTGTGCTGTCTAACCACAGTGCTGTTCGTTTGTTTCATCCTCTCATTCAGGACTGACAACTCTCCTGCAACTTTCAGAGCCATGGCCAGAAAACAATTCCTACTAAGTAAATTCAGAGGTTGGGGGAGGTGTCCAAACCGCAGAAATTTTTGCTGAACTGGTCCTATATTTGTTATGTTTCCCTGAAGGAGACCAACTAGATGTTCCGATGTCAAACGCAAGCTTGTAGGAAGAGTCCTGTGAACGACTGACTGTACTTAGTTGCATATTACCGTTTTTCTGCCAAGTGAAGTGGAGAAACAAAAATCACATATTTAATACCTGTCAGAGTACTTCTTTGCAGAATAGCATCCATAGCAAAGGTCAAAGTCATCACACACATTGCAGTTCATTCTCCGACCTATGATAACTCCCTGACAGTGATCACAGGCATACTCCATGTTAACCATTTCATGGTCATCCTCGTGTCCTTCGGGTTTAACTCCACCTGTAAAGAAGTATTTTAAGATTTCCCTGTAAGTTCTGTTTGATAAAGGATCATTCTTAATTTCAAGTTCACATTCAGATGAGGAAAAGAAAAGCTTAATATTCTAAAATATCTAGAAGAAAAGTCTTTCACTTTATTTTATGAATAATTTAGAAGACACTATTTTGCCTTTGAGTAGATGGTTTTGAGGTTTTTTTAAGTGTTTCTTACCAAGAAAACAAGTTTTACATAGATCCATGTCATTGCATTGCAGACAGCGGTAGCGGTGCCACGGTGCAATTTCATCACAGCCATCGCAGGATATGTCCACATTTAACAGGTCACAGTAACGAGCAACAAACATGTGCATCTAGAGTAATAAATGGAAACAATTTGAGTATTATTTTCTGACTTTGAGTAAGTTCTTTTAGACAGAAAGCAGAACATTTTCCCTGCCAAAAAAAGGACGGGGATCTTTTCATCGTTTTAGACTTTTGAAGGCCTATGGGGAGCCAGGCATCCAACTAATGAAAAAAAAAAAAAAATCAGCTTAAGTCAGATTCCTTTCTCTCCTTTATCCTTTAAAAAGTCTACTAATTACCCCTCCTGCAGATAAATAAGCAAATCATGAGGTCACCTTTCTCTGCTTCTCTGGGTCAGCTTGAGCTATCTTTTCATACCAGGTCTCAAACATTACATCCTGACATTCATCCATCCACTCACAGTTTTGCTTGTAGTCAGCAATTTCATCTTCTTCACTCCACTGACTAAAAGAAAAGCAAGCTCAAAATTAAGTTGGAATGCAATCAGGCTTCTCTCTATTATAACTTGGGATAATTTTTATTTTTTTTTTAAAGAACAAAGTGCTATCACATGGTAATAAAGCCAGAATTGTGAGAACTCTGGTTCACTTGGTTAATAAATGGCCATAGAGACACCTGCTTCTTGCCTCTGTGACAAGTTCTTAAATACCTATGGGGAGCATAATGCAAAAATCAGGAAAATCCACAGTTGCAAAACTGCTTTTGGTAATGCTGGCACATCAGATGAGAAATTTAAGAGCTTTTTGGGCTTTATATTTGCTCACATGTAAGAAGTACATCTACTATGAAAACGAAACATGCAGGAGTTAAACCATCCGATTTTTATCAAGACACGAAACAGCAGTATCTACCTCCCGCTACACTGCTAAACAAGTGAAATGTTCCAGCAGTAATCAGGTTAAAGATAAAATTTTAATGGTTTTTGCACTAGTAATGCTGCAAAAATTGTCAAATACTTCAGTTAAGCCCTTGGATAATGGCCAACATTTTGCCATACTCGTTAGTAGTATTTTTACTGCTTTTTCCGGCACAAAGTTCAGGAGCCTTTCTTGGTAAAAACAGTATCACTATAGTTAGTACCATGCAAAAGTCGCACTCTTCCTGACTCACCAAATGACACTGTCATGAATACTTATGTTTTCTTGTGATGTAGTCATAAGAAGATGTGGTAACTGAATCTCAACAAAGAAGGAAAGATCGTTCGGTTCCCAACTCATATCCAAAAGATGAAGGAGAGTTGTCTGAACGCATGATAAGGCAGGAAGCAATGATCTAAATAAAAAACAAGACAACAAAACATGACTGCACTAACTTAAAGCTGAAATTGCATATTCGGGGATTAAGAGTGGGACAATCACTGTACATCAATTTCCAGGCTTTACTCTGCATTACATTAACTATGTGGCAGAAACTCAGGTTTACTAATGCATAAACTTACACAATTTCGCAAGAAGCATACCCAAAGCAATTTGAAATACAGATGGTATATTTTATGGATTCAGTTGAGACAGAGCTTATGCTATTGCCTGAGCATTAGCAAGAGGGTCTGTCTTTTCTCTGCCATACAACACTTTCTTGATATTTGTAGGAACTTGTTCTCTTTGAAACCTCTGCCATGTTCAGTTGAAACTAGACAAAGGACTGGGAAGTTACTGGCAGGGAAACGGATATTATAGTCACAGAATTCACATTTCTTTCGGACACCTGGCTGTAAGTCCCAACAATTCTAACCAGGATGCTACCAAAACATGAGCTTTAACATTAAAGCACGGTTGCAGAATTGTGATATTTATTGTGGCATTACTCTTGTCAAAGTATTCCACAATAAATTTGCTATTTCTACTATTTTACTATTAAGCTTCAGAAACACATTGCAGAATTATAACTACAAAATGCCATAAGAAGTCAAAGTTTTAACATTGATGAATTTATTGTGTTTTCCTGCATAGTATTAATAAAAAGGTAACTTGGCATTTTTGATCACAAGATCGAGGTTCCTTATTTAGATCTGTAAATAATGCAAAATATAGTCAAACTTAATTAAGACATTAAACAATAAGTACCAAGTGACAAGGGAAGAAGTGAGGAAGAACAGAAAAGAAAGTATCTCACATAAGTAATGCAAGCAATATACCATACCTGTCATTAATAGTACTAAATCCCTTCACAGAATTTACCATGAACAAAACAAGCTGATAGTAGGACTCTCGAATCTCTTTGTGTAGCTCAGCACCACAGCCTTCCAAGTTTCCAAAGTAGCTAGAAATTAAAGACTCGGTTTAGTAGTCTAGAATTCACCGCGACATTTTAGGTAGCATGTTTTTGTGCAAATTTTACAAACAGACAATCTTTTAAACACAAGTTTAAAGTGGGAAGGATGTCAGTTTTGTTTAAAATGCAGTCTGCCACTTTCAGAGAAAAATAAGAGAGTCCTGTACCAGGAATCAGAAGTTAAATAAAACAGACAAAGAGAATATTCTCATGGCACAAACAAAAGAACATTCCTTCAAATTAAAAATGTGCTTTACAAAAATCTAATCAAGATCTTAACGGAAATCAGTGCACTGAAGATGAGCATAAAAAGCTCTTGACAAGTGAGAAGCCAGCTGACACTTTTCAGACAGCACTATCCAGACACGCGACAGAAATCAGACCTAAATTCATGAACCAGAACAGCATCGCATGAGATCCCGCTTTGAGAGAGTACTTTCTAGTTTAGTGCTTTCGAGCTGTACATAAAATTTGAAAAAGCTTCCAAATTATCTTTCCCTACTTAGAACAACAATTGCACATGCATATAAGCAATCTGATCTTTTTGGTCCTTTTTTTGTGTGTGTACGTGCATGCTCTACAACTGGGAGACAGCACCGCAGACCTTAGCTTGCATGTCCCTCACTTTAGCCTCTGGCACACGAGTGGAATATATCACCCCACAATAACATTTGTCTTACACAGGTATCACATCCAAAGCTATGAAAACTCATCAACAAGCAAATGCTGGACTAACAAGGTACAACATGCACCATTCTTGGAAGTTAGTTCTTCTGCCAGATAGGCATTACCTTGATTTACAAGTAAGGAAGTTCACAAAAATCATAAAGATGTAACACTACATAAGTAATTACAAGTTAAATGGGTTAGATCACTACATCTTTACTGGACAAGAAAGAAACCAATCTAGAATTAGACAAGAACTTAAACTAAAGCAATAACTGAAGACTCTACAATCTTTCTGAGTTTGTTTTGATCTGGTTGGAACTGTAGAGATGATTCTACGTATCCATGCTGTGATTCAACTGCATGATACCCACTGGCGTGAATAGCTGCACAACTAAGTCCCACTTCAAAATAATTTTCTTTTTTTAATAAAGCATGCAAGATATGCATACTAGCCTAAAAATTAATCCTTAGGTCATATTTTTGTTATCCACATGGCAAATGGAAACTTTCTACTGTTTTCAATATACATGACTGGGAGAACACGAGGACTAAGACATATTAAATCACATGGCCGAGACTTGTCTAAGTAATTACTTACTTTGTAAAATCTTTCTGGCAGGCTAGAAGTTCTAAGAGAAAAAGTACACATGGCGGATGAAAACAGTGTGGCTGCCCAAGTGAGTCTAGGCACTGGCGGATTGTCTTGAGCACTTCCAGAATACTCTGCCCTTGGGATTTTCTCAGAGCAAGAACCTTTAGAACACTAAGAAGAGCAAAAAACATCTATGAGGACTTCAAAACATTGTGCTTAAAATAACACAAATAAATCACAATTCAAGTAGTACTTGACTAGTTGCACAGGAGTATGGTATCTAAATTTTCACTTGCATTTCAGCAGTGGTACATTGCAGTTGGAATGAGTAAAAAAGCTTCAACCAGAATCCAGGACTTCCTGCACCAGTCCGAGTTTTAGAGCCTAAAACAGATAAACTGAGAACTGGAAATCTCTCTTTTGATTTACATTCTCAGAATATCAGGTAATTTAATGAGAGATGCAACTATGCTGTATTTAGTATCAAGGATTTCTAGTACTGCTATACCATGTCTTCGCTGTTTGTAGATAAGAGACAAAATGCCACTGCAAACAGATCTCAGGAAGCAAGACTAGAAACAGCCAAGTAATTGTTTTTCACATTCTGAAGTTCTACATGATAGTAGTGAATCAAAGGGAATAATACTCTTTATGAGCCCCTACATGGTTGTAAGTAACTGGTTTGATACATAAATGTCACGACTATTTACGTACAACATGATTTTCAATGCTATCTTACAACTAAAAGATGTTTGATTCCATCTGAAGAGGTCTGAAGACAAGTTTCTGTATTTTACAATTGGCAACATATTCAATTTGCTTACCTTTCATGTGAAAGTGATTGGTCCTTAATAAAGTCTAACGTGTTTTTCAATATAGGATATTTCTCTTTCACAGTAGGCACAGCTCTCGGCTCTTCCACTGATCTGAAAGACAGCAGCCTTAGTCTTCCACGGCTGAACTGAGATTTTCGTGTTGGAGTGGAAGGAGGTGATGATGTATCTTCTTGCTGTGAAATTGCATTCTCAACAGGCTTGCTATGAAATGCAGATGCTTCTTCTGTTTGGAGGGGGCCTGGAACTTGTTTAGTCTTCGTATCAGGCTGTGTCGTTTGGCCCCCCTCTTTTGAAACAGGATGAGTTACTCCACTGGAAGACAATGAATGCACTGCCTGGAAGTCTGTGTCCACAACAGAAGCTTTTCTTTGGCATTTATCACTGACATACTGTGGGATATCATCAATATCTTGGGCTTCCAAACTGTCTGAAGCAGAATCTTTCGTCTTTGCTCTTACGGGCAAAAAATTCAGTAACAAAAGGCTCTTCTGCATACAAAGTTTTGCTGCAGCATAAAAATTGGAAGAGTTAAAAGTATGACAACAGAACACCAAACTTGCTGTCTTCTGCTTAGGAAGAAAGTGATTTATCCTATTTCTTCTGAGCCAAGACAGCTCGAAAATACTGTTCTTATTATATTGTTCACAATGCTATCAGTTACTTAACTCTAGATTTCCAAATGCTAAATTTGAATAAGCACACTGAACCATACGAAGCACACAGTAGTCAATGAGAACACATTTTATTCTAATAATAATCAGCTGCTACTCTAACATCAGTTAATCGTGGTAACAAGTATCTACAAAAATAGAAGAACCCCATTTCAGAACCAGGTGACCCAAGTGCAAGGTCACTATCTGTAGAATTTTCTCACCTATTATTTTCTGCAAAGAATAGCAGAACACGATCCCAGACGGTTCATGTAATGCATACCAGTTTATCTCTTAAGGTATTATAAAGTAACCACAGTTGCTAACTTACCTTTTGCAGCAAAAGCAATTACTAAGATTTACAAGGCAATGCTTTACTAAACTACCTGAACTGCTTATACATTTGGAAAGGCAACGCTTACCAAGAGTTTCTGGGTTCACCTCACTTGCTTCTGTGTTCTGCTTCTCCTCCATATCATTTCCCCTACCCATCAGGGATTTCTGCTTCATTTCCAACTGTAGACAGGATGGTAAAATAGTTAAAATATGACTCCCCCTGTATATCTATACAGCAAGGCAGTATGAAGACTGCATCGCATTAAGGGAATTTAATCTCAGGAACAGATGACAGTATTTACTATTCCCCACCACAGAACAAAACACCCAGTAGTCTCAAAGAGCAATACCTAAACTATCAGAGCAGATACCACAGCCCCATACCAAGATGCTCAAGGTTTGTAGGCTGACAGCCTTCCCTGTCTTGTGGCTGGATGTGCATCAGCCTTCCAAGAAAAAGAAGGCTTTCCCTCTACCCCCACCACTCAGGAAAAGACACACATCTAGTCATGAGATCAGATTCTCCAAAAGCATCATGTCATCTAACTAGCGAGTACTGTGAGACGCAAGCGTCACCTGTCATGCAGTGGGTACAATGCAATTTCTCATCTTAACATCCACCTGCACCCATTGCACCTCCAGTGTACCAAGCTGCCAGGGATTCTTGCAGGCAAGAAAGAGGAGGGAGGAGGTCACAAGGTACTGGAACAGTTAATTTGGCTGGCCACATCTGAAGGGCTCACAAGAGTAGCAGAAAAGCGGGCCACAGACTGAATTAGCCGTTCTCGAAGGCCACACTGTTATTAATGTTTAGAATCTCCTGCAGACCGGTGAAATCTAAATGAGCTTTGGCTCTCTGCAGCTGCAGTTGATGACGCAGACACATCTCACCAGGCTGTGAGCCGATGACACCAGCTCTTGACATATGGTGTATGTTTCAAGGAAAACTACGTGCAAAAAACCATACTCTGAACTGAAGCCAGTTACTTGCTTGTCAAAGCAGCAATTATTTCCTTTTCTGTTAGCACTGCATTGTTGTGAGAATGATGTTTAAGACAGATTTCCTTCTACACTATACCTCAAAAGAACTCCAACTGCTAAGTAAGAATCTTCCTAATTAACGACACACATTCTTGCTGAAAAAATAACACCAATTTAACTGATTTTGAGTCAAAAACAGTCCTAAATACTCATGACGATACATCTGGGGCTGAGGGAAGAAGGGGAGTTTAAGAATACATTTAAATGTTTAAGTTCAAAGTTTAGAAGTGAATATACGTTCTTCCTAAGTGAAAACAGTTGACCTAGAATCACTGAAGGAAGACATGGTTCCACCCTACACCTTAACATTGCACGGTAAAATATTAAGGTAAATGACGTTAATAGATATCCTCCTGAGTGATCTTACCATCCATATTCTAATTGAATCAGCCAGGGAATACACTTGTGCAAACTCATCGCTCAAAGGCACCTTGCCTCCACTGTTGACTGGAAATGAGAGAAAGAAGAGTCCTGTTTATTTACAGCTCCATTCTTACACAACTTGACTACTTAACTAAAATTATGCTAGAGTCTTCCCTTTGTCTCTTAGTCAATACTTGGAATTATGCCTGTAAGAAAAACAGGAATAAAACCTGCCAACTTTCATACACCTTAAATACATAAACTGCACCTTGACAGTTATTTGCAAAATTAAATTATTAATATTTTTCTTTTTTCCTCCCAAAATTGATGCCTGCAGTCATGGAAAATAAAAACCTCTCCCTATACACGCAAATATCAGTAACGCAAACTGATAGCAGAATAACCAAGAAATGCTTAGTATTAACTTAAAGCTCTATAGATGCATTTAGTTATCTCCCCCCCCCCCCCGCCCTTTTCTTTTCCGCTATGAATTTCTGGAACAGACTTTCAAGATCAATTTACAAAAATTAAAGACCTGAAAAACAGTTTCCATCAAAACTGGCCTGACGATGACTACAGAGAAAAAGACATTCCTATTCAGGGTTTTCCCACTCCCATTCCCAGGTCTTTTTTATGTTATTTCTTCCTTCTTCCTTTCAGCACCGCTTGCACATACTTCACATGGCACAGGTAAACACGGGGCCTGAAATTACTCTGCCTCAGCAAGACCCACAGATGAAGCTATTCACATAATAGTAGGATGAATATCTTACCCACTCACTAATATTTTCCTGAGCTACCACTGTTTTCAACCTTACTCAGAAAACTGTCAGACATCGACAAAATGACTAAAAGGCAATAACCACTTTAGTCATCAAGTCAGCCTTTGCGTCAATCATTTTTACCCATAACTTTATAGCTCAAAATGTACCATGTTTATCCTCAAAATTGTGACAGAAAGTGAAAGCCTTAAAATGAAATCCTTCAAAAGCAGTAACACCTTTTTATCCAACACTACAAACGTATCAGTAAGCCTAAAGGAAGGATGCTGTAAGTTAAAAAGTTGTTCATTTTACTTACTGAAAATACATAAATTGTAGTACAATGGACATCATACAAGTTAAAAGCAAAATATTACCTTTTATTTTTAAAAAATAATTTAAAAAAACCCAAAACACTCATGTTGAGGATGCTAAGGTTAGTTTCCACAGTATAACATTCTGGAAGGTAATTCACACCTCCTCCACCCCCAGCATTTAAAAACATATATAAGTTCATGCCGGCTTTTTAGAAAAGATACAATAAGAGTGGAAAGTGATACAAGAACTACTAACCACTGGGAGCCACATTGTTCTGAATTAAAACCCCAGAGGACATCACTGCTCTCTCTGGGTATACCCTTATAAGGCTTAGTCAGTAGCTCGTGATGGTTGTTAGTATTTGGACAGAGCTCTGAAGATAAAAGCACATATTAATAAAAAATAAACACTCTAGAGATAAGGTTTACCTAGTCTACCTAAACGATGACTTCTTTATACAGAACATCTTTTTAAAAATTGTCACACTAAATTGATTTTTCAAAGTTTATAAACTGAACTATATGATAGCCTTTTACAAACTTTAAGTCTTCATTATTAAGATAGTCTAATATTAGAGTTACCATATTTTTGAAGCTTCTCATATAACTCTGGAGTGAGATACACCAAAGCAGCAAATGTTGAGTTCACAGCTTGATCAACAGTAGAACCAGCAACTATATCTGTCTTTGGGGTCTGTTTTTTACATGCCTGTATAAGTCCTTTGAAAAGTTCAGATTTTTGCCCACTGAAGTCCTGGGCAGGATCTGATTTTGCAAAGTCGATAAGAAAGTTACGGCAGTCATCTTGGTGAGAGCTCCTAGCCTGGAGAGAATGTTAGAAAACATTTACTTTAACATTATCTGAAAAATTCTTGCAGCTCACTTCTACAATTAAGTCAAATTGCAGTATATCTACCGCAGTTGAGCAACCTGATCTAACGAAAGATGTCCCTGCGCTAGGTGTGTGCAGGGGGAATTAGATGATCTTTGAACGTCCCTCCCAACCATTCTGTGATTCTATGAAAATGGAAACTGATAAAGGGCACAGGCCAACAGTTTCCTCTTTGATATTTGAATTAAACAGTGTAAGTGATGACAACTTCAGCACAACAGCATATGCTTAAGGACATATCAACTAATTAAGCCTGAATGAAACTGTGGGATACACAGGGATTTGATGATGATGAAACAAAAGCAGTGGTATAAGTACCTCTTTTTTATCTTGGTGCAATCTACTGCTCTGACTGACTCCCGGGAGTGCCTCAGGACACATCTGATGCCTGAAGACAGGTTTCCACAGAGGAGAATTAAGAACTGATGTTACTTTCAAAGGAGGCAAGTCTGCTTCACTACCTAGTTCTGCAAGAAATTCAGAACAGACACTTCAGTTACGAAGTATTTTTGTTCATTGTTACAGATCAATGAAAATAATGTGTTAAACATCTGGGGGGGTAATGCAAATAGACTGAACAAGTAATTTAACAACATTCTCTAACTTTTGTTTCTATAATGTGGTGCAGAGAACTGATGTACCTTTTCTTTAATGATAGCATTGATAGCTTATGTTATAGTGACAATGCTACACTATGGAAGGACTTTAATTTAAACATTTTCGCTGTACTTATGACTACAGAAATTCACCAATTTACCAAAGAGTTTAAAAGCTTTTTCTCCTACTAAAGACATAATTAGCTATATGTAAGCATGCTCATATTAAAAAAGGAAGAAAATATTCTATGACAAGAACACTTCAATTAGTTCCCTAAATTCACAGGTAAGTACCTGCCTAATTTTCCAAGGTAATTACTGACCACCTGATTGCAGCAAGAACTCTTTAACCTTGTTTAATTTCTCCTAAGTGGTGAATGAATTCAGATTTAGGAAGCTAGACAGAAGTGTTCAGGGTTTTGAAATTAAAGAATAAACAACTCTTGTTTGTTTGCTTTTCTTACGGCACCCATCTCATATATTGTATTTTACATATCTTCAGTGGCCCAAATCCTAAATGCACTTAACTTCTGGAATTAGCCAAACTTAATTTGTAAATTCTAATTTAAATCAATACCAAATGCCCATGTGAAACTTTTAAAGTCATTTGCGTTTTACGCTCTGTATTTTTTCCAATTTGCTGGCTCCATATTCACACCACCAATGTGGGGTGGATGACAGCACTAGGGAACAATTTTAAAAGAAAACAAAACCAGGAAGAACAGAAGATTGGGCAAACTCTGATATTACTCCATAAATATAATTCAGCTTAGTATGATTACTTCCAGGTGTCCATGTCTTCCCTAACATTGGCTTCTGAATATTAGAGACACGACAGTGATCCCTGTGGCATTATCAGTGTAGTCCTGCAGAACAGCAGCCAGGCTTGCCACAAAGAGCGGGTACAGCTCAGTGAGCAAACTTTGTTAAGCAGCAATACAGCAAGTCTTCCAGCTTCAGTCAAGAGAGAAATACGAAAGGAACTTTATTTTCACAGGGGATTCGAAACAAAGTCCTTGTATCTCCTCTTTATACGGCATCACAACTTCTGGAGCTATTCAATGCACTCACCTCGTAGAGATTTCAGCGCCATACTTCGGGAAGCCAAGCGTCCCATCAACCGGGATACAAGAAGCTGTAAATCCAAGCCCCAAGAAACGGCAACATCTGGTAGGCCATAAGCAGTGACGGAAAACTTGTAGCCCCACTCATTATTACTGCTGTCAGAGTGAAAGAGAAACTGCAGCCGTGGGCCAGCCTTAAAGGTCACTTTCTACAGAGCAACAAAACAGTCATTTTGCCAAATGTACATGACAGGAAGACGTTTCAGGGTAATGAATTCCCTTCAGCAACTGTGGTTTTTCAGCATTATGTTCTGTCCACAACAGATCTAATTTCCCCCACCATCTGAATGAGAAACCCACAATACTAAGCAGTAACATTTCTATCCAGTAGCTTAATGAGAAATTTTATAGACAATTGAGCTTTAGAAGTTGGAGCCATAAAACACCAGGGAAGTATCCCATTTGGGTAGGTGTCATTGAAGAAAGAGCGTAGCCGCAGGAACCACTATGCTTGTCTCATGATGTAAAGAATTGTGAGGGCAGAGTGTCAACGAGTTAAGTTTTACCCATGTACTTACTGGCAGTTAAATGTGATTATTACTTTTCATTTTGACTGACTGCTCCTTTGCTAACAGCAACAAAGAGATCTTTACTCATTCACTCCTCTTATCTGCATCATTGCAGACTTTGTTCCCCACCTCCTGCCCCCCACCCTTCAGAAGGAATAAACACACACACACAGAAGCACGCATCCTTTTGCACAACAGGTTTTCCACAAGAATCATAAGAATTTCCTAAGGTTGGATATATCACTTGGTTCAGAATTTTAAAGGCGCTCACCTTAGGCCACTTCTCAGTGCCAACCTTTGTATCGTAACGAGTTTTTGCACCTCTGGCATCAGTAAACTCCAGATAATCATACCTGCGAAAATTGCAATTCATTATTTCCATACTTACTTTTTAAATTTTGGGGGAAAATGTTTGTTCTTGGACTTTCACAAGTGCTGCATCTCAGAGTACCCTGTCACATCTTTCTGAACCACAGCTGCATTGCTCCACCTGATTGCTAAGGAATTTATTTCATGTTTCAATGCAGTAGTCCCAGCAAACACAGACCTGCTTTCCTGCAGAACTTTCCCAACCGTTCAGAATTGGTAATGGGTGCTAATTTTAACATCTGGCACACGCCTTAACTAAGCAGTAGCCTGATATGTTACCAGGAGAAGCCAAGCCAACAGTTTTGCCTAAAGAGGGCAAAATAAATACCACAAGCACAAATTGTAGCGGTCACAGCAATATTACAAAACAGACCAAGGCCAAGGGAAGCAAAAATTCATACAAACAGCATGTCTGTACATTTGCCAGAAGTGGCTTTCAGCACGAGAAGTCATTCAAAACAACACACTGTATATCATGCAGGACAACGAAGAAATTGAAATGGCATGCTTCGAATGCAAGAAGTATCCTTGCACATTGAAACATGCCCTCCGCAAATAGATACTGGAATCTAACACAGCACAAGACTAAATTACCTCCTTTCAGTTTCACATTTTTCATCAAATTCCACCTCAAAGTAAGTAGCTCCATGACACAGGAAGACTGAGACCTCATGGCAATTATTTTCATAGTTATGAGGAGATTCCATTGTCCATGTTCGCAATACTACAGGCTGTTCTTGCTGCCAGCTTTCCATTTCCATCTGTAGGATGAAAATGCATTCTTGAGAAAGTAAAGCGTTAAAAAAAAAAAAATTACTACACTAGATTTTTGTGTTTCTACTTTCAAGGTGCCAGATGTACATATAAGATGGCATTTAAAAGGCTAGAGCATTGATATACACCTAAACTAGTTATAAAGACACCCTTGATAATCACGTTAAAGAAGTATTTCTAAAGCAAAATTCATCTAGTCTACCAGGGGAGGAGACAGCCTCACCCCAGAGGAGCCTACAAGTCTCCAACGATAACAGAAGACAGTCTAGATGACTAATGCAGATTTAAACATCTACACTACAGACATACAGACTATGCATTACCACAAGCAATGAAACCAAAAATGTTAAGCGCATACTATTTTTAATTTTCCTCTTTCGTTCTCAGAAGCCCTCCTCCTATCTGCCTTCTAGGCTTCTCATTCCAGTTGCACTTTCTGGTCATTTTACTCATCTTCCATATTAGTACAGACATATTTCTAGTTCTTCACTCACTATTTCATTACATATCTTATATTTGTAGAAGTTTCCCAGCTCCTTTCAAACGCTTACCAATAGAATCACCTGAGATGTCTTTCTTGCTATTTTGCTTTTGTTTCCACTCTACTTAATAGTGCTTGTATCTTTAGTTACCTTATGAGGCTCACTACAAAGGCTTTTCAGTGGTTCTATCAAAGTGCTGAATCCCTGTAGCAGAGTACAGTATGGAATGTCTAAAGTGCAAAAATCCAACAAGAAGATGACCTAGGAGAAAACACAGGTCTCATGAAAACGTGCGTAACCATAGCCGTGCTGCCCGGGAATAGTACAAAATCCCAATGTTCACTTACCAGCTGACGAGTTGCCATAGCAAAGACAGAGTTACTTATTTTTTCTACTATTGTTTTGCCACTATATTGAGATAAAAGTGACTGCAAAATCGTTCTGATATTTGACAGGAACTGGCCCACATCTAAAGAGAAAAAAAACCCTTAATAGCCACCTTAAGGACTTGCTACCACAACCTGCTTTATCAAACACTTAAGTGCATGGTGATGTGCACAAGACGACAGACAGCAGGAAAGGCATCTGCTGCCCCAAGGCAGTGACACTCAAGAGAAACAGTTCAGAGAAGTTTTCTGTGATATTTCTATTGTGGAAACAAGTTATGCTTATCAATAATATTAAAAAAAAAAAGAGAGCAGCGATGAGTAATTTAACCAAATGCTCCAAGATTGTTTCAACAATCTCAGTGTATCAAGTAGCCTCCTCTCTGTGTAAACTCTGTGCAGCTTAAGTAACAAATAAGCCTAATAATTTTTAGATATAGCCCTACTCCATTTTAAAATGTAGGACAGGAACACAACAAACTTATTTATACACAAATAACATAAATATGAAGTAATTTTACACAAAATTACATCTCCATTAAGTACTTGGACCAATTAACTACTCAGACCAATTAACTACTCAATACTGAGCTGCTGCATTAAAAAAAAAGGCAACTGTAGCAAAACACCCCTTTGAAGTCTCCAGCTTCTTAAGTTCCTTTCTTCTTGCTATTACAAACATCTAGGAAAACACATACCACCACACAGAAGCTTACCAAAATATGGGAAATTTAAAGAAACCAAAATGTTCAAATGAAATTCTAACTGTATTTCTTTCCCGCCTCCCCCCCCACTATTTGACACTCAAAAGTTACTGAAATGTTTTCTGGAGATTCTCCCAACACAAAATTATCAATACAGCTAAAATTCTTAGTTGCTCAATATACCTACAGATTCCGTCCTAGAGAGACTGGAAATGCTATGATGGTTATTGGAATGCCTCAGGCAACCATGGTGAACCCTTATTATGCTGCTATTTGTGAAATCACATTTTAAAATCCTGTGTTACACCACATTTAATTCTGTATTCAATCCCAGCACTTACAGTTTTTAAGTATTCCTACAGCAAGATCCTTGGCTGAATTATCGCTACCCTTAAGTTGCAGGTAGCACCATGAAAGGAGGCTACCTTGAACAGACCAGAATAACGAAGACAAGACTGTGCCACTCTCTTGCTGTGCAACATCCAGCATCATCATTTCACACTGAAAAATAAAGAACGTAACAAAAGGACATCCTCTTCTGCTGCAGAATGACGTACTATATGTACTAAGTAGACTGTGATGGACATTATCATCCCTATCACCCCACAAAAAAAGACTAAATGCAACTGACAAGCAGCATATAATGCCATGAAGCAACTAATGTATTTTGTTTTGATAAATCACAATTTTAAGCAGGAATAGTTACATATGAGTCACTTGATGTTCTCAGCACATTTTTTTTTCTGCATATGTAAATGACCCTCCTCCATTTACACCTCCCTTAGCTGCATGACCAATTCTAACCTCTCAATATGGGATGATTACTTCTGTTTCCTAGTGTTGATAGGGTGCTATAAAGTCTTTTCAACGCTACGGAAGAATTTCTCATCTTATACATTACTTACTCTAGCATTATGAAATGTTAATGCTTAAAGGAAAATATTCCAATCGGCTGGAAAACCTAATCCTACAGACTTGAATAGCCATGAATAGTTTTATCCATAAGAACAGGAAAGTTAGTTCTTTAGCATATATCTCAGGTATGCAGCTTGTGTTTAAATGCATACAAAAATCACAGTAAAAAAGTAGGAAGAAAAAGAATACAAATACAGTTACCTCTCTTGCTGCCACTAGCAGAAGCGTATCCATGACCAATAGCACTTCACTTATGTCAAAATTTGCAGAAACTCCTTTCTCTGGTAATAATAAAAGTCCACCTGGATCTTGATCACTACAAAACAGAGATCATCTTACTAACCAACAAGTAGCACAGTTCCAAAATACAAACTTAGTTATCCTCGTGACAAATCTGTAGAGATCCTACTGTATTATTACTACGAAAATCAAAAGTGTTTGGGTTCTGATGACTCTAGACTGATTAAATCAATACAAACCATCACCATGGACAAACAATCACTTAAAAACTGGAAGACACCCTAGAAGTCTAAGAGCAAAATACTGTGATTTTAGCACCAACCTTGGACAATGGACCAAAAGCTATTTGGTCAACAAACATATTAAGTAGTAGTAGTCTCCTTTCTAAAGCAAAGTCATTATTTTGGAGAACTATTTTCGAGGGGAATAACATTTCTAAAAAGGATTAAATATAAACTTATTAACAGACGTGGGGTATCAGACAATTATTTTCAGTTTCAGGACCCCTTACCTGAAGTGGGTACACAAGGATCTGAAGGCAAGATGTACAGATTGCTTATGTTCTTGCTCTGTGATGTTTTTCTAGAAAAGGAAAAAGATTTATTTTTATGACATGTTCTGTCTCCCTCCTCTGTGAGAAAGAATTCTAATTTCTGCGTTCTACTATTCATTTTCGGTAAGAAAGACAGGGTTAGCTCCTCTTTCTTTGGATAAGCTGCAGAGAGAGAGAAGGGGGAGGGTAAAAAGAGGCAAAGAAAAAGAAGGGTTTTAATTTAACAGGACAAAGTATACATCCTTTGACAACAAGAACTCAGATTTGTCCTCTTTTCTGCATAAAGAAAGCAGGTACTAAACAAGCAATTTCATTTAATGGTTTACCATCATGGTGAAGAGCTGGTGTCGCCTGGTCTGTCTATCTGGGAAAAAGACTGCTGCTCCACTGAGTAAGGTGTTCTTAACTTCCTCTTTTAGCATTTTCATTGGCATGAAGTTGCTGTCCCCCATATCCACTACTGCTCACACAAAAAGGAAACAAAATTACAAGTCCAAACTAAACTCCATCTAATACATTAGAGGCATAACTGAATTAAACACGTTCATTTACACAACTTCAAGCCCTTGCAATCCCATTATAAACACAGAAAACGAGGGGAAACTTTTTGACTTCCAGCAAGAAAGATTTTTCTCAGAATATATTCATTCATCGAGTAAATTAATTCTAGGAACATTAAGACTTGACAACTATCACAGCTAATAAAGTTTTCAAGATGTGACAGATTTTACATAAACTGGTTTAGCTTGCTTTTCAGGAGACCGTTAGGTAACTAACAAAAAAATTGTACTTGAATAAAGAGGGTACCATCCTACTTCGAATGAAATCTAACGTGTAATTCCCATTCTCCTCACAGGCTCCAGAATCTTCCCTCTGTTTCTGTAAACCTTGCAGGCTCCTTGTAAGATCATTTATATTTACATGAAATATCAGAAATAAAAGACCCCTGGTAACGTTAAAGCACCACATTCCCTCCTGGTTCAATGTTTGAACAGCATGTTCGAAATAAGTTTTCTATCATCACAGCTATTGCCAGACTACACGTTGTCAGAAAATCTATAAAACTATTTCATAGGGTCAAGGAAAGTTTCACTGTGATAGAATAATTAGCCCACACTGACCTGAAGAAAAAACAAAGGAACAGTAGCTGACTTGGCCTCTAGGAATAAGTATCTTTTCCCATACTGTATCTATTGTAACACGCTTGCAAGCCAGAACAGACAAAACAGTTAATATATTCAATATAAATTACCTTCACACAGATGTCTATAAAGCTCTTCCGCAGCTTCTGAGTGACCAGATGTTTTGCTCTGAGAACTTTCTTGAGGTTTAGCAGTATTATTGTCTCCAGTAAGTACAGAGAAGCAGCTCTGGAGAAGCTGCAATAGCATTGTTTGAGCAGAGATGCATTCTTCCCTTGGGCTGTAAGAAAGCATACAACAAACAAGCAAAAACTAGAAAAGAAGCTCTTTCACACCAAATAGGTGATGCTATGAAAGTGACCATCAGATGGATAAAAACCACTGAGTAGAGAGCACATAGCCAAAAAAAGTATAGCTACCAGCTAAATTAATCTACATCACATTATAGTTAAAAACACATATGGCAGCAGTAAGAAAGTGTTATTTATACAAATAACGTAGTTTAGGAAGAAGAAACCACTGCAACTAAACTAAGCATACTTTATTTATACATACACACAAAGATTAGTGCTTCGTCACACAGTAAAGAAGTGACTTACTTTTGGTGAAGTTTATTGTAGAAGTTCCAGAACAGCTGCAAATCAAGGCCTGTGAAATCTAAAAATGACTTGTATTTTAATCCACTCTCCTTCTGTTGAACCTTAAAAAGGCAAAGAAAACGCAGGATTGGAAAATTAACTCTATGCAGAACACATTTATAAAAAGTAAATCCCTGAGCACTGGGCTTAAAGCAGCCTACTTTCCTATAAATTTGCAGCTAACGTGAATTCCAGTGTAAGTTTTTTCATGGATATTCCAGTGTCTAAATGTGACAGCTCATGCTGAAACCTTCCCCTTCACAGAGCTACTAACAAGGATTCCCTCTCCTCTTTCTGGATGCCTAGTCTCCCATTGCTGTCCACCACCGCCAAAAGACTTTACAACCTCTACCTCTTCACCTGATTTGACTGAAAGTAAGTAATGGCCAAAATGAGACTGCCCATGGTTCAGAATTGAAGTTGAAAAGGCACAGACACATGCGCTGTACGAACAAAACTTGATTTTGACATGTGCCCTCAGAAGTGGGGCAAATCATGCTGACATACATCAGCACATACCACACCTCTTAACTGAATAAGTCTCACCCTAGATATTTACAGAATTATTTCAGATAAAAAGAGGACACGTTTTAATCTATCCAACTTTTCTCGCTACCTCTCTAAGCACTCTCCCCCATGCTTGCTTCAGAAAGAGCTTCATTATCTAATAGACAGTACAGCATCCTTTGGTTGCATCTGCTTCACCCAGCGCTGTAACCTGATGCTGAAAAATGGTTCTTAATTCTCTTCTGAACCCAAAGTGCCCATATTCCTAGTCAACTTCAGTAAACATACACAGAATGCTATTTTTCAGAAACCATTTTTTTTCCCTCCGCAGCATTTTTTTAACAACCACTAGTATCTAGCAGCAAGACTTTATCCATTCACAATTACTGTTAGCATAGCCTTATGACTTTTAGCATGGTAAATACAGGCTTAAAAAGAACTAAGTAAAATTACCAGGTCCTGTGCCAGCTGCTGGATGAAATGAAGTGTCTTCAGGAGAAGAGTTGTGCCACAAACAGTATCGTCATCCGTTTTCCGGCACTGCAAGCAGTTCATGCTCCTATTGGGCTCGCCTCGCATAGGCCGAAGATAGCCAAGAACATTCAGGCCTTGAACTCCGAGCCGTTCTGCTGTGTCTTGTCTTGTGCACAAGAACTTTATCATCAAGTACTGGAAGGATATAAATACAGCACAAGATTTGGGTTTAAAAGTTAGTACAAATTCGGCTTTTAAAAGACATGAGCAGGCATATGCGAGGAGACCGCAGGTGGGGTAGGGGGACTAAGTCTTATTCCCTGTCAATCACCTCCCGAAGTTTAAAATACTGAGCCTGAGACTCAGGCTAGGCTTGAACTCTCTCCGCATCCAAAAAAGTCACAGTGATGGTTCAGTGACCTCCACAAGCATCTGCAAATTTAGTTAATTCATTATCAGTTCAATTCATTCTGCATATTGTTCCTTGGCTCTCTAGTTACAGCATTTTTGCAGGTTAAAAAGTTATTAGCTGCATTTAAAAGCAAGCAGAGGATCAATACGTAATATTTAAGCGTAACTTTGACGCAATCTATCCACAGTGAGGTACAGAATGCAAAGCTGGAGGGAACAGCAAGTTCTGCCATCTAAATGTACTTAGTAACTGCACACTCACAAGTCTCAGGGACTAAAGGTTACACAGACAACAGCAGAATGCCTTAGCAAGTAGTGACAGTTTTAGAAAAATTCCCAGTTGACTTATAACTGTGCACCACTTCTGCTAATTTCCACAGTACAAAAAAGGATTGGGGAACTACGCAACAGCTGACTCCAGAAACAAGATAAATGCAGGGTCTGAAAAGTAAAGCTTGCTACTTAAGCACTATGAATCAAACCCATATTCTGCCACTCTGAACAGAGAAGTCCTACATTCCTCAAGGAAATCAACCTAACTGATGGAACTGCTTAGTAATTTTTTGTCCCTTAAAACAAGGGTTGAAGACCCTGACTTTGAAAGAATAAGTGCTGTAACTATGCAGTAGTGAATTCGTCTACATATTAGAATAAAGCAACAAGCATGAAACCCTTTTTAGGAATATCTCCTCACAATAAAGCCACTAGTCTGTGCATTATCACGTAATTTTGCATTAAATTTGATCCTGAAGGACCATTTAACTGCAGCTATATATGTGTACATAACAGAAAAAAAAGAATAAAACTCAGAGGACAAAAGTGGAATCATTCATTTAACTAGAAGCCCGTTGATTTTTACCTCTACCCGGAAGAGTTCTCCCTGCACAAAAGCAAGTTACCTTTATTTCAACCGGCATTACAACAAAGCACCGGGATGAGCCTCTGCTCACTGTGACTGGGCAAATGGATTTTCATGGTTTCTTACTTGAGAAATTCTGCACTGCTGCATTTTGACATCAACTTCATCCCATTCTTCTTCCACTTCAAACCAGCCAATAGGATCATCTTCTCCCAAATCATCACACGAACAGCTGCTTCTACATATAAAAGAATGTAATAAACTTTGTAAAGAAAAATTTTAAAGAAACTGCAAAGCCGTTGATATTCTACGAAAACATTTTGAGTATGTTCTGCCTATAAAGATGAGAAGAGAGACAACAGAAACTGTCACATACCCAAACTCTATCACATGCATAGTAAGAAAATTAAGGAGTCTTTTTAGTCATAGTCCCTAACCTGCCCTGACTCCTATGGAATACTGAGAAAGTAACTTAATAAAAGCTAATTAACATATGATCTTCCTATAAATTGCTCCTGTTATCAGTGATCTGCACCTCAGGTGGACACTTTGTTTTGTTATATCCTTTTTTAAATAGGTCTTTAAATCAAG
Source organism: Pluvialis apricaria (assembly GCA_017639485.1). NCBI lineage: Eukaryota > Metazoa > Chordata > Aves > Charadriiformes > Charadriidae > Pluvialis > Pluvialis apricaria. The sequence continues at coordinate 9,261,728 of CM030024.1, forward strand.
AGGTTGAAAACAGCTATATTTCCTCAAACACATCAAATTGGGGCTCATGAAAATCGAACAAGTAACAATTAAATGATGCATCATCTTTATGTCATTTGGAACAATTATCAGTAGTTCAAAAGGCATTGCAAAAAGATCTAATATAACATTTATTTCCCATGTATTCATGACAAAAAGTCGGCCTATACCTGTTTTTTAAAAACTGTTTGAATTCCCGCAGCTTCCATTTGTTGTAGCTTTCAAATCTTTCGAAGTGTTCCTCCGCGTGGAACTTTTCTGAAGCGCTATTATAAGCAAATACCAGCCCACACTGCGCCCCAATGGCACCTCTTCGGACCTAAAAGAACAAATGCAGTGCAACGCATTAAAAAGCTGACAGTAAAAGAAGGTGTTGCTTTCAGAGAAAAAAAAAGTTACGGAAAGCAACTAAATACTGACAATACTGATCTCTGGAATTGCACTTCTTACCTAAAGTGAAATACATTTAGAGAAAAGTTATGAAAACTTAATCTAAGACCATTGAAACCAGGATCATGCAAAGGGTTAATATTTTCTATGTTCTACACCTCTGCTAGCACCCTAGCTGCCCCAGGAATTAAACTACTCCTTTGTCTAAAATAAATAAATCAATCCCAGCTGCAGAAATCTCTCTGAAGTTTGGTCCTGGCCATGAGATTTAATCACAAGATCTTGCTCTTAAACTACATAAAATTGCGCCAAGTGTTCAAATTACACTGATGTCCCCTCTAGAAAGAATTTTGAAAGACCCTGCATTTAATTCTGACCTCACATGCTATGTATCTTGAAAACTGCTATTCAGAGTTGAAAAAAATTGATTTTAAGTATAAGGTATACAATCATACAAATAAAAACTATATTCTTTAGAGAGAAACCATACACCCAAGGCGTCACTGGCCTGAGTATATTACAAAGGAGAGACAAAAAGCAAATAGAAAATGTCTTTACTACATGCTTGTGGTATCCTGAAACGATTTAGGGCCTCCCAATTTCCTTAAGTTCCCTGTGACTTATATAAAAGTAAAACCCCCAAAATAACGCTATTGCATGACTAATTTTAAATTTCAGTTCACACCAAAAAAGGAAAAAAAATCCTAATTCAACCCTGCCCATTAAGGAAAAAAAGCAAACTTCTCCTTGAAAAGCAACAGAGGAACAACATACCTTTTATTCTAATTTGTGTCACTTGAAATGAAGATTCAGTTCCAGTAGAAGAAGAAATGATACTTGCTCTGGTCTTCCCAGTTTCAGTAGAAGAAAACCTAAAGCACCAGTGGGAACGGATGATGTTGGAAGGATTGCTAGTGCAAGCTCTTTGAAAGAGAAATACTAAGATTGGGGGCTAAAGGGGGAAACAAAAACCATGATGCCTTTTTCCCAGTGAAATGCTCATTAGGAACTATTTCCCAAATTAAAGAGTAGAAGACAAATAAAAGAGGCTGTATCATGTTAAGTACACACTCCCCAACAGAGGCATAGACTGTTCTCTCTAGCCAGTGTCTCTCTGGGGCTGCAGTATCCACAGCAATCTCGAGAGTATTTCCCCCATTAAAGGTAACTCCTAGATATTACTTTGGCTTTGTGGCTCTCTCTTCACTGATATGATTCACTGTTCCCCAAGCTGCGATCCATAAACAAACAGAGACAATCCCACAAAATAAACTAAAGAATAAAATCAAACACCACACACGAGCAAACAAAGGGGGTAAAATAAGTATTTCAGAAGTGCTGACTTTTCTCTATCCACAATAGCTTTTCCATTTACCAGGAGCCACTCCCACAAGACCAATACACATTTTTTAAAAAAAAAGCATTAGGTGGTATTTCACTTAAAAAAGGAGGGTCAAGAAACACAAACCCTCTTTCTTTAGTTGCATCCAGTACATAAAAACATTGCATTAACAAAGACAAGCTTTAAAAGGAGAACTAATAGTTTTCCGTACAGTCAGTGAAAATTTCAATGATTTCTACCACATCTCTCCATCAATATTTGGGAAACTAGCAGGGAATGATTCATGACTTCAACCCACAAAATGTGCTCTGGTATTATTTTCTTGTGACAGCTCATTGCTGACTTCCATGTAGAATATCAGTAATTATCCCCAAAATCCAATCATGTCTTTGTTTGTTTTGTTTTGACAGTAAACGGGCTCCTTGTTATAAAACCGAATTTACATTGTTGGGGGGGAGGGGAGAAATTGTTGTTGGGTTTTTTTGTGATTTTTTAGAGATTTTTCATATCATTAAACTATCGAGTAGCACCAAATATATATAAATATATATGCAACTGCACCATAGCCTTGTTAACAGCCTTTGTTTCTGGCTGAATATTCTGGATTTTAAGTATGGGCTCTTACCATCCCCAGTCCATGGCTCTACAAGGAGGTTTTCAGGCCCTGATTTGTCTTCTTTTCCCTTTACATCACATGCTTGCAGAGTTAGTCGTAATGGTTTTCCTAAATAAGAAAATTAACAGGTTTATCAAATTCATAAAATAAAAAGCCTATTTTCCAGTTTTAAGTTCCTCACACAGAAAGCAAATGAAAAAACTTATAATATTCTAAGCTTTTTACCATCGTCAGAAGAAAATAAGAGGAAGAAACTGGAGAAAAAGCGGTATGGTAATCTATCATAGCTGAAGTTCTAGATATGGACATAAGGACAATGAAAATCATGATAAACAATGTTATCTCAACTGTTTGCACACTTTGGAATTCACAATACATTAAGTACTACTCTTGCCCTGTAAAAAGCAGCAGGTACTCCTGGAAAAATGAAACCATTTTCAAACTTTTGGAAAGTAAATACTGATACAAGAACTATAAAATAGTTAATGTACTCTTTGGCACAAGCCAAGAAGTCCTGACAAAACCTGACAAACAAAGGGAAAAATTCTTCATGAGAGACTAACGGTCATCTCAGAAGTTGACACTTGAGAAGATACAGATTTATCAGACAAGTACAGTCAATACACCAAAATCTTACACCTTATGCCAGGCCACACACAGCTCTACATCTATGACATACCCAGGCTGATTTATAAAAGTGAAAATAAAGAACTGTACTGGCATTACATTTAAAACACATTTTAAATTTGTGCACGTGTCTGCAAGAGAGACCACTTACTGAGGCTAAACATCCAAAAAAGCGCGTTATTGGAAGAATAAAAATACTTGCTGTCGTTTGCCTTCTATACAATACAAACACTATCACCATCTTGATATAGGGGCCACTATCTACAAAGTTCATGTTTTCTCACTCAAAATGATGGCACCTGGTTCAATTCTTTGATCACAGAAAGCTGATCTAATCACCAACTTTTAGGGCAGTTCAGCTTCACGGGCTGCACTTTCTTGGTAAGAGTCGGTAATTTGGAAGTCTTCTATCATTTTAAGCCCCAGCAGAAGTAGTAAAACAACTCAAAGCTGCATATTGCCTTAAATACGTATAGTAAAGGATCCAACAATTCTTCATTTACCATATTTATACAGCAGGTTCTGTCTGACTGTTGCCATGGAAGCAATAAGGGATGAAGCCTTGTATGGAGTGTCCAGATGATCAGTGATTGTACAAAGGGAACTCAGTACTTTAGCGACACTACCCCTGGCTAAGGCAAAGGCCAAGAGTGTCAGTTCAACCTCTGGAGTAGTACAACAGCTGGGGAGGGAAAAAATACAAACAGCATGAAAAGAACACTCAGGACGCTTTGTTTTTCAATAAAGACAAATAATGCTCACACAGAATAATCTAAGGTGCCTGTTTCTTAATGTCTTTGAATTTTTCAAGATGCAAAAAAAAGAACAGGTGAGTAAAAATGAGATACATTCGCCATATAAGTTCTTCTAAACCATTTTCCACTACATCAGAATACATTAACACAATCTCACCTTGTTATTCTTATAAGGAAGCTATCGACTTCTTCCAAAACATTTGGAGAGAAGAAGCTCGAAAAATCTGTAGAGCCCGGCGTTAGGGATAGAGGTGGCATGTGTTGCAGTGCTTTCCTAGCAAAGAGGACAGAAAATAACATCAGAAGCCCAGAAAGAATCAGAGAAAAAAGCCTTCTAAAACGAATTAGACATTTGAATCTTCATCCTTTATATGAGTAGGTCTCTACAAATAGATTCTGAATGCAGAAAATCTATTTACACAGAGAATCTGTTCAAAAGGTAAGAACAGTATTGCATTCTAGGCAGGGAAAGTTCAACGAGTGCTAAGTAATCTTGAATGTCAGCCTCGATCTCAGATTTAATGAGAAAAATCAAGGGGTTTTGAATTAAATATGTGACAGCATTAGAAATAGCTTAGTGTCCAAGTATTGCTTCATTTTAAATAGTTCTAGAATTGAGTAAGGGCCCGTTAATAAAGGGAAAATTGCTTTTAAATTCTTTCAGACAATTACAGAAACCAAGAGAGAAACCTGTTAGCTCGGATAAGAATTTTTGTTTGATTTGCTAAGATAATGTAATTATCCCTGAAAACAGGAATTCTTAAGCGGTTTCAAAATCATTCTACCCAATACTGAAGTCTGGGATTTTGCTTTATAATTCCAAACACTGAATTTGTAATTCCTGAATGCGTATTTTCAGTCAAAACTTCTTCATAACTTTTTTAGACTTTATTAGCTCAGGATCCATATTATGTTTCTAACAAATATCTAAACTGTAGCACGACTGAAGGCAGTCAGTTTAAGTAAAGCTTGGAACTATGAACGTGCCTCAGATGTAAGCATGTGTAAAGTTATTTAAAGTGGTTTCATCGATGACACCAATTAAGGATAGGCTTAAAGGACTTTAGCCTACAGTAGTCATTAACCTAATGACAACAGTGCTCTGAAATGGTGGAATCATGTTAACTAAGCTCTATAAAAGTTGATGTGGGTGTGTAGCGATTTTATTAGGATTCCAATCCTTCAAGTCATCGAGCAGAAGTGTTTGGCAGTCAAACAAGGAAATGTTACACAGAAAACAGCAAATTACCACAAACATCTGCACAGACATATTGCGTATAACCAACTATATCCCCATGCAATGCACAACAAGGCATTATACAAGCAAAAATTTGCTGAAAATTAAGCCTAATTAAAGCTCCTTTCATAAGTGGAAGGTGTCCGATATTTTTAATCCATAATATTAAAAAAGAAAATTAATGAATTTTAGGCTTCTCGAAAATATTACAAGCCAAAGGATGGGTAAAAGCCGTATTTTTCAGTGTCCGTTCAGTCATGGCTTAACAACTACATTAGATCCAGCAGCTAGGAGGATTACACTTCTTCTAGTATGTGCAGATGGATAAAAAAGAAATATCAAAATTTAAACAGTGTGATAGCTAAAAAGATGTTTAAACACCTTAGTGGAGGGAGTGGAAACTAATTACACAAGGTAGATTAGTTTACTAAAGCTGGAAGTATTAAATAAATAAGTAAATAAATGAGACACCATGGAAGTTTGGTACTTACTGAGTATTTTGTAAAATCGTGTGAACGAATGCTGGATTTGTTTCCATGGAAGCTGTCACCAGAGAGGTCAGCAGAGACCAGTACCAGATAGCTGAAGCATCACACACAGAGACGCCCACCTTCTTAACTCTTTGATAACCGACAGCCCTGAGTCCATGGATTCTAGTGTCACATCCATCACTAAGGCAACGCTTGATGTTTATCTGCACATCTGTCAACACACAAAATAGATATATTTTTCCCCCCCCATTTCTTCTGCTGGATTAGATCCAGAAGAATCCAGATATTCAAAACAGCAATTACTGCAAAACCTCTTAGAAAAATGGCAGCAAATATGTAACAGTACTCCCACATATAGACAACTATACATGTGTTTCTTCACCAGGCACCCTACAATTTGGAAAATTTAGCCTTTGAACAGCTTATGTGATCCATTACATATTGCACAGCTAGAAATAAGGAAAAAAAGTAGTAAAAAACCCTCAAAGTGGAAAATAGATTATAGGTTATTTCACCAGTACCTTTTTACCCACATACATAGGAAGTATCTTGGGAGTGGTAGTGGAGAAGATAGCGAAAAAATAGAGTAAAGCCTAAAAGCAAAGTTTTAAGTGACATAAAAACTTTCACATTAAGTTCTTGACTATTTTGCATAGCTAACATTGTCCTAGTTACTTCTGAGGAGCAACATCCTTGCTGCCCACTTCTGTGGCAGTGAAAAGCTCAGCTTAGTGAAAAGCGCCTATTTGAACTGAAGGGACAAAATTTCTGAAGCTGCAGAAACTCATCTTAGGAAGGAGCAGCTTTCCTCCGATTAATTCCAATATAGCACCCACACATCTACCAGACTTAAAAATAACACTACTTAAAAATCCTTAGCATAAAACCTGCTTTACAAAAATCATCTGACCAGCTTCAGAGTTTTGCTAACAAAAAAATAAAAAAAAAGAAAAAGCAAAAGTTGCTCAGAAGCAGATTTTTTGCCAGATACTATTATCCAACATATGCTTTCACTGTGCAAGCAAAGATATTTTAAAATTGTCCAGCGCCGTCAAATGGAGAGGCTAAAACTGCATCTTTACTCATTCCAGCTCTTCAACCCTTAGCCTAAGTTAGACAGATGCCATGAGAAAGACTCAGAAGACCCCCTTATAGGCTAGAAATTAAACTACAATTAAAACAATTTCTCTCACCCAGGGATGAGGCCAAAAGTTTCTGCTCTAATGACCGACATTTCAACACACCATTCTACGATTTACCCAATCTTTCACCTTCAAAGCAGCAGCAAAACAATATACCAATGGTATCTTTATTGACTCACACATCTGACTAATGTTAGCGTTTTCCAACAGTGTTACGTAGCCAGTGATATTGCTTGGAATGTGAACATCTCGGACCTCCTGAAGACTGCTGGCATTCCTTCCCACTGCCACTGTAACTTGCTGTGGCATGTAACTCTGGTCATTAGCTGCCACCGCAATGGACAGATGTCTCAAAACAACATCTGGTTTCATCTTTAAACTGCAAAGCAAAGAAGATAAAGTTCTTCCAAAGAGAAGATAAGTCAAGCACTGCACTTTTAGCTATGCTTCACTCAGCTTCCACTTCTACAAACACAAACACACACACTGGAAATTACTTAATGCTTCACACGCATTACCAACCCCGTATCACAGTGGACAAATTAGAAAAATTGTAATTGACTTAAAAGACAGTCATCTCTGCTAGTGAGAATGTAGAATTTTCTGTTGTTCAGCTTTTCAACTGAGAATTCATTCCTCAGGAATAAAAACGTAGTGTCAATAATGACCAAAATGAGGTGTGTTTTGGGTTTGTTTTTTTTTTAAGTATACATTCTGTACATACTACTGAAAAACCACTAAACGATTCTGTTTCATGGAGCAGTAACCTTCTAGAGAGTGTCAAAGCACTTCTATTCAAGTACTAACCACTGCAGTTTGGAAAGCTTACCCTTGTTTTGTAGCTATGCGTCAGCATGGAAGATGCATGTAGTTTACAGGTGAACACTTTTACTTGGTGATTAGGCCTTTAAACCTTATGCAGAGACTAATGACTTCTGCTTTCAACTATATTCATCTGTCATTAATTCCACAATTTTTTTTTTTTTTCCAATTACACCCCACTGGCTGTAAAACCTAAGGGCTAACTACCCCTAAACTCAGCTGCCTGTCACTGTGTCGCTCACCGTATCCAATGCGAGCGAGCACTCCCATCTGACTGCCAGAAGGATGTTGTTTCTCCATTTGTCATCTTGTCAATATCAGCAGAATTGGATGAGGTTTCTATGTGAGTATAGCACTTCGTGACAGACTTCAGTTTGTCCAACTCCTGATTACCATTCAAGTCACTGGGGTATTCTGCAAAGAAAACAAATCACTCGTAACATTATTTTGCTCGTTTTTGACAATTATGATATCTTTATAATAATTATCTCTTATAAATTAACTTGTTGGCACAGAACACAGCTCCTGAAGAAGTGTTTCAGATCAAACCTAGAAGACAGCAAAGTTTCATTTCAGGTGAAATCATAACAATCTCAATCTACCACTTGCAGTATGAAAACACCTGCTTTGCCTGGAGTTCAACAGCCTCTGTCTCCTCTTTTCATTACTGGCCTCATCAGTGCTTCATTATTATTATGCCAAAATACAAACAGTTGAAAGGAAAAAGTAAAATATGATGGAGAAAACCTCAATTCAGCTATTCTAGGGAAAGGACAAAGCAGACTGTTGCCCCAAGGACTTGATCTGTTTCAATAAAAGCGCAGAGATCTGAAAGCATCAGGTCAAGCTGTGAAGAAAAGGAGTCTTCCCTTTAGGGAGACCACCAGGACAGACCTATTTGAAATACAAGAGAAGATTCACTACCTCCATCCCAAAACAATAAATTATTTTTTAATACTGAACAGTCAGCTTCAGGAAACGTTCACCTTCACACGGAAACTAAGTTTCCAGCAACTAGTAGAGATATTTGACTGAATGGGGAATATCGCAAACTAGTACTCATCATTCTGAAACAGGTCAGAAGAAAGATGAAAAACATCCAAGTCTTCCTCAGATTTCTAGGCAGTTAGGGAATCAATTTTAAAAAAAAGAAAGATATTACATACCTCTCTCTTTTAGGAGAAGTCGATCCAAAGAATCTTTCAATACAGAAGACCGCATAGTACAGATATTGTTGAAGTACTCCAACATTGGGTAAGGGATGGCAGTACTAGATATCCGATTCCGGTGCAAGAACCTCAGTATCATTGAAGCATGAAGACCAAGACGTTCTTTTGATTCAGAGAATATATCAATAAAACCTAGAAAGAGACATTATTTCTATCTTTGTTACAACATCAAGTCATCATTTCCCCCCTCTACATCTTGTTAGTAGGTAAATCCAAATAAGGCACGGGAGCCAATGTCGGACCTACCTTCCACCATATGAAGTAGCTCAAATCTGCAACCTTTACAGCAGGACTGTGAAAGGTGCAGACAAATATTTTTTGCCAGTTACTCGAAATGTCTGAAGCTGGTCAAAACAACCACCAAAAATCTTAGTTCTTATGCTTATTTTGCTGTCCCAAAAGTTCCAAACTCTTACCTTCAATATCTAGGTGGAACAGATACCACTTGGCTAACGAGCTGATGTACTCACATCCCTCACCCTGAGCTACCCTAAGCATCTCGCTTTGGCATTGTGGATTATTCTCAAAGAGGTGGCTAACACTCTCCACCAACTTCCTAAGAAATTTCAGCTCTTGAAGAGCAGTACTCTGAATCACAGTGCATTTAGATGCATAGAACACGACTCCGTAGAGTACTCTCCTCTGACTTACCTACCAGCCAATTCTAACACATCTGATCCTCTAAGGCAAATCCCCTTCAGCCACTGATCATGAAAAGCTTGGAAGGAAAGCCAGTAACTGATACTTATCCCAGAAATCAAATTCTGGAAACCGATGCTTTCCAAACTATATGCTATAAAACATGATTTATGTTTTAACAAGATTTCAAATGCTAAGTAACAATATAATAACAATAAAGTATATGACTCTTCACCTGAAACAGACTCAATGGAGGATTTATTCCTCCAGTTACTAAGTACAACACTGCATTAGTTAGGCACTCACCAAAATTTTGCAAGGGACTGTTTTCTGTCTGTGAGATAAACCAAACAAGGATAGGAAGCTCCCCACAGAGAAGAAAATATTGATTATTTATAAAATTAAGTTAGCTAGATGTAATTATGGGAAATTTTTAATTTACTGCAACTTCACTCTTTTAATACTAGAGAAGCGAGAGCGACTCGGACCATGATTTTGAGAAGATTAGGACAAACAACACTATTAAAACAACTTATTGAGGCGGCATTCCTTATATAGGGCAGGACTTGGGAAACCATTTGTTTCGTCACTCTGTTCTCATACCTGGAACTAGCGAACAAGCTTGCAGTTGCCTGATTACATGGCTAAGCTCCCCTTGAAGATTAGCGCCACTAGAATTCTTGAGAGCCTCCAGCATATTCTCCACATCTACAGTGCCATCTCCTTCAGCATCAAACTGTGCGAAGGCCTGAAGAGGAATAAAAAAATGAAAACTTAGTTCAGCATATTTACTTCAAGCAGAAATTCAAGGTATTTCATAGAAACCATAGCAGTAAACATAAAAACACTATTAAACAAAAATCAAAAGAATCTGTTTTCCATAGAATTCATGGCAACAGGAAGCAGCCTGGCTGGAAATTTGCAGTCTTTAGCAAGTTTTAAGGCATTTGCACTGCCTTCCTATGAAAGTTAACTGTAGTTATGCTTAGGTGGAGACAGCACATCATCTATACCACTGAATCAGCAGTATCCATCTGCCAACATCTGTGACTATGAAGAAGGTGCTCACAAAAGAACGCTGAAAAGCTCTTCCATTAAAGGATGAGTTAGTTCTAAAAGCCATACCATCCATTACTCATTACTGCTGCTTCCATTTCACACTGCATCCACTCAAATTCTTTCAGGTTTTAAGTATTTTCTTTAAGAAAGTGTCGTTAGGACCAGAATATTTTTTTTAAATGTGCATTTCCTTCCATATACTGTCATCCTACGCAAAATACCAGTTTAATATAGTTTGTCAAAGTATTTCTGAAAACAATGGAGAGAGTTAGAAAATATTTTTTTTTTTGCTTATTGAAGGGAAGCATTACCAACTTTATTAGCTTTGACCTTAATATAAATTTTTAATATAAAAAATCGTGTTGAGCATGTATAAAAAGTAACTCACAGCGATGCATTTTACATCCTTGTACTAGCAAAAGTACAAGGTATTTTTATTCAGCTAAGCCTATAAAACACAACTAAGCTCATAAATGTTTTGTTGGGTTTTTTTAACTAGCCACTTCAGAGAACTCATGATCCAGTGACCCCCTATTATTCAAAAACCTAGCTGTATTTTTACAATCATACTTAATTTTGAAACAAACTTCTGTTTAACTGCTTAAAAATAATTGAATGTACCCCCAAAAGAAATGTAGTATTATGAGGAACATCCTTTTTTTCATACAAATTGGGAATGCACTTACAAAAGACACTTCTTGAAAAGCAAGACTTGTTTCCCAGCCCTGATCTTGGTATTTCAAGTTCAGCTACATAGGCAAGTAAATTTGGCCTCTAAGAACAGATCATGAACAGGGTCAAGAAATCACTGCTGTTCAGGAGGAAGCTTATGCTTGAATCTCTTGGTTTGCTACCTGATTATCAAACTTGATGTACCATTAAAAGCACTATCCTAGAGAGAAATAATCCAAAACTATTAGATCAAAATAACCTGCCAATTAACCATGACACAATTACACCACTTAAATGAGAGCAAAGTCCTTAGAAGACAACGGAACGGAAACGCCGTATTTTAGCTGACTAAAGCTCCAACGGCACTTCTGCAGCACAGAGCTGAATTTTAGCTTAGCAGTTTTATAAACTCTTGTTAAACATACAGCTGAACCCATGCTAACAATGATTTAAAAACTTATTCTTAGTAGCTGAGGACCAGTGCTGGGCATCCAATAGGGGTCTCAGCCAGTACAGATGACTGGTGCTGGGCATCAGGTAGATACCGAAGCAAAACACCAAGACCTTTGCTTGAGGACAACAATACAGAGGGAATTAATTTTAATAAACATAACTCAGTTGCCAAAATTTTAATGTACAGTTTCATACCACACCATTCCCAGCTGCATTCTGCTCCTAAATAGAAGCATTAAGTCCCACACTTCCTACCCAGTTCAACCCGGAACATGAAGAAACATAAGAGAAACATTTTTCCTGAGAAATGATGGCTAAGGCGATCACTAGGAAACATGGCACATGGAAAAATCACCCCCTCATCTCACAGCTCAGGAGTTGGACAGCATGACAGAATACCTGATGTGTGACTTAGGAAGTATTTCATCCTTCACTCTCAGTAGAACTGCAGCATTAAGGTTTCAAGCAAAAGTTGGATACATTACATGATAGCTGCTGAAGCACTAATGCATAAAAAAAGTATTCAGAGGTTCAGTTTATCCGGAAAAATAGATTTTGCGTTTAAACAGAGGTTCATTTTTTCCATGAAGCATTCAAGTATGATTCACAAGCCCCACACTAAGAACAGACAAATTTAACGGGCAGACCAAAACTTAGTCTGTGTCAGGCAGGATTCTGTAAACATTAAGAAGTGAAACCTATTGACCTGCCACCCACAAACTAACTTCTCATCAGTGTAAAACACATCCTGGAAATCTAAAATACCTACAGCCCATAGGCTAGTGGCCAGTTATAGAAACAATGACATCAAAGTTTTTCACACAACTCCCAGCATCTCAACTTCACAGAATAGACTAGATGTGACCACATATCTATAGCATGATAAATCCTTCGACAAGTTTTTTCCCTGCTCCCAAAAGCGAGGGGAAAAAAAACACCAACAAACAACACCACAACTACATTCTTCATACAGAGAAGGATGTGCAATACAGACAATCTTCAAAATATTTCCAAAGCCTGCAAAGCTCAGTCATTTGTATTAACAGAAAGAATCCGATGTACTAATTTCACCCTTACTGTCGTTACAAAAGAAGTGTTCTTTATTGGCTCTTGTAAAGGAACTGGAAATTTTAGCAAGCTACTTAAAACAGTCTGGTATAAACATATGCATCTGTACAATAAAATTAATCTCCTCCCAGTTTCCAGGAGCCTTGTTAATATGTCAACACTGATTTCAAGGAATGCGTGTGTGATTTAACAGTTTACCAAGTTATTCTGCTTCTCAGGAGCAATACAAAGGCAGAACGAAGTCACTGGCGAGACTCAGGAACTGCATGTAGTAAGAAATTCAGACAAAAACACTTTCAACTGAATGTGAAATTCCCTACAGGGTATTCTGCTGCATTTTAAATGCTAGCTCGAGAGTAAAGCTAAAGCTTAAATGTTCTAGATGTTAAGTTTTCCATATCCCTCCCCACAGCAGAAAGGGAATTGTACTCTCTTCGACCAATAAAACCATACCTTAAGACCTTCGGTCTGTGGGGGGTGGAGGAAACTCTGTTACACTACTTTCTTCCTAGTTTTCCAAAACTTACTTTACAGTAAGTAACAGGACACCAATGAGACACTTGACAATTTCACTGCTGATTTTTAAAAGCAACAATAAAATTAAGTCTGGTAAACTGTGACTTGCTGACACCATTAAGTTGTATCTCAGAGGAGTTGCTTGTACAGAATTTCCTACCTGTGCTACCACCAGCTGCACTAGAGGCAGCAGCAGCAGAAATATTGTTGTAAATACCCATTTTATTCACAAGCGGCTGCTGACCAGGATCACTTAAAACAGGCATAAATTAAAAAAAAAAAAAAAAAAAAAAAAGATCTCTATAAGTTGGCAGCCTGCCTATCAGCAGCAACAGGCACTTTTTTCACCTTTGCTGCAGAACCCTCTGGTCTGGCCTTGCCCCGTGTACCGGGAGGGGGTGACCGGCGTCTCCGCGGCCGCGCCGCTCGGTCTACGGGGCCGCTGCCCGCACCGGGGGCCCGGACTGCCCCCCACCCCCGGCTCGGCGATACCGACCTCCAGCAGCAACCCGGGGTTCCCCCCGCCTCTCTCCTACCCCCCCACCTCTCACCGAGGCGGGAGCTTTTTTTGGCCGGTTCTCCGCCCCCGTGCAGTCCCCCCCCCCCTTCGGCCTGGGCAGCGGCCCGACCCCTCCGGCCGCCTCCTCACCTCCTCGCTCTCGCCGCGGGAGCCGGCTGCCAGACGGGAGACGCTCTCCAGCACCTCACAGAACTGCTCCAGGCTGACGGCCTCGTCGCCGCGGCTGAGGCGCTCCTCCAGCCAGCGCACCAGCGTGCTGTGGTGCCGCGACACACCAGCGATTCGGGCAAACGCCGCCTCCCGCAGCCGCGCCGTGGCTTCCCCCGCAGCCGGGCCTGGTCCAGCAGCACCTCGGCCGGGGGAAACGGCGGCGCCGGGCTGGCGGCGGCGGCGCCGGGCGGGAAGGCAGCGCCGGTTTGAGGCGCGGCGGCCGCCCCCTCCATGCCTTCCTCGGCGCCCTCCTCCTCCTCCTCGCTGCTGTGACTTGCCGCCGTCCCCATGAGCCCCTCAGAGGCGCCGACGCTCGGCAGAGCCGCTTCTCCTTCCTCCGGCCGCCACCCCGGCTCCGCCCGGCCCGGCTTAGTCAGCAACTTCCCGGCCCGCCGCACCTGTCAGCGCCCGCCCGGCGGCGGCCGCGCCACACTGCCGCCAAGAGACACCCGGCGCCGCAAAGCCCCGCCCCGGAAAGGCACGGTGCGGCCGGGCGGCACGACACTCGCCGTAAAGCATACACTGTGCCGCTGTCTGGCCACTCTGCCGTCAGTCGCTGCCACGCTGCTGTGCGACGAGGAAAGTGTCGTGAAAACGGGGGGGGGGGCGCTTTAGCGGGCACATGACGCGCCGGGCCGGGTGGCGCGTCCCCATGCGGCGGGGCGGGGGCGGCGGCGGCAGCGGTGGTGTGCCTGGGGGCCGCCCGCCTGCTGGGGTCGCGGGTTCGATCCCTGCGCCTGGCTGCCGCCGCCGCCGCCGTCTTGCCCGCCTCCTGCTTGAGCCGCTGCGAGCTGGGCCGGGTACCGGGGTGGGGAGGGCGAGCCTGGGCCGTGCTGGGCCGCGTCTTTGAGGTGGAGCGCGGCCGCAGGCACTTACGTGCCCCGGCGGCGCCTACTGGTGGCCTCGCAGGTAGTGCCTGAGGGGCGGGGAGGGGCCGCGGGTTCGAGTCTCGGAGGGGGCTGGCAGGGCCTGGCTGGGGCGCTCAGGGCCTGGCTGGGGCGCTCAGGGCCTGGCTGGCAGGCTCCCTTCATGCCTTCCCCTCAGAGAGAGCTGCCACCAGAGCATTCGCCACCGGCAGCTTCATCACGGCGGGGGCTGGTGGACGACGTCTCAGCGCTGTTGCCCGGCGCGATGCTCGCCACTCGGAGCTGCTCTCCTTCATCCCCTGAGGTCACCGGAGGGGGGGGGTCACACTGCGCCCACACACACACACACCCCCCCCACACCCCCACGGCAGCCCAGGCCCCACCACCCAACTCTGGGCACCCCACAGGCGGCCCCCAACCCCACCAATCCCCCCCTACAGCCCCCCAAACCCAGGACATCCCCCCCCCAACAATCCCCGGGGGGGTCCCAACTGCTGCTGGAGGAGGTCCTGGTGGCCCCCGAACATCAGGACACACACACCCTCAGCCCCATAAGCAGCCCCCAGCCCCAGGGGGGGTTAAGGAGTCGTCGTCCCCCCCCCCAAATCCCAGTGGGGGTGTCCCACCTCCTGCTGGAAGAGGTTCCAGTGCCCCCCACAGCCCCATAAGCAGCCCCAGGTGCACCCCTGTATCCCGCGCCCCCAGCAGCCCCCCCCACACACAGCCCCCCGACCCCGGGGGAGTCCCAGACCCCCCCCCAGGGGGTGTCCGCCCCCCCCTCCTGCTGGAAGAGGTTCTGGTGGGCGCAGAGGGAGCGCAGCCGGCGCTGGCGCTGGTCGTGCTGGAGGGGGGCGGGAAGGGCTGGAAATAGGGGATGGGGTCCCGGAGGCTGAGGATAACGGCGGCGATGGGCAGTGGCGGTTGGGGGGGGGGCGCACACCCCCGGCCCCTCCCTGCTCAGGCTGTCCAGGCTCCTGGGGGGGGGACACACACCAGAGCGGAGTCAGCGCCCCCCCGGCCGCAATCCCCCGGGACCAGCACCCCCACACACACCATCCCGATGGCCCACCCTCCATGCCCCGCAATATTTGGACCCCTCCCCACACATCGCCCCGCCCCGGTCCCTAAAACCACCCTACGCCCTTATACCCCCCCCCGAGCCCCATCGCATGGCCCTCCCCAACCCCACACCCACCCTATATGCTTATACCCCCCAAGACCCATTCCTCTTTTCAGGCAGCTCGCCTGCACGGTTCCTGCCGAACCCACTTGTGGCTGCACACAGTGCTGGGCGAACCGCTTCCCAAAGGCGAACCGCTTCCCCAAAGACGAACCGCTTCCAAACTGCAAACACTCGCTGCCCGCACAGCAGAGCACTGCTTCAGCACTGTTTTTCCCGGCTCCCTATCTCCAGAGCAGAGATCTCCACCTCATCTCCACTCCAGTGTTCAAAAAGGGCAAGAAGGGGGATGACCCGGGAAACTACAGCCCCAGTCAGCCTCACCTCCATCTCTGGAAAGATGATGGAACAGCTCGTTCTGGGGGTCATCTCCAAGCATCTGGAAGAAAAGAAGGTTATCAGAAGTAGTCAGCATGGATTCACCAAGGGGAAGTCATGTCTGACTAATCTGATAGCCTTCTATGAAAGTGTGACTGGATGGGTGGATGAGGGGAGGGCACTGGATGTTGTCTACCTGGACTTCAGCAAGGCTTTCGACACTGTCTCCTACATCATCCTCGCAGGCAAGCTTAGGAAGTGTGGGTTGGATGAATGGACAGTGGGGTGGATTGAACAGTGGCTGAACGATAGAGCTCAGAGGGTTGTGGTTAGCGGTGCAGAGTCCAGCGTTGGAGGGCCAGTAACAAGTGGTGTCCCTCAGGGGTCAGTACTGGGCCCAGTCCTGTTCATCATATTCATCAATGACCTGGATGAAGGGATAGAGTGTACCGTCAGCAAGTTTGCTGATGACACAAAACCGGGAGGGGTGGCTGACACGCCGGAAGGCTGTGCCGCCATACAGCGTGACCTGGACAGGCTGGAGAGTTGGGCAGAGAAAAACCTGATGAAGTTCAACAAGGGCAAGTGTAGGGTACTGCATCTGGGGAGGAGCATCAGTACAGGTTGGGGCTGACCTCCTGGAGAGCAGCTCTGTGCAAAGGGACCTGGGAGTCCTGGGGGCCAACAGGGTGACCATGAGCCAGCAATGAGCCGTGGTGGCCAAGAAGGCCAATGGCATCCTGGGGTGCATCAAGAAGAGTGTGGCCAGCAGGTCAAGGGAGGGCATCCTCCCCCTCTGCTCTGCCCTGGGGAGGCCGCAGCCGGAGCACTGTGTGCAGTTCTGGGCTCCCCGGGTCAGGAAGGACAGGGAACTGCTGGAGAGGGTCCAGCAAAGGGCTACAAAGATGATGAGAGGATTGGAACATCTTTCTTATGAGGAAAGGCTGAGTGTGCCACTGGAGCCGCGGCAGGTCCAGCCGCTCTGACAGCTCCATGATGCCAATGCACCTTAGGGGAGAAGGTGGAGGTCAACACCGGCTGCCTGCGTCTCCCCCCGGGGATAGGACATCCAGGGACACGGCACCCGGGTCGCCCAGGGACAGGTTCCTCAAGGATGGGACCCAAGGGGACAACGTACCAAGGTCTCCTAGGGATGGGACAACTCAGTCCCCCAAGCACGGGACCGAAGGGCACGTGATGCCGATGTCTCCTAGGGATGGGACCCCTGAGTCCCCTGGGGATGGGACTCAAGGGGACATGATACCAAAGTCTCCCCCAAGGATGGGACCCCTGAGGACACGACACCCAGGTCCCCCAGGGACAGGTTCCCCAAGGATGGGACACAAGGGGACACCGCACCAAGGTCTCCTGGAGATGGAACGCATGGGTCTCATGGGGATGGGACCCCCAGGGACGTGACACCCAGAGATGGGACCGCAGGGGATGCAACACCTATATCTCCTGGGGACGGGATGACTCTGTCCCCCAAGGATGGGACCCAAGGGGACACCACACCAAGGTCTCCTGGAGATGGAACCCCGGGTCACCTGGGGGATGGGACCCTGAGGACAATGCATCAAGGTCTCCTAGGGATGGGACAACTCAGTCCCCCAAGCATGGGACCCAAGGGGACATGATGCCGAGGTCTCTTAGGGATGGGACGCCTGAGTCTCCTGGGGATGGGACCCAAGTGGACACCACACCAAGGTCTCCTAGGGATGGGATCCCCAGGGACATGACACCCAGGTCACCCAGAGATGGGGTCCCCGACCTGTTCTCCTCGTGGATGTGGAGGGCCATCACGATGAGGGGCTCGTTGCACTCCACCATCAAGCCGTGCTGCTCGCTCAGGCAGGTGCTCTCCACGGCCAGGAACTTGTTGGGCATACGGCTCCAGGTGATGGGCGTCAGGTGCTGGATGACCAACTACGGCGGGCACTGCGGCTCCGGGTTCTTCCGTTCACTGCTGAACATGGCGGCTGAGATGGGCATGATGTTCTGTGGGGACACGGGGAGGGTGTGAGACAGGGGGAACCCTGGTGTCTGGGTTGCCTGCTGCCCCCCCAAGAGACCCCCAACACCCCCAGGGGTCCAGGTTCTCCTTGGTGCATCCAATGGACCCCAAAAACCTTCCATAGACCCCCACCACCCCCAGGGGTCCAGGTTCTCCTTGGTGCATCCAATGGACCCCAAAAACCTTCCATAGACCCCCACCACCCCCAGGGGTCCAGGTTCTCCTTAGTGCACCTGATGGACCCCAAGAATAATCTGTAGACCCCCACTACCCCCAGGGGCCCAGGTTCACCCAATGGACCTCAAGACCCCCACCACCTCTAGGGGTCCAGGTTCTCCTTGGTCCATCCTATGGACCCCCTCAACCCCCACCCACCCCCAGGGGTCCGGCTTCCCCTTGGTCCACTCTGCAGACCCCACCTTCTCCCCATAGACCCTATAACCACCCCCCGGGGTGACGCATGCATCCGAGGTGGCCCTGCTCACCTTGAGCTTGCCCAACTCAAACTGGATGACGGTCTGGATGGTGGGGAGGGTGAAGACGGCCGGGAAGAGCTTCGTGTTGGGTTCCACCTGCAGGGACGAAGCCGCCGAGACCAGGGATGGAGCTGCGGAGCCCTCGGAAATGGGGGGGGTCCCCCCCAAAGCCCTCATGGAGGTGGGGGGGGGACAACCATGGGGGTGCAAGGAGGTGGGACCGCCCCACCTGGAAGAAGGTGTTGATATCCTTGCCGTTGGCAGTGAAGGTCATGAGGCTGGTGGCCAGGTCCACCAGGCAGCCGATGACCAGGTTGGCGTGGCTGACCCACGCCTGCTGCGCGGTGCTGCCGAACTCCCCCCCTCCCTCCACCATGTAGCAGTTGCTGCACTTGATGCTGGGGGGGTGGAGGGATAAAGGGGGGGAGTTGGGGGGGGGCAACCGTCCCATCGCCCTCCCCAAGGGACCCCCAAATTCCACACCCCTTCCCCATCACCCCCCCCCAGGGACCCTCAAATCCCACAACTCTTTCCCAACACCCCCTCAAATCCCACAGCCCTTCCCCATCACCCCCCCCCGAGACCCCCAAACCCACACCCTTCCCCATTGCGCCCCCAAATCCTGCACCCCTTCCCCAGCAGCCCCTGGGTATCCCAGTTTGGGGACCCCAGTTTGGGTGCCCTTCCCCGCCCGTCTCCCCCCCCGCAGCACCTGTCGTGCACGTTGCCCTTGTCATCGCCCATGGTGACGGTGACAGTGCAGATGTGGGAGACCTCGAAGTTGGGGTCGTGCTGGTGGAAGTCGGGGGTCACCCACCCCACCCAGACGCTGGAGGGCTCCTGACCCGTGAAGATCCGCACCGAGTAGTAGTACTGGGGGGGGGGCAGAGAGGTCACGGGGGGGCGCGGGGGAGGAAGGGGGACAGGGATGGGGGACAAGGTTGCAGGGGTGGGGACAGGGATGAGGACAGGGATGCAGGGATGGGGACAGGAACACAAGGATGGAGACAGGGATGCAGGGAGGGGGGGACAGGACAGGGACCACAGGGATGGGGACCGCAGGGATGGGGACCGCAGGTATGGGGACAGGGGATGAGGGACAGGATAGGGACCACAGAGGTGGGGACAGGGACCATACGGATGGGGACAGGGATGAGGGACAGGGATGGGGACAGGGACCACAGGGGTGGGGACGGGGATGGGGACAGGAATGGGGATGGAGGGAGGAGGATAGGGGTGGGGGGACAGGATGGGAACCAGGATGGGGACCACAGGAGTGGGGACAGGGATTGGGGACAGGGATGCAGGGATGAGGACAGGGATGGGGACAGGATGGGAACAGGATAGGGACCACAGAGGTGGGGACAGGGACCACAGGGATGGAGACAGGATGGGGACCACAGGGATGCAGTGATGGGGGACAGGGATCCCGGAATGGGGAATGGGATTGGGATGGGGGACAGGGATGCAGGGACAGGGGACAGTGACCACAGGGATGGGGGACAGGTACCACAGGGATGGGGGACAGAGACAGGGATGCAGGCACAGGGGACAGGGATGAAGGGATAAGGGACAGGGATGGGGACAGGGATGCGGGAATGGGGACCACAGAGATGGGGACCACGGGGATGGGGACAGTGGGGCACGGACGGGCTGGGGGCGCCGGGATGGGTACCACGGGGTGCCGGGGTGGGGGTCAGGGTGCCAAAAGGAGGGAAGGGGGAGAGCGGGACAGGGTTTTCGCCCCCCCGCCCCCCCCCCCCCCCCCCCCCCCCCGTGGTGGTGTTCATGATGACTTCAGGGTGGTCGCACTTGTCGGGGACCACGTCCTCCTCCAGGCAGGGGACAGTGGGCACCGCCGGGGGGTGCGAAGGGCATCTTTCTGGCCTTGAACAGGAACCTGGCAGGGGGGGAATGGGGCAATTCAAGGGGGGCACCCAGCCTCACACACCCCCACCACCGCGTCCCCCGGGACCCCACCGTGGGGAAATCCCCCCTGCCGTGCACCCCCTACCCCTGCCGTGGACCCCCCCCCCCCCCCGCCATCCACCCCACGCACCCCCTGCGGGTCTTCCCCTTCTCGGCGGTGGTGTCCTTCTCGTTCTCGGCGCGGGGCTGGTCCCCAGGGGTCGGGGTGGCGGGACCCCCCCTTGGCGCCCTTCTCGCCCTCACCCTCTCCTTCGGGGTGCCGGACCCCCGCCGAGCGACGGAGGCGTTCGAATTTGGAGAGGGGCTCGAGGCCGGCGTCCTCGGGGAGCTCGGGGGGGGCTCTGGGGAAGGGGAGGGTGGCCCCGGGGGTGCAGCAGAACCAGGGGTGGAACTGGATGGGGAGGCTGAGGTGAAGGAAAAGGAGCTTGGGGGGGCGCAGCGGGGGGTGCCAGAGGCATGGTGGGCCAGGCGCAGGCAGGGCGGCGAATCCACCATCCCATCCATCCGTGTCACCTGCGGGGACACGACCCCCACACCACCCCCCCCGGGGAGGCATCAGGGACCCTCAGGGGTCAGAGACCCCGCGGGGATGAGCATCGCCCCGTCATGGGGACCCTCAGGGACGGGCATCACCCCATTGCAGGGACCCACAGGGATTGGGGACCTCCTGGGGATGGGCATCACCCCACCATGGGGACCCACAGGGATTGGGGACCCCTCAGGGATGGGCTTCACCCCATTATGGGGACTCTCAGGGATGGGCATCGCCCCATCATGGGGACCCACAGGGAGTGGGGACCCCCTGGGGATGGACATCACCCCATTAAAGGGACCCACAGGGACTGGGGACTCCTCAGGTATGGGCATCACCCCATCATGGGGACCCTCAGGGATTGGGGACGCCCTGGGATGGGAATCACCCCATCTTGAGGACCCACAGGGATTGGGGACCCCTTGGGAATGAGCATCACCCATTTTAGGAACCCTCGGGGGACCTGGGACCCCCTGGCACCACCTATCACTCAGCCTTGGGGACCCTCAGGGACCCTCGGGGGCTAGGGACCCCCCCGACACCACGCGTTGCCCATCCCAGGGACCCTCAGGGACCTTTGGGGACCCTCAGGGACCTGGGGCCCCCAGGACAGTACATCACCCAGCCCAGGAGACCCTCGGGGACTCTCAGGGACCCGTAACACCGCGTGTCACCCATCCCAGGGACCCCCTGACACCATGGACTGCCCATCCCAGGGACCCTCAAGGACCCTTGGGGACCTGGGACCCCCACCGCCGTGCATCACCCAGCCCTGGGGACCCCCAGGGACCAGGGACACCCCACCACCGTGCCTCACCCATCCCAGGAACCCCACACCCGGAGTCTCCCCCACCTCCGTTGCCGCACCGTGGGACTGAGCCCACCCCATGCAAAGACCCCCCCCATATCCCCACGCCATGGCCTCCAGCTGGGGGTGGTCGGGGGGCACTGGGATGAACTGGGGGAGGCTCACAGATGCTGAAGAACCGCAGACTGCCCACCTCCTGTCCCAGGTTCAGCCACCCCTCCTGCTCCGGCCCCAGGCTGCACACCGGCACGAAGCCTATGGTGGGACCCAGGGGGGGCGGTCAGCGCCCACCTCCCCACCACCCCAACGTCCCTACGGGACCCCCCACCCCACCCCACTTCACCCTCACCCACGTCAAAGTCCTTGAAGGCCAACTCGGAGCCGGTGTCGCTGATGAGGACCTCTCCGTTGAGGGTGAAGGGGATGTGGCTCTCAGTGAGGTTGATCATGCAGCCCACCATGTCCCCCGCCTGCCACGTCCGCCCGAAGGGCTCGCTGCCCACGTGCCACCGCTGCGCCTGTGGGGGGACTCGCGGCCGGCGGGGTCAGGGGAGGGGGGCTGCAGGGAGGGGGGCACATGGGGACCTGAGGGAACCAGGGGCAGCAGGGTCATGGGGGACCTGGGGACCTGGCATGATGGTGGCATCTGGGGTCAAAGGGGGACCTGGGGTGAGGGGGGGCATCTGGGGACCTGTGGGGACCAGGGGCAGCAGGGTTATGGGGGACCTGGGGGGACCTGGGGCAGTGGTGGCATTTGGGGCACCTGGGGGGACCTGGGGTGTTGGGGCACTTGGGGGACCCGGAGCACTGGTGGCATTTGGGGACCAGGGCCAAACTGGGGCAGTATTTGGGGACAAAGGGGGGTCTTGGGGCAGCAGGGTCATGGGGGATCTGAGGGGACCTGGGGCACTGGTGGCATTTGGGGACATGGGGGGACCTGGAGCAGTGGTGGCATTTGAGGCACCTGGGGGGACCAGAGGATACCTGGGGTGTGGGGGCACTTAGGGGACCTGGAGCACTGGTGGCATTTGGGGACAAAGGAGGACCTGGAGCGCTGGTGGCAGTTGGGGACCAGGGGGGACCTGGGGTGATGGGGGCACATGTGGTCCAGGGGGGACCTGGTGCATCAGGGTCATGGGGGACCCTGGGGACCTGGAGCGATGGTGGCATTTGGGGACCAGGTGGACTTGGGGCAGTGGTGGCGTTTGGGGCCCAGGGGAGAATATAGGGGTCCTGGGGGTCAATGGGGCTCCTGGAGGGTTGTGGGGGTCCCGGGGGTCTGTGGGAGTCCCAGGGGGCCTGGGGGGGGTGTCCTGGGGGGTCTATGGGGTTCTATGGGGGTCCTGGGGGTCCCGAGGGTGTGCGTAGGTCTGTGGGGGGTCTCCAAGGGTGTGGAGGGGTCTACGGGGGTGCGTGGGGGTCCCGGGGGGGTGTGGGTTGCTGGGGGGGTGCGTGGCTCACGCGGTGGCCATTGAGGATGTAGGCGAGGTGGTCGGCGCCCAGCTCGGTGTGGGGGGGGTCTCTGGGGGTCTCTGGGGGTCCCGGGGGTGTGGGGGGGGTCTATGGGGGTGCGTGGGGGTCCCGGGGGTGTGTGGCGTGCCAGCGGGGCTGCGTGGCTCACGCAGTGGCCGTTGGAGACGTAGGCGAGGTGGTCGGCGCTCAGCTCGGGGTGGGGGTGCAGGTGGGGGTGCGCCCCCCCCCCCCATGCGCATCTCCCCGGGGGTGACGGCCCCGAACGCGCAGTGCCACTTCGCCCCCCCCGCAACGCGGAGCTCCGCTCCGCCTGAAAGATGTGCGCCCGCTGCCCCCGGCCCCGCGGCCCCCCCCTGGGCGGCTGCGGGGGGAATGGGGGGGTCGGCACCCCAGAGGGCACCCGGCACCCCCAAAGGGCACCCTGCGCCCTCCCAATAGCACCCAGTGCCACCCAATGGCACCCGGCACCCCCAAAGGGCACCCAGCACCCCAAAGGGCACCCTGCACCCCCCCAATAGCACCCAGTGCCACCCAATGGCACCCTGCACCCCCAAAGGGCACCCTGCACCCCCAAAATGACGCCCTGCCCCTGGCAGAGGCTCTCCTGGTTCGTCCTCTTGGTGCGCTCGTCCTGCAGGCGGCACGGCACCCGCCGCGGGGTCTGCTTGGGCTTGATGTCCTGCACACGGGGACAACAACGCCGTGGGCGTGGGGACACCACCGTGGTCACGGGGACACCACCGTGGCCACGGGGACATCACCAGGGATGTGGGGACACCACTGTGGGCATGGGGACACCACCACTGTGGGCATGAGGACATCACCGTGGGCACGGGGGTGCCACCATGGGCACGCAGACATCAGGGACATGGAGACACCACCGTGGGGACGGGGACATCACCAGGGACATGGGGACACCACCAGGGATGTGGGAACACCACTGTGGGCATGGGGACACCACCACCAGGGGCATGAGGTGTGTGGGGACACCACCACGGGTGTGAGGACACCACTGTGGGCATGGGGACACCACCACCAGGGGCATGAGGTGTGTGGGGACACCACCACCATGGGCGTGAGGACACCACTGTGGGCATGGGGACACCACCACCAGGGGCAGATGGGGACAAGGTGGCACCCCCAGCCTGGACCACACGGACAAAGGGGTTGAAAGCACCCACAGCCACAGGCAGAGGGACACGGGGGGGGGACATGGGGACATCGGGGGGGGACCCGGGAACGTCGTGGGGCGCAGAAGAACCTCAACCACAAGCACGGGGAGATGCGACC
This sequence comes from Pluvialis apricaria, assembly GCA_017639485.1. NCBI lineage: Eukaryota > Metazoa > Chordata > Aves > Charadriiformes > Charadriidae > Pluvialis > Pluvialis apricaria. The sequence continues at coordinate 9,286,420 of CM030024.1, forward strand.
ACAGGGGCAGGCGGGCGCTGGGCAATGGGGTCGGGAATGGGGTGGGGTGCCGGGGGGGTGGCGGGGGGTGGCGGAGTGTGTCCCCCCCCGGTGTCCCCCCACCTGGAGGGCGCTGTAGGTCCATCCCTGCTGGACGCGGTCGCGCGCCCACACATCGTGGCCGTTCTCGGCCAAGCGGTCCACCGAGGTGAGCTGTGCCGGCGTCAGCTTCACGTGCGCCAGGTCCAGTGGCGCCGGCTCGTACCCGTTGGCCGTGGAGTACCTGGGGGGGCCCCGGCAGACCCCCCCATGCTGGGACACCCCCCCAAACTGGGACCACACCCCCAGACTGGGACCACACACTGGGAACCCCCTCCAGAGACCCCAAACTGAGACCCCCAATAGAGACTCCCCAGTTGGGGTTCCCCCAACCCCTCAGCCCCCCGACAAAGACCCCCCAATTCCCCCCCCCCCAACCACCCCCAGTACCACCCCCCTGCACCAAACTGGGCCGCCCCCCGCCCCCCCCCCGACCCACCTTTTGGGCAGTTTGATGTTTCTGAGGTTCTCCTCCACTTTCTCATCCACCATCCCCATGTGGCAGCCGAGTGCCAGCAGCGTCCTGGGGGGGCACGGGGGGGACCCCAAAACCCAGCCCAGCCCGGGGGGGGGGGGGGGAACAGTATGGGGGGGACCCCCAAAACCCAGGCCGGACCAGTCTGGGGGGGGCACAGAGTGATGGGGGACCCCCAAAACCCAGACCCAAGCCCAATCGGGGGGGGGGGCGGCACGGGGGGGGGTCCCAGGAGGATTGGGGGGGTCCCAGTGCACCCCAGGGGGGGTTGGGGGGTCCTGAGGGGTTTTGGGGGGGTCTGGGGGATGCAGGGGGGTTAGGGGGATCTGGGGGGTGCCAGGGGAGTTTGGGGGGTCCCGGGGGGGGGGGGGGGGGGGGGTCCGGGGGGATTTGTGGGTGCCGGGGGGGTTTGGGGAGGTTTGGGGGGTGCGGGGGGGGTCCCGTAGGGGGTGCGGAGGGGTTTGTGGGTGCTGGGGGGGGTTGGGGAGGTTTGGGGGGTGCGGGGGGGTTTGGAGGTGCCGGGGGGGTTTGGGGGGGCCCCGGGGAAATCTGGGGGGGGTCCGGGGGGGGGGTTGGGGGGCGCGGAGGGGTTTTCCAGGGGTCCGGGGGGATGCGGGGGGGGGGGTCGGGGTTCCGGGGGGTCCCGGGGGGTTCGAGGGGTGCGGGGGGTTTTTGGGGGGTCTGGGAGGGTCCCGGGGGGTTTGGAGGATCCTGGGGGGGTCCGGGGGGACGCGGGGGGTTTTGGGGGCACGCACAGGCCCGTAGGCCCAGCCCTGCTCGATGCGGGTGAGCGCCCACAGCCCCTGGATGTTCTCCACCAGCTTCTCCCGCACCCTCTCAAGGTGGGGGGGGCAGCACGATCTGGGGGGGGCACGTGGGTAGGGCTGGGGGCGGAACCCCAAACCCGACCCCCCAAATCCTGCCCGTGCACCCCCAGCCCCTCTCAGAGCACCGACCCCCCCCCCAAACCTCCATCCGACCCCCCAGCACCCCCAAACCCCCACAGCACCCCCAAACCCCACCTGACCCCCCCCCAAATCTCCATCCGACCCCCCCAGCACCCCCAAACCCCCACCCGAGCCCCCCACAACACCCCTCCAAGTCCCCCCAAATTCCCCCCCCGGCACCCCGAGACCCCCCAAAGCCCCACCCAACCCCCCCCAACCAACCCCAAGCCCCCCCAAACAGCCCCAACCACCCCCCCCACCCCCCGAACCGCCCCCAAAGCACCCCCAAATCCCCCCCAACCACCCCCCAAACCGCTGGAAACCCCCCCAACTCCCCCCCAACTCCTCCCAAACACCCCCCAGCACCCCCCAGCACCTCCCCCCGGACCCACGGCAGCGCCCCTGACCCACGGCATCGCATCCCCCCTGGACCCACAGCATCACAGCCCCCCCCAGCATCCCCCCCGGACCCACGGCATCCCCCCCCCAGCCCCCCAACATCCCCCAGCAAGCGGAGAACCGCATCCCCCCCAGCCCCACAGCATGCCCACAGCCCCCCAGCCCCCCCCCCCAGCCCCCCAACATCCTCCCCAGACCCCCAGCAACCCCCCACAGCCCCCCAACATCCCCCCAGCAACCCCCCCAGCCCCACAGCAAACCCTCCCCAGCCCCCCAACATCCCCCAGCAAGCAGGGAACCACCTCCCCTGCAGCCCCCCAACATCCCCACCAGCTCCACAGCCCCCCAGCATCCCCACAGCCCCCCCCCCGCCCCCCAACATCCCCCACAGCCCCCCAACATCCTCCCACAGCCCCCCAGCATCCCCACAGCCCCCCCCCGCCCCCAACATCCCCCACAGCCCCCCAGCATCCTCCCACAGCCCCCCAACATCCCCCCAGCAACCGCCCCAGCCCCACAGCATCCCCCAGCAAGCGGGGAATCACCTCCCCTGAAGCCCCCCAACATCCCCCCCCAGCTCCACAGCCCCCCCGCATCCCCACAGCCCCCCCCCCGCCCCCAACATCCCCCACAGCCCCCCAGCATCCTCCCACAGCCCCCCAACATCCCCCCAGCAACCGCCCCAGCCCCACAGCATCCCCCAGCAAGCGGGGAATCACCTCCCCTGCAGCCCCCCCAACATCCCCCCCAGCTCCACAGCCCCCCAGCATCCCCACAGCCCCCCCCCCCCCGCCCCCAACATCCCCCACAGCCCCCCAGCATCCTCCCACAGCCCCCCAACATCCCCCCAGCAACCGCCCCAGCCCCACAGCATCCCCCCAACAAGCGGGGAATCACCTCCCCTGAAGCCCCCCAACATCCCCCCCCAGCTCCACAGCCCCCCAACATCCCCCACAGCCCCCCAGCATCCTCCCACAGCCCCCCAACATCCCCCCCAGCAACCGCCCCAGCCCCACAGCATCCCCCCAGCAAGCGGGGAACCGCCTCCCCCGCAGCCCCCCATCACCCCCCAGAGATGATGGGGGGGACACACACATCCCCGCGCCACGGCAAGGGACACGCTGGGGACATGCTGGGGACAGGGGACATGGCAAGGGGCACGCTGGGAGCATGGCAGGTGACAGGGGACATAGCAAGGGACACACCAGGGGACTGTGACACACTGGGGGACACGCTGGGTGACAGAGGACATGGCAAGGGACATGCTGGGGACAGGGGACATGCTGGGGACAGGGGACATGCTGGGGACACGCTGGGGACAGGGAACACAGCAAGGGACACGCTGGGGCACCACAACATGCTGGGGGACATGCCAGGGGCACACTGGGGGACACGTGGGGGACACACAGGGAACAGGGGACACACCATGGGGGGGGGGGGGGTGTGCACGAGGAGATCCACACACAAGGAGAACCACACAGAAGGAGATCCACGCACGAGAAGGACTACGCAAGGGGGTCCACACACAAGGAGATCCACGTACAATGAGATCCATGCACGAGCACCCAGAGACTCCCAGGAGCACCCCCAGACCCCCTCAGGAGCACCTCCAGACCCCCAGGGGCACCCCACAGATCCCAGGAGAACCCCAAGAGCACCTCAAGACCCTCAGGAGAACCCCAAGAGCCGCTAGAGACCCCTAGGAACACCCCCAGACCCCCAGGAGCACCTCAAGCCCCTGAGAAGGACCCCAAGGATCCCAGGAGAACACCAAGAACAGCCAGGAGAACCCTAGGAGCACCCAGACACCATCAAGAGCATCCCCAGACCCCCAGGAGCACCTCAAGGATCCCAGGAGAACCCCAAGGACCCTCAAGACCCCCAGGAGCACCCCAAGGACCTCCAAGAACCCCTCCAACACCCCCAGGAACATCTCAAGGTCCTCCAGAAGCACCCCAAGGTCCTCCAAGACCCCCAGGAGCACCTTTTGTCACCCAGAAGCACCCCTAGGACTTCCAAGGACCCCTCTAAGACCCCCAGGAGCACCCCAAGGACCTCCAAGGACCCCTCCCAGACCCCCATATGCACCCCAAGTACCCCTCCAAGAACCTCAGGAACATCTCAAGTCCCCCAGGAGCACCCCAAGGTCCTCCAAGACCCCCAGGAGCACCTTTTGTCCCCCAGAAGCACCCCAAGGACTTCCGAGGACCCCTCCAAGACCCCCAGGAGCACCCCAAGGAGACCCAAGGACACCTCCAAGACCCACAGGAGCACCCCAAGGACACCTGCAAGACCCCCAGGAGCACCTTAAGGTCTTCCAGGAGCAACTCAATGACCCCCAAGTCCCCTCCAAGACCCCCAGGAGCACCCAAAGGACACCTCCCAGACCCCCAGATGCACCCCAAGGACACCCAAGGACACCTCCAAGACCCCCAGGAACATCTCAAGTCCCCCAGATGCACCCCAAGGATGTCCAAGGACACCCCCAAGACCCCCAGAAACATCTTAAGGTCTTCCAGGAGCCCCCCCAAGGTTCTCCAGGACACAGCAGTTAAAGCACAGGGACGGGCAGCCCGCCAGAGAGAGAACGATAAAGGCAGAAAGGGACTGTGGGACACATCTATTTATAGTCCAAAATTCCTTTACGTAACAGACAAGAATTTTTTTTAGAGTAGGGTTTTTTATATGGAACTCCTTCGAGATACATAAATGAATAGCCATTTATCTACATACATTAAAACGAGAGACTTTTCTGTAGTTCAATGCCTCACGCCCGTATTTACAGGTTTTTATGTTTTTTTAATGTCCCCCGTGAAATTTTCAGACATCAGGGGGCTGCGACCCCCACGTGACCCCCCCCCATCCCCCACTCACCCTCTCCTCTGCCACATCATCACCCCCCCACACCCCGGGGATGCCCCAAATGACATCGTCACCCACACAAAGACCCTTTTTTATTCTCCCTCCCCCAAAAAAAGGCACAAATCCACCGCGCCCAGGGCTGCCCCTTCCCCTGGCGGCGCTCAGCCCCCGGCAGCCAAACCCGGGCGGAGGTGGGGCGTCTATTGAGCGTCGCCGGACGCGCAGTACAGCGGGGCACCTCAAAAACAAAGAGCCCCAATTCTATTTCAGCAGATTAACAAATAGCACAGAAGGAAGCAGAGGAATTCCCTCAGACCGAGGGAATGGCACAGCAGCTGTGCCGCAGGAGGACTCCAGGGAAACAGCTCCGCGCGAAATACAGCGCGGCCTTTCCGAGCCACAGCGACTGGAACTGCCCACCGCCCCCCCATCCTCCCGAACGCCTCCCCCTGCCCTCCATCATCTGAGGGGAAAAAAAAAAAGTAGCTTATGAAGTCCACAACAAGAATAAGTTTTAATATAATGCATTAGTTTCTTCTCATTTGATTCTAGTGAGGACAATACAATTCCAGGAATGTGTTTGGTCCGAAAGCTCCGATGTCACTGAAATCCTAATCTTTAGAAAACACTGGAAGATGAACTTTGACTGTATAGACTTTAAATAAAAAATAGCATTTTTACTAATGTATTCTTCCCAAGTGCCTACTTCTTCCTAGTACGTTTCCCATCCTAATACTGCATGTTTTTGCAGCTGGCAATTGACACTGCTAATGAGTCTTTATGTTCAATGTTATTTAATATATTCCCATCAGAAAGCTATTTTTACTATTCAATTTCAGGAAGGTCTTCCCAAGGTCTTCCAGGAGCCCCCCAAGGGTCTCCAGGAGTCCCCCAAAGGCACCCCCGAGGTGTGTCCCCCCCCACCTGGTGATGTAGTTGACCAACCCGGCCTGGAGCAGCACAGGTCCCGGTGGGGCAGAAGTTTCTCCGTGATGAGGTTCTCGGTGATGAGGTTCTGGTTGGAGTGGACGGCCACCGTGTTGCAGATGCAGAGGGAGCACAGCACGTCCAGCACCCGGGGGTGAGAAAGGGGGGAATGGACACACGGACATGCGTGAACACGCGTGTGCAACCTCCCCACACCCCGGGGCGGGGACCTCTCCTCACCTTGTGGTTGTGGCCGTGTTCGTCCAGGAGGGAGATGATGGATTTGATGTGGTTCTCCTGGATGATGTTGAGGACCTCAGGGCTCTCGATGAGGACACAGTACAGCACCTCCAGGATGCCCGCAGGAGGGAGCCCAGCCCCATAGGAGGGTCCTCAGCCCTATAGAAAGGTCCTCAGCCCCATAGGAAAGTCCCCAGCACCCATGGAAGGGTCTCCAGCCCCATAGAAAGGTTCCCAGCCCCCATGCAAGGGTCTCCAGCCCCATAAGAAGGTCCTCAGTCCCCATGCAAGGGTCTCCAGCCCCATAGGAGGGTCCTCAGCCCCACGGAAGGGTCTCCAGCCCCGTAGGAGGGTTCCCAGCCCCCATGGAAGGTTCTCCAGCACCCATAGGAGGGTCCCCAGCCCCCACTGAAGGTTCTCCAGCCCCATATGAGGGTCCCCAGCCCCCATGCGAGGTTTTCCAGCCCCATAGTAAGGTGTCCAGCCCCACACAAGACCCCTCCAGCCCCACACGAGGCCCCCGCTGACCCAAGGAGGCCTCCAGCTGGTCCTCCAGCTTGCTGATCATCCAGTCCAGGTTGGTGGAGAAGAGGGTGCAGTTGGCGCAGTTCCCCTGGATCAGCGAGGCTGGGGGGCGCGGGGAGGGGGCATCAGGGACCCCATGGTCCCCATCCTGCCCCACAGCCCCCCATCCTGCCCCATAGCACCCCACATCACCCCACAGCCCCCCCATATCACCCCACAGCCCCTTGGCAGCCTCCCATGTGCCCACCCAGCCGCTCGCAGGGTGGGTTGAAATCCCACCCCACGCCCCCCAATCCCACCCCACGGCCCCCCAGCCTGCCTCACAGCCCCCCCATCACCCCCCAGCCCCCCAGCCTACCCCATAGCACCCTAAAGCCCCCAGCCTGCCCTATAGCCCCCCATATCAACGCACAGCCCCCCCCATCCTGCCCCACAGCCCCCTGGCAGCCTCCCATGTGCCCACCCAGCTGCTCGTGGAGTAGGTTGAAATCCCACCCCACGGCCCCCCATCCCATCCTATGGCCCCCATCCCACCCCATGGCCCCCCTGCCTGCCCCACAGCCCCCTCTATTGCCCCACAGCCCCCCATCCTGCCCCATACACCCCATATTGTCCCACAGGTCCCCATTCTGCACCACAGCCCCTCGGCAGCCCTCTATGTGCCCACCCAGCTGCTGGCAGAATGGTTCGAAAGACCACCCCATGGCCCCCCATCCCACCCCACGGCCTCTCTGCCTGCCCCACAGCCCCCTCTATTGCTCCACAGCCCCCCATTCTGCCCCATAGCACCCCATATCGCCCCACAGGCCCCCATTCTGCCCCATAGCACCCCATATCGCCCCACAGGCCCCCATCCTGCCCCATAGCACCCCATATCGCCCCACAGGCCCCCATTCTGCCCCACAGCCCCTTGGCAGCTTCCCATGTGCCCACCCAGCTGCTCGCAGAATGGGTTGAAATCCCACCCCATGACCCCACAGCCTTCCCCACAGCCCCCCATATGGCCTCCCAGCCCCCCCGGCAGCCCCCCCAAGCACCCACCCAGCAGCTCGTAGAGCAGATTGACGATCTTCTTCCAGGAGACGGCTGCCTCCTCCCCCGCAAACTCGGCGAAGTGGGCGGCCATGCTGTTCACGGTGGTGGTCAATACGTTCAGGTGGTCAATAGAGTTCAGCATCAGCGTGATCCCGCGGGTGAGCGCTTGCGGCAGGGGGAAGGGAGCGGGCGGGCAAGGGTAGGCCCGCGGCACGGTGATGGCAGGTCAGGGGCGCAGCGCCGCATACATGCGGCTACAACATGGCGGCTGTGGTGAGGGTCCTTCACCTGCACCACTGGAGACGGAAACCTGTGAGCAACCAGCTGGAGCTGCTGCTCAACCACACCTACTCTGGGGTCTGCTTTCCTCTAAGGCGAAGCTGAATGATTTCCCCCCCCCCTGGGCTGCGGCTCTCGGCCCTGCTTTTATTCGTCTCGGCTGAGCGGAAGGCATGGAGCCAGCGCTGCGAGTACTGAAATTAGCAGGACTCAGGAGGCCGTAGAAGCAGCAGTGCAGGGAAACTCTTTTGGGGAATGAGGGTGGGGGAGACTTCTGGGTTCTACAGCTGGAAGTGGCATTGACTTTCTGGTCTTTAATGAGTCTGTGCCTAAGCTTGGCCTGCGTGGATTTAATAACATGGGTAAATCGCTGTGTGATCCAAGAACAGAAGGGATGTAAGCTCAGTTTGGGTTTAAAACTGAATCATGGTGAGATCCTCCTTTTTTTGTCTTTAAATAACAATTTTTAAAAAAACAAACAAACAAACCAGAATTATTCATTTTCCTTGCCTGGAAACACTGCAGTCTTAATTGATCTTCTCTCCCAGGGAAGCTGGTGGACAGATTCTATGATGACAATGGGGCACCGACAGAAGCCTTAAGGCAGGCTGAGGCCGCGATGGAGGAAGCTCTGAAGTTCAAAAGCAGAAAGCGAGCAGAGGACGCAGCAGTTTCCACCCTGCAACTCCGAATGGAGCTCTGCTAAGGGCAGCCGATTCTGGTGCTCCAGACAGAGGTAAACTCTGCCTTCCTGCCATCATGCTTGGACCCCTTGGAGCAGAGCGTTTCTGCCCTTTTTTTGGACGCCCCGAGCTTTGCCATTGCCTCTCCTAGCAGGAGTGGCGTAGGAAGGTGTCCTGACTGCTGCAGCCACCGCATTCAGTAGTCTGTAGGTGAGGTCTGCTGACTTTTCCGCAGAAGGGCATGGCTTGATCCTAATGTGCTGAGTGCTGGCATGGCTGGAATACGCCAGGCACGGTCCCTTCCCCTGTCTACATTCCTCAAGCTGTGCTTTCTGACAGAGGCAGAACCATCTGGCAAGGAGCAGTGGCAAGGAGCTCTTTGCTGCGCCAGGTTGAGCCGCTGCTGCTGGGTGAATGGGAATCCCTAGATTTTCTCTGGCAGTCCAGCGACTGCTGATAGCCTCCACCCAGGCTGGACTTGCACAGAGGTGTAGGTTGGGCTAGTGGCAACGTTCTTCAGCGTGAGGTAGCGGAGGGGAGCTCTGCTTGCTGACCTGGTGAGCGGGTAAAAGGAAAATAAAGTTTCATCCTAATCATTAATACTTTCGGGAATTTTATTTCTGAGGCTAAAACTCTTCTGTCACACTGGAATCAAAATCAGGTTTCAGAATTTGCCACATGTGCACGTGGTCCTCCTGTTCTCAGGACAACAGGACAGAAATCCCACTAGGACTGTCTGCTGCATTCGAACAGGTTTTCTCACCTATTTGGAATGCAAGGATTAGCTCATGTTTTCCAGACAGTTTCGCATCCTGTCTCACAGGCTACTGTCACAACCGTTTTCACTTAAAACCACGTAAAAATGAGGTTGAGCTTTGAATAGTCACCTCCTACTTGGCCTATTTAATTGTACTCCTCTCTCTGTTTAGGGACTATTTTGTTTGAAGATTAAATAATTTCACAGACCACACTGCAAAATGCTTACATTTCGGTACATCAGTAGCACTGCGTACCTTAGCGGATCTGCTTCTATGTGTGAATGAGCTTGGGTGCAGCCTTGGTCCTGGGTGTTGTGTGGCAATCACTTGTGTAAGAGTTTACAGGCTTAAAAGGTGCAGTAGTTAGGGAAACAGGCAGGATTTGGCCCATAAAGGGACAGCAAGAAGTAGTTGCGGAAGTACTTGAGACTTTTTTTTTTTTCTTTTGCCCTAGTTCTCAAAATCACTGTGTTCAGTCATGGCACAGAAGAAGGCGTGGGGTTATCTGTGAGCAATTAGCTACCCCAGAAAAGGCATTTTGCAGTTAGACACGCTGTGCTACATAAGGCTGTGATTCTTTTTCCAGCAATAGAAACGTGGGAGGCAGACATTGGTTGCTCCCAGAAGGGTGAGAGCATGTAGTGAAACAGAGAGCACTGGTGAAACCGGGTTGGGGCCACAGGTTTCTGAGGCACAGCCAATAAAAAGTATCAGAAAGCTGTGGGATGTTGGCTATTGGGAGCAAAGTCTGCCTCAGTGAGTGTATTGTTACTTCTAACTCTCCCAGATTGTCTTGGTTTTTTTTTCTCTAATGATTCTCTATTCGCTGGAAGCATTTTCACAGGTTTGAACTGTAATTTATTTTAATTTTCTCTTCTTAGCGGGGGAGTGAACAGAGACTGGACTGGAGTCCTTCGGAAGCTGTACCTGCCTGGTTCGAGGGGGAGTCACTGTGTGTGCGTGAGGACTACTGGTCCGCCGTGGGGCCAGCCAGACTCCACCGAGCACAGGGACAGAGGTGACCTGGATAACCCTCACCTGGAGGAATAGGACGGCTGCCATCCACCGGCCGAGCAGTGTGTCCTGACAGTGTGATTCCGAGGGGGACGCAGAGTCCTACAGTGAAACGTTGCACTTTGGTTGGGCAGCTCCAGCTTTATTCCCTTCCGGCTGTGTGAAGGGAGCAATAACAATTTCATGTTATTTGGGACTCTCTTTTAACACGCGGAGATGGAGATGAGAGAAGGAGTAAACACTTTAGCCCAGCTGGTGGCTGAAAAAACAGCAGTGGGATGCTTGCTTTCTTAGTGCTTTATTCCCGTGGTATGTTTACATCTGGCAACAAACTGTAAGATGCACAGCATGAATTACATTTAAAAACTGCTTTCTTGTGCAGTCAAGAAATTGATGCTTGCATGCACAGTGGTGGGTGCAACGCGTTGTGTTTTAAGGCAGCGAGGTAGCGAGCACAAGAACTGCTGCAGCATCACTGCCCTCAGTTTATGCACAGTCCTCCAAGCGCTTGAACTCTACCGGCTGCATCGTAGTGCTAATGCCCCTTCCCAGGCACCTGATTTATCCAAAGGATTTAAAGGTAGCAGGGAGAAGCCCGAATTTCTCCTGCAATTAAGGTACACAGTATCTAGGAACTTGTGCAGTTTAGTTATACAGAAGCTTTATCAAATTTTGAAGTACAGAAGGCGAAGGTCATAGTTGTATTTCCTCATTTAGTGTTTGTATTAGATACTGTGCAAAGAAGATACTGGCAGCCACCTATGAGGATTGTTGTTTTATGGTAACCTAATGATCCCGGTCCTCTGATTCACTACTTTCAAACTACTCGGGTCAGGAATTGGTAGTTTTAAACAGGCAATAACAAAAGCTGTGTGGCAACACGACCATCCTGCTGTGATCTGCCTCCTATTTCCATTCTGGTATACGAGCTCCCATCTGGTGCGTGTCCATCAGTCTGTAAGCTGAGGCTGGATGTATCCTCACAGGGCCCAGCTGCCCCAAAGCCTGTACGCGCTTTCTCACAGCTGGCAAAAGGCAGTAATACGGGGGACTCGCAGAAAAGCAGGAGAAGTTACTACCAGTTCTATGAGGAGAGGCTGAGAGAGTTGGGGCTGTTCAGCCTGGAGAAGAGAAGGCTCTGGGGAGATCTTATTGCGGCCTTCCAGTACCTAAAGGGGCTACAGGAGAGCTGGGGAAGGACTTTTTACACGGGCATGTAGTGATAGGACGAGGGGGAATGGCTTTAAGCTGGAAGAGGGCAGGTTTAGATTAAACATTAGGAAGAAGTTTTTCACTTTAAGGGCGGTGAGCCCCTGGCGCAGGTTGCCCAGAGAAGCTGCAGAGGCCCCATCCCTGGAGGTGTTCAAGGCCAGGCTGGACGTGGCCTTGGGCAACCTGGGCTGGTGGGGGGTGTCCCTGCCCATGGCAGGGGGGTTGGAACTCGATGGTCTTCAAGGTCCCTTCCAACCTAAACCGTTCTATGATTCTATGCAGGGCTGAAAAGGACAAGGGAATACCTGCATAGGGCCTAGGTGCTGTAAATCCCAGGCTGCAGGGAAGCAGTTGGTGGTTTTTTGTGAAGTCTACTGTTAGAATGAGTTTCTGGTGTAGCTGCGGCCTCGAGAGACACATGCAGGTGACACAGAGTCCAGCAGTGGCACAGATCCACCTTGAGCTGTGTGTTCAGTTCTTTTCCTTAAGGCAGCTGCCACCTGTTTATAAACAGCCAGGAGGCATTTATAAACTCATCAGTTCTGAGCTACTACCACCTCTAAAGAAAGTCCCACAAATCTAAGTAGTTAGTTAATAACTAGTGAGATTACAGGAGGCCTAGCAGCATTGCCTCAAAGCAAGAGTAATCGCTTCATCACAGTGACAACAGGACATATTACAGCACTTTCCGCCTATGATGTGCAGGTGGAGCTACAGCTGCCATGGATGGGAGCCCTACAGCAATTTAAACACGTACACGCTTATTGCAACAAACGCCTGGGGGGTTGCATTTGTTTGGTTTTCTTAACCTAGTCCTGTTTTGTTTCTTTTCCACCATAATCTTGAAGCAAAGTCCTCCAAGGTGCTCCCAGGCAGCTGTCCCAGCTCTTGTCGGTCACCGGTGAAGCTTCTTGTGTGGCTGAGAGGCAGCAGAGCCATCGCACAGTGTTTGGGCCCGAAGTCACACTTTTAGAACTGAAACTCAGCCAGGGGCTCGTGCCATCTTTGGGATGGTGGTGGGCTACTCGCATCACAGAACAATCTGAAAGCTGAAGCTGCACAAAGGCTGCAGGCCAGAGCTGCAAAGCAGTGCTGCGTTGTCTCCGCGACAAGAGGGAACGGGCACAAACTGGAGCATAGGAAGTTCCATCCTAACATGAGGAGGAATTTCTTCCCTGTGCGGGTGGCAGAGCAGTGGCACAGCTGCCCAGAGAGGTGGGGGAGTCTCCCACTCTGGAGCCATCCCAAACCCGCCTGGACGCCGTCCTGTGCCACTGCTGGAGGTGTCCCTGCTCTGGCAGGGGGTGGGACTGGGGGAGCTCCAGAGGGCCCTCCCAACCCTCACCACTCTGGGATGCTGTGACTCGGTGGGCATTGTACGTGCCAGCAGGTCATTTGCTTTTGGACACATCTTCTTTAACAAGAACTTGCATTTAGAGGCCAAACCGTCCCCAGAAATGGTTGGCAAGTGTCTTTAAAATAGCTTGAAAAGTTGCAGCAAATTCCAGATTATTAAATAGGGTAAAAAGGAGTTTGTAAGAGCAAGTCAATGGCACAAGTCCTACTGAAGGTGTATCAGCTATGTAACTTCTAAGCAGGTTTCCCTTTGCACTGCAGATGATGCTGAAATGCTGATGGGATGGTTTTGATCATAAGAGCTATGCAGAAATCAAGCAACCTGCAGGAAGGGGAGAGGGGATGGTGTTGCTTTACATTGAAGTTGGTTGAAGACAGCCTATTCCTCAGTTTAGTGTTTGGAAAGATGGGGGGGCGGGGAGTGGGGCAGTTTCTCTCGCACTTGAAATAAGTCATCTATTAAAGCAAAAAAGGAGACTCCCTCACTGCCCTGAAGTGCTCCAAGACTATCTTGTTTCTATTGCAGGTCCAAAGCTCAGCTGGATTCTCCCATGGTAGAAAAGGGTGGGAAGAAAATAGTGAGTTATAGAAGGGCCAAAGCAACATAGACAGTGCTCTAATAAAGCTCACCATTCACCTGCAGTTTAGTAAGTTTTATTAATAAAAGACTAATGCATCACAATCTCACCAAGATGTTTTGGTTGGTTTTGCTCTTGCACTGAAGCTTTCCTTTTCCTGAAGCAAAGCTGCAGCAGTTCCAGGCTCCTCCAGGAGGCCGAGCTGCCCACCAATGCACAACCGAATGCATTAAGACTTCGTTACTCTGAGTCATCTCCGCTCAGTTTGTCCATTTAAACGCATCTGAGCTGAGAACTGATTTACTCTGTGAAACAGCTCTGGCCTGTAGGAAGTTAGGACTGTTTCTTAACAATGATAATATGTAAGTCGAGTATAAGGCATCCAAGATGACTAGGTGGTATAAACCAGAACACCAGGCCTTGTCAGCCAAGAGAACGGTTGTAGCAGTTCCACAACATTAAAATGAATACCTGGAATAATTTCAGACTAAGGAATGAAGTTGTTATGCCCAATTGCATGTTACAGCCCTCAGTTTTCCTTGTGGTCTGTGAATGGCTTGCAGAGGGGCGGCTGTCTCTACAGGAAAAAATGCTTTCTTAACAGGGTTCCCACCTCACGATGCATTATGTAGTTATGCATTTTATTACAAGTAGAATCATTACACAACAAAGTAATGCATATTGGAAAAATACATTTTTACAATGACTCCAGACAAACATAGCAGATAAAATGCCATTGTTCCAAGACTGCCTTTTCTATTTCACAGAGGGTATTAGAAGGTTCAGAGTTATTTTTCATCACTCGTACAAGCTTTGATTTTTCTAGAGATGAGTTTGCTGCAGGACCCAACTCTGCTGGTTACAGGAAAAACAGGACTTGCCTATTAATGTTTGATCTACCAAAAAAAAAAAATAAAAATCCAGCCTTGGCCTCCCATATTGTTACATGTTAGTTTATAAGCACTATGTGAGAAGTTGTACGAGCCATTGATCTCCAGCGCAGGAAGTCATTAAGGCATCTGTGAGCTTTCAGCCAGCAGCTTGCTACGCTCTCTTAGTACCTTCAACACGAACATTCTCACTCCACTTAGTGGTGTGAAACAGTGACTACACCTTTTTCAGATACATACATTAAAACTTAAGCCAGACCACATTTTGTGCTTGTATAAGAGTGCTGGATGACTGCAATCAAAAGGAATCCAGTCTCGGAACAAAAAGCTGCAGTATGAACCACCGCAGACCTCCCATGCAGCCCTGCTGAAGCACGTGAAGCCTGGTGTGTCAGCATCACTTCCCAGGGACAGCAGTTGGTTCTCCATACACCCTTTTGTTCAACGCTTGGCAGACACGAGTCTCAAGTTAACAGATACCACTTAAAGACAGCAGGGGCAGGGTTTTTGGTCACAACTGTAGTATGCTACAAAAAAGGAAGAGCAGTTGTTTATGGAGTTAGAAATGTCTTGACCACTACTACATTACCAAGTGCCTCTGTTCACATTTGTACCCCGCAGTGGAACATTGCCAGCAAAACTCCCCGAAAATCTCACAGGTCTGAGAGTTCAGACCAATACTGGGCAGAGCGCATAAAGGACTGAGCCTCACCACTTGTTGGGGGGGTGTGGGGGTGTGGTGTGTGTGTCAGCCTCTTTAGTTGAAGCGCTAGAAAAGAACTAACGGATTTTAGTTCAAGTTGTGAGCCTTTTCCCTTTAACTCTGGCAGAAAGCTATTTTAGACTTGGCTGGAAGGAAACTATCTCCAAGGCACTTTAAAATGATCAAATTTGCTGAATTTAGTTGCTTTAAATTTAATGAACACTTCAGGCTGTACATTAGTTTATCAGTAACTAACTTTCCTTTCAGACTTCAGTAAGAAAGCTGGTACAGTATTGGCTGTAAACAGCAAACTAGGAGCATGACGTATGGTTTCCCAGATCTTTCCCAGAGTTTCACACAGTTATAATTAGTATTCTACTTTTAAAAAGACAAACTAGCCACCCTTAAATTTGCCATTCAGTTAAGCTGAATTTTCACAAGATCTACATTGTTCATCATTTAAAAGGTTGCTTACTCTGTTAGAGCCGAGCTCCCTGCTCCCTTGCCCCATCCATCAGAGAAATCACTGAAAAGGTGATGTTTAAATGCTTTAGCAATTACATGTTGTGCAGTTTTCCAATCAAGTTGAAGTCCATAGGCTGTGGCCTTGGAAGAACACTCCTCTACCACTATGTTTCAGTATTCTGAGCGCACACTTCCCACTCCATAGCACTGTAGCTCCAAACAAAGGAGGAAGCCAACAAATTATCATGGGACACACTATAGTCAAGACTTCTTTCACCAAACACGCTTTCTCTCCATCATTGTTCTCTTTCACCGCTAGAGACTTGCAAACAGTGGTATTCTGAAACATCTAGACCACTGCTTTCTGAAGTACAGTGTTTTCCATCATCTATTTCAGTCAAAAAAACCCCAAACTGTAGCTTGCAGTTAAATGCTTCAGACACGATTATTTTCCACCTCATTCACCTAGAATATTATGCCAGAGATGCACCATTTGTAGTAGTAACTGTGTTACAGAGATCAGTTGTGTTACCCAGGGCATTCTGTTGGAACCATGACAGCAGCAGACATTAAACAGTGAGGCAAATTTGTATTATCATCCATTATTCTTCTCTAGTGTTACAAGGGTGAGATTCCAGTTATAAAATATGCATATTGGAAGATCAAAGTGCAGATCAAGTGAGACTTGATGTGAAATTCATCGTGCAAATATCAGCAATTACACCCTCTCCCATCCTCCTCTTGTACAAGTTTGAGAAAAACCTCAAGCAAGTCTCCCACAAAAGCAGCAGTCTGGTTTATCATCTCATCTAAGACTCCCTAAGACTGAGAAATCACTATTCCAAGCAGGGCAACGCGTCCCCCAACTTGCCCATATTGTACACTAGAGATAACAGTCATTAAATAAACGCACACCAGTTCATGGAGTAGAGGTGAGGAATGCTGAGCTGAGTCTAACCTAGGTTCACGTCTTGGGATGAAAACAGCCTTAACATGGCATATAGTTTTGCTCAAGTACACTATTTTTTTTCCTGACTGAAGCCTTTGCCCACCAAACCATAACCTTGTCTATCAGCACATTGTCTAGGTAAATGAGGAAAAAACTGGTGTTGGATTTTTACAGATTCAGCATGTTTAAGAGAGCACAAACAGCCTAGATTAAGATGCTGCAGCTTAATCCAAGTGCCTGGCACCGCACTGCCGGTTCAGAATCCTTCCTCCAAGGCCAGAGGCTTAATGTTAATAGGAAGCCTTCAGATACACTCCCACTCACCAGTAATCCTGCTGAAACTGGGCCCAAATTTAATGTCTAAAGGTGCAGCACATTTTACACTGGTAGGGTTACTGGCTCTCCTGCAGTGGTTAACCAGTGTATTTAAACCAAAGGAAAGCGCTGCTCTCCCTCATGGGATTCATAATGCACTTCAGCATTTATTGCTGTATTGCCAGTTAGACTACTTAACCAGTTTTAGTGTTTCTCCATTTAGCATATGCTTAGGCCTTTCAGCGCATTTATGTTCATTTATACAAGTTTCATGAATTGGAAGGACTAGCAACGTAAATATGAAAGTGCAACAAAGACTCTGACAGCTCTAGCAGGTTTGAGCAAGAGTATTTGCTGGCTAAAACAATCTTGCACTTCTCTTGAACATGCTAAAGCTAATGAGACATTTACTGAGGAGGTATCAAGATGTGGATCTGCAATTCTGACTGCTTTGCATCACATGTTGTAAAGCTTTCTGTTGTAAGGCCACAATTCTTGAGCTATGCTTAGAACTACACCCATTTTTGAAGTTTCTTGAAATGAACAGTGGTTGCAACAGCTCAGTCTAGCTTCACAAGAAGTCTTCTCTAGAGAAAGGGAATATTTATCTTTAGGACAAAGCAAAGATAGATACCTGGTTACCCTGAAACTTAATGCCATCTCTACTAAGCAGCCTGAAAGCCACAGGACTTAGAGTTGCTCAGTGCAAAGCACCATGTCAAGGACAAACCTGTTTCATGTCGATTCAAACATCAGCCTAACAATTTTAGCTTCCATACCCCACTGCAACTAGAAGAGGGTCCAAATTCTTTTGTCACTTAGTTTCAACATCCACTCGAATTCCTAGTGAAGTCTATCACAGCCCAATACATTTACAGTCATACAAAGTCATTTATACCAGAATATATCATAACAGGGTCCTTAGTTAGTTCGGTCTATTGCAGAAGATGTGTATAGGCTTCCTCTTCCCTATCCAGAGGGCTTGTAAGCAGAGCTGCTGTCAGGAGCACTGACTGGGAATCCCTTTACTTCCACAGCATACTAGGAGACTCCTCCCAGAGTCAGGACATCAAAGCAGATGTTGCAAACTCGAACTGGCTTGTTCAGATCAAATTTTATGATAGGAATCTCCTTTGTTGAGCACTTATGGCAGAGTAGGCGTCCACAGTGTCGGCTGTTGATAGAAGAGGGGAGGGGCAAAAGTGAGTTCACTCATAGTGAACACCAGGATTTCACTGTTTGGTATTCTTCATCAATAGTATCACTAAAAAGGTTCAGTAGCAATTGAAATGCTACATTTTTCCTTTATCTTCTGGTATCTCTCATGTAATAACTGGATACTAATGCCAAAAGAGCACATGCTGCTTCTATACTAGTCAGTCACCTAGTGCTACTTTAATTGATGCATGTGCAGTTTCTCTGGAACACTGGGCAGTCCCACCTGTGCCAAGAGAAAAGTCTTAGCTTAACTTCCATCTAACCCTGTATTTTGTAAAAGTTCAGACTGGTTAAGGAAAGGGGACTCTTGTCTCCACAAGAGCAACTCATGTCAGCACCTTCAGTCATTTGCACATTACAAACAGTGCCCCTAACCTAAGCTGGAAGTGGTTGCCCAAATCTGTCACCTATTTCAGAGCAAGTCAGCCCTACTACTGAAAGCAGGCATCTAAATCCTCTGTTTGACTACTGGAACTTTGACACGATTTCTCATTTCCAACCAGTCAGAATATTAAGTGCACAAACTGCTTAAAATACAATTTTAGTCAGACCACAAGTTACTGATCTAGGACAGCACAGAATGTTTCAGCTGGAGTACTGGTTATGCACCTATGTTAACATGGAGGTTCCCTAAACAACCAGAAGGAACAAACCCAGCTACATTTGGAAAAGGAATCTCTTTCCTTGTAAGCACAGCAAGATGTTACATTACCAGTGATGCTTTCTTGTCGTCACTCCAAATTTGGCAGTGCATTCATAGCAGTTGGAGCCATCGCACCAGGGAGGTTCTTTTGTCAGCATATCTGTTAGAGGCAAAAATGTAAAGGCAAAATGGGCTCAGACACCTCTTGAGTACACTGTTAACATTAAGAAGGCTTTTTCTAGCCTCCTTGATTTAACTACTCTTACAGTAGCTGCGGTCTTGTTTGTGATGCTGATGAAAACAACTATACATTACCCACAGCAACCGTACAGCACAAGTTAAAAAGCAGTATCTAGGTTTTAAAACTACAGTAGACTATGACACCGATCAGGAGTCTCCATGTCTATCCTTCCAGAAAACCTAATGTTTAAGTTCAACAGGTCTGCACTGTGCAACTTCTCAGTTACTCATGAGAAAAATTAGTGTTTCTACCCCCTCTTTAAAGTAGTAGAATATTCAGAAGTTCAGCCCCTCTGAAATTACTGTCAGCAAAGTCAGATGTCCAGAGTTCTTTCCTCCACCAAAGTATCTCAGAAGCATAAGCTAAAACCACTTTCCAACTGTAGCAAGTAGCACTCACCTAGCAGTCTAAAGAGAAGCTGTTTTGTAGCAACTTGGTAGTTGAAGATATTGACTCCTTGATTATTGTTAACTCCAAGACGAGCCCCAGCTCTCACTATTGCACGACACAAGTTAGCATTTCCCTTCATGTAAGCCAACAGAAGCACTGAAAAATAAAAAGCCAGATACACCCCTGCTGAGTGTAACACAAGACACTGTTAGTCTAGAGTAGGATATTTAGTTCTTTTAGGTTTCCATGTAAAGTTTGCGTCTTACTGTATTTAACATACTATTGTCAATTATTCCAGCTTTAAAAGTGACTTGAGTGACTTTCAAGTTTAACAGCTGTTGGATCTCACCTACCTGTGTTTCCTTCAGCATCAGGTTTGTCTAGAGGGTATTCTGGCATACACTCCAAGAAGAGGTCACAGATGGCTGCTGCATTATCTTTCCCATATTGTCCCAAAATATGCATTGGTGACTGGCCTCTGGGGAAAAGAGTTTGCCATCCTGATCAAAGTCTGCTTGCTACTACAGTCACCTATCCAACTTTTTTTTTTCAAGTTAGGTGTACCACTGTTTAAGTCTGAACCAAAGTAACTCAGTACATCATACACAACTGCCTAGTTTAACTTCCTTTTCTTGGTATACGCAATTTCCACACAATTTAGATACAGCATGCTCTACACACTTCACTCTAAAATTAGTATAGAAATACTATAACCCAAGCCAAATATTTGTTTGGTTTTTTTTTAATCTAGCCATACCAGCACATCTTTTAAATACATTGTGGTTCTTTTAGCCTGTTAAGACTATACTATTTACCTAATATTAAAGGCTTCTGCATCTACATTGCACTCTGTGAGGAGGACCCGGATATTGTTCAGACGGCCATGCATCACTGCCAGATGAAGAGCTGAAAAGCAGAAGAGAAGCTTCGAGAATCTGAAGCACTTAATGTCAGCAATAATTACAGCCTGATAACACTAAGCATTCCCTTTCCACTTCCCCCACCTTCCCTCTCCAAAACTCCTTCCACCAGCTTTGATTTCTTGGACTTTCCTTCTTTTCATCTTTGAAGAGTGAGCCCATTCAGTGGGCTATCGCTACCACTAGGAGATATTATCATCATTAACAGGCCCTATGAAGTGTTTACATCTACTTGTAAGTCTTTAGAAGTTTACCATTATTTCCATTTTCATCTACAGCTGCAAAGTCTACTCCGTTCTCCAGAAGGACTGAGCAAATTGTGGGCAAGTCTTGCTGGGCTGCTAAGTGAAGAGCAGTTTGACGATGCTTAGTCAGTTCATTCACCTGGGCACCTGCAAGCAGCTGTCAAGATGCAAGAAGGAATATGTTCAAAGACGTTTTCAGGGCTATTAGCCAACAGTTTACTTCTGTGAACGAAGCACACAACTCCAGTGTACAGAGATACTTCTAGGTCTCCAGCATATATAAAATGCTATCGTTACTGAGCTGTTGCAACTTGTGTCCATGTTCAAGTCTGCAGAAAGTGCAAGGTAAGGTTCTTCCCTTAAAGCGAGACAATACCCAGTCACTGCAAATCAAACATGCTCATATGAAGGCTATTGAGGCAGGTCAGCTAACAGTACAATCTAAGGGAATTTTATGCAAGTCTGAGTTCTGTTTCAGAAAAAGTGGTATGACCTTCAGCCAACTTCTCCAGCCTACAGGCAATGTGCATTAAAGCAGAATGTGCCTTTTTAAGTAGAAGAGTGACTCCCCCAATACATACCAGATTCCGCACAATGATTTCTGAGCCGGCTTGTACAGCCAAGTGGAGAGGTGTTAGTTTGGAGGCATCCTGGACCCGAGAGTTTACATTAGCCTGTACACTTATCAGGAAGAGCACACTCTCAATGTCAGAGTTCTGAACAGCTACATGCAGGAAATTCCGACCTTTATTATCAACCTGTGGCAAAAAGGGCACATGAAATGAAACCCATTATTTCTGTAGAACAGCAAGTTGTTACGTAGTAGGACATATTTTCACTAAGAGAAACTTGCTCCCTCTACTTGAGGTGAACTGTAGCGTCTTGTTCCTTTCACTGCTTGACATTAGAGACTTATTTGATAGATGCGATTATCAAATAACTGAACTGAGAAATTATCAGCTGCAACTGCTCGCTCTAGTCTGCTTCAGACTACTTTATTTCTACCTTATAACCTTACCGTTTCTTCACCACACACTGGACAGTATTATGACAGACAAAAGGTTAACAGCTGTTGTAGTAAGTACTGAGCAGCAGTTAATGATAAACTCAGTTAAGTGAAACAAACTTGACTTGATCTGGCAGTTAACATGGGAGAAGGAAGCAACATGCAATCCTGCCACGCTGATGCAAAGTCTATTCATTTTTTGGCTTAATACCAAGTGCATCTTGTTGTTCATCTTTGCCTTGAAGCTGATGTTAAAGCATATTTAGAACCAGTTGTAATTCTAACTGTGTTTTAGATATATTACAAGAGTTCACTAAGCACTCAAATACTTTACTAGTAATTAAATTTACATAGTGTAGAAAAACTGCCTGAAGTGTCACACCAGAAGCCTGAAGATAAAGTTGGAGGTTCTACAGTTCAGCAGTGCAGTATAGCATCTATTATTCAGTTATTTTAGGTCAGGGTTTCTATTTTGGATAGCTTTAGGAAAGCCAGGTAATAGACTATTTTTGCACTAGTCCAGCACAAAACAAGAGTAGAGTTAGAACTGTCTCTTTATATGCCCGTTCCTCACTTTAGCACTGACAAGATGAGATAAAGTTTGATGAGACACATGATGTTCTTACTCATACATAGCACGTACACACCTACAGTTTCCTAACAAATCCTGCTACAGAAAACTGGCATCTGGCAAATGTTATCGCATGTAAAGCCCCAAAAGGATAAAGCAGAATTTGCTTGTGGAACACCTGTTACCGCAGACTAGTGTGGAAAAACCACCTGCATGCTTTGAATACTCCCAGCTTACCTGTTCAGCAGCTCCTGGCTCCCTCTTCAAAATTGCTTCAGCTGCTTTGTTATTTTTATACGTCATAGCACAGGCAAAGGGAGTCATGCCTTGCCTGTCACGAACATTTAACTTAATATCTGGATGTGAAATCATAAGCTGAATGATAACATTATGTTGGTTGCTAATGGCAACATGTATTGGAGTTCTTCCTTCTGCATCCTAGAAGGAAACCAGGAAGATTCTGTAATACACAAATCCTTCCCTATCTCTGAAAGGCAGAAAAAGCTTATTAGTTTAGTTCTGTGACATATCCAGCTGAAGGCAGCTGGGACACCACCACAGTTGCAGTGGGCGCTCAAATCCACACTGTTAATGAAGCAAGTTGGTATTTGTTGCTCCAAATAGGCTGACCTCAATCCTGTGCTATATAGACATTTAAGCAGCTCAGAGTAACATTTCCCATGTAGTCAGACATTTTGGGGACAAAGATGAACATTCAACACATTCCAAGAAAATGCTTTCAAACAAATACTAGTTTGAAATATTTGATGTTGCTACTTTATAGTATTTAACAATTTGTAGAATTAAATTTTTATCTGAAAGAACAATGTATAGACTACAGTATACACACCTGAAGTATCATTTCCATAGGTTCAGCACTGCAGATATTTCCCTAGCTTGACTCTCAGGCACTAGTGCTAAGTTTTCTGGAAGCTAAACACTTGGAACTTCCCTCACTGAAAATATAACAGCATCAGGCATGTTTGTTATGGAAACAGTATATTGAAGTCTAGCAAAATCAAATAAGGTGTTTAATCACTTGTCTGTATCAAGCAGCAGTTTACAGCCATAGCTGCTTTGTGACTATGTGTTCTGCCATTCATTTTCGCATCTCTTTCAATAGCACCAGGATCAAGAAGTGTTATGCATTCATTTCTTTTGTTGCTATTTGTCAAGCTGCTGTTTAAGGATTACTGTGTAATCAAAAATGGAGTGTAACTCTGTCACATCACCTCAGTTTACTCAGCAACAGAAGACACTTCCCAAACATACTAGCAAAGTAGTATTCTTCCATTTTATACTATAACTGATCTAATGATTAATTACAGCAGGTAACAGCCCAGCTCCTGCCTTTAATTCACACTAGGGACAGAAGAGTTGAATTCCAAACATTGCATCAGAAAACTAACGCTACAAGAAGTCTTCTGTATCATTATTTTCCTTCAGTATAGCTTCCTGATTTTGAATTAACCCATCATATGGGCAGATAAGTACTCGATTTGGTAACAAAGGCCAGGAAAAAAAGAAATAGAACTGCAACCAGTCATCGCACTGGCTCAGCCATACAAGAAGGATGTTCTTTTTCTTACCTAGCAAAATACACAGCTAAGAAGTTTGTTTTCACTACATTAGAGGCCAAGAATCAACTCCAAAGAAACTGTGCACAATTTCTCTACATACCTGAGCATTGACATTGGCACCAAACTCCAAAAGGCACTGGATCACCTCTTCTAGTCCCCAGCAGGCTGCCAAGTGTAGGGGTGTCTGTCCATCATGAGCTTCCTCTTCTCCTTCTCCATTTGGGCCTGGCTTTCTGGGACTATTCACATCACAACCACTAAAATAAACACAATACAGACAATTATTACATTTAATCCAGACTTAAACTGTTCCGAATAAGGGTCAGAAGAGCTTGCAAGAGTTGATCTACCAACTGCTGACACATTCTACATAAGCACAAGTTCCTGGTTTTAGGTTGACTCTTATCTACATTAGCATCACACTCTTGGTGAAAACAGAACATGTCTTTAAGATTAGTAAGACTTCCATAAGTGCCACCTGCCCACCAAAAGTCAGTCTAAAGAAGCACATACCTGTTACTGGCTCAAATTAGCATTCAATTAATTTATGCCAGGAAAATATGTACATGCACATTAGAAGGTTTGTATTTTAGAAGGGGGTCTGACCTGCGAATAAGAAAGCATGCTATTTGTTCACTGTTTTCATCAATAGCTCTATGAAGAAGAGTTTGTAAGCAGCCACTTGGTCCTGACCCCCAACACGTTGAATCACAGCCATGCCTAACCTGGAAGGAGGAGAAGCACAATGAGGCAGTGAAGTTTTGTTTCCAGCAAGCTCCTTATATAGTCCTTGACTAATACTTCTGAAACGTTATTCCTTTGAGATAGAATTTGATATGCCTTATCTGTTTCTTGTGACAATCATTGAATTTCAGGAAGCTACTTTAATGTCTTCCGGACCAATATTTTATTGGTCTATTATGTAATGCTGAATTAGGTAGCGCTTGCTAACAATTCAGATATTCACTCATATACCCTGAACAGACAGGTCTTAGGCCAGTTTGGGTAACAGTTACCTCGCTTTCAGCACTAACAAGCACCTAAAGCAAGTCAAGTAGCACTGGTAGATGTTGCCTTTGAAGGTCTGGCCCATTTACTGGCTTTCCTATACATTCAGCTAAATAGAGGTAGCTTTTTCCAGGTACTGTACTTCTAATATTTGTATGCTCGAGTAAGTAGTTTTGTAGTAGAAGAAGTGTAGCACTAATTTAGACTTGTTCCACTCCACTTTACAAACTATTTACAAGGTTTATACATTAGTAGTTTTAATACTGACTCCGTAGAATCTTATCCAATACCAGCACAAATGGTCGAGTACAGTTACTAGATGTACTTCTCAGCTCATCAGCCCAGCTTTTAAGTAGTTGTCTCTAGCAGACAGTAACTGGATATCAGACAGCAAGGAACTTCCTTATAAAGGAGACATAAGGAGGTCCACTTATGTCTCTGAAGAAGTCCCTGCTGAATCACCTATGCCTGGAAGTAAATAATCCTAAAAGTGAATATAAGCCTTTAAAGGCCTTCTTGATGGAACTTTAAGAGGCAATAAAAACCACCACATACATATGGGTGTTCAGTTCTATTGAAAAAGCCTATCATTACACAAGTCTGCTATGCTACAGACCAATGTTTTTAGTAGATCCTTACACTTTCCAGAATCAGGAATCCAGATAGCATACTCTATTACAGTGGCTGCGATATTTGGCTATGCAGACTACAGTGTTTATAAAAGTTTTGCCAAGAAAAAGGAACTTCTGGTGAAGAAAAACCTCTAGAGGTTAGACAGTGGTATAAGACTACTCTGTTCTTTTCATGCATTGAGTTTGGTTTTGCTGATGAGAAGCCCTTTGTTGCTAGCAAGATGCACAGAAGTGAGACTAAATTAAGTCAACTGACAGTCTTACCAGAGTCGATGCAATATCTTCCAGGTTATTTTCTAAGGCAAGCCATAAAGGAGGATTTCCCTTCTCATCCGGCACAGACATGTCTGCTCCTCTGGTACAAATAGCATCAACCACAAGAGGGAGCTGGTTTTTTATAGCTAGCTGTAAGGCAGTCTCTCCATCCTGTGTCCTGCAACAGTTACAGTTTGAAGTGTGTTACTACTACATTATAAAGTTAGGCCTTGTGTTACAGTAGTTTATTGGCAAAGTCAAGAATTACACGCTCATGTGTGTATTTTTGCTGAAGTAAGACCAGATCTTTACAGCCAAGCAAGCGCTCCATGTTAGTTTTTCATTACAGCTATGTAGTTTACCCTTCTTCCCCCTCCTTTAGAAATCAATCACCTCCTACTGAAGTTTGAAAACCGTGTGTTCTTAGCAAGTGTTCTTAGCTCAGAGACAGTGTCATTTCATTAAGTGCAGCCATCATTTGCACAGAGTTCCTTTAGAGCAAGCTGACTGCCATAGAAGCAAACAGCTTTGTCTGCACTGTGGTAACATTTCAAGCAACATTCAGAAATACCAGTTTTTAGAAAACTGAAGTCAGAACAGCAGCATTAGGCAGTACTGAAGTCAGAACAGCAGCATTAGGCAGTTTGTACCCATGACGCTCATTACTGTATAGCCTGCAAACTTCAAGACAGCCTGTCAGTCATAAGCATGTTAAAATAAATGTTTTGTTCAGTCTGATACCAACTTGTCTGGGAGATACTCAGGAGGCAAGTTCTGTGGGACACTTGTTGCTGGAGTTACATCTAATTAGTTTAGATGGTAGAAGACATGCAGCTCCAACAAGCTGGCAAACAGATGAGACTGTAGAAGTTCAGTACCATGTCTCTACAACTTGAGAGTGTGTTGTTGTGGAGGATTCTGCTCTACCTAGAATTATGTGGCACCTCCCTCTGCAGCTTCAAGAGGAGGTACTGACCAATGGAGCTATATATAGGTCCAAGTTCACATATGTAATCCCTCAGTCGTAACTAGTGCCATAACAAGCACCAAATGCTTAACTACACACAGATCATTATTTGAAACTAACTTCAAGCCATTATATAAAGGCAGTCATCACTACCCACTCCTAAACACATATCCAGTTGAGTGTCGTACAAGTTAAGATCTTACCTGACATTTATATCTGCCTGGTGTTCCAGCAAAAAGAGTGCACTCTTACTGTCCTGCCTCTGTATTGCCATATGTAGTAGAGTCTGTCCGTCTGACATTGTGTCATTGATGGATGCCCCAGATCCAAGCAGCTGAGCTGCTATTGTGTGCATGCCTAAAGAGTTAAACCTCATTAGTATTTTACCTTCAGTTCTATAAGAGACACACTGAAGATTAAAAGCTTGAAGCTTCATTTATTAATTTTCAGTAATTACAGTCAGAGATGCACTGAATCAATGCTAGAGCCTCTTAAAATTTACATACCTGAACTAAACCAACTCATGCCTCTACCTAAGCTTGAATATTCATTCACAGACTTACTCAATATTGGTTACTGAGTCCTTTTGGTCTTGCTTAAAGACACAAGATATGGTCTGGTATACAACACAGCTTTCCCATTAGTTCTGCCCACCTAAACGTAGTAGAGTCTTCCTTAGCCATACCTAGCCTAACCCTTCATATCACTTCAGATTTTTGTCCAAACATACATATTAATGTTGGTATTATGTTCATAAGCTATTCCCTCAAATATTACCATATCAGATACTTAGCTTAATTCCTCCTCCTTTATCTCGGAATGCAGATAAGGGCAATGGTAGAAAAAAGCTACATTTTGGTTTCCTTTCATTGGAAAGGAAAGGGAAAAGCCTGGACAGTAAAGATGTTTGTTACGCACAGATGACATCTAGAGCAACATCACTAAGCATTCTGCCTCATCTCTGAAGTCCAGAGTATGAGTAGTCATCCCCCCATACAGCTGCTGTTTCCAGTTTACGTATGGTCCTACTGAGCTAAGTCAGTAGTGACTACACCACCTCCTTTTGACAACATCCTGATACCGTTGTAGTGTCACTTAGCTTCAAACAAAAATAACTGTTTTCCCCAAACCACTCCCCTCCACGTTAGACAAGAGAGCATCTTCTGAATCAGGATTTCAAGTTCCATTCCCTCTAATAGCTACTTAAAGTAGCTCACCTTCCCCTTGTAAAGGTCAACATTACTGTATTAACCAGCATCTAGAACAGTTAACCACAAACAGACAACATGGTGATCTGTGTGAAAACTAGCAGGGAGTTCTCAGTGGAACAATTCCACAGAACTGCCAGCACAGTTGTGGGCAAGAGGCTCCAGACTACTTGCTAGTGAACAAGAGAAGCTGCAGGACTAGAAGTCTATCAGTAAGTCAGATGCAAACATTCAGTTTTAGAAGCTGAAGAATCATCTAAAGCTCTCCTTGAAAGCTTCTCACTAGCAGTACAAGCCAGGACATGAATACACACCTGCCATTTTGGTTTTTTTTTAAAAAAAAAAACAAAACAAAAAAACTTATCCACATCCTAGCTTCCATATCTTTGTAAATTCTCAGCTTGTTTCAAAGGTACATACCTGTCCAAAGAGCCAATCCAAGCACAGTCTGGTCTCTCGAGTCCTTTAGACTAAAGTCAGGAATAATTTGCAAGTTGTTGGTAGCATGAAGAGCATTAGCTAGAAAAAAAAAAAGCATAAGGAATTCGAGTATTCTTGTACTTGACATGCAGTTGCACAGTTAAAGCTGCAGAAGTAGCAATGTCACATTTTGAAGTAGGGTGTTCCCTTAGCAGCCAGTTTGAAAGATCTGAATGACATACTTTGTTTCCCAGATGCAACACTGCTTAGGATTCAGGTAGTATTGCCACTACTGCCTAATCTTAATACCGACACTAAAAAACATTCAGCTTTCTAGCTAATAGGCTTAACCTGCCCTCTTTCTACCTCCATTTTCTAACACAGTCGTGTATACAAAGTTCTGAGAATAAAGACTGGAGGCTGTACTGCAAGATGGTGGCAGCATCAGCTCCTCCTCAGCTTCCTGGGATGGAGGATATTCTCCCCAATTCACCTACTCCCTCTAAATCCCACTTCGCATTTAATAAACTGTCATCTGCTAGTATTTCAGTACTCAAGTCTCAACTCAACTACAATACTAGCATTATTCTGTACAAAACCCTCATACTGAAATTTGAGGGAGGCAGAAGTCTCACCACAGAAATATACCTTCATCCATATTTGATTCAAGCATTTACCTGAACAAAACATTTCAACAGGGAGAGAAAAGGAATCTCAGCTAGAATACAAGCTGGGGTTAAGTGTTCAAGTCATTATTTACAATGGAGAATTTAGCAAGATGTGTGAGCAAGTTAGCTTTCTAGTCTTAACAAGCAGATGATTTGAGCTTAAAACTATGTTTAGCCAGTCTTATTAATTGCTCTACTCAGACAATATTTACAGGAAGACATGCTTTATTAGCAGTTCTTCAAAACTGAGTTCAGATGCCATCTTGACGCACCAATCCACTACAGCATCAATACAGTCTGCACCAGAAAAAACCCTACCTTTTTGTTCCAGGATGACTGACACCACATCTGGGTGATTGTAAGCAATAGCCATGTGAAGTGGAGTTTGCAGATAAACATTCTCTGCTGTTGGAGAAGATGCATCCTTCTGACCAAGCACTGCTTCTGCTGTCTGGATGTTTGGATTGGCTCCTTGTTGTAGAAGTTCTGCTGTGAGGTTTGCTAGGCCATGCCTACAGGCTGTATGCAGTGGTGTTTCTCCCTTTAGTAAACAGAGTAGTAGGTTAACAGCTTGAGACATGAAATCCAGAAGATAAGTAGCTTTTGAACTACTATGCCCACAAGAATTGGTGTGAATAGCTTGTGTCCTAGTAGTTGAAGCTCCTTAGGACTTTGAAACTACACGAATTAGCCTATATTAAGGACTTCATTACAACAGGCACTGAGGGAAGTGTTAAAGTGTGTTAACAACTGGTGATGCTGCAAGAACAGAGTTACGGGAACACAACAGTTGTCTGATCACTACTAAATATCTGCAAACATGCAAAAGGCTCAGCAGGTTTTCCAATTTGCTTTAAGCTCTGGTTAGCAACACAAGCTGTCATTTTATTTTTTGAAGAGAAATAAGGAAACTTTCAGACTATAGTTTAAGTTTCTGCTTTTACCCGTTTATTTTGGTGGTTGACTTTTGCTCCATGAGTTGCTAGGAAGAGAGAAGCTGCCTCATTTCCTGCACCAGCTGCCCTCTGAAGCAGGCAGTTTCCTAAAGAAAAAACAAGAACACTGTTAGAGCGCTATTCCAAGCACACTTTGATACTAACAAGCGTGCTAGCGCCTTTGCCACTACCTTACAACATTAAAATTTGAAGCCAACAAGGAAAATCCTACCATTGCAATGCTGGACTGTTGCATACACTACCATTTAGCAATTACACATATTGAAACTGTAAAGAGGATGTTAGGACCTGGCAAAGAGTCCAGATTTTCTGTCACTTCCTGCAAGTCAAGCTCAGCTTGGGACCTGTTAGCGTTCCAGCTCTGGGTAAAGCTACTACCACCTACAATTTATTATGCAGCAAATGCTGTTGAAACCTCATTCAGTTCCTCAGAGTGCAGTTAGCATTAAGCAGTTAACTTACAAGCCTTCCACCTACACAGAATACAAACCTCTGTTTTACCTGTTACTGTGTCTGGAGCATCTGTATTGCTGCCTCGTTGGATCAACCTTGCTGCAAAACTGTTCTCATCAAATGAGGTTCCATTTACAACAGGGGCATCCTCAAAAGGGTTTACAGACTGATCAGACGATACAGTGATATACTGAACTGCAAGCCACAGAGCTGTGCTTCCTTCATGATCCTTCAGCTCCAAGTCTAGTCTAAAAATAAGAATTAACATTCCCCAATTTATACCTTTAAAAGTGGTCCCCAATGCAGCTTAAGTTTCAAGTGTCTGAACAGCTGTACCACTTCATCTAATACCTCACTGACAACTTTTGGTTGCCAAGAAGCCTACTGTAGCCCCAGTTACTTCAGAGTATTTGTGAATACTCTGAAACAAGCAAAACACCTTTTAGTGACTACCAGATTTAAGCTCATTGCTCCTAGGGGAGGCACAACCCTGGTAGATTTGTGCTCCCACTAAGTGTAACAGAGGTAAATCCTCTTGTATTTGAGTAAACTGTGTACAAGAACTGCAAATTCAACTACAAAGAAACTGAGTCAAGTGAAGTATTCTGCTTCATCACCCTAAGAAGTCACCTCATTAGCTTTAAGCAGCACTCAAGTTGAACTCAAGAATGTATTCAGACATTTTAAGACATTACTCCTTTTAGCTCCACTACAAATGAAATTATTGCTACATTATTTCACTTAGCCTTCTTCGAAAAACAGAGATGCAGTTTGCTTCCTCTTTACAGTAGGGCAAAAACTTACTTGGCTTCTGGCATTGTTCTGGCATCTTAAGTTATGCAAAGCCTTTACACTTTTGCATCCCAAGCCTACTGCCAGACTTATTATAAGGCAAAAAAAGGCACAGAAGAGTTGTTAAACCAGTTTTCATATCTCCACTGTACAAGGTAACCTCAGTTTTTAAGTGACACTTACTGTTTGCACTGGAGAAGCTGACTGAACACAGGTTCATTCCTGACCACAATTGACACATGCAATGGGGTCCTGTAATTAGAGCGAAGTACAGTTACATTAGTTATGAGAGACTTAAGATTTTGTCCATGGTCACCGTCAGATTTATGGGGTTAACTTTTGTCTCTGCTTTCAGAAGGGCACAAGCACATCTTGAAAGAAAGAGCAAGCTCTCTCTTAGTGCACAACTCCAACTGATTTAGTAGTAAGCAACTCTTTACACTAGTGTAAGAGCTAGCCTTCAACGAAAAAGCACAAGAGCTTGACCTATCAGAATTGAGTAACTCATATACTTTAAGTTTTCTATATCATTTAACATACTTGTTTGCTAGCCCAACCTAACCTGTGAAGCAGTTTACAGGCCCTACACTTCAGATAAACACACTGCAGCTACTGGTTCTGAGACAATTTGTTTCACTAACAGCTTCAAAGAGAAGTATCTTTCAGGACTACTATTTGTCACCTTAGCTAGCTTGCTTTGCTGTTCAGTGATTCAATAAAGGCAAATTGTGTGCCATGCATTTTAACACAATCAACTCAGCCCAGCTTTCTGTAGCTGGGCGATGTGTAATTGGTCATGGCAGGGTATCATTCAGCCTGCAAAGCTTTCTGCTTTGAGTGCTGCCCACAGGTCTCAAACTGAATTAATAAATGCGCTCTTCCTGCTTTCAGTATCACCTGTGCTTTGCTGACAGACCTGAGCAGGTTCTTAGCAGGCTGTATCTAATCACTACAGCATTATCTGTTAAACCAGTAGCAGACTTTACTTCACCCAGTATTTACCTTCCTTTGTTGTCTTGCATATTCGGATTGGCTCCTGCCTGTAAGAGGGACTCTGCTATCTGTGCCATCTCTGCCATGACATCCGGCAAATGCTTCTTGGGGCTGTATGACGCCACAAGGTGCAGAGGTGTCTCCTGGTCTCCCAATGTAGCAGCATTCACCCGGGCACCATTTTTAATGAGAAAGTTTGCTGCAAATTTGTCTCCTTTTTGTGAAAGAAAACAAGGTTATTTATGGATATATACTTTATATGCCCTACACAATTTATGCAAGTTCAGAAAATGGATATACATGATTTCCCTCCATACTATACAATCATTCCAATACAAGTGTCTGCTCTTAGAACGCCCTAGCAACAGGCAACTTTAATCCTGACTTTGCAGTGAAGTGTTCTTAAAATATTTCATAAGAACGCCTTGGAAAAAGTGTTTTGCCCAGAGGTTACATGTGACTCAGGTTCACACACTAGTTTAATTGTTAACAAACACCATGACATGGTGATACTGAGCTTGCTAGTTCCTCTATCAAGATAAATCTATTGCTGCTTTAATGCACAACTGGACAAATTGTAAGATTAAACACATAAGTAAGCTTTGAAAAGGTACTATTCCAGGCCATCAGTCAGAAGTGTGTAGTTGAAGTTAGTCATCATCTGTTCAGTCTTGCTACATAAACAAGCAGTAACACGGCCTTTGCTCTTGAAAGTTGAGGCCCCATTATGTACAGGGTAAGGGCTTCAACAGTTAGGACCCACCATGCACAGCACTCCTAAGAACTCCCTCTTCAGAGCTTCTCAGAAGTTGGAACTTAGGCCCACTTCAGTACATGAAACCTTGGACTTGAAACACCAAGATGCAGGGAATGAATCCAGGATAAAACTACCTCCCCTTACTCCAAAGATTACTTTGAATAGACATATTCACAAGTTGCTTGTCCTGAATGCAAGACTGGAGAACAAAGACAACTATTTGCCTTTATCTCTGCCAGCAAAACCCAAAGTCCCATTTTCTGATTTCCATATCTGACATTCCCCACACTCCAGTTATCATAAGAAATAAGAATCATGTGGCAAGTTCAGACCATTTGCTTTAGCTCCATTTCCAGAACATGTGATTGTTAACAGTGATTAATTCACTGAAGCTTTGGTTACTGAAAAGCAAGCATTCATTCTCAGAGCTCTAGCTTAGACTGGAAGCAGACGTTAAAACTAGAGGACAAATGCTAGCATTAAGTATTAAGAGCAGCCTGCTGCAATCTTTCTAGTATTTTATAGGGCTGCAACCATCACAACACTGACCTATGCCTAGAAGGTCTCCTACTCCTGCTGCTGAAGTTTCATGCACAGGATCAGACACCAGCGTTACCCTGTTTAGATATGTAGGAGATTAAAGGAAGAAGTTGGGAGCTTTATTTTGAGCTCACAAAACTTAAAATACTTCTAAGAGTGCAAAAGAGCTTGCTGTTAAAAATAAGCTTATGCTTTTAATTTGTAGCACTACAATACCCATGAGGTCCAGTCACAGGTAAGGTTCCTGTTGTGCTTGGCTTTCCGGAACAAACAGAGCTGCCAAAGATATTACTGCAGGCAACTACTAGCATGAGGTATTCACTACGGATTTTTACCAGACTTTGGCCATAGGCCAAGATGCTGCTGCTCCAAAACCTTCAGAATACTGTGGCCACAGCAACCAGGTCTTACTGTGCTCCAGTTCTCATAAGATGCATTTTCCACTCTAAGGTGGAGACCAGCTTAGGATAACCACATAGTTGTACTCAGACTCCACCCTGAGAACTACACTACTATTCACTCGAGCTTTGAAGATATTCAGACAGCCATAGAAGCACCTCCGCTTGCTCCTCATCTTCTTCCAGTCAGTCAGTTTTTCCTCTGCTAAAACTACTGCCCAGTAGCAAGAACCCTTGCTGTTAACCATAATCAAAGAAGCATACGCTGCATTCAGCGCAGGTCTAGAAGAAGGCTTCATCTTTATTTGTGACTAGGCTGTCATGCTTGATTCAACTGTTTGTCAGAAAGACATTGTGTTGTCAAATTAGACTATTCTCAGTATCTCCCTATATTTCTTCCTTTAGCATACAGTACTCTACTAGATTGCTTCTGGATGTCATGTAGTATAAGTTTAGTTCACCAGCAAGCATGCTAGCTTTCTGATCCCAAATAAGAGTTTGTTCGTTTTTAAGTTTAAAAAAAAGAAACGGGATGAGAGTTCACCCTTGACTACACTTTTCTAGCTGAAGTGTCAACTAAAGTGACAGAAGAATAAGCTTTGGAATATATATTCCGCACTGGGAGCAACAGCAAGTTAACAAGGGTTCATATCCTATTTCTTACCTCTTTGGATGGCTTTATGTAATAGACTCCAGCCTCTTTTGTCTGCCCTATCTACATCAGCCTTGTAGTTGACCAATGTAGTTGCAATACTCTCCAATCTTTGGGCGAGGGCTAGATCCAAAGCAAGATCGCCATTGTGATCCAATTCATTAAGCTTCCCTGGGAGCTACAACACAAATTCAGTCAACTGACATTAGAGGTATGCTCAACCAGCCCAACAGAATATTTCAACAGCCTGTTCCAACTACCACAATGTTAGACCTTCAGCTCTAATGCAAGATGCTCGTGTTGCATTTAGGTAAGCACATCTTACACAGGAAAACAATCAGAAGACTAGCATCACCACATGCAAGTCTACCTAGAAGGCTGTTCAGTGAGAAAACAGGAGGTCTGTTTGCAAGCCTTGTTTAACTCACAGGAAGCTAGACTAGCATATTCAACATAGGACTAGGAAGAATTATTCAATTATTCCTTTAAGATAGCTCAAATCCCAATTGGATTAGCACCTAAGAGTTCTAAGTACTGCTACAGTCCCAATACTTGAATAATTCTGTCCCCCTTGTTGGGGGACGACTTATTTGCTAGTTGTTTAGAGTGTCCACCCAAACAGAACAAACATCTGTTACTTCAAACATTCAATAGAAGAGAAAAAGCATTTATACAAAGAAATAATGCTTACTGAACTGCCACAAAGCAGCAAAGTTGACTATTATACCATTCAGCTTTAAATGTGCATAGCAATACCAGGTATGGAAATTTTATTATATCTAATCAGTCGCATGCAAGATTTATTTTTTTTTTAGAAGTGTTATGAATCAGTTCTGAATTATGTCTTTCTAGAGCCTTTACTGCTAGACCTCCATTATGTACATAGAAGTACCTATGGTAGACATGTGAATAACAATTAGTGACAAAAATCAATAACAAGGTTCAGACTAGCAGTTAGGAACTAGTTATTTGAAACACCAAATTCTAGAAGACAGATCAAGTCAGTCTCACTATACCTGTGAATCCATTTCAATAAGATACAAAAAGACTACATCTTCTCTCTCAACTTTAATAGCCTTATGCAAAGGATATTCTGTCTTTGATTTGAACATTTTATACAATAACTGAGCACTCATGCTACTGAAGTCTTCTTTACGCAAGTCATCCTAGAAGCAAAAAAAAATTAAAAAGTGTAAGCAATATTCTTGTTTTATTTATAGACAAGGCATTGCATAATGTAATCATGAAGTTCACAAGTTCAGTTAAAAGCTTCATTTTGATAACAAGTAGGAACAATCCAAGATAGGAACACTCAGGAAGTTTTACACCTTACAATTTAGTTTCAAGATCAGTTAGTGAAGTTTTTCTTCCCTTTTGTCTACAGACATAGAAAACTAGCATTTCACCAGAAATTACAGTAGATTAATGTCTAGTCTCTAAAATAATTCTCTATCTGGACTTAAATCACAGATTAGTGTTTTCTGACAAAAAGGCCTACAACAATTGAAGACTGACAACTCCACAGAACTTTGAAAAACTCTGAATAAAAGTAAACAGAAACTTAGAAGTATAAAGACCTTAGGTTTCAGTTAGCACTCAATTGACTAAACAAGAACAACCTCAGTTCCAGGTAGAGTAAAACATCAAAAATTAGGAGTCAGAAGCAGGAAAGAGTTAGAATGGCTGACCTGCAGGTTCAGATACAAGAATCTTTTTTATATACTCACAGATCAAAGCAATCCCCCCTGCTTTGGCATTAGCCAAACAAAGAAACATGGAATCATAGAATGGTTTAGGTTGGAAGGGACCTTGAAGATCATCAAGTTCCATCCCCCTTGCCATAGGGCAGGGACACCTCCCACCAGCCCAGGTTGCCCAAGGCCACGTCCAGCCTGGCCTTGAACACCTCCAGGGATGGGGCGTCAACAACCTCTCTGGGCAACCTGTTCCAGTGCCTCACCACCCTTAAAGTGAAGAACTTCTTCCTAATGTTTAATCTAAATCCTCTTCCAGTTTAAAGCCATTCCCCCTCGTCCTATCACTCCATGCCCGTGTAAAAAGTCCTTCCCCAGCTCTCCTGTAGGCCCCCTTTAGGTACTGGAAGGCCGCAATAAGATCTCCCCGGAGCCTTCTCTTCTCCACGCTGAACAGCCCCAACTCTCTCAGCCTCTCCTCATAGGAGAGGTGCTCCAGCCCTCGGATCATCCTCGTGGCTCTCCTCTGGACACGCTCTAACAGGTCCATGTCCTTCTTATGTTGGGGACTCCAGAGCTGGATGCTGTACTCCAGGTGGGGTCTCACGAGAGCGGAGCAGAGGGGCAGAATCCCCTCCCTCGCCCTGCTGGCCACACATCTTTTGATGCAGCCCAGGATACGGTTGGCCTTCTGGGCTGCAATCGCACATTGCTGGCTCATGCGTAGCTTCTCGTCAATCAGCACCCCCAGGTCCTTCTCCTCAGGGCTGCTCTCCAGCCATTCCCCGCCGAGCCTGTATCTGTGCTTGGGATTGCCCCGACCCAGATGTAGGACCCTGCACTTGGCCTTGAACTGCATGAGGTTGGCTTGGGCCCACCTCTCCAGCCTGTCCAGGTCCCTCTGGATGGCATCCCTCCCCTCCAGCGTGTCTGCCTCGCCAAACAGCTTGGTATCATCAGCAAACTTGCTGAGGGTGCACTCTACCCCACTGTCCATGTCGCTGACAAAGATGTTGAACAGTACGGGTCCCAGTACCGACCCCTGAGGAATGCCACTCGTCACTGCTCTCCACTTGGGCACCGAGCTGTTGACCGCAACTTTTTGAGTGCAACCATCCAGCCAGTGGATCCACCGAGTGGTCCATTTATTGAATCCATGTCTCTTCAATTCTCCACATCTGGATAACGCATTTTAGATTCAGAATAACCTAAAACCTCACACACTAGTCTGCTGTTGACAAGCCTTATTTTAAAGGCTAATCCATTACCCAGTTAATCAAACTTTCCTCAAAATAACAGATCAGAGCAAGTGAAACTTCCAAGTCAGTTGCACAACTCCTTGCCACTCCCTCCATTACAGAAGGTAAACTCTCCCCTG
The DNA here is from genome assembly GCA_017639485.1 of Pluvialis apricaria. Classification (NCBI taxonomy): domain Eukaryota; kingdom Metazoa; phylum Chordata; class Aves; order Charadriiformes; family Charadriidae; genus Pluvialis; species Pluvialis apricaria. The sequence continues at coordinate 9,323,695 of CM030024.1, forward strand.
GCTTCCCTGGATTATTTTTAGAAGTAAAAGCAGGCCTGGGATTTGTGATCTGTATAGACAGAAACCAACTATGGATGAACTTCTAAACAGTTTAGAGTTCAGATTTGATAAACAACCTTCTTGCTTATTAGAATGCAGTCCCTTTGGTTTGGCCCACGTTTAGGAAACTAAGATGCTCTTTACAGTGAAGCATTTCTAATGAATAGAAGAAGTCTTCAGGCTATGAGCTACCCCCCCCCCCCCCCTTCCCCGGCAACACATTCACACCAAGACAGACAATGGAAATAACCTCTAAAGACAACAATAAAAATCTTAGAGAAGGAGTCATTTAACATGCTTTGTTTCAAACATATAATTATGAGTTAGTACCGTAGAGAATACCAAATAACAGTGTCAAAAACACACATTCTAAAGACAAGTGAGACAGATGGGAAGGGAAAAGTCACTCCTGCCTCAGAAGCAGCCCCTTCACTCACACCTGGGGCAGGGCAGGCAGATTTGACAGCTCTTTTTAATCAACACTGTTGCTCCTTGCAAACATATAAGGGTTAGTATAATATGTCACCTTAGTCACTGAAAGTTATCAGGAATCCACGTAATCCCCATCCCAGCTGGAACGCTGGCAAACCAAGAGATACTCCTGAGCTCAGACAGTACAGTAAATTAAGCAAAATTCTACTGATTAAGGTCCTATACTCTATAAACATTTTTCCTCTCGCTTCCTTCTGACAGTACTTACCCAGTGACTCGCAATTATCTCAGCACAATAGTTCAGAAGAGTGCTAGCATTCAGCTCCTCAGCAGTCTGATAGAAACGAATGCAGTTCCTGACATTAACTAGTGACATAACTCCTTTTTCACATCTGTCAAAATAGAAAAGCCAGTGTTCAGTAATCAGGAAACAGCTTTACTGTAATCACTCGCCCATGCTGTAACAGGGTCCCATCTACTGGTTTTCCTAGATGCCAGCTGAAAGCGGCTTGGCCTTTCTTTACTGTAAGGCTACACAGCATAGACATACTTTAATCAGAAGCTCTGTAAGACAGCTTCCGTAAGAGCAGACTCCTATTAAAGCAGAATCTAAGCTAAGGTCCCATGAAATATCACATACTGCAGGAGCAGGCAAGTGAAGACAGACATCCTAGTTCTCCCAAGGGAACAAACTGCAGTTCCTTCACTGTTATAAAGTAGGGAAGATGTCTATCTCTACAAGTACTAGAGTGATCACAGGCAGCTTTTGTGCAAAAGCTAGAAAGCAGCATGCAAAGTACAGCTATTTGATTCATAAAGAGACAAGATAAACATTAACAGCAGATCCAACAAATCTTTATAGGCGTGAAGCTATTAGTTTGAGTTGATGGGAAGAAAACCCAAGTACCTCAAAATGAAGTTAAACATGCCAGTGATCTCCAAGCAGATATTAAGACAAGAAAATGGAAATACTTGTCTCCAGGTGCAGGTACCTACCAAGACATCTAATAATTACTAGTAGCATACCGTATGTGGACTTGTCACTAGACTACCACAAACAGACAGTGAGAAATGTGTAGATAATACAACATGAAGACAATTCTGGCTGGTACAAAGCTTGAAGGCAGTTTTAGCATTGGCCTTGCAGATGTCAACCTCTTTGGTCAAAAGATTTGACAGCAATTTAGCTTGCTTCATGTTGAGTCACAGTTAAACCATAGATTAAGAGTGCTATATACTATTACAGCCCCCAACACCCCTTGGGCAAAAGATTATTATATCAAAGGGTACTTTATCTTTGACTAAATTCAAGGCTTCAAAGGTGTACAAAACTTGATGAGGCTTCAATTTGTACATTCAGGCTGCTCACTAACTCTAAATGGTTATTTACAGCACTCTATACATTCAAGATAACAACCTAGCCGCCACTAGAATGGTGTTAATCATAATCGCCTCAAAATGGCAAAACATTGTATTGTTACATTAACCTTCTTTATGAAGAAAAGTTGCCACCAAGATGCACAGAACAGCTATTTAAGTTAAAAAGTTTTCACCTGTAGTATTTTAATACTGCAAGCTACTTGCCCTTAACTCTTCCTAGCATTCTCTTTAACAATTTCTTTCTTGCAACTCTCCAGAGCTTGTTACTAATATACTGATCTCTACTTCCTCTTAATGTTAAGTTAGGGTTATTAGATTGACTAGGAGAGGAACTGGAAAGAAAACATAAAAGCTATGAGAAAAACTGCTACAGTTTAACTGTAGCGCAAGGCTTCATTTCCTGTGATCAACTGAATGTCATGTTGCATTATTGAAAACCTCAAGACTTTAAAAAAAGCAAAATTTGATCCAACTGCCAGCAGCTATCATCTTATTTCTGTTCAAACAAGGTTGAAGAGTTCAAGAAGACTCACTCACTGTATTTACCAAGACTCACCTTTCCCTAAGCAGCTGGAGCTGAAATTTATTAGCTAGTTTCATGAGCTCTGTCAAAAAGATATCATCTTCTCTTAGCTCAAGTTCATCTGTGTAGATCCACCGCAGCATTGCCATGGTTACCTCTGGGTCAGCATCTGGTACAGGGAGCAACAGGGATTAATAAAATACCCAAAGAACAATCGCCTATTCAAGTAGTTGCTATTCCTCTGACTATTAAAGTCACAGTTACCATGAAAAAAAAAAAAGCCTCGTTGAAACTGTACTGCTTTAGTTCAATCAAAATGTCAAAACAGATGCAAAACTGGTAAGAAGCTGACACTAGTAATAACGCTGGCACCAAGCAGGAAAACTTTTTTCCATTGGAACACCGTGCAGAATGCAGGGTGCCCTATAACATCTCCTACCTGCTACACAAATATTGCATATTTAGGGGCCAGTGATGCCCCTTTAAAGTCTTTGGTCCCTCACATGCAGCTAAATTCACATCTACATTTGACAAACAAATCCTCTTTTCAATTTAAAATCCTCCCGCTTTGATATTACAGCTGTATGTTATGAACTGTTGCATTCCAATAACGGTACTTACATCTTGGTAATGACTACAAAGTACTTAAAACTGCTGGAAATCATTTCTAGGAAAGGTGCAAAAGAGTCAGTTTAAGAAGCTGTTTAGATTTCAGGCGTTTACAACACTGATCACAGCCTGATGTTTTCATACAGCAAGAAAAATGGAAACCTCCACCACAGGATGAGATACACGAGCCCAATGGTCAGGGACCTTTGTCACCTAGTCAGAAGTATAGTGACAATCCTACTTACAAGGCTGTAGATGAGAATTACTCCACAACATAAGATCAGACCAATCACAACAAAAACACCATTCATTTAGAAAAAATAACATTAGTCCTTTACACTGTTTTGGTTTTAGAACATAAACATACATCTTAAGACACTGAAATACCCATCCTAAAACATATATCCTTTAAATGGAGGGTTACCCCTGATTACTTGCAGAGTACCGGACAGTACTTGTGTTAGCATGTAGACTGCTTCCTGAAACAGGAGAGTTTAGTAAGGCAAGAATCTTTCGCTGAAGTAATTGGGGAAACTACTTGAGCTGCAATATCAGCTCTGCCTTGGCAGAGATAAGAATTCATTTTCTCCCTCACAACAAGAGAATCTTCTTAAAGAGTAGAAAATTCTGCAGATTACACGAACTCTGAAAACACTCAATTTGAAATGCTGCCTGTATTTTGAAATTAGGATTTGGGTAATCTTAACTTGCAAGTTCTTAAGAGAACCTCTTAAGAAAACCAGGACGGTTTTTAGGGAACAGCTTGTTGCTTACTGCAACTATTTCATAGCCTAATCCTTGTGCCATTTATCAAACTTTCTAAAAAATTCCATTTTGCACAGTGGAAAGTATCATTTACTAACACTTATTTTAAGCACCATTCTATAATAGGAAGTGTTTGCATTGTTAAACATGCAAGACTTCAGTTACATTTGAGATTCTGAGACTAGCTTAATGTGGAGCTAGAAATGCTATGGACTGCCATTTGCAACAAAACTACAATTAATATAAGAGGGTTTTGGTAATAATCTTCTGTTGGCATATCACTCAATTTAAAAAAAATCCTCAGCATCTGTTTTCTTGTGGCTGCAGAAAGATTCATAAATCCTTATGCAAGAAAGCCTATGCTGTCTCATAAAACTAGCTTGCTGTGACTTGCTTCTTTCCAGTTTGTCCGCACTTACGATTCATGATAATATTAAGTGCAGAAAGTGAAGCCAATGCTTAATATTCAACATGCCAGCCAGCAAACCTGCTTAACTTCATGCCTGTTTTTATTACTCACAAATTAATTGTACAAGACTCTTCTATACCGTTAGGTACAGAAGAAACATCTGTCAAGAAGTTCAATCTGCAGAAATACTGCCCAGTGTAAGCACACGCAAGAAATGGCTACTGGAGAACACAACACTGTCTTGTAGAAGACTGTCTTTTAGTAAAAACTTCTCTTCCTCACCTATTTTGCAAAGGTATCAAAGTGCAAAAGCAAAACACACATCAGTATTTGTATTCATTTCCCACACACACTATGTTAACAAGCAGCAAGGTATTTCCATGACACACTTCAGAGAAATTATGCACACTACCTCAAAAAGCCCTGTCCTTAGAAAGGAAGAAGTCAAGCTCCTCCACATAGATTTGTTTTTCATTACGTTTAGTTGACTCTAGAAAAGACAAAGAGGCCACCATTCTCAACCCCTGTTCATTAAAGAGAAAGAAGGTAGGTTATTGATTTAACTAGCACTAACACCAAGTTCACAAGGGTACTACCAAGTTTCAGAGACAAAGCTCCTAATTCATGGATTAAGCACCACTTTTCATGGATCGTAGTAGTCTGAAAGGTACATAAGGAACCTTCTCCCAACAGGCCCTTTTGTCAGTCATCCTAAAGACAGTCTAAGCATCATACTACTAAGCAATGACTGACCTGACAGATCCAGCTCCTCTGTTGAGGCAAGGTTGGCAAGACTCCAAGTATCACTGCGTGCCGCCAAGACAAATTTGTGAGCACTGATGTGCTTCTGCCCAACCTTTATCTTCAGATCACTGGTAAGAGGGAAAAAAAAGCATATACATGTATAATGCAGGCTTCCCCTGTGCTTAGGTATGTATGGATTCAGTAACTCCATAGTATCTATGTCCTGGTATCCACATGTAGGTTCAAGTTGTTTCAGACATACATTTAATCAGTTAAATAGAACATGTTGGCAAATAACACAATTCTTATCTTCCTAGGGAGAAATGCAATGAGGCATTAACATTTAAAGTGTTTGGGGTTTTTTTTTTTCCTTAACCATTTCAGCATGAACTCCAAGGGAACTATTGTAAGAGATAAGAAAATCCAGCAATCTTCAGGTTAAATATTTATGCTGCAGCGCCCACACTAATACTGTCAGCTAAGCACCAATGGTTTCAGGCAAGACCAGCAAGAGAATAAACGATGTTTGATGGTAGTCTGAGTACAAGGCATACTCCAAGAATACCCAGTTCCCAGGAGACCAGCTGTCAAGAACACTTTGATTTCATTCTCACCTCTTTAACACCTGGTTGTCCTTTGCAGTTAGAAAGTACCTGCCCTGTTATTTTAAAATCCCATAGCTTGTAAATGTTCTGACCATGTAGGTGTATTTTCCAGACCATTTTCTAAGTCAAAGCACTGCTATAAACTGAAGTGCAAAATACAGAGATGTTACTTAATAAAACTTGGTATAGGACTTGCTTCCTTTCTCCTTTTATAACTAGACCACTATTCTATGCCTTGAAACTAAAAAGCTGAACAGAATTGAAGTGATCCAGCTCTTTTGACATATGCTACCTAATGAATCTTTTATCCAGCATGCTATAATAAGTTCTTGCCAGGCACAGAGCATTTTCTCAGGGAGGCTCATGAAGAGATGTTCGGGGAAGGAAATTTTAATCAAAACTACATTTTTTCCCCTCAAATGACTGAACTCCTTTACCATATTGGCATTGCTATCAGTAATACCAAAGAAATTGATAAGTGTCATTGTGGTCTTGGAACTAAATCAGTTAAGAGTATTGAAGGTGATCCTTAGTGTGCCTATGGAAAAGAAACCATTAAACCCAATTTTGTGTTGTATCTCTGAATTTCAACTTCATTTATACCACTAAGTCACATATATCACTGTCTGAGACCTGTTACATCATACCAGACAAGCCAATTTAATCAGGCTTCTTTACACACACCAGGAGTACAGAACTGGTTTCAAGGACATATCCTTTCAAGAAAGGAGGGCTTTCCAGTTGGTAGATGATACATCATGTAATTAATCCTTCAACAAGATATAGATCAGTTTAAAATTACTTCTGTTCAAAGGGAGCTTTGCTGTTGACAGTGAAAGTGGTCAGTTTTCTTTAAACTTGTCTTACATGTCAGTCTCAGAGATGAACTTCTACTTAGAGCTCTTGATTCAAGAACTGGATTCAGTATGCTACCTGATCTTAGCATGCTCTTCCAACTGCAATTGCAACTGAGGACCCTACTCATACGAGACAGTAGAGAAAGACTGGTACCTACTGCAGTCAGTGAAGTCAAAGGTTCCTTTAATGCCCATTTGGAATTCCCCAACGGGGAATTTCTTACCTGTACTGCTCCTGCTGATAGAGTTCAGCTACAATGGCAAGAAGTCGACTGATGAAGGTGTCACTGGCATTGTCTTGGTTAGCCTGGGCAGCCAGCAGATTGCATCTCCTTTCTGTATCAGCTAGCTTCTTCTGCAGCTTTACATACTCCTGGCGGAGAAGCATCAGGTGCTTTTCCAGCTTGGCCACCTCCTCTGCAGAGGCACACAGTGTTACTACAAGGTTGAAACACGCACACCTTTGTTTTGCATCTGAGGGTACCTTAACCCTACAAGCCCATCACACATCCAGTTTAATCATGGAACACTCCAGTAAGCGGCTCTCCTCTTCCACAATACTTAAGAACCTCACCCCCAATATTAAATCTTTTATTTTATATCATTGCTAGCCATAAAAACATCGAAAAATCATCAGAACAGAGTGATAGAAGCCACTTACAAAGACATTTCCTGAATCCTGTCCAGTCAGGAATGCCACAAGCTTTCTAAAAACATGGGAGTCCATGTGGGAAGTCCATGTGGGAAAACATGGGGAGAGTGTGGGAATTATGGTGGGGTAGAGGACTAACTCTTTAGTTCTTATCCATTCGTTTAGTTAAGATGCTGTTTGAATTTACAGCCGAGGCGTCAACCACAAGTGAGCATTAGTACAGTTGCTGACATACCATATCTACCTCAGAGTACTTAACTGACCTGTTTAGAACTCCTCACACTGTCAGCTAAGAAACTCCTTAAAAAACAGCCAGAGTGGAAAGCAGATTCTCCCCAGAGTCTATGTTTTAAAGGCCAGTCAAAAAACATATAACTACTCACTACTGGCATACGCACATTCCTCCATCAGAGGCACTGCACTGACACAGCATCACTACAGAATCAGGTCCATGGTGGCTATTTCAATTCAAGAGTAGCACAGCAACAGTGCCTGGGAATCTGATCCCTGGTCAAGTATTTCCATCCCATTGCAGAACCTGCTTTTCCACCACATTTAAATGATCACTCCTGGAAGGAGTGGTCACTCCTGCTGGAAGGAAACATCCATACAGGTGCTTAAAAGAGTCCAACCTACAAATACTTATTTATGGATTAGTTGCACAAACTGTATGTAGCTATCCTTGTGCTTAACTGATTACTTCTCCCCATCATTAAGATGATTTTCCAAATAAGGTACAAATCCAAAACCAGTCCTAAAATGAGAGGGGGCAGGGAGGAGAAATTTTGAAGTTAACCAATGATTTTAGGTGGGAAAGTTCCTACAAGATTACTCCCTATCAGCCAGGAATTTGCTGTTCCAACAATTTCTCAAATATTTACTAAACGGAAATAACTACTACAAACAACAAGAAACTGAGCTCTCATGACCAGTGTTTTCTTCTTGCTTCTGTAGAAAAGTTCAACAGCATGGCTGACCTTGGCCTTGCTCCAACACAGGTCCCCAGGGCAGAGCATCTTTCTCTAGCTCTGCTGCAGACACAATGCCTCATTTAGTCTTTCCTCTATGGACTGCTGCAGCAAATGCTCCCTCGTAAGTCTTAAGTTAAGAACTACCGTAATGGATAAACAGAAGGTAATTTTCCCTATTTTACTCTTCAGTTAATACTACTTAAGCAGGTTTGGCAGTGTACTTCCTTCAACAGCCTTTTATTTAGCTTCATCCTTTAAAAGTTGATAGATATCATCTCCTCTGGGATACTTCCCTTATTCTTCTGAAATATTCTATTATTTCAGAATTTTGCTACCAATACCACACCGACCCTCAAAGAGGGTTTGAAATTCTGCTCTGTTCTTTCTACCTAAAGATAAATGCAGTTTCAGTGTTCCCAGAATTAGAAGGACATGCCTCTAACAACTGCTTCTTCCAGACTGATTATGAAAATGTCAAAGCTGGCACAAAGCAAGCCCTACTGTTACAGTAAGGACAGCAAAAGTCTAATAGGAGCCAAGAGTGACTACTGAAAGACACCGAGAACCACACTAAAAAATAGTGCATGAACACCACCACTATTCATACAGTGAGTTTTTTAGGTGCCATACAAATTCAAATGCTAGGAACAAGATGTTGCCTGCTGAACCTCATAGTACACATCATCTCGAAGAAATACTGCATCTTCCAGCCAAGCAATGAGAGTGTGAGGGTGGGAATAGAGAATCAGTACCAGAAGGTAACACCCTGGCTCTAAACTACTCTGAAGTCAATAGGACACAATGCAGAACTACCTTAAATCCTCAAATGGCAGTATCTTAACTTTATACATAAATGACAATCAAGCTCACTACTGCTGCTTCCAGGGCAATCCAAGACAATCACTTCTGGCAGTGAAAATACCTCAAGATTTCTCAAAGCTTCAGTTCTTTGTTTTCAGATTGACAGCATACACCTCCTGCAACCTCAGCGAGAGGGATCAATAGATATTTCCTTGCTGTAAGAATTTCAAGAGCTGTAAAGTAAGTTTCTCTTTTTCTGCACGACAGCATGCACACCAGTTACGTAGTAGCTACTATACAATAATACAATATTTTATCTTCCGGCACATTTCAAGTGCACATTCAAGACAGTCTTTAATGTCCAGTTAATCAACATTCACTGCAAAAAAGCAAAGCCCCAAGCTTTCCCTGTATACTGTTCATTTAAAGAATTAATAAGAGAATTGCTTAAAATAAGGGCTGCTTCAGAAGTGGAACCTGCTCAGTCTCAGGCAGAAGCACCACCTCCATTTAAACAAGCAGCACCACAACTCCAGCTTTACTATTTACAGTCCTCAATTTTGGAAGGCGGGAGAAGCGCCATCACTTTTTAAAAATCAATATAAAGTGACCATTGTACCTTCAAGCTGGCAATCGTTTTGGCAGAGCACATATTACTACCAGTCCACATTATGTATGGCCATTCACCTGACTGTTTCCCAAGTATAAGGCACAATTACTGCAAGGATCTTCATTAGATGTGTGTATGCATGCATCAAGACACTGAAAGGACAGCCCCACTGGAAGATACCAGTAAGTCTCTGGCTAAGTATCAATCCATATGCACTAGTGAAGAGGATGCCTGGGTTCAGCAGAGGCATACACTGAGTGACTCCTTTTCTGAGCCCGTAGTCCAGGTATAGAGTTAACAGATGGCTAGACAAGAAAATAAAAACAGTGTTTGGGTACAGCTTTCCAGCAGCTAGACTGGCATCTCATGAACTGGCAGAAGCTTATGTTTCATATCAAAGACTTTAAAAAGGACTTCAGAAAAGGCTACTGACATTTTCTTTTAGGAGAAGGGACTCAAGAGCAACTAGACAGCTGAATTCAAAGAGATAAGTAGGGATGCAACAGGCAATGGGGGTGACAGATAGCATGTACCAAAAACTAGAGGGAGGGTCCAGTGGAACCCATTACATTGCCCATCCCACCCATCAAAAGCAGTCACAGGAACAATATGGATAAGCTTTTGTTTACTTATGAAGTAGACCTGAAGGAAATATTGAAATATATTATTTCCTTACCCCCTCAACTCAGGTCCTTCGTCCACTGCTCCACACTCTGACTCCCATCTCCTTGTGGCTGTACAAGTTACTGCTTTATTGTCCTTCCTCATTTTCGCACACTTCTGATCTTTACAATGACAACCATCCCAAAGTACTACAGTGTACTTCCTGCTGCTCTAGACTCAAGCATTAATCCAACAATTTTTACCCATGCCTGCATGTAACCTAGCATCCTCAGGTATTGGTGGTACAGAACTCTTAGAGAGGTTACAAAAGAAAGCTCATCTCTTCTCTTTATTCAATCAATTTGTAGCTAGTGATTGCAATAAATCTAATTCAGGACTTCTGCACACATAAACAACACTTCCATAAGAAAAAGTACTCGGTGTCTGAGCACATGAGCAGTTTGACAAGCTCCCTTCCTTAATAAGCCTTCACTTCTCAGCTGACTCTCCAATACCATCAGTTCTTAACTAGAAAAGTGTTGCTGCAGATAGGTACTTTATTTGAAGGGACAAAATGAGCCCCTCTGCCCAGATATCGTAGGAATTGAGTGGGGAGAGCTACAACTCCAGCTTATTACTCCTGTTCATGCAGGTCACTCATTGGTCACATGCTTTTGTTAGCCAAAAGATCAGAGAATTACTTGAATTAGGGAAGAATCTTTGAGGAGTATGGGTGTCTGGAACAGGACTTGCGTCAACTGCAGGTTCATTCTGCAGAGTACGACCCTGAACCAGAGCCTCAGACCCTTGAGAGTCTCACTGGGGAAAGTTTCACCACCTGAAGAAATCTTTGACATCTAAGGCCCACCAGAACCGGGTCACCAACGCTTAAAACAAGCCTAAGAGGCTGGTCAGCTAAACACGAAACAGTGGGATTTCAGCACACAAAGTTAAGAGTTGCTCTAAGGATTTATTAAACCAGCTTGACTGCAGCATCCTCTCAGCTGATGCATGCCAGGAGATCAGCATCTGCTACATCCTAGTTAATCTTTCACAAGCGGTTTTAAAATACTACCACTGACTGAGAGTTCCACTTCAAGAGCTGGAGGCTGTGCTTTTGAGACTGGAAGATAGAGCCTTCATTTCCTTTGTAACTTGGGGCATTTTAGCTCAGTTTGCCGACGCCGTTTCCTCCAGGGAGGAAAAGGGGAAGCTTCTGTCTTGCAGAAGGGAGTAGGCTTGTAAAGATCCAAGTGGGTGTTTTTTGTCTTTTTTTTTTTTTTTCAAATCCCATTACCTCCGTTAAACTAATTTTGAGTTCTGCAGATCACATCAGAGCCCCAATTCGACAAAAGGACTCGCAACAGCAAGTAACCAGGAGCCTGCGACACAGCCTCTCCGCCTTAATCCCAGCCCAGCGACTCGGGGAGAGCACGCCGGGCTCTCCTCAGCCGGCAGCCCCGGGACAGCCACCATCCATCACCCACCGCAGCTCCCGCCCAGCCGGCCAAGTGCGGGGAGGGGGGTCGGCGGGATGTGCCGGCGAGCTCCGCACCACCCTCAGCAGCCCTGAGCCACGGCTACCCAAAAAAAAAAAAAAAATCTCCCTCCTGAGTGACAAAGGCGCTGGTGCCAGGCCCCCGGTGGTGTCAGCCCGCAGCCAGGGCAGGGCAGAGCCCCCCCGCCATTTCACGTTCACCTCAGGGGCGGCCCGCCCCACCCGCCGCGGGCAAGGCCGGCCCAGCCCCACACAGGGGAGCAGCAGGAGCCCCCCACGGCGGCTGCCCCCGGCCCCCTGCAAGCGGAGAAGCCACCCCGCCCGGCGGCGCTCCCCGTGCGCCCGGCGGCCGCGGCCCCGCCCGGCCCCTCACCCGGGCTCCCCCCCTTACCTTCCGCCATGTTGGGTCCGGGGCCGCAGCTCTCGCGAGAGCCGCCGCCCGTCACCGCCGCCCGAGCCCCGAGCTCTCGCGAGACCAGCGCGGCGGAACGCCCCCCTCCCTTCACCACCGCCGCTGCGCTGCTCTGGGCGGGAGCCGCGGGCACGGCGGGCCGCGCTAGGCCGCGCCGCTTTATACCGCCGGCTCCTCCCCGCCTCAGCCGGGGAACGGCCCCCTGGCAGCCGGCCCGCCCCGCCGGTGCTGCCCGTCCCCTCCGGACGAGGAGGCGGCAGGGCCCTGCGGCGTTTGGGGTTAAAACCAGCCGGCGGCTAGCTGTAACCGCCCGGGGGCGTCCGGACGCCGTGATCCCTGCCGCTGCCTCGGGTGGGCTGTCGAGCAGCGCTATGGCCGCGTTGGCAGCAGAAGGGCGACAGCCAGAGCTGGAGGGCTGGGAAAGGGTGAAGAAGGGCCTGGAGCAGGGGATGCCCGCCCGGGGCCTGGGGTTGGTGCCACCGCAGGGAAGGCCACCGTCGTGCGTGGGCGCGAGCACAGCCCAAAGCACTGCCGTGCCCTCTCCCGCTCACCCGGTTCCCGTGCCGCAAATGGAAGCACCAACGCGGGTTTTCAATCCGATGGGGTCTCTTTAGCGCACAGCTGTTAACTCGTGTCATCACTGCTTCAGTTCCTGCACGTATTGCTTTTGTTGCGGCATCACTGCATCTGTGCCCAGCGGGCAAAGCCTGTGGCCAAGAGTCGAGACAGGCGATAACCAGGGGACGGTAACAAGATCACGTTCTGAAGCCCTGTGTACAACATAGCTGACCCTCGACTGCTTTCAGTGCTCGTGATCTTTCCTGCCTAGATACAACAGAAATACCGAAATATTATGCGCTGATCCAACAGCAATTTTTTTGGTTGCTTTGAAGAGCGCATTTCAAATAGATTTTTGTGCAGCTTATTTACAGTATTGTTTTACGGACATGATTTTCTCCTGACTTCACCATTAAGCGATCGGTGAAAAGTTGCTCTGCCTCCTATCTGTTTTCTGTGCCTGTTGGATAACAGCAAAACCAGAACAAGGCCTGGATGTAGGAGAGCCACAGTAGTTTCGAGACAGAGAAACATGACCCCTCTCATTTTTCACAGCTCAATGACAAATGTGTCCATCTTTGCTACATAGCTAACTTACACCACGGTGCCGTGGGTGCTATTGATCATCCTGAGTAACTGCGAGGACAACAGTTATTACTGCCTCATCGGTTTTAGTCCTAGTTGAATTTCTGAACAACAACAGAGATCAGATTTCAAACTACTGCTATATTTTGCATGTGGGGAATCAGCAATCTCGTCTTTTGTTGAGGATTTGCCTGGGCAGGAAGGCATCTTATTACAGCCTCTCTTTAAAACCCAAGCACCTTCTGGTTTGGTTTGCAATGACTCGTACATGCTTCTGAAGATACACAGAAATTATAAGACTTGTGGTGCCCTCTGTTTGCATTGTGATGGCACCATACCAAGAGCAGTGCACCACATGGTACAGGCGCAGTAAATAGTCCACCCCCCATCAGCCTACCAAAAAAACAAAATACACTTATAATCACTTCAGCGTCAACGTTCTCCATTTATTGATCGTCTAGTTTCAGTAAGCATTTTCTAGGTATCACAGCAGGAATGAGTTTTAGAACAACAGCTGAACAGCCCTTCTGATTTTTACAGAGATCTTCTCCGATGCTTACGGGGCAGCATGGAGAAAGATAAAAAAGGAATGAGGATGGCCGTACTACTTTGAGATTTATTAAAATTCAATGCTTTTCTTTGCCTTTCCCCCAGTGATGTAGTGTTATCTGGAAAGCAGGCCACCATGCGTCGGGGGGGAGAAAAAAGAGCACAAAAACTCAGCCATAATTACAAGCCTCCAGAGAACTAGAAAAAGTGTAACTAATCATCCAGTACGCTGACAACCTACATAAACCAAACTAAATACAAGATCCTGGTACAAGTGAAACTGAGTAAGAATGCTGGTTTACTCAATTGTTCAACGAGTATTCTAGTACTACTCGTACGTACTGCGTATCTTCAACGTTCCTATCTTGAGGCTAAGCTGAAATTTCTGGTTCTGTCAGTAACCCTTGTAGCCAGATCCCTTTCATGTGTGGGGCAAGAACAAACAAAAAGCCAACTGTGAGCACAGAAAAGTTAAATAGGCCATTTCTATGCCTATGCCTTCTACAACCTGGACATCTGGCACCAGACCCTTAGTTACCTCTTTCATGAAGTCACTGGGTATTAGCCATACCTGCAGCTTGTATGTCCTAACAGTATCTCACAGTAACACTGCTTCCTTTGGAATATCTGGGTCATGTGGAATCACAAACCATCTGGGTAAGCCAAACAGAAGTGTGTTTATATTTGAATAATTTACAAAGAGGGGAACCAACACTGCTGTGGAATTAACAGTTCTTCCATACCACTGATGCAAGATGAACATTCCCAGGCCTACCCCTTAAAGAACAAACAAGTCTTCTGGAGAAGAAATCACGAAAATAAAGCTTTAAACTATTTTGTGAAGTTTACAGATGAGTCAGTTGTGAACTGTATGTGTTACTTAGGCAGACAAAACAGAGAACACTGTTGAACTTGCTGAAAGCGGCAAGGACTGATTATCTTGAATTGCTGCCAGCTCTTTAGATACACTGTGGAAAGGGAAAAGGAAGGGCAGCTGGGAGTGTGGGGCGGGGGGGGAGAAGTCCACTGCTAGGTTTGGGAAGAGTAGCTTTTTCCCAATGTTTTGTTTACAGAAAGAATGGCACCATGCCACTGAGATTCTGCACAGTCCCAACTCTTAGATAAGCGAAAAAGGGTAGCCAGCTGGTGGGCAAGAAACCTCCTCTCAAGCAATTTTAGACAAGCACTCAAACGGGAACTAGAATCAGCTATTGTGTCTGGGCACCAAGAGCTCTGAAGTACTGCACTCATCTGCCTGCATACATGAGCAGGCTATCCAATTAAAAGCAAATGTAACTAATGATTTCTCAAAATAATTAGTTAACAAGTATGTAAATGTGGATGTTAAACACATCTGTGTTTACTTAACACACCTGTAGGAGGAAGCAATACCTTTACTTGTAAGTCAGCTTATACTCACTAACTAGTTTTTTTGTCCCATATGGCTGTAACTGTCATCTCCCTCCACCTCAGCCCACCCCTCAAGAAACCTGTAATATACACCTTTTAGTACATGCGTGTTGCACAGCAACCCGAAATGAAGTTCAGCCAGCTAGGAAATTACTACTGAAGGCTTCTTACGAGGTGACTCTCTAACACTGGAACTCTTGATTCATTAGTGGGCTACTCTGTGCTGTTAAAAGCTGTGGTAAACCTGTGACAGAGCAGAGAACAGTCAAGCAGTTGCAAGTTCCTTTCTAAAGTTTCTTTGGTAGAAAGGTATTTCAGGTAGACTTGGAAAACTCTTGTTATCGGATACTCCAAGATTCGTACTTGCTCACTGAAGGGCCAAAGATGGTTAGAATAGGAAGAAAGGTGTGTGTTTTGTTTGCCTTTTAATTATTTTAAGATTAAATACACTGTCAAATTCAACAAATGTTTGGTGATGTTATGTTGTTGAAGATGTTCTGGTAAGTTGTAATCCAACTGCAGTTACCCTTCCTATTTAGATACTCAAGACAGCCAGTTTGACACATTATTATTGGAAAAAATTATATTTTGGAAGAACTCACTACAGAAGGTGACAGAATTCCAAAAATCAAATTACATGAAAATATACATCGCAATTTTCTTTGTACATTAGGTGAGGAGAACTCTGAAGTAAAGGCAAAGAATATGAAGGGCCACAGGAGGGAGAGAAGGGAAAAGGAGGGAAACTATTTTTGATACCAAACCCAGAAGTTAGTCATTTGAAAGCCTACAGATGTGCATGCTTGAACTCAACCTTGAGAAAAAAAAAAA
This sequence comes from Pluvialis apricaria, assembly GCA_017639485.1. Taxonomy (NCBI): domain Eukaryota; kingdom Metazoa; phylum Chordata; class Aves; order Charadriiformes; family Charadriidae; genus Pluvialis; species Pluvialis apricaria. Next base: position 9,339,538 of record CM030024.1, read on the forward strand.
AACAAACCAAGCCTCCCCCACACACACCCCACCCCACCCCACAAACAGGCAATGAAAAAGGCAGAAAAAGGAAAATCACCCATAAAAAGCAGCTCATTCCTATCTTGGACTAACTTAGTCAACTGAACTTCCAAATGAAAGCGCTTAAGTCCCTTGGAAGTTAAAAATCCAACAGGCTGCTCAAGGGTGCTCCATGGCCAGTTTTATTGCTATACCCAATTCAAGAAGTATGTGAAATTGGGTTTGAAGAAGGGGTGGGAAGGGAGGGGGGGGAAAGCACCTTTGAGAGTACAAAGGTCATCATAAGAGAAGACACAAGTAATTCATAGCAAATCCTTTCAGGGTTTAATTAGGAAAATTTCAAGTTCTGATAGGGGAAATAAAAGGGAGCACATTTCCAAAAACCAAAAAAAGAGATACTAAACTTTAATAAGCAAGAGATTTTAATTAAGCCTCAGTCGGTCAAAAGAAAATTAAAGTGGAGAAAGAAAAAAAAACAAAAAACAACTTTATCCTAATTGGTTTTAGTTTGACATGCTTCACAAGTTGTTGTTGTTTGTTTTTTGTTTTTTTTTTTTTAAACTGATAGGAAACAATGAATAGGGAGAGGAAAACCTGCTAAAATCTTTAGAATTTACACAATTCTATTCCTAACTACAGACAGCATTATTTGGTACAATGTGTATTTGTGGATGTACATGAACAGTATATATATTATCCGGATCATGTTGTGCTATGTACACATCTTTACAATTCTTCCTGAAGGTTAAAGCAGTTCATTAGATTTCAAAATGCGTAATCATCTTGTGTTGGCACTTGTTAGGCTCTTGTCAGCATTGATAACTGGCATGTTTTATTGCAGCCCAGTTCCAGCCAGTGTTTGCCAACTTGTAACAACAGAAGTCCAGCAATAGGTGGGTAGAGTGCAGGAAAAAAAACAGTGCCATGTTTCTCAATTGAAGACCTACAAAGAAATCACAGTTATTAAAATAAAACCCCTCATCATCCTCAATTATTTTAAAAGATGTTAAATAGTGTTTCAAGCTCAAGGAAGATAATCATGACTTATTCGAGAACTTTACATACCTCTAAACAGAAGATGCATAAGTCCAAAATCATCACCTGAGAAAAACTCGAGTTAGTTCAGCACACCGCGTATCCAAGCTGAGCTATCAGACTTTCAGGCTCCCGTTACTCGTGTTGCTTGTCAAGTGCATTCATAGCATGTAAATGTTTCATTATTCATATACAGGGGTAAACACTTGTAGATTTACCATTGAAACTTCTGTGCATCACTTACTGTGAATGATGGATGCTGCTTCAACAGCAAAGTGCAGTACAAAATGGCACAGCAGTGCTTCATTAAGCAGTAACACCACAGCTACCAAGTCAGGCTGTGCTTGTTTGAAAGCAGCTATACAGCCCCTTCTCATCCAACTCATTGCCCATCACTTACTTAGGAGGAGTCACCAGGACTTAGAAAAGCTTTTGCCTTCCAAAAAAGCAACACAGCCAATTACTTAAATATTTGTCATGAGCATTGTTTCACTACAGCCAAGTTTAACATGGCAACAGAGCTGAGGTTAGTTAAGGATACTCTGGAGCATTACTCACAGTTACTCCCTTTCTCCAAGACAGAAAAAACTGCCAGCTGCATTAACAATTCTTACACTCTAGTTAGGGGCAGTTGTATAAGACATTCAATTCCTTTGCTTAGTCTTTTGATCAATATTAAGCATTTTCATGTTTTCTCTATACTGGAGAAAGTTCCATTCAAAGCATTTCTGCAGAGAAGAAATACTGCAGTACTAGTTTGTCACACATGGAGCCTTCCCGCACCCCACCCCCAATTCTTACGAAAGTGTAAGAAATGAAGTATCTCCTGTACAACCTTGGTGAAGAAAAACTAACTAGCAGGATCATTTAGTCAGCTGTTCTAGTTGTTCACACAGTACAACCCCTTTAAACTACATACAGTGCCATATTCCCCCCCTACTCCCTCCCAAGTTTTGTATGCTGAAGTTAGTAGTACATATGGTTTTGGGCTTCTCCAGCCAAACGGGTCTGAGTAGTTTATTTGCCAAACCAACCATTAAGAAAGGGCAGCTTCAACATGAAGCTCTGTTTCGCTTTGAAAAGCAAGAGTGGGAAATTATTAGCTAGTTGAGGAAGTTTTTCCTTGGCATACCAAGATTAAAGCGACCAAAGGCCAGATATTTAAGGGCCATGTTTTAATACAGAGCTTTCTACAAGAGCTTATTGTGTAACAAAAAAAAATTCATATTAAAACTAGAATGGGATTGTTCGAATTAGAGTAATAATCTTGAGTCAGAAGCTCATTTTTAACAGGGTGGCGTAAGTGTAAATATCACGTCAGCTACTCTCAGGTCAAAACTTGTCCAGGCTCTCAGATATGCTACAGTTCAGTTTCCAAGCAGAATATAGCTGTTTTTCTGAAGCTATTCCTAAGTCTTCCCCAGTAAAAAAGTTTTTTGGGCTGCTGAAGAGAACACCACCTTTCTTGATATTATTGATGGGTAATATCTCAACTTGATCCTTTCTGATATGCTAGCAGACTTTCTATTAAAAATTCCCATAGATACCTGAAGCAATCCTTTCCAAATGGTTCCTAACAACCTCACTGAAGTCTTATTTCAAACCTACATGCAACATGCTACCAACATCTGCAAGATAAACTCCATATACATGTACACACATGAACTCGAAACAGCAAGACAGGATGCTTTTAAGATTCAAGCAAGTGTTCTTCACAATAATGAACATGAAAGAACGATCATTCCCTTCTATTACAGCTCCAGTAACCCCTAAGCACTGTTAATAAAGCAGGATGAATACTGATGAAGAGAATTTCAGCCTCTGAACAACATAAATACAAGAGTACTAGAGAAGTTCCCCAATCTTGACAGAAGGGGCTGTTACCACACTTGAAAATTCTTTTAGTCTTTAGTATCACATACAGCCAAAAGAACGCCACTGAGATCATGCAGCTGAGATGAAAGGTTGGTTGGGGTTTTTTTGTTTGGTTGGTTGTTGGTGGTGTTTTGGGTTTTTTTTGCTTTTGAGGAAAAAAAAATTAGTTCAGCAACACTTAGGCAGGAAATCCTCAACTCAGGTAACTGACTTGTCTTTAGAAGGATACTTACCCTGAAAAAAGTGAAGCTACTAGCTGCTGAATAAGTGTCACTCAAAAGCAGTTTCTTGGCTTTTTCTTACACAGCGGGCAACTTTTCTTTTAAATTCTCCATTTCTGTCTTCTCTCCATTCTTTCTGTAATTGAATAGACAGCTTTCAGATGTCAGTCCTATAACAATGTACAAGTTCTAGGAAGACTCTTGGTGGTTTTAGACACTGGCCATCTAGTCAACACCTAAATTTGCTTACAATCATTGAGCTAGTGAGTGAAAACCTGTGACATTCAGGAATTTTGAAAGCTTGCTCTGAGTTTCTGTGCAAGCTGCTCACAAGACATTGAGGAAGCAGCCTTTCCCCCTTGGATTGTAGGCATTCTCCAAGACTAAACCGATGGCTACCAATATTTCACAATGTCTAGGCCAAAATCTTTCTGCTTCAGCCTGCAAAGTAGCAGCAAACTCAAACTGTAGACCACAAGCTATTGTTATGGGTTAGAGAAAATGTCTTTCACTGCAGTGATGAAAAAAAGGTACACAGCTACTGTGGAGCCGGTAACTATTCTGTGATTTTTTAGGACAGTTTCAGTTCCCTTCTCAATCTAGCCAGGACACTCCAGGATAGAACTACAGAGGTCACAGTATTCAGAAGAGGCAGAGCAATATCCTTGGAAAGAAAACACCTCTTAGTTAGATATGGCTGCAAGGTACTGGCTCCAGGAGGAAGACCTTAACAGCACACCTATGGGAATGGTCTCTGTGACGGGTATCTGATTTCAAAACTGCATAGATGAGGAACAAAGATAAAGATGAACAGGAAGATAGGCAAGAGGAAGTCTGAACCCAGAGACATAGACACTATGGTATCACCAAAACCCACAGGAAAAAGCACAGCCAGTTTTAAGGTTTTTTGTACTTCAGATGAAAGCATAGGAGCATCATACACTGTGACTAAGGTTGACGTGTTGGGTACTGGCAAGGAAGTGGAGGGAAAATATTTCATTAAATAAGGGGTTCTTCATAAGTTCTACAGTTCTTAGTTTTTGATATAAGCAATATATTCTTTCTGCAGGGGTGGGGCAAGGGGTTAAACCCCCCCCCCCCCCCCACTGTTTAACCTGAAGCAACCTAGCACACACCACCTTTTCACCCCCTACTTGGGGTAAAGGTTGTAGCCCATGTGAGTGAGAGAAAGTTCGGATAACTGGTATATCCTAACATTCACAACCTCCAGGCTCACCTAGCTAGTCAGCATGTCAGAAAGCCCAGGATGTCTTATCTTTCCAGTGAAAGCACAAATAAGGCTACTAATTAATTTGTTCTTTTTCAGCAATTAATACAGCAAGCATTTGGTTCCTTGGACTGGGACATAGAACAGCTTACACAAGATGGCTTAAGGCCAAGAAAAGCATTGAATTTCTGCCCTCCTAGCTTCAGATTCTTAGTTTTTATTTCTACTTTTTATATTTATAGTTCTATGAAGCAAGTGTTCAGAGCTGAATAGCAAGCAAAGTTTCCAATTTGACAGCTCTTATTTTAGGTCATGAACTGTTCTACCTGCTTCTCACAGTATCTATTCTAGCTCTCATCCCTCATTTTTGTCCCACTCCAAGAGACAGTACTCCAACACTCATAGTTCATTTTTCAATGAAGTGGGTATATCCCCTGCTCCTACAATATCACGACCTACCTGTTAACACCTTATTCTAACTAGAGATTAATGAAAGCAAAGTATCTTTTAGTAACTGCCAAATACTGTTGCTGCAGTAAATTTGTACTTCATAAACCAAGTAGAAGACATCTTGAGAGTAGCTCAGAATAAAGCACGTGAGCTGCTGATTCTTCATTACCCTGATGAGCATGCTCTGGTTAATATGAAGAGGATGCAACCTACAATCCAGCAGGAGATGCTAAGCCGCTCAAGCAGCACATTAAGTTTAAAAGTTACTCAGAACACAGTCAGAAAAACAGTTACTAGCATCCAAAGGTTGTATCTGTGATGCCTCAGTACTGTCTTCACAGTTGAATTTAGATGTTAACTTTTTGTTCTTTCAGGATGGGCTAGAAAATGCTGTGTTTCATTAAGACCTTTTCACTGTTTACCCTAAGATTTAGGTAAACAAATTCATAGCTTTCTATCTAGCATCTCCGAGGAGAAGAAAAAAAGAAAAAAAAATCATGAAGTGGCTGGCAGACAGTGGGGCACACAACAGAAAGATTAAAAAGCTTGTGAGATGCTAGGAAGGTGACAAGGATAGCTCAAAGTATAAGCTTTCTCCAGTCTTAGGTCGGCTACATTCAACATACATGAGTCTGTAAACTGAGGCATTCTAATTGTACTTTTAGCATTTCATTAATAACTTGCTCCTTCCAGTGCTCTCAGGTTTGCCAGCGGAAAACGATGTGTCCTGCCTATTTGTTTCCACCAGTAACATGACACAAGAAGGGGCGGTCTGACACTCAAAAGAATGTTAACGAGGGAATTATTCACTACAACTTTGTTTGGGGTTTTTTTGTGTGTGTTTGTTTTTGTTTTTCTTCCCATTAAGTTTGTTCCACATGAGACTATTCCCATGATGATTTTTCAGCAGAGCTCAACCACCTTTGGAAATACTAACAGCATAGTAGATCAAAGGCTTCAGGAAACTAAACTCCCACCCACTTTGGGAAGCTATAGCTAGCTTGACAGAGCAGCTTAACATGCTTCTAGAAAATTTTGCATCTTTGATTACCATCTCCCTTTTCCTCACTACCCCAGTTAAAAGACCTAGAACTTCTCTCTTGTGAGAGCATATCATGTGTTAGTCATTGCTGAACTGCAATTCTAGAGTAATTCAAAGGAAAGTATGTTGGTGAAGCTCAGATGAATGGGACCTGAAGTCTGTTTCCCTACTCCCCTCAGAACTGAGAATTTTTTCCCTTCACACAACAGTTATTAGTCTAACTGAGATTCTGCTATCAACACAGCTCTTCTAGAGAGCCGACAGTCATGTTTATACGCTCATGCAGAACAGGCCATGCTCCAGAAACACTGTGCTGCATGAAACACTTGCACCTCACTTATGACAGAATCCTTACTGCAGATTTACCCTGGTCTTTGACTATAAGCCAGGCTATTCTTCCTCATTCCTTAGCCAATCGTTCTAGTCTGGGACAACATCTCCTCCAGAGTTAAAGGCCAGATGCCTGGTGAAGCTTTCATGTATGTTCTCAAAGCACAGATCTACACAAACCTACTGCTTTAATCCATGACCCAGAAAGATTGCTGTAGAAAAGTGGATGCAAAAAGGCACAACATAATTATACTGAGGGACCCCACCACATTTTCTCCTTCCATTCAAATCAATACATCTCTTAACAGCTTGTGTAATTTCAAAGACAAAAATTTTGCTGCATTATACTACTAACATACCAGGAACCAAAAAAGGTTCTAGAATATGTTACCCTCTGCAGCTAAACTTAATGGCAGTTGTAACTGCTATGTGTATAAAGCCACACAGGATTTTTACAGCCAGCTTCCTTGAATTTTTTTTAAGACAAAAGGAGCTCAATTTTATCCATTAAGTACCTCTGTGCACAAGTTACTTACTATAAATAAAAAAAATGCGTTACTGCACAGGAGAAATTAAACCACTGCCTATGAAATTTGACAGCATCTTTCCCTTGCAATCTGTAGGAAGTTTCCCAGGGCTAACTAGTAGTTCTGTTTCACAACATGACTACTGTTCCCAGCAAAAAGGTAGCCTTAGCCTGTGACATGAGGTTATTCCAAAAGTTATTGTACCATTTGTCAAACTAGAAGCAAAACTCCATTGCAAGTTTAGGTTTCTACACTGAAGACAATTGGCAGACTAAGAAAAATCTTACCGCTGCATCAACATTAGCAGGAGAATCACCATTGGGATCTGCCAGCATAGAAATAACACTAATCATTATAGTTTCCACTGTGTGAATGGGAAGCCAACGTTCCTCAGGTTTTTCATAGCCATATTTGTCTTCTCCAGGCTCATGAAGAATTGAAATGCAGACATCACCATTCTTGTCAACTACAAAATAGAACAAGGCATATTTCAGTAATGAACAACATGCTGGCATTTCTTCAGAATAGTTATGGAACTGTTAATCTTCACTCCAGCAAGTCTGAGAACGCATTGAAGACGCTTTACAAAAAAAAGAAAGTAATTAACTATTACAAAACACAATCTGTAATAAGCAGGGCTTGGTGGAAGTCTGTTATTCTGCCTGGACTTCTGGCAGAGGGGAGCACATGGGGAGGAAAAACTTAATTCTAACATCATGTTGCAACTTTCAAGACTCTTTACATAGACTTCCACTAAAGCTTTTTCTGTTAAATTCAAACTAGACATTGACTATTTTCCACAGCAACAGCTGGATATTACTGCAATATATTGGAATATGATTTAAGTTGCTGGAATTAGAAACTGCCTGACAAGTACTCTGATATTTCTGAGCTGAAACTGACATGGCATCAAAATCATCTCTCTGCCCCTTATGACGGGAGCACTGTGCTGGTCTCCTCCCAGCTTTCAACATCTACAACTTCAATAATGACTTTAGAAACTGAAGAGCATTCCTCCATCCCAGTAAAAGCCTTCTTCCATTTTACTTTACCTTCCCACCTATATCCAGCAGTCCATAGTAAGTGAAACATTAGGAGGAATCTTCTTCGGAGGGACTAAAAGATGCTGTTATTTCCTTTCACACTTCACTGGAGGAGGACAACCTTGTGCCTTCTATATTGAACTGCCAAATTAGTAATACTAAAGATGAAATATTTGAAGGTATAATAAAAGGCAGCTATAGAAGTCAAGTTTCTCCTCAGACCAGAATTTCACACTTAGGGGGGAAAAAAAAAAATCCCTGAACAGTTACCAAGAATTCAAGCAGCTACTTTTGGTAGCTTCTGAAAATACTTTGGGAACAGTCTCTCAGAGCAGGACTATTAAAAACTCTGCCATGGTTATTAGTTCTTTATGAAGTGAAGATGGCAAAGTAAATGCAGAGTTTCATATTTCTAACATGAGCAGAAATGTATCCATTTGTCTTCACCACATTTTAGTTCTCAATTGCAAAAAGAAATTGAAACTTTGACATTTCTTACCATTCGGATGCCAGATTTCAGTGATGAATTTCATTTTTGGCGGCCTCAGTGGATAGTCTTTTGGAAAAGTAAGATGAGCCTTGAAAACACCACCTTCACTGGGGAATCAAAAATATCTTAGTAGAGTTTCTTGTAAGCTTAAGCTGAAGACTGGAACTTACTGATGTATCAAAAGCTCTAAGTTTACCCTTCACATTACTAACATGATGTTAAGCTATTAACAGTACCATCATTTCCATATGCAATGCAAAGAATTTCTGGATTGAGAAGATACTTTCACAAGATACTGCCAGTTCCCCAACACTATCTTTTTTAGTATTAGGATGATGTTCCAGTGGGGAAAAAAACCACATTACATACCCCCCCCCCCCCCCAAAAAAAAACCTGCCAAGGAATTCACTATCTTGTATTACAACTTATTGTTCCTCCCAGTAAATTTATTAACAGCAAAAAAAAAATATTGCAAGTAACTCCCCTTCTCGAGTGCAGCCTAGCAGATACCTGTTTATTTTCCTCCTTTAGACACCTCAGTCCTAATTTCTCAGTATCAGTCTGCAGCAGTGAGCTTCAGTGAAAAGTTACAGAAAGCTTCTTTATACTTGTGTCTACAGCATTACTTTGTAAAAAGATTTCCAAGACTACCTTTGCTACAGGGACTCAGACATGACAGTGAGGTGTTCTGCATTAGTTACCCACTAAACTGGAAAACAGTAATAAACAAGAGACATCCAGTTCTTATGTAGAGTTACAGGCCTGTATTTAACTAAGGTAACACAGTTGTTGGGTTTGGGGTTTCAGTTTTGTGGGTTGTTTGTTGTTTTTGGTTTTTTTTTTAAGTAATAGGTTTCAATACCTGGGAATAGTCCCTTTTGAGAAGTGTGAAGTCTATATTAAATGGAAAACCTTATATTAGCAAAGTAGTCCATCTATAAGTACTACAACATTTGCCCTGTTATTGTCATTTCTTTAATTGAAGTTTGTAACAAAATTTGAAGTTGCAAAGGCAGAGATTACAAAAACTGGAATATAACCTCCAAAGAAGGTGGCACAAGATGTGCCGTATGACAAGCTACTCCTCAGGAGCCATGCAGACAAAGTAATTGGTGTAGAAAAGACAAAGCTGTTTAGTGCAGGGTTGGTTGGTTGGTTTGGGGTTGTTTTTTTCCTGCATTTGTAAAGAATTAGAAGCCAGTATCCAAAGCCCACAGGCTACTGAGAAAATAACAAATTTTACCAATGCTAACCAAAGATGTGCAATTCCAGCAAGTGTCTCAAAAAAAAAAACCCCAACCAAAAAAACCCAAACACAAAAATACCCACTAGATCTAAGTGACTTGGCTCTTAAAATAAAGCAGCTGAGGGGATCTGAACCCACAGCAATTATTTTCCACAAGTTTTAGAAGAGGCAGGCAGTTTCCAAAGAATCTTTGATCCTGGGAAGGGAAAGAATTCCAGAAACACTGGATGTTTTTAACATCCATATTAGTCAAGACAAATGAGAGTTAGATGACTTTTCTTGATAGCCCCAAACCAGTTAAGTCCTTTCTTCCAAAGCGAAAAAGTTGTTCTTTTCCTTCTTAAAAGAGCAGATCCTAAAGCTACTAGGCTGTATGATATAGCTAGTTGCCCCTGATCAGCTAAGTATAAGTACAGTTCTTTAATTGGATACACATTAGAATCCAGTTAATGAAGTACAGCTGTCAATTAAGGGAGATCAGTGCCATTTTTAGTAATATTCCTGATAAAGGGGTCTCTGTCAGTATGGTGATGCACTGAGTCTAAAGTCTTTTTAGGTAAACTCAGACCAAATAAGTGGGACCAGGAATGAGACTAAAGTTTGAAAATTTTGAACCGCCTGGTTAAGTTAAACTATTATGTTCTACTGTCATCAAAAAATGGACCACAACGGAAGGATTCAATATGATGCTACCTTGAGAAGCAGCAACTAAGGACTGGAACAGAAGAGAGCTTTTATCTAAAAAGCCTCAGAACAAGCTCGGCACCTTATTGAAGTGGAAGAAAAAATGCTACTGCAATTTTTAACATATAATAAGAGGCTCAATTAGAAGCAGTATTTCTTTACTGAGAGTATTTATAAAATGGCCATGAGAATATAATGGAGCCACTACAAAACTGTTCAGAAGAGGTCAACAGAAGTTGGAGAATTCGTCTCATGCAAGACTTGAGAATCACAAGGTAGACAGCTTGAGGAAAAGCAAAGCAATTCAATTACTGTCCGTAAGTACTTATTCAGAAGTCTGCAAACAGAGGTATACAACAACTTCATGATGGAACTAAAATTGACCTCAAGTAAATGTCACTAGGCTTTCTGTGTCAGTAATTTATCCCTGGAACAGCTTAATGAAGGAGAACAGAGTTCATCTTCAAGGGCTACACTTTAAACTGACCTCTTCTGGGCATAGAAACCTTTTCCCAGGAGCTAGAATAGATGATCATATATAAACGCTACGAGAAAGAAATTGTTCTCTCAATTAGTCAGAGCTTTTTTAAAAAAAAAACACAAACAAAACAAAAAAATACAAACTACATTGCACATGCCAGAGTGCTTCAGGTACGCAGCAGTTCAAAATCACAGTGAACTTAAAGCCCAGGAAAAGAAGTTACTGTATGAACTGCACGGTTTTGTGTTCAAATGCCAATTAAAGAACCTGGTCCTTAGGATAAAGATATCAGCTTTTTGAAGCCCACTGTGAGAGGTTTGCCAACAATTCAAATTTGATCAACACTGAGGTATTCTAGGTCACACTAGGAAGTTCTCCCATCTCAAACTGATAGAACTTAAGGTTAATTCTATGGTATGCTGCAGTTCCCCAATGACATCCCTCTTGACTATTTTCCTACAATCACCAGCATGAAGTCATAATGGTTTAAAGTTATACTGTCAGCTAAACTAGAGCCTCACAGCAGTAACAGCAAATAGTGGATTATACCTGCCTTACTTAAATGCATAAGAAAGCAGAAGCTGCCTCTAAGTATAACCTATTCTTTCTCATATCTACACAAGTACAAAGGGATCAATGTTGCATTTTCCCAGTGGAGCAAAGCAGTTTAGAACTTCTATATAGCAAATTCAGCTATTTACAGGCATTTTACTAGCAGCAGAACAGTGTTACCTAGCTTAGTCAGTATGAAGATTTAGTTAACTTCTACTCGTCTAGAAGAAACTAGAACTAGTAAACCCAAGTTCACTTAAGTTTCTGTATAAGTATCAGTACTTACTATAGTGTATCTGGAGGACCAATAATAAGGACTTCCCATCGATAAAGATCATTGTCATCTATTAAGCCCGCTGAAAAGCCTTCCACTGGATTTTTGTTGAGCTCTGTGTAGGAAAAAGAATGTAAGAGTGACTTTACGTGTCTGATATGCATTCGCTGGTTTTGCTCATGGCTCTATATGTGACCAAAAAAACCCCGTAACTTTCAGTGATTTGGCGCCTACTGATGGGCTTACAGCCTGGATGAGTATCCTCAACTCCCTACCACACACAACAGCATGCTGGCAGAGCTGAGACCCATGGTCTGACTCTAAAACTATCCAAAGTATACGAAGAGCAGAAGGGCAAAAATAACTCAGAAAACAGATTTTCTACTAATAAAAAAGCCATACTGCTTTATAAGAACCCTGAGGAGCCAGATTAAACTCAAGTCTATCTTTAACTCTAGACAATGTTAACAGAATAACAAAGTCACATTATGTTTTCATTCGAAACTAACATCCTACTTCCCTTAAATGATTTTTTTTTTTAGAATCTGAAGACATTTGAGACCTGTGCCCAGTGCATTCTGGAGATAATGATTTACTACATTCTGAACTACTAGAAGAAAGCATAGAAGATAAACTGTTATGCTCTTTAGGGTGGGGGGGGGGGTGGGTGGGGAAATGAGTGTGTGGGGGTGTATTTTTTTCTTTTGTTTCAGTTTTATCCACTAGTGATGGGCAATACAGGATTCTACATTTATAGGCTACTTCATATAGTTACTGCCAGATAGAAGGCTTGTGTGGAAACAGCTATGCAGAAGTCAGACTTAGATATAGACTCTGCTGAGTTTCTGTTTGCAGCCTGCTCCAGAAAAAAATCATAAGATTCGGAAATAAACACCTCAAATGAGTTCTACCTAAAATTCAACTGGGGGGTGGTGGTGGTGGAACAGGAACCTCTCTTAACCAATAGCTTCAGGTCAAAAACGAATTTAAATGCCAAATTGATGCCAAATTGAAATTCTTGATCCAGCATTTCTAACAGTATACAAAGTCCTGATGGATCTTGGGTATTAGGACAGGGGAAGGGAAGAAAATGTTATTCCTTCAACTGGTCAGTAATTTCCAGATTAAGTTAGGGATTTTGTTTTGTTTTACAATTACTAATGCACTTATTTTACATCCTGTCAGGCATTATACAGCCTTCATTATTATATTCCACAGTACAGTCAGTCTACACGTTCCTTTTTTGTAAATCTAGTAGCTGTATTTTTGCCTTGATTTCTAAGCATTCCAGACTTCAGAGGTCCTTATAATGCCCTCTTCATGCAGAAGAGCTTCAAGTGAGAACCTCATACCTTTATGGAAAAAAGGCTACCAAACTGATTTGCCTATAAGCTTGCAGTCACTCTTTGCCAGTTAAGTTCTTAATTATTTAAAGCATGGTTAAAAAATGCAAAAAGAATCAATTCAAGCCCTACACAGAACAGTCCAAGTCCACATGGGGAAAAGAAAGTGCTCAGTTCACAGGAAGGACCAAGGCCCTGAAGAAGTAGACAGCAGGAATACCGATTTTGTTTGGTCATTGGTAATTCAGAGTCAAATTTATCCAATATGACTCAATGATACAATCCCAAGAAATATATTGGAAGGGCTTTTCTTAGAAGCTACTCAGCAGGGGTTTAGTCAACAGATGAGGTCAACCACTCACTCTGCAAGTTGCAGGACACAGACTTAGGTATTGAATCAAATCATGTTTTCTCAAGACAATGCCCAAAACAAAAGGTAGTATCACAGGCTACTTAACCAAGATGCAAGCGTCAAAACCCAAAAGTCTATAGCATGGCCACACCTCCACTAAGCTACCAGTTTTCACCCTCTGGCATCTATAAGACCTTGTGGAAACAGCTGCATGAGCTTGAGTAACAGTTCTATTTAATTTTAGGTGAAAGGGCCAGAGAGACTAGGTTAGTGTCTCACATGAACCGAGGATTCACCAGTCCCTTACAGCCTCCCTACTACAGACGCTTCTCCAGTATCAGACATTAAAAGTTCCACCACGTTTGTAGTTGAACATAACCTGCCTTTTCATGCAGGATTTTATAAAAAAAAATTGTATATTGTTGTGCAAAAAAGCCACCTCTGTTCAGGACACTTAAGTCATTCTTTTGGATATTATATTGGTATTGTAATAAAGAATATTCAGCACAACTACAGAAGTCAACAGAAAGAGTGCAAATACTAGATTTGAGTATCCCACCTTAACACGCAAACCTGAATTTAAGCCTCAAAAAAACCACAAATTCCCTCATTTCTGCATTTCCACAGGGAGAAAACCGTTTATGTCAAGTTTGTGTAAACTGCTATAACTGAAGGTGCTCACATTCAGCTTCCTTATTGTTTGCTAGTAATCACTTCTCAGTAATAACACCGAACAAGACCGCTGGAAGTTACGACTCTGGAAAATTCAGCATGCTTTTCTCTATCTAAATATGCCACTATTTTCAAGTCTAACATACACATTTTCTTTTCTATTTCTTGATTTGTGCTATTTCTGTTTCTTTTCAGATTTGCCTCAGTCTCCAAAAAATTTTTTATCCTTATGTCCTTTGAAACATTTTTCGTGTACTTGTTCCCAATGAAAGCTGGCTCTTACGCTTGGACTCCTACCTAAGGCCTTGCAGCACTATATTGCAAGAGAACTCCTAAGAAGGAATAAGACTGCTGGATGCCAACTCTTGTAACGCAGAAAATCTGTAAGCTGTATGAAGGGGAGAGCCATTGACAAAAATCTTCAGTTACAGCAGTTATAGAAATTTGCTTAATGGATGCTGCCTATAAAGCAAATTATGATGTTATTTCTTTTACAGGAGGTGGCATTGGTCTCTGCTTGTAAGAGGTTCTCACTTTCCTTCCACAGCAGTGATACTGAAGCATAGTTCACATAGCTACTGCTTGCACAAATACTTTGAGGTAAAACAATGGATATTAGCTCAGGCACCTTCTCCACTAGAGGTATGTAGAACTACCGTAGGCAAGTTAAAATGAGCTTTTCCATCCAGATTACTTATGCTAAGCTGAACATCAACTAATGGCTGGTTGGCAGACAAAAAAAGAAATATCAGGAAAGTTTTGCACTGGGACACAAAAAACATCACCCTTGGCTGCTTTACCATGGATAGCTGAGAGCTGCTACTCATTAAAAGTTGCAAACACTGAAGCCTAGGGTTTGTTTGGTTTTGGTTTTCCCCCTCCTGGATATGTAGCCAGTGCTGCCTATGCGAAGAGTTAACTAGTAGTACCACCAATCTCTTCATGAGTTGAGACTCACACAGTAGTGAAATCCACGCACCAAAATCCCAAATAAATAGTGGTGCCACTATGGCAAAAAAGGAGCACGCACACACTATGCTCACAGTCAGAGGAGTCAGCTGCAAGGCATAGGGACTTCTGCCCACCAGCCAGAGCCTCTGGTGACACTGACACTGCACTCAAGAAAATGAGACACCTGTTCTCTGTGTCTGTCATTTCCTATCAACTACAGTAGTTAACTACTTGCAGCCTGAACAGGAGTCTTCCCAGACAAACACATGGAAGGTGAGAACACTTCATAAAGCAAAGGATTCAATTTCCTCCCCCAGCCAGGGAGAGGGAACAGGCCCTTGTGTAGGTTCTCTACAAAGCCCAGTTGAAGAGCTAGTCCACCAGTCCTGGAAAAGCAGAGAACTCGCGTACCTATGAAGAACCAAATCCCTCTATGTTATTTTTTCAGCACTTAAGTTTTCCTTTGAAATTTCTTGTTTAGCTAAACATACCCTGCACTTTTTAAACATAAACTAGTACATTAGCACAATTCCACATGTCAATGACTAAGTAAGTGAAATTTACATGCTACTGTATATTACACACTATGGCTTAGTATTTCTGCCAATATTTTCTGCATTTCTCATTGTTTAATATAACAGAAATTTTTCTTCCCAGAAGGGGAAAAAAAAAAAAGAATTCTTACATTCACTCCAGAAGCAGTTTCAGGTAGAGTCCTTCACAGCTCAAGCAGCAGCTGACAGCCAAAGCAGCACAAGCCTGGACAGCCGCCAAGCAGCAACACACTGGGGAAAGAATCCTGCAGCTTCTTATAAATTAGGCATTCAGTCCTGTTAATCCCAGTCCTGAATCAACACCTGATTTGGGAGGTGAGGAAGACTACAGGCCCATAATCCAACACAGAGTTGTTTAAGTACAGACTTTGATGTCCAATGCCTAGTCTCCCACACGATCTGCCAACACAACCCATCGCTCCTTTAGCGGTTTAGCTCTTACTAAAGCAGAACTAAGTTACCATTGCCTTAAACTTGAGCCAACACAGTACCATAAGCTGTGCTTCCAGTTTCAGTGTTTAGCTGACACCAAGCTACTGATGTTCCCACACTCAGTAAAACTGCCTTTATGTAAGCCAAGAGACTTTCACCAATCCAAACGCAAAACGGCGTCAACAAAAATGACTAAGCAGAAAGAGCCCCATGGCTACATGCAGCAGCTATGTACGGCATCTAAACTTTTCAGCTTGATGTTTCACCCAGCCAGCCACTGCATAGGAACACTTCAGAGTATTTTAAGCTACATTACAGTACAAAGCTTTCAAAAATATAAGCTTCCACATTATTTTTAATAGCAGCCTCTGCAGTAAGTTACACAGTGGTTGAGTTTTGTGCAGCCAATGGATTGAGTCCAGCACAAAAACAGAGACCGGACAGCCCAAGTCCTAACTGAAGCTTCTGGAGAAATCATCCAGCTGACCTACACACAGTTCCCAGAACAAGCAGGTTATATCAGAGCTTTACATTTGCTACACATTAGGCTTGTTTTTTTCTTGGTTACTTTTTGGGAGTCTTGGCACTGGTCCAGGAGCTTCTAACAACCGTACAGACTGAAAATCCTTGTTCTAGACTCTTCTTCTCCATACCCCAAGCTGTAACTTCCATATAGTTGTATTACTTAACTGAGGTCAGTTATGATTTCCAAGACTTTCCCTTCTGCCTGCATACCCAGCTGTAAGTCTGATTCTAGAAGATTAGGACTGATATAATGATAAAGTAACATGATCTCCTTGCACAGATGTATTCGTGGAGCTCTCCATATTATCCCCTCTCATCATGTTCTGTCTTGCTCCACAAGCTCATCCAAGAAGTTCAGACAAAAACGTAGCACAAGATATGCACACACTCCTGGTAGCCACTTTGGCAGTGACAAATAAGATAACAATTAAGACAGAACAGTTTTAGTCTCAGAAGGACATTGTAATTATTTTGGAGTGAGTCTGAAGCAGTAAAGACAAACTTGTCTTAAGGAGAGCCTGGCAACTAACTAATTTCCAGTGTGCCATGTGTCACCCCCTGTTGATAAGGGCAGCACCACAGACTGCTACAAACCTAATTCTCCTCTCAGTTCAGAGAATTTGTAGGGAGGGTTGTATAGTTAGCATTAACAGGCAAGTTGCTCACAGAAGTCATCTCAGTGCAGTGTTACACAGTTTCATGCACTGCTGCACCAACATGCTTCACCTGCCATCTCCTCAGCTATACCTGTAGAACCTCCCAAGGATTTCCACAGTGAAGCAGGTTTTGGAAGGATGGAGAACAAGGCTGGGGGTTTCTTAATTTTTATTTTTACTCCTGGTCAACTCTATAGCCAGGGCCACAGCTCAGCTCTGCAAACAAGAGAACAGCAGCACAGGCCCAAAGTGAAGAGGCAGAAGCTCCTATAACTGCCACTATAGATCTGTGGATTAAGGTTATAGTGGAAAGAAACTTGGCCAGATAGAGACTGGAATTCTTTTACTCGTAAGGTGTCATGTTATTCTAGACATAACTAAGAATAGAGTTTCTTGATTGTGCATGTTCCATAGCTCCATGTTCACATGAGTTGTAGCATACCTGAAGACAGACAACTGAAAGTTCAGGTTAGCTATTTAGTTGAAAACTGACTCTTAACACACTAACCAGAAGCTTGCAGGTCTTTGGTACTGTCTTGGTTTTTAAGGAGTCCCCCATAGTCCATGGAGGGGACCACCGACAGACACTGTCAATGCTCCTTTAAACAATGATCTCAACTTCTAGGTCATAAAACCAGCTGTCTCACACAGTCTCAATTAGACCACAGATATCCAGCTACCAATGTGACCTGACAACCAGTTTACTCAGTCCACAATCTGTGCCCATGCACCATTTTACCCAAGAGTCATGAAGACAGGCAAGAATAGAGATGACCTACTTTGAGACATTTTCTTTCTGTAGCACTCTTCATACATAGAAGCCTTCTGCATACACACATTCAAACCAGTTCCTTTCCAACATCCCACACTTACCATACACAGAAGGAAGGTCTCTTTCCCCCTCCCCCTGATGTGTTTGCCATTAAGCAAGTGTCTGCAACTTGGCAACTTAAGTAACTGTGGAGCACAGTGTGCCTACTAAGCTCACAAGTCTTTCGTCTCAAGATGAAGGTGGTGTTCCAGTTACTTTCCTGTCCAGATTAGCTTCCACAGAACACTGGAAATACAAAACATACTGATGATAACCTTTTAATTCTATAGTATTGTTTGAAGTTTTGAAGTAGTTATGCTTCCAGAATTAGTATTCTCAGCAGTAAGTTTAGAACATATGTTCAAATTAATAGTAATCATGTATTTTTGGTAGGAATTGAGATAAACTGTTTCCTGAAGAGCCCTCTTTGGCTACACTCCTTGAAGCATGCTGCGTATCCCGTCACATCAGAATCTAACACAATTACATCACTCAGGTTAAAATGGAGGTTGAACAGGTCTCTTAAAAAAATAGTTTCTAGTTTCCGTTCAAGAGGTAACGGGCACAAACTTGAGCATAGGAAGTTCCATCTTAACATGAGGAGGAACTTCTTTACTTTGAGGGTGGCAGAGCACTGGCACAGCTGCCCAGAGAGGTTGTGGACTCTCCCTCACTGGAGACATTCAAAACCCGCCTGGATGCCGTCCTGTGCCACTGCTGGAGGTGTCCCTGCTGTGGCAGAGGGGTTGGACTCAGATGATCCCCAGAGGTCCCTTCCAACCCTGACCATTATGTGATTCTGTGAATTTGGGGGGGGGGGGGGGGGTAGGTATGAGGAAGGGAAGAACAAGGATAGTCAAAAGGACTGAAGAACCCTGATTCTGAAGTCCACACCCAAAAGGAAGCAAGTATCCCATCAGGAAACATTCAGTGGTTTGCCCATAAGAAATCAACTGCAGCAAAGGGCCACATTCATCTACTGCACTCAGTATTGCAGAAACACCACCTTCATTTTGTCCTCAGTATGCAAATGCATGTTTCCACTCTTAAGAGAGTCAGACAAGGATTAGTCGGGTACAGGCATCTGCCTGTATTTGAGATGGTCACCCTCAGCAGCGTTCAATAGAGATCTTATCAGGAGAAGTAGTTCCTGAGACTCCATGATTATCTAATCCCAAAGGAGATGTCAAAACCAGGTCAGATGAATCACACTCGACATGTACTTATTTCTCTCACCTACAAAGGAGCCTACAGAGCTTCAGATGTCTACTGCATACAACTGGTAGAATTCGGCAAGTGCCATCCTAGGCGCCAGTCGTATTTCTGTAGTTGAGTTTAGCATAGACAATAGGAAGAGTTAATTAACTTCTTAACAGCTGTTTGCAAATTACCAGACTAAAGCTACAAAAAAAATCCAAAGTATCTTCTGGGCAGCCATATACACATCAGTCATGAAACAGCACTGTTGAACACAGCTAAGAGCTCTGGGATACGGGTGGTTTATATACAAGAATAGAACACGATTCCAGGAAATCCACTAGAAAGTCGGTATCACAAGACTATGCCATAGGGAGATGTCAACATCTGAAGAGTTCATCAGAAGCTTTCTTCATCATATGCATAAGCTGTTGTGCAAATCAAGGACACTTTTCCAGCTTGTTTTCTCTTGCTTATAATATGAATAACAGGTTTGCATATCCTAATTTGAACTACCTTGTTATTCAGAATTGTTTTAAGACATTTCTCTAAGTGACTCCTGACAGCACCATCTTTTATATCAGCACTTAAGTGTAAGCCAACTAAAAAACCAGCCAGTTTGACATACTAGCTAATGTGATGACTGCATGGAAATAGGTTTCCCTTAACGAACAAGTCACATACAGCCTGTCTGTATGTGAAAACCTTTATAAAGGGTTGCTATCAAAAAGTCTTTACTATTGTTCCAAACCTGTATACGCACTGTTAACATTCATGCCCAGGAGAGCAGTTATTTTTATAGAATCCTATTGCATTTAGATTGCTATACTTAGTGTTCTTACAAGGTCTGGATATCTGATCTCTGTTCCAGCTGATATGCCTTGGACCTGACAGTAGGACGGAGAAGCAAATATGCACACTTACACTTGCAGCGTGGCCTAAACTCAGACTTACTAGATTCCATAAGCAAGAGATCTTGCCAAGACCGGTCTACCGACAGATATCCACACACCACTGAAAACTGAAGCACAGAGCAGGTGCAGCGTGGTGATAGCACAGGCCTGCATGTGAAGTGTTACCCCAGATTCTGTTCCCATAGGTTGGGACAAAAAGACTGTGAGAGTTTCAAGAGTCACATGTCTTCTTCCTCACCCAAGCCACGTGTTCTTCTTTCTTCAGGCACCTAACTGCACACTCATTTTAGTATTTGGCTAGTTTATACTTTCAGAACAGCAGCCACCTTTCAGTTCAGTTCCACTTGATTAGAACCCAATCTTTATGCTGGAAACAAAATGCTGTATTTTACTTTATTTAATGTCTCCACTCTGTTCTACACTGATACCTGAAGCTTACTTCTGCAGAATACCCCACGTGCTTAAAGACTTTCAAAAACCACAGTGTTACAGGTGGCAAACAAGAACATCTAGATCAAAACAGAGGTTGCATTAAACACACTAAAAGAAGAAAATTTAGCACCTTTGAGGCAAACAAGTTTTAACTACAAAGTTCACTTATTTTCAAACTGTTTAGAATAGGGCTTTGGGGGAAGAAAAAAACCCCCAACTTGTACCAATACCAACCACAAAAGGGGTCCAAGTAATCATATCTTAGTTGAATATGCATTTACTGTTCCAAGTCTTCCTTTGCATTTACAAAAAAAACCCACCAAAACAACACACAAATCGGAGATACAAAAGTCGAGGCAGCATCAGTTATAATTACAATGTGGTTTTATTTGAGGACTATTCACTCTATTTCATTTATCCCAGTTCAGTTTCTCTGAAACCAGAAAAGACATGTATAGCAAATCAACAAATCCTTATAGTTTATATTTCTGCAGCAAATAGCTCTTTGACACTAAAGTTGGAAT
Source organism: Pluvialis apricaria (assembly GCA_017639485.1). Classification (NCBI taxonomy): domain Eukaryota; kingdom Metazoa; phylum Chordata; class Aves; order Charadriiformes; family Charadriidae; genus Pluvialis; species Pluvialis apricaria. Next base: position 9,360,400 of record CM030024.1, read on the forward strand.
CACTATCAATCACACAAGGCAAGATATTTTAGTGGAATTTGGGTGATATCTCCAGATAAAGACCTTATCAATAAAGCAGGAATACTTCTAATGAAAGTATCTTCCCAATAGGTATTAATTTACTCCTTATTTCACAGGATCTCCAGCAGCATTATCCCATTCCACCACTCTCTAACAGAACAGTGCAAAGTCACTTTACTGCCAGATCCAGGTATGTCCATACTTACAATGCCTTGTCTGAGGAAGGGGGGGGCAGCAGAGAAGGAAAGAACTCATCACTTATGGTAAACTTGGTTCTTTCCCTGAAAGATTAGTAAGCTGACCTAGTCAGAGCCAACTGGCTGCGACTACAGCTGCCCCATCGAGTGGTAAGCTTATGAAGCAGGTTGTTATTGCTCCAGCCTGTTCAAGCAAGTGGTTGACTCATCCAGCCCCTCCATTCTGAGGTTTAGCTAAACCTCACTTTCCAGAACTGCCAGCATCCATGAATTTTTGCTCTTGTGACTGCTTTCATAAATATTCTTTTCTGTGAAGAGGCAGTTCAGCTTATTTCTGCAAGAGGAACATTTTAAAAACTAACATGTGTGGCTAGTAAAGTTTGCCCCAAGTCACATCCATTATGTTATTTGCAGTGCAACAGAAATTCAGGCTGCTCATACTGCTCAGACCCTAGTCACTATAACAAGACGTGTTTTAGCAATGATATTATCTATAAAGCATGAGCAAGGTAGCTTTGATGCTTCTGTCAACACATTCTCACAAGAAACAGGATTATCTTATCTGCTATAGTGGGGCGCTACACTGCAAGAGCCTTGAGTGATACACACATGCTGGAACTAAGCATCCCAAAAAGCATCAGAGCAATGAAGACTGATGTTATCTAAAACTATGAAAGAGTCCTTTCTTAAAAAAATGCAGGAGGGGTTACAGCATTAAGTGATACTGCAGTTAAGTTTGACATGTGCAAGACCTTGGAGTCTTAACTATTCAGGATACTATAGAGTATCACTGGTCATACAAACAAACCTCTCCATGGAAGCTAACAGCCAGACCAGAGTCAACTTAATACTTCAGATTAGTGCCGCTCAAATTATTATCTTGTAGACAAACCTACTGTAAGCCAGTACTAAACTGCGAACAACGGTTTCTTATGCCACCAGCCACACAAAAGATAGGCCATCTCAGCTTCGATCTAAAGTGAGCTTAATTCCATAACTCCCTCAGAATTCACTAATCAAATATTTTAAAAGTAAATCCTATATAGTTGCCAGAAATTCAGCTACCTCAACATTACAGTACAAGATTTTTTTCCACTCAAGGAAGTTAAAATTGTTGAACTGTCACATTAAGTATTTAATACAGTTTCACAACTTGTTAATTTTCAAGTACACATTTTTACTTTGAAATAGGAGCTGTATCCACTTTAATTTGCAATAATGCCATGTTTCTCATGTTTGAGAAAAATACTAGTGTGGGGTTTTTTTGTATTCTAAGTTGGAGAATATTTACAACACAATGTAACTTCAGCCAACAAGGGCGGTTTTCAGTGATCCATGTTTATGTTAAAGAGGACTCACACTTCTGGTTCCACAGTACGCTACTGATTTAACTGCATCCTCCCTACATGATTTCGCTAGATGAACTAGACAAGTCTGCCTACTCTAACAAGTCTCTGTGTCAGCAAGGATTTGGCAGAAAGATGAAATAAAAGCATTCAGAGAAATGCCTCAGTCGGCAAAACCCTTTGGCTTGACAGCTCTGGAGACTGGAAGAGGAGGTTTACACCCTTGTCTCCTGCCTTCTTTCAAATAGCATAACATTTTGGGGCTTTACAGAGAACACAGTTTATCCTCCCCCCACCTGCCTTGGGAGGTGAGCTCTGCTAATCTAGCGCTACAGCAGTCTACATAGTTGCTGTTGACTTTTTTTAGAAGTTTAGAGGCACTTAATTCTTTTAGGTTTTTTCTGCACCTTATCCATAAGAGGAAGTGGACAGGTCATGGCTTCTATTTCACATCATTACCAATCCACAACAAAGTGCCTTTCTCCTTAAAAAAAAAACCACACCACCAACATCTATAAAATTCAATAAACATATTTGTTCTTGAGAGATTTCCAGAAGCTGCTAGAGCTTACACTTAAGTTAATTTGCAAAGAAACAGCCATTTAGCTTCACAGATATCCATAGAGAAGCTCCCTTCAGCTTGAGCTAGTTAGACTAGCACTCTGACTGGCTTTGGTAGTCAGAGATGCACACCCAGCAGTTCATCTAAACATTAAAAAAAAAAAAAAACAAGTAAGAACTACCCAAAGTTCTGACTAACCTGATTTGAACTGTTCTTCTGCCTAAACAGGGGCAAGCACATGTCAATATAAAACCAGCTAATATACTAATTCCCTGGTGATATAGCTCAATATTTCATTAGCAAAGGCACTGTGAAGCTACTTAATATTGGGGGGGGGGGGGGGGGGGTGGGGGGCGTAGAACAACAACGAACCCACAAACTTGAAGTTGCATTTTGTGACTGTCACTGAATATCCCTTCTAGAGCATTATCAGCATGCAAGAACATGCCACTTAAGTTGACAAGCATGTTGCATATATGGTGCTGTGGTACTAGTTACCTGCTCAAGTTACAATACGAGCCAGCTTGCTCCAGAAAAAAATAGAAGCCTGTCTTTATACACTTACTGGAGCAACCTGGGCTTATGTTGTCAAGTTTCATTCTGTGTTTTGATAAGGCCCTTGGTTTTAAGTCTTACTGACAACCAAGAAGACTTACCAGTTGACCTCCAGTTTAACAAAGTCTTCAAGAATCAAAACAACTCACTGAAGTGCTACATGCCATAGGCACTTATTTTCCCCCACAATGCCTTTATTAAGAACCAAAGCATATGGGAGACAAAATAGGTAACTGTTCTGAGAATACTGTTTCACATTCCTTTCTCCTCCCATCATTTTTTCCTCTTGGCATTGAAAAGAGCTATCCAGGGTCTCACCCACAAAAGAATTTCTATATTCCTCAACTGCTCCACTATTACATGGGTTTTGGATTCCCCCTTCAACCTCCCTCCACTTCTGGATGTCTTACTCCAAGTCTAACAGCTCCAACTTCAGACCTCTTGTGCTTGAATAATGCTAGTTTGACAAGTGAGTGATCTAGAGAAATTTAAACTAGTTTAGATCACATAACTCATAGCCACTGCCTGTTTGCTGTCCTCCAAAACCCAACCACTAGATACAACCCAATGACTCACCACACTTGATATAACGCAAAAGCTGCATGTAGCAGAAGAACTGAAGTATAAGCCCCACCAGGGGAAAGAATACCACAATGCTGATTTTTGTTTTGAGGTAGAACAAGTAGTGTGGGTGTAAACAAAGGGACACATTGGAGCAGCTGAGACTTGGAAGAAGACAGTCAGCAGTAGGGAAGGAAGATCAGACATCATGAAGCTCAGTCTCTGCATTGCGACTTCAAGTAGCCTGCCATCAGAAAAAGCAGTGTCAGAGTCTAGTTTCAGCTCAGTTCAGATGTTGCTTAGGCTATCACATATGGAAGAAACTATTTTTCTTCTCAGGTCAGATATTCCAGATAGGACTTTCAAAGAGTTCAAGACTCTTCTTCAGTACTCTTCACACACTTAAGTATACAAACTCACAAACACTTTTAATATGGTTTCAATTTTTTTTAATAGATGTAAAAGGATACCAAAGGCGCTAATATTACTTAAAACACAAAAATCCCACAAAAAGAGTTGCATGGTTGCCATATTTGAGTCAGTACAGTTGAATCAGTAGCAGTAACAGGGGCAACTGGAAAAGTTTACCAGGTTTTACCACTACTATAAAGCCTTCAGAAAAGAGCGAGCAGAAAGGTAAACAGAAGCTAACCCCCAAATCTAACAGTCTACTTACATATCCAACCAGTCTGTGCTTACAGAAGGTCTTAAGACCTCACAAGAAAAAAAAAAAAAAGACAACAGACCCTGACAGCTAATACTTATTATCAAGAGGCTTCAGCTGAATGTCAAACTTTCTTTCATGAAGCAGAATTAGTTGGTTAAAAGAGAAATTCCAGACAGCCAAAGAACTATATTAGGTTACCAAATGCTCATTTTTATCAAGTTAGAGAGCAACTATTTTACGCTATTGCTTTCCTAGAGGGATCATTTATAGGAAAGAAAAGCTTTGCATCAAATCCAGACTAGAGTTCCTGTAGTAAGCCTGTACCTAGTGTTATTAGCATACCCAAACATGCAGACACCTCACTGAATGTCAGTAACAATTTCAGTAGTTACTAAGGCATTAAAAGGTGGGTGCTTATGTTCAGGAGTGCAGCTGCAGTATATATGAGAATTTATTTTTTTTTTAAAGAATGTCACCTTAAAGGGGTAAAGAAAATCCTGTGCTGATAGTTAAATACATTGATGTTTCCTCAAACTTATCATCAACTAAAACCAGAAGATAGTGCTGGAGATGCACCAAACATCATCTCGCTTGTTATACCTGGTTACGCAACTTCACCTCCTCACTGCTAACGGTGTTGCTTTCCACTCTTACGCTTTCAAAGACATTACTGAAGTCTCAGGCCAAAATCCTCCTTCAGGAATTCCTGTGCCACTCAGTGACCCCGTCCCTTTGTACGGCTACTCAGCAAACTTCAGCCAGCGCTGTGTTTGCCTGAGTTTAGGTACACCTAGCACACATTTCCTTATCTGGGTATGAAGCAATTTTTACGTAAGGGACGAAAAAGGCGATCAGATCCGCCCCGACGTGGCGGGCAGACCCGTGCGTTTTTGTTTTTTTTTTTTTTTTTTTCCCCTCGAGGGGATTACTTTTATCCCGGCCGCAGCAACCCAGCAGGCAGAGGATGCGGGGGGGCACATGTGCGAGTTGGGGAGGGAGCGGCGGCAGGCTCCCCGCCGCACCGGGCCGCCGGCTCGTTTCTCTTTAAATCTGGCAGCCGGCGACACATGGAGCTGCATTGTGCGCCCCGCCGCCCGGCCCCGGCCCCGCGCATGCGCGCCGCGGGGCCGGGCCGGGCCGGGCCAGGTCCCCCCTCGGCGGCAGCGGCGGCGGCCCAGGCACGGCCCGCGCGCACGGCCGCCCGCCCGCCCGCGGACAAAGGGAGAGAAGGGGCGGCGGCGACGAACGGCGACGCCGGAGCCAAGCCGCCAGCCCGCTCCCCTCCGCCGTGATTCCCGCCTCGGCGGCGGGCCCGGCGCTCCAGGCCCTTCCCGTCCCCCAGCCCAGGCTCCAACTCCTCCTTCCACGTCCCGCCCCCGGCGGACCCCCCCCGCCTCGCCCCTCCTGTGGGCTGCCTTCCACCACCCCCGCGGCGGGCAGCCCCGTTCCCCCCCCCCCGATCCCGGTGGTGCCCGGTCCTCTCCCCGCCGCCGGTGCCTGCAGAGCCCCCGGCTCTTCTCCTGACAACAAAGGGGGAAGCGACCTCCCCCTCCCGATCCGCCCTCCCCGGCGCAGGGCACGGGAGGCGGGGGGGTGGGGGGAGCCGGGGAGGGGAGGCGGGACGGGGGCACCTCAGGTCCCCGCAGGAAGGTGTGCGCGGTGGGGCGACTCACCCCGCGCCTGAAGTACCGCTTCCAGGGGGCAGAGGGGAACCCTCCCTCCTCCGCTTCTTTTCGGTGTCCTGACAAACATCCCCTCACACCCCGGAGACTTTCCCCCCCGCACTCATCCCCCGGGCTGCGGGGAGGAAAGCTCCGGCTCCCTTCCCCACCTCCCACCACCATCACCCCCGGGGAGACAGGGCCGCAAAAGAGATCGGGGAGGACACGCAAGCAGGGCCGCTGCCAACATCCCCCCCCCGAACCCCCCCCCCCCCCCCAACTTCCCTGACGGGACGGGGGCAGCGGAGGAAACGCTCCCCCCCGCCATGACGGCCCTCCGCACCCCTCCCCCCGGCTCCCCTGGCAGCGATCGCCAGGCAGGCTCCCCCTCCCCCCCTCGGCCTAGTTCCCTCAGCTCCCGGCTGGGCAGGAGAGCGGCGGGGACGGGCGGGGGGGGGGGGGACGGACCGGGGCATAATCTCCCCTTCCCTCACACACCCCGCCGGCCGCCCGCCCCCTCCCCCGAGCCGGCGCCCCTTCCCCCACCTCAGGCCCCGTCCCCTCAGAGCCCGGCCTCCGCTCCGCTCCGCTCCCCCACGGCGGATCGCCTCCCTCCCCGCCGCCGCCGCCGGCCCCCAGCCCGGCTACCTGCTAGTTGTCTCCGCAGTAGCAAGGCGGACTGGAGCTCCGTCATTCTCCCCCTCTCTGCCCGGGGAGGGAGTCCCAGCGGCGGCGGGGACGGCGCGGCTCCTGGTGCTGCGAGCGCCCGAGGCGGCGGCGAGTGGCCCTCAGCCCGCCCGCACCGCGCCCCCCGGGGGTCTGGCTCCGCACCGGCCGCCGCCACAGCACGCAGGGTCCCTAGCAGGGGCGCGCGGCCGTGGCTCCGTGCCGCCCTCCTCCTCCTCCTCCTCCTCACCGCCGCCGCCACCTCCTCCTCCCCCCGCCCGCCAGGAATTTCACTGCACTCCGGGCCGCGACGCGCAGGCGCACTCCGGCCCGGCCGCCGGCCCTTCCGCGCCGCCATCTTGAGAGGGGCCGTGGGGCGGGGAGGCGGGGCGAGCTGCCCTTCGGCCGCCATGTTGAGAAGGTCCTTCTTTCTTCCCCCTCGTTTTTAAAGCCCTAGCTTGCAGGGAGAGAGGGAGGGAGGGAGAGAGCTACGGCTGAGGAGGGTTTTCCTCAGGGAGGGGCGTAAGCGCACCGTCCCTCCACAGCACGGTGGTTGTGGTGCTGGCTGCTTTCCTGGCTGCCTCCGCATTGGCACCTCACTGAGGGTAGAGGGGCTTCTCAGGGACAGCTGGCGGCTCCCGGTGAGAGAGACACGTCTTCCCTCAGTTACCACACTGCACAAGACTGGTAGATACAGGCAGTAAGTAACAAAAGCTACCTGGGCATATTCTCACTCCTCAAAGCCCTGCTTGCCCTCAGATTGCTGCCATCTCGCCAACCGAGTAAAATACACGAGTTTTTGAGGAGGGGCTAAAAAGAACAGGCTAAAAAAGAGTTAGCAGTTGCTGGATGAAAGTTGCTCATGCAGGATTGCTGCAAAATGTAGATTTTTGTCTGTGGGTGTGATGGGGATGCTTCTGTGAGGGGGAGCACGCTGCTGCGCTGAAGATGTGCCCAGGAAAGGGAAAGAGGTATAAAAAGCCTAAGTCAAACCGCTTGCTGTGCTTGTGAGGTAAAGGGGGCTCTCCTATGTCGGTTTATCCCTGAAGGACGTAGGCTTGATTTTGGATCTCCAGCAAAAGCCTTCAGAGAAGGAGATTTTGGAAGATGACTGCAAGTGTGAGGACAGGCACTGCAGAGAGGAAGAGCTAAAAATTGAGAGAGTTTGTCACAAAGAATTAAGTAAATGGCCAGGGAAGGACTGACAAAAATACAAGTTGTCTATATATTCATGTCTTGGTTGTAAAAACTATAGTGTGATAAACAGGTGTGTGAGACTAAGATAAAAGGTACGGGCTGCTCTGCTCCTCTGCCATAGGCTTTGAGCATCCCACTGGATTCTCTGATTTTGCATTTTAATTCTGAAGGAAATGCAGTTTCTGACTAATTGGATGAACCTTTATTACCAGTGACAGAAAGCAGGAAACTCCCTGCTCTATTGCAGAAATAACTTACTACAAAGGGATTTATCCCGTATCAGTTTGCCAAAATGTTCAGATCCTTTAGAAAAACAGTGCACTCTATTTTTTCTACTACAAGGGGTTTATTTTGTTTGTGAACACCAAACTTGGCTTGCAATGAAGGAAAGAACTAGCCTATAAAAGAGATGTTTTTAGTTGGCAGTGCTAAAGTCATTTCCCATGCTGCAATTTGGAAGGCCTAGTATAGTCTGAGAGTTTCATTACTGTGCTAGTACAATTAATCAGAATACTATTCCCAGATATTCTTGCAGTTCTGATTAAATTTGTGTCCTCTTCAATGATTAAACTAGGATGATACAAGACATCCCACAGTGTATGCTACTATTACTGAAATGCACCTCATAGATGATGTTCTTAGCTGAAGAAAGCCTTCGTGAAAGTCTTTCTCCCTTGTAGGTTGACTCTAATTCCTAAATGTGTTTTGTATTTGTATTTTGTATTGCTTCAGTCAGGTTCATTCAATCTTAAAAAACAATCTATCCATTTAAACATAGAAGGCTATCATGTGCAAGTGCATTTTGTAAACTTATTATGCTAAGTGACAGTCACCCAGATTGGAATTCAGGCGTGTTGATGGGAAGTGACACTGTTGTGGATGGTATTTCTCTTTCAGGAATAAAAGGTAGGCTTTGTTCACAATGTCAGTTAAGCCAGCACTAAATTCACTCACTCAACTTTCTGTACCTGATGTCAGTTCACGCATGAGTACACATTTCTGACAGTTCTATTAATAGAGGACCTAACTGCAGCATTGAAGACTGAAAGGTTATATGAAACAACTCTATTTCTAGTACATTCTATTAATCAAAATAATCCTGAATTGTTCAACAGTGGGTCACTCACTGGCAGTCATCTTACTTAAGAAGCAAAGTTTTCTACAGTCTCCTATGGCTTGTGTATGATTTTCATTCTAAGGAACATAAGGAGGCTGTGGGTTGGGAGAGAAAGTATATGGTTTAAGCTGGCACAGATGACCTGGATTCCTTTATTCTGGCAGCACATTCAACCCTAGTTTATAAAAGTAATATGTGTTTCATTACAGGAAGCACTGACGACTTAAAGTACTTTAGTCTTGCTCTGTCAAATCACCTTGCGTGCAGCTGCAAAATGTAGAACATGGCTACTGCTGGTGAGGACAGGTGTGTGACCGAGACATAAACTACTCTAGTGTTTCCTTACAGCAATGAAGACCCCGTGGAATCCTGTCATGGAGCTGAAGCCATCATGCCACAGCGGAGTGGGAACTCTGTTGGCTCACACTTCATGTTGCCTGTCCTTAAACACAACAGGCTATTTGAAAAGCGAGAAAAGCCTTTCCCTGGCTCAATGAAGTGATCTTCCCTTTTGTTCATATCTACTTTCTGTACACCCTATGCACAAACACCTTATCCTACTGTTTGCTGAGGCAACATGCAGTACATTTCAGGAAAATATCTCAAGACAGGAGAGATTGTTTTCTTACATTTGTTTTACTGTCTCTGGCATGCAACCATGTCTCTCTCTGCAACTGTCTCTCCATCTCTGCATTAAATGGAAGGGCAGTAAGAATTTAGATTACTTGCTCTTTCCAGAGACCATTTCTTGTATAATGACTGTTCAGATCTTAAGCCATTTGCTGTGGCCCTTGCTGCATTAATCTTTTTCCTTGGCAAGGGTATATTATCATAATCGTTCATCTTGTGGTTAGAATAGGAAATCCTGGAAGTTTTTCTGTCACCTTAAAAAGGATCAAGGTTTCACATTCAGCATCTTACTTTTCTTGAATATGATGTGTTTCATTTGACTTTCTCCCCCAATTCCTCATTCACAACACAAATCACAGATTACACTAGTAGATAGTTTCTGTTTGGTAGAGTCTTCCAGCTGGATTCACACTGTTAGCAACATCTGCTCCCCTACTTCAGCTTCTTGGCAAAAACAAAAAGCTGATGGTAAGATAGACATAGCTCCCTGTAACATGTTCTGCAATGTTCATCTAATTTTGCATGCTGGAGTCAGTGGAGAGACATTTTAAATGGTAGCAATGTGAGGCATCAGTCTTTAGGCTTAGAAAAAAGTTCCTGTTAGGGAAATGGGGACCATTTATACGTCCATTGTAATGTTTGCAGGCTTGAGTTTCTTGCAGTTTATATCTAGCGAACAAGTTGTTTTCTTAACAGTAAATGCTAAGTGGTTTTAAAGATTTGTATTCTGGACCCAAATTGTCACCAGGAAAAGGTATCAGTTTGCTGGCTGTGGTGTACCGGTCTCCTCCCTTACACTTGTTTTTGCTGTGCATTTGCTGATACATAAGTAGTTTGCTCTAAGGAGTCTCTCTTTGAATGAGCCTTGACTGAGTTTGCTTGTGAGTAGTAAAATCCAAATTACTTCTTCATATATTGTACGGAAAGGTAACATTTGGCCAGTACCATGGATGTGTATCATAAAGGCAAATGCTCTGAAAATTCCTTGTTAAAAGAGAATTTGGGAAAAAGGAGACAGCAATTCACTGTATTTTGTCTTTGATTCATAGCTCCCTGCTGGCTTGAATAAGAGCGTAACAAGGACTAAAAGCTGTTTTGTTTCCAATTAGGTATGACCTATAAATAAAGCAGAGGACTAAACCTGGGCTGAACACATCAGTCTGGCCAAAAGTATTTTGCGTAACTTCAAGGCTACTCCTACATAACAGGTTCAAAAGTTTATCTGTTATTCAAATGTTGTTGGGCTCACATTTCACTGGGAAGTGCATGTGTGTGTGTGTGAAGAAGGGGGGTTTCCTAGAAAAAATGGACCAGTGAATCAGTAGCATGGCAAACAGAGAGAAACCTGGTACGGGAATTGCTGCAGCTGCTACAACACATCTCTTCAGAACATACCTCCCTGCAAAGTATGATGAAAACGTTTATATTTGCTTGTATTGTAGCAATGTTTAGATCTCCAACTAAGATCAGAGTCCTGCTGGGTTAACACTAATCCTTGATGATCTCCTGTAGAGGTAAGAATCTCCATTCTTCCGTAAGAGTCCAAATAGTTAGGATGGACATGTGTGGCAGTCCATGGTGCTAAAATGTCTTGCCCAAGATGCCAGAGCAAGGCTGCACTGCAGCCAGAAATAGGAGCTGGTCCTGACTTTCATTCCCTGATACATGAAACCACAATGGCTTTAATGTTCAAACCTCACCATGTGTCTGTCTGTCATTCCTTGATAAATCCAGTAGTATTCCGCCTAGGTCACTGACCACAGATAAAGGTTTCAGTTGTGACATGAAGCATGGAAAATGATTGCTTGAGCCAAGGAGAAGGTATGTAGAGGTAGACCAAGTTGTTCAATGAAGGGTGACACCTAAACAAAGTGTTTTGACGGGACTTTTGGATAAGATTTCTGGTATGAATCAGTCTTGACAGGAATGGTCATGGTAAAACAGTCTCTGGAACTGGAGGAAATCCTTATGGATTCTTATGGTGGTGTTTACTCAGACTTTTGGCAGGAAGGCACTGTTTAAGACCTGGGTAAACCAGAATGACCTTGTTCTAAACTTTATTTGTATAAGTTAAATTATTACTTAAACAGATAGCAAGCTGGGAAACGGAGACTTTGCCTAGTTGTTAATGTTAGGATCAGGGTAAAATTCCCACCTGAGACGTGTTCACTTTACACAACATGGACATAATTCTTTCAGAATACATTGGATTTCTTCCCTCATTATTAGTGAGAAACAGTTGACTTCAAAATAAGGCAGCAAATGAAACCAGCAGAAATTGAAGTAATGATAAAGACTGGCTTGAATGCCAAAATAGGTATGGGAAGGGTTAAACTAAAATGAAAACTGTGATTTTCTAGCTGATATTTCTAAAGAACTGTGTGAGAAATTTTTGCTTTGCTACCTGCAAAGCCTGACCTAATTGACAATCAGTTTAATATACCTGAAGGAAAGCAGTCATGAGATGTACCGCTGTGTCAGTTTTCAATCCTTGGAACAAATACAAGGATGTGAAATATAAGGCAGGTAGTAATTGATTTGCCTTTTCTGAAATGCTGGCCTGTTACTGGAAGAAAATAAACAGCAGTATTCTTACTTGAAGAAAACAAGGGCATATATTTGAGAATGGTTATTTGTATATAAATCTGATGCCAGAAGTTAAAATACTGTTTTCACTACTTCCTTTTTCTATTGTTGGCTTGAACCAGATATTTAAATAATTGATTTATGATTTAAAATGGCAAGCAGGAAATCTTAACTTACATGATTTATTTTAATCTTATTTTACATTTATAAATCTCAATCCTTTTCTTAAATAAAAGCAGATTCCTTGTGCTTGGCAGGACATTGCTTTTGTCAGTCAGAAGGACAGGAGTAGTCACTGATTTAAGATATGTTAACGTGTATCTATTCAAGCTTTTGATTTTGTTTAAGTTGTTAAGTACTATTTGAGATCTTTTGTTTATTAGATGCTGTGAGCTTTTAACTGATGGTTTCTGTTCAGTTAGCTCCCCCAACTTACAAGATATTAATACTACCAGATCTTATCCTCCCACAACTTAATCATCCTGCATCTTGATTTTGCTCATATTTTTGGAAAAGGGAAAAACAATCTGGCTTCATTTTTCAAATCCCAGTTTAGTTCTCATCTCTGAATGAACCAGTAATCAAAATAAACTTGTTGAATAAACTGAAATGAAGAATTCGCTTTCTTTCTGCACCTGCAGATGAAGCTAGTGTTGTAAAAAGCCGGTTCAGCACTCAACATGCTATTTCTAGCCACTTACTCAGTAACACCCACCAGTTCGGTGTTTTGACTTTCTCTGAAATTTCTGCAGCAAGCCTGGACTGCTTTTATATTTTGTACTTAGTGATTCTAGATTTCACTGTAGTGTAGGCTGCCCTTATTTCACATTTTATTTTAAATAGGGCTGTTTTTAAATGGACAGACATACTTGGTTTTAAATAAAGAATGACACTGTGACACTTAAAAATTGTTTTGCCTTTTAAACTTGTAAATTCTTTGCTTTTGCTCACATTTTGCAAAATGTATCATAGTTGATACCATTTACCTCAAATTGTGGCTGATAATTGTGGATTAGGAGGTGTATAAAGTACTTGGCAACAAAGGTTTTTTTTCCCCTGGAATCGTCTAGAACAGTAAACTTGCAGTTCTTTGAGATATACTCATATTTGTACATGACATGTTCTAGTGCCTTTGCTAGTACAAAATTAGTGCAGTGCACAAAAGGGAAGAAAATATGTATGCATGACGGGTAGGTATCTTGTAGCAAATTGCCATAGAGATTAACGGAGCAATGGATATAATCGTAACCTGCAGAAGGGCTGTACATGAGCATAAGCAACACGACCTACACGGGTATAGTTCAAGTGGCAAATCCCTTAATGTGAATGCAGTTGTGCAATATATGAGGATTAGTCCCATAGGAGAAGCAAAAGAGGTTAAGATAGTGTAACTACAGATATCCGTGGGCTGTAGTGTTATCATATAATACAGTATTTGCTTCTATTGGAAAAATATACGACCATAATTCTTATAATAGAGACAGGTACTCTGATATTGAATTTAATTTCAACAGAAGCCCGAGGAAAAACTGGTCTTTGAAGCAGAGAAGCGAAATACCAAGCAGGCCTGTTGCTGGAAACAGATGAGTGGACGAAAGGGATGAATGCCTCTGACCTGTGGAGTCTGGTAACTTCTTGCTGCAATCTTGCTACAGTGCTGGATTTTTCTGATCTTAATGTCTTGCTCTGTATGATGGGTTTGTTTTTCTGTTAGAACTACTCTATGAACTTCTCAGAGGAGGAGAAAAGGGGGGAGGGAGAATGGAGGCAGTGAAAACACAGGTGGCTTGAGTTATATTTGGCTTTTTTTAACAGATTAATCACTTTGCTGACTTACACCCTCTTTATTCTGTACCTTTTAATTCTTTCTTAAGGAAGCATCTTAATGAACCAAGTCAGAAAACATTCTATTGACATAAGCCTTGTTGTGAAGTAAAGAAAATCTTTTTTTTACAATTTGGAAAATTGAGTGACCATAGTTCTTCCATGACTTTGATGAAGCTAGTTAAACTCCTGCAACTATTCTAGACTTTGAAACAAAGGTTCTTCTTAGCTTCATTTAACTTAGGGATTTACAATAAATTCTTGTAAACCTTTTTTTCAGGTAAATATACCAGCTGAAGTTGATATTAATGCTCTTATTAATAAGAGTTGTAGCATTATGTGAGTATTGTTTTGTGCTATGTGTTATTTTCAGCTTAAGACAACAGTGTAACATAACAAGGGAACATGATTAAAAACTAAGTATCAACTATTAATGAAAAGCGTCTTAAAAGCTACTCTGAAGTATGAAGTAGAGACTTTGCTGGTTGCTGGCTCCTAAGAACAAAGGGATAATAGTTCTTTCACTGGTGCTGAACTTGTCTTAAACAAAAGTAGCTACTAAAGCCATGAGAATTCTGTATTATTACGCTGTATTGAACGTGTGTGAAGTGTGCAAATGCCAGCATGATTCCAGGCAAGAAAGAAAGGCCTGATTTTTTTCATATACCTTTCAATTTTGTATGGAAGACCTTTTGAGACTATCTTCAGACCAGGTAAAATTACTGGTAGTCTAAAGAGTGGATGGAAAGAGATTATGAAGGGAATTAATAGATGGAATAGAAGTGTAAGATATGCGTATGTCTACTTTATATTTTAGTATTGCTAAGTAATTAATAAATACAAACGATTCACATCATGGTTTTATTACTGTGGTTGCAAATTTTGTAAAGAATATTGTGTGCAAAACAGAGCCTGAGGAACCAAGAGCTGTAGCCTGAAAACATTGTGTGCATTATTTAACAAAAATCAGATGTTAAGTAGAACTGTATAAATGTTTCAAAGTTTAATGTTTATTGTTTTCTTTCTCCCTTTTAAGGATCAATGGTACCATTTGCTTTAGAGCTTAAGACTTGAGGTCCCTTTGCTTTAGCAGAGGAAATTGGTAGCAGAGCAATGACTTCTTCCCAGCTCTTTGTCTCCCAAATGTAACCAATATAACTGATAGACTGTCCTTTACATTTTTTTGCTCCATGTTCATGGATTTTTTTGGTTTTGTTTCATTAAGAGCAGATGTTTGACTGGCCAAGGTTTTTACAAACTTCTTTATCGCTAGCTGATTAAAACTAAACAGAAGATGCCCAGGAAAAGTGACTCTGGCCACTTTCTGAATTTGATCTCTTGTTGTTGGAGTGGAAGCTACCCTTTGCCTCAGGTAGGTACCTATCAGTGATAGTACAGATATATTTTAATACTAATTCCATATCTAAATTGCTTCATAATTTTAAGAACTTCAAAATATTTGCACAATAACTGTCATCATCTTGGGGTTAGTATAACTCAGAGCTTTGAAATGACAAAAGTTTTCTTTGGTTGCTGGCAGAATTTGTTTCCCAGTGCTAACAATTACGCATGGCTATAGGGAGTTCATATACTTACCCTTCCAAAAGGGTGAATACAGCTTGCACTTTGCCTTACTGGAAGCATTGAGAGTGGCAGTAAAACTTTTTTATGCAGGACACTCTTCTGGGAAGTAGATATTCTCAATACTACATTAGATTATTCTTTATTTAAATCTATGTTTATTCAAGTTTTTAGTTAACCCTAACCTTAACATTCTCAGTAGTGATTAAAATACTGTGTTGACTTGCAGAATAGTCTTCTCTTTCAGTCTAGAGGTAGTGAGGCTAGGAAGGAAAAGGCCTCATAGGGAAAGGCCTCCATTTTTGTTCTGTCAATGCTTGTCTGTTTGTCATTACTCATAATAAATGGCTCCTTATCTGTTATGCTGTCTTCTTAATTAAGAGGGCTCCAGTGTATAGAAGTGAAGACTGCAGTGGTCAACTAATGGTTCTTCTGGGGATGAATGTTTCACTGTGGTAGAAAGGTCAAAACATTGGTTAAACAGACATTTAATTCCACGGTTTTCTTCCCAAATCCATACAGCCCTTTTCTGCTATAATTGTGGCAGAAACATCCAGAATCCTAAAATGCAAGAAATCCAGTTATCAGATACGCCAATAAAAGTAAGCTTGAGCTAAAAAACTGGTAAAGGCAAAAGCAGTTAAATTGGTTAGCAAAATAGTATCTTTGGTGCATAGTAACTACAATGCCTCCCTTCTCTTGACCTCAACAAGCTGTTCTGTGCTTGAATAAATCTCAGCTAGAAGAGGAAGCTCTGTTCCAGTGATGTGCAGCTTCCTCCTTTGTCTCATGTTAATGCAAAATGTTCTCACTTGCAAAGGTTTTTTCTTTTCCTTTCTTCCTCCCCCCCCCCCGAGAAGAAGAAAGGAACAGTTAATAGAATTGGAGTGGGTTCATCTTTTACTGCTCTGTGATTATGTGCTGGAACTGTAATTACTTCTGCTATACCTTCTGAGGCAGGATTATATGGATACAACCAAGGAGAATGTTACCTGTGAAATGAGTTACTTAGGTAAGCACCCCAAGAAATTTTTCATAAAGTTGCAGTTTGTTTCCTAATGAAATAGCTGTGTAGGAGAAGAGTCTGAACTACCCTCCCTGCCCAGCAAAAAGCATGATCTGCATTCCAGGAAGTTTAAAGTTAGATATAGCTTATTTGTCAGCAATAATGAAAAAAGTGGATTTTACAGTATCGAGTGTGTAAATGTTATTTGCTGCTATCACAAGGCTAAAGTATGCTTACGCTGGATCCACACTGTGTTTAGTGCTATTAGCCAGACAACGTGAAAGAAAGCATTTTAAAAGGAAATTCAGGCTGAGGAGGTAAAAAGGATGCAATAACTAAAAATGCAGTATTTCTTGAAACTCATAGAATGAGAATCTTCCAAGCAGCAATTTTCCAATTAAGTGTATAGTGGAACAGGTGGTCCAGCTGGTTTTCTTGAAGTTTTTTTGATAACAGAAGACTGCTCATGAAGTGTACTGGACTCATAAAGACTGCTAGTCTGGATGGTTCAATCCCTTGCTACATATTTGTTCCACAAGATGCATGCAAAAGGCAAGAGACAGGCAAATTGAGTAATGGCTCGTACTGTTAGTTCTGCCTGCAAAGGTCTGAAGAAAAACTGTTGGCAATCTAGTCTTGATTATTCAGCTACTAAATTTTATTCTAAAATACTAAGTATTTCATAGCAGTATTTTAACTCATTAGCAGCTGCTAGCTGAATGTTAAGCATGACTAAACGTGGCCACAAGCAATACACTGAGATAGAGCAGATCCAACAAACTACAGGTGCAGAATCTCTTGAACTTCCATCGTAAGGAAAGCACTCATACTCCCTCCCTTTCGGCTAATACAGGCTGTATATTCCAAGGGAATAACAATTTGGCAAATATGCATCAGTCCAGAGGACTGAAATGCATGAAAAACACACGTTAGTAGATGAGTCATCCCTGGAGTTTTGCAATATGGTCTTTTACGAGAACAGGGTAGACTATTGATTCTATAATATATCTGAAACTGAAAATCATGCTGAATTTTACACATGATTACATTACTTGAATAGCTTGTGTAAGTTTGGTCACTGTTCAGTTTAAACTGTAGGTCGAACTGCCGTCCTTCCAGACATGCAGCCCAGATATTAAAGTCTAGGTCCAAGTTTGTCTTTACGTTTTATCATTGCAGACTGGGTTCAAAACCAAAAGTGATTTATTGTGCAGCCTTGGTTCAAATAGAGACCACAGTGACAAACCTTTAAAAATCCATAGCCTCTTACCTAAATCTCTGTTGCTCTGCAGCTCTTTGTGGTCATTATCATTGTCTTTGACTCTCCTTGGAGTGCAATATTTCAGGTAGATCCAGACATGCATTTATTAAGCTGTCTGTCTACCAGAGTTATGTTAAATTTCATTTTTCTGATCTTGTCAGAAACTAAAATTAATAAGTCTTGCAGCAATCCATATTTCAATTATTTGCAGAATCTTGTGATTTATGAATATGTTTCCATCACAACAGATTTAAAATATGTACACCTCAAAATGCAGACCATTCCCATATATGCTTGCAAATACACACAAGCATGTATTTTCTTTTGGCTACTTTATGTTCTCTGTGCGGGTGATGCATGAGAGAGGTAGGATACCAAAAGCAGCTTGTTTCTTACTTCCTAAAATCAGTATTGGTAGATCTAGTCAACAATGAATATTATTTCCATATTCAATTCTTTCATATTCTTTGTTGCTGTTTGCTATTCAGTCAGTTAATAAGCTTATTTTCATTACATATGTAGAAATGGTTTGGAGTTAATCAGGATAGTAAAATATTTTTCAATTTATATCTTTCTGACATATTGATTCACTATTAATGCCCCTTCTGATGTAGCTTTCTGGGAAAGCTCTGGTAAAACCTCCAAAGCTCTTCATGGATGCGGCAGCACCATTAAAGGATATTTGGATAAATAAATATATTCACATGCATTTTGTAGTAAATACTTGGAAATCCTGTCAGGGAAAACTGGAAGCTCTCACATCAGTTTAGTTAAACTGACAGAAATACACCAGCGGCTGTTACACTTGCTGCTTCCACGAGCCTTAGTGGGTTAACGCAGCCCTGCCTTTGGACGCACAAGGCATCTCTTCATTAGCTGCCTCCTACCCACACCGCTGCCTTGTTTCTTGCTCATAAGAAAGGCAGCACAGGGCAGGGTTGTGGCCAAGAAAGGGTAGTTCCTCAGTCTCTCAGGGGGAGCGCATGGTGCAGAGTGAAGACCCAAAAGGACCGCTGCCCAGATGCCGAGTGGGTGCCTAGGCAGACAGGACACTCTAGGTATAGCCAAGGAGAAGTAACTTGAATGCTGTAGTTGAGACAGGCCAGCTTCCTAAGCACATAAAAGTCCTACGGCTTGGCCTGCTGACTGTCAGCCAACCAGTTCTAGTTATCACCAAATGTGCGTGTTCATCTGGGGAGTCTCAGTTGCATTTGTCAGGTTCAGTCATCAAAACAACTTTTGGTACCACAGCCAGATTCCGAATGGTGTAAGAAAATACGTTGCTGTGTGTGTGGAGTGGTGCCAAATGCCTGGAATAAACAGGTTTTGACTTGTTGCTACCGTAGAAGGATTTAACTGCTGGTGACTTCTTGCATGACGCAGCTATGAGATCTCATGCTTAAATGCCCCATCAAGAGAACAGAGCTGGTGAAGGGAGTATGAGAGGGATAAAAAGTTACTTTTTATATTGCATTGGCACCTGGCACCCCTAACGCAAGCTATGTAGGCAAACACTGCGCCTTGTTCCAAGGCAGTCGGTCCATATCCTAACAGAAATGAACAAAAATAGGAAAAAAAAATACTTGGCTATAAAGAAATGAACTGTAATCTTGCCTAACAAAAGTTGACATGTATTGTATAGTGACATTCTGAAGCCCACGCAGCAAAAGCGGATTGTGACAAAGTTTTGTAGGAATTTTTTGGCATGGTGTTGTCTGCATGAACATGAAAACCGTAATCAGAGAAAAGGACAAACAGGCAGTTAAAGGCAGGACAGCTCTCAAAGGTTGATGTCTATAAAAGCTGACAGAGTAAGACTAAGTCACAAAGGGCCTTTTAGAGGCGACTGCAGACTTGTACCCAGCAGTGAAAAACGGGGTGGGTGGAAGGCTATGGCTGTGACCCTGAGGTACGGGAGAGAGGGGGGACGATGCGAATAGGGGGATGTCTGGTGCCAGTAACAGTGGCAGAGTTGCGGTATGCTCAGCACTGAGGTCCCACATGAGAACCTGGCTCACAAGTTTGGTGCTGCAGACAGAAAAATGGCCAGCTAGTATAGCATCAAAAAGCATAGAGTGGAAGTGATGTCTGGAGGCTTTAATGAAGGGCAAAAGGGGAATCAGGAGTTTAAGAGGAGTGCAGAGCTGGTGGTTTGGTGTTTGTGAGGAACATTTTCTGTTTAAACTGACTCTGTCTTTGGAAAATGTAGAATTTGGAAATTCCATTTTAGGAAAGCAGAACTGAGTTCTTGCTATAACAGTATTAGTTAAAAATCTGCTTTTAACTGTCTACAAACATCAAGTTTAGCAGCAGATGTCAGAAGTTTAGAGCAATCTAGGCCGTGCCCCGGAAACTCAAAGGACATTTGGATCAAGAGACATTTAAGCTATCCAGAGTCCTTACAAGCTGCCCTGTGGGGCCTTCCTTACAAGGTTTGAGATGTGGCTGGGCATCAAATACGGAAAATGTTCCTTCTAACGGATATAGAGCCCAGAGAAGCTGTGGCTGCCCCATCCCTGGAGGTGTCCAAGGCCAGGCTGGACGGGGCTTGGAGCACCCTGGGCTGGTGGGAGGTGTCCCTGCCCAGGGTAGGGGGGTTGGAACGAGATGATCTTTAAGGTCCCTTCCAACTCAAACCATTCTATGATTCTATGGTCCACTACTGCCTTGCTTCTGAAGAGAATAAAGATGAAGAAAAAATAGCACAACTTTGACTGTTTCGCTTCCTATAGCTAACGAACCTCTGCCGCAAGCAGCTGAGTCATCAGTTTGAGTCTCCAACCCCTTGTTTAAGCTCTACTTCTGCCTGTTGCCGTTGGGTTTTCTTTCACTATTTAAGTGAATAACTACTTTGCAGCCGGGAGCGTCCGAAGGGCCGTTGCGCTGCTCAGCGCCGGGCGCGGGGGGGCGCGGGGGCGCCGGGCTGTGCGCGGTGCCGGCGTTGGGGCGCCACCCAGCGGCGCGGCGCGGCGGCTGCAGCGGCTGCCGGGGACCCCAGCGGAGCGCAGCCGCTCCCGCCGCCCCCTCTTCACACTCGCTTTTGGGCTGAAGTAAAGCAGAACTGACGTTCCCTGAGCCCACCTTTAAAGCCAACTGTAGTTCTTCAAAGTAATTTTAATATCTTTTGCAGATTATTTATTTTAGCCAGCGGTTGTGGATGTAAAGTTTTTAATCTCTACAAAATTGTGCTGATTCTTTATTGCTCCCAAGTATAGCCAACTCTTGACTGCATTGGTTAATAAAGCAGTAGGATGCATAGATAATGTGACATTTACTCAGTGAAAGTTCTATAGCCTATAGTAGAGAAAAAAGTAGTAGTGATAATACTGAATAGAGAGCAAAAATTGCTTCCTGATAGTAAGTTGACACACGCTGAAATATTTTCAGGGACAAGCTTACTTCTGTGGAGCTCTCTTGAGCAAAGATGCCCATAATCTATATCTAAAACCTTCCTTAGAAAGTTGAGAGCTAAGATGTTACCAAAAAAAGAGTCCTCTTGAAATAAAATTAATATAGACTTACCCATAATTAAATTAAACATGCCTTCTGGTTCATGAAGAACTAGATCTTCACGAAATGAAGACAGAATGAAATACTACAGTGTTGAGCACACAAAGTAAAGGAGTGGGGATTTTACAAAACGGCCAAGAATACTACATGCTATTTTGTTTTTCAGTTTAGTCTAAAGTGTGAAACACACAATTCTTGAGATAAAAAACAGCCATAGACTCTTGTCTTCATGCATGAGTCATAAACTGTAATTAGTACTCATTCCAATTGGCTGCCTCACTCTTAAACTCTTACAGTTAACTGCTAATTTTCACTTTAAACTTTATTAACAGGGTACAAAAAATAAATTAGCCTCTGAAGTTGGTAATCCACAAAACAGCTAAAAAGACATGTGACTAGTTATGTGTCTAAAAAATAATTACTATAATAGCAAAACTGATGCTGGGAGAATTAAGTAAGAATACATTTTCAAATCTGAGTGGCCAGAAGAAAGACAGGGAAGAAGGGTAGCTGCACACCTTGAAAGAACAAGAACACCTTGGTTTGTCCTCCTTTCTTCCTCTTTCAGACCTCTTTTTGGGGGAGAAAAGGGAAGAAATCCCATTGCACAGTTCAGAACTGTGGAATGCGCACAGGTCCAGCAGGGTGAAGAAGAGTGTTTTGGTTTCCATCTCCCTTTCTCTGCTTACCATAGCATTCTGGGTTGGTTTTTTGTTTTAGGTTTTTTATTTGTTGGTTTGTTTGGTATTCCCCCCCCCCCCTAAAAAAAACCCCACCCAAACCAGCAAGTACTCTGGAGTATGAGTCTTCTGCTTAAATTGCTGATTTGACTCAGGACCTTATTAGAAAGGATTTTGTTCTGGGTGTAGACCTGGCCAGTGCAAAGCAGATGGGTCGCAGCAGAGAGAAGTGACTGGTCAGGTGGCAGGGACAAAGCTAGGTAGCCCTATTTTAAAGGCCAGGGTGGGTGTGTGTGGCAGGAATAAAGATCTGAGGTGCAGACAAAGCAAATGACTTGTCTGGAGTTCCACAAGAAGTCTGTGGTAAAGGAGGGCTCAAGTCGAAGACAGGTACCTGGTCCAGCAAGTGAGAGTCTTTTTTTTCTTTCCCTCTCTTTTCTAGAAAGGCTATTTTTAGTTCTGGCAACTCACTGAGACCTTAGTGAAGAGTATTATTAATTTTGCTTATGCAGTTTCTGTGAAATTATTGCGAAGTTGTGTACTTTTGTTTCTTGGATGCATGGTGGATTATTTTGCACTTGTTTACGCTTTTCCTTGTCTTCAAGGTATAGCGCTTCAGCACTTTTGCTGTTGCAAAAACATAAGACTGCAGCTTCTTTCTTTGTAAAGTTCTTCCTACTGCAAGGCACATTTAATTTCAGTTTTTAGTGGCTGGGTTTCATTGCCGGAAATGACCATAGTGATTGAAGTTCCTCATAGCCCAAACACAAAATTGACTTACAGCTTGGTGCACTAAGGAAACACTTCATAATCTATGGTGACTTTCTGCACTGGGAAATATGCAAAACCCTGGTGTGAATGAAAACACAGGCTTGCAGTCCCAGCCACCTCCTGAGGAGCAGAATTATGGAGCTACTGCAGCACATGTAAGACAAGGTCTGTTCGTGTCTGTGTCAAGGAAGGGTTCAGCAAAGAGAGAATACCTGATAGCTGCTGTGCTGTGCTATGCGAATTTAATAAATTTCATGGATTGGTTCATTGTACCAGGTGAGAACCTATTTTCTTCTTCTAATGAAAAAGAATTTTAAGTTCTCAACAGCTCTACTTTGTAGTTACAAATGTTTTCTAAAGTAAGGATATGCTTTATGTCTTTTCAATCTTTCTCACTTATCTGCTTTAGCATGTTGGTCGTACTCTTAATGAAACTTCCAATGACAAACTTGAAAGACCAATAAATGATGTATTAGTTATTAATGGTTAGTAGAATGCTTATAAAAATCACATTTGTTAAATGCTTAAGATTCATATTTTTAAATCTAAGTCTTTTATAAACAGACGTTAGCATACAGAGCAATTAGTCCATTTTTGTGTCTGGATTCTACAGGTTTCCCTTTATCGTATACAGCAGCTTACTGGGCCTTCTGTGGATCTAGTAGATTAGATGTGACATTCCTTGGTCTGAATAATAGTCATGCTGTTTCCCCCATTAAAAATACAAAAATAACGCTATCTTTATGCAAGCTCATTTAGGGGAAGCTTAACTTCCTCATGGTCTGCTAGAAATTGCGTGATTTCTGCTATGGAGAGTGTAACATGATTGTGTAAAGAGAACAGAGACCCACTTCTGTGAGCATCACCTACCAAATTTACAACTTGTTTTCTAATAAATAATATCCTTCTTCCAAAATGTGATTTTAAACTATTTTTTTTACCTAGCCGCAAACAGTAAAGCATTGCTTCTAGTAAACTGGTGGGAAATCTATGTTTTTTCCTCCCATGTAGACTGCGGTCTGTGTAAATTCTTCTGTTTAGCATCACTCCTAAGCATCTACCATGCTTCCAAGGATCTGATTTATAAATCAGGAGGAAACACATGTTGTCAGCTTGCTATGTTTTACTTCTGAGGGGCCTGGAAATCATAAATGTTTTAAAACTTTGAAAAAACCCAAAGCATGGATTGTTAAATTGGGAATTAATATCTACTGACAGTACACAAACTAATTATTTTTACTACTTAGACCATTCAGAAATTTAAGGCATTCAGTCAGTGTCTTTAAAAATTGAGAGGCTAGTGGGTTTAGGAGTTTAAGCTTGTTTCTTTTGACTTCTTAACCACACATATAAGAGGGAAGGAAACAAGTGAGAGTGCGTGCGGAATGATACTGCAAGACTGGTAGTGAAAAACTTCAATGTATGAGTTCTATTGTCAAGTAACTTTCCCTGGAGAAGGGCAGGGGACAGGAGAGGATGAAAATGTCTTTGAACAAGAACTGGGATGCTAGGAGGAGATGCACTTGCAAGTATTAAGTGCGAGCAGTCATTTGGCTCACTCCAGACTTTGAACTATTCTTTGGCTCCTGTACATGCTAAGAGCTTAAAATTTTCAAGACAGCCAGTGAAGGAAAGCTTTGCCTACTTGCTAACATGCTCAGTTTCTTGTGAGTGAGGTACCTTCAGGGACATGTAAGAATTCAAGAACAAAGGTGGGGATAGCATCCAGGCCTTTGAAATATCAAACATCTACTTTAGTTACAATATATGACTAAAACAATTTTAAGTTAACTCTATGACCTCCTCGGCCGTGGCGGAAATCTGTAGTGCAGTTTATACCACGGCAATATACTGTTCATGTGCTAGAATTCAGCTGCATTGCATAATTCTTGCATCAGTACTTTTGAGTTTGGCTGTCCATATGTGTGAACATGTTGTTAAATATAAGTTAACAGGAAAGTGAAGAAGGAGAGGCTTGAGTATTTGTTTAAAAGTAAGCTGGTGGCAATTAGGAAGTTGTGGTTTCCGGGTAGTTTTGCTCACAGGGTTTGACAGAGTTTGCATCAGTCTTCACACAGAAAACAAGCTTTTCCACTTCATTGTCTGCTGGAATTGAGTCTTCAGTTTGTTAAAAATGGTGATCTTGCAGACTTTTTCCCCTCTGATCTGTTACCGTGTTCCAAGCTATTCAGATCAATGCTTTGTAATTTGCCAATAGCTGGTCGGGCCAGTTATTTCAGTTACATGGAGGGCATAATGTTTTTAACAGTGCTCAGTGTAAAAGCTAGTTTGACATGAAGTTGTAGTTCAGGTCAAGTCTTGTGTTAGCTGTGATTTTTTTCTAAATATTCTATTAGTCCAAAACTGAAGTTCCTGTAGTACAGTATTTCTGTGTGTTGATAATCACCTACCAGAAAGAGTGAATACAATTGATTGTTCTGTTTTAATGATGCAAACTGTTTGAATGAAGTCACTGACTTAAACTTCTGAGGCCATTAGGGAAACCCTAAATCCAGAATATGTTCAAGAGTCACTGAGAAACAGCTATAAAACGTCTGGTGCTGCTGTTAGGCTGGACCTTGATCTACACTGACTTCAAGTCACATGAGTAAATAGTGAGGAGATTGATTATGCTGCAGCCATGGGGACTGTGGGAGAGCATGGATTTAGCTTTAAACTAGCTGGCTCAAGAATGCTTTTAAGTGGCTGCAGCAGCATAGTATATG
Source organism: Pluvialis apricaria (assembly GCA_017639485.1). Classification (NCBI taxonomy): domain Eukaryota; kingdom Metazoa; phylum Chordata; class Aves; order Charadriiformes; family Charadriidae; genus Pluvialis; species Pluvialis apricaria. The sequence goes on from CM030024.1 coordinate 9,385,525, forward strand.
GCATAACATGTAAAATACCCTATCGGAGCAGAATAGGTACCTCTTGCTAACCTCACCCTGAGCTCCATTCTGCTGCAGATCAGCTTCTGTGAACATAGCAGACAATTACACATAACTTGTTTTCTTAAGTGGTGGCTTCATCCTCTTAATAACATTCTGGTTTTGACTATTTTGGAAAAACTAAAGCTGCATGAGAAGAAATTTCTTTTTTAATTGATATCTTGCAATATCAGAGTAAAGGTATGCTTATTCAAAGCAGTATCTTATGCTATTTTTAATGTTTTTTTCAGGAATATAATGCAGAAATACAAGATAGGTGAGATGGTAGATCTGCAGCCTTGGCATGATGTAGAGATGAAAATTACCTTTTTGTCTCAACAGCATTCATACATCCATGAGGTGCCAGATCCATGGATCTTCCCTCAGTTTTTTGCTTGTGTGACTTTCTTCCACACTTTTTGACATGTCTTCTAAACTTTTCCCACAGCTATTAAATGGCTAGAAATCAAGATGGAATTTCTGTCAGTTGTTTATCACAAATAGAAATGATCACTTTTGGTGAAGTTTGTAATTGTCACCACTAAAAATGTTAATTTGTAAATCCACATTTATGTATATCTCATCTGATCTCTGCAAAATTGTCATGGGAATATGAACAGAATTACATGATCGGAATCATGATCTGAATTACAGTAGTATTTCCCTGGTTATGGGCTGATTTAGCCACCATTGGCTAATGAGGACAGTAGCCATTTGCATCCTGAAAAATCCAACATGCACTAATTTGAATGCTGTATATACTGAAAATATTGTCAGTTGTTCTTAACAAAAGTAATTTCAACTCATCTTAACATTTTAAAGTCATTAAGAAAATTTTAGGATTAGCTGTATGAAGATAGCAATCTCCTGGCTGCAAAACTTTGCCACTGTTTTATTCCACATTGTGTCCATTAAACTTTGAACTGTAAACTGTTTATGTACTTAGGTACTAATGATGCAAAAGAAACAGAACAGTTGTGATTGAAATAGTGGGTAAACTGACACTCATAAGGCCTATATCGTGGAAGATCATGAATTTTATCTATAGTGATACGAATTTTTAATTCTCTGTGTATCTGTGGTAATGGTTTACGTGTAAACTAGCAAGCTAAATGTGCTGCAGTTCTTGCAAACGCTGTTCTTGAAATAAATCTTTGAGCTGGCAAATGAATAGAATTACAAGAAATGAGCAGGGTACTTTGCTGTCATTCAATGTTTGACTCTGTTGCAGGGATCCTGTTAGATATACAGAAATACTTCAAGCTTAGCGATGGGGATACAGGTCTACTGCAAACAGGTAATAAAATCTCTTGACTGCAGATAGTTTACTTGGCCTTGCATCTACATGGTCTGTTCCTAAAACACAGTCTAGTTACTTTTTTCTTCTAGTTCCTACTCGTGTGTGGTATTGCTCACTTCTGCTTGTGGGCAGGCTGACTATAATGCAAAACTGAAAATCTTTGGTTCAGGGAAGACTGGTGTTGTGTCCTTCAAAAATCCCACAGTATGTGAATCAGAAAAGATGAAGGAATTTCTCAAGAAATACAGAACTTGAGCAATTCACACGTTTTGTTTTTGTATAGGGTTTTTTGAGTCTGCATTTATCTTTTTCTAAAGATCAATCTACCTCAATCTACAAACTCAGTCTGTCTTTAATCTCTGCCTTGAAAAATAACCTGAGTTTGTCTCTTCAGGGGTGAGGAGTACGTAGAATAAAAAAAATTTGACCAAATTGTCTTTGCTCTTTCTTGGATTTCCAGTGTTCATCTTGTGTTACATGCTGGCTGCCCCCATCTTTGGATACCTCGGTGACCGGTACAATAGGAAGATCATCCTTGGAGCTGGTATTTTCTTCTGGTCTGGTGTAACATTAGGAAGTTCATTCATCAGTGAATTGGTATGTTGCTTTTTTAGAGGGTACTATGAAAATAATCTGCATACATCTTGCAGGAGTTGATAGAGTCCTTCTCTGATCACATTTGGAAACGCTATCAGCGTGCACTCACTCCCCAAGCCTGGACTAAATAGACTTTGTGTAGGAATGCTTTATGGGGTGATAGAGTCCAGCCTAGGCAATGGAGAATGCACACATTACTGTCACAATTGATGGGATCTTATTTTTGTCCCAAATGTTTGTGGATTATGACCTTAACAGTGTAGCAGCTTGTTTGGCGAGCTTGTGGTCTATCGACCCTATCCTGTAATCCCCTCTGGGTATCACTCTAAGAAGTCACTACTGTGCAGAAAGTAGAAAGCACAGCAGAGGGATGCAAGGGAAGCAGGTGTGAGTGGAGGGAATACAGACATATGCAAAAGGCAGTTGAATTCTTATTTCCTCTGGTACATTTGATCCACTAAAATGCACCTCTTTAATAGTAAGCTTTCTTTCTTGCATGGGTTTTTTTGGACTGTAATATGTCTTTTGCCTGCAGTATTACTGGATATTCTTTCTTTCACGAGGACTAGTTGGCATTGGCACGGCCAGTTATTCCACAATAGCACCCACCATCATTGCGGACCTGTTTGAGGAAGGAAAAAGGACCACAATGTTATCTATCTTCTATATCTTCATTCCAGTGGGAAGGTTGGTTTTCTTGCTAGTAACTGACCCGCCTTTCAAAATTCTGTCTGACCACGCCTGCAATTCAATATACCCTGAGCCTTGATTAGACCTATTTTGATGTGTATCTGCATTGACTCTTGTAAAAAGATTTGTCACTTGCTTAGCAGGTTTAAATAGAGATGGTTAGGTTTATTTCTGTATTTACCTTGAAGAAAAATTTACTTTTTTCCCCCAACGTTTTTCAGGGAGAATCTAAACTCAGAAAACTGGTAGGTTTTGAATAAAATATTGAATCAGTTCTAAAAGAAATATGTGCATGGGGGTAAGTAATTTATTTCTGGGTTTTGGAAGACAAAAGCTTTTGGGTATTTGTTTACTTGACAAATTTTTCAAGCAGCCTCCATGAGATGTCTCCCAAGGAAGAATTGGCACTTCCCTCTCCTCTTTTAGTTAAATTGACATTGTGTCTGAAGAAGAGGTGGAGAAGGGCTTTTTAAGTGGTTGGAGGCATACTCTTTATTAGAGCTGGTAGCCAAGGCTGCGCCCAGAAGGCAGATTAAAACTAAAGGAATTCCTGCAGGGCTTAATTCACATGGCTAGCACAAGAGTCTGGGACATTATTGCCACCATCTCAAGTCTGCTCTCAGGAGTTTGCTCTCTTTTTCATACTGGCTGTCAAGTAAACTAGCATAGATCATGAGAGTTGTTTCTGTTTATTCATTTTGAAAACTATGACAATATACTTCTCTGTGCTCTCCTTAGCTGGCAAGACACGTCATTTCAGCCAGCAAGAATTCATTGGTGCCTACTGATTATTCCTTTCTGTTGCTCACAGTGGTCTTGGTTATGTCCTAGCAGCTGGCATGGCAGATGTCACAGGTGACTGGCACTGGGCATTCAGGGTGAGTTATTCACTTTCACTCACGGCTGAGCCATTCACTGTAAAATCAGAATCATCACTGGGGTTTGGATTACTTATTCTTATTGTATTAAAAGAGGCGAGCAGTGGAAAGACTTTCTGCTGTCTGACTGGTCATGAACTTGGTGTTTAAGAGAACTCTTCCTGCAGGACAGGTGGAAGATACATGCTTAGCTCTTGCAGAATGAAAGCAGGCATAGGTGAAATTTTACAGCAGCCAGGGCAGGTGCTGATGTTCCTCTTACCTGAGCACACACTTGGAATGGTTGTCAGTGCACCAAGGCCTCCTCAAAGAGAGGAAACTGAAAGTAAAATGACCATTATACTGGTAGCGCTAGTATAATTCTTCAGGAAAATACAGAGAGATTGTTTTCTTAAATGCTATTGGGAGCAACTTCTGTTATTTGAGGGTTTCAAGAAAATAAGCTCTTCTGTTCTGGTCATGTCATCGTGATGTCTCTCCATACTGAACACCTAGTGCTTTGGAAGTACTTTGTCAGAGCCTCCTAACTTATCTATAACATTAACTAGCAAGTACAGGATGAGTGGGGAAGAATGTTTACTGGCATAACAGTCTGATGTTATTCAGATAACACTGATGACTGCATCAGTGATTCTTGCATTTGTGGCCAGAATACTACGGTACAGTTTTCTTTCTTCACATGATTTTCTCCAAAATCAGCGGGAGTGATCATGTATCCATATGATGGGGATGGAGGATCTATTATCTTTCCTCCAAAGTCACCATAAATCACCCAAATTGCTCTTCTTCTTTGCAAATATGACCTACAAACAGCAAGTCACATCTATTTCTGAACATATCTGCAATTCTCCGATGTGTAATTCTAACGCTGAATTTGAATTGCTGTGGAGTTTTCACTATAAGAAAAAAGGTATTCTTGATCTAACCGGCCTTGTGTCTACAGATAACTCCTTGCATGGGAGGTCTAGCACTGGTTCTTCTGATTCTACTGGTCCCTCACAGGACCCAGAGAAGGACAGCAGCACACAGAGCACTGAGCATCTCCGGCACGATACGAGTAGCAGCTGAGAAACCAGGTGTACACAGAACTGCCAAGGCTACTTGGTGTCAAGATGTCGTATCACTTGCCAAGAAGTAAGTGATTTTAGCAACAAAGGTTCCCTCCGTTGAGGAACGACCGTTCCATTATTAGAAATATGACCGTCAAATCCCGCTCAGTTCCTTTGTATCACATGCTGTATACAAGATGATTAAAACACCATTAATAAAAATCTTCCACTTTTACAGGAATGCTACACAAGAGATCAAAAATTTCTTTGCTTCTGCTGTCCTCCCATTTTGAGGAGGGGGAAGGAGGCAAAGTTATATCAGTGTGCTCCTATTTAAATGCAACTCTACTTTTTACTAAGCTTCCCCTTCCCTCTTACTTTAACACGTAGGGTAAGCTAGATTGGTAAAAGTGCATATTTTGCAGGTGTAACTTTATCTGCAATTCTGAGTGTCTGAGGAAGGTTGGATCAGCATGTCTCAGGCAGTCTTTATATGGTATTTGTGAGCCTGGTGTGCCTCTGATACAAGAGGTGAGAGTCTGTAGGACACCAATATTGTTTAAAAAGTTATTGTACATGTGTTTTGACCAGCTGACCTGTGGCTGGCAGATGACCTCTTCCTTTTAATCACACAAAAATTAAACTCAACGCCAGCTGACCTGCAGGACGAAGTAAAATACTGATTGCAGCAGGTTTCTTAGTCCTGTTACTCTGCAGTCCGTGAAAGCCCTTGCCAGGGGCAGGGAGGAAGAGTCGGATCCCCTTGGAGAACAGCAGGTGCCGCTGTGCAGCTGCGCCAGAGCCGGCTCCGCACTGCCGGTGCCTGCAGACTGCTTCCTCGCGGTCTCGATCAAATGCTTTCAGTTTAAAGACTTGCTTTCCTGGGGCCTTGTCTCTTTGGAGTGTCCTTCTATAGGATCCAGCGTTTTATAATTGACAATTAGATTTGCATCCTGTTTGCATCCAGAACAGCAAGTACATTAGAGATTGAGTTTGTTGGATTACAGTTTGTAGGCAGTACAGTCTGAAGTGAATAAAAAATGAACTTTCCCAAATCAAAAATGAACCTTTCTGACACTTCAACAACTAGACTATCATCAAAGTTGCTTTCCTACAAAAATGTTCATTACAACCTCCAGCAATGTTGTAAAAGTAGATTTCAATGTTCTTTAGCAATTGATTTCCAAAGCATAAGGACATATTGCCAAAAAACCAGGTGGTTTTTAATCAACTCCAAGAGACCTTTATCTTTAGAAGATGAAGAATTAAGTTCATATTTTAACAAATCCTCTAGTCTGGTGGTCACCTGGTCATTTGCAGCACTTTTATTTAGTCTTAAGATTTCATACCTCCCTATTGACCTCAAAGGGGACTTTCTCCTAAACTATTAACTAGAGAGAAACCAGTAAAAAGTTAATTTTCTCCTAGAACAGGGCAGGAGGAAGTCAAGACTTGGACAGTTTTTGAAAATGCTTCTCCTTTTATCTTGAAAACTTACTGTGCAAACTGAGAGTCTATTTTTACTTACATAGAGTTAAGGAGCGCTTCAGCCACTGCATCCTAACGGTTTGGAAGACCCAGATGTTACTCTCATTTATACTGGTCACACAAACAACTTAAAACCATCCTGAGGCATTTAGACTTGTGCATAGAACATTTTCATTTGGCTACTCAGCCATTAAACTCTTGCCCACCTTCTATTGTTGTAGTTCTGCTATCAAAAAGTTCACAGCAATTGTTTTAGCAAAAGTTGGCAATGAATTCTGCAAGGGACTGGGACTGGGATTTAACATGAAATCAGTAGGTCATACTCTAATTAGTACTTTACTGTTGAAGTTCATAGATAAGCCTTATCAAAGTTGGTATCTTCAAGGGAGTGCATTTTGATTATAAGATGTCTGAATGAATTGCTTTGTTATTGCTTGAAATCCTGGGTATTGCAGGTAGGCTTTTCCCTTTTTTCCTCATACCCCTCTCTTTCTAATATCTCTCATTTCTTTCTTTTGACTTTCAGTTGGAGCTTTGTCTGGTCCTCGCTGGGTCTGACTGCCATGGCCTTCGTTACTGGAGCCCTGGGAATGTGGGTACCGGTGTTTCTTTACAGGGCTCAGGTTGTCCAGGGCATTGTATCACCATGCCTCCATGAATCATGCGATTCATCTAACAGGTGAGGTGTGCATGGCTGTGGAAACACACTTGGAAACACTGCACAGTGCTAAGTCACAGTTTGTTTCCAAAGGCAGAAGGTAGGATGTGACTGTGAACACTTCTTGTGAGGGCAATTGGGAGTGAATGTTCGATCAGGTTGCTTCCACGTATGCCGAGACACTCCTATTTGTTTGTTTGTTTATAATCACTCAGTTAACTGGAAAGATGCTGCCAGCCTTGTTTAAGTAAAGTGGAAAGAAGCAGTAACAGTAACACATGCAGGGAAAGGAGCAGCTTTAGCAAGGAGGCTTCAGTTGACAATTGACCGTGCACCCCAAGGTACTTAAATACCAATTTAAGTATGTTTTTGGTATCCTGTATTTTGGTAACTTTTCTGTTACCTTTTTGTTAGTCTGATTTTAAAACTGCTGCTGTGTTGGCCAGGTCATTGTGACTCCCAGCGTAAAGCGAGCTTGATGAACTTGGTCTAGTATGATATCATTACATCAAAACGGGATAATTTGGTCTTGTGAGTAACTGCCATCAGAGCTCCACTTAGAGAGGCTGTCCAGACCAATAAAGATTCATGAATAAGTATCAAATGTTGGGTGGGCAAGGGGGATTTACAACAGGAGAGGAATTGAAAGTAGTCATAATACAGCTTCTTTTCACCAGCTAGGAATAGAATTTTTTTTCTGACAATGGGTTATCCAGAATAGAAAGAATGTATTCATTGTTCCTCTTGAGTCTTCATGGCTATCCTCAATAACAGTGAGCACCGGGACACTTTTCTTCTACGTACTGACTCCCTACCAGTGGCCTCCATACATGTGTCCCTACCTTTCTTCTGGAGGTATCCCAAATCTGGTTGCAGTCTCTGCCTTCGTGATGGATTTACAAGAACTAACTGCTTACTACATTGTCTTTCCAGGTAAAGGCAATTAACGGGGAAAAGCAGTAATCACACCTTGAGTGTGTCCTCTGGTAGTGGGGTTCTTTTGCTTTTCTGCAATGGAATAACCGAATAAACTCAAAAGTGATTTCTGAGTTGTAGTGTAAACCAGATAGATTGAATAGTCATCCACAAGTACTGCAATGGGAAATGCAATTGTCCTTCCATGGATGCCACCATTGGCACATTACTTAACAGCAAATAATGCTGAGGAAGGGAGTGAACTCAGGAGTCTGGCTCAGGGCAGGCAGAGAAGGGAAGCTGGACAGTTTAAACCATTCGGCTGGATCTGTTAACAGATACAGTTTAAATACTTCTTTTATTAAGCTGAAGGTGTTAGCCTGTGTTTTGTTTTCTAATCCACCTTCTGAATTATTATTCCACAGTAGTATCGCTAGAGCAGCCATGGTCTTCAGGGTAGTAAAATGGAGCACCTGATAATTTAACCTCATGTACTGCTTCTTACAGGATGCTTTAAAAATAACCTTGGCGTAAGCTAGTGCCAGAAGCAGCATAAGGCTAGGTTTAGACTGTTATTCCACGGGGATGTAAAGAAACATAATATAAACAACTACGTCAGAGCTGTCGCTGATGGTGCTGGGAGAACTGAGCTGCACATTCCCAGACCTGCCCAGGGGTACTTTAAGGACATTTTCCTCTCTGGCTGTTCAGCAGTTGCAGGCTTTGTTTAAGGATCAGGGCTGAGTCCCTGGAAACACAAAGTCAAATGGCACCACAGCTGACTCAGGTCTCAATCCTTTCAAGGTAGATAAATAGGCAGTATGAAGGTTTTATTCAGGTCTTTGTGCAGATGCTTTCAAACAGATCAGACAGATAAGTGAGCGTTCTCAGACCCTAAATGATCCCATAATAGCCTTTGCCCAGGAGTAGGCTTCTGTACTTTCCTACTCCCTGTCAACTGAACTGTGCTTGGATTTAGTTTTTCACTGCTCCCCTTTCTTCCAGCTGTAGATTTATTTCAGCTGCAGTTTACAACACATGAATCTTCTAAACACAGTTCCATGAATGCTTTGATCAACTAATGTCACCTTGGAACTTGCCTCTCCTGGACAAATCTCTAAGATAGTTATTGTGCCTAGTGACAATCTATATTGTCACTATCAAGCTATAGTGAGTGATGGATCCGAATCCTGAAGAACTTACTGGCAGAGTACAAATATGCTTAAAGTTTGTTATCTTGTATAGCAATACTTTTCTTTTTTCTTGTAGAATTATTGAGTTCTTTCTAGTTACCCAGAAAGAAATTAAAAAGTAGATGCACTGTAATTTAAAGGAATAGATCATATCCTAGCTGGCTACTTTGATTTGCAGTCAGAGAAAGCTTAGGAGAAGGTACAGAACTTACCATGTAGCACTCTGAAATACTTAGAAGCAGTTGTGCTCAGAACACAATGCTCCTGTCGCCGTTTGCCTCAGGAGAATTATGATGCATTAAACAATCAGTGGCACCACTGGTCTTGGTGCAAGAGACTTGCTTTGTCATTAGGATCTCATTTGGGACTGAGAGAAAAGCATATATGGAAGTCCCTTTGGAAGCTGAATCTTCTAAGCTATTCAAACACACACTTTTAAAACATGAACTTATCATTCCTGGAGAACACATTAGCATCTGCAGACACACAAAGCTGAGTGGCATTTGAAATTCTGCATTCAGAAAATACTACATGGACCTCCCACTAGTTAACTATTCAATATTCCTTGAACTCTTTTGGGATATGGTAGATGTTTCCCATAGTCAGAGAAGTGACTCATCTCAGCTGTGCTAACAAGAGGGTTATAATTTAGATGTATATAATTCCGCATGATAGGATCCCTTCCAAGGCAGCAGATTGTGATACAGAGTTATTCCATCTGTGTTTTAGGGATGACTGAGTAGATTGGTTCACAGGGTAACCAACAGGACTGTGTCTCCTCTGTATCACTGGATGTCCAAGCCAGGTCATACTGAGAAGAGTCCTCCTTGAGCCTGGGTGCGTAACACCTGCTCTGTAAATGGGAAAGTATCTGCTCCACAGGATAGAGCCTCAGTTGCAGAGGCATAACTTCAACTGAGGCTTGGGATTACATCCGTTTGGAAGGAGTGGGAGGGTTAGATCAGGTGGAATAAAATTCAAGTTCTCCCATTAAAGATTCCTCTGAAACTAAAGGTATAAGTAACACCATCTTTTTTTTTTTTTCCACAGTATGGTCTTTACTATGCTTAACTGAATCCTTTGCTTTGTCACCAGCCTAATATTTGGAGGCATCACCATTGGGACAGGGATCTTGGGCGTCATTGCTGGGGCAGAAGCTGCAAGAAGATTAAGGAAGATAAACAATAAAGCTGATCCTCTGATCTGTGCCACAAGCATGTTCATTTCTGCTGTGTGCCTCTACATAGCTCTGATGGTGGCCCAGACAAACATCCTTTCCACTTTTGTAAGTGCCAATCTGTCTATCATTAGCAAAATGTCTTCTGGGATCCCGGGGAGAAAAAGAAGGGGGAGGAGGAGGCAAGGGGTTGCTTTTGCAGAATTCTCTGTAATCTTCTAGACCATTAAGAGATTTCAGTGACTTGCGACAAGGTGGCCTGCCAGCTAAGGACTGTGCATGTTGCTCTAATACTGTCCGCAGCTGCGGTCAGTCCTGCGAGAGCCACGCTGTGCATTATTCGGTCCACTAAAAAGGGCATCCAGTCAGACCATTATAAATTGGGCCTCAGGACCTACAGTCTGCCCACACTAAGGAAGAGAACAGTAAGCCTATGTAGTTAGCTGCATAAAGCTAGTGTGTCCCTTATCCAAAAATGTAGTTAAAGGAAGCCTCAATCTTATGTTAATTTTTAATGCTATGTAACTAATTTAGTATTCTTATTTATTTTTGCTCTCTGAATACTTAAAGACTGGTGTACTTGTGACTGTACAATACGTACAGTTCTTGCTAAGAATAATTTAGCCGTCACCTTCAAAGCCCCAAATCACTAGCTGATCTTCAAAGTCAAGCTTTTGGCAATGCAAACTGAAGTATAAATCACTTAAATTCTGTTCTCAGTAAGGGGAAAAATAGACACTTACTAGGAATGATGAATAGTTCCAAAAAATCCCTGTGAGAGGGAACTGAATGTAAACCTTATTTTAACTATAATCTGGTAACAGCTAGGGAAAGACTCCAAGCTGTTTTCCTGTGACTCCATATCCACAATTACCATGATTAACATAAATAAGAGGATTCAAGTAAAGTTAATTACAGTAATCAACAGTTCTCTGCAAAAGGGTACTTTTGCAGGTTTTTTTCTTCTAAGAATAACACTTATTCAAAGAGGTTTTCCTTTTTGACTCCTCAGGAATGTGTATTCCTGTGGAAAAACGCCTTTACAACAAGGGAAAAAACAAATGGATTTGCATGTCTGAGTGTGTGTTCACAAAGCAAAATGTGAAATTGAAGATTATTTTTAGATTCAAGAGTGGAGATCTAAGTGCCAAAAGAATTAGCCATTTTCTCTTTTTGCTTCTCAGATTCCCACATAGTTCCGCTCTGAGTATGTTCTTCAGTTCTTTTTCTGTCATTAAAGCTGGAGAACAACAGTTTCATTTGCCAGCCTGTGTTAGATGAGTGAATCAATATATTGCTTTTGAAAAACCAAAATATACCTTTTATTAGGACTGATAAAGAGAAATTTGTTTAAATGTTTCTCTTGCAAACAGCATTCTGTTTCCAATCAGTGTGATATCTGGGAGGAAGTTCTGAACCGGGATATGGATAATTGTGTTCCTTAAGTTTCTTCCCATGGACAGACCAGTTGATCTTTTAACCAGAGACTTTGCCATTTTGTCTTTTGCTTGATGTGCTTGATTCAGGTGTTCTGAAATGTAATGTCAACAATATGCAGTGGTAATAAATTGAATGGAGTCTAAGCACCTGATTCTTCTAGTACTTTTACCACTACAGCTGCTTAACTATTGCCTTCTCTGGCACCAGCCGTGCCTCTCCTTGCTTTCTAAACAAGATGTGACACTAGTCATACTGGTGTGAGAATTGGAGTGGTGAGCCAGCTGGTGCATCTAACTTGAAGGTCCCACTGAAACAAATCTTCCATTTGTGTAGAACACTAGCAGAAAACTGGCTTTCCGGTCACTGTCTACTCAGGCACACTGACGTTAGCAAACCTGTCTCCATCACTTCACAGTGCGGAAGGTACTGAAGCAAAAAAGCATACATGCATCAGCATGCAATTACGGTAGTTTCTGTATAGTGTTTTCCACTGTCTTGAGTGGATAATGAAAGGGAACGAGTCAGGTTTAATCAGCTGTGGCCAAAGCCGGAAGGAATGTTTCAAAGCACAAGAATTCTCAAGTTAACACAGAAATATGGCTGGACTTCCAAGGTTTCTGTTGGGGTAGGTGAACTGAAATGTAATGAAATTTCTGTCCTCTTTCTGGACACTCAGTTCTTGATTTCAAAGACTACCTTTGAAAAGACAAGGAAAAATTATCTGGCTTCATTATCTCAGAGGAGGCCCTGTCTAAATCTGTTCCTGTTTCCAAAACAAGATGAAAGATGTGTGCTCTGTAGTGCAGCAGACGCTGTGGAAAGTCACGACTGAACCCTGTGACTGGGAACCCTGGACAGTATTTGGTGTTGCGGTAAATTAGATTTAAACAGACTTATCTTTGATGGTAATGCTGTATCAGGATGCAGTCTTGCCCTGCAACTTGCCTTTGAAGGAGGCATTCTGCAGCTCTTGTCTCTGATACACCTGCCTGGTATGGTTCTTTTTGAAAAGAGATAAATCGTTGACCACATATGGTCCAGCCATACTGATTCCCTACTTTTTTGTTGAGGCTTGTGACTGTTTAAAAGCAGAATGTGTGTTTGGTAGTGGCATTGATTGCAATCTAATTCTCTTCATATTAGCTTCAGGTATGAATGTAAACAGTCATCTACAAAGCAAAACCCCCTTAAAATTTGGGATATTATTCTGGTTGTATCCTGTGGAGACCAACTTTTAAGTGCTGTCTGTTAAAAAAGTTGTGGATCCTGGAGAAGGTTGGATGGGGCCAGGTTGGATGGGGCTTTGAGCAACCTGGTCTAGTGGAAGGTGACCCTGCCCATGGCGGGAGGGTTGGAACTAGATGATCTTTAAGGTCCCTTCCAACTCTAACCATTCTATGATTCTGTGATTCGAAGGTGACCGTTTTCTTTGTACACTTAGATTAGAATGGGCATGCCACAAACATGATCACACAAATTTAATGGAAACCTTTTCAATAATTATTTAAAATAAGAGACAGTATGAGGAATATTGAGAGATGGTAGGAACAGAAAGATATACTTTAAGTAGAGCATTGCCCTTGTTTTCCTGCCATCCTCAGCCCTTCTCCCTAACCAAGTACAGTACTTCCAGGGTATCTCCACCTGTTTTGAAGAAAAGAACATACGACTCTCCTCTTTATTGATTGCAGTTGTTTTGCAGTTGGATGGCTGAGTATGCCAGCTATTCAACCATATTGCATTTATTCTGCATGAGAAAGTATAAAATTTATATTGGTTTTAGACAGGATACTTTGGTACGATCTGTAGAATGATTACCTTCCAAATCTGTCTGGGTTAAATTTTTCTGGTGACCTTACAACTGCAATCCACACAAGACCCTAGGAGACAAAAGCAAAGCTAACAAAGTTGTCTTTAATGTTAACACAATTATGTATGAAATAATTATTCTCTGGAGTATGAGGCCTTAGCCACTGAATGTCACATTTTTGTATCATGGATAATTTTTCAATAATTCCTATTCCTTTGAACTCTAGGTTAAGCACATAACTTGTTTCCTAAAGATGAATTTTACTTGCTTTCTTGCACTAGGTACAACATGCTCGTGTTCTTAGGAGCTTGTAGAGATTAAATAACATGGAAAAATCATGAAGAAAAAGGAAATCTGGAACCAACACTTTAAAAGTACTAAACATCACAAGATTCCTATAAGGGAGATAGACTGATCTGTCATTTGATGCGTGAAAGCAGATAGCCATATATTCCATTGATGGTATCTAGGAACAGTTTGGGAGTCTTCAGAACCTTCTGCACTAACCATTGTATTTGCATCTTATGATACCTAAAGTATCAGACAGGATTTAAATAAATCTCTTTGTTCTTTGTCTCCTTCCTGTTTCACTTTAACCTGCACTGTCTCTTGCTAGCTATGACACAACTGACAGAATTTACATAAATGAATGCCATTATCACTGTATGGCAGGATTCAACTGCACTTCTGCATTTGCCTGTAAGTACTGCTTTGACCACTTCACAGGCTGCAATTCTAAGTTAAGCAATAGCACATTTAAAGTTTATTTGTATGGAATCAGGGGGAAAAAAGAAAGGAAGGTCCTTGATGAATTTGGATCTTCCAAGAGAGTTCAGAAAGTATGAGCTTGAAATAAGACAATGAAGGGCTAATATTTTCTGGTGGCTTCAGGATTTGACATTGGTAGTCCTTATTGCCAGGTGGCTTGGCAAAAAGCTGAACTGTGTGATATTGCTACCCATACTAATGAACAAGTTTCATTTTTTGTTTGGCCCAAAGTTCTGTAACAAAAGATGTCACTTGCTTTCCAGCTAAGACTGGCGTGCAGCATGGTTTCTGTAATCTATAGGTTGTTATTGCAACAGTCACGGGATTCGAGAAGAATGATTGCACTCTGTTCTGTCTCTTGCAAGGGCAAGGTCTGCCAAGGTTGTATCAGTGGAAAGACTTTGATAGTTGGATGCGTAAATCCAAGAGCTAAGACATAGTCAAGGAGTATGTGAAATGAGTGATATTTTTTATAAAACTTAAAGAAAAGTAATTATGTACGGAGGAACAGTTTCAGCTGCAAATTAAAAAACCTATATAAAATATTTTGAAGGAAAAGATGTCTGGATAAAGGTCTGTACTAAATACCTCTGTACTTCAAGGAACTTTGGAGAAGAAAACACATGAACAGTACAGGCAAGAAACACAGAAGAGGTAGGGGTGTCATAGGAAGATGTATCATAGGTCTGGTTCTTCTTAGGAGAATGTAAGCTACCCCTCTGAGAACATCTGATAGTTTGCCACTGTGCCTTTCTTAGGACTGTGTTTTCATCAACCAGACAGAGCACCTTGACCAAGACCTTACCGAACAAGATGCTGGTACTTGTTGTTATAATGTGGCACTTATTTCATAAGTGCCATCTAACTTTGTGGCCTGTGTCTCTGCCTTCTAGAACTGCTCCAGCTTAATAGCGTAGCTTTAATGCTTTCCTCAAGTATCAATTAGTCTGTACAGCCTGCTCAAATCTATGTCCAGGACTGGCTGAAAGGGTTAATCTTTTCTAAGACCACAGCTGTAAGAACTGTTGGGGGCTCTACCCCTTTTCCTGACAGCTGGGTCTCCCCCTGTGATGAATTAGGGAATTCCCACAGGGCACGGAGGCTTTGAGGCTGCCTGTCTCTTTTGGAGTCCATTTCATTTTGGAAGTTATCTCTCTGAAGGAGCCTTTACGGGTACTTGTACTGGCACAGAGGTGTTCTATTGGTCTCATTTGGAAATGTGAGCAAAGGGAGATCTTTGAGCACTTTTTAAACCTGTGCTGAATGTTTCTCTTCACAGGCTCTTGCTTTCCTCTTCTTGGGTTCATCAGTTCATTACAGTTTATTTGGGAGAATGGTATATGTTTCCTATTTTGGCATTTCTGCTGAGGACTTGTGACACAAGGCAACCGACATACCTTCTCTGGTTCCTTTCCCCCCTTTTAAGACAAAATTAGTGTTTGTAAGCATAGACAGAGATGTTTAATTTATAAGTAGATGAGTATGTACAACAACTCTTAGGTAGATAAGCATGGTCAGTAAGCCTGTACTTCATTTTCACAATAAAGAAGGTCAATGCAGTGTACATAGTCACTGCTTTCTTCTTTTTTGCAGATTTTTATTGCATTTGGAGAACTGTTTTTATCTGTAAACTGGGCTGTTGTGACAGACATACTGTTGGTAAGTAAGTGCTTGTGAAACTATTTCCTTATTTCGAGTTTTTCAGCTTTTCTCAACATAATATTGTTCATAAGCCTGCATCCTGGTGGCCAGAAGGACCTCCGCCTTCTAGGAAGAGATGAATGAAATCTTACTAAAAATACCCTTATTGGTACCCTGCTAACGTTAGAGATGTAATCACGTGCAACAATGTACTGCTGTGCAAATATGCCAGTAACAGTATAGGTGTGGTGGTGTGGTAGTCCAAGCTCATTGTAAGCCCAGAAGGAAGATGTACTGATTTGGATGGAACTCATGCAAGTGGAACTATCAAGTGCTGCTGGTACCCACACTAGTCTGGATTTTCTATACAGCTCTGTGTTGTTGGATGTCTGCCAGAAAATGGTCTGCACCAGAAAGAGAGTCACTTTCTGTCTGTAATCAGAGATCTTCTGTTTGTGCTCCAAAGGTTTGAAAAGGTGATCCAAATGAAGGAAAGTCGATATTCTGTAAACTGAAGTTAGTGAATCCATTACAGTTCATCATTCTGTGAACTATTAGCAAGTTCCCTTATTCCAGAATACAGTGCAGATAAATTCCAGCACTTGCAAGTCAAATTCGTAAGTGGTGCTGCACTGCCAAAGCGTTAGGCAAGCAGCAACACTTATGAGACTCTTGAGGATTCCAGGACTGACACCACAAGCCCAAAGAATAGCAGTGCATTATTGCATTTGAATTCTGTCATCAGTAACTTTCTTTAGAAAGGAGTGATGTGAAAAGCATGCATCCTGTGGCACAGTAAGTCTAGGTATCAATGAGCAGCTAGTTCTTTTTATCATTGCAAAGGCTTTTAGGGTTAGTAATTTTTTAATGTACTTGAGTTTTCACTCAAAGGAAAAATTCAGCAACCTTTGGTTTATGCTGCAGCTCCATGGTCACTAATCAGTGTGTGTGTAAAACAATATCTGGGACAGATATTTTTACTATCGCTGAACTACGCAGATCATCACAGTCTTGTGAAGTAGGTTATATGAAGGTTTTTTTTTTTTAATCCATAGTATGAACAAGCTGAATATAGTTTATTAGTCAAATAAGCATGGGAATGGTCTACCTTGTTCATATCTAGCAGTAAAACTGTAGAAAGCTGATTTAAGTACCAAAGCCAGAGCTATTAAAGTGATTGACAGTCCTTTTGTTGCTAGCCATGGGCATAAGGCAAAGCATTTAAATTGGCACTATCCTTTTCTACAGAGTACTGTATCACAGATGAGACCCAGACTCTCTACTTTGAAGAGTCTTCTTTTCTGGGATCACTGTGTTGCAGAACAGTGGGTGTGACTGTAACATTTCAAGCAGGATGCTACCTGAGAGACCAAGAGTGTTGAGACAAGCGTGGCACAGGCAAAATGGTGATGCCGTTGCTACTGATAGAAGGCAAAGTAGGGAAATTGTGTAAAGCCATCAAGACAAGTGAGAGAAGACACAAAGGTAAGGGCAAAGCAGAGCAGAAATCTCTGACTGTTTCCTACCCTCAGGCTAATGATGGAGAACCAGTAGGTGAACAGAGCCTAAGCGAGAGTCATGGGAGCATCTTCCATTTTATGTAATAGTTTTTCATTCTAAGGGAGCTCAAGTCTATTTGCAGATTGCTACTGCAAAGCCCACTGTCAAAATAAATCTTTCATATAAGAATTACAGTGAATGCAGTAATATGCAGCACAACATGCAGTGATGCACAATAACATGTCACAAGAGTCTAGGACAGTAAAGAAGATTTGCAGTCTGTGGCTCGTGGAACACAGTTGCCCACAAGGCTGTCATCTTTGCTCGCCACTGCAGGAATTGAAAATTTACAACTGAGCTTGCTGTCACTATGGTCTTAGTTGCTCAGATATACAACTTGCCTGGTATTCCTAGCAGCTAACTAAAAACAAGGGGCAGAAAAGCTGAGCAGAGACAAAAGTATCTCTATTACAATCTTCCATGTAAAAGGATGTGAAAGTACATAGCCAAATGCTGAGCATTGGCTAGTGACAAAAGGGACTAGCTGTGAAGCACTACAGAACTCTTCCTTCCCCTGACTTGACCTTGCCTTGTTGACATGAGCCTGTTTATCCTCAAAATTCAGAGCTTGAAGAATCTTTCTTTACATTCTGATTGAGGTGAAGGAATGAAAAAACTTCTATTTCATGGTTCTTGAACAAAGCACTGCTGATATTGACTATTGCGTTATGTTCTCAAGTTACTCTTTCATGGTACTGCTCTCTACATGTCAGTTTTCTGCACTCTGGAATTTTAATAAAAAAAAATAATTGCAGTCAGCATTAGTGAATTGGTTGCCTGCTTAAAACCTCAGCCAGCAGCAAGAGGGTTTTGTTTCTTCTTCGACTCTCAAAGAATGGTCAGAAACAATTATCTTATGAGACAAGCGCTGTAGCCTTGAAGCAGTGAACAGGTGCAGAAAAACTATCACTGGTTCAAACTGAATTTTTTTATTAGCTTCTGTTTCAGTTTATTTTGAAATCACTGGGGTTTTTTTGCAACAGAACCACATACTGTTACAATTGGTATCCTTTTTACATCAGTTGGGGCACCATTGAAGGATTTTTTTTAAAGTTTCTCAATTTACTTTTCTTTGAACTCCTACATCTGCATTTTAATTCTCTCCTCTGTCGTCGTTAAAGAGGAAGGTGACATCACTGGGTTATATACTGTTGATATACAACAGGGAAAGTAAGCCAGGTGATTACTGTCAGCTCTTTCCTTCAAATCCTTTCCAAACCCAAACTGCGAAGTCTGCAAGGAGCTGTGCTTTCATTCAGTTCAGTCACTCAGGTCTCAGCTTGCTTAGGGAATGCTGCATCATATTGCAGCCTGCAGGAAATCTATGTGGAGCATCATTGCCATATCCTGGATCCATCTAAATCCAGAAGAGGAGGAAGTTCTTGTCTCCCAAGTGACTGACACCCCTCATTTGTATTTATTTTAGAATCTTTTGGGTTTAGGTACAAGCAATATTGCATCAATTGGCAACAAGTGGGAAGGTGAAAACTCTGGCTGAGCAGAGCTCTGTAGCAGTGGGTTCCCCCTGCAAGCAGACATTCAGTGTATTATCATGAATGTGCTTCGGGTTTGATCTGTTGAATTCTAAATGTTGCTAATTGTTTATTCAGAAAAATTATGGAATTCAGCTGAATTTGTGGATGTCTGCTCATTCAGTGGCAATCTTTTTTGGGAGTTGTGTTTCATCCTGCTGAAAACCCGTGGGTTCAGTGTATTACTGCTATTACATTGACTGAAGGGTGTCACAGATAACGACAGTAATTTCTCTTTTTGCATTGTTTCCCATGTGAACTGGTAGGATTTCTGATAATGTGGCTGCATTTGCTAATGCATGTTCTTATTTTGCCATGAAAATGACTTTTCTTTCTTCCCACATGGCACTACTAGTCAGACAATGTAGCTAGGAATTCATTTATCCTGTGACCTGTGGAGCTGAAGACAAAGGAGGATGCTGACTGAATGATAAGGACTTTCTTCCTTTGTGGCTAATACATCAAGATGCGTTGCATGTAGCAACCTTTGTGCCTCTTATTCAGCTGTAAACATGAAGGTATCTACTGTACAACTACAGTCATAATGTGCAAGTGGAGAAGTGCTGTAGCTGCCTTGCTTACAATATGCTGGCTTACTGGGAGGCTGTACATGGAGTGGCCCTTATGAAATACGTTTGCCGTCTGTGAGGTAATGAGACTCTGTCTTTTAGCTTTTTGGGAGCTAAAAGCATAGGAGGTTTTGGAACTGGAAGCTAATACGGGGTTTGGGAAGGCTACCAACATGTCCACATCTTTGTTTGGAAGTGCCCTAGGAGGTATAGGAGCGTTTACCAGCCTGTCTGTTCCATCTGCTTTTTTAGCTGACAGCTCTGTCACATAGTCTGCAGGAGGATCTCTAGAACCTCCGGAGACAATAAACAGGGTTTGCAAACTATATCTGTTTGGGGCACCCTGCTTATCTGTCAAGGCATCTGGACTGGGATCTCCTAGGAGATGACAGTGTGTAGGATGTCATCTGCATTGTTGACACAGCATAGGTATCTGGGCAGTCACTGTGGACAGGCAGGATGCTATGGCTATTTCAAAGTCCCTGTGTGACAAGTGTTTGGTTTTTAATTTTCCTAGTGAATCCTACAGTGCATCAAGCTCTTGCATATGGTTTCTGTTGTGCAGAAGAACCTGTATAGTAGTACACACAGAGTTTGTATGAGCCTGGTACCTACAGGAAACATCCTATCCTTCTCTTCCATTTTTCTTGTTACAGCTTTGTTCCATGTGTCTCTTGTAGTTACTGATATGAGATATTAAATAAATGTGGTAAGGAAGTGGTGCAGGGCACTGAGAGCGAAAGTGCATTTATCTTTTCTCATGCCTGCAATGCCCACAATATACTAAGTGCATAACAACATTTCAGTTGTATTTCTCAAACACAGCCTGTCATTACCAATAAAAGAAATCTGAGTCTAGGACAGATGACGTGATATACTTGTAGAGCCAAGAACTGACAGTCTCTGGTTTAGTACAGTCTGTCATAGCAAGGTCTACTTCCCAAGCTCAGAGTTCTCTACTGTAGTTTCTTTATTTCTCTTTCTGGACAAGAGCCTGTTCCCAAAATTCAGGTGCTCATCTGGCACTCCAGGCAGGTTCTGAGAGAAAACAAAACTTGGGTAGAATACATGCCCTCAGTCTAGGCCAAGGTGTGCCGTGACCACAGTGAGGAGGAGCTGTTGGACTGTTCCTTCATCCCATGGATGACAAAAATTTCAGCTGCCAGATTAGCCAGTCTCACATGACTGTTCTTACACTGGCAGGGAACTGGATGCAGTGTGATGGCAACATGCCATTAAAGTGGTTTTCTGTAACTCTGAAGCAATCTCTCAGATATCCCTGTTTTAGTATTTATTATTATTGAAGCATTCTATGTAAATGTTCCTAATGAAAAATAAATGGTTAGAAATATCTACTTTGGAGAGACTAGGAATGGAAAGGGATACAAGCTAGCTGTATGTGTACAAAGGAAGGAAGGAAGTTGTGTCTTTTAATAAAACTGCATTGTATGGAGTACTCTTACTGGGTGCAAAGATGCTGTTTTACCGTGTTGAGTGATTTGTCTATCCAAGTTTGTGGCCATTTCTGCTAAGAGGGGCACTGCCAATGTGGACTGGTTCTTTACTGAAACTGGTTGCAATATGGGGCAAGCAGGACCAAAAGGCTTCTGCTGAATGGAATGAGTTATATGAGCTCTTGGGAAACTCCCTGTCTGAACAGAGGAAATTTGGCTATAGGAAAAAGGACATCACTGCTCATTGCTGTGTTTCTGGCAGTCCAGCAGGGTGTAAGGCATGGTACTGCTTAGAAAACCCTGGCTACAAGAAGGGTTTACTAGGCAGAGATAAGAGGATAGTAGCCAAGTTGGCTATAATTTTTGCTAATTGTGTTGGGGGAAATCTATTTTCTTTCTCATTTTAGATAAAATGCTCTGTTAAATTTAAATGGGATTCATAGCCTCACTTCCTAAGGAAACAAGACTTACTACAGTTTGTGCTTTCTCTTTAAGTTTGGAAACCATGGATTTCAACCCAGTTTGATAAAGAGTTAGACACCTCAGGAAGACCTGAGTTCATACAGGCCTTGTAAAAATAGGTGACCTTGCTGAGAAAAGTTATCCAACTTGGCCCCCCCCAGAAGAGCTGTGTTTTAGGGAAAGACTCTGCAGCACATACATCTTGTCAAACATGAGAGAAAATGGTAGAAATATGTTTGTGTGAGAGAGCATGAAAACCGCAGCAATGGAAAAAGTTTGGCATGGTACTTAAACTACAAGATGTAAATCATGCATTATTCTATGAATGGGTTTTTATCAAGATAATGTTTTTCAGGTGTTTTCATTGTATATGTGCTCCAATCTTCATACCAAGAACATATGTCACGCTAGCTCCTGCAAATGCAGGGCTGCAAGAGGGGAAGGAACGCAGTGCTACAGTATCCTCTGTCAATCCACCTCTGAATGCAAATTATTACATTGATATAGCTTATTGTCCTTCCCATTTCTGCGTCTGTGCTATGGATTGTAGTTTCAGTATCGTTAAAATGCTGTAACTTACTGGTATGTATAGGTCCTGACTGCATGTGGCACTTATTCGCCCAAGAGTAATTTACCTTGGTGTCTTGGACAATGTTGCTTCCTTACCTACCTGTTTTAATGTCCATTAATGGAGTTCCACCCACCCTAAAGATGTGGCATTGATGTTGCTCTTGTGATATAGCTACATCG
The DNA here is from genome assembly GCA_017639485.1 of Pluvialis apricaria. Taxonomy (NCBI): domain Eukaryota; kingdom Metazoa; phylum Chordata; class Aves; order Charadriiformes; family Charadriidae; genus Pluvialis; species Pluvialis apricaria. The sequence continues at coordinate 9,407,495 of CM030024.1, forward strand.
TAGTGGTAGGTAAATATTTTTTAATCTAATATTCTGAGACCTCTTTAAACACAAAAAAATGATAATAAAACTCCAAGTTAAATGGGAAGGCAGGATTTTTTTTTCTTCTAAACACAACTTGTCACGCATATTAGTGTGTCTTTGAAAGCAGGTATAGAGCCACAACTCAAACCTTGAGTTTGTCTCTTGGTAAAACACCAGTCACCCTATTAATTAGTGTTTGAGACACCCTAAGTGATTTTCAGTTCAGTTTCCCAAAAAAAGTATGTTAGTGTATAGAGGAGTGGGAGAGTATTAAACATTTTGTCTCTGATATGAGCAAGTGGTTGGAAAACAAATGTATGAAGGTTGAAAACTGCTTCTGTCTCATTCTGACTGTGAATGTGTTTTTGTGTAAATGTATTCTTGAAAGAGAGAGACACAAATTATATAGAATCCTACTGTACTTCTTCAGGCACAGTTGATATTCAGGAGCACAGACATAAAGCCCTTATTACCCCAAAATGACTATATTTCATTTTAAAAAATAGTTCTAACCTATGTGATGTTTTGCTGTGTGCTGGATGTGTGCCACATCTTCTTCTTCAACTTGTTATTTAAATTGCGTGCACTCAAAAGCATAATCATTTTGAGGTACTGTTACTAGACTAGCTATATTTCAGGTGCTATCCAGTTACAAGCAGCAAACTTCTGCCATCATCAAAGCACCACCAGAAGGAAGACCTTCTGGTCTTCCAGGTTGTGTCCCCTCCCTCTGTCTTCACGTGGTCTGCAAGGTCTCAGCTGACATCCTTTATAGCCAGGAACTCCGGGTTCCAGGTACCCCATTTTCCCCCCGGCGGTCTAGACCATGGCTGCTGACACAGTGTCATAAGAGGTTTTTCTCAGAGGCTGTCAGTGCTGAGTTTCCTTATTAGTAAATCAGTACAACTGCACAGGTTACTGTCTGGACGTTTCTATTAGTTGCATGGCCAAGTGAATCTGTACAAGCTCCTGTGAGTCTATGAAGAGGGGGCAGAGGAGTCTTGTTTTTCCTACTTTATTGTCATTCCCCCTTGTCTATTGATTTCTTGAATGTTTTTTTCCTCAACAAAACATCCACTGTACTCTTTTGCTCAGAATAGCTTCTCTGTCTCCAAATTGTAAACAGTATTCGAATAAGAAATATATAAAAATGAATATATTAATCTCTCTCAGATGTTATATAAGTAGTTGGCTATTCATGACGTTCACTGTGTTAATATTCATTCTCTTGTGGGTTGTGTTTTGTTTCAGTATGTTGTGACACCAAGACGGCAGTCTACAGCTATTGCCCTGCAGATTTTGGTGAGCCATTTGCTGGGAGATGCAGGCAGCCCGTATCTCATTGGGACTGTAAGTGAATTCTCTGCTTATTGAACTTTCCATAGGGTAAAACTTTTAGAAACTGAAAGACAGACATTCACAGAATTGTAGGCACTTCCTGGTCCAAAATGAGAAGTTACTCAAATTGTGGCCTTGATACTAGAATACAGAAAGACATTTTTCTAAACGTTTTTACGTGCATGCAACTTCTGGTCCTGTGACACTGCAGTTATGTAGAATATAATCCTATACCTGTAGATGTGAGTAGTTCCATGCAGTGTGTAGAAATTTATTTTGATTTTAAATTTGCAAACTCATAAATTTTTGAAGGCATCCATTTTTGCAAAGACAGTGTCATGGGTATTGTACTTGGATTTAAGCGCTTTCTGCTAGGTTTGTGAGGAGTTTTGTGGAAATTAATCAAAATACCATTTTGTATATTGAAACCTAAAACTGTTAATTCAAATCTTAAGGTCTGAAATCTTGCAATTAGTCAATGCTCTCTTGAAAATCAGAACAAGAGTGACTGCAATGATTGCCTTTTGCTACTACTTGGCATTCAAAGCTCTGGTCTCAAATTACCTTAACCTTGAACTCCCATATTGCTTGACACATGATTTCTTTGCCCTTCCTACATTTACTTGATCTTTGGTGCTTCTGGGCAAAGCAGCCTAGTACTGTTTTCTCCCTACAGTTAATTTGTTTTAGTTCCAGTGGATGATACCTGTCAGTGTTGTTTCCTTCCTTCATTATTTTTGATTTAAGACACAGTTATTCTGTACACAGTAGCTAACCGATCACCCACTTTGATTTTTCTGCTTTACTGGACACAGGAGAAAGAGTGAGTCGTTGTTGTTGTTGCTTTAAACTTTTGTTCATATGGAAGTTTATTTTAAGTAGTTCACCTCAGGAATATCTGTTCTTTTTTTGTCACATGTTAACAGTGTTAGGGTTAGACAGGGCCAGACAAATGCCTGAGTGAGCTGTGCCTGCAGGCACAGCTGCTGCTGGTCCAGCCAGAGGGGAGATCCCCCTTGTCCTCAACTGGGTGAAAACCAGAGTCTTACCAGTGTAATCTGTCTGGCAGAGAAGACAGCCCTCTCTCACTGAGAGGTTCCTCCTGCTGGCTCTGTTTTTGGTAAATGAAGAGATCACTTTGTTCGTTGGTGTGTATTATGAAACGATTGCCTTCACACCGATTTGGCTGTATGCATGTGGGAACATAATAACCGACATCCCTGTGTCATGGAAAAGGGCTGAAATGATATGCAAAAATGGGAGGTCTCTTAAAAGCTTAAATATGTCTTGTGCATTCTCCTGTCTTTGACTATCCATTGATTTATGCTTCCTGCCTGAAAGATGAAAATATTTGTATCTCTTACCCACTGTTCTTTGCCATCTTTGAGGCACAGGCAGAGTTGAGGCTTCCTGCTGAATGTGCTGCTGCATCCTGCTACTAACTGTGTGCAGAATACTTCTTATGCAGTACCTTGCATGCAGTTGCCTTAAATAGCAGCTAATCAAAAAGTGTGAAGACAAAAAAGGCTTACCCAGATGAGATTAACCTCAGGTAACCTTGCAACTTTGCAAAGAACAGAGACAATAAATCCAGGAATAAAATTGATCTATGCCTAAGTGGGGTCCTATGCAATGAGCACAACATTGTCTTCTGGAATGCTTCTGTGAACCAATATATCAATGCTGCCCATGTCTGCTGTTTATTAACCATCGAACCTTCTGCATTCATGTCTTGCTATTGTTTACTATACCTGCTTCAGCTAACCCTTTAGCTTAAAAACTGGCTGGAGAGCCAGGGAACAGCCTTTTTCAGAGTCTGTTTTTCTTCCCTCAGTGCTTCAGAGATTTTCTTAGTACGCATTTTAAAATTAAATACATTAGGTTTGTATTTTGGCCATTATGCTTGCTGTAGTCCCTAGGTGTCCATTTAGAGTTGATCTTGCTCTTATCTGCCTAAGATGTCATAAGTAATCATACTGAACCCAGCAAAGGTTGAAAAGTCTCATATTTCTGTATTTCAAGTCACATAGCATATTCTAACCATCAAGAACAAATGCGGGAATAAAAATTACTGCATTCAACGTTCATCTTTTTGTTTATGCTAACAAGAGATTTTAAGTTCCTGGGTTTAGTATTGAATCTTATTGAGTTTCTTGAAATCAGCTTTTCTTTCTGTCTACAAAAATAAAATTCATGTTTATCATTTATAGCTTTTACAAGCTCATCCTCCAGCCAGTGCAAAAAGCAGCTGCCTGGTATCTTCTTCATTCCAGTTCCTCATAATGTCACTCCACGACTCCTCAAATGCCTTTTGGCTCCAGAGCAGACTGCAGTCTTGTCTCAAATTAATTTCCAGCTCTTCCCTTCTTAATGAGTGTTGCTGCTTGTGCCTGTATCGATGCTAATCCCCTGTTTCTATACATTTGATGATGTTTAGGGATGGATAAAGTTAGAGAATAATATCAAGAAATGATAAAGGTCACTGCCAAATGTCTGTCCTGTGCCAGCTATCTAGAGATGGGCTAGAAAATGGTAAAATGAGTTAAAGTTTACCAAACATTATAAACATTGGTTGCAGCATTTCCTACTCTTGTGACTGAAGGCACCGGAGGTGTAAAAGAACATGAGATTGCTTGACCAAATGGAAGCTGGACAGCAGTGAAGTATAGGTGTATTGAGTACTGGGTTTGACAAACTTTGGTACCAGGTTTTTCATCCTTTTCTGCCTGGTTTTATTCTGAAAAGAATAAACCACACTGTAAACAGTCTGCTTAAACCAAGAGGGGATGATGATGTTATCTCAGATTAAGGACAGCCTTTTTCACTCCCTAGATCTCCCATGCTATCCAGGACAAGAATGCTCACTCATTCCAGTGGAGTTTCTGGAGCATGCAGTACAGCTTCATCATGTGTGCTTTTGTTGGTGTCTGTGGAGGAGCTTTTTTCCTCCTGACATCTTTCTACATTGAGGAAGATCGTAAGGAAGCAGAGCGGCTTTGAGGTTTCTATATATCTTTATAACTTCTAACCTGTATCTCATTGCTTTCCTGTTTGTACACTAGCCATGCTATTGGCTCTGTATAAAGTTAAAACACAAATATCTGCATTTTGTTAATACCATGTTAGTTTCTGTAAAAAAATAAAGGCAAAATCCCAGCAAAGTCTCAGATTAAACAAACCTCCCATATTGAGCAAAACAGAGTGCAGAACACAGAAGGATCAGGGAAGTGCTGTTAGTGGCACTTTCAAAATGCTTCTGTCTGTGGAGGTAATAAAATAGCTTTACTGTAGGTAATGCACCATTGCAGACTTCATGGAAGGTGCAGTTCCTTTTCTACTCTGGTCTTTCTGAGCCCTGTAGAACCAGTCCTAGCCTCCTCCCTCTTCCCTGAAAGAAGTCATACTCAAAGTGTAAAAGACTGAAAGAAAACCTGTTGAATTGGACAGAACACTGTCCTTAATCATCTAGATTCTTACAACTTCCTTCTGCTCTGACTTGGTTTTCTAGGTACCGGAAATGAATGCTGTCTTTCAAATGAAAATGAACTCTGGGGCAAGATTTGCAAAGAAGAAAAGAATGTCCTTCCCTTTTTCTTTCCTTTTTGCTTAATGAGATACAGCTAGAGAAAAGGCCAAATAACAATTCCTCCATATGGCAGAAAATCCTGCATACTGACTTTTTGGGATGCTTTTGACTGTGAGTCAAAAATTGCTACTGCATTGGCATATGGCAACCCTCCCCCATCTGCAAAGCAGGCACAATTATTCTGTGGAGCTGGGGAGCTCCAGAAGGTAGTGTATAGAGCTGTCACAGGCATGACTGCTAACCTAAACAAGACAGTAGCATTTAAGGCAGAACATCTTGTGGAGATAAGGAAGGGAGGCCTATGAATTTTCAGCAGGATAAGATTTGCCTGTAGAGTTTGGAAAATGAAGACAGTACAAGAAGTGTTTCCAGTTGTCTGAAATGACCAAGAGAAGCAGAAACAATCGAAGTCAGTGTCACATTCAAGAGTGGAGTGTTGCGATCTTTTTATATTTAATATGTTAATAGCCTCTTTATAATCCTTTGAGGCTCTTGAGGGTATCCTCAGGCCTTGGGTAAGTATCTCCTCTCATGAGTGAACAGTAGTAGCTGTAAAACCACTGAAATATAATGATCCCTTTGAGTTCTTATCTCTGAAGTGCGTAAGACTTTGGATGTGGTATCTATTGTCACAATATCATGCCAGGTGCCAAACAGGACACGATTAGTGCATCCAACTTTCATTGTTTGAGGTGGTGTCGTTACCAGCAGCACCTTAAAGCCAAAGCCCGAGGAAGATAGTGAGTTGTGAAGTATTCTGAATCTTGGCTGATTCTCCCAGGAAATCATAAGGATCGTAAAGCACAATATTCCTGTAATGACTGTGGATATCTAATGTCATTCCAAATAGCATACTACAGTAACTGCAGGTCTTTGTTTCTCCCTCTCTCTCCATAATTTTTAAAAAATCTTTTCCAAAACCTGACTTAAACCCAGGTATTGAAATTTGGCCAGAGCTTATGCCATTATGGGAAATAATAATGAAACATTTTTGTGAAACTCAGTAAGAGTGTAATAATCACCTTTAAAATAAAAATTGGTGTTCTGAAAGACCAAGCAACTTTTTCTGGCTGTAAAAACTAGCCAAAGCCATTATACCACTGACTTTTTGGAAATCCAAGTGGTGCCAGAGAATGCATGTCCAACAAGGGATTTTTACTATTGGATATGGACGTATCAGCTTGTAGAGGTCCTAAGTGCTTGTCTTAACATTCTCCAGGCTATTTTTTAAGCTACCTGGTAGCAATGTTTGGATTGAAACCTCTTGCTTATATTCAGCAGACCTGGTGAAATTGGTGGCATTTGTCTTCCAGCTAGAGGGAGAACAATTCACTTTGCATCAATGCCTCATTGTAGGATGAATTTGGAAGGTCTAAAAACATTCTTTAAGGCCTTCTCAACTCACTGCACACTTGAGGTTGGACTTACAAGAGCCTGAGATTCATCTGGTACACAGTTACTGTACCACCTGTGCTGTTTGACGATATCCACATGGCTCTGGCAAACAGCTACTTTGTTGAAAAGTTAAATTCTGAGATGAGGTGAAATTCACCAATGCAATATATTGTACAGCAGTGCCTTCCCTAGATACCATTTACTGTTTCTTCACTTTATGCCCAGAAACTGATGGAAGAGTTGTGACAAGTGCACATCAGTATTTGAGGCCATAAAATTATTTTGATTTTGTTTAATTCTCTGATATTTGCTGCTGCTGATGGCAGTGCCAAATCCTTCCTTAGTATTTCATCAGAATTTCTCAGAAGCTTCATATAAGTGTACCGCCATAAAGATTTGGTTTGTCCTTCAAGTCTCTTGTACACAATATACAGACATATATATTATGTCAGCCTAATTCTGAAATTGTCCAGGGATGTTGGTATTAGGTAATGATTTGGGTTTGATAAATAATTGATTTTATGAGGTAAAGTGATACTATGAAAGGTGTTGAGCTTGGATTTACAGATTCACAAGATTCTACCTCTGTTGCCAAACTCAAAGAGATCAAGTTTGAAATTGCAAAAATCATTGACAGCTGCAAACCAGATGCCCCCAACACCACAGCTGATTCCTTGAAACTCAGGCAGAGGGGCCGAGATCTTGAGAATAATTTTTTCTGTTATTCAGCTATGGTAGGATTTAAGCAGCTTGATAATACTTCTCTATTGGTATCTTCATGATTTGCCCTGGAAAGAGATGATCTATTTATCGCTTTTGTTAAGTCAGCATTAAATTCTTCTTTAAAAAAAAATATCAGAAACTTTATCTGGAATACCATGGAGGCACGCATTTGACATATGAGCAAGAGATGCCAAATGCTGTTCTGTAGATGGTACATGAAGTCCGTGACAAATTCATTCCTACTCCTACTCTCATCTCCTTTGTGAAAATCAGCGCCTAGAAATTAGCAGGATCATGCTGGCTGGTTCAATTCCATCTTTTCAAATGCTTCTCTCTTTTCTTTGTGATGTAAGGGGAGAGGACTTTTATTTTTGTTAATTTTTTTTCTGCATTTAGGTAGGACTAACATCCAAGCCAAGAGGCAGGATGCTCTGAGCTGTGCCTGGGCTTCCCTGTAGCTGCACTGTCCTCTGTCTTGGTTCTAACTGGGGCCCTTTGTGGTGGTCAGGCAAGAAACACACACCTGACATCAGAGACAGTCATTCATAGCTCAGATTACCTCACAGTTGGGTGCCCGGCGTCACTGCTGTCCTCATGAGGCACCTCTGGCAGTCAGGAGGAGGAGAGAGAGGTGAGTGGTGCGTTTCATATCTCCCTGCTGGGATGCTGATGCCCTCAACCCCTCTGCCAGGGAGCCAGACCTGCCTCTCTCTCTCAGGAGGACGGAAGCTTTAACCAGCCCCACCCAGCTCTTCCAGGTATGATAGCCTCCATTTAGCAAGATTCTGGTATCAACAGAAATGATAATTGCACCCTCAAAAGAGAGGAATACCTATGATTTCTACTTTGTTGTACATCCTTTCCCAGTTTGGCAGAAGCCCTTCTGGCCACACTTTCCTCCCGACTGTGCCTGTAGTAACTACTGGCCGAACTGCCATGAAGTCACCCCGTTCAGTTCAGCCCTGAGGAAAGGCTGTGCTCTTTGTGACAACCCCTCTGAGAGCCAGATTTGCTCCTGGGTTTTCCTCAGGGCTGTTCTACACTCAGCACTGCCAAAGGACATGCCTGTGCTGTGGAAGATCAAAAACTGGGAAATACTGGAATGTGGGAGCTTTCCAGAGCTGTTTCTGGAAGAACTGAAGCTCCAGTTCTGTAAGAAGCTGAAGCAAACCCTGCATGTCAGTGGAGTTTTGAGTATTTTCCCTCTGTCAGTGCTCAAGGACTCAGATTACTTGCTGAAATGGTGAAATGCTGAACTTTTGTATTGTGCTTGCAATCAGCAGACCTCAAAGTGGTCAACAAAGATCATCATTTATATACATGGGGGTTTTAAAGATTAACAGAAGGCTTCTGGATATTTATTTTTTCCTCTAACACTGTAACTGGTTATTAATATGTCTTTTAAGTAAGGCTTCCAAAAGACACTGTCTTTGTGGATCCTGCAACCCATATTTTGCCCATACTGAACCAAAAAGTTGTGTCTGGACAGCAAGGAAAGAAGAGATTACTGCATGCTTAACCAATTTTATTCCCAGTTTATTCCTCGATGGTTTTGGTCTGGGGAGTCAACATGAATGCTGTTGATACTGACATGGAAGAGCTCCTCTTGGGGGGTGAAAAGTCTAAGGGGAACCAAACCTGGTGTCAACTGGGCCTTGCCATTCCACAGTGTCGAGCTGTGCATGGCCTCAGCCCTCCCTGCGGCCCCGAGCGCTCTGGCTCCCTCCTGTGCTGGCGCTGTGTTTGGAGGCTTGGCCTGGCCTGGCCTGGCCTGGCGCGGGGCTGTGGAAGGCAACAGGTGCCCAGGGCAAGGCCTAGAAAAGGGTGCCTGGGCACTGGCTCGGTAGTTGGCTCCTTAGTTTTCTTGGGTAGGCTGGGTGGGTGGTTGCCTGGGCCGTTGGCTGGGTAGGTTGGCTAGGTATTTGGCTCAGTTGTCTCCGGCTTGGAGAAGCTGGTCACTGCGCCGCCCTGGAGAAGACATTCACTGCGCCCCCAAGGAGAAGCCCTTCACCACGCCACCTAGAAGCTGTTCACTGCACCACCCCGGAGGTACCCCTTCATCACACTGCCCAGGTCTTCTTGGAGCCCTTCAGCATGCCGCCACACAGGATCCCTTTACTGTGCCATGGCAGAGGAGCCCTTCACTGTGCCAACACCAAGCAGCCCTTCATCACTCCACCCAGCTCTTGTTGGAGCCCTTTACTGCACCACCCGAAAGTAGCCTTTTACCTCACTGTTCTGGAGGAGTCCATCATTACGGGGCCTGGCTTGTCTTCATCATGCTACCCCAAAGGGGTCCTGCATCACATTGCCCCAGAGGAGTTCTTCATCGCACTGCCTGGCTCTTCTTGGAACCCTTTATTGTGTTACCCCAGGGGAGCCCATCACCACACTGCTTTGGAGGAGCCCATCATCACATATTGTGTTGTATCTTGTGCTGTATTTTTTGTATGGTGTTGTATTTTGGATTGTGTGGTAAGGTACGTATACAGGGGTTTTGGAGCTCTCTGTCCTGGGGCTTTTTGAGAGCTTTCCAGCTTGGGGCTTTTTTGAAGTGTTTCACCTTTTTGATATTTTGAGTGCTTCACACCAGTTCTCTTTTGGAGGTCTCCACCCCGGTGCTTTTTAGGGTTGCTCCAGATGGAGGCTTTTTGGCAGCTCTCTACCATGGGGCTTTTTGGGAGCTCTTCACCCCAGGCCTTTTTGGGAGTGCTTCACCCTGGGAGTTTTTGGAGGTCACCATCACCTGGGGTTTTGGAGCCCTTCACCCCATGGCCTTTTTGGGTTGCTTTGCCCCAGGGCTTTTTAGGGGCACACTGGCCTGGGGCTTTTGGGGAGTTTTCCACCTTGGGGCTTTTTTGGAGCCCTCCACCATTTCCGTTTTTTTGAAGGCCTCCACTCCTGGACTTTTTCAGGTGCTTCACTGTCAAGCTTTTTCAGAGCGCTTCACTGTCTTGCTTTATTTCATTGCTTCACTGTCCAGCTTTTTTTCAGTACTTCACCATCTGGCTTTATTTCATTGCTTCACTGTCTGGCTTTTTTCAGGGGAGCTTTACTGTTGTGCTTTTTTTGGAAATTCACAGTCTGGCTCTTTTGGGGAGCTTCATCACCTAGCATTTTTGGGTTGCATCACTGTGTAGCTCTGGATGAATTCATCACTGCACTGCCCTGGAGGAGTGCTGTACTGTTTGTTTTTTGGGAGCTCTTCACTGATTGACTCTTTTGGAGTACTGCACTCTGGGGCTTTTGGGGAGCACTCCACTCCAGGGCTTAGATGATGAGGAAAACAAGTGTGAGCCTACTGATGAAGACTCTGACTGAGAACCAAGTTCAGAAGACAAGGACAATGAAGAGGTTGAAATGCTTTTGCAAGGAGCACGTAGATTTGTTAAGACCAAAAATGGGCTGCACGGAACAACAGTATAAAGGTCCAATCTGGCTGTGTTAAAACATGGATGAGCAAGGAGAGCAATTGCTTTGAGAAGTGTTTTTTCCTCAGTGATGTAGGTGCTACAGGAAGATTGTCACGGGAGCGAGGGGATTCAGCAATGCCTGTCTTGTATTATGCTAGTATTACTATTCTTATATTATTCTTGTATTCTTGTATTATTATTGTTTTATTATTGTATTATTTATTATATTATTATGTATTATTTTGGTGGGGTTTTTTTGTTTGTTGTCTTAAGTGGTGGAGCCAGAGGATGGAGCTCTGGGATTGTATTCTGTGGCAACTGAAGTAGAAGAGAATTTTCTCAGCTACTTCTTTTCCAGCCCCATTGGTGTCTCATAGTTTGAGCTACACTGTTAAAGGTTGTTAATGCTTCATCTTCCCGTGCTTAAAATAAATATTGGCATTAGGGAAGTCTTTAGGTTTTTGCTCTAATGACACTAGTGCCTCTTTCCATGCCTGCACATCACTGCAGTTGTATTCAGTTCATCACAAGGCTGAAATCTTTCAGCTGGGTGGCAACATGTTCTCTGCAGGTGCCCTTTCAGAGAATAACTGCTCCAGCTGTTGTGTGTTCTGCAGCACAGCCCCAGCATGAGCAGCAATGCTGTGGTCCAGGGCTTCAGAAGCAGCAGACCTTTGTAGTAGCCCCTTGTGCCTACTGGGGCTACTGCACAGGATCTCAGAGCAGAAGGATTTTCTTCACTCTGCTGTCAAAACTGTCCCATCGCGTCCTGTTGCCCACTTGCATTTATTATGTGTGAAACCTGTGGGGGGGGGTGTGTGTGTAAGGAAACAAATGGGCTGAAAGAGAGGAGACTAAAGATCAGAGGCAAGCAGGAAAGGAAACTGGAGAAGTGATGTGGAGTTCAACTCCCACAAAAGACTGATGTTCAGGTTTGCATTTGAATGCAGAATGGGAATGAAGTTATAGTATTCAAGATCTCAGAGTGCCTATGTGTTGTTCTTAAAGACTGCATATAGTAATTTGCTACCTCTTTAATATGGTTTTGCAGTCTTACAGCTTTTACTCTTTTCTTTTTGAATGCAATTGTATGTATATCCATGCTTGAAGAGGTTGAATTACATCAGAAACAAATGCTACTGTTTAGATCTGTACTTGGACATTGTAATGTTCTTGCTAGGTCTTCAGAAAATAGGTTAAATTAAAATGGACATTGCTGCAAACTGGCGTTGGGCTGCTTTTGGCTGCAGGATAATCTTTTGCCAATTGTGTGTCAGAAGTTTCTCTCAAAAATTGTACATATTGAAAAGAAAAGCATTCACGGTGGGCAGCTCTTCCACTTTTGGAGAGCATTGGTTTCTGTTGGCCAGTGGCGTAACGTTTGCCAAAGCTATTTCATACAGAAAGAATCCAGTTGGTCATTTGTATAGGGTCTGATGATTTCTGTGACCGTGACCTTCCTCAAGCAGAAACACTCTGTATCCTGTAATGGTATGCAGTGAATGGCTCTTTAAGCTGCTCTCAGGAGCTACTAGCCTTTACTTTTAAAGTAGAAATAGGTTTTTATCACTGGGGGCTCCCAGTCAGATACATAATCACAGAAGCAAACCTAGAAGTAATTCTTAGTTTTGCATGATAGATCAAGTGTTATTACCTCTATGTCAGGGCTGACAAAATGAAGTGTGACCAAAGCAGCACACTGGAAGCCGTAATCAAGCTGCTCTATACTGATAGACTGAAGTTATCTCCGTTCAGGTGTATTTTCCTGTTCCTGTTTTCTTTCCTTAACAGCAGGATATATTTTTATTCTTCTGGAGGGATGAACTTGTAACTCCAGGATATTTGAATAGTGATCGAAACTACTCTGTTTGAGGTACAGATGAGACCATGTGGATGCTGCCCAGACCCTCCAATGTCGAGTTCCCCAGTGTTTTTCCAGTGAGTCCAGAACGCACCACAACTCGGTGGGCTGAGTCTAGGAATAGCCCTATGGCAAACTGTGCTCTGGCTAGAGTTTATTCTCTACATTTTTGGGAGGAATCTTGGTGTGATCTCAGTCTAAAACCCAACATGAAGTCAAGGTATGTCATCAAATGTTTTAACCCTTGGTTGTTCATATGAAATGTGACAAACTAACTTTAAACCCATAGCTTAACACTATTAGGGTTGTTCTGAAGCCTCAGAAGTTAACTGGAGACTTGGCTTGCCAGTCTGAGATGTAAGACGGTAACTCATAAGAAATGAAACAGAATCCTACATCCATCTGATGAAATTGTTCCTGTTTCTGAAAGAACTCTTGAAGTAGAGTAACAAAGAATGTGAAATACAACATGTGCGTTGATTTCAGATCTTTTGGTTTTCTTGACATGATGTTAAGAAGAAAACTAAAAGAACTGTAAATTAGTTTGCATGTTTAAATGGGCCTGCCCAGAGGAGGAAAGTGAACGAGGTCAATCTATAATTGTCTGCAACAGCAGTAGCTTCAAAATGTCACCTTTAATCAGGCAGCAGTTTCAGTAGCCTCAGGTATAGTTTTAAAGTAGTTCGCTTCTCAGACACCGCACAAGGTCTGGTCCATGCAATCTCCTACTCCTCCTGTTTAGCTGGTGGAACAGCAGCTCTTTCCTGCAATGGCAATCCTACTGGCAGCTGATGCCAGAGCCCTACCTCCTCCAGCAGCCTGCTTTGCTGGTGCCTCCTTGTTTAAATTTCAGAAATTTTGGGGTTTCATGTCAGGGCTCCTGAGCAATTGGGTCTCTCACACCTCTGGTGGTCTTAAAAAAACTTTCTGGCCTTGATCTGCATCTTGCCTTCTTTTGTCAGAAAATGATCATGTTTTTCATAGGCTTAAATCCCACCCGGTCTTTGCAGGTGAAGGAACACACATTCTCTCAGTCTGTTTCAGAAACACATTGCTTCTAATGAATTACTGTATGTAAATGAGCTCATTCAATAAGGCCTCACTTAGGTTTTTGCTTACTGAGTTTTTTGGTATACTTATAACTCTCCAAGCAGGATGGATCCTGTAATTTTGAGGCATAAGAGGTTGCAATAGGTTTCCAGTCCCTAAAACATTTCATGAAACTAATCTGAAAAATACTGGGGCAAAACCCTATCGCCTCCCCCACCCCCTTTGTTTTTTCTTCAAGTACTCCATTGCAGCAAGACAATTTAAGTGGATAATTCTATGGTTTTTGTTTCTGATGACCTTTTCTCACTTAAATGCAGAATCCATGCTGACCACCTCCTACCACAAGTACCATGCAGGGAATTCATGGCTTCTTCAAAGGTTGGAGAGTGTTTTTGCTGTATCTACCTAACTTTCTGCTTCTTTAGTGAGATTATATGTGCCATAAGATTACATAGGTATACGTATGTATAAAATCTTACCTAAGTGGCAGACGTATAAACCAGTCAGCAAAGAGGTAGAGCTGAGTGGGGCTGTAGGCACTGAGCTGCGTGCTGTCAAAAACCTGTGTTAGAGAAAGTCATGGAGTCCTGTCACACAACCAGCAAAGGAACAAAATTCTCTTTCAGCATCAGTTGAAATACCGATTGTTTTCTATGGTTCCAACTGGGTAAAAGTAAGAAAAAAGGTGGGGCTTAAAGAAGTTTTTAAATTTGCTGCTCTATCTAGATTGGAAAGAGCTGCTGCTGGTTACTGAGACAGTTTGTTCTGCAACATTCAAGCTGCTTGGAATCTGTGTCCCTCGCATCAAACGAGTGACGATCAAACAAGTCAACAAAACTTGTATTTTCTGCAACTATTCATATATTCTCCTCCTACCTTTAGTATTTCTTCTTTGCTCTTTCCAACCAAAATAGCAGGTAAGAGGCACTTTGGAACAGCCCCAAAAGATGAGATTTTGTAAGTCCATTCAGGTAATGATTTTGATCTTTTCCTCCCCTTCCCTTATTCCTCAAAGCAGGGACAGGTGATTGGTACTGACCTTTAGTGCTGTTTATGTGAATATTTTTTTAAAGAAGTTTTAGAACTCTGCTTGGCATAAAAATTGCCTTCAGAGTCGTGCTTATTTCTAGTTTCTGCTAAATGCCTGTAAAGGCATCAAGTAGGCAGGACATGGCTAAGATACACCAGTACCATGGTGAATAACTGCTTCTCCAGAGTGATTCCTTCCACCAGTGATGATGTGTGAGATAGATTGCCATCAGCAGAATTTTAATTGTCAAAGACATTTTAAGTAACTTTTTCTCTCCCTCCCCCTCTTCTTCCCAAGCAAGTAGCCCTGTGCTCTGCTCCTGAAAGGGGTTTTGCAGCACTTAAGAAATCTTTCTGTACTCTGGCTGAAGGTGTGCAGATGGCAGACCACAGCTTTCCAGGCTACACATTTATATATTCTGTCTAGGCTGCTCCCTCCTAAGAAGCTCCTGTGTTTTATTTCTTTCTGCCCTAATCACTTGTGCAGCTGAATTGCCTTTAGCAAAATATTTTGCTTAACAGCTGTGGTCCTTTATAATGCTCCTGACATAGCCATGGGTGTCAAAAGTATAACTTAGCTTTGAAAAAAAGGCTCAGGCTTACTGCTGTTGTTCTGAGGGACCTGTGCTGAGACTGGACCAGTTACAACAGTACCGACCCTGATGGCTGGTTTTTCACTCTCTCATCCCTAACTTCCACTGAAGAAAACTTTAGCACTTTCACAGGTGGCCTGTGTCAGTACTCCATCAATGAAGAACTGGCAGTTTCCCCCCTATTATTCTATTGCAGAATAATTGGCTGAATTCTGTCTTGCTCGTCTCCCCTGCACTTGTCTTCCCTTGTACTCCCTCCATTGTCCAGTGACCAGAGAATCACCTGGTGCCTCTGTCATTAGGTATGGATGTCCTCTTAGTTTAGAATCTGTAGAATAATTAACTGGTTCCTGTTTGGAAAGTAAGCTAAAAGAAGTAGACTCTGTCCACCTGACAATAACATAATATGAGTACAGAAAGGCCAGATCAGCCTAATTTATGCTGTAGCTGACATGAGTTTTTTCTTAGCAGTAGGTCCATCACCTCTGCTTTTTTACCTTCCCCTCCTCACATTAAAATGCAGATGCAGTGTCTGTTGAAATAAATTCTGAAATAACTAAGAAACCTAAAAATCCTCCATTATCTCAAAACCTTTATGGCCAAAGTTTTCCTCAGACATCCTTTTGCTGTTCTGCAAACATTGTTCATGCTTCAGGCCTCCTGCAAGTACTGGGTTCTCCTA
Source organism: Pluvialis apricaria (assembly GCA_017639485.1). NCBI lineage: Eukaryota > Metazoa > Chordata > Aves > Charadriiformes > Charadriidae > Pluvialis > Pluvialis apricaria. The sequence goes on from CM030024.1 coordinate 9,423,189, forward strand.
CCTTGCCTGCAATGCTGCTGGTTGCGGCTGCCTGGGAGGGTGCCTGGGACCTGGACAGAAGTCGCCTCCTCCCTTGAGACAGGCAAAAAAAAGCAACGAAAGAACAATGTCTGTGGGTCCCTGCCAAGTAGTGCTGGCATTCAGGTAGCTGGAACTGGCTGTCTTCCATTACAAGAGAGCTACTGGGTTCGTCTCAGTTCTGTAATTATCTTCATTGTAATCCAATAAGGCCTTGGAAAGGTTCTTAGAAAGCTTTTTATTTATAAGGCAAACAAAGGTTGATATGAAAAGACTCTTGATCCTAATGCTGTATAGCTGACCAAAATTGCGTTGGTCTCGCTTTGTGTAATTTAATGTTTGCATAACAGTTTTTTTATTAGTATGTAAATTTACTACATGTCCTGCAGTAATAAAATGGCTGCAATTTTGAGAGATTAATGTAAGTGCTGTCAAATCCCACTGTAGAAAGGTCCTTTGTAAATGCACAGTTAAATGTACACAGATTTGGAATGTGCCTGAATCCCAGTAGGCCTAACCCTGCCGATGGAGCCAGAGCAGGGCTTGAGACATGTGCACTGTCTCCGTAAAATCGGGATTCTATACAATGAACAAATCTGACCTGTACAGGACTTCGCTCATGTCGTGGTACTAAGACCTGACTTTATCTGCTCATATACTGTGGTGGTTTGTTTCCTACAGTTAATATTTCTCTACATTATTACACAAAATGCTTTTAAATGGAATTTAAAGGTAAATTCATGCATTCATGTATGGAGGTATAATTTTCTTTTCAGTATTTAATGTATTGGGCAGTAGTCTTGAAACTGATGTAAAAAGGGTGAAGGCAACCATTTTTGACAATACTGACTTCAAGCTAGCTATTTTATTCCGCCATGATGTACCCTAGTGAGTGGCCTGACTCTTTTCTTTCTTCATTCCTTTTTTTTGAAAAGCCTTGCCTCCCTCTGTGCCTAGTGAAGGCGGTCTGAGCAGCTGTGTGTTCAACACACAAGAAAATCAGGCCATTTACTTAAAGACTTAATTATGGGTTTAGGAGCCTAATCTTAGGCACCTCATTTTTGAAATCTTCACTGTAGGCATTTTTTTTCCGGAATATCTCTATCCTGCTAAATGAAAACATCACTTAAAGAGATGCAGGTCTGCGAGTACTTCTTTATCTTCAGTCTGGTAGATACTGCAAATGTTAACTTTTTCATAGCTTTTTGCCCTTATAGTTTACATTTTCAGTGAATGAACTTGTTCTTTGTGTGTGTTGACAACCCACTGCATAACTTATCCTAGAAAATCATGTTCATGATCTGATTTTTACCACAAAACATTCTGCAAGCCAGCAGTCTATCTTAGTCATCCCTCCAATTAATCTGGGTAACCTAGGATAATTCAATGGGAATTGCATGGTAACCTGAGCAAGGGAATTCTTTTTCTGTGACCCTTTCTTTGCCTGGAAGTCATGGAAGACAGAGCTGCTTGACTGAGCTGTAAAGTGAGGAGGCACAGCTCCTGAAGAAAATTGCAGTTCTATTTTTGGAATTGTTTTAATTGGGCATCAGATACGCGTATCTCCAACCTATTAACCTGGTCACACTGTGTGGTCTGATCCTCCTCTAACAGCATGTGATTAAATGTGATTCATCATCATCTCCGCGAAGCACATGCAAGTGGGAGAACATTGGTAGTGAAGCAGATGCAGTTATTTTCATATCAGCTGCTTTCTCCTGTAAATTTAGTTTGTACTGTTAAACACTGTCATGTTGTCTTAGGGGGTCTGCGTTTCCTGATTTAGTGCGAGGACTAATGTTCTTTGCTGCACTTCACCAGAGGCTCAGAGTGCTACTGGAAAGGGTGAGACTGACGGAAACAACAGGACTGAAGCATGGACATCGGTGGCTTTGAAGGAAGAAGCCAGCTTTCCATCTCTGGGGGAGAAGAAAATTTTCATCCTTACTGGGGTTGCCTGGACTTGCCAACTTTATTAAGGAACTTTTATCTTTTTTTAAGGGCAAAGTGTGGGAAGAAAGGGGAAAGATTTGGATTTGCTGATTTTCCATGAAAAGCAAATATTTAACCAAAAAAAGAATAGCTTGTTTAAGTGAAGAGAGAGATCTAGTAGGGAGCTCGTAACTGCCTAGAGAGGAGGTGTGGCCACAGGATGGGTCTGCTTCGACAAGTGATTGGATTTTTTGTGATCCCAACAATTCCAGAGCAGACTCACTACAACTGAGTACATTTTGCTTCTTGAGCGTTGCAAATTTGCCTTAAACCCAAGCTGAGCTGCCTACTTTAAGGTGTCTATTTTTCTTCCCGATGTGAGAAATCTCTGCCCTCCAGTGATGCTGTGGAAGTGCCAGAATAGGATCCAAATGCCTCCTCCTCCACCACCTCCTAGTCTTTAGTCTTTATTTCTAATGGCCCTGGAAAGATGGTGTTAAAACTCATTTGTTCTGAGGAAGCATTCAACAGAGAGGTTGGAATATCTGATTTCCAACGAGTACCTGCATATGTCAAACACGTTGTACATGCTGAAGGCAATGGAGATTGCCAGAGAGACAGTTAGTTTGAGCCGTTTGTATTTTCTTCCCAGTCAGGCTTTGCTCCATCCTACACTCCACTAGCCAAAGGCTGTGGCAAGGGATAATGAGAGATAATGCTATTCTTTATCTTCAGGCTGCTTTCCAGTCTGAGATGCCTCACTCTTCTGATGTCAGCTGAGGAAAGGCACGGGTGCTGGACAAGAGCACGCAGGAGACGGGTATCTCAGCCTGCTGTAGGAATGGATCTTTGCTTTTTCTCTCTCGTAAGCCTTGGAGTCGTGGCTGTAGGAAATGTATTACAGTGGCCAGGGAGTGGCTGAGAGCCTACAATGAAGGTGTTGTGTGAAGGTGAGACGTACCAGCAGCCAAGGCTGGCCAAGAGCTGGTGCTCAGCAGGGACGTGAGGCAGATGGAGTGAGGGCTGGCAGGCGTGCAGAGAAAGCAGGGGAGGAGGAAGGCAGGGAGCAGCTGGCAATGGGTGAAGAAGTGAGCAGTAATGGGAACGAACAAGAGGAGGAGTAGGGAATGAGAAGTGTTCTCATTCATGCACTGATATCCAGCAACCCATTCAGCAACAATGACATTAAGATTTCAAAGAAATATGCAAATACATTTGTTCTTTTAAGGGATTTATTTTAATTCTTTATTAAAATAGGAGATATATGTGCATTTCCTCTTCTAGCCCACTGTTTTAATAGGATTACCTCTAGCATCACCCCTTCTTCATTCCAAATCTTCTATGGGAAGTCAGCTCAGCAGATCCAATCAGGTATATTTCATTGCTCAACAGTAGAGAGGAAATTAATTTTTGTGATGAGGGGAAAACACAGTGAATAGCTTGATTCTCCTCCCCAATGCCATCTGCAATCAGTTTTGTGCTGCAAATGAAGTCAATGTTTTCCTGGGTCAGAGGTGGCTAATTATTCATAGCACTTTCATTTCCAGCAGTAGAGTCATCATATCTCTGCCAATCATCATTCTCTTTCGTGTTTGGTTTACTTTGCATTGCTGTTAGGTTTGCAAGTCTAGCTGCTATCCAAACTTGAACTGTTCTTTGTTGCTTTTCCTGGGCTACTGCCAGTAGTTCTCTCAGCTTCTGAACAGACCGACAAGAGGACTTTGGCACCGGTATTGTACTTTTCTCCCATCTTATGAGATCATGTCTGTTTAAAAAAGAATGAAATGTGAAGAAGGGAAGAATATAAAAATCAGTTCACTTGTAACGTGCAAAAAACACCCCGAGTAGTGTTTCACTAAGATGGAGAAGTGTCATCTGTGATTTTTTTAGTGGCAATAGAGTCCAGAGAAGTGTATTAGTTAAGGTATGGGGGGGATTTGAACTTGACTATCTTAACTCTTAGGCTGGTATGTTCCCTGTTAGCACTTAGTGCTTCCCTCTGGTGAGTGTCCAAAGCTCACTGTGTTCCAGCAACCACAGGTGGGTTTACAGTGTCCTTTAGACCTGTCCCTTGCAGTTTTGCCCTTGGATTTACAGCACTATTCCTCATGTGGTTGAGAAGAGTACCTGAGCGTTACTGCCTGTTCACTGCAGCAAATTGACTGGTGCATTGGTAGGGATGGAAACTCAAAGAAACTGTGATCCAGCCTTGCATTTTCATGTAGTAGTAAGGTTCTCTGTGCACAGGTCTGTTTTGAAAGATTTTAAGAGGGCTCCAAAGTAGATACCGATAATTAAAATGCTAATTAAAAATATTCCTAATGGTATTCACTGATAGTGTTGCCAGAGCAGGTGAGATTTCAATTATCTTGCTGTTCCTTTTAGAACTAGAAAAATGACCTGCAGTGAGTTGAGATGGAGTACCTAAGCCATGGTTACTTCATAGCATTTAAGTGCTGACTTTCCTCCAGATTTCTTCAGTTTCTCTTTTTCATCTTTAAAAAAAAAAAGTTTGTTCTGACAATTCTAAATGTACAAACCAGCCACCCAGGGAACCTGAAGCCTCTCAGCCTCCACGGGGGAGTGACTGAAGCCACACGTCGTGCACCCAGATTGCTTTGTGAGACCACCTCACCAGATTTACCTGCTGCCTTTGCTCAGAGGGAGTTGGGGAGAAGACTGTTCTGAAAGGCTTTGAAATAACAGCCACCAGAGCAGGGGGTGTGGGCAGCAAAGGGCCAACAGAGAGTGCCAGCTTCAAGATCAGATCTTCACAGAGACTACAGTAAAGCTTTCAAATGCTTGGTTCTTACAGCCTAAACCAGCAGAAAACTGGAGGGCTCACTGTTCTGCAGCTTTAATTGGCAGGAATTTAAACATGCTTAGTGCCATAATTTAATGGCACACAAAGCCAGGACTATAACAGAAAGAAAGCTGAAGGTGGGAAAATCAAAGGAGAGATGACAGGATTAGGGGCAGATAGTAGGGATCCACAAAAAGGAGAAAAGGTGCTGCCGAATGTCTGATTAAAAGAGGTACTCTAGGTAGGTAGAAAGTTATTGGCTTTCCCACAGGAATTCCAGGACAAGGACATGATGGCCTCTGTCTCTTGAGTGTAGTGATGTCCGTCCGTAATGAGGGGATGTGGAAGTCTCACCAATTTTTGTTGACTAGATCATGTATCATGAAGGATGCGAAAGGGAATTCTGTCTAGTATGGTATGCAAATTAAATTTTATGAAAATGAATTTTCTGTAGCCAAGATGAATCCTTTCAGCCTTCCTCTTAGAGGGTATCTTTAGTGCCAGATGAAGTATTTTCTGAATCAGCATCTTTTAATGGTGTAGTGTGCAAGAGGTGGTGATGGAAGGTAATGATGGTGTCTGGAAAAAGCGTTCAGGAAGGATTTGACAGATGAGGAAGGAATGTAAGAGTGGAAGAAAGTGAGCATATGCTAAACCAGAGTGTCTGAACCTAATGCAATGTAAAATGAGTCAGGCTAATGAAGCTTTTCATGAAATAAATGTCTGCTAAACTCTACCTGGAATACTGCACTGCCTTTTCCTGAGATCAAAGTAATTTGTATTCCTCTGATATTTATATGTAACAGTAAAGAATGTTATAATTGCTATTCAAACATCGTTTTACTTCACACCTTGCAATAACCCTGGGCTGTGTTTGTCTTTTAAAAAGTATGATGTCTGTGACACTCCTTTTTAAAGTGGTGTAGTAACTTTGGAGACAATTTAGGTCTGTTTATAAAATCAGGGCGTTGTTCATGAAGTGTCTGTTATTGGTTGCGTTGTAATTTTACAAGTACATAAAACACTGCAGTCTGATGCTTAACATATATATATACACACACAAAATACAGTACTGAGAAGACAGTTGGACTTGAGCCAGCGGAATAGCTGTGGCAGTGAGATACCTCTGTACGCCCTTACCCAAGATCTGGCAAGTGACAAATTCGTGTGCATCACTCAAATACCAAAATTATTCAGAAGAGGTAGTTCCTGAATGGTTGTGACCGCTTGCTCTGAGGAGGAGACAGATAAAACAAGAGTGAAAGGGCTGCATTTTTGCAGTGCCTGATTGATAGAAAAAGCTTCTCTAAAACTTCACTGCACTATGTCAACGAAGGTGACATGATTTACAGGCTTCACCGCCCTCTTTCATAGTAAAAGAGCAAGGAATCAAGAGAGGATGAAATCACAGAAGGCTATGAAGTTAAAATCACAGCTGTTTGTATTTTCCTTGCACAATTGTCTTGTGGAACTCTGTTGTTCAAAACTATTGTACGATTTCTTGAAGCAAAGCATTTCCCCCCACCAAAATAAAACCAAAAGAGAAGACCACTGGATAGCTTCCTTTGTACCAGCGGCACTGAGAGGTAACTACAAAGAAACATTTCCAAAGGTTTTGGTGAGTAATGAGAAAAAAATCCATGAAATGAGCATTTACTTTGAAGTTTCTTAGGAACTATTTTAATACAAGATTAGACAGTAGTTTTAAAGCCTATACAGTGTTTCTTGCATTTTTTCCAGAAATAACCCAGGCTGGTCCCTGATGGAGGTGAGATACTAGTTTTTCACTGGTCTGATCTGGTAAAATTACTTCCATGTCTCCCCTGATAGAAGATGCTGACAAAATTTCAGTGGAAGCAAGATTTTTTGTTGATATCTGCAAAAAATGCTGATACACAGCAATGATGTACAGTTTGAGACTAACATTGAATTGCTTTATATTGTCAAGATCTGGTCAGACAAGGTGCAACATCTCACTTTAAATGAATCTGACGCTTTAGGAGTATACAGATTTAACCACTGGAAAACTCATTGCGCAATCCCTAGGAGCTACCTAAAGAAATGCTGAGTTTTCCAAAATATTGTGCATCTTCAGCTGAGACTGTTACACTTTTGGCCAGCATTTTTACAGGATGGATATACTGTGCAGAGCAGTTCGGAAAATCTTGTCACTTATTAGTTGGGGGTGGAGGCAAAGGGAACCGAGCCCTAACCATTGCTTCCAAACAGTTGGAGATTGAGAGAAACTTGAGTTTTACATGGTGCTCAGAATGGCCATCTGTCTTTCTGTGACAGCAGAAGGGACATAGGAACACAGAAAAGTGTCTACTGGCCAGACACAGCTCCTGCTTCTAAAAAATCTAGCAAAAACCAGCTTTAGAAGTATTTTTGTAGAGCTTCAGTGGCAGCAAGCCCATTTGCTGTATTACAGGATAAAGCACACAGTAAAGGATACATATGTTGATTACTTTTAAAAATAAATATAGTGACTTGAAGTAGAAAGGGAATTACTTAAGTGGAAAGATGAAATACGAATGAAGATTTATTTCCATAGGTGGCTGGAGGGTGTCTCAGTCTGTGAAGAAGAAACAGTCATGCATGCAGGGAGACTTGCTAGACCCAGCAGAACTGAACACACTGCTTTAAAAAAATAAGACTCGTGATCTGCTCTGTGTTGAAAAGACTTGTGGTGAAAGGAGGCAAAGGAAAAATATATCTACCTGCTTTTGAAGACACTAAACTGGCTGTAAGGGAGTGAAATAGCTACATGCTCCGGGCAAGCTAAGGGTGGTGTTACTTTAACATCCCTGTGTGAGTCTATCTGTCTGTCTGTCTCTCTCCAGGGTAGAAATTACTCACCTGTGTGATAAAGTCCTGGTTTAACTCCTGGCCCAGCACTGCTGGCGTGGCACCTCTAAATTCTCTATGTCACTGAGAAGCTCCCTCTGAGACACAAACTCAGGGGTGGCAGTGCATTTATTGCAATACTTCTCCTTACAACAGTCATCCACAGTGCTGCCAGACAATGCAGTTAAATATGTCATTTAATTACATTTCACCTCCAAAAACTTCCATGAAAATTAATAATGTTATGTTATGCTTGTACAGCAGAAACCAGAAGAGGGATGTAAAACTTTTGTTACTAACATCCACACCCTAACCATTTCAGAATCCCCATCTCTTTGACTTAGCAGAGGGGTAGCGAGAATAGGTATTCAACATTGAACTCTTTGCAGGAAATCTGCTGAAACCAGAGTGTAGCTTTTAATACAGAAATGATATATTTTACATACTTGTAAACTATATGTTGGGCTATGTACTTTGCCCGTATTTAGTGTGCCTTCGTCAATCACTTTATATTGCACTTGCATTACTCCTGTTTTGAAATTTCATCAAATGCACAATCTTGACAAATATTAACTTTGCTAATGTTTTGTAAAGGTACGGTAAACCTTTGTAAAGGTTTTGTAAAGGTAAAAGAGATCCTTACTTTCTAGTTTACAAATGTTTTGAATGTTACATGTGACTTTGATTATGCTGATTACCCCTTTAATAGCAACCATGTGTTCTCTCTCATGTTAAATTAGACCAGTGCAAGCTTGTTTCAGCCTTGTCTCAGGTACAGGTGGTCTTCTGAGTCTTGTAAGAACTCACAGGTTTTTAGCTAGGCTTCTCAGTTATTTTCTGTTTGTATATCTCTCTTAGCAGTAAATGTTTTATTGTAAATTAAGAATACTTTAATGCAGCTAATGCTGCTTTGTTTAGGAAGGATTTTTGATTTGTTATGCTCAGGGTATCGCTGACTGGAGTCTCCAGTAACAGGTATGCATTGGGATGCTCAAGGCTGGCTTTAAATATACCAAAAAAACCCCCTGAAATATTAAGACAGATTTCTGTATCCCTAGAGAAATAGAAAGTCAAGCAGCTTCAAGCTCTTGGCCAGCTGTCTGAGAGAGGAGGTGTAAGAAGCATTATGGAACAAAGAGCATTCCTGGGAGGGAAGGAAAAGAAAGCATCCTTCAGGAAATGCGTCTCTCTAGCTACAAGACAAGTGCTGACTATAGAAGGGAATCTTAGCGATGCTGTTAGTAAGTTTTTGTTTGTTAACTATGCTTTGAATGAGTTGTTGGCCTGTGACTAATTCATCTCAAATACAAAAACTGAAGATAAAGTGTACAACTGTCCGTTACGTGTTTGGGAGGTGACCTTACTGGTGTTCATGCAAGAAGAGTGCATTGTTCCTGTATAAAACCTCCATACCCCCAGGAGTGTTACTGGTTTCTGTCTCCCATCACACTGGATGCTCTCTCTGTTGCTGCTTACAGGGGTCTCAGAGGAGCTTTCCTTTAGCTAGAGGGGTTTGGTGTCAGGCATCGCTGTTACTCTCAGTTGTGTTCTCTTTATGCCAAGTGTAACAGTAATACCTGACGAGTAGTACAATGAAGAGGAAAATTAATATGCACCTTGAATGGACACACAATCTGTTTGCCATTTGTCAGCTAATAGAGTAAACTCTGTGTGGAGTGTTTCTTGTCATCTACTCTCACTGACAGCGTCCCCGTCTGTAAACAGGCTGTCTGAATGTGCCTTTGGCTTTGCAGAGCGCCGTGAGTGCCTGCTGTGCTGCTCCTCCGTCTGGAAGGGGTGTCAGACCACAGCTGCTGTGCCAGGGCTGCCTGCGTGGCCACACCAAACCCCGCACTGTTGCGGGATGTCTGACCCTCAGGAGCGGGCTGCTCCAGCCTTGTCCTATTGTGGGCGTGCGTGGAGGTCTGAGTATGTATCCCTGACAGACAAATCTCAATGTTGTTGACTCTGAGAAGACAAATCCTAATATCATATCAGAAATTACTATATCGGTGCTGAACCAAGAGACCTAAAAATGTAGAAACCAAGTAAGTGTGGAAAGACGGCAACTGTGTGTGTGGACATGTCGTATGTGGGCTGCAGCGTGTCCTTTGTAAGGACATGAAGTCATGAAAACTATATTGGATCGCTTATTCTGTGCTGATGCCAGATTGTTTCTTATAGGCTTTTTTCCTTAAATGTCATGTCTGCTTATAGCTTTTAATTGTCTTAGTTAAGTGTATCTGTAGTTTTAGTAAACAACCTTGTGAATATTGCCATGAATTTATTCTTTTCCTGATACTCATCGTTCTTGTATTTTAATGTTGTCACACAACTCCTATGTGTTAGCCTAAATATTTCCACGTATACCTTTCAAACCCTCCCAGTTCTCCCTTGATAACCAATCCCTCTAGTTCTTTTAATTATATTTACAGTTTCCGTATTTAGTTTGTCTGTGCTGCTATAGAACTGTCAGAGTTTTCAGTGGCAATGTTCCTTGGACTACAGCTATCAAAACAGCCTGCCAGTTCCCCATCTGCTCGGGAGCTTTCCTGTCATATGTAGATCACTGTCAATAGGCTGTGTTCAAGAATTAGGATATTGCCTGAAATCCTTGTTTGGCTGACAAGCTCACTTTCTGTAACATCTTGTTTAACTTGTGCTGTGAGTGACATTATCTAAATGAGAGCACGTCGTGCAACTGAAAGCATTGCATGCTACATATGGTACAGCCTTTGTTTAACTCCATTTCCTTCCCAAAGTAATCTGCTAATAACGGAAGGGCTGGTTGTGGTGGTTTGAATCTCTTCTCATGGAGATAACTCTTCTCCCCCGCCATGTGATTTACCAGGCACTTGTTCTGAGCATAATTTTCTATAATGAAGCACATGCACATCAAAATGCTTTTGCTTTTGAGTGACAGCAAGGTCCTCGAAGGCCAGGTAATGAACCCAATAACATCTAAAGAAAGCAGAATGTTTCCCAGCTCTGTAAGCTCTGGGTCCCCTGTGCAACTGGGCAAAAAGGCTGGAGAAGTCATACAAGCAGCTTGTAGGTACTTTGCCGTTGTGGAGGGTAACAAAGTGGCTGGTATATGCATGGCGTTCTGCTGACCTCATTGAGATTAACTAGCAGAGCAGGTTGAAGAGAATAAGGAGAAATAGCTGTGGCAGGACAGCTGATTTAGTTTTGGAGATGTCTCGCTAGGTAAGCTGTTGCTGTAAGACTCTTCTTTCTCTAATGATGAATAATAATAGATAACCGGAGACTACGCTGTTTTCTACTTCATCTTGAAAGAGGACTTGAAGACAGATTTTCCACAATAATGCATCCCTATGCCAGCTGATGCACGCTGCTCTGTGTGCTGCCATTTAATAACAGGAGGGAAGATGCTGCTGCTGCTGCCTGGCTGGGGAAGTGTGCTAGAATACAGGATTCCTAGACTTTTTTTAAAGACAAGCTACCAAGTTTATTGTGTTTTTCTCACCTGCTGGAGAATGAGAATGCTTCCTTTCAGAGCTTTACATCTGCCTGGAGCTTGCAAAGAGGTCTGATACCCTGCTTTGGTAGAAAGGACTCCAGCTGTGGGGTCTTTTATGGTTTATGTAAGGCAGGTCCTCTCCAGAGAGAATTACCAGAAATGGATTTCTGGTTTTGGTCCTGCCACAGACAGCCTATGTGAATATTCTGCACTTTGTTCAGCATATTGAATGGAAAGATCATTTTGTGCCCAACAGGAGGTCATAGCACTATTGTTAGACTCTGTTGCCTCTCCACTGCCATCTTCAATCTTCATGTAAGGTAGCTGGTTGCAACCAACCCAAGCTTCTCCTAAAATTTATGTCAGGTAAATCCTGAAAAGTGAATTTTATCAATTATGTAGATTAAAAAAAAAAATCAAAAAAACAAATGACTGAAAGCCACTGCTATTGTCAGGCAGTGAATATGGGTAGTAGAGCTGTTTCCCCAGCAGGTAGGTGACATAAAGCCATTGGACTCTGTTAAAAACTTTGTCCCTACACCAATGCTCATCTCACTTGTGTTTCTAGCAACAATTCTTGCAGTGAACGCAATCAGGATGAATGATTTAGCATTCATGTAGCTTTTGCAACTTCAGAGCCTCTAATAGCACACTGCTGAGACGGGTGACTAGTCCTCTGAACCCTGCAGGGATAACGCTAACGTGTTTCTGTAGCAGATAAACACACACGAGGCAGATGTGAGTAGGACCTTTCCCCAGTCATGGTTTTGATAACTTTGTCCTGGATCCAGCTTAATTTTGACTCTTATCATAGTGCCATAAATTAAGTATTGGAGATTTGGCAACTCCCTACTGGTCATATTTGCATTGGTTTCTAAAACAAGGCAAAACAAGCGTGCCTTGCATCAAGCTGCCAGCTCTCGAAATGAGTTGAGCATCCTTACCTGACTGAAGGCTGCGACGGTGCCTTAATTTGGGTTGGGGTGAAGGGTGCTGGTACCTCTCGCTACGTTCATGCTGCACGTGTGCTACGTTCATGCTGCAAGTGTGTTCGGATTGAGCTGTCAATGTGTAGGCTGCCTCTTACTCATCAGAACTTTCTTGGAACTTCATAAACAATTTGAAACAAGCTGCGTGAGAATGGCACTGAGCAATCTCGGATGAGCCTGGGCACTCTAACTGCTGTATGTGCGAAGAGTTATGGCTGCAGTGAAAGTGCTCTCCGAGGTGTGTTGTTTATTCAACTTTTTGTATTTCTTGCTAAAAATTCACTGCTGCTGTCAAACTGCTGGCCAGTGAAGGGAGTTGGAGTGTCTTGTAGTGATCCCCAGCATGCAGGGAGATGACTGATGGCCTTTCTGTTGCTGATGTATAAGTTATTTTGGGAAGAGAAGTAGCACTGCCTTGTTTATAGGAGTGCATCCAGTACCTGGCACGGAAGGATATCTGATCCATGCTGGTGCCTCAGGATACCACTAGTGAAAAGGGTAATAGTGAATTAAAAACTGGAACAGTTACTTTTGGAGTTTTCCTGTAACGCTAAACCAATCTCTCTTTAGTAAAAATTAAATTTGCATTTCAGACTTTGGTTAAAAGGTTAAGAAACTGTTCCATGTCATGCATAAGCTTTTGTTGGCAAACGAGAATTGGATTAATCTCTTGATTTAACTTTGTTGGAAAGATTGAAGTGTAGCTTCCTTTTTCTGTAGTTGTCTTGTTGTCTCTGCAGCAGCTTCTCTTTAGGCAGTAGGTCAGTAGTGCTGCTGCAGGATTGAACCAATTGCAATACTTCATTAAATAAAGGTCTTGCTCATCAGGGAAATGAGATCACATGAAAGAGAACTGATTTCTGTCCTGAGCACTCATGTGTAATACCTATTACTGCTTACTGACAAAATGCTGGATGCTGTTCCACGAGGCTGCTTCTGAAGCAGTCCAATCAATTCCATTGTCTGACATCAGCTTTAAATGTTATTTCCTGGAAAACATCTGAACAATCTTTAAAAAAAATTTGAAATATTAGATTTCAGGAATCTTCAATGATATTCAAAAGCTCTGCTCAGGAAGGGAATGTCTGACATTCTGGAGCATAGTTCAGCACATCATTCTTGTGGATTTGTGTTTTTGTTTTGACCAAAACTTTTTTTCTTTAATTTTTTGTTTTTAAATATCTGAGATTAACTCATGGGCTAGTTTCAACTCCTGCCTAAAGTGGATTTAGGGCCAAATCTGTGGTCAAGAAGAGAAATAGCACAAGTTTGAACCAGGATTTTCGGTGTGGTACCCTAGCTAGTAGCTAAGTGCCTGCTTTGGGTTGGGGCTGCTCTGTTGGCATTGAAAAGCCCTTGGTTTATTTCAGGTCAGGATGGAAGCAAACATGCAAATTTTGACACTCGTGAAGCTGAATTCCTACACTGTTAATGTCACTGGGTCCCTGCTTAGAGGCAAATGCTACTGACTGTTGGAGTGGTCTTTTTATTTAAGTAGAATAAAAAAGAGTTAAAAACAGATGGTCAAATCCCTAGTGTACATAGAACCATCAGCACAAGATTTAATACATTACCCCCTGCACCACCAGAAGGAGGTATCTAAATAGTTAACGGGAGACTTTCTCTTTTGTGGAATGTGTGTGCTGTTAAGTGTCTGTACCTGCTCTTCTACTGTAATCAAGAAGAAATTCATACCTGTCTCATACAGCATTTATTGTGTTATGAGTTTACTGTACCTCCAGGTCATGCTGCTTGCATGGAAGTGCAATCTGTGCAAAAGTTCCTTGAATACTGCCTGTCCAGGCACACTTGTGCCATGTTTAATACAGTTAATAATAATATCAATTTAGGAGAGAAAGCTCTTCAAAATATGCCTGCTCCTCTAACTGCGGCTTGGAGAAAAAACACACCTTTTTCTAGGGCTGTATTATCTAATAACTATCTACTGCAGGTTTTCTTCTGTTAAGCATTGGGACTTCAGCAGCTTATAGGTCTGACCTATTTTGCTATTTACAAGCTGCCTGATATCTGCTTCCTGCATTTTCACAGGAAGCTGTAGGAATTATATTATCAAGAGCGCAGCAGTCGCATTTGGCATCAGTGTTACGAAAATGTCTTTTCCATTACCCTAAATATGTGCCGCATATTTTCAATGAGGTGGCATATGGAATATTGAGCTCTCTGGAGAATGACCTTTAAAGGATCTCTAACTGCAAACCCTCTGTGATGGGTTTGGAGGGTGGTATATTTTTTTCCCTATCACCCTTGGTAAATTTGAGACCTTTAGAAGAATTAACAATGTAGAGTTGCTGTTAATTTGTAATGCTAATGGTGATAATTGTCTTGAGCTTCACAGAAGAGCTGGGCTAAGCAACACTTCCTCCTGCACATAGCAAGTATTTTCTTTCATCTTTTTGACTTCCAGTGTGCTGGAACATCTAGAAACTCCTGAGCTTTTCTCCTATTACTGCTAAACTTCTGCCTTCCTAGGAATCTGTGTTTGTGAGCCTCAGGGGTTTGCATGAGACTTTGATACTGAGTGCCAGGTCACTTCTCCAGCCAAGCTCCACTCTTTGGGTGCTTCTTGCTCTCCAGCAGACGGTACGTGTTGGACTCAGCCTTTACCAAGCACTTGTGCTCATCGCATGTAGGTTGCCTTCAGAGGGAGCAGGACAAAGCGCTGTCCCAGAGGGAACAGAATAAAATATAAATGAAACAGAAGGCACGGTGGGAAGCAGGCTGGAAGCTCAAGATGTACCCGTGAGCTTTGGAGGGCTCCTGCTGACTCACGAAGAGCCGATCTCGTCACAGGAGGGAGGGCCACTTTCCCCTTCTCCAGAGCGCCAAGTATTTACATCTTCTTCAAACACATTTAAAGAACAAAGTTAGATGGAAATACCTCCTCTTCCCTTCTGACGTGTGCTTATCTGAGCTTGCCTCTGTGCTCTCCTCTGTGGGAGAGGCTGCGCTGCCAGGATTGCACCACGCTGATGTAAACTCACATTATATCACACTGTCAGCCAGCAAACAGAACCAGCCTGTGTTGTGTGCCTCCATCGTACATCTTGCCCGGCAAACTGGGAAAGATGTGGCCTGGTACAAGTTAAATATACTCTCATCTCTAGTGCAATACAGTATCTGCCAAAAGTGCTTAACAACTGAGAACATGAAGTGTAGTGCTTCATTCATCATTAATAACACCTGAGGGGTTTGGGGGTGTTTTAGCAATGGAAAGATGAATTGTCACATACAGGATACAGTCTTGGATCCAGTCTGGTTTGCTAGGCACATGTGCAGCTGTGCTAATGTTGTGAAATAAAGCTGCACTTGCTATGGAAGAGAAAAGCAACTACCTTGAGAGTGCAAATCCTTCTAGAGCCTGAGAGCGTTCTACCACCAGCAGTAGCTGGCACGGTCAGTCAGCAGCCTTGGTGGAGTCCAAAGATTGAGAGGGTCAAGGAAAGTGCACGGAAGCCTTATTTATCCGCTCAGGCAGGCACCTAAAACTGGTCCTGCTTTTGCCTGCTCTGCAGTTCCAGGGTGGGAGCCAAATGGATCAGAGACCTCAGATGCCCTTCAGTGGCATCAAATCTAAGGCATAAAATACAATGTTGAATGTAAAGCTGTTCTGCAAATACGCTGTTTTCTGCACCTTCAACTGCAGCAGAAATTTGTGTGCTATTTTAAATGGTGTTCCGCTGTTGATGGATGAGGTTTGACCTTCCATAAGCCCTAGGTCTGGTGGGGAATTCTAGTTTTAAGTAGTCCTGTTGCTAGTATCAGTGCCTGCTGTTCCCTGCCTGCAAACTGAGGCGGTCTGTACTCCAAAATGAACATGCTTGTGCAGCAGGGTATGAAGGAGACAAAACATTCCTGTAACTGGTACCAAATACTGACGGAGCAAGTTCATAGAGCTCAACCACTACTTAAATGTGTGGAGAAAACAAGCAACCTATTCCTCTGGCTACTCCCACCGGCCCCCAAACCGACCAGCCCACAGAGTGTCCATTGCTGCTCTGTAGGTGTGTGCGCAGTCCCGACTGCCGGACCCGTGCCTGCCCCGGAACCCTCGCCGAGCTGCCTCCGAAACCAGAGGGATGAACAAACATATTGGCTGTGTTGGAAAATGTAATTTACGGTTGTGTTTCATAAGGTTACAATTTCCAGACTCCTCATCCAGAGTCAGACTTTCTACATCACTAGAATAAGATTACCAACCTTTTGGCAGAGATTTGAGTAATTCTGGTGGCAGAGGGCACAGATACTAATAGATGCATGGGTCACAGTTGCATATGCCGTATTTCCTTTGTAAGTCAAGCAAAAAGAACCTTTTCCTGTTTCTAAAAAGGAGATATGTGTTGGAGTTGAATCCTTAATAGCACAATTCTAAGTGGATTAAAAAAAAAATAAATTATTTTTTCAGTGACTTTATTCCACCATTATTCTGGTGAATTTTTTTAGCCAAACAATCTGGTGAGGTTCTGCCTTCCCCGCTACAGCAAAGGGTTGCAGACAAAATGTGTCAGGCAAGCTTATTCATGCTAATGACAGCCATCCATCTTTTTTTACCAGCAAAGTGCTCTCCTTGCACAGTTTTAATTTAAATACATGAAAAAAGCCTTTCTCTCCTGAGTAATGTCAAAGGCCTCTACACCTCTATTTTTATTTTTGTCCTCATCTTTCATTCTCTAGTAGCATAGGTGCATCTCTTTCCTTCTTGCTTTAGTGAGTTTTGATGATTTTGACCTCGGAATAGCAAGGGTAATAGAAGCTTGATCTTCCATTGCGAAACATAGCCCATTACTTCTTTATTTTTCCATTCAGACAGCAAAGCGTATTTCTGTGTGGCCTCATCTGCCTGTGTGGTAGAACAGCTTTGTGCTTTTTAAAACTTCTTCAGTTTTTATTTTTTCCAATTTAATCATTTTTATTTATTCGTTTGGCATCATGGAACCAGGACATTTGATTAAGATTGGAAGCCTTGGCAAGTCTTGCTTGTGAAGTAGATTTTGGTGAAGGCTGAGAAAGCAGTTGAGAAATCTAAATTCCAGACTTATTTTGGCACTGATTTATCTGAGTGAGTGACTGTCAAATTCACCTTCTGTCTTTGCTTCCCACAGGCTTACCAGCTGGGGGCTGGGATGGTGAATGGGTTGAGAGGCAGATCCTCAGCAGTGCTGGGAGCAGTATGAAAGCTCACAAGTGTCTGAGATGTGGAGAATCTAAATGCGTGGAGAGTGTTGCTTGTTATCTCAACAGATGACTCTTGCCTGTTGCGCTACTTGTGTGGTTGCTCAGTCATTAAGCATAACATAAAAGCAATTCTTCTCATAGGGAGACATAGAAGGCTCCTGCTGGGATTGTTCTGAAGGGAAAGATTTTTTTCTTTCTGCTTATGATATCAACATTCCCAAATGCATCATTAAGATGCGGAGAGTGAAGGGGGAAAAAAAAATCAGTATTTTTGAAGATCTGCCTTGTGATTATGATTCTGATGAGCTGCTCCTCGGCTGCAGGAAAGTTGGCACCACAGCAATTGGGTGTTTGCCAAACAGCAGCAGCAGAGGGAATGTGTGGCTCAGACTATCGCTAACAAGATGTCCATCCAACCGGCTGTAGAAGCTGCTTGACCGGTTGCTTACAACCGTTGCCTTCTGTGCATAAGGGTGCCCCTACAAGGGCACAGTCCCTTTCCCATTTAGCCATCAGGTGAGCTCAGAGGTGATTTCAGCCCAAACTGGCTGGCATACGAGGGGCATGGCAAGTGCCAAAATGCTGGTAGCAGGAAGACTGGCATCCTCCCACTCTGCAGGATAAAGTATTAAATCATTTCATAGTTTCCTGATGAGTTCTCACCAGTCTCTCCTTCTGCACAGAAAGACATGCATTTTCCTACAGTTCACGAGGAAATCAACCCTGGAGCAGCTCAGACTATTGCTGAGAGGAAAGCTGTGGATGGCATCTCAGATGTGGGTGAACACGGTGCTCCAGAAGGCACAGTAAAGTGGTGATCTGCTCACTGGAGTGTCCATCTTCTGGGTCAATGCTGCAGGGCAAAGCTACTCCAAGTCAGGAGAGAGCAGCACAACGAATTGTCTCTGTCTTGTCACCATCCATCTCTTGGAAAAAAATTGCCTGACCCTTGAGACAGTGTCTTCTCCCCTTGCTTACAGAAGTTGGGCTCTCCCTCACTAGCGAAGTGTTCACAGCTGGCACCTGCACGAGGAAAACTCAGGTGTCTGCTATACAATAGCTTTTGTTTCATCTCCACTGCACTGATCAGACAGCTCTTCAGTTTCTTCTTTGCCACTTCCCAGCTTAATTATATCCAGATAAAGACTATGCTGAAAGGCCAGTTGCTGCAGAAAAAAAAATGGGCAGCAAATATGCAATTAGATGCATTCAAATGTGGAGAGCTTTAGCCGTTCTCTGTCATTCCTCTTAGGTACAACAATCCCGTTGTGCTGACCAGGAGGTTTAAGGCAGACCAAAACAGGAAGTGCAAGGGGCTCCTAGCATATAGTGTGTTCATACCAGGCAGTCCTTGATAGCTTAAAAAAACGTTATCAGACATGGTGACTAAGGATATGTCCATACTACAATGTGCCTTAATCCCAGGGGACAGTTGCAATAAGAATCACCACCGCTGTGTTCAGCGCTAAATGCCCGACCAGCTATACAGGCTTTCAAATTTACCAAGGAGAGAGTGAAGCAGCTTGCAAATAATTGTAGCTAAAAGTGACAAAAGGAAAAAGGATGGCACTTTTAAAACACAAAAGCATTTTGCTTTAAGACTTTCAGTTGAAAAACTGACTTTCACTTAGGAAATGTAAAACTTTAAATGGAAAAAATATTAATCTTAGAGGATTTTTTTTAAAGTGCTATGTATCACAAAGACAAAGTGAAATACTTCATTTGGGCTAGAGAGATGCTCTTTGGTCAAAAGCTAAGGGCTTTTTGTCCATGCATCTGGAAAAACTTGGGTAATTGTTTACCCCAAAGCAAATCTGTAGTGTTCCCCCCACCCAAATTTCTCTCTCCCACCCATCCCCCAAATTTGTACGTACATGCAATTCCATTAGTGAAGTAAAAAAGTAATCCTTTATTTGTTCATCTCTGGGTCCATAGGACCTAAAGAAAGTTAATCAGTTTTCATGTCATGCTGGTACACAGAACTGATCCTGTTGCCAGGGCAGTGTTGTGAAACAACGTTTTGGGGGTGATTTGCCAACCCCCCTTCTCTACCTGCTCCCATGTTCGTTTTGGAAAGAACTACCAACTCAGTTGTGCCTAAAGACTGTGGCAGCCAAAACCACCCCACTTTTCTCTGAGGTCTTCCTTTGCTTTTTTTTTCTGATGCTGTGTGGAGAGACAATCAGAGCTCAAATAGTTTCCCTTTCATTTACTACTGCGTGATTTGAGGATGCCATCCCCTTTTTGAATATTGCTGCCTTATGGAAGCTTCAGCGGTGGAATTACAGGGCTTGTTATTTACCAAGATCTTGGCAGTCCTGCATTTTTTTCACCTTAAGGTAATTTTACTAATCATTCTTGTCCTGGATTGTTGCCATCATTTGGGTGGATTTGTTTTTCTCCTATAATTTCTGCACTTATTTGGAGGAGGAAGTGTTGCCAAAGGAGTCGGGCTAACCCTGATATGAACCCTGAAACATTTATTTCGCAGGTTCCTGTGTTTCGAAGATGCTATCGTGCTGAATTAAAATAAAGCTATTGTAATTCTGGGAAATGGATGTCAAGTGCTCAGCCCGGATTCCAAAGAGACTCTATGGCCGTGTCTAGACTGACTCGAAGAGGCAGTGTCTGTGCTAGATTGCTAAAATGCATTAGCAGAGGTAGAGCATACTTTAACGCATGTGTTAAAATGCACTTTTCTTTCTCCATGCTAACGTCAATAGTCTCGCTACCACCCCATGCGTTCCCAGTCTAGACAAGCGAACGTCCACAGATTTATGTGCCAGCGGCAACGGGTAAACCTTGAAAGGCTGGTGTGTATGACTGTTCCTTCACCTCAAAAAGGAGAATTTTAACCCAAAGCTAAGTGTAGAAACTGTAACAGGGGCAAAACCTTGGTAAACTTGGCTGCAGCTAGCATCAGTGAGAGGAGGAGTTGGGGGGGGTTTGTTTGGCTTTAACTGGTTTTGTTTGGCTTTTACTGGGCCATGATCGCCTGTGCCTTTTCTCCTACACAAATTGGCACAGAAATATGAAAGGTACCTCCTTGCTCTGAAGATGATGCTAAGGAGTAGTCTCCACGAGTTGTCTAGACTACCCTAAAAGATGTATTTAAAGCCCATTAGCTAAAATGACTTAATTATCATATTAAAAAAGGTGAAGCAGGCAGGATGATTTGTATTCTGTGGCTGTGACCTGAGAAAGCTGAAGTGCTTTCTGGCACTGGGGAATCTCGGGGTTCTGCTTCTGTGTTGGAACGGCCAATGGCTCTGTGCAGAAGCTGAGGCAGCCTAGCAGCTGGAGTTCACCCAAATGTTGGAGAAATCAAAGGATACAGAATCAAAGCGTGGATGTAGCTCTTGCTTCTGAGCATCAGTTAATAAAGTAAATAGCTTTCTTCATTCCCTACCACTGCAGGTTGTGAGGTCAACTGGCGTTTTATGGCCTTAATGGCTTGTGAGCTTGCTTAATATGTCAGAATTGGAGGAACAGACTGTGTTTAAAATTCAAATAATCCATTTTCATATGAAATCTGTGTGGGATTTGAGCAGTGTCCAAATTAATGCATGGCACATTTGAATACTGACTAATTAAATTAACAAATCGGTAAGAATTGGGCACTGGTGAGAACTAAAACTATTAAAGAAACAGAACAGCAGTTCATTTTCAAAATAAAAAAAACCCAAAAACAAAACCACAAAAAACCCTGACACTTTACATAATGTTTTCCATTCACAGAGATTTCGAAATGCTGATTACAAATGCAGTGACCTCTGGGATAAACTTTGGCTGGGATATGCAGAGCAGCAAGGTAAAGTCTGAGCGAGCTGACAACAGAATTCAAGTCCTGACTGATAAAGCGCAAAGCTTAGGCCTATCATCAGCTAAGGATTTGCTTTCCAGCCAGGAGCAAGAGTAATTATTTGCTTCAGTGACAGAGAGTCTGTACTATTGATGCTTTAAAGTGACCCTATGCATCCTTCCAGGGCATAGTGAATATTTGGTTCCATGCGATACTAGATGGTTTTAAACATCTGATAGATGTGCTCCAAGGACTTCCTGGTGTATTTTCTCAGTGATTTTTGCAATGCTTAAATAGCCTTCTAATGGGAAGTGCCCTGGGATCCAGGATAAAATCTCACAAGGATAAACCAATGGAAAAAGACTTCAATAAAGCCACAAAATGGTTTTGAGAGCTTCTGATTTACTCAAACTTTCTTACCAGCAGTTCTGTAGGAGGGGGTTCTCTCTTTGGAATTGCGCTGCTCCAAATTGTGAAAAGGAAGTTCTCTAGCTAGGTATTTCAGCTGTTTCCAGGTGAAATGTTTCCGTGGTTTTCTTGCTGTGTCCCATGTGTCTAGTGTTTGAGCAAGAGAAGGATACTTGAATTGTACCAGGAGACAAGGGAACTGGGCATGTGACTTTGGCTGGAAAACAAAGATCAGTGGTTTGGCTGTATGTAAGATGAGTTGCAATGCTTCTGTGTGAAAGCACTTGAAGATCTGAAGGAGGAAAGAAAACACAAACAGTAAGTATTTTCATAAGGATGCTAAACTGAGCTACTCCTGTGTTTCCTTGTACTGTTATAGCACAGTATATACTATGTACCCAGAGGTGAGAGGATTGAAGAGGCCGCAATGGGACAATAGCCTGTAGGGCAACAGGAGCTTTCATTCTGCGTGGTTTTCAAAATGCGTTGATTCCAGCAGTGCCTTTCACTGGGAATTCCTTGCTCAGGAGGTCTGACTGCAGCCAGGTTTTGGCAAGACAGTGAAGTTGCCCTGTTTTGTATCAGCGGTTTTGCAAAACCTGTGAGCGGCCAAGTCACTCCCTTCCAGCTGCTTCTCATCTGCTGTGTGTAAATACTTTGCCATCATGAGCAATACTGAGCATTTGCGAATACCTGCATTGTGTCTAGAATTGGAATTTGAAATGAGATTTTTTTATTTTTTTTTTACTGCAGAAATTAACTCCCTCCCACTGTATTTATTTGTAATTTAGTCCTTCGTGCCTCCTAATAGGATCATAGACTTAAACACGTCATTGATCTGACTGGTCAAAATGTCGGGACACATAAGCATTTCGGACTTTTAGTGACTGAGTGTTACTGTACGGTGAGCTATGTCTAAGAAGCAATCATCTGAGTCCTGACCGAGGCCTCTGTCTTCCTTGTGACCAGGAAGTTATCGGACTTCCAACAAAGCATTGGAATGAGACGTGAGTAAAACCTGTGATGTGATAGGGGCATTTCTTTGAATTATGCTTTCTGCTCTTTGTCTGTTTACTGTTGCTCTTAATGCTCTTAATTTTGGCATCCCTGGTGGATCATAATTGGTGGAGGCAAGGCAGGAGGCAGTTGGGTTTATCATGTTTTAAGTGAAACGATCCCAATAGAGGCACAGGGGAGTTCTGCTAAAGGATGTCTGGGACTTGTCTACACAGCAAGTTGCAATATTCTTCACTAGTCTTGTGAGGATGCAGTCGCGCGTGTGTAATGGACGTTTGCATCACCACGGATCGTTACAGGATAGCATGGGAATACAGTCTGTTCTGTAACCCCACCCAAAGTATGATTTCTCCAAGAGATTGTCATGCCCTGTTGACAGATGTGGATGTTCTTCCTACACTCCCTGCTGGAGCAGCTTATGAAGCATAAGAACAGATGCCAGTGATAGGATCCAAACAAAAGGCCAGAATTTTCCCAGCATGCGTCTATCTGAGGTAACCCTAAGGGAGGAACAGACTTGCTCGGCTTTTCTGCAACAGAGATTAATTTTGCCCCAGTGAAAAGGAGAACTGTGGCAGGCTTGTCTCACCTAAAAACTGTTCTGGTTATCTCACGTGGAAATCTATTTTTACTGATATAGATCTACTGTTTTTCCTTAACATATGTTAAATTTTTTTTGCAACCTTGATTTCCCTAGGTAAGTTAGATGATGTAACGAAGCATTTCCTTTCACATCAAAGTAGGTTGCCTTTCAGCTTCGGTAGTCAGTTTGGCTGTCCAGGTGCATTGGAAGGCCCTTTTCTACTGGACTGTAACATCGGAGACATCGCAGGGTTTCACACTAAAGCACCCCAGGTTTTCTTGAAACGGAAGCCCTTCTGATGGAAGGCACAAGGAATGTACAGAAAGAAGACATAAAATTCAATTAGATTTCTATTCTTGAATATTTCTCAGAGGACTAAGCACAGTATATTACTAATCTGAACTGTAATCGTAAAGTCAGTAATTGCCTTTAAGGGGTCAAGACATTTAAGCAGCATTTCCAGTGTTTTCATAAATACAACCACATTACGAACCAATGTTCTTCTAACAACTCATCTCATTACCAATATGCAGAGGCATTGCTCCTCTGTCAAACTAAGGATGTTCATCTCAGACGTACTTTCATTTGCTTGTAATATAAATGAGCCTATTTCAAGAGGATAATTGTGTAGGTTTTGCTTGCTCCCTTGCGCAGAACTCGAAATTGGAGCAGTGAGTGCAGTGAGATTTGGAACACAGCCTTGGAAAGGAGGTGTCCCTGTAGTATTTAACTTTATGCACCTGGCGCTACAGATGAGATGCTACTTGATGTGCAGATCAGAATTTTCGGTTTTGCCTTTGGTAAATTTGTCTCAAATGCACTCATCATTTACCTGCTGGGACCCAAGGTGCCTTAATGAAAATAAGATACTTTAGCATTAGGCAGAGCAAAACAGTTGGAGCATGAAAAATATGGCTTTACAAATTCAAATTATGTAAGAGAAGCAGGACAGACAACAGTCAAGGTCATGAAGATGCAATGGAGGAATTTCATATATTATGTGTGTAAATAACTTGTAATGGTTTTGTTTGTAATGGTTTGTATGCAAATCAAAATATAATAGGAACTGTAAAAACTTGCTTATTTATAGAACTTGGCTTTAGAAATGCAGAGCCACTGTGAAATAAAGATCTGTGAACTAAAGCAGGTGCGATACTACATCATCCCTCAACTTGCATCTCTCCACAAATTCACTGTTGTGTGAAGGGGAGTGTTGGAGGACCTTTGTGTGACCTCTTTGACAGTCAAACACACGCTTACTGTGGCTTCCACTCCTGCCATTAGCTGCTTTGAAGCTGTAGCTTCCTATGGAGGATGCCTTCATCACTGATGGCAGAACATCGATTTTGAGTGAACAAGCACTGTGTGTTTATTGACTGGTCTCCCTGGGCCCATGGGATGGCTCTCATCTGACCCAGAGACAGAGAAGTTTGCACACACGGTTTCCAGGCTTCCTTTTTATAAAGAGACATTCGAGCTGCACTTTTCCTTATACCAAGAAGTCAAGAGATTACTCCTTTGCAGTGAGGCCCTTTGGTTATATGCACCCGGTCTAGTCAGAACCTGGATTTTAGTCGGCTTTGTCTCCTGGTGGGTGTTTTTCATAGCTGCAGCTCTGAAAACTTGAATGTTACACAGTAGAAAGATCTGTTTTCTATGAGATGCTAGATTGTTGTTTATGTGTTAAGGTATTGGAATGGCTTTTCTCCAGAAACTGAAGCAGATTATATATGTTTTCCTGCCATCTCCAGGTCAAATCCTTGAATTAAATGCATAAATTAACTGGTTGCCGATTGTCATCTTTGGTTATGACTGTAAAACTGCTCCAGTAAATGGTTCTGAACAAGAGAAAAATAGAAGTGCTCAACTCTTCACACATTCTCTGTATAGGTTCCCACTTTTCAACTTGGATAGCTAAAGCCAGACACTTAAAGAAGTGGGCTTCACGGGGTTGCTGGACGCCTACCGTTCTGTGATCAGTGGGAAGTGAACAAAATGGTCTAATGTAAGTGTGTAAGTCCTGTCATCCTTCCTTTCTCCACGGGCATGCTCCAGTTCTTGGATAAGAAAAACCTGACCAAGCCAATATGCTCCATCACCTCTGACCTGAGAGAAGTATCCAGGTTCCCTCAAATCTTGTCCTGGTAATGTGCAGGAATCTAGTCATTACCGCACAATACTAGCAAGTAGTGAAGTATCGCTCATTTTTTTCTTCGGTTACATTTTGGTGGGGAGTTTTCTTGATTTTTGGGGGGTTGGGTTTTCTGTGTGGTTGTTTTTTGGGGGTTTTTTTTTGCCTTATACCTTAGATGTGAGCAGAACTAACACTTTAGGACTAGTTCAAAAAGCCTCTGTTATTCTGCAATTGAAATCTGTGAACGTACATACAAATTGGAAGCATGGCAGTAAAACATCATTTAGTTTTTTCCCAAAATGGACAAGCCAATTATGCTATATAAGAGGCAAATGTGGAATCTTTTGCTGTGTAAATAATTAAAGATGCCATTGGGGATATTATGTGCGGAGAGGTTGCTCGGACAGCCTTGCAGAGCTGCGTTAGAATGCTCAGCCTGAGATAAAAGGTGCCAGTTTTGCTGCCCCGGAGGCAGAGCAGGGATCGTGCTGTGGTTTAATCATCCCGAGTCCTTCGCTACAGATAGCGGTAGGCAATGCTGGCTCTCTCGCTAGTGCAGGCTGTTTCCAGATCTGCACTAGTTTAGGAGTTACCAGTGAGGTGGAAAAGGAAATCGGTGTGCCCAGGCTTCCCCTGTCTCTGTGGGCTTGGGAGCAGCAGCTCCCCGCTGTGCTTTACCTTGCAAAGGGGTTGGAATAGAGGCAGCTCCCCTGCGGGACGAAGGGTTTGCGTCCCGCTGTCTTCCCCCTGGCAGGCGGCTGTATCTGAGCCTTATTCGAGGATGTGGGTTGCCCTACAGGAAGGGTAAAGAGCTCTTGGGAGTATTTCACTGTGTTTGCTCAACCACGTAATGCAATTTTTTAGTGTGCGATGCTGTACACACTCGATGTCTTTCCCTTGATTTTTTTTATTTATTTTATTTTGACTGCTATGGTAAAGCTTGTGGCTGTCTCTTTTTTCTCTCCTTTTATTCCTCCTTCTTTTGCCCGGTTGGTTTTTGCTTTAGAAGTATGTAAACCAGACTTCTTATTTCGCTGAGTTTTCAACACGGTATGAGCATTTAGCATCATGTCATCATGACAGTGTGGGACTGTGATCCACACACGATGTCTCTCTGTGTACTCTAGACTTAGTAGTATTTCATGAAGACACAGACAAACAACAGCATGCGCATAAATATTTTGGAAAACAATTGTTTGCACAAAGGAATGTAATTTGCTAGATCTGCACAATATTGGCTGCAAATGGATTTGTATTTCTGTCCCTGTATGTAGTGAGTCAAAGCCTTTGTTGTATGCATGTAGGATTATGGTAAAAATTTGGATAAAATGTACAATTCTTAATACAAAATAGATAGTAAATCTCTAGGAAAATGAGACACACCCCTTCCTGGAGACATTCCTGCTTAGTTTTCACTGTTCCTGTTACAAGGAACTTACCTGGGCTACACCTGGGGCGACTTAATTTCCCAGTTTGTTCAGTTGCACTGTAAATCTAAGCTATTTTCGTGTGAGTTGTTCCATGGTAATGTACTTCCTGCTGCTACAACGGCTAATAGACCCTGGATAAAGTCCTCTCAGTGGCTTCAGAAATCAGCCTCATAGCTCAGACTCGTGCTCAGGAGAGGACTCAACTGGGCAGTAGGCATTCTAGCTGGTGGTGAGCTTCCATCTAAATCTCCACTAAAAGCCAATTTGAGCCAGTATTGATGAACACTAGCCATCTTTTTCATTTCTGTAATGTGGGTTGTGGCTCTCAGTTCAGATGTTTAGGGCCAGTAGTGTAAAGAAATAAAATACCCTTCCAACTGGTCTTAAATGGGGATGGGGGACTGTGACGTCTTCAAAACGTTTGGCTTCAGCGTCTACAGAAATCATTGGTAACATTGATTCCAACGGTAGCAGGATTTCTTAAGCTGACACGAAACACTTTTGCTGTCCTTGCCCAGGTGCTGCTTGGTAATCCCAGACTGGCAGGGGTTGGAAGGGACCTCCGGAGACCATCCAGTCCAACCCCCTGCCAAAGCAGGGTCACCCAGAGCAGGTTGCACAGGAAGGTGTCCAGACGGGTTTTGAGTCTCTCCAGAGAAGGAGACTCCACAGCCTCTCTGGGCGGCTGTGCCAGTGCTCTGGCACCACCAAAGGAAAGAAGTTTTTCCTCATGTGAGATGGAATTTCCCATGTTCCAGTTTGTGCCTGTTGCCCCTTGTCCTGTCGCTGGGCACCACTGGAAAGAGTATGGCCCTATCATCTTGACACCCGCCCTGTAGATATTGATAAGCATTGATGACATCCCTTCTCAGTCTTCTCTCCTCCAGGCCAAACAGACCCAGGTCACAGCCTTTCCTCAGCAGAGAGATGCTCCAGTCCCTCGCTGATCTCCGTAGCCTCCACTGAGCTCTCTCCAGCAGTTCCCTGTCTTTCTTGAACCGGGGAGCACAGAACTGGACACAGTGCTCCAGCTGTGGCCTCCCCAGGGCAGAGCAGAGGGGGAGGATGACCTCCCTCGACCTCCTGGGCCATGCTCAGTACACATCTGTCCAGTTTAGAGTACAAGACCTCAACCAGTTCCAGAGGGTGAGTGTTTCATTTCTTTCCCACAGTCTTAAAGCCGCAGGAGCAGCAAAGCCCCTGTGCTGTCAGCCTGGCATTTGCCACAGGCAATTCTGTCACTGAAACTGAAGGCTTGTACGTCGGCTAGGGAATGGTTTGGGTTGGGCTCCAGGTTGCCTAACGCCCCTTGCAGTCTCTGACAATGCAGCATCAATGAGTTTGGCTGCAGGTTTGGCACACTCCCAGGAGCTGAGCTGAGCTGGCCGTCTGGGTGGGTGTTTCTGCCCTGAGTTTGATTTAGCTAGAATGAATAACAGCTGAAAGGAATTTATTTGGATAGTAAAGTTGGTACAGAATTTGTCTCCATGTTTTAAAGCATGGCAGCCACTTTACAGGGCTCTAATTTAGTGACAATAATGAAAAAAGTTCAACCTTGTATCTGAGGAGAAATCAAAGTAAGAGGTTCTTCTCTCTGCAATTTATTTAGCAGGAGAGTTGAACCAAGTGAGGAGGCATCACGGTCTAGAAGAAATATTCAAGCTATTGTGAGTGCAGCAAGGGATAACTGTGATGTGAAGGGCAATGATCCGCTTTGGAGATAGATGTACTTCATGCAAATGTAATACTTGCTCAGCCTGAGTGTACAAGAGCCATGCAAAGCTGATTTACTATAAGTAGGAGTTATTTTACATGAATCTTTGAGATGTCAGATATTTTTACAATTTTCTTTTCCTCTTGGGTGCTGGGATGTGAGGATGAAAGTGGCCAGAGGTATTTGTTCTTCATGTGCTTTGGAGCTGGGGAACCACTCGGTGGATAAGGAACTGGCTGGATGGCTGTGCTTAAAGGATTGTGGTCAACAGCTCGGTGTCCAAGTGGCGAGCAGTAATGAGTGGTGTTCCTCAGGGGTTGGTACTGGGACCAGTGCTGTTTAACATCTTTGTTGGCGGATATTAGGACTGAGTGCACCCTCAGCGAGTTTGCTAACGACACCAAGCTGTGTGGCGCAGTTGACATGCTGGAGGGGAGGGATGCCATCCAGAGCAACCTGGACGGGCTGGAGAGGTGGGCCCATGCCAACCTCATGAAGTTCAACCAGGCCAAGCGCAAGGTCCTGCACGTGGGTCGGGGCAATCCCAAGCACAAATACAGGCTGGGTGGAGAATGGATGGAGAGCAGCCCTGAGCAGAAGGACTTAGGGTGTTGGTTGATGAAAAGCTCAACGTGAACCAACAATGCATGCTTGCAGCCCAGAAGGCCAACCGTGTCCTGGGCCACATCAAAAGTGCAGCCAGCAGGTCAAGGGAGGTGATTCTGCCCCTCTACTCTGCTCTGGTGAGACCCCACTGGGAGTACTGTGTCCAGCTTTGGAGTCCTCAGCATAAGAAGGACATGGACCTGTTGGAGTGGGTCCAGAGGAGGGCCACAAAGATGCTCCGAGGGCTGGAGCCCCTCTGCTGTGAGGAAAGGCTGAAAGAGTTGGGGGTGTTCAGCGTGAAGAAGAGAAGGCTCCAGGGAGATGTTATAGTGGCATTCCAGCATCTGAAGGGGGCCTACAAGAAAGCTGGAGAGGGACTTTTTACAAGGGCATGTATTGATAGAATAAGGGGGAATGGCTTCAAACTGGATGAGGGTAGAATTAGATCAGGTATCAGGACAAAATTCTTTACTGTGAGGGTCATGAGGCACTGGCCCAGATTGCCCAGGGAAGCTGTGGCTGCCCCATCCCTGGAGGTGTCCAAGGCCAGGGTGGACGGGGCTTGGAGCAACCTGGGCTGGTGGGAGGTGTCCCTGCCCAGGGCAGGGGGGTGGGAATGAGATGATCTTTAAGGTCCCTTCCAACTCAAACTGTTCTATGAACCTGCACAACTATGTTCCTGCTCACATGAAGAGTTATGACATGGAGACTTTGCCCCTTTAGGGGTGTGGGGGGACATGGGTGCTTGGTCTGGATTATATCGGGGAATGAGCATGGGATGTGGGAGCACAATGCTGCGGAGCCAAAGGGGTTGGCTGTGTGGCCAGAAAGCCTCCTTAAACATGTGGAGCCGGGTTCAGTGCTTCAGCACACAGTGCCGTGCCCTGCGGAGGGGTTCTTCAGCCACCTCTGCCTAGGGGTAGCCTGGGCACTCCTGTTGTCATCGAAGTGGTTCGACAGTTGTGCCGACAGTGCCACGACAGACTCTGAAGCGAAGCGCTGCTCAGTATTGCACAGATTTCTGCTCCTCCATGCTGATTCATTAACAGGTTTTCTTCCCAGATGAGTTCAGGTTAGCAAGCCTGTTCCAGTGGTATGGACGACTGAGCACTTCTTTCAGAAAATGGAAAGGATTTGGCAGGACAGAAAAAGACTTTCTATAGATGTCAGCATACTTTGAAATGAGTTCCTTAAATTGCTGAGGACAACTAAGATATGCATGGTTCCGTGTGGTATGCAGGAGTAGTGTAGGATAACGGTAGAGAGATTAGAGAGATCACCACTTCCCCATATTTCACTGGTGGGGAGGACTGGTTTGGGGTTTTTTTGTTAGGCATTTGTCTAGATTAAAAAAAAAAAAAGTTCAGAAAGGTATTAATCCCTCAAATTCATTTGACTTTTCCTTACAATTTGATTCTTCTCTGAAAATAGACTACAGAAAGCTTACATATTCTTACTCAGCAAATTGCTTCCCTTTGAGCATTGAGAGGCAAAGCGACGAAGTCCTGCTGCATTTTTTTATCTAAGTACTAATACAAAATGAAAGACGAACAACTCTGTTCTTCCATAACACTCCAGAGGTTTTACAAACTGAACTTGAATTCAAAAGATTTGGAGATACCTTGAGAATCCCAGTTCTGACACAGAAAAGCTGTATCTGCGTCCTTTGGCCTCTGAGCATTATGGTATGTGTGGGCACTACTCTGATTACATTGGGAAGCTCACCTTCATGTCGGCCAACATCATATAACTTAAACTTCAGCAGTCCCTCAAGAGCTACAGTTAAAAGGGTAATGTTTGGCAGCAAACAGTGGGTAAAAGACTGTAAGCATATTGAAAGGGTTGGAGAAACCGATAAATTGCATTTTCATAAAGCTGTAGCTGTGAGTCAAATCATAAGACCAAAAGATGCTTAACACAAATGGCCTTGGGACGGGGCATGAGAGGAAGAACAGAGAATCTGCTACTAAATAGTGAGCCAAATGTGCCGTTAGTGAAGTTCTGCTGAGGCCAGTTGGATTACTGAAGAGAACAGGACCTTATAACATCAAAAATATGAAGCAAGCTCAGGGGGTGAATACTTAACGTCAAGAATGTTCTGACATTTCTCAGGGTTCAAAACTGGTAAAAAGGCCCTGGTTGGATCACCCCCTGTTTTGGGAAATGGTCAGATCCGTGAGATTTTGCCTGGTGTCTTATAGGACTGGCTTTTGCCTTCATCTAGTCATTCATCAGTATGTAAAACCACATGGGCACCATGCAACAGCACAACTTCTTAACTATTTAAAAGCCTTTTTCTTATTTTTTCCAATCTGAAACTTACAGATCAGATAGAACCTAGAGTCAATTTTCAGCTTATCGCACTTCTGCCTTGGAGAAGTACAGATGACGGTGCAGGCAAAGTGAATCAAAACAGCCACTTCTCCCTGTGAGTGACATTTATGTAGATATTTAAGGACTGGGACTGTATTGTCCAAAATAACCAGGTGGAGTTACAGAGAAATAGCATAATAGCTTGAGAGTGATGTTCCTTCTACCAGAGGTACTATTAGTCCCACAAACACTGACCCATTTTCAGTGGGGTTTGTTATCTCCATATATTATTGATCTCATGGGCTTTAATCCCTCATATTGTAAAACTGACACTGCTCATAAATCATAAAGGGACCCTGACAGATATTTCTATCAAGAAAGTGCCAAGTCAGCCTAATCTGAACTCGGCTCCTTTCCCCTCCTCCTGCAAGGACAGCCGCTTTGGGGCATGCTTCATGATGCAGCATATGTGAAAGTGATCAAGAGCTACCATTCTGCCCCGATGCGTTTAAGAAAAGATGCGTAAGCTTCGCTCTGTGTGGGTAGAAGCCTGTTGGACCTGAGTGATGGATGGTGCACAGTGCTAGGAGAACATCATGTTGGAGATGGTCTGGACTCTGCTGGAAACCCAAGTGTGCCAAAGGCGGCCCAAACATCAGGGAGAGAGGACAGTGTGTGCTGGGGTGTGCAGTTCTGTCTAGCTCTTTTCAATCAGCATAAAAGAAACTAAACAATAACTGATGTTTTAGAACCCTAAAACAATCTTTGAAAAAATCTAAAGGATCCTTTTGGAAGTGAACTGTTAACGCAAAATGCTTTCAATCTTGGGGAAAGGGAAAAGATGGCTTTCTGGGCCGGAGGGTGGATCAGCGCTCGTCTGCCTTCTGTCTGGCAGCACCCTGCTTCCCTGGCAGTGTCCCACGCAAGCGCCCTGCGAGGCTGAAGAAGGAGGCAGCGCTGAGGAGGAAGTCACTGAAAGGCCAGGCACACAGCGGCTGTGCCTGCGGGCGACCCGTAAGAGTCGGCTTAGCCTTGCTTTGTCCCCTGCTTACAAGTGGGGACTTAAGAGGGAGCTGATGTGAAATATCAGTAGCTCATGTCAGCAGCTGCTTGTCAGACTTGATTTAGAAAGTGGAGAAGAATGGTGAATCCACCTGTGTTGTGTGGGGACTGAGGTGGCATGAGCCTTTGTACAAAGGTCAATGGAGCACTTTGACGTTTGCATCTGCTGTTACTTAATGTGCCTTCACCTTCCCCTGGTAAGAGCCCTGACTGAAAACCCCCATGCAAATCTATGTTATGGTGAAGTGTTTTATAATTTCCATTGCATCCAGAGAATTCAAGGGATTTTTGAAGTTAGAGCCTGCACATTTGGTTCATAACAGTCCATTTAAAAGCAAAGTACTGCAAAAGAGTATAAGCTCAGAAGCAATCCTGGGACAGAGGCAGGGAGACGCCTAATGTGATCAATATCTGTCAGCAGAACGCTCTTGTCACGTAGCTGTCAGGAGTAAAACAGCTGAGGACTGAAGTTCAGCGTCATGCAGAAGAAAGCGCTTGTAAAGCTATACAGACTGCTGGGCTTTCCTGGCAGAGCAGAATGAATTGGGACAGAGATTTATTTTTATCACTTGATATTTTATTTAGTGCACATACATATTTTAGCAAAACCCTGATTTGCTCCAACAGCATGTATTCTGTAAATCTTTGTAGCGTGCCCGTGAGTGGCACTCTTGCTAGTCCCTGTGCTTCTTGTATAGCAGAAGAGGATGGCTGCTGCCTTTAGCCTTCAGGGCGAACTGTGTCTTGCCTTTCTGCTTCTCTACTAATTCACTTCTGTTAAGTGCAGAGGTGCACTGCTAACCACGGACCCACACCTAAACTCAGCACAGGGTCCAGACCTGTGGTCTGCCAGGCAGCTTCCCTTTGCTGACCTTTTTCCCCTGCAACTCAGTGAAGCCACCAGGCGACTGCCCACTCCTCTTTTCCGTTAGAATAGCAAAAAGGCAACAACTGTCCTTGTACTGTTCTCTTCTCCCGGTCCCACGTAGGCATTCTCTCTTCTCTTCTCCCAGTGCAGACTTCTGCCTTCCCTCTACCCATCTAATGAAATGTCACTTATTACGCTTACAGGATTTTCTTAAGGAAGATCAAGAATGTGTTTGTTGTGTAAGTTGTTCTATACTCTTTATATCAAAACTGCACCGATGTCAGTACTTAATGTGAAGAGGATCATATTGCTGGGCAGTGGTGAGGGATTTGGAAGTCCGGAGTGCGTGTCGCTATTGAGGGTAAGGTGTCGTTGTCACCTATAAAAGACAGTTACATCCTCACTGTGACTTCCCACAAATTAATTAAGAGCCCTGCAGTACTAGCTGCTCTTTTTGGTGTTAAACATGTGTACTTCAGAGCCTGCAATTGGCTCTAAGTAGCTTCTTATTGTAAGCAGAGTTCAGTTTAGGAAAAAAAAAACCCAACACCCCCCCCCAAATCCTTACTTAACAGTAAACTTTACTCTTACCTTTCTGCATTAGTATGTGAAAGCTTCGTGTAGTTTGAGGAAGAGCTATCACATCTGTCAGTAAGTCTACAAAGCTTATCAAAACAAAATGCCATGAGAAATCTACTGTTCTACCAGTGTCTCTTTGCAGACTTTCTTTTCAGAGTAAGGCTCTGCAATAGCAATGTTTTATTTATCTTTAGTGGGGTGAAAACATGCTCGTAGACTCGAACCTAATGAAATTCAACAAGGGCAAGTGTAGAGTACTGCATCTGGGGAGGAATAACCCCATGCACCAGTACAGGTTGGGAGCTGACCTCCTGGAGAGCAGCTCTGTGGAAAGGGACCTGGGAGTCCTGGGGGCCAACAGGGTGCCCATGAGCCAGCAATGTGCCCTGGTGACCAAGAAGGCCAATGGCACCCTGGGGGGCACCCAGCAGAGTGTGGCCAGCAGAGCGAGGGAGGGCATCCTCCCCCTCTGCTCTGCCCTGGGGAGGCCGCAGCCGGAGCACTGTGTGCAGTTCTGGGCTCCCCGGGTCAGGAGGGACAGGGAACTGCTGGAGAGGGTCCAGCAAAGGGCTACGGAGGTGATGAGGGGATTGGAGCATCTCTCTGATGAGGAAAGGCTGAGGGCTTTGGAGCTTTTTAGTCTGGAGAAGAGAAGGCTGAGGGGGGATCTTATCAACGCTGATAAATACTCAAAGGGAGGGTGCCAGGGGGATGGGAACAGTCTTTTTTCAGCGGTGCCCGGTGACAGGACAAGAGGGAACGGGAACAAACTTGACCATAGGAAGTTCCATCTCAACATGAGGAGGGACTTCTTCCCTGTGCGGGTGGCAGAGCAGTGGCACAGCTGCCCAGAGAGGTGGGGGAGTCTCCCACTCTGGAGCCATCCCAAACCCGCCTGGACGCCGTCCTGTGCCACTGCTGGAGGTGACCCTGCTCTGGCAGGGGTTGGGCTGGGGGAGCTGCAGAGGGCCCTTCCAATCCTGACCGTTCTGGGTTTCTGTGACTTCAGGTGGAGGGAAGCTAGAGTTGAATTGCCATGTGAGCGTTTTCAACCAGTAAATGTAGCTATACCTTTCCCTTTTTTCTTTTTTTTTACCTTTTTTTTTTTTTTTTTATAAATGTAACAGCTCCACTGGTTGTCTGCACGTGGGTTTTGTTGAAGGATGAAGCTGTCTGTTGTGGCATGATCAGCAGCTTCTCCAGAACTTAAAACACTGCAGTGACCCTAAGGTCTTGCTGAAGTTCCATAAAATCTGAACACGAGGGGCATTTCTTGCTGCGGCTTAGAGTGCTCCTTCCCTCTGTGAGCAGACGGAGCAGCTTGGTGCATGCGCTGCCAGCTAAAGACCAGACACTCAGTGGGCTAACTCTGCTCTATTAACTCTCTGGCAGTAAGACTGCATACAGGAAGAAGCTTTTAATATATTTATTTTGCATTTATTTTTCAAAGAGTTCACCCTTGGTACCTCTTACTGGCCTTGACCTGCTGCTTTCCTGGAGCATCTTTCACCCAGCCAGCACAAAGATATGAGCAGCACTGTGGACTCCATCCAAAGAATTAAACAAAGCTGCCAAATGTGCGTTGCCTGCGCTGTCACCCTCGGTGGCCGGTGTTCCATCTGTGACTGGGATATCCCAACCTTTTTTTTTTTTTTTTTCCACTTTTGAGGATTCAGTAGCCCAGTTTCACATTTTTTTGTATTATTCTTTTTCTGCTGGGCTAACTCAATCTAGAAAAGCGTCTCCTTGCGGGTCCTTGTAACCATGCCTTCATAGTGCAGAAAGTTGTGCCGTGGACTTGACTTCCATGTCAAAGATATCCTGGCTGGGGTACTGGAGAAAAAAAATAAATAAATATCTTTGTCTCCTCTGTCTTGATGGTGGTGACACCACTCTACGCATCTCCCTGTAAGCGTGAAGAAGTTCCACTTGCTGTGGAGAGGTTGTGGACTATGGCTATCAGCAACAAAACTGAGGGGTAATCAAAAATACTTTATGAACAGGGAAATTTGTTGAAATACAGCCATGGTGTGTTAATAACTGATGCCATAGTATGTCATGGTGTGTTGATGCAGATTCTATTAAGTGAGAGGTGCTAAGTCAAGGTATCTTGGGAATAACAGGATCACTCTTCTTTTCTCTCCCTTTCCATTACTGCTTGCTCAGGACTGAAAGAAAGAGAGGGGAGGGCAGACAGGGAGACATTCCCAGATAGTTGTGTTAACTATGGATAATAAAAATCCAAAGCGTCTGGCGCACACAAAAGTTACCAGAAGCAGATGGTAAAAAGATAAATGAATGGGAGTTGGCAGCATACCTAGAGTAACCCCAGTCTCATCAAAACAGGGAAAGAGAAAGAAAAATAATCACTGTGTACCACTTTGAAGTGACCACAGGGAATCTCTTCATTTGCTGGAAGGCTTCCCAAACCCAGCCTTTGGGAGCTTTGCATGTAAATTAACACTACTGAGGATGCAATCTGGTCCAGTGCCTTCTGGTATAGGGTGAACTCCTCTCTGGAGGACATATTATCAACACCAATGTATGGATGGTTCTTTCCCCATTGATTTCCTTTATGGGAAAGTGCAGTGAAAGCAATTATTCCCTTCAAATTATTTACATTACCTTATGATTTCAGAGGGAATAGCAAGATTGCAATTAAATTTATCGTTATTAGCATTAAACCCCAAAGCAATCATGTCAAAATAGATCTGAACAAGAAACCCCCCAGGAGTGTGAAAAGTGAGGAGGAAATTTTTCTACATTCTTAATTCTGGCTGTTGGATTTGGTCTCCTCCCATGCTTCTGTGCTGACAAACTGTATGTGTTGCAGAGATAGCAGTATCCCCACAATGACACCCAAGCTGACAGCAATCTCCTCCTGCAAAACTCCTCAATGGACTCAGCAGGGTCTCCTCCAAGATTTATTTTTTTTTAAGGAAGTATGGCAGAAAGCTAAATGTAGTCATTTGTATA
The DNA here is from genome assembly GCA_017639485.1 of Pluvialis apricaria. NCBI lineage: Eukaryota > Metazoa > Chordata > Aves > Charadriiformes > Charadriidae > Pluvialis > Pluvialis apricaria. The sequence continues at coordinate 9,459,944 of CM030024.1, forward strand.
GGACTTGGAGGAGCCTTACTCTGCCACAACCTTCCTATTCGATAGTGTTGAGTCTCTTAAACCCAGTTATTCTGAGTTACTGAGGTCCCTCTCTCCTTCCCCAGTTCAGCAGAGATGTAGTCATTGTGCCTTGGGCCTTCATTGCTAAAACGGGGGCACCAACATCACTGGGTGTTTGTGAGGTTCAGTACATCCAAGAGCAGGAGCTGGACAGCAGCTAAGGTAATAACAGCAAGAAAATGAGGTGTAGTAACAAAATGCAATGGGCTGTGAGAAGTGGTATTTTCTAAAGCGTTAATGACTGAGATATGTGCTCCCATTAGGTGCATTTAGAAAAATCCCATGCTAAAGTCTCAGGGAACCTGTCTGACTTTAAAGAATGAGGCCAGTGAGAGTCTTTTCGTAGATGTGATGATTGGATCAGAGTCTGGGTCTCTGTGGTAACCTGTTGCAGTGAAATGTTACTGGCAGCATTAACTGATCTAATTCTGTAGATCCTCTTTGTGAAATCAAGATGTGTGCCGGCTAGCTAAATGTGTACAGACCCACCCTAAATCTCTTGCAAAGGCTGCTGCTGTGAGTGATGCTAAAATCTTTTAGGTGTGGATGATGTATCCTGTCGTATTCAAGGTTAAACTGACGATTGATTTCAGGTTAGGAACAAACATTGATGTTCCCATTAAGTGGTGCTGTTGGAGCTCATGTCTCCCCTATAGCATGGCGACTTCCTAGGACTGTCAGGGCACTCCTTGCTCAACAACGCCCTCTCAGGGACCAAAGCCACTTGGCGGTGACCTGACCTTTTCTGTGGTCTTTGTGACACGTGACAGTTGTGGCCTTGTTGCCAAATTTTGGGCCGGCCTCAGAGGGGTGTGTGATGTGAGTGCAGTGGATCTCTCTGGACCGAAAGCCCGGTGTGAGGCTGTCTGTCCCCGCAGCAGGGGGCTGCGCTCAGGCAGTCGGGCCATATGTCAGCTGCTAAACTGAGTGGCTCTTAGAGCAGTGACATTTCTATCTGTCCCTCACTCAAGCCAGAGATATGTAAAAAGCCGTATAAATAACTGATGTTACTTCTAACCTAAATAAATAATTTTAATTGTGTCAAAGCAGTATCTTGAGCAAGAAAATGAACAGACAAGAAAACAGAACTGAAAGCATGTGAAAATCTCACTCAGCCCTAAGTATGAGTCGCCTTGTCCTTTTTAAAAGGCACATATGGCCAAGAACAACCCTGCAATAACAAACCGGGACAGGAGTAGGATGTTTTAGGCACAGCAAGTGGCTCTCAGGGTTTCTGCATGTGATGCAGGGGAAATTGTCTGAGGGGGAACATGGACTGATGGGCATTTGGCAATTTTTGTACATCAGAATCCAAGAGCTAAGGAAAGTAAGGTACAGGATGGTCTCAACATAAAGAGAGATTTGAACAATGTCAGCTGGAAATGCCTGGAAGGATCTGGCTGTGTTTCCACTCCTGCAAATGTGGGCTGAGGATCAAGTTGTGTGGAAGAAACTTCAGCTTCTAGGAGAAGGAGGTTGCTCTTGCCTGTCTGAGTGGGTTAGATAGAAGAAAGCTGAAAATAGTCACCTCTTCTGGGAACGATCCTGGATTAAGGCAGACAAATAAAAAAGCACTGCTGTAAAGCTAATAGTTTTAAGCAACTTTTCTATTTCTAACAGGTAGCAGAATTTCTGTAGAAAAGCTGGAATGCTTTGTATTCCTCCATGCACCCAACCCCTCTGCCTGAAACTTGGATGATTTAATTTTTTACATTTCTTGTGTTAAATTGTACCTACCAAGTCCTGTATGACACTTGGGTGTTCTGCAGGTATGTGACTAATGTGCAGTTCAAAGCAAACTGAGCAGCTGTTGCATTAGCTTCCACCTGTGTCTCTTTTATTCTGATAGCTGAAAATGTATTTTATAGTGGAAGGTAACTTCTCCATGCTTTAAGGAACGTCGTGTGATGCCAGGAACAGAGAGGGTTTGAAAGACTGGTTGCAAAGAAAGTTAAGTGAAAATTTTTGCTCTCTTTCCGTTCACAAACGGATCCTTGTTCCTGCAAATGGTTTTATTCTCAGCATTACTGAGAAGTGCATGCAAAGACTCCTGCTGCTACCCTAATGGTTTAGACATCCCCTGTAAGGGATCTGAAGGTAGCCTGGGATCTGTTTTTTTGGCTGAAACTCACAACCTGAAGCTGGGAAGGAGAACAGGTCCTTGGAGTTAAAAATAACAGGGAAGACCTGATTTGCCTCTTACTGAGCAATAAAACATCTTTTCCGGGCTTCTTTGCCCACCTTTCTCTTGCTTTTTACTGCATCCTCTGTACAAGAAGATTATTAGGAATCCATTTCTAAGTCAATAGCAAATTATGAGCCATTGACCACCTGGAACTATTCCTGGTTAGAAAAAGCAGAGAGTCAATTTCTGCCGTAATCTTCCCCACGTCCCTGTTCCCCTTGCAAGGACTGCTTTAGCTAATGAAGCAGAGAGGGCAATGAGCAGTCTGCTGGTATTGGCAGAAACGGAAGAAAAACAGGAGAGCTTGGGTAAGAGCATCACTTGTGGTTTTACCCTAAACCAGTGGTAATGCAGGCTATAGGTGTGCAAGAGTTCCTCCAAGGAGCAAAAGTTACTCTCAGAAGGTCAATAACCCAGTTAGGGACCTTCTGGTGCTTCAAATATAGCAAGCTACATTTATCTCCTTATTTTAATGTTTTCTTTCCTTAGGTCCAAGACCTAAGGTCCAAAGACCCCTGTGTTGTGGTTTAACCTCAGCGAGCACCTAGGATGACACAGGCTCTCGCTCACTCCCCCTTCCCCCCCGAGAAGGGTAGGGAGAAAAGGAGAGGAAAGGGGAAAAAAACCCACCCTTGTGGGTTGAGATAAAGACAATTTAATAGAACAATAACAGAAAAGGAAAATAACAACAATAATAATGATAAAAGAATATACAAGACACAAGTCACTCTCACCACCTGGTGAATTGGTTGCCCAGCCCAACCTGAGTAGCGATTGTGGATTCCCTGCCCCGGCCAACCCCCGTTTATATACCGAGCATGAGGTCTATTGTATGGAATATTCGTTTGGCCATTCTGTTGTTCTGTCTATGCCCCTTCTCAGCATCTATGGAAAGCTGAGAAAGTCCTTGACTCTAGTATAAACATCACTTAGCAACAACTAAACCAATATGCATTATTGACATTCTTTTCATACCAAATCTGAAAATACAGTAACCACTAGAAAGAAAATTAACTCAGCTAAAACCAGGACACTCTGCTATAACTAGAGGGGAGATGCCTGTTCATGCAGAAGACTGAGGGTCTCTACAGGTCTCATAAGCTACAAAAAAGCATAAATACTAGTGTTTCGTATGGCACTGAACTACCTGTTGGACTGAGTTTGAATTCCAGATCTGCTTATATTGCTTTTTATAGATGCTTCTGTTTGCTCTGCCTGATCTGTTAAGATGGTTGGTAATATACAGATTCAAAATAACAGAAGTGTAATTATGAGTTCTCAGCAGAACGGGGTCTTACATGCTGAGAAAATTTGGAGATGCTCTGCCCTTATTATATCTTAGTGTGGTATGTTAAGACAAATTAATCACTGTGCAGTATGCTGTGCCTTTGTGTAACCCTCAAGTAGTACCACACTTCTGTTGCATACTCTGAAAATATCTCGTTTCCTCGAAATGCAGGTCTGAGTTTTGCTGAACTTTTTTTTTGGCTGAAAAACACTTTTCATTTGAAAATAATGCAAAGTGTAGAAATTTACTTAGATTTAACAGGTTTTAAAATGTGTTCTACTGAAATTTTGTTTTGGTTTAGTTTTCTTCTGGAAAATAGAAAGTAAAAAAAGCTGCGTTGTCTCTTAGCAATTTTTTTTTTTGTCCTATTAGCTAAAAGAGAATCTAGCTATCTATAACTTAAGAGCCTTCTCATTCTGGCCTGAGTCTGAAGTGAAGATAGAGCTTGGAGGCTGATGTAGGTGAATGGAAGCTCGTATATATAAGGCAGCTCCAAAAAAACGGTCTATGCCTTCATCCATCTAACTGACCACAGCAGGCATACAGGAAATGCTCCCAGGAGAAAAATAGCACTTACCAGTGCATACAGCAGCATTTATAAAGTGCTTCCCGTCTTCCAATTAGAAGAGAAGTATCCTCTTTGTTCTTTACCCTGAAATGAGGCTGCCAAGGAAACTGGTTAAGAAATGGTGTATTTTGTCAACAGTTACAGCACTTTACTACCCAAAGCAGGCTCCTGGACTACTAGCCCCCTGTTCTGGCAGGGACCGTATAGTACAACTTCTGAAGCAGCATCACCAGTGGCAGCAATTCCAATGTTCCTGTAAGGCTTATTGTACGAGGTGTTCCCCTGCTCCTCGCAGTGCAGGCCGTCAAGGTCAGCTGCTGGGGGGAGGTTTTAGTGCTTAACAGCCTGCTGAGGTCCCTCATCATCAATGAGTGAAATGTATGAAGACAGCAGAAGGAAAATGCAATTTGTAAACACGTTCAGTATTAATTATTTAGTATATGGGGCTGTGCATTGGATCCCTGACAGACCACTGGCAGTCATTCCCTGAATGGCCTGAAGACCGAGGCAATGGGAGGACGTGATGCAGCTAAAAGCATGGTTTGACCATTTGCAGGTTATCTGGATGGGTGAGCCAGACTTCTTCCTTTGGCTGGGCTCTGTTTGCAGTGGTAAATGTATAGGAAGAGATAGGAGGGGAAATATGTTCTTTTCCTTGGTTGTTGGTTGAGGTTTTTTTTTGGTTTGGGTTTTTTGTTATTGTTGTTGTTGGTTGGGTTGGGTTTGGGGTTTTGGGTTTTTTTTTTTTGAGATGTTGACATGAAATGGAAGAGGAGGCTTTGGCCCAAGTTACGATGATAAGATCAATTAGATGGGGGCAAATAATCCTTTCGGAAACGTATGTTCCTTTAGTAGCTCCTGGCTTTCTGTTGGCATATCCATATCTGTGTTGTATAACAATTAGAGCTAAGGCACAATGACCCTGTAGTTGTCTCTACAAGCAGCGCGTTAATTCGTTAAAGAAACTGTATATCAGGTATGTTCTGGTTCAAGTCTTATTTCTTCATGAAGTATCCAGACAAATCCTATGCACTCAATGCAGCAGCGAACAGTACTTTCTAATGGCACCCTCCACCCAGAAAGCTCAAAACTAAAGCATGATAGGTTTTACTCCATTTACCCATGCAAGGATGTTTTATAGGTAACCAGATCTGGGTTACAGGCACATGGTTGTTTGAATTGGCGACTATGTTGGTGCATGTCTCTGAGGAGACAGTCCCAAGTTCTGAGGTCCCTGTGTTATTTGGGTTTGTAGGCACCTCCCAAATTCTTCCCCCTCCCACATTTATTCTGCAAGAGGAACAGAGCGATTCCTTAGAAACCTGCACATGCTTAAGGTTAGGAAGGGTGAAACCTAGGTTAATATTTCCTCTGAAAAAACTTCCTTGCTTTCTGCAGAACCAGGTTTACAAACAGTAAAAACAAACCAGGCTTGTCTAGTTCAAATTCGACAAGTTCCAAATGTCATTTGGAGGCTCTAAGGATTCAGTTTCTGTTTATACACTTCTTTTTACTAGGGAAAGACTGCATTTTACTGGGCCAGAAGCAGCACAGTCACTTTTCACTTCAGCTTAGTCATTCTTCTACTTTGGACGAAGCCTAAACCCCTAGAGGTCAGGGGAGGAATGGACAGGGGTACCTCCTGGAGGTAAAGATAGGATTTGGCAGGGAAGGTATTTTTTCCAAGCCTATATCATCTAGGTGAATTTTGATAGTGTTGATTTTTAGAATGTTCCCTGGGGAAAGCACGGAAGTGTTACTGGCATTTGACATCTTTATTCAGCCCCTGGCTTTGCTACAGACTTTCAGTGAGACCTTTATCACGTCATCTAACTGCTCTGTGCCGCAGACCCCCATCTGTCCTGTGGGGATTTCTACTGCACCTTGTGTTTTCTTAATTCACATGAAGCACCATGTGGCACTGATTGTTTTTCACCATATGTGGGAGGAGTTGTATGCAGGAGAAGAATGGGGCTGCACCATCCACTGGGGCTGATCGAAATGCAGATAACTCACCACCCCTTTTATCTCCAAGCATTTCCTTCACCTAGAAATATTTGCAAACTAACCTGGCCTGAGGTTCAACTGCAGGGTGAAGGCTATATGACATAGATGAAAGACATTTTTATCAGATGCTCTCCTTCTATTTTTGCTTTTCATCTGAAAGCTCTGCTCGCCAGATTAGCTCCCGTGGGCAGAAGATAGCGGACTGGGGAACTTGGTCCTCATGCCACCGTGTCCGTAGGTGATCTGAAGGTGGCAGATGGCCATCCACCAGGAGAGGGAGCTGCCTGCCCTCTGTAGGAGCAGCGACGGGGCTGTGGTTACACGGGCCTGCAGGACCTGGGCAATGCCCTGTCCCATCCCTCCCTGCAGAAGGACAGTTTGTCACCTGCACCTACTTCTTCAGAGGCTGGAGGGAGGCCAAGGGGGAAGGGAAGCAGAGAATATGAACGGATCTTGCACTGGCCTTTTCCAAGGCAGAGATAGGTGTTTCTTCCCACCATTGTCCTTGGAGCCAAACAATGGGGCTCAAATGCAAGTGACTGGTGTTCTGCTTGCCTGCCTAGCTGGGATGGCCACGGACTACTGCAGGGTATTAGCTTTGGGAACCCAGTCCGCGTGGGAAAGGAGTGCCAGTGTGCACCAGGATGTGCATTTAAATTGCTGTGACTGAGCTGGTGTAACAGTCTTCACTGTATGAATATTTTCAAATTGCATTGAGTATCCCCCCCTTCTATTTGTTCTATCACTTTTTACAAGAAATTTTAACTCCTCTAGGAAGCCCTTACTTATGTTCCGGGTTGAGCATAGCCATGCAGGGCACTGTACGGGTACACCCTGAGAAACATTCCCCACAAAGGTACGCTCTGCACCCGCTACTGACCTCCCAAGTTGAGCAAACTGCGCCTCTGGCTCACATACTGGGCATGGGCTCTCACTGCCCGTGGGAGGCTATGAAATGAAAGGTGAGGAAGTATCGGAGGGGATTTTAAGGCGAGTCATGTGTGCTGAGGATTTGGGATTTCTAATGCATCTGGTTGCTCGCACTGTTCTGCAAGAAACAGAGTATTTCCTTGTTCCTGCAAGTTTGTTTGGTTACAATACTCAAAGCCTGCTTCCCCCCCCTCCCCCTGCTTCATGATAATAGGATTGCGACCTGTCCCCTGGGGGTAGAGGAAAATACTTCACATATTTTTCCTCATCACTGTTCCTTTTCTGTGACTCTCGGTTTTACAGCTCCTGGGAGCAACAAGTCTCTTCCTAACTGCCTAGGGAAGCTCTTGTGAACAGTATTGTTGTCCCTACATCATAGAATCATAGAATGGTTTAGGTTGGAAGGGATCTTGAAGATCATCGAGTTCCAACCCCTTGCAGGGACACCTCCCACTAGACCAGGTTGTCCAAGGCCATGTCCAGCCTGGCCTTGAACACCTCCAGGGACGGGGCGATAAGGGTTCTTCACCTGGTGTGCGAGAGCCAATCAACACATCGAGTCGAGATACTCGTTTTTATTTCAGTTCTGCAGAATCGGGTGCTGGGCATTTAACAACAGCCAGCACACTACATGTACCCAACTGCCCTATATTTATAATGATAAAATACAGCTGATTGGTCAATGATGATTCATTCACCACTCCTAACTATACCTGTGCATCTAAGCTCATGTTTAAAACATTTAGGGAGGTTACCTGTTTAGCATGCTCATTATTCACAAAGGGGTGTGTATTTTAGCATTGTAATTACCCAGGGTTAGTGTGGGATACACTGTTGGATCAACTTTGGTCCAGAAGTTGTATTTTTTGCTATTTTAAGTCTTGCAGCAACTGCAAGAGAACACGTAAGACACATTGTTTTGTTTCACATCCTATGCAAGGTTAGGTACATTCCTTGATGCCTCAACCATGTCCCAAACAAAACTTCTTGATAAACTTTTAACTTTGTTCCTGTGACGTCGGCATTTTTTGGGTTGCTGTGTAAGGAAAGGATTCTGGCTGTTGTTGTACCAACGGTAAGCATGCTTGTCCATACTGAGTGAAGTGATTGCTACTCACAGGAGTATTAGGCATGTGTGAATGATTGCACCCACAGCTTCAGTGTTAGTTCTGCTCCTTCTCCATCTGCCCTGAGGAAGATCTAGGAAAGCTGCCAGGAAAATATAGTAGTAAATAATGTTTCTGTTGCACCTGCCATCAGAGACTTGCAAAGTGTTTTGCAAGCTATGCTGAAGTCCTGCTGCCACCGGGGAATGGGAGCACATTCTTGTGCTTTCTGGTAATGTGCGTACTGGGAGGTGTGAGGAGAAGACTTAACCCTGGACAGCATGAACTTGGTGGAGTCTATCTCTATTTCCAGGCTTGCAGTATGAACTCCGTTACAGGAGTAGCATAGAAAATTAGATGGATGCCTCAACATGGCAATTTCAAGAAACTAGAGGTGCTACCAGATTGCTCAGCGAGGTAAAAACCCCGCAATGACAGAAATGTTTGTGCTCCTGGGGTTGTTACACCCCAAAGGCCCACTGGGGTGGGCCTCCTCCTGTGCATGCCATGGCGGTGGCACTTCTCCATCAGGGCTCTGGAGTAGCTGTCACGATTTATTTCCTGAGAGGTTCCTGCTTCATCCAAAACTGAAACTCTTCTGGGGTTAGATGATCTTTAAGGTCCCTTCCAACCTGAACCATTCTATGAGTCTAGGATTCTGCGGTTTCTCTTATCAAACATCTTATATTCAAATACTTTAACTAAAACTCCTGACTACTTGTCTGCTCCTGTATGTAAATCTGCAGCTATAAAATGTTTTGTCCTTGCAACAAGTACCATGTAAGTAGCCTGCTTTGACCTACAGAGCTTTGAAAGAACAGCCTCCCCGCAGAGCAGATGGTGCCATTGTAGTGCCACAAGAAGCGTACTGTGCCCAAAGGGAAAGGATTCAGGCCCTCTCCACTGTGCAGACCCTGCCTCTCCCCTCACACGGAAATAATTCTTTTCAAAAGAAACCAGAAAAATAAAAGTAAGGGTGTTGGTGCGAAAGACCTGAACTAAAGGAGTGTTGCAGCCAAAGGTATAAGGAGTGAGGGCTGGCGGCTGTACCCTGCAGAAGCCCATATGTTCTGTGCTTTATGCAGGCTCATGCCACAAGAGGTGGGCAACAGCCTGCGGAGAGCTGGTTCGGAGGGAATTCCCGCTGCTCCCGGGTACTAGCACGGACAGAGTGACAGTGGCTTGTCTGGCGGCTGTCACTGAACTTGTCAGCGACTGGCTGCTGTATTTGACAGGTCTTGCACTGCAATGAGTTCTCATTACTCCTTGAGGTCTGGGTACTCTTTCTTTTGTTTTTTTTTTTTCACCTTCCTACCTTTAGGGTCCTTTCAATAAACAGCTCACAGCTGGTGGGAGATGTATGTGTTTGAGGCCTGACACATGATGGGTAGATACCTTCCCACTGCAGAACCCCCAGCCTGGAGCTCTTTGCCACTATTAACGACCAGAAGGACAAGTCAGGTTGCTGGCAGGCCCTTTCTGAAGGGATCACTTCTTTCCACATCTACAAACCTAGATGATGATTCTGGAAGACGTTGTCCCCTAGCCTTGGATTTCCTCTGTAAGGAAGTAAAAAGCCAGTGGGATGGCTCCACAGCCATTATCACTTAGCTGGGGCACACCTACCGTGCTGGCTGGTGGTGACAGCTTTCCTGGTCATTTGCTTTCCAGGTGCTCAGACTAATCAGAGCTGAGCAGAGAGAGTAACTCACTCATGCAGTTCAACAAGGCCAAGTGAAAGGTCCTACATCTGGGTCGGGGCGATCCCAAGCACAAATACAGGCTCGGCGGGGAATGGCTGGAGAGCAGCCCTGAGGAGAAGGACCTGGGGGTGCTGATTGACGAGAAACTCAACGTGAGCCGGCAATGTGCGATCGCAGCCCAGAAGGCCAACCGTATCCTGGGCTGCATCAAAAGAAGTGTGGCCAGCAGGGCGAGGGAGGGGATTCTGCCCCTCTGCTCCGCTCTCGTGAGACCCCACCTGGAGTACAGCATCCAGCTCTGGAGTCCCCAACATAAGAAGGACATGGACCTGTTAGAGCGTGTCCAGAGGAGAGCCACGAGGATGATCCGAGGGCTGGAGCACCTCTCCTATGAGGAGAGGCTGAGAGAGTTGGGGCTGTTCAGCGTGGAGAAGAGAAGGCTCCGGGGAGATCTTATTGCGGCCTTCCAGTACCTAAAGGGGCTACAGGAGAGCTGGGGAAGGACTTTTTACAAGGGCATGGAGTGATAGGACAAGGGGGAATGGATTTAAGCTGGAAGAGGGCAGGCTTAGATTAAACATTAGGAAGAAGTTTTTCACTTTAAGGGTAGTAAGGCACTGGTGCAGGTTGCCCAGAGAGGTTGTTGAGGCCCCGTCCCTGGAGGTGTTCAAGGCCAGGCTGGACGTGGCCTTGGGCAACCTGGTCTAGTGGGAGGTGTCCCTGCCTGTGGCAGGGGGGGTTGGGACTGGATGATCTTCAAGGCCCTTTCCAACCTAAACCATTCTATGATTCTCTCCTAGAATCTTATTTGGACTGTCTGAATGTTTGAGGATGTGTGCATTGCTTCAGGGATGATTAGAGACATTGAGTTCCCCTTGGAAATGCTCGTGGATAAGCTGGAGACTGTCCATATGAGAGAGTTGTACAGGTATAACCTACAGATATTTGTAGGGGACACTTCTAACTTTTTTTTTTTTAAAGCTGACTGTGAACAAGTGAGCATTCTGTGGGTTTATCTGTGCAAAGGCTTGCACCCATTTGGCTAGCCTAATTTCTTTACCATGTTTCCACCAAAATGGTACTACTTTCTTATCTCTTCAGGGTGATTTTAGTTTTACTTGGTGGCTATTAAATTGAGGAAGAAAGAAAGTGGTTTGTCCAGGGCCAGCAATGGAGTCTGTCAGAATTGCATTTATTTATCTGGTATAATTTTTCTTGATGCTGTGCCAAAACCACACCTCTCCGGTGAGCTGGTTAGATGGAGCAGGGCATTCTTATGGCCTGGAGTCAGCTCGGGTTCTGCCTCTTATAAAACTAGTTTTTCTCACCCTCTCAGTGATAACTGACAAAACCAAGTCAGCTCCAACCTGTAATCCAAACAAGCTGTAAATCAGCTCTACCATGTTTGTATGGGAGGAGGATGTTTCTAAGTGCTAGGAAGGAAAGCTGCCTTTCAAGAAGTCAGTTACTTAATTATATTGTTTTTATGGCACACTTCTCCATGGGCTGGATGCGGAGGAGGGCAAGGCTATTCCCATGGTGCTCAGATGTGAGAAAGCTCATTGTATTTCACCACCCATTCCTCAGGGAGTTCAGTCCACCAAAAATAGAGGAAAACCCAAATGCTAAGAATACTTATATGGAAAAGAAAACCCACAGCACATTCATGTGGTATCAAGGGCCAGCTACTTTGTGGTGATAAAAGTTCTGTGGCTGGTGTATTGTGAAGGACTTTGCAGTTCAACAAGTTGTGGTTTCTTCAGAGAGAAAGATCTGGCAGCTTTTTTCAACAGTAATATTTCCAAGGCCTTGGTTTTGCTTCTATAAGCAAAAGCTGAAGATTCAAGGGTATCACTGAGCCTATTTTTCATAATGGTAGAAAATATTTTGCAGATGGGATCAACAGTGATAATAAAATAAGCTTTCACAGCTATTATCTTCTGGCTGTGGCGCAGTGTAACGCTTGTGCAAACAGAGCTAATGCCAGGCTTCATGCTAGTTGTTTTTTTCTAGTATAAAAGGTTGACTTTATGGTGTGATTTCAAACTTCTCAGTCTTCCTTGCAACCTGGAAGTTGTGTAAATCACTTCTCTGAAATCCATCTGCAATATCCAGAACATTCAGAGTACAACAACTGCTCCCCTGTCTGTCTCATGCTAATGACAAGGCAGGCTGTAAGGAACCAGAAAGGGACAGCATCTGCCAGGTTGGTGCTAGAAAGCTTCTCTCTTTTATAAGAATCATATCTGCATGAAATCTTTGTAGTGTTATTAAAGAGAGACATATTACTGGGAACTAGCATATGAAGACAAACCTCCCAGATAATAGACTGGAGAGCAAATGCTATTAAATGTAAGGTCAGATAGTCCTGGATATAATAACTACTAGATTTTTCTCACCAAAATGTGCCTGAATCAACAGCAGACGATATGACTTCAAATGTGATTCTTGCAAGTGTTAAGGGTATGATAAAGAAGTTGCTGAAAAACATTATCCTAGCTTGGGTGATCATAAATTGATTCTATTTAAATTAAATGAAAGGATAAACAAAAGTAGGTTTGCGATTCAGATTTTCTGTTTCAAAGGGAAAACTGATTAGGGAAACCAACATACTTGAATATGGAAAAGGTCTGGAATTTCTTTGTCAGCTGTTGTACAAATATTACCAGGATTTCTCCTGAGTACAGAACTCTCTGCTCCAGCATACTGAAAGAACTGGAACATAGCAGCAGAAAGTGCGTGAACAAATCTGTCCTTTGAGAATAGGACCATATACGTGGAGAAGAGAGGACATACCAGGCAGCACTGAAATAAGATGAGGGTAGCGAGATGTTCCTAACAATAAGTGTGATCTTATTCAATATTTGTATTGGTTTACATTCATGGAGAATTTTAAAATGTAATGGAACTGAAATGGATAAAATTCAGCAATGCAAACTGCATGATTAGGAACCTACAGTTCAACAAGGATTTCTGCTATGCACAACATCTAGGTGCAATCAGATGAGGGAGAATAATAAATGTAAGGGCCAGTCAAAGCATGGATCTGACCTGCCAGGTGGGAGAAACTCAATTGCAGTTCTAGTAATCGGGAAAGGATACGGGGGTGTGAATGCATTGTACAAAGCAGGAATAGAAGTTACCTAGAGTTTTGCTCTGAAACAGCTGCAGAAAAAAGTTATCTATTTCTCAGTCGTCCTAGGAACCCATTTTATGAGAGAAGGAAAGAGCCTGCCCTGTGAGGGGCAAGATTCCATCTATAAATACATTGCACGAATGAACAACAGGAAGAGAAACATATTTAAACCAAAGGATAGCATTAGTCAAAGAGCAAAAGGGTATGAATGGGCCAGGAATGAACTTAGTCTGGAAACAAGATGAAAATTTATAATCCTCAGAATGGGGAGGCTTTAAAAGAGCCTCTAAACTGGAGCTGTGTGGTGAAGAAACTTACTTTAGAAAATGGATGTCTGGAAAGCCTCTCCAGCCCCATGTTTTATGGAGAGGATAATGCAGGCACAACTGAACTAGTTGGCATTAAAAGCACCAGGTGGCATCAGGAGATAATTTTTTCCTATGTGGCTGGAAACGGAACTATTTTTCTAGGGGCAGCATTAAGGTGGAGTCTGGTTATCTCCATCCGTGTTTACTGAATGCCAGTCACCTCTGGTTTTTGGGATAACTGGCTGGCTTTCTGGCCAATACACATTTTGCTACAATGATTTCAGAACTGTCTGTGAATCAATGTTGAATGTATGTATTCTGAAAGAACATGTGCCAGCCTCTCCCTTTGCATTCTCTTCCCCTCAGAGCAGAAAACACGTTTCCTGATTCTACAACCAGGCTCTAATTCAATCAAAGGAACTGCTGATGGCAGTTTGTACAACTTAAGAATGGCAGGAAAACGTGAGTTACAATTGCATTCAACCATATCCTCTACTGCAAGACACGGACCTCACTTGCAAAGGTTTTATTTTTAATGTTCTTTACAGTGATGCTGGTGAATGTGTGGAATGCATAAAATAAGGCATAGGATACATCTGTGTGAATATTGCTGTTTGAGTCATTTAGGAAATGATGCAGGCTGGAGAACTTACAATGTTCTTCCTGCTGGAGTGGTTTTTTCTATTATGCAGCCCAGCCCTCTTTACAGTGAAGAAGTCTGCCAATGGATGCCCAGCACTGTCTTAAAAAAAAAGTAGTGCGAGGAGGCTCTGACTGCAACCAAAGTGTTTTCTAGTAAACTGGGATGCAGCAAGAATTGAGCTGTTGGAGGCCTTACTACCTTAGCTGTGACTGTGATCTGGTGCTTTGAAGGAGAGTAGGAGCTTATGTTGTAGGTGTCCAGGCAGATAGCCCTGAACAGCAGGAGAGCGACCGAGTTTCCAGTGCTGCACTTGTAGGCATAGTATTACTTTGTTCCTTTTGCCTTAGCTTGTATGGTTATTCAATTGGATGTAAGAGCCTCACGTTAGTCTTGCTGCAGGTTGCGTTTCAGGATGAAGCTGGAGAAGATGAGCTCCAGCAGCTCAAATGAGCAGTAGTTATGCTAATGTATCTATCTAAGAAGAATTAGCTGCTTGAAAAGAGCTAGTTGGAAACAGTAGTCCCAAGAAGTTTGTTGCATTCTTGAGAATTAAGCACTTAAGCAATGCCCTCTAGCTTTATTCCAACTTTGTAATTCTCTGTTATTTAGCGAAGCTTATAAAACCTGCCCTCTTGCCATGTATCAGTTGTGGTTCATTATGTCCTGCAGCAACGAGCACAGAAATATACAAGTGATAAGAACAGCTGTCATTTAGGCTCCTCAGCAACACCTATTGCCACTGTATTTAAAGCTTTGTCCTCCTCCCCCCCAGCCTTTGCACTTACTCAGAAAGCAAAAAGCTTTTGAACAAACAGAAAAGCTGGCCCTAAGTTTTATTCTTGTTTTTATATATACCTATGTGTATGTATGTGTATATATATACACATGTATATGTGTATATACATTTATGTTGAGTTTTACTATATTTAAAAACAGATGATCAGAGCAGATGGGACCTTTTCTGGCTATTTAATCCGATAGCCTGTATATTCTGTATGTTATTGTTATAGACTTCTGTAAATTGTTTCCTGTTTAAACTACACAGGTCAAAAAAAACCAAAACCCAAACAACTAATTTTGACTTGAATAATTTTGGTAAAGTAGAACTGGTACAATTGCTGATGAATTGGTCCAGCTAATTATCCTGATTATTAATAAACACGCATCTTGTTTGTTATTTGTATCTGTGTGGCTTCACACTCGAGCTGGTAAGGGCTTTTTTACAGTTTTGTCACACAGATGACTCTAACGATTGAACTAGTTGTCCTATGTATATGCCCAAAAACCTGTGCAAATCAGCTCTTGGCCCGTAAAAGTTTTGTTATAAAATATTTTTCCCAGCCCCTTCATCTTTCTTGCAGCTGTTTCCTGAGTGCTCTTCTATTTATCAACAGCCTTCTTGAGTGGTAGTCAACAAAGCTGTATTTGCTGTGTCAGAAGTGGATGTGACACCACAACTGAAGGTGATAGCACTTGGTTCCTACTCCAGGTTCCTGCAGCGTTTGCAGCCCTTTTGCCTCCAGCACTGCACTGGGAACTCAGGCTAAATTGACTTTTCACTGTCAACCTAGTTGCCTTTCCAAAGTGACTGCTTTCTAGAGTAAAATTCTTTGTCTTGTAAGACCTACAGTCTGTGTTTCTAGACATTGAAACGTATTATTCCAACTTGCCAAGCAATCCAGCAGTAAGCTCTGCTGTCCTTACTTACTAAATGCTATAGCACTGGAGCATAGTTATTGATTGCTTTCTTCCTTGTCACTAACAAAACTATGTACTAAACCAGACCTAAAGCTCCTCAGAGATTCCTTCAGAAATATGCTTAGTAATATATCTCCACTTATAATTGTATTTTTTGACTTGTTATACAGCCAGGTTTAATTCACGTAATGTGTCATGTTGTCTGACCTGTTGTGGATCCCTAATCAGCACACCATGTGATATCAAGTTAAGTGTTGTGCAAAAGTCCATTACAGTGATATTGCTACCTTTCAGCAGGCAAGCAAACTTTTGATCCCATTAAAATAAAAATCAATTTAATTTAGCAAGTTCTACCTTTTAATAAGCTCTTGTTTGTTGGTACTACTTACATGATCCCCTCTGTTTCTCTATTCATGGAGTCCCATGTAAGTCCTTAGATTATTTTACTCAGGACTGATGCCAGGCTGGCAGGCCTATATTTATGTTTATAAAATACTGGCACAACATGAGCATCCTTCCAGGCTCCTGGAAGTTCTCTCTGTTAACAGTTATCAGCATGTCTCATGTCAGCAGACCAGAGAGCCCTCATCCCGCTTTTTTAACAATCTCTGAAGTTCTGACTTAAAAGTGTCTAAACCTTAGTCTGCAGCATAGTCTGCTGTTGACAGCTCTACTCCTTTATCTCATGATGAGGTGGTACACAGTCAACACTACTCATGTTAAAATAGACTTGAAAATGAAAATATTGTTTACAGAATATCGTGTTCTTTTGCTTCATTATAAATGTGTTCAATTTCTAAATTCCAATTTATGAAAATTTGTCCTTTTTATGGTAATAGTATGTATTTTATAGCCCCTTTCTCAGTAAATGAGTGACTTCCTAGATCGTTATCATTTTCTAACTTTTCTCTTGAGTAATTGGACTCATGATTATTTCAGCTTTGTGAAACAGGCCCTGTTAAAACACCAATCACTATACACTGGTCAGGTAATTACCCACTGGCTATGTTCTGTTTGCATACAAGAAAGATGATCCAGGTGTAAGCACACCTATGTGAATCACAACTAATATTTAATTAAGTGATCAGTTCCCTTTCATGATGAAAATGAAGCCTAATTTAAAACTTCTCTGATTAGCACACAAGATTGCTTGAACTAGGAAATAGCAGTTGATAATAATTTAGAGTTGCAGTTAACTTTTTAACTGGCAGCACATGCTCCTCTACTCTGCATCTCGCTCACTGAATTTTTCTCTCCCTTAGCTCTCCATCCCATAAAAGATACGCTTAAGTTCAAAACTACCCAACTCCTACTCCGTGCTACTCTATACCTAGGCAGTGGATTGAGAACCTCCTTCTTCCTCTTTCCTTTTAAGACGTGAATGATCTAGGAATAATTTGGATGTTCTTCTTCAAATTGCTCTTAAATTCCCTGATCTTGACTACACTCAAACTGTGATCCCTTCAGAAAATCTCACTGGTACCTGTAACCACCATTATCTTGGGTAGAAACCTAGTGCTCTTTGGAGTAGTGCTTTGGCTTTGAAGAATGGCTTTGGTTTTGTTTTGTTTTGTTTTGTTTTGTTTTTCTTTTAATGCTCATTCTATATCACAGCAAACTATATACCAAGAGCTCTTTGTCCAATGTTCTTGGTCTCTTCACAAGCTGGGCAGAGCAATTCACTAGTGAATCAAACCCCTGCATGTTCTGTTTTGTTTCATCAAGTGGACCAGTCAGCAGGGTGGACTTTGGAGCCTGAACCTGTTGAAACACTAAGAATAATAGCTGGTTCCTTCCATCCTATATACCTAGTTGTTGAATCCTGTCCCATATAATTGTAGGCAATCCAAGGATGTAACTGCTGTTAGTCCAGAAGAGTGCATCCCCAATATCCTATTATAAACCAAAGTCTTCACTGTAAATGCTGAAAAGACATGAAAATGACTAAGTGCGAAATAAAATAAGCCCCTCTCCCAAAAACACAGATTGGCCCTTCAGGTGCTGAGGCTATAGCTGTTTTTTTAATGGCAAATGCTTCAGACCACATGGAATGCTGTAAATTCAAGTGACCCTGATGATATATTAACATAAATCACATGAGGTTATGAGACTGGGATTGTAATTTTGGGGACAATGTCTGGGACAGTGGATGCTCAGCCCTAACTACAGCTGCTAGTATTAAGCTGGAATTTTCAAAGTTGCTCGAGGAAATTTGGTCTTGAAATGAGTTAAGTCAACTTGACTGAGAAAACCATACATTTAGAGCTGTACAGTTCCAGCCTGTGCCACTTCGTGTGACCTCATCTTTCATCTGTCCTCGTGTGGGCAAAACCAAACAGTGGAACCGTTTCTGTTAATGTTGTTTTTGTAAGGATCCCCTTCTCATGGCTTGGGCCCTTTTGTAAGATGCCAGGAAGCTGTTTATAAATTGGTAACTGCTGGGTCTGTCCTTATTGTTTTGGGATTCCTCTGCTCCCACATGGACCTGGCAGTCCCTTCCTAAAATGCTGGGGTAGTGCAAGAATGCTATTTCTGTAACTATCCATTCCACACTGGAGTCTTAAATGCTAGTTAATCAGACCTCAAGTATTTAGTTGTTCTGAGAAGTGGGATGCTAACGGCAAATATGCATGTTATCATCTGCAGAATCTGACTCCTCTAGTGGGAGGAGGCAGTAGTTCAAGCTCAACGTTCTTCATTCAAACATGGGACAAAACTTGCCAAAAATGTGGCATACTAGTAATTGTAGTCCGCGCTGAGACCTGAGGTGGGACCACAAACTCCGTTTATTTAGAGCATTGAGACTTCTCTGGGTATAATGAAGGTCAGTGCTTTTGGAGAGGGATCACTACATTCAACAGTCCTGAACATCAAAGGCCGCTCACTAAGAAATCGCAGAGGACAGCGGTGGTGTTTGCCTGCTGTACCAACTGCCTCTGCATACTGTGATTCTGAGCGGTCTGCTAGGCCTGTAGATTTTTGGTTTGGTCTGGAGCCTGCATGTGTTTTTTCCTGTTGGGTGTGGGGAGGGTAGGGTGTTTTGGGGTTGTTTGGAGGGATTTTTTTGTTGCGTTCTTTAGTTTTTGTTGGCATGAGATATTATACGCCAGGCAGGCTGGAACACTACACAAATGTTGTAACTGAAAAATTCACAAACAAATATTCAGGCACTTGTGTAGGATTGTAGAGGAGGGTGAGACCAGCTGCTCGTATTGTTGCAAAAGCTAAATGTTTTCATGAAAATACAGCTTCTTCTGCATCTAATTTATCATTTCAAGCACTACAGTGTGAGGGTCAGAAAGGAACTGGGCCTTGGGATGCCAGCTTCTGTTTGTGGATTTTTCCTTTGATTCACTGCCTCTGCCTCCATCATCTTTGTGTTGAATTCAAGGAATTAAATCAGCACTATGTTTTCAACATTGAGATTAAGCCTAATTTGCCTTCTGAGAGATTTTAAAACTTCTGTGCACCTTGGGGCACTGTTCATATCTTCTCTGCTTAATGAAATTGTTCTGGAGGTGACACGGTCTGGCCACGTTGCTCTGTGCATACAGCACCCTGCACAAACAGGTTGCAGTACACCAGTTCCCAAAGCTCTCCTCAGTGAGATGTGTCGTATAGGAGTGTGGAGGGAAAAGGATGATAACCAGGGGCGTATTCACAACACTGAGCATTGAACACACATCTTAAATCGCTAAATTAAGGGGCTGGTCTCTCTAGATAGTTTAAGGAGACTGTTTGAGAGAGTGACTGCTGGAAAACATGGAGGTATATGCTAATGCATATCCCCCTTCGCTGGTTTAGAAGACCTGCTTGGCGCTCTGCAGGTCTCCCTGGTACAGCATCTCACATAAGAAACCTCTGAGCTGGATAAGCTTGTAAGTGCTGCAGTGTAATATCAATAGTTAGTAACAGGTTAATTCAGCTAAGAAGTTTCTGAAGAAAAAAGAAGCCAGGAGATGCAGTGGGCATAATGGGGAATGTAGGTGTGTAACTGCAGGGTTGTTATTCTTGTTCTTGCAGAGCTGCAATCTGTTTGAAGTCCAAGAATGGGTAGGGCTAGAGAGAGTTCTGCCATTGCTCTGCGATTTGCACCTGAGGTTACAACATTTCATAAAATTTGGCCAGGTTAAGGCTTATATCTGGATAACCTAAATCTGAGGTTTGTGACCCTTTAGTTTTGTGTTCTGTGTAGCTTTGTTTTTCTTCAGTGAGAGTCTGTGTGTGTGTGTGTGTGTGTCCCTGTGTTTAAGTCCTGATTTTGAACCGGCTTAAGCAAACATGGGAAAAGGACAAAAGTCATTTTGAGTCATAATTAATTACAGTCTACAATGTCTACCTATTATCGTAGGTGGTTACTGCTCCTGGTGATAGTGGTGGCTAAACTGGTGTATGCTTTAGAAAAGCATAACTTCAGGGAGACTGCAGTCCTTTGGCAGTGATGTATTAGAGATTATTGTTACTTTGAAGCAAAAAAAGTAATTTTTCCAAGATTTTTATTAGCTAAAGAGGGAATCTGGATTCTAAGTAAGCTGGGCTAGAAATGGAAAGGCATTTTCTTTTAATTTTCATTATTTCCAAAACAGCAATGTGATGTTCTCTTGACGGCCTAGTGTCTCAGGCCGCAGTAACTGCTTAGATTAGGTAAGGTCCAACCTGGTTGGCAACAGGGCTCAGGTCTGGGTTTTGCCTTCCACGGGTGGTTTAACCCCCCACTCCTCTCTGCAAACAGCCCCCTCCTCCTTTCCTCTCCCAGCAGCAGCTGGCAAGGGGGAAAGGAGGTGAGAGAGAAGGCAGTCGCTGGCACCCAGCACCGGAGGATTAGCCATCGCCCCTTGGGGGAGAAGGTGGCGGGCTGGTCATAAACTTCCTGTAGGCCAGGTCTAGCACATGGACCAGCTACTGGACTACGACACCGTAGTTAATATTGCTGCACCGGCAAATGTGGTTTTGTTTCCTCAAAGATAAATTAGAGCTGTTGTCAAACAGAAGTGCTTTTGCTCATACTCGCCATCTCTAGAACTCTGGAGATGGGGAAAATCAATAAGTGCAGACTAGGATAAAATAAAATAAACATTTTCAAGCTTTTAAGATACTAACAAAATAACGGAAGGAAGAAAATAATCTCTGAAGGGATAAGCTCTGTTGACTGCATTGGGAGAGAGTAGGGCTACTAGCAAGTGAATTTGTTCTTTTCCTCGTTGAACGCTTTGCCAAGTACCTTTCAGCAGAGCATGGTGTTAAGGACTTGTGCGTGGTTTCATCCAGACCACATACCTGCGTTTGAGGCCACCGGGACGAGACAGCGATGGGGTATGGGCTGAGGTGCTTTTAGAGACATGCCCAAGGCTATGCTACTTCTCTGAGGAAAGGCTGCTGATTCTCTTATCCCTAGCTAACATCTGTTAGCTGGAATCTACAGAAACTGGCCTGAGCTCATTCTGGAGCAGAGATGACATGCATAGTCAGGAAGCAGCAGAAGGATGACCTAGCTAAGATCAGACTTGCTTTTAATTGTATCTGCACACTCCTTGGTAGTGTTCCTAGTGTGAGGCAGCTTCCTAGCCTTCAGACAGAAGGCAGTATCAGCAGTTTGTAGAAAGATGCTGTCCATCTTTATCACCAGGGCTATGAGAACACTGTTGTTTTGCAATCACCATTTCAAGGTTAGGTTGGTGTACTGTACTGTGCTTTCCTAGAGGCGAAGCTCAGATCAATCTAGTGATTGAAGTGGGTGAAGAAAATATTGTGTGCTTGATAAATTGAGTAAGAACTCATATCTTCAGTGCTGGGACTTTAACCCATCTAGCCTGACCTCCATCATACGACAGCCAGTTGTCTCTGGGAGGAGTAAAATAGCTCATGTTTGAGTTCAATAATGCACTTTCTAGAAAGGGAATCAACCTGGATCCAAGGACATAAAGGGACAGAGAATACACCCCTTCTTTAGCATTTTGTTCCGGAGGATAATCACTCTGTAACAAATGTGAACCAGATGATTCATTAGGATTTTTCTAACTCCAGCTCTCAGCCATTGTTCTGGTTCTTGCTATGCCTTTTCCCACTTGATTAGAGCTCTTAGACCTGGCGTTTTTCTCCCCATGATAGAACTTGCACACTGTAATCAAATTGCCTCTCAACCTGTAACAGCAAAACCCAGCAATGTGTCTAAGCTAGAATCTACTCTGTTCGTCTTAAGAGGTAGTAACCAGTGATTTTCGCAGTTCAGCCATATGAATCATCCTGCCAGTAAAGCCAATTCCATCACGTTTTTTCCAGTTCCCTCTGCTTTTCCTTTGCATAAATCTCATGACATGGATGCACTGGCATCTGCCCAGCTTGTCTGAGTTTCCATACACAGTCAAGGGTGTTAGAGTTGGCTGTAAGACCCTGTGTGTCCATGTAAATAACCGCCTACCCAATGCCTCTGTGTGCTGTATCTGTAGATGTCTCTGAGCAGGAACTCCTCTCTGTGTCAGAAATCAAAAGATGCTCTTGTAAGCCCCTTCAGCTTGGTCCTGCATTGCTTTGTGTTCAGTGGGCATCAGAAACCTGCCTGAACTATGGAGCATATATGTTGGCCTTTAATAATAAGTTGGTATTTGGGCTGGTTTATCTGTTTTTTTGGACCTGCTGGATCGAGGGGATTTGGAGAAGCCACTCCCCAGCCTTTTTAGGCAGTTATTTTAATGTGCAGGAAGCCACTTTGGCTTCAGTGTCAACTGTGTTTGTGTGCTTGGCCCTAGTTACAAATGAAAAGAAACAAATGAAATTGAAGTTCTGTTTCTTAAGAAAACTGTGCTTGCTTAGTTGCTTTCAGGTGAACTATTTGATGCATAAGACTAAGGTCTTTAATTTTGTCTTACCTTTTAATCTCATTAACATCTTCTGCACACTGTTTTCTGTGTGCAAAGCCCAGGAGTAGCCCAAGTAGTGAAAAAAGAGTGGAATAGACTTTGGAGCAGACTGAAGACATTTGAGGGCTCCTGGATTCTTTGGCTGGCCTCTGTGGAACTCCTTGAGCCTGTAGTTCAGCTGTGTTTAGTGCCTGATATGTCTAACTTAATGCACAGGTTTTGCCTCCACGGCTGGCCAAGTTGTGTGGTCTTTCTGAAGCTGTTTCACTCTTTTCTTTTTTTTTTTCCCTTTTTCTTTTTTTTTCAGTTTTACCCTGTTTTTCTCTTTTCAGGCTATAGAATATTCTGGGTGAGCACTGTCACTTGACCACATTAGCGTACACCAGTAATTCTGGAAATTCTGAAATGAGCGGGAATGTGAAGAAGCAGTTTACCACGTCGGTCACATCTGAACTGCAGATGCTGCTATGGAGTAAAAAAATTATTCCCTAGATTTGGACAAGTCAGCCCCAGAAGGTTATCCTATGTTAATCAGCTATGTTGTTTCTGTTACCGAAACTAGCTCCGGAACATCTGTGCAAACCTATTCTCCACATAAAAATGTCACTTTACCACTATTTGGGAGTGTCGTGTGTCATCAGAAATGGTACTTGACGCTTTCCTCAGTGGTGCGGTGCTCCAACAGCGCTGAATGGTGCTCTGACTCACCAGAAAGTGCCCTTTTCACCGGTGGCGGTGTGCTGGGGGGTTCCTTTTGCAGTATCTCACCCGGTTACCGGCATAGTCCGTGCCTGGCGTCACGGGTGCGGGCTGTGTGGGGAGGGTGTGACCAGGTGTGTTGAGTGCGAACACACACACACACGGCATTGTGCCGTGAGTAACCCCCGGTTCCCCCAGAGGCAGGTGACTGACAGGGGTTTTGTTTAAATGCATATCCTGGAGACACAGGCTTTCATCGTGATACAGTTTCGTAGGCGCAACCAACAAGCTGAGAGAAATCTGAAATCATACCTGCTGTTCTTGGACAAGTGCGTGTTACCTCTCTAGCAGTCATTTTATTTCTGGTGTTTTTAGTTAGCTTTTGTAGTTTTACTTACAGGTACGACAGGCTGGAGCCGCTCTGGTTACGCACACTTTTATCTCTTTGAAGACTTCTCCTTTTGAAATGAAATTTCTCTTCGCCATTCTTAGCTTAAAAGGTGGAACTTTAGAGAGAGCGGGACGAAGCTGTTTTCAGCGGGGGGAATTTTGGAGCGATCTCGCCTCCTTTGAAGATGCAGGTCGCTCCTGAGGGAAGCCGCTCCGCGGCTGCCGGCGCGCCGCCTCACCACACGGGCCCTCCCCGGGCAGCGGCCGGCTGCGGGCAGCTCTGGGGCTTGAAAGCAGGCAAGGACACTTTTTTTTTTTTTTTTTTTTTTTTTTTGACGGATTTGTTCTTGAAGCCAGGTCTGAGGGTGGGCCTGCGGAGTTTGGTGTTGGGTACCGAGCCAGCATGGGGACGGCCTCGCGTCTTGTGTTTTTCTTGGGTAAAATTTTTTTTTTTTTTTTTGCCAGCTAACTTGCACCGTTCTGCCCATCCACGCGTTCCACAGCGCTGCGGAACAATAAACCCCAGGAAAAGTGAAGGGGATCCCTTAGTCCCGCCGCGCTGCCCAGGCCGAGCCGGGTCAGCGCCGGCCCTGAGGCGCGGGCTGAGGAGACGGGCGGGGCGGGGCGGGGCTGAGGAGACCCCGGGCGGGACGAGAGGGGGCGCGCGCGGCTGCGCGCGGCCGGCGGGGCGGGGCGGGGCGGGGCGCGCTGGGGGGGGGGGGGGCGGAGCCTGCACGGGGCCCCGCCCCGCTCCCGCCCGGGCGGCTGTCAGCGGCGGCGGCGGCGGCGGCCGGTCCCGCAGGCGGCGGCGGGATGATGCGGCGCTGAGCGCGTACCGGCGGTCACTCCGCGCCGGCTCCTGCGCGCCGCGGTTGCCCATGATGTGCCTGGAAAGCGACGGCTCCTCCGGCAGCAGCCCGGGCTGCGGCGGGCGGCTCCGAGCCGGCGACGAGGAGGAGGAGGAGGACGGCGGCGGCGGCGAACGGGGCTGCTGCGGCCGGGGCGCCGAGGGAGAGGTGCAGACCCTGTCCGGCAGGATGAACCCGCCGGCCGCCGGCAAGCACCCCGACCGCCCCGCCGCACGCCACAAGGCGCCCAGCCTCGGCCGGGCCCGTGTGGCGGCCGCCGGCATCCTCAGCGTGGGCAACGTGCTCAACTACCTGGACCGGTACACGGTGGCAGGTGAGGGCACCCCCGCCCGCCCCGCTCCACGCTGCGGCGGGAGGCGGCCCCGGCCGCCGCGGGGACGGCCTCGGCCCCGGCACGGTCGCGGGGGTGGGTGGGGGGGCAGCGGGGCTCGTCGGTGGGGGGGTGGGTTTTGGGGGGGCTCCGGTTGGCCGTGCCCGGGCTGGAGTAAGCGGGCGGCGGGGATGCGGTGTGGCCGCCGGTGCCCGTTGTTGCAGCCCCTCCGGTATTGTCCTCTGGGTGGAATTTTAATGGCAAAATAAAAGGAGGTGTCCTTTGTTTGTCCGGGCTGGGGGGCGGAGTAGGTGTTTTGAGAGGGGGGGGTGTCGGAGAGGAGCGGTGCCAGGCGGGGGTCGCCGGGGGGGGGGGGGGGGGGCGTTACCGGTGGTGCCGGGGCTGCGGGGACAGGTGCCGCGCTGCCGGGGGCGGCGGGGGGGGGATAAAAGCGATGGTGTTCGTCCCTTCCCCCGGGTGAAGGCAGCGCCGGAGCCTGTCCGTCCCCTCGGCTTTGTGCGGGGTCCCTCGGGCCGGCCGAGCCGGGCTGTCCTTCAGCCCTCGGGAGGAGGGGGGTCCGTGTCACCGAGTGGCGACAGCAGAGCCGCTGGGGCGATGCGCGGGAGGAGCGGCCAAGGCAGCCGCAGTGAAAAGCGGCTGTGTTTTGGTTGTTTGGTTTTGTTTCTTTTTTTTTTTTTTTTTTTTTTTTTTCTGGGGTTGAACCTTTTAAAATTCCGCACTCCCCGACGGATGCGTTTCCCCGGTGCGGGGGGGGGAAGGCGCGGTGCGCCCCGGTGACTGACTGCCGCCACCGGGAAGCTCAGCCCTGAAAGAACCGTGTGTTGGGGTGTTTACTGTACAGTCCCTGGAGGGGACTCCTCATTTATTCTTGTCAGGCAATAACAGCAGGGAAGAAAATGATTACTGAACTTTTTCTAATTAGAAATGAAGCAGGCTTGTTGGTATTCAACTGTCTCATGTAATTAAAGTAGAATGCATATTCTGTGTTTGGCAATACTGATAATTTTATCTTCAGAGCTTATAAAGGGGTTTGTGCAAGTATAAATTTTGCTCTATGCATATACATATTTTAATCACTAGGACTTGGTGTGCTGTTAAACAAATCAGGTATTTGTTTATACTACATTAAAATAATATATGTTTGTAGGGCAGTAGTAGAGCGCAAGGGACACAAATCTAGTCGCTGTTGTCAGAGTAAGTTGGCCAGGTTGGCTCTGTTTTGTCTGGGGTAGGGAGATGGGGAGGATTAGAAGGAAAACATAACTGACACCTTTGGGGCTTTATTATTATTATTTTGAGACAGAGCTTGCTCCTTCAGGAAGTGTAAAGGCCAGTCTTGGGAAGTCCCGAGTACTGGGTTGGTAGTCAGTATGTTACAGGAGGAAGCTTGAAGAGAGAAGGTTGATCTGTTATTACTGAAGGAAATTGTAGTTGGCTCCCTCACCCTCAAACAGGAATCTCTCTAGTAAAGAGATTTACCACAAAGCACCATTTTCCTTTAATGCATGGGAAGTTTCTTTTTCAGGAAGCTATCCTCCCCTCGTGCAGAGTCTATTTGTTCATTATTTTTTCTAAGTAAAGCATTATCTTGCTCACCTATTTGCTTTAGTGCTTTCAGCAAGACCTTTATCATCTGCTTTTTCTGCCTGCAAGAACAGAAGGCATGGGATGCTCTGGCAAAGGAAGGCAGAAGCATCTTCGTTTCTGGGAAGGCTGGAAAGTGCCTGACCAGAGGATAGAGATTCCTGCCGACTGTGCTGTAGCACTGCCAGTCCCAGTGCTATGATTGCCAGTATTTCTAGGAGAAGCTCTGGTTTTACAGTGCCCAGGAACTGCCCTGTGGAACTTATCTACTAGCTTTCAGCCTGGTATCAAAGGTTTAAAATCTCAGACATCAGACTTTCCTTTGGGGACAGAATCAAATTTCGCATGATCTTTTTGCCTTCTGTCAACTCGTGTTTATTTTTCAAACTGGTGTTTCATAAAGCGCTAATCCAAAACAAGGAATAGTTTAAATCCAGTCTAATAGAGGAGTTGTGGTAATAAAAATGATGTGTTTTGAGCTCAAAACTGACTTTATAATGAAGCCTTTTTTAAAAGCAATCTTTGCTTTTATATTTTGATTCTTAGTGCATACCATACGCTTATGTGACGTGCAATTGCATATGAATCAAGCTAGCACTTTGAATATTCAGCTCATGTCTCAAGACAGGTAATAATTAGTGAATACAGCTCTTCAGACCTTCAAAGTACATTTCAAATATGAATTGTTGCAGCAAAGTAATAAGGGAGTTTAACACTAGCCACGTTATGGCAGGGGAAGTAGCATCAGAAGTTATGATTTACCTAAGGCCAGTGAACTGTTGTGAGAACTGGAATTAATTTCTGGTTCCAGCTCTATTTGAAACAAGTGTTAGAAGAGTAGCAGCCCCAATGGAAACTGGTTCCTGAGGATTTGTGTTTCTAGGGTGATCCCTCCTGTGGGTTCCCTGACGTCAAATAAGGGTTGACCTTTGTCATTAACCTTTCTCTTCTTGTCTTATAAGAGTCGCTCCTCTACCCAGCCATTTTTTTTTTTAAATGAAAGTGTTGAGAGCTTTTGGACTTCTTCCTGCTGTCAAATTTAGTCAAAAGCAGGTTGGCGGACTCAAAAGCAATTAGTAGGCAGCTGACAGACAGACACAAACGAACAGAGAATCCAGTTTTATGGGCACGATACTACAAGTACATCTTCTGTCTTGAAAACTTGGTTGCAACCATTTTGGTCTTCCTGGTCACAAACACAAGTATATATTTAGTGTGTGTGTATATATAAGAAGTATATGCAAGTATATACTCAGTCACCAAAAAAAAAGATTGTATATGGAGTTCTTTGTGGCAAATGTACTTCCCTGGGTGTCTTCTACTATTTTCTAACATAACCACACAGAAGCTAGATAATCTGCATCCAGTCAACGCGAGGAGATCTTAGGTAACAGAAGGAACCAGGCTGACCTCTCCTACAGCACATCTCGCTCCTAAAAGTAAAAAGCAAATGCTTTTGCATTGCTAAAAAGTAAAGAGCAAATGCGGTATTCCGTGGTGTTTACACTCTGGATACAAAGGCATTGTGTATAATGAGTTGTTCTTGGGTAATCTTTTTTCAGGTGCAAGAAACAAGGAAGGAGCTGCCTGTTTCCCTGGTTTGGGTTTAATGACTTCCCAGGAGGGACTAAATGAGTTTAGGATGGGATCTGCCTTTTGGTGTCTGGGATGTTCCACAACAGCACTCTGAGTTTCTGAGGTACAGGACATCTACAGCTTCACACCTGACACTGAGTTGCAGCTCTTTTGGGAACACGGGATGAAACTGGGCCTCCACCGAGGCCTGGCCTGCTTCTTGTGGTTTAAGAATAAGTTTCTTCCAATACTTTAAAAATAAAAAGCATGCACAGTAATAGTGGATCTTTCAATAATGTCCTTATGTTTACGCAGAGTTG
Organism: Pluvialis apricaria; assembly: GCA_017639485.1. Lineage (NCBI taxonomy): Eukaryota > Metazoa > Chordata > Aves > Charadriiformes > Charadriidae > Pluvialis > Pluvialis apricaria. The sequence goes on from CM030024.1 coordinate 9,488,201, forward strand.
GAAGTTTCCAGTGTGTATGGGGTATGTTAAAATGTAATGATGTTTGGGAGAAGCTGTGCCAGACAAAACGTGGGAGTGCCTCTACTGTGGCTCTTCTAAAGAAAAGGTTGAAAACTCTGTGCTGAACATTACTGACTTGCAGGGAAATGATCCTCTGCAATTTTCTTAATAGGGCTTTGATCATGCTGAAAACAGTTGCCTGTGGAAAAAGCATTCTTTCAAGAGCTGTGATATTTTGCTGCTATTAGGAAAGCAAAGAGTAAGGAAAAGGGAAAACTAGCAGTAATGAAACCATTGTAGATTACCTGTGAAACTACAGCAGTTCAGCCATCTGGTGATGCTGGGGCATACCTTCTTCCTTAATGAAGTTTTGGGAAAAGTCATCTTACCTTCAGATGCTTGGAATGTGGTTTCACAATTATGCCATGGATGACCTTTTACTGTGCCTGCTGTTGACGATGAAAATAGTCTTGCTTCATTAGGGTGTCACCTCCACCTTCTAATTCAGACGCTACTTCCTGGCATTTCTGTAGTGCCTTTAATTTAAAGGTAATGATTTAATTAAGCTGGAGAACTACCCAGCAAAGTAAATGAGCCTTACTATCCCACTACAGAAGGGGAAGCAGAGTTGTAGAGTGTTGGCGATTTGCCTGTGGTAATGTAGTTCGTGGTAGAGTCTTGGCTGATATTAGTTCATCCGTGAGGTTCAGTATCCCTGTGACACAGTACGCCATAGGCTTTGGTCTGCTGTTTTTGTCCTGTAAATGTCTGTAACTTGCTAATAACCATATTTGTGTTAATTAGCCTCTCATTACAACACGTAGTTGCAAATCAAATACCATTCTTTGAAGATACATGCATGCAAATGATTACTGAAAGTTGAAAGTCAAGTTTAAAACTATGTAGTACAAGCTATAACCGAAGGGTTAGGAAAGGTTCAACGCTAACTCTCAAGTGCAGAGACATTCAAGAGGTTATAAGCCAAAACTGCTTCTTTTTACTTGTGAGCTCGCATCTGTGATAGTAATATATTACCTCATAGCATGTTTCATACCGAATGATCTTCGTGCAGGCTGAGATGTCATATATGTAATGGGATAGAGAGGGCCCCTTATCCCCATTGTAACCAGACTATGCTTCATGCTTATAGTTTCAGGGAGGAAACCATTAAGTGGCAGTGCAAGCTCTTCGTTTTTTGTCTCTTGTTGAGCTAATCTCGCCCTAGGACTCGGCTGCGGAAACAGTCTAATATTGGAAAATATTAGAAAAGAATATTGACAGAGCCTGATTGAACCAGCAGTGCCACTGGCTCGCGCATGTGAGAATTTGCAGAAGGGCGACAATATTGTGCCTGGACAATAGGTACCTGTTACAGGCTCCAAATTCAAGCAGCACTGCACTGTGAGCAAAAGCTAGAAGGACTGAACCTCACGCACTTCAAAAGCAGGCGACAGAAAGCACTCTGCAGCACAGCGACAAGGACTTTGTAGTAACATCTAGTTCTCCAGCGTCGCGTTTTCCCAGTGTGATGGGCTGTATTGCATAGTCAGCGGCTTCCTGTTTGCCGGTTCTTACGCGACTTGGCAGGATTCGGTCCAGAGTATTTTACATTTCAAGTGAAGTCTTATTATGTTTAATCATAGTATTTTTCTTCCTTGTGATGTAGGTTTGCCAGATAGTTACTATCTTTGTTATTATGTGCAGATTTTCCTGTTTGACTCTGAGATCCTCTTTCATGCATGTTGATTAATTTTATCCCCAAAGCATCCAAGTCATCATAGCCAGTGAATGTGGCCTTTATTACATGGAGTTAAGATCCTCATAAATATTGAGTGTGTTCTTAAGAATAATGCGATGATCTTTCTTGTCCCTTGATCTCAGAGACTGTCAATATCAGAAGCTGTGTGGAGAAGCTTCTCTGGTCAAAAGTGTGGGAATTCTGTAATCGTTCCTTCAGGACTCTTCAAATACCATGCCAAGCTGTAATAGGGTTAAATTCCATCAGTCAACTTGTTTTTAGTTGTTCCTATTTATTATATGTTTATTCATTCTTGTTTCTGGTAGACTGAAGCTTCTGGTAGATCGGAAGCAAATAAGCTGCAGATTAGATAGCGTCGTGGGCTGGTAAGTTCAACAGAAGTTTTTAAAAGCTGGTGACCTTTTCCCTAATATCAAATTCTGTAGCCTTTACTTGGACTTTCAAATGCCAGGGAACTTATGATTGAAAGGTATTATGATGTGTCGCCTGAACCAAATAAGGTTTGTAAAGGTCTTGAGATTCCTTGTAATTGTTAGTAAAGGCTGATGGTACCTATTCAGGAGATTCAATGGGAAAGCATAATTTTATCTTATGGGTGAGAAATTAGGAAATTCAGAGATCAGAACTCCTGCTGGGTTGCCTCTTTGCATCATCATTGCTTTATGTGTATTATAGACCAGGAAATCATTGTGCAGCTTCTACTGAATCACAAGGTGCACCCAAGGTACTTATAATCCATATAGATCAAGAGATAATAGAAACCTGTAGGGCATGGATGGGAGAGTCTGAAGGAGACAAGAGACAGTATTGGTTAGTGTAAGGGGCCCGTGGAGATCAGCAGATATGACTGACTTGGTAGGCAGCGTAGCCAAAGAGCGAGGAGGGGTTTGAGGGAAGACAACGGTAGCTTTCAGCAAGTGTTTACAGACAGCATCTACCAAACACGATGAGCATCACAGGAGAAAGTGTGATGTCTGCTGGAGATGGATGATGGAGGATGACGCCTTTCTGCTGGTTGAGAGAGTTTTCTGGAAATTGGTACTATGGATGTAGGGTGTTGAGTGTTCTAGGAAAAAATAACGTATGTTCGAAATCACTTCTGCAGAGGACCTGTGAAGTGCCTAAGGGGCCATGGAGGTTAATGGGAGTTGAGCAAAATGAGCTTGGGCTCAAAGCCCAGAGAGGTGTAAGTGAGGTGAACAACTCCTGGTGGCTTCTAGAGAAGTTTGGGTACAGAACTTGGCATGGACCTCTCTTGAAATTTGCATTTTTGGTGAACTGGTCTGAAATTCTTGGTCTGAAAGTCAAGAAGCAAATATGAGACAGGTACAGGCAAAACCAAACCAAACAAACAAAAAAACCCAACCAAAACCAAAGCAACAAAAAACCCACAACAAACCCCCGAACTCTTAGTTCTGAGCTCTTAACTACTAGAACCTCCCTTTGGGTTGGGTACTGTTAAAATAGTTCACCGTGCTATTCAGAGACTGGACGAGTACTTTACTTAGAATCAGCACGCACGGCAGGCATCTCGTACACATTTTTTTCTTTTTTTGACACATCTGTTTTCATTGTTATTTTGTGGGTGTTTCTGTCTGATGTAACCCAGCTATTTCTGTAGGGTTGCAGGGAAAGGAAGTGAAAGGGAGGGAACGCTAATTTCCGTGCTTCTGGTTTTACAACAGTATAAATAATCAGGAAAGTGAGAACGTAAGGGATCCTGGATGAGTGAAGGGATGTAGAATCCATCACTTTTGAGGTCATTCCTTTGGACCTGGTGCCAGTCAGGAGCGGGTGAAGGTTCCTTTTAAACACTCTTGAATGAGCTGTTCAGGACCTTCTGGGGGTCTCTTTCCACTCTTCATGATGCCGTGTGTCTCGTGAAAGCCTCCACGCAAGGCATGGTTGGGTGCCACTGTGTTATCTCTCAAAATATGAAATGACAGAGTGAGGCGTTGAGTTCTGCTGTCAGGCTGATCCTTCTAGACAGCAATGAAGCATGTCGTGAGAGCAACGTAGCTGCTCCCACCTATTCTGTACTTCTGTTTTTGAGGAAATAAATATCAATCATCCTTTTCCAGAACTGCTGATCTTCTACCACAACTGAAATCATAGAGCTGTTTTAGCTAAAGGGAGAGAAATACAGAAGAAAAACTCGGCTTTGTGGCTTGCCAGACCTAAATTCAGGCTTCAGCAATATGAACATACCAGGGTTATGTTGTTGGTGAACAATGTTATCTCCTACAGGCTTTTTTTTTTTTTTAATACCTTTCTATACTTCTGCTGGTGGCCAGCAACTGCAGTGGCTGAACAGAACAGCAGAGGGAAAAGATCAGGGTTTACAGGGAGAATAGCTGCAGTAGCAGCTCAGAGCTTGGCTGGCAGAGAGGGAACCACATGCTGGAATGAAAATCCTTTCAGCCTTGGCATGTGATGATGGTTGGTGTGTGTTTTGTTTTTTGTTTTTTTTTATTTTTTTTATTTTAAGGCTGCATTGAACCAAAACTGCAGTAATCCATTTTACTCCTTGTTCAGGCTTCTGCCAATAATTATGTAAATAACAGAACACAGTTAATTATTTGTTTCATAGCTCCCCATTTTCTTTATTTGTATTAAAAACATGTCATTATTGTCTTAGAACGTGAGCCCTGTGTTCTTGGCAATGCGGAAAACAACAAGAGTGGGTGAACTGACAGAGCGAACAGGACTTCTGTCCGTGTGAAGCCTGCAGGCCTTGAATTAAACCTGCCCGAAGGTTAACTGTGATTCCTATGGCTGTCCTGTGATGTGACGAACTGCTCTCTCTACATATTCTCATTTCAGAGAAGTGATCCTTCGGGAGAGTCTGCCAACAAAGCAGCAGAGATCTGAAAGGGGGACACTTGCCCTGTTGTTGATCTGCAATTTTCACTTCTTTCCGCCTGTCACCTCTCTGTTGCCTGACTTGTGCCTGTGTTGTAGTGATGACCGTGGACGGTTGGCGTTTGTGCTGGCACGTATAGTCGCTGGAGCACAGTTCTGCTACCAGATGTGCAGTCTGGGAAGCTTAAAAACCACTGTGTGCCCTTGCTGCGTACCTCTTCAGTGGGACTTTTCATTTGAAAATGTAAGACTACAACAGGATTTTTTAATTTTTAATATTTTTTTTTGCATAAAATACTGGATTCTCATTTTTCCGTTGCCTTCAGAGTTGGGTGGTTTTCTCCAACAGGTTTGTGCTTGTAAACTTTATCCCAGCTAGACCCACTGCGGCTTGGCTGTCCCGAGCAGCACGAGTTAAATAATTTGATGGGACCTCAGCTGACCAAGTTGCCCTGCTGTCCAGGCTTTGGTAACCGCGCCGGTTGGTCTATGAAATGTCGGTTATGGGACATCGAATCAGGGCTGCTTAAGCACTTTGAGGCAGGGACTAATTTTGTGCAGTTCCAGGCGTACTGTCAGTGCTAAATAATAATTAATCTAGAATTGCAACACGATTAATAAACGTCGGGTAAGTTAGGAAACAAACTATGCAATAAGGAAAAACAATTTCTTCATTTTTACCGAATGCACCTATGTGGCTCATAAAGAGTGGGCATTGCATGCGCTTGTGTGTTAAGCTAATGGAGCTCAAATACTGCTACAGCTATACTAATATTAAAACATTTATTATAGTCTTGTTATTTCCGTCTGGCAGCCCGAAATGCTGACTAACTCTCAGGATAACAATCGCTCATATATTCAGGAAACAAAATACCCAAGGGCCACCGGTGACTGACAGCTACGGTGCTCTGATTAAAACTGACGGTTCCTGATCGGCTCCGTCTTGGATGTGTTAGTTCTTTCTCTGATGGGGAAGAGAAAGACGAGCACAAAAAGTGAGGAAATGTGATAGTATTAGCAGATGAGACTTTTGGGTTTTTTCCTTTGCAATTTTTGAGGAATTTGTAACTCAGAAATACCAAACAAAGTACCTGGGTAATAGTGCTTGGGAGGGCAAACATTGATCGCTCCGTGATGACTTTCCCATAACCAGCTATGGAAAATACGAAGGTGTCAGATTCTAGTAATTGATTTTTGACTATAACACCAATGTGCTGAGATCCCTGAGCTTCTGATGATCAATTGAGCTATGGTGTTTGGGGTGCTAAAAAGTATGTGTGTGTGTGTTATTCCCAACTGGTATTAAGGTAAGGGAGATAATTTTTTTTTTTTCACTAAATGAGAGGGATCCTGGTGTTTTTGTTCATCTGTGCTTGCATACAGACTGCATAACTAATTACACAGTCCCTAATGAAAATCCTTGAGTCACTGGTTGGAACTGGATGCTAATTCTGGCCCGAGGTTGGGAACTCACTGGTAGTACTCCACACTGAGTGTATCTTCTGCCCTTCCTCCCTGCCTTTTTCCCCAACAGCATTTCTTTGCTGTTGAGGGAATAACTGACTTTATTGCATTTAACTCTGTGTTCGTTTCATCTACGTTTTACATGTATGCAGGTTCTGGATGCTCATGAGCAGTTTGCAATGCTTCCCAAGCACGTACTGCTGTGTGCTTGCCAGCTCTGTGCTGTACTTTGAACTGTACAGAAGTGCCGAAAAATCAATAAAATTAATGAGTTTGCTTGTCTTGCCTATTTCATTATAGCAGGGTCTTGCTAAAATTTAGGGTCACTTGCTATTTCCTTCATAATATATGTATTTTTAGGTAGTCATAATTTGCACCTTCTTATGAGTTGGCCAATTCTAGCTTGGCATAAATGGAGATCGCTCACGGTTATTTTGTAAGCTTAGATGTGTCACCAGTTTTGGAAGCTAGCGCACTGTTTTATAGGTGTCTTAACGCCCGTGAAATCGGGTAGACCTTTCACGACTTAAATTAAGTTTTGGGTTATACTCTGAAGTCACTGGGGTTGGGGGCACTGGAGAAGTGGGGCATCTTTCTGAACCTGCATGTCTCAAAAGTTAGAGATGCAGTGGAGGGAGAGGAGCTGCTCTTCTTGGAGCTTATTTCTAGTGAAAATATGTTTGTTGAGTCACTGCATAGTGCCCTTCCAGAGGTTCTTTGTCTCTTGTGTTGTGCCTCAGTAAAGCTTTAAGAAGCTAAACCACTTTTTCGAGTAGGGTTAAAATTACCTTTGTCCTTAAAGGTGTGCTAGGATGCATGTGACATTAAGGCACATTTTTGGCAGCTACTCAAGGTGCAGTGGGTGTACTTTAAGTTATTACAAAGCTACCAAAATTATCAAGTTTTTGGACTGTGGATCAAGAGGGATTGCAACAGTAGCTGAAGAAGAGAGAGGTAAATCACTTTTGCTCTGCATTTCATTGTTCTTGTTAAACGTCTTTTCCTCATTTGGAAGTGACTCAAAATTAGTAATGCTTCTGTAGTCATATTATGGTCAAAAATATAGAATGGTATAAATGTCAAACTCTGTACATCATTGCGAGCTTACATTTGCCTCACGAGTGGACATTTAAATCACTTGCGTTGCTGAAAGCCACTTTACTTCACAAGAATAAATGAGCAGTAGAGCTAATGTTTGAACAAAACCGCAAGTTATGTGAGTGGCTGGAGAGGTTTCTATCTGTCAGCTCATGTGATACGATCCGACTCAGGATTTAACCTTCTTGATTTAAATATTCAGTCAAGATGTGTGATACTATCCCTTCACATTTTCTAGGGGAATAGGAAATATGTTCATTGCCATTTAGGAACTGCTGGAGTTTGCAACTTGATGATGTTTGGTTTTATTCGGTCGAAGACTCGTGCGACTGAAGTGCAAACTGCTTCAGTCTTGAGTGGGAGAGATGTCCTGTGTGATTACTGTCAGCGGCGGGAGGTTTGTGTACGCAGAACAAGCCCAGCAGTGGGAGAGTTGGGATTGTCTGGATACTCGTGGACATTCAGCCTCTGGTCCCTGTGCAGAGGCTGCCAGAAAAAACAGCAGGTAGGGTCAGTCATGGCATGGACATCACTAGTTAGTTGATTTAAATCACCGATCTGGTAATTAAGCTGTTTGTAAATTTCATTAATCACGCTTTTGGCTGGCAAACGCACTATTTTTCACTGCTTCAGTTTTCTTGGTAGATTAAAACAAATACATAAACCTTTTTGCTTGTATGAGTTTGGCTTTAGTGAAGGAAGCTGATAAAAAGAAAATTTATTAGCAGCACAGTTTGTCCACTGTTTTCAGGGGTTTCTTTTGTTCTGAAGGAGTAAGGTTTGCTTTTTGTGGGTTTTTTTTGTTTCTTTTTTTTAATCAATGACATTGGCATAATACAGAAGATGACTGCAGCTTCCATTCGAGCACGTGGACTCCATTTGACTCTACTAGTATTGAGTTGGAAAGACAGGAGACCTAAAATATGGATCTTAGAGTCATGCACAAAGTTTCTATTTTAAAAACTAGGTTTCCAAATACACTGTTTCTAAAATAGATCTGCTACTTTATAATAACACACTTTAGGTATTAATACATATAATTTTATAAAGTATAATTTAGACTCCGGTAGGTAGTGTCATGACAATTTTAAGGTAGGTTTAAAAAAAAAAATTGTACCTAAATATCTCAACAAGAGCAATTTTCTTTAGTGATATTCTTGTGCTTAGGCTGGAGGACCTGATTCTAGACTCTGGTGGGTTTTTTTTGTTGTGTTTTTTTTTTCCCCCTTTTAACCCAGAATGCGATAGAGACTGAATCATCCTGTCTTTTAAAGAAACAGTCCCCCGGGGACTTCTATAGGGTTTCAGGGCTAGAGGGAGGCAAGAGCAGGCTTTGGGTACTTCTAGGTTACAAGTTATGGTTCAAAGAGAGTCTCTTGGCAGCTCTGAAAAAGCCAGGTCATAAAAGACCGGGTGGTAAGCTGAAAGAGTGCGGCACCTGCAAGCGTTGGGGACGGAGTGTCAGTCCTGCCCTGGGATGTATTTCTTTTAACAGATTAGTTTCCCTTTAAATCTGGGATAGAGTCTTTCCAGCCCAAATTGCTATGCGGCATGTGGTTTGCTGAGGGGAAAGCAAGTAATTTTTTTGTCTACCAGAGGTTCGTGCCATGTCAGCTGTCTGATGCCCCTGTAATTTTGCTGGGGACCACTGTGCAGAGCCCCCGCTGCGTGGCCGCAGCTGCACGCTCCCCTCACATTGCACGTTGGGTGCTGAGAGGGTCCTTGCTCCTCCTCCTCCTCCTCCTCCTTTCCTTCTCTGCCTCCCCCGGGCTCTTGCTTGTGTCTAATCAAATTAAACAGTGGCACCGACCCCGGTGGAGAAGAGCTCCTCTGTTAGAAAGCTGTCCCTCTAGAATCTGCCCGCAGATTTCATCCCTTGCACCTGCTGTTGCTGGCTGCTGCTGTGACCTTGTGTGCCAGCAGCCTGTGCTGATAAGCGCTCCCTGTTCCTTCTACCTCAATTAATAGTTTTAAGGACACTTAATTCCTTGCCAGTCTTCTAAAGCTTGTCTTTGTCCATAAACACTCTGCATTATATTTTTACAGGGTCCGGCTGAAGAGTGCTTTCAGAGTGTGTGATGAAAGCCGGAGAGGGCAGTGTTAGGAGGTCTCTGTTAAATGCATAAAGAAAGGCACCAACCCAACTCACCAGCAGTTGGTGTGGAGTGATAGCTGTGCAAGGATGCTGGGGCATTCGAGACAGTAGCAGTCACTCGTGGAACACTGCAGACCTCTATTTGAAACTCCTTGTAGGTTGGTAGAGCCTCTCTTGCTGTTTCTATTCAGATCTTCTGGGTGCTGTGCCTTCTCCAGGGTGCAGGGCGACTGCCTTTCCCCGTGTGGGACCGCGTCATAGAATCATAGAATTGTTGAGGTTGGAAGGGACGTTTAAGATCATCGAGTCCAACCATTAACCTAACCTGACAAAACCACTTCTTAAACCATGTCCCCAAGTACCATGTCTGCCATTTTTTTTAAACACTTCCAGGGATCCACCACCTCCCTGGGCAGCCTCTTCCGATGGTTGATAACCCTTTCAGTGAAAAAATTTTTCCTAATATCCAATCTAATGCGTCTGCCTGGCAGCTCTGCCTTCAGGGCTGTGCTTCATCCAGTTGGAGCCAAGCGCGGCAGCATGCTGGTGGGAAAGGGCCATGGGCTGCCGGACCTGCTGGCTCTGCCTTCCCGGCACGAGTCCTTCCACCACCGTCTGCTGAACCCCTCAGAGACAAACCAATGCTTTTTTCTCAATGTGGAGATTTGAAACCATTGCTTCCATCACTACCTACGGGATATTTCCTTATGTCGTGAAGCTGTCTCATTTAAATATCATATACTTCAAAGTATTCTCTTGTTTCAATCCAGAACTGTCTGATTCCACGCAGACTCTGTATCACCTCCCTTTCCATCACTGAAAATCATGGAGACAGCATTGTGTGGTGGAGCTTTCCCAGAGCCCTGCTTAGACTGAGGAGCAAAATGCAGCATTTGGTTTCCTTTGGGGTTCGTTGCTGCAGCCCCCTCATTGTGGATAATTTTTGTGTGATGTTGTCCTTTGGGCAATGGATGTCGCACATCTCCCTGGTGGCTGTTACAGGGGTGTCTGTACCCGTGGAAGGGTGGATCCCTGTGTTGGAATTGGAGAACGCTGGTGGAACTGAACAGGGTGCCGCCTGCCTTGCTGCTTCTGCTACTCCACTGTTAAAAACGTTAATCTTTTTAGCTGCTAAAAATCTCCCATTGGTGATTGCTAAATGTAGTTACTTATGTACAAGCAAGCTCAAACAATAGAAAATATATGAAATATGGACCTTTTCTTTGTGTTAGGGTGGGAATGTTCATCTTGCTTTGGTGAGGAATGTTCACCTCGCACTTCCGAACATTGTGTTCGGCAGATGAGCCGTTTCCTCCTTCTCCTCCAGGTTTTGGTTTCGCCTTTGGAGCCAGGGGCTGAGAGGCCATGCTTAGATGGACTGTTAGAGTAATTATCAAAATGAACAGGCGTGGTTTTAAAGGTTGTGTGATTTTATTGTTATTGAGCAGAGGAGGGTGGAAATTGGCTTGGTTCTTATTTTGTTTTTCCATAGTTCAGGCTATGGACATGTAGACGAGCAAGAGGCACATTGGGAAGAGCTGCCTTTCGACTCTAGCAGTGTCCCCAACTGGAGAGACGACTGAAGAATGCAAGAGAATGTCAACAAAAAAAAATTTAAAAATCCTCCAGCTGACAGCCTCCTGTCAGACAGCGTATTTGCAAATATTGTGGAAATTTTCATGTTGCTACTGAATTTTATATTTGCTGGGTGACTCTGCCACTCTGTTAATTGGCTGAGAGAAACCTCCTTGTACAGGCATGGGCGTAATTTCACACATCCGAAGGTAATGAGAGTAAATTATGGGGAAACTTCATTCCTAAACAGTTGCTTTCAGCCCGATTTCATGGAAACTTTAACAACGAAACAAATACAACCCCCCTCTTTTTTTTTTTTATAAAAAAAAAAGCCCTTCAAAATAGAGATGAGGTTAAAAGGAGGCTGTGTCTAATTTTGTTAGCGTTGTGGTCCTAATTTGTCGGTTCTGGTGACTTGAATTCCTCACAAATTGCTGGTTTGTCTGCAGATCTGTAATTCCCACATGCTGTAATTTTTGCCCTTAGAAATGTTGGCCACTGGCAGCTCACTTTTTCTGAGCTGGAATTTTGAATGTTTTAAACTCCTCGGTCTTTTTCTGTTTAATCCAGGTGGGCACGCTTGCCTCTCGGGGAGGACTGAGCAGCCATCTGCACTGGGCAGGCGACGGGCAGGGTGCTGGGCTGCAGAAGGTGCCCGCCGTACGCGTAATCCATGGGCTTGGGTCGCACGTTGGCTGTCGAGAGACGTTTGTGTTCTTTGGCAGCGGTGTAACCATCCAGCAGAAGGATGTGCTGGAGAACCAGGCTGTCCCCTTCTAGGAAACTTAAAAAAAAAAAAAAAAAACAAACAACAACAACCAAAAAAAACCAAAAACCAAACAAAAAACCGAACCAAAACAAAAGAAAAAGTGAGATCAAGAGCTACTGCAGGGAAAATTCTGAGGCGTTTGCTATGCAAAATCCAAGAATCTCCCAAACAACGTGTTCTGCTCTTTAATTTGGATCAGCTAGTGGAAGGGTCAGATATTGCGATGAGCCTTTGGCTGGTTTGAAATCACTAGCTACATGCTTTGGGTTTCAGCTAGCACCCAGTCTCTCATTTTAGGCCATATGTTTAATTGTTGTGTCATGAACTGAAAGACTATATAATTTATTATAAGGTCTGAAAACTTGAAATGCTGAGATGAAAGGAGAGATGGATCCGAGTTGCACTTTCATCTGATTTTCATCATTTCAGTTGGGTTTCATCGTGGTGTTTTTTTTGTTGTTGTTTGTTTAGGTTTTTTTTAGGAGCCATGATAAATTAAACCTTATTCTTTGTTGTTTGCTTTTTGCATCAATTTTATCCTCTGGGCATCCCCGGTTGTTATTATAACCGTTACTGTACTCACAGCCTTAGTATGGATTTCTCAAGTAAGAGGACGTGACAAGGAAATACAATTAATGAAGCCATTCATATCTTCAAGTGCTTGTGATGTAACCTAACCTGTGGACAAAGGTTGGTCTTGAAGTACAAAGATACTTTAAGCTCCAGATAGTTTTACTTTTCTGCTCAACCCTAAAATTTAGCGGAGGTTTTTTTCCTTACTCAAGTAGTGATGAATGCTTCTTAAACAAATCTGAAATGCCTGGGGAAGGCTCTTTGGTTATGTACTGATTATGTACTATTTCCATTGACAGTTAGGAATTGCAATTAAGGACTCTGTCGTGCTGTGTTCTGTGCAGATGAGCAACAGCAGTGACTGGTGGGAGACCAGGGCTCTCTGCTTGCCACATGGATCACCTGTGCCATACCTGTGTGTGTGCCAATTCTTTCACTGGCCCTTCCTCATGTATGATATGGATCTCTCTGCTGTTGGCAGCCCTCAACCAGTAAGGCTGACCACCATTACCTCTGCTTCTGAACACATTAATGGGGTTCTGTGTTAATATTATAGAATCATAGAATGGTTTAGCTTGGAAGGGACCTTGAAGATCATCTTGTTCCAACCCCCTGCCCTGGGCAGGGACACCCCCCACCAGCCCAGGGTGCTCCAAGCCCCGTCCAACCTGGCCTTGGACACCTCCAGGGATGGGGCAGCCACAGCTTCTTGGGGCAACCTGGGCCAGGGGCTCACTGCCCTCAGAGTGAAAAATTTCTTCATAATATGTAATCTAAATCTCCCCTCTTCCAGTTTGAAGCTGTTCCCCCTCGTCCTATCACTCCATGCCCTTGTAAAAAGTTCCTCCCCAGCTCTCCTGTAGCCCTTTTAGGGACTGGAAGGCCGCAAAAAGGTCTTCCCGGAGCCTTCTCTTCTCCAGGCTGAACAGCCTCAACTCTCTCAGCCTGTCCTCACAGCAGAGGTGCTCCAGCCCTCGGATCATCTTCATGGCCCTCCTCTGGCCCTGCTCGAACAGGTCCATGTCTTTCCTATGTTGCGGGGTCCAGAGCTAAAGCAGGAGTGTGCGTGGTGCAGCAGCAGCCGTGCCACGATGCGCTTCTGTGCGGTCCCTGCTACAGCCAGCAGGCAAAACCACATTCTGTAATTTTATGAAAGAAGAGCGTGTCATTTAAGCAAAATGCTTTACTTGATAGGCTGCAACCATTTATTTTTCAAACGTGCTGTGAAATGTTAGTAGTGGGTTTGTATAAAAAAAAAAAAAGAAAAAAGTTTGCTCGTGAAGGAGGAATGTTTATTTTGGGTTGAAAAGTTTCAGAAAAAGGAAATGATATTCATATCTTGATCAAATTTGAGTAATGTGAAGTTTATAAGGAAAATAGTTGGGCTGACGTCTCTTCATGTTAGTGTGAATACAGGGCAGTTGCAGAGTGTTTATGGTGTAAAATCTTGATTTCATTTTTACTACTTTTATTCTCCTGTATTAGAAAAGATAAGCGGAAGAGGGAACAGAGAGCTCAGGCTAGGTTTTGGACACTGCCATGAAGTATCGCTGTTTATTTTACCACAGAGTCCTACGGTCCATGAGAGTGGACCCTTTTGCAGTAGTCGCTGTGCTCTTCAACCCTGCTGCATCCCTGGAAGCGGTGCTGGAAGCGGAGACAGTGCAGTGAGGGAGGATGGGGAGAGGAGGCTCAGCCATTTCTGGGGACCTCGGCAGGGACAATGAGCAACGCGGATGGCCCGTGCTCCAGAGTGACCCTCCTGGATAACGGGGCACAGCCTCTCCAGCTCTGCTTTCCCACCCAGTGTGGCACCATTGTGTAGCATGTCAGAAGTCCTCACAAATAATCAGTGATCACAGTGGTCCTGCGAGTTAATTATTATTAATATCCTAATGTTGGTGATGCTGCTGCTGGTGTCTGCCTTGTGTTTGGAAGCTGAGAACAGCAACTAGAAGAGATTGATCCTGAAATGGCATCTCAGAGAAACTAAGGCATCTTTTCATCTACCTGCTCCAGGTGTTTTCGAGCTGCTGGGAAAGCACTGATGCTCCCCAGTCACCTCCTGTTTGGCAGGCGCTTTCCAGTGTGGCGAAGCACCATGCTCCTACAAATGAAGAGGCAGTTAATTTGTGAATGAGTTGACTTGCATACCTAATTTCCTTTCACACCTCTAGTTTGCAGCTGATGTTAGTGTGTATTAAAACATGAAGCTTTCCCTGCGTTACGCTGTGAGAGAGCGTGTGTGCAAAAGGGAGACAGAAGGTAAGGGCTTTTAAGTAAAAATATGATGATGGATGGCATTTAAATACCTGTACTTTGACAGAAATTGATGGTGTAATTCGGAGCACATCAACTAATAGGAAGGACTTGGAGAGGGAATTGATGCAACTCAAAGCACTTTAGGAGGCTCTGGAACGAATCGGTATCTAGCTGGAGCAATGGGGGCGAGCATTAGGACGTGCTGCTGCTGAAATAAGATGTGCTTGGTCATTTCTGAAGGCTTCAGAAGGATATCTGTAGGCAGTGGCATCGTTAATTTTGTCTTGTAAGGCAGATGAGTTATTGTTTTCTGCAGGGAGGAGAAAGTAAAGCAAAAACACACATTCCCCTTTCCCTTCCAGGTGCTTTTGGTTCCCCCCAACTGTGGCCATGGCCACACAAGTAGTTACTTTGGCAAAGTGACTTGGGGAGCAGCAGCCAGTGGGTCAGGGCAGGGCAGGTAGGTGGGAATCAGCAGCTGATAAGCAAAGTGCTGGGACACTGCGCCCATCAGATAGGGAAGATGAAGCAATTAAATTTTTGCAGGGGTAAAAAACCAGACCAATAATTTGTCCTTTGTCAGGTCAGGTTGCCATAGTGGTATTTTGGTAGCAAAGCAAAAGGCAGGGGATTTTATTTACTTCTGGTTTGACAGGAGCAGGGCTCGTTTCACGGCAGTTCATATGAAAAAGAGGGCGTTGAGTTGGTCAGGATACCTGTCGGAGTGACAGAAATCAGGCATTGTTTCCTTGTGTTCTCTTTTCATTTGTCTCTCTATTAATGTGTGGCCTTGTTGTCTTTTGTCTTGAGCAAGCTCTTTGTATTAGGAATCATCATTGTTCTGTTTGCAAACAAAATAAATAAAGGGGGGTGGTGGTGGGGGGGTGTCTGATGGAACCTTACAGATACTAATTGCCACAATAATGAACACGCCTTTCAAGTTTGCCATGACACTTTTTGGGTGTGATTGAGTTGTATTCTGAGTTTCGAGCCGTTTTTTTTTTTTTTCTGTTTTGGGAATTTTCCGCACAACCATGCAATTTTGAAGAGTTTTAGTCTTAAAAGAATTCAGGAACTGCAGTAGCAGCTGTTTTAAGGAGAGTGCCAAATATCGCAAGGGTAAACAAACATGCAGGAGGTGGCAGTTCTTAAATCCTACTTCTTAAAAAGTTAGGACTGGTTGTGTGTTTCCTTAAAAAGCCGCAGCATGAGGCGAGGTGTGTGCTGTTGTCAGATGGGAAGCTAAAACGAGACTAATGTCTGCTGGTGACTCCAAAGAGATTTGCCTTCTGTGGAGCTTCTGCTTTCCTCGCTGAAGTGGGGAGAAGGTTTCTTGTGACTCCATCTGCCTTTATTAACCTCCTTCCTTCAGTCCTCCTTCCAAGATCATAAACTTTACCCTGAAATGGCCCATTTCCCTAAAACTTGCTGTAAAAATAAGTACTTAAAAATTGTATAAGCGTAACGTTTATTAGAGAACATGTAGTAGGGAATCAAGAAATCTTTTGCATATATGTTTAAATAGTTCTTGCAGCATGACTGCCATTAGGTTTAGACTATTTTGTTGATGCTGTTGCTCCACCAAGGCAGAAATCTCGCTCCAGCTGCGTATGGGAAGGGTGTAAATACCAGAACTAGCAATTTTCTTCAAGCATTTTCTTTGCATTTGAATGGAGCACAAAAAAAAAGGGCATCTGATCTGACAAGCAAACCTGATGATGGCTCCAGGAAAACACTTTTTTGTTTTTGTTTTCAAAGCGATTTCTGCATTTTTTTTTCTCTGCTTCTATATTGCACAATTTAGCTGAATGGAGATGTATTATGCCTCCAGCACACAGCAGGATCCTTATGTCTATAGATGTTTTATGCCGTCTTTTCTTTTTGCAGTATCCTAGGGTGGTGTGCCTGAGGTGAACATTTTTCTTTCTCCTAGCCCCCCAAAAAGTGGTATTAATAACAACATAAAACTAGGAAATTATGCAAAAAACAAGGTAGGACTGGGGTGGAGCATGTCTGCATTTGACAAATGTCTTTGTTATTTCTAACACTGGCATCTTCTAACATCGTCATTGGTCCCTGAATATCTGCAGTCCTCCCCTGGGCCCTTGGAGCATCAGAAGATAGGGAACAGCAGTTTGAGACCCCACCTAGAAGGAGGCAAATTAACAGTGTTCTCTGAAATTCCAGATAATTTAAAACTAATTGCAAGAGAATTCTCAGTCTCTGACATTTCAGATATCAAGTTGTATTTTCTTACCTGTAGCAGGCACTTTGGTAGGAAGGCAGCTAAGTAAAGAAAAATTTAAAGTCAGTTCAAGATTGAATAGTGTTATGTGTGTGTTTTTAAATAATGATCGTATAAAAATTGTGTTTCTGAACAGAGAAGGAAAAAACACTATATTTGGGTTCAGTTTTAGTGCACATGGAGCAGTTCTGATTCCTCAACTGGTTTCGTCACAAAGTGGGAGCGAAATGAGCAGGAGACGAAACCAAAATCAAATCCATTGCATGGGAATTTGAGTTGACGTGAAAGGTAAGTTTCTTAGTTGAGGGAGGAGCAGTCCAGGTATTCTAGCAGCAGAAAAAAAAAAAAAGTTAAACTGATTTCAGAAAAAAATTGTTCCCTAATATATATATCTCTTACAGTTCTAGTAAATATAGCATTTTAGGATTTGATTATACTTTCATGTAGAAATCTCTCTTGGTTAAAACAGTGCCTTGAGAAAAGGACAGATGGTAACTCTTTCCCAACTCAACTTCTGTAGTGAATAAATTGGTGACTATGAACCTTCTGGCTATTAGCAGGGATATATATTAGGAGGCTGCTAATTTTCCATGTGTTTGCTACATCTCTTAGATTTCATGCAACATTGCAGCACTGTGATAGGCGTTAAGAAGGAGTAGATACGTGATAGGCACTTCTCCAACCATTTTTGTTCTCTGTCCAACTTTTCAAGAACAACCAGCTATGTGACAGTTCCTTAAAATTGCATCAGTTTCCTTGGGGATCACCAGGTGCCTTCTAAGCATGCCTGGGGTATTTCAAGCGAGGTGTTAATAAGACTCATTTCCTAGGCAGATTGGTGTTCCAGATTTATATACACATTGGCACAAATGATCTTCCCCTCTGTAACTTCTACTTTTCTAAACATTGTTGATCCTTATGAAGTTGAAGTGTGTGGTTGAGGACTTCAGGAAGCTGATGAAGTATGAACAAGACTTACAAGGTGATCTACTTAGGAGTTTTTGTTCCTTGTTAATTACCAGCGTTGTAATGAACAGGTGGCTAGTATAGTGAGCAGAAGTAGCACAAAGAGCAGTTTTTCGTATTTTGAAGAGATGCACAGCTGGTAAAGAAAGCCTACTGGTTTGTTTCCTTTCCCAGACCACTTGCATTTGGTCCTTCCTCACTTCTGCTTTCTCTTACGTGCCAAACCAGGCAGAGCACCGCCAGTATATGGCTTTGCAGTTGAGCACAAATCTCTTTCAACTTGCCACAGAGAGAGGAAGAAATTGGCCAACATAGATGGAATTCTCTTTTGTTTGATTTCCTTCCTCTTATTGCTGCTGTCATGAACATGTGAAAATTACCTCTAGCAAAACACTTAAGATGAGATATAATCTGCCAAGGGAATTTGGGCATACAGTACCTGCTTAAAATAACAATAAATTAGACAATTGGATGCCATATTCTCCGTGCAGCTTTGAAAGTCTCTGGCTTGAAGTATAATTACAAATAGGATTTAAACAATGCCATTTATTTATACAAGCTTGCTATGAGTCATGAATTGCATCTTTCTAAATTAATGAAAAGATTAATTTTCTCTTGTTTTCATTTCCATCATCCTCAATACCTTGCGGGGAATACCTTCCAGAGTAAATGACTTCTGGGACCCCATCTGAAAACCATTCCAACGCGGAGGTTGGTGAGGAATGCTGCAGCTCCCTTGGTAAAGCGTGTACCTCCTGGGAACACCTGGTCTGCCTGTCCAGACCTGCACAGAGCTATCTGCTGGTGTTTGGGTGGCATTCATGTCTGGCTGTTGGACTGACTTGAAAGCGCCTTCACTAGCTTGGCGTTTGCCTGTTTGAAAATGAAGTTCTTTGTGCTATGGTAGCTCACATATCTATCTTGTCAGGTCCTCATGGATTTACCTACCTTCTGTATATGCTAAAACACGTTCAACAGTGAGCTGTATTCGTACTGTGGTGTGTTCTGCACTTGTCTGCAGACCACGCTTCTCTTGGTTCAGCGCTGAGGGACTGACCTAAGCAGCGGTCAGCGGATGTCCTACAGCCCAGCTTCCCAGCAAGCAGCCTGCAGACTGCGGGGGGTGCCCGGAGCCGGCGTGATCCCAGCCAGCGTCCTGGGCGGAAGGGATAACGGCTCTTGGCCATGGCACGCTTGCGCAAGACCCTCTGCTCTCTGCCTGCAGCGTGTATATCCCCCCAGCAGAATGCTTGACAAGGACTTTCTTTGATCTGAGAATGGCTTTTATCTGATAGCACCGATTGGGGAGCTCAGAGTTTGCAGGACTTCCTGAGTCCTCATTTATTTTAAATTTACTGAGCGCACAGGCAGTTTGCAATACTTTTGTGAGTTACTTCCAGTAATCAGACAGCACTGAGGGCTTTTTTTTCCCCGTTGCCTCAGACTGGCACTGCTTTATTTATTTCATCCCCCTTATATTATGCAGCGTTCTAATGGGCATACAACTAAGATGCTTTATTTTCTGCTCAACATTGAAATCAAGAATAAATAATCAGCAGGATTGACATGTGTCCTAAAAGAAGTGCCTTTAATACCAGTGACTGAAGTGTGGGACCAAAGAGCGTTGGATTACTGTTCAGATTGAGGACTACGTTGGCTTCTAATTTTAAAATGGATCTTTTCTTTTTCTTCTCTATTCAGTGAGAAAGCACGTTCGCAGGACCCCAACAGGCTGTTTCTTCAAAGGGAGCTCTGCCTTTCATGTTCTGTACAAGTTCGGTGGCTAAGCGTTTTCCTCCTGACCCCATCTCTTCAGCTCTTTAGATATTTCTGTGCAAAAGTAGGGTGTGGGTATGGAGGGAAAGATGAATACTGTTTCAGTGGTAGTCCCTTATGTGCAGCACCTGTGTCCAATCTTGATTATCTCTAAAGATTTAACAGTTTTCCACTTCATACATAAAAACATCCTGAGATAAGGAATGAGAGTTAGGGACTATCCCAAAAGTGATGTGTTATTGGCCAGCTATGAAACTTCAGCTTATTAAACATCATTGCAAGAAATTTTGCAAGGTCTGTTTTTCACCAAAGTTGTGCGTGGTTTATCTTACTAAAAGACTGACAGTGTTGACTAACAGAAGTGAGAGTTGTAGCTGACAGGGGATAACACCCGGGTCTCCGAGTTTACAAATACAGTGGAGTAATACTGCTGTTTTGCTTCTGTATAGAGAGGAAGGGCCACTGTGCCTGGCTTCACATCTATAATGCGTATAGCTGTTCTGAAAAAGTCACTCTGGTATAAAATGCGGCCACTATGACCAAAATAAAGACACTTCAGCAATTCCAGTAAATGAAGCCATGAATTGCAATGGAAGCAGTTTCTTTTAAATGGAGGGTATTTTGTGGGTCAGTCTCTCTCTAGGTCATTCCTTATTCCCCTTTGCCCCATACTGTTCTAATCTGTTGGTTGATTTTGGCCACGCTTGGAGAAGGAAGACTTCTCAAAGATGTGATGCTGCTAGAGGTTCTGTAGAAATTTGGAGCCAGGGAAACGAGGGATTCCCTGTAACATGAGCTTAACGTTTATTAGATGTGAAAGAAACCGCAAAGGCAAAGGATTTTGAACGTCCGCCACCTCTGGAAAAGCTTGGAGAATGCTGTCTCAAGACATAAAGCTGTATGAAAACAGGGATCGTTAGCTCTGCTTTTAGGAAATAGGTTTTTTTGCTATAAACTTGCTGTGAACCGGCTTGTGGGGCTCACCAAGCCTTTCTTTGAAAAAGGTGGGGGCTTCTCTGAGCTGTGTGCTCTGGTTAACTCTTGATCTTGTGATTAGCTGTCCTGACTCTGAGGTGCACCTGTCATTAAGGAATTAATGCACATTTCATGAGCAGAAGCTTAACAAATTAAAGCCTTTTACTGTTTATAGTTAAGGGGGGGAAACCCAAACCTTTAGCTAGCTGTTTTGCAGTGTCTCCTGAAATGAGTGGAGGCTGTGTCCTTTTTTTCTTCTACTGCATTGTTAATTATTGCAAATTAAAGCGTAGGTGACTTGATGACAGCAATTTTAAAAAAATCTGACTCTTGAGAAATGGAAGGTTCAATACCACCGTGGGTTTTTTTTAAAAAAACAGAAAACTTTCCGTGCAAGGTGAAGGAAAGTTTTTTTTCTGTGTCCTGGAAAGAAATGTACAATTATTACTACTTTTTTTTTTTCCCCAGGTTCCTGTACTCATCTATATTTTTTTCTTAAGAAATTCATTACTGAATACCCCAAGGGATGGTTCATGGAATTTTGGTATCACTTTGAAATTCACAGAGTGGCGTTAAGAGTTGGAACGGTATTTGTCACTGGGTGATGCTGAATTGGAGCGTGGTGCCCGGCACTCCTAGCACGCCGCAGGAGGAGGCGGGTTCATCCCAGGCCGAGGAGGAAACCTCCTCCAGCAGACAGCGGTCCAGGGTGAGGCGTGGGGTAGAAGTAGGGAGCTGCAGTCTCTTTTTGGGCTGTGCCGCTCCATCATGCGGGAGCTCAGATCTATCACCGCATCTCTCGCCACGTCCATTTTCCCATGTTTAAAATGGGTAACGATACTGACCGAAATGATAAATGCTTAGTGCTTCCTAGGCAAAAAGCACCGGGGAAAAGATGTTTCCATTTGCACAAGCCTCGTTCTATTCCCAAGCGCTTGTCAATAAATTTCATTGCAACATTTCTGGCTGGTGACTATGCTCACTGCGCTGTGTTTATCCACAGGAAACATTTCCTTTTCTCCAATCCTGCTCTTTCCTTCAGAGTGGCAGTAAATTTGCGATGCCTTGTTTTGCCTCGCAACAGTTAAAACAGGCAGACCTGTCAGCTTTGTCGCAGACGGCAGTTATGTGAAATCAGACCTTTGATCAAAGGCCTTTATGTTTGCAATATCAGAGGCTCAGCAGCCTTTATCACCTACCCACAATCTACAAATAAAGTTTGAATGTGGAAAGTGGTTAAAATGGGTCTGCTTTACCAACATAGAAATAAAAGCTGTGCCCTAAATCAGAGAGACTCTGTCTCCTAATAACAGCAACAACAAAAATGCCCCTGTCTGTTTTTTATTTGGGATGCACATGTCTTATAATTAATCTTCCTTCTCCTAATTTCCCTTTCATCTGGGGCTCTTCTAAGCACTTCACAAGAACATAATAACCAAGCCCTACTGTATCTGTGACACACATGATTATTGTTATTATCTTCATTAGGCTAATGCAGACTCTGAAATTCTGCATGATCAAATAACTTACCCAAGGTTAAACAGTGATGTAGTGTCAGGACTGGGAACAGAGCAGTCCTGTCTCGTACACCTGGGTCAGATTTGGGTTTTGCTGGGGTGGGTGTGCATCGCTGGTACCCGGCCCTTCTCACAGGGTTCCTGTGGCCATGCAGCCACCCAAAAAAACCAAAAACGTTGCTGGCTGTGGAGGATGTTTTAGCTTCAGAAATGGCTACAACTCACACCTAATAAAACACTGTAAATAAAATGGGGCCAGCCCTGTTTGTGCTGTGAGGATTTCCTGGTATCGCTGTATTCACGTGGCGGCACCGATGACCCCTTCCAATTAATAGAGAAGCCCGAGGTGTCGTGCTTATTTTAGTGCACTCTATTCTCAGCTAAGTACACACCCTCATGCAGGTATAAGGTTTAATACATGGATTTTATTGCTGTATCAGCCACGGAGACATTGTAGAACATAGTAAATTCTTTAATCGGTCGTATTTAAGAAGCTAGACTGATGCATTTAAATAATCTCCTGTGATAACTCCGAAGCTGGTTTCTTTTCTCTTTTCCCTAATAGTGCTGTGGGTGAGCTCTGGGTTCCTTAACAAGCTTTGGTGCCCCACACACATCTTCTTTGAATACCTGTGTGCATTACTAATTAACTCTACAAAGCCACTTGCCTTGTCAGCTAGATGAATTTGAAGACAGGTTGCTTAGAATAACTAAAGCCACCATTGACGGTTGGGCACCGTGCTCGATCATTTCCTAGCAGGGCTTGACCAGGACCCAGAATGAAATCCAAACGCTTAATGCGTTCCTGTGGGAGGTGCGTGCACACCTGCGTGTGCACCGAGGAGGAGTGTGGCATAGCTTTGCGCTCAGGGAAAGATACTGTCAATCAGTGGGAGGTGTTGGAGTGGGCAACGACAGAAGGGCAATTCCACTCCTACACAGACTTAAAAATGCCCATGATTAGAGGACTGCAGCGGCTGCTTTAAATAGCTATGGAAGAAAACACAAGAGGGTTCCAGGAGCCTATGTTGGCAGTGTGTAGTAATACACCCACAAGCCTCATCTGTGGGGAAAAATGTCTCTCTTAGGTCATGTGAGGATATGAAAAAAGCTCCTCTAGACAGGACCTTTTGATTTATTTACATCATGTGTGTAGTAGGAGTCTTGCATAGGTCAATGCGCTTGGGATGGGAGAGTTCCCCAAGGGAACAGAGAATGGGGAGGGGGAAGGAGGAGGGGACCATGGATTGGGTATGAGGAGCTGCTGTACAATCATAGTGCTCTCCGGATCAGGAGATGGGTGAGGAGACCCAGAAGGTCCTGGCGATGGTGCTCTGGAGAGAGCAGGGAAAACGGGTGGGTGGAAGGGAGTGGTGTGCAAGGGTGGCCTCGGCGTAGCTGTGTCCTCCTTTCTTTATGCAGGATGACAGACTCATAAACCTGTTTGCCATGTTCAGCAGTGGTGTCTCGGAGGTGTTTGAAGCATATATGTAACAGTAAGGACCATTCTGGGGTTCCTAAACTTAGGGTAGGTATTTTTATCTGCTGCCAAAAACTTTTTCCATCTGGAAGTTAAACCAAGAAGATTTAGGTGGCTACTTGAAATAGCAGGACTTAGGGTTTGTTTCTTTTATATAGATTTCCTGTCATCTTAGAAGTGGGCACCAAGTTGGCATCACAGTTTTATCCAGGTTTTCGTCTGTGGGAGGATATGCCGTAGGCAATTCCAGCTTTTCCTGCTTTTGCACTTAAAGCCTCGTGATCCTCTCCAGGTCTGGGTCGCAGAGGGAGATTTGTGTAGTGGACATTAACTAACATTGCAAAGCCGCTTTTTAAAATCAGTATGCAGCTTGGCAGGAGCGCTGGAGATGTGCTCATATACCCCTGTGCTGACATGAAGTTGATTACCAGAACTCTTAATTAGCCCAGGGCCCAGGACAGTAGATGTGTCATGCTTTGACTGAGAAACTGGTGGAATATGCCTGGTATTCCCTGCTTTACTGCCTGGCTGCTGCTCTTCTGCAGGCCACCCTGTACCACAGGGTACCCCTGCACCTGGGAGCTCCCCTGCATTTTATAAAACGTTCTTTGGAATAAAAAAGAACAGAAAGCTCCTGACAATTACATACAAATATACCAGCATGCCCTGGACAGCTTGTGATGTTCCAAAATAGCTTCGAGGCATTGCTAAGCAGAAGGAAAATGCAAATGAGAAATGAGATGCAGTGGCTTGGAAGTATGTCCAATCTGAATATGCGTTTCTACAGATTTGATAGAAATCTTCTTAACTGGAGAAATTAGCTGTCATTTGCTGTAAATCATCAGTCCCTAATTACCCCAGTTGTTCACTCAAATCTGTCTTCTGTGTCACAAAAGCGTGTGTGGCTAAAAAAGGGGGAGGGAGTGGGTAAAAAGTCCTTCCTCCCGAGGGTCTGTGGCGTTAGAGAACATAGCGGCTTTCTTCCCTTAACCTTCAGAACCTTGAAATCTGCATTTTCTTATTTCTCTCTAAATATTTTTTTTTAATTTAACATTTTGAATCGAATTTTCTTCTAGTGAAGTGTGATGTATTGACAGCCCCAGAGACGCAGCTGCCTGTGCACAGAGGGGACACCTGATAGCACAGGTGTTTCGGTGGGCTTCGTGTTCCTAACCTGCCTGAAAACCTCGGGTCCGACAGGGGCTGTGTCAGAAGATAAGTGCAATCTCTCACGGTCTGCCTGAATGAGGCCGGCAACAAAATGACCAACCAGAGGTTACGATGGTGCAGAATTAGGCTGAGAACGGTTATCCTCGTGTCGTGCACGCCACTAATTCTCGGTTTAGTACTGTTAAATTATTCGCACGTACTTTGGCTGGTTCTAAGCAAGTAGTATCTGCCTATTTAGTATATAAGGTGATGTCGAGCATTGGGTAGGATATGGTAGTCTGCATCGAATGTATTTGGTTAAAATATAAGCAAGGTGATGTAAAAGTAAAGGCATCAATTTGATTCTGAGAACAAGAGCCGAATCATTATGTGTTGTCTGTAGAAGAAAGCGTAAGTGACTCTTTCCTTTGTTGATTTTGTCTAGCCAGAAAACCACAAGAATAGAGCTGTGAAGTCCATAGCCACATTCATACAAAGCCAGCAAAAATCTCCAAAATCTCTCCAAAAAGAGATTTTTTTTAGGTGCTTATTTTAATTTCCTTGCAATTTGTGGCTCATGCCAGTTTCCTGACTCATTGTCACTCCGGTACGGTGGTACGCCAAGTTTTCCAATAAGGAAAACAAGGGAGTGGTGAGTCACTGGCTGAATTCATATACACTTGATTTGCTCTATCATTATCTATACTGGTTTTATTTATTTTAATTAGTTCATATACAAAGTCTCTGAGATATGTTTCATTGCATGAATTAGCTAGACTTGTTAGTCTTCTGTAAAGATGAGAAAGCCAGAAGACAGCTAGAGCTTTTGGTGGCAGGCCCACTTTTTTCTGCCATGGCGTGCACAAAGAGAGTATGAACAGGGAGAGCCTTTGAATTGCCTGAGATTTGAATAAGTGGGACAATAATGTCCTTATTTTTTGAGGCTCTGCTGTTTGAAAATATATGAAGGCTGCTGATTAGATCTAAAATGTCACAAGCGTAGCCTTTTCCGTCAGTAAAGGTTGCGTTTTACTCTGTTGGGGCAGAGGTATCGCAGTGCGAAGCATGCCTTGCTTGGTTTGTGCCGGTTAAAGAACTAAGAGGGGTCTGACCCGAGTCCTGAGAGAGAGATGCTGGGTGTGGGACAAAGGTCTGGCCAGCTTCAGCTGGAAGCTGGTAATGATTCCTGTCGTTTCAGATGACTATCATAAACCTTAGCTGCTACTCACCTTTCTCTTTGCTGTTTAAAGTTGTAACAGCTTCTGATTTTTACCATTCTACATAAGAAATCTTTCCAACTCTCATGGAATAAGTTTAAGTCCAGGTCTAGGTGCCAATTCATTTGAGCCTGTCCTTTTACCCAAATCACATCCTTTATCTCTAATTGAAGTCTTTCCTCAGCTTGTGGGAACTGCAGGGCTGATTAAGATAGGCTGAGGCAGGAGTCCCAAAGTGAGATGAGGCCGGGGTGGAATGGAGGATCTCTGTATAGGGACCTGTATGGTGGGGGTGGGAATAAGAGCGAAGCGACACTGTGAGCTTAGTCTCAGGTTTGGCCCATGTCATTGGGCAGTTTTACTGGTGAAAGGTCTTTTTGCATCGCATCATAAATGGAAAATCTTCCATGTTTTGGAATTTATTTAAGCTCTTGGGCTCGTGTTGGCTGAGTATCCCATGTTCCCCATTTGACAAGGGCTTCCTTCCCAGCCGTAGTCCTGGGAACAGGCCTACACTGTAATTAGGGAGATGAGGGATTTGATTAGGGTGTGGTTTTGCCAGTGAGACACCCAGCATTTGGCAGCCATGGTTGCATTCAGATTCCTATTTGTTTTGTTTTGGGTTGTTGTTTTTTTTTTCTTTTTTAATCTGAGCGGGACTAGCTGTCCTGTGCTGCGTTCCCTAGACGCCCTGACCTTGCGTTAATGATGCCTTGCGATAATCGATTCTACACCTGATGAACACTTTTTTATCCCCTCATACTCTTGCAGACAATTTTGTGCTTTGCATACAGCATTACAGTGGAGTTTGAGCTGTGTTAGAGGAACCATCACTTATCACTACCTAACCCAAGCCAGAGAGAGGGAGAAGTTGGGTTTTAATATGTTTTCTTCTCCAAGCCCTTGGTTAATTGCAATCCTTATGTTTTTTCCTAATGCTTAATTACTCGTTACGTGCCGCGCAGGTAAGCCAATAGCCTTTGGGAATGAGTGAATGGCTCAGATACTTCCCCACTGATATTATGACATTACAATAATGATAAAAACATTGGCTGGAAAAAGTGGGTGGGACAGGTGGTGCGGGTCTCTGAGGATAACATTGGTTTTCGATCCAGAATAGCAACGTCACTATGAAGCCGAGAGAAATTTTTCTTTCGTTTCCCGAGCAGTAGGGTGCTTGGCGGAGTGTACAGCACCTGTCCTAACCACGGCCGGCTGGATGCTGCGGGTAACCGGCAAACTCCCCTGTGCCAGAGCCCTGGTGTGCACCGGCACGCGTGTGCTCTGCGTTTCCAACACGACCTCCCGAGAGGAGCTGTCGCCCCCACGCCTCTCTCTGCGTGCAGGTAGCGGGAGGCTGCCGGTGTCTGGGAATCATAGAATCATAGAATGGTTTAGGTTGGAAGGGACCTTGAAGATCATCGAGTTCCAACCCCCCTGCCACAGGGAAGGCTTTGAACTCCCACGTTTGCCTACCCCGGGCTTCTGGTAGCAGATTTTTTTTAAGCAGCTGTTTCATGGCCGGTGCATGGCCACTGTGCTGGGCGCTGGGACTGCGCCTCGAGCTGCTGCGCTGGGTTCCTCTCGCCCCAGCACTGCGCTGCGTTACGCAGGGAAACCCCTTTCGAAGCGTGCCGCGGTGGGGGCCGGCAGTTTCTTCTCCATGCTTTCTAGGTCACAAGTTTCTCGCGTGCCAGTGTGAGCAGATCTTAGGAAACCCTTGTTGTGATTTGTCTAGTTGCTGGTTTTGTTTTGTTTGTCTCTTTTTAATCCTGCAATGCTATTTCAAAACCAAAGAGTGTTTCACCAATGCGTGTTGTCATGGCACGCAACAGTGGAAATTAGTTTTGCAGAAGGAAAGTCTGCGTCTATGATCTAAGGAAGGTTCTGCCAATGTTTTCAAGCAAGACGTCGCCGCTTGTTTAGCAATCCTTAAAGAGCGGACATGCTGCTTCTTTCTGCATGCAGGGCAGGGATGGCTTTCATGGCAATCCAGAGGAGGTGGCACTGCGCTTTAGTTCTAGACTTGCTGCTGCTGGTGACAGTGGGAGTTTTGTCTTGAGGTACGACTATCAGCAGGGCTACCACTACCATGGTGGTTTTCTGCAACTGAGTATTTAAATAAGGTCCAAATCGTGAAGCCGGGATTTAATCGCTAGTGGGTGGCTGAGCCGAAGCCAGCTCTTTTGAAGCTCAGGGATCGGTGTGTGAACTGCAGTCACACCTCAGGGTTGCAGTCAAGATATAATCACAGAGACCTCAGAATAAACTTCTCTCCACCTCATCTTTTCACATGTCTCTGAACAGGCAGGTGTGTACACCACTTCTATGTCTCCTTAATGCGTTATTTGAAGCAGGTTGAGGATGGCTTCAGGCATGAGGAAGAGCCCGGCGGTGGGAAGGCGGCTGGTCCCTGTAATGGTGGGAGGCCAGGGCTTGGCTATCCCAGCTTAGCTACCTCCACCTGAGGGAGCTGGTCCTGGAAGAACCAGGGAGCACAGCCTGGGAAGGAACATGCCTTCATGAGGAGGAGAGGTCGGTAGCAACAGGTGATGGAGGAAGCAGAGGTGTTGGTACAGAGTCTGCTGTGGCTCTTTGGGAGCCATGAGAGTATGTGATGGGGCTCTCCTCCGCCTCCTTTGGGGCTTCCCCAAAGAGCGGGCCAAGCCCAGGGCTGCAGAGGGTACTGGGGACACACACAGTTGCTGTCACTGCTGCCCTGCGTCGCCTGGAAAGTTGTGTGCTGGTTTCCTTTCCAGCCACCATCATTTTTCCCCATTGAAAGCTACCTTTAAAAATGCGTGCGCTTTTTAAGTAAGCGGTTACGTTGGCCAGTGGTGTTGCGGCACACACACAGTGTTTAAAGAATATGTGTTGGCGTTACTGGTTGAAGGGTCAGTGAGCTGGAAACCTGGGGCTTTGTTTCTGTCGCGTTGTGCTCGGTGCCCAGGCTAACTCTGTATTTTGCACCTGCCTTGGCAGCAGTTTGGAATCAAATCATAATGTTTTGTTTTGGTGAGTGAAATGGGGCACTTCTAGGGAAGCTCTAATGTCTTTTTGCTTTGAAATTGCGATTTCATTGTGGCTTAGCTTATGAACATTGATTCTTACCATGGTGACTCTTTATTCGTATATACAGGTAGCAGTAGTTAGATGAACAACCCACATTTCTTTTAAATGTAAAGGATAACCAAGGCACACTAGATCTGCTATGGAGTAGTTCTGTAAATGATGGTTAACATAAGAAACATCTGTATTAAGACAGCCTTCTGTTCAGAGCATCTTTTTACCCCATATCAGATGACCTTCCAGTCCTGCAACTTTTGTTGGGTTGTAGCTCTCTTCAGGAACACAACAGCTGTCTGGGCAAGCAGTTTGCCTCACGCGTGATCTGTACCACCCACCTCCTTCTTTGGAGCCTGAACTTCCAGGGAAGTTCATCTTTCCCTAAAGCATTTCCCCTAAATCAGAGATAACCTAGGCCATTAAATGTGGATCTGCATTCCATAAACCCCTGATTCAGGTCATTTATATTCACTGTTTGTGAAATGGCCATTAAAGAATGGGAGGCGAGAGTGTGACGGATCCTGCACCAGACCCTAGAAACTCTCTGACACTGCGAGCGGATGAGGTCAGCCACATTCCTCTCCCCCATTTACTTCATATTCCCTCCCTATCTAACACTCCACACCCAACAACCTTTTATCCTCCAAATTGCTCTTAGATGTCCTCTTCATGCCCAGTGCCCGCAAAAATCCGATAGCTGCCCTGGTGTCTTTGTCAGGTACTTAGACACTAGCGTGGCAGGCCTAGGAAAGGAACCTAGATAGGGCTGAAGTAACTAGTCATTCCTCTGCCTGGGTTTCCCAGCAAGTCCTGTCTCTGTGCCCATCTTGATCAGTGCTCCTGGCTAGGTACTGCCTGTGTTTCATCTCATTGAGTTCCAAACTCTACATCAGCATTAACAGTGTCTGGTTCAGCTGGTAAGATGCTTTGGAAGGTTGGCACCGTGTTTCCTGTATGTTTGTCCAGTCCTGAAAATGGCGAATGTGCTTAAGAAATAATAGGTGGTAGCATTAATATGTGCCATGTAATCATAAAGACATCCCAAATGGCCATCAGCCCTGCTGAGAGGCTGTCTCAGGAAGACTGGTGCCTGTTAGCTGCCCATGGCTGTTTTGAGATCGTCCTGGGACATAGGTATGAACTTTAATCCAAGGAAGGCCTTGTTAGCCACATGTGGCAGCTTCCCTTTCATGGATTGCATCAGGTGTTGTGGGACACCTGGGAGCACATCTCTACAAGCAACATGATCATTGTCTGGAGCCTGGTTCCTTATAGCTCTGCCTTCCCATCATCTAGAAGCAGAAGGGAAAGTAAAATGCCCTATCATTTTCCTGTATTCTCCCCTGGTCTATCATTGCTTAATTGTATCCCTAAATCTTATTAAAGTTTGGGGTGAGTCATTGCCATGGTGAGGTGGAAACCGAGCTGAGCAAATTTAAGGGAGGAGGAGTGTCTTCCCATGTGAGTCTGCTGAGCAGGAAAACTCCTGCAGCAGAGAGAGACTCCTATCACTTCATAGATGTGTTGCATCATCTGCTTGCTGCTGCCTCTAATTTAATGCTCTAAATCCCATATCAAAACACCTGTAGTCCAAAGAGAATATAAAATAGACTTGGAGTAGGAAATTCATGCCAATTAGACATGCAGATCTCAATCATCTGAGACCTTCCAAGCTTACACAGGACTTATAATTGTGGTTCTATATGGCCTTGTCGCATTGGCTATCCACAGAACCCACTTCCCTCTCCACCACCAGAATGAAGCAGTAGGCTTAATCCAAGGTGGCTCTGCTTCAGTGTCCTAAATGTATTTCATTTGTGGCGACAGTGGTTCGATCTTGTAGAACACATTATGATCTCTTGTGGAAAAAAGCACTGTAGAACTGTAAAGCCATTGTCACTGGACAGATAGACCTCCTCTGCTTTACTGTGTAGGCCCCAGCATAATCCCTTGCACTTGCTGTTCTGGTTTCTGATGCAAATTCAAAAAATTCTTCTCTTCTGAGGCTATATTTTCCATCACATCCCAGGGTCCTGCTCCTTATAACTGCGGTGGTTTAATGTGCCTCTCTGCCACTCTGGCATGGCTGGGAATGGGATGCTGTAGGCAGGGCAGGCACATTCAGGGTGGTGGAGGGAGCTCTGGACGTGGGTGTGTGTTCACGCTAATCATGGGATTAGGAGCACAGAATCCCAGACTAGTTGGGACTGGGAGGGACCTGTGGAGCTAATCTTGTCCAGCCTCCCTGCTCAAAGGAACTGCCTCCTCAGACAGTTTTAGTAAGGCAGGGCTACGGCAGTTAATCTCCCTTTCCCCATCACTGAATCAGTCCCTTTGGTATCCTGTGGCAGGACAGTAGGCTGTGCCATTTTGCTCTTGCACAGGTGAGATTCTGTTACTGGCTTGCTCTTGACTCTTGTGCACCTGCTAGCGTAGAAGGTATGAATCCCGCTTGGTGATCGCTTCAGCACAGAGGTTTCTACTGTGGTAGGATGAGGGGGAATGGCTTCAAACTGGAAGAAGGGAGATTTAGATGAGATATTAGGAAGAAATTCTTCACTCTGAGGGTGGTGAGGCACTCGCCCAGGTTGCCTCAAGAAGCTGTGGCTGCCCCATCCCTGGAGGTGTTCAAGGCCAGGTTGGACGGGGCTTGGAGCACCCTGGGCTGGTGGGAGGTGTCCCTGCCCAGGGCGGGGGGCGTGGAATGAGATGATCTTCAAGGTCCCTTCCAACCTAAACCATTCCATGTTTCTATGAAACCAACATCAAGGTGGTCTGTCTGCATCTGCTTCAGAATACGCTTTTTCATCAGCTGCCCTCCTAATTAGAGTGTTTGCTGGGAGCAGTACATTTGCAGTGTCCCTGGTTTAGTACTTTACTGCTTTGCTTTTCTTTGCAGCCTGTTTCACAGAGTTTAATTATTAAAATGAAAATCTATTGTCATGTCAGTGGGTGTTGAAGCCCTATCCTGAAAGAAAGGTGGGTGCAAAACTTAGCGCTTTTTTACTGAAAGAAAAGAAGCTGCAAGTTGATGGGCTGAACAGGAGCATGGCATCTACCAGGAAGCCATTTGCCCATGGATCAGTAGGTGAATTGGCATCACTTTGACCCCCCAGTGATGTACCTGCTCGCATTAAGTCTTGTATGAAATATGTCTGTAGAAGTAAGGAGAGCCTTGGGTCCATTTGACTTGGCTTCTCCAGCTGGAGTGTCTGCGGCTCAGCTACAGGGAGTTAGTGGGATATTACATTTCTGTGTAGCACAACTAAGTGATGAGAGGAGAGCGTAAGAAAACATTGTATTTGGTATTTCCGCCCTTCTTCAGTGTTCTTCTTGAGCATGTTGATGGGTTTATCTTCTATAAAATTGGGATTGTAGTACCCACAAGTTGTTCTGACTTGCTGAGCTTCACCTGATGTGGGCAGTCTGGGACCAACTGATAACGGAGCACAAACTGAAGGTGTTCAGAGCTGGTTAAGCCAAGTAAGGTTTCTAGGCTGGGTTGCAAGAGAACTTTATTTTTGTGAAAGGCTGGGATGCCAAGGGCAGTATGTAAGTGATCTAAGCCACAGAGAGTTTTGCTAAGCAAATGCAAAATTTATTTTTGTTCATCAGATATTGTCTGGATAACAATATCTCAGTTATTAATGGAGCAAAGGAGGGAAGAACAGCCAAGAAATGCCAGGCCACTTTGAAAATGGAGGAAAATCTGCCATCCAAGAGGAAGCTAAGAAATTTCTGTTGGATGATAGTAGACAGCAATGCTGCAAAGGAAAAGAAAGGCCAGGGAAACACTGTGTCAGACTGGATGTAATCAGGTGCTTAATAATGCAGAAAATTACAGAATCACAGAATAATTGAGGTTGGAAGCAACCTCTGGATATCATCTAGTCCAAGCCACCTCCTAAATGAAGGGTCAACTGGAGCAGGTTCCTCAGGACCACATCCTGTTGGGTTTCGAGTATCTCCAGGGATGGGGAATCCACAACCTCTCTGGACAACCTGTCCCAGTGTTTGACCACCCTCACAGTAAAAAGGTTTTTTCTTATGTTTAAATGGAATTTCCTGGATTTCAGTTTGTGCCCTTTGCCTCTTTTCACTGGGCACCATGTGAAAAGCCTGGCTCCCTGCCTCTGTCGTCTTTACCCCCTCTCCTATCAGGTACTGACGCACATTGCTAAGATTCACACCCTTCCCCACTCCAAGCCTCCTCTGCTCGGGGCTAAACAGTCTGATAGAGTACGGACCTGGAGATTGTTGTAGGAGGTTGAACTAATGTTACTGGGCAGATGTTGGTAATCTAAAGCCAACCTGAATGCTGCCCTGAGTAAATGGTGATGTACAAGTAATATGGAACAGGACAAATGAGCTTTCTTGCTTTTTCCTTCCTTCCTTCTCTGTATCTTTTTTTTCCTTTAGTGCCTTTATGCCTGTTTTCTTGGCATTGTCTCAGATGTCTTCTGGGAATAGTTATCTCTGGGTTTTTTATCTCTGTGTTTGTCATTTAGTGTGATCCTGGCAGTCCCCAAAGCTAAGATATTTATGGTCAGTGAGTTCAGGTTGGTGCTGAGTTGATTCCCATGACCTGCAGTGATGAGCAGAATCACTTT
This sequence comes from Pluvialis apricaria, assembly GCA_017639485.1. Lineage (NCBI taxonomy): Eukaryota > Metazoa > Chordata > Aves > Charadriiformes > Charadriidae > Pluvialis > Pluvialis apricaria. The sequence continues at coordinate 9,521,659 of CM030024.1, forward strand.
GGATACAGCCTTGGATCAAATTTTGAACTGGAGGTGAACTTTTATACGTGTTCAGTGTAGTTGGAGAATGGTGTCTCTTGTTTTGAAAAAAAGAAACTTGCATATCCTCAGTTTTGGGGAAGACAGTTGCCTAAATAAGGAAGTCCTGGATACTAAGAGAGCAGCTGTCTCTGTTCCAGACCCAAGAAGTCAGAGCGCAGTTTGTTTAGAGCATAGACAAACGTTCAGGCCTGTGGGTCTGTATGTGACACAACTGGACCATCTCCTGCTTGGTGAACGTGCGTTCCCCAAGATGGGTTATAAAAGCTCTCTTGTGGGTTTTCCCTGTTGGCGAGTTGGTTACAAAAGCGTGCCTGTTCGTATGTACCTGACATTACCTGTGTTAATGTGTTTGATACCTCAGTGCTAAATCTAGCTGAATATGTAAACACTGCAAAACCTGTTAATTTTGCTTATGCCAATTAATGTAGTGGGGGTTCAGGGAAGAGAGAAGGTTGGTTTTGATTCTGCTTGTAGTTGCTTTAAAGCTAAGCATTTGGTCACTTACCCACCTTTACTAAGCTATTTTAAATTTATTTTCTAAATTTGTTTTGGAAATGAGAACCCACTGGAACTAGTCACATGTGAAAACTTCCATCATTGCTCTTATCGATGTGTCACATCTCCTACCAACAGAGATTTGTTAAAACTTGCCTTGGATTCAATTTGGCTGTCTCGTCAAACCATTTGAAGGTGCAGAATCAGTTTCGCTATATTTCTGTAAAATAACAGAAGTGAGGGATCTGGATTCTACAGGAAACAAACAAAAAGAAAATCTGGATCTCATTTAAGTAAAAAGGAAAGACCAGTTTCTGATGCATGTGGATCTCATTCCCAAACTCTTTGCATGATGTTATATCTGCCTACCCCTGCTTTTATTGCAGTAGCCCAAAATTATTGAGTATGCATGTATAGAAAGAAAAAGTCAGTGTTTAAATGGCAGAAGTTATGTGTCAGAATGACTGGAATTTGAAGCTTTGCTGATGTTTCACGAGGGGTTTGAGTTGTATGCTTTTCAAAGGCTGAAGACACTGAGTTTCTTCCCTCTGTTTTCCTCACAGGTGTGTTACTCGACATCCAGCAGCACTTTGGAGTCAAAGACAGTGGGGCTGGCTTATTACAGACAGGTAAGATTATTTGTTTCCTTGCTGATTTTTGTAACCTTCCTCTTCTCAGAAGGGTGCTTTCAGGCTTCTTCAGTGATGGCCCTTGGGCACGTTGGCTGTGAAATATACTCCGATTAGGAAGATGAGTGAACACGAGGTGGTTTTTGGTTTTGATTCACTGGTGGGCAGGAGATCGGGCAGAATGGGCCAAAACCAGGCTAACCTAATGATGTTATTTATGACAATGAAATTCACATCGGAGATGGCTACTTCCCCTAGATCAGAAAACTCATGATAAACCAACAGCAGGGTCCTGTTGTTCTCACTTCTCTTAACTCTCTGCAGGTTGGTAATAAGTGTGATGTATGATGCCCTTCATGTGCTCTACAGAGAATCTGCTGAATGTACGGTAATTGGGATTACAGTGTGGCATGAAAATGTAAAACTCATCAGGACAAGTACGTGAGGATGAAAACTGCAGGAGAGGCTAACAATCATTGCATTCATGGTAGCTCATGGATTAACAATATCCCTGTGATTTTGGTGCTGTTAGCTTCAGACACTTATCTCCTTGTATTTAAGGAAGAAGTATTATTGCAATTGTGATGTCTTTTTAATGTAGCAGACGTTTTAGTGTTGCAGATATCTGCAGGCAGAGCTGTACAACCCCGGGACAAACCCAGCTTTTCTGGCCTCCAGTGCTGAGGTGGTTTAGCAGAGCGCCTTTGTCAATGGGCTGGATTTGGTGACGTTGAGTAGCAGTCTCAGGTAGTTATGACAGCACTTTCGATCTTTACAGAGAGTTGAAAGGACTAGCCAGAGCACAAATGCAATATTTTAAGGAGAGAAACAGTCTGGTTTGGAAACTTTCTACAGAATTATTAGTTAGAGTCATAGATTTATGGTGCTGTGGTTGTCTTGTCACTGTCATCTGTCTGAGGGAGCCACACTGGAACAATTATATGTCTGAAAAAATTAGAATTCCATTAGAAATTGTGTGCCAGAAAGGCATTCTTTTTTCTATGCTTTTTTTCTTATGCTATCACGGTGGTTACCAAATGCCCATCAGGAGCTTCTCCGTGAAGCTGTAGCTAACAATGAAGTGTGCAAAGTCATTCATTTATGATCACACTAGAGGTGAGAATGTTCTGGACCCCTGTCCGTTGGCCCTTGATGTCAAACTATGTGAACCACTGCAGTATCTCCTCCGTTTTATTTTCTGGAACTCATGGTACAGCAGGGTCCTCATCTGTGGTTACAGCTTCTCGCTAATGTTGCCATGCAAACAATGAAGAACAGTTTGTAATAGGGCTTTAAAAATGCTCTCCTTGTGGGATGGCAGAGTTCAGCTAAGCTGATGTGTGCAGCACATGTCCAGAACAGAAGGCCTGAGCTTTACAAGTGTTACTGAATATAAGTAACATCAATCAGTTGTGCCCAAAGTGGCACTCGTTGTCTGTCAGGCTCTTTTCTACAGCAATTATTTGTATTTATTTATTGTACTCAGAGGAACAGGTCCTCCATGTATCATTAGACACAAAGTGCCTTCAAGAAAATATTCTGGTAGAAAATGACACTTGCCAAAGCATATATTTAATCTTCATTCCCCTCAGTGGATGAAGTCCTTCTGCAGATGATTTACTGACAGCAAGTAAGAGCTAAGCTCCAACAGGGCATTTCATTTGTTAATTGCAAGAAATGTTATTTATTTCTCCAGCAAACTTACAGGGCATCTGAAGACAGCATCACTGAGATATTGCAACATTGCTGCTGAGTGTGTCATGAGTTTTGCAACTGATAAGTGTTACTTTAAGAAAAGCAGTATTTTCTCTTGGTTTTTTTTTTCTGATCTGAAAACTGAGGGCTTGACTTTGCCCCTGAAATACAGATAATAAGGTATTAATCACAAGGCCATCACAGAAACAGGGTTCTCACAAAATAAAACACCATTTCATGTAAGTAAAGGGTAGGGGCACGTAACTGAGAACTTATTAAATATATTACTTCAGCTTAGCAAGTTTCTGTGTTGGCAGCCGGCCCATGGCCCGTGTACCCTTAACCCTGGTGAAATAAACCACGCCGCCCTAAACCGCTGTAAACACCGCTTTTCATCTTTTGTCTGATCTCTAAGTCTGACCTCTCCAGATGTGTAAGTTGGGGAAAATGCATGCAGAGTGTAAAAGCGTTTGACCAAGGTTGCAGAGGAAGCCTGTAGTATAGCTGGGACCAGGACTGATGTCTCCCAGACCTCTGCCTTAACCTTGAACAGTTCCTTTGCAAGCAGAGAGACAGAAATATCATTTTATTCCCAAGAGATGGTCCTGCTAACTAATTGAGTGATGTGAGACGAAAGACTGCTCATCCTGAATACGTCCTCTGAATAAAGAGTGGATTAGTCCTCAGGTTGTTAATCCTGCATCTAAATGAATCCTAAATTAATTTACAATGTTAATGAGGGGGAGTGAAATGTAGTAGTCACTGGCAGTTCATATAGCTCATCAAACAGACTTTAAAAAATAATAAAAAAAATCCTTTTAACTGAGAAGCAAGGCTGCACACTGTTTTAGGAAGAGATGGTACTGAAAATTCAAACAGCAAGGGGAAAAGAAATCCGCCAAAGGCAATGCATGACCCTGCATTTGTATCATAACCCATTCTTTGCAGGCACAGCCAATCTCATAGCGCTCTCACTCCAAACATTCAAAAGCCAACTCATACGCTCTCAGCTTCTGCTGCTCTCTGGAAAGCAAAGGTGACTGGTTTCTTAGGAATTGCAAAGGCAGAATTTGAATTTTTGTCGTCTTTTGTATTAATCCCAAGATACAAGCTGCTCTTTGCCTAAGAGATGTAACGAAAACTGGTTAGAGGGGCACTGTAACTCCCGTACAGAAAAATCAGAGGGACGCTCCAGCCTCATCCATAATGGAAAGGAGCAGAACGTGGTAGTCTCTGCAGTAAGGACTCTGTGACAGCAAAGGACACGCTGACAGATGGATCGTAACTGCTGCTTGCTCAGTAGTGTTGCAGAGTAACAGGCATATAACTATGTTGATTCCGGAGCCTCAGTTCTCTCTTGATGATGCTATAATTCTGTGCTGATCTTTGTTTTTAAAGCACCACATACACAGCTATATAAATATAAGTTAAGTTTGCTTAACTGTCCTACGGGTCTGCATGCAAGCTCTCTTGTGCTTTTCACTTCTTACTGGGTGCTCTCCCCAGCTGGAGAAAGGATAATCCTGGCTGCTCTCGGAAGATGATAGAGCATCTCCTTGCCTACTTGAGCTGTACAGCTGTAGTCACTCAATCCATTTATAAGCCAAACCATACAAAAAGTCTTTCCCATGTGTGGAGTTAGGTTGGAGCAGCAAATTGGACTCCCCAAAACTACAGGCCTCTAAAAACACAAAGAGTGAGAAGATGGACAACCAGGTTTGTAGAACTGCTTCAAAATAGTGTTACCCTTCCATATATACTTAGACCACAGGAGTAGTGCCCCATTGCTGTAGTCCGGTTTTCGCTAGCTTTTTTCCTCTTCTTTCTTCAATTTTTGTGCTTTATTGCTCTGTCTGCTTTCCGTGCCCTTGGATTTATGTTGCTTTTGTGTCTCTTGCCAGTGCCTATTTAGCACACCAGAGCTCTAATAATAATAGTGCCTGGCTCTGCATACAGTTTGTCTTCTGTAGATCTCGGGATGTTTTATATAGGAAGGGATAATGAGTCTTGCCCTTTTCTACAGATGGGGAAACCAGGAAAGCCAGATGGGAGAAACGACCTGCCCAAAGTCACACAGCGGGTCTGAGGCTGAGCCAGAACAAGAACTGCCGTCCAGTTCCTGAATGCACAGCGTTCAACTAGGTCAATGCTTAGACCCAGAGATTTGGTCCTTGTTAATGGGCACCCTAATCTTCTAGCCTAGGCAGCTCAAGCGCAGGGGAAGGCACATAAACCAGTGGGGAGTTCTGCAAGCAGAAACTGTGAGGCATCAGATGGAGGGCATGGCAAGGATTCCATTGAAATGTAGAGGGGAAAGGTGTCTGTCTTCAGAAGGAGAACAAGGATGTCATTAGAGGAAACCCTGGTAACGAAAAGTTTATACTGTAAGGTCGGAAACAAGGAAATGTAAGGAAGCGAGAGATCTGGAAGGACTCATTAAAGGGGAATAATCACAGATAACTGGGGCTCTGAAAGAGCTTGTCTCTTCTCACGTGAAGAGAGATGGGCATTCTCCCAAATGCCTTTCAGCCCCTGGTTTCCCAGGAAGTCTGGCAATGCCAGGTACTTTCTTAAGTGTTTTTGTGGGCTCATTTTTCCTGTAAGGGTCAATTCCAACTAAAACCTCTGTTCATTTGAAAAGTGAAACCTTCTACCTGAGTTTCCCTACCTCTTGAGCTGACCTGGTGTAACCTCACACTAGATTGCAGCCTTGCAAAGATGTTAGCAGGTCCGGTGTGCTGTGATTGTATCAGCCCAAGCTATAGGCATGTGAAGTGAGTAGGGGACTTGAAATAGTAGAGTGCAATGATAGGATAAATCAGACTTGCTAAATTGAAGGCTTTTCTTTCAACTCCCTTTGACTCCCATCTTCTTGTCATTGGCTTACGATGGCAGCCTGTGGGCTCTAACATCTTTTGTTTATTCCACGCAGAGACCGCTGCCCCTGAATGAGATGCTAACTTTGAATATGTGTGTATTACATGAGTTGCAGGTGCCACACGTTTCTTTTCTACCATCTGCTTCTACCTGAATAGACACTGTCTTGCCTCCTCATCTGTGCTATGCATAACTGAATCAAATCTTCATCTTTCACTTCCTACTGCACCTGCTTAACTGCTCTTCTTGCTAGAACAGCGGAACTCATATTCTGGATGCCTTCCTATCTTCCCTTTAAAATTCATGGGCTTTCCTTTCGAGGGAACAACTTCTTACACCAGAGCGTGTCCCAAGGCCCTGGTATCTCAGGTGTCCAAGCCAGAAGGCAAGACACAACGCTTTGTGCTCTTTGTTGCTCTTCTTGATTTACGACTGCAAATGGTTTGGACCACCATGCCATACCCAGAGCAGGTCATACCACTGTCGTGCTCTCTTCCCCCCAACCATGCTAAGCATTCTTAAATCCAGGTTACTTCCCTGGCAATCTGGCGCTCTGAATGCCAGGACAAGGTGGAGCTCTCTTTCTGCCAGAACGAGAGCCTCTTAAGTCCTGTCAACAACAAGTAAAACCTTTTTCCCCATTTCCTCCTCTAGACCTGATATTGTATCATTTTGTCTGAATTTCTCCAGCCTTCTGTAGCATGCTGCCAATCCAGGGATTAAACAGTTTGTATAGCACAGCTCCAGTTTAATCAATAAAGATGAAAAACCAGGACTCTGTGTTCAGTGTGCCTCGATTAATGTTGTGACAAGGGTGGGTCTCTTAGTTATCAGGGTAGAGTGAGTCAAGATAGTCCAGAGCCTGATTATTGCCTGCCTAAGTCAGGTTCCCACAGTCCTTTTTTCCTGTGTGCTAGAATGGTGTCTGGTACGCTGAGAAGTCACGGCAATCTGAGGCTCTGATTCATGAAAGCAGTTAAGCCTATTTGGAAATCCCTCTGCAATCAAGAATGAAAGCATTTTCTCGAATCAGTGAGCAGGTTATAGGAAAATGTGTTTGTGCCCAAGCCCAGTCCCCCGTACACCAAGGACCAAGCTATAAAAATGCTGTTTACAGTGTGCACTCTCACTGGACAGCCCTAGATTGCAAAGTAAATAATCCTGGGGGGAAGGATGGGGCAGGGGAGGGAGGGGAAGATGTCCTTGCCTCCTGCTGATAGGAGGTAAGTGCTTGAGCCTGTGTGGCACTTAAGTCTTTTAATTGTACATGTCAGCAAGTGAGTGCAGGTGACTAGAACAGGGAAACCCTCCAGACTAGCTTGTCTTCATTAATATCTTGATTTTATGATACTGCATGGCCACTGACACAACATAACTGTTCATTTTCCCATCCTGTCTTCCTGCTGTGCAGAAGGAAGGTTTGTCCTAACTGTTGGCCTTTTGGACAGGGCAGGTATCTCAGGCTGGTTGGTGCAAGAGAACCTTGCGCTTGTGCTGCCTGTGGCATGTCTGTTCTGTAAGCAGATATTGGCCTCTTTTCCCTAAGGCTGTAGTTCAAGCACCTCTTGCCAAGGTTGTGTTCGCTTCTGTAATTTATTATAATAATGAGGGGAGAGATTTCCCACAGATTTTAGAGAAGTAGTTATCATTCCACCCAAAGCCCTAACAGTTTTTAACATAGCCTGTCCATCTCCCCCTACACGTGTTCCTCAAACCTCAGAATTTCATTCAAGCTCTTTATAGTGGAAGACGGGATTTTTGTCGGTATTGCGTAGTGCTTTTAAACAACAGCTTCCTCTTAATACCGGCTATGCAATCTCCTGTAGCAGGCACCTGCACTGTACTGTGTGTTTCATGCACACATAGCTCAGAAGAGCTAGTCTTGCTGCCTTCGCTTTTTTCATTAACACTGTACTTGGACTTTTGAAAGAGGGAGGTGAACATTTGAGTTACTTTAACAATTGTTTTCATGCTGTTATCAGACATCTAATGGCTACCAGTTGCTGGAAGAGAGAGTTGTGTGCTTATGTTCAGTACCTCATGTGTAGCTGTCGTGGTTTAACCCCGTCCAGCAATTAAGCACCACACAGCCGCTTGCATCCTTACCCCTGGTGGGATGGGCGAGAGAATCGGAAGATTAAAAGTGAGAAAACTCATGGGTTGAGATAAAGACAGTTTAATAAGTAAATCAAAAGCTGTGCACAGGCAAAGCCAAACAAGGAATTACTCCCTGCTTCCCATTGCAGGCGGGTGTTCAGCCGTCCCCAGGACAGCCCGGCTCCATCACGCGTAACGGTGACTGGGGAAGACAAACGCCGTCACTCCGAGCGTCCCCCCCTTCCTTCTGCTTCCCCAGCTTTATATACTGACCATGGCGTCATATGGTATGGGATATCCCCGCGGTCAGTCGGGGTCAGCTCTGCCGCTGTGTCCCCTCCCAGCTCCTCGTGCCCCCCGGCCCATCGCTGGTGGGGCGGTGTGAGGAGCAGAAAAGGCCTTGGCTCTGTGTAAGTGCTGCCCGGCAGTAACGAAAACATCTCTCTATTATCAACACTGTTTTCAGCAAAAAAACCCAAAACACAGCCCCATACCAGCTACTATGAAGAAAGTTCACTCTGTCCCAGCCAAAACCAGCACAGTAGCTTACTTTTTTCCTTACCCTCTGCAGGAGCTTCTGGTAGTAGGTGGAAAACCTGCTTAGCTTTAATACTTGCTTTTCACTGAGCCTGGAAGTTTAATTTAATTTTCAAGTGTGATGAGCAGAGGAGTGTTTGTATACGGTCTAAATCAGAAGGAGCCCTGTATTCCTTCTCTGTACCCTGATGTGGATCTCTGCATCCAGTTGCTGCTGATACCTTTTGGGGCAAGTGTTAGACTAGAGGGGAGGACTTTTTGCCTTGACTTTAAGGGAAGTTGGATCAGGGTCATCTATGAACTGGGAGTGAGAAAATAGAACTAACTTTATAGTGCATTTTGTATATTTAATGTGCTTTATCCCAGGGGAGTCATAAGTGGTGTTCTCTCTTAAAAGATTTATTTTAAGATTGTTTTGGTTTTGCCTTGCCTCCCACACCTGAAGAACTCCTATTTTCTTAGAGCACAAACCTACAGTTCTGCAGGGTGACTTGCTGTGTTGTGAAAAATGTAAGCAGCTATATACCTGAGATCAGGAGATAAAAAGGTCAGATTCGGTCTGTGCCTGCCGGGCGATTTCCAAGTTAGTATGGTATAGTTGGAAGCATTGCTGTTGGAGGAAGTGTTTGATTTGAGAGAGATCATTTGGGTAAACCAAACGGTCTTGACAGAGTGTGAAGGAGCTCTGGAGCACTGAAGGTACCGCCTTGTAATGAAGCAAAAGCGTTGCTGGTAGCTGTTGTAATACTGCAGGCATTTGGTAGACTGAAAGTACCGGGGTGTTTGTGTAGTAGTGGGAATGTTGGGGTCCTAGAACAGCCCATATGATTGTTTGCCTTCTCTGATGTGTCCTGTCTTTAGTTCCAGGTGGCTTTTCCTCCAAACCAGTGCTTCTCAAACCTTTTGGGCTGTGTACCAGACTGCTGTGCATCCTTACAATCCAATTTTTATAGTGATCTATCATCAGACCGCTTTAAAAGTAATAATATAGCTGTGTGCCTGGCTGCAAAAAAACTGGCTGTTACTTTGTGGAACACAAAGTTAGTTTGGGAACCATAGCCTTGAACTGTTACAACGGGTGTGTTCCAAGCAGAAGCAACTACATTTCAGGGCGGGCTGCAGTGATTCCCTTGTGTAGACCCATACACGCTCGAGGAGGAGTGACTCATTTGTAGCTGCATATACCTGGCTTTGAAAATGAATCCCAGGGCATCAGTTACACAAAAAGTTGAACATTCCTTGTGGTATTCGGTGGTGTTACCAGCCTGCAGAACTAGATTCCAGTTAACACAAGTAAGTCTGAATTGCATGAATGGTGTATTGTTCCAAAGAAATCTCCCGGTGCACTCCCCTTACCCCAAGTATATTGCACATGTCCCAGGACTTTTCCTGTGTGCTGATGTAAGATTATAGCGCAAAGACCAATTTTCTGCTTAAATTGTGTACTGAGCCTGGTTTTGGAGGGAAAATATTACTGACCGTAGTCCATTACTTACCCCAAATCAAAGTTAGTTCTCACAAAAAATGTAAATGTACATTTGTTGCTAAAACTCTCTTCAGCTGTTTTCAAGTTTTAGTCAAGTGACTGAGGATGGCTTAATTGTTTAAGTCTCAGATGGAAAACAAACAGTTATTTGATGGGATGAATAGTAGTAGGAGGGGTTCTTGTTCTTGTGTTCTCTGCTGCTGCAAGCAGGGAAGTGCTTTGGTTTTCAGCGGAAAGGATGTTTCCAGGGAAAGCTCAGTTCTGGCCTCTTTGGTCCCTCCCCTCAGTTATACATCAGGTTATTCCTAATTAAACGTTTGGACAGTTTTAACCATTTCCTCCTTCCAACCTTTTTATCCACCAACGTTTACAGAAGCAAGATTTATTTTACATATTCTCCTACTGCATCGTTCTCTTTGCTCTTTGTAGAGGGGCTGAATTGGAGATGTGGCAACTCTGATTTGTTCTCTTGTGGGACAGTAGTGTTGAACTGAGAACGTTAATAGTAATATACCTTTCCTGCAAAAAGTTGCCTTAAAGAACTAAGAGGTTATAATAACTTTAACTTTATTTGGAGCTACACTGATTTTAAATGGGTGGTTACAATAAATTACTATTGGGGTAGACTTGGAAATGAATTAGGGAGGCAGTACAGGTAAAGCAGTTTGAGCTGTGATTTCTTTTTACAGTTCTGCTGACGACACTGCCCAAGGTGCTCTCGTCTCTGGGTCTTTGCCCTGTTCCCTTTCTTCTCTAGATTGTCAGTTTGTAGGGGCAAGGCGATCACTTACCCTGTGATGAAGTGCTTGTTAAAACTGACCTTGTTAAGAGTTTTCGCCGAGTGAAATTTTCAGGATCGGATTTGTCTGTCTGGGGTTTTCTGGGGGGTTAGGTTTGTTTTGTTTAGTTTTCCTTGAAGGATGTGTGAAATATGCTCCAAATTCTTTGGTTTTAATTCTGTCTAAGTTTTATCCTTGCCTCTACCCACCCTGGGATTTGAGCAGTCCTGGTCACCACAGCCATTGATGGTGTTAGCTGTCAGCTCCGTGCCTGTATCTTCAGCATCCTGTGGTTTTGTCCAACCTACCTGGTAATATAAATAACAGCAAAATTGCCTTAGTGCCCGTGGCCACAGCTTTTGAGAACTAGAAATCATTGACAAAGTCTGACAAAGAAAGGTACTATTTCATGAGAGCCTTTGTGACTAGAATGAGTCATGTAAGAAAGATGCGTGAGTTAAAGAATAACTTTGCCACAAAAAAAACCCCCAAGTAAGTGGGTTTTTGTGCTTACTCTGGAACGCGCAGGGGGCTTTGGAAATCCATGTGTCATTGAACTGAGTTGCATTCAATTTAAACATATGGACTGTTTTTAAAAGCAGCCTTCTATTTTACAGGTGTAGTTTAGGATATATAAATGCTTAACTTACTAATTGTACCTGCAAGTCAAAGTAGTTAAGTGGGTTTAATTCCACCAGCAAAATTGCTCCCAGGGTAAATTGCGAGCTCAAAATTAGCGATTCAGTTGAGGATCCTTTAAAAATCTGATACTAAAAATAGATATCGGTTCAGAAGGGCTGATGTAAAGAGTTATTATGGTGAGAACTATGCAAGTGTTTGACTAGATAAATCCATCTCCTTTATCAATCTTCTTGAAGGTAAAATTACAGAACAGGAACATGAAAATGCCTCGTAATTTTTGCTGGTTTTGTGCCCCCCCATCCTTCCCCGTCCCCCATTTTGTTTTTAAATTCACATCTTCCGCCGTCAAATGTTGCCCATATGATGTCCTCCGAGCAGGAGTGCGCAGGAGCACTGCTGGAGTGTATAAATCTAAGGTACTACTACGTTGGTATAGCTCAGGATGCTGAAACTGTCACCAGCTGTGCGGTTGCTTTTGCTTAGTCACTTGGGCCTAGAAAAAGGATCTGTCTCTAAGGGCTGTATTGTTTCATTTCTAATAAAATGTGATGAGATCTTATAAGGAAACCTACTTCTTCAAGATGTTTAGCTTCGCTAGTGTCTGTCGCGATCTGTCACAACCCCACCCTTGCAAGTTGGCTGTTATCTGAAGGTACTACAGAGCCCCTGTCAAGGGACAGATCTTTTAGATGTGGGTACAATAACAAATGCAATCTAGTAGATTAGTGCCCTGCTCTGGCTCTTGTGTTGTCCGGTGTCCTGGGCCATTAGTCATTAGCGTGCAAAATTCATTGTTCACAGGGTGAGGGGTCTGGAGCATAGCTCTCATGAGGAGCAGCTGAGGGACCTGGGGGTGTTCAGCCTGGAGAAAAGGAGCTGAGGGGAGACCTTATCGCTCTCTACAGCTCCCTGAAAGGAGGGTGTAGCAAGGTGGGGTTGGTCTCGTCTCCCAAGGAACAGGAGGTAGAACACGAGGAAACAGCCTCAAGTTGCTCCAGGGGAGGTTTAGGATGGATATTAGGAAAAATTTGTTCACCCGAAGGGATGTCAAGCACTGGAACAGGCTGCCCAGGGAAGTGGTGGTGTCACCATCCCTGGAGGTATTTAAAAGATGTGTAGACGTGGTGCTGAGGGACATAGTGAAGTGTTAACTTCTCAGTGCTGCGTTAACCATTAGACTTGATGATCATAAAGGTCTCTTCCAACCAAAACGATCCTATGATTCTATGACATTCAGGTTTGGGTATGTGAAGTGAAGCAGAGTTGAGTGTGCTTTGGAAACATGACCTTCCAGCTCTTCACAAGATCACTAAGGCTATAAATCCCCAAAAGTGTATCTAACCTGCCGAGAGGTGAGATCTCCATGTCTCCATGCTCCATTGCGATGTGGATCTGCACATCGTCCTGCCTCCCTCAGCTGGCATCGCCACCCCAGACATGCAGGGGTTTCATTGCTGCTTTACCCGTCTGGAGCTGTCAGTTATTTCCAGCTTTTTGGCTAATGTAGCAATCATGCTGCATGCTAACCGCTTTGAAACCCATGGATGTAATCATACAGCAAATTATTAGCAGGTATCACACAAAATACGTCATACTTGGCGGGGAGGGTGGCAATATTAAAATATTAAAAGAAAATAACTTTGGAAAAAAAATGCAGAGAGAGAGAACAGATTTTCCTGAAAAGCAAGTTGTCCAATGTTGCCCTTGTTCTCACTGAGGATGTTTTATGGCAGCAAAGGTAATAATAGAGGATATTATACAATGGATGTTGAATTTTCACTAAAAGCTCCCCAGTGAGATATTCCTAGCAGCTGCTAATGTTATACCTTCCAATGACTTGGACAACACAGCACATAACACACTGACCTGAGACAATGTTTGCATTGTGTATAAAAAACATGTTAATTTTCCTAGTTCGTACTTATTGAACTTGTTCTTTATGGGTTCATAGACTCCTTTGTCTAGTCAACAGACAAACTGCTGGCAGCACTGTGACAAGTTTTCCCCCAAGGTTCAGTTTTTTGGCTGTACAGGACTGGTGATGACGAAGCTCAGCTGGCATCTTGGGACATTTATGGCGGTGTGGTCTCTAGGGAATGGCATGGCATAGGCGCTGAACACAAACTGACTTCAGGTGGGCCACTGGGCAGTCATTAGTCTCACTTTCTACATAGGTAGAATTGAAATGGGCTTTTTTAATACGTCAACAATCCCTGGATTCACCAAATATTGTCTTTCCTTTTTTCCATTAATGTAATTGATGATGCATGAAGGCATTGCATTTGCAAACCTTGCGCATTGCAGTATTCATTTCAGTATGTTGTTTTCCACTAGTACTCATTCTACCTGAAAGATACTAGTTAGAAGAAATTTAAAACAAGGGGTAATTTAAAACAGGGTCCAGTCATGCACTATGGCTGTTGAAACTACTGTTGACCCTGGGTCTTTTACAGAGGTCACGTTTTTTTGTCCACAGATGCAGGTTTTGTTATGAAGCTCACTCCTGGAGCTGCAGTTCAACTTGATATTAAAGTGTTTTTGCAAGTCAGGGATGACACTGGAAATTCACGTGGGTCATAATCTTCGAAATAACAATTGTAAGATGGACAGAGGCCCAATTCATTCTCCAGTGCAGTTATGATCCTTTTCCTTTTACAAACCATGGCAAATTAAACATTGTGATATATCAGTGTTTCATCAATTTCCTTAAATGAATTTATCCCTTTTTGAAGGCCACCCAGCCACTCTGAACCTCTCGCTCGTTGTCTAAATTGCCGTTTATAACAGGAAGAAGCAATAGCATTTCTAAGTACTGCAGGCAAAATTGAATCAGCGAATAATTTCTGTCAAATAGCACGAGCCACTTACAATTGTGAGTGAGTCTTCTTTACATACTCCGTGATCCCTCTTCGCTGTAGGATGAGACTGCTTGTCATCGTAGGTGTTTATTTGTGGCCTGCTGTTTGTTCAGCTCTCTTGTCCTGCTAGTCAATACGTAATTGCAAATTGCAGTCGATAGCGACGTTTCTTTGTATTTACTTTGTGGGACGAAAGCCTGTTGAAATGTTGCTGGCATTTGAAAAAGTAGCTGGCTGAGCTCCGTCCCCTGGCAGAGAGTTGGTTAAATGTGGATGGGCATCGTGCGGAATCGGGTGGGAACTGTGCTCAGACCACTGCTGCTTAAACGGTGGTGGGGCAGTCAAACAAAAGAGAATTATTTCAGGGTACAGGGTGAGTGAAGAGCGCAAACGGTTCCTTCCTTGCCTTTTAGAGAATTCATGACTCATAATGAAACTAGACAGCCAGGGCATTTACACGCACCACGCTCTTGGCCAACGTGTCTGGTCCAATTCAGCCAGCCCCGGCCCCTGCTTGTACTCACATTTTGTCTTCATGTGCACACCCTTCACTTCCTTCTTACGGGAGTAGTTTTTAAAATAATCTGTATTAGTAATTTGCTCGTTCTTAAAAATGAGGGGGTGGGGTGGGGTGTAATGTAAAAGCACATAAAGTAATTAATGTCTCGAAAAGGTAGGGGGGTTGTTTTTCTTCTGTTTCCCTCATCATGCAGAGACAGTCAGTACAGGTCAGTTTGCTGGAAAGCACCCCAGAAACTTTTCGGTGAACAGTTAGCTTGTGGAAATGAATGCCACAAGGAGTGTCGTCAGGGCCAGAGCTTAAAAGAGCAAATCTTTATGCGGATAAGACATTACAATTCTTGAGAGGGCTTAATTCAGCTGCCTGTGTAGGAATTTTGTGCACTTTTCTCAGAAGGATCTGCTGTCACTGTCCCAGACAGGATGCGGGACTACATGGTTTTCTGATCTGTTGCCATTGTTTTCATGTTCTTATGAATTGGTCTCCCGAGCCTACATGAAAGATCTTTTATTGGGGGACTTGTTATTATTTATAACCTGCCAATGCCTTCGGCAGAAAGATGGACGCTGCTGTTAAGGAGAATCTGTGAGATTCCATTGAGAGATGGTTCTCTCCCCTCCTGTGTTGCTGCTTTGAGTTGAAACCCAGTCAGCACTGTAGAAGTTTCCGCTGTGAAATTCGTGTGGTTTGGTGGTACCTTATATAGCAACAGCTGTCATTGCATGAGATATTGTTGTATTTGATAGGCAACTCAGAAAAAAAAAGCGGGCAGTTGAGCAGGACAAAATACTGAAATTCCCTGTGTGACCGGCAAGTGGCTTTTTAGAAGTAAGGGTTTGGTGGGCAGTGTTAAGAAATTTATATGCTTCCTCCACAAATAAATCGGAAGCTGTGTATATCAAGCACTGGGGTCCCTGGTAGGGGCCAAAGTTGGAGGAAAAACTCTTGAGGAAAAGAAAACAATGCCAGGCTGTTGGAGACACATCAAACAAAAGCAATTACCCAGAGTTGCTTCTACATCCATATCTTCTGGGGATTTTAGCATGTTCCCATTGCATGGTGATTTCTGTTTCTTAAAAAGTGAATTAGCATAAGGCTGCAGTTGGCAGGATTTTAAGAGCAATACGCCTTGGTGGTGCTGCCTGCATCTTAGAGTGAGTGAGTAAAAGTCAGGTATTTCAGATGTCCTCTTGAAGTTCTTGTGATGAGAGGTAATGTATTTTCATCCCTTAAAATTCAGTTTAATCTGACAAATGTTTGCCTTCCTCCAGATAACTAGAGCCAGGCAGTGTAAGCTCAAGGTGAAGTTAGTCACATTAGAAATTGAGAAAGATGTGAACTGAACTCCGCGAAGGAAGTTGGCTACAACGCAGAGATGAATCAGCAATTTTCCCTTCAGATTGATAATTTTCTTAGTAATTGAGGTTTTACTGATTTTAAAAGATGCCGTTTTACCAACCTGCAAAAAGCACTCTTGAAGACATATGGCTTGAATTAGAAAGGTAACAGTTTTGCAGAAGAATGGTGTGAAAGGAGTTTGCTTACTGAATCCTGACACGCTTTTATTTGCACGTGTACAAATGCACGCTGTGAATGTGATTCCTTGTCCTCCCTCATCCATACATCGGTGCTCTGCTCCTGCGCTTCGGGGGTAATCATAGAATCATAGAATGGTTTAGGTTGGAAGGGACCTTGAAGACCATCGAGTTCCCACCCCCCTGCCATAGGCAGGGACACCTCCCACCAGCCCAGGTTGCCCAAGGCCACGTCCAGCCCGGCCTTGGACACCTCCAGGGATGGGGCTTCAACAACTTCTCTGGGCAACCTGGGCCAGTGCCTCACCACCCTTAAAGTGAAAAACTTCTTCCTAATGTTTAATCTAAACCTGCCCTCTTCCAGCTTAAAGCCGTTCCCCCTCGTCCTATCACTCCATGCCCGTGTAAAAAGTCCTTCCCCAGCTCTCCTGTAGACCCCTTTAGGTACTGGAAGGCCGCAATAAGATCTCCCCGGAGCCTTCTCTTCTCCAGGCTGAACAGCCCCAACTCTCTCAGCCTCTCCTCATAGGAGAGGTGCTCCAGCCCTCGGATCATCCTCGTGGCTCTCCTCTGGACACGCTCCAGCAGGTCCATGTCCTTCTTATGTTGGGGACTCCAGAGGTGGATGCAGTACTCCAGGTGGGGTCTCACGAGAGCGGAGCAGAGGGGCAGAATCCCCTCCCTTGACCTGCCGGCCACACTTCTTTTGATGCAGCCCAGGATACGGTTGGCCTTCTGGGCTGCGATCGCACATTGCTTGCTCACGTTGAGCTTCTCATCGATCATCACTCCCAGGTCCTTCTCCACAGGGCTGCTCTCCAGCCATTCTCCGCCGAGCCTGTATTTGTGCTTGGGATTGCCCCGAAATGCCGAAGCAGGACCTGGAGCGCGCTGGCGGTCTTTCATTAACCCTGAAGCCTTGCCGCTCCATTTCCCTGCTGTTTACGTGCTTTCCCGAGCAATGTAATCTGCAGATGTATCTGCAGTTTTAACTCTCAGGAGGACCATTTTGGTGGATGTCAATGATGGACATGAAAAGCTTGAGAGCAAAGTCTCATTTTGTACCTCTGTCCTGGCCAGAGTAGAAAATGGTTGCAAGGAGGCTGTCAGTGCTGGGTTGGTTGACAGCCAATTGCATAATTAAAATGAGAGTATGGCCATTTTCCCTTTAAAAGGAGGAGCGTGTGTTTTGCCAAGCCCCCTAGAAACTGTAATAATAATTAAAAAGAAATCAATCAGTGCCACTGACTGCCTGGGGAGAATGACAGCAAAGAACTGTGCGTGTTCCCATTCCCAAAGCAGAGCCGTGTGGATTTGCAAGGTTTGATGGAGTCTTTTCCTTGCCACTCTCGGTGTCCCCTCTGTTCCCACCAGCGCAGCCCTTGGGGCCGAGAGCTGCAAAATTCCCCCACGCTGGTGGCCCTGGTGGGAGGTGATGGTTGAGGGTCACGTTCTGACCGGGACTACCAGCAAAACCAGCATCTCTGCCCCAGCCTTCCCCGAGTCCCTCGCCCTGGGGTGGGACTGTGACTGAGCTCTCTCGCCTGTGCCCGAGCAGTTTGTATCGCGTATTTCTGAAGTACATGACTTCTTAAAGGTCTTTTCCACCCCAAACGGTTCTGTGATTCTATGATTCTGTAAGTTTGGCCTTTGCAGGGTTTCTCCTGCTTTGTAAAATACCACCAGCAGCTGCTAGAAACTCATGTGTAGAGGTTAGCAAGGCATTCCTGCTGTGGAATAGTCATTTATTTGTGAATTTCCTTTTAAAAACAAACCCAAACGCACCTGAAGTCTGTCTCTGGGATAAGAATATGTCAGATGAACACTTCTTGCAGCGAGTTTCTGTGAGTACCGTGGCGTGAGCAGCTCTTGATTCCACTCTAAAGAGAAGTGGAAGTGGTTCCTATTGCACTGTTTTTCTTAGGAAGCCACTGCTGTTGGTGAATTACATGTAGCAAAGAATTTATTAGTAATACACCGTACTTTCAAAGCATCTTCTCTCTCTCCTGTCCTCCTGCTGCTGCAGCATGTAGGTTTCAAGATTGATTTCTCTGTGAGATGGAATAAGTCCTATTGCACGCTTGGTAATGATTGGAAATTAAAATGTTAGTTGAGGTAGGATGTGGGATTAGTGGTGCAGTTGTAACGAAGGATGGTAAACCTCATTTTAGGATGAAAACAGCTTTCCCCCTCTGTCTCAAATTGCA
Source organism: Pluvialis apricaria (assembly GCA_017639485.1). Taxonomy (NCBI): domain Eukaryota; kingdom Metazoa; phylum Chordata; class Aves; order Charadriiformes; family Charadriidae; genus Pluvialis; species Pluvialis apricaria. Next base: position 9,540,058 of record CM030024.1, read on the forward strand.
AACAAGGAACATTATTTCTTGTTACAGAAGATACAAATGATGTATCTGGGAGACCTTATTGCGGCCTTCCAGTCCCTAAAGGGGCTACAGGAGAGCTGGGGAGGGACTTTTTACAAGGGTACGTAGTGATAGGATGAGGGGGAATGGCTTCAGACTGGGAGGGCACAGGTTTAGATTAAACATTAGGAAGAAATTTTTCACTCTGAGGGTGGTGAGCCCCTGGCCCAGGTTGCCCCGAGAAGCTGTGGCTGCCCCATCCCTGGAGGTGTCCAAGGCCAGGTTGGACGGAGCTTGGAGCAACCTGGGCTGGTGGGAGGTGTCCCTGCCCGTGGCAGGGGGTTGGAACTCGATGATCTTCAAGGTCCCTTCCAACCTAAACCATTCTATGATTCTATGTATCATTCTATTAAGAGAATAACAGATTTAAAGTATTTTATTGCCAGTTAAATCTAATTCATGGTGCTCAACGCAGATTTCAGGGATCAAGGGATTTAGATTACTCTGCATTATCAGCTTTAGGCTGTCGTTTCTGGGTGTGTTTGGGTGAGTGGCGGTGGGAGGGCTGTGTGGGTAAGGGTGCAGATCACTGTTCCTGCCCTGAGGACACTGGTGTGCTCCTGGCCCCCGGCTGCACCACCTGCCCCGCGCGTGCTCTGCGGTGCCTTAGATCAGGGACCCACCAGAAAAGAGACAAGGGTCATCCGCAGCCCTGGGCAGCCCCTGGTTTTGCTCTCCAGGTGGGCACACAGGCTCTGGTACTGGCACAAGGCAGAGTCTGACCAGTTCTTCCAAAAGGTCTCACCTTTCTTTCCAAAGGCTGCCGGGGACGCGGCTGTAGTCTGCGCTTGGCGTCCTGAATGCAACGGAAAAAGAAAGATCTCAAGTACAGGAAGGGAATAGAATAAAATAAAGATCCCTTGGGTTCGTGGTTATTTAAACACTTGTCTCAAGACACCTTCCCCTGCCACTGAACCCTGGGTACGGGTGCCACATCCTCCTGGCAGGTGCGAGCAGCCCTCCTCCCCGCTGGGGCTGTAGTTGGGGTTGAAGCTCTCAGATGGACTGAACCTCCTGCAGAACCGCAGAGAAAGGGAAAAGCAAAACTGCTGTTCGTTCAGACGCAGACTTTATGAGCGCTAGGGGCGATTACTGGCCGTTCCTGCAACAGCAGCCGACGTTGTTTCAGGGGTATTTTAGTCCTGTTGAGGCAAAACCCATCTTGTAGGAGTGTCACTCCCAATGTTGCAGTGCTGCAAAGCTGTTGACCGATCTGTGCACCTCTGGGACCTCATGCCCAGCTCAGGATTGACCAGAAGGAATACAGATCCATCCTAATTGGCTAGCTAAGTTAATGAAGTTTCCCTGCAACTGATTGCACAATTGCAAAGCGACCCATGTCACGCATTGAGTGAGCACCGAGGCTGCAGCCAGGAAGGGATGATGTCCTCTTTTGCTCCACTCTGTTAACCAGCAAAGTTCTCAAGCAGCCACCGAACTCAAATGGAGAAGAAATTGCAATGGGACAAAGCTTCTGTTAATTGGCTGGGTACTTCATTACTTTATCCTGGGAGTGTGTATATGCAGGGACAGAGTCATTTGCGGTTTTAGAAACGTAACTATCAACCATGTTCCAGCTTTTAGAAATAATTTTAGGTGCAACTTGATAATATGTTAATAAGCAATTACCTAATCAAGCTGGCGGAAATGATGCAGATGCAATTTTGTCTTCCACAATTTTATTTTTTTTTTATTTTTCAGAAAAACATGGGAATAGTTGTACCAGTCCAGACCAGAGGTCCTTTTAGTATATTATTCAGTCTTTGTTGTGATCAATAGCACATATATAAGGCAAAAAAAAAAAATAAAAGAACAGGACAAGATTATGGTAATAGTTCCCTGGTATACCCTATCAACTGGATAGCTGAGGACTTTCTGAACAAGAGGAGTTATCTTTAACAACCCTTATGTTAGTATTCTTCCAAGTTTTTGTCCAGTCCTGTTTTGAAATAAGATAAACTCTGAGCTCCCATAGCCTCCTGTGATAAAATCCCAGTTAGTTAAGTTTTGTGCATGAAATATCTCCTTTGATTTGAATTTTGCTGCTGTCAGTCTTATTTGATGCCACCTGGTCAGTCTTCTAAGAGAGGAGGTGATTAGGTTTTCCCTTTTTCCATGCTATTCATGGTGCTAGAGCTCTTCTGTATCCCACATCAGTTGTTTCTTTTCCAGTATGTTTAATGTTTTACTGTAGAAGGCCCTGTTTTGTCCTTTTGGCAATTCTTTTTGATGCTCTCTGTACTTTTCCCGGTAATAACCTTTTATGCTACAGGGATGCAGTAAACTTACAAGGAGTAAAACGTGTTTACTGGTAAGAAGGTTCTGATCTCTGCTGCCATCGGGGATTCGTAAGCAGTTATATCTAAACAAAATATCCAGCTCTAATGCCCACTGAATCAAGCGGGAGTCCTTCCATCGACTTTGGTCAGGAGCCTAAATCAAACCATACTAAAAGCATTTTGCAGAAATACAACGCAAAGTGGAAGGGGCTAGAAAACGAAAGTGGCCTTGACTTATTTAATCGTTCATTTCCGAAAGGTGAGAAATGCGAAAGCAGAGTTTAAACACTGACAGACAAGCTCATTTTCTGGGTTCTGCTGCTAAGTGTCAGCAATCTGATGCTCTCTTAGACAATAATTTGCATGCCTTTTGTATGGCACTGCCATGGAAAGCAAACTCTGCCACAGCTTCCCATCTTTTGCCCACCATGTCATGACCCAGGTTGTGGAACTGACCCAGGTGTGAAGATTTGGGGTTTTTTAATTGGTGGGGAGAGGTGGTGTCTGTTCCTCCTCAAATGTTCTCCCGTGTAAATTACAATCCCCCAATCAAACACACTGTGTAGCCACAGAAGACATCCTGCGAGCAAATACGCTGTTTATTTCATTACAAAAGATGTTTGTCCGGGCTGGCTACCTGCTGGGCTCCCGGCACCAGCTCACTGCAGGGCCAGGCACGCACCAGTTCGGGTGCGGGGAAGCGCCGGGCCGTCGGCTGTACGCTGGGACCAGCCCTTCGGATTGCTGCCCGCAGCACCGGGTTAGGAGGCACATCTCTAGGAACACAGGAGCTGCTTTATTGATGCTCAGGTTGCCCAAATCCCTTTAAAACAATGGTAATGTAGTCACTGTAATTCCCAAAGTGAAAAGCAGTGAGTTTGGGCTTTTTCCTCCTTTCCTTTTAAATTACGTTCTGTGTGTACAGCTGTTCAAAATTTAATCTAGTGGCAAGTTAGCTCCCGCTCCAAGTAAATTTGCTGGACATCCAGAGAGACTGACCAGCCCAGTAAAATGCCAGCTTTTCCACTGTACACTGAGATAAGGCGTTTTGAAGTACAGCGTGATAGAATTGGACCTCAGTGGACATGGAAAATGGCTGTGAAATAATAACCTGTGAATAACCTTCTACTTAATTGCTTTAGCAATAAGCAAGATATGAACAGCTGAATCTTTAAATGCAGCTTCAATTGACATAATATTGGAAATTAATTTAGAAAAAAAGTGAAAATTTTGAGTGCTGTTTCAGATCTTGGCTTTTAAGTCAAAACTATTTTCCCTTTGCCTGTACAACGCTGATTGCCTCAGTCAGACTGGTTTCAAACTTTGGATTGTTCTAGCAGTATTTGTGAGCCCTAAGTGAGAGGAGGAGCATCATTGCTACTCTTTAGGGAGTGCTGGTATGCTATGGACCGTAGCAGTGAGGACCACAAAGTGATGAGGTTTATAGAGATGCTGGCTTATGTCTCTAGAAAGCAGGCTGGAGACATTGTTTGTCTTTCCTTTAAGTTTATGTGGGAGGCAGTGTATATTATGGCAGGGTTCACGCTCTCTGCAGTGCATTGTACCTGATCCTTTCTGGGTCTCTCTCTGCCTTCTGGTGCTGAGAAGTAACACTGCTGCAGGCACGTGCCGGTCTCAGCCCAGCAGTCAGTTGACAGCTCACTGGGCACAGTCACCTCTCACTGGTGGTGATCAAACTGTCCTGTATCCCCAAACAGCCCTTCAAATGGGCTCTTTAGAAGACCAGGATGACAGTAGTTCACGTCTTACAGCTCTGGGTTTGCTTCCACTGCTGGACATGCCACAGTACTTGCAGATGGATTAGTGGAGTCGAACGTTTCATGGTTTGGTTTGGATTTGAATGCTTTTGTCTGTAAGGCTGCTCCTGTAAGGGGCTGCTGTGGCCGTGGGACCCTAGTCTTTGCCAGTCCCAACAGTGCTCAGTGTAAGGGTAGTTTCTCTTTTTAGGCTTCACTTTTGTTAGGGTTATTTCTTGTAGCTGTCATCTAGGTGTTTGCGAATGCAGAGGAGTTTGTCTCCATCCCTGTGCGGCAGTGCACAGAGTGAGTGAAAGACTTCCCACATCCATAACGTCACATACTCACCGCTGTATGGATCAACGATATACATGATGTATGGTAGTTTTGACAGCAATTACTTACATTCCACTGTAGCGGTTGCTCTGTGCCCAATACAGTTCCTCTCAAAGCTTAGGTGGCGTTAGTGTGTTATTGGATTGGTTTTCTGGCTATTCTTATCTGATTTTCTGTTTCCAAGGAGTGGATTTCCCAGCAATTCCCACTGAAGCAGTTATTCTTGTTGGCCAAGGTGAACAAAGCAAGCTTTCAGGATATCCTTTGCTGGGAATATAAGGGCTAACTCTTGGAAGAATCTGTTTTCTGCAGTGAGGAAAAGGGGTGGAATTATCAGTAGCGAATTCTTCCCGGGGCTGAATCTTGCGTGATGTTGAGTCAATCATGAACTTGCCAGGAAAGCTGTGTTCAAGCCTTGTCTGTCTTCATAACTCTGTTTTTGTAGCCGGGTTCTGACCCTGTCACAGCAAATGAGATTGAGTGGTATGGTACAGCAGCCGCCTTCTCGATGTAGATGCGTATGTCAGCTGCGTGTGTATATAGTCATCCTAAACATGTTGTTTATATTTTATAGCAGTTTGCTCTAAGGAAAAAAACTGGCACCGCATGGTGCAACATGCTCCCTATGGAGAAGATGAGACTGGAGTTTGAATACTGATGAGGGGCATCTGCAGTGAGGGAAATGCAATCTCAAGTGTCCTGCCAAACAGAGACACACTAGAGAAATGCAAACAGTGGGAGTAATTAGGTCCACACCTTTTAAAGCACTGCTTTTCTCCTCATTAATTTGCTGAGGACACAAGCACGCAAGAACGAGGCGGTTATGAAATTCTCTGTTTCGTCTTGGACTGTGATCTGTTCTGGGAGAGCATTTCAGGCCACGTCAAAACCCAACGTTTGTATACTTAAGTCCAGTTGATTTGGTGTGTTCTCAAGCCCTTTTTCTTTTAAGGCTCCCGTGTTCGATGCTGTCAGCATGTGACAGCTTTGTATGACATACGGAACTGATGGTGTGTTTTTTCAAAGCTCCTTACACTTGTCAGAAACCTCGAGTCTGCATGGTAGTCTGGAACCCAGCGATCTTGTGTTTTGCACTTGGTGAACGCAGTAACATGGTCCATCTGTTGGCTGTTGAATTAGAAATTAAGTAAAACAAAGTCCATGCGGAGAGTGATGTAACACTGTACGTATAGTAGAGTTGGTGATAATGATGATTTCAAGGGTGATATTTTTTGCAAGCAACTGTCTTGTAAGAATTCATCTCCATCAAAAGATGAATGAAGTGCAGAGATTTCCCAGGGCCTTGGATTGCCCCATAGTCAGATGTTGCCCTTACCTTGGTCGTGTCACCATGTTGTGTCTGAGCTGTGAGGTTCAATGGTAGGTAACGCAAAAGGATCTTTGGTCTTGCTCAGCTTGTATGGTGCTGTAAGAAAAAAAAAAAATCGCTTTTAATTGTGATTGTAGACCTTCAAAAATACCTTTAGCATAGATATGGTCCTGTAAACAGGACACTGCTGAAGCTGGAAGACCGATGTGGGTTCAAGATTTCTGTAGTTCATCCTGGGCAGGTCACTTTCCTGTGTCTTAATTTCCTTAGCCCTGAAGTAGAAATTAATGATGTTTAACTTCCTTTCTAAATTGTCCTGAGCCTCACTGTGATTAAATGCGCTGCGTATGTGCTGAGTAGTATTATTTTAGCATAATATTATCATCCAAATGAAAATTTAAAAAAAAAAAAAAGCATTGCAAAAATATGTCTTTGAAACAGAGGGGTTGGTGGGGCTGTTGGGAGGGTCTTTTATTTGCCGTTGCAGGTAGATGGCAGCTGGTCCCATCAGCAGCTTCAGAAACACGTGCGTTCACGACCAAAAGTCCCTGGAGTAGAAGTGGCTTGAAGAAAGCCCGGCAGGGCAGTGTCTCATGCAGGAGGAGCAGGATTGTGCTTGTACACACCCGTAAATTATCCCATCCAGAGGGAGCTGGGTGTTTAGGTATTCTCATTGTTTGGAAATTTGTTGTTGGGAAAATATTAACAACCTCACAGCACATAGTTCTTTGCTGTGTCGAAGTGGATTGCCGATCCCCTGAGGCAGAGGCTGCCTGGGTCTGCCTTCCACAGAGCCAAACACATTGTCAGCACTCAATTAGACGTGTATATATGGTTTCATGCTGACTCAGAGCTCAAAGATAGCCAGTATTTTTTCCACTTGTCGAGCATCCCTGCATATAGCGAGCGAGCTATTTTTACCTGAACCTGAACCTTCCTAGCATTATTCCCAATAGGGAAAAGTAAACCCTGTGTGCTTGAAGTCAAAACGGAAAGAAAAGATCTTTTCTTGGAGGTGCCTGTGATCCTCACAGCCTTCCAGTAACCGCGTGTGCCGCTGCCGTGCCTTGCTTCCCTCTTTGTCCTGCTGTGTGGGCGACCTGCTGGCGGGAGCAGCCCCGCTCTGAGACACAAAGGGCTGATGAGCCCCCGTAAGAAACGAGCAAGTGAGACAGGGACAGCAGTGGGTTTGGAACCGAGGGATGGAAAGCTGGTGGGTCAGAGCCGTTCCCGGGAACAGCTGTAGAGTCCCGCTGGTACATTTTTGTTTGGAGGGAAAGAAGAGAAAAATACGAGCAAGGAAGCCTAGTTCCAGCGGGGAGGAGCTTTTTGGGACTGTTAGATATAAAGTCTACATTTTCTCCCTCTCCTCTCATCTTCTTTGCATCCACTCTCTGGGGTTTTGCTTTTCCGCGGGGCGCCCGGACAGCCCCGGGGAGGGCAGAGCGTGGGCTCGGCGGCAGCTCCCTGCCGTAATCCCCAAGCGGTGACCGAGGCTGCACTACGCGAAGGCGACAACAGAGGCTGGGGAGGATGTTTTCCTTCTCCGGTGGGTGTTTGGGTGGAGGAGAGGAGAGGGAAGTTGTAAGATTTTTTTAATTATTATTATTTTTTTTTATGCTGCACATTTTTGTAATTCCAGCCATGCCAAGAAAAAGCTGGGCAGTGCGGGCTGGGACGGTGCTTGTGCACCTGTACGGGGTGGGACAGGCATTCAGAGGCAGAAATAGACACCAAGCCATCCTGTTTGGGCAATTATACTCTTCCTGCGTTCTCACCGCAGTCGGCATTTCAGCGGCTCCGCCACAAAGGGAGGTATAAAGACAAATGTGATCTCCTTTTGAAAATACCTGTACTTAAAAGTACCTCCCTCCTGGGATGGCATTCATTATGTGTCTGTTTATTCATCCGTTGCTCACACGATAATTTGCTCCTGCAGAAATGTGTCTCAGCTCCACCCAGCGCTGGGACTGAGCTGCTTCTTCTGGCACTGTTGGAGGTCATTTACCAAGAGAAATTAGCTGTATGGCGTACATAATGGCGACTGACATGGCTGTACCTGCCCACAGGTGCTCCGAATGCCATCGCTACCTTTTCAGTAGCTCATCCCAAATCCCAGTGGACTCCTAACTCTGCCCCGGCTTGCGCTGTACATCTCTTCAAGGGCTGCTAATATTCTGAGACAGCTTTAAGTGTAAATGGGAAGAGGAGCTCTTGATTGGGAAGAGGCAAATGAAATGCCAGCTTCTGTCATCACGCTCTCCTAATCTGAAAGATTTGTGGCTGTGGGTTGAGCCAAAGCCACAGCTGCTGTGGTGTTACTTGGATATTAATTTAGGTATAAAAATATTGGGTGTGGGTGAGGGCAAGGAGCAGAAAATGCTGTGGAAGAGGGGAGAGGAGCCGGGTAGGACGAGGCTGGCACAAGTGCCGGGCTCCTTTACCCGAATGCATCCCTCTGCATTACGCTGTGCCCACCTTCCTCTGCTAATTAGTCATGTTTCGTCTGCCCCGCTCTCCAACTGAAGATGCAGGCATTTTTCTGTCTTCTGGATAGGAGATCTCCTTCACGGTGGTTAGTTGTCTCCTGGTCTGGAGTAACGCGGGTTTCCATCCCACCATATGACATTCATTCACCTCTGTTTTGCCAACCCAGTCTGCTGTTCAGGCGGCTCTGCTGTCATTTGCAGGAGTAATTGCAAAAATTGATTCATGGGAAATGCCTACAACAGGCCGATCCTTTTGACAGACCACACAGCCATCACATTCTGCATTTATTTGAGTCAATCAAGGCTCTGATGCATATTTGGGTCATAAATACTGTGATATAAATTGCATTTATTATTATGACAGCTGTGTTCCATTACCTGTTATTTATTAGGGTCTGTTGTCCTTTCGTTTTACACCTTGTGGAGCTGTCAAGTCAGCAGCTTACCAGTGACAAAGCTCACAGCTCAGTTCAGAATCTTCCAAAAATAAATTCTCCGAAGGGATTTGAGTGACAGCAGGATGTGTGGGGTTGGAAAGGCATTGGACAATCTTTTTGTCGCTTTGTTTTATTGGAAAGAGGAGGTTTATGCTTTCTGCCTGCTTTTGCCCAAATTCCAGAATTAGACTTTGCATTTATGATCCAGAGGTCACTGAAGCTAATAATCCCACTGATTAATGTGAATTTTGGATCACGCTCTCCGTGTCTCAAAGTTGAATTAATCACGTTATTTGATATTTGAAATGGTGGGATGCTGATTTGGATCTTCCTAATTTTCCCTTGGAAGCATTTTTAGCTTCGTGTCTTTTTACATCGTAAAAACGGCAGAATATCTCATTCTGAGATGAGTGAATTTCAGTGTCCTTCCAAGGGGAAGGTCAAAATTGCACTGGGCGCGCTGCTCTGTACGACTCAGAGCCATTTTCTGCTTCTCATCGCCAATGAACAGTCACATACCCTTCGTGCCAGGTTGCCGCACCTGCTTTGCAAGGTGCTGAGCACTTTGGTGTTAATTCGGGAAAGCACTTAATCATGGAATTGATGACTCTAAAGTGCTTAATATAAGCATGTGCTTAAGTGCCTTGTTGGACTGGGGCCAGCGCAGACGTACCCTTGCGGAGCAGAGATTTGTGAGCAACTTTTGGTCTACTAGAGCCAAGTTGACTGGAGACCGAGGGTTGCAGGGACGGAGCTGGACTGTGCTGCAGGGGTGGGCGAGCGTGACAAAATGTGTAGGAAAGCGAACATTTTTTTCCCCCAGGCAGTCCCTGTCCTGCCACCGAGCGGGGAACCTGGCTCAGCAGAATGGTGGGGACTCTTGGGCTACCCCAAGCCTTGCGTGGACCGGCTGGATGGGAGCCTCCCTGGGCAGAGACGGGTGCTGGAGGCAGAATGCAACGAAGAGCCCCGTCCGGCAAAGCTGGGCTCTGCACCGGCAGTGTGGGGGCTGCAGGGAAGGGGATTTGGGGAGAGATGCAGGGATTGCGCGTTCTGTCAATGGGGCTTATGCGCTAGCTGAACTTCAACGTTGCTCGTAGCATTACTGTTGAAATATGTGTGATACAGCGTTGCACGTGCTTCTTTTCATGTCTTAATGTGTCTGTATTATCTCCACTTATTTTACTCTAAATATAAAAAGAGTAAATTTGTAATTTCTATCAAATATCACAGTGCAAAAATTATACACACGCAATCATATGGCTCACAAAATACAGATGCAAGTGGGTATGTATTATTTATAAAGCAGCTTTGACATCTTAATACATTAAAAAAAGAAGAGACGTTTAGATCATTTCATAGTTCAGCATTCTGCACGTTTTTGAGCTATCGTATATCATCATCCATGAAAAATTCATAATTTGGGCTTTAACTGCTTTAATTTTATGCACGGATTCCAAAGGGGGGTGTCCACTGCTTTCACTGTTTTTTTCCCCTATTCTATCCCCCCTCCTTTTTAAGTAAACAGCTAGGGTTAGACAATACCAAAAGCCCACTCTGCCTTCCAAAAGCTGCCCGATAATTAATGAGAGTCATAACTCTGTGACTAAAGAGGGATCTCTGGTGGGGGGTGTCCCTGCCCAGGGCAGGGGGGTTGGAACTAGATAATCTTCGGGGTCGCTTCCAACCCAAACCATTCTATGATTCTATGATCTCCAGCTATTCTAGTGTCCCACCCAAATCCGTCTGGGTTTGCTGAACCCAAGGCCATCAGTGAAAGAAAAATTCATACTGCACGGCAGTAAAATCAATGTAGTTGCTCTCATCCAAATCTCTGCTGTGGAGAGACAAAAGCCAGGTTATAAATCAGCTTAAAATCTGGCAACTTCTGCCAAGTTCCAAATTAGTCATGAATACGGTGCGAGTGGCTCGTGTCAGGTGTTTCCAGTGGTGTCACTGGGCAGGTGGTGGTGCGCTGGGCTGGAGGGGCGGCCGCTGAAGTTGGGGAGGTTTTGCAGAGGTTATTCTAGCGACAGCCTCGTTCCTACTGGGGTTAATGCTTTGGTTTTTTTCACAGAATCCCAGACTGGTGAGGGTTGGCAGGGTCCTCTGGAGCTCCCCCAGTCCAACCCCCTGCCAGAGCAGGGTCACCTCCAGCAGTGGCACAGGACGGCGTCCAGGCGGGTTTGGGATGGCTCCAGAGTGGGAGACTCCCCCACCTCTCTGGGCAGCTGTGCCACTGCTCTGCCACCCGCACAGGGAAGAAATTCCTCCTTATGTTAAGATGGCACTTCCTATGTTCAAGTTTGTTCCCGTTACCTCTTGTCCCGTCACTGGGCACCACTGAAAAAAGACTGTTCCCATCCCCCTGGCACCCTCCCTTTGCGGGGAAGCAAAGGGGAAGAGTGAACTCTTGTAGTCTTTCAGAAGAGGAAGAGGACATTCCTGGCCTGTTAAGGCTTTGTAGGTTAAAACAGTTTCTTTTAATGAAATTGTTGCTCAGTGATGGGTTTAAATACAAGTACAGTACTGGTTAAAGGACCTAATGAGGAGGCAGGAGTTCTCTGTCTAACTAGAGGGCTGGTGCCAGTAGGATGATGGTAATGTTAACTGGTTTGCCTCACTGTGCCATAGTTGCCTTAAAATACTGCCAAGAAAGATAAAACAACTCGAGTTTCTGTGGCCTGTTTCTCTCTGGTCTCTGTGCAAAAGCCAACAAGGAGCCCTCGGCTTGCATTCTCTTTGCTTGAAATTCCTCCCAACCTCCGCTTCCCCTTCTCGGTGACATTTGGGCAGAAGCTCTTAATTTAGTCTGTCCTGGTTTTGCCCGTCCCCGCGCGCTGAGCTCGCAGCAGACTGCGAGGGGCTGGTGCTTTCCAGTGTCAGGCGGGTTCACTGCCCTGAAGTTTCTCTGGGAATGAAAAATCAGTTTGATGAAGGGAACAGTGACTGCGGAACGCCTGGCAGCCGGGCAGCTTCGTAAGTCAGGGCTGCAGAATGTCTAATTAAACGGAACTGCTCTCTAGAGGGTTTGGCTTGCAGAAAATTAGTTTTCATGTTCTCGGCCTGATGTTTATTAAACGTTTCTTGCCTTTTTCTCTCCTTTGCAGTTTTCATCTGTAGTTTCATGGTTGCGGCACCTATCTTTGGTTACCTTGGTGACCGTTTCAACAGAAAGATCATTCTCAGCTGTGGGATCTTCTTTTGGTCAGCTGTTACTTTCTCAAGCTCCTTCATCACGGAACAGGTAAGATCTTTGCAAAGGCTCTTTGCAGGGTGTCCCACAAAGCTGGACGGTATGTTCCTGGAAACTCCCCATTCCTCATGCCGATGTGCCCGAGGGGAACGTGTCCCTCTGATGTGTGTTTGACGTACAGTGTGTTGCAATACCTGACCTTTCGTGGGTGAAGTGTGGTCTGTGTAACTGTGTTTTCTTATCTGTGAAAGCTGTTGTTCATCCACTTTCATGAAAACTAACGGGTGAAGTATATCTAAGCGAGTTTCTGTTGACAATAAGGGGTTTTTTTTGAGGGCGATTCTAAAGAAACTTTAAAAGGCTTTAAAAAAAGACTTGGAAAAAAAAAATCCATGGCTATATAGTGGTTCTCTTGTCTTCTGGTATGTAAGAGAAGCCATTGGAGTTTGTTGGGAGGTCTGCTTGTGGTACGCTGGATGACAAAACGCATCCAGCAGCGGTTTTACGCATGCGCTTTGTTTCCTGACCAGCAAAGGCGGTGAAGGTGGACGGTGGCATAGGGATCAGATGTAGTTTCAGCTCCTTTAACGCTGGTTGATGGATGTGGCTGGGAACTGATGATGGAGTTGTCAGGCTCACTTAATTTTCTCAAGCTATACGCACAGCATCCCTCACCTGCATTCCGGACAGCCACAGTACCCCATTTCGAGGTCTCCTCGTTGCATTAATTTTCTTGCCTGTCAGAGGCACTTGGAGGAAACAATGACCTGGCAGTTTCTGTGGAAAAAATATCCTCTTGTTTAAATCATATTATAGGGGAGGTTTAATTGCTGCAGGTGGCAACATTCCTGGAGAGACAAATCACAGCTCCTGGCATCATCAGGCTGATTTCCCCAAGGGAGGCAGGGGCATTCCTCATCCTTTCTGTCCAGCTGCGTTCCAGAGATTGCAGCATTGTGGTCACGCCTAAAGAATGACAACCGGGGACTAAACCTCTCCGCCCTGCTCCCTCCTGCCCACACACATGCTCTGCAGTTTCTAATAAAGGAGAATTTCCACCTAAAGTGGGCAGTGGCAGTCGCACGTCTGGCTGGCTTTCATGTTGGATTGATTGTTGCTGCATTTCTAAAGAAAAATGCATATGGCCAAATGTAGAAGCCTTTAACTCAGTAAATCATTCTGGTTTATAATTGGCCAGGAAGCATCTTTTCCAGAGAAAAAACATCTCCCATTTAAAATGCAGAGGGTGTTTTAGTTTTCTTTTTGGTTTGGAGTTTTTTTGGGGTTGGTTTTTTTTTTTTGTTGTTGTTTGTTTGTTTGTTTTAAATTTATAACATTCTGCAAAAGCAGCTGTGACCAGAGCCCAAAAAGGGAAACATTTTATGAAGAAACCAGTTACCTACTTATAAACACTTCTCACGTTATGACCACACATTGATGCTCAGGTTCTCATCACTCTCTCTGCAATGGACCTAGCCCTGCAGTTGCCAGTAGCAGAACACTGGAACTGCACTGATGTTATCTACATTTTCAGAGTTGATTTTCAGTTTAAGGATTTGGGGCGCATTAGCTGAAGTAGTTCAGGGATTAATATATATGATCATCAGTATACAGGAGCTCAGGGTGGAAGTGGCATATTTTTAGCCAAAGAAAGGGAGAATAATAGGAAGAAGTTTTTCACTTTAAGGGTGGTAAAGCACTGGCCCAGGTTGCCCAGAGAGGTTGTTGAAGCCCCCGTCCCTGGAGGTGTTCAAGGCCAGGCTGGACATGGCCTTGGGCAACCTGGGCTGGTGGGAGGTGTCCCTGCCCAGGGCAGGGGGGTTGGAACTCGATGATCTTCAAGGTCTCTTCCAACCTAAACCATTCTATGATTCTATGATAATGTTTATAAAACTGGATTATGTTTGGAATCCAAATCACAATGTTTCGGAAGTCACAAGAGAGAGAAGATCAAAATAGCCAGACCTGTATTAATTCCTTCTGGATTTGCACCAGTACTAACTCTGGACCCGGTCTATGACCTTGGACAAAAAAAACACCACAATACAGACAAAAATCCCCTGTCCTGATTTTACTGTCATCCTCAACTATACCAGAAACCTTATCTATGAAGCTAGAGGTCTTGTGCCCAGCTCTTGTTATCGACTCCGGGAGATTATGGAAAACTTCGCAGCTGCTGTATGGATGTGCTCTATCCAGTGGCTGCAGCAGTTGAGCAAGGTCATAAGAATAACCCCAACTTCGCATGGTATCCCTACCACTTTGGTGTCCTTTTTGGAGGCCCGGTCTCTAATTGGGAAGACATGCAACATTGAACAAGGTGAATTCCTGAAATACTAATGAGAAAAAGGGTGAGAGAAGAGGTGATGCAGCTTTTTTTCTTTATGCAGTGACTTACTAGGCATTTTCCCTGATCTTTGTCTTCTACGAATCATTTGAGGAGCAAAACACTGGCTCTTCTCTCAACATTTTTTTCTTTCTTTCTTTTAAGACTGTATGTGTGTTTGTCAGGGAGGAAGGCTAGGAGGTGAAATATGAAAAACTCTTTGCTGGCACAAATAAAAGCGGTAGTGAGGCTACTGTAAGTAGGTAAGTCCACATGAAAACACCGGGCTAGAAGGAGCAAGTCGGCACAGGCTGATCCCATTGAAATACAGAAAACTCCTTGTTGTGGCGACAGGAAAAATACTGAACTAGGCGAGAAACAGTAGCCGTTCTGTAGAAGTAGCAAACTGTGTTTTCAGGGATTGCCTTTCTTCAAATTTTGACAGTGTCTAGTGCCTCGTGCGTGCTATCACTGTGTAATTAAATAGAGTACACGTCCGCTGAGTTCAAATTTGGAGTGTAAATGGAAAGAGACAGCTTGACAAAGGCAGAAAGCAGCTACAGAGCTGGTGAACTCCTAAGGCACCCAGTTTGTAATGGTTCTTGGCAGTGTGTTGTTAATATTCGTTCCTTGCTAAAATTTGGACACTTAAACGAAAACAATCAAAATGCTATCATTTGACTGAGTATCTCGATTATTTGTAATTTATTGCACAAACAAGCATACAGAAAAGGACATGTTAATTCTTATCTGTCAAGTTATTCAATAAAGAAATACCGATGTGGCAAGAAGAGGACACGGAGTGAGAAACTACCTCAGAGTGATGGATTTTGATCTGGAAAAAAGGATTGGAGCACAATGAAACAGTTCATCTAAGATACTATCTAAATGCTATTTCATGCCGTCTGGGTTAAAAAGATAGTGACTGAAAATCGGCAGATAAAGCATGGAGTTTGATATACATGCCATGCAGACACATAGCTGCTAAGAGAACACTGCATTAACGTTTGTAACCATATCCTTAGTTATTTATTACCAAATATCTTTGGGCTTTTAACATGGTATAATCACCGTCAAATAAATGAAGAATGAATCTCTCATCTGCTATGAGCTACTAAATAACTCAATAATAAGCTCTCACAAAGGAGAAAAGAAAAGCAGACCAAAACTTAAGGGTAGTTCTGGGGTATATAGGAGGTGATAGCTACAGAAAACGACGACGCATTAATTCCTTGCATAGCAAAATAGAAACAGGACAACTAGATACTTAAACATTTGGTTACTGTTCATGAGGTCTTAAATTGCCTTTAAAACAAATCAAAATAAGAAACCCAAATAAATACCGTATCGAAGAGTAATTCCATAAATACTCCTGGTTTGATGGATAAAAATAGCTAATGATAAATTTAACTAAAGAAAATAATCAGAAGTAGCAAGGCTGAGATAATATTGAAAAGGTCACTTTTTATTCTGTCAAATAATGCGATTTGATTATTTATAGTAGTGCACAGTTTCTCTATAGAAAAATAAGAAATGAGTCCTCTGCTTTGTCTCTGGTACTTGCACGCTTCTGCTCTATATAACACTGCTTAGCATTTCCTAAAATAAAAGTTGTATAAAAAAGTCATTAACGAACTTGTTCATTAATCTAAAATTAAAGTTGGTACATATTTAGACATATCTCTAGATTAACTCCGTTTATAGAAACTTCAATGAAGTATGTATGTATCTTAATTTGTATTTTGTAAGTACAAACACCTGCTTAGGAATTACCTCCCTTTTATGCATGCCTTTTAATCAGTTCTGCACCTGCGGGTACACAAATTTTGGTGCTTTCACCTGCAAAACCCTCTCTTGGGTTGTTTTGGCTTTTGGCAAGCATTGGGAGAAAACGCTGTCTGGTTGTTGGTTCACTCTCTGTAATAAAGCAGCAAAAAATAAGTGAGATATAGGGGCATATCACAGAGAAAGGCACTGAGCACGCGACGTCGTGGGGTTTCTTCACCAAGATGCATTTCCATCCACACAAAAAGCTAAATACGTGTCTGTCTTCCTCTGTGTCAATACAAACTCCGCCTTAATAAGTAACCAGTTTTGCCTCTAGCTAGCATTTCGATGAACTGTTTGCCTGGGTTGTGGCTGAGCATCTCGAGCAGGTTTACGTTCCGGGATGTCGCTGCGAAGAGTCTGTAGTCCCAATTGCGCCGTTTCTCTCTTTCTGCACAGTTCCATGGGAGGCAACTTATTTATCAGGTTATCAGGAGTGATCCGGCTGCGTGCTGAGGGTTTGTTTCGGGCTGCCTGGACACCCACATCTATTAGTCATAATAGTAGTTGTCATAACCGACTTCTTGGGGCAGAAATTTGCCGTAGCTGGAAGCTTGCTTTGGGTGCTAACCTTCCTCCCCCTCTTTGCACCAGCTCCCGAGAGAGCAGCACCCTCCTGGGCAGACACCGCTTGCTTAGAGCAAGAAAGCGCCTGGAGGTGGAAAATTGCAGACTGTTCTCCCAGTCTTGTGAAAGACTGCTATTCCCCGTGTAAATATCCAGAATAAAGCATATTTCTCTGTAAAAGGGATGCTGTTTCACAGATGAGCAAAGTATTCTGCTAAGTGGTTTGGCTCCAGTAGGCTGGGAGACCGAGCGCACCCAATAATCAGGCAGACCAGGCTGTGGTAGTGTGGCTTTGCTGGGAGACATCAGAGCTGCGCACAGTCGGAAGTTGGGAAATGGAAAAGCAAAGGATTAACAAGGTAAACCAGGAACGTGCTTTTGAATCCCCCAACTCTTGGTGAATATTTCTGTTTAAATGTTGATAGAGCTAACGTGATAAAACCTTTTTGCTCCCGCTGCAAGTTAATCTGGATAGGTATTTCTACGACTGTTGGGGTTTTTTTCCTCTCCTTTTGCTTTATCTCCAAAAGAGGAAGCAAATAGTCCACTGTGGAATTCCAGTTAGCCTGCAGTGCTCGCTGAAGTCCTGTCTTTCAGACTTGCCAGATGTATATTTATTTCCAGAGCTTGTCTTTCAAGGAGTGCTAAAAGAGAAGCAACAAATTATATGCAGAATGGAACAAGTGGTTAGCTGGGTTAATTTTAAAAAACGTAAACATAAACCAACCCCACCCCCTAAACACGATGATTCACTCCAAAGGGAAAAAAAAAAAGTGCCTTTAGTCTTAACATGCTCTGGCAGAAGTTGTATTATAAAACATACAGCTTCTGTTCCTTTGCTTCCACTGTGTAACGTGAATCCACAGTTTGAAAAACAGAAACAAACAAAACTAAAAGCCCCAAGCCATGGTTTTGTATGTGAGAAGGGTACGGACTGTTATCTTTGAAGTCACCATGAATTACGGGGATGTTTATATCCCACCGTTCCATCCTATTATTTTTGAGCAGAACTCTCTTTTAGGAAGAAGGCAAATTAGATTCTCCCAAGCGATGCTGCATGTCCATTCAATCCCATCCCTCACACGCGATTCCTGACAGTTCATGGGGCTGTTACAGAAATCGGGGCTGGAACTAACACGGGACAAAGGCTGTCAGCCTGCTCCAGGGGATTTTGCCAGCCTTTAATGTGGTACTGGAACCCTACAGATGAGCATATGCTGTTGACATTTGGATTTCTACACGCTTGCCCTTTTGCTAGGCTGCTCAGGAGAAATACAGTCCACTGCATGCTCTCTTATCCCGGAGGAGAGATGAGGGTGGGTACCATACTGCCGTAGTGCTGCTATTCTGACCGCTGGCGGTGCCGATGCCCAAATCACTGGCTGCTACTCTCACGGTTGTGTGTGCGATGCTGGTATCGTGCCCTGCTGCGCTGCCTGCCAGCTGTAGCCTGCTCCTGCTTTGTCCCTGCTCAGTTAGGACGAGACATGACAATGTCTTCATCTCCTCTTCTCCCCAGCTCTCAGGGCTCCCTCCCCACCGCGGGAGAGCCGCTGGGCTGGTGGGCAGTGGGTGCCAGGGGAGGGGGGGATGCTGTGCTGGGTGGCTTTGAAGTCCCAGGAGAGAGGGAAAAGGATAAGGCTCCTCGTCACCACTTCACACTGCAGAGTGAAATTCTTTACGGGCTGATCTTGCCTCGCTTCCCCTCTCCCGTATGTCTGAAAGCAGATGGTTTGAAGAATGATAATTCCCACCGCCCCCTTTAGACCCGCCTCCCCCCTCAGCAGCCTGCTATGCAAAACTCGTCTGGGCACTGCGATGTGCTGGTGGTGGCATTGCCCATCAGGAGAAGAGATGAACCTACCTCAAGTGTGGTTATATGTACCTACACCTGTCCGGCTGCTGGAGGTGGGGCATGAGATCTCCAAAGCTGCAGCTCTTGGGAGGTGGGAATGGTGGGGTTCCTGGAGCGGTTCTGCTGTGAGAAGCCCCCTCTGTGCTGTCGTGGTTGCTTGGCTCTCCAGCTCTAGCTAGGACTAGATCAAGGCGTAACAAAATCCATGCTCCCTGGCATTCCTATGGGAATTGAAAGGCACCATTTCTTTGACTCCTCTCCAGCAAGAAAGCACCTGCAGCTCCTTCCCAGTGCTATTCCCAGCACTCCTATCCATTGTACTGTCATGCGTTTTTTTAATATGAATTATGTCAGGTGTGCTGTAGGAAAAGAATACTCTATTGTTTATTCTGTCAATAACAAAGCATTGGCCGGGCTGGTCTTAAGGTATTCTGGGCATCTGTCAAGTCCGCCAGCATCTTCAGCACAACTGATAGCAAATACTGTGTGGGAAACTGTTTTCATGTAAGAGCAACACCCTCTCTTGCACAGACAAGTGTAATGATTTGAACTCTTGAATCTTGGGTCCTCATTGTTCCCTCAGATTTTGCTGACCTAGAACAGAAGAGATGGGAGAAGGTTTATATAGATGAAATAGTTGCAGCTTGCTGAAATAGAGCGCAGAATTACTGTCGTGTGTTTGTCTCCTATCTGCTTTATATTCCTACCTTGTCCCTTCCTACCTGTCCCTCTTCCAAGGGAAACTATAAATGAAAAACCGGTGAGGGTGTTCTCAGAGCATCAGCCCCCAAAAGACAATCTGTGAGAGGAGGAGGCTTTTCATAGGTGTTATCAGAAATTGAAGTGTTGTATTTTCTGCTCCAAGTTGTTTTTTTTTTCCCCTCCAGTATCTACATCTATGTATCCCTACAGCATTTGAGAAGAGTTATTGAAAACACAGCTGGTGATGGCTGCCGGGAGAGAGACAGAGTATAGTTCCAAAGATTACTCAGACAGCTTATTCATGTGGTGAGAAAAATGAACTTCAGGACACTGTCATAAGGAATATCTGTACCATACATGGCATTGCCTGTCTGCAGTGCGTCTGGAAGAGGGTCGGTTCTGCTCTCCCCTCCAGGACCCAAGTGCAATCAAGATCACACCCCCCAGATAGGGGCAGCCTGGCACCACGTCCCCTTCAAACTTCTCAAATCACCCCCGTCGCCTGCTGTTACATTCATAAGTGTGCCTCCTGCCCTCGGGTCATTAGTCGGTCTGAAATCGCGAAATATCCGAGTCAAACGTTGCAGATGCTGAAAGAAGAGATGTTTCTATTGCTGAGTGCCATAACTCACCTGAACTGACGCGCGCTGCTGCAGAGGCTTCTGGCGCCAGTTCATTGAGCTGAAGGCAGCGATTTGCACCGAAATGTCAGAACTGCTCCTCAGAGCTCAGGCATTTTCTGGAGCAGGTGGACAGAGGTTTGTACTGGGAGAGTATCAAGGAATAGGCTCGAGGCTTAACGCTAATTTGCAGTGGGTCTCAGTGAGGGCTCCCTGTAATTGCCTACTCCTTTTTTAGAGAACTGTTGGTTATCCAGGTTACTGGAAGATGTTGCAATCATTATCACAGGGTCTGGGATTGTGGTCTTCTGCTTTGGAAGCCTGTGGGAACCTTTTGTGCGTCTTTGTGGGAATTGAGTCAGACTCGACATCTTTTTAAATCAATATGCTTACATTTAATGCTGCTTCATCGGATCATGAAAACGCCTGGAGACAACAGCTGGGGACTGCGGTGCCGGTATGAAAGATCTTTATAGGCCAAAGACTTTTACAGCTTTGTCCCATTTTTATGCAGAAACCTGAATTTACAGTCTCTAGGTTGAGTTTCTAGGGAGGAAAGTTCAGCCGCTATGTCAGTTAATGGATGGTTCGGAAGCGATGCCTGTTTGTACCTATCATCCTGCCTGTCCCACTTTTATTGTGCCGGAGCAGGAAATCTCACCTGGGTCAGTTATTTGCTGAGGAGGCAGATGGAAGAAGGCATATTTATTTCGTTGCCAGGCTGTGCATGTCTTGGAAGCGTTGCTTCTTCTTGTGCTGTCTATTAAAATGTATATTCTGCTTGTCGTACTGCAGCAGAGACCTAACCCCAGGGCATGCTGATGGGACACAAAAAGGATGTCTTATTGCTTCAAGCCTCTCTTATTGGAAGGCTCTATAATGCTTTGTAAATAATTGTTACATCATCTTAAGCTCTGCCCCATTCAGCACCAGTATAGGTTAGGGGTGGACCTGCTGGGAAGTAGTTCTGAGGAGAAGGATCTGGGGGTCCTGGTAGATAGTAAATTATCCGTGATCCAGCAATGTGCCCTTGTCGCCAGGAAGGCCAATGGCACCCTGGGCTGCACAGGGAAGAGTGCGGCCAGCAGGGCGAGGGAGGTCATCCTCCCCCTCTACTCTGCACAGTTGAGGCCACAACTGGAATACTGCATCCAGTTCTGGGCACCCCAGTTCAAGAGAGACAGGGAACTGCTGGAGAGAGTCCAGCATAGGGCAACTAAGATGATTGAGGGACTGGAGCATCTCCCTTATGAGGAAAGGCTGAGAGAGCTGGGACTCTTTAGCCTGGAGGAGAGAAGGCTGAGGGGAGACCTTATTTTGGCATACAAGTATCTAAAGGGTGGGTTGAAGGAGGATGGGGCCAGACTCTTTTCAGTGGTTCCCAGTGACAGGACGAGGGGCAATGGGCACAAGTTGGAACATAGGAAGTTCCGTTCAAATACACGGAAAAACGTCTTTACGGTTGGAGTGACAGAGCCCTGGCACGGGCTGCCCAGGGGGGTTGTGGAGTCCCCTTCTCTGGAGATTTTCAAGACCTGCCAGGATGCAGTCCTGAGTAATGTGCCCTAAGCAATCCTGCTTTGGCAGGGGAGTTGGACTAGATGATCTCTAGAGGTCCCTTCCAACTCTGAAAATTCCATGATTCTGTGATTCCGTGAAAACATCCTAGGAATGGAAGAAAGGGGGAAAAGCTCCTTAAAAAGACGGGGATTGAATCAGCTGCGGGGGAAAAAAAAAAATAATAAGAAAAAAAATAAAGTAGTCCTGCATGTAAGTTTCCAAGCAAATGTAAAAAATATAGAGTAAGGAATGATAAAATTTCCTATCGGCTTAATGTGATCCTTGCAGTAGTAGTTGCAACCTGAGGAACACGAGTCGTTCCCGGCGCAGGGCGCCACGGTCGCATGCTGTGCTTCAGTGGTGGGGACCTCTGGCTTGGGCAAAAGAGTTGAGGAGGCAAAGCACATCACCGCTGTGGTGTCTGGATGGCACCTTGCCATCCTGTTCCTTTGGGAATAAGCTTCCCCGATAATTGTGCATTGAGGGCATCGAGAGGATGCCAGGTTGGTGGGGTAGAACATGTCTCTTCATGCTGCACTCGAGTGTTAAATATGGGTCTGGAGAAACGTTACCGTTTGTTTGAGGATGTGAGCTGACGCGTACTTAGCACAGATGTAAACGAGGCAGCTTATGGCTTATGTTCTTGAGGCTTATGACCTGGGAAGAAGCATGATGCTTCAGGAGAGTTTGGTTAATGATGCCTCACAGACAAAGAAAACAATTCATTTAACCCAGTTTTAGGCTTATTAGGAGGCCTGGAAACGAATCTAAACTCTGGATTAGAAGGGCCTTGGTGGTTCTTGAAAGTTGTGCATATTGTCCTGAAGAACAGGATGCAGGAGAAGGAAAGTGTTGTTCAGCCTCTTTGGCTTGTGTTCAGCTGCAAAAGCATGGATTTGGGCCTTTCTTTGGGTGAGCTCTTGGTTCCCGACTGGTACAGACGCATCAGTCATACTACAGGAGGTGTAAGTGCTTCTTTCCATGGCGCACACGGTCTGTGGCCTCCTGGGTCATGCCTAAAGACTGAAAAAAGGACCATTGTGTTTTGAGTAATGTGCAAATAGTGTGAAGATGGGAAATGTCTTACAGTACCGGGTGCTAAATTAGTCTCTTGAAGTGTTGACGTTTCTTTTAAATGCATAAAGTTCACGTGCTACACAAAACGGTGCATTTGCAATTCAGATAACATTGAATTAGAGTACTAATCTCCAACCCATGTAATAGATTTTGAGCTGGAAATCCCTGGGAATGGTGCTGATCATCATGTCTGAAAACATGATTGACGAAGTCTCATGAGAAGATAGTGACAAAACATGCAAATGCATTTAATATAGTTAAATAGGATTGTCAGTCTGTCAAATAGGCGGGCTGTAGAGAATGAAATGAAGCTGCAGCATGACAAAACCTTGCCAATTAATAATGCTTCAGCTAGCAATATAACAACTGTTCAAAGAAGTTCGTGAATCAGTAGAAGCTGCTAGGTAGGAGGAATTGGTAGGTGCATGTTTCTCTTTGGAAATCTGATGCTAAAAATGAGACACCTCTCAAGTGTAGGCCAAACATCCTGCAAGGTCAGCCTTTCGCATGGTTCTTGGGTGCTCCTGGGTCTTGATTGAGCCGGCAAGCCAGAGAGGTGGCAAAACAGAAAGCAGGAAGAAAAAAAATTCGGAGTTTGGAATGATTCGGATGGTTTTTCAGCAAAGTTGCCTCAAAGGTCTGACCTACTGGTGTACTTAAATTTTTAACATATGCAATGTAAAATATGCCAAGAATCAGCAGAACCAACAGTTGCTGGTAAAGTTTCTGGGACTGTAACTTTGTGGTAATTTCGTGTAAACCTCAGGGCATTCCATTAAAATGTGTCCTTCGTGAACTCTCAAAACTTGTTCTGCCCTTGAAAATGCATATAGTTAGGGCAAAACACTCACACCTGGGTGTCTCAGTCAGTTGGCTGATGCTTTTTTCAAAGGGTGCTGAGGAATGGTGGTTTCTGCAGTTGTCTCGGGGATAGGAACATGGGGTTGCGCTCTCCAAGAATGAGACCTGTCTCTTGGATTCGACTAAATTTTGGTTTAAGAACTGGTCCAAACCCAAAGAGTGTCTGAGCCAAGACAGCCCATTGGGTTGATGTGGTTAGATCTCACATTTCTATGGGTATCGTTGAAGGTGAAGATGTTGTTAGTGTTATTTATCAGCGCCTGTAACTATTTCTTCTGAAAAATCTGGTATCTGTTGGCTTGTATTCGGTCTTCGCTTGTGACTCAGCTGTGGCTGGAACACAGCACCCCGTTACTGCCTCCGAATATTCTTTGGTTTCATGTATGCCAGGTCATATTCCAGCTATTAGTATTTGAAGACTTGTGTACGTCAAGAACCTTGCATTGTTTCCACAGTTGCAAAAATATGTTGTAGTTCTCCCAATCCCTGTTTTTGTGATGATTTCATGATTGTCTTTGCACGTCTCAGGAAGGCAATGGTGATAGTGCCTACTGCCAGAGATATTTGTTGCAAGTGCTGATAAGTGCGTCCCACCTGACAGATATGGAACAAACAGCAACAGTTTGCTTCCGACCCAGAACTATTAAGGTTCTCAGGGGAGCAGTTTTGGAAGATACATTCTGGCCGAGCTGCGTGTAATGGTTTTGTAACATGGATAAATGACCACTGTTTCAGCCGTATGAAATGCCTACGGACTGCTCTGTTCGTGTCTTACACCAGAGCCCCAAGGATGAAAAGAAGTGCTTTAACTTAGTGTTCTAGCAGGCGCCGGTAGCATGGGGCTCCTTATGATCCCTATGATTTATTTGAAAACATTAGCCTTTTTCTTTAAGGTCTGTTTTATAAGTAGCTACGCACATGGCACTCCACCGGATGGTGTTCTGGTGAATAAGCAAAGTAATCTGTTATATTCCTTCCAATTACATTCCAGACCCCTGTCATTAATGCAATATTAATGACCAAGAGATGAAATTGAGAAGAACATAAATCCCACCATTTGAGTGTCGTGGCATATTTTTAACCACAGGCAGGTCCATCAGATGAAATGCCCTTCAATTAGAATGCTGAAATGCTGCTTTGTCTTAACTGAGGCTATTGTCAGGACCCAATGGTGCTGCTTCATCACCCAGTGTCTTGTAATTACATTACCTAATTGGATGGAGAGTAGGAATTGGGCTTACTTTTTTTTTTCTTTCTTTTTTTTCTTTTTTTTGGTGCTATCCCAAGGTGACTGAAAAGTAATAGAGGAGTCTCTCAGGACTGCCACAGGTTTGAAGGGAGGGCAGCGCTGGGAATTTGGATTTCAGACACTGCAATTTTAATGTTGAAGGGGAATTTCACGTTCAAAATTTGCAAGCAGCTAAGAAAATCTTAGCCCTAAATTTTTGTACCTGCGAAGAACACAGCAGCTCCCTGCTGACTCTGGGAAGCGCTGTGGGAGTCTTGCTACTTCCAGGGTGGTTTTGTTGTTGTTTTTTTCTCCAGAGTGCTTAATTAGGTGCTTCACTTTAGAGCCTATCTGTAGGTATCCAGTTGTTAAACATTTTAGCTGCTGATTGAAGGGTGTGATGAGTGAAAAAGGAGTATCTTGCAGTCTTTACTAGTTATTTTTATGTACTAAATAATAAGGTAAATCTCATAAAATAAGGATGCTTTAATCAGCAAGAATCTCAAGCACATTTCCAAATAAAACTTTCCACATTCAATTAGTGTGCCTGAACAGGTCACCTGGGAGAACTAAAGTCATTAACAAATACAGTCCAAGGAAAGGTGAGTGGACTTTGCTTCATCTCCCTTGCTCGTTTCTATATTTAAATATGTATTTTGTTCTCTTTCTACTTGCTGTAGTGTCTCTTCTCCTTGCGGGGCTCTGAATACCAGCTGAATTTTCCCAAAAGGGAATTGTTCAAAGGTGAGGTGCTTAGAGCTGAGATCTGGCAGAACACTTAATACATGCAAATGAGCTGAAGTTGTGAAGTGTTTGACATAGTGTAGATGGATGCTGTAGAAGAATCAGACCTGCAGTAGAAGCTATAGTATAAGTCCATCCTAATTGCAAAGGGTTTATATATTGACCCTTGAGCCAAATGATTAATCAAGTGTACTAAGGTTTCAATAACTCAGTAGCTTGCTATTAAATCTTGGTGTGGTGTAGTGGTCTCATCTGTGACATGTTTATAACCTCTAGCCAACATGTAATAAGCATGTGTGAATAAAACGAACATGAATGTGTGAATAGAATGTGTGAATACTTAAAGGAAGGCTCAGGGCATTTTCACTTCAGTGTTGGTAACCTGCTCTTCAGAGTTCAGGGGAGGACCTTTGGGTAAGAGAAGCATCCTTCATTGGACACAAATACTTAAACTTGTATACTTCCCATGTCCAAGCAGGCTTCAGGGAAGCCAGATGAAGAAAAAAAATTTTAGGGTGAATGTAACAGAGACACAGTAGGTGAGATGGTGGCTGCTCTATGGATTTTGAGTAGAGATTTTGAATAGCTTGCCTTTGCTAAAGTGGCATCCTCACTCTAGAACTGTGCTTCTGTCCCTAGAGAGCCT
This sequence comes from Pluvialis apricaria, assembly GCA_017639485.1. Lineage (NCBI taxonomy): Eukaryota > Metazoa > Chordata > Aves > Charadriiformes > Charadriidae > Pluvialis > Pluvialis apricaria. The sequence goes on from CM030024.1 coordinate 9,565,952, forward strand.
GTAATGTTGCTTCAGTGTGTATCGTTACCTGATAGGAGGCAGTAAAGATGGAACCAGACTCTTCTCAGTGGTGCCCAGTGAAAAGATGAGGCAATAGGCACAAACTAAAATACAGGAAATTCCATTTAAACATAAGAAGAAACATTTGTACTGTGAGTGTGATCAAATACCAGAACAGGTTCTCCAGCAAGGCTGTGGCTTCTCCATCCTTGGAGATATTCAAAACTCAACTGGACGTAGTCTTGAGCAACCTGTTGTAGTTGGCCCTGCTTTGAGCAGGGGGCTCGAACTAGACTGTCTCCAGAGGTCCCTTCCAGTCTCAACTATTCTCTGATCTGTGATGAGCATGCAAAGGAGGGGAGCAGTTTGAAGATGGTGATGAAAGATAGGCTTGCCATCAAGAGTTCAACTTGAAGGGAGGAGACTATGCAACTTAAATCCAGTGGTGATACAAGTTACGGGAAATGTTGTGTGCAGTACCGACTTAAAAGGCAGTTGTGATTGTAAAGAGATGGGAAGTGAAAAGTGGTTATGGGAAAGTGATGACACACACAACGAGGGAAGAAAAGAAGAGTCTAAACCCAATCACGTCTCTGCAGAGGGCCAAATGGCACAAGAACCAGCAACTGTAGGGAATCTCCCCCAGGCTACCCTGCCAGCGTGACTCACGTCTGATAAGGGAAGAACATCTTGTTGGAGGTGAGAAGGGTAGTTTATGGTTATATTTATCAGACAAGTAACTGCAGCATGAACCTCTAAGTGCACTTGTATCTCTACAGAAAACAGATAAAATACTGATAGCTCAACAGCATTGCATCAGAGCTGATAACTCATCAACCTGTCGCCGACCAGACTCCATACAAGCATGTATCCTGGCTAGTTGCTATCTGTGCCACCCAGAGATTAAACACAGTCAACTCCTTTTGATTGTAGGAACTCCTGAAAACAATGCATTCCCCACCTATTAATGGGGGAGAAAAGTACCGACTAACAAAACGTCACACTGAACAGTTCTGCCCCCACATTATTTTGTATTTTTGTCTCTCTGCTGGAAATCCCTTTGAGGGATTAGTTAAGATTACTTGTAGATAAAGGTAGATACTCATCTGCCTTTGTTCCTGCACAAAAATCTCCCAGACAGTAAGACACCAAAAGGCCAAAATTTGGCATGAATATTCAGTTGCTTTAAAAGTCTGGGCTGGACTTAACAGGAAGAGATGTTCTTCAAGATTGGCACAGAAGAATCCACCAGTACTAAATATGTAATCCCTCTTTAGCTCTTTACAATATTTATTCTCCTTTTATTAAAGGAGAGTTTGAACCAGTCATGTTTGAGAAGGTAGGGCGAGTGACTTTGTGGTCCATATCTAGATTTGACACAGCATGACCCAGGACTTGTATCCACCAATGGAAGCCATGTGCCCTGGTTATAGGTATGCAAAATTTGTAAAGCTTTAGGGGTGCACAGAGGTGGAAGATGTATTTAGGCTTATCTATTCCGCTGTAGCCTTTGTCATCCACCCAGACACAGAATGGAATTTAAAACACGAACATCATTGTTTAATGTCATCTTGTCTTTCATGATACGTCAATGTCCCTGTTTGACTTGGAAACCGTCAGATTCTTAAAGGTGACCCCATCATTACTAAGAGAAATGGAGTGGTTAGTGTTTAAGCAAATATGTCACCTGCATTTGTAATGCCATTCCATTGCTCAGCTCTTCTCTCAGCTAATGAGCTGGAATTTGAACTGTGAGTTTACGGGAGCCAATGCTCTTAGTCACAATACTGATACTCAGAAGCATGTTCCTGGTTTGGTTTGCATAATGGTTAATGGTACATCTTTGCGTACCTGCGGTGAAGGGTGTGGTGTGTCATCTTCTACCACTTAGATCCCTTCAAAGTTCGGTTGCGCTTCATGGAGTGCAAGAGCAAGTGGAGTTTGGCTGGCCAGAAAATAAAGGTTCTGCTCGGGAAAGGCAAATGCTTGCACACAAGTGTAGCTGTCAAAGGGGACCACTGTTGTGCAGCCCTTGAATATACATTATTTGAGCCCTGTGGGTTTTACTTTGCTCAGCTGACTCCTGCGGTGTATCAGATTTACCTATCTTCAGTTGCTCTGACTGATCACTTGTGACTGCGGCGGTGCCCTGGATGTTGTCAGTGCAGGACCCTGCCAGCTGTAGGAATACAGGAGTGTAACTGCAGTACAGTTCAGCTGAGTTTTGTCTAGAAACTCAGGGAAATTGAATCAATCCCAGGCTTTCTCCTTAGCTTATTGTCAGTCCACACGCGTGTATTTCAGGCTTTGTGTGGCAATCCTAGCTGCCTGGTGGCATGGATGGTTTCCCTTATGCACGTCTTCTTTCCGAGAATGTGAACCCTCATTCTATGTCCTTGTTTGCTGCATAATATTTATATGATAAAAGAAGGAAAAGACGGCAAACCTCAGCAGTTCAAATATGGAAATTCGTGGTGCTGAGCCCTCTTTTGCAGAAGCTAAATGTAGAATCTGTAGGAGGTTGACTCCATATTCTCATATAGGAACGGGTGTGGGTGCAGTTGCTGTAGCTGTATAAAAGATCCATCTTTTAGACCAGCAACGTCAGTTCAAAGCCTGGCTTGCTCTGGTGCTGTGCATCCATACTAGTAATTTGTACTAGGTTGGCTGTATCTATGTGATCGCATCGCTTCGTGTGTCCCTGATCTGAAAGAAGTGTGGATTCAGCTTGTTTTATTCGACCCTTACAAGCTACTCCACATTCAAATGCAAATACTTAAAAACCGAAGCTTAAGGATCACATGATTCTTTAGACAGTAAATCTCGTGGTTCAGAGTTGTACACATATTTGGCAGATTATAGGTTTATCACTGACAGCTAATCTTTTAGAGAACTGTGGCTTAATTCCTTTTGTTAACTAATTAAAAAGAGAGAAAGAAGTTAAAACTGTAATTAGACCCATTAAAACATGTGTTACTCACTCAATGGTCTATACAACTAGGATAAATGTGTAATTAGGAGTTTTGTCCAAACATGATTAAAGCTAGTCACGTGTCCCAGGCCATCAAACATTTATGCGTGCATGAGATTGAGAGTAAAGTCAGTATGAAAATGTGAATATAAACAATGTCATACTTTGCAGAGAAAATACATGAACTATCTTGTGGCACATTATAAATACTTAACTCGATAATGAAAGCTTTTGTCAGATGAAAATTCCGGAAGGATTGTGTCACACCTGTAGCTTGTAGTAGGATAGTGTCGTTGGCAACAGTGATCAGACCAGGTCCATCGGACCCGACGAGCTGTCGCTGCGGTTGCCAGTGGTTTGCTGATAGTTTCAGAAATTTAGAAGTTAGTAGGTAGCACGTTCCTGTTAGCCATTGGTGCATTCCCTCAGGCATAAGGATTTGCATCCCTTCCAAAACTCATATCTGTTTGGGGGGATTCGGTTTCTTTTTTGTTTGGGCTTGTTAGTCTTCAAGTCACAAAGTAGTAAAGTCTTCAGTGTTTAGAACTAGGGCATATTTTTCCTTCCATAGAGTTGAGATGGGAAGAAGAGAGCAGGTCCGTTGACTTACCTGCCTCACGCGGGCATGCATGAGTGTTTTCTCTGTGCGCTAGTTTCTGGTGATGGCATCTCTTGAATGGGAAATTCCCAGGAAGACTGGGATGGTCCTGGATCTCGGTCAGCCACCATTCTTTCCATGTGTTGATGGTTTATCGCATACTGCAGTCTTCCCTGGTTTGTATCTCATCAGCCCCTTTGTGGTGCACGAAAGTTGTAGAAAGGGTCTTGGAGCACCTTTGCATCCTAAACTGCCCCCAGAGCTCATAGCAGCCACGCTGTGTGGTTCAGGTGTTGCTCTGATAACCCCTGCCCAGCTGTGCACATCTGGGCTGGTGCCTGACAGCTCCGCCATGGCACGGCCGGGGCTGCGATGGTCGCTGTGGGACATCGGGCTGAAGCCAGGCAGGGAGGGCGGTTTCTGCCACACAGTCATTGGAAGAAAACCATTGCATCTCTGCAAATCAGGAGATGGTGGCAGTTCTCATGGAGGCGCAGACATCTCTGACGTGACTGCTAACCAAAATTAAAGATGTAAATAGGTTGCTGTAAGAGCTTTGTTTCAAAAAACTTTAGTTGCAGGCACTGACTCGGAGAAAAAGACGCTGGGCTTAACCTATGGAAAAGGAATAAGCTCAGGTGCTGACTCAGATGTTTTCAATTTTCCTGCCAGAGTGAGAACTATTTGCACAGATGAACAAATTACAGAAGAGCTCGGAAGTAATGTAGAAAGGAATAAGCTGCTTTCACGTATATCAATTCCTGCTTGGGGGAACGGTGAAATTCAGTTAAAAGTCTCAGCTGCCTGTACCGCTTTTAAGCACAGATAATGTAGAGAAGAATGTGGCTGGTGTCAGCCCTTTTTGTCTCACTAAACTGCTGAGAATTTTGGGGCAGGACAGAGAGGAAAAAGCACTTGGGGGGAAATCCAGTGCAGAGGAAATGGCAGGAGAGTGCTGCTCCAGCTGTGGAGGAGAACGGTGCTTCCTCTGGGTGGGTCACCTCTGACTTTCCCGTTTGTTTATGTTGGTTGTCATGTTCACATACACTCGGAGAGGGAGGGAGATGTTCATATGGGTGTATGTGTATATAAATAGACACACACGTAAAACAGCAGTTGTCTATATTGCACACATCGTGGTTTGGGGACCAGTTTTTAAGTGGTTCATGGTATGTCTGTGGTCCAAGTGAGTAGCAGCGGAAGAATTTTGGAGTTGTTTTGTTGTTTATGTTTTTTCTTCCAGTATGAAAAATGAAAAGATTAAGCCTCTCTCTGAAAGGATGACTTTTTGTCTTGGGGAGCTACCCACCTCTCCCTCTTCGGAGATGGTAAAAACTTAAGTTTTGACTGATTAGAGACGGCGGACTGTGGGTTCTAGCCTAATGTAACCAAGTACTGCGTCATTTTGTTGTGTAGGTTCCCATAGGACGCGTGCTAGCCAAAGATCCAGAGGTACTTTCAGTGGGATAAGAAGAGGCATTAGCTCTTTAATCCTGGATACAAAGCTCTGAAACCAGGCACAACATAGAACTGATTATAAATAATTCCCTGATATTGTTTTAGTGTTTTGTATGCCTTGCCTGGTAGTTACACAGAAATAGCTGCCTTGTCTGTAGTTGGGAGTGTGTCATCTCAGAAGGGCAACGCCATTCATGCCTCTGTGTAGGTTATGCTTTTACAAGGCTGCTTTTATTGCCAACTGAAGTCAGAGTCTCATGACTTAAATTTGGAAACTGCTGCTTCAGAGAACATAGTTTAAATATTAAACAGATATTTGGAGTATGTAAACATGGGATAAGCCAGGGAGGAGGAACTGGGGGAGAAGAATGAACATATTACTTGTTGCAGGTGATTTCATTGTGTTGGGTCTCTGATTCAATGGTTTTGATGGAACCGAGTCACTTTTCACCACAACAGGAAAACTTTGTACAGTTTTCCTGCTTTATGCAAGGATTGTGAGAGGAACCTTATAACAGCATCATTTGGAGGAAATTCCTGCCCAGTGCATTCACTGGGAGCGATACTGGCTGCTGAGCACGCACTTGTGTCATTTTTGTGTGGGCATTTCAAATTTGAGGAACATCCAGTGCATTTGCAAATTTGTCATCCTAGAGGTGTAACTGGCACTGTGTACATACTCACTCCAGGTTTGGCAGATGACTATTTGCCTGTCACCCTCTCTGTGATCCAGACCCGAACCTCTTAAGAAACCAAAACCAGCCTCCAGTTCCTCCGCTTTCTAATTCTGCGTGACTAAGTCATTCGGCATGTTATAAATACTGTTGCTCATTCCAAACACATTGGTTACCTGTGCAGCCATCATTGTCAGCATATTTCTGCAGTGGAGTGGTTTAGCATTGGGTAATTGGCATAAATTAAATCGCGTGAGTCACAGTATTGCCTTTTCTGCATACACCCACGTGTGTCTGTTACGTAGGTGCAGCTTATGGGAGATATATGAATGATAGCAGCCCTGCAAACGCCCTGCCAGCAAACAAGGAACTTTTGTGCACTCAGAAAATAGGTATTGATGCAGAATTTACGTCAAAATGAGAGGAAGTGAAGAGTGCGCAAAAGTATTTGTTTTGTGTGACTATAGGAATCCTCAAGAAATTCCTTTCAGCCAGAGGGTTACAGTGAGGAGAACAATGAAGATGTGTCGGTGGTGGATTTTTGTCTGCTGATGGATGTATTTGTGACTGAGGCACGTGGTGTGATGTCTGCATGGCATTTTCCAGATTTGAGAAGGAGAGCCCTGGGTTCTGGCTTAGCTTTGCTGTAGGGCACAAAGGCAGTCACATCCCTGAAACTCAGCTTTTCCCTGTCTGGGAGGGGAATCGGTAATTGTTCATGGTTCTCAAAGCACTTTCACGTTTAAGAACATAAGAACTGCTGTCCTTCTCACAAATGATCTGTAGAATAATAACAGTAAATTGAGGATTCGTACAGGTTAAATTTTAGAAATAGATTTCCCTGTGCTTACAGTTTTCTGCAATTGACTGTTTAATCTCTGTACCCGCGATTCCTTCTGGGTGTAGCTCATGCTGCTTAGGTGGCCGAGAACTTGATAGTGCTCGTGTATCGGCTATTTTGGCATCCAAGTATTGCCCCTGATGCCATCACACAGCAGCACGTGGAAAACTGCAAGGGTGGTGGAAGAGGTCGGCTCGAAAAATCAGGTCCTGAGCGATGAGCAATTCCTTTTTGTCCACTTTAGGCTGTGTTGTGCTGAACGTGAAGTCCCTCTGCCCATTCTGTGGCACTGTCCTTTACTCGGAAGGGCGCGTAATGCTCTGGGGCTTCAGTGCTTTTGCTGCGTGTGCCCTTGCCCTGCGTGGCTCTGAACCCATCTCCGGGTGGTCCTGCTTACTGGGGCGCGCTGGTGGTTCGCAGTAAAGCTCAGGTCTTATCTCTTTGTGACTCTCTGCGTCTAAGCCCCAGCGTTGTACCCTGAGGTTTTTCAGCAGCGCTTGGTGTTGGCTTGCTCTGCCTTCCTGCTGCACGGGGGAGATCTGCGCTTTTATCCAAGGCAAGTGGAGTGAGATAGATGTTGGCACCTTTGAAAAACTTCCTTTATTCAGTAGCTTCTAGTCAAGAAAATCGAGAGTTTGGGGGAGCGTGGGTTCACCTCTGTCACAGCTTCGAAGGGCCTTTAGGATTTCACCAGTCTTAACTTGTCCCTCGGCACGCTGGGGAGGTTGGGGCTGTGCTCGGCAGGCATTCCCTGCGTCCCAGAGCGGGTTCCTTACGCTCACCCGCCTCCCACACCTTCCTCTGCCACACAGGCTGCTGGCGCTCGGGCTTAACGAGAGCGAGCGGCACCCGGGGAGCAAACAGAGGGTCTTCTGCGCGCCTTAGGGCATCGTCTTGAGTGTCACTGGGTAAACGTGTATTATTACTACTTTTCTCTCGTGCCTGTAAATGTTCACCAAAAAAAAAAAATATAGTCCCTTTCCTCCCCAGCAAGAGGCAAATAAAAAGAGTCTGTGGTTTTAAAAAATAAATGCGCACAAGGGAGTCACTCTGCAGCCACATGGGTTTCTGTTTCCCTGTTTGCGCAGCTTTCACTGTTGTCCGTCCTGAATTCAAAAAGACGAGGGGAGACCTGCTAACGTGGGGTTGTTTTTTTTTTTTCTTTCCTCAGTATTTCTGGCTTCTTGTGCTCTCACGAGGTTTGGTTGGTATCGGTGAAGCGAGTTACTCCACTATTGCACCGACCATCATAGGAGACCTTTTCACCAAAAACACAAGGACCCTAATGCTGTCCGTCTTCTACTTTGCAATTCCTCTTGGCAGGTAAGGGACATAATGCTGCTTTCGGCTGGTTTTGGCTTTTCTTTGAAGTAAAATGACACAGAGCTTAAGCTGCTAATGATGATGGTTCTTCTGTCTTTGGCTGGAATGGTTTAGACAGGAAAATATTGTGAATAGTGACTAATTAGTTGCAGGAATTGGATTCTTTTTCTAGCTCTGTTACTGGTTCGTGCCTGACTTTTGGGAATTAGTGGGAAGGATTTTTTTTTTTTTTTACAGCAATGGGTTGGAAATGGAATCAAAATATTTTAGCTGATTTTTTTTTTTTTTCATTATTAAATTAAACTGTCAGTTTAAATAACGTTATATCGGTTCTCTGAATCGTTGCTGCAGTTCATGTGAGGTCTAGGCCTTCTTTAGGCAGTGTCTTTCAGGTTATGGTGAAATAAGGTCTCTTAAGACACTGGGCTGAGTTTTCAAAAGTGAGCGAACGGGTACCTGCTTCTGTTGACAGTCTAAACATCAGAGCTTTCAAGAGGAGTATGCTGTATAACATACACAATTGAAGTTTTGACTTTAAAAAAAAATGTAGTTTAAGTTCAAATTCTGCCCAACCTTGAATTTGGCCAATCTGACTATGAGTTTGGAAAATGCAGCTAGGCCAATCTTAGATGAGTTGGTAGTTGCGGTCGCAGTGGCCAGGCCGTTTTACTGCTATTGCCACTGAAACAGCGGTTAGGAGAAATTGTGAAGGCTGAAGAGAGGAGCTGTGGTGATCGTTCACACTCAGTTTTAACGCCTCGCAGCGGAGGAGAGCCGAGCCCACAGGTGCCTGATGAAAGCAAGAGACAGGCTCAGATTTGGAGTAGTTATTTCCCCTGGCTCTTTCTTTCCATTGAGTTCCCTTATCAGCCCAGTGCACTATCTGATTGTTGGGAGGGGAGGGAATCTGTGATTTTTTTATTATTATTTTTATTTTTCTTAAGTAATGGCTGACCCTCTATTGTGAGGCAGGGTGGGTTCGCATAGTTTGCATACCGATTCCCAGAGCTGGACAACATCCTGTCCTAAAGTGGCATCGCGGGTTCATTTCCAGCAGGGAAAAGATGAGCAGCAGTTTAATCCCCCCCAACTCAGGGAAAAATCTTCTGGTGTAGAGTGGTGCGTTTTACAAGTTAGAGCACTCATCCCTGAGATAAAACTCACAAACATTCATTTACTCTTGAGGAAAAAGAAATAGCCAAGTCCTTAACTGGTGAAAACAATATTTTCCCAAGAGGGTCAAGGATGCCAAGTATTTACATAGAGAACTCTGTGAACGATGGCTAGCAAGAAATGGCAAATATTCATCCTGTTGAGTCTAATTCTGGGACTTAATTCTCTCAATACCCAACAAAGGTTTGGATCCGTGGTTTGATTTTGGGGCCGGTCTGTGTATAAAGCCCAGTTTTGGGGTGATTATAGGTGGCAACTCCCAAAACTTAGCAGACTGTTCAGCAAAGGCATGTGATGGCTGACAGCTGCCCCGCAGCGGTCCCGACAACTTTTAGCCAAGGCAATCTCAGCAACAAATGCAGCAGTTTGGAAAAAAAAAAGGAAATTCACATCCATGCAGTTAATTTTGCGAGAGGCATGGCTACATTCACATTGATATAGTCTCCTGTGAGCCACCGTTTGTTACCCAGGGTAATTCTTAGCATGTGGCTGAAGGTCCTGCTGCTCCTTTTTCTTCAGAGGGCATTTCTGAGCTTCAGGTCTCATGTTCTCCCATCAGACTCTCTTGCATATTCTTCTTGGTTTCTTTCTTATAAGCTTATGAAAAATGCTCTCTTCATGGGTAATTAGAACCAAGTGCTATTAAATGGCAAGAAGAGATTTAATGATAGAATATGGTGCGTCCTTGAAGGGCACTTCTTAACTGAGAGCTTGAACATAAAATTGTTAAGTATTCCTATTAGTGCACAGAAAGGCCTGATGTAGAAATTGAATTGGGAAATAAATTCTTTTTGAGGCTTTGTTTCCATCCACTGTAGATTGAAAGGTCAGCTATAAACTTGAGATCAGTGTCTGAATTTCCATCAGATTTGAGCATTTTTAGATCAACAGTGCTGGGAAGAGTTACATATTAGGCACCATCCGCTTCATCCCCCGTGTTTCTTCCTGCAGAAGAATTGATTGTGCATCTTTTTATCTTTGTTTAAGAACAGCTGTGATTGTGGTACTCTGTTAAAGCTCCGACTGACTCTCATCTTTGTGTTTCTTGCAGTGGCTTGGGATACATCACTGGGTCAAGCGTGAAGCAGGTTGCTGGAGACTGGCACTGGGCGTTGCGGGTAAGTCACTCTTAATAACATCTTAATTACAGTTGCATCGGTTCGTCAGTGTTAGGAAGAGTTCTATCGCACAACTCCTCAACCTGTTATTATATATAGAAAGTAAAGGATTGGAAATTATGTCTATGGATCTTAACTGCATAACAGATGCCTTCTCTGAGCGAATGGGAAAGGTATGTGGTTTTGGCTTGTTGTGCTTGTTTTTTTGCCTGCCTGGGAACAAGAATTTTCCAATCACTTTACTATCAGTCAACCATGATTTCTTGATGGGGATGGGAAGACGAGGCATTGGCCTTAAATCAACTCCACAGTCTTTCAGTCCCCTGCTGTCAAGAAACTCCGAGAATGGCTTCCTGCTTTGAGGAAAAAACACTTTGTTCCAGTTTCCGCTTGTTTTTCTGCCCTGAGACAGTCGGTTTCCTTCTATTTTAACCTCTTGGGACCTTGATAAATGTGTTGAAAAGATAATACACTCCAATCACATAGGCACAAACAGATCCTGCACACAAAGATGTCTTGAAAGAGCTGGGAGGAAGCGGCCCAGCAGAACTGTTCTCTGACCTTTGGCTGTCTGGGTGGCACGAGTGCCCGTGAAGTGCATTCTCTGGCTCTGGCACTTCATGAAGACAATGAATCTCATGAAGCTCAGGCCAACACCGTTTATAACAGCAGGTGATGAAATACATGGGTTCTCATCTCAAGCTAATGTACCCTCCTGTGACATGGGCCATTCCCTCCCCATCCAGCAAGGGTAAGCAACGCCAGGAAAATCACCGTGAACGGTTCGTCTGCAGGGAGGGGAGCGGAGAGGAGTTTCCAGCTGTGAACCTGAAATGAAAAGTTTAATAGCCTACAGCTTCACACCAAGAGAATGGCTACCTCATTCAATAGCAGAAATGCTTTGAGGGTAAAATTAACTTTCAAGCAGAGGCCAGCACGAGATGGAAGAAACCCCAACGCCCCTCCTCCTGGTCAGTGGGCTTTAATGAGGTTGACACTTTGGAGCACTCTTGTGTTTCTATCTGTAAAACCCAAATGATTTGCTTGTGCAAAGAAATCCTCACTAGCATCTTTCTCTTCAGACGCAGTCTCCGTAGTTATCCTGACAAATCCAGGCTGTCTGCAAGGCTGTACCCCTTACGTGGCCATGATCTCCACTATAAATGACACATTGGTGCATGATTCCCCAACTGTGCAAAATCCTGGAGAACCTGACAAGCTGCACATTTCTGTGATGGTTGCTCTGGACAGCATCGCTTCATTCATGTGGTCAAACAGTACACGTTGAAAGCTTCCAGACATCGGTGTAAAGCAGCCTCCATCCCTGTGGCAATTATTGTGCTCTTGCAAGACATGAAAGATTCCCCTAGGTGATGCTTCCCTCTGCGATCTCCTGTGGCTTTCAAATCCATGGGAGGTCAGGAATAATCTGTACTTCAGTGGGCTGAAGAAGACAGAGGGGCACTTTGACAAGTGGCAGCTTTGTCTCTGGATCTGGTGGTAATGTCAGTGTTTCACTGGAGCATTACTGAGTATCCACGGATATTGTCCTGTTGGGGGATTAAGCCTGTAGCTAAAAATCAAAGAGACTTTAAATTAAATGACCCTAGAAAATCCCAGCATTTCCTTTTGGTTTTTTTTACAAGTGCTGTGTCTTGTGTTCAACTGTAATAAGGATACTGTGTCAGGCTTCATTTATCCCGGGATGAGGGACTTTCCTGACTTTCCAGTTCTGAAATATTTTTGTCTTCCCTTTCCTTCCCTAGGAGAATTCTGAGTTTGTCATCTTTGGACATGAAACACTGCTCTATGTGTAAAGGCCATTCCCAGGTTATTATTGGAAGCTTATTTTTTTTGGAACAGGAATTTATTTTTAACATGGCATGAGATGATAGTTCGGTGAAAATCCGTGTTCCTGTTTTCCTAATGGAGCGATTTTCCATTCTGGCAATGGTGGAATTTCAGTGTCACAACAAGAATCATGTTTGTAGCTTGCAAAACACTGCGGGATCTTTCTCTTTTTGTCTAGTGACTGGGAGAAAGGATTGGAAACTGGGAAACCTAACCCCTGAATGTGTCGTTTTCCTATCTTCCAGCCTGAATTTTCAATGTTTGTTGGTCTGCTGTACACTGTGGTAATCTGGGGAAGCTGCCTGAGAATGGGAAGCCATTGTGGGTTAGCTGGAAGAGGGATGCATGTCAGGCAAGGATTTTCAAAGCCAGCATGCTCCCTACATCCAGAAATCTTTCACCTGGCCTTGTGGCCCTCAGAAACCTCCTGCACTCTCCCAGAAACCCGTTGGTCACTTAGCCCAACATAGAGTAGGTTTTCAAAGAGTTAAACATCACTGAAGAACCGTATTTAAATGACTTTTGGTACTTTAATGACACAAAGAAATGGACTGCCTTAATCGGAGTGTTCTCAAAGCTGCCGGCTTCCAGAGGGAGATGAGAGAGTCCAGGGAATGGCAGGGAGGAAGGAGGGGAGCAGATGCCTCTGTGTGTTTACAGGTTCTGGCTGGTTGTAAAGAATCGAGTCGCTGAAAGGAAACTAATGTAATCTGGTTCTTACTGATTAGTCAAAGCAAACCCTGCTGACTCCTGTGCTAATTCCCTGGTCCTTTCTTGCAGGTATCTCCGCTCCTGGGAATGATAACAGGGACACTCATCTTGATATTCGTACCTGCTGCTAAGAGAGGAAATGTTGAACAACTTGGGGGACAGCTGAAGGCTCGGACCTCCTGGCTAAGAGACATGAAAGCACTGATTAGAAAGTAAGAGCGCTCTAGTAAAAACCATGCTTTGCCTCTAATGTTTAATTGGAACGTCCAACAGCCTGTACCTCCTAGCACTGAGGCTGGGACACGACAGCGTGCAGGGAGTTGCAGGAAGCTTAGTCTGTGGACCTAGGAAAGAAAATCACAATTATATTTTCCTGAGGTATCGACTGCAATGACAATGATGGATCCCGGCTTTTGCTCTAACCTTTCCAAAATTCAGATCTGAGAGAGGCTCTGCTTTGTTTGGCTCATAGTTCAGACAAATCAAGGCTTTTGAAGTGTAGAAATTGCTGTGTTCCTGTATTAATTGTTGTGCCGCTGTTGTTCAGACGCTTAGATCCTTTTTCTTCCTTGAAAGAGCTACTCTGCTGAGGTGAAAAAGGGAGTTAAATGCCAGAGCGATTTAAGAGGAGAAAATACACACAAGTTTGCACTACATGGCAAGTTTAAATACATATGTTTATCCAACCATGTGTGACTGAATGCACGAGCACTGAATGTGCTTGGGTGCTTGTATATGTGCGTGAAAGATGACATGCTCATGAGTGTTTAAGCAGCTGCACTTGCTTCCAGAAATCTTGTCTGTGAACGTGCAAATGCTTGCGCTCGTGAATTCAGTGTTACGTCAGAATTCTGATAGGACACTTACGGTGTCCTTCATTTTTGGAACTGCTGGCTAGAATGCCTTCCTGGGGTTGTCATCCAGTATCAAAGGACTACGAAAAGTGATGATGATTAATTTATCAATATTTCTATATTACTCTTTTTTGTTAGATTATCCAAGGGGTAATCATATGGTGGCATGGATGGGGAGCGAGAAGTGAAACTCGTAGTCTGGGTAAACAGGGGATATTACGGTAGAAGCCCTGTAATTCACACGTCATGTCTTAGCGACTAAGTACTGATTGTCTTCTGAAATGGTCCCATGAAAAATGGTCTCTTTGAAGCACCTACAAAGAGTTAAGTACATTATTATCAATGGAGCATCACATATGAAGAAATAGTCCGTGCCTCTGACTCTCCGTTGCTGTGTACCTTCTATTATCTCTGTCCCTTGGCAAAGGGAGGTGGTTAGTGTGGGGGAACACTGTGTTTTGTCGCTGGCTCCTGCTTTTCCACTTTTCTTGCTAAACCTTCTCTTGGTTTTGCCTCTTGTGTCTCCACAGCCGCAGCTACGTGTTCTCATCGTTGGCCACCTCAGCTGTCTCCTTTGCCACAGGGGCCCTTGGCATGTGGATCCCTCTCTACCTGCACAGAGCACAGGTCGTGCAGAAGACAGCAGAGACTTGCAGCTCGCAGCCCTGCGGCACCAAAGATAGGTGAGATTCATACTCCTCTGCTTTAGAGAGGGGGGAAAAAGGGGTGGGGGCTAATTTACCAGAGGAAACAGGCAAGTCCCACGGAGTCAAGTTACTAGAATGTCTGTAATTTCCTCTAGGTCTTTGCAACAATGATAGGAAATGCTGTGATTGTAAACTAGGTTTTATTTCTCTTCTTTTCTTCATCGCATGAAGTCAAACCAAGGGAGAAGCAATGACCTCAGCTCTGTCTTAGTTCCCAGGCGACAGCGCAGAGGTAGAAAAGAGATCGCTGTCTTTGCCTTAGAAGATGCTTGGAGAGTGAGAGAGAAATTGGTTTCTGAAGACCCACGCTGTTTTCTGTGATAGCAGCAGAATCAGCTGGCAGATTGGGTGGCCGCGGTGGTGGCTATAATTCGGGGTGCCCCTAAAGGCTACAAGGGCCTGGCCCTGAAGAATTCTGTTTCTGTGTGAGGGAGGACTTCACCGTGTTTCATTGCTCCGTACACTGCTGTGTGTGCTGAGTTTTGCTGGAAAATGGTGCAGAGATCTGGGACGCTTTGGTCTGGATTGCTGGATGGTACCCGGTGGTTTGGTTTTTCAGTCCCAGTTATATAATATCACTTGCAGCACATGAGCTGTGGAAAGTAATTCGTCGTTTTGTGCTTTACCATGATGGCACAAAACATAAAATGCTAAAAAAGGCATTTCTGCAGGTGAATAAAAGATACGAAAAGCTGCCTTTTGTCAGCCCTTTTGCTTTTTAGCTTGTGAGGGGAAAAATAACATTAGGAAAACCTTCTTGCTCTAGCTGACACAATCCCATCTCAACTAAACTACTTAGTGGTTTGGAGTACCATCAACTAGAGCGCCCAGCGGGCAGCCTCAGTCTATTCTGCAAAAATGCAGTGAGCAGAAAATACAGCTCCAGTCAGACTGCCCATCTGCTGTTTACAAAGAGGACTTTTCCACTCCTTGACGACACCTATATTTTGAGCTGCCCTGGAGCTACCATAATGTGGTTGCCAAAGACTCTGTAATCCGTGTCTCGCACATATAGTATGGAGAATCCTTGACGGCTCCTGGCTCTTTAAATTTAAATTAACACATTTCAAGTGTGTAACATAACAGCAAAATAACCTAATCACACTTCTCTGAAGTGGTCTGAAAGGAGTTAGAAAGTCAAAGTATGTTGAAAGTCACTGGTATGTAGAGTCTTGTTAGGTTTCCTTTCCCTTAAGCTTCCTAGTGCCTGTTCTGTCCATGATTTCCCCTTACATGATCTGTGTGTTAGTTTTGTGCGTACATAATTAGCTGTGCAATGCACTTGAGAGGAAGCTCAGATCCACACAAAGAAGGAGTATGAGCCCTTTGCACCTCCCTGCGTGTTGATCAGTGCCTCTGTGTGTACAAGGCTGAATTTCATATGCTGTGTTTTTCTTAATTGCAGGGGAAGAGTGCTAAAATCACAAGCACTCAGCAGGGGAGCTCATTTGTTTTATTTTAAATTTGCAAAGCGGATTTCCATTAGTCAGTTTACCCTAATAATTTGTTCAAAGACCATGCCCATTTTTGGGAAAAACTCAAAAAAAAAAACCCAAAAAACCCACCTGTCTCCCTTTTTTTTCTTTTTTCTTTTTAATAGCTTGATCTTCGGAGCAATCACATGCTTCACTGGCTTCCTGGGTGTAATCACAGGGGCTGGGGCAACCAAATGGTGCCGGTTAAAAACCCAGCGAGCTGATCCCCTTGTCTGTGCTGTTGGCATGCTCGGATCAGCCATCTTCATCTGTCTGATCTTCGTTGCTGCCAAGAGCAGCATTGTGGGAGCCTATGTAAGTATAACCCTTTGCGTTTGCCAGTCTCGCGCTTACCCTCTCTACCAAACTCCTTAGAATACTGCATGCGTTGTCCCCTGCAGGAAGCCCGAGATGTTGGTCTTGCTCTTCCCCTTCTGAACATCCTTCATTTTGCCCCTTGGCATTTTGGCATGATCTAGATGTGCCTGGAGGGAAAATGTTATCTCAACTGCTTATCCCCTCACTAACCATCGTCAGAATGTAGAGCTGAGGATTTAGCGTGTGCATGGAAACCCACAGTTCCCTGCCTTTGGGTTGTTCTATCTATACCTCAATCCATACCCTTACCACTCTTGCTTAATGTTTTGGTGCAGGAAAATTGGCCACTTCCCTTACAATAAGGGTATTGTAGCTGCAGTGGTACCAGATTATAACAACAGTATAATTTGTCTGTGGGCATGCTTTTGGCTGCCTATAAGTACCATTAATTTCCATAACTAGGTAGGGTGCTGCAGACCAATATTAATTACTGTGTAATTTCAATTTGTTATCTGTATTACCAGAGCACCTGAAAGTCCTAGTCGTAGCCCAGGAACCCACAATACATGATGCTGCACAAATGCAGATTAAAATATGGCCCCTCCCAGAGTGTTTGTAATCGAAGTATTTAAGAAGAAATCACATAAATCCAGACAAATAGACTTGAAGGGAAAAGGAAAAAAAGTATAATAATCCAGCCTTAGGCCAGAATCTTGCTTTTGGTAGAGCGTAGAAATCCAGTACACTGAACAGGTTCTGGGTTTTCTTTCAACGTAATGGAGAGAAGCCTGGAACCTGGGAAAAGTGTTTGAAAGGAGAGCGTGAGATTGTTGGCGTGGTGGGAGAATTTCTGAAAGCCCACCCTTAGCTTCCATGCTGCAGTGCACGCTCCACCCAGCGTGAGAATTCATTTACAATTAACCAAGCAACCAATCTACTGCGGTTCCTTGTTTCTCTGTTTCTAGCACCAGCCTAGCCGTGGTTATTTTCTGAGGATTTCAATAGCTGCCATCGTTATTGGGAAAGAAGAAGAAAGAGTGAAAGTTTAAAGACATTAAGACAGAACCAAGAATGCCTACTCTGGCTATTTAGGAAGTGTCAGAAGGAGATTATGTCCTCTGGTTTGTGGCATGGTCTAGAGATAACCTTTCATTCAGCAGGAAAATGATCACCTCATTCGACCTGTAAGAGGGTGTTACTGGTTGGCCAAGCGTTAACCCTCCTTTCATCGTCAGCCATCTCCGCATGAAGAGATCTGTCACATCCCTCCACCTACCCCTCCCCTCCACCTCTTTGTGCAGCCAGACCTGTGATTTTCTTCTTTCGCAGACCTGATGACAGACATGTTCATTTGTGGCGTTTAGTCTCTTTATGCAGAAAGTCCTCCCTTATTAAACTGGAAATACTGTTTTCAAAAATGTTGCAACAAAAGGTGGTTATTGGTCTCACTTTCATCTTTCTTTTTTTTTTTGTAATAGCTGTGTGATTATTCTACATTGTGTAAATATATAAATATAGATGGTATTATTTAACCAATCTTAGAAACAATTTGGTTTATTATGCATGAGCAGTAAATCTAATGAAGAGTCAATGATTTGCGAAGGAAGTTATATCTGCATATGAAGGGGGTATGAGGAATATAAGTCTATTTACTGATGCTGTTAGGCTGATGCATACATTTGCTGCAGGTAACCCTGCCTCTCCCCAGCCCTAAATATGCTTTCTCTGCTGCTGGAAGCCTGATGCATGGAAAGCAGATAGGAGTCTAATAATGTGCCCATTGGGGAATCGGAGATCTGAGCTCTCTTTATACGTTCTACACGTGACAGTGGGCAAGTTATTTAACTTTGTTTTGCCTCTGCAAAAATGAGGATTCTCAACTTAGAGAGGGTCAGGGTAGCTTAGATCATTAATGTTTGTAGCTCACCTGGGGTTAGGTGATCTGTGGCCAAGCCACCCACTATAAATTAATACAAACAGAAAGCAACGACACAACCACTGTTGCTGTTTAGTGTTACAGGTGCTAACCCCGCTGAGAGAACAGGTCTCTGTTGGAGCTACCGATGTCTCGTAACACAAGATATTATCATGGTCATGCTACCAACTATCAGTTGAATTGACTTTTCAAGGCAAATTTCAAACAGGAGCCCTTGTTTTTCCATGCCATTCAATGCTATTGCAATCTCACGGGCTTCCTGAGTATTTAATTCCCTTTTATTTCACTAGGAGACCTGTTTTGCAAGGCTGCACGGTGTAGCAGTTTCTCATTACTCTCTGTTTTAAAGTCTCATTGGTCCAAAATGAAGGAGAGCCTGTTCTCTGGCTCTGGAGTAGGAAAACATAGATTTGGTGGACAGTGTGATGGACTAGGTTACTTTCCTTATCTCAAAATCCGTGATAATAGCTTGATCTGGAAAGAATACAGTAAAATTTATGGGTGGATTTTCTCATCTCTGATAGCTTCCGTGACAGCTGTGTCCTGGCTGTCGTCCTGAAACACCATCCTTGAGGTCTGTATGACTGTGAACGGCAAGAGCGATGTTCTGGTCTGTTCCCCAACATGGTGGTATTTCCAGACCTTCTGTATTGTGACTGTCCTTAGACTTCTGTCATTGATCGCACCATGCTAAAATTGAAGGGTTACTGGTTTTGGACCCCTCATTGGCTCACAGCCTTAAAATTATCACTTCCAAGCATTTAGATGGGTCCCCATGCGATGGTGTTCTGTCACACTGAGCTGTGGTGGCCACCAGATCACCATCCTCCTCCCTGCTCTAGTTAACAGTCAAGAGTTTTTAATTTCAGCTGAGAGTGGCATCAGCATAAATGAAGTGTTCAGCGCTCCAGCAAGAATCAGCAGAGCCCTTGCTTTTTAATTTCTTGGCTTTTGGGGGTTTGTTTTTTTTGGAAAAGACCTGCATATCCTTTGGCACAATCACCTTGTCCCTTACAGGCTGTTGGCTGTCTGCTCTCTTCCTCGCTGGAACACGTGTACTTTTTCTCCCCTGCTCAGTCCTGTCTTGCGGGTGGTTTTGGTCCCTCAGGGCAGCAGCTATTCCAGTTCTGTAGCAGCCACTCCTACCTGGAGCAGGTAGACAGGCTTCTTTTTTTCATCCAGTCTTTTCATACTAAGCCAGTAAATTATTGGCAGTGGTAAAAGCGGCTGGAAAGGGGGAACAAAACAGCATTCTGTATCACTCAGCTGCCCAGACACTTGTATTTCTATCTTTTACTATCTTGCTGGGCGGTATAGTCCAAGCAGTTCCTGTTCTGTTTTCCTTGCAGCAGGTGCATTTGCTTGTTGTAGTCCAGCTCCTTAAAACAGCAATTTGCATGTGTTTAGGTCCCACTCTTTCTGAAATATGTACTCTTTGAAATGTTGGTTTTCAAACCTGTCTCTTGAAACCCATTAGCTCTGCGGCGGCATTGTATCACACTACTCAGACATTTCAACAGCAGATTTTAGACTAGTTGAAATTTCCAAGTGACTGGAGAGACATGCTTTGCTTTGCCTTCCTTTTGACACTGTTCCAAGTTCCTGTTGTACCTCAATTTCAGCATCTATTTCAATTCCTCAAAGACATTTTATGATCTTGCAGAAACAGCAACTCCCAGGGCAAAACCTTGCCATAGAGCTTTTACAGCATCTCAGGCTCAACTCCAGGGACTTCCAGTTGATGTGGTGTTGGTGACTTACCTACTGCTGAGGCATGGATGTTGCCCAACACTGAGACGGAGTTAGACTTGCTTCACATTCAAGGGTGCATCTGGGAGTCATACCCAGCGTTTCAAAGAGAAATACAGATAATGAAGATGTAGATAGATACGCACTTTGCAGGTAGCCGTGGAAGGAGTTTATAACCTGCTTAGATCTTGCTGTGAGAGCGGCTGGTGCGACCATTCTGCAACTGCTTTCCTTATCGTTTTTGGGAATCAGAATTTGCTAACTGATCACATAAAGAGAAGACTTGAGGGGGACATAACTTCTATCAGCTCATCACAGATGAGCAACTGGACACCAAATAGAGGTGGTGAGATATTCTACAACACAGCTGGATTCAGAAAAGGATATATGTCTAGAGCGGAAATCTCGGTGTAAAAGGAGGCTTCGAAAAGTGTGTGAGGAGTCAAAACCGTGACCGTTTCAGGAGCTATTGATCTGTTCTGGAGGCTGCCCTATTTGCAGTAAGCATCCCTAGATACTCTCTCCAGCAGAAATGTCACAAATCCTCATATGCCCTTTACAGTGGATGAACTCATTTTTATAAATCCCCATTAGCAGCTGAAGGACAGACTTTTTTTAGTGTCAGTATCTTTTGTCCTACTTCTTGATTTTCCTCTTGTTCCTCTTTTCCTTTTACCAGTATCCACATATTAAGCACGTGTTTCACGGAAACGTGTTGGGTGAAATACGCATTCAACAATCAAAACTGGTGCCCTCTGAAGTTTGTAGCATTTCAGTGATTTATTTATAGGGCTTGTGCTGAATTCCCGCAGAAGGGGGCAAGTTTCACTTGCTGCGTGTAACAATTCATATGTATTTTATGTGTATGTAATTTGTATAACCTTAAGGCAAGCAGTTGCCTGTTTGCAGTGCTGCATGAACAGGCAGGGCATGCCAATGCTGCACTCAGGAGTGTGATTGCATCTTTCCCCAGCTCAATTTAATCTCTCCAGCTGCAGAACCCCAGCAACAGTGGCTGCAAAGCTGTAGTAGGACAGTTTTCAGAGCAGGTCCCGAAAGCCCACCTGGGGCTCCGGTACGTCCTTGCTACACGACACACGGCTTCGACTCCCGTCAGCACCTTGATTCATTGGATCCGTGTTTCTTAGCTTGGCAGTTGTCATTTCCAGGGAGAGCCAAGTTCAGGGCAGACCAGTGGACAGTGGGAACGTGGAAAGAGGAGATTTCCTCACCGACCAGCTGGGCTGTAATGACTGGCTCAGACACCATCACAGAGGAAGCAGATCCAGTCACAAAAAGAGGGGTCAGGGAGGGAGAATGTGTGGGAAGCAAAGACAATTTTAGAAACAAATAGAGGAAGCTTTCTGTAGGTCAATGCGTAAGACTTGCTAAATAAAGCAAACTGTTCCTGGCGGTGACATGATGGTCTGGGGGGTTTGGGCAATCTCAACCAGTGTGTGGGAAAGACAATTGTGGTGGTCACATCTGAGCCAAAGCTGCTGATCTTGGAGGTCCTTCTCCCACCCCAGACTGCACCTATGCAAGCAACAGGGACTGGGACGGGGACGGGGACTGTCAGTCCCTCAGAGCTCCCAAGGACACCACCAAACAACAGCCGTCTGAAAGTTTCCTCAGAGCAAAGTGTGCCGTGCATTTCTTGCCGGCTTTGTTTCATTAACAAATTGTTGCATAGTCAACATAACAAAAATTGAACGTAAGGCAATTAAAAGGGGAATCTTCAGTTACCAGAATGCAAATCTCTGTAGCTGTTATCTCCAACTACCAATAGGGATTCCAGGAGTAATGTTTTCTCTCGAGGTGCCACAAGAAGAAGTGGGCAAAAAGCTGGGCAAAAAGCAACCTTTTGGGGGACATCTGGTAAAGGGGTTTTGCTTGCCTTCTTGCTTGCGGAGAGCAGGGGAGCTGGTTTTTACAACTCTGGTTATTTACCTGGCACTTTGTCTATGTTCTTCATAATACACAGAGGGAGAGGGAAACCTGTGTGTGGAATATTGTCCATCCTTGTTTTTTCCTCCTGTTGAACCTACGTATTTCTTGGTTAAATTGTTAAGCTACAGCATAAAAGCAAAAGTCTAATGATTGAAATACGGATAAAAGCTTTTTGGTGAAGGCCGTGTTCCTCCTGAAGCCTCCTGAAGTTCCACCCTTGCTCCATTGGACTCAGTTTGATGAACATTGGTTTTAACGATGAGGCCAGGTTAAAATAGTTTCTCCTCTTGATCATTTCCAGTTCTTCAACTGCTCTAAGTGTTTGTAGAACCATTTAGTGAACTGCACCAGGGAACTGATTTGGGTTAAAAATAAGAAAAATAAGCAAAACAAGCCCCTTTTACCCTACCTCCCCCCAATGGAAGATTCTTTGCTCCATCTCAGTTTCCTGGTCTGCATCCCTGCCTGGCGATGTTGTACCAGCCCAACTGAGAAGGCAGCATGGGATGGGAGTAAGTGAGGACAGAGTGCCAGAGGTGGAAAGGATATGTGGTGGTTGTTTATGCCACACCAACACAAAAAGAAGCTCTCATCCCACTACATACACAGGGCTTTTAATGTATCTTGTTGGCCATCTCCACAGAGTCAAGAGTTATATTTCAATGTAAGGCACTGATGTTGCAAAACCCCCACTTAAGGCTGGTCCTGACTGTACGTAGATGTTACCGATGTAATGCTTCAGTTGTTACGGTGCCCAGACCTATATCCCCCTCAAGAAGGACAGCAACATGCCAACAGGGGGGGGAAGGGATCTTGCACACAGTGGGTAGGGAACCTCATTTGGTTTGCGACAAAGCTTAACATGTAACTTAATTCCTAGTGATGAAAATGATTGTGTTTTGGGGAATTGTGGCCGCCTTGCCTTTTTTAACTGGCTTTTTGGAACAGAATGATGCAAGTATGGAATCCCAGGGCTGTCTCTCCTTGCTGGCTTCTCATGTTCTTCTGTTACCAAATGCGTCAGCCTTTTATTTAGCTGCCCTGTAGATCATGAACAGTTTACACTAATGAAGTTGCAGGCCAACCCTCTAGAGCGCTGATAAAAATCTGTAGTTTTCTAATATTCAGGATAAACCGCGAGAGTTACAAGGAGTGTATTGTGTAGGCTGGAAATAAATAAGCAACAAAGGAAAGTTTGTGACAGGTTATTTTTCCCTTGAATGTCAAGTGAATAAATCGTCTCCTTTTTGTGTGTTTTGTTACAACAGATTTGCATTTTTATCGGAGAAACTCTTCTGTTTTCAAACTGGGCTATCACAGCAGACATACTGATGGTGAGTGTACTTTGGAACAGCATCTTTCTCTTCTGGTGGCCAGAGCAGTTTGTCAGCTTGCAAGAACAACCTGAAGTTCACCATTTCTTCCAAATGCCTAACCCCTACTTCAGCCTATTCTTTTTTTTTTCTTTCTTTCTTTCTTTCTTTCTTTTTTTAACTTGCTTGAAAGGAAAGTGAGATAGAGAGAGAAAAAGGAAAAAAGATGATTCTTGTTTTTTGTTCCGAGCACCAGGGAGAGAAAATTTCCAGACGGGACACCATTACTGAATTCAAATTGTTTCCCCAAATTTTAACTATTTGCACCCCCATATGCAAAGAAAACAGCCAGCATTTCCTAATAGTCAGCACATTAGTGGATTTTGTTATCAATAACTCAGCTTTGTTCTGCAATAGGAAATCCTTCCCTCCCTCCCTCCCTCCTCTGACCACAAAGGCAGCCATCTACCTCTCTCTTTGGCTCAACTCCAGCAAACCTACCATTCAACACATACACAATAGAAAACCACCTCTGGGAGAGGAGAGAGGAAAAGAAAGTATAAAGAATTTTTGGACTATGTCCACCTTGGCCGAGAGGAAACTCTCAGGGACTTTTCACCTCATGTCCTTCATTTTCCATTCTTTCCCCCAACATAGAGCTTTTTAAGTCTTTCAAATCAGCAAGCTGACCTCAGCAGCTAGATTTTCATATGAAATAGTCTGGATGTTTGTTAGAGAACCTTGCATGTTTTGTAGATGCTTCCATCAGAGACGTATGGAGCCCCTCAAACATACTGTATGTTGAAATCCCATTGTGAGGGAGGTTACTTGTTGCTTGTTGTATGTAAACGAAGGAAACTAGGGCACAGAACCATTACAGGACTTGCCCGAGGTCTTTTGGCAGGTTGTTGACAGAACTAAAAATATAATCAGTCTGGCATCGATAGAAAACTCCCTTGACTTGTATTTGTTGCTTATGCAAACATCCACGAGAAAACAATCTGGGTCAGTATCCCTAGATGTAAAGATAATGGTGTTGATATATTGATTCAACTTCAAGCTTCTGCTTAAGTTCTGCTTATGATTTAAGTCCAAGGTTGTATTTATATTTGAAGGTAGCTCTGTAGTTGCCGTAGCTGCCTTGCCTGATGAACTTTCAATCTTTAATTCATTTGTGCAGAGAATGCTTTGGGAGGTGGGGTGGGGTGGTTAATTCCACTTCTCTCAAATGTGAATAAAGCATGGAGAAACAAAGGTTATCAGTGTACTTCAGTAGCGTTAGATAGCTTTTAATTACCGAGGTTCGTTCCTCCTGCGAGTTTAGCTTTGGTGTGGTAGAGCTGTACATGGGCATGTATGGAGTCAACACCCAAGTACACGCGTGTTGACTCTGTACTTATATGTGTTTTGCAGCCTGTGCCGAGTTCAAGGCTGCTGTGGCCGTTCATTAAGTGGTGTCTCAACACTTAGACAGATGTGCAGGCTACAGACAGCTGTGTTGAGGAAGAAATTATAGTACAGTATTTGGAGTTGCTCATTACTGCCTCCTGCCAGAGCTTCCTGCTGGCATCCTGCCTTTAGCTGGGATGTTCCCAGGAGCGCTCCCAGCTCTCTCTGGTCAGAATTAGCTGATGGGCTTAAATAGCAGATCTTTTACATACTCATTAGCATTGGCTGAAACAGGTAAGGGCTTCGCCATGGAGCACATCTGCAGTCCTCCGGCAGTGACTCTCAAAGAGCAGCTGGAGGGAGGGTACCTGTCGGACACATCCAAGGTCCTCCAGAAAACCTGTGCCAGAGAGAGAGCTGAAACTCAACCCACATTGTTGCAAGCTAACCCCTAAAGACATTTTTCAACCAACTACTGTGTAATATCAACTGTACTAA
The DNA here is from genome assembly GCA_017639485.1 of Pluvialis apricaria. Taxonomy (NCBI): domain Eukaryota; kingdom Metazoa; phylum Chordata; class Aves; order Charadriiformes; family Charadriidae; genus Pluvialis; species Pluvialis apricaria. Next base: position 9,590,859 of record CM030024.1, read on the forward strand.
GGCTGCCATCATTGTCCCATTTTAATTACTGAGATTTTTTTGTAATGATTTCAATGTGACTTCAGTATCCTGCACCTTTTGTAGGGTTCGCCATCTAATTTATGTGACCAGCATCCGATAGTCAGCTGCATTTTGCAGGGATGCATTTGCAGTTATTTATGTTGCTTTAGTGCAAAAGAACTCCACAAGAAATGATTGGACGTAACTGGAAATAATTTCATAGTTGCTGTTTACAAAACACAGGGAAGAAACTAAAACCGTGTTAAAAATTGGATTTTGGTAATTGATGCCAACTCTTAAGCTAGCTGTTCTCTTGTGTGTTTAGACAAATGAACCGAGTGTCGTATATAATGTCCAGCTCAATGCATTATCAGCACGAGTAGACCTGTAAAAGTGCTATACAAATAAATGTAAACATCCACTTAGATCAATGCAAGCCTGTAAACAGATGTCCTGAAGTGCATTCATATCACACAAGGGGTTTGAGGAGATGTTTAGTCAGACAATAGGTGAGAGCCAGGGCTATAACCATCTTTGACAGACAGCTTTATAAGAAGTCCTAGCCAGAGAAAGGTGCGGATATGCTTTAGCGAGATGCACTTTAGATGTTTGGCAAATTAATTTCTACTGATTACTATTTATTTGGTGTAATCAGAAGTGTGTTTGTTCTTGCCTGAGGCTGGCAAGGAATTTAAAAGCATTATTAGCGTAAGCTTAACAACACTTTCATCATATACATAAATATTATCCTGTTTTCATGGATAAAAAGCTCTCAATACTGCCTGAACGCTGTTCCCACTGATTTCATTATGCCAGAAGTGAGGCTTTTCGGAAACTGCATCCCAAATGATTTAGCATAACTCTCCTAAGATTTACAGATCTCATGACTGCTTAGAACCCTAGCTGGCAAGTTGGTAAGCATCTTCAGAGGTTTTACAAGTTTCATTTCCTTGGCAAAACAAGGATGTTTGCTTATTATCTTCAAATCTAATTGTTGGCTCTTCGCAGCTGCGTTCTTCCATTGCATCTACATCTCTCGCCAGCGTAGCGGTCGGTGTACAGCTCCTCAAATCGTGTGCAGGAAAAGGTGCTGAGCGCTGGGTTTGATAAACTGTCAGCACTGCAGAATGTACTGCACTGCCTGAGATTTTTAAAAGGCTGATATTTGTTCCAAATGCAAATTTGTACAAACCAGGCCTTATTCTCCTGAGCGCAACTCTCCAAATCTCCTCCCAGGCACATGCTCTGACGGTGCTTAGGGAAGAGGGGGATGCTGCTTATGGAGCATGCTAATTATGAAGCAGATTTTATCAACCATCTTTGCAAATTGGCCTCAAAATTACCAGAAGCCCAAAGTAGCATTAAAACTGCCTTGTAACAGCAATAATGAATGAGCTTCAGTGCAGCAGGCAAGCATGTAACATCCAGACGTGCTGAGTGCTTGGGACTTTGTGGAATCCGGTCCTAATAGTGGGGTTGTTCCTCCATAGAACATCTCAAAAACAAAGACAATTGACAGAGGCTTGGTGGCATTTCTGTCTAAGAGCCAGTAGGCAATTTAAAGGGCCTCAGCTATTGTGATCACAATCTCTTTAAGTCTTTGATGAGAACAGCCATCCTCCAGTTTATGCAAAGTCCCGATACCCATGCAGAAAATCCTCTGCGTATTTATTTTTTCTTTTAAAACATTAGTTCTTCCTAAATGATCACGAGCTGCCATGGAGGAGACTAGCCTTGATGTTTTGCTGTAGAGTCAGAGTCTTCCTTTAGGCTCGAAACAGGCATAGGTCGGTGCTCAGCTGTGCTGCAGCCGTGTGGGAATGTTGCTTTTGTTCTGATTACCTTCCCTATACATAAAAAACAATTATTTTTGTAGTATACAACACTGCCCTATTTTTACAGCTGAAGATAAATAGCATTCCCAGAAGTTCTTGTTGCTTCTCCCAGTGTGCCTCCACACACCAGTAACCTGCGTGCTGTGGTTTAGCTTTTACGGTGGGGTGAGGAGTGCCTTTGAAGGAAGGAGATAGGACAAGGGGGAATGGCTTCAAACTGGAAGAAGGTAGATTTTAGATTAGATAATAGGAAGAAGTTTTTCACTCTGCGGGTGGTGAGCCCCTGGCGCAGGTTGCCCAGGGAAGCTGTGGCTGCCCCATCCCTAGAGGTGTCCAAGGCCAGGTTGGATGGGGCTGGGAGCAACCTGGGCTGGTGGGAGGTGTCCCTGCCCAGGGCAGGGGGGTTGGAACGAGATGATCTTCAAGGTCCCTTCCAACTCAAATCATTCTGTGATTCTATAAGGTGCGCAGCCCCCTTTGAACACCCAAGCACAGCTCTGACCAGGTGGGACGTGCCAAGGGGCGGCTCTGCCCTTCTCCTGTGGGCCAGGGCTTGCAGAGGCATCTGTACCGCTCTGTGTTGTGCTGTGATTTGGAAACCAGGTCAGCCTCCTTTTACTACATTTAAAAGTATTTTGTTCAGATAGTGTCTGCCTAGCTTGAGTGAAGGGCTGGTTTCTCTGGATCACAGCTTTGGCCTTTCATGAACAGCGGTTACAACAGGGACACCATGTCCAGGCTGGGTCAGTGGCTGGAATGGAGTTAGCAAGAGTTTTCTTTGCCTTTTGTGCTGAAAGAGGCCGATATGTGTTGTCCTGAAGATTACTGCCTGACCCAGAAAGAGTAGCAAAGTGTTTTAGAGAGTAGAGTTTTCTATCAAAGATTAGACAAAAACGTCAGGACTTACCTCTTTGGCAATTGGCCTTTTACTGGGAACAGGGTGATCTTTCCTGGTTAACATACTTCAGACCAACTCATCCTGCTGGTTTCACCCCAGGAAGGGGATGCCAGCAGTAAACCATGGCCTTTCAGAACCTCTATTTAAAGAGGAGAGGTTTGCCAAAGCTGCTTGGTCAGCCTCCCAGCCCATCCCCTGTGCTGCCGGCCTCCGAACCTGGCGTCGGAGATGAGCCAGGACGATCCCACGGGCTTCTGCCTTGGCTGCTGCGGCTCTCCCACCTCCAGGTTCTGTGGGATGTTCAAACCCGGCCGTGTATGGTTTGGATTTAGGTCTATTTTAGTATCAAAATGCCCATTTAGAGCTGTAATTTACTGCTGTCTTCCTAGAACAGTAGATAATGTGTGCTACCAACTCCTTCCTCTCCATCAGAATAAAACGCTTGTTAAGCAGGGATAGGGTGGAGGGGGTTTTGGTGTTTTGGAGATGTTGGTTTAAGCCTTTTTTTTTCTTTCCAGTATTTTTGTACAGCACGAGGAAAAAATCTCATGTTCATTTGCTTGCCACATGTTGGGATTTTGGTTTTGGAGGGGGTGGTGGGTGGTGGGGTGGTTGTCACTTGAATTTCAGACTAAATTTACTAAGTTTTGGCACTTTATAGTGCCAGACTTCTTTAGCTAGGCAAGCTGAATACTTGCTGGAAATGGTGTTGCTACCGGCAAAACTGCATGTGTGCATAATACAGATACACATGCAAAATCATGCATAGTGTGTGTGTGCGCATATTCATGTGTATAAATATATATATGCGCACACACATATGATGGAGGTATCATTCAAACGTCTTCCTCCAACTGGCACCAATTCACCACCACTCCCTGAAAGTGGTAAGTTTTGAATAAATTTGCCATTTCCTTTGTCGTTTTGCTAAGAAGATGAATAGAATATAGAGCCAGGCAGGCTTTCTTCTCCACATTTATTAATATAAACTTTATAGAAAGAAAGATATTTTAACGTACGTTTAAAATTCCCTGTTTCACAGATCGGCACAACTCTGGACTCTTGAATTAGGTAGAATTTCACTTTATCTTCTCAGATGCTCATTTCTCGAACAGAATGCTTCTCCGTTGCACCTGTGCGAACTGAGGCCAGGTGAGAAGAAGAACAATAACTCTTTTTTTTTTTTTTTCCCTTCTGTCTAATCTATCCAAGTTGCCCCCATTACCCTGCATCTTTGGGGAATGGTAATGAATTCCGTGGCTCTCCTACTGTTTCACAGTGCGACCTTCAGTACATTTCCATCTCTCTAATGAAGTGTAGACCTTATTTCCCTCTTGGGATTTCTGTGAGCCTGCAAGTCTTGTTTTGAGCTCCTGGATGCAAAAGGAGGACAGTGTCTGCCAGGTGGCTGCTGTGGATCCGATCGTCTTTTGCTCTTCTGTTGCACAACAGGAGTTTAACAGGGTACCCGATTAATATGTGGCATCAAAGTGCATTAGCAGTGTGCATTTGCGGCTTTGTCAAACCGGTCATGAAAGAACTGGCAGGTCATTCTCAAAACACATGTTAAAACCCTAAGGAAAAGCATTTAATCTAATTTTACCCATCATTCCTAATTGTCTCTGCTTGGGGTGTGATGGTCATTCTAAATAGGCATCAGTTCTCTTCTCGTGTGGATCGTCTCAGTGCTGTTTCTCTTCTTTCCTTTTTTAATGGCTGACTTCCCGCTGCAGACGGGGCAGCTCCCCTGCCCTAAGAGGCAGAGTCAAAGCCCTGAAACAGTGCTTCAGGTCCCGTGCCCTGAGATACGGCGCTGTTGAGCAATGAGTTCTCACCCAGCTAAGGTATAGTCGTCTCGCTGTGTCTCTAGCTGGGGATATGCCAGTCCGGAAATGTCACATTTAATTAATAAACGATTTCAGGAAAGGATTGGAAGAATGAGTTGATGCCTGGGAAGGCATCGCTGCTACGGAAAGGCTAAAGGCGGCCCATCAGCGAGAAAGAGGAAAAGTAAACGGGATCGTGGTCTACAAACAGCTAAACGAGGGAGTCGTTTCTGGCAGGGTAGATAGCTCGTCAGGGAAACAGAAAAAGGCAGAACGGGATTCAGTGCTTAGAAGTGGAAGCAAAGCTCACTTGGATTTAGAGACCTATTGAATTCTTCAGTACTTACAGGCCTTAAACCAAAACAGGGTCAATTGCTAAACCGGGCTATGTGGACTTGAAGCAGATGTTCTTCACCAGCTTCTTTCACAAGTTTTATACAGGAGACAATTACTTTTCTCTGCTCCTAAATGTGTGTCATAAAATTTAGGTCATTCCACAGGATGGGGATTTGTTGGGTTTTTTTTACTTTTTTAATCTTTCATCCCTTTCTGTGCGTAGAGCTCTGTTTTCTGTGAGCTCTGGTTCCTTAATGGGGAAATCATTTGTGTTTTCTACTGATCCTGTGTAGTCAAACTGATTCTGCATGACCTGGCTGAGGGTGTCATGTCCTGTGAGAGGAGTGGAGCCCAAACTACAATATCTTGGCTACGGAAAATTTTCCTAATGTGTTTTTGTTACTTTTCACAAGTGGAATGGCAAATTTTTGAGAAAAAAGTAAAGTGCTAGAGATGGAGTGGGAGGGGAGGATGCGTGACCTTTTGTACTAATGTGAATTGCTTATGGTTTAGGAAACAAGGTGATATGTTTATTGTGGAAAAGCCACGGTGTCCCAGGTGACAGCAAAACCCTTGTTTGAAGGCTGGTGGCGCTGAGCGAGTTGTGTGCTGCGGGCAACCTCCAGCTTCGCTCTCCCCTTCAGCCAAGCAAAATACAGGCTGAGGAGCAAGAGCAGTGTCTCAGGGGTGAAGTTTTTAGTCAAATTCATGTATTCAGTGCTACTGAGAGGACCACCTCCCTCCACACCTGCCTTCGGGAGCACTGGAAAGCCAGGAAAGGCACCAGAGCTCCCCAGTTGCTTGAGCCACCCGTGGACTGGACAGTGGCTGTGTCTGCCACCGACAGCTGGGGGACCTTCTTTACTTTGTCCTGACCTGGGCATAAACTGAGCAATGCAAGACAGCTGGACGGGTTCTTTAGTTCAGTTTTCTTACGGATTTTTTTTTTTTCTTTCCCCTTCTTCTTTGCAGTATGTGGTCATTCCAACGCGCCGTGCAACCGCCGTGGCCTTGCAGAGTTTCACTTCACACCTCCTGGGAGATGCTGGCAGCCCTTATCTGATTGGATTTGTAAGTGCTCACAGCAGGTTTTGGCAGGGTTTTGTGCCTGTGTTTGTTTTTGTTTACTAACTGCTTATCTAAAATGCCAAGTTAAGCCATGCTGGGGAAGGCGGCCTGTATTTATCAATGGGATGGGAAGCGGTGCAGTGCAATGCAGCTTTTTTACATGCTCGTGTTACCCGCGGGCTGCAATCCAAACCTGGAAGGACCACTTGGGCAGAGAAGTGAGCTTCTAAATCTTTTTAGCCTAGGGCATTTGTGAAGCTTAGGGGGAGCTCTGTAATGGGAGAGTGGTTGCTTCTGTGATGTGGACATATGTTCATTAGAAATTAGATTGGAACAGTCTCATGTGTGTGTCTTTAACTGTTAATCTCGTCTCGTAAGCCAAATACCTGTTTATGGGTAGCAACGTGCAGCTGTTCTGACCTGCTCATCTTTTGAACCTGCTTTATATGATAACAAATGGTGGTGCAAAATCCATGGCAGGATGGGTGTGTATGTTTTGGGTTTTTAATTAGTATTCTCTGGTGAGACCCCACCTGGAATACTGCGTCCAGCTCTGGAGCCCCCAACATAGGAAAGACATGGACCTGTTGGAGCAGGGCCAGAGGAGGGCCACGAAGACAATCAGAGGGCTGGAGCACCTCTGCTGTGAGCACAGGCTGAAAGAGTTGGGGCTGTTCAGCCTGGAGAAGAGAAGGCTCCGGGGAGACCTTATAGCGGCCTTCCAGTCCCTAAAGGGGCTACAGGAGAGCTGGGGAGGAACTTTTTACAAGGGCATGGAGTGATAGGACGAGGGGGAACAGCTTCAAACTGGAAGAGCGGAGATTTAAATTAGATATGAGGAAGAAATTTTTCCCTGTGAGGGTGGTGATCCCCTGGCCCAGGCTGCCCAGAGAAGCTGTGGCTGCCCCATCCCTGGAGGTGTTCAAGGCCGGGTTGGACGGGGCTTGGAGCACCCTGGGCTGGTGGGAGGTGTCCCTGCCCATGGCAGGGGGTTGGAACGAGATGATCTTCAATGTCCATTCCAACCCAAACCATTCTGTGATTCCTTTCTGGTGTGTATGTTTTGTTGTTTTATTAGCAGTATTCCTTCCTATTACTGCTGCAGTTGTTGGCCTTGGTCTGACTGGAGATCTCTTTTATTATGTCACCATTATCCTAGTGCAGAGCAAAACAAGACCCCGCTCCAAAAGCTGGCAATCAGAGAACATTCAGGGTTGAAAATATAAGGCCTGGGAAATTTAATGAGGAAAAGAAATCCAGATATACTGGAGTAATTTCTTTCCCTTGCAGCCTTCTGTGGAGTTTGATGCACTGAGTTTCAGAGAACATGGATCACCATTTATAAAATAGAGTAGCTTCCATGTAAAGCCCTAAGTGGGACTGCTGGCATTATGTCCAAGGTACTACAGTTTTCCAGTGATGTGACTGGGATCTTCACTAGTCCCATCACCTGACAGACACAACTTTGATGTGCTCTTCCAGCTTAGTACTGCTGTGTATGTGCCACAGCTGCTGGGTGCTGTGGATTTCTTTTTTTTTTTCTAAACTGTCATTTCGCATCTATTCATCCCATAGACACTGGTGTGTGTGTGTGTATCTATACATATTTATTTATCTATATTTATTTTTTATATTTATATATACATAATTTTTATATTTATATATACATAAATATTTACTCTAGAATGCAAGCTCCCAAAAATGATACAGTTGCTGTGGAGCCCTCTGAAGTATACATGAAAAGAGAGATAAGGCTGAACGGACCAAAGAAATGAGAAATATCTCAAGAGAATAAATATGTACAATTTGACTTACTCTCTATTTTCTTCAATGTTCTGGGCACCCAGGGAAAAATGATCTTATTTTAGAATTATTTGGCAAGAACAAAGGAATGAGTGGAAGAGACTGCTTTGTGCAGGGCGGGCGACATGGGGAATGTGGAGAAGGAGAATGAAATAAGCAGGCCAGCCTGTGCCGAATGCCAGCGCTGAGATGGCATCAGCAGGGTCTGAGATGCCGGCGAGGCTGTCTCAGGTGACTCTGCTGCACGTTCACTCTTTTTCTTACGTAAAAGGGATGTCCGGGAGGAATGGCGAGGACCTGGAATGATTGCAATTAATCTTGAAGGTTGCCTAGGGCTCTTTAGTGTCACAGATTTTTAAAGAAAGGACTTTGGTTGTAGAAAATAATGCGCCTTGCCCTTCTGGTATTCAGAGATCAAGCAAGTTGTGAGTTACTTAAGGATGCCTGCCTGAAATATGCTTAACCCCAATTTAATAGCCGCCTTAGGCTTTCTTTAGACTGGGAAAATATTAATTATGATTTTGAATTACTCTTTTCTAATGCTGTACTTGTTGTTGGGCAGTTCTCATTTGGGAGGAGACTACTCAAGTACAAGGCTCTGTGGCAGGAGAGCAGGAGCGAAGCGCTCGAGTCACAGAAGGCACCAGCACCCATTTCTGTAGCCTCTGGCTGACTCACGCTCCGTGGGCTACGATGGGTGAAAGGTCAACCACAGCTTTTGCAGAACACAGAAAACCAAATACTATTTAGAGCAAAAGGATAAACAGCCAATTTCTGCACCAGAGCTAAGAGAGGCCATCAACTTGATTGTTGAAGGTGTTTGTCATTGGAACTGTCCAGCTGCGTTGTAGGATGGAGACCTTCATGCAGGACTGAAATCTCACTTGGGCAGGTTACAGAAGCGGCTTGGATTATGACCGGGATTTTCAAGGCTGTCTGTGGGAGCTAAGCAACCTACTGCTGTTGGCTTTAGGGGAAGGTTGGGAACCCAGTTCATATAGTCCTCCTGGGAATCCCCAGCCTGAGGACATCAACTCACACTGCTGTTACTCCAGAGGTGCCATGAAGCAGACCACGAGCAGGGTGTAGGTCTTGAAAGAGAGCGGCAGGAGACAGGACAGATCAACTGAACCACAGGAACGGGCGTGCTCGGAATCGGTGAAACGCCGCCTCCTGAGCACTCAGGGCTCATCTGAGATCCTGAAGATCCGCCCTTTCTTCTGACTGCTTACAAACCCCCCCCTAAAGCTCCCTTACTAAATGAGCAGTGTTTTGATCAAATATGGCTGGAATCTTACATAGTTTGGGTGAGTTCGTAGTGAGATTCCCTCTGGCAGTGCTCTTAATAAAGGACCAGATACTTGTGTCCTTGTAGGACTAAGCTGTCGCGGGCAGTTGTCCCTGTTTGCTGGGTACCAATGAATGTTGTATTGATCTTATAATCCTCATGTGGAACGTAGAAGATACTTAACAGCTGCAGCCTCATGCGTGCCGTTGCTGCCTTGCTCTGTGGTGTGCCGGAAGAGTTGAAGGTCAGACTCCGATTTTTCTGTAGTCTCCGCCAGTTCCAAACCTTGCGGTGCCGTTCCTTACAGTCACCCAAAGCATCAGTGTTTAAAAGCGAAGTGGAAGGAAGCATGTATGTATGGTTATTTTTTGTGTCTTTTTAAATATTGACAACTTCTATTATTACGGTAAAAAGGCTTAAGATTGACTTACAAAGAAGTTACACAAATGCAATTTTAGGGTGGCAGCTGTAATTTGCGTAAGGTTGTACTACCTGCCAAGCACTGAGATCAGTGACTATAAATCAGTGCTGCCTATTCATTCACAAATAAGAATAGGTATTGCTGCAGTATTTCATTAGGCGAGACCGTTTTTATTCCTAGATAACTGTAACTTTTTCAGCATCTTTGTGATCACTTGCAGAGTTTAAATAATTCCTGTTTTAACAACTTGGGAGTATAATGCCATGCTTTATTCTTGAGGTAGTCAGTGAGAAATTTCACCTGTTCAGTGCATTACACCCAAATATCTCCAGTACTTTTCCATCTTTGAAAGGTCCCACTATGCAGACACGGTTGTTGAAGCACGGAACAGTTAAGAGAAATACCCCAAATCCCACCACTCATGTTGAGTATCAAATAAAGGTCTTCTAACTGCTCTTCCCGAGCCCGAATACCTAGACAGCATTTCAAACTCAGAAGAGCTGAGTGGAGGTAGCCAGCAGTAGAATGTGAAATACAGTTAACTCTTCTCAGGCTGCATCATAGCTCCAGCTCTTTCTATTATTAATGCTTGTTATATCTTTTAATGTAAATTTAAATAACTGTAAGAAGTGCCAGTGAGTCTGCGCTTATATGTTCATCTGTGCACATGCACGCGTGAACCTGTCTTCCCTACTCAGGGTTTTCATTATTCCTTCCCACAAACACTGGTCTTCCTCCGCTCGCTGGCGTACTCTTGCTTCAGAAACACCAAGTACAGGCAGTCATTTTTTAATTTTGAGGCTGTGCCTTGGTACTTTTTCTTTCCTTCCTCCAGCTCTGTCCTTTGCTTCCTATCTGAGCGCAGCAGTGCTTTCCTCTCCCGTCCTTGCCTTGCTTCTGGCCCTGGCTGCAACGGGACATGCGCACCCACTGCCAGCTTTGCGCTCTCCGTGCGTGCCAGGAGAATTGCTGTTGTGGGCCCATGCTGCCCTGGCTGCTCTGGTGCTGTTGGCTCTCCTCTTAGCTTCCCGCTTTATTAAATTCTTTCTCATCTTCCCTGTGCCACCATCCCCCAGGTCTAGGGATTGAAACCTGTCGGTATCTGCTTGTCACCTGGCAATGTCAACGTGTGAGGATGGGGTTTTAAAGTGCCAGATATCAGCTCTCCTCTGCCAGCACCTGCTGATGGGCTATAAAAGCTGCTCCCTGTACTCCGCTGGTGGTGGTACCCACCCATCCTGACCTCCTGGGTTGCCGCATCTTCAACTTACCTGAGGGACACCACCTCCAGCCGCTCCAGCCGAGCAGCATCAGGACAGCACGCCCCGCTCTGGCAGCCAGGCTCTGTGCGAGGGGGGACCCCGATCCCTCCTCTGTGTGATTGCGCGTCCTGCAAAAGCTCTCCCCGTCTGTCCATCCCTAGTTCTGCGAGTGGCAGCGTCCCCTGCATTGCTGGGTCTCTGGTGGCCTCCTCTTGGCATACCCCGGCACTGGACGCGGTGCCGGTTTGCGGTGCCCGGCCGTGCTGCTTCGCCGCGCAGCGCAGATCACGGGTGTCTGCACGGGTGTCTTCTCCTCCAACGGTCTCCTTTAGAAAAAGGGGTATCAAAAGATGCGGAGATGCAGTGCTGAGGGACATGGTTTAGCGGTACCTTGGCAGCACTGGGTTAACAGTTGGATTTGATGATCTTAAAGGTCTCTTCCAACCGAAACGATTCTATGATTCTGTGACCTTGTAATTAATTGTAAGCAAATCTGAGCTGTGCTGTTTTGTTTTGAAGGGGTTTTGTGCAGCTCCTATTACCTGGAAAAAATTTAAGAACAAGCCTATCACTTGTCACCCTTCACTTTCTCCCATCCCCAACTTTCTTATGCAAGTAGGTTGATAAACTAGATCTAATGAGCTACTTAAATAGCAAGAATGCTAATGACCTTCCTTTAGCAAGTAGTTAGCAGAACAGTGTTAATTATCACTGGTGCAGAGTATCAGGGAAGGCAGATCAGCATTTGATTAGGGGCAACTCAAGGAAAATTGTAGTAAATGCAGCAATTAAGATACTTTTTTAATGAGAGTTATAATTGGAGGTGTAGATTTCACAGCCTTCTTGTCCCAATTTGAGACAGCCTTTTTGTTGATTTGCTTTCAAAGGCGTTTACCCGTGCAAGTAAATATATCTGTATAGAAAGTACTTCTATATGTAAAGGCTTGCTTGCCTGAGGAAGCAGAATTCATGCATTATGGTTTAAAATTCATATTTCATGGTTTAAAATGGTATGGCAGAGTAGATCTGTGGATGTGCTTACTTCTGGAGTAACATTTTTTTCCCCGGTTTCGTTTGCTAGATTAAAACAGGCCACAGCCTGTCGGGGCGCAAATCCACTGCTGTCTGACTTAAAGGCAGTGGAATAAAGTGGATCGTTGCGATGTGATGCCGCAGTCTGGGCTTTTTGTCCCTGTCTGACCCGTGCAGCCGTTCCTCAAATACGGCCCATGACGTGCCTGCTGGTGATTACGCAGGAGGGGCTCTTCTGCCAAAGCGCGGGGTGAGATGAACTTTAGTTCAAAAAGGCAAATGTATCCCGTAACAAAAATGTGCAAATTGTTCTCCCAGCATCACTCTCCGTTTTACCGACTATCAGGAGCCATTCTGCTGCTGTTGTGGGATTAAGGGTGGAACAGAGGTCTCTGTCTTGTTGTCTTTTGCAATATGTTACACGTTCTAACATTTATAGTAGATACAAGTGTGTGTAGGCAGCATCTTCCATCACCTGATGGAAACCGTAGATTAAATGTGATACACATTCATGATTTTTTATTACTCTGGGTTTCTTTACCCTGTGCCAGCTGCTTGACTGGTGTTCTGCAGCCCTAAGGGTATCGCTCCCCCTCTAGAGGTCTTCCCCCACGGTCACGCGTGCACATGGCCCAGGTTGTGGTGGGTAAAATGGGACTGAACCCTCGCAGTCCAACATCCGATGTACGCGTGCCGGGGAAGTAGTGCAAGGAAGGGAGCCCCCAGCCCCTCATCCTTACTATCTGTTTCGTCAAGCAGCAACTTTAACTTGAGGATTTCTCTGGTCCTGCCTGAGCTGAGTAATTAAAAGCCTTAGTTGAAGTGCAGAAAAAGGCCAAATCTTTGACATGGCTGTCAGCTGCAAAAAAAAAAAGGGGAGAATTAAGCACCTGGAGACCAATCCACACAGGATTTATCTCCTCGTTGCAACGAGCTAACAAGCTTCCCACTTCTGATGACTCAGCAACAGACAAGATTTAAATCTGCCCTGAAAATCCCGAAAGACTTCCCATACATAAAACGCTCTTTGCCAAGGGTTCACAGCCCGTTCCCTTTTTTTGCAGAGCTGCCGTGCACCTGTGATTTCCCGTGACTTTGGTTAGAAATGCAAGTTCTCAGTATTTTTCATAAAGAGACGTTTAAAGTATGTAAAAGGATCTCATTAAAGAGAGCCCCAAAATCCAGAGCTGGTTGCTGTTTCACTCAAATAGTCCAAGCTCTGTCCCATCTGCTCTGTCACTCCTTTTCAGTGCACTAAAAATCTCATTAAATGAGCGGCTCCTTTCTGAGCTGCCGAGGACCCTGTGAACTCCCAGTACGGACACAGAGTTTTCATGGTGCTGAGCACCTTTCAGAAGGAGATGTCTAATTCCTGCAACGTGGGGGAATGGCTTCCTCCTCCTGGGACGTACCGCCAGGGAAGGGCCCTGTGCTGCAAGGAGAGACGAGTCTCCTGGCCTCTTTCCTGGGGACAGGGTGTGCTTCCAAACTGTCGTCCTGTGCCCCCCATCCCGACACGTTCAGGTACCTGTGCCCTGTCACCTGAGCTGTGTTCCTCGATTCCACGTTCCCCACAGTCCAAGGCATCTCCTGCTGGGGAAGGAGAAAGTCCAGTGTCAACTTATAAAACCCATGGGCAGACCAGAGCTGGAGAGAAAGGCAGTTCATGACATGAAGAAAATAGACTTCCAACCCTCTCCCGTTAACCGGGGCAAAGATTGTCTGGAGGCAGATGTTGCTCTGACGCCAAGAGACGTACAAAGTCCATCTGCTGGCATTGCAAGCGGAAGCCTTGATCGAGTCTTTTCATTTACTGCAGCCTTTTCAAGGAGGCGCACCGCTTATCGACGGCAGCGTGCTAATCCTGGCAGGGGGCAGGAGGGCATAAACCGCTGAGCCGGCCACGGGCAGTGCTACGGGTACTGCTGGGGCAAGCTCGGGTACCACGCGCAAACGCAGGGTAGTGATATCATCACCAGCCAAGTATTAAATTGGTTTGCGATCTCAAAAGAACACAATTAGGATTAACAGCGTTCGGCTTTTTTTTTCCCCTCGAATGTCCAAACATGCCAATGTTGAAATGGAAATAACTTTTCTAATATAATTGGTTGTACCTTTCTGTGGCTTTCAGAATGACTATCATAAAATAGTTGGCTTTACTTCCTCTATTTTTATAACGTGTTTCTCATGCCATTTAGCACACTGTAAATGTTGGTGCTCCCCCACAGGTCCAGCAAATTGTTTACTTTATAAAATCCCTTATTTTTGTTTTCTAGTCCTCATTTGCATTCATATTAGATTTGTTTTTAAAAAAATCAAACAAATCTTTCACATGCATTTCTGAATTCGGAGTGGGTGAACCCAAACAACTGGGGGGGTATTGTGGGGTTACAGGGGAGCGCTGTGTTAAGGAACTGTGCTGAAGAGAGGAGCCAGGGAGAACCTGGCTTGTGTCTCATCGGTGATAATGAAAATCAGGTATTTGTGCCAGATACTGCAGTGGAAATATCCTTTTATGTAGCAAGATTTGTGCCCAAGAGGCAACGTCAGAAATTTAGAAAAATCCAGCAGTTGTAGAGGAATTGAGATGTGTGACTCGGCAATGAGACAGCATAGATGAAACCATGATTTCAAAGATGTTGGTACCATTACATTGTCTAATTAGTAAATCGGGTTAATTTAGCCCCTCGTGCTGTTCAGCAGGGACGGTAACGCAGAAGCAAGCCTTTTCCTCAGGCTTCAGCCCACCTGAGCTTTTATTACATCAATAGCCCGTCCGGTGTTCCCAAAAAACACATCACGTGCTTCCCAAGGAAGGTAATGAAGTTTCCCTTTTTTCCTTCGTTGTCTTCTGCACCCAGATTGAGAGACAGTCAGAGATTTGGGGGGTTTTGGATCACACCCACTGCGGCTGAAGCGGGCGTTTTCTCTAGCTGGACTCCATCCAGCTGGCTGCCACGGGCTGAACACATGCCATTTGTGTTCTGCTGTAAAAATGCCATGAGCTGAAGTTTATTTAGCAAAGTCATTCCTTTTGGTCTGACATCTGTGTTACACAGCGAGGAAAAAGGTGAACTTTCATAGTTAGGATGCTATCAAAGACTTCTGATTAGAGTGCAAAGCAGCAGCACGACTTCCGTCTTGATTTTCCACCCCCAAGTGTTTGGGTAAATGTTTTGAAGTTTTTCACCACCCACCAATTGGCAGAACAAAGAAAGGAATCCCACACCTGACTCCACGCTGAAGAACTGGCACTTCTTGTTACTCGTGATAGAGAGAAGACACCGAATATGAAGCTAGATTGGGTCTTGCCAAATCACAGTTAGACAACTCGGGATGCTATCATTGCAAGGAGTCTGGAAAGCCAAAAATTGGCAGTACAGAGCAGACCATTTGGCAGACAGTATGTCGTTCTTGGAGCCCGAGCCTGTAATTATGTCCTGTGTCCTCTTGAGAGGAGATGCCAAAGTTCCAGCCTTAGCAGGTGGCTTGTAACTGAGCGGAAGAAAACAACCGGGGGCAGTGACTGTAAGTTAACAGCAAAAACATGTATGTGGGTCCTGGTAAAGTTCTAGAGTTAAGAGGTGCAGACATGACTGAGGGGATTGTATGAAACCTAGATGAGAAAGCCCTGCTGGCTTGGTGGGAAGAATTCTACCTTGGATGGGAGGAAACACTGTTTTTTCTAAAACATGCACTCACACAATAGGTTGGGTTAAAAATGAAAAAGGTAGCAGACTCAATATGAACATGATTGTTTGGTATAAAAGGTCAACGCGATGCCTTAGAAAGGAAGGTGTGGGGCAAGCTGCAGTGGGAGTTTTGTTTGTTGGAGACTTTACGTTTTCAAAGCTGGTTTTAGCTTAGAATGTCATGTCATCCATAAGAGAAAGCAATCAGGAGTGCATGCCTGGCTTTTCATCCTCTACTGCTGATTTATCATATCAGTTTGTCGAGTGATTTACTGTCTGGTCCTTTTGGAGGATAATTGTATCCATTCCCAAAAATGAAAAGTGGCATAGAATTTCTAAATTTCTGGTTTAGAATAGCCTCAATTCAGGCTATTGCACACAGAGGGGCTGATTCAATGCCAAATTTTGGTTCATAATGACGAGTAAGGGAAATGTTGGGAATTAAGGTGTCTGGATACAAGAGGGAATAAATTACCGGCTGATGTCCCTGCCTTCTGGGTGCTGTGCGTGCTCTGCTCATTTCCTGTGGGTGCATTCTTTTCACATTCAAGTCTGGTTGCTATTTTTTAATAAGCCGCTCAGACTAATAGCCACTGTTATTTGCCTTGTCTAAGGACTTTTTTTAACCATAACCTCTCACATGAGACTCGTTCATAACACTCTTGTTTTTCCTTGTGTGTGTTACACACTGCGAATAAAGTTCTCGTTGAGAGGACAGGAACGCTTCCTTAGCGATACCCCAAGCACTGAAAGTTTTTCCCCCTCCTTTCTAGGGCAGGGAATGAAACAGAGAAGTCTGGTTAAAAACCTTCACATTCTTTCTGTAGATACACTCTTCCCGTGTTTATTCACTCCTCTCTACTCGAGCACGCTCTGTGCGGAAAGGTCTTCTGCTCTTCCATGTGCAGTGGTTGCCCCTCCAGCTCCAGGCTGGCCGCTCCTTTCCTTCACTCCAGCAGGAGCCAGGCCGAGCTGTGAGATGGACGTGAAGGCACCGAGACCACCAACGCTCCAGAGTCTCCCTGCTAACGCGCGCTCTGCGACCTGTTCACCTGGGTCCCCACGAGCATCATCCTTCCGTCACCTTCTGCTGTGCTTGGCTTCTGCTGAGGCAGCTCTTCGCAGGCATTTACCTTCCAGGTCACCGCAGCTGGCTGCGGGGCCGTCGACTGGCCGTTCCTCCGGCGCGGGGCATTTCCTCGCTCGATTGTCAGGATTTAAGCCTTGAACGTCAGATTTTGGTTGTAGCTTGTGTCTAACGCCACCTCTTTCATTGGCAGTAACGTAGCAGTTTAGAAGTTGCTGCACAAGTTTCGACTATTTCTGGAATCGGTCTGCGTGTGTGCACAGCAGTAGGATTTTGTTGCAAATTCCCTGCAGTCTTTTGGTATAAACTGGTATTTCTGCCTCAACGAAATGTCACGGATAAAAACGGAGCTGGACATTTAAATACCCAATGCCTTGAGCCTCACCCCTGCTGCTCTGTTGGATTTATGGAGAGTAAAGTTGTTTGCTGGACAGTAAATATTAAAATGTGATTGTTTTAGCTAGAGACAGTCATTAAATATTGCTGAGTTTTAGCAAAAGCTTTTCCTAATGAACTAAATGCTGCCACTGCATGTCACTGCTCCTTCCTGTAAGCGCAAACTTGTGTTTACTTTCATATAATTATGCTTTTTGGCTGTCGGAAGATGCAGGTTGGCTTAGCCCATAAACTCGGTGGTGTGTGGTCCTTCGGTGTGAGCGCAGCCCCTGTGCGACAGACCTTGTCTGAGCCCGCGGGGCAGAGTCAGGTCCTGCACACAGTTACACTGCGAAGTGCAGCAAGCCCAGGAGGTTAGAAGAGGGAATGAGACCCATACCTCAGACATGGGGATAAAAAACCCACGTTCGAGTTCTGTTTCTGAAAATCAGATGGGATCTCTGCATTTTTATTCCGTGAGAAACGTTTCCCTGTTCCCACCCAGTACACAGAAATGGGATTTAATACCTGCTTTTGCGGAAAGGTAGGAAAGGTGTAGGAGTGAGCAGGACTTGATAGAAATGGCAGAAGGGAGGTGATTCTTCCCCTCTACTCTACTCTGGTGAGACCCCACCTGAAATAGTGCCTTCAGCTCTGGAGCCCCCAATGTAGGAAAGACATAAACCTCTTGGAGCGGGGCCAGAGGAGGGCTACAAAGATGCTCCGAGGGCTGGAGCCCCTCTGCTGTGAGGACAGGCTGAGAGAGTTGGGGTTGTTCAGCCTGGAGAAGGCTCCGGGGAGACCTTATAGTGGCCTTCCAGTACCTAAAGGGGCTACAGGAGAGCTGGGGAAGGACTTTTTACAAGGGCATCTAGTGGTAGGACAAGGGGGAAGAGCTTCAAACTGGAAGAAGAGAGATTTAATTAGATATTAAGAAGAAATTTTTCCCTGTGAGGGTGGTGAGCCCCTGGCCCAGGTTGCCCAGAGAAGCTGTGGCTGCCCCATCCCTGGAGGTGTTCAAGGCCAGGTTGGACGGGGCTTGGAGCACCCTGGGCTGGTGGGAGGTGTCCCTGCCCATGGCAGGGGGGTTGGAACTCAATGATCTTCAAGGTCCCTTCCAACCTAAACCATTCTGTGATTCTAAGACTGATCGCTCCATCACCCGCCGAGCAATGCTGGTGTGGCCCTGCCAGCACCCCAGGAGGCTTGGTCAGTACAGTGAGGGTAGACACCCATGGACGCAGTCACCGAAGCAGCCAGGGAGAAGGCGGAGAGGGCTGTGCGAAGAATGACAGATCAGGCCAGAAGAGCGTGAGAGGTAGAGGAGAACCCCTGCCAAGCTGCTCACAGCATAAGTTGCCCAGGCTCCAGGGTGGCGTGTGGATGGCTGAAGCGTGCAAGGAACATTCAGACCTTACTGAACACACTGTTCCATTTTAAACTTCATGCACGTGTTCAGTGGGCGGTTGTTTAGAGAATTGTGTTCCCTTCACCATTACCATGTCTCTTTTTCATGTAAGTGACTTAATTTTTTTTTTGCCCTTCTCTCCTAGATCTCAGACCTAATACGACAAAGCACAAAGGAGTCCCCAGTCTGGGAGTTCCTCAGCTTGGGGTACGCACTCATGCTCTGCCCGTTTGTCGTTGTCCTAGGAGGGATGTTTTTCCTGGCCACAGCCCTCTTCTTCCTAAGTGACCGCGCCAAAGCTGAACAACAGTGAGTAACCTGGCGATTGCGAATGGGGAGGTACCGCAGCCTGTTTTCTCTCGTGAACGTTATGCTTGTACCCTTTCCCTGGCCTTGGTCTGTCACAGGTCAAGGACATCGGGTTGTGTGTTAAGAATGTCAGCTCAGCAGAGTGCATGAGGCTGCACGAAGCACAGGGGTGTGGGTCATGCTGGCTGGGCACCCTTTACACGCTTCTGCTCTGGTGGATCTCAGTTGTTGGCCATATGGCCTGGAGGGGAGCACCGTATTTGAGGTCATGGGCCCCTCTTACCCTTGGGTGAGCACACCACAGCCCAGGCCGTCTGTGGTGAGGGGTTGCTGTGTGCTGGAACACGTGGACTGCTAGGCAAAGAGCAAGAGATACTCTACAGAGCTTGGTGGTCAACTTTGAGCCCGCAGTCCCGTCCAGCCCCCATGCCCTGCTCACTACCTCCAATACGCAGGAACATCAGGCAAGAGGAGGAAAGCTGTGTATGTGGGGACACGTGCTCAGGGGTCGCTGTATTAAAGATAGTCTTTCCCAGTCCATCATTGCAGCTTGTAAAAAAAAAGCTACTGTTTTTCAGTAAAGAAACCGATTCGGACCACCTCACGGTTGGCAACTACAGTAATTCAGAAGACGCTTCCACATGACATACAAACTTCTGGGGTTAGTCTCTTTCTCATAATTGTTGAAAAATAAGAGTATCTGTGTATAATGTCATGCTGAATATGGGGGCAGGCGACCAGTCTGGTGTTGGCTGTAAGTTGCCTTTGCCTTTCTCCCACTGGGAGGAGGAGGTATCATTCCTGCGGCTTGGCTGCGAGAGCCGTTTGTGTTGGGTCAAGAACGATGACGCAGGTGTGTCGTTGTACCATCAGCGCTGTGTTGGCCATCCGCGACAACGGGAATGTTGCATGAGTGGGCTCTCCCTCTGTAAATCTCGCTGCACAAGGGTTTGTATCGGCTTAACGCCACAGGCGTAGATATGTGGAGTGAAAAAGTACAGTGCAGGCTTCTTCACAGCCTGTGTAATTCTGCAGACGAAGAGCAGAGTATACATTGCTCTACCTTAAAGAGAAGTCCTGACGTATCACAGGCACTAGACATAGTACAGCTAGAAGGAAAACAAGGTGTTTGGAGGTTAACATAAGTGTGTGAATGGTTTTGGTGATACTTTCTGGCTCATATGGTTGTATCAGATGGATACAAGAGAATTGGAAGCAGTGCCACAGATGGTGCTGGGGCCCTGTAAGAGCAGTTCCACCTTCCTTTTACTAACACGCACAAATACCAGAGAAAGGAAAGGTTTTCTGCCTCCTGGTGCCTTTAGATATACACGTTCTCCCTATAATGAGGTGTTTAAACATGATGGAAAAAACAAGACCTCATCGGGTACCTTGTAAGTTTAAGTCCTGCGCAGCTGAACTTCAGGGTGGCTTTCGAGATGCGACATGACCGATGTGTGCCTGGTTTATTGTCTGCATATAAGGGTTTTAAATTACATTTTAAATTAAGTTTAAATGAAATTGGAGATTAGATGTTAGGAAGAACTTCCTAAGAGGGGAAAAAAAGAGGTAAATGCTACAGCAGATTATTTGGAGAAGACACGGAAACTGTCCTGTGTTTCTGAAGGCCTCCCTGGCTTGGTCTTGAGGCAGGAAGATGAGAACTGCTCTCTGGCTGCCTTCCAGCCCCGTTTCTGCAATCGCGCACAGAAGCCGTACGTGCAAGGCTAAGTAGCGATCACCTGGGGACATTGCAAGGTGAACATGAGTTTCTAGGTGCTCAGGGTGGCTTCTTTTGATCAGGCAGTAATACAGCGCAGCAGATGAAATCCCCCGTGTGTGGCCTGAGTGTTGGCCTTCACTCAGGGCCCCCACCCGTTTCTCGGAGAACTTCAGTGTTGGCCTTCACTACATTCAGAGGGGAGAGGGCTCATTCCACGTACAGTTACGGTGGGGAGACGTATCCCGTTGCACTGCGTGTGTTGCCAGCATGGTGCGACAGCATCTCAGGTGGTGAAGGGGAGGGTGTCAGCATTCAGGTACTGGCAAATTTTGGGTCACTCCCATCTTTCTCAGCACGTTTAACCCCACCTGGACCTTTACACCGGGCACTGCACTGTGCTCCCCAGCTGGTTCTCGCAGAAGAGGGCTTTCTCGGGAGGCCCTGTGGGGCACGGGCTGGTCGCTGCTGGGGCGGCTCTGCTTGGGTGCCAGCACGGGTGAGTGTTACAGGTTGGTTTACAGTGCAGCAGAACACCAGCTCGGCAGCAGCGTTACTGGAGGAGGGAGGTCCCATCCCACAGCTCTGCTTTCTCCTGCATTAGAGTGTTTATTTCTGTCCGTTCCTGTCCAGCCTGAGCAGATTTGGCTCTTCTCTGTTCCCGTCCAGAGCATACCAGCTGCCCAGCCAGTTACCAGGTCACTTTTTGACAAAACATATTTGGGGTTCAGGCCTGGTTTTGTTGCTCTCTCTCTCTCTTTCAGAATCCTTCCCTTTCCTGGTCTGTCCAATTCCCATATGTTCGTGATTTTTTTATTATTCAGCTACTGAACTGGCTCAGATACAGAGAGAGAACGGTCATCATAACTAACGGTTAACAAAATAATTTCTCTCAAATGGCTTCTACCGCACTGTTTCTGGGCTATGCCCCCTCCCATGTTAAAAATACCCTGGCGCCCTACAGTCAGATTCCTGGAGAGCACAGCTTAATTCAGGTTTGACACGTTACTGAACAGCAAGATCGGATCTGGAGTAAGGCTGGAATAACGCTGGCAACGGCGGCGCGGGGCTCCTCTCCCTGCCATGTGCAGTGGCGTCTGTGCTGTCGATCGGGTCGTTCGGTGGTCTGCTCGCAAGTATTTATGGGGGAGGATTTGTTTGTTATTAGCTGCGCGCTTGCCTGTGAGAGGAAAGACAAGAGCGCATCTTGCTATTAGCAGCTAAAATCTCCATGCTGACTTCGAATCGGACGTCCAGCTCCCACCTATCCGACAGACCATCTGCACTTGGCATTGCCCACCTTTGGCAAGGACAGCTTTCTGCCCGGCCGGTCCTCCCTCCCACCCTACCCGTTACTTGCTGGGTACAGGAGGATTTCTTTTTCAAGATGCCTTGTTTTCCCTCCGCAGCCAGTCATGCTGCTCAGACAACGGGACTTGGAAACGGGCTTTGCCAAAAGAAATCAATTAACCTGCGGGAATCGTGAACGCTGGTGTCACACGCCAGAGATTAAACCCATTCATCACCAGTAGGGTCAGGGCACACAGGGCAGATGTCACAGACCTCTCTAAGGAACTAATACGGAAGCAAAGCAGTGTAACGCTGCTCTCTGCAGCTCTGCTTATGGAAATTAAGCTTTCCCGGCTTTAATTTCCATGCTTCTGTGAAAAGTAGTTCAGGGTTTTATTGCCGGGATTTTTTCGTTTGTTTGTTCCTTTGTGTACTGGTCTCTGGGCGTTTGCTTAGAGATAATTTCTTCTTCCAGGCAGGACAGACTATCAGGATAGCAACCTCTCCTTCCTGTAAAACTTCCTCCAGTTTCCACCACACTTCCTTTCAAAAACAGAATTTCCAGGCTTTCAGTGCCTCGTGACTTTTTTTACACTACTTTTATCATTGCCACAATTCCTAGCATATTTTGTAGATTGCTTATTTAGCACAGGAATTCCAGTCAATAAGGCTGCCCCTCTCACAAAAACACTCATGAGAAAAATTTCTTTATACAGCAATTCTATTTTTTAAAAATCACAATTCTTTTATGAGTATTTTCATACTGCTTCAGAAGTCTGACAGCTTAAAGAGGCTTTTAGTAAATTTAGGACTAGCAGAGAATGCGATATAGTACATAACTCTGTGATATAGTCCAATCATTTTTGGTGCAATTTTTATAATACAAATTTAATCCCACCCTTCCAAAGTGATAAGAGAGAGAAAATGGTTAAGAATGGTTTCTGTAAGAGCTCTTATGCACTAGTAATAATAAATACTTCAGTTCCTTTTTTAAACCACTCAACTACAATTCCCACTGTGATTCACTTGACTATATTGTTGTTCCATTCCTGTTCTGTAGTACTGCAGTGGAGGATTAAAGCAGTCATATTTTATTTCCAAACATGACTGCACTCTCTACTGTATTCCTCTTACCCACTTGATGAAAATTTGTGAGACCCAAGCTATACTTTGAGATCCTCTGGAAGACGATACATACAAGTACAGGATCTTGCCATGGCAGAGCCCTACAGAAACGGATCAGAAATCTGATGACCTCACTCGTGTTCCCTCGCTCCGTCACAGATACTGGCGCAGCCTGGGCAGGTATCAGCCAGAAGGCAGCGTTCCGAGGTCAGGAGTGCTTCGGGTACTTCACTCCTTGGAAGTGAAAGCTCAGCACTGCTGAGAATTGCATCTGTGGTCCATGTCCTCTTCTTCGCTCATAACGCAGATAACTTGAAAAAACAAAGCTTCACCCCAGATTGCTGCAGAAGAAATGCCTACATTGGTGTACTGATTAGGAGCAATGGCTTCACCAGCAATTGGGAAGAATGTGCTGCTTTATTATGACAAAAAAAACCAACAAAAAAAGTCCTTTCCCCAAGCTGTGACAACTTTTGCATGCCAGGGCATATAAATCACTGTAATGTAATTAGGGTGCAATATGATTCGGTTCTGGGCAGTCAGGGTGAGTGTGAAGCACCTGGAGCTTTGCTGAGCAGTGATCCTCTGTCTCTGCACGGGCACGGACCTGGAGGACCGGAGATGCTCTGCAGCAGGCGCAGAGTGGTTCTGCACTCCTGTCTCCAACAGCCGCCACTCCCAGTTGCTCCTGAGGGAAAACCCAAACTCCCCTAGATTTTTCCTGAGAAACATCACTCTGGGCAGGTGTTGGACAGTCTGCCCCTTAAAAGATTTTTTTTTTTTAAATCACGTTTTTGTTTAATCCCTGATTTTATACCTGGAAGCATGAGATTTTCTTACACACACACACACACACACACCCCCCCATATCGTTTCAGAGGTACAGAAAGATGCTCTGGGTAGATACCCAAGTTGTGTAGTTCAGTCCCTCTCTGCACCCCGCGTGACACAGGCTGGATATTTTCGCCAAAGCTACAGCAATGCAGATCAGGCAGCAGGATGCAACTGCAGTGTGTATCCCTGGTGCAGACAGCAACAGGAATAAATCGCTGCACTGATGCAGCTGGGCAGAACAAAAGAATGTAAGTGTTTAAGTAGCTACCACTCAGCACTTCAGAGACCTGGACGCCTGAAGGGTTCACCCATTTGTTTACATGCCAAGAATCAGCTTATTTAAACAGCTCTAGTAGGTTTTTCTTCTCTCCTAAAAATAAAATTAAACATTTAATAAGAAAAAAAATCACCGTTGATCAGGTGTGGAATACTCGTGCTGAGTAGCAGTGCTGACGAACATTTCCTTTTAAAAGTGGTGGGTACGAACACTAGGCAGAAAATACTCATTACAGACAAGCCACAAAAAGAGCAATCCCTAGTCCGTACACCTTTTCTGCTCTCTTAAACACGGCACATCTGCAAATTACATTACAGGAAAAATGAGAATAATCCATTTTCAGACTCTGTCTTCTGCCTCACATCAGGCTTATTTTTAGCCTTTTCTAGAACTGGATATAAAATGATCTCCCAGTTCTCCTATTGCAGCAATTTCAAAGTGTCTGACCTTATTTTTGCTTTGCAGATTCTATTATGTGGGGCAGGGGAAGGACTCGCAGAGTTGTCAACCCTCTTTTTCTCTGATTTTTCTCTGGCAGCAGTTAGAGACAGAGAGGACCCATCAGATGACCTCATGTTGTCGCCAGCAAAGGACAGAGTCCCCTCCATTAATAGTGTCACAGGTATTAAACTGGCACGCTATACCAATACACGGCATGTTCCGTTCTGGTAGTTTGCATTACTAAAAAGAGTATTTTTTCTATGAAATATTTTAGGATGTATTGTGAGGGCTTTTTTAAAGAGGCCGGGCGCTTGCTGTAGAGAGACGTCTTGGTGCTGCATTGAAGCAGAGTTTGAATTTGAGGATTTCGGGTCCAGCAAGTGGATTTAATCAAACAACTGCCATCAAGGGATATTTGAGGAACAGTTCACTCACTGCTGATATTCAGCTATTTAGGGGGAATAATATGATTCCTTTGTTTGTTTTTTTTTACTTTACAAAAGAAGAACAATAATTAAACATTTCCTACAGTGATCTAAACGCACAATGCTCTGTTAGCCCAGATAAGATGTCCTTGGCCTTTGAAGGCGTGTGAATTTACAGCAAAATGCCCAGATTAGGACGCAGAGGATCTGTGATGATGGAAGAAGAGGCAAAGTGTGTGTTCTGAATATCCAAGAGTGGGATGATAAAGATGCATAGACTGCAGATGGAATAAGATTAGACTATTAGATGGCTTATATGGAATGGAAGGGTTGGGAATATGAAGGGAAGAGGTGGCAAAAATGTAAGTAGTTTTATTATCGGTGGAAAAAGGCTGCTTGTAGAGCTGGTTTTTTTCTCCCCTGTTTACTAGCCATGTTTGTAACTCCATGAACAGAGCGAGAAAACGTTAAGAATGTAATGGCTTGGGACTGGCTCAATTTTAAATGCTGGTTTGCTTCTTCAGTTGGGAGCTGCTGGTTTCATGTAGATGGAAAATATGGTCTTGTACAGAAAAAATACTGATTTGTTCTGTTGTTGTATTCAACTTGCGGATTTCCTGCAGGTTAGGGAGGAAGATGTCAAAGGTCAGCTCGGTTGTTCACAGACATTTTGAGCTCAATTGTGGTCCTTACGCTCGTGGCATTTGAAATATGCTGTTCAAGTTAATTGTTGGCAGCAGGAGCTTTGCTTAAGTACAGGCAGAAGGATCGCGCCAGCTGGTGTTGGCATAGCTCTTGCTAACCGCGGGCTGCGGAAGAGGCTGCAGGCAGAACTTCATGGTTCTCCAAGCCCATCAATCCCCCACATATACTGCCCTTGCGAGGTTAATCTCCTGTGCCACGGAGAAAGGAAAACAATATTCCCAGACTATTCCTAGCTACTTAAATGCTGTTCTACAGCAAGAATGGAATTTCTCCATGTGCCTGAAGTCATAGGAAGGCAAAGCTTACTTGTGCAAGAAGAGCAGCAGATCAAGAACCACTTGGAGTCCTACTGCTGTCTTGGCTACAGACTCTCTGCTGTGACCTTCAAGAAGGCAGACGCTGTCCCTAAAATGCTCATCAGCGGTAAAACAGGATTAAAAGCACTTGCCCACAAGGTACAAGGGGCACTTAAACCATATGGCTACAATGGATTCAATATGTCAGTTTGCATTGTCATTGCAAAGGACAGTTCTTGGCATGCAGGGACGTTATCACGCAGGAGGATATTTTAACCTCACGCTAAGACAGTCTTTTTGCTAAGGCTGCCCTGGCACAGGTACGGAATCTGATCAGATTCCACGCAGGTGACTGGAGCGCTGAGCAGAAGGCAGCCTTCCAAGCCAGAAACCCTTTCTGACACGAGGAAATAGAACAAATCATGAAAAATTCAGCCCTGCTAGTCTGTTTCTGTTCTGGTCGCAGAACATATTATGAAGGTATTGACTTTTACAGCAGAAGATGACCTCTTCATGCGGAGGAATCTGCAAGGCAGATTTTCAGCAGGCTGCGACTGTGGGTGTGTTGGTGTAATTTACAGGTGCTGGGGTCGCGGGCCTGAATGGCGTCTTTTAGTGAACTGGGACAAAACTGTTGCAGTATTCCTTCCAGCGATTCAGTAAGGAGTGTCTTAAGTGCTCTGGCTTGGTCCTTCCTAAATCTGCTGCCAGACCACTACCGCACGGCAGACAGGGCTTGCCCAGACTTACAGCAGGGCAGAGAGGACGGTTCCCCACACCTGGTAGCTCAGGGGCTGGTGAATAGACCTGTCGCAGGAGGCAGTTATTTTGGTGGATAAGAAGTTTGTTTCTAAGCAAGTAGCATCAGGAAGTTCTCCAGGATTTTCTGTTTAAAGATGTAATTAGATCACACCTGCTTTTTATGTCATGTTTTATCCCCTTTCCCATTCATTGGTACCCTCCGCTTCCTCTTTCCTCCATTATTTCAGTGGATATGAGAGTACGATGTTACCCACATCTTCTGCAGCACTAAAAATCCCACCACGTGAATTGTGAGACCATCATTATCTGGCAGAATTATACATACAGGGAAGGATTTGGGCACAAAGTTTTGAGGGCTCCAGAGACCCGCATCTTCGCTGCCTTCAGCAGTCCCCGTTAGCGCACCACCGCAGAGCAGTAAGGCACATTTATCTCTGGAGTTCATTTCCATCCAAAGCCTCGATACCCTAATGGGTGCCATTAACCGCTCGTCTTCACATCTGTTCTGTTGCAGCTGCCTGGAAAAATAGAAGGAAAGGTTATTGATTTTTGCTTTATGCCAGTTTTCTCCTCTGTCAAGATCTGTGAAAGAGGAAAAATAGAAGCTGACCTATGTTTCTTCCTCTGGAGGGAAATATGCTGGGCACCTAGATTAAATGAACAGATGGAAAATACTAACAGAGTCTGCGCAGCTTTAAGGGACTGTACCAAATAGATAGAAAAAAAATGTATTTGCTGTACTTTATCATTCCGCTTGCTAAACCCACTGACGCGCTGGAAGAAAAGGGGATTTAAGCCAATTCACTTCTTTAGTGCAGCTGGTGGAGCACCCGTCAGCCCCGGCACGAAGCTCCCGCCGGGCTGTCCCCACGAGAGCTGTACAGACGGAGCCACCGCCTCCGTCTCCTGAGGGAAGGGCGACTCTGTGCCCGTGGCCACCAGGAAGGCTGCACACACCCAGGTCCTGGTTGAGCCTTGCTTTGGAGTGCTTCAGATTCCCACGAGCTGCAGCCTTCCTCTCCAGGTAGAAATCATAGAATCATAGAATGGTTTAGGTTGGAAGGGACCTTAACGATCACCAAGTTCCAACCCCTCTGCCATGGGCAGGGACACCTCCCACTATAAACCATTCTATAATGGTTTAGGTTGGAAGGGACCTTAAAGATCATCTAGAAATGAATGCGTATAAGCAGCCAGCAGATTCTTTGCTTGATTCTTTGTTAAATGTTGTTAGCGTTCTGTTTAGCATCCTTTTCCTTTAGCAAACTGACCTCAGCCTCATCAAACAGACCCCGTTCCTGGGAGGCTGGATGAACCTGTCATGATGCATCAGGAAGCTCAGTACAGACTATTTTTAGCTGTGCCAGTCCTGTCCCTGTGCCGCTCGCTGGGATCTTTCTAGGTTGATGTATTATTATTATTGCTCACCTTTCATGCATCTTCACTTTCAGTCATTGTTGTCGGCTGCAGCAAACTAGCAGCCTTTTAAATCAAAGCACTGAGCTTCTGCAGGAATGCATGTTGTTAATCCTGCGTGTCTTGTCCCAAAGGTACTGACTTAACTATCAAAATAGCTTGAGTTCAGTTCAAACAGGCCGTGCTCTCTGGAAGCAATCCTTGATTTGGCTGTTCTTACACCCTGCTCAGGAGGTAATGGGTTAAATGCTCTGCAGCCATTTTTTAGGGAGCAGATGGAGGCACAAGTGCACCTCGCGGTTTGTTCAGCATCCCGGGAGAACTCTGTTGTAGAGTGGGGAACCAAAGTCATCTCCCTCCAATGGCAGGCGAAAATGGCAACTATACTTCGTTAAGGGAGGACAGTCATGGCTAACGGATTTACATTCTGCACTGCTTGATTAAAAACCCTGTATATTGAAAGGCATAAAACGTACACCCTAGAACTGGAGTCTCCAGCCTGATGGTTTTGCTCTTGGTGATGTGTGTGGCAGAGAGGTGGTGCGTGGCTGGGACCAGTACGCTGTGCTGACAGGCGTGGTGGAGAGCCGGGCTGAAGGAGCACCCGCAGCCGGTGCGGCAGCTGGGTCTGGCTCCCGCAGCGAGCGAAACCAGAATAGCTATGGGCTGCTTTGATTTGTCTCAGGGACAGAAGTCTCTGCATGAGCTCGGTGCCCACGTGCGTGGCCCTGTTTGCATTGGACGTTACGAGACTCGAGTTTGACCGATTCAAAGTCCTCAAGGGATATGCGACAAAATCCCAGTGAAACGCAGCTATAAACCCCTCTATGGTGAAATGCCGGTGAGACAAAACAGTAGGGTCTGTGTAGAGTATGAATGAGGTGTGATAACGTGGTCGGTTGGGTTTTTAAGGTGTTTCCTGGTCCTGTGTTACCTGTTTGTGCCGCTGGCAGGCCAACTGCAACAGGCTTTACATCCTCTGGGAGCCGAGTGTTTACGAGAGTGATGACAGTGTGCAGACAGGGGTGGAAAATAGGAGTGGGACAGTCTGTAAACTTGTGTCCATTTCCCTCCTTTGTTTACTAAAATGTTAATGTGTTTTGGCAATTGGCTTCAGCAAGGATTTATTTAAGGCAGTCGATCACCGCAGTAACAAGGTGATGGATGAAGTGAGCCCGGTGTGTGTGGAACATACACTTTCCTGACTTTTCTCCCTTTCTGAACCCCAGCTGGTAAATCAGGAGGCGGTTATGGTGCAGAGAGAGACCTTTGCCTGTGCCTAAGCCCACGTTATGCTCCTCTGCCTTCGGGATCTCTTTCCTCCTTCCAGCTGCCACCACACTTGTCCTCTTGCAAGTGTCAGGGAGCCCACAGTGACAGCATTACTTCTACCCTAGGGTTTTAACTGACCTGATGGACCTGGGGTTGTGTGCGTTTGAAGATGAAGAAACCCAATGTGGAAGGCTGCCCCAGCTCTCCTACTCCGTAACTGGTTTTTGTCAGTTATCTGCAGGAATACAGTGATAACTACAGCATGAGCCAAGCCCAGGTGCAAGTCACTTCCCGTGTTCATTTATCAGCCGATAAAATTCGGTTACATCTGAAGGTCAGGCAGGTGTGGAGCTACAAATGAAAACCCTTAGCCTCTGTTTTTCTTGCAGAGTTTCAGACAGCAGCGTTAGAAGGGAACACCAGGGATGAGGTTCAGAAGGGGGATTTGCAGAGCGCTGCACCTGGCCGGGCTGCTGTCCTCACTGATACACAGGTGGAGCGCGTCACTGGCTCTAACGCTTTGATGCCAAATAAAACCCCCTCTGACTCGCTGCATGTGAAAAAAAGATTGGGTTTTCGTAGATTTAAGGCTGTAAAGTCTCATTGCCTTTCAAGGATGTCTGTCCATTTAAACATTTCATCACGTAAAATTTCTGATTTCCGTGTGTTCACAAAGCCTTTTGGAGAGTTTTTCCCCTCTCAGCAACGTCTGAGAAACTTCAGAGAGGGAGGAATCTGGGGAAGGGTGCCATTACTGACGATTACGCTGGTATCCCTTCCTAAAGCACTGCTTCAAACTGGCACCTTACAGCGTATTGCACGGTATTTCAGGAACAGAATTCTCTCCAGTGAAACGAAGGAAGGAGAAGGATCCTTCATCACAGAGAGAAGCCCCTGTAGCCCCAATACTCTTGTCTGCTGAATGAGCTCCTGCTAGTCAAAAAATGAGTTATTTGCAGGCAAGAAGGACCCCACCGAAGCATTTTATTGTTGGTTGTAAAAGTTAAGTGATGTTAAGTACAGCAGGCTGTAAAAGTTAGGACATTATTTCCTAATATGCGTCTGTGGTACAAAAACCAGAGCCTGACTTGTTTAGATAGCAAGAAAACGGGGCTTTTGGAAAGCTGTAGGATAGCGAATATGCGTGTTGCTTAAGTTATGTATGGAAGTTAACATTAAACGGTGCTGGCAGCATTCCCCAAAGCTTTTATATAAGCACTGCCTTTCTCTTGTGCACGATGGTGCTACACAGAGTAAAGTGAGTTCTCCTTCTTGACGTCCCGTTGCCTGCTTGAGTTTGAGCTCATGAACAGAGATGATGTATTCACGGAGCTCAAACAGTCGGTAGCCGGTACGCTATGGAAAGTCAGTGGGACGCATATCCCGCGACTGCTTCTCACAACTGCACCCCAAACTGCTGGAGCAGATGGAGCTGCAGGTGAGAAGGGAGATCTGGGTTTTACTCTTGCTGGCGCAGGGTGGAGCAGAGCATCCTTGGATTGGATGTGGGCAGCAAAACCTCTTTGAAAGGCCTTGTAAGGCCCAGATTGTGCCGGGAACTGCACAGCAGCGCTGGCTTTATGGCGAACTGTAATCTCCAGTACCTGTTGGCGTGGTGACCAGCTAGACTGAAAGGGACAGATTGGAGAATCATCTCTGCACAATTATGGAATCACAGAATTTCCGGAGTTGGAAGGGACCTCTAGAGATCATCTAGTCCAACTCCCCAATTCCTGAAAGTCCAACTGAGTCCAACTCACAATTCCTGAAACAAAGTAGAGCATAGCTGACCTGTAAAAGATCCTGTCCACTCATCTGTTACCTTAAATTTGTCTTCTTTTTCTTATGCAGTTCTCTAACCGGCTGAGGTGCTGTGAAATTAGATCCATTTTACACAGTATAAATATTTAACAGCTCTAGAGCATGTAGTTTAATATTAAACAGACAGTCTTATAAATACTTCAGAATTATAGATGCTGTCACACTACATGGAAACGGTTTGATAGGATCTAGGAGAAATATTTAGGTTTGACAGGGGAGGAAATGATGGGGTTAGAAGGAGTCAGCCGCATTCTTAACTGCTGGAGGAGCCCGTAAA
The DNA here is from genome assembly GCA_017639485.1 of Pluvialis apricaria. NCBI lineage: Eukaryota > Metazoa > Chordata > Aves > Charadriiformes > Charadriidae > Pluvialis > Pluvialis apricaria. Next base: position 9,622,160 of record CM030024.1, read on the forward strand.
AACTAAAAAAGTTGTACAGCTTCTGTTCTTGAAAGGCAATTTGGGTAAGTTTCCTCCCCCTCAGGAAATAACAGAGTGGTTCCCACCCCGCTCTCTTCAAGGAATGAAAACATTCACAATCTTGGGAAAACACTGCAGAGAAAACAGAACAATTTAGGAACCAATGTTTAGTCAGCAGATATCCCCAAATCGGAAGCGACAATCTATTCAGTGTGGGATTATCATTATTAGAAAGGCAAGTGGGACTTAAAGAGGGATTTAGCTGCTCTTGAGCCTTGTTAGCTTAAGTCCATGCACTACGTTTTACCACCTGAGAGAATCTAAAATTTATTATTAGTGGTTTTGCTTTTAAAAAAAAATAAAAAATTCACAGCTGACCTGCTGCCACCTGTCAGCTGAGCCGCACAGAAACCCGGCTGCACATCAGCCAGCGACCACTGTCGGCACCACAGCACTTCAGAGAGAACGAGCACTGCGCTGACCGAAATTTGGGAGACTATTGCCGTTCCCTCTTCCGCCCGCTAGCTTCCTGTGTGATCCCTGAAAGCCACTTCTCTCCCTGGGAGGGTCTCAAGTCATGTGGGGGTCTAATTTCCCATGAAATCTTCTAAATGCATTTCAGGATGAGCCCCTCGAGGCCTCTGGTCCCATCTGTAAAAGAGAGATAAAGTGGAAGTTGAGAGAAATGTGTTAAAATGCAAAGAACGAGTAACTCGCATGACTTGGGGACACCAGAAGTACTTCTGTGGAAGGTACATTTTATCCCATAGGAGGCTGAACTCTACGAAGGAAGGTTGTGTGTGTGTTTACCGTTCAGCTGTCAGCAATGCAGGTGGGTTCTCTGGGCCAAAGAGAAAGTGATGGCAGAACTAACTTTTTCTGTGTATATTCTGTCTCTTATAAAAATGTGGAATGAATTACACGTTAAGGAACATGACTTTCAAACATTATGGCTCATTCAAACACCTGGAGGTTTAGTATCTCACGATAGCTTCGTAACATATCATACTTTGCTCCCTACTTGTAAAGCTGACTGTAGCATTACCAGGGGATCTGTTTGATCTCTCTGATGCATTCGGATAGTTAAAGCACAGTTACAGTGTTCAGTACAATGTGATGTCCAATGCAGTAGGGTTAGCAGGAATGGCAATTCTATTCAGTCTGTTCTACTCAGGGCAGCTGCTGTATCAAAAATATTTCAGTTTGTGGCCTAGAAGGGCAGAAAAGGCCCCGCGGCTTCTTTGCATCTTGGAGATGAACTTTCTGTGAGGTTGATGTGAAATGAAGAGCTGTAGGCTGGACTGGGCTAATCTCTGATGCAGAGATTTCTTGGCAGGTGTCCCCTAACCATGGGTTAATTTTTACCCTGGAATACGTGTCTGAATCCCGCAGCATCCCTTTTCAGCAAGAACGAGTGTCCTGGGTCAGGTATGGAGGCTGGTGAAGAGCCACAGATGAGTTTTAATGAATCAGCATTTTGCAAAGGAAAATGATGTTTCACTGGGCAGTTCTTACCTGGGAGAATTTCGGGCAGCGATGGTTTCTGCGATCTTCCCTGTAAACCCGCTCGCGTTTTTTTCAGGGATTGAGAAAGCAGCTGTGCTTTTGCACATGATGGCAAAGTCCTGCTGCAATCCTTTAAGGTAGAAAGTACTGCTGGTTTGGTTTATTTGTTATTTGAAGTGAGCACAGCCAAATGGTATGAGAAGACTCTTACTTTGTGACTCGTGTTTCTTCTCGCACTGGCCGAGTAGAGCCAGAGCGCATTTGGTAAACGCACTCAAACCAGGCCAGGTGAACCCAGGTCCTTAAGCGGGGTGGGGGTTCTCCAGTGTCGTTACTAAGAATCCAGGCGTTCCCACTGACGTCAGTGAGCATCCGAGACAGAAGGCAAGTCCCAAAGGTCGTAGAGTCCGAGGGTGACTTGTCTATCTAACAGTCCCCACAGTCCCTGCCGGGCTTAGCACCAGCAAAGGAGATTGCTCCTGTCCCTAAGTAACCACGCGCTGGGACCCGTGACCAGCGCGGGGGAGAGAGGAGAGGCGCTGTGCTGCAGTGGGAGAGCTGTCGAGGAGGAAGGCTGAGTTGCAATGAGAAGGAGCAGGTCTAAGGGATGAGCTTTGTAAAACTATTGCTGTTGTTCCCCTGGGTACCCTGCAGAGCAGGCGGGAGCTGGTCCCCTGGCTGCCTGCAGTGGCAGGAGGTGCAGGACAGCACACTGCCGAGAACAGCTTCTGCCTGGTGACACTCGTCCCCACGGGACTCCATCCATCCCTTGGGAGCAGTTGTCTGGAACCACAGCAGGTCTTCAGGAGCTGAAAACTGAAAGACAGCTCCTTTTTTTTCTGAATTTCATTTTTATTGGTGGTGACTGTTTACATTTATGCTGACAGTCTGAAGGACACCATTCAACAGCCACTGTATAAACAGTCTTGTTACTGGCTTAGGGAAACGATTGCTACGTCTGAACGCCTTTGGGACCTTCCCAAATCCTTGTCAATTAGTGTCAGCAACGCAATTGGCACGTTCCAGCAATTGTCAGAATTGCTATCAGACACCATTGTGAGAGGGTTTCAGGTTTATACCATTGTGCAGGACGGTTATTAAGGTCCTATCTCTTTAGAAACTGTTAAGCAACAGGAACCTGGATTTAATAGGCTGGTGTGTTTTTAGGAGCCTGTTGGCTAATTGCAGCCCTCACATGGTCCTTTTGTTTTCTCTCCACCAGGGTGAATCAACTTGTGATGCCACCAGCCTCTGTGAAAGTCTGAGATGGTGAGTGACCCAAACCAGCAACTGGTTTCAAGCTACCCATCCACTCCGAAACCCCTATCCACCCCTTCTCCTTGTAGGCTGGAAAGAAGTTAACCTTAGACAGCCGTGGTCTGCACCTCTGCTACCCTCAACCCAAATCAGAGCAAATCAAGGACAAGGAAACCAGGGGCCAACTCAAGTGTCCTTTGTTGCATTGCGTTGCTTCCAGACGCTGGTGCTCCCTGCTTTGAGCAGATAAGACCATGCAACCCCTATTGACTTGACCAGCAGCAGGTGTGACTGTCCGAGGCCAGAACTTAGAACATACCTTGCGTTCATAAAACCTGCTGCTGCGTTGCCCTTGGTCCAACATCTGCTCGCTGTCAGATGACCACTACTAGCATATTCCAGACTTTCTGCAGAAAAATGCTTCCTGGCAGCACATGAACACTCATGTCGTTGTGAGGACTGTCCCCACTGTAACCCTTGATCCGGGGCGACAGAGCCGAGGCCTCGGCAGCGAGCCAAAGGGAGAGTCCCACTCCCGCTGCCCTTTCTTCTCCCTTGTGGTCATGCTACGCTTATCACTCGCCAACAGTCCCAGCACCGCAGCTCAGAGCTGCAACGATTGATAAACACTTCCTAGCATTTTACTGTAGCCAAAATTAATTAAAGCGAGTTTTTGAAGAGGAGATTTCTTTCCCATAAATTAAATGCATTGAAAGAGTAATCATAAAATCAGAACTCAATAACACACTTAAGAATGGCCTTTTGGGGGAAAAGATTTAATACAATCTCCAGTACAGCAGATGTGTTATTTCCACAGAGGGGAATATATGCTGGTGTAGGCTAAGGATATAGTAGGCCTGCCTGTGCCTTGCAGTCTCCGGGCTGGATGTGTACTCGCACATTGTTGTTTATCAGTAGCTTTTAGACAAAGGGTGGTTGGTTTTGTTGTGTTTTTTTTTTAAAAAAAAGGCCTTAAAAATCTGGGAGCAAATCTTAGGTGGTGTTGCTGAGACTTGCGTTATAAACCACCGAACGCTTGGGTCCTGTGCACACCTACATTCTTCACTGTGCTTTCTTCTCTTTTGGGCCAGTTTTATACAGGTTGAGAGAAACCAGGCCATTGTTACAGGGAATTTGTCTGTAACCCAGCAGTCACTGATTTTTAAAGTTGGGGCAATTTCCTGCACAACATGGGGCACGGAGCCCCTCACAGGAAATCCTGCAGTGAGAGAACTGGTTCTCCTTTGCACTCAAGCTTGGAAAGCTGCTGGCCACTTAGATATGCCACAGCATGCACAAGCGGTATCTCACCAGTCACCAGACGTGCTGATGTCGCTCTTTAAAGCGAGTGTAGACCACCAGCGTGCTGGGAGGAAGCCAGTGTCCGCTATCCCTTGTTAGCAGCAATACTGATAGCGGAGCGCTGTTGTTGGGGATGTGTGTGCTGGACTGACTTCCCCCTCCCTGAACTGGGCTCTCCACAGGACAGCAGTTTTGAAAAGTGACAATTTAGGGCAAGATGCAGTCTCTCTTTTCTTTGGTGAACTGATGGAGTTAAAAACAGCCTAGTAAATATCAACCTTGTTAGCCGCTGAGCTGTTTCAACCCACATCATGAACAGTTGTACCTACACAACTGACAGAAACAAGACGTGGTTGATGCCCTTACGTGATATGGACAGGAGTCTACACCTGCTACGGGTTCACTTCCTTGGGCAGATTTTGCCTGGATTACAGTGTGTTTGTGTTTCCAGTTCCAAAAGCCTACACTACATCCCAAAGTGCTGTCTCCAGACTGGTCAAGCTGTGCTAGCCTCCCACTTGCATGGAGGCAAGGTGTCTCTTAGGCACCCACCACAAAGCTGGGGTGCATGCATTCACCATCACTAAGCAATGCCCGTTACTACCCCATTAACCGCCTTTTCCTCGCCTTTGTTTGCAGTTGCCAGTGAAGGAAACAACATGTGGACTCCTGTTCCCATCACCACCACACCAATCTCAAGCTTGAAGCCCTTCCGTACTGGAAACCGGTGGATCCTTCAGTTTCACACCACCCTGGAAGGGTTATCCAGCACCAAATCAATCACGCCACTCCAGCCTGCGGGGTCAGGCACCAGGAGATGAGCAGGGCAGCCTGGAACACGTGTGCTTCTTCAGCATAAGGGCGTTCACAGGTTCCTCTGAGCATCGGAAGCAACTGTCCGCTGGACCCACAATGTGCTGCCCAAGTGAGTGACTGTAGATTGTGTATATGGTTTTAGTTGTAGCCAACGAAGTCCGCATCATTTATAGGGCAACTTACGTCCTATCGAATGCTGCTGTTCTGTCAGCACTCCCGCACCCAGAGACTGCACTAGTTGGGGACCTTTTCTGTACATCACCTTTTCTTTAACACTGAAGGTTCAATTCAGATTATTATTTTTTATTTAAATATGTCATAAGATGCTTTATCTCTGCTGAAGACATTAGATGACAGATATATATATATATATATTTAGATAAACAGTTTTTATTTAAACATTTAAAATCTGGAGCTGCCTGTGCAACCATACCAGACACGAGTAACGTCCACAACTCTCCTCATCTCAGTGCCCTGGTACCAGGCCCTGCAAGGGCACCGTAGAAGACCTCCAGCGGATGACTACCTGTCACCTGAGGCTGAGCAATGGGACAGAGGAGAGAGTTTCACTGCACTGGGTATACTGGTGGTTGTTACAGAAAGGCCCAGAAGAACTTTGGACATAAATACCTAGGGGCTCTGGAGTTTGCTCAACGTGCTAAATTCAGCCTTGCCTAGGAGGTTCATATGTTTTTAAAATACCAAAATCCATCTGGCTGAATTGCTTTACCTAGGGCCTGGTAGTGCAATACTGCTGTGCCAGTGACACCGTGCTTTGTTTACGTGCACATCATATTACCCCCATGGCCAATGCTAATTCTCCCTCTGTCAGTATTTTCAAAGCAGGTGGCTGATACTCTACCGTAGCCGTTTCCTTTGGAACAATGCTTAGGTTTCGCGCATGCCCAACTCCCCTCGCAGTCCCAGACTGCTCTTACTGGGGTGTCAGTTGGTCACTTTTCTCTTTATGAAGATGCATTTGAGATCTTTAATATACAAGGCCAGTGTCTGAACTGTGTTAGTTTCAAATGCAGAAGCGTGCGTCTGTAAAGCAGACAGAGTGCCGTTTCACTCGAGTCTTGTTTCCTGCACTTGGCCTCCACAAGCCAAACTTACGCTACGTCAGCTTGATGCAGCAACAGTGTGGGGAAGGCAGGCGAGCACGGGCCCTGGAGAAAGAGTCAGGCTCCCAGAGAAAGGGCATTGGTTCTGTGAACTCCCCACTCCTTTTTGTCTGTTTAGGTGTCTCCCACAGTTTAGATACTCCCCTGGAGTTTAGCACACACCTCGAGCAGGTGAGTGCACCTCACTCTTGTGCTCATGTTGAACCAAGTGGCTGCGGTTGGGCTGCAAGTAGGACTAAATCAGCAAAGGAAATGCCAAACCGGGACTGGATGCGAGTTAAGTGTGGACGCTGCCTGTCCTGATTGTGGGGTAAGTTTGTTCAGAGACACAGGAAGGTACTGTTAGTAAATCTGGGGTTTATCTCCCATTCACTTTCAGGATGTGCTGGGACCTACAGTACAGCATGATAGTGGAGATGGTCAGTAATTCCAGTTATCGGCGAACTGGTTGATACTCCCCGCGTAGCCAGTCTCTGCCCAGGCAGACGGGTTCTGAGGGTGACTCCTGTAAAAACGTGAGCCTTTCCTCCTCAAACTCCACAGCACTCTTCTGCAAAGGTTGCTCTGTCACCTAAAATACCTTAACAATAGCTTTAAGATTTGGCTAAATGTGAGCCAGAAATTTTCCTCGAGTGCCTGGGCATCCTCTGGAGAACAGCAAGTGGGTGCTAGAAATAATAAAGCAAAGCAAATCCAAAACAATGCTTCATTTCCCACCTCGTGCCACTATTTACATTTGTAGGGGAAATACCGCCTCTGTAGTCCAGGAGCCAAACACTTGGCTTTAAAGGCACATGAATTTCTGATTCCCATTAAGAAATTCCTTGCTAAGCTGTTTAAAAAGAAACAAAAAGCAGCCCAACAATCAGTCATTTCATCTCCGAGACCAAAGAAGATTAGCCACATTTCCTAAATTGCTTTTTTTGATAGGCTCTCTCTGTTGTAGCATTTACTGTCCACAAAACGAAGCATTCCTGCTAAAGTTCAGAGATTAGGAATTGTCCGTAAACATAATTCTCAGGAATCAACAACGAAAAGGGAACTTAAGTGTTTTGTAATTTCACTAGCTCTTCTTGTTGGCGACAAGCCCCGATCCTTGTCAGGGAAGCACGGTGCTGTTACAGGAGGCCACCTTTATCTTCTGTGTGTATGAAGGAAAGTGCTGTGGCTTTCTTTTGAACAAGGAAAGAGGGAAGGGAGCAAGGGAGGGAGTCCCACCTGCAGCAGTTCCACACCAAGGGATCCCTCAATCCCTGCTCCTGCATGTTCCGGGCTAAGAGAGGGAAGCCAAAGCAGCAGCTATAACAGCTCAGAGGAGATGAACCAAACGGAAAAGAAACTCAGCCTTGCCACCTCCTGCGGACGCTGCTGCTCCTTTATGTGTTGATGACCCATGTTCGAATAGCCAGAAGCTGAAAGGCTGCATTTCTTGTTGAGTGTTTCTTGGTTTAGCTGTGAAGAATTGTTCAGTTAGTGCTTCTATAAAGATATTTGGTCTACTGGCAGGAAACCAGCTCAATTAGCTCAAGGGTCCGTAGATTAAGGTACATCAAATCTGGACATGAAACCTATGTATTGCCGAACAGAAACTAGACCTGTGTGGCCATATAAGCCTCTTCTCTGGATTCTAACGTAGTGTTCCCTGGCCCGTTTCTGCCAGTATGTGGCTTGAGGAAAGTCACTGCCCGGCCTCAGTTTCTTTATGTGCAAAGCCGGCTGTTGCGAGGCTGTATAAACAAGCGATGTTATGTTCCTGTACTCTGCTAGAGGTCAGAAGTTCCCCATTATTAAAACAAAAGACTTACAGTATTGTATTATACTGGTGCTGAACTCTGGACTTAGCATGCAATATAGTGCCGGTTTCCACCACGGCTCCGTTTTACGCAGGTATGGAACACCAGGCTGGGAAGCTGTTAGGGCCATTTTGTTGTGGACTTTGTGGAGCAGCGTAGGAGCAGTGGAACAATCTTTGGTATACACATAGGAAGTGTTTCTGGAATGAGAATAGAAGTCTAGACTGAATGCGTATTACTTATATCCAAGCTGAGTAACAACCCTCATTAAAATCAGTATTTCTGGTTTTATAAAGAGAGGCTGTTGATAGGAAAAGCTAATTAGCTTTTAATAAGGAATCCATGTATTTTAGTATCCATCACACCAAATGATGCAAGATTCCAGCCCATCACTTAACCTCGATGACCTGAACTACTACTTATCTTTGTGGTTCTAAACTTCAACACGAAATTAAATGGTCCTAACAAGGACAGAAAACCTTTAACGCCAGTGATCTCTTGCAGACAAAATCACTTCACGTGAACGTCTGGAAATTGGAGTGCACAAACTGGAACCCTTGAATACATTTGAAAACATGGGAAAATACTACCGTAAGGCAGGAGCACCACTCATGGCCTCTCATCCCAGCACATACACATCTCCTCAGGACAGGGAGCCACGCCAGGGCAAAAGTGTTCAGGTTATCAGCTGGTGCTGCAGTGTCTTGTCCCCACTCCCTGGTCCCTGCTGCCTCACCCTGTTCCTCGGGGCTGCAACTGGTCCTTCCCAGTGCTCTGCCCCATTCCCCACCTCTGCGCAAGGGTCGACCATCGCAATGGTTCACTTCAAGGCACAGGCTCCTTCCAATCTCCCCGCGCTCTGTGGGACCCACAACGTTAGATGCAGCCTTGCTGCATTCATCAGGGTCCGTGCAGGGTGTCCAGAGTGCACCAGGGAGGGTCCAAGATGCCCCTCAGTGAATCACGAGGGCTTTCTTCTACTCCACTTCATAAACGCTGTTTTTTTTAAGGAAGCATTAACTCCCTCCGCAGCTAATACTGCATTTGCACCAATGCACCCGCTACAGAAGCAATTAGGCGCCTCATACACAGCGAGAGGAACAGAGGTAGTGGGAAAGGCACAGAGAGGCAAGAAAATTACCCAAAAAGCAGCAAGCTGCCAATCCAAGTAACTATAACGCCTCCTGCTGCCATCGCTCACAGAGCTAGGATCAGGGTGAACCCCTTTTATAGACTAGCTGAGAGAGAACCTCAGGGTGACTAAACCCCATTGAAGAACGGCTGTACTCGAAAGCAGAGCTCCTCTCTGCACTTTCCGTCCTAATTGTTTGGTTTCTTCTCCATTTGCTTTATTGTTTGGTAAACCAGCACTTACAATCACTTTTGCTACGTGATGTACAGGAGTATATAGTATATTTTCTTGTTATACAAGGGAGCAGTATAAAATAGTTTTCTGATTTCTTTCAGAAGCAAATGACTATTTTATTTTTTAAGAGCAATTGATTGTGAATCTCAGAGTATAAAAAAGATAAATAAGCCAAATATATACCTTTATGTAAATTAAGAAATAAAAGTATTTAAAACTTACCTCCTGGCTCTCTTTCTTGTGTCACCTCTTGCTCCGGTTGCACACTCCTGTGGTTGCTGTCTGCAGGGCTGGTCCCTGGGACAAGGCTGCGGTGAGCTCCACCAGCCACACAGCTGCTGCCAGCAACACTTTGATGTGGACGGCAATGACCCTACCTGGACACCAGCCTGCTTGGAGCTTGTTTAAAAAAGTTAACACCACGAGCAGGGAAGGTCAGAGGGAGCAGAGGGGTGGTGGGTGACAGTCAGTGGTGGGCACAGAAGCAGTGTCCTGCTCCGTCCCCTTCTAGGCCCCTCACTGAACAGCAACACCGCACGTCAGAGCTGAAAGACCTGGCTGATCTGACTGACGAGGACAGCTAAGGGGGTGGTAGCTACGGGTCGGGCAGGAACCAGGCCAGAAAATTACTCCTCAAGTGGTAGCCATGGTAGGCACCAAGGCTGCCCGTCTCCAGAGGTCCTGCACCAGCCACGCCTGCCAGCTTCACAGGATGGTGGCATCTCACTCGTGGGTGAAAGAAGGAGAAGGGGCGCTGGTTCTGCTCTTCAGGAGCACTGCAGCCCACCTCTTCTCCTGCCCGGCTCTGCAGCAGCAGCACAGACAAGGAGCATTTTGAGTCTCCCCTTACCAGCTGTGGAAGAGACCTCTCCTACAGTCGCCTGCAGCACCTCCCTTCAGCGTTCTTGTCCTTCAGCGCAGCGCAAGTGTCCAGGCCAGGACACCCCTGCAAGCAAAGGATTTGTCTCTTAAACAAATCAACCCTGATGGCCTTTTGGCAGCACATCGCAGGGCTTTCAGCTTAATCACGCTGTGTAAATGACTTGATTAAGCGTAATTTTATAAATTCTGATGTTCCAGCAGCTAAGCTTTGAAGCTCAGCAGCTTTAGTGTCCATCAACCAACCGCTATCCTGACTATACTGTTCACATTTTTTTTATTGATCATGGACATACACATGCGTGTGTACTCTCACTCTTCCAGCCTCCCCCCCGCCCGCCAGCAGCCTTCCCTTTCCATAAATCCTCCCCAGGCTGTTTCTGTAGCGCTCTTACCGAGGCCATCCGCAGTCAGACAGACAACAGCCTCACTGCTCAGGCTTGCACAGGGTGACTGCACTGACCATCCCCAACACATGCTGACACCACAGCTGCGTGTCACCTTGCGTAGCCCGAGCTGGCTTGTACAAGCTGATGCCATTTATGCTATAGGTGTCCTGCTCTGGTTGCTGCTGCATTTGCCACGGTTATACAAAGAGGTCCTGTCTCCATGGCCACCTCTCTTTCTCTCCTGATCTGCAACAATCTTCTGTTGTCCCTGGCAAAAATTTCTGTGTGACACATAGTACATACTACTTCAAAAATAAAACTTCAACACTACAACCCTTGTTAGCACCCCAGTTTAAGCCAATTCCTGTAACCTTAGGGTCTGTGATTATAAGGAATTACGCCTTTAAGAGACAGCAGAGAAATGTCGCCATTAAGGCCTCCTTCCACTATGATTGGGGGAGGACAGGTTCTCCTTTGCCTGAGAAAGGGAGAAAACTGAAAACACAACTCACCATTCTGCCTGCTGGACTCGCAGTGAAGTGTTTATGAAGACAGCAAGACCAGGCACATGGCTTCCCTGTCTTTTAGGTGTCTCCCAAGTATGTCTTGAACCTGTCCCAGGCTGTATTTCACACAAGCCTGGAGCAGCTGGAAATAAGCTCAGGACTCATGGCAGCAAGAGCAACTCAGAGAACAAAAAAAATCTCTGGTTGTGTTGTCCCACACTTCAAAGTAAAAGCTGTTGCAGCTACTTTTCTCTGGCAGAAGACTGGCTGCTGCTGAGTTGCTCACAGCTACTGTATTTGCCACTTAGCAGCGATGCTCCGAAACATTTTTGGCCACAACTGACACATCAGCACCACCTCTTTGCACTACTGTATGGCACTTCCATCCCACAGGAACCCGTTGCTGGCACTAAAATCCAGGGCTTCTCTTGCACCACTTAAGAACCCACCGCTGTAGCCTGGCTAATCATAGAATCATAGAATCATAGAATGGTTTAGGTTGGAAGGGACCTTGAAGATCATCGAGTTCCAACCCCCCTGCCACAGGCAGGGACACCTCCCACCAGCCCAGGTTGCCCAAGGCCACGTCCAGCCTGGCCTTGAACACCTCCAGGGACGGGGCTTCAACAACCTCTCTGGGCAACCTGTTCCAGTGCCTCACCACCCTTAAAGTGAAAAACTTCTTCCTAAAGTTTAATCTAAACCTGCCCTCTTCCAGCTTAAAGCCGTTCCCCCTCGTCCTATCACTCCATGCCCGTGTAAAAAGTCCTTCCCCAGCTCTCCTGTCGGCCCCCTTTAGGTACTGGAAGGCCGCAATAAGATCTCCCCGGAGCCTTCTCTTCTCCAGGCTGAACAGCCCCAACTCTCTCAGCCTCTCCTCATAGGAGAGGTGCTCCAGCCCTCAGATCATCCTCGTGGCTCTCCTCTGGACGCGCTCCACCAGGCTCGTTAGCAAGGTGGCTGAGCTACCCTTTGCCTTGGCAAATGGCAGGCAGGGCCTCCTGCCATGGCAGAGGGCTGAAAGCCGTAGACTGGATCAAGACTGAGCTCATCTGCAAGGATGAGATTCAGAGGGAGGACAGAGACCTGAACACAGCTGTTCCAGCACAGGCTCATCTTGGCTCTTTAATCTCCTTTGCAGAGAAGCACATTTCACTGCCCAGCTTCACCTGGTTGCCACGTGCAGCCTTACTCCCCTGGGCAGATAAGCCAGCCTTGTCCCAGCCTTTATGCCCTGTCCAAACCCTCCACTGGTCAGCACTGACTCTTCTGACAGTCACAGGCAGTGTGGAGAGGATTCACACACCTTGGGACCAAACAGTTGTGACTTTTGGGTTAAAACAGTCCCCAGCCTTCACACAAGCAGCAGGCTGGGCAAGGCGGTTCCCAGCCCTGCTCCTCCTGGACTCCACCTGCCTGGGACAAAGCCCCGCTCTCCAGCAGTGCCCCTGCAGAGCAGCGCTCCCTTGAGCTCAGTGCCCCAGCGCCTGCGGCCGTTCTCTTGCATTCAGAAGAACCCTTGAGCTCTTATCACTGCCAAAGAGCGTCTGAGCCCAGGACAGCTGGAAAGAAAAGGCTTCATTAAAATCAAAGAGTGCTCTGTCCCCTAAAGCCCTAAAGGTCCAGCGACAGACAGGACATGAAATCAAGCAAAATGAAACCTTTGCGATTGTTAAAGGCACAAACAAGTGCTGGTGAAACACGATTTGACTTGGTGGATTAGTGACTGCTTTCCATAAACTGTGCATCAAAGCCAGCCTAAAGTCAGGTAATTTAATTGGCGGAGGAGTCGTTACCGAAGCACAACTCAATTCACACAATGCCTCGCAGCTCTCCTGTCCCTTTTCCCCTTGACCGCTCTGCAAGTGCTAGGGACTAAACACACACGAGCACAGCAGCCCCCACGCTGCAGGGTGGAGGTCGAAGTCAACCTCTCCGGCTGGGCAGCTCACAGCTGGCACTACCCAGTTGCCACCCCTCAGACAGAAACAACGGCTGGCATGGCTTCGGCCTCATGCTTTGCCCTTCCCTGGTGTCTCCCCAAAACTTGGTGACAAACTGATCCGCATGAACCCTCACCCTCTGTGACCCTGGCAGATATCCCGCAGTGGCTCAGCTAGCCTCCGCAGCTCACACCCATGGGCAAGGACTCACCCAGCAGCAGTGGCCACAGCTGGAGCACAGCGGCTCTTGGGAAATGCACTCCCTGCAGACACGAGAAGGTTCCCTCCCTTCGCTGCCTGAGCTGCCTGGAGAGAGCTCTCATCCAGCTCACTCCTGTGTGCTGTTAAGTACAAACCTGCTGTTTAAACCAGTCCTATATTGGCAGCAGCAAGCGAGAAAGAGTAGATACAGAAAATGATGCCTATCCCTAGTAAAAACACTGGCCCTGCCATGTGCAGGGGAAGAAGGCTTCAGCCTGCTACCAGCACCATGAAAGGCTCTTTCTACAACACTGTAACTTTCACCAGGACCTTCTGCTGTCCCACCACTTGGCTGCGATTGCATCTCTGAGCCTGCAAGCGATGGAGAGCTCAACTGGTCCTTAAAACAACTCAGCACGCTCTATGGGGCAGAAACCACACCAGCTGAGGCAGGGGGAATGCTCATAGACAAGGCTTCACCCCAAAAGCCTCACGGGGGCAGAAGGCCACAGTACCTGCTCTGCCCGTCACCTGCCAGGCCCAGGAGCAGGCTCACGCTCCCACAGAAGGGTGAGGTGGCATCATCCAAACTGGAGAGCCTGGTGCAGCCATGGCCCTGGCGCTGCTCCAGGTGGCTCACAGCCCTGCTGAGGCGAGCAGCAGGCTCAGCTCCCACAACACAATCAACCTGCTGCCGCCCTGCTGCACATCCGAAGAGACAGACCAGTGGACTCTTAACGCTGTCTTCCCACTCCCAACACACCCACGTACCTGTGCGCTCGCCTTGCTTCCCACCCACCACACCTGCATGCTGTTTCTCCTCTGGTTCTGCAGGGCCACTGGCACGAAGTCCCAGAATGTCCTACTTACAGGCACAGAAAGAAGGAAAGAAATCTTTAGTGAAGACGGTGTTCAGATTTGAAACCCCTGCTCCCCTTCAGAGCATCTCCGGATCATTAAACACGGACAGTCCTGACCTGCTGGCCTCTTATATGCTGCATTTGCATAATATACGAAAAGTCATCACTCAGGAGACATCTGGAGGGGCTTAGCTGGGATTGAGGTTTTTAACAAGGCAATGAACCAGCTTCCAGCATTAAATGGCAGAGGCAGGGCAGCATCCCCAGTGCCAACAGTCCTCTTTGAAGCAGAGGTGCCCTTTTTCTTGGAGCCGAGATTGGCAACAATAATTGCTAATACCTCCTGACGGGGAACAAAGCTCTTCTGCAGGCTGCAACACTCAAGGCTTCCACTCAAGACCCTACAACAACCTTCAGATTAATAAGTGGCTTGGGAGAAAAGGTTCAGCAGGATGAGTCTGGCCCTAAATTGCTCAGATTAGTGTGGGAGCACCGCACAGATGCAAGCACCAGCTACTTCACTGAAGGGCTGATCTGTACTGTCCTGGCCACTACCGGCAGCCTAAGCCTCCATCCTGCTCGGGGACCAGTGGCTCCTGCAGAGCCTACTAAGGCTGGAGGCCAACAGTTAGCAAGTGTGGGCAAAAGGAGAGCTTCCCTTCACACGCTAAGGGACCTTGGCAACCTTGCAGAGCTCCCCTTCACCTCCTGCCCTCTTGCAGAGTCCAGCTCTGGTCTGCCTACTCCTCCTCATCCAGGACACATAAGGGCTGCATCCCCCAAGGCAATGACAGTGCTCCTCAGTCCCGCGTCCCTCCAGTGATAGAGGAAGCCAGCTGTGAAGGCAAAAAGTGAAAGGCAGGGAAAAGACGGATGTTCTCTGCTGAACCCTGCCAGCAGGTGGGCACAGCAACTCCAGCCCTCACCTGCTGCTAACAGGAGCCAGCGCGCTCCTTAGGATGCGCAGCAGACCCTGCAGGATCACTGCCGTGACATGGAAATGAGAAGAGGGCTGCACCTACCCAGGGGTCTGCAATTGAACGTGTTTGCGTGGCTGCCAGCAGCCGTCTCCCAGGGAGTTTTATGCCATTTGAGAAAAGAATCATTGCAAAGGCAGATAAATAGCCATGGGCAAGCACAGCCCTTTGCAGCTCTTCTCTCACTCCCTCCAAAAGCAACATGACATTTCCAGTGCCCTTATCTATGTCTGGTGGTACCGGCCCACCTGCGGGACGAGAACCAAAGGCACAGCAGGAACAGCCCTGCTCCAGGGCCCTTCACTCTGCCAGCAGCCACTTGCTTCTGACAGGAGCCACCACCAAACTCCTCTGCAGCAAGGAGAGCACCTGGGCCTTCAGGGAACCTGCTCCCTCCAATGCTGGGACACGAGTCAGGACCAGCCACCAACCCACACCTCCTGGCCTCCAGGAGCAAGGTGGTCAGCAGGTAGGGGTGAGGAAAGGAGGGAGGAGGCTTTAGAGGCAACTACAACACGAGTAGGGTTTCAAACACTTTGAGACTCAGCTCTCAACAAGAACCAGGTACCCAACACACCAGAGAACCTGGTCCTGGCCTCTCCAAAGGGGTGATGGCATTCTGGCATTCAGGAGCCCGGCGATAAATAAGCAGATGCAACTCCAAGCAGTCACCTTCATAGACTGTTGTAAGCCTGCTGGTACCCGGTGCCTTGCACGGCTGCACAGAGCCTGCTGGCCTGGCAGACTAGGAAATCAACCAACCATTTCAATTGTTTCACTGTTTTAGTGACGTCCCTTGTGCTATCACAGGGGCCATCACCCCTCCCACACCCAGCAGCACGAAGGCAAGAAAGCCAGATCACGGTCGTTACTGTGGCAGGCGTGCCTCCCAGGAAACCCCCACACTATCCCAGGTGCTGTTACAGAACAGATATGATGTTCTGGAAAGGGAAGTAGAGGATGACAATAACAGTGCCTTGCCAAACTCTGAATTGCCACTGAAGCCAAGACAGGTTACACCTCGTATAACAACATCATCATTTAGGAAAAAAAGACGGGTCCTTGTAGCAGGGGACTCGATTCTGAAGGGAGTGGAAGGTCCCATATGTAGACCGGACCCAATCTGTAGGGAGGTCTGCTGTCTCCCTGCAGCCAAGGTTAAGGATGTCCAGAGGAAACTCCCTACCCTAGTTAGGCCTACCGACTACTACCCTTTATTGGTTTTTCAGTTGGGTAATGATGAAATGCCAGTAAGGAGTCTGAGGGCGATAAAGAGAGACTTCAGGGCCCTGGGACGGCTGGTCAGGGGATCAGGAGCGCAAATAGTGTTTGCTTCTATCCCAACAATTGCAAAGATGGATGCGAAGATTAACAGGAAATGCCAGCTAATCAATGCCTGGCTCAGAGACTGGTGTCGTCGGCAAGATTTTGGGTTCTTTGACCATGGGCTGCTTTTCAGGACACCAGGCCTGCTGGCAACAGACACCAAAAGCCTGTCTCAGAGGGGGAAAAGGGTTTTAGGGCAGCAGTTGGCGGGGCTCATTGACAGGGCTTTAAACTAGGTTCGAAGGGGGATGGGGATAGATCCAAGGTTGCTAGCAAAAATCCTGAAATTGGTGGGCTGGCACTAGACTTGGAAAAGACAGGGGGTGTAACCGGGCTCCTTAGGAAGATGTCTGGGGATAGCAGAACTTTAGCTCCCTCTAGTAAAAAGGAGAAAGGACCTATAGCCCACCTGAAGTGCTTATACACTAATGCACGTAGCATGGGCAACAAACAAGAGCAGCTGGAAGGCATCGTGCACCAGGGTAATTATGATGTAGTTGCCATCACAGAAACATGGTGGGATGACTCTCATGACTATAATGTTGCCATGGATGGCTATAGACTCTTCAGGAAGGATAGGCGAGCAAGAAGAGGCGGGGGTGTGGCCCTATATATCAGGGAGTGTTATGAATGCTTTGAATTAGAAGATGGTGATAATGGGATTGAGTGTTTATGGGTAAAGATCAGGGGGAGGGCTAACAAGGCAGATATTGTAGTAGGAGTCTGTTATAGACCGCCCAACCAGGATGAGGAGGCAGATGAAATATTCTATAAACGGCTGGGAAAAGTCTCAAGGTCGCGAGCTCTAGTCCTCGTGGGTGACTTCAATTTGCCGGACATCTGCTGGGAATACAATACAGCAGGGAGGGAACAGTCTAGAAAGTTCCTGGAAGGTACTGGGGATAACTTCTTAACACAGTTAGTGAAAGAGCCAACTAGGGAAAGTGCCCTGCTGGATCTGTTGTTTGTCAACAGGGAAGGTCTTGTGGGGGATGTGATGGTCGGAGGCTGTCTTGGCAACAGTGACCACGAAATGATAGAGTTCTCAATTCTGGGAGAAGCAAGGAAGGGGGTCAGCAGAACTGCCACCTTGGACTTCCGGAGGGCAGACTTTGGGCTCTTCAGGAGCCTGGTTGAAAAAGTCCCCTGGGAGGCAGTCCTCCAGGGCAAAGGAGCCCAGGAAGCCTGGATGTTTTTCAAGAAGGAAGTCCTAAAGGCGCAGGAGCAGGCTGTCCCCATGTGCCGGAAGACAAGCCGTCGGGGAAAAAGACCGGCCTGGCTAAGCAGGGAGCTAGTGTTGCAGCTTAGGGAAAAAAAGAGGATATATGGCCTTTGGAAAGAAGGGCAGGCCGCTCAGGAGGACTACAAAGAGGTAGTGAAGCTATGTAGGGAAAAAATTAGGAAGGCCAAAGCCCAGCTAGAACTAAACCTGGCTTCTGTTGTCAAGGACAACAAAAAAAGTTTCTATAAATATATTGGCAATAAAAAGAGGACTAAGGATAATCTCTGTCCTCTAGTAGACCAGGCTGGTAACGTATTGACTAAGGACGAGGATAAGGCTGAGGTACTTAATGCCGTCTTTGCCTCAGTCTTCAGCAGTAGGACCAGTTGTTCCCTGAGTACCCAGACCCCTGAGCTAGAATACAGGGATGGGGAGCAGAATGAAGCCCCTGTAATCCAAAGGGAAATGGTGAGGGACCTGCTTCAGCACCTGGAGGTGCACAAATCTATGGGGCCGGATGGGATCCATCCAAGGGTACTGAAGGAGCTGGCGGAAGTGCTCACCAGGCCACTCTGCATCATTTATGAACAGTCCTGGATAACCGGGGAGGTCCCAGCCGACTGGAGGTTGGCAAATGTGACACCCATCCATAAGAAGGGCCGGAAGGAGGATCCGGGGAACTACAGGCCAGTCAGTCTGACATCGGTGCCTGGGAAGGTCATGGAACAGATCATCCTCAGTGCCATCACACGGCACATGCAGGAGAACGAGGTGATCAGGCCCAGTCAGCATGGGTTTGTGAAAGGCAGGTCATGCCTGTCAAACCTGATCTCCTTCTATGATGAGGTGACCCGCTTAGTGGATGAAGGAAAAGCTGTGGATGTTGTCTACCTGGACTTTTGCAAGGCTTTTGACACCGTTTCCCATAGCATTCTACTGGAGAAACTGGCTGCTCGTGGCCTGGACAGGTGTACCCTTCGCTGGGTAAAAAACTGGTTGGATGGCCATACCCAGAGAGTGGTGATAAATGGAGTTAAATCCAGTTGGTGTCCAGTGACAAGTGGTGTCCCCCAGGGATCGGTGCTGGGACCGGTTCTCTTTAATATCTTTATTAATGATCTGGATGAGGGGATTGAGTGCACCCTCAGTAAGTTCGCAGACGACACTAAACTGGGGGGGCGTGTTGATCTGCTTGAGGGTAGATTGGCTCTGCAGAGAGATCTGGACAGGCTGGACAGATGGGCTGGGGCCAATGGTATGAGGTTCAACAAGGCCAAGTGTCGGGTCCTGCACTTGGGTCACAACAACCCCATGCAGTGCTACAGACTGGGGGCGGAGTGGCTCGAAAGCTGCCTGGCAGAGAAGGATCTGGGGGTGTTGGTGGACAGCCGGCTGAGTATGAGCCAGCAGTGTGCCCAGGCAGCCAAGAGGGCCAACACCATCCTGGCCTGCATCAGGAATAGTGTAGTGAGCCGGAGTAGGGAAGTAATCATCCCCCTGTACTCGGCACTGGTGAGGCCTCACCTCGAGTACTGTGTTCAGTTTTGGGCCCCTCACTACAAGAAGGACATTGAGGTGCTGGAGCGTGTCCAGAGAAGGGCTACCAGGCTGGTGAGGGGTCTGGAGGACAAGCCTTATGAGGAACGACTGAGGGAGCTGGGGTTGTTTAGCCTGGAGAAGAGGAGGCTGAGGGGTGACCTTATCACCCTCTACAACTACCTGAAGAGAGGTTTTAGAGAGATGGGGGCTGACCTCTTCTCCCACGTGGTAAGTGATAGGACAAGAGGAAACGGGTTCAAGTTATGTCAGGGCAGGTTTAGATTGGATATTAGGAAGCATTTTTTCACTCAAAGGGTTATTAAACATTGGAATGGGCTGCCCAGAGAGGTGGTGGATTCACCATCCCTGGAGGTGTTTAAGAAAAGGGTAGATGAGGTGCTTAGGGACATGGTTTAGAAGTGGGTGTTTTTAAATCAGGGTAGGTTAACGGTTGGACTTGATGATCTTAATGGTCCCTTCCAACCTCACTTATTCTATGATTCTATGATGACACCGGAGTGGCCACATTGGATATATGTGACCCCAGAATATGCACGTGCAAGCCCATTTAACTCCAGGCATTTACGAGAGTCAGCAACTTCCAGACTGGAAAAGCTATGAGTACTGCTGGGCCTGGGCAGGACAGAAACGTGCCTTTAGGGGCTACTTTGGAACCTCCCACAGGGCCTGACCACAGGAGTCCACAGTGCCAGCACACCTACCGCAACTCCCCAGGAAATCCAAACAAGCATCTCACTTCTGCCTTGGGAAATCATGAAGACAGGATGCTGTTCTCCCAAGCACAGGCTGTTTGGCACTGCCAGAGAAGAGAAAGTGGGCATCTACTAGAGCCTGGAGGGTATGTGACCTGTGCTCCAGCTGAACCTTCCACACAAGTCAGACCCACAGCTTTACAGCTCAGCATCATGGAAGGTTTATTTAAAGTCATGAAGGACATAAAAACTATAGTTATAAAAGATACTAAAACAGTCCTCTGAGCCACGCTAGCCATGCCAGGCCCGGGTGAGTCCATGGAATTTACTCCTGCGGCACTGGAGTTTTTTTCTGTTTTCTTTTCTTCTTGGCTTTGCCCTGCTTCTGCTGGTTGGCTTTGCCCTGCTTCTGCTGGGTCTCCTGGCTGACACTCCGCTTGGTTTTCTTTGCAGCTGGAACCTGCTTGGCTTCATTGCCCGCATCACCTTTTCTTTTTCTGTTCATATTCTCCTTCTTCTTCTTCTTCTTCTTGGCAGTCACAGCATCTCCTCTGCTAACAGCTTCCTCCCCACTGCCCTCCATTGCCACCCCATTCTCCTTGACCCTTCTGTTCCGATTCTTGTGTTTGCCACTACCAGGCACAAAGCCTTTCTTCTGCTTGGGGGTTTCTGTTCCCAGGGGCTGCTCCTCTAGGGCTTCTGGTTCTCCATCTTCACCGGCTACTGGTGCTACCCCATTCTCCTGGATGCCTTTCTTGCGATTCTTGCGTTTCTTGGTCTCTGGCAGGAAGCCTTTCTTCTTCCGCTTAAGCGGCTCTGCTTCCTGTGCAGGCTTATTGGCTGGCTTCTCTTTCTTGGGCTTCCTGCAGATAGAACACCAAAAATCAAGAGCAACTTAGTTTACAGTCAGAAAGCAATGTGATCCGTGCTACAGGCAGTCCATGAACAAGCAGAAGCATAAGAAAGGCACAGGAAGCATAGGCGTGCTGCAAGGGTGAGCGTCATCCCTGGAGGTGGTTCTCAGTCTACACAGCAACCGGTTAAATGACCAGCAGGAGCAGGACCAGGATTCAAGAAGGCACATGGAGACTTGAGGAGGAATACCCATTCCACAGACCAGGTAATGCTGTACTTACCACCTTCACGAGCACATCTGCCTGTGGCCCCGTGCAAGGCTACTGAGACACTGTCTGTCTGTCCAAGTGACAGCCCCAACAAGGCCTTCACTGTGCTAACAGTCTGAAGAGGTCTTCCAGCAAGAACCCCCAACAGACCATTCCAGTCTCATCTGGGCAGCCTTTGTGTGCACGCAAGACAGCCACCACGACTTCAACAGAGTCTGTCGGCAACTTCCCCACCATTCCCTTCTATGCTGCTCCGCACCAGCTCAGTCCCCAGAGCAGAGTCCTGAAAAGGAACCAGGCTCTAATTCCATGGCCTGGTTTTCAATGTGAAGCTTTTTGGAGAGTTTTTCATGTCACATCTCCTCAGGATGGAAAGACAGTATCCTGACAACCTGAAGTTGCTTCTCAGCACCTCCGTCAGGATCCTGTGCACAAACCACACCTGCTGTAGGCTTGTTCCAACCCACCTGCACAAAGATCTCTGGGTGTCACTGTAAAATGGCACCAACAGTGACAGCAGGCTGCACCCTTGAACCCCAATCCCGTTTCTCATACAGCATGCACAAGCTCAGCATTTCCTACCTTAGCAACCCCCTCCTAGCTGCAGTCTCTACTAGCTCCTAAACTAGGCCTTACCCTTGTGCCAGCCCTGGCAGTACGATGCCAGGGGACCTGTGTGAGACTGGGAAAGTCTCACACTGGGAAATGCTGTGTGTCTCACTAAATACTGCCAGAAGAAAGGGGAAACAAAAGTTCTGATTGCAAGACATTGATAGAAAGGCGAAAGAGATCCTACACTTTTTTTTTTTCCCCTGGAGCAAAAGTCAAATCTAGCTGCCATTGAACACAGGAACACTAAAGCATAAACACTGAATGCTCCCCAGCTTTCAGAGCTGCAAGGCAACCACTCCAAGCATCAGGCTGGACACCCAGACACTAAGGAGCTCAAAAATCACTGGAGAAGATTAAAGGTCCTGGCATGTACTCTCTGGTATCCAGTCACTTCCCAGAACAGCTACTCATTCCCTCCAGCCTCACATTTGCAGAATCAATCCACAGTGACGTGGAAAGGGCTTAGTGACTCATCCTAGCCTAGAAATTCCTCTGCAACTTTGGCAATGGCTCTTAAACCAGGCCACTACTTGGGAGCGCTGAAAGCAGGCATTCTATCCTTGGGCGATCAGCTGTCTTACCTCTACTGGCAACACAGGGTCAGATACCAGACATGTCTGACAATTCCTTCCCATCAAGGACCAATCTAAGCATGTAAGCGCCTGGAACAATGAGCCTAGCACTGTTCCAAAGAAGCAAAGCAACAAGTGTTTCAACCTCACCAACCCAGGAGCTCCATTTACCTCAAAACTCCAGCCTGAGCTCAGTGCCTTGACTTCCTCTCTCTTCCTACTTCCCCACATCAGTGAAGACAAGTAGGACAGGCAGGCTGTCCCCAGGCAAGCCAAGAAGCCAGAGTACCAAGCATACATACGTATAGTTCAGCCAGCGCATGACATTCCAGTAGAGAGAGTCGAGACGTGCCGAATTCCCAATGCGTTCTGGCCAGTTCAGAGCTACCAGCACTTTCTCCAACTCCGTCAACTTCACACGCAGGTTCTGCATGAGGCAAGAACAAACAGACAATCTGCAGAGTGAACACAGAAGGGGCACTCACAGCAGCAGGGCACAGGCCATCCTCAGGATAAAACTGTGGCAGGAATAACCAATCCTGCCCAGCTTCTCCAAGCTGCTGCCCTGAGCCCATTTGCAACACCATTTGAATTCAGGGGCAAAAATTGGTGAGTCACACCACGCCATCAGGTACAGGGTTTGCTTGAAAACTGGGTCTCTAGCATGAGAGGCATGAGTCTAACAGCTAGAACTGTACTGGCATAAAAGGGACTGAAAGGTGCTTTGGTCCTCTTTCCTTTTCAGTCCATGGCTGGGAGCTGGGGGAAGAAGACACATGACTATGTACCTACCTAAAAGAAAAGCAACAGCATTTTCAGTCTGGTTTCTAAAGGACGCAATCATGCTGCCTCTGGCTGCCTCTACTGCTTCTGTAACCCACTGGATAATTTCAGTAAAACCAGACAGAAAGGGGCGTCTCAAAGGCTATTCAGTTCCTACAAAAGTCTTGGAAATAATCTCTCTCCTCCACCCACTTTCCTATTAGGTCTTCACAAAGAAACAGGCTGCGGTGCGAGCTCAGTGCTTATCAGTAGGAAACTGGGTTTCAGCAATTCTGCTGCTTCTGTTATTTTGCTCCAGTAAATAAGACCATGTTGGAGACTTATTTTGTCACCTATCGAAAATCTTCTCATGTTCAAAAAAAGACGTTTTTCATTAGGGAAAACAAAGCCCCAGAACAAAGCTTCACTCCCCCTCACAAAGCTTCTGAGTAAGTCTCCGCTTCTGGAAACTACAATCTCTGGAGTTCAGTGGAGAGGACAAAGCAATCACCTGGGACAAAACCCAGCTCATCCTCACTGTATCCCAGGCTGTATACCTGCTGATAAGAAAGAAGATACCACGTGCCTTTGCGGACCACTGCACAAATTCTTCAACAAGCTCTTGGAGATCAGCTCACAAGAGCTATGGACCACTCCTTCAGACACGAGGGCCTTTCTGTCCTCAAATCCAGCTAGACATTCCCTCCAGGGAGTACCTTCGGTAAGAAATGAGGTGGGAGGGAGCGATGGAGCAGTCACAAGGTAAAATCCAAGGGGGACATTTAAAAGAGGCCTTGGTGGTATTGAGAAGAACGGCCATTTGCCACACATCAGGTCACACACTCACCTGCACCGCCGCAGTTTTGAGGAGGAAGTTCAACAGCTCCAAGCTCTTGCCAACTTTCTCTTTCTCAGCCTTCAGCATACACTTACTAACCATTTTCAAACTCTGCACATTAAATGGAGAGATGGAGAAGGAACACACATTACATGGGGAAACAAATCACTCTTCTCAGAAGAAAGCAGAAAATGAGTAATGGTTGGCAGGATCAGCCTGACACCAAAATAGCTCTGGAACACAAAGCCCACCAAACTCTGGAAATGCTCAGGAGGTTACACAGTGGAAGCTGCTGATGCCCAGGCTAATTAAGAAACAACTGGACAAAATAAGAGCAAGCGTACCACAGAGGCACAACCCTGCTGCTCTCTCTAGTTTCTAAGCAAAAGCACAACCGGAGACATGTTGCTGCCTCCTGGCAAAAAAAGAGGAAAAACAATATCCGTCCCTGCCACGGGCAGGCCAGGAGACTGCCAGACAACAGACTCACCTGAGGGAGGACAGCTACTCAGCTGCAGAAGCTGGGATTTACACGTAAAGCGCTAATGCAAAAATCCATTAACACTTACGCCTAGGAAATCCCAGTTGCCAGCGCTAGAACAGGGCTTGTCAATCAAGCTTAAACTCACTGAAATGACTGAGAGAAAAATCTCATCTCTTTGTGTTCCCTTTATGTGCTGCAGGGTCTCTGAGACACTGAAAGGTCTGGCTTAGAGGAAAATCACTCCAAAGATAGGTCAAATAAAAGCCAGTGTTATTTACAAGTGGAGAAGGGCAGAAAATAGCCATAAAAAGGCAGCTGGATCAAAGAGGTGGCCCAGGGGCTCAGGGGTACTGATCCTCTGCCTGCAGCTGGTCCTCGCAGCCCCGCTAACACGGTAGTTTTCTTCCCCACTATATTTCTGTGGGATGCACACAGCAAGCCCCACAGCTTGCACGGATTACACTAATACGAGATAGGATTTGCAGGGACAAGCTTATTGTAGGCAGCGGCGTGCCCCATCACAGCCTATTTCTCTAGAGGAGGCTGCACTTGTAGCCAAGCCCACCTTTGCTCGGAGCCTGAACACACCAGCCTGGCCAACGGGCAAGGTCCACCCCAGGCTCAGCATCCTCGGTGCCTCAGGCAACACGCACCGCTGATAAGTCGCTGCACCAAACCTGCACCCAGCAGTGGAAGGTCATAGTTCTCCAGGAGATGCAATCTCTCCCATTAGATTGATTTTGCTCCATTCAGACTGGAAGCAATTTTAAGGACTCTGAGCAAAACTATTCTCCATCTATGTCAGCATAAAGTAAAAAAATCCTTGCAGACACTGACAGAAGTAAGAAATTTATTCCCCAAAGCAAGCTCTTTCAGTAATGACGCCCACAAGAGAAAAATAATGATGGCAAGCAAGAGTCAAAGGAACAATTTCAGCAGAAAAAGTGGGGACACCAGATAATGTATCTGCAGGAACGTAGAATTATTTACTATCTGTACAGGGCTCCACACCCTGGGAGTATCTTTTTTAAATAACAAAGATACAGTAATTTCCTGACCTGGATGGTCCACTCAAGCCCTGTATTAGAAAGCCACCGTGTTCTGCTGGCTGGAATTCACGCCACAATTTCATCTGACTATCAATAACTTGCTAATTGTTCTCTCCTGATATAGATAGATGCACTGCAACTCTATTCCAGAGCTGTCATTAAGCTACAAGGTCACACAATTCAGCAGCTCTAGCCTCTCAGGTAAAATGAGAAACAAATAAAAGGTGTGTGATTTAAAAAAAAAAAAAACAAACCCCAAAACTTCACAGGTAGGATGTAACACCCCACGGGGCCATGCACATGCCATTTATTGGGCTTACCACAATAAATAATAATAATAATAATCAGCAAATCAATTATGAAAAGAAAACAGCCTGATTTGCATGAAAATTTCCTTTGCAATTTGAAGAACAAGATATTGCCAGGCTAACAGTCATTACTTGCGGTTACAGTAGCTTTCAGAGAGGCTATTAAGTTGAGATCCCTATTTTGCTAAGTTGTGTACAAGTTCATGGTGAGAGAAAATCAGTATGGATTGTCAGCTCTTCAGGACAAGAGGAATTAGGACAGTACTGCGGGAAGGAGCCACAGTAAAGTCAACTGTCATTTCATCTTTTTAATATACAAACATTTTGGAATTAAGAAGGTGTTAAAAATAAATTGCATTTTCTTTTCACTGTGGATGAGTGATGTAAATGACTGCATTTAAATTGCGCTAGCTTGACTCTGTCTGTTCTTGCTGCCATCCTACGTCCCAGAATTGCCCTGATGCTTTGAAGGGTTTGAAACAAATCCTACTGAAGTCAATAAAAAAGTTCTATAGCTCTGAACAACACCTGTGGGGCCGATTTTCAGAAGCCTGCAAGCAGTTTTCAGGTGCTTGGGAAATTGGAACGTGTGTCTAGTTTGGGGTGCCCAACCAAATTCATGCAGACCTGCAGAACAAAAAGAGTGGCTTGCCCAGCTGGAGATGGAAGATATCTAGCGACATCACAGCTGCAAGACCAAGCATCTATATTAAAAGCAGTGTTTTGCATGAGTCTGGAAACACAAGCACAGTTCCACCAGCATAAATAGCCAGAAGTAATCCAGTACAATTTAGGTGCTCTGCAAACAAATAGATCACTACTGAAATGGATCACTTTTAACCAGCTCTCAAAGACCAGGAAGGAATGAGGAAGAGGGTGGGGGTGGATGGAGAAGCCAAAGGAGCAGCAGAGAAGCAGCAGATAATGAATTCCTACAGAATGTACAATTTTCTCTAGTCTGGAAGCAGAATGGATTGGCTTTAAGGAAGCTGGATTCAGATAAAGTCTTACTATTTCTCAATAGGAGTCTTTTGCCTTTCCCTCCTGCTACAAAGGGTAAAAAAGAAATTTACTCCAAAGAGCACAAAACCGCCAGCACCTCTGTATGTGGTATGGTTGAGACAGTCAAGTGTCCTTAAAGACTTGAGTCCAATTCCTGCTCAGGTCACTGTCACTTACTATCCTGATCTCATCACCACTGTCTCAGGGTACTTCCCCATTACGAATGACATGAGATGGTATCTTCTGACAGGCATTGCTTCGCTCTCCTCCTCCCATAGCAGGGAGTGTACAGAGTGGAGCATCTGCTTCGATGGGCTTTGTGTTAGCATGCGGCATCAATACGTAAAAGAAGCTGACTTTGGACTGGAGCTGCTGGCAAGCCTTAGGGAACTGCTCCCAGGGAATGAAATCCCAAGTCTCTTCAACAGAAACTGGGTCCAAACCTCAAAAGCAGTTTTCTGAAGTATTTGTTGTAACTTCTTGCTACATAAGGTACCGGCCATTGTCTGTGTGTTATGGGTTCACACAGCAGATTGCTTTGGTCTGCTCAGCTATCTGAAAGATTAAATTCACACTGCCACCCCAACTGTGTAGGTCAATAATTTTACAGGCCTACCGTGAGTTCATTTGGGGAACGTATAAAATACGATCATAAAATTAAAGCAAAAGCTATTATGTAACAGATGGCAAACTGCAACACATGGCAAACATGCCTTAAAAAGCAAAGTAGTATTTCAGTCATCTGCAGCATCGTTAGGAGAGCCTCAGACACTGATCAGATCACAAAATACTTGCACAAGGTTGGCAAGCGTCTCCATTTTACATAGCAAGACTGAGGTACACAGCAGCGGTTTTGCTTCCAGCTGTGCCACAGGTCAGTGGTGGAGGGTTAAGTGAAAACCCAGAAGAACTTGTCCAACCACCTGTTCTGTGATTCTCTGCCATGGGCTGTTCACAAAGGTATCCAACTCTCCCTTCCCCTGCCCTCTGAAAGCATTACCAACCTAGGAGTCACCCAGTCCCTCGATACTAAGAGCAGAGAGACCACGTGGCTTATATTCAACAGCCACACTTGCATCATTTGCTGACTATGCTGCTTTTCTCCCGTTTTCTGCTTTTCTTACTCTGCTCCCTCAGTAACAGCCAGTCCCACTCACAGGGAGTCTCAGTTCCAGTTACAGCTCAGTAATACCTGTGATGGTTAATCACGCCTGTGCATCTGAGCTGCCAGCAGATCCAGGCAGGTCATTTTCCAAAAGGAAAAAATATGGAGGTAATTTTCACAGCTGGAACTCCCATCTCATCTCAAGCCAATACAGCAGTACAGTTCCTGCCTCACCCTACATGGATTCAGCTGGCAGAGGTGGTTTGGTTCTGTTATGTCAAACACGCTGCTTCCAAAAGCCTCTGGTTATTTTTAGTGGATGGCACTCCTGGATACAAAACTCTCTGCTTCTAGGACTTGTACAAGGAGAACAGCACATCCCCAGCATCTTGTCAATCAGTGTTTTTTCTTATATTCTTAATTCCTGCATCACACATGGAGGTATTCCAGCTACTGCATGATCTCATGGACCTTCATTCCATCTCTCATTGCACTTCCCAGTGTTTCTTAATCTTCACAAAGCATAAAACAAGTTTGTTAGAGCACAGCAGGTGAACACCTGCAGTAATTCAGTCATACAGTAGGACAGAGGGCTGGCAGCTAGTTAACCACACAGCTCCATGCCTCAGTTTCCCAGGTAGGATTTTAGTCTAAGCCAAAGACTCCACTGAAACTTGCAATACAGCAAAAAGTGGTGCATGTGCATCTAGAGGCAAAGTCAGCATCCCAGCCAGTGCCCAGCTTTCCCTGCAGGGGAGATGGTAAATGCTGTTATATGGAGCCAGGCGATGTTTGTGGAAGTCTCCGCATTCACGCCCGCCCGCAATCTCAGCCTGCCTGTACCTCTTCCCCTTTCACAGGTTCCACAGTGGGGGACACACTTAGCCCAGACTTACAAGACACAGCACTATCTCAAGAGCGCAGAGGAGCGTTCTGCTACCAATAGCTGAGCACATTTCCTAGCTGGAAGTTTGAACACCACTTAATATATTTATGCATTCCCAGCACGTCTTTCAGCCTATTTCATTGTTCAAAACAAACAGCCCTTCCCCTCCGTGGGATCAGCCTGACAGATCCATCACTGCTCCGTGAGCTGGAGAAGCCTGGCCAACCTGCATTCTTTCCGCACACTGCGCTATCTCCATCCTTCCCCCCTCCTCCCCCGTAACAGACCTGATGCTGATGGATAAATGTGCAGATTCATGGCTGAATACAGTGCCAAGTGCCTTCTGCAAAACACATACCTCCACCCACCCTGCACGACCTTACACCCCCTGGCACAGCTCAAGGTTGCTAAGGTAAACGCTCTTCTCCAGCAGCAAACAGTTCAGCAAAATTTCCACCCTACTGACATTCACAGTCACGAGGAGAAAGCACCTAAGAGGTCTGATTTCAGTATGCTGACTGCTCTCACACTGACTGCGGAAGGTAAAGCTTTGCCCTAGCTCCATGCTGCACACAGGGATCCAGAGCAAAGACACAACCTGGCATTTTGCTGCTGTTGTGGCTCAGGTCCCTACGGTGGAGTCACAACCAGAGGGGCCCCACCAAGTGGGTTTGGGGCCCTGCAAGAGTGTGCCCATTACCTGAGCCAAAGCACAAGACTTCCCATGTCCACGTACAGGTAAGCTGGGAGGTTTGGGAGGGGCACTGCCTTCCTGTGCTATTTAGAGGCTAATAACAAACTGACAACCAAGTGAAGTATTTTAGTATTTGTATGCTCATAGCTCCTGTTATTATCCGACGTAAGCACCCTCGCCCTCACCTGTAATTACTCTCACAGTTCTCCTGAAAGTTAAGTGGTAAGTGAGCATCATTCCCTCCATTTTACAGAGGCTCAGAGAGGCCAAGTAACGCGACTGACTCACGCAGACCACGACAGAGCCAGGAGTCAACTGTGAGCTTCCCAAAACCCAGCCAAGTCACCCCCAAATACTTCCTTTCATGACACTGTTCACTATACAACAGAAGAACCCAAGCTAGAACTTAAGGCTAAGTAATGGAAGACAACGAGGGGAGGTGGGAAGAGTATGCCACTTCACACCAGTTTCCATCCATCCACAGAGCCAGGTCCATTTCCAGCTCCGTGTACACGGGATGCACAAGCACATGAGGAGAGGTTCTCACACCACCCACCTGAACAGCACAGCAGCTGTAGCCAAAAGCACTGAAAGGAGGAAAGAAAGCATTGACAATCCCTCCTCCCTCCGTTCCCTCTCACTAAGTTTCTGAAGACTGAAAATAAGTGTTCAAAACTTTTTTCCTTGCATCTCTAGCAGAAATAAGTCATCAAGAAATGCTCACAATGGGAAGGGAACCACCAAGCCTCTGCTTGTTCCCGACCGAGAGAGAGACGGAAGGTGGGGAAGAAGCAGACCCACATGCTGAAGGGTATAACCAAAGGGCATTTTTTGCAATGTTTATTTTGGCTTTTATTAGAGGGAGGAGCCCAAAAATCCAGAAGCCATTCTCACAGAAAATGTCAACGCTTTCCCAAGTTTAAAGATTTTTTTTTTTTTGTCTTCCATAGACCGTATGAAAACGCAGCAGGGAAAAACCATACAGGACAGCTGAGGGAACAGAGGAGAATGAATTCTCCACAGAGACATCCAGTACTCTGAAAGCACGTCAAAGATATCAGTTAAATCACTACTGGCCTCATTTTACAAGCTAAGAGGCTGAGAAAGGGCAATGAATTAAGAATTTATAAAGACGGACAGATAAAAGTTCAGTCAATCTTCAAGAAAAAAAATTGAAGAACAGTTTTTTTAGAGATTTGATGAAGTCACTGTTAATAATTTATCTCCCTACAAATTAAGACATCGATAATCAAATGTGATGCCCTTCAGAAATGAAGGGCATGTCTACACTGGAAGGCTATATAGGATATCCCTCTCTCCCCCACACACTGAGTGGCTCCAGCTAGCTATTTTAAATCCCTATCTGAACAACACAACAGCAACAAAACCCTCTAATGCCATACAATATAAGTCTTCAGAGAGCATACAATAACTATCAAACGATATGAGTCTTGGAAAAGAGGTCTTGGGTTATCTATACCATCCCTTGCACAGGCCATGTAATCCCCCGTCTGCCTACATTCACGCCTTTCTACACAAACACGGTTGCCTGCCCAGTCCAAGTCTAAGTAACCACTTAAGTGGAAGGAGGCATCATGTGCATCTCATTAGGATTATGTGTATATTCACCTAAAAGTCTCCAAAACTGGTGACTGGAAGTGCTTTGGTCTTGCACTGAAGCTAGGTACCAGATTCTATGAGCATTTTTACATTCCAGGCTGCCTTCGTCCCATTTTGGCTTCAAATAGCCAACTCAAACACTATCTGCTCTGCCCGTCCCTTACGCAGGATGTGTCATGGACAAAACAAGCGAAGGAAAAAATAGCAGTAAAGTTGGGCCCTTCCTATGATGTACGTACTGCAGAAGACAGACAAAGGAAACCCTCAGGAAACTGCTGTGTACAAGCCAGAGAAAGCAGTTTTACCAACAGTTTTTCTGAGGGTTGTTTTGTTTTCAAGTTGCTCAGCCGTGAAAATGTACTTTTTCTGGAATAGTCCTCAAAATCCTTTGCCACTTCCCCTTGACTTTCACATCATAGCTGGGAGTTTCAGCATAAGTCGGAAGTTAAACAAAGCACCTCAGTTCAGGAGGGCAAACCAGTCCCTGGGAAAGGGATGACCAAAAAAAAAGGTAATGAAACTATGTATTCAGATCCTGGAGCTTCCTGCCCGAAATCTGTCAATGTGTTACTAAAAACTTGGCAGGGCTTCAAGACCACTCTAAAGCCAAGACAGCAATTTTATAACATATCAGAACGAAAACAGAAATATATCCACCAAGGGGAACAAACACCAAAATGTGCCCCACAATGACAACTGGAGAGCTGAAAGACCAAATTGAGAGGAGCTTGATAGAGTCAAAAAGCCAGTGTGTGAGCCCGGCAGCCCCACAGAGAGCCCTCACCAAAACTGTGCTACAGTTCCCTGCATGGAACGGGAAACTTGGACCTCTCAGCTTCTGCCACTAGCCTCATTGCATGAATTCGGGCAGTCTGAACTCAAAACAACCCACCATCCTCGTTAGATAACATGGGGACAGAGATTGCTATCCAACACACTGAAGCCAAGTTAAGAAACAGATTGTCCACGGCACAAAAAGGGTCTCTGTGATGTCTCAGGAGACCCAAGTTCACTTCTTGGCTCAGCTCCCAGCCAAGCGTGTCATCTGTAAAACAGGGTGAACAACTTTTGTAAACTAAACACATTAGCTCTTGGGTTTCTGCAAAATACTTTCTTCATTACATCAACAACTCACTGGTTTGAATTTCCTTTGTAGAGCGCTTGGAGACCTACCGATAAAAGAACAAAGCTCTCGAAGAGGAAGAAGTCTCTATCAGATGCTGCAGCACCCCAGGTGAGCTCTGTCATTTACAACATGAAGCAACTCTACTTCTTTATACTGTAAACACAACTGAGTTGTCTAGACTCCCAACATTAGAATAAACCTGAACAACTGCAGCAAGGTTCTGCTTTGTATAAAGTAACTATTTAGGACTTGAGAGGCCAAAACTGTGCCAGAGCTATTTCTCTTGTTTCCTCACCTGTGCAGTCCCAGGGCTTGTGGACAAGGCTTTCTGCCCAGGTGACCCAGCAGAACAAGCCAAGAGCACCAACAGCAAGTGGGGTTCTCACAAGAACAAGTCTACTCCGAAGTACCCACTAGGATAGCAAGACTTCCCTCGCTGACAGTAAGGAGATGGCAAACATGAATATCTCATGACTGTGATATATGTTTTATAAGCGTGCTTAAACATTTTGGGAACAAATAAGGTCAAGTTAGCTTATGTAAGCTCAAGAGCCATTGCCTCGCAGCAGCCAGAGCTGCTATTTCAGGAAGCTGTCTCTTCATTTAAAGTTCCTGGTCGTTGATTCTCCCTCATCTGCCTCTTAGTTTTGCAGGCATAATTCAACGATATCCAAGACTGCAGTTTTCTCGCATTGCTTCTTTCCCAGTTCCAGCACGTATCACTGCCTCAAGTGACCTCAGGCTTCCTGCTCCTCACCAAGTGATCTGCAGGTATGCAATGCAACCACTGAGGCAAGACAGGATGAGAAGGCAGACAGCAGGAGGCAGCATCCTATCCTCTCTCACAGCCTTACACCTGCAACAGCAGCCCTGCACTGCAAGAGCTACCAGCCCCATAGCTGCAAATCTGACCAAGGACACAGTGAGCAAAGCCTTCAGGTGACAGCTTCCTCCTGAACAATATTGCTGCTTGAATTACAAGTGCACATCAGTACAGTCAGTTAAAGACTTGGCCCTTTCAGGTTATTTCAGACTTCTCCCTCGGTCAAAGAAATGTATAAAATTCTGCATTATCATTTATTCCTCTTAAAACAGCTATTTGTGAGGGATGCTGGCAGGAATGGCCAGTGACAGCAAATGCAGACCTTCCAACTAGAGGCAGGGCAATAAAACTTCATCATTTTCCACAGCATCATAAACTGCTGCTCTCTGTTGAGGTTCTCATGGGTAAGCGCTCACATGCCAACATCTACCTACTTACATGCCTGCCTCCAAAATCATGGCTCAGCTGGAACAGCCCACCGGAACAAGTCTCAGTGGAAAAGAGTGACAAGACTGAGCTGCAGGAGAGACTCTCAGTTCTGCAAATGCCCTCCCTACCCTCTCGGTAACCAGACGCATGTGTGGACATCAGGGACAGAAAGGGCTATCATTTAGCCCAAGCTCTTGCCTAACGTAGTCCAAGTCACCCCATAATTTCAGCATCAGGCCCGTAACTTCCACCCAACCTGCAGCTCCTCTTTCAGTCCACCTGGAGATTCAGAGCTAATAAACTCTAATAATAATAAGCTATTTTAATGGGGAATTACTCTCCTTGACTTTCTTCAAATTCTAATTTTGCTCAGTTTCTAGCCTCTGACTTCTGCTACAAGGGATTTTTACCATCTCTGAAAGAGATCAGTCATGATATTTGTTCTACTACACCATAGAGCCACTGCATGTTTTTACAGCTATTACTCAGATAAGTGAGCATTTCTTTGCCACCAAAAAGACACAGAATACCTTTTGCAGCTTTAGAAAGTTTTGCAGCACAAGTGTCAGCCTTTGGCTATGAATCAAAACTCTTATATGGAATATAAAGTCCTCGATCCCTCCTAATTACAGCAACATTTAAAGACGTGAAGCTGCCCCAGCTCCAAGGAGCCATACCAGCACTGTGCCAGTGCAAGAAGGGAGCAGGAGAAAGGGAGACAAAACCCTATACATACGTGTCCACCAACAGAGCACTTTGTAAAAATGTTATGTCAGGGCTTTTTCAGGCCAAAAAGAGAACTACCACCTATATGCCACTGCCAGTTAAGAGTATGGGAGGCCTCTTGCCCGCAGGGTATACCTTGGACAGCCCAAACAAACTGACAATGTTTCCCAGGAATTCTTCTTTAAACACAGATGACCACAGAAATGAGAGGGACTAAGGAAGCTTCGGTAGCAAAGTTCATTAAAATACTGGATGGGTTGCAAGTTGCTAAACTTTCCCTGACAAGAACAACATAAAGGCATTGCAAATGTTTGTGGTTTCCCCGTGAATCACCGAGTCCTGCAGGTATTCAGCTGCTAGAGAGAAACATGGAGATGACCGGGTTGGAAGGAGTGGCACATTTTGTGTAGCTGCAAAATAAAACCATACCTAACTCCACCCATTGGATTCCTGATGTAACCATTAAATAAAAGCTATTTAATGAAACCCAGGATTACCTGCTTCCTCAAGAATTATAAACAGCACCTCTGATTCCTCGATTTATACTTGCTTAGATTTTGTCCCTCCTTGACAAAAGAAAATGGAGGTAATCATTCTGTTTCAATATGGTAAATTACAGAATGGCCTAAATTACCATGTAACCAGCATTTAAAGAAGTAAATAAAGAATGAAAGCTACACTTAGAAAGAGCTCAATACTACAGTTACGTAGGAACACCAAGACTGGAATCTCTCATGTCATCAAATTTAGTCACCACATCATAACATTAATTTGGCTGCTCGGTTCCCCCCACATCAATCCACAAGAATATAATTGAATGGCATTTGCTTTTTCAGTTTCCTGACCCACAGATCATCTCCTACAAAACAGCTGCATTCAAAAACTGTCTTCAGGTACAATCCGCGCTTGCTGCTGAATCAGGTGCCCTGCAATTTCTGTCACTGTTTTTTCTATATAAATTATTTTTCAATGTATTTTATGGTTTCCCTGCTAAACAATATTAGCAAGGGAGTGTGGTCCAGAAGGCCTGCAATGCACCAGGAGTCAGAAGTCTAGTGCACCTCAGCTCTATCTCTTTGGCCTTGAAGTTCATTCAAATATAGAACTTCCATAACATTATCTGAAATTAAGTAGATACTCGCAATACCTTTCAATTCAAAACTTATTTTTTAAAACCACTTTAAACTGATCTGTACGAGTATATTCCCTAAAACTTGAGCTCTGTCTCTCGGATCCATACAAAGGCACTGCTGAGCTGTACCAGGCACATTTCTTACACTCTGTGAAAATATATCTAAGCAGCGGTGTTACAAGAATGCTGTAATCCCGGTGGACACTGCTCAGAACCTGGTGCAAGCAGGCACAACCCCTCTAAAATCAGTTAAGCCGAGCACAGCTACAGCCTCCAGCTCTGAGAACGAGCACCACACTAGTGAAGGCAGCACCCATTAGGCGCTATCTATACGTTTAACATGTTGAAGCTTGTTACCTCTGTCACTTGGCTGATGCTTTCTCTGATCAATTCCTCCCACTCCTCCTCTGTCGTGCAGAGCTTCAGCTCAGGAAGCAGCAGAACCTTATGGAGAAGCACACAGGCCTGGCCCTGAAAGAGAAAGGGGAGAGGAGACGTGAAACTCCGCACTCTCTAGGGAAGATGTTAGCAATGCAAATACCCCGCTGAAGCAAACAGCTAAGCACAGCGTCCAGGGAATGCCATGTTACCGATGCTGCGTATCCTCACCAACATGTATGTCGCTCTGTTAGAAAACATTCTCTGGACCCTAGTAGAGTCACTCCTCAGGAGAGTGGTGGCTTTTGGCTGAATGCACGGACTTAAAAGAGAAGGTCAAAGGGGAGGGGAGAGATCATGCTTCTTCTAGATTTAAGTATTAATATTCAAAATATGCTTTAGTAGCTGCTCTGAGTGCATCACTTTCAGTCTCCGAAAGTCTTCAGGCAGGCCTTTGCGGGACTGTACCCTTTACCGTGCCCTGATGAATGCAGTAGGCACAAATAAACAAAAATAAAAGCTGGCAGGTTAGCAAATGCTTCGTTTCAAAGGAACCCTAGATGGAAACTGCAGTTTAGAGCAGCACTCAGCCTTGCCCTGGAGTCAAACTTGCTCATTAAGCCCCTACATTAACACAGCAATGAAAAGAGTAGCCACCAGAAAACCAACAGTAATCTGCAATCTTCCTGCAACTCCTTTTTTATTCCAAAATTCCTATTTTAAGGCTTTCTTGGGTACAGGAAAAACACAGCAATAGACAAAATCAAATTATAGAAATGCACAGAATACACTAATGGGGATTAGTGCAAATAGTTTAGAGGATTTAAAGGGAAAACTTTTGTAGCAGCATAGAGTTAGTGAGCAAATTCTACCCACATACAAAGAAAAAATGTTGCCTTTAGGTGCCATCACACAGACAGAAATTGAATGCAGGTATAAATACTAAAAATAATTGTGAATTACATCAAGGGTTAATCTCATCCAAAGAAAGCGAGGGCTGCCATTTTTTAACCACACATTGCAACTGAACCCACCCTACAGAAAATAAGCAGAGCAGAGTTTGTAAAACTCTTTATCAAAGGCACCATTGAAATCAAAATCTAAGAGGCCTCAAGAGAAAACGCAGCCTGGTGATACCCAACCTGGCCTCCAGATACCCCTTGGGTCCAAGGAAACATGTCCTAGAAAACCTGTATCAGGAGGCTAAAAACTGGCCATACAGTACCCACACTTCTACTGGAACATTTTAGGGAACTATTTACTGAAGAATTCAAAGTTAGGGAAGAGAAGAAATCCTTGGATCTCCTGAGAGCAGTAAGATAATCCATAGTTGTAGGTAGTTGAACAGGACAGCTCATGAGCTCAAGGAGGTCTGTGTTTCCTGGACAACATACTCCAGGCTTCTGGGAGGGACAGGACACTGAACACAGGTCCCCCCCAGCCGGATAATTCCAGCACTCATATTTGTGTTACAAGAGTAAAGTCACACATCCATGTAAGTTGTCCTCCAGTTTGCACCAGTAGGGCCAACAAAGAGAATTATCCAAATAGAGCGAGTTTTCACTCACAAACAGAAATTCTGTTCTTTACTCAAGGGACAAAATGTGGCAGGGAACCAACAAGACTACATCAAAAGATTTATGTTGATTTAATGAGAGAGAGCACCCTAATGCCATATTCGAGGCAGGCAAGCTTACATATTCCTTGTAATTATGGGGAGGCTGTGTCTTACAGAACAAATTATGGCATGTCTGCATGCATGTAGCAAATGTAGTGGAAAGTCACTTCAGTGCAATTACAAAGAGAACGTGACCCTGGCGTAGATGAAAGGCCATAATTCATTCTGAAAGGCTCAGGCAGGGTCACAGACCTCAAGGCACTGCCTCTTCTTTGACAATTACGAAAGCATTCATACTGCAAGTGGGTGCAAAGCACAGAGCAGGGTCCTGTTATGCCACCCTGATAATACCTCAGGACTACAGATTTACTCAAGAGGCGACCAGAGGCAACAGTGATAAGGACCTACTCAGGAATGGTACCAGTCAGCAGTGGGTGGGAGCACTGCAAATCAACGAGGAAGAGAACTGGAAAGAAATCAAAGCCATCCAAAGGAACAAGGAGCTCTGGAGACGTGAGACGCAAATGCTGGTCTGACAACAGACCCTGAATGGGACCTAGTCCTCAGTAAGCACTAAGCTTGAAAATGATTTTAAAGAAAGTAAAAAATCCACCGAACTTTCCCTTCTGTGTGTCATAAATGAGAAAGTCAAAACACCCAGTCATCTGAGAATCCTGGCTGGTGCTATCACTCTTTAGTAATTTTGTCACACTCATAGCTTTTACGCCTCCAGCCCATATAATAGATTTAAGCAAAGAGAAAATACGTTTTGAGTTTCACGTAATTAAAACATTGCTATTGCTGTACTCAACACAATCCTGTGTTTCCTGATTGTTTTTTAACCCAATGATAATTTACTACTAAGCATGAACAACTTTTCTCATTTGAAAGAATAAAAATAAAGATTTACTTGCTGGTTGAAATAAAATTTGGCTTAAGAACATCTCAGTCAGAGAGCAAATGTGACACTAATAATTACAAGGTCCTCAGTGCCCAGTACCATGCAATGCTGTAGTTTAAGGTTATCTTATTCATCACAGAGCCAGTGACTCTTCTATTCCTAGAGCTAGTTATTAACACATAGCTCTTGTATAGCCTATTTTTCCAGAGCAAACGGCACAGTTAAGTAGCGAAAGTTAAACCACAGGGAGAGGAACTGACGTCAGCAGAGTCAGCCAGAAAAATCAGGGGCAGAACCAAAACTAAAACCCAGTTCTTCAATCCCAGTCCAAGGGCAAACCCAGTAAGAAACAGCACTTCCCACTCCTCCCACTGATGCCACCCTATCTCAGCAAGTTCAAACCAAAACAGGAGGGGCACCAAGCTTCTTCTTTAAACAGAGGTGCAACCATCACACCTTGCTCACAGCATCCATCAGCATGTGCAAAAGGATCCTGGATGTCATCTGAAGATTGCTTAACAGGTAAATGTACTTGGAGAAAACAATATAGCAACCAGGACCACAAAGCTGCCACATCAGCTAGGAAAGTAACAGTCCTCAGCAATGGCTTTTCAGCTACAAGTTCATCTGTCAGGGCTGAGAAACGTCAAACCACCGGCTGGAAGGGCATGAAACAGCTCCCCATAGAATAGTCCCTGGCAGGATTTGCAATAAAGGATTTTAAACACTCAAAGAGGAATTGCTTTCATGACCTCCAGGAGCTCCACCAGGTAACACATGCTTTATCACCTAATATAAGATGGGCTAAGAGTATGAGCACTTTGCAAAAGTAAGGAAAAACCCAAAGTGAGCCAGATCTCTAGGAACCATTTCCTTGAGGTCGCAAAGGAACAGCGCTCTCTCTGCAGTTCATTTTCCTTGTTTTATCTTCTCACCTAAATGGACACAATGCGGCTGAAAGTAGACATGTTAAGAGGTGTGAACATCTATGCATTTGTAAGTGAATGTTCATCCCCGCCTCGCACCCACTTTAGAGGGCTAGTCAGAGTTTCCAGATACCGCAAGCCATCTTACTTGTCCACCCTGACACATCACACTAGCCTGATTTTTGGGAGCCCAGACACTCTAATGCTTTTTATGAAAACAGCCTCAAAAAAAATGAGGCTGCTCAGAGGATTTTTCAAGCCATCTCCTGGAATAAGGCTCTTCCCATTGCTAGCCACTTCTCAAAACACACACCACTACCATTTGGTGGTGCTCCTGTGACAGTACTAGTAATCCAAAAAGATCCTTTAGAAATAAAAAATAGTCACAAAATCTACCTGTTTTCTGTTCTGTGGAACAGAGGTTCTAGTGTGTCTGTACATGCATGCAAGAAAATACATGTGTACAAGAAAATGACATTAATGCAAGCAAGATGTTCTCATTCACACACGTTTAAAAAAAAAAAAGCAGCATTTTACAAGCTTGCGCTCAAGGACACAAGCTCTCTCCTTGCTGAGCAGTAGAAAAAAGAAACAGTATTAAAAAGGCAACTTCCCCAACGCCCACATCGCATGTCTGATTCCTGCCTGCTTTCTTACAGCTTCCTCAGAAGCAGCTGGGACCTGTTCACCAGAGGAGGCACTGACCTTACACAAACAACCGATTCTTACCTCCTCACCAAGACTTTTGAAGTGCAAGGCCACACGTGGAACACCTTAGGCAGAGCCGAGCCACCTCAGCTAGCTCAGATCTTTCGCACCAGAACACTAGCAACCCCCATAATTTCTCACAGTCCACCATTTACCTTTAACATGTCCGCGATGTGTTTTTCATACATGATACAGCGACCAGTTGCATGTTTTACCATCACCTCACAGACCAGCAGCAATTCGAAGTTTGGAAAGTACTCCCACAAAATTCCGCACAGACCTGGAGCTCAAGAGCTACCCAGTTCTGTCCCTCTCCCTCCTTCCCTCCCCAGCATCACTGATTTTTTTGAATGTTTGAGTGTTTGGCAATTTTGGAGGCTGCCAAAACAATACTGTTCCCAAGAATATCACAGAGGATTCTCTGCATTTTCTCAGTGCCAAATCAAGCCTGCTGTGTCCATGACAGCTCTACAAGAGCGCCAAGTATTATCAACGCTTCACAAATGGACAAAAATAGCAGAAGACCCAAGAGTCCCAGCTACCAAACTCTAGTCCTGTTCAGAAGAAAAAGTTGTCATCCCCCCATATGCACAGTATCTGAAATGAGAATGTGGGAGAATAGTTACAAGCAGTTGACAGCCACATTAGAGCTTTTTATTAAGGGCAGAGGAGAATGCTGCAGCCCATCCTGCGCCCTAGGAGCCACCCAGTTGCCTAATCAAAACATTTTCTCCTTACTGTCAAGTTTTTAAAAAGAAAGACCATAAAATAGTAAAAAAAAATAAATAAAAGTGAAGTCTCTTCTAGCAGGGATAGCAGATACATATATACACTCCCACATATATCTATCAACCCTATGACTAAATGAGGCAGAAACGCTCATTATCCGTCCATGTGGGAGAAGAGAACAAACAATAACTAACTGCAGTGCTGACCCTGTGATTTTCTGCCAGCTTTGTTTATTTCTTTCTTATCTACAATGATTACACAAAACGCCATTCAGTATAAACGGTCAAGATTTCTTTCTGAAATAGTAAAGGTGCTCACTGCAGTAACTGGTAATTCCCAGATGCACTCACCTACCTTATTTAGATGCTAAAGAGGAGTGCAGGCTGGCAGGGTTGCTGGGTTTTTCAACCTACCTTTACCCTGCGTGGGAAAGGACAAGACATGCGGCCTGAGTATTTAAAATGGCAAGCAACGGATTAACCCCTACTAATTCAGCCACTGTTTTCTTATTGAAAGCAAATATCTAGCACAGGCATAGCAGCCACGTAGGTCAGCACAGCAGCTCTCCCGAGTCACCATCCAGGTGACTCACCATCCAGGTGAGCTGGACGGAGGGGAACAGATCAAGACGCCTTTCAATCCCTGCAGTTGTGAAAGAGAAAAGCCAAAAACCAACAAGCTTTTGCAATGATGTAGAGATTCTGTTTGCAAGGTTGAAGAGATGAAGGCATGACCTAAATTCAGGGTTGTTTTTCAAAGAAAAGCACACTGTTAATAGGAAGACACTTGTTTCTGATGGGAAAAGAAATGCTTTTCTCAGCCCCTAGTGTTTTAGGAGGCTGGCTGGAGATGGCTTTGCAGGCAACCGAAAAAAAGATACCACACAGACACGCTCCCATGAGAAAAGACACTGAAATCAGCAGTCGCCCACTGCCACCATCCGAGGAGCAAGAAACT
Organism: Pluvialis apricaria; assembly: GCA_017639485.1. Taxonomy (NCBI): domain Eukaryota; kingdom Metazoa; phylum Chordata; class Aves; order Charadriiformes; family Charadriidae; genus Pluvialis; species Pluvialis apricaria. The sequence continues at coordinate 9,663,388 of CM030024.1, forward strand.
GAAGATGTGCCCACACTGCAACATGCCAAACACCAAGTCTGAGTTTTCACACAGCCATTTTGTCGCTGATCTCAAAGCAGCTTGCAGGCTACAGCTGATTGACCCTTCCAAATTCCTTTGCGGCACTTCCAGCTTACAGGAGACAGACAGTAGGTTTAACAGCCTTGCCTGAAGCACATGGCAGGACAGAAACATCTCACTAGCTCTGACCCATGACAGTATCTGAGCTGCATCAGACCTCCCTGCACATTATAACAGAAGCAGTGGGGAGTTTAAATGCTTACAAGCATTGACAAGATGGATTTTCCCCACCTTATGCCTATCAGTTTTGCATCGTGGACATAGTTCTAGCAACATGGAGCATGTCACCAGCGTGGTAAGAACTTCTTTTTCGCTTTATATATGTAATAGATAAAGAAAACGTTACCTGGAAAATTACAAGTTTGTGCAACTCAAATATATCTTTAGAACTGAAGAAGCATCAGGAGCTTTAGCACTATCATCATTTCACTGCTCTTGGAAGTCCAGGAGACAAAAATATACAGGTGGTATCACACCACAGAGGCTACTGGTATTTCAGAGCACTGACGTCTCCCTTCTGGCATAGACACTACAGCAGCAAAGCTACAGCATAACCTGACCTGCCAGCACATCTGATTCAGAGCCAGCACACGTTATAGAACAGCAGCACTCAGTATGTAATCCTGAGCATTAAGACTATTCTACAACCATAGGGATATGGCAAAAAATAATTGCACTTCTAGCAGTTCTCGCCTACCAAGCCCTTTGAGACTGCAATCACATGAATCACATACTGCATTCGTGACAAACACTACCAGGAAAGCTGGGATAAAAGAACATATGCCAAGAATATGGGAAATCCTAAATAAGCTTTCTTTGAATTTTAAGATGTAGTCAAACTATGAAATAAATTCCTCAGATATCTGCAACTTGTTACGTTTTTAAAAAAAAACAACCTAACACCACACACCCCCCCCAAAAAAAACCCCAAATCCACAGCAAGAGCTAGCTAACAGGACTATTCATTATAGGAAAATAACCTCTCATTTATTACTACAAGGCAGAACAACCAGAGCACCACAGCAAAATCTCTTCCAACTGTTGTCAAAGCTTTTGTAAAAAGAAAACAAATAGCATTCAAAGCCATGAAGCAAGTGCCAATCTATCCCCATTTCTGCTCCACAGCTAAACTACTCTGTTTTTACATTTACATTGGGTGTGGGTTGGAAAGACAGACTCCAACAGAGCAGTCTTGAGTTTCAGGCCTTGCTTTTCATTTCTATTAACGCGTTTGTTCTGTGCATTTGAGCATTTCTGAGCCTATACGCTACAAGTTTGTTTGATACTGTTTGGCAGGCGGAGTCCAAGTTAGGACAGCCTAGAAGCTTATTCAAAAGGTTAAATTATGAAAGGGAAAGAAGAATAAGGCCCACAACAACGGCGTTCCCTGTTCCATACAGCAAATTCACAGCAGGTAGGACAGAAGCAGCAGCAGTTCAATGTATGCTATATACATGCAAGTTTCCTGATGTTCCTTGACACATTATAATCAGAATTATAAAAGACTGAGCACTCCAATGCTGTGGGTAAGACAGTCTTCTTGGCTAGGAACTGTCATGACAATACTTAACAGAGGACTTAAACTTGTGACTAACTTAATAGTCTGGAGTTTCACACAGCCTGTTGACCTCAACAGGACCAAGCTGCAAATTCTCTGGGGGACGCGAGAAGAGAGAAAAAAACAACAACCCAAAAAAAACCCCTCTTTCCTAAGTTACGGACAAACAAAAAATTATCCTTCAAAATCCTTAAGTATCCTCACTGAACAAGCACCAAATGCCAATTATTTACTTAAAATATACAAAACTTATTTGAAGGCTTTAGATGTAAAAAGCAAAACCCAGAAGTGTTTAAGAAGCACTTGCCAAATCAATTTTCCTCAATCCACAAGCTGTAACTGCAGTATTTCACACACGGCACGCACACACACACGCACGTTCCATACGTGTTTCAAATTCAAGGGGAAGGGAGGATAAGGCAAAGCCCTGGCTGTGGCTTAAGAAAACTATTTTTGAGACCAAAAATTAATTTTTAACTTCCTCACTACTGCTGAAACAAGGCACACGCAAGCAGTGAAGCCCAAATTCTTATTTAGCCACTATCTGAAAGGTTTCAGAGTGGCAAGTGCTAGTGCTTTCTGGGACACATGTTACGATAACGTGTCCGGCATGTTCAGTTATGCCCATGCCAGGACACCTGAGCATCTATCTCCATAACTATTTCTTGGTTTAAAAATGTGCTGCCAAAACTCCAAGGCAGCATCCCGTAGTCACAGGACGAGGGGTAACGGCTTCAAACCGGAAGGTAGGTTTAGATTAGATATTAGGAAGAAATTTTTCACTTCGAGGGTGGTGAGCCCCTGGCCCAGGTTGCCCTGAGAAGCTGTGGCTGCCCCATCCCTGGAGGTGTCCAAGGCCGGGTTGGACGGGGCTTGGAGCACCCTGGGCTGGTGGGAGGTGTCCCTGCACAGGATGATCTTCAAGGTCCCTTCCAACCTAAACGATTCTACAATTCTAAATTAGACATCTACTTTTACCCCAAATTCACCCTGTTGTCCCCTCTGATTAATGGTGCCAGAGAGTGCCTTTCCTCCACTCTGCTCCTGGCTGCCTCCTCTCTCCTGGCTGACACTGCCAGGCTCCAGCGGAGCTCGCAGCCCTGCTGTGCACCGCGCTGCAGCCGCCAGGATGAGAAAGCCTCCTGCGCAGTGCAGGGCCCGTCGCACACAGGGACACGGGCAAAACAGGCTTGCGCGACAGCACTGCCACAGTGCGGTGCCTAGGCTGTGCGGCTGGCTCTCAGCAGGAACGCCGTGTTACCCGTCTCTACACAGATTCCTGGTGCCTGCAAGCAGAGTCAGAGAGAGCTCCTGCTGGCCCAGGAAAGACCACGAAGCTCTCTTCTGTATGATCGTGTGTCTCAGGAGCGGAACTCAGTATTTCCTGCTACAATCCAATGTTTTCAGACTAATCAATTAGCTCTTTCAAGACATTTCCTCAGCCAGCCTTGACAAGGTCCAATATTGCTGTCGGAGGCGGGCAGAACATCAGCAGGATACAATTTGGCCAGCGCAGAAGTTGTCCTACCAGACGCCAGTTTCCAAGTCTGCAAATGTGCCCTCCTGCCTCCAGCAACAGACAGACAAGGCACGATAAAGCAGCAAACACCGACCAGAGCCCCCCCACCCATCAACCACTAACCCTGCTCCCACACCTTCCCTTTGCACCAAACACCACGCTCTGGGCCAGAAAGGAGTTTCCTCCTAAGCCCTCCCTCAGCCTGGCCTTGCCAAAAAAAAATACACCAACTAGGAGATTTACGAGCCCAGGAACAAAATTCTCCTTGCCAAAAAGTGATCAAAACAAATGGTATTTTACAGCTTAAATTAAAGTTCCTGCAACAAATGGATAAGAAAAAAATTGCAAGGCTAGCTAATTACAACATGTAAAGCATTTAAGCAACACCTAAATCACATTTTACAACCTTGGATGAGAAAGGCGATCTTACTCAGAGTACTCCCCCCAAACATCCTAGCTCACCAAGCTCTTGCAATTTTCAGTGGTTTAGAACCTGCACCGCAACCCAGTTTCATGCAAAGTAGATTGTACCTGTTCCTCCTTCCTAATAAAAAAGCAGATTTCCACAGATACGGCAGGATGCTTTCCATCCGGGAACCTTTAAACAACCCACAACAGCTTGCATATTAGCACATTGAAAATAACTGTCACACATGAGACACATTTTGCTCATTTGATCATCATCATCATGTAGATGATCTGTTTAGGCCTTCTAGTGCAAAAAATTATCAATGAACTCTGCTGGGTTTGTGGGGGTTTTATGTTAATTTTTATTTTTAAGCCTCTGAAACAGCCAACATCCCTCTCTGTAGCTAGTGTCTAAACAAGCTAAACGGTAGTTTGCCAACACAAGGGTTTGTACGTCCTCTTAAGCTGTTGGAACGTATGACCCCAGTAATTCCTAGTGTGGGCCAACTTCCCAGTCACGATCTCAGCAATGGAAAAAACGGAAAAGCAATCACCTGCTCATCATCTGTTAGGTAGCAGGTGAATCGGGTCTCACCTCCACGAGAGAGGCTCAACACATCTCATTCAGGGATGGTGGAAATCTCTTGCTAAAACGCCTGCAAGCAGGGGAAAACCAAATGCCCAGGATGCGGTGCTGCACTCAGATCTTGGTCCCCACTTTGGAAGCTCTGCTTTTGGATTTGAGGTTTTACTACCTTGCTCACTGAAAAAGAACAAAGCTCCCTGGAAGACAACAATTGAGACAAAACCTACTGAGAAGAAATCTCCATCTTTCTACCCCTCCTGCTGACTCCCCTCTCCTCTTTATTTTTATTATCCTTCATAAACCTCTTCACCCATGGCTCAGATGTCCTGCTTTAAGCAGCAGCAATGAGGAGTTAAGAAATCTATACAATTCTGCTACTATTCCCAAGGCTCTGAACAGCAGCTGTCGCATCGATCAGATGGGCTGTTAACTTCATTCTGCTGCTACTGAGTACTTGTCTACACTACAGAAAGTTTTATCACATTAGCTACGGTGGCACATCCTCCTCCTCCACAAGATGAAAACAGCTATTGCGAGACACGAGCACTTAAACCACCACCGCTCAATCTGGCTGAAAACATGGAATGAGCTACACCCCATAGAAACCTCCTTTATATAATGCAGCTGCACCTAAATGAGTTATGTCAGCCTTTGCCCTACAGGTAAAAATAGTCATTGCCTTCACTGACACAGTCACACCAGTATGGTTTTTTAAATGTTGTTCAGCCTGGAGAAGAGAAGGCTCCAGGGAGACCTTACTGTGGCCTTCCAGTACCTAAAAAGGGCCTACAGGAGAGCTGGGGAGGGACTTTTTACAAGGGTGTGTAGGGATAGGATGAGTGGGAATGGCTTCAAACTGGAAGAGGGGACATTTAGATGAGATATTAGGAAGAAATTTTTAACTCTGAGGGTGGTGAGGCACTGGCCCCAGGTTGCCCCGAGAAGCTGTGGCTGCCCCATCCCTGGAGGTGTTCAAGGCCAGGTTGGACGGGGCTTGGAGCAACCTGGGCTGGTGGGAGGGGTCCCTGCCCAGGGCAGGGGGTGGAACGAGATGATCTTCAAGATCCCTTCCAACTCAAACCATTCTATGATTCTATCTACTTGAGCCAGCAGAAAACCCAGGACTAGCAGTCAAGACATTGGAGCAGCCTGCCTGAAGACCAGGGCATATATACAGTATTCACTTACATACAGGTTTCCTTGTGCCCTAAAACATCATTACTTAATTTGTTTAATCAGGGACTCTGCAAATCACGTTCTCTCCACTGCTGCTGAGGAGTGGATTTGTTTCCATGCTTGGTTCCTCTGCAAACAGCACTCTGGAGGATGTTCTTGTCCAAGCAAAAGCCCCGTCTCACACTTGCCTAACCAGAGGAACCCATTTGTGAGAGCCTGCTCACTGCAACAGGATGTTTGTGCCCAACACAAGTGGGCACACGTACAGCTCCTTCCTTCAGCACTGTTCTGTTGGCAGATGGGAAAGGCGGGGGGGGGAGGGAACATTAAAAAGTACTTTAAAAAAAAAGTAAAATAAAATCAAAGCTCCCTCCTATGCTCACCACAATCTAACAAGAACTAATGACAGAAATAAGATGTTGCTAGATTTTAAAGGCGGTAGAGATGAGCCAGTACACACAGGGAGAAGATTTGACACCACAATTTTTCAGAGGATATCTGCACGTTAAATGCTGGGCTTCCCTGGCAGGCTTTCTGCTTGAGATGAAGGGTCTGCAGGACATTTGGGCAGTCAAAACAAAGAACATCTAAAATAACACACTGGACTCCTGAGCCAGGCCTGGCTGATGGTATTAGATACTGGCTTTGAATATTTCATTTGCATACAACAAAGATAGAGCTCATGAGCATTCAGGGCTGGTGAAGATGTTATTTGCCTTATGCTCTTCTTTCACCAGAGGCCAAGAGGCAGACCCTCCAGACACAGCAATCCATACAGAACAATCCATATATTGGTCTGCTGCTTCGGTGAACACAGAGATTCATTTCTCCCAGGGGTAACCAATTACCATATCAGAAAGGCCAATCAGTCTTAATGTTTCCCTCCAAAAAATAAAAAAAGTCAATATCTTATTATCCTAAATTCTTGAAAAATAAAAAGATGCCATAATTAAGTAAGCCATGAGAACACACGATAAATCAGTAGCAGAACACAGATTAGTGCCCGTGAGCACTGATGTTTTCTTGCTTCTTCCGTAATGCCCAATTAGAGGACTGAAACACTGGTGGGGAATATTGTTATCATAGGGCACACTGCGACCAGAGGAGAAAAGAACAGCAACGGATTCTGTGCAATGCATCCAACCCTCTCCCTTCCCACATTAAAATAAATAAATAAATAATAATAATCAGGAAATATACCCATTTCCCTCTCCACTCCCAAATATATTTTTCTCCCAAGTTAAGAACAAAGTCACAATTTAAAAAAAAAAAATAATCTATGACAATTTGGTTTCTTAATATGGCCCTGTTTATTTTGGAGTATTTCCACTTTGCTTTTACAAGCTCCTCACTCCAAACACCACAGCAAGAAACGCTTTTTTGTTAAGAAATCAAAGCAAAGATTCTCACAGAACGTCCCAGTAGCTTAGGCTGAAAGAAACATTACCAAATATGAGTAGACCTCTTGCGAAATCATCTGGGGCACTATCCTTTCTCTCAACCCTGGCTTTCTCTTAAAAAAAAAAAAAAAAAAGAACAACCAACCTATCCCCAAAGCTTTCATTTCGTCAATTTTTATTTTACAAACATACACATTGTATTATCAAACATCAAGAAGCTTCACTGACACCTCAAGTTACTTGCACACCTTGGTAACACCAAAACCAAAACTGTCCCCTCCAGTTTCCTCACCTGGCTGCTCCTCCCAACGCTTTCTAAGCCAGATGGCTCCTCAATTTCTAAGCCAATTTTCCTCAGTTCAGGAGAGACATGCAATAGGATTTTCTTAGACTATTCAGAAGGCAGCTACCGCATAATGCAGCCTATTTAAAGAGATTTCACTAAAGTCAAATTTAATAATTTAGGAGATTTAAGAGCAGTACGCATTCAAAAAAAAAAACCAACAACAAAACCATGTTGCCAAGGCACTGTGTGCCTTTTAGCTGCTGTCCCCAATTCACTAGATGGGGCTTGATGTTGCAAGGACAAAGGTTTTCATCTTTTGAGAACATTTATCAGCAGATAATGAGAAATTAGAATTCCAATTCACTCAAATGTCAACTATTGAAGCTTAGCTTTCAAGCAGCATTAAAAAAAAAGTACTCACACATCAGTAAAATTGTTAGCTTGGAACATTGAAATAAACAGCATTGCTAAGCCAAGAAAAAAAAAAAGTTTGATATTGTACTGGGTTTAACTTTGTAAATTCACTGATTTGGACGCTCACCAGCAGATATTTCGTTCTGCAAAATCCACTGAGAGAGGCACCGTGACACGAGAGACTGCACACTGCCCTCGGGGAGAGGGAGGTGGCTTGAGACCCTGTTCTGCTAGGAGGTTGCTGAGAAATCCTGCAGAGGAATCCTAACCCCCTTCTCGTGCTTTAACTTTTGCAGAGTGGCATTTCAATACATGCCAAGGGAAAGCAGAAACAGAAGCAGCCAAATCCCATTCCTCCCCCACCCGCGAACAACAACTGAAAGGGACCTACCGCTTTCTACGTGAACTCTTAAGAGCATCCTTGTCAGTGAATGCAGCCCACGTTGGCATTTCATTTTACGCTGCAGAAGCCCTAATCTCTCTTCACTTGCCAACAAAACACCCTTCCAACACACTTGCTAGTACTTCCAAACCAAGATCCAATAGCCCACTGTAAACACAGCAGAAATTACCCAAAACTTCAACAAAGCAGGATTCTACCCTGACATTTTTATAATGCTTTGTAGCATGAATATAACTCGAACCCATATAACAGATAGTCACCAATTTCATCACCACCACAGACATTTCTTCCCCTCCTGTTTTTGTTATGCTGTTACTAAACACATGGCAATGACCTTGCCTCCAAGCAAACTTTTCCCATGTGCTCTACACAAATATCTACTCATCAAATTGTCGAAGGGGCTATGTTTGTCAGGCTGAGCAGAACACACTTGGGTGGTTCACTCTCTTTTTAAAAACTATCAACTCCCCATGTGTCAGATGGCAAGTTTAATTTAGGAGGCTAGGAAATTACTCAGTCTTCAAAAATCACTGCAGTATGGTATATATCTAACTCAGCAAGTCCATCCGATATGCAGAGCTGTTAATGCTACTGTTCAGTCCCAGCCGCGGATAGCTCTTGCCAGCAGCTGTGTCTACAGTAACAACTGAAGTGTATGTGACCTTTTAATTTTCTTATTTCTTCCCAGTAATAGACCAGAATGTTTCCTGCATTACTGAGGATTTGCTACACAATCACCAACACAATCAGCTGAACAGTAGCGAGCAGAATAAACACAGTCTATATCTCCAGGATCAGAACAAAGAGGCAAGAAGGAACTTTTTCATGTTGTATTCATGCTGCACTGAGTATGGTGGAATAAAGACCGGGACTGCTAACAGGGCAGTTTCTCTGTGCCAGGCAATTAATGCCTGGTATCGTTATGGATTTGTATGTGGGCAATGCAGGCATCTATCTGCTAGACACTTTTTGCAAAAGACATAGGGGCCATTAAAAGGCCCCACGAACTGCAACCAAAAAACCCAGTATGATGGAAAAAATAAACAAACATAAACAGCTAACAACACGCACGATGCTCCAAAGAGACCCTGCGGATTCAGTGACAGGGGTCCCTTGTTCAACTGAAATACACCACGAGCACACAAAGTTCTCAATGCAAATGTAAGTAAAAACTCATGCCATGGGATTTCAAGCACTCAGCTTAAATGCAGTCAGGAGGACCTGAAAAATTTAAACATCCTTTTAAATTTTCAACCACCTCACACAAAGTGGCAGGAAAGGGAGACAGAAACATAGCTTATAAAGCAGCTCATCAGAGAGCACTACATTTTATTATGGCATCAGACGCCTTTCCAAAGAACATCAGAGACTATTTATAGATGCTGTCAATGTCCTCCAACTCGCCAAAGGAAGACAGTTTCTTTGAGCTCTCCCAATGCAAGAAACACTCTCAAAAATGAAAGGCTGGGATGCAATAATCCACATCCACAACCATCCTAAAGGTCTAGGAATGAAAAATCTCTACACAAAAATGTAGAGCGCTCTGGCCCTGACCCAGCAAAGCACTTAAGCATTCAACTGCTTCCCCTTTAACTTCAGAGGGACAGTTTACATACCTAGAGCCACTATATGTCACGGGGCTTTGCTGGTGCATGATCAGATAGCTCAAAAATGTGCAAGAGCCCACCCATCGTTCAGTTTTACCTTGCAAAACACAGGATCTCCTTGACCGTCTCCTTACACAAAACAAAAACAGGAACGGGAGCAGGACACTGACTGGAACCAAAGCATGTCAGTTTGACATACATATTCCAGCTGCAAATGGTTTCTCTTCATTGAAGAGAGGGCACGTACTGAACAGAGGAAGACAAAAAGGAAGAAGTCTGCAAGCAACAGCCACTGTAACACTACATCACACAAGAAGCTATCACTGCCTGTGGGTAACTCACCCTCTGAAGTTCTGCTCACCTTGACCGGACCCCGGGATGAGCCCTTCCCCTAGTGACACCTCTACAGAGGACAGAGGCACAGCACGTCCTACCTCTGCCGAGGGGATAGAGGATGCTTTGAAGGAATGGTACCTTTCAGTCATGGGCTATTGCTTAGCTAGCATCAGCAGCCGGGCTCTCGTTTCTGATACAATGGAGGTAGAGCTGAACTGGTGATGATACTTATCTGGGGAGGTTTATTTTGCATAAGCTGTTACTAATAATGAAGCAAAATATTCCATAACAAGTCCTTCCTATACCACCTGCTGGAAGCTCTCTGTGAGAATGCAGGCAAGGCACGGTGCATTAATCCATTCATCTATCACAGCACGAGGAGGAATTCTCCCACACATACACGCAGAGGGGTGCTGGCTTCTGATGCTTTGCAGTGCTTTTACTGTTCTTGCTGTATTAAAGTTTAATTACTTTTTAACTTAGATATTTACATAGGACATAAACTGTTCAGAAGGATAACTGTCAACCAGCCAAGACCTCTTTGGCATGACTTTGTGATCATATTTTACTCTTCTGGTGATGGCAGCTCTGGCATAGTTCTGTAAAATTATGTCTATATATGTTTGATCCCTTTGGGGAGGCTGCCAAAGCACCAAGATTAATTAGCAGCTTACCTAAAATACACTCTCTATTAGATAGATCTTAAAGGGTTCCTTGTCACAGACTGCTTTATAAAAACACATTTTGAAATATTAATGAATCTGTATGACATAAGATGACATTTTGAACTCTGTCTCAGTGCCCATTCTCATCTCCACACTAAGTAAAATGACTTTTATTAGTTTCACGACAGCTCTGCTCAGCTTTGCAGAGTTCTAGCCAAATCATAGAAAAGAAACTTACTTGATGGACAAATATAGCATCATTATGCTCCCAGCTACTGCAACATCCTCAATCAGCTTTAAATGCAAATAAGACAGGAAGGTATTCAAACTGATGTGTGACCACAGTGCAAAAATAGTTGCAAAGGTTGTGTTGAAATGTACGCTCCTAGTACCTTTCCCAAAGGAAAAGAACAAGGGACAGGTATCAAATAATTTGCCTAAACCCTAGGGAAAAGTTACAGACCAGAAGTGGTCTAAGTGCCTGCCAGTACACGTGAGATGGGGAAACACCTTACTGCTGGTAGCAGTGGATGTTTCATTTACTAGTCCTCCTTTCCAAACTGGTTCCAATACCGCTGGTCAACAAGCTGGATCTCTCGGGTAAAAGCATGGCTGTTCCAGTCCAGGCTTCCCGAGAGGCTGTGCTTCAGCCTGATTCCAGTTCAGAGCTGGCACCTGGAATATGCACTTGCCTGCAGAAGCCTGCGTCAGCCGTAAGCCTGGGTACCACAACGCAACCAGCCACACATCTTCCTTCTTCGCTTGATCCTCAGACTAACAGAGGAAGTTTTTAGGGCAGAAGCATCAGTTCATGGACTCATCCAGTCCTCTGGCAGCCCCAGCATGTATGAGAATGGGAGGGGGGGGCACTGCAGTAAGAACCTCATCACAATTAACAATGCACCACCAAGGGGTTTGCACTGTAACAGCATCAGAGGGACAGACCAAGACCGCACACAGTTACAGAACTGGATGTTACTGTAGCTATACTGATACTGCTAAAAATAAACCAGGAAGACATTCCTCACCTAAGGCTCAGGAGGGTTCCGGTATGCAGCTGAGTCATGCAACAATCATTAAATTAAACACATCTTGATCCCTGGTTTACGCTCCACCAGCATAAGCCAAAAAAGCAAGGCTTTTGTGTGTATTGAAAAAGCAACACTGCACCCACTGAAACAAGGGACAAGGAAGTAATTTGAAGGTTAAGGTCTCCTCAAAAACAATTGCAGTAGTAAGATTGAATTGCATTAAGAAAGGAGGAAGCGAGAACAAGCTCACACACATTTTTTTTTTTCTAAACAGAATTTGAGAGAATGTGTTTAGTGCTTGTGGAAGACATCGGACTGACAGTAACATCCTTAGTCAACAAAACAGCCCAAGCCTCCCCCACCTGTCAGCACCACACACATTCTGCTTGGATCACTGCAAAGCTTTGCACTGCCAATGGGATCATCTGTGCCAGAAGCTTAATGTAATTCATTAGCTGTAGGTCAACTCAAAGGTATAACACAAGCTCCATTTTTGTTGACTTGTCGCTTTCCCATACCAGTCTTATCGTTGGAGACTATATCCCTAGCTGTCATTTGTACCTAAGCTCCTCAGAGCACACGTATGTATGCAGTAATGCACGCACGTACGGGATGTTAGCTACACTTCACTCAGGTGTAAGCCCCTTCTCGGTAAGAGAAAGCTGTCAAATCTGCCTATATGTACAAAAAGATTGTGAGGTGTGCACCAGTCCCATTTTCCTACTGCTGAAGGCATTTCTGCTGGCCATTACAGCAAGTACAAGGTCATAGTTAGTGTGACTGATTTTTAGGACCTCAGTCCTCAAAACTGCATCCAACAAGCTGGATTAGACTACCCAAAATATTTCATTGTTTACCACCTTCTTTCTTCTTTACTTTAACTTGTAGCAGTTCTCACACACTACAGGTGCTCTTGAAAAAGCTTCATAGCAGCTGCTTACAACACAGTAATCTCATATAATTTCTATCCACTTTTTTCTACAGTAGACAACAGTGCAAGAACACATCACAGGCATGAGGCAGCGCATATTCTGAGAAGACGGTGCAGCTTTAACTTATATGTTGGTTTAACTTACACATATGGGAAAGCAAGGATCAACAAGAGTTTAGGAAAAAGATCCCAACTGCTACTGTAGTAAAAATAAAACAAACAGCAAAACCCACCAGATTTCTCGGTTCAACAAATGAAAGACATCCAAACATTAGTGTGTTCATTTTTTAAAAGCCTGAAGCATTTTAACTTGCACACAGGCACCTTTGGGACAGCAATCTTTCTTCTTTAGCTCCACACTTCAAGAAATGCAGAATTGGAAAAACAGGCCAGCCAACAGGTAACACTGAGCATTCAGAGCACCAGCTGCCAGAGTCACAGGGCATTTGAACTGGCAGAATAGGATTCGTAGTGTCCTGCAGTCAGTGTGGTCTCACAAAAGGAGAGAAGTCCAGCTCAGATGCACAAACTGCCTGAAACAAGGTGATTTTTGCAGATCCATTGTCACACGGATCTTTATCTTGTACCTTTCTGATGTATAGGTTTAAACAGGTACTAAGTGAATTCAGGGTCGGATGACAACCCCCATTCCCCGGTCAAGCATCCCTTGCCTTTCCTTCCCCCACTCACAAATGACACCAATCTCTCCAGCTCTTTCCTTTTCCAGGGAAACTGCTGTATTATTGTCTCCTGCAGGCATCCGTGCTCCAGGAGCAACATCAGAGGAACAGAACTTGGCCACATGTACAAGCTTCAGTTTCAAGTTCAGTCTCACCGAGTCCACTGTAAATTCACTTTTCCAGTTTAAAACTTGTTATACAGGTTGAGCTTCCTGCTCAGAAAACCTACCAACCCAACCACTGTGAGCCAGGTTTAAAACTGCCTTAAGAGCTCTCACCCCCCAAAGTGCTGTTCGTTTTATCTCACAAATTATTTAAGTATGGAGGTGAACAACCTTACTGCTGCTTTAGGCATGCAGGAACAGTTGTCAGAGGAAAAGGGCTGACTTGATGTCAGTCACACTATCTACAGCTCTTGTTCTAAAGCTTCCTTTTTTTCTGCTAAGATTTGAATCAAGATATACCCTCTGATACACCTGCCTTTGGATATCTCCAGAAGGCCCTTCTCCAGAGCAATCACACAGGCTGAAGAAATGCACCTCCCGGAAAGGCATATAACACCCATCTGACAGCTACAAACACCTCTGTCTTTACAGACACAAACACCGCTGCTGAGGGTTCGATGTTTGATGAGGGTTTTAGAGGTGAGCAACTGAGGGAGACAGGATGCACAGAAAAACTGCCGCAATGCAAGATCCAGTTGTCCGAGTCATTAGCTACAGCCAGCAGTCCACACAGACAAACTCTGCTTTCCAATATTCTTGTACTCACTTCACAGGAGTCGTAATTTCATGTTAACGAGCATTGCAGTTTGATGAAATAAATCGCAGCTTTCACCCAGCCACTCCTTCCCCTGAATGGATTATCCCTGTGCTCTGATCAACACCAGTGAATTGATCAAAGTTAATTTTAACATAGCAAAAGGGGGGGAAAAAAAAAGTATGTGTGCAAAGAGAAGGTAAGTTTTCAGCCAAATCATCCTCATGTCCATTTTGTGACTAAACTGCTGAACACTTGGGCACCAGACAGACTGACAGGTCCCCAGGGTCAGGACAAATGGCTGGGGTTGGAGAGGCCAGACTGCTCCTCTCCAAGCCAACGCCAGCTGAGCGGCATTTGAACGGCTCCTGCACTTCCTAGAGGATCCTCTCTCAGTTACAACCGCCCAGAAATTGAGTTTGGCAGACGTGTAGCAGCCCACAACAGAAAGCACAGGTACAACACTTCATGTACAGCTTGGGTTTGTTGTTTCTTGACTAGAGCCCAGAGAGGTCCAGCCCTCGCTGTACATGGTATGGCGTACTGAGCACACAGGGAAACGTGCTGCAAATCACCTCAACCAGGCTAGTCCGGGGCAACCACTTAGTGATCGAGTTTGACTTTACCCTAGAGGCCCCAGCAAGAGCAGAGACCCCTGAAGCAAGAGCTGGACATGTATGCCAGTGGCTGCAAGATCTTGCCTTAAAGGCCTTAAAAAACCTCAGGGACCAGTCTTGCTGAGAGGAGAGAAGGAACAGACCCCCTACCTCCATGCTGCTCTCACAAACACCCAGGTATTCGGGGTGAAGAGGAAGGAACATCCCCCTTACATCCTCCTCATGAGACGCTTTTCCTTTTGTTCAAAACTACCTAAAAGCCCAACCTGAAGGCACATCCGCTTCTCCTACCCCCTTGGGAAGGGCCTCCCCCAGGCCAGCTGGGAGAGTGGCCAGCAGCCCTGCTGGACCAGAGCCCCAGGGTCCATTACCAGGACAACACCTGGCCAGAGCTGTGAGCCTCCACCTTCCCGTGCAGAGCACGGCTCTCCTCACCCAGCGCGGCCCCGAGGACTCCCTGCCAAAGGGATCTGCAGAGCCACGAAGTCAAAATCACAGTGGGATTAGCTGTTCATACAGATGCAGCAGGCATAGCCAGAATGATGAGCATTAATAATAGGAGTATTAGAAGGGGAATTAAGCTTCATGTCTCTGGGACTGAGCTACTTTAATGACTAAAGGCCAACGTTCAAGGGCTGAAAAAGGGTGACTACCCCACTTACCTCTCGACCATCAGGGCTGGCCAAAGTCAGAGTATCTGGAGACCTTTGGTGTCCTCAGGACTCTGAGTTAGGGTGGCCCTTTTGGCAGCTGAGCCCCTCCACCTCGCCCCCTCAGAGGCTGCCAGGAGCTGCAGACTCCAGAGAAGCAATCCTCCTGCTTTACCCACGACATCACTTTGCCATACACACACCTAGCTTGCCCCCTACCCCCTAGGATACCACCAGAGCACATTTGAATTGAGAATCAGTGGGAAAATTTAATTGAAAACCTGGCAAATTGGACATTTGATGAGAGGAAGACAGAATTCCTGAAAAGGAAGCGGTGTGCACAAAATTTAAAGCTGCAACTCCAAGCTCCACAGGCTTTGCACAGCTTACTCTCCATGTTACCTTTGTTTAAACAGTAGTATATCCGTGTTCTCTATCCAGTCTCCCACACACAGTGCACCGCACGTCCTCCCCTACTCCTCCCACCCATGGATAAACAGGCTCTGGAAACAAAGCTTGAGCAGATAACTGTGGAAGCCCTGAAACAAGGACAATGCTATTCCCTGTCGGGAAGCAAAGATACCCACATAAATGAAGCTGTCTGCTTGGGATGCTGTTCTGGTCTCTTGAGGATAGGATCAAGTATGTGCCTTACAATTAATTCGTTTGTTATTTGTGTAACACATCCTTATTTCTATCCACTGAAATTACTAATAGCTTAATTCACTCTCTTTTTTTGTTCTCCTTTAAATCAGAGGCATTCCTGTTGGGTAAAAGAACCTGAAATGCAATTTACACTGACAATGTAAAGCAGCCTTACTGTGAACACATACCTAGCCCTTCACATTCCCTCCAATGACCAGAAACAATAAAACAGCTATTTATGAAACAGAAAGGTCAATCTAGGATGCACTTCTGCAGGGGACAGATGCACGTTACAGCTAGGGGGTGGGAAAGTTTGAGACACAGTGCTACTGGCCTAAAGTTTTGGTTATTAACCGCGTGGAAGGCACCCCCACTGCAGCGCATGCTGCAGTGAAAATCCAGAGAGGCCTCATTCCCTGCTCATGCAACAGCGAGCTGTGCACTCACCCTGCAATGTTTTATTGATAAGGCTCCACTAATTTTGTGTTAGTCAGGCACATGCAATCAACCATCAAAAATCGGATCTATAGTACAGGTGGTTTTAAACTAGACACAGAAGCACACGGCCTAGAAAATGCAGGACAGCTGGCAAGGCGTGGAACAGACTCAAGAAGCTGACCTTGAGCTAGCATTAGGAGGCAAGGATTACAACAGGCTGCATCAATACAGAGGAACACCTTACCACTAGGAACTTAATCAAGGAATAAGTGACTGAAGGCAACCCCTACAACAATCAGGCCTCAACCCTGAAAGCTGCCAGCAGTTTTTAAATGACATGCTACCAAAGAACCCCCATGACTGTGAATATATAACCTACTTCCACAACTTCAGTCACATACCTGAAGCAGCAAGGCAGTATTTGCAAAAGCTCTCCCCCCCAGGAAGCCCACTTCTCAAAATTGGACAGCCCTAGAGGCAGCAATAAGCATCATCTGAGCTGCCGTGATTAAGTGACTTCTCCAATTGACTATTTAATACAGCTTTGTTTGTTTGCTTTCCTTCTTACCTGGTGATGTTGCCTGGCTCCCGCTGTGATAGACTTGACAAGAGTATCTACTAATGGCTTACACATAATCTGTAACAAAGAAAGACCCAGTCTCTTATTAGTGGTTTGCTGACAGACAGGTTTGTTTTTCAAGCAAAACAGTCTATATTTTACACAGCTGCTTGAGTGAGAAGAAAATGCCTCTAGAGAGAAAAAATGCCCAGAGATCAGCAACAGCTTATTTGAAAATTAACAGCTTTGCTCACACCAGCCCAGAGTGAAATCTTGATCACAAGGAACTCAGCAGCAAAACTCTTAAATTGGAAAAATCAGGCAAAGATTTCACCTTGTGTGTTCTGCATTGTTCTTGATTTAAGTCTGCATCTGCCTGATACTTTAGGTAGGCAGTTCATTTCACGCAGAGGAAGAGTCCCAGAGGGAAAGGAGAACGTGCTGAGTTAGAGTGGAGAATGTCAGAGCTTGGGGAAAGATCTGAACCCACATGCTAAAGGGGACAGAACAACTGTGTCAGGATGAAAGCCTCTCTGGAGACAGGTTACCTTAAAGTCCTCCACTGCAAAAAGTCTTCATCAAAACAACCTTTCTAGAGGAGGGGTACTTGTCAGCGAAGCTTGATGAACCTCTGTTTTGGCCCAATCCACCAATTTCCATGTTTATGGGCAAAATACTTCCAAATTGAGGGGCACAAGGAACCCAGACAAAAGAAATGAGAAAGCATCTGGATTGCACATACCTTACTGGCATACCTCTAATGCTGTCTATCAGGCACTGGAAGGTCTGGCCCCAACAAAGCATGGACAGCAATTTGCTGCACCATTCACTGACATATTGTGCAAATGGTTATTCCAACCACACCACCTGAAATGGCTTCTTTTTTAGGGTAAGAAGACTACTAAAAGAATAGACAGCTCTAGCAAGTGGGCAAAGCCCAGCTTTAAACAGGACAGTATCTGTGTATATCATTACCTTTCTTTTATAAAAGGGATGAGCTTGAAGATTTTAAAAGGCATTTCTGCAAGGAACAGTCACATGGAATCCACAGGCTCTAGAAAACTGCAGTTGGGATCTTAAGCTTGCTGCCCATGTGGACACAACCCTTCTCTTCCCCCTATTTCATTAACCTGTGTGGGTGGCATCATGGGCTGGTGTCCTAAGAAACCTGGTATGCAAAAGAACTCTCTCCTGCATGGATTCCCTCAGAGTCTGAAAGCATCTTCCCCCAGTTACACAAGCCTACGTCTCCTCCCACTCTCCTGTCAGGTTGAAGCTCTTGCGAAAGGGCTTCTGGCAACTGTCTCTACCTCACTCTGACCTAAAAATCCCTGAAGAACTATATAACATTCAGACCCAAGGCCTGTTTCTTAAAAACTGGCTGTCCTCATAGTGGGGACCAGTTCCGGGCATAGGTCAAGTTTGCAGGAAATACCTCAAACATTTCGGACACTGACACTGTCTGAACATCCCGTTTGCAGATTAGATTCCAATTAGATTCTACGCTCTACAGTCTTCTTGGAAGAAAACTGATAAACTGAGCATGCAGTCAGAATAAAGCTAGACAGGAGCTGTATTAGCTGTTTAAACAAGCTGGCCCCTCTGCCTTTGTGCAAACCTTGCTCATCCACATTGCCTTGAATACTGGTAAAAAAATAGAGCTTCTTAGACTATGCTTTGAAGAGCAGCCTTCTGTTCATCTATGTTCTCCATGCAGTATCCCAATCCAAACCACGAATGAGATCCTGGCCTTCTGCAGCGCTGCTATCAAAGCACACAGTATTAAGAGTCTGAGCAGGAGAAGATCCTAGGAAACCTTACTGCCGTTTTAAAAGCCTGCAATGAAGTGAAGTTGTTTCTCTCCCTACTTTCCCTAGAATTACAACCATACTCTGTAAGCACCAGAAGACAACATACCACACAACCTGCAACACTTACCGGGAAGCGTCTGAAGAGATCATGGAACATGGAGCTTGTAAGGGCACTCTTCCGTTGAGTCAAGAATTGTGTCAGCGCTTGACGATATATTACAGTCACCCTCTCCATATCCAAACAACCTGTGCTCAAAAGCTATAGGGAAAAAGGAGAACAAAAGTTTCCTGTGAAATGCAAGGGTGAATCACCAGCAATGAAGTAATTAATTTCTACCAATGCACATGGATTTTTCCAACAGCTAGATATTCTTGGGTAGTTTATATGATACAGGCCTATAAGATACAACACAGAACCACAAAGAAACAACATAGTGGGCTCCAAACGTGCTCTCCCAAATACCAACAGCCCTATGACCATGTAAATGAAGGGCAGCACAGCCTTCTAGTAAGACTACATACACTGCATGTAGTGTGGTGTAGCGCAGGGGTTGTGCTTCCAGGTTTGTGGTGGGCATGTCTAACACATATTAGGTTCGCAGAGCACTCAAAGATCATCCTGGAGCAGCTGTGCTGTGCACATGGTGTTCTCAACTGCAGAGCTATCTGAATCTGTAAATATAGCAGCTATGTCCAGGTACTCCGCAGACAAGCCCTAGCTCTGCTCAGGGATCCAGCAATCCCAGAACTGTGTAAACGTTCTAATATCCCCCTCTGGTGGGGAATAAGAAACCCAAACATGCAGCAACCAGCCGAGACCTGCACAGGCCACATGGATCTAAACTCACAACACAGGGGTGAATGAAAAGCTAAGTATGGACCATCACATGCCAACACTCCTGACTGTTCTCATATTGCCAGGGAAGCACAGCGCTCTAGAAAGAAAGAAAAAAATTAAGGCCCAGGGGGTCAAAGCTGTGATCTTCACAATAGTGGATGGGCATTTTGCGGACCTCCGCCCAAGCAATTTTTCCATGGCCTCATAGCAAATTAAAGCCATGCTCATGTCGTGTCCTGTTCTCATGCCAAACTCCCAGTGCTACTGCAGCTGAACACATGCTAGAGTGGAACAGGGGAGATGGATCTTGAAATATATGACCTCAGTTTCCTAGTGAAGCGTCTATACTTAGCATTTATTTGACATACACATCTTCAGGGAAAAAAATTGATTCCTCCTCCCATGCAGATGTTTAGTGTAAAAAAAAATCTTCTATAGTAACAGGCCTTTCCAAAAATTTGGCCACTGCATCATAGGGTCTGGTCTAGTTCCACTTTCCTGCTTACTGAAAAGCTCCAGATATGTTCACAAACCACTGCTCACTGGAAACACACCACACCTTTCTCTCTGGTTCCCCACTGCAAAACCTTCCCAGCCCCAACACAGCATCGGCACCAGCAGCACCACACAAACTGAACTGTGTCACCTCCCTCAAACCCACAACTGACTTGAACTGCTGGCTGTGTCCTTTGCTGGTCATGACCACAGCTCTGCTCCCGCAGGAATAGTAGCCTTCCCTGTGAATCTGCACAAGGATGCTGTGAAGCGTGATCCACTCTAGCCTCAACGTTAAGTATGTTGTTTATATTCCCCACAGATCTCCCGCTTTGTTTTTCTTTCCAGAAAAGCCCAGCGCAGAACAAGAGCTGCTTGGATTAACACTCTCAGTAAGCCTTAGAAACACTGGCTATCTTTTCAGCCGCTAATAATATCTCAGTGTTTGTAACTTCCAAGCCCTCCTTTGTCATGAGGTAACCCTGTTTATTTTCCTCCCACGCAAAATGTCAACAGGATTAAGGCACTAATTCCTGCACACAATTTGAGCGGTTCAGAGGCAAGTATCAGGCTAGCTGGTGAAACATTACTTGCTAGGTCTCTAGTGGAGGTGACTGGACTGGGCTGCCCGATATATAGGGTCACCAAGTTCAGAGACCTGTAAAATTCAGCAGAGACAGTAGCTGAAAGGGGACCAGGCAGTAAGGCTCCCCAAGTAATAGACACCCATAGCACAACCAGATGAAGACTCTCTGCAAACAACTACCACTCAAATCAGGGCTGCTTCACACTCTCTTCACCCTGAGGAAACTCAGCCCAAACCTCAGAGATAGGAGTTCACTCTCACCCGCCACTGTCCTGTGGCTCCCTGCTCCTCAGCACCCTCTCTGAAAAGAACTCAGACTGACTGCCAAGAGGTTAATGGAAAAAAATGGCAAATCAGCCAGGAGAGCAGCATAAATATACATCAGGCTTCTTCGGCAATTAACCTGCATCCACTGTACATCAGCAGCCCCTGGTGGCTATGGGCAAGCAGGCACTGCAGAGGCAGGAGGATGAGGGCCAGAAGGGGACAGGGAATGTGACAGCTTTATGGAAAAGAAATCATGTAGACAGGTATCTGGAGGCAGAAGGAACAGTGACACTGAATAAGCAAGACCCGCTCAGAGAAATGGGGTAATGCAACTTTACTGGCAAAAAACACTGCCTCAAGAGAAGCTTGCTGTCTTACCTGACAAGCCTGCGGGGTGGTGTTGCTCTGTTTCTCTGGCAGAGAGGTAGCAGAAGTTGATGACTTATCGGACGTGTTTCCTTTCAACACTTTGAGCAGGTATAATGAGGCACTAAAAAAGAAAAGGAAGAGGGGAGACCATAGCAGTTACCACAGCATCATGGTGCCACTGCAAAGCCACCTGAGGGCAGAGGCCAAGTGATGCAGGCAGCTTATTCTGTACCAAGGGGGGTTAAAGAGTTCAAGAGAGCCCCTTCTCTCAGTCTAACCCACTCTCGACAGACCTAAAGACAAATGAATCTAAGAAGGCCGCACCACTTCATTATCTATCACTGCAGCCAGACATCCCCACTATCAGCCTGGTTTCCTAAAGCTTATGCTTTTGACTAGCACTCCTTGAGGACTTCTGCATTTGCCCAGAATTAGCGAGCCTGCACAGCTCAGCCAGCGCTGCAGTGCAGCGCTCTCAGCCCAGGCTGCTCTGTGCCTGAAGAACTCGGGCATATCAACTGAGAGAGCATGCAGACAGTCTGCTGCTTCTGAGAAATGTTGTATTAACTGGGCATGGCTCCACTCAGGACTGCCACTGCCAGGAAGCTGTCAGGGAGCCATGCAGCACACAGCCAGCCCCGTGTTGTCAGGAAGTACCGTGGTTCCTGCACAGCCAGGAGCCAGGTGTGCTGCAGAGCCAACGCTGCCCGATGGTACCGGGTTGACCATGCAATATGGTACCCACTGCACACACAGTTGTGTTGAGAAATCCCAGACAGAGCATGAAAGTCCTCCTGAAACTGCCTGCAAGTCCCAAGAGAGCCTACTGGTAAGCGGCACTCCCATTTACAGCAGGAAACAACAAGATTGCTCATGTTTCCTAACAAATACAAATATGGCTTATTGTAATTCACCTGTATTCAGCAGCAAAGGAGTGATTATTGGTACATACGTGAGTCAGGACTCATTATTGTTATTGTCCTCATTATGCTATCATGGAGACAGTAAACCACTGTATTTACAGAATGATCATTGCAGACTGACTATAAGTTACACTTATCCCCGCACTGAATCACACACAATTCATTACTCCCCGATGGAGCCTCAAGGAAGCGCTTCCCATCACCATCAGCAAAGTTGTACCAGATCCTTTCTGTATCACAGAGCCCATAGAAGATGATCACCAAAAAAACGACATCTGTTTGAAAATGCTTCAGACTGCCAGGATGACCGATTAGTCCTCATGTAAGACACAGACGCTGGCACCTAGCCTTCATCAAATCTCTTGCTTCTCTGAACATGCAATATTATGCCTGCTTACAGACCAGCCCACAGCACCAAGTAGAGACGCTCCTTTTTAACACTCACCTGAAATAATAGAGAGCCACTGAAGAGTCAGTGTGCTTGCAGGCCTTCTTCACAAGCCTCTCCACAAACGCATGCAAATCTTCTTGCAGGGCATCCACTGTCTTGCAGTACTGCTTAGTTCGGCACAATGAGTTCCTGAAAGAGCATTAAAAACAAACCCAAAGCCATTACCTACAGAAAGAGCTCTGGGAAACAGATGGCTATGAATCCTTATCACTGGGCTCATGGTGACACAAAACCACAAATGGTGCTAGCTCTGGGCAGCAAAAGAGGTAGTCATTGCGGTGGCAAGAAGGGTGGAGAAACTTATTGCTTTTTGCCTTCAAGCACCTATTTAGGCATCAGCCAGCTTTCCTCCAGAACTCCCACAAAGGGGACTGGCTGCCTCAAACCCTGTTTCTGCAGACTGTTTCTCAACAGAGGGTAGAGAGCAGTGCTGAAAATGCTTTAGAGCAGTGCTGAGGACATCAGGGGGTGGTGTACAGAAGACACACCATATCACACATCATGCACTATGTCTGTGTTGTCTGTGTCTAGCTTGTGTCATGCCTCACTTCTGGCCATGAACAGAGAGAATTTGCACTCTGCCTGTCTTAATAATAATGGGTTGGGAGTTTCATTCCAGCCATGGCAGCGACTCTGTAAGCCTAAGGAGCTGTTGCGTGGCCTGACTCAGAGCTCAGAGGCCTGTGGAGATATTCAGTGACATGGCACTGTGCCTGCAATACCAAAGTTTGTTCTTAAGGTTTTCACCTGCAAACAGATTTGACACGTGAAGTTCCTTAGACTAGAAAACCCAGATCCTGATGTTTTTCCTGCAGCTTATGACTAAGCATTGTTTGTGTGTGGTGCTGGTAATCTAATTCTACACAATCTATAAGCACAGCTATTGTCTTCAGTCTTAAAAAGACCAACTTCTGGGATTCAACCAGCACCACTGATGTCTATCAAAAGCCATTGCCTATTATCTGGAGGACTAAGGATGCTTACCTGAAGATATTGGCTGTTTTCTGGAGGAAGTCAACCTCCTGCTTATCAGAGTCTGAGGTCATGCATTGTTCAATCACATGAAGCAGGGGCTCAATGATGTCAAACACCAAGGGGTTCTCTGATTGCTTAGTCAGGAACGCTTCTATCAGATCCAGAACCTGGAAACACAGAGGTACTGATGTGAGAACTAAGGCAGACAGGGAAGCATGATGGATCTACCCAGAGCACCCCCTTCAGGCTGGAGTGGGCTACATAGCAGCTGCAGGGGAATGAAGAAAACTTATTTGCAGGGGAGATCTGTACACCTTCTGCTATCATTTGAAATGCTAGGGCATGAGAAACAGAAAATTAAAAACTTAAAACTGAAGATTAAAGGTTATCTGTTGGCTTCAGCCTATTTTGTGCAGTGACACTATTTAGAAACAGCAGTTATGAGAATCACTGCTACCTGGCCAGACCTGCAGTCACTATCACTTGGCACAGGTCTCTGTTAGCACCACTGACTGATAGCTCTCACCCCTGCAAGCCCCCCTTGACTTCCAGACAGCGCATTAGCATAAAATCAGCCTCTTAGAGCACAGCATCAGAATGAAATGCAGTAAAGCCAATGGCTCACTACACCGTTCAGCCTTCATCTTGGCTAATCTGACACCAGACATCTCTATACACGAGCGGCTGGAGCTGTCCCTGGATGCCTGAATATCCCGGACAGGCCACGCTGACACCAGGTGGCCTGAAGTCAGTATTACAGTCACAAATAACCAAGGGGTGTGTCGTGATTTTACTGAAAAGTAAAATTACTGAAAAGAAAAGTGGTTCTGTTCTACCTCAAACCAGGACAGGGTGTTAATCACAATCCTCCTTATTTTACTAGCATAACAAGCCAAGAAAACCCACAAACTTACACTGCAAAATTACCAAGATTTTATGCATGTCACATCAAGGCAGATCAAACTTGTCCAGTTTACAAAAACTGACAGGCACCTACCTTTGGGTAGGTGTGAGGAAGTATCTAATAAATTGAAGCATTTGAGATCAGCAAATGGAAACCACGGTTCACTTTCTGAAAGCACAGTCCTATTTTTTGATATAGGCCTGTGAAGCCCCAGGCACTGACCACGATATTGCTGTGCCAGGTGCTGTACAAAGCCAGAATAATCCAGACCCAACCTCCAGGATCTTATGACAGACATGAATGTCCAAACTCTTCAGTGTTAAGTAGCTCACGGCAGGCAGTAGGTTACAACTCACATGCTAGTAAGCCAGAGGTCTTCATACCAAACACTTATCTCCCACCTTAATCTTGAAATCCCTCCGTAGGATCGTCTCTTTCCGTATCCTGTCTTTTTCATCCTTCTTTGCCTGGATCCGTTTCTGCTGCTCTGCAAAAAGGGCTGAGATGTTCTTGTCAAGAGCCATCATAGCCTCATCATCCAGCTCTTCATCACTGTCATCTCCTCCCTTTTGTTTTTAGAATGCAAAAACAACATGTCATCTCATGTACTTCAAAAAGAGTGGAGAGAGAACCACAGCCAAGACCAGACTCGCAGTAGGGATGTAGCTACCTCTAGACCCAGAATAACAACGTGGGGAGGGAAAAAAGATGCTCAGACCCATGAGAAATCTAGCTCATATTTCCTATCAGGTAATCCTGGCTGCACAGTACTAATGTATAGAATTAGATCAGGAGAGGGAAGAGGCTGAGGTTTTGACACTGACTCCCTCTGGGCTGCTGCTCCTTCAGTAAAGAGGTTAATATGATGCTATGTCTGTAGCCTTTATAGGAATCATTAAACCACACTCCAACACTGCGACAAGAAGTCTCCAGAGTGGCCTACAGAGATCACACTCCTCCATACAGGCCAGCCAATACAGACACCATGTAATAGTATCTCAGTGCTTTAGTTCATGTCAATCTCATTTGTTACAGGCAGGAATACAAGCTCTATCAGGCTAGACTGGAAAAGCTAAAGCACTCAAGATGCACTAACAATAAATAAAAGAACAAGTGACTTATTCCCACAGCTCGTTTTGAAGATCCTGACCTCCTGCTTCAAATGCCGTACAAAGATGACTGCCAGGGTTATCACTGCATGGGCTCAGATAGCATGCGAGTATTAGCTAATCTTTCACCATCCCAAACCTCCTGGTATCTGTATCAAGGTAGGCAGCCAAAACGTACCAATGCATTCCCCGCTTGGAGAACATTCATCAGCTGACTGCGAAAATCATCATCAACTTCTTCATTATCTTCCTCCTCTCCACTGTCATTCTCTTCCTCAGTGTCGCCCTCATCTGAGGAGTCCTCATTTCCTTCTTCATCCTGAGGAAGAAAAGTTCATCTCCTGACCGCACTGTTCTTCAAGCCCTACTCAATTCTCAGGCATTCAGAAATAAAAACGCAAGCCTCCCCTCACCCTACTGCCTTGCTTCCAGCCCTCGGATTCATGTAAAGTCACCTCAGATAACGAGATACCAGATCTTCACAAGAGCTAAAAGCAGAACATAATACAGATTTCTCTGTCGTATTAAATGAGTATCAAAAAGAAGCTTGCAAGGAACATCTGAAGTAACAGCCCCAATCTGCCTCTCCTTTCTGCTAATGCTTGTAATGCTTTGTGACTGGAATCTCTGCAATTCTTAAAACCCAAGACCTTGAATTCAGATGGCTGTGCATCACAGCAATGATTCAGTCTGTGGCTGCAAAGGGAGGCCTGTGCTAATTTCAGCAAGCAGTCATTTGCTCTCAGGAAGTCATCTGTTCAAACAGCCATACCTACAACAGCATTTTCCTTCAAGGCCAAGAGACTAATAAACATGCACTTCCAACAAGCCATTTGTGTGTTGCACTTTTAAAATAAATCTTAATAGCCATTTTACTTAAGACAGAGAGATGCAACTACGTCTATTACCACAAATCAGGAAAAACATTATTTTTAAACAGTGAAGGTCTGAAGAGTATTTGCCACTGGCAATGGCACATCAGTTACCGTGTCCTGTGCAGATTTGATCTTTTTTTTCGATTCTTCCATCACAACAACAGCACTTTCTTCATTTTGCTCCTGGTAGGGATCAAGAACCTGCAAAAAAGAGGGACTTGTGTTTTTTCAGTGTTTTCTTTTGATGCATTTCTTGTGTACAACAGTCAGGAATTTCAGCACAGTAAGCCAGTTGAATAATGAAATAGTAAGTAAGAGCATTCAACTTTGTGGTTTGTAATACCATGTTTGTTAATATGCTAAGTTCTTCCATAAGAAACAAAAAAGGTAGAGAAAACTGAAGAGACTGGTGACATCACACATTTTGATTTTCTACAAATGAAGTATTAAGTTCATCATATAAAGTACCTGACAGCTCACCTTTGCAATCCACATATTACTCTCTCAGAAGACACCACCTTACTCAGTGGTACGACCAATTCATATTTTCAGTATCACTTGTTTTTAGCACCTCTATGCTTAGCCTTCCCAGGAAAAAGAAGTTGTTACCATTTATACTAACGTATAAAATCTACCAGCTACATAAACTGACCCAGGAATTTCTTCAGCCTAAAACTACCAAAGAATACAGCTTAAAGTTAGCAGGTCTCAGGCTCTCATAAAAAACAAACAAAAAAAAACCAAAACAAAACAACTCTCTGCAAGCTACATTTAAAATTCAGTAGCACACATTATCAGATATTTTCTAAATCAGGGAGGTTTTTATTTAATCCCAAAATAGAGACACGCTTATATATCTGTTATGGACAAGACAGGTGAACAGTACAATGCCCTTCTAGTTACTTACATCCAGGATCAGCTGCAAGCCCCTCTTGGTCAGATTAGGACATATCCGTATGAACACGCTCCTGGAAATCCGACGTATGAGTAGGCTGGGCTGGGCAAGGAGGGAGAGAAGGATTTCCACCATCACCTCAATCCATCCTGGCTCTGCATTTTCTGCACAGGAACAAACAAACAATGACAGGAAGAGGCAAAAACACTGCACTGGCACATCAATAACAGACTGCAGAAAAAATCACCGAGGAAAAGATGACAGTCCTTCTACCTGACTATTAGAAGTACTCATTCAGCAACACAGACCAGAAATAATCAAGTGGGAAGCTAAAGATTGTAGCTGTACTGGAAGGCTATTAACCATAGCGAGAAACATGCCTGAAATTGTCTTTAGGCCACTCCATAGCCTTACCAGGTAACAAAACCTATTACTCATTAAATCATTACTTAGATTAGCAGTTCTGCAAATCATGTGATGCCTACTTGGCCACATTAAAGCAATCAGCAGCTAGTCAGCAAGAGTATATACATTTTATAGTGTTTCCAATGAAATCAGGAGTCATAGCAGCTCGTGAGAAGTGCTGACATTTGAAACTGGTCCATTAGTCCAGAATTCTGGGAATCCTGATCTACATACAACCAAACCATCATAGAATTACAGCTTTTATTTTCACAGTACCCTCAAATTGACACAGATATTTAAGGAGAACAACAAGACCATAGTTAGAGAGGAAGTCAAAAGACCAAGCCAGGTTCTTTCCCAGTCAAGTTACAACCAAGCTTTGCAGGTCCTAAACAAGGACTAGCCTAAATCAGCAAACAGGTTGTATGTACATATAGGACACATTTAGTTTGCCCAGAACATGAGCTCTGAAAGTAGTAAGTTTCAGGCTTGCCAGCTGTTAGGAGAGCCCACAGCTTTGCCTTGGCAGATAGATACCACCACTCCAGGCAAGCTCTTGGCCAGCAGAGAACAAGGACTCAAGGAGAACAAACTCCCTTGGACACTGCTCATCTGAACAATGGCCAGCTCTGAAGCCCACCTATCCTTTAACAGGCAAGCAGGAACACAACTCACTGAGGGTGTCGATAGACATCTGGATCAAGAGACAAGAGATTTAGAAAGACAAGAGAACGAAGAAGAGGGGATTCTCCTGGGGATAAGTGCATCAAGCCAGAATTGATGTAGTCAGAGTACTTCACTAATGCAGAACTGCCATCTTCTGTCTTTTGACAGACCGTTAACAAATCCACTCCATTTTGTTCTGTGGGAAGGACTCACCAGCCTTTTTCTTCTTAGGTTCTTTGCTGAATGCCCTCTCTGTGCAGTTCAGAAGGTCACTCAGAACATCCATTGTTTCAGATGGATTCTGTTTGATCACAAGCAGACAGTAAACACCCTCTCTGAATTCCCCACTACCAACAGCAACAGAAGGAATATACCCCGAATCCAAGCACCTCTCTAAATTGGTACAGATATTAAAATTAGCTACTACAACCCCTTTGCAGAAGAAAATATGAATCTAAGTAAAAATTGCTCCACTCAACAGCAAATCAAGGGCAAAACCAATGCTCAGGCCAAGCTTTGCCCTTGTAAGTTGTCTACAGTCAGTGTAAGAATCACAGTTTATTAGCTGCCAACTGTCCACTTCCAGCAGCCAGAGGCTGTGGAAGGTTGGATCTCTGAACACAAAGAAACTCCCCAGCTCAGCATTCAGAAAGCCCAGCTATCAGCCCACTTTACACCGCTCAAATATGCTTCAGAGGTCTTACCTTGAAAAGATGAATGGCCATTAAAAGCAGAAGTTGCTGGAAAGCAACGACTTTGGCACTGTCTGATTTATTTTCCTTCTTCTGCAGATTCTTCACAGACTGAAGTGTTCTAAGAAAGAAACCCTTTTGAGTCTTTCACAATTACAACACCAAATTATCTCTTATGATCAGACTAAAAACACGACCAAATCTATAGTACCATCTTCTGTACTTAACATTTAATTTATTGAACTTGGACATACAGTATGCAATCATAACCCAACAATAGCATCTCACCTTGTGTAGCTTATAAAAACCTGCGCTTGGGCACAGGCTAGATTCCTAATACTACAGCCAAGGCATGGGCCTTTACGGGAAATCAAGCTCAGAAAAGAGCACCAGAAAAGTCACTGAGAAATTAGTACAGGCATTATTAGGGAAAAAGATCAGCAGAGTTATCATCGTGTTTGGGAGAGGGATTATGAGGAAAAATAGAAAAGGACCCGGCCACTTACACACTTCACACACAGAAGGAACAGGAAGAAAGGAATGAGGCGATGAGAAAGACAGAGGCATCCTGAAACCCAGTCACAGGTGCAGGATACTCAAAGGGAAGAAATAGAACTGCCACTGCTGTGAAATGACGCTGCTACAGAGGCCAGAACAGCAGAAGGATGAGAGAATACAATTTCTCTTGTGTTGGCCAAATCTCACCTCTCCCAGGCATCCCTCTGTTCCTTGGTAAAAGGCTTCACAACTTTGACATGCTCACTGGAGAGCAGCTTGTTGGCATACTCAACAAGGAGAAAGATCCACAGCTTCCCATCCACAGTCACACCATGGACATGCTTCTCCCTCAAGGCCACAGCCTTTGCTGTATCCCCCAAAACAGCCAAGGTGTTTAAAGTCTGAAGTAACCTGCAAAGAAAAACAGCCAGCATGTTACTGTCAGAGGAACCAGATCACCTTCTCACACTTTCCAAAATAATGCCCACCAGTAGAGCACTCTCACCCCAGAGCTCTGGTCGCTCATTGCAACTCAGATTCACAGGGCCTAAGTTTCAACCCATGCATGTATGCGAGCACAGTAATGTACAGCTCGCTGTCTTGCTGTCTCCAAGCACAGCTGGTGCCCCCAAGGACACTGACTATTATTCTCAGTTATTCTCCATTCTGTGTCCCACCATGTCCTCTGTTTCTCTCTACTGAGGCTGGAGCACCGGCTTTGGCAATCACCTAAAAGCATCTGTTATCACCAACTCCATCTCCCTTAGCGCAGGGAGGACTGCGGAGCCATCAGCAGCTCGCATGCAGAGGGGACAGAAAGCCAACAGCAAGCCACACAACCCCACCACCCCTCTCGGGGCCTTCCACTTGTAGCTTGCAACAGAGGCAATGGAAACCTTATGAGAAAAAGCAGTCTGATCTCAACTTTACACCTACCTGATCATCACACACATACTCAGCAGGTTTGCCATGCAAAATTATGGGTTTTTTGGACAAAACTTAAGGATCTTTGGGAAATTAATCTAGGATTTCCTTAGAAAAAGCCATTCCCTAGTCCTGGAGTCAAACAAATGCTCCAATAGCATCTCACAATCCCAAACCTCTTGCCCTGCCATTTCTAGGCTGATCCTATCCTCAGGAAAAAAAAGAAATTTCCAAGCTTAAAGCATGCAAAATCCTTACCCAAAGAAGTAGTTTTCTGCCACTGAATGAAACTGTTCATCTAGGGGCTTTGATGGAAGGACGTTCGCCTCATGTATTTGGGAAGTCTTTTTCTTAGCCTCAAAGAAAGCATGGAAGAAGCAAAACCTAGAATGGACAGAAACAAGGACAAAATTAAGAGCCAGCTTGGTCATAACAAAGCAAAACCAGCCCACGTGTGCAAACCAAATAGTGCCAGACATTCACCATATTTTTATTCAAGAATGTCAAGGCACTGAAAAAAATTCACTATTTATAATACGATCCTTTCCTCAAGGTACAGAGGGTAAAGAAGACAGAAGGATGCTCAGGACTTCACAAAAATGAAGTGCCAACACTTGATGCCACACAATACAATACTCAGACTGTCAGATTTGGGTCATATTCTCCAAGACTTTTAAACTGACAGATAAATACTTATTAAGATCTGATGCAAAGATTACAAGTAATATCCTCAAGCAGTCTAGGTAACAGGAACCTAAAATTGACCGAAAACAGATGTGACTAAAGTGATTTTAAGGGCCTGAACTACTTATGACAAGAGTTTGTCCAATTCTGCAGATGGCATTTTGAAAACAGAACGTAGTCTCCTAAACAATTTATGTTATGGAATAGTTCCACTACAGAATTTGCCTAGTGTCATGGGGACAGCTTACTTCAAATACTGCTATAGAGCTAAACAGAATTATTCCAAGCACATGTGGTATTAAGTCTTTAAATCATTCTCACCTGGAAATGTCCATCACAAGGCATTCTTCTTTTTTCACTGGACTTTCAATGATGGTAGAAAGTCGGTGCATGACCCATTTTCTTAACCGAGCCATCTTATGGTGTGTTCTTTCAATAAGAAAGTGGACACAATCAGTAGTTTGAACACTATCCCAAAATAAACACAAACCACGCAATCCACTGCAGCAAGAGGTGACTTTCAGACATTTAGAGGCTTTACGCTAATGGTGGCAAAGTTATGTACTAAGAAAGCAATAGGTACATAAGAAGAGATACAATCTTCCCAAGTTTGCCTTTTACTATGCAAAAGACAGTCTATTTACCCAGCTGAGGTACTGCAGTTTAGCAAAAAGCAATTCAAGAATTGCAGTAGTCAGCAGAGGGAGGTTATAGGTGCACAAGTAACACACAGACATACTGTTTTAACAGCTTACATCTTCCTTGGAAAAGGCCCTCTCAAGTAACCCAATACCCACAGCACCGAGTTGTGGCTATTCAGCAAGCAGCAGCGCCATGGAGGACAGAACTTTCTCTTGGGAAGTTTTCCTAGCTAGAAATTGCTACAAATGCCTATCAAGAATATAAGTATTTACAGGCTACTTGTAAGACATGGAAGTGGGTGCTGTGCTGTGGGCCAAGGAGACGAGAGTGCTAAGGCCAGTTTAATAGTCAGATAAAAGGGATGCACAATTCCCACAAAGACCTGAGAGCCTGTAGTGAAAATGGAAGCCAGTGGAGATTTTTGCCAAAGGGCTTGTCAGGGCTAGAAAAACAAGAAAAAAGGCTTCTTTGGTCATCCAGTCTGCTTTGGTCAGCTGGGCTAGTTCTCACCATGTTTTCTCCTATTTGCAGAATTGAATTTTGTCCCAGCAAGAGAATCAGATGCTGGGGCTAAACCTTCTGGGACAGAGGAAACAGAAGAGGTGACAATTGTCAATTCACGGCAAAAGAACCAGCCAACGGTGGCTGCCCAAACCAGACTTCACACAGGTAGCTACTCTAATCACAAAATAAAAAAAGAGGAAGGTGCATCATCTATACACTCACGTGTTTACATTTTCCTGGTTCTGTTTTTGCCGGTTACTTGAGAAGTCTAAACAACAGTCCAAGTCTGGCCTGAGGAACATATCTTTGAGCCAGTCAATGTATCTTTGCAATGCCGCTGGCTGCAGGTGTCTGATTACCCTGGAAGAGCTGGAAAACACTGGATTGCCCTGATTGGTGAGCGTAGAGAAGCCAATCATCACTGCCAGCTGCCTCTCCAGGTCATCACAGCTGTTCAGAAATTCATCTACATATGCTTCCATCTCTGGAGCAAACTTAAATCGGTCTGGAAGCTGTAAAACATGGTCAAACAAGCAGGTTAGGAACCTCACACTGAGTCTCAGTGTCTTTATGAGTACAAATCACTTTGCAGATTTGATTGCAGTAAGTAAATTAAAGTCACGTGCCTGAACATTTGTCATAAGGCATACAGCAGGTCATCAATTTCACCTCATGGCCTTCCTCATACAGGAGCAACCACTGTAAGGAACCACAGAAACCTATCATGTACTAACTTCAGCCCTTTAGCTTGGACTTTCCCAAACAGTCAAGCTTCAGCAGGCTGGAGCACATGCTGGCCAGTGCAGCTAAGCTCCTAGGCTGATCAGCTGTTATTTTGGGTGAAAGCCCAGGATGCTTCTCACATCATCTGTCTTAGACTTTCCCTCAATTTGGAAACTCCCCCACATCAATTCCGGTCTCATCTAGCAGCCCTAGAGCCTGCTGACCTACAGTGGGTAGAACAAATCCCACCTCCTCTCCCTGGTGTCTCAGAAGCGTTGAAGCATTCTGAAAGGAGGGGGAGTTGACATGTTTAACCTAAAAACCATATCCTGAGATGTTGTCAGTTTGTTCTATCCTCAGTCCTGCCACTGATCTGCAAGGCATACAGCTGGCAGGCTGCTGGCCTTGGAAGGCTGTCCAGCAGCATGCAAACCACCAGGACATGTCCCATCTCACCACACATCCCATTTTCTTATGTGCTTTCATAGACCCCAGTGTTCAATCCTACTCATTTGTTCTGGAAAAAAAACCAAAAGCATAACTGGAGAAACCTCAAAAAGGGCAAACTGTGGCTTTGTTCCAAAACTGTAATGCAACTTTCATAAATTAATAAAACAACTTGTTTGATACAGTGTCATGATCAATACAGTGACCTGGTGGGAGCAGGAACAGTAACAAAAGCCTAGGGAACACTGTTCTGTTAAATAAAGGGGCTATAAATTCCTAATTAACTGCAAATCCATCCAATTATAATATCAATACCCCTGCAAGAAATCTCACACAAAACACAAGTTAGCAAGCTCCTGCTTCCACTGTTGAAGAGCTCAATACTTGTGTATCACTATGAAATCTGGGAGAAAAACTCCAGGAGAGATTGCTGTAATTAGGCTAATAACTCACAACAGGGGTTGCATCAATCATCTCTCAACAAAAGCAAATCAAGCACATTGGCTTCCCTGTTGAAAAAAGTGGATTCAGGAAGATAACTGTCAGTAAATACCAGACTCAAGCTTTGCCTAGTTCCATCTCCAACAACAACCAGAATCCCATAAGAAAGTACAAGATAACTGTATTTGCTTTCCAAAATAAACAACTAGCATCAAGGAACAAAACAAATCCACAAAAACAACAACAACAAATTCAAACTAAGATCTTCTCTACTTCCTCATCATCAACAATATTAGGGGTTTCTCTTTCCATTTAGTCAATCACTGTCTTCAGTGGATCTGTACATTTCAGACAGGAATTAAATTAACAAATTTTTTGATGCACATGGAAGAACACAGCCTAATTTGCTGTGCAACAAGCATAAAAAGCAAGAAACAGGAAAACAACAAGTGGATAAGCCCTGGAGAGAGTTGGTCCGTCCAGGGAGGCACCACGGTAAGCATTATTTTCAGAGCAAACAGGCACATCTATTGCTGCTTTGATACCAGAACAGAAAGACTGCAAAGTCCTGTTCCTCCTAAGAGAGGGCAATGATTTTTGGACCCACATGAGGCTTAGGATTACATTACCACAAAAAAGCCAAGCCAAAACCTGTTTTTATCTGTATTCTCCTTTTATTCTTCCTCACTTTATTGCAGGGCTGTGTTGTTTGCTGGCTTCCCAGGAGAGAAGGAGAAAGAGGAGTTCCAAAATCCAATTCCCAAATAAAATCTCTGCTTAAACCTCAGACGTGCTTATTGAAACAAGCACTAACATAAAGAAAAGCATGAGTTGTCTCTTTTGTCTTTGCCTTCAAATGTTCATGCAACACCCAGCACAACGCCAGACAAAAAAGAGTTTCTGGACACGCAAAATCAAAAGGACTGTTAAAGGACGACATATGACATTGTCAATATGCTGAGGGCTGCACTTCCTCTGCCTCCCCCATCGTTAGAACTTTCTCAGCAACATCAATGAAAGCAGGTGGATCAGTGCTGAACCATTTCAAAACCATTAAAATAAAGTCTGGAAGAATATACATAAATAGGCAATGATGATTAAACACAGTCCATACACAGCACACTGCAACCAGTGGTTGTATAGTGACCTCACTTTTAGTAAGAGTCCAAGGTCTAAAATTACATACTTTTTTTTATACAAGACAATGTGAAACTAGAAAGGGGAGCAGCCAGGATTTCTGTTCAGGACAGGGTCTTTACCCATGAGCATGAGTACTTTCAGAAGACCTACCTGAGTCGTTACCACGTGTTCTCCATAGTGCTGCATCACCTTCCCTCTGAGAACCATCTGTAGCTGATCCAGAGACAACAAGGGGAGAGCACTGCCCAGCAACCGGTAGCACATGTAACTGAGTGGAAATAAAGAAGATTCCCTCAGGTAGAGGCACAGCAGTAAAGCCACGCACAGGCATGAGACAGAGAAGAAGTCGTGGGGCAGGCTACATGGAGCATGCAGGAAGGCAGAAGTGAAAAATTCATGGATCCTGTGTTCAAAAATCCTACTGCCCAAAGCTTTTCTTCTGACTAGTATAGCTGCTAAGATCTCTCCCCGCAGCACGTCTTCTGCTGTCTAGAAAAAGGTGGAACACCAGCAGTTCCTTCTCTGATCCACTTTCTGGATGTCTTCTCCCCAGATATTTATTTCCACAGGCCTAATAAAAACTTACTTAGTTTTTGACTGCGCAAATTTACTTGGTTTTGACAACAACTTACTTAGTTTCGAGAGCAACTTGCTGTCAAATTTGATCAGAATTGCCCAACAGGCCCAGGAGTTATTAGATGGACAGCACTAGCCTCATTTCTGCAGGAAATCAGGCTAAAAAAGCAACACTGTTGAGCATACCAAAGGTATTTTCAGACTTACCCAACCCAAGAAAAACAAGACTTAAACTGCTCAAGCTTAGAGAATGGTTTCCTTTCACTGTGATACTCATGGAATATGTGAAGAAAATTTTTTGTAGGTGCACCTCTACAACTTTTAAACTCTTGATTTAAGAAAGATTTAATCCTGGCCAGAGACTGCCTTGCTATGGTCCAAATTAAATTATGCTCCCTCAAATGCTCACATTGTATTCCGGATTTTGCAGCATTTTTATACAGCATGAGTCTCAACAGACCACTTAACTAATCCCACTAAGACCTAGCATTAGACTTGAAAAAGGAGCCGACATAGCTACTGTTATGAAGTCAGCCACAGCCTACTTAAAAACACTTATCCTACTTAAAAACACAGACTACGTCAGAATCCAAACACATCCTGGCATTTTACTTCAGTCCATCCCACAAAGCACAAGTCCGGCAATATTAGACATCAATTTCAGAACCAGGGTTTGTCTACACAGGAGCTGTCCTTGTTAAACCACACAAAGCCAAATGACTCTCCCTCTCAACCACTTAGAAAGAAAGGGACAGTACAGCTCCTCTGACAAGTCTTGTAGGAGCAAGCTATAGATCTAAGACACCTCTATGCCCAATGAGGTGCATCACCTTTATGTGCTCTCCTAGTTAAATTTAACCCCAAATTTTTTATACATCACAGTTCAAAGAGAAATCTTACTAACACCTAGATTTAGGCTCCCCATAGTTTCTCATGAATACCTAAATGATAAAAAGCAAGTGTTCTCACATCGCTCATGAGAAAACACATGCTCCATCCTACCACAGGGCAGCAGCAGAAAGACCTGGGCAAGAAATAAAAGGATAATATGGAAAAAAACAAACAACGTATGTTAAAACAAACCTCACAGGTCCCGATTTCTCCTTCAATAGCGCATCCTCTACACCTTCTTTCCAGAACAGTTCAAAGGCACCCTCCTTCAGTGAAACTTGTAACAAATCAAGCGCTACACTGGGCAATTTCTTGTCCTTCTTTTCAGACTTGGCAACACTTTGCAGAAGTTCTACAAGTCTAGAAGAAAGAAAATCATGCGAGAGATCTGGCCTGGAAGGAGACTGCTGAAGGCCAAATTCATTCTGCTGAAGGACAGAGAACATTTCCTGAGCACTGGAGGCTGTGCCTCGTGGGAGAAATGAGAGCGCTATAATTTAGGAACCTGCGTAACAGTTAGTGCCTAACCCTTAACAGCACCCGCAGTGGCAAATACGGACAGATACTGGAATGAAAGCCACATTTCTCTCGCTGCTAGCCAAGAAATCAAGAATGTTGCATTTAATGCTCCTTATTTAAGAACTTACCTGGGAATATTTTCCTCATTTACAACAGTAGGTGAGCCAAACAGCTTCTTCAGATTTCGAGGTTTCAGAACACCAGGGAATTTCTGCATGCCGACAAGCAGGAGGTGCAGGTTATCTGGAGACGTGAAGGCTGAAGCGAGGTCACTTTGCAAGATGCCAAACAGGACCTCCTCAAACACAGTTTCAGGAACCTAGACAAGAATGAAGGTGAGAGGACACGAGAAACATCTGAGGGCATTTTATTAACTTGCTGTGTACTATGTTAAAATAGCTGCACTGTAGGGCATTTTACTAAAAGCTTGCGGTGTTCTGGAAACTTTGGAAATAGTCTTTATGGTGACACAATCAAAAATAAATAACTGATGTGTCCAGTACTGCCATACAGTCCCCAGGTGCTTAACCATGTGGAGCAGGACAATACGTTGTCATCAGATAGCAATTCTGGTCAACTGACTCCAGCTGCAATTGTTCTCTTGCTGTCCGACTGCTCCTGTCTGCACAGCCATTCAGCCCAGGGAGGAGGAAACACTCTTGTACTAGTTTTTAATTGTATTTCCCAAAAATAAGTTACTTGTTTCAATAGGATTTGCTGGTAAATAACTGTGTTCAATGGCTTTAGAGAAAACTGGATCCAACGTTTTCATCAATAAAAAAAGAAACACACAAAATCGACTTTAATTTGTAGTTTTAAAGATTGGATTCAAAATACATTTAAACTTAACATCAAGGGTAAATGACTCAGAACACTCCCGTATGAAACACTATTTAATTTTGATTATAAGACTGTTAGTCTTCACATCTAAAAACAATATCCACAAAAAAGAAGGAAATAAACAAACTCTCTTCCTTTACTACATGCTCAAGAGTTCCTTTACTCCATGTCCCTACATCCTTTCACTCCCAACAGCCCAAAATTCAACCTTAGGCGCTCTGGCTTGGTGTGTAAAAAACAAGGTTTGCTGTCCAGAGGTTTCAGGATACTTCTATTCAAAAGAGCAGAGAGTCTAATGTACCACCCAAGCAAGTTAACTGGGAAAAAACAGACTACGGGTTTGTCCATGATGAAATCAGACTAAGCTAAACCAGAGCATCATTCCCAGAATAAAAGCATCTGCCCACAGACAATATTGAAAACGGCTCCCACAGTTTAAACTCACTCTTCCACACACACCCCCTTTTAACTTTTAACTATGAACAAACTAAGGAAAAAGCAGTCCCTGAAGCAAAGTCCTCCCTCCTCCCACCCACCACGTGCTGTGGCTATACCTGAGAGATGATGTCAATAAGAGTTTTGCGAGGGAGATCTCTGAGGTATGCTTGGTGATGTGCCAGTTGCTGGAGAAGCTGGATGCTCTCCAGCAGAGCTTTCCGGTCCTAGAAAGGAAAGATAAGCCAAAACCAGAGGACATATATCAAAGATTAAGCTGAAGGCTCAGGTAATAATCCACTCTTGAGATGCTTAAATCCACTTGTAATAAGAAATCTACACAATTTCTTCCTGACAGGCCACTCAGCTTTCCCCAGAGCCGTGTTTCTGGCTGTACATGAAAACAGATGCCTTCCTTCCAGGAGAGGTAGGAACCTTCCATACTATCTGACGCAGTTCCTACATTCTAGTCAGGAAAGGAACAGATATTTAAAAGGCACAAAAAGCCTATGGATAATGCAAAAGAAATGAACTGAACTTGATGCTTCAAACGCCATCTCATCCACCAACTAACGACCCAGCCTCTCCCCCTAGACCCTCTCTCCGCTTCACACAGCCCTAGAACCAG
This sequence comes from Pluvialis apricaria, assembly GCA_017639485.1. Lineage (NCBI taxonomy): Eukaryota > Metazoa > Chordata > Aves > Charadriiformes > Charadriidae > Pluvialis > Pluvialis apricaria. Next base: position 9,702,290 of record CM030024.1, read on the forward strand.
TACTGACAAACAACATAACAACGGTAATGTTACCTTAACAAGCCGGCCAGACTGAAACAGAGCCATAACTCCAAAAAAGTTTCCAAAAGCAGCATTTTGCACAAGTTTCTGAAAAGGAAAAAGAAAAGGGCGTTAAAAATCCATCTCAACGAGCAGTTAGATTTCACATTCAGCTATAGCTCTGATCAGTGGAACACAACTGCTGGAAGATCTAGTCTTGAACGCCCTGACTTATGAAGATAACACACTGAAAAGCAATCCCTTGCACTATGTTTAAGAACTATCCTAGATTACCTTTCTGTCACACAGACACATCTCAGCTAAAACAGGGCCAGATGACAATGTCATCAATTTCCAGTTTTTAAAACTATTTCCATTATTTCGTTATGGTCATTTGCCTTAGCAAGAACCCCAAAACTATGGTATCCAGACATTAAGCCTTCAAAGAACAGAGAATGGTTAATTTAAACTAGCTGTTGGTCAATACTGCTATGAGCCGACTCACCTTTTTCGCTTTTTCCAGATCATGTTTTTCCTTTATCTGTTCCAGGACACTGCACACTGGAATTTCCTCAAAAGCCTGTAAAACCTGAGGAGATGGATGGAATAGCTTAGTTTGCAGTTCTTCCATTTTATGAAGTTTTATTGAGTTCAGCTGAAAGAGAGCTGAACAGTTGCTCAGCATAGCAGCAGATGTGCTGCTTTATTAGGCCAGAATAGAGACAACTAGATCGGTAGAAGGTGTGTCAAAATAGGAACTAGCATAGACATAAATATACCTGCAGATATTCCTTTTTTTCCCCCCTGTACATGACTTGGCAGGATTACTAATGAGAACATTTTGCTGCACCTGCATGACCCTGTAACAGAAGCAACAAAGCTTTTCATCATGTGCATAGCCTGATCTAATTGGGAAGAATACAGGCTCTTCTGCATTATCAATTTCTTCTGTGAGATGAGGTCAGAACCCACTGGTGATCCCATTGCTAGGACTCTTTGTTATGTTACAAACTCAAACAGCAGGGAGAAAAAAAAACCTTTGAAGTGCGTCTTAAGGGGTTGCCTTTTCCGATCTCCCACATAAACAGCCCAATGCCAGGAGCAAGTCAATTTTAAGAAGTCCCAGTAGTTCTAAATGCAGCATATTTGAAAACCTCGTCAAAGTTTGCAAATTACCGATGGTTCTTGAGGCAGGACAGAATTCTGTAGCATGAGTGTGACATTGGTATAGCTTATACCTTTATAAGTGCTTCTAAAAGAGACTAGCACCATTTAAAACCGCACCGTTCTCTCATGCTTGCTGCGAGATCTGCGTGCAGAAGCTGCCAAGATGTGAGCCCTCCAGCCTCCTCACAAGCAGCAAAGCGCGACCCCAGGAACTGACTGGGGCTGGCGAGGGCCCGCAGAGCGCTCTGCTCTGCTCTGGCAAATACTGACCTGCGCCAGGGCCAAGCTGAAGCCAGGGCGGGCGGCCTTGCGGGTGGCTCCCAGTCCTTCCACCAGGCGCTTGAGGGTGTACTTCAGCTCATCATCCTGAAAAACAGACCCTCAGCTCCGGCGGTGCCCACGCTCCTCCGAACCCCGCGGGGCTCCCGGACCACCACCCCTCTCCCCTCTGCCACACCGTGCCGCTGCCCGAACCCGCAGCCCCTCCGCCCGCCCCGGCCCCGGCCCCGGCCCCGGCCCCGGCCCCGGCCCCGGCCCCCGCCTCACCTTCCTGCCCTCCCGCAAGTGCCGCAGGAGGTTCTCGGTGGCCGCCAGCCGCACCGCCTGCTCCGGCTTGGCGATGTCCCAGAAGAAGTCGAGGAAGACGCGGCCCTGCCGCAGCACCCCGCGGGGGTCGGCCACCACGCCGCCGCCCTGGCCCTCCCGCTCCGCCATGCCGCCGCACGTGGTGCCGCCGCTGTCCGTCCCGCCTCTTCCGGGGCAGCGGGGCCCGGGCGGGGACGGGCCTGTTACCCCCCCGGGCCGCGGCCTCCACCGTACCCTCACCCCCGCGGCTGCTTCTCAGCCGCCCGCTCCCTCAGAGCCGCGGCTTCTCCTCAGCCCCGCGCTCCCTCAGCGCCTCCGCTTCTCCTCAGCCCCGCGCTCCCTCACGGCCGCGGCTTCTCCTCAGCCCCGCGTTCCCCTCAGCCTCGCGGCTTCTCCTCAGCGCCGCCGCTTCTCCTCAGCCCCGCGGCTTCTCCTCAGCGCCGCCGCTTCTCCTCAGCCCCGCGTTCCCCTCAACCCCGCGGCTTCTCCTCAGCGCCGCCGCTTCTTCTGAGCCCCGCGTTCCCCTCAGCCCCGCGCTCCCCTCGGCGCCATATTCCACCGCCCCCGCCGTGTCCGGTGCTCCAGCCGGGGGTGGGGGGGGGGGGGGGTGGTCACTAAAGCGTATTCGCACAATCGGTCGTGGTATGAGAATCTGTCTTGTGGTTTTATTACAAAACCCGAAATAATGGCTTAGGGAAAGGAAACAAATCAGTTCCAACAAATCAGCCCGTTATCTTTATTTAGAATAAAACGCAGCACTATTCTCCACAAAAATCGTGCCCGTTTGCTGCCTTCCTGCCCGGCTCTCCCCTCCTGCCAGCCGCAGGGGTGCAGAGAACAACCGCAACGCCCGGAGCACGAGCCACCTCCGCCTTTGATCTTCTCCGCAGCGACCCCAAGACGACATGGGGACAGCGACGGACACGCCGGGGCGGCTAAAGCGCCCTTCAGGCCCAAAGGCCTAGGCTTGTGTCCCCCTTAACCGCCCAGCCCCGACCCCCGCCGCCCGTACCGCAGGCGATCCCGGGAAGGCGGCACAGTCGGGCAAGCGAGCGCCTGTGACGGCGGCGGGGGAGCGCCCGGGTGCCGGGACATTCCCGACAGGCAGTAGGGCGGACAGCCCCGGCGGGGCGGCGAGCTGGAGACAGGCACCGCGAGGGGCAGCCCTGGCCCGGGCTCCGCCGTATATAAGCGGCGCGGGGTCCTGCGGGCGCGGTCCTGTCACGCTCGCACGGGGAGGAGGCTGAGGTGGCGATGGCGGATTTTGATCCTTACGACGATCGGGCCTACAGCAGCTTCGGCGGCGGCCGGGGGTGAGCGCGGCGCTGCGGGCGGCGCCGGGGCCTGGGCGGCGGGGGAGCGCCGAGGGGCTCCTCCCGGAGCAGGGAAGGAAGGAAGGAGTAGCGCTCCGCGCCCCCCCCAGCCGGGCGAGGAGGGGGCGCGGCCGGCAGGGCCTAGCCTGCCCCTTTCCCTGTGGAGATGGCGGGCGGGCACGGCGGGGGGGCGGGTGGAGAGAGGGACGCGGGGACGCTGCCTCTAGGAACCTTTCGGGCCCGTCTTGCCCCGCCGCCTTCTCTTCTCCGGGGGGCGGGGGTGAGGCCGGCGGGGCGCGTTTCCCTCCGGCCTTGGCGAGCACGCTTTGTGAGGCGAGGAGAAGGCTGCGGTGCCCCGGGAGAGGGTAGCGGCTGTCCCCTCGCTGCGCGGGGCGAGTGCCGCAAGGTTTAGGGCCTGGAGGCTTGGGAGCGTCGGGAAGGGGTGGGAGGAGGAGGGTGTCGCTGTGTTCCCGCCGGCCCGGAGGCGAGGGGAGGGGGGGGGGGGAGATTTAGGGAGGTGCTGGGCCAGAGCCAAGGTAGGCCGTGAGGAGCTCCTGCATGGACAGACCGGGAGATGGGAGGAGGGAGCTTCCCGTGAAAGACTGTAGGGAAGCGAGAAGCCCCTGTTCTGGCGGGGCGAGCGAGGTGCCCTCGGGAGTGGGCAGCGTTGTGATGCCCGCGGCGGGGAGGGAGCGGAAGGGCTTTGTGGTGCCTCCGGCCGGGGAGGGCTGTGAACCGCCGTCCTGCCTTATCCGCGGCCCCGGGTGCCGACTCCAAATCCCTGATCCTTCGGAACAAGGCTTGTCTCGTCTCTGTTTCTTTGCTGGAGAGTACCTATGGGGGAGGAGCTCCGAAAACAATAACCAGCAATTACGAAGTTTGTCTTAAATCAGGTTAGGACGATGCAATTAGCAGTTGACTCTTTTGAAGGTTGGTGCCATTTAAGTTTCTGTGTGCACTAAAATAAAACAGTAGGCATAAACCTATGAAATAAACTGTCTTTGGGAACAAATCTGAATGATTGTAACAATAACTTATAGTTCTGTTATTTTTTTAACTTCTGTAACAAATAACCTTGACAGCAGGGTAAAGTGGCACTTGACACACAAAATAAATTCACTTGTTACTATTCAGTCTGCTCTAGTCAATGTAGGCACATTCTATGAAGTAACAAAATTAAAGTTAAAATGTTACTTTCATATTCAGATTTCTTTAATAGAGTACTTAAACTTCCTCTCAGGCAAGATGTGGATACTTGTTTCAGTGAAGTAAAGGTGTCCTGCTGTTTAGTAGATGCCTTTGCAGGTGACAAAATGTACTTATTATGAATTAGCTGTAGCTTTAAGCCTCAGATGCTACTATTAATGTAGAGTGCAACTCCTACTTGCATTTAATTCATCGCTATTACTAGTAAGTTACTAATGGGTAATTCACAATTTCAAACCTTAACAAGTCTCTGCTTATATGAAGTCTTGTAATATCTGTAGTGTAACGAAAACGTGATTGTTCTTCTTGAAGGTTCCGATTAAAGAATCTTGTGTTAACTTAGAGAATCCTACTCCTTTTTACATGCTTCTAGTTTTTGTGGAAGTCGCATTTTGCATAACCTTTGGTCTGTATAGAGAGTGAGTGTAGGATTTAAGTGTGACAGGTAGAAAACAGTAGCGCCCCACAAGTTCTAACATATATAAGATACATGCCTCTTTCTCATACTCTTCAGAATTATGGTGGAAGAGCAACAAAATATGACTGTGGCGTGACAAGACAGGGGATTTTGCTCGTGCACTAGTAGGGAGCTGATAAAGAGCTGAAGCATAATACTATGGTATCCAAAAGTCAGGTTATTCCAGATGCAGAACATGCTGCTGACTTTAGTAACAAAAGGCTTACTATAAAAGCTTTTTGGTAAGTGTTTTGGAGCCCAAAATTTGACCAAAAAAAATTAAAAATCTGTACTTAAGCATACTGAGGCCTAGCTGAAACTCTCTAAGCATCTATAGAGCTTCTCAAAGTTGAAGGAAACTGAGTATTTATCACTTCAGACTTGCTGGTAGGCTATTAATCTAGGTGTGGCTTTAAGCACTGGGTTTAATGCTAGACACCTTACTCAAAGGTTAAGATTCATCTGCTGAAATGCTGTTTAATAAGTGAAAATAGGGAGCTAGTCTTTATCCTGGCATTTTGGATTCTGTGTCTTACCAATTTAGTGTTAATAAATGTCTCCTAATTTTTATGCTTGGGTAAGGTTTTTGTTAAAGACATCTAATGCTTACTGTAGGGATGTACTGGATTGCTTGAATAAATTGGGTATTTATTTAGAGTTGTGGTCTTGGAGAGTCTTGACAAAACTTGCGTCCTGCTGAGCCTTAGGCTGCCTCTGGTAAAGCACTAATGTTGGAATCCAGCTAGGCTGTTCTCTGCTGTGCGGAAAGATAAATACTGAGCTGTTGTTTTGATCCTTAGTGAAAAGCTATTAAACTCAGATACTAGCTTTCAGAATATTCTTTGTTTTGAACTTTTGACAGATCTTATTTTCTGGACAGAATAATTAAACTTTCTAAAAGAGTATCTTCAAAATGATAGTTTGTTGTTCTTTAACCCCAATATGGCCTTATGATGTCACTTAACTCAGTCCACCAAAAAATAAGTCTAATTATAGGGATTTTTGCATCTGCGTTTGCTGTAACCAGGCTTTCTCTTTAGCTTTCTGCTTTGGTTTCCTGAAAAATCAAATAGTTGTGTTTCAGACTCCCACATTAAGATGACATAATTATTGCCTAATTGTGTCTGAGCAAAAGTTCCACTAAGTGGGAAATGCAGATACTCATTTAACACTTTGGTGTGACCCAGTTCACTTAGTTCAGAGACGTTTTTAATTGTAGTTGACTTTTGTTCTGTTTTGTTACAAATGAGAGCATCTTCTTTCAATCTCATTGGTTACTGAAGTCAGCCTTTTCTTCCCCACCTCCCTGTTTCAATGTTGAAAAACTGTAGGGAAGTGTATAAACAGTTTCTTTTTGTATTGCTATAACTCGATTCTGTAGGAAACTTAGTTTGGAACCTAGTTATTGACCATTCCCGTTCTTCAAATGGAGATTAAAATAGCAAATATATAGTTATATATTTGATAACTGAGGCCTTAATGGATTGAATTCAAAAGAATATTTCATTTTCTGACTTCATATCAGTAGGGATTGCACAATAGGGCATGGATTTCCACACATGCACCCTGTGAAGTTCTTGTATGCTATGGTAGAAACAAGGATTGTCTGAAGCCCAAAAATTCTTTTGGGGATTGTTAACTTGAGGGTGTGGCTTCAGAAGCAGCTCAAATTGATCTGAGTGGAGGTTGCTGTTGAAAGCTGTAGTTCAAGCCCTTGCTTTCATTTTCCTTTCTGTGTTGGCATGAGTGCTCTTTGCAGATATCCAGATCACCTTGTTGATCTGGCTGAGAATTCAACTTTAGGGCAAGTTTTTAGGTGAATCAGCTTACTGAACCAGATGACTGGCAGTCCAAGAAACCTGGTGAGAATGTGTAGAAGGAGGGAATGCTCCTTTTAAACTCAGCTAAAGCAATTTTGATGTTCCTATAGAACACAAAAATTAAGATTTTTGGCTGCAAATTAAATTATGGTATTTTAATAGCTGTTTGTAAGGCCATAGATGAGAATTAAGGACAAAGGCATGGAACTGATTCTACATGTTATGGAATTCTTTAGAAGAGCAACTCGCCTTTCTTGGAGTTCCTCTTAAAACTTAAGTCTTGTGGCTAAAGCTAATTCTGCTATGCATACAGAGCAGCCAACTGTAGCAGCTTTAGTTCTCCAGTATGTTTTTGACTCTGCCTTGTTAGTGAGACAAAGGCATGTGAGGAATATTGTCAAAAATGCTGAAATATGAACCTGGGTGGACACTAATTAAAGATATGTAGGTTGTGATTTGAGTACATTTAGCAGCTTGCTGATAGTGTTGGTGACAAACGACTCCTGCACATAGCTGCTACCATAAAAAGGCACAAGTGACAGGCTTACCTAGGAAGAGTTAAGGAATCTTATTCAAGATTTCAGCATTATCTGATTCATTAGTAATAAAATATTTATTCTGGAATGGAAAAAAAAAGGCAGACAAATACATTGCTTGCCCAATGGATTTTCTGGCTGCATGCAGCCAGCCAAAATAAAAGGAAATAACAAAATAATTTGACTTTCTGTATTTAGGTGGGACTCTGCAAAAATCGAATTAGTCCATGTCACACTAGCAAATCCTGGTTTGGTACAGTTTGTGTTCCACCGTGCTTTTAAATGCACAGTGAGCCCCTGCGAAAGGAAGCAGACATGAACAAAGGCCAGTGAAAGTAAGGTGTTGAAGAGAACATGGGCAGAGCAGTAGGTAGGCATCTTGGGTAAAAGAGATTGCATGGGTGGGACAAATGGTGTCGGAATCAGTGACAGTGGCATCCTGTAGCCTGGAAGCTATAACTTAAGGTTGCTGTGCACCCACAATATAAATCTTGCTCTCTGTAAAGGAGATCAAAGTTAGCTTTAGAAGATTAGGGTCTACAGGAAATTAATGCACAGATGTGCATTACACATTAATACAGTAAAGAATTTAGCTGGTACAGTCTAGTTTTTCAGGAACCAATGCCAATAGCCTTAACTGAGACTGAGAGAAAAGGTAGGAAAAGGCAACCTAGTTTACCTCAGTCTGTAATTCATGAGGCAAAGGAAGAAGTAAACACCCAAATAGCACTGAAATTGGTTTCTCTGCCTTAGAACACCTTGATCAACCAAGTTTTTTATTATGTGTTCAATTCAAAGCATTCCAGTGTAGGTATCTGACAGCTATGGCAATAAATTCAGAGTTAGGAGAAGATGTTTCAGCTAAATGCTGCTGCAATAATTTAGATGATTGTGGAGTGGATGTTGATAATATACTATTTAGTTAAAAGCGTTGGATCCAGCTTAATTTCAGGATAAGATGACCAGCCTGTGCCACGCAAGTATTTCTTCAGTGCTATAAATTAATCTTAAAATCTGGTCTAGGATGTATTTCTTAAGTAGTGTTTTTGAGTAGGGGACAGTAGAGAGAACCTTATGTTGCTTTTCTTGATGGATTGTGGGATAAGAAAGTTGTTCATTCATCACTTTGTTACCGAGATCACCTGTAATGTATTTAAAGATATCGTTCATTTGTTTTTCCTATTGAAGTACTGCACCAGGTAATAGTAGAAAGAAGTTGGCTGATAGTGGAGGTGGCAGATACAGGCAAAGGGATAGGAAAAACTAACCAAAGTTGTAGAAAAATCCACTTCCAAAAAGTCAAACAGCACCTGAGCAGTGTGATATATATCACTGTCTATGTTGGGAGCCAAGTTCCAAAGACAGTGGGCTTCTCTTTTTTTCAACAGGTCTCGTGGTGGCGGTCTTGGTTCCCGCAAACAGAAAGAGCTGCCAACAGAACCCCCTTTCACAGCATATGTGGGAAATTTGCCCTTCAACACTGTTCAAGGAGACATAGATGCCATCTTCAAGGATCTCAGTGTAAGGAGTGTACGACTAGTCAGAGACAAGGAAACAGACAAATTTAAAGGTGAGTGTTCAGAGTTGTTCTGGTTGTAGATGGCTAACTGGTAGGAAAAAATGAGGTACTTCTAATGGGGAATTTGAGTCTCTACTTTATAAAGTGCGGTTAGCTTTTTGGTCTGCGTTTGTTTTTTATGTTGACTTATGCAGGTTTCTCATTCACTCAAAAATAAACATCTAATTTGAATGAGATCCACTGTTACTTCCATCATCATAAGATAGACTAACCTGGGTGACAAGAGTCAATATTTGCCCTGCCATAATAGCACTTTCTCAAACCTTGTTTCTCTTGTATGAATTCGTACAAAACTGAAGTGTCTGACCCACTTAAGATCCATGACCTTCAGTGTTGAGTACTTACACAATCTTTCTTTAGTTCAGAAGACTCCCATTGCTTCATCTCTGTCTTTTTTTAAGTAGACGGGGAGAAAAAGCAAGTAGATGAGCCATTCAGACAATTGTTTTAGAGGATGCAAATCCAATTTCCATTGGAATTGGCCGGTGGAAAGAGTATATTTATAAGTTACTTTTAGTGGGGAGAAAGGCTTAACTCTGATAACAGAGGGTCTTAGAAAAGGAATAAATTCACTAAATGATGTGATGACATAAAATCAGGCCAAGCAGGTACTTCGGGTTGTTGTTTAAAAATACTAATAACCAAACGTCAATAAATAACAGCTAAATAACTGTCTAAAGGCATAGATCAAATCTACAGTGTAATGAGAACCCTATGGAAAAGGGAATTAATTAGGCTCTTCGTGTTTGCGTAGTGCCCATACAGAGTTCTATTTCAGGATTTGTCCCCATCATTAATAGGCATAGATAAATGCATTCATCTTTGATGTTTGGTGTCTGAGTTGCATACGTGTTGCACTTAACCGTATTGTAGCTCATGTTTGAAAGAGAAGAGAGGCTATTAGTAGATATGCGGGAAGAGTAGCTTCTTACAAAGGCCTTTTAAAGTGCTGGTATTAACTTGTGAGGTTCTTCTTGCAGGATTTTGTTACGTAGAGTTTGATGAGGTGGAGTCACTCAAGGAAGCTCTTACGTATGATGGTGCAGTAAGTATACTTGCAATTAATTTGTGAAATAAAAAGATAAGCACAAGTCTCAAACTCCTTGGCAGCCCATATGGTACATTCTGAAGCGATTCTCCCCTTTATTTAACAGCTTTTGGGTGATCGATCACTCCGAGTGGACATAGCAGAAGGCAGAAAACAGGATAAAGGTGGATTTGGCTTCAGAAAAGGTGGCGGGCCTGATGACAGAGGTGACTTGCATTTTTCTGAATAGCTTCTTAAATATGGTGGTTGTAGTTATGACTTCTGGTGCGAACTAATGTGAAGACAGGCATGCAAGTAGACACGAACATCATGTAGGAAGGAGAAATCTTATATGTATATACACATTTCTAACCTAGCTGCTGCCGCTCCTGAAATGTTTGAAATAGATGCGCTTTGTGTTGAAAAGCTCAACGTGTTGTCACTCCTAGCCCAGGAAGTGAGACCAATACCCCTGGTAATGTACAGTGTCTTGCAGAGGACAATTGTAAGCCCAACAGTCTGATCTGCTACTATTTTATTATGATGTAAGAAAAGTGAGTAAGCTAAGTAAGCACAAGTAGACAAATACTTGTTTTGGACTATGGATCTCCTGTTCCAGTGTAAAAACAGACTTTGCTGTAGGTAAAGCTTAATTGAACTAGACTCGCTGAAGGTTTCCACTGAATGTGTATTAGAGAAACTTTTCTGACCACTTATTCTTGGTTAACTTAAGCTGACCTTTTATTCCTATGCAATAGAACTTGGTAGTACCGAAATGAAAGGATTTTCCAGCAGCATGACTTTGGATATTGAAGGACTGAAACTTTGGTTTGGTATCCCCTTGATCAGTCTTGCCCACAGCTTCAGACCTGAACACAATTGTGGCTTTTTTCCTAGGAATGGGAGGAGGTTCCCGAGAATCCAGAGGAGGTGGATGGGATTCCAGAGATGACTTCAATTCTGGTATCAGTATTAACACTTATACAGATAGGCAGCCTAAAAGGCGCAGAAATGTTCTCATTTTCATGTCAGCTACATTTGTCCCCATTACTGTTTTGATTGAATCTACTGTGTGACAACTTTGGACACCCTACAGCTGCAGTGGGATTCTTCAGGGGCAATCTTCCATTGCCATCTAACAGAGGGAAGAGTTTTGGCTGGAAATTTTATGACACAAACCTAAATGACAAAATACTTGTTCAAATGTAGCCTATGGTGTCTAGGCTTTAAGCATTTCTCAAACATGAGGCCAAGTACATTTCTGAATAGTAGCAGAAACAGACAGATCCTGTGAAAAAGCTGGTATTGCGTTCTTTCAGAGCAGAGGCTTTCACTTTCTTAAGAAGATGTGACATCATTATATGTGTATCCATGAAGCAACTGACTTCTCCAAAGATGTGTTAGTGTTCCAAAGCACTTTTAAATGCAAAACATTCCTAAACTTTCAGACCTATTACAGTAATGCAAGTTGCAGCAAAATGACTGAGCTTGCCATGGAGCCACTGGGTTTGCTCTTCGCTTCTAGTCAGTTTCTAGCTATTAGAATCCAGGGTGATGTTAACACAATTGCTTTTGTCCTCTGAAATCGTGGGTTTGGTCCATTTTCTGATGGGGAGATGTTGGCAAGTGCAACTTTGCAATGTCTGGTCTCTGCGTGAGTGGAATGGACAAAGTAGAAGGAGCGGTAACAAAGTGTGCCCTTGCCACTAGCGTGAGACTGAAGCATGGTGCGGGAGAGAGGAAGCTTGCTACAGCGCTGCGCTTAACCTGCCTTTGTAGCTAAGCATTCTGGTGTCATACCTTTATACTTTTTTTTGGCAGCTTCTTCAAATGCGGATGCATTTCAGCTTGTTAGATGCTGGAGGAGTGATTTGTGAGCCAAAAGTTTAGCATTTAAGTATTAGTTGCTGCAGAAGCTTTTCTTCTCAGGTTGTACAACCTTGCTCCGGATCAAGTCTTTAAAGATGGCTGTTTGGCACTGAAGTAAGGGACAGTTCTGCAACTCTGCCAAATACTGAAGTGGAAAGGAAAATCTCAAATAGGAGCAAAACAACTTCCTCTTCCAGGCAGCTTCTGAAAGACTGAGTATATTCCCCTTAGGTGTGCTGATAGCCTGAAGTATCCTCCTCCCATTGACTGCAGATGATGGCTTGGAGAGATACTCTAGGGTAGTCATTGGTACAGAATGGAACTCTGGCCAGTGACAGTTCTTATTTATTTTGATTCATAAACTGAAGAAATGTAGTCAGTTTCATATTTAAAGTCTGACTTTTTTCTTTTTTTTTTTTTCCCCAGCTCTTTAAATAGTCTGGTAAATGCCTGGTCAGTTTTATAGTACAACTAAAAGCCTTGGTGTTTTGCTCTGTTTTTCAAAGGCTTTGTTTTATAAGGACTGTATATGTCACTACTCCCTAGCTATTTTCCCATTTGCTCTGCTCCTGCTGATTTCATGCTAAGGCTGTAGCCAGTGTGATCTTCTGGCTACAGAAGTACTCTGCGTACTTCCAGTGTTGTCTCTGAATTCAGCTAATGGTGTTAGCAGTCTGGAGTTGCAGCTGAAGCTCTTATTTTAAGCTCACTTTATGACCCACTCTCCAATGCTCCAGTAAGCCTCTGGGTGGATAAAGTGGTTTCTGAACTTGGCGTAGTATACTTGGTATCGAATGGAATCTGTATGACTCTTCTAGAACGTGTTAGAGATCCGTGAAGCACTCTGTCTACAGACAAAGGCTCTCAGTGCATCGTCTTGGACTGACAGCAGTGACTTGCAAGGTTTTCCAGTCACCCGCATAAAAATCTAGATCAAAAGCATAGCGAAATATGCTGTTTAAACTCACTGTCTTCCATCTTCAGGATTCAAAGATGATGACTTCTTGGGAGGCCGGGGTAGAGGAACCCGCCCTGGAGACCGGCGACCACCAGGTGCCTCGATGGGAAGTGGTGGCACTGGTCGCTTCAGAGATGGGCCTCCCCTTCGTGGATCTTCCATGGACTTCAGAGAGCCAACAGAAGGTAAACTCTTTGTATCTTTTGAAATTCAGTCATTCTTCATGAAGGAGACTCTTGCTTTCTTTGTCAGGTCAGAGCTACTACCCTTGACAGACAGATCTTAAAACGTTAATGTGTTTTCTTTCAGAGGAAAGAGCACAGCGGCCCCGACTTCAGCTCAAACCTCGAACAGTTGCTACTCCACTCAATCAAGTAGCCAACCCAAACTCTGCTATCTTCGGTGGAGCCAAGCCCCGGGAGGAAGTAGTAAAAGAGCACGACTGAGTTTGGGGTTGAGAGGGAATGGGGAGGCGGGAGAACAAGCAAGACAGTACAGAGTGACTAGCTCTGCTGGAATGTCAACCCTGCAGTTTACCATTCCTGCCATCTGGCATTTGTCCTCTTTGAAACCGAAAACACAGAGCTTGTGAATGCATGTCAGCTGTTAACAAGTGGTTTTTAGTACGTTCTTGGCTTTGCTGTATCTAGTGCCTGCTTTGTGCTGAGTTTCCCTCTTCTGTTTCCTTCCAAGCAGCACAGTTGCCAGTAGATAAGGCAGTGTAGCTGCTTCCACGAGTGTGGAGGTCTCTGGACAAAGGTGCTGCTTCAACTTCTTCCTTTCTGGGTTTGTTTTACTTTTAGAAGCACAGGTTAGACTTAGTTATTGCCCTGTATTGTTTCCTTTTACTTCCTCAGTGCTCCTCTTCTGACCTGCATGTCTTGTTCTGTATTGCTGTGGCTCTGAAGAGGAAAACTGGAGAGTCCAGATGAGTTGAACAGAGAAATTTACAGTTCTAACCGAGTAGTTAAATACCATTTGTGACAATTTATGACAGTTGCTGTATACAGCAGAGCCCCTTATAAAACTAAGGGGGAAAGCCGCCCTTTCACACAGGTTACCAGGAAGTATCAATTGAATGGATGCAAATGAAATTGGCTGACAAGAAGCCTGGTGAATAGGTGGTAGAATCGGCATGGATACAGCATCTGCCAGCAGGCTCCTGCTGGGGGCTGTCTGGGGACGTCAAAATGGTATGGTACTGCACCTCCGAGCTCAAGGTTAGTGCTGCAAAAATGTGCCTGTTTGAGCACAGCTGCTCACTGGCTCTTTCTGCTTACTTTTTTTTTTTTTTAGGTTTTACATGTTTGGTAAATTTTTAAAGTTTCTACAAATAAAATTGACTTTTTTATTTTTGTTTAAGGAGTGTATACTTTGCCATTGCAGTATGTAATTGCCATTATCCCCTGTATTTTTTTTGCCCGGTGGTGTACAGTTTTAAGACCTCTGCTTTCAGAATACCTTGAAAATGAGCAGATTAGAAATCGTTCTGCTAGAGATTCTCTTCATGTAGAAGTTTGGGTAAAAAGCATCTCTAATTGCTGCATCTCTCTTCACTTGAAATGTTTTGTGCCAGTTGTTGTGTGGGAGAAGGGAGGGGAGGCTGGAGCAAAAGGAGAGAGGTTGTTAGTGTTTAAAAAACAAAACCTGGATCTATAACACTGAAGTGTGGATATGTCCAATGCATGAGAAAATCTTGGGCCCCTAATGCTAGTGCTGACAGCTTCCAGATAAAACAGCCAGCACACCCGAGTACTCGCAAGAGGAGTTTGGAAGCATGGCTCCTTCGCCGCTAGCAGCGTCGCTGCTAGTAGTGAATTTCTTCCCTAAAGTTATCTTTGTAATGTCAGAGTCCCAGCAATTTACAGAACTACTCTTTCCTTCCTTCTGCCTGTCACTTAATCTGCTTCTGAGATAAGAACCATTTGTCTAACACTAATACTTAATTTAAGACAGACATGCATTTGTGTGGTTGTATTCCAAACCAATAATTGACCTATTTACATCTTCAATGTGGAAAAGATTTTTAAGAACAAATTCCCGTATAAAAACTCACCTCTAGTCAAAACAGTTGACTTTTAAATGTCAAAACAAAAAAAAAAAAGGAAAAGAAGAGAATTCCAAACACTTAACACATTCTGCTTCATAACAAAATAAATTTATGGATATGGTATTTTGTGAATGATCTTTTAAATAAAAGAAAACATTAAGTAATATTTAACATTGGTCTTTATTTGAGTCTACTATAGCTTGTTCTTCCCCCCTTCAGTTTTCAAACGTGTTAATTTGGAAATTTGCTTCCGTAAATTTTGTGGGGAAGACCCATTCTTACAGAAATTAGAGGGGGGGAGGAGGAAAAGATAAAGGGGAGGAATCTGATCGAAACAAGTGTTGGAACATGCAGGAGACAGGGAAGTAGAAGTTGTGGAAGCGAGCCCAAGTTGTTTGTCCTGTGGCTTCAGTGTAGGGTCAGGCGGATGGCTGGGGCTGCCGGGCAGCGTTTGGAGTGCTGTGGCACAGGTCATCCAGCTCCTCGCGCCCTTTCCCACAGCCTGGGTTCTGCTGCCCTCTGCCTGGGAGAGGGCAAAACGTGCGTCCTTCCCCTTTGAGTAGCGATCGGTGTCATGTGGAGTCCTTGTGGCAAGACAAAGTAAATAGATCAGCTTGCTGCTGGCTTGCCTGGTTTCTCCCGACTTTTTACAGCTGCCCTGTTTCCCACTAGGCGTAACTGTTAATGAGGCTGTTGCCCGGTGTCTCTGACGTATATGCGCACTGCAGGGGAAGTCAAAAGAGGGAGAGCCATGGTTTTATTCAGGAATCGAGCTCTCGCCTTCTTGCTGGTTTTAGCACTTTCCATAGCACAAAAGGATGTGAAGTGTTCTGCCTTCTTGGTCCACTCTCTCTAGACCTGCTCTGACCACAGCTTGAGCAGAGAATCCAACTCCTGCTCTGGAGCCTCTTGCAGGAGCAGCTCGACTGTCCTACAAGAACGATCACCTGAGTTTGGTGTGTCAGAGCGGGGCTAGCTGGGTGGAGGTGGTGGCCTCAGCTGCTGCCGCCAGGCGTGCTCGTAGCTGGTCTTTCAAGCCTCCTGGTGGGGGAAGCAATAATTTCATCACTCTGCGTGGACGAAAGTTACACTGATTTGTGAGAAAGGTAGAGAGACAGAAAACGGCTCGTCTCATTCCTATAAATATTTTTCTGCATCTGCTAATATTTGTTTGGTCAAGCGTTTCCCACTAGTGAGTGCGGCTTAATCCCAATATCATTTCTTTTTTTTTAGTTCTTCATACGTGAACACTAACGCATTGCCTGGTTTCTTTGGAGCATTCTGCCTTGTGCTTCCTGTATGGCTGAGGGTCGGACTCCTCTACTCCTTTTTCTTTTCCCCCTTCAAAAATCTAATTGACTAACATTTTCCTGTACAGAAGCATATCAAACTAGCTTGTATCGACAGTTGACAAAACGAGATTTAGTATATGAATGTGGCATTTAAGTTTCGTAGGAGGAAGCGAGATTATTGTTCCCCCTCCCACCAGCAAAAAGCAGTTAGGGCTTAAACTGTAATGCTTCATTGTACCTGCGGCTTACAGCTGAGCCTGGCGTGGCAAAGCCCGCACCGAGGCGGTTACCGACGGCGTTAACAAACGGATAATTCACTTTGTGGCTATTCCTGTTCGCACCGAGTTATTTCTAGTTGCTGTGCAGAGCTGTCTTCAAGCCTGAACTTAAACAAATAAACAAAACTGAAGTCAGGAATGCAGCAGACAGTTTTGGGAAGGGAAATTGGGTTAAGGTGTAGCACCGCTTTGCTGCTGTAGGAAGCGCGTTGTTGCGTTCGTCCGGTTGGGCTGCGGGTGGGGAAGGCTGGTGTGGTGTCCCTGGGAGAGCTGTGGGACAGCGCGTGGGGGTAAGCAACGCGCATCTGACGTGCTGCAAAACTCCACTGTCGACCACCAAAACGCAAACCCCGCTGAGCTCCCCAGCCCAGGGGCGCTCCTGGGAGAGCTGATGCCAGTGCTCTGACGGCGGCAGCCCAGTGCTGGCACTGCTGTGCTGCCAGCTCGCTGGACCGTGCAAGTCTGTCACGGCATCCGAGGGGGCTCTTTGTGCGTGTCGTCA
The DNA here is from genome assembly GCA_017639485.1 of Pluvialis apricaria. NCBI lineage: Eukaryota > Metazoa > Chordata > Aves > Charadriiformes > Charadriidae > Pluvialis > Pluvialis apricaria. Next base: position 9,718,929 of record CM030024.1, read on the forward strand.
TGAACGTTGTTCTGATGGCAGAAGACAGAGGTGGAGGAGTGCTCACACAGTCAGATGACGGGCTGTGATAAGTTAAATCTGTGCCCGAGGGCTGCGATAGAGTCAAGTTAAACCTGTGCCCCCGAGGGTGGCTTCTTTGCCCTTCTGAAATGGCAACAAGCTCTTCGCCCACTGCTGAGGTGCGCTGGCACTGATAAAGAGTCTCCGATGTCGACCTTGTATTTCCGAAGTTCTGCTAGGTGTCCCGGAGCCGGTCATGGTAGAGAGCGAGCGTGGCCAAGACTCGCCGTCCCGGGGCAGTTTTGAATGATGCTGTCGCCGTTATTAGGTCTAAGATCATGTTCCTCATCTTCCTGTAGCTGTTTGGGTGACTAAATCTGAAGCATTTTATGGTTTCCTTTTCCATAGCTGCAACAACGCTGTTACATGACGTTGCCCGCTCAACGGCAGGTTCATTTTCATATTGGCTTCCCTCATTTCTGTCCCCTTTTGCAGCAAAGTGCATCCGAGGGCTTTAAGGACATTCAGCGCTGTTACAGAAACAACCTGCTTATCTGTCAGCTCACAAATTCTTGTGTAAAGCTCTGGGGTACCCCAGGGCTGATGTTTTGGGTATGTTATTGCCGGGAACGCTGCCACCACCTTTCCACCCAGTAAGTTTCAGCCAGGTTAGTGTTCAGCACAGTAGGGGTTTGCTTCCTACCATGAGTGTTTTGTTCATGTCACCATGCTCCCAAGATCTGCCTCTTTCTTTGAAATAAACCAAAAAAGTCACTAAGTACCTCTATAAACCCCTGCGAAATCTGTACTGTAATGAATCTGTATAATTTGTATTGCTGTATAAAAAAGAATAAATGAAAGCATTCAAACCTTCTAGGTTTTTGTGTTCAAATTTAGGAATTGTTGTGTCTACAAGGACCAACCGAGCAGGATAAGAATGGGGAGGAGCTTTGTAGCGCCGTGGGGATGTACGGGATTAGTCTTTGCAAACTTTACTTGACCAAATGTTTGTGAAGCACCCAGCAGTCCTGGCTGCGAGCTGTCTTTCCACTGGGTGGTGGCAGCACGTACCTTCCGCCGTAAGGGAGCGGCTCTGGGTCTGGGGCCGGGTGCGATGAGGTTTGCAGCGGGGCGTGCAGCTGGGGCAGGGGAGGAGGTGGCACTTCCCCTGCAGCTGGGGACACGCTCAGGCAAGAGGAAAGCCGTTTCTTGGTCGATACAAAACCGCGCCTGCGCTACCTTAGCGTGTCAGAAAATTTCCTCTGGGACGTGGCTTTCGTTAAAGCTGCCGTGAAGATTTGGCGAAGCAAATAATTAGCGGTGGGGACGAGGTGTGGGCTTGTTCTGGTCCCAAAGCAAGGGGGATTTGAGCGCCGGTCTCCTGCAAAGCGGGCAGCGCTTGACTCACAAAGTTTACGAGCTCTGGGAAAAAGAGCCCATTGGAGCTGGGAAACCGTTCCTCAAAACTTTCAGCGTGGGGTGTGTTTCTCTGGAAAGGTTGGGTTTAGGTGGCACATTCATTTCTAAGCGTCGCGTGGCTGAGAATTTGTCATCAGCGTTAGTCGCAGCACCTGGTGTGAGCAGAACCAGCTGGTCCTTGAGCAGACCCCACCTTAGAAAGGATGTGAACCGGGCCCCGGGGCATTTGGTCTCCCAGTCCCAGTGGGTAAGCTGGGCAGGGTGGGAGGTGGGTGCTCACAGCCTCTCTGGGCCTGCAGAGCTCCTCTGTCAGCGGGTTAGCTGGGGATCGAAGGGGCTGGGGGGAAAGCAGGTTTGGTTAGCTGATAAAACTGCCTGAAGGAGTCAATGCTTTGTGTTTGTTATGGGGGGGGGGGGGGGACAAAACCGAGCTGAAATGGGTAAGGGTTGAGATGGACACGAAAGGGTGAAATTGTAATGTGGCATTTTATCTGTCTCGTTGCAGTAGATAAAAGCATGGTGCTCCTCTGTCTTTGGCCTTTTAGCAGAGCGGAAAGGGTTTCCAGCGGCCGGTCTAGCTGAGGCACGGGGGAGAGGGCAGGCAAAGCCTGGTGTGACAAGCCGGGTTTCGTGTCTGGGGGGGCTCTTGCCTGTGTGTCGGGGAGAGGGGCGGTTCGGCCCCACAAAGAGCAGAACTGGTGGCTGCGTTGGTGGGTGCTTGACGTGAGGGCACTCATCCAAACCTCTGCATTGGGCCCTTCCTGTGAGAGATACAAAGAAGGGAGACGGTGTCTGTACTGCTGTCGGTGTTACTGCAGTAGTTACCTTCGAGTCAAAGCCAGAAATTGAGGGGTTGATCTCTCAAAAGGGCTGATGTATTTTGAAGGGCATTGCTCTGCCCGAGAGCCGCCGTAAGGTGCCGGGGGGATGATCCCACCGCTCTGCACCACCAGCAGTCCTCGCTTGCCGTGCGGCTCCCCGGGCACGGCCGCCACCTCCACGTGCGCTGGAGAAGCTGGACCTGCCTCGGTCCAGGAGACAACCGGGGGACTAACGGGAGGTGGCCCTGCCACAGCTCCTGCCAGCTGCGGCACCGTCCCTGCCGCCACGGTGAGTCATCTCTGAAGCTGCGAGACCCATCCGGGAGCCTGTAAGCAGATGCCGGGTGCCTCTTCAGCAGCGGCTCTTCCTAATGAAAGAGACTTCTGATATGAGAGACAAACGGTAATTGTCTCCGGTGTATTCAGAGCATCAGTTCTGCTATAAAGAACTCTGTAATTAAACATAAGTTTTACAGAGCAAAAAAAAACCTGCTAGAAAGCCCCTAATAAACTACTTCACCGCTAAGACCTCCGCTAGAAATGCCAATTTTGTAGCAACTGCTCTAGCAGTCAGAAGAGCGCTTGGCACTATATGGTATTCCCCACAGAGGCGCCAGCCAAAAACGGTGCGAGTAGTTCAGAGGTGGCTGTCTCTCTTCTGGTCTCTGGTTCGGATTACACGTGCAGATCTCAAGAGAGGTTCCTGCACCCGTGTTTCGCGTGGGAGCGGCTCTGAGGCGCGTGCGAGCAATTATCTTTGCACCTTGGGTTAGGACTGGAAGAGAGAAAGCCTGGATGTATTTGCCTGTGCCGTGGTTAAGTAGCTCAGCAAAGCAACGTTTCCTCTGAAAGCTTCATAGCAAAGTTCCATCCCAGAGTTGCAAAAGTTGTAAACAGTTGGCTCTTCTGTCATTTTTCTGATAGAAGAGTCGCATTCTGTCACAGAGAGAGATGGATGTAGATGACGGTTGTGGCAGCTTGAGGGGGCCCTGATTTAAATGTAATCAAATTTGCCTTTATGGAGTATTTTACATGGCTGTGTGTAAGCGAGGTGTTATAGAGCCCTAGCGAGCGGCAGCGGGAAGCATCGTCAGTTTGCGCAGCGGAGCCTGTGCCCGGCGCTCTGTTGCCCTCCGGTAGCTACAACTGCGTGGGGCTGCTGCGTGCGCTGCGGGCTGTCCTCTTCCTGGAGCAGGACACGTATTTCATACACTGTAACAGAGCTCTAAGCCAGTAGATAAATTCCCAATAATTCATAAACCCTCCTTATTCCAGTCAAGCACCAAAAAAAATTTAAAGAGCTACTTATTTATTTTCTTTTTTAAAGAGTACGGTGAGATTGTGCCCGATGTCTGCATGCTGTCACCGCTGAAGCATAAGAAATTGTTTTATTCTTACAGCTCTGGGCAGGAGCTCCACGTTTGGCCATTAGCAATGGTGACCTCAGGCTATTTGCTGCTTTTTTGAGGCTTGATATCATCTTTTCTGTAAAAACGAAGAGAGGACTTGCTATTTGCTTTATCCGCTATGAGATCTTCTGGGCAGCATCTGCTGCTTCCAGTGTGTGGTGTTAAATCCAGCAAAGCCTCTCTGCTAAAAGAGAACTTGAACCTTTTTTTGGGGGGGGGCACCAGCCCCATGTGAACCTCAAGCAAGGGCTGCTTGGGAAGGGACCTTGGTGGCGTGTGTGGTTCCTCACCGCCCAAGCCTCTCCCTCTCCCCGCGGCTGACAAACCGAAAGGCTTCTGCGAGGGGCTGCCCGGGGTGCATCTGCACAAGCGCCGCCCGCGGGTCCCCCTCGTGAGGCGGCGAGTGGCTGACCGGCCGAGCGGCGGATGTCGGGGTTAGTCATTCAGATGGTGACAGGAAACCAGAAACTGGCTAACGAGCCCCGGAGACACCGGCTCCAGCGTCAGTGGCTGCGGCCGTGAGACGCGGGAGGAGATGGGACGGATGGGGGAGAGCGGCTGAGGCTGCGGGTAAGGTGGGAGAGGGAGGGAGGGATGGGGAGAGATGTGCGCGTGGGGTTTGTGTGAAGGCTTTGGGGCTGGCGGGGTGTCCCACCGATTTCGGTGAGCTCGGAGATGCCAGGCTACATCTCAGTGACCCTTTTAAAGAGGGTTCAAGGTCATCCCTGCAAAAAAACCCTGAAAAGCAACATGCTGGACGTTACTCCTCGCTGCTGCTCATGGCCATCACCCGACGAGATACAAGGTATGAAAATTACCAAATATCTCTTCTCGGCAGCGCTGACATCCCTCTGGACCCAGGATGAGAGTCTGTCCCATCCAACCCGGACTGCCCGTTTAACGATACTCTTCTTTACATCTCCCCACCCCAGCTGCTGATGGCAGCATGGCTTTTTGGGGTTTTTTTGTTTGGTTTTTTTTTTTTTAAATTACATTATTTCTGTGTTCACATCTACTAAAAAATTCTGCAAGGTTCAGGCTGAGCTGAGCTGCGCGCATCCCAGATCCTGCTGCTGGCTCCTGCCTGTGGCTCCTGGGACTGCTTCAGCCCATGCTGTTTCCCCCTCCAGAGCCCAATCTGGTGAAATAGCTGACTTTAATGACGCTTTCTGGTTTTCCATCGGTTTCAGGGCTGACTGGCATCATGTATATGAATATATTTATTTTACTGCATGTAAGTGCTTGCGTTACTAATCCTAGGTAGGAAAGAGCTTTGTCTTTGCATCGGTTTTCTCTTGCAATCGATGTTCAGTGTAATATGGGCCATGAGGTGGACACTTTAGCAAAACAGGATAATTGTGGGATAATCTTGTGTGATATTGGCTTGTTTTCTTTGCTCTGGAGTACGCGGGAGTACATAGTTACACACATGGGTCGCCTGTATCTGCAGTTCTGAACGTGGCATCCCCTGGGCTTGGCAGGGGTGGCCAAGGATGCTGCGCGGCTTTGGTGCTGCCTGAGACAGGGGAGGTTAAGGACAAGTACAAGGTATTTCTGGGAATCGCCTCCTTACACTGCCATGCTTGTTGTGATGAGGATGTTGCGCTGTTTTTTCCACCTGAGTTTTTTTTTAAAGCAGTTTACACAGTGATAATCTCTCTTAAAGTTGATCTATCAATTGCAATTTTCCCGCTTGTCCTGTGTTCTACCAAAACGCATCCACCGCTCCCCTGGCGTAAAATAAAGCATGGATAGCTGTACAAAACCACACTTTATCTAATGCCATAGCAGGTTTCCTCAGAAAACTTACTGGCATAAAATCTGGTAGGAAACAGGATGCGCAGACCCTGGAAAGGAGCTTTTCTGGAGGCTCAACGCCGCTCATTAAAGTGGTTCCAACCACAGGAGCTTCCTTGATCTGCGACTTTAATTTCTAAAGCGAGGGGACTTTCTGCAGCAATCTGTGCAACGTAGACAAACAGAAAAGTAGTGCTTCTTTTCTTAGAAATGTTAGAGACATTGCGTCAAGCTGAATATTGCATCTGTTCAACAAGTCCGTGTGCTAAATTTTGTATGGCGAGGTTTTAAATAAACTCTCCACTTTATATTTCACGCCGGTGACTCATCCAATCGGTCTGAATTAGTCTTAATTTATTGCAAACTGGTGCAGACCACAAAACTTTTTGGAGGGGAGAGAAGACGACTGGTTTGTATTTCCCTCTTGGGCACTTTTTGTTTTTTTACAAGTAGGTTGAATACATGACATAAACCTGCAATTTTCAGTCTTGATCTTGCACTGTGCACTTGGGGGGGGGAGTGGGCTTGCCATCTGCGAAGGGCTAAAATGACTTCGTCAGAAATGATGTTACAGAGAAGCAGCCATTTTTGCTGGTGCCACATCAGCGCATTCCTCGCTCTCCTGGGTTTTCAGCAAAAAGATGAAGTACGTTTTAAGTACTCTTAAAGGGTTTTTAAGTGAGCTTTTCGCCTCTTCTGCTGCTGTTGGAAAGTTCTTCCAGACTTTCCATCCATTAGGAATTTGATTTCTAGCCTGTGCGTATCCAGCTTGTACCCACTCGTTTTTATGTCAGTGTTGTCTTATTTAAATTTAAACAGTTTTTCTGGCTTTGGTGTTTCTCTCAGACAGATGGACGGTGAATGTCCAGGTACTCTCACCCTCCACTTTAATAGGCCGAAAAGCAAGAGACCTTTCAGTGTCCCCTGATAAAACAACCTCTTCTTCCCTTGGCTGTGTACAGTGAGCCCCGTTACTGGGCTAAATCCTTAATTTAGGACTAGAAACCTTCTGCACCAGCAGCCGGGCTGGCAAGACCTAGCACGTGCAGTGTGAATGATCTTTTGCGAGTTCATTAATTCTTCCCATTTTTTTAAACAAACAAACAAAAAAAACAGTTCGTTTCTCTTGATTGCTAAAAATATCTGAGGCCGTGAAAAGAGCAGCCCCTGTTGGGAACGGCGTGCTTCCCCCCGGCAGGAGCGGTGCCGTGCTGCGGAGATCACCACTTCATCCAGCCTCTGGCGTCTTGCTCGCCCTGGAACCCCTCGCTCGCAGCAGCTGCTCCGCGGGGATTTCGCAGGGCCGCGGTGCTCGGGCAGCTCTTGGTGCCGGAGGCAACACGCCGTGGCCAAAGTGGCTTCCTTCTGCGAGGAGAAACTTCTGCTGGCACAGAAAGGGGAAAAAAAACCCAACCCCATATAAAAGGAGAAGAGAGAAGTGTGTAAAGAGAAGAGGGCATTTTGCTGCACTCTGAATTTTACTTCTGAAGAGCTGAAACTAGAAGGGAACCTGTTTTCTCCCCGTGTTTGAATTCAGCATGTTGAAAGGGTCCAGCAAAGGGCTGCTAAGATGATGAGGGGATTGGAGCACCTTTCTTACGAGGAAAGGCTGAGGCACTTGGGTCTTTTTAGTCTGGAGAAGAGAAGACTGAGGGGGGATCTTATCAATACTTATGAATACTCAAAGGGAGGGTGCCAGGGGGATGGGAACAGTCTTTTTTCAGTGGTGCCCAGTGACAGGACAAGAGGGAACGGGCACAAACTGGAGCACAGGAAGTTCCATCTGAACATGAGGAGGAACTTCTTCCCTTTGAGGGTGGCAGAGCAGTGGCACAGCTGCCCAGAGAGGTGGGGGAGTCTCCCTCACTGGAGACATTCAAAACCCGCCTGGACGCCGTCCTGTGCAACTGCTGTAGGTGTCCCTGCTGTGGCAGGGGGTGGACTGGGGGAGCTCCAGAGGGCCCTTCCAACACTGACCAGTCTGGGATTCTGTGAAAGCAGGGCTGATCCGCAAGTTATTTACTCCGTGCATCCTCTTGAGATACTGGGGCCTCATCACGGCCCTCAGTGGCTCCAGCCTACTTATTCTCCTCACCCTCTCCCCAAGGCGAAGAACAGGGAAAGCACGTTCAGCCTTCCAAATATTTTATTTATATCCCGCCAGCCGTGAGTAAGTGCCTCCAGCCTTCTGCTTGTCATAAATCTGTTCATCACCTTCCTCCACCAGATCCTTCCGAGAGGAGGTTTTGCACCAAGAGGAAGGATTTTCAGGGACTTGAGCGTTTGGTGAACACAAATGGTGACCTCGGGGTCGGTGGTGTGCTTGTGACTTGGTGCCCGTGGGAGATTTCACTGGGGGACGCCGTGCCGGGGATGGGACGTGCGGTGCCCAGCTTGCAGCCCCTGCAAATAACCACTTTTCGTGTATGTGGCGAGCGAGGGGCTCGGGGGCAGCCGGGGTTTGCTGCGTCACTGCCCCCCTGCAGAAATAAAACCCGCTCTAGAAGGGAGATGGCGGTCTGCCCTACAAAGGTACAAACTAGGTCAGTGTTGTTGGTGCCTTCAGCTCTGCTTTGCCTTTGCTTTTAAAAAAAAAAAAAAAAAAGAAAGAAAAAAAAAAAAAAGAGGGGAAAACCCCTCAAAAAAAACAATAACAAAAAAACCCCACAAACCAGCAATGTTACAGCCTCTTTTATGATGAATTTCAGTCACCAGCTTTGGGCCAACTTCCCTTAGCTGCCCCTTGCAGACGCTTCAGAGATGATCCCCAGCTCATGATTTCCAGGGGGGGTGTTGAGCCAAGGAAAAACGATGTGAGAAACCACATGGTTTTGACCAGGCTCCGTCCCCGACGTCCCGGCTGCGGCTGGGGGTGCTGGTCCTGCCCCTCCGGGGGGGTCTGGGCAGGTCGTTAATCTAAAATTACTCATCCCGGCTTCTTTGGAAAGCACTGCGAGAAACTCTGCGGGGAACACGGTGGGGTGAGCGCCGGGAGCTGCTGTGTCCTGGGGAGCGCGGGCAGCCTGGAAGGGAGTAGAAATAAGCGCCCTGGCAATTAGGATGCTGGTGTAGGACTGGGACTTCAATGCCAAAGCGGACCGCAAACGTCCCGCCGGCATCCTCGGCCACACGGGTGGGAGGGTGCTTGCTCGGCACCGAGAAGGTCGGCTGCTGCGAGGACACCTTCGGTTTTCCTCCCGTGAGAACAGGGTATGGGTCTGGCTTGAGGTTTGGGCAGGGAAACGGTATTTATTCCGCTTTACGCAAATGGAGGCAGAAGGTGCTGAGCAGGGCAGAATCAGGCTGCTGTTTTCCATCATCTGTTATTGATATTTGTTTAACGATTTTAAATTACTTTAGTTATTAATTTTACATATGTATAAACTTTTTTTTATCCCCAGTGGCTATACTGATACCCTACGGGCATGACACAGAACAAGGGAGGTTCGGGTTAGGCAGTTGGAAAGCTTCCCCCCGGGCAGAGCAACGACACGCTGGCCTCTGGCAAGTTGAACTGTTTCCATCCCTTGGGGCCAAAGTAGTTTATTAAAAACAAAAATAAATTCAAATAATCTGTAAGTAAAGAAAATCTGGCCCTGGGGAATAGGAATGGGCTCAACAATCTTTCCCAGTCCCAGCAGGCTGTTTTCTGTGGTATTTATAGGATGTTTTGTATTTTAAAGGAAGAAATTGGAGCCAAATCATGCTGATTGTTACAAAATGTTAGCTGCTGTTTGTGGAAGAGCCTGTCATGGAGAGGAGGGGAAGAGCTGGTGTCTGAGCCAGCCCAACGCAGGAAAAAGTGTGTGGAATTTAACATTTAAAGCAATTCCGCGCTGCAGGGAAATAACCGGAGCGCTTGTGCAAAGGCCTTGGCAGCTTCGAATATTTCAAAGTGCCTCCCTTCTCGCCCTCTCTTCTGAATATTAAAAAAATAGTATCTGCTGCTAATGTTTGATGGGAACGTGGGTTATGGTGTTGGGAGTGAGTACACGCAAGTGGGTTTTTCCTCCTTGTGCCGGTGCGCTGAGGGGACACCCGGTGAGCCTCCTCTCCTTCCCAGCGGTGACATGAAGGTTCGGCGGTGGGGCGGGCGCCGGGGTGTGCTCAGGTCCTCCTGGGGCTCCAAGCGTGTGCGCAGCCCCTCGGAGCGGAGCAGCTGAGGGAACGGGCATTGCCTCCGCCGCCCCCTGGTAATTAATAGCACCCGAAAGTCTCTGCAGCAACCCCCGGCTCTTTGGGGGTGCGGAGGCAGAGAGCACGTGGCTCTGGGGTAGCGAAGGCTTCCCGAGCGGCGCAGCCCCCCGTGCTCACGGGGCTCCCCTCGCTGCTGTGTTTCAGGCTGGATGCGGCCGGGCCATGGCACAACTGGAGCTGCTGTGGGCGGCCGCCGCGCTGATGCTGCTCGGGGCCGCCGTCAGCCTCTGCGTCAAGTGCCAGCTCTCCGGTAAGGTCCTTCCCACGCCTCCCCCCCACCCCGGGGGGGTCACACTGGGCAGACCCTTTCCTCTTGGGATGTCCCCTTTGGGTGGGTTTGGTCCTGCTGAGCCGTGTGGAGCTTTGCCCTCACAGGGATGCTCCCAGCAGCTTGAGGCGGGAAGGGTCTCTGCTGGTGGCCAGGGAGCAGCCGAGCGGGGGGAAGGACCCCCCCAACCCTGCAGCACCCCTTCCCCGGGGCGGGTGCAGTGCCGTGGGCTGCGGACCCCTCTCCGTGGGCACCGTGGCAGGTGGCTTTGGGACACTCCACCCAGGAGGAGCATCTCTGCACGCACAAGTCCTGCAGAGGCTCTGGGGCGGGCCTGCGCGGAAGGAGAGACTGGGGGATATATTGATATGTACATGAAATACATAGGGGGCGAGCACCCACCCCGCTGGGGGTCCAAGCCCATCTCTGAGCGCTGGGTGGGCTTTACTGGGGGGAAGAGGCTGCAGGGTGGGGGTTTGGGGACAGGAATGGCTTGCTTGCTTTGCAGTGTGTGAGACAAGTGCTATGCTTAAGGCATGATTTAAAAAAAAGAAATCAAAACCCCATTGCAACTGCTGCCGGCTGCCTCCGCTGTCCTCGCGTCCACATTTGTGAATGTGTTTTGTTGGACTTTCTGATCTTTAACTCCCAAATCATCCTTTTCTGAGAGCTTTTTTTTTTTCCCCCTTGTTTTCCAGGTACCAAGCGTGAGAAGCAGCCGAGTGAGCGGAGGAGCCGGTAAGTTGCCTTTCACAATCGCGTTTCTCCCCCAAACAGCTCACCCGGGGTGAGAGCCTGGCCACAGCCAGACCCGCTCCATGCCTCACAGCTGAAATCTGGATGTATATAAAATATTCCCAGAACGGGGCGTGCAGGGCGACGTGCCCCGGCCCAGGGCACTGCTGGAGGGGTGATGGGGTGATGCCTTCAACAAAGAATAATCCAAAATGAAACTGAAGCTCTGACCGTGATGCCTGTGAGGCATTAACTAGTTGGAAAAAGGTCTGGGAGAACTGGAAGGGTGAGTCCTTGTCCTGTCCCGTTGTGCCCCGAGATGAGGTAGAGAGGTCAGTAACTTCATAAAGGAGACCCTGCCCTGGGCTGGTGGGACCCTGTGCCCGAGCAACCACCAATCTGCATTGCAGGCAGCGAAGGAAACGCCTCGTACACACACGCACACCCCCTTATTTCCTTCAGCAACAGACAAACCACAGCTAAATGATATATATATATAAAAAAAAAAAAAAAAAGCTGGCGTGCAACCTTTGATACAGGAGTAAACGTGGTGCAGAGGGGCTCTGCGAAGGCCTCCGTGGGGTTGGGGTGTTTCTTTCTGCCCTTCTTGCCCGGGCCCAGGGCAGAAGCTTTGGTGTGGGCCGTCGGAGATCCATGGAAAAGGCAGCGCAGGCTCCGTCTCCCACGGGCTCGTGTGGAATCATCCCCACTTCTTGAAGTTTATACCTGGGTTAGGTGGTTGGACTTCAGGCTCGTGGTATTGTGTGCTCTTTTTTGAGATGTGTTTTTGGGTTAGTTTGGGCTTTTTGTGAGCAAAGTGGTTTAACTCTGTATATTTGCAGCCTTTGCAATGAGGGCCTTTGCATGACACCTCGTCTCCCCGCCAGCCCTGGGCCGTGAATACTGGCTTGGGGTGGGGGGTGACCTGAATGAAAGGCTGGGTGGGGAGAGGGACACTTTCAGGGTCCCAAAAGGAGAGTTAATAAGTGCCTGTATGCACCTGCAGTAGAATAGCCGTTGAATCCTGTCGTGCTCTGAAGAGCATCCCTCCTGTTAACTAAAAAGTAGAGAGGTTATTGGGCATGTATGTTACTTTTATTGTTGATCGCGTATGTTATTTTTTTCGGGTTGATGTTACGGGATGTTGGGAGGGGCAGGGACAGCAGCAGAGGTGAAGCAGCGGGGTCTGACGCCATTTCATGGGTGAACAACCATTTTTTTTGTGGGTGAAAATGCTCTTCTGGCCTGAACTATTGCATAACTTGGCAGAGTAGGAATTATCCTAAATGATGTTTTCCTCATCCCTGGGTCCTTCCTTCTCTGAGCTGATGTTGGCGGCTCTGCCAGTGGTCCATAAGCATATCTTGACTTTAAAGGGTCAAAGAGGAGTCCGGGAAACTGCTCCCAGCTCGTGTGTGTCCTGCCTGATGTGCTGAGTGATGCACCTCGGCATTTTACCAAGCCCAGTGTGGAGGCTGCGCTCTCTGCCCTGTGCTTGCCAGACAGGGAGGTCTCTTGCATCTGTTTTTTCTTGGCATAGGCCCCAACATTCAGCTGAGGTTGTACCTCTATTTTTTCCAGGCTCGAAAGCCAGCAGAGGTTTGAGGTGATTCGGTCCCGTTCCAGTGAGTATGAATGTGGCACAGGGCTCCTGTGCGCACAGAACGGTGGGAAAGAAAAAATAAAAGGGTCACCTGGAAGCCAGGCTGTGAAATTATACTAGACCGGGATGTCAAAGCCACCTTAGATACTTCTAGCGATGCGAATTCTGAGCTCTAGGAAAAAATCTCCCTACGCATTGAAAATATATCACCAAAGCAATGTCATTGAAATGCAACGCCTTATTAACTTGGGCTCTTCAAACAGCTCTGCTCGCCCTGTGTGGGTGAACCCGAATCGATAGGAGTGACTCATTTATCATCACCCTCTTGCCGCTTCCTGCGGCAAGTTGGGTTAGGCGATGACCTTTAGATTTTTATCCTGAAACGAGCTGCCAACGGGGTCTGTATTAAATGTCACCGCCCGCAGATGGGCTCTGCGGGTACGCCCCCCTCCCTGGGACCTGTCTTGGCCCGAGCCCCACAACCCCCGCAGGTCTTTGCTTCAGCCCAGCCCGACCAAAGCTGACGACCCTCCCCGGGCATCTCGAAGTGTGAAGGGAGGGGTGCTGAGCACGGGAAAGGCTCCCAAATCAAGCGGGTTTGGGGGGGCAATACAAAATAAAGCTGCAGTTGGGATTGTTTGGGGGTTGGACTAGATGATCTCCAGAGGTCCCTTCCAACCCTGACCATTCTGTGATTGTAGCTTCCTCCACTGTGTGTTTGCTCGCTCTGCGGTCTGCACAGACACCAGCTTTTCCTCTATTTGTTTCCCGTTTTGGCCATTTATGTACTTTTGAGGAATGATTTGGAAGCTGTTTTGGGATGCATTAGCAAAATGCTTGCCAGTGCCTGGGAATCCTTTCTCGTGGATGCTCTGTGCTCATTGAAATATCTGCTGCTGCCGTAATTGTTAACATCTTGTTTTGTTCTTGATGCTAGCTACAACCCAAAGGCTGGAACAAATTAAGAAAACTGAAAACTTATCAATAGCAAGGTAGGTAAAAAAACCCTAACAAAACCTAACTGTAGAGCCAAGGTTGGATGAAGTTCACCAAATGTACGTGAATGTTTGGGATTGGGTTCTGGACCCTCTAAATGTGGCTTGGGATATTCTTAGAATCATGGAATAGTTTGGGTTGGGAGGGCCCTTTAAAAGTCATCTAGTCCAACCTCCTCTGCAATGAGCAGGGACATCTTCAAGTAGATCAGGTTGTTTAATTTATTGGTGGTCAATACTGGGTTTAGACTTTTTCTGGATTTTCTTCAGTCTGACTGCATTCTACTGGCAACCATTTAAATCGAACCCAAGGAAATGAGCTGTGACTGTCCGTAATAGATATGTCATGAAAAAGAAATGGCCATTCTTTGGTTATAAGCCGTTTGACATGAGAAATCCCCTTTTCCCCATAGCCAAGACACCCAAGAACTACATGGCTGCCATAACTCAGCTGCAATATTCAGGCCTAGCTATTCCCGTCTTGGGATTTCACCCCAAACTCTTCATTTCCCATTGCTTCATGCACTTCCTGTATAAACTCACAGGGAGGTTTCACGGATGGTCCTTCTGGCTGAGTCATTGCTGTGGTCTCTAACCGTTGGTATGGTTTGCTCCGACATGGGGTTGTAGCTCCCTTTTCTCTCTCTCAGGAAAACCACTGAGGAGTTCGGTGCCTCCCACCGCGCTGGATACGGTGAGCACCTCCCCCGGGATGGGCACTGGTTCAATGCTGTCTCCATCCCCACAGCCACCTACTGCAAAATTCATAAATGGGGGTGTTGCAAATCTGAGCTCGTTTGTGTAGGTGCTGGCCAGGAGCTCCCACCAGTTTTGGGAAGATGGAGCCTCTGAGGGGCTGGTTACTCAGTGCTGGAAGCCCAGGCAGGTCAGGACCAGGGGTTATCCTGGAAACAAGCTGGGTGATGGTAAAATTAACTGCTGTTATTAGCACCTACCCATGATGCTTGTGGCTGGTCTGTGCAGTGACACTTAATCATAGAATCACAGAATGGTTAGAGTTGGAAGGGACCTTAAAGATCATCCAGTTCCAACCCTCCTGCCCTGAGCAGGGACACCTCCCACCAGCCCAGGGTGCTCCAAGCCCCGTCCAACCTGGCCTTGAACACCTCCAGGGATGGGGCAGCCACAGCTTCTCTGGGCAACCTGGGCCAGGGGCTCACCACCCTCACAGTCAAGAATTTCTTCCTAATATCTCATCTAAATCTCCCCTCTCTCAGTGTAAAACCATTCCCCCTCATCCTATGGCTCCCCTCCCTGATCAAGAGTCCCTCCCCAGCTCTCCTGGAGCCCCTTTAGGCACTGGAAGGGGCTACAAGGTCTCCCCAGAGCCTTCTCTTCTCCAGGCTGAACAGCCCCAACTCTCTCAGCCTGTCCTCACAGCAGAGGTGCTCCAGCCCTCGCAGCATCTTCATGGCCCCCTCTATAACCGCTCCAACAGCTCCGTGTCCTCCTTATGTTGAGGGCCCCAGAGCTGGAGGCAGTACTCCAGGTGGAGTACTTCAGATTCTGAAGAACTAGCCTGGGTCTCAGTTTAAAATCCAGTGCTCGTGCTGCTACAGCTGGCCAGTCCTGGTTAGAGCCACAGGGCCGCATTATTTGAAATGCCTTCCCTGGCTGTCCCAACACCTCTGCCCCGGGGCCTCCAGCCTTGCTGCCGTGTCCCCCCAGCAAAGAGCAGAGCCAGGCAGAGCAGAGCTGCTGATGCGGAAACAGTCGGTGGCTCCATCACCAAATGGCTCCTATCGCTCGGCCTGAGCATGACAAGCCGCTCTGCTTCTCCCCAGGCAGCGGGACGGAGCCTAGGTACCAGAATTTCCTGACAGGTAAATGCTGTGGCTGCAGCCCGGGGGTGCGGGGAGGGAAGGCTGCCAAGGCGCCGGGGGGTTACCGGGGATGGGAGCACGCAGGCGGCCGACGCTGCAGCTGGCGGAGCTCTGGCTTGGTTAATTTAGTGATTGCTTTATAAGACGTGCGCTGACCTGATTAACGGTCGGAGCGGAGGGGGAACAGGGTGCTCGCAAGCCCCCAGCTCCCTCCCGGGGCAGCGTGAGCTGGCGCTTGCCCTAAGAGGATTATCGGCGTGTGGGGCTGCGTTCTCCTTTCCCAAATGCGGGAGGACGTTCCCCATCCCCCTGCCAGCTGGCGGGATCCGTCTGTGAGAAGTGGTGAGCCCTGCGTCTCTCAGGGCCTGGGGTGGATCGGGGCTGCCTCCTCCCGGCTCTGCCTGCGGAGGGGCTTTGGGGCCGTGTCGGGGCCTTCTGGCTGCTGGGGACATCTGCCATAGCTGTGCCCGGGGAATTTCTCCAGCCACGCTTTGGGATGGCGGTTTGAGTCCGTGCGATGGCGTGGTGCGTGCTGACGGCAGACCCTTTGTGCTTGCAGAGGACTGCCTGCGCGGGGACGCTGCCTACGTGTAAGTACCTGGTTGCTGCCTGACAGAGCGGAGCCGTACTGGTCCCAGTGCGGTCCCGGCTCTCTCGTGGCTCAGGCTGGGAAGCCCGTGGGGTGCCTCGGGCAGGAGGAGCTAACAGCGGCTCTTCTTCTCGCAGGGAGCCCATATCTCTGGATTACTACAACTGCGTCAGGTTCTTCACACCGCCCAATGGTAAGGTCTCCATGTGAGCAAGATGGGTTTCTCCTCCAGCCGCCAGCCTGGCTGTCCCCTGGCTCCAGGGAGCCCACGAGGCTTTCCTTGCCTCCGTCTGTGCATTATTGCCGTAGGGCCTGAAGCACACATGGGTCCAGGAGACACGTTCGTTACGGGGTGTAGCGGAGCCATGGGGCCTGAGGGATGTCCAAGCCCTGATCTCCATCCATTGGCTATAAACAGGAGAGCCCAAATGCATCCATGGCTCCGATTGCACAAAACACGTTATTTTTACTCTGTTTCATCTCTGGGCAGCTGCAAATTATCCATTTCTCAGGGTAAGAAGGCTGTTTTCCTGCTTGTAGCCCAATCTGGTTTGGGTGAGCAGAGGATGCAACCCTGTGGGGTCCTGCCCAGATGTGTGGGAAAGGACGTGTCCTCGTCCAAAAGCTTTTTAACAAAGGGACACCTTCAAATATTTCACGTGCTTGGTTTATAGGCTAGCGAGTGGAGCTGGGATGAAATACATCACTCCACTCAAACGCATCTTTTCCAGGCAAATATTGCATCTATGAAATGTCTTCACCTCCCTGGGTACTCAGCATTTTTCTGCGCTGACTCAGACATCAATCTGTTTTTGTCTAGAATGAATTTCAAAATATGAATGCTATTTTTTATTTAAAGAGACTGGGGGGAGAAAAAAAAAAAGATTAGAAAAAAAAGATTAAAAAAAAAAGAGAAAAATGTCTTGTTTACCAAAAATATTTACCTTATTCCAAAAACAAAGAGGGGGGGGGGAGGAGGAAAAAAAGAGAGAAAATGAAACCTGGATGTATTAACATGAGGTTTTTTTGTATCCGTTATTATTTTTAATGCTTTTTCAGTGGCTGAGGTTTACCTAGAGGTAGTGTCAGTGTGTAGCTGTTGCGGAGCTGCTCTGCGTGGCTCGCTTGGCTAGTGCCTTCCCCCCGTGCCTGGCGTGGTTTTGGGCAGCAGAGCCCTCGCCCCTGCAGGGACTCTGCCCGTCCTGGCGGAGATCGGTCGACCTGCCGCGCTCGGTGCTTCTCCCCTTTGGTGAGGCGCCGGAGAAGTGGGGTGGGCAGCAGCGGTGTTACACTGCCTGCAAACTTTTCCAGCTCGGGTGCCGTGAGCGCACCGGCTGTTGGGTGTCAGCATCGGGGGATGCAGGTTTTGAGGTTAGCAATATAGGGACTCACGTGGCTCAGCTGCTCACGGGCCCGTCCAGAGAGCTGAAATAACCTGCAACAGAACAAAGAGCTTAGGGTTGTTGGGTTTTTTTAATCCTTTTAAGCAGATTTTGGTTCTAGATGCTAATAGATTTGTGTAGTGGGCTCAGACAGATGTTGTGCTTGGACTGGGGCTCAGTTCCTTCCTGGAAACTGAGAATAAGCCCAAGAAGACACCACAGTCACAAGCTTAACGCTCACTGGGAAGGAAAATCCCCTCCCAACTGCTCCCCTGGGCTGGGAGCCCGGGGATTCACCCCTCGCTGGAGCCGGCCCTCCCCCTGTTTGCCTTAGGGGCTGCTGTAGGGCTGGTAATTGTGCTTATCGGGTTTTATTCCTACCTGTAAGAAAAGACACAGTGATTCAGGTCCAGCTTTGGTCGCTCCCCTCGGGTGGCTCTGTGGATGGTGCCGTGGCCGGAGAAGCTCGGCCAGTGCTCCCCATCATCAGTGATGGTTCTTCTGTGGGACAGTGATTGCGCGGTTCGACTGCGCTGGGGATGCCCCATCCCTGGGTGAGCACAGGCTGTCACTGAGACTAATAATTTTTTAGCTGTTTTTTTTTTGTTGTGCGGAACAGCCCTCTCCTGCAGGTGCTGAGGGATCTTCCCAGGTCACCTATGCCTCCTTAAGCCCTTTTTTCCCCCTTCTTTCTTCTCTCCACCAGAGAAAGAGGAGGATTCCCATTCCTATCAAAACGTCCTCGTTGGAGTGTCTCACGTCTCCGATCTAGGTAGGTGTGTTGCTGTCACAGTCCATGCATGTCACACAAAGGAATCGGGAAGTGCAGGGAGGGACAACAACCTGCTGAGTGGAGGGAAACCCACCTCGTTCGCAGGCTCAGCTCTTCCTATCAGCTCTGTGCCGGTGGAGCTGGGCTGCTGGGGCTGCTGCAGGCACACAGCAGATGTGGAGCATCTCCACTTTCTGCAGGAAAACGCACATGGTGATACCTTACCGGCTGAGCTCACCTCTGAGCTGATCCCTTTCATTAGGAGATCTCTGCACCAATTCAGGAGCTTTGGGGTCTGCATTGCTTCTCTGGGTCTTTCAGTGTTGTTACAGCCAAGACTGATGATGGTTCTAGCTCCTGGCTCAGGTTTCTCACCATGTCCAGGCAGTGAGCTGCTGGAGGATGATATTGGACCACAGTTTCTGCTTAGGGGCCTCCAGCTTCTGTCCTGAAATGTTGCAATCAAAATGGGAAGTCAAGCTGGCTTCCTTCAGTGAATTAACACCACGCTTTCTGCAGTGCTGGAGCCTGCCCTGCTCCTGCCTGGCTTTGTACGGGGCCATTAGATGGGGCAGGAGCAGCGGGGACCAGTCTGATCCCCGTCCGTGCCTGCAGACGTCCAGGCGCGTGGTCAGGGCTGGAAAAGTGATGAGGCAGCGTCAGCAGACCTGCGGCAGCACGGCAGCCACCGGGCTGGAAACTCAGCCATGTGCACGGGGCGGCCGGGGGACAGCGGTAGGAGGGGGGTTTCACAAAGGTCCATTTTTAGTCCATTCGCCGTTCAGCATCATCCTGCCCAAACTCTTCTTAATCACAGATGATGCTGTAGACTATGAGAACAGCACGGCGATACACATCTGGAAAGTCCAGCACGCAGAAGGTATGTTCTCAGCAGTTGTTTACTATTTAGGGATGGGGCTTGTGGGCAGGGTGACCCATATAGGCCATGCGCAGCACATGCAGCCATCACCCGTCTCCAGTTATTTTTTCCACAATCATCTGTGATAAACGTCGAAGGCAACGTGCAAAATGCTACACACGCTTGTGATTGAATGATGCTCTGATGGGACATGGCGTTTCTGGTACTTGAAAGACCACCATGTAGGTGGCTGTGCCTAAACCCAGACCACGGGATGCTACAGGAGAGCGGCGCTCTTCGTGTCTTATATCCTCTTACGTTCTGAAGTTGCCCTGGCGCAAGCTCAGCCTTGTAATCCCCTCCGACAAAGACATGTGCAGCATGCACGTCTAGTGGGTCAGCCGGCAGCTCTCCCGCAGTAATCGGGGGTGCGTATTTCTTAAGCTAACCTTTAAACAGCAGTTTCGTCTAACGTGTGGCTTCCTGTGCAGCGCAGGGGGTAGTCTGGCCTGGGAGACAGTGGTGAATGTATACATATATATTGAAGAGCTTTCCGTCTCTGGTGTGGAAGCTGCCTAAACAAACTGATTCTTGTTATCCTGTTTGCACACTCTCGATTAAATCGAAGTCTGCCTGTTTTGGCTCCCAAAAGCCGTCCGCGCCAGCTGCTCAGTTTGTAGATTTGCTGTGACCACTTTGAAGCCCCTTCGAGGAGACCTTGACACTGTGACCCAAGGTTTCTTAGCACAGGTGCAAAAACGCGCCAGCAGCGAAGGCTAAATACTGGCAGGATGCACAGCGTGTATGTGGTTTCGGACCAAGCTGCTTACTGACCAGTGCTTTCCATCCTCGCCCACAGCCCTGCAGACAGAAAGCCCGGACGACGAGCCAGACTACGTCAACGCGGCCCCTGCGTCAGGCCCTGCCCCGCCGTCAAAGCAAAGGTAAAAAGCGAGCAAACGGTTGATGTATTTATTTAGGGGCGGGAGGATTGTGTTTGTGCCAGAGAGAGCTCGGCTGGAGCTGTGCCCCTTGCTGGCGGTGCCCAGCGCCCCCCTCCGTGCCGTGCCAGGGCTCTGGGTGATGCCAAGCTGACTAACGCCGACTGTGGAGACAAATTTGTCAAAGCCCATGTCCCCTCCTCCAACAGGAACTCAAAACCACTTCAGAGCAGCTTCGGGCAGCGCTGCTAGGTGCTGTAGGCAGGAACCCCCAAACCCCTCCGGTCTGTGCAGCTCGGAGGCTGAGCGGCGTAAGGGATTCCCTGGGCTCGGCTGAGCCCTGCCTGCTCCGCAATGACCGCATATCCTGCCCTGTTATCTGCAGCAACCTGATGCTGGTGATAAAGAATTACTCAAGGCAGTTGAAAGTAAAAACCATCCGCAGAGAGCTGCAGGGAGATTGCATGACACTGAGTGAGTGGTGTGATACAAGACAGTGTCAGTAAATGCATGGTGATGTATGGAAGAAAAGCAGCCCCAGATGTACCAAAGGCAGCGGCAGTTTCTGCATTGGCTGTCACAGCTCCAAAGGGGCTCTTGGAGGCTTTGCGGAGAGCTTGCAGCAAACGCCGGCTGAGTTCTCGGCAGATGAGTGTATGTGGATTGCTGGGAAAGGGAAAGAGGAAAATAAACCACCGCTGTGCTGATGTATGGATCTGTGGGATCTCTACATGCTGGTTAGAGCGTGGGGTGCTGCTCATCCTGCTCCAGGCTGGATTAGGACTCCAGCTGGGGGAGTGACCGAGACCAGTATCGCTCTCCTTGTTGGGTTTTTACTCTCTGAGCCCCTGCAGAGACCCAGCGGGATCATCCTTATGCCACGTGCTGGCAGCTCCAGTTACAGGGGTTCATATTCCCTAAACTGTGGGTATTGGCAGCGGGCAGCCCCCAAAATCGGTTCTTTCTGAAGCCGTGAATAGTGTTTAAGATTTGTCCCTGCCACACAAAGCGCAATCACCCTATTCTCCCCGTTAAAGCGTTTGCTTTGCACTTCAGCAGCCGGTCTCAGCAGCATTCGCTCTTACTCGCAGAGCCTGTGCTGGAGGGGAAGCTGCGCCGAAGGCAGGTTGTGCTTTTTGGTTAAGGATTTGGTGTGTGTCACTCGTGGCACGCGAGTCGCTTCCCAACAGCAGACGCAGGGTGGTCTGGCCGGCAGCAAATACACCTCAGCCTGGTGAACGCCTCTTCCCCTGCCCACAGCCACCCACCGCTGCCCACGCTCCCGCACCAGCCTCTGCCGGCACGCGGCCAAACGGGGGAGCCCGCTGCCAGGCACCTCTCCTGGCTTCAGCGGGAGCAAACCAAGAGAGTATCGTAAAAATGGACTGTTTCGGATGGGGTTGCAGAGCAACTTGCTTTTTTGCAGAGAAATGACTTCTTTTCAGAAGGTGTTTGTGGAATAGCCAGGCGTTGTGTTGGCTACACATCTGGAGGGAAGGATGCCAGATTAACCATGAAAAAATGAAAAGTGCCATAATGGTAACTTTTATAAGCAATTCTGCATTTATTCCTCTTCCACTGAGAAATTTCGAGGAGGAGGGGATCACATTTGTGCATTAGTCGCAGTGTGGCACTGCTTTTTGCTCTGAGAGTGGCTCCATCACACGAGCCTGCTCTGTTTGCCGTTCGTAACGGGGAGGGTACCCACAGCCTTCAGAGCTGGGGGAGGAACAATTAGGGCTGATAGATGCCCAAAACGCTTAGCAAAGCTGCTTTAACAACCACACCTGATTTGGTGGAGAGCAATGATCAAAACAGCATAGAGGCTCCCATAAATCCACCACACATCCCCCCGAGTGATAAATGATGCTGGGAAGGTCAAAGAGAGAGGAACAGCTGTCCTGCGAAGCACTGGTGATACAGATCTTCTGGGAAAACCTCCACCTAGCAAAATGCGATCGTAGCCATATGTGTAAATAGTTTCTGGCAGCTCTGTAAGTAAACTAAAATTGCCAATGTGCTTTTTGCCATTATAACATTGTCTCTGTTAACGCCTTTGCTAGTGGAGTAATGCTATAAAATCCCTGTGTCCAACCGACGAATGCCAGCACAGGTTCTCCACCAAGGGAGGGTGAATTTGAGCTCCTGGCACCTCTGCGCCCTCTGCTCAGCTCAGGGAGCATCGTCCGGGAGCAGGACTGGGGCTTCTGCTTAGATGTGGACAGTTTGTAGTGTACCTCACTACTTGTCCCTGGAAAGAAAACATAGCAGACAGCAGAGTTAAGAAGTTGAAAGGAGGGATTAAAAGTCAGTGGACTCACTATTTTTTCCCTTCTTATTTCAAGTATTCTGCATAAAATCTGAAGAAGTCCTTTGCTGAGCTGTAAGAGCACACCCAGCTAGCACGCACACAGGGAGAGGGGAGACTGCGATCCCTCAGTGAAGTCTCTTCTCCAAATTGTGCCCGAGATCACGTTGAAGGGGCGTCGCTGAAAGGAAGAAATGCTCTGCTTGAAGTCCCACAGAAGTCCAACTGCAAACCTGCCACTGGAGAAAGCACTCTACCCAGCAGCGACCACGGGCAAGCCAAGAGCGCCGTATCCCATCTCATTTCCCTCCACGTCTACTTGAGGGAGGGTGGCCAGTCCGTGCAACGTTTTCTCCTGTGAAGCTTGAAATTAATCTTTCAATTGCTGAGCAGTAATGCAGCCAGCTACTTAATTTGTCAGGGTGACTCCTGCAGGATGGTGTTAAGACATAGGGATTATGTTCCGATTTGGTTCCTGTGCTCTCCTACAGAAGCGGTTTCCTACAAGAGAGGAACTGGCAAGCCAGGGGTTGCTTTAACAACAGCAGTGGTTCTCTGGAACAAAATGAGATACCAACCCGCTCACAAAAGCTAAAGACTAAAGAGGATTAAATCCTGCCTTATCTGCAGCTTGTAATTCCCAGTGTCTCTCTATGGCACTTTTCCTTGGGTTTCGGTACCCGTTTTGGAACGATACAAAGAACCTGCAACAACTGAGAAGGTCCGAGCCAGAGCTGCCAGCCTCAAACTCCACCAGTCTCTCGGTATCGTCATAGGGAATCAGCCCTGGAACGTAACCCTTGTCTCTTGAGCCCCAATGCACAGATTTGGCACCATTGTACCACTTATTTATTAAAATTGAAAAGCCTCCAGAGAAAATGTATTATTTTATTACGATTTGCTGTGATGCAGGTGTTGTCTGCGTAGTTGGGTTAGACAGAGATGGGAGCAAGTGAGACAACATGGAATGGTGCGCGGGATCTGACGGGGAGAAAACGTAGTTCCTTAAAGCCATCTTCCTCAGAATCAGTTCAGAAAACTGTCCTTCAAGAAGGGACGCAGCCCATGCTCGTGTCTCTGGGACAGGTAAGAGTGAGCAGAGAAGTGGGAGCTAAGGGCGAGCTAGCCCTGGAGTGGGAGAAGGGGATGTGGAGTACTGCATCCAGTTTTGGAGTCCTCAGCACAAGAAAGACACGGAACTGTTGGAGTGGGGCCAGGGGAAGCCACAAAAATGCTCCGAGGGCTGGAACCCCTCTGCTGTGAGGACAGGCTGAGAGATTTGGGGCTGTTCAGCCTGGAGAAGACTCCAGGGAGACCTTATAGCAGCTTTCCAGTATCTGAAGGGGGCCTACAAGAAAGCTGGAGAGGGACTTTTTACAAGGGCATATAGTCAGAGGACGAGGGGGAATGGCTTCAAACTGGAAGAGGGGAGATTTAGATGAGATATTAAGAATAAATTCTTGACTGTGAGGGTGGTGAGCCCCTGGCCCAGCTTGCCCAGAGAAGCTGTGGCTGCCCCATCCCTGGAGGTGTTCAAGGCCAGGTTGGACGGGGCTTGGAGCAATCTGGGCTGGTGGGAGGTGTCCCTGCCCAGGGCAGGGGAGTGGGACTGGGTGGTCTTTAAGGTCCCTTCCAACCTAAACCATTCTGTGATTCTATGATGTCAGATGCTTCCTCCCGCAGATGACTTGGCTGTATCTTTAGCAGAATCGCTGAGACCAAGGGTGGCCACCGTTGGTGTGGCTGAAACAGTGGGTGGTTTGGAGTGTGGCTTAGGAGAAGATTTACTTGTAGTTCCTACAAATGCTTTGGTTCCAGCTTCCGTGGGACTTTTACAACACAGAAAATCTAGCGCCCTTCAGGGACGTACACACGCGCAGTCAGCTGCAGCCCGGCTTTCTGCCTGCCCCAGCCCAGCTTCTGCTCACACCCGCTGGTTTCCTGATGGTTAAAGGCTCTGCAAAAAGCTTGGGGGTGGGGGGGAAGCCAGTGTCCCAGTGAGCCCGGGGCAGACACGGTGCCAGCCACAGCCTGTGCTGGCTCTGCCCAGGCTCACAGACAGGCGAGGGAAGGAGGAGATGCCTTCGTTACTGAAACAGCGTGCCTGGCCCTTGCAAGGCCACGGAATTGTCATCCTTGGTTCGTCCTTGGTGACTAACTCATCACCTGAAGACGCTCCTGCTTTCCATGGAGTGCTGCAGAGTGCGGATTTTGTGCTGGAGGGGAAGGGTGAGCTCCGTTTTCCGTGGTGTTACACCTACTGGTGATTCACCTCGTAACCGGAGGGAGCCATTAAACGATTAGGAGAAGATTAGCAGCAGCAGCAGAATATCCTTGGCACACAGGAGCAGATCCAGCTAGAGAACTCCCAGAACGTTCTAGCCATTAGGTGGGTGCACAGCCAAAACATTAAAATACAAGATTTACCGCTCTCCTCGCTAAGCAGGGAGGTGGATTAGACCGATTACGTTTTCCTGGTATAAGGTTCCTTCACTGCCAAAGTCTGAGTTTGAAAGTCGTGGAGCCGAAGCAGGCAGGGCAGGAGCTGGGTATGGAATATCTTCCCTCCTCTTACCTGCAGTCTGAGCAAGTCCCCCGCTTGCCGCTCTCCCTGACAGCCAGCTGCAGAGAGGGGTAAATCCTTTCTCAGCTTTGCAAAGCTCCTGAAGTACTTTTCAGCCAGTGATCTCATTACGCTGGAAGATATCCAGAGGCTGTTACGGGAACTTTCATCGCTGTTATGAACAGTCTCGTTCTGAAAACCCTTATGTTTTTTTCTTTGCAACGAGTGAGTACGTACGTGTGGGTGCGTTCACTGACACAGTCCTTTCAGGACTCTTTTTGAGGTGTGCAAGGATTTCTGGTGCTCAACCCAAACTGCCAGATCCTGTGTCGTCTGAACATCGTGCAAGGAGAAATGACATCTCCCCTGGGTCCCTGTATCTCTTTCCTCACATCAGGTAGGCAGCCAAGTGAGCAGTTCGCTTCCTGTTTTCAATTTAAGACGCATTAGAAAAGTAGCTTTGGCACGGCTGGCGCGGCTCTGAGACGGAGCTGGGGAGCCTGGGCTAGCTGCTGGAGAGCAGGAGCTCTGCACTCAGAGAGGGTGAGCAATCGCCTTTGGTAGAACAGGCTGCGTTGGCGGCCTCTCGGGTCGATACCGTTCCTCTTCTCAGGAAAAGCGAGTATGATTACGCGCCCCCAGTACTGTAGAGGATTAGCCCAGAAAAGAATCAGCTCCAAACTGGAGCTGAAGAGCAGCTGCTGAGTACAGCCAGGAAGAAAACCACTTAAACCAGGTAGGAACAGGGACCGTGACGCTCCGTGTTCCTGCCCCTTCCACTGGCACCACCACAGCAAAGCAGGCAACGCGCAGGTGGGTACACCCACTGGGGTATGGACCCGCCTCGTGGGCCCCCCTAACACGACCTGTGCTGTCCTGTGGAACCTCCACTGCAACACCTCTTCCTTCCCCAGTCAGCCCTGAACACATTTCGCTGGAAAGCAAAGTCAGAGTAGGCTGGCTGGGACGTACAGCCAAAGCAAAATTAATTACTCTTTACATGTGCTTTATTTGAGCTTTTGGGGACAAAAGCTGTGACGCTGCGTCTGTAGAGAACTCAGCCGCTTAAACCCCTTAATACTAAATTCTTAGTTGTGTATTTAACAGTGTTTGTGCTAGTAGTGACAATTCGCTGGCTGGGAATCAAAAGGTAAGTTCGATACACATCTAGTGAAGGAAGAATGTACTTTTGAGTAATGCATCCATTATTCTAAGAGCTGTTTGCTTTATTCCATTTGGGAGCAAGCTCAAATGTGTCTGCGCTTTAGCTGTCAATTAACCTCCTCTCCTGCACTATGAATTAAGAAGGCTTGTCTTCAGGCTCTGTCAGAGGAGCTGCAGACAGTCTTGACGGGGCAATTTATGATGCTACCAGCTCTTGCTGCTGAAAGCCATTACCCCTGTGGCCGAGGCAGAGACGGGGAAGCCGTGACCAGCCCCTGCGGCAGGGCGAGGGCCGCTCTTCAGACTGCAGCCGGCTCACGCTGCCAGTGGAGATCACTTTGGCACCGACATTGCTGTGGTGGGGGCAGTTCAATACTTGGAGGGGGGAAAACTTCAACAGAACGGGCAGGGTGAAGTGCAGGCACCAGTAACTTGTACTTCTACCATGCTTCGTTTGACTGCTATAATCAGAATGTACGTAATTAGATTACGATAGCTCTGCTTGGAGACACATCTCTCACCTCCGATATGGAGGTGGTAAAATTCAATTTATATTTGCTTTCACTCTGCGTTTCACGCTCTGTTGCTCATCCGCGCTGGCAAGGTGGTTTCCAACGCTGAACAGACAGGAAAACATGATGCCGTAGCTTTTTGGTATGCTCAAACTATAGTAAAATGACATTACCTAATCTGGACGGCAAGAACAGAAAAGGGAACTCAAATGCAGAGCATCCCAGAATTTGGTAAATTTTTTAAAGAAGTATCCAAAATAAATAGCTGGCGCCATTAAGAAATGTGTAATATTTCTCTTTTATATGTTTACTGAAAATACCTTCCTTATCCACAGCACATACAGAGCACGCCGGAGTGGCACCTGCTCAGCCTGCCTCAATTATACCTTCGTTAAATGCCTTATTTTGTGCAAAAATGTTTCCTTCTTGGTCTCCACCACTCCTGACCAGGCTTGAAGCGTAATCACTAACAATGGGATTCAATTTTTGTTTCTCCTGCCGTTAGGGCTCAGTACCACTGACGTGAGCAGCTTTGTGGAGTGCCCTGGTCAGACCTTACTGCTCCAGACTGTCACAGTCCTCTCCTCTACCTCAGTCATACAACAGGTGAGAGTTCTGGGGTTAAAGTAGATTTTAAAGCTTTATTGGTCCAAATAAAAAAAGTACAAAGCATTTTTACAATAGAACCTGGTTAGTTTTCCACGATGTAGCAAACCCAAGGGAAGAGGCTGTCTGCACGCAGCGTTCAGGACGCGCAGGGAGCTGCGGACCTTGCGCACCCGTCCTCCCCCCTGCAGAGCGCGGGCTCCCGCTCGGCGACACAGCTAACTTGCTGCAGGGGCTGCGGTCTTCTGACACAGCCTGGCCAGCAGTCCAGCCATTTGTAAAAGTGAGTTCACACCTTCTGCTATCTTCATATGAGTGTACCCGATTTCCTGGTGATAGAGACATTGTAAATATCTCCTGTTTTCTCCCCCAGTCTATGTATAGTATGACTAATTACTAAATAGAACATAGCCCTTACTGCTAACAGACCAACTTCAGACTCACTCGAACTGAAGAAAAATGTATCTTCTCATGTAGACCCACTAGAATGTATTTTTTTCCTTCTTTTTTTAAATCAAAGTCTCTATTTCCCCACTCCCTTTGTGTAAGGAGCAAGGTGCATATATTTGAGGACAGGTTTTAAATCTGAAGAGTGATTCCATTACACCACTTTACTATTTGTCAGCTCTCTGTTAATATAATTTAACATTTTACTATCTGTTGGACTAGAATCAAGCACGCTCTTGAAGAAAGTTCTCAAGGAGTTATTTGAAGCTTTGATGTAAATAATAAATTCAGCCAGCATTATGTTTGTTACTAATTCTAGTTGATCACTAAAGTGACTTTTGGCACTTCTGTGGGTGGTTAGACTTTAGACTTCAAGTGCCCATTCTTACTGACAACCTGATGATGCAGAGTGGGAAAGAAAGCAGTAATAAGTTAAGAAATACTTTTTTTTGCGTGAATACACAGCAAATCTCAAAGAGTAAACCTGGAGGCTGCCCCTGTTTTAGGGATCGCATCCTTTTCTTAAAAAGGCCGCAAAGACCCCACCAGAAGGTAATTCAGTACTAACCTTGATAAATTCCAGTTTCAGATATTCTGGCATTTGAAAGGTTTTACACACACGGAAGATGTTGCCAATCACATCTTCTGGAGAGTACCCAAGTCGCCACAGGTGGGCAAGAATCTGCGCAGGCAAGAATAATCCTACATTTAACTGTAAAACTTACCAGGTGAGTCAAGCATATTCACTTTTGGAACAGCTGTATATAACTACTGGAACTGCATGTATTATTTATCAAATGATTTAACCTCAATTGTTTAGTAAGTAATTGCAATACAACTTGCTTTGTTGGTTTATTCATCTGAACAGACCCCTGCATAAAAAGGATTTAATTCATCCACTCATCTATATGGTATTGCCCGTATCTTAAAAAAAAACCACACGCTGTGAATTCTTCAAAACAAACAAGAATTCTGTAGAGAAAAAGCGTTTGTCTATGCAGACACCACACATGAAAACCAACCTTGTATGCTTCATCAATATTTGCATTTATGCAGTGTTGTATCATTTCTTTCACAAGCAGAGGATGAGGCTCATCACATACCTGTATCAAAGAGAAATATTACACTTCAAAATATTAGAAGACTCTGTGTTAAACCCCTGGTGTTTCCACCAAGCTTCTACACAGCTGAAGTACTGAATCAGACACATTCCGTAACACAGATTAGATTTTAAGTAATGTGACTTTTCTGGTAACACAACTCTCCTGCCACGGCAGACTCAATAGCATGAAATGAGAACACCCAAGTAACAGATTCAGAAGTTATCACTGTGAAATTTCCCAGCAGTTATGCGATTCGTGTGCTTTGAGAGAGCTGGAAAGCCACAAAGTCTCAGATGTGCCATTAGGGACTGCAAGCGCTCTCTCCCTTTCCAAAAGGCACATGCACTTTTTCACCCCCTAATGCTGTAATTTCTACTTACATAGCGCTGTCTGCAAACTGGCAAAGCACTTTCAAAGGCTTAGATGCCTGACCGAAGGCCTCGCACAGCTGTAGTGCTCACTTCTAGCATTGCTGTTTTACACTCTTACTAACCTTAAAGACGTTTTCACTGTTTATAAAGCCAAATCCAGAATATGTGGACTGTAAGTTGTTTAATGCCTGTGAAAGAAAAAATAAGACTTCATTTATATTCTGAAGTGCTCTACTTCTCACTCCCTTCCTCAGGATGAAATACACTTTTCAGAAATTGATGCTAAATAAGCAGTTTTCAATTAAGCAACAGAGTAAACCACAAATGTATGCAGACTTCATTTCCTCCCACAAACTTGGTATCCACTTCCCACCAATTCACTTTTAAGGAGCAGATCCACCTTAAAACCTCACAAACCCGTTTCTCTTGTGCCACAGGTCACATCCCCTTTGCTTTACCTCTCCAAAGAGAAATCCTCGAGAGCCACAATTCAAGGGTTTTTTGCTTTGAACAGAAGCCTTTGTTTCATAGCCTTTCTTCTTTTACCTGTCTCATATCTCCTTGGGCTGTGAAGATAATGGCTTCTAGACCATCATCTGTATATGGTACATCCTCTTTCTCAACAATTTTAAGTAGCCTTGCAAGGATCTGTGAATCTGTCAGCTTGGTGTAACGCAGCACTGCACACCGGGATTGAATAGGTTCTGAGGACAGAGATGCGTAATTAGCATTTCCCTCTTTTCTTAGAAAAATACCATTTGCTTTCATCTTGGAAGAAGCTACCTCAGTTTCCAACGTGTAATTTTTCGTCTTTTAAAGAAAAAGAACATGTTAGCTCCAGACAGAATATAGCATCTCCTTAAGCATATACAATTGTTACAGGCCTTCACTTTAGTCCAAATATGCTACTTGAGTTTTCCCAGATAGATGCAAATAAAGAAGCTCAGCTTCTTCTGTTCTCCTGTTTTTCTGAATGTATATTTTTATCATTGTTAAAGAAGAAAAGTCTAAAGGTCTACCGTGTGTTAGCCTATAGGCAAAATTTTATATTTCAGAAAGCAGGACAACAAAAGGGGTTCAATACCCATTATACAATACATCAAACATCTTAAAATGTGGCAGAGTTGGATGGCGATTAAGCCCAAAGTATGAGAAATCTGCTTCTGCAGTCATGCATAGCACTACCCATCAAAACCAGCTGTTCAGAGGGTTCACCGGCTATACAAATATACTCTTCTTTTATTAGCTGGATATAAAGGTGGTTTGATTTTTCAGAAGTACCATGGTTTCTTGCAATATGCACGTCTGAGGTATTTCTGAAAACTGTCTTGGAAGTTAGCCAACAGTATGGAGAACATACAACAAAAACGCCCAGGGACTACCAGCACTTTACCTATGATTTTGTCAGAGGCATTGCACGCAAGTGCGAAGCGTGTTGTTTTGGAATAAATTTCCATTGTTCTTCTCAAAGCTTGCTGTGCTCCATCTGTCATGCTGAGGGAGAAAAGGAGTTAGGACAGATTTTGCCCTTCACTGACTTATAGGTGCAGCCTAATACCTATTTTTAGGCAAGCTTCAGAGTTTACTGATATTAGACAGTGCTTTGTAAATTACTTAGTATTCTGGTTTGGTAAACTAAGCAGCTTTTTCTAGCCATGTGACCAAATCACCCCGCAATGCAGGTACTGACTGAGACCCCCATAAAACTAACACACAAAATTAAACCATCAATACTCTGAAGAGCACTGTGAAGAATGCTACTACTTACATACAGATGGAGTAAAATGTCCTGTTTTCATCCAGCGAAATTGTCTACGTAAGCCAGACACTCTTCAAAAAAGAACCAGTAAACTGGAAGATGCTATTGCACATCCAGCTAAATCCCAGAGTCTTTCACCCCAATATTTAGCATCTTCTTTGAAGCAATGATCTCTGCTTGATGTGAGTAATCTCATAAGAACAGTGTTCAATGCCTATTTATTTCCTACCAAATTATTTTTGATAGCCTGATAGAAACATCTAACACTGTCCAAGGCAGCAGCTCCGCGTACAGGACAGATACAATGCATTTCACATAGTAGCTGAGGTCAAGAAAAAAGAAATAAAAATGACGTACCTGTCTGCTTCATCAAGGATGATTATTTTATGCCGACCTTTTGGAAGTGTGACCTTTTGCTGGGCAAACATTTTGATTTTGTTTCTCACAACATCAATGCCTCTGGAACAATAATTCAAGTGATTCATGATCAGTTGGGTGAAATTACATAATAGATTTTATTCATCAGCCACGGTGGCTGAAGCCCTGCTGAGCTCCCTATTCTCCCGCTGTTTGTTCCTGCCCCTTCAGCTGTGCCGGCATAACTGTTGTGAAGCCATGTTATAAGCCAGGCTGCCTAACTGATTCAGATTTAAACACCAGTACTCCTCGGTTTTTGGAGGTTTTGAAAAAATAATTTAACAGTATCATGTATATATATCAGTAACCTCACTTACAGTACTGCCATAAAAGGACAAAAAATTTGCCATAAAATTTTGGCAAAAGGTAGAGGTAAAAAATGAGCAAAGGCAGAAACATTTAAGACTGCTTTGCTATTTTGCCAGTGCTTCACACAGCCACATCCACGTACCCAGCTATAAGTCAGAAGGGTTTAAGAGAAACAGCTGGATAGACTGCACCATTTTAGTACAACACGGACGCTTTCCTAGACAGAGTTCCAATAAAGACTTGCTTTTAAAAAGAAAGGATTTTACTTTTTTGTTCTGTTTAGAAAAATGAATGTTGTGATTCTATAGCTCTTCTATAACTGATATTAACAAAGGCAGGTAAAATGGACTGTAGTCATAAACAACCCTCTAGGAAATGTCCTCAGAATACTTCAGGATGGGTTTGCCACAGAACTTGGGAAATATAATTAGCCCTTAGTGCTTGATCCTTGGGGTAGAGTCAGTGTCCTCCATATACCTGACACCGTTATGCTATGTTTTAATCCCCAGCTGCCCTTATAGCCCTAATTTCTATCACTTCACTGTTTTTCCTAAGCACTGAAGAATTTCATTACAAACACCTTGCTTGCTTTTCATTCTTCAGAGGATCTTAATGAATGCAGGAAGCTTAACTCTTTAAAGTAAACTCAAGAAAACAGTACTGTTACGGATTCTGCAGCCCATCTGTATCTATTTTTGTGCATGAAAGTATCTATCGAGTTTATAAAACATCAAGTAATAATACCTATGTTGATAGTTGGACACCAAAGATTGCCTAATTTTTAGTTTGAAAAAATGCATTAAAATAAATACTAGAGGCCTTAATATAGCATTAAGCCTATCACACCAGCCTGAGTGGAACTGAAATGGATACTTGCTTCTTCATTAAAAGTTTTAAGTTAAATAAGGTTTACTCATTCTCACCTGTCATTTGAGGCATTCAGCTCCAAAACAGCATCCTTTAATGCAGGACCAAGCAGAGCACGAGCCAAGCAGAGGATACTGGTGGTTTTACCTGTTCCTGGGGGACCCTAAAAATGAAAAATGCAGCAATTGCTGGTAAGCTTAATGTCATTTTCTAAGTTGTACTCTCTACAGTGTTCCCCAGTCATGAAAAACAGCTGCAACGGAGGATCTGCAGAGAGAACATCAGGCTAGAGGCTGCCCGAGTTCAGGACACTGCCTCCAACAGGAGAGAAATGCTGCAGGGAGAAGCACAAGACATGCCTCAATTGGCATCTAAGGGCCAAGTAAGTTTTTACCAGGTTGTTTATTTCTTGTGTATTCTCCCAAGAACATTGCTCCCTGACCATACAGTCAACACCTCTCTTACCAATACGTTCGGGCACAATGCAAATCTATACTGGCTGGCTATTGTGGCTCGATTTCAGAAGCCAGGACCAACACAGTGAAATACAGTGCAGCACAGCAATACTTACAGCAATTATAATATTTGGTACGTTCCCCTCTTTTGCAAAGACCTAAGGAAGAACAATAATAAAATTAAATAAGAAAATAACTGGAACAAATAGTTCCCAATTCTATTCTATTTTAAGCCTGAGCAACAGAGCTAGCCCGTTCTTTTCTACCTTCCTGCTTTCATTTTTTTGGACCTTGCTGCTTTCATAGTTTTTTTTAATTGAACCATTAGACGTCAGTCCCTAGAATAATATGGAAAAACTTAAAAGCACTTAATCTCACAGGTCTTTAGCACTCTTGCCTTTCCTTTGCATCTGTCAATGTTTGCTAGTATAAGCTTTCAGTTAACAAATACCATGTTTACAAACTAATTTGTCAAAGAAAATATTTTTCTTCCAGAAAAACATTATATTTATATTTCTTTCTGTTGTTATATAAATTATATTTATTCAATGAAACGATATTATTATAACAGCTACATATTTTCTAAGTTGCATCAAAACGGAGCCAATTTAAACAATATCCCAATTCAAGAAGGCGTATTTCCTTAGAACACCATTGAAACATATCCTTAAACATATAATTTCTGGAGAAAATCAGAAAGGGTTTTTCCACATACTCAAGTATGGATGTAAAAATACAAAAGTGCCTTTACCAGTCTGTGGATCTGCGCAGAAATACGGGGTTTTTTGAGCTAACCCCTAAAAAAACCCAAAGGGACGGCTACACACCTCCAACCTGCTCACAGTATCTTCATTTCCAACTACTTCACATAGTTTCATGGGTCTGTATTTTTCCACCCTGTAAAAGCAAAACCCCACACGCTTCAGCACATCTAACGAAACTTTAATAGTGCTTTACACTGACAGGAAAGGAGGATCACATTAAGATAGCACAGGACAAAGATGACTTGATCTGTCTTTGGTGCAGACACCGCAGGGTCCGCCCTCACTCCTAAGCACAGCATCCCACTAATTCCCGAAAGGCCGTTTTACTTCCATTAGTATAAAAAAAGGAAAAGGAGTAAGAAAATGCTCAACTCGGAGAGGAGTTTGGCGCCTCAGCCTGCTGTCAGGGCGAAGGGGAGATGTCACCCTGTGATCCGGGAACCTCAAGCTCGGGGCTGTGCACTCTCTCGTCTCTCTGTGATTAACCCAAGACGGGGCTGACTTTGTCTGGAGGCGACGGGGACTTCTTGCTTTCCACCCGAGGCTGCCCGGTGCCCTCTCCCACCTCACAGGCCGCAGCTCTGCCCGGGCAGGTCACTGGGTGCAGGCAGAGAGCCCTCATGGCTGCCAAGACCTCCCCCACCTCCGAGTCAGACCCAGCTCCTGCAGCTCGGCGGGCACAGGGGCAAGGCCTTAAGCGCCAGGGCCTGCCCGGGGACACGGCCGGGGCCGCCCCGCCGCCGGAGGCAGGGCCTGGCCTACACCATCCCCTCAGCGGAGGCGCGCTGCGGCTACAGGCCCCACGGAGCGGCGCGCGCCCCCGCCTTCCCGCCAACGGCGCGCCGCGCCCCCCTCTCGCTCCATAGGCTATCGCCCCGCCAGGCCCCGCCTCCCGCCGCGCTCTGCACCAATGGCCGCACGACCCCCCGCCCTTCCTCCCGCCCCTGGCTCCATCTCGCAGGCGCCTCGAGGGCCGCTCGCGCTCCCCGGCCAGGCCGCGCCGCCCCCGCCGCTCACCAGGGCAGCTCGTAATGGCCGCCGCCGCCGGCAGCAGCGGCCCCCGGCGGGTCGGCGGAGCCCCGCTTCTCGCCGGCCGCGGGCCCGGCCTTCTCGTCCTCCACGGCCTCCACCTCCATCTCCATCCCGGCGGCGGCGGCGGCTGGCCCGGCCCGGCCCCTGTTTCCCCGCCGCCTCCGTGAGGGGAGGGCCGCGCTCCTGGACCCGCCTCGCAGGGCGGGACGGCGAAGGCCGGCGGGGTGGGTCCTCCGCCGCGCTCCCTGCCCTGCCGAGGCGGCCTGCTCGGGGGTGGGCGCTGCTGGCGTTCTCCCGCTGGGGCTGGCGGTCTCCAGCGGCTCTGTGAGGCTGCGGAGGAGAGGCGGGGGGGGCGGCGGCAGCCCGGGCCCGGGCCCGGGGGTGGGCTCTGCTGAGGGGGCACTGGCGGTCAGGCCTGGGGCCGCTCACGGCACAGCGGGGAGGGCTTGTGCTCGGCGGGGCAGGAGTCTGGCTGCTTTTCCTGCCCTACTGACTGGCTAGGTGTTAAGGTCGTGAATAAAAGCAGTAGTATCTTTGCACTTCAGGAGTCTAAACCTTTGTTTCTTCTTCTGGCTACCTTTATTTCCCCCTATAAAATGAAAACAACAAAAGATACGTCGCAAAATACTGTGAGTAGGTATGTTATAATGGCGGGGCATGGTTCTGGTGCTACCGTTAGAATTTGGGTATCCTTGCTAGCTTTAAACCTCGGTACTGGGGTCTTGATACATTTTTAAGCTCTGCTTATGCTCCACGTAATCAATGACATTCGTGTTGGCTCAGTGAGCAGAGGATATGCCCTTCAGTCTGGGCTCTGATTCATTGGGAAGCGTTTCTGATTTAAGATTGTTGTGAGGCAGGAACTTGGAACGGATCATATCTGAAGCTCTATGGGAATGGTGATGCTCTTCTAAGGGAGTAACTTCCTATCACTTGCCACAACATTTGCATTCCAGTGTTACTGTCAGTGCCTGTTAGTGGGATTTTGAGGTTGGCACATGAATGTTTGCAGGTGAGAGCATTGCCTTCAGCCTGTGGAACTGGTTCAGCCTGTGGCCTGACAGTGATGGAGTTTGCCAAGTTTCTTGTAAGGCTTTAAAGCTCTGGAGGGTGATGTTTCTGCTGTGCAAAGTGCAGTCTTACTTCTGAGTTTTTATGTAGGCAGGGTGGTCAGCGCTTTAAACTCGTTTTGCATGGGTTTTTTTTATTAATAGCGGTACGTGGTTCTTAGTGGTTTATGGTAAGCATTATGTAAGGGTGAAATCATAAGCGGTCTGCAGCCTTTACATGGCTGGCTGAATTAACTGTGGATTAACTTTGCCTCTGTTGGAGGTAGAGTAGGAAATTAAATAACACAATTATGTGGCACATGAGAGTGAGACAGTTGGCATGTTTTTTCAGTATTCAGACTGTAGCACGCATACCGGATGAATACATTGTTCCTGTAATACCTCAAACTCATTACGTTACTCTTGACTTTGGATTTAACTTACTGCAGTACTCAGCAGAGCCCGACATGAGACAGTGAAATACTGCAGCTGCATACAGCACTGCTGGTCATAACAGTCTGTCAGTACAGCAAGCTGGACATGCTTTGGCTTCTTGCCAAATTAAACAGTTGTTACGCTCTTAGGAAGTACCAGCCTCTAGATAAGATACAATTTTTCTGGCCAGCGTTAATTCTCCCACTGTACGTACAGGATTGCTGCTGATAAGCACCCAGAGGACAGTAAGAAAGGCTATTCATAAGAATTGTTGCAGAGAGCCTGATGACAGATTTTGTGGTATGTTTCTGCGAACCAGTTGCAATGTGTGTTTTTCTGGAGTGCGGTCTTCTAAAGCGCTGCAGCCCCTGTGTAGGCAGTAACTTCTCACTCATCCATAGTGGTTCCGTAGTTTACCAAACATGGAAAGAGTTATTTATTGAGGGCGCAGCAGTATCGCTAGGGATGTGTGTCAGGTGGATAGGCAGACCTGAGCCTAAGTGAGTTTTAAAACCCATCTGTCCCAAAATGTGAACTGTTTATATTGTAGTCTGTGTGTTGAGATCACAGGGTAGCTCCAGGATAAAATGAATTCCAAATTCAGTGCTGAAATGGCAGAACTCTTTTGATGTGTCATCAACAGTGCCCAAATACACATGCGTGCAGTAGATGTACTGTATTATCCTGAAAGGAGAATAACCCTGAATTTAAGAGTATTCTTTCTGACCTGTCTTCCTCCCACCCGAAAAGTTATATAGAAAAAGATTACTAAGTATTTGAATTAGTATAGAGCATAGATAAAGGCTTTTTGCTAATGACTTAGCAAGGGGAATGCTCCCTGTGGGTGTATTGAAATGACATGTACTAATAGTAGTGGAGATCACCATCAGAGAAATAAATAGTGATCTTGTGGTCATCCCAGGAGCAAGGAAGTCCCAGCTGCGGGTGCTTGATGTAGGGAATGGGTCCTTTAAAGACTATATGGAGGCTCTTCTCAGATCAGCTCCAGTCAAGGGCTCATGCAGGGAAACTAAAGCCCGATGCAGCAGGTTTCGTCAGAGGGTTGGGTAAATGCAGAAGTTGTGACAAAAGAATTGCTGTTTTGCATGCTATGCTTGGTGAAACTGAGGACAGCTTGTTTTGAGTTTGAACAAGAAGTTGAAGTTAGTGAAGACGTTGAAGCTGAGGCGGTAGTTAAAGACAGCGAAGAGCAACAGTGATGAAATTATGATGGGGGATGTGAGGTGCAAAATCCAGAAGGCAGTAGAAATAAAGGATAAGAGAAAAACGAACTTTAGGCAATCATTAGTGAAAGTAACTATCTGTACTGCATATTCAGTACAAATAAGTAATAGAATTCTTGTATGTGGTTTTGGGAGGGAGGGGAGAACTGTTCAGTATTCAAGGTTGTTTTGCTTTTAGGTTAAATCTGTGAGTTCAGCTTACCGTTATTGTTAGCGCTAACAGTAATATACGTTATCCAGCAGGACTAAAAGGCCAGGGGCTGAGATCTTAAATCACAGTGTTAAGAGAAGTGTAAAGTTCCTTCGGCTGTCCATTCCCTGTCCCCACCAGCCCTGCGGTCTCAGTTAAAGCTGTCACCTCCTATTGCAGCGTGCTGTTGTACATCAGGCACAAGTAGGTCACGTAGCGCAGATGGTCTTGCTGCCAGGGAAATGCGGAGCCTGCAGTCCCCTCTGAGGCTGTTCCCTGATCGCGCTCTCTCCCTTTCACACACTTAGGTTGGAGACAGTAGAATGAATTCTGATGCTACCAACCGTTTTATCTGGTGTTCACTGAGGCTGAAAGCATAAAGCAAAGCTGGTGCAAAAAATACTGGGAGTGAAAGTAATGATGGGGTGGTTAGGAGGGAGGCTGGACTGATGCTTTATGAAATAGGACATCACCGTATTAGGGGGTTTCATGGGCTTGACATGTCTGCACCTAGACTGACAGGGACCCTGATTGCCGTAGAGCTGCTGTGCTTGAGCTCCAAGAGCAAACCTGGGGATAACATTGTCAGTATACGCAGTCATTGTTCTTGTAGCATCGTAGCGCCCTGCATCCTTCATGTATTTATCCACACAGTCCCTGGGAGGTACAGTTGTGCTGATCTGAGCTAATGTTGTGTGTGCCATTTAAAATTTCTTCCTAAATGTAATGGCTGAGGTCACACGTTCACTCTCCACCAGCACGCTGCCATCTCCTAGTTTATTTCCCCATCCGCTGCCTTACCCTTCCCCTCTCGTTAGCATCTCTAGTAGCTGCAGAGCAATGGCAGCTCACCGGAACACTCTGGGTAAATACAGTGTGACATCTGCCCACCCTGTTACCTGAGTGCTTTTATTTATGGCATTTCATGGCTTTTTATGTTTTCATTAAGTACCTTTCAATGTTTTGGGGTTTTTTAATGCTGCCACACGAAATTATAGGCAGCATGCTGTCTTAGTCTGCAGTTAGGAAATTCACACTGCTAGAAGTGAGGCAAATCGGAGACTCTGGTGACAGAGTAGCTGGAAAGATCAATTTCAGCTTATTGCACTCCAGTGTTGTAATATTTACAATTCTTTTCTATAAGCATCTGAAAATACTTAAGAGAGTGGATTTAGGTCACTGCAGTTTTAAGCCAGAGAGGCTTTATTATGATTTTTATGTGTGTGTTGAGGAACAAATTTTAATTTGTCCGGTGCTTTGTACTAGGTTACAAGAAAAGGATACAGGAACAGTGACCTGCTAGTCCTACTCTTTGGATGCTTAAGACAATGTAATTGAAGTTTCCTTTCTTTTTCTTTTTTTTTTTGTTTTAAGCACATAATAGAGAACGAGTGTCCAGTACAAGACCAGCCATGTGGTTACAGCTTTAGTCAGTAGAGGGAGTATGGACACCTGTATTAAAAGCCACATAGGGTCACCCGTGACAGCAAAGAGAATAGACTTTCTCCTAGAATTCCTCTTTTGTCTGCAAAAAAAAGGTAACTCCTTTAAGCATACATTTTCCTAGATGCCGAAATGCAGCTGTTGGCTGCTGACACTGTTGATGAAGCTAAAAGTGTAGGAGAGGGGAGTGATCCTTTGTCCTTGCCATGCTCTTGCAGCCATCACCCTGTGAGTGCTCGGATGCTTGCACCTGCAGCTTGGGGCTGGCATGGAGCAGTACCTTTTCTCCTCTGTGTCTTGTGTCGCCATTAGTGACTGTGGCAGGGTTCTGTTTGCACAAACGCCTGCCTCTGGGGAGGACACGGACTCCCCCTTTTCACTGAGGAAGCTGAGAAAGCAGTTGTGTGCATGGCTTCTGTTGCCAAATGTAGATGTTGCAAAGAGCATCCTGCAGCAGTGAGTGCCTTGCTGGGACTCCCTTGTGTAAGAGGGAGGATCTTGATGAAGAAGGAAGAACTTGATGGCTCTGGGAGCCTTCTGCTTGAAGACTAGCCCCGAACTGGTGCAAAAACAGAGTGATTTGAGGGCTGCATCAGCGAAGCTCTGATGAGTGATACCACCCAGTAGTTTGAAAATGGAGGTAGACAGTCTGTGTTCATCCATTGTTTTACCAGTGTGCCACTTAGTTTGTGTCTTCAGACATAACACGTGGTCTCTGTGGCCTCCATTTCCCATCATAATGGCAATGTTTATCAGAACTCCATGTTTATCAGAAACTTCAAAAGAAATTTACAATGAAGTTGATACGAAGTGGATTTTATTTTTTTAATAGTTACAGTATTGCTTGCCTTTTGGTCAGACACAGTGCAGCCATGATATAGCCTGATACTTCTCTGTAGTGCCTCCAGCATTTGCACTTTCTTGTGTTCATTCCTTATGTCAGCAGTCTGGTAATATTCTCCACTGACTGCCCCTAATTGGTATTGCATGACATTATGCAGTCCATTTCAGTTGTATGTAGCCTCTTAAATGCTAGGCAAAACTTGATCAGAGTCCTCGTTTGGCTGAATGAAACAAAATAAATCTTAAATAAAATTCATTTGTGCTCATTTTCTGTATGTAAAAGATGAAAATGCAATAATGTTGTTGTTTATCAGGAGCCTAGGAATTACCAGACTGTAGCACTCTGGAGTCCTTCAAGTCTGCAGAGCATGGATTTAGAAATATCAGAAGGAAGAGCTGCAGTATTCCAAACTGGGAAGTTCCTGAAGCATAAAGGAGGAATTTAGCAAAAGATTACGGTAAGAGTCGAGTCTGGCTTGACTGTAGAGTGCTAATGATAGAGGAAGTGAGAAAAATCTGACAAAAATAAAAATGTGGTTGTTATGTTCAGATTTCTGTGTGTGTGGATGAATTTTACTCCAAATGTTTGGTGTGGTTTTGACTAGATAGGCAATGAAAAATAGAACTTGTACTCTTAAGACTTGTTTTAGTGGCTGTGTATCAATTTGGGATTTAAATGATGACTGGGCATATTATATTAAGGCTAGAGCATATACCAATATATGCTCTCAGACTTTGATTGGCCTAAAAGAAAACGGCTTGTGAGCCTTTCCTTAATCTAAGAACATGAAAGGGAACAGTCCTGCGTTACAGGATGAAGCTGTACTGGGGTTTATGGGGTTAAAGTCCAGTGAAACCCGGGTGCTGGACTAGCTGGCACGGTATTGTTAGAGTTGGCCGCAGTCCAGCGTGGTGCCAGGTTGGCCCTAGAACTCCAGGAACCATCTTGAGATGTGACAGGACACTCCTGTGGAGGTAAATCTTTGGATATTAACCCTGCAATCCAGGCTCCATTCCACCTGGGCTAAATTCCACTCCCAAAATTTTGGGCTGCCTCCCTAAATTTCCCTTGCCTTAATTAGGTTCGGATGAAAGGCATTTGTTGTTCATTGTTGCTAGTGTTACAGTATTGATGTTATCACAGAAGTCTGAGAAATGGGGGTGAGGAGAGAAAAAGTTTATTTCCTGCATTAGTTGTCTGGGGTTTGCACCTTCCGAGTAAGTCATACCAGAGCGCGCCTTACCGAATAAGTGAGACTCACCTGCAGGTTTGAACACAGTCGGGTTGGAGTATCTCCTGGTGTGTAGTGACCTCCCTGAAATTACCTGATTTCCCTGGAGCCAGGTTGCTGCTTTTCTCCTGACCCATTGTAAGGTGGTGGTCCTTCGAAATGCAAATGCAACAGAAAAGGGCAGTAAGTTCCGATGTCGAGAGCTCCATTTAAGCAGCAGAGTAATTTGTCACTTCATTGATACAGTATTTGAGTGCTATGTAAGAATACAGAATATTTCAAACAAGATTAGACAGTTTGTCTGTCTTGTCTAGTATCCAGTAAACCTTGCTTTAATGGTGTGCCAAATTAACAGTTAATCTAATCAATTAAAATTAAACATTTGCTCATATATCCCTTTTGTAGTTTTTTTTACCTGCACTTCCTCAAAGCAGCTTTAACTGTAGCAGGAAAGGAAAATGCTTGTATCGGTCTCCTTTGTTTCATGCATCCAAAGCATCTAAGAGGACTTTGGTTGCATAGAAGCTGT
Source organism: Pluvialis apricaria (assembly GCA_017639485.1). Classification (NCBI taxonomy): domain Eukaryota; kingdom Metazoa; phylum Chordata; class Aves; order Charadriiformes; family Charadriidae; genus Pluvialis; species Pluvialis apricaria. Next base: position 9,760,202 of record CM030024.1, read on the forward strand.
GCTTAATCACCTTCCTGGGTTGTTTGTATAGCTTTCACACTGCAAGTCACAGGGTAAAGGGTTTCTATCTGTTTAAATTGGCTTTTGGTTAGAGCACTTAAACTATTTCTCTATTCTGGGAGGGGTTTTTTTGTTTTTTTTTAATCTATTTGCGACTAAGTTTTGTTGAGGGGGGAATGGGGGTGCATACGTTTGTAAGGGAGAAAATGTCAGTAACTGAGGAGCAGAGAAGTGCCCTGGCTCTGAAGGTTGAGGTTTCTGATAGGAACTCGGAATTTGTTTGCCTGAGCTTCAGTTTCCAGTGGGCTTTTTGCCTTTGCATGCTGGAGGCAGCTGGATGCATTTGAGTGGGATCTTCAAAATAAGCTAGCTAATGAGAAATGAGTGTAGTCCTAGTCCTGTCCTAGTGCAGGAGGAAACTCCCACGGACTTGAGTAAAACCAGGACTTAATTTGAGGGTGGTCTTTAGGGGGTTTTGTCGCTTTTAAAATTTCTTTCTACAACAGTAATCTTAGGTGATGCTTGCACTGATAGAGAATTATTTATTCCTCCCCGTGCCCCCCATACCATAAAGAGCACTTTAAATATTAATTTATATTTTATCTAATCTCACCACATGCCATTATTAATCCATATGTTTTACTGCCACCCAGGAAAGCTTTGCATATAAAATGTTGACATTATTAAATGAATGTCGGCTGCTGCATACCAGGGCACATTTTTCTGCCTCTCCTGATGCGTGAGGTTTTTTATTGTCTTGGGTTTTTTCCCTTCCTTTCATTCTGACTGCACTGCTATGACTTGTTTCTCATTTGCTTAGGCCTGCAGGGGAGATATTCTGAGGGCTAATATTCATTAGAGGGTAATTAAAACAATGAAGGGTGGAAGTTAATGTAAAATGGTACATTTCTTTTGTAATTTTCAAGAGATAAATCTTTTCCTGCATGCGTCGTCTTTTAGGAAATCTGTCAGAAAGTAATAGGTTGCTTCTTTCTTTTCCTGCAGATTCCAGAAATCTGCAAGGAGGAGTTCAGGCTTCTCAGAAAGGTCTTGTGATAGTGTCCTGTGCAAAATAATTAGCGTTCAGAAACAGTCAACCCTGTTGGTAAGGCGTATGAAATTAGGAACAGCCGGTGCTGTGTGTTAGGTTTGAGCTGCAAGGGGACGAATGGTTGCTCCTCCGCACTAAATTAGAGCTCACAGTACACTTGTGTGTCTCCAGTTAGTGGCCAACAAATCACATCTGCAGCTTCACGTCGGTCTTCCCAGGAAAGTGCAGGATTGCAGAAGATTGTTTTCCCTACTGATATTAAGGGTGTTTGTTGTTGGGGGCACAGGGAAATGGAAGAGAGCTGTCTGGCTGTGTGGGAGGACAAGATCTCTTCTCCCAGGAAGGTGCTTATTCTGAGCTCAGTTGTGATCCTCTTCTGAAAGCATGTGCAGAACAGCCTTTAGGGTGATGTAGTTTTAGGATGCAAGAGGAGTGTGGCAAAGTGGGGTGAGGGATTACATGGAGAACCCAAAGCAATAACTTATGCAAATGGTCAGGGTGAATATCAGCTTCTCCAAACCAAACTCTGGAGTGATCCCATCCTGGTGTGCATCCACACCGACCCTGCAGCATGCCTTCCCCCCGCGATGCAGTGACTCCCTGCGGGACCCCCACTGCAGGGCACCAGCCGAGTCTGTTCCCTGCCGCACTGGGTCACCACACAGGGCACTGAGGGTGCAGTTTGCCCTTTGTGATCCTCCTTCCTACCATCACAGGAAGGCTGGTAGGAAGGGAGCTGTCATGCTTCTGTCCTCCACCCCTGCTTCTCTTGATGCCTTGAACATGAGCCAGCTTGCAACTGAGTGCCCCCAAGAAATATTTACTTCCTGTTTTGTTGTTTGGGTTTTTTGGTTTTTTTTTTTGGTTAGTCCTCCAGAGGCCTCGTTTTTCATGAATAAAATATGAGTTGTTCTCCTGGAGCCATGAAGGGAGGAAACCACTGCCAGCTGGTGTGGCCACTGCTTTTTATTGCTGTGGTTGCTGATGCCTCCGCCCTCGCAGGCAGGGAGACCAGGGAAGAGAGGGAGCAGCTCCAGGGTTTAATCTTGGGACTGTTTCCAGTGAGAACTGCACTGCCTGGAGCTGAGACTGAGGAGCAGCTCGCTTTGTAGTACCTTGTTTCAAGCAGTTTGCAACTGAGGAATTTAAATGTTTCAGTTCGAACTGAAATTATCTGTGATTTATCTTTTCCTCAGAGCACATCACTGGCTAATGTTTGGTTTTCAGGCTTCTGTAACCAGCAAATATTTCCCTGGTGTTTCCCTTTTATTTGTGTACATTTGTCCAGATGAACACAGAGTTGTACAATCAGTGTCCTAGCTGAATCACATCACCTTTGCATCTGTTTCTATGGTCTATCAAGATTATTTTGCATTAGTTTAATTTTTCTACTTTCCTTGCAGCTCCTCCCAACTTGGCATCTTGTTCAGATTTAATAGACATGCTATGCATATAATAATGTTAAATAAAAGCATTTAACCTCTTGATGGCTGTACTTGTGCTCCCATACTTTGAAGACAGAACTTGATGGATGAGGTGAAGGGGTGTTGAGTGCCACTTTCTTACCCATATGAGTAAATAGTAATGCATTGTATTACCCACAAAAGTATTTACTATGTTCTTCCTGGGCTTTGGGAACTATTATCTCCCTAAACATAATTTTTCTTGGAGATTTCCAGGCTGCCAAGCAAAGCTTTTCATGCAGGTATTGCTTTTGACTTATTAGACTGGTACCAGAGCTGAGGACAAAGACTGATTCCTACACCATTACTGCTTCCATCTCTTCATCATTCTCTTAACACAGCTCCTGAATTCAGTACTCGTGTCAGCTGAGAACAAGCCACTTTGCTAGATGTAAGTGTATTTATGTAATAGTTTCCAAGTCTGCTTTGGGATTTAGCTTTCCAGTTCTGCATGTATGCTTACCAGCAATATTTTGATAGAATCTTTAACTGAATGGCTAAAAACTTCATTCATCCAGACAGCACGCTCGCTGGAAAAAAGATACTGCCACTATACAGATAGCGAAACTGAAACAGGAAAGTGTGAAATGTCTTGCCCAAGAAGAGAGTGTTTTGGCCTAGAATATGGCCTTTGTCCGCTACATTGAGTACAACTGAGTTTTTCCTTTAATTACTGTCACAATTACATTTGTGCAGGTTTTATGTGTGTTAATAAACGTCCATTTACATGTTTGTACATGCAGGACATTTGTGTATGACACTATATAAGTTTGACCAGTTTCTGACCAGTAGCTCAGAAAAAGGTCTTAGATGTTGAAAAATACTCCTTTTAACCCCTAAACATGAAACACTGGTTACCCCACCACTACAATAGTTATTTGATGATTATCCAGTTATTTCATGAACTTCTCTGGGTGCTAAAATAAAACCAATGCAGTTGTTCAGGTTATTCGGGCAGTGATTCTGTTGTCATTAATGTAAGATACTGTTTACTGCTGCACGATACGAGGATTCTTCATCAGGTAAGCTGCTTCCCAGGCACATAGGGCAACATAAATTGAGTGTGCCGTAAGTCCTCTGTGACTATAGTGTTCTTCAGAGACAACCCTTTGTCTGATCAGTGAATTCCTACTTAACAACCTCCTGAAATGCATGCTGACATCAGGTGCTAAAGGTGCTGAAAGGCCAGAAAATCTTACGTACAGTCGTTAGGGTGAATATGAGCTGGGCTTGAGCTGCCTTTCAGGAGTTCACCTCCTGTAGATAGATGGTACAGTAATACAAATGTCACCCGCACTGAATTACTTCAGCTTAGGAGACGTGTTGGAGCAGAATAGAGAAAGACAGCTGCACGCACAATCTTTGTTGTAAAATGAATCTATAGCAGCTATATGAATGGGTTTGATTGTATGGTTTATCAGTCAGCCGCTTCGTTGGGCTTAACTGTTAGTGGATGTGAACGTTTGACACAATTAACTGTTAGTGGATGTGAAGGTTTGACACAATGCAACGAGAATACAGCAAAGTGCCGTTTATGGACATCCCTTGTTTCAATGCATTGTAATATACACAACTGTGCTTAGTAAATCTCATCTCAGAATGGAAATATTATTATTATGTATTGGAAATAACCTCATGGTAAAGGTGCTACAGAATATAGTGTGTGTACACGGGCACATGGAGCGAAAGCAGTACAGATGAACTAGACACACCTCATCTGGCAGGACTGTAGGTTATAAACGGGTTTGTTAGAACTGTAATTTTATGAAAATGAATGATTGAAAAGACCTCTCAGCTGCCAGAAATAGTCTTTATTTCCCCAGTAGATCAGTCAGTGTAACCTTGAGCAAGGCATTTGACTTCCTTATGCAGCTGGAAAACAGGGTGAGAGGCAGGATTATAACTGGAAAATCAAATGCTGCAGCAAAGTGGATCTTGAAGAAACGAAGGATTTGCAAACTAAAAGCTTAGTGCTGTCTCTAATGGCATCCCATTGCACCTCCGTTCTGCTGCCGCAAAACAATATAGCGCAGGGAAAGGCCTGATCCTGACAGGGGGCTGTGCACCTGCAAGCCACAGTACAGCAGGGCACGCTTAGTATGGAGTTGACTTTCATGATGTGCCTAATCTAATTAATTTCATAGGGATTGCTCCCACATGTGAAGCTATAAACCTGCACGTAGGACTTTTGCTAAATTGTGGCCTCAGTTGCCTATTGAAATCGGCAGACTGGGAGCATGACGTGCTTCCCAGCACCGGGTGCTTGGATGCGATTTCATTGCAATGGGTGACAAAAACCATCTCTCTCATTGATATTATCATAGAGCCTGCTGTAGGCCAGAGGGTTGCGGAGGTGGAAAATGATTGCAAATACTCTGCTGCTGCAGAGATCAGAGACTGGGTGGCAGCACATCCTAGCTAAGCCCATGGCTTTGGCAGTCTGCAGGCACAGTTCCCCTGAAAACAAATGCCAAAATTGTTGTGGGACAGGTCTTGTTTTGTTTTGGGAATGACACCCGCCTCCTTCAAGCCTACACTTGTACGCGAGAAGTATTTCACCCTTCTGTCTTCCTGTGATACAGGCTTACAATGTGTGCTACGCACTCCACACCTCTCAAAGCAATACAGTGTCAAGGCAGCAACGATGGAACGAATCCAACAAGGTTCTAGTTTCTTTTCATCTGCTGCCCAGACTGACCTGCTTACGTACTTCTAGATCTAACAGGTACACAAACTGATCTTTAAATGCAGCGATAAGGTTTTTTTTTTTTGCAACATGAGGATAGGGAGAGTGAAACTGCCCTGCAAGCTTGAAGTGCTGTTTAGAGGGGTTAACATCTAATATCCTCTTTATTTTCTATGGAAACAACTGCAGGGCAGAGCTGTTTTTCCCCAGATCAGTCATGTCAGCCCTGTGAAGGGGTATCTGCATGAGCTGGGGATTGGAAGGGGGGAAATTGTCAGACTTCAGCTCCTTAACTATCAAGACCTGAAGGTCACTGCAGTATGTCATTCTCAAGGCAATTTTCTCTGGAATTGCAATATGGTCATGGCTTTGTTTTATGACCTCGATGTCACAAAGTATTAACAATCTCTTAAAACAAACCCACTTGCAAAAAAAACCAAAAAACCTCAATGAGACTTGATCATTTGTTAGGTTTTTTGGTCAGTATTTATAGTCTGCATAAATGCTTTTGGTGTGATACATAGGTATGGATGTGAGTGGGTGGGTTTCTCTGCCATACTTGCCTGTATACAAGGAAATGAATTTTCAGTCTGTTGGGAGGGCAGCTGTTTCCATGACATTTTAAGCCCAGTTTGCAAATATCTTCATCTCTTTTCTTTAGCTATACACACAATTTGCATGCTAGATGGGTGTGGCACGGCTTAATTCATATTTTTAAGTGTTTTTCACAAAAAAAGACTCTTAATTTCTTATTTCCCTTCTTCAATAAATATCTCTGATAGTAATACACTATTTCTGTTCTTTTGACACAAGCATTTTTAGATGTATTGCAAAGAATATAAAACAAAAGGTACAGGTGGATTAGCTACTGGAACAGACCCGAGCATGTTCAAGCGACCATCCCCTCTGAGAAGCTGACTGTTACCACAGGCTCAAAGAAAAGAGAGTCAAACCTCAAGTGTGATACCAAACAATTATAGAATCTGTTCAGAGAAGTTTATTTTTCATTAAGAGTTAAGGGTTGCCTAATACTTTTTTATTCTAATTAGAATTAACATAGCTACCGCTGCAATATGATTATCTTAATTACCTTTACTATGTTCTGGCATTGAATTCCACTGCTTAATTTACCTTAATTGTATTTTTCCACTTGTTAACTTTATATTTGTTGCCACCCTCCTCAGATTCTGTTTCTTCTAAAGAGGGTAAAAGAACACGCCCTTTACCTCGTTTCCTTCCTTTCTTTTATATCTTCACAGCTAAGAAGTTGGTATTTTCCACCAGACAAACCCGAGACACCTATAGTGTATTTGCGTTGTGTGAAGCTAGGACTGCAATGCATGCTGGCGTGACTGAGCCCTGACATTTGCAGAGAGGGACACGTCACTCAGTTTTGTCAGGTATATTGGGTGTAATTATTCTAAACACAGCTCTTCTGTGTCTGCATGCCTTTCATTATGAAAGGGAGTAAGCGTGTGCTTTACGGGCGCTGTGAGGACTGTTGGGCTAGTGGCTGTAGCGCACGTTGAAGGTCAGGGCTAGTTGTCAGTTCTGCCAGGACTGAGAAGGACCGAGCGTTTGCAGCATTCATTGAGCTTGAGATTGTCTCATTGTCTCTGAGTATTTAGGGCTGAGACAAATGTTAGAGTAGGCAGCATAAGCTCTTGTAACGGGTACCTTCTGCATTTAGTCTGGTCAACTCAAAGCACTTTACAGATCAGGTCGGAATCATTGTTCCTCTTTCACGGTTTGTGAAAACAGTTGTTGAGACAGAGGGAGTTTCCACTTTACACTAGCAGTAAAACCAGAAACTAGATTAGAGTCCAATAGTCACGCGTCCCCGTACGGTGCTCTATAGAAAGCCACACTGGCAGCATTGGCACGGTGGTTCTTCCGTATTGGAACACAGAATAAAATTTATGTAGTGCAATTAATTAAAACTAAGATGGCAGGAAACTGAAGAAGTGTGTGCAAGTTCCTGGATCTGGGTTATATCATGGCATTTGACAGACAAAATCCACGTTATAAAGGATTTTCTGTAATAAATATTCTAAAATGAAAACAAACAGCTGGCAAAGGATCAGGCTTTCTCAACATTTCTATATCCGTTTTGGTAAGACTGGGATTTTCGGGAGTTATGACTGCCCTTTCCGCCTGGCAATCACGGCAGCAATATCCAGTCAGTGAGTGCAGTCGTTTGGGGCGTCTTGCTACTCTGCCGTCACAAGACATGCTATTTCTGCATAAAGAAATAATCTCCTTTTTATAAAGACACCCGACTGATTCTTTAAATCTTTTAATGTCATACTGAAAAATGACAGCTGGGATCAGTGGATGGTTGAATGGGCTGATGGTGGAAACATGCTATGGTGGGAAAACTGAAATTTTAGCATATGGTAGATAGTTCCTCTGTACCAGAATAGCTTGCTTCTGTTGCATGGACATTTCTGTGGAAAGAGAACAAAATGCAGTTTAATTACCATCCAGCGCTCTCCCAGAGACAGGCTAGCAGCCCATTCCCCTGCATCAACACTGAAAAAAGATGTGCTGTGGGTTTTGAGCTATGTATTTATGCTATGCTCATTACTGCGGTATTTAAGTTAGGTTGGTCAGGGTCTTTGGTTGAAACCTCTCCTTAATTAAAAACATGCATACATTTGCGGGAAGTAGAGGACAGCGAGTTGTGCTGCGGATGACCTCCTACCGTTTCTGTGCTCCTTCTGCCTTACACAAGAAAATTGCTAATGCTCCACACCTCAGTATGGAGCCAGCAGAGCTCGTTAATGTGGGCTTACGTCTCAGCCAGTAGGCAAAACTGGCTGGGAACAACTAGCTTATCAACTACTTTAATGTCTGGAAATTAGTGGACTGTAGGTGATTCTGCATGGGACTGTAAGTCATGTAAACTTCTTTACACTTCTATTTTCTCATCTGCAGCTTGTTATGAAGATTGTTTTTGTCTGATAGGACAAGGGGGAATGGCTTCAAACTGGAAGAAGGCAGACAGAGTAGATATTAGGAAGAATTTTTTCACTCTGAGGGTGATGAGGCACTGGCCCAGGTTGCCCCAAGAAGCTGTGGCTGCCCCATCCCTGGAGGTGTTCAAGGCCAGGTTGGACGGGGCTTGGAGCACCCTGGGCTGGTGGGAGGCAGGGCAGGGGATTGGAATGAGATGATCTTCAATGTCCCTTCCAACTCAAACCATTTTATGATTCTATGTGTGCTCTGGCATCTTCTGGGAAAGTGTGCCCTATGTTAAATTACAGTGTCAGTGCCTTTTTGGGGATAGCCTTGATTTTCTTAAGAATTAAAGGCTAAGAAACTGAAGTGGCAGGACTGTGGTCAGTGCCCGCAGGCAAGCCAGCTGTCCACACCAGTTCCATTCATTGCCTGTTGGAGACATTTAAAAAGTCTGGCTTTTCTCTAAGTGTCAAAATTGGAGCTCATTTCCCTCCCCTTCCCCAGTAAACATAGCTTCAGTTGTAGATACTGAAATAGTTTTTCAAGTTCTAGGCACAGATAAGAAGCTTTTTTTGTCCTGGTTCCCATCCTTCATCTTTGATCTTCTAACGCACTCCAGTTCATGCAAAGGAAACGGGACTCAAGCCTCTCACAGCCGCTGCACATTCTGTAGCTGTGGTAGAAAACATCTGGTGCTGCTGCTTGGTCTGAAATAGTATTTGTGTCAGGGCCCAAACAAGAGGGAAATAGACTGCTTTTTCCATAAAGTACAGGCTGGCTCCAATTTGTTACAGTCCCCGTTCACCCAGGTCAGAGAAAACAATAAATCTTCACCCCCCTGACAATGGGAAAAGTCTGCTGCTGCTCCAAGTACGTGCCACCAGGAGAGGAATAATTTTTTGATGTACAATGAAAAATAGTAAGCGAGCCAGAAATAATTTTGATCTGCAATGCGCAGAGACAGAGCTTGGATGGTTTGCAAAGAACCGGTGCTGGTATACATGATGTTTTGACAACTGGAAAAATGCAGAGTTGCCCCATTATGAGTGATCTTTGTCTACTTGTATTTTCCTGAGGATACACTGAGCTACACGGAGGTATACAGAGCGTTACCAGAGGCTTTATAAAATAGGCTGCAGCTTCACCTGATGAATAGGGTGTAGGACAGCGTGCTGGGAGCTCGAAGGCTGGCTTTCTTCTCTGACTTGACTGTGTATAAAAAGAAATGCATGAAATGAGTGAAGTACAACGTGATAATGCCCAGAGCCTGGCTACCTGGGCCCTGCACCCAGCTGAGCTGCTGCCTTAGAGTGGGCCTTGGGAAGAGAAACTAATCCCTCCCAATTTCGATTCCTGAGTCTGTAAAATACACGTGATGTTTGCTCACCTTTGAGGTCAGTAGGCATAAAAGTCCCTTTATTTGTGCAGGCCTGGCTAAGTGAACTGCCAGTTGCCATTTAAAAAATGGACTAAGCAAAGGGCAGCCTGATCTTTAGTCTCGATTCAAACAAGCAACAAGCTTCAGGGCAATAACACAGAAAATGAAAATAAGTATGTGGTGCTGGGCTGGGCTGGGAGGGCTGCTTAGAGTGGCTTGTCCACTACTTAACCTCTGTTTTTTTGCTGCCCCCCCCCCCCCCCCAATATTATACTCATTAGTGCCAAATCTCCCTTCAGTCTCTCCATACTCTGATCTTCCTGTATTACTTTTTGTTCATGCTTCGGTGTAGATGTTCAACACTGAAATGTAGATGTCCACCAGCGTATTTCTGTTTCAGCTGGATGTTCACAGATACGTTATTTTTCCTCTCCACGACTCATTTACTTCATCTATAGAAAGGAGCTTCATCTTTGGATGAAAAGATTGGCGATAATCTACTTTAGAAAAAGAGCTATTCCAAGTTCTGCACTGCCAGTGTGATGTTGTGTAGGTCGACAAACATGGTATCAGAGGACAGAATTTCAGAAGGCCTCCCCTTAATGGATGCTGAATTTCTCTGAAAACCCACTTGCCTTTGGGCTCATGGATAGGCAACAGTCTTTGTGATGAAAATTACACTATTTCTTCGATCGTGCAGTGTGGTCCATTTTAGTGTGTTGCATTTGTGGGGAGTGCTGTCCCACATTCCTCAGAATCATTGCTACTGCAGCAAGGTATTTTACTGGAGAAATGTAGAACAACAGGAACCAGACTGTGCTAATGATTAAATTATACTGATGGTTGAAGTTTAAGTAACAGTTAACGCACTAATTTCAGTATAGGAAATACACTAAAAAAGCAGTAAGAGCTCCTCTTGATCTTCATAACTAATGAGAACTGCCATGATCCTTCAACATATTTCCACCCACACTTTCTTTTATGTGAACAAGTGTGTAGGAACGCCCAGCAGTCAGCCTAGTAGAAAGCCTTCTTTCAGAGCACTTTCCGTCGTCACGCTGTACGAGCCACGTGTGCTCCCCTGAAGGGTCCTGGAGCCAGATCTTGCTCCTGTTGAATCCTGGCCAACAGTCTAATTTCTCGCAGGGAAACAGAACAAAGTCAGGCCTTCAGACAAGAAAGCACCTAACACGCATGCCTGATCTACATGCACCCAAATAAGCGTCGTCAGCTCTGCTCAGCGTTTCTGGAAGGAAGATGAGTGGAATTCATATCACTTAACTTTAAACATCTCATTTGGCCTAATTCTCGACTACCCCTGTAATTCATGGATGGAAGCGGGCATTGTTAGAGAGCGATTAATCCATTTTAGACGTCTGCAATATGATGAGGGGAATTGCACCCCAGTGCCTGTTTCTCTGCACTCATTATATAGGAAGTCTAGACAGTTGGCTCGGATATAGACGTCTGAAGAATGATGAGAGGTTTCTTCCACCTAAGGAGATACAACAGAATCTACTGGATATTAGAGGCTTTGCAGTGGCTCTCAAATGCCTGAAAACATGGCGCCACTTGGCAACTTGTTGCAACTGTGTGAGGTCTTTAGAGTTTAAAAGCTGTTTACAAAGAGTTTCTGAACTTTAGTCTTGGCCTAGAATGGGTAAAGCCTAAAGCAGCCCCTGATCTTCAAGATAAGAAGTTCTTTCAGCAGCTCTGTAATCAAAGGGAAAAAACAGCTTTTCTTTACATCGCTGCTTTAATTTTGTTTCTCCCACCAATGCTGGAATTTTGTTCTCTGCCACCAAATGCAGCAGGCTATTTATAGTGTCAGCTTGAATGAATAGCAAGAACTTACGCTTTTGTTGCGGCTGCATCTTTGAGATGATGGAAATCACATAACTGCGAGTTGACAGTAATGAAGTTGCACAATATTTTCAAAGACAGTTGTTGCTGCCACCACTCAGTTCCCACAGTGCATTGGCAGGGCAATGGGATGTATTTGGCAGGGATTTCTAGGCACGTGGTAGGGAAAAGGCTGAAAGGATTCAACTCTGAAGCTTTTGTTGACTTCTGGGGTCCTGATGTCACCACTTTGTGTGGCCTATATATGCTCTCTGTAGCCTTCAAAGGTAGCTGCCTTTGGGGAGCAAGTGCAGGATCGGGGCTTTAGGAAGCGTAACCTATTGGTACGTTACAAATTAAGTGTCTCGTCAGCTCTTTGTGGAGAGGTGCTTCATCTCCTGCTGCTGGCTAATAAAATGGAAAGATACTTGAACACTTTGGCCACTTATTATCTGCTGTCCTTAGTCAAACAATATAGATAACAGCAAAACACAAAATGTTTGCTCTTTTGGTTTCCCTAGATGCATGCGTGAGTATTCCCTTGGTTTTTACATTACTTTATCTGTGTAATGCTTCAGTTTGTCAGGATAATTCAACAGAGAACATCTGTGAAGCTTTTTAGCAATCCCACCAGCTAATGCAAATACTTTCCAAATCAGAGTAATGGATCAGTCAAGTGCAGACAGTTTTGACTATTTGTGAGAAGCCGCTTTTCAAAACAAAATATATATCATATCCATAAAATAGGAGGGTAGTACATAGCAAGAGGTTTATCAGGAAACGTGGTAGCTCAGGAATGGCAGAGATTGCAGGCCAGCTTTCTACACGTGATGGTTTAATTGAAAGTCATGGCTCTGCTCACCTGTGTAGAATTAACACATGCTCATATATTCAGAGGCTGAAACTTAAGGGGCTCCTGTGCTTCCCCGTGTCTGGGATCACCGGTGCAGGGTTGTGAGCCCGCACGCAGCCCCTGTGAATAAATAAATGGTTATTGGGAAATAGTAGTGCCATGCTGCGGAATGATGGGATTTCAACATTCATTTTCATCCCGAAGCTTTGTTTGTGAAAAGCAGGTCCAACAAAAGCTGAGGGACGGCTTTGTGGGAGCACGCTTGATGGCAAAGACACAAATTCAAGTCTACAGGTACTTCAGCCACATCACCGTGAGTGCTCTGGCCCCGGATGATCTTTCCTTTTCTCCCTGGAAATTCCCCTGAGAAAGTTTAGTCAGGGAGGCAGATTTGTCAAAATGATGCAAGGGAATGACTTAAGAGCTGTGAAATTTTTCCAGCCTATTCCTATTGAAGCCAGCGGGTTCGATTCTGCTCTCAGTTTTGCATCAGCGCTGCAGAACACACGAGGGAAACCTGCCTCCGTGGCGTGGGTATGCCTCTTCTCCGGGGGGCGTGCAGTGCCTGGCGCAACGGCCGGGATGCCTCGAGTCACTGCTGCAACATAAAATATAAATCCATGTTGTCTTTACAGTGTGTGACTATTGGCACGCAGAGCCCTTGGGATGACTGAGTTCTAAAAAAGAAAACAAAAGTGCTTGGAAAATTTAAGACTTCTGCTGCTGAAACGGAGAAGCAAGGAGAAAGGTGCCAGCTTGCACCGTAGCGTGGCCCCCAGCCCGCGACAATTCGAGGCTGAGGACGGGAGACGGCATTGAGCGGCTGCGTGTACCACGGGCTATTGGCAGGCAAAATAGAACCCCGGACTTGCCGACCTTCTCTGTTGTAACGTAGACGTAGGGCTGTAACTGAAATATTTATGTGGAAGTTTTTGTAATGAGAACAAATTAGCGTATATAAGATACAGCATAAAATGGTGCGATTGATCAAAAATGAGAAGGTTTAACTTCTGAGCAATAACAGATTTGAAATGCTGCCCTGAAGCACCTGAAAACGTTAAAGAGGATTTTTTTTTTTTTTTTTTTCAAAACTGCTTTACATTTACGCTCCTCCTTCTTACAAAATGCATGTAATGCTTGTCGTTAGTCTCTCTGGAATTCGCAAAGGGAGGTGACCATCATCGCTCCATCACCATTTGGATAAGGAAAGAAACTCGGACCTAAGGATACGAACTGGCAGAGCTGGCAAACTGGGGGTGAAGCTAGCCGGAGAAGTGAGACCTCCTGTTGGAGTCCAGAGCCTGATTCAGTAGGCGCCTTGTTGTCTAGCTCTCCTGGTGACATACTGTCTCCCTGGGCAACTACAGATTAGAGAGGAGACAAAAAATCTTGTATCCAGAACCGCAAAGCAATGACTTGAGCTTGGATGTTGGGAAAATATCAGGGAAAAAGACAGTGAACTGACAGTTGAAGCAGAGGCGTCAGTCAGGTGCTTCGGGTTCTATTTTTGACTTGGACCAGGCAATTTCACTTCTCTTCGCTTTGGCTTCCCCTCTGCAAGCTGGAAAATGAGGATGCTTGCGGCTGCCTCCTGGGGTGGATTGTCTTGCTGAGGCCAGGGCTGTCAAACCTCATCTTCTGGATGATGCTTAGTTGACCTCAGCTTTGTTCTCCCCTGCTTTGCTGCCTGCATCTTCTTCACTTGCGTCTCTGTTGTGCTTTCCTGAGCTCACGCGGGGGGGTACGGAGTAGAGTCACAGCCCCAAATTTCAGGACTGTTGCCAGGTGGGACCTTCCTCCCTTAGCGCGTGGCCTGGGGTCTCCCGCCGTAGGGTCTCGTGCACGAAATCGCTGCCCGGTGGGGGACGTGGTGCGTCTGTAGAGTACGTTGGATACAGTCGTGGCCCTGGTACAAAGCACTTCCAATCCTGTCCAAACGAAAGAGGCAATCCCAGGGCACAGGCACCACATGTCCCTACGCCGTTACGTCTCCATGCAGTGTCAGCCCAGGTGCGGCTCTGGGAGTTACCAGCAGAGAGGTGGTGAGGGACCAGTGGTGATGATCAGCTGGGCCCACTCTGCCCAGCTTTGCATGAACCAGTTACCACGGCTGCAGGTGCTTTCTCTTTGCTGCAGTCCATAGAAAATCCCTAGTAATTGAGGTTCTCTCCTTTTTTTTTTTTTTTTCCCGGGAAGCGCCTCCAACTCCTCCTGCCCTTCCCGTATCAATCACATTTTCTACCACGTAAATTCAGGTGGGCTTGGAGAGCTCCTTCTTTCTAGAGACCCGACCCACGGCCGCATCTCAGCCGAGCAAAAGGTGAACTTAATGATTTTTTTTTAAATTTTAATTTTATTTTAAAGGGATGAGCGCTAAGGGCTGCAGGCAGCCAGGAGGAGCCCCCCGCGCTGCCTTTCCACCCTCCCACCCGGCTTCCGGCGGCGCCGGCGCCCGGCAACCAAGAGGATTTCGGCGCGGGGCGGCTCCGGGCCCGGCCCCTTTGTTCGCGCGGGCCGCAGGGCCCGGCCGTGCCCCCGCAGGCGGCGGCCGGGAGGAGGGAGGGAGGGAGGAAAGGAGGGAGGGGGGGAGCCGCGCCGCCGGCCTCGGCCTCGGCCTCAGCATCCTCCTCCTCCTCCTCCTCCTCCTCCTCCTCCTCCTCCTCCTCCTCCTCCTCCGCCAGTCCCGCCCAGCTCCCTCCGTCCCGGCTCGGCCCCGCAGGGAGTGGCACGGCGGCCGCCTGCCAGGGGCTGCAGCCGGCGGCGGCACGGAGGCTCCCGCTCCGCTCCCCGGAGGGCTGCGAGAGGGTAAGGGGGGACCATGGCGGGGGGGGGGGGGACGGACACGGACACGGCGGGGAGGGGACCGTGGGGACGTGGGGGGGGAGCGCTTCTGCCAACCCACGCCGCGCCGGCAACAAAGGAGGGGATGGATGGAGCCCGGGGCGAGCGGGGGTGTGCGGCGCTGCCGGAGCCGCGATCCGCCGGGCCCCGGGAGAGCGCTGACCCCGGGCGGGGCAGGAACGGCACCGTCCCTGCGATGGGCCGGGAGGAGGGACGGTGCCGCCGCGGGTCCCTGCAGCCTACGGCCACGCCAGCGGGGCGGTGGGGAGGGAGCTCGGGGCGCTGCGCGGCCCCGGCGGCGGCTGGGCGTGGGTTCGGCGGAGGACGGACCCGCGGGGTCGCAGCGAGCGGCTCCGGCAGGGAGCAGCGGGGCCCGATGCCGGGAGGATGGAGGTGAGAGCCGGTGGCAGCGTCGGCTGCTCGGTGCCCGGCCACGCTCGGGCTGGAAACGGGAGGAAAAATGTTCTTTTGTCTCCGGGAAGCTGGGCTCAGCCTCCTCCCTGGCGTTCTGGTCTTGGATGAGCCAGATATCGACATTAGCTACATACTGCAGGATTTGACAGGGTTGGCTTTTTTTTTTTTTTTTGTCTGTGGCAAGGAGATGTGTTTCTGGGGAAGGCCCAACTGGGTCGGGCTGCTGGCATTCGCGTACGGCTCGGGGGGTGGATGGCAGGGCAGATGGAGCAGGGCTCTGCCCCTCGCATCTCCCGGTACAAACCAGCGAATGCTCTGATGGGGACGCATCCAGGGACGGAGGGCAGAGGCACGCGTTGTTATCTGCGGGGTATCGGCAGGCTGTAGCGGCGTTTGAGGAGTGCTGGGAGACAAAGCACTGTGTCAGCACCGAGTCTTATTTGCTGCTCTGTTGAACGTCAGTCTCGTGGGCCTGCAAACCTCGTCTCAGAAACTCATCCTGCTGGAATGGATGTCAAGTTTCACCAGCCCATCCGTTACTGTTGGCTAGAAGCGTTTCCTTGAGGGTGACTTGCAATTTGTGAAGAATTGGTCTGTGTGTGGACAGAGATACTTTTGGGGTGCCTGGCCAGGCTTGTTGGCCTTAGCCTTTGCTCTGCTGCCTGCTAGGCAGCACCCCTCTGCCCAGCGGTGCTCCGGGAGAGCCCCTTTAGTCAGCACAGGTCAGTCCCACCCCATCATTGCTGGGGAGGCAATGCTTTAAACATGGTGCAGCTGCCCATTCGTAAACCTGGGTCTGGGATTTGGCATTTTAAGAAGTTACCTGCCTGCTCTTATAGCTTGCTAGGGCTAGGAATGAGAGAGTCTGCATCAGGCAGCTGTGTCGTCATGAAAAGGTGTCACTGCCTGCCAGGAATCACTGAGAGCACAGGACTTCAAAGGGTCAGATCTGAGACAAACCACAAGTTAAAATGTTAGCGCCAGCCATTGCAGACACGTCAGAGAGAAGCTGTGCTGGAATCATTTCAGGAGTGCTCATACACATGGGTATGGGGTCTGCCTTCAGTTAAAACCTATGTGTTTCTGGAGATGCTCTTGGGATAAGTATGGACTGGATTATCTGCTGAGGCTGGGGTTGGTGTGTGCTCCTCTTCTGCTTTGCTTCCTGCCGCCTTTAGCCTTGGAGGCTGCCGTAATTTACTCCAGCAAGTAGCGGTTCCTGCTGTGTTTCCTCTTTCTCCTCACTTGTGCTTTTGCTCTGGCAGAAGAAGTGATGAAGAACGCAAAGCGGGATTTTCCAGTGTCAAGGGATGCGGCTGTGTAAGAGTACTCGCGTGCCAGTTCTTCCTCCCATGTGTTACTGGGTGGTTCAAATGGGTAAGGGCACAGATTCCACCTCCTGATTGAGGCTGCTGTTTTTATTTATCCAAATGCTTCCTCTATCCATGAAACTCAGAGAAATGAATAAACTTGGGGGGGAGTGGTGGTGGTATAATTCTGGTGAGGACAAGAGACAGTATATAAAGCAAGTTCCATCCCCCAGGTACATGGTGTCGGTACCACTTTGCAGAGTGTATACAGTGCACGGCAAGGTTTATATACTTTTAAAGCTCTGGGAAAGCCCAGATACAGGTAGCTCGACCTGAACATGACTTGTTGCTAACTTACGTTAGACATTGGTATGCACTTATTTATAGAGATATTGGTAGGTATTTATAGAGAGATCTATCTTTTTCGTAAATATCATTTGTAAATATCTTGTGACCACTTTCCCCCTCCATCTCCCAAGGGGTCTGAGCACAAGAATGACCAAGAAAGTTGCTGATGTGGGGTGAGAAAGCATGTGTTCTGCTGCTCTGTTGCTGAGTTGGCCAACAATCTCTGGCTGTTGTTCTTTTATCGCTGTTCTTGTGATATATACAGTAGAAGTTCAGGCCTTGTTCGCCTGGGAGAGCACCTTAGCTGGTAGTACTGGTGATGTTGTACCCCAGCGAGACTGGGGCTTTTTTTTACTGGCTAGTTTTCTAAAACTAGGTAAGTTGCTGAATAAAGATGACTAACTGTCCAAGGTCGCTACAGAAGCCCAGGTTAGAGAAAGGAATTGGCCTTGATCTTCCTGAGTCCTGCTCTAATCCTGCCTTCTCCATACGGCAGTCCTTCCCGCCCCGCGGGAAAGCTCTTGTCTCTGGCTGATGCTGACAGAGGAACACAGAAATCTGTCAGTGCATCGATGCACAAAGTCTTTTTCTGCAGTACCACCATGCTCAGAGCATTTCCCCCTGCTTTGCTGAGAGGACACTGTGGGCCGTTTGTCTTTTGTACTTTGTTGGACTGTGATGCTAAACGGGACAAAGCAAATTCACTTTCCTAATAGTTGGGTTTAATTCCTTGCTCTTACGTGATTGTGCAGTAGCTCTTGCTGTAGCTACCAGTGGAAAAATGACTTCATTGCGTGTGACTCCGAGTCTGGCACCTTAAACCGATACTTACTGCTATTCCTGGAGAGGAAAAAAAAAAAATAAATCAAAGAAATCCTATTGAAAAAAACCAAACCCCACAATGTTTCTGCATCAAACTTTTTGGAAATCATTCCCATGTGGTGGTACTGGTTTTGTTATCTAAATGAGTGAAGCTGTGTCTGTAAAATAGACACAGGTTGTTTTGGATGCAGCATAAGCAAAGAAAGATGCATGAAGAAATAAAACCAAGCATTGTCATATTTTGTTGTCACAGTTTAAATTTTTTTTTACTTCACTATGCCGGACTGAAATACGATGCTGACTTGAATTGGCACTGGAATTAGATGGTACTTTCAGTGATTTATTTTTATTATGCTAGTGTTTACCCGCCTGGCCAGTTGCAGAGGAACGCGGCACAGACTAGCGAGATGCCCTGCTCCGGGTTCTGAGCCAGCAGTGAAGTCCCCATCTCCCCGTCCCTGTCTGTGCTGAAGCACAAAGGCAATATGAAGCTCGTTTGGTTTATTTTGAGAGCTAATGTTCTGAACTCTGTTGACTCCCTTGGTAACTCCATTTGTGCCTGGGAAAGCCAAATGATTATTTTCGAAAAGTATTTATACTCGGGGTCTGTAAAGTAAACACTTCAGAAAGACTTCCCAAGTCCTTTGATGTGCTGGATATTCAGAGAGATAGTGGTGCCCAATGGGGTGAGGCAACTATTCATCTCTGACACTTTTTTTTGAGTAATCTTGGGAAAAATCTTTTCCTTATCTGTATCTGTTTTTCCCACGTACAAAATGGGTGATGCAGTTCTGACCTCCTTTGAGGTCTGTGAATGAAATGTGCTGTGGATGTTGAATATTTGGATCTTGGAACTCTTTAATCACTCTTTGGTGCTTTTTAATCCCACTCCTGTGCTCCCTTACACCGTTCATTTGAAAAGGTAACGCGAATAAAATTGTATTGGTTGTGCCAGAGCTCTTGGTCAGAATGAATCCTGTTTTATTTTGGCGAATAACTTCTGTAGTAAGGGCTATGTGGATATTGGTTACACTGAAAGGACTTCACAAAAACTTGGTGTGGCAGAAAATTCAAGAGGCCATCTGATCCATTTGGCTGTTTCCGGTTAGATCTGTCTTCATCTCTGTCATTCAAGGCAGAGGTTTGAAGACCTATTTTTTTTTTTTAAGGAATAGTGTGGGTAATGAGGGAGTTCCTACAACCTCTCTGGACAGTTTGAACTAATGTTGTAGTTAGAACTGTGTAGTGTGTGTCTTCTCCTTTGTTTTATTTGTTGCCATTGTCACTTCGTGTGTCTGCCTGCTGTTGTACAAAGGTGTTTCATTGACAAAACCAGCACACTTTCTTTTGCAGCATCAGCTTCTGTTGCAGCACATCTTCCAGAGGGGCAGAGGAAGGCTTCCAAACCAAGGCACAAACCTCTGCCGTCGTCACTAACAAAGGCTTTCTCTGGCTGGTCTGTTCTTTCTCTTCCTTTGACATATTCCTCCCCCTTTATCTGTTGCATCATGCTCTGAAATCTTCTGTGTCCGCTAATTAGTGCTGGAAACTTTTCAGTAATCCTGACAGGCGCAAAAAGCAGCTGCCTGTTGAAACAAGCAGCGCTTTCCCATACCTCGCAAATACTCCCATTCACGACCCGCAAGCGCGTCCCCTGGATGTCCTGGCTGGGGAACAAACCTCCCTAGAAAAAGAGGCCTCTTCTGGAAGATGTGGAGAGGCGCCTATGTCATGAGATGTGTTTGATGGGCTTTTTAGCCTCGTATTTGACTGTCATATATTGTGTGCTATACTACCTCAGCGGCTCCTGTCAGCGCTCTGCGTGAAGCCTATCCTTGTGATTAAAGTCTGCTCCTTAGCTATATTTAGCTTATAGCTATTTGTTTTATAACTGAGATCCTTACTATGCAAACTGGAGTAGGTCAGTCAGCAACCTTGAATAAGTGCTTTTTTTTTTTTTTTTTTTTCCCTCTGAAATTCTGTTTCCCAGCTGATAAGTTTGGGGCATTCTAGCTGATGGCCAATCTCCCGTTCAGCCGTTCCGAATGGGGATTTAATGACGGGCAGTACGGCACAAAAAGGCAGGCTGGTGTGGAACGTGCTGCTGAGGCAGAGGAAGCTGTTTTGGCTTACCCAGTTCATCTTTTACGTGTCCATTTACGGAGTCTTTTACTGGGATCTATGGAGTAGCTTTTTGATCTTGCTAAATTTCATCAGTAGGCAAAATTTACATTTATATGTGTATGTTTATTTATATATTTCTGATAAATTTTATTGGCAATAGCAATGCCTCCTGTGAGCTTAATCTTGATGTTTCCAAAGCACCTGCAAGCACTTTTCCCCTTTTTGTCTCCGAATGCCCCCCTGAAGCACATTGGCTGGACAGTAGGAAGGTGTGGGAGCACTTCCAGCGCACTGACATGGAGGTGTCAAAGTCAGATGGGTGCTTTTGGGAGATCGCTGGGTTCAGGTTTATGGAATGCTATGATAAACTCTGCCTTAGGGTGCCAGAAACCTTGATTGTCCTTGTTAGAAGATGTGACAACTTGAGTTTTGTTCTTCCTTTTTGGTTGAAAGAGGACCCGTCTGCGTTAGAGGTGTCATGCCAACATCCTGCATTGTAACCTGCTCGGGCTACTGCTTGTAACCCCTCCATACTTGCTCGGCTAGGTGGGATTATATCTTCATCTCTGTATGAAATCATGGTTGTGGTCTTACCTGCATTAGAGGAGAGATTAACGACACTTGCGTTACAGAAATCAACCCGTCTCTGTAAGAAGTGAAGGAGCAGCTAGGGACACGTGGTGGCTCTGTAAAGCTCCGGCTAGAACATGTAGTGCTGCGGCACTCCAGGAGTGTGGTGGGTTGATCCATCTGTCCTGCCTACCTGCGTGCAGGCTGGGTTCACCCCTTCAGCATCGCTCTTATCTCCAGGGATACGATACGTTCAATCCCATTTTAGCACCAATCCCTCTACCCAGGCCTGTTCCTTTTGGCTGCCAGCATCTATGTATCAGGCACGCGTGTGCTTCCCAATGGCATGGAAATGCTGATTAAAACCAGGCTGTGGAGCAGTCCAGCTCTTGCAAGGTCTCTGCTGCTGGAGGAGGAGGCTGGGATTGACAGCCTTTCCCAGATGTGCACGATTGCTGTTGTGACAGCCTCTCGTGTCCTAGCCAGCCCAACAAGTCCCGCTGGAGCACGGGCAGCACATTGAGCGTGTTCGGTCTCCACCTGCCTTGCAGTCTGACTGTGTAGGATGGTGGTTTCTTTTATCACCACCTAGAAGCTGTCATCTCTAACCTCCTCTGGTGTAACGTACTAGGTAGCCATCCTGCAGTGCTCTTGTGGCTTAGTGTGTGCCTTAGTGCCTAGAGGCTTTGAGCTAAGATCTCTGTTTCTCTACGGCCTCTGTGTGGCAGATGGTAAGGTGTGGGTGAGAGGAACCCCAAGGCAGGAGGGAATAATGGAACAACGTTGACGGATAAGATCCAATTTGATATAACTTGCCAAAATGATTATGGTTTTTGTGATTGATTGGGATGTAATTTGAATAAGATACATGTTCGTTCTTGTGCTATAAGGTTTGTGAGCTGTCTGAACGAGGTTTTCTGAGCACCTTTGTACTGGGGTTGCAGCTGGTAAAGTAGGAAGCTCCATGATTAATGCATACTGGCCAAACCCAAGCTTTCTAGATTACTGGTCTCCCTGTGTCCACCACAGGTTCTGGTGGGAGTTGTGTAGGTATGTTGGTTTCAGCTCAGGTCCTGGGAAACCACCGTATTTGTAGAGAGGCTCAGGAGAAAGCAGCAATTAGTGCACGTAGCCCAGGGGTCAGCTTCTTAGGTGGGAGGCTGAGTGCAGGCTGGTGAATCAGCAGGGAGGAGGAGGAGGGTGCTCCAGGGAAGAACCACATCCAGCGCTGCTCTGCTGCCGCCAGCGTGGCAGTGGGAAGCAGGGCGCTTGAGTGTGGGTAGAGGGGATGATGGGGCGCTCTCAGCTCTGGGAGAGAGTGGGTTTGCTCCTCTGCAGCATCTTTGGTGTGGTGGTCTTAGATCTTTCAACAGGTACCAGTGGTGTAATCCTCCTGGTCTACCACTCTTCTGTTTGCAAGCTTGGTACTGTTGTCATCCTTCTTCTACAGTGGTCAGGAATCTCCTTGCCACAAGAAGAAAGCAGGAGTCCTGGCTGTCAGTGCTGTGTCTCAACCATGAGGTGATGGTCTGTATCTCCTTTCCAGCTTACCTCCTGTTGCGTCTCACCTTACTCTGAACAGTCAGAGTGTGAAGGTGGGTTAGTTATTCTTTCAGCTTTTGGGAACAGCTGCTTTGATTGAAAGAATGAGATCATGTTAGCTTGTAGTATTTGGCATAGAGTTTGTCCAAGGCCTGGTGAGATGTGGCCCAGGATGCAGTGTGCGTTGCAGGTTGCCCATGTCTAAACCAGACTGAATTCAAGCGATGAAGGTTTAGGGAAGGTCTGCTAAGACGAACGAGGAATTGGCGAGTCTCGTCTCTCGGGACCTCTCAAAAGAGAGCACTGCTTGTTCAAAATGACATAGTGAAGGCGGAGAAAGGACAAAGCTGTTGCAGGGGGTTTGAACACAATGGGAGAGTGTCAGAGTTGTGCAAAGGGCAGAACAGGTACGTGGGCAGAAGGTCGGCTTGAAGAAATCTGGGCTTGCAACTGGTGGGGGATTCCCAGCCAACAGAGGCTGAAGCTGACACTGCTGAACTGCAGGAATGAAAAAATCTTGTAAGGTAGCTTTATAACTAAACGAAAGGGGTTGCCTGGGGTGCAGGGTAGGCTCTTCTTACCCTACATCCCTGCCTGAAGCATCAACAGCCTGTGGAGGGCCAGGGTCAGTTTTCCCTTAACGTGCCGCTGTTTGCGTTGGGGCTCTGTGCCAGACCTTACCCCTGCAGGACCAGTGGCCCGAGGCAGGCTTTGCTCTTGTTCCTGCTCTAATGACGAGGTCCCCACTGCATACCAAACCTCGTAAAATGTGCGACTGCGTTAATGTCGGCTCTTTTCCTTTTTTGAGAGCGTGTGTAGATATTGGGAAGCATTAGTGGAGCACAGTGGGGGCTTCAGTGGCAAGCCTGATGTGTCCCACGGTATTTTCTATTACACCTGAAACATTGCATTCCAATGCTATTTTCTTTGCTATCTTTTAATCAAACAATCTGCAAGTTTAAACTGGTCCGACTGCACTGCCATCAGACAGGCTGTCATAACACTGCACTGAAAATGAAAACAAAATTCCTAGTTTCAAAAAAACTTAAATGTGCAAAGAAAAAGGAAAAAACTAGGGAGAGCAGTTGCTACCTATTTTCAGCTCTTTGTTGCTCCAGCCTTTCAGTTACAGTCTACAAACCAGGGCTGGCCTGCAAAGAAGTCTTCGTTGCAGGTGCAGGTTGTAAAAGGGGGAAAAAAATCAGAGTGGGAGAGACCTGGGTCCTGTTTTTGTTTCGTAATCAAAGTCCAGGGCAGAGGTTAGATTACAGAAGCGCACAAATCAAAATCTATACATTAACCTGAGCTCCAGTGAGTAACAGATGAAGTGCCAGGGTGAACTTTAATGCTGCAGTAAATCAAGCAGTGAAAAGCCAGGAAATTCAAAAAGTTCAGATGCTTGTGCAGCTCCGCACAGGGTGCATAGCATGGCTCAGCTATTGTATAGCTCATATTTAATTAAAGAAATTGTTTCTGCAATAGTAAAATACCAAGCCATTATAATGGCATACGTTTATTATGTATCATTGCCTTTCCTGCACTCTGCCTGCTTTCTTCATGTTACTTTTTCAGTTGGGCTGTTCAGCCTGGAGAAGAGAAGGCTCCGGGAAGACCTTATTGCGGCCTTCCAGTCCCTAAAGGGGCTACAGGAGAGCTGGGGAAGGACTTTTTACACGGGCATGGAGTGGTAGGACGAGGGGGAATGGCTTCAAGCTGGAAGTGGGTAGATTTAGATTAGATATCAGGAAGAAATTCTTGCCTCTGAGAGTGGTGAGCCCCTGGCCCAGGTTGCCCCAAGAAGCTGTGGCTGCCCCATCCCTGGAGGTGTTCAAGGCCGGGTTGGACGGGGCTTGGAGCACCCTGGGCTGGTGGGAGGTGTCCCTGCCCAGGGCAGGGGGGTGGGACTGGATGGTCTTTAGGGTCCCTTCCAACCTAAACCATTCTATGGTTCTGTGGTACTGTTTTGTGATAAGTAACTCTTTCTGTGAGTAGGGAACTTGAGTTTTGTCAAAGCCCCTTCAATTGTAGAGAAACCTTTCGTGGAATGGAATAGCCTTTGTATCATGGCTGAATTGACCTGGAGGATAGCAGTTCTGGAATCTCCCTGTGTTTTCTGTTTGCTTTCCATGTGAGCTCCGCAATGTTGGTGTCATGCCCCAGTATATTTCTGTAGGGTCACTGTCCCCTGCTGCCAGGGCTTAACTCCAGAGAGGAGGAACTCGTGTAGATCCAAGATCATCCCCAGGATTTTTCCCACAAATTAGAGCTAGTTTTGCTCTGCAATTAGTGCAAAATCGTTGCTATCTACTGTGTCAGTCTTCAGTAGGCGTTTTGCCAGCGTGGGGAGCCTGAGCTCATCAGCAAGCCCATAATTACTCCCCAGTTTGTATATGATGACTTCCTTGAATGTCCTTTGGGTTTTTTTCCCTCCAATTTGCCTCAGGTTTTGCGCTATAGTTTTTAACTAGAGTGCAATGGGATGTTTCTGCACATTCTTCCTTTAATAACCATTGTTTTGTAACTAAATCACAGGGTGATTAGTCTGTCATAGTGGTTAGAACTAGTTTAGAAAATATCTACGTTTTGAAGGAAAAGGTCTCTTTCCCTTTGCATTCTGTGCTAATAATTATAAAACTTGAGTGAGAAAGAAGAGTAAACGTGGGCTTTTTTAGAGGTTAACGTCCTTTCAGCCCTGTGAGGGAGACTACATAGTAACAACAGAGCTTTATGGCTGGAGAACCGATGTGAATACAGCTGCAAGGGAGAAAAAAACCTGATGGCTGACGGAGGATACCGGGATCCTCTGGTTTTCCTTGTGTGTAACTGAAGGCAATACGCTCCTTTCTTTCATTCCTGTAGTAATCTACTTCTGTTCCCTCTATGGGAGAAGGAAAGGATTTCTTGGGAGAAGAGTCTGACCTTAATTAAGAATGAGCATTTCTTATTTCCCCTATGCTTCAATTAAGTGAAAGGATTTAATCCTAATCTGCCACGTGCTTCAGAAGTGGGTTTCTGATTGCTTGTCGGAAGGAGTAACTAATCGGAGAAGTGAGAAGGCGATGGTATGATTACCTTGGATCGGATGGAACGTCTTAAGGAATTAAAAGATAAATTGCCCTTCCTTCTCAGCATAATCTCTGTCTCTATTTGCAAAGCTGCAGTTCGGCTTTATCAGATCCTGCCTCTGTGTTGATCGGATTCAGTGCCTCTCCCTTTTGCAGAAGACTGAGAGGTTTGAGCCTGGCCTTTGGATTTTGATTTCAAGGCAAAATTATATTCTTAAATCCCTGGCCCGTCTTTGCAGCGTGACTGGTATTGTGGGGTTGTGAGCCTGGGGCACCAAATCTTTACCTGTCCTTTGCCTCTGGCTTACGGTCAGTTGGGCAGTAACGTATCCCAGAGTGACGACTCCAGGGGATGGAGCTTTCTTGCCTGACAAGCTCCTTTTCCCAGAGCAGGCAAGGTGCAGAAAAGCTTAGAAATATGAAGTGGATGTAACCAAATGCTCAGAAACAAGAAATGAAATAACTTTACATAACTTTAAAAAAAAAATAAATCAGTATCTTTAGGCCAGTAAAGGCTTTGTATAATGCCTAATAAGTGAATACCAGAGTTGGCACTGAAAGCTTTTTGCTTTTATTCTGTGTGCTTATTGTTGAAGTGAGCAAAGAGCTCCCCCAGCTATCGGTGGACCAAATGCTTCTCTAGCAGCTTGCTTTCAGGGAGATGTTGGGCTCCCGGTATTGTTTTCGACGCTTACAGTGCCTGATGCTGAAGGCTTCTGCAAGCAGCAATGCTGCTTTCAGTGGAAGATTCTGCATGGGGAGTGTGACGCATGCAAAAATGAATTGCTGGACAGGCAGCTGTGTGCCTGTGGGGAGCAGGGGTTGTTCTGGGGCTGTGCTAACGTAGGTTCACCCTTGTCCAGAGTCCCAGAGGTTCTTGAATGACAGAGGTTAGGGGACCAAACCCAGAAACCTGCTTGAGGCTCCGTACTCTTTCTGAAAGACAGAACATAGGTAGAAAATTTAGTTCCTCCTTTATGTTTAACTCTCCTGAACATGCATGCAAAGGCTGTATTGAAACCAAAGTGCTGTTGGACCTTCCCCAGCTACACATTGTATGGGATTGTTCCTCTTTCCTGTAGAGGATGGGGATTTACCTTGCAGGCGTAAAATGCCCTTTTCGCTACTCCATATGGAGTCACTGTTCTTACATTGTCAGAGCAGCTGCAGACAGAATTCCTGGTCTTTCCAAGCTGTGTCTCTATTACTAATGCAAGAGTCTTTGTGCAGATTCAGCCACACCTCCACATCATCTTATGATAGCCCTGAAAATGGCTGAAGCTCTCCTTGCGTTCTCTCCACTTGGAGATGTGCTGCCACAGCGCTGCATCCCAAACCCTGGTGTTCCTCATCCTTAGTGTGAACATGAGGAAAGCTGGCGTAGTGTTTTAAATAATGGCACAAACAATTGCTTCTCAAAAGATTGTCTGAGATGGGAGTAGGTAAAAACAGAAGGACTTTATTGTGTAAACCCTTCTGTATCAAGTAGTTGGCTTTGAAGTCACTGATTATTTGCATGAGTGAAGATTGTTTTAAAAAAAAAAAAGCTTTTTATTGCTTCTCTGCATTGTCTTTGTTTATCACCAACCTTCCGTACAACATGATAACCTTGATTTCCTTCAGTCTGATAACTAGATACTGTTCTTTATCTTTTTTATGGGCCCTTGTCCTGAAAAGTGTGTGTGACTGCAAACTTCAAATTTCATTTCTTACATGTGGAATTCCAAATTTAGAAAATTAGAAACCTAAATTTTGGTACTCACTTTTTTGGCTATGGGTTTAATTCTAAGAAATAAGGAATTATTTTCCTGCAAAATACTGTATACACACAACTGTTACAGTAGTATTCAGATGCAGCTGGTCTAAATTCCACTTGGGTTTGCATTCACAACGAAGCCCCTGTGCCTTGCCTAGGGTTTTGCGTTGGGTAAACACTTCTCGCATCTAGATCCATCCAGAAGGAAGCACCAGGCACAGGATGGGATTCAGGCCAACTCAGTCTGGTGTCTGGAAACCTGTTCCTGTGTCTTGCAGTTGTTTCGCTCAATATGTCAAGGTGAACAGATCCTTGGATCAGCACATACCCATGAGGGCTTCCTTCTGGGACTCGCACTGAGTCTGGGAGTCTGCTTTGTTGCTTCTGTCCATCCCGAATGGGATGGCATTCCACGTGGCAAGCAAGTACTCGTGTGCCTTGTTGAGGGTAGGAGGGATAGATGAAGCAGAGAAACTTGTAGATAAGCGATATTGCCAAGACTGACAAAGGCTTTTGCTTCCAGCCTTTGTTTCGTGTTATTCCTCTACCACATTTGAGAAATAATTGAAGTCTAAGCACCTCCAGTTGTTTTTCTGTTTTCAATACGTGCTGTTCTGATGTCTGGCCAGCGGTGTGGACACTTGCGTATCCAGAGATATTGCTCCTGGTGAAAGGTATTTTTTTGGATGTACATCTGCACTTAGTTGAGAGCTGTTGTCCTTTTTGAATCTGAGCCTAGGTGACTCAGATCCAGCTGTCCCCTTTTCTGATGGAAAGCTGGAGAACAGAATGTTTTGGTCATTTGAAGCAGGCTTTCATATTGTGCATTCCTGGGATGCTTTTCTTGGTTGTGGGAACAGACAGAACCATTCATCCCAGTATGAAAAGATTGCAGGGAGAATCTAGCAGAGATCTAGAAAATCCTTATAGTCTGTGTCATCTTGGAAAATGAAGAACAACAAAATAAGCAGAGCTGGTGGCCCCAGAGTATCCACAGGGGCGGATGGTGGTGTTTTTTTACAGTGTGTCTGGAGAAAGTAGCAATTCCATGAAGTTATACAGGATGGCAAAGCTTACAGCTTGTGCAGGTAATATAGGGAGTAGGAAAGAGAAAATGGTTTACATGTTTCTTACGCCACATGCAGCATCATGTTTTCCTGTGCTCAGGATCTACTGCTGGAAACAGATTTTTCAGAAGGGCTCTGGTAATAGAGCCTGTTGGGATGCCGAGGGCACGATATGGAAGCTCGGAGCAGGTTGTTATCTCTAATGGAGCAGGGCAGTGCCCTGTGGAGATGCTGGCCTGTGTCCCAGGCCGAGGATATTTCTGCAGCACAAAAGCTGCATCACTGGGTTGGACGATAATGTGGGACTTGGATGGCTCAGGGCAGCGCTGCTCTGGGTGGTGAAGATGACCTAATGGTGTAATTAGGAAGAGCTCTGTGCTCAGTGTTCAGAGCTTCCTAAAAATCTGCTCATATATTTTTATGTTGAAGTAAGGGGGAGAGACTAGTGACAGAGAAGGAGTATCTGTCCCCAGCAGAAGGCATAGACTTCTTTTAAAAATGTCCCAGATGTTTATTTTTCATAGACTCATAGAGTGGTTAGAGTTGGAAGGGACCTTGAATGAAGATAATCGAGTTCCAACCCCCCTGCCCTGGGCAGGGACACCTCCCACCAGCCCAGGGTGCTCCAAGTCCCATCCAACCTGGCCTTGAACACCTCCAGGGATGGGGCAGCCACAGCTTCTCGGGGCAACCTGGGCCAGCGTCAAGTTTTATGCTGTCCAGTTTTATCTATGCGTTTCTAACAAGCTGCATTTATAGTAAAATTTACTCAAGTTTGTCCTTATTTCCCTGTGTGATAATGAGTGTGGAGGTATACGCTAAGGCAGTCATCCCTGTTTCCTGGCTTGGGTCAGTCTGAAGCTCTTGGAGATGAGGATGAACTTCAGATACAGGAGTTAACCCCCATCGGACTTTGCTATGAGCCGAGCGTGGCTGGGCACGCAGGGGGTGCCTGGCTGTCCCGCAGGGTGACACTTCAGAAGTTTTTCTGAATGTGGTGTGTGGCGTGGAGCCCCCAGGGAGCGTGGCTGTGAACTAGCCGTGGTGATTGTATTTCTGGATAAAAGAAGCTATCTGTTCAGAGAGTAGCTTAATTAGCAGCCTGTGGAGTTCATTTGTTTTTCAGCATTAGTATGTTGAAAGCAAATGTGTTTGCATAAAGGTTTCTGGCATAAATCTTTATGCAGTGGGAATGCACTTCCTCTTATTTCTCTTTCCCCTGTGTAAAAATAAAATCCAGTTATCCTGAGAAGGAGCAGAATATCACAATATCCTGTGTCTTCTGTGCCCAGCTGATCTTCAGGGATAACGAGCAATGGAAGGATAATGAACTGGAGTTTCCTGACTCTTCATAGATGAGCAGCGAAATAGAGGAACAGACTAAATTCACTGTCTCCCTAAAGTTTATGTGGTTCTGGCTGCAAAGTTGGGGATCTAAAGACTCCCTCCTGAAAAACTGTAAAATAGTTTTATTCTTCTGGCACCCTTTCCTGCTTAGATTCTTCCCTGCTGCTGTTTTATTGTTCCTCTGTGTCCTTTTATCCTTACCCCATCCGCATTCCCGGTTTTGGATTCAACCAGCCGTCGTGTTTTATCTGGGAGAAGCAGCATCCCCTGCTTGCTTAATGGCAAGTACAGCAGCAAACCTCGTAACCAAAAGGTAGGACCGGGTGATGAGATGTGTAAATCTAGGAGGAAGGGCGTATTGTGAAGAGATCTCTTGGTAGAACCCATCACCTGCCAGCAGAAGTGCTAGAAATCAAGTTGCTCTGTAAAATCAAAGCTAGCCCTGGGCAAACCGTGTCATATGAGATGCAGTGGGTGGAGGGAGATGTCTGTTGGCTTAGGAACCAGGCTGATCAATGTTTCTCACCTCCAATTCTGTTACTTGTCTCCCTGTTTTTTGCTAAATAGAGCTGGAAACCGCAGCCTGCTGTCCAGCTCTGTGACAGCATCTGCTCCTCGCTGGCTCTGTCGCAGGAAGGCTGGTTTTTCTCTTCCTTAACAAGAACTGCTTGCTCTTGTCCGTTGTTCCTGCTCCTGGTGATGTGATCTGAGCATCCCACTTCTCATAAACAGCCCTGACTTCTGTGGAAGCTAAATGCTCCCCAATTGGTGCTGTCTGCAGGTGTGTGAAGCCACCCCAGGTGTTGAACACCCATTGTGGGGGACGTGGGGAAGAGACGGGGCTTGGTCCCTTGGGTTTTCACTCAGGCTCCCTCCCTGGCTCTCTCTGCTGATCTTTCTTTGTCTCTAAGCCGGTGTGGGACGACTGACTCTTACTGCTGAAATGCTCGTTGGTGTCTCAGATATTTGTGAGCCATCAGGAATAGAGTTTTGGAATTCTCCTTGCGGTTTTTCCTCCTCTGTGTCTGCTTGCAGCTTTCCCTGGAGCCCTGCCAGCCCTCCCCTCGCTCTGACCCAGCCTCTGTTGAAATCCTTACTCATGCCTTAATCACTTCCCGTCCCTGCTATTGCAGTTCCCCCCCTCGCAGCATCTGTAAATACTTGCTACATTAATTCTCCAGAGTGCTGCCTCCTTCCTTGGCCCAGGAGGCAGGTCTGGGTGTCCCCTGGCATCTGGCTGGTCCTTGGTTTGCTCTTCTTGCAAGTCCCTCTGTTACGTTGGCATTGTCCCTGGCTCGCACCTTCTTCCCTCCGTATCGCAGCCTGCTCAGTCAGCCAACCTTAGCTTCCTTTTGGCTGATAGTCTCAATTTTTTGATTGTTTTTCTTTATCCATTAGGAATGTTTTTGCACTTTTTTTAAGCAACTTAGTCATTTCCTTTATTTTTCTTTTCTTGTCATAAACTTTTTTGCTTGAGGAGTTGTGTGCTTGTTAATGCAACATCCTTGCAAAAAATTTGGAGGTGGTGTTCCGTTTGCTTACCGGGAAGGGAATGACATAGGGAAGACTTTTGACTTCACTAACTGAGTAGTTTGGTAGAGTCATGCTGAGATTTTGGGAAGTTTTTTTCAGTGTTACTGCAAATCCATGGGGTTAGATGCCCTTTTTCTGTAACGAGGTTTTGGATTTGTCCTTATGGAAGGGATCTGAAAAAGCCCCATCTTGGACAACTCCTCCTGTGAATTTGGAGAGGTTGCCCTGAAGTCTGGTGAAAATGCGGGCCATGCACCAAAGGTCTCGTACTGAGGGTCGTTAGTGTGCCTTCGTTAAGAGCTCTGACAGTGCTTTCACAGAGCAGCAGAACTGGCTCTTGGCTGATGCACAAGCTGAGACTTTAGAATTTAAAAGCAGTCAACAATTTCCATCACTGGGATCCCAAATTGAATTTAAATTCTTGGTTCGTCATTCTGGGAGGCTTCTGCTTTGGTCCAGGACTCCAGGGTTAAAGTCAGACTGCAAGATTGGGGAAAAGAATGTAACATTAAGATGGGAGATGAAGGCAACGATCACCCTTGTTTTACAGGAGAAGAAATGAAAGATCCTGGCCCACCCAGGAAAGTGAGGAGGCAGTTGGGCACTGCTTCCTGGGAGCCTGTTTGGTGCTCTCCCACCCATTCTCTATCTGATTTCTTTGTGTTCTTCTCTCCCAGGTCTGTGACGATGGAAGAAGAGGTCCGTCATCGAGAAGCCTGAAGGGTGATACCAGGACAGCTCTTTGAGGCACTGGCAGTACGAGCCTGAGATACAGAAGACAGCAAACATGCTGAAGCCAAGTGGACTTAAAATCCCCGGCAGGGCTGGGAAGCACTCCAGCCCGGTGGGACGGACATCAGGGACCACTGCAGCTGCTGTCACCACTGGTTCAAAAGAAGGTAAGGACTTAATTTAGCAGGGGCAGGGGCATGAGCTGACCTGGGCGATCAACTGGCTTAAAGGCAAAGTCCTGGTGGTGCCCGCGTTCAGTAGGATGTGAAATTCAATTCCCCATCTGTACATAGATTGATCGTGAGCGTGGATCAAACCAAGTGTAATGGGTGAGTAAATGGCCTCCCTCTCCCAAGTAATGCACAAACCAGGCAGGTTGTGGGGTGGGTGGGAGACAGATGGATCCTCTGGTGTATCAGAGAGGTGCTGCCTACTGTCTTGCTTCTTTGCATAAGCGTACCTGTACAGACACTAACATGTGAAGAGCTGGTAATAATTAGGGAGATGGGAACCTCACCCATGATCTTTGTAAACACTGCCCTATAGCCGTTGCTTCTGGCCTGTGATAATGCAAGAGTAAGAACCGGGCACTTAAGGTGATTTGTCCTGTGCTGATTACCTCAAATTAGTGCCTTTGTTTGAACAGAATCATTTGAAGCACTGGGATTTGAATAATGACTTACCTAGGTATACATACACACGCTTTACTGTCCCTATATCCAGTGTATATTTAAGCTAGACAGCCTGCCATTATGCAGTATAATTAACACTTCAAAAGAGTTTGAGGTGTGTTTTGCTTAGGACTAATTTTTCTGTCTTCTTTGACACCTGGGTTGGTTTTTTTATTAGATATAATTTAGCAAATATTCAGAGTGCAAGTTTTGTATGTAATGTTTCTCCTTTCACTTTGTTGACAAAGGCTTTCCTCTTAGTTCTGGGCAAAAGCATCAGGATGATGTCTATCCTATCAATTTTTTGTATGTTACACTTACATTGGACAGTGTGGCTAGTTGCTTCTTGAGATTTGTCAACCTCTTGTCCCATAATAGTTCAGGCCACTGCCCATATGCCTGCTTACTTTGCTATATGTTTCAGTCCCAAAAATATATAGTGTTTGGGAGAAGCAGGAAAGCCTTGTACCTGTCAGACAACATTTTTAGCACAGGGGATAATATTGGACAAAATTTGCTTTAGCATGCTATGACAAATTAGTCTGTGATAATGATACTACAAAAATGAGGGTCAGCAGACAATGCCGTCTCTTGGCAGAGTAATGCAGAAGTGTTAGTTAAGCAAAACAAACAAAAAACCCCATCTCTGAAGTTTCTGTTGTGCTGGAGCACGTGTCCTTGTGCCATGAACATCCTCCATCGAGAGGGTGGTTTGGGCACAGCCTCTGCACAGGACTTCCGTGCAAAGACCCCGCTCGCTGCCGAGTGACCCGGGCTCTGCTCTGTTATTGCACGTCAGGGGCTCTGCTTTGCTCATGGATTTCTTCAGCTGAGGTGTCTCTTCCTTCAGTGACTGATAGCATATATATCATCTCTCCTACTCTGTACGTTCTTTCCTTGAACAGTATTGTAAAAACCATAGTTTTGACTTGGTTTTTTTGCCCATGTGCAAGGTCTTGTTTGAGGGGCCAGTTACTGCATGAGATCATGGGCTGAGTTCCAGATCTTTCAGTGTACTACCGCGTTGTAGGGAGTGGAGTGGCACTGCTCTCCCTTGGCTGAGGACTTGGCCCTGGATGTAGATACAGACATTTGAATTGCACTCTTCTGTGTTTGAGTGGGTTTTAATATTAGACTATTTTCTTAACTCAGCATCCAAATCAAAAATACTGAAGCTTCCTTACATCTGTTTGCTAGAGGGAAGCACAAATTGACAAAGGAAATTTTTAGGATAACTTTATAGGTTTGGCTGTCTGTTTTGAAGTTATCCCCCAGACCCATTTCTGTATTTCCCCCTTGTTTCTCTTAGTGCCTCACAGACTGAGAAATGAACTTGAAGGACTCCAGTGAAGTGACTATTTAGCTACCCGTTGTGAACCTCTCAAGGTGCTTCGTGCTGGATTTATAATTGCAGTGTGGCATGGGGTTTTTTTCAGTTGATTTTTATCACTTGAAGGAAAAAAAAACAAAAAACCCACTCAAAAATGAGAAAAAAGATGCCAGGCCTGTCTTCCCCTCGGAGCCTTTGCTCAGAGGCATCTCGGCAAACACGGGCGATGCGTGTGTTGCGGTATGAAAGAGTTAGTCAGCACTGATAGTCAGCGCCGGGGTCCGATGCAGCCCTCCAGCTGAATGCGGCGCTTGTTTGCTGGAGCTTCTTTGTGCCTTGTTCAGCCACAGCCATCCATCACTGTGATCGATGTGCAGCAAAGCCGGCCGAGCGCGGGCAGAATCTGCACCAGACTGTCTGACCTTTGCCTGAGAAGCTCTAAAATGAGTTATATTCCTGGAAGAATGTATGCATGGAGAAGGGGAGAAGTCCTGGGACGGTGGGTTGGTACCGCTGTCCTGTGAGCTGCGCTGCTGCTCCTCTGCCCCTCGGGACGGTGCAGGGGGCTCCGGTGCTGCCGGAGCAGTTGCAGCACTGAGCCATTCCTATCTGGAAGGTGAGAACAGAGCCCAACGGGACTGTTTACCCAGCGTGGGCTCGGCTGCGATAGGGCTTGTAGCATCATCTTTGATGTCATCCCAAGCATCATCTTCTCGCTCTGTCCCCTGTACAGAGCTCCCGCTGTGTCTGTGCATGGCCTGTACCTGTTCTTCCTCTTGCAAATCTCCAAAGGCCTGGCCAGCTGCTTGCTGCCTCCTGCTTAACTCCTTTCCGATGACAGTTTGAAGTGGTGAGCAAAGCGTGTGTCTCAAAATCCTGTCGACTTTGCTGTGTGCCTCTCTGAAAGCAGCAGCATCTGTGCTGGCTGTGGGGCTCACTGCAGCAGAGACAGCCGTGGGATTCAGCCATCAGCAGGGAGAAACGCCAAGAGAAAATATTTTATTTTTTTTTCTATCAAAGTGGTTTAATTCTATTTCGGAGCCAAATGTCCCCGTCACTAAGATCCTAACCACAGCAGGCACTGACGTCAGCTTTGAGGATACTTGCAGCCAAAGGATCTGGTGGTAGATGGTCCTGGAGACTGGATTTCATTACCTTTCCAGGGATTGATCAGGTCTGGGACACAGGAGGGTGATGGAGCTTTGCCCCATCCTCACTTTTCTGTCTTGCTGACCTGCATCACTCAACCTCTGGCCTCCAAGTGCATTACTGCCGTTAATTCATGGCAGTACTGATAACCCGGCTTTCTCTGGGGGAGGTAACTGTGCCAGCCGGAGGGCTGTTGGATCTGGAGGTGTGCAGTCCGCACTGAGGGCTTTCCCCAGAGTCACAGTGTTGGGGCCTTCCTAATGTACAGAGGGACAACGGCAGAGATGGAGAGGCCGAAAACAATTTTGTTTTGTGTGTTTAATGTGAATATTGCAAAGGGCTTTTCTTCCCTCTTCTGTCACTGTTCAGGAAAGTGCCCTCATGTGATAGATGGGGTGGAAAGATCCTGTAAAGATACCAAGCTTTACATCACGTCTTCAAAAGTTGCATGAAGGAGGCTGTATGGGAGGCATTTGGGCAGCCCTGCAGAAACCACGAGCTCTGCTCTGTGCTGTCTCTGAATGTCTGCGTGAGCTCTGCGAACTGTGTCTGCACTGAGAGTGCCTCTGGGAGACTCTCGGGGTTTGCCTGACTCCGGGGGGGATCTCAGAGTACTGGATTTTTCTGAAGTCATGCGTTGCCTCCCCACTTACCTGCCTCTTGTCAGAAACACTAAAAGAGACTTCTCTGTTTTCTTAGGCATTTGGTGAACCGCTGAGCCCTGCAGCTTGATGGAGGAAAACCAGTGTACTTTGGATTACAAAATACAGAGCTGCAACATTGCTCTTTTTGAATTTGCTACCTTGGGGGCAGGCAGAAATCTCAAAAGCTTGAAATATAGTTGCAAAAGAGAACCATAAATCTAATAAAGTACAGAATTAAACTGTAACAATGTACAGGCTGTTGGCTCTGAGCTCTCTCTTGGCTGCGGTAGCCCAGGGCTGGCTCAGAAAGACGCAGCTAGGTTATATCTTCCAGATTGGGTGTCAAAAGAAGGTGCTTGTTCTCCAGTTGCACCAGAGAGTTGTCAGAGAGCCACTAGATGCAAACGAATTTTGGAAGGCTTCATTCTTTCTTCCACCTACCTTCCCATAAACTGATCAGTCTTGTCTGCAAAAGTACAAGTAGATGTACTTTAGTCTTAGACTGGAATGCACAAAGATGCTTTGATTTCTTCTTTCTCTTTTCCCCAGCACTCTGTTCATAATCTTTTGTAGAAAGCCAAGTGTCTCTCATCCATCTTTCATCCCTCTTCCTTTCCCAGGCAGTGGAGGTATACCCTGTTAAACGCTTCCATGTTCTCTTGATAACTCACATTTTACATAGCAGAACAGAGGATTGATGCAGATGTATGATACTGTGTGTGCATGTATATATAATTTCACAATTTATGGCTTTAGGTTTCCACAGAGACCATATATGATGTAGCCATAGCGTGTGTGACAAGCTGATTCAGTACACCCAAGTTCTTTTTCCTCAAAACTTATTCAGAGCCCCTGTTTCTTACCAGCTCGTGGAGTGTCCTCTATGAACTTTCCTGGAGTGGAGAGTTACTGTGTCAGCTCAGGCAGGAGACACTTTCAAAGGCCCATGAGGTATTAAGGGCTTTTTGTGGTGGTATTCTGGATTAGATCCATTGGTCCATTGGGTTGGGTTTTTTTTTGTGTCAAGGAGAGCTGAAATGGTCATTTCCACTGAAAGGCAGTGGGGGACTGGCACCTGACATGGACTCTTGGAAATCATTAGCCTCTGAGTGGCGTTCATATTGACTATCTCCCTCCCTCCTTTCCCATAAAGCTGGAACAATGGAAAAAATAAGTTCTGCTGCTTTGTGGTAACTACTTTGCTTAAACCCAGACTGAAAATTAATCTCTGGCTGTCTCGGCAGAGGATTTCCCACAAATGCGTTGGCTTATTTCCCATGCTTCAAGTAAAGCGAGTTACTGCTCTCGACCCCATGTGCAGGAGAGGTTTCTGTGCAAAAGGTGTGGGTCACTGGTAAGGGGCTCGATATAATGTTTGGATTTCTTGTTACTTACAAAGCTTATATGTCTTGGTTTCTTGCCCACTCTCCTCCTGGAAAAGCCTGCTTTCGCCTGGAGTTGTGAGATGAAGAGAGAATGGAAGCTGTGATGAATGGGTCCACACAGCCCTCCCAGCTGGTGGAACAGGTGAAAGCCGCTGGGAAGAGAACCGTTCACATTTCAGAGTGGTTTTTGTCTGCGCACAGCAGCATTAGAGTAACTTGGTTAGAGGAGAAAATCTTGCCTTTCATACTGCATTTTGCTGTCAGCTGGCTCTGGCGTTCATTTACACTGCTTTTTATGGTTCTTAAATCTCTTCTTCAATTAAAGAACTCTGGCAATAGTGGGGGGGAGGGGGAATGAAAATTAGTATTTGCAGATGGAGCGGGGCAACACTGGGACTTCATCGCTGCAGGCAAAAAAGCCCAAACCTGTTATACTTTCTTTGAAACTTAAACGCATCCAGTCTGAATCCAGCCTGGACCTTGACTTTTACAGATGGACCCTGTCTTTCTGAACGGGCAGGTGCGAGTATCTGTGACCTCAATACCCTATTTACGCATGGCTATGAGTATCAAAACTGTTTTTCAGCGGGTGCCCAGTTTTATTGCCAAAAACTATGCTTTCATAGCTAAAGTATACAGCATTGCCAGGAGCCTGGGAATGCCTTCTTATTTTCATATAAGTGTATTTTTGATGAAAAATAAACGCACAGAACTATTTGCTGGCATAATGTCCGCCTTTGCAAACACTGCATGACGCTTTTGTTCACTAAAATAAAAGCGAAGTGGACTGGAGGGCTCGCAGGGCTATTAAAGAGTGCTAAATGACTGGCTCCGTAGGGTAATTAAACTAAGTATGTTGTAATGAGGGTTTTATAAGCTTGAGCTGCGCTAGTTATTGGGGTGGGTAGTTGCTTTTGGTTTCTGGTTCCTAAAGAGCTGAGGCTGGTTGTGTCCTGGGGGCAGTTACTGCTGTGCTGAGGGGATGAGCTTCGCGTTGTCCAGGGCTGGGTTCAGGTGGGGATGGTGTTCGGCTGGGATGGGTTCGCTGCGTGCAGTGCCTGAATTTGCACGGTTAGGTGGGATGTGTGATCAGAGCTGTCCCTCCAGCCTGAACGGGATCGGTCGCTCCTAATAGGATCGATCACTTCTAGTGTCGGAGAATGAGGAGAAGACGCCAGCAGAGGGTCGAACAGACTGGACTCCATGGGTTATATCCCAGGCCCTCCTTTGCAATTAAAGGAGGTTTCCTATGAAAATTGTGTGGCATAATCTTTTTATCAGGGTCGAATTGGGTTTGGAGTCTTCTGGGGCGGGGGGGGGAGTTGACTTTGTCTTCCAATTTGTTTTCTAGGAATGCAGCTATCTTCTGAGGGCTGCTGCTAGTTTCAGAGACTCAGCAATTCTATATGGAAAAGTTTCTTCACATACATCTAGGCCCCATCATTAACGAGCTATACCTGCATGAATTCTGCCTGAGGAGCATAAATCTCACCTTATCTTCTCTGTAGCATTAATGCCTTGCTCATACCTTCCTCAGTGGGAAATCGTCGTTCTTTTTATTTATCTGCAACAGGGCTAACAGCAGCATCTTAGTAAATTAACTTGGAAATCAGTTGTTTCCCCTTAAATTTTCTCAGGGTTTTGTTGGAGTAAATTGGCTGGATGCACAGCAGTAAGAAGTAATTTCTGTTGCCTCTGGGATTATTTTGCAGTGAAACGGAGGTAAGGTGTCCTTGATGAGGATTTCATGCCTTGATAATAAGAGAGAGGTTGGGTAGGTTATTCTCAGGTAATCACCGATGGTTTGGCAGTGTCTTAGCATAGGCTTTTTTATCAAGCTAACAAGAGATATTGCTGAAGCTGCCTGGTTTTGTATCAATCTATTAATTCTCATTCCCAAATAAATATGAAAGACACTAAACTACTGTTTTGTCTGAAAGAAAAGAAATGGGATTGTAGTGGCCGGAGCAGTTGATTGACTGGCACAGACGTAGGGAGCTAATTCTTGTCTATTCAAAGGCTTTGTGGCTCTGGATTAATATTAACTTGGGGTGTTGTGCACTGGCAAATTGAGAGGAAAGACCCCACATCATGGGGCCAGAGGCTGCTATTATTTCTAGCAAATATTTGTGTTTTGCCATTTTGCTTCAGGCCTCGTGGAGCAGTCAGTGGTGTCAGCTCTCATCCCAGAGCTGTCCTCAGTTAAATCCGTGCTGGAAGCATGAATGGATATTCCTCAAGTCAGACTAGTGATCGTTGCTGGAAATGCGTCATTGGTGTCTGAAGTTTGATTAGGTCTTGATTTATCTTAACGGGTCTGTGTACACAGCATCTTCGGTTCCTAGGGGAATTGGGCAGTGCCAAGGAGCATGTTTGAAGATCAAATGCCTCTGCCTACTGCTGTATCAGCAGATTATCTCTCAGTGAGTAGTAGCAGCTAGGGTATCCATGTACACACAGGCGGTCGTCGGTTCAAGAGGTTATCAGATATCTGAAAGAAAACAAGAGTGGGTTTTCAAGGGCTGCCCAGGAAAAAACTGCAAGTGAGAGTTGCTGGTTTGCTGATTTAGGGTTGGTGTACAGCTGAATGGAGAAATGAGGCTGGGAGAGGAACCGTGGTGGCTGATGGTCAGTGCAGCCGAGGTGTAGGAACTGCCACAACCACCGGAGCAGCTTTGCTGAGCGCTCGTTAGAGCCTGAGCGTGTTCGTTCATCGTTACTGTGGGGTCACTGGAGTGCCCTGTGTGTAGGTCACGTCGTTCGGTATGAGTCCGTTTGCTCGTGGACACCGATGCTCTCGTGAGACCCTGCATATTTGGTTCTAATCCCTGCTGCCAACCCAGAAGCCCAGTGTTTTCTGGCATAGTTGTGGACTGACCGTTTGACTGTTTGCACAGGGCTTGTATTCAGCTCACACGTCCCTTTCATGAGCCACTCTGTCTGCCATTCTCCAGTCTGAAATACGTTTTGTACTCAGTTTTCTAGGGAGTTTTTGGAGGTGGTGGTTCCCCCACCCCTTCTGTTCCCCCCCCCCTTGAAGAAGGGAAGGACCTTTGGCAGCGTTGCTCTCCCAAGGAGAGGTGGTTTGGTGCGTTGCAAGCAATATAAATGGGCATTGAGTCAATCTTTATTTAATCAGCTTTACAGGTGACATCTAGAGACAACTGGGAGTCTGGTTTTAATTGTCTTAATCATTAGATGCTCTTAGAAGGATTTGATATAGTTAATCCTTAATGTTCAGTGCTCTCATTGTAGGATGAGATGCAAGCACACACTGAAGGCATATGGAGGTCGGACGCCCTCCTGCTCTCTCTGTCTGTAGCTCCTCACAGAACAGCAGGGAAAGAAAATCTGCTTCCCACAGATGTTCAGCTTATGGTGGTTTGAATATAATGAACCAAATCCTATTCAGCAGGGCTGGGTCAGTCTGCAGTGACATCAGTCCGCTTGCGGTTACACCCGTTGGAGTAAGGGTGCAGCTTTGGGGCAGAATCTGCTCCTGCGTGTTCTGCCTCAAACAATTGAACTAATCCCACAAGAGCAGATTAATCGTTAGTGGCCTGAGCCAATATTCATCGAAATCAAAGGAAAGATTCCCTTTGGCATAGATGGATTTGGGATGAGAATCCATAGGATTACAGTGGCATCAGACTGTTGCTACATAATATTGGCCATTGGTTGGGTTTAACTGTCACGCACTGACCCTGCACGTGAGCGTCCTCCTTGCAAGCAGTTAAATGGGTGAACTGGTCTCCACTAAAGCCTTTAAAAGCTTAGAAAGCAGAATTTTTTCTCTATTTACTTTGGGGCTAGTAGGATACTTATTTTGTTAATAAAAATGCTAGAAAGTAATATCTTCTTAAAAGAAAGAAATTGTTTTGCATGTGATAGTGTGGTCTGTTTAAAAAAAACTCCATGTATCACAATACTCACTGTAAAATACTAAGAGTTTTCAAAACTGGGCTGTCTGTGGCTTAAGCAACTCATTTGAGAACACAGTGGATGGTGTCTCTACTACGAAATGTGGCTGTTTCGACAATGCTGTTTTCCGGCGCAGTAAGCGTGTGTCCTGTGTGCTACGTCTGGGTGGTGGCGGATGGCCTGGAGGACGCTGCAGAGCGCTTTACTTGCGTTGTCTTGTTTACAGAATTCTTTGTGAGATAGGAAATATGTGTGCCTGGGGATTGTAAATGGTTGCAGAGTACGGCGATGCCAAACTTTGCCACGAGTACCTCTTAAAAACCAAACCTACACCAAGAATTCAGGAGTTGCTTTGTGCGGTCTCGCGCACTGCCGCTGCTCTAATTTGCAGGGCGCTGTTACGCAGGAGTTAACCGCTTCTGCGGGAGTATTCCCAAGCTGCTTTATGGATTCCTACCAAGCACGAGCTGTAAGTCATTCTCACTTTCTGTAATTATAAGCCTGCTATGCTCATATGAAACCTCTGTTCTAGACACTCCAAATGCTTCACTGCCACCTGTGAAGCCTGAGGCTCTGAGGTAGATCAGTATTTTCCATGTTTTACCGCACAAGAGAACTTGGAGAACTAACTAGGTCTTGCCCCGTGTCATCCTGTGAGTCAGAGGTGAAAGTGGAACAGTTATCCTGGCCAGCAGGTTTTCTGGCCTCTTGCCCTCCCGGTCCTGGCACCGGGAGCAGCAGCTTCCCTCTCTGACGCTGCTTCCCGGAGTCCTTTTCATTGACTGAAGTGCTGCGTCTGTAAGCATTAGCGCGGTTGTAATTTGGCTGAGGGTACACAGTCATTAAGCATATAGGGCAAATGTCTCGGTCCTGTGCTTGGGGTGTGCTTGTCTTATTTCACACTTAAACCTCTACAGTTGTTTAGGATTCACGTCACTGAAGATGACAGGAGCCTTACGTATTGCTGTATAATTTATTTCACATAATAGCTTATTGCAAAATATTCTATTTGGAGGTATTTGCTCAAAAAAACCTGCCAGAAATAAGACAGGCTTGATGCAGACCTTGAACAAAAAAATTCAAATAAGGAATGTATGAGGTTGAGAAAATCTTGACCCCAAAAAAGGCTTGGAGACTTCATCCTCGCTGACTGACTGCGGCCCTGGCCAGGTGTGTTCAGAGGATAAAAGCATAGAAACTGATAAAGTTCTGAAGAAGTAGCATAAGAGGGAGGGGTAGTCCGCATGTCTTTCAAACCGGTAAGATGTACTGGCACTGGGAGCGTACTGCGTGCCCAGGGGTAGTCAGCATGCCTGGGCTGGGATTTTTCTGCAGCTCAACTAGCCAGCTCTGTCCATGAGCTCACATTATGGATTTCCCTACCGCTTCTCGCTTTGCCCACCATCACCCCTGGAAGGGTGTAACGTATCACTTCTGAGACTTACAGCTGTTGGGTTTGAGATACCTGCTGCGGGTTTCTATGTTCGTATCATAGCTCAGATATCTTTTAGGGTCCGATCTGGATCAGGGTGGTTTTTTCCTCAAAAAAAAAAAAAATTAGACATCCGCTGCACATAGGTGATTTGGATTTTCTGCAAATAGTGCCTGTTTGTGTACAGCTCATTGCCTTTTGAATTGGGTACTTAGCTGTTTAAGCCAGATATTTGGAATAAAGTAGATGACTCAGTGTTAATCTGCTCTCAAATATCCTTTTTATAAGATTAGGCAAAACAAAACCAGCCCAACAAACTCCGCATTCTGCGTAGCGTGGATCTGTGTACAATCGGTCTATTGTGTGACCTTCGCAGAGATGTATAGTCTGCACGATCTGCGCATGGATGTATGGCTGCAAAAATAAATGGCCGATGAAGTAATGAATCAAAGCTGTGTTTCAGCAGAGCACAGCCCTAGGGTTGTGAACAAGTTTGTTTGACAATTAAGAGATGTTGGTCTTTACCCCTCCTACAGTTCCCCTGGGATCCTGGGGATGCTGCAAATGGCCCCTAAAGTGTCCCTCTTTCAGGCAAGTCGGATGGATGATTCAGAGGGATGGTATAATTGTGTTGCTGTCATGTTTCT
Source organism: Pluvialis apricaria (assembly GCA_017639485.1). Lineage (NCBI taxonomy): Eukaryota > Metazoa > Chordata > Aves > Charadriiformes > Charadriidae > Pluvialis > Pluvialis apricaria. The sequence continues at coordinate 9,803,086 of CM030024.1, forward strand.
ACTGAGAAGAGGAAAAAACCTACATAGACAACAGAAAACATGGTGCTTGCCTTTCTGCTGCTACTGTCCCAGTGATTCAATTAGCAGTGGCTTAACTCTCTGCTGTATTCCAGGATAGCTGGTTACGCTGAGAACAAGCCTCTCTTAGCGTGCTGATAAGGCGCTAACCATGCATCCTCCTTCGTTACTGCATGTCAGGTGTGAAATTTTTGTACTTTTTCTCCCAAGACCAGCTGCAGACAGGGCATGAGAAGGCACCTTTCACAGCTGCAGGCTGCGAGCTCTTGCAAAGAGCAATCACTGTGAAGATTAGCCCAACTCCTGCCAGAGGGAAGCAGAGCAAGGAAATACCGGAAACTCAGAGAAAAGTTCTGCTTGTACCTAGGAAATGTTTCTGAGGTTCAGCAGGTAGAAATGAGAAGTTGTTATCACTTGAGAGAGAGTAGGGAAGAAGATACTGATGTGGTCTATTGCTATGTGTCTAGCCCTTCACGTGGGGAGGACCTCACAGGTGCCAGCAGAGCACTCGCTGCCTGAGCTCACAACTTCCAGCTGCACAAATGCACTCCTGGGCTTGAATTCAAGGATGCTTTAAGCTTGAGCTGGGGGCATGTGGGCCTCCGAAATGCTGCTGGTCCTGAGCTGCTAGTGCAGCAGGAGCACAGGTATGAGCGGCATGGCTCATCAGCTGTCATGCCAGGCAAAATGCTGCCCTACAGTAGAACTAATCTGACTTGCCATGGGGTAACCAAATCATCTGAGCCCTGCAAGGATGTAAGAGAGGGTTATAATGCTCGTTAGAGAGCTGGAGTAAGTACTATACCCAAAGGCAGTCTGTGCCAAAGTTGGAGTTGAACTAGTCTCTCTCCTGGTCGTTTAACCTTCCTTTCCCCTGGATTGTTAGATGTACGGTCACTCTGCTTGTGCATGGCTGCTCAGGTTATGTCCTGTGAGTAAGTATCCTGAGGTACGCACACACAGCTACTTCTCCTGCATCACATTCCTGGTACAGAATGTTGTTCTTGGAGCTGCTGATCTCTCAGTCTGGCTCCTGTCTGATCATAAACTAATAATTACTCTCTTGGTGAACCAAGCCAGGCTATTTTTTGGTACTTTCTCTCCTATGTTTTATTGGTAGTGAGCTAATTCCATTATTTCTGAGTGAATACGTCAGTGTCCTTTCTGTGTGCACCTGCTTGAGCAATGTGCTGCTTGGCTGCTCGTCTCTTTCAGTTAGTGCTGTAGCTGGTTAGGAATGGCACCAGAGTCCGTCCGAGTGGGTTTTATGTGGGAATGATGCCCTAGCAGAAATCCTACACTTAAAAAGGCTGTGAAATTTCAAAACCCTGCTGCTTGATTGCTTTTCTGGTGGAGCGAAAGTGGTATGCTTTGCTTGGTTGCCCTTTACAATGGTTGGTACTCAAGATAAATTTCTGCAGTTCAGAAGGTGTCCTGAGACTGCTCCTCTCTCTGTGCTAGTGCCAGTGCTCTGCCTGGGAAATCGTTTATAAATGTCTCATTAAAGACCTGTGTCTGCCTCCTTTTCTTTCTTTTTGTCATCGGATCAGCTCACTGAGAGCAGCTGTCTTCACTTCCGTAATAGCAGCCCCGAAACCACGCTTGTGCCTTACAGATTCCCACAGCCTATGAAACCGCGGACAACTGTGCACGTATGTATGTGCCGGGGTTTGCAGACATGGCAGGCTTAGACTGAGCTCGTTCCCAAGCCTTTCCGTGCTGCTTTGAAAAGAAAAGATTCGAAGAAAGTTAGCTTTGTGCAGGATTTATAAAGAAGCTGAACATATGGTGTGATTACAGCTATGCAGCGGGAGAGCCGGAGAGGCGTGTGAGTGTGTGCTGGTGGTTCGAGGGGAGGTTGTGTTACGCGGCGCATCGCTTGGGCTGCTGGAAGGAAGCTCACCATCCCTGTGAGTGTATCTCCCCAGTTGGCGTGCTCGCTCTTGGGGCTGTCTCGGGGGTTGCCACCATACCGGGCTGCTTTCTAACACTCCTTTCTGTCCTTGCTTCAGTAGTTGCAATGGTCTGGGAAGGTAACCCAGTCTGGATATGGGGGTTGGTGGGACAGGACTTATTGAATATTTACACTAAGGGCTTGTTTAAGTGGAAAAAACATATCCTCTGGTTAGAATAGGCTATGGTGAATAAAGTAAGTAATGCTTCCAAGTGGAATATTCTCTAGGTGAAGTGATTTTATTTGTTTACGAAAGAATGAAGCCTGTATTATTCCCTAATATACCAGGGGTTACTTTAGTGTAGTACTAGTTTTTCACATGTGTCTGTGATGTATTTCTGGAGACTGGGGGGGTGGCACAAGCTGGGGCGAAGGGCACGGGTGCTTCGTTCTCTTTATCAAACTTGAAACACCCTTAAAATTATGGGATTTCTGTTTTCATTGTTTCTGGGAAAACAGGATGCTGCTCCAGAGGTGTGATAGATGGGCCCTGTTTTCAGACTGGAAAATGTTGAATAGGGTATTGAAACATGAATGTTGAAAGAATATACTTATGGTTTTAAAAATAATAATTATGTAAAAATTAAGACTGTAATCTTGAGATGAATAGATCCATCCATATGCTGCAAGTTAATTATCCCTCAGTGAAAGAAATCTTGTGCATTTTCTACTAGTCACTCGCCTCCCCAGTGCCCTGTGCTGCCAAAATCTATCTGCTTTGCATATTCTGTTGAATACCATTGTTTATTTGAAAAACTTAAAATCCTCACACATAACAAATATATATTGTTGCTGTTTGTTTCCTTTAAGAATTATACTGGATCTGATGTAGCGTAGTTGGTAAACCCTGGGGTCCTCCATCCCTCCCGTCTCCAGCGGGCACCAAGAGCGCACGTCTCGCCCGTGGCCGAGCAGATTTTGTACCAGTCAGCCTCTTGAATGAGACCTTTATAAGAAAGCCTTTGTTTGGTACGCCTGTTTGAGGTTCAGTGCCCTTCCCAGCTGCCCTTGTGAAGACAAATATCTGCCTCAATGGGCATCTCCTTACATTCAGTGGTTTCTCATTCGCTTTTGCTTGCTTGTTCATAATTCTTGTTCGCTTTCTTATTGTCCTCTTTTCCTTCCTCCTCATTGCAGGTTTCTTTCTAGGTATGTCTCCTCTCTTCAAAGGACTCAGAGCCAGTGATGCTGAAGTTGTACCAGATCTTAATATCCATGCTGTGGGGGTTATTCCAAGGAACAGCAGGGGCAGTAGATTTCCAGGGTGCCAGATGCAGAGCTTTTCTCTGTGCCAGTGATTGCATTTAAGTCCTATGGGATAGGCGATTACAGCCCCAACTTTTCAGCTTTGAACTTGCAGAGCTTTCAGTCATTGTTTCTAACTCAGCCATAAATCTCTTGGGCTGCTTCTTCCCACAATGTGCTGCCGGGCATTCGGCTATCGCCGGCAAAGCATTGCTTTCTCTCACAGTCACCTCTTCCCTCTCTCTTTCTGCTTTATCCTGCAGCTTGAAAGCGCCGTGATAAATCTTTCAGAAAACAGCTGCTTTGTTGCTGTGCTCAATAATTTGGATTTGGGTATGGCAGAGTGGAGGCTTGGCTTTCACTTGATTGCCAACAACGTCACGTTTATGTAATCCAGGCTGCTTTGAGAAGCTCCAGTCCCTGTGTGGGAACCTAGAAATAGATGTAGTGAGGCTGCACCGTCACCAAGCGCTGCGAAGGCAGCACGCACCAGCCCTTCTCCCGTGGGAGTGCCCATCAGCCTGCAGGGCTGCTGCTGCCAAATCACAGAATGATTTGAGTTGGAAGGGACCTTAAAGACCATCTCATTCCACCCCCCTGCCCTTGGCAGGGACACCTCCCACCAGCCCAGGGTGCTCCAAGCCCCGTCCAACCTGGCCTTGAACACTTCCAGGGATGGGGCAGCCACAGCTTCTCGGGGCAACCTGCGCCAGGGGCTCACCTCCCTTAGAGGGAAGAATTTCTTCCTGGTATATAATCTAAATCTCCCCTCTTTTAGTTTAAAACTGTTACCCCCCATCCTACCAAATGAAGCCCTGTCTCCCTGCCCGCGCAGGTGGCAGCTCCTGGAGGTGCAGCAGGTTGTTCCTCCTTGTCCCTTGCCCAGTAGACCAGCTCCCGTAGTCGAAAGGGACTGAGGCTTTGACAGTGGATGCTCCGGACTGTCCTTCGTTGTTCCCCTGTCTGTAGGGGAAGCTCTAATCAGCTCTGCTGTCCATCATGTAGTGAATTTCTGTAGTATTATGGTTGGAAGTGAAATGGTATTGCAGACCCAGAGAGGCTTACAATAATTGCAATGTAAGAGTGATGGGTGAAAAAAACAGAGCCAGAAGGTGATAGGTGTTTGGTTGTAAAGACAACACACTGCTATTCTATGCCTCTGGCTCTCAGTGGAGCACGGTGGTCTGTTGAGTGGGAAAGTGTCATCTACCACAAGTGTTTGGTGCCCTGAATACGGGCTGCAGCTTGAACAGGGGCAGTGTCTGACATCCCAGCTGAGACCACATCCCCACATCATCACCTGCGCATTGAACCATGCGGCAAGCCAGGCTGCTCTCATGCTTCTTAAGCTCTTACCTAATCCTTGTGGCAGTAAAACCATACATTATCCCTTTTAGGTGGCACCCCTGTGACCAGCAGTGGCATTTTCCAGCTGACAAAATCTGTCTTAGCTTCAAATGGGCATTGCGGTCCCCTGGTAACAGGGCTGTCCTGAGGCTCCGTCCAGGCTGGGAGGCAGCAGAGCTGGTACTGTAGTTTTTTGACTGGTTTGGTCGCAGGGCTGCGCACTAAGAGATGCTCACAAGCTGCAAGGCATGCTGCCCTGTCACAGGTTAGGGACATCTATAGCATGGGCCTGTGAGATGAGGCTGTAGTGTCTTCACGTATTGTGACAGTGGCGCTTCTGCCAGGCTGGTACAGCTTTTCTTGCTGGCTGGTCGATGAGAAGCTTATTGATTGCCATGGGGTGGGAACGCAGCCCAGGAGTGGACAGGCAATTCTGTGCTACTTGTAAGGCTGTCTTGTGATGTGGTGGGATTTGAGGGTAAAAACCTGGGGAAATTAAAATGCAGAAGGAAAAAGACCTCTCCTGGGGGCATTGTAAAGCTCTTTTTGTAAATATCACGTGTTTTCTCATTTCTTCCCCCTCCCTTCTTGGCATGAGACGCTACTCTGGTATATCTTTTTTTTCCTATTTTTTTTTTTCTTTTAAGTCTAATGGGCCTCCATTTTATCAATTAACTGCCTGTCTCCTGATTCCCATGGCAACGCAACAGGCTGTTGCATTTCTGATTTCTTTGGCAGTTGGGGTGCCTGGCATGTGTCTCGGGAGCAGTAACGTTACAAAAGGGTTCTGCAGGGAGTAGGAAATACATGGGCAACACTCATTATGCACCGCTTCTCATGCTAAACTATTTTTCTCTTCCTCTCCCTCCTCCCATTCAGAAACGAGTTTCCTTCCTCCTTTGTTTCAATTGCTTGGTGATAAGAAATGAGCAACTGAAGTGCTGTGGGAGGTCGAAAGACGTGGAGGGAGTGAGAGGCTGCGTGCTTTCACTGGACGTGGATGGCACTTAAACATAGCATGAGGCTGAGCATCTCATCAGGGATCCTGGAAGGAAGGTTATTCCCGCTGACGCTGCGGAGCAAGTGCTCTGTTCCTCCTGCTTCAACTTTCAGAGCTTGTTTGAAGGGAGCTTTCTTGCTCCTTCGCTTTACAAAGCTGTCTGTTCACCCCTTCCCACAGCAGATGTTTCCAAGAGCTGGAAAAATCCATCTCCTGTTTGCAGAAGTCCTTGCGTTTCCAGGGGTTTCAGACACATGGCTTTCATTGACACGGTAACAAGAGCCATGTGACCAGGCTGAAGCTTCAGATAAAACCTATAACTGCTCCAGCTCTTGGCTCATAGGAATTTGTTCGGCTCCTGAAGTATTGGTGCCGTGTCGGTGTGGGGTACCCTGTCACCGTGGGCCTCTAAAACTGATGGGACGAGTTTGCAAAAAGGGCCCTAAGCACCAGGTCTGCTGCGGTTAGTATCAATGCGTCATGTGTGGGCTTGACAAAAGCTAAGGGGAAAATAGAGATTTAGAGTTGGATAAGATGTGCGTTTAGTGGATGCTGCATATGACTTTGATTTATACATTGTTATTCAGCCCTGAAAGCTGTGACCTACAGGAAGACCATTTAAACCGAAAAGAATGAGCCGGCTAATGAACACAATAGGGTTGTAAAGTTGGAAAGCCCGAGTGGACGAGATCCTGCTTACTGCTTGTCGTGTCTTGGAGCCTGGTCCCAGCGAGAGGGAGGGAGGGAGGAGCTGCTGTCGCAGTCTTGTCTAGCAAGCGAGGTTTGTGTTGGACAGAGCAGCAGAGGGAGATCCTCTCAAACCAAGAAGGAAAGGGCTTTCCTCATCGCTGGCTTCCAGGTGACCTGCTGAGTTAGATTCCTAATAGTGACGTTCAAAGAGTTCGTGTGGCTTCGTGATCAGCATCATCAGGTAATGGCAGGGCTGGAGTAGGAGATACTCCGTCTACGTTTTGTTGAGTTTTTCTCTTGTTCTCAACTTCATATCTCTCTCATATCTCAACTTGTTTCTCTCTGTTCTCAACTTCATATCTGAGATCTGTACCTTCACTTTGCTGTTAGTGAGTTTCTTAGAACTTGGTGTTTAATTGGGGAATCTGGCTAGAACAAGATTTTTCTTCTCCAGAAACGGCAAATCCAGATGACACGGGCATAGACCGTACAGTAGGTACCTGTAGGCTGGAGAAAGCTCAGGAATTCTGAGCACTTGAGTGGCTTTCCCCTAAGCTGTAAGAGCTGCTTGGAGAGCAGGTAACTCCAGATGTCAGGTCTTGGAGAGCAGTGCCATCATCTGATGTCTGGTTTGGGCTATCCTAAGATACTTGTGGGATCGAAGACAAGTTGCTCATTGCTACCTTTTGCCTTCTGAAAGGCTGGTGACTCCCTAAGGGGCAGGATCAGAGCTTAGTCTACTCAGACTACTCTGGATGCTGTCTGACCATCTAGTTAATCGGTCCATCAGACCTGAAGCCAAGAAGAATGGGTTTAGCTTGATCGTAGTGACTCTTGGCCTCTCTGAAAACCTAGTGCACAAAAGCCTGTTAGCTGCACTGTAGGAAAATTGGTGGTTAGTTATTATTTTATATGTGGGTAATGAAGATCGTGTAAAGTACAAGTTTCTACAGCATGGCCATAAAGAAGAAGGTGAACCTTCTGGTAGTTCCTCACTTTTAAATCCTATCTTTTTCATCATTCGCCTCATGCTAAAGGATAATAATGCTTCTGACTGCACTGCTCTGCTTGGGAGCCTGTAATTAGACTGTTTCCCTGAGATGGTGTAATTACTGTAGTTTGGCAGCCCTGCCTGTCAGGCACCTGAAATGAATGAAGTGTATAAAGTCCCACTGAAATTTTGACTCTATGGGGAACACAATGTTACACCAAGGGTCCAATGAACTGTTCTTTTTTTTTTTTTTTTCCAGTCCAGGTCAGTATTTGAAGGTGTTTGCTCTTGCAGTGAAATACGGTGAGCCTAGATGTGTTTTTAAATCCTGCTGCGCTGTTTGTTCAACCTTGGGCAGCCTTCCTGCCTTTCTTTGCTTGAGCTTCACTGCTGAAGGGTTTGCTTATCTGAGCCGCGTTGCAGAGGTGTTCGTGAGAGCTAACATAACTTATACCTTGATCGGTAACTAACAGCCCTAATAGACTGTTAGTGTGGTGAAACTCAGGCTCCAGTAGGACTAGGCAAACAGCTTTGATCTTTTGTGAATACAGATGCAGAGCCCCCCCAGATCTCTGTGCTTATAGTTCCCTGTTCAGTAGAGTTGAATTCAGCTGTTCTGCTTGGCACATTGCATATATCTGTCGCAAACATGTCAGCGGCATGAGATCTGTGTGTTACGGCACTCTGCCGAGCATCAAACCAGGATGTAAGTTGTGTTTCTAATTTAATTTTTTTCCTCATACCCATGAAAGGAGAGATATAACATACCACAGACGTTGTTGGTGATAAACCCCTGTAGTTGTCTCTGGTTATTAAACGGAAAGAGTCTTTTTAAAATGTAACTTGTTGTTTACTTGTTGTTTCCTAATCTAACTGCTTTACTGACTTGTGCTATTAAGCATCGAAATGAAAATGATGGCATTATTTTCTGCTTATGGCTGTCTTTATGGTTCACATGGATAGAACCCTGTTTCCTCCCCCCTCCCCCCCCCTTTAAATTAAAGTCCCTTGTAAAGCTCAAAAGCTCTAAGCATCCTTATAGCCTTTTGTTTTCCCGTTTTTAAGGTGAAACTAGTTCTTGGATGTAATGCCATACCCCTAATGGAGCTCCTTTTGAGGTACGGTCTTTTACAAGATTGAGAGTAACACAAGCTTGAAAGTCAGGCATTTGCCAAAAAAAACCTAGTTAATGAAGAACATGTGAGGTTGAGGAAGCTTTCGGAGCGGGGCCCAAAGGCCAAGAGAAGGCGGCTCAGGGACGGCGGCGTGTCCCTTTCTCCCAGGGAACTTGCTGAGCTTTGCCAGAAGCACTGCGGGCTCGGTTGCTGCTAACCTTTTTGGTTGGGAATGGTATTTCTGCTACTGCCCTTTCTGTGCCCATCATGGGATGGGCCTCGTACATGCCCCGTTTGGCTAACTTTCCCAATCCAGCTCCAGCCCAAGCCTAGTGAGCAGGTTGGAGGCGATCCTGATCATAAGAGGAGTTTGTACGATCGTGCCTTAACTGCTGCTCTGTCCCAGGCCAGACCGGGTTCGGACCAGGCAGAGGTACTGCTGTCTTCCTGATGTCTTGACCATCTTTCTTATGAGGAAAGGCTCAGGGATTTGGGTCTTTTTAGTCTGGAAAACAGAAGACTCGGGGGGGATCTTATCAATACTTATAAATACTTAAGGGGAGGGTGCCAGGTAGATGAGAAGAGTCTTTTTTCGGTGGTGCCCAGTGATAGGACTAGAGGGAACGGGCACAAACTGGAGCACAGGAAGTTCCATCTGAACATGAGGAGGAACTTCTTTCCTTTGAGGGTGGCAGAGCACTGGCACAGGCTGCCCAGAGAGGTTGTGGAGTCTCCCTCACTAGAGATATTCAAAACCCGCCTGGACGCCGTCCTGTGCAACTGCTGTAGGTGTCCCTGCTGTGGCCTGCAGGGATCTCCAGAGGGCCCTTCCAACCCCCACCATTCTGTGATTCTGTGATTCCAGGATCCACAAACAAACTGGTGCCATTGTGCCATAGGGATTTGTTAAGAGTGTCGACTCTGGAGTCTAATAAGAACCAAAGCGTGAATTTTAATACCTCTTAACGCAGCTGGTTTAGCAGACTGTAGATTCTTTATACTAGCACTGAAGCACTGGTGCTTTTTTCTTTCCCCTGACATTAAACCTTTAGCAAAGCTTTGAAGTATCTTGATTTGAGAGCTTTTATGTTCTTCAGGCTTTCTGGGAGCTGAGCGTGATCTGTCAGGCCCATTACTCCTGAAAGAGCTCTAGAAATGGTGCAGGCTGAGCAATAGTGATGGCTGAGGCTGAACGAGTTTCACAGTTCATTTCAGAGCAGCACTCAAGTTTGGCTTGTCTCTGCAGCTGCTTAGACTTTCACTGTCAACCTTGTCTGGTAGCAAATAAAAATTTCATCCTGCATGCGTTTTCAGGATTTTCTGGTTGGTGGCACCCAGAAATTTCAGCTTGAAGTTTGGCTGAAGAGTCCAGATAGCTTTCGTTGGGCGCAGGGGGTGCGGGACCGGGTCTCGTGCATATACACCCAACCTCAAGCACACGTGGGACCTCAGTGCTGCCAAGAGCTGAGGATGACTGAAGGTCCAGCATATATGACATGCTGGATCTTATTTTGCAAGCTTATTTCCCCAATCTCTTGCGTGGTTTCTCTTAGGGCTTTACTTAACCTCTCCCTTTAACCTTCAGGGTTTTAATGAAGTCCGTATGTCCTTGTTCTTCGCTCCCCTGGGGCCTGGGCTGAAAGTTTGCAATAGGAGTTTGACACTGGGGTCAGCAAGAGTGGGGTCACTGCTAACTCGTTTGCTCGGGTTGTCTTTGCTCCCCTTCAGGCACCAGCCGCATATTTAAGGGCTTCCTTGTGCATTACAGAGAGTTTGGCCAATCCAAGGGTGTGCTGGAGAGTATGAGCGGGACAGTGAATTTCCAGCATCACCTGCAGTTTTCCTTCTCCCAGCACAGCGAAGCGTTGCTGGAGGTCTGGCTTCGGCTTGAGGGGCTGATGCCGGATTAAGAGCGTTCTTTGTTGCAGGTTTTATTGAGTTCAGTGCACGGCGTGTCGGTCCCGGGAAGGCTGTGCGTGGAAGGGTTTGTAGATGCTTCCTGTTTATAGTGATGCTGTTTATACTGAACATACCCCAGGTGTCTGCTCACTGCTGGGTTCTGCTCCAGCAAAGGGCATGGCAGCAGCTGGGAAAACTGAGTAATGTGCAAAGGCAGCTGCGTGGTCCCATAGGAGCTATTAGTGCCCTTGTGGGACACTCAATGCTTGGACTAACTGTTTGCCTGAATCCAGGCACGAGGAGTTCTCATGGCACCAGGTACTAAAACATCAGTACCTCATTCATTGATTTCTTTTTTTATTTTTTTTTTTTGGTTGAAAGGGTGACTTTGGCATCTTTCTTCAAAGCAGCAGTTCATTGGTCTCCTTTTGATCCTTAAGCACCTACCACCACTCCTGTCTTTTTGAGCTTATTCACATTAGTGCTGCCACACAAAATACCCTCCAGTGCTGTGATGGGACTGGGAGTAAGTGGGCATTATAAAGGGGGATGAAGACATAGGATCGGTTCTTTGTTGTGTGCAAAACCTGCAGAAACTGGTCAGCATACAGGGATTTCAGTGCAGATTGCGTTCCTGCCAAGGAAGATGTGTAAGTAATGGGGTCGCTCAGGTTTTAACCTTCACCTAGTGTAAACCTGCAACCCAAGTCATGGTCCCAGATGTTTCCTTTTTGTAAATGCCCTTTCCTGGTGTTTTGGCTGCCTTTTAGGATTTCTCCTCATACCAAAACCTCTTTTCCCTTGATTCACAGGCTCACCTTTACACAAGCAGGGTACCACCTCCACCGCCAGCGCCGAGAAGTCGGGTTCAAAGGTTGCCGAGGTGGGCGATGATTTCCTGGGAGACTTTGTGGTGGGCGAACGTGTCTGGGTAAATGGAGTGAAGCCAGGTGTGATCCAGTATCTTGGGGAGACGCAATTTGCTCCAGGCCAGTGGGCAGGGGTCGTTCTGGATGACCCGGTGGGTAAGAATGATGGCTCCGTCGGTGGAGTACGTTACTTTGAATGCCAGCCGCTGCAGGGGATTTTTACACGACCGTCCAAGCTGACGCGGCAGCCGGTGGCCGAGGGCTCGGGGAGCGACGCCCCCTCCGTGGACTCCCTGACAGCTCAGAACTTGTCACTGCACTCGGGGACGGCCACGCCACCTCTCTCCACTCGCGTCATCCCCCTGCGGGAGAGCGTCCTGAACAGCGCCATGAAGACGGGGAACGAGTCTGGATCTAACCTCTCGGACAGTGGGTCTGTGAAAAAAGGGGAGAAGGACTTACGGCTTGGAGATCGCGTGCTGGTGAGTTGATCGCGGGGCCCCTTTAGAAAGGCAAAGGACAAGGATTTGTCCCCTCCCTAAATGTTCCTGGTCAGGCTCAGGACAAGACAAAAGGAGGACAGAGTCGGTGGTGAGGTGTGGGACAGAGCGTGGCCTTGGAAGGGGATGCCTGGACCAAGCGGGCATTCAACCTCTGCATTCACTGTTATTTGGGATGCTGTGTATTCTAGACATGTCTCTCTGTTTTTCGCATTGACGCAAGAGAACATATTCCAGAGTGTTTCTTGTATTGGACAAGTCCTGAGCAGTAGAATGAGATCAGAGAGAGCAACTCAAACATGGGAGGGAAATAGAAGAAAAATAATTGATTATTACTTTCTAATCCAGTGGTACTCACCATAATGGTGTGTATCGGGGCTTTTGAGGAACTTGCAACAGAGCGTCTTGTTGCATGTGGTTGTACATACTCTGCAGGTATTTGCAAGACTCTCTCCTAGCTGGTCACTCCCCTTTTGGTGCTTCAGTTTTCGTATGTTGGAGATGACACTAACTCCTTTCCTGTACAGAAAGGAACCTGCAGTTATTTTTATAAAAGGGCAGGACTTCAGGGGAGATCACTGTACTGATGGTTGGGTTCTCCACATCTGATTTCTGCTGTTATTTTAATTATCTAGAATAGAGTACCTGATGACTTTAAACCAAAATGCCACACTTGCGCTAAAAATGGCTTACTGGAAGTTTGCCATCAAGCTCGTCACCATTTGTGTCCTAGCAAAGGAGTAGTGCTTTCGGTGGACGTTTAGAAGGAAAAGAAATAGATCAAAACATGGAAAAACTGAGTTTAGTTTTGCGGTTCTGTAAGAGAGTTTAGTTTTGTTTAGTGTGTATGATACATACTGTGATATCAAATATTGGAAGAACCGAGCATTTGAGCACAGATCTGTTGCGACTGCATCCCCAGTAATATCCCTGGATCTACAAGATAAAGGTGGCTCTGACCGACAGCGATGATGGGTTGCGGAGGGTTGGTCTTTGCGCATCCTGGGCAATCTGGCTCCCGTTTAAAGTTAGCTGTGTAGCGTTTCCTGCTTGGGGCACCTGGTTCCGATACCAACAGTGGTGGTGGGGAAGCATAGACAGACTTGGCATGTGGTTAATAACAGGGCTTTGGTAGAACGTGGCTCCACAGCCGATGTGAACCAGGAGTGTGTGTGTTGGGGGTGTCAGAGGCAGCCTTGAGTGTCCTTTGTGGTCTCAGAGAGCGGGTTTTTCCGCTGGTGACAGCAGCAACCCCGGGCAGGCTACGGCTCAAGCTGATGGGGTTGATTCCTTTGCTCTCTGCAGTCCCACGGGGACCGTGGGCAGCTGGGCCGTGTCAGAGCAGCCCTAGGCTGGGGAGCACTGAGCGGCTGTGACGGGCCGTATGCATCTTCCGAGTCAAAACTTCATGTGGCACAACCTGCTCTGAGGATTTTGGGATCTATTGTGTCCAAATGTCAGGCATCTCTGGCACTGCAAATACACTTTTGAAGCTAGCAATGCGCTTGCACACCAAAACACTGTTGGGTTGTCCAATAGTTTTCATTTTATTTAAATAAAATTTAAGACAATTTAAAGTTTGTTCATTTTCAGAGGAAAAAAAGAGAAGATGGGTTCTGCTTGTGCCCACTGGATGTGACACTTAATAAATCTGGGGTGAACACGTGGGCTCATAGAGCTAGCTGTAGAGGTGAGAAAGTTTTATATTCTCAAGTTTTCCCCAAAATGTGCATTGCATCCTGTATCGCAGCAGGAGCTGACAACTGCTCAAGGGTTTGTTGCTTGTCTGTCGTCTTCCTGACTTCACCAGAGTCTGCCTCTCCTCCCTCCCCATCCCTGCTGTCAGCAAAGCTGCTGCTGTCCCTGCTGGTCCCAGGGCAGGGGTGGGCAGGGGAAGGTGGCAGAGACATTCTCTGGGTATACACGCACCGATGCTTCATGTTGGTGTGTTAAAGCAGCCACACATGGGGAAAAATGAACCTGGGGAATCTGTCCTCCTTTGACCGGTGTATTTGTTTGCTCCCGTTTTCTCTACCTGTTGCAGGGAGTGGGGAGAGTGCTCAGGTGAGAACTTCCCATTTTAGGAGCAGCAGTCGGAAAAGGTAAACTGCAAAATATAAAATCTATGGTGAACTTGGCTCTGTTCTTTCTGAACCAGCCAGGCAATAGCATAGTGTTCTCCAGACTTAATTGTTTAACCCCTCTCCTCTCCTCGAGCTCGCCAAGGCAGGGTCTGTCCACTTAATACTGTGCTTACTGCAGCGGGGTCCACGCAGATTGAGATTTCAGCGTACCCATGCAACACAAACTGTTAGCATCTCTCCCCTTGGCTTCTGTTGAGTTGGTTTTGGGAGGTGGTTTTGGTTGGTTTTTTATTTGGTTGGTTTTAATGAAGGTGCATCCTTAAAAGCCCTCCCTCCCTGCCTGCTGATTTATCCACCCCAGATATTATAAGGTAAAATTTGTGCTATGATTTGTTAGTGTAATAAATAGCTCCAAAAGAGTGAATTTGGAATGAGCTCAGCATCTCAGTGGCTCTAGCAGGAATGCTCAGCTTAAAGAAACATCAGGGATTGTTTGCATGCAGTAGTAGAGGTCCAGGGAAAGAAAAGATAATGACAACAAGCAGAAATAATTTGCTGTTATGGTTCAGTAACATGTGCTTGGCTTGGCAGATGGCTTTTTTTTAGTAATGGAGATGTCAGCTAATCATGTCTGGTGTTTGAATACATAAACAGTAATTTTGGGTTAACCTGAGTTGCCTCAAATTCCCTGAGTAAATCTTTGCTCTTGTCCTCTATGGATTGGCACAGTTTTAGTGGTCTTTATTATTCTTAGTCCGTGCTTTTCTGAAAGATTATCTTTTTATTTGAGCAGGGCTTTTAGGCAGATGGGATCCACCAAAGGCTTTTCAAGGGAGGGAGGACCCGTGTTTTCTGTGATTGCTCAGTGGATGGAGCACACGGTTGCAGGGATCCCTTCCAGGTCTGTAGGACGGACACCTGGCTGCTCTGCCTTCTGGCCGTTTCCTGCTAGTGGTTTTCTTTAACTTCATTAAAGTCCATTATAGCTTGAAGACATTTTTGCTTTTCAATGGCTTTGTTCTGAGACCCTTTCTGACTCTGTAGCAGTTGTGAAAAGTGACTTTTAGCTTTCCATTAGAAGCTTTCCATTAGAAGAATTAGATAATATTTGCCTTTGGCACTTTCTAACTTGGACTTTTTCCCAGAGATGCAAAAATTGCATTAAAGAGATGAAAAACCCACCCTAATATTGTAGAACTCATCTCTTGAAGTCTGGCAAATGAATGTGGAACAATTAACCTTTGCTTTAGTAAGAATGGAGCTTCCCAAAGTATGATAGTCGCTGGAGCGCTGCTGTTAATGTGAGGCTGGCTTGTTGCCTTTCTCCAGGGAAAGAATGGATGGAAATAGAGCAATGGAGCAATTGAGCACTTTCTGCTTGGGAGGAATCTCTCTTGTGTTTTTTTTGCCTAAGAAAATGTATTTTACATGCTTTGGGGGGGAGGCTTTCTCAGCAGCTGAGCTCATTCCACCCTAGATGTGGTTGCTTTCTTAAGAATCATAGAATAGTTTGGTTTGAAAGAGACCTTTAAAGGTCATCTAGTCCAACCTCCCCTGCAATGAGCAGGGACGTCTTCAACTAGATCAGGTTGCTCTGGAAGAAGGGTAGGAAGATGGTGGCTGTTCTCTATGCGTCAGTCTAAATGAAAAATAATTAAAAAAAAAATAAAAATTCCTCTTAATAGAGGTATTCTGCCCTTCAGCCATCCTTCTGTCTCCTGACTGGGACTGCACTCTTCAGCACTGAAATGTAGTAATGACAAGAGTATTTAAGGGCCAGGTTATATCCCAGGGGCTGATTGACTCTATTGCTATGGGGTGTTGCCCCAGATACCCTTCGGATGGATTCTGGGTTTGTGGTTTTTTTTGCTAGAACTTGCAGGTGGCCAAGACCCGACTAGATGCTGGAACAGCAGAAGCAGCGCTAGCAGGGAGATGCCGATGGAGCGGCGCCTGGGCTGACGGACGGGCAGGACCGCCGCGGCGGGCTGGCTAGGCTGGTGGAATAGACTCTGGGCTCCCCCCTGCCCCGAGCGTGTGATTTTAATCATTTTCTCCTTCGTACGCTGCGAAGTGTTTTTTGCTTGCGGTGCGTTGCAACCTCTGGCTCCTGGCAAATCACAGAAAATTCTCACGAATAAACTAATCATGTCCTTTTCTTTGGCATCCCCCCCCTGCACGCCCCCACCCCAACCCTGCCCTGCCAGCCTGGAGCTGCAGAAAGCCTTTAACCACCTGAGTGGAAAATCACTTCCATTAGAAGCTCCCCGGCGAGGAGAATTGCAGCCTAAGCCCTTCTCTTGGGCAGAGACGACCGCTTGCTCTGCTGCTGCCGGCTCGCTTTGAGCTATTTCGGTGCCTGAGACGGAAGCCTCGCTGCTGCGAAGGCACGTGAGGTGTCACGAAGGAAGGGTTCCTGCTCTTTCTTTTCCTGGTTAAGTGTCAGAGCTCTCCCGGCTCGCCGGGGTCTCGGAGGAGCAGCAATGCTTCTGTACGGGCTTTACAGACAAACAATCACGACACCTATTTCCTTATTGCAAACAGGCAGTAAAGAAGGAAGGATCCTGTTCTGTAGTTCTACCAAGGCAGTATTTTCAAGGGAAGTATTTTTAGTATTTCATTGCCTGCTGAAAGCCTGCAATGGTCGATACGGAGACCAGCACTTGCTGTTTCTCTGCTGGAGAACGTAGCAGTACAGCAGAGCCCAAGACCTTGCCCGGGAGCATAGGAAGGATGGACCTCCATCCCTATGGAGGTTTGTGACAGGCAGTGGGAAGTGCAGTCCTCCAGTTTTTTGCTGGATTTAAGAGACGGGAAAACATCTAGGTCTCCTAGCCCAGGCTCTTTCCTCGCCATAGAAGATTGTTGCCCTTGTGTGGTGTGAAATGCAGCGTGACTGCTGTTCTCACAGGAGCAAGCATTCCCTGTCACTGCGGTGAAACTAAGGAAATAAATAGCCCAAAGCAACTGCCCCGCTGTCACATTAACCCTTTGGGGCTTTTTGTGCACGCACACACCCTCCTAACTGTTCATCTGGGTTGATGCATTGGGCAGCCCTTGTCTTCTGTGTGCTAAATCTGTCATTAAACAGGAGTTGTAAGTGGCTTGTGGTGGAGCAAAATGTATTATTAACGTGGGCGGACTTTGTATCAGAGACAGCCTCAGGAGGGGATGCTGTAATTCCAGGCTTTCCTCTTACACCACGTCCCGAGGATGTTATTCTCTTACTGGTGCCTGAAAGATAAATGCGCACAAATGTCTTGCGTCAGCAGTGCTGCCAGACTCATCCCTGTGCAACGCTGAGTTGTGCGGTGGGGGTGGGAAGGCACAAAGATAAATGGTTGAATTAAAAGAAACTATAAAAATTCCTGTCACTTCACGTAGGGAGGACTGTCCTGCAATTCCTGGCTGTCCCTTTCTCCCCTCGCCCTCAAAGCCAGTTCTGGCGTTCACAGATGGTATAGTGAGTACCTGGTCGGATGAAACTGCTGATGGTCGAATGCCACCTGAAGTAAGTTGTATTTACAGACAAACCTGACCACAAGCTGGATCTCCACCTCACCACCAGCTTGCTGAACGCTGTGCCCGGCTGTCAGTGGGGCCGCAGCCCCAGTAAGCCGTGGCATGCGTTTCCCATAGGTGTGTGCATTTACCCCCTTGTACTTACGGGTCATTATTTCGTGTGATCTGTTACGGCTACACCCAAACATCCATGCTGCTGCAAAAAGCACCCTCTGTAAATCAAGTCTTGTATGATAATCTGCTGCTGTCAATGCTTGGAAGAGCTAAATCATGTCGATGCTTGGAAGAGCACATGAGCTAAATCACGTGTGGTGGGGAAAACAGCTTCTACAGCTCAGGCAGAAATACGCTGCTTGTTTGGGTGGGTGAGTGTGAGGGGGAGGAAAAAAAAACCCCTTTTTTTCCCCCCAAAAGGAAAGGATACCTGCTTCAGTTTACATGCTGGCTACAGCCTGCAGCTCAAACTGGAGCAAGCAGCACTTGCCCAATAAAGGTAAGCTCCTATTTCTTGTTAGTATCATACAATAACAGTGCAGGGCAAGCTTAGGTGCTGCACATTAGAAGTAGTTGAAAGTCCTCAGAGTAAATAAAGTGTCCGTTTCTGCCCTTTCCCCACCGTCCCCTTCCTTCCTCTTCCCCAGGTGAGCAGTAGGAGAGTTCCACGGCTCCGCCGGGACCCAGCACGAGACGGGGACCCTGCGGAGGAGGAGGAGGCATGGCAGTGTGCTGCACCCGGGCAGTTACTGTTCCCGCCTCCACCCTCTGGTCAGCAGCACTGTCTTGTGGAAATGCGTCGGAAAGCAGCTGAGAAAATAAATTCAGATGGGTAAATTAGAACGTTAAGCAGACAGCACAGCAACCAGTGCTGGCCCCTGAGCCGCGCATGACATAGTGGGGAACAGTCCCCGTGGGCCTGAATGACACTTAGAATTTCATTTTTCTTTTCTCCCTGAGCAGTATCGGAGTGCGTTGTAAGCAGTGCGTTGCCCACACACCCTGGGCTGAGGACAGCTGGTAGGAGGTTCTTGCCGAGAGCGAGAAACTGCTGTGGGGTGAGCAGGGAGGACATAAGGGGAAAAGAGCAGACGCGGGCTGGAGGGAGTCTGACTTGCGGCAGCCGGATTGAGATACGGCCTGGTGCTAGTTTGGTAAATTGTTTAAATGGCCTGTTAGCAGCTCTGATGAAGACAGTGTCTGGAAGGATTAGCATCATTGTCTTTTCAGCCCTGGGATACTGGTCTGAATCCAATTTTGTCATTTTGATGAGAAAACCGTAGTAAAACACGATGTCAGTGCTACTAGAGTTAGCAGGGAAGGCGTGTGGATGTCCTACGAGCGCACGTTGTCTTCTCTGACTCACAAGCTAGGACACGCCTGTGAAATATTCCTGGCTTCGTTTTGTTGTGAAAGTCAAGCCTAAGGCTGTCTCTTGAGACTATTGGAGATCTTTCGTTGAGGAAAGGCCAGGTGAGGAAGATGGTCTTTAGTCAAAGGCACGAAAAGGACATCGGAGCCGAGGCAGAGAACTTCAGTCTGGAGCTGAACTTTCCAAGAGAGCAGAGGCGTGTGGCTCTGAGCCTGCTTGAATCCAGCTGGAGAGGGTGAACCACCATGAGTTTGGTTAAAGTTAATCATAAGTGTTTTTACCTGAAGCAGAGAAACTTTTGGAACATTGATGCTGCTCAAAATACCATCCAAAACAAAAGATCCTATGTCACTGTGTCAGTATTTTTTTGAGCTTCAAGAAAGAGCTGTTTTTAGGTGCTTTTTGATTTTTTTCAGAAACGACTGTAACTAAAAATGATAACACTTTACTTTTGTTAAAATCCCCTTCTCTTCGATATGAATAATCTCAGTAATAGTTTTGGTAAAGTAACTATTACAGGCTTCTCAGAAAAGCTTTGGGAGTTTTGTTCCTTTCTGAAGGAAACTTGTCAACCCCAAAAGCCGTGGCGTGCCTGAACTGCTGGGGTGTAGCTGAGCTCGCCGGCAGCCTTGTTAGCTCTGTGCTGCCTCGTGCTTTAGCAAAGGGATGAGTTCCCTCTCCAGTCTGTCTCTGCTTCACTCCGGACACTCGGCAAGCGAAAGGTGTGATTGTGGCTCTGGTTACTGATGCAGATGAGTTTTCCATCGAGAAACTCGTGGCTCGGGGTGGCACTGATGCTAATGGCAGGCTGAGATGTTTACGGGGTGGAAGTCCTCTGGCGTGATGATGGCAGTTGTGTTAGTGCAGTAGGAGCCATCCCTGCCCGGCTGTCCTTCGTGCCTGGATTGTGGAGCATGGTATCAAAGCTGGGCATGGGCAGGAGGGGCGGCTGTGAGCTGCCGTGAGTTTTACTGTGTGTTTGCTACCCTCCCTGCCTCTCACAGCTGCCTTTTGTCCTCCTCCCAAGGTGATACCTCTGATTTATTGAAGGGTCTGATAGAAACAAACGCTTCTGTTTTGATGAGGCTGTTTCATGCACAGATAAGACCTGCCAGCTGGCTTTTTCCAAAACACGTTATTTATTTTAGCAGCATTAGAAGATTATCAGGGCTGAATAAATCTGCATGTCTGAGTCGGATGAACTTGCTAGGTTCTACATCTGTAAGAGTTTCTGCGTGCCTGCCAAAAGATGGGAAGCTCAACAAGAGGGTCGAGCGCTGGCATGTGAGTGTGACAGCCCGATACTGGCTTCTGACTGTACTGCCCGCCCTGTCGGGATGCGGGGAGCCCAGGCTGTCGGGGAGCAGATGTGTCCGTTCTGCCCTGGGGGAGACGAGAATGCTGTATGGCAAGGGTTTATTTCATAGACAAGACAGCAGAATAATTAATGCTTGAAAAGAGAAAAGAAAATACGTTGCTTTGGAAGCAGAGAATTACATTGCCTTTTGAGGGAGTGTTAGACCCGATCTGCATTGAGCATCTTCACTGATGTATGGCTTTCGGGTAGGAGCGTGACCTGCTCTCTTGCTGAGCAGTACAGGTGTTGGTGCCGTTAGATATGTGTATCGATACGGCTAGATGTTTTCTCTCCTGTTTGGAAACAGCTTTCTCAAAATAAGTAATATCTGTGGGGATGCAACTGAGCAGTGTTTGTGTGGGCAGAGGAGTGCGACCCTCGAGCAGAGGCCCCGGAATAGCTTGGTAAGAGTCACGCTGATGGAGGGAGCTCGTCAGGTTTTTAAGGTGTTTACATGAGGCTCTGTGGGGTCAGAGAATCAGGTGGCTTGCTAAAGGAAATGTGGCTCAATGTCTGTAATTAAAATTCAATAAAAATAAAATAAATTGAGGGAGCTTACCAGCAATGATAAGGTCCTATAAATGATGTTAAGATGAATTACACCTATATTGAGTTCAGCTTGCAACTAAAGAAATGTATTAGAGTGGCATTAAATCACTGCATTAATATTAAGAGACTAAATCTGTACAAACTCAAATAAATCAAAAGAGGGACTGCCATTTGACTGTGAATGATAGGTAAAAAATTCTACTGTAACTGTTCAAATCTGTAACATGCCAACTACCTAATAATGAAATCGAATCGTCTTTGTACTCCTGGGTGCAGCGTAGGACCAGAAAGCTTTCTTGTGATACTTTTTCCTGCTGGCAACAGAACAACATCAACAAAGGTTTTTCCATAAGCAGCACTCTGAATCCCTAAGTGAGAGAAATTACAGCAGACTAACTCGAGCTGCGTGCTGCCGCGCAGCCTCCCAGGACTCGAGGTAGGACCCAGGCTTCAGAGCTGTGTTCTCTAGTCCATTCAGGTGCAGTTACTTTTAGGCTGGGAAAACTTTCTCCTGTGCATAACCAATTTTCAGAATTTTTAGGGACTCAGAATTGGTAAATCTGTAACATCCCTACCCTAGAGTACATAAAACTGGAGACTTCTGTGTTCAGTTATCGCTGTTTTCTGCGGAAGAATATTACTCTGTTGATACCCGTTTATGTAAAATCTAACATTAAGAAAATTAGTAACCGCCAGTCATTCAAGATAAAGCCGCAAATTTAATTTAGACTTAACTTTTAAGCTTTCTTCCTTGAACCTAGGCTTTAGCAGAGATAGGCTGGAAGGGGTTTAAATCATATGCTGATTTACTTGAAGTATGAACCTTTAAAACCCCCCTCCTACTTTTCCATCTTTCTTTTCTCAGCACAAGTATCTAAGCAGGAGCTCCCAGTGCAGAGGCAGCTGCTGCTTGGTGAAATGTGCTCTCATAGCAGTGATCAAAACACAGCTTCAGACATTTCTGACTTATGCTCTCCTAGAGTCCATTCAGCACGCTGAGAGCTTTAAGTGTACATACAGAGCAAAAGGTGTGATTTATTCTTATTTCTCCATGGAGGGGAAAAAAATCTGTGCTAGTGGCAGCCTAGCAGTGAGACCAAACCCTCTCCCGTGCAGCACGCTACCGCTGCGAATTGATGTAGGATGTATAGGTAAAAGCAGAGGGTATTTTTCTGTACAAAACGCCTCTACTGTGAGAGGTCTGCTTGGAGGGCTATGCGCTCCATCCTAGCAAACCCTGCGTGGGGACAAGCTGAGTGATGAGTGCCTTCCTGGCTCAGCTTGTCCCGTTGGTGGCCTGTCCCAGTATTGCTCAGAACTGCCGGCTGAAAGAGCACGGGGCAGAAACCCCCTTCGTGCAGATCTTGGTTCTTTACAGAAAGCAGGTATAAGTTGCGCTTGGGGGGCTTAAACTCCTTCATTGCTTCACAAGTAGCTTTGTGCAATTAGTTGACACCTTGAAATATGTTTTCATATATATCCTGGGCTGCATCAGAAGTGTGGCCAGCAGGGCGAGGGAGGGAATTCTGCCCCTCTGCTCTGGTGAGACCCCACCTGGAGTACTGCATCCACCTCTGGAGCCCCCAACATAGGAAAGACATGGACCTGTTGGAGCAGGGCCAGAGGAGGGCTACAAAGATGCTGCGAGGGCTGGAGCCCCTCTGCTGTGAGCACAGGCTGTGAGAGAGTTGGGGGTGTTCAGCCTGGAGAAGAGAAGGCTCCGGGGAGACCTTATTGCGGCCTTCCAGTCCCTAAAGGGGCTACAGGAGAGCTGGGGAGGGACTTTTTACAAGGGCGTGTAGTCACAGGACAAGGGGGAATGGCTTCAAACTGGAAGATGGTAGATTTAGATTAGGTATCAGGAAGAAATTATTTACTCTGAGGGTGGTGAGCCCCTGGCGCAGGTTGCCCTGAGAAGCTGTGGCTGCCCCATCCCTGGAGGTGTTCAAGGCCAGGTTGGACGGGGCTTGGAGCACCCTGGGCTGGTGGGAGGTGTCCCTGCCCATGGCAGGTGGGTTGGAACTGAATGGTCTTCAATGTCCCTTCCAACCTAAACTGTTCTATGATATTTATTCTGACATCTTCCAGGCAGGCAGGCCCAAAAATGGCAGTTCGTCAACTTGCTTGTAGTTATTGGAGAGACAGCTTTAGTGCTAGGAGAACTTGATATGAGAACTATCTGTTCTGGTTTCATTAGATCTGAAACAGAAAATGCTGATGTCCTTTCCCCCCGCTCTCCATAGCCGTCCCAGCTTCAGTCCCTTTGTGGCAGGGCCACTGCTGCTGTCTCTAACCCTTGGCATCTTATCTCCAACAGGTTGGTGGGACAAAGACAGGAGTTGTGCGCTACGTGGGAGAGACGGATTTTGCCAAAGGAGAGTGGTGTGGTGTGGAGCTGGATGAACCCCTGGGGAAGAACGATGGGGCGGTTGCTGGAACAAGGTACCGTGCGCTCTCAAACCCAGCCTGGGGCGTGTAGGGTCCTGCACACCTCCTAGGGTGGCCAGGGGCCAAAGGGGCCTGGGAGGAGGACTCAGGGCTGTGTGCAGCTGTGTTTGGTTGGGCATTGTGGTTTGGGAGGAAGAGTCCAGTTCTGAGTTGTTTAAGCTTTGGGCTGTCGTTGCAGGAAGATCAATAGAAACCTCATCACTGGAGCATTTTAAAGCAGGATCAGATAAGGTCTGTCAAGAAGTAACCTGAGTGGCTTCAGGAAACAGGAGAGAGTAGGGAGAGAAGGTACCTTATAGTGGGATTTAGTTTTTGCTAGAAATTGATTCTGTGATTGTATTAGTTCAGCTTTCTACCACACATTCCCTTCATTGACTTGCTTTTTGCGCTATAATTCACCCTGTCAGAATTATAGAAGATAAAGATTCAATTCTCTTTTTTCCTTAGCTTAATGTTGTTTTTTCTGTTCTTGCTGGGGACGGATTTCCAGAGATCTGAAAGAACAGTTGGTGGTCACTGTCTGTCCTTGTATTAATTCTGTAGTGTGACAGCTATCTGCTCGTTGATCTTACCACCTCTGACTCCATAGCCACCTCCACTCTTTTCTTTTCAAAAAAAGCTTTTCAAAAGTTAGCATTTATAAAACTAGGCAGGACAACATCTCGCAGGCTTGTTGGAAAGCTGTTTCTGTTCATGTGGAAGTTGGAGAAGGGAATGAACCCCATCCTCAGATCCTGAGCTTAGGGATATTCAAATCTGAATTATACACAGCCCTTTAACCCTGCTTCAAATACAGGTGGAACTGATTCCTTGTCCTTCACAAGTTCTTTTAGTGGGAAATCCTGTTGATTTCTTGGAGCTTCTTAAGGGAATCTCACATTAGAGGTGAGATTTAGCTTTGCAACTGAGGAGCTGAGTTCTTCCCTTGTTAGATCTCAGTTTCTGTAATAAGTTTCTTGTGTTGGATCAGCCTCGTTTTGTCCAGCAGCCACATGTTCTCATTTAAAATAAGAGAAACACTGCCTTGTTCAATGTCAGGGCAAGAAAGTAGAAGATGATTGGCAGCGGGTGGCTGAGTTCCAGCTTTTTCTCAAAAGAAAAGAACCAGGATGGTAGAGAATAAGTCATGGAGTGAATCCAAGTCCCTGCTTTCTTTTTCATACGCTACAAATTATCTCTAAGCTGAATCTTCAGGGTGCTCCAAAATGATTTATTGTCTCTGTGCATGCAGAAGGTGTGGAAGGCAGATGTGAGTGTAAGGGTGTAAACTCTGCCTCTCATCCTCACACCTCTGTTGCTGTGTTTTGAAAATCTGACTTTTGGAAGTCATCTGTCTTCTGAAACTGCTACATCTTGGCCGAGGTTGTTATGGTATGTGCCCTGTCTGCAAGCCTTCTCTTTTGTTTCACACTTTACCAAGAGCAGGATGAAATGAGGTCCACAGCGGGGATCGGGGAGCAGGAGTGAATTAAGATGTTTGGATTAAACAGCAAAGGTTGAGGGAAGTCTGTAAGACTTCCCTGCTCCTTGTATCCAGGCTGATTTTGCAAATCTTCTAGCAATAAGGGATACTAGCTGATACAGCAACGGCACACATGGACTCTCCAGCTGAAGGGCTCTCTGTCCGCCAAGGATCTGGCTGCAGGTTTGCGGCATTGTGCCTGTTTGTCCTTTGAGCCTTCATCCAACCTTCTGATTTTCTTATAGCATGTGCTGATTTCAACAGCAGGGTTTTGGAGAAGAAGCCAACATAGTAAAACTGACTCCCCGTGTGCATGCAGGCTCCCCTCAGACAGTCTTCCCCAAGTTTGCCACTGCCACATGGGGTTCCTGATACTGCCCTGAGCTTGTCTGGCCAGAATCACAGAATGGTTAGAGTTGGAAGGGACCTTAAAGATCATCTCGTTCCAACCCCCCTGCCCTGGGCAGGGACACCTCCCACCAGCCCAGGGTGCTCCAAGCCCCGTCCAACCTGGCCTTGAACATGTCCAGGGATGGGGTAGCCACAGCTTCTCTGGGCAACCTGGGCCGGGGGCTCACCACCCTCAGAGTAAAGAATTTCTTCCTGATATCTAATGTAAATCTCCCCTTTTTCAGTTTAAAACCATCCCCCTCATCCTACAGCTCCCCTCCCTGATCAAGAGTCCCTCCCCAGCTCTCCTGTAGCCCCTTTAGGTACTGAAAGGCCGCTATAAGGTCTCCCTGGAGCCTTCTGTTCTCCAGGCTGAACAACCCCAACTCTCTTAGCCTGTCTTCATAGGAGAGGTGCTCCAGCCCCCTGATCATCTTTGTGGCCTCCTTTGGACTCGCTCCAGCAGGTCCATGTCCTTCTTGTGTTGGGGACCCCAGTGCTGGACGCAGTACTCAGGTGGGGTCTCACCAGAGCAGACTAGAAGGGGCAGAAGCCCCTCCCTGTCCCTGCTGGCCACGCTGCTGGGGATGCAGCCCAGGATGCGGTTGGCTTTCTGGGCTCTGAGTGCTCACCGCCGGCTCGTGTTGAGCTTCTCATCTACCAACACCCCCAAGTCCTTCTGCTTTGGGCTGCTCTCCACCCATTCTCTGCTGCCCCGACTGGGTTTGTGTTTGAGATTGCCCCGGCCCACGTGCAGGACCTCACACTTGGCCTTGTTATCAGTCTGGGAAGAGACCTCCCAGGACTTTGGCATCTCTCTGCTTTGGTGGTGGTGGTTGCCATCTAGTGAGCATCCTTTGCCTGGCTGCCTGAGACCAGCGCTTGCTGCCGCAGCAGCTGTCTGCTACAGCAGGAGAGTCAGGTCCAAAGAAGCAACTGGAGACAGCGGAGACTGGTGGAAGTAGGGGAGCAAACGTGGGCAAATGAGTGAGCAAAGGACTCTGTCACCATCTTTGCTGCTGTGGGTTTTCCAGTTGAGTCGATGGTGAATCACCTGAAATTTGAGGAGGGTCACTGATTTTCCTGCAGGTTCAGGAGGGGCATCCAGGTCTTCACGTGCATCAAGGGAAGGATGAAGGGCCGGGGTTTCCTGAGCAGCTTGTGGGTCTGTGGCGGAGGCTGCCTGCAGCCTGTGGTTCAGTAGCAGTTCTCGAGAGGAGAAGGATTTCACGGTGGTGAGCCCCTCTCCATACATCAGATGGGTGCTGCTGAGACACCGTGGGGTTTGCTGCATCTGCTTTCCTGTCTGCAAAGGAGACTGGAGAGAGACGCCAGAGTGGTTTTTTGGTTTCTTATCCACAAAGCCAAGCAAGTTCCACTTACTCATCTCTGGTATATTAACCTTTACTTGCTTATTTACTTTGCTTATTCCTTCTCTGCCTCTGTTCCTATGGGAGTCTTTGCTCACGAAATTGCTCATGCCTTTGCTTTCGCATAGTCTGAAACATGTCAGCTACAGGCCTTGGACACTGAAGATTTTTTTTTAAAATCTATTTCAAAATTTCCTGTGCTGTTTCCCACCTGCAGTTTTCATTGCCATCACAATGCCACTTTTCCTCCCCTGTTTCTTTTCTGTAACGTGGGTATAGAGCTCCTTAGCGCTCAGGGAGAGCAGCTCTTGGATTTCAAGCAGATTTTTTTTTTTTTCTTTGCTGCCAAGTGTTCTGGACCCAATTTCTGCTTCTGAACTATAAAAGTTAATTGCAACCACTTCCAGTCTGGAATGAAAGAAAATGAGCAGATATAGCGTGATGCAGGTCTGGACTTGCTAAGAGCTGTCAGGGGGCTTTTGAGGGACTTTGGCATTGTTGTACCACAAGTACCAGTCTGTGCTTAGACCTGTGGAAGGGGCTTTGCCTACTTCAGTTGGAGAATGTGATGCTGGGCAGGGTTTTGGCTGGTTTGCGAGCAGTCAGACTGATTTTCTTCCTTGGGTCTCTGCTCCGTAGCAAGGTCAGCCTGCGGTATGGCTGGTTTTCCGAACACAAGAGCCTGTGGGAATGGCAAGCAGAGGGGGCTAAGTGATTTTTGGATGGTAGAGGGTTTTGCGTTGTTGTTTTAAAGATTGTTATAGAAAAAATTAGGCTTGAGCAGATGTTCGAAAACAAATCACTTTCTCCTCTGGCTGGAGATCAGGTTGTTCTCTGGCCTCCCAAGCACACAGAGATGTGCCTGTGACACAGCCGTGTGGCTGCCAGCACTTAAAAATAAAAGGGAATTGGGGAAGCAGCTGCTCACATCTGGAGGGAGAGGACTTGTGCTAGCAAAGCTGGATTTGTGTAATTTATTCATTAGGACTTGTTTTTTATGTTAACATAAGACAGACTACTACAGGGCCCAGTATTTAGTCCTCGTTTAAAGCCTATGAAGCCTGTGAGAAAGAACTAATGGAGACAGTGTTCTATATTGACTACTCCCTTGAAACAAGGCGGTGCGACGCCTGGAGATGATCTGGTTTTACTTGCTGCAGTGCATCTGGCCAGCAACAGATAAACCCTGGCTTGAGCCAGTCAGCCCGAGCTCTGAAGGGGTTTCCAAGGTTTGACTCTGTGGGTTTTGGCTCATTTGTATTCTGAAAGAGGGCTCCAGAGAGACATAATCATCAAACTGACTGCAACTGCGGAAAGAGCTTGCACCGTAATTATCTGATCCTCCCTTTTTTATGCTTGCTTCTTCCTAAGTTTGTTTGCATGGGAACCAGTTTCTCTTTCTCTGCCACCCAGAGGAGATGGCACACGCTGGCGTTTGCTGTAATGGTATTTTTAGCTTCAAAATTAGGAGCTGCCATTTTCCCCTTCTGTTTTGGGAGGAACGTTTACACAGAGCTGTGTGATTCACATCTTTTTACTCAACACACTTTGCTTTGTGACTTTCGTGCAAAGCAGGGTAGAGAGCACACGCAGGTTTGGGGAAGGTGGGTTTGTTGTGGTAAGGAAGGAGTGCGTGTGCTCTCCCCCTGTTTATGTACGGGGATCTTTGTGCTATCCGCGCTACCAGATGGGTCTTTCCTGGCACCTCATCAAAGCGTGCAGCAACTAGTGCGTGGCAATTATCTTGGGTTTCCCTGCTTAAGTACCACAAATGAAAACATGGAGATGTTTTTTAAGTGGCGGGAGAGGAGAGTAATCCAACCGCTCGCACGCAGGAAACAATGTCGCAGCAAAGCGCCAAGAGATGAGCTGAGGGCTGGGGTTGCATAGTGCTTAGCAAAGCCATTCTGCGAGGCTTGGGTGCGATGGATGCTCTACCGCTTCTGACTTTGTGCATCTCCTGTATTACAGGTATTTTCAGTGCCCTCCCAAGTTTGGCCTCTTTGCTCCTATCCACAAGGTGATCCGGATCGGGTTCCCATCAACCAGCCCTGCCAAGGCAAAGAAGAGCAAACGAATGGCCATGGGAGTGTCTGCCTTAACCCACAGCCCCAGCAGCTCCTCCATCAGCTCCGTCAGCTCGGTGGCATCGTCTGTTGGGGGCAGGCCCAGCCGCAGCGGGCTGGTAAGTGGCTTTTCCTAACAGACTGTGCAGCCGTGGTCCGCTTCTGCCGTAACCCGGCTCTACTAAGTGGGAGGGTTGGGGTTTTGTTTCAGCAGCTGCACTGGGGCAGCTGCTCCTTCACCATCAATGAGATGAGGGCAGTGGAGTGTGGAATACTGTTACCCACCTTACAAACAGGACTCCCTCCGTGGACACAGAAGTCGTAACAAACACTGAGCGATTGTGACCATTAAAGAGCCTGAACTGTATTTGCACTGGGACAAATCTCAGCTCCAATGTCAAGAGCAGGTTTTATACAGGATCCCTGCAGAAAATGCCATTGTTTCTTGTCCCGCGAGGTTGTGTAGCAGTGTGCTGCTCTGTGGAACAGCTATGCGAAAGCTGCTGCAATGACTGCGTCTTACTGTGGAGGGGTGACACTGTCCTGGATCACATGCCACGTGCTTTGGAAGGTATTCAAGCAGGCGGACACCCGAGCAGGCAGCGATAGTATTCAAAGCTCTGACTCTGCTGTAGTGTGTGCTGCATAACACCTGCAGTCATCTTGGCTGGGGACGGGAGTGCAGTATCCATCACTGGGAGTGGATCCAACTATACCAGTGCCCAGCTGAGATCTGTCCTCCCGGCTGAGCTCACTGTTTGGGACTGCACCAGTGCAGGTCATCAATAAAATACATTTAGGAAGGCACATGATGCCATACATGATAGTCTTTCCTGACCCAATTCCCACCCCACATCCTGTCCTTTGGGAAATGGTGCTTTCCTTGCAGCGTAGCAGAGATACTGAGCTTGCAAGCAGTGTCCAGATGTTTTGCAGACTTGTTAACCCTACCTGTAGGGTCCAGAGCCAGAACTGCAGCTCTGTACAGCCTAATAAATGATGAGGGTAGATTTAGATTAGATATCAGGAAGAAATTCTTGCCTCTGAGGGTGGTGAGCCCCTGGCCCAGGTTGCCCAGAGAAGCTGTGGCTGCCCCATCCCTGGAGGTGTCCAAGGCCAGGTTGGACGGGGCTTGGAGCACCCTGGGCTGGTGGGAGGTGTCCCTGCCCAGGGCAGGGGGGTTGGAACAAGATGATCTTTAAGGTTGCTTCCAACTCAAACCATTCTATGGTTCTATGATCAGTAGGTGAGCTGTATTCTGGATTTAACAGGGGACTTCAAGCTACTCTAGGCTGGGAAGGACATAGCTTTACCCTTGTCTCTTTTTAACTATTTTTCCAGCTGACAGAGACCTCTTCTCGATATGCCCGAAAAATCTCTGGCACCACAGCTCTCCAGGAGGCACTGAAGGAGAAACAGCAGCACATCGAACAGCTACTGGCAGAGCGTGACCTGGAGCGGGCTGAGGTTGCCAAAGCCACCAGCCACATCTGTGAGGTGGAGAAAGAGATTGCCATCATGAAAGCCCAACATGAGCAGGTAGGAGGTGATGTGGCTTTATTGCTAGCACACAAATATCTGACATCCTCTGAAAGTTTCAGATCGTCATAACGTTGCCTGTGTATAACTTCCTGATGGGGTGGGTTTCTGGGCTCTGAATGTCTGTCTGTCATGTGGAGACAGCTTCCTGCATGGTGGGTTTAAGCTGGGTCTCTTTCTCCACTCGTGCCAGTGGAAAACGCACTTTCTCTACCCCAAGCCAGGAGCAGGAAAAGGGCTGTGCCAGAAAAAGGACGGTAGATAGTTTGTGTCTGGTGGATCAATACATTTGAATACTGAAATGCAAGTGGAAGGCAAACTTGTTCCCCTTAGCCACGCAATCTGGCCTTGGCTGTGACTGCATTGCAGTGGTTCTTTTTGTGCTATCGGACAATGCTGAGGACATCAGCTCTGTTCATATGTCACTGCTTTCCGGCCAGAGAGCACGTTCTTATCACATTAATAAGGTCAAGTGATCTGTAAGGAAAACAGGCTGATCGTATTAGCTTTTTTTGCACAAGTATTTGTACAAATGATGTTTTATATACTTGAATGCTTAGAGAGGAGTTGTGTTTGTGCTGTCCGTTAATATGTGGCTCTTCAATGACTGCTGTTGCCCTAAATTCCTTGCTCATGTTTATAAACACCAGTCAGCTACTAGGGAGCAGGGGTGGCACTGTATATCTGTGTGATGGGCCACACCTGCTTGTCAGAAATGCAGGAAAAATTGCCAAATCAACTGCAAGCTGACATTTTCCTTGTGAATAGTATTTTCCAGTAATTACCGGTAACAAGTGAATTAACACAAGTCTGAAATGTCTCTCGTGCTTCATGACCAGGGCTGAATCGCCCTTGGTAACCTCAGACCAGATTTTCAAAACTGTTCAGGCTTCAAGTTCTTAATCAGAGCTGGATTCTCCAAAGGGTTCAAGTCAGAGAGGCACTGAAGCATGGATCAGATTTACAGCTGCTGGAGACTGAGCATTTCTTTTTCTTTTTAATACCTACATACTGGGCTCTTTGGAAAATCTACCTTCTTACCACAGCGTTCCTCTGAAACAGATCATCAAAACCTTCTGTTCCTTTGTTCTGATTCTTTTTTAAACAACTCTGTGCTTCAAACATTGCTAGCTTGTGTGGCTTGGACTCTTTTTTTTACTGCAGTACGTCACAGAGGCAGAAGGAAACCTCCAGCGAGCACGAGCCCTGGTGGATGGGATGCAGAAGGAGAAGATTGAGCTGTTGAACCAGCTCGAAGAGGAGAAGAGGTAAAGCAGGAGTGGATGGGTGTGGGGGAGATGAGGCTCTTGCTCGAGAATGTCATTTGTTGGATCTAAGCAGAAGAAAGTGACTGGGAAGGTCATCTTTGGATGTCTTCCAGTATTTCAGATATGCTGTGTTTCTCTCTCCTGGCCACTGTGGACTGCCTGCACGTAGGGAAGGGGTGTGCTGCTTCAGGTAACGGGAAGTTTAGAACAATTTTGCTGCAGTTGCGTGTCGTATGTGACTCTTGTCTAGGGTTGGGCATCCAGTACTGTGACTGCCCCCATTTACTGACAAACTGCTGCTAATCACAACGGAGCAGTGAAGTATTTCCAGTTAGTCTTGTACGTTCCTATGTCTTATGGCTCTTAGAGGAGACTTGAGGCTATAGCATTCGGTGGGGTTGCAGTGAGCTAATTTTTGTGACTGAGCAGTCTCGGGGTGTTTTGAATATGCTCAGCTGAACCTGCCCCACTGTTGCAATGCAATTGGGAGGCAGAAGACAAAACATCCAGCTGGGGCAGCTCACGCTTGGGATAGGGGCTTTCATGATTTGACACGCTTTCCTGCCAAATACGTGTAGCATTTTTGAAGAAAATAAAACCCCAAAAAAAAACCCAAACCCAAACCACCATCAGCTTCTGTTGGTGGTTAGGACTCTGAGTGCTGGCACTTCTGTGATGACCCTGATAAATATTTGACAGGCTGCTTGCCTGTCCAAGAGCATTTGCGCATGGGAAACGTTGCACTGGCAGTACGATGGTGGCCAGCAGTTGATCTGCCACTGCCAGTCGGTGGCCAAATAGTCTTGGTCTCCTGCTGGGCAGTGAAGTTATTGAGGGTTTTCAGCCATCTCCCCTGTTTGGTTCCCGACACAAAGCAAGGAGAAGCAGCATTATTTGCCTGAAGGAAGAAAGGGCTCTGGTCATATCGGTTACTCTGAGATTTTATCCCCTGACGAAACTCAGCCGTGTCACTGTGTAAAAGGGAATTACTCAGTAAAGGTGGGACTAACTCATGGTAAGGGTGTGGACGGCGACAAAACCTTGCCTTCAAGTGTTCTTGGCTAAGGACACAGTGTAAAATAACAGTACTGGGTAACAAACAGAACTGTGCAGGTTGGGCCATCCCAGAGCCCTAACCTTTCTGTGCAGCCTGGCTTTGCTAAAGACCCCTTCTTTCCCTCTGCTTGTGATGTGCTGGTCTTAAGGACCTTCTGAGGAAGGGAAATCAGACTGGCGTACAGCCTTACTGCAGTGTGATTCATCGTCTCCCCCCATCCCAGAGGCCCCATCGGTGTATATATGAAGATGCATACGTTTCCTCTCTGGATAAGAGCGAAGCTCTGCTTGTCATTCTTGCAGTCCAACTGCTCCATATATATAATTAAACTCTTCAGTGGGAATAGAAAGACATTTCTGTGTATTAAGTAACTGAAAACAGTGTTGATTTCAATTGAGTGATGCCCCTCCTGAGGACGAATTGTTCTTTCGTGCACAAGTCTCCCCGTTCCCCTGGTAGGCAGCTCACTTTCCCAGCTCCAGGAGGCCCTTTAACCCAAGGCAGCTGAGTTCTTTCCTAAATATCAACAGATGCCTCCTCTAATTAGAGGAGGTTTAGACAAGGAAGCTTGTTTATGAAGTTTGATATGTACACTCACAGCTATTTTTATCTGTAACAGAATTGGAGTCCTTACATCTGGCTACCAGCTCGACATCCTCATTATTGCCCTTTTTTAAAATCAATAAAGGGAACAAAAAGGACTGAGTTTAGCAGAAGATTGAATTATTATTTTTTTTTTATCGTTCCTGGAGTTTTCTGTTCAGACTTTGCAAAAGAGTCTTAGGCATGTCTGCGTTTGTGCCTGTGGTTTTATGTGCATTTATGCATGACTGGCCTATACAGTCTCTGGTGAAGGCTTTTCTGCCAGGGTAGCTCTCCATTTCCAGATTGTGGAAGCATTCAGCATTGCCCACCCTTTGCCAAGAAGGCAGAGGCTCTGATTCCCATGGAATATTTTGTATGGCCCCTGTGCGTTTGGCAGAGGAATTGCCCAGTGCTCAGCTGCAGGATATCAGAGTAAGAAAACCAGTGAAACCTGGTTGTGGCTTTCATGTTTTCAGGATCCCAGTGTCTGTGAACAGCAGTTGTTCTTGCTGAGAGGTGGTGCAGCAGCAGCAGTGTGTCTGTGAGTGGGTACTTTGTGTGAAGACATCACATTTGTGATGTGGAAGGCTTGTTTATTAACTGCCTTGCTCCGTGTGGAGCCAGGCAGTTTGAGGAGGGACTCTTTGTCAGGGAGTGTAGCGATAGGATGAGGGGTAACAGTTTTAAACCGAAGGAGGGTAGATTTAGATTAGATATCAGGAAGAAATTCTTGACTGTGAGGGCGGTGAGCCCCTGGCCCAGGTTGCCCCGAGAAGCTGTGGCTGCCCCATCCCTGGAGGTGTTGAAGGCCAGGTTGGACGGGGCTTGGAGCAACCTGGTCTACAAAGGTTGTCTGTATCCATTTCTTCTCAGACTTCGGTTGTGCAGGGGAGGCCCACGGGCAATGGCTGCTTAGGAATGGGATACTCATCTGGGTGTCACTGATTGCTATTTGTGCCTTTTCCCCTCCCCAGGAAAGTGGAGGACTTGCAGTTCCGTGTGGAGGAAGAATCCATCACGAAGGGGGATCTGGAGGTAATTCCTAACAGCCTTACCAAAATGTGGGGTTAAAACCTGAAATTGCATGTGGGGCCTCACTTGAGTAATTTCCGCCACCTTTTACTCAACTGTAAACAATACTTTATCTATATCGATGGCTTTGGACCTGCTGCGAACACGGTGGTATAAACTGTGAAGATTGTTCTTTGGTATGCTGCCCAATGACTAATAATGCTAGGAGCTGCCTAGAATTAATCACACGCAGCCAGCCTGGCTTTAAATGTCACCATAAGTTGCCAAGCCGTGTTAAAATCTGACTGTATCTGAATGCATTTCAACATATGTTTTTCCACTGTAGAAATTATTTGACTGCTCAGTCGCTGTCCCCGCAGTGTCCTGTTATTCGCTGCTATTGGCACGCACAATTTCCCAGTCAGATGCTGTTCTATTCCAGCTGAAATGCCGTTTGTTGTTTGGCCTGCGGTATCCTCGTCTGGAGTCCCCCTCTCACAAGCGTGGTGACATGAGGATACCCTTCCATTTGGAAGGGCGGTTGCTCAGAGCGACGCTGTTGCAGTGAATATTGTGCAAACTGGAAGTGGTGTTGGGAGCTTGCACTTGAGTGGGAGGCTTTTCGGGGGGGGGGAAGGAAAAGAAAATATTTCTGTGAAAGCAAGGCTCTGCTCTACATGTGTACATCGAGACTTTCCCTTGCCTTTAGTTAGAGTACAAGGTTAGTAACAGCCAGAAATGTCCAGGGACCTGCTCCTGTGCTTCACTGTTGGTCATATCAATAAAAGCCCAGGAAAATGGGAAAACTAGGCGGTGGAGTATGTTGCTATGGCTTTGACCCTCTTGGCATAAACCTCTCCTCTTTATCCAGAAGCTGAAGTAGAGTAATGTGTTTGACAGGGTATAAATCAGCAACACGCTGATAGCAGACCTTTGCTAAAAGACAGCAAGTGCGGTTTCTGCCTGGTGTGTGGGTGCAAAATCAGGTTTCTGTTGATTCCTGAGCTTAGCTGATAGGTTTCCCCAGTGCTTTAGAGAAGGGTGATTGATCCATCACTCCCTTTGAGACCAGTGAAGTGTCCCTGTCTAAGCTTTAAGTGTTTAAGCCTGGCTGTGGAATAATGGCAATGGGACCAGGGTTACCTAGCAGGTATATTTAGATATATTTTTAAAAAAAAAAGAGCCATGACGTTTTAGCAGGATGGTAAGTTGCTGTGACATAAGTGCTCCTATGAAGGCAGGTCCCAAACGGAGCATAGATCCGACTTTCATTTGGACTGAGAAGAAGTTGCTTTGCAATGGGGATGTGGCCAAGCTTCTTGCAGGCTCCCAGGGTCCTGTCCCCACTTCCATGTTTGTCTGTACAGAAGAATAAATAACTTAGGAAAGAGTCATGGAGAAGCTTGGTTTCCTGCAATCCAGAGAACTGGGGTGTTGCCCTGTGTGTCCAACATCAGTGGCAGCACAGACACTGTCAGAGGGCTTTGCTGTGGTCAGTTTTTACATTCTGTCCTGTCTAATTTGGATGCTCGGACTGAATGATTGACCCGCTGGAGTTAATTCTGACCTTCCTGCTGTGTGGGGGAGACAGGTAAGATTTCCAGAAGCAAGTAATTCACTTGAAGGAAAAAAAAAACCTCTCATTGGAAATCAGGGGGATAAGTGCTCCTTCGTGTTGCAGTGTGTTTCCTGGGAAATAGTTGTCCTTGATATTCTTCATGTAAAATCACAATGAAGTCAGCCAGTGGCTGCTAGCACAGCCCTTCACATCCCCAGCTAGAGCTCAACTGAGCACCCAAATACTGAAAGCAAAACCCAGTGACAGTTGTCTTCCCTCCTCCGGTCTTGTGGTCCTCCTATGCCAATGGCCCTCTTCTGAGTGACTCGGAGGAGAATGTTTGTCTTGCACTTAACAACGACTAACAGGCACGATGGTGAGAAACCATTATCTCCTCCGTGGTCCCTGGATCTAGGGTTTCTGCTGAAGGCTAGCCTAAATCCCGTGGTATTTCTTATAATATCATGTGGTTTTTGAACAAAGCTGGGACTCTCAGGTGTTGAGCGTGGCAGGCAGCATCCCTAGGAGCTCTCTGGTCAAAAAAGTCAATGTGTTCGAAGCCTGGAGATATGGGTCCAGTTTTTGGACCTCTGATAGAAAAGGAGGAGCTGCAGATTTCGCCTTGAAATGTAGTTGTGTATTCAACCCATTTTTCATCCTGGTTGGCAATGCTGATGCTATAGTGTTTTGGAAGGTGAAAAGCAGTTGCAGGGAAACAAAACCTTTTAAGAAAGACTTTTTATGGTGGAAGACTGTTATTATAGGAAATAGTTCCTTGAAGAGGTTAATACCTCATGCTCATCTCCTGGAACCTCCCTCACAGCTTGAACATGACTGGGAACACGAGTTTCTAATTTGTGAAGAGTAATTTAAGGCTAATAGTGAGAAGTAAGTCCAAAATTCAGATCTGAACTTCCTGAAAGTGCAGGAAAACTTAGGATTTGAGGCTCTGAGTCATACCGGTTAGGCAAGCCAATTTGCGTAAAATAAGAAATAACACAGGATTTGATGCGAATCTTCAGTGAAGCTGTGTTTAAGGACTGCAAAACAGTTGATCTAACTTTCTTCCCTGATTATTTTTCTCCTCTATTTTCATGTGTTTTTCCAGACTTGGAAAATAGCAGGATTGATAGATACTGAGCAAGCTTGGCTGGGAACTTGAGTGTCAACCTCAGGAGTCTTGAGAGAGTTTCTTTGGGAGATTCAGAGATTAGTTTGGTAATAGGTCAGCATCTTCAGGTAGCCAATATCTGACATGCTGCCACCAGTTAAGGTAATTTCTAAAGTTTGTATTGCTGAAGTTTCACTTGGGGGGTTTGAGCTAGTGTAAACTGAGGAAAATTCATTAGTATTAATGGAATAATTATCTCCATAAATAAAATCAAGGCTGGAGCTCCATCTTGAGATGTGCATCCTTGAGCTTTGCAGAGAGTGGGAGAAGCCACTCAGTGCAAAATGAAATCTCTGTATTTTTCTTATTAGGATGCATTCAGCCAACTTTTGCACTTCAGTGATGTTATTTGGGGGTTTTGCTAATGTTTGGGTTTTTGAGACCACATCTTTTTTGCCTCCTTCAGGGGTCAAATATAGACCACATAAAATATGGAGTAGTCTGGATATATCTGGCAGTTGAGATCTTGACCATCTATGAATGCATACTTAATAATACCTTTCAAGCCATAAGAGAAAACATGGATTTTTAAAAACTTCAGTTTCCATTGTTTGTACGCAACTAACCAAAACTTGCTTTATTGCAGGAAAGGGCAGAAAATCCTTAAAACTGGTTCCGGTAGAAAGAGGGGGAAGTAAATAATTATATGGAAAATGAAGGGCAGAAAATGGGGGTAGAAAAAAAAGTGGTTCTGATCAGGTTTGTTTCTTGGTAGGTCCAGTTTAATTCAAAGGAAAATGTTTGTTTTGTAAGCTAAAAAAACGTGAAGGGCAGAGACTGCATGCATTTTCCCATGTCTCCTCTCCTCTTTTATTTATGGGAAATTTTACATGATATTGCAGTGGTCGTTGTAGAGTCCTGAGGTTTGCCACCCAGCGCAGCTATATAGTACTTCAGCTTTAAAAGTGAAGGGCACCAGAGCAATGCCCTGAGTTGAAGCTCCTGGATTTGGCAGGTTACATAAACTTCTTGGGTTTAGTTTACTCATCTGTTTTTTTAAAAAAAAAACAACCAGAAAGCAAAAAAAAAAGTTGTTTTGTGTACAAGGCTGTTAGAGTCTTGGTGTGCAAAAATCACTTTGAAATTCACAGCAGTCCAATTCAAACCTAAAGCACGGATTTATATAACAGTTTGGTGTCTAAATTTCTTTGATTTGCTTTCATTGCAGTGTATTTTTGGGTTTAGCAACATGCTGTGTACAGTATGACCTGCTTTTTTCCCCCCCCCCCCACCTAGAGCAGGGTTCAAGCTGTCTCCAGAGCAAAAAGAGGATGGGAACTTCCAACTCTTTTCAGTCTACCGTGTGATACTTCTTGAGGAGAGGTGCGGAGAATCACTGCAAGGTCTTTGCATTCTCTTGTGTGGTGCAAGGGTCTTGTACTGGTGGTCTGCAGCAGTGGGGGCTTTGCTTTTTAGGAAGTGTCTTCAGTATAGTCTTGATGCAGGAAAACACTGAAGCAGCTTTCTCATGCAGAGGGATGTTTTTCCATCACAGATTCCATTTTCTTGTGAATAGCCACTACGAGTACCATGTAAAATCCCGTAGGGACCATTTTCTGTTTGGTTGGATTTTTCCTGCTTGTTTGGATCTTTATTCTCCTCCTGTTGTGAACTGCCTTTCCTTGTCTTGTACACTGAAGATGATGCTGCAGCCTTCTCTTTCCCTCTCTTTCTCTCTCTCTCTCTCTCTCTCCCTTCCCCTTTTCCCATCTCCACTGTTCTTTTTTCCCTATGTGTGACCAGACTCAGACGCAGTTGGAGCATGCCCGAATACGGGAGCTCGAGCAGAGCCTGCTGTTTGAGAAGGCACAGGCTGAGAAACTCCTCAGAGAATTAGAGGACACCAGGGTAATCGACCCCCACTTGCCCTGCCTGCAGAACGGCGCGCTTGCCCCCTGCGTTGATGCTCATGATGCCTTGCTTTGGGTTTCTGTTTTTATTTGGTTTGTGGGGTTAATTGGTTTTTGGCTTGGATTTAGGCTTCCCTGTTTTTTTGTTTGGTTTTTTTTCTTTGCTTTCTCTCCTGGAAATAGTAGTATGATATAATTTTTAGCTTTGCTTCTTGTGTGGGGACTTGTTTCTCAGATTGAGTTTGCTTCTCTGCCCCATGCCACCATTTGACACGTGAACTCTTCACAATTCATCTTTCAATTAACATCCCCAAATAATATCTGCACCCTGCTGCACAATTCATTCTGCCTCGAGGTTCCCCCAGGCTGTAATAGAAAATAACATTGCAATCAGCATTCCCTTTGTCCTCCCTCCAGCTGTGGGAGCCGCCGTATGAAATGGAAGATACTGGTGAGTGCAGGTGGACCAGTTCTGATCCTTGGCCATGCCTGCAACAGGACGGGCTGCCCAGATGAACAACGCACCCAAACCTAAAAGCAGCCAGATGCGGAAAGGGCTTTTTCGTGCTGGTGTGGTGTGGGAAGCGGCGAACTTGCCCGCAGTGAGCTTGCTCCTCACCAGTGGATTTGTTAGAACTGTAGAAAACACAAACACGAGGTTCTCCAAAAGGGCTCAATGGTTTGAATGCCTCCTTGCCCATCTAAAATAAAAACACCCAGCCTCCTGGGCTGATGGTCAGTGGGGAACATGGCAATTGAAATGAAATGCGATTGATCACTTGTGTTTTGGCTTCGTTTCCTTGTTTCTTCTGCCTTTTTCTAACGTTTCATCTAGTTAGATCTCCTCTTCTCCATCCATAGCAGCAGCACCCTGAACTCCCTGTGACTAGCAGGTAGTTCAGCCCTGTTAGGTTACGTTCAGATCGTAAGACATTGATCCATAGCCCTTATGCTCTGTGTTAACCATGGCCAGATTTATTGTCTTGCATCCTCTAGCCTTCTACGTTATTTTCACTTCGCTAATAAACTCCTAACAATTACTCATGTATAAAAATCCCTTTTCCTTTTTACACCAGGGTAAACGAATTGCGATGCAGAGGAGAGGTCTGTAGGCTGAGGATTGCTGAGCAATAAAGGAAACATGATATGCTTAATGCTGGTTTCAATGCTTGTGATATTCCTGCATGTGCAGTCGCATTTCCTCTGTGCATCATCTGGCAAGATGCCTAGTCTGGAAATATAATGCCCTTTCAGGACATTATTTTTCATAAACCACTGTTGCTCTCTAGCGAATTTCAAGGGTTGTTTCAAAGATGTGTGTTTCTCTGTGGAAAAGGAGAGGTTCCTGTTAGAAAAAAAACCAAATTGCAATTGGCACAAAGACATAACTGTTAAGCGTTATTGGTGATGGTTACCCTGGTGCAAAACTGTACTCAGATCGGAGGGTGCTGGGTATTCTTTTCCTGTTTATTTGAACTTTCACTAATGTACTTTGGGTTTACTTCCACTGGAGCACACTTACTTTTGGAGCACACTTGCCTTTTAAGGCAGGATGCAGCGATGAGAGGTGGGGACTGACTTTGTCTTTTCTCTGTCGTGTTGCAGTTAACCACGGTAGCAGAGAAGTCCAGGATCCTGCAGCTGGAGGAGGAGCTGAGCCTCAGGCGCAGCGAGGTGGATGAGCTTCGGCAGTGCCTCAGGAGTTCTCACCAAGCAGAGACCCCTGAGCACAACCTTGGCTTGCAGTCAGAGGCTCTTCGTCTACGAGATCAACTACTGTCTGCCAACAAGGAGCATCAGAAGGAGAGCAGCCAGCTAAAGGAGAAGTACGAGAAGACATTAAAGAAGTACCAGCAGGAGATGGAGAAGCTGAAATCTATCAATGAGAAGTACTCGCAGGAAATCGTTGACCTAAAGCATAAAGTTCAGCAAGCCACTAATGAGAACATGGGGCTCATGGACAACTGGAAGTCCAAGTTGGACACATTAGCATCTGACCACCAGAAGTCTCTAGAGGACCTGAAAGCCACGTTGAACACAGGCCCTGACACCCAGCACAAGGAGATCGTGGAACTGAAGGCAGTGGTGGAGAGTATAAAGATGGAGCACCAGCTTGAGTTGGAGAACCTGAAAGCAAAGCATGACATTGAGACGGCTGTTCATATAAAGGAGAAAGAGAGTCTCAAACTGAAGTTGCAGGAGGCTGTGGATGAAGTGGAAAAAAGCAACAGCAACTGGAAAATGCAACTGGAAACCAAAAGCAATCAGCACCTTCTTGAGCTCCAGGATGTGAAGGACAAGTGTCGAGATGCTGAGCTGAGGGTGCATGAACTGGAGAAACTTCATGGTGAATATAAGGATCAGACACAAGCGATAGCTTTCTTGAAAGAGCAGATTTCTTTGGCTGAGAAGAAGATGTTGGACTATGAAACATTACAGAAAACAGAAGCCCAGAGCAAACAGGAGATCCACAGATTGCAGGAAAAAGTGCTTGTCTTAGAGAACAAGCTGCAGTCCATGGAGGCCCTGCATCCTTCTCAGCATGCAAATGTATGACTTCTGGGTTGTTTTGCTTGTTTATCGTCATTGTTAGTAACCTTTCCTAGGAGCCGTCCTCAGGTGCTGCCTCGTGCAGTTTTCTGAGGCTTTTATGCCTCACAGTATCTGGATGTTTTTACCTTCCATTCATAGTGCTTTTCCTGCACTGCATCTCTATGCTGAAGGTGTCTTTCCACTCTTGAAAGCCAGTACAGTGGCACCTTTAGAAGAAATAAGAGTCAAGAGAAGCACATGAGTGCTGTGGCAGCAGAATAGGGCTATTGTGGTTGGTAAGGGGTGGGCTCTCATCCTGAGCGAGCAGCATTCTTAGCTGAAAAAGCATCATTTCTGCAACACATCTGTTCTCCTGGAGCTGCAGCAACCTTAGTGTATTATTGAGCAGGGCTCTTTAGGGGTAGGTGGAGGACAGGGTGGAAGAAGAGTCATTGTCCATGCTGAGATAGAGCATGTAGCTTGCTCAGCACGTGGAGCATGGTTTGAACCCCCTCAGTTAGGGGGCTGAGCTGATGGGGCTGGGTGGGAGGTGCATGCCAGCAATGCGGCAGAGGCAGTGGGGAGGCTTCGTGACATACATGGGAGACCCAGGGAAATGTTGACTTTGAGGATTGGGAGTGGAAGAGCTGCTAGCAATGGTCAGGATGGCACCAGGCTGGGCAAATAAAATGCCTGGCTGAATGCGGGTCCTGAGCCTCCCTGGGAAGACTAGAATAAAAGCAGTAGTAATATGAGGAGGTCAATTTTCTGTGGCCTTTGTGTCTTTTTACATCATCCTCATTATTTTTAACTGTTTGCGACAGGATGCCATCCTGCCTTCATGGCGTGGCACAGGGACACACGGCTTTGCACCAGAGTGCGGGGGGAGATTGCTACTTTTGGCTCTAGGCTGGACCCCTGTTTGTGTTTTGGATTTTGCATGAGAAGTGAGCAAAAAAAACAACTTACAACTTGTCTTTGTGGGGATGCAGAAAATTAAAATAAGCCATGAGACGTGCGCGTTTTAAAAATACTCATTTGAAATCTATCGCTGGCGATGTAGTCGCTGCTCCGGACCGAGGTGCCGGTGAAGTGAATACGATGCCTATGTTTAATTTGCCAAGGTGAACGGCCCCGTTGAAATCGGTTGCACATCTAGGCAGCAAAGTCAAGCCCATGAATTACTGTTGGCCAAGTCAGAGGTTCATGCCTGCAAAAAGGCGCGCTCAACTGGACAGGAGAGGCAAAAGCCCACAAAGGAATCTATCAGAGGTTGCTCAGCATGTTTCATCTAGTAAAGACAGTCATGAACAATAAGTACAGCCAAGGCCCTGGGAAAAGTGGGTTGTTATTCCAACATGTCACATGTTATAGCCAATATTCAAACAGGAATGAATGTGAAATAAGAAGCTGGAGGGTTGTTCCAGAGCCCTTTAAATAAATTAGAGGGCTCTGGGGGACATTGATATTGGATTAGAACCAGGGAGTCTTGAAATAATTATTTTAACTATGTGTTGATTAAAATCAGGAAAACATGGGAAGAAATGCATGGGTGAAAGCCTCTGAGTGTCATAGGACAAATTCTATTTTAAAATATCTTAGCTGATTTACTGTGACTGCAGTATTAACTATTCAAATATTTTAAACAAACAGATGGCTTGTGACCACGAATGGGGCTGTCTTTCCTAGACCTTCAAGGGAGAACCACAACTGTGCTTCCAAAGAGCAGTTAAATAGTTTTTCTGTATCAAAAGTACATCAGGCAGCGTATTTCCCCTTTGGGTGTGCTCCTGCTTCTCTTAGATGTATCCTGCAGCCCACTCAGGCTCTCAGGGTCTGACCTCGGGGCTTTCAGCGGTGGTGGCCACAGCAACTGCTTGATCTGGGGCGTGTGCTGAGGTCCCACCGAAGGCTGCTGCGCATGAAGAGGCTTGAAGGGCTGAATTGTGGCTTCTGCAATGGAAAGCTTGGCCATGAGCTCTGTGGTCTCTGGCTTTGCACTTTTCGGTGCAGTAGAAGACAAAAGAGAATGGGGAAAAGGCGGAATCTTCTATATGGACGAGCTTTTTATTATTTTTTATTAATGTATTCATTCTCTATTATTTATCAAAGTTTTATTACTGTTTTTGTAACTTTGGGTGCAGTTAGATTCTTCAGAAGTTGAGGAACTTGTTGTCTGATAGGTCTCAAGTTGCATTTGCACCTGAGTGTTTGCTGTGGTGAACTGTGGGAGACTGAGCCGAAGGAGAGCAGCTCCTCCATCGCTCTGCACAAACTCTGGGTGTGCCAAAGCTGGAACCAGAGCTCACAGGGAAAGCCTGAGGTCTTTTCCCTCCCGGGTTAATCTCGCTGTAGTGCTTAGCTGCCTGTTGTGTGTTGGCACTCTCAGATGGTACCGGTTCACCTTCAGTAGTACCCACCTATAGAAATGACTCCTCAAAAGCCTGTGTTGCCCTCTCAGGAAGGATGTAAAACATTGTAATTTGGGTGCCGGATACACTTCTGCTTTGGATGGGGCTTTGGTTGTTAACGTCGCTTTGAATCTTTGGGTAAAGGGCTGTTTTACATCTCATATTTTATATTTATTTCAGATGATTGAAACTAATGATATTTCAGAAGAAAAGATAAAGATGAAGCAGAGTATGGAAGGTATGATATTTTATCACTTTGTCT
This sequence comes from Pluvialis apricaria, assembly GCA_017639485.1. Classification (NCBI taxonomy): domain Eukaryota; kingdom Metazoa; phylum Chordata; class Aves; order Charadriiformes; family Charadriidae; genus Pluvialis; species Pluvialis apricaria. The sequence goes on from CM030024.1 coordinate 9,846,572, forward strand.
TGGAACACCCTGTTCTAGTGACTGGTGTGCCTTCCTTTGACTTTCTGCTCTTGCAGGGATGGCTGTGTGGAAGGGGCTTAGGAAGCCGTTTCATCTCTCGGATTTTGCTGGATGGCATTTGTTTGTCAGGCTTTTTTTTTCCTCTAATCTAGCTGAGCAAATGCAGGGGTGGATATTTTCACTCTTATGTTACACACTCACCATGCAGATGGTGCAAGCTGGAGACACATCTGGGGAAATAGGCACGCTTCCATCCCATCCCTGGTTTTACAGCAGGTAAAACGCAGACACTAAATGTAATTCATTCCTAGGAGGGAACTGCTAATGGTAGATATTAATGTGATTGGCTTAAGATAATGGGGGTTACTTCTTATATTAAGCTTACTATAAATCAAAGCCATCCTTTTAACAAAACGCAGAATTTATGCACTCAGGAAATTTGTATAACGTAGCTTGGAAACTGAATTGCGCTCAGCCTCCCTCACAAAGAGGGTAAGCTGTAACCCCTGGTCTGAGCCACAGCAGGGCTGGCAGCACTGGAGCTGGATGGCCCAGATGGTCTCTGTTGGGAGCAGTGTCCTCCCCCATCGCTGTGCGTGGCGTGCGCTTTTGGGTGTCTGTGAAGGATCCAGGGCTGTTCCAAGACACGTAAGGTGCTTTCGGATCACGTCTTCCCTTGCCTCATACCCAGGAGACTTGTCTTTCTTCACTCTTCCTTAAGGTTATTTTTTTAATCAGAAGAGCCTTGTCAGTGTCGATCGCAAAGGTGATCTCTAAAGAGCTAACTTGTCACATTTTAAATGGCATTTGGCTTATGAGAGCATAGCTTTTTCTCACTTATTCACCTCTAAGGAGTCTGTTCTCTGCAAAGCCCTTGTTGAAGTCCTGCTGAGGGTGTAGCCATCTAAACAGAGGTTACTGGGGGCTTTTGCAGGCTTCAACTTTGCTTAATAGAACCTTAGTTTAGTTTGAATGTCCCTCCAGCTGTTTGTGGATTCAGACAGAGGTGTTTCATCCTATTTCCACCTGCCCTCAATGCTAGCTGGGCACTGTCAGTCGGCCTCATCGCTGTCTTTGCAGGTACCGGATTATACATATGCTATACCAAATCGTATGCTGATTAAAAAGCTAATTCCTGCCTTGGGAGTGCATAACATAACTAGGTCCAGCGTGTTTCAACACAGGGTAAGCCATATATAGGAGGTACTAAAAACAGCTGGTTCATACTTGAGCCACAAAAGCATCGTACTTTAAATCTACGTCTCTAAGTGTGGAAATGCATCAGTTCCAGAAAACCTGTCTCTTGAAACTCTTTCTGCCTTCCAGTGTGGGAGGCAACACAAAGAAATGTGCTGAAAGTTCCTTTCCTTGTTTTTTATTAATGTTTTGTTCCTTCCCCCCCCCCCCCCCCCCGCCCCTCCTTGTGGTTGTTTTCTTAAACCTGTCCGATATGGCTTCCCAGCTGCGCATCCTGCCTCCTGATACCTGGCTGGTGGTGAGATGCAGCGAGAAACACCCGTTTCTGTCTCCTGCTGCTTCTCTGCCAATGGAGGGTACCCCCACCGTGCCCCTGTCGCACCCCGTCCTGTGCCGTCCACTCAATACCTTCCTGATTTGCACAAAGTATTTTCCAGCCTTCTAATCTATCTTTTTCCTTTTTGTTCTCCCGCAGACCTCCAAGACAAGCTGAGTAAAAGAGACAAAGAGGTATCATCGCTGGTGTCCCAGACTGAAACTCTAAGGGCCCAAGTAAGTGGTAAGTTTCCCTAATCCAGTGCTGGTGGGAACTAGGCGTTTCGCTGCTCCTCCTCTGTACGGGGGTTAAACACGGGCCCGGGTGCTGCAAGGGGCAGGTAGAAAACATGACACTGCCTGTCTGTTAGCGGATATTGTTGGTAAAAATTTGTTCAGGAGTTGTGGGCTCTTATCAGGAGGTGAATACAAACCCTGCAGAAGATATTTGTATCCTGTGAGAAAGGGGTTTTTGGGCTCATTGAATGTCAAAAGCTGAAAGAGGCAGAAATAAATGGAGCTGGGCGTGTTGTTTCTGAGATCTCCCCTTAAATAGAGTTAGATGCAGAGCTAATCAGACCTGTGCTGTTACGAGTGGGAATTGGGAATAAGGCAAAAAGCAGGAATGTAAGTAAAGGACTAAGTGACCTTTCTTCCCCCTGTATCCGCCGCTTCTTGTAGCTTTGGAAAATAAATGCAAAACGGCGGAAAAGAAGGCAGATTCGGTGTTAAAAGAAAAGAAGAGGCTGGAAGGTGAACTGGAAGCCTTGACCAAGAAAACACACGATGCTTCAGGTCAGCTGGTCCTGATTAGCCAGGAGCTGCTCAAGAAGGAAAGGTCAGTGTGCGGGTCTGAAGGACAGAGCTGGAGACAGGGGGCCGAGTGTGTGTGTTCATTCGGGGTGCTGGAATTTACCACCAATAGAAATCTGAAGGTTGAATTGTTGAAGTCCAGCCCCCAGCTTTCCTGTTCTTTAGAGATGCTCATGGGGGGACTGGGTTAAAATTAGGGGCTGTGAATTATCAGAGGGACTGCCCTTTCGCTGCTCGCCAGGAGCTGCAGGACAGCTCGGCGCGCATGTAGATGCTGAGTGAAGTCATCTACCAAGCCAGCTAGGCTGGCTCTGAGACACAGTGCCCGGTGCAGGTCCCGGTCTCTTTGCAGCTGGTGTGGTGGAGAGGACAGGGGAGGTGAAGCCCCCCAAAGTGGTGGGAGTTGGGTCAGGATTGCTCGCTGGCCTTTCTTTGGATCTGTAACAAAGGTGTGACGGGAGCGTGGCAGGACCACAGTGGAGGGGGGGTGCTCTGGAAAGGTCTTCACTTCTCCGTGCTGCTTCTTCCAGGAGCCTGAACGAGCTGAGAGCGTTGTTACTGGAGGCGAACCGGCACTCGCCTGGGCCAGAGCGGGACCTGAGCCGGGAGGTGCACAAAGCAGAGTGGCGGCTGAAGGAACAGAAGCTCAAAGATGACATCAAGGGGCTGCGAGAGAAACTGGTCGTGCTGGTGAGGGCACCAAAACCCCTCCTGGCCCTGGCCTGGGGGCTGGAGGGCTCTGTGCTGCTCATGGGGGGGTTGTAGCCCTTCACCCTTACTCCAAGTCCTTATGCTTTCCTTTGTGCTATTGAGCATCTGATGGAAACTTCCTTGACAGCGCCTGTGAGCTGTGGACTGGCTTAGCAGCACTTCATTAAGCAGCAAAAATGTCCATCTGTCCTTTTCCAGTGTTCTCCTGTTCCCACTGGTTTTTAGATCCGTGGATAAATACGGCTAAAATCCGTAGGAGAAACTGAAGGTCAGTCAGCTACCCCACGTCTTCTTACACGTTTTCAGATCTAAGAATAAGCAATGTCCTCTAATTCCTGTGTACTTCAGTGTCCTCCAGTGGTTGAAATGTGAATAATTTATTTGAACTTGACTGGGAACAAATTGGAGCTGCTGCTGGTTGCATTTGATAGGATTGCCTTCAGAGTTGTGCTCTGACCCCATCTACTGTTGAAATCAAAACACAGTTATATCAGTTACTGTGGATTTTGACTTTGCTTAGTGTCTGTAGTTACTGGTTTTAATCTAGTGTGTTCCTATTTTCCCTTTGGTGTACAAGGACAAGGAAAAATCTGTAACAGATCAGAGGCGATACTCGTTGATCGACCCCTCGTCGGAGTCAGAAGTGATCCGGCTGCAGCACCGTCTCGTCAGCACGGAGGATGTGCTACGCAATGCGCTGGAGCAGGGCCACCAGATGGAGAAGCTCATGGAAGCGATGAGGCTCTCCTCCGAGAAAACACAGGTAGCTTAAAACTAAGAAAAGCCTTGCTAATTGGTAATTGCAGATCCTTCTGTGCTCTGCAAGACTGCTAAATGTGGTGTTTTGGGGAAGGCTGCAGCGTGAATAGCTGTTCTCTGTGTACAATGATGTGTGGCTGCATATCCTTGCGTACAGGCACTTTATAATATAAAAGTTGAGGGTTTCTGCCATCCCGATTCTTTGAGAGGTTTATTTCCTTGCAGTCAGTAAGCAGAGATTTTGGAGGTGTCTGGGAAACTTTTCCATTTCTGTAACCGGTTCCTGGAGGCACCTCTGTATCTGATCTTTCTGATGGGCTGTGAATGTTCCCATTCCAGTTGCTATCTTCTCTTCCCAACTTCCTCTGGTCCCCCCTTGTTTCTTCTGAAAAAAGCAAAACTGGTTCTGTTGTTTCAATTGCAATCTTTTTTTGTGAAATTGAAGGCTGCAAATAACTTGACTCTGCACATTTGGCTTTTTCTGTCTCGTACCTGTGGTGTCTAAGCCCTGACTGATTCCTCCTGCGAAGCGACCTGCCCCTTGTGCCAAGCTTTGTGCTTCATGTCCTTTTTTATCCTTCTAGCTGTGTTTTCTCTTGTGTCTGCAACCAGGTCATGGCTTTTGGAGCCACCAGTGCTCCTCTTGTGCTTGCTCATTTAAATTCTTAGCTGAAAAATGTCTTTCTCTTGCAGTAATGAGCTACAATTCACATTCAAGCAGATACCTTAGGGTAGTACAGAACAAGCCACTGGGCATGGAGAATGGGCAGAGAGCTTGCTTTCCCTGATGCAGGTGCAGATATGTTGTGGTAGGTAATCTGGGGGTATCAAGTCTTCTCATCCTCTTTCTTCTGCACTGTTTGCAGATACACCGAATGGCTGTTTGCATTGCAGTAGTACTCGCAGGGTGGCAGTCAGGAGGAGGGTGCACGGTAAAAATTGCAGCCCTGAAAGCTCTGCTGGCTCAGCTGAGCATCTGTGTGTTGCAGACAGTCTCTATATCCCGCAGTGCAGCAGCAGCAGCCGTCTGCCAGCACCAGACAGGACAGCTGTAGTCGTGATGACACGTTTGTGGCAGTCCAAGATGTACTATAATCCTGTCAGTACCTCCGGAGTGACTTTAGCTTCTGCCATAATTGCTGTGTGTCAAACGAGAATGCATCATGACAACCTCATCTGCTGTAAGCTACGGGAGGGGTGGGGAAAGTTATTCTCCGTTTGCTTTAATGCCAAGTCCCTTGAGAACAGGAAATCTTCCCTTTCGCATTCCTGTCTCCAGGTGGTAATTATTTCTTCCCCAACTGTACAAAATAACTAATCTTACATAAAATGAGTTGGAATGGACCTTATGAGGTCAGCTAATCTATCCCCGGTATTACTTTGATACTTTCACGCTTAAGAAATCTTAGAGATACGACAAGATAGTATTATGCCTTCAACTACAAACCGTGGCACTAAGAGACAGACGGAGGATTATTGTGGGAAGCTAGGCTTCAAACTTCTATTGATGTCAGATTTTTAACGTGCCTGGTTACAAGGAAGTCTGGATCAAAGCTCCCTAGTTTCGGTATGATATCTGTTCATCCTTCCCCTTATGACAGGGAGTTGTTAACCAGGGGCTTTCGGGCTGAGCCTGAGGATGTTGTTGGCCTAAAGAGATCCTGCTGCAATAGTTAGGGAATTGATGGTTCTTTCCTCCAAAGCCACGTTTCTGCTGTAACGCATTCTGCACTACCTTCTGACCTCCCCTCTCCTCTCTGACAGCAGCAGCTGTTGCCCAGGGATCTGCCTTGGCATCGCTCTCCCTTTGTCTGCAAAGCCTTCGCTTCGCAGCACGCTCCAGAAGGAAATCTCTAATTACCACAAGCTGCTGCTGCTGCTCTCCCTTCACAGGCTTCATCAGCCACCACGCTCTGCGGTCCGCGATGTGCGTGGCCGGCCTTGCTGCTACATGAGGAGGTGCAGGAGCTGGGGGAGCGTAATGGCACTGGGTCTTCGGCTCATTGTGGAGTAATTGCTGCCTTGCTGTCTCCATGCCTGCAGCTGCAAAGTATCTCTCCTGTAATAGAGAAGGAGGATCTTTGCCTTCTCCACATCTTGGGAGACCTTGATCTCGCAGCTTTGCAGGAAATTACAAGGATTTGGCACTCGGGCCTTTTCTTAGAGAATTTGCAGTGATTGCTCTGGGAGCTTTTTTATTTAATATCAAGTGAATTACGCCACTTTGTGTTCATTATCATGGCCATGCACCAAGACCAAATTTCAAACCTAATTCCTGGTATCCGATAGCTGCTCAGTGCACAGATCGGGTGTGCCGCAGGTAGGGTGTATTGCCTTGGGTAAGGCCTGAATCGCCTGTGGTCATGGGTGCGGACCCAAAGCCGGGTCGCTGCAGCAGCACTATTCTGGCCATCCAGCCAGGTAGGATTCACTGCTTGGCAAACAGTTTGGGCTCTCAGGCAGAGATTCAAACCGAGCTCCACTTTGTTTTTCCTGCCCAAACTAAACCTCTGTCCCATAGGGTTGATTATGCACTCTCATGGTCACAGAGAGAATGGAAGCTGGGGAGCTGGGGCTCTTCTAATGATGGGTTTTAAACCTTGCAGTCTTGTCTCCCCGTAATGTCTGCTTTTGCTGCCATCAGCAATTCACCAACAACTGCGAATCTGATTACCAAGACACAAGCAACTGACATCTGGCACGCTGTGACTTCAAGCTGCAGCTTTCTTCTCTTGTTTGTGCCGGTTGTGCTGTCATTTTGAAAGCTGAAAGGCTCCATATTATCCCTGCTAAAGAAACTTTATAAATGTTTAAAAGTTCTTGTGCTTTCTAAAGATAGAACAGCCTGTCCTGGCTGCCAGACTTGTCCCCAGAGATGGGGAATGGCAAATGTCCTTTTCACTGCTGGGACGTTCGCTGTGCCGTGTTTTGTAGCTAACGCTGCCCTTGGCTGAGGGTTTGTTTATTGGGAGTTAAGAGTCAGAAGTGAAGAGCGGGTCTGTGTCCGTAAGGAACTTAGGGGATGTTTTGTAGCTGGGAAGGATGCAATCCGGGATGCATAAGGACTGGGCCAGGGTGCAGAGGGCAGGAAGCTTCTTGCCAAAAGCGGGCTGGGATTTTTGCATTCTCCATTCCTTGTGTGGAGTGGGCTGCTAAAGAAGGAGACGGCAGCCTTGCCACATCTCGGCGCTCGTAGGCAAAACCACTACGCTGTGTCCCTCTTCAGTATTGTCCGTTCTCTGTTGCAGACTGTTGGAAATTCTGGGTCTGCTAACGGGATTCACCAGCAGGATAAATCCCACAAGGAAGAGGTAAGTTATAAGCAGAATGTTGTTTAAAACAGTGACTGCTTCATGCGGTTTCTTGCCTGCTGTGCTGGGGAGGACGGCTCTCGGACGGAGGCAGTTTGGCCAGCAAAGCTTGACTCTGTCGTTCCCACAGCAAATGCAAGGGGCTGTGCACAACTCCAGTTCCCAGCATGGGGGGAACCTCACCTCACCATTAGAACTGCTCGAAGCCGTCAGGAAGGTGCTAGCGAGATGCACACAGGGGTGCAATGGGTGCTTGCTCTGGGAGACGCAGTGGGAAGGGAGTTTGCCCTCAGTCTCCTGGGTCAGTGCCCGTATGACTCTTCTCCTGGCAGCCCTAGCTAGAACCTGCTCTGTCTCAGATCTCTGCTGACCCCTTTACATGGGTGGCATTTTTGGGACATGCTGTCCTGGTCTCCCATGGTTTTCATGATGTAGGGCAAGATCTGTAGGCTCAGACTTGACTTCCTTACAGGCAGGAGAGCCAGCCTGAGGAAGAGGCGGTGTGGATTACTGGCCAGAGCAGTGGGTCAGGACATGGCAGGCCTGGTGGCATCTCACTCTGTGCCTCAGTTTCCTCTTCTGTAAAAAGACCTCGGTGCTTGCCTTCATTTTGCCTAACAAGGTCTCTTTTCTTCCAGGAGAAGCTCTGATAGAGAAGAGGTGAAGAGGACCATTTCATGCCAGTATCAGCTCCTGTGCACAGTCAGGAAAAACGATACCCCATCTGGCTTTAGCACCTCCAGAAGACCAGACACAGTATTTTCACTTTAAAGCAGGACGATGTTTATAATATACTAACTGATGTAATCAGGACAATCCTGGCGTCCAGTTTTCCAAGGCAGCCATTGTTCCAGGAGGGAGCAGAAAGATCTCTCTGGGTTTGGTTTCTTACCTGTATTGGTTTTGACTGTGGAATTTGTATTGCGTGAGCTGCCCTTGTCCCACCAGCTGATGTGGTCTGGATGATAGCTGCCCCGAACGGTGGCTGAAGTGTCAGCGAGTCCCAGTAACCCCACAGGAGAGCTGCAAAGGGATTTCCTTGTGGTGTTCAACTCCAAAGCTCGTGCTCAGAGGCTGCGTGCTTCCCACGTGGTCTGTCCCTTCCCTTCCACCCTCCCCAGTGTCTTGAAGACCTGCACAAGCGAGTGAAACCTGCTGGGCTGACTGTTCCCGCTGGCACGCGTAGGCTGAGGAAGATGGGGTGTGGGGACGTGTTTCCCTCCTCGCCTTGTAGAAGACATCGGCCGTTCTAGAGCACGGAGGCTGCACTTAGTCCTTGTATCATAGCATGTTGTGGGAAATAATCTGATTTCAGAGGGGTATTTATTTCGTTTCTCACCCATTGCTGTTTGGAAAGGAGCTGTGGTGGCTCTGAGTTTGGGGACAGGCGCACCTTGCTCAGGTGTGGTTGGTCTTTCTTCCTGCAGAGAGATGGCCGAGCAGGCCTCGGGTGCCCTGGGCCACAGCCAGGCTGCCCTGCCTGCTTCCCCTCACTCCTGTGTGTTTTATTGGGTCTTTTTTGAGCACAGGACTCCACGGACAGCCGCATCTCAGCATCGCCGGCCTGAGGGTTCCACGCTGGCTGCAGTCAGTGTGCGACAGATGCCTTGAGGAGATGGCTCCCTCCTTGCCTGTTTAATTTAACAGCTAATTGGGGATTGCCTGGCCGCTCCCCAGAGCTGTCCTTGGCTCTTCAGTATGATGCCCATCCCCTACTACCAGGAATGGAGGAGGCCAAGGTGCTGCTGTGAGCATTCGTGCAGTGCTGGCTGCATTTGGTGGGCACAGCAGTCATCTGTGTGTGACCCAAGTACGAGTGTTTGGAGCAGAAGGAATCCAACACTGGAGCCCACACAGGTCTTGTGGCCGTACACAGCAGTGCAGGCCCAGGCAGGGGTTTCTTTCTTCTTCTGAAGGCTTTACTCTTCTCCTTCAACTTTGCACCACAGCTCCTGAGGGACGTTAGGGTGGAGGAAAGGGACAATGTGCTCTTTAAGGTGTGAGAGTGCAGTTCCGATTCACTCTTCAGTACCACAGGGAAGAGTCGCAGCAATATTTTACCAGGCTTCCCCTCGTTAGTGCCCGACTCCTCCAGTCGTGAGAAGCTCTCGTTGTTATGATGGGGCATCTGTGAAAGAGGACAAGACAGAAGAGACCACCGAGAGAGGAGATCTGAGCCAGACCACAGGCAGATGAACATCACGGCATGTTGGCTTCATTGCTTTTTGCCCTGATTTCCTACCAAGTTGTGTTACTTTTTCTTAGTGGGTTGTCAGACTCCTCCTTCCTTGAAGGATGGGCAGCCAGAAACAACCTGGGAAAGACTTGGGCTTCCTGGCTGCAATTCTGCCACGAGGAGGACGTTGTGGAATCTGGGCTATAATACAGTGCTGGACCTGCTGACTTGATGTGGGATTTGGTGATCTCCCTCCATTCGAAGGGAGGATGGGAGAGGAAGGGGGCTTCAGGGGAATAAAGCAGGTCCGAAAACACGGCTTAAATCTGGCGTGTGGCAGGGAGAGGGAGAGCGAGCTTGGGATCTAACTGGCTGGAAAGAATTCAAATGGGATCCCACCCTGACTTGTATAGAAGGGTTTCATCAGCTCTTACTAATCACCAGGAAGACTGCCGCATCTCTGCTGCGCTCTGGAGCTTTCCCAAGGGATCATAGGGATGATCCAAAATCTTCCTGGTTGGTGTATTCATCTCCTAAGCGATTTGGGAAAATCCCAGAGGGAATGTTCGTTGTTACAGCCCACGACAGTGAATACCTCATTGGGAGCTGCTGTTTTTAAGAATTTAGGGCTGGTGTTTCCCAAAGTGCCCCTGTTGGCTGCATGGTCTCTGAAGTCACGGCTGCAGCTCCTGCTGGCTTGAGTGGAGCTAACAGTGCTGCCTGCAGTGCTGCCTGTCTCCGCGCCCAGGGCTTCCCAGGCACCTGCAGGTGGCAGAGCCCACGCTGATCTGTAACTTATTTTCCCTGATAGGTCTTCTGGTGACTTGTCACCAGCTGCCTTCATCTACAGAGGAAAGATACCTGCGCTTTCCACCTTCCTTGGTGAACCTTTGACGCTCCCCACAGGGTGGGATCCCCAAGGAGTTGGTTATGGGGACCACGTGTGTAGTTCCATGAATCAGATCCGAAGTTGTTGGGGTGGCAGTGGTAGCAGAGCAGTCTCTGGCTGCTGTCTCCTCCCAGGGACCATCCCCTGTGGCTCTTCCCGGTCGGCTCAGGTGACAATGCAGAGCAGCAGCAGATGGGTCAGAGCAGGTTTAACATTAGTGCTGATGGTCTTCTCTGGCTGTAAATAGCTGTGCTGGTCCCTAAGGATCAGCCAGGAGCTGATGGCACTTCTTGGCTTTCTGTGGCAGCTGTGCGGTCTTTGTGTTGCAGGGCTGTATCAGAACGGGCAGCGGGGTAAAGCCAGGTCCCCTGTGTCCCCGCGCCCCTGGGCTGCAGGTCTGTGGGAGATGCTCCCCCAAACAGGACTGGCTGAGGCGTCAGCAGGACGCGTTATCACCTGTGTCGTCGGGGTTTCGGCTCAAGCCTGTGAGGTGGCCAGGAGGGGGGTTGGACACCAGCCGTGTCCTCCCTCTCCAAAACTGACCCAGGCTTCCCAAGGGCACCTGCCTCTGCCTGCCCCTCTGAGGTTGTAAGAGACCAAACTAGGGACAAACTTGGAAAGGACAAGGAGGAGATTCCCCAGCCCCTCTATTTATTTGTAAGTTTAAGTGCTATTTTTTTGCCTATGTGGTGGTGTATAAAGTACTTCACGATGTTTGGTCTTACTGGCTTTTGGGGGAGATTTTCAAGGGCATTGGAGCCGGGATGCCCCCGGCTCCTGTTGTCGCTCGAGGACTGGCTCCTGTTTGTGCCTTCGCTCCCCCTCCGGCTTCAGCCTTGCTCTTATCTCAGCCCCCCCCGAGGTGGTATGGGGGGGCTGTGTTCTCCGCAGCCCCTCTCCCAGCTTGGTCGTGCCGGGCTGGTTTGACATCTGGAGCGGCGTCCCGAGTGTCGTGCCTCGGAGCAGCGGTGCCGGGTGGGGAGCGGGAGGCAGCGCACTGCTGGAGCCCTCCGCGCCGAGGGGAGGACCGGCACCCGGCTGCGAGAGCAGCGGCCGCGTCACCCCAGCCGGTAGCGATGCTCTTCTGCTGAAGGCCGAGACGTTATCCGGCGAAAAAAGGGTCTTTGAAATGGAGACTGTTCCATGTTTAGTGGTTTCTTCTCAAACCCTCTAGACCAAAGGGAAAAGCATCTGTCTTGGTTGGTGATTTCAGCTTTATCCTTCCTACAGCGTCCGGAGAGCTGGAGCGAGCGGCAGCACGGAGCAACGGGTGCCAAGCGTCCAGCCAAGGCTTTACAGCTCTTGCCTCCCCCCAGCCACCGGCGGTTCCTCTGGCTTGCAGTAGAGATGCATGAGGGTTTCCTTAACACAAAACGATGCAAATGACACTGTAAGTCTTAATAAAAATTCCAGTACTCCGTTGTTCGGCAGCTTTAGCAGCTCAACACTATCTTGTAGGGAATTATTAATACACTAAGATCCTATAGGCCTCATGTAAGTTACCGGAATAAAGATGATACTAGATGTATAAATGGATGATAACCTTTTACCCGTACGGTATGTATTACAATTTTGTAGCTTAGTCATTTTTTGGCTATCAGATTTTGTTAGTACGATATAAAAAAAAAAAAAAGACAAAAAAAAAAAAGGTTTGACTGCTAATGTCTATTTTGTTATTTGATTCGTTTTATTTCTTCCTCTGTACAAAAGCTGTACAAATCTCAGTCTGTGTAACTACTACAGATCTGTATTCATGTACCATTGACCCCTGTCCTGGCTTGCTGGTGTGGTGAGCTCGTTACTAAACAATAAACTCTGTGGCTGAAGTCGGGCACCCCGGGGCTGCTGGGGGTGTGTTAAGGGTGTTGTGCAGCGCACGAGCCGTGCGGAGCTGGAAGGGGCTGGGGGCAAGGGGGGGGGCTTTCCCTTTCCAGCTCCATCCCGGGGCTTTGGCACATCCCTCCTGCCCGGAGCCGAAGCGGGGACCTGGAGCCAGCTGCCCTGGGGCGTGAGATGCGCTGGGACACCGCGTTGGCTCTTCTGCACCCCGGGCTGGGGGAGAGGACAACCAGCCCAGACATCGGCTCCGTCCTGGGCAGCTCTCCCTCCCTGCTGCTGTCAGGTATCTCCCGAGCCGTGGGGTGATGGTGCTATTTATTAATCTGTGATTATTTTCCTTCTGTTACTCTCCCCGGTCGCTCTCTGGCCCACCCACAACATGCCCGGGCGAGGAGTGTCGCGGGGCTCAGCTGCGTCCTGCGCTAAGCCCGCCTGGGGACTGGCACCTACTCGTCTGAGCGGTGCCACCTTGATTTTGCAGGGGCCGACACGGTAATTGAGTCTCCCTCATCCCTTCCAGCTCACTCGCTGCGGACCTTCCGGGCACGGGGAAACAGGGATCGCTGTGGGGGGGCCCGGGGGGAGCTGCGGTTGCTGCCGGGGTGGGTGCGGGTCTGGGTCAGCCACGCTGCTCCCCTGCCCAGCCTCCTGCTCCCCCTGCGTCCCCCTGCGGATGCTCTGAGCATCGTGGGTTGTGCTCTCCCCGATGGGGCAAGACGGGGGGAATCTACCCCAGCGCTTGGTGGGGATTTTCTTTTATTTTTCTCTTTTCCGTGGTACAGTATCTCTTAGTTGGGAATTTCCTTGACTGTCCACGAGCTGTGCTGCAGCTCAGCAGCACCCCATAAAGCAACCAGCCAGCCAGCCATCTCTCCCTCTCCGGCATTTTCCTGCACCCACGGGCTGTAGATCCTTTACAGAAAGGCGGGTGTTTCCTGCTATTGCCAGCTCTCCTGGGATTTAAGAAAAAACTGGGGTGCTTTTTTCCTTGCCTCCTGGCTGCTTCTTTTCCTAGACTCCTACAAAATTCTCCACCACCAGCATTACCTGAAAGTTTTCAATTCTTTCCGAATAGCTGGTGAGGTTTGCAGGTGATGGGTTGATTCCGGAGTGAGAATCAGAAAATTAGAGGTGCCTGTCAATAAAACCATGAAAACTAGCAATAATCATATTCCAGAGCTGTAACGTGGTCTGGACCGTGCGGTGTGCGCTATCCTGCTATTTTATTTTTTCAAGATGTGTAAGAGCTGCTGTCAAAACTGAAGAACTTCAGCCTTTCTGATCCTTCTCCAGCTCCCTGGGCCTGTGCAGGGTGTTGGGATCTCCTAAAATAGCTGGGGGGAACGGTGGGTCCGTGGGTCACCCCATTGCCCGTTTCTGGAGCGGGTGCTGATGGCATCTGCTGCTGCTGCGTGCTTCTCTGTCCTCCAGCGGCTGGAAGGAGAATGATGTCTTTGAATTCCGCTTGGGAGAAATCTGCGGGCACAGGAAGGTCCATGCGGTCTCAGCCCAGCCTGGGGAGGCAGCTGGAGAAGTCGTTCTCCTCCCTGCCCTTCGCTTTACCAGGCGGCTGCTGCCGCTCGCTCCTAAGGACCACGGGGTGGGGAGCTGCTGGGCAGTGCCGGAGGGTGGGATCCTGCCCCAGCCAAGCGGCTCTGCCGTGGGGAGCTGGGCTGCTGCGTGTGACCCCGCTGTCACGGCTCAGCCCCGAATCGCCGCTTCAAGGTTTGTGAGCCTCCTGCTCCATCGGTCCCCTCTGCGCTGCCAGCGGTGGAGAGGACCGCTGCGGTGGTGGCTGTCGAGCTGTTCCCACGCTGGCTCCGAGGTCACCAAGCAAGTTCCTTTTTGCAGCCAACGCTCCTGGAGGGAGATGCACTCGAGAAGGACCAGTTTTGGGGGACAGGAGGCTCTCCCCAGGACAGCTGGCAGAAAACTGCGTTTTCCATCACTCCAGCCCTTCCCTGGGCACTGGGGGGTGGGCTGCCCGAGGCGGGAGGCGAGGGCCATGAGCGCCACGTCCCTGCTGAGGGCAGGTGACCTCAGCGCCATCTTTTACGTAGTTCCACTATATAATTCATTAAGAGGCATATTTACAGCCAGGTGCCCAAGCCCCGGTATCTCACAGAGATAACGCTGTAGCTCCTGTCTTTGTTTGCAGACATCACATTTCAGCGCTGTTAATCGTACGGCGAGGATTAATAAAACATGAAGTTTAAAGATGCCTAAATCACCGTGGGGGAGCTGGTAATCTCTGCCAACAATAATATTTGCGCTTTATTTTCACCCTAGCAGCCAGGCAAGGAGTGGAGCCTGGGCCGGGGAGCAGCGCCGCTGCGTGAAAATGGATGGGGTGAAGATGGCTCGGGGTTCCCGACCTGCTCCTGCGGCACCACGGGTGGCTCAGAAGAGACAATGGGTAGGATGTCCTTCCTCACCCACGTTAGGGACCTCATCCCCCTGGGGATGCTGTGCTCGTGCCCGCAGCTGGATGGATGCTCCAGGGATGGGTTTAATGCAGGAGTGAGGTAGGAATGAGGCATGAGGTGGCCTGTCTGCACGGGGACACGTGCAGAGGGGACATCTCTGCATGGATGTAACCACAACATCCTTTGGCCACTCATGGTCCACGCTCCCCAAGGACTTGCCACCCAAGGGCACGTCCCTTTGGGCTGTGCCCTCCGGAGGGGGCGGCTGTACCATATCTCTGCTTGGTGCCGGGAGACCCATGGGCCACCAAAGGTGCAAAAATGCTTCTGCAGGGGCTGCCCGTGTCCCCTCCCCGCTGCAGCCCCCGCGCCAGCGAGCCCGGCTTGAAGGGGCACCGTGGCCCCGGTGCCGAAATCGGGGCTGGGAATGTGCTGCTTCCCTGGCAAGGCTGTTTCCTCCCCATCTCTTTGCATCTCTTTTGACAAGCATCCTTGTCAAAATAGCTAATTTCCTTCCAGAACAAAAAGTCACCTGAATACATTTGGAAGCTGTATTGCACTATCAGGGTAATCAGAATTTAATTTGATGCAGTCAAGGCTCTAAAAAGATGTTATCAAGGGGAACATCAAAGCTGGATTCCTGCGCTTGGAAATGCAACTGGAATGCTTAGTCCAGATTTCTCATTTTATCGCAGACTTTCAAAATATCAGTCTAAATAACAAAAAATGAATATTAAGAGTATTTGCAAATTAATGTCTTTTGTAGCTGAACAAAGGCCACTGTCTAACCTACTTCTTTTGCATGTCTGGGACAGTCTCTTATTAAATCCTACTAATTATACAATTTTGTTGTGTCTAATCATTTCTGCACTTGCAGGAATTAAAACCGAAGCTCATTTCCCTGGTTGTCGCACCACGCTGCTCTTCAGGGGCCCGATCCCGCCAAGCGGGGCTGCTCCCGCTCCAGACGGGGGGACCCCGTGGGTGCGGAGATGGGGAGAAGCTCAGACGGGGCCCTGGGCTCACTCCTCCTCTCCTGTGTCTGCCGCAGCCTCGGGGCTTTGCGCCCTCCCGGCTCTGGGGAGAAGCTCCGGTTGTTCTTAGCAGTCAATGGGAGTGGGCGACAGTTTCAGTTTTTACTTTTAAAGTGCAATTTCAGGAGGAAGAGAGGCAGCTTTAGGCCTTTTGGGTGCTGCCAAGATTGAAAACGTGACCAAAACGCACCCTGGAGATGGGGTGCTCCTTTTTGGGGAGGTTCTGTTCACCCTGGAGGGGGCACAGCTGTGTTACAGCAGCAGCCGGCGCTGGGGCAGGGGACGGCGGAGCAGTGGCCTCGACCGTATTCCCTTCAAATGCCACTTCCATGCCAAACTCAGGCTTGGCGTGTGCCGAGCTGGCCGGGGCGGCGGGTGATGGCACGGCAGCCCCTGCCCAGCGCCGCGGCCGTCGCCCCCCCCTCTCTCCCCTCAGCTCCCGTTTCTGCAGCGCCCGAGCCCGGGCACCGTCATCCCCCCACGCAGGGGACACGGGGGACAGGCCCGTCCCCGGCTTTCGCCCTCGGAAACGTCGCGCGGGAGCTTTGGGGGAAAGGAGGTTCAGTCAACTTCGTTAGGGAAATAGCACAGATCTTGTGTTCAAACCTTTGAAGTGTTAATTAAAAAGAATTATGCAAAGGAGTGAGGATTTGAAACATTCATTTGAATCTCAATAAGGCATCTGTATTAAAAATAGCAGCGGGATCAACGGAAGATACAGCAGTTTCGGAGCGAAACGGTCCCTGTGTCCCCACCGCTGTCGGGCAGCGGTTTCCGCCTGTCCCTGCCCCGAACGGGCGCAGCGGAGCATGGCACAGCCGGAGCTGGGGGAAACGCTTCTTGCCTAATATTTAAAGATCTTGAAAGCATCTCATTTAAAAAAAGACCCCCGTGGGGTCCGGCGTGGCTCTGTGTGGGGAGGGAGAGCTGGGGGCACGGGCTGTCGAGGTGGGTATGGGGCTGGGGCCACTCTGAGGCACCCGATGTGGGGCACGAGGCACCCCCTGCACCCCCAAACTGCCCTCAGCACCCCCCCAGCACAGCCCCTGCCAGGGGAAACCGGGGGGGACGCGCCTCTCCGGCACGGCCCTTCATTAAAACCCCCGGCATGTCCTGGCCCTCGCTCATTCCAATAAAAAGCATCCAGGGTATTAATTACCAGATCGGCGGATAACGTCGTTAAGTTTACTTTTGCACTGCGCGGACCCAACGGGAATGTCAATGCCTCCTGCCCTTGGCATCGGCGCCGCAAGGGCGCGAGCGGGTGGGCACCGGGTGGGCTGTGCCGGGCCGGCAGCGCCACGGGGACACCGGCACCGAGACCCCGCGCCTGCAGAGAACCGATGCTCTCGGTTCATACCCAGAGTGGGAGCGGGTGGGCTGTGAGGACACGGGTCCTCTGGTGGGGACGGCTTTGCCGGGCAGCGAGTTGGGGGGCTGCAATCGGGGGCCAAAAGCAGCCTGGGCAGGGGGTGGGGGGTGAGGAGCTTTGCTGGGGCTGCAGCCCCGCGGGGATGGTGCCGATGGGCAACGCTGGAGCATCACTGCGGAACTACGCAGGGATTTCAAGGGCTGGGGCTGTAACCTTAGCTGCGGGTTTGATACAAAATATATGAATATCAGCCCGACCTTGGGCAGGGTTGGGGCCGGTGCTCCCCCGGCAGCCCCTCGCCCCGTGGCGCCGGAGGAGGTGATGCTCTCGGCAGAAGAGGATGGCGCAGGGATGGCGCAGGATGGCGCAGGGATGACCCCAATGTCTGCCTTCCCACACCGGGGAGTGGGATTTCCATGGATGGAGCCTCCCCGGTCCTGTGTGGATGCCTGAAGTAGAGGGGACCCCGAGGCTGAGGGTTGGGCTGGTGGAACCCCCCCCAGGGATGCTGACGGTACCCGCAGCAGCTCTCCTGCCTGCGCGGCCGTGCGCGGGATTCCCCATCCCTCGCACTGATGAGCCAAAAACAACCCCGGTGACAACGTCAGCCTAGGAAAGGGCCCTTCCTCCTGCCAGGTGACACGGAGCTGGGAAGGACGGGGGGGGTGGAAAATGGAAATCTCCCCGCTCTGCTCCCCAGGATGCTGTCCGGAGGCTCTGGTTGGGGAGCGCCTCATTAGTATGGAAATAATTCAAGCGAGCGCACGCATCACAACTGGAAAGGGGTTTTATCTCTTGCGCCGGAGCAAACTCCTTTTGCAGCGCAGCGTTCAAAGGACGGCACAACTGCCGGCAGCTGGCACCGCAGAGAGATGTGTGAAACGCAGATAGGCAGGGTAAATATTCACCGTAAGCCATCCGCTACGCCCCAGCAGGCAGGGAACGCAGAGAGGGGTTGGGGTTGGTTTTTTTTTTTTTTTTCCTTTTTGATCTTTCTACAAATATGTTTGGGACCAACAGATACCAGCTCGGGTTTTGCAGGGAATCCTTGCCAGTTTTACTCAGTAGCATCTATCTCGCAAAAGAACTAATACTACTTTTGGCTGCCTGGGTGCACAGCTCTCCCCGCAGTAGGCGGTTTCGGTGCGGGACGGACTCGCTGCAAACACAGCCGAAAACCCTGCGGTTAATTTGCTGCGTGCACAGTCTTGTTGCTCCAAGTGCAGAAGTTGGATTGAAAAGCTCTTTTTATTTTTTTTTTTTCCCCTCTAGCCCTCAAAGCTTCTCACCCGGAGCCGCAGATGCCCGTACTTTCTCCTCTGGGCTTTTCCTTGTGTGGTTTTTGCGTCTCCCAGCCCTGCTCCAGGTGATGCCAGTGCCGGGAGTGCGCAGGGCAGCGCCAGCTCCCCGCGTCCCCACCGCCCACCCGAGACGTGCCTGGCAGCGAGGAGTTGTGGGGGGCTTCCAGAAATGTCCCGCTCTTTGATCTATAATTTAAAAACCATTTTGTTTTGCCTCAGTCATTTTAACCCGCAATTTGCTCTAGCAAAAGAACACAATACCCCTTTAGGAAAGAAGAAATAAACTCATTCTTTCAATTAAATTTCTCCTGACCTCACTAAAACTTTTCCCCGTTCCCTCTTCTAAAGAAGCAGCTTTTCTTTTTTTTTTATTTTTGTGATCTCCAATTCCACCGAGAGACAGAAGAAATCAGCATATCAGAGAAAACAACGGTTCTTGTGATGCCCAGCAGTCACTAATTAACAAATTAAAAAAAAAAAAAAAAAAAAGAAATCTTTCTGCAGATAGGATTGTTTTCTGGCGATGTTGCCTTTTCTTTTGTCGGGCGCTGTGACAAGGAACTTCTTTATTGCTGCAGATCGAGCAGATTAAGCCATCCCTGTCGCCTAGCTGGATGGGTCTGTGCGGCTCATTGTTTCGGTCCCAAAGAACATGTCTTGCCCCCGCTTTTGTCCTCCTGTGGTGGGCTCAGGTAGAGATGGGCATAGATGGGGAAATTCCAAGAGCCGTTGAGCCATCGCATCCATCCCCTGGCTGGACCGGGGCAGCCTTAAAAGGCTTACTAAAGTAAGCGTGAGCATCCCTAGAGGATGGGGGTTCAGGGCCGCTCAGCTCACCTGTGTGGACTCAGTTCCAGTGGAACATCTGGAGAGCATCTGGGGTCCCACCAGATGGTCCACCTCCTCCCTGAAGTCTGTAGCCCCCACCTGGCAGCAGCCCCAGGACACCTCCCCACGTGGCTGAGTTGCGGCTCAGCCTGTTCCTCCTGGCACTCGCGCGGTTCAGCCTGCAGCCCGCCCTCCTCCACACCATCTTCCCGGGCTCCTTCTCCAAATTTCAGGAGCATTTTGGCCTCTCCCCCTCCCAAGCGCTCGTAGCCCTGCCTGGGGACAGCCACCTGACGCAGAGGCTCCATTGGGACCTGCTGCCGGCCGCGGGAGCTGAGCGCTCCACTCACACATCAGTGACCGAAGGTGGCATCCATGGGTCTCCAACCTTATTTTGCTTCACGTCCCCAAGGGTGAGGAGCAAAATGGGACCCCAAAGCCAGCTGGCACAGAGCCATCCCCTGGGGCTCGGCACTGGGGTCCCTTGCGACCAGCTCTCGCGGGCTCTGCTGGAGCGAGGCGAAAGGGCAGGACGGTTCCCTGCGCGTTCAGAGCCAGCCAGATGTTGGTCTTCGACCAAAGGACCTTGGAAATCCTCTTCGTCAAGGTCCCCTCTGAGGGCTGGCGTCCTTCGGAGGGCTCCGAGAAGTGTCGCCCAGCAGCGTATTTGCAGTGGGATGAGTAGAACGCACATGGGGTGTTGCTTAATTCCCAAAATACCGCCCCCATCGTGTTTCTCCGACCAGGCCGTAGACGCTCCCCTGGGGCTGCTGGAACCCCGAGGCTGCGACGCGCGCTCGGGGCCGCAGCCCTGCCAGGGCGCAGAGCAGGGGCCGAGGCAGCTGGATGTTGCATCAAAATACACATTTTTTTTTCCCCTTTATTTTTTTTTTTAACGTGGCACAGTTTTCGCCGGTCGGGGGCCACGTGTGCCGTGGAGGTGCTGGAGAGCCACGGCGAGAGCGGGGCAGCGGCGCCCTGGGCAGAAACCCGCCCGTCCTTGGCAGGCAGCTCCCCCTTGTTCCGCTCCTGCGCTCCGGTGACCTAATTAAATTAATTTTGGTGGATTTTTTTTTTTTTTTTTGGGGGGGGGGGGGCGGGGGGAGTGTGTTCTGGCTTAAAGATAATTAGCCAAAAGATGCCCTGATTTCTTTCTTCAGAGTGAGATCTTCCATTTAATTACTCAGCAGGCGTGTTTGCACTCACCATTTCTGCTGCCAGGGACAGCCGACGCCGGGTGCGATTTGGGGACCCTCTCCGGCCACCCCAGCCTGCCCCGAGGAGCCCCGTCCCACCAAACCCTTCATCCCTTTCGGGGTTTCGCTGGGACCCGGCGCAGCCTCCAGCCTGCTGCTACCAGTGCAATGAGTTTGCCAGGCCTGATGCCACGGGGAGGGATGCAGGGGGTGCCCGTGTGGGGCTCAGCAGTGTCGAAAAGCCCCTTCCCTGCTCCTCCAGAAACTGGAAAAAAAGCGTTTTCTCTTAAAATGTTTTCTGCTCCCCGTGGCCCTGGAGCGGTAATAAATCATCACTTATTTAAAACAAAATCCAGCTAATGGAGCAGCTGCATAATGTGTGTTCTTCAAAGGGAAAAAAACTGTCAGCAGTTTCCAAACTTTCGAGGTTAAAACGCTGTCAAGTTATTTTTAATAGTTTTTCATTTGTTTTAATTTGCCATTCCTTAATATGCAGCGAGGAACTCGGAAAATAATAATTTCCTCCGCGTGGGTCGTCTCCCCAGCCGGCAAACGCAGCCGTGGCCTCTGTGCCACCGGGCAGGGGTGGCCAGGGACGGCACCGGGGACGGCAGCAGCGCCGACAGGGCGGTCGGGACCTGCCGGCATCACCGTGTCTGGCTCTGGTGAACAGGGCGCTCCGAATGGGCACGCTGGGCTGGGCTGTGCCGGGCCGTGCCGAGCTGTGCCAAGCTGTGCCGATCTGTGCTATAGAGTGCCAGGCTGTGCCACGCTGTGCCGAGCTGTGCCACGTCAAGCCATGCCGTTATGTGCCACGCCAAGCCAGGCCCTGCCATGCCGAGCAGGGCTGCGTGGTGCCGGACTGCGCCATGCTAAGCTGTGCCATGCCGAGCCAGGCCGTGCCGAGCTGAGCTATGCGGGGCAAGACTGTGCCAAGCCGCGCTATGCTGTGCCAAGCCGTGCCACATGGGGCAAGGCTGTGCCGAGCTGTGCCATGCTGTGCCATGCCATGCAGGGCTGGGCCACGCCAAGCCGTGCCATGCCAAGTCACGCCGTGCTGAGCCAGGCTGTGCCGAGCTGAGCCATGTGGGGCAAGGCTGTGCCGAGCTGTGCCGTGCCATGCCATGCCATGCCATATCATGCCATGCTGAGCTGAGCCATGCCAAGCCATGCCATGCTGAGCCAAGCCGAGCCACGTGGGGCAAGGTGGTGCCCAGCTGTGCCGTGCCATGCCATGTCGTGCCATGCCATGTCGTGCCATGCCATGTCATGCCATGCCAAGCCAAGCTGAGCCATGCCAAGCCAAGCCAAGCCATGTGGGGCAAGGCTGTGCCGAGCTGTGCCATGCCATGCAGGGCTGGGCCACGCCAAGCTGTGCCATGCCAAGTCACACCGTGCTGAGCCAAGCTGTGCCAAGCTGAGCCATGCCATGCTGTGTTGTGCCATGCCATGCCAAGCCAAGCCAAGCCATGTGGGGCAAGGCTGTGCCAAGCTATGCCATGCCCTGCTGTGTCGTGCCATGCCATGCCATGCCGAGCTGAGCCATGCCATGCCAAGCCAAGTTGAGCCACATAGGGCCGGGCTGTGTTGAGCTGTGCCACTCCATGCCATGCTGTGCCATGTCACGTTGGGCCAAGCCATGCCGGGCCAAGCTGTGTGGGGCCAGTCTGTGTCGTACCGTGCCGATCCGCGCAGGACCAAGCCGTGCCACGCTGAGCTGAGCCGAACCACGGCAGGGTGGCAAGGCTGTACCAAACCCCACCATGCCAAGCCACGCCAGACCAGGCCACGCCGAGCTCCGCCGTGCCGCGCCGAGCCACGCAAAGCCAAACCGCGCCGATGCATGCGGGACCGCGCTGCGCCGTACGTCAAAGCCGGCAAAACTCCGCCGTACCCTACCAAACCACACCAAACCCAGCCAAGCCGGGCAAAGACCGCACCATACCAAGCCACACCATGCCAAACCGTGCCAAGACCAGCCGTGCCAACACCAACAGGTGGCGACAGGTCCCCATTGCACCCCGATAACACACATTAATTATAACACACGCAGCAATCGCCGTGCCGAGGCGCGCCGAGCCGTGCCGAGCCGGAACGGCTCGGCACGGCTCGGCGCGCCTCGGCACGGCATGAAACGACTTAAAACGACCCAAAATGATTTGTCGTCCCCCCCCCACACACACTCCCAGTCCGGTTATCGGGGCTGCTTAATCCCGTATGTAAATGGCAGCCAATGGATGGGGCCGTTGAGCGGGGTTGGGATTAGCGGCGGGGCGAATGGCTGGCACTTTTACTGGGATTACAGAACAAAGAGCTGCTCTGCCCCCCCACCCCCTCCCCAGCACGGGGTTGCGGGTGGGTGTGTTGGTTTTTTTTTTTTTTTTTAACACCCCCCCCCTTCTTTTCATCATCATCATCATCATCATCATCCTCTTCTCTTCCCTTTAAGCCCCCACCGGGCAGTACCGGCTCCGCCCGGGGAGGAGGGGAAGCGGCGGGAGGCGGCGGGGAGGCGGCTCCATCCCGGCCCCCGCCCGCCCGCCCCCGCCGCTCCCGCGCAGCCTCGCCGGGGGAGGCAGGAGCGCCGCGCCCGAGCCGCCCGCGGTAAGGAAAAGTTTTGCCCCCCCCCTTCCACCTCCAACCCCAACCCCTTCTTCTCACGGGGGGGGGTGTGTGTCCGTCCCGGCACCCCCCCCCCCCCCGCCCCGGTCCCTGTCCCCGGGGTGGTTGTGGGGAGCGGCGGAGGAGGGAGGCGGGGGTTGGGGGATGCTGGGGGAGATGGGGCTTGGGGGGGGGGGGGGGTGCGGGGGGGGTGTTAGGGCTGCGGGGGGGGGGGGGCAACGGGGTTGGGGAGTGATAGGGCTGGGCGGGATGCGGGGCTCGTTAGGGCTGGGAGAGTGCCGGGGGGGGGGGGCATTAGGGCTGGGGGATGCTTGGGGGGGTGGGGGGGGTGATGGGGCTGGGGGAGTGCAGGGGGGCATTAGGGCTTGAGAGATGCGGGGAGGGGGGGATGCTTGGCTTATTAGGGCTGGGGGATGCTGGGGGGGGGGGGCGATGGGGCTGGGGGATGCTGCAGGGCAATAGGGCTGGCAGGGATGCTGGGGGGGCCATGGGGCTGGGGGGGACGCTTGGCTTATTAAGGCTGGGGGAGTGCAGGGGGGTATCAGGGCTGCAGGAGGATGCTGGGGGGTGATAGGGCTGGGGGAGTGCGGGGGGGGGCTGCTGGGGGGTGATAGGGCTGCTGGGGGGATGCTTGGCTTAGTAGGGCTGGGGGGTACTGGGGCTGGGGGGGATGCTGGGCTCATCGGGGCTGGGAGAGTGCAGGGGGGCAATAGGGACACGGGGGACGATGGTGCTGGGGGGGGCAGGGGGGCATTAGGTTTGGGGGCTGCTGGGGAGGGATAGGGCTGAGAGGTGGGGGGGCAGTAGGGCTGGGGGATGCTGGGGGGGGTATTGGAGCTGAGGGGGATGTTGGGGGGCTGTAGAGCTTGGGGGGGATGCTGGGGGTATTAAGGCTTGGGGGGGGGAATGCTGGATGGTGGGGCTGGGGGGGGGATGCCAGGAGGCAATAAGGCGAGGGCGGGGGGGCATTAGGGGTTGGGGGTGGTAGTGCTGCAGGGGTGTTTGGGGTGGTGGGGCAGGGGCTGCAGGGAGCAGTAGGGCTGGGGGGAGGTGTGGGGGAGCTGATAGCGCTGGGGGGTGCTGGGGCAGTCGGGCAGGGGATGTTGGGTTGGCCCTGGGTGCCCACCACCGCAACGGTGTCCCATGTCCCTAAGGCAGCTCCAGGGCCGCCACCTGCCCCGGCTGCGTCTGGCGGTGCCGGGCTGGAAGGGAAGCTGCGAGCAGGGCTCTGCCGGGGCTCGCCTCCTTCTCCACCGGCGCGGCTGGAAATAGAAACGCAGGGTTGAGCTGACGAAGCGCTCGGGGCTTCGGTTAGGCTGGTGACCCGGCCTCGGCACCGCGGCCCTTGGGGTGGAGGGACAGATGTCCTCTGCGGCTCCCCGGCGCTGGCAGGGGCAAGCGGAGGTTTCCCAGTGCGCGGGGGACGACCGTGATGGGTAGAAAGTTGCTCCCTGGGGAGCTGGTGCCCTTGTCCTTCCAGTGCATGGGGCTGGCGGTGGGTTTATCTGGGATAAGCTGTAAATCAGAGAGATCCTATTAATGCATCTTGCGCCGGAGTGAGCCTTGGACCCGGCGGCGCTGCACAGGTAATCCCCGGGTGCTCACGGCGGGCGCCGGGCACGCCTGGGCGAGAGCGCTTCGGGAGGCGTTGGTGCTGCCGAGCATCGCATCGCTGCAGAGCCACGGGGCCGGGTGTTGCGGGCGCTTCGGGGTCGGTCGCTCGGCATCCTGCCTCGTCCATCGCCTGTCGGTGTGCACGCTCCGGACAGAGGGACCGCGTGGGGACGTTGGCATGGAGCATCGGTTGGTGGGAGCCCCTGGCTTCGGGGTGTCTGCTCCCCGTGCCTCTCCTGCCGGAGGAGCTGCTGGAAGTGCTGCAGCTGGGGAATAATCCTGCAGTCGCGAGCGCCTTTAATTCCACGGGATCCCGGTCTCCGGTCCCCACTGGCGCAGCCAGGCGCGCTACGTTGGCTGTCGCTTCTCCGAGCCCATGGAATTTCCTCCTCCTGTGGAAACGGCCACAGCGCTTGCTCTGAAATGATAAAGTGGTGCGATGGCCACCAGCATCAGACCCGACCCTACCGGTGGTCGATGGCATGGGATGCTAAATGCCGTGGCTCGGAGCCTCCGCTGCGTCCCATGGGCCCCCACCGCCGGAGCCGTGAGCCCTGGCGCGGCAGCGTGTGCCGCCGTCGGGGTGATACCAAGCAGCCGGTCGGGTGTCAGGGTCGCCTTTGAGCCGCGGCAGCATGGTGTGGCCCTGCGGCTGCCCGCGGGTCCCCTGCTCCTGTCCCCTCGCCCCTGCAGAGCTGGGGTCCCGGTGACCCCCAGGGGAGGGGTGTCCGGGTTTGGGGCCGTGCCAGTGGTTTTCCCATGCGCCGCTGCTGTCCAAGCTGGCGTTGCCTCTCAAGGCCATGGTTTTGGGGTGGATCCTGCCCGGGATGTCCCACCGCTGGGTGCGGGCAGCAGAAGAGGTCGGGCAGCTGCCCTCATGGGGTGCTTGCAGGAGCCGGGGGGTGACAAAGGGGATATGTGCCATTGGCCACCGCCGCCTCCCTCTGCTGTCCCTCCCGGGAGGGCTTTCACATCTCGGTGGAGGAGCTGCTGGTGCTGCTGCGGGTCGCTGCTCGTTTAGGTTTACTAATGAGAAGCAGGGAAAGGAGGGAAGGAACCTGCTCGGGGATGTATTTAGCAACCTGTCCTACCAGCCCGGGGGAGAGACGCGGTGCCCTCGCTGGCAGCCCAGTGCTGTCCCGGGAGCCCAGCTCGGTGCTGCCAGACATCTGGTGGGACCTTGCGTGGGGCAGGAGGTGACAAGGCGGGTGGACTTTCAGGTCCACACAGAGGAGACGGGTCTGGCTGTCCCACATGATGTGCATCCCATATGACACGAGCAATGCTCTGCTTAAAGGAAAGAGGAAAAAAAACCCCAAACCCCAAAAATCCCAGACCAAAACAAGCGACCTCTCACTGTTGGAGCTAATGGGGGATTCCCATCTGCTGCTCCCGCAGGAAATAGCTCAGATTTTTTTCGGCAATTATCAATGCCCTGTACTTCCTTTGGGAATTTCGTCGGCTGCGCCCCGGCGGCCAGGCTGGAGGAATGCGGAGGGACTCGGGCCAGGCTCGTCCCCGGCTGGTTGCCCGCTGCAGGGCTGACCCCCGGGGTGGGCACAGGGCTCGGCGTGGCCGTCCCCGGCTTGGGCAGCAGCACCCTGCCCTGCCCGTCGGCGGACGGGTGCGGTTATTCCTTGTGCCACCGGCATCCATTTGCAGATGCCTGTGGCGGGTGGACTTGGCGGTGGTGGCTCATCGTGGAAGAAGAGGTGTGGATGGGGACTGCTGCTCCCCGCGTGGCTGGGCTTGGGTGTAGGTGGTGGGTGATGGTTTGGGGAAGGGGATGGGTGGGCGAGGGGCTGTGTTGGTACCCGCACCCTACTCCTGCCCCTCTGGCCGCGTCTGTGTGTGTTGCACCTCATTGGCAAGGACAAACCTTCAAGGGGAGCAGAGGCAGATGCTGAAAGCACGTGGGGTGGGTTTCTCACCACTAGAAGCCTTCTCCTCGAGGACAGGGAGGAGTAGAGGAAAGGAACTACTGGGACCCCCTTCTGAGGATGGAGATATCCATCCAGGAGCTAAAAATGCATTTATTGATTCATTTCTTGGGAAGAGCCCAGCTGGAAGCTGAAGGGAAGGGCCTCCTGGTGTCCATCTGGATGTTGGCCCAAGCAGCGGGGCTGGGGACAGTGAGCAGCTCTGGCCGGAGGTTTGCTGGGGAGGCAGCGGGTCTTTGCCGACTGGAGCAAGGTTTCCTGGGACCTTGCTCTGCCCTGTTGCCGCCTTTCCCTTCACAGGACATGTTTTATTTAAATCTCTTGAATTGTTGTCTTTAAAAAGAGGTCAGGAGCCCTCGGTCTGGTCCGAAGCTGCGGGAGGCTCGGGGCTGTGCAGTGGCCGAGGTCCAGGCGGGCTTTATGGATTGGGGATTTGGATTTTTTTCAGCTCACCAGTTCAATGCTTCACTTCTTAGCGCAGCCCCGTTGGTTGAATTTGCTTCGGGCCCAAGAGAAAAATGTCAAGCAAGTCCGGGTGGGAGCTCATCCCTGCCGCGTGGTGCCCCCGTGGCGGTGGAGCGCTGGGCTGGGCTGGAGAAATGCCCCAAAGCAGCTGGGGCATCGCTGCTGTGGGAACACCCCCCTGTCTCATCCCAGATCGGGAGTCGCTGCCAATCGCCACCTTACAAACTCTTTGGTGGTGATTTCTGAGGGACTTCCCTATGGTGCCTGCGAGGTTTTCCCGTAGGTAGGATGCCATGAAGAAAAGCACTCGGTACACGGATCCCCTGCTCGAGAGCAGGCTGCACCGAGGTGGGATTTACATTCCTGCACACAAACAGCTTCTGTTTGAGTTTTCTGGCTTCACGGTGCCTTGTCTCTGCTCCGTGCTGGTCTGGCTGGTTTAAGAAGAGAAGTAACCTCAGCGGGATGATCGGTGAGGAGCATCCCTCTGCTGCTGCACATCTGCATGGACGTCACCGTCCTTTACCAGGGCTTTCCCTCCTCAGAGCTGATCTCCACCTCTCACGTGAGGGATGAGGTGTCTGTCTTCATTTTCTTTACATCTGCGACATCAAAAGGGGCAAACGCCGGTGGGGAGGTCGGTGTGGACTCAGGAGGGGTCCTGGAAATATGTCATCCAGCACCTGCCTGCGTGCCTGGGACCTCTGCCCCAAAAGATTGAAGGGGACAAACCCCAATGTCCCCTGCCTGCGGGTGATGTCCCCTGTGGGGTGTGCCGGGGTCTGGCTGCACCCCTGAGCTGTGCAAGCGGATGGGTGCAAACGCTCATGGTGGCGACAACGGACCTGCTGCTGCTCCACTCCTGGAGCCGCCACGGGCAGAGTAAAACCTGGGAGCTCGGAGGGTGCTCTGGGGCATAGATCCCTCTGGAGATGGGCGGGAGGAAAACTGGTGGGCAGGATGTTTTGTAACCTTTTCTGTTTTTTGGAGCATTTCTTGCACTTTTTTTTGGTGATGTGGGCAGGTGCTGGTCACTGCCAGGGGTTGTGTGTCCTGCTTATCTGGGATGTTCCTGGAGGAGAAACTTCTCCCTGTAATGGGTGGACAGAGGTTGGAGGGATTTGCCGGTTTCCGAGAGAAACGCGTGGTGCCCAGGCCCTGGTAACCAGCAGCTTTGTGGGGCAGTTTGAAGTGGGGCTGAAAAATCTCTTTACGTGAGAAGAGATGTTTGGTAGAGAGGTTGGAGCTAAGCCCGGTCCCTGACCGAGGCAGGGGATGGACGCGTGGGATGCCAGCCATGGGTTGTGCCAATGGCGAAGCCATCCAGGAGCTTCCTTCTCCCTCGATTAAAAAAAAACAAAAACAAAAGGCAAAAAAACCTCAAAGCTTTCCCTGTGGTAACTGCTGGTTAGAAGAACATGGAGGTGGTTAGTCTGGCTTAGGGAAAACTCGTGGTGAGTGGAGAGGGAGTCCTCTGGAGTGAGGTAACAGTGGGGAAGTGAAACGGTTGCAGTGGGTGGAGAAGACCTCCTTGGGTTTATCTGGTTGCTGTGCGAGAAGATGCTTTGCCCATCTTTACAGGGGACAAGTGGGTGTTCGCGCCCGGGTTTCGGCAGAGCTTTTGTCTTGTCTTTACCTCTGGCTGCGTTCGTGTGGATATGTCTCCTGCCTGGGACTCCACCCGCTCCTTAGTGCCTGCGTGAGGTGACCTTGCCTTGGGACGCTGGCCACCGCCTTGCTCATCTGCTGCTGGAGCTCCAGCATGGTGCCACCGAAGGGTTGGCCCTGGGCAGTGGGGATGGTGCCAGGGATGGAGGTGGCTCCCAGGAGGTGGGTAGGACCCCCCCCCTCCACCGGCACGCACAGATGAAAGAGGCAAACCCAACCCTGCCAATTAGTGGCAATCCTCGCGCCTCAAATTAAGCCCGGCCACTTTATAAGGGCTCGGCGCCGGGGAGCACGCGTGGCACGTCGCGTGGGTGACGGCACCCAGGAGCAGTGCCGGTAAGGCAGGGGCTGCCAGCCGTCGGGGAGAGCCTCCGGGATGCCGAAAGGTTTAGGACAAAGCTTGAGATGAGCTTTTTGGGCTGCTGCTGCTCCGCACCCCGCTGCAGGGCAGAGACCCCATTGCAGTGGTAGAGTTTTCCCTGGATGGATGTTGCTGCTCAGACCTTCCCGAAAGGAACCCCAAAGGATGGTTTGCATTTGGGGCTGGACCAGCGCTGAGCCCCCCGGATGGGTATTTTGGCGTAGGTCCCCTGGCAGTGGTAGGACGGGGCTGTGCCCGCTGCGATCGGGCTTTGGGACCTGTTTGAGGTTCCCATCAAAGTCACGCTCTTCCCCATCGGGTCGGTTTTCTGCTTGTTTCGTTGCGGGGCAGGAGACAGGGATGGAAAAACCTGTAGGAAAGGCAGGATTATGTCTCCCTAATTAGTAGGGGCCTGATTATCATTTCTACCCAGCGCTCTGGTAATGATTAAATATGTGGGATTTATCTTTATTATTTGTATTGCGTTAGTATTTAGCAAGCTAGGACCCTGTTTGCGGTGCAAATAGTGAACGATAATCCTTGCATGGGGGAATAGAGTCTCTGGCACACGCGTCGCGTGTCCTGGGCTGGGTCCATCGGGGTTTGAGCCCCGTGTGCCATGGCATCGCCCGAATTGCTACCGCAGCTCCGCTCGCCGGCACTTAGAAGGCTTTAAAGCATTGAATTGTACATCTTTTTTGGTGCATACAAGTCACATGTGTTTTAGTATGGGGGGGGCGGCAAAAATCAGTGTATTAACATGATCTCTGAAATCGTGATTATGTAGAGATTTAAAATGTATATTTATTTTTTTTTTTTTGGCACCTGGGTTGTCAAAGCGCAGGAGTTGGCCGCCGCCTTCAGACGCTCTCGCTTTATTGTTGGAGGGCTACAATAAAGCAATCTCGTTAGGTAAATATAACGATGTTACGATCCACCATCTGCTAAAGCGCTGCTGCGCGGCGCTGGCGTGGTGGGAGCTGCCTGCCGCGCCGCTTCTCCCCGGCTCCTTCCTGCCCGCGTCTGCCGCGGGTCTTGTGTGTCCGAGGAGAAACGCCAGTGGTTGGTACGGATGGAGAAAGGGTTTTTTCTTATGGTTTCCTCCCTTTTAACCAGGCGGGGGGATGAGCTGTTGAACCCTTCCGGCGGGTGAGGAGCGATCCCCATGGGAGTGCGGTGGGGGCTGTTGGGATGGCGGTGGGGTCATCGGCAAAGGCCCCCCCCAAAACTGGGTCACCGTGTCGCTGAGCTGCGGAGACCCTGACGCGTGGGGATGCTGTGGTCTGCAGGGACACCCCAAGATGCCACCAGGTCCATGGGTCCCACAGCATCCCCCTTTCTCCCATCCAAGCGGTGGGACAGCCCTGTCCCGGTGGCAGCAGGGACCCCCCCGCATCCCCCCCCGGGGTGCTGGAAGCCCTTTTGCAATCGCCGGCAGGAAGGATCGCGCTCGGTCGGCAAAATATGTGAGGAACTCTGCTTGTTTAAAGTGCCTTTGGGGTTTTGGGCCTTAAATAAACATCCTGGTTGGGGTTTGGGTTGGAGGTTTTCATCCCGGGAAAGGCGAGGGGGGGGGAAGGGAGCTGCGCCGGTGCCCCAAGTCTGCGTGCGCTTTCTGACAAGGTTATAAATTAGCTTCATTAGAGGAGGATCACTGAAAATAAATTGCTCCGCACCCTTTAGGGGCATCACCGGGCTGTAATTTCATCTCGTCTTTCAGGAGAAAAATGCCTGGAAACCCCTGAAGTGAAGTGACAGCATTTTACCCTGAGCTTAGTATTTTTGGCCCCCTTCCCCCCAAAAAAACCCACCCATGAACACCTCCCGTGCCCCCAGATGAAGCTTGGCTTGCATCGAACGCAGGGGGGTTAGCTGGGGTTCGCTGCAGGTTTCTGGCACACGCCGGCCCCCTGCCACCGCTGCCCGGCCGTGTCCTGGGGGGGACATCGGGCTGGGGAGAGGAGCGTGCCGCGCGTCGGGACCCCGACGAGACGGCGCGGTGCCAACCGAGCGGCCCGTGGGCTGTTAATACACATCTGTGGCAGGAGCGGGTGGCGGGCGACCTTTAACAGGACATTAAGCACTTATTAAAACCGTTAGAATTAGTGTCAGGTTGTATTTATTTTATTTAAAAAGAGGGGGGGGGGGGAAAGCAAAGATGCAGGAGAAGCGAGCAAGAGCAGAGAGCCCTGTGGGATGACCGATCCGGTGCTGTGCGGTGCCCTCCCCATGCAAACTCCCGGAGCATAGACCTGGCACCGGGATGGATCCATCCCTTCCCACGTGCGATCCTTCCCCATGGTCCATGCCCTTCCCACGGCTCCTTGCTGGATCCTGCCGCAGGAAAGAGCGGGCACCCAGCATCCCTCATGAAAAAAATCTCCCCTCCGTCCTGGGCCCCTCCAATGCTTATCATTCAGGTGGGTTATATTTTTTTTTTTTCCCCCCACCTGCCCAAAGGTTTATTCCTTTCCTGGGGGGTGGGAGAGCACGAGATTAGCCTGGTATCTCTCCCACATCGTCTTCCCGCAGCCGGCCGCCAGCTTTCCCTGAGCCGCCCCTCCGAGGATTACGCGCTCTCTTGAAAACCTCTTTGTTTCCCCATGTTTGCTGTTGTAATTTATGTACGATGCTGCTGCTTGTTGAAAAACAAGGTCTTTATCTCCGTGGGAATTACACCTGCCGAAATCCAGCCCTATCGCTGCCTGCGCGCGAGGCTCTCCATGATAAAAGCCGGCTCCAGCGCTGCCGCAGCGATGCAAAAGTTTCCTCTACTTTAGCTGCCGGCGAGGGCGATGCTTGCTGCCCCTCCGCACCTTGTAGCGCTCAAACCCCCTCATCTTTAAATGCTCCCTGAAAGCAGGCTGCTTGGGTCATGGCTCCATCGCCAATAAATTTTCTTTCTCCTGATTTATTTCTTTCTCCCCGAGCAGCGTAGGGATCATTTCTGCGGCGTTCAGAAGAATCTGAATATTTTTCTGGCTCCTGGTTGATTTATTCTATTTTTGTTCTGCGTGTAAGATGCAGAACTCCATGCTCGCTGACCTTCCGGCGTGCCGTGGACCCGGCGCGGTGATGCCGATGGATGGAGCGGAGAGCACCCGTCCCGCGGGGCCAAGGGTGCCTGTGGGTGGCTGGCAGCCGCGCTCCTGGAAAGGGCTATTTTTAACAGCTGGGATCGTGCTGGGTTGCCATTGATGCGTCGGAGCACGTAGGCATCCTTTATTATTTTAAACCCAATAATTAAAAATAATGCAGAGCCTGGCTCTGCTGCGGGTAGCCGCTGCTGAGGATGCTCCGGGATGCCGGCTTTCCCATGGCGTGGGGGTCTCATCCGCACCTGGACCGGTGGGTGGCCTTTGCCGCAGCACATGGCCGGCAACCCCCGGTTGCTGTCCCCATTGGGAAGCCGATGCCCGTTGGCAGCCGGAGTCGGCCCGTTGGAGGTGTGGGAGATGCGGGACCAGAAGAGCAGGAAGGGAGATGGCTCCTGTCGGGGCCGTGGGCGAGGAGAGCAGTGGGAGGGCGGCTCTCCTCCTGGCGGTGGCTGTCCCCATGTCCCCGCTCCCCGCAGCTCCATGCCCCACGAAAGCAAAATGGCAGCAGCTGGGGTGCGCGCCGACATCGTCCGGGTGGGGGCCAGGACGCGGTGCCAGGGTCTGCGTGCTCTTCCTCCTCCTCTTCCTCTCCCCGTAACTCTTTGCTCGTGGTCGGATCAGGCTCGGGGGGTGCCGGGCTGGGTCTGCTCCCCCTCTGTGTGCTCCCCGACGAGAAACCATCAGTGACACTTATGGCAAACCTTACGGCAAACTCCGTCCCTTTTAAATCTGCGTGCTGTGGGTGCACCCAGGGTTTTTCTGTCCTTCCCCCCCCACCCTTCACTAACCTCCTTTTCACCAGCAATGCTATGAAAGGCGTTTAAGCCCAGAACCTTCCTTCTCGGTATTGATTTTGCTTTCTGCTTGAGTCTCTCTTTATTGCCCTTGGTATTTTGAGTAGCTGGAAGGATGCTGGGGAGAGCCGGGCTGCCTCTTTGGGGGGGCTTCGTATCGCCGCCGGGGGAGGCGTTTGTGGGGATGGAGCTGTACCTCTCCTTGGAGGTGCTGATATCCCGGGGGTCGCGGTTTCGGGCTGCGAGGGATGCTCGTTGAAGATGCCGGAGAGATGAGGGCTCATGCTCGGCGCCCAGGGAAAGCCTCTTGTAGGGGCGCTGGGGTGGTTGGTCCTCCTGGTCCCAGATCACCAGCCTCGGGGAGAGGTTAAGGCAATTCTTCCCATCCTGGGGGGGAAAAAAACCCCAGCATTTTGCTCTTAATCAGGTTTTTGGGCTCCGCCTGGGTCAGCGACTTTGCGGAGGATGAGGCACGGTGGCAGAGCAGCCGAAATAAACCTACCTATTTAAATATTTACTCGCCCATTATAAAGTAGGTCTGTGTTTACCCACTCTGCGGCTCTGTGCGGTGCGAAGAGTCGTGCCCAGAGCTCGCCGACTCCCCCGGGCTCGGCACCCGCACCGCCTGGTGGCGGGGGACCCATTGCCTAATCGCTTGCTGTCCATTTAAGGGGAATTGATTAAGAAATTAATTCCCAATCTCAGGCTCTGTGGGTCCCCATCTGAAGGCTTTGATCGCGGCGGAGCGGGGACAGATGCGGGCGAGCGCACTGCTCTCCATCCTTCTGGCTGAAGCAAGAGGTAATGAAGGGACTTTTGGTGTTGGAGTGATTTGGTATTTGAAAATTCTTATTTTTTACAGTTTTCTGTAAGTTTGGTGGTGTATGAGGTTGTGTGGGTCTCGGCAGGGTTCGGGGTACGGGTCTATTGTCAGCAGCGTCCTGAACTGGGGTGCCGGAGAGCCTGAGCTGGTCCCCCTCCTTTCCCATCTCATGGTTGAAGACATCGGAGAGTTTCCATTTTTCAACCTGGCAAGTGCGCGTGCAAAAAACAAGCTGTGAGCCCAAAAAATAAGCTACGTGCCCTCTGCCTTCCCCATGACGAGGTGCTCTCCCTTTGCACAGCCCCAAAAATCTCTTTTTTTTTTTTTTTTCCCCCCCCGAGGGGGTGGCCCGCAGAGGTATCACCTCACCTGGAAGCATCACCATCCCGGAGCTAAATCAGCATCGAGCCGCCTCCCACACCCAAACCACGATGCACATGTGTTTGTTTTCTGCTGTTTGTGGGGTGTCAGAGCTGGGCCCTTGCGTTCTGTGGTGATGTGGAACCAGGGTGCCCTACAGCCACCTCGGCACCCCCCCAAACCCGCCTCGGGGCACCCCGAGAGGCGTTGGGTGCTGGGCGTTGGGTGCCTGTTTCCCTGCTTGCACCTAAAGCAGGCTCCGAATTTGGGACGGCGCTTCGCTTGGCGCTTCGTCGGGCGCCAGAGCTGCCGATGAAGGGGAAACGTGCCATGAGGCAGGTTTGCTTTGCAGGATTAAAAGCAAATAAATATTTATGCGCTATGCAAAGCAGGCCCGATAAGATATGCGTATCATTGGGAATTTGAAGCGGTTTGAGTTTGGGCCCGAGATGAAGGGGTACGTGTGTCGGTGCGTTATGTGGGTTTAAAGGGATGGGGTGGTTGTGTTTTTTTTTTTTCCTCCTGCTGCACAAAAATAAAAATAGAGAGGGGGAAAAACAAGGTGGTTTTTTTTCTTCTTGGGCTGCTCTGGTCTTGGGTTTCGCCATCTCCCCACGTGCTGTGTCTCTGACTGCAGGGATGGAGAGGAGCCAGGGAGAGAGGGCAGTGCAGGCGGCATTTCGGATGCAAATATAATGCTGGCCCCGTTCCTAATATTCGCTGTGTTTACACGTAAATGCAAACAACTGTTGACTTAGTTTCAACAGATAATGTGTTTCATAACACAATGGAAATGAGAATTAAGCTGGAATTTAGCAGGGGGGAACATGTGTTTCTGCGAGACCTCAGGCTCCGCCAGCCCAGCACCCGTGTGCCGTGTTGTGGTCGCGCCGGCGCCGTGGGGGCTCGGGGCTGGCGCTCGGTGTCCTTGGGGGGCCCCTTCTTGCTGGCATTGGGGGACACCTCTGCCGACCGATTTCGCTTGCTGAACTGCGCTGAAACGGGGTGAGCGAGACAAGAGGGCGGCGCCGGGCGGCTGCAGGATCGGTGAGCTGAACCGGCACACCGGGGAGGGACCCGCTGTCCCGCCGAGCTTGTAGGGACCTGAGCTGAACCGGCACACCGGGGAGGGACCCGCCGTCCCACTGAGATTATAGGGACGGGCGCTGATCCGGGGCCGGTTTTCCTCTGGGAAAGAAAGGGCTGTTGTGCTTGGTGGGGATGGAGGCGTCAGGGGAAGGGGAGTGCTGGCCCAGGCCACCGCGTCGGAGCCCGAGCACCGGCGCGTGCCGGGAGGGAGGAGGTGGCAGCGTCCAGGTCACCTTGTCCCGGAGTGACTCTGAGCAGAAGCACGCGGGAGAGGGCCTGGCTGTATTTTAGGGCCGGATTGTGGCCAGCCTGGGGCAGCCCTCGCAGGGCTCCCGGTGGCCAACCCTGACACCAGGCTTTGAGTCACGGCGCAAATCACCGGCGATCAGAGCCGCTCCTGCCGCCTCCGCCCCGCGCCTGCCACCCACCCCACCGCACCCCAAACGCCGCCGGGGCGGCGAGGCGACACCCCGGCACCACCGGGGACCCCTCCGGGATGCTCCGTTGCCCTTCCCGGGTGAAGGCCCCCGATGCACATGGGCAGCTCCCCGAGGAACAGAGGCATCGCTGGGGAATCAATCGGCCGTTTGGAACCCGCAGGTGCGTAATCACCGTCTCCGGCTGTGGGTTCGTCCCCGTCCGTCTGTCTGCCTGTCCCTCGCCTGCTGGCTGGCTGCCACCCAGCGCGGCAGGGCTGCGGCACCACTGGTGATGTTCAGGCGTTTAAAAAAAAAAACCCCGAGCCCCCCATGAATACGGTGAGGGGAAATTTTGTGGTGTGCGCCCAAGCTATATTAGACACTGGTGAATCTCCCTCTCAAGGGCTGTAGGGACAGTCACGCTGGTGGGGACACCTCGGCTGGAGGTGCACGGCTCTACCAGCCACTGGGGAGCCCAGCCACGGGCTGGGGACCCCCAGGGACCCCCCCAGCCATGGAGATGCTGCTGCTCCAGGAGCAGCACGGCAGGACCTGGTGTTGCGTCCCTGGTTGTGACGCCGGGGCCTGGGGAAGCCAGAGCCGTCCTTGGCGGGACCCGGTGGCTCCTGGCGTGTCAGCTGAGCGCTGATGGAGGGTGATGTCTGCCTGGGGTGGGTGGGGGCCACGCAGCACCCGCGGCTGTTTGTGTCTGGCAGCCGGCGGTGATGCCGAGCACTGATAGCGCCGTGGTAATGGCAGGGTTTGGATGAGAAACAGCAGGTTTGGGGCTGGTGCCACGGCCAGAGGCTGCCCGGGGAGGAAATGGGTATCCCGGCCGGTCGGGGCGGGCAGCTGCCGGCAGCATCCCTCCTCGCCGGCGGCACTGCCCGGCTCCCTTGAAGGGTCACACCGGGGCGGGTGTATGCTTTCACCAAACGCTCCTCCGTCGCTGGTGGTGAGTCACCTGCCCGTGCGGGATGCCCGACTGTGGGCAGGCGTCGAGGCGGCGCAGCCAGCACCGGCTGTCGGCACGCGTGCTCCCCGCCACGGCGCCGGAGCAGAGGGCAAGCGCTGGGGTGACCTGGGACACACTGTTGCTTTTGCGACTCATCCCGTAAAATAAAATGAGGGAGAAAGGGAGCAGGGCAGGAGGGGGCAGCTGAGGGCACGGGATGCTCTCGTCTTCCAGCCTCCTCTCATCCCCTTAGAAAGCCGTTTTATTCTTTTATTGAGCTTATTTATGTGGCGCAGAGTCAGGCCTGGGATTAGCAAATAGCCTGTCCTGCAACATGGGGAATACTCGATCCTGAGACACCAGCAACCAGAGAGAAATATTAGAGATAAAATTAAAGCGTAATGAGATTAGGTAGTGGCTCTCTATCAGGGACCTCCTTACGCAGAGGTAATTACCTGGGCAGAGCAGAAAGCGCGTGATGAGCGGTGGTGGCCAGGGGCTGCGTGGGGGGGGACAGGGCCACCCCAGCCCTGCCTGGGAGCAGAGAGGGTCAGTGCCATCAACAGCGGCTTTGCAAAAGAGAAAAGCATCAGGGTTGAGTGTTGAGGAGGAAGACGAAGTGCACACCAGCATCTGCTTCCACGGCGAGGACTGGCGTGGACCATCCTCCGCTGAGCCCTTGCAAACTCATTGTCCCCAGCTCAGGCGCCGTGGCTTTGTGTATTTGCAGTTTGGGGATTTTTTTGCTAGATAATTTAGAATTATTCTTCTTCTTGTTGTCATTATCTGGAGCAGAGCCCAGTTAGACGGATGCAAGGTGGGCACGCAAACTGGGGTGACAGCCGGGACGGGGCATCGGGCACCCTTTGGAGAACGCAAACCTTGTACCGGGATGTGGGGCCGGTGCTGCAGCACCTGCGGGCATCGTACACGTGGGATTTTTCTTTTAATTTGGAGGGAGAAAAAAAGGGAAGAGGGAAGGAAAAAAAAAAAGGAAAAAAGCATGTGCCTGTGTAATATAAAATTCAAGTTAGGCTCTCGGTGACTGCACGGAAAACAACAGGCTTTTTATGTTGGCTCTTGGGGTAGGAGGAGAGCAGGCTAGAATAAAGATTTACAGTGTTTGGGAGATTAAAGGCCCTTGGTACATTGTTCAAATACCACGAGATTAGTTTCCAAGGAGACGGATACCAGTTGCCATAGGCACCGGGGGGCCAGGAATTAGGATTGCGATTTTTTATCCTGATCACGCAACCAGTAGCTGAACGCTGCTAAAACTCGGGCTTTAAATAACCCCAGCATTAGCTTACGCGCCGCCGAACCAGAGGCTGGAAACTGTATCTCCCTTCCTTCCCCCCCTCCCCAGCGCCCCTTCGGGTGTGCAGAGTTGGACCCGGGTATTGGTAGAGGGGTGCGAGGGCATACGGGGCAGGGCACGGAGGTGGGTGCAACCCCAAAACCTTCCCCGCAGGTCATCCCGTGGTTTCTAGGCTCGTTTCAGCTATTTTTTTTCTCTAGGCAAGGGATTGCCGGCATCTCCTTCGCCATAGCTGGACTGCACGGTTCCCTGCCGGCAGTTGCTGCGGCGCTGGGGCAGGGGATGTACCGAGGGGCAGAATTAGTCACCTGCTAATTTTGGCTTCCCCCCGATCGCCCGCTTCTGGGAAGTGCAACCCGAGCCCCGGCGCGTGGGATGCCGGATCCGTGCCCTCGCTGCTCGCCTCTCCTTCTAGGAACTGCAAAGCACTGGGTTTTGTCCGGGGTGTACGGAAAGGGGTGCTGAGCTCCCCGCCGCAGGCTGGGTTTCGGGGCTGGGCATCCCTCTGGGGAGGGAGGCTCAACCCTGGGAGCCATCCAAGCACCCACGACCCCACGGCTGGGTGTCTTTGCTCACCCATCGAACATCGTGAAGCTCATCTCCAGCTTCACCACCCCCGAGCACCCATGCGGGGCCACCGGGGCAGGATCCGGCTCAGCCGCGGCCGCTTTCCCTGCGCGGTGCTCACAGCATCCCTTCCCTGCAATGGTGGGAAGCTCCGATTAACACATAGTCCTCCCCCCCCCCCCCCCCCCCCCTTTTTTTATTTTTCTTTTTTCTTTAATAAATGAAGAGGCAGTTGCTGGAAGCGAGAGCTTCTGCGCCTGCCTGCCGTGAGATTGCGGCGTGGAAACTTGTCTGGAGCTGAAAGCTGCGCCGCTCGAGCTCCGCAGGCAGAGCGATCCCCCCCAGCAGCCGCCGTGACATGAAAGTGTTTATCCTGGGGGAGATGAGACGCAGCTTCTGAAGGGCACTTGATCCTCATCCGTCTCTCTTTGCACTAGACAGAAGCCTGCTATAATTTTGCTATATTATATGTGTGCGCGCGCCTAGGCCAGGCTTAAGGAAATCAAGGTGGCAGCAGAATGCAACGCCCTGGTTGGGGGGGGAAAGCTAAATTCCTGCTGCAGATACGTCCCCCCGCGGGAGCCCCCGGTTTGCTCTTTGCTTCTTTTATAAGTGGGACTAAACCGCGGCAGGCGCCGGATTATCCGGGAAAGCGGAGCTGAGGCGGCGATGCCGGTGGATGTTGTGGTGCCGGTGTGTACGTGAGGAGCTTTTCCAGCAGGTGCCCTGGGTTTTGTCGGTAAAATAAAACACGGGAGGAGGAGTCCGGTGGTGGGAGCTTGTTCTGCCTGGGACCAACCGGCTGGAAGGAGTAGGGGGGAAAAGCTTTGGGGGGAGCCGGCAGAGCCAGCGGGGTGAGGGCTGCCGGCACGGCGAGGATGTTGGGCACAAGCTGTCGGGTTGTGCCGGACTGTGCCGGGGGCTGTTTGCCCCCCCAGCTCTGCTGCTTTCAGACTTTGGCAAAAAGGTGTTGGCTTGAAAAGTAGCAAAAAAGAAAAAAGGAATTTGTGGTTGTGGGGAGAGACGTGGCAGTGGTTATGGGACAGCAGTCGGACCAGGTTATGGGGCTGAGGGTGCACCGGCACCCACCTTTGGGGGGTGGAGATGTGGCCTTGGTGGGTGCTGGTTCACAGCGGGTGCATCGGCAGGGTGGCACCTGGGGTCCCCAAAAACCCAGAGCCTCCCCCTCTCGCCTGCCCCAGGAGGGCTGTGCCACAGAGGCACCCGCACGTGGGGCAGGGATTAGGAATTTGAGGTCTTTTTGGGGTGTTTAGAAATTTGAGGGTATTTCTGGGCATTTTGTGAGTGCCCTGCACCGCAGTTATGCGCTGTACCGCTGGCATCGGTGCCGACCGCGCAGCTCCCCCACTGCCTGCTAACAAAGCTTCGTTAGTGAAGCAATAAACCGCCCCAGCATGAGTTGCATGGCTTCGCCCCGCGCCGGCTCGGGATGGAGAGGATGTGGCCGTGGGGGCCAGAGGCTGGTGCCGAATTCGGCATAAGGGATTAGGGTTTAACCGGGTGGCACGGGTGGGTTAAAGCCATCGTGCCGTGAGCAAGTCACCCATGTGGAGCAGGGATCTCCACCGCTGCAGCAAAAACCCCAGGCCTGGTTATTTGGTGAGTGCGGGGCTGTGCCGCGGTGCTCCCGCATCTGATGTGGCTTCGGTCACATCCGCCCGCTCTGCTGGTACCGGTGTTTGTTTAAATGATTAGAAAAAAACACCGCA
Source organism: Pluvialis apricaria (assembly GCA_017639485.1). Classification (NCBI taxonomy): domain Eukaryota; kingdom Metazoa; phylum Chordata; class Aves; order Charadriiformes; family Charadriidae; genus Pluvialis; species Pluvialis apricaria. The sequence continues at coordinate 9,886,562 of CM030024.1, forward strand.
AGTTGAAATCGAAGCCGGGTCCCTACCCCCAGCTTTCGCCCCGCTGTGGTTTCTGTGGTTTCCAGGGTTTTTTTGCTCAAGCGGCTCCAGCTCGCCGGGCACCTCGGCGCTAAGAGGCGCCTGCCGAAAAAGGGACCTCAAAAGTCCCTGAGATGGAGGGGGGAGGCAGAGAAATACCTTCCGAGTCGGTGAGATAGCCCTTAGCGTGGGTCCTGCCTGCCCCAAAGCGTTGTCCCTGGTGGGGACACAGGGGACGGTCCCTTCTTGTGGAGGGGGGGGATGATGTCCCGGCACTAGCAAAGGACATTATTTGTCCCTCTGGCTCCTATCAGGACGGGTCCTGATGGATTTTAAAGCGCGTTTAATGATAGCCAGGGCTAATTGCTTAAATGTCCTCCAGGGCCAGTGTAATTTTTAAAAATCCCCTTTAAATATGCCCTCCTGGAGTAAAAGGCAATTACAAATAAAACCACTGTCATCTCGTCGTTATGTGTGGGTCATCGTTACATCCACGTGCGGTGTCACATCCCCCTCCTGCCGGATGGGCGGCGGGTGCCGGTCCTGCTCCCTCGGTCCCGGGGGGGATGGAGGCGGCCGAGTGTGGCACCCGACATCTCACGGCTTGTTGAGTGTTTTGGGTGGCCAAGAAGCCCAAATGCCACCTTCAAAAGTCCTTTTGGTGCCTGATTGCCCCCACCCCCCAGCAGCGCCTTCCCCTGCTCTAGTGCACCCCCAGGCTGCCCCCCGTTTCCCTGGGAGGGGAAATGGGCTCTAAGTCCATGTCAAGACCTACCTGTAAGAGATATATATATATATATATTTGAATATCTATATTCAATATATGTTGATTTATTTATTTTTTAAAATATTTTGCTGCAATTGGGGCTGGCTCGTATGGGCTTCCCACGGTCTCACCGGCACCGCTGAAGCAACAGGCAGAATTTTCCTGGAAAAACGAATACGTGGATGATTTCCAGCCACTCTTGTGTAGAGCTGTAGGCAGGACTGGCGTGATAGGCGCTTTTTTTTCCCCTTCTTTTTTCTCCCCAACATGCTGAACGGTCAAAGCTCTCATTAATTTAAATTCGTGTTTGGTTCCCCGAACTGGGAGCCAGCCCACACGCCGGAGGCTTTATAAACATCCCGGGCAGGGGGATTTCCGTGGTGATGCTGCGATGTCCGTAGGGCAAAGGGGGAGCACTGGTAGTGTCTGTTTGGGGCTCTCCATGCTGCTTCCCTGCTTTTCTCTTCTCCTTTGCTGCCATCAGACCCCGACACGCTCCGTGCCGGTGGCATTTCCTTGGTGCTGTGGCTGAGCCGGTGTCCTCCGGCTTGTCACCCGTGGATGCAGTTGGTGGTTTAAGGGCTGAGCTGGAAGACGTTGCACTCACCCAGCGCTGGTGGGTTTGGGTCGGGGCACCGGCCGTCGGATGCTTTGCCCTTCAGTGGTTGTGAGTGGTCTGGTGTCCTCGTTATGGGAAATGCTTCACGCGGTGAAAATCCTCAGGGTTACATTTGTAAGATACAGTAGAGCTGCAGGAATAAAATATATCAGTCACCGACTTCAGTTTAAAACCAGTGTTGGTAGAAAGCAATATAAGAAGCAGCAGATGCAGGATATCCTTGGTCCCTCCTGGGCATTTGACTGTTCCCATCTCATGGAGTCTCCTGCTCTGCGCTGGGTTTGACCCAGGGTAATTCCTAAAAAATGGGTTATTGCCTTTCTACTGATGGCAAGGGTGGCCCAAAGGAGCAGCGGGCACAGGGAGAGCCGGCAAGCCCGGTTTTGTGAGTCCCAGGCGAGTGCATGGTTCCCTTTGGGAAACTGGATTTTGGGGTTTATGCTAAATAAGGCTTATCGTACCCAGCAAGGTGAAAGCAGCGGGAAGGATTGGCAGTGGAGGTCCTTCAAGCTCCACCGTGGCAGCATGGAAACACCAGCTCGGCTTAATAAGTAAGATAACATTGCTTCTGGTTGTGGCACGGGGCTGGAAATTGCTGTAAGGTTTGAAAAGGTGAGCAAGAAAAAGGGGGACAAAAGTCACCACCAGGAGCTTGCAGCACCCATCTTTGCCATGAATCAAACTGCAGCCGGGCAAGGCGATGCTGGTGCTGTGCTGTGTGAGCTGTTGGCTCGCATAAACTCCCCTCGGTTTCTCCTAATTGAACCTGTTTATAATTTAAGGGATATAATAACACAGTTTTCTGCTCGGAAATTTCCTTTGGGGAGGTTGTCGTTGGCTTGTTGCGGTTTTTTGGGTGTTTTGTTTTTTTTTTTTTTACTGTTTTGTTTGCTCCAAACACTTTGGAAATGGTGACGCAGCACGCAAGACTGGAGGATGTTTATTTTGGGGAGAGCTGCTGCCCCGCGGCAGCGGTTGGGGAGATGGAGATGGGATGCTCGTGCTGCGGGCCCAGGGTTTCGGGGGGAACGCTGCCGTTTCTGCAGGGGTTCGGGAGCCTGCCCCCGCGCCTGGTTTTCCTTTGCGGCAGCCCAGGTGATTCATGAGCGAAACTCCCCCGGGGCCAAATTTATAATCTTTCCCAGGATTAGAAAGGGAGGCGAGGAAGGAGGTGTCGTAAGAGCCGAGCAGGCGATGGCCCGTGCGGGCTGCCTGCCCATGCGCCGCACCGGCTGTGGCACTGCACCCCCGTCCCTGTAAGACTCATTCGGGGCAGAGGGGGGAGAAATAATTAAAGAATAATAAAATTAAAGAATAAAAGAATTTATTATTTAATATTAAAAAAAAAAAAAAGCCAATCTGCAAACGATTGCCGTGACGGCGGCACAGCGGTCCCTGAGTCACCTTGTGCCCTGGGGACGGGATTCGGGGTGCGCAGGTGGGCTGGGGCTGGACCTGAGCCCCCCTCTCCCCGCAGTCATCCGGGAGGGGGAAGTCAACCCCTCGGTGCGTGTCCCGGGGTGGGATTTCAGCAGGACGGGTGTGTGGAGCCCCGGGAAGGGGTTTAGGATGCTCGGCACCCACCGTAGCCACCTCGCTCCCTGCCGCCGGCACTAACCGCTATAAGAATGGTTTACCCCAGTTTTCCTAAAGATTACTTTCCCTTTGATTAGACAAACAACTTCAAGCTGTACGTCTTAATTTGATTTGAATAAGCCTAGCGCTTGCCGTGAAGTTTTTTTCCTCCCTTTTATTCCCCCCATTTCTAAATCCGCTGTCACTGCTCTTCGTGACCATAAATGATTAAAAGCTTTACAGGAATATTGTGCCCCCATCCCTTAAATTCCTGTTGTATTACTCGGGTCATATTTTTATTGTGATTTTTTTTTTTTTTTCTTATTGAGCGATTCTCTCTTTTCCTTAATAAACAATCAGCCAGGTGAAAGGGGTTATTCTTGTCCCGGTCTCCTGCAGAGCTGGGAGCGGGTAGGGAGGGGGTGTGGGGATCCTGCCCCACTTCCCACTGACGTTATCCCGGGTTTTCCCTTCAGTTACCCCTCTGGGGCCGGATCCAGCTCATGGCTTTGCTCTCTGCAGCCAAGGGAGGAGTATCTCTTCCCCATAAGTGCCGATTCCCGTGGGAGGCTGTGGCCAAGCAGGTTGGTGCAGCTTGAGCTCTGCGAGGGGCCGCGACCAGCCCCACCATGGCAGGGACCGGCTCTCCAAAACTCTTCCGGAAGGCAACAAGAGCATCCAAGTCATAGCAGTCATATTTAATAATAATTAGGGCACTCAGAAATACATACAGGCGTCACAATAGGCTGTTTTCCAAGTGAGTGCATGTGGGGGAGGTTAAGAAGCGAGTGATGCTCCCTGGACCGAGTCCGTTCCCAGTGGCAGTCCCCAAGCGATGGCAGGTCCCAGCCCAGCGTTGGGGCTGCCCCGTGTCCTGCGTGCCGGGAGAGCGGCTCAGGGCCGGCATCAGCACCGCCGTCGCCTCGCTGCTCCCTGCCAGCTGCAACAGGGCACCTCTTATGAACGCAGCATCGGTTAAAAGAAGGGATCTCGAGTTCCCTGCAGCCGCGGGGCTGTGCGCAGGGAGCCGCTCGGGAGCTTGCACGTGAAACAGCCCTTCCTCCGTCCAGCCGTCCATCCATGCGTGCACAAACTGCAGGGCTGGAGCAAGGCGGACCGTTTCCTGGCGTTGCTGCAACCCTTCGTGATGGCAAAGCTGAAGGTGCCTGGCAGAGCCCTGTCCCCAGCGCGGGGCCGTGCGGGCGGCTGTGCCGGAGGCTGTAGCACCCAGGCGCAGGACCCTGCCTTCGCTTTCCTGCTTTATTCTCCAAGGTGACGTGTGGTTTGGGGGTTTTTTATCCCAAGGTCATTCTGGAGGAGAAGATTCAGCCGTCAGCTTTGTTTGGGCAGTCCATGCTGTGAAGACCAGCCTGGAGGTTCTGACCCGAGAGCGATTTCTGAAATTCAGTCGTTATTGTTTAACAGGGAGTTGTGTCCACCCTCGTTAACTTGTTGCATGGCCACGTAACAGCGAGATTTTCAGCGGCATTGGTCAGCCCCCTGCCCCGTGCACGCTCAGGCACCTGCAGAGATGCTGGCATGGGGGACTTGTTATTTTGGGTCAAAACCCACCTTTTCCCCGGTTGCAAGGGGCAGCATGGCCCCACTTTGCGTGCAAATTCTGTCTGCCTGGACATGGGTGCGAACTGGTGCAGGAAGGTGAATTTGGGTTTTTGCTGTTGGCTTTTAACCCTTGTTTTCAGCAGGGCCGAGCAGCCATGGTTATCGGCTGCGCTGCAAATCGAGTTACGCGCAGGCAGCTTCATTCATATTCCCCGGCTCCTGCCGGTCTTGCCTCGTTAGAAATTCTCTGGCCTCTTTTATCCGCTTGCGGCTTCGAGCACATGATTTACGATCTAGTTCGAGTGGCTCCCGAGCGTTGCTGGCTAATTTGCCACCCTTTATTCGCAGGATTAAAGCCAGGCGGTGCGACGCTGCCCTGCAGATGGAGGGGCGATAGCTGGAGCAAGGACCGTGTTGGGTGCTGGGGGGTGATGCTGTATCGGGTGTGGGTGCCCAGCATGGGAGTGGGGTGATTTTATGCGGGTGAACCCCTGCCTCAGTTCCCCCTGCGGCATCGGCGTCACCGTGTGTCATGGTGAGATGTGTGCACCGGGGCGCAGAGACCTGGTGCCGTTGCTGCACGTGTGGCCGGGCCCTGGCATTTCCCCTCCTTTTTTCCCCGTTTTGTGGTGAGGGAGGGAGGCTGAGCCCCTTCTCAGATGCGGGGTCCCTGCACGCCACCCGGTCCCGCTCCTGCCGGCACGGTCCCCCGGGAGCTGCAGGGTGGGATGATTTGATTACGGAGCCCCTCGCCATGAGCTGCCTCTCTCCCTTGAGGTGAAGGCAGAGCACCCTGTGGCTTTGACCAGTTTCGGGGACACCTTTGGGTGCCAGGCTCTCCCCTTGCCCAGGGTATAGGGGTGGGGACAGTCAGCACGGTGTTCTCAGAGAGACGCATGCGTCACCCCCTGCTCTCTGCTGCCCGTGGAGCTTGGGCACAGGAGCGCTCTGTGTCTGCTTCAGCGCCGCGTCGTCTGGCTCGGCATGGCCGCAGCCTGCTCGTCGCAGGCGTCCCGCCACGCAATCGGTCCGGCACACCCCGTGCGGTGATGGCATCTCCCCAGGGGTGAGTCCCAAGGGCAGTGGTGACCTGGCCACTGCTGGGACACGTGGCATTGGCCCTGGGGTCTGGTTATGGCTCAGCAGCGTCCACAATTATCTGCCTTTAGCAGAGGGGACGTGGGGAACATGGGGCTCAGGCTGGCCCCGGCCTCTCTCTGTGCCTCAGTTTCCCCTGTGTATCCACGCCGGCGTTGCGCCGTAGCCCACGGCACGCGCTGGTGTTGGGCTGCACTGGCGATGCTCAGCGCCCGCTCTCCATCAGTAACAGCAATGCATGTACCTTTTTTTTTTTCCTCTTTCCAGGTGAATATGGCCCTGGCAGGGAAGCCTTTAGACGTGACGCTCAGCACCTCCAGAGCTGACCAGTGGAATATGGTTTTTCCCCAGAAAGACGAAATCATCACCAGCTTAGTGTCTGCCTTAGACTCCATGGTAAGAGGCCGGTGGCATCCCCGTCCTCCTCCTTCCTTTCGCCTCCCTTTAATGGGGCTGGCTGGGAGCAGGGCTGGAGCAGGAGGGCTGTCGGGCTCATCCCGCTCCCCTCCGCTGCCGGAAAGCCCAGGGAGCTGCCAGAGCTGGGAAATAAAATTCCTCTCCTGCCCTGACAGCCGTAAGGATCATAAAGTCAGCCCAAGTTAATCTCAGATGTGTATTGTTTTCCCATTAATATTTATGTTTGTATCAACCGAATGTAAGGTGGTTGGGGTTTTTTTTTTCTTGATGTTTTACCAATGTTACCGTGAGCTTTTACACAACAGGAGAACAATGGCTTTTATCTCCGAGAACAAAGAAAATAACTTTCATATCTTTTGACGTAGAATTCCCGGTGGAAACCTTGCCTAAGTCAGCCGTGCTTACATAAACAAGATAACTGTCTGGATTAAGTCTCGTGGACCAGAGCTAATCTTATTTTTAACTGTGAATGTGATCAAGAAGGGAAAGCGGGTGTGTAGTAACAAATATCTAATGCAATGCGACGTGCTAAATAGCCCTCCCTTTTTAAAGCCAAGTCGTATTTAACGTATTTATCTTGGATGCGTCTTCTTCTCTACGCAGGTAGGGTTTTTTTTTTTTTCGCTAATACTAATTTCCTTCTTTTTAACCATCACCGCCCCACTAAGGAGCAGGTTCTCCAAAGCTGACGCACCCCAAGTGGCTTTGATGATTTATATACGTGCCATCCTGTACAGCAAATTGTGTTATCGTAGTTTGGCTTCTTAATGAATATACATTATTCTGCAGTCCTCGTTACGTGCTGACACCAGGACTAGGAGGCCAGGCTGCTCCTGAAAGTCAGCCTTTGTCCCAGCGCTTCACCAGGGCCGGGCTCTGCACGCACTGAAGCCTACCTGCGTGCGTGATAAATAAACCATGGGGCCACCTGCACGTCACCAAGCGGGCTTAGGGTTTGGATTCGGTCTGCCTCCAAATCTCACGTCCCCTAGATTTTACATTTATTTTTTGAGCGTTGGGTATTTGGAGCAAAATACTTTGATTTGCTGCTGGGTTCTTGAAAGGAGGTTTCTTAAAAATAGCTGGTTTGGGGGCTGTGATTCAATACCCTCTTCTTGAAGAAGACGAGCAGGAGGTAAAATGACCCAGTATAGAGGCTGGTTTAAGCCTACGCAAAGACTGGCTGTAAATGCACGTGGGGAGCTGAAAGTAGCTCCAGGGCGTTGGTCCATGGGCAGCTGCTGTCCTGCTCCCTCCCTGGCCACCAGCATCCTCCAGCCCCTCCGTGGTGCCAGCGGGCAGGCGACGTGTCTAACCGGGGCTGCCGATGGGAAAATCCCCCCTGTTTTACCCATTTAAATCGTGACCTGGGGATAGCGTCTTCCTAGCGTCAATGCTGTAGCTATGGGAATATGACTCATGCTGCCGGCACTGCGTAGCTATTATAATATAAAAAATAATAATAAAAACGCATATACATGTGTATTATGTCGAGCAGGAAGCGCACGTTACATAAAATGGATTAATGGAGGAAGTCTTTTCCATCTCTTTAATGTTTTGCATAACTGTACAAGAAGAATTGTTCAACTAATCCAGACTTTGACCATATTAGTGTTCTGCAGCTGAAATAAGCTGTGTTCCTTATTTCATTGCAGTGCGTGGAAAAATATAAAGTGTTGTTGGTTTGGTTTTTTTTTTTTATAGGAATGTTTTCTTTTCAAGAAATATTAGAAAATGTTTACTTTTAGGATAGGAAAAAGTGAAGCAAAATGATGGGTCAATAGTTCTTGTTCTCCAGCACAGCACAGCTCTGCCGGACACCTTTCTGGAGCCGTAAAGTCACCGAAGTGTTTAGGGGATGTCATAAACCCCATGAAATTCTGATCCAAACTAGAACATTGCTTTTGATGGGGGAATCTTTTGATGGGAGGAAAAAAAATCCCACTGGAAAATGGCAGAGGGTGCCAAGTGGGGATGCTCCCGCCGCCGCTCTGACCCGGTGCCTCCCCGCAGTGCTCAGCGCTCTCCAAGCTGAACGCGGAGGTGGCCTGCATCGCCGTCCACGAGGAGAGCGCCTTCGTGGTGGGCACCGAGAAGGGACGGGTCTTCCTCAGCGCCCGCAAGGAGCTGCAAGCCGACTTCCAGAAGTTTTGCAGTGAGTATCCCCGTCGGTGCGGTCTTCTCCCGTGCTGTGGTTGGTGCTCCAGTTTTGCCAGCCGGGACCCCCACTGTGCACGGAGGCGTTATGGTTTGGGGGGACACCACGGCGCTGTCTGTCTGTGGGGCTGAGCGAGGTTTAAAGTGATGGCGAAAGTGGGTGGGAACCACAGCTGGAGCTCCTTCCATCCCAGGGAGGGCACTGCGTGCCTCCGCTCTCCTCTCCAAAAGCATCCCTGCGGTGGCACGGGGCTGGATGGCTGCTGTTGGCCTGTGGCAACATTGCCGGTGCACCGGAGTGGCTTTTGAGGACTTAGCAGAAGTAATTTGTCCTGGTGATCCCCCAGAAGCAGAGAGGCTTTCTTGGGCCAAGGCTTTTTTCCTGGTTTTGGAAAAACAGGGATGGATGTGGGAGCTGGGAGTGTTGGTTGTCGAGCTGGTTATTTTTTTGAGAGGCTAACAGTGGTGAAGGAAGCGAGAGACATGGTCTCTTCGGTCTCAGATCGGGGTCACCGGGTATCACAGGGACACGTGCGACTGGTGGCAGCCCTGTGTGTGGTGAGGCTGGCACCCAACCCTCTGTCCTGCCTCCGTGCCTCTGCCGGCTCCCTGAAAACAGCCTGGGAGCTGAGGGGAAGGTGGGAGCCATGCTGTGAATGGGGACCTGCATTTCTCGGATGGCATCATCCCTGGAGCACCAACCGCTGCTTTCCCTGCTCCGTGCAGGAGCTGGGACGGGATCTGGCTTTGGTGCTGCCAGGCACCCCAGTCCTGGGGGGACCCCAGACCCCGATCCACTCACACACGCTGCCCACGGCGGGATGTCAGTGGAGAGAAACAACCCGGCTGTGTGTGCACACACATGGTGTTGATGGAAACCATATTGGTGCTTAATTCATTGGAGAGATTGCTCAGGAAGGGTCCGCTCTAGTGAAAACATTAGCGCTGTAAAGCTGCCAGGGTCGCTGTCTGCTCGGGTTATTCACTGCACGTGTGCGAGGTGAGCCGGCACGGCTTTGCAGGAGCGGTTCCCTGCCAAGGCTCTGCTCTGCCCCGCTGTCCTGCCTGCCCTGGGCAGCTGCCTGCCGCCTCCGCCATGCCACGCGCACCCGGGAGAGCCGCTGCTAGTTATCCTCCGCTTTGGTGCATTGCATTTTGCAGGACAGGATGCGATTTGGGGACGTTTCCTGTGTTTGTGGGTGACTCTGCCTCCTCTTCCCACCACCCACGAGAGGCAGGGAGGTACCCGAGCAGTGAATGGCAGTGGGGTGGCCAACGGGAGGGAGCTCCTTCTTATGTATTAAATGCCAACTGCGTCTCACTAGAGCTTACAATATTGATGACCATCTGCAAATCTCACTTTTAGAAAAATATATGTATATCTCCTGACTGGTGACCTACCGCTGTGCTGGGGCAAGGCGCCTGGCATTAGATCCTGATTTCCCCCTCTTTTGGTTTCGTTTACACCTTTGTCAAGATGAAACGGTCACGTCTGGTTGGTTGAAAGCACAAAATCTTGACAATGGAGTTTGGGCGAAGCGGCTGATGCTGGAGACAGGGTGAAACGTGATAACTCTGTCTTGAATTATAAATGGCCCAGGCTCAACTCCCCTCCATAAAGCTCTTACAACTGGCACGCAGTGGAAAGCATCCCTGGAAGTGCCTCTGATTTATGGTCTAGCTGCCCCCTTAGAAAGGATCTGAAGTAATCTAAAGCAGACATCGCTGGGAGATGTAAGAAGCCTCTTATCTCTCTGGGCGCGCAGACTTCGCTTGAACGCCCTCCTTTATCTGAACCTCTGGCTCAGCCTTTCCTGGCGCACGGGGGGAACTTGACAGTGATCAGGATTAATGTCAGCGGAGGAGAGTTAGCGCCCAGCCAGGAGGGAGAGTCAGTCGTAGGAGGGTGTGGATGCGGATGCATTTCACCACCTTGGTAAAACACCCCGAAAAAGTTTTCCGGGGCCTGTTTCTCTGTGCAGTGGGAGGGATACGGAGCTTGCCAGGGGTTGCACGGTGTTGGGTGGCTGTCCTCTTTCTTATGTCTAGTTCTGTGGGTACCCCGGGTGGTCCTCGCCCCCATCCCAGTGATGTCGCAGCCACAGGCCCTTTTCATGGGAGGGATCCTCGAGCTCCTCCTTAAGTGCCCAGGCAGCATCCAGGGCTGATCACCGGCAGGAGCCTGTCGAGGATGATGAAGAAATTAGTCCGCCACCGAAAATCCCTTGCGAATCGTTTTGGATAGAATGGCAATAATGTACTTGTAGTGTTTAATTTTCTGTGCGTTTAGAGATGCAAGGAAGTCGTTGCCGAAGATATGCTTTATTTGAGGTTTAATGGGGGAAATTAGCAGGAAATAGCTGGTATTACCAAGCTACGTGATGCTGAAGGGTAAAAAAGCCTCCAAGAAAGGCGGATTTTCTTTTCCTGAGAGATTGAAGGCTAAGCAGATTGAAACCGGAGAAAAGAAATGCGCTGCCCAATTAATCACAACAGTTTCAGTGCAGCTGAGTGGGTAAAACCAGGGAAGGGGGGGGCACGGATGGGATGAGCATGTCCCCGGCTGGCGGGGACCAGCCCTGCTCTCGAGAGCACTGCTGGCACCGCTGCCTATGCCGGCACCTTCCCCTGCGGGCTGCCAAGCGCCACAGCCATATCTGATCCGGGGTCTGGAGCGGGCGGGAGGCACAGGGCACCTGGCCAGAGGACTTTGCTGATGCCGTGGGGGCGGCGAGGAGCCTGGCACCCATGGGACCCCCCCCATCTTGCATGGGGTTTGATGGGCAGTTTGTTCAGTCCTGGCTGAAGTTGGCGTAACCCATCCAGCGGGTTTGATCGCTTTGCAGCCGCTCAAAAGCATGCACAGCATTGCCCATGAACCCTCTTCACACCCCAGCATCTCCTGTTTTCTCCTCTCCCCCCGCAGGAGTCCAGCAGAGGAAGGAGCAGGACGCGGAGGCGCAGAAGAAGGCAAAGGAGTGCGGGCGAAGCGTGCTCAGGGTCTCCCCGGACCAGGGATCAGACGTGTACCTCCTCAGGAAGATGGTAGAGGAAGTGTTTGATGTGCTTTATAGTAAGAACCTTCACGCTTCCATTTGGGGATTTGGATTGCCCCCGGGGCTCGCTGAGCTGCCTGTCGCCGCCGCCAGATGCGGCTTTTGGCCCCAGCCCGGCTCCCCAGCGAGGGAGCAGGCGCCTGGCAGGTGCGGCATGGCGGGATGTGCTCCTGCGTAGGGTTAGTGTTGCGCTGAGATGGGACCTGGCCACTGCTGCTTCACTTTCCAGTGCCCTAAACTGGGCAAAAAAATTCCCCGTGCTGGGGGGAGCATCCTCTGTCCCCTCGGCCAGGGGAAGCCTCTGCCGTGCCCTGAGTGTGATTTTCAAGCACACCTTTATCCCTGACGCCGCGTCTACGGCACCTCTTTCAAAATGCTGTGTCGGGGCTCTGCAGAGACTCTCTCACCCCTTTCCCTGGCAAGTCTATTTAAAAGGAAAAAAGATGATTTTTTCTAGCAGGCGGCCCCGCAGCCCCGACTCCGAGAGACGAGCTGGTGCCGTTCCAGCACATGCATCATCCCCGGCAATAAAGCTTCTGCAATTAAAATGTAGATGACCATATGGCTGTTGATATGTAACCCAGTGGGTTGCAGAGCTCCCTCCGGGCCCAATCTGCAGAGGCTCGAGCGGCGGCAGCGCCGCCTTCTTGTTCGGGAGGTCCCTCCCAGAGTCCCCAAGGAGCAGCTGGAGGTGGTTGCAGTGCTCCTGGCTCGTCCCCCGGCAGCACCTCCAGAGCTGTGCTGGCACGGGTAGGAAAAGCAAGGTTGGGTTGGCAAAACGGAGTGGTGAACCCCAATATTCCCCCGTGCTGCTGAGTGGGTTGCATTAGCCCAGCGTGATGCTCTGGGGGGGAGTTCAGGCCATGTGGCTGGACCAGTTACAGAACTGGGTGCTTTGCTTTCCTGGGTGCAACTCCCCATCACCGTTTGGGATTTGGGGTGTGCTACCGAGCCCTGCCGGGGCCGTGCAGGTCTCTCTGAGCCTGAAGTGCAGGGATTGTTATGGTTGGACTTGATGATCTTAAAGGTCCCTTCGAACCTTAGCAATTTTATGATTCTATTGCCCCCATTTATGTGCTGGGTTTGAGAACAGGCTCTGCCACCACAGTGGGAGGGGGATAATGGGTCCTCCCACCTACCACCCTGGGCTCATGCGCAGGATTTTCCGCTGCTGGCTGTTTTTTCGACCCTCGCCTCGCAAGCGCCTGCCGCAGGCTTCACAGACAGAAAGGGGAGATGGCATCCTTTTCCCCGGGGACAAGCAGTCGCTGAGGTTTTCTGAAACCACTTAGAGGACTTGGAGGCAATATTCCCATTAACGGGGGTAATCAAATCCTCTCGCTGCCTTCAAAAGGCTGGGCCCAAGCGGGAAGAAAGGAGAAACACAGCAGAGCCAAGGGAATGTGGCGGTGAGGGTGTCTCAGTGCTGGTTGGATCCCTGCTCTGAGCTGCAGGTCTTGTCCTGCTGCCGGGAGAGTGCCAGGCTTTACAGGTCTCTTAGGAATATGGGAATTATTCATGTATGACATACCATAAATATATAATTGCATAAAATTGCTTGACCAGGATGCATATGTGTGGGGTATTTGGATTAGGCAGCCCATCTGTCAGGATGAGTTTGCAATGCTCTTTACCTTGTTGAGGCATGGGGACAAGCTGGTCAGGTCCCCAACCCAGGGTGGCCAGCATTGCTGTGGCAGGAGGAGGCTGGGCATCCCTGGGCCGGTGGTTTTGGCCTGTCTTTGGGTGAAATTCTGACATTGGGTGTAATTCTGCCTTTGCTGCTGATTCAGTAGGATCAGCCGTTTCCAGCTGCTGGATGGGGAAACCCGCCGGGCGGATGCTCCCCTCCCGGCATGCCCACCTGGAAGAGCCTCTCCTGATTGAGTGGGGAGAAATACCGCAGGAGATAGTACGTGCCCCGGGGTGATTCTGTTCCCAACCCCGAGAGGACTGTCAGAAATTGACAGTTATCTTTCTTAAGGTTGGGGTTTTTTATCCTTTCAGTCACCTCCCATCAACAGGGATTGGAAACAAAAAATCTTAGAAAATGCTCAGTCAAAAAGATCGCGTATTCCCTCCAGAGCTGGGTAATCTCCGTACCAACAGGATGACTGATTACCGCCGGCTTCTATTAAACAGGCATTAATGATGATTATTGTCTCTCTTTAGCTAAACCATGAGTCTCTGCACAGCAGTGTGAGGCTTGGTGAAGGTCACTTTGACAGTAATGCATTCCCCATAAAAATATGTTTTGGGAGTTGTTGAGTGTTGGGTTGATAAGGAGCCACCATGGGTATCGGGAACTTCTCCCCATCGTGAAGAGAGTTGATGGAAGGAGGTGGAAAGCCACTAGAGCTGGTACATCAGGGCAGGGAAACTGCCAGTACTCTCCAGGCTTGTACCCGTGGTGTTGTGGTGCAAAGGTTTGGTTTGAAACTTCTGTTATTGGCTTAATTAAAACATCATCCATCCCACCTATAAGGAACCTTGATGGCTCATGCAAGTCACACGTTGTCAGTTGTCACACGTTGCTTCGAAGAACATGTTGAAGAAATCACTTTTAATAAGGACATGCTGACAGTGCCACAAGATTTCCAGGGTTTCTGTAAGATCTTTTGGTGGTGGTGTTTTGTTTTTTTTAAAAAAGAAAAGATTTTAAAGAAAAGCAACAATATAAAATCCCACAGCTATTTAAAGGTCCCATAATCTCCTCTGCCTGCCCCCCAACCTGGAGATGAAGGCACAGACACCTTGCCATGTGGCCAGATGTTCTGCATCTGGACAGTGCTTTGCCAGACAGGTCGCATTCCTGCACGGCTGTTTCTTCTGCTTCATGCTTTCAGCACCAGGTTTATTGGTTGCAGTGATCTGGGTTGGTTTCCAAAGTAATTTTTTCCACAGTGAGCAGCTCAAGGATTTGGTCATTCCTTGAAACCCTTCAGAAGGGGCTGATTTTCCAATGGTGTCTTGCCTGGGGAGCACCGTACGCATCCCCGGTTTAGGCACGTGGGCTCTTTAGCCGGTTTAGAAAATGTCTGTATAGCTGCGATGCTGGCTGGTCATCTTCCACTGCCAGGGAAGGGGAAGCATTTTGCTCCCGACTCCTTGGGGACATTTTGGTGTCAGAGGTACAACGGAGCCAGCCTCGTGTGGTGGGGACACGGGGGGAACTCTGTGCCCATCGTCAAGGGGAGCGGGTGAGATTTCTGGGCTGCTGGAGGCAATCATGCAGTCAAGCGTATCAATGTTTGTGCTGCCTGCGAATGGTGGGATGGAGGGAGACTGTTGGGTTTTTTTTTTCCTTGTCTCTCAAAGTGCATTCAGGCTGCCTGACAGCACCAGCAATCAAAGTACTTTCCATTCTTCCAGGAGGTAAAATAAGAAAACCGACTGAAAATAAGGTTCCCAGAATATCTCAGTAAACATGAGATAAAAATCAGCGCGAGCCCTTCAGCCTCCTTTGTCAGCTCTCGGCTCCCTCCCGGCTTGCCGGCGGCCACATCCCTCGCTGGCAGGCGTCCGGGCGCTCCCGGGGGGTGGGTTTGTGCCAAGTGACCCCAACCAAGGATTTTACTGTGCAACCCGAAAGATGAGACATCTGCTTATTGGCTTTTGTGAGCTTTATATTAATTAGCGCTTTTAGAAAGGTCTTGGAGGGCCTTGCATGCTAAGTGCGGAAATAGGAAGAGGTTTTCTTCTCATAACGTTTCCGTCGGGATCTCTTGCTCTTGTGTTTACTCTTCCAGCCCGGCTCGGCCACGGCCTGGAGCACGGGGTGCCCATTGGTGTGTAACTCTGCCCCCTCCCCAGGTGAAGCCGTGGGGAAGAGCAGCGTGGTCCCTTTGCCGTATGAGAGGTTCCTGAAAGAGCCGGGCTTGCTGGTGGTGGCTGGCTTGCCCGAGGGGATCAGCTTTAAGAAACCCATGGAGTACGATGTGAAGTCCCTGATGGCCATCTTAGAGCACAGCCACAGCATCCGCTTCAGGCTAAAAAGGTAATTTGGGGGATACCCGAAGGGGCGGGAGGGCAGCGAGCGCTTGGCATGGCGGCTCTTATAAGCACCAGTGGATGGCATAGATTTTGTGTGGAGCAGGCAGAGGGATCCCTCCCATGTCCCAGCTTCTCCCCCAGACCCAGAAACCTGGGTGCAGCCGTGCCAAACCCAGCCTTGCGTGGAGGTTCATTGGTGTCAGGTAGCTCGAGACCGTTTCGGACTTGTTCCTATAATAAGCGTGTGTAAACGTGCGCATTAACCACATCGCTTTACATGTCTCCGCCAAAATTTCCGCTGTGGTAAGCTAAGTGCTTTTCTGTCTCCAGAGGGGTTTCCAGTGTAAATGCTGCAAGCTTCTTCCCAGGCTGAAATGGGGGTTTTAATGCCAGACGAGGAGGGAGGAGGGGGACTGCGGTGCGGCGAACTCCCCATTTTGGCCACGTTTTTGCAAGGGGTTCAGCGGTTTTGGGTGCGTTTCTTCTGCGTTTGCCTGGATGGTGGCACCTCGGATCCATTCAGAGAAATGCTGAGCACTACCAAATACCTCCTCTAAAGGCTCGGCACTTCTGGAAAATCAGGCTGAGACAGCTAAAAGTAGGACACAAAGAATTTGAGCAGTCTGTGAGCTCACGGCTGCTTGTCTCATGTGAAGCACGTGGGCTTCCTTGGTCTGAAGCTCATCCTTGGGCTGACTGAGGTCCCTGTTGGATGTGCCATGGGTCCTGGGAGCTGGGACAGGCAATGGAGTCAAGTGGTTATGGTCACACAAATTGTTTTACTCCTTAAACATGCTGGGCCGTGGAGCTAGGTGGCTTTGCTGTACCTAATATAAGTGCTTTGAACTGCCATAAGACCAACCTGCTCCACTTAAAGAGGACAAAAACGGTGCAGGTGCCTGAAGAAGCTGGAGGAGGTTGGGTGACAGCAGTAATTTCTGAAACAAAGAGCCCGGCAGCTGGCGGTGCAGCCTGTCCCACCCTCCCAGGCACGGCTCTCCTTCCCCTTCCGCATCCTTGCTTGTCCCGCCTTAGCAGTGTCACAGACCCAAAGGAACCTGTTTTTTTTTTTCCTCCTCTTCTCCCTTCCTTCCCCTCAGGCCGGCGGACGAGCCCAGCCGAGAGCCGAACCCCAGCGTCGAGTTGACTTGTACCTCCCTCGCCTCCAAGGGCGGCCGGGACTCTGGTGCCAACGGCCCCATGGCCAAACCCGCCGGCCAGGACACCCCCTCCGCCGTTGCCGTCACCAACTTCTTATACGGCGTCTCGCTGCCGACCCAGCTCGCCGTCGACCTAAAGCAAGAGGTGTCCTCCGGCCTGCCCGGGCCAAACGCGGCCGGCGAGGCGCTGCTGCCCAGGCCCGCGGGAGAGCTGAAGGTGCCTTCCTCACAGGAGTACAGCGACTGCTGTGGTAATAGCCTGGAGTTTGCTCTCAGACGAGGGCCTGGTGCGAAGCCCACCCCCCCGGCGCTGACAGGGGACAGGCCCGGGTGTTTTGGCGGTCCTCGGATGAAAATCGGTGCAAAGCTTGGCCCGTACGGAGATGAGCAGACCCCCTCCCCCCCACCCGCTCCATGTCGTGCTGCCATGGCCCTTCCCTGGGTGCCTCTGAAGCGCACCTCCATTTTCGCCCTGAAACACCGGGTGCTGTGCCACAAGGCTGGAGGGGCAGCCCGGGGGGGGGGGGGGGGAACGGGGGGGGCTCGGTCTGGCCAGGACCCCGCCGGGTTGCGTGGAGGAGAGCCGATGGGGTCAGGTCGGCGTCACCGGCAGGGGGACAGCACCCTGGGGCTTGTTTGGGTGCCCGGAGCATCAGTCAGGCTCTCATCAGCCCTTTCTCCTTGTCTCCCCTCTTGTCCAGGACAGAAATCGTCGGTCTCCGGAGGTCCCCTCATCCAGAATGTGCACTCGTCCAAGCGCATCCTCTTCTCCATTGTCCATGACAAGACAGGTCTGTGTCCCACTCCGGCACTGGGGGTGGCTGGCAGCCATCTCTTAGGGAAAGGTTTCCCCCCGGCCCCGTCTCTCCCCAGAGGTCTCCCAGCCATCACCACGCTCTGCAGGGACCCGGCAGCACTGGAGATGCTGCAGCGGGGGATTTTTTTCCCTTTACTTGCTGCAACATCTCAGCATCGCAGCCGAGACCTTCATCCCTGCTCGGGTCTGTCCCTGCCATCTCTGCACCACTCGGTCCTCAAGCGCTGCCCAGCTGGGAGATCCCATCCCTGCTTCGTGCATGGGGAACAGAGGCACGGCTTTGGGTGAGGCCGTTTGCCCAAGCTGCAAAGAGCAAATACCCACCGAAAGCTTCACGTTATTTCAAAATAATTGAAACCCACTAACCCCAGCGTGATTCTGCAGCGGTGCCTGGGGGGATCAGCAATGGGGAGGAGACTTCACCATTTCCCCACTTCCACCCCACCCAAGGGAAATGCAACCTAAAAATGCTGATGTGTTTACGTCAAAATCCTTGCTTGCCTGTGTTAAAAAAAAAAAAAAAAAAAAAAAAAAAAAAAAAATACGGGTGGGAAAGTTGGAAAAGAGAAGGAGATGAAAAAGCTCCTGTGTGAAATGGCCGAGCCTTTCAAAAGTTCGTTTCAGGTTGTGTTTGCTCTGTCCCGAAGGGTCTTTCATTTCAGGGTTGAGAAGTTTTATGGGGTCATTTCTTAGGAATCTGCTTTGCACACGCACGGCTGCAGAGGAGGTTGCTTGGGGCTGGGGCTGGGGCTAGGGCTGGGGAAGCCCAAACCTTATCTGCCAGCCTGGCAGAATCTGCTCAGGAAGAGGGAAATCATTATTTTTAAAGAAGCAAAGTCTTGTTCTTCCTTCCCAGCGCTTCGCGCGAGAAAAGTGCATCTGCTGTGTATGAACCATATGGAAGTTCCTTATTTCTTATATTTTGTTTTGATAGATAAGTGGGACAGTTTTATAAAAGAAACTGAAGATATCAACACCCTTAGGGAGTGCGTGCAAATTCTGTTTAACAGCAGATATGGTGAGTAGGAGTTAATATCCCATTATGCATCTGCAGCGCTTGTGGTTTGCATATCATTATATAGCAATCATTTTTGTTCCCTAACACAGCAGCAGAAGCCATATGCTAGAGCTCCCTTCTCTTCCTAACACATTTAGCCCAGCAGCTCCCAGTCTCTGGGTGTCTGCTGAAGGTTATGTCAATATTTCCATTTGGAGCCCCCCCCACCGTCGAGGAATTTATAACTGGGCTGTAAAACGGCCCCGGTCTGAAGCGTGGCACACCAGGTCAGAGCACCCGGGTGCTGCCGGCGCTTGCAGGCGAGGGGGAGCAGTGGCATGCGACTGTTTTAAATTAACATGGCAAGGGAAAAAAAAGAAAATTGTCCTTATTGCAGCCGCTTTTTTCCACCTGCACAGTTTACTGGTGTTGCTGGCACTTCCCTTGCCATGGGCAGTGCTTTTTGGTTAGTTCCTGGGTGTTTGGGCAGCTATAAGCTCAGGAATGGGCTGATGGGCTGGGCATCGTCGCCCATACCATCCGCATTGGGCTGTGTAATTCATGAGTTAAAGATGGGCTATAAATACGTGCTATGTAACTTGTGTGTTATATATGGGCTATAGATGAGCTCTGTAACTTATGAACTGTATATGTGCTATGCAACTTGTGAATTATATAGCTCAATGGCCTGCTGTGGTCACAGGGAGGTTGGGGACAGCATGTGGGCCAGCTCGCCTCTGGTTTGAGCAGCACCGGCTGCGTTTGGGGGTTTTGGAGGACACCGTTAGCTGTGTTTGCTGCTGCATTGTCTCCCCGTTGTCCCATCTCCAACGGGCAAGCTGCTCCTGGGGCTCACCTCTGGGACAAACAAAGGAGAAGAGGGCAGGAGGCACTCGTTCTGCTTGAGTTCAAGCCTTTACGCCTTCATTTTGTCATCTGTAAAAGGAAAAGCACGTGTTTAAGTGAAAACCATGCGTTCACCTTTCAGCTGAAGCCTTGGGGTTAGACCACATGGTCCCCGTCCCGTACCGGAAGATTGCCTGTGACCCCGAGGCAGTGGAAATCATCGGCATCCCGGACAAAATACCCTTCAAAAGACCTTGCACCTACGGTGTCCCCAAACTCAAGCGGATACTGGAGGAGAGGCACAACATCCATTTTGTCATCAAAAGGTGGGTGAGCGGCGAGGAAGGCAAGGGAGAGTGCATGGTCTCGAGGGGGCTCGGGGATTTAACCTGTGTTCCCTCCATGTTCACAGGGTTTGTTTCGACACCCAAAACTCACTTTAGCCTTTTTTATGGAAAAGAGCTTAACAGCTCTTTTTTCCCCCCAAACCCTGTTTTCCCTTGCGCTGTGCCTTTTTTGCGAGGCTGTGGCAGGGCTGGCCGTACCACGGTCACCCCTGAGCCCCGCCACCCTGTTGTAAGTCTGTGCAGGCATTGCTGATGCCACCCTAAGCATTTCGGGTGCTATCGGGACCCTCCGATCACAGCACGACTCTCTCCAATGGCATTTGGCAGATGGGAGCGGTGCCTTCGGGTGGGAGGAGGAACATCCATATTCATGCCGCATGGGGATTCCCCTCCACCTTGTTTTGTGGTGATCACTTATGGACATCCTATATATACGATGATGAGGATGTATCGCCTATGGGCAGGGCGTTGTGTCTTGGTGTCTGCACTTACACTGGAGTAGGAGTGGATGCTTTCCCAGTTATCTATCTCTGCACCGTGCAACCCCTCTTTGCTTCTCCATCAGGAAAATCTGCTTTACGATTTATTTATTCGGTCTCTGCCCGTGCAGCACTTGTGTTGTTCCCCTGCTAGAGGTGTGAAACTACGGTGTGGAAAAACCCCGGCTAAGGCTCACGTGGGAGCTAAAATCACTGACATCAACAGGACTCAGGCATCCTAAAAAGAATTAGCTTTCCAGATGTTGACCACTGGGGGAGCAGCTTTGTCCCACACTGCTTGGGCTGCACCAGGCTGGATCAGGCCCTAGGACGTGCCCTTGAACACCTTTTGCTCCCATGAGCACAATTGTGGGTCACACCAAAATTTGATATTCAGGAGACAGGTGACATCTGGTCGATGGTCAACATCGTGAAGTGAAGGTCCAGCAACAGTTGCTTCAGTCCCATTGTCTCTTTTGGTAAAGCCAGACTGTAGCAGCCTCATTTAATAAGTTAATTAAATGAAGAGAATGACTTATAAGCAGATTTAAAGGTACTTTAGTTAAAAAGCATGTGTTGTAAGATTGCTTGGTTGCACAACAGGCTAAAAGGCTTTTATTTTTTTCCTGAAAAATTCATTCCCTTTTTTTTAGGGAATGAATTAAACTACCATTTTGACTTGGTTTAATGCTCTTCGTTAACAAAACCTAAAATTCAGTCATTAGTAGTACCTATTTCTAATCCCTTTTTTTTCCTTTCCTCCTAGGATGTTTGATGAGAGAATTTTTACAGGTACGTTCTCCACGTCCTTCGATTTATTGCTCACAAAATTGAAAGATTATCCAGAGAAGCAGAGTTGAAATAATGTCACCTGTAAGCAGCAAAAGTGCAGGACACGTGCAATTATGCTTAATGAGGAGAAGCCTTGCCTGTGCCCTACACCCAGGCGTGCTGAGATTGCCTTCGCCTGGGATCCGTACAAGCACTGTGCGCCCCTTAAATAGTGTTTTGAAGGTCTAAGTGAGAAATCCCCCCTCTCTGCGCCAGGCTGAGCTGCAGCTACAGGCAACACACAGCATGTTTCTGTGCTTTCAGGAGGAAGAAAAATCACTGCTGGGTTCCTCACTGGTAAATTATTCTCTTTTTTTTTTTTGGTTTGCTGCAAAGTGCTAGCTAGCATCATCCAGCCACTGACTGTTTTAAAAAGAAAAACAAGAAAAATTCATTTTTTCAGTGACAAAACCCTGGGGAGGGAGTTTCTTCAGCTTTCTTTGCCCTGTGTTTTTACTCTGTTTGGTTTGAGCTGGAGAAGCCAGGCTCAGTGCTTCTTGGCAAATAAAATGAGACTGGTACTGGGTGCTGTCTGACCCGACCCTCACTCCAGCGGCTGCCCTTGTCCCACCGCACTGATACCTGCCTGAACTGTGGCACCGCACCTGAATTTATCACCTCCCAGATCGCCTGGGCTTGGCTTGCAAGTAAAGACGTGTTTTGGGGTTGTTGTGTTGTTCTTTTTTTCTCAAGCTGCCAACCCCGCACGCTGGCCTGGCAGCTTTCCCAACAGACACCACCTTCTCGTCTGACATCTCTGCTGGCTGAATTAACCCCTGTGGCCCCACGACAGCCTCAGCCCCAAGGGTGCTCCCTGGGGACGATGACGCCAGAGCCACCCAAAGGGGACCTCCAGCAGAGCCTGGAGGGGGTCCCACCTCTGCGGGGGGGTTTCTTTGTCTCCAGCCCCGTTAATGACTTTGTTTCTCAAGGAGAGGATTTTTTTAACCTCTAACCCATTCCCAAGGGCTGAAGCACTGAACTGTGTCTTGGGATGCTTGGATTTTCCTTGCAAATCCATCAGGGTTGCGTGGTATTCGGGGGAGGCATCGCACATGTCTGTACATCAGCTCAAGAGCTGCTGATGGAAAGCACCGTGCTCCGAGCTCGGGGGTTACATGGCAGGGGTGGTGCAAGTGGAAATTAGGAGATGAGGAAGCAAACCCAGCAGGACTGGGGCGGATGGCAGTTCCCCCTCCACTGCCTGGTCCCTGCAGGGCTACCAGGAGCGAAACACATTAAACCTGGCTTTTTGTGATTTGCGTCAGCACATCTGACTGTGCAAAAAAAAAAAAAAAAAAGGCATCTGCTGAGTCAGGAGGTGCCATTTTTGCAAAGACACTATTTTCCAAGCGGAGCTGTATTTTAAATTGCCGACTGCAAAGTATCCCAAAGCTTCCCCGTACAGTTTTGCTCACCCTTTAATTAAAATACCCACCACTGCTAGGAAACCTATTTTTGCTACTCCCCTGGGTAGCAGCTTCAGGCAGGCTTCACTGCTGCAAGAACAAGATTTGGTCCATAGAAAGCACAAATTAAAAGGAGCCTTTTGGACTGTCGGTAGATAAATAATGTCTTTAAGGCTCTCTATTGCTGCTGGTCCCATTGCCAGAGCCCTGCCCTTCCTTGCAGACTGGAGCCGAAAGGAAAAGCTTCATCTTCCCACAGACGGGATGTGTTTTGGAAGGGTGGGGATGTCGCGATGGCACTTTGAGACCAGCGAAGGGCCTTTGGCAGCAGCTGTTTAACAAGACACCTACATGGTTTCTGCAGCCTCGCAGCATAATTTCATTCCCTGCTTCCCCCAGCAGTAATCCTTCAGCTCTTTGCTCACCTTCCCTGCCCAATGTTCATTTCCTACCCTGCCTTCAGATCACTCTTTTCACCTCCAAAGTCATTGCTGATGTTTCTTTTCAGCTCCTTTCAGGTTGCTGAGGAACAGGGAAGGGAGAGAGGAGGTTTTTCATGGTGACAGGACGCTTTTGTCCCTCTCTGTATTGCTGCAGCAGAGATTTCTCCTGCTGCATGTGGGGCTTGGAGCTGCCTGTATCACCACTGCTCTGGGCTTTGCCAAGCTCCCATCCGTGCAGCTTGTCCCCTCCCTTGGGACAGGGCTCTCCCCACTTCGGGGCTCGCTCCTGCAGCACTGGTCCATAGCCCGGCCCTGCCTGGGTTTCCTGACCCCAGTCCCCACCTCTCGGCACCCTGTCCCAGCAGACAGCCCTTTCCGGAGATGCTCCATCCCTGGCAGAGCTTCCCACCACACACTTAATTACACAGAGGTTTAAGCAAGTGTCTTGCTATTATTTTAAGGTGTAAACCTAACTAAATCTGCATCCTTCTCTTTGCAAGCAGGTGACTCTTGAAAACTTATCCTCCACCCTGACCTCAGCTCTGGGACTAGGAAGGGAACAAGTCGGGGTGGAAAAACTGCATCGTTGGCATCTCTGGTTGCTAATTCTGGTTTTGCTTTTCTTTCCAAAACCGCCCTGCGCACCCGGCACCAGGAAGCAAATTTACCAAAGATCCAACCAAGCTGGAGCCCTCCAGCCCCCCCGGGGAGATCTCCCCCGAGCCGCACCGCGGGGCCGCGCTGGACCTGGCGGGGACCTCTCAGGCCAACAGCAGGTAAAGTGGCACTCCTGTCCCTCAGCCACCACAAAGTGACATCCCTCAGAGAGTTATTTTGGGGTCACTAACATGCACAGCGGGTTATTGCTGCACGCATGGGCCAGGAAGGAGGGGTGCGGGAGGGTGCGATGGGTGCAATTCAGTAAGCTGCAGCGCTGGGGGGACGTTGTAGGTAACGTGGTTGGAAGGTGAGCTGCTGGAAGGGCATTGCTTTCCTGCCTCCCTAAAAATCCCCTGGTGATGGTTCAGCTAGCTGGCACAGGAGGAGGCCGAGCACCCCCGTCCTTTTGTGAGCCAAAATAGCAAAGTTTGGAATCATTGATTTTGTATAGAACTGATGAAATCGGGGCTGTGCCTGGGCAGGCTGGGATTATCTGCAGGAACAATCTCCGGTGTTAAAGCATGGCCTAAGGATTCACCCTCAGCCCGCATCATAACACAACATCCTGCTAATTAAGCGTTACTTGTTTATAAAGCTCACAGGGACACTAATAGCGGATTAACAGATGTTTTAATAAAGGTGGGGTGATAGAGTTCAGTGGGGCAGGAGGCTTTTTATGAGAGTACCAGTTTCTGGTAAAACCGTGCCACAATCTAGACTGGTCGGTAACATGCTGGCAGTGCCTATGGGGCATAGAGCACTGCTTTCCAACCCATGCTGGGAGATCCAGTAGGTATTTTTCTCCATGTAGCCCCAGTTTCCTTCATTTTTGCTTCAGCTGGTCAGAAGCAAGGTAATATTTAGCCCCAACATTTACCTTTAAAATCACTTTAAATAAGAGAAGTGGGGCAGCAGTTTATAGCAGTATAGCTGGTGCTCGC
Organism: Pluvialis apricaria; assembly: GCA_017639485.1. NCBI lineage: Eukaryota > Metazoa > Chordata > Aves > Charadriiformes > Charadriidae > Pluvialis > Pluvialis apricaria. Next base: position 9,910,754 of record CM030024.1, read on the forward strand.
AGGCGAGGCTGTTCCGCAGGGAAAGAAGCCCTTTCCCAGCCTTGCCCCGCACAGACAGCTCGGTCACGGATGGGTTTGTGAGCACTGAAATGAGCTTTGCTGGGATGTCCATCCGCACACCCATGCTGGAGGCCGCCGGCTGCAGGGAGGCTCAGGAGCAGGGCTGTAGGAGCCAAGCGTTCCTCAGCCTCTCCGGCACAAAGTCTCGCTGCCCGGTGCTGACACCTCCACCAGTCAGGGCTGTGGACCGTGCTGTGGGGTCGGTATCTTCTGCAGGCTGGGATGGGGAGATGCCCTGTCTCCTCCATGGCATGTGTGGGGCTCCCTTCCCTCCTTGGCTCTTTGTTGATGTGAACCTGCTCTGATGCAAGGCAGAGTCAACCATGGGCATGGGAAGGGGGTTAAGATGAGCGAGTGGTTGGGTTGGCTTGCCTGGACCAGGTCTCTGTGGGTGATGTTTGTTTGCTCTGAGCATTGATATTGTACGTGGGTTGAAACGGTCGGTTCTTAGCGTGCAGGTGTCACCCCCAAAGGACAGCAACCCCACATGCTGTGCTGGTGAAGCAGGGCTGTGGCAGCGCGGCCGCTCACCCGCTCTGCCGGAGGGAGGCTGGCGATGGCTGCCTTTGGGTGTCCATGCCGGAGCGGGACTGGCTGAGTCACTCCGGCACCTTTCATCAGCAGCGAGCTCAGTGCGCCGGGTGAGTCAGCCCTTTCCAACCATTTAAAACGGGTTGGAGAAATCACACCCCACGAGCGCCTGTTTCTCTTCCCAGTGGTGAAGGGACTCCAGATGAGAGCCTTCGCCAGAGACGTCTGTGGTGGGAACTCAACTGGGCTGGGTCCCAGCCTGAGGTACTTCACTTGGCGTTATGGGGAATTAAACTTGAATCTCCAGGATCCCCAGCTAGGGCTTAGCTACAAACCCGTTTCTCAGCCAGCTCTGGATTGCTCTCTGCACCTTGCTCGCTCTGTGTCTGGAGGCGTTTAGACTTGGGGAGTGGCAGAGCATCCGTTGCGTGCTGGATGTCAGGGGGAACGGTGATGCTTCAAATACCGCTGGCCTCAGCACGCTGCGGGGCTGGAACCCGGCCTGAGGCTTCTCGTTTTCCCGTTCATTTGTTAACATTTGCAATTAGGACACTTTTAATTTTTGCCGCTGAAGATCCCACTGTGCAGTTAAATTGGTGTGACTGGAAACAAGGAGGTGGAAGGACAGGATATTAGGGATGCCGAGCTGGTTTCTGCAAAGAAATAGGTAGATAATCAGCTGACGCCTGTCTGTGGGAGTGTGCCGATGGGGTGGGAGCTGAGGTTTGCCGCTGCAGAGCTCTGAGGGCAGCCAGAGGCTTGTGTTCCCCGTACTGTCCTCACCGATGCTGTGCCATCCCTGTCTCACCTGCCGCACCCCAGCTGTGGGCCAGGTAGTGGTTGCACGGTGCAGTAAAACTGCTTTAGAAGACCCTGTGGGGAAAAAATAGTATTTTTAGGGGTGGTTTGTACCCAACCGGATTCAGATCACCCTCCCTGTGGTGGTGCTGTGGTGTGGGCTGGGCTGGGCTGACCACCTTCCACTGGTGTGAATCTCACACAACATGAAGATCATCCTGGGGTCCCTTTCAAATTTATCCCAGCTGTGTGTACGTGTGCCTTGTTCCTAATTTACGCCGTGTGCAGGCATATTGAATCAGGCCATGGATCCCAAGCTTCATGTGCACGTCTGGCTACAAAGGGAGTCATGAACTGCAGTGGTGGTGTACAGCTTGCTTTGCCTGCCGCGGGGGTAAACTTAAATCCCCCCAAATCTCCCAATGCATCAATAACGCCTATCAGCAGGAAAAAAAATACAGGGATATTAAAATCCCACTTTGTTTTTCCCGTGAATGAGAAACCTCTGTTCCCTGGTAGGAGCAGAGCATTTCCATAGCAGTGGTCCACCCAGGTCAGAGTCCAGTCCCAGGGAAAGAGCAGTGCCAGATACTCCAGGGAGAAGGGCCAGGCACTGCGGGGTGTAAACGCACTCCCCGGGGAAGCCCTCCTCCCAAATTTCCCTTGGGAAAGGTTGACTTTGACCTGAAGCGAGAGAGTTTAAAACCCGCCTTCCCAAGGCTCCTAGGTAATATATACAGTACGCTCTAGACCAGAGATCCTTTCTACTCATACCACATTTAGGGAGAACATTTCAAGAGCACTCCTGGCTTCCCTCGTGTTGCCTGTAGTTTGCTCTGCTCTCGCATCACTGCTGAGTGGATTTAGGCGAGTGAGGAGTGCTTTTGAACATCCCCCCCTGAGCCAACAGGGATGCGGTGCTGGCTCAGAAGGGTTTTCCTTCCTCCTGAAGGACCAGCGTTGTGGAGGAGTGTGTTTTCCAGTGCTGTTCCTTAGATCATTTACTGCCAAAGCACTGTGGTTGTTCTTGTTTAAGAAACGGAGAGACAGAAAGCAAATGCATCCTGAGAATGCAAAGTAATCTCATTTGGATGCTGAACACCTTGGGTAAATTCCTGAGCATGCAAAGTTAACTGTAGACACAAGTTTGGGATAGCGCCCAGTTTTCAGCAGAGAAAAGCTTTGGGCAGAATAAATATTTACCAAATCAATTGACTTTTTTCCTTTCTCTCTATTTGCTTTAGCTCCGTGAGTAACCACATTGTAATGATACTTTATGCACCGCTCTCTGCCACAAAGTGATGGAGTCGACCAAGTCTGAAACCAGGCTTAAAACCCCTCTTGCTTTCAGGAGCTCTTTGCTGTGGTTACATCCATCGGTCTCTAGCGGCAGGGCTGATGCCAGGGGAGAGTTTGGGAGCAGGGGTTGATTACAGAGAAACCCACACACCGTGGCTTCCCTGTGCAGCCACGGATGCCGTGCCACTCGTGGGACAGTGTGTGCGGTGTCCCCGAGGACCCCTCCGCAGTGCTCGCCTGGCATTGCAGAGGGCTGCGGTGTTTCTCCCTCCTGCCAGGATCGGTCCTACGCAACATCGCTGGGTTTTACGCTCTCTCTTTGGTTGCTCCATTACCACCTCTCTTGTCTGCCTTTCCTTGCCAGGTCTGAGAAGAGCAGTGTTTCTGAAAGCTGTGAACCAGGTGAGGAATAATTCATTTTTTCTTGCAAAATAGTGATATTGGGGGATGGAGGCAGGGGGGGGAGGAATAGAGAAAGCTGCCTGCAAAGTAACTTGGACGTGTGGCACCAGTTACCTGGTTTCCCCACAGGGCAGTTCTCTCAGGATTTTATCCCCATTTGATAGATGCAGAGATAAAGGGTCTTACCCTGTGACCCTCCAGCTGGGTCCCAAAGTGCATAACTTGAAATAGCAAGACTTAAGCACATGCTTAAAAAACGATGCTTGAGTTCTCGTCTCCCTGAAAGCTGCCACTATTGGGTCACCAAGAAATCAGTGGTGTCAGTGCTCTGAGCACTGCAAACGAGAAGTGCTTTTCCCCAGATTTAGCGGGTTGGACCTATTGAAATGCCACACTGAGCCTGGCTGTCCTGCCCACCCAAGCTGCAAGCTGTGACTCAACCCCTTGCAGCTGAGGTCCCACCCTAAATGGGGAAATTTATGTGGAGATAAGAGGCGGCTGGGCTCAGCACAGCAGGCAGCATCCTCCCGGGGCAGCATCCTCCCAGGGCAGCCTCTGCGGGCTGGCTGGTCCAGCGTGGGCTCCCATCTGGTGGGGTTCAAACCGTGCTGAATTTTGCTGGGGTTCAGCTGGTCATGCCCTGATGTGGTGTGGCTGCGGTCGGCCCTCCCAGAGCACAGGTTTGCAGAGGGGCTTGTCCCAAATGTGAGTTTGGGAGCATTAAAAATGCCGGGAGCATCCACTGGAGATGGTTCCTCCGGCATCCCCACCAGTGACTGCTGGCAACCCAGTTCGTTTTGAGTGAAGAAAGCCAGGAAACGAGCATGTAACAAGGGCTGGCGGCCAGTTGGAGGGCACTAACAGCTCCTGCCAGCCAAACTGTTTGCAGAGGCCATGCCTACAGACATCCTTTGGGTACTCCCATGCCATGGGCTTGATGCCACTGGGCCACTTGGCCGAAGCCTCGTTGCTGCGGGATGCTCAGCTGGCAGATGTGGCATCTCTGGTTCCTGTTGGTGATTGCCTTTCATTGCCTTTCCCTGGTAGGTACCTCAGGAGAGCTGGGTGGGATCAGGCAGATCAAAATCGAGCCAGACGAGCTGGACATCATCCAGATCACCGTGCCAGGTAGGTGCTGGGGTACCGGCTGCGTGCAGGGGCCTCTGCGCAGGCAGGGCTGCTGCGTGGCATCTCGGCGTGTTGCTTTGAGAAGAGGTGTTTGGGGGGATATCTTCCAGCATGGAAGGTCCCCCCATGCCCTAGTCTTTCTTCACTGAAGGTCATATTAAGGATCATTTCAGGAATTAGTGGGTTTCCTGGCAGTAGTGCAGGGTGGTTTAGGGCTTGCTCTTGTTTCTCTCTCTCCTTCATTGCTTTTCTATGTTGCCTTTCCCCTGGAGAAAGTGAGCCTGGTTTGCTGCTTTCCTTCACGCGCAGGCTTGGAGGATCCCAGGTATCAAGTGCGGAATGCTTCTGATGAGGAGCTTAATTTAGAAAACCAGCCTGGTTATGAAAAGTTCATAAGAACAGGCTTAATATTAAGTATGTGTTGAAAACGTGTTGGAATCGGTAATGCTGATGTATTTCCCCACGTTTCTGCCCCGAGAGGTCAGTGGCGATGGGTGGTGATGGAGGTGAGCAGTTGGGTGCTTGAGGGGCAGCTGGGAGAGTCGATTTCCACTTACCTGACCTGGATAGCACACCGGATGGTAGGATGATCCTCAGGGTTTAATGAGTGGATAGTTAGCACTTTGCATTTGCAGTGTGCTTTACAAACATTAATTAGTAATTTCACCAGAATGAGGGCAGCAACGGGGCTCCTGACGCGCCCGATGGTGAGTGATGTTGGGGACAGCAGTGACACCCAGCCCCGCCGGGCTGGGGCCATCTCTGTTGCACCCCGCATTCTCCTTAATACAGTGATATTTGGGGAGTCGCACCAGGCTTATCACAGAATGGACTTAACGTACGGTTATGTCCTGGTTTGAGGGGAGGAAAGGAGAAGGCACAAGGTACAGCAGTAGATCAAACATTTTAATTTTCAACTTGGCAGCTAATGGAAGAGAAGAAAGCTAATACGTGGTGAGCTGGCAGTGTGTATGAGGAGGAGGAGGAGGTGTTATCACTTCTCCGGTGCCGGGCAGATCACACTTCAAGTCCAGAGTCCACCTTTTCTTAGTTTATTTGAAGATCGAGTTCAATCAGAGGGAGTACAGCTGAGGGCAGGGAGGAGGATTAATAGAAAAGAGATGTTCACCTACAGGGAGAAATTGATGAAATTTGGATTATTTATCCTGTGAGGTGATGATTAAGAAGTGACCTGATTGAAGTATTTAAACTGGCTGAAGGCTTATTTAAAGCTAAATTTGGATAGCTTTGAGGGTGCTGGAGAGCCCGGTATTAGGGGAGGCAGGTTTAAATGAAGAGGGCATACAGATTACGTAAGGGAAACCCAAGGAGGTGTGATTTTGGGGAGGAAGGCATTTTTAGTGGAATAGTTTTCCCACAGTGGAGTAGCTAAGTCAAGCAGCATTAACTTTTTAAGACAAAATTGAGTGCCTACATGGAATTAAACCAAGTAAATCAGAAATTTGAACTATTTTTGCTCTTCACCTCCTGCAGAGGTTAGGAAGAAACTTTTGCTCCTTTCTCTCAGGCTGAGAGATGGGGTGTGCTTCAGGGACAAGCTCTGGGTTGTCCTGGGGAAGAATAGGGCAGATGCACCCCCAGAGCAGCTCCTGGTGGTGGGCCGTGGTGTGTGGGCCTCCCAGGAGCCTTCACTCAGCCCTTGCTGATGGGCCAGGACCCTCTGAACCCTGTTTTGGGGACGGTGCCCCCATCCTCAAAACAAAAGCTGCCCGTGGGTTTTTGTCCGCAGACCGATCGCCTGGTTCGGATGAGATGCACGACCCAGTGCCCACGCACATGGCCTCGGAGGAGTCGAACTACATCCTAGAAACGGTAGCAGGTACCAGAAATGAAGCATCTGGGAGACTGCGCGGGGGCACGGCAGTTCGTGCGTGTGTCAGAAATGCGTAAACACCATTTAAGAGCCGAGGTGACGGAGTGGGGACCCACCTCCAGAGTTGTGGCCTCAATCAGGCCATCTGAGAGCTCTGACAGACCAACTCTCGTGGCTTTTCCAGCACCACCGCCCCTTCCCAGCCCCGCTCCAGCCCCGGCTTGCTGCAAACCCTCTGCCCAACTCATGACTGGGATTTACCCTGGGGCATTTGTGCCAACGCCGCAGCTGCCCTCACTCGTGCCAAGTGCTGGGTCTTGCCTCTCCCAGGAGGCCCATGCTGAAGGGTGGACAGACCTCTTGGATGCGGGCGATGGGTTTATTCCATTTATGAAGCTCCTGGCATGATGCTGTCAGCCTGAGCCTGTGCTGGGATGCGTGCTCAGAGCTTAGTGAGGGGAGAGAGAGATTGGGTAACTGTGGTGGACCTGCAGCCCTCCTGCTCATGTCTGGTCTGGTTTTGCTGGCACTGGCCATGGCTAACCCTCCTCTTCCTCAGCAGGGACGGAGAAGGGGCCCAGCGAGGAGTCGCGACATGAAGAAAAGCAGATGGAGGGATCAGGTGAGTGTACGATGAACCCTGAACATCGCCTGATCATTGCCTCGAGAAGCTGTGGCTGCCCCATCCCTGGAGGTGTTCAAGGCCAGGTTGGACGGGGCTTGGAGCACCCTGGGCTGGTGGGAAGTGTCCCTGCCCAGGGCAGGGGGGTTGGAACTCGATGATCTTCAAGGTCCCTTCCAACCTAAACCATTCTGTGATTCTATGATTGCAAGTTTTTGGAAGGATGGATGAACACAGATGTGTTTTGGGTTGGATTTCCGACCTTATCATTCAGCCTTGGAAAAGCTGGGTGCAGAAGAGAAGGTCACATTCCTGGGCTCTGTCCTCCCCTCTCTTGCCTGGATTCACTTTTTCCCCTATTTTTTTTCCTCCTTGCTATTAGCACAGCTCTGTGGCAGGTGCATCGCTGACCTTCCTTGCTCGGGGATGAGCTTGGAGGCAGCTGCCAGAGGAGTGGAACTGATTTCGGAGGCATAAAGAGTGCATGGCCGGCTCTGCCAGAGGTCAGGGGGCTGCTCAGCTGCGCTGTGTGTTGTTTGCCTCAGAGAATTTCTTTTTCTTTTTTTTTTTTTTTTTTCAGATGGTATAGGGGACGTTTTAAGTCACTTGAGGAAACAAGTTGAAATTTTGTTCAACACAAGATACGGTAAGATGGTCATTAACACACGTTCATCATGCTGAGTGCCGGCCTCTGCCGTGGGGAGCTCCTAATTGCTCAGAAATGTCACCTACCATTTCCATACCGGCAGCTGAGTAAAGGTGCAATCTAATTTGTTCATTTGCTGTCTGCTGGGCTTACAAATGCATTTAAAATCTTTCCGGGCCTTGTTATTGCAGCTCTTCCCCTTGGTTTCCTCGATGCCTTTTTGCTGGCTGCAGCCCAGGAATTGCTGCCATCACCTTCAGCCTTCCTCCTGCGGAGGGAAGGACCAAAGTGTTTCCCCCCCATCACTTGTTTTAAGTGTCAGAGAGGGTTGTCCACCCGAGGGGGTCCTGGCATGGCCCAGGAAGGCTGGTGGGACCCCGGCGCCAGGAGCTGGAACTCAGCATGCACTGCTCGCTCCTTTTTACAAAGGTTATTTAACCCAGAAAAAATCCAAGTGAGGTCACGTGTGCATTTTGAGAGCTGGCAGAAAGTTTTTGCCACTGGCAGGACCAAGAGACGTGGCTCTGCCTGGCAGTCCCCAAAAGCCGGGGGCAGAGCTGAGCTACAGCCCCTGGACTGCCAGAGCCCATCTTGACCGGGGGAAAGGAGATGGGCTGGGATGCTCTTGGGCAGGGTTAAGCGCTGGGGATGCAGTTGCTTTGACCCGACGTGGAGGTCCAGCAAACTAACGAGATTTGGTCCCCACGCAGCGAAAGCCATAGGAATATCGGAGCCGGTCAAAGTTCCCTACTCCAAATTCCTGATGTATCCTGAGGACCTGTTTGTCGTAGGCTTGCCGGAGGGCATCCTGCTGCGGCGCCCCAACTGCTTCGGGATTGCCAAGCTGAAGAAGATCCTGCAAGCGAGCAACAACATCCAGTTTGTCATTAAAAGGTAAGGCAGGTGGAGCATCTGTCCCCTGTGAGGGGAACGTTCCTGCTCGGACCTCTGGCTGCTGTGCAGTGTCCTGGGGAACATCCATCACTGGGTCACCTTCAATAAATTTGCTTGATTAGAAGCAACCAAGGGTTGTTGCCTTGTTAGAGCCATCCCTGAGAAGCAGCGGTGGTGTTGTCATCTCTCCTTTGACATCTTTTGGGATTTTAACCCGCTTTTGCAAAGGTTTGGCCACAGCAGCAGGGAGCACCCAAGGGTGGGTGAGAGGAGCCAGAGCCTTTAACCTTCAGGGTGCTAAGGTGTGGGGCAAGGAGGGGTGCTGGGAGCCCCAGAGGGTTTTCTTATGGGAATTGGCTCTGGCCGAGGTCCAGATGTGCACATCTGTGCCTCAGTGGGATGCTGTGGGCATCATGGAAGATGTTGTCCTTGCGCTAGGGAGCAGGGAGGTGTCACCAGGAGCTGGGGGGCTGTGAGAAGCCACAACCAATATAACTCAACAGCATTGTTTTAACAGAGGGAATTGATCCAGCAGAGACAGATTTAAAAATGTCTTTTGGTATTTTCTGGGGTGTCTCACCCAAATGCTCACTCAGCTTCCCTTGCAGAGGTGAGAGCTGATGCACCCAGTGCCAGTGGGCGGCTGAAATGGAAAATAAATGTTGGGAGCACAGAGATTATGTGGCATCAGAGCAGCAGCTCCCAGGCCAGCCTGAACACACTTTGGGGTTTCTCCTGTCCCCATCCCAGACCCATTTCTCTGTAGCGCAGCTTCAGCACAGCTTGTAAAGAGCCCTGCTATCGCCTCGCTGTGCAGTTTTAGCACTAGATACCCAAGTGACAATTTTGGGGGTGAATAGTATGTTGAAAGGAGCCGTGCATGTCTTCTCCCGTTCCTGAGAAACATGCAGCACCATGTCTCCTAAAGATCTGTAGCTGCTGAGTTAAGCTGCTCAACTATCGCCAGCTTAATCTCATGCCAGGGAGCATCGTGTCAACTCACTAAAGAGTCTCAGCATGTAAATTACTTCCAAAGTTTCCCCACTGTATTGCAGGAGCTTTAAAATTGCGTTAGGCAGATGCGGTTAGTGGTTTGTGGCTGTAAGAGTATTGTCCTAGGGGATGCTGGAGCAGTGGGGTGTCGCTGGCTGGTGAGCTCACTCGTGTGTCCTCTGCTTCTTGCTGTTTTCCAGACCGGAGCTGCTGGCCGAGGGCGTAAAGGAGCCGGCATCGGACAGCCTGGCAGCCAAAGGTAGGCTGCGAGACGCCCGGCAGCCGGGCTGTTAAGGACTAGGTAGGAGAGGAGTGAGAGCGTTTTCCTACAGCGCGTCTCTTGCCTTCCCTCCCCACCTTGTTTTTTGGCTGGAAACCCCCTCTTGTGCATCCCCTTCGGCAGCACTGCAAATCCTAATTCCTCTTATATCCCCTGTCTCAGCCGCCAGCGAGAGGGACTCAAGCGAGGCGCTGCTGGAGGATGCTGTGAAGAGACAGGGATTTCAAGGTAAGGGCCTGGAGGCATCTGGGGGGAGTCTGAAGCAGAGTCCCTGACCTGTTGCGAGGGCTGCGTAGAACATAGATGTGGGACAAGAACGGCGTGGGGTGTCAGGACTCCGTGGGTGGGCAGAGGAGCAAGGCAAGGCAAGGATGGGAGGGAGAGGAGAGGAGAGGAGAGGAGGAGGTGCGGTGAAAGGATGGGAAGGACAGACAACCAGAAGACAAGACGCACAGCCAGGGCAGGCAGTCCCATAGGTCCAAGGAAGAGGTTTGAAGCACTCTGGCTGGTGCCCTAATTAACCAGCTTTGCTTATCTCGCCGTCTGACCTTGTGAGATGCATAATTAAGTCTTTCAAGCCTCGGAATTTGCCTTTTCTGAGGCTTTTTCCACCTGGGTGATGGTTGTGTAAACACCGCTCCCATCCAGCACGCACCAGGAGCCAGCACAGTGGCTCCATGAGGGAAAGGAGCGATGGAGAGCAGCCCAGGGGCTGGGGAGGCGAGTGCTGCCCTGCTTGAGCATCCCTTCTCCTTGGGCCACAGGGACCTGCAAGGGTTTGCGTAGAGGGATGGAGCCTTTTCAAAGGCTTTGGCTTTTCAGAGAGGTTTTGGAGTGCGTTTTATTTTAACGCCGGTAATTATTGCAACTGAATCTTCGATTTCATGCGGCTTTTATTCTTAGCAAACAGGCGAGGGAAAAAAACGCCATATTTCTGTTTAGATTATTTTTAAGGACTTTGAATGGGCCACTCCAGAGATTAGCTAATTGCAAGATAAGGACTTTCCTATAATTAGAAAATGGCATTACTTAAAAGTCACAGAGTGCCTTTTAATTTACCAGCAGAAGTCCATAATTGTTTCTTTATTTTACAGAAAATTATGATGCCAGGCTTTCCAGAATAGACATCGCTAACACGCTGCGGGAACAAGTCCAGGACCTGTTCAATAAGAAATACGGTGAGAAACCAGGGTGGGAGTCGGTTTTATTCCCCCTTATCCCTCCTGATTTTTTTTGCTTCCTATCCCTCCCCTTTCCTCCCAGTTCCTCCTTACCAGGTGCTTTCTCTCGCCTCCCTCGTGAGCGGCTGGCACCTCACGGGGCCGGGGAGGGAACGGTGGGTCTGGGAATCGGTGCTCTTTGCTGCAGGCACGTGCTGCGTAGGCAGCTCCCGTGCAGCACGGGGGATCCCGTGATGAGGAGCATGCCGTGGCCCTTCCTGCAGCCTGCCCTCCCTGGGCACGTTTTGGTTTTTCTTTTAACCCCTGCTCCGTGAAGAACAACGATGGTAAATTCATTAGCAGAGAATTGCAGAGCTGTGGGAGCGCTGGGGGTGGCGGGAGGTTGGGAAGGGATTAAGGAGAGGCCATAGCGAGCACTCGCAGGAGTGTTGGGGAATGCTGCTCCTCCTGTCCCTGGGGCACCTACCCGGACTCTGCAGGGCACTCCCATGGCCTGCCTGCCCCAGCCTCTCTTCTTTATCAAGCAAGGCAGGGAAATGCTGCTATCCCCGTTTTCTAGGCAAGGGTAAGACTTGTGCGGGTTCCCAGGTACCCACAAGAGCAATTACTCGCAAGAAATTGTGTAGCCTTGCTCCGGCAGCCAGACCTCAGAGACGGAACGTGCCCCTGGAGTTATCTCCAAATAATGTCCCAAAGCAAAGAGCAGCAGCGTTTCACCGCACTGCATGAGCATCATCGTACAGGACAACGTCTCTCCTTGTCCCCACCAGCTCTGCTGTGTGCTCCTGGCTGCTTTGGGACCCTTCCGCTCCCAGCCTGAAAATGCGGGTCCTAATGCTTGACGCGGTGCCTCGAGCAGCCTGCTCACGCTGCGCCGTGCTTTGGCGGGGCTAGGGATGGAGCCAGAGCCGTGGTAGAAATGGCATCCCTGGCGTCCCCCTCGCTTACCGCTCGCTCCTCTCCCAGGTGAGGCCTTGGGGATTAAATACCCTGTGCAAGTGCCATACAAACGGATCAAGAGCAATCCGGGGTCGGTGATTATAGAGGGGCTGCCCCCCGGGATCCCCTTCAGGAAACCGTGCACCTTTGGCTCGCAGAACCTGGAGAGGATATTGGCCGTGGCCGATAAAATCAAGTTCACCGTGACGAGGTACGTGGCGAGAGGTGTCAGCCACCCTGCCGGGCAGGACGGGGAGAGGAGGGAGCTGACCTAAATGCACCCCGGGCTCTGCTATCCCCATCGGAGCAGGGCTGTAAATACTATAAATGCTTCAAGCCCCCAAGGCAGCAATTAAGTTGGCAGCTCGTGGTTCGACAGAAAGGAGGAGACCATAAAATAGAGGCTGCTGCTCTTTCCTCCTGTCCGCTGCCCAGGGAGGTGGTGGGGAAGGCACCAGTGGGAGAAAACATAGTGCTCGGTGCGATAGATGCACAGGCAGAGAAATCCCAGCCCCTTTTCTAGGCGGCTTGAGACAGGAATGACGTTGCTGGATTTACTGCTGGTGAAATGCAGTGCTCAGGGTCCCGCAGCGCTCAGGGTCCCGCAGCGCTCAGAGAGGTGTCAGGCACTGGCCGTTCCCGGGGGGTCCTGCAGGTTTTGCAGCCAAATGGGATGGACACAAGTGAGGAAGAGAAAGACACTTTGTCACTGTAACGTGAGACAGGGAAAAAACAGGTTTTAAGAGTGGCTCCATCACCCTCTCACTGGGCCATGCTGCCTGTCTTCTTACTGACATGGCACATGCTGTCCTGAGCAGGGCGTGTATCCCCAGGGACCGCAGGGACCCCATCCCCACAGAGTTCCTGCTGGTCCCACACGAGTCACGGCACAGTATGCGAGGGACTGGCTGATCCCTAACCCTCCCTGGGCTGTGGGAGGATGCTTGGTCCAGGCGTGTTGGTTTCCCAGTGGCGTTTCATTTTAAATCTCTCTTTTTTTTTTCCTTATTTTTTACAGGCCTTTTCAAGGACTCATCCCCAAACCGGGTAAGAGATGATGCCTTTTTGCCTAAGCAATGCGTTGGCTGAGTGTTTAGTGGTGGTCAGGGAGTTGTAAGCTGTGGATGGCAAGCAATAGTTTTATCAGCTGGAGGAAGGTTGTCCCTGACCTCACTTTCCTGGGCTTCCCACTTTGGTTTTGTTGTTTGGTGCATTTGCTGAAGTTCCCCTGACTGAGACAGCTGGCCTGAGCATCACCCATCGGTACTGCTGCTGTTGCCTTGAAATGACGGCTTTTTTCAAGAGCTAATCTAGGGCAGGGATCTGCATTCTGTATTTAAGAAAGCACTCGCTTTCTTAAGCGTTTTCTTAAAATAAGTAAGTGTTGCGATGAGCTGGCAGGTTCAGTGGCAAGGGAGGTCATGGTGAGGGGGTGATTAACCACAGGGTCCGCATCGGGCTGTAGCAGCGTGGCAGCGAAAGCCCTCATGAGCTCTTGGGCATCCCCGCATGTGGACACACCAGGGGAGAAGGGAGGATGGGGTGTCCCAGGTGTGCTCCATACTCAGCTGCAGAAATCACCACTCCAGAGCTGCGTCCTTCCCCATGAATCGCTGCGGTAGCTCTGTCTCTCGCTTCTAGGCTGCCCAGAAAAGAGAGCCGCTGTCAGAAACGCGGGTAAAAACCTGTCTCAGTTTTAAATGTCTGTAATTACAACTGTTGGAAGAGCACAGATGGGTGCAAAAAGCGTTGTCGTCTTTATTGATGGCTTCTCATTTCCTTGGCCAGCCTCCATGGGGATGGCACAATTTAGGGAAGACAGATATGATAGAGACAAAAACATTTATATGCCCTTATTGGGAACAGCAAAAAGGTGTTAGACACCCGAGAGGGCTCTAGCAAAAGGCGAGCTGTCTGAGAAATTCAATCCAGGGCATAGTCTGAGTGTCATCCCTCTGCATCCCTGTTTATGGCCCAGCCAAGTTGATGGGGAGGTCCCCTGAGACCTCAGTGGACCTTGGTTTTAGACTTCTTAGCTTTCAGTCCTAAGCATCAAGGTGCCGGCTCGCATCAGTTGGACCTTAAATGAGCCCTCGGTGAAATGCAAGTTCTGCAGAACTCTGGTTTTCCATGGAATTACATGGCTGTAACGCCAGAGTGAGCCGAGGATGTATCCGCTCCTCCAGCCGCATCTTGTCTTCCCATTCCTCTGCCGTAATCGGTATAATTACGTTAAGAGACGCTGATCTGACACAAATCACACCATTAACAAAGGAGCACATCAGAAGGCAAATACTTCAACCTGCCAGCTGGCTTGGAAACGCAGCCTGATAGATAGAGATGTAGAGGAAATTGATTTTCTTTTCGATGCACAACATTTTTTTTCCTCCTCCAGCTGAACACTCCCACCATGGGCTAGCCCATGCTAGCACAAACCCAAAGACGTATTTTATTCTGTGTATTGTGGTACCCGAGCAGGCTTGAGAGGAGTTCGCAGCATCCCTGCTGGGCTCAGGGCTTCGCGCCCTCTCCTCCCACAGGGGTTTTAAATAAGAGCAGTCGCGAGTCAGGGGTATTGCTTACTTGACATCTCAATTTGTTACCGACTCTTTCATATATTTGCGAAATCTTTGGAGACAATTCCAGGACTTATAATTATTTTCTAGTAGTCAGGCTACCACCAGAATGTATCCTTGAGAAAAAAGCTGTTTGCATTTTGCCCCCCAAAAATCCCCGTTGACAGCAATTAACCTCGCGTCTGCTTTTCCACCCCATTACACCAAAGTGGATGGTGGCAACACAGTGGTACATTCGCTGCTTTGGCTTTGATCGCTTTTCATCTGCCTTAACAAAATTAATGATTTCCAACTAGTCATAGATCATTAAAAATTTAAATTTAAGAGTATTCTTTTTACCTCAATCTTGTGTAGTAAAGTCCTGCCATGTAAAATGAGGAGCAGCAGCAGAATTGTGTGCTTGGCGTTAAAACAAAATCAATGAAAATCACTCTCGTTTCGCAGAGGAGCGTTAAAATGAAAGCAATAGTTACTCCCAAGCAGGATGGCATTGCAAAGGCATCTAAAAGCTGGAAAGCCCAGGAGATGACTGTATAAATATAAGGGAAGTTATGGCTTTTGTGGATCACTTTGGCTAAAAATTACATGAAAATTATGTGTTTTGAGTGAAAAGGGAAACTTAGCGCTTTTTTTAAAAAAAAGAAAAAATCACTTTGGAGCGATTTGAGTTGCTTTTAGGTTAAATTCCAGAGTTTAATTTGCTTTAAACAAGTTGTGCACCTCCTGCATTGCAAAGAGCATCCCAGATAACTGCAGGACCGCGGAGGGCTGCCCTCCTTATCTCTCTCTTTTGGGGACACCCATCTTTTTAAGTGCGACAGAAACAGATAAAAGGATTTCAATATAATCTGAGCGCCTCGCGCGCTTTTTCCTCAAGATAATCTGTAATTTCTCTGTTGAGATGGTATCTCCCCCGTAATGGGTCGCAGTGGGGGGGTGAGGCGGCTGGGGGGTGCGTGCCTGCAGGGATGCTGTTTGCAGAAGAAGGTGTTTTTTGCAGGGGGAATGAGGCTGTTTTTAGGAAAAATAAAGCCGGTGGTGCTGCCCAGCTCCCGGAGGAGGTCAGTGGCTGCAGTCACCTTCTGCAGTGCAGATTTGCAGCTGCTTTCGAAGGTGGGACGATGGCCCCGAGGTCACCGGTGACTCTGCCATCACTTTATCCGTGTGGGCACTGGGGGGCTTTGACCCAGGCGCACAACCTTCCTGGCATCCAGAGATTTTTCCTTTTGATTTCCAGTTTCTTTTTTCCCCACCGCTGGTCTCTGCTCTGCGAAGAAGACCTTCAAAACCCCTTTTTGAAAGCAGAGCGATCTCTCGGCATTAAAACAGAAGTGGGAGAGCAGGGGTGAAGCTCCAGCGCTATAAACACAGCACTTATCCTTTCTTTTCTTCTTTCCTGAGGCGCAGAGATACAAAACAGGCTTAATTTGAGCCTTTGAGAAAAAAAAAAAAAGTAAAAAAATCAAGCATAAGTAATCTAGCACACACACACAAAATCTTTCTGTATGTTAATTTTTATGTGCTTTGATTGAAAATGTACACCAGCTCCATCTGTCCTATTCCCCAAACTCTCTACCACCCTGATAGATTATTTCCCATACTCCAATTAATAAAGTAGGGCAGGCAGTGTTCTTTAATTAAAAAAACCACACATCCAGGCATCCTTTTTATATTATTTTTTTTTTAATCACGAGAGCACAATCCTCCTCAAGGCTTTGATGAGATGTGCCTCACGCTGGAAACTCTTAGCAGGAAAAAAAGAAAAGAGGAAAGCACTTGATGGGGCGGTGATGGGAGCAGAGTGCATCTAGCTCCATCACCAGGTTGCTTTTTGAGGTCCATGCCCCTCTCCCTTCACCCCCCAGCCCTGGTATTTAACCCCTACGGGAGCAACCGGGTTATTTTTCCTTCTGATCTGCTTTCCTGTTATCTGGAGTGAATTATTTTTTAGTGTTGAGCTGGTTAGTGTTTCTAGTGTGAAGGCGGAGAATCAAGCAGGTAGTGCGAGTAGCTGTGGCGCTTCAAAACCTGTTTTTAAGCACCTCTGTGATTTCAATCACCTTTTTCTTTGCCTATTTTTTGTCTACTTTCCTGCATGCGTGGCATCCTCGCGCTGACGGAAAGGCAGCGCCATTGCCCAGCTCATCCCAGCCCTTGTGTTTGTTTTGCTCTTGCCTCCCTCCTGCTCCCCACCAGCCTCATATCCTGACACGTCCTTCAGAGACCCCAAAACCCCCTTTTTTCAGGGTCCTCATCAAGATGGGTGCAGCTGCATCCTGGCCGTGGTCCAGCACTCAGTGATGTGCTCTGTGCCATGCAGCGCAGCGGCCGTGAGCCTGGTGGGATGCTGGTTAAAGCTGAGCAGCACATGTGGGTTACCAGGACAAGAAATTTTAATTATCTTTCTTAATCAGTGTGATTTCATAACAGCACCTTGAAATCTTCACCTGAAATGCTGCAAATGCTGCCAACCAAATGAAATGCCGTGCTGCCCTTAAACCATTTCTGATTCCCTTTGGAAAGATGCTGCTGTACGCTTCTCTCCCTCGCTGCCTGCCTGCGCTGCTCCCCATGCTCCTGCCTCCATTCCTCCTTCACAGGAGCGATGCCAGGACCTTGTTCCCTCTTGGCTTGGACTCCAGCTTGGCTTTCCCTGCACTGGTGTGACCCATCTGCAGCTCTTCCCCTTTGCGTTGCATATGTGCGCGGTGGGTGCTGCCCACAGGGCGTCCACACGGGCAGGGTGTCACCCAGCGATTCGGGGGACCAGGTGACGGGCACCATCGCTTACTTTCTGGCTGGGTCCTGCTGCGTGGCAGCGAGCGGCCGTGCTGCGGCCGCCAGCCCCTTACGGCAGGATTTGGCCACCTGCAGCCCAGGCGGCGCAGGGTTGGGCTCAGCGCCCCGGTCTGCACCAAAATGTCGGTACCTGCAGCTGCCCTGTGCAAAACCCCGTGTTTTCCTGTTCCTTTGGTGCCGCTGAACTGAAGGGCTGCAATGGCTGCTCTCCTGAGCCTGCTTGAAACCTTTGGTGCGTAGTTTGAGCTACTTCAGATGGCTCATATCTCCGCTTAGCAAATTTGGACAGGCACCCCTGCTCTCGCCCCCCATCCCCTCCAGTTTGCCGGTGGCCGCGTGCTGCAATTTGGCAGCAAGTGTTTCCCCAGTACCGCAACTCAGCCCCTGTCCTCCCCCGTCAGCTCTCCCTGTGGCTGCCAGCTCCAGCGTGATGAGCCGCCTTGTTCCTCTTTTTGCCCATCATAGAAATTCTGGCCCTAACCCCACCGCTGCTGCTTTTCCCCAGGAAATTCATTTCTTTTTGATATCGCTCATCACTTCGGAGTTGGTGGCGAGTACCAGCCTCTCCTTAGGGATCTCTTTTTCTCCTGTTCCCTCCCCGTTACTGCAGAACTGACACAGTTTCCCTGTTTGCTTTTCATCTGCTTTAACCTCAGATATTTTTTTTTCCTCCTCCGGCGCGGCTGCGCAGCGTAACCGCTGCGGCTTTGGCACGTGCCGTAAATGCTGCGATTCGGCCGCGTGTCCCTGGGCACGTGTGGAGCTCGAACTGCTCCGGAGTGCGGCGTAGCTCAGGGGATGCTCGTGGGCTCAAGCACATCCCAAACCGGGTCCCCGGTGTGGGGTGGAGAGCCCAGCCCAGCCCGCCCAGCTCACCGGGCAGTTATTTAGCTACTGAAAGCATCTCTGTGCCAAGGGGCCTTGGGACCGGAGGAATTTTAAGCTGCTAGGGACAGTGTCATCCTGGGTTTTGCTTTTGTTTGTGACCAAGAAACCAAGCTGCAGCACTCATGGCTCTCTTTTTCTTTCTCTCTCTTTTTTTTTTTTTTTTTGTTTTTGTCTTCTTTTAACTTGCGCTGTAGCCCCTAGACGGATAACATCATTGGAAAAAGCCTACGCTGCCTTGAATGGTACGTAGCTCAGTTGATGCATCGTAGATGGTAGCAGACAAGAAATGCACTTGCGTTTTAATATGGGAATGAAAATGTCTTAAACCCCCAAATTTCAGGTATTTTTTTTTTCCTCTCTGCTCTGTTTCCCTGTCATATGAAGAACTGAATTATGCAGAATGTGTTCAACAGTATTTTATTGTTGTTATTAATCCTCTCTGCATTTCTAAGCACTGTGGCTGCAGTCCTTGGGCAGCGGTGCCGGTTCTGCTCCAGACAAACCAACCTGCCACGTTATCCTCAGCTCATCCATGTGCCCAAGCAATTAATTTGTTAAAAAAATCCACTTGCCATTCACAAGGAGAGCTTGCGCGGACTTGGGCTGGGATTTTTTTTTTGCTTTGCTTTAACACATACTCTGCGCCAGAGCTGGCATGCAGTCGTGTAGGCTCCGGGGATTTAACATATATACTAATTTACCGGAGTAAAGAAGAGCTCGCCTGCCTGTATCCGTGGTAGGGCATGGCGTATCTCCAGCAGATCCAGCCTTAGTCCCATCAGCTGGGATTCTGGCCGCATGTCTAGCTGTTAATTGCCTGCTCCCACAAGCTTGTCGCTCCGCTTTGAAAAACGTGCATATGTTGAGCTAATTCGAACTGTATTTAAACCTGAGTTACTGTGGAATAGCCTCAGCAGTCAGCGGGTTCATTCCGGATTTGCACGAGGGTGTAACTGAATTGCGCTCAGTGAAGCTGGAAGGGGGAAGAGGGGTGTATTTATCCTCTGAAGATTCAGGGTCAGATCCTGACCGCTGTAAGCAGCCTACCCCAGCTGGGTGTTTCTGTGCCACAACTGGGATTGCCTGAAGAAGGGACCCGAGCTGCTTTCCCGGTGGGATGTGTTGGGCAGTGGCTGTTTCCCTGATGAAACAGGCTTCACGCTGGCGGGTTGGCTAGTGGGAGCATGTTACTCCGGGCGCGGTGGCTGAGCGGAGGATGTGCAGCACCTGGAGCAGCACCCGGCGATGCTGGTGGGGGCATGGGGAGGAGGAAGGCTCTGCCGAGTGCGCTGCCTGGCTGTGCCACGGCTTCACTGCTGAGATCAGGGCTCTGCATGAGGCATCACAAACCCAGACAGAACCATTATTGATCCGTGGGATGCTTTGGATTTGGTTTTGTTGTTTTTCGAAAGTCACTGGAAGAACAGGCAGTGTTTCTGATCCTGTTGTCCAACAGCAGACATCTAAACCCCATTTTTAATAACTACTAAATATGACTTGGTGTTTCTAAAAGAAATGTCAAGCTCTGACAAGTCCTGTTGGAAAAGAGCAAATGGTGCTTTAAAAATGGGACCTCTTGTATGTGAGTGCCTGTGGAGTGCAGGTGTCCTAGCTTCAGGCAAGCAGGATTGGGAAAAAAATTAAGTCAATCAACTGGATACTTTTTTTAATTAAAAAAATAAAAGATAACACAGAGCTGAAGCCAGCAGCATGTATCAACCTGCTCTATGGGAAGGACTCAGCACATTCCAGAGGTGCCAGTGGCTTCCTTGAGTCGCTTATTTCCCAAACCCAAATGGATAAAGTCAAAGGTAGATGGAGGTCCCTCTTGCCCAGAGCTGCCTGGGGATGGAGGGGCACGTCCCCAGGAATCGGTGCCACCGGCTGGAGCCTCCTCTCTGGCTTCTCTGTTATGCATGCTCAGTACCAGGCTTTTCATGGCGTTTGAGTCCTTGGATGGGAATTTGGGAGTCCTGCCCACCGCAAGGTGGAAAAACCTCCCCCTTGGGATCTTGTTTCTCGCGCTTGGGTTGCTCGGGGCATGAGCGGAAAGGAAAGAGCTGCTGCGTTTTTCAGTCCCAGAGAATTAAATGAGTGAGAACACTTAATTTTGCTGTTTCTTTGTCTGCTACCATCTACACATCCATACGGGTGTGTATATACAGCCCAGAAACTGAGCATCAATGACAAGGAAGTCACAGAGGGAGCCCGCAGGCTTTGCCTCCGCCGGCCTGCCATGGCCTTGGGACCGGCACCGCAGGGCGAGGTCTTGGTTCTTGAAATCAGAGCTCCTTGGCAACACTTGTTTGATTTTCTTCTATTTTATTTATTTTTTGCTCCATCCCTTTCAACTGCTTTGTTGCCATTTCTGGATTTGAAGCATGACTTGGCCCAGAGGTTCCTTTGCAGAAACGTCTCCCTTTTTTTTTTTCCCAGTTAAAACCAGACAAAACTATTGTTTTCCACATGGAGAAGAGGTTTTGGAGGCCGTACCCTGCAGTAGAAGGGTGTGGAGATTTAAGGGTGCCAGCTTCTCCCCAGGACCCTCAGCAGCAGGGTGGCCGAGGCGTGTGATTTCTGCTGGGGGTGCTGAGCACTGGGCTCTGGGGCCGCGTGCAGGGAGGCAGGGACTCGCATCAGGTTTTTAGCATGCGTTTAAAACAAAATTGCAAGCCGTGTGATTGCTTAAAACCAAATCAAAATCGTGTGATTGCTCAAAATCAGAATCAAATATCACGTGATTGCTCAAAATCAAATTAAATAGCTGCAGACCTGGGGCAGAGGATGCTCGGGTCCCTCATGTTGAGGTTTGCAGTGCTCACCTTGATGTTTTAAATAACCATCCTGGATTTCCACCCTGTGGCGTGCCAGCCTGGGGGAAAATGCCTGCCTTGGGTGCAGCGAGGCTTACGGTGGTGATGCCTCCTCTCCGCGAGGAGACCCCACCGAGGCAGCCCCGGACTGCGCACCCCGGCTGGCTCGGAGCTGGAGGGGTGACCCCGTTGAGAGGCGGACAAGGTTCATTCAGTCAGTGCTTTATACCTGCGGGGTGAAAAAGCATCAAAGGGGGCCGGTACTGACCCCAGTTGTTTTTCCTGGAGCCCCCTGAGGATGCTGAATAGCTGGGGGAAAAATCTACTGCCATAGGCATGTCGTTTGAAATGAGAGAATGGAGGAGAAACTGTTTGGCAGGATGAGGATAATTAAAAAAGCTAGTAAAGCCAAGCTGATTATATGGCATATTATAAAACAATACTGTACTTAGCAGCCCAGCTATAAAAGTGCTATCTCATTCCTTGATGTCACTTGTGGGAGCATTCATGGCACCGAGGGCCTGAGTCTCCATTGCTTTGCATATTTTGCAGTCATTTACAGCACCTCAAAGTGGATGTAAAATGCTCTCAGCCGTGGCAGCGCGTGGCAAATGCAGATTTGGCAGCATTTTATAGTTACTTTGCACGGCTCTAAAAGGCGACGCAAGGTGCAAGTGCAGAGCAGCCGCCTCCGAGGTGTCCCCACGCCGCGCTGGGACAGAGGGACAGAGACACGGTCGTGCTTTGTGACAGTGGGATGGGTTTTCCAGGGGCTCAGGAAGAAATGAGGTATTTTATTCCCTGTCCTTTTTTGCTTTGCAGATGAGGACGATGCCAACAGGCTCGGGGAGAAGGTGATTCTCCGAGAGCAAGTGAAAGAGCTTTTCAATGAAAAATATGGTGAGTCTCCCGTCTGCACGCATCGCCGAGCGGGTTTGTTTTTGCTGACAGCAGCCATAGTTAAAATTAATTCGACTGAAGGCCTCTATTTATAGGCCAAGCGCACAGCAGCCTGCTGCAGTGCAGGTTTCGTCCCACTGCTTCCCGTTACAGCCCGTCCCCGGGGACGTTCCTGAGTCCCGCTCCCGGCAGGTGGGACTGTGACCTTCTTGTTGACAGCTCCTCCTTGGCAAGGGAAGGGAGGATGCAAAAACACGGCCGAGGAGCAGGATTTGTTCGGTCTGGTGTCAGCCTTTGATGTGTTTTTAATGTGAGCCGCGGTGTGCGCGCTGAGCGTGCCTGCCCTGCGCCAGCCTGCTGGCAGGCACCCCCTGCCCGCTCTGCCTGCCGGGCTGGGAGCAAGGCTGGAGCCACAGCCTGGCTGGGGAGAAGCTCGCTGGAAAAGGAGGTCAGGAGACTGAAGAAGATCTAAAAATGCCAATTGCAGGCTCCTCGTGCTGCCTAGCAAACCCCTCCTTCCACCCAGCGCTGGGAAAAGGCGCAGGAGGAATAGCAGCTGGGTGAGGGGAGTGTAGGAGCCAGCCGCAGGACGCACGGCCCCGAGCGGCGTCACCCCCTCACCCCGCGGGTACCGGCTGCCACTGCTCGTGGCTGTCCCCGTTTGGGCGTGACTTGTGTGCGTGCTCGGCGGTTATTTGTCAACCCTTGAGACCGCAGGGCTGCACAGCTGGGCTGCGGTGGCTCGGTGGCACCCCACTGTTTGGTGCGGCATCTCGTCTCTCTCCCCAGGATAATTGCCTGAAGGAGAAGGAAAATAGCCAAAACGATAGCAAAGCAGCAGGGAATGTCATTTCCCTCCTTTCTCAAGCTTCCCCTTGTCAAGGCTGCTCATTCTTCCCGCATACCTGGTTTGTTTCGGGGTGCTGCTCGCAGCATGAGCTGGGTGCTGTTTTGGGGGTGCATTTGCCCCCTTGGAGGTGCCAGCGGTTGGGCGCAGCTCCCCAGGGAGGCTGGTACCGTGCTCTGAGCATCCCCATCCACCCTGGCTCAGCAGCGCTCGGCCCATGGCGGGGCTGAGCCTACAGCAGATCCCCCCATTCCCATGGTCCAGGCATGGTTTATGGAGCACAAGATGCCCGGTGGGCTGCAGGGACAAACTCCCTGCAAGGAAAGCCAGGAATGTGGCTGAGGGGCGGCTCACACCTCCAGGTTTGGAGGTTGCAGAGACACCAGGCAAGTCAGGACCAGCGCAGGAAAGGGACATTTGCGGCTCCCCCTGGTGCACAAACGGAAAGGGCACTCAGAGAGATGGGCAGCAGGTTTAAATTGTGCAGAAGGAAGTGCTTTTAATGCAGCAAGGAATGAAATTGTGGTATTTCACTGCCATAGGGTGTTGTGGAGGCCAAAGGGATACAGTGGTGCAAAAAAATGGGCAGGAGCGATGTGATGATGAGTGGTGGATGTGATCTCCGCCCCAGTGACCCCCAAGCCTGCTGACAGCCGGATGCAAGAGGAGATGGGCAAATCTCTCCCAATTTTCCCTTCTGCTGGGCTGTCTCCCACGCTGCTGCTGCTGGCCCAGCCACCGGCTGGTGCAACGGGTGTCCTCTGCACGGAGCAGAACCGGGTCTGCAAGTGCTGGTGGTGTAAAACAGCCCTCCCCTGAGGCTCCTGGCAGGATGCTAAATGGAGACGAACAGAGCAGGCAATAAACTGGGCAGGCAGACGTGAAACGGCTGGGTGGGATGTGGCTGCAGCAAAGGTTGGGCATCACGGCAGCCATGGCTGCCCAAAGTCCTCCCAGGGCTCTTGGTCCTTCGGTAGGTTGGATCTGGAGCCCTGTGGGGTAAAGCCGGTGTGTTGTCCTCTGCTCTGCCGTTACAGGAGAGGCTCTAGGCTTGAACCGGCCCGTCATGGTGCCCTATAAACTCATCAGGGACAGTCCTGACGCTGTGGAGGTTACCGGGTTGCCGGACGATATCCCTTTCAGAAACCCCAATACCTATGACATCCATCGGCTGGAGAAGATCCTGAAGGCACGGGAGAACATCCGGATGGTGATTATAAACCAGCTCCAGTAAGTTCCCCCAGCTCTGTGACTGGGGAAAGTTTCTGTTCGT
Source organism: Pluvialis apricaria (assembly GCA_017639485.1). Taxonomy (NCBI): domain Eukaryota; kingdom Metazoa; phylum Chordata; class Aves; order Charadriiformes; family Charadriidae; genus Pluvialis; species Pluvialis apricaria. The sequence continues at coordinate 9,934,457 of CM030024.1, forward strand.
TAAGCGTTGCCCTTGTTTCTCCAGCCGCGAGTGGGGTAAGGCACCGCAGGGCCACGCCACCGCACACCCATGGAGGACCCGCTCCATCCCCAGCATCCACTGTCCTGCGCTGCAGGGATGCGCTCGGCCACGGGTGGGCACAGCAAAGCATTAGCAGGGATGGTTTATCCCCTCTTTCTTGTACAGTTTGAGATGATGATGCTGGGAAGGAGCACGGCGCAGGGGCAGATAACAGGACAGCTCAGAGGCTCGGCTGAGTTATTTTGGGTTGCTTCTCTCCAGGGAGCGGTGGGGACGCTCCGTGTCCCACGCCCACACAGTGGGGTGTCGGAGAAGGCAGCTCGGGGTCGGGGTCTGGGCGCATAGGGGAGAAATGACGGCGTCCGCCTGCTCTCACCCCCTTGTCTCTTACACAGGCCGTTTGCCGAAATCTGCACTGAGGCCAAACAAACAGGTAAGCAGAGGGCTAAGAAATAATCATGGTTTTCCCCACCCTCTGGCAGAGAGAATACGTGGGCAAAATGGATGGGGCCTGGGGGGGCGTTTGAACCTCCTGCATCGCCGGGGAGGGGCTGGGGAGAAGATCCTACCTGGAAAAAGAAAAGTCAGGCTCAGCATCTGTTCAGGAGCAAACCATCCTCTCAGACGATTGCACTTCTGTGAGCTGGAGAGAGACTGGGCTTAGACTCAAACTTTCAGCATATTCTGGAGGATTTGATTATCCCTTTCCCATTAGCAATTTACTCACCATTAGCAATTTATTCACTGGTTAAAGCCCTTAATTTGAGCCGTCGTTTAGCAGTTGAGCTTCTAAGGAAACAAGGTTTCTGTGATCACTGCAAATGCGTTTCTCTCTCTGTCCCATCCTCCCCGATAAATCTCAGCCAGTTTTAATCAAATGTGTCAGAATTAGCAGCCCCAGAGATAATTAGGAACCTGTTAAATTTATGAAAATAGGTGGCTAGGTAGAGGAGAGAGATCTGGCAAGCGAGAGCATCCCTGCAACCTGATGTAAAAAGAGATGCACGAGAAACTTTATATATGCAGATACATACGGGTATATTGTATGTGCAGAGATATATATATGGACATACTGTCATCAGATCTGGCACCTCCACAGCCCCAAAGCGTCCAGCACGGACACAAGTCTGTGGGGTATCAGGCTCTGTAAGTGCTGGAGTTTGGGGTTCATTTATTTGGGGGATTTTCTTCACCGGTGCCTGAGGAAAGCTGGCAGCTCCGTGCCAGGTCCTGGAGGCCAAGCCCGTGTCACCAACGGTGGCACAGCGGATCACCGCAGGCAGTGCTCAGCGGGAGGCGAGGTCGGGGCGGTGGGATGGATCCCCGCATTTAGGGACCACTTGCGGGGCTCGGACACCTCATGCCTTCCTTCTCTCCCTGCAGAGAAAGACACCAGCGTTCCCAAACGGAAGCGGAAGAGGATCTCCGAAGGGAACTCGGTATCTTCCTCTTCCTCATCTTCCTCTTCCTCCTCTTCCAATATGGAGTCTACATCATCAACAAATCAGATCTCACTTGTGGTAAAGCCTTCCAAATATTAGGGGGGTTACTGCCTACCTGTCTTTCTGCTTCAGGATGCTGCTCTCTGCTCTCCTTGAACCGTCACCACCTCCCTCCGCCTGACAAACACTATAAAGTGTGACATAAAATGGCACAAGCAGGTTTGGCAAAGGAGGGGACGCAGTTTTGGGGCTCCCTTTTCCTGCCGGCTTTGTTTGAGAGGGGGGAAGGTCAGCGGAGCAAAGTTCCCGCTGCCCCTCAGGGCTCTCCCGCATCAATCCTGCCGAGTGCCTCGGGGGGATGCTCAGCGTTAGCGGGAGCGACACGTGAGACGGGCTCGAGCAAATCCCCCGACCCCACTGGGTTAAAACCCCGGTGCTGGCGGCGGCGCCTCGGCCCCACGGCGCCTCTCGGCAGGACCCGGCGGTTCCCCCGCGGTCTGAGCTGCGCTGGGAGCATCACTCCGGCTCCGTCCCAGGAGCAAAGCAGAGCTCCGGTGTGCAGCGAAACTGCGAAAATAGGAAATGAAATCAGGGAGATGCGTCCAACTGTGCTCCCTCAGGGCTTGGCTTCGGTTGTGGATCATACCAAATGCTTTTAAAAAATAATTTTAAAAAAAAAAAAAAAGCACAACAGAAATATAAATTTAGAAGTCTTTTTTTGTCAGGTTTGCCAGTGGTGTTTTGGTTTGGGGTTGGTTCTTTTACCTTATGTGGAAAGTGGGAGCAACAGCCCGTGTCGGAACATGTCAGAGATTTGATGTATGCATGGTTTTGTGTTGTGTCCTAACAGAGACTTTTGCCTTCTTTTTCTCTCCCTCTCTTTCAGCAATGGCCCATGAACATGTACATGTTAGACTATGGTGGTCTAAACGTCCAGATCCCAGGACCTATTAACTATTAGACCTCAATACCGAATAAGAACCTCAAATGAAAGAATAAATAAATAAATAAATGTAATTTATGTAAAAAGTGTATATTCCAATATGTATCAATGCCTTTTAGTTTTTCCAATGATTTTTACACTATATTCCTGCCATCAAGGCCTTTTTAAATAAAAATAAAAAGTGTTGCCTTGCTCTTAAAAGTACTTATTTTATTATGTATATTATTGATAAATAGCGTTCATAGGTAGGAGTAAGCGCAGGAGGGCACACCCAGACAGACCTTGTCATGCTTTGGCCGCTCAATAAAATGCTTAGTGTCACCAGTGCTTGAAGCCAAGAGGTCTGACATGTTTTAATGCTTCATTTGCCACTGATGTCTTCAATTTAGATCAAAGGCGTGAAAATTCACTTGCAGAGCTGCAAGAGCAGTGGTATCAAACTGCAGCGCTGGGACGGACGAGGGAACCGGCCCTTACGAGCATGAGAGCCCCGCGCCCTCGAGTCCTGTTTGCTCTGGAGCCGGAGCAGGTTTGGATGAAGCGAGAAGGTGGTTTTAGGCTCCCCAAGGAGTGAGACCCCCCCAAGGCCCTCTCACGTCCGCCCTCCTGCCGCCCCAGACTTGGAAAGGCACAGAAGCCATTTCAGTTGCGTGCGTTTAACAGGCTTCTGAACCAGGAACAGCTTTCCATTTGGCTAAGTTCTTCACTATTTGTGATTTTCTAAGAGGCTTTGATGCCTTCCAGGGAGAGAAGCTCCTGCGGTAAGTACAGGCTGATCCTGCTGATGCTCCACAGGTTCCATAATTCTGGACCAGGAGCTGCGAGTGGCATTGCTGAGAGCATCCAGGGGAACCCTGGGCCACTTTGTCCCATATAAGAAGCAACCCCGTAAATTGAGGAATGTTATTTGAAATTCCTGCAATTTTACTTCCATTCCACTCGTAGAGTTTGGCAGCAGAAGCTAATGGCGCCCACCACTGTTACTAACCACCGCGCGTATTTAACTTGGGCTTTGTGTCTGCTGAGAGCCGCGCACGGCGAGATGCGGTGGGAGCTGATGCCGACGTTGAGGGCAACATGAGAAGCCAACAAAAAGAAACATCCCAGGTTGTGTGTAGGTAAATGCAGCCCAGCACGAGCCACCGGCGACGCGAGATGCCCTGGAGGTTGTGGCTTTGGTGTCATCCCAAGCAGCAAGCGCGGTGTCAGTGTAGGGTGGCCATTGCTGGGCGCCTCTCCAGGCTGCAGGAGGGTCACAGCCTTTTCACCGAGCAAACCTGCCCCGAAAGCAGCGGCCGTGGTCTGCTGGAGGGTGGATGGTTGCAGACGCAGGATCAAAGTCGCTCGTGACAGCTTTTCCGAGTGTAATGCGCCGCTTTATTTGTTTTATGGGATTCCAGTCCGCTCAAATCCTGGTCTTTTCAGGCCAGCAGAGGGTTTTGATGGTGGGCAGAAGTGTTTCAAGGCAGCTGCAGTTTTATTTTCTGGCTCTGGACTTGCATTTGCTGTGGAGTTAGATGCAAGTGATCACATGAGATAATAAAAGCCCAAACAAATGTAGGAGACAGCACAAAGACAGCAGCCAAAAGAAGGGCAAAGATCTGTATCAGTGACCCCAATTAGAGATACAGTTTGACATCTGAGCAGTTGGCATCAAAATCTGAAGTCTTTCATGTTTCTGCCTGATGCTCAAACCTGTGGCATCTCCAATTAGGAAACAAAGAAACATGATTCCGAGGTAAAAATACAATTTTCTCTTCCAAAATGTCTGAAAGGGGTTTATTCACAGATCAAACCCCACAGAGTAGGTGTCTCCTAAGAGGGCACGCTCATTATATTTTAACTTTTCCTTCCCCCCCCTCCCCCCCCCCATTAAAAAAAAAATAAAATAAAAGTCTGATGCTGTAGCACTGAAGGCAGCAGCGCAGTTCGGTAATGAGTGGAGATGTCTGAGGCTGCCGCAGGTCTGCTGCCGGTCCCGGCACCCTGCGAAGGTGCCAGCGGCGGGGGGAGGCTGCGCGCGGGGTGTAGGTCTGGAGCGCTGCGCCCTGTGCAGGGCCCTAATTACTGCGGCTGAAAGGCAGGGGTGAAGGCAGGCAGTGGAGGTAAATTAGGGCATGGGAGCTATGCTGGGGACTAATGATTTAGTTCAGCAAGCCGAATGCAGTCGTAAAGGCTGTAAATGGAGGGGGGTGGGAATGGAAGCTGAGCAAGGAGGCAGCGTAGGGCTGTTGTCCCCTTCTGCCTCTTCCCTCTCCCCCCGCCGGCATCCCCGGCTCACAGCCCGGTTAGCAAGACGGGGCAGGGGGAAGGCTGGCTGTGCCGCTACGGCACGGGCTGAGCCAAAGCTCTGGGCTCAGGTTTTCTTCCCCAAGTTTCTGGATGCGTTACTTGGAGCTCTGTGTGCCCCCAGACCCCGCGCGGCGAAGGGCAGCTCGTGCCCTGCCCCGGCTGCTCGGCCGCGACGCTCCGCGGCTGCCTGGCACCTCCAGTAGCCCCAGGCTGGGTTTTGGGGCTGCTGGGTTCTGGTAACAGATATATTTTGGGGATTGAATAGCAGTAATTCCCGCTGTAATTTCGGGGAGTGTCAGAGCCACAACATCCACCTTTCATTTTCCGCGGCCGGGGTGGGAAATTGCTGCCCTCGGTGCCGGTGTTGGTGTGTGACCCAGGAGCGCTGACCCTTCCCACTTTGGAAAAATGGCAGATACCACTTTATTACTGTTTTCTCTCAGCTGTAATTCTCGCAGCTTCCCTAATCTTGATCCTGCAGTTGCAGGGTATTTTTATACCCGGTTTTTGTGTATAACGTGATTATCTGCTGAATGGGATCCGCTCCATTACAATTAGACAAGTGAAGATGCAGATCTTAACACTTGAGCCATGTTTCTCATTTATTACTTTTCAAAGACTTTGGTGGTTGTTTTTTTTTCCTTGTTTATGTGTTTACAAATCCAATAACAATCCTCATTAAGAGTTGCAAAACATGAAGCCATTTTGATCCCAGGCAGATGGCAGCTAAATGAAGTTTAATTAAAGAATGAGAGCTTTGATTCAAATCATTTTTAAAAAATATAGTGCACCGAGATACTAGAGAACAGCATAAACAGCATCTGGGCTTTTATTCAGAAGCCCGAATGCATTTGCGAAGGGAACATTTTGCAAACCCCTTTCGGGGCAGTCAGGGGCTGCGGGCTGCAGCGCGACGCGCCGGCTGGGCGCCGGCGGAAACCTCCTTCCCCTCATGCTACGGCAAAGCAGGGAAACTGCTAATGCAGCCACGCGCGAGGTCTTGCCTCCTCCTTTGGGTGGTATTTGTGTTTTTGAAGAGTTCAGCCGATGCCAAAGACTTGTTTTGAGATACAACCAAGTTTCAGGCTGTTTTCCCGCCGTCGTTACACCCCACCCCTCCCCGCAGTAACGACCCCCTCCCAGCGGGACGCGCAGCAGGATGGCAGGCGTGGACATTCCCTGCGGTCCTTTGTAGCCTGCACAGCTCGTAACGGGGATGGCGGTGTCCTGGGGGGCTCTGTCCCGGTGGTGCCAAGGTTTGGCTGCCCCAAGAGCTCTCGGGTGGCTCCGTACGGGGCTCAGCGCTTTCCTGCAGCTCAAACCCCGTGTGCCCGCCCGGCCATAGTGGGGTTTGAGGCCCGCTGGGTGCCCGTGTCCAGGAGGGTGCGCGGGGGAGGACAGCCCGGCGGCTGCTTTTCCATACCAAAATACCCGTGGTCCCAGTGAGAAGTAGGCACAGGTATCTGTGCGGGTGGTGTGGTTTAGGCCAATCGGCCACTGGGGACATAGGGGACCCCAGATGGGACCGACAGATGCTCCCCTCTACCCCTCTTCAAAGAGAGAGGCAGAGGAGGGAAAAAGAGACCTCAAACCAGGACAGCAGGCTTTCTCCGGAGCCTTCCCAGGGGTGGCAACCGCTTGACAGCACAGTGACTTTTATTTATTTCTGGTGTCTGCAAGTTGTTTGACCTTCAGCTGCAGCTTTCCTTCCCCCGTATAACTCATATAGATATAGGTAGATATAAAACTTGTATATGTATCTCTCTCTCTCCACTATAATTTGTATATAACATACAACTTGTGCTTTGCCTTCTCTTGGATTATTTTCTCCAGTTAACGGTTCAAACACTGTTCATCTTAAACTGGTAATCATATAACCATAGAATGGTTTAGGTTGGAAGGGACCTTGAAGACCATCTTGTTCCCACCCCCCTGCCCTGGGCAGGGACACCCCCCACCAGCCCAGGGTGCTCCAAGCCCCGTCCAACCTGGCCTTGAACACCTCCAGGGATGGGGCAGCCACAGCTTCTCTGGGCAACCTGCGCCAGGGGCTCACCACCCTCACAGTCAAGAATTTTTTCCTAATATCTAATCCAAATCTTCTCTCCTTTAGTTTGAAGTCATTCCCCCTCGTCCTATCACTCCATGCCCTTGTAAAAAGTCCTTCCCCAGCTCTCCTGTAGCCCCTTTAGGGACTGGGAAGGGCTCTAACATCTCCCCGGAGCCTTCTCTTCTCCAGGCTGAACAGCCCCAACTCTCTCAGTCTAATCAATCCTGTTGATTAGGATTACCTAATCCGGACAAAGAAATGCCACCGATGTACCTGTGCCGCTGGATGGGAGAGCTGGTGGGCAGCAGTGACGCTGGTGGCTCTGGGGTCACTCAGGGGGATGGCACTGCGGTGCTGTTCTTCATGAGGACGCTGCCAGTGGAGTGTCTAAGTCTTCTGTTAAATGGACGTATTAAACAGCTGTCTCAGACTCAGATTAACAGGTCCGTGGGGTATAAAGGCAGATTGATGTAGCTGAACTGAAGTGGCGCGCTCTCACGTGAAGATTAATGTCTTTTCATGGTGAGGTTTTTTGAGGGATGATGTTTCTCTGTGAGCCAGCATTTAAGTTATTTATTCATTCTTTCCCCGATAAGATTATGAAATGGGCACTCCTAGAAGGGACAGGCCAAATCCCCAGCAAGACCATTCATCTTACTGAAATGGCTTCATGGCCCTCATGGCAGGGACTGGGATTTCCTCGCTGCCTGCAGGATTTGGAGACGCAGGTCCACGGCACATCCGCTGCCGTCTGCGGGCTCGGGGAGGGGGCAGCTCTGCTGCTTCGCCCTGTTCTGCCAATGGCAAATGGTGGCAGAGAACACTGATGGACATCTCCCCTGGTAGCAGCTGTGTGGTCACAGGAGGGTAACGAGGCTCCTCATTAATACCTCTCTGAGAAGGGCCTGGGCAGGAGCTTTTTAAGGGAAAAGGGAGGCAGGGAAGGGTGCTGGGAATGGTTCATCAAGGATCAGGGAGGCATCTGTGCAACTCAGTGCCAAAGGATGCCATGGAAAGTTTGTGTGGGCTCAAGGGGAGGCTGGAGAAGTAACTTGGAAGCAAGATCTGCTGAGGGGTACCAAGCTGGCAAACCACATTGGGTGTGGGAACCTCCCCAAAATAGCTGGGGTCTGGGTGAGTGCTTGGGAAAGCATTGCCTGTGCTTGTCCTGTTGCCTTCTCGGGCCACCTGTGCACAACCACACTAGTGTCCACCAGTCTGAGCAAGCATGACTGCGCCTCTGTAACCCAGGGCTCGCTCCGGGCAGGGAGGCATGTTTCATGGAGGCTTCCTGCTCTTCTTCTTGGTCCTCTGGACACACAGCTCTAAAGGTATGTGCAGATCTACCCAGCAATTCTGTTCCTGGGGTTTGGAAGAGCCGGGAGGGTCACAGGTGACTTGTGCTGGGGAAAGCAAGGAGGACTGCTTTGGTCATGCCTCTTGGCTCTGGTTTGGTGGTTGGTCCTGCTGAACCCAAGCTGAGATGTCTGAGCTGGTTTGCACCCGCTGGGCTTGTTCTCTTGCATCTTACATTGTGTGAAGACCAAGAAATTGCTTCTGGTGCCTGCAGAGAGGTGAGCCCGGGTGCGATCCAGCATCACCCGCCAGCGAGGTGCTGCTGCGCCCGGGGCATGGCCCATCCTGGGAAAGCCCTTAGAAGTGTTTGCAGTCGAGTGGCCTGTGACGACGCTCTCTCCTCCTGTCCTGCTTCAAAGCTTTCTCTGAAACACTTTCCCCATTTCTCTGACTGAATCAACACAACTGATTTCCAAACAGATGAGGAGACCTCAGAAAACAGCCACCGGTGCCGCATGCAGCACCATCGCTCCTCTGCCATGTGGTGGCACAGGATTTCTTCCTCGTTACAAAGACAGTATATTGGCTTGACAGCTTGGAAACCTCCAGCTTTAGGACAGACCCTGGCAGTGCTGGTACCAGTCTGTGGAGAGCTGAGCACAGGCTCAAGGTCTTAAAAAGGATTAAAAAATCCTCAGGAAAGAGGTGCACCTGACTTGTCTACAGGAGCGAGCTTCCTCACAGTTGCTCCACTGATATTAATGGCTCATTTTAAGCTGCTGATTATGTTGCTGATGTCTGCATCAGTAAATCTGTCTTCTCTTGCAACCGGGACAAAAAAAGACCCTCTTCTTCACGCCCAAATGTCGATAGACCTGAGTGCAGAATAATTGGAGATAAGGATGCAATAGGCTGATTATGTTTAGAAGCGCTAATAGATCTGTAAGCGTATAAGTGATAGTGACAGCCGCCTGTGTTCAGCCAAAAATAAATAAGATGGCCCAGTGTTTGCCTCGCGAAGCCTCTGCAGATGTGCACTGATGTGCAAGAAAGCTCCTGCGCGGAGCACTGACACACTGCTCATGCCGGCGCTGCCGGGCACCTCCCCGGGAGCGGGGAGGACGGTGATGGATGCAGACAAACACGCTCTCCCTCGGTGAGGAATGCTGAATGGTGAGTTTGCACAAAAAATACCCAGCTCTGCGCGCGAGGAAAACCGCGTCTGGCTTTGACTCCTTGCCACCAAGATGACGAGGGCAGAGCGCTCCCACGTCCCGGGCTCCCCACTAGGAACACCGGGCTGCTCCCCACTGCTCAGTTTTAAACTCCTTCACCACCGCTTTCTGGTGGCTTTTGGCCCCTTGGGAGAAGCTGTGCCATGCCCCGAGGAGGCAAGGAGATCCAGGCGGCGGGCAGGTTGCCAGCAGCCCTACTGAAGGGCTCCTAACCCTGGAAGATGGTCCCCACCACGGCCAGCCTGCTGCCACCTCCTCGCTGCCGTGGTCCCCGGCCACCTCCCCACAGCTCGTACAGGTGGGACTACGTAAGGGGAAGGGATGGACAGCGTCTAGGAAAGCCAGACCGGAACTGTAAACTGAACACAGGCCAGTCCCAAAATGGTTTGTTGGTTTTGTTGGGATTTTTTTGACTTTTGTATAGAAACATTTTTTCCAGTTCAGCTGCCAATGGAGTCACTCTGTAAACCAAAAATGCTCCCAAGCTCCTTTCTTCTAGAAATGTAGGTTGAGTAGAAAGGTCTGTCGTCTTTAACTGCAAACAAGAAGCCCTTTTCAGCCTTCAGTGCTGTGGGTGTTTGTATCAACCGTGTAGCTGCCCAAACTGCTGGACTGTTTGGCACCGGCTTCATCTCGGCTCTGGAATTACGCTGGCAAAGAGTTCTTGGTGAGGAGCACGGTGGGGGCAGAAGAAAAAGCCAAACCAAACCAAAAAATCCCCCAAACCCTCTTGTGGATGATAGAGCAGCACTGGCAAACTCCCAATCCAACTTCTTCCTACTATCACAAAAATAATTTGGGTTTATTTGAGGGACCAGCTGAACATACGAAGCACAAGCACTGCTGCCTTCTGTGTTACTTGGGAATCTTCGTTTTGGAGCTGAATTAATTTGCAGGGCCCCTGTGCTAGGTCTGAGCTGTTGGGGTTCATGTTCGCTTTGTCCCTTCTGCGTCCGGGGGCTGTCGGCAGTGCCGGGCCAAGGCCGGCGCTGGGCTGGAGTGGCCGCGGGAGCGGGTGGCGGGGTGCCGGCACCTCTCCTGCTCTGCCGTTGTGTGCACAACCCTCTCTCGGCTTTCGTCTTAGAAACACTCTGTGCCCGGCTGGTATGGCTGGGAGGAAAATTTGGGAAGCAGGAGGTGAAGCAGCAGTGTCTGTACCAGCCCGCGAGGGCAGCGACCGTTTTGAGACGTGAATAATTCCTGAGCAGCTGCGGATACTGTGGACGTCCCTGTTAGCTGCTGCGCTCATCCAAGCCTCTTACCGCACGGATTTGCCGGGTGTTTTCAAAGTGTTTTCAAAACTCCTTTTGCGCTATAAGTAGATGCATTTAGGGGTCCCCATGACGTATTGCCGGTGCCTGCAATTTTGGATAGCGTGTCAAGTTGTTTTTTTAATTCCCCATCTTCGGAAAAATGCGTACTTGCTGTCACTGTAACCCTCTGTCACAGAAAGTGAATTATTTTTAAATGCTTTCTTATCCTTTTGAAGAGCTACAGAATGCAAACTGGTGCAGAATTCCTGCCTGTTCTATAGACTTTATGTTGTCATTAAAGACGATGGCAATAGAAGGCTCTCGATTTAAGATGATCACTCTGGGGGGATGTGGAAGGGAGAACCAAGACATTCTGGTACGTCCTTCCTGGCTAAACTTCCCAGAACACCCTTAACTGAGAGCAGAGGAGTAAATGATAGGAGAAAACAGTGCCTGTGCTTTTACTAGCCAAATATTTGTACTGCCCATGTGTTCGCCAGCCTTATCACATGCACCACGTTGAAAGGAAAAATACAGGATGTGCTTATTTACTATTTAACGGAGAAAAAGCTTAGCGAGAAAAAACTGCAGAGGAACCTAGACGACTGGAGCAAAGGAAAATTGGCAAAGGAGCATGAAATAAGCTTATCTGGAGCCGTGTGCTGGGAAAATGTGGATCACTATAGTCCTGTTCTGGTTCGCCATCACTACTGTGCTCGGACACAAAGAGCACGTTGCTGCTCCTGGGCTGTAGTGGGGCTATACTGGTTTGGGAGCTGTAATTAAAAAAAAAAAAAAAAAAAAAATTTGGGAAAAGGAAAGAGTTTATATTTCTGTATAAAAGAAACAGCGCACAGTGAGGAACTATGAACCCTGTGCTCTGAGGGGCTGACAGATTTGCACATAGCTTCCAAACACTGCAGCCTGACTTCTGCACAAAATATAAAAGACAATATAATTCTGAGTTGTTGTTTTGGTGTGTTTTTTTTTTTCTGAGAGGTTGGGGCTTCCTCCTTCCTTTCCCTCCGCACTTCTCCTCTCTTCAAAGGTCATACACGTGAATCCTGGAACTGAAGCACTTTGAGAAAGGGATGGCAAGACAGCAATTAAAGGCTGGCATCCTGAGGCACGTATCCTGTGCTGGACAAAGATACCACAGTCCTGGGGGGAAGAATTGAGATTGGATCCCAACCCCCGACACGTGAAGTTCTTGCAGGGGTTTTCAAGTTTTCCTGCCTGGAAAAGCAGTTCTGTGGTGATCGGTATAAGACTGATCGGTTTCTACTCGCCCTCACCCCTTCACAAATTTTTAAGGACTCCAATAGTTTCAACAGGCGTGCGCTGAGGCTTTCAGTCTCTCTGATGTTAGATGGAAGGTGTCAAGGATATTTAGATTTACCCATAGAAACTTCAAGGGCGAGTTAACTGAGATCCCCTACGCTACACTTAGCTTGAGGTTAAATTTGTAATTTGTTGCACACAGTGAAACAAAGCCTTCTGATACCGACAGCCTAGCTCTGGTGAGTGCTAAAGAGAATAATGCATGTTTCTGGGGATGAAACAGAATAATTCCCCAAAGAAAGTAAAAAAAAAATAATAAAATAAATGTATGTACTGGTCTCAGTTTCTTTTCAGAAGATGACTATGAACTTGAAATGGAATTTGTTTTTTTTTTTAATGATGATAAAAATAACTCTGAATTCAACTCCTTCTTCCAACGTTTTTGGTTTCACAGTCTGGCTCCCTTGTTTAAGAGAAATGTTTTGGTTGCCTTGTCGTTGTGTGAAAATCTTGTTCAATCTGTAGTTGAAGCCCAGCTGGTTAACTAGTAAAGGGAAAAAGCGAAAAAAAACCTTTAAACCAAGGAATTTAGATCAAAGTATTTTCTGTCAGAAGACTCGACCTTGAATTTTAAACCTAGAAAGAATATCAAGATTAACTGGTCAGATGTTATAGCTAACAGTCAGTTCAGGAATCTGCTGCTAAAAAAATCCACAGAGGCTGTGTATTAAGCTGGATGTCTTTTCTAGAAGGAAGCTGCTTGAATTTCCAGGCTCTGAACCGATGGAGAAATTCTTGCAGTCCGTGTTACAGTTGTTAATTACTCTAGCTACTAAAAACATACAAGTTATTTCTAGTCTGAGCATTGATTTACAACACCCAGTGAACGTCTCTGATGGATTTAGAAGCCTTAAGGAACTAATTTTTCAGTTAGTCATCTTGTAACCACAACGGGTAAACATTATTCGACATAAAGCACGACTGAAGTTCACTCTCTGACTTCAGTTAACTCCTAAACTTTATCCAGCTCCCTAGCTCATGTGGCTGGAGCAGCTGGTGGAGAGGGATACAGAAAAGTGGGAAGAACCTTCTCCTGGAGAAATACCAAACTTCCACTCCTCTGAAGACCCACGTGGTAGCAACTACAGTCTTACCAGAGGGGAGTAGCTGCCACGTCTGACTCTCAACATGAATCGTGACGTGATGCTGTGTAACCAAAAGGCATCTCCTCTGCCACCAGGAACAGCCCATACCTGCAGGACAAGGGTCCGGGGTCCTGGCAATAAGCTTCCATTTCTTAGGCAGGTGAAACTCCACCTGTCTTCCAGGAGGATTTGCGTGAGTTACAGGACAGGGTGTGCTTAGGACACCAAAACCTGTATGAAATGGCCGGTATGAGCTATGTGTGCAGTGAGGTACAGCAGGAAGATGACAGTTATCATGGAGTGACGTCTTCCACTAAAAATCAGTCATAGAATGGTTTAGGTTGGAAAGGACTTTAAAGACCACCTAGTTCCAACCCCCCTGCCCTGGGCAGGGACACCTCCCACCAGCCCAGGGTGCTCCAAGCCCCGTCCAACCCGGCCTTGGACACCTCCAGGGATGGGGCAGCCACAGCTTCTCGGGGCACCCTGCGCCAGGGGCTCACCACCCTCACAGGCAAGAATTTCTTCCTGATATCTGATCTAAATGTCCCCTCTTTCAGTTTGAAGCCATTACCCCTGAAAAAATGCCATCTAAATGGCAAAGGGAGCTGAAATATTGATTTAGAAAGTAGTTGTGGCTGCTTAGGAAGATGTGGTGTCCCCCGTGCTGCAGTCCTTCCCCAGAGGTTGCGCCTTTCCCTGTGCAGTATCTGCAAAAAGGAACCACCCCAACGCAGGGCAAAACCCTCTGGTTTTGGGTAAGGTGGTGATGTAAGTGGGGGGGTGGCTTTTTTTGTCTTTTGGGTGTTTTGAAGTGTTTTGGGGTTTGGTGGTGTGTTGGTTTTTTTTTTTCTGGTGGTGTTTTTTTTTTGGTTTTTTTTTTTTTTTTTGCTAGGCCACTGCAGAATGCTTTTGTCTCCTTTCCCACGAGACCAGTTATGTCCAGCTGAACACTGGCAAGGAACCACCAAGTGCCACAACACCCTGAACCGTGGGGACCGTTTTCTCGGGGGACGCCGCTCAGCCTTTGCAGACGAGCGTTTGTTCTGCACAAAGCCCACAGCCCCAGCAGCCGTGGTCCGGGAAGGGCCAAAGCGCCTCCGCGAGGTCCTTTCCCAGCAGACAGCTGCTGAGCTTTATTCCCCGGTTTGATTTATCCCTATGCATTGCAACTCGGGAGCTGAATGCTTTCAACCAAGCACGTTTCCGCTTCCTTTAGAAATTAGATTTACTCGGAATTGTGGTGTTTGGTGGTTCCCCTTGAGCAACTCTAAACACACTCAACATTTTGAAAATACCGTTACCAGCTTTAGATACGTTGTAACAGTCCTAAGCACTATAAACAAAACGTTGGTATTTGCAAAAAGGTTAGTTTGATTGAAAACTAGCTATTTTTGACAGTGGGGGGGGGGGGGGGGTGTGAAAAAATTTTGAAATGCAACGTTTCCCTTTGAGTGGAAAACTTCCTACCCCCATTATAACTGTGTTGAACCAAAATAAAATAACAGCGATGTCAACTGAAACACTCGCCTGGCTATGCCCTGGGAAACGGATCTCACTAATGGGATCCGCTGTGCTGAACGCCTCGGGGGCGGGAAAGTAACACCCTAACCTGCAGCAACAGGGAAATTATTTTGCGATGGAGGCCTTTATTAAACCAAACGCGGGTTCGCTGCCCGCGGGAGGCTGCTGCCGCCGGCGCCGGTTCTGGGCGCTAGGCCCGGCTAGGGTTTTAGCGGCGAGGGGGACGCAGGTGGCGGCGCTGCCGAGGCCAGGCCTCTGCCGGGGCCGGGCAGCACCGCCGCGGGCTGGAAGCGGCCGCCGGCTCCCACACGGGGAGGCCCTTTCGTCGTCGCCTCCCATCCCGCAAGCGCGCCGGGGCCCTCAGCCTCGGAAGGGCGAGGCCCCGCCGGGCACCCTCCTCGCTCCCCCCGGGGCCAGGCCTGAGGGAGCGGGGCGGGGGGCCGCCATCTTCCCGCGCCGCGCTCCCCCGCCGGCCGCAGGGCTGCGGCCACCCCCCCCCCCGCGCGGGGCATGCCGGGAGCCGCAGTCCGCCGCCCGCCCCTCCGCCCGGCCCGCCCGCCCGCGCCGCACTACAGCTCCCGGCGGCCCCCGCGCCGGGCGCGCATGCGCAGCCGCGCTTCGGTGGACAAAAAAAAACCCTCCCCCGCCCGCCCTCTCTCGGCCGGAGCGGCGCTGGGCTCAGCCCGAGACCGTGAGGCGGCCGGGCCCGTCGCTGAGAGGCCGCGGGGAAACCGCCTCCGCCTCCTCCTCCCTTTTCCTCCTTCTCCTCCTCCTCGTCTCCAGCCCGCAGGAGCGGGCTGTCCGCGCCCGGCGGCGGGTGAGTGGGGAGGGCGGCGGCGGAGCCCCGCCGGTACGAGGGACGGGACCGTTATCCCGCGGCTCCCTGAGGGAAGGCCTCCCCGCCCGCCTCGGCCCGGAGCGGGGGGGGGGGCGGAGGGCTGGGCCCGCCGCTCCCTGAGGGGAGGATGGGGGGGGGGGGGGGGGCGGTGTGTGTGGGGGGGCGCCCCCTCCTCAGCGCCGCGCGCGCGCGGGGGGGGGCGGGGCTCCGGCACCCCGGCGGCTGGCAGGAGTGGGGCGCTGCCACCGTGCCGCCGCTTCCCATTGGGCGGCGGGCGGGAAGGGGCGGGGTATGCAAAGAGAACGCAGGTGGCCCCGCCCCCGAGGGGCGCGGGAGGGGCTGGGCCGGCGCCGGGCGGGGGGGGGGGGCGGCTGCTGCCCCCACCGCGGGACCGGGACCGGGACCGGGGGGTTGTGTGTGGGTGGATGGGGGTCTGAGCACGGAGGGGGGCATCCCCGTTTCTGGGATGGTGTCGTGGTTTCACCCCAGCCGGCAACCGGCTCTCCCTCCGGCTCACTCCCCCTCGCCACACCCCCCCGCCTGTGGGGTAGGGGAGGAGAATTGGGAAAAGCAAAAGGAAACCTCGTGGGTTAAGATAAAGACTGTTTAACAGAGCAGTGATGGAAGAGGAAATAATAATAACAGTAAAAAAAAATATACAAAAAGAGCAATGTAATGCAATTGCTCTCATCACCCTCTGACTGGTTGCCCAGCCCGTCCCAAGCAGCCACCGCGGATCCCTGCCCCCCTGCCAGCCCCCATTTTTGTATATCGAGCATGGCGTCTGTGGTGTGGAATGTTCCTTTGGCCAGCTGGTCCTGTCTGTACTCCCCCTCAGCTCCTACAGGGAGCTGAAAAAGTCCTTGACTTAACATAAACATCGCTTAGCAACAACTAAAACAATATGTGTTATCCACATTCTTCTCATAATATATCCAAAACACAGCAGCTGCTAGGAAGGAAATTAACTCTGTCCCAGCTGAAACCAGTACCGACAGTACAGGCCTGTGTACGCCAGTGGCTTAGAATTGGGGGAGCGCACAGGCAGCTCAGGTGAGAAGTGCCTGTGGTGACATATACTAAGCAGAATCTTTTTTTTTTTTTCTTAAAATCTAGAGGCATTTAGATTCCCCCCCCCCCCCCCCCCCCCCTCATGTATACCAGGTGATTAACAGTGAATTCAGTCTTGCACTTCATTTTCTCCCCTCCCTGGCAGCAAATCTGTGCTGCAGTCAGCTGTCGGGGGAGCGGGCTGCCTGGGGAGGAGCAGGAGGGCAGAGAGCTCGGCAGAGACCTCGGCAGAGACCGGGAGCGTGCTCCTGCAGAGGGCTTGCTCGAGGCAGGGATCCAGCAATGGTGGGTCGATGTGCAGCAGTGTGGCCAGCAGCAAAGAGCTTCTGCAGCCACCAGCAAAGAATTGTCACAGATGTCTCAACCTGATGATTCAGGGAGGATGACCTAAAATCGTATGCCTGTCTGGATGTCTGATTGATATAAATAACGTTACCTGCTTCTCTTGGATTCATGACAATGTTTTTAATCATCACCATGTTTTGGGTATCACCTGTTTTGTTTCCAGTTGTTTATTTGCAGGCTCCTTTTGCCAAAGGTTTGGTTGCTTGAGAGAAAGATCTGTATGGTGACTTTGAGTGCAACCATGCCCTTGTAAGCTGATCTTGTTGCTGAGTTGTTGTCAGTGTGTGCAAATCTTTGGGATAATATCTCACAATAAGGAGCAACGTTTAGACTATGTTTTTAAATAGTTCTTTTTGCTCGTCTAACTTTAACTCTCCAATTAAAATAACAAGACACTATAAAACAGATTTAAAAAAAAAACAACAACAAAAAGAAAGGCTTGTAAATCAATTAGGTAAATTAGGTGGCATAAAAGTTTGTCCCCTCTACAGCGTGGTTAGGAGCTACTGGCAGCCCTTTGTCTTATCCACCAGGACATTGAGAACCTTGTCATAGAAGTTTGGCTGAAACTCATGTTCCTCTGGAAAGGCTCTGAATTTGTAATTTTCTGACAAAAAGTTACTGATGCATTCCCAAACTCTTGCTTATGGAAGTGACTTTTATTTCTGGTCTTGGATCTTGGGTGGAGAGAAACTTCTAATAGGATTGTGTCCTGGTTTCAGCTGGGACAGAGTTAATTTTCTTTCTAGTGGCTGCTGTATTTTGGATTTGGTATGAAAGGAATGTCCATAATGCATATTGTTTTAGTTGTTGCCAAGTGATGTTTACATTAGTCAAGGACTTTTTCAGCTCCCCATAGGAGCTGAGGGGGAGCACAGACAGGAGAGGCCGGCCAAAGGAATATTCCACACCACAGACCCCACGCTCAGTATACACATGGGGGCTGGCTGGGGGGCAGGGATCTGCGGGGGCTGCTCAGGATGGACTGGGCAACTGATCAGAGGGTGGTGAGAGTGACTTGTGTTGTATCATTTTATTTTGTATATTCTTTTGCCATTATTATTGTTGTTGTTATTTTCCTTTTCCATTACTGTTCTACTAAACTGTCTTTATTTCAACCCAAGAGTTTTTTTCCTTTCCCCTCCTTCTCTCCCCGTTGTCCTTTACCCTACAGGGCTGGGGGGTGAGCGAGTGCCTGCGTGGTCCTCGCTGCTGTCTGGGGTTAAACCACGGCAGATTGACATAAATACTTCAATTCAGGGAGGAACACGTGTAATTAATTCCATGGAAATCGGTGTTCTGGTTCATTTGGTTAAACACAATAGTAGGAACAAGGGAGGGAGATGCAGAGGGAATTAAGTGACCAACTAGAGGGAACTGATTACTGCTGAAGAGTGAGGGTGTGATTATTTTTGCGGGTTTCCCAGGGTGCCTGCAGTGGTGGGCAGCAGCACACCGGCGCGGACACAGGGCGGTTCACTGCGTGAAGCTACCGTGCAAAGGTGTGCGGTTCAGATACTGGCTGTATACTGACTGGATGGTGGTTTTTTTCAGGGGGTTAGCACACAAATGGGTGTTTAGTGTCTGTTTGGCTCTTTGTGGGAACCCAAGAGGAATTAAAGGGTTTTTGTTTGCCCTTAAATCAATTTGAGCCTTTTGTTTCCTGTGACTGTTGCAGTATGACATGGAAATCCAAAGGACCGCCTCGCACTAGCAAGGACAACAATTTTTCACTTGGGAAAATGTGCCAGCACCAATTTTCTTATAATTATATAAATACCAATAGAGTTTAGACTAATTCACTTCTCAAATATTATGTGTAAGTGTTGATGGACACACAGAACTAAAGTAGTTGTTATTCAACATGATCATCATGTTGACTAAGTAAATATAATTACACTGGTAAAGACAGAAGTTATCAGATGGTCAGGACTGCTGGGATTAATATTTCATTTTGTTTACATGGTTTCACTGTAATTCATGAATGCCTAGGTGCTGCAGTAGAATACTGCATACTTAAAAACTAAAAAAAAAAATAAGCGAATTGTTCCCTGAGTCTGTCTGGATTTAATACAGAAATGGACTTTTACGTTAATGGTTTCGTAACTACTCCAAATTGGGTAATACGTTCGCTTTTATAGAGTTGGCTTGTGAGATATATAGTTTGATGCTGCATTTTCATTCAATCTAAAATGGTGTAATTATATGTTGGTCTATACTGGAATCTTTAGAAATAGTGAAAATCAAATTTAGATGTCTCTCTGCAAACATTATGCAGACTTATGAATGAGAGAAATCAGAGGTGTTTTTAAAGTAACAGTTGCTGGAATCGCGTTTTACTTTTTTAATGGTTAAGAGTAGCAGAGGTAGTTGCCATCTAAGTTGACTAAAAAGTCATCATATAGTGCTGAGTATCATAAAAGTACCTAGAAAAATGAGAATTAGTTATTACTGGTTTTAGGGGGGGTCTCACAGCTGTGTAGTTGCTGTGGTTTGACCACACAGCTGTTTGCTCACACGCACACCCTCAAGGGGGGAGAGGGAGAAAAAAAGAGGAAAAAAACTTGTGGGTTGAGATAAAGACAGTTTAATAGAACAGTAATGAAAAATAATAATAATAGTGGTAAAAGAATTTACAAAATAAGTGATGCAATACAATCGCTTACCACCCCATGATGGGTTGCCCAGCCCATCCTGAGCAGCGATCACGCATCCCTGCCCCCCGGCCAGCCCCCAGTTATGTGCTGAGCATGGCATCTATGGTATGGAATATTCCTTTGGCCAGCCTCTCCTGTCTGTGCTTTCCCTCAGCTCTTATGGGGAGCTGAAAAAGTCCTTGACTAATGTAAACATCGCTTAGCAACAACTAAAACAATATGTGTTATCCACATTCTTCTCATAGGGAATCCAAAACACAACAACTACTAGGAAGAAAATTAACTCTGTCCCAGCTGAGTCCTGGACAGTAATGAACTGTGCCCCCCGCCCCAGCAGAATGCTGCTGGTTTTGTGTGACTTTGTGCCATCTGGGTGCTGTTGGGTGTGCACCAGGTGTTTCCCCTCGGAGCTTGGTTTGTTCGGCGCCCTTGTTCTCTTTCCTGACCGCCCTTGGTTGCTGACCTTCTGCTCGGCTGCCCTCAGAGAAAACACAGGATAGCTTAAATCAGTGAGCACTACCATAGGGATTTGGGGCAGTGTGTTGGTTTACAGCGAGATCATATTTCGGAGTGGTGCGGTTCTGTGAATCGTTTCATTAATTAGAGTGGGACATGGTGCCGTAAGTAGCGTTTGCTGGTGTGTTTTGTTGGGCTAATCACGAAAGTAAAGCACTCAGTGCTGTGTCTCGTTGATTCTGCTGCTGCGAGTTAAATCCCTGTGGTGGGAGTCGGATTGAAATGGCGACAGCTGACATCCCGGCTGCTGTGTTTCATGGGTCGCTGTCGCTGCGCTTGTACTGGTGTCGGGGGTGAATGGCAAGAGCTTCTCGCCAGGGAACCCCGTGCCTCAGGTGAAACTGGTGAGTGCTGGGTCTGTATTCCCACTGTATTGGGCTAGAAAGTTATATGGCTTAAGGTTAGGGAGATAAACACACTTTATTTTTAGTGAGCAAAGGATGTTGACTTTAGTCGTGATGTGCACTTTTCCTGAATCAGCCGCTCTGCTGCGGAAGATAAGAGGCTGGAAAAAAAGGCAACGGAGATACTTCGTGGCGTATGTGTGGAGGGGTGTCCTGGTTTCAGCTGGGTGAGGGTTAACTTTCTGCCTAGTACTGCTTCCATATGAGAATAATGTGGATACAATACTGGTTTGGATGTTGCTAAGTGATGTTTACATTAGCCAAGGACTTTCAGCTCCCCGTAGGAGCTGAGGGGCAGTGTGGACAGGACAAGCTGGCCAAAGGAATATTCCATACCATAGATGCCATGCTCGGTATATAACTGGGGGTTGGCTGGGGGACAGGGATCTGCGATTGCTACTCAGGATGGGCTGGGCAATCGATCCTCAGGTGGTGAGCAATAGCATTGCATAGTTCTTTTTTATCATTATTGTTATTATTATCTTCTTGTCCATTACTGTTCTATTAAACTGTCTTTATTTCAGCCCACGAGTTTTCCTTTATTCCGATTCTCTTCCCCATCCCCCTGGGAGGGGGGAAATGAGTGGACGGCTGCGTGGTCCTGGCTGCTGCTTGGGGTTAAATCATGTCTCCCTGGTGCATTAAGGCTTCTTCAGGGCTACTCTGCTGTCCTTCAGAGTTATTTTTATTCCTTTTTAGT
The DNA here is from genome assembly GCA_017639485.1 of Pluvialis apricaria. Taxonomy (NCBI): domain Eukaryota; kingdom Metazoa; phylum Chordata; class Aves; order Charadriiformes; family Charadriidae; genus Pluvialis; species Pluvialis apricaria. The sequence continues at coordinate 9,955,470 of CM030024.1, forward strand.
GGGGGGTTAATGGCATGGGTACAGTCTTAGCTAAGAGCTGCCCATGAATATGTACGTGACACTGCTCTCTAGCCGATGAGTCCAGGTTTGTATCTCCAAGGGAGCCAACTTCTGTCTGGAAGAGCTGACAGTAAGCCAGAAGCGATAAACCCAGATGGGTTTGAGTTGACTAAATGTCCTCTGGTATCTCCACATTGTCTCTCCTTCCTGTTCCTGATGTCAGGAAGCTTCACCCTCTTGTTTTTTGGTGTAGGCTATAGGCAGAGTTAAACTCTGCCAGACTTGCCTCTGCCTCTTTGCTTTGGATTGAGCTGGCTCTCAACATCTGGAGCTGCTTTTGCTGTGGTCCAGCAGTGTTTGTGTTCCAGAACAGGCTGGTCCTCCGCAGTGGTAACATGGATGTTGCTCATCCGAATTGCCTCATAATCCACACGCACCAGATGCAAATGGTGAAGAACTGTCCATGCTTTTATGCAGGAACTCCCAGATCCTTTACTTCTATTTCTCTTGGGCTATGGCTGGTAAAAATATTTCCTTTCAAAAAATAGTTGAGTTTATCTGAAGGCAGGGGTGTCACACAGTCTGAGCACCCTTGCTGTGAAGCTTGTTGTGTTTCTGCTACATGTGAGCAGTCTACTGGTTGGTTGGTAGGAGCTGAAAATTGTTGCTTATAGAGTATTTGTGTAATTTTGAGATGGTCAATGACATGTCATAACAAGGAAAATGGATCATCCTAACGGGATCGCGTAGGTCAGCTATGAACAGATGCTGGAGGGAGAAGGTGAGAATCTCCTAACCCGGTGCGCACTGCGGTTAGGATGGATGTGTTACAGAAAATCAGAAAAAATGGTGGTGGTAGGTTTGCATCCCGACAGAGTTTCTGTGCTAGGTTAGCTAAGAACCATCAGACTTAACTTCCTCTGAAACACGGAATCAGAGAACCAAACTGCAGGAAAGATAACACAGATTTTTAGCCAAGATCTGTTTAAAAAGATTCATTTGCACTTAACAGCTTGTGAGTGTTCATCAGTATGGTTTGGAAAGAACCAACTTCTGTCCTTTGTCAGAAGGCCAATATTTGGGCAGAGTTAAATATGCTGAAATTGAGTCTTGGCCCAGAAGGCAAAGAAGCCAAGGGGTGAAACCTGCAAGAGCCAAGAAACATTCTGGCTTCCAGTTACATTGGTTTTGTTTTTTTTTTTTAAATGGTATATTTTGTTATGTTTCTTCTTGTTCCAGCTTTGTAATTAAATGCGTACTTCTGTACTCTACTAGAATAACTTTTTTTTTCTCCTAATATCAAAAGTGGCCCATGGGGATCTCGCAGGAGGTGGACATTTTTTTTTCCCCCGGGGAGCTGCCAGTCTTCGGTGGTGTGTAAGGATGAGCTGACACAAACTTGCATCCAGCCGTATTTTGGGGTTCTCAGGAGTTACATCCTTTTCCATCAGTCTGGCAGGACTTGTTTTGGTGTTTGTGTCCTGGTTTCAGCTGGGACAGAGTTAATTTCCTTCCTAGCAGCTGCTGTGTTTTGGATTTAGTATGAGAAGAATGTGGATAACACATATTGTTTTAGTTGTTGCTAAGCAATGTTTATGTTAAGTCAAGGACTTTTTCAGCTCCCTGTAGGAGCTGAGGGGGATTTGGACAGGACAGGCTGGCCAAGGGAATATTCCACACCGTAGACACCATGCTCGATATACAAATGGGGGCTGGCAGGGGGGCAGGGATCTGCGATGGCTGCTCGGGATGGGCTGGGCAACCAGTCACAGGGTGATGAGAGCAACTAGTGTTGTATCGCTTTATTTTGTGTATTCTTTTACCATTATTATTGTTTTCTCTCCCATTATTGTTCTATTAAACTGTCTTTATCTTAACCCATGAGATTTCTCTTTTTTTCCTTTTTTCTGCCTCTTCTCCCTACTCTGCTGGGAGGGGGGGTGTGTGGGGGGGTGAGCAAGCGGCTGCGTGGTCCTCGCTGCTGGCTGGGTTTAGACCACGGCAGTTTGTGAAGCTGGGCAAGGGGTTCGTGGGGAGGGGTGTGCTTTGGCATCCACAGCTACTTTTCTGGAGAGTAGCAGGCAATGGATAGATGTATCATTTTGGGAATATCCACTTGAGTTACATCTAGTGAAGGGTAAAAACGTGTTGCTATTGCTTATTATGACTCCTTTCTAAAAGACACATATCCTATCATTTCCCCCCCCCCCTAATTTTCTGTCTGCATTCTTGATATGCTTAAATAACAGTTTTTCTTTATAAAGCTTAATTATTTTTTTGCTGTTGCTTTTCGTGTGTCTGACAAGCAACCGGTAGAGAGAGTATCTTACTGGTGGGTTTATCAAGATTGGCGTGTGTGTCCCTGCATGAGTATGGGGAAGATGGCAAGTAACAGTATCTTGTGGTTTTCTCTCTCGTGCCTTGAGTATTTCTATTTTTTTGGCTCTTAAAAGTAGAAGCCAGCAAGAAACATGTGGAGTGAGATACATGTTGGTTTGATTTGGCTTCCTGAAAAGCTACTGGGTTTGGTCTTTTGAGTTTTCCTTTTACAAGGAGAAAAACAGAGGCTTTTTAGCTCTATATGGTGGTGAACTTCTCCTCGGGCAGTGTTCTGGTTTTGGCTGGGACAGAGTGAACTTTCTTCATAGTAGCTGGTATGGGGCTGTGTTTTGTTTTTTTTTTTTTTGCTGAAAACAGTGTTGATAATAGAGAGATGTTTTCGTTACTGCCGGGCAGCACTTACACAGAGCCAAGGCCTTTTCTGCTCCTCACACCGCCCCACCAGCGATGGGCCGGGGGGCACGAGGAGCTGGGAGGGGACACAGCGGCAGAGCTGACCCCGACTGACCGCGGGGATATCCCATACCATATGACGCCATGGTCAGTATATAAAGCTGGGGAAGCAGAAGGAAGGGGGGGACGCTCGGAGTGACGGCGTTTGTCTTCCCCAGTCACCGTTACGCGTGATGGAGCTGGGCTGTCCTGGGGACGGCTGAACACCCGCCTGCAATGGGAAGCAGGGAGTAATTCCTTGTTTGGCTTTGCCTGTGCACAGCTTTTGCTCTACCTATTAAATTGTCTTTGTCTCAACCCATGAGTTCCCCCTCTTTTGCCCTTCTGATTCTTGCCCCCATCCCACCGGGGGGAGTAAGCGAGCGGCTGCGTGGGGCTTAGTTCCCGGCCAGGGTAAACCACAGGCAGGAATGGCTAAATTCTGCATCCTCGGTACCCTACCAGTGTATTTTTGCAAGGCTTTGTTCATTGTTACAAGCCTTTACATTGTTACAAGGCTCATCTTGGCACAGTTAAACTGAAGGATTTATAGGTAATTATAACTAATATTAACTGATCTGGAAGTTCTTTTTTAACAATATGTGATTAAGATTAATAGATATATCATAAGTGGTACTCTGGCAGCTAGCTTGCAATTGTTCAAAAGATGATTTTTAAATTGGCCTTTTTGTGTAGCACGTTGGTAATGGGTAGGGTGTTACACTTTTTTTCAGGGCTTTGCACTGGGGATTTACGTTGGGCAATGGTGTTGTCAGACCCTTTCTAAAGGCTGGATCTTGGAAAGGCAGCCAGGTTCATTAGATCTACTGAACCATAGCCTACTCTTTCTAATAATAAACACTGTCCCAGTGGTATAGATAAGGATAGTGGACAAAACTGGTGTTTGAAAGGGAGAAATGGGCGGAGACAAATCTTTCACGTTTGACTTGCTGTCAAGTGGGTAGGAAAATATACTCTTGTGCTGCCATGGTGCAACAGGATGTCTCTTGAATCTACACTGAACACCAGGCTGGCACCAGGCTGGTAAAGGAATGGGTGTCCTAAAAACACAAAGCACTATGACATTACAATTTGAAAAGGCTCTTCCAAATCTTATTAGAAGAGTAGTCCAACGATAACCTAACCCAGCTCCTGATCCAAATGCTATTCTGATATACTGGGGCTGTGGCCTCACGTGCCGCAGCAAGGTAACTTAGGATGTGCTGTCCTCTCCGTTGAGCCAGGACGGCTGTTTGTGGGGCTGTGCAGTGAACCAAACTGGGACCCTGGCCTGGTTTCAGCTGGGACAGAGTTAATTTTCTTCCTAGTAGCTGCTGTGTTTTGAATTTAGTATGAGAAGAATGTGGATAATGTATATTGTTTCAGCTGTTGCTAAGTAATGTTTGCATTGTCAAGGACTTATTCAGCTCCCCATAGGAGCTGAGGGGGAGCACAGACAGGACAGGCCGGCCAAAGGAATATTCCATACCACAGATGCCATGCTCAGTATATAACTGGGGGCTGTCCGGGGGCCAGGGATCCACGATGGCTGCTCGGAATGGGCTGGGCAATTGATCATCGAGCGGTGAGAGTGACTTGTGTTGTATCATTTTATTTTGTATATTCTTTTACCATTGTTATTATTATTGTTATTATTTTATCTTCCATTACTCTTCTATTAAACTGTCTTTATTTCAACCCGTGAGGTTTTTTTCTTTCCACTCTTTTTCTCCCTCTTCTCCCTACCCTACTGGCAGGTGGGGGGCAGTGAGTGAGTGGCTGTGTGGTCCTCGCTGCTGGCTGGGGTTAAACTGCAACAGACCTGGTCCAGCGCAGCGCTTCTCCCCCTTGCCTGGACAAGCTCCCTGACTTGATTCACTGTGTGCCTGTGGATCAGAAACCACCTGCCAGGGATGGCAGCAATTCTGCATGGGGGAGACAGCCTGTCTGATGTGTTTCTGCATCCGCAGCCTTCAAATGAGTGCTAGAATTTCCTTAGTCTGTTTTCTGGACAAGGTACCTCTGCAAAACAGAAAATAAATTGTTTTTACACAGCGTGATTTTTCACCTAGAATGGGGTAGGTGCATCTGTCTGTGCCACCGCTGGCATGGGAGGTGTCGAACTGATGCAGAACAGTGAGTAGGGACATGGGAGAAAGGGGAAATGTGTAGTTATGTTCTATTTCATCTTTAGTATTGGATTGTTAAGATATCGTTTCAAAAAGTCATCATGTTTAAAGCTATCATGTTTAAAATCACTGTCAGCATTCCAACCCTAAGGGAGTCCCAAAGATGAGCTTGAGAACCCTATTAGGTATCAAAAATCATGGCTCAATAAAGATTGATTTATTTACGCCACATCATAATCTCCCTTTTCGCTCTAGTATTCCACAAGCAGTAAGTAAGATGCCGCTCTTCCTCTGGAGGATAACCCCGTCAGCCTCTGCCTCACCGGCAGACCCTCTCTTAGGTCACTGAAGCAATCGATATGGTTCAAACCTCTCATGACCTGCATCCTCAAACAGCTGCTGACTATGCCACTGCCAGTTTATCCATAACACAGTTTTAAAGCTATTTAAACCTTGCTGGACTGGGGCTGGGGAGCCAGAAGGCTGTCGGGTGTCTGTTGGGGTGCTTAGCTTTCCCCGCCCCTCCCCTCCGATTTGCAGGCTGAAGCGTTCAAAGTCCTATCAAAAGAAACAGCACAGTGCCATTTTTGTAAGCACGTATTATCACATGCAGTGGTTATTTGTACTGCCCTGACTTGTCTGCACATCTAATAGGATACACGTCACCTTTGGAAGCTTGAGCCACTTGTGTCCAGGTTCTACAGGAGCAGCAAGATGTCTCATCGAGCTGTTGTGAAATGTCTCTTTTATCTGAGCTATCTTGACTTTTGTGATGATTTTTCTCAAGACTTGCCCATGGAGTTGTAACAGCGAAATCTCTACCAGTTCTCTCCTCCCCGAGGCATGTCAGGTTATTGCTTTAGATAGGTGTAAACACAGCAAGTTGCAACACTCCAATAGAAAAATGTGTTCTTAGCAGCTGCTGAAACTTCATTCTCAATTTATTCATTCTTGTATAGACAGTTCTACCAGCAGAAGCATAAACAAGTCCTGATTATTATTTATGTCTTAAATAAGTTGAAATTCTTCTGAATGACATACAGAAAATGGGTTTAAATCTCTTTTTTTGTGTCACTGCTGAAATTCTGTTTTTAATTTTAGCACCTTAATTGGGACTACTTAGCTTTGGAGTTAATCCTACAACTGAAGAACATGCGAATAAAAATGTGATGTTCTGCTTACCGATGCTGATACTCCGAGGCCGTGATTTTGGGTCAGGGTGGCGGTGGTTTGTTTTGAGCTAGACCATGGTAATTACAGGAAGGATTGTTTTAGTATTTGTGCCATAACTATGATTTGCCATTTCTTTTCTGTACGTTAATGCCAGGGCTTTTTGCTGTGTTTACCTGGACTGCTAGAGTTGCAAATATGCTTAGAAAGAAAAATCAATGTAAATTCAGCTAATCAATTAATATGCATCTCTCTAGGCACAAAGGGTTTGCGGTCTAGTCATGGCACAACTTTACAACTTTTGAATGTTTAACTCCAGCTTTGGATGAAACAGCAGGAAGCATGAAAGAATAGAAGAGCGAGTGCTTCTTCCTGTTAATTAACCTGTATATTTGCTTGCTTGTGTGTCTATAGTGGGGTGTCTTCTGGGGTTTTGCATATTTTCTTTTTCTTTGCTTGCATGAGACAGGTTTTAGTTTTCTTGCACTGTTGTGTGTATCTGAACAGGGTTTTTTATTTCCTTTTCTAGGAGGAAAATGGCCCAAACTACCGCACCAGCAACGTCCATCCATGACGAGGACTCCTCTGAAAGCAGAATGGTGGTTACGTTCCTCATGTCAGCACTTGAGTCAATGGTTAGTAGAGAAGTTAAGCAGCTGTGTCATAACTCTGTCTTGGCATGTGCAGGATTACACCAATATATTCCCTCCCGCTGGGGAGCAGGAAAGATGTGATATTATATCTATACATTACTGCATGCTATAACTCTTTGCTTGTGGAAAAACATGCTAACTGTCTTCTCAAGTCATCTTGTTTCTTGTTGTGCTGTGGTTGTTTGAAAAATTATTTTGTCAAACAGCAAATATTTCTTGATTGCTCAGGTAGAGTGTGGTTGAAAGGCAAGAATATGTTCTGGTCTTTGTCATCTGTAATACAGAGTGAATAAATAGTCTTGAGGCTAGCGCCTTGTCCTCAGCTGCTGTACCAATTCAACAAAACTCTTTCAGAAAATATGTATTTTTTTTTTTTAAGTTGGAGTATCACCTGTTTTGTAGAAATTATTTAATCATTGTGTGGTGGGGTTTAAGGTTGGCCAGGGCTGTGAGTGGAAATGCCTGTCCTCTTCCCTCACAGTTGAGGCACCATTAAAAATTTGGTTCTTTAAAATTGTTTTCTTAAATGATAAGCAATAACAAAAAATTTCTTTTTGGCAATGAAACTTGAATGGGTTGGTTATAAGATAATTGACTGCATGCCTTTTTTTCCACAATGGGTATATTCGGTTCCTAAAGGCTTTGTGTCACTTTTTTCCTCTCACGCTGCAGTTGTTGTTGTCTGTGTAGGTGACAGCAAACTCTGATCTGAGTTCCTAGGAGAAATTGACTCTTTGTGACCGCTTCTTGATGATCTCCCTAATTTTCTTAGGATCTTTGCTCTCTCCTTGCGCCGCAGGCTTCTTCCCTTACTTCTTTGCCAGGAATTTCTCCCAGGAGAACACACGTAGGAGTTCAGAGGGAAGGTGCAATCCTTCCGCTCTGGAGGAATTCAGCTGAGCCTGAGCACAGCGGGCAGGACAAGGCAGACGGTCTGCTTGCCACTGCACCTTTCTGAACAGAACATCGTGTGGGATAAGTGTGCTGTGAACGAACAAAACCCCTGTACGCTCTGTTGAAAGTTGGGGTTGGTATAAGACACAGTGTGATTATCTAACAGGGAAGGGATAATTTCACATGGATTGATGTCATAAATCATTTTAATTAAAAACAGTGCAATCTCTGGGTCTAGACGAGGCCTTAATTTCACTAATGCATCTACAATGCTTTTAAGATTCCTGATGAAAAGCACTCCAGATGTATAAATTATCCTTTGCTAATGGCTGATGTTATGTTACTTGCAGTACCGCTGAAGGGTGGATGCTGGCAGCAGAAGTAATAACTGTTTTGCATGATACCACATACATTTCTATTAACTGTGCTCTTAACTATGGTAATAAAAGCTTTTTGTTTTTCTTTTTATAGTGTAAAGAACTTGCCAAGTCCAAGGCAGAAGTTGCCTGTATTGCTGTATATGAAACAGATGTGTTTGTAGTTGGAACTGAAAGAGGAAGAGCCTTTGTCAATTCTAGGAAAGATTTTCAGAAGAATTTTGTTAAATACTGTAAGTTTCAATGCTGTATTTTTGTATTTCACAAGCTGCTTAATGAGTATTGCATAATACTAATAACTTTGGGGAGCAAAGTTCCATATATCATGGCTACGTTCTATAATTACGTTGGCTGTGGCAAAACCAGCTGTTTAAGAACATAAAAGTGATCAGTAACAGTGGTCTTGTTTGGAGTGTTATTTCAGCCATGGCTGGAAATGTTATTTTTTCTTAGGTAATGTGACAAAGTAGCACAATAAGAACTGTCCACCCTCACAACGCATCCTGCATTGCCTAGTGCATGTTAAATTTTTTTTTTTGTATCCCCTCCTCCAAGTCTTTATTCCACTCGTGAAGGCTGTGCGGGACCTTGAACAGGTAGTGGACTGCTGCTGTAAGCTCATGTGGTCCTGATTCTTCAGATCACTTCCTGCCTCATTAAAGCAGATGCACGTTTTTGACAAGATACTATTTTTTATGTAGCTTTTTGTCACTGTTATTTAGTAGACAGAAATATGTATCTGTACCGTAATGACTTAAAATTATGTCTGCATTGCTTTTGTACTCCTTTAAGTACATCTGGGGTGTGCTTTTTGATTGATTTAATTTTTATGGTAAAACAGCGGAACTTTTGTGTTCAAAAAACATGATCAGTTGAGTACAGGACAGTATTTTTAGGAGTTGGATTTCAAAGATTCAGTGACTCTTTGGGGGAACATTGATGTGCTCATTTAGGAAAGCGTTGTTGATGGACACTGCTTAATCAGTAACAAACTGCACATTTACCTGCCTAGGAAAAGGGAGAAGATGCAGGTCAAGAGCAGGGTATGAGAGAAGAATCAGTCTGGGGAGAGTTAAAAAGCAACAGCTGTGAAATGTTCTGGCTTGACTAACTAAATACTACTTGGAAGTTGACCATATTTAATCTGTAACAGAAACATTTGCTCCTAAAAATGCATTTGCCACTAGCTAAAATTGTCCTGGAGGCTTTGTCTCCCAAGTTATTTGTTTGTGGTGGGGCTCTGGATTTTTGCCACTGTCCTGCTGGCTTGGACAGTGACTTTCTGTGTGCGTAAGTGAGTTTACTCTAAGGAAAGTCACCGCGATGTTGCATTGTAACAGACAGCTGATATCAAAATACAGAATTACGACCTCGCTGAGGAATCACATATAAGATGAATCAATTCCTTTTTTATTTTTTTACAGGGGGAGTCTTACGATGCTGGTATTTATGAAAACTGTTAGCCGAATAATGGGGGGCAGTTCAGTTTTTCACCTGATTTCTTTTTTGTTTTGTAGGTGTTGTTCCTTAAAGGGCTTCCCTGAGGTCCTAGATACTTTGGTTTATTGCCAGTACAGTGGTATCATGGGCCCTGATATAGTGGAGACTTTGTATACTGTGCACATCTGTTGGTGGGGAGTCTGAAATAACTGGGATTTGATGTTTGATCTCCCTGACTAGATCTGTATTTCTGGTTCTGTACCGTGGGAAGCACTGGCTTCTTATCCATGCTTGTGTTCAACTGTGTCAGACGTGGTTCCAATAGGTATGTGCGTGAGTTTAAATCTTACATTAGTTCTGATAATCCTCGTCCTCTACTTTATTCCAGTTACAAGATACTCATTCTTGGGCAGTGTTTTTATACTGTCAGGCTGACGAGATTAAGCAACGTCCACTTTGAGAACAGTGTTTCCATTATGCTTCTTGTAGACCGTCGTGGTGTAGATCTGTGTGCATAAAGCCAGCTAACCTCAGTCAGCTAAACTCAGGATTCACTGAGTGCATATCCCCCACGTTTTCTGGGGAGTTTGGATGCTGGAGGTAGTTTTCTCCTGCTGCTGTTGATAATTCCAGAAAACTTGACTTCAGAACACCAGTTTTTAGGAATAATAACATTACATATTCCTGGCTGATTCCAACATGGCCTTTGACAACTTTGAAGTCTTGATGAAGTTTATAATGTAATAACTCTTCTGATCTAAAACTTAGAACTGTGGAGGCAACAGTTACTTTCTACTCACACCTTACTTCTTCAGTTAAATATGAAAGCTAGCAATAGACAATATTAGTTGCAATTTTAGTAGGTGTTTTGGAAATATTCAGGAGGGCCACAGTTTGTGTTTTTAATAAGTTAGAGTTGCACCCTTCTTGTTGCTTTATGATTAATAAAGGCTTCCAAGAGGTTCTTACATTGCTGTTAGAATTAAACCTTTAAGTATGGAAACAGAAGTGTAGTTACTAAGCATTCCTCTGGTAATGTCTGACTCTGTTGTGACAAACCAGCATGTGTGTCCAGTCTTTACTTCCACTTTTCCCACAGCTCCTTTGTATAGTTTGAGTAAATATGGAGAGTTTTCAGAATTTGGAGGGCTCAGGCTTCATACCTGCTGCTTATTTTTAGTAACGGGTAGAACTCAGTGGGCTAAATTCATGAAACATATATATGAGGTTTGTGAAGGAAGTAGCATGTATGCTTTCTAGCCATATAGGACTGATAAAAATAACAGCAGTTCAGTGAAAGCGGCAGTGGAGTCTGGTTTCCTGTGGCTTCCATTCATAACAGCTTTCACCCACATGGGTTCCCTAACGCCTAGCTGCAGGGGAAGGAGGAGCCCTGCACATATCTCATGGACTTGTTACCTTAAGAAAATGCGTTAGAAAAATTATAGCAATGCTTTTTTTAATGTTAATATGGGGTTTGTAGTGAGTGTTGAAAAACCAGTCAACGGGCATTAATTATTTAAAACTGGGTCGGCCAATATATCCTTCTGAACTGTGCTTAACTAAGATGGCTGTAAACCCGGTGTTACAGTGAAAGGGTATGTTTCACTCAATGTAGGACTGTATGTGGTTGTATGCGTAACACGTAACTTAAGTAACCTGCAGTGTCAGTTATTGTAAGCCTGTGTAAGTTTGTATTGTACATAAAAAGTGTATATTCTTCGAGTGACTGCTCATCTTCAGAATATGGACCAGCATGGATACCTGGGCACTGTAAGCAACCAAGATCATCCACGTCTTGCCCTACCAGTACCCCTTTGCTTTAGTTGCTGTTCCCTGCTGATGTGTATTATGTGGTCCTCAGTTCTTGGATGGCCTCGGGAAGATGAAGTGCCTCCTTGCTCTCTGGATTGCTGTGGAGTTGTGGGTTTTCCACCATCCTGAACAGGAGACTTATTCCTGGGGTGTCTCAAGAACGCTGTTCCCTTCATGTATTCATCTTCATCATCTTGGCAGTTTCCCTTGACGTTTATTCAAGGTTTGGTATCAGCTCTGTGGAATTCATTCTCATTTGAATGGAGCTGGAGGTTTATAAAACAAACAGACCAACAAAAAAACCCAGAAGAGGCCTCATCACCACCAAGTTGCATTCGCCTGTCAGAAGCGAACTTTCAGAAAAGCTTCCTGACTGAGAAACACCTTTTTGGTCTTCTGCTCTGGACTTTGAAAGAGATTTACCCAGCGCTGTGTGTTCCATCCCATCTGTCAAGGAGCTGATTGTTCTCCAAGAATCCCAGTTGCCTCTGCTAGCATTTCCACTGGTACCGGCTGTTGCACCATCGGTATTTAGGTCAGACGGAAGCATAATCCTGTTAGTTCTGCAACTTTCTGTCAGCTCTCCCAGTCATGCTGCTTTTTCCTTCTTTGGTGCCAGCGCTCTGGGCTCGCTTGCCTGAGCTGGGGCCATCTTGCATCTGTAGATGGTTCATCTTGTATGACAGGTCCTTCATTTTTAGGAGCCTTTGTTTTCCTTCTCATGGCCTCAGGTTTCCATGCTGATCTTAATAATGCATCTGGTATGGGCCAGAGTTTGGCTTCAAATCCTGCTAGAGACTTTGGCCCAGCGTCTTTCACTCTTCTTACCATGCCCATCCAGCCACAGGTTGCAAGAGCTCCTTGTAGCTTCAAGAAAGCTCAGAATCCAGGTGTTTTTAATGGCCACAGCTGTTCCTTCTGTTCGTAGTGAATGAATGGCATGTGATGCTCCAGAGACCTTATGGGAAGGATGGCTCAGCTTTGGCTCCTTAGTATCTTTGGTATGTGGATTACTGTTCATTTTTGGATATCTATCATCATCTGCAGGCAAGTAAAAGGACCCTTCACATAAGAAGAGGGCTGGAGCTCCTCTGCTGGGAGGACAGGCTGAGAGAGTTGGGGGTGTTCAGCCTGGAGAAGAGAAGGCTCCGGGGAGACCTTAGAGCCCCGTCCAGTCCCTAAAGGGGCTCCAGGAGAGCTGGGGAGGGACTCTTGATCAGGGAGTGGAGCTATAGGACAAGGGAGAATGGTTTTAAACTGAGAGAGGGGAAATTTAGATTAGATATGAGGAAGAAATTCTTGCCTCTGAGGGCGGTGAGGCACTGGCCCAGGTTTCCCCGAGAAGCTGTGGCTGCCCCATCCCTGGAGGTGTTCAAGGCCAGGCTGGATGGGGCTTTGAGCAACCTGGGCTGGTGGGAGGTGTCTCTGCCCAGGGCAGACAGTTGGAACGAGATGAACTTTAAGGCTTCTTCCAACCTTACCATTCTGTGTAAACTAGGCTACTGTGGACCTGCTTGAAGATCTGCAGCTAGGCTTCTGTCTCATTGGATCCTTCTGGCCTTTGAGCAAATAGAAGTGTCAGGTTTTCTGGGGAACTCTTCTTCTGACATTGTGCTCCCCTGTCTCTTTGACTCTAACTAATGTAATGCTTCAGCAGTTTAGAGGGGAGTGGAAAAAGCAAACAAAATCGGAAACCTGAAAGGCTAGATCTCACGGGCTTAAAAACCAAACTCAAAACTGGCAAGTCTCTAACTGGATTGGTGACTGCTGGATTACTTTGGCCTGCTGTAATTTCCATCTGAATACCTGAAATTGGCATTTCTGGGCTTGTAGTAGCTTGTCCCTATAGTCTAGAGAGAATTAAGCATCTCTGGCTGAAGTTCTACCATGTCTAGGGTCTTGCTATGGTAGATGCTGGCTTCCTACTCCATAGCTATAATTACAGCTGTGCAGTGGCTGTCCTCACTTCAGGTTTTGGCTTCCACAGGAGCCGCTGTTCACTGTGCAGGATCTCTTCTCTATGGAGAATGAGCTTTTTAGCTTAGTATCTAAGAAGGTTTCAAATGCACAAAAAGACTGTAGAGCAATCCTTTGGTCTTTAAGGATGTGCAAATGGGATTCAGAGTAGTCTGTACATCACACCAACACTGGAGAGTGTCAGTCTACTTCATCCCTAGCTGTTCATCTCCATTGCCTGGAGGACACCTGGGGGGAACTAAAGCAAATTTGTTACTGCCTAGACCTTGTTTTCCAGGCAGCGTCTTCCCAGCTATGCCAAAGAGGTACAACTGACTTCTGTGTTTGCTTCCTGCGTTCCCTTCAGTGGCAGAATTTTGATCTGTTTCTAGGGATTCTTCTCATGAAATCTTACTCTTGCTGTTCTCTGGGTGACAGAAACCTTACCTTAAATGTTAGTGTTTAAACTATGACTGCATAGGACAGAGCTACTCAGATGTTCCAAGAGGCTCTTTGGCATCTCTAGCTGTGATACCACAGCAAGCAAAAGTGCTGTCAGTGAACATAGAATCATAGGATGGTTAGAGTTGGAAGGGACCTTAACAATCATCTAGCTCCAGCACCTCTGCCATGGGCAGGGACACCTCCCACTAGACTGGATTACATAGTGGGCTCTGCCTGGGCTTGGGGCTGTTCTGTGGTATCACGTACACCGTGCCGAGATCCTGGACAGCTAGAAGGCCATCTGAACACTCTGGATACACTTTCATCAAGTGATGGCTTTGCTCACTTCAGTAGATCTCACCAGCAGTGAGTGCGAGCTGTGTGGTCACTGTCTGCATGAGGACTTTCCTTACAGAGGAATTTGTGGCACTGACTGGAGTCATCCCCTATGGAAAAGTGCATATGGACACTACAGCCCCAAAGTCCAAGTGTTTGGAGGCAGCAGCTTCCTCTGTTTTTTGCCTAGTACATTTTTTCAGACTAGAAGTATTTTGTGAAATACTTCTCTTGCAATTGAGGTTTAAAAAATAATATTCTCCATTGCATCACCACAGGTGCAATTAGTTCTGATATTGGCAATAATAAAAGCAATACTAGCAACAGGGCCAGATCTACAAAGCAACTTAGGTACCTAAAAATCTAGAGCAAAGCTTCTGAAAGTCTCTGTGCCATCTACCTGTAGGCATCTACATAGCTCATAAATCAGTGTTTTTGTCTTGAACTGTGTTCTCTTTGTAGGTGGCGATATCCAAATACGTGACTTGAGTATTTTTTTAACCAAAGCTCAGTAAAGTGTATAGCATATTGGTATAAGTATAAATTTATACATGCTGAAGCTCTGATTGCATGTTTTGGTGCTTTATTTCAATTTTCGAATGGATGAGGCTATTTACGTGTTTGATCCCATCTGTGTACCGTCTATGTACTTCCACTCTAAGCAATGCTGAACAGACTGGGATATTGCAGGCCTGCGAGCATCATGCACAGATCTTGTGTTTAGAGGATGATAGGTGGGAGTCGAGCTACAGTAGTGTGAATATTTTTTATTAACTCAGTAGCTCTGAGTTAATTTTAGACTTGTGCTTAAAAATGTCTTTGATTACATCTGCTGAGGTAGCCTCTGACACTGCAGCTTGCTAGTTTGTGTGTGTACGGTACTGCTAGCCTGCACGTAGTCCTTTTATGGTACTGTATTTGGATGCTCCAGTAATGATGTAAATAAAGTATTAGTACAGTTGATTTGCTTCTTCCTTACTGTTGTGATTGTCTCTGATTATATTCTGTATATCTTACTTGTCATGCCTGTAGTAATTGAGAAGCCATATCTAAATGGGGTGTTTAGCTTTTCAGCCCTAAAGTGGAATCTCAGACTTGAAATTGAGTACGGACTGAATCCCCTGACCTGTGTGGAAGCAGCCTAATACCTTTTCAGTGTTATTCTTAATAACAGAGGTTACTAGCGGGCCTGGCTGCTATTGACTGTATTTGTTTGTCCTTGTTATGTCTAAAGGATATCTTCATCATCATCTTTGTCTTTGATTATGTGCTATGGTATTATAGTGAAAATACCATTCTGTAACTAGCTGACATCTTTTTGTGTTGTTCAGAGGCTAATCCCTTGACACCAATGCAGCTAGTTGAAAAATACCGGTTCTTTTTGACGATGATGATGTACCAGTGTGGAAAGTGCCCAGAGAAGTTGTTGAAGCCCCATCCCTGGAGGTGTTCAAGGCCAGGCTGGACGTGGCCTTGGGCAACCTGGTCTGGTGAGAGGTATCTCTGCCTGTGGCGGGGGGGTTGGAACTCGATGATCTTCAAGGTCCCTTCCAACCTAAACCATTCTATGATTCTATGAAACTGGGTTTCCCACAGTCATTTTGTTTGGACCTAAACTATTCCGTGGCCAGCTGAGACTTCTGTGATTTTTACTGCTCCTGAAGCTACAGCATGTTTTGGAAGAGAAAGGAATCATCATAGACATAAATCGTAAATGAAAGAAAACAATAAGAGCCAGGTGGAGGATTAATCGTGACAAAATGCCCATGGAGTTGCATGTATGCCAGCATTAATCTGTTACCTATTTTAAATGCTAAATGGAGGGCTGCATCTGTGATTCTTGCTTTAGCCTTGGTCTTCCAGTGCACTTCAAAATGGGTACGCTTTACAGAATGCGTAGCAGGAAAAAAGGATGTTGAAATAGTTGCTTTTTAAAGCTGTAATTGTCAGGATGCGTTCCTGTTGCCAAGCCAGAGCTGTTTTACACCTCTGTAACTTTCAACCTCTTTTTTGATGCCAGATTTCCTTCCAGCTATTTGGGAGTGGCCTCTTTAAAACAACCACTGCTCAATGCTTGTTCTGTTTGACTATCTGCTGGAACAGGCTCTTCCATGCCACTTTAGAATCATAGAATCATAGAATGGTTTAGGTTGGAAGGGACCTTGAAAATCATCAAGTTCCATCCCCCCTGCCATAGGGCAGGGACACCTCCCACCAGCCCAGGTTGCCCAAGGCCACGTCCAGCCTGGCCTTGAACATCTCCAGGGACAGGGCCTCTGCAGCTTCTCTGGCCAACCTGTTCCAGTGCCTTACCACCCTCAAAGTGAAAAATTTCTGCCTAATGTTTAATCTAAACCTGCCCTCTTCCAGCTTAAAGCCGTTCCCCCTCGTCCTATCACTCCATGCCCTAGTAAAAAGTCCTTCCCCAGCTCTCCTGTAGGCCCCCTTTAGGTACTGGAAGGCCGCAATAAGATCTCCCCAGAGCCTTCTCTTCTCCAGGCTGAACAGCCCCAATTCTCTCAGCCTATCCTCATAGGAGAGGTGCTCCAGCACTCAGATCATCCTCATGGCTCTCTTCTGGACATGCTCCAACAGGTCCATGTCCTTCTTATGTTGGGGACTCCAGAGGTGGATGCAGTACTCCAGGTGGGGTCTCACGAGAGCGGAGTAGAGGGGCAGAATCCCCTCCCTCGCCCTGCTGGCCACACTTCTTCTGATGCAGCCCAGGATACGGTTGGCCTTCTGGGCTGCCATCGCACATTGCTGGCTCACGTTGAGCTTCTCATCAATCAGCACCCCCAGGTCCTTCTCCTCAGGGCTGCTCTCCAGCCATTCTCCGCCGAGCCTGTATTTGTGCTTGGGATTGCCCCGACCCAGATGTAGGACCCTGCACTTGGCCTTGAACTGCATGAGGTTGGCTTGGGCCCACCTCTCCAGCCTGTCCAGGTCCCTCTGGATGGCATCCCTCCCCTCCAGCGTGTCTGCCTCGCCAAACAGCTTGGTATCATCAGCAAACTTGCTGAGGGTGCACTCTACCCCACTGTCCATATCGCTGACAAAGATGTTGAACAGTACGGGTCCCAGTACCGACCCCTGAGGAACGCCACTCGTCACTGCTCTCCACTTGGACACCGAGCCGTTGACGGCAACTCTTTGAGTGCGACCGTCCAGCCAGTGGATCCACCGAGTGGTCCATTTATCGAATCCATGTCTCTTCAATTTAGAGACCAGGATATCGTGTGGGACAGTGTCATACACTTTGCACAAGTCCAGGTAGATGACATCAGTAGATCTTCCCTTGTCCACTGCCGCTGTAACCCCTTCGTAGAAGGCCACCAAATTTGTCAGGCATGACTTGCCCTTGGTGAAGCCATGTTGGCTCTCGCCAATCACCTCCTTGTTTTCTGTGTGCCTCAGCAGAGTTTCCAGGAGGATCTGCTCCATGATCTTGCCAGGCACAGAGGTGAGACTGACTGGCCTGTAGTTCCCCAGGTTTTCCTTGTTTCCCTTTTTGAAAATAGGGGTTATGTTTCCCCTTTTCCAGTCGGCAGGAACCTCGCCAGACTGCCACGACTTCTCAAATATGATGGCTAGTGGCTTCGCGACTTGATCTGCCAGTTCCCTCAGGACCCATGGATGTATCTCATCAGGTCCCATGGACTTGTGCACCTTCAGGTTCCTCAGGTGGTCTCGTACTTGATCTTCATCTACAGTGGGCAGTTCTTCATTTGCCCAATCCTCGCCTTTGCCTTCTGCATCGTGGGTAGTGTGGCTGCAGTCTTTGCCAGTGAAGACAGAGGTAAAAAGTCATTGAGTACCTCAGCTCTGTCTCTGTCCCGGGTAACCAGTTCTTGCGTTTCCTTCCGGAGAGGGCCCACGCCTTCCCTAGTCTTTCTTTTCTCGCTGACATACTTCTAGAAGGATTTTTTGTTTGTCTTAATGTTCCTGGCCAGATTTAATTCAATCTGGGCTTTAGGTTGCCTAACCTGATCCCTGGCTGCTCCAACGATTTCTCTGTATTCCTCCCAGGCTACCCTCCCCTGTTTCCACCCCCTGTAGGCCTCCTTTTTACTTTTGATCATGTCCAAGAGCTCCTTGTTCATCCATGCAGCCCTCCTGGCTTTTCTGCCTGCCTTCTTCCTTGTAGGGACGCATCTCTCCTGAGCTTGGAGGAGGTGGTCCTTGAATATTAACCAACTTTCTTGGGCCCTTCTTCCCTCCAGCGCTTCATCCCACGGCACCATACCAAGCAGATTCTTCAAGAGGCCAAAGTCGGCTCTCCTAAAGTCCGGGGTGGTCAGCCTGCTGTGCACCTTCCTTGCTGCCTCAAGGATCTCAAACTCGACCATTTCATGGTCACTACAGCCCAGGCTACCCTTGAACTTGACACTGCCTACCAGCCCCTCCTTGTTGGTAATGACAAGGTCCAGCATAGCTCCTCTCCTCGTTGGCTTCTCTACCACTTGGAGAGGGAAGTTGTCATCAATGGGAACTTTCAGTGGGAACTTAGCTGTGGCTCTCGGCCATGTTCCGGGGTTTTCACTTCCCTTTTTGCAGCAGGTGACTCGGAATAATTTGCCCTTCTGCACATTGTATGACCAGAGGAGATGGACGGCTGCTCCTGGCCGCACTGACTGTAGCCCATCACCATTTCCCAGACTAATTGTGCTGGCAAACATAATGTATTTACTCTTACCGTGTCTGTCACTTGAGATTTAAGACCTTGCCTCTCTGCTAGCAGAAGGGATCACGTGAGTGTTCCCTTGTCCATTTTACATCACGTGAGCCAGGCTGCATCGTGCCTGTTTAGTGATGTGTTAATGCTAACCTGGCTGGCTCTGCCCGGGGTTAAATAGGGAACAGATTCATTCTTGCTTGGGAGAGTTGTGGACATGGTAACTTCTGCCTTCCTCTTGTGCACATCCTTTCCTGTTCTTCTGCAGCTCTCCAGGTAAGATGATCTTCTGCTTTTGTGCCCAGGGCTCTGTAGGACTATAAAACCTCAGCACTGGGAGTCATTTCTGGGGTCCCCATCTCTCCAGGACGCCAAAGAGCTGTCTGGAGTGCCCCGATTGCTAAAGCTTATGGGGTGTCTTTGTTTATTTAAGAAAAAGCATGAAACTTCAGATGTTCCTGCTGGAAAGCTCAGACAATTTGCAGCATACATTGTGATTGCCTCCAGCACTCTGGGCTTCTGCTTCCCCAGCCTCTTGAAGTATTTACATTGTACTCGCTTTATTGGAAGCACTAATTCATATTTTGCATCTGTTTCTGCCCCACCCATAGATTTTGAGGGAGTGTTTGTGTTGTGGTTGTAACTGCCTGATAAATTAACTGAACGGTGTTCGTTCTTGGAATCCCCGACAGCTTTTTTTTTAATTTGAGTTTCAATCACTTTCTATTTTGTATTTGCAGAAGGTAGCTATGAGTTAAAGCATCTACCCTTAAAGACTTGATCAGTTTCTTCCTAATAAATCATGTACTTAGGGATTAGTTTAAAGATAACATTCCTAGCAGTCACCAAACATTTGCAGTTACAAGTAATAACAATAAAATCCAAAGCAATCAGCCCTGTCTTTCTTACTGAGAGCTGCCTTTTTTTTTTTTGCCATTGCTGTCGCCATTTGAGCTCACTTAAAGGGCTCAGCCTACAGTCCCCTTCTGCCTAACCTTTTGAAATGCAAATAATGTAATTTTTTAAGCTGTCCTGTGCTGCATATTTCTCACATATTAATATGTGTTCATTAGCTGAACTCTGCATTAACAGCCTAGATCTTTGTGGAAGACTGATTCTCCTATCTTTAGCTTTGCCTTGTGGCCTGCTATACTCTTCCTTTCCTCTTCTACTGCCATCCTTCTTCCCTTCATTTTCCCCCAATTTCCCAAGCTGGTAAAAGGGCTTTACCTGAAGTGGATGATGGCCAGCCCTGGCTAGCCATGCGTTTTTGGTGGTCTCCTTTGCAGCCCTTTCTCATGGTATTAGGGGTGAATTAATCTGTTTTTCTTTAGTTTTACGTTGCTGGCAGTTTCCTGTGTTTTACAAGTCAGTTTACCCCTTGTCCCAAGTTCTCAAAATGAAAAGAAAAACACATTTTCAAAACTTTGGTTATGTAGTTAGACACAAGTTACTTTTAAAGAGTTTTATAAGATCACTTTCTGCTTCCCTTCCTCAGGGGTTCTTCCTTTGCTTCCATCGTCTGCCTCTGGCTCCATGGATGCGGCAGGAACAGGCTTGCAGGTCGTGTGCCAGTCCGGATGCCTTTTCTTCCCAGCACCTTTAGCTTTAGCCATGCCCTCCCTGCCTAGCTCACAGCTCCATGCTGGTTTTCTGGGTTTATTTCAGATTTGGGTAACTAGCCTCCTTTTGCAGCCTCATTAGAGCTTGGCTTGATTGTCAGAAACCCCTGCCTAGCCAGTTAAGGCGTATGATGGTAACAGCTAGTTTAAAAACCTTGCTAAGAAAGTTCAGTTGCGTTTCAGCGGAGACCACCCATCTCATTCCCTCAAAGTTGCAAACAAACAGAAAATTACTGTAGATAGCCCATCTTTTTGAAATTCCCTGGCTCCTAAATTCTGCCTCAGGTGATTTGCTTTTCTTGCGGTTTAAGTGATCCTTTGATAATCATAGAATGATTTTTCTTTAATTTGAGGTTTCAATTTCCTGAACTGTAAAAGCGGATGGCCTTAAAAAGCTCGGAGATGAACTGGGTGGATGCATTATAAAACAAAGCAACGCTTTTAGCCACGCACACATTTACTTTCCCTCGTTCATTGCTCATAGTTATTTTCAGAGAGTAATTTTCCTTAAGAACAAATGGATAAAATATATGTACATGAGCGTTGTCTCAAAATAATTGTTGCCCTTAAGTTGCCTCTCGCGGTGCCTGCACAGGGGTGACATTCATACTCTTTATAATCACTTCTTGGCTTTTTCTACCTGGGGGATTAAAAACCACCTGATTAAAAACCTTCTGATGTTGTAAGATGCCTTATGTACCGTGGGGCTGACAGCTCTTTTGCTGGAGGAGTGTTGAGCTCCATCCGCTTCAGATACTGAATCCTACCAGCTTTTCTCTGTTGTTTGTGTAGCAGCGCATCTCCAGGTCACATTTTGGAGGTAATTTCAGTTAAACTAATTGTTTCTCTACTAAAGCTTGATATTTTTTTTTTTTTGGTTTGTTTCTTATTCTTTGGTGAGATGTAGTCAATGCTGGTTTTGTCACTTGTCTCTGCATGACCCGGCGAGGCGTGCTTTGCTCTGCAGGTGAAACGCAGCCACCCTCCTCCCCGCAGCAGCTTTGCCCTTACCTCCGAGTCGGGGGCTTGGAAGACAGCCACGCTTTATGGGCTGTTTCAGCGTTCAGACTATGCTTCAGTGCACCTTCAGGACAGGCATTGTATAACAGTGCTGAGCTGTAACTCTCTTCATCAATTCAGAAGCACAACAACGTCTGTTTACAGCAGGAAGGTGGAGAGTCTGCCCGTGCAGAGGTCGGGGTGTAGCTATCTAATTGCTGCGGCGCAACAAGAAAAAATTGCCAAATTAAGATTTGATCGTTTCAGGTATTCCATTTTCTGTTCCGTCACAACAATTTCTGTAAGAGGTTTTTTAATTTATTTATTTTAAAGCAAGTCTATTCATTTTATAGTCTATTCATTTTCTAAGGATGGTGACAGCTGGGAGATTCCTTTTCCAGCCAAGTGGTGGGCTGGGCTGTCAAACCCAGCCTGCTGCTTATCAGGGCAGGTAAGGGGGAAGGTCATTCAGAGTAATGAAAGCACTTGGATAGCTCAAGAAGATAAGAGACACTCAACCATATATGGACTCTTGGTGCAAATTGAGGATTTTAGTAACTGGGTCATTGTAATCCTCCTGAAGCTAGAATAGGTGTTGCAGAGTAACGGGACTAATCCTGCAGTATGCTCCCAGCTCGGTAGAATGCAGTTCTTCTACCATACCACCATTCCTCACCCTTCCTGAGCCACTTACCCTGCACATACAGCCCCCTCATCCCTTTTCCCCTCCAAGTCTTGTTGCGTGTGTCCCAGGCATCCTTTCTCCCAGACATAGCCTGAATCCTCCTCGGTGCCCTAGGAATTACGGCGAGAGCTTCAACAGAGCCTGTGAGTTGTGTGACCTCCAACAAGTGGAGAGGCGTCCCTCGGTGCTGCCAGGAGGAGGTGAACGGCTGCTAGGTTTGATCAGTTGTGCAGAGCTCTTACATATCTTACTGTCTTCGAGACTTGATCTTGTTTGTCAGACTTGATTGAAATTGGCCAACAAATGTGGGAGAGATTGATGCGGGTGCGTAATGTGAGCTCAAGAAAATGGATAAAAATAATGTAATAAAAAATAACAACGAGGTTTCTCTTAGTTAAGGAGGAAGATTTCTGTATCTTTTTGTCTGCTTTTCATTTTAATGGGAAGTGAGCAGTGTTGTCATCTTATTTTTGTTTTGCTTATTATTTTTAGAAAGTGTGGGTGCACTTTTGAGAAGCTACTGGCAGTAAAGGCGTTTTCAGTGAATCAGTCTCTTGTGTGGAAGAAAAACACCCAAAAAGCAACATTGCATCTAGCTGTAAATGGAAGCTTGTATCTCTTATCCCCAAGTCTGCAGGCAAACCTTATCAGCTGTCTTTAACTAAGCCCCTGTGCTATGGGTAAATAATAATATTCCATTTTTGCATTAATTTTGTGTTATGGGACGCCCTGTCATTGCAGAGAAAGCAAAAGTTTCAGGCCTGAAGGTGTCTTGTGGAGGTGGGTTTCCAGGTCACAAAGCAGGTGTGGGATCTGTAGAGGAAGGAAGAGGTTCTCTTTCAAATGAAGATACAAGTTTTTAAGATGCTAAATGTATTTTTTACTAGAAGTATTGCTGCTTCAGCTCATCTCACAACCCATTTGTAATCAGTTGTTCAAACTGATGTTTGTTTTCTCATATTAGCCTAGAATCATGAAGCCAGCAGCACTGGTAATGCAAATCACAGCGTTTCAGACTTACTGCTGTGCTTGCTCACGGTGAAGATATGACACAACTTCAGCACTGATCTTTCTCTTGCATATAGGAACACGCATCTCTCTTGCTTTTTCTTTCATATCTAGAACATCTTTTGTTTTCCCCTACTTTTGCTGGGTGATTCTCAGTAAATCTTTGCAAGGACTGAATGATAAGAAGGGAAGGCCACTGCCTGAAACCATCGCTTCCGTTTGCTTTTTAATATTGAAAGTGTTGTTATTCCCTCGCTCCTTTTGCAATGACTTTTGCACAGAGGCTAGAACAAGGCATAGGGCTGAAATCTTCTCTGTTCTGCATGATGATGGCTTGTTTGCAGCTCCTCCTGTTCAGCAATGAGAGACGTGTACTTAAAATGTCTTTTGAAAGATAAAGGAGCTGTTGTGCCAAAAGTCAGATCCCCTCTATAAAAAGTTCAGCAAAGCATGTACAGCATAAACAAAAGAGGATATAACATAACTGCTGGATAAGATATCATGCATAGCGCTAGAGAGCTATGGAACACTCCACGCAGGCACTCTAACTTTTCCCCGGTGATGGTCTTGCTCCTTCTTTTCTGGGCAGTTTTGCATTTTATTCTTACTGTATTATCCCCTCCTGAGATGAATAGCGTTTTCTACCTCTTCATGCTAAAAAAAGCATGCTTGGATGTGTCTCTTAATTCCTTATTCTTACACCTTAGAGAGTGAAATTTACAAAGGTTGTAAGGAGAATATAATAATTTTGGTGTAAATTTAAATTTACTCATTGTCCATTTGTGTAGATGAGTGCATTTGCTTCTAAGGCAAATAAGTTCTTAGGATTCCTGCCAGAAAATCATTCCAGAGTGTCTATAGTCTAAACTGGAGGGACTAGGTACTGGGGTTTTTAATAACCTAATGTATTATTTTTGTCTTATTTTTATAAATAACTTCTAGGTGTTACAGAAGAGGAGAGGGCTGCAGAACTGCAGAAAACAAAGACTATACCACCTGTAAACAGACTGACAGTGGATGCTGTGGAACTGGAAGCTCTCAGAAAGTCTGTGGAGGACTTTTTCTGCTTTTGTTATGGTGGGTGCTTTAAAGTCTTCAAAATAGTTGTTACGGATTTCTAAATTTTTATTCCAGTTGAGAGGAAGGTGCTTCATGATGTTAGCCTTCAAGCTATGCTGCTGTTAAGGTGATAAGTTTAACTGTTTTAGTAGCGGATTCTAGAACATACACATATATTGGATAATTTTCTTCTTGATGTATTTTGTGGGATGTGACTTGAGGTGATTGCACAGCCTGTTTATTTTTCTTTCAAGAAAGCCTCTGCATCTCCATGGGTTCCAGTGCGTGTTGGAACCCTGCAAGCAGGACTTGCTTTCTTCTAGAGATTTGCGCCTGCACCTTGCTTTCCCTCTGGTCCTCTCCGTGGGTTTTATGAGGGACTCACCCTTTTGCTAATTTGCGCACTCTTGACCTCCTAACTATCTCCTTTCTTTCCCCCTAGGTAAAGCTTTAGGAAAGTCAACAGTGGTACCTGTGCCGTATGAGAAGATTCAGAGGGACCAGTCTGCAGTGGTCGTGCAGGGCCTGCCCGAAGGACTTGCATTTAAACATCCAGCGAATTACGATGTTTCAACCCTGAAATGGATTTTGGAAAACAAGTCAAGGATCTCATTTATCATCAAAAGGTTATTTGCTCTCTCTTGTGCTGGTTTGTTCACTTTGGTTTTGTACTTAAGTCTAATTCATTTAAATTTTTAATTAAATACACTGCAGCCTGTTTCTCTTAAACAGGAGTGCTCTCTCTTTAACGCTACGTGACCAAGTAAGTAATGATGTCTTTGCTAAAGCTGTGGGTTTTTCTTTCCATATTTCCATACAGGCCTTTCCTAGAGCCAAAGAAACACCTAGGTAAGTTACCGCTTACTCAGACTGAACAGAAACAGATTAGAATTTTCGATTAGATAGCAATACAGGTACAAGATTGGGTGATGTGGATAAAGTTGCAAACTTCGGAGAAATTCCTAGACCGTGAGTTGCCTTAGTTATGGAAGTATAACCTTTTCCTTTATGTGCTCTGCTAAGAGCAACTAATTAGAGGTAAAATTTGTTCTACTGTGCTCTTTATCCTTTTACTGAATTTAAATTTGATGTGAATTGGATGGTATCCTAGGGAAAGGAGAAGTGAACTGATGAAGGACTATGCGTTGCATTTCTAGAAGATGCCAAGACTTTGCAGTGCTATGTGTTCCAATACATAGCTGAGTTTGGCATTTATATCTCATTTTAAAAATTGATTTAATCTTCTGAAGTGGTTAGGTGTTGCAGTTCCTGTGAAAGGATTAAAAAATCTGAGCTAGAGTGAGTTTTTTAAAACTCTGCAAATATTCGCTTCTAGCTAGAAGAAATCCCTTCTCCTTTTCCTTTCATGGAATGATGTTGCTTTACTTGCAAAATTCGTATATGTGAGGATTTGTTTTATGAAGAAGGTGGACCAGTCTCTATAGGAATGTAGTCAAAAAAGCAAAGTTCCACTTTGTCAGGTGAAACAGCCAGAAGTTGATGCTGGGTTAGTAAAATCAGAACTCTGTTGCCTGTGCCCAGTAAGAAGACTAGAGAGTGGGAAATTGCAGAAATTCTGGTAATAATGTATTTCTATTGAAAAAGCAAGGCAGGTTTTCACTGTGGTAAATGGTATTCTAAAACCATAATTATTTGTGTCTAGCTGTAATTTAAGACTAAGCTGAATCTCTATAAAAGCATCCATTTTCTTTCAGCAGAGTTTAGTTGAATGATTTGTTTACCTTTGTTTCCCGAGATTTTCATGTAGCATCATGAAAGAGAGCAGTGAAAAGAATGGTAATATGCACATTTGAAGTAATTTTATATTGGCGGTGCTTTATAGATTAATAAAGCAGTTTAACGAGATCTTTCCCTCATATCTGTGAATACAGAAAATGTGCACATATGCTTGTAAAATGTGAACAGGTTTCTGCTTCATGAAATCAATGTAACATTTTCAAATTGTATTTGAGGTAAATGAAGTACAGGAAATTCAAAGATTGTCTTTTAACTTTCAGGAACTCATATGACAGATCCTTCACATTCAATTATACCTCCAGGTGGAAGGTGAATTTAAAATAATGTAGTTTTCTTTTTGTATCAACTATGTATTTTCATATCGTTTATCTTTCCCTTAATATGCTTTTTCTGTCCAGCTGACCTTTGCATAACTTTTGCTTGCCTGGGATTATAAAAACCATGAAGCTGAATTTTCTCTTTCCTTGGAACAGTTTCCCCACAAATAATGGTCAGAATTAAACAGATGGCAAAGTTTCCCCTTGGTTTAATTAGCCCAGTGAGTGTTCTTAATTCACAGTCTGTCAGTCAGGGATAAGTTTGTCATGTTTTATGATACGGGGATATGGGGAACAGATGTAATGTTGCTTCCTTCCCCTCCTCAATTAAAAAATTAAAATAAATCTTTTTGTTGCTAAATTAAGAGATTATATCTAGAGTAAATAAAAAATTGGTTAATGTGAAAACAGGGGGCAAAGTGGCAAGTATTTCTGTGCTTCTGAGTTGCTTCTCAGTAAATGGTGAACATGCTTTGAATATGGTGTATGTCCCAAAAATGTAGGGATTCCCTTGAGATAAATCAGATAAGCTAAGATGATGGGTTTTTTACTTTTATTTTCCTGGTTGGAAAAAAATACTGTGATGTTGATTTTACTAGAGTGTAAAATATTTAATTTTTATAATATTATACAACATGTGCTTTATTTGCTTATTTTTGTAGTTGTCCTCCTGTTCAAGTGAAAACGGAACCAAACGAGGATTCTGGTATGTACAAAATTTTGCGCTTATTTGCCAAAAAAACCCCCGAAACAACTGAACAATCAGTTTCTATTCAGAAGGCTGAATTTAGGCAAAGATAGGAAGCACCAAGAACAAAGTAGCAAAAAGACACCCTTTGTGGGAAATAAAAACTTTTATTTCCTTAAAACTGGTCACTTTTCAGTTGGTGTTTCTATCAAGTATTTAACTTCAGCTAAGTGTTTCCGTTTTTAGGAGGAGGAGGTTTGTATAATTTTCTAGACTAAAACAATTTGTCTATGTAAATAGTTAGTTTTAAGTGAAGAAGAAAATCCTGTGTATTTTATTTTCTTCTAATTCAAGATCACTTTATCCCTAATGGGGAGAGAAAAACTTGGTTTATTTGTTAATATTACTAAAATATTGAGAATGACAGAATGTCCATTTTCTAGCTAACATGGAAATAAGTAGCAAAATGTGTTATTGATTGTTAAAAAAACCGACGAGGCATTAGGAAGTTCCCCTGTGGGTAGGACATGATCCTGCAAGGCGCTGTGATCTGCAGCAGAGCAGTGCTTAAGTGTGCGCTTTGAGGTAAAGCGGCAGTAATCCCGTTAAAGGCAATGAGCCGGCAGGTGTGCTTGGAGATAAGCTGGTGACTTTCCCTTTTGTCGGGTTGAGCTACACTGCTCAGCATTTCGTATTAAGTTTTTCTATTTAGGCCGGTTCTTTGTGCTTCCCGACTTCAGACTTGTGGTGTGGGAACCCTTCGTGGTTAACATTCAGCTTAACGGACACAAAGAGTTAACCTGAGCTTTTTGTCAAGTCAATCCCAGACTCTCTCCAGTGCTGCTTTCTAGGCATTTTAGGTGATTCTCCTTTTGTCAGAATGTTTGGAAAACACTTTAGGTAATGGTGTGAAGGCTTATGGAGGGGATAGTTCACCTGAATGAAGCCAAGAGCAGCTGAGGACCTTTGGTGCTGCTCCGTCAGCAGCGCGGTTTGATGCTGACAGTGTCTGAACTGGGCTGTACAGAGGAGTGAGCAGCAGTAGGTCTAGAAGTGCTTTCAGCACAGCGAGTGATAAAACATGGGTTTTTTTGGCTGTGAAAGCAGGCATAAAGGAAGGAGACCATTCTTTTTAATTCTTCAGATCTGAAATAACATTTGCAAGGATGCCTAGTTTGTATGGAAGCATTTAATCCTGAATCCCTTCTGACGGTGACCAAACTGAGACATAAGAAACCAGCCGGTCACTTTGTTACCGTTGTTTCAGCTCAACAATTGTTTAAGGTCTCAACATCTGAAAATAATACTTTTTTTTTCTTTTTTTGAATAGAGACCATCTAGGATCTTGGTGGGTGTTTTGTGTGTTGTTGGTGGGTTTTTTTTTTGTTTTTTTTTTAAGAATCTGGTTATTATTAGTTTCTATATTTGATTCCTTTGTTGCTTCTGCAGGAATTTCTTTGGAAATGACAACAGGAATAGTGAAGGAGGAATCAGATGATCCTGACTACTATCAATACAATATTCCAGGTAGCGATACAAACTTTCATAGGTGTTTATCTCATGAAAGGGTTGATTGCTTAAGTGGTGTTCTCTCTGTGCCTCTCTTTTTACTTATTCTTGGTCGTTAAGGGTGCAGTTACTTAGCTGTCTTAGGATACATTTCCATGCGGGCTACCATGTAAGTTATTCTGAAGAATACCCAAAGAGCTGAAGTACAACTCGGCATAGCCGTATGTGTGTGCTGGGGGATGGAGGAGAAATTCCAGGAGTCTTTTAAAGTGTTTTTCTCTAAGGGTCCAGTATGCAGACTCTAATTCCAATGATCTCTTTAAACAGAAAATAAACTGTAATAATGATGCTGTCTAGAGCGTTGCTTGGATCTTCTCTTTAGTTTACAGCTTCAGTAAATTTTAGAGTGTATCAACCGCTTTTCTTGTATGGAATGACCAATATGTGTCAAAACTGTATTGAAAGGTTTGTTTATATAGGCAAGACATAACATTTGCGAGGTCCGATTCAGGCTCTGTGTATGTTTTTAAGGTTTCTCTCAGTTGCTCTGTCTCGTTGCTATATATCTGGTTAATACTGCATGTTAACCTCAACTCCGAGTGAAAAAATAAACTGTTATTTCTGTAGGTTGAAATGAACAGTAATTAAGAAGTTGTCATTATAAATGGCAACATAAAATAACTAGAACCCTAAATTTATTATTTCGGCCTGTTTGCATTTGTCGTTAGGTTAATTGAGCAATACAAAGGAACACAGGCAAGCTGCCACGCATCTCTGAAGGATAGCTTCATGTTCGACAATGAAGTGCAAAACAGCACATCCTTTCATTTTGTAATAGTACATATTATTGAGATAACATTTTTGTGCATGTTTAGACACAAAGCTTGAGATTATTTTCTCAAGTGCTTTAATAACTAACTACAGGATTGTAGAATCAATATTCTTGTACTGGCACATCTCAAGTAATGTACGGGCACTGTTCAGAGAGATCTTAACCCTATAGCAGAGCAAAATGCCGCCACTCAAGTTCAGAATTTGAAAGATGAATTCTCTGGTGTTAGGATTATCTTTTCTTCATATTTGTACATTGCCTAGCCTCAGGGGATGGGGAGGTTTACAGTCATGACATAATGTAGTAAAAATAGATACTTTTTTGGAGACAACCTAATCATTGTTCCTTCCAAAGCCAAGTCTTGTCTTTTTTTTTTTTTTTTTTCTTTTCAGCCCCTTGTGGCTTTCCATTTCATGCATAAAACCAATATCAGTATTTGGCCAATAGCCCAAAGTGTAATCCAGTGCCGCCTGAAGAGAGTCAGTACTGAAATCACTTCCTTACAAAATAGTAACCCATTGTGCTGCTGCGTGTTTGTCTGAATTAAAAAATCCCGTTTTTACAATGTGCTTCCACAGTAAAATCTAAGCAATGTGGATTTGGGGGGGAGGGATTTCTCTTGTCTTTTACAGAACTCTAAATTGAAATCTTCTGATTGGTGAAGAGCAGTATGTGTCTTTTTTTCAGATAAAATGGTGCTTGATTAATAACTCCCCCTTTCTCCGCTCCCAGTGTAGTCCTCCAAACTTGCATTTAAAATGTGGAAAAACTGGTAAAAGGGATGGGGTGCAGTGAGCTAAAGGAGATGTTACTGGATCACGTCATGTCACCTTCCCCAGAGTAAAGCAGCTTCCCCTTTGTTTCTTGGAGTTGCTGACGCTCCAATTCAAGCCAAAGGTTGTACAGAGCTCAGAGAGCTGTAAACAGCTGGAGTACTGCCTCCAGCGCTGGGACCCCCAGCGTAAGAAGGACATGGACCTGTTGGAGCGGGTCTAGAGGAGGCCACGAAGATGCTCTGAGGGCTGGATCTCTTCTGCTGTGAGGACAGGCTGAGAGAGTCGGGGGTGTTCAGCCTGGAGAAGAGAAGGCTCCGGGGAGACCTTGTAGCCCCGTCCAGTCCCTAAAGGGGCTCCAGGAGAGCTGGGGAGGGACTCTTGATCAGGGAGGTGAGCGATAGGATAAGGGGAAACAGCTTTAAACTGAAAGAGGGGAGATTTAGATGAGATATTAGAAAGAAATTCTTGACTGTGAGGGCAGTGAGCCCCTGGCCCAGGTTGCCCCGAGAAGCTGTGGCTGCCCCATCCCTGGAGGTGTTCAAGGCCGGGTTGGACGGGGCTTGGAGCACCCTGGGCTGGTGGGAGGTGTCCCTGCCCAGGGCAGGGGGTGGAACGAGATGACCTTTAAGGTCCCTTCCAACCTGAACCATTCTATAATTCTATGAAATTCAGGAGGCATATAGGGCTTTGCCTGTGCATGGTGATGCTGCACAGAGAAGCAGACCTTGGAGAAGTAGAGTTATTCTGAGGTGTGTTCCTGAGGGATGGCACAAGTCTGCCCCAGCATTGCCTGGGTAGAGATGTGCTGCCGA
The DNA here is from genome assembly GCA_017639485.1 of Pluvialis apricaria. NCBI lineage: Eukaryota > Metazoa > Chordata > Aves > Charadriiformes > Charadriidae > Pluvialis > Pluvialis apricaria. The sequence continues at coordinate 9,986,196 of CM030024.1, forward strand.
AAATGGCTGGGGTCCTAGTTCTTACTAAAAATATCCTACAGCAAAAGCTAGGTTTATGGATTTATAAGAAGAAACAACTAAACTGTTAGAGAACAGCAATCTGCTTGGGGCTTCCTGGAGAAAATGATTTACTGATGAAATTTCACGGTTATTGTTTTTCTCTGAGTGTTTGATTCCTCCCATAAATCTGTTAATGCTGACCAAAGTGCTGTGTGCCTTGGTGGCACATGAAATTCTCCCGTTAATCAAGCAGGGGGAAATTATACATGTAGGTGGACAGCTTTTTTATCTCTTACTGTCTTGTAGTAGGTTGCAGCACTTGGATGTTGCCATGAGTTAGTACTGAATTACTGAATTTGGAAATGTTTTAGCAGTACACGGTTAGAAGAGTGGGAAATAGGGACTTTAGCCATCAAAAACTTCATGTGGGCGTTTTGACAGAATATTAGGGGCAGTTCTCCATCAGTGGGCACTAGCAGTGTGGCAGTGGATGGTTTTTTTTCCAGTATCCTGGACAGATGTGAAGGTCACTGTAGTGTTAAATGCTTTGGGTGATACCAAAGGCAACCTGTTCTGGAAGAAAGGTCCAGATTTTGTTGACTAAATGAGGAAAAGGACCGAATGCAGATCTGCAGGACTAAATAATGCATACTGGAGCATTCCAGCTGTCACAGTTAATATTCCTGCATATACCTTATCTGTAAGTACCAGTCGTTACGTCTCTTATGAAAAGAAACGTTAGTTAAAACGCCGTTTCTTAGTTTAGTGGTTGAAATGTGGTGTGTACTCTTGGATTAAGCACATTGCTGTGCTGTGGGAACAGATCTCTTCCCAAGGCTGTTGCAGAGGGACGGACGTTTCTTCCAGCCCCAGCTCCAGACCAGCTGGGTACGTGCAAGGCCTGATCCTAAAGCCAAGTAGCAGGGCGTGTGTTCTGTGCTGTGTTAATGCAAATACATCGCCGTGCACATCAATCCTCCTAGCTTCTCTACCAGCTTCCTTGCAGCCTGGAGGCTGTTTCACTGTTGGGAACGTATTGGACAGTAACAGACACACATCTTGGCTTCTTACTAGAAGGCTGTCCACATGCCCCAGGCTATCTTAAAGGCTTTTCGTGGAAAAAGTGAGGTCAAAATACCAGTGCCAGAATGAGAACAACTCTGAATCAATTAACAGAATACAATTAAGAGCTATACATATTTGTCTTTTTCCTAATTGACAAAGAAGCAGCAATACACTAAGAAAATTCCTTGGGGACACATACCATCGTCAGTCCAAAAGCAAGGCTTTTTGGAGACACAGCCCACACAGAAGTGTGTTAGTTTGCTGACTAAGGACCAAACATTTGCTGAAAGAGGCATGTTATCCTGGGAATTTTGTGGATGCAAGTCTTCAGTTACCCCTGACGCCTTGAAGTTAAAACCAAGAGAACTGGAAGCGGAAGGGAAAGGCTCTAAATGGTGTGTCCTGTGAATTGGCTGGTTCAGCTTATAAACCGGTGCCTAACGAACTGACCGGTTTAGCTTATAAACCATTTGGAAGTGAGTAAACAACTGCCTAATATCTATTCTCTTCCACTGTTCAACGTGTGGTTGGACAGTGCTATCAGTTTTGAAATTTCAGGAAATTAATGTTGGAGGAGATAGTTAAAACATAGGACATTCATCCAAAACCAAATGAGATTGAAAGTATCTTGTGCTGGAAAAAAAAGCCCAAAATGGGAATGCAAACCATGCTTTTGTTCTTGCTGTGGAACGTTGGAAATCATGAACATCTTTCAGTGTGTCTCTAACAACAAAATATTTCTCCTTTGGAGTAATGACCATTTTAATGGGGTTAAAACTATAAAGCCAGCCTGGCTAGAGCTAAGTACTCTAACCACCATAATGTGAGGCTCGGCATGTAGATACTGTATGAAACCAAGAAATTCCAGAAAATATATTGAGAAAACAAGAAAGCACGATGTTGTGCTTCCTAAAGGCATTCTGATATTACCCTGGTAATTGCATGTTGTTCACATTGCTGCCATCTGTGTAGTGAAAACGAGACCAAAAAAAGTGGGTATCATTGAGCTTGCCAATCCGGGAGATAACTCCATTGCGTCTGCCAAGTGGCAGAGGTTTGGCTGTGCGGTGATAGGACATAATCCGTTAGAAACTGGGGCTGAGCTGTTTGAGCTCGGTGCAAGTACGTGGTTTGTCAGTGGGCAGCAGAAGGAATGGCTGTGACTGGAGGGAATGATGTCTACTTCTGTTTTTAAAGGAATCGTTGGAATGGGAAAAATGACGTATTTGTAACAGGCACTTCAGAAGGTTGCGATTTATGGCAGTAGCCGTCTTTCACACAGGTTTCAGCTCAATGCAGAGTCGCAGCCCAAGTACAGGACTTGGGGGCAGTGGTCTGTCAGGGGGTTATCTGCTCATGAAAGACGCAGGTTTAGTCTGAGTCTAACAGAATTTCTGGGTGTCTATGTTGCGTAGCAGAGTTGGCGCTGAGCTGAAGAGTGTACTCGGTGCTATTTCTGATAGAACATGATACTGCTTAGCTCTGCCTACACACCTTATAGTTTAGACTCTAAGACATAACCATACTGCAGGATTTTACATCTAATGTGTCCTGTGGGTTTAGTAATTAAATCTCCCACCTTTGTGACCGTGCTTCCTCTGCTATACCTGCTGCGGTGGAATTTAATTCTTACCTCTCGAGTTTTCTTCTTTTTTCTTTTTTTGTGATTTCCTCATACTTCTATTCCTAGATGGAATTTCTTTTTGATCTGGTTACCACCATACTTGGGTTTGGCTTTTCTTAGTAATGTGATGTGTGTGTATCTGCCTCTGATGCGCATGAATGTAATCAAGTGGAGAACTGTATCTGCTTTTGTTAGTATCTCCTGGTGGTAGGACTTTCAAAATTATTTTAAATTTCATTTCCTAGTCTTTACTAAATTAAGCTAGCAGAGTATATTTTTTTTTTACACTTTTTAATTTCTGAAACTGTTTTTTCTTCTGTTTGTTCCTCTGTCAAAGCTTAGAATATGGGGGGGGAAAAAAAGCTTCAAAGCTTCAAGTTTCATAAAATAATCTGTGTGGGTCACTTTAAAAAAATCTTATGGGTTTACTACATGTATAGTAGTTTTTATTGACGTTAAAGCTGAGGGGATTGAATTTTCTGTGCTTAATCCCAGGGGCTGTAAGCCTAGTAAGTGTATCTTTTCAACTAAAGAAATCTTTCTTCAAGTTTGAATGTGTCAAAGACTTCCCATTTTTCCTTTTTTATTTGTGTCACAGCATATATTTGGCACGAAGATAATGCAATATAGAGACTATTGCAGAATATGTAGGTAAACCAATCCTGTCAGGATCTCTGAATTAAGGAATAAACATGAAAATATGTGCTTATAATAGGATATTTGCTTATAATGGGATGCATGCTTCTGTGTGTCAGTGCATTATGAATTATAATAATTGCCTGTTCTGAAGAGTTCTTAGGAAATGACACTCCCGCCTGGCTGCATACACTGAATACGCTTATTTAAATAAAAGCAAATTTATTCCGCGGAGATGTTTTCCAGCACGCCCAGGGAGGCTGTGTTCTATTCCCCGTCGCCCATGAGGGTTGCAGATCCGGCTGTTGGGATGAGCCTTCCCTCCCGCCCGCCCTGGAGCAGCACCGGCGGCGCTGGCTTCTGCCTCGCTCCTCTTCCTCCCGTGGCTCCTGCCTGTCCTTGGGACTATGGTCTCGGCTGGGCCAGTACCGCTCTCTCTGGAGCCCTGTTTTGAATCAAATCAGGGAACTCCTCTGAGTTAAACAGACAAATAGGAAAAAAAAAAAAAAAACCAAAAAACCAAAAAGAAACCAAACAGCCTCCTTCCCCAGTAAAGAAAAAGTGGCAGGAGCAGGTTTAAGCAGCACTTACTGAAAGAAATGTATAGAAAACAAAGCACCTTGTATAGGTTCCTCACTTGAAATCCTGTTAATTTAAAATCCCTTTGAAAATCTGAGCAATCAAATTAGGCAGAACTATCTCAAACTAGCATTATTGTAACCACCTAATAATCATGATTTTCTTTAATCCCTAAATATTAATTTTCTTGAATAACTCCAGTAGTATTTGATACTGTATATTACTTTCAGTCAGCTGAAATACTTATGAAGTCTCATTGTGACAACAGCCTTTTCTATATTTCTTGCTTACTGTGCATATGAAATAGAGTTTAAAATATTTCGCTTGACTTATTAGTTAACAGTAGCTTTTCTGTTGTGAAGATATCAATTGCTGATACACTTCTAAACCTACCTCTAAACAGCCATAATTTTGGGGGAGTTATGTGATCCTCTGCAGATTGCTTTTGCAAATGAACATAAAAATGATTCGATTTACACAGAACAATTAGTCCAAATCCTTCCGTTCCAGTTAGTCCAAGTGTGACATTCCTGTATGCCGCACATAGGTTAGTTTTATATATCTGTGCTATTTCTGTGCTACGGAATGATCTCCTGCTCAGTGTGAAGCCATTTGAGCTGTAAGCAGTTCACTCTTCCCGTGGAACTGCAGGAGTGCCAGAGCATTAAGCAGGAGGATTTTAGGGGTGCTAATTTAATCTTTTAAGTGTCGTTTGTGTGCTGCTTTCTGCAACAGCCTTTTTAAAGCAGTCCGTATACAGCCGTCAAAAGAGCTGTTGTGGTGAAAAGCAAACAACCTTGAAGTGCCGTGAATTATTTTAATCTCTCTGAATTTGTCTGTTGAATGTAGGTAGAAATTTTAAAGTCAAGAAGGACCCCCTAGGAATACAAATTTTAACAAACAGGAAAAAGATTGAGCTGATTAAAAATGCATTGAAAAAGGGCAGAACCATCAACACTTCATGCTTTAAAATTAGTTTATTAACACCAAAAAAAAAAATTTGAAAATGTGCTGTTCTGCATGAGTCTCTGACTGTTCAGTAGTCCAAGAAATGCACACCCCTGCCTTTAGCCCCTCAACATTTCTATTTGTTGAAATGGATAAGGAAAGTTTTATAGATTCTTAATATTTCACACAGTTTTTCCGAAGTTCAGCATTACAGAATGTATGAAATGAGCGTATGATGTAGGACATTAAGAGTTATTTTGTAGATTCCTCTATGGACTGGAAAAATGTGTTTGTGAGACACAATTTAAAAGCAGTTCTCTTTGTTCCCAAGCAGGTCCTTCCGAAACATCAGAGATGGATGAAAAAATTGCGCTTGCAAAAAGTTACACAGGTAGATCTCTTACTTGTATTTTTCTCACAGCTGTTCTGGATATTGAATGAGTGAGTTTTACTTTTCAGGGCTTTACTTCCCTGGTTCGAAGTAAGAGTATTGGAACTTAAACCTCAACAGGAATGAAAATTTCGGGTGCCTTAATTTTTGGGTGTCCAAGTAGAGAGAGACAGAGGGGAGTCTCATTTCTTTCTTTTCTAAATTGGAAAAGGAACATCAGGTTGATGTTGATCACTAAAGCATTAGTAATTTGTGTGACTTGGTAAGTTTCTCAAGAAATTCATTCTGTTTCTTAGTTGGTTATAAAGTTTAATAAACCTCTGTTTACGTATTATGAGTGTAACTTGATCATTTCTTTCAGCTGTGTGTGAGGTGAACGGGCACATACAGGAAAAAAAGTATATGGAAAGTCTGTGTTTGGTGGAAGGAATTCCTCCTGCATCTGAACAATAGCTGAAATAAATTTAGCCCAAAATTGTATGGGTTTTTTTCAGCTTCTTACAGTTTGCATTAAAAACACTGGTTTGCTCATTTGCAAACACTAGAAGAAATGCAGATTAGCATCAACCTGTGAATTTCTTTATATGGTCAGAGTGCTCCTGCTGCCACAAATTTTTAGGATTCAGAAACTGAGTCTTCTGTATGTTGTTCACGTGAACATTATAGTTCTGGATTTTTCACTTACGAAAATCCTTACTTTGAGTAGTTGATGTTAAAAGCTCCCTTTGTATTTTTCTTGTGGTGTGTTTTTTACTTTTTATTTATCTAAAGGAAGCCACCAGGGTTCTGATTGCAGTGAAGGAACAGATGTGGAAATACCAGTAGAAGGTTAGAGATATGAAGTGTTTTTCATGAGAATAAATTAACATCATTGGATTTTTTTTAACAGAGATATTTGAAAAGATGGCACCTTAATTACAGTTGTACATCTTCTCCAACCATTTTCTTTCCACATTTCCACAAGGTTGGCTTTTGGGTTTTTTGTTTTCTTTCACTTTTAGTCTCCCAAATTGTTCCACTCTGTGGCTTACTATAAGCAAGTTGTGATGGGATTCGTCATTCTTTTAAATCATAAATGGCATTTGTAAGGTGCTTGTCACCCAACGTTTAATGCTTTGACGTGATGCTAAAAGTACACCATTCTGCAGCTAGTTTCATTGCAAGCACCTGACGCTCAAATCTGAGTCGTGAGTATTTAAGGCCAAGTTATGCTAGCAGCAATATTCCTTCTTGCAAATCCCATTAGTTTTGCTTTGAAGGTAAATATCACCATAGTTAAGGGTACCATCACATGAAATTTAAAAGCATTTCTCTTGATAAAGGAGAATAAAGTTCTTTACTCTTGCTGACTGTGCTATTAACTCTACTTATTTGGGAAGAAATAATCTAGGTACTTTGTTTTCTGAACCATAATGCTATGAGATTTTATGCCTGACCATGAAGAGAGCCTGAGGACAGGGAAGTGCGATACAAAATGACCAAGACTCTGTGCTTTGGTTTTTGACTATGTAGAATTTAATAGCTACAGATGCTGAGTGCGGCCCCTTTGTGTCAGAATATGGTTTTGTAACGCACCTTTTTCTCAAATCTCTTTCCTTTACAAGTTTCTGTAAGAGAGATGCTGAAAGTTGCACCCTGGTTTTGCTAAGTAGAATAAACCTGTTGTTCGTGAAGGTTAGTATTTATGAAAATGTCCACAGGCAGTGATAAAAATTGCAGGTAACAGTCTAACTTCTAACTATTATCAAAGAAATGCACGTGCTATGCATTTGAAGTTCTTCTGAAAGTTGGTCTGAAAGCTACAGGCTGTGATGCAGAATATTTGCAGAAGTTGTTTTCTGCATAGAAAAACATTACAGGGGTGCATGAATGTATCTTTTGGTGTCTGTCACTGGTGGTTTCCGCTCTTTTCCCCCTCCAGTAACATTGACAAGATGGTGAACGAGGAAGTGGCAAAATTACTGTGAGCCTGGAATCCTCCAGATCAGCTGTAGCTGCTAACGGTGTCTGAGGTCTTAGAGAGATTGGATGTCAGGAACATGATGTGGTTGAAATTCAGCAATCAGAGATTTAAGGTTACATGCATCAAAAGAAATTCTTTGAAACTGAATGAAATCACGTTTGAGAAACTGGAGAGAGTGCCACTGGAGGACAACATTTAGAACTGTGAAGAAGGCTGCTGCTTAGAGCTGTCTGTATTTACCTAAGATCAAAAAATAATGATGATAATACATTGTTAGAAAAGATTTACTTTAGTGTTTAAACTGGTTGGTTTAATACGGATTAAGAAGAAATACCCCATCTGGGAGTTTTCTTTCAGAACTTTGTTACCATCTGCTTTGACATTTTTGCATGTTTCTCTTAATTATGAGTATTTCTCAGGTCCTGAACTAGATAGACCATTTGCCAGTCTTCGTGGCTGTTCTTGAGTTTCCACAAAATTTATGACAATTGTAGTTCTTCTCTTTCTTTTTTTCTTTTTAAACTTTCCTGATGCTCTCAGTGAAGGTTCTTAGTGATCAGTTGATGTGATGGTTATTTTTCTGACCATTTTTTATGTTCACATCTACTGAAAGACCATTTCCTCCTAATTCTTTCCTTTTGTTGTGCTTTGCGTTTTTTTTGTTGTCTACCCGGCACTCGCTCTGAATTAGATCAAAACATTATACTATGTTTTCCGTGAGCTAGATGATATATTTGACATAAGTTGAGTATACTCCAATTAAGGTGTCTCAGTAGGTACTGCTGAATCTCTGCTATGCACATCATGTGAAGAGCTGTGGAAAGGGGAGGTTCCTTCAGACTTGCTCCCAAAGTCGTATCATACTTCCAGCTTACAGAGATCTGAAAGCAGATACTGTTCAAAATGCACAAGCACAGCATTACTCTGCCAGAATAATTAATACGTTCCTTCGTACGCTGCTACTTAGTTTTGAAATAGTTTCCAATATAATTAGCTTCTCATTTTTTAAACTTTACTGCAGTTGAATGCTCTTTCTCCCACCAAGTATTGATAGGCATAATCCTGTCTATTATGTTGGTGCAGACCGCCCCAACGAAAGCATTGGCGTTATGAATTTCTCTCTCACTTTTCACTGTTGGCCATGCAGCCTGTTATGCAAGTCAGCATAGTGCAACAACTATGAGTCTGTATAAATGGTAAAGAAATGTATCATCTGTAGGGGTGCACAGCCTTTGTTTATATTTTCCGTAATCCTTGATAACAAAGGGGGAAATATTTATGATTGTATTAATCCTATTAAGCCAAGAATAAGGAATTTCCTACTGTTATTAACGCCAACTCTGCACTGCTGCACATGCAATTTAGCAAGTATAATCCCCACCTCCTTACCCTTGTCTGGAATTGCTTAAAGGCTTATGGTAAAATATCTTTGCCTCTGTTTTTGTTGCACGCTGTGAATGCAAAAGGTTTCAGTGAGCCAGGGGGCTGCTTTGACAAGCATTAGTTTAAATATGAAATCACAGAGCATTTGGTTAAAAATCTTTTCCATCCCCGTCATTCACCAGCCCTGTTCTTCCCTCTTCAGATTCCTCCCAGCACGCAACTTCGGAAACAAGTGAGGATCCGGAGGTCGAGGTCACCATCGAAGGCGAGTTCTCCAGTTCATTGATTTCAGTCTGTTGGGCATTTTTAGGTCCAAAAGCGGTTTTCCAGTGCCTGCATTACTCGGCACTGAATGACCAGGATTATGTGCCAGCGTTGACTGGGGTTTGGATCGTGCGCTGCTCAGTGAGCACACTCAGTGCAGAAGTTTTACAAAAGCACACAGTATACTGGAGCGTATTGGAGTTCCTGGCCTGGTTTTGAAATGCTGTGTGACAGAGATTGGTGTCTTTCACATATTTTTTCAAGCATTGGTAATGAAGGATACTCTCTATTTAACAGCCATTAACTTAGGTTTGTCCTGGTTTCGGCTAGGATAGAGTTAATTTTCCTACTAGCAGCTGGTACAGTGCTATATTTTGGATTTAGGATGAGAATAAAGTTGATAACACACTAATATTTTAGTTGTTGCTAAGCAGTCAAGGACTTTTCAGCTTCTCATACTGGCCTGCCAACAAGAAGTCTGGGGGGCGCCCAAGTAGCTGGGAGGGGACACGGCTGGGACAGCTGACCCCCACTGGCCGAAGGGATGTTCCACACCATATGATGTCTGCTCAGCGTAGAAACTGGGGCAGCTGGCCGGGGGCATCGCTGTTTGGGGGCTGGCTGGGCATCGATTACCGGGTGGTGAGCAATTGCACTGTGCATCACTCATTTTGTGTATTCTTTTATTGTTATTATTTATTTTCTCTTTCGTTGTTGTCCTATTAAACTGTCTTTATCTCAACCCACGAGTTTTCCTTGTTTTTCTGATTCTTCTCCCCATCCCACTGGAGGGGGGGAGCGAGCGAGCGGCTGCGTGCTCCCAGTTGTCGGCTGGGGTTAAACCGCGACAGTCCGTTTTGGCACCCAAGCTGGGGCTTGGAGGGTTTGAGATAATAACAGATTAATCAGAGCATATTAAGGGGATTTATATCTGTTAACAGTTGCGGAGCATGATATTGATTCATCTGATCTTGGTATTAGTTTATTTGATCTGCCTCATGCTCTCGTTCTCGCTGTACGTGTTAAAGATTGGGGTTGGCTTTTGCGGGCTGCCGTGCTCTGCAGCGATTGCTGGTGTTTTGCCTGGGAGATTGGTTATTAGAACACTGACCTTGAGCTTAATCTGGTATTTGAGTTTCGTGCTGAAGCTATTGCTGTACCTCAGGTGCTAACTCGTGGAGACAATTAGCAATTATACTTCTTCCTCTGAGACATTTTTTATGGAGGAAATACAGAATGGCATCTTCACTACCTTCTTCCGTGATGTTTGCTCCTTTATTGCAATAACTTGTCAGTACCTCAAACAGCCTTGGGTAGTTAAAATACTTCCATTGGTATTTCTTCAGAATAGCGTTTTGGTTTTGTCTCAGGTTAGCAAGCAATGTGAGAATGTCATCCAGAGGTCCGCCAAGGCTGGATAGTTATGCATGGCAGGGGGTGTGGAGTAGCGTGGGCAAATGCCTCAGATGGTTGGCACCGCCAGTGTTTTGGAACTTCACCCCTGAACAGGTGCAGAATCCTGGGAAACTAGTAGACTCTTTGGGAGACGTGTGCTGTCGCCCTGGCAATTCCAGGGAGAGACGAATTACTGCAATGTGCCGGCGCCTGGCCCGTGCCTGCCGAGCCCCGTTCAACACGACTGGGTGCCCCCAAGGGGACGAGACGGTCTCTGGATCTGACAGCGACACAACAGGCACAGGGGGCTGCTTTGACAAGTGTTAGTTTAAATACAGAATCACAGAGCATTTGGTTAAAAATCTTTTCCGTCCCTGTCATTCAGCAGCCCTGTTCTTCCCTCCTCAGATTCCTTCCAGCACGCCCCTTCGGAAACAAGTGAGGATCCGGAGGTCGAGGTCACCATCGAAGGTGAGTTCTCCAGTTCATTGGGTTCAGTCCGTTGGGTATTTTTAGGTCCAAAAGTGGTTTTCCAGTGCCTGCATTACTTTGGACTGAATGACCAGGATTGTGTACCAGCGTTGATTGGGGTTTCGATTGTGCGCTGCTCAGTGGACGTACCCAGTGCAGAAGTTTTACAAAAGCACAATGTACTGGAGCGTATTGGACTTCCTGGCCTGGTTTTGAAATGCTGCGTGACGGAGATTTGCGTCTTTCGTGTATTTTTTCAAGCGTTAGTAATGAAGGATAGTCATTATTTAACAGCCATTAGTTTAGATTTTAAAAAAATTTTACAACATTCATTCTGAAGAATATGTTGTTTTATAAGCACACTGTATTTGTGTAACATTTGTAATTAACCCTAGCTTCTGGGAAGAATTGTACCAAACAGAAATGACGTGTTACAGGTGATGTAAGTGAAGCTTCAATTTATTTGTCTAATATTGGTAAATATGAGATAAAAACTTTTATACTTACTACCTCCCTTTTTCATCTAAATGGCACTAAGGCCACTAACTGGTATCTGTGGTGTTTTTACACTAGGATATTGATTGTAAATCAGCTGTATTTTCTATATTTGTGAATTACATGTCCTGTAACTGCTTTAAAACACTTCTGAGACTGGCTTTTGCAATGCTTGCTTCTGGAATGAGTAAGATTACAGACCACCAAATTAGTAATTTAGAAACGAGGCAATGCGTTTTAGGACAAAGTTGACACTTCTGGCGTTACTTTCACCTTTTTATAATCCAGCAGTAAAATAATTCTTACATTGCCTTAACAGAAAAGGTAATAAGAGAATACTCATTAAGTTCTGTGTCCATGTAAAGACCTTTACCACAAAAGGAAAAATGCTCTGAAAGGGTTTTCTCTAACAGAATATATTACCACTGCACAGGTGCAAGAGATGTCAATATATAATACTATTCTTCCTAAGTCAACTATACTCCTGGTGGCCTGGGCAGGTGCTATTCTGTATGTGAAATTAACTTTCGTTTTCTTTGACTGCTTTAACGACTTCTTCTGTTCTCTAAAGTTGCAGGTATTGGTAATTGGGCAGTCTTAAAAACTCATTAACTGGTAGGGAAGATACTATTTTGGATTGGGAAGTAACTGGCTAAGTAGCAGCTCACTGAAAAATATCTGGGGTTTGCAGTTTTCCCCCTCTGTGTGTGTCTGAGGTAGGATTGACCCTGTTAAATGAATTTCAGTTACGTCCATCAGTTTTACAGTGGTTTGAAACAGGTTTTAGCACCTTTGAGCTCTTCAAGATATAACTTAAGTACTGTATTTCAAGACTTATTAGTGGAAGAATACTTCCAATTAAATAAAAAATGTAGTCTATGTTTGCACAATTTATTTCCTGATTTCTTTTTCTGTTGCGTGGTCCTTTTATGATCATGAGATGTCCAATCCTATTTCAGGACACAATACTCTTTTTTTTCTTAGGAAGCACAGAAGAAGCTTTGCTTTTTGCTGCCTTATGCCTTGTGCTGTTGCTCTTACGCAAATTGTTCCTACACAGGCCTGTAGCTTTCTTAAGTTACTCAGACAAGTAATTCATTGCAAAATTTGATGCCCTGATAAAGCACAGTTCAATACTTGCATTAGGGCTTTGAAATTCAAAGCAGTTCCAACATTGCACGTGAGTTCTCTGGACATTAAAACAGTGATATTTTTGTTTTTCTTTAAGATGATGATGACTACTTGCCCCCTAACAAGAGACCGAAGAACACAGAGTCAGCTAATGAAGCTGCCAATACTGGGAAAAGAAAAGTGAGAGAGTTCAATTTTGGTAAGATACGAGTTAAAGGTTATTTTGTCTCTCTACTTTGCTTTATAAAAAGGTATTAGACAATTTCACCCTGCAGGAGTGAGACACGCCAGTGCAAATATTCATTTAAGACGCTCGGGCTCTTTGTAGATGTATTGCAGCAGTATAATCATCATCATCATAGGCTACCTCTGTTATTTCTCATTATTCAAAGTGACCATCTAAATAGACATGACAAATAATTTAATAAAATAAAAATAAGTCTAGATTTTTTTTTGTATGCTGATTTCTGGGAGAAGGTGATCAGACTGGATTCGCTAATGTACTGAAATACGGCAAACGGGGGGGTCAGGAGCCTGTCTAGCTGGTCTTTCTTGGTACATCCTGTGAACAATGAAGGTGTGCTGAGGGGAGCCACATTTGGGAAGGTAATCAAATGACTGTTATGCCGAGTAGCCTGCCTTGATCCCTGTGGACACACAAAAAGTTGGGTCTTTTTGGTAGCGTTCTTTCATGCTACCTTATGTGGAGTTCTCACTGCAGAAATGCATCCACACGCCGTAGTTAGTCTGGTTAAAGATACTTCCCATGTGGTTTGTTGCAGCCCCATACCTCTCCTTTATTTCTTGTTATGCTTTGGTTTCTGGGCAGATATCCCATGAGTCTGCGTACTTCTATAAGGTTCTGCAGAATCATGTCCTTTGGCACAGCATTTGAGATGTTTATTAAGGATCCTGGGATTTGAGGTCAATTGAAAAATCCCCACGGAACCTCTTCTGACATCTGTTTTGCGTGAAACGTGCTATTTCGTCCTAATTTCAGTGAAAATGAATAAAACATTGCTGAGAGCTCTATTCTCAAAAGATCATTAATACTAATATGCAGTTCCCCATGTAGCATTAGTTTTGGTTGGATCGGGAGAACATAATGGCAACATTAGTAGAGGAGAAGATTGAGCGGTTAATACTGCAGAAGCGTTTGCTAGAATACATTCCGTTAGTAGAAAACAGCATCTAAGCTTGGCAGGCCAGCAGAGTTTGAAGGGAATAAACAGTGAGGTTGATTAGACGTGGAGAGCAAAGGTAATAAAATACTAGGGTGATGGAAATTTGAGTTGAGCTTGCAATGTTGAAACACCAATTAAGGAACATCTCACAGCTTACCTGCTTGCTTCTGCTTCTGCGTTGGCTTGGTAGATTCTCTCTGTGAGCTGTTCTCAAGAAACCTTTGCTCTTAACCACCTGCCATGCGGTTAGATTACAATGTTTTGCAGCTCAGAGGTTGTTCAGATATCTTTATTCCTGGGCTTCCTAAATTGTATTGAGGTTATTGCCCCTTGTATGCTTTTTCAGGGTTCACCTACAGAAAGCGGTATCTGTCTACAGTGTTGCAAGGTCTGGTTTAAACACAAAATGAGGGCAAGAAACTTTGGAGAGGTAGACTTCATTTGCTGTAATGAGAAAAAGAGCAACTGTTGGCAGTAGGAGTGCTGCTGTTTGGGCATTTCAGAAGACTTTGCACCTTTGCCTAATGAAGTTGAATGTTAGATAATTGGACAAGAGAAAGGAGGTGTTTAATTCTATCATCAATAGCTGCAGAATGACAAAGGCACATGCACTCAGAAGACTGGGAAGGAGGTATAGGTGGTTGAGAGGGAAATCTGCCTCATCTGATAAGGGCTTTCAGTATTTTACATAACTCTGAGATCCAGATATTTGATAGCGGTGAGTTGGAGACACTTCCTGTCTTGATTGAGTCAGAGGTCGGGTACGCTGAGCGGCCTGAGAAACGTGGTGAATAATGTGCTGTGCTCTTAGTTTCATGAAAACAGGAAAACGAAGTGGAAAACAAAATAATTGTAAGCAGGGAGAGAATGAAAAATGTCTGGGAAAATGCTTGATAGAAATTGATTGAGTCTTTGGGAAGGGACGTTGGATTTCAAAAATACTTCTGAACCAACTATTTAAGGTTAAAAATATCTTTGCTGAAAGGAACTGACATTGTCAGTAAAAATCTCTTCCTACGTTTTTTTGCTTTATAGAGATTTTATCAAAAGCTCAGAAGCTTCGAGTTGTGTCTTGCAGATGTGTCATACCATCTTAGTGGAAAAAAGGTCCCCTTAGCTGTTGTTTCACAGTGACAGTGATGGGAAATGTGTATTTTATTTTTTTTTTCCCCCCATTTTGACATGCTGTTGAAGACAGGTTTTGCCAGCCTGCAGCACGTTTAGAGTTGCTGTGTGTTTTCCATTTTATTTCCCCACGGAGTACTGGGTGGCACGTTGATGGGAATAGGAACATGCTTAGTACCTGAGCATCATTTCAAGTACGCTGTACAGGTTGCCCCAACTGTAGTGGATGTTATCTGGAGCAGAGACTGGGATAAACTGAAGAGACTGTGGACGGGCTGGGGAAGTTTTCAGGATTGTTACTTAATTGGGATGGTGTTTCCCAGGTATCAGAAGGTGTATATACAGGAATAGAAGGAAACCACCACTTGGTGCCTACAGGAGAGCTAAACTGCTTTGCGGAGAGTGATTACCAAACCAGAATATCAGCTTAGCTTTGTGGTACGTCTTCAACTTTGCTATGTGAGCACGAACTATGTGACAAAAGAATGTTTTTACAGTAATTGGGCTGAATCCAAGAAGTTAATAATGCTGACAGTCTGATTGACAATCATCCTAGATACGTGATAATCCCTCTGAGTTTTGAAATATCCCTGTAGCCTAACTTGTCAATTTACTCATAAAATACAAAACTAGCTAAAAAACTCAGTGTGCTGATCAAAATGTGAGCCAGTTTATGATTTTTTTTTTTCCAATTGCCTAGTCTCTGTGTATCCACCATTCCAAATAAACATGCCTGTGTTGTGGTGTATTTGATTATTAATCCGAGTAGTGTTTCCACTGGAGGGAGAGGGGCATGGAAGTAGTTCCGTGAAAAGATCCATGTGGAATATTTGGTCAGTCATTGGTTTGGTAACTGAGAAGAACGAAGCCTTGACAACTCCGTCGCTCATGTAGGAATGCTCTTGTGAGCATGCTAACAAGCAGAGGAAGAGCAGGCTGGGCGTGAGCAGCTTCTCCTAAAATTGCAGCAAGAACCAATATTCAGAACAACATTATTTATATGCTTTTATATGGTTGCTTTGTAATATGGCGTGACATTCTCCCTCTCTTTTCTCCCTCCCTCCCTAAAACTCAGCCTGAGTTTGAGAGGAGGTCGTTCGCCGAGTCTGCATCAGAGCTTGATGAACTGAAGGGATCTCAGCTCTGTGCCAGTTTCCTCTGGGTTACGATCTGGAGTCACGCAGGTGCCTTTCAAAACCCTTGTCCCAGGACTGTCTATGTGTGTTCACCGGCTCTGAGTAAAGCAGGGTTTCCCCTTTAAGCCAGTAAATTCTGACTTGTGTTTTCCCGACTCTTACTGGTAAAGCTGCCGTTAATCCATTGTTCTGTAGGTCAACAAAAAAATGCAGTTGGCGGTTGTGCTGGAATCGGAAAGACCTTCATCTGGCTATACACCTGCAGTTAGAGAGGGAAATACTGCAAGGTCGAAGTGACATGGGAGTAGAAAACATTGAGCTCAAGACATATTTATCAGCTAAGAAGCTGTGTGCTACAGGATAGCAGTAAAAAGGGTGGCAGAAGCAATTATATAGACTTATCCACGAGGGTGTTGTTTCAAAATATAAACAAGTTAATTGCTGTAGGTGATACGCCAGGTCACTAGAATGAAGAGTTGATGTCTGGATGAGAGGCTGTGTGCCAAAACACCCTTTCCCCTCTAAACAAGGCCTTATTCTTGCCTACATTTGAAGCATGCTGTTCTCTTGATATCCATGAAATTACATTTAAAAACTGTAAGCTTAAAAATGGCCACCAAAGTTGTGTACATTGGTCTGAAAATTAATATTTAAAACCCTTTCAGTACAGACTCAAAATTCAATCCTCTCTCCTGTCTAAGGATTTTTTCACAACTGGAAGTGTAATAGCTTGAACGGCCTCATTCTTTGACCTCTGCAGTTACTGGATTCATGTCTTTAGTGTAAGAAATAAGCTGTAAGTACACTTGCTTATTAACTCATTCTTAAAGGCCAGCCAGCATCTGGTAACATCCACAAAAGAGTTGTAGCATTTCCCTTAAAGCATTGAGATAGTACAAAAAGCTGTGAAAATGTGTGCTCTCTGTCATGGGCAGCAAATTAGATGTTCAAATTCTACCGTTTAATCCAGCTCTCCATGGAACACACGATTGGATTTGGATAACTTCTGTCTTGCAGCCTGCATCTTCTTTCAGAAATAGGTTTTATGGGGATGTTTTGCAACATCAGGACTTGGAGAAATACTGGATTAAGGTAGAGGATGGCACGATGCCTCCTGACCCAGATAGTTGTACAGATTTATGCCAAAACAACTTCGTGTACTCACTGTAAGCTTTATCAAGCTTCACTAATTAAGCTTTTCTGTGCCCGGATTTAGATAACTATTGACAGCGGCTGCAAACTGACTTTACCCCTGATGGTATGAGAGCTGCTGACCGAGCTATCAGAGGGAAACTGTTTTTGGAAGTTACTTTAGCCTGGTTTATGTTTGTTTTTTTTAAACTTGTTTTAACATCTGCACAAGTTTTGGAGGTCATCTTAAACATTTTCTTCCATCCTTTTTCTTTCTCAATGTATCCATATATTTTAAGGTGTCGCCTATACCGTACTCCACAGGCACCTGGTGAGCAGTAAAAGCACACTGCATGTTTCAGTGTGCGGTAGCATAGATTTTACAAGAGATTCTCAGTCTCGTTTGTACTCTGACATGTCCTCCTTTTTTTCTTTGCAGAGAAATGGAATGCGCGAATTACAGATTTGAGAAAGCAAGTTGAAGAGCTGTTTGAAAAAAAATATGGTATGTGTTACACTTCTTTCCAAACAGTCGCCACTAGTCCTTTGACGCCGTAAATCACAGCTCTTTGGCATGCATCTTGTTGCGGGCTCAGGAGCACACTAGTACTGACAGCACCAAAGGGTTAAATATTATTAGAAGACTTAAAACTGGGGAAAGTAGCTTTTTTGGTGAGCAGAGTAATTTCAAGTTAGAGCAGAGAGGTGGGAGTTGACCTGTTTTGTCAAGTAGCAGGTGATAGAACAAGAGGAAATGGCTTCAAGGTGCGCCAAGGGAAGTTTAGATTGGGTATTAGGAAGAATTTCTTTACTGAAAGGGTCATTGGGCATCGGAATGCGTTCCCCAGGGCAGTGGTGGAGTCCCCATCCCTGGAGGCATTTAAGGGTCGTGTAGATACAGTGCTCAGGAACGTGGTTTAGTGGTGGGTTGTCAGTGTTGGGTTAATGATTGGACTAGGTGATCTTACAGGGCTTTTCCAATCTAAGAGATTCTGTGATTCTGTGTGAAATTTGGGTGCCTTTTTGGCACCTAAGTGCAAAACTTTGATTTAATTTTTTAATTGTGCTCAGTTTCCTGGAGCGCCAGTGTGCTCATGTCTTGGGCGTGCACATTGGAGAGACCTGGCCTTTTTTCTGTAATTACACTAAGTCCTTAAGTGAAATAATCTTGTAAAATGGCTCTGGGGAGAGGTTACCACTGACTGATTGTTCCTTTCTGATTATGATTGATTTGCAGTGAAGCAACAATTATATGTTAATGGTTCTTGGAAAGAAAGAGAAGCACATGTGTTAGACTTTGGAATTTGTCTCCAGATGTTGCACCTAGACATAGTTTGTGTCCACATATCACAAACTAAAACAGCATCAGCAAAAAATTCAAAATAAATGCTGGTGCTTCTCTGTCGTGAAAAGTGGAAGTGCTTTTGGAATGGACCTTGTGATGTTGGCGTCATTACATGTTTTGAGTGTGACTATCATCTGACATTTAAACAGCCCACTGAAAGCAACTCGCACCAAGGAAAACCAGTTCAGAATCTTATTCACAGTATTTTAATTGCTCTAGAAAGGAGCATCATTCTTGGTGAATTGCTTTAATTTTGGTGTTGGTGTTTGCACATAGCTAGCCTAAAAATCCCCCGTGGAGTCTGTTTAATGCAGAGCTATTCCTGACTTTCCATTGCAGGCCAGAGGGTGTTAAATGATCTTCTCTTTTCCTGTGGATGAAAACATTTCTTTGATTCACAAACCAATTCCATATCAGATTCCAATTCTTCCTATCTGCATGGCCATGCAGTTTCCCGTTTACTGGAAGGAGTTATAGATGTCCAGAATCCCCAGGATGCTCCTCAGATTTGTTGGCTTCTGGAGCTCCAGAGTGCTTTAGCAATGTCCGTCATTGTTCTCTGTTACAACTGACATGTCTGAAAATATATTTATTTTTGTTTTTAGATGCAAACTGAATGGGATTACTTTTTAGTGTAAATATAAGGTAGTGGCTCACAAATACAGACTTACTTATAAAAATTAAACCTATATTCAATGGGATTCTGTGCAAAAATATGTAAGGTACCAAATCTAAGAAGCCTCATTACAAACTGCAATGCTGGTTGTGTTCTTAGGCTGAATACTCAAGAGTATTTGCAAAAACATTTGCTGATTTAAGAGGAATCAAGGCTTTCACTTGTAAAAACTTACCTGTTGTTAGTCACTTATTTAAACAAACAGGATTTGTGTTACTGTGGAGCTGTTCTTACTCGATGCTGTGTAGCGATGTAGGTTGTAGTGATGTTCTTGATCTTTTTTCCTGTGGCTAACTGTGGTTCACAAACGCTCGTTTCCATCTGAGGCTCGTCTGCTGGATTTGTAACGCTTTTCACCACTTGCCACAACAGTCTCCAGGGCTGAGAATGATTTTTAATTTCTTGGAAGAGGTATATGACTGCAATAAAAAAACTACTGTAATGAAGGACTGGTGTGATACACAACCGCTCTTTTGGTGATTGTTCTGCAGCTCCTTTGACACAGGTTTGAATAGGGTTTCTTTAGTCTTTTTGTTAAGAGTCATCTTCAGGTTCATGTCCCTCTCTGTACATATGTATTCTCCATTTCCAGTTTTTGGCCACCTTGTATTTGGCAGTTGAAACCAAGTCCCGTTGAAACACAGTTCTTCGCACAGTTTTCTAAAAGTTTGATACTCGGTTCTCATCAGAATCTAAGACTAAGATACGTGTGGTATTTTCAAAGCCTCCCTGTTTTGTGATAATCATACCTAGAACTGTTCTGCTTCCAAGTGGTTGAAAGACTGTGTTATCCAAATGCCTTTAAACCTAAATTGTTTTATTACTTTTAAGAATTTGTGGGTTAACGTAAGCATTTTGTATCTGAACCACCAGCCACTTTTGTGTTACGTTAAGTTGCTTGAAAAGGTGCTCTGAGTAGTTTTGCTTTCAGAACCCCTGCCGCAACATCACTGTACTCTGATTTGGCCTTAGCTTGGCCTTTCTCTCCTCAAATAACTTTTTGCATCTGATTTCCATAGCAAAACAACAGAATGTACCAAACTATTTGCAGACCAGTCAGATGGTAATAGAGAGTTCTTGTTGCATGGCCTACAAAATTAACGTACCCTCGTGAGTATAAAGAAATTAGCCCTCTTGATATTTGCAAACCATCATGCCATTCTCCAGTGTTTGCCAGCCTGATAGGTGTATTGATGTGATTACGGTCCTCGTAACTTAAAGAAATACATTGAGGTTATTTTCCAGCTGTAGGTGACTCTGTTATTTGCTTTTCATTTGCTTCAAAGATTCCATTAGTAGGGCCATGGTTTTTTTCGATGGTGTTAGAAGTGTATTGTTTATTTCATTAGTGATTCCTTGGATTTCTAAAACGCACCGAAGCTTTGGGAAATTCACTCAAAAGAAGGGGTGTGTGCCCCTCCTTCAGGGCATTAATGACTCTTGCAACCCAATAGTAGTAACAAATAATAATAATCAGAGCTAATGAAATGAAACATGTTTGGTTTGTAATTAAGTCTAGATAATTTCATCTTTCAAAATGTGCTATTAAACAAAACCAAAATACTGTGAAACTTCACTGTAACAGGTGCAGTGTTTGTTATTAAATGTTTACAGAGCAAAGGGAAAAGAGGAGAATCTGCATATGTATGCAGGTCTGCAGCTTGTTTACTGTGAATTAGAGTGATTTTGCTGTAAAACGAAAACAACCCCCTCCCAAATAGGAATGCTTGCATGTTTAAATGTGCTGAGGGGGTTATTGCCTGTCTACTAATTTTAATGTTTTTCAGAGTGGTAGCAAACAGATAATTTGAGTAGAGCTACAAGCTAGTCTAATGTTTTTATTCTCCTTTTTTTCTTAAAGCTCAAGCTATAAAAGCAAAAGGTCCAGTGTCTATCCCATACCCACTCTTCCAGTCACACGTGGAAGACTTATATGTGGAAGGGCTGCCGGAAGGAATTCCCTTCAGGCGGCCATCCACGTACGGCATTCCCCGTCTCGAGAGGATACTTCTAGCAAAGGAGCGGATCCGGTTTGTGATTAAGAAGTAAGGAATTTTGCATTTTTGTCCCTATATTACTCATTGTTTTCTGCTGGCTCCACTCTGCCTCATTTTGTCATCAAGAACTTCCAAACTGATTTCTACTGATGTATTCTTTTGCAGTACTGATGAGTATTTTTTAGTTGATATTCACGCTGATAAATTCAGCTTATCAGATCACCAGAGCAGGACGGTGGTGGCTGAGATCTGGATAGATCTCTTCAACATTATGGACTTCTTATCACGAGCAGATCTCTCTGTACTGTTTTAACCTCTGCGGCTGTAATACAGGTTGAAAGCCATAGACTTGAGGGTATTTTATGCTGTCTGAGGATCCTGGCCTAAATTTTGGCTTGGGCTTTTGTTTTTTTTTCTTGCTGGAATGTTGTTTCAAGGTATCTGTGGCCATATCTGTGTATAGCATCTCCCAGGGCAGGCTTGAGCTCCAGGTTCCTGTGTTTTAGTTGGATGTGTGTCCTTGGTGTGTCTGGAGGTAGATCAGGGAATGTACGTGAAGGAGACCTCAGATGTATGTAGAAACCGCTTGAGGGCTCAGTTGCCTGTAGTAGCTCACCTGGCAGGGCATCGTCTGCCTTTAAAGTGGGGACATGAGACTCATGAGATGTCCTGGGCTCCTTTCTTTCTCTTTTTCTCCTTTCTTGCCTTGGTGTCTTTCCTAGAAGAACCTGGCCACAACGAACACGCCACAAAGGCAGATGGTATTGGAAGGGAGCCTGGACGGAGCCTGTATAGAGGCTACGTGGGGAGAGATGCCGGCAGCTGTGGATGCTGAGCGCTGGATCTCGGAGCTGCCAGAGCATTGGAGATCCAGTACGGTGGTCCGGCTGTGGCAGACCCATGTGCAGCTTTGGTAGTGCGTGGATACTTACCTTTTAGCGTTTGGGGCTTCGCTTCAGACAGGTGTGATGTTTCACACCACAGATGGGCATTTACTGTTTAAGTGAAGCTTCTGTGAGTAACAGCTGATGTTTTACTGTTGTTCAGTGGCGTAGGGCCTAATCTGAGAGTTTTCGAAGTGGGTAGGAGTCTGCTGATCACAGTGGTCGGGCTCAGAACTGGTGGTAGTGACAGCCCATGCCTCTGTGCATGCCACCTTTAGTGTGGGTGCTGGTTTCTCAAATTTGAGAGGTATATGTTCAGTTTCTGTCATCCTAATGCTAGGAGATAACCAGAAAAGAGGAAGAAGTGTAGATTTACCTTTTGGGTCACTTAAAATCAGATGCTATGTGCAGATTTTAATATCTATGCAATGCTGGCACCTGCTCTTGTCAAATTTGTCTTAGTTGTTAACAGTAATTAATTTATGCTGTTTCAGTTTGTAGTGTGTGGTAACCAGAGCAGCTCAAAAACTGGTTCAGCTTTGTGAGAAATGTCAGAATTTTTAAATTTTTTATTGTTCTAATATGAATAAATCTAGATGTGTTCAAGAAACAGAAATGTCTGCTTTGAGATTTTCATTTTTAAAGGTTAAGCTTTTGATTTGGATCTTTGTTTCTGATGAAGTGCATTTTAGACCTCAGAGATAATTTTAATGTAATCTGTATGTTACCGTGAAATGGTATGGCTCAGGGGTATACAGGTATGAGGGATGAAAATGTTTCTGTCAGTAGGGTTCCAATCAGCTTGTATAATACTTTGATGTTAATTGGAATTTAATGTTGGGGATCGTGATGTCCCCTGGTTTTTTTTTTTTTTTTTCTGATCCTTCAGTGGTAACCTGTATTTGCTACAGAGGCTGTAACTTCTGGTTTATCAAAGCGTATGTCACTGTTGAAGCATGTATCTTAAATCTTGTAGGCACGAGCTTTTGAATTCGACACGCGAAGATGTACCATTGGACAAACCAGTTGCAGGAGGTAGGTCTTCAAACACGTGACTCGTACAAGTACAGCATGATTTCCCATTTGTCAGTCTTAGTAGTGGCTAGTGTTTGCTTTTACTAATAACGCATTGCAAATAATTCCTCTTATTTTGAATTTTATTTAGCTACAAAGGGTCGGCAATTTTCCACTGGCTATCCAAGCCAGTGTTACTAACACTAACACTATCAACCGATTTGGTTCAGCTGGCCACAAGGAAAAAATAATGAGCTGAGTGTTAGTCTGTTGAGGTACAGAAAAAAAGGCAGGAGTTTCCATAGCTGATAGAGTTTACTGGGTAGGGAACACTCTGTATCGTGGAATAATTGCTTGTATACTGTATTTACCAAAATTAGATTAACTGAAATGCAGTAATGAACGTATTGGTTATAGTGACATTTATTATTGTAGCATCTGACTTGCTTGGATGATGGTGCTCCATTTTCAAGTGGCAGTGCAAAGGCTGTACATTCTAACCGCTTTTGCCATTAGTAATACTTTTCAGCAGATGAATGCTCTTACATGTTTTGTCTCCATTGAGCAACCATCCAGGGGTAACAAAAATGACCATGTGAAAACACAACTACAGAAACAGGTTTTTGTTGCAGTTGCACCCATTAACTCATTTCCCCTCAAGCTGGGAGAAGAAAGTTTAGTATGGAAAAAAATCAAGTTCTGAAAGAGTTATGCCTTTGGATGGGCGCTAGTTGGTAGATTACTTTCCTGGACTTGTTTTTCTCTTCAGCTGTATTCTGGTGTCTCTTGGGCTTCAGGGCGATTTTTAATTGTCCAATTAAGCCGGGTGCTGAAAGCTTGTATGCCTGAACCAATAGTAGCAAACAAATTCCTCCCAACCCCAAAGTGCTAACTGGCAACCTCAGCCTGGTTGAACTGTGAAATTTTAGTAATACCAGAGAAATTCTTAGTTCAAACAGGGACACAAGCATAGAAATGGTAATATCTGCAATACTGCAGCACCACTGCATTCTATTATATACTCAGTCTTCTGTTGTAAAAAATACATCAAAGGCTGTACTTAAAGTGAACATTAAGGATCTAAATTAAGCAAAGAAATTGTGTCATAAGGATATTGCTTAAACGTGTGTAGGAATTAAACTTTTCCTGCAGTATAAGTTAACCTAGTGTCTTGAGTCTTAATAACGGTAGTTCCTTCGAGCACCAAATTTGACTACAAAAATAGTAGGTAGGCTAATGACTGAGTCTTCAACTTAACTGTACTCTTATGTGGGTTTTTAAATTAGCCCTTTTCTCTGTTGTTTTTGTCATATTTAATATGGTTATACTGATTATGAAGACAAAGCAGGTACATTACATAGCCTGTAAAGCCCCTGTAGCTAAGAAAACTAGTGATAACCCATTTTGATGGCACAGTGTTACAAACAGTCACTTTATGCTGCTTGTCTTCACTAATTTGTAATGATGGTATATTCATGTGTGACCTCTGCGTTATTTCTGAGAGAATAGAACATCTTTGAAAGCGGTTGATAACATCTCGGGGAGCAGAGCTCAGAAGACAGCAGTTGTCTGAGCCTCCTTTCCCTCCATCATCTTCTCTCCCTGCCTGGATTCCTCATTTCCCAGTAGCTCATCGTCTCATAGAATCATAAAATTGTTTAGGTTGGAAGAGACCTTTAAGATCATCAAGTCCAACTGTTAACCTGACACTGCCAAGTCCACCACTAAACCATGTCCCTCAACACCACGTCTATGCATCGTTTAAATACCTCCAGGGATGGCGACTCCTCCACTTCCCTGGGCAGCCTGTTCCAGTGCTTGACAACCCTTTCAGTGAAGAAATTTTTCTTAATATCCAATCTAAACCTCCCCTGGCTCAACTTGAGCCTCCTCTGACCCCCTCATGTCTGCTGCAGTCTCAGGAGAGAGCGAGCTATGTAGCGCCAGCCACTGCTCTCGGCTGCTTGCGACTCTACGTCCAGTCCTGCTCTCGCCATAGCCCCTGCTAGCTTGTGTCCCCAGCAGGAGAGGAATGGGACAGGTATGGAAGTTGTATTTTGACTGGCAGTAGAAAGATGATTTCTATTTGCATTCCTGTGGGAAACAGGCTGGTCAGGAAGGTTTTATGAAATGGCCTCAGCCCTGAAGCACCGAGAAGACTGATACCAGCTCCAAGACAAATCAGAATGGCACGGGATTTCTAGAAGAAGAATCCATGGAGCACAATTTATAAGTAGCAGAATACAGGATTTATAATACAACTTAACCTGTGGTTTCTAATCACCTAGACCCTCTGCAGATTGGGTCAGATCTTAATACATGGCTTGGTGTATCAATAGAACGATCATAATTTAGACTCAAAAATGATGATGAGAAGTCACTCAATCCTTGGAGGAAGGAGAGAACGATGGAGGAGTCCCTGGCCATGGGGTGTCACAGGTCTCACTGTCCAGTAGCAGCTCCCGTCCGAGTTCCCCCTTAGGAGTCGTAACTGCTCGATTCTGTAGACAGTGCCCCGTGTGCGGTTACGCTTCCCTGTTCTGTGCCGGGGACATCCCCAGACCAGGCTGGCCGCGTGCCTGGGACCTTCAAGACTGGTGCGGAAGGGAGTAATCGGCCTGGCGCCCAGGAACCTTGAGGCCGGTAGGGTGGGGAAGAAGGAATCTGGTTTGTCTGCTTGGTTCAGAGCACCTTCGGGGCCTGAGAATGAAGGGAAAGGGAACAGGTACATGACGCGCTTAGTCAGGGCATGGCTGCTTGCCTTACCAAATGGCATTAGTTACGCTGGCTGCGTTAACCAGGGTTTGGGAGCAGGCGGTACCAGTCACAGTCCCAAATGACAAGCGCAAAGGGCAAAACAGAAACAAAAGCTGTTACTGTTCCTGCTACCAAATGTGACAGCAGTAGCACTGCCATCGTGCTCTGTTTTGCCAGAGGAGCAGAACTCAAACCCATGGCTATCTTCAGGTGTAAAACTTGGTCGTGTGAACTCCAAAGTTGCGTGTGTATCAGCCAATAAGCAAAGATGCTCAAGTGGTAAAGTGATGGAAAAATCATATTTACTCTTGTTTTATTGACCAGGATATGCTACTCTACATAGCTGCCACATGTTGGGTTCTGCATGTAAATTACGACTCAACTCACGTCATAGGTAGTGTCAAGGAAACATTTTGGAGGGTTGGAACTAAGCTGCTTGTCTTCTCAGGAATGACAAGAAAATCCCTAGAGTCATTTGATGTAGTTATTAATCACCATTTATAAACTGTTGTCCACGACCAGGGGGAGAAATGGATGCTGGAAGTTCATACACGAATATACAGCAAGGAGGAAACTGCTCTGTGCACCCATTGTGAAAGCTTGCTTTGGCGTTGTCAGCGCTCAGTGAAAATTCCCTGAAAGCAAGTTTTCATCCCATACGCGTACCAAATTCTGCACAGAAGATCAAGATCGTTTTTTAGAAAATGAAACTAGCGAAAAACTAATCCCATCTCCAAATGGCACCTGCAGATTGGAGGCGGATGATGAAAGCATTGCAGTTCTTCATGCCAGTACACTGTGTGTATTTTGTAGCAAGAGTGATGTCACCGGTTCAATGGATTTTTGTACAGTTTTAATATTCTGTCATTTTATATATATATAATTTTCCGAGTTCCAAGTTGAGTCCAGACGTCATTCGCATAGTATTTTCTGGGTTACCTGAAAATGCAGGATGGTTATGCCTGCTATAAACTGAATAACTGAAACTATAACCAAAATAATCAGGGACTGTTGTCTTTGTTCTGTGTCTCTCTCAAATACAGTGAAAGAGGAGTGGTATGCCAGAATCACCAAACTGAGAAAGATGGTAGATCAGCTCTTCTGTAAAAAGTTTGGTGAGTACGGTACTATTATTTCCTTTCCTTTTATGGCTTTGCATTTCTTGAAGGTTGCTTTCATTATTTCCTTTGAACATCTACATGAATGGGACCTTTGATCAGTTTCTTTTCAAATATTTAAAATCCTGATAGTTGAGTGAAAAAGATTGTATTGCTGTACTGCTTATACAACAAGATAAATCCATAGTTAAAAAAAATTTATAAATCTTACATGTACAGCTCTTCTAATTGCTCTCAATTCCTTCCTATTTGTTGTTTTTTTTCCTTTGATGCTGAATAAAACAACCACTTACTTATTTATTTCCATTGCAGTATCATTAAAATTAGTATTAGAACATTTCTGGGTGAATTTTTGTGTTCACTCCAATATAAAAAAATAGTCAACTTCAGAAGAGCTAGAAAAAAATGTTGCATGATGCTCTACAATAGGTTAAAAACTTTGCGTAAAACCACTGTATTATGCCCCAGTGAGGAACCCAGTAATCTTCATTCTCACGTTGGGACTGCTCGGTAGCAACATGATACCATATGGTAAATTTTTATGGTTTTGATGTGCTGAGACATGGAGTCTGTTGGGTTTAGATTTCCTGCATTGTCCCAGGTCCAAAGATCACGATTGCAGCTGCCTGAAGCTTTGGTAGCTTAGCTGGCTTTTAATAAGATTGATGGTCAAACTTCCCTGTTTCTGGATGTGTTTTGTTCTGACAGCCGAGGCCTTGGGCAGCACCGAGCCGAAAGCTGTTCCGTACCAAACGTTTGAGGCCCATCCTACTGACCTCTACGTTGAAGGGCTGCCGGAGAACATCCCCTTTAGGAGTCCCTCCTGGTACGGGATCCCTCGCCTTGAAAAAATAATTCAAGTGGGCAACAGAATAAAATTTGTAATCAAAAGGTAAGTGTTTGTTTTAATGCCTAAACTCGTGTGTGTGTGTAGGGGGGGGTTGGTGTTGTGTGTGTTTGTTTGTTTGTTTTTAAGAAAGAGGCCAAACAAACACTGTGTGTAATCAAGCACTTGGTTTCATTAAGTCATGAAGCATGCGGTCTCTAGTTACCAAATAAGCAGATTAAATATTCTGCATTATAAAGTGGGTATTTGCAATCCAGGTGAGTCTTCCAAAAGATCTTTGTAGCGTTTAAGTGTGAAGTACAGAATAGAAAAATCCAAACTTTTCAATTTGTGTCTTAAGTGTGCAGTATTTAATTTGTGTCAAGAATGGGTTGGTAATTCACTTTCTGGTTGCAGACCGGAGCTGCTAACTCTCACTTCAACCGAAGTTATTCAGCCCAGGTCGAACACCCCAGGTAAGACAGGCGCTGTCTCCAGGTGGGAAGGGGAGAGCCAGGGCTTGGTGGGGACACAAATTTGGATCAATGCAACACTTTTCAAGAAGTAACCCTTGTGTGATGAGTGTGCTGACGTGCTCTTTGTGAGGTCTGAAAAGAATAAATTGGTGATGAACATGGACGGCTTTCTGGCCTGTGGTGCAGCCCAGCTGGCTTTGAATAAGAGAATGGATCACCCTCACAGCCCGGGAGAACTGGAGTTACTATCCTGGCCCGAACCAAAGCTCCAGAGCCCCTGAGCATCTCCCAGCTGACTTTGTTGGCCTTTTTTCAGGCCTCTGTTGATAAGGAATTGTAATGACTTCTTGGAAGCATGAAGTGCCTTTAACACAGGAAAAGAATCCAGGTCTTTTTTTTTTTTTAATATTTATTTCCCAAGACAATCGAATGCTCTGAACTGGTGTTTGATGCTTTCTTGCTACAGAAGTGTGTGGCCCAGAGTACGGCTCTGGTAGTAGTAATAACACAAACCCGGACCCAGGGCTTGCTAGGTTTTTTTTCCCCACACACATTTCACCGGATAAACAAAGTGCAGCTTCAGGAAATAATTGTGTTGAGCTCTCTGTAGAAAAAAAGAGGAAAGAATGTGATTTAATAATCACGTAATCAGTAGTTGGCTTATGTCATCACAACGTATTGTGGATTTTGTGTGGATTTTAGGAAAAGGCTCATATTCAGCCAGAGGGTAGCTCAGTGGAAAAGGCGGCGTTCATTGTGGAGCAGAAGGAAAAGGCAGTGTTGATTGGTTTGTTTTGTTACTAAAACCCTGTTTGTTGTCAAATTTGACAACATAACTGACAATTTGACCATAAAGTAATAACAGCAGGTGCCAATGACAGCAGTAAAAAAACCCAGATAATAAAATCCTCTTTCTGAAAGAACTGATGTGCAGTGGCAGTGATTCTTAAAACTCAGACTGGTTGAATCTCCAGAATACCATTTCTTTTTTGTACTAGTTATATTTTTCACTAACTTATAGGTGACTCCGGTATTATCAGTGCGCACAAAGCTTACCAGGGTCCAGGGTTTGGTGTCACAAGTAAACCCAGCAAAGGTTCTCCCGGCCTTAGAGCCCAGTGAAAGCCATTTTCCCAGGCAAAGAGCGAGGATCTTCTTACTGCAGGCGCCGTACTTTGTCTTGCTAAAAAATATTAGAAACTCTGCTTTTTAAGCAACATATCATTCTGTTGCAAGGTAGTAATCCGGTGCTCTCAACAGGTAGCCTGGAAAAATGACATTTTAATTTTTTTAAGTAAATTAGT
The DNA here is from genome assembly GCA_017639485.1 of Pluvialis apricaria. Taxonomy (NCBI): domain Eukaryota; kingdom Metazoa; phylum Chordata; class Aves; order Charadriiformes; family Charadriidae; genus Pluvialis; species Pluvialis apricaria. The sequence goes on from CM030024.1 coordinate 10,015,514, forward strand.
CAGTCTGATTCCTTTGCTAGCGAGACTACAGCCTGCACGTAAGTGTAGACACACGTGCAGGTGTTAAATACCTGCGAAGTCTGTCAAATCAGTAGGCCAGATTGCGGGGGGGGGGGGAAATGAGTGCATCTTGCCTTGACAGTATAAGAAGCTTGAAATAAAGAAGGTCAGGTAATCTGTTAGTCAAAAATGTTATTTGGAAACAAAACATTTCTGTCTAGTTTCCTTCATGCATGCTTTCCGTAACGCTGAATGGTATTAGCTCAGTAGCAGTTAATTGTTGTTTGTGGGTTATGATGAAAAGTAATGAATTATGCTCTTTGTCAGAAAAGTAGTGCTTTTTATCGCTGCTAGTGTCCTTTGCTTTCTTCTCCACCTAAGCTAGCAGTTGTCTGCTCTGGCTAGCACTCCTGTAATTTACTTTTATTTGTAATAAAGAAGAAGATTGAAGATGATTTTTTTTATGCTAATCAAAGTGTTTAGCAAAGCACTCTTTACATCCTCATTTTCTGTTCTAAAGACTGTTATTCTTATGCACTATGATTAATTCCAGCTTTGTAAGAGCCACTAGAATAATTCCTTCCTGCATTTAAAGGCTCTGAAGAGCAAGTTCTTACACTTGGGGCAACGTTTGAAATTGTAACTACATCTAAACAGATTTTCCAGTGTGTAGAGGGAATCACATATACCATTTAAGCTGCCATTAACAATCATTACTCATTGTGTGTCCTTGGCTACTCAGATGTGATCGTCTTGATAGTTTACAGGTTCTTGTGTTGGGGAAAAAAAAAAACGTGTTTGAATGTACCTTTACTGGGTAGTACTCTGAGGTATATCCATTTCTGGTTTTCAGTCAAAGAAGATTGGAATGTCAGGATCACAAAGCTAAGAAAGCAAGTAGAAGAGATTTTTAATATGAAGTTTGGTAAGTTACATGTTAAATGAACTGTTTTATAATGCCGCTGTGTTTTGAAACATGTCTGTAAAAAGAATTTTAAATTTTAATGTACTTATGTAAACCTCAGAAATGTGCTGGGTCAGATGGGAAAATGTTGACTCCTCTCACCTACTTTTTACTGACTCTTCCCTGACATAAATGACTTTATAACAACATGCTAGGCCAGAGTTTTTCCAGTTGTGTGACAGATGATATGTGTGCAAAAAGCTTTTGGATAAAAAAGTTCTCAGAAGAAAATATTAGGCATTGCAGTCTTAGATGTTATCTGTAACAAGATGGACGAAGTCGTCATTTACAATTACTCTACAGAAAATAATAGAATATCTGTTTAAATATTTCTCTTGGGCTTTTTTGTTATCTCTGAGCAGCAAGGCTTCTGTAAGCCAAGCTTCTAACATCACTTGAGAGAAAATACCACCCGTTTGAGTGTGTAAACTATCATTAAATCTTTTTTTTTTCAGCCCAAGCTTTGGGGCTTTCAGAGGCAGTGAAAGTTCCCTATCCTGTATTTGAATCGAACCCTGAGTACTTGTACGTTGAAGGCTTGCCAGAAGGAATCCCCTTCCGGAGTCCCACATGGTTTGGAATTCCACGCCTTGAAAGAATTGTCCGAGGGAGTGGAAAAATCAAATTTGTTGTTAAAAAGTATGTTTGTAATTCAGTTATTTTCACTCTTGATTTTGAAGTTACGTGATTTGCTTCCCAGCAACTTTAGATTTTAAATGCTGCTTAAATTCTGTTTCCATGAAATGGGAAGAATATTTTGCACATATGTTTTATCTGACAAAACGATATACCCTCCTTATTCAATTTAAATAGATGTAGAAATTGTGTGTTTCATGCATCAAGGATTTAGGGGGAAAAAATCACTTTATACCTGAAAGCCTTTTTCTTTTTTTTTTTTTTTTTTTTTTGAAATAAACCTGGAAGAAAATTAAAGTAGAAAAAGTAGCTTATGTTTTCTAACTTTTTGTGGTTATAGTAGATGGAGAGTCACCCATGCTTCTAGAAGAATTTTATTACAGAGAGCTGATGTTATGTGAATTTGAACTCAGCTGAGTTCCAAGAAACTTGTAATGTTTTGCTGTAGTTTTTCTTGCATGTATAACTGATTGGATTGTATTCTGTTCATTTTTTAGGCCTGAGCTTGTCACTTCCTATTTGCCTCCAGGACTGGCTAGTAAAATAAACACTAAAGGTAAATGGTTAAGTGTTATTTGTAATACTTGCTTTCTGCTGCCTTAGCAGGCTGAGACATCTCTGTGGTTGAAAAATACAGGTGTTGCAAACAAAAGGCGTTACTTAAAATGAGCTAGCTTAAGTAGCCTCTAAGTCTGCTATTATTTGAAAAAGTTACTCAAAACATAAATTTATCTACTTTGTTTCACTTAAGACTATTCCAATACAGAAAATGGAGTTTGCCCAATTTCTACAACTTTTATTTTTCTATTAATGGCCTAAAACATATTTAACTTATAGCTGTGAACTGAAACAAACAACAATGAAGTTTATTAAGAAAAGAATAAAAAAGAAAGTCTTAAGTTTTAAGTTGTCTATAAAAAATTCAGAAGTTAATGATTTTGTTATTTAAATAATAAAAAGTACAAAAGCCATTCCTCACACTTAGAAACAACAAAGTTTTATGTTCTGAATTAGTGGAGTGAAACCTGCCTGGTTCAAAAGTACTAAACCTGCTTTTTAAGGCTGTGAGTGTCACTGTGTTGTTAAGTTTTTACAAAGCAGGCTGTACTTAGTAGAGACACAAGTGACTCAGTCTGTGGGAGTTTTCGGAACACGGCTGGTTCTTTCCATGAGCTGTGCAGGATATACCTTATAGAGGGTTTGTGCATTACAGCTTGTGTTATATTAACTTCCAGCAATGAGTCCGAAGAGTTCAAAAAGATCACAAAGTCCTGCAGGCAATTCAAAGGTTCCAGAGATTGAAGTTACTGTTGAAGAAGGTATGGAAGAAATATCATTAAATATTATTCTAACATTCTTCTGTTCTGTTCTTCTAATGTTTTCTTCTGTTCTTCTCAGTTTTCATAGCCCATAATTAACTTATACATGCACCTCATGTACCAAACTTATTTTCATTTCAGGGCTCTAGATACACTTCAATATAGAAACAGTTTTATTTTTTGTTTCTGAATAATACTGGATTCTGCGCAGGTGATGGTTATGTAAAATGTTGGCGTTTGACAGCTTGCTTGGGCCTTTTATTCCAAGCAGATATGTGGGAACTGATGTAGTCTTGGGCAGAGAAATGACAGATATGAGCAGTAGTATCGAATGCTTAAATACAACCCTAGAAGAAATTCTTACAGTGTTTTTTTTGTTCTACTTTTGATTCTGAAGTTAAGTTTTCTCTAGTAATGAATTTTCATGTGCTGTTCTTATTACATAATGGCTTTCTTCTGCTCTCTGCATGTATATGTGTAATGTCTTTTTACAGGTCCTAATAAGCCACAAACAACAGATGTTCGAACTAATTCTCAAACCAATGGGTCCAATATGAGTTTCAAACCACGAGGAAGAGAGTTTTCTTTTGGTAAATATTGTGGGAATTAGCACACATGCATTCTATTAATCTTGGTATTGAAAATTCTGATGATTACATATCAGAGATATTTTGAGTTCCTGTTTTATTCCACAGTTAGCAGATGACTGAAGTACTTGTTTTCATGTGCGTTCAGTTCTTCCTCACGTAGAATAATCTGCATCAGAGACATTCTGGGTGATGTGTGGAAAATGCTGTACAAATGCAGTACAGGTCCGTTAGGTCTTATTAACTTGGGTTCAGAATCAGTCCCTTTAGACTTTTGCTGCTGTTATTTCATCAGTGCTGGAGACCTTTGAAGGACTTGTCCACAGTACCGCCGGAGCGCATAAGCCCCGCTGAGATCTGATACCGTGCACGGGCTTAATAAGTGCTCCACAAACTTGAAATACTGAGCATCGCTGTGCAGAGATAGCCAAGTGCTATGTAGGAACTAGGAAGGATCTGAACTAATATTAGTTAAGGCATGATCTGTCGGAGCTCATCTTACAAGATCACCATTATAGACCTCTCCAGTTCTGGAAAATCAGTAAAGGAAAAGCCGGACAGGACAGGAAGCCATGTAGTTGTGTTCGTGAGCATTGGGCCGGAGCTTTTTAACCATGGAGGACCAGGGCTGTCTGTGCACTGCTCTGGCCCAGGAATCTGTGCATTGAAGGCAGGGTCAAATTTGCAACCCAGATGAATTCCTCGTAGTCAAAGGAGAAGAATGACCCTATTCAGAATAACTGTAAGCAGTTCCCAAGTCTCATGAAACCTTTTTTTCAGCGTCCTTACATTCTGAGATTATTTGCTTATGTTTTTATAGGAGTTTGTTATTTGCTTTGTTGTATTTGTGCCCCATGCTTTCTTTTCAGTCATATGGTCATAAAACATGAAATAAAGGAATTCTTTACTCCTACTGAGCCAGTTTAGAATGAATGTAAGACACTGATTTGGCACGACTGCTCCTTTTGGCATGGGGAGTATTCGTATTCACAGTTGTGTGCAGTTTTCATGGACTTGCTTGTTATTGTTACTCCTAGGCTTTTTTTAAGCTTTAGTCTGCAACTTTTTTAAACTTTCAACTGAGTTTTTAGTTTTGTAGTCCAGCTGTGGACCACTTAACTGCAGCCACAACTAAACTGGTTTAGGAACTGCTGCTGATGGCTTTCAGAAACAAAATGCTTAGCTGGGTGGATGTTTAATCTTACCCACTGAAGCTGAAATTATGAGAGCTTATAGCTCGCAAGAGAGAGGCATGTGTCTCGGGGCTAGTTCACTGAACACATGAAGAATTTTCTGCTGCTATTTTGTGCTGGTTCAGATTAGTAAATTTCATGTTGCCTGATATTGTAAATTTACATCACTCTTGGATTAATTTCAATTTTAATCACCCTTGCTTTATCTAGTAGTAGTATGTTTCAGAGCGCTAGGAAAATGAGGATTGATGGGGGATATAGGTTTAGACTGCAGCAGAATGTTTCAGTGTTGTTTGCAGAATGAAAGCCGCTTTGTGTATTTTACTGTCATACTAAATCGGTTATCAAGCATAATAATTTATTAAACACTTATTAAAATATTCTTCAAGGACTGATTCATTGTGTGCATGTTGATTTAATTCTTCCAATTTCTTCCTGGCAGAGGCGTGGAATGCCAAAATTACTGACTTAAAGCAGAAAGTCGAAAATCTTTTTAATGAAAAATGTGGTAAGTTTATTGATTCTTTTTTACTGGGATGTCTTTCTTATGAACATGCAGTTAAACATACGATAGATATGTTCACATGTTTATTACAAAGGTCCTGCAATCCTTTTGTACTCTAGGCAATGTCTTATTTGAGTTCATTTTCCTGTAAGTTGCTTGCAATTCTATGTCACATTTTATCTGGGTTTGGAAATGGAGAAGTTGTGGTTGGGTTACTCCTCTTTTAATGACCCAGAGACATAGTGACTCCACATCCTGGCACATCTTTTTAAGTTTTCTTCACTCTGCTTATGAATGGGTGGGAATGAGTCGATACGTTATGGGTGGTATCTGGAGAGCTGTGATCCATCGTATCCCAGCGCTTCCTAGTGCAGGCCGTTTGGAAGCTAATGACTTTTGGAAGTAATGACTTCTCAGTACACTTCTGAGTACAGTTTTTGGAACAAGAACACTAATGTCACCTTGGTGCTAGTCTCTAGCAGAGGCAGAGACAGAATACACTGCCTGTAACAAAGTGGAGTACAAACAGGGTAGTCTTGTATGCAGACCAAGCCGGTGGCATGAGCTGGCTGCACATTATGCATTTGCAACAGCAAATTATGATCAGTTTTACTGCAACAGAATGAGTTATGTTTGAGATTGTGTTAATTTTCTTCCTGCCTACTCATAGCTGTCATCAAAAAAGGCAAAGCCTGCTGGTTCCACCTAATCCAGTATGTATGTGCCAACTATTATATACCGGTTATACCTGAGGTTTTCCTTCCTGTATACACGTCAGTTATCTAGCCAATAGCTTATTTGCTCTGTTGCATTTCAGGGGAGGCGCTGGGGTTGACTAAACCAGTGAAGGTGCCGTTTGCATTGTTTGAATCCTTCCCGGAGGTTTTCTATGTGGAAGGACTACCCGACGGGGTGCCATTCCGCCGACCTTCTACTTTTGGAATTCCAAGACTAGAGAAGATCCTGAGAAACAAATCTAAGATAAAATTCATTATTAAAAAGTAAGACTTCCATATGTCTTTGATAATCTACTCTATGAGAATTGAAATGTAGACCAAAAAATGAAATTGTGTTGCCTAGTTGCTAAATTACTCTACAAAATACACACTGGAATATTTTTAGTAAATGAGGAGATGGTCAGAAAGCTCTTGTAGAGGTGGAGCAAGATACAATGATCTCTTTGTTCTGAAAGACACTCACAACCTGCTTTAGGGAGAAGAGCAAGTCCAGATTTCTTTTGCCCGTTTCAGTTATCACATCACTGGTTTAGTTCCTACTGCGTGGAGCGCTTGTGGGTTACTCACAAAAATTGCTGGCAGTGTAGGAAGAGCTGAGAAGTGGAGATCTATGTATTGGGGGTTGTAAGAATTTATTTTTCTTGCCTGGAATAGGTTTAGACACCCATGTGCCAGTGTAGAAACAGAGGCAAGAGAAGTTGTGCAGCCTCTCAGCCATTGCATTCTTGGCTGGCTGTTTGGCTGAGAGGATATCACTTCGTTCCTGTCTTTAATAAATTAATATTAGAAAATTGCATTTTCTTTAATGTTGATGAATGTGATTTTATGATTGTACATGAAATGTTCGATCTGTTTGCAGGCCTGAGATGTTTGAGGCAGCTGTTAAGGAAAGTTCTGCTATAAGCCCCCAAAGTGAGTTTTGCAACTGCTTAACATTCTAGATAACAGTCTCTTTCAAGGATTAAATACAAATCAGGAGAGCTGCATGGTGTTAACGAATTCCTGAAAGATTCATTCTACATTGTGTTTGGTTTGCTTGTTTTTAAGATGGGGAAAGCACTTACAAGTTACAGTTTAAGTATAGCTTTAGAAAGGGATTAAGTATGACATTTCTTAAGTTATTCACAATAATCATGCCTCTAATATATTCCTTACTACCTTTAATCAAAACGTAACAAGTAATGTGTGGTTTACAGAAGTAATTCAGACCTAGAGATAAATTATTTCTTCTTAATATGTAGGTCATCTACATGAGAAGCGCTCCACAGATAGGAGCGCAGATAGCCAGTAGCAAATTGTGTCGTGGATTAAATGTTTTGAGTCATATTATTCTCTGTGACTGTGGGTTGGCAAAACTCTGCTGAGTTACTTGAACTATGCTAGTTTGTGCCACTGGGCAGTGTGGCTCACAAATATAACTGTAAGGGATTTCGTTTGTCAATGCACACAGGGAACACATGGATGAGTAGGTGTTACTGAATTAACTGTGAGCACTATGATTTATCTGTTAATAAAAATGCCAAAATACATGCTCCACGTACTCTTTTTTTGCCTTTTCTTAATAATAGGAAAACCAGCTAGGTAAAGATTAACGTGATCTTTAGTCTAGCTCTTTGTCCTCTTGGGTTGGGAAGACAGAGCAGTGTGTACCTTCAATAAGTATGTCCCATTGGAAGCTGCTCCTGAATATGGAACTGGGTCCACTTTGAAAACTTTGTAAATATCTGTTATTTTGCAATATTTTCTTTATTTCTTTATAGATGACATTCAAGATTTTGGGCTCTCTAGAAATATTTTTTTAAATTCATTCTCTTACTTTTAGGAAAAAATAATTCATCTAATATAGCCAATACAGCAAGCACCACAACAAATACAGTGGTGAACACGGCTGCTGGCGTTGAAGATCTTAACATCATCCAAGTCACTATACCAGGTGTGTATACTGTCTGGTTTCATCTCATACTTTTTATGCCTATGTTCTTCATGACATTTGTTTAGTCTGATGAAGTTTTTTCCTCTAGTCAAGCTGGTTCACTGAAATGTAAGTACGGTCAACAAAGAGCATAGTTTAGCCTTCTGTTTTTCCTGAGATGTTAAATATTTTCTAACTCTCATGAATATCTATTCAGTGACATCTCCAGAATATTGGAGCCTGTAGTTAAGAAATATCCCTTTTTTTCCTCTTTTTTCTCATGTGCTAAATTAAATAGTGATTTGCATCTTCATTGGCAACTTGAAGAGATCAGGACTTGGACTGAATTGAATAACTATGCAGACTCTCCTGCTTTGTCTTAAGCAACACTGATTACTGCTTTCTCAGGCACGCATTACATTCGTTAGAAACTGTGGGAACATTGCGTGTGACGGCCATCTATGGAATGTCACTTTGCTTTTACCTTTCTCCACCATGACGTGTACTGAAAATAATAGAATTTATGATTTTAGATTAAGTTTACAAAATTGTCTGTAGATAGTAAATCTAATGTTGGTCATGTAAATACTTTGAAGCTTCTAACATTTCCTAACAACTATCTATTTTTGTGTATTTGTACAATATGGTGTTACAGCTAAAACTGGGAACAAAGTGCCATTTCGAAGCACTTGGGTATACCTGCTTTGAGTAAACATGCAATAATAAACAAGCTCGGGGGGGTGATCTGTTTAATTCTGATGCTATTCTAACAATTTCTTCCAGATGATGAAAGTGAGCGACTGTCAAAAGTAGAAAAGGCCAGACAATTGAGAGAGCAAGTAAATGATCTTTTTAGCCGGAAATTTGGTAATTGCTTCTTACTCCCCATTTTTACATAGGTGTGAATGCAATTAATGTTGTTCGTATTGAAGTTACTGAATCATCACAGTGGATGATACATAGGATCATTAAAATGAACACGTTTGAGAATTGTATATGAATGTTGTGCTTTGACTTCAAAAAGAATCTTTCATAAGTGATGGAGGTTGTCTGGTGTTTTAAACAAAAAATCCCACGAGTATAAACTGCTTTATGTTCCCCCCTTCCTGTTTCTTTCTGTGTAAACATGGATAAAATATTTATTTTGCTGGCAAACCATGATTCTTCTTAGGGCTTCATAGTCCCGACCACTAAATACTCAGGACTAGAGTAATTCTTAAAATGCAACTTAACCTTTTTGCTGAGTATATATAGTTTTCTTTATTTTTACTTTGTAATTGCGTTGTACAGCAATAACCACCTGAGTTCTTTAGCTGAAAGTCCTTCACTAGTGCTGTGTAGAATTGCTTCTCGTGCGCATTGCAGGAAATGCCTTCTTTTCCTTCATGAAGCCATTCTCTTAGATACCTTGTTCTGTGCATTTTTTAGTGAAACAGAATCTGGGTTCTTTATACGATGAGCTGTCAGAGTTGTAACTAACACTCTCGTGGTAAAGTTCATGAGTGTAACCCAAAACATCTAACATTGTAATGGTTTAATTGTCAAGTGGATTTTCATAGTTTCAGATACGAGAGAAAGCTTGGGTTTGCATTTAGTTTCTTCTCATTTGAGGGGTTTTTCTTCAACGTAATCATAAACACGTAGACTTGAAAATAAACATGACCTCTGTCATTTAGGTGAAGCCATTGGTATGAATTTTCCTGTGAAAGTCCCATACAGAAAAATCACTATCAACCCTGGCTGCGTGGTGGTGGATGGGATGCCTCCCGGCGTGGCATTTAAAGCTCCCAGTTACCTGGAAATCAGCTCGATGAGGAAGATTTTGGAATCAGCAGAGTTTATCAAATTTACTGTCATTCGGTATGTAGTTGCCATTGATTAGATTGTACAGATGTTGAGAGGACAGCCCTGTAGCTGGAATAAATTGAGATTCAAAAGAATGGAAGTTGCAGTGCACCTTTAGTGAAAGATTTTGGCTCTTTTGGAAACAGTATGTCAGGTCAAATGAAGCCCAGATGTTCATAGCACGAATGAAGATGGTGACTCTTTGGAGGACCTGCCCAATTTAGTGTGACAAAGGGCATGTTAGTAATACTGCATGTTACAGCAAGCTGCCTTTAGAGAGTCCTAAAGTGTTGTGGGCCATGCTCTCCCGTTTATCAGATCAAGCTTAGAGACAGGTCCAGAGCTTGTTGGCTCTTGACAGTAAATAGTATGTTTGTAGTAGTATTAATATTTTTTAAGTCTTTCAGTTGTGGTAAAATTCTTGAGTTAAGGTAAGCTCTTTGCGCAGTGCTTTTTTTCCTACAAAATGAGTTTATCTACAATATATAAAAAGACTATTTTTTAATTACATTGTAAATGAATTTTATTTGTATATGTATGATTGCATAGGCATATATACACACACGTACATACAAAGTGTATTTGTATGCATGAAGCAGAATGGGTGAAACTTTGGAACCATGCTCAGAAGGAGTTCAGGAACTGAAAATAAAAATCTTTTATGTAACTTCTCAAATCATAACTGCTTCACAGGAGTCTAAAAAATTTAATCTGTCTTTAAATAGAGATAAATTTCTTAAATACAGTTTACTAAGGGGTCTGAATTCTCGACCCGTGATCATGAAGAGTTCTAACAGAAAGGACTCTTGCTTGATACGTCTTGTTTAATTGAGCTCTGAAGGAGAGGTGACTCCCTTGCTAATTAGCTGTGACTGAGGGAAGGATTTAGATCTTTCTGTGTATGTTACTTTCCAGAATGCTAGCGAACAAACCACGGTGCCCAAGAGCTGCTATGACGGTTCCTTCTGGTTTGTTTGACTTTCTGTTCATTTTTTATCATGACCTCTGTTTTGAACCATTAGGTGAGGCTGCCTTGGGAGGGAGAGCTCATGCAGTATATTTTAGAATCAGTAAATTATTATTTTTTTAATTTATTTTTTTTTTACAGACCATTTCCAGGGCTTGTGATTAATAATCGTAAGTATTTATGAAACACTGGTAGCAAATGTGTTTTTGTAACTTACCAAGATTCGTTTTCTGCATTTTGGCTGAGTGGCAGAGGCACCACAGTGGTTAAGTTCTATGTGTAACTCTCTTGTCTGTGTCTGTCTCATTAAAATTTCCTGACTAAACATGCATGTGCAATTAAATTGAGAGCAGTGTGATAAATTTACAGAACAGTGTAAGATTAGCATTAACTTTGATACGAAAATGCAAGATACTGATTTTGTATTTTTCAGCTGCAGAGTCCCAAAGAGATTTAGGACCCTGACTGAGCAGCAGACTTACATGGGAGTGCCTACATTTTAGGTTTGGATCCATCACAGTAGCAGTTAATAAGCAAGAACATTCCAGTAGCTGCACAGCCGTGTTCCTGTGAAAAATTCTGCATTCTGCTGAAACTGTAACAGTTTAGAGAGGCAGAGTGTAATTACCTGAAGTGCCATGGCCAATTTGGTCTTGTCAATTAAATTGTTTGGGGGAAGAAAAAAAGGTCTTAGTATTTTCACTTGCCCATAGTAATTGTGCCCTGTTTTCTGGGATCTTTTATGTAAGAGAAAAAACAAACTGCAAAACACTCATTACAGTGTCCCTCATGTCATGTTTTTTCTGAGCCAATGCCAGGTTAGAAATTCAGGGGCCAAATAATCTGTCGGTGGTTTGGCCTTACCCAGTCTGAGCCTTAGCAACTCAGCTTTCATTCATTTGTGTCCAGCCACCACTATATTCTAGCTAATGCGCTGAGGTCTAGGAACTGCAAGTACAAAGTCTTCTCAGGAAGATATTAGAGCTAATAACTCACACTGACCAGTGATAATAGTGAATAACTCACACTCACCAGTCCTAGGCACACCTCCTCAGGTGGGAAAGAGATCCCTTTCTAAGAGGGAACCTTCCAGGCAGGTAAATGTGTAATAGCATCTCCAGAGAACTGGATTAGAAATGAAAGAATCTATTAAACTATTGTCTGTCCAGCGTACCTGTCGGCATGTGTTGGGACGGAGGCTAGCTAATACATTGAATAAGGAAACACAGGTATCGATCATCTTCCATCGCTGGGGGAGCAGAATGGTCATTGTTTTGTGCAGTATCCATGCCCATTAATTGTGATCAAAATGATCTGATGTTGATAGCGAGGTGAATGATTGAAAGGCTCTGAGCCTACTGCTTATGTAGGTATGATGCTTTATTCACGTGAGAACTTACAAGGAAGTTTTTGGTGGTTGCGGGCAAGACAGGGAATGTTTTTTTCTGTAATAAAAGTATTGAACTGCAGCTCAATCACAAGTGTTAGTAACCTGTTCATGCGACAAGTTTCAGGATTTGCAGATTGAGGAAGTAAGGTTGCCCTTGTGTTACGTGTTGGGACCATGTTCATTGTGAAGTTAAACAGTGATCGTGTCTAATCTTAGAGCTGATGGAAAAAAATGAAGCAGAAGCACCGCCAACAGCACCTGCAGCAGCGCCAGTACTACCAGGTGATGCAGAGCGTGACGCGTGTCCTTGCAGAAGGGGTAGGGTATGGAGTTCTCGATCTTATTGGCAGATGATATTAGTAGTCATGTCCTGGGTATGCACTGCTCAAGATGAGCCGTTTTATTTTGACAGATGGTGTGCGACAGTGACTTTTATAGCTATTAAATATTAATAAATTAATAGAAAGAGCCATTGCCTCCTTCAAGCTGTGTCATTGGCGTGTTCCTACATTTGATTTTTGCAGATGATGAGTGAGCTGAAAAGAAGGATTAGTGAGGGCAATATATAAAGCTAATTCAGTATCTGTTTATTGATGTCTGCTTAACTCAAAGTATGCGTGTGTCTGCGCCAGACAGATGTTCAGCCAAGTGAGATTTGCCTGTGTAACATGTAAGAACCTAGAATGGGGTCTTGGTGGATTTTCTGCCCACTGCACAGGTCTGTAACCCCGGCTAAACTGTGTCCAGATTGCACACACATCACCTGGCTTAGTCTGAATGGAGAACTTGGCTTTATGCTACGAGTAGCTAAAGTAAATGTGGTTGAGCAACTTCCTTTTGACCCAGTATAGCTTCTAAATGTTCACAGACCTTTTAAAACTGCGTTTCCTAAGTTGGTGTAGTGCAGGAAAGGCTTATGCCTGAATAAACTGTTACTCAAAGAAACCAGGGAACTAAAGGAAAACATTCGATAAACACTTTAAGAGTAAGAGGCGCTGTATGATAGACATAATTCTAAAGGAAACTACTGGCTCCTCTGTTTACACGGGAGGGGAGAAAAACAGCAGCTGATGGTCAGTGACCTTATTGTAGTCTATCTGTCCTTATCTTAAAAAGGTTAAATGGCTTTCCCGGCATCTGTCCATCTATAATCCATCAGCATAGATAATAGAAAAATCATTATGGAAATAAAACATACTTTTGCCGTACTTTTGTCCTCTATTCTGCACCTTCCCACTCTCCCCAAAATACATATGCTCGCCATTGATGACAATACCAACAGAAGTGGTGACTTCTTTTTGAAATCCAGTTTTATATTTAATTGTTTTTAGTGAATCTGGTCCAAACATGGTATATTCTGTGCAAGTGCACGTTATGTTCTGCTAGGACTTGGTGATATGTCTCCACAGTAAACCATACTCGGAAGAGGAAGTGTTGGGTAGTGTAATCTAATAAATGTTTGGGTATTTTTTATATTCTGCTGCAGACTCTATAGAAAGTTACACACATTTATCTCAGACAAAGATATTTGTGTCTAATCATAACAGAAAAAAAGAGGCACTTTTTCAGGGAAAACTTAATTTCCCTAAGTTTTCTAAGATACTTATCTGATTCATATTATTGAAACTATACTCATATTCATTTGGCTATATTCTTTTCATTTAAGAGCCAGCCGAGCCAAGCCAAATAGAAGTATCTGCCAGAGGTAAGTGTTTGTCTTCGGTTATTAATAACAAATATTTTTAAGTTGCATCTATCTTTAAAGGAGGCTGGTCAATCAAAACAAAAAAAGAGGTTTTATTGGTTCACAGGAAAAGTTTTCATCTCCATTAATATCATGCTGCATCATGTGAAAAAAAACTGCAGCAGAAGTTATTACTCAAATAATTTTACAAAGGAGTTTCATGAATTGTTGTTCTTGGTTGGTGAGTCATGACTATATATAGGCTTTGAGCGATTGCTCATATCTTCAGCGATGCATCTAGTTATTCAACGCAGTAGTTTCCACAATTTCTGCAAGTGAATGATTGCCATCATCAGGAAATTTGAGTGCCATATTGGCCTGAATATACTGTGAGGGTCTGTTGGGGAGGGGCAGTATTGTCGTTCTTCCAGAATTTAAGCTCTGAAAAACATCCAGCTTTCCTGTTGTCCAAGAATATACTTGAGTTGTATCTTTTTCAGATGTTGATGTATGTGAGAGCAGAGGGGCTGCGGGTCTTCTGCCTCTCCCTGTGCTCTTGTGTATGGTCATGGAGCATTAGGAATACTGAACTGACCTGAGACTTGGGACGCTGGTGTCTGCTGTGTGCTCTGGTCCGCTCAATCTGCCTCTGCTGTAGCCCAGCTTGGCAGCATGGCCCTGGAGGGCTGTGGCTGCTGCTGCCGTAGGGGATCCGAGGTGCTGGGACAGTTTGATGGGGTGCTGCCTCCGTGCCAGGTAGCCCTGGCAGGGAGGCTGCCATGCATCAGCACTTCTCATCTTAAAACTCTCAACTTGAGTTCGTTCCCTAATCCTGCTTAGATTCCCCCCCGAGAGAGAGCAGAAAACCTCAGCACTCCCATTCTTCTGTATCCTTTTCCAGGGAAATGCCCTTTCCAGTCTCCATCGCTTCGGTTTCCCTGGCAGGCCACTGAACTCGGAGTCAAGTCACCATGCTCGGCCACAACTACCGTTACAAGCTCAGTTACAGGTTCACGCAGGGTTATGAGTAGGTCTTTCTCAGAATATAGATTAATCCTGTTGCAACCTTCAAGACAAAAACAAAGCACGTGTTAGAGTCACAGAAGAGCTGAGCTGCAGATTTTAAGCTCACGGTTATTGAAAGCTGAAACGTCTCTGTGATACCAGTGGGGTCACTGAAATTGTTAGGTGGTGGAGGAGAGGGGCAGTTGTTCCTGAATACCCTCATGTGGAGGAAATCTAGCTATGGGCCTTCAAAGTGATGGTTTTGAAGAAAATGACAAACGTGGGTTTGAATTCGTCATCCAAAACTGGATTCAGACCCAGTTACCAGAGGGATGATCTTGAGAAAATGTGTGCAATTGCTAAAGAACTCAAAATCACTTCAGGACTAGGCTGGAAGGTATAAAATGATCGTGCGGTGAAATGGCTTGGCTTTGTAGTGATGAATTACCCTAGCCCCGAACCTTCCAAACAACTTCAGTGAAAATCCAATTTCCTTCCAACATCATATTCTCTGTTTATAAAAAGAACAAAATCAGGCTCCAGGTCATATAGGCAGTGCTGTACAGGCACAAGATTTCTTTGATTTACCTCCAAGCGTCCCTGTGAACAAGAAAAAGCAAAGGTTTTGTAATGAAGTCTCCTGGAAATGAAAAAAAATCATATCAAAAGATGATGAATGCTTCAGCCAACAAGATACAATTTCTGTATCTCTTTTTTTTTTTTTTAAGCATATCGTAGTGCCTTTCTATGTGATACTGTGCACTGAAGAAGAAAAATTAGCTGGGGTCAAAATTTGTTTTGGACAGATTGAAATAGAATAATGCAAAAGGCGGTATGGGGGAGAGAAGAGAAGCGGTCCTACAGATGGGGGGAAAAAATCTGAAAAACAGTGCTGTGAAAGCAAGAGTTTGTGCAGTGGATGTTAATCTAATAACGAGCCCAGAAGGCACGACTTGGGCAGAAGTAGGTTCAGATGTCGTTAGCTAGCTTTGGAAGGCAGCACCTTAAAAACTGTGAAGCAGTGGTCACGCCTGCTGTGTTTGGAGGTGTGGGCGCGGGAAGGGCTGCACCCAGCGCTGCGGATCCCGTGAGGGGGCCGGAGGAGGGAGCGGGGCTGGGCATCCGCAACGGGGAGGGAGAAGGACTGAAGAGTGGGATGCACACCAAAACCAGGGATATAGCTGACATTTTTTCACTGGTTATATGTTGTTTCCTTTTTGGATTAAGTTCCTTTCTTGCCCAGTAAGTATTTCAGCTACATAAAAAGCATTTTAAAGTTTTATGACCTTCTAATACCAATTTTTATTTCTGCTCTTTAAAAACCTAGAGTTCTCTAAGATTCCAGCCTGCTTTACATTGAAGTGAATGTGGTAATTTCTACACACTCAGATTGTTGTGAATACATTTTTATTAATCATTAATAATTTAGTGATGAATCAATGCTTTTCCTGTTTTCATGATTTTTTACTTTTTGTTGTTGTACTTAAAATTGGTTGAGAAGTTTCCTTTTTTTCTTCATTCATTACTACTTTTTCAACAGATATTAAAGAAACAGAAGAAAATTCTCAAATAAAGCAAGAACCAGACCCTACGTGGTAGACCTCATCAATACTGGGTAAAAAAATTGAGTGTTTCTTGAAGTCTGCATCTGTCAAGGAACAATATTTTGATATTTTCGGGTGGGGAGAAGGCGGCTGAGATACAGGACTGAATGCCAGAAGGTGCCAGTCCTTTACTTGTGAATTATTTTATTTGTCTCAGGTCTCACCTATGAAATGTAGGATGTTTTCACTACCTTAGCCAAATACAGGGTAAAGCATGCTGTGTTCAGGTTTGTGAGGCAGTCAGTGCTAGGAAAATGTGGCCTATGAATAAAAATAGGTGGTGGTAATTACATACCTCAGAGGCAGAGTGAATGAAAGCTTAGGGAATTAGTGTTTACAAAGAGCTCCGACATGGTTGTGTGAAAGAGCATTATTATTCTTGGTAAAGCCTATGTATTCCCAAATTGTAATTGAGCGGGAAAGCTCTTCACTATGATTGTGATGTTGTCTATGCTTGGGACACCTGGCAAAGCTATTAGCTGTGATGACAAGCCAACTTCCTTTCAAAGTTTGGGTTTTTTTTTTCCTTTTCCATTAACTTTTAATAAAAGCTTAGTTTAATTTACAATGCAAAAAATGTCCAGATCTTTCTCTTATACTATTTTTAGGTTCACTCATTCCTAAAGTTCACATTTTGGTGGAGGTGCACAATGGTGCTAGCGATGCTGTCACGTCACCAGATGTCAAAGGCTGACCCACACGGTTGTGACTCTCTGTGCTTTGTTCAGAGACAATTCAGAGCAACCCAGTCTAGTGGGGGGTGTCCCTGCCCAGGGCAGGGGGGCTGGAACTCGAGCATCTTCAAGCTCCCTTCCAACCTAAACCATTCTATGCTGCTTTGAAAATGGCAATTTTAAGCTATCACAGCTCTGTAGTACTTTTATCCATTTCAGTTTTTTGATAATACTCCAAACCAAATATTTTCCTCATTGTGTAGTGTTCGATACTTTAGCGATTTTATTTGATTGATAGAGTGTCAGATACATTTGTTTAGCGCACTCGAGCTGTAACCTGTCTAGCTTTAGTAAGGAAAAGGCACCCAAAATATTCATCCCAGAGAAGAAAACGTCTGCATACTGTTCCAGTTCTGAGGGCACAGACAAATCAGCAAAACTGAGCTCTGGTGGTTCGTTTCTGCCGGCCCGAGCAGCTGAGAGCGACAATGCGGTTTGCCCCTCGCGTGGAGCAGGGGCTGGGGGCGCCTGCGGGTTTCACCCCTGGCACCATCCAGCTTTTTTGGGAAGAGGAGGACCTTGGCCATGTCCCTCTGTCCATGCAGCATAAACACAGCCCAGGCGATGGAGGGCTGCTGGTGGCATCATGATGGGGGACTGAAGGGACAAGTCCCGAAATGATTTGGTGGAAACTGGCAGAGACTGACGGACCAACATCCCAACTGTCTGTGCCCTGAGAATTTTAAGTACATCTGTAGTCATCCTAATAAATTGGTGAAGTCTGCTTTGGAAATATTTGTCATAAAACTGAAGATGGCAGGAGAAAATAAACTCAAAAACTTGATTTGTTGTGGGAAGTGCTCTACCCAAGGGAGGTAGGAAAAGCTGTCTCATTGAAGGTCACGGAAATTTTGTCTGAGGAATGGCTGTACAATTTGGTGCTGCAGTGGTTTGGATTTTGGGATGCTTTAGGCCATCTGCTGAATTTATACTAAAGCAAATATTTGATCTGAATTCTCACAGAGACCACTCAAGCACACTTTTAATCTTATATTTATTGAGAGCAATATTCAGCTTCTGCTTTCTGAATCTAGGCCTAGAGAACTGGAAAAGGTAACGCAAACGATGCATAATAGTAATAAGATACAGAGCTGCAATGAAACTAACTCACTTCTGTAATTTTTCTTATCTAGTCGGAAGCTTCCAGTTCTGAGAAGAGCCTGCCGGGACTGTCTTGAGCTGTGTAATATAACTGTATAAGAGAAGTACCTTCTATACAAATCCTTTTTGTACTTTTAGATAGAAATGTCTACTTTTTCAGCAGTTCTGTGAATTGACTTAAAGCAAAGAATGACTGTAGATTTGGAATGGCTGGTTTTACTTTGGAATATATTATAAGGACTAAATTTGATGCAGCAATGCTCGGGAGATGGCAGGGATTAAAATCAACAGAGACTTAACAGAGGCTGTCTACATTTCCCAATAAAGCTGTATTTCACTGTACCCGAATGCATCTCAGCTTTTGTAATGAAGAAGAATTCCTGCAAGTAGTTCAGTTTGTTAGTTTTACTTTTGGGGGGAAAAAAAAAATCAGTAATTTTTGGTTCTTACTCCTTTAATGGCTTATTGGACAATAGTATCTGTATATTTGAACTAATTTTTCCTATGATATCTATCATAATTCATATGTTTTTCATAAATAAAAGATAAATTGGTTCACTTGACCGTTAGTATGCATTAATGAGATGGACTGTGAAATGGTCAGTATTTCAGTGTGTGGATTAGGAACCAAATTCAATTAAACCCTGTTATCGTTCGTTCCATTAATTCGAAGTAGTAAGTGCATGTTTTATCAGAATATCACATGGTTTATAGGCGGTTGGTCTGGTCCTGCAGTCCTAGCGTAGGCAAAACTCACCTGGACCTCTGAGAGCGCTTCTCTGCCGTTCATCTAGAACTAGTTACGAAACGTATGCTACAAGCTGCTGTACGTCCTACTATGTCAAAAGTTAAGTCCTCTCTAGTCCTGGTTACGCCCCACATCATGTAAGAGACTCATGTACGCATTATTTTATTTTTTTCAGTTTCACAAACAGTAAGAGATGTAAAGTTCTGGCTATATGATAATCTCTGTAGAGGAGATACAGATGATTGTAAAGGCTTCTCTTTTCTTGGCATGAGTTTAGGATGACTGCGTTATGCACAAATGGTAAACCTTATTCCCTGATTAAGAAATAAAGACTTTTCTGATGGTTTTCATGACTGTCCATGCAGTATAAATTTACACATTTCACAACAAACTAAGTTCTAGCAGTAATTCTGTGGGCAGGTAGAACGCGCTGTAGCAGAGTTGCTCATTCCAGCGAAGGAAGTAAGTTCCAGTCATGCCTTTCAGACAGAAGTCCGGCTCCGGATGGGTGAGGAGGTTGTATCTTCAAGGAAAATTTTGAAGCCTTAAATTCAATTGGATGCAGTGTCTGTTCCTTGGGAGCAACTTGAAATTCAGCAGGTGAATTGAGAGCAGCGCATGCTCTGTCATTGCGGAGGCGAGGGAGAGCGGTGTCTGCGTTTTCACAATTGCTGCGTGCAGATCTAGGTGCTCCCGCTTAAATATTCGGGCCTTGTGCTGGTGCTGTCAGTAGGAGCAGGGTTAGCTCCTCGCTGAGTCGTGTTGAAAACGCTCGTCCCAGTTGTACCTTCCAGCTTTCCAGATGGGAACCGGTGGTGAGCGGTGCGGTGCTGCCTTCCCACCTCGGCCGACAGTCCCATGGGAATGAGCCCGTTGACTTTACTGACCGGTGAACTCCCAGCTGTATGGGTACTGTCCCAAATGGTTACCGCTGACGTATTTCACTGCTGATTGCTTTAATAGATGTACTCAGTTAACGTACCGCGGTACATAGGTGGTTATCAGGGTAACAGCCAGTTTCACGATTGCTGCTAGAAATGTTCAGAATGGGGAAATGACTCCAGTGCAGCTTTCCCCTGGGCTTTCAGCCGGCTCTCTGCTTCCCCTTTTGACAAAGCAGAAGGATGGTCCATGCCTTTCTTCGCTCTCAGCTATCTTTAGGAGGCACTTTTTGCACAGCTGCCTGCCCATCAAGCCTATATATTGCTGCTGGAATCGTTAGCGCTCCCTCGAAATGAGGGTGCGGCATCAGAGCCAAAACAACTGTGAAAATAAGTAATTCCAGTCAAGTATATATAACAGCAGAATGCGGGCATCCTGCAGATGTGTCATGCGCTTTGTGTGCAGGAGCTGAAAGAAAAATGAAGTGAGAACTGATGCAGTGTTTTTACTGGAATGACGGGGGTCCTTGTACGGCGCTGGGCGTTAGGGCGGTGGTGCGCGTTGTGTGCATCCCGCTGTGGGGCTTGCAGTAATGCTGATGGGCGCGTCGGCATTCAACACCGAACTCTCTTTTTTTGGTCTCAGATCTTTTGAGTTAATATCCAGTCAAGAGACATTAAACTGGCAAAAGGATTGCACCGATATTTATTCCTTCCAAATACCAATTTTATATTAAAAAATTGTCTATCTCTATATATAGTCCTAACAGGTAGCAGACTTTTAAGATGTTGACCGTGTATGAAAATCTCACTCATTTCCAAACTAGTAATAAATGAGGTGTGTCCCTCTTTGGGTATTTGGTGATAATGCCCTAAAAAGCCGTGTTGTACTAATAAACAACTAAATAAATAAAATTGCAACAACTTACCAGAGCTCTGAATATGTTTTTATTCCAGCAGAGCAGCTTTGTGGTGATGAAGCAGCAGACCGGTATCTATTCCCCGTGTGTTACCGAACTGTAAAAGCCCCATGCTGCGCCTTGGGCCGCTTCCTTTCCGTCCAGTGGGAGTTTTGGATCCAAGCAGTGGGATCCCGGGTGTCCGTGGTGGAGCCCGGTGTTCCCGGCGTCCGGCACCCCGGCTTCTCTCGCGGGTGTCAGGTGAGGTGCGGCACCTCTGCGGTGCGGCTGCTGGCCCGTGGGTTTTTCCCTTGGGATTTGAAGTTTTCCCCACACAAAACTTGAACCCTTTCTCCTTCGTTTCTTTTCGTATCTGTCCTAGCGGCGGCGGACTGCTAAGGAGGAGGGCAGGCTGTCATTTCTGTGATTTTGCAACAGCTGTTGGAGCACACAGTGTGGGTCACACGCAGCAGTTTGCCCCCAGTGACACGGGTAGGCCTCCCTCGGCTCGGCATTGAGTTACGCTTAAATTTAAGCTACCAAAAAAAAAAAAAAAAAAATAAAATTACATTTCGAACAAAAATAGGGTGGCATTCCTGCCTTCAGCTTTTAATTTCTGAGAGGTTTTGGTACTAGTTTTGTGTGGAAACACTACAGGAAAGAGGATAGCCCATTCGCCTGAGACACTCTAAACCTCCAGCGCTTCGTCTTCAATAACTTTGATTGAAACCCGTCACCGTCAGTCCCGCGTGCGCTGTCCTCGCTCCGGAGCAGTGGTTGCATTGCCGCAAAGCGCTGCTACCAGCTCTGGGGCTGGAGGCCGGCGCAAGGTCTCCATCCCTCTCGAAAATCCAGTCCCGCATTCAGATGCCGGCCTTGTTTCCTAAAACATGGATCAGCTCAGGAACTCCGCAAACTCAGGTTGTTTCTCAAGAGGGGTTGTGACTCCTCCAAGAATTTTCTTCTAAAATTATGCTTCTGGCCACCTGGTAACTCTGGGGCAGTTGGAAACACTGCGCGGTGTATCGTACCGCATTACGGGTTGTGTCACTGAACGAAGCCATCGCCAGCAGTGAGACCTACGAGCTCCGTTTCATTTCTCGCATCACAAGACGAGGAACGAGGAAACAGGAAGAAACATGCGAGCCAAGTGGTTTCCAGCTACGCGCTGCCTGTAATGCAGTTTTAACTTATGTACAAATGCTTGTAATTATAAAATCAGCTTTCATGACAAAGTTTGGGGGGGTTCTGCATAAGAAGCAGCAATGTGGCTATTAACAGAGCCAAATCCAATCAGCCCCAGAGGTATCTTTTCTAATATTACCGGTTGTATGATTTTTGCCAGGCATACAGGGAAGTTCCCCATGTTAAAATAATAAGAAACCAAATTTAAATGGCCACGTTTCTGATCTCGACACCTGTGAAGCACCATGCTTGAGATTCAGGGGTAAAGTTATGGTTAATATTTAATTTTTTGAATGAGGCCAGAGCAAGTTTTTGTCTTTACAGCTACCGAGGGCATCGGGGGCTGAGCCTGCGCCCCGCTTTGCTGTTGGCGCTCAGCGGGGAGAGCCCGTGTTGGCTCCGCTGGCGGTTTGGGGCTGCTGCCTGCCGGGAATGGGAACACGGGTGCTGCCTCACTGACCGAGACGTCTCCGCTGCCGGCGAGGTGTTGGCCTGGCGGGGACACCATCTGCCCCTGAGCACGGGCTGCCGGGGGGGCTGTAGCGGAGGGAGCCGGGGATGGGGCTGCGGGCTCACGGCCGGCTGGAGCTGGGCTCCTCCCGAGCATCCCGCGGAGAGCGCGTCCCGGCTCTGTCAGGGGACAGCCCAGCACTGGCACCCGTTGTAATCGAGGGTGCCCCTGCTGGGGACAAAAGTCCTCCTGGGTGCACCTTTGTGAGCAGTGTGGGATGGATGTGCACAGCCCTTGCATCCCGTCGGGCCTTTCTGCTCGGAGCTGGGGGCGGAGGGGGGATGCTGCTGCGCTGCCATTGCAGAGGGGCTCGGCAGGGGACCCTCGCGCTCTCCCAGTGGGAGGCAGGGGTCCGTCTCCAGCCCACCCTGCTGTGTCCCCACACTTGGGGTGCCCCGCAGCCGGTGCTCCCGAGCAGCCCTGCGCCTGGGTAAGGCGGGGAGCGGAGCTGCAGCGCTGGGGCTGGCTCAGGTCCTGGGGCTGCTCAAGGGAGCCTTTTGGTGGCAGATTTTGGGGAAGCTGCCGGTCACCGCAAGGAAACGGTGATGCAAGGGCAGGAGCTCTTGTACACGCAGCCTGTGGCTGCCCCAACCTGCCTGCGCCGTGCCCCCGGCTTCCCCGCCTGCCCTGGGAGCGCAGGACGGTCTCCCAGCCGCGCAGAGGACGGTGCTGCTGTCCCTGGGCTCAGGGAGCGTGTTGCGTGTGTCATTCAGCCCATCCAGCTCCGCTCAAGAGGGTAAAGACTCCTCTGGTTGCCATTGTCAAGGCACTTTGTCCTTGAGCCTCTGTGAAATGGGCGCTGCAGCACCCTGTGCATCACGTGCCATCGCTGCGGCAGCCTCAGCGGTCCCAGTGGCCACTTGGCTATGGGGGCAGCCGACCTGGCCCTGCACCTTCACTGGCCTCTGATTTCAGAGGAGTCTCCGGGGCATCCCCAAGGCCTCCCTGCTGCCGCCTCCTCCCCAGCCCCGGAGCCGCTGGAGGGGCCGGGCTGGAGACTCCCCACGGGAAACACCGACTCAATACAAACCACAGCGGGTAAACAATTACGGGTGCGATTGCAGCGTGACTTCCGCTTTCCCGGGGGCTTTAACGGCGAAGCGGAGCTGTGCGAAGGCAGAGGGGAGGTGAGGACGCCGAGACGCCCGGGGAGGCAGGAGCAGGGGCCGGAGCGGGACGCCGCGGCTAGGAGCAGCTATGGGGGATGCCTTCATCCGGCACATTGAGCTGCTGGGCTACGAGAAAAGGTTTTTCCCTAGCCAGCACTACGTGAGTATGCAACGAGCTTCCGACAAGCTGAGTAGCAAGGACTGGCCGGGGTAAAGCCCCTCGCGAGCGAATTTCTTTAGATAAATGTGACCGAGTACCTAAGAACATCCGTTTTTGGGGAGGTCATGGCTGATGGCAGGAGCTGGAGGCAGCCAGAAGCCAAAATGTCCTGGACACGCAAGATTTTGGGCACCTCCTTTGCAAGCCGTCGGTTACTTCGCAGGGGCTTGGAAAGGGCTTTTCCCTCTCTGGTTCCCCCCCATCTGCATGTTTCTGTCCCCCCTCCATCCCTGCTGAGCCTCCCTAGCGCCCCGCTCGCTCACAGCCTGGGCAGAGCTACTCACATTGGGGTGGTGGGGGAAAAACATGCAGTTTATCTGAAACCGGAACATCCGCGAGGCTCCCAGGGGCTTCGGCTGCGATGGGGTGTGGGGTCCCGCAGAGCTGCAGCGCCTCTGCTTTGCCCCTCAGGTCTACATGTTCCTGGTGAAGTGGAATGACCTCTCTGAAAAGCTCGTCTACCGCCGGTTTACCGAGATATACGAGTTCCACGTAAGTCGTCGCAGGGTGGGCAGTGGTACCTGGCCCAGTGCACCAGGGCTTCGGGGTGGGGAAAAAGAGGAGGGCGAATTCCAGCTGAAATTGCCCCAAAACAAACCTGGCTTAAAGGAGGCTCCTGGGTCCCAGAGCTTCAGTCTCCTTCACCCCTCGAAGGGGGAAGCCATCGGCTCTGTGCTCCCCTGGCAGATTTCTCCCACTGTCGAGGTGCGGGGTCCTACCAGCACGTGCCGGCGGCAGCGGGGCGAGTGCCGGCAAGGGGGACAAGCCACGGGCAGGGGTGTGGGTGCCACTGGGGGATCCCTCGGTGCCATCCTCACAGCCGTGTCTGTCTCTGCTCCGCAGAAAGCACTGAAGGAGATGTTCCCCATTGAATCGGGAGACATCAACATGGAGAACCGGATCATCCCGCACTTGCCAGGTGAGGGGCAGGCGCCAGGGCTGGGGCTTGAAAGAGAAATGGCAGCTGGTTGGGAAATTCCCCGGAGGGGCGAGCTCTGCTGGCCGCCTCCGAGCTCTGCTGGCCGCCTCCTGCGCAGGTGCTTGGCGCAATTTCTCTTCCCGCCCTCTGGGCTTGAAATCAAAACCCCAGAATGGTCTGAGCGGCGGTGGCGGTTTCTTCGACCACTCGCCACCCCCGCAGACCCCGTCCTTCCTCCCCGAAGGAGAGCCACGTCCCACAGCATCGGCTGCAACGCCTGGCTGGTGCACGGGGTCTGGCTTTGGGGACCCTGAGCTGAGCTGAGCCCTCCTTCGGTGACACCGTCACTGGGATCGGTTTTAGTGCCCTTATGGCAACACAGATATTTTGTAAGAGGAAGCGACGCAACATGTCTTCAATGACAGGGAACGAGCTCCTGATCCACAGAGCTGGCAGTTTGTCCCCAAGGAAGGCGCAGGTCAGCAAAATTCCCCCTTTTATTTAGTTTCCGGCTTTAGAGGAGGCGGGAAGGAGCGTGAGAAATAGCTGTGGGTTGTGGTCGAAACGTGCACCACGCAGCAGTGCTGTACCACGTCTAGGGGCGCTCCCCTCGGGGCCGGATTAACAACGCTGCGCTGGGACCCTTCCCACGCGCTGCCGCCGCCATGCTGGGGCTCTTCGGAGTGTCCTTGTCCCCTCTGAGGAACTGAAAGCACTGGGGACGAGGCAGGTGCCACTGGCTGCACACGTGCACGCTGACGCAGGGTTCAACACTGCTGCGGGTCCAGGCGGCATTTTGGGGCCCTGGGATCAAGAGCAGCTGCTGCAGGACATGCGCCGTGGCCAGTGGGACAGAGGGACACGCACATCTCCCCTGGCCACAGGCTGGTCCCCTGAGTCCCTCCTTGTGCCCCGGCACAGCCGCTGTATTTATGGCCCAGCAGCTGGGCTTAGCCTCGAGCACGGATGCAGGTGTCATCCTGGAACTGAAATGGGGTGAAACAGAGCCTTTTCTGGGCTTGCACGAGCTGCGCAAGGGTCCATGGGCTGCAGGGGATGGGTCCAGCTGCACCGAGCTCTCCTCTGTGCTGCCCACGGCACCCGGGCTGGGCGCTGCACCGTGCTCGCCTCCCCGGCCCCACGGCTGACACCAGGAGCGTGCGGCTCCAGCGCTTCTGCGGAACAGCCGTGGCCCTGCGGTCAGCGTCTCCCCAGCGTTTTCAGCACCGTGCGTGGCGCCCCGTGTGCCTGCCAAGGCTGCGGCCGGAGCAGCGAGGGAGAAGACGGGGCCATGTGCCCGCCACGCTTTGCCTTCTGGGCACCATGCATGACCCTGGGGCCAAATCCACTTGTTTTCGGGGCAGAATTAATAATTCAGAGCAGTCTACTTGGGAAAGTCGTAAGATCAGAGCTCTCTGTCTGTTTTTTCTGAGTCCTTTCCCCTCTCCCCCAGCCCCGAAGTGGTTTGACGGGCAGCGCTCGACCCAGAACAGGCAGGGCACGCTGGCTGAGTACTGCTACACGCTGGTCAACCTGCCCCACAAGATCTCCCGGTGCCTGCACGTGGTCAACTTCTTCAAGGTCCGTCCCGACGACACGAACCCCGTCACAGACAGTCAGTGAGTGCAACTGCCCACCATTTTGGGGGAAATCCTGTGTCCCCGGCGCTGGCAGCAGCCCACAGGGAGGGCACTGCTGCCGGCGGCGGGGGGTGGTCAGCATTGAGCTGCCTTTGCTCTGACCCATCTAGGATCAAGAAGCCCGAGGTCTTCCTCCTGCCAAAGGATGCCAAGAAAAACACCACCGGTAAGACACCTCGGAGGGGTGCACACGGCTGCCTCTGTGGCAGCAAAGCCCAGCGGGGAGAGGGGCAGCCATCCCATGGCAGATGCCCTGACCAAAAGCATGGTCCTGTGCCAGAGCTGCAGCTGGGGGGAAACCACAGCCTTAGGGCGAATGAGTCCCTGTCCTGGGATCCAGCTGCTTTGGGACCAGAAGAGGCTGGGAGAGCGCTTTGGGCTGTCCTGGGCTGCTCTTGGCCCACCTGAAATAGGGTACTTCTGCAGTGGGAGCCAGGAGAGGGAACATCTCGCATTTCTCCCATGCAGACATCACGGGCCCTATTGTCCTGCAAACGTACCGAGCCATCGCCGACTACGAGAAGAGCTCCACATCTGAGATGGCTCTGAAAGCTGGGGACATGGTGGATGTCGTGGAGAAGAGCGAGAGCGGTATGTGTCCTTTCCTCTAGAGAGCCCCCGAGCGCCAGCACCCTCCTGGCCACCATTTCAGCAGGAACAGGGGCTGCTCTTGCGTCTCGCGTCCAAACACAGCATGCAAGTTAGTTACGCCGGGTCATAGGTTTCAGGGTAGGCGGCTGTATCAGGGTCTCCTGATGGAGAGGAGAGGCTCAGAGCAAATGCAACTGGCAGCACTGAACATCTTGGTGCTTCCCGCCCCCTTGGGACTTGTTTCACATTCACATGGAGCCACATGACAGTCAGTTTTGGCCGGGGAGGGTGTGAGGCAACCCTAGAAAACCCTGCAAGTTCCCCGCATGCTTCAGCCTGTGAGGTTTCCTGCCCAAGAGGAAGCAGGATGAACTGGCCGAGCTCCTTTCTTGCACCATGTAAACAGACACCAGCCCCGGCGCCATCCCTTCCGTCCAGGCCACGAGGATGCCTGCGCCTACCCTGGCTGGGGACTGACCCGGTGCTGGTGCGCCCACGGTGCCCCCGTGACACCCTCTGCTCTTGCCCACGGTTGCTTTCCTTGCAGGCTGGTGGTTTTGCCAGCTGAAGAACAAGCGGGGCTGGGTGCCAGCTGCCTATCTGGAGCCGATGGATGGTCCTGACGAGTCTGAAGAGCAGGAGCCCAACTACGCAGGTAAAATGTTGGGGTAACCAGGGTGTGCACCAGAGCACAGCCTGCCGCAGCTCGCCGCTGCGATGGTTCATTGCAAGGCCTGCACTGGGTGGTCCATGCTGAGCAGGACCGCTGGGCAGGGAGATGTTGCTGTAGGAGCTGCCAGGAGGGATAAACCTCATGGTTCGGTGCCTTACTGTCAAACTCAGGAGCTTCCCGTGACCTAACTCAGCGTTAGATGCTTGTTTGGGCTGATCACGGATCCACATCTGCATCCAGTGGCCGTCCTGAGCTGGCTGGGTGCATGCCGAGTTGCTGGGTTGGCAAAGGAGCACTGTGCAGCGTTTGAACCAAGGCGCAGGGTTTCCCTAGCGCTTGGCTTGTGCGCTCTCCTTATCGCCCCTCCGCATCACCCCACCATGACAGCGGGGCCTTATCGCAACGGAGCAGAGGGAGGGTCCTGCGGACTCACGCTGATTGCTCCCCGGGCTTCATCTTCATGGTTTTTGAAACACTGCAACAGACTCCATTAGCACAGCACTGCCTTCTTCCTCATTTAATCACCCGGATTATAAACACGCTCCTCAGCAGAGATAGGTGTGCTTCCACCGCTTGCGTTCACCAGCTTTCTCCTGGAGAGGTGCTGGAGGGGCTGGGGTGAGCCACAGGCACTGCCAAGGCTGGGGGAAGTCTGAATCCAAACTCGGAGACCTGAAGCACCCTGGGTCTTGCCTGCAATGTAGGGTAGATGCTCTGGTGCCTCCTCTTCTCCGTGGCGGGAGAGGCTGAGCCCCGTTCCCGGGGCAGCAGCATACAACCCGCTTGTCCCCATTTTGTGCGCAGGTGAGCTATATGTTGTGCAGAAAAGCTACACAGCCGTGGAGGAGGACGAGCTGACCCTCAAGGAGGGTGACACCATAGAAGTCATCCACAAGCTCCTTGATGGCTGGTGGGTCATCAGGTGAGAGATGCTGAAAACAAATGAGGCAAATGGGATTTGGGCAGAGGGAAGGGATGAACCAGTGGTTCTCAGCATCCGGGCTGTGAAAGCCACAGACTGTTTGGTGCTGCTGCCCAGCACTTCCCTTTGCGGAGCTGCTTTCTCGTAGCCTGTGGCTTTGCCAAGTGTTAAACATTGCGGATGGGGCTTCCTCTGCTGGGGGCTTCAGAGATATCTAAGAAGGAGGCGGATGGGGAAAAAAAAGTACGTTATTTTGCCTGCCCCTAAGTATTCGGCACATTTTGCTTTGCAAAACCTCAGCTCTCATCCCAGCCCTGGTCTGTCATGCAAACTCGGGTTTTCCCAAGGGGAACCCCAGCTGCGTTTGTGCTCTGGAGAGTCACAGATTGCGCATTCGCAGCAGGACACGACATGGCTGCAAACCCTGGGGATCCTCCTGCCCCAGCCTGTGCCCAGGCGAGTGGCGCCGGGAGGACCTCCTGGTGTTTGCAGGTGTGCTGGGCTGCGGGGGGAGACGGGCCGGGGACCAGGGAGTGTTCCAAGCGCACAGCAGCAGTGTGTCTGGCAGGAGCCCCCAAGCGATGCTTTAGGAGCCCAGCAAAACCCCCAGGGGAGAAAACATGAGCTGGTGAGACCCTGAAAGCTGTGAGCCATTGCTGTCTGCTACCTACTTGCTTTTGGGACTCAAGCCACACTTTCAGGGAGAGTCACAGGCACATGAGGTGGGGGGGACAGTTAAAGCCCCCATCACTTGAAGCAAGATGAGAAGAAATAGCTCACCCAGAACCAGCAATCCTGCTGGGGACAGGGGTGAGGAGATGGTGGTCACAGAGGCGAGGCTGCAAGCGATGTTGCTTTGTGTTGTGCTGCAGGAAGGATGAAACCACGGGTTATTACCCCTCCATGTACCTGCAGAAAGCCGGGGAGGCAAACGCCTCCATGAAGAGTGAGCTGAGGAACCGGAGTGCTCCTCCGCGGAGGTAGGAGAATCCCTGGGTGGGGGGGGGGGGGGAGGAGGACTAAAGCTCTTCTTCGAGGTGGGTGAAATGAAACCAGACAGTGGTTTGTAGTGTCCCTTCCTCGCCCTGGCAATGAGGAACTGCCCAGGAGAGATGTAGGCAGGGCAAAGACAGACCAGGAGGCAGATCCTGCAGGGCTGCAGCAAAAATAGCTCTGTGCTCCCCGACTTCCATGGGCAGAGAGGCACCCCAGGGTTTCTGACGCAGGGCTGCATGGTCCTTGCTCTGGCAGGTCCTCCAGCCGGGTGTATTTCTCCTTGTCCTTCTGCAAAGTTTCTTTTCTGGGCTAATCTCGTTTAATTTTCAAATTGGCCTTTTTCTTATTTCCTAAGTGCAACCCCTGAATCTTTGCGAAGCGAGGAGAGATTTGACTAATCAGAGCTGCCAAACAGCCTAATCTGATGGGAGGATTTGAGCTAATGGAAGGGATTTTATTTTGATTAAAAAGATAAAAAGCAATAATAACTCATTAATTCTGATGCAAAGAAAACTGCTAGGAAGGGCAGAGCTTGCCACTGTCTTTTCCCTACAAGAAAACACGGCAGCCTTACTATAAAATCTCTCAAAATCCAGCTCTGCTGGAGCACAGATTGAGCGTGAGACAGTGTAAAATGGCCCAAATCCACCTATTTGAGCCCAGTGATGCCTACTGATACCCTTGGGCGAGGTGAGGTGGCCTATTTCAAGGACAGTGACTTGCCCCACCGTGGTGAATGCTGTCCCTGGGCTGAGCCCTCTTGCGAAGGTGGTGACCTGCTGTTGTGGGCAAGAGCTTTGCTTTGAGATGGATGCGTGCTCAAACCAGGGAGAGGCTGAAGGCAGGTGGGCACAGCAAGGGGCCATTGCCTTGAGCAGAGCAGGAGGACAATGACATGGGATGGAGGTGATGAAGCCACGTGGCTCATGCCCTGGTAATGAAAACAAAGTGGTGGCCTCCGTCTGCCTGCCTGGGGACAGTCCCCAGTGCTGGGGGTTCCCCTGCGGCAGCATGCCACCGCACAGCCCCAGGCAGCCCAGCTTTTCACTTCTCAGTAGTTTCTCTGCTGTGGGTTACACACGGCACACGCAGGTGCACACTAGCACGTACGCCACACTGTTCCCCTGGCCCAGGGACTGATCCTTGGGCACTGGGGAGCCATGCCAAACACCACGCCAGGGATCTCAGTGCTGCAGCCAGCACAGATGCTGTATGTCCATCCATCCAAGGGCTAGAGATCACTGCCAGGGCTTGCTTGAACTCTGTTGGATAAACCTCTCGTCTTTACAGGCTTATGCCCAATTTACCTCGCCATCCCCATCACGACTTGTGCTCAGGCTTCACCCTTCAGTATTTGCTTCTAAAGCACCGCTCCAGCTGCCTCCTAACACGCCATACATCACATCTTACCAACGGCTGCCCTCGAGGGATGGCATCCGCCTGCTGCCTTCCACCGGGCAAAACCGCAAAGCGGTTGGGGTTTGGGTAAGGCAGAGGCGGAAGCGTGAGGTCCGGCTAGAGCAGGTCCATGAGAGGCAGGGCTGGGCAAATTCTCGGTGAGAAACTGCAAGGCGTGAGAGCTGCCGGCACAGAAACTGAAAGTTTTGTTTCCAACTCACTGCAGATCCACCATCCGAAACGCGAAGAGCATCCACAAGCAGGGCCGGAAGCAGATCAGCCAGGAGACCTACAGGAGGAACAGCAAGAAGTACCTCCAGAGCCGGAGGAACATGAAGGAAAAATTCCAGAACAAGGCCAATGTCATCAGTAAGTCTCAGCAGGGCCTTTGCCCTGGACACAGGCAAGTCCTGCAGGCACAGCCCATGCCCTCCAGTGCTGGTTGCAGGAGCAGGGCAGCACATGGAGGTCACACCTTGACTGTTGACCCTTGTCCTGTGGGGAACGCATGTGCAGGGAGATGTTTTTTTTCCATGAGGTTTCTTACCTCTGGTTATAAGTCTGACACAGAAGGAGCAGTATATGATCCTGGTGGGAGTTCAGCCCACATTTAGGACCTGTGCTTTCCTCTGTGCACCTAACCTCACCTGTGCCGCTGTTACCATTATCATTATCATGGATGTTAGGTGTCAGCAAAGCCCCTAGAGGGAAGCAGTGCATGAAGAAGGAGGCTGCTATTAAGGTAGACGCTTTAGATCTGGTAATCCCCGTGCAGGACCCATGACCTTGCCAAGGTAGACCAGCTCCTTGCACAGACCTAGAGCTGGGCTCCCACCTGAGCAGAACTCCCAGCCAGGCACTGACGGGCTTATTTCACCATCCCAGCCTCTGGGAAGACCATCACATGCGGCTGAGACAGGAGGACAGGCAGGTGCCTACATAGGCGGCCATTACATAGGAAGCTTTGGATGTTCACATGAAGGTGTTGGGTGGTCTGACCCATCTGTACATCTGCTTTACCCACAGTTGAGAAAAATGAGCGAGAGAACAAGGCTCAGCCTGCTGTCCCTCCCCGTCCCAGCAAAGACCTCATCCTGAACCGCTGTACCGAGAGCACCCGGAGAAAGATCCTGTGAGCCCTCAGCCCCCCACACCAGCCAGCTGATGCTTTATCTCCACCAGCTCCTGCGCAGCTGGGACACAGAGCCAGTCTGGGGGCTCCACATGTCTCTGGCAGTCACTGGGGGGCTGCGGGCCAGACTGGCGCAGCCCAGTGCCCATCTTCATCCACCTGCACGGTGAGCCCAAGGTGTCCTAATGACACCATGAGGAGGGACCCAGCCCCGCTCCACCAGCTCCTGGGGGGCTGAGTCCTCCACAGCCACCAGGGACCCCTCGCCACTTGATCCCCTTTTGTCCCTTGTTTGTATTTTGAATGATTTTGCATTTTTCACCAATAAAGGAGAGATACTTTATAGACATATTTCAATGTCCGCCTGGACAGCTGGTCAATGCAGACACCGGGGAACAGCACGGCGGCAGGAAAGGCGTTTCTCCCCGGAGGGGGATTGGGCAATGGTCTCTTGCGAAAGATGCCACCAGGGAGGAAATGTGGTTGGGGGGATGAAAGGATGGCAGCTTCCTCCTGGAAGGCGGCTTCGTCGCTGCCTTGAGTGGGAAGCGAGGGCTGGGGTGGGGGAGATGGTGTTTGCTGGGGTGGGGTAGGAGCCATGAGGCGAGGTGGCCGCCCCAAAAGGTGGCAGGGTATGAGTGGCACGGGGTGGGCAGCCCAGGGCCCGTGTGGCTGCCAGGGTGTGAGGGGCGAGCAGCTCCCCGGGGCTGCGGATGGTGGTCTGCCACCTCATGGAGGGCCACCATTACAGCATGGCTGGTGGCCATGACAGCACGGCTAGTAGCCATCACAGCATGGCCAGCGCCTCTGGAACAGGGCTGCTTTTCAGCAGGGAGTATGGTGCGAGGGCTGTGTTTGGGTGCCACCACAGCCCTGTCACTGCCACGCCAGGTGGGTCTGGGTTTGGGTTGGGGACCAGGTCTGGGGCTGGGCCTGGGGCTGGGCCTGGGTTTGTATCTGGGTCTAGTTCAGGTTTGGGTCTGAGTCTGGGTTAGGGTCTGGGTTTGGGTCTAGTTCTGGGTATGGAATCGTAGAATCATTTTGGCTGGAAGAGACCTTTACAATCAAGTCCAACCGTTAACCCAGCACTGCAAAAACCGCCACTAAACCACGTCCCTCAGCACCGCATCTCCACGTCTTCTAAATACCTCCAGGGATGGCGACTCCACCACTTCCCTGGGCAGCCTGTTCCAGTGCTTGACAACCCTTTCTGCGAAGGAATTTTACCTAATATCCATCCTAAACCTCCCCTGGTGTAACCTGAGGCCATTTCTTCTTGTCCTATTCCCTGTTCCTTGGGAGAAGAGACCGACCCCCACTGCGGTGATAGACGGGAACTGGGTCTGGGTCTGGGTCTGCATTTGGGTCCGGGTTTGGATTTGGGTCTGGGTCCAGTACTGGATTTGGGTCTGGCCCTGGGTCGGGGACTGGGTTTGGGTGTGGGTCCGGGTCTGGGACTGGCCCAGGGTCTGGAATTAGGTTTGGGTCTGGTTTGGGTCCAGATCTGGGTGTGGGTCAGGTCGGGCCCCACCCGCCGCTCCGCGCGGCGTAGCCCCTTTAAGACACAACGGTCGCGCTGCCGACCCGTCCGGCGGCTCGCGCCGTACGTCGGCGCGGCGCCGCGGCCAAGCGCATGCGCACGGGGGGTTGGGGGCGGTGGCGGTGGTGAGTCGGCGCGCGGCCCCGCCGCCCGCGCGGGGTCGCAGGTGAGAGGTCGGCAAGATGGCGGCGGCCTGAGGGGGCGCGGGGAGGCGGCGGCGGCGGCGATGATGTGGGGGGCGCTGAGGGGAGTGCGGCGGCCGGCGGCGGCTCTCCGCAGGGGCCTGGCCAAGGCGGCGGGGCCGCGGAGCATCCGCCAGCTGAGGGAGGCCGAGGAGGCCGCCCCGGTCTTCCAGTACGTGGGGAAGGCGGCCAAGAGGAAGGACCGCGTCTTCGTCTGGGGCTTCTGCTACTCGGGCGCCCTGGGCGTCCCCAGCTTCGTGAAGCCGGACGTGGGCTGGAAGAAGCCGCGGCGGATCCAAGCCACTCCCTACCGACTGGAAACGGCGGAGAAGGTGGGCGGCTCTGGTTTGTCCCGACGGGGCGATGTCGGCGTTGCCGCTTCTCGCACAGCGGCGCACCTCCTCCGCCCGCGCCCCTTCATCTGGGCGGGTGTCTTCTCTCAGCTTTGAAAGGCGTTAAGTGATCCGATTTAAAGACTTTGATTCTTTTTTTTTTTGTATCGATGTAGCGGTGTTCATCAGGATGCTTTTTGGTATAACTACAGTGGCTGGCAATTTGGAATATATATGTATAAATGTATAATGTATAAACGTACACACATATATGCTTTCCTGTCAGAGGCATAACAAAGTAAGAGTGTGAACAACGTTTTTCAGAGAATTAGCGCCTCATTTTCAGTGGCGTTCATGGGTGCTTTCACCCTCATTAAATTGGAAGCCCTTGTTGAAAACTATGTTGTTCTCTTGTTTGCATCTTTCAAAGGTAATGCTCTGCTGTCCATTTCAGAGAGGGTCAGAGCTGTGATAGTGGGCTTTTGGGGGGCAAAAAGTAAATAAACCAGGGGAATATTATTCCCTTAATATTGCTTTGTGGGTTTAGTGGTTTGTTTTTTGTTTTGGTTTTTTTTTTTAATCTGCTGCAGGTCAGGAAATAGGTTTTCTTGTTGTGTTTGAATGGGTCCAAAATAATACAGCATTAAAGATGGATGCAGACAAAAACAAAGCTCTAAGGCGGTAATGTTGGACTTGACTTTACACCATTGTGCTTTATTACTGAAGAGTGTTTCTGTTCATTTTTACGAAGACTATACGTACCATGAATTTGGGCTGTATTTGGATGTAGCTTAATGAAGGAGGAATGCTGGTGAACAAATAGTGTAAGGTGAAACTTGTTTTTCTAAGCCATAGTTTATAACTGAATGGTGTGGGTTTTGTTTGTCTTCAAAGATATCCTCTGCTGCCTGCGGTTATGGATTCACGCTGCTGTCCTCTAATACCACAGACATCACCAAAGTGTGGGGCATGGGGCTGAACAAGGATTCCCAGCTTGGATTCCAGAGAAGCAGAAGAGAGCAAAGTAAGGGTTGAGGTGGTGTATGGGTTTACAGGGGGAGCGCTACAGGATAAGTGTGATGTGGGAAATGTCGTGTTGGAAGGCATGAAAAACGTCTGGGAGGCTTTGGCGCAGAGTGCGGGGCTGTGCTTTTTTTGTTTGAGAGAGGTCTCTTTTTTTTAACTTAGCTGTGTTTTTGTGTGCTTTGTAATTGGTCAAGGTATACCTCCGTTCTATGCACTGCACTTACATTCTTGCCTGGATGGAACTAAAATCCAAGTAACTATTTATTCTGCAGAAGTGTGTGTGCGTTGGTTAAGGTGTTGCTTTGAAACTCTATAGCTTGATAGTAGATAATGTAGTGGGCTAGTTAATAAAACAATTTTGGCAACATGGTTTGCTCACTTCTATTGCCTTTGCGTCTGTAAACTAATTTCCTTTCCCACAGAGATGTTTTCATACAGTCAGTGGAATTTTGTGTGAAGCTGTAGGGTTTTTAAAATGTTAATACCAAACGGTATTTTCAAATGAAAAACATGTTATTCGGTCATTCTGTCTTGTATCAGGCTCTCAAATGCGTGTAAGATGATGATTTCTGTGCAGAACGTTGCCACCTTCTACCTAAGACAGATACAAAACCCCCCCAAACTTACTTCTCATATACAATGGCTGTCAAAAAATGTTTGAAAACATTCCTCCATAAACAATTGGGGGAAACAATGTTAAAAGCAATTTTTCTCTTTATAGTGTAAAAGAGCATAATGCATTAAGGTATGGTGCATCTGATATGGGCAAAAGATTAAACTTTGTGGAGAAGCAAAAGAAAATTGCAGCTACTGTGCAGAATGCTGAAGTTTACAGTGGTGCTGCTGTTGTGCGTTGCTGCTAGCATACGATATAGATTTCCAAGAGTGTGTGTGTGCTTAAACAGCAGCTGCAAAATGAAGGGTCTGCAGAAGACTCCACTCGCTTCTGCTTTTAAAGGTTTCAGCTCTTACTCTCTCTTAGTTCTGTAAGTGCTGATGTCTCAGGAGTGTCTTGTCATTTTCTTGGTTTTCATCCGACCTGCAGATTATTTTTGCCAGAGAATCCAGAAATAGGTTAAATAGTTTTGCAGTTCAAGCCTTTCTAATTAAGGAAGTGTTCAGTGTTTGGTAGCATCTGTTGAAAATGTGGTGTGGGTCAGTGGGATTGCTGCTGCATATTTAACTTCCCACAGACAAGTTTCCTGTTGGATGTGTTGCTGGTTACTCAATTTTACAAACTTCCTTTGGTATCTGCTAGTTCCAACACCATGTCCTTGTAAATGCTTCATTTCCAGGGGAGTTTGCAACCTTCTGACTTCTAGATGGTTGCATTGCATGCTCTAACTTCAGTTGTTTCTAAGCTAAACTACTAATATTTTCCTGTCATGCTCTTCCTTAACCAACTCGTTGACTCTGTTCTCCAAAATTGCTCAGGTGTCAGTGATGATTACCACAGATCCTAGTAGCTTGTGTCACTGTGCTGGAAGGAACATAGAGAGGAAAAGGTTTTTTGCTTTGTGACTTCCACGTCTCTTTAGACAGATACAAACTTTGCTGCCTTTCGGTTCCTGCTGTATTGCATGGCAGGCTCCCACCATTTGCAAGCAGCCAGTGATGCATGTCCTCGCATCAAGTAGTGTCTTACTGTAAAAGGGTATGTGTAGATTTTTCTGGGTTTTTTTGGTTGAAGGCAATGAGAACTAGTTAAAGCTCTATGTGAGCAGAATGCTGCTTTGTGCCCTCTGGGATTTGATTTCACTTGTTACAGTGGCTTTCTCTGATATCAAAGCTTTTTATCTCCCCTTAACCTTTTCCCTAGTACTGATTTATGTTTTTCTGGTCTCTTTTTTTTTTCCCTTTTTTTCCCAGTTGACTGTAACTGATTACATATTCTTCAAGTTACTAAATCTTCTTTTTCTAGTACAGCCTGTTGTTTCTTTCGTAAACGTTAGATCTCTTATCCCCTATGGAGCCAGGCTAGCTAATGTTTCTTGCGTTCCTTTTCTCTGAAAGGGCCTTTAATCTACTCTTCTTTAAATATGAAGCTCTAAGATTTTTTTGTTCACCTTTCATGCTGTCTTTTTGTGACTGCTATTATTGTTCCTTGCTTGCAGTACCCCCAGTTGCACAGAATAGTTAGTTTGTGCTTGGTGTTAAGCGCTCTAGTAATCCAGCCTGATTCACCAAAGTGGTTGACCATATGGCTGCAAGCCTCAGTTTCTCAATTCTGGCCACCTGAAGCCGTAATAACATTCAGTTTCTAGGTGTGGTGGATTTTTGATTAGGCAGTGATTATTGGCTTCAGCCATCCCTATGGCTTTTAAATTCTTCCCCCCTGCAATGAATCCCAGTCAGCCTTTTACTTTGGTTAGTGTCTTGGCTTTCTAAAATATATCTGCTTTTGTAACAAGAGAGAAGTGAGTGTGTATGTACAACAGGATCAGCAAATATGTGATGAATTTCCTTTGTGGAAGCTACTGACTTTTAAAATTTCTCTCTCTTCCTTAAGCTAAGGGCTATGAATATGTCTTGGAACCATCTCCAATACCATTACCACTGGAGAGGCCGCAGCAGACTCGAGTCTTGCAGGTTTCCTGTGGGAGAGCCCATTCTCTGATCCTGACAGACAGTGAAGGAGGTATAGTATCGCTTGTGCTGGTGACAAGAGATGCCTGACTCTGCTTCTATTAAAAGCTCCGAAAAAGACTGTCTTCTGTCCTTTAGAACTAGACCCCAGCTGGGCTGTTTGTACCGTAAATGTGATACAGGTAGCTGTTGGCCTTTGTGGGATTGCTCCCGGGAGGGAGAGCCCTGAGCTGATAACTGCGTTGAGCTCTGCTTGGCTCAAGCTGTAAATGTGTTGGAAGCTTTTTCACTACAAGTGTTGCAAAATATGGTTTGTTTATCTAGCCCCAGGCCTTGTTTAAGTGTAGCCTATTTGTCTTGTTCAGTCAGACGTGTTTTTGAATTCAGTTTTGGATGGCTATGCCAATACTCCTGTGTTAGTTTCCCCTTGAAGCCCCAGAGTGCTACAATAAAAGCGATTAATTAATAGGCCTTTATACAGAAGATCCTGTTTGTGAATTGGCTCCTTATGTCTCTGGGAATTCTCGGGTACAGTGGCTTCGGTGCTGTGCTGAGCGATCCAGTGCTGCTTATCAGTGGGTGAGCTGGTTGGTTGGTTGATTTAACGCTCCTGTGGGAGCGCTGATCTATTTCTGAGTCTCCTTGGCAACGGCAGGATGAACTAGGCAATTACTGAAAAACAGCCAATGGGCTCCAGGTATTGCCACTGTGCCTGCAACAATATCGCTGGGATATTGTTGACTAAAATGGATTGAGTCACTTGAATTTAAGTGGACTTGGTTTGAAGAAAGCTTATGCCAATTTTTACAGTACTGTGCTCAACCTTTCATACTGAGGACCACATGAAAATATTTTGTATACCTGAAGAGAGGCTTTCAGGGGATTGGACAGTAATAAAGCTAGTACATTTTGTCATTGTTTTTCAGTTTTTACCATGGGGAACAATTCTTATGGACAGTGTGGCCGGAAGGTTGTTGAAGATGAAACTTACAGGTGAGAACCCAGAGATCCTGAACTTCCTTAATGTTAAAAACATAATTGCATGAAAACAACCCTACAGAAAAGCCTGGAGATGGGAAAAATCTGGTAGTATAAGGATGCTGTTTAAGATTAAGGAGTCTGAGAACGGGCTTCTATGCTGCAGACGTCGTATAAACGGCCTGGCTTTAAAACCAGGCTGAGCATGAGCACTATTCTGACCACGTTCACAAGAGACAGAAAGATGTCAGCATGTGACAGTTTTCGCAGGGCATAGTGAGAAAACACAACCATCGTAAATTGCTTGAGGTAATTGGTGTTAGTAGTCAGTCTTTCTCCCTTTAGCCTCTTGGAGTGCAAGTGCTGTTTCTGAGGGTGTTAGAAATGCCGTTTAATGATGAAAGAAGCATCCTTTTGTTGACTCTCTTTGCTGTAACTGCCTTTGAATCTGTAGTGCTTTTCCCTTACAGGGTTTTTTGTGGGCCACACCAAAGCATATTCTCAAAATGTTCTGTAAGACAGTAGTGATGTAAGTGGATACTGGGAATGTGTTGAAAGTTACTGATTCCCTGGCAGGGCCTAGAAGAGATCTTTTACAGTTTAAGAAAATAGCTGTAATTTAGCTAGCTTCTTTTCACCTTGGTGGAAGTTAGTAACTGGATTGTTCAGAATTCCTTTTTTTGTGAAAGAATGACATGGATGTTAATGTTACACTGTTAGTGCTCTGGGATATCTGGTTAATCCCTAGTCGAGTGTAGTGTTTATATAGGTGCTGCAGTATTATCTAGTGTCTGTGCTCATTCTAGACTAGGGAGCATGTTTGAGGACTGCTTCCACCCCCAGTTCCCATGAGAAGTTATATTTAAAACGTGACAGTTCTTAGCTTTTTAATAAAGAGAATGCAAAATTACTTTCCTTCTTTGTGCAGTAGTTTTACAGTGGAACTATGCTCTTTGAATACAAAAGAGAACATGTGAAAGAATCTGTCTTCTTGTAATAGCAAAGTGGCTTTCAGTAAAGGCGGGTCTGCCTTCATGTTTTTCGGTTGCAGTCCTCTGACATCCTCTGTGTTGCCTTTTCTCTTCTCGGTGGTTGGTTGGTGGTGTCCAGTGAAAGCCATCTAATTCATCAGCTGAAGGAGTTTGACAGCAGAGTTGTCCAGGTAAGAGGATCATCTGACCTGAATTCTGAAGGTGGATTGAAAACTGGCTGAACAGCTGAGCTCAGAGGGTGGTAATCATTGGCACGGACTAGTTGAGTGCCAATAACTAGTGGTGTACACCAGGGGTCGGTACTGGTTCCGATCCTGTTTAACATTTTCACCAATGATCTGTATGATGGGGCAGAGTGCACCCTCAGCAAGTTTGCAGATGGCATAAAACTGGGAGGAGTGGCTGATACACCGGAGGGTGGTGCTGCCCTCCAGAGGCTGGAGAAATGGGCTGACCTCATGGAGTTCAGCAAGGGGAGGAGTGCTGCACCTGCGGGGGGGCAGCCCCAGACACCACTATATGCTGGGGGCTGACTGGCTCGGAAGCAGCTCTGCAGAAAAGGCCCTGGGGGACCTGGTGGACACCAGGTTGACTGTGAGCCAGCAGCGTGCCCTTGCTGTAGAGAAGGCAAATGGTATCATGGGCTGCATGAGGAGGAGTGTTGCCAGCAGATCCATAAAGTGGTCCTTCCCGTCTACTCAGCACTGGTGAGGCCGCATTCGGAGTACTGTGTTCATTTCTGGGCTCTCCAGTACCACAGAGATGTGGACATACGGGAGAGAGTCCAACAAAGGGCCATTAAGGTGATGAAGGGACTGGAGCATCTTTCCTGTGAGGAAATGCTGAGAGAGCTAGAAAAAAGAAGGCTGGGGGGTGTCTTTTGCCAATGTGTATAAATACCTGAAGAGAGGGTGCAAAGAGGATGGAGCCAGGCTCTTTTCAGTGGTGCCCAGTGTCAGGACAAGAGGCGGTAGACACAAACTGAGACACAGGAAGTTCCCTCTGAACATCAGGAAACACTTTTTTACTGTGACTGAGCACTGACACAGGTTGCCCAGAGAGGTTGTGGAGCCTCCCTCCTTGGAGGTATTCAAAAGCCATCTGGACGTGATCCTGGACAACTGGCTGTAGGTGGCCCTGCTTGGGCAGGGGAAGTTGGACCAGATGACTTTCAGCGGTTCCTTCCAAACTCACCCAGTCTGTGATTGTGTAATGAAAAAAAAATAAATCAGTATGCAAATAATTCAGCTGAATCTCTTTGAAATGATGAGGCGATCTACTATATGGTTGCTTAGAAAAAGCACAAGGTGGCATTTTGCTCCATGCCTTTACAGTGCAGTTGCAACTGGCTGTGCAGGGTCTGAACTTACTGAAGAACTTGATGGGAATGCCAGTGCAGTGTTTGTTTGCTCGACTTCCAGGTAACACCTGCACGGCAGGGAGGTTGTTCTGACGCCTCATCTCTTCCTGTCCTGAGTTCTTGCTCTTGTTCCCTTTTGTCACTTGTATATCAGTTGGGAACTGTTTTATTTTGAACTTTAATTTCAAAAGTGAGCTGTGAGACTGTCCACTTAGGCTAGCCAGCATTTTCCTAGGGCAGGTTTCTAGGAGAGCGAGGGACTGCAGAGCACCATAAACGCCACTGAGTCTGCACATGGGTGCAGTGTTTCCAGACACAGGAGCAGTTTGCTAGTATGTCTATGCCACTGTAGCAGTACTCTGTGGGCAAACGTTGCTCCTGTTCTGTGCAGCATCCTAGAAAGCAAGGGTCATTTACTTAGGTCCGAGTGATGAGAGTATGCCGTGGTACATCCTAATTATGTTTTGAATTAGGCTTGTAAACTTCTGTCTGGATCTTTCATTATTTTTTTTTTCAAGGGTGTTGAATAATTGGTACCTGTTTGTACTTTGATGACAGGACTTATGTGCTTAATATTCTTCGTAGTCAATCTCTTTAACTTGTGGATTAAATCCCTTTAATCTTTGGCAAATTTTTAATGTCTTAAGATCTTGGCTTTAATTCATGCCAAGCCTGTGGCAGACATGATTGCTAGTTCAACATAAATGTCAGTTTGAGAACAGATGTGTTCCTAGAGCGCTTACATGGCAAGGATTCAATAGCAGTTTGTAGCTGGCATTGAGAGCCATGTGGTAGCACTCTGGGAAGGGAGATCTCTTATTTACTCTTTGCTGTTTTATTGTATTGGACTGCTGAATTGAGCTTTCTGTTAACTAGTCCTTGTTTTAGATCTCAGGAAAAAAAATTAACTGCGGCATCACTTTCCACAAAGGAAATTCTGCTGTTTTCTGTGCTGTATCGTGCTGTTCTCAGCCTTCCCTGTCTGTAGAGCTGTTTGATCTGGAGAGAAAGGTCAAAATCTGAGCTGATGGGCATTGTAGAGGTTGATTGCTCAGTTTGTCTGCCAGTAATGCTTCATTAAATCAGTTCTGAATACATGATTTTTCCTGACCAGCTCTGGCTTTTTGTTTGTTTGCAGGTTGTGTGTGGGCAGGACCACAGTCTGTTCAGAACCAAGAAAGGTGCGGTCTATGCGTGTGGATGGGGAGCTGATGGACAAACAGGTAGGAGCGCAGCTCAGCTTGCCTTTCAGTCAATTGATGAGTGTAGCAAGCTCTCCCAATTCAGAGCTTGTGGTGTCTGTTTGTTATGCATGTGTGGACAGAAGGCGGCTGGTATGTTTCCAGCTGTGTGCAGATGTTCTTAATACTCTTGTGTAACCAAACTGAGACAAACCAGTTCATTTTTAGAGGAGCTTTAGGATGCCACGCTGGCAATCCAAGCATGCAATCTGAGGAGCGTGTCTAC
The DNA here is from genome assembly GCA_017639485.1 of Pluvialis apricaria. NCBI lineage: Eukaryota > Metazoa > Chordata > Aves > Charadriiformes > Charadriidae > Pluvialis > Pluvialis apricaria. Next base: position 10,057,984 of record CM030024.1, read on the forward strand.
TGTTTGAAGCTTGTGAAGGATGTAGCTTGGGAAGGTTAGCTCCCCAGTTCTGTGCAGGCCTTGCCTTACTGAATCTCATTTTGGGGTCTGTTTTGCTTCTTGCTCACTCCTTTTGAACTGATGGAGACCTTTAGCAGCTACTGCTGTCTTAGCATGGGACCTTTGGCCAGGCCCTTGTCCTGGTGGTTCCTGCTGTCAGAGGACTGCCAGTCCTTCCTACTGTTTAGTCCTGCTGCTCCTGAAGGTTGGGTTCTGCTCATGGTTCTATTGTGTGGATATACTGTAGCACCTCTTTTTTGTTGTCTGTGTTCTGGCCTCTTGTCCAGGTAGCTCTTTGTCATGTAATATGTTTGCTTCCCAGCCTCTTGCTACTTCACCTGCTGTTGCCTAAACTGATTGCAGTGTGCTGTCACTCACAGCTGTCCTTGCAGAAGACAGGACACAGCTGGTTTGTGAAACTTCACTTCTATTGGGATATCTGCCAAGCTTGGTTACTGCTCTCTCAAACATTTTGGTCCATACAGACAAGAGAGATGAGGGCCTAGACTGTTTTCTGGGTGTGATTGTATAAAGTTGTTTTGTAGGTAGCTTTGGCAAGTAGAACTGGTGTTTGTGGCTGCTTTTCCATTGAAGCAAGTAGTTAAGAGATAGGGACAAAAAGATTTATTTTGCAGGGAGGAAAAAAGGTCTTCATCACCTCTGTTTTTTTCCTTTCAGGTCTGGGACACTACGATATCACCAGTGTTCCTACTAAGCTACATGGTGACATTGCTGGAGTAAACATTATCCAGGTCTCTTCCTATGGGGACTGTTGTCTGGCCGTTTCAGATGAGGGAGACGTCTTTGGCTGGGGAAATTCAGAATACTTGCAGTTGGCATCTGTCACAGAAACCACACAGGTCAGTTGGCCTTGGGGCGTGTTTTTACATGTTTCAGTTCAGCTGCTGTGCACAGAGTTAAAAATTACACACTTCTCCCTGCTCTGGGTTCATTTGACAGTAGTATAAATCAATATAAACTAACACCACTAGCAGGCTGGTTTTACCTATGCTTACAAAATCAATCTGTCTGAAATGTTTGTATAGCTTTAGGGCAGTGTGTTTCCCAGCTATTGATAATCAAAGGCTTGTGTCACCTCACCCCAGTTTGTTAGTCTGTTCAAAAGGATGAGTATACCCCATGTTCTTTCCCCATCTTATGGACTTTGCACCAAATTGAGATCCAGCCTGAGTACTTGTGCTGGTTTCAGGACAGGAATTAGAATTTCTAGTGGTCCTGCTTTGAGCATGGTGCTGGTCCAGATGACCCTTGGAAGCCCCTTCCAGTCAAGCCATATGTTGGTGAACATGAGCAGCCTTAGTAGGTTTATAGCTGAGTCCTAAACAAGTCCCAGTGTCTCACAGATAAAATTTTTTTGGAACAAACTTATGTGGGGCAAAAACGTAGAGCTGACTTGACACTAAGCATTGTAGTACTGAGGTAATTAGGCAGATGGCCTTCTCTTAGAGTTAGTGTAGGAAGGAGTCAGGGAATTAATTAATACTCAAGTTATTCTTAGCAGAAGGCTAGGAGCAGACAGTTGCATTAGTATGGCTTTAGTAAAATACCTTTGTTTCCCATGCCTCTCCTGATGTATCCTTACTGTAGGGCTTATTACTGACACCCATAAAGCCCGATGACAATGACCCGGTTAAGCAGTGCAGTAGTTTCCTGGCTGGGTGCTTGATGGAGGTCAGAGGAGTCTGAAACGGATGAATGGCACGTTTGCCAAAGTGGGAGTTTTAGGTACAATATAGATAAAGTGCAAATTGTGGAATAGCAGAGCTGGATATTATCTGTGAAATCTGAGGTCACTGTTTACATGTGTCAAGCTGTGTAGGTTTCTGTTGTGTTGAACTGTACCAAATAAGAGTGTTTTTCTTTGAGTGGTTTGTCCCTAGTATGTTCAAAAATGCCACTGCAGACCAAATTTTAGTGATCTTTTCCTTTGTGAAAACTTGCAAATGTGCTCACCTATTGACTTTCCCATTGTGTCTGACTCGGAGAACCAGGGATATAAGCAGATGTTAAGCATTCTCAGCTTTGTTGCCATGCATGTAAGCTTTCCAGTGGGTAACTTCTTCCACTTTGTCTGCACTCTCAGCCTTAATGAATTTCCTGTAGTTTTTTTAATCTTGGGACTTGCATTCATTCTGTTATTCAGGCAGTAAAGATTGTCTATATCGGGCATTCAGTGTATGTAAGCTCTAACCAGAACTAGAGAATAAGTTGAAAATATGTGTCTAGTTTGCAGTTTACCTTGTCTCTAATAGCTCATTTGCAACCTCATACAGGTGAATGTTCCCAGACATTTGCCATTCAAGATTGGGAAGATAAAGGAGGCTGCATGTGGAGGGACTGGCAATGTTGTGCTGACGGGTGAGTTCGCTTTTAGAATCATCTTCTTCAGTGCAATGCTGTACAGTAGGTGGATTGTAACATCACGAAGCACGCATCTTGTTTACTGGGAACAGGAAAGTACTGTCTGTTACGAGGAAAGCTGGGAAACTGAGAAGCCTATGATTTAAGAATGTACTAGGGGAGTTATTTTCACTAGCCACGGAGCATTGCTTCCAGTATGTGCTGTTGTGAGCACTTACGCAAATGAGAACAAGAGTGTGGTTGCTGCTTGCAGTTCTGATCTCGTTTGCTGATCACACGGGCTATGTGTGGCCTATAATAAATATATAGGGATATAGGGAGGAAGTAAGACAACACTTGAGAGAAAGAAGAGCCCTTCAGACTCAATATAAATCTGGCATGTAAATAAATCTTGATAAACTAGGCTGGAAAATAGAGAGTTCTGAGAACAGTGAAACTCTGCAGCAGGCTTCTTAGTGAATGCTGGTTTGAACTGCCAGTAGTCAGGGGAGCACAGCTTGAAAGTCACTGAGTAAAGGAGTGAGGGAGAGGATTGTACTACTTTTATGAAGGATCATCTAAAGGAAGACGTTCATATATATATATATGATGCAGTTGTTGATATGACAAGACATTTGAGCTTTTAGTGTGAAGGGACCAGAGCGAGCAGACATAGCACCTTACTCTGTCTTGTGCACTGCTGCCTTTCCCAGGCACCCGGTTTAAGGCAGAGTGCCAGGCAGAGTGACTAGCCTACTGCTGGTTTGGCCATGCCTCAAAGGAAAAAGCAGTGATAATAAAACACTCAACCTCTGTCCCATCAGTCAGTAAGCTGAAGTATTTTGTCCAGCCCACGCTGTGTTGGCATTATTTCCCCATGAAAGTTTTGCCTGTGAAGCCTGATCTGCTTGCACAGCTTAATTTAAAAAAAAAAAAAAGGGCATTTGGATGGGAATGCATTGTTTGCAAATTTTAAATAATCAAAAGGTGCTAGACTGCTCTGGGAGAAAGGAAAATATCCCTTTGGATCTGATTAACTCTTGGTCATGGCATGAATTTCACAAGCACAGACTTTCTTACAGAATGTGTTCTTATTGTAATACAGAAGAAGGAAATGTTTTTGTCTGGGGATATGGAATTCTTGGGAAAGGACCAAACCTAATAGAGACAGCAGTGCCAGAGATGATCCCACCCAGCCTTTTTGGCTGGTCAGACTTCAATCCGGACGTCCGTGTTGCTCACGTTCGCTGTGGACTCAGCCAGTTTGCAGCACTTACAAGTAAGTTTCTAGTCCTACTGTCATGGAGAAGTCACATTGCTGTATTATTGGCAGTTAAAAACAAGAAAAGCGCCCATCTTTCTTTAAACTTAAAGCACCTTGGAATACAACAGGAGGGGTGGGCAGTGTATTTACAGGTGTCAGCATGGTTTCTAACATAGGTACTGTACTAACTTATGCTTTAATTAAGAAAGTGTTATTCTGCTAAAGCAAAGAAAAAAATTCTCTCAAACAGGAAATCTGGGAAGGTTTTTTCATTTCCTTGTACACAATAAATGTCAGTTGCACTTTAGAAGCAGTAGGAATTTATCTAATAAATGATCAAACTAAAACTGAATCTAAATCGGAGCTAGATGTTGGGGTTTCTTGGCTCTTCTGAGCAATTGAGTTAGCAATCTGAGGTGGGAAGACCTACATTAACATGCAAAGGGTACGATACTCGATACCAGCCTTTAAAGCAAGTTTTGAATTTGGAAGTCATTTAAAAGTGTGCAGCAGAGGGCAGCAGCACAGAAAACCCGTGTACTTGATAGCAAAAGTAATCGTTTACTAATGAAAAGTGCTAGGTACCAACGTGCTGGTCCTTTTTGGGGAAGTGGTGTGCAGGACACTATCAGTCTGGTTACAGGGTGCTTGTAACTGCTCTCCCCCTGGTATTCAGGAAGCGTTAGAAACTGCGTTCCGATTAAATTGTACTTATGTACTTATAGATCGTGTTTTGTCTCTGCTGTGGGGCTAATTTGAATGCTTCTGAGATCTGCATGTTTTGGTGGGGAGCTTAAAAGTCTCCAACTCTGTTGAATACAAGTTTTTTCTTTTCCCCAGTTGTCATTAGAAGGTCACTTATGTCAGGCAGCTGAATAACCAGTCCCCTGGTGGTGGCTTGGGACAGATTTCACTGCCTTGCTTACCCGATTTGCTCTGCTGATAGCTGATGTGGGTCACCTGTAATTGTCTAACTTCCAGCACAAATGATTCACTTCACCACAGATTATTCCTTGGAATCTCTTCTGCTGTGTTCTTTCTTCAAATAAAATTCCAAAGCAAGAGCTGGAAGAGGGGGAAGCAGAGACTTGAGCCCAAAACTTGCTTCTTGTCCCGCTCATTAGGCATCACTTTCCCCAAGTGCAAGTAGGTTTATTGTACTTGGAACTAAACTTGGTGGCTTTCATACTGTAACCCTTTATAGTCCCAGAAGCACTGTAGCCAACCTTGCCAGCATCACAAATAGAATTCTTCCTTTTAAATGACTCTGCCCTATTTTATTCTTTTTTTTCCCTGTCTAGACAGAGGAGAACTATTTGTTTGGGGCAAGAATCTAAGAGGGTGCCTGGGAACTGGAAGAATGGAAGACCAGTATTTCCCATGGAGGGTAAGGATGGCAGTGTTAAGGCCAGTGTTCTTTAGCTAGTCTTTGTTATCCTGAGGGTAAGAAACATCGTTTGCTGTGTACTTTGGTTGAGTAATTTTGAAAGAAATGGAAGCCTAAGATGACTGTAGAACAGCTTTGTTTTCCAGAGGTCCTTGCATAGCCTGCTTAGGGATGGAGGTATTCAGTAAAGTTTTTTAGTCTGCTATTTTGGTATTGCTTTCAGATCCCAAAGCAACAACTGGTGCTGTGCCATCACATCTGAACAGTTCTTATGTCCCTCCTGTCCGCAACCTGCTACCCCTTACTGCCTCTTCCCTCCCCTTCCAACCCGCACTTCACTTTTGCACGTGCTGCGAAGAAAACCACCAGTATTAGTCATCTGTGACCCAAAAGACTTGCGTTACACATCTAAATTAGGTGAACGTTTTGGTCACAGTGGTCAGACTACAGTGGCGGCAGGTCCATGTCGCAGTGGGCTGCCTTCCCCTGCTCCTCTTCCAAGTCAAGCAGCTATGGTGGTGGGTCACTGGACTGACTGTGTAGTTACAGTAGGAGATCCTTGGGCATGAACTGTTTTCATAGCTGTTTCGCAACACTTCCAGTTCCACTCCCTTCTCTCAGATGGCTCTGAGAGCCAGACTCTGTGGGTGTAGAAGAGTCTTTGGCTCTGGAGTTCAGCACTCAGCCTAACAGATGTTCCCAGTCTCCATGGAGGCCAAGTAGGAGAGGAGGGAGGCAATCAGTTGGACCACCCTGGAGTCCCTTTCCGTGTGTCTGAGCTTGCAGTGCATGTGTTTCTTTAGCATGCTTTCCCCTCCTTTTAAAAATGAGCAAAAAAAGACCTAATTCTGGAGCATTTGCCTAAAATCACACTGCTGTGGCTGAGTGGAGTTTCTAAACTCACCAAGTGTGGCACATCCAGGTTTCCTGAAGTTTGGACATGGAGGGTTATGCTCCCTCAGACAGCCAGCTCCTGTCTGACACTGCTACGGCAATGTGCCAAAGTGAGGGCAGTCATCAGGATACTTGTCTGTGACCTCCTGCCCTAGAACTAGCCATCTCTCCTCTCCCTTAGCTCTAAGGAAAAACTTGTGTTTGTAGCCTCTGCTTTCCTTGAGTTTGAAGTCGGCTTTCAGTGAAAGAGCTGTAACTACGCTAGTGAGTGAGCTGGGTCTGCTTAGCATCAAAGCAAAAACTGCCTTGGGCCGAGTTGAGCTTTTGCCCTGTTCCAGTCCTTGCTGATGAGAGAAGAGGCAAATCCTTGTGGTGCTCGGGCAGATCCTCTGCCTGCTCTGTTCGGTCATGCTGTTCCTGCTGCTGAACAGATGGAGTGAGGCTGCAGTCCCCTCGCTGTCTGCTAGTGAGCCCTCTCTTTCTGTCCTTCCAAAGGTTTCTGTGCTTCTGTGAAGGGAGAAGGGGAAATATTTCACAGCTTGATGCACAAGCATGTCTGGTGCTGAATCTTGCGTTGTCTGGGTTTTCAAGATGGCACTTTCATTGGTACGAGTCCCTGTGAAACCAGCTGGCATGTTAAGCAGGAGGGTGAGAAATAGGAAATATCAGGTGCAAAGTACCAGCTTGAGAAATAATCCACTGTTGTGTTTCTGATCCAGGTGACTGTGCCTGGTGAGGTGGTGGATGTTGCGTGTGGAGTTGACCATATGGTAAGCATGGTTAAGTCTTTTACCTAGCAATATTGCTGGGCCTCAGCACTGTGCTAAGAAGATGGGGGGACTTGGACACGAGCTCCTTGGACAGGAAGACTCATTCTGCGAAGCCAAGCAAGAAGTGACCGTGAGCAGAGACAGCCATAGCAGTTCCTGGGTGTGTTGTCATCTCTGCATCATTGAAACGCTCCGGCCTGCCTGCAGGAAGGAAATACGCTTCCTGAGGAGAGTGGAAATGCAAGAAGTGCTCTGCCTGGCTCATGATGAGCTCCCAAAGAGTCTGACGCCCAGCCCACAGCTGGTGAGTCCTTCTGTGCCTAAGGATGAAGAGCATCTCCCTCAGGGAAGACTGGCACAAGATGAAATCTGTAGCACAGGACATCCATTTATGGACACTTTCCCTGTCACCAGCTCTGCGGTGTCAGTGTTGGGCTGAGCCAAACTATTTCTCAAGGGAAAGATTTGGGGTTTTTTTGTAACTATTTTTTTATGTGGAAGACAAGTCGTGCTGGCTGCTGGAGTCCAGCACAGCTGTCCTCGGTGTCCACCACCAGCTGCCCTCTGCCCAGGTTGCTGTTCCGTGCGGAAGCTGGATGCACAGCCAGTGGCCTGGAGGCAGTGGTGTGCTCTTATCCCAGGCTGTTGCAGGATTTCCCTGTGGACTCTAAAGGCTGAACACACAAGGAACGTGTTCATTAAACTGAAAGAGTGAGAACTTGTTTGCAGGGAAAAAGTACTGTTAAATAAGACAGCACGGAAAGACAAATCATGGGCTGTCTACGCTGCCGTTGCTGTGAAGGACAGATTGATGGTGACAGTAGCCAATCTAGCGTATTTATGGAGGTAGGCTGGAAACAAAGCTCCCTCTTAGCTACCTGCAGGGTCAGTGCTCAGACAGTGGACATGAGCAGCACTCGCTGTTCTTCAAGTACTTTGTCTTCATGTTCTGGTCACAAACCACTGCCTTTGATTTTTTGGGGGGAGTCACTGCAATCTTTCTGTCCTCAGGGGTATGGTGGCTCTCGGTCACAGAGCCTTTTAAATTCGCCAGGCTTTTCGGTAGTGCCTAGCAGGGGAAGGAGTCGTAATGGGCAAGAAGCAGAGCCTTGTTTCTTGGTACCTTCTTAGCAGAGAAGTTGTGGTGTGCGCATTTAGGACACGGGAAGCTCATGGAGATGGGATGCAACAGCTGTATGTACCTGTAGCAGGCACTTACCAAATCTGACACTGAAGTGTGGGGAAACTGTCTCCCGTGAAATACTCCAGACATCAGGTGGAGTTCTGTCACTTCTCGCTGTGTGGGATACTTCTACTGTGTAAATTATTTTGGCAAAATCCAAGCTAATATGTTTTTAATAAAGTGTTTATCAGTAGTAATGGGAACATTCTTGAGCTTGACTTCACACATGAGCTGCTCTGTCTTGCACTCTGCATTTAAACTGAAGCATTTTGGTTCACAGCGATGTGACAGGAAACCCCTTTGTCAGCTGAGACACCTCCGCACCTGCAGGACTGATACCATTGTAGGCAGGCACTGTATCCACAGACCCGGGGGACACCACACGCTCACATTTTGGCTCCATTAGCTGAAATTCTGTATTGAATCTGTTGTGTAATTACCAAAACACAGGGGGTAGACTCTGCCTTGACGAATTAAATCTTGAAGGTCTTTGCATAAACTATGGGGAAGGTGAAACAAAGTCCACAGAAATAGGCATGTATATGAGTTGTTATTAATGTTACTGTGTAACTGGTGTTGCTCTGGTGGGTTGCAGAGCAAGCAGAAAGCTACTGTTAAATTGTGGCAGACCTTCACTGCTATGTTTCCAGAAGCTTTAGCTTTAATTTATACTTTATTCTACATGCAACTTGGGCAACTTGAGCTGCCCAAACATGCCTTGTTGGCCTCATGGGAGCAGCTATGCCCTTTTAACATGAGGAAGCATATTAAAGCATTGAAAATAAATATTAAAAAAACAAACCTATGGTAGGAAGGGTGTTACAAACAATTCCCTCGGTGGATGTTGCTATCGGAGGAGGGCTGGTTAGTGCTGGGGAGTGCTGCAGGCTTTTTGCTGCTCTGGTTCACAGCTGTCTCCTGATGCCATTTGGGGCTGGGTCTTTTGGAGAGGTGGGATGAGAATTAATGCTGTGTCGTACCTGGTTGTGTTGCAGTCTTGCTGTGCAATAAATTGCAAAGTCTGTGCGTTAATTAGATGCCAGCAAGGTCTTTAGCCCTAAATAGAAGTGTTGTATGGCTTAATGCGGTGGGAGACTCCTCTCTCCCAGCTGCTGTTACGCAGCAGCTTTTCCCCCCCTTTTTAAATATGTTATCATCACAGAGGTGCTACCACTGCGGCTGATGGGCCCAGCCTTGGCCAGCAGCGTGTCTGTCTTGGAGCCGGGTGCAACTGTCTGTGTCCAACGTGGGGGCAGCTCCTGGTGTCTTCTCACAGAATCACAGAATCTCCTAGATCGGGAAGGACCTGTAAGATCATCTACTCCAATCATTAACCCAACACTGACAACCCACCACTAAACCATGTCCCTGAGTACTGTATCTACACGACCCTTAAATACCTCCAGGGATGGGGACTCCACCACTGTCCTGGGGAACGCATTCCGATGCCCGATGACCCTTTCAGTAAAGAAATTCTTCCTAATACCCAATCTAAACTTCCCTTGGTGCAACTTGAATCTGTTTCCTCTTGTTCTATCACCTGCTACTTGACAAAACAGGTTGACTCCCACCTCTCTGCAACCTCCTTTCAGATAGTTATAGAGCGAGAAGGTCTCCGTCTCCCCTGAGCCTCCTTTTCTCCAGGCTGAACACCCCCAGTTCCCTTAGTTGGTCCTTCTAAGACACATGCTCCAGACCCCTCACCAGTTTCGTTGCCCTAAGCAGCCACCCCTGCAGCCCCCTGCTACCAAAACCTTGTGCCCAATACAAGCGGCATTGCTGAAGTGGTTTGATCCACCAGATTAGACTAGAGCGTGTCCAGAGCCGTCAGCGAGGCTGTGGCAGCAGTTGTTTCATTATTCATAGTGTCTTGTGCTACTTGTGAAGTTCGATATGGCCTGAGGCCCGCAGGCCCAACACCAGCTCGCAGTGTGTTTGCATTTGCTCAACAGTTTTGTACAGAGGGGTCAGTGTGCAAAGCGGATGACGAGAGCTGTCAGGGTGGTGACAAATGTGGCAGTGCACTGCGTGTCCTTGGCTGGGCAGGGACGTGTCTCCAGCAGGCTGCTGGGTGGGCAGCACAGATTGTCCTGCCCGTGGGGTGGCTGTGTGAGTAGGATGGGTCAGCAAAACCCTGAACAGGCAGCAGAGGCCAGGGTTGGATGGCAAATATGTTCTCTCTCCCTTTTCGGCCTAACCATAGCCCCAACGAGGAAAGCGTGAGGCCAGACTGCAGAAACGCAATGCAGCTAATGAAAAGTGCCTTCTGTAACCCTCGCTCCCAATCATTGCTACCGCCTTTAACATCAAAACCCAACTCCGTGTTCCCCATCTACCACCTGTTTGTTCTCAGGTAAGAAACAGGCCATGCTTTCTCTTCCTACGTACCCCAAACCGACCCCATCATCCTGGAGCACAAGCAGGGACTGCCCGTGAACTCTTCACGCAGCAATCGTCTGTGGCCGAAAGCAGTGATTGGAGCTGTGGGTGGGTTGGTTCCTCTCCTGCCCTGCCTCCAGCAAGTCTTGTGTGGCAGCTGAAGTGCTGGTGGGATGTGCTGAGCTCGTGGTTACCTGAGCTGGAGCTGCAGGTCCCAGGTTGCTCCTCACACTCCGCTCTTGGAAGTGCAGAGACAGCTGTGGTGTGCTAAAGCTGAGCCCCCGTTCCTGGGGTAGCTGGGGAACGAGGTCGACGTGACAGAACGTTCCTTGGAGTGATAACAGAGAGAACATTGTCTGCAATGCCGTGTTTTCTAACTGCCAGCATCATCCTGTGAGCGTTGAAATGCGAGTGGAGAAAGGCTGGTGGTCGTAGGCCCAGCTGCCCTCAGCGGGAGATGGCGGGGGCAGAGGGAACGCTGCCTTCGGCGCTGGCTGGGCTGCCGGCTGCCCTACAGCCCTGCACTGCCAACGCAGGCGGAGCGAGCCACTGCTCCCGGCAAGCTCTCGCTGTGAAACACCACGTAACTAAAGCCCTACGGCCCTTGCAAATGGTGCTCGTGGGGAGGAGGGTGTTTGGCCACCGTCCTTGCACCCTGCTCAGCTGTGAAGCCTCACGGCGCTGCCAGCGTGGCATTTGCCTGCAGATGAATAAAGACAGAATGGAAACCACATGTCCGGCCCCATGCGGTGCAGCTGCCCCGCTTTCCATCCGAAAGGGCTCAAAGGGCTCCTCCGAGCCGCCTGCCAGCGCGCCGGGGAGACGTCCCTCCCCACAGGCAGGCTGGGGGGGCCAGGAGGGCCATGGCGGGGGGTGGTGGTGGTGCTGGAACCCCCCCAGCCCGCGGCAGCCTCTGCGGAGGAGACACAGAAGCTGTGGGAAGCTCCCACGTCTTTCAGCTGGGGCGTTTCGTGGTGCATCAGCCCTGCGGGTGTCTCCTCAGCTCACCCGGCCGGCGATGGTGTGTCCCCGGGGTCTGTCCCCTGGCAGTTGCGGGTTTGCTAAATGGGTGCGTTGGCCAAAAAAAAAAAAAAAAAAAAAAAAAAAAGCCTTTGCCAAGGACAGCGTGTCCAGGAGCCGCCGCGCTGGCATCGGTGCCCTATGTGTCAGCATGGGTGAGCCGTGTTCACACTTGTCTCCTGGGATGGCTTTTTACATTAGCCTCTTAAATTCATGAACATAACACTTAGTATATGTAATCTATTCGTTATTTTATGGTTTCCATTCTCATCACAACAAAAAGTTGTCTCTTCTAGGGTTTTTTTTTTGTATTTTTTTGTTATACAAAGTCTTTGGTGTTGGGTCCCCCCCGCGGGCACAGCAGCCCCCTACCGCGCCGCCCCCTCAGCCCCACACCGGGCTGGCCAGGCCACGTTTTTGGCTTCCAAGCTCAGCTGGTGGCCGGGACCTGCCAGGAGGTGCAGCAGCGCCATGTGCACAGCTCGTCCCCACGGGAAGCCTGGGAACCGCAGCTCCTGCCGAGGCTGGGAACAGCCGGCACCTTCCTTGGCTCCGGCTGCCAGCACGAAGCGGCCACAAAATGAGAGCTTACAAATGGCGTTCCCTTTTTGGGAGGAGTGGAGAGGGGTGGAGGGAGTGGAGGGGGTTGGGGGGGTAGGAATGGCGTGGTGCTACAAGCAGTTGAAAGCGATGGGAAATGTTCCTTTCCCAATTTTTTGCGTCTTTAGAGCCTTGCTGACAACAGTCCTACGCGTCTGGCCTCGCTCCTCCCAGCGCGGCTGTGGGTCCAGTTTCAAAGCAAGTGCTGGCAGAGGGCAGCTGCCGGCCTGCCCGACCCCTCCGGCCGTCCGGTGGGTGGAACCTCTGGCTCTGGTGCCCACCAGCACTGTGCTGCTCTGGGAATGGCTCTTCTCAGAGAACCTTTTGTTGTGGCTGGTGAGGAGCACGAGCCTGGCGGGGCAGGAGCCGGAGCCTGAGCAGGACGGAGCCCTCAGTCCCGGGGCCCTAAACAAGACTTGCTTGGCGTTTGTAAAAATGCCTTCGCTGCTTGCTAAAGGAGGTGACCTTCAAGGCTATATTTGGTCAGTCTTTGGGCATGTCTCCCAGTCGCCATGCTCAAGAAGTTGTTTGCAGGTGCAGAGTATCATCAGCGGCAATGAACGGGAGGTAGACAGGAGCCGCTCAGATGCAGCTTCTTGAAGAGTCCCCGGCAGCAGTAGAGAAACAGGCAGCGTCCTCCAGGCACGTGCAACCTCTGGAGAAGGTGAAGGATGGACACTGATGACTTCTGGTCCTAGCAGGAAGGCTCCTGCCCCACCTGATGGCATACAACTACAAAATAGGTGCTCTGTCCTCAAAGTTGAAGAGGCGCCAGCTGTGCCTTCAGCCAAAGGGCCACAGGATCACACAGACCACCAGGAAAAACCACACTGGAAAAAAGCTCTGCGTTTCTTTTCCCATCCCTTGGCCTTGTCCGCTGTCCCTGGGGGGCTGCGCTGCTCTGGTTTGTGTGCTGAGGGCAGCTCAACAGATTTATTTTTTTATCCCGGTGTGACGAAGGGGGACACCACACCCCTCCAAAACACACACAAACAGCCCCCTCCCCACTGGGCAGCACCTCCTGCTCCCTGTGGGTCCAGCCCAGGCCCGGATGGGCTCCAACAGCAAATTGGGGAACACAGAGATGGGGGATGAGCTGGGGCCAAATGTATTTGGAGGTTGGTGGTAGGGTTTTTGGGTATAAGGAAAATGTGAGGATGTGGCTGAAAAATGTCTGTGCCAGGCCCTAACTAACAGCATTGTGCAGTCCCCTTGCTGCTCTGTATCGCTATGTAAGACAAATGTTTTATTTAAGGAAAAAAGGCTCAGAAAATAGAAAAATATATAAATACACCACCACCACCCCCCTTACCTATTAAAGGCAGCCACACTCTGGGAGGTTTACGCTGGCCCCCCCCGTGACCGATGGGCCGGGGCGTGCAGGAGCCCTGCCCGCTGTGATCACCCCCGGTCATTGCAGGGATGCGCTGGAAGGCACCTTTGCATCATTTTGTCCTTCAAAGTGCAGCAAATTAGCCAGCTCAAAATATACCTGCATCCCTAAATATACCTGCGGGGGGGGGGGGTACAGGTCAGGGACACACACGGGGAGCAGCTCAAATCAGAACTAAAATAACCTACTTGATTTCGCATTGATTAGCAAGAGTAATTTGGCCTCCAAACAACACCACCGTGCTGTCGGGTTTGGCTTAAAATAGCCTGAAGGCGCTTCAGGCCGAGCCACTGGCGCAGCGCCGTGGCCACGTACAGCCCCGAGCGCGTCGGCGCAGGGCTGCGGCGCGTGTTGGCCCCGGGGGGCTGCAGGAGGGAAGGGGTTCGTGCCCCAATTCCCTGTCTGCCGCCCGCTGTGCCAAGGGGCTGCCGGCAATTCCCTGCGGGAGAGCCGGCCCCGCCACGGCTCCCGCAGCCCCTCGGCCACCCCGCGAGGCTGAGCGCGCGTCGGCAGCCGCCGAACTGGGACTGGAACACATGAAAACCCATAAACAGACTATTTGAGGCACCTGCTACATTACAGCAAACTCTTTTCTCTACAGGAGCCTTCAAAAACAAATGACTCAGAGAACTAATACTTAGCCTGAAGCATTCAACAGGCTCCTGAAATAATGTTACTTTGTCATGAGTTATCAGAATCTATTTTTGTCGGGGGTTTTTTTTTTTTTTGGCAAGAGGCTGGAGCCCCCTCCCCCGCCGCTCCTGCACAAGGGCATCAGCCTGGGCAGATAAAGTAAAGAAAAAAAAAAAACAACAATAAAACTAATGCTAAAAACTTCTCAGTGTGCGCAGTGGTTTAACGGCAGTTTAACAGCATAAATCCTGTGTATTCACCCTAAGATGCCAGTTGCTTTTGTGGGTTGCTGCAGGCAGTGCCGAGATTGTATGGCAGTGCGCGTCTTGCTTTTTATTTTCTTTTTAATGGATTATACCCTCGAGGTGGTGAGCTGTATTAGGGCTGCATTCCAGATTAGCGATCCCACATTAAATTCTTACATGAGCGCTCTTACACTTGACCAGGAGTGTAAATGGGTTACACTAAACTAAAAAGAAAAATACTTTTCTTGACCACCGTTTATGTAGATGAGCTGCTTCCCTTTAAACATCCATTATAAGTTGCTGTAACTGTGATGACGGTGATGATACATCTAATTTCACTGTTTTTTCTTGCACACTTCAGCCAGGTTCTCCTTGCCGAGACGGGTGCGGCACTGGCACTGCGCAGTTGCTGTGTTTACCGCGCCTCGGCCAGCACCCAGCAGCGACCGCCCTAAAATATTCTGCACGGGGATGACAATTCTCCCCCGCCCCTCTTGGGGTGATGCCCCGCTGGGCTCTCTGCTGGGGCTCTCCAGGCTCCCGGGCATCTCGCGCCCTTCCGTGAGCGGGTAAAAATTACGTCTTGCGAATACAGTAGCGGTATCCCACTGACTCCTCATTGTAAGGGACCGGGATGGGGCGGGTTTGGCGGCTCCCAGAGAACAGCCGCAGGACCGAGAAAATGGTGGTGGAGGTAAAGTGCAGCCAGTAACAGGTCTGGGACACCGGGGAGCCTCGGGGGACTCTGCTGACTGTCCTACATGGGTGTACTTAGGCAAAAGGCACTGGTGGGAATAAGACCCAGGGTGGCCATCGGTCAAAAAAATGAGAGCTACATCTTATAGACAATGCCAAGCTCTGCTTTATTTTCATCAGTTTGATCAGTACAAAAGCAGACAGCGTATGTTTCACTTTTTATTCTTTTTCATTTTAATTAACACTTTACAAAGTACAAAATATACTGTCATTTATTTTGGAACATTAGGGTTTTTTTCTTTTTTTTTCTGTTGGTTTTTTTCTTTTTTTTTTTTTTTTTTTTTTTCCATACAGTACATAAATCTCAGCTTTTCAGCATAAGACCAGCAAAGAAAACAAGCGTGTGCACTCGCTGGGAAAGCAAAGCAGCCACTTCTCAGCTCCACACTTTGTGCCCAGAGCACGATCCTCAGCTGCTGCCACCTCTGCCCTGCAGTGTAACGTCCCCCCTCGTGCAGAGGCCTCACGAAGGCCACCGATACTTTCGGTGTCCCCTGTGCCCCCGAGCTCTCCAGAGCTGCTGCCCCCGGCGCTGCCCGCAGGAGCAGCCTTCCCACGGCCGCAGCCCGGAGCCGGGGGTGCAGCACGGGCCCCTGCACAGGGTGGACCCCCCCCCCCGCCGAGTCGGTTTGCCTTAGTCTGGGAATTAACGGGGGAAAAAAAAAAATACATTTGTTTTGCTCCCCCCAAAGGAAAGGCTCCCACGGAGCAGCGAGCAGGCGGTCGCGGTGCCCAGGGCTGCCTGCGTCCCCAACCCGACCTCAGCCCGTTTGGTGGGTGTCTGAGGCCAGAAGTGGTATTTCACTTATAGAGAAAATGATACATAAATAACGTTTTTTAAGAAGGTCCTAAAGATTTGTGTTTCCTCCCCCGGCTGCCCAGCACAGCCGTTCCAAGCAGCCGGGGAGCAGAGGGGCAGACCCTGGTCCGAGCTGGGCAGTCGCTGCACCAGGAGCCTCTCTGCTCTCTTGGCAGTTCGGGAAATTTGGGTTAATGCTACGGCCATCCTGGGCACCTGGGGCAAATCTGGGCTCCTTCTTAAGTCCAAAAAAAGGGGAGAAAGAGCGAAATGCTTTGTCTCGTTGAAGCCAGTTGAGAAACTAGTACAGTGGTGATGATGGACCACAGCCGTGGTAGGGCTGACCCCCCCCCCAGCTCCGAATGTGCCCAACGCAGTGGAGTTACGGTGTGAACCCACACCGTGACCCCCGCACCGTGACAAATCACTGCATTTGAGCCCAGAGCAGTGATGAGGACGATGAGGCTCCCTCCATGTGACGCTCCCTCCAAACGAACCCTCCCGGGTGCCTTACGGTGCCCAAAGCACAGGAGACAATCGACGCGAGCCGGCGCCGCGCTGCGGGGCCGCAGCCCTGACATGTTTGCGAGGTGAGGCTGCGGATCCAGAGCGTGGCCCTTGGGTGCTGTGGCACCGAGGAGACCCCAGATCCCAGCGCCACCAGGACCTGCTGGCACGGCTCAGTGGTGGGAATGGGTGAGTGTGTTCACCAAATTGAGATCATCCCCCCGACTAATTTTAGTGAACGCGAGGGGAGAGCAGGTGACCGGGGAGTTCATGGAGAGAGGGAGGGAGACAGGCGCTTCCAAAGGCTGCACCAGAGCATCCAAAGCCAGATCCTGCCACGAGTCACTGCCCGGCGGCCTCCTTCTCCCCTGCCTGTCCCAGGAGCCGTGGCCATCTGACCACTCGGGTCGGCAGGACGAGCGTCCCCTCGCTGTCACTGCCATCCCCGGCTGCTGCAGAGGGAGCACGGAGGAGGAGGATGCACTGGCAGAAAACACGGCCGCTATGGTACTAAAACAAATGTCCGCTCCTCAACTTTGTGTCTCGTGAACCCCAAATCCAAACCTGCAGCCCACGCGCGGGGAGGGGGGATGACGGGAGGAGTGACCCAGCCACAGGCAGCGGGGACAGGGGACGGGACCGCGCTGGCTGTGACACTGAGCACAGCCCTGGGCTGGCGAGAGGCAGGCGAGTGCCACCACCCTCTGCATCGCCAGGCCCCTCTTGCGGGCGCTAACAGCGCTCAAGCGCGGTTCTCGCACCCCAATATCAACGGCCGTCGGATTAGCACAATTATTTTTAGCAGCAGTAGCAGCGAGGTTTTCGGGCGAGAGCTGAGTGCAGCTCCAGCTCCAGCACAACCAGAAACACCAGGAAAAGACTCTTCCAGTGCCTCCGGGAGCTGCAGAAGGACCCAGCCCCCTGCCCCAGGGACACTGATGTGCTCCTCCATTCCCCCACGCTATGGGAGCAGTTCACAAACGCAGAGCAAATAAAAACCCGGCGGAAGGAAGAATGGAGACGGCGTGGCTCAGGCCCCGCGGGGCTGGGAGAGGGGACCCTGGCAGGCAGACTCTGGAGGTGCACGGGGGCATGATTCATTTTTTAATTCTATGATAAAACTAAAACAAATACAATAAAACTTGCGGTCATTGAGCCACAGCAGAGAGCGTCTGCTCCTACCGCTTGAAGGAAAAAATGAGCAATCCTACTGCAGAGCCGTCGTTTTCGCACACTGCACCTTCCAACCCCGGCACGGTGCTGCCACCCGCGAAACACCACCGACCCTACCAGGGAAAACACAGAGCTTTGCTCCCAAAAGGAGACAGTCAAAATTCAGTGACTTCTTCAAGAAGAGGACTAGTTAAATAGACCGCCTACGCGTACTGCTGCAGACGGACGGCGTGGCTGGAAGGGAGAGCCCTGAGTGCCTGGGGCTGAGCCATGGTGGGACGGGTCCCCGTGCCCTGGGCAGAGCAGTCCCCCCCGAGGCAACACCGCCCCGGGAAGGTGTGCAGTTCCCGCAGCTGTAGCAGCAGAGCCAGCTCTTTTGGTAATTTCAGTGACCTCGAAAATACAAAAAAATCACAAGGCTGGCCTTAAAAACAATTACAAGAAACAACTACAAGAAAAGGCTGTGGGGTTTTTTTCTCCTTTGCTCTATGCATACAACCCCCTCGCCCCTCCCCTCAGCTGCCCATGTGGCAAACTGTGATGGTTTCTGCTGGGATGGAGTTGACTTTCTTGCTGGCTGCTGGTACAGTGCTGGGTTTTGGATATGGGATGAGAATACTGTTGATAGTGCACTGATGGTTTTGGTTGTTGCTCAGCACTCAAGGCCTTTTCTGCTCCTCACACCGCCCCACCAGCGATGGGCCGGGGGGCACGAGGAGCTGGGAGGGGACACAGCGGCAGAGCTGACCCCGACTGACCGCGGGGATATCCCATACCATGTGATGCCATGGTCAGTATATAAAGCTGGGGAAGCAGAAGGAAGGGGGGGACGCTCGGAGTGACGGCGTTTGTCTTCCCCAGTCACCATTACGCGCGATGGAGCCGGGCTGTCCTGGGGACGGCTGAACACCCGCCTGCCCATGGGATGCAGCGAGCAAATTCCTTGTTTGGCTTTGCCTGTGCATGGCTTTTGCTCTACCTATTAAATTGTCTTTATCTCAACCCACGAGTTTTCCTTATTTTTCCAATTCTTCTCCCTATCCCCTTGGGGAGAGGGAGCAGTGAGCGAGCGGCTGTGTGGTTCTAGTTGCCAGCTGGGGTTAAACCATGACACAAATGCTCTTTCGCTCTTCCCACCAACCACAAACCCAAACAGGAGACCGCTGGTTTTCTTCAGCAAAAGGAAAATTCCCTCCACCTCCCCTTCCAGCCGATGGGAATGACTCTGTGCAGGCAGAGAGGACACGGAGCGGGGGCAGCTCCGTTTGCCGGGGCTGTATCTCTGTGTGCGATCCGTCCCCCAGAGCAGCCTCCTGCCAGCCCGAGCCCGGGGGCTGCTTCAGCGTGTTTCAGCACGCAAACGGGGCTGAACTCCGCTTTTGGGGCCTGAAGGAGCCGCCCCGGCAAGCGGGTGCTTCCAGCGGCATTCCCACAAGGGCCAGGGAATCGGGTACCTGCAAAACTGCATTTCTCAAGTTACAAAAGAGCTGGTAGGAATCCTTTGGGAAAAAGAAAAAGCTTATTACTGTAATTGCAGAAAGCTCGTTTCAAATCCTCAAGACGCCGAGATAGCAGCAGAAAGCTGGACGGAGCAGGGGGACCCCAAACTAGAGCCAACCTCCCACGGCATCTTCCCAAATGCGGCTGCAAGAGAGACGCTGCCTCTGCCACAGCCACACAGGGAGGAAAAAAGCGACCAGGCCCCCGCCCCCAAATGAAGGACGAAAAGTGCCCCTTTTTTGGCATCATCTTTTAGGGTTGGGAGGACACCGGTAAAACTGCTGGGTCTGCCTAAAGAGGGACACTCGGCAGCTGCTCAGCTCTCCTATGGTACGGGCAGAGGACAGAGCTGAGAGGGGGGAGGAAAGTGCTCCCGCTCTGCTCTTGGAGATATTTCAAAATTTCAATTCTGCCAGATTCCTGCTGGGCAACTCTGTCCGTCTCCGACCCCAAATCCACCCAGACTTCATTTACAAAATTCTGCCAAAAGCTAAAAAAAAGGATGAAAACAAAACCCCAAGGGAGCCCGGGGAATTAAGCAGCTGCTTTGCCACCACACCGCCCCTGGCGCAGCCGGGACGGTGCCGAGCTGGGCTGGCCGTGGCCGTGCTCGGGCTGCGCGGTCAGGGCAGGAGGTGTGCGGCTGCCATCCCACCGCCGCTGCCGGTGCCTCGGCTGCAAACTTACGGGCTTTCAGCCGGGATGGGCTGTCTGGGGTCAGTGCTCCCTCACGGTCAGGCCCTCACCAAACCCGGGGCAGGACGCGGCACAGGGAATCTCCGCAGGGGAATTACAGAGCAGGGAGAAGCTATTAGATGTAATCTGCAATTACAAGGTAACATTCAGTCCTAGGCTTCAGTAAACAAATTCTCTTCCCAACCTGCAGGAGAAATGGCTGGTGCTGTCTAGAGAGACCAAGAAAGGGACATCCTGGCTATCTATGTTCCAAAGAGGTATGTTTTGCTGCACATTCACACCCTAAAATTCGAATATACTTTGTTTGATACATACTTCATTTATTTCCCCTGCTCCGAGCAGGGTCTGTGCATTGCTCCACGCTCACCAGAGCTTCTGCAGGGGCTGTTGCCGCTACAGCAAAGATCTGCTGCTCAGCCCCCAGCGCACATCCCATGCTGCAGAACCCAGTCCTTTCCTCCACCTGTGCTAACTGGAGCTGGTACGTCAGCCGAGCTGCGCTTCACGGAGATTAAACAAAGGAGGAGGCCGAGGGATGGAAAACGGGGGGCTGAAGACAGCAGAATAACTCAAGATTCACAGTCAAGTGTTTCCCTCCCAGGTGTCCTGGGAAGGTGCCACAGCCCTCGCTGGGGATGCGCACAGAGCGTTTCTGTACCGGCTCAGTGCTCCGGGATGCCCGAGGGACATTGCTGGCGCCTGAGACGTATGGTCCACGCAGGGTACGGACAGACAGACGCACTCATGGGGAGAAGGTGTCTCAATCTGGAGGCAGATCTGCACATCTCGGCCAATGTAAACACACCCCAGCACATGCCATAAAACGTAAATACTATTTGGCAAAGGATTACTGGGTTTTACTCTCTAGCAGGTAATAAAAGTTTAATCCAATCCACCGTTTGCAGGCAGGACTGGAACAGGTAAGCGAGATGCCTTAAGCTGCTTACTGGAGATGTCCACAATAGTCACAGCAACAGAGAAAAAAGAAATCCTCATCAGAAAATGATTTCTTGTCTGTCACCGAATGCTGCTGTGAGACCCCTTTGCTCGGGAGCGAGCAGCCGATGCTCAGGCTTGGCCTGAACGAAGAATTTCTCCCTGGTCATTGTCAGAAAATACCAATTATCCAATGCCAAGACGGGAACATTTGCTCTCACTGAGCACTGGCTGCGCTGACACAGGACCTGGCACCCTCTACTCAAGCCGTTGACCTCTAAAGTAGGGAGTTTGAAAGCCCTGGTGCTCTCAAACAGTATGTGTGGTTAAAAGGATGGGAAAAACCACAAGGATGTGACTAACCCCTCTGGCCACAGTGCCCCACACCACCATTAGCTCAAAACACACGGTCGTACTTGGAGGCCTTCCCCCAAGGAGAGGTGGAGCATTGGAGGATTTTCTGCATACCAGGGGTTTGGGAAGGTGCCACCTTTGCTGGGACGATGCTACTGGGACAAATGCATCCCCAGGGGGTCACTGGGCTGTGCAGGGGGGCTGGGCAGGGAGAGGAGGTCTGTTTGATTCAAAGAATGAAAATGCTTTTGTGTTCACTACAACAATGAGCAAAACTGCATACATTCATATTTGCACAACAAAAAAAAGAAAAAAAATAATTCTGTTGCATCACTGGGCACTCCAGCTATTCCCCCCCTTCCCCCGGTTTCTGCACGCCTGGCCATTGACAGGACCTCCGCAGCCCTCCTTAATGCCACAGCTCACACTCTGCGCACGGAGACGTGCGGGAAACTGCCGGGACAGAAACAGGGATGCCCACAGGAGCAGAGAAGCCGGGGCGACACCGTGGCTGCTGCAAGCCAGCACGGACCAAAGGCCGGGCCCTCCTGCAGCCGGGGCAGTGAGGGCTGCATGAGCTTCCACCAGGGAGGCTGTCCCCTTTGGAACAGAAGAAAATTCAAGCATTGCACAGCAAAGCTAAGAAAAGACTTCTTTCGGAGCCAGACTTTGATCAAACACATGCAATTTAGTCTCTAATGTGCCAAACAGGTTCCCTACCTTCATGAGATGTCAGCGCCACGCTATTAAAACCTCATCCCAGGGACACACTGTGAGACAACAGGTCCCTGCGCAGGGCCACCGCTGTTGGAACGCGTTGGGAGCTCGTGCCCGGGGATGGGAAATTGAGCAAATGCACCGCACACCCCTTCCCTCTCAGGTGTCTGCACGCCGCTGAGAGCATCGAGTGCGTCAGGAAAACAACTGGGTGCTCCCAGAGCTGTGCTGGAGCCTCAGCGACCTGCTCTGCTGTGGGCTCCCCGCATTGCACTGCCTTGTCTCCCTCCCAGCATCTGCAGGACAAAACTTCATGCTTCAGAAAAAATTAAACCCGAGGAACTTCTGTTGGATGTTTTTCTTGGCTAATGCAATCATGACCTTCCAGTAACATTTTTCCTTCAAGTGTCAGTCCTGAAAATCCCCACGCCTGCTCTGCATGGCACGTCTCAAAAGACGAAATCACTGTTCGGTGCCATTTGCAACCCCACAAGCAGGGTCTGACACCAACAAGCTTTTTGTTAGAGACAAGGGTTGATTCCTCTCTGACCAACAGCATTCCCTACCCGTGCCCCTGGGAATGGCAACACTGAGCCTGCAGTTAAAAATACATTTGGAAGCAGCACCATGATATTTATATGATGAATGCTCTTTCTAAATGACATCGCCATTAAGTCTTAATACTAATGTCACCCGCTGCAGGTGCCACGATCTCTGCGCTCCAGTCAAACCCAAATACTCCCTGTGCGAGAGAGATTATCGCATGCCACTTAAAGCACAGTATTTCAGAAACTCTTATCAACTGCAAACCAAACCGAGTTCAGTGTCTGACAAGGAACAGAGCTGCACAAACCCATGCAAGGGCGCATCCATGGGGCAGGCTGAATATCAGCAACCCGAAAGAGCCGCAAGGTCAGCTGCAAGGCAGCTCCCCCACTGCATTTGGTGAAGCGTTAACTGAAACATCAAGCTAGGGGATGTTTTGGATAAAAACCTTTTCCCACCTGGACCCGAACTAACAGCTCTCCTGGTCAGTGCCACCTTTGACTACGAGATGCAAAGACCACACACTTCCAATGACCGAGTCCAAACAGCCGCTTTTACTTTTAATGGGAAAAGACCCTCCAACATTTCCATCTATTTAAAAATAACCCACTGATTTAAAGGTCCTCACAGGCCAACAAATGCAAGTTTCCCAATAAATACCAGAGCTCTGCGTTAGCCATGGGTTGCCTTCTGGCCACCGAGCCACCAACAGCCACATCTACCAGGAAACCATGCACCCGCAGCCTCGCGCAGAGCCGCTGGGGAAGGCCACCACGAACCGGCTCTGGAGAAAAAGTGGTGACAAGCCCAAGCCGTCCGAAGAGCTGGCGGGCAGGAGGTCCAGGAGGTGCTCCCCGCGGCCGGCGCGCGCACCCAGCCTGGCCGGGGCAAGGCGGGCAGCACGGGCACCGCCTCGGTGCTTGCGGGAACTGGAAGCCCCATTGCAAACCCCCCAGCCAGGGTCTGGGCAGGCACTTCGCAAATGAACCGTCGCTACTTATGGGCCGAAACACTTCCCGGCAGCAACTAAAATATATATGAAGAAAAAAGGAGCAGTTTTCCTACAGTCTCTGTGCTTGAGGCACCAAACTGAAGAGGAACAGGGTGTCTCTGAAGCAGGCAGGAAAACCCGACGCTGCAAGTCGGCGTGGGTCTCTGCCTACTCACAGCAAGCGGAGGAGCCACAGCTTTGCTCCAGGTTAGCTTCGCTGCTGCTCTTCGCTAAAAACGTGGAGAGAAATCCCGAGAGCGTAACTAAGTATTCATATTGCCTATATACTTGAATTAAAAATATATGGTGAATAAATGTGTGTATACAGCACTTACTACATATATATACACACACACACAGAGCGTGTGCCTAGAGTATACACACATGTACTCACGCAGTATATATTAACCTATATTGCTCAAGTATATATGCTATGTACAGTATATAGCCATACGAACATAAAACACAGGTATATATATAAGTGTACAATAGAGACATACTAAGTATTTCTATGTAAACACTATACAATTATATGAACATACGCATACACTTGCACAGTAGAAAGGAATTTGCAGCCAAAATCTAATCGGGGCCGTGGGAAAAAGACCAAAACCTACGTAGTAACACACACAACGTGAGAAAGGTTGACACTTCTAAGAAAACAAAGGCCTCAGAGAAACAAGGAGGGCGCAGAGGGCTGTGTTCTCCTTCCCTGCCCGCCCCTCCTTGCAGGGCTGGAAATGCTTTTTGCATTTCGCCGTTTGGTGAATTTTTGTGCAACGAGAGGAACCAAGAGGGCACGGGGAGGGTCTCGCAGCGTTAAGGTGATCCCTGATGAGCAGCAGCCACGGCCAGGTGAAAGTCTCCCAAGAGCCGAGCCGGGATGCTCGGGGCAGCACGGGTGGCTGACAGGTAACCCGGGCTTTCAGCGACACGGATGCCCAGCCGAAGGGCATCCCGCCAAGACACGTTCCTCCTTTTATCCACACAGCGTTAAACAGCACAATGCCAGCGATGCTCAGAGACATTATTATCATAAGGCATTTCAAAAAAAAAAGAAAAGACCCTTCAATTTTGTCCCCACGCCAAAGGCCAGGTGCCAGCAGAGCTGGAGCTGTTGAGCAACTTTAAGAGCCACTGCTTTGGGTTCATTAAGCACTGTTGCATTGTATTATTATTATTACTATTTTATTTTTTTTTTTAACAAAGCCCCTACAGACCCCTTCCTGCCACATCCAGCAAAGGTCTCACAAGTACCACCACTGCACAAGTTTGCACTGATCCTGCCCACACGCTGGACTGCCCTTCCCCAAGGCGCTGGTTCAAGGTTCAACCAATTCTGGCTAAATTCAGAGTATCTCAGTTCCCACCAGCAAAGTAATGTGGGCAACGCTAAGAGAAAAGCATCAAACTACTCCAAGTTGTCTGAAACAATCTTCTTGGTTCTCAGGACAAAACGAGAGAGGAATTCAAAAGGTGAAGCTGAGGATGATGGCAGAGACAGAGTCCCTCAATGGCATTTTACACCTTGTGAATTTTTCAGGCTAACTTTCTCATGCCAGGACATCAACCCGCTTTGTGAAGTTCTGAAACACCCCCAAACTCTCTAGAGATTTCACAAATTTAAGGCCGACTCCCTCGGGAAAAAAAGTGGAAAATTTAAATTAAAAAATCAACCTCTAAAATAGCCTGAGTGCAAAGTTAAAAAAAATAATATTAAAACCTATTTTTTTTTGCTTTCTCTTAAGGCTCAGTAAAGTTGATTCTTGTTTCAAGTAATTCCTTACCGTACATGTCGCGGTCCTTAGCAAGCAGCACTAGCACAGGCAGAGAGCAACGCACGTTGCTCTCTGATGCAGAAAGTGGCTAAATAACATTTTCCAACGGCTGACAAAACCCAGGAGCACAAAGACCCTGTCCTGGTGACACTGTCCACGCACACAGGGAAAACTCAGGCTCAACTCGGCCGATCAGAAAGCCTGGCTGGCAACTCAGTAGCTGTACACCGACTAGCGGGCTGGGATCCCTCTCCAAAAAAATCCTGCACAGTCCTAACAAACACCCCAATCCGCCATCCCAAGGAGAAATCCTTCAACAGTTTACGTGGTGCAAAGCGCCCGATCACCCTGCCGCATCCTTCAGCTCAGCGCACTGCCAACGATGCTGTGTGGATTCCCATAAACATCTCCGAGTACTTTTAAATATTGCACCGCACAGCCTTTGCTCGCACCCTTACAGCACGCGGCAGGAGACCAAAGCATCTTTCCAAGCTAACATCCGGAGATGCACGGTGCCGCACTTGGAATAAAGCTTTACTCCAGAAATCTGGAGTGAATATAATGCATCACGGGGCAATTCTGAAAACCCATGTAAAGGAACAGCAAAACATACTGCTTGGTAAAGTGTTCACCATGTGCCTAAGTGTTTCTCAGCAGGGATGCTTTAACTCAGTTAGGGCCTACAGAGGAAAGTTACCCCCACTTTTCCTGCGGCTGCTCTCGTTCCCTGCCTAGCTGCCACACGACATCCCACCGATGGAAAACCAGAATGATTTGAAACTTAATGTCTGGGTCCGGCAGCATGAGAAACCACAAATGTTAAGCTCAGCCCTCCAGCACCACAAACGGAGAACTAAACAGCACGCTGTAAGCCAGTGTGTGTGTCTGCATGTCCTCCACACCAGTATAAACCTCTTTGCATGTCCTACACACCAGTATAAACCACGCCTGTGGCACGATCTCAGGTGCATGCTTACTGCCTCCAGATTAATGCAAAACCCCGGCTCAAACCTGCAAGACTGCCTCAGGAAAATCACGGTGGAGGCTGTCTCCAAAGCAAAGCTGGAAAGCCCTCATTAAAACTGTAAGACCTGCAAATTTCTTCATGTCAAAAATGAAATGGGAAGAAATGTAGAAATGCAAGATATACTTGAGCTCCAAACGGCAAAAGCAGGGTCCTCTGCAGACGGCTTCTCCTTTTCACCACCCCTCACTGCATGGTCACAGCACGGTGCAGACCGCTGCCACCTACGCCTTGGGTGACACTTGCTCTCCCGGCACCGGTCGCGCTGTCCTCCCCGGCGCTGGGAGCGGCCATGGGCGCAATTTGTAGGCGAGTGTCACCATGGGCCTCGAGGCCTGGCTCCCGCTGGTCTGCAGCTTTGGCTCAAGCCAGGAGCAAACACACTCCTGCTGTCCTGTGGGAAAAGCCCACATCACCTTCCTGCAACAGGACCAGAAGGAAACGCCTCGGGTTTTATGCATTTTCAGCACCATTCTGTTTTTGAAGGGCTGTCCACTTAATCCAATGGAAAAACGCCGGGAGTGAAGTCCCCAGCTGGCAGTAATTTCCACCCGGGTGATGAAGGAGCTGACAAAAAACCGCAGGACTCCTGGCCCTGGTGGGGCCAACCCGCTGCAGCTCTTGGCCGAGGTAGCCCGGGATGTGCAGGAGAAGCTACCCAGGGACCCCAGGCTGTCCTTGCGTCCCTGTGAACGTGTACAAAGTGGATGGGAAAAAGCCCACGGGGACAGGAGAAAAGATGTCTCCCGCCTCTCGCTGACCCTGGGGGACAAGGACTTGGGGATGGCTCTGCTGTGGGGGCGAGGGGATAGCAGCTGCCCTGGAGCAGGGGACATCGCAGGAGGACACTGGGGGCAGTGGGAGGGTGACTGGGGAAAACTGAGCTAAAACGGCAAAGTTTCAATGCAGACAGAAGTCTTGGTGACACCACTTGCCAGGAGGTGGACCAGAGCAACGCTCTCCTGCCCAGGCTTTCTCAGAGCAGGCAGGCTTTGACTGCAGGGAGACAGGGAAAAGAGGAAAATTCAAACAACTGGATATTTTCCACTTTTCCAGCATCAAACAGGTTTGTCAGGGGAAACAGAACCCAATTCCCATCCTATCTCAACATACGCAATGACGGACAGTCCTCAGAAAGTCTGATGCGAGGAGACAAGCCAGCACTATGCGACGTCTTTTCTGTTTAATTCCACATTTCATTTTGTTTACGGTTTTCAGGGCTCTCTCTGAGCAACCGGCCCGTCCGTCCCAGCCGTGCCGCGAAGCTCTCGGCAGAGCGCCCGCGCATGCAGCCATCCGCGCCACTGCGCTTCGGGGAGAGATGGGTGTCCCCGGGCAGCTCCTTCCATACCGAGAACATGGGCAGGTTACACTTCGCCTTGGAGCTGAACGTCAGGAAACCGTCTGAAACTCCCTTTCCTCCTGCCCCTCATTCATAAATTTAATAAAATAACAATAATAATAATAATAATTAAAACAAAGGCTTATTGGAGCTGTTTCTGCTCAACTTTCCACAGTCTCTTTTCATGTCACTCTCTGGAATCAGATTTTTCAAGAAATACTGTGAGAAAAAAAGAATAATAATAATAATAATAATTATAATAATAATAATAATTATAATAATAAAAAGCATCTGGAACCAGCTCAGAAGATTTCTAATGCTTTTCAGCTTGACTGACTTGGAGTGCATTGACCACACCATTTATATTTTCTTCAGGTACCTGCAAGAAAACAAAAAGAAAGGTCAGGCTTAGCAAAAGCCAGGGAGGGACGACAAGGAAAGGAGAAGCAGGAGACGAAGCCAGAGCAGTCCCAAGGAGCCAGGTACTTTGCTGTTGGGCACCTGAACTCCACTAAGAAAGGACTCCGTCTACAAGAGGCACCCTCCGGTTCAAAAGCGTTAACCCATGGTACCCCTGGGAGCAAACATTGTGAGGGAGATCTGGCTGGTTTGCTGTCTGTCCGGTGGGTACTGGTGGGGAGGCAACTGTTTGGGGGTTTTCCTTTCCTCCTCCTCTTCCTCTCCTCTCCTTTTCTTCCCTTTTGTTGGTAAAGCGTTTGTACGCCAGGAGCCAAGGTGCAAGGCGCCTGTGCTGATGGATTTATGTGGCTGCCTAAGGGCCCCAGGAGGCTCTACAGCGCATCCTACAGGTTAGGTTTGGACACGTAAGTGTGGTGGGGAGACCACATCAGGTGACAGGGGGACATGTCCATCAAAGGAAAAAGAGAACTGCCAGTCTGCTTGTGGTGGGGGGTCCCAGATGGTGTGGCGTAGCACCTGAGCTTTCTTATCCAGTCATGTGATGACACTTAACTATAGAAGTTTGTCGGCAACATGGACAGCAGGATGGAGTGCACCCTCAGCAAGTCTGGCAACAACACCAAGCTGCGTGGAGCGGTCAACAGGCTTGAGGGAAGGGATGTCATCAGAGTGACCTGGACAGGCTTGAGAGGTGGTCCTGAGCAAACCTCATGAAGTTCAACAAGGCCAAGTGCAAGGTCCTACATCTGTGTTGGGGCAATCCCAAGCACAAACACAGGCTCGGCGGGGAATGGCTGGAGAGCAGCCCTGAGGAGAAGGACTTGGGGTGTTGGTTGATGAGAAGCTCAACATGAGCCAGCAATGTGCACTCACAGCCCAGAAGGCCAACCATATCTGCGGATGCATCAGAAGCAGTGTGGCCAGCAGGGTGAGGGAGGGGATTCTGCCCCTCTGCTCCGCTCTCGTGAGACCCCCACCTGGAGTACTGCATCCAGCTCTGGGGCCCTCAACAAAAGAAGGACATGGACCTGTTGGAGCGTGTCCAGAGGAGGGCCACAAAGATGATCGGGGGCTGGAGCACCTCTGCTGTGAGGACAGGCTGAGAGAGTTGGGGTTATTCAGCCTGGAGAAGAGAAGGCTCCAGGGAGACCTTATAGCCCCTTCCAGTACCTAAAGGGGCTCCAGGAGAGTTGGGGAGGGATCAGAGAGTGGAGAGATAGGATGAGGGGGAACGGTTTTAAACTGAAAGAGGGGAGATGTAGATTAGATATCAGAAAGAAATTCTTGCCTCTGAGGGTGGTGAGCCCCTGGCCCAGGTTGCCCCAAGAAGCTGTGGCTGCCCCATCCCTGGAGGTGTCCAAGGCCAGGTTGGACGGAGCTTGGAGCACCCTGGGCTGGTGGGAGGTGTCCCTGCCCAGGGCAGGGGGGTTGGAACGAGATGATCTTTAAGCTCCCTTCCAACCTAAACCATTCTATGATTCTATGAAGTCCATATACAAAATTATTTGTGGGTGTCTTTTCACACTTAGTGCAAGAAAACCCCCTTGTAACAGAAGATGCAAAAGATCTCAGAGTGACTGTCATCAGTAGAAAAGAATATCACAAGTAAAGTTACATCAAACAGAAAAGAGGCGTCTGACCGTTACATAAACTCAAAGACAACACTCAGGGGACAGGCAGCTAACAGTGGAAAGTGGAGAGGGGACTGAGGGAAAAATAAATTATCCGTGAGCTGCCGCTAGAAGCCAAAATAATTCATGTTAAGTAAGTTGAAGAAGGGACTGTCTCCTCTGCGAGCTATTTGAGCCCTTGGCCAGCAGCACAATACCTGCGTTCACTGGACACCCTCCAGAGTTCAGACAGTGGAAACACAACTGGACTGTCATTTTCTGCAAGGCTTTTAACAAAACTGAGGAAAAAAACCCATGAGAAACAGCAAGAAAAATGTTCAATTTTTCCAATGGGAAGATGGAATAGGAGTGGTTAACTCTGATGATGTGTGAACAAAAGTCAGCTGGGAAAGGAAGAAAATAATCTTAAAACAACCATACAGCAAATTCTTCTGAGTTAGGAAGACAATCCCAGCAAACCTCCACCGTAGGAAATAAGAGTTTGAGACAGGGCTCTCCACTGCCTCCCCTCCATCATTATTCCCAGTGCGTTGAACACTGCAGTGGAAGAAACTGTATGACTCTTTGCCTCTCCAGAAGATAATGAGAAAAGACATAGGAATCAATTTTGCAAAACACATTTTCTCAGCCAGCCCCAGCGGATGAACAGCAGGTCTCTCCATATGCTCCTTCAGTGCATACAGAAGCAGGAGGAAGCAGAAGTGGCCAGTTGTGGCCCACTGGCTTTGACCTGCACGGACCCACCTCCTCACTTAAACACAATGGGCTGATCCTTCATTCACTGCAAAATGCTTGACTCCCTTAACGTCAAAGAAATGGTATCAATCATACTGCAAATGTTTGGTTTGGGGTTTTCTCCAGGACAGATGGGCAAACAGTGCTGATTTGTAGGACACATCCTAGTTTGCCACCAGTGGAGAAGTCCTACACCTCTCTGCACCATAGAAAAGAGCCCTATCCCAGGGCAGCCGGTGCAACATGTTCACTTGTGAGCCAGAGGGCAAAGCAAAGCATCTACCATGACGGGAAAAGTAAAGCTCCAAACTACGTCCCATAGCTTCACCCTCATTAGATGCAAAATGATGGTGAAAAAAGCAAGATACCTCTGAGCACGGGGCAGTGAGAGCAGAGCACCTGGAAAAGGGACTCTTCTCACTTGCTCTCTCTAGAGGGAGCTGGAAACCATAGTGCTCTCCAGCCCGACCTTATGTCACCCAGGGGACACAACAGAGACCTGGAGGTTCCCGTCTCAGCACTGTCTCCCAAAGGGGTTTCTTCTCAAGCACAAGTCCTGATTTCCAGGGCAAAATTCTACAGCTACAGCATTGCAGGAAGACCTGAGTATTAACACCCAGGTCAAATAAAAAATTAAGCACCAAAAAACACCTTAAGATGCAGAGGAGAGAAAAGATCAGGTCAAAGGGAACTACAAGCTTTTATAAAGCACTCTAAATTCTTGACAAGTACTGAACAACCTTAAACAAAGAAAGGGATGTAGAGAAAGGATTCGAGATGCACTTAGACGTTGAGAAATGTCACTAGAAGTCAAGGTGTCTGGGTAGCAAAGTTAAGGAAAACATGACAAAATCTAGGTCAGGGTCTCAGCCAACAAAACCAACCTAGAGCCAGCAAGCACACAGCCCAGCCACCACTCCCGCAGCAGAGTCAAGGAAAGCGGGGCTTGAAATGCACCTTCCACACGGTGGAAGGATTTGACAGCTAGAATAACGCTGTCCAGATGAAAAAGCTTTTAAAACGACAAGAAAAGAAAACAGCAAGCAGCAAGGAAAATGCTAAAATACTGATTTGAGTAAGGAAGATCCGCAGACCTTAATGCACGGCCCAAATAATACCCTGCCAGCTGCTCGGAGGCAGGGATCTGCCGGGCTCAGATGCAGCAGGGCGAGACACTTTTAAAAGGCGGAGCTGCCTGCCGAGTCATCACAATCGTATGGCACAAGTTTTAAGTGAAATATCTATTTTAACTGACAGGGATTAGCTCTCCAGATATTGCTTGACAACTAGAAGCACTCTGCACCTTGTGCTCTGCACAGAAAGCATGCACCTGGGGCCACAACAACAGCTAGGAATGTGAGGCAAAGCTAACAGTATTGATTTTAAAATGGTGTTTTATTAGCTTATCTTATCAGCACAGTTAATATTCAAGAAAATAAGACAAACATATATAACACTTTGACCTTTGCTATCTGGAAAAATATTTGCTTTTACTCTTTACACACATGACCTATACACTGCAAATGGTTCACACCAACTGTGAAAAACCGAAGTAATTAGCTGAAAAAAATCTGCCTTGAACTCCTTGGAGCCTTTACAGGTGAAAAGTAGGGCCTGGGCAGTGAACTTACAGTGATGAAACGAGAAATATACTGCAATAAAGGGCACAGTTAAGAAAATAACCCAAAAAGCACAAAGCAGCTGAGTTTTGTTAGCTTTGTTAGCGCATGGGCTGCTGACTCCCTCCCTCAGGACTCGGGGAACGAACTCCAAGTCAAATGCCATCCTGTTTGTGGCTACAGGCATAATGATTTTCCCCTTTTCAAAAATTCCTCATTTTTGAGGGTGTCCTATACAGCCAAGGAAGAGCGGCGGTAGGCTTAATGCCTAGAAGGTAAAATATCCACCAGTCTAAAAGAGAAGAGAGCTCTGTACGAATGGTAAGACCCTCATGCTGATGACGGTGCTGCAACTGCTGTGGGTACTCACGAAAACAAACGCTGCAACACCCTTCTCTGCTTCAGAATCACCTTCCCTTGCTGTGCTGCCAATCATTGGTGTTTTATCAAGGGTCTACACCATGAGGAGGGTAATGCAGAGCTAATCAGGACTCACAGATGGGTCCCAAACCGCAAAGGTTAGGGCCGTGAGGGTACCAACAGATGAAGGCAGGGGTCTGGTATTGGGAGACTTTCCAAAATAGTTCCCACACACAAAGGCACTTTCCTAAGAGTCTGGAGCCTCCAACTACGCTTGCAGGAAAACAGAGAGGGTTTGTGGTTGTTTCTAACAAAAGACAGTGACGCAGTGGAAGAGACTGCTTGGGGTGTTTGTGAAGTCTCCGTTGCCACAGGTCTTTAAGGGCTGAGACTAGCCCTTTGCGAGAATGACACTCCCTAATGCTGTTTTGCCGGGGGGTAGGGCTGGGCTTGGTTCAGGAGCCTCTGACCCAGGGCAGAGACAGCCAAGAGGCTGGAGAGAGATATCTGCTGGGCTACGTCAGAGCAAAGGCACTCCGACAAGCTCTCTAGATGGGAAATGATGTTCTCATCATGAGTTTTCTCCAGGGAAAAGATCTCCCCTATTTCAAAGAAGCTGTCTTGATACTCACCAATGCGTGATCAAACTTAAAAGTACTGATGTAGTAGGCTGGGATGTCGGCTGCGGCCAAAGGCTCAGAAATCTGAGCGACAATTCCACATTCATCTGTGGGGGAGATAAAAACTCAGTCATTGTGTGAACGGCACCCATCAGTCTTGCAGAACTCCTGGGTCTCACCAGCTCCACGCACATACAGGAAGGAGTCTGTCTTTACAAATTCCAATCAGAAGGAATCTCCGTGGTAAAATGTGTTCTTTCTCACAGAATCAGGCTCTTTGGGCCACAGTGATACATTGCTCATTTGATTTTATTGCCTTCTTTTTGTTACAGAGAAATGCAAATACCCCAAATGCACAAAACGTTAGAACTGGAATGATTTTCAGAGGTCCAAAGAAAGGCAATTAATGATGTTCAGGAAGGAAGCACCAAAGACAGTCTCATATACTTTAGCCTCCAGTTTTCTCTTTAGTTGTTGTTATTAAACACTTTGCCCTGCACCTCTGAGAGAGGAGATGCTGACGCGCTGGTTGGCCTGGACATATAATTTGTTCCTGGACCACAGACCACCATAGGCCCTGAGACAGGATTTCATGCCACTTTAAAATGTTCACCTCTCCTGTTCATTGCAGATCAATGGTACATTTTTTCCAGATGAAATCTGAGTTTCCCTGATCCAAAGTGAACATTTCAACTTGATTCTAAGCTAACATATTTAAACGCAGGATATTTAGGGGACTGGCAGGTGTCCTGATGTCCCGTCAACGACACGTACCATGCCATTTCTACATATTTTGCCTCTAAGATGCACAAAGAGAAGGTGCATGAAAATTTCCTTCTTGCTACTTTTGTTTGTCTGGTGTAGAAGTAGCAATGAAATATAAAAATTGGCCAAAGGTTTTTCAGAAATGTTCTTGAAGCCTGTATTTTGTAACTGTTTCAGAGACCGTGGGAAGGAGCCCCAGTGTTTTCTGAAAATCAGGCCTTTGTTGCGGTATTCAGATCGGACTCCTTAAAATTACAGGGGATATAAAAATAACAAGAACACTTCTGCAGATGTGAAGCATTTACTCTGTGTTACTTAGGTCCAAGACTTTTGAGTAGAAAAAATGTTTGCATCACTGGATGTGAAACAAGTCTATGAATAGGACTCCCAGTTGGACTGCTATAAATCTATACTAAATCTACTAAAGCCACAGAGTTGCCCAAGGACTCCACTGGAGTCCGACAGTGCTTTCTGGCCACTGATTTCAGTGATCTACAATGCATTTCCATGCCATCTCTTTGTCCACTGTTTCTCTTTAAACAGAGACCCAGCTGTAGCCACCTCCAAAGTCCAGCAGACGAATGCAATTTAGATGGAGCTGTCAAGCATGTCGCACTTCTAAAAGTATATTTAGAAGTCTGACTTATTAGGTAGGAGTCAGACTCCTCCTGTTGGAAAATCTCAGCTTGCAAAGTCATGTTAAGCTGCTGGCTCTTGAAAAGTCTCAGATGGATTTTTCCATCATCCTTGAAGGCCCTGAGGCAACTGACTACCTGTGCACCAACTGATCCCCCAAATGTTTACCTACCGAAGCCAAGAGGCTGCCCACCAATCCGCACCATCTTCCAGAGTTCGCCAGATGCACTTGTAAACAACAAATTATTAGGAAATCTGTAAAAGAAAAGGAACACCAAACATGCCAATTAAAACACAGCAGTGTGTCGGATTCTGCCTGCAGGGATGCCACTGTTCCTGTACCCCTGTGCTGCTTGGAGTCAACAATAGCGGCGGCAGCAGCTCCGTGAAATTGAGAAAACTCAAGGCAAGCGGGACAGATGCACCTGCCTGCCCCTACAGATGTCCTATGGTAAATCAGCATCTGATGCTGGAAGTGCATAGGCACTCAGAGAGGCACGGAAAAAGATTTCTAAGAAACAGGCCATGCCCCAGCTTTACAAATGTCGAGACCATTAATCTGAAGGCTTGAGTTGAGCTGTGTTTAGAAAGACCTAGGGACAGAATAGGTTCCATACCTACTCTCTTAGGCATGTGAGCCACTGTTTTTGTGCCTGAGCATCAGCAGTGCTTTTTTTCCATACCTTCCCTGGGAGGCCCCTGGGATCCCTGCAGAGATGCCCATTTCTTAGCAGGGGAAAGAAGACCAGTGGCTAAGAGACTTGCCCAAGGTCACACAGGCAGTCTATGAGGGACGGAATTGGCCATCTGGGTTCCCTAAGCACCAGGCTGCTGCTCCAACCCTCTAGCCTCTCTTGAAGCCAGACAGGTTTACTCCAATTAAGGTCGAAGATACTTTCAAGAGGGCAATTAATAGTTTGCAAAACAAGTCCCTAGGGCAGGCAAGAATCAAAACCAAACACTGCACTGTGTGTCAAAAGCAAATCTATGCATTGCATCTCAGCGCAGCATCCTGTCTAGCCTCCAGACCTCAGAGACTTCTGTGACGTGAGGCTGCAGAAGTACACACATACAGGCTGATATCTGCTCCCTAGCTGATTTTCTCCTTGCCAGAAAAACGAGTCATGGGTTCCCGCTGCACAGAGATGACTCAGTACATTATCATCACAACGAGACTCCACACCAAGCCCAGCCATGTGTAAAAGCAAAGCAGGAAGAGAGCATCACTGACATCTCCACCCTACTTTTGGCCTTCAGCAGTAAAACTTCAACACGTACACCAGATTTTTTTGGGTTGTGCTCTTAAAAGCACAAGTAATGAACAATGGAATAAAAATGTCAGAATCACTTTGATCCAGTGCCCATCTTTCAAAAATTAAATAACCCTATCTTGGTTTGTGATTTCACTGAAGGCTTAGACGGAGAAGCCTAAAATTCAGGAGCTGGAACTAACATGCCAGATTTCACTCGGGAAAGTGACAAGGGTGTACAAGCACATGACACCCACACAATGAGGCTCCCAAGAATTAACATGGAGGAGTTTAAGCTGCTTCCTGCTCCTTTGAGAACATCCCAGGTGCTTTTTTGGGGTCCAGGAGACCCTAAGACCAAAGCTCACCTCTGCTGTGTCTGGACATCCATGACCAAGGAGATGTAACCCTCAATGAGAGAAAAGGAGAAAAAGCGAATATGTCCCGAGTCTTCGTTGCCCACCACTGAGTCTTTTACTCTGAAGAGAGAGAAAAGAACAGCATTAACTGTGGCTAGAAGACCAAAGGAAGACTTTTAAAGCAGATACAGCCAGTGAAACCAGAAATGTTCATATACCGACTTAGGGAAGTGACACTGAGTCCTATCACATTATACTGATTTTAATTTTTTTCATTTTGCAGAGGCAAAAAATGTCAGTTCCCACAATGGACAAAACTCTCCCATCCCAGCCCCAAGGTCCTCTCGCAGGAGGCTGTGGGCCAGGAGCTGCAGGCACCAATGGGCAGCAGCACAGCCGGCCGTACATCCTCTGCTCAGATGTGGATATGCAGCACATTGATCACACTGCTACTCTTAGTTTAAATCTGAAAAGGCTTGGACGTCTGAAAAAAGCCAACGGCTGAAAAGCCAACGGACGTCTTTGGGCACCCTCGCTCTCCTACTTGGCTTCCACCTGTCAGAACAACCCTCTTGAGCCTGTGAAACCTCCCTCCCTAAGTGCAGAGCACCACAGCAGCATAAGGCCACAGCAGATCCCTGGGCATCCTGGAGAAGCAATGTGAATTTGTGCCTCCAGACGCCAGCCACACCTCCCCCAGGAGCCTGTCTCCCTGCCGGGACCTACCCATTGGAGTAAAACATGACATCCATTAGGAGTGTGGCAACAGTGGGAAGGGTATCTGGATCCAGGCTGGTGACGCAGAACATATTACTTGGACTGGAAAGGGGATGAATGACAGGCCTCTGAACTGAAAGAGACACACACAGACACACACAACTATGAAGCCACGTCTGCAGCAGGTTCACGTCCCACCAGACATGTTATCCACGCACCGCTAGCGGCCGCAGAGAAAACAGACGGTGTTTGTAAGAAAGTTCGTCACTGCTGAAGCCCTGCTGGTTCTCAAACAGGGACCAAGGAGCCCGGGGACAACCTGCTTTTGCAATGTCCTCCCCAGGGTACCAGGTGAGTATCCCGCCCTGCACGGGGCACAGGTCAGCTCTCCGCTCATAGGGGCTTTCAGGACATTGGGTGCATCCACGTGAGACAAGGGGCAAGCCAAAGGAGGTGGCAACACAAACTGAAAAGTAGAAATAAATTCAGGCTTCCACCATTTAAAAGGCACGGCTATGGAAGGCATTGCTCCGGCGCAGTACAACCCTCTTTTCCCTCCTTTCTGGGGGTCTATTTTGCCATAATGTCTACAAAAATTAAAATCCAGCTGACGTGCAGCAGCTTGGCAAACACGTTTGCAGCCAGTAGCTGAGAAACAGCTGGTATTTAGGCACGCAACTATTAAACACAGCAACACAGCAAATTGCATACCTGAGCATAATCAACGTGCGTTTCACTGTGCCCTTCCTTCACATTTTTTGTATAAGGCTCATTTTCTTAAACAAGATGATTTATAGCTATAGAGTGACGAGGCTGAGTGAACTTCATAACTGACCTCTGCTTTATTTGGTTATGGGCACAAAATTACACACAGGTGTGTAGGTAAACATATGTATTTAAGTAGTTCATTTTCCTGATAGTGCCTTTTGCCTGATGCTCGTTCCTCTAGACTGGAAATATCCTAAGGTTCTGTACAGCCCTGGGCTGACAGTGGCCTTGATCCTGACTGGTATTGAAGTGTGAAAGTTGAACAACAATATTCTCTGTGCGTCAATCGCTGCAATACTTAAACGAGCTTTTATATAAGCCATTTTCCTTTGAAATCTTGAAACCCGGAATTATAGGCTACGGACAATGTTATTTTTGCAATTGAAATTAATTGCTGTAGGACCTTCCATTCTACAGAAGGCGTGTCTCTGCTAGAGATACGAAACTAGCTTTAAAAGGCTCAAATTCAGCAAAGCTCATCAGCATTGCTCAGAAAGTTAAGCACCTACTCAAATCCTTGGTTGAACGGGGATAGACTCAGGCCCATGGTAAGACAGTTTATTACAACAGGATAAACATTCACCAAATTGTTGAAGGAAGGTAGCAGGCAGACTTTCACCCCCATGTGTCATGGAGACCAACTCCCTGGCAAGCTGAGCCCATGCTGGTCCTTACCCAGTTTTGGTTTGACAAATCCATTTGTTATCCCAAGGTCATCGGCAGCCACTGTCTCCCCATTCACTACTCTGAGGATGGTGAACTCAGCAGCCAGCGTGTGCATCACGAAGGGCAGGTCTCGCTCACGTACCTGAAGTTGACAACAGGATTAGCTCGTGATGGTACGCACCAGAAATGGCAATACACTGGGCTGGAGGTTACGTACGCTCAGGGCACAGAAAAGTGGACACATCAATCCTGTTTGAGCCAGCAGGTATAATTACCATCTGGATGTGTGTCTAGAGAAGCATATTTGGTGGTATCACTGCAAATATCAGTAGGATTAAGCACTACAGTGCTTTTAAGACTATGGAAAGAGTGTGG
This sequence comes from Pluvialis apricaria, assembly GCA_017639485.1. Classification (NCBI taxonomy): domain Eukaryota; kingdom Metazoa; phylum Chordata; class Aves; order Charadriiformes; family Charadriidae; genus Pluvialis; species Pluvialis apricaria. Next base: position 10,096,192 of record CM030024.1, read on the forward strand.
AGACTTCTAAGAGGGAGATGTTTCACCTCTTTTCCAGCATCCCTTCAAGAACCCATCACTGCCCGTTCTTCAGCCTTGTTTCCTATGGAAATAAAGCTTACGTGGTTGTGCCCTGTGTGCGTGCACACACATGTGTTTGAGACAGAAAGTAAGTCTGTCTGTCTATCCCCTAAACAACTTTGGACCCTCTTGGACATCATCAGCCAACATGACAGCTGACACTATGTTCCTCTAACTCTCAGAAAACCAATGTCTGAGTGACGGTGGGAAATGCTGCCAGTGCCTCCATTAAGGGAGAGACTGCAGTGTGGACTCAGCACTGTTATTAGATACCAGATAACCCGTACCAACAAAAGCCTTATTCCATGGGAAAAGCTTCTGAGATATCAGAGAGCCTAACTACAAGACACAGAGCTCTGGGGAAAGCAGACTTTGGTACTTCTGCTCCTTGAACTTGTTCCCAGTAATCTAATTAAAACTGGCCAACTGAGCTTTCATCTGGTGGCAGATAACTCTGTCTGGTCCTCTCATGTCCTCTTACCAGGATGAAGTCCGTCTGATAGGTGGAGAGCATGAACACTGAGATGTTTTGGTCAGCTAAGGGTGCTATTACTGACTTGGCAATTTTGGTCACTCCGATGGGCTGGGAGCCGGAGAAGCCACCACCGCCAGACACCACGTTGAGGGCAAGCCATGTCGCATCAGCCACACTCAAGTGTTCCGATGAAGGGAGCTCTGCAAAGAGACAGAGGGGGAGGACAGAGGTTTGTTTTCGAGGCAGAGAAAGCCAGGTCCACCACCCGGTCCATATGCGGTTAGCACAGACCTCAGTGCAAGGAATGAGGTGAGCCCACTTATCCAGCCAACCCCCTGGGCTTCCCACGCTGCTTCACAGGTGGGTACTGTGCCGCTTTTTAGATATACCTATTGCATCAACTTCCACTGCAGGATTCATGCAGATTTTCAAGGACAACACAGGGAATTACATGAGCCTCATCCATTCGCTCGGATGCTGGTGACCAGCACAGCTGACTTCCCCATGTGGAAACAGCCTGAGGTCTTTGACTTAACTCAAATCTCCTCCATCACACAATTTCTCCAAATACTTTACTCAAGCTTTTCTGGTCTCTTTTGTTTCCTTTTACCTGCCCTAAACCCAAATTTTGTTCTCCTGGACTTGAATGGAGGTTGAGAGAGCAGCCTAGCTCAAGACTTGGGAAGTGCAGAGGAGGTACCCTATGCATCTGTGGGCTGCTGCCTCCCATTCTAAAGCAGAATATATGAGCTGCACAGCTCTGTAAGGGATGGATGGTGTAACATATACGCTAGAAATTACATACTAAGATAATGGAAATCTTTTTAAGAATAACCCCAGTTCCATTCCATTTGCTTCTACTCTATTGTCATTAACGAGTTAAAAATCTGCAGCTAAACCATTCAATACAAATTATTAACTGATTTAAAGAAACCTTAATGTATTAACAGCCCGTAAAACCAGACACGGACTCTGGAATGAAGGCATAAATTTCTCCAAGATTCTCTGGACTTTGGATTTTGGTTTGGCAAATTATAGAAACAAACAGTTCAGATCCAGATCCAGACTTACAAATGCATAATCCCAGTTAAATCTACTTGGCATAAGGAACCTGACCTCAGATGCAGATCCAGCCAGCAAAGACAGAGCAGAGGTCCCAGCGGAAACCTACACACTTTGCTTAGAGGTTAGAAGCGGCCCAGCAATCTGAAAATATAAATCCCAGTACTGCTGCTCTTGCAGTTGGCGCCCTGGCACCGTAGGCAAGCCACTTCATGTCTCCATACCCGCATTTCCTCCTCTGTCCACCCACTCCTGGCTCCTCCATACAGTATCCTTTCCTTCTCCTTCAGTGAGACCTTTGGGAGCTGTTTCTGTACAGCTCCAGACACCATGTAATAAATTCATAACCTCACACCCCCTGAGTCCCCAGGCACCACTGCTGTGAGACAACGACAGTGCTGAAAACCCAAAATGAACTGAATAACAAATACCGTTCGTTTTGCTCTCCTCAATAACCTCAATTGTGTGTGGCATGAAAATAACCCTCAGCAAACACACTGCAAACAGTGGGGACACTGAGGGTTCTGCTTCTGCATTTTGATGTTTAGCTTCGTAGGCCAATGTTTCTTTTTTACTGAATAATCAGAGCTTACATGGAATGAAAACTAGACACCAGGGAGAGCGGGTAAGTTTGTGCGTTAATCAACAGCATGTTACCTCAGAGAGACCAGTGCAAGTTGCTCGCAGAAAATTATTGCAGCAAAATACCATTTTCTAACCAGACAGCCCTTTGCATCATCAGAAAAGCACCCCCAAAACAAAGCTTACTACATCAACTGGCATGGAGAAGCTAGGGCTTAAAACAACTGCTGCTGATCTAATAAGCAGCTGACGTCTTTTTTTCCTTTATTGCCACCTCTGCTCCTTGCCTGTGAAATAAATAAGAAGAAGAAGGGAAAAAAAAAAAAAAAAGGATGTGTTCCTTCTTTGGACATATATTTTCTCCCTGGCAGCACGGAGCGGGCAGGCGAGGCCACCTGCACGTCATCGGTATTTACACTTCCATTTCCCGCATCCCAAAGCCATTAAAGCAGCCAGGCAACTAAATCACAGAAAGGTCAAGTGACACCTTTCCTCTCTGCAAACTCATCCCCAAAAGCCTCTGGCAGCGTGGCTGCCCCAGTAACCGCGCCAGCTGCGTAGGATGCACGAGCAGCTCCACATGCTCCGGGGTCCTGTGCTCACCGACCTGTCCCACCCGCAGCCCCAGATGTGCCCGAGTCCGCTAATAACTCATTACCAGCAGCGAGAAGAGATCACAACTCATTTCCCTCTCTATAAACAAAGTAGATTATATTCCTGCTACGTACAGGTGACGTAGGCCTGGCTGCAGTTCATTAAATACCAGTTTAAATACTATTTTGGGTCAGAGATGTGATGGAAGATGCAGTATTTCACGGTGGACGGAGGCATTATCACATTTCACTCCGGCAGTGGCAGTGCTGGAGGAGCTGCCCCAAGAAGACCTTGTCAACCTCTTCCTCAAGGGGCAGGAAGGCTGATTTGCTGGTTGCATTTGTAATTACTGGAAAGTGTTGATCACGTTTGGTTTTATGTGTTTAACAGGCCCTATGAAGTGTCACAGGGGCCATTACATTTGCTTAAGTAACCTGCCTCTCATAATTCAATTAACTCCGTAAAAAATATATAGAAAGTGACTGAAATACCAATTTTGGACACTGTTTCCACCAGGCAGCCAGATGGAAAAGTACAGCCCAAATTTTAATGAAACAAACCCAGGCTAGAGGCTCAACAAATTCAGCTAAATAGCATCAAATAAGCCATGTGGGAAGGTGCTTTGCCCAGGAAGCTGTTAAACGCAGTAAACCCAAGGAGAGCTGAAAACACCAGACGTTAACATTAACGCAGACTCAGTGAGGCGGAATAAGGTAATAACGAAGGAGCAAAATGAGGAATTGCCCAGGTTTCAGCACCAACCCAGCAAACCCACCATCTCCACCACTTCCCCCTGAGAAGAGCAGAGCTCCTGACGCCCCACAGCTTTGGCACTGCAGCATCCCCCGTTCTCGCACTGCGAGATTGGCACAGAAATCTCTGTTAGGCTCTCAAGATCCTCTTGTAACGGGTTTATCAGAGTGCAGGTCACTCCCACTTCTGATCACGGGGGACACCTCATCTCTGGCTGAGAAGGACCTCTAAAAAGACAGAGACTTGGGCGTTGTTTATCGTAATCAGGGTCTTTGTTTTGAATTATGCATTGGGGTGAAGCCTTTGGATTTTTGTGGTTTTGCTGTGTAACATTTGCAGACCTGGTGCCAGGAGCAGGCACCCAGGAGCGGTTCAGCTGCCCGCAGGCTCCGTGGCCATCGTTTGCTGCCCATCACCACAACCACCACTGGCAGGCAGAGGAGGGTCATAGACTCCAGCTGTCATTTCATCCATGGCAGCTGACATGGAACCCCACCAACGAGATGTGATCATCCTGATAGCCCAAGCACAGCCCTCATCTCGCGCATGATTTTGCCTGGCAGTGCAACACTAGGTACCAATTGCCGGTGAGCTCCAATAGCCCATGGTAGCACTCTCCATGGGCACAGCAGTTTCTCTCATCCAAAAGTCTCCCCACTGCACGAAATCTGCAGTGCCACCAAGCAGACAGACAGATGCTGTGTGGGACACAGCTCCTCCAAGGGACATACCGAACAAATGCCAATCCCTGCTCAAACCAAACCCAACAAATGTGTCAAATAAGGTTTAGGGTGTGACTTAAATGGCTTATTCACACCATGGGTGATTTAAAAGGCCAGAGGTCTGTCTGGAGCCTCACTGGCCCATTTGGCAGGTACAGTTGAAGCAAAGCAGCCTCCATGGTGCACATCATCGTGGGATGCGAGGTGTTGAGTATCATATCGGCCATAATTGGCTGCTGAGCTCAAATAATCAATACCATTTCCAGTGAGGACAACAAACGTTGGCTGAAACCCAAATAAGGATTGAATTGCTGCCGCCGGAGTGCTACAAAATACTGTAAGCACTGTGAGGTGGTGCTCCATGCAGCACTCTTCAAATACCTTTGGGAGGACGCTGGCCAGATGACGAGCTTCCAGCTCATGAGTCTTTGCAAGCAGCCAAGGTGGCCACAGAAAGCAGGGAAGGAAAATCTCCTGGTTTACAGCCCTGACCAAAGAGCCAGCCAGACGGTGCGGGTCTGCATAACGGTGGGAAACGAGCAACATTTTTCTACCTCCATTTTCTAGCCTGGGGACCCCTCGGCCTCATGTACCCTGTATGGCAGGAGGCAATGTACTGGGAGAAAGTCCTCCTGCTCTGGGGGAGCACTTGGAAATGCGCAAGATGCTCTACAGAAAGTGCAACGCCACCAGAGCTTTTTCCCCCCCTTTCTGTACCTAATTTAACTGGGTTCTAATTTCACATAAAAGGTTACAGTTAAACGGGGGATAACTAGAAAATGCACAGTTCCACAGCAGAAATGCACCTCACCTACCCACGTCGGTATCTGGATCAGTGCTGCACAAAGCACTGCCAACCAACAACTTAATCCCTTCCTCCGAAAGGACACCCTGTGAGCTGTTTTCCGTGGACCTCGTTCCGACTTAATGGCAATCAGACACCCACTTAAGGACACCTATTAGCTTTCAAGCTAATACAGTGAATTCAAGTGAAATTGTAGATTGCTCATTCAATTCATCATTATAGGACTTATGTTCCCAGCCACAGCTAATTCCAAATGTTAAAAAAGAATGAAATTTAAAAATACTGTAGATTTTTTGACCAGCCTTCTGGGTTTAGATGCCTTACACTACACTTATTTCACCTTTTCTAGCCTCCCTCTGCAAAAATGACAGCTAGACTCGTGCTTGTATTAAAAAAAGGCTCCTGCGATAGCAGGACTCCAATGGTCAGGCATTAAAAATAAAAGCGCTGCCAACTGCAAAATTCATGATGAATTGGGAGAGCTGTCACCAATGCCTCTATGTGGCAGCACAGTTTATGTACATATATTTTTAATAGGATTTTTATGTTTATTAAAGGGTTCTCTTCCCACTGCCCAGTGGAAGCTTTTCATTGCTCTGCAGTTTTAAAATCCCATCTTATAATGAAGTGAGGGATTATCTCAGGTCATAAAGCCTGATCCAAAGCCTGAGTGTCTTCACAGAATCACAGAATGGTGGGGGTTGGAAGGGCCCTCTGGAGCTCCCCCAGTCCAACCCCCTGCCAGAGCAGGGTCACCTCCAGCAGTGGCACAGGATGGCGTCCAGGCGGGTTTGGGATGGCTCCAGAGTGGGAGACTCCCCCACCTCTCTGGGCAGCTGTGCCACTGCTCTGCCACCCTCAAAGTAAAGAAGTTCCTCCTCATGTTGAGATGGAACTTCCTGTGTTCAAGTTTGTGCCCATTACCGCTTGTCCTGTCACTGGGCACCACTGAAAAAAGACTGTTCCCATCTACCTGGCACCCTCCCTTTGAGTATTCATAAACATTAGTAAGATCCCCCCTCAGTCTTCTTTTCTCCAGACTAAAAAGCCCCAAGGCCCTCAGCCTTTCCTCATAAGAGAGATGCTCCAAACCCCTCATAATCTCCGTAGCCCTTTGCTGGACCCTCTCCAGCAGTTCCCTGTCCTTCCTGACCCGGGGAGCCCAGAACAGCACACAGTGCTCAGCTGCAGCCTCCCCAGGGCAGAGCAGAGGGGGAGGATGACCTCCCTCGCCCTGCTGGCCACACTCTGCTGGATGCACCCCAGGGTGCCATTGGCCTTCTTGGCCACCAGGGCACATTGCTGGCTCATGGTCACCCTGTTGGCCCCCAGGACTCCCAGGTCCCTTTCCACAGAGCTGCTCTCCAGGAGGTCAGCCCCCAACCTGTACTGATGCATGAGGTTATTCCTCCCCAGATGCAGTACCCTGCACTTGTCCTTGTTGAATTTCATAAGGTTTTTCTCTGCCCAACTCTCCAGCCTGTCAATGTCACGCTGTATGGCAGCACAGCCTTCCAGCGTGTCAGCCACCCCTCCCAGTTTTGTGTCATCAGCAAACTTGCTGATGGTATCCCTTCATCCAGGTCATTGATGAATATATCGAACAGGACTGAAGTCTTTTTGACTTCTCTGTCAGCTTTATCGTGCAGCCGCTGAGGAGGGGCTGGAGAGGCCACTGGGTGCTGCAGCTGGGTGCTGCTGAGAAGGGCCCGCCATGGCCAAAGCATCAACGGGCCCATGGGGAGCTGGGATGCCCAAGGTAGGTTTCCAGCACCCACTGGTGTGGTTTCCCTGACACCGAATGAAGTGTATGTGTTTGCACTTGATGTCTCTGCTCAGAAATCTTTTTAGGAATTTTTTTATCCTTGAGGGCACTGTGGAAACTGGCAACATGAGCTCAAAATCCTGGGGGGGAAGGAGAGTGGGAGGAAAATAACCACCTGAGCCTCACCTCTTGCAAAATTAGGCTAAGTAAACATTCCTTTAATGTTAGGAAATGGAACACTCTGTTTCACTTTCAGAAAGCCGTGCGAAAGGGGATAAAGCAGGGTAAAGATGTCATTTATCAGTTTCTATAGTGTGCTAAAATCCAGAAGGAGCTCTGAAGCTGGTCCAGTGCCCAGCTTTGTGTGTCCCAGGCCTCACTGCTCTGGAAGCACGAGGATTATTCCTGTGGGACACCCCATTTCTTGCTTTGCTCTGCCCCAAGGACAAACCAAAGCAATCCACCACCATGCTTCTCCCCCTGGGGACCCTACCAGGGCAACAAAAACGTCTTGGGGATGTTACAATGCAAATCATAACCTTTTGGAGGATGCAAATACCCTTTCTTTTCGCCTCAAAACACATACGCTGCCAGCTTCACACTTAACAACTGGGAGCAAATACTTTTGCTGCCGCACAAATTCTAAACAAGCCCCAGAGGCGGTTTGCAGCGCGATGCGAGATGGCTGCCAGGCAGAAAGTCCTTGGTGTCGGTTTGATTCGAGTGCCCCACACAGAGCACTCCCACACCAAGGGACTTATCTAAGCACAATAGCCAGGCAAGATGAAAGCACACCACTTGGCTTCGTGTTGGGAAACATGATGATTAGGTCCAAGAAGTTAATGCTTTTGTGCACAAGAGAAGGAAGAAAATCCCACAGCTCTGATTCAGCTGAAATCATCTCACATGCCAACGAGCTTGAGCTCATTGGAAGAGGTCGGCGCGCTCACAACCAAGCAGCTTTTGCAATTTTTTCCATTTATGCTAACAGTTTTGGTCAGCTGCCACCCTCTTCAGAGGGCAATACCAGAGGTGATCATAGAATAGTTTGGGTTGGAAGGGACCTTTAAAGGCCACCTAGTCCAACCCTCCTGCAATGAGCAGGGACATCTTCAACCAGATCAGGTTGCTCAGAGCCCCGTCCAACCTGACCTTGAATGTTTCCAGGGATGGGGCATTGACCACCTTGTCTGGACAACCTGGGCCAGTGATGGGTGCCAGAGGCAGGCACAGAGGACAGCCCTGCGGGCATGAGTTGTGACACGACGTGCGCAATGCCTCCACCATCACATCTCTGCCCCGCAGCATGCGCTGTGGCTCAGTCTCAGAGGCATGAGCTGGCAGCGAGACATCTCATCCAATGGCACATCAGGAATTTTGAAAGTTCTGGTAGCTCCAACTGGTCACTAGATACCAAGCGCCACCACAAATGGGATAGCAGGTTCCTCCAGGATCACAGCAGATCATCAAACTTCAATTTTTATCTATTTTATTGCTCTTCTTTGTGCACCCCAAATTTGCTCCTGATGGGATGCCCAGGTACCTGTGCAGGGCTGGATCCACAGGCGGGGAACCTCACAACCTCTAACCGTGTGCTTCTGTGTTTTTGACATTTTCTCCTAACAGAGCATGCAAAACTGAGGTTTTTATTCCAAACTCCCTCAACAGAGAAGCTGTGAAACCTGTCATCTCATTTTCCTATTTAGGTATTATCCCACTCACAGAACTGTCAAAAGAACATTGTTAAGTTCATAAACTCAAACACTCTGCAGTGAGGAAATGACAGCTTGACATTTTATATATTTAACCTCAATGTTTCTGTGCCTCAGTTTCCTATCTATAAAGTGGGTACAAAAAACCCTATTTCTTCTAAATCTTACTCTCAAGTAACAGCTGACCTGTTTAGCTGAGGCTTCTATACGTTTCACAACCGAAGCATTTCAGTTAATGCAAAAATCAGCACTAGGCACAAGAGCAGCATGGAAAATTTCTGCCCAAAGAGGGAGCATGGGAAAGATGTAAGTGGTCAGGGTGAGAATTGGAAGGAACTGGGAAGTTTTGCTCTGGCCTCTTTGAGTACCTTCCTTCACCACTGAGGGAGGAAGCTGTTGGTGCTAGTGCTATTCTAGGATATTGAGGTAGGTTTGAAAAGCAGAGGTCTCTCACTTTCCGCTATCAAGACCATAAAAAACAGTTAGAGGGAAAGAAAGAAAAAGAAAACAACAAGGAAGCAGACAAGAGAGCACTCTAGGGAAAAACAAGCACCCAGAGCCTGTCAAAGTCTCACTCCCTGAGCTCTGGGCAGCCGGTGCTCGTGCAGCACCCAGTATGGACCAGCTCTTCCCAAATCTGCACCTCCCAGAGGTGCTCCCAAACTAACACCGAGCAATGCAGCCATCTTCCCTCATTTCTCACATGACATTTATCTTCTCCTGGTCCTTGTCTGCTGTTACAGATTTTCTTTCAGTTACGGATTAACTAAATCTAAGGGCTATTTATGGGTTTACATTAGAATGGGCGAACATACCCAGTGCAATTTTCTCATGTTTTCCTGACAATTCAATTCAAACTCTATCCAGTGTAATAACCAGTTTGAATTTCAAACTATTCATGTGAATAGGACAAATTACATACACAGGGAATTACACACGGTGACCCCAGGTCCCATGTCCATCTGACAGAAACTACCGTTATTACTCACAAGCAAGGGAGTTCTCCAAGCCCTTTACTGGAGAGAAATTATATACACATTCATCCCACCTTTATTTTATAAAAATTGGGAGACTCAAAAACCTGCTTCCAAGAGCACCAAGGTCACCCGGGGCATTTCTTCAGGCCCCACTGTCAAAGAGCAAGAAAGAGCTCCTAACCAGTGATTTGATACTGAATATTTCCAGCCACCTTGGGAGCTACTGGAGAGAGACTGTGTCAGCTCAGCCAGATCCACCGAAGTTTCACTGGCCTATAAACAATTTGCAGGGGCACGTGAGTATTTTGAATTTTCAAAACAGCTGGAAACTTTTTACATTAAGTACCTATTTTTTCTAACCAACCCCATCCACTCAGCCGTACAACGCAACCATTTCTGCAGGCGCTACACTCAAGCAGCTCTCTAGCTTTTATAAAAAGTTTGTAGGGAAGGGAGGGTACAGCGCTGTGCACCTTCTCCACTGTTACATATCTGCCCACGTACCTGCACTAAGTAGGAAAGCCTTTGTGACAGCGCTGGAGATGTCATGCTCAAAGCTGGAGAAGTCAGTGTGTTTTTACCATTTACAGTACAGTTAGAAAAGCCATCCCAGGCACATCATCCATGCCCCGGGACGCTGAAGGAGGGCACCTTGCTGCTGCTTCTCTTTGCCTATCCAGGAACGCATGCATCCCTTCTCAGCAGATGCCAAAGGGATCCTCACCTCCGCTGACACGGACACAGCCTATGCGGACTTTGAGGAACGAGATGAGGTAGATGCTGAGGGGTGGCACCTTCCTGCAAAGCTTACTCGCTAGTCTGTCAAAAGCAGCAGAAGCGGCAATGCATTTACACTAGTTCCAGAGCTTGGGAAGGAGTATGTGCTAATTAAAATTATTCTTTCTGCTCAGCACCGTCCTCAACTGCATTTGTACAGAGCAGGGATGACGCCATGTGGCTGACTGATCTATTTACACCTCTGGAGTCCCCTGCTCATCCCCATCCCTGTTTCCCAATTAAGGGTGCAGACAGAAATTTGGGCTAGTTCCAGCAATCAAATGCGCCTGGCACACCACTGCGACTGAAGAGACAAACCAGTGACTTTTACCCAACATAAGCTGTTCAGGATCTCTCTACTGCCTGTAAACAGGCAAGCAGAGAAACCTTAAAAGCCCATGCTCAGGGAAGAGCTAAAATAAAGCGAACGTTGTTGCTGGAGCCTGTTGTGAATGCAAAAAGCCAGCAAAAGCCAAGTTAATATTGTCTGCTGCTTTTTCTGACTTTCAGAACCAGAGGCAAGAAGCGTGCTGCGTTCAGAAACGCACCCGGTTCCTGTGCAGCCTGCGGCTCTCCGACTCAGGCATGTTACGTGTTCCTGGAAGCACGAGGGCGGACAGCCCACGATGCACATACACCTGAGCACACACCAGGTCCAGCCCAGCAGTGCTGCTCAATTCAGGCCCGGCCAGAACTGGAGCGCTCCAGAGCCCGCCAATGCTCCCCAGCTCCGCACAGCCCCAAGCCCGTTTCCCCCCCACCATCACGAAGAGACCATTACATTTGCAAAGACATCTCCTGCACCTGTTAAAAGAGAAGGCATGGCTGAGAGCTTGTAAATGATGTAATTCAAAGACAATCATGGCACTGCACATAGGGAACAGAAAGGTCCTAGAAGATGTGCCTTTGCTGGGGATATCAGCACCTCGGGGCTGTTGCTGACTCCCCAGCTGGTCCTGGTCACTGAAACACCAGTGGCCACAAGAGTGATTTTAACACTTTGCTCTTTTCTTGCAGGGATGGGGCTGCGTCTCTACACCCCAGGCCTCTCTCGGCATGGGCTACATTGCTGCCCCGTGCTCAGCATACAGACCTAGAAAGCAGAGACAGAATTAAAGAGCAGCTGACCGCCGAGGTGGTGAAGAGAAAGTGCAGCAAAGTTCTCCCCCTGCACTCTGCCTTGCTGGTTTTGACCTAAACGATCTAGATGTTGACAGATGCCCTTCCGAGTTGAAGATGTTGGTCCCTTCCTCCCTGCAGCACCCCCGGCCTGTAGACAAGGTGTTTGCAGTTAGTTAGCAGGAGCCGGAGTCCTCCAGCAGAACACAGCTCACTTGTAGAACCGTGCTCCTGGATTTGGTGACTATCCAAATCGCTACTGAAAAGCAAGCAAATATTTGCACAAGTTCACGGAAACTTTTTATGGAAGAAAGGAGCAATGATATTTAAAAGACGAATACAGTGTGCAGGTAGGAAGGGTTTTGTAATTGAAAATAGTGCTGAGGTGCTGGGGAGCCTACGTAATGCTAACTTTCAACAATATTCAGAAAAAGAAGCAAAATATATTTCTTCTTATTCCCACTGCATATTTCTCTTTTAAACATGAGGGAATTGGAGCATATATCAACTACACGTTGGAAAACATGAAACTGTTTGCTGATTTCCCACAGCATTTTAGCACTGGTGTTTCCCAGAGCAGCTAGTTCTCAAAATGAATATTCTTCTGGCTGCAGCAACAGCATCTCTCTTTCTTCCAGACTTTTTTCTACTCCTTGCCCAGCTGGCTGCTGGCTTTGGGGTAAGTCAAGCTGGAGGCTGTTTCAGATGCCCCATTCCCGCCGGACAGCGAGAGATCGCATGCCGGGATGTTGGGGCAGCGGCGAGGGTTGTAGCGTTGCAGATGGATGCTGTGAGTCCACCACAGTGGTCTGGCCCCAGCGGGCATGGCTCACCTGCCTTGCTGTGCCACTAGCTTGTGAGGTGACGCCGGGAATATCACGCCCCCTCCCTTACCTGTGTCTCCCTTCCACATTAGTGGTTGCTAAAGTCCTCTCTTACAATACGTATTGACGGCACAGAGCATTGTGGTTCCTGGGTGTTACAGTAATAGCACCAAAAATAAGCTCAGGACATGTGACTTGGCCACCCGTCCTGGTGCACTTAAAAGAAGCAGCTCCCCTTTATTTGTCTCCTGCTGCTTTCATTTCATGCAGTTTTCCCAAAGCCACCTGTGTCCGCAGCACCGTGACACTCAGAGCCATTCCCAGCAGTGCCTGTGCCACTAAGGTGAGGTGTCTCCATGCCTCCTCCTTCCCTCTGAAGTAGGAAAACCAGCAACAGCTGCAGAAATCCAAGCAGTTGCTTTTTTCTCCCTCCATTAGGCTCCAACCTACAACCCAAACAAGTGACTCCTTTGGTCTGCATCTGGAGAGCAGCTGGATCCCCTTGCATTAATGAAAGGCCAGGATTTCCCAGGGGGAAAAGAATGTGTTTGCCATGCAAGTTCCCTTTGCAGGAGAGAGATCTTCAGTCCTGTGAAGCACAGTACATTTCTTTGAAAATCAGCAAATATTCCTCCCATTCTCCACTTCCCCATCTTCAAGCAAAGAATTCGCACCCCTGCGTTGACCCGACAGAGACCTGAACTCGACAACTACCTTCCAGGCGCTGCAGGCAGAGGCAAGAAATACTACCTGGAGCCTCTGCTTGTCCCACACTAACCACATACCCAAGCAGCAACATGTTCTGCTACGCATCTACCAGACCTGCTGCAGCCCAAGCTGCTTCACCAGAGGCACCCAGCACAAATCTCTGAAGATTCACGTGAGCTCACATGCCCGTCCCTCTCCCCTGGCTCGGTATTTAGTATCTGATGAGTGCATGCACTGGGCTTTGCAGGGATTTTGCTGCTACAATCATTTTTCCCTGGCCTGATGGAAGCCCCCAGACTGACTGTGGTCCTTCCCCCGCACCTGAAATGAAGGTTGTGGCAAGAAGAAAAGCTTGGTGAAGCTGTGGCCCCAGTGGGTACATGAGATCGCTGTTCCTGGAAGTGCTGCTGCCGTCCCATGTTCTGCAACAGTGAGAGTCTTGTGCGCATCCTGGGTCATGTCCAGAGCCACAGACGTGGCTAAGGCAGTGAAATGAATGACAAAGGCCATTTTTAACGTTCTTTGATGTGCAGCGCTAGAGCATACCTCTGCAAGGCAAATGCCTTTACATGAAAATCCCAAGCTTTCCAACTTTTGAAGTTGTTTTTCTAAATGCCCCCCCTTCCCTTGTTCCAGCTAAAAGACGTGGAGGAGAAGACATCTTTCTTGGAGATGATCTGGATACACATTGCTGACTCAGACCAGAGGCAGTTACAATAGTGTCCAATGACAGACGATCACACAGGTCCATTTTTTTGGCATTCCCATCTCACTCTGTGACAACAGAATGGATCCAAAGCACCGCCCAAACAATTACATCAGCTTAAAAGCGACTTTTAGGGCAGTGCAAACATATCTGCATGTCTGTGGGAAAACCAGAGAGAAACCTGGGAGTGCTGGCTACCCAGCCCACCATCACCTGTTGGCCACTTGTCATCTGAGCCCATCATCATAAAAACCAAAGACCCTTCCCAGCTGCCAGCCACACAGATGAGCTCTGCTCTGTCCCCATCTCCTGCCAGCACCAGGCACAGGATGGTGCTGGGAAAAGGATTCACAGCAGCTCAGTTTCCAGTTTGTGAGATGTTTCTTTCTTTCTACCTCCCCTTTCCTACTTTATCTGCGAACTTGTGGACAGACAGAGGGGATAACTTCAGTACTTTCTTTGAACCGGGAAAATCTTTCCTTGGCTGGGAGGTGCCGAACTATTCCAGAGGTGTCATCAATCTTCACCATTTCTGGAAAGCCAAGTATGCAGGTGCGAAGGCTGCACACACTCACTCAGACAGATGCATTTGGAACAGCAGCACCAGAAATTCTACCTTTTCTAGAGATGAAGTCGTTAAAGCTACGCGTGCATGAGCCAGCATCCCTGCAAAGGCATGATACGAGGCACGGTGGGGAGCAAACCTTCCTCTCCTGCCAAAGCGACAGATCTGCCAGAGGGACGGGATTTACCAGCCAGCCTGGGACTGCGAATGGGGCAAACATCTCCCCCTCTCCTACCTCGTTACACGCACACCTTGGAGTTGTCCTCCACCTCCTACCTAGCTGGGCTGCAGCATTTCGTAAACAGGGGCCTGAGCCACAGGCACCGTCTCTGACCCTGTAGAGAAGGGGCTACTCTTGTGGAGGCAGCCAGGTGTTAGGCTGTATTTCACTTTTCAAAATCTGCTTATGATTCAGGGGTAGACAACTTTCTACTTACAAGCTCACACCACCTGGAGACAAGACTGCTCCCAGAAACGGGACGCAAAGCTCATTCTGCGCTTTATTCCCCGAAGCCGCCGTCCCGAGGGGTGCAGCCCCCCCAGCACCCTGCCGCTGCCGCACCAACCTCACCCTCCTCCCTGCTTAGCGAAACAACCGCCGCTTCTACTTAATAGGTACACGAGCAAGTCCTCCAGGTAAACCGAACCTGCGCATGCAAGCTGGGGAGAGAAATGAATGCAGATGAGTTTATTTTTGCATAGCCTCCTACTACCAGAGCACCGGGAGCTGCTAACATTACATCATCTGAACACCCCCGCCCCCTCCACGGATCAAACCCTGCAAAGGCACAACGCTTCTGCTGACGGCTGCTGGAAGCAATAGCCATAGGAAAATTAACTCTTTGCTGCGCAGGACGCGCGCTGCACTCTCCCGTGGTCAGCAGTCAGCCAGCGCTGGGGTTTTTTTTGCGGTTAGCCGTTACAGCAAGGGACATCTGAACCCTCGGAGATGAGCGACCCCCAGCAACCTCTCCCTCCAAGTATTTACCTAACAGAACGAGTATTTGCCTAACAGGACATAGAGTCTGAGTTGCTCCCAGTCTGTCCCAAATGTAGGACTAAAGATTGGCGAGAGAAGCCACCCGATACCTCAAGGAAGAGACAAACAGTTTTGACAGAGGGACATGACTGAGCAAGACTTTCAATTCCCACCCACAGACTTCAATTACACAAGAAACGGGTATTGTTAGTGTCAATTTTCCTCGAGACCCACGTGGCCCGACGGAGCAGCCACCGACTGAGACAGAGGCACAGGCATCTTGTCGAGAGCAACACAAAAGCTTTTCTTTGCAGGAAATTAAAAACAAGGAAACAAACACCAGCACTTGCGTAAGCCCCAGACTGGCTCAGACAGAAAATTACCTCGAGACTGTTTGTGTTCCAGATCAATGGATCAGCTGCCGCGCGCGGGGCAATTAGCACCTTGAAATTATTCAGCAAGCCGAGGGGTGGGAATTTTAGGGGAGGGTGGTGAGGGAAGGGTGACAGCAAGCAGGAATAACAATAGATCTTTCTGGATGCAAAAGTCAACGCTTGGCTCTGGCTGAGCCCAAGCTACAATAGGAACGCGGCTGGTGGATGCTTTTGCAAGCAGCAAAAGGGGGACAGGCAGGAGCTGGAGGGGCTGCTGACGCTGCATCCTGGGAATGGCTATATGCTACGGACATGGAAAGCTGAGCAAATTTCTTCTGGCTGGGACTAAAGATATCTGCCCAGTGACACCACAAGCCTATTTTCTGCTCCAAGCAAGGCAAAACTACTCTGTAAACAGATCCTAGCTGTGCTTTGTATGCGGATGGGCAAATTGGCCACAAGGCAAACGCTTCAAGCAGGTATTTGCTCAGTTTGGGTTCTGCCCAGTTCTGCGACCAGGCTCAGGACCAGCTCCTGTCAGAGGAGCGAGCATCCTCGCATGGGCTGGGTGGCCCTCTCCAGCCATGCTCCTCAGCAACACACACAACAAAAACCTTTGTCATTCTGGATGTTATGAAGATATTGGTCTGATTATTCCTGCCACTGTTAGGAACAGGAAAGTGTCATTATTTCCTGTGTGCTGACACGATGCTCGCACATACGTAACATGCTTTACTGTTGCTATCAGAGGAGGAGGAGGGAGGGAAGAAGGGATGACTGTGGCTGGCTCCAGCACAACCTCTTTCATGCCCCTTCTTTAAACAAATCAAATCTCCAAACTTATCCAGGAGAAACGAGACAATTGTTCAGATGGGCCTTTTTCCCCAACCCGCCCGGACCAACAGCAATCACTCCTGTGACCCGAGGAAGCATTCGTGGCCTTCACTGTGGGTCGTGGGGACTTTCTCCACCATTCCTGAACACCAACGCACAAAATAGCCAGATCCCAAAGACATAACAAGGATTAAAGCAACTACATGAGAAAGCCTTGCTCCTTTCTAACAGGTCTCCATGCTTCTATTACTAATCTAGGATGAAAAGAAAACCACCTCTGTCCTAACAGTTTTCTATTATCACAAATGTGTTTGCATCTAATCTGAACATGGGGAGGCCAAGGCAAGCCGAGTGCAAAACTCTTTCAGGCACTGATGCTCTCAACACTTTGAAATCATGCTAATCTGATAAGGCACTGAGGGAATTATGCAAGTAAACAAAGCCGGGCCCCGATAAAGAGTATTAGACATAGGGCACACCACATATTTAGCGCTCGGAGGGAGGGAGGCAGCAATAGCTAGCACAGTTCCCTGCAGTCCCGTGCAGGAGAAGCTGCAGCAGGGCCCGCACGGTGGCCGGCACGAGGAGGAAAGTCAGCCTGCCCCGACCACTGATGGCCACAGCTCATGACAAGGAAAATCAAACAGCAGGACGCGAGCGCTGCTGCTCACAGCCAGATTTTCCTGAGCTTTAACATTTGATCACAGCACTTCCTTTGCCAGGATACAGAGATGCAGGAGGAGGGCAGGCTAGAAACCAGGAATAAAAATGGCCAGGATATAAGGGTTAGCTGCAAATGAAACAAACAGGAGGCAGTGGGGCTTTTTTCTTGCCTCTGCACGGTTGGTTGGGGTTTGGCAAAACCTGAGCCCTCTCTGCATTCCAGGTTACTGGTAGCACTTCAGCTTCATGCTTTGTGAAAATGATGCAGGAAGGCTGCAAACTGCTGCCTGTCCTCCTGCCGTGCCGGCTTCACCGGGAACTCGCCTCCTGTCTCCCCGCAGAGCCCTCCAGAAAAACAAGCCTCGCAGTTGGAAGAAAGCTGATCTAAGGTCCAACTCCTAAATCAACTTTCTAATTCAGGGGTAATTTTTCAAAAGCCTCTCCCCACCCTGGGACATGCAGAGCCTGATTTTGCGCAAGCGCTGCTCTCAGCCCGACGGCGCTGGTGCTGCTCTGGGAGTCGACACCTCGGAAATAAATACTCAAACCCCCAAAGCAGACCCACCCCACAGCAGCAGACACTTCTTACGAAGTTTTGTTGCTGCTTTCCTTATTTATATAATGGGGATACAAACCCTGTCGTTTTCAGGAATGCTGATGAGTGATTAATAGCTGCAAAGCATTTGGAAGGTAAAATGGTCTGGGTAATTATTACCCTGAGCGACAAAGAACAAGACAGTTCAAGAGTACAGACTGATAGATTACAACATCATACTACAAGGGAGCACCCAAAATCTCCCAGTAATTCGTGCTCGAGGGACCAGGTCCAATATGTTGTGAGAGATGCTACGGCATTTTCAACTCTTCCTCAGCATTTGATTCTATTATTATTGTGGTAATTGCCGGGGGGGGGGATATTAACGGGTTGAGGAGAAGGGGAAAACAGGCTCCAGGAGGGGCTGACACCGAGGGGATGAGGCAGGAACAGCCGCTCTCCCACCACTGGCTCTCCTTTCCTTGGCATCTGCTGTCTGGAGCATGATGCAATGGGAGCAATGTACGGGAGGATGCCTGGTCCTCTTGATGTGTAATATGGAACCTTTCCCTGGAGCAGGAAAGGGTGAACAGGGACACAATACCTCTCTGATTCCCCACTCACCCATTTGCACAATAATTGCAGGAATCTGAGATCCTGGAGAGCTTTTCCTCCGTCTCCAGCAAATTTGGTTGAAACCAGCCAAGCAGAGA
This sequence comes from Pluvialis apricaria, assembly GCA_017639485.1. NCBI lineage: Eukaryota > Metazoa > Chordata > Aves > Charadriiformes > Charadriidae > Pluvialis > Pluvialis apricaria. Next base: position 10,114,496 of record CM030024.1, read on the forward strand.
GACTCATTCTCTGCATATGTGCAAATCTCACTTCCTTACGGAGAACATTGGTGTTCCTGAGACAGTCAGGCTTTCGGGTAATCCAGCGTTAACTGTCACCGAAACAGCAGCATTAGTAATAATTAAAAATGAGATGCTTTCCACACCAGGCTGTATATTTTGGAGGCAGCCAGTTCACCCAAACAGGATTACGATAGCTCAGGATTTTACTTCTTTATTTCCACTCCCTCAACCATGAGATCAATGCAGGCAGCCTCAGAAGAAATAGGCACAAAATTCACTTATGCTGCGATGGGTCTGAAGCTAAAACGTATTTTTCCTCTATTTCTCCAGAACATTCAAGACAAATACAAATATGGAACAGGACTGCCACTGGAAAGCAAATAGCATTTAGTCACCCACACAGACCTCTAACAAGCACTTTACTGCATAAGTGAAAATCCCCTGCAAAAGCAGTTTAGTTCAGGGGAAGGAAACCTTTAGGAGAGTGGTAGGAGAACTCCCTGACCGCTCATTTGTGGGAAATTAGAGGTAAAAACAAAACATACGAGGGAAACCATAATGGTTTAAGTGGGAAACCTCCAAACTGAGGAAGCAGTTGGGCTGAGGTGGCCTGCTAGCACATAAACATATAATGTGCCTGTGTGCATCTATATACACGCTCCCATCAGTGTGCCAGCTTCTGCCCACACAGCAACGCTCTCCCCTCCTGGCCAGCCATTTTCAGTGAGTATCAGCCTTGTAGGACAGGCAATTTGTCTTCAGGCCACACATGTGAGCTGGCATCAGAAGCATCTGTCCCCTTTTTGACCCCAGTGTGTTGGTTCATTCTATTTATATATTTTTGATCTGTAACCCACGACAGAGGTTTTTGGCACTGTTGCTGGAAGGTCAGGGAGGGACCACAGAAGAGCAAGTCCCAGGCACAGAGCCCTTGCAAGAGCATGATTTGTCAGCTGCCTCCGCCAGAAATTTGCTGTGCTTTGAATTCAAAGAATCTCTTTCAAAACCAAAAAACCCACTCAGGCCTCCATGCCAAGATGGTAAGCTGGTGGCCCAGAGCTGGTGGAATAGCACAGGGAGCATCCCGCGTTCAGACAGGACAGCCAACCTCACAGAGATGCTCAGTCACGAGACCTGGGAGAAGGTCCTGGGGAGAGGGAGGGAATGGACAAGAAGATAGAAAAGGCAGATTTATGCAGGAGGAAAAACACCCTCTGAGAACAGGCTCTACTCCTGCCCAGCACTAAGCATGCTGTTGGGCAGCTGGTTTATCGGCATCGCCTAGGGCAGGGGAAAGTGCCTGCAGAGCTGATGGAAAGCTAAGAACCATTCCCTGGTTTTCCTTCTCCCTCCAAAGACTATAAAAGACATTTCATAACTTAGACCCTACTTCCATTAGGTGCCAGTGAACATCCCCTAATGATGTCTGGCATTGTCTTGTTGAAGGATTCAATAAGAGAGTCCAGGACGTGCCAGAGAGGACAGGAGGTTCAGCCAGGAGGATGCCTTTGGTCCTGAGCCCCTGTGAATCAGGTGAGGCTGAGGAACTGGAGATGACTACATGAGAAAGAGCCATGTACATCAACACCGTGGGGAAAAACACGCCAGGGTGAGACTACCAAATGCACATGTTCTCTTCATGAGTTCCCAAGCAAACTCATGTGTATACATCTTAGATGTCCTAGGAGAAGATGTCGGGGCATGTGTGGGGGGGGGAAGAGCTACAGGGCTGGGTTCTCAAACGATAGAAGAGCACAGATCTTGAATGGATGACTCCTGAGAGTTTCCAGCAGTCGTATTTCTAAAGCCCTAATTCCCACACGACTGAAGAAGGTCTAGAAAAGAAGGTGAATACCGGGGCCAAGAGTTTCCCCTTGCACAAGGCAGGCATATATTTAAAGAAGCAACAGCAGAGAAGAGTTGGGTTGTATATTACTTGCTGGAGACAAACCACAGCATCCTGTTTTTCAGTGCTCAGGTTTAAAAAAATCTCCCAAACTTGACAGTTCATGCCCATTGATCTCAGAAGACAGTACCAGGGGATTTTATCATTACAAATGCTTCATAAATCATAGAAATCATAGAATGGTTTAGGTTGGAAGGGACCTTAAAGATCATCTCATTCCAACCCCCCTGCCATGGGCAGGAACACCTTCCACTAGACCAGGTCGCTCACAGCGCCATCCAACCTGGCCTTCATCATAGGATCACCCCTCCTGCAGCTCCATGTCCCACAGTGGGGACAGCCTTTCCTGAGAAGGAATAATCCCCACAGGATTAGAGCATTCCATGGACTAAGCACACACTCCCACTACCTCCCCACCTTCTCAAAACACACTATTTATTGAACAGGCACAAATGACGATATGAGAAATACATACGATGGTGATTTTCCCTGGGTGAACAATAGCATCTTCTGTCCTCTGGAGGCCCACCTCTGGGCTGCATTGCATATCAGGTGCTCCCCTGGCCGCGGCAGGTGCATCGTCACCGTTCACCCACTCACGTTCTGGCACGTGAATTTTCTGTTTAATAAACTTTCCTGCAGTTTGTGTTTCTCGGTAACCCTGCGGTAGTAGCCATGGTGACAAAACCGGGGTCCTTGGCAACACACCAATGATGCTGCAAATCTACGATGACTAATCCTAAAAGCCTAATTTGTAGAACTCATTTAAATGCTTAAAGATATGCAGGTCACCACAGGGGTCGACTTAATGGCTATGGCATATCTGGTGGTGAAGCAGTTGTTACAGAAGGAGCAGCCAGGGCATCTTCTGGTCATAAAATTAAGTGGATTTTTAATGCAAGATGTAGACTAAAGAGATTAAAAGAAAAGCGCAATTTAAACATAGGCACAATAACAAACCCAGCTGATTTCCAGTCAAAGAGCTGGTCAAAGCTTCCAGATGAAACGCTGTTTTAAATAACAATTCCACAAAACAATATCGCTGATACAGTATTGCCTGGGTTATTTGTGCCTATTCAGAACGTAATGAATGCTCTTCTCAACACATCTTGCCCATGAGCATGCAAAACCATGGCGCAGCATAGCCAGTTCCCCAAATTGGCCCCATTAAAGGCACACAGAGGATGCAGACTGAGGACCTTCCAGTGCAAGGGTTTCCAGCTTCACCAGGACAGCCGACGGGCAGAGCATCTGCCCCACTCCACTTTCCCCCATGCGTCTCTCATGGGGGACCGCGCGCAGGACAGTGGCTCTCGTTACCTATTCAATGTTTCAGACTTTCAGCTCTTTGCTGGCACTAAAAAATTCATGGCCACATCTTCAGTTAATATGCTGATGACATCACCAAGGGAAGAGTGCCAAAGTAAGTATATTGCTATAACTGTGCTCAGTTGGACTGACGAGGCAGCGTTAAAGCCATTGGCTCTTTTTTCCACAGCTTTTATGTTTCTCCTCTCCAACTCTCTGCCACCTGGCATTTAACATACATAAGCACAAGGAAATGGAGAGTGGCTTCTGCTAACACACACATCAGCAAAAACCCCTTTGCATAGGCTCTCTCTCCCTCTTTATATAAATAAAAGCAACAAGCACTGTAGACAGTATCTTACCCCACAGAAAGCAAATCATGTTGGCCTGAGGCTGTAGAGTCCTAAATTTTTATCCCATAGTGCTAAACAATTATCACTCACCTAATTTGTTGTGGTTTTGAGTAAGCATTCACATCGCTCTACTCAGCAACTAGCAGAGACAAGCATCAACACACAACCAGGTTAAGCCGTTTGATCGCACAGATATGATTTGCATGTCCTGATTCACTGCCTTAACCCACTGCCCTTCCTACACAGGCATCTTCCAGGAGAAAGACTTCTTTCATCCGACCAGGAGCTGGGACATGAAGCACATTCATGTGGCAGAACGTAGGCAGCTTTAGTTAAAAGTAAGCAGACAAAAATACTTGTTTGGTAAAATCCTAGTTCTACTCACTTATCAGGATTTCCCCCTCCTTAAAACTGGCTGCAGCATAACTGCACTTGCCATTGTGGCTGACACAGAGCCAACTCGAGCACTAAGCACCGTTGGTTCCCTTCATTACTTTGTCAACGTTTCTGTTCCTGCAGAGGAAATTGAGTTTAACCAGGAGTTATCTGCATTCATACTTCATTATATTGCTGTAATAAAGCAATAGCAACAACAACAATTACTATGGGCACTAATGACTTCCGCTGCACCTTCAAGAGCAAAATGCGCCACACGATGTATGCAATGCTTGTTTGGATGCAATCAAGATGCTTCTTGGTTAAATTCACGCAAAACAAAGGCTCTGTAAGTCTTGAAGATAGACTCAACCTTTGCTCTTTTGAAAAACAAAACATCTTGCTGATCCCAGTGGAGACTCAACAAGTGATCCTGGAGGTTGTGGACAGTTAGACACGATCTCTGGTCACCTAAAATAGCACCTGTGACTCCTGCAATGGAAGCATTAATCTCCTTGACCGCAGAGATGCCACAGCTCATCAACAGGATGCATCTACTCGAGTAAGAAACCTGAATATAGATTTACGCCACTGATATTGACATTGACATTCTGGTCTTCGTGCTTGGGTATAAAACAGCACAATGACTGTTTTCAGTGATGAGGAACAGAAATGGCAATGCCATACACCAACAAAAAAAAGCAAAAGATGGGAGTCCAAACCCTGCGTTCCGATTCCCTGTGTGTGAATATGTGATCCAACCGAAGTTGCTTCAACCATGGCAGACTTTCACCACTGGTGATAAGAGGTCTAGTTACCCTCTCCCAGTACTACTGTGAGGCTTTAATTAAAGCACTCTTACAATTTTGTGATACATAGCGTTATTTACAGTGTCATAAGTCCCGATGCAGACTGAAATCCTGGATACGTGGATGTAAAGAGGCTTTTGCTTGTGGCTTTTCAGCCAGGCCTATTTGAGCTTCTTTTGCCAAAATAACACACCTTGCAAGGTCCCCCTCAGCGACGCAGCTCGCTGCTGCTCCCTGTGTCACTTCCCTGCAGCTCCTCCTTGGGTCACCTCCAGCAGCCTGTAACATCACCTTGTCCCCTGACTCTGTCCAGGGGACCACAGCTGATGCTGTGCCTCTGGGAACGGTGCTCCAGGCCCTGCACAGCCAGATCAACGTTTTGCTACAGAAAATATGGGCAAAACATGGTCCATATCGCACCTTTCCAGTGCCGGGTAAGAACACCTTGGGGGTTTTCTCCATTTCTGCAATTGCAGCTGGGCTGAGCGTTTGGGCATGGATGTCAGGTCCTGCTGGCAGTTCAAAGGGGGGCTTAAGGATGGAAAAGGCAAAGTACTTTTAGCTGCAGCTCAGCTACAGGAGATGAGCTCCCTATAAAACACTGCCTATGAAGCTGTCGAGTTTTCGATGGCTGCAGCATGAGCGATTGCAAAATCTATTCCCTGTTACGCTTTACACTTTGCCTCCTCTTGAAAACCCAGTGTCTACCACGGACATTTAAAGCTCAGCTGAACAAAGCATTAGAAAAGGGGCCGCGCGGACCGATGGCGTGGTCAGTGGGGTGTGCAAAGAGGCGACGTGAAGAGGCGTTTACCACTTCTAAAACTCCGGGTAGAAGTGAAAAACAAGATTGGAGAAAAAGAGGAATAAGAGACAGAAACAGGTTACTGTGCAGTCTAGGGGACTCGTAAGCTCTTCTCAACATCTGCAGAAGGGTTTGTAACCAGAACGAGAAACCCTGGGCCGACACTAGTTAAATGCTTCAATGAATTGGAAGTTATCTTCCCGTGTATTTTTAGTTGGCACCAACAGGCATTACATAATGGCTATTATATAACAGCACTACAGCCACAAATACTCTCTTTTGGGCTTTTTGTTTGTTTTTTCTTTCACTCGCTCTTCCCCACCCCCAGCCCAGATCATCTCCTTAGTGGGGGATTGATCAATAATTGCACTTTCCATCAAATGAGGGAGGCAAATCCTTAGGAGAAAAATCAAATGGAGTAAAAACATTGTTACTAAGCCTGTGAGCGCTTCTCTCTTGCCCAACCTCAAACAGAATTAACTATTCCCAGAATAGAAATTCCACTAAGGCTTATCTGTAGTTTAAAGGGACAGGCTGTGATTCTGTGCAGACACTACATTTCTCAATACTGGAGGGTTTTTTTATCTTGTAGTGATGATAGCTCAGAAGACAAAAATAAAGCTGGGGCGGGGGGGGGAGCACTATGTAAGAGATGCTGAGGAAAAACTGAAGGAGCTTTTCTTTATCTGCCGGCAAGATCATTGCCCATTGGTGCTCCTTTAAAATTTTCCCCTGGCATATGTTTTATCTTTTCTTCCTAACAGCCGTACTGGCAGAGCAACAGAGACTTTTGCTTCCAAACTAGGTGCTACATGAAAAAAAGAAGAAAGTTTCGAAAATCTAAAAATATTTCCTTTCCTTTATTCCATATCTCTGAACCTAAAGAGAGCCGAAGCAGGCGCTCTGCCTCTGACTGCAAAAATAAAAATCAGTTCAGTGGCGCACCACGAGCTCCTGCATCACGCTGCCCTATGGGCTTAGGCAAGGGCTCACTTTGCTTTTGTTATCCCAGCACAGAGCCCCTCTGACAAACACAGCACTCGGTAATTCTGCCTTTTCCGGGCTGGTCCTCTTTGAAACAAATGAGCTGATTCCAGAAAGAGCAAAAGACATCATCTGCAAATAATCACTCTTTTGCTAGCAAGCTGCTCCCTTCTGCCGTTTCACTCTCCCACCTCCCCAAACCCGGTAATGCCACTGATGCTCTCCCGACTCGCGCAGGTTTATAAATAAACCAAACCCTGAGCTACCTAGATGGGAAGGCACCGTGCTGAGCGCATCGCTGAGTGTCACACACGGGAACAAAAACAACCCTGAGAGAGCGGAGAAGGAAAAATTACAAATGCAGCTGCTTGGAGAGTACTAAGGCAATTCAGAGAGAGACTTTTGGGCTTTAAAAGCTGCCGTGGCACAGAGCAGACCCCACTCCTGATAGCGGCTCTGAGGGCAGCGATTGCAGCCCAGCACAGAAGGACAGCCTGGCAGGGCCAGTCATATGAACATGAGCAAAACCCCCAAGAAAACAGGACAAAGGGGGAACAGAAGGGATAAAAATGAGTTAGGTGGCATGACAGTGCTACGTTCGGGCTAAAGTAGTGGAGATGGGGGAAGAAGGAATAGCTTACAAAAACTTATCAAATGTACTAAGGTATATTATTATTATTACACGGGGAATACTGCCTTGCTCTGTATTGTGGGCTTCTGACCCCTAGCTATTATGATCTTCAATAATTAAGGTGAGAAAAAAGTAATTTGCTGGAAAAGCTGAGAAGTTGTTCGAGCTGTGAAAATATCAATGCAGTGCTCTGCAAGTGGCCCATGCTAACCACAAAGAATACAGCCATTTGTCATTCAGGACTGAAAATATTAGAGAAACAAGTGTCAAAACAAGCAAAAGCAGGAAGTTTACTTGCATTTGTCATGGTTTTCTCCTCTATACAAGCCATTAAGGGATTTTACAATAACTGATCACTTGCAGCACTGGGAAATAGCAAAAACAAGCTTAACGGAGACAAACGTTCATGGTTCTCAGGAGAAACACTCCTAATTCATTTCAAAGCTACCCTGCCCTGCTGAGCCTCCGGCCCCAGGTGCTCAGGATAAAGGCATTTGATACGGCTTCGGATGCAGTGTTGTTTCTGCCATTGAGTGCCCTTCTCAAGATCAAAGCTCTGAAGGCAAACACGGCACAACAGCGAAATCCCTTGTTAATGAACCCCTCTACATGGCTGTACATATATATCGGTGGCTCGTTGATGCATGTATGCAAATGGGGGTGGGGGGAAAAGCCGTCCTCAGGAATCAACAGCTGAACATACGGTCGGGCACTGTTTATCAAACAGACGATTGCAGTTGCTGTTGCAGCACTTCTGTTTGAGTCGGCAGCAAACAGCCTGTCCGCAAACAGCGCAGCCACAATGGGAGCGCGCCCGGGGGTCTTCCTGCCGGGGGGAAAGAAAAGGATGTTTAATTTAAAAGGAAGGGAGCTGCGCACAGACTGTGTGAACTTGTAAAAATCAGGTTTCACTCTGACATACTCAACGTTTGGCCAAAGAAAACCAGCTGAACTCTCTACGAGGACAGAACAGCACAGCCCTTCTCCATCAGGAGCTTCCTTTGTCCAGCTCCCCATTAGTCCCCGCCAGCAGGGAGGGGGAAGAGCTGCTAAACAAGGGCTCCATATGCACCTCCTGTGCTCAAGGACCAGACTGTGGCAAAGCCCAAAGTGGCACTACTGCGATGTGCCTGGGACACTGCAAACAGCCTGGCAGGAGGGAGAGCAGCAAACGCTGCGGGAGGGACTCCTGGATTTTAGCCCTGCTCTGCCACAGGTGTGAGCTCACATCCGAGCCCAAACCACTCACCCTACCAGACCGGTGTCCAGGAGGTGACACAGGCAAGAAGCTCACTCATTCCCTTGTCCCACTTCACATCTCAGTGGACCCAAACGTGCATTACTATTCCCATTCCCACCCAGCCTCTCTGCACCTGCCTTTGCAACAGCCTGATGTATGAAACCTCTCTCTCCTGAGAAAGCAGCACAGTTATCCCTCATCGCCTTGAGGCATAGCGCGCTGAGGTTCAGTTCGATAGTGTTTCAGAGCTCCTTGCTTGCTTACTTTTACGAGACTTCTGGGGAAGCACGTGCAACAGGACTGTGAAGAACCAGCTGCATGTCCAAGCGCGAGCCTCTGCAAACAAGCTGCTGCTGGGTAAAAAAAGCCAGCTTCACTGTAAAGATTGTTCCACTGTATTTAAGATGGAATTAAAACATATTTAACTCATGTAAGTGATATGTAATAAATTTAGGAATAAAATAAAAAGCCTCAGATCTGCAAAATATGAACCATTAATCAAATAGACGCTCTGAAAGACTTCACTGTGAAATCTCTAGTGATTAGCTATGGGCACTCAGCCAAGGAGGCCTGCAAGCTTTGTTTCACTGACATGTATTTTTAAACTAGCTCCAGCAGAGGAGACCATTTGGGGCACAGAATACCAGCTTTGGGGGCTGGGACCAGTCCCCGCCACAGATTATCTTGCAGAGCATCTCCCTGTGTCTCAGTTCTCCATCTCTAAGACTAGGATAATATTCCCTGCTCCTAATACCTGCCTAGCTTTTACAACTAAATCTGCAGGGCACAGACCACCTCCTTTTACATTTACGTAGTATGCAATGCGACTCTGGTCCCTGCTTGGTGATGAGAGCTGTGTACATCTGTAATATACACCATGGAGACAATAAAAAAAACAGGGTTGAAAGATCTTCAGGCATAACACAGCCAGTCTATGGCAGGGCCAGTTAACCCTAGATCATTTCCAATTCTATTTAATGCATTATTTGAAACCACCCAGCGATAGAGAGCCTGCTGCCTCTTTAATAGCCTATTGATTAAATGTGTTGCCACAGCCTGTGACACAAACTACTAGAAGCATCTCTCGGACTGCATTAACATCCCCAGCAACTCCAGGTACGCCGAAACCTGCCTGGGTTGGGTCAGGAGAGCTGACGTTTCGTCAAGCTAGTGGCCCCTGCCGACTTGTGCTGGGCAAAATATCTATTAACTTCTTTCAGTTTGCAAATCGCCCAGAACGCTACAGAGACAAGAGGTTACACTGGTAACAAACACAGAATTAAGCTGACAGTTTTAAAAGATTAGTAAAGTGTTGCTTTCCATTCAAATTAGGGGGAAAAAAAAAATTACTTATAAAAAAAGAATGTCCCCCAGACTGTACTCTGTCCTGAGATGCAGCAAGAGATATCTGCACTACTGCAAATCCTCATCAACAGAAAAGCAAATGTTTAAAAAGAGGGAGAAAAACATAAAAGTTTGAAAAATAATGCCAGTGAAAAGGTATTCAGATTGGTCTGCATGAAAGACAATGAGTAAACAGTGCTCATCTGAACTCTGCCAAAGCAATAACCATTCAAAGGGTGCACAAGACCTGCAGAGCAGTGGTCCACACAGGGGCCCTGGGCGAGCAGGCTGCCCGGTGTTAGTCCCATCGTAGTGTCTGAATCCAGCTGTAGCACAGCAAACCACTGCTCGCCTGGGAGCAGTCAGCAAGTTCACTCTTCTGCTCTGGTCAGGGCCACTGCTTCCCTCTCCGAAAGCGATGGTGGGGGTTCAAACTCACAGTCACTTTTGTACCTTCTGGAGATCCTCAAGCAAACCAAGGTACAGACCCAAAGGGTGGCTATGAGGGCAGATTCCTGAGCAGGCGGCACCACTGTGGCTTGGCTTCTACCCGCCAACCCTGCAGGACACCGCAGCTGGGGAAAGGGAAATCTGCGTAGGAAGGTGAGGTGCTAATTAAAAAAAAAAAAAAAAAAGAACAGAGCAAGCAGAAAAGCAGCTATCAGTATCTTCAGCGTGCCTCACCAGCCGGGAGGGATTTGATTTAACATACAGTTTTGTTTGAAATGCTTGTACCACGTAAGTTTTCAATAGAAGTTTTTACTGATGACTTTATGTGCAACAAACAGATCAGAGACAGCCCTACTCTGAAGGGCCCTGCACTTGGTTCAAAAAGATGTTTCTTGCCCCCATGAGTTTACATTTCAACCTAATACACAGAGACAATGGACGTAAGCAAAAACGCATTCTGGCTGCCTTCACAGCATGAGAAACGTTAGGAAAGTAAAGAAGATAAGTATAGGCAAGAATAGTTTAAATTCATTTCTGCAGACATAATCCGAGAAGTGCGAAGTGGAACTTCTCTGTGTGCTGCAGGGAATCAAAAGCAAAAAAAAGTCCCATGACAGGGCTTAGCAGAAGCTCAGCGCAAGCTCTTGAGCAAAGAAATAAAACAGGCATCTTCATATAAACACAAGTTCTGAAAGAACTGATCGAGAGAGATGATGGATGTCCCAGAGAAGGAGGCTTACAAAGCGATGCAGATTAAAACACTTTTCCACAGCTTTACCCTCTCCTCCTGAGTGGGTCGCTCTGTGGGGAGACAGGCACACAGCCCTACCAGCAATCTCACCGCTCAGCATCCTCTTCGGCTTAGACTCTTGCTGTCAGGCTGTCCTCCCCAACTCCATTCCCAAAGCGCTACCTTGACACAGCTAAACTCTAGTTTGTAAGAATTAGAATTGGACCTACCAATCTTGGGTCCTAAAAATATAAATAAAAGGACAGCTAACTTTTTCAGCTGTACTATGCCCTGTTGTTGTTGTGAAACGCCATGGGACAGCATGGTATGAAAGAAAGCATAGAAGTGAAGCATCCTGCTGAACAAAGCCCTTGTGTCTGTGTTGGACTCGCATGACCTCTTCCTTACAGTAAACAAATTTGGACTTCTTCTGAACCAGACACAGTCGGAGATGACTATCCACTATCAGGACTCCCAACTGATCCTGAATATGAAAGAGAGCAAGAAAACCCTAAACGCTGGGTTGCTGCAGCACCATCTCTCTCAGGTGTGGCACAGATGGCCCTTCAAACAGGTAAAAGCAATTTCTTGACCTGCTGGACTCAAGTTAATCATCAATTATCTACTCATTTATCATTTATTAACCTTTTATAACTTCCCTGTACATGTTCCCTTAATGAAAAGGGTGATCCCTCTTCCCAGTATAGCTGGACATTACCTGCAGAGTTTCTCCATAGGGACAATTGACTCCAGATCCCATAATGGCCTGGAATTTGGGGGCTATTACCTATGTCTGGAAAGCAATACATCCATCAATGGTCAGGGATGATGCCCCACAGCACCGGTCAGTCCCCAGTAGGACAGTTCATCCTGCAAGGATGCTGCAAATCAAGTAAAGCACTAATGCACATGCCCAAGTCCCACTGATCTCAGTGGAGGTTAAACACCCATTTCGCACCTGGAGCTGGAAACAGCAGTTCTTTGCAGACAACTTCTCACAAACCATCATCCCGGAGCCTGCTTTACACCAGCCACTCCAGCACACTTACTGAGGATTTATCTCACACATAAAAATGTTGTTTAAAGTGGTACAATATTGAGTGCTCTGAAGGTAGGAGGCTGCCAAACTGAGGTTCTCACAGACAGGCACACAATCCTATTTACCATGAAACCAGTCTCTCTTTTCCTGCCATTTGCTTTATTTAGTCTCCAGCTTCCAGCCGCATTCACCACCCGAGCCAGATGCCACCCCAGTGCGGGAGCTGTGGGCACTCAGGTCGTGGGTCTCAAAGCGGTAGCCTGTGATGATGCAACCGAATGCCCACATCACCAAGCAGACACAAGAGCAGGTAAATTATCACAGGCAAGCTGAGTTTTGGCATCAGCCCTTCTAATAGCCCCAGGCACTTTTAGTAATAGTTAAAACAAAATGCTGAGAAAAAAAAAAACAGGACAAATACAAGCTTGGGCACTGAAAACTGCTGAAAAACTGCAATTGCACCGGAGCTTCATCATGTTCTGCACATGCTCCTGTTTTAGAGCCAGGCCATTCAGACCTGCTGCCGTATGCACTGCAATTGTAGCTGACCTTTTCCACCACTACCCAGAGCTGGTGTGGAATGAAAGACACCCTTTGCTGGTGAGTGAGACAGGTACCTGCTACCATGGGTGTCCTCATGGGCAGCAGGAGGACAGAGTGCTCTAGGTGGCCTATTTCTGCCCATCCACAAACCCAACACTCACCAGCCTGTTCCTTTTTGTCCTCTTCCCTCCTGCCACCTCCCGACCCTGGTCACCCTCACCAACAGCACTCGATCTTCACCATCCCCTCCCATTCTCCTTGTTCATACATCCAGCTTTACTCTTTTTTGTCTCCTCTTCTCCTCCCCACTGGTCCTGTGCCCTGTCTTCCCCCCAACATTAGGTCCAACCCCGCACCCCACCAGTCTGTCCTCATTCTCCATCACTGCTGCTCTCACTCATGTATTTCTCCCCTCCAATCTCAGACTCGCTATTTGTACCTTTATTCTGTTTCTTCCTCTGCATTATGCTGGTAACAGCATGGCCTGAAACCTCCCTTGGTCCTGCACACGCCCAAGGGTCCCTGCTCCCCACCGCAGCACTGAGGCAGTTGTTACAAAGCTGTTTTTTCTCATGCTTTATCCACAACCTGGGGGTACAGCACGCTCTGCCAGCGTGAGCTGCGCTACGGACTGCGAAAAATCACAACACACTCAACGTCACTTCTGACACTTTGGCTGAAAATCTCCAGGGTGCAACAAACCGACATCTGGGCTGAATGGTTTTAATAAGGCAACAGTACCTTCTCATGCAAAGACATCTCCTCTGCCAAAGCATGGGAGGACTAGAGCTCTTCAAAGCAAAAGCTGTCAATATTTTTCAGTATTTCCTTCTAAGCTGCTCCTGAGAATGGCTTAAATGAAATATATAAAAAAAAAAAATAATTGAAAAATTCGGGTCCCCTGGCATAGAGAATCTCACCCCAGGTTACCAAATCTAGCAGAGAATCAGGCAAAGGCCTAGGGCATTTTAATGGGAAACACCGGGCAAAGTTAACAGAAGGCTGTACTATCAGCCCCACGTATAATAAGTTTTAAACTTTTGCTGACACAGTTCATTATCTTACAAAACAAATTGCTCCAAGTGAACTGTGACATTAGTGTATGTGATTCTCCAGTTGCTCAGGCTATTAATGTTTAAGATGTAATTAGAAGTAAGGGTAGAAAATAGCCTTTGCGGAATATTTTTCAGACCATTAGTTGAAAGAATTTTCCACACAATTTCTCTCTGGCATTTCTGAGTACAAGGGCCTTCTCTTTATCAAGTGCTCCCCACCCCGCTAAGCACTATGCGTTTTCGGTAGTCACGCCAGCCACCCACCCAACGTGCATCAGCGACTCTAGCTCTGATTCCACTGCTTCACCAAACCGGAAAAGATCAGGTCAAATTAGACTTATATTGACAAGGAGCTGCCTTGTTTCACTTGCCTCAGTGGAGAAAGGCCAAATCAATCTTACTCTCTAATCCACGAGTCCCTCTTGGTAGCCAAATTGTTAAAGAATTGAAGAAAGAAGATGGGAGAAAAAACAATAGATCACTGCACATCTACGCACTGTAGAAATTTTATGTACTGTCACTATCAGCAACTGAGACTCTGTCCACTTACTAACATATAGTTCATTAAGGCAGCCCTTTTCTATATGGGAAATTGTTCATATTAAGCCTTTTTGCCTTCTGCTCCCATTGGAAATAAGTACCTTCTGCCCTTTATTTAAAACTTTTCTTGCCACCTTGAACCTTCTAGCTGCAACGGCTGCTTGGAAAAAAGTACTTGCCACACTCACAAGAGTCTTTCAGTTTTTTGCTTCCTGGACCACTTTACTATTATTATTTATGTCGCAGCAGAGGCTAGGAGACCTGGTCATGGACCACAGCCCAGCTGCCTCCAGCTCACTGGAGGGGGAAAAAAAAAAAATTCAGAAAAATTCAAAAGCATGAAAAGCAGCAGATGAAAAGCAGTACCTAATTCTTTTCCTTTTCTCAATTTTCCACTGAGTGCTTTTTAAGCATCATCTTTCCCTTTTCAAACAAGGAAGCAGGCTGCACCCTACGTCAGTAGCCCAACTAATCAAAACCAACAACAAGTGTCCCCACCTAGAACAACCCATCAAAAACATACCAAACTCAACCACAGGAATCTCTATAGAATAGGCTCTTTTTTTGATACTAAATTTCCCTCCAGAAACGTTTCAACTGCAGAGAATTTTTAAAACAGCTGGGGAAGGACTGAGAACCAGTGACAAACGCAATCTGAAATATTGCGGTGCCCATTAGAGCTGCCCTGCAGCGAGCGCTCCTGCACACGCCTTGTCTGCTGTATTAAAGAGCCCTGCTTAAAATCCAGTGTTTTGCACCGCCATCAGACCATCAACTCCCCATGCCACAAACCCCAAGTCAGATACATCTGCATAACGAGGCTTTTATGCGAGTAAAACTTCTGCTGATGCTCTCCTCCTTCCCACCGTAAAGTGCCAGGCTCCCTCCAAATGCCTTGCCTACCTTCACTTCTACAGGGCGGTACATGCAGGGGTCCTGATCTTTTGGATATTTAAGCCACGTTCAGCACACGAGTGGCTCTCTGAGCCCCACTTAATATGCTTAAAATTAAGCAGGTGCATCTGCCTTAAAGGTGCAGCCACTGCTCCACAAAGAGCATTGCTATTAAACCTCCTGTTCTTGAGAGTGTTTTTCTTTGGGGTTGCTGAAGTGTACTCTGCAGTTCCTTTGAACTTCATGTTTATGAGACACAGGTTGTACTTCTGAAAGCAAACTGGTTTCAGTTTGTGGTTTCCTTTCATCCAACTGGGAGGCAATCTGAGAAGCTGGCATGGATTGTCCTTGATTCTTGGACACATAAATACATTTCCTTGTAAAGGTACATACAAGCCACTAAAACCAGGCACATTGTGGCATGTTGGTGTATTCATCTAGGTCAAGAATTTGTTTATACAAATTCTAAAAATGAATTTGTCTGGGGGGAAAATGATCTCTTCTCTGTTTAGAGCATGAAGAGACATGGTAAACATCCATCAGAGCAGGCACTCCTGTCTGCTGCAAACAGCAGAGAGCTTGTTCAAGAGGCTGGTTTATTTGTTCAGTGGTTGAAATGCCAAAACAGACATCCACCAGAGGCGCATCCACACGATGACCCACATCAATCCTCATCCCACATCTCCGAAGGCTCAATTCTAACTTTTTTTTTTCTTAAAAAAAACCCCAACCTAATTCACCAAACCCAAAACCTGGTGTCACTGAGGATTTCAGCTGTACGACAGCAGTACTCACAGATCAGGACGCTACCTCCCATCTAGCTCCTGAGGATACCCTCCTCTGCTGGACTGCCCTCAGTTATTGATGTTCATGTCTGTGTGCGAGCTGCCTGTTTAATCCACCAACTAAAGAAAACCTTGGTTTGGTCCTGGACAGCTGAGTCCTGGCAGATACTCTTACTAGATATATTAGAGCTTGAAAATCCGATATACTTTTCAGTTTTAAGGTAGAGTTTAAGGAGAAGTTTATGAAAAAGAACAGCTAAAAATGCTTTCACTTAATCCCCTTCTACATCCCTGAATACATATGCAAATATAGGTATATACACATATGTACACACAGGCATTACGCATATATATATAAATTGGCAACTCTTAATTACACAAGTTCAGCTCAAAGTGTTTCAGTAAATAAACATCTTACCCAAGCCCAGGGAAGTGGAAAAGAAAAACAACTGTCAAATAAATACCTCGCAGACACAGTTATTTCAGCAGGACTCTAGAGATTACCATTTATTTAGTGCTTACAACCTGCTCAGCAATGTGCAAGACACAAAGATGAAGAAATCAGGTTGTTGGGGACCCTCCAAGGGCACACCAGCCACAAGGCCAGCGCTGCTGACACCTCTGGCCCTTGACAACTCACTTCTCACATCTTACGAAACTCTTCAATTTCATGTACTCCAAAACCAACTCCAACAATAAATGCAGACCATGTCTATGGAGATACGGTTCATTCCAACTTCAAAAGTTCAATAAATATGGAAGTAGGGAAGTTGGAACTGGAGAGGGATCGGTAAGTCTTGTAAAATAAAAATGAGAATGTTTTGGTAGAACATGGTGATGAAAATCCCAGAAAGAACAAACCCAAAAGAAAATGGACAAAACTCATGCAAAGCAAAACTGGGGACATGTTTACCACTCTTTGCCTAGGTGGTACGCAGAAAGCTTGGAGAGGTATTGTGGAAGAAAATAAACGTGAGTTTTTATGCTACTCTGAAGGATTTTAAGGGAAGATACATTGTGAAACAGCTTATCAAAAGGCAGAATTTGTCTTACAAACTTCCTCACTACTTCCCGAGTAGAATGGAATGAAAGTGAAGAGCCTCTGATGGACTGTCAAGAAAATTAGCAATAAACAGTCAGTTCTCAATGGAGTGACTTTTGCAGGATAAACCAGTAGGGGCCCCTGGCAGGATCTACGTTATTTTACTTTTTTATTAAGGGTCTGCTCATCCCCTTTCCTAAGACTCTTGGAGACACTGTGGAGAGTTCTTAGAGAAACATCAAGTCAATGTTTAAAGACCTTTACGAACTGTTGGAAAGAGAATTGTGAATAAGACAACAGACATCATTATGCTACAGTACAAACCAACAATACCTGAAACCTGATGAAATTATCCAAGAGCAGGTTTAGAAGATCTGGAGTACAAATTCATACAGAGCACACGCTGCTGCACGTGCTGACACAGGATGTCATGGAGACAAAGAATGACGAGGCTTCAAAAGGGGTTTAGACAACTTTGCGGTGGATTGGTATACTGGTAGCTATTAAATATGGTAATATGGATTCAACCTGTAATTTAGGAATCCCTCGGTTGTTGATTGCTGGGGAAGGAAGACTAGAAACTTTCTTGCCCATCTTCTACCCTTGCAAATCTTACACAAAGGACAACCTGTGGGCACTGCTCATGTAGCCACAAGCCAATCTGAGCTGACATCTCCATTTTTTTCAAACAGATTAGCGTTTCAACAGAACTGGGTAAGTCCAGATCAATGCAGACAATAAGTTTTCACTGTTATTATACACTGAAGTTGATGAAGTAATCTCTCTTTCATTGTATTACTGTGTCTGAGCAGGATATCAGTCACCTAAAAGCAAATGGATACACAGAATCCATACCAGAAACCTTCAAAAGAGCCCTCTGGTCAGTGGTATAGGACATAAAGACTGCTCAGTTGAAAGGCAGTGGTAAACTCTGACTGTGGAATAGCAAACACCTAATTAAGATTGCAAGACTTTTAAGTAGGCATCTGAAATATCAGAACTACAATTTTGCATTGTGGTTATAGAAACAGGACCTTAAAGAATGAGCTTCAAGCTTTGCAATGATGAGGACGCGGTATGGGAATTGTCAGAATCGTGAGCTCTGGAAAGGAATTAAAATAGGGAGTAAAACAGTGAAAAAGAAAAAAAACAATTTTTTTCTTTTAGATTCAAGTCTTCAAGGGAAGTCTAAGAATTAAAGGAGGGGAAGGGCTCCCGAACAACCTCTCTCTGCTGTCACAGGAGGGAATTCAGAAATCATCAATTTGCACAGCCCAATGCATAAAGCTTCCATAAGTACAAATCATGAGTCACGATCTAATTAACATAACCTGATGCTAACACCCTTTCCAAATTGAATAAATGATTTGGAAGAATAGTTGACTTGTATGTTTATTTCTATCACTGCCTGATTGTGTACTAAGTGCATGAGCCATAAAAGCAACATATGGGCAACTCCGCAGTGTAATATAAGCCCCAAGAAGCCACAACCCTCAAGTACAGGTAAATCTCATACGCTCTCTTGTTGCCTGCCTGTCTCTAAAACGCTCTGCAGCCTCAGCTGTGCAAGTCCTGTTAGTCTTGCTGTGCTGATAAAACATATTTCTGGAAGGTGGTTACAGCTGAAAGACAGATTTACTGATGACACAGTCCAAAAAGATGAGAAGCGTTTTAACCACAGGGGCAGGAGAGCGGGCATGCCTTTAGCATTATGCACTGAGTATCACAAGATAGACACATCTCTGCCAAGGGAAGCTGGAAATGCAACTCACTCCACTCTCTCATCTGTAAGCTGCATACAAAATATTAGTGCCATAGTCAAATAAAACATTCTACCATTTTAGGCACATTGCCTAATTAGAGGCCATTGTTATCAGAGAACACTGTTTTTGCAGCTGTCAGGAAATTAAATAACCCAAGGGTAACTTGGAATTAAATGAAGCTGTACAAACACACAGCCCAGCTCCGAAATCCTGACTCTGACAAGTAGCTCCTCTGCTTTCCAAGGGACTAAACATCTAACTAGGGCACGCAACTATCCTCTTCTATGAAGCCACAGGATAACACAATACCGGTCCTTCTCGAGCGGCTCATGTGGTAGTCCTTTAGAGACTGGGAACTTGCAAATCCATATGTATGCACAGACACTGCCTTCACTCCACTTAAACAATCAGCACCTCCTGAGGAAAGACCTTCAGTACAAGTGTCCACTAAGAGAGCAATCAAGGACTGATAAAAAGAAATGCTTATATAGAAACCCCTACTTCCGTCTCATTTTCAATCAATTACTTCTCCTCTTGCAGTCCTTGTAACTTTAAACTTTTGACAGCAATCTAAAAACTAAGCTGGTTAGACTTTTACAGTGACTTTTTAAAAATTAAACAAAAAGGAGTGCATTTCCAATGAGATTGGCACAGTCATGTGAAAAGTACAGAAATATCCATTTAGAAAATACGTTTATGGTGGCCTCCTTTCTTAGCTTCCTACTTGTGATTTCTGCTGTGAGAAACAAAAAAATCAGACTAATAGCAACAGTCTGAGTCTAAGAGCAAGGAAGCAAGTTCTTGCCAGGCCAGACAGTGATTTAGCAATAAATGGCATTGCACAAGAAGGTCAAGTCGTAATGTAGTTGCTAGAATGCGATAGCACACTTCCCACCTGGCTATGAGCACGGAGGGGTAAGTGACTCACTACAGACTATTGGGAGGATCACTAGAAAACAATGGTTCTACAGCAGTGTCTTAGAACAGATATTCAAGTCTTTCGAATGCAGTGGGGTAAATAAAGTCCAACCGAAGTGCAGACAAGCGGATGGCAATTTGGGCTTGTAGTTAAGGCAAAACCTGATCTGTCCTACAAAGTGTGTATGTGACTTGAAACAAGTCATTCGGTCTTCTTTTTATCAGTTTCCTCATACGTGGGAGAAAAAAGTTAATTCTTAGCTCACAGGGGTATCATAAGACAGGAAGTATGAATACACTCCAAAAACAAAGAATCATTGTTATGTTTGGCTAAAAATGTGGAACATGGTAAGGTAGATTCCAAAAATAATCATCATGTCCACTCTTACTGGAGAGCTGGGTTAGGAAGACAAATCCAGGTTAGGCTCCAGCCTGCTCTCAGGAAATCAGGCTGCTCTCTTCCTTCCTTTTCACAGGATAACGTACCACTAATAATGAGCAAACCTGGAAAATCAAAACCAGATCCAAGCTCCAAAAGCCAGTGTTCGCTCATGAGAAGGAAGAAGAGAACAGAACTTTGGGGTTGGTTTTTTTTTGTGGTTTGTTTTTTTTTTAGTGATAAACAATGAAGATTAAAAGTTTGGCTCAAGATGTGTTCAGAGCATGGATATGGGTGTATCTGTCCTTCTGCGCAGGATTGCCTCCTGAGTGCACGGACTTTGATGCCCTCTGTGTCATGATCAAGAGCTGGGTCCTTCCCAACCTGTTGACCACGGCTTTTTGCTCCCAGCCAGGAAAGCATTGCTCACGGCCAGCCTCTCCTCACCCACTCGCTGCTTCATGAGCGAATGGGCTCCACAGTCCGAAAGAACTGAGGATTTTGTCCCCTGATTACCAGAGACAGGAACTGCAGAAATCAGCAGATTTCCCACTTCCTGACAAAACTTTCCCTGTGTTTCAAAAAATCTTGGCAAAGGCTTTGCTCGCAGAATCTGTAAGCTGGAGGGTGGGAAGGACCTAGCCCAGATAGTTGAAGGCAATGCTGATGGCTCAGGTTACTGCCGGCAAGGGGACACAGACCATGAAAAACAAACACTGAAGACACTGAAAAACAAAAACCACAGAAGTAAAAGAAGATGAAAAAAGAAGTCGATGCAGTTGGACTCACATTTCCAATTCCTTCTGTATTTTTAAACAAAATAGCACATGGAATCCTTTTTTTTCTTCTTTTTTTGAAAATCACATTTCACAGAATCACAGAATCTCCTAGATTGGAAAAGCCCTGTAAGATCATCTAGTCCAATCATTAACCCAACACTGACAACCCACCACTAAACCATGTCCCTGAGTACTGTATCTACACGACCCTTCAATAGCTCCAGGGATGGGGACTCCACCACTGCCCTGGGGAACGCGTTCCAGTGCCTGATGACCCTTTCAGTAAAGAAATTCTTCCTAATACCCAATCTAAACTTCCCTTGGCGCACCTTGAAGCCATTTCCTCTTGTTCTATCACCTGTTACCTAGAACAGGTCGACTCCCACCTCTCTGCAATCTCCTTTCAGATAGTTGTAGAGAGCAAGAAGTTCTCCCCTCAGCCTCCTTTTCTGCAGGCTAAACACCCCCGGTTCCCTCAGCCACTCCTCATAAGACACGTCCTCCAGACCCCTCACCAGTTTCGTTGCCCTTCTCTGGACACGCTCCAGAGCCTCAATGTCCTTCTTGTGGTGAGGGGCCCAAAACTGAACACAGTACTCAAGATGTGGCCTCACCAGTGCCGAGTACAGGGGTAATATATTTCAGACAATATTTCACTGGACTGACAGAGCAGAGCAAATAACTACATTTCAAACCAGACTTGAAGATGGAGCCACTAAATTCCTAACCGTTGTATGACTGTAACCTTGAGGTTGTGAGACTTAATCCTGTGCAAGATTAAATACTAAGATACGAGATTTTAAAAAGATTATGCAACTTTTTTCATAAAAGGGTATTTTTTTCCACCATAATCTCCAATCTGTTCCGCTGTAGATGATTTATTCAGTAGGTCTGCAAGTGTACCCATTGTAAAAGTGAATCCTGCGGGACAGAAGCTACCTCAATTATTATTTATCATAGCCCTTGCCTGTTACATTATAAAAGCATTTCCACATGTTTACTAATTAATCAATCTTTATAAGACCTGTTATGAGGTGCTTTAATAGGATTATCACTATTTTTCAGATGAGGAAACTGAGACACAATGAGAGACTTGTCCAAGGTCAAACAGAAAAGCCTGCAGCAGACCTGGAACTTCATCACGCGGCTCTGACTCCCTGTCTCTTCACCTCGCCACTGCAGCAGCAAACCTGCTCACTCGAGAAAGGCTCGTTTGCCCAACAGGCAGCGCTTCCACAAACCCAGAAGAGACTTTCTGTGACTGTCAGGCCAAAAGCCTGAAGATGATGGCTGGCCAGCGTGCCACCATCAGCTTAATACTGCACACAAAGGAAAGAACATCCCCTCTTTGTTTTAATTGCACAAGAATTAGCTCAAAGCATCAAGCCTCCCCTCATTCCTCTCAAAGGAGAACTGTTCGGAGTCAAACACACACGTCATTTTGCATTTCCAGTGTTAGACACAAGAAATTAAACTGATTCTAGTAAAACCCAAACAACTGGACACATTGCACTGGGATTATGAGAGCTACCCTTGATCCATCATTAGCTCCGGAGACTTTGTACCAAGGCTGGCAGAAAGCTGCAAAAGACTGATCATTGCACCAGGAGAAAATAAAGTGGGTGAAGTTTTAGGGCACAAAACCTCGCCACCTCTGCCCAAGAGCCTCTGTTTAGGTACAGACAGGATGCAAGTTTGTTTGGCTTTCCCTCCTCACTTGACCAGGAGGATGCTCCAAGCTTGCCAGGGACAGAAATTTTCTCACCTTTACGAATGACTGCTGGTCCTTGGGAAACTTGAGGCATGGAGGCTTCCATCTCCTGCACCAAAGAGAAAATCTGGCAAATCTGCTCAGAGACCAACCCTAGGGAGTGCCGCATGCCGACATTTTGCAAGGGATTACCATGAAAGAAACGTTTTCTCTGTTTGCAGGTGATGACAGACTGTTTTTTTGGAAGGTTATTGTAGTCTCACCATTTCTAGACTAAGGTCACAGCATTTATGAGATGCCAAGGTGGAGGAAATCCACTTCCTCATCAGGTCACGAACTGGAGAAAAGTATGGTTTTAAACTTAAAGTAGGTTCACAACTAGCAAAGTTTGGGAACTACGGGTTGAATGCTTTCAGCCCTGGGAAAAGGGGTTAATTTCTCTGCTGTATCACTGATCGCTCTGCTCTCTCTGTGTTTCAGTTCTTGACCTGTGACAGGGGTAACAGCACTTCCTCATCTCTCAAAGGGTGCTCCATCTAAAATTAATTTAAAAAGCAGGGAAAGATCACAAATTACAAGTCCTACTGGCACTTCCAAATGCTTCAAAAAGTCTTACAGAGTATACTCAGCCTTGTCCCTTCCACCATGGGGTGTACCGTTTGTCACCCTGGCGGACTGTGGATAGCTCCAGATATGGGCAAACAATGAAAGCCACCAAATCCCCGAGTCCTGCCTAACCGCCCCCCCCGCCCCCGCAAACAAACCCAAATCCACCAGTCCTGCAGATGGTCAAACGCTGTCTAGTGAAACAAATAATCAGGGCTGCTAATACTTCTCCATTGAGCTGCATCATACTTTTAGAGACCAACCTAAAATTTCAGTAAATCATTCCATCATTTCAGCCAGAAAAGCTTTTTTTTAGGTCCTGCATTTATAAGAGCGGGTTGATAAGATTGAGCCATGGTATCTATCTGCTCATCTATCTCAGACTTTGGAAAGTGCTAGGAAGCAGCCAAGACGTAATAAATTTAAAGAAGGAAATCATGGCCAGTCAAGTGGCTCAGGAAGAGATGTCTGGGCTTTCTCACTACAGGCTGCGAAACAAAAATAGATATTGATACACACCCATCTGCTGGAGGAAACAATGAAAAATATGTATTATTTATGCAGTATTTCTTTAAATAGGAGTAAGCAGAGAAACTGGACCAAAAGATTTTATGTGGTAGGTTACAAACATAAGGAATAATATGTGCTATCAAGATTTGCAAACCCACTCACATATGAGCTCTAAGGAGAGGCTAAAGTGCTCCTTTCCCGAGGTGACACAAACCAGACCTCGGAATATTACATATTTCTCATCCTTCCCTCCCTTCCCCCAAAAGCTTCAACTACCAAACCCTACCGCCCCTCGGGAGAGGGCAGAAATCCCACGTAATCACAGCCCCCCAACATGTTTATTGATCTATACCAGCATATATGCATTGCAGGAAAAACCTTCCCAGCCAAGCACATATTTCTAATTATCCAGTAGTCAAATCCCCACGTTTTTAATTTGAATTTAGGTCATTAATACCACATTACTTAAAAAAAAACCTGAAAACCACAGACAGTGTAGTCTGCCCAATACAGAGATCCAAAAGAGAGCGATTGTGCACGTGTTTAATAGAGAAAAACATCTTCTGCCTAGCAACCAGCAGGCTCTCCTGGCGGTCCAGGGGAAGGAATTCAGCGCTATAAATGTCAGCAAGCAAATTAAGCTACCGTGCCTGAGATACAAAGGCCTAGTCACTGGGCAATAAAAAATTAAAGGAGAAATAGTTATAGAAGAAATATTCAAAAAAACCCAGATGCATCTATTAGCTTGCTTCCCCCTGTATCTTTAAATAAAGTTACAGATTGCTCCCAGCTAGATGGGTTCTGTGCTTGCACTTATTTATAAGCTGATTTCTTGCCCATTTTATATACAGGATGAGAGAGAGGACACTGAAAGCAATTTACCATTTTGATGTTATTGTAAAAGGGACTCAATGTGGTACTAAAGCAGATGATGGTCCTGAATCCAAGGTCAGATAGGGAACAGGTTGTCTGAGGATGATGGTTATCAAAAAAAGCACTGCCAGCAGGAGGGCTTTTTTTCTTTTTATCCTTTCTTTTTATTAGAATGAGGTCAACATTTTATGAATTCTGACAAAATCTCTCTGCCACTCTAACTAGTTGAGATTTTTCAAATAGTTCCATTATTCTTAATGTACTGGGCAATTTATTGTGAGGTATGAACTGAGATTAGGAGCCTCCTCATTCTGGAAACTCTGTAAATGCATGGATTTCTGCCTTAGAGAAGATGCTAGCCATATCAGGCAGCCAAAGAAGGTTAAAGGAAGGACTGACACCTCCATCTTGCAGCTGAACCTCAGTGTGGGGAGACTGAGAGTCTTGCTCTATGTTCACACAGGGCACTTGCACCAAAGGAGGAGATGTTTCCCACCACTGCTTCAATTCAAATTGCCCTTCCTCTCTGGTTCAAATCCAGAAGAGATCAGTCAGGATCTAAGGTCTGCTGACTGCAGTGCCCTACATGCAATGGGTTTGCCAGTTCTAGGAGAAAGAAGACCAGACTACACGAAGGTGATGTGTTCCCTCTGCTCACTCCCAGTTCCCCTGAAACCGGAATATGCATGTTTACTGACGTGGAAATCACAAAGATTCACTCCCCCGCTGACTCCAGCATTTGATTTCTTTTCCCCTTCTCTGATACCTGCTAAGTTCACTGCCAACAGAGAAAGGCTGCATGCAGGGGACACCAACCAAGTGCCAAGGCTGGGAAGGCAGCGATCTCACCCTTGAAAATGGTAGCAACATGTTGCTTTACAATCTTCCATCTTCAGGACAGCTTCACCTGGGTGGCAGACTGTCACAGGCCCTATTTGTGCAGATGTTCATGCAGCAACTCAACAGCTGACAAGGTCCCAGAGGAGGCTAGGTCGGGTCAGCAACAGGCTAGGTGTTGTTCTCCCAAGGGAGAAAGATGACTTCCAACTCTACTCACTGCCCTGTAAGAGATCTCAAAAAGGGAGACTCCTCTTTCCATCATAAACAGGGCAGAAGCTCAAAAAGCAGAACTTGTTGCCTTCTGGATGCAAAGTGACTATCTCGCCACAGGAATGATAGCACTTTTTCCCTTAGCACATAGCAGGTCCCAGTGGGGGTGATTCTGGGAAGGTTCTTAGCAAACAGTTCAGCTTTGTTTCAAGTGAATGCAAGAGAAACTAAAACAAAGAAATACCTGAAAGTAAACTGTAGCCATCTCTCACCTCCATGCAATTGGACCAACTTATATAGATGACACTGGATGAGCTCTTCCTTCATTAGGTTTGTAGAGAATGAAGGTGGTTGAGGAAGAGTGTTTGTTCTTCATTTCACGCTGTGTTGTGCAATTACAGAAGTGCTGTAAAATGGGACGCTAGATGGGTGGCACCTCACTGAAAGCTACCCAAGCAGAGCTATCGCTAAACCTAGTAGTGGACTTCCAAGAGAGAAAAGGATGAATAGACAAAGCAGCTGGATAAACCAGGAATTGAAAAGGGACAATCAAAACAAACCAAACACCCCAAATTCTCTTTTACCTCCAATGAAAGACTCTGGTTATAGGGTACAGAATCTGCAATGTGACAGCTGTTGGAAGGGCCACTAGAGGAATGTTGCTATCCCATCTTTCCCCCAAACCCCATTATTTTATTCAGATGGCATCTCCAGGACAGGACTGCAATGTCAGCAACTGCTTCCTGGTGCACACAGAGCATGGCTATCTCCAGCTCTGCTGGCACGTGCTTTCCTTTCAGTGCATGAAAGGTAAAACCTTTGATGAACGGAGACTACTGGGACCAGTGAGACCACAGGCTAAAAGCTCTGCTGGTGCAAGCTGGTGCATCTGCCCAGGGATGGAGGGAGTCTGTCCTTGCTGCCCTTTAAAAAAGGGACAAACTATGCAGAGAGCACAGGGGCTATGGTATATCTGCACCACACACAGGCAGCTCCTGCTTTCAGCCAAACCTTGGGAAAAAACCAAACTGAACTCAAACAAATATTCCTGTATTTCAGGGAGCAGCAACCACTCGACTTTTCTGCCACGTGCTGGCTGCACAGCAGGTGATAAATGCAAGGATTTTACATGGCTGTCCAAGCACCCCAGTAGCTGAGACACTTGTCTTTGCGCAGGAGGGCCCATGGCCAAACTCCTTCTGCTAATGCATCTCAGTATCAGCCAGGAAAAGAGCTTTCTGTGCGCTGTCCCCCTGTGTTATTTGCTGAATAAAATTCTTCCTCATTAATAGGCCAAAGCCCAAGAAACGGCCACTGGAACAAACAAGGTTCTGTGCTGATATAATCCCCACCTCACCGCCGGGGAATTAAAGCAAAGAATTAGGCTGTAGCCGTTCCCTTCCAGCACGATGAATGCTTAAGCAGGTTATGGCTTTGCACCGCAGACGTTTTCTGGGGAGAGGAAATAATGACTTCTTTACCAGCCCGACTCACTTGCTACTCTCAGGGAAACAAGCCTGAGGATTATTTTCTGACAAAACAGTTAAGAATGATTACTGCATGTCAGTATGTTTGAAGCTTTAACCTCGAGGATTGCTGAAAGTGCCAGCGTTTCTCCAGCTTATTCTTTTCCCTTCAGTGCTGTTTGTGATATGAAGAGGAAGGGGCCTGGCTAACTTGAGAGATGCCAGCCAACAGGACAGTCTTCACCGCTGCTGCAGCAAAAATTCACACAGGTGCCTGAGAAAGAAAGGTCCTAATTTTGCACACAGAAAAGCCTGCCCTTCAGAGACTTCCATCTACTTTGTTTAGCTATGGAAGAATAAAAGTTACCTGGAGAGGAAAAGAAAAGTCCCTTCTTGCTGCTGCACTTGCTACCTGAACTGCTCACTTAAGGTGAAAATTTACCCTGTTATTCTTGAGCTGAACCTGGCACTTGGCTAGTCAGGGCAAGAAGCAGCTGATCCGCTTGAGGCAGGCATGATTGGTGGTGTTTTGCAAGAAGGTGAGATGCTGCAGTTCTTACAGATGTTAATTCTGTTCAAGTCCATGGGCTGATTACAAGCTATACAAAGGCCAAGTGAGATTCCTCCTCCCAAGACATTTATAGCCAGACTGTGAGCAGAGCCCTTTCACCATTGCAAGGCATCCTAGATGATAGATCCTGAATTCCTCCAGACTGTGAAAAACTTACGGCACATAGAAATGAGGAGCAGAGACGGAGCAACAGTGGAGACTGCAGTCAGGGCTAACCCTGAGGGGAAGCTTTGGATGTGGTGGTGACAATTCAGAAAGAAGAGCATGGGCTGGACACAAACCCAAAGGGCATGGTTAGGAGAGTCAGCAGGACGCAGAGCATGCAAGTCTTGCCAGCAGATCATCACTTACTCGCAAAGAAAGCTGATAAAGGTTCCAGCTCCGTGACACTACTACCCACGCTGGGTTTTGCACCTGGCTTCCATGCCAT
This sequence comes from Pluvialis apricaria, assembly GCA_017639485.1. Lineage (NCBI taxonomy): Eukaryota > Metazoa > Chordata > Aves > Charadriiformes > Charadriidae > Pluvialis > Pluvialis apricaria. Next base: position 10,142,388 of record CM030024.1, read on the forward strand.
GCGTTAGCAGAGGATGGCCTTAGCGTGCTCCTTCCCTCCTCCACCTCCCCTGTGGCCTGGAACGTGATCTTTTCTCCTGGAAAGCTCTGCTTTAACACCCCAACTGCACGCAGTGTATTTGAAAAAAAGGGCCATTACATGCTGCCAAAACTATAGCCCGATGGAAGCTACACAGGTACTGTAACTATCAGCCAGTAAAGTCATGTGCGTATGAGAGCCACGGTAACAAAGTCAAAAGGGTCCAAGTAGAGGACTGCTGCTTTGAAGTGCAGCAGCACTGTCTGGTTCAGAGACAACCTGCTGCACCAGTGGGACATGCAGCTCCTCGAGGACACTGGTCTGGCTAGATCTGGGATTTGCTCCAAGTACAACCAGTGGTGCACACAGTGCAACGCAACCTCCCACTACTGATGAGCAAAACCCCTGCTTGAGCTTACCTTTCTTTCAAGATGGAATAATGTTCAGAGAGATTAATAAAAGCGTGGCTGTTAGAGGCTGTCCAGAGGCGGCTGCAATCCAAACTTGCCACCAGTGATTGAACTGAGGAATCTGCCTTGTGCCAGCTGGGCAGAGAAAGGAGCGCCACGGATATTGCAGACACAGATGTGATGCTGGAGATGAGCATGCCCCTAGCACGGCAAATCTGCAGGGACAGCACGGTTCAGTGACGCAGACTCCCTCCTCAGAATGGGAATCTCTGAGCTTCTTGCTCAGCCACGTGCTGTGGCCCTTGGGAAAAAACCTCTTCTCCTCCTTTGGTGACTTCTGTCTTAAAATGAAGCTCTTAGAGAGAGGCTTTGCATCCTACTATTATGGTGAAACCAAATTTGAATCTATTTCCCCCAGCTGCCACTGATCATAAAAAAGCTGATACTACTGATAGCAGTAATGAAATTTCCATGCATGTACCCCCTGAAAAAATGCAACAAGGGACATTCTGGCAGAAGAATTGTATGTCACCTCCTCTTTTGGGAGCAAAAGCAGAACACGTGACATACACTTTCAACCAAACCCCACAACTCCCAAATTACAAATGGCAATAGCTGTAAAGATCCATTCACCTATTCTCAACCTAGTGATTATTTTATGAACATGTTTAGCCACTGTTGTAGCATTCTAAAATGTAATAATTTATTCTATTACATGTTTATGAGTACTTCTGAAACTGAAAGGGGAACAATTCAGCAATGCTACTGATTATAAAACTTTGACTCTGTACTAAATAAAGACAGTATCGTTTCTAATTTTCTCCTTAGGGTTTGGATATTACAAAACCATTGAATATTGCAGTGTCCTAAGTAGCTACCCGGCAGTTAATTCCTATTCAGGAATGAAATCCTCTTTTTTCATGTTTTAATGAATTTTCTCCAAACTGGTAAAATGTGTAGACTTCTAATTCCAACCACAAAAAGCAGGGATTGAACAAAAATAATACTAGCTGCACAACACTTCCTCATTCCATCACCTCAATAACACTGCTACAAACAAAACCTCCCCACATGATATATGTTATTACAAACTATTTCCATCCACAAAGCCAAACCATTCTCTCCATCAGCACTCGCCCAACGCCAAGCGTCTGCAGCTCCCAAGCACATGCCAACCACCTTCTCTGACACACAGCCAACTCCACCTTTGACACGGGCAGAGAGAGACCTTCAGCCACCACGGGCGAAGATGGCACATTTATTACAGAGAGAGCTAGGTGTAAGAAAGGGGGACAAATCACAGCCTTCAGCGATGAGCCAAAGGAGCTGATTTGCAACTCCACAGCATTGTGATAGTTGTGGGGATGATACAAACTACTCATCTCCTTTTTAAAAGAGAGGTTGGATGAACAAGCCAGAAACTCAAGATGTGGTGTGCTTGTGGAGGTTTGGGGACAAAGGCCAGCTCATTTTAATACAGTGATATGCAGATGGTTTTGCTTTTTTCAAATACGCTTAAGCTGCTCTTTAAGACTTGTGTGTGCTTTTCTCCTGGCATTAAAATGTATTCATATTCCATGTGTGAAACACCTTGTACAGCACAGCAGCAGAGACAGTGTGCTTAAGTGATCAAAGCACCTTTCATAGCTGTACTACGAACACTGACAAACAGACCTGTTTTACAAACGCTTTGTTTATAATCTCAGCGAGAGATGACATGTTTTCCTCCTCCACCCGCAGGTTGGATACCGAAGTGGCACATGCCGACACTTACCTAGGAAGCCCTCTTCATCCACAATGATGGTGTAGTCCTCTGGGGTTTCCGTGAGGCTGAAGAACTTGCACCTGGCAAAGGCAAACAGCAGGAGAACATGGTTAGCCACCGGATTGAGCAGAGCCTGGTCTTCCACCAAAAACAGAGGTCCTTTCCCACCGAAGCTGTGCTGGAGGAAAGAGTCACGGTTTGGTGTTTATGGACAGGCCTGAGGCATTAACAGACCTGGATTTTATTCCTGGCTCAGCTACACACACTGCGCGACCCACATTCCCTGCTGCCTGCCTATGCACAACGGAGCTGGTAAAACACTTATTATTTTTATGACTTAGTTCTTAGTTACTTTTCTTAATTACCATATCCCTTGAGGCTTCCCATCACAGTCCGGGAACTGCGGTATTGCACTGACACAGAGCAAAAGGCTTTGCTCACCAACTTATCGCTCCAGCGCCCTCCAAAAGCCTTCCCATGGTTCACACATGCACCCATCTTCCCTATTTGCCCACTCAAGTTTCTTGCCTTGTCAGGGTTTGACATCTAATCTCTCAACCAAGCCCCAATATCTCCTCTTGCTGCTTCAGAGGCTTTTCCCCACCAGCAGACAGCATCCCAATCCCCTTTGCTGGTCCTTGCCCCTTCCCTCAATAGATGCCTCCCTTCCCTGGGGAGTTCCAGGTGAAGAGACAAATGGTAGTGCCATCGAACACATGAACACAAGGTCGACCTTCCCGCCCCCCCCAATCTCCTATTGCCGCTGTTCTGCTCTGTGCTCATCTTTTGACACCGCAGGCCATGAGCAGCACAGCCTCTCCATCTCATTCAGCACTGAGCACAATGTCACCTCTAACACAAAATACAAAACAAATGTGACATGGGATTATTCCACTGTAGACACACAAACAAAAAAAGCCTCAGCCTTAAGGTTTAATACCACTTATAGTTGAAAAGTTTTCTTCCCTGACACACCAATGTATGTACAGCAACATCTACAAAAAAACCCCAAAACAACAAAAAAACCCCACCACAAAAAAACACTTTCTCCAGCTTCCATCCAGTTGGTCCCCAGCAACAGAAGGAAGGTTTGCACAACATTTGGCAAGCTCATGTTCATCTTCAGCAGAGCACACACTTACCAAGCATCAGCCCAGCACTGGCTGGCTCCTGGCCCCTCCAGGAGCACACCAGAGCACACGGACTGTGTTTGCTGCCCAAGCCACACGAGAATTTTTCCCTCTAGGAAGCTGAATTGGGTGCAACAGGAGGAGCCTCTGTGTGTAAGGACCACAGAGCAGGATTTCACAGTTACACTGTAGCATAAGATTTATCTGAGATAGTAGTATAAGATTTATCTGAGGCAACCTACAGAAAATATTTCAAATACTGGAAAGACTGTTCTTAAGGCTCCCAAATTTCACAGTGTGTTCACAGTATAATTCCTGCATGGAGCACAGTTCAGCAGGACTCAGCAACAAGGGCCTACCAGGGCTTCTCAGCACTGCTGAGCATCCATGTCCCAAAATCTTCAGGACTTCTGAAAGCCAGGAACTCCACACTGGTGGCTCAAGACACCAAAAAATTGAAGCATTCACTTGATTAGAGAATCAGACTAAAAACTGGCTTGAGCATTCCTTTGACTGGCTGAAAAGAACAAAGACTGCAGCTATACCCTCCAAAAACAACAGGGAGAAAAATGAGATGGTTGCTGCCCTCCCCCTCACCTCATCAGAAAAACTAGAAGAAACAACATGCGGCTCTACTAGTGATCTGCCATGTAACGAACATGATTTCATGTAAATGGAAAGCATCAGACAACCCGCCTTTAGAGACTCATCCTGTTTTCCTGGAAGCATCCGTCATGACAATCAAGTATGACACCCTCTCTCCTAGCACAGACGTATCACTAGGAAATGCAGGAGTGGCCCTACCACAACAGAAACCACAGCTTAATTATTTTGTGTCATTGGTAATAGCTACTGTGACAGCCACATTTACTAACTCAACTCTGTCCAGGAATAGTGCCAAGAGAAGCAGAGAACACTACCAGCCCAGACTTTTTACTCTCACTTCTCAACTGCACAAGGATGCTACCTGTGCGAGGGGTGATCCAAGCTGAGTAAAAAGGACTTCTGGGATGCTGCTCCAGGTGGCTCCTGGGAGATGTAAGTATTTACTATTTAGTGGATTAATTTCCTGGAGAAGTCACTGAAATAAAATTCTTTGCTACTTATACCCCAGCGAGCCACGTGCATGCTGACTAGGGAGAAGCTAGTGGTCTTAAAGGAGGAAACATTAATATTGGGGAAAAAAAATAAAAAAACCTTTCCCAATCTGTAATGGCATTTATGGAGGAATTTTGTTCCAGAACAGTAATACACGTCTGTGTGCAGTCCTTGACCCCAGCAGAAAAAGTATGATTATGAGAGATGCTGTTTTTTCTTAGCACACATCTAAGAGTGATGAAATTTAAGGGATATGCACAGATGAAACCCCATAATTGCTGGCTCAGAACGCATGTCAAAATCTCACATCTTCATATACCAGCTCAAAGCCCAATCCCCACCTCACTGCAATTCTGTAAAAGGTCACCAGCATAGAGCCATCTGAATTTAAAAGCAAAGTCTTTTCACCAGCACAGAGAAGACCAGTGGTTCTTGTGGTATACAGTCACTTTGTTCAAGCCAATGATGCGATCTTTTTCCCAGGGAAAAGCTAAAAATGAACACTTGGAATTTCAAACATTGTGTGATAAAACATGGCATGGAAAATTTTCTTACCCTTGCATGCTGCCAAAACTCAAGTCCTCACCCTAAAACCTGTGCCTCAGCATAGATCTGTTCCACTGTGAGTGCAACTCAAAAATTGTGTGTTGAATCATCAATGACAGAAGGAACTCAATGTCATATTTCTCTCCTGCTCTGTACTACACATACCTCTTCCATTCAAGTTATTCCAATCATTTCTCTTTCGTCTTACACCAGTTCTCAATAAGCTGAATGCCAACAGCATCTTCTACTATCACACCAAAGCCAAGAAAGGAAAAGAATTGCCCTTTAATCATTTTGAGACATCAAGAAAGCAGTATTTCTCTAAGTACGTGCGGAAAGCATGTATGTAAGAAGACAATATTTTTAGTTTCCTAATCGCCAAACCTCAGATAGATTCTTCTGGATTTCTGCCTTCTTCGTGTTTCAGCACATTTCCACTTCAGCACTGTTGCTGACTTCGACTGCCTGACAACATATGTCTTTTTCTGGCAACGCAGCAAATGTAGACCAATCTATTATTAGATTAGATCTTTGAAACTGCAAAGCTTACACTGTGTATGGAAGTAATACCCAAGCTTGCACAGAGCAGGAAAGCATGTGTAGGATGCAGCAACAGCATCATTTCAGTTTGCAAACAGCACTCAAGTCTCCACAGGAGAAGAAAGTGGGCAGGAAAGCGCACTGGTTGGCCTGACTTGCAGGTCTGCACCAGAAGTGTCTCCTCAAGACATTTGGTGCCCAGGCCTGCCTAGATCACAAGGGTGGTACCACCGGAATGAATGTGACTTCCTTGGTTCTGGGTCACACACAGCACACGTTTGTGGGAATACTGCTATGGGTCATTCGAAAGTTCAGCACACATGATGGTCTTTAAGGAAGCCACAAGTCCTACCTTCTCATTTATAAGGAAAGTACTTAGTTAATTGTTGCCTAGGCAGGGTAAAGTGTTGCAAAGCTGCTTGTTCTGTGGAAAAGGTCCTGCCTAGAAGCAGGTGGGCGGCTGGCCTCCCCACGTCAGAAACCATGGCAGAACGCCACTCAAAAGCAACATAATGCCTAAAAGGCATTCAAATGCGACGTCTGGAGGTAACCCATAAGTTTGCAAAGAAGCAGCTGAACTCAATGGGAATTAAGAAGCAGCAGCAGAAAGTTGATCTGAGTGAATATGAAAAACATAATTTGTTGGGTTTTATTCCAGGCTGTCTTCTGATTTTAGATGAGAAGGGATTTTTATGCTTCACTCTGTACATTATCATGACAATATATATTCTTAGTACAGAAAGACAGTCTCATGCTAATCATTTAATTCTTGGTGATCTTAACTTCTTTGCAGTTTTATAAATAATGACAAGAGGTGGATTCTAGTACAACATATTGTGAAACGTATTTAGGAAAGCAGTAAAGAACACTTGTGCTGTTAATGCGTTTTGACATATTTGTGTAACATGTTAAGTACTTTACACCATCTAATTACAAGACTATACAGTCAAATGGCACTGAAAATTGCAAACAGTGAAATGGCTGGTGTTTTCTAAACAGCATATTTGTTTGTTAGCCAAAACACTTTGCCGTCTCTTTGGTGAGACTGATAAAACACAGCTTAGTTGAACTCCAAAGACAAAAGAAAAGCCCCTTGTAATAGGTGTCAGTTGACTTTCCACTCAACGCTCAGATCAGAAAGTGGGGGGTTCACCTTTCTTACAGTAACTTAATTCTGCAGCCTGATATTAGAAGGCTTCTACCCTGTTAAAAAGAGCATTACTGTTCACATGAGCTGTTTAAACAAACCCCGCACTATTGTTCCTACCAAGGGAAACACTAAAGATGTCACAGCACTGTTAGAAACGGTCAAAGGACAGCAGTAACATTCCAGTCATTAGTCGTGCTCAGATCTGGGACAGAGACATTAGCAAATACAATCAGGGACCGCCTAAAGAGTCACTGTGATAGCAGAGTTTGGTTCATTACAGAAAGTTAATAATTTTCAAAACCAACACAGAACAAAACTAACAGATTTGTGGCCAAGGAAAGCAAGTATTCATGAACAGACATAAATTCAGGGAAGTCCTACAGCCTGTGCTATGCCAAAACTTCCAACACGATAACCATGATGGTCTTTTCTAATCCATAATAATAATAAATTTAAACTACAGATTACATTGTGTAAAGTTAACCCTGTCAACCCCTCTCCTTGCTACTTTTTTGTAGCTGGGGAAGTTATCGAAGCCTTTATTTGGACTTTGAGACAACTGGGAGCAGAGTAATAGAAGAATGATCAGCACCCTGAAGGAACAGAAATCAAGACAGAACACAAAAAGGATGACCTGCAATGCAGAAAATAAATAAATAGATGTGGATGTGCTAAAGAAGATACTGATCTTAAGTACAGATTACTGATAAAGCTGGGACACATGGCAAAAATAAACAAGGATTATTCAAAAAAAATGTCAGCTGGGTGTCTACTGTATTTGCCTTCATTAAGCCAGTATCAAACTGTGGTTGAAGTCTTCATCAGAACAGTTCCATGTGGTCTGGACTACAAGAGCCCACGCAAATCAAATTACTGCTGAAATGAAAGACTAGCAGTAGCTTGAAACAATACCAACTAGTAATTCTGATATGATTTCTATTTTTCTGCAGCAGACTTGGTCAGTCCAGACTTCCCAAGTCACAGATTAAACAAAGCTACAATATTCAAGAGTTATCCTGCAACATAACCACAGGAGATATTTTTTTGCTTCTATAAACATACACTTGGAGTTCATTTTGTATGAATAGCAAAGCCCAAGTCATGATGCTCTCACTAGTCAAAGCACAGTGTTTGCAGTATTGCATTCTAAAACTGTTTCTTGGGATACTAAAACATCTTTGCTTCATTTGTCATTACAGCATTTTTTTAATACTTCCTAAAAAACCAATTAGGAAGCAACATGCAACTTGGCTGGTTTATTTTCCCTCCTTCAACAGACTTCCACCATCGTATTTAGGAAGATTCTGTAAGAAAATCTGTTTTATCTCGACTCATGTGTAGAATTAAATTCTTGCCAAATGTGAAGAGAGAAGCCAAAACTACACTGAAGCAGTAGTAAGAAAATACACCATGTGAAGAAACTAAGGCATGTTACATGCTGGAATGGAGTAGAAAGCTTAGCTTAGTGAAGGAAACTACGTAAGAGAGATGAAAAGGTCCAAGTCCACCCAAGTGCAGCTCCCTCATTTAAGCCGCTCCATCTGATGAATGTGACCGGCACTGGTTTCCCATCCCAGCATCACTGCCAGCAGGCAGAGTCTGTGGTGCTTAGCAGAGAGGTACTGCAGGAAATAGAAATGCAGTTTAAGACCATGCAAGTGTTAATGAGCTCATCTGTTATTTGTCCATTGAATGAGCTAAATACAGAGATTTTTGTGTGCGAACTCAATGAGAACAATACACAAACCAATGACTTTAGGTGTGGACGTACTGAAGTTAACATATCTTCTATACCCAAGACTTGTCCTGAGCATGAATCTGTAGAATAATTTACTGACCTGATGTAATTAAAAGTTATTCTTAGCACAGATTTTTCTTCCCAGGTCATAAATTATTTCAAGTGAGCTCCACTGTGCAATTTTCACTTGGAACATCACCACCTATATTAGTGAATGGGGCTCAGTCAAAAACCTGGATCTGAACTTTACTGCTCTGGCCGGTGCCCAGATGATGCAAGTGCCAGGTGCTTGGCAAGAGTCCTTCCTTCCACACGCTGAGAAAAGTCACCCAGTTACCTCCAAATAGCTCACTTGCACTTCGGGACTCCAGTCTGCAAGCCACCATGTAAACATCCTCAATGATAAGGGTGCTCAAGGGTGCAAAGCACAAGGACAGGAGCCTGCAGCAGATCTGCACCCACGCTGCACCTCACTTCACACAACCACAAGGCATCATTCTTTAGGTTTTAGCATTCTTACTGGATATTTAGCAGTACTGGATACTGGTGCTCATCAGGATTTGGTGGATACAACATGTCTATCTGGTGCTCAGAGAGGAAGCAGCTCTTGGTCTAAAAAAACATCAATTATAGCAACATGATTTCAATTTTCCTGAAGTAATCTAAAAAAAATAATTAAAAAATGTAAAATGGAGTTACCTCGCCTCTACGTCTCATTCATAATTTTCTTTTGTCTTCTCTGCCATCTTACTTCCCCAAAAGGGGCAACAGAAGTTGAGGGAACAAATTCTTGATAAATCAAAACTAGGAAATCACTTCTTGTAGTTCCAAGTTGAAACACTTCCTTTAAGTTTTAATTGAAATAAAAAAATTCATGCCAGCAACAAGCATTTCATTGAAGACACTATTCCACTCTGACATAACTGAGCTCCTCAAATATTAATTCCATAAAATATTAATTCCATAAAGAATCTTCACTGGTTAATGCCTTCTGCTTCAGGAATGTTTGTTTATCTTGGTGCCGTAAAAGACAAGGGGAATGGAAGAAACCAGCAGTCATGGTTCAGAGTCGCAGACAGGAACAAGATCCTCCACTGACCTTAAAGGTAAAAAAATACTAGAATAAACCAGCATTTAGATAGGTATATGTTCATGTTTCCCCTCCTACACTCCCTTCTCAAACCTTTGAAACTGCCCTGTGTTTCACAGCATGTATGACTGCCACATACACCTCGCTTACGCTGACCCTGGAACCACAGGGTTAGCTCTCTGCCTTGCAGCTGTTGCATGCACTGTGAATGCTGCCGTTGGAGCAGGTTTAACAATCCCATCGCATTAAGTGAGCCACAACAGACCCCACCTTCCTCTTCTGCAGCCATAGATGAGTTGCACGGCATATTGCATCTTGGAAAACCCATTTTGATCATATGCTTAAGTAGGGAACAGAGTAAGGCAGGAGAGAGGGCTGGAGAAGAGGAGAAATGAGAGTAAAGAAATGCATTCCCTTAGGTTTAACTTTCCCAAATACTATTTGAACTTTCTAGATTCATTATGGGCAAAAAATTCAGGTGTCAGACTGCTGATGGAACTAGCTGCTTTTCTGCTTCAGAGCAGACATCTCTCCATGGTCTAACCACTGGAGACAGAAAACAGAAGAGAATTACTAGGTCGTTCATCTTCTGTTATTCTCACAAACTTTGAGAGCTGTTGCTTAATACTGCCTGTGAAGTACTAGTTTTCTTTCCTGTCATCACACAGTAATTCTGAGCCCAAATTCGTCAGCATACGGGTGAACACGAACGGAGTGAACTATATACCCTACCGTCCCTTGACTGTACAGAAAACATCAGCATGCTTGTTTGTAGGGAAGCACAGCCATAAAGTCAATAACGGGTGCTCCTTCTCATTCAAAACGATTTCCTATTTTTCTCATAACACAAATTTGGCAACTTCAAGTTCTGCGAGAATAATAGTTTTTGGCTGATCTTGCATACCTGTCTAGAAGTCAAAATCACCAGGCTGCTCTGATAAGGGCAGGCAGCAGGCAAAGTTAAAGCCACAGCCTCCCTCACACCTTGGGATTCCTCGGTGCACGGTACAAGGTGGTGGCAACTGGGTGCCTGGTACAGCTATAGGCAGTCCCTTTACAGGGTCTTTGGTGGGACACCTGCTATTCACCCCCGGGACATACTGGTGTGCACTGAGAGCTGTTTGGCATGTTGGTGACGAGCAGTGGGCACCTGCTGGGGGTCAGTAAGGGTTGGTATGGCAAAAGCCTTTTTGCAGCTCTGGTTCTACTGAGCTCAAGGCAAACTGAGCACAGGTTTGTTTCTTGACATGAAAACCAGCTTTAAAAGGCTGGCTGTCAAGCCTGCGAGGAGTATTTAAGACACAAGACCTGCAGAGTCACTGGAGCTGACATGCCCTGAGACCCTCCCTGGCTGAGGAGCCCCGTGACATGGGCCAGGCGTGGAGCAAAGCCGTGCGCACCGTGTACTTGTTGCCAGAGTCACAAGGTGTGAGACAAGCTCAGATACTCAACTCTTCCCAAGTCAGCATTCATCCTGTGCTGTCCCTTTTTACCAAATGGTGCATAAATTTCTACTGATTCAGATGGTCTTACATAGCTCTAAGTAAACACTGATAGCGTGACAATCTGTTTGCATTGCAGGAAAAGCACTGAAGCATGTTTGCAACAAAGCCTGGTACAACGCATCAGTGCTATCCCTGATCTTAGCCGGCCATCCTGCCAGATCACAAGTGCTCCCAGGATCTGCTTTTTCCCCCCCAACTGTTAACATGTCAGGGCTGATGCTGAGCTTTCACTAGAAGGAGCCTCCCTCAGCTCGACTACAGCCCTGCTTGCAACTTAAGGAGTTCTACTTACAATATAAGATGAAATTAAGTGAATTTAAGCCAAGAAGTTTAGTGAATCCTGTCTTTCATGAGTTCATGTTTTTCTGGTTATTGGGACATATAAGCAAAACCCAGTTGTCAGAAGGGGTCTTGCATAGAGTTGATTTTGGGTCACTAAAGACTCTACATTCCCCAAAAGGCAAAGTGCATAAAGAAAGCAGATTTTTGTCCTGAGCAGTGAAAACATGGATGAGTAAATCTTCCTCCAGCCATCACTGTTGATTGACCTGTACCATATTATAGAAACTCAACTTGAAAAAGCGAACTTTTGGGGAAAGCTGTTTAATGCAAATTTGAATTCGGAAGGAAAACAAAACAAAACAATAACAAACTTGTAATGTTCACAGAAATACAACCAAAAAGAGCCAACGGTTTATTAACATGGTTTTCTGAGTTAAAAAGCAGCCATAGAAACATGTTTTTCATCCATGCAATTCACTGAACATAACCCAGTTAGTGGTTTGCACCGACTCTCTTCCCAACTCTTCTGACTGTCATCAAACCCAACACCAGCTTCACCCAATGCAAAATAGACAAAGGACAAAACCAGAGGATATTTTTCTTTACAAAAATCTGCCTTTAACACTATTATCTGAAGGAACAGCAGTAGTGTGTCTCTATATCACACAAGACTCCAATTAGGATTGTACCGCTCTGGCTGCATTCAGCTTTTCACCATGGGCTCTGGGCACGTTTCTGTAGCTCCTGCCAGGGCGCTGCAGAGGACTACCAGGCAGTTGTGCAGTCCCACACAGCCAGGAGACTGGTAAAAAAAAATAAAATTACTCGCCACTCTTTACGTCAAAGGGAAATACTGAGAGGCCTGGCACTAGATTAAATGAACAAAAGTCATGCTAAAGCAGAAGGTGAGCCACAGAACAAGTGAAGGTGCCAGACCCTGGACTCAGCACTGGTGAGGCCCCACCTCGAGTACTGCGTTCAGTTTTGGGCCCCTCACTACAAGAAGGACATTGAGGTGTTGGAGCATGTCCAGAGAAGTGCTACAAGGCTGGTGAGGGGTCTGGAGGACAAATCTTATGAGGAACGACTGAGGGAACTGGGGTTGTTCAGCCTGAAGAAGAGGAGGTTGAGGGGAGACCTTATCACCCTCTACAACTACCTGAAAGGAGGGTGTAGAGAGGTGGGGGCTGACCTCTTCTCCTGGGTGACAAGTGATAGGACAAGAGGAAATGGGTTTAAGTTATGTCAGGGGAGGTTTAGACTGGATATTAGGAAACATTTTTTCACGGAAAGGGTTATTAAACATTGGAATAGGCTGTCCAGGGAGGTGGTGGATTCACCATCTCTGGAGGAGTTTAAAAAAAGGGCAGATGTGGTACTTGGGGACATAGTTTAGAAGTGGTTTTGTCAGGGTAGGTTAATGGTTGGACTTGATGATCTTAAAGGTCCCTTCCAACCTCAACAATTCTATGATTCTATGACCCACACCTCTGCCCACAGCAGGAAGCGGGGCTCTCCAGGACCCAAAGCAGCACGGCACCACATCAGCACAGCATCAGGGCTATCAAGAGCCTTGAACCTGGACCGGCCATGGCCGTACCGTCAAGGTGCTGCCTATGCTATACTCACCTGCTGTAATCATTAGTGGGAACCATAATAACCATTAACACGCAGGAAGAGCAAGGATGCCTGCCCTCAGCCCGGAGCACTTTAGGGAGAACAGAAAACTGCCCGCAGGGCCTCTGTGCTCATTCTCCTCTGTTAACCTAAAACCTGTATTTAAACAGATTTCCCCCCCTCCTGCCCCTCTCAAAAAAATTTATTAGGAACAACTGTGAGAAGGGACTAACACCTTAGCAGTGTGAACGGTACCACAGCCCTCAGACCCAAGAGACGTGAGAGCAGCCGATAATAGAAATATTCAAAAGATAAAGTAGTCTTAGATAACATGTTTCTCCAATGATTACAGCCAACTACACGCGGACAGTCACAAAACAGGCTATAATCACTAAGACAGACCCTGTTTGCGAAGTAAAAGGACCCCGAGACTGGTTCCATTTCCAGTCTCCATGCCTGGTGGGATGGCAGCAGCTCTTTCCCAGTGCAAAGGCAGGCAGTGACACACCTCCCGGGTTACCGCGTCCAGTCCCAAAGGCTGCAGGCGCATTTCCATGTACGAGGAGGTGAGCAGGGGAGGTTGTGGCCATTGCTACTGACCTAAGTCTACACAGCAGCAAGGAAAGCTCTCTTCCCATTAGGCAAACCCATTAATTACATCGGGAATTATTTTACTCTACTAATTTAGATTGCAATGCCTTTGGATTTACAAACAGGAAAGTGAGACAAGACTCTTATCCCCTTTAAAAAAAAAACAAACCAACAAAAACCAACCTACACCAAAGCTGCCAGAGTTATGTTACTAGCTCCAGAGACTCTAATCCAACACCTTGCTCCACACGGGTCCTGTGGGCCAGCTTATGACTCAGCTTCCATTCGCTATACAGGTCTAAAGCCATTCCTGGTAAGAAGTATGGGGATATAAAACCAAACCAAACCTCATCATGTTCTCATTTATTGTGCTAATGGGAACTAAATGAGCATCTCAGGCATCACTTTGCTCATGTTTTATTGCTGTTCTTCCTTCTGCCCTTTTTTTTGAACCAACATATTAGAAACAAAGCAATAGCAAAAACGTTCGAATCCCCGAACTTGCAAAAATCGTAAAATTATTTGCAACGATGAAACTACTATCTGATGCGTAGTGCAGTGCTGCCTGTACTAATTTTCTTCTCTGAGGATGATGGTAAAAATGCACATCACTTCTTATTCAAGTCCTTTAATTTGTTCCTTTAGGTTTGATGCCCCCCCAAAGCATCTTTAACAAGATTGTTTACAGTTTTATCATTGTTAATGACAGGAAAGTAATTTTTCAAATCTCCATAGAGGGTCAATGAATGTTTACATCAAAATGGCAAGAGCTCTTTGCTTTGGGAGAGAATGCTGTAATCAAATCTCTGAAGGGGAAGTTGGAGCAGTAAATGAAAAGGAAGCTTAGTTTGTGTGCATTGGAAAAGGATTCATTTATTATCTAACAGTTAACTAATTGATCCAGACACACCTTTTCCGCTTCTCTCTCTGCTATCCCAGCCTGCCAGCACTCTTAAAAGCCCATCTATTGTGAGCCAGCTTATCCACACGAGAAATGCAAAAGCAATTCTTTCCATTCGAAATAGCCCATCATTTATTTAAGCAGAAGGTAACTGTACTTTAAAAACTTTTTCTTTACAGCAGTAACAGTATCCCCTGATCACTGTCAGAGCTAAACTTACTTTCAGCACAAGAGAGAGAGGTGGCGTACAATACAGAATTTTCCTTAACCACAAAATTATCTTCTACAAATCAGAAACTGAACTGAGAAACACGTTACAGATGTGGGTGGGGGACCTAAGGTTTACAGTTGAAAACAGCATGATTTAATGTACAACAAAGGCTTGTGAGTACATTTTACCAACTGGATCCAGGAGGATTATTCTATGAGGACAATGCAAATGCTGTGAAAAAGAGTAAGCCGTTTCCTTCCCCCTTCCAAAACAGGCACCACACACCAGCACTGGCAAGTTGGAGTCTCTCTTATATTACTCCTTTAATGCCCTCTGCTGCAGAATATTGACTTTGAAATCCTACCAACAATAAAATACAATCAAGTTTCGTAAGAGCAGTGCTCCTGCACATCCAAACCCAAATATTTGGGGTACATAGTAGCTATTATTGTGTTCAGCCAAAACCCAATGATTATTTTGTGGACAACACTGAAAAACACAGACTGCAGAGCATATGCTTTTTATTTCAAAGACGGGAGAAACCCAGGCTCAACCCAACAGGGGCAAGAGGTTCTTACGATATTGCTCCAAGATACAAAGGAAGGAGGAAGAAACAGCAAAACTGTTGTGGACTGGAATTGATGAACTTGTTTCCCTGCAGGAATCATAAACACAATTTTCCCAGCATGGGACATAATAGTTCTCCCACAAATTACTAAAATATATTTCCAGCGCTCAATATAGAAAGCTAGATGCACAAGAAATGTTTGCAGCTTCAATGCAGGCAGTAATTGAGAACATGTGTGGCAGGGGGATTGAAGGGGGAGGAGGAGAGAGAGCAAGCCGTACTCCATCGAAACAGAGCGGCAGGAAAAACACATTTCAGTCCTCTTCATTTTCAAAGACCTTCCGTTTGCAAGCGGGTTCAAAACCCCACATTGTAACTCCATCTGAGCTGCCTGTGAGCCTGCATGTCAAACCCACATTTAATGCACATTAACAATTTAAGAGCCATTGTTGAGCCTGAATAAAAAATAAAAAAAGTTACTTTCATCAACTTTCCCTTAAGCACAGAGAGTGGGTTTAGTTTCTTGTATGAATTAAGGACACATTTACAGGAAAAGCTACCTTTGACTCCTCTAATTCTCCCAGGCTCTGCTTTTGGGTTCTACCCAACACGGGTATTAACTAGCCCAGCAATGAACAAAAAAAGCAGTATTTCTGCATATTCTAGCTGACATTATGAGCAAAATAGCGTTGTAGATGTGTCTGTAACCAGCTTTCCAAAAAGCTGTAGTTAAGGTGTTTACTGAATCTCCCACACTGAGAGGGACTGAAAGGAAGCTTCATTTGCTTCCTTTGCTAATGAAGCAAAAGGAAGCAGCTCTTACGCCAATTCTCTCTGTTTTTTTGGATAAAGTTCCCTATACACATAAGCAAAGGGGAAAATGCATTTCAAGAATTTTATTTTTTTTTAAAAGTAAGTCAATACTGACAACCCACAAAATTTCAGCCTTGAAAATGTCAGCCAGTATTATTTTTAACAATGCTCTTCCAAAACACTCTTTCTAAATCGGTCTCTTCAGGCTGTGAAGGAAGAGCCCACGGTAAAGGTAGAAGCATCAAACCTCTTCCCAGGCCTACCAGATCCAAGAAAAACATGAGAAATTATTCAGCAAGTGAGCATTACATGGCTCAGATTGAATCCTGTAGTTTCTGAATATTGCCCCTGAAGCCCAGCTGCCAGATTAATACTCAAAACAAAAGCCAGAGCTCCTGGAGAAGCCAGGATACTGATAATGCAGAGTGGGTCACTGTTAGGGTCAAAAACAGGGTCATGGCCAATCTTCCACAATCCCATAGACGTTTCTTGTTGCTCGGCCACTCTGAAGGAACATTACAGCCACTCAATAGAGCCCCCAGTGTGAAAGGTGCTAAACAAGCTCAAAAGCAGCTCAAATCAGGACCTCGCATCAATGCTCCACAAGTCTCCAGAAATTAATGGAGTTACTAATTCCTTCGCTGTGTTCTGGAGCTTTGGATATGTTTGTTGGCTACTTGTGGCTGCACTGTACTTGCAGTGCTGTCATATTTGGCTTTTGATCCTTTCAAAGTTTCAGCACAAGAAGTCTCTCGTGGTGTCTGTACAGCACCTAGCACAACGAGGCTCAGACACTTCTAGAGAGCATGTGAAACAAAAGCATGCATTAGGAATACTGTTTTGTGAGGCTGTTAAGTTTGCTGGGTGATGAGAAAACAGCTGCTTAGAGCCAAGGATTCATGAAGTCAGTTTCCACCTAAAGATCTTATAATGCCTGGTGACTGAGTAATAAGATGGCAAGTGAAATACAAAGTCAATAAATGGAAATTAAGGCATACTGGGGGAAAATAATTTAAATTCTGAATGAAGAATGACAGGCTATAAATGAGCTATTACCACTCAGGAAAAGGATTTTAGAGTCACCATGGGCTGTTCTCCGAAAGGGTCAAGGGCTTCAAAGAAGCTGACAGAACAGGAGTAACCGGGCAGGGAGGCAAGAACATCTCATTACCCCAAAGCAAAAATCCAGCACATACCCAGCTGCCAAGTACTTCATGATCAAACCATCCCAAGGCTACCCAAATGGGTTGGAATTCAGTTGGAAGAAACACAGAGAAGGGAACAAGGGCGATCCAAGGTGTGGAAAACTGAACAGATGAGAACTGTTCAACTGCAAGAAATGAGGGCTCAAGTGTGGGATTATGGGAGAAGTTATTATAGAAGGGTGATTAAAGAATAATTCACTGTCTTACAATGTGTGAAAGTGGGGCATACAATGTAGTGATCTGCTAGGACAAGTTTTCCATTTAAAGACCCGCGTGATTGCGTACATATATGAGAGAGGGATGGAGAGATAGTAACACAAAAGCCAATACACGCAGGGAAGAGACGGACTGAAGGAAGAAGAGTTCACTGGTGAACGTGGTGCCCCTGAGGAAATCACAGAATGGTCAGGGTTGGAAGGGCCCTCTGGAGATCATCTAAGTCCAACCCCCCCTGCCACAGCAGGGACACCTACAGCAGTGGCACAGGATGGCGTCCAGGCGGGTTTTGAACGTCTCCAGTGTGGGAGACTCCACAACCTCTCCGGGCAGCCCGTGCCAGTGCTCTGCCACCCTCAGAGTAAAGAAGTTCCTCCTCATGTTAAGACGGAACTTCCTATGCTCGAGTTTGTGCCCATTACCTCTAGTCCTATCACTGGGCACCACTGAAAAAAGACTCTTCTCATCTACCTGGCACCCTCCCCTTAAGTATTTATAAGTATTGATAAGATCCCCCCTCAGTCTTCTTTTCTCTAGACTAAAAAGACCCAAGTCCCTCAGCCTTTCCTCATAAGAAAGATGTTCCAATCCCCTTCAGGGATTGGAAATCTTCCCTTCAGGACATCTCTGACACTTCTGGCTCTGGGAGGATGCTCCAGGGTACATACACAGGCCCTGTTTCACTTCCCTGAGCAGTGCAATCAGTGCTATGCGAGACACAGCACTAGGCAAGATGGCTCTTTGCTTTGACCAACCTTGTATGCCAAAGGATAGCACACCTCAAAGCAAGGGTAAGACACAGGAAGATACAGCATGAAATAAAACCCTGCAGGTCTCAATACATTATTTTTTTTTCTTTAGGAAGTACTTGTGCAATTCTAGCAATCTCTGACCACCTACCACTCTTCAGGTAACTGGTCTGATGGTCAAACAGCCCCAAACAGAGGCAGTTGCAGAGCAAAGACCTCTCTGTGTCATGCACCCTCTCGGTCCTTCTATGCATGTATCCTAGAGGGACTCTTCATGCTGACTTACCATTTTGGAGGAAATTTGTCAGCCCTTTCCCAGGGTGGGGAAGAGAAAATTACCAGCACTACTCCAAGCTGGCTGTCTGGCTGAGGTAAATCAGAGCCCACTGCCTCCAATAAAATCTCAGGCAAATCCACCTTTCAAATCCTGATTCTCAAATTCATACTTCTGAGCCCATATGTCAGGATGGGTAAAGGAAAGCATGAGCCAAAAGCCAGGTAAAGCCTGTTATCAGACATATTCTCTTCTGGCATAGCTCTCTCAGTTACTAAATTTGCAGGTTTTTTAGACAAGATGAACTGTGCTGGGGAATAGGACAGAATGGTATCAGGAAAAAAGTCAGCATTTTAGCAATGGTTTAGAGGTTCCAGCTACCAGAGATCAGTGTTAGCTGTCATCTTAGTCAAATTAAAAAGCATCTAAATGGCAGTGGTCTGTCTATGTTTTAAAGAGGCATTTAAAGTCTATGGGAACAAATATGATGCATTTAACATGCTGGGAAAACCTTTCCACAAGCAGATGTAGCAAGAAGTTAAGGTAGTTCTAAGTGAGAGCCTGAGGGCACAGACAACATCTTTCCATTTCCAATTGTCTCGGACTGGATAGGCATTTTGGAAGTGAAAGGAAATGCTGTGCCCTCAGGCAGGTTTCAATACTTTAACTAACAGATTTTCCCCTGCCTTACCCTCTTTGCTTTAAAATGTAGATGAATCAAGTGCAGACCCATTTTAAATACCACTTTGTATGAAATTCTAATCACCATTTCAGTTTATGTTTTACTGCATTGTTCATTCCCTGCTTCCCCACAGAGAAGGAGAAGAACAGAAAAGAAAAGAGATGTTTCAGTAACCGACAGCATCCATAAACATGTTCTCTGGAAGCAGCCAGAGATTGCAAAACAGCTAGGCCTTATGAAGACGCAACAGGCTGTAACCATCTATTTGTGTCCTGTCCTCACCAAGTGCTGCGCAAGATAAGTTAATACTTAGATTGAAAAAAATTAAAGCAGCAAAATAACAGCTGTCAAAGATTTACAGAAAATTAAAATTGTGAAATCATTAGCTGGGATTAAAAAACCATAACAAAACTACACAATCTTCCTCTTGTAAGGGTTTGGGGAAGAATAAATACTTTCAGAACAATACAAGGCCGCATCATCAAAAGACACCTCCAAAGTATGAGAACTTAATGAGTAATAGTCTTGGATCTTCCTGTGTGTGCGGTTGTGTTGAGGCCCAGCAAAACAGAACAAGGCTAAGGCTGCACAATATCAATGCTCCATCCTAGGCAGCTGCCTAGGAAAACTCCTGACTTCATTCTTCCTTCCAAATGGTTAAGTGGACACAACAGTAAATACACTGTTGGATGTTGATTTTAATTTTCATCAATAAAGAAGTTTAAACCATCAGATGACTCAAAACGGGAAGATGAGACACCTCCAGAGAGGTCCTGAGATGCTTCAAGCCCCTGTGACACCTGTGTGCTCATACCACGCTGGCTGGGCTGAAAACCTTCAAAGGGACAGTCCCCCTGCTGTGGAAAAATGCAACAGGCTCAGGTGCCCAAGTCTGTGACATCAACAGTGTCCAACTTGGGAAGGAAACAAGTCAAAATCTCAGTAAGCTGAGCCGTTAATATAAAAGGCTCTTCTGTCACCTCAGCTCTATACTTATTTTTTAATCTGAGTACTTCAGCAATATAAGATTCCAGGGTAACAGACCTGTGTAGAACGTAAGTATCTATAGATCTAAGGGAAAGCACAGTCCTGTGAATGGAGGGATGTGCTTGATGTATGTTAACAATCCATTTCCACTCAAATCAGGATTTAAAACACATTTTCCAGATGCAGATAAGCCTTCTCATTCATCATCAGCATGAGTACTTTCTGCCAATGGTATTTCAAAGCGCTTCCAAGCATGATCGTAAGACAAAGGCTTATTCGTTCATCTGCGTGAAAAAGCTAAATTTTGCTTAATGCTTCCTGAAGAGTTTGATGAAAAGTTTTTTCTACTGAGGAACCAAAACCAGGGTAAATGACACAAAAATCAGGTGAGATGCAGCCCTGGACTTTGGGTAGTATAACGCAAGATGCAAAGATATCAATGAAAGCTCATAGCCTGACTCATATAATACGATTCTCCCTTCTTCAGAGCCAGCAAATAACTGTGATTAGCACCATCAGAAAGCTCTCTTTTAAAAATACATTTCGGTGACAGAAAACACTTGAATATCCTCAAGGAAGATAAAAAACTAAGTGCAATGTTGAACTAAGACAATCACAGGTGAAATAAGAACTAGAGAACACAAGCTATTGCTAGGCTGCGAGTGGACCCGATAGAGAACTGCTAAATTACTGTTGTCAAGGAACAAAAGAAGAAAAGACTCTTAGAAAGGCACAATTCCACCTGGCTCCATTCTGCTGCTTTTCACAAGTAGACCTCAAAGCACTTTGTAAAGAAAGTTAGTATCAATATCAGGTTTTATTGCATCTCAGCTTCACAGGACAAAGCACAAAAGTACTATTTCTCTCTGGCCTCACACAGCCCAGACAGGTCTGAACAGTGTTCTTCCAGCAAGTCCTCGAGTAAAATAAACAGTTCGTAACACTTAAAGAACATTTTTAACCTATGCTGAGGATAAAGGGAGCACAGCCTTTGGCAATATACAACACTTTGCTTTCAAGCCAAGACTTTGCTTTTTTTCACAGCAGAAAGAAACGGGAACAAAACCACCAGGTATTGCTCCCTGCATGCTCTACACAGCGAGAAAGCAACGATGAGATGAGAAAGCAGCGTGATCCCACAGGACAGCAGGATCCGACCCAAACCACCAGCACCCTGACTTCCTCATCGACAGATCAATCGAGGTAATGGCATAAAAGCTGGAAAAGGACCTGAAAAATAAAATTCAGTCCTGTACAGAGGATGAATATGAATAAGATTTTTTTTGGAGCATGACTAGGGGTCTACACTTAATTTGCTCTGACCTGGTGTGCAGGTCTCCAGCAGGATCTGGCCGCCAGTAACCAGACATCTCCAGCAGCAGTTTCAGGAGGTTTCTGCGAAAACACGCTGCCTGTGCTCCTGTCCCGGATACCACTTGGAAGATTTATAAGAAAACAGCCTGGAACCAGGACTTCACTGCTGTGGGGAACAGAGGGTGCAGGACAGTCTGGGAAGTCTCTTTCAATATGGAAAACTTCTGTTTTGCTGAGCCCAAGGCTTTACTGTCAAGCTCACGGTTTGAGATACAGTCTGCAGGCTTTGTTCTGGCAGCAATTAATTGGCTTAGTCACCATTTTTTTCCTGCTGTCGTTGACCTATGTCAGTAAGTAAACAACATGGGCTTTTTGATCAGACAAAGAGTGAGGGGGTGGAAGCTGCTCAAAGAACAGAAAACAATCATAAATGAACCTCTGATCTTAGAGGCTGTTATAAATCAAGACGGGGAGCAACAGAAAAGGTGCTAGGAAACCCACTGGTTATTGCACAGCTTTTCTTCACTCAGTGCCAAGATTCAAATCCCACTGGAAGGTTAGGAACAAAACAGCCTTCTCCACAGCTATGACAGACAGTGTGCCCAGTTGCCAAGCCAAGAGTCGTCTTCGTTATTCCAGTTCAAGACACTGCATTAATGTACCCACATTACCATAGATAACACCCCAGTCTCCACCATGTCCATCTTAGTCCAAATCTAGAGCACTGGCTATTCTTCTTGATCCAGGATAGCTCAATACACAATTCTGGTCTATTCTGCCCCACCCTGATGTACCTTCTCCCGCTGCTTAAGCCGTGGCGAGCAGCCCTTCCTTCCCCTCCACCTTCACTGGGGCCATGAGAAGTTGCACAGACTATGGAGGCTGCTAAGGAAGATGATCAGCCACACACTTCAGATGCGATGTCCTTGGGGCAAGCACTATCTGTAAACCTCAGCAGGATCCTGTTCCATGGTTAAACACATCTGATCTTGTCACAGCAAGAGAGGTATCAACTTGAAACATAACAATGCCTCGATTAAAATTCAGATGTCGTGCAAGTCACAGTAGTTTGGGGGGGGATGAACATCACACAAGGGGTGTTTTGGAGGGATAAAGTAACTTATTTTCATATATCTGTACTTAAAATTTCCTTAAGTAGCAACAAAAGCAAAACTAACAAAAACGTAATTGAGTAGCTGTGTATTAAACGAACTAGACCACATTGTATTTTTCCTTGTAGGTTATTTCAGATCCACTTACACAGCCCTTCATAAAGGCCTGCTGAAGACATCAATCAAGCTTCCTAATGCAGAATGACTGATTTCTCTGGCCATCAAGAATACATTTATATCTCAAAGAGCTGAATAAATCCAACAGAGGGAAGTTACCATTCATTTATTTGCCAGTAGGTTCTTTGCCGTTTTGCCTTTTGCTCCTTTGCTAAAATGAGTACTTCCGTGAATCGCAGAATGATCCTGACATACAAAGCAGTCAATTCCTATCACATCAGAGAGTCCAAACAGCATTTTTCACCATAAACAGCAATTTCACCCATGGATTTCGGTGCTATTCACTGCTAGTGTGGGATCAAGAGTCTGGCCGATGATGGAGCTGTGAGAAGGCCGGTAGGAATGTCTATGCACTGCTGTTTCCTGCAGATCTGACACAGCAACATGAACATTTTGGGAATGTGAATTTTTAATTGCTGTCTTCCCTATAACTACATTTCCCTGTTTAACCTCAACAGAGGGTTGAGATGCCCCAGAGGCATTTGGAGAAACTGTGCATGCAGATGAAGCATGATCCAGGGTCACACACCTAGATGTGCCTCCAGTTACGTGGCGGCCGCCAAGCGCAGTGACATGGCTGTGAGCCAGGGAGCTGCCTCCCAGGTAGACAGGGCCAAGCCATGAGTCACTGAAGGTGCCCGGCATGGAAGAGGAGCAGTGACCTACTGAAGGGACTAAGATCTTATTAAGATGAGAAGTTCTGCTTTTTTTTTTTTTTTCCTTTTCTTGCTGTTCAATTGCTCAGCAACAAGCAGAGCATGGAAGAGAGATCACTCTCTTCCCAAAGACAGAGCAGGGAAGACATGGGAAACAAGTACTGGCAGATCCCTTATTTTGGGCCTAGTTTTAAAGAGAAAGGCAGTTTTAACGCAAACACACTATGTCACTTGTCCCTTCCATGTAGGTTTTTGACCTATTGGCTAATTTCTCTTAAATGTCAGATTTGGGAGATTTCAAAGTCACTAAATTGATATAAGGCTCATTAAAATGGGTACTAGATAGAAGAGGAAAGCCTGTCTGCAGCAGCGCTGAGGGAAAAACCATAATGCAAGCATGAACCTTATTAGACAGCAAAGAATCCACAAGGGGCATGTTCTGACCGCAGAAAACCTCAGAGCTCACACCGTGCTAGACTCCAGAGAGTCTCGCTCCAAGAGAAAGCAAAAGGAAACCAGCTTTGCTAGTTTGGTTGCTCATTTTCATCAGAGATGTGCAGCCTGGGCATGCTTTGCGAGGCAGAGTCCTAGTTGTTTTAGAAATCCCACATAAAGCTGTGGTGTTTCTTTACATCAAGTGGCTGAAGGGGTTGGAAAACCCAGTGGTATCTCCAGCCAAGGGAAGAGCACACGGACTGCTGCACTGGTGGTAGAGAGCTGGTCCAGTGCCTGAGCTGGGGACACAACCACATTAATGCCACCACCCCAGATAGGCACCAGACTTGACCCAAACCCAGCAGCCTATACACAGGCACCTGGATGTCCATGTAAAAAACAGGGTCTCTCTCTGTGCTTGCTCTGGGGAGGTTGTCATGACGGAGGGGCATCTCTGGCAAAGGACAGGGCTCAGCCAACCCTCCTGCCCTGCCAGGTCACAGCAGGCCTTGCTTCCCTCCTGGAGCTCCTCGTTCAGTTTGGAAGAAGCTCTCCTCTGCTAAGAAGTAGGGCCACCCAAAGCCAGCTCTGTGATTTTGGAGGAGAGAAAGCAAGCCTGAGTATGAGTTTTTGAAGGTTGAGGACTGGCAAACTTTCATTAAAGCAGTCTAAAAGTTTTCAGTTACCTCAACATCTGCCTGTATAAATATAACATTTCTCTCAAAGTCAACAGTGGTCTGTTTTTATCTTCGCTATCCTTTGATGTCATTGCCCAGAGGGCTGGAAATGCTACTTAGCAGCATCACCACAAAAGCGTAGGTAGCAGGATCTTCTGCATCAATAGCTGATGACTCAGGAATCCAATATAATTCAGCCTTCACTTTTGGCTGTTTCCGTTACCTGGATTTTCACCACACTGCAAAACCTGTACAGAGTGCTTAGTATCTTCTCCTTAGAAATGGCCATCTGTTTACCCTGACATGGTTGAGTTAATTTCAGGTTTCAGCATTGCGCATTAGCTATAAGCCACCGAGCAAACAAGACTTGAGGAGAACCTCCCAGATATTAGACTGGGGGAAGGCATGTTTTAGTCATTGATATAAAGGGAAAATCAACTTAGAGCTGCTTCTGCCTCACTGACAGCAGCACTTTTCCACAGTTGCTTGCCAGCCAGCCAACTTCCAAACTAACACCCAGTGGCCAGACTTTCAAAGGCAAGCAGGGTTGCTAGCAGTGCAGACTATGAGGTTTCCAAAGCATCCGCCCCTTCAGGAGAAACAGAAAAGGACTCAGGCACCTCTGGAGACCCATATGAGTAACCACATCTCAAAATGAAATCCCTTTGTGCGTGCGGTACCTAGTCTCACCCTGTAAGTGTGGGGAACTTCTGCCTCCCACCCAAGCTGCTGCTGTACCCTAGGGTCTCTTTCCCAGCAAGATGAGAAGTGACTTCACTAGGAGCTGTTATCATTTCTACACCCAGCGAATCACTGAGCACTGATAGCAGGCTGGGGGAAACCCCATCTAAGCAATCCTTGCTGTCACCAAAGTTAAATAAGTTAGATAAACTCTCAGTAAATCAGAGATCATTCATGTTGAGTTAATCTGGCTAAGGCACAGCTCCAGCTCTCTTCCAGGCTGGTAGGAGGCAGAAGACACAACAAGTGAGATCAAAATGAGCTTGTGGTGCCAAACGCTTTCATGCTACACATGGAACAGAATGTCATCCTGCACTAATTTGTGCTATGGTTTCTTATTCATTCCTCTGCATCGGTTTCAGATATATTCAAGCTGCAGATCTTTAAATGGACATGCTAAATATAAGCTATGGAGCTGACTGACAGTTTTATTTTTGTCTTTAAATAAAAGACATGACTGAATCTAGTATTGCTAGTTTTCTCTCAGCACCCAAGTTCGTCATGAGAAATTCCCCTCCATAGCAGGTAAGAGAGGTAAGGGAAATTTCACTCATCTTCCCAAGAAAAGAAGTTACTTCTACTTTAGATACCATTTACATCCTCCTATACAAATACACGTCTGCATAAATATAGCAGTCGTACTAATGAGTATAGAAGCAATTTATAGTTTTCCTCTGTTTTTACTAGTCTAACAATCTTTCTATCCAATCAGCCCTTTAGTAAAACCCAGAAAACCCCATTCCCAAGAAAGGGCACTCTCCTCCGAACCACTCACGGGCAGTATTGCAAATCTGAGCCTATAAGAATTATTTGTGCAATTGATCGGGAGGAATCAGCCAAATCAGTCTTGCTGGTTTATCTTGTTACTCTACTAGATTTGGGGGAAGACAGAACTTAGGCAGCTTATGGCATACAAAGACTGCTTTTGTATAGAAAAATACCACAATACAAGGAGTGCTCACCAGAGACAAGGAAACTCAAAGGAACAACAGAAAATATTTTCGCTTAGTATGGGACATGCTTCACCCCATGTATCACACAGGTGCTACAATAGTAATCTGCTTTGTCAACACAAGCCAGCATCTACTTCTGCTACCTGATGAAACGAAGCAGATTTATTTAGGGTTTCACATAAAAGTGGCTTTATCTGTCAAGCTATGTACCTCACAGACAAAAACAGTCTCACAACACAGTTTCACAGATGCCAGCCCTCCAAAGATGGGGTTTGAGGGCCAAAAGGAGACATTGTCCTGACTGATCTTTGTCCTAGCACACGCCACAGATTTTGACATCAAGTCCAAAACTTGCATATAAAGCAGAACCTCAAGTGTGGGAAAAACAACTGCACATACAGGTGCTGAGTTCTCTGGAACAAAGTCCTGTGGGTGTAGTGAAGAAAAGAAAGCCAAAAAAGGTACTTTTCCATTTTATGATGCTTTAGTGTGTGTGTGTGAGAGCTCTTGTTCTCAAGGGGCGAATGCGAAGGGCAGCCTTGTTCCCTTGGGAAAAGGCCAGCTCCTCTACTCTAAGAAAACGTCCCTGCAAAATAAGAATGCAGCACTCACTCCTGCATTCCTCCCTGGCTTTATGTCCATGATTGAAAAGGCTTTTTTCTCTCAAGCACAGGAGCAGGCAAATTACTGCCTTCAATTTCTGCCTAGATAAAAAGAACATGTCCGAGAAAGCTAGAGTGAAAACTGAAACAGCCACATGAGTAGAAACGCGTATGTGAGTGCACAGGGTTGTTCCAACTGCCAGGATGAGCCTGGATCTTTACCTGCAGGTAACAGGGAAGAATTCTAATGGAAGTGGTAGCACTGGGACTTGGGGCTCTTAGGTGCAGCTCATGGCTTCAGCGCAAATTCACTGCAGTATTTTGGGCTGGCTGCTGAAAAATCCTCTTCCACATATTTTTTCCAGGGAAAATCACATAGGAAAAAAAAAAAATCACATCAACCTCTCAGGTATCCTCTGAGCTTACCAGCTGTGGCAAAGCACCATATTTCATATAGGCAAGTCTTTCACTTAGCATCAGTAAAGGAGCCAATTTATTTTATTTTTCATAAGACAGTTCAGTTGATGGGGTAAAACACTAAAATCATGGAGAAAAGCCAGAAAACATAAAATGTATGCAGTTGGGGGTAACACATTATGGCGTTTGCTACTGCTACTACAACTTGGGCAGAGGTTTATGACAACCTGCCTATTCGGGACTTTAATTCAGCTCTCATGAAGTTTGCAATCATCCTTGAAATTCATTAAAATAAAGTGCACTGAAGTGCCAAGGCATGGGGAAGAGATAAGGAGAGAAGTATTCAACAGCGGGCATGTAAGAGCTTATGTACATGCTCTAAGTGTTCATATACCTGTCCCTCAAGATGCAACTTCTTTACGTTCATCTGCCATTTTATTGGGAATAGTAGAATACTTCATTTCAAAACACAAGCAGTTGCCAATGCATATTAATGAATATTAGCGCTGACAGCATGCTACCATACTGTCAAAATGGGTAGCTGTGCAACTTGCTGATTTTCATGATTTTGAAGCACAGAGGTAGGTGGGTTTGTGCACATATTATTCAGCTGCCCAAGGAGAAAGAACAAACAACCCATTGTGTCCATCCCAGAAAGAAAAAAACAACCTGCTGTGGCACAGACAAATCGGTTTTTAGTAATGCTGCTGGGGACACTGTTGATGACAAATACTGAATTCTGGCTTGAATGTGTGGGGTGGGAAGATTAAACGTGCTCTGCCATTTAATAAACTTTACACTAAGCTCTGCTTTTCTGCGCCTTGCTCCCTTATCAAAAGAATGATGAAATTTATCAGATATTTCCAGGAATGCTTCAGATACCAACTTAAATAATATCAGCCGCTTTGCTGCTAGAAGAAAAGAAAGGTGAGACATAGATCAGAAGTCCACAGTTGGACCAAGTACTATCACCAAGTTAACTCCTTTTGTTAAAAAACCAAAGGCAAGAATGCACATAAAGGGTCACATTTTAGGCATCGGACAATTTCAACAAGCATGGAGGCAAGAGAAGCAAAGCCTTGGTCTATCATTAAACAAGAACCAAGGACAAAGAAATCCAGTTAATCACAGAGTCCGCGGGTACCTTATTGTCTCTGTGTGCCCAGTCTCCATCTTCTACCAACAACTCAGAAATTGCTGACACTGGCATAAAAGTGAGGGAGTATTAGAGAAAGCAATGCTGCCCACAACACTTTTACCAAACTGCAGGAATTTGTTGTTATGCCATGCCACCAAATTTGCATGGATTTTTGATTGTCAAACCTTATGACTGCCTTGTTGCTGATATATCTAGAAACAGCTAAGCTAGACTTCACAGGCATGGAGAAAGGTCCTGAAGCATTAACCCACAGCTCAAAAACAGGATGCCAAATTACGTGCATATGTGGAGATTTGATGCACCTTGAATGCTGCAGGTTGACATTAGCATAGATTCTCAGATTCCCAGGTAGAAATTGGGATATCAGCCACCAAAAAAAAAAAATTAATACAATTGTGAAAAAAAAAAGGCATATAACTGGACCAATATCCAAGGAACATCCAAAACTAACTGGAGTTAGAGGTCAGCTACATAGGAACAGTATCACTGGTATTCCCAAAATGCTCATCTTCCATCAGAAATCGCTTCTTGTTTATATTCAACAAGAATCAAGTCTGTAGTTGAACAGCCTTAATTCTCATCTCACACCCAAGAAGAAAGAGGGGAGAGAGCAAACACTAACATGTCCCCACAGAACATCTAATCCATTCCCTGTGCCTGACCACCCATGAACACTGCCATGTCCATAGCACTGCTTTTTTCATTTACCTAATAATTCCTTGAGTGAGTATTCAGTTATCAGTGGCGATCTGGAAAAGCGCTTGAAGATATCTCTTCCTTTTAAACAACCTGAAGATCTTTGAAGAGGGAGGCTATATTGATGGTAGCAACAGATGTACATGAGCCGAAGTATTTCCCTAGGTAAGAGAAGTTTGATGTCCAGACTGACACACAGCTGCATGTGATGAAAAAAAAGCATGCAGAGAGAAATAAGGAGTTGTATGCATAAAGCAGAGCAACAGGCAAAAAAATAAAACAGGGAGAAGAGAAAGAAGCAATAGATGGAATAAGGATTTCCAAGTACATTCAGTTATGGCTTTAAAGTTTAACTATTGCATATTTTTGCATAGAAATAATAATGCTCTATTGATGCATAGAAATAATAATGCTCTATTGTACTTCAGCATAGTGCCAAACAGCCTCCACGCTAAGCATGTCTTGTGCTCCCAATACATCCAACTGCTCACCTCTTAGCTTACAAAGGAGGAGGAAAATAATGAAGGCATATACCAGGGCATTTCCAAGGATCCTGCTGCTTCACAAAGCCTATTATATTATCAAGTGCTCACCTATTCACTTTCTCTCTCAGAAATCCCTCCTGCTATCAGATAAGACAGACTTGCTAGGTGCAGGCAGCGCTCTCTAAAACTCAAGATTTCCTGGTAGCCCCATCTTGCTAGTATTTGACACTGTGCTGGCACACACGACAGTCCCAGCAGGGCAATATCAAGGCAGTCTCAGTGTAAGAAGCTTTGCTCCTTTTTAAGCACACATTTTATTTGATGAAACAGTGAGAACGGTTCACTTTCCTGCAAGACCATAACTGCTAGCAACAGTTTGTCCTGCGGATTTGTGCTCCAGGTGAATTCAACAGGGACAGTCCTGTCTGACACAGGGGACCAAGAGTTGGAGTCGCTCCCTGTCCTCTATTGCGAACTCAATCAGAACAGTTCTGGCAGGATAACACAATGGTAGGAAAGAGTACATCTTCAGTAATTTTATGATGCACGTGGAGAACAAGAATTTTGTCACCAACTTAAATAAGAGGAGGATTAAGCCATTGTGGAGGTGGGGAGAAATCAGAGGCAAAAGCTTGTGATTCACTGGGCTGGAACAAGCCTCTCAAACAGGATCAATGCAATACCCAGCTATGAGCCAGCCACGCTCTTAACTCCTGAGCATCAAATCACCATTACTGGTTTAACGCCACAGGCGTTCACATCTGCCGACTTGCTACCTTAAGCACAGCTATGGAGAAAGCGTTAATTTCCCATAAAATTTACATCTATCAGGAAACTATCAGGAACCTCTTCCTCTCTCTGCCCTGCTCGATTTCCTGCTATTTATTCATGTTCCTCTGCCACGCAAACTCAGGCCAGCATTTTCAACTTCACTGCCTAGAGGCAGGCAGCTACATCTGCTTGCAAGTCCTTCAGCAGCTTCCCAAGCGGTGAACTATTGGTAATTCCTGTTGCCATCAGCTGGAGCTGCAATGGCTCAGCACCTCTGGAGGGAACAACCTACTCCGTGTTTCAGTGCAAATGTGGCAATTTGAACACCTCCGTGTGAAAATTTTGTTCCTGACTTTAAACATTCCAGGAAGTAAAGGTGAACTGTGTTCACACTCCTGGCCTCTCAAGGCTCCTTATAAGCACGATTTAGTTGTAGCACCGTTCTAAACAGTGCAATAGATCCCCCAGCAGAAGCAGAAAACTTCAAGGTATAGCATAACCCCCCCAAATTTCCTCCCTGCACAGACTCAGAAGACAGTCTTGCTAGTGTGCTTACAGCAGTATTCTTAAACAAATGGCATTCATAAAAACCAACCTTACTCTCTGTAACTGCAGCTACAGTCAACACACAACATTTGGATCTTTTGAGGTGACAAGAATCTGGGGAGTTTGTTTGTATTACAGTATCAACTCCAAGCCTGAAATACAATGTATTTATATGGTCATCAGAACTGTAGTATCTTATTTTCTGAACTGTCCTTGACCCTTACAAGACTGAAGTAAGGGAAATTTCCCCCCCTCCCTCCATGTTTTACAGATCAAATTTGAGAATTCAAAGCTGCCTGCGCTACCATACTAGGTTTCTTTTGTGATCCGAGGCCATTCCCTCTGCTCTGTGAGCTCCCTTTCACACCCACCTCAGAAAAAAAGTTTGAGAAGGACCGGCATTACGACGCTTTGCCAAAAAGCCCAGCAGCTCTGGTGCAAACCGAGTAGGCTGAGTGCTTTCAAGGATGGAGTCAACAGAGTGGAGCACAATCACTAGAAAGCAATTAGAAGACACTGAAGGTTGATTAAAAGCAAAGGCAGGGAGACCACACTATAGAGAAGCACATATGTACTGCTGGGCTCAGCCCATGTTAACAACCCCTATCAGTTTTTTTTAGAAATGCAGAATTGCAGGGATGCCAGACAAATGAGGAGAGCAGCCAGAACCAACCAGTCAGACCAGAGAAAAATCTTTCTAATTGCTCAAAAGTCCAACTTAAGCAAAAACCTAGCATGGTAATACAGCAACCCTTCCCCCAGCCTGCGACTCAGACTGTGCAGAAGAACTGAGCCCATCCACAGTGCTCATCCTTCTGCCCTCCCCGCTTCCAAGGGAACAGAGTGAAAACTGAGTGCTTGAACCCCATTAGCAGAAGAACCCAAAGCAAGAGCTGCTGCCCAGATCTCCCTTAACAGGCACTTGCCCACATGCTCACCTTTTACAGCTAAAGTCACTGGTTTAAGGAATAACACTGTCAAAGCATCAAAATCCAGACTAAGCACTATCATGCACAGAAAAAAAAAAAAGTTCATGCGTTTCCATGGGGATAGCAGTGATTACGTATTTAGCAGCAGTAAGATAAGGCAGCATGCATGATCAGCACACCAATTTCCTGGACGGCAGAACAGCCACAACACCTAAAAGCCGGGACAGCCACAAAATGACAGACGGCAGATTTCCATTCAGGCTTTAATGTCGAGGCAGCATTTTCCGCAGAGCAGGAGCTGGTGGAGAAGGTTCCTGCTATTTCATGTCTTGAGATCAAATAAGTGATGCCTTAACTCCTCCCCGGATTTGCTTGTTATAGAAATCCCAGCGGAGGAGGCCTGCCACATCTGAAGAAGTGCAAGTCCCACAACTCCTCCCTCCCAATTTCGGAGTGCCAGAAAGCAGCATCGGACCTCACCACTTACAGGTGGGAAGAACAGGCAAAGCGCAGGGGCTGGGAACACACAGCGCAGGGTCTCATGGCAGACACAAACACACGGGATGGTGCAGGAAGGGGGACATATAGCGGGGGACCAAGCGCTGTTTGTAGAGGACTCCCTGCGGTGCAAAGCGCTGTTTTTCTGCTGAGCCCCACACGCCACACTGTGGGCAGACCCCAGATCAAGCTGACACCTGCACAAGGTGTAGGCAAGCTCCCCATTTGGGAACTGAGCAAAACAGAGCTGAAAAGCCCTAAAGGGAGACAAAGCAAGAGAGTTTCACGCCGACCGTAAGGCCTGACGGGGCCGCAGCGCAGTGCTGCAGGGCAGGAAACACCCCCAGCACCAGCCAGCACTGCAGGAGCATCCTCAGAGCAGCCAGTAAAACCTTCTTGACTATGTTAGACCTCCAGTGCCTTTCCGTGCCCAAAAATAGAATAAAGCACAGGACTGCAGCAAAATTAATAAAAATTTAAAACTTTTCTACCAACTGAAATACTTAGAGGCCGTTTCTGCACATGTTTCTGTCAATACTTTTGCACCCTCACCAGTACCGGGCAGAGATCGGGGGTTGGTTCCTTACACAGCCGCACTTTTGTGCTAATTCCTTTACGAAAGCAAACAAGCCATTTATAGGCAACCCAAATGCACACAGACACACAGCAAAAGCACGCGGTTATAGAAGGCTTGATAAAATTAAACTCCCCAATGAATTTCAATTATATTCCCTCAACAGCTTAATAAATGCCAAGCTTAAACTACTGGCAAAACCAAAGTCATTTGACTGGTCACTGAAGCACATTTCTACGGCTTATGTAATTATACCCCTGTGGCAAAGCTGTAGCATTTGAAGTTCCATTTAAAGAAAAGGAAGAAATTAAAAAACAACCAATTACTCTATGCTGGCCCAAAGATTTTGGTACAGAGCTCTACGCTGGCAAATGCCCTGAAATCACCAGAGCAGGGGATAATTTGTGCCTAATGCTGCTAGGGAAAAATGGGGCTCTGAAGGCTGACACCTCAAACACCCACACAGGAACAATGCAGATCCGGCACCACTCACCAGGTTTTTCAACAGCCTATTTCACATTACTGCCCGATACTTAGCAATTCAGGACATGCATCGTCTGCAAACGTATTTTACGAAGAGATCTTCACATCTCCCTGAAGCAAACAGGTGTAAATTGTCATTAACTTCATCACTTTCATCTTCACACATGGGAGCAGGAATAAAACCAACTTCCAAAGCCGAGTTTAACATTAATCTAGATGCCACGTCTGTGCTCAGCTCAGACATCCCACCCCTTCACTCCCATATCTGCTCCATAGAGAGTGTAATGGTCCTGCCATGCCCCTGCACTCCTACTGCTGGAAATGGAAATTGGAAGCAGCTATCAAGCAAATTTAAGAGCTCCTGAATTAGGACAGTGACCCCTGAAACCAGAGTCAGGAGAGCATGGATCTGCTATAAAAGATAAAACAGGCTTTACTGCAGAATCAGAAGAGTAGCAGGTCATTAACTGAACTCGGAAATTTATAGTATAAGGTCCAGAAGACTGTTTCATCACTCAACCCAGTCCCATTTTAGTGCCAGTATCGCACTGGAGCTGGGCTTCAGGCGATGGAGGATGAAGGACTCTGGAAAAGAAACATTTCCAGGACCATTTTCTGATGCTCCCCCAGGCTGGGCACGTAGCAGGAAGGGTGCTGTGAAACCGGCACATCCAGAAAACCTCAGAAACAGATGTGTGAAAACAATGAAACACAGACTGACACACAACAGGCAATCCAGGGCCAGGAGTCAGGATAGTATCATCTACCCAAAAACTGCCAAAGTGTTCATTTTGGGGAGCTTTGGAGCTTTTCACTACAGCAGATTCCATTCCTCAGAATAAGCGCTTCTCCCAAATTCTCAGTCATTTGCCAGGTAGTTCCTGCCACAGAAACCAGGAAAATACGGGGGTTTTTTTCAAGAGTATTTTTAGTGGGCTACCTAGTGGGTAACTCCAAACAACCTTTTGGTCAACTGAAGGCAAAGGCTGCACGGCTCTACCCCAGCCAGCAACAGCCCTCAGCTGACAAGCAGCCAAGGCACAAGGCGGTTGTCAGCTGCAGAGCTGTCACTCACCACTTTCCTTCCCAGACTACAGCTGTTGAGTAGTAAATATCAGCATAATTAGAAAGAAGGGGAAAACACACAAACAAATCTAACCGACCAGGCGACAACAGCAGCACTGCGAGAACCCCGTCCTGAAGTCAGCTGCATTCTCAGCTTGCTGTTGATGCCCTAAAGCTGCGCTGGAGGATGACAACCTGGCAAAATGGGAGATGTGTCCCACACGTCCCCTCTACAAAGCTATGAGCGTCCCACTAGCAATCTCCTTACCCAGACAGACCCAGCAGGAAAGGATGAAGACAGAAGGACATTTACCCTTCTTTGCAGACAGTGAAAGGAGACTGAGAAATTAAGGCCAGAAATGCCAATACTTGGCTTCAGGAAGTTTTACGCTGCCCAAAGATGGGCTGTTGCTCTTGAAACCCATGAAGCAGCTGCAGCACCAAAACTGAACAGCAGAGCCCAAGTCCCAGCTCAAAGACTAACCCAAGCCCCCCCGTTACAGCCTGCTGAAGCACCTGCAACTCCCTGTTGGTAACCCAAGGACAAAGCCCAGCTCCTGCCAGCACCAACTATGTCTTCATTCAGTTCTGACATGCTCCTTGTGCCAAGAAGGCTTCTCCCTCCAGGAAGGCTGCAGAGATGCCTCCAACCCCTCACAGATTTGTTTCCACTAAGGACATTACTATTGTGGAAGGAAAAATGAAGAAAACAGGGAGAAAACGGGAGACAAAGTTCCCATCCCAGAGAAAACTAGAAGTTTCTGACTTTTTGCTGGTGGGCAGGTCTTGGAGAGCAGCCACGGAGGCTGCCACCATCCTCTGGGCTGCTGCTGGGAGCAGAGGGGATGCAGCGCTCCAGATTATGCCGGGGACTCTGCCTGCTGTGCTGGAAGGAAACACAAGCAAGACACAGCCACAGGGATCTCAGGGCTGCCTTTCCACCTCCAAATCAGTATTTAAAGTTACAATGGGAGAAAATGGCTACTTGTTGGTACAAAATTATTTAGTTATGACAATAAATCCCAGCTGAGCCATAGAGGAGACACACAAGGAGAGCAATTTTTCCTACCTGTGTATTGAATGAACTGTGTAATTCTACGCTCCCCCCCATAGATGTGTTGTTACACATTTAAGCAGTATTGCTACAGTGCAGTGATTGCGGCTCAAATACAGTATTTGTATTTATTGGTGCACTTCCAAAAGTTGCATTCTAATATAACCTGATAGGGACACCACAAACCACTGTGATCCTACGGACACAGACAGCTTTCCCCTGAACAGCCCGCAGGTCTTACGTCGCAGCAGATTGGATGGCTACACACTGTTTTGAAGCTTTGCACATTAAGCATTGCTAGAAGCACGCGCTTGCTGCCATAGACTGCTTGGGCTGGAAGATGGAGAACATAACACCATAGCAAAGGGAAGTGATCATTTCTTAAAATGATCTAGCTGCCACTCATTCATTTAGTCCACATACTAAAAGAGACTTCCAGCTATCATCTGCGATGCATCTGTCTGCTTACACTTAACACCACCCCCCTGTCCCCCAGTAATAAATAAAACTGCACAGCAACCCAAGTTTTCTTGCAACCTGATCTATAAAAAGCAGCTGGCTTCCCTTCCCTCTCCCAACACTACCTTGGGTTTCCTGATACTTTTGGAAACCTAACAGGGTTCTTATTGAGCAAGTTGGCATTGGGTAGCTATAACCATGAATTCTAACCCTACCTCTCTAAATATTACTTACAAGGTCAACATCTCTCATCTGCCCTTCACCCTGCGCTCCAAAAAAAACAACAAACACAAACTTTCTTTAGCCCCTTTTGAGTTTTTGGAAGCTACCAAGCATAAAATTAAGATGCCACCTAGTTGTGTACTCTGCTTAAATACCTTTGGCTGACATGGAGGGAGAGGAGTCATAGTCAGAGGTACCAGAATGCAGCTTAAGTAAATAAGGGTAACATTCCTACTTGCAACCAAAGTGGGAGCAGACCAAAATGGCAAATTCTGGTTCACAGATAGATCCTCATCCCTTTTACTCATCCCCTGAAATGTTGCCTGTAAACTAGACAATTGAGGGCATCCATTTGAGAAAAGCCTTGATCACACACTGCTTCCATTTCAGAAATTCTCACTTGGTTGTAGCGATGCAAGAATGGTAGGCACATCTCAGCCCTACATCGTCCTGCCCTCAGACCAGGAAACAGACTAAAAGCCAATAGGAACAAGGACAGAAGAAAATGAGAACCCTGCAGCAAGCAAGAGATAGGGGGTTAGGATTAACCTAAAGCCAACTCTGATTTTTGGGAGTAACGAAGAAAGAGTAAAGTCTCAGTGCCAAGGTGCCTTGTTATGGCTCAGCTCTGCCCTAGACCTTCACGCTCTCTGCAAATCTGAACTCTGACTCTGAAGAGGAAGGAAATCCCATTGCAACGGCACAGATTAGGCTAACACATCCAGTCGCGGTTTCCCAGATTTTGCCATGCTTCTGTCCATTGCTGCATAGCCCTTTTTTCCAGCACCTTCAAACCTCCTTGGATTAAGTCTCTCCACAGACAGTTTTACTCCATCTTCTACACTCAGGCCAAGACAATGTCATGGATCCCCCCCCTTAAAGTCCACTAAGGCTGCATTTTGCTAACAAAACTTACGATTCCTCCCTGCATTATGGGGTCACATGCACCTTCCATGAAACGATCAGTAATGAAAAGGCCAGGTCCTGCTGCTCTGGTCTGACATCCTTACACTGGAACATTACCCCAGTTAGGGTACTCGGTCACTGTATGGCCCAGGCCAGCCTTCTGTGCCACGCCAGACTTCACAAGCCTGGCAGAAAGAGCCAGGTACAGGTTGTTCTGCAGTAGATTTGACCCCTCACAAGTTCATGGGTTGCCTTGTTTTAAGAAGTACAGAACTGCTTGTGCAATGTTGTTTTGGTGAAGAAATAGTTTATTATTTATGGCATGTTTTTCCAGGGAAATATATATTCAGGCTTGAGTATAACCTTAAAAGTAGGCTGAGAGTACATCAGGGAGTAAGAATGAGTTGAGCTAATGACTTGCTCAGATTCAGCCTCTGCTTTCTGCACTGTTTATTGAGGGAATAAGCTGCTCCTACAGCACAACTCAGCATCAGAGCATTTAACCTGTACACATCATCTCCTCCCTGCAGTCCACACACAAGTATTCTGGGATCTGTACATGTCTATAATAGGAGGTAATTCATCAATAACCTCTCCTTCTCAGGTCCTCAAGGAGTATTTACCCACCTCTCAGGTAAATGAGGCAAGACAGA
Source organism: Pluvialis apricaria (assembly GCA_017639485.1). Lineage (NCBI taxonomy): Eukaryota > Metazoa > Chordata > Aves > Charadriiformes > Charadriidae > Pluvialis > Pluvialis apricaria. Next base: position 10,180,058 of record CM030024.1, read on the forward strand.
GCACGTCTTGTTCCCAGAACCAGCCCCTCTCTATCAAGTGTTAGACACATTTGCTGAAAAACAAATTAGAGCATGTTAAAACACTTCACTTAATTAAAAATAATCCTAACAGTATCACAAAGGTAAAAGTAATTCAATGTTTTGGTTAAACACTGAAAACAGAACCTAAGTCTGTGAGATCACTCTGCGCATACTAAGTAGTGCTTTATTTTTAAAGCATACTAATGGAGCAAAAAGAAAAGTGATTGGAATCAGCTTTTTAATCACACAACTTATCCTGTAAATAACTATCAAAAAGCATCTGGACATAAGTAAAAGTCATGACAAAGAGATATTTTTTTTCAGTGTTAAAAATTGGTAAGATGCATCATCAATACTTTGAATTTCAATTAAAAAGACAAAACCAGAAAAATTTACATTTCTTCCCTCCTCCAGGGCCTGTCTTTTCCCCAGCTCCAATAATACCCTAAGTAGATACCTGGCTCCTTGCAATGAACATGACAGAACAAATCCACCGCCTTTTACTAAACATGAATGAACTATTGATACAACACAGAACTCCTCTAAACTCTAACTTGCAACCTCCCCCAGTGTCACAGAGGTGGTGGGCCACGTTCTCCCTCCAGCGAGCAATTTCCCACCAAAGCCTGACCACAGATTGTCAGTGATTTCTGCAGTTCTCCAACAGGCAGTTCATCCGAAATGGATCTGTCTGGCACACCAACTTTTGGCTATGAAAAGCTGGAGGGGAGGAAAATAAAACAGAAAGAATGGAAGAAAAATATGGAAGGAAATTTGCATCAAGCTTCCTTCATTTAAGTGTGGTAGAATAAGCCACCACCACGACTTTTTTTAACTTAATTGCTTTTTTCTTTCAATCTCCTTCACGGTGCCTTCAAAGAGAAAGCAATGTACATCTTAACTTTTCCAGCACTATGCTTTAGTTCAGACTTCCTTCAGAAAACACATCAAAAGTTATTTAAAAGAACAAAAAAGAAAAAAAACCCCAAATTACTCATTTCTTGGCATTCAGATGGTAGGAATGCTCTAGGGAGATAAAAGCAAAGTTTCAGTTTTTGTACTAATGTGTGTCTGTTTAAGAAGGTAAAGCCCATTGCTCTGGACAGCTTTTATTCATTTCATTTTTACTCTTACCACTAGATGCCAAAATACATTTTTTCCTGAAGAATTATGTACTTGGATCACTAAAGCCAACAACATTTTCACCACTGAATGCAGTGAAAGCAGGATCTAGGCTGCAGTGCCGAGCATATCTATGTCCAGTTATTTTGAGAACATAAATTAACACTGAAGCATCCATCTGGCATAACAGATTGTTTGGTGCACTTCATCCCCTGCTAATTAATCGATTAGCTCTACTGGGTAACAAGAGAGTTTTCCGCCTGGTTCTCCTGTTTCAGAGGATGGACTGGCTGACTGCAGACTTCACGAGTCAGGGCTCACACTGACATCGGGCCTTTTAAAGCCCTTTCAATGAAACTACAGCAGGCAGGAAATTCCTTGGCCGAAAATTATTTTGGAGAGGAGAGGTGGTTAAGTTTATTGATTAAAAACTGTCCTTTTGTGAAGGCTTTGCAGGTGTCAAAGCTCTTCTGGTTTGACAACGTGGAGAAAAAGAAAAGAACGGACAAATTTCCCACAACCCCTGCCAACACCAGCTCAGGCCCACAGTGAAACGCAGCAGGCTGACCATGCCGATTCCCAGACCCAGCGGTGGAGCTTCAGGCCAGGTCACCTGGCAGCAGAGGCCTGACCCACTCGAGGCCGGGACGGGGGCCAACCACCTTTCCCCCAGCCCTCTTGTGCTATAGGATGCTTGAGGGAACTTCTCAGGCCTTTCTGCTTGTAAAGTCCACCCTTATACCCCCAGATATAAACTCATGAGAGTAACACCCCCCACTTGGGAGGGAGCCAGGGAGAAGAGGATCATGCTGCACGTGCAGAGTGATCACCACAGCACCACAGGATGGGGAAAGACATCCCTGTGTTAACCTCGCTCCTCATCCGAGCCACCACCCTGAGCTGTAAGAAAGCTTGCTGAAAGCTGAAAACAGACTTCCATGACTCTCAAAATGCAGAAAACTTAGGGGATTTGCTTGATGCATCTACGTATGCAATATGTCCTGGAAAGCGCTTTGGTAGGAAACTGTCTGTATAGCTTTCGCAGCAAGAACAAAACAGAAGTTAGGCTCTGTTTAAGCTCACTTGCCAGTGTATTTCCTGCAGTTTTGCTGGATTTAACCACTGCTAGCTGTTTCTCTGCCGTTTTTTCCAACTGCAAACTTGTGCTGCTGAAGAAGCAGGCACAGCCCCTGGGAAGCCACCGAAGAGCGGAACGCGGCTCTGCTGCCCTGACTCACCGGGCGCGTGTACCTGCCCGCACCCACAGCGGTGCCTGGGCCCAAAGTGGAGCCTTTCAAGCAAACCCAGGAAGTCAAAAGTGCCTACATCAGGAACCGAGGGCTTAACTTACTTGAGACATCACAGCAAGAAAATTATTGCACATGAAAATGCTCTTTAAGCTCCTTTTTATAGCTCAGTTCAGCAAGGTAAAGGGCAATGATGATTTTATTCCTCTCTCTGAACTGGCCTGTTTGCATAAGCTAACAAGTATAACAATTTTTCCTCAAAATCTGCCCATGACATAAAAATATTCCAAATACACTTTCTGGGAAATACAACTTCCTTGGAAACTGCCTTTCCGAATTACATTTATCTTATGCTGAGACAGGTCTCAGTGATCTATATAAGCACCTTAGGGCTGGGACCATCTCTCCCAATGCAGGTCTGTGAAGTTCCTTATCACACTTGAGGACAGTACAACAAAAAAACACAAGTGCAACGGTCTGGAAAGAAGATATCTCATGAGCCAATGAGATACTCATCAAAACAGAAAGCTGATTAAACAGTGTAACAGTTCAGTAAACAGCCCAGTTCTTTGCTACAGGGCCACCACTTCATTGCATAGGGTTTGACTGCTAAGAAGGCATGTACACAACAGTCCATTTTTAAGAAATGAGAGCTGCTCTCTGTACCTACACAGATTTTTTTTAAATATCTGACGTCAGAAAACAAGGACTTCCAGTCCCTGGCATCACCACAAAGCTGCCTCAGACAGGCCAACAAGAAGTTTGTATAGGGCAGGATATGGGAAAGAAGAAATATTTGGCTTATATGCTCACAAATAACATAGGAGAAATTTTAAATGCATTTGAATTTTTACTACAGGGTGTGAAATTGTGGCAGGGAGTCATTCTGATATCCGAGCTATGCTTCAGTTAGGCATCTCACATGGAAAATGTGGGACCTATAGTCATACCGGGTCAGGGTCTTGAGGTTCCCACCTGTAACAGGAACCAAACAAGCCTGAGGTACAACGGAGAGGATTCAGGTCCTGTGTGCTGGCTGGCCAACAAGTCTGGGATGTAACGCAGAAGCTGCCAGAGGGATTGAGTGTGACTTTAAAATAAACACCCGTCACAAGGAAAACAACTGCAAAACAAAATGCCTTCATCAACCAACCATCCTGCCTGCCCTGGCCGTGCAGCCATCCATCAGCGGCCTTCATGCTGAGACACACTCTGTGCTTCAGCTGGCCACAGGGGGTCTGTTCAAGTAACACTTGGCCATGAAATAAAGCCTCATGAATGATCAAACACTACCGGCGCACAACGATGGCCCACATTTCACACCCCACTCCCCACCCCTCCCCCCGAAGTATTAAGTTAGATAACATGGCTTATTTTATCTCAGTACCACCCTGACTCCTGCAGCTCTTTGGTTCTATTTTTTCCCCTGCTCACTATTTCCTCACACACCCCCTGGCAAACACTGAGCGAACACAAGCTTCGTAGCCCTGTAACACAGCGGCACCGCAGCTCAGAGGAGGAAGGCACGGTGAAAAAGATCAGTCACTCTGCTACAAAGAGATGCAAATGATGGCTCTCCCTATGCTGAGGCAGGACAAGCCTCCTGTGACTGCAGTACGAAACCTCCTGGAAGAAGGAAATGTGAAGATCAAGGTCAGGAAGAAGAAAGGAAGTGTTACAGAAGGGAGAAGGTTCCCTCAACAGCTCCAAAGGCCCCCTGAAAAAAAACTGCACATGTATCATGCATGCATGTGCCCACTGGCTGGCCAAGATCCTGGTGCTGGTCAAAAGAGCAGAGGAGCCAGCCCAGCACGTGGCACTTACAGGAGCGGAGCCCTGGGCAGCCCTGTCCACTGCACTTAAAGTTCATCTGCAAGGCTCAGCTTGGGAGCTCCTCGAACAGGGATTTCACGGAAGTTACTTGCTGGGAACACTGTTGATCTTCCGTAATCCAGAGGTGTGCAGCCATTTATCCATGCAAGCACCAGCCGACACAGTGGGAGCAGTTATTATCCTTCAACTGCACAGGCTCAAAACTTGCAAGGATGGTTAGTTCAAAGGCGAAAGAGGAAAAACGAACCTCCCTCCTCCTTCATTTACTTCCCTGGTTTAGTTCCTTCTAAAGCAGGGTCTGGCACTGTTGTTCCAGGAAGAGTTTCCAATAGATGCCCTTCGTTACTGAATCTAATTATTGCTCAACATGTCGATCCCATACCAAGAAGCCGCATCCCTGCAGTCTCCTGTGCAGGAAATTCCAAGCTTTGTCAAAACTTGGCTTGAGACAAGAAATAAAAGCTCTTCATGTTCAGATGTAACATAAGTCTTCCAAGCACTATCATTTATATAGCCATGAGTTTAAAGCTCTACCACATGAAAGCCACATGTTCATTATTCCTATCTCAAAGTCAATTAATCAATCCGTCTTTGGTATCCGAAGCCCCCGTATCAGTTTTCTTTAGAAACATATTCATATCCAGAATTTATATCGAGGTCTTCTGGGCAGCGGGGAAAGGAGTGGGATGCAGCTTTAGACAAGGGAGAACTTTCTTCTGCAAAGGCATGGGATCACATTCAGATGATCGATCTCCACAAACCTGGAGAGGTCAGGGACTGCTGAGGTACTGCAGCTTTGGAGCAAACCACTCCCCTCTTTTATCCTCCTCCATAATACTGGGCCATCATTCATTGCAACATGGTTAAGAAAGCAGGTATCTTTTCTCCAAATTTCTACCTAGAATAACGCGATTATGCAAGACCAAACATTAAAAAAAAAAAAAAATAGGTTCAGGCTTGTTGGCAGTAAAATCTAAACTGAAAGCCTGGATAATAATCACAGAAAGAAACACTCATTGAATAATTTTAAATAAAACTCACCTTTTAAGGCCAGTCTTCCTATTTACTGTGGCCCAACCTCCTGGGGTTTTTGGATATCTGCTGAAAATGGAATGTCCAGCCCACGCCTACCTCACGCAGGTGTTCTGTGGCTTAACCACTCTTAATGAAATGCTGCTGGTCCTTTGACAGCTATTTCTATTCAGAGTTTGTGGTAATGCCACTCCTAAAATAGCTGGCCAGGTACAAGAGGTCTCCCAGCAGTTTTTTCTCTGACTCTGCCTGGCTACTGTGCAGCAATCGCCCTGCACACCCAGGCTAGAAGTGACCAAGCAGACGCCAGAAGAGCCCAGCCAGCAGAGTCAGCTTTCTGCACATCTTTTATCCTCATATTCCACACAGCAATAATCAAAAAAAGATCCTTTACTGTAGCAACCTGGAGAAGCAACTCCAACAAGCCCACTACATCACATTCTTTCCATTTGGCCTCTGGCAAGTCTCTGCCTGTTTGAACAGATGCCATCAGCACTTGTCCACGTTGTGCTGTGCTGTTTTTTTCTACTTATTCCACCCTTCTTCTGCTTAAAAGAACAAACCGGCTTTTACAACCTGAATGTTCACCTGATGGCAAAAGATGGCTAAACGTTAAACCAGAAGTTTCCCATCCAGATCCCTAAGCACAAGTCTACATTTAAAAGTTGTCTCTAAAACAATTCACACTATACAGTTACACCTGTGAAGTCAGTATCAGCTGTTGGAACAGTGCTAAGAGATGATGTTGAACAAAGCTGCCCTTTACTGGGAACGTGGATACAGAATTGCTCTTCAGAAGCACAGCTCAAACCCAAAACCTTGATTGAGAGTCATCTTAGAAGCCCTATACAGGCTCAAAACAGGCTCAATCACTTTAAGTCAGATCTGAGCCTATTCTTCAGCTGAAGATATCGTTAGACACTCACTAAGCTTTAAAAAAAGTAATTTCTATATCTGTTCTTTACCTTTGCAACTTTCAACTGTCAAGCATATATGACACTATTTGGGATTCCACTTGGAATAAAATTCAGCATTGCCGATCTGTTTTACTGTCACAGATCCCGTAATATGAGCTTTTCTTAAAACTCCAGCATATAAAAATAACTCACATGAAGCTCAAGGATATGTATTTTAGGCACCTGAACAGAAAAAGAAAGGTAAACATGATGCATGCGTAACTAAAGAGGTTCAGACTGGAATGTAAATAAGAATAGCTCTATTTTTATTAAAAAAAAAAAAAATCAAGATCTTAAAATTAATTCCATTGTTTTGACAATGTATTTATAGTTGATCTGAGTGAAAAATGTTTAAAACCATCTATCTTGCATTTTTTTAAACTCTAGAATCCAACAATGAAAACAGCCACAGGCATGAGCAGGTTGTAAAAACTCCCTTGCTACAAAGCTTGCGGGCAGACAGTATTACTGATTTTATTATTTTTTAATACATCCTTTATGTATCTTGTTGAAAAAGTCTTGAGGAATATCATAAGCGCTTACAGAAAGTTAGTATCTCTGTAAAGCATTTAAGGAATTGTAATCCCTCTGTATCAAACGCTTAAAATGATTCAGCCAGCCACGGACAAAAAGTTATTCTTAAGGATACTCTACAGAACTTATTTGCTTTTAAAATAAGTTTTCTGGTTTTATCACCTTGGAATCCCACAAGCCTGCCTTCAAAAGAATCACTTGACTTTTCTTCTGCCAAACTTTGAAAAAGTTCATTAGTAAATCTTGGAAGCAAACAAATCTTGCAATTACACCACCACAGAAGGGGTTACAGCCAGACAAGAGTTGGGGAGCAGCTCCCCAATCCCTACTTACAACTTGCATTCCCAATTTATCAAGTTACTTAATCACATACCTAGCTAATAAATTTTAAATGGAGTGATTCATGTGCTTGAAGTTAGGCATGCCCTAAGGCAGCCTGATGAACCAGGGACACTGGGAACCACGCATGCTGACCCTGGAGAAAAAACAACCCATCTAATCTAAACCAAGTTTTTATAAAAGCATGCCTTCTATCAAAGCCATCACTTTCAGAAAGACATACTCAAACTATCTGGTATTTACACCGCATTGTGGAGTACTGCATTTTCTAATGCGTGCCTTCAGTCCTTACCGGCTAGTCCATTAACAGAAATTTTAGATAAAAGTTTAACAACAATTACTTTGATCAGAAGTGAAATATGATTCCTGTCAGCTTTGTCAGTCTTGCATTACATGAGCAATCCCAAGAGCTGATGTTGCCTTGGTTGTATTAAAGTAACACTTGCTGAGGAAGCAATAACCTTTTTTGTCCCAAACAGCCCAGACAGCAGGTTGCGCTTACGTTGGCATCTCTGTAGAACACTGTCACACACTTCCCCACTGAAACAATTTACTAATGCTCTCAAGTTTCCTGATCTAGTTTCTCCCTCTCTTACCAAATTACGGCATGAGAGAATATGAAGAAAGAGACAGGGAGAAAAATACACAGTTTAATTACCTAGAAGACTATGGATACTCAAAGCAAGTCACAGGGCTGAAACAGGACAAATACATACTGACTTTTATATAAACAATAAATATCCACAGTGTACCTCTAATTACTAAAACTACTCAGCTGCAGGCTGAATTGTAACTGCATAATTAGACCCAGTGAGAACAACCAACCAACGAGAAAACTGTGTCCACACAGACAGAGCTATAGAGTTTGGAGCTTAGCTCCGAATGTTTCGCTGTCACTACACTATGAAAAATAAATTCAAATCCAGGGACTTACCAAAGACTTCAATGCACTTAAAACTTTTGCCTCGCTTTTCTCTTTTGTGAAAGATTAAGTCCCATGTTTTCTTACTGAGAGGATGCAAGAAGGAAGTAATTAGCCTTCATATCAAGCTTGAAAACAAAGCCCTAAATCATATGATGCTCTACTGTCAGCAGAAGGAAATGAACATAAAATGAAAAAAAAAATTGCTCTATGGCTGAAAACACAGTAAAAATCATGGAAAAAAAATTATCAGTGTACAAAGGAGCCTAAGAGCCTCCGTTAGTTTTTGGGCAGGCTTTAGTCAAAATACTAAAAGCATGAAGTGCCCAGTTTAGTCAACACTGAGCTACATTTAAGCGCATCTTAAGGTGCTTGTCTAGTACAGTAGTTGAAGAAGCAGAGCAAAGGTTTTTTTCCTGGCTCTTTTTCTGATGCCCATTTGTTGGGGACGAGTCCTCCTGCTCTTCTAGGGTGAGAAGCCCTCAGAGTTGCCACCCTCTCTACAAAGAAGGGGGGAAGAAAACTGGAAGCTCACATCTACTTCCGAGTCCTCTTGAGACAAGCAAACCAGTCAACTTACCCCAAAACATCCCATGCTTTACCTGCAGGGGCTACTGGTGCCCTCAGGCAGAAGCAGCAAATGGGCTCCTTCTTCGAGCCTTCCCCTTCAAGGCAGGAGGGATCTAGCAATTGATAGAGGGAGAGAGAGCAGACAGGAAAGCAAGAGACTCCTACACTTTGAGGATGAGAAAATACGTGCATACGAAGCATTAGAACAAAATGAGGGGAACCTCATTAACGAACAGGAGCCTGCTGGACACACAAAGGCTCCAAAGCACAACCGCAAGGTGACTGCCAAGAGCAGTATGACATACATTACCATTATTACATGGAGGGGGGGGGATGGATCCAGCCCAAGTGCATCAATCTCAGAGGCCCTCTGTGGATATGGACTACTTCCCCAGCGCTGGGGTCGGACATGGGCATTGGTAGGAGCTCCACCCCGGGACGCACCATGAGGACCAGGAGTCACCAGCACTGGTGGCAGCTCCAGTCCGTTGTCTCATATGCAGTCAGAGACAATCAGATAAACTTTGAAGCTGGAGAGACACCAATAGACTTATATGTGTATTTAAAGGTACAGGCATGTAGCTCCCAACAAACTAAAAAGCTTCAAGCTTCTGACTATGGGCTACCAGTGCTCTTTGCACCATTGCCCCCCCCAGGCTCCCAGAAAGAGCTTGCTGTACAAGTCAGGACAATATTTTCATTTGCTAGGGAGAGAGGAAGGGAGGATGCTGTGCCAGCCTGAGGGGCACGGGAAGTAATAATTCTGCTCCTCTGCCTCTTACTTTACCTAAATAATTTATCCAGCAAGGCCTGCCCACTTTAAAGCCCTGTTAGTCAAATATATGCAAGCACTGGAACAGACCCACCCCCTTGCAGGTGAGAGCATGAAGTGGCACTGCACTAACAAACATTTCCTGAAACAAAAAAAATAATCCACTACCAGGCCCTGTGTTTTCAGAACTAAGTTTACGAAGAGACCATACTTTCTCTAACACTTATCAAAAACAACACTGACACAAAAATCAAGCTGTGTTTTTTTCAAGTTGATCCCCCACTGGGAAGTCTGCCAACAGATTTTTGCCAACAGGTCTGTAAGATTAATCCACCTCTGTCCCTGCACCAGGAAAATAAAGCCTCACACAAACCAGCAGAGCAAGATGCTGCACTCGGCAGATACCAGAACTGCACACGCTACAAAATACAGCGTAGCCAAATGTAAAGGGAAGGGTTTTGCACATTATAGTATCCTTTGTGTTGTGCCCTCTTACCTTACAAGATACTCCAGAAATTAACTCCTAGCCCAGAATGTTATTAACTCCATTTCATTTTAAGATTGCAGCTGAGATTATCTTAAAGCAAAAGTACCATACAAAACCGAGCATTCCCATTCACCTTTGCAGAAGGGTGGGAAATTAATTTAAGGCCAATAAAAGCCAAATTCTCTGCAGGTATTAATTTCCAACTCTCTGAATTTATTGACAGCCACAGAACTCCTCAATTTCTAGTTGAGCCAGTAGTTGAGAGAGAAAGAAGCAGCAGCACTTACCCCGGCGTACAAAGCAATTCAGCAAGGTCCACGCTACATTGACCTTGCCATCTGGACATGTGGCGAGCCCAGTGCAGAGGCGTTTACAGCACTATAACGATGTAAAATTGTATTCTGATGAGAGAGGCCAAAAATCCCATGCTCCAAAGATCCAGCTGATAACAGCAACCAATCAATCCCCCTTTAGGGATGCCAGGTCACACGTCACACAGTGATGCCCACTTTACTGCTTCACAAACATTAACAAATTATCACACTTTCTGCATAAAGATGTCGATTTTCATTCCTGTCACTCAGTAGGACTGGGGGAAAACAGCAGTTAAGAAGCTGATTCTATGTCCCCAGTGAAAAACTGAAAGGACTTTAGTGGGGGCTGCTATATGTGCAGGATTAGGTCTGAATGATTTGCAAAAGGCTTTGCAGTGAATTGGTTACCAAGCTAAGAATAGAAGCTGGGAATCCTGGTTCCCAGTTGTGTACTCGCTACGCAAGTGCTGGCTGCTCTGCCTCTGTAACCGCTGCCTTCTCCCATACTGGGCACTCAGGCACAAAACTGGACTTTGATGTAGCAAGAGGACACATTGCCCTTGCAAGGCTTCACTCGGGGAATCTTCCATCACCCACATTGCAAGAGCCCTGTGCTGGAAACTATGAAACAGCTGTAGCTTCAGTTCCTACTTCAGTATTACATGCCAGTGTTATCAGTCTCCATCTTTATGCCAGGAATTCTGCAGGAATTTGCTTTCTGCAGACTAAAGAGAAAGAAGAATGAAAATCATAAAGGGAAAAGATGGTTTTGTATATGCGCGTGTGAGAGAGAGAGAAGATGAAAGGCTTTGTAATTATAGAGTTTAACCTTCTGCAAAACATAGGCTGAAAAAAACCTGATTCGGTAATTCCTGTATCAAGCCCGTAACGTCTGTCTAAGTCTTCTGTATGGCATTCATCCTGCCCGCTATTCTACCATCTGCATTGCAACAACTTCCAGCCTGCATTCAGGCCTCTCTCGCACTTACAGTCTCTGCCCCAAGAAGCTTGTTTAGCTGCATCAGACAAATCCCATTGCTTCAGCAGCACTGGCACAAGGGGCATTTCTTCGAAACAGCACATTTTGGGAAGAACCAAATACCTCTAAGGCCCAAGATGTAAAAGATAAAGGACTCAAAAGGAGATGCCCCAACAACAAAAATATATACAACCCTCTCCCACACACCCTGCCACAACAAGACTTTACAGGACTTGAGGGAGCAAGCATAACAGTTATGATATGTTGAAACAAGTAATGTCACTCATTCCTTGTCTTGTAAGACAGATTGACGGATTGTCAGTGCAGAACTTGCAGACGATTTCAAAAGGCGGCAAGTTGAAGACAACTGTCAGCGAGGGGACCAAAATCTTTCTCTGAAAATGAATAAACACAATCCCTGAATCCCCAAGCACTCTGGACTCTTATTAAGACACAAGCACAATCCAAGAGAACAAATCCTGATACGCGCCCACAGAGAGTAACAGTCTATGTATCTTTTCCAAGCACAAGAAACTGTTTTCATGAACGGTGTCATTATTTAAAGACCAACAATCCAGACCAAGAAAAACAGGTTAATTGTGGAAGAAAACAACCAGGGAACATGATGGGGTTTTGAGAAAGCCAGCAATGAATCAGCTAACCAGAACATGAGATAATTCCACTGAAGCCAGTCTCCCACAATGATACTTCCCAATTCTGGATGCAGCCATAACATTCACTAGTTTGGTGACACGTAACTGTATGACACTGATTTTCTACATGGCATCGAGAAGGAAACATGCTCCCAGCCTGTCATCTGCAGAATGGGAAGGCTGCTCCACAGATGCGAACATTTCAGGAGAAGGCTCCACGTGGCCACACAAATGCATGGGTAAAACTACTAAAAATGGCTTTGCAAAGATTGTTGCTTCAAATCTGTCAGTGTGAAAGCCTGTACTGATGTCTACTACTAGTTTAATAGCAATGGCACAGGTAGTGAAGGTACGTAGGAGAAGGTAAAGCACTTTTGATAGATTTCCTGGGAAGCTACAGTGCCAGGTCACTCTCTGCAGAGAAGGGAGTTATCTTCATGGGAATCAGCTCACACGGTGTCAAAGCAATAATTTTGTGCTCAGATGAACAAATGAGGGACAGGGGGAAATCTTTTAGATTAAATTGCAGATGGGCTTTCTCCACAACAGAAATCCCACAGCATACCAAGGTGTCCACGCCAGTCACTGCTGACCTGTCCAAAGAAAGGCTGAAACGTAATTTACTGGATTTCTGTGAAATAAGCTTCAGTTTCATCTGAGGCTGCAAGAAGCAAAGCTACAACTGCTGTGGAGTTTTAGTTGGCGCATAAGGCTTCATTCTAGAGCTGTGTGAGCAGTGGGCAGCATCTCCTACTTAAAGAATCATAAAGAACTGAACATAAGTGTGCTGGAAAAAGAAAGTAACACTCAAATCTATCAACAGATAGGGACAAAGTCCATCCCTTCCAATTACATTAATGTCAATACGGCCACTGCTTTCAATCAAATAAAGATTTCTCCTGTTACACAGGCTTAGCTTAGCTTGTTCATTGTCTACCAAAAAACATTCAAAGCTGAGCCATGCTCCTTTCAACTTCTTCCTCGAAGAACTGCCCTAATTGAAATGAGCCTGTATCACTGCCAGCTGCAATACAACCATACAAGGTACCTGGAAAAAGGACAAAATGAGGCTCCAAAATTACAAAGACTTGGCAAAGATAAAATAACTGGATGTTTTTACTGCAATTATTTGAGCACTAGCAAACTTCAGTCTTTCCTGCTCTAACCAAAGGTGGTGTAAAGAGGTCAGCACTACTATGACCTGTACCCAATGGATGAATCTCTTCGCCTAAGCTTACACAACAGATGTGCAGAGAAGATGTTCCCCCCAATTTCAAACCCCAAGATTTACAGGCAAGTTTTCCTAGACCCTTGATTAAGTCTAACACTCTTTGTTCCCTGCATCCTCCCTCTGCCAGCATGGCAGCCCATTATTGCCTAGCAGTTTGAGAGGCATTCTGAGGCATCATGGGCTGTTCTCAGTGCGGGGCATCACATCTTGCTCCTGAGCAGCACTGACAGCTGTAAACAAAACATCTATGAAAAAGACTACTGAGGGTGCAGACCCATGTCTTAAATGGAAGTAAAATATTTCTATCTGGACAGACTCCCAGGCAAAGGTAGTCCTGTGCCAGTTACACTCTTAACCAGCATTTCCAAGCCCAAGGAGCAAAATAGTTTCTTCTTAAACCTCTCCATCAAGACCCTGTTGAATAGTCGTTCTTTGAAATGATGGCACAGAGCCACCATGGATTTTCTTTTTCAACAAACTAGCATTGAACAGAATCTCACAGCCACAAAGGCAGCAATAAAAAGAGAAGAAATAAAAGAGGAAGGCTTAGACAACCATCAAAGTATCAGCATCTTCACACTCACCACAACACACAATGGCTTCAAACCATGGTGGAGCTGCTGAGCAACAGGATGGGAGCACTGTAAACATCAGTTATAGAGAAGAACAAAGGGATGGGAGAGCCTTGGCAAAATAAAACTTTAAGTAGCAGAAATCATACAAATTAGCCTAGAATGGGATATTGGGAAAAGAACCGTCAGCAATCCTGTCACCTGCTGAGCTTCACCTGGCTGGGAAATCAACAACAAAATACCATGCTGCTTGCAGTCCGCTCATCTAGATCCAGACGGGATGTTTTGTCGCCCTAATACAGGAACTTGGCCATTTACACAATTCACCCAGAGATAATCAAGAGCTGGCTTTAATATAACATGAATTAATCCAAGGATCCTGATGCGTGCTACACCCAGCAAAAAGGGTTATTTTCCCAGAAGCCTCAAGCATACTGATGTCAAATTTGCATGAACAGGATTTTGCAGAAACATTCCCTCTCACATGAATGTTTTCAGGCTGGGCTCTAACTCCCTGACATCAATGAAGAGAAACTTGTTGACTTTGCCAGGTGTAGAACTGGGTTATCAGGGCATCCCAAGCACATTTGTAACAAAATCATTGTCTTGAATACTGACGTTTCCACTCTTCTGTCTGTAGGCACGGTAGAGGAAGAAACACTTCTTGCAAGAAAAAGCTGTGGTCCAGCATAACTACTAAGTCAGCTGTGTTTCAATACAAACAGTAAGGTAAATCATTACACAGTGGTTATGCTGTATTAAAGTACACATGGGCCATATTTCATACCAGGTTTTATGCTTTCCAACTCAATTCTATTCAGTTCTTTTTTTTTTTTTTTTACCTGGCAATGCTTTTCAACTTAGTACAATGCAGAATATAGTGAATTGGTACAATGTTGGAGTTTGGGCTGAATGCCATTTGTTGGCCCTAGAGCAACTGGAGCCAGTAAAACAGGGCTTATTTGCAGCAGGAAACTACCTGAACAATTGTTTTCAAAGGAAAACAGCAAACTCCAGGAAAAATAGGAAACATTCCCGCGGAAAAGACAAAGCCACATCTGTAAGGTTCAGTTATTTCCTTATTATGAAACTTGATCTTGGGGACAAAACATACTTACTCAGCATTTTTCTCACTTCTTGCTGCCAGAAATAGGTGATGTATTTGAAGCATACACAAAGCTAAGTCTCTATAGAGATCATGATTTTGCAACAACCCGATCTTTTCTGTTTATTCGCAGAGGCTGGACCTAAATTTTTCAATACTATATGCAAAGGTCTATATAATCTGAGCTAGAAAAATACTGCCATAATTGACAAGAATAGGTGCGGCCAAAGGTTTTGTCATGCGGTTCAGAGATATCACAGTCAGGCAGCATCTTCTCAAAACATAACGAAAGATGACACTTCATCAGACAATGTAGATGTGCCAGGCAATAAATCTTGCAGCAGAAGGCTCCTTCCTATTTTAATTTTAGTCGTCACCGATCAAGAGATACAATTGTCTTTCTCAAGACACACAGGAGAGGTGGAACCAAAGCAAACACCTCAAACAACTGAAAAAAAACACAGCAATGCTCAGGTTTTCATTTAAATCCTGGTGTACTCGTTCTGGTCTAATAAAAATAGCCCACCCCACTGTTCGCACAATTCCTGAGATCAGTAGATACTATCCTGCAGCTGCCTGCACTATTCAGAACAGCAAGGAGGCTTGTTTCAGTTGGGCACATCCATCTGTTTCCCCCTCCCCTTCTAATAGATGCATCATTTCAGCCCCAAGTATGGAACATGTTGGAGATCTCCCCCACCGTGACTTGCATATCTGTGCGCTGCTGACCACGGAAAGGTGTCCCCACAGCTTTGCTACTCTGCACTATTCTAGGATTTTTCATCTAAATGTTAGCAAACAAAGCTGTTTTGCAGTACTCCCCAGGAATGGTTTTTATTTGGCATCTGACCATTGTTGCTCTCAGGGCACGAAGAAAGGGCTCTCATGTATGTAGCAGCACAGACCAGCATGGACTATAAAAAAATCCATCTAAAGACAGAGTAAACACTTGGTCACTTAGCCCATGCCAAGTTCTGCGTTTTACTGGTTACAGCACCAGATTTATCCAAGCTGGCTAGTTTAAAGCTATAGATATGTTAGCTTTACATCCACAGCCACAAAATTAGGCACCTACAAAGTGCAAAATAAGATCCCCACACCCGGTCCCCAGGTTCTCCGGCTAGTAAGGAAAAATTAAGCAGTGGCAGCAGTAAGAGTCAGAGTCAGAAGTGTTTAAAACGCTACCTCGTAAAGAAGAGATTCAGATACATTGTCTAGTAAAATCTATTTGTGTATCAGTGGCCACTTTCCCTTCAGAAGAAATGCTCCAAGGCTCCTTCAGTGCTAGCAGCTCGGAGCTCACAAATAACCCTTTGACAAGAAGCCAGCATGCATTCAGCAAGGATATACGGCCTACCGGGATCAGGACTCAAACCAGCTTGCTTCTCCTTCTTGTTCTTCCACAGCTCCCTGCACGCCTGTGGGTAAATCACTCAATCTTCCTGTGCCTAAATTCCACATTTGTATAAGAGGGATAATCACTCTTCGCTACTACAGAGGGCCATTGTCAAGCTACATTTCCTAGTGATTGACAGGAGCCTAGGTACTACAGACAGGCACTACAAAAAAATCGCCCCTCTGCCCCAAATGCTTTATCAAAAACAAATGTTCCTTAAAAAGCATGTTTCAGATTCAGTTCCCTAGTAGTTAACACAAAGAACAGCAATTTAACAAAAACTCTACAAATATATATATAAAAAAATCCCAGCACAATTTGACAATGTCCTTTCAACCTGACATTTGAAAAAACCCTACATGCACAATTACATATGATAAAGATAATGACAAAACAAGAGAACAAAAAAGATCGGCAATATTGTTCCTTCCAGCTTAAAAAAAAAATAAATTATAGTGCACTCAGTTTGCCAGTTTAATAGGTGATGTGACAGGTCCTTAGTTTATCTTGGGACAATTTGAGAACAGAATGATTAGCAGTGTATGATGACAGTGATCACTAGCTGGTTCCTGGAGAGCTGATAAGTTATTAAGCTAAACAATGCATCACTATTATGAGCAAGTCAGTGCACTAACTGTAATTTCCTTGAAAGCTGAGCGGTGCATGATTATACTTGTCCACTCAGACTCCCTGCTGGCAGCTCCGTATTCTGCTATTGTTCTGAGCTCTAGAGTCTTCCCGGTGCCCAGGATACAGCCGCGTGAAAATGCATGCTTCATATTCAGCCTCCGTTGTGGCAGCTGTCATCTGAAGGATACTGGGAAGAGAGACATTCTCTGTCCTGAAGCAGCTATTACAGCCCCTAAAAACATGTGGTTTTGTTTGTCAGCACGAGCTACCTCTCATTTCTAGCTGAGGCAATTTCCATTTCAAGAGTGCTCTGACTTTGGAATGACACATATATGCCTACATATATATTATACACATACATACATATATATATATGTGCATTTATGCGTATTAAAAAGCCACACATATATACAAGTACATTCCTGGTTGCTTTATGACTCTCAGGAAGACTGCTGTTATTACTGGAAGCTCAAACAGACATCTTTCAACTCACATTTCTCTCTCAAGGTAGAAGCAAAGACAACAGAGCACACCTCCACTAACAAACCTACAAAAACAGCAAACAGAAAAGGCAAAAGAAAAAGGCGGCAGCAGCTGGATGACAAGGATTTCAAGTGGCAAATACACACACAGACTGAAAACATGGCCTTCATCTGTCCTACTGAAAAGAGGCAGTTCTACTGATGGAGATGACGCAGGGCCTGAAAAACAGTCGGGTCCTACTGCAGACCTGCTTTGTGGCATGGATAAACCACTCGCCCTCCTACGTGCCTCAGTTTCTTCCTCTGCAAAGAAAGTCAGGAGCATCTCCCCACCTCTCAGAGGTGCAGCCGGTACGCACCGTACGGGTGATCCCCGGAGCGCATAGGGCCAGTGACTGCAGGGATTACGGCTGCACAGTGGGGCTGCACTGCCGGAGAAACGGAGTAAAGCAAGTCCCGAATCCACGTGGTTATGTGAAGATACAAGAACAAAGAGACCCTCATTTTGATTCCCTAAACTAATTCTCAGAAATATATCTTCACTTTTGCCTGCATCAACAGTCACACTAAGCCTCCTCTCCCTTTGGTGCATTTTTACCATGCTCTTGTCCTGAATGTCATCAGCTGGTCTGTCCAGGAGGCAAAATTTTAAAAACCCCTATGTATTGTATCTTCCCTTTCAACAGCACCAGCCATTTCAGAGTGCAAGCCCCATTGGCTTCCAATGAACCCTGGGGTGCCAAGTGCTTAAGTTGTTTGGTTTTTTTTTTTAATGGGACTTAGGTGATTCTGAAAATATTATCATGTACCTCACATTAGATTTGATATAAAGTGAGCATTAAGTGGGAAGAAAACCTGACACTGAGAACATTTGACAAGTGCTTTAAAGGTAGGTCCTAATTCATTTTAAACTTTGTTTTATATAAGACTCATTTAAGGAGCACCATGAAATTCTTTCATTGTCCTTTTCTCTGTGCTGATCCTGCAAGGAATATATAATCAGTAATATGTTTAAACAAGCCAAGGAAAAAGTACCACTCTATTTTGAATCCAGGAACTGTTCTATTCCTGTCACTGAGTTTTTTCAAACCAAAGTAAAAAGGAAAAAACATTACTGTTGGAATTAAAAACACAAAATGAGCAAATGTAATATTCAAAACGTGATACTAGTACTACATAGAGGATAAGCCTGCCCTATAGTTTTGAAAAAAGGTTAACACCATTGCTATTCACACACACCTCATGCCTTTACAAATAAATTATTTCTATCCCTACAACAAGATCTAATCATCTGACCACTCTCCTGGGCAGTAAAGAAAGGTTAGGAAGTCAATCATTTCTACTCCAACTCTGAAATTAACCATCCCATAGCTGCACTACTGCAACTGTCTGTGAGCCTGTGCCATAAACATAACCAAAATGATTTGGCGTCAAAGGTGTGGGGTTTTGGTTGTTTGCTTTTTTCCTCCCCCCTGAACTCGGATCACACTCAGCAAGCTACCTGCAACTTCCTCAACACTAGAGGTGGGAACTGTTGACTTGGGGCTCAGAATTTCATCAGCTGCTTTGCTATGATCCTCCAACGACACCCTCAGTTACCCAGCCAACGGAGGCTGCACCTAACGACAGAGGCATTATCTGTTCTAAGCACTGTGGCCATCTACAAATCCATAAGAAAAATGCACGGTTATGTTCCAGTCAGTGGGAACTCAAAAGGAGATAAACAGCAATAACATGCCGTGGAAGGCTATCAAACATGGATTAACAGCCAAGGATGTATCAGTGCAAAACCTCAGTGATAAACTATAGACACAAAAGAAAATGAATTTAAAGCATATGCTCATGTGTCCTTTTGAGATGTACAAATCTTACATGAAGCATTTTACACGCACATGCACATACTATTTATCATTTCTGACTTTTTTCCTGGTTTTTTTTTTCCCCCACCAATAATTAGGTCATTATCACCTTTACAATGAGATACCCATTCAAAATACACTGCTTCACAAGACCATTAAAAGCTAATAGATAACCTTATTGTTTTGGGACTATTTCATATTTAAATCCTTGCCTAAGATTACAATTCACCCACCATCTGAATGAACAAAGCCATTCAAAACGGTACAGGACACACAAAGTCCTTTTACATTGGTCATTCCAGGCTGATTTCACACTCCTGTGCAAATGAAAAGTATTTCTGGCCTGTCACAGCATAAGAGCTACCAGGGGATAGCTCAGTGATTCGGCACCAACCCTTCCCTTAGAGACTTTTAGCCTTCCCTCAGACACAAGGCTTTCCCTACACACAAACACAGAGTTCTTGTCCTGGGGTCAAGCCTCAGCAGCCCCCAGATTACAGCACTGTGATGGGTAATGTGACAAGGCATAAAGCCAACAAAATGACTGTACATACAGGAATTATGAGAACCACTCAGAAATGCAGGGCCTTGGAGTAACTTGATACCAATATGAAGACTACAGAGAAAACTCTTTCTTATAGTGTGGTTTCATCGCATGACCGCTATTACAGTAGGATTTCAGAAACTGTACAAAAACCAAATCACAACTTTTACTGCAGGGCATCCACCACACAATAGTGTACATTAAAGTCAAACCACGTAACATTTGGACTTCATATCATTCCAATACTTTCCCTTACTTACATCAAGGGCATAAATAAAACTCCTGTGTAGAGGGCTTGCGTAGAAGTAGCTTCATTAGTCTTGTACATCCACCTAATACCGTTACAAATTGTGATTCAGCTGTCCGCACTGGTACAGAAGTACATGCCCTTTCCCAAGGCAAGCTTTACTCTTACACAGCTATGGAATTTTTTTGGCTTCTTGTTGAAGTTAGAGCAGCCTTGGGGCTGCTCTAACTTCAGCTAGTTTTTCACAGTTTACAGCCAATAAGTTGTAAATTTCACATGAAATATTCACAATAAGTAAACTTCACATGAAATACTCACAAAGAAGCATAAAGGACCAATAAATTACTGCAGCAGACAGTTTCTCATCCATATCAACAGTCCTCTCCAAAACAGAGGTTGTACAATCTCACTGTTAAGTTCAAAACCCACTTTGTCCTGTTTAAATGAGACATTAAATCACACATTATAATGCTATGCAGAAGGTAATGCCAAATGGAGCAAAGTGCTACAATGTCAACAAGGTCAACAACATGTTAACATAGAAGAGAGCAAAGCTCCATGCATGGCTTTAGGTACAAAATCCAACTGGACACAATCCTGAGCAAGCTGCTCTAGTTGACTCTGCCCTGAGCTAGGGGGTTGGGCTAGATGATCTTCAGAGATCCTTCTCGACCTCAGCCATTCTGTGAAGACTTGCCATTTTCTAATTTTGTGACGCCAGCATGGTACCAGGCTTAAACTGAAAACAAGGCAAAAAGGTGAAGGCTCCACTATGGCATTAACTGTCAAAGTCCTGCTTGAGGTTCCCATGTAGTTATGAGACATCCACGCTCATTCATCAGGCCAACCCTGTGCTTTGTCATCTTCTGTTTCTCTTCCTCTCCCTCTCCAGTGTTCCCCTCCAGAAAACCATAAAGCCCGCTTTGGTCAAGCTGAATTCTTGCTAATCTCTTCTGTGCTTAGCCAAAATTATACTGGTCTAGTAAAGTGGTTCCTGGCAGTCATCAAAATACTGCTACACCTGTATGCCAGAAATACTGAAAAGAAAGCAACCATGTAAAGAAAAATTCTGTGTCAAAAATTACTCTCTGTTCTTCAGGAATCGAGTAATTTTGTATATTTGTTAACTACCATTACCTTGCCTGCAATGCAGGTAACTCAAATCCATTTCATTTTCCAGAATAATGTATTAATTTCATTTGCATAGAAATTGCTATAGACTATCTACACTGCTGAGTTTTGCCTGAAAAAGGCTCCTTAACAAAAACAATAATCTATCTCAATTTGTGTCCCCTTAGTCCATAAAGGGAAATATTGCAAAACACAGTCCCACTACTCACCGCAGAAAACCATTCACTAACTAGTCTAAAACCTGCCGTAAGCTCAGGAGAGAATGAGCCACAAGCGCATGATTTCACACCTTGCTAGCTCAGCAGATGCAAACAAGCCACGCACACTAAAACTCTGCTTGGCTTATGAAAACGCCAAATGGGTAATAACATGCAACTCAAAACACATAATCTCAGTATATCATAAGCTGTCCTATGTTTATCCCCACAGTGGCAAGAGACAGGTTAATTCTAACATTTCCCTTTTGCAACCAAGTAGTTTGAATGTGAAAACAATTAAAAGCACAATTTTATTTTAACACTAGCTAATCTGATTTAAAGACATCTGAAATCATTTTTGGACTGATGGTATCCTAGGTGTAAATAAGATCATTTTAAACAACAGTCATCCAAAGAAGTACGTTTGCTGCTGAAACTCCAAAGCAAATTAAACAAGTCAATTGAGGAGAAATCAGTGACAAAGCAACTGGAACCAGTCCATTTACCCAATAAGCCAGATTTTGAGAACAGCAGCATCTTCGGCAAGACGGGAGAATATTTTCCTCATTTCAAACTACTCAATTTAGTTCCAGGTTGAGAAACAAATTAGGAACTGAAAAAGCAAGTAAACTTGGGTTTTTTTTCTTCCAGTCTGCAAACAAGAAGTAGGTGTGGGAGGCTGAGATCTACTAGCACCAATGCCTTGACAAGCATAGGCTCAAGCCACCATCAGTTTCGTTTGTTTAGTACAGGTCACATCACACTCCTCAGTTTTAAACACAAAATAGGCTGAGATATTTTTTCCTAAATACTCAGCACATTTAACACTGCTTATTAGTTTAAAAACAGCAAATAAAAATGTTTGTTTTCCATGTTATAATCGAACTCCAATTTCCACCCAAAAGCAGCTTGAAAAAGATCACAACTGAAAGATTAATCATGTAATAAGTCATCCATCATTTTCAAAAAAAGCGTAAAAATAAAGACTAAGTAAATCAATGTAAATGTATACAGTTGCTTAGATGCATACAGAGTATAACCTTCTCATTATTAAGAACAACCTTTTTTTCTTTTTGCCAAGACTACATTCATTTGCAAGTGAGTGCCTTAGAGGTTATCAAGAGAAGAGTCAATCTTTCTTCAGGAAAAGAAATAAAAGCTACAAATGTTAAACAAGATTAACATGGGCCATTTCAATCAAGGTCTCTGACTTGTCAACTTCAACCAACTCACCCTGTAAAACAGGATACATCTGTGGCATAATAAAGGACTGAATACTGATCTTTTAACCGCAGAACTAAGATAAATATTCAGGTATCACTAAAACCAGTGCATGTCATTACCTGGATTTTCTGACACATAGCATTTCTAAAAAGCCTGAACAGAAAAAGACAGGGAGAGTCACACCTACATTTTAACTGTTCTATCCATGTCAAAACTTGTAAATTTTCCCCTCCCAGCTTTAGAAATTCCCCCAGTATCACTTTTTTTTTTTAATTTGCCTATTTGAATACTTTACATAAGACTTAAAGGTTGCATCTTACTCTAAACTTAAGTGATGTAGCTTGCACAACCTTATGACATCTCTATTATCCTCTGTAACAAGGACACTAAAATTTTGCAGGCAAAGAAAATGAACTTTTCCTTTACAGTTACATCTTGATCCAAGACACATTCACACTTACAAGAGGGTTGGGTTTCTACTTTATAAACAATTTGTATTGAAAAAATTTGCGTCAAGGACAGCCTACCAACCGTAACAGCCTACATCTCCCCACAATTACTGGCCAATAAAGAGCACAAGTATCTTAAAAACATCTATTCCATCACGTTAATGAAACTTAATTGGACCGCAATGGTCTGGAAAAAAACCCACTTTGCCTACTGAGACACCCCCACAAAAGCGTACCTCAGAAGTCCCCAAAAGATTAACAAATGGTTTGCTGCCACCGAGCAAACTCACCACTTCTCTTTTCCATGTGCCAACTTTGTATTAAATAGCAACTCTGATACCTCAGCATCACTGCTGTAAGCCTTCTAAAGCAGGTTGCAGCTCAGAAGTAGGCTTTTTATTTTAATCTCTAGTAAAGCACATTTAACAGACCTAAGTAAGGAAGTCGGTTCTGGTTGGTGACAAAGTTTAGGCATTCACTGCTTTTCTTTGGATGTGAAAATAAAACTTTATCAACCAGTACAAAATGTTTATTATACATCGGACCACAAAAATGAGATCAGATTCTCTGTTTCCATGGTCAACACAGTAAAAACTTTGTGCAGTACGTCTGAAACTTAACAAGGGATTGCATAGTCACGAAATAGGCTTCATCAATCTTCATTTCTTTTGAGCCGTAATAAAACATTTTTGTCTGTTGTTTTCTCTCGTAACAAACATATCTTATAGTTAGCTACACAAAACCAAGCCGAGCTCAGGGGGAGGAGAGATCTTTTTACTTTGAAATGATAACTGCAACTTACAGGCTTTGCTCTGTTGATTCTGAACTGCAATGAATGGAGTTATTTCCTCACATTCCTGTTGTATAATTCTTCCTTTACCAGCCTTCAGCTATCAGCAGATCAGAGCTGGAGTTTACTCTGGAGTTGGCAGTAAACAAAGAACAAATCTGCACTGTTTCCTCTGAAAAAAGAAATTGTAGCCCTTATCCAAATATATTAAAACATTGAAACATGCAGGACGATTAAGGAGTTGTGTATTAGATAAATGAGGTAGTGTGCTCAATAGATTAAAAAAAAAATAGAAGAATTAAGTGGAAAGATTTACATATTTATAGAGCACAAACAAGGCATTGTCAAATAGTTCCAGCCATCAAATGGAGCCTAATTTAAGTTATAACTCAGTGGAAGGAGTAGCCTGTGGATTCAAACTATTGTGTTAATGAACAACTCAGCTGTTCCTTCTTGATGACGAATGCACAATAGTCATACTTTTCCTTAACAGATCTGCAATACATTTGCTCTACTGCTGAAGCATAAGAGCACCCAGCTTGCAGGAGGAGCCATCTAAGAACTAATAAAAGCCATGTTTTTCATTTAAATATTGACTTTCATCTGAAAGTAATAAACAAATATTCAGCTGAAGGGATCTTTAATGAGTTACATGGCAAAAGATAGATATTTTTCCCCTTTTTTATTTCTCAGCTCAACATCAGTGGGCACCACCGTTGCTTCCCTTGCATCACTGATGTACCTTATCCCCAGATGATGCATTCCGTTTATGCAACAGCTCTGCCAATGGATGGAAACACTTTAGCATGGGAAATGAAGAAAAATAACCAGCCCACTACAAACTACAGCCAGGTATTTATTTATTTAAAAGGCAAATGTCCCAGTTCAGACAAGAGGAAGAAAAAAAAAAAAAATCTTAAAAGAAAATGAACAGCAGCACTATTGAAATGTCCAATATTTAAACCAACATTTCTCCGGCACATAGCGTTTCCCCAGCATTACACTGTGGGTTTGATCTAGGACTTCTGTTCCACCTTTTGAATCTCATTTAGTTTCTAAGCACTCCTGTCAGCTTCTGACTTGGCATCAGGCTTAGCCTGATGGGACCACATGGTAGGCTGAGGACTGCATGACAGGACTGCCAGGCAAAGACAGACATAAAATAAGGCAGTGCCCCACTGGTCAGCCTGTGTGCCAGAAGCAGACAAGAAAGGGAAATAATAACAACATTTGTAGATAAACAATAAGAGACCATCAGGAAGGAAACCCGCTCTTTCCAAAGTTCAACGTATTAAAACACTGCAGAATGTTCTCACAGCTCAGCGGCAGCTGAAACACCCAGCAGCCCTGAACACAAATTGATGACATTCGCAATTAAAGGGCTTATGTCCTTCGTTAGCCCAAACAAGCAACTTCTATTCTATCGCCTTCTCATTTATCTGATTCTCACTAGCTCTTACTCATCTTGAATATCCACCAGCAAGTTCAGCACCATCCATGCACATGGTGACGCAAGCAAGAAGGCAAAAGTGCTTTGGGGAAGGGCAGGCAGGCAGCTTTAGCTATGAGGCTTCCCATCACTCCACCCTCCTGTGGTGTCTGGACATCAGTGCTTGGTCCTTCTGTAACAGATGGTCCCCAAGTCAGACTAAAAAAGAAGTCCCCAAACCTCAGATATCACACACACATACACCCCCAGAAGGAAAAAAAATAAAATAAATAAATAAATAAATAAATAAAATATCAAGACATTTGGGAGTCTTTGCCACACCAAAAGAAAACATGAGCAACCTGGCAACTAGTTTTAGATGAATAAACACTGTCTTATAACTTGCAAAAGCCTTTTATTCAGTGGCCTTCCTAGGACACACAGGATGGCAGAAGCCAAGGCAAGGGGGCGGTTTAACAACAGGAGTAACTTGCCTTTGCCAGATGATCACCCAATGTTGCAGACCAATCTGTACTTCATGTAAAGGCATAAACGACATCTGTTTGTCTGAGTTCATACCAAAGGAAACAGACTACTGAACTCTTGAATGTCCTCAAATGATGCATAGATACATTTTAAGCCCTTGTTTGTCCTATTATGCTCTGAAATCCAAACCAGACCTTTTTGTTACAGTATCTCCAATTTCAGGACACCTAGACGGTAAACAAGCGATCGGGGAATGAGAAACACTTATATTAATAGCAACAACTCACTGTTCATAAGTAGAGGTGTCAACTATTACTAAGCAAAATGGATAGATTACCAAAAATACCACCACGAACTTCGCAAAGATAACAAACCTAGTTTCATTTTTTGTTCAAAGACCAAAGTAAATCCATCTTATTCCATACAGTTGATCATTGTTTACTTCTTGCTACATTTTTATTACAATGAATATTTTAAAGTACCTCTCCACTCTAAGAATACCTCCTGTCTCTGAGCATCCCACGGTAGAGGCTGCATGACAGTGTCGGACATGGGGCAGAGCCCAGCCTGGCTCTTCCACCCTATCCAGCTTCTCCGGGAAGCATCTCACTCGCATGGCCAGCCTTCTGTATTTAGTGCCAAAACTGCAAGCTTGCAAAGTGCCTGTTATTCTGCCTCAAGTCACCAATATACACAGACTGAACCTCTAGAAGAAGACCTCAGTATCTTGGAAAAGAAACTAGACTGAAAGATGCTTTTGAAATGACTGCCTTAAACACTTCTGTGAGCAAGGTCTCATTCTTTATACATGCAAAACTTGTTCCTTCTCTTCAGCACACTGAAATAATGACCATCTCAAACTAAATAGTATCAGAAAGTTCTCAGAGATTTTAAAATTTGTGATGCTAAACACATGACCTACAATTATTTTAATCTCCTGGTCCTGTGAACAAACTCACATCTCAACTTCATCCCAGTTATAACTTCATAGCATTAGTTATTTATTTCACTGTTTACCACCAAATCTTTGTATTAGGCACCAGAACAAAGAGAGGAAAGGCTACGTGTTAACTCATTGACTCCAGATGTTCAAGGATCTACCAAAGCATTACCCAGAAATCAGGCTAATTACATTATACAGATACAGTGCTTGGAAGAACCATGACCCCACTTTATTCTCCAGGACTTAAACACTCCATATATTTTTATACGCACTCAAAAGACAAGGTCAGGCTTCACCTTCCTTCTCCCTATTGCATGCACTGGTGGCTCAGTGCAAGCATTATCCAAGACTGTCCTTCCTCCCCCTCCATTCAAATTTAATTCCTATGCAGTAAAAGGAGATGCAGTTAAAAATATTTTGCAACGGGGGGGGGGGGGGTGGATCAAGACAGGAATGTAGCAGCACATTAGCACACCTATCAAGTCCTCAAGCAGGTTACTTGTGGCACATCACCCAATAGCAGGAGATGGTTTACCTCTGACCAAGGAAGCAGAGACACTTAATTTTGGTGGGAGGGAAGCTGTTCTTTTCACAGCACAAAGGGAGCTGAAGGTGGGAGTTTACAGGCAAGCACAGTTCTCTGCCCCAGAGAACTAACATTTACAGA
Organism: Pluvialis apricaria; assembly: GCA_017639485.1. Taxonomy (NCBI): domain Eukaryota; kingdom Metazoa; phylum Chordata; class Aves; order Charadriiformes; family Charadriidae; genus Pluvialis; species Pluvialis apricaria. The sequence continues at coordinate 10,207,221 of CM030024.1, forward strand.
GGCACATACAAAAGGAAACGGACGCAATGTTAAAACCAGGCACAGTTGTTATATTTACATACATAAAAACACAGCATGCCTTCTGAATAGGTGAAGATCCTTGGCACCAAGGAACTCTCAAGCCAAACACGGACACAACGCAATCAGTAAAACACTAGGATGATGATGATAGCAACAGCAAAAAAGATTAGACACATGCAAACCTTCAGCATGCAACTAAAAATTACACGTATCTGATCCTCCACTAGGGTGCCCGGCAGAGCTTAGTTGACATCAATACGTCTGAGCTTACACAAGCAGAGCATCAAGAGCACATTGGTCAGCGTAACTGCTTTGGAGTTTTGCTATTATTTATTTCTGGACTACCTGTCTTAATGCAACTTTACGTAAAATACCTCATGCCTAACTCAAAGTTATGATTAATGGCGTTTTTCTTTCAGCTCAGTTCAGCCCACCGTTTTATTCACTACTGGTCTCCCCTCTTCACCTCGTTAACTGCTTTCTTGCTTCTGGCCATCGGAATAGTTCCAAAATTGCTGTTCTTTGTTCAAAAAAATACTGCTATTGTAACAGAAGCTAAATTAAAAGACTCATGTCATGAAAAAGGGCAGACTGAAAGTGGCAAGAGGCCAAATAAAAAGAGGGAGATTTGTTACTTTTCCTTCCCAAGAGGATTAAGAAAAACGTACAAGATTTAAAAAAATTGTTCCAGCCCTTTTCCCTGGTGTATGAGAACACGAAAGAGACTCCAATACTCCCTCCAGATCACTTCTCTGAAGAGCCTATGTAAAAATTGTAGTTTCTTGCACGACTAACAAAGATACTGATGATGTCATTGCCACTTCTCTGGATCACATCTGTCCCACAAAGCATTATTTCTTACTGGCAGCCTTGCAGCACAGGTAAAAACACTGTTTAAGGTCTCACTGGTAAAAACATAGGTGGTATAAGTAACTGGCATCTTTGCTATCTCACCAGAAAAGATTAGCAGGGAGGCAGGCCACCTTCCCCTTTCATCCCCCCAGTGGTCCTTTTCAGATGGGGTGGTTGGGAGGGGAGATTTGTCTTGCACCCATATAAAAAGTTGTTGTCTCCCGGGCACATTCACTTCTTAAAGGAGGAGGAAAAAGAAACAGTGGGTTCATAAATTTATGGAGTTCCATCTTCCAGATACCCTCATCTTCCTCATGCACGCAGTGTTCATTAGAGCAGAAGGTCTGTGGGGCAGGGACCTTGTTTGCCTCAGGGCATGTAAAAAGCACACAGGAGAAAGCAATGTTTCTGTACTGTCAGTTTTCTTAAGAATGACACAAACAAGCTTCCCCTGCATCTCTACTGTCTGCAAAAACAACAAAACAAACCAAAGGCAAACATATAGAAGTTTCCCATGCCAACAAACCTTTCCACAAACAGTTTTTTGTTCCTGACCAGTGAGATTCCACCAGGGAAAGATTATTGATACTCACTGTGCAAGGAAAGGGCCAGACACCACAGTAACCAGAGGCAATACCAAACTGTAAAGTGCTACACCCAAATGCAGGAGAAGGTATCACACCCCAAAGGGCTTATGTTACTGTCCTAACCCTTTCACAGCTCTCTAATCTTGAAGATGCGAAATGCAGTCTGAAACAAAAAGACAACAGGACCATCCCTGGACTTAAAAAAAGAAAAAAGGAAAAAAAAAAAAAAAAGAAAAACACACCAAAACCCAGTGTATACATTAGGAGTGACAGATTTAAAGATTTCACTGTTGACGTTAACAGTGACATTTTAAGCATGGGAGGGGGAGCAACAACCCCTTAAAAAAAATCAGCAACCACTTTCAATTATAATGAAACAACACATTAAAAATAGAAATTTAAGACTGAAGAGCCTTTAATGCCCTGTTGAGTATTCAGGGACAGCAGTAAACAAGGTGCTGATATACTTTACACTGCAAACAACGTTAGTGGTGAGCCAAATGGGATGAGCCCCAAATCAGAGTGAAATTTCAATGCATGAAGTTTAACTGTAAGATAAGGGACTGTAATCAAATTACACCACAAATAGGTCCATTCATCCGTAAGCATTATCACAGAGAGAGGATTGAATTACAGCTTGGAATAAAAACAATTTAAGAAATAAAAAGCAAATTTATTATCTATTTATTATTTTCCTATTGCCACAGAAGATTTCCCACCTTCATACAAGAATTCTATCCGAGATGAATCTGGGGAGAAAACTGAAATACTAATTACCAGGCTGGAAAAACAAGAAGAGTTTGAGTTGCGTTATTTACATTCCCATTCTTCTTTCTGAATAGAGCAACAAAGTCAACAAGCTAAGTAAAGACACAAGAATATGCAATTGCAATTCAAGTTGTTTTGCTGCAAAAGGCCTAGGCAGCTTATATACATTCCATAAACCGGCCAGAGTATTTTTTTCTCTCCCCCTAAAAAAAAATAAAAAAATTCTCACAGTGCTTTCCACTACGTTCCCCCCCCCTCCCCCCCCGAAAGCTATCACAATCCATATTACTCAATACCACAATTTTTAAAGAGAACCAAGTGCAAGGCATGCATTGCCCCTCGTCCTCCTCCAATTTGGCAGCATTGGAAAAGCACCTTTTAAAACAAACACGCGTGGGGACGATTCGCTGGTTCAGTAAGTGCTGCAAGGAACAACAACCAGGAGAGAAAAAAAAAAAAAAAAAAAAGAGCGAGAGGAAAAAAACCACTCCTCCTCCTCCTCCTCCTCCTCTCGTTGCTGTTGTTGCCTTTGTTGTCCGGCGGTCGCCCCCGTGCCTGCAGCCCGCCCCGGCCGGGCCCCCCCGGCCCCCACCTGTTTTCATTCATCGCCCGGCGCGGAGCGCAGCTCCCGGGCGAGGTGGCCGCGAAGGGCAGCGGGAGGCGGGCGCCGCACGGGGGGGGGGGGGGGGGGGGCTGCCCTGTAAACCTTATGGGGGGACCCCAAACTCCAGCCCTGAGCCCCAGCACCGTCTCCCAGGCTTGGGATGGGGGGGGGTGTGTTTGTGTAGGGAAGACCCAGGTGTCCCCCCTCACCCCCCAAAAGCCCTGCCCTCGGGGGAGGGGGGTGTCCACCCTCACCCCAGCACCCTGACTTCTTACAAGGAGGGTGCCCTCGCCCACCCCGGCACCCTGCCCCTTTATAAGGAGGGTGTCCCCCCCCACCCCAGCGCCCTGTCCCTCTGCAGGAAGGAGGGTACCCTACCCCCCCTGCAAGGAGGGGTGCCCCCCACCCTGCCCCCTTGCAGGAAGGGTGCCCCCTCACCCCGGGACTCGGCCCCCTTGCAAGGAGGGGTGTCCTCCATCCCAGGACCCTGCTTTTTTTCAAGAAGGAGGGCGCCCCCCACCCTTGCAGCCCCCCCCCCCCCCCCTTGCAAGAAGGAGGCTGCCCTGCCCCCTTGCCAGGACGGTACCCCCCACCCCAGCCCCTTCGCAGGGACGGAGGGTGCCCCCCACACCCGCACCCTGCCCCTCTGCGCGAAGGGGGGTGCCCTCCCGGCCCCCCTTGTAGCAAGGAGGGTGCCCCCCCCAACACCCTGTCCCCTCGTAAGGAGGGTGCCCCCCCCAACACCCCGTCCTCTCGCAAAGAGGGTGCCCCCCCAACACCCCGTCCCCGCGCCAGGAGGGCGCCCCCAGCCCCCGCGCTGCCCCATCCCCAGCACCTACCTCGTCTTGGAGGACAGGAAAGCAAGTTTGATTAATCCATAGGTAAACAACTGGATGCTCTCCTTGGCTATGCTGGCCACTCTGAGCCTGTGCTCTAGGATGTGCAGTTCCATCTTTTCCTCTTTCTCATTTGTAGTTCATCTATCCCTGGGGTTTATTTTCTGTTTTTGAATGGGGAGGGGGAGGGGGGCTGTTATTGTCGGTGCCTTTTTTTTTTTTTTTTTTTTTTTTCCTTCTCTCTCTCTCTCTCCTTCCCCCTCCGGCTCCTTCTTCCCCTTCCCGGCTCCGGGGGGCCGGGCGCGGGGGGGGAGGGGGGTGAAGGGGGGACGGAACGAAGGAGCAGAGGGTGCAAAAGTTGGAGCGGCGGGGGGAGGCCGGCGGAGCGGAGCCGGGCAGGGAGGCAGCGGAGCCCGGAGTGCCGAGCAGCTGGTGCTCGCTGGAACAAACAACTTGCCACTCAACCCCGGCCCGGCGCGCCTGCGCGCCGCCCCGCCGCATGCCGGGCCTTGGAGTCCGCGCCGCCGCCGGGGACGGGACGGGACCGGACGGGACGGGACCGCCCTGCGGAGGGGGACCCGGCAGCATCCCCACCACCACCATACACACACACACACACACACCACCCCCCCTCGCCTCTGCCTTCAGGTGCGATGTTGACCAGTCATTTTTTAAAAAAAAATAACAAGGCAATTTATTACAAATACTTGGAAGTCACCAGCCTTGGTGGTGGGTTGGTTGGTTGGTTGGTTGGTTGGACGGACTCGGGCAGGGGAGGCACACAGGGAAAATCTTTCACAGCCCCAAAACCAGCAGAAAGGAGAACTTCAGAAGTTTTCGTTAGCAATAGGGAATACTCGAATCTTACCCTGTTTATTCTTCCACATGGCAGAGAGGGAGTCTTTGTTTATTTCCCTGTGCAGCAAAAAATAAAGTGGAAAAAAACCCCAATTTGCGTGTATTACAGAAGTAAAATCACAGTTGTTACAAACATAAAAGCAGCCTTGTGTGTATGACAGTTGGTAATGTTGGAAGGGTGAGTGGCCTGTTCATCCCAGTCCTCGCCCCACTCCTCAACCAGGAGGCTGAAGGGAGGTTGGAACAGATGGACCTTCAAAATCAGCACCCCAGAAACGGGGGCTGCTTTGCCCCCGGGAGCTGGCACCAAGACTCTGACCCCAGTCACGCTGTTTGTGAGCACCAGCTCCTGTGCACAGAGCCCCACTGCCACCACGCAGACTGAGACAGGAATTAAATTCAGGCTTGGGGTATTCTTAAAACAGGACTCGAGCCATAAACCTGATTTTAGCTTCGTGCAGGGCTCCCTCTGACTTCAGATCACACTGTTTCTGCCATGAACCACAACAACAAAAATATCACCCAGATCACTATGGCACTTTTCATTAGTAGATCTCAAACAGGCTTTATAAAGACCATCAACAGCAATTCTTCTGTTCTACACATGGGGAAACTGAGGTATAGGATGTGTCCAAGGGCACAAGACCAGAGCTTGGTGAGCCAAGCCTCACCCCAGGCCATTCCTCTTCCCTGTACAGAAGGAAGAGCTCCTGCAGTTGTAAATTAAGCTTTTAGGGCCTGTGTTCTTGTGGCAGAAATCCTTGAATCCAGCTCTGGATACAGGCTTCTGCAACTAGGATTTCCAAACCCTTTCTATTCTGTTAGTTCCCACTGGATGGCTGTATTTCTCCCCTGGACATGCCTGTTCTTCCTGTGCGCCTGTGGCCATACTTCTGAAAGGCTGTCTTATTTTTGTTATATCCCAAAAGGAAAAACTGGAAATTAGAGGCATTCATATCAATAGTTTGTCAAAATCATTAAGCGGAAAGGCAACAAAGATAAAATGTCAAATCTCTACTTAATTGTTTAAGAGTCTTTAAAATCCGAGGAGCTGTTTCCTTCGTTGCCTCACACAGAAGTTCGGATGACTGTAGGCGTTGCATTTTAGGAAGCTGAAAGGAGTTTTTAATCTGCTTCCACTGCCAGTTCAAGGTCTTGGTCTTCAAAGTTCTGAATGTATCTGTGCCCAGCTACAAAAAGTGCCTGCACCTGCATCTACAAATCACATAGATATCTGTGTTCCTCTGGGACAATGCAGACCACAGAGTCCAGAAGGAAGCAGCCAGAGACAAAATATGCACCGTCAAGGTTGCTGTGAGCTTCCAGAGGAAATCAGACAAATGTAGCCTGAATCACTTCTAGGAAATGCTGCAAAACTTTCCTCTTCTAAACGATTTTTCCATCATAATCACAGCAACATTCACAACATCAACTCTTCCCCTTCCCACTTAGAGAAAAAATATGCTGCCCCCAAGCAGAGCTTTCTCAACCCAGAGAGGCCAGACACTCCAGGAAGGCCACCAGGGATTATGCTATTACCAGCCTAATTACTACAGAAAATGCTTACATGAAACAATGAGAGATGGTAGAACAGACCCAAAGGTAAAATCAGTGGGGACCTTTTGAAGCAAGCGAACCATCAGAGACTTTGTTCTGCCCGCAGGGAAGGAGAAAAGAGGCCCTGAGTCAGTCATCTGGATTTACTAAAAAAAGAAGAATCAAGCAAACAAGCAAAAAAAAAAATAATAAAAATCCCCCCAAACCCACAAAACACAAAAATACTTCTTCATTTTGTAAGTTTACATCTGGTGCTCTCCAAAATTGCAATTTCTTTCCTGGGTCTGATCAGCTGCTATGGTTTTCCAAGCCTTTCAAAGAAGGCCTGGAGGGCTCTGAGCTGGAAACACAGACCTCATGGCTATGTGAACCTTCACATAGTTGACTGTAGGAAGCATTAGGAAAATATAAAGCCTTACCAACACCCAACCCAATTTTCTACACATGAAAAATATGCCTGGCTCAGCACAGGCAAATTTTTCAAGAGCAGGCAACCTGGCAATTAGCCAAAATACTATTAAGTGCCCCCTCCTCCGGCTGTCATTAGCATTCAGATCTCTCTCTCCCTTGTTGCCAGGTATACCTGTGAGATTTCATGTGGGGAGCAGCCTAGAATGTGTTGTTATTATATATAACATGCTATAATATCCTTTGATTATTGCAATTTCAAGCTTTCCATATTTTTGCAGCTCGAAAGGACTCACTTGGCCCAGCCACAGAGCAGGGACCTGTTGTGCAAGATGATGTAACCATACTTTTTTATTAAAACCAAAACCCATTCCCTGCCCACACAGCTTCCAATGTCAGTTACCGCAGCACATGCTGGGCAGACAGAACAAAGAAACGGGGAGAACGGACAAGAAAACAAGAAGATGAGATAGCAGCAAAACAAATCTCAGTATGAGGACCGGGCACCATGAGTCATCTCCTGCCTGGATGGAGAGTAGAGTACTTATGATCCATCAGAAGTAGATGAGATTTCCAAGTGCTCTAGGTCAGATACCACCCATAACGCTAAGAAAAATTTGGGGTTTGAAGCCTTGAGGCTAGAGGCAGTGGGGTTTCCCTGGTAGAAGAATGCAAACTTGAACTAATGGGCAGCTTTCAAGTATCTCAGCTTCTGGTCATGATCATAAGGATCTTCATAGTGGTGGAGCAGGGCAAGAGCCATCTCCTGTTTGCCCTGGGGCACTGTTTGGAAGTGAGGTCCTCAGAAGGAATGCAGTGTTTTATGAAAAACGTGAGCTCAAGAAGATGGTCTGTGTTTTTTGCCTTGAACATTTATCTCAGCAGCAACCAAGGTACAGCCAAGTACAGGTCACCAGCGGTCCTTTGGGAGACTCTAGCTCTTGTGAGTCTGAATTTTGTCTGAATGCAAAATTTCTCATAAAGCACACTAAAGTCCAACACCCAAGTCTGTGCATGCAGATTGCTTCCAAACCAAACTGAAACGCTCAACAACAATCAGTGTCTCAGGAAAAAAAAAAAAAAGTAGAAACAGTCTAGGTAAAAGGAATGTAATTACGCACTGTGACGAACAGTCCATGAAATCAGCACTGTACACAGAGGAAAAATAAAGGAGAATTTCTAATCACGTGAATCATCGTGTTTTATGCAGTTACTCCAAACTACAGCAGGATATTTCAGTATTATTTTATTTAGATGGTGGAAGGAAGTTCTTAAATCATTTGGGGTCTCTTCCGATACCATAGAAAAGCCCCAAATTACCCTATTTCGTTCTCAGAGATGAAGCTATGGTAGCCTTTTACAGGTGTATTTTAACATGCAGTATCTAAATTTTTGGCAATAAAACCTCATTTAAAAACCCCCACAATTTACACTAAATTCTCTTACATGATTTGTATGACATTGCACTGCTACAAATCTAACATTGCTCTGCTGTTGGCAGAATTACGCTCTTCTTTCAAAAACATCTGAAGTTCAACAGCATCTTGACCTCTGACTAGGGCTTGTAGCAGCTTCTAAGATCTAAAATAGCAGATAATACAAGTCCTAATGTGAATGATGTAATGGCAATACCCTGGATAAATATGCCCAAGGCAAGATGAATCCGGTGTCACAGTTGTTTATACTAGCATTTGCTTTTCTGCAGTAGACAGAGCATATGAAGTTCTTAGCACGTCTATAGCTCTGGTGTGAAACCAGGGTCAGTGAGGATTTTTGGGGTTCCTTTCAGATTCCGTACATAAGGGACACGGCAATCTGTTCCAGCTTCTAAGCTCAGGAACTACTTTTTGAATGCAGACTATGTTTAAAGCTTTGAGGACTGGAGGTATCTTCAGGTCAGTCACTGGTTTTGACCAAAAGTGAGGCCATCACATTTCTTAACAGCCTTAACCAGTTTATTCTGAGATGAAAGTTACTAAGTAACTATAATTATCCTGGAACTCCTTGCTTAAGTTAAACAGGCCTTTTTGACCCAGGGAGGGTAATGCTTCTTTAGACAAACAGGTAAACAAAGGCACAGAAAGGTAGGCAATGAACCAAGGTCACACCATTTGTTATTATCATTTTTGGAAGCACAATTCATGGGCCACTGCTTGATCATGAGACCTCTATGAAGTTGTCTGAGGCAGACAGACAGGACGGGTTTACAAGCTGCTATCTTAACACTTCAGTGACAATTAGTCTCTTCTAAAAAAAATCAGTTCTTTAAGAATAATCATGTGTAAAATAAAAAAAAAAGCAAAAAAAAAAAGCTTCCCAAATGATAGCTTCTGGGCTTGCTTGTGAAAAATTACCCATTTGTTTAATTGAAAAGAACGATTTATCAGGCTAATTTCCTTCTAGCAACCAGAGACCTTTCAAAACTTGATTGCAGTTAATGTGCCAGTGTTTCAAAGCATTTTATTCAACTATCAAATAAGCTAATGAAGACCTTTAATTTACTGTTGAAGTAGAGAGTGGGCTGAGCAGGTCAGATGTTTCACGCTCTCAGGGCAGCAGAGGTGCGGATGAGACTCTGCTGTTGCATCAGCTCCTCAGAGAGGCCCGGATGTCCTGAGCCGAGGGAGGCCAAACCAGTAAAAGGATGTACAGAGGCAGCTCCCACTCTGGGTACAAGCCACGTTACCCCTAATGTGAATGACAGCAAAGAGCTCCAATTAAACATTCACAAGCCAGCTTGCACATGGAGATTGTACAACTAAATACCTTGGTCAGGAAGGAAAAAAACTCACCTCTTTGTTCCCCCATCTTTGTTCCATGCTTTGGTGATACCTAACAGCTACTGTTCGAGAAGAACAGAAAACCACCGGACTCTTAGTGCTGGGCTGGGGAAAGGAAGCTTTAGCACTTGTAATCAATGTTACAGAGCCTCTGGATAGAAGAGATGAAACAGCATGTGCCTGTCATGCATAGCTGGACATAGCAATGACCAACTGCACTACCAACCAGACTCACCAAAACTCAGTACACCACAAAGTAGCAGCCTAAAACCGTCCCCATCTCAGGCGAGCAAAATTTGCTCAACCTTGGTCTGTGAGGAGCCAAGCATAAATATTTGGTCTTGGTATTTTGCTCCAATTCCTTGTTCTCTTAGCTAGTGGCTGGCAAAGCTTGTCCACATCCTTGGAGATTCAATGGCTACAGCCACTCTGATGAATCCCTCATTCTCAGTAACACCTAGATGCATTAATGAGTTGCCCTTATGACTTTACCGGAAACATGCAAACTCTGGGAGGGAAAATTATTATTAACAAAAAGAGGAAAAGTAGTGCATGTGTTGCTGAACCAAAACACGACACGAGATAGAAGCTGAAAGTTTCCTAGCCAAGATGCTGATCACACTGGTTTACTGATCAGGTGAGTTACTTGAAACTGTTTGTTGCAATAAGCATTATTGAAACAGACCCAGTTCAGCCCATTAGCTCTCCACAAAGCCAGGTGAAATAACTAAAGCCATGTCCACTTCATGAAGGCTGAAAATCATTGTTGATGCAAAACTGAGACAGCATGGCTCAGGGTGCGGGAAGGATGTCTTCACAGCTACCAGGAGGTGTTAAAGATGACCTCATCTTCTCATTTACTTCTGATACTGAAATAGGCAAATGAAGAAAATATTGCCCCTCCTCCCGCCAGCCTCCTAAAGATCAACACATCTGCAAACACATTCTGCAAACCTAAGGGAAGAAAGCCAGATTGTAGCCTGCCTTATCTCTTCTGACTTGCTAAATGTATTTCAGGCCTCAAGCATCACATGACTGTACATAACGTGTGGATACAATAACTAATGTGGCTTTCATAACGGATCAGCAAGGATCAGCAATGTTGAACAAACACCCTTATTTGCAAAAGCACCTTCCCAGCCCATGAAGCAGGTGACCTTGTCTCCCAAAGGTTACAGTGCAAAGTTAATGATCCGCAAATTAAGGATTAGAAACTCATGTGAAATTTATCCACAGCTCCCCCTTAGCCTCGCCGTTTTGCACTGAATCAAACAAACTAGAACCAAACAAACCAGAAACCTAGTCCAATAAAAAGGCCATCTCCTGACAGCACAGGAGGCAACGGACAGTGCATTTTCTGCATGAAGGCACCTGCTGGTGGGCACAAGATTTCATGAGAAAGCATAGACCAGTGTTTTGTCGAATGTCCTTTGTTATACCTCCAACTGAAGAACATAACACATCTCTCACATCATCCCACCAAGTCACATGGTATACTAGGTAGGACTCCACAGCAATCTGGGCAATCCTAAAGACCAGGGCAAAGTATAAGCTGTTCACATTTTCCAGAACAGTTTTCTACACACCGGAAAGCTCCAACCGTCCAGGACGAAACCCTGTATGCTCTGCTGGACCACAGGATTCAGGTATTTACAAGATTTAATTTTGGATGAAATGAAAAAATTCCCTGCACTTTGCCTCTCACATTCTCAACAAATTACATCCCATGTCTCGACAGTGAGAAGGCCTTATTTGCCCATGTATTTACAGAGTAACCTTATGTGCACAGAAGGCAGTACACTTCCGACCATGCTACGCTCCTCTTAGAACTGGTGTACCTAAGTTGGGCTCACAGGGTTTTGTCATTTCCTCTTGAGGACCCCTTGAATCTCTTAGTCAGTATAACCTCTGGATAAGTCCTGGGGCTTTTTGACTTTGTGGGCCTGTGAACGCCATGCTCTTTCCTCGCTAGGGAGTTTTTGGCTGTGGCAATGCATTTACTGCTGTTGAAGCTGGCTTTAGAAGTTGCAGCCTGCCCTAAGGGACTAATTCCTACACATTTGCTGTGCTAGTCAAAGCATTTGTCTGGCTACAGGACTGACAGGGAGCTCCTGTGACAGAAATTCAGCAAAGAAGAGGAAACAGTGAATATTTTAAATCCACTCTAACGCCTGCTCCCTTTAAGAGAAGCTGAGGCAAGCTGGCAGGAATCCCAGTTAGGCAAGGCAGCTTTGCTTAGACAAAGCACGGCCTGTTGGTCATTTGTCTGTAAGAGATGGAGGGCCTGAGCCGGCATGTCCAGGTCTCTCTTGGCAGGAGCTCCAACAAGGAAGCAGCCTGGTCTCCCTAACAGCCTCTGTTTCCTCCAGCACATTGTCAGCATCCATTCCCTCCTGTTTGTCTTCTTCAGACGGGTCTTTTTTTTACATGATTGCTTTGATACAAATGAGCCCTCCTGGAGTGACTTAGAAGATAAAGCCCAGTTGTTCCCATAGTCTCTAACATGAGGTCTTCCTTCAAGTATCTCAACCCTTTTGATTCCAGACAGCACATTCCAGTAAATACTTGAAAATGTTCTCCTCCTCCTGCGTCTCATACCAGGATAAGATTTTTAACCCATTGTTATCCTGTGAAAACAGGATACAGCAGCATGTACAACTGCTCTTACACACTCCACAGAGTTTAATACTAGAGACAGAGCAAAACCAAAACGAAGGATGTACTAAAGAGACATAAAAATAACTGCACAATTAGGAAATGTACACACATTTGCCTACACAAGGCCTGCTTCTATAACACTTGGGAGTCATGTATAATTGCTTCAGGCTCCAATCTGCAAGTGCAAAAAATCATGGAAATGTCATATCTATCAACAGCATACCTCTGCAGAGAAATAAAAATGTGTTTTCACGTCTTCAGATTGTGTTTCCACCATGGTGACCAGGGAATACTTTTTACTTGGCTTATACACCATATTTGTAGATTCATAGATGCTGCAAGGGAGGAGTTGCTGAAATAAATTCAGCAATGAACATAACGAGCTGCAGAACTGGACCATCTTGCCTTGAATCCTGTTTTTGACAGCAGCAAATGCTGATGGGAGAATGTAAGAATAAGACATTTTTGTAGCCTCTTCTGCTGCACCCTGTCTAGCGTCTAACAGGTACAAAAACTCACATTCTTCTAAGCCACTCTGTACACCTTGAGCCTTTATTTTAAGAGCAAAATTTTAGTAGTAATAATCAGAGTGCCTGGAGGAACTAAAGCTGAATTGAGGAACAAAAAGTCTTTAAGACAGCAGGGGAAAAAGTACTGAGATATTTTAAAATGGAATATTACAAACACTGAAAACAAGCAGACTAAAGAAATGGGACAGCAAGACACACAGGGGAGCAAGTGGAAAGAGGCAGAGTCAACTGCATTTAACTGCACAGAAAGTTTGCTTTATAGAAAGCATTTCCACTCCTAGGCTTAAATCATGGCTATCCTCTGCCACTGGCCCCAGTAAAAAACAGCAGCAACAACAACATGAAGAATGTTCCAGCTTTGGGGAGCAAGGGAGAAATTCAGGCACTACGTTCTATAATATGGTCACACATATCCCCCTTCCAGCTGCCTTCTCTCCCCTGCTATAACCACCCGCGTCTTTGTCTGGAGAGCTGACAGGTTTAAATAGAGCATATAAAACTGGCTGTTTTCAAGACCCCATTTCTGCCTGTATCAGACAGCATGTAACAGACTTCTTTACACTCAGAGTCACTTTTTCAAATTTCAGTTTTGATTACTTGAGGGCTGTGTTTCACACTATGCTGTTATTTATTTTAATGAACTCTGCCTACTCTATCATTTGGTTCAAACTAGGAGATCTTTGGAGCTGTTATGCTACACACAAATTCAGGATGATACAGCAAAGTAACCTAAATGGAATGAGGCCAAACAACATGTAATCATGTCTAACAAGGAGGGAGGGTAGAGAGTGCAGAGGGGGATGGGTGGGGAGAAGTAGAGATGCAATAAACACCGCACACAGAAAACCAATGCTTCTCGCTATACGTGAGGCCTGACAAACAAATGGGAGGATGGCTCTGGCTGAGAGGGGAGAGCAAGATCTGGCAATCAGGTGGATGGACAGTGAAAGCCGTTTTCTGAACTGGCAGCTGATTTTTTTGCAGTGGCCTGTTTTCTCGGGGGGGGAAATGTAGTCCTAGAGAAAGAACCCTGCAGTAAATTGCTCCTAGTTTTTTTTTTGCATTGCCGTTCATGACTAGCAAAAAGCAGAAAAGGGGAAAAAATGGAGTTACACTAAGAAGAGAGACTTCAGACAGTTACCTGCTTCCTAGTCTGCTTGTTACCTGAAGACTAGGCCTTCTCAGTTTTTGGCTTTAACTAGAGTCTTCCTTACATCTCTTCCCATGTAACTTAAAGTCATTTCTGCTCTTCTTTCTCTAAGTGGAATGAGTAGAGAGTGCTTTTGTGATCTGCTTCTTGGGCAGAACTAGAAATGTGACAAACTTCTCAGGCACAGATAACACTAAATGGCCCACATGTATGCAGAACAAATAGATGAGTTGAAAGTAAGCCAATATATTCACCCGAATATTTCACTGCTTTTGCTCCAGTAGGTTGAATGACAGAAAGGTGTCTGTACTGGAATAATTTGTCCCAAGAGAAAATGATAATGGAGTAAAATAGTATACAGTATGTTTAACTTAGGAACGTAAAAAAACCAACCCACCCCAAACCAAAAAGAGAGCAGGAGATAATAAAGCGTAAGGAAGAGCAGAAGTCCTAGAGGCTTTTATTCCTTCCTCATCTACCAACCACACTCATGGAAGCACTTAACGTTGTTCTCCAAATTCTTGGACATGAACCTATAACTAAGCATACCAGAACTCCCCCTACTGAGGAGCTACCACAACCACAACTAAATATTTGGGGAATTTCTTTGGCGAAAGACTTCTCTGTTGGAAAGTGCTGATTTGTTGAAACCAAAGCTTTCAGTGGAAAAACATCAGCTTCAATGAAATATTAGCTGGGATGAGGTTCTTGTGCTCATAGTGCAATTGCTTGGCAACACCAGGCAGATCCAGCATTCCTTCTGGGGTTCTTCTGCACTGTCCATATACTGCAGGGTCAGACAGACATACAAACACAAACCAGAAAGGGCAACCTCTTTAGTGTGAAGGCCAGATTTAGAAGAGGGGTTTGAACCTGGCCTTTCCCACTGGGCTACTATCACATGGGAAGGGGCTGGTTCCTGTCTCAGTATCTTTCTTCAAAAGATAGGCTTAGGCCCTTTGGTTTTCTTTTTCAAGAAGAGAACAAACAAAAAGACAAAAGCATTACACTTTTCATGGAACAGCACTCTGTTCCCACTCTCTAGTTTTAACATAAATGATATCATTGCACTCACACTAGGGACTTGATAATTATTTTGGCTGGAGAAAACTAAACAAACAAGAGCAAAACCTTGTAACTCTGTGTGATAGTGCTACGTTTAGAAAGATTAAGCATAAGACTTAAAATGAAAGAAATCCTGACTTGCACTCTACCCTTCAGCCTGAGGATGTTTAAAAGCCCTAACATTCTGCCTAAAATCGCTAGCTCCTCTGTTTAAATGGCGTGGCTGCAGTGAGATTTTGTTTGAAAGAATCTAACTGCAGGAAGTTGGGTTTGGTGTTTTTTTTTTTAGGCCAGATGGAAAACAGAAAGGCTCTTTCTGGTTCTTGAATCTCATTCTATGCTATCATGAGCAACTGCATTGTTTAACCCCCTTCCCAAACACCTCAGGCCCATATATGCCAAGGCCTTTTAAAACAGCTCAGCTGCTTGACAAATTTTTAGTTAGCTCAACCCAGGTGTGCATTTGTCCACGCTGATGGCTGCACAAGGGCTGTTGCTGCATGCGCTCAGGGTTGAGGAGCTCGGTGTGCTGCTCTGTGGTCTCTCTGCTAAAGGCAGGTGATGCATGTTTCACTGTAGTTGTCCTGAGTCCAAAGAGAACTGTGTCTCCTCCTGATTCTGTGTTTCCAAGGCAGCATCATCAACTAGCTTCAAGTCACTATCAAACTTAGACAAAAACAAATGAAAGAATTACCTTCTGGAAATATTTATATGCCTAGCAATAAAATGTGCCATTTAAAAATTATTTTGGTTGTGGTTTTTTGGAAGCTGCAAGCCCTGAAAACAGCATGAAGACAAAGTCTTGCAGATGCTGCTTGCTGGAACACAGTCGAGCGTAAATTAATTGAGGTTCCAAGCAACGGTGAAGACCAGTCCACAAACAAGCTGTGAGTCCACAACCACCTTGACACAAGTCTGCAGTTAGGATTAAAAGCTGCACCACAGCTGTTTCAGAAACCATGGCATTATCTCATCTTAAATTCCTTTGTTGGTCCAAAATAAGCTTTACTTGTGGATCAGTATTATGTGACTGACATTTTTATGTCCCTCATTTGATGTTCGCAATCACTCATGTGGCAACAAGTGATAATGCTTTGCACTGTAGGGTTTGCTGATCTATAAGCCACTCCAGAGGGAACCTCCCAGGGAGAAGGCAATAACGACCCATGCATTAGCCATATACAGAGGGTCAAGAAGAGTTAAAGCATGTTGCCGTGCCATCAAGCCTTTCCAAGCAATTATCAAAAGAAAGGTTAGCAGAGACACTTTGGTCCAGGCTGTGTTTGCCCACCAGGTTTTTGAGCTGTAAAACTCAAGGGCTAGGAAAGGCCAAGAAAATTCAAGAGCCACTTGCTGAGAGGGAGGGGCTATTTGCCAAAGCATGGGTCAACGGAAATCTGCTGTGACCAAAACAGTAAGTAATACAAAGATTGCCCCCATGTCACAGCTCCTTTTAGGATATTGACTTCCAGCATCCGCATGACTCCATCTGACTGACAAGGTGGCCATGATTCAATTAGCGATCTGTACAGATCCACCTTTAGTACTGTGGTTGACATAAAAAGGTACGTCTAGATAAAGAATAACAAATTATGTTCCTAAAAGGCAGATGTTGAATATCTAATTGATGCCAATCACTGATTTCTTTCATTTTTTTTTCCTTTTGCTTCACAAGATTTTCCTGAAAATGTGTCCCACTTGCTTAGATAATCCAGTCTAAATACGTACAAGCTTTGTAGGAAGTTATGGCTTGGCTATAGTTTTTTGACTAATGGTAGGAGAAAGATCCATAACATAATCCTGTAAGGCTTTTTTCAGTCACACTTCAGAATCAGATTTTGGCACACTTGTCATCTCTGTATTTAGAATCATTGACACATATTTACAGCCTTTTAAGTCTTTCTTCCCAACTTTCAGTCTAAACATTTCCTTGAAAACATAGAAACATCCATGAAAAATTAGAAGATATGCATCAAACAGCTCATCACAGAAAGCTTCACCTGATAGGCAAGAAGAATATTACAATTCTTGTTCAATGTTGTACAACAGAGGCAAAGATTCTTTATCAGAAAGGTACCTTGCTAATAATGCAGGCTTGCCAGACTCAAATTCTCTGAACAAAATTGGCATGATAATGAGGAAAAATACCATGTTTAGACCACTACTGCAAAGCTACAGTGTTTTGGGGTGTAGTTGTTGTGGGTTTTTTTCTTTTTACTTGTCACTCTAAAAAGAAAAAAAGAACTTGTGTTCAAGTCCCTTTGCTGCAAGTCATAAGAAATGATTACTGGAGAGAATGGCATTGTTAAATTGTTGAAAAACAGAATGTAGGCTGACCCCCAGAAATACCATAGTCCATATATTACATCCGGTTTTATCTGCTCCAACAGCAGGTGAAACAAATTTAGGCAGTAGGGATAACATTGTTGTCACTTCCATATTATGGTTATTTTTGTGCAAGTTCCTCTTTGGAAGCTAGTATGAAATAGTACAACTTCACTAGACTTTCCTGGGAAAGCAGTAGTTTATACCAGCTCTGATTTTCAGGCTTATTCTCTAACTACCAGCATGATGTGTGGAAACAATTATAAAAGATTTAAGGAAAACACTGATGTCTTTCTGTAGTTACTCCATGCTTTCTTGTACCATGTTTTGCTGATTTACAGATGACTTGCTTATTAACCCAGTTTGCCCTCATGGTATCATAACTAATCTAAGGGCCAGTTCCTGCTATGCTAATCTGTCACTTTGTGCAACATCTGCATCTGAAATTAGATGAGAAATATAGATTTACTGCAGAGTAGCAGCACGCAGTCCTTAATACTGAACTTGCAATCTTTATGAAGTTGGAATCCCTATGGGGTTTTGATTGAGGTATGCAGAATCCACTTTTAAAGGTCATACACAAACAGAAATACAGTGAGGGCAAACACTAGTAGGGACTCTTGTGGTCCTCAGAATACTCCTGGAATGGTAAACTATAACCTCATATGGTAACATTAGGATACCAGGAGTTAAAGTCCTTCTACAAAGAGCAGAAATCGACTGTTGTTTTGCTCTGATCACTAATTTCCAACTAGATCTTTTCCCATCCTTAATTTTTTTAGAATAGAATGAGAAAAGCTCTTCCAGCCAATATGAATGTGATATTTTTAAAATATTTTCCTCATTTAAATTAGAATGAAAAATTCAACTTCATTTTTTCCATTGAAACTATTCATTTTGTCTTATCTTTTTCAATTTAAACTTCCATTTATGTTTCAAACAGTACGGTTTGTAAAAGAAATTGTTCAAAGCAGATGTTTCAACAATGTCAAAACCTTTCCCATAAAAATGATTTTAAAAGACAAAATGTGATAGAATATTCTCTGAACAAGCCCTCTCCTGAAACAACATTTGATTTTAATGAATTATCATTTTACAACACAGACATTTCAATAAGAAATTTGTGACTAATTCCTTCCAATAACCTCTCAAGAAGGAACATCCTTTTACTATCTATGAGCCTGGAATTACTGTGCAAGTGTGCTGAAGAGTGCTAGAGACAGGTATGTGCTCAAAGCCACCTGGGTACTTCTCCTTCCTGACTCACTGGGGTAACCTCAAAGGAAGCACAGAAAGTGTTCCTCTCAAAATGACAACAGAACAATGCAATCACCATGCCATTGACGAATCAGGCCAGAACAAAGTAGGTTGCTTTGTTTTCACTTGTCACTCCAATATCCTTTTGCACGCTCTTCAATAAGGAAGACAAGAAGAGTGCATTTAGTGGCTTTACCCATTCCACATTATCTTGTTCTGCATTTGCATTGACAATATATGCTGAGTGAGTTAAACGTATTCTTTAGAGCACGGCTGTATCTGAAGTTATGTTCTCTTCCCAAGGATGTGAGCAGGGAGCATGTTCTCAATCTTGAGATTCCACTCACCAGTGGAGTATGCTGCCATTATAACCCTAAGCTGCCATGAAAACGATAGCTTCAATTACATTTTCATGATGAGAAGTTTCCACTAAAGCTGATTTAACAATACATTATACTCTCTATTTTCCATGCTTATGCCAATGACTTGGAAAATTGTAAAATTTTGTACAAGAGAATAAGCCAGACCTAACTGCAACCTCCAAGTGCCAGCACTGCAGTTTAGTTTCTTCCCTCCCCACCCCTGAAAATTTCAAGTCCACAAGAAACAATACTGCAACCAGCACCCAAATGTAGAATTTGTTACTCACTCCTACACTCATACATTCCTTGTCCAAGCAGGTGGATAGAAGGCTCTTTACATGGCTTAAACTCTATGTCTCAATAAAGGCTTGCTGACTTTTACAATTTCTTATTATGCAGCAGCAAATAATATTGAAAAATCTTTGCAGAATACAGATGCCATTAATAGACAAGTAAAGAAGGGGAAAAAAAACATGTTGGTAACAATTATATGATTATGAAATTCCAGAACTTTGCCAGATGAACATTAACATAGGTTCCAAAGGGTGACTTCTGCAGTTCACTGTTGAACAGAAGTTTGTACAGTCAGATGACACCGAGTTGAACATGTTTAAAAGTTTCACCAATATAATTAAGTCAAAAAGTATCATCAAGGATACCTTTCAAACCTTGTGTTTATAACCTTCGTTCATCTCTGAAGAGACATCTTTGTCCTCTCTTCCACAGCTAGCATACCTTGCAAACAAGATTCTTTACAGTTTTATACCTCAGAACAGACAGGGGGCTACATATTATATTCTGCTGTGTTACTGTTCATTAAAAAGATAAGGGAAGAAAAGAAGGCATGCCTGAGCGCATGAAATGGACAGATTAGATACTTAAGGCCACAGACAACAGCAGGAATACATTTGCTTTCATGATCTGCTAATGTTTTGTCCTAGAAAACACATTAGGAATCCACTATTAAGAAAATGTCACATGCCTACTCATATTGAATGTAGAAGTTTAGCATTTCTTAGGGTCAGGCCTTGAAGACGATATAATTTATATAAAGCAACAATGGAAAAACAGTTATTTAGTTTCTCCAACCACTGTAAAAAAATAAACACTTCTAACACCACTCTTAAATTGGAGCAGGTCAGATTTCTCCATGCCTCCTCCCTCCCCCCCCAATTATTGGGCAAAAACCACCACCACCAACAAAAAAAAACCCAAACAAAAACCCCCACCAATTTTGTGATGATTTCTGGAATAAACTAACAGTACAAGATACTGTTAAAAATTAAAACCAGGTGTTTTCCTGCATAAAAATGCAGGTTTTTTTCTACTAACGCTAACGCAAATCACTACTGTGGGTCCAAATGTACCACTTCATGAAGTGGATCCGTTTTGGAAAGATGTGAATAGAGACATAGAAGGGTCAGCGGAGATGCCATGCAAGGCAAACACTCAGCCTTGTTCTAATAGGTGTTAGCAGTATTGGAGGACTTTGGTAAGACTATGAACCGCAGGTTAGGTGTCTTTTTAGTATTAAAAGTAATGCATAAACACCTCCATTCCAAGATGGATGACAGCATTTGTCTGTGTGGGAGCAAATTCTGCTGTTTAAAAGACCATGGGGCTAACACACACACACAAAATAGAAATCACACACAAAGAAACACAGTTAATTGGAAAGCTGAAGACCAAATACCCTTCCTTTTCCTTGCTGCAGAAAGCATATACCCCCACACATGCTCCTATCAAGAGAAAACCAATGTTAACCACAGCCAATGTTCACAGGAAAATACTCTGCTCGGTGAACAGCCAGCCAGGTCATATCCCTATCTCTGCATTCAATTCAGCTGTCTGCTAAGGGTAATATTATCTTTATAAGTGATATACTCAAGATCTGTGTAAATGCAGTATCTGGTTTAAAAAAAAAAAACCAACAAACTGTCAAGATTTATATAAATCTAAGAAATGAAAAAACAAATGCATGTCCCACGAACTAATCCTCACAAGAGCCGCATTTAGAAGGAAATACAGAGCTCTGGCACTGTATTTATTTTGCTGGCTAAATCTACCGGGTACTATCAAGGCCAAGTCGTAATCTCCCTCAGAGAGGTTACCCCTCCCTTGCAGGGCAGAACTCAGTTAATTTCACTGGGACCAATATTTGGCTCAGAGCACAAACTACAAAGTAGCAGCCAGGCCACACTGCTGCAGCTCCCACAGCCAACAGCAAAAAAGGAAATGAAGAAGCTAGTACTGCCAGTACTTTGGAGGGGGAATGAAAAGGTCAGCATTTCACAGATATGTTGTGCATATAGACACGTGTGTATACATTTGCAAGAAACTTGTTCCCTCTCCCTGGTGTGCTACATGTTGTTTTGTACATGCAGCCCTCCGTTTTCTGATTGCAAGCCTTGAGGAAGTACTACTGGAACAACAATCCTGGGCATGGATATAATTGTTTGACTTGCTCATTTTCTACTTTATCGAGCTTTCACACGTGAGTTTCACATCCAGAGGGAAAAAAAAAGGCCCCTCAGAAACAGGGAGCTAATTTGGACCCCTGTTTTAGTGTCGGCATGCTGTTAGTGCCTAAGCCTTGTGGTCTGGCACACTTGTTCCTGTGACTTTCTACAAGAGCAGCAATAGTTAAATTGGCATGAGGTTCCCTACTGTATGTCATTGACATTTTTCTAGTACTGGAATCAGGTGGACTTCTGCTGTTTCATCTCTATTCGCTTGTTTGTTTTGTAATAACGAGTCTATTTTTAAAAACAGAATCATCTGTCCTGGATATTTGGCTGTGTCTGAGTGCAGTACATGAATTAACCTTCAAATGTGCAAATTTAACAGCCTGCAATTATTGCAGTCATCTTTCATTACAGGCCCTTTTAAACAAATAGGTTTTCTTCCATGTTGGATGAGCTTCCCCAAAACTAGCAAAACCAACAACCCAGGCATCAAACTTAATCACACGCTCTCTTGCAGGCAACAGAAAGGAGACGCCAGAGGCACGAGCCAAGACGTGCAAAGAGCTTTGGAAGGTGAGCACTCAGCCCAAGGCCAGGGAAGATGTCACTGACCCTGCTGTCCTCCCTGGAGCTTTGCCAGGGGTACTACCCCTGTGCTGGCTCCAGAGCAGTTGCACATCACCACTCAGTGTGTTAGCTTGAACTGGTGTTACAAATTGCTTAGTTCCTTGCTATAGCTCAGGACTTGGCACACAAGTGGTTCTCCTGCCATTCCAATGGATTAGCAGAAGCTTCTGGCCAAGAAGTGGTACATATAACTGAGAGAGATGATGTCCGAAACTATGACAGTAAGAGTCATCTGCACTCCTCTACCAGAGTGCTTAAGCATATGCTTACCATTAACCCCTTCTTAAAGTCTTCCTGATATTTCAGGGACTTGGCGTGTACTTGAAGACTCTGCTGAACACATGAACTGAAGCATGTGCTTAAAAGTGATCAGATAAACTGCAGTCTCAATAGATTGAAAAGTTATTTCTGGAGGCAGCAATGAAAGACAACAAATATCTTCCAGAAGGCTTAACATAAAATCCTCAAAAATGGGATGCTTGGGGTCACTGTCAACATACCATAAAGCCAGGATTTACTGGGATCATATTTCATTAGAAATCAGTGTGTATATGCTGGGAAGGAAAGGTGGCAAAGGGGTCTGTAGAACTTAAAGACTATTTTCTGGTATCTACTACAAAATATTTCGAGATTGCATGCTTCATTACAGTTTTAGCTTTTTATTTTTGTTTAAAGTTTGCTTATAATTTCCCCTACTTAAATTAAGAAAAGACATGTTAAAAAAGATTAAAGTTCCTTAAAGATGGAAAATACTTCTTACCTATATAACCCAGCTGGATTTTCAAATTCAGTTTTGCAGAATTTCAAGAATGAAATACATTGATTTATTTAAAGAGCTGCTTGGATGCTGAAGGCGCTAAGGCCTTTCTCTACCTAGGGGAAACCGAGCTACATAGTTACTACAAAATAACTATTTCACAACACTCCTTTCGGTGTCGTTTAGTTATTCAGAGCAGCTCCAGACATACTCCTGCAAAATAAAAGTCACTTTAATTTTCGATTAAAGAGTGAAAATGGGATAGCTATGCTAGAACAGTTAATTCTGCAGCAGCTAAGTCACAAAGAATTTTCCCTGGCATAAAAGTATGCCCCATCTCTGTAACTTCACTTTTTAAGGGAACTGTTGTGAAATGGCCACAAAAATCAATATTAGGGAAAAGCAAGGATGTATTTTGCACTCCTTGTCTTCCAAGGATTTAATTGCACGAACCTTCAGATGTATATTGAGACTGAAGAATCAGTCTTCAGAAAAACAGTTATAATATTTTCCACAATGCTCAGAAAATTTGGGATTCTCGGTTTCATTTGACTGTATTAGTAATTCTTAGAAATTAGACTTGTATGATTGTGCAGTAGTGAATATTCTTTTTTAAATGTTTTTCATCCTGTGATCTCATTGGTTTCTGTTATTTGGAAACCCCAAATTTCTTTATAGCAGATGTTCAAGATAACACATTTAAAAAATGGAATAAATTAAAAGTTAAAGATAGTAGTAATTACAAGTATGCACAGAAAATACCCTCATTGGTTGTTTCCCGTTGTACAGAATCTAAGTTAGTAGTTGTATTGGTTTTAGAGGTGTTGGCTTGATTTTCAAAATTTATCAGGCACATCTAGCACATGTCAGCTTCAATGGAACTTGTGGTTTCCCAGTCTGGCTAGCTGAGAAAACGTAGCACGTTAATAGGGCACACATGGCCAATGTAATAGAATATGTGCACCTAGTCTGATGCAGCTGGTTTAGTTTGAAAGACTTTTTTCCCTTTTTGAGCCTTGTACTGTTGAGCATTGCTGAAAGGTGCTGTGAAAGGACACAGCTAAGCTTTCTGTTGAGAAAAGCTCACCTGACCCTTCCCTCTCACCTTCCTGCTCCCAAATAGTGCCATTAATTATCTTATTCAGCAATTCCCTGCCCTTTACTATGGAGAAAAGATCTATTATCCAAGCAGTTTTCAGTGACCTTGGCTTCACTATGGTTGTTCAGGAGGCCTCCAAAAGACAGATGATTCCAACTACATGGTCTGAACGTGGGCACTGCAGCAAACATCCTCTTCTCAACCAAGTCACTCATCTTCTAGCCAGCCCTCCTGCCTGACCTTGAATTTGCCAAACTACTCTTAGCTTTGGGGACAAAACAGTGATTACTTCTTTCCTTTATTGCTTTCTATACCATGTGATAGATATAACTGTTTACCTGTGACGTTAGTGTTGCACTTTCTTCCCCAGATAAACTCAGAGAGCGTAAGGCACTTGTAGAGCTGGGCCATGAAGCAAAATGGCAGGCTTACTTTTAAAAATAATGTGATTACAGCATTCTCATAGCTCTGCAAAGATGATTCATGGCACCTTCTAACTGGTACTCATGTATACTTTTTGTCTTTGATTTTTTTCCCCAACATGCAATAGAAACACAAATCAAAGTTTCAAAATAGGTGATGAAATCTCCTTCGTGGCATTTAACTACTTTAGATGCTGTTTTGATTAACATATTCTCCAATAAATTGATTAACATATTTTTAAAGAGGCAAAACTTGTGTTTCATCTCTGTTGTGGTTTAACCCCAGCCAGCAACTCGGACCATGCAGCCACTCACTCACTCTCCCCCAGTGGGATGGGGGAGAGAATAAGAAGAGAGTAAGTGAGAAAACTCATGGATTAAGATAAAGACAGTAAAGAAAAAACCATGCACGCAAGCAAAGCAAACAAGGAATTCATTCACTACTTCCCATGGGCAGGCCCATGTTCATCCATCTCCAGGAAAGCAGGGCTCCATAGTGCATAACAGTTACTTGGGAAGACAAATGCTGTAACTCCACACATTCCCCCCTTCCTTATTCCCCCAGCTTTATATGCTGAGCATGACATCATATGGTATGGAATGTCCCTTCAGTCAGTTGGGTTCAGCTGTCCCGGCTGTGTCCCCTCCCAACCTTTTGTGCACTCCCAGCCTACTTGCTGGCGGGGCAGTGTGACGAGCAGAAAAGACCTTGACTGCTCAGCAACAACCACAAACATCAACGTGCTATCAACAGTATTCCCATCCCAAACCCAAAACATAGCAATATACCAGCTGCTAGTAAGAAAGTCAACTCTATCCCAGCTGAAACAACTACACTATCCAAAATCAGGGAAAGGAGAAGCCTTGTTCTCACACCTGAATGTATTAAAGTGATGGAACACTACTATCTCAGCTTCTAGACACAAATATCTAGACACACCATATCCTCTGATGGGCCTGTCCCCAATTTGTTTCTAATTTGTTTAATTTAAAAAAAAAAAACAGTAAATGGGCACTTCCTCTGGTTTAAGCAAACTGCAGCAGAACCTCAGATAAACGTTCTCTTCATGACATGAGTAAAGAAATCAGTGCAGTGATGAAAGTTTATTCAGCTCAGGGACTATCCCAGAAGTATCAGCCAGACACGTCACCGCCTGTCCACACCTATCAGAGCTCAGGCACAGTTCCAGAAGCCTGAGACTATTTTTGCCATCTGCAATGCTTGTCTTACACCAGCAACACTTGGTCCAGGCTGAGAAAGGCCTACACTTCTACTTCCTCCACTGGAGGTTTGGAGACAACACAGAGGATATAGAAGGAAGAACTAAGAATGTTCAGTATCCTTGTATTTGTGCTATGCAGTATAACAAGCTGTTTGGTTGTCTGTCTCAAGCACGTGGAAAACAATTACCCCTGAGCTAGTACAGGTTCTCATGCCTCTGTGAGTAGATCATATACATATTGATAGACTGACAGTAAGTGCAGGCAGTATAAAGAACAAGCTCACCTAAAATTTTTTTTGAAGCTTACAAATAACAGCATCAGGAGACATTTCTGAAAAGGTTCATAGGCCTCACTGATATTTCAGTATTTTGTTACACTGAACTTGAGCCTTATAGCCTCCACTAAGTTTAATTGGGTATCCCTTAATAGACCGAATA
Organism: Pluvialis apricaria; assembly: GCA_017639485.1. Lineage (NCBI taxonomy): Eukaryota > Metazoa > Chordata > Aves > Charadriiformes > Charadriidae > Pluvialis > Pluvialis apricaria. The sequence continues at coordinate 10,232,870 of CM030024.1, forward strand.
TAAAAGGAAAACGAACAACTAATTTCTCCTGTAATTTGCCAAACAGTGAGTGAGAGGACAGATTGCTTATTGACTTTCCTTTGCTCTTTGTCTTTCAAAACACAGGAGAACAGTATGTGTGTGTGTCCCGTTGCACTGTACCTTGTTTAACCAGGGACTGCCCTGACACCCTCCTTCTGGTGGTCAGGAAATGCTAACAGCAAAGCAGATGCTGGGGCTTCATAGCCCAAATCTGCTATTCATGACTGTACACAGTAAAACTTTATTGGGAAACTGCCCATTTGTTCTCCACTTGGCCAAGTACTATCTTATTCTAAAAAATAATTTGAACAAGCTAAATACTCAGACAACCTCATCTCTTAGTAAATTATATGAAACTATATTGTGTTCAGTCCATAAATTGGGTCATAAGAGGCCTAAGCATAACATATAATAAGGCTCAAGATTTTAAACTTTAGTATTTTGTACTAAAGAGTAAAGAGAGAAGCATTGTGTTCTCAAGGCTCTCCCTTTCCAAAAGGGTATTACAAGAAAATAGCACTCAATTTTCAGTGTAAGACTCAGCTGCCCCTTCAAATGCTCAAGGCTGAAAACTGTGGCAGCTTCCATCTTCTTATCTGCTAGTGCTTCCTCCTCCTTATCAGGTGCTTACAGACAGCAATAGGATGATAGGGAAGCTGCTGCTGGTGCTGCATCAGAAAGCAAAAAGCAGCACGAATGTGTATACGCAAGCAACTCAAGGCCAAGCTCCAGTTCCCCACCTGCTTCTATAAGGCCAACAAATCAAGAACCAATTGAGTTCCACTTACCTAAACTTTCACATTTAAATTGTTCTCCTGCCAGAATACACACATACAGGAAATTTGATTAACTCCCGCTCCAAAGAAGGGCAAGACAGTCCTTCAATACCTTTTCACTTAATGAAAAGGACAGGCTACAGGAATGCTTTGAACAATATTCAACCCCGAGATGGTGCTTCCCTTCCTCCAATTTGTATAACATGCTTGTCAAAAAAGAGCTCATACATCACTTAGAGATAAAGGTTGCCACAGTGGTCTTTATTGAAAAAACATAATTTGCTCACGCAACATCGACCACATTCAACGTTTGACCACTTAAAATCTCAGAAAACAACATGCCCAGAAACTCGACTGCATTTAAGATCTAACTCTGAAAGGGAAATAAACTTCCAAGAAACACGATGTACAAAACTTCACATGGATTTCGTGGTCCTGGACAGCAATGGGTTGCAGAAAAAAAAATTAAAATATCTCCAAACCCTATTTTCTTTTTCAGATACCCCCCCCCCCCCCCCGAAATCTGTCACACAAAGTATGGGTTTTATGGGATGTCAGTGCACTAACAAATGCAATCTCAAAATCAGGCTTTTTCCTTATGGAAGAGCTGAAGTCATCCTTCAGTCATTCATGTTCTTAATTTAATCAGGAACATAAACATCATATGTCCAAGCACAATGGATCAATAGATGCTATGACAGCACAACTTACAAATAGAGACCAGTTACTAAACAGTTGACCACTCAAGCTTTGCACCAAATTTAGATTTTTTTTTTAATATTTAAAACCCTCAGAGATGACTAATTAGGCAAAACAACAAAAAAGCCATATCTGCAGAAAGACCGGAGTGTGCAAAGAACAGCTTCATATAGATATGCTTCTTTATTGAGAAAATGAATTTTCTGTTGATGGGGTAAAGTGGAATCTAGATCAGGATCTACCCACATGGATGATAACAGCAGAAAAAAAAAAAATAATCTACCTTAGCCATGTGTCTTGAGAGCACAGACATTTACTGTAGATGCAAGTATTTTTCTCTAACTTGCATGAAAAAAAAAAAGGGAGGTAGGCATAGGTTTTCTCCATATAACAAAGTTGCCATTGGAAGCTGATCCCAATCCTTGCACATCTGCCAATCAAGTAAGTACTTTCTTATATGTCTGTTCTAAGCACTAAAGCCTGTTGCAGGCCTTGGAACTGAGGGTAGATCTTACAGAACAGCATGTGCAGAGAGGAGCCCTGCAAAGCACACAGCCACTGCCCCTAGCGTAACAGACAGCGTGCACGCACACCACGTCCACAGGTGAGGGAGGGTTTTCACACTGTCTCAAGCTGCAAGGCTGGGTGGAAGAGATGGACAGAGAAGGTGAGTTTCCTGTGCTTCTACATCAGTTACGCAGGAGTGTGTAAATTACTGCCACACTACCATGGCAGGCAGGAAGAAGTCCTGGATTGGCATCCTAGAGTCCTGACAATGAGATTCTGATGATGTTCAAAGATTATGTGTATTACCCATTATTTTACTGTTGACACGAAAAATATCACGATTCATTAGACACACCTATGCAGATTTTATGCATTTCCTGTGTGTCGTGCAAACTAGCCTGAAAAGGACCCCCTTGAACTTTCTCTAGGAATGTGCTGTTTGGGTGAAAGAACACATTTCATAGGGATTATGTGGAATAATCTCTTTGCCTTCAAATCAGTGAGACTCTTGACAAAGTAAAGTAGAGTTCAAGGGATCTGGAAAATATCCAAACCTAGTCCATAATCCTTCTTAACTGAGTGGAAAAAAGTTGGTTATTGTTCTACATTCACTCTGATTTTATATTAAGATTGCCATGGCAGCCTCTGAAACCATTTTGATATGGGATACGTGCATAATCTCACATCTGAGGGGAGAATTGTTTTCTAGTAGCATTGGTTGACTCGGGCAGTTTGCTGAATTGAGGTGCTGTGTATTTGTTAGCGCTTCTCCATTGGGTATACACTTGGTTCCCACTACTTTGGTTCTACTTCAATTAGATCTTCAGGCAAATTCAGATGAAAACTCCCATGGCAAATTAGCTTGCCAAAGTTTTACAGACATTAAGAAATACAGAAAGCAGAAGATAAAAACCTACTGCCTCTCTGCTCAGGCACTGATGATTCTGTGAGTCTCTACAGCTTAGAGCTAGGTTTTGTTTGGCACTAACAAAAAGGAAAGAGGCTAGTGTTTAGCAAGACCCAGCTCAGAATCTTAGAAAAACACTGTTGTGGGTTCAGAAAACAACCGCTAAGACTAACTATGAGATCACCATCATAATAAACTTACTTTAGCCTAAAAAAATTAATCTTCCGATCTAAGACTCAAATCCTACAAACTCTCGGTGCTCACATGAAAACCTTTTCCTATAAATGTAGTTAAGATATTAAATTTTCCCAGAGGATCATAAAGCAACTATTAAAAATAATCAGTCACACAGGGCATCTCATTAAGAACTAAATTGACATAGATTTCAATTAGTCTCATTTCTAAATAACATAACAATAGACCTACTGGGGCAGACAGCAAGATCTGAAGTTTCCTTTGGCTATCTCTTACAGATTCTGACAGAACTGAGAAAAAATATCTACCCAGACAAGAAGCTACCCAGCTCATAAAACGTCAACACGGGAAAGACACCAGTTTGTATAGATTGAGGAAAGGCTAGGCAATATAGGTCAGACAATATTTTTAGTAGAGGTTTTACATCTACCTATCATGCCTCTTCTGAAAAACCTGTATGACTAGCTTGGTACCCTGGCACAGACAGTAGCCTGGGAAACATAGGAAGAGGGGAAACCTAAGTGTTCATCCCCAGTATCTTTCCAGCCTCCAGGGACCTGCAGCTGAGAGAACTTCCTAAACTAACAATGGTTCCTCATATCGAATGACTCTTGATTAGTGTTTCTCAGTATGTCTTTCTTAGTAAGCCATGTAAGTGTTTTTCTGTCCACAACATTCTGGCTGCTTGCTTTAAGGTTTTTTAAGTTAGACTTAAATTCTGAGCAGGACTTGCCCCATTTCCTGTTGAGGAACAATTCCTGTAAATAATTTGTTTTGTAAAGTTTTTGTTCACTTCTTGCTGGAGACCAGAGAAGACCTTCTTTCTGCCTGAGGATGATGCACTGACGTTTGTCATGAATTCCAGAACCAAACCTAGCAGACTCTCTCTGTAGAAGGGGGAGAATGAAGTCCAGTGATACTAATGAAGCAAAATGTTGGTTCACAAAGGTAGACAAATAGGCCTAAGGCTGTTCTACTTAAATTGCCAGTTTCACTCACGAGTCCCTGCCATGGATCAAATTTTTTTTTTCCTCTTTCCTATAACCTTCTTATGAGGACGTCATGCCAATCCAAGCAAATGCCAAAGAACAGCTAAATTCCAGCCTTAAACCTGAAATTCACTTCTGTTCCCCAGGCAGGAGCAAAATTCAGAAAGTGATTGCAATGCACTATTATTACCATTATTTTTATTATTATGAGATTCATTAGAAACTTTTTAAGTATCTTTTAGGTGCAAATTACCATAAGACAGCAATGGCCTAAGCATTATCTGTAGCAGATTATTTCTCAGTATATCTGGAGGGACTTTGTCAGAATAATCAATGTATAGTAGTTTGCAAGCAAGCTAATAAGCAAATTCATCAAATACAAACACAGCATTATCTAGAAAATTTGCAATAAAGCACACGATGCTTTCTTTAGCCTAAATTTCTACTTTCTCAATGCTTTGAAGAGAGGGCAGTGACGTAACCCACTATTCAGTATGCACCGCTTCTTCCCTCTGTGCTTGATTCACCGATGATGTGAATGCATGTTAGCTTCCAGCGAGGGAACATGTTATTTCATCTCAAATTATAAAGGTTCTTACTCTTAATTCTACAGATCTTTCAGTGACAAAGGTCATGACCACTGCATCACAGATGAGTGGTGCAGTAGGAAAGAATGCCCTGTGCAGTCAGATAAGGGCCAAAAGATGCAAAAGCAAAGGTTACTAAACTAGAATTTTTAAGGAAGCCTGCTTAACATTGGATATGCAATTTACAAGCTTCTGTGATACGACCTTCACAAGAGCTAAGTAGTCCTTTAATTTATCAGAACATGTGCTTGCCTTTTGGATGAGATACAGAACCAGAGGCTATTAAAAAGACTATTCATTATAAGATTATTCACATTAGCAGCATTTCCCCTCATAGCATTAGTGATAATGGTCATGGTATTGACCCCGGGTTTGGTACAACTTAGCTGACTTACATTAGCAGGCATGTATTTCACATTAATATGAATCATGAACTCCTGCTAGTGAACTAAAACACAATGTAGCAGGAACAAGTGGTTGTAAACAACTGCTTGACCAGAGATCCCAATCCCTCTACAGTGTTCTAGAGCAGCAAGAAGTTGTTTGGCACATCGACAAAGGTCTATTCAGTGACAAGTCCTGCAGTTTTGGTGCCTAAGACCTGGTAGGTCAGTCCAAAACAGGGTTGCATGTTTTCAAAGGTATGACTCAAACTCCCCTGGGTTGTGCACCAAATGATTTAACAACTGACTTGGAGAAATGCTCAACTCTTATTTATACCTGACAAAGATTTTCCTGAAATCTCTAATGTTTACGGCCGGCTGTGTCAATCTGCATCTGGGATTGAATTAGTGGGGTCAGCTAGTGTTTCTTACAGGGAGGACAACTTAATCATCTACCTGCCTTTTGCCCGCTTGCCAAATTCCTTGCATACATTAAGTCTAGAAGGCCTCTTACTACTCACCTTAAAATCATACCACTAGCCTTAAAACACGTCACTGCTACAATCCACAATGTGTACTCCTTTATAATGTTTGAGCTGAGCTGTTCCTACATACTTTTATGCTAGGATTAAGTACACTTCTAAAGTGTGCATTTATAATGCATCAGATTGCCATATCAGCTGTCAGTGTAGCAAAACATCACTGCAAGTTACCTTAACCGCTTACTTACCATCATTTTGATGGCAGCACTACAGCTATATGTTTTGCCAGGTAAACCATTTTAGTAGCTTTAACTCCGAAGGAAGAGAACTTCCTCTGAAGGAAGAGAACTCAGGACTAGACTCTGACGCAATGCATAGGGAAGAAGGTGTAGAGCTATATCTGCTACCCCTTGACCATGTGCAATGTACACGCAGTGCAGAGTGGGAGGACGTTACAGCCACCGAGGACAGTAGAGAACAGTTAATACCTTCCTCATGTCTTGGTCAAAAAACCTCAGCACTCTCTCCCCTTTTTTTTCCATGCCTTCACTTTGTTTATATATGTGCACACACACACACACACACTGTTAAATATGTATTTTATCATGTAATTTAACTATTTGCAGCTGCCCTGAGTATCTCGGAGGAGAGAAAGCCTCACATGCAAATGCCACTCTATGCTCTAACAAGTGCTGGTCAGGAAAAATGCAGAGAGATAAATTAATTTTTGGAAAGAGGTTATGCATTTATGTCCACACACTGTGCCCCTCATTAATCTAGGCAATATCACACTATACTTTGAAATTAGAATTATTTTGGAGAAGCTGGTATCGGACAAGAAAACACTGTAGAATCATAAATCGCTTTATCTCTATCTATATTCGGTTCCTCAGTGCAAGGGGAAAGACAAAAAATGGATCTGACACTATTGGCCTGGCAAGGCAAGATCCTACTTACTATTTCTTTAGGTTAGTGCCCAAAATGCAAAGGAACAGAAAACTGGACTACTGATTCTAAGTACAAACCATCCATATGCTGCACGGAGCCTAAACATGGGACACCAGCTAGGTTTCAATTCAGTGATTTTTGGGTATTGTTGAAAGCAGAGTAACAAATTCAAAGCTAGAACAGATAGTGATTTTATTTGCTGGCAAACTTCTCCCCCTCACCCCCCTTGTTTTTTTGTTTTTAATCCTAGCTGGTTTTGATTCCGATGTTATATTTTAAAAATCATCTAACATTTGAAATAAGGAATATACAGTTTAAATAGCTGGTTTTTTCTTTTTAATATTTCAGAATTTTTAAATCCAGACACGCAGATAAGGCATTTTCCCTTCCACTTCTTTGTAAAAAACTTCCATATAAACCATGCCCGTTTTTAAGTGAAAAACATCAGGCAAGCTTAGACACATTTTAATGTATGTTCAAACCTATCATTGTGTTTATCTTCATGTTTCAGAGCATCCTATACACAGCGCTGTGGGAAACCTATACTGGAAAGCATTTGTGCTTTCAGAATGAGCATTTCATTTGTTAAGGCTCATGTTCCTTCAGTTTACAGAGGAAATATTCACCTAAAGTAAACACCTAACCATTGAAAGCCATCTCTGAATTTTAAAATAGTTATCAGCTCACAGGAAAGGATTTCCATTGAATAAGAACTTAGAAAGGGTGTCCATAATATCATAAGTAACACCCCTCAAAAACTCCCACACCCTTTCATAAATAGCAGACTATATATTAATTAACACACATTATCTATACCTTGCTCTCTGACATTGTTACAGCCCAAACAAGTTAATTCCTTCAGGGCAATTAGAGTGTAATTTTCCATTTTAAAAATATGGGATGCATGCACGTACAACTTTAACATCCTATACCCCCTCGATACATCGAGCTTTGTCTCAAGCTGGGAGAACTCCAGCAGACTGACGCTATTTTAGATGACCACAGTCAGGTGCTGCAGGGCAGCCAAAAGCACAGCAGTGGAACTAAGAGTCGTGAGCCCCCATTTTGCAAGCCTCCACTTACAGATCCTCTGCACAGACATATATTCAGTGTTAAAGCAATTTGCCCAAAGTGCAATATAGTTAATTCCATTCACTGAACGCATGTATTGAAAAGTCTCCTCTGAAAGACTCTTCACTGATATGTTTGGTCCTTGCCTCCTCGAACCAAAAAAACGTTTGGCTGTAAATGAGTTCTTTGTTTTACAGAGTTAGGAAAATATTTTTTCTTTCCTTAAAAGGCTACTTGCTTGAAAGATCAGGTGAGATTTTGCCAGGTAGCAAATATGACTTCTAGTGCAAAGCAGAGCTTTTCAATTTTACTCACAGAATTTTTCTTGTATGCAGGCACCTACTTTAGAAGACACATTGATTTGGGAAGCAGTAAGTACCATTTGCCTATAATTAAAGGCCGCCTACATTGATTAATGTGCATGCATATAGAACACACAAAACAGATCACAGGGAGGAATGAAGAAAAAATGCCTGACCTATTGGCAGAACAAACAACTCACTTTCCCTGATTTCTCTGATGACACGCTGTTTGCCTGGAACATACCAGTCATGCACATTGCAATTAAAGGCAAGTTCTTGTAATCCACAAAATCATTAACAGAAGAGACCATCTCCTCCCATGCCCTGGGTTGTGGATGGTAGGTTTTAATTTACTAAATGAAGACAATCGCACTAAGAGGAAGATCCTCGTTTTGAGAGAGGTATGCTCTTGGGCACCTGTTGTCAGCCAGCTTCTCTTGCCAAGTGCAGCTGAAATCAAGAAGGTCAAAAAAGCATCTCTCCCTCTCCTCCAGTTTGTTTGAACAAGGCTGAGCAACTACAAAATAATCACCTCCCTTAAAAAGACTGCAATGTTGAAGCAGAGAGAGGTGAAGCCACTTGAGGTTACCTCTCTTTGCTTCAGTATTTTTGAGTTAAATGATTACATTGAAGTCTGCCTGTCAGCTAGCAGCATAGCTAGAAGCACAAAGCAGAACTCTAGCTCCCAGTTTTATCCTCCCACTTCCACACTTGGAGTAGGACCTCACATTATCATCACTGCAAGGAGTAACAAGGATTAATGCAGGGCAACAGGCAGAAGATTGCGCAAAGTAAGGGAAACATAGGACAGTACAGCATGCACTTCAGTGAGATGTGAACAGGGAAGTGTTTAAAGAGGGATACACCAAGCTCAAGACAGGAAAAAGGATGAGAAGGCCATAAAGGGAACACTAACATGACTCTACATATTTTTAAGGATCACTCACATGTTTAGAAGACAAGACTTATGGACAGAAACAGGCAGGCAAGAGATTCTATCCAAGATACTTATCACATGGTTAAGAAATGCAATACCCAGTTTCATGGATACAATTCTACTGAAGTAACAGAGCTGTGAGCCTTGGAGCTGATTGTGCACAGTATGCCATCTTTCTTCTCTTCTGCAGTCTTTGCAAGACTCACATAAGGTTCCTCCTTTTGGGTCCCTTTAAAGGCTTTGGGCTACTTTACCATACAGAGACCCTGAGATAAAAGTTAGGAATGTCTTTAGCTCAGCTATTAATGTCTTATTCTTAACAGCAGCATTAAATCAACCAACCCCCTCCATCCTTGTTAGCTTTCAGGTTGAAAAAATTCCAGAGTCACACCAGGTAACAACCTTAAACATACAGCAAAGCCCAGGAATTACTGTTATATTTCCTTCCCCTACTCTTTCTGGAAAACAGCCATGGATGACCTGTAACACTGCAGACACAGACATATTTAACCTCGAGGCCCTATGTGTATCTCTCATGATCAGCTCTGTAACTCTGACTCCTCATCACAAGCTTCTCTCTCCTCCTACTCCTTGTGGAGTATCCCATGGAGCAAGTGGGGGGATGTATTTGCAGCTCCAAGTTCTTCTCCCATTAATATCTTCTCACCAAACTACTGCTTCTGCATGAGCAGTAACCAGAGGTGCACCTGAGAACATGAATGCTCGCAGAAAACCCAGCATTCAGCAAGGTTGCTTTTCTGGAGGTATAGTTACTCTGAGGAGAATCACTGTTTAATTCTTTACGTGAGAACAGGGCTAGAGTCAGATATTTGCTGCATTCCTCCTTAAAAAACAGATGCAAACCCAAAGTATCACAAATACATCCTGCCACTGACATCCCTTTTCTAAGGCAAGAAAACCCATCCAACTAACAGATCCGCGTCTACATCATCGGCTTTGATTCAGAAGGCTGTATTCTGAAGGGTGAGCCATTTGTTCAGCTGCTGTTAGGCTACAGCTGATAATTCAAGTGCATTCAGAACAGACCATTTGCTGAATTCACCTCTGTGCTTTTCATGACTCTGAGATACGAGGCTTTTCCATTCATCAGGTTTGTCAGCTTATTTGGGCACAGCAGAGGCCAGGAGACTTATCTTTGCTCTACGCAGGGAAGCAAAGATCCGTACTGCAGTGCACCCGGCCAATTTTCCTTTCTAGTTATCTGTGCAGAAAATACACCACCTTCTGCACTGCCCTGAGCCGATGAGCCCCTACCAACTGCCCTACTTGAAAGCAACCTGTCATTTTCATTACACAAGACACTTGAAAACATATTATTCCCTGGCAAAAGATGCATTACAGGGAGCATACACTTACTCTTAAGTAGAATGGTCTTTTGTCTATTAAAAATGATAGAAAGTATCCAGCAACCAGAATTTGGCTCTGAGTTTGACCGGCACAAACTAAAGTAGCACAGCTCACTGCTGCCTACAAAGAGTAAAATGATCAGATCAAAACAGCATCCGTGACAGAGAGCCAGCTCAGCCTCATTGTAAACACAGAGAATCCCAAATCATCATTTCTTTGAACAATATGAATGTGACCAACAAAATTCTTTACAAACCAATTTTTATTGATATATTTGTCTATATTATTTCAGGAGGATACAATAAGTGACACAGAGATAATCATAAGCATATTTAACTGCTATTTTGCAAAAAAACACACAATTTGTATTAGCAAGTAAATATTGGGTTGGGCTGCACTTTTGATTAAGATACACCAAGATGTTAGCAATCAAGTATTTAAACTATTTGCCTGATTCCCTTTGATTTTTCCAAAGGAGTTATCAGATCTAAGAAACTATTAACCACTAGCAGGAAACAAGCAGGTCAGAGCAAACCAGGAAAGGAACCTCTTAATCTCTTCTGTCCTTGAAGAGATACAGCTGTGGCCTACCACAACAGGTAGCTGTAGGAAACAGTCCTATTTCTTAAGGAGATACTTACTAACCTGAAAGTTAAAAGAGGATCCATCCTTTCTGGTAACCCTGAGTATACTCTTGTAAAATGCATCATGGCTTATGTCAGGGGACAGATTGTTAAAAAATATTTAAGTGAAATGCACGTCTAAGACAGGGAATGAAGTATTGGTTAAGTATGTGGAGAAGCTAAGGCAGAACTTGAGATGGTGGCAGCTGAAAGAAGCTCAGCACAGTATGCATGGAAAAAGTTTCTGGTGATTATGACCAGATTGGTTAGATTTCTAATTACCCGAGTTAAAATGAGTAGTATTACCCTATATCTGATACACTTATTGGGGAAGCCTGCAACTATCATTTAATTAAGCATAATTTAGACTTCTGCAGAATTTGGGTTGACAGGATTCTCTACTGCATTACAGTACTTCACACACAGTTGGCTCCAGTGAGGTCAGGGGAGTTAAAACAACTGAGCTCCCGGTAGTGGGAAGGAAATATAGACCCACTGTCTTCATAATTTTGAACAGTCATCTGACCACTCATCTATAGCTCGTACCTTTACAACTTACTGAACTGATGAGAAAGATCTTTGAAGGCATTAGGCTCTCATTTGAATCAAGATATTCATGCTATGCTTTCTTTAAACAGAGTTTGCCTGAGCAAAAAGTGGTTGATCTAAAGTATTGCCAATGAATGTCCTTGCGTCTTCTGCAACAGAACTTGGTTTGCATGCTCCTTGGTTGCTCAGAGTCGGTATGGTATATGTCACTATAATTTTCCTCCCTACACGACTTCAGAAAGCAGGATGTGTGCATGACAACATGGTTAAAGGGAGAAAACCAACAAAGCGCAGCAAAGTGCCACTGGAAAAAGTGAATAAGTGAAAGAACAAGCTCCAAGTCTTCCAGTGTGTCCTTATTACTTTTCTTAAGATACCCGAAACTGTGTTTCATTCAAAGTAGCAAACTATGTATTTTAAACTACTTCATGAGCTAGCTGAGTCTGGTATTTGAAGAATGAGTCGGTTCAGCATAAGGAAATTACAGTGGAGAAATTAGTTAGAACATACTTGTAAATTGCTGACATTTGACAAAAAAAAAAAAAAAGAAATAGAAAGCAAACATTGCAGATTTACTGGAATATTTCCCAAGAGAAATAACAAAGTGATTTATCAAATTTGGGATCCCTGTGAAATTCTAAAGAAAGCTGCAATTAAAGAATTAATGATGCAACACCCATATTAGCAGCTGTCATGTTCAATGTAGTAATTAAGCAACTCAAAGCTTTTGTTAGAAAGGTATAAACATAACCATCCCTGTTTTACAGACAGGAAAGGAGTATGAAAGTTAATCATTGTCATCACCTAAATATAAACTCAGCAGTATACGATTCCAAGTTTCATTCTCATTCCTTTGGATCATGGTTATTAGATCAGTTCCATTAAATTTATTCTCTGTTCATGAAACACGGAAGGGCAGTGAGAACACAAGCTACTTAACTCTGGGTACAGTTAGCACACAAAGCACGCTGTGGTTACTAAAGTGAAGTAAATAGGAATTCTATCAAAATACAATATGAAAGATTAAAAGTACACCAGTGAGCAGGGAAGCCTGAAACTCAATTGACTAAATTCATCAGTTTGTGAAAAATATCTTCCCCGTGTGTAAAAACGAGTTACACTTCTCTACTTCACCAGAGGGCCAAAAATGGTGCAAAAGTAGCATTGCCGTGGAAAAAACATATGTATGATATATTTACCAAAATATTTTTTCTAAACTCATCAGCCACTAGATTTTCTGCATCTAGCTGAAAGCACTCTCACTGTCCTAGAAGTCCATCAGATTTTTACCTGACTTCCTGGCCGAACAGTGGTGGGATGGAAGCTGTGAATTCATATATGCAAAAAAAGATTTAACAAAAGTTTTCTTGAGAACAAGTATGCTAAAGTGAATAAGTAAGCACAGAGAATTTAGTCATAGTTCTAGAAAAAGTAGATACGCAACTTTAATTGTAGCTCCTTTAATACGTGCTAGATACATTTCCTTCTTTATCTTGGACAAGCACCCATAAAAAGAAGAAACAATTTAAGCAATCATAAAAAACAAAACCAGAATGAATGACGACACAGATTAATTTAATTAGAAATTTAGTACTAGAACTGCCCATACTTATCTGAGCCATATGAGGCTGGAAAAAGGGATTTTATGCACCTTTATAAAAGCTATCACCTTGTGACTTACTTTTTTTTTTTTTAAGTACTCTTTATGCTGCTGCTCTCTATCACATGCATAAGCAACTCAAATGGGTAGCACCACTCCTAAAAAAAAGTACAGATACTGGAAAATCTTTCAAGAAGCCCTACTACAAAAGAGAGAAAGTTTCAGACTCCAGTTCTGTTTCTGCTGCAACACTGAACAATCCTGACATTTGACACTGGGGAAAAGCATGAAGTTTTTGGGTGGTCAAAATATTATCACTATTATCATTCTTTATATAGACATACACATTTCTTTTCACAGTCCAACTGTCCCATCCTAGAAATTAAACTTTTTAAAGAGAAAAACACTTCTTTAAATAAAGCAAGGGACTTGGAGAGCCTTATTCCAGTCGTTATGTATTCTGGTCAAGAAGCACTAACATTACAGATCTAGGCATAGAGCAAGTGCTTATATTCAGCCTCCTAAATCCAAATGTATCACTAAGGTTAAATTAAAATCTACAGGCACAAACAGAAGACCAAGTTCTGTCCTGATTTAATCACTGATAAAAGAATTATATTTATCAACATGTGGCACATCTGGAAGAGTTACAGCCATGAACCGGATGGGGAGTAAATCAGGACAGAATTAGACCTCTCGAGACCACGGCTGTATGGCAGCCAGATGTGCTCTCTGTCAACAAACATAATCCCTTTCGAGTCATTGACTCCATCACCAGCAGAAGTGGCATTATTAGCCAATGCTGTGCATGCAGTTTCACTAATGTACTCCCTTGGTTTCAGGGATAAACATATGCATAATCCTGCACGGCACGAATCCCACACACTAAACAGGAGTCAGGCAGATTGGTCAGACCACCCAAACTGAAGGTCAAACAGTGTGACTTGTGAAATGTCCAGACTGCAAACCCTCTACTTGTACTGGTAAGCAGTCTGCTTACTTTCAGTTCACTGAGTCAGTGGGTAACTGCTTGCTGGAGGATTCACAGCTTTACCTCAGAATAGCAGAGATACTTTTATCTTAGGAAACACGAAGCAACTGCCATAGTATATGTGACAGTAAACTAGGGCGAAACAAACAGAGATTCATAACTAGAAATACCGCAATCGTCTTGGAGAATTGTCTCTGATTGATACCCATCTTCAGACTGTTGAAGATATTTGCCGAGCCTGGATCACGTTCCATGCTTTGTGATTAGAATAGCAATGATTCTTCTCTGGAATATGATGACAGATCAGATGACCCTGCAAGCTCTTTCCTAGACTTGATATATGCTACTTCTAATTTTCAGTGGCTACAAAATGCATGGAAAGGAGGGCTGGAGTTTTACTACTCAACGGGGATGAAGAGAAGGTCACTGAACTCAAACAAAAGTTCAGATTCCTCTACTGATAAGCAAGATAATCAGCATTTCACTTGTGTTATTGATGCCACCAAGACTAGTCCTGGAGAAGAGTATCACCCTAGCCTAAGGATGACAAAACATGACTCATGATAGCTTTCTACAAGTATCACTTGCACTCTGAAAACAAAATAATACAATGCAAAATCCTTTTACTAAAGGAGAGCAAGTTTAAAGTTTCTTGATGGGCACTGCTATGTTGATGGAGGCAAGGACCCAGAATGCCTTGCTTATGGATGAAGAATAAAAGTAAGCATCACATCAGTGAAATGAGTTAATGTTCCCTGGAAATGACATCAAGGAGGCATTTAGAAATATTTTTAAAGATGTATTATGCTAAAGTCACCAACATTTTGTACTGGGTCAGCAAAAAATTTTATCATATTCAGTTGTCTAGCTTTAGGGATGAGAGTTTCAGTGTAACGATTTAAAACATGATAGCTGCTCTTAGACACGTGAAGATTACCTAGGTAGCATCAGAGGTATATAATGCCTTAGCTCATAAAAGGTCACCTCAGTAGTTCATACTACGTCCATGGGACGAAGGTGAATTATTCTCAAGTAGGTGAATGATGCTGACAGTTTTATTCGGCAGAATTTATTGGAAGAGAGGAACAATTTTCTCTATTGATATAGAAGAACAACAAAGGAGGAAGCTTTACCATGAAAAGCTGTATACATTCGAGATTTCTTTATGCATTATATTTTTCTAGGTTTAAATTCGAACTAAAAAATTTTTACCATTTTTCTTAATGGGAGAATTGTTCTCATGCTGCGTGTTGAAGTGTGTGTCACTTTAATAAGTACTATGAAACTTCTTTCTAAAGCATGCCTGAAAATGGAGTTAAACATCCTGGTTGTAGGTTGAGCAAATAATGCATGAGCCTTTCCCAATACACTTATGAAACAGCTGCAGAGTTTAACTGCTTTACAGACACCTAATTACAAAGACAAGCATGCTGGGGATGGGCCTATTCCTGATACAGTGTCTTCTCCCAGCTTTCAAAAGACATTTTCATGGAGCTTCACAAGAACAGTGAAATATTAGTGCTTGGTTTAGAAGAAATTAGCAAGTTGCCAACCAATGCAAGCAGCATTGATTTCCATTGCTTTCCCAGTGAAAGCTTTTATTTTAATAGCTGGTATGAAATCCCAGGACTATCTTTTAAATTCTGTAAGTTAAATACAGGTGTTTCATGTGCAGACAATAAGAGCCTACCCTGCTTTATATCTTCACTGGGCTATCGAGCTCTAGAACATTTTATACTATACAAATGATAACATAACTCTGCCATACATAGAAGAAATGCAGAAGGATTATTAGTCAGGAAAATCTTTAGCAATCCAATACATTCCTTGCTGCAGCTGTTTTCAGAATGGAAGTGATCATTACTCAGACTTGCCAGAATCCCTAAAGGGGCGGAAAGTCATTCACAGTTCAGCATTTTCTGCCTAGAGACTGTAGAAGTCATGGTAGGCATGGAAAAAATCAGCACATTAGAGAGATTACGTAGGAGCAGAATTCTCAACTGGAGAAATAGGTAATTTTCAGAGCACCTCCTTCCCTATTACGTAAGTCTTCCTAAAAATAACTGAAATACTAGACAAACCACTTTTTTGGTGGTGTCTACTACTGTAAACTGACCACTTATTTTAACTTTAATTTTCTATTTTATAGCGCAAAAATAAGTTAAATGACTGGTGATATGACAATAGCTAAGGGGCAATGAAAAAATCCCTTCCAGGGCTGCACAAACGGCAATAAGGATTATAGAAATTGACAGGTATGTTTTCTCTATAGAATAAGATCAGGTGATTGGCACAGGACACAGCAGCACAGGAAGATAAAAAAAAATACACATATAGAAAACACACCGGAGATCTGGAGTAATTCTGGGTGCAATGCTCAGTTTGGCTTCTGCCTTGTACTTACCATCGAAAAATGCCAGGAAAATACCATCACTATTTAGAGTACTTCCTCTGTGCACAACAGAAGCACTGCTGGCCATCGTGAAAGGAACAGCTGACCTTCAGCTTCTAGCCTCAGGAAAACCAGACTAATTGGTGCTGTAGGATTTCTCTGCAAGCTCTAGGCCTCAGACTAGTGCTCACTGTACAGCTTATGAGCTGTATCAGGGCTAGCAGCAGTCGTATGAGGAAAAAAATTTGTTTCATTAGGAACAGCAGCACTGATTGGTTTCATACACTGCCTGTAATGCTGGATATTTTTTTAAAAAAGTCACCAATCTTAGAATTTTATACATAATTGGATTTCAAGTAACAAAATTAGAAAGGAAAAAAAACAGTAATAGTATCAGCCCCAGCTCATTTCTTCCTTATTTGCATCTAAGCAGTACCAAGCAACCAAGCTGTTTATTTTAGAAAATGCCTGTGCTATTTCATTGAATGAGATTATTAAAAGAAAATTAAAACTCCCTTGGGCTAGATGAATTTGGCCTGAAACTATCACAAATTATCCTTATCCGTGAACCCTTTGATTCGGGGACAGAACGTTTTTCTGATCACCAGGAGCGAGCTCAGCACCCTCTGCTATCGGCAGCTCCCGAGCCCCGCTCCCGCGAGCCAGGCCTACGCACAGGCAGGGCAAAGCCGAGGGAATGCGGTTGCCTTAGGCTTCTTACTGAGGTGAGGCTTTAATCTCCAAATGTTTGCAAACTCCTGCCTAACAATGGCAGCCTTATACCTTTTTCTCTCCCCTGACAGACATTTTTATTTTATCGGGGTTATTGAGGCAAGGTTACTTAAAAGTTTATTAACACAAAGCCACCCACAGCATTCAAAAAACCCTAAAAAACCAACCCAACACATTTATCTATACAGCTAGCATCATCAATGATTTTTCTAGCTAGGAATTCACATTTCCCTGTCAGTGCTAGAAGCTGACTCACCTGCTGAAGCAGGCCTACCATTCCAGCATCTACTGCTATGCCTCTGCTGATAGGACATGAGGGGACAACACCACCTGGTTCTTTCAAGGACTTTCTGAAAATGATAGAAACACTCATTTTAGGGATTTGGTGCTTTAAATTAGCCAAGAGAGGAAGAGGCCAGTCCCCCATCTGAGGCTGTTCCTCTCCCCCCTCCATTTCCCCTCAGGTGATGAGGCTGATGCCCCCACTCCAATGCCCCAGGGCCACCATTTTGTTTTCCCTCCTCAGCCCACCACTCTGCCCCACCTCACCTTTACAGCACCCAAAGCAGGGTAGTACCAGCAGGAATGACTTACATCTCCCACCTGCCACCCCCAGATGCTCAATGTGGCACAGGTAAGATGTGTTTGCAGTGACGTCTGGTTAAATTACCTCATGAAGGCCCAGGTGCTGTGAATTACAGGTCATTCCTGTGGGGAGGGCTGTGCTCGGTGCGGTTGCTGATATAGCTCATGAGGAAGCCTGGCCTCTAAGGTGTTGTGTGGTTGGGATCTCAGTGTTTTTAGCTCTATGCTGTTATATTTGTTCCTGTTTCTTAAATTAGAAAGCCTTTAGGGCAGCCTGGTGTATTTACAGCTCTGTCAGAAGTGCCCCAGCCTTTAGAGGTGTGTTGGCCATGGTGATCTTCTCAGGCTGTGAGGCAGTAGGTGGTGAGGGCTGAGGCATGGGGTCTCTTTTACCTGAGGATGTTGCTAGCTATCCCCTCAGAGGGTTTAGTTCTGGAGTCCCTCCATGAGACCCTCTTTACTGACTTCTTGTTACCTTTTAAGAGACTTCCCTGTGTTCTGGCGTGCCAGTTGAGGTGAGAAAGGTTTCAACCTGAGCTAAATGAGAGTGGGTGTTGAAAATACGTGTGGAAAGAAATCACCTTTGGTAGGAGAGAGGGACTTAAAAAAGTTTGGAAAATAAATTCCAAATACAGCTATTCATTACACAGCATGAGTTAGTAGTTCTGAATTTTGCAGCATGTTACGTTCCTTTTAAGGCCTAGCTCACCTTTATTTCTGTGTCTATCTGACAGCTTTCTAGTGCTTTATTAGGCTTTCCTGGTTGAAATTGATTTTTTTTTTTTTCCTTCAAAAATCTTTCCCCTGATCAAGGATTTTTCTGCATTACTGAAGCAGTATGTTCTTGTATCTATAAATGGAATAACATACGCTATACAGCAAGTGAATGGGGAGCAATAGAGAAACCTCTAAGAAGAAATACCTCTTCCACTAGCAAAATCAGCAAATGTCTGGAATCAAGAGGTATTTTGTAAGACCATCGGTGTGGCAGGAGCACTGGTGTATGGGCAGTACCTCATTAGCCTTAGGTTACCGTAGTATTTGTTTTGTGACCTTTGTGTTGTAATTTAAAACCAAAGCAGTATCACTTTCTTGTGTTGTTTGGTATTCATTTAGAACAATGTGATGTATAAAAGCATTTTTCAGTTTCTGTATTTTTTTTATTTTAATCCTTCTCAAGTTTTCTGTTGGCAGTCCTGTAAATGTTACTAGTAGCGTGGTGTTGCTGATCCTGCTAATTGCTGTGTGGAACTCATGTTGATTTAGCGAGCTCAGTTGTCGTTTTGCTACTAACACAGATATCCATTCCCTGTTTCTGGCTTCCTACCAACCCATGGTGAAAGCTTGCTGAATAAGAATGTTTGGCTGCCCAAGTTTAACTCATTGGGGTTATTTTAAAGACAGAATTCATATTGGTGTTGTGCATGAAACGGTTTTAATCCTTCAAAGGGACATTTAAAAAAAAATCAAACCCAAACCAAACCTCTTGTGCTAGATAGTTACATCCTGAGAATCCTGAAGCCATCTCCATGGAACACTGCTTCAGAGAGAGATGGCAGTACTGGACAACTAGATAAGAATTTGGTCACTAGATGAAAGAAAATGTGAACTCCTAAACCCTTATGGGAGCAGCACGAATTGATTTACCATGAAGTGCAAATGATCAAAATGAATAAAATGCAAGTATGGAGCAATTTTGCGTTCCTCTTTCTTGCTTCTCTTTCCTTTGCCTGGAGGCAAAAAGATAACATTGTGCACTTTAGTAATTTTTTAAATTGAAGGTTTATATATGGTTCTAAGCAGTCTATAGTAGTTACTTCACCCAGAAGTTACCATTAGGATTTCATCCTCAAGATATTTGTATGTGAAAGCAATTCTCAGTAATGGCAAGAAGACCTGTCTGGTTGGCTGAGACATAGCTTAGCTTGGTGTTTGTATTTGTTGGTAAAGTATACATACAGAATTCTTAGGAAGGTGGTAGTCTAAGGAGAAGGGAGATAGGCTTGTAGGTCAACTCCTGACTTTAATCCATGTAAATTTCCAAGTGTCTGATTCAGGCAGAAGGGACACTATGATCAGAATGGTGTTTTCCTAGGATGATGTTAATGCCTTGTGTTTCAAATATGCTGACCACTAACACCTAGCTCCATCACTTGTGGGGGAAATGATGTTCAGAGGTTATAGCATGTTGCCCAGGCACTAAGCCCTTTTTGCCTAAAGCTAGAGTGGGTTTCGCATAATGCAGTAGGCTTTGCAGTGCTGCAGCTGGGTGAAGGCCTTCAGACTATTACGCATTTGAAAGAAGTTGGCTTCTAATTTATGTACTAAATGAAGTGCTTGAAACTTTAAGTACACATTCTGCTGCAGGATGAACACAAATGTGAGACTTAAGTGCAAACATTCCTTGGGAACAGTATAACAGGCCTGCTGTTTTTCAAACTGTAAAATTTTTCCTAATTGTTTCCCTTAAGAGACTAGTCAGAACAGTGTAAGCACCTTTGTAGCCCTGTTCACAGCTGTGGGAGGTGTGGCACAGCTGTGTTGTATTATTTCTAAAGCTAGGACACTAGCACTATAGTCTTACTCAGCAGCTCAGCATGCCAAAGTTAACCTAAATGTTTAAGATGAGTTGTAGTCTTACTGTTTTAAAAGTTTTTTTCCTGGTGCACTTCCTCTTTCTCCTCCATTGTTCATTGTTTTGCTAAAGATGCATATTTTTGAAAGAATCCTGCTGGGTTTGTCTCCATGCAGAGATACACCCAGCAAACTTGGGTAGATGGTGAGTGATACCTGTGAGTTGGGCTCTTCATAGCTGAGGCAACTTGTGACCTGTGTCCTGTTTCCTCTGAGACGCTCAGCTAGAACTTTCTACGTTGAAATCATGCGTGTTTGAGCAAGCCTGGGAATGAACTGCTTGCACTGTGGGAAGTAGCAGCTGAGGCAATGGGTAGAGGAAGGACATAGTCCTGCTTGGTACTGATAGCCTATCCAGTTTCCTTGATTTCTGTGATGTTAGTAAGGGAGAATGAGGTCAAAACAGACTTTTACATTTATATTTTAAAAGCAACTGAAGCTTCTCCTAGGAGAAGGCAGAAGTTCAAGAAATGTAATACAAGGGATGGAGAGTGGCAGGAGGATTCATTTGCTGTACAAATTAGTGCATAATATAACGAAGGTTAGATGACTCATCAGGGAGGTACAAGTGCTTTTCCAAGGCCCAGGCTACCTAAAGGGAAGCTCCCACTGATTTTTAACTGGTTTTGGGTCATGCTTCTACAGAGCAGAACTGAGACTGCTTCTGATGAAGTCATGCATTTTTAAAAGTGGTAAGGATGTACAAAAGCTCTTCCGTGAGATTCCTCCAGGAAGCAGTAGCAATACAGATGAAGCTTTTAAAACAAAGCCATGTGAAGGTCAGGCCATGTAACTTGGGATAATTGTGTATGAGATCTCAAATACACATGTAATTATTAAATTGGTGATTGTATGCTTGCTGCAACAGGGGTAATGTTAACAAATTTGTGTTTGGACAGTAGCTAGCACAAAGGCTTGTTGGTCCTTATACAAGACCTTTTGCATGATTAATAACAAATTAGCAAATTTACTTGAAGAAACAACATCCTTCAGGGTTTGAACTAACAGGGCATCCTTGAAGATGTGCAGGATTTAGATCATTAACAAGCTCTGCCTAACAGCTGGGAGCAACAGAAATACTTCTGTTAGCATGCACGTTATGTGAAATCTTCTCTTCCTGCCCCTGTGTTGACTAGGTAGTTCTGCTAGGAAAGTTTTGTCTTAATGGTGTTATAAGAGGAGTATGGCTTATCCTGCTTTGACCAATGCTTTTTGCATTCTGTCCCTGCTCTGTTTTGATGTGATCCTGTTTGCTGGGATATGTGTGTCAATTGTTTGCAAACATATGAATCAGAATGGTGTAACTGTCACCAGCTACATTAATATTTACAGTATATTGTGGTGTCTGTGTGTCCCCCAATATGTAAACGCCAAAGCAACTCAACAACCATTATTTATATGCAGTCAAACAGGATGGTTTATAGGTCTGTGGCATCCAGTACTGAATCCCAGAGCCTGGTTATAGGAGACTCAGGAATTCAAGGTGACTACTTGACGTACTAAGCAGAGGTTTATGGAGGTGAACTTAAGAGGCAGAACAGTAGCAACACATACCTTTTAAATAACAGTTATTCCCAGGTAGGTCTTAAATATCATAAAAGAGATGCAATAATTTCCTCCTTATTTTACAGGTGGAGAAACTGGGGCACAGAACCGTGACAAATCCTCTCTATCACTATGCTGGAGGGACAGAGCTGGTAAAATAACTTGGGTTTTTTGTGTCTTAAATCAGTGATTTCTCTAATGACATTGGAATACCATGGTGTACAGTAGTTTTCAGTCTCAGCTCTTGGAACCTCTCCTCCAAATTTCAACGGACTTGCATGAAATTTTTTATGGGTCCATATGCAGGTTGCTATATGGTGTGCACAAGCCCAATTTTCTTAGATGCCTTTTGTGGATCTCCTGAACAGTTTGTGGTCCCCCTCCCTGCCCCCCAGAGGAGTGTGAACCACAGGATGAAAATTACTGGTGTAGGAGTGTTATTAGCCAAGGCTGTAAGGACTGAATTGTGAAGGAAAATGTGTTTGAAAGCAGGTCTGGACTTGCTAGATTAATGCTCTACTTTGCTCCTCAGATAGCTGCAGCTGGAGGAAAAGCTTAAGCGGAATTCTGTTGTTGTATATGTCTGACATCAGGGTAGGTCAGAAATGGAAGTTTTCAAGCTTTTGTTTGTGGATGCCACCTGTGTGGCCACAAGTGATGCAGGCTGGGGTGGAGATAGGGGTTTTCATGTGCAGCAGCTGTGCTTGTTGCACAGGAATCAAAACTGGGAGGAATTTATCCAGGGACAGGCAGACCTTCCCCTTAGCGTCCTGGTACTTCAATAGTGGTTTGCAGCTTATGCTCAGGAACAGCTTTAGCAAACTTGGCCGTTGCTAGGATTATCACCCCAGTGGAAGTGATGAGAGAAAGCTGCCTGGCAAGTATGATGAGTGTGGGGTTTAAAGGAAAACAGGATGGGGAACGGTGTATGGGACTGGGAGCAGGGGTTTAAGCCTATGTATAGAGTTGTGGGGTTGCGGAATGAAGGGCTGGACAATGCTATATAGGCTTTATTAAAGGTGGCTTTTAAAATGTATTTTCTGAAAGATGAAAATAGCTTTTGAGGTGAGGCTTTTAAGCTCTGGTTGAAGCAAATACATGCTGGTGCTGCAAGGAGCAGCTCCAGAGTGTGTTGTATTTATTTTTCTCAATTTGGAATGTAATTTATTTTTCTGCAGGTTTTGTCCTCTTCTAGCAGATTGTTTGATAGCCTCAGTGTAGGGCTAGGAGACTGCATTGAAACTGTAGCTGTCTTGCTGGCTGTTTCTGTGTGTTTAGATGAGGTCAGTGGGACATTAATCCAGTTATGAAATGAAGAGGTTGCCCATGGAAGAATGGCACCTGAGTGCATGATCCTGCTGTGTTTGTGTATTTGCTCTTAACTTGGGCCAGATATAAAATGGGAACAGTAAATCATTCCTTGTTGTTATCTATCTGCAACTGGCTCTCTTTACTCTGAATTAAATAGCAGGGGACTTGCAGTGGAGTACAGCACAGATGATGGAAGTCTGGGTCGAGCGATGCCTTAAAAAAAACTTTGCCTAAAAAGCTCTCGCATGATTGTGTTATTTTCAACAACCACGCTATGCCTAGGCAGCACAGAGCTGTTCCTTGGTGGTATCCGCACTGGTCCCGGGGCAGGAAGATAAGGCCATCAACATGTGTGCTGCATCACATTGCTTTAGCAGAGCTGGTATCTGAGCAGGAATGCCCTGACCTGAGTACCCGTTCTAGCTCTAGGGTTTCCAGGCAGCATTGCAGTGCGTAGTGTAAGCTAACCTCAACACTTCTAAGCAACAAAGCTGAGCTAAGTCAGTCCCAGACTGCCAGGAACCAGAGCTTTAAAAACAGTTTACGTTGGAATATGCCTTTGGGGTTCTTCTCTATCCCAGAGTCTGGCAGTTCTCTTCTCTGCAGAAGATGGAGCATACCGGAAAACCATTGGATTCTATAGCAGCTGATGAAATAATGTTAGAAGTGTAGCCACCTTGGGTGCCCTGACCAGCTTCATTCATGTGTTTTGTGTAGAGAGTGGCAGCCTGGCAGGTATAAATTACTGGGATTTTGGTGGATCCTTGCCCCAAACTACAATATGCAAGATCATGGTTGAGAAAGCCATAATTACTTCATCGTTCTTTCAGTTCCAAGTTTGATGATGGGAGGAAGTAGACTTGCTAGCAAAGCACAGTGACCTCTTAGTTCAATGCACTCCTGTTAGAAAATCTGGACTTGGTTCTTTGCTTCTGATAGGAAGATTTCCAGTGCCTAGGGACAAGACCCATCCTCACACTAAACTGCCCCCCTGCCCTCATTGTCTGAGGGTGGCTTTAACTCCATGTTGCTGGCTGAAACTCAAGGGAATCTAGCTTCACAGAAGCAAGCGTGACTACCCTGTAATCTCTGTCAACTGGGGTCACTTAAGTGGTCGCAGTTTATTCATCTCTTTCTCTGCATGCTTTGGGATGGACAATTTTTCACCATTTCTGTGGCAGAAATGGAGTGGTACATTACAGTTACGAGGATTGCAGTATGACCCATGTCATTTGGGGGCAATTCATACAAACAAAGGCTCTGCAGACTTGAGCACCTTTCCCCAGTTGCACACAGTAACACCACTGGTACAGTGTGCGCTCCTGTATCCCATGATATCACTGAACAGGAGTTAAGGATTGTGTTCAAGTAGTTGTTCATGAATTTATGACAATAACTGAAACTGAAAAGTGGAAGTTGTCTTTCTTGCAATGAAAATCTGCATTGTGTATGTTAGAGCTTACTGCTTTGCATCCAGAATTTGATTTCTTTTCTACAGAAAAAAATAGATTTTTAAACACTAAAGTATTTGAATGTATTTGTTTATCTCTGATTTATTGGCATAAACATGACAAATTTAAATTCTAACCACCTTCAACCCTTCACCCTTCTGACGGTAATTAATTCATAGTATGTTCCAATACCACTCAGTGCAGGCTTAATCAGATCATCAGTTGTGGATGTTAACCGCAACATCTGTGATGTTTGCGTAAAACCTGTAGGAGCCTGACGCTGTATGAAATTGCTCTCATTACACAGTTCATTTTGAGACTGTAAGTAGCTATGCTGCTCAGGAAACAGGATTAGGGTGAAGTAGTCTATTAACACACTTAATCCATAACTAAAATAATATTCATTACTCCTATCCTGTTTTGGGAGACAAAAGTTTTATTTAAGCTGAGAATGACCCTTCTGAATAGGACCTACATAGTTACATTATAAAATTGAAGTTGGTAATGAGAAGGATTAGCTGGAGTTTGTAATACAGCAAAATTATGTGTCAGATAGGAGACAGCTGTGTCAGAGGTGTCACTGCTTTGTTGGAGAGTTGCTCCTTTGCAACTGGCAAGGATAAAATTGTAATTTCTTTCTTTAAAAGTTGCCATGTAGTATATGTTGGAGAGGCCCAACCACTGTGTCTTCCCTGGATATGTCTCAGTTAGGCATTACTTTTTCAGACCATTGACTGTCTGCTGGTATTTCCACAATGTCTGTTGCAGCCACAGTTTTGGCTCACACTCCAGGACTGAACTGGAGGACTCCAGAGCTAAAACAATGAGCGCCGACAGCTTCAGCAAAAGAGCCAAGCTCCTGTCGTGGGTGGCTGTCACAACACATATGCTTTGTGTGTTCACTAGAGGATGGACATGAACAGTAATGCTGTGTTTTTCTCCCTACACAAAGGCCGTCTGTGGGCTCTGTCAGAATTACTTCTTCTGGATTGGAAACAACCGCGGGATCTTTGTCAGTGAGCATGCTGTGGAAGAGTCACGCTGGTGACTGCCTTTAATTGAAGTGAATGCAAAATGGCTGCCTGTCTCTGCAGCAGTGCTGCGGCATCGTACAGAGAAAAGAAAGGGACAACAGCTATGCATTTACCTTGCACAACTCGCCTGTCTGAACTCTAACCTTATCCTATTGCTAGTCCAAATTAGGAATACAAAAAAAAAAATATATATTTGTTAGCAAAGTATTAAAGGTTTTCTATGACTGAAACACTTTAACAGCCTTTGGTTACCTTGGGCATTTGAGATAAAGTCTTGCTGGAGCAGAATGAAGCTTCACATTTTTCATGCTGCTTTAGAAAAGATTTTGTGAAAATGGATTTGCACTGGGGAGAGGCATGCATATGTGTGTCAGTTTGGTTGTAGTTTCTAGCCACAGCATGACTGACTTGGGTGTGGAATGTTCCAGGTTTAATTTTTGTTCTCACTGATTCAGAGTGGAGTTTTTCTCATCCTGTATCATTTCAAACGAGGCTGAGCAGGGACTAGAATGCAAATCTCCTTGGTCAATACACCCCAATTCATTTTGCCCAAATTCACATGCCTAAACACTGTTTTTCTGAAGTATAGAATCAGCATATGGGGGAGGAAACGAGAAAAGACAGTGCTGGGGAGGAGGGAGAGAATACGAATAGAAAAATATTGATGAATTAACAGGTAAAAAGTTAGAAGTAACAAAATTGAAATAAAACTACAGTTTTGTACGGATCTTTGTTATATACATGAAATCTTGCTGAATGACAGTGTCTAGCACAGAACAAGGAAGGGGAATGAAGGGAAGGAAAACATCAAACACTTCATTCTGTAACAGTTTCTAGGTTGGTTTTTTTTTTCATACTATTATGAAAGAAGAAGTAGCAGAGCATTCCAAGATCTGGTTTGGATAAGGAACAAATCTAGCTAGAGCCAATCCTTTGGTCAGATAAGACAAAGAATTTTATATGAGGAGACTTCTAATTCTGTGAAGCTTCCTGTGGCAACGGGCAGAGAAGTCTTCAGGATTTCTTTTCTGATAGTGGAAGATTTTCTGATGCGAGAACCATAGAGGACAGCCATAAAGGTAGCTTTTGAAGGTGCTTTCCAATACCTGCTGGGAGTCAAGAAAATCTGGAGACCCTCCTGTGGCAGGCCTCTAGGGTGGTGAGAAATGAAGGCTCTTTTCTCTTTGAGAAAGTTTCCTTTAATTTCTTGTTCACCAGTTGCCTGTATTTCTACCATGATAACATTTGTTTAAACTAAGATTTAAAATATGTGAAAACACTTTGGCATTTTTTTAGACAAAGGAGTAGTTTTTGTGTTAATGCGAAGCTGCTGTGGGAGAACAATCGCAATTATACATATTTTGTAATGTCTTTAGTTGAGATTGGCCTCAGAATCAAGGGACAGAAGTAGATAACAAGCAAAAATTCTTAAAAAACCTGTCAAAAATATCAATGAAACAAATGGTTCAGTTAAAATGTATTAATGTATTCAGATATCCTTTCTTCAGGTGATGTTCTTGTGAAAAACTGTTCTCTCCTTCAGAATTTTCTAATCTTCCTCTATTAAGCTTTCACAGATTTTTCAAACATGCTGTAGAATATCTATCACTTTCTATTATCATTTTATAGGCTTTTGTATAGCATTTATGAAGAAACTATTCAACTTCATCTATAATAAATTGTATGGGCCTACTCCAGAAAGGATCTGTATGTGACTGCCAAAGAGCTGCAGTATCATGCAGTCCCCTTTAAACACCTCTCTGAGAAATCAATGTAGCAAAAATCCCTCCGTAAGAATATGGCTTTATTCAAACAGTGCTCGAGCATGGAAACAAACACAAACCTTGCCAGACCAGCAGTCCTTGTAAAGTAAGCTCTGGTGTTTATTTGGTTGGTTTGGTTTCAGCCGGAATCAAAACCTCCAATTACTGCCAATGAAAAGTGATTATATAGGCTCTTTGCCTCCCTGCCATGTTTTAAGTATTTGTGACAAGCTTAATTTCATAAATAAAAGGCATGGGCGACTTACACCACTGAATAGTGATGATAAATGTGCCAAATCATTGGTGCCTTTTGGTTAAAGGGGAGTGGGGAGAGCTGGCACCTTGAGATGCTGTGCCTGCGGCCCTGCTTGGCTGAAGAGGCCCCTGGGAGCACTGGGCCCCTCTGCTCTGGAGGGGGGCCATGGGGGGCCATGCCCCAGGCCCTGGGGGAGAGCAGAGCCAGCTGCGCTTTCTGGCTGGGGCATTCAGCTGAAAGGCAATGGCAGGCCCTTTGCAGGGTGAGACGGGAGCGATTTGCTCACCCTCTGTTCCGAACAGGCTAATACAAGTCTAGATTCTCATTTTGTGGTTTAAAAAAATAGGAAGGCAAAAATAAAGGCCTTCATTGTAGAGACTTCATGTAGCACAAGGTGGCAGTAATGCTCTACTGTTTTGCATTCACCCTCCTGCATTTGAACAGGCATGAAGGTAGAGCTGCACAATGCAAAGCTGAGATTTTTCTTTCCTCGGTGATTCTCCCTTAGCCCCCCCATTCATTCTTCCTATTTTTCCCTGAGGTCCGGGGTGGGACAGAGCGGGAAATGTGTGTGAACCAAGTTTCAGTCCTGAGCCTGCTTCCTCAAAAACGCACAGAACTGAATCCATTTGAGATTGATGCTGTAGGAAAATGGCTGGGAGTGAGTTCCTAGGATTAGCTAAAAATGTGCTTACCAACCCTCCTGTTGCTGTGAAACCTGTGCTACCTACAGGGCCCACAGAGCCGCACAGGAGTGACACCGTAGTGGTAGCACAGATTGAGATCTAAGTGCAAGGAACACTCAGTCATGCTATGGCATAGATCTAATTCTCTGTTACTTACTGAACAAAAGGGGTGTTCTTCTCTGCAAAGCTCTCTAAAGATCTTCAGAACGGATCTGGATATTGACCTGTTGTAGGCTTTGCTCAGGAGTGGCACCATGCTGGCCATAAACACTTGCCATCGTTTTCAGCTGATGTGAAGTTTAGTCTTGGTGGGTGAATGCCAGCTCTGTGTCATTGATGCCTTGTGCTGGCCTTTCCTGCTAATGACTCATTAATTATTTCCAGTATGGCTCCATTCCTGAATTTGTCAATACTGTAAAGTACCTGTTGAAAATTATAATTTTACAGAAAATAGGCTTTCATTCTTTCAAAGATAGTATTTTCAGTCCTTTCATGAGGAGATCTGGGATTACTTTAAAAGTATCTGCATATTATATACAGAAGGGGAAAGAAGTCCTAGTGATGAAACTTGTTTGCAGTCAGCCATTAGACACTGTGGTACAAGCCCATATCTTGGGACAATTTTATATCCTCTTGGCAAATTTGGGCAGGTAGGTGGCATACATCTGACTGCAACAATGTTGCCCACTGTTTTCCTTCCAGGCTGCAATCCAATATTGGGTCTAAAGCCCAGGTACGAGGCATCTTTCTTTGTATTGCTAAGATAGCAATGTTTGAAGGTGTTAAGGTTTGAAGGGGTTTTGTTTTGTTTTGTTTTTGCCTTGTGGCCATGTTCTCTGTTCCACTCCTAGGGTGGTACCACTGTCCCTGTGAGTCTTGTAGGACAGAGTTGGAAAGGATTACAGTGAATACTTTTGCCCTTTCACATCCCTGCTTTTTGTCTCCTTCACTGCTCTGAAGTGGACATAGTTATTCTTTCTTCCTGACACAAGCATAATTGCTGCTTTTCTGCTGGACAGTTTTCCTATGGTGTGCCAACAGTTTGTCTAGAAGCCTCTTGAGTGTTTGAGCATCCCTCTGAAGTGTTGGTTGGTAGCTGTGTGTGCGTTTGCACAAAGGGCTGCCCTTATTGAAGCCCGGGGTGTGTTGGCAGTCAGTGCAGTAAGGGGTCTCAGGCTGGGCTCATCTTATTCCTTCAGGTGAAGAAAGCCTCATGTGCAGCAGTCCGAGTCCCGGCAGATGTCACTCTTGGCTCGCAGGAGAAAGCTGTGTATGGAGAAATCTCCCATTCTGTCTGGAGAATGGCTTGTCCCTTTGCATGCTGCTGTGACACTACATTGGTGTACTTGTTTTGTGTTCTGTTACAGTGTTTTGCTTCAGCTCCATATATAATAAGAGGACAAGAGGATGGCTAAGTGTGCAACACGTGACTGCCCAACATCATCGGCTTTTGGGAAGACAAATTTAGCACAGTTTACGGAGATAGCTGTTTCAGAGACACCCATGCAGTGTCTGTGCAACAGCATGCCATGACTTAAAAAGCATCTGTGATTCCCCTAATTGTCTGAGTAAGCAATTATATTTCCACAGTTATTTTGGTGCACTGGCAACAACATTTAATTCTTGCTGTATTTCAATACGTAGCACCTTCCAAATGTGCAAATGATGTCACTCTCAGTCTTCTAGGTGGCACGGATTGAGGATTAGACTTTGGGTTTCTTGCCTTGGGTCTTGTCACCAAGGGTTAGCCAAACGTGCCAAGGCTAGTTAGTGACAGTTCGTAGACTGAAACACAGCTGAAAAATTGCCCCTTGTCCTGCTGTGTCCCACAGCCCTTTACAGCTGTGTGAGTGTGAGGGGTCTGGGTTACAAGATGATATTTTGGCCCTACTGTGGAAGGACCAAAGGCTTATTGGACTCGGGCTGATTGTGGAAGAACATCTTTCTCCTGACTGATGGTTGGTTGATTTTTTTTTTAAATTTTTTTTTTTAAGATTTTACTAGGTTCTGAGTGTCTGGGACACTTCTCTTACCAGCTTACTCCTGGGTTGCTTAATACAGCCTAAAGCACTGTTTGACCATGGACAATATGAGTTGTTAAGTAATATCAAAGCCTGCATGGGTATTTTTGACATAGATAAATGCATCCATATGTAGTTTTTTCTAGACAGTAAGAAAGTCGTATCATTGCTCAAAAAAGCAGACTGTAGCTATTAAACATATGCTAAAGCTCAGAGTTTCCATTAATTTAATATACCATGCATAGCTGGAGAATATACTGTACTAACAGGAGATTCCCGCTCTAAGCAGAATTGGGATTCGGGACCTCATATGTTTTGTATCACTTCCTTGTCTTGACTCCAGTTTAGAAGTATTGAAGTGCTTTTTAGTAAAGTTCCTCCTCACCCCCCCCATTTTTGCTTCCCCTCCAAATACTTTTGCAAATTGTTAGCTTCAAAATTAATAGCATCATCCTTGTGGTGCCAAAGTGTAACGGGAGAAAGAGAAAGTGGCACTTCAAGCTGTTGGAGTGGTTTTTGCTACCTGTAGGCTTCATTCTTTGGTATGCAGTCTGACTTGTGCATGTTCCTGAAAGGAAGGCCATCCTCAGAGCTTTGTGTTGTAAGCCAGGACCTGTGTGCGGGCAGTATGAGTCTATAGTTTGAGATTGTGAACCAGAGAACTGTTCATTGGGATGTACTGACTTTGGCATGAGCCAAGGCTTCCCTGGTCACACAGTGCTGGCTGGCCCGCTTTCTCTGGAGGAAAAAGCACCGAGGTTCTGTCTGTGCCTTTGAAGGAGGGTGAGACTGCAGCATGCTCTGGCACGCTGGAGTGAGCTGAATGTACCTGCTAGCCAGCAAACGCAGGGAGGAGGGCACTGCTGCTTGCTCTTGGGAATGTGTAGCCAGCTTGCTGGCTTGTTATTACCTTTTTTGGTTTGTACTTTATTGTTTCCTAAAGCAATTGTTAAGACTAGATGGGTTAAGCTAGTAGATATACCATATGGTAATAGATAGACCTGCCTGAGGTTACAACTGCACCTTTGTTTCTCTGTGGGCACACCCTGGGAAGACACTGCCAGGAAGCTCCAGGTGCCTGTGTGGTCCTTTGTACCTAGCAGCGTGGTTAAGTTGAGCCTTTTAGGCCTGAGAGGTACCACAGAGTAGCTCTGTTTTTGTTGTGCGTTTGACAGGCAGGATGTTTTCTCTTGTGTGTGTCCTGTCTGCTCCCACCCCCTCCCCAATTGTGACTATCACCTCCTAAAATGCTTGCACCACTTATTGACCATGTAATTATTTAGCGTGTTGTTTTAGACTGACACCTTTTGTACACGCATTGTTGGGTCAAGGCAAACAGTGTGTTCATTCATGCATACAGACCTAAGCCTGCCTTCTGCCAAAGCAATTAAATTCTAGAAATGCACCACAACTGTGGCATCAGTCAGCAATGTCAAAATCTGCTTGTATAGCAGTGGGTAAACTGTTCTTTTCTCTTGTGACTCGTGCGTGTGCTCTCTCTCCTTTTTCTTTTTTCTTGGTGGAGACTAAGAGCTGGATACTTGTCAAATGCTATAACGTGAAGTTAAACATTTGACTTGGGGAGAATGACACATTGACACTTTTCATAATAATTGCTTCCTGCACTGGAAACCTCCAGCTGTTTTGGTGGAAATAACATGATGTGACTGTGACAATAATACAGTTCCAAAGCCTGCAGACTGAAAATAGAAGCTTCTAGGTCCAATTTTAGTTGAAAAGTAGGGTTTTTAACCTTTATGATACTGATCATAAAGATGACTAGATACAGAAATTAAAGGAATCCCAAGAAAATTCTTCGTTGTTCACACACATGAACAGGTATTTGTTGGATGGCTTTATGAATAAAGATTATTTTTATGTCTTTGCAGCAGTAAATGTCAGGGATGCCCTTTGAAGAGGAATAGGTTTAGATCCTGTTTTTGCTTTGGAGAATTTAAATTGCAAGATCCATATTGCACGATCACCTGTTCAGTCGTGATGCTGTGTTAGTGCAGGCAGCAAAGGAATCTCAAAGGGTCTTTCTGTCTGAGGAGAGTGTATAGCCAGTCCAAGTTGAATGGAAGGTCATTTGAAGGTTAGTCTGTAGTGAGACAACTCTGGGGTAGCTTCCATCCTATAACCAAAGTTATTGATATAAATAACAGTCATTAAAGTTAGAGCTGAATGGTGAATATTTATTTTTAATATTTTTCCCCACATGAAACATTAAAGATTGGACAGCAAGTGTGCTTCTAATGACATACATAACTATTCTGTGAAAGGCTGAATATGGTAACTATTTCATTATCTATTTCTTTGGAATTAAAGCCTCTTCCCTCCCCTCCCTTCCCCCCAATAAAAATAGAATGAGCATAGGTCTGCTAAATCTTTAATGTCTCTAATGGCCTCTTGATCATTTGCATTTCACATCCTTCATACACAGTAGCAATTTGCCATCTTGGAACGTGCTGCTGATTGAAGCTGAAGGTGCTGCTTACTATTATTTTTCCCCCATTCAGCCCTAGGATGCAACAGATAAGACTCTACTGTGATATTTCTGGAGATTCACTGCTGAGATCTCAGCATCAAGAGGGTACAGATTCTGCTTAATTGTGTTCTAAAGGGAATATGCATTTATGCATCTTTCTTTTTGATGATGAGGATTCAGAGAAAAACAAAGGCATGTGTTGAAGACTGTAGAAAGGCAGGTAGGCAGCAGTGCAGTAGTGGTCATTGCCCATTGTGTTTAGAAGATGATCCCAGAAGTCCTATCATGTAACTTCATTAAGAGATGGATTAAAATAACTTAAGTTCCTTGTGTTTTGTCAGTGGTGACAGAGCCACTGATGGAGCAACCACTGAAAAAATCCAACTCATGGGACTGAAATATGTTATTCAACCATGGTCCCCTTTTAGAAAATACAAAGTACAGGGACTTGACTGTAATTTAGGCTGTGTGAATATGGCCCTCAGAGGAACATGTTCATAGAACAAGTCACTTACCCTGCATCATGCTGAGGTTAGTTATGCCAAATGTCACTATAAAATACCATATCCACGAATAGCTTTCTTATATCACAATATCCTAGTCTGGATCAAATTCTCTTATGTCTGTCTGAAGATAACCTGGAACGTAGTTGACTACTGTAATTGATTTATTCTGGCATAGTTTTCTTTTATTCAGCTTTGTGGAAGGTACCTTAAAAGCACCCTTCCTTGTTAAAGCAGGAAAACAGGGTTGCAAGCCACTTGCAAAAATGTGGGGTTTTTTACATCTTCAAGCCTTCCTCTTTTTGTAGGGATACAAACAGATACTCTGGTTGATATTTTTTTCTCTTCTAAGACAGCAGTTTCTCTGTTTCTGGGCCATATGAGATCCTGCCTGATCTTTCTTGGGAGCCCTTCTATATTATTACTGCTCTTTCATGCTTCTGTGAGTGTAAAGCCATTGAGGACTGAATCTGGTACGTATTCAGAATAAACCCTCTGCTCTTACTGGAAGGTGGAACTAGATACCAGATAACTGGATACCAGATTTCAGTATTTGCTAGTTGCAGTTCAAAGAATACACAGATGCTGTAACTATACACCCTATTTTCCCGCTTAAAAAGTTAGACTGAAATGAATACTTCCCTGTTATACAGGATTTTTTTAATAGCACAGTCATTCAAAAGTCTCAATAGCTTTGTATGTTTAGACATAGCATTTAAAAGTGCAGTGCCAACTTTACTCCAAAAGATACCTAGTCCCTCTCATCTTAAGCAAAGACACCTGTTATTTACTGCACAATGGCCATCGTCACTGCCAGTTATCATGAACAGCTGCTCAGTGAGCCACTGCAGGCAGATTATTCAAGCTCCTCCTTGCCTCTAGTGAATCCAGGTGGATGCTACGCTTGCTGGAGAGGTTTGTGGTGCATATACCCTTGTCTGCTGTGGGCACAGACCAAGTGTCAATGCTGATTCTCAGCCTGCAGCCTTGATCTTGGTGCCAGCGACAGGAAAGTGATTTGTCTGTTGGGTCCTGGCAAGGATAGGTTAGATGCCCTCGAGTGTATCTGTTATTCATTCTTTGAGAACTTGAAAGTTTCTACGTGATTGCTCATCTGCCTCGAGGGTTAACTCTCCTGTGGTGGGATAGAAACCTGTGTTGGCATCCCTGTTGTTCAAGGCTATGGAGTGATCTGAACAGCAGTGTATTTGGATGCTGTGAAACTCCACTTGGTTAATTTTGCTGGATCCATGTGCTGGTGACACACATACACAGGTTGAAAGCGGCCAGCTGAAATGTGACCTAGATGACGAGGGAAGCATCCAGCAGAAATGGCCATAGTTGTGGAGTAACTGGTGAGATGTGTCTGTATTTTTCTCACTGCAACTTAGTATCCAGTGGCTCTTTTCTTGACTGAGGTGACTTGATAGTACTCCAGCATTCCTCTTCCATGGTTTTAAGATTTGTTCTTGCCTCTAAAGTGACAGTTTCTGCAAGATATGAATTGTGTTTTGTAATCTGTACAATATTTGTTTTGCACCTCCCACTGAATTTTGGCAATGCATTTTCCTTGTAGTTACAGTTGCCTGGCTGTTGGGTGTCTTTAACTACCTATCAGTTAAGTATCTGGCCCGTTCAGTGTGTAGCTTTGTGGCAGCTCGTGTTCAATGTGATTCCTGTTCATATACAGGTACAACAGTGGTGGTCAGCCCTCATCTTGTGTGTAAGTTCAGATGCTGATACAGGGATGAGATCTCAGAGGTAATTTTTGAGGCTGTTCTGAAGGCAAGGATACTTGGCACTCTATGCAAATAGAGGTTTGTTGAGGTGTCTAACTAATAACAGGAGAGGATCTGGTAGTCCCTAGGTGGGTATGACTCCATGTAGTTCATCCCCATTAAAATTTGAAGGACATTAAGCATGTTTTCTCATGCTGTAGACCTTAACTCTTGGTAACGTGAAAGTGAACTTGCTTTGTAAGCTCTTTTTCCTCATGGAATATTTAAAAAAAGTGTTTTAAAAGAGGAGCCCAATGATCTGTCTGGTAGTGTAGTGCTGGCTAACATCATCTGCCTGTTTTTCTCAAGTGTATGATTACTTGGTCTTTTTAAATGGTTCTTTGCATCTGAACAGCAATACTGTTGAAACCATTTAGGAACATGAATCTGATAATTTCATAAATTTTTCTAGCTAAACTTTACTGCTTGCAGAATCTATATGTTGTTGACCATAAGACTCATCTATTTTTCCTATCTTTTTGTGTCTCTGTCTCTATAATAACCTGTTTTTGATATACTATATTTCACAGTTCAGTACTTGAGACAGACACTTTATTATTATTATTATTGAGCAACTGTGGTCTAGAGGGTTTTTTGATGTAGTACATCTTGCTCAATCTGTTAAACCGGGGCCTTCAGATCGTCTGACCACAGTAATCGCATCATTTTTTCATCCCTACTTCCAAATCTTAGTTGGTGACTCATACCACACATCGACACCATATATCCTCATTCGAGTAGTCCAATTTACATATTGCTACAATCACTCTGAAAGTTCTAATAAATTTCCCTCAGTGGCAGAAAGCTATTTGAATAATGGCTGTGTCTAAAACTGTCATCTTAATACCTTTGAGCTTGTCATCTTCCTGGAGCTTATTACTCAAGTTTTAACAATATCCTGTAACTGATGTCCTGCCTGCGTCGTTGTCTTTTAAAACCCTGTGAACTTTCCATTGCCTGTGGTGACACTGCAAGTACTTGCAGTCCTTCAGCGTTTATGTAAGCAAACTGAAATGGAATCTTCACATGTGCTGGATGAGGTGCTGATAACCTTCTTCCATGCTTGTTTAGCTGTCTTTTTTCAAAGGGAAGGGTGAGAGCCTTCATGAACCTTCTCACAGGATGGAGCTTTTGCTTTTGTCATGCATATATTTTTATTACAAAGGCTGCCTTGGAGTAGCACGTCATTTACAAATAATGTATGATCCAAGCACTTGTCAGTGAGGTTATATACAGCTCTATCTCTCTTCTGTAACAAATATTTATTTTCCAATTCAATATTTACCCATATTTTTTGTGTCAAAAAATATGGAAATACTGATGATAAGGGGAAATCATTGGATCCACATGGAAGAGCTGAAGTGCTATTTGAGTTGGGGTTTGCCTTAGCTAGGGAAGGAGATGCTAGGAGCTTACGAGCCAGTACTGAAAGCTATTGAAGCTACATTGAGAAATAGCAGTTACTCATGGGAATGTGTATGTGACTGGCAGTTGTTGCAGGTTGCTTTTTTTTTTTGTCAAATGCACTGTAGTTGCAATTATTGTACAGGAGGTATTGTGAATAGCTGTTTTTTCTTTATTTTTCTTGTAAGTGTGCAATCTGTCTTAGCCTCCTCTCCTCCCTGGGCTTTGCTTGTTGTTGCTTGCCACATTCAGATGTGCTTCATGCCCTCTGACTTGACCAGTTAGAAGCAGGATAGAGAAAATGAATGTGGGGGCCATCCATTGCACTAGGACTGTTTTATGAAGACAAACCACTTGCAAATGATAGATGAGTTGAAATTTTTCTGTTAGTGTCCTAGATAGGCTATCTACTCTTCAGCCAGGAAAAAGAGGCTGTTTTCATCTATAGAAGGAACTCAGTCTTTGGCTGGATCAATAGATGAATAATGAAAATGGATGTGACAAAGGACAATGCGTTTTTTGCTACAGGGCTGATAAGATCCCTCATGTGGAAGTACAGTAGTTCGAGGGGTGTACTGAATATGTGTTTGCATATGGGGCCTGTTACTTGAACATGGTGGTAATTTTAAAGCTAAATGGTCTCTAGTCGGATAAAAGATTTAGGTGGGGGGCTGGGTTTAAGCTTTAGAGTGGTGTGGATTTGTTTTTGCTGTCTGGGGTGTTTTCATGTGTTTTTTTGTGGTGTTTTTTTTCATGTTGAAACAGGAGCGTCTAACCTAGAGCAATAGCTGCTAGGCCAGTGCTCTTGCTCAAACCCTGAGGAAAGCTGGTTCAAGACCCTGCTTCAGGTGGGTGAAAGCAGCAAGTGAACTTAGATTTCCCGTGTTCCAGGTCAGTGTCTTATCCAGGAGGGTTTAGAGAGAGGCTTCTCTTCTGCTTTTTCTTGTGTTTTTAGCTTTTGCTCTGATACAGAGCGAAATCAAATGTTCTTTCTGCCAGAATGACTCTTTCTAACTCTTCGTAAATGGTGGTGTTTAGGACCAGATGTTGCCAGCCAGTAGTGATGTGTACCTTTCAGTGAAGACTACTTTTGGTATTAAGGATCTGACCCAGTTTCCAATGAAGTTGCTGTGCTTTTGGCCTAGGGAGCTAGCGGGAACAAATACGCAACATACTGGGGAAATGTAAGCGTCATGTTGGGGAATGGGAATCTGTGAGTTCAGCTTGTGTTTGCTCTCTCTTTGCTGTCCCCAAATAGAAAAAGGATGTATACTTGCATATATGATGAAAATACTCAATATGCTTTTTAAAAAGAAAGGTTATAAGGGTCATCTGATTATGAAACACTTGCACAGGCTGCCACCTTAGCTCCATGCAAAATTGTGGAATTTAGGCCAAAGCTTTAATATTGTTCAGGTGCTCAAATCCTCTTGATTTCTTCTGGATTCATTGATTTCAGTGGGAGTGAGGTGGTTTCAGTGGTTCTAGCTTTTGCTCCAGATCAGAAAATGCCTAGATAAGCACACAAGTGGTCTCACTGATGTTTCATAGCATCCCAGGTTGGAAGGGACCTCCAAGGATCACCTGGTCCAACCTTTCTTGGCAAAAAGTAAAGTTTCAGTAGTGGCCTGGTGGACACAATATACAAGCCCACTTTCAGGACAGTTAGTGATTTCTGGTTTCTGGGCTCTTTGAACATGCTTATGAGAGGGCCTGACTTCCCCCCCCCCCCCCCCCCCCCCCCCCCCAGTATGCTGAAAATAACACCTCTCTAATACTCCTCAAGATGAGCACTTCCATATCAAGGATCAGTTTGGAAAATTGTATTTGGTTTCACTGTTTATTATTTATAAAATACGGATGTGAACACCCACACAGAGAGATGATACATTCACAGTGCCTACAGACTGAAAAATACATTTTTTTAAGAAGTTATATCCTAGGTAAAATAAGGTAGAAAGTCTAAAAAAATACCAAGGAAGGAGAACAACATTGCCCTTCTGTTCATCTTCTCTTCTCTGCCACTAGGTATTGTTTTTTGAGGTGCATGTAGAGTTTTATATCCTAGATGTAAGTAAACAGACTGTCTCCCTGTAAGATATTTACTGCAGTTTGTCACCCCGTGCAGCATTCCAGTGATTTCTGTACCTTGGTTATACAAGCACACGCTGAGTTGTTGGAGCACAGACAGTCTGGCAGGTGGCTGCACAGTGTCTGATTACAAAAGGGTAATGTGGGTTTCTGTTATACATATATGTAAACATAAATCAGGCAGGAGATAATGAAAAAATATTCTTTGTCCAATTCCGGCAGCAAAACAGGAAAGAGAAATTTCAGCAATGATTTTGCTGAACCTCTGCACTAGGTTTGCTGGGTGTCTTGTCCTTGGGAGCTACGGCACACTTGTCTATTGAGCTTCTTGCATCAGACATGGAAAAAGTCAGACCTGCCTCCTGTGACCCGAATCAGGAGGTAGAGAGAGGTGTGAATTAGACTCCCCTCTCTCGTGTCCTTATAAGGACCAGTTCTAGCAGAAATATCATTTTGGTCTTCCTTCCCCTGTCAGAGGGGAAAAATGCAGTGGCAGATACTAGCTATGTCACTACTACTGCTGTGGAAGGAGAGGTTACAGTCATCCAGCTTTGAGAACTATGTCAGTCTGGCTTAACTGAGTTCATGTGACATCTCTGCTTTGGGGTGGGGGGGATATCAGTGGATCAGCTGCAAACTCTTCATGTTTGACCTTTTTTTTTTTTTAAAGGATAAAAGTTATGGAACACAAAGCTAAAGTGTTTTATGCGTCAGCTAACTGTATTAGGGAAGGCAGTCTCTGAGCTACGAACTGCTATATAAAATTCACGGTTTAATAGACTGTTCCCAGCTTAAACTGTAGTTTATTTGTGCGATGCTGGTACTTAGAGATTCCAGTGGAACTTGGACATTCGTTGCTCTGGGCACTGTGCAGAATATACACAGAGATGTACTGCCACTAAAGAACTGCAGTCCAATGTCCAAGATAAGCAAAGGACTGGAGTCTATAGCTGGTCAGACGTCTAGCTGGAGACAGACCCTCAAGTCCAACATCTCACAGACTGGAGTGTATTGAAATATTTGTGTTTAATACAGCCATTGACCCATGAAAAATCTGTCATACAAAAAGAATGCAATAGAAGATAGGTTGCCAGTGCCCTGATGCTACGCGTTTGCTAGACTTGAAAGGAAGGTCTGTTTTTAAGCATCCTGTGTTCTTGGTGTAAGTACTAAGCCTGCTGGTGTTTCCACACTCACTTTGCTCCTAGCTGTATGCAAGACAAACCAGATTCTGCCTGCACAATGAAGAGGGAAAGAGGAGGAGGTGAGAGGATATCTCTTTATTGTATTATTGGAAGTGGAAATACAGAATTTGGATTGTGCTGGATAGTATGAATGCAAGTGCCACCTCTGATGCTAAGGCTGCTGGCAAAAATGATGATGTCTGTTAAAGCCCATAGCCTCGGAGATGTCTGAGAACTGTTTTCTGGTTGAAATCTGGCACTGGGAGTGCTGAGGAATATTTTTCTTCTGCTTTTCATCTGTGACTAATTGATGAATAAATTAATGTACTGTTAGTGTGAAATGAGAACTGAATTATTTATACTTGTATTTTTTTTGGTAAAGGCATGTAAGTCATGAACAAATAGTGATAATAAATTTTGGTTGTCTAAAGTCAATAACTGACTGAAGCACTGGAGCTAGATGTTTTAATAATGTGCCTAACCAACTGGAGTGTGTGTTTTTAGGCAGGAGCTCCATGAATACCTAGAAAATTGCTTTTTAAAAGTACCTGATAAATTGTAATGCCTCATTGAATCTGTTTGACCCAAGGACTTGCAGAGGAATAATTCCTGTCTACAGGAAAGCCAGTTACATACGCAAAGATTGTGAAATCACCATGGAGAAACCCACCCTCTTTTTTTCTTTTCAAATGATAGCATGAATGTCTTTGATTTCCACCACCCTTCTCCGTTTGTCATTAGGAGAGAGCTAAAATACTAGCAAGTACTCCCAAAGGTAAAGAATTGTTTTTTCATTGAGGCCATGTCCCCTCAAATATGTGGAAAGATTAAAATGAGATGTGTTAATGTATCATGCTAAAAAATTAAGGCTGTATCTGTGTTGTAGTTCAGAAGGGTTGACACCAAGTTGTAGCAGAAAGCACTGTCCTGTTCAGAGAGAGTCCAAGTGGAGAAGAAATACAGTGCTGTGGCCCTGAGCTGCACTTACGCCTGTCACAGGCGCTCTGGGAGACCTTGAGGAAGCCCTGGTGGAGGTTTCTGTCTCAGCTTCCTAGCTCTAGTTTTGCTGTTATCTGTTTAGGTTGTAAATATTCAGAAGATGCTGTACCTATCTCAAGACAGAGCAACTAGCACATAGGTCTTGCTCTCAGGGCACTGTGGCAATATGAATAATAATTCGTAGCCTAGGAAGCAAGGCACGTTTTCCTTTTGCAGCATAATAGCACTTTAAATTCCTGTGCTGTCCTAGGTTAGATGCATGCCGACTCAGCAACATAAGGAGACACTACAGAAATATCTTTACGTATGCTATGGGTTTGTGACTCTGCTTCCACAACCATGTAAATCAGAAGTAACTCTGCTGAAATCAATGTTTTATGTACTGGTATATAACTGTGGGAGAGAAGAACAGATTTATTTTGAAAAATGGGAACGGCAGCTTGCTTAACGTTTCTTTCCTTGCATTAAAAAACCCAAATGTGTTGATGATGTTTTTCTAATGGGCTCTAAAGACTCAGCCCTTAAAATGAGTGGGTTCATGAATAAAAGAATTGTTCCTGGCAAGGGAGAACTGCCAAAAAATATACTTAATTTATGGCACCAAGAAAGAAATACTGATGTAATAAATGAGTTAGTTTTGCCATTCGATTATGCAGCTAACATTATGGGTACTATAATCTTAAAGTTGTTTCCAGTTTCTATTTTGTTTCCTTCCCACATCATATAAATACTGCAAAGCAGTTTCTAGTTTAAAATGGGTGAGTACTGTGAAAGGAACGCTTCCCTTTGGTCTTTCTTACGTTAACTTGCACAATGCCACGTGAATGCAGTTGCCTGTCAAACACGTCAGCTCCCAGCATGCTGACCTAGCCGTCTTGGTTGTCTGTTCTCATTAGATGATGTGGATAATGTCCATGAGGGAGAAGGCTGCTTCATGTTGACAGTTGCCCTTGTAACATGTTTCTCTAAGATATTACCTTCTAATTATAAAACTAGAACATTCTTCTGTGTTGTGTTTTCCCCGTCTAGTGACTTTTTTCTTTTGTAAAGTAAAGGAATTCTGGTTTTCATATTTTGACATGAGCAAAAAAAAAAAGTTTAAGGGCTCAGGGTTGCTTCTGACTCTGTATGTTCTGCTGTGGACCCTCAGCATCAGCTCTTGGGTGGCACAATGCCCAAGAGAGCAAACGATGGAGTCTGCTTTCATTTTGAAAATTAAGAGAACAGGGAATGTGGACCGACAGATTTCACGATGGTTATATAAAACTGACTGAGAAAACAAGATGCTGGCTGGCAGCTACTCTCATTGCTAATTACCTGTCTTTGTTTTGTTTTAAAATTGAAGTGCAGTGGTTCTTTGCCAATGCTTTGAAGGAGTGTCATCTACCGTGAGGTGCTGATTACCCCATAGTACTAACATAATCTTACTATTTTGTAGTTCTCAAAGCATGCTGTAACAGAGGTTATATTTATCTCCGTTTATCAGCTGGTGAAATGGTCAGATAAAGAGGAGCTGATGGCCTCCCTGAGGTTTAAAAGCATGCTCTAGGGCAGAATTAGGAGAGACTCAGTTTGTAGGCAGTGCTTTACCTACGAGGCGTCGCTCCTAATTCAGCTGGTTGAACACCAGTTGAATTCTGATGCCTGATATTGTTCTTCAAAGTTTGATGTACTCTTACTGCACAGCAAATAATGTCTGATCAGCTAAGACTGACTGCTGTCAAAACCTGCTGGAAGCTGAAGTGATTTATGATCAACTCTGTTTCTTTCAGGAAGCAATGTGGGTGCAAATTTCTGGAAGTGGACTAGTTTTGTCAAGTTGAATAAGATTGAGGTTGGGACTCGGAGCATTGGGTTTTGGTCTCTTAGATCTGTT
Organism: Pluvialis apricaria; assembly: GCA_017639485.1. NCBI lineage: Eukaryota > Metazoa > Chordata > Aves > Charadriiformes > Charadriidae > Pluvialis > Pluvialis apricaria. The sequence continues at coordinate 10,275,538 of CM030024.1, forward strand.
AGGAATTGCTTGAGAAGCAGTCCCCAAAAGCTTTAAGGTGCTGACACTAGGATGTAGGCAGAATTCAGGTATCTAAGCCCGGAAGCACAGTCCTTAACATCCACTCTGTTAGCCTGCAGGCATCTGTTTTCATCAGGGAGCTTCCACAAGGCCCCACTTGGGCATGTGCTCTGGACTGCCTTGAGAATAGCACAGTGCCTTTCTTCTCTGCCTTGAGTCCCGCACTAAGCTGCTTGCAGCTTTTCTATTTCCAAGGGACGTCTTGTAGGATATGTTTTAAACATATTAATGCATACTAAAAGATCAGTCAAAAGTCAGTTCAAAACTGTAGAAAAATGAGGGGTGAAAAGATGGTGATACTCTTTCATGTGTGGCTTAGCATTTAGAGCAGTCTCCTGCATATGGAAAACTCGAAATTAATTTCCCCCACCTGCTGCCTCCAGCCGAAATCTGCATCTTCTGCCTAGGACTGACTGAGTTCCCAGGCTCTGAGGTGTCCTGGATGTGACAGGGCAGTGAAAGGTGCAAGTTTGAACCTTCCTCAAACAGGAGGAAACTGAAATTGGACTTCCTACATCTTGGCAACACGCCCTGATCACGAGGGCATTGGGTGAAAGAGGAATGTCACCACATCCCATGTCAGCCATGTTTCAGAGGGAAGAATGATAGCTGACTGGTTTTCAGTAGAAAGATCTTCAAGTTGACCACTCGCAAAGGTGTGTGAACTCTGAGGAAGATAGAGCCCTGCAGGAGAAGCAAGATACACCTCCTTCTGAAAAAGGGCACTTTAGGTGGCATTTATCTCAGCGTGGGGCTTGCTGTGAACACCACTTGGATGTGCTGACTTTCTCCATGGAGCACCTGGTGAGCTTGAGTCTTATTCACAGTGATGGATGGCACTGGTGAAAATGGGTGAGGTATCTGTGGTGCTCTTCATTGCAAGAAACAAGCCTCTTCAGAGAGCTGGTTCTTGGCTTCTCTGCAGTTCAGTTGCACACTTATGAAGAGGGTAATTAGGGCTGCAAAACTGGAGTGTTTTGCATACCCAGTATGAAACGGGAAGAAAATTTTGGATCCAGCAGACCTGGAAGTTTCCTTACGCAGAGGAACTGATGAGGTCTGTTATGTTACAAGGCTTTTGGGGTTTGTTTGCAAAAGTATGTCTGGAAGATGTTACGAATGTATAGATCTGAGGCTATGGAATGGAAAGCTAAGACCTTATATACGGCTTTAAAATCCATTTTCTGTGATCATATAGCGGTCTTGTAAAAATTGCTGGAATTTCACATATGTGACTTTTGGGTTATCTTAAAGTAGAAAAAAGGCAGACACCACCTTATTTCCTCTCCAAAATACCCTTCCTCAATTCATTCTCTGTCATTCCCCTGTGACCTTGACTGTTAGGAACTTGTCTGAGTAACATGAGGGATAATTTACATCAGAGACCATGCTCCTGTTAGTCCTCAGAGCTTTGCCTTTGATTTTGATGGTTTATCTCCTGACTTGCTTTATTTGTAAAAGGAGGTTGGATGTATGAGCTAAGGGCTTATATGTGCAAAAATGTGCTATTAGAGTGCTAGAGAAATCAGGATCTATAGTTTATTCAAATGGAGCAATTCCTGAATTTCCTAAAAAATCAGGATATGGTCAGTCTTTTGAGAGTGGTTGTTGCTTGTAGGGCCCGTTAGTGTCTGAGTCTGTAGCTTTTGATTTGCCTAAGGAACTCTGAATTCAGAAGGATTTTATTCTGGCTTTTGCAAAGGAAGTTTCATGTATGGCTGTTGTTTTCCTTCACTGAAGAAAATTCAAAGCTGTTACCTGGTAGTGTGAAGAGGTGAGTGGATAGGGCATTGCTTATATTGGCTGTGCTTGTGGTAAATATTCCTGAGGACAATGCAATGAATAGAAAGCCTGAGCTTTAATTGACAGACTCAGACATGAAAAGAGAGACCGGTTTGATGCATTTCTCATTACTGGGCAAACAGAAGGTCAAGCTAATTAGTTCTCTTGATAACTTGCTTACTCCACTGTGGGAAAACTCGAATGTGTCTGAACAAAACTGGTTTGCAATGCAACAGAGAATTACCTTCCAAAATCATTAAAGAAACATTAAGGAAATCACAAGTGTAATGCACCTGAGCAGATTACAAGGTTCTGTTAAACCAGTGCGTATTTAAAATTAGCTCTAATTTCTGCCTTCATTTAATGTACCCTCATCTCTTTAATGAGGACTCTTGTGAATTTTAACAAAGGGGGAGTTGAAAGTGTCCCAAGATGACACTGGTTTTGCACAAATAATTCAACCAGTTGTTCTCTGGCCAGATTCAATGGCTGATAGTACTTACCCGGTTTGATTCCAATGAACGTGTGCCCTGCACTGAGCCTAGTTTTGTCTCTTATGTTTGTCAATGTAGATCTCATAATTATGGAAGGTTAATGTGGTCTTGGTAAGCAGAAAATAGTGAAGTTAAATGTATTGCAGTGTTTTACCTAAGATTGAAGGATGTTTGCAGCAATCTTGTGACTTGAATCTTCATGGAAATCTGATGCGGTGTACCCCACTAGGCCAGTGAATGTATATATATTCTTTGGGGTAATCTAGTAGAGTAACTTTTATGATTAAACAATTTCATAACCTTTTTGTAGAGGTCTAGCACTCTGCTTCCTTGTTCTATATCCTACAAATTTGGAGGAGAAGGAAAGCCATGCCTGCAGTATGATCTGTTTTTTTAGCTATAGTATGCCATCCCAAGCTCTCTGGTTTTACATCTGGATCTAAACAGTGCTGGTTCTGTCGCAGGTGTAAACCCAGATGTGTGTCTAACACACAGTTTTCTGTTAACTGGTAGGGCTTTTTATGCACTTTGCTCTTAGCATATATGAATGGGAATCAAACAGGATCAGGATCCTAGAGTGCTGCACAAATGCAGTTTTAAAATCTGCACACCCTGAAATCCGAATCATCAGGTACAGCAGGGAAGCAAAGAAATATATTTGTTATCCGTGCATGGGAAGTTAAGTCCAGGAGAAATAAAGTAATTTACTGTAGTTGATTTGGGAGGGCAAGTCTAGGGAAAATAGGAAGTTGGAATCCAGATCTCCTAAAATGTGGTCTGATTCCCCATTAGCAGAACTACTTTGCACACTGATGCATCTAGTCCAAAAAGCAGAGTGTTTTGGCACTCTGGGTTTAGCTGCTTTGTGCAGTGAAAGAATAAATCTCTGGGAAAGTACTTGAATGCTTTCGGAGAACAGTTTCAGAGATATCTAGGCTTTTTAATGAGTTACTTTTCCCCTTAAAGCTGTTCTGTGATTCAAATCAAAAGTGGATGCAGATTTTGAAAGTAAAAGTAACATGCAGATAAGCTCATTTTAAAAAATGGGAATTATTTAAATGTATATTTTTCTGTTGGCTTTCTCTTTCAAAAAGGGCCCATGTTTTAGCACAATATAGCAAAATTTGGTTTAAACACATGGGTTAAGATTTTTTTTTTAATATTCTAAATATGAATATTGTAGGAAAGTGTGTCTAATTTTTTCTCTTAATTGTGTTTAAGGCCTAAATGTCGACTCTTTCATATTGGGGTCGTTCCCATTTACAGCAGAATCTAGTTTTGTGTGTAACTTCCCCTTTTCAAAGAGAAGGGGAAAAACATTTTCATTTTTATTGGTATCTATGTAGCTAATCCTTCTCTTCTTACCACTTTCTTCTGTGGTATATTCCCTGCTGGCTCCTTCTGTTTTGCCTTGACATCTAGACTTGGATCATGCATAAACAACACCTGATGGTGTCAGTGGGACCACTGCATACATGAGTGTCCTCGCAGTAGTGCCCTGCCAGCAGTGATGACATTCCCGCCCCGAGTTTGACATTGATACCTGTTCCAAAGGCAGGGAGGAATATTTTGCATGCTTGTGTTTAAAAATACATGCATATGATTTTAAAAGGCTTTCTTTTTTTACTTAATACATCTGAAAGGCAGCCCACCCCACATTTCTGGTTTAATTCTTGACTATGAAGCTCTCTCTCTGCCTCTCTCTGTATAAATTCTGTGTGTATATAAGAAAAAAATACATACTAGAACTGTGTGAACATCCTACTTTTCCATGTTTAATACCTGCATTTGTCAGTTGCTAAATGAATCTTTGAATTGTTTTTGATGCATGATTTATTTTGATTCATCTATGTTCTGGCTTTTCAGACAAATCTAAAGTGCTTTTACAAACTTTTTTTCTTGAGACCTCAGACATTCTTTCTGTAGCTGTTGTCAAGATAAATGGAAATCAGAGCTTCCATGTGCCATCAACAGATGGCCAGTCAAAAGATCTTTCTTTTTGCTCTGAAGTATACAGTTCATTCCATATTTTGCCACAGAGCTACATAAGAGACATGAAACTAATCTGGATGTGGTTCAAATAATGATGTCACTTTATGCAGGTTTACTGTGTGGCTTGTAATAATTAGAAACCATGTGTAATGGTGCTTTTTATTTTCCCACATTTTGATTTGTGTTAATGGATGGCAGCTGCTATTGGTATTACTGAAATAATCACCAATTCTTTTGATTCTGGCGTTAGTATGGATGAAATCATATTCCTGGTCATAGTGCTTACTACTGTTAGTGTTCCCCGTGGCTCTGTGTGACAAAAACTGCCCATGTGTGTAAGTGAAGCCTACTTGAACTGTGTTACTACACTTTAATGAAATTCTATTAAAACTGAAGTTCTCATGGAAACACACTATTAAAAATTCAGGATTTGAATGTTGTAGTATGTACTGAGAAAGTCAATGACTGATCTGAACAGAATGAGTTTTATTGAGTAAACAGTGAATAAGGCCTAGTGGAGTCATACTGATCTGCATCAGTTAAGATGCTAGAGCAGCGATATTTTTGCTATTTGACACCTTTGTTCTTCCTTATGTGAGCATTTTAATAGTCTAGGAAGTCTACTTAAATATCAGATTTAAGAAATAAGTTTTGTTTGTTAGAGTAGCAGTAAGAGCTGACTGGTAACTGTACTGCTGGAGGTGGACCAAAGTAAAAGTCATACTAATATTCTGTCTTTCATGGCCTCATTGTGTGCAAGGTGTTTGGAACTGAGTCATCTCGGCCTAAGAGGAGCAACTATACTAAAATCCAGACAGACACCGAGTGTAAATGAAGGAGAGATCATTCGTTTTCCTTTTAAGTAGAAATGTTGTTACAGTAATGCAGGGTAGCTCTAAAAAAAAGACGTTTTGTAGGACTTTTGGAAGCTCCATTTTTTGCAACACCTTTTTTAAAATTTTTTTTTAATCCCCCTCTCCCTGCCACCAGGCATCGTAGCAGTAACATCTATAACATCTCCCCACTGCTCCATAGTTAAGAGTCACTGTAAGTGGAAGCTGAACAGGCAGCGGCTGCAGAACACCGTTCCAAGCACTGATATCCAGCCCCTGTCACGTGCCGAGAAACGAACCCAGCAGTTAATTAGATGGGTCTTCGCTAATCCACATTCAGAAATACAGATATTCTAGTTAGTGATGTGTGAATATTGCAGGTTGAATCTTGTTTATCTCCCACAAAATACTCTTGTAGGGCATCAGTTTAACAATTTTGGTGAGGAGGTGAGGTCAAGAGGACGGGAGTAAGGGCAAGAGTAACCCTCTTGGCGTGTGCAGCTTACTTGCAACTGAAACCGGCACGGGAGAGAAAGGCAGAGGTGCGTGCAGGCTGTCTTCGTGTATATAGTGTTAGTTCATTCCTTTGTGGGTATTTTCCGTCAGAAGGAGGTGGTCTAGTGGAATTTCTGTCCATTCTAGAAGACTACGTTTTTGGGTGAAATGTATGTCATAAACTGAACCAAATTTGACAATTGCTGCATTCCCCTGTAGCAAGGATTAACTTCATAAAAATCTCATTTTTGAGTGGAGCAAGTCTCCTTTCTCTCTCTTTCTTCCAGAAGAGGCTGCTAATGATTGATCTGGAGTGTTTCTGGCATGGTATTGCTGTCAAGACACAATGTTTTGCTAAAGTTTTATAAGCCTTAAATATAAACTATTTTGAAATTAATTTCTGAATGTAATGCCCCTCCTCAGAGTATTGAGGATACTCTTGCTTCTAGCTACCTTTTTCCCCTAGGTAGATGAATATATGCTGTCTACTTGGAAAGGTGGTGAGCTGCTCATAGGGTAAATGTTTGCTGCACCTGAATAAGGTGCTGCTGATGCTTTTTGGACTGTGTTTTCTTGAAGATCTGTTACCAGACAACATCAAGTATTAAGTTTTTAATACATACTATTTAATCACTTAAAATAAGAAAATGAAAGTACTCCTAATGCTCAGGGAGAATCACACTGCAAATACATTATGCAACTTTACCCACTTCAAACCTGCTTAAGTTTATGATGTTACTGTCTGTAGGGTTACAGTTACCAAATGGTGAAATGGTAGGTTTTAGTCCTATTTTAGTGCTTTCCTCATGTTAGATTTTTTTTTTTTTTTTCAAAAAAGTAAATACTAAAACTCTTCGTTGTCATGTAAGACCATGAGTATAGTGCGCACAAATAGGACGAGCATCATGATAAAAATCATGAGTCTGGCTGCAACGTGCATTTGTAAGGCATCCCTGAATGGATTGTTCTGTAACACTAGCAAGTACTTTGAAGTCTTTTTGAAGTAGACTAGTTTTAAATTAGTACATTTAGCAATGACCTGCTTCCTGTTTTACTTTAGAGGCCTCAAAACTTTGATCCATTCTGCAGCAACCGGCTGTAGAGGTTTCTGTGAATGTAGAATGGGGACCCTATGTGACTTCTTCCAGGTCTCTTGCGTGCTGGGGGCAGCTGGAAATACAAAGGTCAATTAGGGGTCCTGAGCTTTAACCTTCAACATTGCATTGTCTGTCTTAGCAGGCTGCTATTTGCTAAACCTTGCAGTGCACAGTTTGCAGTTGATACTAATTACATATCAGTATTAAACACAAATGAAGAATGAAGTATGTGTTCATGCAAGAACAGTGAGATGTGGGCCTGTGTGAGCAAACAGAAGTAGAGGCGGCAGAGATGGCAGCTCATGTGGAGCAGAATTCAAAATACAAAGTGTTACACATATATCTAGGAGAAGAGGGAACTGAAGCTATTAAGTTACAATTGCTTGACTCCCTTTGCCTCTGAACCACAGAAACAGTATGCACATTTTAATAACGTTGTGGTATGAGTAAGGACATCATTGTGCACAATTCTTTTGCTGACTCTAGTAATAAAGCATTCTGCCCTTTATTTATAGGACTGCCTCAAGGATCTGACAGGAGGAATTGAGTATGCTGCCAAGATATTAAATGAAATTCCCCAGAAAGACATTCAGTGCACTAAAAGAGCCTCAAAGGCAGAAAGGGAAGGAAATGGGCAAGGTAAGTCATACATAATGATCTCGGTTGGCGTCCATTGATCTCGTCCAGCATCCTTTGAGAGTGGAATATCCATAAAAGTCTTTTAAAAGTCACTTGGATATTCTGGGTAGTGTTTGTGCTCACAGACATGCATTGTGCAGCAGTAAGGTTAACTGTGATGGGCCATTTTCTTTTGACCCAGCTAATTAAAAAAAAATAAAATTTTTAGCTCTGTTCATTGCTGTTTAGTCTGAAAAGTCAGCAAAAAAATATATATTTTATCCTGAATATCTTCAGCTCTCTGCATTCTCCACTGGTTTTTCCTGAAGGAGAACCATCAGCATGGGACTAGAAGGTCCCTTGAGCTTGTGCGCTGCCTCCAGTGCCGGCCAGCGATGGGTACCTGGGTGAGTATAGGAACAGGGCAAGCACATAGAGAAGATTCTGAAGAATGTCAGTCCGCTGTCTGTGGCTCGGAGCCTTCCTGAGCCATGTTCAATTATCTACTTGGTTTTTGAACTTACGTAAGCTATGAGCACCCGCAGGACCTTGCAGCAAGAAGTTCTAGAGGTCAATTACATGTGTGTAGTTAATTACTATTTCTATGTTGTGTTTAGTGCTTCCCCTGAAGTTTCCCTTGATGCTCCCTAGTTCTTATGCTGTGGAATTCACAGGAGCTGACCCTTCCCTTTATGCCTCGTGTGACTTCAAATCTCCCATCTTCCCCTGCTGTCTCCTTTCCCACCAGAGAAGCCCTCATGTACTTAAGTTGTTCCTTATGTGTAAGTTGTTCTGTTTATGCATCTAAACTACCTGCTCATGAAGCTTTTGTGGTAAAAGGAAAATGGGTGTTTTGGAGGAGAGCTGTCTGGAGTTCAGTTTTGTAACATCTCTGGCTTGAAAATGTAGCTCTTGAGATGAGAAAAACTCTTGTTCTTCCCCATACCCAGCAGTAACCAGGAAGGCCTATATTTCAAGTGACTATGTAACGCAAAAGGTATTGATATCTATACATCTTTGACAAACATTTTATCTCTTGGAAAATTCTATTTTGATCAAAGGAACTGCTTGTGGTCTGATGAAGACGCTAGTAAATTCCGTAAAACCTCAAGAGTGTGGGATTTGTCCTTGGTTTTGGGTACTTTTTGTGGGAGGGAACATGTTTCAAAGTTTACTTAGCTCTTTCACTTTAATGCTTGAACAGCTTCTTTGAGGAGATCTGATAGGAAGCACAAGCATTTTACAAAGGATCAATAAAAAGTACATGTCTGTTCCCAAAATGCACTTAATGCTGTAGGTCAACATTTTCCTAAAATACAGGAAGGCAACTTAAATATTTCTTAATATTACAAACTGCTTCTAAACCATATCCAGAGAAGATGGAAGACAGAGGCTGTGTCTGTCGCTGTGTCAGGGAAGGCACAGGGGGTGATCAGAAAATATGAAGTCTCTGTCAAATCGGAAACAGTTTTTCTACAGCTAGCTTGCAGTTTGCTTTGTTATGCACTGTTTTATTTACTGCTATAGACTTTTAGTAGTCTTGTGCACAAATCCAGTTTCCTAACTGAGAAGGATGAAAGCATGTTTTTTGGTTTTGGTTTTTTTTTTTATGTAATACAATCAACCAGGATATTAAACACAAGAGTTATGAATCAAGGAACCACCTAAATCTTTTGGGCAGCTTGTGGTTCCGTGTGCCAACATTATAGTTGTGAATGACACTTCTAATCCTTGCTGTTCCTCTTCCAGCAGAAACATAAAGGACTACTCAAGTTTTGCCATGTTCTTAAACAATGTTACTGCATTATTCTCATTATTTAGATTATGTTGATGAAGTGTTTGGAGCTGTACAAACTCTACATGAAATACTGATTTTTATAGTCTCTGAAATGTGACAGTCTCTAAAAGTTTACTGAAGTCATGTTGATTTGAGTAACTGGAAAGTGTGTAATATCTCTTATTCTTCTTTTTCCTTGTTAAACCAACCCTTTAACCTATCCTCCAATTTATATATGGTAGTTTATTGTATGCATTGTATTCACAGGCACTAGATAGCATTAGGCAGACAGGTGTAAGCTTCATGTTTGAGTCTCTCCTATTTTGTTTTCACTGTTGCGTTTGGGTTTTTTGTATGCTCAAATTGCTCTGGGGTACAGTAACAAATAGAACTCTTATTTTAACAGTCTGTGTCTCAACAGGAATGTTACCTGCCTGCTATAGGTTTAGTGATTAACGCTATTGCTGAAAACCTGGAATTTGTCTGTCCTTTTCATTTCAATTTCAATTAAAAAATTAAATGAACAACTTTGAGAGACACCACCCCCGTTGCCATGGCTAAGGATTGTAATTGTCTACATTCACCGTCCCCTGGCACAAAATTACGCTAGTGTCATACAGGTTAGTCTTTTACAGAAATATCATCCAGGTTTTCCCCCAATAGGGAAACAATGTAGTGATGCTTTGCACACAAACCTGTATAGAGTTGTCAAAAAGAGCTTAAAGCTGGTAATAGGCTTAACATAGAGTCATTTTGTTCACCACTGAGGTGCAGTTACTAAGCAAGAAATGCAGAAGGCATCCTGTACCAAAACTGCTTTGGGGATCTTTATTCTTATAACTGAAACAACTTGGACTGCTTTGGAAAAGCAGCAAGCTATGGCCTGGTTAGAATTTGGCCTGGCTGGACTTCAGCTGAAACACCTGTGTGACACAAATTAAAAAATCCCTCCAAGTTTTGATGACCAAAAGATGTCAGTGGCTTTAAAAAAAAACCAACCCAACCAAAACAAAAAAACCGCTTTGAACCTGGGCAAATGCTTCACCCTATTCCATGACGTTTTTAATGGAATTTTTATTGATTGCAGAGGGAGCTTTAAATACTGGCTTTTCTAGCATTGGACCTCTTCACTAAACAGCTGCACCTAAATTTTAGCAGATGTTTCTCTATTTTAGGCTTTTTGAAACCTCTAAGGATTTTTTCCATTTAAGTACATTAGGACCAAATGGTGAATTACTGAAAGTCAAGAAACAGTTTTTATCATAAAAGTGCTTTCTAATAACAGAAAAGGCGATATTAGGCCTTTATTATTGTCTTCTGGATCAAATTGCTACAAATTATTCCATATTTAGTCCAGTAAAACACTTGTGATTACTTTGTATTGAATATGAACTGTAACGAAGTAATGTGGCAGTTGAATGAGCTGATGAATTAAAAAGGAGAATCTTTTACAGCTGGGAAACTCTTTGATGTGTCATTTATTATTTCCATGCTCTACCATGTGCTAGTGGTAAGTGTGGCTTCTTATAGTCTGCCTGCATTTGTGTGTGCGGACTAGGACTATCTCCGTCCTGATCCTGATATTAAGATGGTAGGAACCATTGCTTACAGTGAGCGTGAATATTAGAAACTGGGGCTGAGAAACAGGGCTTTTATTCCAGGGAGCAAACAAATAACTGAGCATAGATAACAGCTCACTGAAGTTAGGAGAAAGAAGTTTTGATTGGTGTTTCCCTATAGCTCAGGAAATAAATATATCTAGCAAGCTTGTGCTTTCAGTTTTTTGAGTAATGATGTTATGCCAAAAATTACTAGTGTCAGTGATTTGAATGAAGTAAGTTTGCAAACCATACTGTCTTTTCCTTAGGGCTGCAAAATCTGCATTGTGGAAGGAGTTAAGCGTATGTCCTCCCAGCAGGTTTCCTGTTGGGGTCTCTTAGGAACTGCCAGGTTTTCTGCAGGGCACTCTGGCATATCTTTGAATCTGAGGTGGTGGTGTCCCCGTTGCCATGTTGTTCTCTTGTGCAGTGCACAACTTTTTCTTTCCCTTTTTTTTTTTCCTGCCCTGTAGTGTGTAAAGAACTTCGGTTGCTGCTGTCTGTAGAGGTTGTAGTTCCCCATCCTCAGCAGCTGCATGGAAGCCCTTCACCATCCCTGGCAAGAAGAAGAGGTCAACCTTTTGGGTTGTTCCGTCCTGTATTCTCTTTCTAAATCTGTCGGTCGACTATCCAGGATTTTTAATCAAAATGTAGGAGCTTGCCTTTTAAACTACACTATTGAATTGGTAGTGCATTGCATCGTATCGGGGCTTTGAAGACCAGCTGGCCATCCCTTGCACTGACATCTATGGTGATAACTGCTTTCCTGATGGTGAGAAGGTTATGGTACAGGAAACTACTTAGTGGCAACATGGATACAGAAGAATGGTATCTTAAACTTAGCAGCCTTTGTGGGTCTTTCAGGTACCTGTTTCTGCCTGAAAAGAAAACTGTCTGTGAAAAGAAAAAAGGTGCCAAGAAGGTATCCTCATAGAGTAAGAAATAACTGTTAAAGGGAGCAGCCTTGGTTTCTATCCACCCCGCAGGATGCAGGAGACTCTATCAAAATGCTCCAAGCTGCTTCTCTGAAGTGCAAAATGACCTTTCCTGGCACTGCAGCCAAGAGTCTGGAACTGTGCTTTCCTGGAGCTCACAACTTTATCTTGTTGTGTAAGTTGAGAGAGAGGGTTCAGATTTAAAGAACAGGAGTGACCATAGAATTATACCTGTGACCGCTTCCTAATGCCTTCTACTCTGTCTGCATGTTTCGGGCATAGTTTTAGTGGAGGGGTTGAGGAGAGATTTGCCATCCAGGAGTATCCCCTGTTACAATGCGCTTGTCCTGTATTTCTAGATGCTGGCAGCATCCAAGGAGTAGGCACAGGGCACGTGCAGCTGGTGAGATGGTTCTTGTCCATCACCAATATGTACATTGGCAGCAAGTTTGGCTCCTGTCAAAAGATTCTGTCCAGGAATTCCTATCAGTCAGCTGGATCAGAGCTCTGTCTAGGGGCTGACGAGATTAGGCCAACCGTAGGTGCATGAGCTCTTGAGTTGGAAACTGTCTTACTGAGTTTGCTCACACTGAACCTGAACTGGTAACTCGCTGAAAGACAAGGCTATTAGATTGTGCTGGGTGCTAGGCTAATATTGTTACGTGCTTTCCAGCTAGCTTGGAGCATGGCCAGAGTAAATTTGGGGCCTGCTCACAAGGGAGTGTGTGGCTATCCTTACAATATAAGGTATAAAATAATTTTCTTTCCCTGATCACTTACTGTTAGGGACTGATTTTTTTTGCTCCTTGAAGAATGACTTTTCGCACCTTTATAATGTTGAAAGTTCTTGTTCTATATTTAAATTTCTATTACGTGAAATGCTAGATATGAAGGAGTCCATGGGGATTGTGGGGTTTGGTGTTTGTGCAGACGGATTAAAAGCATTTATTGTTTTACTTCATCTATTCCTTTGCAACTTTTGCAGCCTGAGCAAGGAAGCCCTGAAAACTAAAAAATATTAAAGCCATTTATATGCTGGCCTGTATCCCGGTATGGGTTAGGTTGAACGTAGCATGAGAATTTTTGTCGCAAATGCTGAGTATCTTCTGGCATTTTGACTTTCCTTTATCTGTACAGGATTATTAAGGATCTGTTCAGGTACATAGGTATGAAATACTCAGCTTTAAAAGAGCTAAACCGTGTCCTGTTTGGAAGAGCTTAACATCCTTGAAGGAGGAGAATCTGAGATGCAGAAATGAGAAAGATAAAGAACGGAGGTGTGTGTGCAGCAAAGGCTATGGCATGTGGGACCAGTGTCTGGTGGTTCACTGAGCATTTCCTGTGATGAGAGATGGACTTTGCCCAGAGCAACCAGCGATGTGGACCCTGGGAACCTGTAGATTTGCTAACTTCTGGGGCCATTCCTGCCAATGTCCCGAGTATCTGTAATAACCCTCATGGGTCTCTGCTGTGTTCTGAGCTGAGAATGGCTTTGTTTAGCTTCTTTAGAGTAGGGAAAGGCTAATGGCTTATTCTGTTTAGATTGATTCAAGGATCCCCAAGTTCTAATGATAAATGAGACTCATTTGAGGACAATGCTGTTGTTTAAGGGTAGCATGTATTATGTTTACTTATGGTAAACACAGTTGGGGGGGAGAGGGCAACCAACCCAAAAACCAACTTTGGAAACTGGACTGGTTAAAACAAGAAACTAAGCTGGTGGGCAACTGGAGAGAGGCCATGGCAGAAACAGTAAGGGATTCTGTTTGTTTAAGAAACTCAGCTGGTAATTTCTGCTTGGATAGGTTTTTTTTCTACTTCTGTCATATGAATTAGAACATTTCCTTTGAATTTGGAAAGTCAATATGTGCGATAAATTGGTGCCCTGTCTCACAGAATAAACAAATTCCTTTTCATCGCATGTATGCGTTAATCCCTGTCACAATAATTCAGAATTCTTAATGACTTTGTGGTCATCATTTTGGGAACAAAGCCAGTTAGAGGGATGTATTTTAAATGGAGGTAATATTAGGAAGGAAGGGCTAAGAAACTGTAGAATTGGCAGAACAAAGATTATTTATTTTCCAAAATAGTATAACTTTAGACCAAAGTCTGGAAAAATTTGTGCCAGCTTCTGTGAATTGTTTCAGTGAAAGAATAAGAGAATTGAAACATTTTGCTATCTTGAATGCTATCTTGAATGTCACCTGGATTTAGATTAGGGGTCTGTTAAAATGTGAGCTAGCACCTGAAATTTATTTTTTCACCTTAACATTGTGGCTTTTTTGGCATTTTGTTTCGCAAAAAAACCCCAGTGCAAACACCACCCAGCCAGCCAGCTTTCCTTCCTTCCCCATCTCACTTTACACTGTTTTGTTAATGATTTTTCCACCCCACATCCCCTTAGTTTGTTCTGTTAACCACAGATGTCATTTCCTTCTTACTGGATTTTAATTTTGAAAATAGTGACTGCTACAGAAAGAAGAAAAAGTTCTGATTTTTATGGCAGAACAGGCTATCTTTCAGTCAGACTGAAGGACTTGTTCATTTCTGTGGTGATTGGCATTTGGGTAGTTTGGAAAAGTGGTTTTGAAGGGAGTTGAGTATATGGAAATGGTAAAAATTAACATATTTACTTTCATAGTTGACTTCTGTCCAGCAGCAGCTGTCTCGAATGTAGTAAACCTGAATCTGGAAGTAAATGTGTTCTAGATACATATTTTATCATTTACTTTTGCCCACAAAATAGCTTATATATTAGCTATGGATTGAAAATATGCTGCCTTTGGTAATATTCCGAGGTGGTTACAGTTATACTTTCATCCTACCTTCAATCCTAATGGTCATCTACCTTCTTTAATTTCTTTCTAGAAAACAAGTTAATTTTCATCCTATACATTCATGGTTGGTTTTTGTTTGGGGTTTTGTTTTTTTTTTCAGTACTGCTATTTTTCTATGCAGAATGATTTGGGGCTGTCCTGGTTCCGGCAGGGCTGGGGTTAATTTCCCCAAGGATGGGAGGGAACACGGGTATCCCATGCCTGTGAGCCATGCCCATGCGATGGGGGGAGCTGCCGGGGGAGGGGGCAGGGAGTCGCTGCTCAGAGGGGCTGCGGTGGTCCGGGTCCGGTTGGTGAGCGGAGGTGCCGTAATCGCATTTGTATATTCCTTTATCCGTGTTATTGTTACTGTTTTTCTCTTCCTTTTGCTTCTGTTAAACTGCCTTTATCTCAACCCACGAGTTTTGCCTTTTTCTTCGCATTTCCCCCACGGCTGTGGGGGCTGAGCGAGCGGCCGCGTGGTTCGTTGTTGCCGGCTGAGGCCAAACCATGACAGGGGATTACATTTTTAGGAGTCACTTTGGCACAGAAAATTGCTCTCGATTCTGGCCTCTTTGACCATTGCTAGGTGTTGGGGGTAGCTGGACTGACTCCTAAAAGCTGATGTTTCTTAAAATAGATACTAGATTTTTCCAGGCACATGCATACGTTTTAACAGAGTTGCTTGTAATTCTAGCTGCTAAAGTTCTGCTTTCTTGCCCAGCTGCTGGGTCAAGCTTGAAGTAATTTGAAACTGCAAAATTTGAGTTGATTTTTAATCCACTTTAAATGCACCAAGGACCTGTACTGTTGGTATTATAAGGAGGAATAAAAGCTTAATTTCTCTTTAAAAAAGGCAATTTGTATAGTAATGTGGACATTTCTTACAAGGGCTATATGCTAACTAATGTGCAATTACTTCTGGCAACATGGTATTACTGTAGTAATACCAGTTCTTCTCACATATTAATGATTTTATGATTACTGAAATGGTATTTCTGAGCCCAAATATGTCCAGTGAGGTTGGATATATTTAGGGAAAGTTTTCAGGTACTCTACAGGAAAGAATGAGGTGTCTAAGTGAAAATGTAATCCTTGGAGATATTACCTAGAAGGTACACTTTCTGTGTTTGTTATACATTAATCTTTATTTTTGCTAGCTTTCTACCCTTCATATTAAGAATTTCCTTAGAGAAAAGACTGCAAAATCCAAATTGTCATAATAAGACATGAATAGAATAAGAGGTGTGAGCTGTAGCAGGTTACCATGCTAAGTAATGGAGCTTTCTCCTGGGTTGCTTCCATTAATGCTAGGTGAAAGTTTTAGATTTTATTGTATTTTTATTACATTTTATGTTGTCAGTTATGTCCAGGAAGGTGCAAATCATTGTTGCTAATTCCTAAGGAGTACAAGTAAGAGCAATGGTGTTTAAAAACATAGATGACAGGAGCCTCATACCTGACTGAAAAGATACTGTTGTTAGCATGAGTTTGCAGTCATGGACCCACAGGTGTTCCAGGGGGTCACGTTGAAACATCTGCTGTCTGTGTTACAGTGTACCATCACAGTGCCATGGTTTGGGGTCCTTTCTGGTCTCTCAAAATACAGATCTGCAGCAAAATGCCTTATGTCACGCTGTGTCTTGACAGTCCTACTTGCAATACTGTTGCAAACAGGTCTGAACAGCAACAGAGCTGTTCATGTTTAGAGTTTTTCTCTGATTTTTTTTTTGAGAGATATGAAACACACGTTTCTGCTTCTACCGGGAATGCCTTTTTCTACTGTTTAGCTGGGTGTCATGTTTACAGACCTATAGAGACACAATAATAAACTGCTTGCACACAACTGCTGCTTTGCAGAGCTTTTAAAAATTGCTTGTGTTCAGTTAAGTGACTTGCCTTCTTAATACTAGGTGGGTTTAGTTCATACTTCAATAATTGCTTTATTAAACCTTTTGAACAGAGAGGCTTTATACATCTTTTTGAGTGACTTTTTCCTGCTCGCCCTTCTGTGATTAATGGATACCCTGGATTAATGTCTGGTTTTGTATCGTGTGGTGGCATCTTCTGCACTCTAAGTTTCGTTGCTATGGCATGCAGCTTTGTGTAACTTTGCTCTGCACGCTTTGTAGCACCAAAGAGGCTTTGTTCTGGTAACCCTGCTTGTCAAAGTTTCTTGGTTTCTTTGTGCACGCAGTGCTAACCCTTTTGAAGGACAGGAATGACAGAATGAGGCTGAATTTTCATACAAGAAAACAGGTGTCTAGAAATGATCCAGTATTCTGGAATTTGTTCTTGGTGAGCTTTTTTGTTGATGGTCATTTAAATCTCTAGTTTGGGTAATATGATTACAGGTGCTTTGCAAGGGGTTACGCTACTGGGAATTGAGATGTTTTTCCCATCCTAAGTACATGCATGTAATTTCCTTTTCAGAGGGAACCTTCAAGCAGCAGCCTTGCCAAGCTCTGCGGCAGGGTATGGTGCCATGAAGGGAGAATGCTAGGCAGGGTTGCTGAAGCTTTTGTTTAAAAGTGAGAGAGTCTCCTAAAGATCAGTGTGCCTCAGGTGATGGGGAAGGGCTGAGGACTGTGAAGTCCTCAGCAAGCAAGAAAGTGGAATTCTGACTTGTGAGCACGCACGGCTCAGTCTCTGCCTGACCTGGGACTCTGCCATTGTTTCCCAGAATAGGGATGCTTCCTTTTCATAAGGGCATAAAAGAAGCAAGGTGTCATTGAAATGTCTTGGGGTTCTTTGGTTTTTTAGTGTTTTGGTTTTTTTGGGGGGTGGGGCAGGGAGAGGAATTTTCTGAAAACTTAAAAGTTCTCAAAGGAAAATAGTGGGAGGTTGTCTTTCTGGGACTTGAGAAACTAAGCTGAGCATGCTACCAATAAACAGTAGCCCTGGAGACTCTTGTGCTTGCAGGGGAATACATCAGCTGAGATATTCCAACAAGCCTTATCTTGTCTGTCTCTGCTATAATTATCCTAGAGGCTCAGTGTACTAAGGCATGATGACTACAGATGTTATCTGCTACATGATGGAAAAACAAGCACTTTAAAAACCAAACAAACATGGTGGTTACAGTAATCCTCTTTCCCCACAACGGTTTGCAAATCATGCAAACATAAACAAATTCTATAGAATTTTGAGCAAGTGTAATCTGCTCCCATTCAAATAGAGCGGATTGTTGCTTTTCACAGCTTTAGCTTATGAAATCTGTAATGTAATTATAGTGTAGAAATAGCAAGAATGGAAGGAATTTAGCTTAATGTGCAGCAAGTTTTCAAATGGGAGATAAATACAGATATTGCAGGAAACTATGCACAAATTGAGCAACATGTACACTGAATGAAAAACATATCCTGGTCCGGAGAGTGTGCTGACTTTTCCAGTGCTGCCTGCTCAGGAAAGGAATGTACTGGAGCTTTGCTGCTTCTTTAAGAGGTGAGTGAAGATCCCATGACTGACTTCTTGTCAGAGGTGGGTCGAGGTCATGTCTGTTTGTCCCATCAAAGAATCAGGAGCAAAGCTGAGAGGAAGGCTGCGTGGGGAAAAAGCCATGTTTTTCTTTCCTTATGCCAGGGCTCAAGAGCACAAGTTTGTACTGGCTGCACATCAGATGAGCCTCACTGGTTTTAAGGTACCTGCTAATGGCCCTGGTTAGCTATTGAACTGTCGGGGAAAGGCCCAGAGACCTTCCCCTGCTCTCTGCTTTAATGCACCAGTCAGAAGCACGTGAAGAGAACTACTTGTGAGGACCTCTCCTTCCCCTGCTCTGTTAAAGAGCTTGGTTGCTCAATAAGGGTACGTGCACATCCCTTTTCTGCCACTTACGAGGGATCCTGTGGAAGGCCTGCATCTGGTTGCATGAAGAGGGGAGTCTAGATGATGCTATGGAAGTGTGAGGGTGTTAAAAATGGCTGGTGTAAGTTAGTATACTTGGCCTGCTGCCCAAAAGTATAAACAAATTGTGGCAAGACTTTAAATGTTTTTTTCATTATTAGAACTACAATTATAAAGGCATTCTTCACAGCTCTTGTATCTTTCACAAATAAATTATGATAGGAATTGCCTTTCTATTGAAACATTTGAGTGGTGTTAGTTAATAATGCTCAGTTATAAAATCATAGAATTGTCTAGGTTGGAAGGGACATTTTAAGATCATAAAGTTCAACCATCAGCCTAACACTGCCAAACCCACCACTAAACTGTGTCCTTCAGCACCACATCTACCCGTCTTTTAAATACCTCCAGGGATGGCAACTCCACTACTTCCCTGGGCAGCCTGTTCCAGTGCTTGACAACCCTTTCTGTGAAGAACTCTTTCCTAATATCCATCCTAAACCTCCCCTGGCATAACTTGAGGCCATTTCCTCTTGTCCTATCACTTGCTACTAGTGAGAAGAGACCAACCCCCACCTGGCTATAACCTCCTTTCAGGCAGTTGTAGAGAGCGATAAGGTCTCCGCTCAGCCTCCTTTTCTGCAGGCTGAACACCCCCAGTTTCCTCAGCCACTGTACATAAGACACATGCTCCAGACCCCTCACCAGCTTTGTTGCCCTTCTCTGGACACGCTCCAGCACCTCAATGTCTTGTAGTGAGGGGCCCAAAACTGAACACTGTATTCGAGGTGGAGCCTCACCAGTGCCGAGTACAGGAGCTGAAACGCGCCCATAAAATAATGGCAACTCCTGCATAGGACAAAGAAATTTGCCTTGTGTGTATAGTTTGCTAATGCACCTAATAATGCAAATGCTGAGTAGTCTGATATTATTTAACATGAAATCCTCTGATTTGAAGTGCCAGCTCCTCTTGTCAGAAGAAGATGGGCTCAGCTGCTGGAAGTCAGCATTGTTCTGTTCTGGTGGTAAATCCTCTTAGAGTGTCGTGGAGGTCAGTGAACTCAGGCTAGCTGGTGGTTCTGCCTTTGCGGGCTCACGTCAGCACTTCTGTCTGCTGCACCAGACAGAGGGCTGTGTGGGAGCTTGCTGTCGCTGACTTGTCAAACGTAGGTGGCTGTATTTGGGAATTCTGGTCTTAGGTTATCTGAGAGCTGAATAGGAGTTTGGGGTGGGAAGGGTGGAGAAAAGATCTGGAGAGAGAGAGAAACAAAGATGAAGTCATAAGGAAAAGTGGAGTGAAGGTAAGTCACTTTTGGTGTCTGAGAAGGATAAGGATGAGGTGTTTGGTTTTCTTGTTTTGTTATGTGTTTTTCCAAATAGGATAGAACTCCTAATTCAGGCCTGGAAAGCATTTGTTTTGTACTCAGTGTTCAAATGTGTTTCAAAATTGGCACCTTTTGTGTGCCATATAACTGGGGAAATCAAATGTATTTACAAAAATCTCTTCTCTGCCAAAAAAGGTCAGTTGTATTTATGTGTGCTGGCTGGATCTCACCTCCTCAGAGGAACCCCGTGTGTGTATTGGAACTCCATCAGCTTTGCTTTTTAACGTTGTGTGATTTGATCTGTCCTGTGTTGTTGCTGTTAGCCTTGAGGCTAATTTTTAATACGTGCTTTGCCTGTGCCAGCTCTGTAGAGCCTGTCTGTCAGATGGCTTTGAGGCTAGGCAGGCGCTCAACGGATAACGCGCTCTACCTGGCTGCTCACTGCTTCAGCTACAGCAGTGGCATGAAACTTGGCACAAGGGCAAGTCCTCTCACTACAATTCCTACAGTCTGCAACCTCTTCCTCACTGCTCTCTTCCACACTGATTCCTTAAAGGTGAGTGGGAAGTGATTTACAGTCCTTCCCGATTCCATGAAAGTTCACCTACCTTGTTACCAAGTGGAACTGGCTTCTCTCTCATGCTGGGGGAGTGTGTGCTTATCCTCACCATGGGCTGTGTGACCTCCCTACTCAAAAACATTCCCTGCCCACAACTTACAGTGAAGTCTTCAGGCTCGCAGACGGTTTCTCTATTCAGTGTTTTGTATCAGGATGAGGGAGACGTGGAAAGACTTACAGGGACAGGCATGAAAACTAAGCACTGGCGTTTGTTCTTCAGGATTTTAACCTTGACAGGAATGAAGCTACAGAAGAACTAGTTGTATTTACATCCCTATTAATCGTATGCACACAATAAAATCGTTCAGTTTAAAGCTTGTCTCCATTGTGGAGATAAGAAAACACAGAAAACAACACAGAAAAGTTGTTTCAAATTAATTTCAACTGTGTATTAAATTAAATGTGTTAAACCTCTCTATACAGGCACTGTGTCAGAGCTGGAGTGGCTTTAATTTGCTTTACATGTTAAACAGCGTTGAGTCATTTTCATTTTTAAGTGAGAGGGTTCACTGCGGGTTTATAGCACTTTCTACAGAGAAGCCCATATGCATGTTTTCAGCTGAAATGTTTCCAGCCTTTTGATGAGCAGGTTATTTTGTAATTGTTCAGCTCTTGATGCTCTCGTTTTGTTGTAAGGCATGTGTTAATGACCTGTGTCAGGAGTCAGAGAGGACTCTGGATGGACTTCTGGCCTCTTCTTGTGTGGCTACTCTTGCCTTCATTGAGATGGTGGAGGAGGGGCATTAAGACAAGATGACAGTGAATTAATGTGCTGGCTCTGCATTTAAAACCACCTATTCTTGGCATCTCTGCCCTAGTAAAACTGGCACGTCACCTAGTAAGCAGGCAGTGTGCCATCCTGACAGATGGCTGTGGAAGCAAGCAGCCAAGAGGCTATACATGAGCATCAAATGCATTTGTTGAGGGCAGGATACCAAGCCAGAAATGTCAAAGTGGTTTTCAACCCAGAGCTGCTGAACCTGTATGCAAGAGAATGTCATTGATACTTCAGCTCAGATTCAGCTGGATTAACTGGGTAAAGGTAAAGCTGCAATCCCCAGATCATCGATGATGAATTTCAGGAAAGCCTGCCTGCCACAGGGCATAAAAGGCAAAAGGCTATCACACTGACCCGTCCGTTTTTCTCTCTCAAAATGCTCTCTGTAGCAGTGACAGTAGTACGTCCTGATCTGTTTCTGGTTAATTAGGTAAAGCTGCTGGGTACCTTATGGGTTACATGTTTGTGGTTTTTTATTTCTTTAACCTGAACAATATTTCTGTGGTTAAAATCCTTTGGCAGCCTTACATATTAATGCTAAAAAATTATGTGGTGGAGATAATGTCCATGTTGTACTAGTCGAGTAAACTGCTAATTGGCTTTCTCAGGGCAATTGAGTGGGGCTCTGGATTTCTAAATCCAGAGCTCCCTTTGCTGATGGAGCACCGCAATGCATGAAATGATTGTGTTTCATCTTCAAAATTGTAAGCTTTTGATGAAGTGTTCTGATTTGGAAAGGAAATGGTAGGAAATTTCTTCCAATTCTCTTTATATAATTGAATTTGAAAGAATAATTTGAAACCAATGTATTTTATTTTTTTTAAAGAACTTCACAGAAAACTCTAGTTTAGCAAATCTGAAACACAGCTGGTACCTAGAGGGGTATTGTCTGTGATGATCTGTCAGTCCACAGCATGCACTTTTAAACTGTGTAATTACACTGATTAGCTTTATTCATACAATAATCAGATCAGTGTCTGGTAAAATGAGGGTCTTTTTATTTTGTGACACAGGAAGAATATTTTCATTTAGTGGGTTTCAGAGTTTGTTCGTGCCAATATGCTAAAAAAAAATAATAAAATAAATTGCCTATAGTCATGTGGGACAGTTTGAACACAGTGAGTAAATCTGTGTTCAGACAGGAATGGATCCCATGGGGAATGCTTTAGCATGGATTTCCATGCTTTGCAAAGGAAATAATGGTCTTTAAAACTGTCTGTTTCTCACCTAAACGTTTATTTATATTGCAGTGATACCCAGAGGCACCTCCAGATAGGGAAGGGATTGCACTGAGAAGTGGAGCTGCTGGTGCAGGGACAATTGATGATAATGGCACACCTTGGCTAAGCTTCCCAGCACCTCCTGTTTGGTACCGCAGTGTTACTAGTAGACTCAGAATTTTAATCCATTCTCACTATGCTAATCTGGTTTTCTTCATAGTGCAGTCTGAGAATCCTAATCTTTATTTTCTGTATTGTGACATTAATTTTCCCATATTATATTATAGAAAAATGAAGACTGGGAAAAACTTGTAACTTGTTGCAGTACCTTGAACTTTCTTTTTAGAGACCAGTTCTGATTCTCTGCTCCCCCTTTTACATTTGACCAAGGAAAAGAATGTCCATAATTTACATAAGGAACTTGGAAGATGTAATAGCCTCATAATATGTGTTCAAACCAGTTAAATCTACATTTTTTCTGTTTATTTGAATATTAAAGAAAATGAAAGCTAATTGACACTCTAGTAAAAATAGGTTGTTTTTGTATCAAACACTATTTTAGCCTTATTAATTCAGCTAAGGTTCTAGTATTGACCTGGGTTTTTTTTCTAATTTTATTGCATATTGTTATGCCTCCGTAGTATTATGACTGAAAACTGCTATTGTGGGTCTTCCAAAATTCAAATAACTCATAAATTTCCCTCAATCCAGTAATATGTTAATTAAAAAAATGTATTGTTCATGCCTTTTGAACACAGGCATTCATTATTTTGCTTGATGAAGTGACCTCAGCCAGAATTTGCTAATGTCCAAAGGGGTATGCTTGTGACCTCAGTAACGTGGTTAATTTTAATTAGTCAAAGACATGCTCAGGCTCTCTGTAGCTTTGAAACATTTGAATTCGGTTTTGATGGCATTATTCTCTGGGAGCATGAAACAGATGCACATAATTCTTGTTAGCATATTACTTGAAGTTGACTTCA
Organism: Pluvialis apricaria; assembly: GCA_017639485.1. Classification (NCBI taxonomy): domain Eukaryota; kingdom Metazoa; phylum Chordata; class Aves; order Charadriiformes; family Charadriidae; genus Pluvialis; species Pluvialis apricaria. The sequence continues at coordinate 10,298,806 of CM030024.1, forward strand.
AACATGTGTTCATTGTAAATTGTTAGACTGTGTTCATCTACTGGGAATCCAATCTGCCTATTTGCCTTTTTTTTTTTTAATTATTACTGCTATTACTGTTTGTAACTGACACCTAGGAGCCCATGCCATGTGGTAGGCCCTTTTTTATGCTGAGACCTGTATGGAAAAAGTCTCTGCTCCAAAAGTTTATAGTTTAAGCCTCAGGATTTCTCACTTGTTTTTTTTTTTCTTACACGAGACTAACTTCTTTAAAGGAGATATTTTATTTTTATTTAAAATTACAATTTTTATTTTTTATTTTTCTGTTCTGGTGACAAAATAATGGTGATAGCCATCTGAGTATATTCTTACAAATTAGAATGGGAGTACTAGGCTCACCTGCTGTGCACAGCTGTCAGCTTTGGGGTCCTGTCTTCAGTGTGGCAGTTTGCCTGGATGAAGGAGCTCAGATTTTGGCACTTTGCAATAGAAAGAGGATCTCTTACGTAAGCAATGTGTGTCTTTTTCCATACTTAAATCTGTAATATCACACTTGTTGGTCTAGATGACAATATTATGTAGTATTGTGTATATTCAGGTTCATACAAAGCTGAAAGAATCCATTGCTAACTCTGTAGTTATTTAAGTCGCTATTAGGCTGGGGCAAATTCTTTTAGTTTTTTGTGTTGTTTGGTTTTTTTTAATAGGGAAGGACTGAAGATAATTTTGTCAGTATAGAGGTAGTGGCCTTTATTTAAAGCTTTAGCAGTTCACTGAGTGTAGTGCACCTAGATGGACCTAAAACAGGAGGAAGAGGGATCAGAACAAGACCCTTCATGACCAGGTCACCTCTCCTTTATAAATTTGTGCTCCTATTTTTCTCATGCCTGCTTAAACGTCTTTGAGACACTTGTATCTTAATACTGATGCAAAGAGATCCATTTTAAAGTTGTGTTCTCAGAGGTAGTTTCTGTTGCTTAGGTTTCTCTGCACCTATACTGTTCAGTCTCCTTTCCCAAGCAGAAGTCTTAGAAGCTGCCGAGACATCAGGCATTGATCTGCAACCAGCCTTCCCAGGTAACTGAACAATATGTTCTGCTTACTCTTTCCAAGAACTGAAATCGGGAGAAATAACTGGATGATTCTGATTGTGACATTTTAAGTCATAGAGTACCAGATTAGAAAGGACTTCGGGGATCATCTGGTCCAACCTTTCCTGGCAAAAGCATGGTCTAGACAAGATGTCCCAGCACCCTGGCCAGCTGAATCTTAAAAATGGCCAATGTCGGGGAATCCACCACATCCCTGGGGAGACTTTTCCAATGGCTGATTGTTCTCATTGTAAAATTCCTGGTGTCCAATCGGAATTTCTCCAGGAGTAACTTGTACCCATTGCTCCTAATCTTTTCAATGTGACTCCCTGTGAAAAGGGAGTCTCCATCTCCTTTATAGCCACCCTTTAAATACTGGAACACAGTGATAAGGTCTCCCCTAAGCCTTCTGTTCTCAAGGCTGAACAAGCCCAGTTCTCTCAGCTTTTCCTCATGGCAGGCTTCCCAGTCCTTGGATCCTCTTGGTGGCCCTTCTCTGGACCGTCTCCAGCATGTCCACATCTTTTCTGTATAGCGGGGACCAAAACTGAACACAGGATTCCAGGTGTGGCCTGACAAGCGCTGAGTTGAGTGGGATAATGACTTCTTTATCTCTGCTGGTGATGCCCTTGTAGATGCAGCACAGCATCCTGTTTCTTTTCTTTGCTGCTGCAGCATGCTGTTTGCTCATGTTGAGTGAACTGTAACAGAAAAAAATAAATGAAAATTATTGTGGATTTTTTAAAAAAAAAGTTAACCTGGCAGGGAATCTCTACTTTTTAATACTTTAAGAATATTTTTTTAAAAAAACTGAGATTAAATATTTTTACTTCTACATCTAAAAATAAAGGTGGAAGAAGATATCGCATGATCTATTCTAAACTTCTGTGTACTAGTTCACTGTCCGAGTATGAATTTGAGCTCCTTTCTTCACTAAAATGTTCCTAGCAGAAATAGATTCCAAATGATTCTGCATTTTTTTTTTTATTACTTCCCATACTTTAAAGACAAGAAATGCTCTAAATCTTGTGCGTGATGATCATGCCACCTCCTGCATGGTCCCGTTGGTTCGCCAGAGTTACTTGGTTTTGTCTTCAATCAGTATGTTGTGGTATTCCAGCTGTAGAATAAGGCCTTGATTTTTGGACAGAAGCAGCCTGTTTGCAGAGTGTGTAAGATGTGATTTTTATGTTGATGAAAGTGTTGGCAGGGTTTGATTGGGGTGGAATAATAATTCATTTGTCCTCCTGTGTAGTCACTGGTTAGCGTAGTTTTGATTTTTTTTTTTTTTTTTTTTTTTTTTAAGCAAAGGAGAAGGCTAAGTTTTTCATGGCAGTTGGTGTCATACCATAGTAAGACATTATTTTCTTGCTGAGATGTTATGAAAGGATTGGCTGAATGTAGCAATAATGCTGTACCTTGCTAGGCTGGAGCTTTAGTTTGCAGTCTTGGCTGTAGTTCTTCCCAAGTCTGGAAGGAGCTGTAAACTTAACAATCAGTTCTCTGCAAAGTTTACCTCCCTTCTGAAAATGTTGGAAAACATTCTTGGGGGGATCGTGAGTATTAACACCTCTTTAGTTGGGGACAAGTAAGGTAGGCAGCCAATTTCTCCTGCTGCTCCAAATTGATTTATGCTTTGTATGGCACTTAGTCTTGAATGCTTTCAGTATGTGTTGTTTCTTATTTCTTGTAATGTTCTCATTAAATGTAAATGAGAGGTTTGAATTCGGTTATTTTTTCAATGACGTAGAAGTTGGATTCAAAATACTGCAAGATGTGGCATTTGCAGTAAATAAGTTTGAGGAAAAAAGATGCCGGCTGAGTTTATGTAGTGTGTAGTGACAGAGGACTTTTGAAGCTCGAGGAAGTCTTTGGCGCCTGGGCCTGCGTACAGCGTGCTGCAGTGCGCCCCCAGCAGGAAAATGCCTTTCACTTCCTGATGGCTTTAGAGCTCTTTGAAGTCCAATCAATAGTCCGGTGAAACCACAAAACAATGGTTTGGAAGTTTTGATCAGGTTGTTGGTGTGGTTTGGCACATTGTTTGCACCTCACATGAATGTGAAATTTTACAGAAAATACAGATAAAATATGCACACGTTGAAAAGTTAAGATGTGCCTAATAAATTTCACCAGATAATGAGCTAGCTGAAGTGCTAGTTTCTGCAAAATCTTTCTTAAGCTGCATTGCTTTAATTAAGCAAAGGATATATGATTATTGCACCTCCAATAGTAAAAGCCATATTTCTGTAAGGATACAATCTTGAACTCCTTAGTCGAATTTGCATTCCTCGAAGACTTATGCTTGTACTTGAGACAGGGAAATGAACTGATGTAGGATTAACTCAGTAGCCTGGCGTAGGAGGGCTGGTAGATTGCTATCTGTTGGTCTCTTGACAGTGTCTTAGAATCATGTCTGCTCACCTAAGGATTCAAGTTCTTGGCACATTTGCCTAGTAGAAGTGACAGGGGAGGGGCTTCTCTAGCTGTGATTTTCCTATGCGTTGGCAAACCACTAAATTTGATTACTACTGTTTGTCTTGGTGGCAGCTGTACTTCACAAATGATCAACAGAGAAAATACTTTAGTCTTCTGTTGTAAGAGAAGATTTCACACTCATTTCTCTTGAAGTACCTCATTGAGGCAGAAAAATATGCATTCAGTTATTCTAGAATTGGAGAAGTTGAGTCAGGGTGTGCAAAAGGCAATGGCAGAGATGAGGATGTATCTCTGATGCATCCAGTGCTTAAAGGGCCTCATACAATAAGGTGGGAACCTCGACATTCGCTTTCCTTTAGGGTTTTTCCTATGCTTATCATGGCTGCTGGGGCATCAGTGCATGATTGTGACTCGTGGTAGGGAGCACATCTGCTTCTTCCCTCTGCAAGGCAGAAACTTATGTGTTTGAGTGTTGTGGGGGTTTTTTTCCAAGGTGGTCATGACACCTCCTGAGATGAGTAACTGACTGCTGGTTTGTCTGCTTCACTTTTGTTATGTTTTACTCTGGTTTAATCTAGCACTGTTACAGGAGGAAACATTCTTCTTCTGACCGCTTTGTCTTTTCCCTGGGCCAGGTATGTTATACCCCTGAGGAGCTCCCCTCCTGGTTCATCTGATGATTCATCTGTTATTTGCAGGGTTACAGGAAATGTTGTAGATACTGCTCAGAACAAACAAACAAACCCCACAAAACAGCAACACTGTTGGGGCGGGGTGGGGGGTGGGGGAGTGGGGAGGGTGAGGGTGTTGTCCAGCACAACATCTCTCCATCTTAACTTCATGGACACACAGATGGACACCCAGTCCTTTAGCCAGGTGGAAAGAAAATACAAGACTGCGGAGAATGCGTGGGCTTTCCTCTGAGGCTCAAGTTGATCTGTGAGGACATTGCATCAGGCTATTCGTTGTGCTCTCAGTCACGTATATGATTAGAGAGCGCATTGTGTGATCTATCAGATGACAAAATCGGACTGAAGCTGCTTGTGGGATGTGCTGGCTGGGATCTCCACCCTATATACTTTCTGCAGAAGGCAGAAGTACCAAGTGTTGGTCTCTATGTAAACCATTCTATAGCTAGAAGGCAGTTGAGTGACTCTGGTATGTGGTTTGGCTGCTGCACAAGAGCACTACTAAAGACATTACTTGCTTTATTTATTTTATTTCATAAACAGACTTCTGGGGGCACATTAGACTTCAAAAGACCTTTCTTCCTCCTCCTTCCCTGAAAAAGAAAAAAGTTTCCCTTACGCATATTGCTTTAGGCCCATATTTCAAAATGACACATTGGTACCAAAGATTGTAGAGCTGAGCACATCGCTCATGATGCATTGCTCCCTATCCACATAGTTCCTCCACTTTATGATCAAAATAAAACATTTGAAATATGTTCTAGTCTGCTGGGTGGGAGAGAGAACAAAATGCTGGAGGGGAACCTTTAAGTAGTATCTCTCTGGACTTATTTATAAGATTGCACTATTTTTCCCCCAACCCCGTCCCTGTTTCTCCTCCTCTTTTCCTTCAAATATTCTGACTGGTGCTGACAGAAATGATTATAGCTTATGAGTGATAATATAATTCAGTTTCCCTCAAGGAGAGATGCTATCAGAGAAGGATTTTTTTTAAATATACTGGTTGAAAAGAGCCATCTTTCTTCCTAGAAGAACAGTTATTAATCTCTTACTAGTACATTTTCATATCATTTTGGACATTTATTTCCATGCTGTGATATTATAAAACCAGGCATTTATGTCAGTTTTGATGCAGTGCAACATGCTGGAACATGAAAAGCCGTAATTACCACTGTGGTCATTTGAATTGCTAACCAGATCCTGACATTTTCAAATCGGACCAATTTCTTAGTGATCCAGAAGTAAGCCTGGGTACTATATGAGCTGCATTTCAATTAGGCAACTCAACATTTAAAAAGAAAATGCGGAGTATTCACATTCCCAAAGTATTGCTAAAGTGAGGAAGTGCTTTGCTGGTTTTCTCTTGCCTCTTGATTGTTTTGTTTGAGGATTTTTTGATAAAATTGGAGCTACTGCTAATTTTAAATCTTCAAGAAGATTTCTTTAAGGAACTCTTTCTGCAACTGTTAACCCTTTTTAATGGGTATACTCATAGCAACCCACCCAGAGGTTTTTACGTGAATGTGCTGTGTACCTTCATAGGGGTGAGCTCTCAATGCTCCTGAGGTTTTGTGTCATGGACTTTACTCTCCGGGCCCCGTTCATTCAGGTTGGTTGTGGTGCAAGCCTCATAACTTGAGTTTCCAAGGCGGCTGGAGAGCTCAATTTTAGCTAGTGGATGCACTTGTCCATGCTTCTGCTGGCTGATGGTGCTCTGCTGGTTGGCATTGCTTGCAGAGGTTATTTTGTTAGAGCCCTTCAGCTGCACTGGCTGGGACGAGGGAATGTGACAGAGCAGAGCCACAGTAAGAGAAATGTTCTGATGATTATCAACTCTACAAATGAAGGGTGTGACTCTGAGACATCAAAAGTTTTGTCTGTGAAAGAGTAATTGGGAGGCTCTCACATCCCAAAACAGTAGAGTAAGAAAAAAAGATTTATGCGCATCAGATCTGAGGAATGTAGCATTAATAGGTAAATGATATCTCTTAGACCTGAGGCCAGAGAAAACCATACAACAGTCATAAGTGTGAAGAGGGAAAGTGAGAAGAAAGAACACTTACTCTTCTGCAGAGCAAAAGTGGCAGTTGCAAAAATATCTTCCACTTCAGTAACTATGGAAAAGCAGTACCAATACTAGACTAGGTGAGGAAAGAAAGCAGGAAACAAATTGAAATGTGTTTGAATTAGTAGGAAATACTTGTATATGATTACTCTTTTTTTTTTTCTTATTTACTTGCAAAATTTTATATCTAAAAACCTGAAGACTCAGATTTTTATTTCTGCCCCGTCTCCTTTTGTTTTTTTCTTTGAGACGTGCCAAAGTGTTTTCCCACAAAGAATAGGTGAATTCTTGGCTCAGTCTGGGAAGGTGTGCTGTTCTTTTCCTCGTGCAGATAAAATCATCATTTTCCTTAAGCTGTGGGTCTGCTTGTTGAATCAAGGGAGAAAGAAAGATGACAGAAACCAGCTGCAGGCTTCTTTTAAAGATCAGGCTTCAACCTTTCATATATAGGGATTTCACCTTTCCTGCCTGAAAATATCAGATTTGCATATCTGTCACAATGTTTTTGTGTATTGAACTATGAAAGTGTAGCTGAGACGAATGAAGCTAAAAACTGGCTTAAATTAACAGTTGTTTTCTTTATGACTTTTTTTGCTTCTTAGAGGATTGAGAGAAGTGCTTTAATCTGTTTTTGTGAAAGTATTTGGAATACATAATTTCTATATTCCTAGCATGCAGTGCAGTAGTTGTTAAATATTACTTGTCAAAGCTACCATTCTTGATCTAAGTCCGTCTCTCCTCAAAGTGGATTTTTAGATCTGTTTGAATTTCGTGTGAGTTTTGGAGTGACTCAAGCGGTGCTGATGATGTTGTGATGTGTGGTATTTAATGTAGATTTTTAGGAGGTAAAGTTGATCTTGAGGACACAGATAATTTGGGCATATTGTGCTTTGCACTCAAGTTGGCAGTGGATAATTTTCATGCAACAGATGTGTTTGATTATGGCAGCCTGGGGCATGAAATTACTCCTAATGCTAAAACTACTGGATTCAATACAGTGCTAGGCTGTGCAGTTATTTCCACTGCAGAGATGTCTAGACACCTCACCCAGGGAGCCAGGCCCCCAGGTACTAAACACTGTGTGTCTATGTAACAAAAGGCCTCCTCCAGACTGAAGCAGCTTTAAAAATACACTTGAAAGCATGTTGGCTGTTCCAAAAAGGAAAAAAAAAAAGGTCTATTCTGATTGTGAAACTCCTATGTGGGGAAAAATGAGAAAAATCTCTGTGTGGCAAAAAAGTGAATGAGTCACAATGTACACAAGTACCGATTGACTCATTACCTCTCTGGGTTTTCTCCTCCTTGCATGTCTCGCAGTCTGTTCAGCCCAGCGTGGATCACAGCAATCGCATATATGCCTGTTGCATCAGTGACGGCTTAGGACAATGAGAAGCACATACCATGCAAAGAGTTCAGAGGCTGGGATTTTATAACGGGCTGTTCCTGGCCTGCTTGCTTGACCTTCTGCCGGTATTCTCTGGGTGGCATGGGATTTGTTTACTTTACAGAAAAATGCATATAAATGGCTAACTAATAGTAGCTATATCTGGATCTATGAAGTCAGAATTCCAGAATATGAAGCAATGAATAGGCTTGTTGGCATTTGTCCTTGTGGCTTCTTCCATAAGGTGCATCATTTTATCTGAGCCAAATCAGCCACTTCTGCAAATGCTTTCATAGACAGGCACTACTTGCATATGCACCGCTGCTCTCTTGAATCACCATTGTGCTGTTTTTACTGAAGCACAAATAGCAAGTTTCCTTAGGGCATGACTGCAGATGGGGTTCTTACTGCTTAGAAAAACCAGAATGTGTGTGTGTCTATAACATGGCATGTCTTCTCCAAATATAATTGGGATCATATTATTAAATTGGAGTCCCACTTCTGTGGCATTTTAGAAATATGCTAGAGAATATTGCCATGGATTTGTGTTTTAAGTCAGCCATGGTAGAAAACTGGAGGATTCTGACCCAGCCTGGAGATGAGACAAAGGCTTGCGGACAGAGCAATAGTCACTGCCATCTATCACTTCTTCCCTCCTCTGTCTGACAAGGGACAAGGTGAACCTCTTCTCATCCCTTGTGGGGGCACTCTGGCCCCTTGTCATCTCTCCATCAAGAAGCAGTGTCACCTGCAATGACAGCACTGACATGAATAAGTGGCTTGCAGGGATACAAGAAAGCATCGTAGTGAACAAAACTTGTCAGCTTTAATTAGCAGTGTTGAATGATGTCTTGAAAGCCTGTAGGTATAAACAGACAAATAAGCTGGTAGAATTAAGAACAGATGTTAGAATTTAACTCCTTTAATAACAACATCCCCCGCCTCCTCCCCATTTAAAAAAAATCTAATGTCAGTTAATGCCCAATTCTATTTATACATTTCTCATTTACATGCAAATTTAGCATAATGTATTCAGGAAGACAACATGCTTTTTATTTGAACGGAAGGGGCTGTTGGTATTCATCAAATCTCTCTGCTCTTACCTTGTTCTTAACCACTTGTACAGAGAGAAGGGACTTGACTTAAAAACTGACCAGGTCATATCTCAAATCCCACGAATTCCCGATCCTCCAAAAGAAGGAAAAAAACTTTCCGTAGTAAAATCCTAGAAAAATGTCACCTGGACTACTAGAGAGGACACTCAAAGCTTTTAATGTGAAACTCGATCAATGCAATAGAAAGGTGGTTTAATATGAGGAACCTCTTCCAGACGCGCTGTTCCAGGGTCCCTGTGCCTTTGCAAAGCAAGCTGTTAATTGTGACCATATGCAAGTGGAAACTGAAGCAGGTGCAGTCCTCATCTGAACAGCATGATTGCACGGCCTCTGACCATGGCTGGGGCATGTGACGTAGCACACGCTAAGCCAGCTATTAAAAATGAGGGGAGGACATGGAAAGAAGAGACATCATGGCTCCTGTAGCTCTCAGGTAAATTTACATCCACTGTGGTTTGTCTCTGCATTTTTTTATTTGCAAAATGCTTTATGTTGCTGTAAATCTACAGAGCACGAGCAAACCATAGTCTTCTATTTATCTCCAAAGTCCAGATTTAGGCTGGAGGTGCATGCTGCCTTAGAAGGAAGACCATGGAGATGAACACTATCTTGGAGCAAAAGGCTTTTTCAGTAAGCCTAATTTGGAGACATGGAAATGCTTCCTGATTGAGTGAGGAGATGCCTGTGTTTTCTAGCCTGATAATCTAAGGATCAATAGTCTGTGGCAGGGATGCTGAAGATGGCACCTAGGCAAATTTTGAATGGCATTTAGCAAGGCTGCCACGTTGTGACAGGAGAAATAGCTGAGAGACAGGATCTTCTCATTACAATGTCCTGTTGAGTTGCAAGCATGGCCAGAGCAGGATCCCCGTCTTACAAAAGCAAGAGATGGTAGACAAGCAACAGCTTGCCTCTGAGAGGCAGCCCCTCCTGGCTCCGGTGTTTGTCTCCATGCTTAATACTGAAATTAGAAAGAGAAAATATAGACTGGCACAGGTCCTCTGAAGCAGAATGCAGCACATCCCAGTAGTGGTGGGAACACAATGCGGAGCACAGCTTTTCCCCATCAGCCTCCTTAAGGGATTCAAATCTTTGGGAACTTCTTTAAAGATAAGCCTTCCTACTGGTACGTACCAGGAGAGAAAATCAGTCTCTGATCTAACTGCTATTTGAAAGTGATATATTTTTCTGGATGACATATTTGATGTCAGACTTCCCTATTGGACTTTACAGGCACCTGAGGACCAAGCAGTGAGCATGGATGTACTTCTCGATGACTAATTGGAATGCTTTCTTTCAACTATTAGTCATTGTTTTTCCTGCAGGCTAGACCTGTATTTATGATATGAGTTGCAAATGCTCCAATAAATTATGAATAGGCATGTAAATGTTTAAATCCATGTGTTTGGATGAGAGGCAAGACTGGAAAAAACAAGAGCAATTCTTGATCTGCTCTGATTTTCACAATACGACAGACTGTCAAGGTTAAAAGGACCTTCACAGACTTTTTTTTCACTTTTATATTACTTGCTTGATGTAAAATGTAGATGGTGAAAATGGAGAGAGTAACGGTGAGGTGTCAAGTGAAGATTTAATTGTTTCTAGAGAGTACACAACTGAACATGTACAGTGCTACGATGTGAAAATAAAGTACAAGTTAAATAGATCAACTAAATATGCAGCTTGAGGACATATCTTCCATTTCTGGTTTTGGCTTGCTGATGCTCACAGCTCTAAGATATGATAAGTCTCCAGATCATTAATATGATACTGGTATAAAACATTGCTCCCGTTTCTCTTAATTTTACTGAACTATGTCCTGCTGAATACAGAATAATGGGCAGTTATAACTGAAATCAATAGCTATTGTTTCTTCTGTTCCAAAGCATTAATATGGTAAAACTAAACATAGGCAATATAGATTTCCTCTCAGAATTATGAGAGAAGTCAGATATAGAAGATGTCTATGTATGAAAGACTGCCACCTTTGTATTAAAATTACCTGTTGACCCCTTATCTCGAGTTCATGTGCATGTAAGTCTTTAAGAATGCAGCAAAGGAGAATGCGTAGGAAGACTTCCCGGGGACCTGAGAGGGGCGGTGAGCCGAGATCTGCGTCCCCTGGGTGCTGGTGAGTGGGGGTACTCGAGCAATGCAACCCCACCTCCGCAGATGGTTGTGTTCTTCCCTCGGAGGCAGTGCTTTGAGCCGCACCAGCAGTTTGATAACTGTGCCTTTTTAAGGTGCTTGTCATGGTTGAAGATTTTGCTGTCTTAAAAAAGAACAAACACCACCACAAAACAAAAAACAAAAAAAAAACACTTCTGAGGAAAATATGGGTGCTGGTAACTAATATGGCCACGGTTCTGCTCCTAAAATAGCTTTCACTGTTGCCTTGTGTTTTTCAGTGGCACAGAATCTGAAACTTGCTGTACTGAAACTGTGAATTTGGTATAAAATTTTGTCACTGAAAGTAGTTAACCCTTAGAATGACATCCCTTTAGACGAGGGGGAACCTTCACTGAGGAGTTTGAGTTACTTTGTTTCGAAAAGAAAGAATCGTGCTCAACCAGAAGTTACGCTACTGATGCAGTAATACAGTGCTGAAGCTGTGTGTCACACTTTAAGTGATAGGACTTTATGTTCTGTCATGGCCTTAAAATCTGGCTCTGTACTTTTTTTTTTTTTTTTTGCCTGGTTTCAGCAGGGAGTAGACTGGAGGGTGGGAGCCCGAAAGTAATTTTCTCTGCTTTTGCTTCCTGGGAGACGTAGCACCTTCGTCTGCTGATAGCAGGCTTGTTCTGTCCAAATGAGGCGGTGAGCTGACCACAACTTTCCTCCCTTGCTATGAGAGCTGTCTGTTAAACAACTGTATTGTTCATTGAAAAGACTCCGATACTTAACATTTTTCCTGTATGTTATTTAGAACTTGGACAAAGATCAGTTATAATAACACTATTGTCCATTGTGTTGGTAGGACCTTATCTAAAACATAGTTGGAAAATTGAGCTGCCATTTGAGAAAGATGAACTCACACTGGGCCTGGGGAGAAGGGCTACGGGAGTGATACGGGGAGAGAAGAGCTGGTAACAGGAGACAGAATGAGCTAGCTCAGGTGTCTGCTGTGTGGCACTGCCTTGCGCTCTGTAGGCATACTCTGAGATAAATTGGTTTCTATCTTGCCAGTCTAGTCTCTCAGCAGAGTTCATATTTCTCAAAACCATATTTGTGTTTAAATGTCTGAAGCATATCCTACAGTGATAAATGCACCACTAACTCTGGGAAAGCAGGGAAGGCCAGAAAAGGCTATCTTGCCCAGGTTTTCCACACTGGTGGCCCCTCCACGCCACGCCTGCTGGCCATGCTGGTGAAAAATTATTCTTCTTCCTTGTGAAATTCAAAGCACTAGAAATAATCCTGACTGGATTGTTCTTGGCTGGTGATGTTGAAAGCTTTATTATGTTTCCCTGTAGTTGGTAGAATTTTGCTGCCAGCTTGCGATTCGGGTTTGTGTGTTTCTCATTCATTTCAAGGAGTTTAATACCATGGAATGCAGAGAAGCGGGATTGCGACATTAGATTCAAAGAAAATAGTAGTGAGGGGAAAAAAAGACTGTTTTCAATAGAATCGAAAATACTGAGAAGTTTTTTGCTGGTTTTGGTTTTTAATAGCTGATGAATTCCTTTGTCTATTCCCCCAACATTGTCTGGGGTTTCTTGTTGTTTAATTTATTTAATAGCAATAGTTTCAAAATCAATAAGAAATGAGAAAAAACAAACCCCAAAACCCAAGCTTGTGCCTCCTTGGCAGAGAGCGCTCTGCTACACATCTGTTAGCTGAAACTTGAGCAGGCTCTGTGTTCATACTCCAAGCCTGGAACCTGATCTGGTGTCCATTTATGTGGAAGAGAATCTTGCCATGAGTTCACTGGGCTTACTTCACACTGTGTCTGTAGCAGTGGTTTATCAGTCAGAAATTTGAACCCTTGTGGGACTTTTTTTTTTTTTTTTTAGAGTTCAGCTAGCTCATCCATTTGCTTTGCACTTAGAAATGCAACCGTGTTAATTCTTTAAACCTTCAGTACATATTGTAGCAAGTAATACATCTCTGCAGTTAACTTCACATAGATCCAACTATTTTCCTTCTGTAACAAAGCTGGCTGGAAGGTCTATACCATCAGTAATGCTAGAAAATATTGGTTAACAAAGGGAAATAAAAATCTGCTTGGGATTTCATTGCCTTAATCTTGGAAAAATTTAGCTGTCCATGTGGTTTTAAGACTTCCAGCAATTTTAACATTGCTAATGATGGAAAACAAAGTGTGTTTGAATTTTGGTTTTTGTTCAGATAGAGGGTGACTTCTACTCTGTGGGTAAAGTGACAGCCCCACTTGTCTTTCAGTGGTGCAAACCACCTGGAGCTTTCTCTGTAGCCTGATTCCTTGATCTGCTTGTAGATAGACTTCTGTTTTGGAAAAACTGGAAGTAAACCATCCAGTGGTCTTCCAGTGGGAATGCCAGAAAGCCTTCTCCTAGATAGAAGTCTTTGCAGCATGTTAAAAACTACTAAATACAAATATCTATTTGATGCAAAAAAAATTAAAATGTGATGTTTGCATCAAGGAGGGCAAGATGATTACTTTCTCTAGGCTGTGGGAGAACACTAACATATGCCATCCTTACATCCAGTTAGATTGATGAATACCAGATGGAAGTCATGCAGAATGTTTTCTGTAATATGCATAAGTGTTGCTGGCAGCTTTTCAGTTTTTGATATAGCAAAAGACAGTTGTACTTGCTTTAGTGAGTTGAGATAAATGCCTGCAGACTCCAAAATCTGTCTAGGAGAAGCACTGCAACTCAAAGTTTTCAGTGATCCTTTGCTTATTGTCAAAGTATCATGACTGTGGCTGTTTCTTAATACAAGTGCTTGATACAGGCAATCTCTTAGTAGCCATCAGTGCAGATAAGTAGCTCTTTTGCAAAACTTTCTTTATTTCTAATGAATTTTTATTTAAATCTTAGATGTACATTCCGGTTTTCCTTTAATAACCAAAGACGCATGTTGAAATATTCACTAAATAGCCTTTCATGAATAACATATGACTGCTGAATTTCACATTCTTCTGTTTCTTTTCCCCAGCACTTTGTCCATCTTGTCCATTTGGGCCTTGCAGCTGCATTTAATCTGCATCAGTGGAGTCTTGTCAATTGTGACCTAAAACAATGAGCTGTGCAGTGCCAGCATAGTCTTCTGTGTGCATGTTCCTAACTGCATTGCTAACTGTGTTCAATTACTAAATGTGTTTTGGTTACTGAATAGCAGTAACAAATCTTTGAGATACCGTAGAGTGTTCATCTATTGAAATACCCGCACATGCAGCTGTTATATTTTGGCACTGTATTTTTATGGTCTCCTCCATCAGTGGGTTTACTCTCAAGGGGCTTAACTGACTTAGTTATTGTGCAACTTCTAGTTTTTAAGCTAATGGTCTGCAGCAATTTGTCTTTTGTAACCTTAGCTTGTGATCTGGGTCTGGTTTGGGTGTGATTTCCATGAGGCTATTGTTTGTTTGCACTGGCCCCATTTGCGACTGACATAATTCAGTTGAGACCATTTTGACATAACTTCAGGTGAGAGCAGAAGTAATGAAAATCCATACTGAAAAACCGCTGCGCAGGCTGGCCTTTGTGTCCCACTTCACTTCACTTGTGCGAGGGTTCAGAAGAGACCAAACCATTTGGCGGCTGCAGGGAGAAACAGTTCTGTAGCTCGTTTCCTTTGGGAAAAGGGAGTGAGATTGCAAATGGCTGCAAACACTTACTGTGGCTGGGGAACTGCAAACTGTCTTCAGTTGCTGAGAGCGGCCCAGTCTCCCAAGGCAGGGGAGTGTGTGTTACCTCCCACAGTTAACAAATACAGCCAGTTCTCTCGTTCCTTTGCCATGGAACATCTGAGCTGCTGCCGGCTGAGGAGGCTGCATAAAAGCAGAGTGGCCAAGTAAAGGAAAGGGTAGAGCAAGTTTGTTTGAACGTGTTTGCAAAACACAATGAAACGACTCCCCCAGGGTTCCAAGAGGGATAGGATAAATAATTTAGGATAATAATTGGAGCTCATTGTGAACTTTTCAGTTGCTTTTTTTATATTAGAAAATGCTGGCTTCTAGAAATGAGAAAATTGTCATCTTAAGCATATTGGCTTTGTTAAAGCTTTTAAGGAGAGTTCCTAGTATGAGTCTTCTGAACACGAGAGAGATGCACCCCTGTAACAGTTCAAAAGCCTGGTTGTCAGAGCACTCACCCAGGATGGAAGACGGACATCCTCAAGTTTTCTTTGCTTCATTGAAATGGTCCTTAAATCCAGCTGGAGGCAACAGCTGGATGGACAACAGAGAGTGAAGTCCTTGCAGTGAGTGACAAAGTTACTGTCCTCAGCACCTCCCCAGGGACCAGGTAGCTGAGCCACTTCTGAATATGTCCTTTAAGTGCTACATTTTGCAGCAAGGAAATTGATGATGTTTATTTTAAAAATCACTTGGTAAATGCCCCACTGTAACTTCATTAGCCACTCAGAGCTATGCAGTCCCTGCTCATTAGCCCAAGTCCTCTGTGATTAAGGCTTATCAAACTCTGATGCCTGGACTGAGTTTTCCAACGATTCAGTACAGTGAGATATATTGCACTGTGCTGCGGCCCCTGCTCTGCAGGAGTTCTGGTAGCATGTCAAGTAAGGAAAGCAAAGGAAGTTTGAACAGGTTAAAGTCCTCACCAGGCCTTTAGAAACCCACATGAACTAGGATGATCTGATATTTCAACTGTGTCCCAGACAGATACAAAAAGCCTGCTGCATGGTTTGGATTCGTTGTATTGCAGGTTGTTGAATTGCTTCTGTGCTGCTGGACAACTGAAAGGCCAGACTACTTCTAAGATGCCCCACATGAAGAATTACTTCCCCTCACATTGTCTCCAGCTCTATAGAGTCCTGGCTTTGTGTATCCCCCTCTTTCACGCAGTAGCATGCAAAGCTCGGATATTGGCTAACCTAACTTTTTTAGGCAGAGTGGTGGTGGGTGGCAACATAAGTCATGAGTACAGAAGCCACATAGTCTGGTTCATGTGCTTTATTTAGAGAACAGACACATCTAGGTGGACTTGCAGTTTAAAATGAATGCTATTGCCAAACTCTTGAAAATGTGAATAGTTTGATTTTTTTTTTTAACATGTTTACAAGGATGTTCTAATGTCTGAATCCTGCTGCTGTTCACCACTGAAATTGTATTTTGCCCTGTTAAAAGTACTACCTGTTTAGTAGCTAGTAAGACTAACTTAAATGACACATGTCTAAATCCTTTGGATGACTTGAAAAAACCTGTGTCAGTGTGTACAGTTTCAAAGGGTTGTGTTATTTGGTTGTCTTTGATAGCAGTGGAGGGGACTTAGGACTGTTGGTGGTCCCGTTTCCTGTGTGCCTGTTTTGGGCCCTAGTGCTTTATGAGAATCGTAAGGGTACTGCAGCGTAAGTGTATACTGAATTCAGCGTTGTAAGGAGGTCATTAAGCTAGTGGTGACCCGGGCTACTAAATCCATCTAGCACATCCCGTGCTTCAGTGCTGGGAGCGGCTGGGCAACCTGGTAGATGGCATGAATGGAAGCAGGGGGCGGACTTCGCAATGTGCGTAGAAGACCCGGACATGCTGGCTGTGCAGGTGTATCTCTCCCTCTCTTGTGTATTTGGGTTCTAAACTGTAAAGGACTGTGAGTGATTACCAGTAACTGTGTGCACTGTGCCTGGTGCAGTGAGCTCTGATCTAGACTAACTCTTCCATGCCAGCATAAGACCACAACGAATACAGTGTGAATACACGGTGTGTTAAAGCTGAGGGTAGCAGGGTGGGCTGTAGTAGTTCCTCTGAGTTCTGTTAGCGCAGGATGAGAAAATTCCCTGGTTGCTTCTCTGTCCTGTGATATGGATGTAAACAGTGTATATTTGAATGGGAAAGAGGGGCGGGAGGGCTGAGGGGCTGGGGTGGCAGATCAAGCAGTAGAATTTATAAGTAGAGTGCTGTGTCCTGTCCCTCAGCGTGCTCAGGGCAATGGGACTTGAGGGGTTTCATCATCTGATTTCCCAGCTTCTGCCTAACACTGCTTGCTTTCAGCTCTCTCCTCTTTGGCAGGAGCTCTGTTCTGCTGTTCTCCCGTAGCAGGCTTACAGGGTGCCTCAGAGAATGAGGTAGTGGATGGAGTCATCACGTCCTACTTGATTGCAAGGGAGGCCGTTAAACCTTCACTGGGCAGGAATGTCTCTCTAATTTAACAGTTAGGAAATATTTTAAAATAATAGTACAGGTAACATGCAGTAAAGCAACCATTGGTCTTCCTTTCCAATAGACTTTTTAGGTTGTAAAAGACTGAATTTGAGCCACAGTTGGATTTATGCTTATCTTTCTCACTGTACTAGCAAAGCTGGTTAGGGATTTATTTGTATTTTTCTGGATGAGGGATTTTTCCAGAACTCCCTTGAAGATCTATTGCTTTTGAAAATCCCCGCCTGTGAGACTTAAGGAAAAGGAAGAATTAATGGAACTGGCACTAGAAAGATGGGGAAAACAGTGGTAAAACGGTAAAAAGAATACTGAGCGAATTACTTTTTTCATTACAAACATAATTATATGAAATATGTTATAATATAATGCAAAACTCTGTGAGACAGGTATTAAAATGTTTATGCTCAAAATAATCTCGTGTTAACGTAAGGGCAAAAAGCAGTGCAAGCATTTTACCAGATGATGGTGCTGTGGTTTCACAAAAATTGTCCCCACTGTAGTAAATAAAAATTTTTTGACGTGGCTATTACTGAGCTTTCGTTCTAGCCAGATACATCAGCAATGTTAGCCCTGCAGTGCTGTGTCACTTGGGACTCCTGGCTGTGACTTGCAGTGATGTGGAAAGAAAACTGCTTCCTGCTCCGCAGAGCGAGACCCACAGAGGAGAATGGCTGGCGCTGCAGTATCAGTTCTTTGGGGAAATTTGGGATAATCTTAACCTTTTGAGTACTCTGTCCTACTGTGGTGTAAGCATACAGTCAGCTCCAGTGTATGGAGAGGGAAAGTGTCCTGTAAAACGGTTTGATACTCTTCCTTTAGTCCCTGCAGACCTCAGTGTGTTGTGTCCAAGTCATATAAGTACCACAGAAGTAAATAACCATCACAAGATGGTTGTGGCATGGCAATGGGGTGCAACACATGGTGTCAAAGAGCGTGTGTAGAAGCATTAGGAAAAGACACTGTACCTCTTCTTTGAAGCATCACAGAGCAACACAGTTCCTACTGAGGCTTGATAATCAAAAGCATCCAAAGCAATTAGGCACACAAGCCTCCTGGATTTTTTTTTCAGTGGGGGCTCTATATGACTATGTTACAGTGGCTTAGCAAGCACCTCATCAGCCAAACTTCGACAATTGACCATCTGTGTGCTCCTAGTTGGTAAATGTGAATGGTTTAACTACCATCATGTGTCATTATATTGTAGTAGATAGTATTTTTTAGTGGTTTGTGAGCCCTGTGATGGCATTCAGTAATTGCCATCATATTGCTTTTAGCACAGCGATGTGAAAAGCTGAATAAGCAGACTAAAATCCTAAGTAATTGGTTTTACTTGAGGTATACAGGCAGGTGAGGCTTAGTTACACACGTGGCTTTTTTACCTTTTTTTTTTTTTGGTGATTCTTAAGCACAGAGCAGTGATAGAGGAATGCAGATAATTAAGGATATTGCAGTCTCCCTGTATGCTGTACTTGGGTATCTCAGTGGCAACTTAAATTTCCCAGCTAAGCTTTTTGTATCCCTACTGAATTCTTTTAACTGTCTTTAGGGGTTTATCCGTGAGCAGTCAGTGCTTGTTAAAATATCACAACCAAGGTTGACTGTAAAGAATCAACTGATACCCAGGGAATTATTAAGAAGGTTATAGTTTAACAGTTGCAGAACGACTTTTATTCTCTTATTTGATACATAGCAGCACTGTAACAGTCACTTAAGTATGCCATCAAATGTTTTTGTCCAATTGGGTTTTCTTTATGATGGCTGAGGGTAAGGCTGCCAAGAGAATAACTGTTGAATGCTTAGCTTTTTGGTTTATCAGTTCATGCTGTTAAGAGCATGTTTGTTATCAGTCTTAATGAGTTCAGGGCTTGGACAAAAGTTGCTTCATTCAGGTAGGTTTTCCTCAGTTACAGTACAGCTACGTGAAATTTTGGATGGTTTATGGTAACAAAGCAGCATCAGAATCTTGCCTGGTTTTCTTTCAAACTGATGATGGTCTTTTATACCTTTTTTTTTTTCTTTCACTTTAATTTAGGACTTTCGCTGTTCTGGTTGCTTGGCTTACTGAAAACAGATAGGATGGCACTGAGAGTGCACACGCAAATTAGTGAATACAACTACACGGGCAGGCTCTTTGCATAGATTCAGCTGAGAAATAGCAGCGCCATAAATAATTACAAAGTCCAGATTATAATAGCAATCTTTATTTAAAAGACACGTATATATATGCAAGCGCTTTGCAAGTCAAACAGTATTTGCTGAGTATGATTTTACAAGTGTCACTCTGTATCTGCAGATAGAGAGCCTGCTCTGCCACGTTCATACGTTGCCCGTGGAATATGCGTGGAAATCGGAAGAGCTTCAGAAACATAAGCTGAAATGTCCCTCAAAGCTGGAGTTCATTGTGGTTGCTGGAGCCCTAGGAATAACAACTACAATAATTAGAGTCTGTTTGCAATCATATGAATAGGCCTAAAGGATAAACCAGAAATGCTTAACATCAGTAGCACTTTTAATAATGTTACCAATGCATTGATATTTTATGTGATTTCATACTGGAAGTCCTAGCAATGATTTCCTGATGATGGAAATGTGCAAAGAGAATTTGGTTTAAGGTAAAAACCTACCGAAAACTTTTGAACCAATAGTTGATGCCTGCTAAGAGGTGTTTGCATAGTCATGCTGATTTAGCTTGGATATAAAAAGCTATGAGCACTTCAGACAGACATAGGCATGCCAGGTTCCTAAGCAGTAATATGACAAACAAAGGCTGAACTGATGTGATTATTGTAGGATAGACTAAACCCCATGATCACACTGTAATTTTTCTACACATTGTAATTTGAATTAAGTTTATGTCACTAACTGGGGAGGAAAAAAAAGACTTTCACCATTTAAATGGCATACTTGAAATCATTGTATGAAAGAAGTATGCCATTGTTGTGGTGTGTAAGTATTGGTAAATAAAGAAAATTGGTTATTATATTGTAATAAGAATAAATGGGACCAGAGAAATGCCTTGTATAATCTATATTTGATTAGTATGCAGTATCCAAGGATCACCTATTAAACTACAGGGCAGGTGATTTAAATAAAACCAGAACTGTATTGGTAATAATTATCTCATAGTAGCAGGCAATAAGACCTGTCAGGACAGACCCAAGAAAAACTGAAGAAACTTTGCACTGGGGTGGAAAAAGAAAGGGTGAAGGAGGAATTCTGGTTTGATCCTGTGTACTGAGGTTGCTGATATTAAACCGCATCACTAAATGTGCAAATTCTCTGTGAATAATTGCTACTGTGGCTGACATAAGATGCATATTTTCAGACAAAAAAAAGTTTTAAAGACACTTATTAAAGAAACCCTCAATTCACTCTTTCTGTCTGTCATGGGCTACGCTCTTCCTCTGTTCAGAGCTTTCTAGCATCATTACATATCCAAGCTGTGAAAATCTATGAATTATTAGAATAGCCGTCTTTAACAGTTAGGTAGAACAGAGAGGTTCAGTTCAGCTTGGATAAGCATCTGAAAACGTGGGTGCTTGCTTATACAGATTTACAGTTTTTTAGTTGGTTTGATGCAGAAATCAAGTTCTTGCAGAACTGCAGTTTCTTGCCAGATGATCCCATGTTTCTCTCTCACCAGGCTACAGGCAACAAGACATGAGCTATTTTTCTTCCTTCTGCTGCTCTAGTCCTAAACACAATCTGGAAATGGAAACTGGAAATACAAAAGCAAACGGAGAAACAAGAATTAGATGTAAGTCAAATGTCAGAGGTTTTGTAGAAGATTATAAAAGCATATGTACGAAGTGCACTTATCAGGCCTTTAAAGATTTGAGAGTGGTTTGCTCTACTTAATTCATCTGGTAGGCTCAATTTTCAGAAAAGTTACCTCACTTTTGAATTGCCGCAAGTATGCACTCCAATTACTATATTTGTAAAATAAGAGAATAAGAAAACTAGCACACTGAAACTTGCAGAAAGTCCATCTTCTCAGCAAATCATACATGCTGAATCTAGCTTTCAATGTCATCCATAGAACTTCACTGGAATGAAGGCTGAGATGGCAAAAAACCAAAAAATAATAGGAAGCTACAGCCATGATTCTGTACTGTAGAATTTCAGAGGAAATTGTCCGCTTCCAGTAGACGGGGGTTTTCTTAGTCATCCCACGGGACTGAACACAGAATTAGTATGCAGTGTTCTGAGTAGGAGGCGCAAAGAGATGGAGGCAGGCAGCAAAGCAGCTGGGCTAGAGGTGTTAGTACCAACACGCGTGGATGCATGTGAGCTGCTTTGCTTCTGCCTGGCGGGGATCCATGCTGATGGGAACGTGGGCTGCAGGTTTGAGCAGGGGCCTTCAGCCTTGCCTGTTCATCTTGCCGGACTGTACTGCCACAGCCGTGCTGCTCTGACGTTCAGAAAACCTTTGCTGCAGATTATTTTTTTTCCATTTTTTTTTTTTCCTTCATGCTACCATGGCTATCAGTCCATAGAAAATTACTTTATTTCGCTGCAGCTTGGGTTCATCTGTAAAATGCGGATAAATGTGCTGTCATTGTAAAGTATTTTGGGTGCTAAAAAATGCAGGGTGCTGTGTGGCAGGCAGGGAAGTGCTGCAGGTTTCTGTTTAAGGAGTGTTATCATTCTCTGCCCAGGTCTAATATGCAGGACTTTTCCCATGAGGTTCTGAATCACAGGAAGAAGGGAGGGGAAGGTCTACTTCACAGTGACTTGTGACTTCTACATAAAACATTTTCTCAAACTAATTAAAACTTTGAGAAATCATCAGAACTTAAATGAATCGGTGCTGCGTAACTAACAGCTTATGTTAAAGGCTTTGAACAAATATCCACAATGCATCAGTAAACATGCAAATTACTTTTTCATGTCGGGATGTGTCTCACTACAATGCTGTGCATTGATAAAAGATTTCTCTGTGTCTGTAGCTTTCCGTACTTTTAAGTTTATTGGTTTTCCTAACCTCTCTTTCAGGCCTTTTAATATATGGAGAAACACTCTTTAAAATTATATACCAAGCAAAATTCACTGTGCTTCAGCAGTAACTAGCAGTTAACAAAGTGTCTAAATTAAGGACTGAAACAAAGCTGGAACCAGTTACTGTTCAATCATGGCTGTTAACTTTGGTAATCTCCTTTAAAGGGGATTATTGCAGCTATAAAATATTTTCCCATGGTTATGATGGCAGTTATGGAGAAGATTCAGGACCTGCAAAACTTTTGTTGGGCGTAGTTCACTCCTGGGTTCTTTAGCTGATACTGTAAAGTAAGCCTCAGTTTGGAGAGGGAAAGGAGGGGAGAGGACTGGATCCAGCAATGAGTGTAACTAACAACACTGGCTTCTTTTTCAGTTAGTTTTTCGTAAGCAATAACCCCCTATTGCTTGAGCTATTTCTAACACTGTTGGGCTTTTTGGATCACTTCATACCTTCCGTCTGTGCATCATACATACTAGCAAGCAATAAATTTCTGCCTTTGTCCTGCTGCAAGGTGGTTATAAGCTTGCAGCTGCTGACTGGTGCAACTGGTATGTTTGCTCAGTGGGTAGAGGCTGATCTTTCTGGATTCTCGGTTGAGTCAGTACCACTGGCTCATACGCTGATGGCTTTCTGTTATGAATTCACACTACATGGACTTCATACTGCAGGATGATACGGGCTTTGAAGGACTCTGCAAAATTCAGTCTAAGTAATGGTGCTTACAACACTGCAGTTCTATCTACTTGTGCTGTTGGCATCTAATTTTTCATTCTCTATGGAGCTCTGCAGGTTTTCCAGAATCCATTTGTGGTTGTCGCCGCTTACTGATTCTTTAACCTTGGTGCTTTTTTGGTAGCTAAGGATGTTCTTTCTGTGCGTGTAAGAGCTCGGGTCAAGAATGAACTGTCATCTGGTGCAAAATCTCTAAGTTGAACCAGCCACTCTTCCTCAGTGGTGTGAAAGTTGCATGTCTTTCTGTGATGGTTGAAATCTTTGTTAGGACTTCCAGGCAGACTCAGAGACTGTCCACAGAAAAGGTGTGAATCATCAGAGAAGATGACAGCCCACATTTCCTAACCTGGGAGTGTCACCCTGGTGATAGACTAGCGTGAACTTTTGTGTTTGCCCTTTCAAAGCCAGTGTATTCAAATGTGAACTTTAGGAAGCCAGTGACTCATGCAATGCTGGTGAAGAACAAGCTGCATCGTATTGGATTAATTTGTTAGGACCATGTGCCAGGCCATAATGAACCGGGACAACGTTAGTGCAATGGTACATTATGGACACTGACCACTGAGTTATGTTTTATGGGTATCAAGTCACTTCTGTCTCCAGGTCAGCGTTTGCTGCCTTCACAACGGGATGTTTATGGGGCTGGAAGCAATTAAATTAATTCCAATACTGTTGCAGGGATAGTGAATGATATCCCAGATTATTGCAGCGATAAACTTCTATCACAACATTCAGTTATATCAGCACAACTGAAGGGAAGAGCAGAAAACTGCAGCATTTCAATGGGGACAAGAAGGGAAAGGTGGAGTGGAGCAGGAATTTCTCATGCTGGCTTTGCCACCAAGGAATTCACATTGTGTAACTATATTCCGCAAATTAAATGTTACGCTTTCATGCCCTTCTTATTCAGCATGCCTTTAATTAAAAGCCCCTTTCCTTTGGTTCGTGGGTTCAAAACTGTGTAATGGTGTTAAACAAACAAACATCTGACTAAAATTTCTATCTACCAGATTAATTTTTTAATAGTTTAGTGAATAATGGCATATCATTAAGGGTGGATAATGTATTTAAACCCAAGTAAGACTTTGTCAGTGGAAGTGGGTGTCTTCTGGGATATTGCAGATTTCAACTTGCTTTAAAAGAAAAAAAGGGTGTATTTTTCTTCACAAATTATTTAAATTTTGCAACTATTCCACCACAAAAAACGCATTCATTTCCCAACTACTGTCTACATAAATATAAAAATGAGCATGGAACAACCATATTTCTGAATAGTGGAGCAGAAGAGCTGAAAAGTATTCGTACACTTCAAAAGTTGATTATGAATGAGTTTTTGTCCAGACATAGTTACAAGAATATGGACAATATCATACCGAGAATTGTAGGGCTGCAAGGATAAAAAGATCAGTGGCTTATGTAAACTAAATTCAGCTAATTAACACAAGATGATGTTTCATTTGCATTTAGTTTCTCAGTTGTTTTCTGATAGCCCGTTGGCTCGCCACTTGCCTGATTGATGCCAGACGCTGTTGCAGGCTGAAGCAGAGCTTTCAGAGCATGAACAGCCCCTCTTTGTGCCTGTTCCAGGATTTGTGGGTTCTTGTGGGGCCGGGTGGGTCGCTTACTGGTGCGGTTGGGTTGTTTGCTTCACGGTCTGTGCTCTGCTTAGTAGGAGAGTGCTGCTCTTTAGCTCTCAAGGAGAGGAATCCTCAATGTTTGTTGAATAACAAATGTTTGTTGTGTGAAGAAACTACTTTCTCCCAAATAGGTCAGAGAGTAAGAACGAAAATTTTCTGACACTTACAGAGACCACTTTGTATTAGATTTTATTTGCATTTGTATTTTGAAAGGAGTTGTTATTTTAGGTTAGGACTTTCGCATTAAGATGAGAAGCATGCTGTGCTGGACCCTGCATGTGCTGATCGTATTCCTGCATCCCGGATTTTCAGTGTTAAGTAGTTGGAAGTGACTTTGTGTAAAGAAACGGCTGTGGTTTTGTTGTATGTACTTGGAAGCTTGATGAGTTTGCTTTTGTGCAGGAGAGTTTAGGAAGTGGAAATAGAAAAAGGTTGGGTTTGTTTTAAAGAAAATTTTCTTAACTTGCTTCAAAATATATGTGATTTTATTACTTCATTTAATGAGTTTAGATGGTGAGTCTAGGTAAAATGAGGCATTGTAGAGCATATATGCAGAATAACATCATTACCGGAAAGGTGATTGCATGCTCTAAGAATAACAGCATGTTGGATTATTATTTTTTTTTTTTGCCTCTTGGCTGTTAAAATCAAGTTAATGGTTCCTCCCTTAATTTTAAAACCTCCTTCTTGGTAACAAAAGCTGACTTAACTACTTGATTCCAACAACTAATTCCTGACCAAAAGCGTTACAGATAGCAAATCTTGTGAAGAAGCTTGCTGATACTGATATTGCTGCCCTGGTTTCTGAAACATCTTGATCATGATTATGAAGGAGTCTCCCAGTACCAGTCTGAAAGACTTCCAGTGTGAGATTTAGAACAAGGTTGTCCCTTCTTTTCTGCCAGGAATCATCGCACAAAGAATGCTCTGCTGGCTATGGCCTCAATTTTCAGACTCAAGCCCTAGGTATGTACATCCTTCTAATGCAACGTGATGCAACACACCTACAGGTTTTTCTGCTTATCGGTGTGTGACCACCATTAACCTTTGATATTTTACCCAGTCAGGCTGCTCACACCTCTCACGTACCGTATGCAAAGCACTATTCCAGAAACAGAACTTCTGCACTTATATATGTGTGTGTGATTGTTCGACTTGTCATGATTGTCAGTTCCCAGCTTCTTTCCCTTGCATTACACTGGTGAACTGGAACTCTGATAAAGGAGTTATGTACAGTGATGACAAGAATTGATTTCCAATTTCCTGTGGAATGACTCTATCATTGCTTGTGACTCGGGCAATTTAGCTTATATTACAGTGCTAGCTAGGGGCTATAGATCACCCTGACAGTCGTCTAGTCACAGAGCATGCTGATTTTGACAAGATATTGAAAGAGAGATTTTACGAGATTTTCCTTTGTGAAACAGCTTAAAGTGCCATTTTCTGTTGTTGGATCATGTGTAAAGAGATTTTGTACGAGGCAGAATAAAAGTATTTGGCTCGGTTTGTCTAATTTGTCCTTAATCTTTGTGCTTGAGAACACATGGAAAAACCCAGCAGCCCTCTTGTCTTGGATCTGGTTTAGAACGTGCAGGTATCTCTTAAGTTGGACAGAAGCCCCAGGATCTCTTTAGGAGTGGTAAGCAGCAGATGCTTGGGGAAAGAGCATAAGAAATGAGGCAGATGTAAAGAATGGTCCTTTCCTGGATATGCCCTGGCAGATTCAGCAGTCGGTGACCTGGAGCCTTGCTGGGTTGGGTGGATAACACCATCCAGAAAAAGATACTATTGGTTCCCTCATTCAAGGATTTCTGTTGCTAAATGATGATCTGATTTGTGCGCTCGCTACTGGAAGATATAGCACTCTGCTTTTTAGTGATCTCATCATATTTTAACACTGCTGACCTGTAGGTGGGGTTGGATGGGAGTTCAATGTCCTGTTGCGAATGCAAAGTGCTTCAAGCATGCCCTTGTTCAACTGTGTCACTGTTAACTTGAGCCC
Source organism: Pluvialis apricaria (assembly GCA_017639485.1). Classification (NCBI taxonomy): domain Eukaryota; kingdom Metazoa; phylum Chordata; class Aves; order Charadriiformes; family Charadriidae; genus Pluvialis; species Pluvialis apricaria. The sequence goes on from CM030024.1 coordinate 10,325,258, forward strand.
AAGGCCCCTGTGCCAGCTGAGGCGAGGACTGAGGGGCAGTGAGCGATTCGGGCTTCTCTGACATTCAGTTATAAAAAGACAGCAGTGGACTTCAGCTGGGAAGGTCTCCCAGCTTCCCAGCGGCGGCTGAAGTGCAGGCCTTGATGGCAGTAAGCTGTGTGCTACTTAATCCGTATGGGGCTGAGTGCTGCTGTGCTGTGTGTGTGCTCCCAGAGGGCTCAGTAGAGGCAGCTGTATTTTAATAATAATGCATCAATTTGGAGATCAAGAAAGCTATTTTGGGGCGGTCTGTTCTGTTCATATGAAGCAGCCCATTTTGTTTTAGGTGCTCTGCTGAGCAAGTACACTTCTGTGATATCTTGGGCAGTCATGTTCCTCATCACTCAGATATCTGATTGCTTTGCACTTAATCCCCAAAAATGCATCTGGAATGGGAGATGCTTACATCCTCAAGTAGCTGGCAAATGGGGAATGTAGAGCAAGACTTGTAAAGGTAGATAGTCACCAGAAGATGTAGAGAATTCTTCAGAATTTGCAAAACCTGTCTCCCTGTTTCTTTTTGCATCTTTAAATAGTTCAAAATGTTAAAGGCTTTCTATTTCAGTTAAGGCTTAAGTATTTTTGAGAACTGATCCATGTGATCTTAACTTTGCTAAGAACCTCATGAGTCAGGGAATTAAACGAGGGGTTCCTACCATCGTAATAGCATCGTGAGTCCGTCTTTGCCTCCTCAGGTGAAGTGGAGCAGTAGTAGCCATTGCTTGTCAGTTTTGCCAAAATTTTTTCTTACAACATGAGTAAAAGAGTAAAATTAGAATTCAGGCTTGGACAGCCCTATACAAAATAGTGAATTGAAATGCTTAGTGCATGAAGTCCTTAAAAATGAGTCAGGCACAACTGTCCTCCTCTAAAGCAACTTCCTTAAATTAAACCTATTTTCTTTTTGTCTTCAAATGACAGTTTAGGGTTTTGTTTTCCTCAGATTGTCAGGCAGGACGAAAACTAATGAGACCAAGCTTGAAGTATTGGATTTTTAATTAGATTTTCAAATTCAACATCTACAGTAAAATGACAGTTATGAAAGTAAACCATACCTGATCTTAACCTTGGAAGCAAATTTTTTCAAAGAATCCCCAAGGGCAAAGATGAAGACCTTAGGTGGAAGGGAGAAAGTGAGTGTCCCTGGTTCTGTCCTGATGCAGTAGGAAAGTGTATTTATAAAGTATCTATCACGCTGGAGTTCAGGCACTGATAACAGGCAAAACGCTAACTGCATTTTGGTTTCAGAGCTTCCACCTTGTTGAGGAGTCTGTGGTGAGGAGCACTGCTTGAAAACTCCTTTTGCTTTTTTAAGTATCACAGTTTAATTCTATTACGGAAACTTTTGAAGTGCTACCTGAATTTAGATGAAGCTCTGCAGGAACCTGGAAGACTGGGTTCTGCAGGGGGCTTCAGATTTTTTGTCTAAATTGTGTTATGTGTCTTACTGGGGTTATAACAGTCACAACAGACTGAGCCCAGGAAGATGATTTTGAGAGGATCTAGTAGCAGCTTCATAAGGAAATAGGACTCTTTACGAGACGTAAATTGAGCTAATCTATGTGAAGATGAAAAAGAAAGCTTTGAAAAGCGGTGAGGTATGAGTGCCCAAGTATTGAAAATATGTTTAGTAATGATGGGTAATTATAAAAGTTGTCCTCTTCAGGCTGTTTCATTGAGAAGGGGTCAGGGCTTTTTTGGTCTGAAATAAGCAGAATTCCATGAAATTTTCGCTTGGAAGTCTTGTGTAAGCTGATAACTGAATTTCCTTTCTGTTACGCTGTGAGAGAACAATGATAGTTTGATGAAAAGTAGTAGTATTAGTTTCAGTATTTCTAATTATTTCTAGGATTCTCAGCCTTTCTTCATTTCAAGGCATTTTTTTGGGTAATTTTTTTTTTAACTCTGGGGGTTTCTGCTTTTGGAAATAGTGATTGTGTGGTGCAAATCTTGTCATTTATTTGTGGTGTAGCCTTTTGAAGTGGAAAGAGCTATGTGTTGTCTCATTGTTTTGAAAACTTTGTGAAAATTTTTGGCTATTATGATGTGTTACTCTGGTAAATTTAGAATGAAGCTTCCTGGGGCTCTGTATTTCTCAAAGTCTATCTCAAAACAAGTTTTGCTTTTAGCTCACTGTTCCTATTGTAGAATAATCCGTAACTGGCAACTTTGGCTGGAAGGAAGTGGACTACAAAAAAAACAAATCCCAAAGTGCTCTCTACCCTTAGCAGCTGAGAACAATCTCAACCATGTGTACCACCTGCATGTGTGGAAAGGCTCAGGTAACAGCAAGTGTGAGGCACATACACATATCACAGCATACTTGTTTTTCTACATAATGCAATGGCACTTCCCCCCCGCCTTAGTAATTAATTAGTGTTTGGGAAACATGTAAGAAATGTAAAGCTCTCAGTAAGAGGTAAATGCTATTAATTATAATTACCAAGTAGGTTATTTCTTAGCTTTTATATGGTTCCATTCCCTCTGGATAAACACCAAGGGATGTATACCTTCAGGGTAACTTGATAACTCCCGTTCTCATAGCAAAGCCCGAGATAATACAGTTTGGGCTTGTTTTGTCAGCAGGAGGGGCAACAAACTACAATGTTAGAAATTTTCCAGGGATTGCTCAGGTGTCTTTTAATTACGGCACGGTAAAAATACCTTGTCTGCAAAACAGTCAAGTTTGCTGAAATAAAATCCCAGTTAGGTCTCTAACCTGAGTGATTGCTTGACCTGCGTTTCTGAAGATTGCTGTCTGGGCCTGTGCAAACAGTGATTCAGCTCATCTGTCCCCAAAATGTGGAGTGGTTGGTTTTTTTTTTCAATTTAACCTTCCTGTGCTTCATCCTCTGTACCTTACTAAGCCTCTGACACTGTCGCTCATGTTGTGCTGTATTAGTAGCTTCAGAGGATTGAATGTGACAATATAATGGCTCTGTTCATACCTGTCAGGTACAAGCTGTATTAAGCAGTGCATGTGAGGCATTTTTAGCCTGTGATCAAAGTGACTGAGGGAGCTATACCCCAGGGGTCTTATTTAATTGCTGTAAAAGTGACTTTAACAGACAAATAAAGAATTGCTGAGAGGACAGCATGATGGGGGAGGTGCTCTCGCTCCTGGGAATTAGGTTTGTAGCCTCACTGGGATCAGAGATGTACTAAGATATTCACACAACTGGACTGCTGCAATGGATGATACAAGCCCTTTAGGAAGGTCAGGCTGAGGGTGGCAAGAAAGAGTTGCCCTTTATGTGAGACAGCAGCAGGAACACGTGGAGTTCTGCCTTGAGGCAGATGATGAGCCAGTGGAGAGTTTGCAGGTCAAGATTAGCAGGCGGACGACCCAGGCAGTATTGTGGCGGCTGTCTGCTATGGACTGCCTGATTAGGAAGAAGAAATGGGTCAGGCTGTCTTCAGACAACTGGAAGAAGCTTCGTGTTTGCAGGCCGTGTTCCTCACGGGGAACTTTAACCACCCCAACGTCTGCTGGAAGGGCAACCCAGCACGGCACAAATAATCCAGATAGTTTCTGAAGTGCGTTGTTGAAAAATTCCTGACAAGGATGATCAAGGAGCTGACAATGGGAGGTGCTCTGCTGGACCTCATACTTGCTAACAAGGAAGAAACTGGTTGGGCATGTGAGTTTGAGGGGTATCCTTGGAGACAGCAAGCTTGAGATGGTGGATTTCAGGATGCTGAGGAGAAGACACGAGGCAAATAGGATTGCAGCCATGGGCTTCATGAGAGCAGACTTTGGCCTGTTTGTAGACCTGTTTGGTTATTTTTCAAGGCTTATCTCCTCCAAGCTCAAGAGTGGGCCAACTGGATGAGCAGGAAATTGAGCACAGGTGACAAGGCCTGCACAGATGAACATGGAGCTCCTGACCAAATTTAAACATAAAAGGCATAAAGAAGTGGAAGCAGGGTCAGGTGATACTGGGGCAATACTGTGTCCCATCATCTACATCATTAATGACGATGATAAAAGAGTGCACCCTCAGCATGTTTGCAGGACGTGTAAAACCGGGAGGAATGGTTCATCCATCACATGGTTGCATTGCCATTCAGAGAGATGTTGACAAGTTGGAGAAATGGGCCAATGGGGAACCTCATGAAGTTCAGAAGGGAAGTGCAAAGTCCTGCAACTGGGAAGAGACAATGCTCTGTATCATAGAGACAGAGAACTGATGGGCAGGAATACAGCTTGTCAGAAAGCACCTTAGGGATCCTTGTGGGTCAGCAGTTGAGCATGAGCCAGCAAAGGCAGTCAGCGTGTCTTGGGCTGCATCAGGAAGAGCGTAGCCAGCAGGTAGAGGGAGATGATCCTTCCCGTCTGCGCAGCCCTGGCGAGAGTGCTGTGTCCAGTTCTGAGCTCCTCAGTGCGACAGAGACAAGGACGTGTCCTTGGAGACAGTCAGAGCCTGACTGGACAGGGTCCTGGGCAGCCTGCTCTACTGGCCCTCCCTGAGCAGGGCTGGCACTAGCTTTCCTGTAGGGGTCCCTTCCACCCTTGACTACTCTGTGGTTCTGTGATATCTGTATTCACTCCAGAAATTATTTGTGTGCAAACAATGCTTGCTCTCTTCTTTTTAAAGCAAACAATTCCTGAACAGTGTATAGCTTGTAATTTTTAGTAGGGAATTGTAAAATGCAGCTTATTATTAAATTTAGCTGTTACATCATGGTGAGTTGCATGTGATTAATATGGTTCTTCTGGTGAAATAAGGCAGTAACTGCAACCTCTCTGACAAAGACGGCTTCAGGAGGTAGAACTGGAATCTGAAGATGTTCTTCTCTGTGCACTGAATAATTGCAAGGGGATATGAGCTTTTTGCTCTCAGTGCTGCATGACTAGCCTGTGTAAGTGTGCACGGTAACACCACCTACATTACTTAATAATAATAATGTGTTTATTCTTGTCCTGCCTACGTGTACAAAAAAGGATAACCCGTACAGAGATACTAGCTGAGGGGTTCCATGTGTGGGAGGAAACGGAAGCAAAGGAAACTGGAGTGTTTTGTAAGTCAGAAGTAGTGTTAGCAGCTCTAGATCTGTGCCAGCAAGCTAAATGGGACTCTCATTCAAAATATCAAGCTGAAAAGATAATGTTCAGAAGAAGGACAAGGGCACTGAGAACAAGAAATAACTCATGGCGAAGTGTTGCTTTATAGCTAGTAGAGTTGGGGGAAAAATGGTCTTGTGGAAGTAAATATTTTAAGAAGGAGCAGGTATTGAACTGATTTCCTATCTTCTCTCCTTGGCTAATCGGATGTGTTTCACTCTGTGTTGGAGTTGACCAGCAGGTAGCAGATGGTCACAGTACTGCAGATGTGTTTATTGTGACCTCTGAATATGTGCGAACACAGTTGCAGATGATGTCACCCAGAGCTGAAGTGAAAGGGGGAACTGGACACGCAGGGAGATGCGGGCACGTGTTCTTGCAGGGATGACCGCAGTCTATGTAGGCCATCAGTGGTGGACCTAGAGTACATCCAGATCTGTAAAGAAGTTTTGGTCCTTGTGTCCTGTTGGCCTTTTGAGACTGATCTCAGTCTTGGTTGGTAGGCAGGGTGTTAGGAAGCCCTCTGCCCACAAATGACTGCATCAAGGCAAATAAAATTCAAGGTATAAAGCTTTGGGAGCACAATTAGTCTGAAGGTGGTACACAGAAGCGGCTGTCAGGCGTTCCTCCTCCGGCTGCCTCAAGGGCAGTGGGGGTAGGAAATCACTCCTCTTCCGTAAGCTGTGTGGAACCGGAGTAAAGTTGTATGCTCTCCACTATGTGAGCTTTCTCTCCAGTGATATCCACTTAGTTCCTAACAAAAATGTATTCAAAAGACTAGTGACAGAACACTTGGAAGCTGGAACCACTCAGGACTAATGATATAATTACTCTATAAAGCTATTTGTAAAGCAATTATGTTCTATTGTTCTCTTTTGTTCTATATCTTTATAAAAGTGAGCCATCTTGGCAGGTTGTGATGTCGAACGCATTGAGCTGGCTGTTATGTAAGAATATGAATAATTTGTGTTCGTATTTATAATAGAAAAAGGATGCTTTTAAAATGTGACTGAATTGTTTACATGTGAAAATCTTTGTACGGAAGCAGCTTGCTGTTATAATTTCTGATGTGGCCAGTGTTTTTCAATAGGCAGTCTTGTAGCTTCTGTAGAAATTTTTTGTGGGTTTACTTCCCCCCTGACCCCCCCCTAAAGAGAATATTATTAAATGTTTTGTTCAGGTGCTAGAGGTAATATAATTATTAGAAATAAGTATTCTAAATAAAATGTGTTTTTTTGCAATTTTTTTCATTTAAAAAGCTCTTACCTTCTAATTCTGCAGGGGTGTTTTGTGCATAGCTGTAACCTGTCAGTATATGCTTTGCTTTTGTTTGTTACTGTGTGTGGGCATCAGATTTTTTTTTCCGGTGCCTAAGCATCAATACCTGTTTTGGCTGAACTGTGAGTATGTAATAAGGTGTCAAGCGAGGGTGAGGTTCCCAAGGATGGGCTGAATTAATTTACTGGTGGAAGTGGTGGGTCCGCTCAGTCTCTCTCCTGTGTGCATGCTCCTGTCACATCCCCTGTCAGCCAAGTCACCCTCTTCAAAAGCTCAGCAAACCCGACTTTGGTTTCTGCTGGGCTGGCAATCTGAACTGGCTTCTGGAGAGATGAGAGAGGTGCCAGAGCCAGCCCGGGAGGGAGGGAGTGGGACTGTGGGGCTAAAACTGCCTGGGGGAAGCCGGAGATGGGAAATGGCAGGGAGCAGGGGTCACTGCAGCCTTCTAGTGGCATCCAGCCTGAGAGTCTGGTGTGAGTGTGGCTGAGCTCTCTTTCAGCTTCTTGCCAGTAATGCGAAACACACAAAAAAGCAAAAGCATTGTCCACCAAGTAGTTTTTCTGGACATCATGTGGAGCATTGATGGTGCACATCACTGTTGTGGAGCATCAGTTCTTTCAGTGGTTCATAGCTATTGTGATAAACATTGTGCTTCCTAGCCTGCAAAAACGGGAACATATGGCTGTAAAGGAGTGGAAGGCTTGTTTTAAATCTCATGTGAAAATCTATAGTCTAATCTATGTTGAATGTGGAATTTTTAGTTTAAAACTCTTCAGCAAGGACTGTAATTTGCATACTGTAACCTGCACATGTGAGAGTGGGAGCAAGTTAATTCTGTGGCTGCTTCAGCCTGGAGAGAGCCTGCCTCGTTGGTGGTAATGTTTTAGACAGGGTGCGCGTGTTTCTGTGATATCGGTGTTGCTTTTGGCTTGATTCAACTGAAGACCTGGTGATAAAGTGCGTTTTGTGTGCACTGGAGCTTGCTGAATCGCTGCTACTTGTGACAGAGAACACTGAGCTAAGGAGAGGGCTAATATTAATCCGTAGATAGTAGGAGGCTCTCTTGCAGAAAAATCTGAGTTGAGTGCATTTGTACTGTAGCAAATGTGGACTGCCTTACTGGGATGAGTAGTTGAAGCACAACGTGGGTGTATACTGATCTCTATTTATTAGGCTGAATTTCCTTATGTTAAATTATTAAATAGATTGTAATCTCAGTTTATAGAACAAAAACTTACAAATTTGAAGGAGCTTTAAAGAAATACCGATATTTATTAATCTCTTATGTACCTAAAAACAGAAGTGGGGTAAGTGATCCAGGCAGTGGTGGAGTTGAAGCTTGAAGAGAAACTGAAAGTATCCATCAAAATCTCAGATGTAAGCAGAGAGGGGCAAATGTTACCAGATATTTCCAAAATCTTATTTTTCGTCATGCTTTTTCTCTAACAGAAGTGGAGAGAGAGCTGTGTAATATGGGGCTTAGAGGAGAGAACCAAATGTTTCCACTCAGAAGATACTTTTGTGCTGCTAGTTTGACGGGGAAAAGCAGGCCACCTTGTTCTGTTTTGCATTTTGTTAAAACTTGCATTTTACTGTACAGGAGTGGGGGTCTACTGACAACAGAAACAGCATTGAGAGTTAGAAATCACTGTTGTTTATTGCCTTCTGTGTTTGCAAGTGAGGGAAACCTTTGTTCTCTGTGGTTTTGAAGGGCACATCATTAAATTAGGTACCTAAATTTAAGAGTTCCTCAGAGGAACTCTGTTTTGCTCTCATTATTTTCTGTTGGCAAAATATTCTTAATAATGTGGTATCACAACAATTGGGCAATTGAGTATGAAATGACTGATCTTAGATTACAGACATGCTGGAGAAGCTGAAGATAATTGTGTTCATCATATGTTAATCTCCATCTTGGCTTCCTGAGGATCACTGAGTAACTTCTACAAGAAGAGCTTACGCTCTCCAAGCACTTATCTTCTTGAATTTTTCTACATAAGAGTAAAACACAGGATATGAGAAGTGATTATGAATCTCTGTTGAATAAGGGATCATAGGAATTCATCCAGCTTTATCATGTGTAACTCTTATTTCCCACGCTAAAATCCTGTATTTGAACCCCGAAAATCCCTGTTAGGCTATGCTTCTCTGCATGCAAAATACAGCGCAGGAAGTGCTGTGCTTGTTACCTGGCTGAATTTTAATTTGTTCAAGTTTTTATCTCTTGAGGGTATTTTTTTTTTCCTGATTCTGCTTTGCATGCTACCTCAAAGAACAGGCTTGATGATGGAATCTAACGAGCAATTTTATGTGTGGTATGAATTTTGTTTTCTTTTGAAATCTGAATGCCAAATGACTGTGACCAGGATGTTTGGAAGCACCTTCCAGTTAATATTGCTGAACTATGTATAAAGCATCATGAAAGTATTTCAGGTGTATACATGAGACTCAGCTCCTTGAAGCATCATAGAATGCTTTGAAGTGGGAGGTGTCTGCAGTGTTAATAATACAAAAATTTGGCATGATAGCAGGAAAGCTGTCACGAGGTATTGTCAGTTCACCTGCTGCAGCCTTTAATGTGCTAATTTAGATACCTAACACAAGCTTAGACCAGAGATGCTTTGCAAATCTGAACTTAGCCACTTCATGCAGGGTTAGGGTAGGAAAGGGAGTTTACCTTGTTTAAAACTCGATGGAAAGAAGACAGAGAACAGTAAAAGAACACACATGTCATATGAGCCTTCAAAGAAGTAATTTAATACAGTCATATGGTATCTATGTGTCTGTTCACCCTTTTTGCCCCTCTCAGATTATTTTTTTAACATCTTTTAACCAGATTTAACGGGCCTCAAACATACTGTGTTCCTACGTGAAGTTAATTGGTTAAAACAGTCTTTGACCAAAAGCCTGCAATGTGAGCTGACTTCTCAGATGGGAACCCCCATGAGAGAGTGTTCTTTTGCATGTGTAAACTGGGAAAAGTGTTCCCATGTCAGGGAGCAGCAAGAGCAGGGCAAGCTGGTAGCCAAGGGTGATGACAGCCCAGGGTGGGCAATGCCCCCACTGGCAGGGCAGAGCCCCGCAGCACCTGGGCTGGATAAGCAGAGCTGGAAAGTAAAGGCAACAGCCGGGCCTGAGGTCAATGCTGGAAATCCGAACCTGAACTTGGGGACAGGCACAGCTATGACACAGCTGGAGCTGAGCCTGACGGCGTGGGCTTGAGCTTAGATGGAGCCCCTGGGCAAAGGGTAGGGTGGAGAGAGGGGAATCCCAGGCACAGGCTGCAGATGCCCAGTGCTGCTATCTCTGCTGCCAGCACAGGCGCTTGTTTTCAATGAGGATCTGCATCTCATTGCAGATGAGTATTCATTAAGGATCTGCATCTCATTTCCATCCCAACATAGGAAAGAGATGAACCTGTTGGAGTGGGGCCAGAGGAGGCCACAAAGATGATCAGGGGGCTGGAGCCCCTCTGCTGGGAGGACAGGCTGAGAGAGTTGGGGCTGTTCAGCCTGGAGAAGAGAAGGCTCCAGGGAGACCTTAGAGCCCCTTCCAGTGCCTAAAGGGGCTCCAGGAGAGCTGGGGAGGGACTTTTTACAAGGGTATGGAGTAATAGGATGAGCAGGAATGGCTTCAAACTGGAAGAGGGGAGATTTAGATGAGATATCAGGAAGAAATTTTTCACCGTGAGGGTGGTGAGCCCCTGGCCCAGGTTGCCCTGAGAAGCTGTGGCTGCCCCATCCCTGGAGGTGTCCAAGGCCAGGTTGGACGGGGCTTGGAGCACCCTGGGCTGGTGGGAGGTGTCCCTGCCCAGGGCAGGGGGGTTGGAACTCGATGATCTTCAAGGTCCCTTCCAACCCAAACCATTCTATGATACTACAATCTCTAGGTTTTTCTACAATAAACCCATGAATTTTCTTTTATTTATTCCTAAGAACCCTTAGTAAAATAATTTCATGTGGATGCTGTTTCTGATAATGTAGATCCATGATGTTTCTTAAAAGCTTTTATCTGAGGAAGGCATGTCTTGCCAAGAATGAATATCGACATTTGTTACAGCAAATGCTGCTTTCTTTCTGCCCAGTCTGCAGCCTTTGAGGAAATATCAGACACATGGTATTTGCAAAAGATGTATTTTATTTCGACAAAATTTTGCCCACACTTTCATATACGAAGATCGAGAGTGACAGTGAATTCACATAGTTGTAAGTGGCTTTTTGGAGCTGGTAACATCTAGAGCAGGAGTGGGAGTAATTTATACGCAAATTATTTGCCATGCATGTCTGTTGGTGCCATTTTCTAAAAAAATATTAATTGTAATTAAATTAATCTGGTCTTGTGGAAATATAATCTTGACAAAGTGTGTTTCTTGCTGCCACAGAATGCTATTAGCTCACTGATTTTTATGTGTTGTTAGTAATTTAAGTACTGTACCAGTCAAAATAACTGCAAATTGCTGGTACCAGATGTCATTAATGCAGAAAGGCATTTCTCCGCCCTAACCTTATTTTCAGTAATGTAAAGGAAAAAAATGAAGATATTGTGCAGTTAATTAGGAAATTAACTGTTAGCTAGTAATGTTGTATGTTGTTTTTTAAAGAAAATGCTTTCTTCTGTATGTGGATCAGAGAATGAAACATAGCATTATCATTAATTCCTCCACTGGAGGAACTGGTGGGGAAACTTTGCTTAAGCATTTTTGGTTGACAAAGGCAGATAACTTCGAGTCAGTCTTTTTATGCACAACCTTATGTGCGTGAATTAAAGCATCACTGGGGAGATGGAAGGGGAAACTGAGTGGGCAGGTGAGGTCAAAACTGCTTCCCAAAGGAAATAAGAGAAACCCCACTGTAGGTGACGGAGACTCAAAGCCCTGCTCCATGTGATTGCCAGCTGGACGAGAATTTGGGCTTCCAGTTTTGCCCTGGGGAATGCCCTCAGCACTTGGCTGTTCATGTTCATGGGGATAGTTGGTAGTTATGCTACACAGGTATTCATGGTGTATGTTCTTTGCCTTGCTACTTTTTTTGTTAAGTCATTCATTAAATGTATAGCATAAAACTAAGGGTGATGGACTTCTTAAGCTTGAAAATATGCTTCAGAACTAGGCAAAGTTTTTCTTTTCTCCTTTACTGTGAGTTCCATCAAATTGAAGTGAAAGGGAGAGATAGTAATGCTGGGAGAAAGGAAGGAATGTGTCAGCCAGAAGGTATTCACGTAACAGCAGTGAAAAAGAGGAGGAGAAGTGAATACAAAGATCAGAACAGAGACAGGGTATTGAGCAAAGAGAAAGCCGTGGTGGAAAAAGGAAAGGGGAGAGAGAATAAGGGTAAGTGCTAAAGTGAATGATCCAATATAAAAAGATGAGAAATGGAGACTCAAGGTACAACTGGAGTTGAGTGCTAAGTTGGAAGAGGAGCGAGAGCAGGATGAGCAGTCTCATGCCTCTCTAAACAGAGCTGGCTGAAAAAGGAGGTGAACGAAGGAGAAAAGGGTCAACAGTCTATTGACTGTCAGTCAAACTCCTGACCTGCTCTGTTGGAAGGACTGTGATTTTGACATTGGAGTTTGGGGCTTGTAATATGTGAACGAGCTGAGGAATCTTACACCTGTTTATGCAAGAGGGGAGAAGTTGGCTGGAGTGCTATGGATGCAGAAGGGGAGCCATAGGAATTTACTACATCCTCATGAAACAGTTCCCTTTGAATGGTAGAAGGGTTACTGAGATGAGTAAAGTATTTTCATGGGGAGAATACACAGGGTACTAAAGGGTGTTTTAATCTAACTGAGAAAGACAGAAGGAGAAGCAGTTGCTGGAAAGTGAAACCAGATTAATTCAAATTAGAAATAAGGTAAGTGTCTTTAACAGTGAAACAGATTACCAAGAAAGAGGTGAATTTTCTATTTCCAAATATCTTTATGTCGGTATCCTGCTTTTAAATGTGGAAACTAAAGCTATAGACAAAGGCAATCTTATCTACTCTTCTTTTAACATTGTCAAAAAATGGATCAAGTCTTTGCCACAGAGCTGTGCTTGGAGCTCACGTTGTCCCTTCTTTACCACAAGCCCTATGTTCTTTTTCCATTACTATTTTCCTGGGTATTGTTCCTTAGTCTTGAAAGCAGCAGGACCAGGGAAGAAAAACAGAACAAACTCTTTTTCATGAAAAAGCAACTGAGGGGAGATGGGCTAGCAGATTGTTCAGGCTGCTCTCATAAGAGGGTGTTGTAAGGCCAAAGCGTGCCCCGTCCCTCATGCCCACTGGGGCGGGCTAAGAAGTAAATGTGATCTGAAATTGCAGTTGAGGATGCCTTAGTCTGGATGTGAGGGGGAACTTTTCAAGTTATGAAGGAAAATGGGAGACCAGGTTTACCTGGCAGGTGTGTGCAATCTCAATCATTAGAGATTTTTCAAGAAAAGGTTTCACAGATATCTGTCTGGATGGCTTGGGTCCCAGTAGGAAGATGGGCTTGGATGATTCATAGACCTTTCCATTTGGAATTCCTAGGAGTTTTCCCAGATGAACACTGTGAGTTTTGATTTAAAACATATTTTGTTCAAATGGGTCCTGTTTCCCAAGCGGTTCTCATTTCTTTGTCAGTACTCTCATCTTTTCCTCATTTATCAGTCTGCAAGTATTTGTAGCATCAATTCCCTCTGCTTGGTTTGCTTTAGTTCTCACTGATGGAAGCATTCCTTTGTAAGGGGTTTCATCCCAATCCTTTTGGCAACTTGCTAGCAATGGTGCCTCAGGTGTCAAGTCCCCGTTAATGTCTGTTTTCAAGCTAGGTAGATCTTTTTAATCCATTTAATGTGTACTTTAGTCATGCTGTGTTTTCAGGTGTTAATTTAGAGGTCTTATACAATTCTAAGAAGTTTGCACTATTGGCCTAACCTGTAATCAGCTGGAAGACAAAATCAGGTTTGTTACACAAGAGCTAGTCCCCTGCAAATAATTTTTGCTGGCATTTATTATATTCTTGGCTTTGTTTTGTGTTGCTTGAATGGTACATTAATCATTCCATTCACCCGCACCTATTAAATATTGGAATAATGTTACCACTCTTGCAGTCTTTGGGAATGCACAAACTTAGCCTTGAGCCTGGCGTTAGTCTCACTTGAAATTAATTTTATCACGTTGGGGGGGAAATCTCAACAGCCCTGAATTTTGGGACAGTGAAGTTTTTCATGAATTGTCATCCACTTTGGAAAACGTAGGTGTACAAAACTACTTTTATATATAAAAAGCCATGTCTTTTTTTTTTTTTTCCTGTGTAACCATTGCTGGTTTACAGTGTTTTTCCTGAAGCTAATAATTTTACACCCCCCGCCATAGAAAGGAATGCGTGGTTATGGCTGAGGAAAACTGGGGAAAGTGAAGAGTTTTCAGATGTGCCCTCCTGGAGGACTGAAGTGCACTGCTGGCTCATTGCGATGCAAGGCTGTCAGTAGCGTAGGAAATAAATACGTAAACGTCAGAAAGTGCTGCAGATTTAGTGGGCCAACTTTCAGAAGAAATGTATCAGCTTGGAGTGATCAGCTTTGAGAACACATCAAGAGCTGTCAACACAGCCCTGAGCCATAAATATTTAATTTATCTTGACCCTTTTGATGTTGACAATCAATGTTGTTCTCTTCTGCTGCTGATCTGGGACTATTATGCTGACAGTGATACCAGTCAGTTTGTCAAATGGAATGACACTATCTCTCCATATTTTGTTCTTCATGGTCATGGGATTCTGTCAGAAGCCTTTGCACACAGTGCATAGACTGTGTGAAATTTATAGCTGCAATCCTGCTCATAAGTAGAACAGACCAGCATAATTAGGTAATATATCTTGTTAATGATAGTTTTATGCAACAAGGTATACAAAGTAAAACTGTCTGCCTGCAAAAAAAACCCACATTAACTAATGATAAAATTCTGAATGCTTGTAAAAGTCAAATGTTAACATTGTGGGTTTGCTTTGCTACCGTTTTTTTAGTTTATCATTGCATTAAAAACATTCAGAAATGTTTGCAATGAGCTAAAGGTGTGATTTATCTGTAGTAACTGTTCTTTTGTAGCTGACATTTCCTGTTATAAAGATTGCTGGAGAAACAGGGTATGGCTGTCCAGCAATTACACTGGCACGCTGATTCCATAAGTCTGGAGAGTACCTCAGCGTTTCAAACTGTGTTTCAGTGAAACAGGTAAGTCGTTTGAAGTGAGGCATTAAAACGGTTGTTGGCCTCAGCTATCAAAGAGAGGTAGAATTACACCGATGGTAAATGGATGATTATTGGTCATCAGGGCGATGATAATTTTTAATGTAGCATGTCTCACACCAGTAGGAGCTCAAAAGTGTAAGGTTTTCTGTGCAGTCACTTCAAGTAGCAGATCTGTGGAGTTTGGTTTGACTCAGCAACATTCAGGGAGTGATTTATAGGTTGGTGTTCTGAGAATGATGCTACCATTTGAAACTTGATAGAGCTCTCTCAAGGTCTGTTAATGTGCGTGAAGTCTGAAGAAGTGACATTACCACCCAGATTTTCTGGGAAGCGCTTCAGATGTTTTGTGGTCGCATATCTCCCCCAGAAAAAGGGGAATTAGTGGAAGTATAGCGTTTCCTAGTATCCCACAGCGACCTTAAACAAGGTGCCGCCTCCTATGTCTGTAGAAATCATTATTTCTCTGGTTTCTCCCAACGTGGGGCAGGCCAGGGCTGTATCTGACTGATACGAATCATATGATTGGAGTCCTGTTGGATCTGAATTCCAAACAATATCGCAGGTCTGATGGTAATAAAAAGTTCTAATTTACTCTGTGGGTGGGAGTACAAATAGGATGGATAAATGTGAATTTCTGTCCTGCAGGGCTTGCAGGCTTTTGCTTACCAAGAGCAACTGATTGAAAAGGTGTGAGGCCAGGGTGTTTTGTGACTGCATCGCATTGGCTTGTTCACAGCTACATGAGAGGGGCACACTTTCACAAATCTGTCTTTCTCACAAATGTTTTCACTTATATAATTAGTTAAATATATTATGTAATACTCTGTTTATCAATATTTGTGGTTCCCAGCTATCAGTACGGTTATGGTTCCCCACTATTGGTACGCTTCTGTATGGAGCAGTTGGGCTGAGTGGAACCTGCAGGGAGGGGCAGTTTCTCAAAACTATGAAGGTGATGACTCTTCAGGTTTTGCTTTCGCCTGCCAAGGAGCCCCATGTGATTGAAAACCAGCGGAACCATAATTCATCATTTTCTTTATGATGGACCTAGAGTTCCTTTGTGTTGGACTGGCAGCACTTTTCTTCCCTGCTTTATCCTGAAGACAAAACCTAGCAACATGGCTTCATTTCAGAGATCAGGTTGATGAAACCATGTTGGTGGCTAGAATATAGTTTCATCCAACTTCTACTGGTTTTCTTAGTCAAGAACACATGCCTTTTTTTTTTTTTTTTTTTCTCCTAAATCTTCGTTAAATTGACTGCTGCTCTCATAGACTGGGAATGAAATGTGCCACCGGTGGGTGACTGAGTGAGCTCTGTCTGTCACTGAAGCATGTTTCCTGTCTGAATAAGCACCTGTTTGGTGCTGGCCTGCTATGTGGTGACCGAGAAAGGGAGTGAGCATGGGAATTCAAACAACAGTTTTGCACAAGTGCTTGTTAGTAAAGCTGGTGACCATCTTTAATAGCTAGCTGTAAAATCACACCAGTTGGGAGCATTTTCATGTGGTTTGTAATCTTCTCTGCTTCAGAGAAGTGCTCTTAAGCTAAGAGCTATAGGCTGCATCCAACCCACAAGGGACAACTAAGTCATCTGCCAACAGTCAGTACAAATTGTCTTTTTCACCTGGGCTCTGGGCAGGCGGAAGGAAGGGAACCAGTTCTGTCAGTCTTCAGCGCTGGGCTGTGCTCTGGTCTGTTACGAATTTACCTGTGCCCAGGGAAAAGAAACTGCGCACCACCTACTCAACTTTTTCCTCCAACTGTATTCATTTAATTAAAATTTGGAAGAACTTGAGTGAAGGGATCAGTTTGGGGAGTTGTCTGTGGCTTCAAAAGAAAAATATGACAGTACTTATTTCTCAGAGAGGTTAAATACCTTGAGTTTTATAATATTTTCCTCTTAATTTGTGATGGATAAAAACAGTGTGAGGAAATGCAACACAAATATTTTTTTTAATAAATTGTTTAGCAGTTGTCAGAAATACCTGAATTAATGTGATGGCAGTCAGAGCATAAACATTTACAAAGGAGAATAATCAATAGATCCAAATGTTGCGTCTTGAGAAAAATACCCACAGAAAGTTTGTTCTGAAAGAAATCCTGCCTCAAGGCATAATAAAAAATGTGACGAAAACAAACAGGAAAAAACAAGTATGTTGAAACAACGTTTTCACCCTCCTTCAGAATGAGGCTCTGTTGCAACTGTACGATGGCTTTGCTTTTATTTAAGTGCATTTTGCAGCCGTCTTGCAAACTTTACGTAACAGAACATGAATGTTTAAAAACAATTCTTGAGAATTTCTTCTCCCCTGCACACAGAACATCTTGGAATTGGGGTAAAATTTTGGTTTTGGTAAAAATAAGGTTTTCACCCATAATCCACTAAAACTTACAGATCTGCTGTACAGTAATTTTACTTTTGTGCAGATTTTAAGATAGGTTTTGTGTGTTTTGGCAGTACGGATTAGACGATAACTGCCTTGATTTGAACACACCACTTGCATTAAAACAGGAAAGGTTGTCTGGGTAAAATGGTATGAGTTCCTGCAAAGAAGTGCTTAACCTATTTTACAATTATTTCTATAATTAAATCTGTTAATACAAGGCAAAGATCACTTTGCATTCTGTTTAATAATATCTTTCCATACATAACACTTCCCATGTGCAAGAGACAAACCTTCGTATGAAAAAGAATATCTCTGACCCATTGGGCCACGTAGGAGCCATAGGGTGGCCAGCAAAGTGACCATGGTAACTGGCCAAGATGGAAATCAACAGGCAGTCAGTGCCCGCTTTTGATGGATTTCCCCTCTCTTTAGATGCATTATTGTCTCTCAGATGCACTCAGGGACAAGTGTGTTCATCCCAAGACCTGTATTTTATGGTCTTGCTTAGTTTTTCAGTTTTTTCATCAGCTTAGGTGGTACTCTTAGAGCAGTGTGAAGAGTGCATATGCATTACTTATCTGCTTCAGCTGTCTGGAGGGGAAACAAATTGAGCACTGCAAGGCTAGCTCGTATCAACTATCTGGGGCATGCTTACGTTCCCTGCTACGGTTAGTACCTGGATGCTGTACAATTCTCACTGTGATTTTCCTGAAAACACTTTGTGAGATGCTGAAGTGCTTTTAGCTCCACTTCACTAATGGGGAATTGAGCTTCTCTACAACCAGAGGAGAGACAGAGTCCCCTTCAGACACTCCAAAGTGGTTTAGACCCCTTGCTTAAGAGGTGATAAATCTCCCTCTGGATGTACCCACTCCTCTGCATAAACTTAAGAAAAACATAAACAGCATACTTAGACTTGTGCAATTAACTGCTGGTGATTGCCTACCTAGAGGGATTGGATAGGACTTCCACGCTGATTCAGGCACCAAAAGGCAGATCAAGTGAATACCTAAATTGTGTTGCTCAGGCAGGTTTGTGTGCTTGCTCTGGAGACAGAAAATGTCCTGGCCAACACTTAGCCATTCTTCCTGTTCCTCACCCAGGTTTGTTTGCTGTTTGTTCCCCTTTCAGATTTCCCTCTGATGAACTTTATTGTGGAGATGTTTGCTTAGGGGGGGTGTTGGGTGTAGGTGTTGGTATCATATTTTATGTTTTTGCTATTTCAATTGAAGCTGTAATGCTACAGATGTCTCATCTGGTTGGGAATTGAGTATCAGAAGAATTAAAGTATAGTCAACCAACCAACCAACCTACACTTGCATTCTGAAATCATAAAAACCTCCACCAACCAGTGTTTATACTGTCCTCAAAACTTGGAGAGTTACAGTGGGGTCGTCTTGATTCGCCATGATGCTTTGCATGTCTGCCATTGTGTCTCTAACTTACCAGTGTGTGTTACATCTGAGTGTATTATTCAGTACAAAATAAATCTGTATCATCTGTATCACTTTGGACAGATTACTTTTTAAATTGAAAGAGGCTGAGCTGCCCTAGGATTCTTCAGTTTAAGAAGGTAACTGCTGAGATTCAACTGCTTGAAACTAATGGTTATTCCAGCCTTACGTAAAATAAAGGGTTGTAATCTCAATAATTAGCACTGGCTTGTAATAGTTTGGACAGGAAACAGGGGATTATCTGTCTGTAGGGTCCTTTTTATTTTGTACATACAAGCCATATTTTGCACATGAATTAAAAAAAAAATGTTCATATGTGGCAGATGGGCTGAAATTCTTTCCCCTGAGGAATCCAGTTTGGAAGTGAAATGTATATTATGTTTTGTTCCTGTTTTTAAAGTTAGGAAGAAAGCAACTCTATAGGAACTTGGGGAGAGATGTTCATGAGGCGTTTATATCAACTGTTGTTCACAAGCAGACAGAAATGGATAATGTTTAACAGGAAATAGGAATTAAACCCCCCCCTACATGTGGCACCAAGAAGGAGACACCCCAGATGGTGAATCCACAGCCTCATGGAGTGACACATCCAGGGGCTACTTTCAAGCTGCCAACACAACTGGTGCTGAATCTTCCAAACAGGCCAGATGTTAATGCTCCCTCTCTGCGTGGCTGGGACCCAAAGAGAAATAGAGACATTGCATTTTCTCTATTTTCACACTACCGTATGGGAGTGGGATGCAACATGGATGAATTGAATTGCATGTAGCTTTCTAGATGTGTCGTTAGGTTTACCTCCATTCCACGGTACAGCAACTGTTGATACTTGAGGGCCTTTTAGGTTCTTGCTGTGGTTTGCTGAGGTAGAAATACAGAAAAGCACAGATTCAAAAGCCTCGAATATGGAAATGGTTTTAGAAAAATTCTGGGAGAAGAATAGGCTTTTTTACATGAAGGCAGCATTGCCATGTCCTGGCAGTGTTAGAAGGTGTGAGAATAGGATGTACAAGACTGAAAGGTCATTGAAAAGGAACGCAGCCGAAAGCTGTTTGTGTCACAAGAATAAAGACGAAGAAGCAAGAGTCATGCATAGAGCCCTGTGGCAATAATTACTGCATGAGACATTGAGGGACAGTCCATCCAACACTTTACAATCTAGATGTTGAAAGCAGGCAGTGCAGTCCAACGTGGAGTATGTTATCCCAGGGGTCTCAAAGGATGATGCACTTATTTCCAGAGCTACTGCTGACCATGACCAGTTGATCCAGTGCCCTGCGGCTGGCTGCTCTGCCAGTTGCCCTTCACTGTTTTTGGAAATGGTGTGCATGGCATGCAGTCCTTTCTCAGCTCCTACCAATAATGGGTACATATATAATGACAAGGGGCTGTACCTTCCGGCATAGATAACTGCTATCATAATGTAAACAGCAAATAGAAATACTGAAGTAAAAAAAACCATGTGTAGACTGTGCACCTTACTAGAGTGTGGCAAAGCGTTTTGTTTGGGTGATGGGACAGAAGTCAAGATTGGGTTTTTTTCCCTTAAGGCAAATTGCCATCCTGAACTCCAGGCCCCATCTGTTGAGGCTGCTGCTGGCAGCGTTGGATCCGAGCGTGTGCCAGTTGAGGTGCTGGCACTTCATGTGTTTGCAACATAGGACTGTGTTTTCTCTTGTGTTTCCGGCTGTGCCTCTTGCATAGATGTGTGAAGTGAGAAAGGTGCCGCAGTGTTGCTCCACACCTGGTGCTCCAGCTCTCGGCGCCGGCCTGTGCTCCAAAGCTTCCCCCGTCCTCTTGTGCACCTCCCGCTTTCCCCAAGAGCACGTACCCTAATGCTTCAGCCCTCTCCTGCCATGTAAGCTAGGGGCCTGCTACCGGCACCCGCAGCACACCCGTCAGGTTACCTACCGGTAGAATTGGACAGGCTATCATTAGGGTCCATTAAGAGGTCTTTGCAGCAGTCTGCCTGCACTCCAGTCCTTTGTTGTACCTCTAAGAAAGCAATAGCTTTAAATCCAGCCTTCTGTGCTGTGGCAGCATGTGGGTGCCTGGAGGCACTGAAGTACTTACAGCCAGCAAGAGGGAAGTGGGGAGAGTGAATGTGAATTGCTATTATTATTATTAATAATATTAATGAAAAAGCTCCCAAAGATCAAGGACTTTCAAATTAATTATTCCTAGTTACAATATGCAGCATGAAAAGAGGCTGCCTAAATCAATAATGGGCTTCTAGTCCTTTCCTTATTAAATTAATTTTGTTTCAGATCTTCAGCTTTTTCCCCATCTGTGCAAATTTTTTATAAATATTTAAAAGAAGAATTAGAAAGGAAAGATTAAGGAGAGCAGAAGCAGCAGTGAGCCAGCTGAGAAAGGAGTATGGGGAAAAAAAAAACCTTATGAGATACTGAAGTATTTTTGAATAAATATCCCTTCATTTTTATGACTATTATAATTCTTTTTCAAATACTCTTATGACCAGATCCTGCATTTCTTGTGCATTTAAATCTCTCATTAACCTCAATGCCACAGTATTCAAAGGACCCCATCTTGCCTTCCATGTGCTCAGTGGGACTCTGGATTTGTGAGGAATGAAAAATTGCACCTTTAGGATAATTGAGCCATCCTTTTATTCTAAAACTGATAGTAGAGATTGAAGGTAATCGGATACTTCTGCATGAATCATACTGTCTTAAAATATGATCATTGCCTAGGTTAATCTGAGCTATAGATGTGAATTTTGCTGCTGTCCATATGGATGAATATTAATTACATAGTTCTTCTGTGGGTAGCTAGCTCCTGTCTGAGCGCCGAGCCCTGCATGGAAGTCCAGAGGGGATACCCTGCTTCCACTGGAATTGTTGGAAAAATTCTTGCTGACTTCAGAGGACCCAGGAAGTCGCTCCAGATACCTTAGCAGAAAATACTTACCTTAACTTGAAAATATTTAGCGTTATCATTAGACCCTTGGGAACTTTTCCAGAGTGCTTTGCTCATGTGCACACCTTTTGTTTACGTAAGGCCATTTATTCTAAGTTTATCATTTGTGAATGTATTGAACACCAAAAAAGATCAAATGATGGAAGATATGCTCTGGTTACTTTGTGTAATTTTTGCTACAACTCTCTGCATAATACCATGATTTACACATGGTTTCCATTGTTGGTATTTTTTGTGCCACATTTTTCAGCTGATAATTTAAAATCTTAGTGTCTTTTGAAAGTATTACTTAAATAGATAATTTAATTCTCGGTGAGGAGTCTCTATTTTTCCCTTCCAAGAATGATGACATTATAGTTGCAAAGTATATTGCAATTAAAAGGAATTGGTTTGACAAAAGGGGGAAGAGAGAGAAAACAATGTGCTTTACTCTTCTGTGATTCTGCACCCCCTCTCCCCCTCCTTTACAAATCATAGTCATAGTTTCCGAAACAATAGGCATTTGGATGCTTAGCTTCATGTCCATGATTAGCTAGTACACGCTCAAAATAACGGGAATTTTGCATGCCAAATACATATATACCAGCTCAGATTCCAGTTCAGCTCAACCTGAAGATAGCTGGCTGGCTGGGAATTTGCAGGGGGAACCCACCTGGGGTGCTGCAGCAGAAGCAGAAGGTGTAGTGGGAGCAGAGTCCGTCCTGTCTTTGCCAAGTGAGTGGTGTTAAAGGGTTATTATAGTCTAAAGCGTGAGTTGCTGTGGTATGAATTCATCCTGAAAATAGGGAGCTGCTGTGACCCTTCCTTGGCAGCCTCTTGTCCCTGTTGTGAATCTGAGCAGGAATCTAACTGACTCCTGGCTATGCTTGAAAAACAAATGTCAAATATTTTTCCATTAATTTTAAATAATTGCCTGTTGGGACCCTTGAGCTGAGGTGCCTGTGTACCAACCCGGTACAATCTGTTTCCTAATTTCTGTATTCATCTACTTACCAGTAGAGCTGTGTGCACATGGCATAATACCTGCCGTGAGTATTTGTTCAGATCTGACTGCGTGTTCGGATTCAGCCATGCCCAGGACCCGCTTTCTTTCTCAGAAGCTTCGAGCGCTTGCTTGACAGATTGATTTCAGGTAACTGTTAGCTCAGTTCTAATTTTAAATCCTCTCCTTTTGGAAGAAAGGTGCGTTTTGTTGGGTGGGGTTTCTTTCTTCCCCGTCTGCCACCTCTCTCTCTGACAGTTGCATTGCTTGAGGGCTGTCCAGTCTGCCCTGGTAGATGCTGGTATGTGGAGAGCTCTGGTGACCCTGCAGCTCATGGAGAAGAGGTGCCATGGTGTCCTACAAAGAAATACCCCATCAGGGTTTCCAGTATGTGATTTGGATTGCCCCTGGAGGTGCCTCCCTTTCCTGTTAAAGGAAGCCTGTGTTGCATCACAGGTGTGATGAGTCCTGGCAGCGGCTGGAGAGCACTATATCCTCTTCTCTCAGTTCTTAAATCTGGTCATCAAGTACAGACCTGCTTGGGAACAATTTCTTGGCATACTGTCAAGCTCATTGATAAACTGTTCCAGGTTTTCTGTCTGTCATCGACCTAAGCAGGAACAGTCGTGACTTGGGGAGGGTCTCCGTGACTAGAGCTATCAGGTGCTGTGAAAGAGTATTGATTAGGATGTTTCAAAATTACTTTTTGATGACCTCAAGGTTTTGGGATACCCTGCTTTTTAAAATGAACTCGACAACAAAGAAAATAGTGGTGGGTAAAAGTAGAGCTCTAATCCTAGCAGATTTCAGTCTTGTTTACATCCTAAGCGTACGGAACTTGATTGAAAGACTTAATAATCAATATCCCCATCCCTGGTGTTTAAACATGAAAAATGGATTTAGAAGAAGCAGAGTGTTACACAGCTGTTAATTAACCTGTGCATATTATAGAAGTCTGGATCTTTTTTCATGTGTGATATGGGAATTATATTTTTCCTGTTTTAACACCTAGTAGAAGTTAATAAAACAATTTAAAAAAATTAATTGCCTAGCTTAGAGAAAGCTTTAACTATGTAACCTATTATTTGTATAGCCTCCTCTTTCAACGTGTTGCTGAAGTGCATTTGTTGCTTTTTCATTTTCTTTCCCAAAGAAAGATCAATCTTATTAGGTCAGCACTATGTTTTAAACCACTGTGAAATGTCCACTTTATTATTTAAAAGTAGAACAGCCTTAGAATCTTCTTCAGGATAAAAAAAATAGTTAATAGAGGAAAGGCAGATGGTGATAAAGAAAAGCTTGGCGGGGAGTGGGGAGATCTGAGACCTGACGGAGAAGCCTGTTGAGCATGTTTGAGGGGATGTCTGTGCATGCATGGCCTTGTTCCTTTTGTCCCTTGGATCTGTGCAGTTCATAGCCTTCGTGAGCATGGTGAACCTCAATGACATTTAATGTATAATAAGAAATTATTTTGCTAGTCTAACTCGGGGATGTGAATTTATTAGTAGTCTCAGATCTATTTCTTTTCTTCTTTTGTAGTGCTTTTCAGGGAGGGAGGCTCTTCCTAACAAAATGGAAGTGTTCATTTGAAATTATTCTTTTCTGTTTTGCCATTGGTGATATGTAGCTATTAAGAACAAAACAAAAAATAGAACAGTTAAAAACAAGAGTACATTCTACACGGTGAGAAAATCGAAGAAAATGAAGGACTTACCTTTTGTAAAGTGGAAACAAATATCATGCTTAGAGTTTGTTTGTTTCATATAACTGTAAGAAACTTGTATGGATGATTTTCTTCTAATTTATAAGTTTAGAGAGGACAGTTCTTAGTATATCTAATAATAATTTCAGTTTGCATTTCTGAATGACCTGTTTTTGCAGTATAGCTTTGCAAGGGTCCATAGAGAACCTATTGGCTATGTTACTCACTTTTCTTGGTAAGCATAGAACTGCAGAGTTAATATTCTAGTACTGCTTATACCTGATGATGACAGAAGAATCATTAAAAACCTTTTCCTCGTGAAAACTCCCTATGTCGAGTTCAGCAACATCTGTAGGGTCACTTTCAATATTATTCTGCATTTTCTTGTCACTTCTAATCTGCTTCTAAAATTGCACTGGAAAACAGGTAGCATTTGTAATCCACTTAACTCGTCTCTGCACCAATTCATACAGAAGGGATGAAATTAAATATCTCTTTTGCCATTAGAGCAAATAATAAATGACCCTGACCTGACTAAGGAGCAACATTGATCTAAACCGCTCAAGAACAGCTAAGGAGACAAAGTCCTTTAGAAGTAAATGCTTCTTGAAGATTGCCAGGGGGCAAGAGAATCTCTCCAGGGCTGCATCTTAGCAAGGTGTACAACATGTTTGATCACTGAGCTGTGCAAGCTGGTGTGATGTGGATATATAAATCTCAGTGGAACTTCTTTCCATCCCCTTTGGTACAGATAATGACCCCAGGGATATTTAGTTTAAAGAAAAGTCACTTAAAAAGAGAGGTTTGATCAAGCCAGACAAAAATGTGTCTTCAGTGGGCACAAATTGAAATACAGGAAACTCTATTTAATCGTAAGAAAAAGCTATTTTACTGTAAGGGCAATCAAATGCTGGAACAGGTTGTCTGAAGGGGTTGTAGCATTTGCATCCTTGGAGATATTCCAAACCCAATGGGACACGGTCCTGAGCAACCTGCTGTAGCTGGCCCTGCTTTGAGCAGGGGGGCCGGACTAGATGATCTCCAGAGGTGCCTTCCAACCTCAACGACCCTGTGATTCTGTGAAATAATGATGGGGTAAAAAGAAGAGCAGCGTGACTGTGACTTACCCTTTTTATAGCAAGGTCGAGCAGACATTTGAGAAGTCTAATGATTAAGTACTGTGCTTCTCTTCCTGGCTTTTCAGCCCCGTAGAGAGTTTGGTATAGTTCAGGAGCAGAAGGAGAGGGTGTGGAGAAGAGAGTCAATGCTAGCAAGTTTTGGAGTTCCATCTGTGGGCAGTGGAATGCAACTCATTTCATGCTTGTATGTGCCTTCAGTGCTGGGTGCTAGGATAAAGACTGGATTAATTAGCTTGTGCAATAGTGGTTATACAAATCCATGTGTGGTCCATGCATTCTCGGTTCCTAGAAATGAGACAAGGCTGCTTCAAATTCTGTTTTAAGAAAAAAGCGTGGAGCTGAAAGGGAAAATAATGGTCTTTTTGAATCACCTAGCAGCACTCATTCATTCTGGGCACATACTTGGCTCAGCAGGTGGTATTATTTACTGACCAAAGTACATTAGTCAGCATGGCAAGCTATGGGCATTTCAAATCAGAAAAAAACTAATAATAAAGTCTTCCCTGACTATATAGCTCCTCTTTTTAATTTATTGTTCGCAGTAGGTGGAGAAGATTGAAATTATAGTGGTGATTAAAAATGAGCAGACAGAAACTTAGCAAAGTAGTCTGACAGTTTTGAGAAATATCCAGATCTAACTGGATGAAGTCTGAAATCAACTGTGGTGCCTCATTCTGCACTCAAAACACGCCTGCCAGTGTCTGAGTCTCGTTGTTTTGCAGCCACTTTCTCGCACTTGGGTTGGTGGTGGGGTGGGTGGAGAAGGCGAGATAGCAAGCCAGCACTTCAGTAAACTTCAGTGGGTGGGCTAACAGTGAGCCAAACGTAAAGCCTTACTGTAATCATGAAAGCTGCATTAGAAGTGTGTCTTGGAACATAATCAGAGATTAATGATATGTTGTCTGCGTGCCTCCAGATGACTCCTGAATGAGCACACTTGGAGAGACAAAAGCTTGGGTTTTTTTGAGATGTACACTAAAGTTTCAGACTCCTTGAGTCTGGTATTCAGTGGATGCAAAAGATCGTTCCCTTTGGGTAGTTACAGCAGCCAGTTGTTCTAGTAATATATTGTTTACTGAAAGATTAATACAATTCTGTAGAAATTGCCATAGAACCTCAAAAACTAAAAAGAACGGGATTCTTCTGGGGTGGGGAGTTGGGGGAAGAAATTACTGGGATTGACTGTCTGGCATACTGGAAAAAGTTGACATGAAATAAATATGCAACATCTGTAAAAGCCAGATGTGCATCTTCTGCCCGCTCTCCCTAAGAGAATAGTATTTGAAGGAGAAGAGGTTGTTGGTGGTCGAGAGTCTATGAAAAGTTCTGCACGTTTGGGAGGTCAGGGCTAACACATCACAGGTCCTGCTGGGGCCCATCAGGAGAGCCCCTAGCAAAACCCAGGGTAGAACACCATCTGCTCTGGAGGCCAGGTATGCATGTGTTTAAAAACCTTTGCCATCAGTGTTACCCATGGGAGTGTGCAGAGGTGAGTATGTGCTCAGGTGCACTCAGTAGAGACCAACTTGAAGTAATTGCGTAACCCTTTTAATGAAGCGGAACAAAAGTGCATCAAGTTCTCAGTAAGACTGGAACCTGAGTTTGCCTGTGCAAATACTGTGCATGACGCCTCTTTATTCCTCGAGTCGTGTGGGCACGTTGTCAGTGACTCCCGTTCAATATGCAACACACGGAGCCTTTCTCAAGTGCAGAATATTACCCTGCAACTAAACTTAAGTTCTCCCATTAATCTAAGGTTTAGAATTCATGATGACAAATCTTATTTAAGGGCTTATGTAAATTTTGACATTAATAATTCTCTAGCACTTTGGCTTAAATATGGGAGCTCCCTGCAATGCCTGACCTCAGAATCGTGCTACAATATATTTTTCAGTTACTTTTATCGCAGCAATTTGTCTTAACCTGTCACAGAGCATTGTCTCTGAACAGAGAAACTGTCAGTAATGACTGTTTAGTTAGTCCTTTATTTTGTGACTATAGAATAAGTTTCAATTGCTAGTGTTTTGTTGAAAACCTTGATAATACTTTCAAATGTGTTGATTTCTCCCTGATAGGCTGCAACTTGTGATCTTTAAATATTGCATGGCATCAAAGCATTCCCATAAGGCGCTACTGCTTTTCCTCACCAAATATTTAGACAGTGTTGGACAGGAGAACAAATATGACTTCTTCAACTTAACATTTGAGACTTTCCAAACTTTCTTTTCCATGTTTTTTTAATGCTGTATGGTTTTAATTGTATGTGTTCTGCATAGGCAAAGACTTTTCAAGTACTGCAGGAACTCTTGCGTTCCCAGTCTTCCTCATCTCCCTCTTTCCAAAAAACTGACTTTGTTCTAATGTAGCAAAGTGACATCTGCCATCTCTCGCTGATGACACCTCAACATTGATTAAACAGAACACTAATCATCATGGCATGTTCTACCCTGCTGTTCCTTTTTGTGTCACATTGCAAATTCCCATAAAAAATGTTCAGCATCTCTTAGTTTTTTCCATTTTCAGTATTGCTTAGGTTCATGGACTACTGAAATCCAGCTGTGAAGGACAATTTTATCTGAACATGAATTACTTTTAATTTCTAGATTTTAATTAAGTGGTTAATTGCTTATGACCATATTGTATCATTGATGACATTTCCATTTTTAAGATAATTACATGAGTACGC
The DNA here is from genome assembly GCA_017639485.1 of Pluvialis apricaria. Classification (NCBI taxonomy): domain Eukaryota; kingdom Metazoa; phylum Chordata; class Aves; order Charadriiformes; family Charadriidae; genus Pluvialis; species Pluvialis apricaria. The sequence continues at coordinate 10,353,141 of CM030024.1, forward strand.
GAAGCTAAAGAATTATTCTTTCCAGTTCTGTAAATCTTGCTGTTGTAATACAGATATGAAATAGAGCCTCATAATTCTGAAGACTTCAATTTCCATAAGTTAAATAACTATTAATTGTTTAGTGAAGTTATCTAGTATTTCTAGAGTTAAGGTAACACAAAATGTGTTGTGTTATATATAACCATAATTTAGAAGGCAGAGTAAACATTTATTGAATTTGTTTATCCATAGTCTGAATTTTTAGTTTAGCTTCATGGAATGCGATTCTGTTGGCTAAACTACATTATGAGATGTCTACAGCCGCCTAGTAGCAAGTAGAAGTGGCAGCCATAGAAATAAAACAAAAAAGCCTTCCCCCCGCCAAACCATAACAACTCCCTCCCTCCCCCCAGTTTTGGTATATTAACCAGGCGATCTTCGGAGGCGTGCTACATCCCTTGTGAGTGGCACTGTGTGTCTCCTGTAGTATCTATTGTTAGCGAGCAGCATTTGCTAACTTTTTTTAATAGCAGCACTACTGTAAACACATGGGCTGTGGCGGTCACGTGTCTGCACATCAGCATTCCGATACTCCTGTTTTGGTGGCTGGTCACTACATCTACTTTAAACTGGTGACTCCATGGCAGTTCAGAAGAGAGACCGTGCTCAAGTTATATGCTTAACTTAGATGGTGTGAAGGCACTCAGTCTGTATAGTGTTTAAGAGTGGCAGGCCTCAGGATTTCAACACCTGAGTGACCTGAGACCCTGCAGGCTCTGTTCCCAGCTGTGGGGCTGCCTTCCCTCCTGGTCCTTCTCCCCCTGTTGTGATGTTGGCTGTTTCAAGATACTCGCCTACCTAACTCCCCTAAGAGGTGAATTAAAATTCACCTAAAATAGGTGAATTATTCTAAATCGGCTTCCATCAGGTCATGGCTTGATTGTGTGATTAGCACTGCGGTTCAAGGGCAGGGGTGCTGACCTCAATCAGATGAGTGTGAGCACCCTTGGTCTTGATTCCAAAGTGCTTGCTCACCCGAGTGTCGTTCAGTTCCAGTGGTATTTGGTTTTGGTGGCGGCTGATGGCCAAAACACTTCAAATCCAGACTCAAATAGAATTTGGAGTTCTGTCATGACTCTTTTTTTCTTGTTGCGTGGCAGCCTGTTGCTTTTCTTTCTGATTTCCACTCAGATCAAGGTGCCGTGGTGGCTAGAAAGGCACAACAGGCAGGTTGAGTAACCAAATGGACTTGCCTGTCATAAGCAGAAGTCTGTCTTCATATGTATACCCTATGGTTTTAGGCAGGAAACGTATGGAAAAAGGCTGAACAGTGCATTTGTAAATTCCCCCTCCCTTCTGGGTGATTAATTCCTCATAGAGCTTATTTTTCTTATTTTACTACATGTATTTCATTATAAAGTACCTTTTACTGAGGGTAACAACAAGTGTGTGTGTTATGTCATACTTTCCATCTGTACGTGCAAACTACAATACCTTTCTTGAAGGAATTATCAGAAATATTTCTCTGCTGCTCTTTTCTAGTCCAGGCGTCGGCCAGTTGATGTCGCTTAGTGCTGCTTAGCCCCAGCACTGGTTGCCAAAGCAAGCAAGCCTCGTTGTATTATGCACGTCCTGTCCACTCACAACTTTCTGTTGACAGATATTAACAAAGTTAGATTTTAAGTCGTGGTGTGAAATTTAATGAAAATTGACAGTAATGAAGAGAGGATTAGGAATATCTTAACCGTGGGAAAGATTTTAAGTTTTGTTAGAACAACCTTGAAAAGAGGGGAAAAAAAGACCCACTAAGAAATTGGGTTTCATTATTCTGCTGTTCATGGAATAGTTTGTATTTTATTTTTTATTTCCCTTAAATAAAGAACACATTGATTTTTAGAGAAAGCTTGGACTAACATTGCTAGGGTGAAATTAAATATCCCTAGCCACGGAAAAAAGGCCTCTCTAATCTGCATTGCTGCTGTAGTCCCACGGGTCTGCATCAAACTGTTGCCTCTAAGACTGAATCCCTAAGTTTACTTGTTCCTTGATTGGACTGCTTAAGATATACCAAACACTTGTTGTACCTGCCAGTTAGAGGCATGGAGGGAGAATGACAATTCATTCAAAATACGCTATGAAACAGCCACCAGATGCCAAGAACCATCCATCACTTGTGACTTGGGCTGTGTTTGAATCCATAGCCTTGAGTGTAATGAGTGTGTTTGCATGTTTTAATCTGGTACGCCTTTGGAAATGTGCAGTTCATCTCCCTGCATTCACAGTATTATTGTTTTAATTTGGGTTTTAGCTAATTAGAACTGTTAAGCAATATAGTGAAATATCATATGTTCCTATCCCATTCTTTCTCCTACAGTACTCACATACTAATAAGCTCTGCATCCTAAATTGCTGCTGTTGCTACAGTAGCTGTGTCCCTCTCTACAACGACAGGGAAGGTATTTTGCGTGACCCATGACACAGCATATGTGGACAAGAAGGTTTTCTTTTTGCTGTTTGGGATGGGAGCTAAGGGCAACAATATTTTGATTCCTGCTATATCCAAGGAAGCAGACTTGGTTCTTCAGGCTTTTGAGCCTCAAGAGTGTCTTTGCCCTGTAGTAGTCCTAAAGGAGTGTGATCTTGTGGATGGAAAGCTTTGACTATGGCAGACTGATTTGTTGAAATCTGGCTCACCTCTTTTCTGCAAAGCAGCAGGGTGCAATAGTAAAATGCCTTGGGATTGAGGTGAGCATGGAGAGTTTTTACTACAGATTCATGCTAAGTGCCTAAGCCTTGGGTGCGTGACTTTCCGTCAGCTGGAGAGGACATTGTACTCCACCAGCTGCATAAACCGGAGACTAGTTTCTCCTTTAGATTCCCCTGATAATAACTAAGCTGAAATACATTTTATTTTTCTAGGCAGTTTTACAGACTATAAGCTATTAATTGTAAATTGAGTTCTTCTTAAAAGCAATGTTCTTCATACAAAGTTGCTTAATATTCAGTTGTACCATCTGTTTTGTAGTAATGCTTTGCTCTTCTGTGCATACTGAATGTTGCCTAGATTTTTTTACTACAAAAAAAAAAGATGGACAGTCTGAAGTGCAAGATAATAACAAGAACAAACCATAAGTGCAATTTGCATGAATGCCAGCCTAAGATTTTTTTATTTATCACATAGATGGTGGGATGGCCTGCTTGTCACAACCCTTTGATTCTGAAAATGCACCTGGTTCTTCTTTTTGTAGTGTTAATGTCACCTTTTATTTCCATACCATTTTTTCCTGCTCTAATTATGAATTTTGGAGTGTGCATACACAGACTAGTAGACCTAACATAGGACTCCAAGTTGTTGTTAGGAAATTATGCTGCAGTGATGTGTACATTACTTTTATCTTGCCCGAAGCTTAATTTAAAGTCCATTCTCAGGGTGTGTGCATGGCAGGACCACATCGCTACAGACCTGTATTATTAATATAAATGCTTTATATGAATATTAATATGAGTGCTTTGCCAAAAACAACTTGTGTGTTTCAACATGGATCCATATTTACGTGAAACAAAGCTTTTATGTTTACAACTGAAGCAGACCGTATTAGCACCGGTACTCTGCAAGATGGATGCAATAGTATAGCAGAAAGATGGTATTTTGTACCTTCTGCTGCTCCTGAGCTGATATTGTGCTCACTACTGTTTTAAGCTCTTTTTGTGGAGTGGTCATATAGCATTGTAAAGTAATTCAGGGTGGAAAAGGCCTTTGAGGATGATCCAGTCCAACCCCCTCTCCCAAGGTGGGGTTAACTTCAGTGTTAGGTGATGCTGCTCACGGCCTTCCAAAGATTCTCTAGCTTCTCTAGGTGCCTGTACCAGTGATTAACCGCTTGTTTAATACGATCTTTCATTGAGAGATCACCTCCTGATCTGGTGGTGTTCTTTTTGGATTGCAAAGTTAGCTGTCTTTCATTTCTTTGCCTCTTGCCACACATACCATTCACATGTATTGCTGTCGTATACCCTTTGTTAAGAGTAGTCATTTGCTTACAACCAGAGCTGTGCCTCTAGTGCCATAAGAATGTGGACGTAGCAGAGGTGGGTACACGAACTTCTGCACAAAGACCTGTGGCATAGACTTCAGCTTGTGATGTATGAGCCTTCTGAGAACCACGAACGCTGATGTGAGCACCCGAGTCCTGCGATGGGATGCTTAACCCTACCCTGCAGGACTGCAGAATTGATCAGTCACCTGCCCCTTCCTATGGGCATAAATTTTGTCAGGGTATCTTATCTTGAATTTAATTTGTTTAGAGACATTAAAATGAAGCGCTCCTGTTTTCATAAGAGAAACAGCCGTGATTTTTGTGCTTAGCCAGCTCAACTATAGGCTTGTACAAGTGTTTCTATGCATGAGAAAGACATTTCAATGTTTTCTTTCTCTTGGGAGTGGGCAAGAAATGGAAATGTAACTGAATTTTCACAAAACAAGGTGGATGAAAAAATTAAATTTGGTAGTGCATTTGGAACCTGGGATTCCAATGCACTGATCTGGGCCAAAGTACTTTCTCATGATATAGTATGATATTAAATGGAACTGTTTTGTAGTGACAAATTGCCTACAGGAGCCTCTCTACTTCAGAATTTGTTGTCCCTGTGGTTTCAGTGCTATGTCTAGACAATACTGCTCGGTTTGCCTCAAAATCTGCATTGTAGTGATGGCTTTTTTATTTTCTAGGAGTTTAGGAAGCGGTGAGCTGCCTCCGGGAGAAAAGTGCTTTTGAACTACTGGACCCATAAAGTAATAGTTTGTTACACTGATGCAAAACAAAATGTTTGGGGCAGTTGTTCTTTGTTTTGTTTTCATTGGGTCTATCCAGCTCTAAATGCAACAATTGCTTCAGAGCTTGGACTGGAAAATTTTCCTTTTTGTAGCAAAAAATGACAAGAAACTTTTTGTACAGGAAGAGATAGAAATCTTAGTTTTTACACAAAATGATTCCTTGGGAAAATTCCCATCTATCTCAGCTGACACACCTTGGGAGGTTCTCACAGCTTTACAGCCTTCTCTGGTTGGTAGGGTAGAACCGACCGTGTTTGTAAGCTGGTGTTTTCCTCTCTCTACTACGGAGTCTTTTTGTCTGAACTTAGTGAAGTTATACTTGTTTTCTAAGTTTCCTATCTGTAAAATAGTCGGGTGGTAACTCCCACTGCCTTGTCTGCTGAGACCCTCAATTCTTGTGGTCAGTCTTTACACAGTGCTTAGAACAGTGGGGCCTTGAACACAGCTGGATCCTCCCTAGATCCTGACATGGGAGAAGTGATACATAATGTACATTCCAAGCTTAAATATGAGACTGAACTTGAGTTGCAGCTGTCTGAGCCAACTGGGAATGCAGCTTGGTTGAACTGAGCCCAACCAGTGACGGAGCAGGTACACAACCTCGTAAATGTAACCAAGTGGCAAATCAGTTTGAATATTTTCAGTGAACTATCAATGCATGGTCTGCAAGCATTGAGTTATTTGTGAAGAGTTTTGTGTAACGAATACATTTCAGAATTTCACAAAATGTTCAAAGAGAGATGAAAGGTGAAATGCAGTGAATAAATTATTCATAACAAATTATTCACTAAGCTCTATTCATCACTGAGATGAGACAGAATTATTGACTGGACATGGAAACAAAATTTCATTTCAGAGGGATGATATTAAAATACCGGTATGTTAGTGTAATTATGCTGTGACTGTAAAGACTTTACTATTCTGCAGTAAAATATGCCTTGGGTATTGCTGCAAGATTGATAATCTCCAGGCCTAGTACACTGGATTTTTCCTTTAGCTACATAATGGAATTTAGGTACACTATTGATCTCCTCCCATCGTGAGACAAATTTTTGCTGCTTTGCTTTGCTTATAATTTGCTGAAAGGCAAATACTGTGCTCAGCTGGATGGGATGAAGAGTGGTTAAGCTGGAAGTGGTGTATGTACGTATGCGTAGGTTTTAAGCATCATTTCTTGTGCTTGGATGACAATCTGCAGTGTCTTAAATGTTCTTATGATGTGAGAAGGAGGGTACCTTCTGTTATCACTTACATGGTCAGTATGTAAGCATTGGGGTCCTGCTTCAGCTCTGTGTGTGTGTAAGTACCTGCACGGACACGTCAATAATGTTTTGGCCAGCAGGCTGGGGAACAGCAGTTAAAACGGTATCTCTGGTACACCATCCATTGTCACTGTGACTGGTGGATCTAAATGGATATTGTGACCGTGTATTGATGTTTCTCTAGCCCAGGGGATGCTTCCTTTAGTCAGCGCTGTAGGTTTTTGAAATATTTTCCTCTTGATTTACTTCTCAAGATACAAAATTAATATTAGCATGCCTGCTGCAGCCTGTGATTATTTGTTATTGACATCACCCTAATGCTCCTACTCCTATATGAGATCCATGTATCACTGTGTTAGGAGCTGCATTTCTATAAAAAGACCCCCTATTTCCTTGAGTTCTACTGTGTAGCACTTTCTGTACGTGGGTCTTAACACAGCAGTCCTCTTAAGCCATTGGTGAATTGAGACATAAATTCTTCTTCTTCTTCCCTCACTCAGTCACTGTGTTTGTCCCCATGCTGGGAACTCCGTGATGCGTGGACTGTCTGGGTGTGATCAGATACTTCTACAGCGTAAGGTATGCTGTAAACAGCAAATACATGGGGTCGCTGAAGGGTACAGCTGTGCTTCCTTTGAACTCATGGCCAAAGGGGCACAACATGAGATAAAATCAATGTTGCCTGATTTTAGCACAACAAATCTACTGTTTGAGTCAATCCAAATGGTTCACCATTTCAGATCGGGACTTGAAATCACTTTAGTACTTTTCTGCTCTTTTTAGTTGTCCTGGGCTTATTTTCAAAATCGCATAACAGAACTGCTGTTTATTCATGGCAGATGAGCACATATTGGTTTGTACTGGAAGGCCCAATTTGTTCCACCCCAATTAAAGATGTTGGCCTAAAAACAGGAAGGGGTCACATGAAGACTTTGTGCAGCAGCGCTTTTGATGCTGCTGTACTCGCTGTAGCTTTGGCTTTGGTTGCTGAATTGCTTTCACTTGTTACTGATAGACAGTCTTCCAGCAAAAAGGGAGGCTTTTCAAAATGCTAATAAAAGCATTAGTGCTCCATCATCATCATCTTGCAGAAAACAATGTCTAGATCAATCTATCTCCTTCTGAATCTTTAGAGAAACAAAATTTAAACTCATTTTGCCAAGGCCAAATGTCAATCATAAGAAAAAATCTATATGAAATTTTAATTGCAAGATGTTCAGTGCAAATTTAATGAGTGAAATAAGAGATCTGAGAATTCAAGCATGCTCAGCTCATGCATAATGTTGACTTAAATTGGCTCTCTAGAGGTGCAGGGAATTGCGTTTTTAGAATTTACACACTGATAGAGCAAATGTACTGGGCCCTGTAGGTTAAGGTCATAAATCAGAATCATTTAACTGCCTTTGAGTGATTGCTACAGACTATAATGGTTGGGAGAACTGGCTTCAGCTACAAGTGATTACTCTGCTTGGATTATTGAAATGCTACTCAATATTCATAAATCAGTGATCATTAATCCCCCAAATAGTTCCTGTCAGCTTTCTAAATAAATTTCCTACTAGCTAATTGAGATTGAAGGAGACTAGCATGCACTGGTTCAGAATTAGGACAAATGAGCTGCTTTGCCTACCTAGGATCAGAAACACATCTAGGGGGGAAATTGAACCATACTGAGTACATATGTGGCTGCTAAAATTGTCACATTTAAGCTGTTAACTGGAGAAGCCTTTCTTAGCAGGTTTTGCCCTCATGAGTTACAATGATTATAAAAAGACTTCGTTATGGTTTTTTTCTATGATGAAGATATTTGTGTTACGCATCAAAAGTAGCTAAACTGTCAACTGGTGGCGTTCATCACAGTGCAGAGGGCAAGCACACGAGAGACCAAGACCTGTGACCCTGGAACTGCGTTGGTGTAAGACACTCGTTGTCGCCTTCTCAACAACAGTTGAAAGAAATTAAAATTCATAACTTTGGGATGTAACTGGAATGTTTTAGCTCTGTAGAAGGTTTTATTAGCTGCACATATTAGCTTAGTTTAATTATGTTTACTGCTGTAACTGCTTATACTTGGATGTGAGGAATGGTTTGCAGATACTAATGGCATATATTGCCTCCTGCTACAGTATATGTTGGTGGGTTTGCAGACTTCATATACCAAAGTTCTCTGAAAGCAGAGATTTAAACTGTAGGAGATCCGATTTGAAGCCCGTGTGAATGGTTGTTTCTGTGGGCGCCACAGAAGTGCTCAGTACCATTTGTGCATAGCAGCTGAGAGGCACAGCTTGGCCCTTCTGTACAGAACCATGTAAATGGCCCAAATGTATTTGAAAAATGCTGCCTAGGACATCCCTGCCATGTTCTCTGTAGCTGGATTTTTTTGTTGGCTTTGCTGAGGAGACGCGGCGGCTGTGCCAGTGCTGCATGTGTGGCTGTACGGTGTCTGTCGGCTCTCCTGCCTGCTGCCAATTGTGAACCTGCGCACCAGCGTCTACCAAATGTAGCAGAGCTGTAGGGAGTTACAACTATCAGGTTCCTACAACTGGGCAGGGAAGAAAAGACCCTCCTGCTGATCTACTCCCCAAGGAAAGGTGGTAGTGTGAGTCCTGCGAGCCCCGCAGGAAACCCTGTTTTTTCATAGCTCAGGTGCTCACAGAACTCCTTGTTTTTTCTGTAGTCCTGCTGAAATGTTGCTGTTGCCATGGGCTTCAAGAGCATGTATTTTTTAAAAAATGTTGTTGTTTAAGTGCCTCCTCTTTCTCATAGTCTCCCTTTCCTCTCCTGTTCATTTCACTTATGTGCATGCTTCCTTCAAAAAAAAAAAAAAAAGCAATATTAAGTTGAAGGGCAATAGACAAATTAAACTGGTATTTATAGATGCTAGCACTGACAGGGATGTTACTCCATTGTCATGATGATGTACAGTATCAAAAGTCACTGAGGAAAGGAGAGACGCTGGTGCCTTCTTGTAATTATCTCAGAATATCTCTTGTTAATAGGATTTATGAGAAGATGAGCTTGAGAGGAAGGATTTATTTTTTATCTATTTCTTTTTTTAAATGCAGAACTTAAACCAGAACTGATGTGTATCTAGATTCCTTTCATATCAGGACCACCAGAGCTCCAGGCAAAAAGCTAATTGTATCAAAAAGCCATACTTAATTTAACAAAGAGGAATTACTTTTGAAACATGTATGGAAGGATTAAACAGTGTTCTTAAGAGTAAGTGTACTTATATTGCTGCTGCAATGTATCCTTTTGTTGCTGTCAACACTGACACAGATGTTAACATAGTCCTTTATCTTTAATTGAAACTAGTAATGTATTTAAAGTCGAGGATGTGATGAAGCAATTCGAGGGGAAAACCTCATCTCTTGTCTTCTCTCCCTCATTGCTGTTCCAATTGCATTATCTCCAGCCCAAACCTTCCCTAGCTGGCTGCGGTGTTAAAATGTAAATGGCAAATGTTAGACAGTTACACCTTGGGGTAGAGCACTCACCTTCGTTAATTGACATCAGCTGTGCCCTGAAATAAGCTTTTAAATCCAGGCAATCAAGGTTGCAGTTCCTTGTGCTGTGAGTCTTTTTTCTTCCTATTACAGGTGCTTCCATGTAGTACAAGATCCTGGAAATGTTTATATTTTATAGTGTATCATTACTTAATTACTTTGCTTGGTGTTGCAGTTTGGTTAGTGATAAACTGTAAATAATCCCGTTAATCTCCCTTAAGCTTCTTGAGTGAGAGAATGACAAGGATGTTGAGATTGCAGCCTCCTTCAGGATCATTTGAGCGGGCTTTTGGGAAGTACTACTGCGCTGGCAGGGTTAGCGACGCAGCCAGGGAGTGGGGAAGCCGCTCTTCTGGTACCTTGTGCCGGTAATGGAGATCAACGTACTGCTGTTAAATAGCTCCTCCAGATGTGGACTGAGACTTCCACTGTACTAGGTGCTGCCCACGTTTAGATCAAAAAAGTTGCTCTAAAGTTCAGATTGCAATGAAAATACAAAGCAAAAGACACCTAGAAGGCAGAGAGTGAGGAGCCACGCATGTGGGGCGTGTGTGGTTTTTTTTTTTTCTTGCTTGTGCTGTAGAGTTATAGCTCCACGTGTCACTATCTGTAAAATTCTTCTGCAGTGCTCTGTGACTTGATTTCCTTTCCTTAAACCCGTGTTGTTGTATCTGGCCAGGCCTCTGTGGCTGATGTTAGAAATAAGCTGGTGATAACATCTTTAGGAAAGCCAACTCGGGTTTGCACTGAGATATGGGACCAGATTGCTTTGTTGTGTGTAAAACATACATAAAACATACATCATCTGCATCTGTATTCCACAAATGAGCAGGGGGGAAGGTTTGGAGGAAAGGAGCTTCTTGCAGGCAGACTCAAGTGGCTTCATCTTTGACACAAGAGGCAGTAAGCAGGTAAGAAATGCGCAGACTCCTTCCACTGAAGGAGCGTGATTGCTCAGCCTGTTTCCAGCTTGGCTTCCCAGATGTGGGAGCAGAAAGCGAAGGTGCAGAGTATCTGGAAAGAAATAGGACAAAAGGACTGTTGAGGGCCAGGCTTATTTTTGGGTTGGCCTAAATACCACCGAGACCTCTTGGGACTTGTTTGTAGCTGGAGCAAAGCATCCCTTGGCAGCGGTGAGAAGGCAACCGGCTGGTAGGAAATGGTTCGTCCGCCCATGCTGTGTGGTGTTGAGCTCTGTTGTCATTGCTGTTTTCTAGTTTGGCATAAAGTTGAGGTTTATTTGTCTCGGGCACCCTTCTTACACCCTGTTCAATCCCACAGGCAACTTATCAAGAGGGGGAAGCAACAATGGCATTTTTTTGTTTTTCAATCTCCTTTTTTAAGCATGTTTATACTTGGTTGGAAGAGGGGTGGAGAAGACAAGAATGACAGTGTCATTGCAGAGTCTATCCAGATGTTTGTCTGCACTAGCTTTACCACATGGATAGCTCCAAACTGTTGTTTGCAATTATTTATTTACTTTTTAGCCTTTTTGTATACCTGCAACTACTAGTATCTGGCTCTAAGGGTTTTGTTACTTTTATTTCCATTGTTATGCCTCCAATTTTTAATTCCTTTTGCTATTGCAGTGGTTTTTCTCTAAGAATAGACTATTTGGTTCCATCGAGCTTGGCATCAAAAGGGAGCACACGCTAAACTGAAACAAGGATATTCTCGTATCTGCATTTTTCATGCTGATCTGCATGCGCTTCCTCCTTGTACTGTGAAAACTGATTGTGAAGTGATAAATAGCCAAACCTTGTTATGTCTTGTTAATAGTCTAATCCCATTGTCGTGTCAAATCCTCTAATCTTGATCCAAATTTTGTCTGTTGATCTAATTAGGTTTTTCATTTGTTCCTGGCAAATTCCTGGCTCTTGGAGTTGCTGGGCTGGCTCTTGAGACTGATGAGGTGGAATGATCCATACGATTCCTAGTGGCTTTAAACAGAAACATCTGTCAGAAATGAGCAATTTGTTGGCTGAGTTTAGCAGTAAGTGAACTTGCGTTTGACAGCACTGTTCTTGCTTCTGAGCGACTTAAGTCGTTGAGGAAAGCTATTAGGGACTTCAGAGCCAGCAGAGATCATCTGTCTCTACCCCAGGGTCTGTAGGACACGCCACCCTCTCTGGTAACCTTCACAGGAAAATTAAAAGTCCATACAGATAATATTGACATATTTTCATGTTTCCTTCCTTTCCTTTGTTGGAGAGGAGGTTTCAGCAATCTTATCTTTGTTTTCTTCTTGCGGGGCTAAAGACTCACTTTTTAATTTTTATTTCTTTTGGGGGGGGGGGGGTGTGTGTTATTTTGTTGTTTTAAGTCATCAGGGACTTTTGCTGAATTGTAAAGCTATGAGTTTAAATAGTGTCCTGAACAGAGATGATCTCCTCCTGTAAGTTAGGGTCTAATTTAAACTGATCTGGCAGGGAGGGTACGTATGCGTAGCATGTATGTGAAAGCTATATATACATATGTACACACATATATCCATAAAACCGACTGCCTGTTTCCTTTTGTCACTTTATGTTGCATTGTGCCAGTCACCCTTAAACAGTATGGTTTCAAAGGAGAAGTTACTTCCTCAGCACCAATTCTGCCACCATTTAAGCCAGTGGCAAAATTTGACTGAGTTGAGAGGTAAACTGAGGCAGTTGGAACGGGGAGTTCGTCAGTACATTTCTTAGCCCACAGCTCCCAAGGGAAGGGGAGTCCCCAGGCAAGCGGCTTTGGCTTCTGGATTTTTTTAAATTAAATTGCAGTCACAGGCCTGCTCACCAAGCTGCAGGGAAATGCAAGCACCACGATCTCCTTGTAATCCCGTTTGCTGCAGATACATGACAAAACGTTACAGTCATCTGCTGGGGCAGCAGTGTCCCTGGCCTCGCGGTGGCTCCGTCACTGCTTGTGTAGCGATGGGGAAGCACCCGCTGCGTGACGACAATGCAAGGACTGTAGGAAAACCAAACTGCTGCTCTACTTAGGCTGAGATGTAAACCAATGCAAAGCCTGCTGAGAGCCGAGAAAGGAGCTGCCTGCACACACGTGGCCTTTGCAGAGCAGGCAGCGCTTCGGGAGGTACTTGCAGGAGGGTATTTGGCAAGGCGGCTGACAGGAGATTGACAAGATTGTTGTCAAAATTCATAATTTAGATTTGCATATCTGAGTAGTCTGCCATGCATTGGAGTAGTTGTGCCGTACCTCCTACTAAATAAAGGCAGTGTAAATTAAAATTAGACAGGACCTGTGGTATGTAAGGTGTAGTCTCTCCATGAAATGCTTGGGATTTAGGAACCTGACAGCCGCTTCCTTCATCCTGTCGGCGTGGGGCTGCCTGCCACGGTGCACAAACCGGTGATGCACCCCTGTGCATGGCAGGCCAGGCCTCCACGTCATACCTGCCGCGAGTCAGGAAGAGCTCGAGTTTGTGGCTCCAGCGTGGACAAAACTGTGCGGAGTAAGGTGATTGTGGGGCCCTTCCTTCGAAGCAGGGGGGGGAGCCCAAGCTGGGTGACCCGTTGCTGGAGGCAGTCCTGGGTGCTGCGGGTTCCCTGCTATGAGCTATGCCTGCAGGACCGCTAATGAGGAATTTTTTCATGTTCTGATGTTTCAGCTGGCAGCTGGTTATCAGTTGATTCTTATTGTTCAATCTGCCTTGAACACAAGTGCTTAGGATTCTGCACTGATCCTGTATTTAAAAAAAAAAAAGAAAAAAATTGACAAAAATCCTTGGCTTATTTTATCGTGAAATTAAACGTTTTCTGGCTATGAGTGGTGTTGATTGGAATGATGTATATGGCACATACAGTTTATTCCAGTCCTTACTATTTACTCCACATTCGTGGGTGATGAGTTGCTGTACTTTCTAGCAAATGCTTTCTGCAGAGGATGTGAATTTTGGAGGTAACAGCAATGTTTGAAGCAAAACTATGCAGTTAGTTACCTTAGCTTTACTTTGCGTGGAAACCTAGGTGTAGCTTAAGTATGATCCTTAAACGTTTCTGCTCTTACTCATAAAGCTGGAAAGTTATCCTTGGAAAATGGGAAACATGTTTTGTTTTGTTTCCATTCCATCTCATGCAATACTTGAATTAGTCTCTGCTGAGATAAAATTCTTTCAAGCTGAGGTGGATTGAATTACAAGGACATGTATTTTGAGTGAAAATGGTCAAATGTTTTAATGGAAGTAACAGAACTGGTCCAAATGTCTTTAGTGAGAATAAGATTGTCAATAAGAAGTTTTATACTGTGTGATAGCCATGCAAATGTCCACCTTCCAGTTCTGTATCCAGACACGTCCCAGGTTTGACGTAAATGATCTCTAGTTAACAAGCAGCTCAGTTATTGTTTGCACTGCGTGTTTCAGTCCAGGCAATGATTTTTACATCATTCTACACTAATTAGGCATGTTATCGCTAATCTTTTGTGGCTGTTATGAAAAGGGGGAGGAGAACTGATGGATAATACTTATAGGTTCAATATTAGATTCTCTTTAAAAGTCCAATTATCACTCATGGGAGACTGCACATGCACAAAAAGCAGATGTTATTTTAATGTGTAAATCAATAAGGCTGCCTTGGGTTTTTTTTTCCAAGTTTTATTCCAGTATTGATGGGATTTGTAAAAGTCTTTTTGAAAACAGCATCCTATCTATCTTGGGTTTTCAGTACGAAGGATGGATCAATTTCTTTGGGAAGATTCTGAAAGAGAATAAAACAAACAGATATGATCAGTGATTCTGAAAAGCAAGATTAATCTAAGTATTGATGATTTCCAACCAGGGCCTTGTATACTTCTGGAATATGTACTGTAGCCAGCTGTGAGCTGCGCTCTGGTAAAACAGCTGGCCTCAACTGAACCCAAAAGGTCCATGAAATACGGAGTTCAGAACAGTCAACCCAAACATGTCTTCTGACTTGAAACTTCCCTTGCCTTTGACTTTTTAGTCAAAGTTTATTTTATCTGGAGGAGAGAGAAGGAAATAGAAGCAATATTAAAGATCCAGGATATTTGGAATAGGAAAAAAAAACCCAACCCTTTTTAATTAATTTTTCTCTTGGTTATGCATGATGGCAGATTTTGCTGTGGAACAACATGTCACCCTCAGAAATAAAAGGAAAAAGAGCATCTGTATGGAAGAGCCCCCAGGATGAATGAGGGGGGAAGGAGCTGTTCTCAGTAAAAGGGACTATAATGATTATATTTCTGAAATGATTGAGACTAATAAATGTTGATATGTAAAAAGAAATGATCCTTTTTTATTGGCCCATTGAGGAGGGCTATAATTTTTTTATGTTCAAGCTCTGATCAGAAATTGAAGTGACATATGGAATCAGAATTGAAATACAGCTCCGTGGAATACTTTGTCAGTAGGAAAAAATTGCATATGATAAAGCTGCTGAATTTTTGGCATCAATTACAACACCATCTTGTGAGCATTGGTGAGAGACATTTATGCCCAGGTTTCAGCAGCCTTGTGTTCTGAATGAATGGAGAATTTCACATAACTGCATTTCCCTTTCCTGTTCCAACTATGTGTGGGTATTCTGCAGGGGTTTTATTAAATTGAATTGTGATCAGATAGAGTCATTACTTAGCTGCTTGGAAAGATAATTCCTAAGAATGAGAAATTAGGGGGAAAATCTTTCTTCTGGAAATTTAGAGCTCTTAAACCCACCAGATTTTTCAGGATGTTTCATATCTCTGTTCCACTGCACATTTGAGAACTACAAATATCCTCCAGCCTAAAGAGAAATGCCCAGAGCAAGGACCCAGGAGACACTGAGTTCTGATCTCTCCTGGCTGTACACTGCATTATGGTCTATTATTACCTTTTATTTAGAGAGCACAAAGCCAAGCCTCAAAGACCTCGCAACCTGCCTAGGACTGTCGTCAAATATGGTGGTTGATAAAGTAAACTTGATGTTACACAATTCCACCTTGGATAACAATTTTGAATGAAATTCTGCTATATACCATTGATACCAAGGCCGTCAGCTCCATGCTTGCATGTTCCACAATGGAGTGAAGGGTCGTGGTGTACAGGGTGCTGTACAACACCCATGAGGACACGTACACCCAGACTGACCTCCCAAGAGCTGAAAGAGCTGCCCAGCCCCAGACTTACATGGAACTCGGGAACCTGGGAGTCTCTCTAGGGTCTGAAGGCAGAAGTAGATGTCATGGGTGCAAGTGTGCCCAGCTGGATGAACTCTTCAAGCAAGCAGCTATGTTACAAGAGGAGCTTAACAGGCAGCACAGTGTCTGGGAATCTGAGAGAAAGATCAACATGTGGTCGTGTGTGCTGTCACAAGCTGGGTGACAGCCCTGCCTTAAGTCTTTGCAAGGGAAGGTAAGCGTGCTTCCAGCCCTGAGCTGACAGACTCAACTAACATGTAAGACAAAGGAGACAGAACTCTCTGCTCGGGGCAGGAGGAAGAATCTTCCCCTTCCCTCTGAAGTGCCCTTACCTAACAGATATGATGCCCCTGGGGCTGGAGAATGAAGAGAAAGTAATGGGCAAGACCCAGGAAAGGCCAGACATGCAAAGTTGGTCCAACCGTCCACCTGCATTAGAACTGGTGCTCCCAGAAAAGTATGTAGGGTGTTAGTAATTGGAGACTTCTTGCTGAGAGGCCCCAAAGTGCCCATTTGTCATTGAGGCAATGTCTCTAGAGAAATTTGCCTGCTGGGAGCTTGCGTCTGGGATGTCATAGAGAGGCTGCCGAGCCTGGTGAAGCGTGTGGACTATCGCCTGTCCTTACTGTTCCAGGTAGGGTCAAATGATGCTGCAATGAGGCAACTCAGAAATACCAAAAGAGACTTTATGTCCCTTGGAACTATGTTCAAGGGACTGGAAGACCAGGTCGTGTTCTCCTCTATCCTCCTAGGCAGAGAAGGGGGTTCAAGAAAAAGGAGGCGAATTGAACAGGGAGGTGAATGACTGGCTGCGTAGCTCATGCCATGCTCAAGGTCTCAGCTTCTACAAGCATACCTTTGAGAAACCGGGCCTGTTGACAGCTGATGGGGCTCAAATGGTCAAGTGGGGCAAGAGTGTCCTGGGCAGCACGCTGGCTGAACTTATCAACAGAGCTTTAAATTAAATTTAAACTAGATTTAAACTTTTAACTGGATTTTTTTTTTTGCCTTTGTTTTCAGTGGCAAGTGCTCTGTCGGCACTGCCCAGTTCACAGAATCCAAAGGCATGGACCGGGAGAATGAATTACTGCCTACTGTAGGAGAAGATCAGGTTCGAGACCGTGTAAGGAACCTGAATGTGCAAAAGTCCGTGGGACCTGTTGGTCCGAGTGTCCTGAGGGAACTGGCAGTTGAAGTTGCTAAGCTACTACCCATCCTATTTGAGAAGTTGTGGCAGACTGGTGAAGTTCCCAGTGACTGGAAAAGGCGGAAACATAACCCCCATTTTTAAAAAAAAAGAAAAAGAAAGATGACCCAGGGAACTACAGGCTGTTCAGTCTCACTTCTGTGCCCAGCAAGATCATGGAGCAGATCCTCCTGGAAACTATGTTAAGGCACATGGAAAACAGAGAGGTGGTGACAGATGATGGCCAACGTGGCTTCACTGAGGGGAAATTGTGCCTGACCAACTTGGTGGCCACCTTCAATGGGGTTTACAGCATTGGTGGCTAAGGCAAGGGCGATTGACATCATCTCCTTGAACTTGTGTGAAGCTTTTGATGCTGTCCTGCACAACATCCTTGTCTCTAAAATGGAGAGACATGGATTTGACGGGTGGACCACTCAGTGGCTAAGGAATTGGCTGAATGCTTGCACTCAAGAGTTGCAGTCAACAGCTTGATGTCTAGGTGGAGACCAGTGATGAGTGGTGTCCCTCAGGGGTCTGTATTGGGACTAGTGTTCTATAACATCTTTGCTGGGGACATGGACAGTGGGATTGAGTGCACCCTCAGCAAGTTTGCAGATGATACGAAGTTGGGATGAGGGACCTGGAGAAGTGGGCCTGTGAGAATCTCATGACGTTCAACAAGGTCAAGCGCAAGGTCCTGCACCTGGGTCGGGGCCATCCCAAAGATAGATACAGGCTGGGCGGGGAATGGCTGGAGAGCAGCCCTGAGGAGGGGGGCCTGGGGGGATATTGGTGGATGAAGAACTAACTTTAAGCTAACAGTGTGCTCTAGCAGCCTTATAGCCTGGATTAAATCTCTCCAGACACTTCACCTATCTTGTTCTGGGTTTATTCAGAGCGAAGTTGCTATTCAGCTGCTGACTGTGAAAAGGTTGCACACACAGACACAGGACAGAGGGTTGTAAATAAAAGAATGGACAGACTGACATATTACTGAGGAAAGTACAAGTAGTGTAAGTTAGGAACGTTAGGTGAAATGGGAGTAGTAGTTGTCCGTATATCAGCGTTTTTTTAAATCTAGTTGATTGGAACCCAAAGAGAATCTTGCTGTCTTCCTCACTGTGCGATCTCTAGGCACCTCATCCTCCTATGCCACACGAGGCTCCTTTGAAGTAAACTCAGTCAGCGTCACATCAAGCAGAGATCCAATTTTTTCCTCTAGTGGCTGAGAGCCTCCTGTCCCTGTTTGCTCCTGCATCCGTGGCACAGATTGCCGTCATGTCAAAACAAGCCTGAGCTCTCGCTGACCTGGGTCAAAAACCCTCAAAAACCTTTAGTTTGCAGGTCTCTTTTTAAACTGACATTTTCTCCCAGAGAAGCTGTACCATCTAGGTGCACCTGAAGATTTTTTTATAAACAAGCAAGAACACCTTTTATGCAAGAAAATATTCTGCTGAGACTGATCAGATTCGTGTAAATTGTAAACATCTGAGATGACTGACTACTAAAAAGTGAAAGCCTGAGATTGCAAATGTGAGTTCTGCATCCTTAGTTGTTATGTAGGTTGTGCTTTGGGATCCTACCTGTGAATCAGGGCCACATTGTATGTCACCTGTGCGACCTCAGGGTAGGCAGATGGTTCAGCCCAAAGTATTTAGCAGAAAGAATACACCAGATGGACACAAATAGAGATGGAGTAGCAGAGGGAAATGATGAAGTGGAACTGGGCTATGTGGTAGCGTGTGCTCTCAGCACATCAGCAACCTCTTTGCCCTGAGCAGGCTCCCCAGGTCTCTGATTGTGCCTGGTAGAGAAGTCAATGCCAGCAAGAAGCAGGAAAACCCTGGAAATCAAGCAGAACCCTACTGTTGCCCCTTCTGTCCCGTTTCTTGATGTTAAGAGCCCTTTCTCTTCCAAGGTCACTTCAGTACAGAGACTGGTGGTGTTTTATGAGGAGCTGTCTTTCAAGGGGACAGATATTTTACAAAGCTGCTTTTTTGTTTTTCCCTTCATAGGCTGTAGAGCTCTTGCCAGCCTCTCTCTTCTAAGTTTAAAGTGCCATGTGCTCAGTGCTATTCCAAGCTTTTCTTTTGGCAAGGAGAGAAAGGCAGGCCTGTTATGCTGTAATAATAGTTGCCCTCATTCGCTAAGGATGCCATGTGTTGTGTTTTGGAGCCAAACATATTTCTGATTCTGTGATACCTAAATCTACTACCCAATATTTCCCATGCTTTAAGTTTTAATAAAAGCCATTCCAAGTTGCCTGTATTCCAAACGGAGTGTGTAATCTCTTTATTATGCCTGGCCTGGCTTGCTGGGCACATGAATAAACCTGGCTGTGTGTCATGATGACTGTTTGTATCGCCTGACAATAATTGGAACAGAGTTAAATAAAATCAGTGTTTTGTCTTTCCTTAGATTGGACTCATCAGCAGATGGGGAATGCTGCCATTCTTTCTTTATTTTTGGCAAGGACCCGCATGGCTGACAGACCCCTGCTATGATGGAAAGAGATGGTTCAATGAGGTTCAGGGAAGAGCTAATAATACGTCATTTACTTCTGTCACACTTGGAATGCGGTTTGATTTGATCATTTAAAATGTATTTTTTTAATCTTAAAGGAACCTGCTTTATTACCTACCTCCTGGTTTGACATCTGTGTAGCAAAATGTGAGCGTTTGGAATATGCAAACTAAAATCAAAGTGTAGCATTCCCTTTGAAGCTTACTTTCTACTTCTTCTCCCTCCCCACCTTTTAATATTCAGCCTGCTGTAATTTTATTTCTCTGAAATTTTCAGTGTAATTGAAGGAGTGTTGAAGGAACAAAGCAAATATTTACATTGCACAAATGCCACTTGATGTGATTAGTTAAAAGCAATCTATTTAAAATTTAATATGTGTATTAAACACATGCATACACGTGCATGCACGCACAGAGAAGCCAGTGGAATAAATTCTGAGTTCAGATAACCTAGAATTTTCCAGGCTCTTGGAGCGCACAGTATGTGGAAAAGATTTTGGACAGCCTCATCTTTAGCTTTTAAAGGAGCAAACCCACCTCTAGCTCGCTTCAGGATAGTAAACCTAAAAGGCAATTAGAGACTTTTAGTGCTGCTGTCTGACTTGATGTGTGTGGTCCCATAAGGAACCTCCTCGTAAACCCTGGGCCACTTTATCCAGCGTTAGGGGCCAAACATTCACCAGTACAGAGACCCATATAGGTCTTTATGGAATTAGATGGGCAAGAACCCGGCCCTGACTCTGCTGCCTGTCCCTGCCTGGTGCCGGGGGGCTGCTGGGACAGCCTTCCTGCCTCAAAGCCAGAGGAGAGCAGGGATGGAGCTGTGACTGGATTGGGCCTGAAGGGTGATACTTTGGTGCAGTGCAAATTAGGCCAATATTCTGTGCTCAGGGCTGTGTCTAGAGTCACCATATAGTAAGCTTTTTTTCCTGTGCCGCTAAGGTATCAACTTGTTCTGTCTTCTGTATGTCTTACATGTTCATGGACCAGTCCAGATTTCAGGTACTGAAGCTGTTGCACAACTTGAGGAAATGGATAGCAGTCACATTTCCTCTCCTCCTTTGCCTGAAGCATAAGGAAATGTCACTTTGATGTTCTCCTTTATGTCTGAGACAGAGATGAATGAGTAGGAGGGCTGTGGTGGAACACACAAGCTAACCCAGCCAAGCAACCTGAAAAATAGATCCTGGACCCAGCAAAGAGATTATTATCTAGAGACCAGCTGATGCTGACAGACTCTCTGAAGAGAGGGGTGATTTTCGAGGAAATTGATTTATCCTCCTTTATTTATGCTTTTTAATGAATTTGTGTAGTGTTTTATGGCAAATTGAGACGAGGTAAGCAAGCCATTTGATTTTTTTTTCATCCTTTTTTTCTTTCCTTGATAACTTTTATCAAGGATACTATCGTATGGGAAGCTGTATTTAACCATTCCCAGAGGAGACACAATCACAGCAATTCAAGCAAATTGCACAAAACTCTCTAGACCTGCTAAATCTCATGGTTTGTGCAACACTTTTTCTCAGACGTTTGGTGGATACAGTACCATAGCTTCTCCCATTCTGGGCTTCTCAGATGAGTTTTCCTGGTCTCTGTGGTCCAAGAGGTGGTGAAGCTGCAGCACCAGGGAAGAATACGTTGGTGGTGCAGATCTGACTGCATCTTACCCTGTGTTCTGGGGATTCAGTTAACTGCACCATGCTGTGGTCTTATGTGACCCATAAAAGACCTTGAACCAAAGGGAAGGGGAGAGCAGGACAAGTGACTAGTTAGATAAGCTTTGACAAGTGATCAGCAGTGGAGATTGGATGTTTTTCTGTGATATCTCATGATTTTATTTTTCTTATTTCAGAGTACTTGCAGCAGGAGTGCCTCAGGATTTGTTTCACACCAACTGTGGTGGTTTGGGGAGAAACTTTGCTTGAGCACTACTTCATAAGTTTGGTTTGTATGGCCCTTGAGAAACAACCGGGTAGTATGAAAATAGACCTGGATTCCTCCTGGTGTTCTCCCCAGGAGGACACTGACATGTCAGAGAAAAGTATCTCTTGTGGTTTTGAACCTAAAGGTAAATCTTTGGTTTGTAGGTTCTTCTTTGAGTGGTGAGTGGACGGAGATTCCTGTGCAACGTGACTGTTGTGACAGACCTAATACTGGAAGTGCTCAGATGAGGCACATCTGGAGGCTGAGGCACCCTCTTTCAAATGCATCCATAGGGCTTATTTGCATGCGTAAGGTTTCACAGGCGTTTATCGAATTCTAGCCGGTGATGCCTTGCATTGCTTTTAGTCAGCACTTCTTCAAAATCTGTATCCCTCTGCCCCATCCGTGCCGTAGACAGACATCTTGTTGCAGTTCTGATCCACCCAGGAAATAGGCTTTTTTGATATGGTTTCCCCGATATTCTTAACACTTTCGTAACAGTATGCTATGGCTTCTGTGGAACTGATCTGAGGATCAAGATTCACCAAACCTGATCTGTCGATTAGAGGAGGAAATAACATTTAATCCACATTATTAAGCCTGATTTCATGTTACCGAGAGTCACTATAAATGGCTGGATTAAAAGAATGTCTTAACAAAATCATAGAGCACAAAGAAGGAGTCATGTAGTGTTTTTGTAACAGATGCTTCTTTTCCCTATGATCCTCTTTTAATGTGGCTTTGAAAATTGCCCAGCAGTACAGTATTATTTAGCTTTGCTTTAAATGTTAAAACACATTTCCTTTTTGCAACCTAAAGGGGACCTTTATATGGAATTAATGCACAAAATCACAAGCAAAGGACCATTAAGCAAGTATAATGCTGGGGGGGGGGGGGGGAGGGAGTATGCTTTGAACATTGTTTCCATTATTCAGAATACATGAAGTTTCAGCCCAAATAGAAATGAAAGACTGTTGAGGAAACTTTGCAAATACCTGAAACTCTAACTCTTACTTTGCTCTTGTTAACTATGTCATGGTTAAGGAAGAAAGGAAAATTGTTAAGAGGCTTTGCCGTTGCAAGTGGTGTAACTATGACCCTGTCTTAAGGTGCAAAAGTTCATCAGTAGTCAGTAAATTCATTGAATTTTTCAAATGTTTTTCTTTGATACATCAAACTAAAAAGAATAACATACTCTTGAAAGCACAAGAAAACTTTGTGTATTTGCCCAATATTAATTACATAGGACGTTGTATTTATGCCTCAAGGTGAAATGATGCAATTGTGTCTTATGGAAAAGTTTCCTACCACTGCAGGATTGTTAGGATTTTACAAAGCCCGTGCTGCTTCCCGTTGATCTTGAAGGTAAGGTGCACAGACATGTGAAAGTGTAGCCTTCTGCCCCATAGAGCTGACTGTTCAATAACTGTTTCCTATGGGCTTTATTGTATCGGTTTTCAGACAGTTCTTTGGCCAACTTTTGAACGCTTTCCTTCTCTGCTGTTGTTGCTGGGCTGGCTGCCCTTTGTTCTGAACAAGCCTTCTCACCCAGAGCCTTAAGCAGCAGTCTCATTTCATAAAAATTGCCGGAGATCATGGAATCATAGAATCATAGAATGGTTTAGGTTGGAAGGGACCGGAGATAATTATGTTTTACTTTATTTGGTGGGACTGTTGCAGTGCTTGGCAATCAGATAAGGGCCTTTAAAAAAGGGCATTGTTTGAACCTCGGACACTTGTTTTTATTCATGAACACGTATGTGTGGCGCTGGTTTTATGAGAATTCAACCTTAAGTCTTTGTAGACTGGCTGTCCATAAACTACAGCACAACACCCTTTCCTCTGGGTACAGCAGTCCAGTGCATTTTGCCACTAGTTTTATAGAGAAGGAACACTGCTATTTGTTCTTTCCTTATCCTTTTTAGAGAGCAGATAGTTGTGCTTTCGTGCAAGACTGGTTTGGGTTTTTTTTTGGTAGCTAGCTGTCTATTTTTTTCTACTGTGACAGTTTAAAAAAAAACGGGGAGGGGTATTATTATTGATTTCAATTCTTGCCACTGTTTTGTATTGACAGAGCAGAAAATACAATAAAAGAGGTGGAGGTGGTAAATCAGAGATGGCTTTTGTAATTGCCTACTCATATCATAAGGATTCTTGGCCTGACCTAATGTATTCTTAATCTTTCTTTACAATATGCAGATGTTGCTCACTTAAATGGATTTCAGCTGAAGCAGAATTCTCTAATTAGATAGTAACATTGGCGAAATTGCCCATTATCTCTAGTTATTGAATTTTCAGGCAGCCTGTATTAGCAGTCATGCTTCTACCAGTTGGTCTTTAAACATGGAAATAATGCATCCAGAGATTATTGCTCAAAACTATTTTCAATAGTCTAATAGCTTTTTAATTTTTTTAAATAGCTTATATTCATCAGCTGGAGCACAGGGTAATCAGATTGACTCGATCAACTCAGTTATTTTGTCCCTTTTAGCTAATGGCAGGTTGTATTCAGATATTAAACCAACGGGGTAGCTGTGATGTTATTAATTTTTTTGGATAATCTTACAAGCAGTATCCCATGCAGTCAGTGAGTTAAGGTTGTGGGATTCTCTGGCAAGTAAGAAAAGGGCTTTAAAGGCTTGAAGGAAATACACAGAGTTGCTTTGGTAGTTTGTCAGTGGTTTGAGGGCTTCTTGGTTACTTTGCTCTATTGTACCCTTACAGGCTCATCTAGGTAGGGCAGGTGCTGAGCAGGGTATGAATTCTTGGTGTCTTGTCTGTACTGTGCTTGGGTCTCTGTGCAGAGGCTCTGGGGACAAGATACAAGGGAACTGATTTCTTCAAAGGTATCACTTATAGGCACTGTGCTGTGATCGGGACAAAGGGGTAAGCGTGGGCTCTACGATTCTCTAGTAACTCTCTCATTGAGAGACCAGGAGGATATGCTTCACAGAAGGGTGAATGAAGGAAGCCTTTAACCTCCCCAGACACAATTTCTCTGGCAAAAATTCTCACAACTCACTCTGACCTACCTCCCCTACACAGACAAGCTCTATATGTTAGCATCTCTCCAATGCAGGTCAAATTCTCCAACGTACTAATGTTTACGCATGTTTCTGCACTTGGTTGGAAGTAAAACATTTTAATTAACATATTGCCTGGGTATACCTGGGGAAAAGACATTTGCAGAGCTGTTCAGGACGCACAGAAGGTATGGTGCTTTGGAGCTCTGTGTACAAGGCCCAAGGACTGTGCACGGAGACGCTCAACAGAAGGAGCAGGCGCTTCTCATCAAAGCCGAGTGCCTCCTTTCAGTTCCTATTCAGTGCCTATTCCTTTATATGACCTTAAGGCATGTCAACAGCTAGAAGGAGACTTATTTGCCTGTGTCACCTCAGTGTATTTCAGTTGCCCATTAGACTCAGCTCCATGTACCAGTGTGATACCTTACTGCATTTTTGCCTGAAACAGATGTTTGGGTCATTCTGTAAGGTATGTGATGTGATAATGTTACCTTGGTATTTCCTTGGTTACAGTCACAACAGATATTATTGCTTCAACATCTTCAAGCTATTTTTCCTCTGCCAAATCTGGACTTTGCAGGACAAGCCCTGAACTGGAGGCTCAGGTTGAACTCAGGGCATCATAAAATGCAGGGCTCGTAAAGGAGGCCTACAAAAAGGGTTTCCACCGGTAGCTTCTGTACCTGGAGTTTCTTTAAACAAACGTGGATGGCAGGTCAAGCCACATAGCTGTTCACATTTGTGGCATCAGACAGCACACTGTGTAAAAAGTTTCCCATAGGATCTCACAAACCTGGGCAGATGAGTTGATTATAAGGATTGTTGTTTTTTTTTAATTACTTACTGTACAGGAAATAGTTTTCAGCTGGCAGATCTGGACCACAGAGCTAGAAAACCTACCTGCTGTAGGTGACCCTGCCCTGGCAGGGGGGTTGGACTAGATGATCTCCAGAGGTCCCTTCCAACCCTGACCGTTCTGTGATTCTGTGAAAACACGTTTAAACAACTCCAGCTATGAGATTAGGTGCTGCAAGTCTCTGCGTATTCCACTTTTGAATGATCTTCTGAGTCTCAGCACTTCTGGAGTCCTGTTGTTGGAGTATTGCCCGAACACTGATAAATTAATGCCTTTATAAGTCAGAGCTGTACAAGTCTGGAGAATGGAAGTACAGTGAGTTTATGTGCAGAATCCGTATAGTAGGTATGTAATATCTGTATGGTGATAGCACGGAGCGGAAGATATTAGCAAATGAGGCAGTATTCAATAAATATTGATTCCTTTGCAAGCCCTAATGTATAAAATTAGAAGAGTTAACGCAAAGAAAGATGACCATGCTGAAGGATAATCCCTGTGCGCGTTGGGATTCAAGCTCAGATGTCCTTTGCTCTTTTACTAGGCCTGGGATAAATCCTTTCCCTGTGGTACTCCATGGTTAAATACATTGCAGTCAGTCAGTTCTAGAGTTGTAAACTTACTCTTTTCTCCTCAGTTTTGGTTTTGTGTCATCCTGTCTGGGTCAAAACAGTCAGTAGAATATGGATAAAATGATTTGTCTCCACCCAGGTGTTCAGTACCAGCACGCTACCTGTGTGTCGCAGGGGCCTTACACGGAAGGGCCAGTTTGGAGCCCTGGGGCAGCACGTTAGTGCAATGGCCGGTGCTGATCAGCCCAGGTGAGACATACATTGGTTTTTTCCTACCACTTCCCGGCTCAGGAGCTGGCTGCTTTTGTGCTGGCTCTGGGATCTCTCCAAAGCTCTGTGTTGTGCAATGATAGGCATGTTCCAGGGCTGAACTCACTGCATTGCTATGCTTGTGTGAAGTTGTTGATTATAAGTATCTTCAAAATATTGACATGATAGGAGACAGATGTATTCCAATCAGTTAAATTTTCCATGAAATTGATTTTCCATGGAAAAATACTCCATTGCATTGAAGTTAATAATTTAAGTGTGTCTTTTTCTTTTCTGAAAGAAGAGCGGTTGACTAGATGAACTTTGTTTTTCATACAGAAATCCCACTTGTCTGAAATGAGTTTGCATGTGAACAAAGGTTGGTTCAGTCCACCTTTCTGTGTCTGGTTATGATTTGCTCTTGCAGACTCTACAGTCATTTGCTGGGAATGTTCTCATCCATGGGAATACGTACTGCAATCTGTGCTAGTTCAGGCTTACGTACTGTCAAAGGTTTGGGGGAGGATAATTGTGAAACAAAAGAATAACAAAGAAGCTCTGTTTTTCCAGTTTCTGAAATAAGGACGATAAAACTCTTACCTCCTTTGGTTCTAATGTTGTTTGGAATAGAAGAAACTTGCAGCTGTCATGTAGCAGATGTGGTTTGGCAGCGGTCTTTAGGGCTCTGCTGGTTGCTGTGACGTTTGCATGCCTGTTACGCAGCCCAGAGAAACTGGGAGATGCCTTTGTGTTTGGATGCCCAGCGACCAGCAGACTTGCTACAAAACGGTTAGTTCCTAATCCAGTGTTCAACCGCTTCACAATGAGTCAGCAGCAACTGAAGCTTTGACTTTCATCTGCACATACAGTTTGTTGCCTTCTGAATAAAGAACTAGAGGAGCATGACCCTTTTTTCCATTCTGGACAACAGATAACCACTAACTCCTTAGAAAGCATAAGTCATATTTTCCAGATGTTTAAATTGTAAGTTTCTTGTTCCAAATGGCATGAAAACATGAAGCACTGAAATTTCCTGCAGAATGGAACTGCTGAAGCTTACTTCTACAAATACATGGATTCTTTTAAACGTGTCCAGGCTTTCACCAAATTCCTGGAGTGCTTAAAACCCAGAAGGCTGGGAGCCCTGGAGTCAGGCTTGCCTGCTGCTAAAAGGCTTCTAAGGAGCTGAGACTTTAGAAGCAGTGGGGTTACCATAAATTCAAGGCAGTTTGCCTGGTGATTTACCAAGTTGACAGGGAGCCTTGCAAACTTGGCTTGTGAATCTGCTAGTCTGTGAGTTTTAGGACTCAGGGTTTCTTTATCCCCAGGTTTCCATCAGCCTGCTGGGATGATTGCAGCAGAGCTATGAGGAAATGAAGTAATTTTCCAATGGAAACCTGCCTGGTTTTCATCAGAATTTTAGCCAAATTAATCAAATAAGATGTTTTGATGAACTTGATTTTTTTTCTCTTGTGGAAAATGTTCCATTGGAAAGTTTCTGAATGGCCACAAGGACCTGTGCATCTTATTACAGCTCCAGTGGTGGTTGCTGGTTGTTTCAATTTATTTGCTTGAGATGATCTGGATAATGCAAACATTATGACTGCCATCTTCAATCACAAGAGGAAAATCTTTTTAAAAAAATCTATAATGTAGTTTGTTAAATGAACTGTTACTGCAAATCAGAAGAAACATACTGTAAACTGTTTTACTATGTCTCATACGCAAGTGATTTATTTAGCGTTGAATTTTTGTTAAGTTCATCGATGTAAGGAGATTACAAAAATCTGTATAAATTCATGTGTTCAATGAAACTTCCATACAACGAAGGTCATCTATACCTGCCTTAGTACGAGTCCTGGTTTCCCATTAATGGACAGAAAATTGTATTAAAAAATAATGTTTGTCATTCATGTTGTGCTTCTTATATCCCATATTTTAATTCTTGCTTGCTGGTACAGAATTGCTAACTGGTGTACTCCGGGTGCAATTTAAATGGTGCCCAGCAGTTGTGCTCATCTTGGGGAGAGAAAGATTATTGGAAGGGATCTGGGGAAGAGAGAGAGGCAGCTATGCTCCAGATACGAACAGTGGCTCACTGCTTTGCAAGGGCTTAGCACATCTAGCAAAGTGTACTGGCACGGGGAGACTAATCGAGGGCCTTGGATTCATGCCTAGGCAGATACTTTGGTCAAAGCTGCTGAGAATGGGCTCTGCAGGAAGGGAGTCTCAAATGGCTCTGAGTCAGCAGCAGCAGCTGCAGAAAATGTGGCCTGGGGAGAAAATGGAAAGCAAAACATGCAGGTGTGCAGAGTTGAAAGAATTTTGCCCTGCAAAACTCAGTTAACAATTTGACCAATGCTGTACAGATGAGACAAGATTCCAGCTCTGTCTAGACTCTAGAGAGACTTAACATACAAAAAAATGCAATAACATTTTTTACCATAAAAATAGAGATGTGTTGCTGAGTGTCCACTGTGCTCAGATGTGTTCAGTCAGGAGATTTTTACATGTCTTCAGGGGTAGTTACTCTTCATTCTGGTGTAGACAGCCAGCCCTGCAGGGTCTTAAATGCAAAAGCTTTGTACCTGTGTACTAAGAACTGAAATTTCCGTAAAGCTCTGGAAGTTTTTCACAAATTTTGGCAAATGTTTTAAGAGGTATGATTGCTGTATTACTTGAAGGAACAGTGCTATGTGAAATCAAATGTGCCAGACCGACACTTCACAAAGTGTGGTTTCAGATGCTGGTTGAATTTCACATGTAAGGTATGCGTCAGGTCCCGGTTGAGTCTATAGATGTATCATTCATTGGCGCTGGGTGCATAAGGAGGATAACGTATGGACTTGTCATGTTAATCTAGTCGCTCATTAATGAAGGTGGTTGTTGGGTGAGAACAGTAGACCTCACTGCTGCAGCGGTTGAGTTGCTCAGGGTCAGATCCTGAAGTCAGCGTTGTGATGCATCGCTTCACTTGCTCATATTTATAAGGCTCTTTTGCCTTGGAATCCATGTGACTCACGCTCCTGTGACTGTATTTTCTGCTCTCTATCCTATGGCACATACAGAACACAGTCACGCAAAGAATCATCCTTCAGCGCTTTTGATCTGCTCCTGAGAACATCCCTGGGTGGTGAATGAGCTTGCAAGTAGATCTCCAAGGAATATGCTGCAGCTGGGGTGAGTTATTACATCTTTGTTGACTTGTAACCTGAAATCTATATCCCACCGAGTCTTGCTGTGTAGCCATCATCTCTTTACCTTGGGATTATTGATTGTATTAAAATGTTCACTTTGTACTCCACACAGCTAGGGTACTGATTAGACTTTTATTCATGTTGCCACTTGGAAAGGTTATTTATGTGGGACCATTTCCAACATCTGTGCCAATCTGGAAAGCAGAGTGTTTTATCTTTAAATATTTATTGAAAATCTTTATACAAAATAAGTTGCTTACTGAGCTAAAATACTTATTCAAGGGAACATCTTGCCCTCTTTATTTACTTCATGTATTTTGATGCATCATCTTCAAATTAAGGAAACTTCAAACCTAAATAACTTTCATCCTTAGTTAGTTATGCAAAGTCTTGTGTTCCTAATAAAAGAGTTCATCCAATCCAGGTTTGTGGCAGAATGTCTTTTAGCCATAGTAAATGTGCTTGCAGTGTTGTGCTCTCACATATGTTAAGTGTGGATATCATTTTATGTATGCGAGACACACACTTCCATGCTTATGCTTAAATTTTCCTTCTGTGTCTTTAAATCATGGAAATGAGTTCCTTTACCATGCTGATTGTTCCCCTTTCTGGACTGTTAGCAAAATATGGACTTGACTATATAATTATATCATCAGGACTTTGATTTTTGTGTTGCAATATCAGACCTAGGAACATCCTGTTGTATCACTTTGCAGAAAGATTTGGCATTAATACTCGAAGTCGTCTTCCTTCACACCAAGCTGTTTCATCAAACAGGACTTACTAGGATTTCCTCTGGACACTTTCCACAGGGACCAGTTTGGCACACGCTTCTCACCGCCTGTTATGATGGACTGCGGGGACTACCTCAGGTTTGGAAACGCTCTCTGTAGACAAAAGTTATCATAAAGTTGAGCCGTCACAGTTCTTGGGGAGGTTTCTACAGTGAGATATTAACCATTTTCCACTAAGCTGAAGGCCTGGTGGAGCAGACGTAAGGCTGCCAGAGCTCTTTTACTTACTTCCAAAGCAGGTGGGTGTGCGTGGGGTGGCATCGAGCCCCCGGCTGTGCAGGTTGACATCGCTCTTAGGCTTCAGCTGCAGCCGTGCGTGCTAGCTGCTGGCTCAGCTGCTCTTGCTGTGCTGCAAAGACGGGGGAACTGCAGCAGTGTGAAATGAGAACTGCTTAATTTCAACCCTCAAAGTTTTAAGTTAGCTTTTGGTTTGGGTCGCCCCCCCCCCCCCCCCCCGAAAATTGCTAAATCTTGGGGGGGGGAAGTAAATAATTTGGTTTATTTTCAGCTGATTTCCCACTTCACTCTCCTAAGCATAACTAGATACACATGTATGTTTTTCAGTGCAATATAGTTTTGGATCAAGTTAGGAAAATATTTCATTTATGCAGTGACCGACTGAATTAATTATCCTTTTAAAAATAGCTGAGTATAGTTCACAGACTCCAATCTGATTTTTGGTCTAAAAAATTGCAGGTTTGGGATTTTGGGTTTTTTTGCAAACAAGCCTCCCACACTTAATTTGCCCAGACGTAGCTGTCATCTCTTGTTGTCAATGGCAAGGCAAAATTTGTTTCAAAATCCTGTTTTCAATTCCAGGCACAGAACATTAGAACCAAGGAGCTTGCTCAGGCTTGGAAGTATTTATGCTGTTTGCATCCTTATCGTAGCCAATATTTTCTATTGAAAATTCATTTCTTAAGCAACTGGAACATGAATACCAGCTAGTGTTTTCTTTTGGATTCATAATGGTGGAAAGGCAGAAAACAGGGGCATGAACCCAGAGCAGATCAAAGTCTAGAATTTCTGCTTCATTTTCATACCATGCATAACAAAATCCATAAAGTGAGTCTTGGGAGTCAGGCTCAAGGGCCTCTTGATTAAGAATTAAATTACAGGTATGATTTACTAAATTTGTGCTTGGGGAAAGGAGGATTTTGATGATGATGTGATTGGTAAACTACACATTTCCTCAGCAACATACTAAAATTAATGGGAATAGCATAACCATACATACAAAATACTTCACAAATCTCAGGAAACGTGTTGGCTGTTAAACTAAGCCACCTAACGAAAATTCTGTGTCTGTAATTCCTTTACTAAAGTAAACCCAAGGGGAGTGTAAAACTGGCTCTCGCTCTTCTCAGTCTGAAGTTTCTTCTGCTGTTAAAGAAGATCCAGTCAGAGGAGGTCTCACATCAGCTGCTTTATCTGATTGTTTTCATGTGATTGTTTTAAAGCATTTAAATGTAGAACCATTTGAAAGCATTTTTTCAAGGGTTATGTATTTTTTTGGCTAATTCAAATTTCTTTTAAATTTCTTTCAAAATTGAAATTATACTTGTTATACCTTCTTGTTCTTTGTTGTGTAAGTTTGGCATAGTGGGATGCTTAGCCATGTTTTGGGCTTCAAGATACTCTTGCATATAAGCAACACGCGATGACAAGGTTTGGAAGGAGAAATAATACAGTTATTGCTAGCTCATGTGGCTGTAGAGAAGCGAGAGGCTGCGGTGTGCAAGTTCCCGTGCTGCAGAGTCTCGCTCCAAGAGCTTATCTGTTTTTTTTTCCCCTCCCTTTGTGTGAATCATGTTGGCCTCATAGCATGCAGCCAGTGTGGATATGGCAGCATTGCTGCTTCATGTGATGCAAACTAGTGTGTGGGGCGTCACAAAAAATCCCCACCGTGCCGTGCTACTGGAAATCTACACCAGCCTGTGCTCTTCTGGTGTTTGGCTGTCTTAAGGCAGTCAAGCTACCAGTGTTTCATGCAAGCCCGAATAATTGGGTATTTCTCTTCCATGCATGCAGATATTTAGGAATTCAGTGTATGTGGATAGGAGGAAGGAGACGGGAATGGTCAGGGTCAAGTTTTTGAGTACTCTGAGATCCCATCAATTACTCTAATCCAGGAGAGGCTTTTTGCCTGCGGCTCCAAGGGGTGCTGCAGCTGCCAGGATTTGAGAGAGTGGGGACCAGTTACTCCCACTCTATCCATCTGTTGTATTTCATTGGGTTTAAAAATTGCCCTGTTCCTCTAAAACCTTTCATTGGCAGTCATTGCAGCTTTGGAGCTTTTGACCAAGAGCAGCATAGCTCAGAAAGTAGAGCTCTTTTTATCAAGGAAAAAGTGCTTGATTTACCTCCACCTTATGCTCAGGCTCCCTCACCTGCAGCCCCGAGATTCATTAAGGAGAGAGCTCTCAGTCATATCACAAGAGCAGAGAAACATGAAAGACCGCTCTCTTCTCATATGCAACAAAGCACATAATTAAAATAAAAAAAAAAAATAGCATTAACCATAAGGTCTTGCTGGTGTCATTTTCAAAGCCATGAAGGGATTTTAGAGTCTCTAAGATCTAATCTGTTTGGATTTGAGTAAGGCATTAGCTACAGAGCCGCGTGGGAAATTATTAGTTAACCTGGAAATTGGTACAGGGAACCAGCTAGAAAACAACCCCACTTTGCGATGCTAAGGGAGATATTGGGCTGGGGGGAGATTAAGCTGGAATGCCCCCAAAACAATGTGTAATTGTAGCAGCTGTAATTACAATAGGAATGAATTAGAAGTTACTAACGTTATTTACGGACAGTGCGATCCCGGGGAGCTTTGTCATATA
The DNA here is from genome assembly GCA_017639485.1 of Pluvialis apricaria. Lineage (NCBI taxonomy): Eukaryota > Metazoa > Chordata > Aves > Charadriiformes > Charadriidae > Pluvialis > Pluvialis apricaria. Next base: position 10,386,025 of record CM030024.1, read on the forward strand.
GGGCAAAAACCAGAACATCCCACTGGAAGCAGGGAGTGGTCTTAGGGACTGACATAATAGACTATGAAATGGATTAGTATAAAATTCAAGTGAACGATTAGGGGCTAGTAATAAAGATGTCATTTATGAGGTAGGTCTTGTAATTTGGAAGCATCTGGAGAGGAAGACCAGAGCAATTCTACAGTATGTGCAGCAAATTACTGATAGTACAGCCATGGTGTTTATCCTGCTGCTGTATGAGGCGCGGGTGAGCCGTGTCTGGAGTGCTGGGCTCAAGTCCGGTCACCTGTATTCAGGAAAAATGAATTAATACAGGAACAGGTACAGAGAATACTACCAGGAGGATCAGGGAGCGTGACTTCTGAGATGAAGGGAGAAGACTGGGCTGGTTCTGCCTTGCAGAGTGAGGACTGAGATGGGATCGTTGTCTGTAATGTGTCAGGAGGGAAGGCTGAAGAAAGGGGAAAATTATTAAATGTCATAGAAAACAGTGGTGCGAGACTAAGGGCACATAAATTGACAAACGTAGGTTTAGACTTCTTTTAGGAAAAGGTTTCTCACATTTAGGGCAGTTTAGAGTAGAAGCTTTGGAACAGTTTGCTGGTGGGAGAGTCAATGGCAATGTAGGTATGTGCTTTTAACATCACGTGCGTTGTTTAGGAAACCTTCTGTAGGACAGAGTTGTCTGGTTTAATGCTTGACAGACGTCAGTGACCCGAGAGAAGACTTTTCCTCCTTCTGTTTTAATAAATTGAAAAGTTCCTGGCCTTGTGGAGACTTTTTGAGAACGGGTATGTCCCTGCATGTACAATTGCAAGAATGTTTGGGTTTTTTTCCAGGTGTAAATATTTTAATTTCAGGGCTTGAAGTTAGTTGCAAGTATGTTGCTACAGGTACTTACAATATTTTGTGTTTAAGCCATGGCTATAATGAAATTTCTTCTTAATTCTGCTCCGTGGCATTTGATACTGAGGCACAGCAGCTATGGGAAACAGCAACTAAAGAGCACTAATTAAGACTCAGAGTGCTTTCAATAAACTTGTGTTGCAATGAACAAATTAACTGACAAGGGAAAAAGACAATATTGCCCTCGAGGGAATGTGCTGACACAGAGATAACTCTAAGTAGTTCAGCAGTCTTTTGATTTGGAGGAAACTAGGAAATATGAGTCTGGTTCAGTAGCGTTTACATCTGATGTGTCAGAAGGAATAGCACAAAAATGTCATCACATTAGAAAACAAAAAAAATTTCCAACTAAGGAAATGCAGGAAAACCAGCAGAAAGCTTAAGTAGGCAATTATTCTTGCTACAAGGAGAGTGGTGTTTGCGGTCACAAGGTGTGCACCTTTCACGTGCCTGGATACAGAATAAAGTGAGGGGAGTGTCAGGCATGTTCAGTTTTACTACCTGTTTTAAAATACAAAATTTTTTGTATTTTTTTTTTTTGTGCAGGTGCCATCCTGAAGAAGATGACCTGCTGGGCTCTGAAGGCACTCCCCAGTACAGGATTTGTTAAACTGGGCGCAGAACCAGTATTTTCAGCTGGACATATGGCAATAGCAGAAGCAAAAGGCATTAAAAAGAAGGAATTCTTGAGTGCTTTGGGTTGCAGTTTTTTGGGGGTTTTTTTTAGGTTTATCTTTTGAAGGATGTAACCTTTGCACATTGTCAGGGAGCACATGCTTGCAGTTTTGATTTCTGACACAATTTGGCACAGGAGTGTCGTTTGAGACCTTTCTGGTAGATTGGGAGGTTTTTTCCCCAGTGTTAAGCAAAGTCGTATCTAGACTTTTCAGTATCTGAATACTAACAGTGTTGATGTGTCCTCTCCGTAAAACCCTGAAATGAATCATTTTGGAAGCATCGAACTCATTGGGATGAAAATGGTAGGTAGGAAGATGGTGACAAGGCCGTTTGTCAGCACTAGTAACAGCACAGCCCTTTGCTCCCCGTTGGAAGCTGGCTCGCTCGTGTAACATCAGTCAGTTCTTCTCCATTTGGAAAGTCCTTTAGGTGAAGCAAGTGTTTTGGATCCATGGGTTCTCGGGTTTTGTCTCCATGATTTACGGTTGTTCACACTGGATTGTTCGCATCAGCTCCAGGGTGTTGTGGTACGCTTGCCACCTTTCAAGTACGGGCCAGCAGCGCTAACGGCAGCAGAGCACAGTGCAGGTCTGAGGAATGCTGGTGGGGACATACCTGCTCGCACAGCTTGAGGCTCTTCTTTCTTGGTGAGTAGAGAAGAGGTTTTATTTACAGGGGCTGTTTAGCATCACCCATGAATACTAAATCCTATCCTTAAAGACACAAGAAGAGAAAGGGGCAAAAAGAAGGAAATAATCGGGCAAGCAGCTCACATTGTTCCTGTGCCATTTTCTGGTTTTCCTCTTTTTTTTTTTTTTTTCCAAAGCCCATAACTTGAGGTCATTTTGGGATTAATTGAAGCTAATATCTTTACTTCAAAGCAGCGCAAGATCAAGCCAAATGTACGTGCATAGCAATTAAAGATTTGGCAAGGTAATAGGGATTGGCTTCTGCAGCAGCAGCTCTCTCCCCGTGCTGTTCCACTTGTTCAGGCCTTTGATGTGCTTCAGAGCACAACGAGCTGGGCCCGTGTTTTAAACAAAGGAACATTTTAGCAGTATATTCTGCAGAGATTGACTGTTGTGCTATAGTTAATATTTTTAACTGTCTGTAAAATTGGAAAGATTATGAATCTGTAGTATGACTGGCTACTGGAGAATTCTGTTGATAATGAAGAAAATTGCAGGGGGCAAATTGAAAGATTTCTCTTTTATATTGTATAGCATCAGTGTTCCTTTAGTGCTAACAAAGATGAGGCCAATTTAGTATAAATCTTCAAAGCAACATGTGCGAATTTATCTGTCCAGTGCTCATTACAGTTAATGGGAATCATGTGGCTGGAACTTTGCAAGTGCTTTGAAAGTACTCCTTTTATGGTTACATTATAGACCCCCATGTTAGCTGTTTTGCTGTTATTTTTATATTGCTTAATTTGTTTTCTTGACATTAAAAAAGCCAAAACAGTAAATTAATTAAAAACTGCATTACCCCCTCCAGTGTTAAATAGAATCAAACACTCATTTTTCTAAAGTAAATAAAATATTACTTATACGTAAATCAACTTGAGACACAACATGAATCTCTACTGTTTTAAATCCCTGTAGTATAAGACATGCTGCTTGTTGCACACTAATTAAGGTGAGCTTGACTGGGAAGTCAAAATGATGATCCAAATATCCAGGTTTGAATTTTGGTCTCACTGTACTGTTAGTCACCATGTGTGGTACATGATCTGTATCTCTTTTTAATCTCTAGGAAATATTTGGTTAATCTGCTGTAGGAAAGAAAACAGACATAATAAAAACAAGAACTTAGAATTAAGACAGGTAATGAGCATAAAAGTGCACCGACACAGATGAAAGTGTAAATTGTTCAAAGTTTGGTCTTAATTAATGCTTTGATTGTTGTCCTTTTCAAATATATGAATAGGGCTATAACTTATATCTATATACCTTATATATACCATATATGGAAAGTAGGTTGAAATTTGGATAAATTAGGGAAAATTTTATAACACCGTTTGAAACACAAGAATAATAAAAGGTTTTCATTCTGGCATTAGGTGACATGCCCTGTGCTTCAGGTGAAGAAGATGCCTTGGTTTAGGAGTGCATGAGTGAGATGGTCAGTGATCTGTGCCCAGTGGGTGGCCTGTACATGATGGCAAGTGCCTTTTGTTTCTCCCACAGCCTTGTTTCGTGGGAGCCATGAGAAAAATACCCTACAAATCCTTCTCCTTGGACACAAAACACTGTTCTGAGTTTCTTCTGGTGGTCCTGTGAGTGTTGAGTATCACGTTTTGGCTTCGTTTTGATCAGAGATGTGAGTCAGGGCTTGCACTCATGTCCACGTTTTTCCCTTCAACCCAATCTTAATCCACACAGGTTGTGTAGGAGTCTGGGGGTGTTTTTAAAAACTTTTAATCCTGAGATTGTTTGCTGTGAGTGATACTGCAAATTGGGGTATTCTTTTCCTTTGCTTGGTTTCTGAACCTTCAAGTGCAGGTGGTTTGAGGGAAATGCCAGATGTTGTCGGGGTTGGCAAACTGAGAAGTTTCTGTGCCACTGCCTCCAGTTAAAGGCAAAGTGTACAATCCTCTTTGCGGCAGGCACAGCAAAAGCCAAAATCCAGTATCAGATGGCGGTCTCAGTCCATCTCAGCTGAGCTGGTGATGCCTTTGGCAGGTACTCTATGCTATCCATGTTATTCTCAGGGACAAGGCGTGGTTTTTTGCTTTGTTCTGTTTTCCCTCAGTCTGAAGCAAGCTTGCAGACCATGGTCTAGTAATGAGCCTTGCAAGAGATCCAAAATGAACGTTTTCTCCTCTGTATGAAAACCTAGAGGATTCATGTAGGTGCTAATCATCCACCCCCACAGAAGGATCAATGCTATTGAGGTTCTCCAGAGAGGCAGGGAAGGAGCAGAGCTGAGTTCCCCAGCCTGACTGTTTTATTTTCTTTTCATCCTTGCAGTTCTTTATAGGAAACCAGATTTTGACCAGTGAGAGAGGGAAAAGATACAAACATCCCCATGGCACAAGCAAGAATCTCAAGATGTTTTTCAACAGAAGGTAAAGGGAAAAAGAGATGGTGGGAAGCTGCTACGCACCGGGGAGGTTGGTGTGTAGATTCAGTTGTTTGCTGAGAGCTGGTATCTTTGAGTTGTTTAGATTGCTGGGGCAGTAGCAGAAAGGTTTTGGGGGTTTGATGGGTATGGTAAGAGGGTGGCTTTTCAGAGCTGTCACCCTGGAGGGAAGGAAAACATTCAGAGGCGCCGAACGCGAGCGCTGTTGAGCAGGTACGTGCTGCTAGAACAATGGCTGGCACCGAGCTTTGCTACAGGAAACCAGCTTCGGTGTCTCAGCTTTCCACTTGCAGTTGCTGTTGCCAGAGGCAGGGAGATGAGAGGAATGGGCTATAAGAGCAGAATATCTGATTTATTTTAAAAAAATATAGTCCTGGGGAATTGCCAGTATTAAATGTACTTAGCACTTTTGCTTGAAGGTAAAAACGTGACATACAAGAGAGAAGTAGGGGCATTGTGGGGAAAAGGCAAAATAAATACAAACGTTGCCGTTGTCAGGTTCTGTTTTGCATGCAATTACAAAATGTAGTAGCAGCCCATGAGTATTGTGGATGACTGTGTATTATGATTAAACACTGAGGTCTCGACTGGCAAGAGCAAGTTGCCTGAGCGAAATATTTTGTGTAGCCTACACAGTAGTAAGCATCTTACTAGGAGGAGTGAGAAACAAATCCCTTTGGAAAGAGCCATTGGATCTCTCTTCCCTTGGAAAAACTACATGAAAATTTTGTCCAGACTGTCAGATATGTCATACAGGTTTTGCTGCCAGTGTGGTCTGATCCAAATCCTGTATGAAGCCTAGTGCTTTCAGCGGATTTCAGATTACTGTGATGAGTAATCTGGTTAGAGAGGAGACCTCTAAGTGTGCAGAAGAATCCCGCCACTGAAGGAAGCGACTGGTCTGAAGGATAAGAGTAAAGCTGAATAGGGATCTTCTAGAGGTCAGTAAAGAGTCTTTGTAGAAAGACCAGATCTGAATGATAATGTGATAGTATTGATAATTTCAGGTGAAACAAGTACTAAAACATGTAGCGGGTCCACCTTTCCAACATTAATGCTAGAAACAGTACCTCTTTAAGTTAAATTTAGTTTTTCTTGGGCACGACCAATATTATAAATGATTCTCAGGTCCTGGTCTGCAAGCATTTAATCGCGAGTTAATTTATGTACGCGAGCAATTCACAAAGACAATGCCTTAAGTTAGATCTGAGTGTAGGTGTTTGTATGACCTAACAACATACCACCTGTAGGAGAGGAAGAGTTTAAAGTAACATTCCTGCTTCCGCCAAAGACGAGCCATTTCAGCGTTATGGCCAGTAGAAGTAGGCCGGAGTCCAGTTCCTGAATTGATACAGAACTGGAGCGATGGTTTGGTTTGTGTAGGACCAAGTCTGAGACCCAGAAGGACTCTGTGGTGGGACTGATATAGCCTCAAGGGGATAAAAAGAAGACTGAAGAATGTTTGTACATTCCTATGGTGACCTTTAGTTTGCAGGTAACAAGCGAGGTGTTTTCAAATAAAACAAGGATTTCTATATTGCTCCAATTTATTTTATTTTTTCCATCCCGATGGCATTTCCATTCTTATAGTTTAATCCAAAATATTCTTGGTGGCAGTATCCGGTACATTTGAGCTGTGCAGTATACTCTGTAGGGTAGAATTTTAAGTGTATTTTTTGACAAAATTTATGTTGGGAATGCAATTTTAAGTATTTTAAGTATTTTAAGATTGCGATTATAGATACTGAACGTTACATAATGGATTTGTAAAGAATACGTGTGTGCAGCCAGGACCAAGTCAAAGCAAGACTCCCTCAAACCTCTCAGATTCTGTGTGGCACAGGAGCCATATGGAAGGAGAGTTAATATATGATCTACTTTATGTCCCTCCTGAAAAAAAAAATTAGATTAATTGATTTTTTCTTTTTTTTTTTTTTCTTTTTAATTTAATGTAGCTACTGCTAGAGGTCTTTGCATTTTTCTCAAAGCCGGTGAAATGGCTAACGCAATCCGTTAGCGCCTTTAGCCTTTGTGCCAGGGTGTACTGATCTTTCACGCTTGTTTTTGCTGACTTGTTGCCATCAGTACATGGGAAGTACCTGCGCATGGTGTGTTCTGTCACCCTGTGAACACTGTCCTAGCGCAGATGTGAAGGAACTGCTAACGGAAAACAGAATTCAATTTCTCACTCTGATTATATTGTATATGTCTGTATATATCAGCAGACTGAAAAAAGTTTAGGAGAACTCAAAACAGCTCCAATATTAAGGTAAGTACATTGTACTAACAGACAGTGTGTTCTATTTCTTTAAAGCAAAAGGTAAATTATTATTTTCTGTGGAACCCCCCTCCTTCTCATAACTTACTTTAAATAATGTTCTTAGTGTTGAAGTTAAGTTTGTCATTGGAGTTGTTGATGAAAATTATGTTGTGACTTCGTCTTCAAGCAAACTAAACAAAAGACATCAAGGTTGAAAAGCATTGCTATGGTTACCTTATTTAAAGGAGATTGTTAATAAAGGAGAAAAAAATGGAACTGAGAGAGGCAGTAATTGCAAAAGCATAGAAAAGGTTAGACTGGTATTTTTTGTAAAAACTTGATATGAACTTACTTTGTTAAATATCTGTTTTAAGGATGCCATCTTAAAAGATATAGCTTGGAGAAATCAAACTCAACAAGAAGTTTAGGTTTTAGAAAAGGACAACACTCATGTTGTGAATTGCTGGACTAAGAGCTCTGGATGGAGTCCAGTTAAGCTTTAGAGTGGGAGGTTTATACCCTTCTTTAGTATTTTGAGAAGAGATAATTGGTTTTAAAATGGTTGCAATGTGCCTTTTAAATCAAATGTGTTCTGATTTTGCTTCCCTGTTCTTTATCATGGTGCACTGCATATTCACATGGGACCAGAACCTCAGAAGCAAGGAATTTGAGCTTGAGCTGCTAACATGATTTAAAACCCAAGCTTAAATATTTTAATTGAAGTCAGCTAACATATAGCTTCCAATCCCAGGGTAAAGTGTTGGCTTTTAAAAAAATCATAAATATGCCCAAAGTCTCTGAAATTGGGAGAACTCCATGCGCTGGTAGCATGGTTTGTGGTGACAGCAATCGTCTTTGCCTACACAAAGACCCCAGTTCAAATCTGCACAGAATGTTCTGTAGTTACTTCCTTTGTGGAATAATATATTTGAGTTCAGAGGAATCAGACCAAAGCTGGCTGACTGGCCTCCATTTATGCAAAAAGGGCTTGTTTACTTTGAAAATATGGGTTAACTGAATATCAGCTTTCATATTACCCTACTTTATCACTTAAAAGAGATGTTTTTCAGTTAAACTAAAAAGATATTACATACCAAAGGTTACAGAAACATGTTCTTTAAAAATTAAGTTAAATTAGAAATGACATTTCCTCTTCTAATATTGATGTTGTAGCTGAGAGTTAAGCTATAAAAGGAGTCAATTAAATTCTCTGTAGCTTTGCTGCAAAATCCAAATTTAAACTACACAATAAAGCAATCATTAATACTGGCAGTTTCAGACCCCTCATTTCTAGAACCAAACTGGGGCAAAAATATTAATCCAAACCCACATCTCTCTGATTAATTAATTCCTGTGATGTCAAGATTTAAAGAGGAACATGTCCCAGGTTCAATTTTGTTGCCAGGTTCCTGATACTGGAAGACTCAGAAGGGCTGGTGGGGACCCAGGGTGTTGATTGGTATTAAATGGGAGCACATCAAATGTTCTGTATTCCTTTGCCGCGAGGTTTCTCCCATGAGTCTCAAACGCTTCCAACTAGTGCTGGTGCCTTGTCTGTGTGAACTAACCTACACCGATGTACCCAGGAGTCTTTAGATTGGGTCGATTGCGCTTTGCAAAGAGAAATCAGGGAGTACTTTCTCTGGTTTTAGATTTTTACAGGAAAGAACGATTACAGAATAGTAATCTTTTTTTTATTATTCTTATTAGTTATTTTAACATATTGACTTCTGAGATTTGGATAGGGTTCTAAGCTTTTGGGTGTAGGTCCTTGATATATTGAAAAGCTGGCCGCAAACATGCAGGGCAGTGGAACAGTGGAAGTAGCAGGTCTTCTCTAGCTCACGTCATACCGACTGGGTTGGCTATGAGAGAAGTGTAGGAGCAGAGGAGGCTTTGACAACCTTTCTGGGACAGAAGAGCCCCTTCGAGGCTGTAGCTAAAACAGGTTATCTGCCTGGAGAGCGCAACTGCTGATGTTCAATGGGACTGGAGCTCCCTGTGTGCGGTAAGGGCTTTGAGAACGCCCCCATCCCCTGTGCTTTGCAGATACCTGTAGGAGAGGTGGTGTAGCATTACTGTAGGTGGCATTAGTGTAGCAGAGTATAATCTTATTAGTTTTGCCATTTGCAAAATGGTAGTGGGAGCTGTTCTAGCTGAGTGCGAGGACGTACAGAGGGTTGGGAGGCTGTTAGGCCTCGTGGTCATGGGAGCCAAAAGAGCCCCAAAGGGGAACCCATAGATGAGTGAAATGTTTTATCTGGTTTCTCCCCAACACTGGCTGTCAGACTTAATTCTGAGGCTCATCTGTAACCCTAACTCTCGGAGTTTGCTCAGTAACTGCATTTTATAGCTTAATCTTTACCACTTGATTATTTAATGAAGATTTTTAAAGTAGTGTATTGAAGATTACTCTGCTTGGAAATGGTTAAATACTGCAGAGAACTATCTTTCCATTTATAAGTATATATTTAATATCTCCTGCATGCGCTCTGTGCTTCCTGCGACGACACTATTTCGTAAGTGGTCTTTGTGTCTCCTCTGATCACCTCTGCGGTAGCCAAGACCCATGTTTTTAGCCTCACACTGTGCAGACTAGGGGGGAAGTGGTCCTTGTCCTAAAGAGTTTAAACTCTCTGAAAAATGGTGATGAAATAGAGAAGTGGTGTTAATTTCAAGCTCCATTAGAAGCAAAAGGACAGATATTTATACCCAACTTCTGTGCTATAGTTTGGACCTTTGATATTTTGTTTTAGTGTGGTGCTTAAATATTGAAATGAGGAGTACTTCAGAGGTCAAAAAGGAAAAGGGGAGTGAGTGCTTGTTAAATAAATGTTGACAGAAATCTCACATTAAACTCTTAAAAATAAATAAATAAATAAAGTTCCTTTTACTGCAGTGTCAACAGTCCATTTGAGGGATGCTCCTCCTCCTCCGGGCAATTGATGAGCGAAACGGGTAGGTTCTGGCAACCCTGTTATGCTGACTGGCACCTTAGTTGTTATTCCTGCCCTGCCTTAAGCAAAAGCGCGTGTGGAAGGGGAGAAGCAGGATCTGGCCCGATGCGAAGGGGAGCGGTGCTGCATGCTTGACAAAGTTTCTCGCTGCAGTTGAACCAGCAGCCTGAGGAAGAGTTGCTGCCTCTTGGATAAATACACCTCTGAGAGTTTGTTCAACACAGAGTGCGCTTTCCCATCAGAGCCCGAATGAGCTGAGCTGCCGTGGCCTCTGTGCATGGGACGCCTGGGGTCCCAGCTGTGTGCTCCACCTCCCATGGGGTCACAGCACATGCGGTTTTAACACCTCTGACAGCACTGGGCTGAGGCTCCGGACACCGCGCATTTCATTTTTTATAGGATCTTTGCTTTATATAACGTTTGTCCCCAGCAGCTTGACTTCCGTTGTGTTTATGTTTAACGCAGTTCTGATTCCCGTTCTAGCAGTTTTCTAAATTACATCACGAGTGAGCTAAAAAGGAATATTTAAGAACAGCGCTAAGATGATTTCTGCTGCTCTGTGCTGTTTTGAAAACCAGCTGTGCAGTGAAGAACAGAGCTGTTCCTGATGGGAGTGTATTAGTTTAAATGCAAACATTTACCATGTCTGTGCTAGCTAGCTGACCTGTAATCTAAACTGATGGGGTTTTGCCCTGGGGCCGCCCAACCACTATTCGTAAGTGTTGTAATTGTAATGCGTCTTGGATAGCGAGTCTGCTGTTTCTAGCAGAGTCTGTAGAAGCAGAGGATTTGGTTCCAGTGAAACTAGTATTTACCGAAGCTGAAAGTTAATCTGATCCTATTTGTAGCTGGCATTCATATAAATCATTTGGACAACTTTGTGTAAGGCCGGCTCTTTATTCCGTATTTATCCAGCGCCTGCCCCAAGATAATCCTGATCCATACCTGCCGTCTCCTGATGTTAGTGCGTGACAGTGTTTAATCCTAGTGATGGGCCTGACATGTTTCATAAGTGTACAAGGCAGATCAAGCATTTAGCACTGTTACCATGAACATCTGCCGGCAGAGCTATATCCACCAACAGTAAGAGAGGTGTTCACCTAGCAAAATGCAAGTACTTGTTGAACTTGCACTGTGGAGAACAATAGACCAGCCAAGTGAAGCAAGTGCACAGAAAAGAAACAGTAATTTCTGCTATAGTGGAGTTGTATAATACAGGTGTATACAAACTTAGTCTTTCCAAATAATACGTTTAAGGGAATCTTTTTTTTTTTTTTACATTGAATCTAAAAATGCTAATGCAGCTATATAAATTCAGGGTGTTATAAATAAAAGCATATTTAACCATAAAATATTTTGCAATGGGGATTGAACAGGATGTTTTCCATTTTGTATCTAAGGAAAACAAAGACACGAAGAAATACGCATACTGATTCTGGGTTTGTTTCCGTCAAGCTGTGAGACAGGAGCGTGGACATTAGAGGTAGTTCTCTTCTGGAGTCTCACTCCATGAGCAATCATTCCACAAAAGCCCATTTTGATCTCAGGGGGACCACGGCTGCTACAAGGTGTTGCCAGATTTGCAGCACTGCTGCCTGGGCCCTGCTGGGTGCAGTTTTAGGTAAAATCACAGCCAGTTCCCAAACTGGCTGTTAAAACCACCTCCGGCAAGCTCTTGTTTTCCATCTCTGCCTTGTTGTCGATGACTGTCCTAAGTGGCAGCTTCTCTTCACATCACCTTTGCCACCCTGTGCAGCGAGGCTCCAACCTGGAAGTCCCTCATCCTGGAGCATGTTGCTGCTGCTGTCTCATTCAGAAGGAATGACCCCAAGGAGTGCTATGAGACTGCTGCGATAGCATCCAGGGTAGGAAATGGAGCTAAGGGGCAGCAGGGTGGAGCGCTGTGATGTCTGCACCTGGGTCAGGTGCAGCCAGAACTGGACGTCCACATTTTGGAAAGGTCCACCCCCTCATTTTATTTCCAATCTCTTGTTTTCTCACGTGTGAAATGGGTTAGTGATGTGATGCTTACCTTACTCAGAAAATGCTTTCAGTTTCGTAGATGAGAAGTCTTTTATAGGACTGATGGATTTTATTTTTTCTGGGAAATCATAACTCAACCATGAAATTTCACTTTTTTCTGTTGGTAGCTTCAATCACTTGTGCTTTGCTCAACAGGAACTCCCTTTGCTTCCCCATGTAAAATAAACATCATTTAAAGTCACTTTGTCTTTTTGAATTTGAGTTAAATCTTACCATAGCAGTGTCATTGCAGCTGTGATGTTTTAAAGATGTAAGAATAGCAAGTTTTACATTTACATTTAGCTCTCAAATGTTGCAATATACAGACAAATAGAGATGATAGCTGCATTTTCCAAGGAAGATGAGCTATTGAATTATTTTTAAGAAAATAATGTTAATAAATTCTGATTTAAAAAAAAAATATTTGGAGAATACTATAGATGGTGGATGTAATACGCCAATAGAGAGACTTTATTTTCATCTGTTTTTCTCTTCTCTTTGCCTTTTAACCTACCTGAGGATGTTCTGTGACACAGAGAGCCGTAATGGTACCAGACGTTACAGTCTATTGTGTTAATAATCCGTGAATTAAAGCATCCCCCAGCAAGCTCTTAACGTGATGGATTGTGTCAATGATGTGTGGTTAAAGGGTCCCCAAGCAGGCCTTGACACGATAGACCAAAGCAGTTCGGAAGGTCTATCGTTGTCAATGATCCACTGATTATACGAACGTGTCTGGAGAGAGGGTGGAGCGGGAGGCAGAGGGAGGCTGTAAACAGCAGCTTAAGCTCTGTCAGATGTTAGGGCTGCCTGCTGCAGATGGAGAGCTGGCAAGAAAAGCATGTGGTGCCTGGGATGAACCGAACGGTAGGTCGTGAGGAACTTCAGAGGAGGTTGAAGGTGCTCATCGCATTGCCAGCGACGAGGACTGAGAGACCAAAATACTTAGAATCCTCTTGACAGAGAAAAGCATAAGTCTCAACATTAAAAATAGATGCCTTTTATCTTGCATATGATACAAAATCTCTTGTGATATGGTATTTTTTATTATACTTTAGCAGCTCCAAGGAGTCTTGGATTAGGCCTGTATCACAACAGCAATACACAGGAGGCTATGTTTTGTCTTGCTATGACACCAGCTACTGTTGTTTTTGATCTGCAGCCTCTGAAGAGGGATGCTGCATCTTCTACGGAAGGTGTTATGAGTGCAGATTAGTTAGACAAGTGCTGGAGTGAATGCATAAGTAGTGATTTTGCATAATGAGGTATGTGAAATCCCAGTGGAGGTTGTTAAAACAGATAGACAGCCTGTGGTAAACAACAAGGAAGGTAGGCTTTGAAAACAGATGGCTTTGAAAACCTGGCAAATGACTGTTCCATACTTAAAAATCAGTTTTGTTAGTGGAAAATATCTTATTTTTTTTTAAAAAAAAAGAAAACCGAAAAAGCTTAGCCTGCGTATTTTCATAGCCCTGAATGTGTTAATAAAGTTCTGTGGGTAACCATACATCATCTGCCTTCCCTGCTGTACGCATGTCTGAACGGTGGAGGCAGTGGACAGAACACCCTGAAATGTTCTGCAGCAATCCATCGGGCTTCGTCGTGCAGCTCCTTCTAGCTGGCGGATGTATGGGTCTTCGTTATCGCTTTGACTCCCTCTAGGTGTGCACTTTTCATTGGGAAATTAATCTTGCAATCAAAGGGTTAATTCATCTTGAAAGGCAGAGTCTACAAGTGAAATGGGAATATAGAGGAATATTCCTGCTAGTTGGAAAGGGCGCAGGGAACCCCATTGCCATCTAAGATACTACAAAGCTGAGGTTAGAGCTGGCCAGAAGGTGAGATTCTGGTTTGGAGCTTTAATATGTACCTGTTTTCCACGTCTTTTATGCCTTTGGCATAAGGAGTAGGAGGTGCGAGGCTGGGACCAACCTCTGTTTCCTTTGGTCTGTGGGGAGTCAAATCAGTCTGGAAGGTGCTGGTGAGCCGGCAGCGAGACGCACAACTGGTTCTGGTGTAACCCGTCTGGGGCTCGCGCTCTGTATTCTCCTGCAGAATAGCTGCAACATAAACTTGTATAGTATTAACTCTCCAGATAGAACAGTTGTTGGAGTATTTCCAGAGGCCCGGCTTAGGGGGCTCGCTCTCGGAGTACTGAGATGCTGAACCACTCAGTTACAGTGACGGTCGAAGACTTTCCCCCATGGCCTGAGCTGAGGAGAGGAGAGACTCTCAGTAGAGTAACGCTTTTGGTTCTTTTCCAGTGTAACCTCTCAAAGCTTTCCTGTGTAGGTGCAAGTTACTCTACAGCCTGTGCGTAAATAAACTTTCATTTTCTCAGTTACTTTGGTGGCTCCCTTAGAATGAGACCATCGATGCCTGGGGCTCTGTGGACTCAACTGAAAGAGAGGGCAAATGGTCGCGTTCCTTTTTGAAAAGGATCTCACGTGCAAACAGGGGTTCCTCAGTCCCCATCTTCTGCTGGGAAAAAGGCAAGTTCCTACGATTTGGGAATAAGAGATGGGTCATCCCATGTCTTGAGAAAAATGGGGGATGCAGGGACTTGTGAAACAGTCGCCCTTGCGCACTGGCGCTGCCCTGGCTGAGCGGGCGCGTGCAGGCAGCCAGAGCAATAACCCAACAGCAACGCTCCAGCGGCGGCAGTTCCTGCTCTGAAATCCTGGGAATCTGAGGGAAGAGGACAGCTGCTGTACTCTGCCCTGCTGCTTCCCGACTCGTTAAAAATATATTGAAAACGTGGCCGTACCTGGGAGACTGGCACAAACCAGGTTTGGCACGTGTTTGGCGCATGGGCTGTGCCCGTCTCCCAGGAGTGGGAGCCAGGGGATGCGCTGAGCAGAGGGAAGTGTCCCTGTCCCCTTTGCCCTCTGCTCTGCAAAGGCAGTGCCGGGGAGAAGCCCGCTGGGACCGGCGCTGGCGGCGGAGCTGGGGCGGGTGTGGGAACCTGGGCTCTGCTTCCGTTTACATTGGATGGGAGAAAGAGGTGTTTAGAATATAACAGAAGCTAATTTTAGCCACAATTTTCTTCTCATAAATTAAATGAAGTACTTGCCCAGTAGCTCGTTTCTCAGGGTACCAAGTACAGCTGTTAAGAATTTTTGCCATTATGTTATTTTTAATTTAAAAAAAATGCTGATTAAAAAACCCCTGGATTTGTAGGCAAGAGAAGGTAGTGGATGTTTTTGCAGGAATTTCCTTTTTTGATTAATTTCAATATGCCCTATTTTAACACTTTCGAAATGATGAAGTGGGCCTCTGTTGTTATTTGACTTTGTTATCAACATTTAAAGCTAGAGGTGTTGGTTTTGGTTGAAATAAAAATGAAATGATTGACCTGGTTATTTTTTTTCGATGAGTTTTTTTCGATTCCTTGGCTTCATCTGGATTTTGACTTTTAGTTATGTCTGCAGATGGAGATTGCTGGGTGAGCAGCAGCTGATAAGTCTGACAGGACAGGAAACTGATTTTGTTTTTTTGCTCGGAGAGAAGCCTTTGCTACACAGACATGGATCGGAGCTGAGTTTCTGCTGCTTCTGTGATGGGCTATACTTTTTTTCTCTCCTATTTGGTATTTGTACCCATCACTGAGGCATTTCTAGAGCTCTGCCAGGCTCTGCGCGATGCTCAGCATCATGCTTAAAGGCTCGTTTTTTCCAGAGACCTGTTCTTTATCAAGTGTTGAGTAACACTCTCAGATAAATTTTTTCAAAAGCACTTCAGTTAATGTGCTGAAAACTTTAAAATTTTGATTGTTTTTGTACCTGAATAAGAGTTAAATTGTTCCGAAAAATCTCACCCCAAGTGTTTTAAGATCTGTTGTTTCCTATGCTACAAGATTGTTACAAATGTCTGTCTGAGATGTGTGAAGATATTCTAGAAGAGATGAGACGGGACAGTGCTGTCCTGTCATTACCAGGTTAAGAAAAAGCCAGATATCCCTGCGCTGGAATATTCCCCTGATTTTTCATTTGGTTTCTGAGCTGCAGGGAACCGGGATATTTTATCGATGACACTCCACTAGCTCTGCGATAATGAAAACCGAGACAGCATTTTTCAGTTCTAGGATTACTGTTAGGAATGTTTATTACACATGGGGGCAGTAGCACACCATAAAGATGCGAAGTATGTTAATACCGGCCGGGGTGATTTATGGGTGTGCAATATACAGTGGGATATTTAGTATTTGCTAGCTGGCTGTGTGTTTGACAGATATTGGCGAGAAGTATTAACTGACATCCAAGTTTTCTTAACTAATAAGTGATGAGCAAAGAGAAGTTTGTATTTGCTGTCTTAAAACGATCTGTGACTCTTTATCCTTCAAAGTTTTTTGATTCCAACTTTGACACGTGGCCGCTATCAACTGTTTAAATGTTGCAGGTGCCATCAGAAGCCAAAAGTGAAAAGGCTGCTCTTGAGAACAGCGTGAAAACATTCTTCTTGTGCCTTGGAATCAGCACGTGTATTAAATCGCCCTATTTCGTTTAAGCTATTTTTTAAGCTCCTTTGAATATATTTTCTGCGATACAGTTAGTGGAAAAGTTGCTCTACTTTTTTAAGGGATAACCAAGTGCTTAAGTGCTTTGCTGGATCCAGGCCAGAGCCAGCGTCTTGCAGAATAGAGCCCATGACAACTCATTTCATCCCCAAATCTCAGTTTTCTTTACAAACTCCAGTAAACAAAGTCTCCCGATAGCCTGCGAGTACTGTAGCAGCGGCAGTGTCCCAGCTTTCCAGATGGCAAAGAGAGTGGTTAAATGACTTGCTCAAGGGAGCTGGGAGATGAGTGAGGCTGGGCAGATGTAGGAGGCGGACTCTGGGGATGATTTTGTTGGCTGGGTTTATTACATGTTTGTTATATTTATGCTGCTGCCTGGGTGGTGTGATTGGGACGTAATTGCCTGAATCCGTCTGTTCTGCAAGGTGTATTTTAAGAGTATATCCAGAGCTCTCCGGGGTGAAGGTGGAGGGGCTGCGGTTGCTCCGTAATGGGGTGATTTGAATGACACCGCTTCGCTCCCAGAGCGAGTGGTGGGGCTGCTGGGGGTGACAAGTTGCAGAATGGTAGTGCTGATGCTTTAGTGCACCCAGTCACCCTGGACTCTCGAGGTGTGAAAGGAAATAATGGAAAAAAGAATAAAAGCAAGAAAATGAGCAAACAAAGCCGCTGAGTAACACCTTTTTTTAATCCTTGTATTTGCAATTTATGTTAGTATTAGTAACTCCACTCAGGAACTCACCTGAAGCAATTATCCAGAGACTTCCTAATAGTATTCCATCATAACACAGGGAGTTACACGGGGTATTATTTTAAGGTAATACATTCCGTGTATTAATCATTGGTTGTTATTGACTTGGTGACACATTGCTGTTGGTGAAATGAACTGTGATATAATTAGGAGCAAATAATACCCAGGCATGCTGTGCTAATTATTTTTATGTGAACCCAATTCATTGCTAATATAAATAGCAATATTAATCACAGCAAGTATCAATATTTATGCAGCATGCTTCCATTTAAGTGCAGCTGTAGACGATAATGCTCACACGTACACTGAAGAAAGAGGCATACGTGGCGTTCGTCTTTTTAATCACACCATTATGCCTTATGTCCGTTACACGACACCAGGCAAATTGCTCTGTGGTTATAGCAAAGAACTGCAAGACATGACTCCAGGCTGCTTCCCTGCAGAAGCCCCAGGTCTTCAGTATAACAAACTGAACTGCACTGCACTCAGGCGAAATTTGTACTTCTACCTATTCATTTTTCCCTCCTCCCGTTTCTAACCGCGTAGGCTGTTAGCACCTCTCAGCCTGCGACGCCGATGCTGGTGGGCACAGCAGGTGTCTTGAGAGGATCTGGTGTAGGATCGAGAAGTGCGTTCTGCTCCATTTCCATGGAAGCCTCTCTAAAGATGAAGCTGATTTGGGTGAGTCAGGGACATCTTCCTGTCTCTCAACTTCCTCATCTTTAAAAGACAGCTGTAATACAAGTAGGTGAGTGTGGCAAATAGAAACCTCATCTGCCCCAGCTGGAGTTGCATGCTGTGAAATAAAGCCAGGAGCCCCTGTGTTTGGGTGCCAGTGTCTGAGCGCGTGGAGCCAGGTGCTTTGCTTGTTCCAGTGGCTCCTGCTGGGATGCCATCTTTCCTATTCCTTAACGGTTTTCCCAGGATTGTGCTTTTAGTGAAGTATCATGGATTGTTCCTGGTTCAGCCTTATGCCGATTGCGCCCCGGCTCGGAAGAAAAGCAGCGCTGGCCTGTGCAGGCGAGCTGTGGGAACGGAGCTGGCCGAGCAGACCCTGGCACTGTTGGCACTCGGAGGAGTCCCAGCGCTGGGAAAGCACGACTGAAGATTGGCGTGTGATCCTGACCCTGGGCAGGGATGTACAGTGCACGCCGCAGAGGTGCACTCGATAAATTAGACGATGATGTATGGCATAGTACATCACATTCTTGAAGGCAAGGCATATATACTCACCAGATAATGTGGAGCATGTGAAGTATTGAATATATCAAAGAAAGATTAATCTTTGTCTGGGAGTAACCCTGCACATTTTCTGTCTACGCTGAGCCAATGCTGTATAATTTAAAATGTGGGGGGAGTGTGTGTGTGTTTCTGTATTCGCACACGGGAGGAATATGTTTGTTTTGCGTGTTTTGTGTTAGAGGGTGTCAGGGTACGCATCTGTTACTTTCAGTATTAAAAGATTTCCCTCCATTATTTCACAGAAGAAAATGTCCTGTTTGGATCTAAGGCCCCTTTCCTAAATGAGGACCCGTCCCTTGTGTCAAGCGCTGCATAAACTCCGGAGGAGCAGAGTCCTGCCTCAGCGAGGCTTGCAGACCAGTGAGTCTTATCCTTTCAAATCCCAGCAGAGGAAGCGGTGGCTGCGGCGCGTGCTGTGTCACTAGGCGCTCCTCGACACATCAACCCAAAAATCAAAGAATAGGAACTGACGGAATAACTGTTGTGTGGCGATTTGGCAAGTATCTGCTAAAAAATGGATATTGTTCCATGAAGGTATGTGGGACTGAAAGGTTAGCTACAAATTTCCAATCTCCGTTTTGTTTGTGTTTAAGGACTGATATTTTGTATAGTTAAAATTGCTACAACTATTTTCACCTCAACAATTTGCATCTGCTCTACTAACATGAAAATTTAAAACCTTGGTACGATGTATAAAATGATGATTAATTTACAGCATTTATCTTGGTTTACTAATCATTCTGTTTTTAGCTGATAATTTTATTTGTAATCTCCACAGTTAAATTGCCATAAAATATCATAGTTACAAAGATATTAATGAGCAGTTGAAAGGATATGACACATTGTAATTTAGGAATTAATGCACACATAAAAAAAAGGGAAATTCAAGAGAAAGCTACTAATACATGTACGTTGCGGGAAAAACAAAGCAGAAAAAAAAAAAGCTGCAAACCAGAAGATAAGCACATGAGCGTTGCAGCTGTATCACTAAATGACAGCTTAAAGATATGGTAAATTCCATCCCACCATCTCTGAACAAAGAGTAACAAAGGGCAGAGAAATGTAACAAAATAATCTAGTGCTGAGCATGAGTGGTACCAGCTGGAAAACATTCACAGTCCACGCCTGATTAACTCTGCCTTGCTATCTCTCATAACGCGGACAGCTAAGGAATGTCCCCCACTTAATGAAACTCAGACATATGACTTCCCCTGCAGCGGCACCGGGGAGCTCCAGGAACGGATCGGGACCCGCATTACCGGGTAACGCGAAACTGCGAGCAAGACGCTCTTGCTTGCAGTGCTGGGTAGTCCCTAATTTTAAGACATCCAAGTATAGGGCAAGAACTTTGAAGGCTGCAGCGGTCTCCAAACCTCACACGATCTGCTGCCTTCTCAGCTTTCGGAGCCCGTCTACGCGTGCACCCGGACGAAGCGTGGCTGTGGGCTTACACTGATGGAGCTGCGCTGGGTACCTCGCAGGGCTGCACTGCGCACGCGGGGCTCAGCGGTGGTCACTCAGCGCCGGGTTTGTAGTGGTAGGGACCTCTGCGTTGCTCTGTCTTCCACAAGTGCTTCTCACACTGTAGTTAAAATTTAGGCTGAGCATGTCTATGTAACCTGCTCTCTGGAGCACGGGAGTAGCAGCAGCGTCAGTTCCTCTTCGCCTGTGTCCCTCTTTGGGTAACATCGTCACCTCCCAACAGTGTCTGAGGGGAAAGAACAGAGTATCTACAATCTGCAAGCAACACAGAATAAAAGCGTTTTGTTCAGAACAACAACTAGGAGCTTAAGAAAGGGAGTAGAGGTGGACGAAATAATGAAGATGATATGGATTTTGGTAGACCTAACATGAACTTAAGTTTGTGGTAGAGACGGTTTATTTGCTTAAACCTGGCCACTTTATCTCCTGTATTGAATGGTAATTCTGAACTGCATGGATATGATTATCCCTTTTAGATCTCTGTAATTGCATGAAGGAGAAGTTTAGAGTTATGTCTTCCTTTTCTTGACTCTTAATTGTGTATCTCTACTGAGATACACAGGGATAGTTCCAGTTCCTTCATGGCATAAGAGAGACATAAATTACATGAAATCAAGGAAGTTTTTTTCCACCCTGTGCAGACAACCCTTTGTTATGTGTTTGTTCTTCATAGAAAACAGTTAGTCGTTAATCTTATGCAATACAGTGGGGAATTTTACAATCAAGAGCCCAACCGTGCTTTCTTTGAAGGACGTTTTTATGAGGCACAGAATATCCCATGGCAAAAGTAATCCTTAACAATAAAGAGAAGAGTTGAAAGTGGTAGTGGTAGAGTAGCAGTAGCTCCTTCGTTACTTTGAATTGTCTTGGGAAATTACAATTTATACCTACAAAAGAATGGGAAGAGTTGGAAGAAAGGCGTGACAATAAGAGCTGGAGCTTGTATCTTAACAGGTCGCGGTGTTTAATGGGATCCTGGCTTGCAAACAAACTCATTTCCTTTCACAACACTGTTCGTGGAAACGCACATGTCAGTATGGGTCACTGCTGTCACCCTGCTTTCCTTCAAACATCCATTCTAAATAATAATGAACATTTAAGAACTAGCAGAGATTTTTTTTAATTAGCTCAGTCCCTCAGGCACAACTATTTTGTGTGTCTTAAATTCCCCAATTCTCTTATTTTCTGGTCTTGCATTACCTTGATGGTACATACGCTACCATTCATGAGTGGTTTATAATTTAACTGATTTAGTTTCTAACAATGGATTTTAGTTTACAATATTAAATATGTTTTAATTAATCCCCTATAATGAGAATAAGTGGTCATTTTTTCCAATTTGCTCATTTTCTGTGGGCGTGTTACAGTACCCGGCCAGGTGATTTCTATGCCGCGAACTCCTTGATGATTGAGTTGGTCATAGATAACTGCACGATAACCAACCCGTGTGCTTCACCAACCCTTCCTTCAGCCTTCTGCCGCTTTCCTTCTGTCTGAGCGGGAGAGGGGCTGTGTAAGATACCACGTTTTGTACCTGCCCGCATCAAATTGAGAACGAGCGACCCTCCCGCTCTTGGCTCAGCCGCTGCATACCTTCGCCGTCAGTCTGTCCTCATCCAGCAGATTTTCAACAAGAGAGTGCCAGGATTGCGGGGTTTACAGTGTGGCGCAGGATCATCGGAGTATCTTGCAGGGAGTGCACAGCAAGGGGCGCGCAGCATTGAGTGGGAGAGGCAATGACATTATTTTTTAACACAGGGTGCTTTTTTTCTAGAACGCAAAAAGCTTACCAGTAGCTTCTGGGCAGCTTTTCCATTTGTTTGTAATGTTCTCTCCATTGATGCTGCATCCCAGTAATCAATAAAACTTGATTAAGGATAATAGTGAAAAGCAGCAGCCTGCAACCTCATTAAATGTAAAAATCCAGTAGAGAGCGGGGTGACTAGAGTCAAATAATCATGACTCAAAGGACAAATATGTGGCTACAGAATAGAAGAAACTGAAGCTGATATTGCCAGGGGTTTTATTCTCACTGGCTTTGTCCCACGAGGAGGAAGCTGCCACTTCCATGAGCTGCACACGGAATTACAGCTGGGCAGGGGGATAAACCCTGCACAAATAAGTGTCTTGTTAAAGATTTGTTTTTGTTCCAGATCAAACCAGAAGGGTTGATTTGGAATGATTGAGGAAACAAATTAATTAAAGGAAGAAATTGTTTTTGAGGCTGAATGAGTGCTTTGCCTAACCTTAAATGAGACGTTTTATTTTTGTACCTGAGTAATTTTAAATATTGTATCCATGATTAAAAACAATTGCCACTTTGGAGTGAAACACCATTCCAAATTTTTAAAAATTGCAATATTTTTTTTCTTTTCTCTGGATGTCTTTTCACATGGCAGTGTGACGGAATGGGCACATGAATGCAAGGCGTTCTGTTCAAATTTGGATTCTTCTGCTCCAAGAAGGTCTGAGTGCCACCAGCTCTATTTGAAGGTCTGTGGTGGAAAGAAACCTGCATTTTGATTTTTGGGAGAGGTGAGGCTTCCTCTCTTCAAGTATGATGACAGAATTGGAAAGTTCAGGGTTGCCAACTGCAAATGTCTAAAAGTTGTCTTAGTAACTTGAAAATAATCAACTATTGCTCTAATGCAGTTGTGGATTCTTTTGATACACCTTCTGGTTTCTGGATTGTTCAACTGTTCATAGTTAATTCTTTATCTTTTCTGTACCACCACAAAGGTATAATACTCCTTTTTCATCAAATGCGGGAGTCTCACAGCTAAGCACTGCGAGCTGTGACTTTAAACAGTAAAGCAACATTGGAAATCTCTAAGATAGGAAAGTTTCTCCTGGATTGTTTGGTGCTTGTTGGGAACGCGGGTGCCTGGTGAGAAAAGAGCTGGCATGCCCCAAACTACTGCTGTCCTTTATGTTGAAATACTTCAGACTGTAGGTACAGTAAAGGGGGAGAACGTCACCTTTGGAGAGTCCTGCCTCGCGAGGTGGGTGTGATGGGATGAGAGAGGGGATGAGCGCAAGACCTTGGGATGGTGTGCAGGTGGGGCAGGCTGGCCGCTGCGCTTCGTCCTGGCAGAGTTAGGAAAGTCTTGGTGAGGTAGGATTTTCCTTGCTCGCGTTCTCCGGCGGCACCTTTTCTCTCTGATGGCTCTTCACCTGCAGCACGCGGGAGCTCAACCATTGCACAAGCATTAGAGACTCGTGCTCTCTAAGGTATTAGTAAAATAGGTGGATTCTGGCTCTGAAATCCATTGTAGCGTTAAGGCAATGTTCTAATTATTACATTTCAGAAAGCAAAATGAGATGTTAAAGTAGAGGTACCTGAAGGACGATAACTTACATGTTGGTCACTTACTGTGTCGATGCAAAGTTGGCATCATACTTTAACTCGCCCAGTTAATTGAGGCTGTGTTTGAAATTGTTTCTCTTTTTCTTTTCCCACAAATGGAAAGTTAAATGCAATCCACTTTTTAGAAGCTGTTTTTAATTTTGACCATCCAGTAACATGCTCCAGTAATGAAACCTATACCTCTGTTTAAAGGTCCTTTGTGTAATTTATAGACCCTATTTTCTTTCCTCATAAATTCCCACCATACTTTCTAGGGAGGCAAAGTGTACATTAGCCACTCTCCCAGGAGACTTCCGTACTGTGCATATAATAACTGTGAGATAATAACTCAGCCTAGCAGTGCTGAGTGCACTCCGCTTCAGCACCATGCAGCATTGGGTCCTCGGCTCGACCCCAATATGAGCCAACAAGGGGCTATTTTTCTTCCAGGCAGTACAATTTTTGGCGTGCAATTTTTTCCAAAGCACTGACTCAGGGGAGGAGGGGCTGTGGGTTTTCCTTCACTCTATTTATGTGCAAGTCTCTGACACGAATGGTTCTTTTGAAGTGTCTTTAGGATGCTGTAGGGCAGCCATATTTCTCATTTTAAAATATCTTTTAAATGACTGAAAACTTCAGAGGTGTGTGTTTGTATTCATAACAGAATGTAAGCACAAAGATACAACTGCTAACATGCACAGAAAGCTTGGTCAAGCTACGCCACTGTTGCAATTTCTCTTCAGTCCTGTGGTTGGGGACCTTTTAGATTAAATTCATTAGTTCATGGTAGTTTTGAGATGTAACATAAGCCTCCAAAGGGACCTTAAGCTTCTCTTTTTTATTAAAATGAAATCTTCCCTTGGCATTTCTCTAGGCACTTCTCCAGTCACAAATAAAAGGGACACTGCTGAAGGATATTCTGCTGCACACTTAAATGCCAGCAATCCAATTAAAGGAATGTTTAACCTTTTGTAAATAAAGCTATGGCTTGCACTGCCTTTTGGCTAAAGGAAAAAAAATTAACTAATTTATTATTAAGCTTCTTACCCAAGACTGATGTGCGTATTCACAATATAGTTTACAGCATTATAAGGCCAGAACACTACTAAAATGACTCTGTCCCAGAAGGTCAGCTGGCTGCAGACTCAGACACTGCTTTCAGGACGGCTCTGCTAAGTGATGTCCTTCCCAAAAACTACCTCGAAGTCTTTCGCAGTCTCTAGTCACTGAAGTCCTCGTCCAGATGTCACATGCTTCACAACATTTTCTTATATTTGTTTTTCGAATGTGGTCTTTGTTAAAATTAGGATCATTTTCCAATTGCAAACAGTATGTGTGGATTTAGGTAGGAATGTGTTCAAACTCTGGTGTTTGTTGTTCTAAGCCTTGGTCAAAAAGCATTTTCAAAGCTAAACAATTAGTTCTAAATCTGGATGTCAATTTTGTATTACCTCTAGAAATTTAAACAGTGTAGAAGGCTATGTTATAATTTATCTTTATTGCCTCTTTTGCTGCTACTCAGAAACTTGATCTGTCGGGATGTTCTGGCCAGGGAGATTTGGCAGAGCCGTCAGACCGAGCCTTGCTCAGCCAGGACCGGTAGCAAACCTGACAAGGGCTCGTAACGGGCACAAAGAGGAGCGGCGAAAGCAGCTTTCCTGCTTTTCAGCATCCTGTAACTCTGTAGAGCTTTAAACGGAGATCTCTGTGGTGGTAGGAAACCCCATGTAACAGTTTCAGTGGTGAAGTCGCACTAAGACAAGATACTGAAGTAGAAGCTGTACCTTTTACTGGACTGGCTGATACGCTTAAGACATGTGAGCCTCCTTGAATTCTGACATAGAAGTAGCGTGCTTCACAAATAAATACAACTGGAGAGCAACGGCACAGTGCAGATTTCAAGACTGCTACTTCTTTTTTCAGATCTGAGAAGAAGAGCCTACGTGCCTAAAAGCTTGTGTAAGTTTTCCGGCAGCAAGAATCAGTTTAGTCCAGGATACAGCCTCTGTATGTGAATCCTGGCTTAGCTTTTCTGGATGTATTCCTTGCTTTCCTGGCGTGGCATCCCGGAGAGGCTCCCTTAGAAGCTCTGAATACCTGTGGTGCAGCAGACAGCGCATCCGAGGGAGGCGGCAGCTCAGGCCAGCGGATAGCAGTACTGCAGTTGCTGCAAGAGGGCAACAGGCGAGAGCCAGCCCAGAGCCTGAAGGTGAGCTCGGCGGTGCAGGACAAATAAAGAGCGCTGAGCGTACCTGGGTGCCAGCTGGCCTCGCAGCGCCTGCAGCAGCGGCTGCAGCCTTCGGGGGCGTGGGACACACTACATTACGGTGCAATTACCATTTCTCATAGTGCTTTTACTTTTGTCTGCACATTTCATTGGATCCAAACGCTTTGCAAGCAAAGGCTGAAAAATACAGCTGTTCATTATATGGAAAGGGAAGTCCTTTCCTCAGTTAATGTATGTGCATTTGCTGTGGGGAAAAAGGTTAAATGGTAACGAGAAAGATCGGGCAGGAGTCCAGCATGTTATAGCCTCGCTGGGACAGTGCCTGCGTTCTGTATTTACCAGTTTTTTGAAATTCCTTGTTCTTGAGGCCACAATATGAGTAATAATAACATCATAAAGGATAGCGAGTAGCAGAAATGGAGGCCAGCACTGCATATTACAATCATAGTAAGACTAAGTTCATTATTGTTGTGTAGCCAAGACCTAAACAGCTGTGATTTTTCAATTTCTCTGTGATCTGTCCCTGTAAAGTGTTTTGTGGCCCTGAATGAGAAAGGGTTGTGTTAGAGTTAGAGTTGCCCACGTAGTATTCTATCTTGTCCCAGTTAAAAATCACACACCAAAGCAGGCCACGTCTCACCAGCTGCCAAGGCTCAGTAGTGAGCTGCCCTGGAGAACAACACTGAATATAGTACTCAGTGCAGCAAAAGCCTTAAAAAGGCATAAAAACGTAAAGAAAGGTTTTTGCTCCTTCATGCGATGCTTGTTTCAGGACTGGTTTTGCTTTTGTTTCCCTGTAAGTAACCATCAACGATAAAATTGAAGAAATGAAGATTTTCATGAAATTGTGTCACCATTGGAAGGCAGTGGGTTTGCTTTTGTTATGCAAAATTTCTCCAAATGGAGCTTGACTTTGAAAAAACATTAAGTCAAATTTAGGGCTGATTTGGTGCAGGTTGCATTTTGTGTTACCAGCCAGGCCAGACAGAATCCAGCTAGGTTCTTGCACTATTTCACTTTTTTTGCACACAGTGCGGAAATGAGAATGGTTCTGCCTTTCCATAATCTTTTCAATTATGGTTTGGTTTGTTGTTCTTTTAGTTGTGTGTTTTTGGTTTTGTTTTTTTTTTTTTTTAACCAAAACGACACCTACATTCTCTTGTACCGTTTCTTGGAAAAACAACAGCATAGAGGGGTTTGGGAAGAACATCTCAGCATTGTTTCTTTTTCCAAAGGAAACCCATCTCTTTTTGAGTGCCAGAAGTCACAAAGGGCCGTTTTGACGGTGGTGAGATGACGCTATCGAGCTGCAATGCCATTTCTGTCTGCAGGCACGGTAAATCAGTGCTGCTCTTGAGATTCCCTGGCGCTACAGTAGCACCTTGTGGTACTCATGCCAGCGTGCTGTAGGATGGGCTCCTGACTGTCTGTAACTGGTGGGAACACAGAGGTCCGTTGTCTGCGTGGCCGCGACGTTTGTGGTTTGCCAGCTGGCTTATTTCATGTTTGTATTGCTCCTGCTTGCAACTTGGCATGATGTTTTGCAGGGTTGCGTTTTGGTTTGGTTTTTATTTTATGTTGCTTGCAAGGCAGATATACTTTCTTTTCTTTGTAAGCTATGGAAAAACCTAAAGCTTCTTAAAAAAAAAAAAATTTAAAGCAATTCAGCTTTTTGAAACTGCATAATTGAAGAGCTCTGAAATAATTGGCTTATTATAGTGCACCCGTAAAAATGAATTTGCATCTCATTTATGAACTATTAGATTCCTTATTACATGAGACTGATTGTTCTTAATGTGACTTGCATGTAATTTAGCATTCTTTACTCAAACACTTTGTAGCTAAACACTGGGGGGAGGAAGTTCATTCCAAAATCATGGCACTAGAACTTAGATTACGGAGTGTTCACAACTGGATCCTGCACGGTGTGCTCTCGGTACGCTGTTTGTCTCTATATTCCCATGCCAGTTCCACACTGTGGTGCAGAAGCCCAAGACTGCCCCAACTAATTTTTTCTTTGATTCTTTGCCACTGGTAAGGCCTGGTCACCATCTGTCGGTCCCCTCTGGGGTCCCCTATGTCCCCAGTGGCCGATTTGGCCTAAACCATGGCAACACCGCAATGAGAAATGCAATTGCTAAAGACAAATATGAGCTGCAAGTACCCAGGTAATTTCTCAGTGCTGTGGGCGTACTTTTGCAACCCATGTTAGAGCCTTCACTGTGGTAATCACCCGGGCTCGTTAGCCCAAGGCGACAGGGACGTTCCTGTTTGCTGCAGAGACACTGCCAAGAGCAGCACAAGCGTGGTGCTCAGATCTTGCCTGCAGTCCCCACCTTCAGGATGGTTGGGTGGCTCGTCCCCAGAGCTCAGCAGTGCTGCCCGTGGTCCGTCTGGTGTTGGTTGTGGTGAAAGCGGTGGCCAAACTCCGTAATGGTGTTCCATGGGCAGAGCTAACCTGTCTGCCGGAGGGCTGCAGGTGTTTGCGACGAAGCGGTCAAAGCTGGAGGTGCAAAGCGGTTGCAGTGCTGGTGGTCAGAGCCCGTGTAGGGGGATATATGTGAGAACCGCTGAGCCGATGCTTTCCCGCTGCTGGGCTGGGAAATCTGCATGTATCAAAATGTTGGAAATAGCCACCTGTAATGCTACTGAAAGCTATTCCGTTGCATCGGAAACAAGACGCTAACACAATCAGGAATCGTTACTTCCCGTGGGTGCCTCTCTCAGCATTTCCTCTGGGTAAGCATTGGTTCAGGTGATTGTAAAACCCGGTCTTGATATCTGTGGCTCCGTTTTGATTTGAAGGAGGGGCAAAGATGATGAGAATAAAAGTGCAGCAAAATGCAGGGTCAGCTTGTGGAATGGAGGAGGGTTCTGGGTGAGTGGTTGTAGAAATAACGTCACAGGGTTGAAGGGACGGTGACAAGCAGGCCCCTTGCATGCATTTCTGCAGAATTACTCAACTGTAATTTCAGAATATTTTATTTACTGTAGCTAGCAAATGGCAAAAGAAATTGCATACCTAAGTGCTTTCCAATAGATAAAAAAAATGCCATAGTCTTAGTAAGAGACTAATGTTAATCCCTCTTTGGACACAGCCAATTAAGAAAATATTGATGCTAACTGTTTAGCAGGAGCAAGTGTAGAAAACCCTGGGGTCATAGGTTTGAATATCGGTGGTTCCAAAAACACCTGGATAATCCTGTATGCATTTTTTTCAGAAAGCACGTAAAAAATTGAGTTTTTAATTGACCCTTTTATTTAGCCGATGGAACATGTGGTTTCATCCCGTGCATGATCCTACTGTTTCTTTGGGGGTAGCAGGTGAGCGGCACACTGGGTGAGGTAAGGGGAAGGAATTCGGGATCAAAAAAGTTGTAAAAGGACCTTATGCTCCTTCAGACAAAATGTTAACTTCAGAAAAGTAACTAGCAATGTTGAGAGCAGTTACACTGGAACAGCGCTGACATACTTGTATTTCATTTGCCTGTCTTCTTGATTGTAAATCCTCTCAGAATTTCCATTCAGCGTTACAGTAGATACAGCTGGAAACATGCGATACACCGACAGCCGGGGAAGCAGACATTATCCCTGCAGTCCTCGAATCCCTCTCTTACACTAATTTATAACAGATTAAATTTGGGTTTGGATATGTGGATGTACTGCACCTTTAAGAGCTCCCATTTTACGTAGGGAAATTATTCACTTTCTAGGTTAGAGCGGATTAGAAACGTGTTCGTAGCGATGCTGGGCGTTTCTGGGCTGTCACATGCTGTTAGGGGAGCAATTACTCCCAGGTCCAACCTTCCTTTGGGGCTGAAGCTAATGCTGCAGCACGTGGCGCGCTGCAGAAACGGGGGCTCTGCATCTCGGGAGCTCAGGCAGCAGCCCCGCACAGCTGCTACGTTAACGTGTTTCTTCCACTTCATCCCTTCACTGCATGGCAGACTTGGTTTTGTTTAGGGTTGGTTTTACACCTTAGAACTTGTGAAAGGTTGTAATAAGGATTCAGAGTTCAGGGGTTAAGCAGAATTGATCTGTTAGCTTTTCCAAGCCGGGCGCTCTGATGCCCCGGCCTTTGAAGGATAAATGTCTTATTCAGACAAATCCACGTTGCTTTTCAGAGCGACTCAGTTTGCTGCGTGGCTGCCGTCAGGGAGCGCGAGCGCTGCCGAGGCTGCTGGCGCAAGGCAGCCAAGGACACGCTGCTGTTTTCTTTTGGGGGGCAGGTGGAAACACACATTTTCAAAGCAGCCAGTTGGTTTGTAAATGCCTGGTTTTAATTCCCAAATTAACAAGTTTTTAGTCTGTTTCCATCTCAGAAGGTGGATTCTAGGCACAATTTAAAAGGTTCCTTTTGGCTTTCACTAGTTGGCAATCAAAAGCACCCATCATCCTGGATCAAACATTTTAATTCTTTGCTTTGGCTTAAACTCATAGTTGTGAATAAAGAAAAAGTCTGTATGGAATTGAGGCTGTAAGGTCTATTCCCTCTCTTCCCTTCTTTTTTTTTAGTGCATGTGTTTTTTGAGGAAAGCTTCACTTCTCCCACCGGAGGTAAAGGTTGTTTCTTTTTGGAGAAAACCCGTTACAATTGTGGCTCGCCATACTAAGCTGCGAGTGCCTGGGGTTTCACTGCTCCAGCTTGTGCGCAAGTGCGCGGTGAGGCATCGTCTGTCTCCCAGCAATCACTTGAAATGGAGGGAGGAAGAAGGTGGGAAAACGTTTGTCCTCGTGCAACAGAGGTGCAGAGAAACTGTGTGGCTTTGTGGGTGTCGTGCAGGGAGTCTGCGGTGAGCAGAGGCCTGATCTCCTGGAATCGGGGGTAGCTCTCGTCTCCTGGGAAGCAGCATTGCTACTTGTTTGCAAATACTGCCGTTTGTTTTCTAAAGCATATATTTAAAGGACACACCATGATTACTAATAAACCAAATTAAAAGGGCAAAAGCTGGTGAGAGACAGTAGAGAGAAATTCTTGTACCTGTTGTCGTTTTCATTACTCACCACTGTTTGTGGTTTTGCACTGCTGCAGATCACCACGCAGACACAATGCTAATTATCTGTGCAGGAGGTCGTTTTTGCATGCTAAAGGAAAACACTGGTATGTCTTGCTAATTTGATTTTAATATCTGTGCCATGCTATTGTTTGGCCTAGAAATTAGATTGCTTTTTACTAATATAATTGGCTAATTAAAACATCTTCTTCTGTAGGAGATGGGGAAGATACCCACAGTCCTTACGCGAGTTGGGATATAATAAAGTAAACATGAGTCAGTTCCTAATCACACAAGAGCTCATTTAGAGCACAAAGAAAGGAGTATCCTCAATGCAATTTTCTTAATACACTTTTGAGATAATTTAGGGTCCAGTCCTCCACCTCTGAAGTGGAAATAGAAACACCGGAACTTAGAAGACCCAGCCCTGTAGAACTTCTGTGGTGATGCCTAAAAGGTAGTTATCTGTCTGTTCCATATATTTGCAGTATTCTATATATTTGGTGATTGTAAGTTCCCTACGTGGGGCTAGTTGTGAAGATGTAAAGCAACAGAAAAGAGTAAAGTTGCACCAAAACATATTCCCTCAGTCCCAGCAGCTCAAGACATACCTGGTTTCACAATCTGCCCATACAACCTCCACATTGCCCTCCTTCCCTGCTGCCACTCATCGCCCGGTCCCAGTCCCGGGAAGGGAAATCACACTGGGCAGAGCCACAGCTTTCCTCTCTCCCTCTGTTTAGAGAAGATATGGGGTAGGCGGGTGAGGAGGGGACAAATGTTACCTCTGCCGTAACTGTGAAGGTGGAGCAGAGTGGGAAGTAACTCTCAATAAGCAGATCGCCCTCCTGTCTCGGATGCCCGCAGCGAGAGTCACAGCCCCCTTCCCCCAGGGCGCTCGCTGGATTCCACCTCGATGCACCATCCTTCACGCAGGACTCAAGGAAAAGTCACAATCTATCTTTGAGTCTGGGAAGAGTTTTAGAGACTTATGCTAATCATATTTAATTTGTATGTGCAAATGATTCTAACTAAATGTAGGCTTCCCTTAGTATCTTCAATTAAAAGCTCTGGATGTACTCCAAAGTTACAAATTCCTTCACTAAGCCAGTGGGGAATGATAATGAATTATTGCTAATATAGCCATAAAGCTTTTATTTGCATAAGTAATATGAAGCTAATGTGTGGATAAAATTAAACTTTAAAGTGAAATATTATTAAAACAAAACTGTTAATGAATTTGGACACATTACTGAGCAGGTATATTTGGCAGCTGGCTAGAACAGATAACTCTAATAGAAGTCTACTTGAATCAAAATCAATATTGAACATTGCATAACACATTGAAGATAGTTTAACAAGTTATATGTGCTCATCTTCTCAATTCTGATGTGCTTCATCATTGTTAGCTTTCACAATCACGACTAAAACAAAGGGAGGTGTCATAATGCAGGAGGGAGAACCAAATCCGTGAATTTGAGTATTTAATTCTCTTTTTCACTGTTTTAATTAGATTGGCTTGAGAGAAGATGCTCTGAATTCTCACTAGTATGGAAGAAAAATTGACAATTGAAAGTCACATTGTAAGTAGATGATGGACGCATATGCTGCTTCCGCAGTAATATTGTTGTTATTATATTGTTATTACTAAAGCTGGACTTTTTTCTTCTCAAAATGTTTCACCAATCATTTGTCACTCTTTTTCATGTTGCAGAAGGTTTTTCCTCAATCCCTGGTGGATACTTTGGGCTGCAACAGTTCAGGGGAATTACTCCAGACTGAAATAATCTTAAAACCAGCATAGTGTAAGTAAACTATAGAAAGATACAGGGTGCAGTATTTTGATCAGCTTTTTTCTTTCTTCCACTCTCACACATGAAACAGAATCTAAGCAACATCTCTCTCTGTTGGCGTATGGCATTGAACGCTTTTTATGGTGACTTCCTGATAAAGAATGCGGAGTAATTGCTGCGATCGCCTTGCTCATAGCTCTTAAACGCGTACATCAGGCTTGCCTTCATTTCTCTACTGTACAAGCCGTGCTGCTGCCTTTTACACACACCACTCCTTCACACAGGCTTAGCTTTCCTCCTGGTTTATACCCAGTTGCTCCGGTGCAGAAAGGTTGTTACAGTTACATGGTCGCGCTCCTGTGCTGCCCTTTTTTCTATAAAGCAAAACTGTATAAAACTTTCTATACACAAAACTGTATAAAGCAACCCCTGGGTGTTTTTTCAAGATATCCCAAGCCCACTCACTTCTGGGGCTAGACATGGACGACACTGTGAGTGCCCACCGCTCCTGCCCCCAAGGCCCCGTTGAGACAAGGTGGAGTCATTGCGTGTTTGGAGTGGCAGAAAAAGGAGCATTTTCAGGGTTAGAAGTTTCATTATTGTGACTGTGCAACGAATTAGTTTTCTCTGTT
The DNA here is from genome assembly GCA_017639485.1 of Pluvialis apricaria. NCBI lineage: Eukaryota > Metazoa > Chordata > Aves > Charadriiformes > Charadriidae > Pluvialis > Pluvialis apricaria. Next base: position 10,418,915 of record CM030024.1, read on the forward strand.
GTGCAGGAGGATTCTGTGCTTCACCTTTTCGCAGAGGCCAAAACTCTGACACCTGAAAAGATGAAAGTTGTCAGCTCTCAGCTGGTGTTTCATCCCAAGTGGAAAGGCCTGTGTTGACTTTAACTCTCTAAGAATTTGTCCGTATCTGTGTTCTTTCTGCAGAGGTGTTTCAGAAATAACCTAGCAAAAGTTGTTGCATTTCTGTGGGGCTTGCGTACCTGACCTACATACACAGCTTTGAAAATTCCAGGTCTTAGGAACCGAGGTTGAATTCAATGTTGCTTTATGATGCAAAAAGCACATTAGGTGTTCTTTTATTTTTTTTCTCTATATGTTGTATGAATAGTTTTGGTGCAAAAAAAAATAGGAGACGTTTTCCCTGGTGTTTCATTTCAGTTTTGTGCTGTTTCTTATACAGGACAAAATTAATTCCCTTTCTGTACTAAGAACAGACTGTGAAGCTAAAACCCAAGCTGGATCTGGACAGTATGGTAAATCACACTGGTGAGCTTGTCATTTATGGTTTGAGTCTTACACGTGTTATAACTTTATTGCTGTGGGATACTGGTGGGTTTTGTGTCCAGAAGAAGAGATGGATACCAAGTCTCATCTATCACTTTGCAGATGTGTTTTCCATTTTTGCATGTATATGTATTATGTTTACCATTTTTACCTAATTTTATGCATATAACTTGTCAAACATACAAGTTACACCTTTTCTTTTTCATAATGTAATTGTCTCCAAAGTCAGTGATTAAGGAGAAAAGCAAAAGAAAGGTGGCTGTGTTCATCCTGTCCCCTGGAAGACCCGATGCAAACCTGGTCTTTGCACCACGGAGGAGACTGCAGAGTTTGCCAGAGGATTATTAATTTTGGGGAGAGCGGTACCCAGTTTTCCCACCTGCCTGGGGCTTGTTCCGTCAGGTTGTACCAACTCAGCGGTTTGCGAGGTGAGCGTCTGCCTTTGGCACAGCTCCACGCGCCTCCGTCGTGGCAGGGCTACGCTGCGTGGCGGGCAGCAGGGCTGAGCTGACGCTGGTCGACGGGTGAGCTAAATCCCCCGGCGTGGGGGCTGGCGCTGCCTCTTGCTCCGGGACCCAGCCTTGGCTCCGGCACAGCCCATGTGGCAGTCAGACACGCACAGGGACCTTCTCTCCCAGTTTACCCCATGAGCTCCCTGGAAAGCTGTCCAAAGTGACTTATAGGTCTTGCCTGTTTTAAGCTCTTGATACAACCAGGTGACGAAGGTTGTACACCCTGAATTACTGGGTTGATTAATTTTGGCATGCTTGTGTCAAAACTAAGTGAACGACTTACTCTGTTCCCTGGAGACCGTGTGAATAAACAAGGAGCAATGGGAATAAGCACTAAGTTTGTTGGACAGGAGGCATTTCTGATGCCTTCACTGAAACACACCTGTACTTGCCTTCCGCAGAAGAAAATTTGGTGTTCAGAGCATGCAAGTCCTAAACAGATGAAGATGCAGGCCATGCTTTTTAGATCTCCGATTCAGCAACAGCTGCCTGGATTTAAATTGTGCTTTTGATAAACAGATAAGCATAAACTGTGTCTCTGCTGATAACTTGAATGTCAAATTTCAGCCTCGTGCAATTGGAACTGCTGACTTATTAAACCTTGGAAATTGGGCTTGATAATGGAAGTAGCAACTCGGTGAACCTTAATTACAGTTGCAGCCCTGGCCGTGGCCTGCCTTTTCACACCCAAGAAGAATTCAATAGGAGAGGGTGAGCACTGTAGAAACAATTTGTCATGAACGATACTAGTTGTGAATGTGGACTTTCTTCATGCTGGTCACCTGAGAAAGTTACTGAACTCCGTGGGGGCAGCGTGAGCACTAGGAGAGTAAAACAGAAACTACGCTTAACCTTTTTTGTACCATGTTTTCGAGAGTCAGGTTCAACATCTTGGTGGAAACACGCCTGTTGTACTGCGTTGTTGTTATTAAGGAAGCTCGGGAAGGTTTGACAAAGTGATTTCAAAAAGTGAAATCACAAATGGGTGCTCAAATGTGAGTTTACTCAATTCTGCTTTCCTTCACTACTGCATCTCAGTTTTAGAAGAATTTGACTACTGCCATTATTTTAAAATGCTTAGAAGACAAGGCCAATGTTTCATCAATTTACGTTTGTCTTAAATGGCCACACTGATCCAGGAGTGTGCTTGAAACTCTGGATTATAGGCATAAAAGGATGAATAGAATCGTAATGATTTGCTGTAAAAGAGGACTAAGATTTGGGGAGTACGATGAAAGCCAGCTATAGCCTAAGCGTTTTTCTTCTGTGTCGTTCTTCAAAGGAGTACAGTGGCAAAATCAAAAGGGATGGCAAGGATATGTTTTACATTACTATACAAAAGCAAACAGATGGTTTACTTTTTCTCCTCTTTTAAATATGTAGCTACTACATTCTCATTGAATCTCTTGGAATGGTTTCAGATATCAATTTAGTTTGCAAAACTGAGTTGATTGAATAATAGGTATATCACAATTTCAAATCAATTAGAAATATCGCTCGCCAGAGGAGCTGATGGTTTACTTGAATGTCAATAATAAAACTGCATAAGCCATGAATTACTTTGGACTATTTAACATTATTACATTTCTCTGTAACAGGGACAGTTCTGCTGATATTAGTTGGCAGGAGCTGCTAGAGATGGGGCAGGCTTATTTATGACCAGATGTAAAGTAGCTCTCAGGGTCCTTCCGAGGGACTTTCTTTGTCTCTTGGTGCTTGTGTGCGGGATTCCCTCTTGTCTGCCACTTCTAAACTTTATCCTTTTCCTCCTCTCTGTCCTGCTCAGCCCTTGCTGCTAGGAGGAGGACAGATGTAGGGTCCTTGCTTTTGGCTTCAGTAAGCTGCCTGCAGTGTGTGCTTATTGCCGCTTTATTTTTCCTCTTTTTTTTTTTTCTTTTTTTGGCATTTGTTATTAATTTAGTATGTTATTTTCTCTTCTGCATCAACAAGTACGAGATATGGATAGAGGAGTACTTTCTTTCATTTTGCTATGTGTAACTAACTGTTCTGCTCAGAACAATTTCTTGTAACCTGCTTTGTCTCTCATAATTATGTATTTCATACCAGTTCTCCTGAGGGCATAAAACTATCCCTGAGAATCTAATTTTTTAGAGAAGGTGATTGAATAAGGTGATATATGTGGGTTTTAAAAACCCAGGTGAAATATTGCATTATCAGTATCCTTCCTAGAACGCTGTTGATTTTTATCATTTAATCTGTTATTAGTTCAAAACACAATTGTTTCCTTAATCTGCAGCACATTACTCCATGGGGTTCCTCTGGCACAAAAGCACTCGCTGAAACCTGTTTCTGTTTGGTGAAGCAACACTCCCGTAGCTGACTCTCATGGGAATTCGTTGACCTCAGATGTCTACAGAAGGTGTTGCCATTTCTACCAGGCCATGACTGAGCTTTGGGACTGAGCTTTTGGTTCCGGCTTCCTAATTAATCATAATTTTCAACACAATACATCGATAACAGAGAACATGCAAGAAAGGACTTAATGCACAGCAGGAGTACGTGCAGTTCGTACACCGCGTGACAGGACGGGTTTTATGGACACTTGAAAACCTCTTGTGCAGACTGCCCGGCAGCTGGCTTGGGGCCGTCTGAGCTACAGCGTGTTGCTCTCTAGTATAGGGTCAATATGCATGGCGTTGCACGAGAAAATTTGCAAACAGATAAATAAATACTGTCTGTCTTCTCCTCCTCCAGTGGAGTCTGAAATTGAGGTGTGTGCACTGGGCCTAGCTTTGCACTGAGCTCTGACCGGGGACGGTGTCCTGAGGACGTCCCCCGGCTGCAGGCTCCCTGGAGCTGGAGCAGGGCGGGACGGTCACTGAATCCTGAACCAATTCCAAGGGCTTTTTTACATTATGTATTTGCAGTTTTATTTCAGTGGCAGCTGCTGAGGTGGTGGGAGTGCAGATTTCTAACGCAGAGGCGGGGGAGATGTTTTTCCAAGCCCTTTAAAGAACCACCTCCTCTCAGCTGTCTGACAGTAGCGGGAGGAGCAGCACTGGGAAATGTGGCCCGATGCGTCACAGGCGCCGACCTCCTGCTGAGGGGCTACGCTTTGGTCCAGGATCCTGAGTCTTGACACAGGCCGTGCGCGCGGGTGCCTGGGGGGCTCTGCAGGTGTCCCTCGCTCCCGGTGCTGAGGGGCGCGCTCTGCTCAGCTCCACACAGCCCTCCCAGGCCCTCGGCGATGCTGGGAGGGGCGACGAATTGCACTGAATTCGACTTCGTCCTGCAGTCTCGGCTGCACGCGCACGGATCAGCAAGTTGAAAGGTAGATGCTTTTGTAGTTTAATGCCTGTCTTCTGCTGAAATGCATCCAGGGCCTCCTACGGAGACACCTTCAGTTCCAGCGCGTCCGATGGGCTGTCCATGATTTGAGCCTTTCAGGACAGACCAGGAGCAGAGGGGCTGAGCTGATTGTTCCTTCTCCTCCCTGTTGCTCCATTCAGGGCTGTAATAACACTGTGCTGTAGTTCACGCTGTCTGACTAGCCAAAACGATGGCCTTTGGCCCCATGATAAAGTTGAGAACAGTATTTATTTTTATTACAGAGTTTAAGGTGCATCAATAGCTCTGACCCTAATCAGGCATGGAGGGCAGGATGCTGGTCTTGGCCAGGGCAGAGGCAGTTCCTGGCGTGGCATTTCCAGCAACCTCTCACCCACCGCGCCGCAGTCAGTGAGGGCAGCCTGGGGCGCTGCACAGGCTTTGGGGCTGAGGTTTTTGGGGGGTTAGGGTTGGGGTTTTTTTTATTGTTGTTTTGTTCTGTTTTTACTTGCTTTTGTTGGCATCGATCTCCGGAAGACAGTAAAAATATTTATTCAGCATAGGCAGGGTGACAGATATCTCTTGTATGAAGAAGTATTTGATGAGCTGTTAGTTTTGAGTGCCTTTCCTATTCATTGAACTAATTAGCTCTACAAATCTTGCTGTCAACCAGTCATATAGCCACTTATTTATTTTCCCATGTGCAGAATTTTTACTTTGCTGCATATACAGAGCTATAAAACCAAACGCGCCAAAAATTGTCTCTTAGTTGGATATAAATGGAATCAAAATACGCTTGGAATTATTATTACATGTGCCATTAATTTTTATTTGAACTGTCTTATAAAAATGCCAAGCTGCTTTCATTGTTTTTCCACTGTTGCGCTCATGTAAATGTAGAAAAGTTGTTGACTTTTTTTTTTCTTTTAACGCTGTTTTACTGTCTTTAGTGGGAGAGTAGGAAAATGACTATGTCTGAGTCAGGGGAGAGCGGGGATTTTAATGCTTGCCACATGGGTACCTGGAATCTCTTGCTGTCACTGATTGCTACATCTCTTTAAAGTTATTGCTTGGTTTTAACCTCCTCTTGTGCTTTCTTTCCTGCAAGCTTTGCATTTTTGGCAGCCTTTTTAACATCACAGTGAGTGGAGTTAAGTATTTAATGCAATTAAAGCATTTCAAGCTTATGAAAATACAGCCTGCAAGACTGGCCTGCGTGGTGTTTAGTCACAGTGAGTCTGGCTGTTTCTGGCAGCGATGGTGCAGAGGGCATTCTCATGAAAGATATCTAGAAAATGTACTTTGTGGGAAACAAAAATACGCAGTTTGTGATTCCTGGAGACTATTCATCAGTAACCAGTGCTGCTCTCACAGAAGTATGAAGTGGGGCCTAGGAAGTATGCGATCACTCTGTGAAATACGGCCAGATGTTTTATAGCTGCACAGTTGCCTACAAAAGTTGCCAGTAATCCCTGGAACTTGTGCAATGTAATGGCCAACTGGAATTGTACTGCCTGTTGGGAAGGGATTTTCCATTTTGTAACCTGATGTCTTTGAAGTCGTCACAGCCAAAATTCCTCTTCTACATACGCAACACCCTCTGTTCCTGAGCATGGAGTACACGGCGACTTTTGCCAGTTGCAAAGTTAGGACATCGGTGGTCTGGGTTGCAATGGGCCACTGATATTCATTTCTTCTTCCATGTCAGGCAGTATCTTTTTAAAACATATAGGTTTTTTATGTTGGTGTTATCCTGCGTCCTCCCTCACCCCTCATATGAAGATCTTAAGTACATCTCATTTTGGAAGCAGATGTAATGGAATTGTGTAGGATCTACTACAAGCACAAATTAAACTGTGTTTGAAAGAAAGCAAGCAGTTACATTTTTTTCCTTCCCACCAAAGAAAGCCCAGTTCAAATTAAGCCTCGACAGAGCGTGTGCAGCCCAAAGGCAATGAGTGGTGGAAGCATAGCTGTAAAATGGAAAACTGCTGAATAGAACTGTACTAATTAGCTTCAGAGTGCTCTTTTTTGAGTATTAGAAATGTGTCCAATTTTGATGTGTGAACTTCAAAAAGGATGTTGGCAAATTGGAAAGGATTTGGGAAAGGGTTACAGGAAAGATTTGAAAATCATGCCATCTAAAGAGACTTAGAGTCTTAAGCTCTTTATCTTGTTTGAAAAGAAGAATAAAAGATTACTTGAGGAAGAGATCTGTGATAATGACGACTCTTTAATCTAAAGTTAGCAAGCACTAGAGCAATGTTGGGCAGCCGTAGCTGGACGTGGTTAAGCTGTACAGTTTTCAACACTTGAGCAGCTTCAGATTGTGCATTGTCTGCTGCTTGAAATCTGTGGTAAGGCTGAATCCTCAAAGCTGTAGATCCGACGAAGTTGCAAAATAAATGCTCTGGTTCATGTTAGACAAGTCAGATAATCATAGTGGAGCAATGGCAAAACCAGTGTACCTTATTTAAAGATGAAATTTGACAAGTTTGGGAATGTAGCTAGCTAACGTGACTGCCTCTGATATCTGTTGAAGATACTCAGCCATCAAGATGATGGTGATAAAGCAAGAATCAGTAAGCTGAAAATTGTGAGGAAGACTTTAGGCCTGTTTTTTTGGTCCATTCTCTGTTGACTCTCTATTATTAAATGTTGAGCTGATGTTATGGAGATTAAAAGAAATATGATTCCTTCTTAGAGATGGAATGGGTGTGTAATACCCATCTTTGGGGAGAAAGAAACCTGTGGATTTTACACATATACACATTTAAACCAGTACAAAACCCTTAAGTTAGAATTCTTCAGTGTCAAGTTGTACCGAAGAGCTCTGATGAAGTGGGGCTACCTTGTGGAAACGCCGTTGCAGCCTGTGTATATACGCTTTTGACAGTAGGGTGGGGGGGACAAAGGGGGATAGGAAGAGGGTTTGGAGCATTAGAAATGAGAGGCTTCAAGTTTCGTATTTCAGTGTTTGGCAGGTACTAATTTAGCCTGGACAAAGCCTCCTTTCTGTGCTGTGTTTGTTACCATAACGCATCCTTTGCGTTCTGTCTCTTCTTCTTTCGCTTCCTTCCCACCAACCAGCCCTCATCCCCTGTCAGTTCTCTGCTCACTACACTTTCAGTGGGGATGTTTTGTAAATTTTCCTTCTGTAAGTGTGCAGGTTTACACAAGACTCTTAAGCTGTTTGCCAGTTGTGACTGAAACCAGACAGACTTGACTTCTGCTGGAACAAAGAGAAACAGGACTTGAGCTGTAACGCTTAGGCTGGGATCACCTTCAGGTCGGAGACGTTTGCTTATAGCTTGGGCCCACATCTGATTATTAACAGCAATTCTGAAAGGATACATCTGTCAATATTAACTAACTGACCGTACTCTTCAGAAATGTCTCTCCTTTGGAGCTGCAGCTCCTCTTGGTCATAACGAGAGCACAATATGTTATTTTGATTCACTTTCTTTTAAGCATCTAATCCACACCATTGTTTCACCTGAAGCTTTCCTTGAAAGAAAACCCAGTTACAGTACCAAGCTCATCCCAACTTCTGGAGAGAAGAATAACAAACAGCTTGTTGAGGTAAATGGAAAGATTTTGCTTGAGCTATGTGGGCTTTCGATCAGAGAGGTTAATCAGAAAGGCGTTTAGACATACGCCTAAGGAATAGAAATTGGCTTTAAAGGGAAATACATACTACATTAGAATAAATTACAAGGTAATGTGATTTGGTAAAGTGGGGTTTTTAGCAGTTGAAACTGGAGTGGTCTTTTAATCCATGACGCCTGTTCATTTATTTTAATAGCGAGTTTACAAAACCTACAGTAAAGTGGACTGTAAAAGATGTAACTTATTTAAATTATGCTTTAAAACCCCGTTAAAAGGAAGCATGGCATTATGCTAAAAACATATATCCTTACAGACTGTTCCTCGGGGTGGCAAATCTCAGTGGTGTCATTTTTCAGATGTGTGTGTTTGTAAGTCATGCTTGTACCTCAAATTATAGGAAATTGAGTGTTCAGTTTTATGCTTACAAGAGATCTTTGAATTTTAATTCAACTTACAGCACGTGTAATATTTTCTTTAGTCCTAACACGTCGTTGTCAACTCTATAGAGTATATTTCAGTACAATTTTGAAACATTTCTTTGCTAGTAAGCACTTCTGTCTTGGCAATACTAGAAGTGCTTTTCCGTATCAGCAACAGTGCATGAATGCTGAAAACTCACTAGAGAATTGTGCTGTGTGTCGAGAGAGATTCTAACTCAAAAAGCGCAAATGCATAACTGGTAATTGTATTTAGGAAGTTACTATAGTAAAATTAAGAATTAGTAATCTTTGATGCAGAATTTAAATCTTACACACAGAATTTTTCACATCCCCAAAATTTCTGAATCAAAGTACCTACTAGAATAAATTATTCCAGAACAGAGTCCTCCCATGGCACTTCCAGCACTCTTATGGCTTTTGAATCTGTTCCTGTTTCTATGTCCTGTAGCCAGGAGGCTATCAGGGAAGAATTTACCGGTTTTAAACAGTAGTTTCTAAAATGGCTTATTTGCACGTAGGTACCTGTGGCAGCCTACAGGTGAGGTATCTCTATGCAGAAGCATCATTGCACCACTTTACTCGGGGCGTCCAGATTTAGCCCTGAACTGCAGAAGTTTCAAGAGCTGTCAGAGGGATCAGAGAGATCGCCTGGAAAACACACAAATTATGTTTCATTCGTAACAGTGTATTTACATTTCTGTTGTATTCCTACACTGGAATAGAAGAGTTTGGGTTGGTTCTGTGATTCTATTCTAAATTAGTCTAATTTACAACATCTTTGCATTGCCTCCAAGACCAGAGTTCCTACTCCTTCACCAATATGTGAGGGAGTGTTTGGAAGCTGATGCGGCTTTTTTCCAGATTGTCAGAGAACTGCAAGCGTACCTGGTGTAGGATGTAAATACAGTCACAAATTAAAGCAACGCTTCATTATGTTTATCAGAAAAATGTACGCTAAGGGAAGCCAAGACCATTTCTGATATTGATATTCATCATTTAGCATTTAGCAGCTATAATAAAATTTGGGGAAGCAACCAATGTTCTCAGTGAAACATCAGTGCAAATCTCCCTGGAACTTTATTGCCGTACTGGTTAACTCTGCAGGAGGAGGTGGGCAAAACCTCTGGGGGGACTACACTGAATGCTGCATTTAACAGGAGAGGGTAAAAAAAAGCCTACTAAAGTTTTTAGTAATCTTGGCTTGAAGGGTAATTTTCTTGTCAAGTGTATAATTAATGCACCATACATTACAGTAGCCCATTGTTATTCTAGAATGCCGGGATACATTTCAAACTGAATAGCTGTTTAACAAAACACTTGGCAGATTTATTACCCTTAGGTGATTCTGTCAGTCAGCATTTTCACATGTTTAGCCTGAAGTAGGCAGAATCAATTTTGGTATCTATTTTGTGAAATGCCGAGCTGTTTAAATGAACCCCCCCCACACTTATGCACAACCCCCTAGAAAATCAGGGCTTGTATTGGATCTTCATCTAGTAGCAATGAAACGAGAATTACCCTTGCAAGCTCCTTGGCTTTTTCCCTCCACAGTCAAGGCATCGGCTGCCACTTCCAATATCTACGAAGAGGTATTTTGTGGTCATTTTCAGATAATGTCTTGAAAGTTACGTTTGTCTTTTCGTTACTTTACAGAACACTTACTTGGCAGCTTCAGAAACTCAAGGTTCAGCAATAACTGTGTATGTAATGGAAATCCTTAAACAAGGAGACATCGTGTTGAATTTGCTGTTGCCAGTTCTGCAAAAGAATTCGAGGTGAGGTTGAATATTGGAGGGATAGGATAGGCTTAGAACTTTTTCCCAAAAAAAAGGTTGGTTTAAGTTTCTTGTTAAAAATTAGCAGGATTTCAAGGATGGCAATGTATTATTTTTGTTTTTCAATAGGAGGAGATACAGGATGCAGGTAGAAGCTGTGTATAGCCCAGGTATGAAGGTATGGCAAAAACATGGTAGGTGAGAAACAAAAAATGTACGTTGCAAGTTTGAAGCAGCAAAATATCATGTAATCGTATTCTCACATTTACATCGTTAAGACAGCCTAATTTTCCACCAGTTTTAAATACTCTGTGAAATAGTTTTGAATTTTCTTTTTTCACTTTAACTTAAAACGAAACAGGAATACATTCGGCATATCCCGTTTTTCCTTACTGCCACCTTTCTGTCATATTCTTTTGCTTCTATGCTTTCTAATTTCCTTTTTTTTTTTTAAGCTTTGAAATTTATGAACTGCCAGAGCTGTAATTTCTTTCCTGTTTCACAATAGGTATCTTTGCTAGAGGCTGGAAAGTCAGCAAAGAGTAAAGGCAGGAATGGGGGGGAGGGAAGGGATAGTTCGCACACCTGACCTGACTTTATCTTCTATTAACAGGTTTAAAGGGGGGGAATTACAATTAAAAAACATCAATAAGTAATTCTTTCCTCAAGTATTCAAATAATTTTAAAATGCTTGTTTTTCATTTATAACTTCAAGAAAAAAAGAGAAAAGACATGTTCCTTGCACAGCATAGCCTAGAGAGGAGGAAGAGCATTTGAAATAAAAAGATTCTAGATGAAAAACTTCAGCGAGCTTAAAAAATAAATCCCACAAGTTGGGCACCTAGGTACTGCCCCTGCCTGTAAGATCAAATTCTCTCATCAGAGAAGGCAAGGTGCATTAAGTAGGGCAGGTTTGTCACCGGGTGATTGTTCCGATGTCAATCATTGTCACCTCTCACCCCAGCTGGTGGCAATCCATCTCCACTTGTCAGCCTGGATGGGGGTTACGGTCACTCGTGCGTTAAGCTGGCACAGTCGTCCACTGTGAATCTGACAGTAGTACTAGGCCTTCCCACAGGGAGAGGCTTCTCAAATATGACTAGTTTAGATAGCTTTAATTAAAGACCAGCACATACATTCGCATACAAAGCAGTAGCTGGTGGACAGCTTCCTTGGGAGTTGGTTGGAGGGTGGGAAGGAGGGGCAGGGAGCTTTATCTTCCCCCTGTCCCCGCCGGTGCCAGGCGGTGCGGCTCACCCTCCTGAAGTTCCCCCCTTAGAGCTTGAGGCTGCGTCCGCCCCAGGGCAGCGTGCCGAGGGCAATGTGCTGAGGGCAGCGTGTTTCGTGGCACCGCAAGCCAAGATAAGGTCAGCTGGTTTACAGCAGTAGAAGAGAGGGAGGTTTGGGGATCAATGAGAGCTCAAAGTGTTATCTTTTTCTAATTGAACAGCCATGCTGTTGCCGGTGTTAACAAAGGTTCCCTGGGAAATAATTATAATAACTCCCCAGAAAACAATGATTCACTCTCAAGTTACACTCAGCGATTGTGTTATCCTGTTTAACTTGTAGCAAGACAAAACAACCAGCAGTGCTGCCTGCGAAGTCGTCGGGCCGGTCTTCTGTTACAGACGGGATACTCTCTGCCTAGTTAGGCAGTTCCTGACCTTAACAGGTAACGTTTTCACTATGGGCTTCAAAGCAGCTTTGGATGTTGGTGCCCTGTACAGAGGTGTTAGGAAACGGTGTTCTCCCAGTGCTCATCAGTGCACCTGCAGTGCAAATCCCACTGTGGATTTGACGTTGCACAAGAAATGCACGGTGCAAAAGAGTGTAAAACTAACCGTGCGGAGGCAGCGATGCCACCGAGCTGCTGCTGTGCCGCAGAGAGCTTGAGGTCACCTGGAAGGGCTGCCACGTCCTGAGTCCCAACCCACTGCGTCAGCCACAAGGGCCCCGCGCTTCACCTCCGCTACCCGTGTTCTGGAGCCTGATCCTGTGTGCTGTGGCGGGTAGGGGAGGTCACTCTATGGAGCAAATTTCAGGATCAGTTCAAAAATACACAAAGAATTAGAATGATACTATCAGCACTGGTTGTTGCATCACATCGATGATTTAAACATGTCTTAAAAATTGTGGTTTTAAAAAAAGATCCTGAAGGTAAGAGTGGGAAGTTTATTCTCTTCAACCATTTGACTGTACTTGTTTGTGAGCGTTAAGTCCGCAGCCTTCCGCCGGCCATTGGCTCTATGGCACACATGAAAATGCTTCGCAGTCCAGAACTGTAATGCTGGCAGCTGAGCCAAGTAAGTCACAAATTGTTTTCATTTTGTAAATTTTTAAGAGAGCATCCATTTTCACTAACCTTGAGTAATCTGTAGGGTGGGTTGTTTTTGGTTTTTTTTCTGCTGCTGCTTTTTGGTGAAACCAAATAATCTCAGGAAAATACAGTGCTGACGCTTCATTTGACCTTTTTATGGAGTCCCTTTCAATTTCTGATAGAAATAGGAGTAAACAGAAGGTATAGAATTCCCACCCTGGTGGTTAATGTTAGACCTTTTCCTGCCTCTTCTAACTTTGAAAGAGGGAGAATAGGTGTCTCTTGATATTCTGCTCTTTAAAAAAGCTTTTAAAGAGGTTTTCTTTTCCTTAACAAGTGGTTTCTAGAGGCTCTACTGCTCTCCTGGCTGAGTTGTATTTGCAACCTTGTGCACTACAGGTTGCATCCACTGGAATTGAGTTACAGTGTACACCAGATGGATAAATTAATCGAGTGCTGGCTTAGAGTCCTTGCAGATGGAGATGATTTCATGGGACGAATCCCTCCCTGAAGTGAACTGACTTGATTGGAGTTACCTTAGAAATGACTTGACCTGCAGTGCTGACGCTGCAGAAAACGCATGTGCAAGCACTGACTGAGAGCCGGCACTGAGCGAGCTTTCCCCAGAAACGCCCCCGCAGCTCCCAGCGAGGAGAGGAGTACAGCTTTCCTGAACCAGAAGCCACCTCTGCACTGCTACATTTCATAGCAATTTATTCTCCGTGATGTGTGTCCAATCCCTCTTTGAGTCTGATTTTTTCACACCCACAGCATCTTGTGGCAATGAGTTCCAAAATTTGAGTTGTTCTGCCAGAAAATGTCACTGGTGTCCCAGAGCTCTTGTGGTATGAAATAGACTTTTTTTCTTCCTGACTCACTTTTTTGGGCCATTCATAATTTCATAGGCTTCCAGTGTAGCAGATTCTCTCTTCAGTGCTTGAGCATGTATTTTGGCAAAGCAGACTGAATTAAGGCAAACCTGTAAATTCTCCTACCTAATCTGCAACAAAATATAGCTCGAATCCTTCAGCGTGTAACAAGTATGCAGTTGGGTCCAGTTTGCTGGATGCTTACGGAGAGATTTTCAGTCTCAGGACTAATTTGTCTTCCAAGGGAGATGGATGTCCAGCTGTCCTCTGAAAACTTCCCTCTTTCCCCCCTTCTCCCCCAATACTTGCTCTGCTAGATTTGATGCTCACCTACAAATAACCATTGTCTACCTGTTTGACACTCTGTGTTGTTCAAGAGGTTTCCCAGTCCTGAGCTGGCTGTGGTTTGGCATATTCTTAGCAAAAAATACAGTCCTAAAGATTTCACAGATGGAATTTCAACATTACCTTTAGGTACAATGTTCTGGTCGTTAATTATCCCTAAAGTGTATGCTTTATTTTCCATTCAGGTGTGCATAGTTTCAGCTCCAGGCATAGTTTTCCAGCTTCAGGCATTGCATCGTATTAAACTTTTTGCTTCTCAAATGAAAACACACTATACCGTAAGGGTCTCTCCCTACACAGTGTATTCCAGCCGTTGATTAAGGGACCTCTTGCTGCTCTTTTTGATAAGCTAAGTAGATTGAGCTTCCTTCAGGGCATATCACGCTTCAGTGCAATACCAGTACAGACACCCGAGGCAGGACAGATGCAGGTCCTCAGCAGCGGGAGGGCTTTGCCTTGTGTTCGGTGAGCGTTGCTGTCCCTTTCGTTGCTACCCCTTTCGTTGCTACCCCTTCCTTAACGGGAGGCAGTGCTCCTGTGACAGGCAGCAGAAGAAAATGTGTGCTTCATCCAATAAAGTTTCCACTTCGAAGAAGAGTTAAGCCCCGATGCCAGGCTGTGAAGGAGCAGATGAAGCACAGGTACGTGTTACCCTCTGCCATTTCTCTCTAGGGAGCAGTAAATCTTGGGGCAGGAGGGTTCGTGGCTGGCTAACCCCACACAGGGTGATTTGGCAGAACCCTAAACTAGCCCGCGAGGAGTTCCACGCCAACGCAGCTGTGCTGAGCCTATGGGCTTTGCTGTCATGTAATGCTCGCTTGTGGTGCAGTGGAGACCTATCTGTAAATGCATCACAAGGTGGAGGCTCTCCAGACTGCACATAATTCTCGCAGCCTTTTTCACACGTTCTGGTGTGTCAACAGCCCTTTTTCGGTGCAGCCGTAAGTACTGGATGCAGGACTCCAGCACTGCATGTACTGACAATGCTACCCAGCAGTACAAGGCCATGAGCAAACTGTTTAAAGTTGTCTCTGTTTTGAGCAGGGGGTTGGCCAGGAGACCTCCAGAAGTCCTTGCCAATTTGAAATTATTCTGTGATACCGCTAATTTGCAAAATTATAGATCTACAAGAAAGCCAGTCCAGTGTCCTGGCAATTTTTCAACGGAAAATAATAAATCTAGTATTTTGTATGTATTTTGGTGTACTCCTGTAGTCTCCTTACTTGCTAATGGAATTATATAATTATAATCTAGACTTGTTATGTTGCCCTTCTTCCTGAAGGGAAAGGTTTCCTAGAGACTTCTCAAAAATACAACAAAGATATGGTTGTGTTTGCCAGTCTTCTCTTAAAATGAATGTATATATTGATCTAAATCTGGTCAGCTTTACCCATGAGAAACAAACCCACTTTGTGTTTATTCGGTTGGCATTCCATAAGTGGAGGAGTATGAAGCTTGTTTTCCAGATTGAAGAAAACTCGCACAGACAACTAAGATGGCAAATTTATTTTTACATTGCAATATATATGAATGTGAACTAGAAAGAGCTTCCACTGCTTTTCGTAAGCAGGATAAATCCTTTTACTTGTATTTTATTTTATATGCTTTCACTTGCTCCATACCTCAAGGCATCCATGAGCCACCCTAAAGCATAAAATTATGGCTAGAAGTAAGGAAATAAAACATCAGCCCCACATTTGCTCTCTGATTATTCCTATGCAGGTGTTGGAATTAAGTCTTCTCTGTTCCTTGGAGAAGATCTTTCGTATTCCACAAACACTGTCTTTGCTGTGGCATTGTCTGAGTTATTTTCATAATTCATAATTATCTTGGTTCTTAAAAATTTAGACATACATTTAAAAGCATGATCCAATCTTGCCTGATTGCCACCACATTGTGTTTGAAGTAATTACCATTCATTTGGCTTTTGAGGCTGTTGAATGAATTTTCCACATGAGATTCCTTAATTTGTACATATTTTATTGCTATAAAATAGGTATTGGCAAGCTGCCTAAACTGTAGTGAAGGCCTTTAATTCCTATCCCTATGTGATGAAACAAATTAAGTGCGAATGGGGAGGCATAAGATAGACTCCTTAAAACGTATTTTGTTGACATTTCAAAATTGTCCTTACACAGGTGCAAATGCACAGGTAAAATTGAGGTAGCTTAGTTCTGCACTAAAGAGCCAAAAACGGTTAGTTTTCATACACGAAGGATAATGTTCCTTTATAGTATAAAAGCTCTCTCTTTCTATCCTTGAGCTATTATCCCCATGAGAAAATGTACTCTGCTTGAAGAGGTTATTAGTGCCTTTGTGCTGGCTTCCTGCATACTAAGGAAAACCTCCAAGAATATTAATCCTCCCTGTCCTGTACATCTATCCTCTTATGGCTGAACAGGCCTGCCCTGCTCGCTGGATCTCAGAAGGATGGCGGTGCCGACTGTTTGAAAAGAGCCATGATTAGGTGGAGGTGATATAAGAAGGAAACACCCGCTCTGTTCCCCTCTCTCCCCAGGGACACAGTGAAAGATCTTGGGGGCTTCCTTGAATACGGGGCTCCTTTCCCCTGCCATTAAATTGACGCTGTGTTCTCTGGGTGTCTTTATAAAGAGTCTACTGATAGACTTAAATATGTCAGAATGGAGTAGAGAGCAAATTCCATAACTGCTCTTAAAGCATGCCAGGTTTCATAGCTGTGTTTTGCTAAACAATATTATAACAAAATTTTAGGAGAAAAATCTAATGTTAACAAAGAAAAAGGGAAGCAACTTTGTTGTTTGTGTGGTTGTTTGCTTTAAAGAATTGCAGGGAAGTTGATGGATTTCCCTGTTTCCTTATCAGGGCACTTCAGGGATGGCCTTTAGGGAAAACGTAACAAAATAACAGTTCTTGGCATGTGCCCTTGTATAGGCGTAATTGGTACAAAATTCTGCCCAGCCCAAACTAACAAAACCCTCCCTAGTGATCTAGCATCTCGTGTTTATCATAATCACAAAGCTCTCATAAATTAAACAGCAAGACGGTGGAGGCTTTGGATGTTTCTAACGAGCACTTGTTGACAATCAGCTATTCTATGTGAAATCAAGCCTTGCTTCGTGCGTCTAATGGGAAAGAACAGGAGTTCCCGAAACGCGGAGCTTGTTAAGCAACCTGGCTAATTGTATTCATCTGAAACAAAAGGTTTACCAACTGAGGGATATACTATGCAGAAACACCAGGGCTTCCAAAGCGAGAATTTTGGGGATTGGTGTAACCCTGGAGTGTGCCCTGTGGTTATGTTGGGATGAGGGATCAGAAAGTTGGCTTTAAGCACGGTGGTTTTCTCTAGCTCAGACACACACGCTGCTCTGAGGCCACGCTGAAGTCAGTCCAATAAAGGCAGGTGCTTACAGGCTTTGCTGAACTCGAGGACCAGATTTGCAACTTCAAACCTAAGAAATACATTCAGAACAAGAAATGCGCCTGATACTGGGCATCATAGGGAACAGCGCATCTTCCTTCCCTCCATCCCTATCTATTCGGCATAACCCGGCTGCTACAGAAACTTTTATCTGAGTCATATTAAACCTTTCTTTACCTGCGTGAAACTCTCACACCGTGCCCTTCTGAGCTCATTTTCACTGTGCTGACCTGGGATGAACAACATCGTGGACACATTTGGCATACTCTGGCCCTCTCAGTGCTGAATCAGTGTAACTGTTCGTGAAGATACCTAAATTTAAGAACAGCGCTTCACGGGCTGTTGCGCAGAGGAGACTCACGGATGCAGTTTCTCCCAGGGTTGATGTTTCAGTGCTAACTATTTCTGTGTCCGTTCCAAGAAGCCTGCAATTCCTCTGCTTGCAAACAGCAGATACCGGCACAAGAGGAGGTAAGACAGCCTGCATCTCATGTGAGGTTTTGCTTTTTTTTCCTCAGTTAATGGCAGGTGGGACTCAGAAGCTGATGCCTCTCTATCAGTTCCGGCACCAGAATTGCTGCGTTGCTGCACTGAGCTGTGTTGTATGCACAGACGTGCGCTGAGGCCTGCACCTTCCTGTACCCACAGACCAGAGTACATAAAAGACAAGGGCACGCAGCGTAGAAGGAAACACCGCCGTTGGATTGTCAAGCTAATCATAATACTTTTAGGACCCTCATTCTCTATGATCTCTTCATCTGGGAATATTCATAGCCCCTTTGATGATTCTTTACTGAGACCGAGAATCCCAGAGAGGACAAATGCTCTGTTTTATTATGGCAATACATAACTTAATTTTGAGGCAGATCACAGATTTCTGTCTGACATTTCTACCTTTCAACTGTTGCAAGTTTTTCAGCAAACAGTGAAGGAAAGGGAAAAAGACAAAGCCACCATGTTAAATGTTAATGTGCTTTTCTTCTCCCTCTGGAGGTAGATCTCAATAAAATGTATAACAGTTTTAAATCTTGTTTTAATACATTTTTATGTGAAAATATATGAAGTATAGTCTGAAAGGACAAAAGAAAATTCTCATTTGTCCTTTAGGCAAAGCTTTTTAAGTGTTCATACATAAAATATGATTGAGAATACCAGTGGCATTTCGACTAGAGACAAAAACAAGGTTAAAAATGTTCTGGATTATCCTAAAAGCAGAAGTTTCATTCCTAGGTTCTTTGTGGAAACCTTATAAAGTGATACAGGTAAAATTGAACAGCTGAATGCAAACTTACTCAGTTGAAGAGCAAATTCAGTTAGGGCAGTGGTGGCTATGAAACATGCATCTCTCCGTCGCATGAATGGCACTGTGTCCTGGTGTGTTGGTGGTCTTTGTCTTCTGAAAAACAAACGAATGTACAGATTTACTAATGAGGTAAGCTTCCACCTTCACTGTAAGTTCTTAGGAACAACCTTTGCAGTTTGGTTTCATGAAAGGGAAAATAAAGCACCAGCTTTATTCAGATTGTAGTGAACTGAAATGTAATGATTTTCTGTCCTCCTGCATGGAAAAATATTTCCTATGTTTCTAGAAGCAGCAACACTCTTCAGAGGGGGCTGTAGTTAAGAAAACAGCGCAGGTAAACTTTGGAACGTGCAATTACAAAGCGAAAAATACCATTTGTGTTTCAGGTACTTCCTGCCTCTGTGGATATGAGTTTGCTCTGGGTGAGAAGCACCTCTTGCTGTTCCATTGCTGCTCTCTAGATTTGGCCGGTCATGAAACTGTGAAGTGCAGAAGTGAGTAATACTTTGGTTTGTGCCTTTTCCTGGGTGGAAGAGGAAGAATCCGTTTGTGTCCCACCCTGTCTGTGTAAAGGGGCTTGCATTGCAGCTCACGCAGTCTCTAGCCAAGCTGTGGCTGCAATGCTTCAGGTTGGCTGTAGCCTGCAGCAGAAGCCACGGGGAAAGTTCAGACAGGTTCTTTTATCAGTGAATCTCAAAAAAATGTTTCTTTCTATTTATCCATTGCGTTGCTTTCCCCTGATCAGTCCAGCTGTGTGAGTGACTGAGCCCCTGAAGTTGTTGCTAACACAGGCAGGGGATGTGTGTGAGCAAAGGGGATGAAAATACCAGAATCCCTTCAGGGAATGCAAAATATCTCGGCTTTGAGCCTCCATCTTTTCTCTCTGCACAGATCCGCACAGTTCCTTCTGCGGTAAAACCACCCCAGGTTGGGGCAGTGTTGGTTAGTAGTGCGGAGAATTCTTGTGCGTGCACTCTTCAACACCGATATTGGCACAATGCATTTGTAGCGAGGCTTATTTTGTTTGAGAAACCAATACAACGACTTTGCAGGCATTAGAGGGATTTGTGAGAACACCTGTAGCTATCTCACAAACCAGCTCTCCGGAAGGCGAGATCTTAACTCGGTAGCACAGGCCACAGTTCACTGACAGGTTGGATGAAATAACAGTTGGTTGGATAAAGAAACCCCTCTTTAGAAGTCTTCCCTGACTTTATATTCAGACATGGGTAACACCATATACGCCCAGGTTCTTGATTTAAATTTTATTTTGAACAACTTTTATCCTCTTGTCATCGAGGTATCATAATTTCTGTTCCGTAGCAGTAGCTGCTTATTTTGATGTTTTGTTGGTTGTTTTTTTTTTTTTTTTTTTTATTATTTGCAATCCAAACTGACCTTTCTACTACATAACCACTTGAAAAAGAGATGTCCTGCTCACATAAGGAATGCCTCAAGAGGCGGCCAGTCCTGCATAATTTCCTATCCTCTCATAGAAAGCCTTCATATTGGAAAACTGGGGAATATTACTTTCTGGCCCTGCACACTCTCCTGGGTAGAAAGGTCCTGAAACACAATTTATTGTAAAACACACAGTGGTTACAGAGCTAGCGCAGTCAATGATATTCCTTTTATTACCACTCAGATGAGAACACAAAATGACATTGGAAAGCAGTGAACTCACCAGAAGGGCAGAGAAAGCCATTAAATTCAACACGCATCATATTTCATAATCAGAATCCTGCAGTCAGAGCTGACACCACTGAATGAGTTTGTTGCAGTCATGATAATATAAAACCCGCTGCATCTGCTTCCCTTGGCACTTTTCTTTGTAGACCCTTGCAGTGTATGGGCTATTAATCATCAGTAGCCAGGGACACTGCAGACCAATGCACTTTGTATTGCATAAATTGAAAATGCATCACTATTAGAGAGAAAAGTGCCTTCTGTACATCTCTATTTAGATAAGCAGTTTCCTAAAGGGCTGCCATGCTATTATGGCTAACCACTTAATTGGAGTTCTTTCCACAGCCTAGTAATTGGGGTTGGGGGGAGAGTAATGCAATCCCTTTTGTAGCGTGTATGAAAACAAGGCCGGCAGAGCATTCCTTTTCTTACCTAGGAAGCCTGACAGGGCTCGAGCTGGAGGTGAGAAAATGCAGTCAAATATACTGTGTCGTTTAACCTCACTAAATTAACTTCATAAATGAGAGTGCTGAGTGTACCTGTGAGGGGGAGAGGGCTGTTGTGTAACCCATGCGTTAATGAATTTTCAGTAGCTGACTGGAGCAACGGATCGCCAGGGAAGGGGTGTTGCCTTTCTTTCCATTAGCTCTGCTCACAGAAGAGGGTGAGCAAAGGTTTAAGAGGAGAAAAAAGTTTTAGTGGCAACCTGAGAAAAGGCAATCGCAACTTCAGTGCTCAAAATTGCTCTCTTTAAAGAGGACCCATTTTATTCTACTGCCATTTGTCCAATTTTTATATGTAAAGAGGAAAGATCAGTAACTAATGAAAATGGGAGTTCTGAAGTAATTTGACAACGAAAATATAGCTGTTAAACTGCATGTGTTTAACTGTAAACTGCTGCACGGTTTAAGTATTTTCTTTTGAAGGGCTGTGATCAGTGTTTGGAAATTTATTGATCTTTGGTTATAGCTGCTCACACTTAATTCCCATTACACCCACCACACTCTGTGGGTCTTGCGAGTGCAGTGACGGTGTGTCACAGAGACATGAGTCTGACTGCGTTGAAGTGATGTGACCTCGTGTTGAATCCCGTATCTTCTGATACTTGCTGGCTCAAACATAGGTCTGTCAGCTAAAGCGCTCAGGCCAGATCCAAATCAGAACTGAGTTTAAACTGGGACCTGTACACACAGCTTGTTCAGAACTGCGATCTGTGGCCTCTCCCAGCTGCTGCTGAACTTGGCTACGTTTCCATTTCAGCTACAGCTCTTCACTTGACTTCTTTGGACAAAATTCTCTAGGAAGTCTCAAGTCCAACCACAACCAAAAATATTGCTGTCTTGACTGATCCAAACCACTCAGAGGATCTCTTGGCACTCAGGTACTATGTCAGAGTAATTTGAACTGGGGAGGTGTTTGCCGAGCATGCCTGTCAATGAGGACAGCTAGGCAGAGCTGGGGGATACGGAGAGCCTAGGTTAATAGATCAAACGATGGCACTATATTGACTAAAGGATGGAGAAAGGAGCATCAGGCTCCAGCCCACAATCTCTGGCTTCTGTTTTTCTGCACGTTAACAGTGAGACAGTGGAGTGGTGCCCTGCACCTGAACTGGGTAGCGCATGCTCGTTTAGCTGATTGGCACTGACTTGCTTCTCAATAAGGCACTAATTCCCAAGCCCTGACAAAGAAGGGACAGAGCTATGAGAGGCCCTCTTGTGCAGGAGAGAAAAGCGGGCATGGTAAAGTCATTCCCAGAATTGCACACAGTAAGTGTCATCCTCTTTTAAGTCCTACCAGTCTGTGGCTTTTGACTCTAGGATATAATCCTGTTACAGGTTAAGCTGATCTAAATCCAGGCTGCTGTTGTCCTGCCGTACCCTTCCCGTCTGCTCCCGCATGCTTTGGCGCTACTCAGCACGGCCAAAGTTAAAACTGTTTTTGCTATATTCAGTTTCAGCTGAATTAGCTCTCAGAACTGGCTCCGGGAGTATTTTTGGGCACCGCTGTCACATACACAAGGGAACCAGGAGTAAGGGCTGCACTTCACTCCAATAAGTAGAATTCGTTTTTAAACTCGGATCGCTGGGTCAGTAGCAGGTAATAGGGACGGAGAGGAGTGATGAAAGAGAAGAGTGTCTTTACAAGGGACGATAGTTTACTTCTGTGGAGAGAACGTTAAGGATTGAACTTCGAAGAAATCTGAAATTAGATCTGCTCAGTTAAAAAAAAACCCAAACCACTCAGAAGTTGGCTAGTTGCCTTCATCTTGCAGTTTAATGAGGATTTCATTTCATTCTAGGTAAACTGGTGGTGAGTTATAACCAACTGTAATTGTTGGCTATGCGGTAAAGCAGTCAACTGATTTATGATGAAGAACATATTACCATCTTTAACTGGAGGTAACAAGGAATATGTTGTATTTTAAAGTAATTGTGTGGTTTTCTGTGATGTAATCAGGAAAGGAGGAAAAAATACATTTTCCTGAGTTCAGGACTAGGGCAGGACTGGTAAGCAGTTTGATTCTGGGACTGATGCCTGTGTCTAATACCTGAACACTAATGCTACTTAGAAAAAAAAAGCAGAAATGGGTGTAGGGAAATTCTGTATGCTCTCTGCTGTCCACCACAAAGGACTCTGACGCCTGGAGAGCTACCAGATCTGATTTCAAAAGGTAAGTAGTTACAATAACAACATTCAGGTTATGAGAAAGCCCTTTTGAAAAACAAGCAATGCTATCTGCTCAGAGTATTGCTGTTGCTTAGTATTGAGTTCTACAAAATTACCTATTCAAAAATATTGAAAGTTTTTCTTTTAAAAAAACAAACAAAATCCCCAAATCCAAACACTCATGTTTAAAGCTACCCATGCTTAAATTTTAGCTTTGAATACAGGTTGTTTTGCAAAAAATAACAACATCACGGCATGGAAATATCTTGTTGAAAGGAATAAATTATGCAGAGGTTTCCTAAATAATTTAGCAGATACAGTAAACAAAAATTATGATTTCTTACAAAACACCCTCAACTTGCTAGCATTTTGTTCCTGTGGTAACAGATATGGGTTCTGTGTTTTGAGGTTTTAATTTTAATCACACAGTATCCTGTCCTTGGTCAGAGCAGTGCTGCAGATGCAGAGTAATGTCCCGAAAGCCCTGTCAAATGTTGTGCTACAGCATTCTTTCAAGTTTCTTCTGTAAATTAAAGTAGCTGTGTGCTAATAACCTAGTCGTTGCTGTAAAACTGTTATAAAATAAAATATTCTACCATCAACTAGTGACTATGTCTTTGAAAACAAGATCTCATTATATTTGTTAGTTAATGTTATCGACATGGTGAGGGGTTAAAATAGGTAACCTACTCAAATAGTCTGTTCTAAAAAAAAAGTTAAAAAGAAACGCTTCCAAAGCACAGGAAATTTTCATTCTTAATGTATATAAATACTTTTCTCTTTCAGTATTGGTAATAGGAAATTCAGAATCACACTTACACTGTGTTGTATGGCTTTGCAACAAGTAGAATAAGTTACTGCGGCAAAGTCAAGTTTTACATTTGTTTGGTCCTTGGGGGAATGCTGGAATTAAGACTAGACGTAAATGAGGCCTCACTGATTTAGCATATAGTGCCTCAACTGTGTTAACCAGTTAGTGTGATTTATGTGTTTCCTTCCTCACACACACTCTCCATACAAGAAAATCTAATCAGGATTTAAAGTTATGCTGTATCATTGCTTTGATTCTGGTGGATTGTTTCAATTTCTTATTATATGTGAAAGAAAAGCCATGCCAAGCAAATTGCAACAAAATATTTCAATAAAAGCTGTGTTTGACCCATAATGCAGTGCTATATGTTTCATACCTTGTTTTTCATACTATTAGCAACATTTCAAATTGAGAGTATGATTGCAGTAACTACCACCTACCCAGAGCTGATACTGTTAAGAAAGAGAATGGGTAGGAACTTTTGGTTTTATCGTTTGGGAACACAGAAAAATGAGCTGAGGAGTCAAACAGTGGGTCAGTGCCAGAGTCAGGAATAGAAAATGCCTTCCCTCGCTCATTCCAAATGCTAAAACCCCTGACTCGTATCCAGCCATACAGCAAGCAGCACTTCTCTAGGATGACAACCTCCCACAGCATCCTTCAAGACAAACCACATCAGAGGAAAGCACCCGCTCCTAGCGGTGCTGCAGAGAAGGGAGAGCGGACAGCACAGCAAGCAGCTTTCTTAAGATCACTCAGCAAACTCTCTTCCTCGCTTTTCTGTCTTTGTATCATATTAACTTGCCTTTTTCTTTCTTGAATGTGTAGAATAACAGTAAGCGAGTCCATCTGCCTTGGACAGCAGGAATGGAAGAGCCTTGGCCTCGTCCCCTGGTGAGAGGGCGTGCACAGAGGAGGAGGCCAGCGCAGGCAGAGATCTCGGTGCCAGCCATGGCTACTCTGTGGACCTAGAAGGAAGGTAAGAACTATGCCTCCAAGGTACAACTGATTTACACTGTGCTGGGAACAGTACAGTTTGTATAACACCATTTATCTGCCCAAGGCTGTGTTAGAGGGACACGTAGTGTTCTATACACAGTGAAATCGCACGTGGATTTTACTGTCTTTGAGCAAATTGGAGAAGAATGAATTCCTAGTGCCAGTGCCCTCCTAAAGAGGGGGGGGTTCAGCCTGAGCCTCATCCGCTCAGCGGGGAGTGAGAGCAGCAGGAGCAAAGGATGCTGCTGGTGCTCTGTGTGACGCTGGTACTAGCCTGGTGTTTTACACGCTGGAGGGATGTCAGTGTGGATTACACAGCAAGATCGTCACCGCTGATCTGCCTGGTAACAGTATGTTTTCAGGCTTATGTTCTGGGAATCCTCCCTTCTAGTGCCACTGGGCCTTCTGATTTAGCACAGTTCCCCAACTTAAAGGGACACAAAGTGATTTCCTTGCAGACTTCAGTTGTGCATCCTACTGGATTCATGAAGGCAGGCGGGAATGACAGCTAGCTTGATTTGGCAGTAGCCTGGTATTTTCACTACGGAGAAACACAGCTTTAAAATCACCTAGTTATTTTTGTGAAACAACGTGTTCCAGATTGATTACTTACTTCTGGAAGCTGTTGCAGCTGAAAGTGTAGCTGTTTAAAGACTTACAGGTGCAGCAAGTCAGGGTCTTCCATGGAAATCATTGCCTGCTGTTGACAAGAAATTTAGCAGTTTGGGTTAGTTGTTAGGAGAGTGTGCACAATTGGATATGTTGAAATCTTAATGGTGCTTTTCCTTACTATTCGATACAGCTAGTAAAAACCCCCCAAACAATAAAAATCCCTCACCACGAGCTTTAATTATTTTATGAAGTCAGCAGAAATATCTCAAGACTTAACATTCTGAAAAACACTTTAGTTGATCAAAACCAGATTCCTCCCTCTGTGTACACACCAATGATTGATTTGCATTCATTTAATATTTTCAACTAGCTATATTTGGAAATATCATTATCACAAGCTTCCTTGCTGCTGCTAAATGAGCTCAGCAGAACAGGAGGAGGACAGGGAATCAGAGGAAACACTGCAGGGCTATGAAATGAAAGAGGTGGTACAGCAAGTTAAGGAAGATGCCTCCAGTGGAAGAACAGAAGGCAAAGTCTTCCTCACCTCCCTGCCTTGCTGCAGGGCAGCGCCCCACACTGCAAGCACACGAGTTTGCTTCCACGCTGCCTGCTAGAGCGAGCCCCAGCTAGTCCTAGAGGAAAACATAAACCTGTTTCTAAGGTTAGTTTGTCATGAACTCTGCCCAGACAATGCGGACATACTCAACGCCAATCTGGCTCTTCACCCCGGAGAGTGTCTGATAGCGCACCAGGTAGTTGTTCACTGCCCAGCTGAGCACTGAAATGTCACCACATGCTATCATGAGTGTGCTCTCTGTATCATGCTGTAAACACACCGTGCTGGTAGTCACCGCTATTTTTGAACCAAAAACACAAAGGAAAGGCAAGTTTCATGGCTGTAGGGGCCTTAGAGAGCATGAAGGCCAAATACTGGGCAGTGTGGATGTGGTCAGCCTTTTCCAACTGGTGCTAGTTCTGGGCGTTTAGGTGTGGGGCCCGTGTTTCCTCACCGGTGCAGCTGGTACACAGCCTCAGCGTGCGCAGGAGCTGATTTACATTTCCAAACACACCTCCCCTTACTTGGAGTTCCAAGCTGCACGTTTTCCTACTGAATAGGGAGTGCTTTAAAAGAGGTTTCTGTAACTCTTCAGAAGAGTTACATGGTCTGAAACATGGAGAAAGTCAGACCAATTTTCTGGTTTTATAATCTACAGTATTTGTTATCTTTTTTATTTAACTGTTTATCCAAATAATCTTTTAGATTACTGCTTTCGTCCAGTCATTTGTCACAACCAGCTCTTTACAGAAGCACAACTAGCTCTCTTCAGCATTAAGGAAAACTTTATTTAAAAATATATATGTAATGAAAGAAAAGTATCCTTCAGATTGACTTCAGGAAGGCTTTCGACACTGTCTCCCACATCATCCTCGCAGGCAAGCTTAGGAAGTGTGGGTTGGATGAATGGACAGTGGGGTGGATTGAACAGTGGCTGAACGATAGAGCTCAGAGGGTTGTGGTTAGTGGTGCAGAGTCCAGTTGGAGGCCAGTAACAAGTGGTGTCCCTCAGGGGTCAGTACTGGGTCCAGTCCTGCTCATCATATTCATCAATGACCTGGATGAAGGGGTAGAGTGTACCGTCAGCCAGTTTGCTGATGACACAAAACCGGGAGGGGTGGCTGACACGCTGGAAGGCTGTGCCGCCATCCAGCGTGACCTGGACAGGCTGGAGAGTTGGGCAGAGAAAAACCTGATGAAGTTCAACAAAGGCAAGCGTAGGGTACTGCATCTGGGGAGGAATAACCCCATGCATCAGTACAGGTTGGGGACTGAGCTCCTGGAGAGCAGCTCTGTGGAAAGGGACCTGGGAGTCCTGGGGGCCAACAGGGTGCCCATGAGCCAGCAATGTGCCCTGGTGGCCAAGAAGGCCAATGGCACCCTGGGGTGCATCCAGCAGAGTGTGGCCAGCAGGGCGAGGGAGGGCATCCTCCCCCTCTGCTCTGCCCTGGGGAGGCCGCAGCCGGAGCACTGTGTGCAGTTCTGGGCTCCCCGGGTCAGGAAGGACAGGGAACTGCTGGAGAGGGTCCAGCAAAGGGCTACAAAGATGATGAGGGGATTGGAACATCTTTCTTACAAGGAAAGGCTGAGGGCCTTGGGGCTTTTTAGTCTGGAGAAAAGAAGACTCAGGGGGGATCTTATCAATACCTACAAATACTCAAAGGGAGGGTGCCAGGGTGATGGGAACGGTCCTTTTTCAGTGGCGCCCAGTGACAGGACAAGAGGGAACGGGCACAAACTTGACCATAGGAAGTTCCATCTCAACCTGAGGAGGAACTTCTTCCCTGTGTGGGTGGCAGAGCAGTGGCACAGCTGCCCAGAGAGGTGGGGGAGTCTCCCACTCTGGAGCCATCCCAAACCCGCCTGGACGCCGTCCTGTGCCACTGCTGGAGGTGACCCTGCTGTGGCAGGGGGTGGACTGGGGGAGCTCCAGAGGGCCCTTCCAACCCCCACCAGTCTGGGATTCTGTGATTCAGCCGAAGACAGAAATATTTGGCAAATTACTCCATTCAAAGTTTTCCATGGTATGTCAATCAGCTTCAGTAAGTTCTCATTAATTAAGCAATTTACTAGAAGGTAAGAGATTTTTAAGACTTACAGCGTCAGCACTGCCTGTATTATCATTAGTTGAGCAGCTTCTGTATAAAACAAAAGGCCCCACCACCATAGATGAAATCTGTAGTCATTGGAGCTAGATGAAAATTAGAGTTACCAAAGGTTGGTACCTTTCTCTATTTGAAATCAAGAAGAACTTTTGAAAGGTTTCCATAAAAGCAGAAAACATGAAAGAAATTCTCCAGAAACATTTTTAAAAACTTCAAATTTGAAGTGCTCTGTTGCAAGGCAGGAAATTCTGTTCATGTTGGTGGAATGTTAAAATTAATGATTAAAAATGCTCCCTAAGTATGATAGTGTTTCTTTCATAGATTTTGCTATCAGGGCATCTCACTACAGAATGTAAACTTGCACTTTTTAGTGTCATTCAAAACCAGAAATGTATTTAAAACATATATACATGTGGTGCCTATTGCCAGAAATGAGCAAGTCCGAGAGGAGATTGCAGAAGGCTCTTATTGCACCCTTTGCTGGTGTTAAGAGTTCTGGGATGTATTTCTTTGAGGTTTCTGAGATGAGTCTTGAGCCCTGGAGATTTTATGCAATTATTTTGGGTTCAACAGTACAGAAGTATAGATTACCATGTAGACTCATCCATAAGCTGTAAGTAAAATGTTGGCCATTGTTTAATATTTGATTTATTTTTTTTTTCCATGCAGTTGCTGAATGCTTTCTTTGGCAAAACTGAAAAACAGCCCCTTAAGAAATAGCTACCCTGTGTGCTGAAAGTTTGGTTTTGTAACAAAATAGTGAAATAAATTCTATTGCCTCTCTCGCTGTAGAAATATGAAAAAATAGAAAATATGATATTTTATTTCTAAATATTGAGCTTACCACTTCTATTTTTCATTTGTATGGTGCCAAAGCCTGTTCACACTGAAATCTAAAGGTTGAATAGGTATCTATAAAAATGAAGAGAACAATTAAGGTGGGAAGACAGAAGTTAAGATCCTGAAATTCAGTGATTTACGGGCTGGGGAGGCATGGAGACAGTGCTTTGTTAGATAATAACAATTGCAAGCACATGTACCTGAAGTTGTGTGATTATTTTTTTTTCTTTTTAAAATATGTTAGCTATAATAACTAAATCTGCAAGTGTCTATTTCAGTAAGTAGTAACCTGAAAGCAAATCCAATCCAAAAAGTGCTTTCTACCAACTAATAAACAGATTAGTATTGTACTACTACTACTACTACGTATTTTAGGCTAAAAGCGTTAATGCAGCCAGTGAATGTACTTTGTGCAAACACCAGACTTTTTTTTTCTATTCCACAATTTTTGCTTCCATTATGGAAGGCATTAGGAAAAGAACATTTAATACTAAAAGTATAGTGACTCCTTTGAAATGGTATAAGAGAGGCAGTGTGAATGAAGTACTATTTTATTTGAAATTCAGGTTGTAACTGAGTACAATCCCTTTTTCTACCAATACCATTCATCTTTGGGCCCCCAAGATAATAATGTTGAGTTTGATTTGTGAATTTTAACAACCTGTGGTTTTGCAAATAAAACTGCAACTCAATATACTGGTCTGAGTGAGACTTATAATGCAAAAGGAATTGCTGCTTTCAGTGGGTTTCTCTTGTAGAAGTTCCAAACATGACTCTCCTAAAACACTACATGCAGCCCTTCATTCTGAAGCATAACGTGTGTTTGCAAAGCAAAACCAGAATTATAACAGCAGTTTTTACTGCTCCTGCTTGTAGTATCGCTGCAGAGAGTAACACAAGTCCCATGTTAAACAGGCAGAGAGGGAAGAAAAGGTCAAGATTTTCCACAAAACAACTTTGTATAAAGTAACACCCACAAAGCAGAACAAAGAATGTTGTTGGGCATAATCATAGTTGAGTGTTTTCTATTAACTGTTTGTAGCAATTCAAGGTAACATAGCTATGCTCATTAGAGAGAAATCGACAGAGTATTTTGTATTCCTAATGCTGCTGTTTACACTGTGTTTTGTCTGGGGCTTTGTCAGCTATTTCTCTGCTGGGTTTTTCTTGAGCTCTTTAAAGATCCCTCTTCAAAGTTACATGGCTCTTAAAGTCATAGTAAAAGAAAGACTTCATATCACAGTTTAATATTTCAATTAAATTACAGAGTAATAATTTGCATTAATTGTAGCCTATTAGTTGCAAATGACAACATTTTGTTTTGTTGTACTTAAAGATTTTATTAGTAACAGACGCTTTTAGTTAGTGTTTGTTGCCCCAAGAGCTTTAGAGGAACTGATTTTCTGTCAGAAAAGATTGGAATCAATTGCATTCCTCCCTTCCAGATAGTGCTAAAACATTTATTTAAAGGTTTATATGCTCACCCTGCCTTATCTGTATTCCAAGTCGCTTGTCCAATGAAATAAAATTCATTCATGCCTTCCTTCACTGTGTTATTGACAAAGTGTAAGCTTTATGTGACTGGAAGCCAGAATTCTGTCTTTTGGGAATACCTCTCTCTAAACTTGTCTGAAAGAATTATTTTATTGCATTTTTCATGCCAGTTCAAGTATGTTTGAATGGTAAATCCTAGAAGCTGGGCTGGCTGTGACCATATCAGCCTTTTGAATTAGCAGCATGCACAGTAAGATAGAAATATTAGATTGCAAGGAAGGAGTATGTGCGCTACATAATTTTTTTTATTAGGTTGAGGGTTTTTTTTGCACATAAACCGCGTGTCACTCGATTCTACAAATCAAAAACTAGGTCAAGTCAGTTTTCTAAATGCCTGGCATTATGCTGATGGCAAGTTTGCCATTACTATGTGTTTCTTTAGCCCGTTCTCTATGGAAGAGCAGTGTCTGGAGAACAAGTGGCGACAACTATTTATGCCGTGTTTCATTTGAGGGAAATTAGAGCATTAGCAGCTGCTTTGTTCATCCATGCAGCCAGTGCTGCACGAGTGGCGTTCAGCTGTCTGTCAGGGCATCATACAAAAAAGATGTTATGATCTCGGTGGTTTCTCTTATGCAAAAGATAGAGTAGGTCATTGCTGACTTAAATACTTAACAAAACAAAGTAACCTGGCCTTGCAGCCGCAATACTGATTGAAGAGTTCAGAAGCGAAATATGTACATGACCTAACTGTCATTTTGCTTCACTTCTGCGTTGGGATAACTCGTGTAAAGCCAAGGAGAGGTAGAGGTAAAAGCAGAATTTAACAGCGCTGTGCTGATTTGAGACTAGAGTACGGGAGGAGGAAGTAATAAGGTTACCTTTTCCTTTTGTCACTCAGCAAATTCACAGAGCTGACCCTGGAGAGAACAATGTGCGTACCGGCACCGGGGTATTACAGCACATAATTCCACTGCCTCAACCACAAACTAATTAAAAAACCTCTGATTCTCCCAAACCCCTTCCTCTCTGTTTTCATTTCCTCTCCAAGCAGGACTTCAGTTTAAATTTGACATCCTTTGGGGACTCCGCAATGAATAAGACTATTTGAGTTGTTCTAGAACTTTCTTAAGCTTTCCTCAGAGAAACTATCCAAGTATTTAGTAGTGTGCATGAACTGAGAACTAAAAGCTGAATATATCTGATTGTTTGAGTTCTCGCAACTGAGGGCGGAGAGGAGGCCTGGAAAGAGGAATTAAAATTAATTCAATTTCTCATACAGGAGCTGCTATACCTCTACTGATGCTATTGAGATGCGCCAGCCTGGGGGAGCCGTTATTGGAGGAGGTCACCCAAGCAGCCCACAGAAGCCCGAGGTTACCTGTGCGGCCCCTTGAAAAGGGACAGGAGCCCGTGCTGCGGAGAGTGGGGGCTCTCAGGTGTGCACGCCATGCAAGGACAAGAGGTTTGTTTTCTATGTGCTTTAACTTTTGGTCAGTATTCCTCAACTTTTGGTCAGCCCTGAAGTGTTCAGGCATGTGGACAAGATGATTGTTGTAAGTCCCTTCCAACTGGAACTACACTATTCTAATTTCTTTTTGTACAGTAGTGCTGTTTTAGGAGTTTGTAATATTTTCCAGAATTGTCAGTTACGCACGCATCAGTCTCACACAAGCTCATGTGAGGACCTGAAGAAAAGAAAGTTTGGCTTTGAGTGGACTTAGATTTGGCAGATTTGGGCCTAAAGATAAGTGCTTATTTCTATGATAACCCTTTCTTATTGTGCTAGTGGTGTTAATTAAGGCGCGAACTAGGCTGTGATGTCTGACCTACAGCTTTTGTGTGTCCACGGCTTATCTGCGTTGGCTAGTCGTGTCTGAACCCATCTCCTCCTAGCTGCCCTGGCCTGTGACCACAAAGAGGAAGCTCTTGTACCCAGTGGTAAAGCCTTCCGTTTTTAGGGCAACAATCCTTTTTCATTTGCCAAAGAATATGAATAGCATTGCAGGCTTTCAAGATTGTCCTGAAAGCAACTCCAGCAGAAATACCTGTGGGTTTTGTGCCAATTCACTTGTTTTCATTCTGAGGTCATAAACAAAGTCAGATTTGTGGCCACCTTTACTTTTTTTGTTGTCAGATGAAGTGACAATAAATGGTTTACAAATTTGGGTAGGCCTATGCTAAGTAATTCTGAGCAACTCTTACCTTCCTGATTCGGTTCTGGACAGTCAAGGAAGGTTTCCAATAATGTATTAGTTATAGATTAGTCAATCTGCTATGGTTTTAAGTCATTCTGGGCTTAAAAAAACCCCCCACGCTGACACCAGCCACAGCACAGTATAAAGCCTTCTAGTTGTTTAAACCTACACCAAATGCAAACCACTGCTATAACACAGCAAGCAGACCTAAAGCAGGCGTTTGAGGACACTTTGTCCTGTTTTCCTCCTTTCAGAAAAAGCCCCTATGTTTTTATGTAGTCATAGAAATTATCTGAGTGCGAGGGGAATTGATCACAAGCCTAACACTCAAGGTTCTTGGAAATTTTGAGCATGGCTTTGGAGGATATGTGCTCTCCTCCCTTGGCCAGGCCATTTTTATAACGTAGCCACATGAGAATTTGCCACCTTGAAAAGTAAGCTGGGGAACTCAGTCACCTCCAGCTCCTTTCACTGGGAGTCTTTCCGGGTAAACTTTCCCAGACTTCATAAAGACAAATGTGAAATCAAGGCTCAGCAGGCCCAGTTGGGAATGATCCTCATGCTCAACCACATGCAAACCCACCAACCCCCAGCTCCCAAAACAGGATTAGCACATGTCTGCATATTTCTTTTGTCAGCTCTCGTATTGGGCAGTTCCCCACTCCTCCTGGAGCTCACAGGAGCTGCAGCATAAATACTCAGCTAATAAATTGGCCTCTATCTCAAGAAGCAATCTTTTCTTTTGGTGTCTTTAAACTACCTAACGGGATCCTGGTCTATCACTGGGCATCCTTGGCCCAGCCCCAACACAAGTGATTAACACTAATAGCCATAAAATACATTTCTCATGCCGTGAGGGAGACGAAACATCTCACACAATCCTTTCCCTTGGAGCAGACGACTGAGAGCACACGCTACCACAAAAGTGCTCTGTGGTGTCAGTGTTAGTAAGTAATATTAAGAGGACTCCCCCTCCTCCCTGCACACACACACAAACCCTGTGTACAATATCCCACAAGGTTAAGTGTTGTGCTGCTCAGGGCACAGCGTTATATCCTAGTTGCCTGGAGGCAGTTGTTGGCTCAGTGAACGTGATCTGTCTAAAGCAGGAAATATAATCTCAGTGGGAGAATGGGAGCTCCTAACAAAAGTCATGAACTCATTCACAATCCAGACATGCCCCAGGAGCTGGTTTTCAAGTGACCCAGTTTGCCCTCTGTTGTTATACATTTGTCCCTGCGGCACTATTTCACAGGCAAAAAAAAAAATAAAAAAAAAAAAAATTCAAATATGACTAATCGAAGACAAAATGTTGCTTTTAGCTGCCAGTTGGCAGCTTTCACCCTTGTGGTGGGTAGGTGGTTAAAGAAGTAGCAAGCAAATATTTGGATTCTGAAAACACACTTACTGCACCTTTTTGCTGTGTTTATGTTTAAATAAACTACCAGCTGAATGGATGATTAATTCTAGAGAGATGGATACATATGAATGTAAAAAGGTTATTTTGTGTTCAAGCCAACTTGCTGATGCAAAGCTGATACTCTACTGATTGGCAAAAGTGATTTTCCCTATTTACGTGAAGGGAGTCAAACATCTTTACGTGGAGCAAGACCTTGGTAGTGTTTTTTTAAGGGAGAAAAAAGAAAGATAAACTCTCTAGTGAACTCTCAAATGTTTTTATAATGAAATTAATTAGATGACCAGTCTCATCCTCATTTTGTCATAGATCATGGAATGGTTTAAGTTGGAAGGGACCTTAAAGCTCATCTAGTTCCAATCCCGCTGCCATGGGCAAGGACACCTCCCACTAGACCAATCATGCCTAACAATAAGCTGATAACAGAGGGAGAAAAAAAAAAATTAAATCTCTCAAATAGGCGCAAACACGTCCTGAATCAGAGGTTTCCTGTCACCGTTACAAACAGTCCCTGGGGCTGGTTTGTGGAGCCTTCTGACACACAAGTCAGTGACCAACCTGGGAAATGCCCACACGCTATTTACAGATGTGCTGTCCTGGTCCCCGCCGAGGCTGGGCTCGCGCCCTTCACGCAGGCGGCAGTCTGACAGCCTCTCTCTTTCCACTGTAGCCAGAAATAAGTTATTCCAAAGTCCTACGAAAATCAGTACATGGAGGTTTTTTTCTGACCTTCTGAATGCTGATCTGCACTGACTGGGTGAGTGTGAGCTCACAGATTGATCAGAGATTGAGGCTGACTACTTAGCCTTCCAACCAATTCCTTCATCCTTGCACCCGATTAGGAGGAATCCCCCCATTTCCCAGTACGAAGGGAAGGGGACCTCCCCACCACTGCAGTTTAAGACTGGCAGGGTTGGATTTCGGTGGCCTCATGTACCCTCTTCAATAAAAGCGGTCTCATTTCTTAGAGTAGGAGGCACTCACCAGTCCCAGCACTTTTCAAGTTACTTAATTTAGTTCACAGACTGGTTCTCAGATATGCTTATTAGAGAAAATGCTTACCACAGTGTCTTGAATTGATTCCTACTAACAGCCAGCCTTTGACAAAATGCAAGGGTTTAGATGGCGTGGTTTGGTAGTGAAAAACCACATAGATGGTAAACAAGCACCAGGAAAGACCTAAGCCCCAATCAGGACAAGCTTTCTATTAGGTGAAATTGCAACAGTACCAGTCAGTTGCTATCTACCTAACCATTTGGCTTCAAATTCTATGTGACACAGGAGAAACTCATAATTTGACATCATCTTCACTTATGCAAACATGCCAGACTCTCGTATGTAAAGCAGACTATGGAGTATGGTAAACCAGCACTTCCCGTGTAAGTGGCCTCGGACATGATTATGCTAGACACATTTGAAGGGCTGGAAATGATTAAAAAAAAATCACCCCACAGACATGAACTTTGGCACCCAGGTAGGAATCAGCTGCTCCTGTGTTCCCACAAACAGACTCCCAAGGCACCAGACATGTGCAAAAATAATCTTTCACAGGAAAAGCGACATCCTTACCAACTTTTTTTTTTAAAACATTTCAGAGATATATGTAACCTCTTAGCAGGGGTAACCCTATGCTAATTCAACTATTTTATAATGTATTTTATTGAGGTGAAACTTTTTTTCATTGACAGACATTGAATTGTTTTCTTATTGTTATTCTTTTAGTATTAGTTGTAGTTTTGTTTTCTGATGTTTTGCTTGTGTTTGTTTTCAGCTAGGAGAAAAAGCACTTGGCAAGTCTGCTAAACCCAGGTAAAATTTACTTTTACAAGAGACTACAAGCTTCAGTTTTCAAAGTATTGGTTTGTTAGCTCAACTTCAGAGAGGACAGTTGATGTGGCAAGAGACAGTGAGACCAAGCGGAAAGAAAACACTTCCTCAGGTCACCCGGAACTCCCTTGCCCTGCTCGCTCCATAGCACAAACTCTATGAATTATATTTAAAAAAGAAAAATGAAAAATCTCCTGATCTTAGTAGAGCGGACAACTATTCAACAGAAAAATCCATTTTTAAGAACAAGATATCCTGAAAATGGACTAAGTAAATCCTGACTAGCTTGTGGTACCTCATGGAATCTCATCAGTAGTGCCAGTGAGCTAATATTAACTCATTGTAACATACAGAATGTTAAGTATGTAGTGGAGTAGATCTACCTCAGAAAATTTCTGCATTAAAGTTATTTATTTCTCTTCCCAGTAAAACCAAATAAGAGTAAGCTTTCCAAGTTGATAACAACCTTAGGAAGGATTTCTGCAATGAGAAATAAGCAAGTCTCCCAGCCTTCATCTTCCAACATTGCCACAAAAAGAGCTGTCTGTAAACTAGATGGCCTTTGTTGTTTCTACTTATTTTGTGATGGACTCCTCTGATGTCCAATTAAGACAGAGATCTGAATTTGAAAGACCTGAATGCTCTTTCTTGTGAAAATGCTCAGCCAACCTTGTCTAGCAACCTCTGACATATAAAGAGGGCTGGTAATTGCCACTTTCACTTCTAAACGTTGTAAATGACATAGCAAATTATTACTTGATAGGATCTACTTCTAGATCTCACTGTAAAAGGCAGACAATTTCAGAGAGTAAACCGTTTTCTTCTCCTGGATTTGTGGTTTACACCCCACCCCGGATGTCTAATTAGGTTAGATAAACGTGTGTAAACAGGAGCCTTACCCTCCGTGATCCAACTCCTACCTTACTTGCTTATACAGAGGTTAATAAGCTTAGTCTATTTACCATACTACGTAAAGAAATGTTTTTAATGCTCTACACAACTTCATGGTCTTTTACAAGGAGTAAAAAGACATGAAATTAGGGAATGATCATCTTTGATGGGTCTGAGAGACTTTTAACTTACGAGTCTACAAGCAGAAATGCCGGCAAACAGATTTGCAGAAGTATTTGATTTGTTTTCCAGGAGCATTAATTTTCATTTTTATCCTGTTTATCCTTCTGTGTAATAATTCCTCATTCCTGATTTGGAGAGGAGACTCATGCATTATCATTCAGAATGCCACAAAATTCAATTAAGGGCTGGCTGCAGCATCCCTTCTTGATTTGTGAATGATTTAACTCCGTTGAGAAAACAGGATGACTTTTTCCATCACAAAGCATGGTTGCTAATTTTAACAGAGTAGACAGCCTTAAGCTATGCAAGCCATGATTAAACAATAAAGAAACATTAATAAAATGACTCGAGGGGTTGTGTCCTTTAGCCAGAAGATAACTATCCCTTGAACTTTTTAGGGACCAAGGATGTAAAATAGTGTAACATCTCAGGTGATGCAATTCCACATCCACCAGTCTCCACTCGCTCCTGCAGCCGGATCCAGACTGCCTGACAGCTCGGTGCTCTTTCAGCCAAGTATCGCTGTTCTGCTGTCAGCACTTTAGCCATCTTTACCTCTGAGGTATACAGGCACCTGCCAGCTTGATGGGAGCAGTCCATATATAGATGTGGGTTGAAATGTTGATTCTGGTCTTCTGACATCATTATTATCATTCTTATTATTTATATTTCGATTTCTTTTTAAGATGACCAAAAGTTTCCAAGACGAGCTTTCATTTCTCTATTTAGAAAATTTAAGGTATCTTTAAGCATGCTAGAAAATGCCCTGCTTTCCCCCTCCCCCCAAGTGTTTCAACAGAATTTTCAGGCTTTTACCAGCGTAGTGCATAGTCACATTTTTTCTTCTTTACTTCACGATATGAGGGAGTGAGGCACGGATTAAGTGTTCTTTTTAAAAATGCTTTGACACATTTTGTTGAAGCCAAGACAATTCTGTTGAAGTATTATCATGATTTACTTGAGGTAAATCGGCAAATAACTCGTGTTGCCCCATAGGGCCACTCAGCTAAGTGTGTGTTTTATATACACAGAGCCCTATAGCTTCAGCAATTGGCACATTTCCTTCAAGTCAAGTAGAGATTACACAATAAGACAGAGATATTTAGAGATGCTGCTGGTGGTGACTGAGCCCTTAGGCTTTGTTCAAGCAGCTCCAATCTGAATGGATCACTTCCATACCAAAAGAAAAAAATAATCTCCGGAGTGCAATGCAAAGTGTTTTCTATTAATGGCAACATGAACGTTATTGCTGAGCTGTGTTATGCCACATGATTGTATGCAGCAGAAGGTAATTTAACTCACCAGAATTTTGCTTTGCTTCCCTCCCCCAGGTTAAAAGTCTGATCAGATGCCTGCTCTACACGCAAAATCAGCAAGTGACTGCAGGGAAACGCCTCTCGGAACACAAAGCAGTATCAGGCAGGCAGCAGCTAAAACAAGCCCCCGCCGCCAGGGGAAGCAAACAGTGGGGCTGCGGTGTCCGACCGATTTCCCCAGCCCTTAGCTGGTGGGGGGACGATTATTAAACCCTCCTGCTTTGCTCTGAAGTGCTACAAATAGAACGGTAAATCTAAATAATGAGGTGCATGCTGTTCCCTACAGTATGTGCTGCAGATGACAAGCAGGGGACCAAAAACTGAAAGGAAAACGTTAAGTCTAGCTGGAAGCTGTCGTGCCCACCGTGGAGCTGACTCCTGAAGTGTGCTGAGGTGTATACCTTGTACTTGCGTTGCACATCCTGCAACTGTGACTGCCTTGTGTTCTAAGCGAGGCTGTTTACTCAGGCCAGGATCCCCTTTGCACCAGTGACCCCCGTTACACGGCTCAGCACCCACTCTGACAAGCTACATGAAAGGGAGGATGCATCCTGAGATTGGAGCAGCAGTTGTCAAACTCTTCCCCGAATTCCCCCTTTTTCTGCCTTCTGCTCCCCTGTAGAAGGTGGCAAGGATGACTGCACCAGGACCGCTTTCCCCGTGATGGTCCCTATGGGTTACCATGCCCCGCCCACAAGGGCCACAAAGAGCCTGATGGAGGTCCTTCTGAAGGGCACTACTTCTCGTGCCTGCCCCCAAATAAATCCAACCTGCTCTGGTTTGAGGTTGCCCATATTAGACTGGGCTTGGTTCAAAGGCCCTGAAACCTGTCTGTGATCGGTAGCTAGATAGCAAATCTGAGAGCTGGCAGCTGGAGACTGGACAGGGATTACACCAAGGCTGATGTTTCTCATGTATTGGCCTACACCTGAGACAAGCTATTGCTTTGCTCATCTACTGCAAACACTTAAACCCTAAAGTCGAGTTTCTGAAAGCAGAAGCCTCAGAAAGAGGGTGAGTGCCTGCAGAAACATGCTGAGAGATGAAATCTAGCTACCACCTCCAGGGACTGATCAGAGTTATGTAGGAGGCTGTTGATGCCTCATCCAAACTTCTGTTTAACTGGCATGTGGTGAATACGTTGGACAAGCTCAACTACCCGGGTCTGAAAGGAGCATTTTTGAGAGCCAGTATAACTATTCGTAAGCAAGGGATAGGTGTGAGCCACTTGCCAGCTTTGTTGCTTCGGTGGGTTAGAATTAGAGTAGGGTCCTTTTTCCCCCGACATAGGTATTGAGCTAGAAATTCATGGCTACTTTCAGAAGTGATCCAAGTCCTTCATATTCCAGGAAGGAATAGATGAACAGAAGTGTTTTCACCTGTGAGCAGTTAAAGGCTAAGAGGGGGTCTTCAGCACACACATATTCACACTCTTTCCCTCTCTTGAACACAGGATCCTCAGCTGAGAATTCAAAGGCCACTTTTCAAGGCTTTCCTCTCATCTCTCTGTCTAAAGCACCAGTTTGTGAGTTTTTGGAGTAGAAGAATCTCCCTCTATTGAACCTGATCAAACTTTTCTGATAGAAAGCTGATTTCTCATTTAGACTCAACTCCCGTCTGCATTACCAAAAATATTCCCGACCATTCCTCCACACCCCTTAAGTCTTTCAGTGAGATTCAGTGAATCTCATCAGTTATTGGCAATTGATGATCCTGTTAACAGCGGCTCCTGGGGTCCCAACCAAAGCTAACATGACGACAGGTCATGATCTCAGCATGCCAAATCATTTTTGAAGGGGGACCTGACATTTTCAAAAGAGGCTTTTAGCTACTTGCCATTTCTCTGGGGTAATTCCTGTAGATGACTTGGCATACCTGGGCTGAGTACATCTACTCCAGCTAATGCTTCTTAAAATGACAGATTTCAGAATAATTCTATGTTATATATTTGGATAACTACTTCACAAACTGTTTCTCTTTGAGAAATGATAATGAAAAGCAAATGACTAAAAAAATGAGAAAAAAGAAAGAGGTTAATAGTGCTGCAGTGAAATGGAAATGCATGTCTAAGTGAAGATTTTAGTGTTTTGGGGCTCTGGCTTGGAAGTAGAGCTGATTGCCAAAGTTACTGGATAACATAAATTCTCTTTCAATTTCTTCCCAATTTTGGAGCTAATACAACTCCAGTGAAAGTTCCTAATGTTATTTTTCCTCTCAACCTAATTAACAAACTGAGAATTTATGTAGTCCTAAATGGAATTACTTCCTCCTAAGCACTGCAGAGGGAGTTATTTCTCATGTACCTATTAAAGCATGGGTATCGATGCTAATGCTTCACTCCAGTTACAATACCTGAATTCTCTTCATGGGAACAATCCATCGGAATTGCCCTGTGTGAGGCCGTGTTCCCTTATGATGCAAACTGCTAACATTAACTCAGGACAGTATCACCCTGCCTCCATTATTAGTATCTTAAATGTTGAATTGGAGTTGTTAATTTTAGCATATTTACGTCCTGAACACTTGGAAAAGCCTGGGTATGGGTCAAAAATCTGTTTTATTTTTAAAGAAGAACTAAAAAAAACCTCACCCCAAAACCCTTAGTATTCATTTCACAAAAAGCTTCAAGAACTCTTTTGATTAAATTATTTAAAACAAAACAAAACAAAATAAATTGCTTAAAGTCGCAGAGAGGAATCATTTTTTTCTTGAACATGATGTTTCAATGATGAATTTTTCAACAGAATTGTATTAAAACAGGATTACTCGTTAACAAGAACCTGCCATCACTTTTAAAGTGATATTCTAGGGTATTACCAATACTGTGCTAATAGTGTCACATGCAGTTAGTTTCTCAAAAACAGATTTAACGCATTTCCGAACAGAAAATGCATGTATTATTTTGTGGCTTAAATCTGTTTTATTGTGATACCGCTTCCAAAATACCGAAGGCATAAAATGGTTTATGGTCCAAAAGATAAACTAGCACAAGCCACTATGTTGGAATACAGGGAAGGATCTGAGAAAGTGCTAAAAGTATTATTACAGCTACAGAATGAACTCTTAAATCTTTTATGCAACTTGATCAGTTCCCACTGGAACCACACTGTATTGTTTTCATAAATAAACACCAAAAGTTGCTGTGCACAGCGTTTCTGGACTGCAAGAGACTGCTTTTATGCTTTAACAGGTTTTGTGTTAAATTGTAAACTACAAATGATCCCATGAAAAAGTCTCTTTTGCAGCACGCTGCTTGTGAATGACACATCATCTTTCTTGATGATCAACAAAGCAATCACATTTGGATAGCACTAAAGCACAGTCAGTCACTTCAGCATCCATGGAAGTGCCACAGCTCACAGCCAGGCTGGGAGGAGCAGCCCAGCAGTGTCGTCCTCTCTGGGGGAAGAGACTGGTTTCCTGAACTGGACTTTGCCCAAGGCAACGAGATTAAGGAGATGATTCTTCTCCCACCCTGGTTTTTTTGACAGCAAAAAGCAGTAGAGAGTAACCCTCTATTTTCATCTGCTCAACCATTACAATGCTAAAAGCCTCCATACGTTGAATTGTCTTTTGCATGTTGAAAAGGCATTCAAATCCCTGGCTCTCGCTATTGTCAGCCAAACCTGGCAAAAGAGTTTGGGTTTGTCCATTTTCAACAGAACACTTTAACCTTACACGACAGCATATTTTTGCAGGTCATTTTTTAAACGGAGTGCTCCCCAAAAGATCAGGCCGAGGCAGAGATCTCCTGTCCTGCATTGGCTACAGCTCAATGATTTGCCCAGCACAAAATTCCACGTTCTGCAGGTTCCAGCCCCCAAACTGCCCTCCTCGCCCCAGCTCTGCACGCTTGCGTTGTCCTCACGCTCCTCCCCACCCAAGAAGTCTGGAAAAATAGCTGTCGGAGAAAAGGTAATTTGTCCAAACTATTCTAATGGTTTAGTTGAAGCTCATAATATGTGCTCCCAAGTAAAATGTAATCTGTTATTTTTAAACTCTAAGCACCACTGTTTATTTAAAAAAAGAAAATGCAGGCGATTTTGTGAAGATTTACTCTGTAGAGCAGAAAAAAACCACAGGTGGTTTCAGAAATAAGGACTTTGGAAAGGAGTTTTTGGAGAATCTACAGCAGTCTAAAACACATGAAAAGCATCCAGACTGTAAATACTGAAAAAAAAACATTTGGTAAATGAACAAAACATTTTAAGTGCTGTACAAGAGAGAATGAAAATTTGTGCGGTATACTTATGTATTTTATAATTCTGAATTAGTGACATAAAGGTAAAAAGGGAAAATTAGTACAGTTATCTTTTGAGGGCACTGATGAGATTTGACCTAGCCCTTAATTTAGAGGCAGAAACAGGTATTCTGTTAATATTCTGTTACTGTTTTCCCACGAGTCAGTATAAAATGTTAAACTCTGCTACAGGTAGTGCAAAAACACATGCGGTTCACCATTGTGTAGAAAGCATTTTAGTCTTGGGGATAGGACAATTGAGCCCATCATTTTTTTTCCAGAAGAGAATAAAAATACGGCTGTGTGCTAAATACCACTTAGTATGCAGATGGTGGTACTTCAGAAAACAGGAGATGAACAAGTGGAAGGGTCAGCAATTTTGAGTAAAACGTCTGTATAAGCTATGAATGAATCCAGCCTTCCTACCACGGAATGGCAATGATTGCGGCACAGCAGCAGCAAATAGTTTGTCCCAGAATGTTTAAGGTTCTTAGCCTAAAGCAGAAATAACATTTAAAAATATCCAGCCTGAAATGCCTCCAGGCTGTTCTCTTGGCCAGAGCATGCCAATAGCTTGGAGAGAGAGAGATGAAAGAAATATCAATGGTCTAGTGCAGGAGGATCAGCTGAGATCGAGGTCCTGCTGTGTTAGGATCCAGACATACTGTTCTTCTCCGAGCCTCCTACTGTTTAAATAGAAAGGATCATTATCTGCATCTTGCAGAGGAATCAAGAGATTTGTTTTAAGTCTCAGATGAACTTGTTGCAGAATCAGGAACTCAGTCTAAAGGCCTAAAATTTGAACTTCAATTGCCTAAAAAAGAGACGTCCAGAACAGGCCAGTGGATGTAGTACAGGAATTGCAAAAGAGCTACGCTGATCTGAAGTGGCGACTGGAGGAGCATCTAGAGTGACATTTGTGCAGCTGAGTGCTAGCCTTGCATCTTGGCCTTTTACTTTTCCCTCAAAAGAAGGACAGCAACAGGGAGATACTTTCAAAACCGACTGTGTGTTGACAAGTTACAGATACAGTCTCTGTTCCTGGAAGACTAAAACAATTGTTCTGCACCTTCACTTGAACACAGCAAAAATCTACAGGAATTTAGACACAAAATGGAGCTGGTTTCTATTGTGCTGTAGTTCGAGTCATTTCTGAGCACACAGGAGAAAAGACAGAAGAAATGAGCAGCCATTTAAAACGTGCTGTGTTAGTGCTCACTGACTCCGCCTCACCCATGTAGCTACTAGTAAGCATACAGTATATATGGACTTGAACAATAATACTGGATATTTCCTTGCCCCTGCATGCTGTAAAGTAAAGTTTGCGAAGAGTTTTTAATTGTAAGTCACGCAAAAATGCATTGTTGCTGTCTCCTGACATACTTAGGAAGGACACCTTCCTGAGAAAACGAAAGAGAAATAAAACTTGTTGCCCCACAGCCAAAAGGAAAAACCATGCTGTTTCCTGTATGAGTGGAAAGCAAACATTGAGGGAATAGAAGTGGATATACCAGAATTTCCATTGCATGTGTCCATGCACACAGAGAAAGCGTAATTTAAAGAGTGACAGTGTTGCTGGAGCTGGGGACACTTTTGTCGATGTCTGTTGAGAATTGCCGTTATATAACTCATACCCCAGCACAGAGAAATGTCAGAGAACTCCAGCAAAAATATAACTTGGAAAGATTTGTCATTACAGATGGTCTAAATTGTACTGCACAGCACAGACTGTGTTTTCTCCTACAACATTTTGCAGGTTGTGTGTGTAAGAAATCCTGTATTCCCTGCTATTGAACTAGGAAATAGATCCTGAAATAATTTCTTAGTGTAAAGTCAGCAGATATGAAACTAAGGAATGAGCCTTGACTCAGCATGACTTTCTCTGGGTGCCAAACCAGACCTTAAACCAGGACAGGCTAAGATCTGCCAGTTCTGATGTGACACTGCAGACATCACAGGAAACAAATAAAAACTGAATGAGTGGATGTTTTGGTCGGTGTCTGTTAGGGTCAGCTGGCAACTTCTTACACAGACAGATGTGCTAATTTAGGTTAGGTACATTTAGCTGTGGCTTTGTTTTGAAAAAAGTGGGCCTGTAT
Organism: Pluvialis apricaria; assembly: GCA_017639485.1. Taxonomy (NCBI): domain Eukaryota; kingdom Metazoa; phylum Chordata; class Aves; order Charadriiformes; family Charadriidae; genus Pluvialis; species Pluvialis apricaria. Next base: position 10,463,245 of record CM030024.1, read on the forward strand.
GGCAGCTGCAGAAAGTGTCACCTAGCCAGCAAAGCCAAAGGAGTTAAAAGGCTTTTTTCTGGGACACCACACATATTGAAAAGTACCTTGCCAAATCTGTGCCACCCTTCATGGCCTTCCACAGACTCATTCTGTTTTCCTCATGGACCTTTCTTCTGTTCCCCTGCCACCTTCAGGATTCCTGTTTACCTCCTCTGCATTGATTCTATCCATGAAGGTGTAAGGCTGCCTTCTGCAGACTGTCTCATCTTCCTCAACTGACTCCTCAGTGTGTTCACAGTGATGCCTTATGTCTATGTTGATTGTCTACCGGTCAGAAGCAGTTTTGTCCACAACCCTGTGAATGTAACAGCTCTCATGGGCTTTGAAACAGGCCTTAGAAGAGGAAGAACAGAAGTTACTACTACCTTTTTAGTAGCCTGTAAGGTGATATAATATAAAAAATTCCTTTGACTGTTTTTTGCATAGCTCCTCCCGAATAGCGGGGGAGGTAAGAGAAAGTTAGAGCCAAGCCATAGTCTACTATAGAAAATAACTTCAACGGGAAGAATAATGTTGCTTACAAAACCAGGAAGCTGCACTGCATAGGAAATAGAGCATGAAAAGGATTTGTGCTGTGATTGTGAGATTAGAGAGAACAAGCAACATGAATTAGCAAGTGGAATGCAAATATTGTACATTCAAGTGTAACCTCAGTGTAATACCAGAGATGGTGGTGCAAAAGGAATTGGAGAGTCTCTAAAGTAACACTAAAACTGCTGCTCTCTGCTGACTGAAGCACGTGCACCATGGCTTAGGTGGCCCCAGCCTCCGCTGATTTAGAGCCAATGCTTTCTCCTTACTCCTCTTTAGCAGTTTTTATTGCATGAAATTGTGAAATTAGAGATTTTGTTTATGCAGATACTTTGCATTTGGGACAGTGATTTGCTCACAAGAACACGAGGAGGTTGACATGTCTCGACTTTGGACAGGGGCAGCAGTAACTAACCAAAGATAACATTTAGGTCCTTTAGAGAGCAGTGCGGGGAAGAAAAGCAGGTCTGTGAGAAAGGGAGTGTGCTACTAAGCACAAGCTAGGCTGCTTTCTTGGCCAGGTGGACCAGTAACTAGAAACTGCAGTCTCAGTCTTCTGTACTTCTCTCTGCACCTCCTTGCAAGATGAAGGAACGGTGCAGCATTTAATAGAGATGATTTTTTCTAATGCACCATTATTTAATTCCAAGGCCGTCTTGCCCCTGATCATGGAGCTCAGATTTGTATGTGTAATGCTGCACTTACAATAAAGCAACTACTTAAGTGCTTTACTGAATTAGGGCCTTTGTATACTAAAAGCTTTCTGTAGTTGCAAGAGTTGAACTAGGAACCTTCTGAATGCAGAGAAGAAAAATCAGTTTTCTTGTGTAGAAAAAAGAAACATTTTTAAAGCTTTACATGCTTTATGGGCTCGGGGGAAGAAGTATTTCAAAATACAAGCAAATGTTAAGCAAGTTTCCTTCAATTCTGCAAGAAAGGAGCCTATGTTTTCAAAGGAAAGGCTCTAGGTCTAAGCTTGTCTGTGCCTATACAAGTCTATTGATAAATTTAAGGTCAGTTGGATGATGACCATCATTACTTCCTTGTTATCAAGCTCTCTGCTTCTCTTGATCTGTGAGCTCCAGACTTGAATACAGAAATGACAGGTTTAGGGCTCACGCCATATTAATTTTCTCCATATTCTCCCTTCATTTACAGGTTTAATGCCATAGAAATAGTCTTGTCACCCTAATTACCTGCCCTTCCTCCTGTGAATGGTGTAGTTGCGTTGCAGTGACTGCACTTGACTCAACAGCTGCCTTCTGCATGCGTTGCTCTTCCCTACTTGACCCAAAAATCACCTCAGTTCTTCATTTTTGGAGGCATTTAATTCCTTTTCCTTAATGAAATTAATTCCTTCCTTGTACAAGAAAGCCGACTTCTGTTTTCCACTTGAATACTTTTTTAGGCAGAGAGGGGAGGAGGAATTAAGTGGTTGATCTGGGTTTTTAAATCAATAAACTCAACTCCTAAAATATGGTACTAGTGCAAAGGGGCAAGTATGTAATTTTCTCAGTAGCAAATATAGCTACATGTATCTAAATCCAAGACATTCATCAGCTCTTTTATAGGATAAGACAGGGCTCAGAAATGATTTTCTGTTTAAGTACATAAGATCAAACATGTTTGTCATTTTAGCCTTCTCTTTATTCTATCTGATTTCAAGATCTTCAGACAGACTCTCTTTAGATGTCATTGCTTCAAGCTTCTGCTTTTATCACATTAACCACTCTTCATGAGCTTTTATACATCAAAATGTCTTTAGATACATTGTTGAAGAGAGAGTACTTGTGAAGACTTCAATAAAAAGTTAGAGAATCTATGCCTGAAACTTTATACAAACACACTTAGAGAAAAAAAACCACCAAAACCAAAATAAAACCCCAAACAAAAATCTACAATGCTGCATTCTCATGTTTTTTTCAAGGAGAAAAAATATGTTTTCATTATGCTTGAATACAGCTTTGTCAGTGTGCAAAAACCTACGAGTGGTGAGCCATCTCATGCCTGTCAGATTCTTAAATTTTTGGAGCTTAATACTTTTGCCTTTTTGAACTATTCCCTCCCTGCTGTACTAGGCAGATGGTTATACTGAGCTCTGTAATTAGAAAGATCTCCGTTTCCTAATGAATTGCCTAGACTTTTGCTGATTCACATCTCCAGGTATGTGTTGGTCCTGCTTCTGTTTAAGTTTTTGACTATAGAAAATTCTTCCTAGCTAGTAGAGAGGGCTGGGCTTTGCTCTAAATTATTTTAACTGAGGACAGAACTAGCCTTTCTAGCACGGTTTGGTGATTTCCTCACTGGTTGCCATCACTTGTGATCACTTGTGCCTCACCAATATCTTGCAATTAACACTAATGAACATAGGACAATAATAACAACACATTAAAGCACTCTCATCCCTCACTCAAGTAGGTTTGGACTCCCCTCTGGTTGAAGGGTGCACACGTACATGGAAAGAGACTGTTTCCAGTGCACATCAGCAGTGTGGGATGACAAGGAGACCAGCACAGGGGCAGGATGTTTCCACGGTAAGTATTTCACACTGGCAGTTTTCTTATCTGTTACAGATTCACTTATTTCTGGAGCAAGTCTGCTATTTTTGACACAACTGCTTGTAGTCAGGCTAGAGTGCAAGGACCATTAGAAAGAAACTTCAAAAGCATTTTCAGGACATTTCTGTGCATATGCATGTAGGCAGATTGATGATAAGCTAAATAGCCAGCTGGGCCGTGTTAACACGTGGGGAAGTATAGCACCAGGATTTGCTAGAGGATAAAGGGGAGATACCTTTCTTTCATCAGCATCCATGGGGTGCTGGAATCACACCGAAACACACACTGTGACGTGTCAGCATGTTAAATAAGAAAAAGCCCAGCCACTATACCTGTATTACCAGGTATGAGAACCAACTGCTTCCAGCTTTCTGAATGCCTGTACTTCCCTCAGAATAACCAAAGGAGTAAACACTGGAGCTATGTTTGAAAAAGATCGAGTTTAGTTCTTTACATTAAAAAAAAAAAAATTTAAAAAAATCACACATACATGGTCATCTCCAAGTTCTGCTGTGTAGCTGGTCACCCGGGGGAGGCCACTTGTGAATGAGTGGAATTTGTGAGTACAAGGATAAGCGCTACAATGCTTATGTATGCAAGATGTAAAGCCACAGCCTTACTACATTGATTGCTTATTTCTGGAGTAAGAAGCTATGCCTTGAGGCTCTTACAGTGTGATTAGACAACTAGAGTGGAAGCATTTATGTTCCAGCTACTAGAATAAGTCGGTACCTAGATGGTCATTCACACAGTCTTTCCTGGTTAGAAAAGAAACATGCATCTCCTGCATCTTTGGCAAAGATTTTCCTCCCTATTCTGTACGTGTGCGAAGAGCGCACAAACCCCTTGCCCTCAGCTGAGCCTGGCTGCATAGCCCACTCCTTCCACACGCTATTTTCAGAATACGTTGCCTGAAGGAAGTGTAGAGCAAAGGTGTTATTAATCACTAGGAGCAGTTTTCGCTCAGCCATTTCAAATCTTCTAGTGCAGAATGTCCCATAATGTCTCAGCTGTTAGCAATCAAGTCCCAAAATTACCAATTCACAATCCTAATCAGTTCTGAAATTAAACACCCCACCCAAATCCCATTTCTCAGAAGCAAGACTAAAAACACTACTTACCAGAAAGCTAACAAAATCACCCCACCCCACACTCCCAACTCATCCAGTGTGAAGGTATAACGAGCGACAGTGTTTGTTGTTGCAATTTTCTAAAGAGTACCACTGGCTTGTCTGATGTGTAAATCATTGATAGTCAACTGCTGATTTTTATTGTTGTATGTCTTTGGACATCAGGAGAGCACTGTAATACAAATGAATTTAAAGAATGGAAGAAAACAAAGGAAGTCTTTATTTGTTGCATAATTATTGAATTTCTAGCCATGCTACACTGGTCCCTGAAGTACATAACAGTATTCTGTCTTTCAGAGTTTTATCACTGATGTCCCTTAAATATATCTGCATAGAAGAAAAAAATCTTGTGTTTAAAATATTGCCATAAATGAGGCCCAAAGGAATCATCTTTTCTTAATGTAACTGCAGGAAAGGTTTGAACTAAGATGACCTAAATGGTAAATTCAATTGTGTTCCATTTTCACGCTATTTAGAGAAGACTTCGATCTCAGAATGTCATGTTTTCTTCAACTCCTCTTCCCTGTTAATTTGGGAGGTTAATTATGTGACATACATGAAGCACCTAGGATTAATGATAAATAATTTAGTGTTTGAAACAGACTGTATCAACATAGGATAGGGATAGGATTGTAGCTGGAAACCAAACGAAAGTCCATTGGGTGGCTTCACAGATAAGGACACTTGGCATATGTTTGAAAGGCACAGCAGGAAATCATTAACTTTGAGAATTGTTTTCTAGCAAGTTTTAAACCTTGGTTTATCAAAATGAGGAATGCTTGCTCTAGGCTGTTAACTGTTTATAAGGAGGTGGTGTTCCTGATAATCGTTTCCTTGATTGCTGAAGTAGAGAATGGAATGTCTGGGAGGCAGACTCAGACTCCTGGGCAAGACCTATGGAAAGGCAACTGAATTAGAAGTGCAGGAAGGCCATTTATTTTATTGCTGTTTGTTCTGTATTTGTATCAATTTTTTGTTTGTTTGTTTGCTGAAAGGTTCTTGGATCGCTTCTGATAGCTGCAGGTACGCCAGTGCGACAGCAGGAAGGTCATCACCTGAGGAAGGGTGAGTGGTGCAGCAGCCATTACAGTGAGACTGTGCACCTATTGTTCATCACCATTTCTCATGTTTGTTTATAGCTGCAAACAAATATAATGCCAAACTGCATCTGGGAAAACGCTTAGAACAGATCCCTGGGAATTTAGCTGGAAATAGCTGAAGGAAAGACATGCGTTAAGTGAAGAAGGAGCAGCATTATGGTGAGCATGCTGTGGTAACACCAGCTGATCACTAGAGCAGCCCACTGCTAACAGTGCGCACTGTACTCCTCTGTTAGAGACAGATTCTTGGCTATAAGATCATTTGCCATTTCTTGATTATTTTTTTTTCCACATCTAAATCTTCTTAAACTCTGAAGGGTCTATCTCAGTGATCCGTACTCCCTGTTAAGTTTCTGAGCCAAAAAAGTGATTTGTACGTGTATGCCTGCACCAAAGGTTTTGTCTGTGCTGGCCCAGAAAGTACATCTTTGCGGTTTGCTCTGATCGCTTCTGACAGCAATAGCTCTGTTGCTCACCTCGCCTGCCGAGCGCGTGCACCACGCTCCAAGCTGAAGGGCCAGCCACGGAACAGAATAAAAAGCACAGAAACTGCTTAACTACACCCACCTGACTTTGGTACATGCATATGGCTTACCAAGAGCGCTGCTCTCCCACCTGAATAACGAGCATCACTAGCAGATTAGGTACACAAGGTGATCGGGATGATTAGCATGAAGACTGGTCTGTCTGACAGATGAATCCAGACACACAGCAATGGCATCACACAGTTCCGTCCAGATCTCGGTTTGAACAGTTGGCCTCTGGGAATCATTTCAGTGAACTGCACACAGAGTAAGGGAAGGGTAGGGGATGGGTGGGTATCCAGTCTTTCTAGAAGGATCCACTAGCTACCTGGAGGTAAAAGCTTCTTCAGAAGCAGGTAAATTGGGTATTTCTGAGTTAAATCCTCCAATGCTTACTCATTGAGCATTTTTCCTATATAAATCTATGCCTACCTCAATTTTCATTCTGCAGCTGCATTTCCATTTATAACTTCTTACGAGGAGTCACATGCCAGTTAAAAAAGGGGAAGGGGGAAATGAAAATGGAGAGCAAATAACTTGCAATAACATAAGATAAAATTGTTACCTTACAAAGGAAACGTTGTGACACCCAGCACACCAGAAGGTATTACTTCCTTAAATAAGGCTGGGTTTGAATATCGTACACTGAATGTTGTAGATGATTAAATGCTAATAATCAGATCAAAAGTGGATATATGAGATGGGAGATGAGGCTGGGAAATTGCTTGCCAGACTGAACAAAGAGGAGGACAGAAGTAAAGTTATTAGCTCAATTAAGGAGAAAGATGGTTTGATGAAAACCTACACTCATAGAAATAAATCACGTATTTAGAATATTTTTTTAAAAAAAGGGAGACTTAAATCTATGGACAGCTTTTCTTTGACATCCTCTATGCCAACATAATCTAAAGGCTTCTCTGATTATGAATGGGTATTACAAGAAGTTATCTGCAAGAAATACACAGAACAACATTTAGCAGCCTTTCAGTATTTTACAAGGAGTTCCTCAAATGGATCTCACAGATGGGAAATTACTGTTATCCCTGCATTTTATGGACAGGAAGGGAGAACACTTGTGGTTGCAGCTTTCCCCGTTCTAAACCTTGTCCCTCAGGCTCAGGGTAGTACATGGCTCTCCTGGTGCTTGTCCCCTTGTGGGCCAGCTGCGAGGCCATGAACTCTGCTTTCAAGACTGATTTCAATGATGAACCATTAAAGAAGCATTTTAGGTACCTGTGATCCCCAGTGCAAGATATTTGTGGATGCTTAGGAAGCATTTTCTTATATCCCAGTCTGTTAACTTTTCATTAATTCAGGGATAGTTCTAGAAACATAAAATGTTTAACAATGGATTGCCTACACTATAACTAAAAATAAAAATAAAATAACTATCTTAAACCCCAAAGGCCCTCACTAATTGACCTGACATGCTAATTAAGCAGTTTTGATCAGAAATAATTAACATAATCCAGCTAGACCAATTAGAGCACAGGAAAAAAAAAAAAAAGAAATTAGAACATTTTAGGAGCTTTAATTTTGAGTGCCGTTTGCAATATGAAATACCAGCTGATTCAGCAAAGCAAGCAGGAGTTCCGAGTTTAGGAAACAAGTTATAACCCACTACACAAGGAAATAGTAGATAAACTGAAAAGCCATGACAAGACAGTTTCTTCGTGGCAGTGAGAAGACAAGCAGAAAACCTTTCAAACTTATTATCACCTCTAGAAGAGGCAAGCAGAAGAAGCCAGAGTAGTCTAGCTGTTGCAGCAGTACTGAGAGAATGATCTAAATGCTGGTCCCACACCACAGCCACTGTGGATAGGTGAGAAAAACACTGCCTGTGGGAAGCCTGCGTTTGAAATTTACCCTTGAGAGATGCTGCTAGCATTTATTATTTGTTATTTCTACCACAGAAGACTGGAAACCTCAAATCTCACTGTCCTAAATGCAACAGAAGAGAGAAGAAAACTCTACTAATGAACTGAACAGTGAGTGAAGTGACTGCAAATAAAGTGAGACAGCTGTGTGTGGAGATGGTGCAAACAGTTGCTTAATTTGTTTTTGGTAAAAAACATACTGAGACTTGAACCCACAGAGAGGATCAGCAGTATGGAAGCAAGACAGGGTGGAGGAGTTTGACTCGTAACAGCCAGATGCTATGCAGAGTGGAGAGGGGTTGGGAAGGACGTAGCACTCCATGGGATCACACCAAGGATTGCTTCTGAGGCATCCCTCTCTCTTGCAGCCAGGAATCCAGCAGCACGCTTGCTTAACTAATGAGGCAAACTCCCAGATAAGGTCCCCCACATGCTTTAATTAAACGATCTCAGTACCTCTGCTGCCTATTTTTCATCCCTGTTTTCAGCTGCAAGATGGGGTGTCCTGTCTCAGGCACACCACCCCCAGGTTCTCCTTCCAGCCAGTCCCTAGTGATGTGGTGCTGCCAGACAGTGTGCCAACATGCCCCTTCCCTGGCCACACACCTTCGTACAGGGTGGGCCACTTGGGGGGACTAAAGAGCACTTGGATATATTAGCAGGAAGAATATCAATCTGTTACGATGATGCATTGTACAGAATTTTTTTTTTCCGGCAGAAAGTTGCCTTGAGAATTCGAGCAGGTGCACAGATAGACTGAGATTTTCAGAACATACACTTTGGTCTTTAGATCTTAACTAATTTGACCCCAGGGAGAATTTTTAGTAAAATGCTGTATGAAAACCTGTGTGAATGGAAGCTCCCTAGCAGGGAATATTACATTTATAACTGCCTTTTTAGGTATTTAACTAATGTGAAGGTTGGAGTTTTTCTGTTTTTGTTTGTTTGTTTTTTAAAAAACCCCACTCGTACCTATTTTCACAAAGTGCACTCTGCGTGTCTAACACAGGAAGATGTCAGATCCTGTCGGAAACTAGCTGCAAATCTCAGCACCTCAAGGTGCTATCTTGGAACTTCATCTTCTCTTAGTGGCACCAGGAAAAGAATTCCTTATGCACAAAATAAACAGCCTGAAAATCCCCCAAACTGATGTGAAATATTCAAGGAAGTTTTTTCCTCCTGAACCTTGACGCGCACTTTGCTTTCTTGCACTCCCCCAAAATTCCTGTCATCTCAGGGAATGTGGATTTCAAGGCTCAGATTCAGTTGGACTGACTAATTACTTGTGTTGTAATGATCAACCTGCTTAATTTATCACTTCTTTGAACATTTAATTAGCCAACACTGCAAGACAATTAGGTTCTGAATTAGGATAAATTAAAATGCTAGCTTTGCAGCTTTAAGGATATGCAAGCCACCACCAATTGCTGCTATGAAAATATTCAACAAAGCAGATCAGAATGCAAAGATCTCAGCCAGGTTAATGATTCTGAAGTAACGCAGCCTTTGAAAAGCTAACTGTGAAATGCGTATGTTTCATCACATGTCAATCTGTCTATGCTGAAAGATAAAAACAAGAAGCTGAAAATGGCAATTTCCTCCTCCTCCACACTCAGCTCCAGCTCCCCCTGGTGAGTGAGGCTCATCAAACCACCTACGCATCCACTCCTACCCCTGGGTAACGGAGGTCCCGGTTCAATCCCTGTACGCAGCTGTTCGGGGGCAAGGTCGCATTTTGTTTTCCTGTAAGCAAAGCACTAATTCATATTTCTAAGTACTCTAAAACTGCTTTGGAACTGTCCCAGTATGAGGCAGTTAAATGTTCTTGAACAGATACAGAATAATAAACCTGAATATAGAGCTTTAACAGGAAAAATGAGGAGTCGAGGTGGTTTAAGATTAGTAGTCAATGGAGATGCTTTTGTACAGGTAGCAGAAATGCTTTTATTATATATGCTGTCATTTGGTTTCCATGACTAAGCCATTGTAATAAACTGAAAAAGGACCACAGATAATACTTTCAAAAGTGCTAAAGAATAACAGGCTTAATTCTTGCTGGTTTTCCAAGTCTCATTCTCAGTCTTGCACCTGTGGCACATATTCTGGTGCCTTATTCCTATTTTTTCAGGATTACTGTGGAATGGATGAGACTTTTGATATCTTTGTGTATCTCAATATCTGGGTCAAAGCCGTGACAGAAAAAATTGATTGTCAAAATCCTTGGGTTTTCAGAGTCTTTGTTCTTGAGGTATTTATTCAAATAGTGACCACATGTGTTTGTAGTAGAGAGATGAGGACCAGGGGATGCATTTCTTTCTTATCTAATGATTATAACTCCACAAATGCAACCTCCAGTGAGATGCAAATGCATTCAGAATCTCCTAAAGAGCCCTGAGAGATGCCCACATACCTCAGTATCAGGTACCTATTGATATAGAAACCAGGGGTTGCAAGCAGCAACACCAGTTTAGTTCCAAATAATTCTGACTACACTTTTCAATGGTGTATTTAGTGCTAATTAGTCCATTTTGAATTGTTTGCTCAAACTACACAATAATATCACTTCATTAAAAAGGCTTCAATTAAAGAGAGAAAAAAGTTCCCATCAGAAAGCTATCTGCACACGTTATACAAGCATTCTCAAATTAGAGATGAAATTACAGCTTTCCTGTTACCATGAGAACAGCAACATTTCTTACAGCCTGTTAAAATTATTAACTCAAGAAGCATATATCTTTTTAAATTTCATTATTATTTATCTAGGGTTGTACAAGCTTTGGCTGTGCCCACACTAACCACCATTAATCACATGTCAAGTGAACTACTGCCAGCATGGAGAGAGCCTCCACCATTTTTTGCCAACAGCTATAATTAGCTTTTATCCTTCTGTTGTCTTTTTCTGTACTAGCAATGTGTGGACATTACAGCAGAAACTGCTATAATGAAAAAAACCAGAAAAGCTTATGTGTCCAGGAACCTCACAGCCTGCGCTCCACAGCAGCTGACAAGTTCAGTGGTGGTCCGAGTTCAATGGTGTGGGGAAAAGGAATAGCGACGAGGGCCTGCAAGCACTTTCCTCACAGCCAGTACAACCTACAGGTTTCACTGGTGCCATCAAGTCACCCAAGAGCTTGAGGTTGCCGTAGCAATGTGCACAGAGGCCAGCCTTGCTCATGCAGGACAGGGGCTGCATTTTCTCCCTTCTGGTGGTGATTAGATCCTCTAACGCACAGGTTGCCCTGTCCTCTCCTTCTCACCTCAGCAGCAGTTGTAACAGTTTGCTTTCAACAGAGAGAGGGTGAGGAAAAGCCACGGGGAGCATTTGGCTCAGTGCAGGAAAGATTAACGGCAGGAGTGAGGGTCTGAACCAGAGTGCCTGCTGTCAGCATGTGCTGTCAGCAAAGCTGGCCTGATTCATGCTGCACTTCATGTGCTTTGCATGTCCTGATGGCTCAGAGGAGATGGAGGGAACATTTTGAAAACAAAGGATCCAAGCTGCCTGGGTACCCACTGACACTGGAGTCGCTGTGGCTACCTGGGCAATCCATCACTGCTCACGCTCCCATCTAGCTGCCGGCTTTTGGGTTATTCCAGGAGAAGGCAACTCATTCGGCCAGATGTCAAAAGGAAACACAAGGTGAATTCTGGTGTGGGAGCGCACAGCTTAGAGGTGTTTCAGTCTTTCTTCATAACATACTTACCACTAGACTCCTGCTGCCATCCCAGGAAAGGACAGATAAAAGTTTTCGGATTCCAGAAGTCAAATTCACAGAATTCCTTGACAATTCTGATTCTCTCCTTTTGTTAAATTGCTACCTAGGTACAGCCAAACAGGCGTCAGTGCCTTAAGATGAACTGTATTGTCTCCTTTAGTTACCAGCCCGGACTATTAGACCAGCTCAAACAAAGGCAGTGGTAGAAGCCCATGGATGAAAGTGTGCCTGAGTGGTGGTACACCTTGTGAGGAGTTTAACAGCTTCTGTGTACACCTTGGCTCTGCAGGTGGTCACTGGGACCACCGTACATGTGCAAAGGCTGGGCCACACGCTCCAGTCTTCTTGCAATCTGCAAGTGCAATATGAGGTAAAAATCATTCTGGATTCCTGTTCTTTCTTTCTTGTTTTTCTGGGGATGAAAATAATTGCTGTAAAGAGGCCCTACCATTGTCAGTGGCCCTGCTGTTGTCACTTTTCAGAATATCGGTGGCTTGTGTGTCCCACCTCTTTACCAGGAGCTGAGTTGTAGGCCACACTCACCTTTCCTGCTCTCAGAACAATTCTTGTGCTCGTAAATCACAGATGTTAGTGCAAACCAGCTCAGAGGGGCTTTCCCATCAAATCTTTGCAACTGCATCATTTTAGTTTTGCTTAGGTACTTACAAGGTAGAAAATATTTCCAGAGGGAAAAGCAGCTTATGAACAGAGAGCAGCCCTTTAACCCTCACTGAAACCCATTTTTAAGTACGCTCAGGCATGAGGCAGTGCAGTCAGACTGGTTCCAGTACAGCCAGATTATACTTCACCAGTCCCTGAACCATATAATATTTGAGGTACATGCTTGATCTGCATTTTACCAGTATGGACAGGGTCTCAGCTCAGTGTATTATTTGCAGCATTTACAATATAGCAAATTGAGCTGACACTTCTTAATACTACTAGAATTACTAATTTTTAATTGGTTTCGTATTACCTTGCTATCTATCAGATTTTTGGTTACTTGTAAATCCAGAATTTCTTCTTTAGACTCTTAGCCAGTGCTTCCAGCAGTTTTGCTGCCTCGTCTTCTTAAAGACCCTAAAGCTTTTGTGATCAATAGCCACTTATTGTTTACGAAAACAGAAGTAGGATACTAAAGATATGTTCATACTAACCATGAGGACAAAGATAAGATAAAGGAGGAACATCTCAGTAGATGAAAATAGTTTTGAAGACAAGGAATGCCCATGAATTCTGGGGAAAATAATAAGATTCCAGAGATAAAGTAAACCATAACAATCTTTATGATAATGGGAGAAGAGCACATTAAGAATTTTATTAGCAAGAACTACAAAAATTAGCTTTCTCCATTTTCATTTTAGAATCAGTGAACATTTTGTTTCCATAATAAAAACAGCAATGAAAAGAAAATTGGACACAGGGCATTACACTTCTTCCTCTGCAGGCGAAGACGATTTCTCCTCTCTCAGAGGACTAATACGGACAATCAAGGCTTTAAGTCTGGGGGGCACGGTGCATGTCACGAATGTGCCGTCTAACCCACGGCTCCCTCCAGAGCTCAGACTGCATTTGACGAGCGTGACTTCGGGAGAGTCCTGCCTTCTCAGCTAGACACACCAGGAAGAGGAATGATCAGTATACTGACGGATGAAGGGGAAAGTTTTCCTTTATTCCTTCCTGTACATTGGCTACAAATGAACCCGGGGCAGGAGTCCATATCCACATAGTGCTACACTGCAGCACCTCCCCGCTGACGCTGCCTGGCCTGAGCAGGCAAAGAAGCACCATTTAATAATAAGAGGTAGTATACTGGGCTTAGGAAGAAAAATATCTGTGCCATTCTGAAACTGCAATGAGAGGCTTTTTGTGGCCTCCCCCCTGCCTGTTTTAATGATCAGATACAGACTTTGGGATAGCAGAGAACCTACTAGTGACAAACTGACTCCCTTGATGAAGCTCAAGAGAGTAGAAAATTCCTATAGACAGAGCCACTGGTAGACCGGCAGAGAGCAGAAACCAGCTGGGAACAGCTTTGGATATGGTCCTGAAGCAGAGTGAAGAAACTGCTCAGCTTGACTGGATAGGTCCAGTCTAAAGTACCAGTGTCTTTGGCACTTTAGGTTGTGACTCAGCTATAAGAGCTGTTTTATTAATCTCTGGCAGAAAAGTGTAAATAGTATATAGCATTTGGTGCAAGAACAGCTTTGGTCAGCAGAAACCGAGAGAAAATTTAGAAATTGACTGTCAGCCCAATATTAACTTGAATTCAGACTCCTGAGATTTTGCAACATGACAGCTACTAGACCACCAGGAACTGCAAGGCTGTAGCTGTGACACACTTCAGGCTTGGAGATTTCTGCATCTTTAGCTTTTCTAAAACATTTTTCACCAATCCACCTCAGCCACACCATCCTTTCTTAGCGCTATCCTAGAAATATGGGGCTTAAAGTTCATGAATGCCTCATGGCCAAAGCCCAAATGGGTTCCAGTTGGCTACTGAAGCCTCACTCTCTAGGATCTTTACTCCCATCTCAATAAAACGTGCACAGCAGTTCAAGAACAAAATGCAACCCCATCTTGTAATGATCATTATGCTGCATTTTGAAGCCCATTTGTCACTTCTCAGGAGCCATTTCTAATATCATAACTTTGCATGCTCACTCACTGTAAAAAAAAATAGCTGTTTCCAACATCCAATCCTGAAAGAGTAGATTGTGTTCAGTGATTGCTCCAATTGCATTGCCAATGAGTCGAAACACTTTTTGCTAGGGCCATTAAGCAGACTACGGGAACATTCATGTATGTTTAATGCCCAGGAAATCAGTACAATTGAATTCCAAGGATCAGAGAGAAAACAAGTAAAATTAGAAAGGTTGATGGAATGAGCAGGGTAAAATGTGCACATATTGCTAGAGAACCTCAGGTTGAAAATCCTGGCTTTGGGATTTTTTGCATGCTTGTGCTGTAGGAGTCTTTTCCTAGATCAGTTTAGCTACTCAATTACCTTGGTATAAGCACCAGCTCTAAACCAGGAGACTGAATCCTAGAGCCATTGCAACTCCTGCAAAGACGAATCAACCAATCCAACGCATTTAAAACTTCACGTTAACTCTATTCCTGCATTCACAGCACTGAAGGGTCGACTGAACACCATTACGTCTTCACATTTGTGGAGGCCCAGTCAGTGCCCAGGTTCAGACAGGATTTAGATTATTAGCTGAGATGTAGAAGCTACTCAGTGCTGTTGTAAGTACTCTGAGATGGTACTGGACTGCTTGTCCAGCTGGTAAAGACTGGCTTCATGTTCATACGTGGACACTGAATTCTGTGGGGTTCTGCAGGGAGGCATGAGACTCACTGATTGACGTCTAGGCCATTACAGGACCATCCTGCCAATACTCCTTCCCCTTCATTGCTCTCCTTCCTTTACAAGCATGAAGGAAGACCTAACACCCATTTTTCTACTAAAAGCACCTGTGGCTTCTTATCCCAGGGAGGAATGTCCTCCTTCAGGTATTCCTACCACCATCTCATGCTGCTTCAGCACTATGCATTGGGTAAAAGCCAGTGAATTTCTTTTCAGGCCACTCTACGACATCCATGAGAAGCAGTGCATGCTGTCCCACTGCTGTGCCTCCAAAACCACTGAAAGCCATCTCATGGTAACCAGGAAGCATTGCATCCCCTCTTCTCTTTCTAGAGCCTTTTCAATTTTAAAGAAGTGACAGGTTTGACATATATGGCTCCCATCCCTTTGAACCATTAAACTGCTATGGATCTAGTTTATTGCCCTTGATTATGAGTCCTCTCTCTTCACCGAGCTGTAAATAAAGGCTTTTGACTTTAAACACAGCTCAGATATGTCATGATTGAAAACAGCCTGCTGCTCTCTCAACATGTTTATCTAATGTCTGCAGGAGCAAGAACAAGGAGCAGGAGAGCAGATGGTGCAGCTATGTCAGCGCAGAGAGTACAGTCTATGTATGCAATGCGTAGACATCCAGTATTTTCTAATGCAACACTATAATTATTGTGGAGAGGATTTTATTTTTAAACTGCAGCTTAAATAAAATGATTGCTTCAGACCACACAGGCTCAAGTGCAGCTGGAATGACAGCACGCCTTTTCTCCAGACAGGAGGGAGAATCCCAAATACACAGGATAAGGTGAGCAGGAATGTGCGACAAAGCAGCAGAGCAATAAGCTCCTGAAGGGAAAAGGGACTTCCAGTACAACCTGTGACTGAAGAGTCCCCTCAAGAAAAATTTTCCTCCTCCTCTTTAGAAATGTAGTGGAGTGGTGGGAGAGGGCTGGCGTGCTTTTAGAAAAATACCAGTTGAAACTGCTTAAAACAGGGAAGAAGTGTAAAGGGAAACTGCAAAACTAATGGGGAAAACAAGAAGTAGGGTCTTTCTGGGAGAAGGGAGCTGGTCCAAGTCAAGGTCAGCACTTACTCTGACCAGATGGTGAGCAACTAGTAACCAGCTATTCTTCCATCATCCAAATACTTGCCTCTTTCCCCTCATGTCATGTGCATTATTCAGTAGGAACAGAGTTACGAAGACCTAATTAATCCTTTCAATTAAGTTAACAATTTCAGTACTTGATTCTAAGTAAAGTGTAGTATTTTGGACTGGTTCAATAAACAGCCTGTGTCACTTATTTCCTTCTCTCTCACAGAATCTCTGAAAAACTAAATAGAGTATGCTGAAATTGGTTTAATGAAAAGGTTTCCTTCAGAAGTTATCCCAGTAAGGAAGGCAGTTGCATGAGGACGTGTATATCCCTTTGAAATGGAACTGGGGATTATTACTTATTTCAGTATAGAAGGGACAGAGATTGGAAATAAGGGGGAAAAAAAAGGTTGGGCCATTTTTCAGTCCTCCCAATTTAAAGCAGAGACAGTGAAGGTGCTGGCTAATGGGTATGGGCAGGACTGTGCAGGGAAATGAAATGTCCTTGCTCCAAATGGCTCAGCCCCAAAAGCCATGCCGTGTAGTCAGGAGGCCCCTGGGCACACAGTGCCCCACAACACCCCATGCATGATCCACCAAAGTGAATGGAGGGCTAGGGCCTGCATTTAGGCAAGAAACAATTAAAGTAGCAGCATGAGTAATGGAATTTAAGAACTGTCGCACAACAAAGGAATCGCAGCGATGCCCTCCAACAGTCATTCCTGCCAGGCAATCAGAAAGCAGTTTCCTTCTTCAGTGATCTGAAGCTTTTGAAATGAATATACACTTTCTATTTCCCCCTCCTTCCTGAGATAACAGCAACAGAATACTTAGTGATAATCACTACCATTGCTAATTTTGCACGGTCTTCAGTAATTTACTTTCCCCATGTCCTCATTTTCCCCAATTGTATAGTACAGCTTGTACCTACATCATAAAAGCTTTAAAAGGAAAAAGGGATTTATATTAAGCGTGATTCTAATCTCTTTTGCAGCATATATAAATAACTTCTGCACTGAAATTTCAGCCCTGTATTTTGGCATATTTAGACCAATAGATTTTTTAAAATAAAAAAGTACAAAAAATTACTAAACACTTGAAAATAAGTGACTGGCTAAAGCATTCTGTTTCCTAACAGAAAATATTTGTAAGCGCAAA
The DNA here is from genome assembly GCA_017639485.1 of Pluvialis apricaria. Lineage (NCBI taxonomy): Eukaryota > Metazoa > Chordata > Aves > Charadriiformes > Charadriidae > Pluvialis > Pluvialis apricaria. The sequence goes on from CM030024.1 coordinate 10,480,335, forward strand.
ATAACTTTACAATCACAGGTTGCACATAATGCAGCAGAGATCTGTTGAAAAACAATCCTAAGAAGGTGCCAAGATTTTATTATTCTTTTATTCCTTGCATGTTCTTGTAATGTTGGAAAACCAAAGCCTTGAGAACAGGGAGCAGAAGCGGAACTCTCTGCATATACTTGCTAGTGGATAGGGAAGAGAACCGTCCCATGGTAGCAGCCCAGTAGGGAAAAGAGTGCAAGTGAGGAAGGGCACCTGGCTGGACCACTCAGGTCTCATCTGCTTGAAGGAAGCTGCGATATTTTTATTAAAATGATATGTTCTCTGCAACTTTAAAATAGTATTTCCACTGGTGCTTGGGAATGTCTAGGTAGGAGAATTAAGTTTATGTTACCTGGCTGGCATGGCCACTCTGTCGGAGATGGCAAACTGCCGCATACTGTGAGAAAGACCCACAGAGAACTAGTTTGTTTTGGTTACATGGACTTATAAAGGAACTTTCAGGCTGCTGCTACTTTTCCAAAAGAGCTAAAACATCAGCAGAAGCTGCAGCAAGAAACATCCCCTCCATCAGTTACAAGCTTGATGCTATCAGAGCTTCTGCAGCAATAGCAATCCCCAGCAAGCTGGGGCTGAGGATGATGGTGAGTGCAGGAGCTCCCTGTCCAGCACAAAGCCACGACTACCTGTGGGAGAGACAGTGCAGTCCTAGAGACTTCAAATCCCTTTAGAAGTAGGCGGTGAGTACTATCTACCTCAGCAGCCCTCCACAGCTGTGGAGAGAGACAGATCAAGTACATTGTCCTCTTACCCCAGGCTGTAAAATTCTTGTGGATGCTTGATCATTCAGTTATGCTACACTGTGGGCTCCCTTCAGCACATTACGCTTCTTTAAACCCCATGTGTAACGTGACTGTTTGATAGCGAGGAAGCATTATTCATTCCTGAATGTCCTGAAAATGTAATTGAAGTTCCCAGGATAATGACTAGAAACTTGAGCTGTTTAAATCCAGTGACCTAATCTCCTGAAGAAAACAGGCCTTTGTGACCACATTGTCAATTTACCTCCAAAACAACCAAACCAAACCAAAACAACCCCCCCGAAACTTATGAGCCTCATAGCCTATTTTAACAAAATCTTACATAGGAAGAGATAATTCAAAGATAATTACATTCCTACAAATTTTATGGCAACTAGTATCTGGCTAGAGTAGGGACCCAAATGAGTACCTCTGCCAGGGAAAAGGCAAGCGGATCTCAGTTGTTACATGTTCTGCTTGGGCATCACTGTTTGGCCTGTCTTGCTCGGTGTGGCTCTCACAAAGGACACATAAGGAGGCTGCAGGTATTCTGTGTGGAAAGAGAAAGAAAAAAAGGAACAAAAAGCTCAACTTCATAGGAAGCTCAACTCCATTAGCTCTGTTGTTCACAGAACAACTTGGTGTTTTTAGCTGAGACCACTAGAAATCAAAGCTTTCCTTTTTAGTGCCAGAACAAATGGCTGAAGCAGTTGGAAATTTCTGCAAATATTAATGGTGGTAGTAATAAAGCACAGAAGGTTCACTCTGTGTGTTTGGTTCTTGTTCTAATGAATTCTTAGTAGCAAAGTATATTTTAATCACGAAGTATTTTTAAAGTAGTTCATAGTGTTGTATTTTTATTATTATTTAGTACAGTGATTCCTCTTCTCTAAACTCCTGAATCATTCAAGAAAAAAAAAAATCCACCCAATATTTCCTCCACTGACTCCAGCAATTCAGGGCTGAACTAGCACATGCTTTAGAATGAGACTCAATCTATTTATTAAAAGCCTTTGTACATAGTCAGCTGGTAAGCCATGTCTGTCAATAGCAAGTAGGCTGTTCTGCAGCCAGAATTCCTCACAACACCAAAGGAAGAAGTCCAACTCATCTGGGTGACCTTGGTGACCCCAATTAACAGCAAAGCACTAGTTAAAGTTCATAGGCTCGACTAAGCTTACACTAAAAACACTATGTTCAAAGAAATACTGAAGATTCCAGATGTTTCAGTTTTTCTACGTGTTTATAAAAATAAAATGACCCTTTCCTGACTTTTTGCAGCAAATACAGAAATTAATCTGAAGTGGTTTGTAGGGTTTTGCTGTCCTCGACTCAAAGAGAAGCATGCTTCCCCTTCATGTCACAGAACAGTCTCTAACACCACCCACGGAGGAGTCCTGTGGTCCTCCACTGCCCCATCCACCCCAAGACAGCCAAGGAACCTGTGTCAGTGAGACTGGAAACCACTCACACAACACTCCCCTCCTTCAAGTACTTCTGTACTGCACAAGCAAGACCAGTCACATGCTGCGTACTATCAGACCATTGGCATCTGAACCTGTTGGCTGGCTTTTTTTGGTGATTTTTTTTTTTGTCCCTTCCATAGTGAGTGGTAGACGGGGCACAGCTGGGAGCTTTGAAAGTAGTTCTCCACATATTACTGCTACAGTAAACAAGTGGTTTCATTTCTCACACTGAAGAGAAGAAAAAGTAATCTATACAAGGTGATGGATGATTGCACTCACCATTTGTAACAAGTTTTAATAAAATTGTAGGAGGGTTTTTCCTCCCTACCGCATTCCAACAGCAGGTAATTTTTTAAAACCTCTTTCAGTGTCACAGATATTACATCCTTCTCTTTAGTTTAGAGATATTCCTTTTTTAACAAGTACTTAAAAGGCACAGAGGTTATTCCTGTAGCCCTTTCAGATGGTAAGGTTGATATGTCATTCACACAACTACGAACTGACTTGCTATGAAAAACACTACAGAACCTACCACACATCCAGCATTTCCCATACTGTGCCATCTGTTGCCCTGCAGACACCTGCATGGGCACGTTTCAAGAACTTGCACTGTGCTTTGGGGGAATTTCAGACTCGAGGCTGCCTTGTTGTCTTCTTTTTTCAGACTCGAGGCTGCCTTGTTGTCTTTTTTTTTTTTTTTTTTTTTTTGTGAGAGCCTGATGTGCAGCTGGACTGCAGTAGAGCGGCAGACGCAAGCCCTGCGATCCCAGGACCAAGTGCACACCTTGCGCACTGCTGTGTGGGAGGATTATGGTTTCCAGGAGGTACCTGCTCCCTGGTGGATGCACGACCAGGGCATATCTGCACACGTCTGCCTGAGCCGCCTGGGATGGATGTGCAGCAGTGTTAGCCACGGGGAACCACAGCTACATGGCTCGAGTCACAGAATCACAGAATGGTTAGAGTTGGAAGGGACCTTGAAGATCATCCAGTTCTAACCCTCCTGCCCTGGGCAGGGACACCTTCCACCAGCCCAGGTTGCTCCAAGCCCCGTCCAACCTGGCCTTGAACACCTCCAGGGATGGGGCAGCCACAGCTTCTCGGGGCAGCCTGGGCCAGGGGCTCACCGCCCTCGCAGTAAAGAGGCTGCTCTCGATCCATTCCCTACCCAGCCTGGCTTTGTGCTTGGGATTGCCCCAGCCCATATGCAGGACCCTGCACTTGGCCTTGTTGAACTTCATGAGGCTGGCACAGGCCCACCTCTCCAGCCCGGCCCGCTCCCCCTGGATGCCATCCCTCCCCTCCAGCCCAACCACCGCTCCGCACCGCTCGGTGTCGCCGGCAAACTCGCTGAGGGTGCGCTCCACCCCAGCATCCATGTCACCAACAAAAGTGTTAAACAGTGCCAGTCCCTGCACTGACCCCTGAGGGGTCGCTCACATTTCATTCACATATTCAATTCAATACATAAACTGCATTCACCTGTGCTGGGGCTGCACTAGGGTGTGAGGTAGCCCCACAGCAGGAACACAGCTGGGTTGATGCTATTAAATTACCTCACAGGGGGTCTCCGCTCGCAGGTGCTCATCGGTGCCGTCCGTTTGGTCAAGGGCTCGTTACCGGCACACAGCCCTCACGGGGTGCGTGGCCTCAGAGACCGCCCGCCCGCCCGCCCGGGCGGGTTAACGCGGTGCCAAACGCCGCTGCTTTCTCCCTCACCCGCCTGAGGGCATGCCGCCTCGCCGCTCTCCTCAGGGAACGGCCGGACTGGGCTGCGGCGGGTCCTTCCCCTCACCGGTGGAGCCGGGCGCAGGAAGGCTTCGACGGCCGCCCGGCCTGGGCAAGGCTGAGGCGGGAGGTGAGCGCGTCTCTTCCGCCGCCGGGCTCTCCCCTCAGCGGCGCGGCGGGGCCCGGCCGCGTCTCGCTGTCCCCTCAGCGGCACCCGCAGTTCCCCCACTCCCTTCCCGCGCTGGAGGTTATTCGGGGCTTTTAACGGCTTCTTACCGTCGTGGCTGAGAGCTTTTTTCTGGCGTGGGCAGCCCACTCGAGGCCGGGCTCAGGCGGAGCGGGAACCCGCCGCGTCGTGCGCGGCGGCGCTGGGCGGGAAGGGCCCGGCCGGGTCGGCGTTCTGTCAGGATAATGGCGGGAACGCGGGGCTCGGGGGGAGCGGGAGCGCTGCCTTCCACTGTGGGGCGAAGCCGCGAGTTTGTGCGTGACGGGGAAAGAAGCAGGGGGCAAAGGAAGGAAGCTGGTAAACCCTATGTTTGTTTAAAAAAGACCGGGAAAAAAAAAAAAGGAGCCCCCTGCCTCACAGCAGCTCAAAAGCACCGTTAGTCAAAGCGTCAAAAACTTCAGTTGTTTGTGGGAGAAGTGTATTTAACCAAGGGCTTCACCTGGGGCTGGAGGCAGCCTTGGCCCCGGAGCGGTGCTGTGAGGTGCCTTGGGCTGGGGGTACCGCGGGAGCGCGCAGTGGTTTTCTCAGCGCTCACAGCGCTTAGCCGTGTTATGGCTCCCCTTCCGTGAGGTGTATTTTTACTGCACGTTAGTCACAATTAGGTTCAAAGATGGCTCTGGAAGCAAAAAGAGCCAGGCAGCTGCAGGGCACGGTGGGTCTGTCTCATGGCGGGAAGGTGGGCCTGCGTGGGCGGTGGTGAGGCCCCGTGTCATGGCGGTGCCTGCGTGGGAGGAGCTGCCCCGGGAGGGCAAACCGCAGCCTGGACCATGCCGAGGTGTTTCCTAGAGAAAAGGCAGCAATTCCAATTACGTGAAACTACCACCTCAGACTTCCTGGTGAGGATAAGGGAATAAATTAGGCAGTTTGTACATGAGAGGGAGGGGAGGGAGGAAGGAGCTTTACAAATTCTGTAGCACTGCTGACTAAGTGCTGATTTACAGTAATTCCTTTCATTTCTTTTCTAATTAAACATCTCCTGAAGGATCAGGCCTGTCAATGTGATCTGAGGCCTACAGCCTGAAGTGTAAAGTGAGGCAAATTGCCTGAGTTACTTGCAATGATAGAGTCATTTTGGAAGGAGATTGAAAATCAATACTTGTCATCCCTGCGCAGTGCTCTTTATTCAGAGGGGCAATTTGTAAGTGTAATCTGTATGAGTGTAGTGGGAGCATACAAAGTTACAGTACTAGTCACGCAGAGTGAAATGACAGAATATAAAATATAGGCTTATTGCCATTTTATTCATATTAATGTCAAGGAAGCTTATGAATAAGCGCAACATTTTAATTCAGTGCTGTGCAGTCAGGCCACTTGCTGCAGCTTTTGGCTTAAGCTGCAGTCAACATTATGAGCACCAGTGTTTGACATAATTTCCCAGTTGACAATGTCAGGCAGTGTCTGTGTGCATCTGCTTTCAGCTGTGGCAAGGCAAGCAAGGGCTTAAAAAAAAAAAGGATCGACCCCATGTATGCTGAGGAAACAGCAAACAAGCTCTTGGTGATCATGGGGCTTAGTCAAACTCCAGGAGGATGGCAGCACCAGAGTGCAGATGCAATCACAGAGGACAAGAGGCACTCAAGATCTTGTGCTTTTCTCAAATGAGAGTACTTAAGAGTGGAAGACTGACAGCTCCGGCTTGCTCCAAGCATAATACAGTCAGGTGCCTTGTTAGCTTCCCCTTATGACTCTGGCAGCTCACTTTGATCTGAACTGGTAACTGTGAACAGTTGTTTTTTTTTCTCCTGAATCTCCCCTGAACTGAATTTGCCAGTTATGACAATTATTGGGACAAATTAGTTAGGACAAATTAGAAAGGGACAAATGGGCCTCAGTTACTGCAGTAAGGCTGTTCAGCTCACTCTACCTAGTCACTGAATTGGAGCTAGAGACGTGAGCTGTAATTCTGGTTGGCATTGCTACCTCTGCGCTGTTACTCATGTAACGTATTCTCTTGTGCTGAAAAAGATCTGTGACATCATAAAATATAACATGACATTCTTCTCTCTGGAAAATGAGGGGTTTTTTTATATTAAAAAAAACCCAGAATATGACACAATATTCAGACAACACACACACCCTGGCCCCGTGTTTTTCTGAAGAGAGCTCTCCTCTCCTCAGAGTGCTCCTTTCCTCCCAAGATAGAGATTACAAAATTATAAAGGTTATGAAACTGGCATAAGGCCTTCCTGTGGGAAGCCTCTGCCCAGGAATTCTCCTATGGAGAATATGGGTTTCCTATGGGTGTGTGTTTTACTTCTCATCTGGCTCAGAGTGAGTTCTAAATAGCTATGTTTGAACTTTTTTTCCTTAGTTGGGGGTTCAGCTCACTTGTTCCCAACCCTAGTTCAAGAGGCAGAGTGGCCAAAGAGAAAACAAACACTTCCCACAATATCACCTGCCAGAACTCCTAGATTGCATTATAATTATTTTTTAAACAATGAAAAGATTTCATTGCCACTGTCTTCCCATTTAAAGAATTAGTAACCAGAATACTAAAGAATTAGTAACCAGACCTGTTGATGAAGGCAGGTATTTGGAAACGGCATGAATTGCCAACGTTTTAAAGCACAGTCTCACAAGATACTGAAACCTTATCCACTTGGGTGGGAAGAGTAGGAAAGCTCAGTGATGTGCTTCTTGATGGTGCTGTATCCCCCTCCCAGCCCACCCAAAAGCAATTGGCATGTCATGTTTCCTGCAGATGGACCACAAATGGCACGCATACAGCTGATGCGCTCTGGCACCGGGGGAATGAGATTGCATTTGCCAGTTAGCTTGCCAGCCAGAAACCAGATTTAATTTGGAAGAGAATGGTCCACAGTTGTTGCAGAAATAGCAAAGAGCAGATTTTTAATCATCTTCCGTTCCTCCCTGTTCAGTCTCATCCCCTAATTGGTAAATGAGAGGCCCAATCAGCTCAAATCAGGGGAAAAATGTGTCACAAGCAGCCAGTGAGACAGAAAACAGAGGTACCCACTCCTTGATATCATGATCTTGCAGCTGTTTACAAGTCAGATTTAGCTAATCAGAGGGTCCCAGGGAGCAATTAGTCTCTCTTTCTAGGTTCCCTGTGTAAATTCTAGTAGAAAAGAGCTTTTTTTTCCACCTGCTGCCCTGATTATTTTTGCATGCTGTTAACTATTTGCCATTTTATCCACCAGAAGGAACATGTAATGTCATTTTATGTGTTTGTAGACAGACATAGCTAGACTGATCAAAAATTAAAGCGTTTTAAGTGAGTGTAGTAAAGTGCTTGGAAGAAGTAAATTTCACGTCATATTCAGTGTTTATTAATCATGGTGGTTTTCACCTCCCTGTATTTCTTCTTTGGTAGTGTACTTTCCTTCCATCTGAATTAATTCCTTAAGACGTGATCCTTAAAAATGAATAAAGACTGCCTCAGCCTCTAGACTTTCAGCTGCTTGAGCAAGGCTTGTTTTCAGCTGACAGCAGCTCAGTAATTGGCTTTTCAAGATACTTGAATCTAGGAAACTTGAAATTACATCTCACTTAAGGAATGTCTGGCTTGATTGTGTGTGATTGTTCTTCCAAAGTGGATCATCTCCTTATGATAGCGCCCTTCCATTCCTGGGACAGGGCACCCTATTCTGGGAGGAATGGGTTGGCAGACTGTACCCCTGAATATGTAACAGAATTTTCATGTTCTTGAGCTAGATCTGTTTCTTGTAGACTGATCTCCTGAAGCTTTTGCTTTCCATCTCGTGATTGAGCCCCAAATGTGTTGCACATGTTGAACTGTGCTGCCCTGCTGCCTGCACGTTATTTAAATTAACTGATTCCTATAAGCTTTAGTCTGTAATGCGTCGCCTTCTGCATCTCTGCTGCACAGGCTCCTATCCCGTGGGCCTGAATTGTCTCCTTGGTGATTTCTATTACTGCAGGATTATCTGTGGGACTGAGTAGCTGGAAAATGTTAGACCTGTAATCTCAGCTGTTCTAAGGACTTTTTTATACATAGTTATTGTTGACTTCACTAATTATTCGGTTATCTGCCAGCTACACTTACAAATGTGCATTTTACAAGTTGCTGTGTGTTTCTCATGTTTCTTTATGCTGCTCTTTAAGTGGGTTCTCATTGGCTTTAGTCTGTCAGGCTCTCTGGGGCTTTAGCATTGGATTTGCAGAAGTACAATGATGCCCTGAAGGCCTTTGAGCATGTCAAATACAGCCCTGGGAGGTCACTGACCTGGGCCTGCAGTGCCATCCGCTGCCTTGTGCTTTCTCTTGGAAAATGCCAGATTTGTAAAAGCCATCAGTAAACATGTCTTAGTTGAAAGCTCAATGAGCCATAGACAAAATCTCATTGCCTCTCGCTAGGCCAGGTTTGAGCCTTGAACACATGACCTAAAATCTGCAAAGGCCCACGTGGGTCCTGTTGCACTCGAGCAAGAGCCATCGCTGGCCATACCCCAGAAGAAGGCTGCTCACCCCACTGCAAAACATGCTTTCAGCCACCCCAGGATGCTGCCTGGGAACACCAGTGAGAAGAATTAGGGTTACAGTGGCTGTCCTTGCCATACACTTAAATCTAAAGGGGGACGATACCTTGGCGACAGCTCGGGAAGCTACCTGGAGCAAATTATGACATAAGTGACTTGAATTGCACTTCGGAGATGTGGTAACCATGGAAACCTAAAGGAGAAACTGTTTCTCAACTGTCAATGCCAGCCTGACGGTTTAAAAACTCTTCATTAATACTTTGATGTGTTAGAGTCTGAGCACTGTATACAAGCTCTTTTGGGGTAAACAAAAGCACAGAGTGTTAATAATAGAGGAGAAGTAAGGGAGTGATTTTTACATCAGCAGAGCAGGATGCAGTGGCTCTGATGAACAGTTTCCGATTGACTGGGGCGGCTGCTCCAAGCCAGCGTTTCTTAGGCAGTAAAATGATGGTTTGGTTTTGGCTCGTCTCTGTACTGCCTTCTGCCTTGCTCAGTATTTCAGTTTAAAACTGGTATACTAACATGCGATTCAGTTAGAACAGCCTCCAGTACAGATATGGTTACACTGGTGTAAAAGTATTTGGTCTCTTTAAAGCTGCAATGAGGTACTGGTAACGACATTAGGAAGTCAAACTGTTCATTTCTGAAGTGGTATAGCTGTACAAAAAGCGTGTGCCACAATTCAGAGCACACTTGACTTCCGTGAAAACATAAGCTCAATACTCTATAGCTACTGGAAAACAAATAATAACAAAAAAATTAAGAGTTTTTAGGAAAGGAATAGATGGAAAATAAGATTATGTCATTAAAAATTGAAGCAACTGTGTTCAAGAAAAACAAGTGTTAGTAGGTCTGTAAAACTCCTTGCCAAAGACTTGTATTTGCAAAAAGAGTATGTGGGGGACAGAGAGCCTGTGCAGCATTTGAAGAAGACATCTATGAGTGTTACTAAACAGGCAAATAATGTTAGATTCAAGAAATTCCGTGAGTTGAAAATGGTCAGAGACTGTGAGAATACTTGGGAAGTGCCATACGTGTTTGCACAGTTCTTACTCATCTCTAGGTGTCCACTTATGGCCCTTGTTGAAGAGAGGGTACTTGGCTCGATGAACCCAGGTACAGCTGCTTTCCTGTTCTTAGCTGGCTTAATCAGAGTATTAATGCATAAGCGCATAAGTAAACGTGCCAGGCAGAAGTGGTTGTTAATGCTCACTGATGTATACTATAGGTAATTCTCTGACAAGTATAGTTCAGTTTTAATTGCTTATAATAATGCTTATTGTGGAAAGTGGTGTCAAATCTTTACTGAGAATCAGATACTAACTTCTTGCTTGCACAAATAATAGGGTATTTGCAAAGTGCAGGACTATGTAGTAGTGGGTTGTTGGTTTTTTTTCCATAAAATTCTTTTTTCAGAGAGAGATATAGAAGATAAATGGAATGAATCTGCAGACTGTGAATGTATTATAGTATTAATTCTTTTCTGTAAACTGTTGCTAATTTTTTCCACTTAATTCTTTCCCAGATTCCTGGCGCTGGTTCTTGCTGTATCATAATTACTTCTTATACAATTAATTCTGTTTACACAATTTGCACATAGCAATTTTCAGTTAAAGGTATCAATATAAAGGTGGTTAGAACATTTCAATGTTTGATCTGATTCAGGGTTTCTTGTACCATGTCACGCTGTCCCCGTTATTGCTGCTGTGACAGGCGCAGGCTGGCGGAGTGCTGATGCTCAGCAGCAGCCTCATTGGAGCCTGGAGGAGCGCTCGGAGCTCCCCACGCCCGCTGGCATGGAAGCAGCCCAGAGAGATGGCACGGGGAGGGGGACGGCCCTTCTGGGATCCCTGCCGAGTCACAGTGCAGGAGAGCAGATGCAGCTTTTGCTTGACGTGCCGGGGGCTGTGGTTCTTGTGGACTTGTCTAGGGCTCAGGTCAGGGTTTGACTTCTGCCAGGGAAGGCTCTCATACAAAACTGGCACCTAGTTTCAGCTGCTTGGGCCTGAAGCAGTAAGAAGAAAGACCAAGGTCTGCCTTGTGTCTGAGTGACTGCCAGTGACAGTGCAGCCAACACAGATGACAGCAGCAGGGGTGTCCCAGAAGCTAGAGATGAAGAGGTGAACTCTGCCCTGTGCAACCCTGCGTTGGCTCTATAGCGTGCTGAGGCCATGCCTCCCCAGCTTGTGCTCCTGCTGCACGGAGATCTGCCGCCATGTGATTCAGCCACACAGTCTTCTTGGGATGTGGAGCTTTCCATGAGCATGAGCCAATGCTAATTAAGTAGGATGCTTACTTTTGTAATGAATTTATTGTTAAAGATGAATTATCCCAAATCCCGTACAACCTCTAATGTGTTTGATATTTTAGAGTCAGTTAAAATAAACAAACACTGAAGCTAACGTTCCCAGCAATCTGGAGGGAATTAACAATACACTGCAAAGGGTGTTTAAACTACTTTTAAAATTCTAATTAGGCCACGAACAGCAGTGAGTGTGGGACAAATTGCCTGGATTCAAAACAGGACAATCAAAAAATGACCTCAAAGGAAAGCAAAGGGTGGAGGATGGCTGCCATGAAATAAATGAAAATGACCCCATCCGTTTGTTTAAGTAATGGCCTATTTTGAGGCTTGTGTTACATTGTCCCATGTTTACAATGCTCTGGGAGATCAAGAGGCAGAGGGGAAGCTTCAATGGGATAGAAAAAGAGTTTTTGACTACTAAAAATGATGACAATAATATCCCAGATGCTTAGTTGCAATGAAATTAGCGGGAAACTTGTTTGGGGTGGTTGCAGTTGAAATAATCAAAACAATTGTTCTGCCTTAGTCTCCACCTTTCCCACAACTAATTCACTTCCTCTGTGCATATATAAACCAAGAGGAATTTGACTGGAAGCATTTGTGGCTTTATAAATAAACTGTCCCCCTAAAAATTCGGACTCTAAAGGCTTTTCGTACTCTTGATATTTTTCTTTTTTGTGGCTGTATCATGTAGTATAATGCTTTACTCCGCAGCATGATCCCTCACCCTGGAATTGTGCCTGGTGCCAAGATCTGAGATCTTGTTAGGAAAAAGTTTCAATGGACAGGTTTTGTCTGTCAATATTTATTACTGTTGCCCTTTCAGAGACCATCTGTCTCTATTAGAGAAAATTGAACCAAAGCAATGTCAGGCTTGTGCCATGAACTTTGCAATGGCACATGTTTTTCCCTGGTCAGTTTTGCTTTTTTTCAGCTTTGTTCTGTTGTGTAACTGTGACCCGCCTGTGATGAACAGAGGGAAAGCAACAAGTTTGCCTTGGGATTCCTGAGGTTTTCTGTGTGTTCATTTTCCCATACTAACCTGAGTCCTTCTCCCGAATCAGGAGAACTAAGAGTACTACATTGTGTCTTCTAATATGAAGTTTCTAAAGTTGCCTTTCAATCATGTGGAAGCATCAGGAGATACTAAAGATAGAAAGAGCTGTTACTTGCCTCTTGCGCAGCTAACTTCTGTTTAGTTAATAGAAGCCCTCAGTTTATTGTACCTGACTCATGGCACCACTGGTCTAAGTTTGGTTCAGAGTGAACCTTCAAGTGAAAAAGCCTGAAAACGTGGGCATGGATATGATTGATGGTAATCAGTGTCACACTCAGAGGACTTTCATCCATCATTCAGCTCTGCGTAGGGCCGTACTTGGTATGTAGTGTGGTATGAGAGTGAATATCACTAATGTATTTGCTCCTCAAATGGGTGGACACTTTCTTCCCCTCTGGAGTCTGTTTTCTCTGGTAATCCAGCTTATTTTTCCTGCAGTCTGTTCAAATCTGAAGAAGGCACGAAAATGACACAAGATCTCTCTGGATCCTGTGAGAACATACACAGCATCGATAATACCTTTGTGATAAAACACTGAATTAAATCTAAACTAGGGAAGGACTTGGTCTCTTTCCAAAGTTGTCTTCACTTCAGCCTGTTAGATTCAAGTACCATAGATCTCAGACTTGGAAACACTTGGGTCCCTTCGTTGAGATTTCAGATGTGGGTCGTTAGGTCCTGACTACTGGAAGCTCTCACCAGACCTGAGGCTGGACTGGAAGTTACTTTTCCTGTCTTAGACCACTGTAGAGTCTCCCTTTACATGGCTGTGCTGAACCACTGTATGTTCGTTAAGTGTCCCCATAGTTCCTCTTCCAAAACCACTATTTGTGGGTTTTGATTTGGGTGTTTCAAAGCTCTTTCCAAAGAAATGAGCCATTAGCTTTCCCACTGCATGAGGCAGCATTTCTCTTTGAAGCGATGAGATTAAAATGTTCAGCCTGTTAAGCGATTGGACTGTCTGAATGTTTTTGGTGTCCTGTAATAGTCATTAATGTAAATTAGCTATATATTTAATTAACTAAGTCAAAACTTACATTCTGGCTGAATGCTGAAAAAGAAAAAACCTGTCTGAATTAGATCAAAGAAATTAAAATAAGAATCATTCAATGGTAGCAGTTAATGAACTGTAACTAACTGAAAAAAGTCTCCTTCCAGTAGCAAAACAGTAAGAGAGAATCAGTTTGTTTTGTAAATGCTCTGAACACACCATTTGCATTACCCTCCACCATTAAATTGTCTAAACATCCCTAAGGGCCTTGCCTGTGTATTTGCCAGGCTGCATAGCCAGAGTGCATTTCAGCACTGTCCTTGACTCTGACGTTGATTTCCAGGTCCTTGAAACATTACAAGGAGAGCCACAAGGGGGAAGACCTCATGTCTGTCTGTAAATATACCTCTGCTCTGTTTTACTTAGGTGAATCTCTGCAGTTTTATTGCATCCTCGCTGCCAGACTCAGCCATTCCCTCAGTGGCTGCGTGTCACCAGAAGAGTTTAATCTACAGGTTCTTCCCTCTGAGTCCACTGGTTTGATTTTGCCATTGCAGAAGCAGCTCAGGCTGTAACTGGGGTTGAACAATGCACTTCCTGGGGCAAAATTGCTAAGGTTAAAACACTCGCTGTCCTTCAGACATCTTTCAGAGTTTACAGATCCCACATTCAGTCTGCAGTATTACCTGTCAGACTTGCCCCAAATTTAATGTAAGTGTAACTTCTTATGTTGAGTACCATATGTATCCCAGAAACTAAGAATCTCTAAGGAGCTAATTCTGTTGTAAAAGATAAAGTAGAGATAGATGTGTTGTTATCCCTCCATCACAGATAGAGGAAGGAGGTGCAAAATGATTTGTTCAGAATGACTTAGGGCATCTGAGGTCTAGCTAGGAACTACACCTAGCTGAACTGGGTTCTAATTCAGTGCCTCAATCAGAAGAGGGTCTCCAGCTTCCCCCAAGCAGGAGTCCAGATTGAATCCAGGCCATAAACGCAACCCATCACTTGAGGGGATGCTCAAACGGGGTTTATCCATACAAAGCACCAAACATTTTTTCACACATAGAACAAAGTGTTCTTAAATTTCCAGTTTCGTATGCTATTATTTCTAAGGGACAAAATCCCTTCCAAAAATGTTCCCTACTATTTATTATCCTGAAAACGTGGGGGTGCATGAATTTGTAAGTACTGTCTGGGAAGTAAGTTTTATAAAGTGTTTTTCTTTCCCAAAAATACCAATATGAAACTATTACAAAAAGAATTTCAATTACATAACTTTATGTTCAGTATGGTTATTAATGCAAACCAAAATTGGGAAGGGTGTGTGCAAGAGAGGCTAAATAGATGTGTGTGTGTATTTAAAAACAAAAAAAAGAACAAACCAAAAAACCCAACTGTGTTTTTTCTGTGCTTTGGGATAAGATTTAGAAAGACATTGTACAGCCTGGGAAAGCAAATTCTTTTCTAGCCCTGTTAATAATATTTCTGTAATACTTTTAAGCTTCAAAACAGGCCTCCTAACAAAGCTAGGGCAGAGTCTCCCATTCTGAATTGAATCCGTAATGCTGTTTTAGAAAGAGACGTGAAGAGACTTACCAAAGACCATAATGACTCTTTGGAGGTAGAGGTGCTGCAGTTCAGGTCCTTTCCTGTTAGCTGCTGCGTGCTCCAGCACTGTCTTCCACTGTCTCAGCCTGGCAAGAGGTATTTTAGAAGATATCATTTGGCAGGTGGTATTGATTTCTGGTGTAGAAAAATGCCAGAACAGAAAATAGTTTCTTCAGTTGACTGTCTAGCTTGGGTTCACTGTCTGACATAATTCATCTTAATTTCTGCAATAGAGAAAAGTTTTAAAGACTATAGAAGAGGGATAGGAAAAAACCAAAACCAACAAAACAAACCAAGAAACAAAAAGGGAAGTTATCTTCATGGAGCTGACTTTACCAATTTTTACCAGGCCTTTCATTCCTCAGGTTCCTATACGATGTCTGGGTTTCTCTCCCAACTGATATACATAAAAACCCGTATTAGCATTCCTGTGATATCAAAATCACTAGGTTTTTCTCTGCTTAAAATAAATATAACTAAGAACATTCAAAATGAATCCATACCGCAATAGCTCGCCAAACCTTCATTGAATGGTGTTGGAATCCTGGATCGTATCTCATTGTTTCCTTTCTGTCCCCCAAGCATTGATTTCATCCAATTTCCTAACTTAGATTTTCATCACCTTCTTGTGGTATCTTTCCCCTTGCAACACAACATCAATGGTAAAACAATTGATACTGGATTTCTCATACAAGAACAGACTCCTACAATCTTGGGGAGTTCAGAGCTGTGTGGAGATTGAGTCTGAAAGCCTTTGAATTTGGATTTCCCAAGAGGCTGTTGGGTTTTATTTACATTTCCTATTTCCTGGCAGCAATGTCAGTTGGTGTTTTCTGAATTTCTCTTCAGGAACAAAACAGGAATGCAAGACATGAACTAAAAGGTACGGTAAATTGTCAGCTGCTGCCAGGAGACAGCCTTGTGCTGATCCCCTGTGCCTGTATGCCAAGTTTCTCCTGCTCTGTGCTATACCTGAAAACACTTGGCTACGCTTGCCAGTGGGTTTCCTTAAAACCGCGTAATTGCCCCTCACATGCCATTCCTGTGGCTCTCTTCCAAATCCCCCTCCTCTACCTGCAAGAATAAGTACAGAACCTTGAAGATGGTTGGCCCTTCAACATGATGCAATAGCTTTTTAATTTGACATCAAACACATTGAAAGCTGTTAAAGTACAGGCCATGGAGATCCGTATAAGATGTCCTTCCCAAAAGGTTGCTCAGTCATGCCAGTCTCCTGTCCTAGACCTGTGTGCCATCTTGCTGTACAAAGTGTGGAGATGCACTTTCATACTGTCTTATCCTTTTAATGTCAATATCCAGAAGCATTCTTTATCTGTAGATCTCTCCATTCCCCTTATAGAAGAGAATAGAAGGGGGGTAAACCCAAAGCTTAGCGTTTTGGCTTTGCATCATTACAGCAATCTCAGTGGGAGCTCTTGCATAAAAAATTTAACAGCCTCATGTTCCTGTATTTCCAACACAGGTACTGGAAAGACATTGTTAAATAATGGGCCTGCATTTCATATGGTTTCTTCTGCAGTGTTTAATCAATAAAATGTTCTTTAGATCAATACAGATGTTATTTCGCTGCTTGGAACCATTTATAAGTATACGACGGAGGTAGTTACAGCATAGTCAGTGCATAGTAAGGATAGCTCTTGGGCACAACACGGTTATAGCTCCACTCATACACAGCAGGTATCAATATAAAATTGGATACACCAGCATAAAATCAACACATCCTCTCTACAAAGCAACTCCAGATAAGCTGCACTGGGGGAATGAGGGCTGAGTGTGTTTAACACTCTGTTTTGTTCCCTATCAACAATGTCAGCAAAAGAGTTTTGCAGATTTATGTTGATTATTGTATCAGTAAACTGACACAGTCCCTTGCTGAAAAGATGTTTGTAAAATGCATGTCTGGTGCCTTGGTAATGGAAAATATAGAGGATAATTCTAATTCTGCCAGCTCACTTCGAGTAGATGAGTCTTAAGCTGCGTGTCACGGGTGGAAAGTTTGGACATTGCTGAAGATCTAGTGTGAGAGGCTATTGTCACAATAATGTTGGTGCAAATAACACCTAAAGTGCTGCTGAGTGAAGGCTGGAAGATATCAGAACCATGTTTGTAATAATATTTTAACTCTGAGATACAGCTTGTGCCTTCAAAGTATTATACAAACTCTGGATAATTAAGCATCCAGATTGGCAAAGTAGATATTTTGTGAACCGAGCCACAAAGAAATGAAACCCCAAGGTCATGGACAGGTCTAGCGGTTTTTCTTTCCTCCTGCATCAGGTATAGGGCTTGGACAGTCTGTTGGCAGAAAACCTGACTTTTTGAAGAGGTCTGTATTGGTATCGAGCAAGCCTGTGTCTATTCTTGATCTCTGTGTTGTAAGCCATGCTATAAAATCTTTGCATGCATCAACAGCAAGATAGGGAACAAGGTTGTCACAGCATCTTAAAAGTTCTCAAATTTGGCTGCTGCACAGGAGTGTGATGAGTGAACCCGGCGGGGAGGGCTGGGGAGCATTGTCTCGCAGACGCAAAGGCTGGGTTGGGGACTGCAGCAGGGACGAGGTGTCTGGGGCTGGGTAAGGGCTGGCCTGGAACGCGTGGGTTGTTACTGGGGTTTTGTTACAACAGTAATTAGACATGCCAGAGTTATGCAGGAACAGTGACTGTCTTCCAAGTACTTAATTTTGCTATCAATTTTAATTTTCATATTAATTGCCATTAGTTAAACTGATGTAATGAGCCTAGAGTGGCAGATAAAAATGACAATAGGGGTGAGTATGGATTCTGATTCCAACTAGTGAAAGTAGCCAGCTCGTTAGTGGAGGTCTGTAAGGGCTATCTGCAAACTCACAGGTAAAGCCTCAGTTCAGCCTCAGTTGCAGTCTCTTCCTGTTGTGTTTTGAAACCACTGAATCCCTCAGACAAGTGATTGTTCATTTTGGTGCAAACTCCATGCATTCAGACTCAAATCTCCTGTTTTCAAACCCAATTAGGAGATGGTAATTACCTGCGGGACGTGGGGATTTTGTTTGTCTGCTGGGGCAATGCAGATATTCTGCTTGTATCTCCCCTTCCAGTTATCAATAAAACACTAGAGCAAAACAGTGTTTTCCTCTCGGTGTTTTCAGGCAGTGTTATGCCAAATGAAGGCAATATTATGAGATTGCATGTGTTTGGGAATAATCATGCAAGCTATTAGTAATCATGCCTCGCTGTTGTTCAGCACTGCTCACCCCAAGCTTTTGTGTGTTTGACACAAGTAGCTGTTTGATTTTCATCACTACCTTATGGATGGCGAAGCTGAGGTCATCCAGTCAGCCAGTGACAGAGTCAGAAGATGAATGCAAATCTCTTGAGTTTCAGTACAGCGATGTTGTACTTCTAGGGAACTGAGCCTTTCTGAAAAACATGTCTCTGTCCTAGTATAAAAGAACCACTTCAACACAAGGACAAGCTGAGCAGAGAAAGCATGTTGCTAAGTAGCTGTTCAGTAAAGGAGACCTGCAGAACATGGAGAACACTGATTTCTTTTGAGAAGTGCACAGAAGAGTGGATTGGGAGCCTTTTGTGACATGGACAGCACTCAGTTGCCAGCCACTCCAGTAGGTGAGAAGAGACATTGTCAACTCAATGTAATTTCCAATAGGGCAGAAAAGGTAGTTGGCAGCTCTTTTGTCTCTGGATGAGGATTTCCTCTTCATCTTCCCCTTCGTAATAGTCCTAGCCCTGGCAAGGCTGAGAGTCTTAAGGAAGATAATTGCTTCAAATATGCAGGTGTCTTAAAGAGAACACTAACCATCTGGCTACCTATCCATCTTAAAATAATCTCTTCCACAGTATGCTGACAAACCACTGAGATTGTCAGAAACTGTGGTGGTCTTTGTCCTACAAAGCAAATTGAGCACGGTAAATTAGAGCTGCTGCAAACAGCCAAGGAGTTTATAAAATATATTACCAAGAAACACCGCTTGGATTCATTAGCTTTGTTTTCTTCCTTTTCCTGGGCTTGCAGTGAGCTCAGACTTCTCGTGAGCCTGGGACAAAGGTAATCATTACTGGGACCAAAATGAATGTGAATTGAGCAAGAAAGTCACACCACCAGCCTCTGAAGCAGGCCTAGATGTTTGAATACCAGTTCACTGTTTTGTGACTGAAATGAAAGAACATAAAAAAAAAACCAGCAAAGGATTTTGTTCAGCTGTGAGATTTCCTGTTGCCCCTACTTTCAAGCGTGCTGGAAATCAGAACAGCTGTTCTTGCCTCGCTCCTGCGATTAGTCCTGGTAAGAGTCAAATCCTGACCATGGGGAGGAAACAGAATAGTTCACTATTTGGCATGGTGGCTGAGCAGAGATTCATGGTGTAGGAAACTGCTCTTGCATCTGTTTATGGGAACCTGCCTTGCATATTTTTGCAAGCCAATATGCAAACAGCACACATGCTTTTGGTACGTTACTGCTCAGAGCTGGTATCAACGGAAATTGGAATTGCAGGAGTACCACGCTGGAGAGAATTGGTATTGCTGTGACTGCTCTCCCTCCCTTCGTGCTTTTCCCAGCCTTAGCTGTGTAGTTCAGATGTGTACTGAGGGACAAAGTCACCTTTGCTGTTCACCTTCTCCCTCCTGTTCATCACGTCTAAGAGGAAGGAGAGTCAAATGGCATCTGCGCGGTTGAGGACAGTGCCCTACTGATGCAGAAGAGAGCTTACGCCATCTCCTCTTTGTGTCTGTAGGTCAGTCATAACCTGATCCACACTATATTAAGGTGTCATCATGGTACTGAAAGACTGATTCTGTTTTGACAAAGTGGGATAAAGAAGTGCAGTGAATAGCAGAGAACTCTAATCCCAGACCTGATCTCATAATAGAGCAGCTGACAAATATGCCCAGAGAAAAATCACAGGCTTTGCAGCAGAAAATAGAGTGGGAGGAAGTCTTGATATTTATGCAGTGTCCCAACAAGACATGAGATTGGACATCATTGTAGCAAGTCCCTGAAGTGTTGGGCCCTGTGTGCCATCATGGTTGACTTTCAGGAGAGTAAACCTTAAGCTTGATGTGCTGCTGCAGAAACACAATGCAAATCCGAAGAGGAGATTCTTGGGTTGCCTGAGGCACCTCTGGAGTGCAATTAATATGCTCTCGTCCCTTGTTTTACAAGGAGTGTGTTGGTTTTGAAGGCAAGTGCTGAGCAGAACAATACAGGTACTTGCCAAAAAGCTTGAGTAAAGAGTGATGAAATTGGCTACCTTGTCTTAGGCTATGTGAATTCCTTTAAGCCAAAGACTGAGTGTAGATGGATCCATGAACTTCAGAAGAGCCCTGAACTGGGCCAGGCAACCCTCCTGGTATGGAGTACGATCAGCCCCTTCCCTGGGGGAGTTTGGAGAACTTAGAGTAGTCACATGAACAAGGGGACATCTCCCAGTTCAAAGTCTTCATGATCCAGTAGTTCTCAGCCTGCTCTTACAATACTGCCGGGTTTAAGGCTAAACAGGTGCTGTAAGTTGATGACAGTAATGAGTTTATTTAAACCTGTAGAGGAGTTGGTCTCTTGCTCCCTTAATACAGGACAGTCATTCTGCAGGGGGGTGTAGAAGACAATAGTGTTCAACAGCCAGGTTTACGAGAGGATCCAGATGCTTGAACATGAAGCATGTTCTTTCACATAGAAAATGCTCGTGGGGACATTAGCATTAGTGGAGAAAGGCCCAAATTCACATGAAAAATAAGGCACTTTAAAAAAAAAAATTACAACAAACTGCTTCTCCACTTCTTGAAGTCCTCGAGTGAACTCCATATGCTTTTGCCTTAGTCAAATGCAAGTTACTGATCTAAGCCTTGCAGTAAATGGATTAAGTGTTATGGTCTGTGTCACAAAGAAACTGAGACTAGAAAATCTCCTTTTGACTGAATTCTGCAGAATAAGAATTATGCAGCAACATTATTGATCCAATAACTGTAAACAAAGAATAATATTAACACGTTCTTGAACAACTGCCAACTGAAAGATAAATTCATCATGTCTTATTCCCTACTCAAATAGTAGAAACAATAAATAACAAAAAAGGGTAATATATTAGATGTCTTTCGTGGGGCATCTTATTCCTGGAGCTATCTCAGCGAATGCCGTGAATACAAAGGCAGGCATCAGCGCATTTTTGGGATGGCCCCTTATGCTGAATGTCGGCTGGCTGCCACTGTGGAGACACTAGCCTGGTCTCAAACAGAAACAACGTCTGATTCATATGTTCAAAAGTAAATACAAAAGGTTTTTCCTTTCACCATCAAATGCCTGCTGAACTGTTCGGTGCTCTGTTAGTCTGCTGCGACTTGTCTCCGGCTTTCCCCCCCCAGGGAAAATTTTGTGAAGGTTGGCTTGACTGGCAGCTGAAAAATGCCACAGTAGAGTGAGGAGCAAGTCAGCCTGATGCAGACGTATTTCAGCTGCACCTTACTTTGTTAAAAAAGTGGAGTTGTGAAATTCCAAAGCATGGAAACAGAATGGGATTTCTGGTGTATTTAGAGCTGTTGTGCCTCCGGGGCTATATCTATTTCTTCACCCCAAACGTACACCTTTTGAACAGTGGCACTCATCTTGTGTGACTTTAGACATATAAACCAAAACCATCTACATGATATGGAGACATCTGAAGTTACATGTGTTCGCAGATGAGATGAATCTCAGATAACATCTTCTGACAAACTTCAGGTGACATCTGAAGTTACAGTGTTTGCAGATGAGATGAATCGTCTGTATTCTATCAACTGTACAGGGAGAGAAGGGTGGCCAGATAATATGTAGCTGGGTACAGTATAGGTTTCAGGATTTCACCTGATGATCCTCACCCTTCATGTTGCCAGTGGTTAAGAAGCAGTGTGAGTTCAGCACCAAAGATTTTCTTGTTGTATTCACATGTCCTTTCAGGCCATGGATGAAAATGCTACCTCTGAGTTCATTCCAACCATCAACTCACAGGTGCATTTCAGCAATACAGTTCTGTCTAAGAAATTAACTTCTAAGTGCTTGCAAATATGAAGCAACACTGTTTGTCTCTGGTAAGATTGGGATGATTTCAAAGCATTTCAAAGGGTGTCTCAGGTGTGAGTTGGGAATGTTAACGTCACGTGTTGAAGCAGGGCAGATCTGAGACACCATGGATCAGAGGCGGGAGTGTTTGCTGTAGCTTGACAGCTCTAGACTTAGTCTGGCATCTGTGTTATGGTGATTGAGAATCATGTCCACTTTGTACATCTCAATTTTTTTATTTGTGAAATAGGAAGCAGCCTTTTCCTTTCAGTTAAGTGCTTTGACTTTTACAAGTGAGAAATGTTAAACAAACAGATTGAAACCACCACAGTCATGGGAATATTTCCTTTAACTTCAGGGAGGTTTGGCTTGTGGCCTATACCGTATTGTATTGTACTGGCTCAATTAGAAAAAGAATAATGAATTAAAAGGTCACAGCTCTTTAAATTAAAACACAGGTAAAAGGGTAAAATGTGTGTGGTGGGGTTCCTCTTTAACTGCCCGAGCATTTGCCATTAAGCACCAATGGGAACTCTCCATCCAAGAAGTTCACTAATCTCCTTTTAATCTCATTGAGTTCTGAACATTTTCTGGAAAACATTTTTCAGAACTAATCTGCCCAGGCAGGGCGGGGGAAATGTTAAAACACACAAAAATCTGCGCAACAGGAAATAATGTTAGAAAGCTGTGAAAATCATTTATCCTTTTGAAGCGTAATGGTTTTTAATTTTCTCATGCCCTGATCTCCCTGGCAACAATTTAAAAGTGCATAAGCATTCATGAATCAAAGCCGTTCACGTCTGCATTTTTAATTATGTGTCATTGGATTGAAACTTTCCCTTTGATCTTTGCATTTAAAGGGATTTACAATTTAATGATTACAATCCTGCCTCCCCCCAAAGTCTATGCTTGTTATTGAGCAATGTCACAAAGGGGTCACTGTTGGACAGGGGGAAGACAGTTTTGTTCAGGATGTTATAAGCATGTCTGAAACCTGCCTTACGCTCTGGCTCATGCAGAAGATCCCTGCGTGGTGATGGGGCTTCCCAACAGTGGTGACTCTAGGCCCTTCCCTCTAGGCAAGACATTTAAAAACAAGGTGAGATAAAATAGAGAACAAAAATAACCTGGCTGCCCATTAAGCAGCCCTGTGCTCTAGGCAGCTGCCTCTCTCGCCCTGTGTAACGACTTCGGGGCCACGTAGTGTGGGCACCATGACAAATGGAGGTAGAAACACTTCTAGCCGCTTGCTGTGAGGCAGGCGGAAGCGGTTGATGGCTTTGAGGTGAATGGCGCAGTTTGTCCTTGCCAGCAGAAATGAAGCAAACAGAAGCACTTGAACACTGTGAGTCACGCTGGGGGAAACACACAGCTATCTTGCTGTGCCTGTTGGGAGAATGAGCTCCAAGGAGGCTGGTCTCAGCAGGGCAGGAAGAGCGCCTTGTGGTTAGGGCACAGGTTGAGAGTAGGGGTGTCAGATTGCCTCGGGGTGAAGAGAGACGGTGGTGGGGAGGTGATGGAGTGGGCCTGGAGTGGGGACCAAGTGAGGAGTGTGATAGCTGTGATGGCTTTTCTGTGTAACGTAGGGCTGCCGAGCAACAAAGAACGAAATCTGTACAGAGCACGGAGATGCTACAGCTGTGAACGCCATATAGGTGGATGACCTTGGTGAAGTCACTCGACTTCTTTGTTTTCTCATGAGGCTCATAAATCCCCAAATACATGTTATGCATGTACGGCAAGATAACCCCCTCACCGCAAAAAGAGACTGTCATGCTCACTGCTGGCATTAAAATATGTCAACAGTTTCCCATTAGGTGTGTGTATGTGTGTGACGATGCAATGGTAACACACACTAGGTACTCTCTAATGAATCGTTCTTTCAAAGCTTTTTGCTAGATATTTAATTTTCTTGCTGAATAACAGTTTAAAGGTCATGCAGATCGGTGATATATGCAAAATGATGTGCCTGTGCAAAATTAAGGCCTTGCGCAGACTGCTTTATATGCACAATGTTATTGTATTTTCTTGTAAAAAAAATCAATAAAAAAGTATTAAACTAAAAACCCTGAGCAGAATATTTTATGTCTTATTAAGCTACTTATGGGTTCAGCTAGGATAGCAAGGGTCCTATTAATCAATGCTTTAAGTTGACTCCATGGTGAGTTGATGAGTTGAAAAATTTGTTAAGATCCCTTTTTTGTCTCTCTTTAGAGGGTCTTAATGTGGTAGATTTTGTGAAGTGAGCATACGTTTGTGCCATTAGCAGTAAGTTAACATTGCATGATTTAACATTAGAAACATCATTTATTGAGCTTATACTTAAAAAAAAAAAAAAAAGCTGGAGTTTTCACTGAAATGTGCTCTATGATGATCCAATTTTACAATCATTTTCTCAGATGAAAAAATTCATGGTTACACTATTGACAGCTGCTGTTAAATTGCTCCAGATGGGATTACACTAGAGGTAGACTACTCATCCACATAAAGGCTACAGGAAAAGATCCGAACAATTTTAGTTGTGTTACTCAGGAAACAGTCATGCTTTTTAGAGTACAGGTACCATTTATAGTCTACAGAAGTGCGGTAAATCAAGGATAAACATGAATCAAACTTTGAGGATCAGTAGTGATAGCAAGCAGGTGAGAACCAGGGAGGTAGAGAACTTGTAGGAAGGGAGAAACCTTGGGGCAGAGTCTTGCTTTCTTTGTTGCAGGTTTGGTGTTTTTTACTGAATGAAAATATTCATAAGGTATGAGAGAGTAGCAGGAGCAGCGGTTGAGTCTTTGAAGCAGCAGCAATCTATAGACTGTTTCTGCCCATAAGATAATTAGTGCCACAATATAATTAGAGAGGAAAGAACAAAAGGAAGATAAGTATCGCTGAGGGCTTAGGTTTAATTTACAAGGAAATCTAGGTAAGCAGCTAAATATAATATACTCCTCTTAAAACATTATAGGTTGGCATTAGATTTTAGAGAGCACATATCATAAGTTTCTAAGGATAGAAACACCAGTTCTGAGAAATACATCCATACCTTTTAAAATCCCTTCTTTAGATTGAATTTCCTTTTATTGAAATACATTTTATTTAATCCTCTGTGATACTTCTGTTGCACTATAACTCAATTGTGTATGCTGAATAGGGTGCTGAAAATTTTAATTAAGCAGTAGCAGGGGAAGTTAGTCCATTGCAGTTCAGTCCCTCCTCCAGGCCCTGTGCCCATGCAGTAGCTGGTGTGTGGTCGTGATTCTGCAGCACAGAAGTGTCCTTTTGTCACATCTGTGTTTGCATTCTCAGGCACAGTTGCCAGCAAGTCCAGTATCTTCAAGGATCCAGAGAGGTGGATCTTGTCTTGAGGCTGTGAAAGGTGCTTTGGACCTGGCTGATTTGCTCACTGCTTGCACTCATCTGCAGTCTGTCACTCCAGTTGCCTTCCGTGGCACATAGGAAATAAGTTGTTTGGAAAACCTCACTAAATCTGGTACTAAAAGCAGGACTGTCTTTGTTGGCTGTGTCAGCAGATGGATTAAGAAAGCAATGAACTTGTTGCCCTGATTTTCCTCTTGTCTGCAGGAGTGGTTCTTCGCATAGCTGGTACAACGTGCCATCAACAAGCTGGTGGCAGAATGTCGAATTGTTAGTAAATAGGTTTCTAGCATTGTCTGTTCCTAGTTGCTTTGTCATTTGATATATTAATATGGCATCTTCTTTTCCAGGTTGAAGATGTGAAACATACCATGAGAAGGCTCAAAGCCGACATGCTTCAGGCTTGGAGCGTCCCCCATGTGTGACTGTGCTGACCTTCTTCCTGCCAGGATTCCTCTGCACCACTCAGGAACTCCTGGTAAGCCACGGTCAAGCAGTGGTCATTGATGGCTCTATAATACTTTTCTTTCCAACTTGTGCCTTATGAGCTTCCCTGTTTATTGCCTTCTGCTTGTCTCAATCTTTTGTTGCATTTTTTTTCATAAGGTTATGGACTATAGGACATTCAATATCTCATTTTCTACACAGCTCCTATCAGAAAGATCCTCTGTTCTCGATAGCAATACTCGATACTGTGATACTGTAATACAAAGAATTATTACAACTGGCTAAAAACAAGTCAATTCCAATAAAAAGTAACAATGAAACAATGTACATGATGAAAATTAGTCATATAAATTATTCAGCAAATTATTTTAAATAATTTTCACATTTGGGGAAAATATTAAATGGATCTACAGTATTTGCAAAAAGAAAAAACACTAGACTGATTGAAAAAAAAAGGCTTAGCTCAGGGCTGCACTTGTTTCTGTTACGGTGGTTGTGGCTGGAATGGTGGCACATCAGAGCATCAGCCGTAAACTATAAACAAGGATTCCGGGGTTCTGTTACACAAACGTAATGAAAAAGTGCCCTGGTGCCCCAGAGCCAATGGAAACAGCAAGCAGAAAGTGGGATTGCACTGCAGAGAGGGATATGGTGCTGGACTGATGGGGAAGACAGCTATACACTACCGCAAACATGTCACATGGTGGGAGAGTAAGTGTAGCTTTCAGCTGCTGTTATGGAGGAGTAACCCTCCCACCTCACGTACTTCATTATCTGAGTTTACGTGGCCATATTATCTTTTCCTACCTAGATACAAAGGATTTAGAATGATTATTCAGGCCGCTGAATGTCAGTGAGCTAGTTTAGAGGAATGGCTTGGGTTGCCAGGCATATGGAAACCCTCCATATGTTCCCTGCACAGATCAACTCTACACAACACGTGCAGTGAATTCAGTGCTACCAAAACCATGCTGAACTCGTTACGGCTGTGCTGCACAGTGCCTGCACACGCATACCTGTTTGTGAAGTCCCACTCACAAACATGACATCTCCCTGCCCCCTTCTCTTTACTTGTAAACCCGTGACAAGAAGAAAGGCATAGGGCTCTGCTGATGGTGGCTTTCGGTCTTGATCCCACAGTGGGCTTGGCGCAGGGTTATAATACTCTGCTCACAGGCAGTCGTCTTATGGCACAAATTTCTGAACAAGTGCAGTAGCATCACTCGAGACCTCTGCGGAGAGCGTTCAGATCTCATCTCATCTAAGGTTTCTAGTAGTGGAAGTCAAACATCACACTCCAGCCTTGGGTGATGACTTAGATTGATGAAAGAAAATTAAAACTTTCAACTCCCTGCCCTAGAGGGAGAACATAATGATCCAGACCAATCCCACTTACCTCTTTGAAATTATTGTTATCTTTTTAAAGGAAGTCAATGATTTATGAGATGTTTAGTGGGCAAAAACCTCTGCAAACACTGGGCTGGCTATGTTATAAATGATCTGTACACAACCTGGGATTTTTCAGGCAATTCATATGCTGCCTATCTATGACTAGGGCTTCTTTCTCTGAGTTGCAGAGCATACAGAAATAAAAATGATTTGCTGTGCTTGAGTATAGCTTAGGCAATGGTAATTACTGCATGGAAAGGTACTCCACTTAATCAGTGGTCTGATGCACAGCTCATTTGAGGTTTCCTCCTTTGCTCCAGCATAAAGGAGAGAAAACAGAAACAGAGGAAACAAACTGGTCGTGAGGAGAAACAGTCAAGCCCGTTACTCAAAACTCTGCACTACGAGTTATACAAATGCAGAAATAGGGAAAATACAGAGGGGAAAAATCCCAACACAACAAAGAATACAAAAAGGACAGTCTCTGACCTGGAAATGCTTTAATTCTTATTAAATAAAAACCAGGACCAGCAGGGAGATAGAGATAGGAAATGCAAAGAAACAATGCAACATTAAAATCAGTATAACAGGTTTACTTAGTTACAAGTAGGTTTGAGATACAAACCTGTAGAATAAGCAAGAAAGCAACACAATTTGCAAAGCTAAAGCACTTTCCAGGAGAAGGGGAAGGTAGGATAGTATTTAGTTTTAAGGGTGATGTGGTGGGTTTTCATTTGTGCTCCGATTAGGCTATAGATAATCAGTATTGCAGCATGACCTTAGGCTTTTTATCTACACGATGTGAGGAAGGCTTTCTCCTAGGGGTGATGAGCCAAATCTGGCAGAAGGTACTGGGAGAAATGAAGGAATTTGGCCAAAGACTTAACTAAGTTTACCCTTGGTAGGTTACCCTGCTTGGGGTTTGATGGTGGTTGTCCGTTGCTCATTCTTCCACACTGTGTGTTCTTAAGCAAGCTCCTGACTGCTGGTGTCATCATCCCTGAATTCGTGTCTTTGACTGCAAGCGCCTGAGATGCTCTCTCTGTGCCCATCAATTTACCAGCTTCCCAGTGTTTTTCCTGATCTATTTATGTATTCTCTGTTAAGATTGCAAGCAGTTTGTAGGAACAGGTGGAGTTAGGCATCATATTCCATGTGTGCAGGAATGAATAGAAGTCATGCAGCACATGCATTGCTTTTGGAAAAAAAGGGGAGACTCTGAAGGCTGCTGGATCTTTGGCTCTTCTGAAAATCAGGGTGCTGGTTAGTAAACCTGGATCTTCAAAATAAGAAGTCCTTGTGAGAACTGTGGCAGTGCAGGAGTTTGATCAACCTCCCAGTGCAACAATTCTCAAAGCTTTTTGATGGTGTGAGTGAAAGTGGTGTGTCCTACTCATGCACATCTTATAAGTGGGTCAATCCAATACATTTTTTTGCAAAATGCTACATGCTCTCTAAATGGAGGACACATTAGATTAGTTACTTAGAAGCTGAGTAAAATAAATGTGTGCATTATATATCTTAACCTTATAAAGCTGAGGGACAAGATTCTGCAAATGCTAAATGCATTTGTTTTCTTTTGTGGTTATCCAACTGAAATGTAACAAAAACGTAGCTGGAAGCTGTGAATGCTCACACAGCAGCATGATAGTCATGTAGGAGTACTGTCAGAGGATATAAAAGAGACTAGGTTCGTAGGGAGAAATGTATTTTATTAGACTGATGTTGCTGGGAAAAACAAACATTTTTCAAGCTCCAAGATGGGCATTTCTGGCAACAGTTTGGTTTGTGTGTCATACCAGTTCAGTCTGAGTGGTGGATGAGTTTGTGCAGAGGACAGGAAAGGAATGTCTGCTGCTTTCCTCTCTCACTGTGGAATACCTGAAGTAGCCAAAGTGAACTGCTGTGTGGATCAGGACTTTGCTTTTCAGGGATCATCACATTAAGGATGTTTGGTTGTAGACTGTACTGTGTCTGACAACTTGTGTGTGCTCAGTATGCAGCCATGATGCATAGAAAATATCCTGATCTGCATTATTGTTGAATGAAAGGTCAAACTCAAGCTGACATGGCTTTTCTGGGAGTTTGCTTCTCTGTGCAAAAACCACCACAGCATTATGCCTCATCACAGGGGTACTCAAGCTACAGAAATGTGATTGTCTCCTTGTCTGGGCATATAACTCCATGAACAAATGTGTGTGCAGTACACCAACTGTGAAAATGAGAGATCCCTCTGAGGCTTTCAGGGACACGGGTACAGCGTTCCAGCAATGTGCTGTGAACCAGGAAGGTTTGGCTCACAGCGCCCACAGGGGAAATTGTGTGGAAATTTAGGAATTCTTCTGCCCTTTGCTGTTTTCCTTTGAAAATGTCTTCCTTTGGAGCACCGATACATGTTGAAGGTATCTTAACCATAGGTACTCTGACTTGGAATTATTAGCCTGCATGCCATAAACACTGAACAACAGCTATCCATAACACAGTACAACATAAATAAAACTGGACTTGTAAAAACATTCAGGTTTCAGGTCATAAGACTGTGTATTTTCTTTTTCCCCGACTACCCTGTTTTTGAGGTCTGCTTGCAGGGAGACAGGACTAGCACCTCATCAGTGATTCATTTCCTAATGAAATGGAAACTGGCATCAGGAAAGGAAGAAGAAAAAAAACCTGGGGAAAAAAAAAGGCAAGATAAATGGCTGGCTTTCTGAAAAGCATGCAGTGAAACAATGGGACTAAATGAGATACATTCCTGACAAAGATCTCTTCTGTTCTCTAAAGGCTTTTATTGTACCTAGAGTTATGTTTTATCTTTAAAAAGTGGTGTTCTTTATTTTATGTGAGCTCTCTCCCCCTCGCCCTCTTTTCTGCTTGCTGAGATTTAAGTAAGCTCTTGTAGTGCTCTATCTCTGATCAGGCTTAAAGATTTGGAAAGCCCTGAGTTTGCAAGGATAAAAAAGGCCTTAGTATCTAGACACTGATAGATCTGATTCATCACCTCGGGAGGACGTTACCACACAGCCTGTGCCACAGATTGTCTTGATAACAAGCTCTGGATTTTTCTTGGCATGCACCTTCATTTAAAGGTCAAAACTCTTCCAAAGAAAGAGGAATTGCTGGGTTAGGAAAAAAAAAAAAAAAGAGTGGTCACATTATCTCGACAAAGCCATAGTCTTCACTAAGGCCAGGGGATTTAGAGTGAGAACAGTGGGCCTGATTCTAGGATTCTAGCTGAATAAAAGGTGCTTTTGAGCTGCTGGGAGCTCTGCAGAGGAAGCAGAGACGGAGCATGACTGCACAGGATGACAGTCCAGCCTGGGCCGGGTTAAGTGTCCGGCTGGCAAAGGTGGACTCGCCTCCTGCTCCTTCCCCACTTGGGAGGACAAATGGCAAAACAGGGATACGTCAGTCCCCGAAGACCTTGACCTTATGCATGAGGAGAGAAAGACGCCCCAATTCAGTGGGTCGCCAGCCCAGCTCTGGTTTTACCTAGCAAAAATGAACACCTCCAGCTTTGGACCGCAGTGCCTTAGTCTTGTGTTTCTTGATTTCCTTTTCTTCCCTTTCCTTCATATCTGAGCCATAACACCACTGCATAAGATTTGCTAAACTTCATCTGCTCTTAATCAGGATACCTCCCTGGGTAGCAATTAAGCAATGATGGCTGCCACTTAATGGGGATGGTAATTTTCACTTAATCGGGGTGTTTTCCAGTGCCTTAGACTTGTGTGGGTCTCTGTACATTGTCTGTCTCTGGCTTTGTGTGACTTTTTAGCACTGAGACACACAAACAGTGCTTCCCCATCACCTTATCCTGTCTGGTCACTTGACCTTTTTGTAACAGGTAAGGTCAATCAGTATAGACTATTCTACAAATTCCAGTGGTCAGCTCATAAAGTAGCAATCCCTTGCTCTCTTTAGGAATTTCTCAGCCCCAGCACACAACCTCCTTCCTTTCCTCCCACATTTTGGCATTAAATTCACTAAGAACAGCAAAACAAAGCCCCTCTTACGAATTCAAACCACTGATGACACTGTGCAACAGAACTGAATTTCACCAACTGCATTGCACCAATGAAGGCCAGCAAGAGGGCCTGAGCGCCAGGAGAATGGGATTAGGAATAGATCTAATTCTTTCCTCCAGGCTGCCCTGTAATCTGCTCTCTGACACCAGCCTAATCTGTTTATCACTCTGCAGTGAAATTTCATGATCTGGAAAATTATTCCACTGTGGAGCGAGCTATGTGTGAATAACTGATTTGTTTTTGATTGTGAGAGTGGATCAAAAGGGAAAACAGGCTCACCATTTGACAGAGAATCAAAAAGCTAAAAAGCAGTTTGCCCTGTCATCAAGCATTAAAAAATTCTAAACACTGATTTAAAAATAAATAAAAATGAAGAAGTAATACATGGTTTGGAGCTAAAAAAAAAAGGAAAAAACAAAATGTCACATGTTGACATTTTTAGAATTTTTAAATTTAGATTACTGGAGTGACAATATTGAAAACGCACTGCTTGCCTCAGCGTTGCCTACTAGCCTGTCTGATTTAATTTTGAAGAGAAGAAAACTGCCAGCAAATGGAAAACAATGATCTTTTCCCATGTGCTGATTAAATGAAAAGCCCAGAAGGCACTCCCACAATGGACAAATGAGCAAGTATATTTCTTTAGTTGACATAATACCTGTAACAGGAAATGGTTATATCTTCCCAATGTTTGACAACACACAACACAGATTTTTAAGGGCTGGAGACCGTATTGGAAATAATAGTTGTCATAAGTAGATTCCATCAAGGCTTCTAGATATTTTCCATTTTAATCCTGTCTGTAAAACATTGACTTTTCTAATCAATTGTGAAAGTAAATCCTCAGGATTTGCCAGATTATGTGTGAAATGCAATAGGGAGTACTTAAATATATCAGTAAATAAACAAACACATAAATCAAAAACTAGAGGGAGAGAAAGCAGCACTCAGTATCCTGGCTACAATCCATGTTTATTATTTAACATTAAAATGACAAATCAATGGCAAAATGGAATTAAGTAGCTGTGTAAGCACAGAAGTAATTTTATCAGTGTATGAGATGCTTGTGTTTTACATTATACAGAACATGGTGTGTTTACTGAGCAAATGCAGAAACATCAGTGAGAGCTGGAATTGGAGCCAAAGCTGAAGGGAACAGGGATGCCATCTGAGAGATGGCACCCTGGGGACAAGTTTCTGATGGTAACAGCATGGACGATAATGGGAAAGTGATGCATTCAGGTTCTTCAGAGAAGATAATGAAACTTGCTTTATGATGTGAAGGTAGAGCTGAGCAAGAAGAAGAAAGACCTTGTCTAGAGGTCAAGACCGACACAGTCTCAACTAGTAGGATGTTTAAGCACAACTGATCTGCTAGTGGATACAGTCGTAACACTAGGACTGGCCTTGATTAACTAATGCGTATGTTAGAAGGCATTAATATTTTCTCTTGTAGTGGAAGTTATGTAAAAGTGATGTTGCTCAAGCAGAGAGCTGGAACACAAGCACCATGTAAATCTGTACAGATTTTGTGCTGTTCTCTTAGGAAGTGCCCCCTTTCAGAATATCTCATAGTGGGTATCTGTTTCAGCCATCGCAGGTTGATTTTTTGGGGGAATTCCTAACCTTGTTGTGGTTTAGTTGTGCTTTACGCTTCATTTAAAATCTGTTTTTTTAGGAAAATCAGTGAAACTTAAATGTTATCTGTGCGTATTCAGGGGGAGTGGTATTAGGACCAATAACAAGGCATTATTTAAACATGAAAATAAATTCGTTATATGATAGAGAAAAGAGTTCATGAGGGTAGAAGATAACAGAGATTAATTAAATCACTAGGTGCTACTTCCAAAACAGCATTCCGTGACTGAAAGGCTGGCATACTGTATGGGGAACTGAGAATACGTGAAAATCAAAGGAAACATTTACAAAATTTGCCAACTTCAAGTTGTACAACTTATTACAGTGATGTTTTCTGTGGAATAAGGTCTAATTCAACTTGAGTAATAGTAGGAAAAATCTCACTGTATGTGAACATTTGCTATGAAACAGTCCAAAGCAGTCAACAGTCACTGTTGATAGTTTATAGTTTGCCCAGTTTTCCCAGTTGGGTTGTCTGAAGCCCAGCTCGGATTTGTTTAAACTCAGCCTCAGCTTGGAAAGGTCTGTGGGTTGTTAAGATATAACACACATGGAGAGTCTCATTGGAACTGCCTGCACCAGAAAAATTCCAATTCCAGAATTCAAATTCCAGATGCTGAAGTAGGCTGAGATGAAAACAGAAACTCAGAGGCGTTTTTAGTGCGGCTCTCTGCCCCTGTGCCAGGCGAAGCCAAAGTTGTCCTCTTTCTGCATGTCAGAAGTCTCAAAAGTTCACAGTGAGGGAAAAATACAATGGAAAAAAAAATGTGGAAGCCACTGAAAATGGTGGTAAATTGGAAAATCCAGATTTCCTCCTAAACAGGGGAATTTCTGGGGTTTTTCTTGCAAGAAACGGTAAGTGCTGTGAATAACCCCTAAATACGTAGCTGGACTTCAGGATGGCAAGAGGGCTGAGGGAATGTTGCCCTCTCCTCACCAGGTCTCCTAAGCACTGCTGACAGTCAGATAAATGCTTTGGCTACCTGGTCTCTCACCCCCACGATGTAAAAGTCAAACTCTACCTGTGAGCCAAATTTTGCCCTCCCCAGATCTCGCAG
Organism: Pluvialis apricaria; assembly: GCA_017639485.1. Lineage (NCBI taxonomy): Eukaryota > Metazoa > Chordata > Aves > Charadriiformes > Charadriidae > Pluvialis > Pluvialis apricaria. The sequence continues at coordinate 10,513,946 of CM030024.1, forward strand.
TCGTGCTTGAGCCAGCTCCTGCGCGAGCTGCGGTGAAGGGGGGAGTGTAACCGAGGTAGGAAGACGGTTCAGTTCATGGCAGCGAAGGTGACAGAGGGCACAGTGGTTTGAAGTAGAAAGGAAAAGAGCACAATGAATTATTTCCCTAAATCAGTGAAGGAATCTCAAAACTACAAAACATCCCACATTGTGGATTTTATGGCTGCTGTAGTGCTCTATTGATGTATTATTGGCATAGATGCTAGAGAACTGTTTTATACAAGGAAAAAGAAAGCTGGAGAGTAATTGAGGATTGACAACTAAATCAACATATAGAGGCTTTCAAGTGCTAGGGGCCAACAAATCACAAGCCAAGTGACTGCTTGCTCTTTTGTTGTTACATGCTGTAGTAGTATTTTATATCTTAGTAGCGCCAGGAGGCTTTAACTAAGACAAGAATCTCCTTGGGCTGCATTAAGTATGAATTTTGGGGTCTTTCTCTTTGCCTTCTATGTTTTCTTGTTTGATTGCCCTGAAGTTGCGTTTTCAGCTTTTCCTAGTCACAAGGACTAGAAACTTTATTTCTTTGCTCACAAGACCAAATAGCTGAAGCTGTAGAGGAATCATGAAGTATCAAAGGAGTCAAGAGAGCTGGCAATGCTGACCTCCTTTCCTCTGTTTTCATTTCAGTTTTTAGTTCAAATCTTCCTTACTTCCTGTCTTCAGCAGTCAGTTTGGTTACTGAAGCTCTTGGGGGTGTAGTTCAGCAGATTTTGACCTTGGTTCAAGGGAGCTATGTTTTGCTGATAGGTAATACTTGGATGTAGAAGTAATAGTGATGGTGTTATAGTTGCGGCTGTTTAAGGATATGAGAGACGCAAGTTTGCACAAAGATTTAGTATCTTTTATTAGCTGGTCTGATATGGTTGGAAAAGCGATTTGGGCACACCAGTCTTTTGTCAAATCATTTTTTCAGCCTAAGAGCTGGATAAGAACGGTGGACATAGGGAACCCTGTCCCTCATCCTGGCTCTGTCCCTGCCTGCTGAGGGACCTGAGTGAAGTTCATTCCTCCTCTTCCAGGGCTCAGTTTCCCACTTGTAAAACACATAATACAGCTGAACGTGTGCAGGAGTGGTGCTCAGTCTAAGGAATATCACCTTGGTAGGTCCTTGGCTCAAGACCTGAAATATCTTTGCTGTATTTTACACAGTCCTGCTCAGCAGGACAAATGCTGTGTGGTTTGGAGATCAGCAGTATGATCTGAGCTATGCTTTTCTAAGCCCCTGTCTGGATGTTTCTTGGTGTAACGGATTGCTAAAGGAGGAGCTGAAAGCCAGAAGGGTTTGCACCTTCACTCTGGCCTTTGGTTGCCTCGTTTCAGTGCATGCGGTTGTTCAATGCGCATGGTTATACGTGTAGGTGAATCTACTGCTGCTCAGATCAGGGGTTGCGCTCATACCGCGTTGAAGTCCTTCGCACACAATGGCTGTACAGAACGTCTGGCTGCCCTGTTCATTAATCATCTCTACTGAAAAACCCTTTTAATTACATTATGCTCAGAATCCATAAAATATAATTAAAATATGTAAATCTATTATATTATTTAATGAGTACATTGAGACCTGAAAGTTTAAATTAGATGTGAAACTGATACAGACCTATTGCTATTGATTACTTATATTAATAAATCATTGCAGCCTTGGACAGATTTTTTTCCCCTATCAGGTGGCAATACCTTTTCTTTTTTTTCAATTTCATCCATCAATTCTTACGTTTATGCAGTCTTTTAGAACTACTATGGAGTAGTAATAAATAACTATGTAACTTTTCTGCAACTAATACCCACTCTTTTGCATGATTTCTTCAAGTTCTGTTCCCTTCCTTTGCTTGTTCTTTGAAGGCACGACAGACTGCTGGCAGTGCAAGTGAGGTAGCACAAATAAGCCCCAACCCCTTCCCCCAACATTTTAGTTACAGACGTTACATCAGACACATATTTTAGTATTAGTATCATTTTCTGGGAGCATGGGATGCCAATACAGTGGAGTTAGGGCACTAAAACCTGGTGATGCAGCAGATTTGAAAGTTACCCTAGCTTTGAGTCTTTTACACTAAAAGAGGAAAACTTAGAAGTAAGGGTTGTGCTGGCCCTGCACTGGGAAAGACCTCTCTCCTACTTGCATATAGCTTGCCGGGTGTTACTAAACATCTATCATGGTGTAAAGCCACACAGGCTCTAAAGTAGGAGGTGAAAGTTTTATTTAGGATATTGTCTTACTAGTGACTGCTTTTCCCTCTACTTAAATACATTTTGCATCGAAGGTACATCATGTTTGTTTCACGGTGGAGGCTTTCCAATCAGAGTATGAAAAAATAAGGGTGCTTCTTTCCCCCAGCGGCTGTGTACCAGACCCGTTGGCCAGCTGCCGTGCTGGGCAGGCTCTGCGGGGCAGGCAGCAGAGGATGAGTGTGTATCCTCCTCCTGTCCACCCAGCCACAGAACCCGCATCGCTACAGAGCTGCTGACAGTAAAAGCCAAAGGATATTTTGCAACAGATTATAAGTATTTGAAACCAGAGCAAATGTCAGGCTGCTTGACAGCAAAAGATAGCCCTTTAGCACAGCCACCTGTATTACCTTCCATTTTCTTGATTTGGCAAGATCACAGGCTTCAACCTCATTTAACACCCTTTCTCTGCATTTCCTTCCTGTAGGGTAGACATACATCTCCTTTCCCTTCCTTTGTGCTATACGACTCACCACTGCATGCCAAAACTTCCAAGGGAAATATTCAGGAGATGAGAAGTCATCAGCAGCAAAGTACCAATTTCATGTCAGGCAGTGTGTCAGTAATCTGAGATAAAACAGCCCTTTCACCCGTTTAAAACCCTGATGCCGACTGGACATTCAGATCAGCACTTCAGGAAGTTTTGTATTTTCAGATACCAAGGTCATATTCTTAAAGATAGGCATTTAAATCGCATACAAAAATATGCAGGCAGGGGTGCAAAGAGGTAATTGCGCGTATGAAATATGCAGTTGCAAACACCCACTGGGTAATTGTGTGCTCACAAGCATTCAGCTGCACCTGCAATTGCCTGGTTTCCTTTTGGAATGACTTGTCTGTGCCCGGATGCATGTGTTTGGCACATTTCTTCTCTGCGCTTGAAACTGTGGCCCAAAGCACCGTGTTGCTGTTTAGCACAGATTTAAGCTTCTGATTTCAAAGCTGCTTTAATTAGTAACTTGCAGTCAGTGTACTCTACCAATTCTTAGCCCACTGGGATATTACCAGACTTTATTGTTTCTTTCTGTCTTTGTGGAACTTCTGTAAATCTTTTCTTTGATAGCAGCTAGGGTTTCAAAGCTGCCCACGTTTGAGCCAGAGGAGACTAATAATGATCTAATTAATGAAAGATGTTTTTCTCTGCATTGCTGTATTTTATCTCTTCCCCAAAGACTTGTTGGTGTAAGCCAACCTCAGGCACCAGCTAGATCTTTTTTTTCCTCATGTATTTGAGAAATGCACAGATACATCTGTATATATCCCATGTTGTTCTCACTTGAGTGTGTAAATCTTGAAAAATCTTCCCAAGTGTAGCCTGGATTTAGGAAGTAGCTTTGTTATTCCCAGAAGGTTTTTCTTCCAGCTAAGATTTGTTTCTCTAGCTCAAACCACAAAGCCACTTTAACTCCCCCTAAAAGACTTCAGTCTGTGTAAGCTACAGTGTAGGACATACTTACTATCCCCCAGTGGGTATTCATTGCCCCTCTCCTCCTGCTTTTTCAATTTCACTTTCTTTTCATTAATTAATGAGCTCTTTTAATTATTTATAGAAGCCTTAAAATGCATCAGGGTTGGATTCCAGTCTTTTCCTTGCCACGTTGCACTGTTTTGCCACAGGAAGGGCACACATTCCTTCCCAAAGGCACGAAGAGTGTTAGCAGCTTTAATTGGCAGTGCAGTAACACATCATTATGCACTGGGTGCAAAGCAAGGGAGTTCCTGCTGTACACTTCAGAGCACTGAGTCTTGCTTTACAGCTCTTCGGGGCCTAATAGCACTGGGCAGGGCCTTGGCCATCCTCTTGCTTATTTTAGGCAGGTGCAGCACAAGTTTAGTGGATTGCAGGTCTGTTCTCATCCTCCCAGACTGTGTCGTGCTGCAGGACAGGCATTACAGCAGCATATTTTTTCTCCCCCTTTTACTCCTACCTGATCACTTTCTAGGTTTCTCGTTTCTTTATCACAGGGTCAACAATGGGACTTTTTTTTAACTACTCCTTTGGCAGTTGTGTTTTATATCTGCCTTGGAAGCCAACCCGTCAGTCCAGCTTCACTATCCCCAAACCTTTCCCTTCCCAGCCTTGGCTCAGAGCTACCAAATTAACCCCTAAAGGTACCTAAAGTGTTAAGTCTGATGCCATCCAACACAGAGGTGCTGGATGCTGTGGAAGGAGGCACAGGGACCATGACAGAGCAGAAGAGAAGGGAGAACTTCAGTGGCAGAGATTCAAGCTGGCAGGCAAGTTGTGTCACTTTGTGGTGCGTTATGACCTTGAGACACTGTCTCAATAAATCATGCCAAGTAATTAAAAACAATTTAGAACTTAACTAGCATGTCAGAACACTGGGTATACACTGGTGATGCCTTTCTGTTTTCCTTCCCTCTCCCCCCCCGCCATGATGCTGGGCTCCAGTGGAGTGAAACCACCTACTGAAGGCAAAAACTCAAACACAATTAATGGCTTGCTGCCAGCCACTTAAATACAAAGAAGTTGATCTAGCCCAGCTAGCTATCTGCAGGTGCCCTGGAGCCTCCTGCTGTATGTTGAATGGCCTCCTCTGACACTGCAAGCAAAACCACAGGTTCTCCTGCAGCATAAATATTTCCTTGCTGGTTTAAATAGAAAGCAGATGTGTCTCATTTACTTGTGAACCTGAACACTGAGACTAGTAGCAAGGCAAGAAAATGATGGCAGAATATGCGCCACTTTAGAAAAAAATGAAGATGATGGTAGAACTCAGACAGAAGTTACCAAGTCAGGGACATCATTTACATGTTTGTTAGATTCTTAGAAAACAGATTTTCATTGATGATAATGGGTGAAGAATTGCCAGTTTTCAGATAGCATCTGTCCTCGTCCTCTGGCCCAGCACAAGGTGCGATGCAGCTGACTTGCCTTGTCAGTGTGTGGGAGTCCCAGTTCCCGCGTTGGTCTTTCTAGCAGTGTTATGGTAGTGAGATCAGCGTGTGAAAATGAGAGAAGGGACTCACTGCCCCTAAGAGAAACATTCTCAGCAAGAAGGCCAGAAGCAAGAGGAGAAAGTAAGAGCTGCTTCATTAGGCACTGAGGTACGAGAGAGTGACTTAATCTGGGACGGAGCTGGACCATACCTGTGTTCCTGGCAGGTTCAGTCCACGCCATCCTTTTACCACAAAAGACAAAACAACTGCAGGAACTGAATAACCCAGATGTTGGATCTCTGATCTGGACTCAAGGTGTGTGAGCGGTTGGATAGCAGCAGTCTGCCCGATCCCCGGGGAAGGGCTGATGCAGAGCACGGTCGCAGGCAGAGATACCAGTTCTGTGGGAGCAGACAAAGGACCGAAACAGCATTTAGCAGCGCCTTATTGTCAGGACATGGCCAGGTATGTCCATGGAAGAGAAGCAGTGAAACGAAGTAAACCAAGCTGCGTTCCTCAGTGGCAGTGTCTGATGGATGAAGGTGCTTACTATATTTCTCTTGCACTTGTTTGGAAGGGAAAAAGAGTACAGAACATAGTATCTCTCTCGCACATAGTTCAGTTACTTTGGCAGAAGGTCTCATTGGTTTTCTTTTACAAATGAAGCAAGTCAGGGAGGATATTCTCACCTTTCTTTAAGCTGTGCCGGAGCCTCTCGCCACCAGCTGTTTCCGTATTGTTACCCACCCCTGCCATTTCATGGGGCCGCAGCAGAGCTTATTTCTGCTGGTCGCCACCCTGCTGGCAGTTAATCGCCTGCGCACAAAACCAATCACACAACAAAAAACCCAAAGAGCTAATTAATTTTTAATTTGTGTCATTTAAAAATCCGTTGCATCTTCTTGCAGTTGGATTCTAAAGTGTGTCATTTCCTGAGGCAGGAGGGCAGCCTTGCCCGGTTTTGGGTGGAAGACCTGGCTCTTATCAAACCAGTGCCACGCTGGGTAAAACCTGGTGCAGCCCATCTGGATCAGATTAAGTTTGACTTAATTCTTTTTTCCTCTTTTTTTGGCAAGAGCTTTGGTACTTCATTTATTAAAACACAAACTTGACTCCATGCTGTAATTGCCCAGCTTGACAATAATAAATCTTATAAGCAGGTTTGCTGTTTGCATGCTTGAAGTAATGATTTACGTTTATTCACACAAAACTTTAGGGCCATATTTTGTTTGTACAGCTATGTATTTGGAATTCAGTGCAACAAACTGAGGAAGTGTGGTGTTCCCCTCCGGTGCCTGTTCCAGTGGGAGAAAACAGCCTTCACCCCCCGCCAGCGAACGGGAGTGCCTTTTCAGTCGAGGAGCAGAGGTCTGTGCTGCACTACTGGAGTCAGCTGGAGGCAGCAGGGATTACATGAACCCTCAAGGGAAGGCTGCGGTACGGTTTTCTTTGTACCATTCTGTGACCATAAATTTCACGTGCATTTCTAGTTTGAGCTGATATTTCTCATGCCTGGTTGATGATCAATGAGTTGTTAATTTGGAAAGTTAAAGGAGAATCTGTTTAGTTTGCTTTGCAAGCAAATAATTGCCTGCATAGTTTGAAGAAAAATGGGGCCCTTCTTTTGGATGAGACTTAGACCAGCAAAGTGCACCAGGATATTAACGTAGCGTACTTTTTCAGCTTCATGGAAATATGACAATTAGGCTATGGCTATACTACTTTTTTTGGCTGTGTCTGAGTGTAGTTGTCTGCACTACACAGCCTGGGGTGTTATGTCAATAATTCCTGTAGTATTGGGCTTGAATTCAGGCCTGTTCCCACTGCTGGGTTCTGGTTTCCCTGCCAGCTGATGCAGCTTGCCTGGCTCTGGGGATATCTAGACAGCAGGGAGCCCGGAGCTACCATGCTCATATAGACATCACTATAGCGCCTGGATGTGACACAAACAGAATAAATATGGAAATAGATCTCGGTGAGGACTAGCTGCTTAGCCTAGCTTGGGGAGAAAAAAAGAATAATCTTTGCTGTGCCACTAGGAACAAGAAAAAATTGCTCCAGGGAGATAGAGCTACCTTCTAAATTTGGAACTGCCTGTTTCGTTTTGCCAGTTCTGCCTGTTCGGGGACCCTGTTATCTGCAGGGTCTTAAACCGGGAATAGGGGAGCCTGAGTGGGAGTAAACACAGAGCCATGGGAGCACTGGGAACACACTGGATTCATTCCTCTCTGCTCCCGTGACCAAAGGAGCTGTAGACCTGTCCCTTGGATTTCTTTCTGCCTATTACAAAGGTATAATAATCATGGTGAAGACAATGAAGATCCCTAACAGAGGCTCCATTCACAAGTTTCTGGGAATTCTCAGTGGCACAGCAGGGCAGCTAGTCCACCATCGTGCCTGATAACCAGCAGCAAGCCCCTGACTGCCTGCTACAGCTGGGTGAGATCGTTAGGGATGCACTTCAAGTGTTCATAAGCACGGAGCCACCGCTGTGGGGAAGCCTTGAGCCTGAGAGCTGAAAATCAGTTATTGTATGTGCCTGATGGCTGTCTCACCCTCTCTCTTACTGCTGTGTTCGTAATGCTAGATGTGAAAAATTAGCAAGACCCCCTTCATGCAAACAGTGGGAGGAAGTCTGCCCCTCCTGATTCATGCAATGTGAGGAGCAAAGGCAGAATGTCAGATTGTCAACAGGAGAGGGTTTGCTTGTGCTTTCCCGCCTGACTCAATGCATTTCACTGACGTTACAGATTGAAATCGGAGAGGGTTTGGTTTGTTTGGGTTTGCATTATAGGTCCTCCAGTTGCGCTTCCAAGGTGCAATATCGAGTGACTTATCTCTGGATCTTATTGATCCAACCTCCTGTGGATAATTTTTTCATAGTGCTGATTCAGGCCACTGAAGTCCTAGGGATGGTAGGTGCTCCGGACGAATCAGTATTTGGCTCTTTGCTGTCAAAATCCTGGCCAAACTCATGCTGGACTCGGCGTATGGCAGAGGGGTTTGCTGGCTGTCCCCCAGCCTTGCCTGGAGGTGGCCAACCCTGGAGCAGCATTTTACAGCTGATGTCTTTTGTTCAGGAAGACAGGATATTTGTTTAAAGAGGAGCAACCATGATAATACCTCAAAGTCAAGTAATTCATTTCAATGGGGAACAGGAATATGACAGTGACAGCATCAATGTGAGTCTCCCACAGCAACCACAGCAATATGCCTCAAAATCTGAGCAGCTGACATTCATCTCCTGTACACTGAAAGGAGGGGTTGCCCAAACCCACCCTCTCCAGCCTATTTTCCTCTCCCATCTGTGGACCCTAAAGATGCTAGTTGTGTTTCCTGCAGAGCTTTAGTTATTACTCAGATCTTCAAGTCAAACAGAAAAAAAAATAAAAATTGTGCTTCACTGAGCCAAGGGAGAAAGAAAAATATGAGATATTCAGAAATATTAAATGCAAATATTGGCTTGCCCCATCCCCCCCAACATTGGTTATTACTGAAAAATCAAGGAAGTTTGAAATGCACTTTGCACACAGACTCAGCATAAATAACGCTACTTTGCATTTCATCAGCCTTATTTTCCCCATGGGTTCACTGTCATCTCTCATTTAGGCACCACAGGGATGATCAACTTCAGAAAGAAGTTGAGATGAAAGGCGCCAAAATGTAAGTGGGTAAAAAAAATTCCTAGCACTCAAGAGCAATCCAGAAAACTTTCCACTCCACAGGTGCATGAGCATTGGGGGATTGAGTCACTTTTTTTTTTTTTAAAGGAAAACTTTTTCTGTATCAATAGTATAAAGATCTTATGAAGTCACAGTTTGCTTTTAGAGTTTACTGACAATACTAGGTATTGTCTGTGACACTAGATGCAGCACTTCGGTGATCACTGTGAAACTGGGAATTCCTGTGCACTGGAGGGAGAGATGTAGGCAATATATTAATAATTTGTTATTTAACTTTTTGTTTCAAAGTGTATTTAGTGCCATAAAATAATTACAGCTGTTATCTACAAGGAAATAAAAAGAAAGGTAAAGATAATGGCATTCAGATTAAAAGAGATGCAGTAAGACAGAAGGATATTTCTGTGGCTGTGGTTTTTCAGGTAGGATTCAAATCTGGGTTCACCTTCCATCTTCCTGTCTGACCCAGTGCAAGTCTATCTCTTGTGCCTCAGTTTCCCAGTTGCTAAACAGGGGTTGAAATATCCCTGAAGGGACCAACTGGATACTGAGTTCTTCAGAGTGGTGTATACCCCCCTGGGATGCACTTTCTAAGTCCTGCCTGATAGCAGAGGAGGAGAAAAGGGCAGTCCGAGGTATAGGACAACAGCAGAGGTGGGAGCAGAAAGGCAAGTGTAGCCTGAAAGCCAAATCAGTGACTTCGGAGGAAGACCCACAAGCCTGAGTAAGACCAGCACCTGCTGAGCACAGAAGGCAGTGACTGATCGGTGGATGTGCCATGCACAGAGTGAGGATAACCTGAGGGGTGGCTGAGGAGGGAGCTGGCCCACTCACAGACACGGAGCACGAGGAAGCCTTGCCTTCCAATGGGGCTTACAAGAGAAAATACAAAGACTAATAATACTAGGCAAGCGATTAAAAATACCTTGACAGCAACAAAAAAGGGATAAGGTGAGAGCAATTCGTATCTTTTCAATATAGTCTGGTACATGTAGATGTGCACAGACTAATTTTGGGAAAGGTGAAACAATTTTCCAACAGCTAAATATCTCCACATTTGTTTGTCCTATATGCAGTGCTCTTCCAGAGGGGGATTCATTCAAGACATCAGAGTAATATAGCAGAGCGAATCCACATGCGGTTCGGTAAAAGGTCGCTATACTGCATCCTCCAGAGGAGATTTATGTACCTCGGTATACGTGCGTTTTTCTTATTTGGCTGTGTGCTTATTCTTTCGGAGAACGGTGCGTTATAGGTCAGTATTAGGTGCCTTTGGAAACTTCTAGGTGCAGAGAATTACTCTGGCTGCCACTAGCAGGTTTTTATACAGTATGGCTTCCTTCTGTATTGAAATGGCTGAGAAGCAGCTTTCAGATACCCATCATGCATAATGCTTTCAAATATATCATGCAGGCTGTGTTTTGCGTCCACTTATATAGCTATAGATGGTGCTTAGTCAGGCAATTTGCACAAGGTCATGAAGTTAAGTGGCTGAGTAACAACCTTCAGACCAGCATCCTTATTAGTTCCCAGCTCTGCCTTAAACACATATGGCCAAAAAGGGTCAGATTTTCCTGGTGGCATCCAGCAGATCAGCAGTTGCTTCCCTTCCCTCCCGCTCTCTCCTGTGGCGGTGGGGAGTATCTGCCTCGTCCCAGGCAGCTCAAGGGAGCTGCACCCTTTCGGGTATCTGCCTGGGCTCAGCCTCCGGCAGTGCTGAGCTGCTCAGTCTTAGCCAAAGCCAAGCAGAAACCCTTGGTTCGGAGTGCTGCACATCAGGCCCTTAAGATCTCATAAAACCACTTCTAAAGCATTCTCGATAGGGTTGTCTGTTTAAATGTTTAATTTAGGGACTAGCTAAGAATAATTTAGCAGCTGATTAAGAGAGATGCCAGTTCTGCTGTTCCAGGATTGATAATCCATAAGGTACACATGTTATTGCTATTGTAGCAGTGTTATGTTGTGGGTATGAAGTAGCAGCATCATTTTCTACCAAGCTTGGGCTATCTGTCACCTTGATTGTGTCAGCCTAATGATAAAAGTAAATACTGTTTTAAGGACCTTGCTGGTGAGTGTCTTTCTGTCAGAATGAAACTGCCTTATGCTAAAGATACTCCAGGGAAGTAGAAGTTGTAGCCCTGATGGAGACTGACTCTGAGGTAGATGGGAAGTCATCAAGGAGAGCAACAGATTAATTTTTTAGCCACTGAAATGAATTGTTGCCCTGCTCTTCACCTGGAGGAGCCAGTTCCATTGCTGAAACACAGGGGAAATTGGGATGTGCTGGTTACCGTTATCGTGGCATAAAACAAAACTGTGCTTCCTTTCTGGAGCAGTTTCCCCTGTGTGTGATGAAGGTGTGATACAACCAGAGTGTGCTCAGACTGTGAACTTATTTCTTGACCCTGACATGGCTTGGGGTTACCGACGCAAATACCCGTGCCATCAAACGTGGCCCGTATCCGTCGACTCCAGAGATTTTTTTCTGTGTCTTTTCACAAACATCTTTTTGATTATGACAGTGCTATTTACAAGGTTATTCTTCGCATGACTTTATTCCCCCTATCAGGCAGTATCTTTGTCCTCAAAGGTCCTGAGGTCTGAGCTTTCATATTTTAGAAGCTCTCATTCTTTCTCATCTGCTGTCTGAACAACAACTTCTGATCAGTCGTTTGAAATCGTTGATTTCAAATCTCATTCTGCTACTTGTGCTCATTACGTTACTACTACTAATAGCCCCTGGGTCTTGCAGAGTGCAAGATCTTTAAATCGGACATCAGTTTCGGTACCTTCATCCCCATTCTATATTGGGTAAACTGAGGTATAAAGAAGAAACTTGCTTAAGATATTAATGGGCATCTGTGGTATAAATACCTTTTAAAAGAGCTGAAAGATCCAGGTGCCTTTCTGATCAGCTCTCCAGTTTTGGAGATTCTGCACTGGATGGGCATCTACATACCCAAAATCAGATCCCTGTTATTTCTACAGACTAAGATAATAAAGGAAAATACTGGAAAAAGAATAGAGCGGTCCACAACTACTACAACATTGTCATCTTCATGTCAACTAACTGTTCAAATTCCCTTTGAAGCCCACAGAGAAAAACACACACTTTTAAAGCACGATTCCTCTTCTAAAGTGGGTGTCCAGAAGCAGGCCAGATCAGCTGCTCTGGGAGCTCAGGTACTTCTCCTCCGGCTGAAACCAGGGTGAGATGTCAACACGCACATGGGAGGTGCTGTTAGAGGAGAGAGTGCCCCTTTCCCCCGCCCGAGGGTCGGGTCGGTGTGTCCGTCGGCACAGGCCATGTAGAACTGGAAAAGGGTGCAGTTCTCCCCCGTCCCTTAATCTCCTTCGACCATACAGCAGCAAACAATTACTGGAATCCAAACAGCCTGGGAGAAAATACAGAGCTAGATCCTTTTGGTTTAGCCAAGTATATGATTTGAAAACAAACAAATGCTTTCTTTAAAACAAATCCAGTACAGCAATTTATTTGCAAAATTCCTGAAGTGGAGCAGAAGCCACATAAAAGCTTCGAGGCTGTGGACCGAATCAAGAGTATGTTGTATTTAGCAGATGTGATAGCAGATAAGCCACGGAGAGAATATAAGGGAAGGGAAAAATACATTTCCATGGTTGGGAAGATAGCTCATGTTTATATCCGGGATGTTTCACTGACTTCTCCTTTTCCAAACATAACACTGAGCACATTAGCAAAGGAAGCATCGCGTTTACTGATTATTGCATTAGCCAAATACAGAACAATAGTGAATGCGGCCCCTTGCAGACCGAAAGAGCGCAGGTTATAGAGCAGAGCCTGTGGGGTTGCTGTGCTGTGGTTTGGGTGTGCTCACAGGAATGTTGTCACCAGAATCCAAGTGCCACTGTATGTGCATTTCTTCTCGTTGGTTGCAGAGCTGTTGTTATTCATCATTATTTCAGGAATATCCCACGGGCTGTGGCACAGACCAGGCCTCCACAGTGCTAGGCATTGTGCAAACGCAGAAGAAAAGGTTGTGCCAGTTGTTTTGAGGTTGCAGTTTGCACTGTGGTTTGGTTAATAACATACTTGGAGTGACAAGCGTTTTAACCACATCTAAAGCATTTCCTGTCACTGGGAAGCACTGGTTCTATGGGAAACCCTTGTCCAAAGCAACTGGAAAGACAACATGACTTTGGAAAAATCAGGCCTCAGGCCATCATTTTGAAGTGGTCTAAACCAATACAGCAGTGATCTTTCATGTGGGCTGTTATTTTGGCCCGGAATATTTGACATTGGAAACTTAATGACCAAATATCGGAAGTGAAGAAAAGAAGTTTTCATCATGAGTAGCATATGAAAAATTAGCAACTCTTTGTTCACACTCTTCTGCCAAGACTCCGCCCCATACTTAGAAATACTTGACATCATCTTTGGATAGACATCAATTTTTTATAATAGTCCAGGCATGCACCTGGGTGAGATACCTAATGCCGCATGGTCTGGCTGCTAATGGACTGAGCAGATGACCAGGAACTATTCATTTGTTCAGATAAAACCTCTGTCCTCCTTTTCAGGAAAATTCCTACCACAGAGGTGGTTAGATTTTTTTTAGTGGAAGATTTATTAGTCTCAGTTTGCTGTCATGCTGTTAGAGGAGGGTGAAGGGTGTGTGAGGATGAATTCAGGTACTGTTTTGTTTTATCTGATAGAGTCTGCCATTGCAATCAGAATGAGATTCTCTCTCTCTCCTCCAAAGTTTATGCATGGGATGAGTTAGTGTGGGATGAGACCAAAGTCTGATACAGGAAGCAGGATGCAACCTGAGAGCACCTCGGGTACGACCAGATGTCAGAGAGTGCTTGCTTTCTGGGTTAGTTATTTCTCTCCTGCTTGGTGCTGTGCACATTTTAAGTTGATTGTAACAATTCACACATCTTCAGAATGGAGTTTGTCATAACCGAGGAAATAAGTCCCATCAAGAGAAATACAAACAGAAGGAAACTCTGTTCCTGAGTTCACTTGTCATCATAAACACTTCACACTTCCCTGGGCTCTCAGAGCTCTCTGACGGCATAAATGCGGTGGGAATCTTTTGCTTATTGCTGACATGTGGGCGTTTGTATTGTGGAACTGAGCAGCTGCTCACCGACCGCAGTCTTTTACTTCAGTATTTCTCCATACAAAGTAAGTGAGGATGACTCCATGGCTGTAAGTAAGTAGGGAACATGGAGAGATGCTGGTACTTGCAGTGGGTTAGATCCTTACCGCGTTAGCATTCATTTGCCATGACGGGTCTATACTGGTATGCTAAAACTACTGGGGTGGAAGAGAGTCTCGCATGTATGTGGTAGATAACATCAATATTTCAAGACAAACGTAGGCATCTGAATCTATCAGCAGGAGACTTAGTTCACTACTAGTTCGCATATTTTGTTTTTAACAGAGGCCAGTTGATTGACCAAGAAAGGAGATGCATCAGGAACAGGTACTGAATATAAATTGAAGTCCCTGCTTTTTAGGTGTCTGCTTGGTTTCATTTTTAAGAAGGAACAAGTATGAGTGAGAGAATTTATATTAAAATTTATATTTAAGATTATTAAAGCCTACTTCCCAGACTGCAGATATTAATATCTAAACCATGGTACCAGATAATCTCCCAGCAGGGAGTGGTGTTTGAACCATGAAATGTCAGTGTTCAGTTGTAGGAAGAATGAACTTAGGGCTTTGCAGATCTGTGTTGGAAAGTTTAAGTTCTTACTTGTGAATAAATATAAAATATTAATTACTGAAGGATATTTTTGAGGGGATATAGTCTAACAGTGAATGGTTGTGAAGCAGCTGCCCCGTGCCTTCTGAGGAAACATGATTATAAAGGAATTGTAGTGGGTAAAGAAAAAATATATCTAATATATTTTGAAATAAAAATAATCCTTAGAAATTAGATATGGCTGTCAATACTCTGAGAAAATCTCTAACCAAATTAATGCCATGCTAAGTATATTTGTTGTGGGTTTAGTGGATTTTACTAGGGAGGCATGCCTAAGAATTTGTAAACACTATTTATTAAATCTGATGGAGGGGAAAATTTAACCATATGGTGGTAAAGCATGGAGTGAGCATGCTCTGGCTTGCAAAGTATTTAATTATCAAAGCTACTGCTCTTCCAAAACACGCTCACCTCCAAGACTGACCTCGGGGAAAAAGTAATACCTCTCCTAGATGGCCTGATAAAGTTAGAAAACGGGTCAATAGCTGAGATTGAAAAGGAGGTGATAACCGCAGATTCCCTGATGGGAAGGGGGTGGCGAGGGGAGGCGGTGGTCAGCCCTGGCCGGCGCACTCGCTGGTCCTGGCTCAGCGTGGCGCTCTGCGGGTGCCTGCTGTGGGCTGTACCTGAAGCGGGGTGAGATAACGGGTATTAGCTTTATCCGAATGGTCCGTGTAGCACTTGTGTGTGTGCCAGCTCATTGGTGTTGCTGGTCAGCTGCTCTGAAGAGGGAGGGTCGACTGGAGTGGATAAGCTGAAGAAGCTTCATCTCCCCTCCACAGGAGGATTCTTTGGCTTGAGCCAATCCAGCAAGAAAGTGCTCATAATCATATAGCCAATCTTTTAGGTTACCTTCTCAAAACAAGGAGCTTCTAAACTTTTTTTCAGCTACCTTTCACCTCTCCCATAAGCCTGTCCTGGCATTTCCTCTCTCATGCATTTACAGAAGCCTGCAGTACTTTTCCATGGATGCCATGGACGTGTGCAGCGCTAAGAAGCGTGCAGGGCCTTTCTGTGGATATAAAAGGAAGAAAGGGAGAAAGAATGCAGTGGAGAGGCTTCCCTCAAGACATGCACGTGCATACACGTGCTGTTACGGCTTAACACTTCTGTTTCCGCCAGGATTCAGCCTCTGGTTCACCTCCTTTCTAATGTTTTATTTAACCTCTACTTAACCTTTCTCTTTAACCATCTACTTCATTACTGACTTCTAGCTTCTCATCCTCAGTATTCTCTTCAGCAATCACTGCTCTGTATTAAACCTTTCTTCTTCCTGCACTAGAATGCCATTCCTTTCCAAAAGCAATAAGCAGTTGCTCGGTTGAGCAGGTTTTGGTATTGTATAAGGACAGATTTCTAGAGCTGTTGGTGTGATTCCTAAGACCCATGTCCAACTAGATTCCAGTCTACTCTTAGCCACAGAGCCCTTTTTAAATGCGAGGTAACACACATAGACACCCTTGAATTGTATTGGCTGAGTTACTTGAGGAAGCTAGCAGCACTAGATCTCTTTTTTACTGGATGGATACATAGAGGAATTGATAGCATTTCTAATAACTGGTATTATAAACTTCCATTAACAGGTAATGTAACACAGATCCAAGATCCTGATTCTTACTTGTACGAAAGTCTTTAGGGAAGGCCTTGGTCACCTTGGGTCAACGAGCAGTGACTACATTGGAATTTGACTGCGGATTTTTTTATATATTTATGTGTTCTCCTGAGTTTTCTGTGCCTGCACTAAAAGACAGAGCAAGGATATGTTCCTAATTGCACTCTGTAGTTTCAAATAAAAGAGAGAAAGACTGAAATGGAGAGGAGCACAGCTTTGCCTAAGGCGGTCTGCTGAAGATAGGGAAGAATGAGGCACTGAATAAGAGAAAATAAAAATTGCAGGTATTAGAAAATTGGCCAATGAAGAGGTCTTGAATTCCAGTTCTAAAAGAAAGGAAAGAGCTTTCATTCTTTCCCAGTTTCAGTGTGCTATCCTGCAGACAAACTCTGTGTATTATGGTATATTATCAAGTTTGAACAGTAATTCTACATGATTGTTCCATAAAAATTGCTATTGATGCTTTTGGTTAACTCACCTTTTCACAGCTCTCCTGCTACGTAGCTTGTGGCTGTGAGGAGAATACTGAATCGTTCTCAGGATGGCTACTGATTTGAAAACTGTCTCTCTGAATCTGAAGAGATGACCTTTCCCTGAAATACTTTGTAGAGACCCAGGAAAGACATTACAAGTTGTAATACAATTCCTAAAAAGAGGAAGAAGATGTAAAAATCTGCGAGTATGTTGTTTTTCACTCCAGAGCAAAGCTTTGGGGATTTTTCTGACTGTATCTAGGACACTCAGTGGCAGGCACTGGTGTAAAATGAGAAGGGAGGCTTCCTTCATGTTCTGGGTAGGATGGATGGGCTCAAAATCATTCCTGGCGTTGGAAGGAGAAGAGAACATCTAGTTGTCTTCTGGAAATGAGACTTTGGTTATGATGAATAGTGTTTGTTTCCACCAGCGGGTCAAGCCCAACCTTAGGTTGACTAAGACTACATTGGTCAAGCCAGTTTCTGGATTTCAGGCGTTTTTTTGGAGCTTACACCTTTAACATAAAACTGTCCAAGCACAGTCTGACCATATAAAACATGATTATATCCTTTTCAAACTCAGATCGGGGAAGTATGAAGTGCTTAATCTCATATTTTCTTCATTAATTGCAAATTTAATTTATAAACAGCTGCATGAGTTAGAAATTCCATCTCCTGTGATGAATACAGACCAATTAAGGTTATAAGTAGAAATAATTTATGGGATGTGTCAAAAGCAAAAATAGATTTACATAGAGCTGTATTGATTGAAATGCAATCTCATCAATCTGGAGGGCGTTCTGGACACTATGCAAGGAACTCGGAGATGAAAAAGATAGGAAGACAACACAGTAAACCAAACATCTTCATTTGTAAGGCAACTAAAACGTATCACTGAATCCCAGCTGCTATAATAATTCCCTCCATTCTCACACAGCTCCACAATACTGACAAATCTAAATATGAAGAAGAAAAATGTCTCTAGAAGGCTGTTATTTTGCTGCCTGAATTGTGTCAAGGAAGTGTAAATATAATCACATTTTATCCTCCGATCTGAAATGGATTTCAGTGGCACAGATCACAATGTAGCTTGCCTTGATTGATAATAACTCGCTTGTTACCTTCGGTAATACGGTGAGGTGCGGAGGAAGGAGAAAGCACTTCAGTCCGTGACAGAATTACTAGGCAATTCACTCAAAATCCTGTATCTTCATTTGTGCCAGGAAGGGAGAGTAGACCCCAAAGGTTTGCTGTGAGAAACAGACCATCCTAAGGAAATTCTGTAATTGTTTGGATGCAGAGGCCCAAGCGGTATCGCATGACAAACACCGCCACGTTATCTCTCTTTGAGGGATCCATAAGAAGCTTACAGTTTTCTTGGATTTGTTATGCATAAACTAATTCTGGGTGATACTTCTTGGTGCTTTAAGAAGTAAGCGACGGCAGGTTGGTAGAGATTCAGAGCGCAAGCTGCCTTGGTCCTGCCTAGGACCCTTGTCCCTGCCCAGGGCAGGGGGCTTGGAACTCGATCATCTTCAAGGTCCCTTCCAGCCTAAACCATTCTAGGATTCTATGGTCAGTTCTGATGGGGATTCTTGCTCCTTCTGGTCCATAGCTGACCGTAAAAACCCAGGCTCTTCTTCCCTTGCCTACTGCAACCCTTCAGCAACAACTGTGCTCCCAGAGTGGAAGTGACTCTTCTGGATCTGGTCAGGTCAGCTGGAGACTTCACTGCTCTCAGCTGCTCGTCTCCCCTCCTCAGCTGGAGAACATCACCCCAGTTCCTCCCACACACACATCTGTGCTGGTAGCACTGGTGCGAGCACTTCCAGCCTGCTGCGGGCAAAGGCAGCCCATCTCTGCTGGCTGTTGGGCTCCCTGCCTGGCTTTGCCGGGGTGGCAGCAAGGCAGTGCTGCTGTCGGCTGTTCCGCTAGCAGGGCTGGGAGGGCAGAACCACCAGTGGAGGGGGACCAGGGAGCTCCCAGGCGAGCTGTGACGTCTCCCAGCAGTGCAGCAGCATGCCAAGCAAAGCACAGCCCGTGGTCTCAGCACTCAAGGCCTTGGCAAGTGCTGCTGCAGAAAGGCCGCTGTTCTCCAAGCTGGTCCTCTTCTCTGGACGTTATTGTCCTCACAGCTCTGACTGCTGAGCAGGACACGTAGCCATTTCTGTGGCTGTGCAGGACCAGCTCAGTGGTGAGAGGAAACCGGGTGTGCTTTGGGCTCCGTCAGTCACTTAACTGATTTATTTGGCAGCTGGAAACAGAGTGACTGATAGCTCAGGAAAATGGTGGAAGGAAGATGGGGAGAAAAATAGCTGGTACTGTCTCTGGTCTTGTCTGAGATCCTCCAGGCGTGGCCATGTCGTAGGGTCAGCTTTTCATGAAGGAATGGCTGATGCTTGTTACATCCGTGGCTTTAGAGACTTAGGTGAGTCCATACAGTGCCTTATAGATTGCAAATGAAATCCCAGACCGGAGCTGTCTCTCAGTTTTCTCTCATCCCAGTTCTTCAGCAAATGAATTCCTAACCTGTTCACCTGGCCAAGCAAGTTAATTTTCTCCCGAATTTACTGCTCGCACAGCTCCCTCCATTTCCTCTCCCTTCCCCGAGCGTGACTGTGCAGTAGCTGGCAGAGCTGTATGAGGGAGCACGGTGTGTCTGAGGCTCTGCTAGCTTGGTAGCCAGCCAAAAATGACGCATGTGGAGACCCCCCTCCACAGCTGTATCCTTTTCAAAGTGATGTTTGTAGCAGAGAGCTACAAAAGTGCTATTATGTTGTCTTGAGTGGCTATGCGGGTTGCATTCTAAGCAGAGCAGGGATTAAATTTTGCCATCACTGCCCATGAGCAATTTGCCATTGTGCAGCGAGCAGCTTTCAGAGCAGGTTATTATTGCTGTCTGCGCTGTACCATTCTTATTATATGAAACCTGAAACAGGACTCCCAACCTTGGGATAAAAAAGATAATCCCTTTTCCTCTATTGTTGGCAATACCGTCTTAGAAGCCAGAGAAATGCAGCCCCCCTTCTACTTCCTTAATGATCCTGCGCTTTTCTACTCAGTGTTATTTCTGTGTTTGCTTCTGCTGCATTTCGAATAATGCTGGGACTAATATGGCTGTTCCCACTGAACGGGTCCAGCTGATGGAAGGCCGTGGCTTGCCCAAAGATCTCCATCTGTGCACTAATGAGCAATGACAGCCACTTCTGGGGACAGGAAGATAACCGGCAGGTTACAGTGAACAAAGCAAGTAGCAAAAACTGTTGAGGTGTATTTATTTTTATTTTATTGGGGGTCAGACACATTAGTGATGGAGAATGGCTTTTTGAAATGGAAATTTCTAAAGAAAGGAGATACTTATCACCAAGGGGTGTTTCTTCCATTATTATTATCTAGGCAGGGCCAAAATTTTGATATCTCAAGATGCTCTGAATTAAAGCAAAACCCCTTTCCTTTCCTTTTCTCATCCCATTCCATCTCTCTCCCCCAGTCGCAATCCAGACCACAGAAATGCACACCACTGCCTCTCAAACTATTTTTTTTTCTTGCAGACAGGTAAAAAATGTCACAGTTGACTGCATACTATATTGAAGAGGTATTACCATGTGTTTGCACTTTTCTGTTTTTCCATTTTCCTTTACCTATACTTAATACTCCTAATTAACCCCAAATTTCAATCCTTTCCATACTATATAAGAATGCAATCCCTGTTCAGTTGAATCCCATGGAATAACTTCATATCTGTCTTAAATACCAGCTTGACACCAAAGTAAATTTACCATTAGAATGAGTTCCAGTAACTTCTTCTTTGCCTTAGCTTCATAGTGAAGGAAGACCTGGCTCTTTGCAAAACAAGTGCTGATGGAAATCGGTGGCAGCTGTAGGTCTCCTATCTTATCTCAGGTGAACCCTGTCCACTCACGCCTCCTGTAAGAAGATGAAGACTCCCAAAACCCAGAGGAATTCCTGGGAAGATCTGAAGAGGACCATGTCTGTGCATGAAATTGCCCCAGGAATCACAGTGGCTTTTCTTCACTTTTTCTCAGGATCCATATTCATTCTACCTTATAAAAAGTCTTCTTTGAGAGAAACACTATAATCACTTTTTACTCTAAGGACCCACACCAATCTCCTTTTCAAAAGAAAAGGCTAAAAATTCAAGGCTTACAGTCAAAATCAGTTTCTTAAAAGAAAACATCCAGAAGACTGAATACCTTTTTATTGCTCCTGATTTTACATTTGGTCAATCCTATGGTGCTGGGAGCAGTGCAAGAATCAAAGCAGTGATCGTATCTGTGAGTATCACAGGG
This sequence comes from Pluvialis apricaria, assembly GCA_017639485.1. Classification (NCBI taxonomy): domain Eukaryota; kingdom Metazoa; phylum Chordata; class Aves; order Charadriiformes; family Charadriidae; genus Pluvialis; species Pluvialis apricaria. Next base: position 10,534,943 of record CM030024.1, read on the forward strand.
GATGAGGTTCAAGGCATCACTCTGCCAGAGGAAATGTCAGGGCTTCTGGACTGGGGTTCTGGATGTGGGCTTGGTTTGCATGAGCTGGTGGAAGGCCCTTCATTAGCATAATCCATATTTCCATAATTCCTCTGGTCTTATAAACAATTTGTTTTGAGAGCCAGAATGTCCCAAGTCCAGTTTCCTTCAAATATCTCTCTCTCAGTTCGCTGTCCAAGAACATACAAGCTTTGGCTGAAGCTTTTCCATGGCTGAGGCATCTTCTGCCTGCATTGCCCAATGAACCCACACAACAGCCTTTCCCTTCCGCACCCCCGGGCGATGTTGGTCAGGGCCACAAAAAAATTGAGAGATTCATTTTCTCTGGGGTCAAATTTTGATTTGACCCTCTGTCAAATCTTCTTGACAAATTTTGATTTGACCCTCTGTCAAATCTTCTTTAAATAGGCCAGTGGTTCCAGCACGTGTTAGGGGACACGTGCAGATGCACACCCAGACAGCCAGCACGGGCACCTCTGCTTCATTTCCATAGGAAACAGAACTACAGCGATGTCGGATTGGATTGACCTACTGTTTGAGGAGGTTGTGAAATTTAATTAGCACTCAAAGAAGCACTTGGCGATCTTGGGACACAAAAGTGTGATTGAAGTATCTTTGTTTCCATGCTAGTAAAATCTGCCAGAAAATGAAATAACCACATGGCTTTTCTGGTCAACATTTGTTGGAGGAGAATGATAATGGGGTGGAGGAGGGACATACATTTGTGCTGTTCCCTTTCTGCTCGGGCTCGGGGCTGTCAGTCTAGCGCTGCGCCCTGTCAGCTTCACAACGGGGAAGCAGTACCAGCCTGGCAAGCGGGGCCATTCAAATCAGGCGCGGTGATCACACAGTAAGCGCTTAAGAAGGAGCTTTGTGTTGCAGTTTCACATGTAGGAACGTAGGAGACACCCTCCCCTCACTCCCCCATGGCCCCTCATTTCCGACAGGCTCGGAGACTAATTACGCTATCGCGCAGCTCCTGGCAATTGCAAGGGCTTTTAATGTTGCTACCTGCTTTGGAGGAGAGAAACTGGAATAATCTGCTTTGTGTAGCGTCCCTTGCTGGAGATAAGAGACAGAAGTGAGTTGCAGGGAATGTAAATTGAATGAACATATTGCAGTTGCTGGACACAGCTCTGGTAGGTCTGCTCTGGCTCCGCTTCTGATTGACGCAGCCCATCTTGCCCAGTGCCACCACACCACGTGTCCCTGCCGCTTGTCCCAGAGTACAGCCGTGAAACAGGCTGTGGCTTCACGGAATGGCACAGGAGCTTTCAGTGGGTTTTCCATCATAAATTTTTCTTTTTTTACCTTTTTTCTCTCTTCCCTTCCTGTGAGCAGATGAAACATGCACTTAATTTTCAGGAAAGTGACTGCTGTGGTAGCAGCTGTGGGAAATCAAATGCACAGCAGGCCCCCATAATTCACAATAATTTTGTGTAGCAGTTTCTGATGATGTGATATCAGGTGAAAATTATCCCTGCTACTTTCTCGTGTGCCACATCTTTGAACTCCAGCCTGCTTTTCCATTGGCATGTGTGCCTAGGGCTACCAGATTATTGACAGGGGAGAAGAAGTAATATCATAGATTTAGTTTTAAAATCTTCCGTGTAAATGTATTGCTGGGGATGCGCACAGGGTGCTGCTGGAGCCTCAGCAGCAAAGACTATTGTTGTTAGCCCTTTAATCTCCCCTGTTTGTGTTTATACAGATTCCTTTGCTAAGAAGCATCCATTTTGATCTATTATATTTACCCAAAAATGTGATATTTATTTCTGACGAGATAAAAATGATAATGATATCTTCTGTGTCACAGGATTTTATTTCAAATGAAAGATCTAACGGAGCATATCATGTTTTATTATTGCTGTAAGTTCAGTTATTAGTGTCTGTGGAGAGGCGTCCTTCCCTTCCCTGAATCCATTCAGGCTGCAGGAGCGGAGCTTGGCTCAGGGCACAGGAGAGGGTGCGCACGGGCTCCGGTTGAGTGTACCATCCAGCACAGGCTATGCAGCCCCTCCTTTTAAAAGATTCTGGAAAACATGCTTAGAAAGGTGGGTCCAGGATGCCTGTTCCCCATCAGCCGGTGTACAGCTTAGAAGACACGAGACACAAAGCTTCACATCTCCTCCAGCAGGAAGGAGGCGGCCTCCAGGAAGCGCTTAGCCCAGAAGGAGCTTTGGAGCGTGTTGTGATGGAAGCAGAGAAGCCCTAAGGCAAGGGACCAGCCACATGGATATGTAGTTTCTTGACATCACATCAAAGGGCCATTTGCCTTCTGTTAGCAGGACAGCAGGTCTCTGGGATTAGAGTAGGTGTGGTTCCTTAATGAGGTGGGCTTGGGAAGGGAAAGAAGATGGGATTGTAGTTACAGAAAGACGTTGGTGAAAGGGTGAAACCTACTGCAGTCTGATACATCACTTCCATTGCTACGTATCAAATAGGGCTGTTAGTAGCTTGATATGAAAGAACCTTTAAATATTGATGATGAGTCTGCTCAGCAGAGCATTGCGTATACTGAGAGGACCCTGTGAATCTGGAATATTTAATGTAATCAGCTGGAATGTAAAGCACAATATGTGCAGCCTTGTTCAACCTGTGCATTTAATCACTGCTCTCGAAAGGCTATTACCTGTAATAAAGCCAAGTCTAAAGAGGGGAAGAAAACCACTATTTCCCAAGGGAACAGTGCAGAATCTCCTTAAATTATTTTGGTTCCCTGTTTTCAGAGAACACCTTGCAGAGGTGTCATTGGAAATAAAGCTGGCCTAATAGTACAGGCTAATTCGCAAATAAAAGCACTAAATGCTGTTTATCTGTAGTTACTCTTTTAGTTACTCTTGGGGAACCATCACAGATATTAACTTAGTAACTAACAAAAAAGTCACTAATTTGGAGAAATTTGGGAATTCTCACTCCATTTATAATTCATTCAAAATATCAGTCAAAAATTGCCCCATTAGATACTTTTCTCCTGTTAAAGGAGTTCCCATCCTACCAGGATCTTTGACAACCCTAGAAGACCACATAATGCTATCATGAGCAAAATTAATAGTGAGCAAAAAATAGGCCAAATTAGAGAAAATAGTTCATTTGAAGTTTTAAGCTGAAGATCAATGATTAATGGATTCAAGCAAGAAAGACAGCATCAGTGTGTTAACGATCTGTTACTCGGAAAGAGAGGTATGTTTCTGACACATTAGATGTGTCAATAGCTTCTGCAGTGATGGGTTTATAATAGCTGATGTATCCTGTTAGTAGAGACATGAATGATAAACAGAATGATACCAAGTGCATGGTTCAGCCAGCGCTGATAAAATTGGCACAACCTGAATATACAGAACTCTGTGAAGTTGTGTCTTCCTGTATGCAGATGGCAGTAGACACGGTTCCAATGGCTAGACCCAGCTATTCCATGTGGACTCTGTCCCCTGGCACATTTATCCAGGGGCTTGGTCGCACTTAGTCGGTGCAAGGCAGAGGAATAAACCCCAGGAGCACCCATAAGCTCAAGTCAGTGTGGAGGGGTATTAACTCGTTTGTAGAGCAGAGAGACATGTGAGAGGTCAGCTCTGTTCTTACAATAAATTTGAGTCAGTATGTGGATAAGGGACTCCTGGATGTGTATCTTCCAAGGGCAGATTCCTGGCAGTAGGACTTTTTCCCCTTACCTTGAACAAGTGTTCAATACATGCTTCATAACCTGTCTTTTCCTTCAGACTTGTTGAGAGAAGTTGGAGTGAGTGTTGAGTGGCTGCACTCTGTCTTTCCGTATTTAAGCAGGGATTGTTGAAGGTTTGCTGCTTGCCTGAACTCGCTGTCTGGCTTTCTGTGTACCAGCACCTGGACGCCTTATGGGAAAGGGACTCACAGCGTTCTTAGAGTGCTTTTTATACATTTTTTTGTGTATTGTAACTCCATAACCCCAAAATGGGGACACTTCTTAAGTCTGGATAAAACCAGTGAACAATACAGACACCGCAGCTACACAGGCTGCTTTCCCTGTTTATGGGAAAGGATGGGCTTGCGGAGAGATGCAGGGCAGACCAGTAGTGATATCTTTTTCCACTAATAAAAAAAACCCAAACAACCTATATCAGCTGATATGGAGGATTTAACAGCTAAGAAACAGCCCCTGCCTGCTCCCCATCCCATCTCTTCTGGCCTTCTTCATCTGGGAGTGTGACCCAGAACCTGTTTCCACTTACTATGCTTGTGATTAGTAAAGACAAGAAAGAGGAGGGAGATGGCCGTACTACCGTAACGTAAACTCAGAGATCCCCACAGAGCTGCACCGACTGCATTTTCATTTCCGCTGGTGCTGCTAAACGCCCCACAGTGGAAGAGGCACTGACAACTCCTGCCCCGTCATTCTCAAAATAAAGCCTGTCAAATAATACTGAGTGTGCCTGCATTTAACTGCCATAGCCCTAATTTCTTAGATGCCGGCAGACACCATAAAGCATGGCTCAACACTAACTCATCACATCAGGGTCCTCGTACCAGGCAAAGACATTAAATGAAAGTGAAAATCCATCCATTTTTTATTTCTGCTAAGAGCATGGCAGTGGGCACACAAAGGTTTATAACCAGCCTCTGGACTGGAACTGGTCTCTAAAGGAAGGTTTTTGAAGAGCTGAGCCAGTATGTTCATCCAGAGCTAAATGCAAATACAAACACTACATCACTGCTGCGCAAGGAACTGAGTTCACAGGGAGGTGAAACTGCTCTCCCACAAACCACTGGTCCCCAGTCCCTTCTCCAGGTTTGCTAAGGTTAGGCTCTCACACTCCTAGGCAGAAAACCTGAACAACGGCAAGTAACTTGATCCAAATGCAGGTCGTTCTTGCGCTGATTTTGGGCCTCGTGATTTGTAAGCAGTTGAACCTGGCTCTGCTGTTGTTCAACTGCCTGTGCCAGCGCCTGTGCTCTTCAGCTCCTGGTACAGAACTGGTTTTTCAGCCCTGTAAACACCTACCCGGAGGCCTCCCAACACCATTTTGAAAGCATAAGCCCTTTTTGAAAGCTATTTTGCTGTCTGAGATAAAATACCACCCCCAAACCAGAAAGACCCACAACAGAGTCAGCCCCTGGGCTGCCATGACCCCTATTTCTAGAGGTGGAGCTGGGGCAGTGGGAGGGAGGGCTCCCTGCCCGCACCTGGGGATGCGCTGTGAAAGGTAGGAGCAGATGGGGCTTTGCGTTCTTTTTAGGCAAAATTAAAGAGTTACATCTAGGGAGAAGAGGCTCTAGGATAAAAAGCAAATAATCCAGAAATGGGGGGGAGGGAAGAATATAAAATACTCTGGTTTTAATCAGGAAAAGCAATTTAGTTGCAGTTTTCTGCATAATTCTGTTGAAGAAATAAATTATGCAGAAGAATGTGCTTTTCTCCTGAGGCTAAAAAAAGAACAAGTGGGGCTCAGGGAAATGCCTGGGACTTACATATGTTTGCCATTTAGCTGCATTTTTTGACAATTCCTTGTAGGTTGAATGGTTTATCCTGTAAGCTCCAGCTCTGAAATGGACTCCTAACAGGAGTATATGGCAGCAGTGTCCTCTCCCATGGGAGAAATTACTTCCTTCTTCTGTGGTGTGGGACCATCTCAGCCAGGCCTTTCCTGGTATTTCTGGGGCTGTCGGAGCCCCTCGTGCCTCTGGTGGGGCAGCTCTGCCCCGCGGAGCCGCGCTGAGCCCCACCTGGGGCAGCTCAGGCTGGGACCTGCCCCAGCACAGGCTCTCCTCCCTCCCCGGCCTGCTCGCTTGGGTAGATGCGACCGTTCTGTGGGAGTAACTTGTAGGATATGGTAGAAAGAGATGAAGATTTAGGTAAGGTTGTTTTTTCCATTGCTATGCTAAAGAAAAACAAATGCTGCAGGTTTTTATTTCTTTAATGTTTTGTGCAGCAGTTCCCAAACCCATGAAATGAAGCGGTGCTTTTGCTGAAAAAAGAAAAAAAATCCCGGCCCAGGAGACTGAAATTTTGGACTCCTTAATGGGAGGAACCTCATTTTTAAAATTACTTCTTTTCCACTGAAATGCTTACATTTGGGACTTAGGAGCTCAAAGCACTTAGATATATTGGAAAGCTTTTATTCTAAGCTTTAAAATATTAATTTAGAAATCCTTGAGCGGAAGAAGATCTTCGTGATCCATCCTAGCAAAGTTTTGTCCATTTTTTGTTTTAGTTGATTAAACATAAGTACAAAACTTGTTTTGTGCATATGGTGGGCTTTGCAGGAAAGAAAAACATATTGAGAGGCAAAACACAGTCTTTATCCTCCAAACTTTGGCTTTTCTCAGCATAGATCCAGCTTCAGACAATTACTAAGTCCCTCCTGCTTAGTCTCAAGTGGTCTTTAGGAATCAGAAACGGCATCTGTTAATTTTTAGCGGTGGACTCTTAAGTGGCTTGGCTTGGGCTTTTCAGCCAGCTGTTACCACCACACAAGCTGTGGCTTCAGAGGGGAGGAGGAGGCATCGGTGACTTGGGGACCTGGAGATAAGAGGCGCTGAGGAGGACAAGAGGACAGGAATGGAAATGAGCCCTGAGGGTCTGGAGTGTAAGGGTGTCTGGCTGAGGAGCAACTCGAGTTTCTGTAAGGAGCTTTCTTCCCCTGTGGCTTTCCTGCCCTGGAGCTTGTCTGGAAGCCTGAAAAATTGTCTGGGGCTCTGTTACCGCCCTGCACAGGACATCTGTCCCCACCCTGCACACAGGGTTCGTTCCCCACCTCCTCCTTTGTACCACCATCTCAGCAGTAGCTCTCTGTGGCTGGCATTGCTTTGGAGTCTGGGGAGGGAATGGACAGCAGTCACCTTCAGTACACTGGAGGGGAGAAATGCTCCTGAGTCTGGAAACTTCAGTCCTGGCTGAAGCCTTCAGAGACGAGTAGGAGTTTCCCAGAGAGAGGTTTGCTGCTGGTATCTCCTGTGGAGGAGAGGGAGGGATGGCCAGACGAGGATGGGAGGACAGCAAGCAATTCAGAATCTGTTTCCACCAGTTTGTTCAAAAGTTTGGGAAGGTGTCTCCATTTCTGGGAAGGATGTAATGTTACCCTGAAACACCCCCAAGGAGGTGCAATACTGCCAAGTTAACTGGCATTTGTAACGCCTGAAGTCCTCAAGCTACAAGTGCTGTGGAAGCTCCTAAATCTCATTTTATGTTTGTGGCTACACTGGTGATGTTTTCTGTGGGTCGGGGTCTTATTTAAATGACTCTATGATTGTGAGGAGGTATATAATTTAATTTAATCCCCTGTTTGCCGTGAGTTTGATTTGATGATACCTCACAACTGCTTGATGATAAAGACGACATGCATGATTACAGTTCATAGACACCTCACAGCTGGAGAAGAGATTATTTTTTCTTAGTGATATTACTGTGGAAACTATAATGTACATGCTGCCTTCCTGCCCTCATGGCTGCAGTTTTGCAAATAGTTGTGTTCTGCAGTAAATTCCCACTATTTCTAACCAGGGAAAAATCTGTATTTGCTATAGCAGATGACTCTAATTTTTCTTTTCTATTCTGTATCTGTGTATAGTGCCTGATTCTGGAAGATGTATAAGGTGCAACCAGGAGGAATGGCAATATATCGGAGACTAGCTTCTCCTTGAAATAATGGCCTGGTTTGTGAGCATGGTGGTTAAAAAAAATAAGAAGCCGAAACCTTTTCTGCTTAAAACTGGACCTCTGTTCTGTGGAGAACAGTTTATAGTCCTTCATCTATAAACTGATCAAATGCCTATAAAATAACTGAGGGGAAAATCAGTATTTTCTGGAAAAGAAGTGAAAAATAAATTAAGAAATTAAGACAATTCCTTTTTTTTTTTTTAATGCTGAGATTTTGAAATGTCAGATCCAGTGCTCCACGTCTATGAAGTCTGTTCTTATTCTTGGGAAAGTCTGCTGTTTTGCAGGCTTGTGTGTCTTTAGTTCAAGTAATGAAGATCACTTTTACACATCAATTACAACACGGAAATGAGTTCCATGACAGGTGAACACGCTGAAGGTCATTTGCTTTGTCAGAGCATTGAAAGCAGTTGCTGTTAGCTGTGCCCGTCTCTGCGGATCTGACAGGAAACGGTGTTCAACATCGTGGTGCGGGGAGACTGCAGGAGGCTCTGAAAGGACTCGTTTATGGGACAGTGCCTCAATTGAGTAATTTTTGGTAGCGGGTACATGCACAAAGACATTATTGGTGCTGAATCAGCTTACTTTTAGGGCAATTTTCCCCTTGTCCTTCCCCCATCCCCAGCCCGGTTGATTTGCCTAATGGAAGCTGACAGTAAACCTCAGCCCTGATTGTCAGATTTCTCTAGAAACCTCAAGGGAAAGAGAGGAAGGCAGACATTTGAGGAACAAAAATAGCACACATAATGAGTTCCCTTATTTAGCCAAACTGCTTTTTTTAATAACCTTCTCTTTCTTTCTCTCTCTTGCACAGACAGACACACCAAACACGCGGCATCTTCAAACAATAGGAGGTGCTTTGGGCAGCGGGGTTGACAGAAAAGAGATGGATGCGTCTTCTGTCCCCCTGGGTTATTGCTTGGTCCCTCTGTGGAGATGCAGCTTGGGAAAGCCATTTGGGAACAGTTCTAAAAAGTGATCTCTTCCTTCTTCGTGCTTTTATTTAACTCATCTAAATTCAAGTCTCAGACATGGGAGTCTCACTTGATTCAGACTCTGCATGTACGTCGTGTCCCTTCAGCATGTGGTTAGGTTGGCACGCTGATGGTGAGCTTTGGGCAGCGGTGACAGTTCAGGATAGTCTATGCTTTTTACCTCCAGCCAGGGATAATGTTTTTTTCCCAAGTAAACCTGAAAACCATCTTTAAAGCAGGAAAAGAGAGTCAGACAAAGCATGTAAAGGAAGTTGTCCTTCATACGCTCTTTAGAAGTTGGACATGACAGTCTTTTGCTTTTGTGCCTGAGATAGCCTGCGTATGATGTTATATTCTATGAAATAGTCTTCTTGAAGTGGGTTGTATTTTTTTTTTTAACTGTTACAGTAGCGTAGCTGACAAGCAAAGAAAGAAAAGCTTATTTATTGACTTTCCATGGGAAAATATAACAAAAGATAAGATGGAAAATATGGTGGAGTCATACAGATAGTCAGAAGATATGATGGAAGATACAGGAGTCTGATTTATTTCAGGATATATCTGTTCTACCTCCAGGTCCTTAGACAGGGCAGAACTTTTACAAATAACCCAGCACTGAAAATGACAAGCTGTAGTTTTAGCATCACCCCCCTATTAAGCAGGCTTTCTTTACCTTACTCCTCACTTGCTCTGGAGTCTTATTTTATCGTAACCAGTTGACAGTGAGACGAATTACTGAGGATAGGACATGGCACATCTTCTATAGCATTGTTTGTCCAGAGAGGTCTCAAAACTATAAAGTACTTGAGCTGTATATTATCTTGCCCAGTGGAGAACTGCAGCTCCCTCGGGGGCGGCACAGAGCAGCTCTCCAGCCAAACTAACTCGCACCAAAGTGTGTAGGCTTGCATGCTGGTGCAGCAACTGGAATGTGCCAAGGGTACGGAGCAGTCTTTGCAGTTATTATTTTGCTATTACTACAAGGAGGCTTAATTTCATTGTCAGTTTTACTTACAACAAAGAAGAACTTAAAAGGAAGAGTAAACTCGTCTATTAATTATCTAGATACTTTCAAATGAGACTGATCTTAAGAAGCAACTTGGCTTTTATCCCTTGGTTGTTCAGCTCCTAAATAACACTGCCGACTTCAGCTGTGCATTGGGAGATAAATGATGTCTGAATGTCATCAAAATGTTAGACAGTTCCAAATAAATCCCAATAAGTTGCCTGGGTAAAGGGAACACAGAAGTGAGGTATAGTACATTTTGTGTTGCCTCGGAAATTTAAATCCATTTACAGTATATGTCTTATATTTATCTATATTCTGGAACTCTATTATCTTTATTTTTGTGGATTCCTATTGCTTTCCAGTGCTTTTAGTCTGTAAATTCAACCCCGGATGGATGTTTTGTCTTAGATATATCAAATCAGCTCCTTCTTAATCAGGACTGGAGCCGAGTTTCTTTTCAGGCATGTATCTAGGGCAATATACCTGGCTCAAAACAGGCTGGGTGAAGCAAAATGACGATTTAGAAGTGTTTATATGCCTGTATTAGAGAGCGTGATTTACCAATCTCACAAGAGCTGGTATTAGTTAGACAGTAGGAGGTGTGTGCGCAGATGCTGTGGAATTTCCTGCTGCAGTGGGCCTGTGCCGCTGTGTGCTTTGGGAAACTTGTCTGCCTTATCCATTCACCGGCCTGGGCTTGGAGAGGATGTCCAAAAAAGTAGAGCAGGATGAGCTTTTCACAGCCCATTTTATATCTCCCTCCTTTGCAGCTGTTTTTTTAAAAACAAATTTTCCCCATCTCTGTCCTCATCTGCATATTCTTCTTCCCTGCCCTGCATTCCCTTGCAGTCGGTCCTGCACATGGGAAATTATAAAATATCTCCCGAGATACTTCACTAGACAGGTTCTGCCTTATTTCCATTGAAACTAAACTTTCTTCTTGCAGTGATATGTAAAAAACGACCTGCCCACGCCGCCCACCTCCAAAGCCCAGGTGAGCAGAGTGCACATTAGGTCTTCTCATCATTTTGCACTGCTCTAGCACCTGCTATTTTTATTGACAAGTCTTGCAGAATATAATCTCTATTTGTGTATCGGAAATGAAGAGCAGCCCTTCTCATCTTCTTCAACATGAGCAGGCAATGTGCGCCACCAGCATCCCAGGCTGCATCCCCAGCAGCATGGCCAGTGGGGCGAGGGATGGGATTGTGCCCCTCTGCTCCGCTCTCGTGAGACCCCACCTGGAGTACTGCGTCCAGCTCTGGGGCACCCAACATAAGGACATGGACCTGCTGGAGCGGGGCCAGAGGAGGCCACAGACATGATCAGGGGGCTGGAGCACCTCTGCTGTGAGGACAGGCTGAGAGAGTTGGGGTTATTCAGCCTGGAGAAGAGAAGGCTTTGTGGAGACCTTAGAGCCCCTTCCAGTGCCTAAAGGGGCTCCAGGAGAGCTGGGGAGGGACTCTTGAGCAGGGAGGGGAGCCATAGGACAAGGGGGAACGGTTTTAAACTGAAAGAGGGGAGATTTAGATGAGAAATTAGGAAGAATTTTTTCCCTGTGAGGGTGGTGAGCCCCTGGCGCAGGTTGCTCAGAGAAGCTGTGGCTGCCCCATCCCTGGAGGTGTTCAAGGCCAGGTTGGACGGGGCTTGGAGCACCCTGGGCTGGTGGGGGGGGTCCCTGCCCAGGGCAGAGGGGTTGGAACTAGGTGGTCTTTAAGGTCCCTTCTAACTCTAACCATTCTATGATTCTTAGCTTGCGTTAGCCTCTCTCATCCTCTTTTCCTGGGTGTTTTTTCAGTCCTTGTTAAATCCATTAAGCCCTGGGAGATGCTCCATTTTAAAGGGTCTGAATGCATTGCTCTCTACTGATCTAGAACATATAATTACTAGAACAAATGTCACTCATGTAATCTTCTTTAAAGGGCAGAAATCTATCTGTAAGTTACCAATATGGCCCAATAGGGATGATTTTACTGCAGAGTATTAGGAGGAAAAAAACCTCTTTGGAATCCAGAAAATAAACAAATATCAAATTTGATTGTTATATGCTTTCAGAAGTTGACACAAAGATTGATGGTTAATAAGCACGTTTTCTTAATTTGCATTGCAAAATTTTCAATGAAAACTACAGACAACCATCGAAATAGTCAGTTCATTATTTTGTTAGCTTTCCTTTTTCCTGTTGTCTACCCGTGGGTAAGAAACTATATATCAATAAAGGAATACTGAGAAACTCTGCTGAGGACAAGCAAGATAACAGATTGCGGTAGGTATCCTTGGTTCCCTGGATTGGCTCCAGGGTTTGTGCCTCACACTAGCTCAGAAAGTCAACGGACAATTTATTCTCTACTAAAAATATTTTCCCTAGTTTCTTTATTTTTTGAGCGGTATATATACACATACACAAAGTGAATTTCAAATTCAACAGATGGATGAGATTATAAAGAAAAGACAGGCTGCTAAAGAAAGCGAAAAAGCTATTGTCTTTGATTTATGGATTTGTTCCAGTCTGAGAAGCTCAGAGCATTCTTCGATAAGGGCCATAAGTGATTAGAAAGTAATGAACTATGGAAAAGGGTTGGAAGATGTTGAGATTAGATCTCCATGACAGAGCAGGGGCTAGAGATGAACCAGTCTGCATGAAATGCTGCCTCAGTGTCAGCTTCTCAAAACTGTTGATTTATTCCTGTTATCTTTGCGTTTTGCTTCCAAAGAGCAAGATACGAGGAATTAAGTAGCCAAAGATAGGGACATTTTCACTTAATGTTTCATTAGCTTCTGTATGTTTCTGGTTTACTCAAAGCCTGCGCAGATGACCATCTTTTCCTTGTTCACCTTCCCAGAGATTCATGTTTAAAAGAAGATTCATAAAACATTTCCATGTGGGGAAAAAAATTCTTTGGTTAAACTCAAAGTCTCTTTTGATCTCCCTGAGATTTAATCATTGAAAACTCTCTGTGAAAGGGGAAACCTTTATATACCTACATTAGACCAAAGAAACATTATTGTAGGTATCAAAAGTCTTCAGAATGTTTTCCTTGTCAAGTATAGATGATCTCCTATTAAAATCTGGTTCTGTTTATTTCAATATCCGCACAGTTGAAAGTTTTTTTTTCCACTTGTAATTTTATCAAGAGGGTTTCAAGCAAAGGTAGTTCTTAGTAATGTTCTTATCACTGTGATGATCTTGGGATAGAAGTGAGGCAGGATTTAGAAGTAGCGCCGTTCAGTTAAGCAGCTACTGCACTTGTCTAACAAAAGATAATGCCAAGCAGCCTGCGATGTCTCAGATTATAATTCTGTGTGATTAATACATGGAAACCCTAACAGTATCCTTGGGGTAAAGAGTTAAATGGTACATACCGACATCGGAAGACACTGTCCAAGTCCTCATTACGTTTCTTTTATTTTTAACTAAGAATAGATGGAGGAAGATTATTATCCCTATTTTATGTTGGGGACACAGTTATACTGCAGTGTACTTCTTGTTTACTCGGGAAATTTGTACAAGAGAGTGCAGTTGCATCTAGATTGCCTGAATCTCAGTGCTGTTGCCACAAGGCCATCTTCTGGTGTGTGTATTACTGGTATTATTTTAAGTGCTATTTATAAAAAAATACTTAGAACATCTGAACACCTAATTTGGATAAATTTGGTGCAATTAGGGTGCCAAATCCTGTAGGCAGCTTTGACAGGCTCAGCGTATCTGCAGGACTACATATTAGTACAATGTCTTTTTGTAGGACTTGAGTGAAGGACAGTATAGAATATTAATGAATATTTCACACCTCCTTTGTAATATCTGGCCATATTCTAGCTATGTAAAATCCTTAAACTAGTAAATCTTTGAAATTTTGGTGTCATTTGGTCAAATACCAAATTTTATTACATGACAAATTCATTGAGCCCCTGGTAACTGTGTCTATTCAGTGAGTCATTTAGAAGATTTTGATGCTGAACAGCCAGAACGCATCCCAATGGATGTACTGGAAGCACTGTGTTTCCTGTGTTGAAGAGCCTTCAAATTGATAGTCCTTGAAATGTTTCGTAGGAACAAGTCTTCCCCTCTTTCTCCCCTTCTACACCCAAACGCAGGACTCAGAACTACCACTTGTTTTCTTTGCCCTGTAATACTTCGTGCCTGGCAGGTTTTATTTCACCCATTCAGCTTTAGTTAGATTCAACTCCAAAGGGCAGTGCATGTTCTTTCCTAGGTAGGAGTGGTATCCATCTGTTTAAATAAGAAAAGACTATCTGTATTCTTTATTGAAAAAACTATGAAGTGAGAGCTTATGGTTTTCCTGTCTTGCACTTGAAAAGTGAAACCACTCAATGTCTCTGGCCGTATCCAGCCATGTAGATCTGATTTCACTCTGTCATGCAATCATTCAGATGAGCCGAACACAAACACGGGTTTTGCTGTTTGCCATTCCAGGTTGTGGTCTCGGAAGATAGCCATCTGGATGGAATATGCATTTTGATGCTCAGTCAGGTGTCGCGGGGACTGTTTGTGTTTGTTCTTCCTGTAGGCAGCTTTGTTCCATCAGATTAAGCTGGGATTCTTTCCAGTTGAGGCACCTTGGTGCAAGCAGCTATTATTGTTATTTGTCTAATGCTAGCAGTGTGCTGGGGACTTTAACTCAGAACAGAGCTCTCTGTGTTCTTCTCATATGGCTGTAAAATGATCGTGTGGTTTTATGGGCCGTTTTTGCTTACCAGACTCCAGTAGTGCTTCTGCAGAAGGAATTACTCAGGAGCGCTGGATATTTGCCAATGGATGAAACAGGACGTTGGACTAGATGCGTAAAACCTGCCCTAACTCCTGGCCAAAGATCACTGCACAGATCTGGAGGGAACTTATAGGAAATTCACCAACCCGAGTGTATTAAGTCTCATGGGATTGATCTGGGCTTTCTGGTTTGTGATGGATCCTTGAAGACATTGAAAATAGCTTCTGGTATGAGTTGCAAATGGGTTGACAGAGAGTTCAGTTTGTATGATCATTAAGTTACTTCAAGCCCAAACCATAAAGCCCAACACCCCTCTGCCCCAAAATTGTTGTCTGTGTCCTTATAGCAGCCTTCCAGTATCTGAAGGGCGCCTACAAGAAGACTGGAGAGGGACTTTTTACAAGGGCATGTAGCGATAGGACGAGGGGGAATGGCTTCAAACTGGAAGAGGGGAGATTGAGATGAGATACTAGGAAAAAAATTTCACTCTGAGGGTGGTGAGGCACTGGAACAAATTGCCCAAGGAAGTTGCAGAGGCCCCATCCCTGGAGGTGTTCAAGGCCAGGTTGGACGGGGCTTTGAGCAATCTGATCTAGTTGAAGGTGTCCCTGCCCAGGGCAGGGGGGTTGGAACTAGATGATCTTCAAGGTCCTTTCCAACCTAAACCATTCTATGATTCTCTGGTCTGCTGTCTAGACAGATTTGTGACTGGATTAAATTGAAAAGGTTGTTTGGAGTCACAGTTTTAATTCCTACCCTCTGAGAGGAAGTTGGCCAGCTTTGGATTGGAATTCATTTTCTGTGAAACACTGGGTGTACTTGGATTTTGTCTCTGGTTACTGTGAACTGCTGTATGATGGAATTGTTCTCCACCAGCCACTGGGCTGTCAGGACACCACAGGTCTTCCTGTAAGCTACGTATCTCTGACACAATTGGAATAGCTGAAGCTTCACCTTTTTATGCAATGCAAAGCACACATTCTAGAATTTCAGGGGACTGAAGAGTGTTTCCCCGCAGGAAAATGACAGGCGCTTTGAAGTATTGTATTTATTCTGATCTCACCACCTGATTGTGGTGAATCCTGACTTCTCCACCACCCAGACACAACCCCTGACAATGACTCACGGGCCAGTCCCGTACATCAGATGTGCAGAGGAGGAGAGGACTCTTGCAGCACAGAAGCAAAAAGCTGCCTGAGCCAACTGTGCAACACAGCAACAACCTCGTAATTAACAACTGTTCCCTGCCTGATAGGTAGGGGTGAGTCTACCACCACAGTACACCACTCAGCAAAATGCCGAGAAACCTTCCCATCCAGCTACCTCAGAAGACCTCAAGGGTGTTGGCAGCATCCTGGACACAGGGTACAGGGGCATCAGGTCAAGCAGGGCCTCCAAAATGCCCTAAGATACCCTGTCAGGTAGGGCCTACAGGCAGAGCAAGAATACCATTATTTACTGCTATTTGGTTTACTTCAGGCTCTGATGAGACAACTTAACAACATCACAGCCCCAAATCAGCCATCTTTAATCTTTTAAGGCTACCCTTCCCCCAATGGCACAAGGCAAAAAGCTTTGGTAATTATGCAGCAGCCCATCTTCAACTGCACAGCTCTGCCTCCCCAACCAGTGCTGCCAGGCTTTCTCCTCCCTTGTTACCCAGCCAGGTTGCCTTTATAAGTCCTCTTAATTGGCTCGTTAGTGTAACCTGAGGCTACCTGTCCTGCTTGGCTGATTCACTAATGAGGCTCAGCTGCCTTTTCTCACACCCAGACAGGCTGGAAAGGGATCTGTAAAACCTGGGCATGGGAATTTCAGAGCTGTTCCCTCCAGTCCCCTGGTAGCCCAGCCTCTCTGGCAGCAGTGTCACTGGTGGCTTTTGCACAGGGAGACACCTCATGTGCTCCCAGTGGGCGTTACCGTCCTGTTCAGACAGGGACTCTGTCCTTAAAAACCCATCTGGTTTTAGTACATCTGAATATACAGAGCGCTGCCAGTGGTTGCTGCCGCTCTGCCTGTAAAAGCAAAGTAAAGGGCTTTTGTGCTAATTCACAGGATATAAATGCTGCTTAGGAAATGTTTCCCTGGATGTCAGCAAGAACAGAAGTAAGGTCAAAGTAATTGTATGTCGGGGTCTCTAGGACTGAGAGTTACCAAGACTGGCATTAGGCCTTTTAAGCTTTTGGTGCCTGTGATACCTGTCTTGTGAACACGCGTGCTCCAGGCTTTCTCTACAATAACATCTCCTCTGGAAGGCCACCGGGTGGCACAGACTGCGGAGGAGCCCTAAGGAGATTGAACTAGCTGAGCTCTTTGCCCAGCAAGGTAGGGATGGTGACTTCAGGGGCAGCAATATCTTCCAGACCTACCTGATGGACAGTTGCACTCTAGAGTGCTGGCAGGACAAAGGTTTGACCTTTCCCTTCATTAAGCTACATGCAGAATGGTACTCTGCTACTGTATTTTACGTGCTCCCTGGAGTCTTCAGAGCTATGTAGTGGAGCTTACTTGAGATGAGCCAAGTCAGGGCTCCACATTTCTTTCTCTTCTACTGACGGTCTTTGGGGAGCAGCTCTTCTGTTCATTCAAGACCAACAACGAAGAGGTTGGTGGAGTCTGGGAAGCTTGCAGCAGTGTAAGCCAAACCTGTAGGAAGAATTTGAGCAAGCAGGCTCATAGCAGTTGTAACACAACAAATTTTTTTTCTCCCATTTTTCTGTTGGAAAAAGCAGCTTTATCCCACTGATACAGTCTTAAATAGCTTGCAATGTTAATTGCAGCAATTTAAAAATATGAAGTGAGAGGTTATGTGCTTGGACTAACAGCAAGAATTTTTCCTGCTAGATTAACAGACATCAATCAGTTAGAAACAAATGAGGCAAATTTCTTCTTGTGCTACCTGGTCGTGGGAAGCGCCAATGTGCCACAGCTCTGGAAATGGCAATGTGATGTTGGGGTTTGTCAGATGAAGGTCTTCTTCAAAGGGAAAGGAAGTATCCGTGCAAGCTGTCTGTGTGTGAAACAGGACTACTGCAGTGAGTCACATCCAGGAAAGGTGAGCTTGAGCCGAGCGATCAAGGGAAAGTGGAGCCTACTGTAAGAGAGAGGACTTGAAGAGTTTGGCTTGTTTAGTCTAGCAGATCACAGACCCAAGAGATGATCTGATTGCTGTCTAAAAATATCGTAGGGGAGTAAAAGAGCAGAGAAAGAGAGAGGGAAATGTACTGGCTAAGAGCAGAACATATACATCAGCCATGCATTAACTGGGGCTGGAAATAAGACAGCATTTAACCATTAAAGCAACAAGATTCTGGAACAGAGCAGCATTCATGTCAAAATAACAGGAGCGAAAATACTGTCTGTTTAGAGATGCAGCATGAAGCATGTATGAAGGAGATTATGTGATGTAGTGGCCTCTGCTGTCAGGGCACAGGACTCGGTGACCCGTCCAGTCTCTGCCAGCCCAGTGAGCCTATGGTCCCACATAGCCATCGCCATCATCATCCGAGGGGAAATGTGCACTGGCTGAAAAGCTGTTTCTCTAAAGATGCCTTGTGGTTACTCACTGACCTGTGACCAGACACACCTTTGAACCAGAGGGCAAAGAGTGCTTGCTAGAGAAAGGAAGTTTTTTCAAAGCCTTGATGTAATATAAATTGGCAGTTCCTACAAAGGGCTGGAATTCAGGGAGGTGCAAAGAGGCATTGAATGTTTCGATGCAGAATTAAGCTACTTAGTAAAGAGGCTTGGAAAGAGTGTAACTTCTCATGCTCAAGTGTATAGGTGAAACTCTGCTAAACAGGGATTAGGCTGAAGCCTTGAGCAGATGTTGTAGGGTAACATTATCCCTTGTTTACCTCCTGTAAGACTTAGCGCATCTCCACTGAAGCACCTGATACTGGGCATTGGCAGAGAGAAGGTTTTGGATTAGATGTCTTGAGCAGCATGGAAGTCCCCAGGGTCCTGTTATTTCCAACTCTTTCACCCTG
This sequence comes from Pluvialis apricaria, assembly GCA_017639485.1. NCBI lineage: Eukaryota > Metazoa > Chordata > Aves > Charadriiformes > Charadriidae > Pluvialis > Pluvialis apricaria. The sequence continues at coordinate 10,553,317 of CM030024.1, forward strand.
TAGCAACTTGGAAGTTATACAGGGCAGGAATTTCATCAGCTTTTGAGTTCCAAGGGATGATCCTGTATTGCTCTTAAGGAAGCTAGAGCCTATCATTTGACAAAAAGTAATTCTGTCTTGTCCTGTCTGCCCTCTGGGGCAGAGACTTTGGTTCTCACTGTTAGAGAAATATACACCAGCCACATCTGCCTGATTCAACAAAGCTGTCCAGGCAGAGGACCCTTCATGCCACAGCTCGCAGAGAGGGGAGTAGGGGTCAGCCTGAGTATTGACACCAGAAATGATCTGACCGTGGCCTTCAAAGGTATAGCTAATAAAAGCCTGACCCTGCGCTCCCAGAAGCGAGTAACAAAACCCTCGCTGACAGTAGCGGTGTAGGGGCAAGCTCCCGGCATGCTCTCGGAACAGCTCTTGCAGCGCTGCTGGCATTACCGCCCTTGTCACCAAGGTGTGGGCTCTGCCACCGCTGCTGGGGGTCCCTGCTGCATCAAGCACTGCACAGGGCAGCTGCCTGCCTGCCATCCATCACCCGGAGGAGCTGCTCTGCTAAATGCCATGCAGAGCTGGGCTAAAGACGTGTTCATTTCTCTTGGATTTTGTTTTTGGAGTTTCTGAGCAGATCCAGTGCCCCAAAGGCTAAAGCTGCTGCTGCCTTTTGGGAAACTCCCGTGAAAAGTAATATCTCATCTCCAGGAGAAGACAACAGTCACACAGTATGGCACATCAAGCACTGGCTTTCATCATTTCAGCAAACACCACTAAATCAGACAGCACATCATTTAAAACAAACACTGTATAAGGGCTTGTAAAATAACAATAAAAAGCAGGTCTTAAATTTCCCTGGTGTCAAACCAAGCCAGTTGTACTGGCAGGACTCCAGCTTCTAAGGTGCCCACAGTGTGAAAGTGTCTCACTGCAGACAAGGCTGGAAGTACAGTCCCGGCACTTCATTCCTCCTTGCATCATCAGGGGACAAGTTTTCCATGGGCAAGAGGGACTGTTGTAGACAAGGCTCACACTAAATCATGACGTGGTTAACTGCACGGGCAGGTCCTCATTTGAAGGTAAATGGCGTGGTCTTCACCTCTACCAATCTCGGTGGTCAATTTTCTGAAAAGTCTGTGTAACAGGGAAGGTGGAATTCCATAAGGAAATTGCATAAGTGATTCACAGTGGTTGGTGTTGCCTTTTCTTTTCAGGAAGTATTGAACTCCAATATCACTGTTTGGCTGTAGAGAGAAGTGCTGTTGGCTGAAAATGTTGCGTTTTGGATATAAACCCGCCTGTCTCACCTAGCTTCTAACGTGGATTAATTGCAGTTATTTTCACCTGGATAAAACGTCCTGCATTTCTATCCTAATCTGTTCTCCAGTATCACTCCTAGATCTTGTGTGACTGACATCTTTGTCTGATAGATGAAGCGCTTAGTCCACACAGAGAAATCACTTCGCCCGTCGCCTAAAACCAAAGGAACAATGGCATTATTAAATTGCAACAAATCTCCTGCCCGTATATAGTATGATAAAATTTCCTTTGGGTTCAGTGGGAGTGTTATTAGGACGTCACTGTATGCTCTGGAAACTGCTGTCCCATGCTCCAGTTTAATGTATCCCAGCCGCAGACAGATCTCACTCGTATTCTCCCACTTACTTTCTACTGCCACTGTTAAGAAGACTTTGGGGATCTTGCTAAGCAGGGATTAACTCTTTTGCGAAGACCTGCAGTACCTGCTGCTGAAGAGGGGGCAGATGGTGGTCTGTAAGCATCAGAGACAATGCATCCATAGTTACTTGATCGGATTTGATGCGTTTATTATTATTATAAAGTTCCTCTTTCTGGAATAATGCTGAACAAAATTTACTGTTCCAAACCAGTTCTGTTGTCTGGTAAGCTGTATCTAGTCATTATCCCATTTCTCTCACATTGAAATGGATTTTGCCATTGTCACGCTGGGATATAAGATGGGCACAGACTGCTTTGGAACAGCAGCATTTGACAAATCCTCTTGTATATGTATTACTTGGTGGCATTCTTTATTCATTCTTGCTCTTTATAGGTGGTGTGGTAGTACTGAGCAGCCTCAGGCATGCTCAGGAGTGTGTGGGAGCAGATCCTGAAAAGTCTGAATGAAAAAGCAGTCCTACCCAGAACGGCATGACTTGGGAATTATGCATTTCTGACAAGAGAGAGAAAGAGTAAATATGTGATTTCTAGATTGTTTACCTACAGCAATTAGTCCAGTATTGATATAGGATTAATCACTTCTTTTTAGTGACTCCTTAGTAAGTTTTGTTATTTTCCAGTACAGTTTGATGGGTGGAATGGACTTATCCCATGTTAATCAAGGAGAAGAACCATCACAGTGCAGTCACTGATAAGCGATTATTCTGTAAAATAACAGCAATGAACTCAAATTGCCCCTCACTGCCCATCACTGCTCTGCTTTTTATAGTAATAATATAGTCCATTAAAACCTACAATCACTGTAATGTTTATGCATTATTGGGGAGATAAATTGCATAATTCTCATTTTGCAATTTAAATGTAATTATGAGCTTACTAATGACTAAAACCTGAATTTGCTAGACTATCAGTTTTTCTAACACTTGCCAAAATTATAGGTAATTACTTAGAGCTTACAATAATTATAAGTCCATCTTTTAAATAATTAATGTGCACTTTCATGGTACAAAACAGCTAGTAATCAAACGACCTCTGGCTTTTACAGCAAGCCCATGCAATTAGTCTTATTGTGTAGGTCTATAGAAATGTACCCATTACAAGAGTCTGTTAAGTTGGCAGACTTGATATTGATGGCTGTTGCGTTTTATGGTACCAGACAATGATTAACACACAACGGCCTTTAGAAATGTGGGTAAGGAGAAAATCTGAGTGCATTTTCTGAGCCATGGGATGCAAATCCAGAAAAGTAATTACAGGTGAGAGGAGTTTGAAGTTACGTTCTGTTGTCTTTTGGCCTGTCAGATATTCTGCCCAGGGGATTTCTCATGTCCATTCATCTTTTGCGTCCTGCGACTCAGGTCATTAGCCTAAGAAAGAATCAGCAACCTCTCCTGGGGGGTCTGCGTTGTATTAGACAAATCACTTTTATTGTGGTAGCACCTATCAGGTTGCCTCACTGCTGCCCTGTGGCGGGTGCTGCAGAAGCAGAGTATAAATGTTTCTTCCTCCAGAGTCCCAGAATTTAATGGGGTGTCAGTGGGAGACGAATACTTAACTTGTGAAGCCCATAGGTGTCTGCTTCTCGGACGCATCCAGCCCAAATTGCCTTAGCTTCTGTGCTTAACCTTACCTGGTGGTGACGCTGTCGTGAGAGCCTGGAGCCTATGTACAGAAGCCAGAAGGCACGGGACTGACTTGGTTGGCTTAATCTGAGCCCACATGCCAAAAAATTTTGTAAATTCAGCCCTGTTCCCCAGTGATGGACCTTATCTTCTCACTTTGCATGTTTAAATTCCAACTAAAAGGTCTTTGTTAAATAAAGCCAAAGCTGGTAACAGTAGTTATTCTGGTATTTGCTGTTTTCCCTGCAAACTTGTCTCCTGGTCAGAGTTTTATGATAGAATTTTCTTTGAAGAAGTAAAAGAACAAAATAAAAAAGTCTACAGGAGGCAAAATCAAACCTTAAAATCAGTGTCAGCACTTTTAGGGTCAATGTATGAATCTCGGCAGTGGAACTACTGCAGTGTGGTGCACCATAAATATTGTGTTGTCTTTTGTAGTAGAAGTGTTTTTGTCAAACAACTGTTCGTCAGCTGAGGAATCTGCCCTTCGCCTGCCCCGTCTCGGTACGCCGCACCGCTCTCCTCCCTGAGCCCCAGCACCTGGAGCCGGGCAGCAGTAGTGCGTGACAGCGGCCCTCTGACGAGATGTCGCCATCCATTCTGATCCCACCCGCGGCACCAAAACGTGACAATGAGCAAATCACTTAACCTCTTTGAACCCCAGTTTACCTGTCTCTAAAATGAGAATTATGGTAACAGTTACCTAGCACACCAGGGTGATGGGAGGATTAATTAATGTTTATAAAGACTTTGAGGTCTTCAGATGAAAATTGCTACAGTATATAAGTGCAAAGTAATTATGATTATCATTACTTTCATTTGCATGTATAGACTGTAATTAGCTGTGGATTGTATTGCATTGACTGTGAATAATTTAAAAGCTGTCTTCAGGAAGGTGTCACTTTAAATGTTTTTACATTTTGCATTTAATAATACCAAGGTTTAGCTTCTTTTTCCCTTTCCTTACCCTCTGATAGTGATATATCCTACAGTGTTGGTTTACTGGAGCCGTGAACGTAAAGCAGTCTCTCTTTCTTCCTGTTTCTCTTCATTTTGTTGGTTTTGCTCTGGTAAATGCTGATAAAGGAGCTTATTTAACACCGCAGGACGTGTCCCTGGCAGGTCCCTCCTGTGCGCGCCCCAGGGAGGCAGCCTGGCGCTCAGCAGCAACTGGTACCCACGGGCTGTTCTTAGGGCACATCCAAAGTGCCCCAGGCACAGCCACGCTGTAGATGTGATGGGGGTTATGTGTGTCCATAGCTCTTGTGACAGCTCTGTTGAGTACCCCCTCCATATTTACTTTGTGACTCCACTCCTTATTGAACATAGAAGGATCCTCATTTTCCCCTCTTCTCTGTGTGCCTTGCAGCATAAAGGAATGGGGAGGAAGGAACAATGAGACTCATTCTCTGGGCTTGTGTCCTTTCAAATGCTTCCCAAATGTCTCTGTAAGCCTTGTTTTGCAAACCCGTGTATCACGTGTGACAGCTGCTCACCTTTTCTAGCCATATTCTCAAGGAAGAAAATATCCTTGTAGTAATTCCTGTTCCATTGGAACTGAATGGATTTGGGGAGAAGAGATGCATCCCCCAGGTTGTTTTAAGACTCAGCTACGATTACAACCAGGTTTATCCTACTCAGAACTGGGCCAGTTAAGTTAGGAGCATGGCTATCACAGAGACGCCTCGATAGTCTGGGGAAGGAGGAGGACAGGCCAGACCCTAGCAAGTACTGCTTACTCGCCTGGGTTATGCAGGGAGCTGTGTTGCTCTAATGTAAGTGCCTTGCTTAAATGCTTAAAAAAAGCTGAGCATCTGTTTTCTTGCTCCACACCTTCTGAAAACATAGACATCTAAATTACTTAAATGTGTGAAGCCTCAGTTTTGCCTGATCTGTGCATACATCCACTTATGGTTGGAGATGGGAGCAGGAGCTAAAGCACTGTTTAGTAGTTGGTCCCCTGTGACTCGAGAATTTGTCGTCTAAGAACATAATGAGCAGCAGATTGTTATGATCTGTGAATCCCAGGAAGTCAAAGCCGTTTTGTTTGTTGAGTGACCCTAAACCCAAGGCCCTGTCTTTGGAAAGTATTTGAGATTTTTAATTTATGCTGTGAAAGCAGAAGGAATTGTGCTTCTTAAGCAAACACTGAAAACCACACTTAAATTAACATCTCTTAATTAGGCAAAGGAGAAATTGTTGTTTGTGTTGCATGTCAGAACTATGCATGTGTTGGTAGGAGGCAGGAGCTGTACCTCCTGGTACATGGGCCTGATTCAGCACGTGCGCTGTGCTGTCCGTGCAGTGGGAGCCCCCTCAGGCCCCCTTTGTGTTGGTGGTCACTCTGCATCCAGTGGAGCCTCATGCCTAAGGCTTGCCTGCTGCTCGGTCCTCTCAGCGTAGCAGCTAAGAACCAGTAGAACATCTACAATCAAGCGACGTACTCTCATAGAAGTTTCCTATGACTTGGTTCCATGATCTGAATGGTGGAACACTGCAGTAGTCACGTAGCACATGGCGGGGTGGCTTTCTATGGTGACTTTGGGGCGATACAGAAGACCACTTGAATTTGTTGTGCGGGAAATGCTCTTGTTTTCCAATGCTTGAGCTAAATTTACAACATTATCTGTCACTTCAAAGTACCTTGAAAAAACTCACACTGCCTACAGTAGTGTCTGAAACTCATAATCTTCTAAATGTGTTTGTGCCTCTGAGGAAGGGAGGCACAGTGCTCTCGTCCCATCGTTACTGGTGGACAGCAAAAGCGTAAGGAGCCTGTGGAAGAGCACGTACTTATGACAGAGCAGGGCTGAAGGGAGAGGAGGCATCTTTAAAACACTTAAAAAGGGGAAGAGAGTCATTTGTTCTTGTTATCTGCGGTAGATAGAACAAGGACGTTTAGGCTTTATACTGCAGCCAAGGAGATTCAGATTGTCTGCTATGAGAAGCTTTTCATGAAATATATGGTGAGGACTGGAACAGACGGCCTTGGGAGGCTCCACAGCCGGGGCGAGTGAGTGTCTCTGAAACATAACACCGGGATATAGGCAAATAAGTAAGGGGATAGATTATATGTTGTCTTGAAGACCTTTCTGGCCCTGTAATACAAGACTGACTGGTTCACTCATGCTTTGAGCCCCAGGTTAGCTTCTAATCTCAGGGCTTGCCCTGTTCACGTGCTGAAAAATGCATAATTTATATATCAAGTTTGGGTAGAGATTTATCATTGGGTGATTCATACAGGCTAAATTCAGGCTCCTAAACGAAAGGAGCATGGAGCACAGCGGTGTGGGCCAGGTAGCTCAGAAGTGTTTGAAGATTATTCTTTTTTTTCTTTTTATGTTTTGAATAGCAGTTTTGGGGTTGGGATTCTCCATCTGGTTCTGCTGCCACCGATGTGAGCTACTACCGGGCACAGCAGTGAGCTCCCGAACAGCAAAATTAGCTGGGGTCAAGCTGGGAACTCTCTCTTCCTCCATTATAAGAGCAGTCTGGGTACCCCATATCTTTTAACCTCCAATGAAAGAGAGAATCCACAATGAAAAGCGTTTTTGCTTCTTTAGGCTTTTTGTGGAGCTATGAGTGAGCTTTACAAAGTGGGAACTGAAGCCCGAATCTGGTTCATTTATTTGAAATGACTACAGGAAATCAAGTTATCCTGCAGGTCTGTTCATACCAATATGCTCTTAGTTTCTCTTCCTCTGCGGCAAAGTGGAGTGATAACCTTGTAGGAAATGTTTGGATATCTCCCAGTAATAAGATGGGCATGTGTCCAGCGTGCAGCATTGGCTAAATCTATTTAGCACGCTCAAGTGTAGAGATTGAAAGAAATCAGGAGTTGTTTACTGTATCCGTAAATGTGAATCAATGGCTTGTTAGTCCATGCCAGCCTCATTAAAATTAACTGTATCTGAAAGAATGAATGATTTTATGGTGATGGATAGTCCACCTAGAGTGCGATGTTAGTAGAGAAGATGTAGAACCTGGGAACGCAGCGAAAATAGTTCATTTGAGAAGAGAGGACTGTTGACAGCAGAATGCTTTTGCAGGTAATTATGCAGGTTGAATTACTGCAGAGAGAAAGGGCAGGAGCATCAGCTGACCTCACCGGGCACAGTTCTGGTGGAGATGCAGGGATTGACATCTGCTGAGGATTAGGGTCTGATCCAAAGCCAGAGATGAAGTCAATGAAGAGACTTGTGGTGATTTCAGTGGGTGAAGATTACTGGTGTATAAATTCACACCGCTCAGCCACCTCAGCCTCACCACACAAACAGCATTGCCTTCAGTGTGAATGTTGCTCTTCTGAACAGTTAAGGCTGTAGTGAACATCTTAGAAGCGCTGAGCACCTCATCTTCCTGGATGTGCCTTATTCACAACATGTTCTGTCTTAATCCTACTGATACTGCATCAATATTTAGGTAAAACAGGGCCAAAAGAATTAGAAAGGTTAAAAGGTGGGTCCAAGGAGAAAGATCTTCCTCAGTTCCCTCTATTAGAGTCCCTTATTGGCTCATCCCATGGTGAAGTTAAGATTCCCCACATAAAATCAATTGTGTAAGAATGGCCACACCAGATTAGACATTCTCCTCTCCAAAAACATGACCTGGTTTGGGAAGTGTGACGTGAGACTTGGACTTTCTTTTTCCCCGGGCTTTTTGTCAGTGGTGTTTTGGGACGCTGACTTGGGCTGTGGTTGTGGAGACAGTGCAGTGCCGTTCCTGATCAGTCCCATTTCTCTTCTGTACAGCAGGAGACATGTTGCTGCATTGTATTTTGTAAAGGGAGGTGGGGAACTATCTCTCTGAGTTCCTGGCGTTAGGTATGAGATAAGAAGAATATATGTAAGCACGTTTTTTTAATTTGCACTCTCCCGAGCAAACTCAATGAGAGTAACTCTTTGGGGCATCAGTATTCAGATCACATCTTCTCGCAAACAGGTCTGTTGTTGCTGTAATTAGGCTTAGTTTACAAAATCCTTCAGTAGCATTTTACAAACTGGCTGGTGATTTTTTAAGTGCCCAGTTACCTTGAAAACAAAATCATTAAAGTCTCTCATGTTAGAAGCCTGAGCAATTGTAACTTAAAAATCTCAGATAAGAGTGGTTAGCCTCAGTCAGACCCAAAATCTAATCAGACAGATAGCTGTGATTTATTATCTGTCAGATAATAAAGGATGCTTAAGAAGGAGTGTAGGAGAGAAGTCAATTTGGGGTGACCCTTTCCCTGGTACATCCTCCCACCTCCAGGCAATCGGTGGTTTAAAGTCATTGTGGCTGCTGGAACAGGCGGTGCAGCCTCAGCAGCACCGTGCTGGACCTGAACCGGTTCCTGCAGACGAGAGAGTGTAATGTGACATCCCCATTGATACGGCTGCCCTGCTCTGTGCACCTAAATTAGTATCTCCACTCACTGGTTGCAGTCTGAGAAGATATATAGGTACAAGTGTGGCTTGTAATTAGAAACGACAACCCGTGGCTCTCCTCTTCACCTCCAAAACCTGCTAAAACTCCTTCACCGAAAGCCACTGGAACAGTGGAACTGTCCCTTTAATTAGCAGCGTATTAATAAATCCATCTTGTTCTCGAATCCCCACACACATAGTACAGTGATTCATTAGCACAGGAAGAGGCAATTTAGATTTCCTCAGATAATAGCAGCTGTCACTAATCAAATTAAAGGAGGAAGTGCAAATCTGAACTTGGGCAAACTGGTCTGGCAGGGAGGAAGGCGACAGGCTGGTGTGAAAGACCTTCATCCCAGCTGAAAGGAGGACCGGGGCTGCTGGCTGAGGTGATTCGCAGGGGCATCAGCAACTCCTCACCCGAAGAACTGCCCCCAGTGCAGGGACAGACTGTGGCCCAATGCAGTCCCCATGTCTAGAGCCTGAGAGAGTGCTCTTGCTGGTATGTACAACTTCACCAGAGCTTTGAAACGTGCAGACACAGCTAGTGCACTCAGTGCTTTGTGCAAAACCTTCTCTGTCAACACAGAAACATTGGGTTTTGAACCACAGATGTATTTTTCAGAAGTGATCAGGCTTCACTTGCCAAGGGGTGTGCTTGTGTCCTCAGTGGAAGCCCCTCGGGGGTGCTACACTGCCTGAGCAACCAGAAAAAAAGGAGGAAAAAAAGTTGTACTTCGCTTTTCTGAATGAAGAATGCAATGTTTGGGGTTTTGGTGGTTTTTTTGTTTTTTGTTTTTGTTTTTTTTTTTTTTTTTTTTTTTTTTTTTTAATATGTTGATGGTTCAGCTGGTACTTGTGCTAAGCAGCATGAGCTGTTACTGAGAGCAGTACTCATCAGCCAGAGAGGACCATCCAGGCTGGGTGCACCAGCGGCAGCTTTAGCTCAGGGTCTTCTCTCTGACAGGCGTCAGAAGCAGATACCTTAGACTGTAAGTGTTGAAAACCCTGACAGACAGATGAGGAACAAACGCCACATAGGAGCCCACAGTGAAAGAAAATATTAAGATCCCTTCCCCCATTTTGACAGCCATCAACTTTAGACAGCCTTGATAGGCATATGTATTTCCAATGCCTTTTCAAATCATTTTTGCTTTTCCTTCAAGAACGTCCCATGGCAATGAGTGCTGTAGGCTAATCACAGTATAAAAATATTTCTTTTTGCTGGCTTTGAATTTTGCTCCTTTCAGCTTCTCTGAAAGCTCCTCACTGGTGTGCTGTGGCAAGAACAAAAGGTCTCATCGTCCCTTCTCCAGCTTACTTGTGATGTTGTCTACATTTATCGGGGCTGTTCTTGTTTGTCCCCTTTGTGAAGCAGTGGCTTACCGAATGGTCTTTGTATACAAAGAGGTATTTTGCCAAACTCCGTGTGAAGGATGGCCGTGGTGGCCATCCGTTGCAAGGGACAGGGGGGCAGGTTGCGTTACAGACCGTGTGCAGGACTCTGACCCTGGGTGGAAACGTGCACGCTCACTGCAAAAAAAGGATTCGAGTATCTTCCTGGTTCAAATTTTGATAAAATTGATGAAGTCTCTCTTGTTCTGGTAGTGGTGTAAGCAATTAAACGTATGGGATAACAGGAGAAACATGAGGCAGCCTGTCCCCAGGCCTTGCTGCCACTCACGCTGTGTGATTTGAGCCGTTCCACGCTTGGGCCACGTGCTCTCCCCTGAAGCAGAGCAATTTTGTAGGTTTGCCTAACGTCCAACCTTGCCTCCGTGTAGTGAAAGCAGGAGATCAAAGGAGTGAAAGTGCTCCCTTCGGTAGCACTTCAATCAGTGATATGAGCAATTAAAATATGAATTAATCTAAGGAAGATGAAAATGCAGATTTTGAATAGGAGCCGTTGGAGTCACCTTGAACTTGTGCTTAGTGCTGTTTAGCCTGGGTGATTAAAGACATTTACGCTCTATTAAAAACCTTGCCGTTCTAATGTGAAAAACACCTTGTCAGCTGGGTGTCCTGCATGCCTGCCATAAGGAGTAACCTTTCTATTGACTGGCTCGTCTATTAATTCAGAATAACTTAATAGTGTCACTGTGAAGAAAAACAAACAGCCTAATTTTCTGTGGCAAGGAGAGGCAGTGGGAGCCCGTTTCTTCCCAGGATGGTTATGACAATAGGGAAGACAATAGCAATTATCTTTGCCTTTACCCTGAGCTGATTGTCTCAGGCTCAGACACTATTGTCAGACTGTTTGACTACTGCAGTTTGTGCTTTAGGAAGGAGGAACGTGAACCCAGCGCCTGGGAATGAATGCCTTGGGGTCACTGCTGGACTTGTGAAACCGCCTGAGCACCTGAGCAAACCATCCAGCCAGCGCTGGTGATGCCCCCTGCGCCATGGCAGATGCTCCCTGGTGGGCCTGGAAGTGGAAGACCACGCACTGTGGGTCAGACTGCTAGGGGGAAACGGGGCTGAGTTATTCCGAGAAAGGAAAAGGGATAAATAGGAAAAGAGGAGTGTGTTTGTATGTCCTTGACCACAATAATCTGCCTTCAAAAAGGCAGCTCCTGGGTCAGGTCTGACCCTTGGGAGGGATGGGAGACTGCTTCTTCCGAGAGAGTGGTGGGGATGATCCCTTTGGGCTGGGACCCAAGGAGAGCCGAGCATGGGGAGAGCCCAGAGTGCAGCAGGGAGCTGGTGACCAGGGGGTCAGGGACAATGCCAGGCCTTGGCAGTGGCACTCAAAAACACTTCCTAGATACCCAGACCGCCTGAACTCTGCTCTCTGCACGCCAGCGGGCTGCTGAGCTCCACACTGAGAGCAAGGCTTAAGGAAAGGGATCCATCCCCCAGGAACACAGTGGGAACCTTTATCTTATCTGCACAGTCCTGAGTACTGTAAAAAGAAAAGCTGTTAGTTCTGTTTCCTATTTAAAGAAAACCTCCCTAGGGTTGTTAAAGCCCTTCCATGGTGTCCTGGTAGAGTAGGTCTGGGCAGATCTACCTGAGCGATCTCACCGCCTCGGTTTCTGTCATAGCAATGCTTCCCAGCTAGTTTACAATACAATTTTTAAGAAATTTTCATTATATGCAGAAAATTCCATCCAATGCTGGCCATTTTTAATTGTACATGGTATTCAGAACCTAAATCACTTAGAAATACAGTCTATGTTTACTATACGTGATTGTCAGCATTGCCAGGCCCCAAATCCCCAATCTCTTCTTTTTTCTTAGCCCAAGAACCTCAGACATTATTAACTGATCTAAAACATGATCTAAAGCATCTTCTCTGTGAACTGTTACTCATTTCTGGTTCAGCCAATAAATACCACCAGTGGAAGCACCCAGGCCTGTGGGGATGATACCACCTCTCCACTGGAGGACAGCAGAACTGATGAGTGCTCAATTGTACTGTGAAAAGTAGAATATTCTGTAAACTGAGGTTTTCCATACTTGATTTTAAATCTGAGAGTGATTTAATGAGGTGGAAACACTATAAACTTTGGTCTTTTTATCTCCTCACAAAATAAGGATGGCTGTGCTATGTGGCCCCGCAGGCAGAGAGTTCCTTACTGCTGCCGCGTGACCATCCTAATGCGGGTGAAAACGTTTCTAGTGGCTGTTGGGAACTCCCAGTTCTGGAACGCCAAACTAAACTTCTGTCAGAAGGAAACATGTCACACAGCAGCCACACAAGTTTGGTATTTCCTGGTATTTCCTAGTATTCCCTACCTATTTGGTATATCCTAGTAAGAAAACTTATTGGAAACAATAATGCACTGGGAGAAGTAACGCTGTTTATGCCAATAAGCTGCATGTAAAAATGTTTAATCGCTTTCCCTCAGCTCTATTACCGCTTATTTTTAACTGTAACAGCCAGTAAAGATCCCATGCAGTTTCCACTGACATGTGAAAGCTTCTTTTTAACCACAGTTGGTGCTGAATTAGTTCCTAAATAAACCTCTAGTCATCACTTTGAAAGGACTGTGCTAAGTGTATTATAATGGAACTCATAATAAACACATTTCCCTGAACTAATGCTATAGGATAAAATGCATCAGGTTTCTGTGTTAACACCTAGCCAAGAGAGGTAAATGGAATTGAAACATCACTCCTGTCATTTATACATGGGAGTGAGAGACACACTTTCTCATTACAGGTACTTTAGGGCTGTATTTAAATAAAACACCTTCTGTTGGCTTGCCCTTGAACTCTGTCCCCTTCGTCCAATTAAGCAGAACTCTGTGAAAGAGGAACATAGCTCAGAGCTCACCCTGCAAACTGTAGGGCACTGTAAAGGCTCAGATCTAATCCCACCATCATGAGGGGTTTGAAAAGTTTAAGTCAATTGTCTGTGGAAAATCAATTATGGAGCAGCCCAGTTTGCCTTTGTGGCGAATGGAACCGATTCATCTGTGGAGTGCTTTCCTGTTCAGAAAGAATTATATTTGAGGTCTACGGCAGCAAATATTGGGAGAGAAATGAACGACTTCCTGCTTAATGATAAGCAAAGTACCAGCCAGAGCTGCTTTCAGACCACTGAGCTCAATGCTTCAGCTGGCGATAGCAGTTCTTTTACTGTCATGTCTCTTGTGCTGACATGCTTCGGGCGTTCTAGGAAATTCACTGATCCTTCTTCACCCTGTTATTTTTGTGAAAACATGAATTTGGTTGACAGTGGAAGTTACTGCAGTGTATACAGTAGCCCAGCAAAATCCCAGCTAGTAGTGATTTCACTTGAATCCTTACTTAATAATTTAAAAATGTTGTTGAGCATTCACAAATTGTCACTGACATCAAGGGATGTTAGGTATTGCTAACGGGAAAACTCTCATTAACTTTAGTAACTTCGGAGTTAGACCTTGGATCCAGGTAAGAGTTAACACATCTCTGGGTGTGAGCACAGGACCTGGTTATTAAAGAATATTGCAAAATACTGATGATGTCAAAGGTTTCCACACAGCTTGAGTCTAGCTTTACCTTTCTTAGGAGAAGAGGTGACAAACACAGTGTTCAGTGCAGGAAATTGCAGCGATATAAGGAAAAAGGCATAAGGAAATATTTCCAGATAGATAAGCCTTTTGGATATACCTTTCCAGATATAAACAAAACAATTTTGTTATGACAGTGATCAGACATGAGCAGAGGACCAGAGAGGTTATGGGTTTTCTACCAGTGGAGGTATTTAACGCAGACAAGGAGCTTGACAATCTGATCTAGTTGGGACAGCTTTGAGCAGGAGGTTGGCCTAAAGACCTCCAAAGATTCCTTCCAACCTAAATTACTCAGTGATTCTGTTTCTTGCCTGGTCCTACATCCATCCTGCAGACGTCCAGTGGCGAGCAAATGTATGACAAATAACTATCATTATAAGCATTTCTTGGTTGGTGGTGTGCATTTAACACTCTCCAGTGCTCAAAAATCATTCAGAACGAATAAGAATCCTCAGCAAAACAAGTTAGTGTCAACAGTAAGCAATTTGGTTTTCCTATGCATCAGGTAGCTCCAAGGGAGCAGAGGCAATGCGATACTTTGAATTATTAAATCACAGGTTTGAACTGTGTATTTTTTTTCTCTGAAAACCCAACGTTGACTAAGTTTCTGACAATAGCTGAGTGCCTTGGCATTACAAATAAAAGATGGAAGTGTGAATTGCTGTGAAAGACCGGCTTCACTCTTTTTCAGTCACCTCATCGGTTGCATTGAACTATGCCCAGTCTTTGAGGAGAGATGTACTGTGTAAACCCAACAACAGAAAGCAGATTCTGGCCTCTTCTTTCACTAGTTTTGCTTCCTGTCTCCATTATTTCTTTTTTTTTTCCACTTCTTCTGGGGATATTTTTCAGAATTGTGTGGTACTTGGTATGACACAAGTGAGCAATAAACCAAAAATTGTTGCAGAGTCATTTTAGTTTAGGAGTGCTATTAAAGTTGTCATTTATTTGCTGTCATTTAATTGACAGAGCTTGAATTAGGAGAAATTGTCAGTGGATTTCTGCTGCTGGGGATGAGGTATGGAATTTACCATCATACAGCGATAGGGAAAAGGAAGCACTTTAGCTGGCCTCCATTGCATGGGAAACATTGTCTTGCCATAATGTTATGTGGAGGCTGCAAGTACTCCTTTGCTGCACAAAGTGCCTAGATGGGGAAGTAAAACAGCCTATATGTTGGGTTAAATCATGAACAGACCGTGCAAGCTGAGATGCTGGTCGAACAGCAGCAGGATAACTCTTCAGAAATCCTTTTAATAAAAAATCAGTTCAGAAGGGAAGGATGGTTATGGAAGCAAAGAACTTGATCGTGTTTCTTGTTCTCATTACAGCCTTAATAGTGACGGAGAAAGAGGAAAGGCAGAAGAGGATGAAACTACGCTTTTGAATAGTCAAGTGGCAGCAGTAATGAGAGATCTGCTTGTAGAAACACCTCGCACAGGTAAACAAGCAGCCAGACTAAAAGAGGAGACCGCTCATCATGTAAGTAACCTGGTCAGGCAGTGGGAGGAGTGGAATAAGCCATGATTCATAGAATATATTACAGTTTTTACTTTCCCACATCTTCCATTTTATTGTTGTATAAATTAGTATTGAGATGATTTTAAAACAACGCAGTTCTCACACTCAAACTCATCGCAAGTGATTTGCTCTGCAGTTCTTCAGGATAGTGCCACAAAAAACCTGCAGAAGCCCCTTGTCTCTTCCCACCTTTATTTGTAGAGCTGTAGAGCAAGCGTTGTAATTACAAGTTGGTACAAGTTAAATTGATTGCTCACTGGTCTATTTTTAATTAGAATCAGGCAAGCTTGGTAATCTTCTAACGTGTCCAGGAAAGCTGGATGAGTGTGTAAATGCACCCATGCATTTTATTGATTTGAGTTAAAAATTCAACCAACTCCTGAAATGAAAGCCATAAAAACCAAGGCACATTCTGGGATCTGAGATTCATTGTCACACATAGAGTACCAATGTTTCTAAACTTCTTTTCCTCTGGATACAGAAGAAAGACAAGAATATTTAATAGTTAATATCCAGTATCTTACTGATTTTAGAGAAACAATTATTTTAGAATAGAGTGAGAGACAAGGCTTTATAATTGCGTATTTCACACTAGGAATGTAACAGCCACCACCACGAAAGCATGTCTGAAACACAGAGGGTGAAATCCATCCCTCCTCCAGCTCAGCACACAGTCTGTCCCTCTGAATTTGAAGCCCAGCACAGGAATAAATGTCATCTGGTGGCTTCAGTGGCATTTGCAATACACCTGGCATTTTCTGTTATAGTTGCTAGAAAATACCAAGGTATCTCAGAAATCCAGGCGTAGTATTGATTGGAAAATGCTGGAGGAGGGTTGAGTCTAAATACAAGCAGTGTCTATCAAAGGAGCTGTTGGTGGTTGTAGTGCATGCTGATAGCGTGGAGGGGCCTTCCATGCAGGGCACTGCCTTTGAGGAAATAACTCCCAGCCCTCTCTGGGAGAGCTGAGACAGAGTCAAAGAATTACACGTGCAGTGCAAGAGTTTCCATTAAGGCATGCTATAAACCAGCCCCAGTCTGGGCTTGATTCTGATCTCTCTCCAGAGGATGCTGTGATGGGCATCGGGCAAGGTTGGGCCTGACTCACATGTGGGTGTACAAGATCACAGCTATCAGAAGTGTCAAGTCAAATCTAGCTTGAAGTTCCTCAGGGTCAAGCTTTCTGCTGTCATGCCCCCAAATCCTTCACCGAGACATGTAAGTACCTAAACATCTTCATACCTAACATCTTTGTCAGAGACATGGGCAGTGGGATCAAGTGCACCCTCAGCAAGTTTGCTGATGATACCAAGCTGTTTGGTGAGGTAGACACACTGGAGGGGAGGGATGCCATCCAGAGGGACCTGGACAGGCTGGAGAGGTGGGCCCAAACCAACCTCATGCAGTTCAACAAGGCCAAGTGCAAGGTCCTACATCTGGGTCAGGGCAATCCCAAGCACAAATACAGTCTGGGCGGGGAATGGCTGGAGAGCAGCCCTGTGGAGAAGGACCTGGGGGTGCTGATTGATGAGAAGCTTGACATGAGCCAGCAATGTGCGATGGCAGCCCAGAAGGCCAACCGTATCCTGGGCTGCATCAGAAGTGTGGCCAGCAGGTCAAGGGAGGGGATTCTGGCCCCCTACTCTGCTCTCGTGAGACCCCACCTGGAGTACTGCCTCCAGCTCTGGAGCCCCCAACATAAGGACATGGACCTGCTGGAGCGGGGCCCGAGGAGGGCCACAAAGATGATCAGAGGGCTGGAGCACCTCTGCTGTGAGGACAGGCTGAGACAGTTGGAGTTGTTCAGCCTGGAGAAGAGAAGGCTCCAGGGAGACCTTATTGCAGCCTTCCAGTACCTAAAGGGGCTACAGGAGAGCTGGGGAGGGACTTTTTACTAGGGCATGGAGTGATAGGACGAGGGGGAATGGATTTAAACTGGAAGAGGGTAGGTTTAGATTAAATATTAGGAAGAAATTTTTCACCGTGAGGGTGGTGAGCCCCTGGCCCAGGTTGCCCCGAGAAGCTGTGGCTGCCCCATCCCTGGAGGTGTTCAAGGCCGGGTTGGACGGGGCTTGGAGCAACCTGGGCTGGTGGGAGGTGTCCCTGCCCAGGGCAGGGGGGTTGGAACTCAATGATCTTCAAGGTCCCTTCCAACTCTAACCATTCTATGATTCTAAATATGGATTTAGATGCCTGTCTTCTAAGCACATAAGACCAAAAATCAGGCTGCAGGTTTGATCTCCTGTAACTTGTGTTTCCTCTCTGCTATGATGAGAAAAACTTCGCTTTGTGGCCCTTGTGGTCCCTGAAGGGAAACTGTCTGCTCTGTTTCTAAAACTCAACTGAGGTAGGCCAGACCTGGCCGGTGGCACAGAGCCCAGGGTCTTGTGGGGTTAAACTTTATAACGAGCGATAAGAAAGAGAAAATTCAGGCTGGCACGGGCATCCCATTTACTTGGCTTTTCTGAGACCAAGCAACCCTTCACCTTCAGGGTTGAGGAGAGATTGCCGATGACTTTGTGATGTGATAGCGTAAAGGAGGGTAGGAGAGAGCAGTCCTTGGAGGGTAAAATTTGGGGGACAGCAATGTTCTGCTGGTGGCCCCTTGTCTTAGAGGGCTTTTTTGCAGTGTGCAGAGCCTGCGATCGAGGCCCCTGCTCCACATTCCTGGCGCTGTGCGCCCTCAAGCTGGCATTGTGTGTTCACTCACGACACCAGTGTCACCTGCTGAATACATCATCATGCTCAGTTAGCCATTGCTACTGCTCTCGCCTTCCTCAGCTTCTGGGGAAAGGCTGACATGAGCTCCCCTGTATCTCCTTTGTGTTCCCAACATCTCAACAACTCTCTTTCTATGTCATATCTGCTTGGAGGAAGCGTTTTCTTTTTGCCTACTTTCTTGTGCCTTCTTATAAGTGCACTTCCCACTCTGCTCTGCCATATTGCACCCGCTGGGTTGGCTTTCTTCTTCCCTTTTAATACTGGAAAAGTGTCTTACCCTCATTAACGTCCTGGTTGGTAAAATAAGAGCCACAGCACAGGGATGTTTATATGAAGCTGACTTACTGTCCAAGACTGGAATAACAAGTGTTTCTATGGGCTGAGACCATGGCAAGAAGCGTGATGGACAGACACTAATTGCCCTTTAAGCAACTCAAGCCTAATACTCTCCTGCTGTTAATTCTTCATTTTCCTGAGCTCCACAGTCATGGTAGTAGTGCGGTTTTGGGAGGTTGGGGCTATATTGGCTTAAAAACGGTAAATGCTTGAATAAACCAATCTGTACAGCCCGTGTCGAAGTGCAACAAAGAAGAGACAGGCAGACGGTCGTGTTGGGACAAGGGGCTGCTCTTCGGTCGGGGAGGCAGCTCCGTTTCATCCGCAAGCCAAAGTCCCTGTTGCTCAGGTCTCTCCTCTTGCCTAATTAAATTGTCTGTGTGCTTAGGTGGAGAGAGGATGCAAAGTGCAGAAACAGTGTACGGTGCTTACATAATCTAAGTGATTTCTGCAGCAATCATTGTAGGAGTTAGCTAATGGCAGGGTACGGGGCCTCCCGCTGAGTTTCCATTACCTTGTAATTTTCGGCTTGTTCACTGTTGCAAGAAAGCCCCTCTGTCTTGTAATTCCTCCAGCATTCATGTCTCATCTTCTCCAGGCTTGAAGTACATAAGATGCTTTCTGCTGGGGGATTTATTGAGATAAGTTATTGAAGTCAAGCAGTGAGGCAAGCATCCAATATTATGCTATTCATCTCTGAATTTATGTTCCCACTTTCTTTTGAAGGTCTAATGTAATCACAAACAATTTGTTTTGTATATGTTTAAAAATTCATAATTTTCTTGTACAATGGAAAAAACAGCACTTGTAGCTCATTAGTGGTGGGATTCACAAAACATCTGGCTTTTCCTTTTGATGTAATTTCTGTGTGACTAAAATTCTGCCTTCGTTTTGAGCAGTTCAAATGAGGAGGTACAATCACTCCGCCAGAAACCCATTAAATGTGCCCATGAGTCAGCCTGTGTAATCTTCCAAGTGCGTTGGAGAGAATTATAATCTTTTTTTTTTTCCCCCCCTCTGGCATATTCTGATCGGCTTCCCGCGGCGTGGGAGAACCCCCTTCTGATTCCCTCACAGGGAGGGTCTCTGCCGCTTGACGTTCTTTTTGCTTCTCTGTTAAACCCACCGGAGCTCCACGTGCTCGGTGCTGTACAAGTCCTCCAGAGCAGTGTGCTTGTTAATAAGCTTCCAGCTTACGAAAAGTGAAAGAAAGGCAGTAGGATTGTCCCTACCCTACAGCTGTTGATGTTAGCAGGGACGTTAAGGGCCTGATTTACAAGTATGCCAAGCACAGAAAAACTCCGCAAGGTAGCAACTCAGTTCAGGGGAGCTTAGTGCTCTGGGAGGAACCAGACCCTGAGCAATCTGGCCAATCTCACTTGGGATGTCTGTGGTCGAGCTGGGGATTAATCGAGCCTTCTTCTTCCCATTCCTTAACCACAAGCCAGCCGCTTATTTTTGAGGAGCTGACATTTGACTGGAAGCTGAATGTTCGGAAAGAATAAAAAGACCCCAGGAGCCATAGCAGATGAAGAGTCAAGTGCTGATCACAAACAGCGCTACTGGTGTAAAGCATGGGCAAGGTCCTCAGGGCTTACTCCAAAGCACACTGGAGTCAGAGAGAGTCTCTTCTAAATGTCAGGTCGGGAACTTACTACTGCTGTGTCAGATGTTAGAACTGTTGCTGCCGTGTACTGCTAACGTAATAGTGATTTTCTTCCAGGGCAACAAATAACACCGTCCAGGTTGATAGGAAGGAAAATGTGACCAAACAGCAAAATTGCCAAATTTACAGAAACAGTGAAACATCCTGGGTCTGCAAAATCATACAGTAAGCAGGATGTATTTTCCTATGCACAGAGTTAACAATATTCTCGAGCTATTCAGTTGCTCCTAACAAGAAAGGTGAGAAAGTAGCCATAAGCTCCATGAAGCCACTCGCAAAACAGAGGAGAGTTATCTGCCTAAGGGACTCAGCAGCAGCTGACAGCCCCGATTCCACCTCCTGCCATGTCAGTCAGCCTGTGCAGGTTTGTGTGTTTATCGAGCTTAATCCACTTCCAGCCTAGCGAAAACTTCAGAAATTCAATGCAGATCTGCACCTGCCTGGGCTGGCTGTTACAGGGCTGAAGCTACAACTGAGCTCTTCCAAATAGATGTGCAAAACATTGTGGGGACTGTCCTGACACCGGGAGACGCTCACACTCTCCCCGAGATTAGCTTCGTCCTGCATCTGTGTTGCTTTGATTTGCATTACAGTTCATGTGTCTTTGGATGTGTAAATGGGCTACTGCCAAGGCACAACCATACAGTGGTGGTGGATCATCTCTGCCTCCAGTTTATATTTATAGCTATTTCTTTCGTTGCATTTGCCTCCTATATATATCCTGTAAGTCTGGCAGGTTGCAGTTTACATTCCTGAGGGGAAACCTCATTTCCAAGGTGCATCCACTGGTTACAGTATCCTGCAAACAGGTTTCACTGGCATGGCCCGTCGCTTGCACTGTCTCCAGCTGTTTGGTCTCCCTCATGGCGACTATGTCAGACAGAAAAAATGACTTTCCCAGAGGGCTCTGTCTTTGCTGCGGGGCAAAAGGGATTTACAGGGAGTGAAAAGTCAAGCTGAAATCAAGCCGAGGACAGGCTGCCGGTGGGGGCTGGCACAGGAGTCAAGTGCCAGGACCCCAGAGCCATTCGGGTCAAGTACAGTGTGGACACAGTTAATGAGATTTGAGTTTCTGGCTCCTATAGTCACTTTTTAATGTCTCTTTTGAAATATTCCAACTAGTCAAGGGACATCTCTCGCGATCCCATGTTTGGGCTGGCTGCCTGTCTGCGCTCTGTATTACTTTCAAATTATGACCGTGGGGTCGCGTTAGCATTCAGTGCTGTGGAGAAGCCAAGGCTGTTTCTTCCAGCTGCCCACAGCTTCCCCTGCCAAGCCATTTCCCGGCCTTGGGAGAAGGTCGGTTCAGACGACCACGCAGCAGGGCTGGTAAAAGCCACAGAGCTCGGTTGGCTTCAGTGCAGCCGTGGTTGTGGGCACAGCTGAGGATGGGTCTCCTCGTCCCCCAGCCATTTCCCAGCGTTTGGGAGGTTACGTTTTGCTGTATTTAGGTGTGGTTGAAACTGCAAAGCTAAGGAACAACAATTTTAGCTATGAACTTGGACTGTAATTTGGGAGCTGAGTTTATTCTCTTGTCATTAAATATGTCTGGAGGAGGCTACTTATTCTGTTTAAAAGATTTCTAAGTGCATATCACACTCGTGCTCTAGTAAATCTTTCCGAATTTTTTTTTCCTTGCTGTTGGCCACCAGCTACTCTTACACTCAAACAAATTTTTTTCCAAAAACTTGAAATATCTATATAATGTAGTGTTATCCAGCAGTGGGTCCCATCAGTTAAAGCTCCCAGAGGCATGTGTGAAGCCAGAATAAAATTCTCCCAATAGTGGAGCTTGCAGACACACACCAGAAACTACCATGCACCGTAATGTCACCTTTGTAGAGGCTACAATTAAAAGTGGATTCAAAGGCATACGATTAACCCATAGTTAATATTTGTGTATAAAAAAATGTCAGGAGACGTCATAGCCAGTTCACCAGTGAAAAATTAACTTAACTTTCATTAAAAACTCAGGGTATATTGCATTTATACTAACCTCACAATTTAAAAACACCTCCTTTGAAAAAAGCAAACCTGTGTTTTGGTCTAAAATGTTGCTTTTCATAATTTCTTTTTGGTGAGGCACGGTACTATTGACTCTTTTGTTACTTAGGAAACCTTCTGAAGTAGTGTCTCTCTTCCTACCGCTGGAATTGGTACTCTGGGGAATTTTCTAAACGTTCAGGAATGCAAAAGTTGTATCAAAACAGGACTTTGAGAACAGTAAAAATGCATCCACCGAGTTCAATCCTGATCTAAACAGATGTGCCAGTTCTATTGAGGGCAACAGAGTTTCTCCCCTTATATTTACTCAGAGTTTTCTGTAGTAAATTTTTTTGTAGATCGAGAGTATTATTTCAAGAATATGATAACATCTGATCTGAAAGTTCATCTAGTTATTTCTGGCTTATGTTATGCATATTTTGGGATTCTCTGAGTGCACTGCAGTTTTATTAGCCAAAATCTATCATGTTTTAAACAAAGTATAGCTTGGAAAACTGCTTCTATGTCAAGGGTTTCTAGTATTGGCCAGACCATACTGTGAGATCATTTAGAAAATCTTTGTTTGTGACTTGACACAGAGGAGGTCATGTGCACTCCTAAATCCTTGGATTTGAATGTAGCCAGTATGTCCCTTCAGCCACTTTATATTTGTCACGCTGGAGCCCTAGTTAGTCTTTGCTGCAAAAACTTGTGGAGTTTGAAACCCAAACCCATTTCCCACCCAAAGCGTGGGTCTCGTCAAGAGACCTCAGCTCTCCACTGCTTCCTCTGTCAACAGCAAAGTGTGCTTACTTGAAATGGCTGCTGCGGGTACGGGCACAGGACAAACCAGATTTGGGACGTGGTTTAGTGGCGTTTTTGGCAGTGTTACATTGGTGGTTGGACTTGATGATCTTAAAGGTCCCTTCCAACCTAGATGATTCTATGATTCTATGAAATCACACACGTGCAGGCACGCGAAATCTCATGTATACCTTGTCCTGGAAAGCGGAGTGGGGAAAGATTTCCATGCAGCAGATGGTGAGGACGTTGCATCGTGTATCACCGGGGAGAGCAAACGACAGCTAGCTGTCGAATATAACAACCCTAAAAGGCAGAATAAGAAAACTACTAGCACACTACAGTCTCCGTGTGTGGTGTACTTCAGATATCAGTGTTTAATATTGAGGTCTTCGTTGTTTTGTTCCAACACGTAATAAACATTTGTATGCCCTCTCGTAGGCAGCAGACTCCCAGGATCCACAGAGCTGTTAAGTTCAAGCCTCCAGAAGCCCTGCGCAGTATATAATACATCTGTGAAATGTTTACAGCATATGGTGTGTGTGGAGTCAGACTGGATGATCACCATAGTCTCTTCTGGCCCTCAGGCCTATCAATCCCTGTCCACTCACGGCATGGTAGCCGGTCTGTGCCTTGGCACAGCTCTCGGTGCGGAAAGGGGAGGCCGGGGCTGGCTTTGCAGTCGAATTAGCAGTTTTGCACAGCCAGCTTTCCAGAGCCCCGGTTCAGCAGTAAATACAAGGCTGAGCTTGCCCTGATGAGGACATCGTGCTGTGTAGCTTATGCATTAGGTGACAGGGAGAGTTTGGACCTACGCTTACTTCTCCCAGGGATGGTCCTGAAACAGAGATTTTCTGTAGTGTCGTGTTTTTTGGTGCTGTGTTTTCATATGTACAGCTCAGGCTGTTTGTAAAATAAGCCCTCTGTCTCTCACACAGCTAACCTGCTTCATCTCCCCACCTCTGCTTCTGGTTTTATCTGGGGGTTACCCGAGGACTTAGTTTAAAGGATCAGTAGTTGTAAAGGAAGACAAATTGCCTGAGGTATTACTGAAACCATGTCAAATGCTTAACGTAGGGATTTTCATTCATTTATTTATTTATCCCCGTATTTTTTGCACCTTCCTGTAAACACATGGCCGTAATCACTATGAGGCACACTGCTGTTTGAAGCACCACCCCAGTAAAACATGACAGCTCTTGTCTTTCCCCAGTGCTTTCAAGCTTCAGATGGAAGAAGATGGAGAATTAAAAAGTGATCTCATTATCCTCTATTGTGCATTAACAAAACCCTGGCACTAACACAGCGAATACAGATGGACGTGAAAATAATTGCTTGGTGCAAGTCGGATTTGGATTTTTCCTCTCACTTTATTATCTGGATGCTGAGGGGGATATTAGTGAATTATGGCGTGGGAAAGTAGGTCAACATCAAACCTGGAACGGAGGGGAAATGTGGTCAAAAAGTACAAGACTGACCTGCTTGTAGATGGGCAATTGAAAGATGTACTGAAATTAAAAACAGAATGATCCAACTTTTCTTCCTCTGCTTGCGCTTTTGAAGAGCCTGGCAGTGAAGCAGTTGTGTAGGCATATGTCCTTTAAAAAAAAAAAAAAAAGAGGAAGAAACCCTGTATTGATTTAGACAGAAAAGTCAAATGTTTCTGTTGCTGCAACTGTGACAACAAATTCAAAAATATTTCAGGAGCTTCTGGCTCTCAACATGAGAGGCCAAGGGGATGCGCCTCCTGGAGGAGAACCTCCCCCAGGGGTGGCAGAGAGCAGTGGGAGAGGATTAATGACTGCACTGCTGAACCATGCACAATGCTCAACATTAGGAGGGCTTTGCTATAATGAAACCTTCAGCCTTCGGCTGCCTTGCAGACTCTCTGAATAGCAGCTGCCAGCACTGTGGAGAAGCTCGGCACAATGGAAAAAAGGGTCAGACCGAAAAAGCGGAGCTGGAGTTAAAAAAGTAGTAAAGAGATAAGGGGGAAAATAAGTGTGTAAGAGGAAAAAGTTGTTTGTTTTTTGTTTTTCCTTTAGTAAGAGCTGATTGCAGCATTCCTTGTCGGGAAAGGCATCATTCTGGAAGGTGAGGTTTGCATGCGGGGATTTCAGTGATTTTTTTTCCAGGGACTGGCCAGCTGGTTCTGCAGTGTGCCCTCAACGGCGACGGGGAAGTGCCATAGCTAATCCATCTTACTTTTTGTCTTATCTTTATTTCTGGGTCTGCAGTGATGAAGTGGAGCCTCATGCAAGGTGCCCTGCCAACGCAGACTAAACACACTCCTGCTCCAGGATGGTTACAATTTCAGTGCAAGAGAAGAGGCAAAGCTTATGTAAAGCAAAGGAAAGCACAAGGAAGAAATGAGGTGAAGTGCCAGTGTACCACCTGTCCTCCTTAATGTCAAGAGCTATGGGAAAGCTAGACTTGAAACACATCAACCTCAACACTTTCTCTAAACTCCACTCTTCTACAGTCAAAATGGATTAAAAAAGGAGAAAAGTGTCATTTCTTCTCACAGGTGATGTAAGGAGTGTTGACTCAGTTGACTCTGCAATTTGGAACAGCATTGGTCTGATTTAGCCTCGGGGAAAGAATGAATACCAGTGAGCACACAAGGGAAGTTTTTGGACTAAGCCATTATGAACCACTTAAGCCCAGTCAGGAAACTGGAAAGGAATTTTCCCATGGCAAACCTGATAAATGATCTGATGCTCAGATGGAGCCATAGTCTTTGAGATCCAAAGTCTGTTTCATTACAGGTGCATTGACGTGTAAAACTCCAGGGAGATTAGGATTTTTGAACAAAAGAAAAAAGAAAGGTATTAAAAGTAAATGTTAGGAGACATGACTGGTCTATTTGCTAATCACATCTTGTTTGACTTTTTAACACTTGTCACAGGTATCTCCAGCCACTGCGGCAAGTATGTTGCATAACTTAAAAATAAATGGGGGAAAATATTGTGCACAGATTTCTTTAAAGAGAGAGGCGAAGCCTGGGCAGCCTTTGGTTTGATGGCCTGATGCAATCAGCAAACATACACATTTTCCTGACCTCAAATGCAATGGCTTTCATTGGTCTGATATTTAAGGGAATAACCTTTAACACAACACGACTGCTGTAGCACCCTGGCAATGTATCTCCCAGCAGAATCTCCTGAGTTTTTGGGTTCGTGTACATTTTGCATTGTAAGAGTCACAGTTTTATCTGCATGCTTTTCCCCTTGAGTAGGCACTGTGGTACTGCCTCTGAGCCAGAACCCCTCTGTCACCCCGGACACATCTCTTACTTTCTTCATCACCTTAGCTCCTTGTCCTGTGGGGTGGGAGTACCACCATATATCTAGAAAGTGTTTGGCTAATTCTCTGGATTTGGTTTCAGCTTGTAGCGAAGCCAGGTAAAGTGCAGATTACCAGTGTGTTGTTCAAGTGTTACTTTAATGTTAGTACTCTTTTTGTTCTTCACGTGGATAATTGATGCTGGAACAAGCGCTAATCTGAAACGAAGTGATATAAACCTGGGACAGCTTC
Organism: Pluvialis apricaria; assembly: GCA_017639485.1. Classification (NCBI taxonomy): domain Eukaryota; kingdom Metazoa; phylum Chordata; class Aves; order Charadriiformes; family Charadriidae; genus Pluvialis; species Pluvialis apricaria. The sequence continues at coordinate 10,579,592 of CM030024.1, forward strand.
CTGGACAGCAGCAGTGTTGCTTCAGCTTTCCGTTTATACAACTGAGATCAGGATATGACTTGTTCTGTGCTCCAAAGAGGGGTGTGATCAGATGGAGAGCGGATTGCATCGGTTTACTTTGGTTTGGATCGGATCGGATGGGTTTTCCTCCCAGCTGTTTCTAACAAAGGCAGCTCTATGAGCTTACATTGCACAGCAAGTTGGAATTTGATTTTATGGACTTGACACGGATTTCAGTCAACACATGGATTTGCATAAAATGGCTAACGGTTTATGCTTTGATAATACAAAAGTCAATAACAATGTCAGGGGGAAAAAAAGCATGGATCAGTGTAGAATGAAGATGCCAACCAGGAATCTCACGACCTAGAGACATGAGGCTGGGAGATAGCCAGTGCATGCCAGCAAAAAAATCCCTCGCTGCTGGCACAGAGCAGAACCCCAGATAATGCAGCGGAAAGGTGCTACCTGCAAGGCAAGCGGTGGCTGCATGCCACCCCGAGGAAAGGCCATGACACATGAAGGGACAGGGAACCATTTAGAAAAGAAAAGAAAGATGTTTTATCTGAATAATAAGGCAGAAAGCTTCGGCTTATTTATCTGCTTTTGAATTTTAATGATCAGTTCGAGTGATAATTACAGAATTTCTATATTTATATAAAACCAGCACATAAAATAGCACAATTTGATATTTATGAAGTGCCAGTTTTCCATAAATACAGAGATTTGTTAATGAGCGCTGGGAACTATTCATTAAAATTCAGAAGTAGATAAATAATGAATAGGAATTGCTGTTTATTCATTAAAATTCTAAAAAAAAAAAAAAACCTGAAAAATATCTCCTCACTTATTGTTGATGAATCCAGCCTGTTTTATAAGCAATTTGTTTTAATTAATGCCATTTGACACTATTAGTGCCAGAATAGCAAAAGAGTCATTCGCACATTGCAGGGCTATAAGTAAGACTGCATTAAAGCTATCCAAGGCCCCAGGATTAAACAAATTTGGGCCCAGTATGAGCATCCCTGACTGCCATGGCCATAGATACGTCTCCACTGGGGTGGAAAGGGTCAATCAGTCAATGCCGGTGTGATGCTGGGTCCCATATAGACCTGCTGCCTCTCCATGGGAATTCTGCCCTGCTTCTGAAGGAGGATTTATCCTCCTCCAAAGGCAGGCTTTGCTGATGAAACTTCAACAGAACAGTAGATTTCAAAGGAAAGGCACAGTTTGAATTTGGTATAGGTCATAGGTTTTGTTTCAAACTATCTGCAAACTACACCAAAGATAAATACTGGCTATATTCGGGTCTGTCCTGTTCAAACTTCACTTCTACACTTTGGAACTGACAGCTGGTCTTCTCAGGAGATGAGACCTTGGCCCAGATTTGAGGTCCTGAGCATGGCGTCGCTCTTTGGGCCCCTCTGCCCTGGCTTTGGAAGCGTGGGGAACATCTCTGCTGTGGACCCATTGATGCTGAGTTGGACAAGGACACTGTGCTGGGGCCAAGGGGTTCGGCACCTTCCTGGCATGAGCCGTGGGTGCTTCAGGGGGTCCAGGGGCGCGTCTGCTGGAACGGTGTTGGTACGAAATTGGACAGATGTGTAAGAAAATGGACTGATGTGTGAAACATCCCTTCCCACCACATGCATGCTCCTCTGGAGTAGCTACTTGTCAGTGAGGTTAACTTAGGTTTTGTGTAGCTGCAGGGTGAGGAATGGTTTTGCTGTGTCTGGAAACCTGGATATTTGTATTACGTACCTGACCATCGGCTTAGCATTCAGACCACTGGAAAATGTGGAGCAATATCATGTTGCGAGCTGGGCACAGGCTGTCAGGAGGCAAACTTTCAGACAAAGCCCTTTGGGTTACAACATTGTCTTTTTCTTCCTCGCTACCTGCAACCGCCTATTTTGTTCCCTTCCATTGCTTTGTTCCGTATATACTTTTGCTTTTACGCTCTTTGAAGTGTCCTCCACGCCGTGGACGTGGCTGCTCTGAATGCTGATGAGTGTCTCTGGAAGGCTGGGCAGAGTTTTGTTGATTCGGGGCTCTTTGGGAGAGCTCACTCGCTTCACCGTGGCCGGCGCAGGAGCCGTGGGGTCGGAGCCAAGGGGGGTTTTCCCCCATTGGCTTCGGGGACGCTGGGTCAGGCCCTGCGGGGGTGCTGGCTACCTCTTTTCTGCCTCTTGCTGCGGAGCACGAGGGGAAAAGTAATGCTGTCAGTTGTGTAACTGTCAAGAACACAAGGTAAAGGGTTGTCAGGGAGAACGTGGAATTGGAAATGAGGATTCAGGGGCCCCTTTAAAAGAGCTCTCATCTCTTTTTGAAACCAAGACAGACAAAATGGAGCTTAGTATATTAAAAAGGGTCTTAACGGCATTTGGGTTGTAAAAGGTCCCCTCTCCACCTTTCATTCCTTCTGTCTCCCCTTGACCTCTTGCCTTTCCCTGAAAGTTGGATTTAAAACAATAAAATGGGGGGGGTTATGTAGACTACCAAATCGACTCCTGTGGGGAACAGAATTAATTCTACTCAGGAGCAGAAAGCGAAACCCAGAAGCATCAAAGCGTAGACATAAATTCAATATCCCACTGAGCCCATCACTTAGGATACTTCACCCTTTCCTGCATGTCTATCTTTCAATCAAATGTAGATGTTGGGAAAGGGTTTATTTCAGTTTAGCCTGGTGTTACAAAAGCGGAAGGGAAAGAGCAGCAGCAGTTGCCGTCTGTTTGCTGTGTGAGGTTTATAATTTCACAAATGCCAAATGCATTAATCCAACCTGTCATGTTGCAGCTCTGTTTGTAGATCAAATGGGATTAAAAGATTTAGTTGAAGCTTTCCTGATACATTTAAATAATATGACTAGAAATGTAATATTCAGCAAAATGAATATTTTAGTGGTACAGTTTGAAGCACCTGGTATACTAACACCTGCTATGTTAAAAATGAACAGGAAAGAGGTGGTCCCAGTCCTGCAAAACATGGCAATAGCGCACTGTGTTTTAGCACCAGGAGACTGGCCTGACTCCTACTGTAGCATCGCTGGGTTGGCTCACCTATGGAAATTCGATCAAGATGCTTTAGTACAATTACTCGTGTGCAGGGCTCAACATTAAGCATCTGCTTACGCTTTGCTGGATAGGACCTTTAACATTGCTGCAATACTATGCCTGGTTTTCCCCTTTCTCTTCCCAGTGTACCCACTGTTTGATTACCCTGTATGTGAGTGCACTGGCCGAGTCTATTGTCTCTTTTTACCCTGTGATGTCTGTTTAAAAAGAATCTCAAAAGTCTCTTTTAAGTGGTGTAATTTCAAGAGGTAGGAAGCCCGCTGTACAGGTTGTGTCAAACAGGAGCAGTAGGGACTGTGTGACTGAATAAAGAGCCCTTATAAAACACCTCTTCAGGAGTGACTTATTCCGCACCCCGGGCATCTGGTTGCAGTGGGGATAGACATATCCAGAGCTCCTCTGGCTTTGGTTTTGTGCATGTGAGTGGGAGAGCAGTGACGAGACTTCTGCCCTCTGGGTTGTGGGCAGCCCGCAATGGTTCGCTGCAACGCATTGCACTGTCTTTTCAGTTTGAAACTATAATGGCAACAAAATAATTGAGGGTTTCAAGCATGTTTTGGAGAAAATAAGGTTAATGATATGAGGAGAAAGAATGAAACGTGACACGTCTCTACCTGTAGTAGATATACTGGCTTTCAGTAGTTCTTTCTGGTTAGGCAGCTGCAGAGGGATGAACCTGTGCCGGAACAGCTTCAGAGATGGGCTGTTAAGGGTGATCAAGAAGATGAAGAGCTTCTGTCAAACAGAAAGCTTTGGTAGCATGGCTGAGCAGAGATATGGTTGCTCTTTCTAAGCCCACAGGGAGGAAGGGAGTTTATGCTGTGATGGCGAAGGGCTGTTGAAGAGAACAAATAGGTATAGACTGGCCATCAATAAACTGGAAACCTCAAGCTATCACAGGAAGGAAGTTCTGGAGCGGCCTCTGTACAGCAGGAGTGCGGGATGTGAACTTACCCGGTTTTATAACAAAGCTTCTCTGTTGCTGGAAGGGTTTGTCAGGCAGGGTTGCTTCCCGCAATCACAGCAGACTGGACCCACAGGCACGTGATGCTGAAAGCAATGGTGCTAAAGTTAATTACCCCAAGTCCAGTCAACTCCAGACTCTGGCCAGCGGAACATTAGTCGCGTTGCCTGGGGCACCAGATTGCTAGAACTGGCTGGAGGGTTAAGTCGAGACAGACTGTAGGATGGGGGAGGTTTCTACAGAGATAAGCACCAAGCTGGGAGCGGGGAGAAAAAAGGGATTTATGTGGTGTTTCTGGATCTTGTGGGACCGGCAATTATATACCAGGCTGAGAAAAGAACAGCTGGCACCTTCATGTTTGTGGCTGTAGGTTATTCTTCAGTGTTGTCAGAAACATCCAAAGGTGTCAGCACAGTCCTCACCAGGGACTGGGTGCAAGTGTTGCCAATTTAATGTCAAAACTAATGTCTTTGAAAGAACCTTCCTTTTTTGGCTATTCACCCTGCCAGTCTGCCCATTTGAGATGGTTCAGCAGAGAATGAATACGGGTTAAAATGCTTGCTGGCTTTCATTTGAAGAAAGAGCATATGAAGCTTTGGACAGAAAATCATTGCCATTTTAACATCTGCTTTTTCCTTTTTCAATATGCGGTGTAAGTAGTTGATGGAAACATGGCATGTGTATTTTCCAAATCAACAGCTAGGTCAGCAGGGGCCCTGATTCTTGGTCATTTTGAGGTTTGAGTTATGTTTTCGCCCTCTTTCCCAAACTATACCAACCTATCTTCCAAAACACAGACATTCATTATGTCATTTTGTGTCTCATTGTGCTGTCTAATACTTTATAAGCCTCCTGTCTTTTAAAGTACATCATACATATATAATGGAAATTCCCTTCTAGCTTCTGTTCTTAACAACACAGAGAAAATAAATCGCAAGCAAACTTATAGGTACCATATCCTGCATGGCACAAAATAGTTCCATGTTGTATCTTCTGCTTTTTTCCCACCTCTCTGGAATTCTCTTACCTACTGACATAGTGAGAACTACATGCTGTGAAAAATCACAGTGTCTATGTTACATATTTGTGACAAGCCCTGGTATTATCCAGGGAACAATCCATTACTTTTATATCGAGAAGTGAGAGCATGTGCCTTTAACTCATGTTAACTCGCCATGATTTCAAATATAAACACTTCTCAGAAGTGGGTGAGTAAAATTGAAGGCATTAGGATTCTGTCGTGTCCGGTTACAGTCAACCTTCACATTGTAGCCTACTTCTGAAAATAAGAAACAGTGTTTTGTTGATCCAGTGATTTTTGGCTGAGCTAAGCAGCTATTTGTTGTTGAAATGTCTCAAAGAAATGGCTTTTTTGGAAAATACTTTCCAGAAGTGAAATATCCTCCCAGATCTTTTAGGAAACTGCTAGATCTTAAATTAGGTTCAATTTTATAATAGTGTCTGGGTACCTGGGGCCAGATATGGTTAAGCATTTAGGACAGAGGCTGGAAGTGCCCGGATGGATTTCTGGACACACTTAGGTGGCCAATTCTCTGGTGAAATTAGAGCCTCTCTTCTCAAGATGTATTGATGGTGGACGGAGTGGGATTTCCATAACTTAATTTTAAGCACTGAAATTAGCAAGGCTGAGGTGACAGGAGTACCGAGGACCATATCTGCCCCTGCCAAGGGTTGCAGCGAGGATGCGTCCCCAGAGGCAGCAGCAGCAGCCCTGCCTGGAGCCAGAGCTGCAGCTGGGGTCCCCTCCTCTGCCAGAGCCCACCTGGGGCAGGGCTGCTCGCTCCTGACCGCAATGTGGTCTCAGCTGCAAGCATTAACCTCTCCTGTGTCCTTCACTTGCAGAACTTTAAATATCATGTCCCATGTGCACCACTGTGGGGGTTGAGGGTATGGACTGCTGGAAGCCCCTTAGACCTCTTAAAACACCCAAGTCGTGTTTTGAAGACGAGTCACCCTAAACTTCTCTTACTGTAAACGGAGAAAATTGCAAACTGAACCACTCTGCTGGGAGCAGAGCTGTCCTCAGGCAACTGGGCTCGTAAGCCCAGCGCTTTGGTTGGATTTTGAAAGCAAGGGGGATGAATCCTTCCTGCTCTTGCCTCTGTGGATGTCAGCCTAAGCACCTTCATTGTTTTGAAAATCCATCTAGCATCTTTACCATCTAGTCGATACATCTCTGATCACAGAAACGCTACTTGAGGAGAAAATAAATGCTTTGGGCCAGCAAGCCCTGGACTTGCCTATCTCTACTCATAAATCCTGCAGGGTCTGATGAACTGCTCACACAGAGAAAGTTCCTGATGGGCATATGTGCTTGCAGGAGTAAGACCCAAAGCAAATCAAGTTATGCATGACATCAAGACACACTTGCAAAAACAATTTTAATCAATTACAACTACAACTGCATGCTGTACAAGCCGCAACTGGATTGTCTTATGTACCAGCCGATCATATTGGGCATGTAAGATTAAATTAAAGTTTTCTAATTGCATTTAGGAACATACAAAATACTACAGTCTAAAGTGTAGCAAATTAATTCTTCAGGCGTAGCCTAATTGGATGGAAATTGATTTATCATGTTTGGACCAAATGAGCCAGTAAGGCATGACTGGTAACAGTGAGGTAAAGAGAACAACGTCTGCGTGTCGGTAACATTTAGAGGAAAGAGTCCATCCAAAAGAAATGAAGGGTGTTATATTGCAAAGTCTCTCTGAAGAGGGAAGAAATGATACATTCAGAGTCTCTGTTGTTCATATATACAAAGTGACTGAAAAGCCTTTGATTATTTCTGAAACTCCAGGATATAATTAGGTCAGTAAGGGAGGGAGAAAATGATGTTCTTAGGTCCTGTAAATATTGTTGTTCTGTACAAGGACAATTTCGGCCGATCAAGCCATTATACTAATGTATTGTAGAAATGGATATAAAATTGCTCCTTTGTAAGAGTCGTGCAGAATTTTGAGATAGCCAGGCAGCAGGGCCAGGGTGGAAGGCATCCACAGAAGAGGGCTCATTCCCTGTAGGATTAGAATGATTAAACTCTGTTGCACTTTCCTATAGTAATGGCACAGAAAGCTTTTGAATTTATCTCCCTGGTTCACCTTTTGCATAAGGTGAATATTCCCTTTCATTAACATGCGTTCAGCCTCGTTCTGGCTGCCAGCCCGGGGAAAGCACTGGCGGATGATGTACAGGTACGATAGCCCGGAAAGCACTTGCCAGGAAAAAAAAAAAATGTTCTGGAGATTGTGGGTAAGTAGCAGGTATCGTTTGTGGGTTATCTGGGCAGAGCAAAGGTGGAGACACAGCACTTCTGCATGGGCAGATGATGTTCTGCACCCGTCTTGCTTAGTCCCACGCCTTATTGAATGCTTTGCAGCGTGCCAAAACATTGTGGCTTAACAGCAAATGCATCATTTTGGGAAGTTTAATATTGCAGTGGTCTGTTGGGAAAAGAAGCGTGTTGCAACCAAAGTCTGGATCCAGGCTGCGGGAGGGTGGGCTTTGTAGTGGCTACTCCCTAGCTTAGGCTGAGGCAGGACAGAAGTGCTTGAGAAGAACCTTTATGAATTCAGGACAGTAGCCTTCTTTATTCAGTGGTTGCCTTTTTGGAGGCAAGGGGAATGTCAACAATATTCTTAGAAATGAGTGGACGTGCTATTTGCCCCATCCAGAGGGTCGGGGTCACCTGCTCTTGTGTCTTCACTCTGTCTTAACACACGTTTATGTCAGACTGAATGTTTTCCGTTTACCCAAATATTATATCAGAAAAGAGGATTTTCGTACTGAGCAAACTGATTCGGATTGCCTACTATAGATGTTCAAGAGATGCTTAATAATATTAATAATACAAGTAAAATTAAATTTGCTTATCACAATGAGAGGAAGAAGAATAAAGTTTATTAAATCTCCCCACCAAAAGTGCTGACTTACTGAAAATAACAAGTCTTCATTAAGAAGAAGCTAATTTGCCATAAAGAATTGCTTTACTTATGTAAAGGGACCAATTTCTCTAATTGTGGGCAGCACACAAAATGTCTCCCGGAGAAGAGCAGAGCTGCGCTTTCTTGAATTTTAACTGCACAGGTTCTTGTAGTTCTGCTCTCCCCAAAGTGAAATGAAAGCTTTAATCATCTGGAAAATTAGAGGATGGCATTTGGGGTATAGATGCAAGAACTGAGGGGAGATACTGCTAGCTTCCCAGGGAAGGTCCAGCCTTCAGATTAATAAAAAGGGATATTTCTCACGTGACTTACAGGGTGAACCTGCTTAAAAACTCACAACTGATCAGTATCTCTAACGGTTAATTTTGAGGCCGTCAACACTGAGACAACAAAATCCTCAGTCGATGAAGGATGCATCCACGTTTCAGCAGAGCTTTGCAGCTAGTCAGAGCTGGGCAGCCCATCCAAAAGTCAGTGAGGGAGTGAACAATACGATGACTTTCTGTTCGTCCCCTTCTGCCAAAGAGGACGCAACAGATCCGAGGCAAGGGATCTCATTTCCTAGGCAGGTTATTCTCACCATAGATATTAAACAGCTGTGCAAAATTCACCTACTCCCAAAGTTGGCTCTGACCTTGCAGTTCACAGTAGGTTCACCTTGTGAACATGTCAAGCGAATATTGTGCAGCAAAGCACAGGAAGAGGATTTACTTTCATTTCTTGTTGGTTTTCCCCCTAACTGTCTGTTTCCAGAGGAATTTTAAGCAAAGCAAGGTTTCTTCTGGTTTCGTGGGGCACCAAGACATAGGGTAAGGTCTGGTGTGTCTCACCTGAAATACCTTTGCAGAACAGTAGCACCTGTGTGCTGGTGTCCTTTAAGTCTGGTTGTTAAGAACATTGATATCCCAAACCATCCACAGTTGCACAAAGAAAAAAAGTGGGATAGTCCCCCGTCTAACTTTATAACCTAATGGCCCTCTGCATGGGTGACGTTTTTCCATCTGCTGTGTGGAGAACCTGGCTGCTGAATGCAGCCAGATGAAATGGGGAGCCTGGGGCACGCGGCAGTGCTGGTGGCTGGCAGATGCAGTGACGTACTCTGACAAAATTTCAGTGACTGCATATAGAGTTTCACGCCCAATTTTTTTTTTAAAACTGGTCTTCAGTATTCAGTGTGCCATTTCCCCTTGCTTGTAGGATAACAGCACTTAGCTACGGTATAGATGTGAACAAGTGAACATTTATAAGACATGCATTTAAATTTTTTCAGTCCGTACTGTCAAACACACAGTATCAATTGGTAACATTGATTTATATTTTAGCCGTATGTGGCTAGAGCCCAAAACAGGACTAAGCCGTGCCATGCCATGGTTTGGAAATGGGACATCTCCTGCCTAGCCAAAGCTGTGCTTTTTGGTTTTCAGGAAAGCGGTATCAGCACAACTTTGTGAGCTGAAGACTCACCATAGGTGTGACTGTAGGTGGCTTCACTGTAGCCACTGGATCTGCTCTGCTTTGTATCAGTTGTGGATCATCCTTAGAGCATTAAAATGTTCCTCTGAGTGACTTTGAGCACATCTCCTCCTCCGGTGGAGGCAGGCCAGAATGGAAATTGAAAAGCAGGAGGAGAAGGACAGAGACAGACACACTCCTGAGCAATTCAGTGCTGTAAAAGTAAATCCCTGTGGAGGCTTCTGGGATTATTTAAAGGAGGTGGTGAATGACTCAGAATAAAAATATAACATAGTCCAGAATTACCAGCTGTGTTTTCCTTCGTACAGTCTAACAGTGATTGTGTGCTGTGTTTGACAATGAAAACAGAATAAAACTCTTCTGCTGGAGTTCACAGGCTGCCAGATTTCTGGGCAATGAGACTCTTGAAAGGGAAACTACCCTTTGGACAGGGGAGGGACCTCCTGCCTGATTTCTTCTAAGCAGCCTGGTTTGGGGTCAGTGAGTCCCAGTCTCATGGATTAACTTTGTAAGGACATTCCCACTAGTGATATTTTTATAAACGCTTAATAGTAGCTGTTACGGAGGTGATTAATATATGTTATATCAGGTGATTATATGCATATCAGTAGTTGATACTGTAAGGCATTTGTAAGCAACCTATGCATCTGCTGGTCTCATAATAATCTGTATAAATTGATTAACTACTTATCCAAACATCCTTTAACTAACCCTTTAGAAGCTGTTTATAAATACACCCCTAACAGAAAACACCCTCACTCAGCTGTTTTCCTGACCTTGGGCACAGAGCAAGAGGAATCAAGTGCATTAATTCCTCGGAAGTCCAGCTAATGATAACCGTAAGATTGAATTTGCGTGTGGGTCCATGCATGATTCAGTAAGGTTTCCCTGGGACCGGTAGCTGGCTGTATGTGCGATTGCTCCCGGCCCACACGCATCACTGCACACCAGCACGGGGCTGCTCTGGTGCAGAAAATAGGGCAGGATGCTCCCAGTAGCACAGTCTTGCTCCCAGGAGCTTCCCAGCACTTGCATTGCGCTGCAGGGGCATGTCTGTCAGCTGGCACTCTGGACTTGTTTCACACAAGCCACTTCTGAAGCACCAGGGCTGGAAATCAAGACATCTGAGAAGAAGAAACCCGTATGATGCGATGCACTGACCTATCTGCCAATTCTCTTTGTGCGGAGACGTCGCAACACCTTTGCTGTACCAGCTCAGCCTCCCTCTCAGTCCCCTCACCCTACTTCTAGGGCACCCCCAGTGCCCTCTGACCGTCGGCCCCTTTGCTCAGCCCCTCAGGCAGGCTTCAGCATTATGTGCCCCCACTTCATACATTCTCCCTGCCCCAACACTGCCTTTGCTGCAGCCCTCAGTGAGAGCTGCCGTGTCCAATCCAATACCACCACGGTGCCAGTGGTGAAGACAAAGACTGATTTTAGGCAAACTATTGCTGTAATGGCCCGTACTCCTCCTCAGATGGACAAGCATCGCTTCCCCAGGCGCTTCTGCAGAGATGGTGCCTTGGGCAGTTCCCTGTATTTTACAATGATCTGTTTTATTACCTGCTTCAGGCTGAGCAGGAGCAAGCTTGGAGCACGTGCATTTAACGCTGAAGGGAGCATATGCAGAGCTAAATCTTCTGCTTGTGTAAATCAGTCCAGCTCCACTGCTTCCTTGAGCTGCAGGAACTCCCATCGTCCACATCAGCTGAAAATCTGTTCTGGCAGCTAACCTGAAGGCTCTTGAAGGGGTGGTTTCTATTCACAGTTTTCTTTTCTCTTTGCTGAGCCAACGAAATGTTCCACATTTCCATAGGATGGTGTTCATGCCTAGCGGAGATACCGAGCAGCAGGCTCTGGTGTGAGCGTGGAGCTCATTTCTCCTAGATACCATGAACAGTGCAGTAATAATGGCTGGAATTTGCCAAAATGTGCAGCATAAATATGGGGACTGTATTACGAAAAAAGTACAAGGTGGAAGAAAAAGGAAAGGAAAGTATTTTCATTACGAAGGATGCTATTTAAAAAAAACACCCCACACCTTAATTAAAAGAAGACTATCCACAAATTTTAACCGTCTCTGTAAATTGCTCTTTGCAAAGCAGCAGGAGGATTTCACTGACAACAAATGATTTTCATCAAAGACACACAGAAATTTTATCATTTCAAGTTTTTAATAGCTCTGCTGATGCAGGTGGTTCATTTAAAAACAGGCCATAGCAGAGCTGTTTCAAAAACATTTGAAATAATTTTAAGAGTGATTACTGTGAGAAATCACATTTATTAGTCACTTAAACTCTTTTTGGAAATCTGTCCATGTTTTCTGGTGAGATGCTTCAGCGGTGTGAACGGACTAGTCTCCGTGGCGTCAGTTGTAGGTCTTGCCCATCAAGGAGAATTCCGCCTCGCTTCTCTTTTCCCTCTTACATGTGGTCTCAAGCCAGGCCCTGCACAGGTATTGATTCCTCCTTTTTACTCCCGGGACTTAACTAAACAAACCAGGTTTGCCTTGGCTCCTTGGCATCTGTTTCCCCTCTTGCAAGAATATCTACACGGTGGCAAACCATCTATGATCAGGCAAGATTTATTGTTTCACTGATTCCTGGAACTGAAAATATTAATGATGTAAAATATTGATTTGAAAAAACAAACCTCCGAGTTGTTCAGTGAGCCTCTCGTTCAGGCACAATGCTGAGATGTCCATCCATTTTCCATTTTCATATTTATTGGTAAGTGAAAAATCAGGCATGTCAAGCTGTTCAATTTCTAAAGTGAAGTACTTCTCTCCCTCAGATGCACATGAATAATTCTCATTAACCTTCAAGGGATTAATGCAGTTTCTTGCAAATGGCTGCAATATACAGTATTTAATATTTATGCTTTCCATATGGCTAGTGCTGTCATACATTCTTGTCAAACATACTGCACAGTTAATGATATTTTAACTAAATGTGGTCCAGAAGACCTGGATGTTTGAGGGACAGTTGTGCCCATCTCCGTTTTTATGGAGGCTATTTGAGCCTCATAGCAAAATTCCTAAAGAGATTAAATCAGCCGCTCTACTGAAACATAATGTTCAGCTGCCCTTAAAGCAGAGCTAAATGTAGTGTTGTCAATTGACACACTGAAACCGAGCCAGCTCTTTACAACCCGCGCAGCCCTCAAAGTGCCTAAAAGACATAGCATAGAAGATGAGCTGGGAACAGTTTCCAGGTTGGAAAACAGAACAACAGAGGGGAAAAGGAACTTGGTCAAGGGCCCCGCAAACCCGCGCCAGAGCCCAGGAGAAAACAGTCGTCTGATCTGTCCTCTGCATAGACCATGCTGTCCACAGGAGACCCGTGCGCTACGCTCCGTGTGTCTCTTTGGCTCACCTGAACTGGAGTTGATGGTGTGAGGGAGTGGTGACGGTGGCCGTGGGGCCGTACGCGTCCCTGCGCCTGGGTGGGGAGGTCGCTTCGCACTCGTACTGAGCCCACGGCTGAGCTCTGGCGCTCTGTATTCAGCATGTTAACATCAGACCGATGGATGCCAAATACAATGCGGATGTATCAGTGATTAAGTAGTTTTAAATATTTTCTTAGTATTTTTTCCCTCTAAAATTAAGTTTGATACCTTTTTAAAAAATGCAGACATGGACTTTATCTGAACAAGTTTTTTGGAACTATTCAAAATAAACTAGGAACTTTATTGCAGTCTTCCCATTTCAAGTTTTCCTGTAATCTGCTGAATGTTCCCTCATTAAGAGACATCTTGCTTTGTTTCCCTTCCTTTCTTTGCCACCCCTTACCCCAGAAATGAACATGTTCAGAATTTCTATTCAATGTCAAGGCAAATGTCAAAGTTTTCACTGTTGATTTTGAATAGGTCTGCTCAGGAGCCTTGCACATCAGCTTTCCACTGAAGAAACCAGATGCAGCTGGGAAACATTCTTTGACTACTTCCTTTATTTACATGTCCATGCATTGCTGCATAAGGCGAGATGGTCACAGACTGCGGGCAGGAAACCTCCGACTCCTGGGATCTCAGCCCAAACACTTCTGCCCAGTAGCGCGCAGTCTGGTGAAGCGATCAAAAGAGAAAGCAAACAGTTCCCTTCGGCTTCCTACTTAATGGACTAAAAATCCTCTATCAATCAGAACCTTAGTGTTTCTTCCAAGATTAAAACCTTACTCTCATGCTGAAGGGAAAGGACCTGGAAGACGCTGATGGTTCTCCTGCCGTGGCAGTGGTTTGCTGAGGAGGTTCATAGATTGCGACAATGCATTCCAGCGCAGATAGAGAGGACAACCTGCTGCAAAGAGATAAGTGCAAATTGGCACGACAGGATTGTCATCGCAAGTGTGGGTGTCTCCTGTTCTACAATAAGTAAACCATTCATCTTTAAGTCCAAAGCAGAAGGAGAGAACAAATAGATGGGAATAGGCAAGAAGGTGAAGAGCTATCTTGAGATAAGATCTTTAAAAGAGGCTGAAGAGTGAGTGAGAGTCAGGGCTGCGGCGTTGTATTGCTGACACAATTGGATGATGATGATTTCTGGCCCACTCAAAGCATCTGGAGTGTTATTTTTTCTTAGTTATAATTACAGACACACTTATATTTTAAGGTCATCCAGTGCCAGGCAGGGTCATCACAGCTCATTAAAGCAAAATTAGTTTCCCCATATTTGCCCTTCTTGCACCAAACAAAAAATCCTGCCTGTAATGGTACAGTATGTGGCCTATGAGTGTGCCCATAATTAAAAGGTTGAGCTACTCTTGTAAACAAATTACCATGAACAAAGGGGTTTACAAATGCCGGCTAATTAGTTTGGATTCCCTAAAGCTTTTAGCTGTTTTTTAATTCAATAACACAGTGTAAATTCTCTAGCCTGAAAAGTCTAATAGGAATTGGCAGAAAACTAAATAATTGATATTGTCAGCGATTGCAGCAGCAAGCCCTCGAATGTTATTGTCTGCCAGTAAGCAGGACTGCCGTGATTTCCTGAGAGGATAAAGAACTGGTTTTAATGAATTAACAATATAAATGGTAGACAGCTGGCTTTCAACAGCAGCTCAGGAGGCAACGTTTCAAGTTGAGACTGTGGACCAGTGAAAAAACCCTCAGATAGGGACTTGATGAGAGACATGCTGGTCACCCCTCCGTGCTGAGGGCCAAAATCCCTTTTGCTTTATTCTCCATAGACACCCCATTGAAGTCTTCAGGCTCGTTTCCAAGGTTGGAGGGAACAGGAGCCAGCTCTGCACCTGAGCAGATATCAGAAGGCACCGGTGGGGACGGGGGAGGATGCATCAACCCACACGAGCTGCAGCTGCTGAGAGGGTGTCGGAGGAACAGATTTAATGGGGAGCAGCAGTGTGCTAACAAGCAGCTCAACGTATTGTGTGGATTCTAGCAGCTCCCTAGGCTTATGTATTATGAAGGTCATGTGAGTGCTTCCTGAGGAACCTTTACCAGTCATGCCACGCTACCTGCTGGATAAACTGATTTGAGAAAGCAAGCTGGACTGCCCCTCAGCAGGATCAATGGCTTCAGGGTTCTGTTTGTGGCTCTGCTGCTCTTCTTCTGGGCCAGGTATTTCTCCTGGGTTTTTCTAATACTGGCTTTATACATTGTGCTTTAGCACAATGAACTGTCTAAATCTCTGAGAGTGTAACTTGGTCACATCATATGCTTGTATGTGATTTAATCCACATTGCCCATCCCTATCTTGTTTGTGTTGGAAACCAGCAATTTGTAGGGCTCCGTACAGACCACCTTATGGTCTCCCAGACTTTCTTAGGCCGCATATTTTTGCGTCCTTATCAAAGTAACAAAATACAGCATGGTGACAATGGTTGTGTCGTATGTCAGTTTTTAAGGATTTTTTTTTTTTCTTGCAAAAGTGAAGCGTTTAGTCTCTGAAGAAATGTTTGTGTTGAATCAGTTCCTGTGGGAAACAGCGGGTTGCCTGCATGCTCTCTGTGATCAGCCCCACAATCTCTTTTTATCAGCACTCTACTGTTTGTCCCAGTTTGTCACCAAAGCAGTCCGCCTGCTTTGAGTAGAAGGTATAAAGACCCATCCTCAACCCACTCCTCCCACCTATCCCCAAAGAAGAGCTCAGAGCAGATTAGTTTGGTCTCCACCAAAAGCTATTGTTTTAAAGCTATCAGTTAGCAGCAGCTGGATCTTGACCTTGCTTCTTACTTTGATGTGAAGGAAACTATTGACTTTCAGGGAGGCAAGCTGTTATCATCTCTTCCAAAGAAGGTCAGAGAGATGAAACATCAAGAAAAATAAGAGCAAACAGTGATATGGGCCATGGCTCAGCAGAGTTAATAGCAAGTGAGAATGTGGAGAGAGCTGAAGTGGGCTTGAATATACAGGGCCAAATCCCAAGCTGGCATAAGCTAGTTAGGCTTTGAAGGCAATGACCTGATCCTGTGTACAGTGCCTGAGGATCCAGCCTGGAGCAGCCTTGTCGGAGAGCTAGAAGTGCTTGTCATTGCTAGCAACAATGGCAGAAAGAAAAGAGAACTCTCTTCTTTCCTTTTTTCTTTGTTTGTTGAAAAGGCATTGGTTTCCTCTGAAGAGAACTAAAATAGCTTCATACAACGAATTGGCAGGCTGGAATTTATCTCTTAATAGCCAGTGTGAAGCACAGCAGAAGAGCATCTGATTTGTTATAGAGCATAGTGCACAGTAATGCCACTCGGAGAGCACTTTAACAAAAGTAATGGGTTTCACAACTTTTTAAGCACACAAACCTTTCTGCTTTCATAACCATTTCCCTCCAGTATTCCCATATCATACGTGGCCTGAGACCAGTCCTTCCCTCTAGCCCTTACTCAGGCGTAGTAGAAAGCTTTCCTTCATCCTTGGAAGAGGAGGATAGTAACTTCTCATCTCTGCGTATCTCTTGCTAGTATCCTGCTCTCCTGGTTTCACCCCAAGCTGTCTTTCTAGTACAGGGCTGGAATGAATAGGAAGAGAAGAAGCAAATCCATGTAGGTTGCTCAGCTTGCAGGTGATGGTCCATCTCCCTTACCAGCCTTTTTCCCCATGAAGACCGATCAAACTAATGAGTTTATTTGCTAGCAATAGGAGCACCTAAATTGCATTTAGATCCCGCAGCATACTAAAATCACTATGTCATTGTTCTTGTTTATTCTTGCCACCACTGCTGCTCTGAAGGATGTGTGGCTTAGTCCTGGAGCTGTTTTCAGGGATGTGACATAGTGGTACCTCTCAGTAGCGAGGCATGATTAGGATTAAATAAGTTATCTTCAAATAAGCTCAGGGAACAGGTTCTTAGTCTGAGGTTATGAATAATTGTGCTTCCAGTGCAGAGTAAACAGAAGAAGGAGAAGCTGGGGGTGGGAGAATTTGCCTGACTTGGGTGTGCATGGTTAATCAAAGAGAAGAACCAGGAAGATTTAGAGCTGCATATGGGCAGAAAGCTGGGACAAACTTGGAGTGTTGGTAGTGTTGAAACCTGAATCTTCTATGGCCATCCCACTCTCTTGGGAGCCCCTTATCACTACAGCCCACAGATTTCACGCAGAGCAGAGACAGGATGGCACCTGGACTAGATTTACGATGGAAATGGGGCAAATTGTTGTTCAGAATGAAGGCTCAAGAGCTGAATTCTAAAGGTTCTTTAATTCAGGAAAAAAGTGGCTTCTCAATTAGGAAGCTCAGCTTACAGTCAGATGAGGTTTGCACAGAACACTGAGTTTTTGTTAATTCATGCAAAAGTACAGCTTTGGGGCCTGCTGGATACCCTCCGCTCCCATTGCAAGAATTCACCACGCTCTGCAAAATTGCAGCCTAGTAGAACAAAGGTTAAACTGAACTTTATTCATTCAGAAAACAACTATGCCTTTTTTCCTTACCAGCTTGACAAGCTGTAGATTTATTCACCTTGTCTAGACTTACAGGCTTTGGTTCCCCACTAATGCTCCTGAGCCACCCCAAATGCTGAAGAACATAAATACTTTCTCTGCCATGGGATAGGGGATGTTTGTGTCAAGGTTTTAGTGACTTGAGCTGTTTGTGTTCTTTTTGTAAGATCCCACCCAAATGTTATAAGCTGAGAGTAGAAAAATGCAGGTCTTAATCAGATTCTCGGCTGATGTAAACTGGAGTAACTCCATTGTGTTCAGTGGAGACGTGCGAGTTCCTACAGCTGTGAGTCTGTGTAGGGACGGTTCTACGGCTTTCCCACCTCATTTTGAGGGGTCCTCATGTCCCGCCTGTCGAGTCTGAAACAGGCATTGCCGGTGCAAAATGGCATCGGAGGCACCTCATAGTTTCTCACAGAAATAGTTTGCTGGGTATGGCAGCATGATGATGGATGGCATAAGCAAGAGTGTTATTTAACACTCTTATGGAACTAAATCTTGCCTGATGGAGCCTGGCATTTTGCTGTGGACAAATGCTTTCATTTTTATCCTCCCTTATTCATCCTGCAGTACACTTCTGAGCTTTCCCTGGCCAGTATCTAGGTTTTGTGCATGTAGCCGCTTTAATAGCGAGTGAAATGATTCAGCCAGGGTCAAAGGACTCAACCTCTGGGGCTAAACTGCCTTCCGTTCCCCATGTGCGAGCTTCTCTTGCACTCCGCTGATCAGCACGGGTGGATTAGCAGATCCTCCAGGCTAGAGCTCCACATGATAGGCAGGCTACAGACTCCCCAAAGACCTAGTTATATTGCTAGGTGACCATAACTAATGCTCTTGTTCTTGCAATAGGTCTCACAGGGGAGAGTATGGCACGGGAGGTCTAGACATCAGGGAAAACAGCAGCACCGGGCTGTCAGCCTGTTCCTGTGGCTTTAGATTGCAGCTAGGGATAACTTAATGGGTTTGCTTGGATGTATTAGCAAGGCAGGATGTTCTTTCTGTTTGCTTTTATGTAGACTGTAAAAGATACCGCAGAAATCGTGAGTCTACAGGCAAGTATACAAAATGTTTAGGCTGAGCAGTGGCTGGATGGACTATAGCATCCATTTGATGCCCCCAAAGAATAATGTTCAGTTGTATGGCAGTGACATTTAGAGGGTGACGCTGTTAGTTACTCAGTGTATGCACATCTATCCAATGTGTCCAACCCTGTCCAGTCTCTGGGTCACTGAGCTGACAGTCGGAACAGATAAAGCAGTGTGCTCCCCGTTTTGCAGAAGGGGAACTGGAGTTCACCGATATTAATCTCCTGCCCAAGGTTATGCAGAAAGATTGTCTCAGGACCAGAACTGAGCACAGACCTTGGATTCCCGAAGCTGTGCCTTAAACAGAATGGACATGTGGAACTAATGGAACATGGTGGATCTAATAACACAGCAGGACGCAGCCTCCCTGATCTTAGGTGGCACTGAGCAGAGTCTGAGAAGCACCTGTGAGAGCAGAGGGTGAGAGCTGGACTGAGCTCGGCAGTCGGCTCAGTAGTTCTTGCTCCGTCATCCTGGGGACTTTTCCTGAGAAAATATGGGAGGAATCAGCCCGGCTCTAACCAATCCTTCTAGCAGCACTCCTTCTGCTCCTGAGATTATATTACTTTTATGGGAGCACTGATGTGCTTTCAACTAGGAAAGACAGCATGCAGCTCACAACTAAAATGTCTCTTCGGACACCCTATTAACATTTCTATGTATTGGGTTGCAAGCAAAATACTGCTGCCGCAGTGAGCCTGCCACTGAGAATAGCCCACCCAGGCACAGGAAAGTCATTTGGAAGTGGCCTGCATTTTGGGGAGGCTCCACTCCACTTCTAGCCAGCTCTTAAAACAGCAGCACTCCGCACAGCCTGGAGGTAGCAAGTCCAGGCGTCTCCCCATGCTGGGATCTCCTGTCCCATCCAGCCGTCCTGCTTCTCACTCAACATGCGCCAATGGTATCAGGTGCGGATTCAGGTTGCTTAGTTGGTAGGAAAAGAACTGAAGGGAGTTTTTTCTTAGTTTTGTTATGTACTGGCTGGGGCAGCAGCATCTGCCTGCTGGAAAGGAAATTATGGGATTCAATCCCATTCCTTCAACCTCTTCCATGACCTGCTGGGTCCTTGCATTTGGAGAAGGGAAACTGGTAAGGGGGAGGACGTACTGGGAATACAAACAGTACAGATTTGGAGGTGGCAGAGTAAGAGTTAGGGAGGGATGAGGGGGACAACTAGATATGTAATATTACATAGGAGACAGTATATAGGTAGAGGAGGGAGCAAGGAAGGCTGCGAGGGGTTGAACTACTCCAAGCAGGAGCTCCACAGGCCGAAGCTGCTGCCACTGTAATGACAAACTACTCTAGGGATCAAATCTGGCCAGTCCCCTTCCATACGTCTTGGGGAGTCAGATCTTGTTCCAAAAGATGTCTCAGACCATGTTCTCTTGGCCTTTATTTCATTCAAGTGAAATGGGCAGGGAGGAGTAAGAAACCTTTGGTGTAATTCAGGAGACTCCCTTGAGTCTTGCTCATGCCAAATGTGTGAATTTACAAGTTATTTGGTAAATTGAGTAATCTTTTCTTTCAGGAAGCCATTTCTGACGCATACTGATGTGTGATATTGTCTGGAGGCTTGTCATTAAATTTTGTTCTCAAGGCATTAGGGGTTCTGGTTGTCCTCTCTGAGACGTGGGCTTACCTCTTTGCCCAAGAACTTAGGCTTCAAATCAAAACACATTTTCAGTAGTAGTTGCACACAAAAAGGAAGAAAGTTTTCCCTACAGATGGAATGAGAATGATATTGGAATTTGGTAGGTGAATTTGCATGTGTAATTCAAGGGGAAACATTAATAGAAGTGAAACAGTCTTTTTCTATAAATGACTTTTGAGGTCCTGTGGTTTTTTTCAAGGAGGGTAAGAATCAAGGAGGTAAAGAATTTCAGTATTCCTGCGAATGAACACTTTGTTTTGCCAAAAATACAGTTTTCAGTATATATTTCCAGCGGAAGATCAAAAAGAAAAGTGTGGAGTTGTTTCCTTGCCGTTTTTTTTTTATTTTTGAGTGTCAAACTGAAAAATCCATCTCTATGGAGCATGGAAAAGCGCCCTCTTGGCTTTGAAATTGCTTACTCTGGTGGCTCAGCAGGTAGAGGGTGGGAGCCTGATACTATCACAAGTTGTTGTGGTTCCTTGTTTTAGCTCCAAAGGTGACTGATGTGTCAGCAAGGATGATGGTTATCATGAATATGCATAGCAAGAGGCGATATCTGTTCCAAGTAGCTCATAGTCAAAGTCAAAATGTCAGCCAGGTTTAAAAAAAAAAAAACCAAAAACCTAAATCCCCCATTTCTCTCCCATTCTTGGCAAAGGGGGCACAGAGAGGGAGCAGAAAGTTTGCATTCATTAGAGGACGATACATGCAGCTCTTTAGTCGGTAGAGACCAGCCCTGCTCTGGGGTGGGAGCTCCTGGCATGGTCAGTGTCACCACCTGCATCCTACAAATACCATTCCAAGGGGATTGTCCCTAACTTCATGTTTGGATTCATTTGGACTTGGATGTTTGACTTCAATCATGTGAACACCTTGTTAATTTAGCCTTACACATGGGGCGTTTCATAGCTGTGATGAGTAACCTTCACAAGTGGGAGATGCTTCCCTTTATCACAAACGTAAGCAGCTGCATTGCTCTACAGGAAAGACCTTCCCGAGGAGCTCTGCTTTGTGGGATCCTTTCTGCCACTTTGTCCTGGGAGGGAATGGAGCGATGAGGAGCATCGATGTTTGCATCTGGCAACCCACTGGGAAGACTGGCATCAGCTTCACGTTCAGGGAACAAAGTGAAGAGCCTCCGGGGTGTGGGCTGGCAACCGTGGAGGAGCCAGCTTCATTCTCTGCCATGAAAAACCTATTTCCAGTCCAATTACCCAGAAAATGTGGGCTAAAAAGGCAGGTTCTCTGCAGGGGGGGAAAAAGCTCTAATATTAAGAAGTTGAGTAAGTGGAAAATTCCTCTGGAAATCTAGTGTGGGGCAAATTCCCATAATGATACGCAGTTATTTTTGCAAAGAAATAGGCTGATTGTTTTTTCCTGCTGATTTTCCAAGAAACTGTGCCTCTATTCTGGAGAACTATTGTATCTCCCAGTGAGCTTTATCAGAAAGGACATGAGAAGCACTCATAATGAGAATTAATAAGTTTCTGCTGATTAGTAAGAGATACTCAGCACTTGTCGAACAAAGTGGAATTAGTAACAAGTTAATCCATCAAATCTAAGGCTAGCACCAGTAGCTGACTTTTCCAGATGGAGACACAGAAAGATTAAGAATAATTTGCTGAAGGCCATGGAAAAGTCAGGACCAGAGCTAGGATTGTCACGTGGGAGTTGGAGGATCCTCAAAATATTTCCACCTGCTGCAAAGCAGGAATAATCCGTGGGGCCCCTCCTGAACCCGCACCATGGAGAAAGGATGCTCTAAAACACGTCCCCCAGTGTGTGTTGTCTGACTCTGAGCGCGCTGGTGCTCTGCGTGCTCGAGGTGCAGCTCTCCTTTGGCAGAGCATCCTTGCTCGGAGTGCTGGCTCCCTCGTAGGGCCAGTGGAGACCGGGAGAGCAGAGACCAGCCCACGAGAGCTGCTCTCTCCTCTTGCCAGGCACGGCTGCCAGCATGCTCCTGCTTGCTGAGGGTGTTCATTTGTCACATCTCGGGGCTCCTGATGAGGTGTTGGTATGTGGCTCGCAATATTAGGAAGTCTGGACGAGCCCGTCAGGTGTGTGTGTTTTTCCTAGGCATTTCAGAGCTCCACTACAACTGCTTTCCAAGGGCATTAGGTGCTCAAGTACCTTTTGAGAATATGAGGCTGTGTCTCTCTTTCCTCATATGTGAAATGGAAGTAAGAGCACTTCATCACACTCCTGTGTGCAGACTGCATTAAAGACATCAAATGCTACAGGAATAAAGGGCAATAAATAACAACTTTGCCTTTTTGTTATGACACCAGCAGGGACCAGCAGCAGCAACTGGCTCTGCATTTCAAACATCCCCTGGGGTCAAGATTTCTGGCTTACTTCCAGTTTTTAGCAATAATTATTTGGTCAGTTTTACCTGTTTGGCCTTTTGTGTGTGTTTGATGGGAAACACAGAGGACTCTCACTCTCCTTTTGATGTGAGCATGTGGGTAAGCTGTGTTTGATCAATGCAGCATCACTGTGCGCGCACTCCTGCCCTTTTAAACCGAATCCAAAAAACTTGTGTCGCTATTGTCTAAGCAAGGAACAGAAGCAAAGCTTTTCAGTTCTTGTATTTACTGCTCTGTTCTTTGTGAAGAATAGCGGGCGTCCTTTGGCTATGCCTGATTTGAGGCAGCATCAGACTGGGTATACAGCCAGGAGTTAAAGAAGTGCATGCAAAACAATCACAATACAATGACATGATAAAAGAAGGCGGCGGCGGCTGGTTAGAGAGCAAACCATGTCAAGTGCAGAGCAGAGTCTCCATGGTTGGAGAGTTTTGGTTTCCTCACAGAGGATACGTGAATGTTTCTACTCGTATGACAGTAATATCCATTGCCTGTTGTGGTAGGAGTGTGCAGAGATGCCCGGGGGAATTCCTGCCTGTAACCACAGCAAGTAACTCCGCGCTCTCAGCTGAGAGAGAAAAGCCCTGGCATAGGGCTGCAGCTGGGGGGAGGCACGGCCCCCCCCTGTTTCTGACTGAAGCTATCGCACTGCACCGGGATTGCCTGATGTGCCAGTATTGCAGCGAGGGAGCACGAAAGAGCATCTAATAAGAAGAGGGGCACAAAACCTTCTTTGTCCCCTGGCAAATCTGCTCTGGACACCTGCTTGATATGAAAGGCAAGCAAATTTCCAAAGATGGAAGTTAGCAAAAGGGGCAGAAAGGAGGAAAAAAGAAGCATTATTGTTAAAGCTGGCATTAATTTGCATTTGCAATTTAGTTTCACAAATGGCTCTTGGGGGTAATGAGTTACCTGAATCTAAACCCTATTGAGGATAGAAATTGTTTTTAATTATAATGCGGAATAGACTGAATGGCTTGAAGGAGGTGCCCTTTTACTTTGCATCTGCTGGAAGCAAAGCAGAATTCCTGGTGGCATCTCTATAAATATTGTGATTTGCAGTAATGATGTGAGGCTGTCAGGAGGTTCCTTCCATTCAAGAACAGTAGCTGTCAATCTTAGTTTGATACTGCCTCACCTGTATACCTCTTCTCCCCCTCCCTGCTTTTCTGCGGCGGAGATTCTTCTTGACACGCAAAATAGCTAATGATGTTTAACATCTAGGAAAAGGAGATGCAGCAACAAGAAAACGTGACCTCTGAGAGCCAGAGAACGAGCCAGGTTTAACACCAGTGGTAAAGATCATGACCCTTTGAAGACGTTCATAATTTGGACATAAAGCACAACCTTTCATTGGAGAAAGGGGCAGCTGTCCCCCCTCAGAGGGTAGATGGAGGTTCTCTGCTCACTTGGGAAAAAGAGGCATGAAAATGCCCCATTTTCTGAGCAAGGAAACGAATGTTTTGCCACCAGTGAAGCAGTGACATTCAAATCCTTACAGGAGGTATTTGAGCTTTCTGGGAAAAATCTAGTCCTTGAGCGTTGAGGGATTCCTCTTCTGGCCACGGGAGTGCAGACACAGGTACTGAGGGTCGCAAGGGCAATGTGCTGCTCAGCGGTTACTACTGCCACGAACACACCAACTGATAGCATGGCCATGCAATCCTGTTCAGAAAGATTTTTAAGAACGGCATTGAGTCAGAGAAAGGGAAACAACCACGGACAACATGTAATAGGAATCCTCCTTTCTACTTAAATTAGCTGCTGTCATTTATTTCTACTGTCCTTTCTTCCCACAGTCTGGCAGGTTTGTAGAGAGGACTCCCATACTCAAAGTGTCTCCCCCTCCTAGGGGGACTGAACACGTGGGAGCACTTCTGTTCCCTTGAAGATGGGTGTCTAGATGCGCTGGCATGTCCTGCTTAGCTTCCAGCTGTTAATTCAGAGGGTGCAGGTCTCTGTAGGGTCTGCATCACGTCTGTCAAACTTGACAATGGACTTGTACATTTAGGATCTCAAATCTCTCCCCTTGTATAGCTAATAATTTCGCCTCTCACTTTAGCTCCTATGACTTTGTGACCCCATCAGGTCTGTACTGTGAAACCTTTGCTGACCAAGTGCTTATAAGATGAGTTTCCAGTCTGAGCAGTTGCACAGTGTTTGGGATGGTCATGTTTTCCCTGTCCCCAAAGACAAGAGGAACCTGGGAGAAGGATTGGGGTCCCAGCAGAGAGAAGTGAGAGCTGCTGTCCTGGGACAGCAGTGGAGAGGAGTTGCCTACATGCACAGCACCAGGGGATTTTGTACTCTTTCATAACCGCGTGCAGCAAATGAAACATTTCATCGAGTTATTTTTAATCCATTAGCAATGGATTTCAGGAAAACACCAGTAATGTATGTAACGTGCACCCAGGAGAAACAACAAATGGTTGGTTAGAGAATTTAGATTTTAATTAAGTAGATAACGTATGCTTGCATTTAGTCTTATAAATTAAAATGTATTCACTGTAGAGTAGCTGGGTTCTATTAGGTCTCCCTGAACATAAAGAGAAGGGTTGATTATTACTGATTACTGAACTATTAGAGGGTTGTGCCTTGAGCTGCTTGATTGTAGCTCTGTTTGCTTCTGTTGCTAAAAGGGCTCTTGTCTGCTACCCAGATACATGTGAAATAGGCAGCGTTTGGATTCAATCTGAAAATTAATTCTAGGTTACAAACCTCTGCAAATGATACAAATAATAGTGCTGGTTACTTCTCTCTGGTCATAACAGCGGGTTTTCATGGCTTGTGGAAGCTGGTAGCAGGGATGCTGCACATCACTCCCTCTCATGAGAGGCCAAGGTGAATGTGCTGCTAAAAGAAGGGGTCACTGCAAGAAAAGAGCACTTGGAAGTGAAAAGCAGACTCGGAGCTCTCCCAGGGTATTCCCATGCTCTGTGATGTCTCCTTTGCATGGCAACATCAAAAGATTGCGAGCCGTACAATACGCTTATGAAACTGCTTTATCTCTGGATTCCTCGTGAATAGTAATTAGATAAGCCCAGCAACGTCTTAGGAGGTAGCCAAACATTATAGTGATTTAGCAGTAGGGAGACTGAGGCACGGGATTGTTAAGTGATTTACCTTTGAAGAAGGCTATAGGAGATCCCATCATGGGATGCAAATCTCCCACCTCCAGCCACTAGCGCTGCCTCTTTGGTGTGCTATTTATCCACGCGCTTGTATTCATCAGCACGCTGCAGAATGCTGATCGTCTCCCTATTTTTAAAGCCAATGCTGAAGCATTAAATAAAATGCTGGATTTCAGGGGCTTCTGTGATACAGAGGACCCAGGTTTCAGAGCTCTCCCAGCCACTTTCTCACTGCAGAGCAGCCAGAAAGCTGGTGGCTCTGCTTCACACCTGAAGTGATTTCTTTTGATGGGTAATAGCCTGGGGAAAGGGTTTGCCCCGGAGGTAGTACAGCCAGATGATACCTAGCTGTCCAAATGACACTTTGGGCTGTGGCAGAAGGAAATAAGTTAGGATGGTTTCACACCGCCCTGATGGCTAGGGACCAGGCAGTGGCTGCTGGCCTCAGGAGGAGGGGAAGGAAAATGGATCTTAAACCTCACTTTCTTGTCTTTGGTCTAGTTCGGCATTGCGTAGCCAGACCACAGCTTCTAGACTAAAGTTTTCTGTTTACACACGTGTTTTTGGCCTTTCTTGAGCTCTTGTCACTTATCCCCGTCGTCTTGAAATGCCTCCCAGCATTCAGAGCTGTCTTGGCTGTGCTTCCCTGACCGCTCAGGGAGGATGTCAGTTCCAGCCGTTACCTTGAAGGGTGTAGTTACCCCATAAAATGCATTCCCAAAACTATTATCTCTAGCAACAGACTACATCCATGTTTAGAGAGATTTGTCTTTCAAGGAAAGCTTATTCAGGATTTGTTTGATGGAGAAACCTGAAGAAACTGACCATGGAAAGGCAGAAAGAGTCCAAGACCTCTTCCATCCATGGTCCTGGCAATGAGTCTGAATATCTGGAAGAAGGACTCTTTAACAGTTTCCATTAATCATAGAATCATAGAATGGTTTAGGTTGGAAGGGACCTTGAAGATCATCGAGTTCCAACCCCCCTACCATAGGCAAGCTTCTTAAACTGCTTTGGTTTGTGATGGGACTCCATTAACTCACTTATGCTTCAGTGAAGTAACCTTTGAAGAACAATAATCTGTTTGGGGCTACAGAAGTTGATGAGGGACTTGGGAGAGCAGGGTCTGATCCCTTGCTCTGTAACAGACTCGGTGCGTGTTTATGAAATGTCTGCACTCCACTTCTTGGTACAGATTGAGGCTACAATCAACAGAGCTGCTTTTATTATTTTTTTTTTGCATCTGTGAAACTGGAAATAGCCACCTATACATACCTGGCAGTAAGTGAGTAAGTCTAATCTGACAGGCATGCATTAGACACTCGCATCCAAAGACGAAGACTTCTATGGAAAATGAATACATATAAGATGCCTCAGGAAAGATTTTTGCCTTCTGTTGTCTCGTCTTGCTGAGTGCATAGGTGAAAGAAGAGGTGACCTTTCCTGGGCCCCTCATTCAGCATGTTTCACCTTCTCTTGCATTTGTGCTTCATGGCAGAAGGAAAAAAAAAAGTGAAGGAATTGGGAGATTTTTTTTTTCCTTTGTGTATTTAGGACAGTGGAGAGTGACTGAAATTGTTAAAAGGCTGATAGTCTTGTGAGGGTCTGCCTTTCATGAAGGGAAGGAAAACATTGTGCAGGACAAAGGCAGTGTCTAAGCCTCTAGCTGAGAAGAGAACAAAGCCACCGCTTCTGTTACTGCGTGGCTGCGCCAGGCACCATCCCTTAATAAAGTGATATAATGCCTAAAATGGACAAAACCACAGTGGAGTCCCACCGGTTTCTCCCGAAGGCAGCGTTCCTGTGCCTGCATTGTCCGTGTGGAGCAGGTTATCAGGTGCTGACAGGCCGGGCCTTCTGCAACGAGATGCTGCGGTAATAATCCATGTGCAAGTTTGCAGCCATTCACAGTAACGATAATGGGATAGATTATTTGGGCTTTTTAGCTTCTGGTAACAATGAGACCTCCCTTCTACCCCTCTCATTCCTTTGATGCTGGCCCATGTGTCCAATCGACTTAAATAAACCAGGAAAGTAACCATTAATGTCAAAGTTCCATAATTAAATGCTGACTGACTCACTGCTCACGCTTGCAACATTGTACTGTAATTTTTAAAGAATATCCAAGTTGACATTAGACTTTTTAAACAGATTAATTAGTCACATTTCATTTTAAGTGGCGCTGACTTAATAGGTACTGCTAATGTACAGTATGTATTTACTTAAAGCCATTATAACATAATATTTACAGGATACTTAACGTGTATTAATTACTGTATAATGAACCTCGTGACTACAATATTGCCATTCTTGTGCGGCTGTAAAAGTTTTAGCATCTTGTGAGGGGGGAGGGAAATTAAAATAAATTGCATGCGCGTTGAATGCTTATTTTTCATAGGAAATGTGCAAATTATAAGAAAATGTAAAACAGGGGGCCCAGTAAATCACAAACAGCTAACAAATGCTCTGAGACATGCTATAATGTTTTTATGAGCGTGTTTTACAACCCATTCATTACGCTGTCTGTCCTTCTGAAAGCTGGTTATTAGACTGACTGTGCAAAGTAACATGTGAATATCTGTGCAACTAGCCATGAAATCACAACTAAGTTGATCGCTTTTATTTTCCCCTTTTTGTCCTGGAAGATGTCCTGTAACATTTGCCCGAATACTGTAGTTCCACGACACGTGGCAGTGCAATTTGTGTTGTGGGAGAGCTCGTGCTGAGGAGCAGCGTGGAGCTGGTAGAAAGGTATGTGTTCCTGGGAACAATATCTGCCCAGCTCGGTCTCTTCTTCCTGGGGACAAATAAGTTTGGATTCTGCAGATGGAAATGAACCACGGTCTTGAGTGTTGCTCAGATCTCTTGGGCCCCTGGGCCTGCGTTTCAGAGCAGTCCAACCCGTGGGTAGATGCCATCAACTGGCGTGATAAAGGGTTTTCTGTGGGTTGCTTCTGCAGAGGGGGCGGCAGTCTGCGAGGTGGTAGGCTGCGAGGTGGCTCAGCGTGCCTCCCCCTCAGGAGCGTCCGTGTGGGATTTGCCTGCTGGAAACGAGGATAATATCATTGCTTGAGGCAAGAGGTCAGAGAAGTTTGTCAGCTGAGAGAGAGAATATTTGCTCCACGCTGCATGTCAGCCATCTGGGGGACGGCTGCAGGTTGGGCTGTCTGTCAGGGAGAGGTTAAAGGTGCGCTTAAACTTGGATGCTGGAGGAAGTAAATGCTCGAGGACCCCTCTGCCTGCTCCTTTTTCATTATGTGTCTGATGTGCAAAATAATGGAAGCGGATAACCCTAGAGACCCCGCTGTCGACCCTACAGACTCTTGTAAAGTGAGCACACAACATGCCATAATAGGCACAAAGGGAGAAGCACAGGCGTTTGACAGCCAAGCTATGCTGGCGTTCTGTAATTTCCCTTCCACTGCGACATTACAAACAGCTTCATATTCAAATGGCTGCCTGTCTATGATTGTCCAATTATTCACTGCATTCTTTCTTTGATGGCACAGATGTTCTCAATTTCTTGGAGTAGAGGGTTTTTTTTTTCCATCTAAAAAGTCGTTCCGCCTCAGAAATGCAAAATTCTCCACAGTTCACCAGGTTCTCTGATGGGTTTGCATAATTGGTCTTCAATTTGCCTATTGTTTTGTAATAGAAAGCCTATGTTTAATTTCATTTTTGTAAACCTGTAGAAAGAGCAGAACATTCTGCCATTTAAGTCATTCTCCTCATTAGGATCCGAACGGGTTGTGAACATTTAGACTTGATTATAAGGCACAGATTGTGCTGAAAGGAACACATGCTTTCCTTTTCTATTGTTTTAAACACATTATGAAGCTGATCCAGCAAGATGTTAAACACGCTCGGTTCTCCTTGTACCTTGGTGAGAGGTGCTTATCTCCTGGCAAGGCCAGGCTGGTTGTGTCTGGGTGTGCTGGTATGTCAGGGAGGGCAGCCTGGGTCTTGCAAACAGGGATTGTTCAAATCGTGGGCGCTGGTGACTGTGTAATTTCCTGGGAAAAGACCTTTGGATCACTTCTGAGTGATAGCTGTGAGTTGCCTTTTCAAGAAGGGGATGTCACGCTTTCCCAGGGCCTTTTGTGTAATGGGTGTAATTATAAACATATCTGTGTGGTTAAACTGTTAATCAGCATTCGTGAAATAACTTGGGCTTCTCATTTATATATCGTTCTTAGATGCTCATCTATATATCATTCTTACATGGTAGGGCAAGGGAGAGATACCTGTGTGATACAAATATCAAAAGTGCTACAGAACAGAGAAAGTAATTTCTAAAACTTAATAGGAACAACAAGAAGAAAACCCCAGCAAAACCCTATGCCAGCTAATGATGAGCTCTGGAGGTGAAACTTAGTAAATCAAATCCTGGAAAATAAAACCAAGAAATTGTAAAAGATTAGAGGCTTGCCAGGATAATTCAAAAGAGATAAAGGGATGACCCAGGGAATTACAGCCTCACAGCAATCCTGCGTAAAAGGATTAGGGGCAACAAAGAAGGGGCCAGCACTGAAGGTGTGCTGGTTACGCCAGAACCAGGCTAGGTGTATTGGTACCCCTCACAGAGAAAGGCCCTGAGTTTTGTTTTCGCCAAGGCGTTTGGTGCAGAGCAATAAAAGGTTATTGCAAAAGCTGCTAATGTCTCTCTGGTGTGTATAGGAATGCAGTAGCAGTGTGGAAAGAACCCACCACCTACTGCCGATGCTAGCATGGCCATGCTGTGTGCTGCGCAACCAGGATGCCTTAATACTCTTAAGAGGCTCATGGCAGTGTCCCAGAACAGCTTTAGAGAGGCTCAGCTTCCTGAGGTTACAGGAGAAAATGTCAAGTGTGGCTCTCTCCTTCCACAGCAAAGGGGAGAGCCTGGCAAAGACTGAGGAAAAACCTATCACAATTTAACGTTGGCAGAAAAATAACCTTGTCCTGTAATGGCTAGACAGGAGCATGCTGGGATGCAGAGGGAACAAGTCCATCCCAATATGGGAGTGGATCAGCTTGTACTGACCGGCAGTGCATGGGTCCCGGAGGGAGACATGCCATTCCTGCTGCTGCCACTACCTATTCCTGATCCAAGGGAGACTGTCTCCTGAACCCCTTGATGTGTTAGATAAAACTGAAATTACAGTATAGTTTATGTGAAGGGAAGCGGCTTTCTAGCAAAGCATACCTGGAAGAAAGTAGAGGAGGACCTTGGAGTGACATGTAATGCCAACAGTTTGGAGGTCTCTTCATTTGTCTCCAGCCTTGTTCCCTGTATCAGATAAACTGATGCCTCAGAACAACCCTTGTACTATCCGTCTTAGAAGGCAGTTGGGAAACAGATTTACCAAGTTACATGCATGTTCTCTGAGAAGATAACAAATACCTTACTCAACAATACATCAAATGAGTGTGTTCTGAGACGTGAAGGCATAGACGCTACCAAAATCTCTACATCAAAGCCCAGCAGATTTCCCTCTCAGCACTGGGATTTCCAGGCAAAGTCCCAGGGTGCTGACAATTACTTTGTGTTAGATCTCAGGTACACTGCCCAGAGACAGAGCTGAAAAGCTGGCAAGCTGTCTTGTGGGTCAAAAGGATGTGCTCACTGACAGCACGCTTCTTTTACACTATTATCAATATCAAAGGCCCTTATTTCTTTTGTGTTAGCTTTAAAATGAAGGGAAATGCTGCTGCTTTGTTTCACTTCCTTCTACCTTTAGATAAGAAATTTCTCTTCCAGACCCATCTCCTCTTTGGAGAAGAAATTGGATATTTTCCAGTCTCTGGCTTAATGGATAGTTTTATGTCAGCTTGCAGAAATTCCAGCTTTGTTTTTTTTTAAACACTGGATTGGAATCCATTTTCCCCTGGCATTACTCTTTTCCAAGCTTGCGGGAAGCTGGAAAGAGTGGGGGAAGGAGAGGACCAGGATGCCAGGCCTTATTTCAGAAGCCGGAATCTACAGTTTGGGCCTATTTTCAAATTGCGCTATTGTGTAGCTGCCTTTTCCTCCATAGACGCCTGTCTTTGCTGTCTGTATAGCAGCTTCTCAGCATTGGAGATCTTGCCATCGCACCCCTGTGTAAAAGAGGTGTCGCCAGCTTTGTTTCTGAAGCAGGCTGCTGCAGCACGGCCTTGGCTTTGTTGGCAAGACTTTGAGTGCTCTTTTCAGTTGCCCAAACTGAGAAAAATCAGGCATTTATTCACCACGAGGGCTGTGTTAGGTGGGAGGTTGGCTCTGAGCAGTGGGAAGTGCTGGTTCGGGGTCCTGGCAGGGCCCAACTCTGGACTGAACAGGTATCCTCAGAAGGCAAAGGTGGGCCACTGGCCTTGAATGCATGGAGAAGTCGGTGTTTGCCCTGGAAGGTAGGTGCCCAGAAAGCACAATCCCTAGAAAGCAGGTCCAATGTTTTAACTGTTACAACTGCTTATTTCTCCTCACTATAACCTTGTCATCAAATGATTGGAAGTGCAAGGTGTGTGCTTGACATGTCTGATGTGAAGGAGAAGCCCCGGCCATGTCACCCTGCAGCTTTGCAAGGGCAGGAGTGGCAGAGCCAGGCTGCTGCCCCATAGCTTCCCCTTCCCTTGGCCACGGCACTGCTCCGCCTGCCCTCTCCCACTGCAGGACCCTGCCCTTCTGCCTGCGGCATGTCCAGCCCTCAGCAGCATCGTCTCTGGAGGGCAAAGGCCTGGTTCCGCCGAGGTTTCTCCTGCCAGGGCTCGGGCAAGGGAGTGGAGGAGCAGAGCTGAGGGGGTCTCTCACCCTACACAGTCAGACTTGACCTGTTTGCTGAAGGCTGGAATATTTTACCATCCCATGCCGTGTTGTAGAATTGTCTGTGTTGGAAGGGACCTTTCAGATCGCCAAGTCCAACCATTAACCCAGCACTGCCAAACCCACCCCTAAACCATGTCCCTCAGCACGTCTACCTGTCTTCTAAATACCTCCAGGGATGGTGATTCCACCACTTCCCTGGGCAGCCTGTGCCAGTGCTTGACAACCCTTTCTGTGAAGAACTTTTTCCTAGTATCCATCCTAAACCTCCGCCGAGGCAACTTGAGGCCGTTTCCTCTTGTCCTATCACTTGTTACTTGGGAGGAGAGTCGTGGAGAGGTCTTGCTCAACCGACAGTGGCTTGTTATCTAAATATCACAGCTGAAGGTTTCCTTTCCAACTGCCAAGCCAATATCAAAGCAGGTTGGAGCCTGGTTTACAGTTAGTCATTTTCACTGAGCGTTTGTGTCCCTAAGGGTAGGAAGATGACAACAATTTTCCATCTGATGACAATCGTCAGTACACCAGTCTCAAAAATGCCATCTGTAATTAAAATTTGTATATATTTTCAAGGGTAATATTCCTTATTCTCTTGTTGACAATTGCTGCTTTAAGCTCGTAGGCTTAACTAAATAGGAGCAGTTTGTCTTTAAACGGCATGTTTCTTCTTTCCCTAGTCACTGATTTGTGACTACATTTAGGAATGGCACAGTTTTAATTGCATGGTCCTTTTCTTTTCCCCCCTGATGTTTTTCTAGACCCCTTTAATAACCAGCATTTACTAAAAATTCTGAGAGCTCGGGGAAAAAAAAAATCCATTCACTGTTATTCTTGTAGCAGTCGCAATCCAAAAGCCCTTTTCTGTGACAGTGTCAATAATTGTTTAATCCATATAAAATAAGCTACTTTAAACACTCGCTCTGTTGAGAAAACAGCAGTCTCTGTTCTCTGGTCATTAAAGACAACACAAACCTCCCGGGTGCGCGGCCGCAGCTCAGTGACTGTTCGGCGACGCCGTGCAAACAGGACACAGCCCTGCCTGCCATGCCGGGTACCGTTGGCTTGCACTGTCGGTGGCTGACACGGACACTGGGGTTTGATCATAGCCAATAATCCAGCGGGAAAAGGTCCAATGAATGTGTTGTATTGAATATTCTGGAGTGTTTATTTTGGGTGGCGGGGGAGAAATGACTGCTGTAAGTACGGTGGGCATATTTGCAGCACACTGGCAGATCCCGCTGCTCCTTTTAAAGTGATGGATGGGCTTGTGCCAGCAGTCTGGCTTTGGATTGGGTATCACATCCACAGAGTGCTGGAGATAAACATGCACTAAGCCATCGAAGACAACTTTCCTTGTGAGGTGGGTAACCCAACCTGGACGCGGCCAGCTAAGAGGAAAGTAAGAGGGTTTTGGAGGCATCTTGGGCAAAAGCCACTTCTTATGGCAGAGTCCTTCAGGAATACACACTATAGTTGAGTCTGACTTGACTGCTACTTCTACAGCTTGTGCAGAGTGGCACATGAGCACTTGTTGAGTGTGTGAGTGTCACCACAGGGAAGCTGGGGCTTTGCCTGGCTTGTGTTCTCCCTTCCAGAGCTGTCTGGGTCTTAGAATTCTTCACAGAAACGTTTCCTTACAAAATCATTGGAGTTTTCAATAATAATTAGTATTGATGTGATTTAGTTAATAATCATATTAAATGAGTCCATAGGCAAAACTCTGATCTCGGCTGAGCTTTGCATGTGGTCTCCTCACGGAGCTCAACAGACCCAGACTGTGGTCCGTGTATAGCATCACTCTCCATACCACATTGGAGAAGACTTGGATCAGTGCTGTGTTGAGGTCTGTTTTCTAGCATTAAATTTGCATCTATTATAATTGGTTAGGACATCTTATGTTCAAGAATCTCAAATTAGTTTACAAACCACTGGGCAGTCTGTTTTCCAAACAGAGATGTTCGTCAAACATCTTAAGGAGGAGCAGACTTGTTTAATGAGGCAAGGAAACCCTCTACAACTGTTTGGGAGACCGGAGTGAGAGCAATTTGAGGGCAAACCGGGTGAGCTGGGGTTTGGAGACCCAGGTCTTGGGACTTGCAGGACCCCGTAGTGCAATTGTCTCCACAGATCAAATCTTCAACGTGCTGCTTCTGTCTTCCCCTTCAGCCGGATGAACCAGGCCCAGTCCACACTAAAATTTGCTTCCTATTTTGGTATTTCCTAATGCACACCTGTGTGCAGCAGTGTGATGGGTAAGCTCAGTTGGGAGCTTGGGTTTGCTTCAGCAGTCGCCTGCTCAGGAAGGGAATCTCTGTCCCTCTGCTTCGGTTAACTGAGCCATCTCTAGCAAATACCAGGTGTAGGGTGACTTGGCCCATCTGGTTTAAGATTTATTTTTTTTACAAGCCCTAAGCCCTTGTTCACCAGCCTGGCGTGGTTTGGGTTGGAAGAGTGGCGAAATGTATGTACATCCGTGTGGCTGCCAGCTGAAAAAAAAAAAATGGAACAGCTGGATTTTCTTTGGCTTTCTGGAAGCCAAGCTTGGGCAGATCGGGGCCTGGGAAGGGATAAAGCAGCATGGGCTGGTGCAGTGGGGTTACAAATCCTCTTGCTTGCACCAGAAAGCCTGGACAGATGTGACTTGGGTGGCACACGACCAGGTCCACCATTCCCCACACTGGCCGGCTGTTGAAAACCTTTAGAGGCACAAAGCGACCTTTGCATCAGCTCCGCTGAGGGACAGCATGTGTTTCGTACAGTGTGGGTAAGATGCTGATGTTTGTTCTCTTTCCGGTTCCTGTGTAATCTCAGCCAAACCACTTCACCCCCCTGAGCCTGTTTGCCATTTATAGCCAGGATTAGCAGTACCTCCCTCTTCCATTCTGACTGTAGGCTCAAAATAAGAAATTACTCTTATTTTGCATATAAACTGCATGCATTTTGCATGCAGTCCCTGGAACTGTCAGGCCTTATCTTACCCGAGACATCTGATGTATCAGATTACAAATGATAAACACCCATAACGACAAGGACAGATTTCCTTGAAGTCTGTGCGCATACTGATGTGGGTAACAGGGCTGCTCAACTCTTTCCAAAAGTTCATTACAACCATTTCCAGTGGCTTCCAAATTTTTTCTTCTCTGTCTCACTGTACAGTATGCACAGTGTGGGGTATCAAGCGTGAAAAATATGCAGCCTAAACTGAATTACCTTATTTCTGCTGATTTCGTGTGATCAGGAGATGCCACACTTCCAATTCAGGAGTAAATGAGAGAGTCTGTGTTTCTCTGTAAGGGTATTGTGAGCTTTATTGTTTAATATTAAAGCTGCGTTGTGAAAAGTGGCCCATAAATTGCTAATAAAAGCAGCATTTACAGCTTGTAAAGTGCATCAGGAGTTTACCCTGGCTTGCCTAGGGAGATTTATATTTGCGTTCATTGTCTGGGGTTTAAGAACTGCCTGTGGTTTTTCCTCTTGGACCTGTTAAAAATGCTGGTGTTGGGTGAACATCTTTCCTGGTTAACTCTGTTGGATCATGCCAGGAGGAGAAAGGAGCTCTGCAGCACTGCTCCTTCCTCAGCACCGGGGTGAGGACGCAGCGCGGTTAGGGGAAGCACGGCACAGGGCTCGCAGCAGGTTGCAGACCCTTCTGCAGCAGTACTGTCCCCACACAGCCCAGGTAACTTGGTGATGATCTACTTAACACCTAGGAAGCCCTGAGAGTAAAATGAACTGCTTATCATACTCCTGCGAGCATGGGCAGCAGAAATAGCAGCTTTATCCATGGATCTTCCCATTGCCTCTACCTCCCTCAGATCTGTCTTTAGTGACTTCACTGATGTTACTCAAATTTTTTTGCCTTCTCTCTGCTCGTTTTCCTCCTCTTTGAAGGAGTTGAGGGGAAAAGGCTGAGCCTGCAGCCTGTTTTTTATCTGATGATAATACTGGAGCTGCAGTTATCCGTTTCAATCATCTTCTGTAATTGTGGACAACTCTAACTGGAAAACTAGATTAAAAACACGGGTCACTTCTGCTGACCAATGGTACCTGTGAAATACTACTCTTGATTTCCTTCTAACCTCAGAGAAAAGGGGTAAGCATGTAGGTAGCCTAGATCTTGGACCTAGCAGCTCAAACTTCTGAGGGCAAACCTGGCTCAAGTTTGGAGTTCAAGGATTTGTGAAACAGATCTGGTTGGGGTTTCTTATAAGAGGTCCACTGGATATAGCAAATGCAAGCGATGTTTACAGCAGTAAAAGTGACTGGCTGACAAGCTATTCTCAACATATGTGGAGATAAACAGCTTTTCTCTCTGCCAAAAAAAATCCCACATGAAGATATTCAGTGGTTGGAAGCAGAAACGAAATGCGTCCAAGTCCCTGAAACTGCTTGCCTGTTAGACAGCAGATTCCCTGTCAAAGATAATGATGGCTGTCCCTCTTCCCAAACATGCATGCACACACTCACGCTTGAAGTCAACCTTGGCGGGGGAGTTCATAGCTGAGGATCTTTGGTTTGTTTTCACACGAGACCTTACAGGCTCTTGTAACCATCAAAACCCTTCAATGTAAAATTCTCAAACACTTGTGCACTTGCGCTTGGGGCTTTGTTGAAAGTTGTGACTGCTCTGGACATTTGCAGCTTTTAATTCCTCTGTTCTCGGTCTCTGATTTAGGATGCTCATTGCACATGAAGCGATGGGGAAGGCATTGCCCTTGCATATACTTCTGTAGCAGGAGAGTTTTTGAATATAGTGGTGGGGTGTGCCGTTATAACCCCAGATTGCTACCAGGCCCGTTGTATTTAGCAGCATGTAAAGCTGTCATATAGCGATACACTTGAAACTAATGCATGTTCTTCGGTTACAAAGTCTGCCTTAAGGTTTCTGTTTCTTTCTTTGCCTCTCTGAGATGTAGGTGAAGCTGGGCAGGTCCAAGCACACAGCCTAAGTACATAGGCTGCTAGCTCATAAGAGGTGACCCTGTCCACTGACTTTGCCCTTATAACAGTTCATTATATTGTCCGGCATTTTTGAGCCAGAGTAAGTGAGATTTATAGGTTGCCTGGGGATAATCATTTCAAGAAGAAAGATCAATGATATGCAAGTCGGTGGAAAGAGCAGCAAGTTCCAATAGCTGCCTTGTTAGAAGGCATCAAACATCTTCATAAACTATTTAAAGGTAGAAATTATCATTAACCTTTGCTGTAGCCAATTACATTCAGGCGGTCAATGCCATTTAACATGAGTCAGGGTGACACCCAGTTAGGGTGTGCAGGAACGCGGTATGTTAATGCTTTGAAGTCATTTTCACACTGGGTCTGTCTTGGAGGAGGCGTTGGACAAGCGAGCTGAACAAAACAGCAGCTCCTTTCTCACCTCAGATGAGCTCTCGGGCCTTGCTTGGAATTGAATTGCAGTTGTATCGCCTTACATCCAGCTCGAACGAACGTCCGTGGATTCTTTTTCTACCTCCTTTTGTCAATTATTACTATTTTTAATACGGTGTGAAAGATTTCGTTTTTCCTACGGGAGAAATTGTGACCCAGA
This sequence comes from Pluvialis apricaria, assembly GCA_017639485.1. Classification (NCBI taxonomy): domain Eukaryota; kingdom Metazoa; phylum Chordata; class Aves; order Charadriiformes; family Charadriidae; genus Pluvialis; species Pluvialis apricaria. The sequence continues at coordinate 10,617,519 of CM030024.1, forward strand.
TTCTTCCTTGCAGAGGTGGGAGAAGAGCAGGTTCTTCAGGCCCAGCTTGTTTCTTTGAAACCACCTTGAGGAGCTGACGTCCCCATCCCTCTTGGAGACACTTGCGGCTCTATGACAATACATTCCTCGACTGCTTTTGCTTTAAACGGTTGTAGCGCTTGCTGCTGCATTTTGAGCATGATCTGCTGTTGACAATCTCGATCCCGCCTCTTCTCCTCCCGGCCTCTCTGATGCTGAATCAATGACATTTTTCCTAAGCTGCCTACATTTGGTGTTTTACTGCCGACTGCATGTGGCCCTCTCCTTTTAATTACTTCTGCTGTGTCTAGCACTATAGGCTCTATAATGTTTCAGAGACTGCTTGCAATTAAAATAAAAAATAAGTAATACATTACAGGTTACAACCCAGTCAGTCTCTGTATTATAATTCATGCAGCCGTCTATGCCGAGCTTTCCAAGTGGCTCATAGCCCACTTAAGAATAATGAAACCCTGAGACACAGAGGAAAGGCGAGGGAGGAATATTGTCTTCCTAGGTTCCCGAAAGGCGTCATTTCCTGATGGATGCTTTATTTTTCCAGTTCCTTTGCTCTTGGAAGAAAACGTCAACATACATAACTCTTCATCTCCTGGTTTCCAGGGGAATAAACGTAATGGCCCTCCTGGTTGAGGAAGGGCTGTGGTTGCATTGAGCGATCTCAACTGATGTTTGGGGCACTTCAGCACATTTAGGCATTATAAAGTTTTGTAACTGTTTTAATGAGCTTTGGACCAGGTCGGGAGGGACTAATCAGACAGTGTGTTGAGTATTCTGGCTTCAGATCAGCAAAACACTTAAGCATGTGCTTTATTTTAAGCACTGCAATAGATCTGCCCGTGAAAAACGGGGACAAAATGTCGTCCAGCCATCCTGCTGAGCAATCCTAACAATTATTTCTCATTTTTGTTTTTTCTCAGTCCTCCTTTCCCCCCACAAACTCTTTTAGGCAGTCTCAAAGAGAGAACACAGAAAAGCTAAAATGAAACGGTTCATGCAGGGAAGCACAAGCAACATGGGGAATTCTTGTTTAGAAATCCAAGCAGCAGATTTCCATGATTATAAATACTGGCTGAATTCACTTGTGACAATATACAACATTTAATTTACATGTAAAGTGACAAATTAAAATCTGAAATTCCCCATTTTGTTCTCTGAGCGGAAGCCCTGAAAAATGCCTCGGCTCTGCCCCAGAGGCACCACAAGTCTGGTTGTGCTGCAGCCTCCGCGCTTGGTCTGAATGTGACGGAGCTTTTAGCAGCACATGGAAACACTCGACCCAAATAGTCAGAGGTGTTTGGGTGCCTAAATCTCATTTCAGTTAGGCACGTTTAAGAATCTGGTCCCTAGATCCTGGGAACTGGGCTGAAATACAGCCACTCTTTGCACGAAGATCAGAAAAGCGACTTTTATCAGTACAGGAAAGAAGTGTGTGTCATTCCCATATGGTGAAATGCCATATGAGTGGCTGCATTTAGCTTAGGCTAAAGGTCAGCCAGGACCTGTCTGTGGCTTCGGCCAGTTGTTCAAAGGAAGAGTGCACAAACAGCGTGTGTACAGAGCAATCTTTCCCGGCGCCACCTTCCCAGCTTGCAGGAAGGTGGGATTTGAGCACATCCTGAACGGGAGATTATTTTTGCATCTTTGCATGTGTGTCCCTTATAGCGCTGCTTTTGTAAAGCTGATTCATACCTTTTGTCATCCTTGCAGCCTTTCTTAGGGTCTTCCCCAGTTCCATTATCTTTTTTTTTTTTTTTAATTGGGAAGGTCATAGTGGCACAGGGTATTCAAGACAGGCGTGAGTGGTAGTGTCTGAATGTTGTGGTAGCTGAAGGAAAGAGGTATGTTTGTCTGTTCAGCAAAGAAACTTGTGTATATCACTGCGTCTGGTGTGCTGTGTGTCAGAAGTAACCACTTGGCACTTCACTGGTATGAACATTTCAGACTTCACTGGTACGGTTGTAGAAGTTTCCCTGATCCACTGACTGGTTGGTCCAGGCTTTTGGTTCGGTGCCACCCTTACTACTCATCTCCTGATTGTTGCAACCTCAGAGACTCCTCTTGTGCTGTGATTGAAAAATAACCAAAACATGAGTAATGCTTGTACCTGTACCGGCCCGCTTCTTGCCCTCAAATCATATCTCTTTTCTGCTTGCGTGTTTTACAGTCTGCTGTGTGGAGGCACATGAGAATACCCCATCATTGCTGTAGCTGTTCGGTTTTGACTATGGCAAGCTCAGGGCACGGATAGGTGCCATTGTTCATTTGTTATAGTGGCAAACAGCATCAGCCCAGCTGACACTTGCATCCGTGAGTGCTTTCCTCTGTAGGAATTCACAAAGCAATTGCTTAATCTTTTCTGACACTCTTTTGGTGTTTAAACAAAAAACCTACTGGCTTATTCCCATTCCCAGACACTGTGATGTAGAGACCTGGAGAATTAAAGTGTTGATGAACTCCTTTGTTTTAAATGATTGCAGTAGAACATAACAGAGAGTAGTTTTAACTAGGCTAAATGAAACCCAAGTTTTCTGAGTGATACTGATGTCTTTTAAAAAGAGACATTAATAGCAGCTGTTTACTGCCCTCCAAGGCAAACCAGACTGAACTGCTCACAACGGCAGGCAACACGCATGTTCTCTCTGATGAACTAAAATCTGTCTTCTGTGGACTGAACTCCTCCTGATCCTTGGCCCACTGAGTTCAGTAGGAAATATTCCCATGACGTGGGTTGGGACATCCTGAACGTCTCCTGGAGCAGGAAGAGTTGAGAAACCTCAGCAGTGCACTGTTGAGACTATCACGGATCGGATCAGCTTAAGAAGACAAGGGAGACAACCCCAACTGCTCCCAAACACAGCGCACAGGTACAAGTGCAGGTCTCAATATACTTGGTTTCCTTGGATTCCTCAAACCAGACTTTTTGAAAAAGCTCAGCAGAAATCATAGAATCATAGAATTGTTGAGGTTGGAAGGGACCTTTAAGATCATCAAGTCCAGCCATTAACCTAACGTGACAAAACCACTTCTAAACCATGTTCCCAAGTACCACGTCTGCCCTATTTTTAAACACCTCCAGGGATGGCGAATGCACCACCTCCCTGGGCAGCCTATTCCAATGTTTGATAACCCCTTCAGTGAAAAAATGTTTCCTAATACCCAATCTAAACCTTCCCTGACATAACTTCAACCCATTTCCTCTCATCCTATCACTTGTCACTCGGGAGAAGAGGTCAGCCCCCACCTCTCTACCACCGCCTTTCGGGTAATTGTAGAGAGTAATCGTGCCATGTGCCAGGAGCCATGCAGAGTTGCGTTGCAGGTTGAGGATCCCTAAATTCCCCTGTAAACCAGGGAGGCACACACTCTGCTATCTCTGCCCACCCTGTGCTCGCAGATTACCGTTTCTCAGGGCAACAGTGTCAGCAGGAGGCAGCTTGGTAGCGTGTCCCAGGAGGGCAAACCCTTGTCTCTCACGCTGCCCAGCAGACTTTAGAGCACAAGAATGTGGATAGCAACTGTGCCAGCTATCTAGGGACTTTTATGCTAAATGGTGTTCACGTTCACAACCCTCAGACTCAGGCTAAGTGAATGCTCCTCCCTGGGGCCGTACGTTGTGCCACACTCCCACTGCAGCCATCTTGAAAAGCAAATATGTTTTTGGTTTGTTTTGTTCTGTTTCATTCCTGCTGATACCAAATGCCAGCACTAGGCACAGGGAGTGCTTCAGGGGGAAGCCAACCGCTAACGCTGAAGGATGATTCTGGAGGTAGCACGCTCACAAAAAGATGGTTAATAACATTTTGCAGAAAAAAAGATCTTCTCTAGCGCACATTGCCTAGCATGGAAGTGGTTTTCCAGAGCAGGTGGGATGGGAAGAGTGCAGTAGTATAAAGGAGGGTGTTTGAGCTCTCATTCTGCAAGCAGGAGAATTTCTTGATTCAGTAATAAACAGCAATACAGAGGTTCCTTCCCAAAATAATGGCGTGCGGCGCAGGAGTAGCATTTCAGAACTCTGCTGCTGGCAGCAAGGGGGGAATCACTGAAGACGCGGGGCTCTGCAAAGTGGGCTAGGACCGGCATGGCTCAGAGACAGGCTGCAAACAGCACAAACTCTGCCTGGACCTTCTGTACTGCTGCTCCTGCCAGAGTCAGCGGTAAAACGCCCATCGACTGCGGTGGGAGAGAATCAGACAGATGCCGAGGCCTTTCGAAAACCCTCTCAATTCTCTCAGGACTCTTCCAGGATTGCTTTGTCAAAGGTTTCTATTCGCTTTCCGTTTCTCTCTGCGCTACTGTAAGCAGTCCTGGAGGGGCAGGTCTTTCAACAAACCCTGCACTCTGTGCTGCAGCTTTTCAGAAGGAGCCCATGGGCTGTGGGCATCTCATGAGCCCTTTTCACCCCCTGCTCTTCCTCTGTTCTCCACTCAGCCCTTCATTCCTCATCCTCCCCGGGGCTTGCCCTGCTCCCACAACAACGCAAGAAGCCATGAGTTGGCAAAGTCACGGCAGGGGCATCGACCTTACACACGTGGGTACACATCCACGCAACGCGCAACGCCCTGCTCTAATCCATCTCAAGAGTACCAGGGTCACACGCTGGAGCAACCCCCTCAGCAGCACAGTCGGTTTCTGATCTGAGGGAAGGGGGATGACATTTCTGTATGAGAAATGCAAAGGAAAGATGTTAGAAACAACCACGAAACCCAAAGCCGCCACCACCCAAACGAGGAAGATCCTCAGGCCCGCGGTGCCAGGCTGGCGTACCTGGCTCTTCCAGGTGCTCTCTGCAGGCTGAGCACTCTGAGCACTCCTTGCACCGACCCGCTGCCGCAGACCCAGCAGCTCTCCCCCACGCAGTGGTTAATGCTCATGGCGCCTATTCAATGCCGAGGCATCCAGAGCTTCTGAAAGGACGTTATGATGGTGATACCCCTTTATAAACATAGCGTGGAGGTGAGGAGCAATGTCTTGCAGCAGAGCTGGAGGAAGGCTTCCTGGCAGCGGAGCCCACAGGGGCCGGGCTCTGCTGAGCGAGGGGAGGCGGCAGCCAAGCCAGCAGCGAGCTGTTATCCTGCTGGGTGACTATTTTTAAAATCTGAGTTGGTGATTCAGATTAGCATCCTAGGGCTTTACCTCTGCTGAAGGATTTCCCCTGCATGAAAAAGGAGCCTGGTTTTTCTCTGCATTACACAGAACTGCCTGCCTCGTAGAGCAAGGATGTGTTTGTTTAAGGAGGAGGTTGGTGTCCTGGAAGGGAGAGGTTAAACGAGGAAGGTGTGTAGGTAAAAAAGGAGTGGTACCCACACCACTGCTGACCAACCTGTGTAATACCTGCTGTTTCAGCCTTGGTTCAAAGAGAAATGATTATCAAGCACACCCTTTTTTTTTTAGGCAAGGTGAGGAGCCTGGACTCAACCTCACAACAGCCCCTCTGCGCCGGGGCGTTACAGAGGAGCCCGAGGGAAGCTGGGGTATGTTAAAGCGGTTTCCCAGGCTGCCGAAAACCCACTGGGCTCTGCAAGGTCCTGATGCATTCCAAGAGGGGCTGCGAGGTGCAGCGCAGGATCTTGTTCCTGGCCTGGCTGTAGCACAAACCGCAAGGGTTCCTGGTGGTCTCCGTGTGCTTCAGCAGCGCTGCCTGACAGCAGACCCGCTTGAATTAGCGATTGTTGAAACTGCTGCCGTATCGGTACAAGATATTATTAGCCTACACAAGCCTTGTTGCAGTGCGTATGTAGATGATACAAAACGGTGGGATAAAGCTGTGTTAATCAGGGATATTGAGAGAGCTAACACATCCCTCCTAGCGCAGGCGGTGATGTTGGATGTGTTACCCTCTGAGGTTCATAGAATAGCAGCAGTAGCAACGTGCTGCTCCTGCTTCGCTGAAAGGCTGTGGATTTAATTTCTGCTGCTAAGTAGTGCTATTTGCAAACCCATGGAGGGTACAGAGCAGATTTCTAGGACATAGGCTTGTATATATTCATCCTTTTCATCTGACGCTCTTGACCTTGGGGTATAATGTATTCTTGTGTACCTTTGTACAGTACCTTTGCTAGACAAGCGAGGCGAGGAGATGAGCCAAAGGTTGTGGTACTGATCTGGATTTGGGAGACACAGGTTTAATTCCCTATCCTTATGCAGACTTCTTGTGACAAAAATCTCGCATAGTAAAAACCTTCAGGAAGTGAGGTTTAGCAAGAATGATACAGAAACTGGAAAAAAAAAAGCATTTGCAAAAGGTACAAAACATCCTAAGGCACTTGGTTGTTAACCTTCAAGTGTTGTATCTTGCCTAGAGGTCTGCAGGGCTTGTGCGTGTGCGTACGCTTGGCCTTCTGGTCTGTTCAGCTGCAAACAGTCTGAATAATGAAGCTGGACATTTTTGGCTGCATGGATCAAATAGCGACGGTTGTGACTGCAAATTAATAAGAGGGGGAAAGCAAGAACATAAAAGGCTGTTTTTCAAGCACTGGCTGCCAGAATCTCTTCACAGGGCAAAGGTGGGTCAGGCAGGGCAGCGGCGGGGTCAGGATAAATCCTCCCGGGATGTCTCTGTTCCCGTCCCGGTACAGAAGAGTTCACACGACGGCTGCACCCAGGGAATGGTGGGAACTCTGAGCAGCTACGTCCTGACGATCCATTTCTTTAGTTATTTCCCAAACTCCAGAGACACTTTAAAATAATCTCCTTACATGGCTGTAATCATTTCTACGGGCAGCCAGCTCTAACTTAATTTTCAAGGATGATCTCCTCTTCAGAGGCGGCAGAAGGATTATTTTAAAATGGCATACGCAGGCGGCAGGATGAATGCGTTTGCTGCAAGTCCAGTGAAGAAGCTGGCACAGCCGGGCGGACTGGGCTGTTTTTGGTTATCCCTGAGGAGGGAACGAGGGCTGAGAGAGTCAGACTGAAGGTAGTATTTGGGGAAGAGCAACATTTCTTTCCACAGCAGAAATCGCCCACTCCAGTTCTTCAGGTCCCTGCTTTCTGGAGAAGAGGATGGGCAAGGCAGGAGCATCCTTCAAATATCATTAGTTTAAATTAAAAACATTTGCTTTCTTCTTTGCTGAGGGTCCATCCAACCCTGGCCACCACACCAACATGCGTATGATCAGATCCAGCCACGGGAGGGGGACAAAGATGCACTTGGTGAGAAAGTTTTAGCATGCAAGAGATTTAATTTAACCCCCAGCTACAAGGCAATGGGACTTCTCTCCCACAGGCAGATGGGCAGAGTCCATCCGTTTCAGTCCCGGGTGTTTCAGTCTTGCTGAGCGTACACAGCAGATCCTCGGGGTAGGGACTATGCTCTCTTGTTTGCAGAGCTCTTCAGACAATATTGTCATCACAGGAAACAAGGAGGAATAATGTGACTAATAATCCAATAGATACAACAGAGGGTGGGCGATGGTTTGAGGGGGACGTGTTTACCGGCGGGCGGTGTTCGCCCTGCCCTTGGCCCTGGCAGGCAGGGGGGGCTCCTGCATCAGATGCTCTGTTTGAGCTGCCCCACTTCCAGCCCAACGTGAGCTGAGGCTGCCCCCAACCCTGAGTGTAGGCAGGACGTTGGTGGAGCAGTGCCGAGGCTGACCCATCTCCGCTGAATCTCACCAGCACAGACCAGTCTGGGGTGATGCCTACACCAGCCCAGCCATACGACCAAGGTTCCCGGAGACAGAGTTGCCCAGTCTGTAACATGTTAGTTGAAAGATGCCCGTGACATACATGAAATACAGCCTTGCCCCATGGATATAGAGCAGGCACAGAGTAGCTGAGTGAAGGGAAGGCAGCCTCTTGCAGGGCGGCAGCCGGGGCTGGAGATGGAGCGAGCGTAGCAGTAGGGAGAGCAGGTGGCCGAGCAGCAGGGAGGAAGACTTGCCAACCACACACATCACTAGGATCCTGAAAGGAAACAATTTGTTTAACTAGTTTGCCAAATAATATCTATATTACAAATGCACCAAACATTGCTTATTCCTCCTCGCTGGAGGGTTCTTGCTTCCAGGATGAACATGTTGTTTTCTCCAGTTCGTAGCTAGGGAAAGATTAGGAAGAGGCGCTGGAGTGCCAGTGGCTGCTTTGCCAGGAGCAAGTGGGTCTTCGCTGCGAGTCAGTGAAGGTGGAGGGTGGGTTTGTCCTCCCATAAATCACCCCAGCTTTCCTTGGGGCCAAGTTTGCTCGGTGTGTCCGTGAGCCTTCATTTGTCTCCTCTCAGCTTTGAGTTTGTACCTATTTGTCCCCGTTTTGGGGAGCTCCAGGGTGCATGGCAAACGCCTGGGGAAGTGCTGCTTCCCAGCTGGTCCCCGCAGCTACCCCTCGAGCCTGATGTTCCCCTAAAAAGCCTCAAGGATGGATTTTCAAGTGTTCACAACCCACATCTAAGACCAACTTTTTAAAAGCGTCAGTTTAGGGTCCTAAATTACCAAAATTCCTGGGTTTTTTTTGTCTGGAGCCGTTCAATATAGGTCATGCCCATGCTCAGAGCTTTGTATCTAATATTAATTTGTGTGTGTGTGTTGGGGCAGCTGTTTGAACTGGGGTCTCGGTATGTCAGAAGGGCAGTGGACATCTAGAAGAATGCAGAGGAGGAGTGACAGTAGGTGTGCAAAGTGTGCAAGTGCTGTAGAGCTACAGTACTTCGGTATCGAAACCTTGAACTCCGGTAACTGAGCATCTGCACTCCAAATCCCTTACAGAACTGAAAAGTGAACTGTCCAAAACCAGATAATGTTCAGGCTGCAACTGACTTCTCCAATTTTCCCTAAGTGACAGGGTTTAAAAGGAAAATTGATGAGGAGATGGATGTGACATATGACTTACAAGGGCATTAGTGTGACTCCAGAAAAACAGTCATAGCAGCATAAGAAAAATAAACACAGTGGAATAGTATTTATGGATCTACACTGACTTAAACAGTCACCAAAACAATTTCCTTTTCTGTCTCCCACAGGAAAAAATTGAAACTAGGAAACATAATGAAAACAGAAACTTCAGCACTCATCTTGCCTGGCATTTATAGGCTTTCTGGAGCTTGAAAAACACTGGATGCACCTGAATATAGAGAATGCCAAGCAAATGCACGCTTGCTAATACTCGCAGGCACTGAGGTCCTTTCCTTGCTCTGTCAAAACGCGTTTGGGGTGGGTGGTTTTCAGGTGGGCAGGACGGGAAGGCAGAGAGAAGAGCGGGGGGGGGTTGGAACTGGCGTAACCAGGCAGGCAGCTTCCCCGCTTCTCCCAGTTGCCCTTTCCCATCGTGACTGCAGAGTTATTTTCTTCTAGTGCTTCAGCTTCACTTAACTCTCCCTTTGATCAGTGTTTATAGTAATGGAGCCTGGTATAAGCTCTAATATCTCTAAATGCTGTAAATATATATCTATAAATGCTAAACAAAACATTCCCTATATAACAAACAGAGACCAGAACTGTGAATTAAGGCCCCAGAAAAGGCAGATGCACAGCTACAATTCTCAAGGACTTTGAAGTTAAAAGCCTTGCTGTGTACATGTAAGAGCTTTTGTAAGTCAAACTAAAAGTCTCATTAACGCGAAACTTCCATGATCAGAAACCTGACTAGTTCAGTGAGAATCCCCAAGGACACGAGTATTTAGCACACTTTCTAATTAAAAGAAGAGAATTATGGTACAGCAGTTAAAATATGTTTTTATACTTGTCTAGGAAATATTCAGTGGATTGTGTATGCGGAGATGTACTGTCAGGGCTCTTCACAAATAGGACAGAAGCAAACCAAGGTACAAACAGGCAGAAACGAGTACCTGAGAGGCTCCTGTGGTTCCTCTGTGTGTTGTCAGCTTGGGTAAGAAAGCAGGATCAAGCCCCATCTTTTCTGGTCGCTGCAGAAAGTCCACCTCTTCTGGACACTGCCGAGGTCCCACACATGGAGTCTGCCCACCTTCTTCTTGGGAAATTGTATTTCTTCCCTTGTGCACGGTGCCCGAAGGATCTCTGCCTACCGTAGCTCCTGGCAAGGCGCTGAGAGCACCGGCGCCGGGTGAGCTGAAGTCCGTGCATCCCTCTCTGCTAAGCAGCGGCTGGCCAAAATAAACCGATACTGATAAAACTGTGCGCTGGGCTTCAGTAAAACGGAAGGAAGGAAGTAGGAAGCAGTTCAGGTTTCTGCTTTAACGAGTCGATGCTCCTTCTCACAGCACTGCTGGTAGCCACCAGCCCTGGACCAGGGTTGGTCCTATGCAGAGCGAGGTGTTAGGAAAGGGCTGGGCATTTGTGGAAAGTCCAGGTTTGGCCAGTTCCGGGACATCTGTTATCTTCTGGTGAATTTCTGTTGATCAGAGCTAGGAGAACATTTCTGAAGAAGAAATAACTGAACATTTAATAAAATAACTTTTTTACTGGGGAGCAGTGACGGGGAGGAATAAATTAAAACCATAGCCCATATCAACTTTTATTCTAATCATTCAGTTCTCTTAAAAAATGCTTTTGTTTCAAATTTTCTGCAGTTTTTGGAAGCTGAGAAGAGTGTGAGAACAACTAAAAAGGACTATTTTACTTAATGCCAAAAGAAATTATGCATCCAAAATGCCAAGGATTTTTTTAAAAACTGATTTAAAAAAATGTTTTTCCAATGTAAATAAAACAGCATTTCAGTTTGTTACCGACTGAAAACCTGTCCCCGTTTTCAGGTGTGCCAGCAAACTGAAGCATCATTTATTGCATGGTTCTGGTGTCAGGACTGGTGGCCTGGTTCAATTCCTGTTTGGGAGCTAATCTGAATTCAAAAGCAGAACTCCTGATGAGTTCAAAAGGCTAAATATTCTGCTTTTTGACACTATTTGTTGTTTCCTTTGGGCACGAAGCTCTCTCTTTCTGCCCTAAGCTCTTTTATGCTCCTTTCCTGACTACTTAATACTCGCTGCGCCCTGCTCGAGGCCAGCCGGCGTGGGCGGGTGGTGAACCCAAGGGTAGATGTAGGCTTTTGTCAGAAGAGAAATCTGGAAGTCTGAGCGTGGAGCCTGTTTGTTCTTCCCTCAGCAGTGTGCAAGGGACGTGTACTCACTTATGGACTAGTATATAAACCTGATGTTCTAAAGTGCCGCTCTGACATACTGTCACACCACTGGGAAACGCCACCACAACCGCAGGTGTAAAGGACCAGAGGTACAAAGGGCCTCTTTGTAGCGCTTGAAAACTGAATGCTCATTAATGCAGCTATATGGAAGCAGGGCTCTCAGGAAAACCGAGTACAATTTTGGGTTTTAGGATGAATTGAAAAGGCCACAGTTAATGTAAATGTGTTTCGAGAGTGCTTTGTGTTCAGAGCTGAGTCCTGAAGTTCTCCCTTCCTCGGGCAAAGACTCACCGGCTCCAGCCGCAGCTGAGCTCCGTCAGAGCTGGAGAGGTGATTCAGCTGAAACTCATTTAAGTTTTGCAGGTACACAGCCATGAGTGGATTGTCGGTACACCCCGGTTTACAAATATTCATGCTTGCTTCCTTTTCCTTAGGCTAATATAGCACCCATTTTTGGAAACAGGAGGTTAAATATTTCATTAACCCTTAAATACAGAATATCGCGTTCATTTGAAACATGGTGTTTTCAGGAAAAAAGTTATCCAAACCTTTGAGTATGAATAGGAAAAGGGGAGGGTGGGCAGAGACAAAACTTTGGTATCTAGAAAACAACTGAGTTCAGGTGGCTTTAGTTGAAAGGGATAATTGGAAAGCTGAAAAGCAGGTGAAGCCAGTAGGATATAGGAGGGTGATCTGAGGGTGTTCTCTGAATGAAAGGGGTGTTGACTGCTGACCACTGACCACCTTCCCAGCTCAGCTGCCTCTCCAGCCTCGGATGCTGTGTCCAAGCTCCTGTATTGCTCTGTACAGGATAATCAGGGCAAGTAGAATTATATAAAAGAGGTTTTCATTATTCTTTTACTGATAGCAGTATTATTATTTTAATGAGCAGTTTATTCATTATTATCACTGTTCAGTTTTATTAGCCTGTGCTACCATTTGTTTAAGGAACTGTCTTGTGAGCTGTAAGAAAGAACTGAATTGTGCTGAATCCAACTGACGTTGGTTTACACTGGCAGGAGTCAAAAAAGGATTGACTGGTTTTCTGATCTTGACGAAATTGTCACAAATACTGCTTTTTGAAAATGTAGAGGCTGCCTGCGTGGTGTGAAAGGTGTTTCTGTGGTGTATTCCCCTTGCATTTGGCAGAGAACGGGGGTTTGTGCTATCAGTTTGACTGGGTCTCTTAATGAACAGCTGTTCCTCATTGGCAGCCACCAGTTTCTTGTGGATTATTTCTGAAACAGCAAGAGACAGCAGCAATCATTTCTGTTACCCTTGACTAAAGGCTGCCTGTCAAAATGTTTCTTCAGTCTCTTGTAGTGAGGATTAGGACATTTTTCCCAGCTTATGAGAAGTTAGGTGACTTCAAAGGATTTTCCAGTGTGCTTCAGGATTCCTCCTAAAATTCTGATTTGTGAATTTTATGAATGAAGAAAAGAAATCTCTTTCAGATCAAGTCAACAGAAACCTTTCATTCAGGTGAGCCAAAATGCTTTGTCTTACCTTTGACATCCTTTAAACAGCTTCTCTTTTGGTGTAAAATGAAGACTAAATTTTTAAAAAGTGATTTCAAAACAGAAAGTTAAAAGTCGAAAAGTTTCATTTTGAGAATGTGAAATTAAGATGCTTTCACAACTTTGAAACTCGTTGAGACATACAAAGTGAAATATTTATCAGACCAGATCTTTCTAGGGCTAGCTTTGCATGAGTGACAGGCTACAAGCAGATTTAACTTAAAACTGTTTTTTTTAATGGTAGCGATGCAAAAGCGGTGCTATTTTGGGAAGTTCCCCCCTGTGAGAGCTGCTACTGAAATTAGTAGCTTCTGATGTCTGCCATGTGGCAGTACTTTTAATGTAGGTAACCCTTAGTCAGGGTTGGAGACTGATACCCCATTTCGTTTCTCACCAGTGAACTGTTGTGACTTGCCGTTTTCTCCTTCCGCTCTGGATGTTCTTAATCCAGGTTAGTAACTGCAGTGAGGAGGAAAGCGGGCTCCACAAGACTGGGTGAAATATAGACGCAGGAGACACCCCTTCATTTCAGGCTCTGTGGTAGGTAGGGAGGAAGGAGAGGAGGGTGAGCGCACACCTGGGTCAAACCAGAATGTTCCCTGGCATTTGCTGGGGTAAATTATGACAGGGTTTTTAGCATCATTTCCATCTCTTCTGTCTGTTGCTGAGGAAGGTGTTTACACCGTACATCTTTGGTGCTGGCAGGGGTTTATCAGCTGGTATCCTCCCCACCCTGGGTGACACTCTAGGAAGCAGCAGTGCTGTTTGGGAAGCTGAGGGTCCTGTTACAGGTTATGTCTGTTCTTCATTTGGTCCCTTCCAAGCTCCTGAATGCCTTCAGTAGCCAGGATCATCTGCAACCTCCTCCTCAAATCTCTTTCTGCTTTACTTTTCCCCAGTATACTCTACATCTGCCTATGACAGTTTTCTTTCTGCTGGCATTTTCACAATATATATGAAAACTCCAACATAATTAAATAAACCAGTGCTGAAACCCCCCAAAGAACAATTATCTTTTCTGTGAAATACTCCCGGCAGAAATCTTGGAAAACGTACATGTAATTAGTACATCGAGCCCCACTGCAGCATTAAATACAATGCATTAGGGCTTGTAACGCTGACTTCTCTGGGATTCCAGTTGACCAGCGATAGTGAATTTGCAAGTGATGTGCAGACTGACTGGTTTTATACATTTACACGCTGTTAGTCTAATGATTTTCAAAGCTCTTTAAAGTTTATGCTACCCCAGTCTCCATTACGCTTGCTAGGCTGGTCTCCTCCTCATCCGATGTGCCTCATCCTTTAAACGGCTTTTCTCCACCATCTCTATTATCAGGGAGAAGGAATGGTCTTGGAGGTTAGACCGCCAGACCAAAACTGAGCAGAATTGGATTAATTGCGTGACTGAGCTATAGACTTGCAGTGGATGAATCACTTGGGGCTAGATCTTGAAAGGTATCAGGGCCCCCAAAATGCAGACAGGGTTATTGCAAAATACATGCACATCCACCCCGCATTGATTGCAGTTGTCTGAGGTGCCTGGACACATCAAAAGTTGTCTGGCAAGACGTGACCCTGTGATGAAGTCAACAGGAAGATGAAAGAAAATCAGTGGCTTTGTGTTAGGTGCTTATTGAACACAGAGCCATCTTATTTGTAAGCACGGCTCAGGTGCAAACTCAGAAGCTGTGCTGTAACGCCTGGCAGTATTAGCGGTGGAGGATGCTGAGCTGGCAGCTCTCTTGCACTTCCTAAAGGGAAAGATTTGCCAAGAGGGATCATTGCCCAGAAGTAGTGAGTTCTTTTAACTGCAGGTTGAATTGTCTTTTGTTTTTCCAAATGCGTATACACATGCCTCCACACTGAAGAAAAATGGCCTGGAGGAATAATCCTATAGCTCTGATTCAGAGCGGCTAACACACCAAGTTACCAGGAGGATGTCTCCTGGAAAAAAAATAATCCTGATAGAAAGGGAGATTTCATACTTCGATACCTTTTATCATAAAAGAGGAAGAATGAGCCATGCATGACAGGTATTGGGCATGTTACTTAATTCACTGCTGGGAAGTACCCAAGCACTAGGATGAGACAGGAGATGTAGGAGAACTGATATAAAACAGAATATTAACACTGGAATGTGAGCACTACTTTATCTTGAAAGCGCCCCTAATAAATATTTTCAAAGGTAAAAGATGATGTGAATCCACGGGGTATTAAAATCTGGAGGGGGAACTAGTCTGAAAATAGGTTTTGCAAGAAAGATGCTCCTCGAGGGCAGCGCTGAGGCTTGGGCGGGTTCTTCTCTCCTTTCCCGCAGGTGAGCTGCCCAGCTGCGGGCAGAGCTCCCGCAGGGCTGGCACAAACCTTCCCGGCTGTTGGCTCCCTGTTCTCCCTTCCAGCTTCCCTGCGCCACAAAAGGATGCAGATTTCTTCCTTGTAACAAACATGGAATGACTCCTTATGGGAGAGCTCTTGGGTTTGGTTTGGGCTATCAGTGATTTCTGCCATCCCTTAGGCACTATCCTGTGGGAACATCAGAGGAGATGGGGATTTGATACTGCAGTTGGTCTAAGAGGTGGTCGGTGCCTAGCTGGCTTGCTGGCTCCGCAACATCCAGCGGGAGCAAAAATGGTGATGTATTCACTGCTGGGGTAGGAGTTAGAAACCCTTTGCTAGAAAAACGTGTAATGACCTTTTGAAGGGAACTGTGTAACACCATGCACTGCCCTTTAATGTGATTTATAGTGGAGGAGACAGGAGGGTCTGGGCAGTGTGGGGCACACATAGAGCAGTGAGAGCTCTGAGGAAACCTTGGTGTAGACAGTCTCCACTGCTCAGCAGAGGGACGAGGGCAGAACCCAGGGCCGCCACCACCACAGGACAGTCTGGTGAGCCGCCTGCAGCCGCTCTGAGCCAGCAAGGCTGAAGAAGAGCAGTGGCAAAGCTGTGAGAAAGCTACAGCCAAATCTGGTATGAGCTCCAGCAGAGCACGGGCCTACAAGTGACATGGGGCTCAAGGGCCACTAGTCCTTCAGCTGTGAAAGAGGACACCTACCAGGAGGTATCACAGGAGGGATTTTGTCACTGGAAAGCCTAGAAGAGATGGCGAGTACTTCTGGCAGCAAAGTGAGGACTAATTAAAGGACTAATTACAGCACTGAAAAGTGAAGTTAATGACAACAGTTAAACAAAGCCACATAACAGTATGTAGTAATTTAGTAGTGACACGTACCTTCTCAACCTGCTGACTGTGAGGTGACAACGCAGGGCTATATTGAAGGAAATACCAAGTCCTACAGATAAAAACAACTGTATTTTTGAGTGGTTGAGTCTGTCTCCTGTCTTTAGAGTGACTGCCAACCCAAGACCTCCAGCATCCACCAGTGGGCAGCAGATGAGATCACAGCGCCGTGGTTGCCAGATGCAAGCTGGATGCCAGCCCCTGCTACACTTCAGGAGTGCTTCTGTGTACGGACAGGGCCATTTGTGCCGCTGCTGAGTTTCTGAGCAGGAGAGCCCCGGCTAAGCGTCCGCACGAGCAGCTGAGTTGTCTCTTGGGCTCTCTTAGGGCCTCTGATGTGTGAACACAGAGCGGCAGTGAGGATCCAGCTCTTCTAACCTGTTAAAGTTGTGGATGAAAATACACATTGCTGCCCTTGAAGAAGTGGAATCAGAGGAGTCTGTGATAGGGGAGCACGGCATGGATGAAAGAAGAATGTGAAGGACTTTGAACATGTAAGAGAATGTGAACAGGGGCAATCCCAGAAGAGAAATTCTTCAGGGAATTAGAAGGAAAATAGATGTTAGGGAGGCAGGATTAAAACTGTTTGAAGTCAGAGGGGGGAAGCTGGATTTTAGTTTTGATCATGAAAAGGCCGAGAGGAGGGTGAGTAATCTGAAATCAAAGTACAAAAGGAAATCAAACCTGAACATTAAACAACCTGCAAATCTCTGCCTTGAAGAGATGAGATCCAAGGACCCAATAAAGCAAGGTGAGGGGTTTTCTTAGATCCTTGCTGAGGGACAGCCTCCACCTGGAGAAGGGTCCAAAATTCCCTCTGGTCTGACAGAGAGGGGGAGAGGGAGAATGCTTGCCGTGGCCAAGAAAGTCTCTCATGGTGTGCCTTGGAGGAAGGACCAGCAGGTTAGCACCTATATCCCCACCAAAGCAAAAGGAAGTCGTGCAGTAAATGTTTTTTTGGGTTTTTTTTTGTGGTGGGTTGGTTTTTTTTTGCTTTTAATTTCCTAATGGAAATGATGTTTTCTCTCCTCTAAGTGCCCAGTTCTGGCACTGTCCAAATGGCTGAACTTTTTTAGTCTTCGCTGAAGCCCTCGGCTGATGCCCCTGTGTCAGGCTGGCGCTGAGCCAGAGGAAAAATCACAGCTTCTGCAGTGAGATCCCTATTTAAGCTGCTGCTGCGCTGTGCGCGTACATGTGTGCATGCGTGTGTGAAGTGTCCTGCCAAGTTGATGGGCTGGAGCTTCAGAATTAACAATGTTGACTCAGGCCTGAAGACTTTAAAAGAGTTTATATCAACAGATTTTAAAGATCTTAAAATATACAGCTTGAGTAGCCTTAGGTTTCTCAGGCAGCTGCCAAATCAAACTGAATAATAAAATAAAACTGAATAATAAAGTGATCACACAGTGTAAGATCAAGACAGGGCTGAGATAGAGGCACCTCCAGTAATTACTGGATTGGGAGCAGCCTCCTGACAAGCCTTGAGTTTCTGCTGACATGCTGAGAACCAAAAACAGCAACAAAATTTCCCCAAATGAAAACAGCTCTTCCCTCGCCTCCCAACTTACTCCCTGTTTATTCTTTTTGCTCTTTGCTATCAACAAGACCTGGGTAGGAGAGGCACCAGGTGGGGCAGATGAGCCCGGGATGAGATGCTGCTGGTCCAGAGCAATAGTGGCAGGGAGGAGAAGAGGTGGGAGCAGCCCAGGGCCGGGTGGAGCCCGCGGTCAAAGGAGGACCAGATCCCAAAGAGGATGATGTTGATGGAGAAATGAACCTGACACCAAAAAAGCACCGATCTCTGCTTTTAGTCTGCTGCCCACACCTCAGAGCTCTGTGTCCTCTTGCCCTCTCCCCAAGGGCTGCCAGTGCAAGTCTTACATGTGCCAGTGTCACCTGTAGCAGCGCAAGCTGAGCCCAGCAGCGGATGGCTACCTGTGCCCACGCTGCCCCAGCGTTTCCCATGCGCCTCGCATGGAGTCATATCACCTTCCGTCTCTCTCTGCTTTTGATTAGTGGTTTTGCTTAAAAGCCAGCAAAAATCAATATTAAAAGCCAGGTGAGGATTAAAAAAAAAAAAAAAAAATTGCCTTGAGATGCTGGTTCTTCATGATTTGTGTTGCAATAATGCTACAAAGCTCTAAAAGGCTCATAGGAAACCAGTTTGCTTTAAAGCTACATATGTTTTGTTTGGGGGCCTAGAGGTTTTTGATGAAAAGATTTCATTTTTTGATAAAAACATTCTGGCAAAAATGAAGCTATTGAGAAAGGGGAACCAATTTTTATTCCTTTTTGGTGACATTTTTCATGAGATAAAATGTAATTCCTGAGAAGCTCTAACTCTGGTCCTTTTTCATTCTTAAAATGTTGCTTTCTCTCTAGGCTCTCGGCATCTATTTCCCATTGTCCTTTCAGAGTGCCAGGGCAAATATATCTTTCTATTTTGGTATTGTCAAGAGGTAAGGTTTGTAGGGAAAGGTAATATCTTTTCTTAGAGCAACTGATAGAACTGGGAAAAAAAAGACTTATTTTTGGGTATAGAAGCCCTGTCTGGTTCTTTTGTTTATAAATTACCCTTCTGTTCTCCTGGAGACCTTCCTGTCTCTACGCTGAACTCTTTTAACACTAGCATATATACTCAAAAAGTGTGCTCATCATTTATCTTTACTGCTGCTGCAATCTTCTCGTCACCTCTGCTTTCTTTCCTTCTTCAGCTACTTACTCTTCTCTCTTTTGCAATCTTCTCAAGTGGCATCTGTGGCTGATATTTTATTACTTGTGTATGCCTTTTTCTAATCCTCCGTTATTTGGGGCATATCCTTTGTTATCTGTGTTAGTCTTTTCTGTGCCCTGGGGATATTTATCGCTAATTGATTCACATAAATAGGAAGGTAAACATTCATTTCTCTTACAATACACATTTTACTTGCAGCGGGACAATCCCTAGAGCTTTTATTCTTTCTTTCTTTGGTGGTGTTATGCATAGCTGGAGCTAAAATGGGATAAAGCATACCTCTGGTAAGGTCTGCACTGCACTGAGCAGCATATTTGGGATTTGTGGTGCCACCTTTGAGACTCGGTGACCACACTGGGAGATGTAAGAGTTTCCGCAGAAGCCAGTGTTGGATGTACCCCCTCTGCGGGGGAAGTATCCCCTGCAAGCCCTTAAAAGGGACAGACAGACTGACTGAGGCTTGGGGAGGAGGGAGGGAATTGGTTCTGTTCAACATTTCCGTTAACGATGTCGATGATGGAATAGATAGTACGCTTATTAAATTTACGGATGGCACCAAGCTAGGCGGGACTGCAAATATATTGGACAACAGGATGAGAATTCAAATGAGTTCAACAAATTGCATAAATGGTTTGGGGGGGGAAAAAAAAAGGAATTAAATTTGAGACAAGTGCAAAGCACTTGGGCTGGAATAATCAATGCACAGCTGATGAGGAAGAGGCAGAGGTTCTGCAGAAAGGGAACTGATGAGAAGAGGAAAGTAAAGATTGGCCCAGAAGGTCAGCAAGTCTCAGTGTCATGTTGGTGGGAAGAAAGGGCAAATATAGGTAGGACATGAAGTAACAGGCTCCTTATACAGAAAAAGCGATGCAGGCTAGGTATTAGAAAGGCCTTTTGATGGCGAGCAGTATTCAGCATGGAGTGAGGATGCTGAGGAAGAGCATCTCCCAGGGATGGGACGTGCAGAGTTGGTACAGCTGTGGGGCAGGGGGATGGAGCAGCAACTCCTCAAGATCCCTGTTGAATGGGCTTTCCACCCTTGTGCCCCACACTTCTACTGCAGGAGATTTGCTGTGTGAAGAGACCAATTGCTCATTTAGGATCCCACGGGAGCTGGGCACAGCCCACCCTCTCCCGTGGCCCCGGAGGCAGTCACAGCTCCACGGTCTCTCTCGTGCTCCCGGTCTCTCTCTGCACCGCTGCCCCAGGCCGTGACCCCAGCCAAGATTCTGCTCTAGGATGTGAGCATCAGTTTGTCTTGGTAATATAAGGAGCAGTCTGTAGATAGACCAGGAAAGTAGGCGCTTCTATTTTTTTTTTTTTTCTTCACTTCACTAGACATAACACTTCTGGTAAGAGGAGGATATGAGTTTAACTATGCTGTTGGCCTTGAGGCTTTAGGTATCAAGGAGAGATTATTTCA
Source organism: Pluvialis apricaria (assembly GCA_017639485.1). NCBI lineage: Eukaryota > Metazoa > Chordata > Aves > Charadriiformes > Charadriidae > Pluvialis > Pluvialis apricaria. Next base: position 10,637,522 of record CM030024.1, read on the forward strand.
GAGATCAAACTGAATGCTGATTCGAGGGAGTAGCTCATCCCTTTGGAGTGCTCCAAAAGGAAAAAGGAACATTGTCAGTTCAATCTACTGTGGAATTTATAGTATTAATGATCTGAAGAACACTTTAGGGATTTCTGTCAGATGTCTATTTTAATTTAAACTCTTGGGTGTTTAACTACCCAAAATATTGAGTTCTAGTCATTATAAAAACTAATAACTGGCTTATTTTGCTACTAATTCAGAAACTGAGGTTAATTATCTATAGTGAAGGGATATGGTACTAATCTAAAGTCTACCTGAATAAGACACTGTGGTTAATTGATTCCCCCTGAAATGACAAAAGATTCCTTCAGAGGGGAAAGATGTTTAGTATTCCGGGCTTTCTCGAAGGTACTAGCTTTTGCTTCTCATGAAAGGGTTTTTTGTTTGGCTTTATCAGCTGTACCTTATCATTTCCTATTGTTGTTACTGGTTTATTTTTATGGAAAAAAAAAATATCAAATGCTTATGAATTTTCCAGGTGAGAGCCCATCTGCTGCATCCCTTTGATGCACAGTACACCTGGTATACCACGTGCTTACAACAATACATTACCCCACTGGAGTCGGTGGGAATTGTTTGATGTCCGGTCCACAGACATGCGATTGCACCTATGAACTTGGCACCCATGTTTGATGCAGATACATGGGTGCTTCAGCAGAGCTGCGTGCTTCTGGGTGAGCACAGTCAGGATTTGGCCCAGCTGACTTCTCTGAAATAACTGCACACGTTGATCTCGGAGCTGAAATTGCTTCCTTGCTCTCTGTCCTGTGTTCTCTCTGCTCTGCCGTTCCCTTTCTCAAGGGCTCTGAATCTGCCCACTCTCCCACTAGTTTATTTAATAAAAATTACTTTCTAAGCCAACTGCAAGCAGCTAAAAAAATTAATTTAAACTTCCCCTAAAGTGTATTTGTCAATGTCCACTGTTGTAATTCATTACGTTGTATCCTAGCATACCCTGAACATGGCAGTGTCAGAATTCTGATGATGTAGTGCAGTCTCCATGTATAATATATCATGAGAACAGTTTCAGCTTGGATGATATATGAAGCCAGCCTGGGAGGATTTTGAAAATAGACCTAAATTTCGAGAATTTTTTTGTGTAACTTTGAGTGGTTGAAGGCTTCACCTGAAGCATTTACTGAATATCTAAATGTTTTTTCCCATGCCAAGCAAGAGTCAGCAATGTCAATTAACCTACTGGGGCTTTGTATGTTGGCTGGCCAAACTGCAAAGCCTATGCGTGCATCGCATCTATTTACCTAGCTTATTTTGCAATACTGCCTTGATCTCTTGTGTTTAAAACAAAATCTTAAATGTGATTTTGACTGGCAGTCAAAATTGGCCAGTGTGCAGTTCAGATGGGCTCGTGAGTGACAGGATTATGTATGGTCAGGTTGGACAGGGCTTGGAGCAACCTGGGCTGGTGGGAGGTGTCCCTGCCCATGGCAGGGGGTAGGGACTAGATGATCTTTAAGGTCCCTTCCAACCCAAACCATTCAGTGATTCTGTGTAGATGTGATGAGCGTGGTTGTCTTTTACTGCATGGGATCAAACCCTCCCGTCTGAATATTGTACTTCTGAGTAGAAGGCATCAGGCTTTTCTAATAAAAAGAACTGTTTTGTAAAGAATGTGTTGGATGGTGTAGCTGCACGCTGAGGGCAGGAAAGCAAGGAGGAGCTGAGAACAAAAGCTGGAATGTGTAAACCAAGAGCAGATAAATAGGAGGGCAAAAACAGCAGGAAGAGGCAGGCTGAAGTGGGAAAAAATGGGAACAACCATTGATCTTTGCTTATGGGCAAATAGCTTGTTACCAGGGCAGGTCAGGACTTTCTCTTGAAATTGTTTTTCAGTTCAAACTTTAGAAAAATAAAATAGAAACAAGAGCAGAGAGCATCCACCTTTTCTTCCTCCCACTTCACATACAAACGCAGCTCTTCTCCTCTCTTCTCTTCTTTTTTGACAAAGAAGCCGCATATTCCAACCAGATCTCTTTTTGCGAGAGAGGGGTCTGACTGAGCTTGTGCAGTGGTGTAAGGTGAGCATGAAATGGACTTTGCACTGCTGTGCTGTGCCCTGTCAGTAAGAAGCAATTCCTGCGCTTTTCAAAGTAAGTATGTTGGATTGTCAGGGCTGTGGTAGAGAAAAAAAATATCTGAGTGTGTAAAGGAGCATTTAAAGTGTTATCTACCAGTAGTAAGCATTTAGCCCAACTCAATGTTTGAACTTAATTACCAGGAAAATGCTATACATTATGAAGATCTAAATCATTTAACAAGTGTTGTGTGAGTCTTAATGCTTTTTTATTACTGCCTTTTTCACACGCTTTTTGTTTGACAGGACAAAAGCCACGGTTAGCGTAGACTCCTGGCACAGGGATCACCTCTTGTTTTGCACAAGACACTTTTTGTTAGGAGAAACATGATGAAGTAGTTTGCTCTGTTGATCGCTAAACCTGGGGGGAAGGAAAGGCAGAAGCCCCTTTGTACAGCCTGTTTCTGTACAAACTCCAGCAGGGTTTGGAGAGGGGAGGATGCTCAGCAGCCGAGGAACCGGCCCTGGTGTGGTAACTCCTGACGTGCATTGAAGTTAGCAGCTGCTTGTGATGATTTGTGTTTAGCTGTCATGCTGCATCCACACCTGAGGAAACAGCTGTAAGGGGGGAAAGAAAGGGGAAATATTTTAGGCTGAATGAACAAATATAACAAAGAGGTAAATGCTGGGCTAGGGCTTGTTTACCTCTTGTCTAAACTAAAGACCTTACTAGGGCCGTGGTTTGATGAAAAAGCAAATCTGACTTTAGGACCTCAAATACCCAATGGTGACGTGGTGTGTAGCACTGGTGCAGCACAGACTCCGCTCCTCCAGAAACTGTGAGGAGCTGGCGTCCTGGTCAGAGCCCAGCTCCCACCATATCCCTTCCCTGGGTGTCTGCGGGTCTCCCTGACTCCCAGCCCCGTCTGCCCCCCACAATGCAGACCAGGGCATCTGCAACACAAACCCTTGGACGAGGCTCCGAGTCGGATGGAGCGAGCTCAGCCCTCCTTACTCTCGGGGTGGTGGCACCCTGCCGGAGCGCCTGTCTGCCTGCCTGAGCTGCCGGCCGGGGTTCCGCTGTGCTGGGAATAAACTGCCCGAGCGGCTCTGCCGCAGCTCCCGTGCTTTGGCTGGTTTGTGGGTCACCAGATGTTCCTGCCAGGGGGATGCAATGTGTGCACTCCGTAATGGGTTCAGAGCGATCCCTCCACTGAGTAACAACCCTGTACAAATTCTCTGTGTTAAGCATGGATCAAAGGTATAATATATGTGTCTCCCTAGGCAGTAAAGTCCTAATTCCACCTGCTGCTGAAATAGCCTAATTCAGTGTATAAGCTTTTCTGTATGGCCAACAAGTACAGTAAGCTGGGACACAGTCCTACGGAATTTACAGATTTGGTGATGAGGGGCTCTTTTCTTCTTTTGTCTTTGTAATTAGATGCTGTCTAAGCACTTGCACTTCACTGTTTAAAATCTTTTTGGAAGCAGTTTTTATTTCTTTTATTCTTGTGATCCCTAATATTTTCGATATCCTGACGAATACTCAGTCCTCCTTTGACTCCTGTGTGATACGAATGCTTCTGATGCCTCCTGTGGTGGGCAGTTCCATGGCTTACGTGTTGCGTAAGACTGATTTCCTCAAACTGGTTGTAAACTATCGATTCTCATTCTTGTCCATGTGCCCCCAGCAGGTAGTTGTTACAATGGTGCTGGTTAAATTGGCCCCAGTGCTACACCCAGTGCAGGTCAGCAAACCCATGGTTGAAGTACTGCTGCAACAGAACAAAGAGGCAGCGGAACTGCATTAGCAATGAATTCAGTGAGCATTTGCATTTTCATGGAAATCTGATGCTATTTCATCTAATCAAAGATTGTACTTTTTTCCCCAAAGTCTTACGTCTCCATCTATAACTGACACGCTGTGAAATATCTGAAATCCACTTGAAAGCCCATGGGATCATTGCTGAATTCCACAGCCTTTTAACATATGCAATTACACTAAGATACACAGAAATTACTGTCTCTTTTCACAGGCTTTTCTTCTAGTTCCGTAGAAGGCATATTCGCACCAAGTGGAGAATTTTAATTCTCACCCATAAGACTCTTTGTTCATTTTTGCCTATAACTTTTCCGGTTGTCTGCGGTTTTACAGGCTGTGTATATATCCGATACTGTGACTTAACTGTTCCATGATTTTCTAGTTTCTTACTTTAAAAAAAGAGTAAAAAAGAATATCGTGAACAATTTGTTGCCGTTGCTTCTAACTTTTTTAGTTAACGTAAGTCTCCAGAGTTTGATTTGTGGAGTATGTGTCTCTGAGATGCTCTAAGTGCTGGAAATTGAACTCGAGTCTAGTATAGTTTCTGAAGCTCAACATCTGCATTTGCTCTTATTTACCCTATTGTTCCTCCTTTGTTCTCTGCATCACCTTAATTTATTGGCATATGGGCTGATAATTACGGGGCTGCTCTCTGTCCTGTCAGCTTTCAGCTATGTCCCCCAGGTGAAATGAGCCCAAACAAGTTGGGAGAGACTGTTCAAATCTGTTCCACGCAGACTGAGAGGAAGGAAAAGGAAAGCCAGCATTCATCATTCAAAAGATAAACATTTGACAGCACAGCTTGACTATGTCAGGAACACTTCTGTTTTAATAGTACGCCTGCAAGCTTTCAAAACAAGTGTTTACCTGTCACAATAAACAGTTATGAGTGAAGTACACAAAACACACTAAACTCTGCGCTGGCAAGCTTCCAGAAATGCCATGTGCAGTTAAACTCTTGAGCTTGTCATTCCATCCAACATAAATCTCTTCAGTTGTCTTCTGTCTTCTTCAGTGTATACTGTGGGACTTTTCTGAGTGCCTTGGAGACATCTGTCTCAGATGCATACGAAATCCCGGGAAGTATAACAAGTGTCTGGAGTTGACAGGCACATTAAGGCCTAACTCTTAAACAGCTGTAATTATCTCACTAATGGCTCCTGGTGAGACTGGGTGTCTTATTTTGCTCCCCTGCAAACAAATTGGTATCTACACAAAGTACAAATCTCTGCTTGTAACTGCATTGGCAGACAGGTGCTCTTAGTGGAGGTGGGGAGTAGAGCTGATGGGGCTGAATGGTTTCACTTAGGTTTTGGATCAGACCCCCCAAATTTGCATCTTCTGGTGACTTCAGAGCAACGAAGAGTCTGATCTAGTGGCTGGCCTGGCCTGGGTTTGAGTCTGACATGAGAGAAGGTCAGAAGTTTGCTTGGCTGGAGTTTTCTTTCGCCATGCCAAACAATGAGAATTCCCACTTTTTCAGAGATGTTATTTCACTCTGTAGGACTTCCTGCCAAGTCTAACGCTGTGCAGCATACTGGAAAAATAGCTAAAGTCAATAAATACAGCCCATAAAAATAAAGTCTGGCACAACGTTTGCACAGGAAACAATTACGTCTTGCCTTTTTTCTTTTCTTTTTTTTTTTCTTTAAGCTATTTCAATAGGTTAAAGGAAAGCTAGGAGAGCAAGAGGGATTTCCTCCTGTATATACATTTTAATGTGATGTTTCACTTTTTTGTTGTAGAGTGAAGTCTAGGTCAGCCTCGGCTTGCCAGGTACTGTGGTCTGACCAGAATGCACTGGTTAAAATGTCCACCTTCTGCTCCTTCACTGGGGGAACAACAGTTGAAATGGGAATTAGAAATCTCAGACCTGAGGTTCCTGGGTTTAGGTTTTGGCTCTTGTATTGTGTAAAACACTTGCAAATCAAGATAATACTGATTGTACGGGAAACGGTTCTCAAGATAGCGCAGTCAGTTCTACAACGCTTTTCAAGTCTGCGCGGGATACGTTTCTTGGGCTTGGTGAGCCTTTTTTCAAGAAATTCCTGGCCTGTTGTGGAGCTCCTGGTCTGAATCAGAGACTCGCACCACCGTCTCCCATCTGGGCACCCACCTGGGACCTCAGTGCAAGTCGTCACCTCTCCTGACTTCCAGGTGAGCACTGTAGGCACCAGACAGTTGGTTTCTCCCTTGCTCTGTGTGGCCTCTTGCAATAGCAGTCCTTCTCTCCCTAGCGTTAGTCCTTGGGCGCTCTCTTGGTTCAAAGGAGACACGCTCAGGGCTGCTGCCGAGCGGAGCCTTGCTCTCGCCTCTCCCATAGTCAGCGTGGGTGGCCTTCTCCCTTGACTCCCATGCAACATTTCAAAAGGCCTCATTTTTGTTCCAATGCATAATGTAAAAGGCTTTCAACATCTCCATTAAAAAACAAAAATTCCAGCGTTTGTGCTCCCCATTTTCCTTCCAAGAGCGCAGTGAGAAAAGGGAAGGTCTGCCCTTGTTCAGTCCTGGCAAGTCCAATCTAGAGCTGTGTAAAAATGCATCTAAAAAAAGGACCTTTCTTCCAATAAATGGCCATTTAATGAATAAAAGAGAAACAATTGAAGTCTGCAGTAATAGAACAATTATGTGCTGTTGTGCGTTCCAGCTGGCTACACATTGAACAGTTCTTACAAATTGCCGGAAACGCAGCAGCACACGGATCCGATACGTTTCAGGACAGTCATTATTAAGAAGAAATACCATGTGTCAATCTGCCGAAGCCCTCTGAGGGCATTATCCTCCTAAAATCCCTTAATTACTGCTCTGGGGCTCACGTGTGTGCCTGGCCAGCAGTGTGCGTGAGAGAGAGAGTGCTGGAAGCAGTAACCCCGGTGTGATGTTCATTAACTTTCTCGGTCTCTGCTCTTTCCTCTGCTGAGCAGCAGAGGGAAGAAGGCTGGTTAGGAAGGCTGGAAAGAGGCAAAGAAGAGACCCGAGTTGAGAAGGTCTGAATAGCTGTGGTGGAACAGGTAAGGAAATTAGAGTAGCAAAAGTCCAGATCTGAGGTAGGAGAGGAAGTGTGGACACATAGAAAGGAGAAAAATAAGGCAAGGAAGGCAAAATAACCAGTGGAGGCTGTGCCTGTGAGCCCCACGTCCTCACTCCTCACACACATTTCTTTGGTATTTACTTATATTGGCATTCAAATGGCAATGAGGAAGATGAAAATGGCACTGGAAGGTGGCTCTGTGTGTGCAGTTCGTGCCAGTTAACAAAGCAGATCACCCGCTAGTGTCGTCGGTCAGAGGTTTGGCATCAGGGTTGGCCCCTTTGGAGCCACCAACCAAAGAGGAACTGGGTCAGGTTTGCACTCCGCAATGTGCAGTGCTGCCCTAAAACAGCGCAATGCCGAGCAAGTTGCTAAGTCACCGCCAATCTGCTTGTCCTTCAGATTCAGGATTTTAATCAGTGTTTTGATGATAATTGAACTGTTTGATGAGCATTTTTGGATGCACAAGTAGGAGAAACCGTGTCGAGGGAATTGTGGTTTGGTAATGGCATGAAGGCTTTGGGCTCCGGCTCACCATCGCACCGGGCTGATCTCATTGTGGTCTTTGGTCACTCAAAAAACAGTAAGGTCATGAGGCTGTTCAGAGTGCTGATTAAACATGATATAAACACCTCTGCTGTGTTACATCTGTGGAAAGAATTTAAATGTCTGAAGAGCAGAGGAGTAGGGATTAACGAGCTGTGAAGGAAGGAGATGTATTTAAGGTGTTTGTGGGAAAGGACCAAGTTCCTGCTCCATATTTAAGACATTAAAGCTACTTTGCAGGTCTTTTTTCTTTCAAAAGAAAGCCTGAAAGCCCCCGCAGTTCTGAGTACTTGTCAGGGATGTAATGATGGAAATTTTGTCAGCCTCGCTTTGCATAATAAGGATCATTATGTGATGGTAAATTTCTCTGTATGTTCTGTACGTTCCTAATGTGGGAGGAATAAAATATTCCTGAGGTTTCTTTTGCAGAGCTTGTCAATGAACGCGCTGGGTCAGATTGTCTTCTCATTTATTAGCAGGAAAAGCTAAGATGACTTTATGCAAGCACAACAGTAGGAAATCACGGTGCCGGGAGAATCAGGCTTATTGTTTCAAATCCTACCAGCCTGACAGGTTACTTCTTTCTTGCATCCGCTGTATTTTAAGTTCATGTTGGGAAACTCTGCTTCCTCCCTGAGCTCCTCAAGTACTGCTGGGACTGCCCTGGGTGAGCTCCACCCAGGTGGACGGTTGCATTGTGCTTGCGTGTTATGTGCCGGCTCCCTCCCGCCTCCACGTCAGAAGCGGAGCTGCGATGGTGGGCAAGCAATTGCCTGGTGATGAGCTGGGTGAATTGTCCGAAGAGGCTGCAGAGACCCATAGCTCATAGTTTCACTGCTGCTGCTTTAGGAGTTTCTAAACACTGCAGAAATCCTTCCTGGAAATATAAGCTGTAGGGTTTTTTTTCCGGAGGGTCCTCCAAGTCTTTTTGAGGACTTGGGAGTGTCCCACATGCCTGTGAAAAGCAGACCACTAAGTCCTAACTTGGGCTCACACAAACCACAACTGCCTGCTTGCGTAAAAAATATGTCAAATCTGGCTAATAGCAGCAGCTAGGAATTTCAGAGAAGCTTATCTGATTTTAACAACTGGCTCCCTTCTGCTCCTTTGTAAATCTCAGTGAGAAATACAGGAGGAGTGTAAGCCAGCACTTAGACTCATAGAGTCACAGAACGGTTAGAATTGGAAGAGACCTTAAAAATCGCCTAGTTCCAACCCCCCTGCCCTGGGCAGGGACATGCAAAGGGAGGTCAAGCTATTGCAGTATGCAGAGGGCAAATCGACACCCAAAGTGGCTACGTGTCTCTCCTGGAGCCGCAGAGGGACAGGAGCACATCCCGGTCCTGCCTGCGGTGTCCTGACACACTCTCGTTTTCTTCCGAGTTGTTCGACTTCAAGAACTGCTGCTGTCTGATAATGCTGGAGGTGGCTTCCGTGTGCTTCGTAGGACACATGCGTGTACCTGGAGCTGCAAACAGAGCTAAATGGCATTCAACAGTGACGTTAGTAGTTGTTGGAATAAATTGTGCTTTCCAACAGGCGAGGCAATGTGTCCTTTCACATGCAGTAAGTAGGTATTTGTTCAAAACAATTTAGACTCTGTAGCCTAGTTTAGTACTTAATCAATTTATGTGGTTAGCTAAAGTACCTGCATATGCCCTTAATAAGTGGTGACACCCTTTTCCTAGAGCACTGCTATGTGCTCACAGAGAAATTACATTTTTAATTATGCCACACAAGCCTAATGGAAAATCTAATTATGATAGTGGTATTTTTCAGCTTTTGTACAAACAGTGTATTTTGAGTCCTTGCTCAAAAGATTCTTACTGGTCTAAAACAAACACTTCTGTAAGCAGTGGAAATACTGAAGCTGCTTCTCGGGGATTTGTGCCTTCTCTTTTGATTCTCTGATGTTTAATGTGGTGTGAACTCTGACTGAAATGTTTTGCATGGATTGGGATGTTCACAGGTTTCCTTCATGCCTAATTAGGGTTCAGCTCATGTTGGAGCCTTTTCCTCCGTGGGGATGATGTGCAAATAATTTAGCCCAGGACCTCGCTCCTTTCTTCTCCTCCCTCCCAGGTGCCTAGGTGCTTGTTGGCTTTACATGGTCATGGTTTTGCTGGTAGCTGCAATCCGCCAGAGTGTTTATAAGCAGATTGTGTGGACCCAAAGCCACTCCTCTACTCAGGTTTTCCCCTTCGTGAACTCCAGACAGTCCCGGTGATTTCTGTAAGAGCTGGCCAATACTTTTTGCAAACCGGGCAATATTAGTGGCACTTTAAAACAGTCTGAGCTGCCTTAGTTTGGGTATTGTTTATTCAGAGAGAAAGGATGGGATTTTCAGTGCTATTCAGGGTTGATCTAAGCCTGCTTCTACTCAGTACACAGCATGAGCGGCATCAGGGACGGAGTTAGGACAACTGAGCCCTTTTGCACATTTTATCCCTTGTGCAGATGGACATGCCCTGGGGAAGAGGAGCCCTACAGTCACTCCTTCTGAGCCACAGCAGCTCGCTGGTGGTGGCCCAGATTTGCTGTGAGTAGCTATCAATTTAATTGATTACAACAGCCCAAACCCCATAGCTTTTCAAAAGGCTTTGCTTCAGTGTCTAAAAAGTCAGTTAGGTTCTTAATTACCATCCAGTTCATATTCAAAGGGGTACAGCCAACCTTTTGTTCATAAAATGAGGGCAAGCTGTCTCTCCCCAGCTTGAAACTCTGGCAGGTGGGGATTTTCCCTCCTTGTGCCTATGTACAACACTGGGCACTGGAGGTGCTCCTCTGAGTTGTTATGGCGTTACTGGGGCGTTAACAGAGGTGCACTGGTACAGCAGGGAGGAAACGTGTGGATGCCACGCACAGGTTGAAATTCATGCCAATGAATATCCCTGAAAGCCTGCCAGAACTGCAGGGAAATGGAGCACCCTGAGGATGGGAGCAGAGCGCTCCGGCATGGGGGCAAGCTGAGCTTCTCACGCCAAATCCCTGGTTCCTTTGAATTCCTCCCAGAGAAGTGCCTGTAGAAAAACGTTGTGGCACTCTAAAGGTGATCTGCTTCTGAGGATCCTTTTCAGAGCAGAGCTAGAGCACCAGGCTATCAACTAATGTCTTCACTCCTCAGTGGAACAAGTACAACCTGAAACCTGGCTTGGTCGGGTGTGCTTCCCCCTGCCCTGTGTATCACCAGGATGATACATTTAACAGGGCCCATCTCACTTTTCTGGTGTACTATGTGATGGATCAGAAGCAAAATGTGTTGCTCTGAGCTTCTTTTTTTTTTCTTGGCTCCTTTGAAACGGTTTGTTCTGCTTGGATGCTTTGTGGTACTAATAGATAACGTTATGGGAAGGACTGTAAAACCTTATCACTGGAGAGTGCTGAAAATGTGAATGCCTATTAGTGTGGAGAGTCTCTTTTTCTGCAAACCCGAAAGCATACTGCACAACTGCCACCTCTCCTGCCATCACAAGTACTCTACCTCGACCAGATGTGATGCTCTTGTGTTACGGGTTTCCGTATGAGCTGGAAAGCAGCTAAAAGCATCCTGCGGGCTCCCGTCTTCCTCATCGCTTTAATCACAGACATCTACATTTTCCCAGACATTCCCAGCAGTCCAAGGGTGGTATATGAAAATGAATGAAAGGCAGGAAGGTAAGAGGGATAGTGCCAAGCTACAGCTGACCATCTGTCCTCTGTCCCCGAAAATGAGAAGCCAGTTTTGGGAGGGAACTGAGGGGACCTTGATGGCTGGCGTGGCTGCAGAGCGAATGGCAGCGCCCACTGCCCTGCAGGCAGGACTTCGTCAGGCAGAAATTTAGTTGGAAATTATTTTAGTATTTCCCGGGCTATTTTGGCTTGCTTTGGCCTAATCCACCTTTTGTATTTTTATTCTTTGGCTCATGGAGTTAACTACGGCCCAGCATTGTCTTGCTGAAAGTCCTGGTGCCAGGATGAGGCAATTTTCTTTCAGCAGATACCTCCCCAAAGCTTTCAAAGTGCCTGAGATTATGGAAGATACCCTGCCTGTGCAACTTAATTGGACTACTGGGCTAAGACTGCTGCAAAGATATCCCTGTTAAGATATTAACTGATAGCAACTCACACAGATTAAATTTTATTTGTTGAATTATGATGATCAGAGCAGTCCCATCAGGTAAAACTGCAGAGAACAGGTTTACTAATAAATAGTGCAGAGCAATCCTTCATTTCTCATGTCTGCAAGAAGCCTGGAGCACAGCAGATTACCACTGGAGGGTCCTGCCTGAGAGGCTACCAAATAGCAGCCTGCCATTACATTTTGCCATCACATTTGTTAAACTGCAGGACAGCATTAGACTGGCCTGCCATTTACATCAGTTAGAGGTGAAAATACCGCAGAGCGCTTCAAAGACGTGCTGGGAAAGAACTAGAAAATGCCTCAGAAATAATGGCTTCCCCTACAATCCTCATTTTCACAGTGGTTGCAGAGTAAATCTCTGTCTTCTCTGGCCTCTGCGTCACAGCCCTGCTCTGGTGTGCACTCAGAAGTGTCGATTCATACCCGGCCTCTCACAAAATTAGCTAATGCCTTTTAGCTGAATATTATCCCAATTTTAAGCCCATTAGGTGACAAGAGGATTCCGTGTTGAGCAAGTGAAATGTTTTAGAGCGTGCCTGGGCACCTGGGAGGGAGATCAGACAGCAGATAGAGAGGGGGGACAGGGGACATGGGACATGAGGCAGACAGCCAGGATCACCAGTGCTTCTCGAACTCCTGGCACCTGTAGCTCAAAGTTCAGGCCTTTCTCTTTCTTTTCCAAAATCCTGTCCGCTTCCCCCTGAAGCACGCTTTGTTTCGAGGAAAAAGAAACCCAAATGCAGCCAAAACTTTATAACTCTTATGAATTAATTTTGCCACCTTTGAGATTAGAGCACCGTTTGCATGGACAGGAGAAGAATCGGATGAAGGAAAGGTTTCTAAAGCTGGGGACTGGGCAGGGGCAGTCTGCCAGGGAGAGCCGGGAGCAGCTCTGGAGCGGCCCCTTCTAATGACCATCGAGCCCTTTTGCCACTGAGAGATTCTCAGCAGTTCCTTTGCTCTCCCTGGGGTACCAGGAGGAAGAGAAACCACGCTGTCACGGGCAGCGCAGGGTGTGTCACCGCTCCAGCACATCACCCCTTCGTGTGCTCTTCAGTAAGAGCTCATCTGGACCCCACCATGGCTGCCCGTCATTTTCCACAAATAAGGGGCACATATCAATAACGGCAGCGTCCTGAACACCGCTCCTGGCTGAGAGTCAAGTGGGTTAAGCCAGGTAACACCCAGAGCCATACCTTCCTCACGCAGCCCAGCACAGAAATCCAGCGGGCGCCTATGCTATACTGACCGGCATCACTCCTACGTGGGTATGTGCAATATATGGAAAACTCAGCACAGTTTGGAGTGGGCACACATGCTGGGAACGAGATGCAGGTTTGAGCAGGGCTATAACACCTACCCGGAGGGAAAAATCAGGGGAAAATTGCCATTTCTTTTAATGCAGATGCAGCTTTTTTTCTTATTCTTGATGTCACGTGAAGAGCAAAGGGATCGCTGTGGATCTGCGAAGGCAGCCTGAGCGAACAGCCTTGTTCATGGGAGAAACCCCACGAAGGGTGAGTGAGCAAGGCTTCACACACCGCGTAGCATCCCTTCATGCCTGGCTCAAGAGCTCTATCTGTCCGGTTTGGTGGGCAGCAGCGTGTGCTGAGCATCGGCAGTGGGTCGCCCCGCAGCCAGGAGCAGCCCCGGAGAGGCAGTGCGGAGCAGAGGGCTCTTCCCGGCTAAAGAGAGAAAATGGGAATCCACCCTGGTTTTGTTGAAGGAAACAAACCGAATTTATAGGCAATCAATGACACACTCTTTGTCAGCGTATTTATGAAAAGTGCCTGTTATATGTTAGCGTAGTCCTAGATGAAAGTGGAGCAGAAATCCTACAGGAGGGGGCTTGCAGGAGGAAGGGGGGGGGTACACCGAAAACCTTGGATGAAGTCCAATATTCAAGCAATAAGACCTTAAGAAGCAGGCATCATTATAAGATAATTGACTGTGGAGAGCAGTCACACATCCCAAGGTGAAGCATAGGGCACTTAACATATCAATAAGGTCAATTATCTGATTATGTCAGCTGCCTTAGTGCTGTTATTAACCTATATTGCTCTTATTAACCTTTCTGATGAAGAATCTTTCAAAAATAATTATATTAAAGTACAAATCTCTCAAGTTTAAAATATGTGAATGTTCCATTTCAGTAGTCGTGTGTCATAGGATAATGAACATCTGATTGCCTGGCTGACACAATGAGGTTTTTAATCAGGCTCCCTTTCCTAGGATCAGTGTGTTAGCTCTGACAGCCTTCTCTGGGCCCAGGCAGTCTCTTGAAAGCGCTGCTGTCATGTTACGAATGGCGGGATTTAAAATTGAAATGTGAGCAAATAAGACAAGAAATGTAACGGATACGCTGAGGAGAGGGGTCCTGGGAAAATACCCACTGAAAGCCTCTTCAGTCAATTCCAATTATTAAAGCATACAGCTGATTCAATTAGTGGTTATGTACTTGTGCATATAGTATTTACTACCTAGCAGAGCTGATCAAAGGGAAACACACTGCTCATGAAAATTTGTTCATATTCATTTTGTCCTTTTTTTTTTCCCCCTTCTGCAGAGCATTTTGAAGTAGGAAAGCATTTTGCCACAACTTTCAGCCATACTTTCATCTATCGGGGAATGTGAGTGTTCTAATTTCTACTGGGGATTACTAATTCATTACATGCTTTTGGCAAAACCAATGCAAATTCTGCTCGTTACAAGTTTTGATCGCTGTTATGTTTCTGTGTGTGTATCTGTGCAGTCGGTGAAGTATCATTTCATACAGTGTGGCTATTCAATGAGCAAAAACGAGGGCCTTATGCTTTGATGTGATTTAATTTTTAGAGGACCACGCTAAGCATCCTTTAAAGATACTTTTTTTTGCCCCTGGAATTTGTCACCAATTTAAAATCACTAGGCATTTTGAAAAGTTTAGGTTAAGATATCCGTAGGTCCATTCTGTGCTCACATGTTTCTCCAGGTAGGTGAGGTATGACTAGTCTCCCTCTTTGATGTCCAAGTGAATTCCTTTGCTGGTAGAAAACTGACTGGGAGAATCACATGGAAAGCTAAAGCAGAAAAATTCTCCTTCCACGAAATTCCCATTCAATACCTTCCTTTCAATACCCTCCTCCAAGATCACCACTGTCAGCACAATACATCTGGTACTTGGGAAGGACAAGTATTTCTGTAGTCACTCCACATCTTACCTTCCCCTCTTTTACCAAAAAGAACAGATGATGAAAGCTTATTTCCTTGTTTCCAAGTCCTGCTCAGGAGACCCTGATTTACTTCTTGTGCTGAGTTGGGAATACGGAAGATGAATCTTATTATTCAGGATGAGTCCCTGCAAAGTCAGCTCCGTGCTCCACTGCTGGGAGAACACGTCCCTCTGCCAGGCCCCAAACCACTGCGAAACCCGGGCGCTTCTGGCGCCGGCCTGCGTCACACCTCCTGGCTCAGGTAGGGACTTCGACATTTTGGTGCTGATGAACATTTCTTTTCTCTTACGCACCTTTTGTGTTTCTCCTGGTGGGATTAGGTGCAGCTATCTGTGCCGCACACACAGAGATGTTCTTGGGCATCTTCCGATTTGTAATTCTACCGGAGACAGTCGAGAAGCAAACGTTTGTGCCGGGAGTATTATGTATGGCTCTGCTGATTTTTTTTTATTTTTTTTTGCAAAATTCTTTTTAAAGTCTGCAGCGAGCACTGCGCCTCTGCAATGTTCTGGGAGTAATATGAACTATTAGTACTGCATTGAAAATCAAAGTCTGCTGGGAATGTTTCGGAGGTAAATAGAGGGCAATTATCTGAAATGAGGACTCAAGGAACACTATGTCTTGCAAATATGGCCCCTAAGCCAAGTCAGTCTATCTGGAGAGGCCGTTGCCCGCAGTAACAAATGTCCCTTCCAAGAAAACAATATCTGCTTTTACCTCCTGCTAAGGTGTCAGAGCTACAGTGAGAGTAAATGTTTGGGTACTATTTCCCTCATTAGCCTTCCAGTGGGGTTGGAATTGGCTTAGCCAGACCGCACCAGCAGGAAATGTATTGGACCTGTGATCTGAATGTGTTTCTGCCTCATGGAGAACAATTCTTTCTGAAGAATCAGAGTGTATCATGGTTTCAGAAGTAGATCTTCAGCCCTGGGAAAGTCTTGTGTGGGATAATTACTGGAGGTGACTTAGAAATTAAGTCATATTCACGTTTTGAAGAAAAGTACAGCATGGATGAAACTTTCAGGGGCAGAGTGCGGCTGGTGTGCAAAGGGTACATTTCACAAAGGTTCCCGAGGCAACCTTAGATGTTAACGACATTGGGGGGGGTCCCATGCATTAACTCTAAGGAGAAAAAACGGTGTGGAGGATGGAGTGGAGTGGAGACACCGCAGCCAAACTCTGTGATAAAATGGGAACTTGAGGGTCAAATGTAACCCTTGAAGGTCTTGTGGAACTGATAAGCTGCCTAATTGTTACCCTGAGGCAGTGATCTGTCATTTTTTGACAAAATGCTATCCTTTGGTTGAAATTTGCTCATTATAATGTCATTATAATACCAAAACACACCTCCATCCCAAAAGCTACCCGCCTCCAAGGTGCGACCACTCCTCACGGAGCCTGCACTCTGAATTTTTCGTAGTCTATACCTTTAAAAGTGAAGTAAGAGAATTTTACACCAATCCTAACAAAAGTATGTATGACTAGAGTCCCTCAAGCTCCACCTGAAAGGTAAAAAAATAGTATAAAAATAGCTTAAGAGAGGAGGGGTGTCAGGGAAGATACCAACGCGATCAGGGAAACACCATCGCTGACCACCCCTGACTGCTGGGATCGGTCACCGGGCTGAGCCTCTCTTCCCCCCCATAAGGACGCTTGTGGGTTAGATTCAAACACTTGGTTATACGGAGTGCTTCCCTGGGAAACTTAGAAATCTCTATAGAGTTGTTTTATAACTTAGCGCATTTGTAGCCAGGCTATATTACTAACATCTTTAGTATTTGCACGTGCTTTGCAGACAGTCACTATCACCAGCAATCCAAAAGAGTTTGTGCATCTGTTGCTTCAATAAAGTACACTTTTCACCAATCTAGCCATGAGAGTTCATAGTGAACGCGACCCAACTCCCTAAGTGTGGCCGTGCTAGTTCATGGAATGCCACTAGGTCGAATTGTGCATGGTGTTATTAGTGCATCCATAATCGTGATAGTTCAATATACATATTGAACGCGACCGGACTTTTAACACCGAATTGGGCATGACTCAGAATCTAAGCCCAGCCGCCCCCAGCCCCTCTGATACAGGCTGGAATGCAAGGGGGTTTATTTTCTGCCAAATTACTTTGCCCTTTAACGCAACACCTTGTCAGTCCTTACAGCTTGGGAACTGTGGTTGGAAGTTGATGCCATCAGCCCCCACACTGGTAAAGCCTCTCCCTTTTTCATCTCTGGTTTTCTGAAGACAACTGGAAGATGCTGGGGTTGCTGTCAGGACAAGTTCAACATTGACTGTAATATCTCTTTCTGAAGATTTTTCTTCTTTTAATCATTGGTTTTGACAACATTTGTATTTAGGTGCTCTTTCTGGTTTGTGAATAATGTCAAAAGAAAGCTGTATCAGACAAGAGGTGAAGTCTTTGATTACAAGACAGATATCCAGTGGTCTGAAACCCGCTAATGCTGCTATGGGATTGAGTTTGCTTCGAAGGTGAAATCCAAGTGAAGCAATTTGCAGACCCGAAAGCTTATCCGACTTCATTTCCCACATATTACTTCTTGTTTTCTGGTGGGTGAGCGAGAGGGATCTGTCAGAAATCTGCTGCTGCTTTTGAGGATGTTCAATAGTCAAGGACCACTGAGTATGTATGAACTGGTAGCTGGCCAGTTGGAGGAAATCTGTACAGAGGAATTGTTAAGCCCTAGAAGATCCTTGCAAAGGTTGATGTGAATATCGCCACATTTGTGTACTGTATTTTCCTCTTTCTAGAGAATATCTTCCAAACAATTCTCTTCCATTTACCAAGAAGGACAGAAGGTTGTAGCAAGATGCAGGTAAAGCAAAGGAAGATGCTGAAAGTCAGATTTTATTTCATATATTCCCAGTCCTGTAAAAATCTGTGCAAGAACCATCCAAATGGTCTCTTTCTTTTTTTTCCCTCCAGTGCTGAACTCCACTGTACTGAGAGCTTTTAATCTTTTTGTCTTTATATTATTCAGTCATTTAGTGAAAACCTTCCTGTTACATCTTCAGTTTTTCAGGGCTCTAGCCATCACTTGCAACATCGTATGACTAACTCTCGGAGAATCTTATCTGGTCTTCAGAGATTTCCAGCCTGTTTCTCATTATAGTCTGTAATAGTGCTTCTTGCTCCAATATTTTACACTTCAACCATTTAGATTTGTGTTTCTGAATCAAGGCATCACTTGTTCCCCTGAGGCCATAGGACCTAGATGTGTGAACTTGTTATTTCCTGGTGACAACACAGGACTATCACACACGCTACCTAATACTTGCCCTGGGTTATGCTATAGCTGATATCCTCCAATATCCTCCAGTCCCTTAGTGAAGAATAAAAGAAAGTGTACGATAAGCTCATAAATGAAAGAATCTTGGTGCTCCTGCAGAAGGCAGAGAGAATATTGTATATGAGAGGCCCTAATTTAATAACGGACACGGGAAGAAACAGACAAATAGAAAGCATTTAGGGTTGCTTAAATTTCTGGTTCCTTCAAGATCAGCTTCCCAAGTTACCAAATTCAACAAATTCAACTCTGCATTACCCCTACTAGCTGTAGCTACTGCGCTGCAGCTTCCATCGCCGGGCAGGGCTGGAGATTTGCCATCTTCCTGCGATTTGGTGGGGGGAGAATATATAATTCCCTTCCCATTATTCCATTTTTCCCTTTCCCTTCCCCTTTTTTCCATTTCCCTTTCCCTTCTTTTTTCTGTCTCTTTCTCATCCTCTGTAGGAGCTGAGAAGGACCAGAAGCACTGTAATTTCTTCATATGGTGACCAGTCATTCCTATTTATAGTGGATATTGTCTGCATAGAATTAGTAGTCTGTAAAATTCCCACAAGGCAGGCACAGCTGAATAGACATAAAACTTGTTTTAAACAAATAAAAAGATACTAAACAAAGAATGGAATTTGAAGGCAGCTATTTGAAATGATAAGGAACTGTTGGATTTTTACCGGAACAAGTAAAGCAAATCAGCGCTAATTGTATTTGTCTTGTCAGAGGAGTGAGAGACTTTTGGAGGTGGAAAACTATGATACATGAAACCTCTTTTAAAGACATTGAGCTTGGCTGATCGCCACGGCTTGGAGAATCTGCAAGCAATTGTCCACAGTATTAATTAAATAGGAGTATGCAAACTTTATTCTACTGGGATTTTTCTACAAAACTAATGTTTTGAGGCTTTGCAATGATGTCCCAGTTGGACGTTGCTTTCATGAGACACGTTACTCATGAGAAAATGAAATCCCGTGTAGTTCAAGTGGATGTAAAAATGAAGAGTCCCGTTCAGCAGGAGAAACCTAGCAGCAGAAAAATTGAATTTGCACCAAAGGTCACGGAGACATTCAGTAAACAGCTGCATCTGTTTGGTGGTGTTTGCTCTGATTTATGTGGGTTTGTCCTGGCTACTGGAGATGCCACCATCACGGCTGCAGGCACTGATGTACAGTGGCAGATGAGCCTTGAAGATGCCGTTTAAACAGATTTCAGTTTAGTTCTGCTTTCCCTTGGATTTGGATGTTTCTCCGGACTTCTCAGCTTGCAAAACTGTGAGGCGCTTCTCCAGGAGCAGGCTTATCTGCTGGTGTTTCTGCTCGCAGTCGCCACCAGGAAATGCGAAGGCATGTGGAAATGAAAGCCAGTTAGGGTGAAACTGTAACATCTGGGTTTGCTTTGGAGTCCATTCTTACTTTATCTGACATTCCCAGTTGTCTTGCGCTAATACAAGAAGCCTTCTGCTTTGCTGTGCCACATAAGCAACATCAAAATAATGCCTGAAGTTATTATTTGACTATTGAGAGCCATATTCAGTGGCGGCTTTAGCCCGATTCCCAAAGCCTGGTATCTCCTCTGTTGAGCCAGCGGAGAGTCAGGCAGCGCCGGTTTGGGGTGCGTGCCGTGGGGCGTCAGCAAAGGCGTCGCACCGTTGATCGTCGGATGATGCACCGTAGCATGCAGCTGCTTGGGCGAGGGAGCTTGGGAGGCTGCTGACGGGCAATGGGAAACGCTAGCGAGCCGCACTGTATGCAAAACTGGGGCCCGCAGTGGTATGCAGTGAGAGGGGAGCAGCTTAAAAAGTCTGTGTAAAAACCTTTGAGTTCAACAGCGCTGGGCTCTGGAAGGTTCTCATGTGAAGAGGGATTTTTACAGCATCAGCCCATCTCCGGTTGTGACTCAGCTGTCACGGCCACGTTACGTATTTGTTAGAGAGTTAAGTGAATGAGAAATGAATCGTGAGCCGCGCAAATATTTGGAGCTGCTAACATTCACGCGCTGTTATTTTTTCATAATAACAAGGACCCCCGGGAGGCCAAACTCTGACTACGGGAAATCTTGACAGAAAGTTCACAGCTTGGAGTTGTGGGTTGGAGTGGGGTTTTTTTTTCCCCACCGCTGCAGTGAAAACAATTGATCTGCCGGATAAATGGCAGGAACGCGGCTAGAGCTGCTGCGTACAGCTCCGTGAGAGCGAACAACAGCTTCCAGCGCTGATCCTCGTCTGTCCCTGCGGCAGGCGAGCCGCTTCTCGGGTTTTCCATCCTCCTCGGGGAGTGCGAGCGAGCCAGCACGTTTGGGCACCCCGGGTGAGCAGATGAATCGGAGCGTGCGGCTTGTCCCCTCCTCCTCTCGCCATGCGGCGCGGCGTGCCAGGCTGGATCGCTGCGTCTGGGCGCTAAAACCCGCGTGCGTTAGAGCAGTGGCAGGTGTTAAATAGTAACAGATGTTAATATTGACAAACTGAAGTGGCTAAATGTGGAAATACAGCACTGCTGAGATGTGTGAAGTGAGGCAATGACCTTCACACATTACGGATCTAGTCAATAAAAAGGAGCTCGACGTGAGTGAAACGATGCTGCGTGCACGGCGGGACGCTGGGCAGGTTCGGGGCTGTGGGGGACGACTTCGTGTCTTGCAGGAGACGTGGCTGAGGGGAGCATCTGTACAAAAGAGATGACAAACACCAAAAAGCCCAGACTTCAGCAAACCTGTTTTGAGGACCCAGTGACCGTGTGAGCTGTGTGTTTGTCCTCCAGTGCCATTTCAGTGCCACAGAAAGGGCAGCTCTGTTAAACGCTGGGTCCCTCTGTGGCTTTAGCCCCTTTTATCCACGTTTTCTCTTTTGTTTGTAGAAATCAAGGATCCTGATGTACGGTCTGTTCATGCTGCCATAGATGCTTTTCTACTAACTTGTTTTATATCAGACCCCAAGGTGTTTAGGGTCAAAGCCTGCTTTTTGTGTCTTTAGCCAGGGGCTTCAGTGGGACAAGGTTTTGATCTCTCTTGTTCCAGAGAACAACAGCAGTTTCTGCTGCTCTGAGTGACATCCTTCTGAAATTTGGGGGAGAAGGAAGAGATATTTGCTGCATTAAAGGGAGATGGGTTTTGTTTTGAAGCTCCCTTGTATCCAGTCTGTGATCTGTGTCAGCAGATGTTTCAAGCCTTGAAGGACTCCTCATCCTCGGGCTAAGCTGTGCGAGCCTCCACCAGCTTGTGCTGTGCCCAGGCCGTCTGAGACCTGGGGAAGGAACCTGGCGTGGTGAAAACCCCTCATGCACCCTGCTTCCACCTGGCAGACCCAGACTGCTGCTGGTCGAGAGGGAAGGATTTCCCGACGGAAGGGAAGGGATGCTTCGTGTGCCAGGTTTTTCCTAATACATGCCTTTGAGTGGGATCCAGTTTTAAACTGAACATTGAGGATGCTGGTTTAAACACACTGGTTTTGTTTCTCTGTTTCGGGCACTCAGCTTTGCCCAAGGCCGGCCAGGGCGGTGCTGCATCGGGGAGCGCATACCCGGGGTATCCACTGGGGCCAGCCAGCCTGACGGCTTCTTAAATGGCATCAACTCCCCCAGGCAGCAGCGTGCATATAGATCACAGCCAGGAGACAGCGCAGTGATGTTCAGTGACAATATTAGTGGTGGAAATCAGCTCTAATTTTTCACTTTCCATTTCTCAGCAGATCAAAAGTGAATATGCACCGTCTTCATTAGCAAGGCAAATACCTCAGCGTGCAGGAACCGGTGCGATTCCCCTTCCCTCCGAAGTGCAGAGCAGTCGATAAGCACACATCAAAGGGGTAAGGAGTGATTTTTATGAAAGGATCCCAGTCTGAACTGGAAGGCTCCTGCACAGGGCCCAACCCCACCTGACGTGTCAAGTGGAAATTACGACTTTTGCCAACGTTTGCTGATTTTGGTGGGATTCTTTGTATTAGTACTGCTCAGGGGAGGCCCCCACAACAGACCCAACAATTGCGCTTTTGATTTGTAGATGAAATAATAACTATGGTAACCGGCGTTCAGCTCCAGCCTGCATAATTCCACTCCTCTAAAAATCAGGCATCCGGGCTCCCTTGAGGAGGCTTGGCAGGCTCGGCGCGTGACTCATCCCCTCCCAAAATACATGACTGATGGGATGAATCACCCATTGACTAGTCGGGCACCTAAGCGGGTAACTCGGGCAGGTTCCCTGTCCTTCAGATGCCAGTGGGAGGCGACGTGGTGAATGCTCTCTGGTTCTTGCCCCTTAGTGAGCAGGGCTTTTTGCAGGACACCTTTGAGGTTCCCTTTCCTAAATCAGTGCCAGATTAATTTGGTAAACAGAGCAGCAAACTGCAGGATTTCGGGAGCTGATGGAGAGTCGTTGGGCAGTCTTTGCTGTCAAGGAAGGAGAGCTGCAGCCATCCTGTCCCTGCTCAGGAGTCACAGCCCTTCGCCCTCTTCAAAGCCAACTGAAGGCAGTCAGGCTCGGCCGGCACTGGGGGATGGACCTCCCCGTGGGGCAGGGGCTGCGGCTGGGAGCAGTAATTAACAGACTGGAGTGATGACTTCTAAAACCTTTCCAGCTTCAAAAGCACATCCATCTGAAATTCTCGTTCCTGCCATAGGCAAGGGAATTTGTATTTGCTGTCCTGATAGCCGGAGCTGGTCAACTATTTGTTTTCCCTTCCCAAGATCATCTAACACATACTTAAAAAAATGCCTCAGCCTGTTTGAAACTATGTAAGCTCCAGCATGTTAACATGTTTTCCAGCAGGCCCTTGTCTCTGAGGTTAGATACAGGCAAGGCATGGGGTAGCTGGCAGTTATTTTCCAACACGTCGCCTTTTCTAAGAGGCTGTAGGGAGGTGGAAAGGTTTGCGCGAGGTCAGAGGTACCAACAGCCCCCGGGTACTCCCCTGCCAAGTTTCCAAGACAAGGCGTCCCCCACATTTGCTCTGTTTGAACCCACAGAACTGCTGAGATTTCTGGCAATAAAAAGACCTCCAAGGGATGAAAGCCTGTGGACTTGAGGACAGATAGGAGTTCAAACTGGATACAGGTTTTTCCAAGAGTTCTGCAGAATCAGAGCTTCGATTAGCTGGCTTTGTATTTCTGGAGCAATAGAAGCAAGGTGATTTCTGGTGTGGTATTTTTTTAAGCTGATTTGTTCTCATCAGAGGCTTTTACCATTAACCCATAAGCATTGCAACTTTTTTAATGTGATGCCACAGACAGCTTCAAATTGGCGGAGGTCAGTTTTCAAGGATTTTAGCCTCCAGGAACCTACTGATTTTTAATGGGAGTCACACAACGAAATCCCTGCATATGGTTTTGAAATTCATTCCATAAAGCCAGAGTCTTTCCAAGCCTTTGTTTCAGCAAACATCGTTATAAATACTTGAATGACTTTTGGAGATCATATAGGATATATCAGCAGTCAAAATCAGTTAGAAACAAATTGACATGTTCTTGCATCTGGGGAAGTACTAGCTTTCCTTGGGTTTTGTTGTTTTCTTTCATTTGTAATTAAATTATTTGCTCTAAAACTTGATTGGTATTGGCAAAGAGTACATTTTCTCTACACGGAATGCAATTTTTTCTTTACTTTGTGAGGCAGATATGAAAAATTTACCACTCTGATACTAAGGTGAAAAAAAATACATATTTGATGTTAGTGAGCCCGTGTCTCTTAAAGAGCACAGAGCTACAGTCAGGCCCTCCGTACCTGACAGCGAAGCCAGAGTTTCAGGGAAAGCTTGACTTCCAGACAGGAACCTAAATAAAGGGTGTTAATGGGGAACTTTTCATAGGAAGGCCTCAAATGCATTGAAGACAGCAGTGCATAAAATCCATCTCACTCTGGTAGATGCAGAATAACATTTTCCAAGCTCCTAAGTGACCGAGGATCCCAAGACCTATTAGCTGAACATTTGAAACTGTTATCCAGCTTTACTGCCAAAATGTAGGGCACTCATTTTCCTGGATCACTGAGCTAAATGGTTTTTCTTAACTCAGACCTAAGGGCAGAAACGCAGGCTCTTGACTCCCAGTCCAACGCTCTAAATATTTCCCCTTTGTTAGGAAGATGAGAGCTGCAAATAAATTCACACAAGCCCTTGACACAAAGAGCATGTGTGGGGAGGGGGAGGTATTCACGCTGCCAAATATTACATGCTTAATTCAATTAAGGAGTTAATGTCTGTCTGTAGTCAATGGGGATTTAAGCAGACATTCCTCAAATGTGCTCTGAATTCCCCCTGGAGAAGCCCTTCCCTCTCTTGTTGCAGGACAGAGGTGTCTAAAACCTTGTCCATCTTCCCTGAGCCCATGAATCAGCCTGGACAGTCTCTACCAGCCTTGCTTCAGATCTGTGGTGAGATTATCAGTGCCTCAGCAACTATTTCATTGACAGCTTTTGCCAAAGGGGTCACGGATTACTTCCAGATGTAGATATTTCCTTCTGCTTAAATTGCCACCTACTTCTAGCAACAAGGAAACCTGGTTGCCATCTTTCACTACTGACATCTGCTAAAAGCCAAACTTTTGACACTGACACCAAGCTCACAGCACTTAAGGAGCTCTCAGAAGCCCTTTAATAGAGTGAAATCACCCATATTGTAATTCTGCTCTGGCTGGGGGGGGTGTGGATGGAGGGGAGGAGCCCAAAGAGGCCTCAGATTTGCTTTGTCACAGTGTGTGGGGCGAGGGAGGGAGGGAGCGTATGCTGAGGGTTTGTTTGGTGAGTATGTCAACCTGTCTGTGCCCTTCCTAGTGAAGGGGTTTTGCACATTGAGGTTGTGAAATTGAGGACAAACTTTTGGCTAGTAGGATGTTAATTATGTGTTTAGCTCTATTTTTCTTAATTTGAAAAATAAGTTTATACGTATCGATGTGAAGGGGCATTTTTTTTTGCTAAGCTGAGCATTGCTTCCTCTCGTGTTCAATATTTCTCCATTTCTGAAAGTTTCAAGTTTGAGCTTTCTGCCTGGGCTGTGCGGAAGGTTTGATTATTTGCCCAACTGATGGCTTTTGTGAACATTTTACCATTAGCACCGTGCTTCCCTCTGATCTCTGGCTTTGCTGAAACCAGGCAGCAGCAGAGGTGGCTCTTGCAGCTGGAGAGTCACGCTGCTCAGCTGCATGCCCTGGTTTCTGTGCTGCTTGATGCTAATGCAGCTCTAATTAACTTGAGTTTTGGGAGTTTGTGTTGTGGGTGCTGCTCCTGTGGGGTTTTGTTGGTGTTGGACCGGCAATTGCAAAACACGGGTGGCAGCAGCTGACTTGTCCCCAGGCTCTTCTGTGGTTGTGCCCTGGAGATGTGGGGAGCAGCCCTTTGAGGTCCTGCATCACCTGCACCATGGCCCTGCAGTTTCTTTTCCAAGCAAGACTTTTTAGGATGAAAGGTATCTTCTTCCCTGGTATGCGCCCACATCACCCCCCACCTCAAGAAATTAAATTTTTCCATAAGGAAGGAAAATACTTCTTTAGAAAGTCTAGTTTTCAGCTCTTAAACTTTTTATATCTATTCACAGAACATCTGAGTCGTTCCTCTGTATTAATGTCTGCTTCATTGTGCCTGTTTCTCAGGGGCACCAAACCTGTCTCATATTAAACTCTGGTCCTTGTGTTATTTTAACTCAGCCTTTTAGAAGGTGGTTCATTTCTAGTGGCAGGTGTAACAAATCTGTGTTTCCATGCCAGGTCTGGCCCACGGTTCCTGATGATGCTGAGCAGTGCAGGATCAGGCTCTCCTCCTTCCTTCCTTCCTTCTGGTTGGTACTACCCACTCCTCCCCTGTGAGAACTGATCATTTCTTGTGTTCGTTTCAAAGTGACCCTCCTGAGGATCACCAGACAGCAGCCACTGCGGCAGCGCTGCGCCGTGACATTGATAAACCACAACATATTGTTTAACATATTGTTCCCAGTCCAACATATTGTTCGCATTCATCATGGAAGCAATCAGTACAGACCATTTTATTGCAAACCTGTTTCCTGGTGCTCATCATTAGGTCATTAACCTTAACAATGTCAACATGTTCTCGGTATGCAGTTTAATTGGAGTGCAGTACAGAGCAGTTGCACAGGCTGTACCACATACGGGGGCATACAGTTTAAGAGTAATAGAAATGCTGTACCAGTATGGTACTGATGCTAAATAAAGTCAAGTCTGGACAGGAGATGCAAATTAAAGAAGAAAGGAGCTGTGTCTAGGGGGACCCAAAGAATTTCTCAGCAGAAGCATAATTTCCTGCGAGCATTTGTGCCAGGGGAAGGTTTTCGTTTTATGGTATCTGATTCTAGGTACTGTTTTGTAGTTCTTTTCCCTTGGTACCTTTGCCATTTCCAAGGAAAAGAGATGGGCAGTCCAGTGACTTTTGCTGCTCTAACTGCAAACACTGATATTGGCAAGGCTTTCCTCTGAAAGTGCTTGTTAAAGAAGCAAAGCTCGTGTCTCCCGGGGCTGGCTGCTCCCAGGCTACGTGAGACCGAGACAGAAATTCAACAAACAACTTGGTTACAGGGGAAGGCTGGTAGGAACATGTAAATTCAGGAAAATATCCTGGTTTGTGTACTAAACTTTGGGGGAAGATCTCTTTTTTTATGGCACTGGCTTAGTCAGTTATAAAGAATTGTTTCTCTATATGAACTCTGCTTGGTTATTACGGAGATTATCAGGACATCACCACCTTTGTTAGTGCAGATGATCAAACTCTTCAGAGAAAGGCCTGTCTCTTCACGTGTGCTGGTAAACAGCCTCATGCAACTGGGGCCAGGTCTTGGCAGGGACATCTAGATCTTCTCATAATGCTATTGAACGCTCATAACCTGTGGTGTGGATGCTAAGGTTGAAATTTAAGGTATCTGTGGGATGTCAACTTCCATTTCTTGTTGATTTTTATTGGCAATTAGGTAGATGTGAACATTTCAGCCTCAAGTTGTGCTGGGTTTTGATTGCCCTGCAGGAGTATATATGTGGAGTCTAACTAAGTGCTGTGCATATGACTGAAAAAAAAAAAAGCATCACTTTCTTCAGTGCTCCAGGTGAAACCACAAATTGCTCATCACTGCTAAGCCAAGGGCCGTGTTTGCTGTGCTGCAGGAAAGGGAAAGATGTGGCAGGAAAAGCAGAAATAACTGGTAGGTCTTTAGGGGGTAAACGCGGGATGGGCAGCATCTCCACCGTGATGCTTTCATTCCTCTTCCCTTGCTGCCTCCTTTCCTATAAAATAGAAGTCCCCTTTCCTACCAGCCTGGCCTTTTTCTGCTGTCTCATGTCTCTGTACTTTAGCATGGAGCACTGCTCTGCCTTGACAGGAAAGTCCAAAGGTCTGATTGACACCCTGTTTCTTCCCCATCACAAAATAAACTAATTTCTTTAGCTTTGCACAATATTCTTTTGGAAACAGGTATTGATCTATGCAAGTCTGTAGACTGGGTAATCAATAGCCACCAGTTTGGGGAAAATAAATAAATAAAGGGACAGAAAATGATGGATGAGAATACCATTGAGTGCTTTTTGAACTGACGCTGTGTTCTGATCGCTCAGCTGCTGAAAGGGTGGGCTGGGTTTGTTTTGTAGCAGCAAAATGATGTGAAAGCTTTTAGATCTCCAACTTCAGGTTAACCTAGTTGTTAGGTGCTCCTGAATGATTTTGAACTGGTGGTGCTTTCCAGTCTGACTCTTGTATCCAGACAACAGCTCGTGAAGAGGGAGAGGCTTCCTTTTGTCCCGCTGTGGCATTTATAAAGTGTAATCAAGCTTAGTGATTTGACATTTGTATATATCTGAGCCTGTCTCCATGGATCAGTCAGAGCCGGGGTGGAGGGCAGGAGAAATGACTCCATCAGCAGGGAGACACTGGAGTGCTTCAGTCCTAGAAATCCAGAGAGGCTGCTGCCTTACTCTTTCTCTAAATCCACTGTGCAGCTCACGCAGAACTTGCACAAAGCAAAATACAAAATGCAGCGTAAGTGGAAGGCAGGTGGTGTGTGAGCTTTCTGTGTGGTTTCTGCATGGGGGAGCATCCAGCTGTAGGGCTGTGTGAACAATATGCTGCTGTTACAGATCAGGAATCTCCCTTTTGGCTTGTAAATGCCAGAATTAGCAATCTTCCTCCAGATACCTATTGTCCCACCCCATCTTGTGTTCTGGATCCAGTCGCAAAGCAGACCTGGCTGGTCCTGCCTCACGCCGAGCACCGAGTCTGGGATCTGAAAGCCTCTGGGAAGAGGGTTAGAGCTGCTCCAACCCACGGTGCAGCAAGCTCTTTTCATCCTCACCCCGCTCTTCCATACATTTGGGCTACTAAGACATTCTGGGGAGCCAATTACCATTCTTTAAACCAGTAATCAAAAGGCTGGATAACCGGTTAACAATCTTACTACAGACGACAAGGCCAGTCTAAGGTGGTCTAAGCTTTCTCTGGAGCAGCAGACACAGGGAAGCAGTGGTCCTCTGTGATATATCCAGGTCTTCCAGATGATGAAGAAACAGGTGCAGTTCAGATGCAGTTTCAAGCAAATGAGAAGAGACCCCGGGAGGTGGAGAGGAGGGACACAGTTGTATTGATCAGGCTGCATAGCCTGCTGAAATCAAACACAGCTTATTCAAGGAGGTGACCTTATTTCGGAAGCTAGCGAAATAGTAGAAGAGTTTGGAAAACTCGGTTTGATGGAAACGGAGAGGAAATCAGGCCATGCTTTCAAAGCAATGTGTTTTTTCTCTCCCCATCCATTGAATGTAGTTTCTCTAATAGACTTTAGCTGTCATTTCCTGAGCGCTGAGGGAGCAGCTGGTCTGAGATTTTACATGTATTAACAGGGATCAAATAGGATGAATGCAGCTACGGTAGAGCTGGGGGAAGAGAGAAGAGGCTTGAATATGCCACATGCTGCGGAGAGGACACCAGCCTGCTTGTCCTCCTCAGTCAGTCCGTGTATTTCTCAGACCAGGCCTGGTGAGCGCCCCAGGAGTGCTGTGTAAGGTGTGTGTGTGTTCGGGAGGTGAGAGATCAGGGGTGTGCGGAGCTGGGATGTTAATTCGCTGGGAGAGGATACTCTCCCTGGGGAGGTCCATGTATGGGGCATCCCGCTGCAATGTGATTTTCATTGCTTTGGGGTGGGAAGGAGCATCTCTGTAAGATCATCTAGTGGAAGGCTGTTTTCTGTAGCATCTGTGCTCTTTAGAGTAACTGTTTTCTCTGTTAAGATGTTGTGGTATAACTTTGCAGAACTGCTCTGGTTTTCCGCATTGATTCTTATTTGGATCCTTTGAGATGGATCTTTTAGGTTCCCAGAAATTCTTTGTCTCTTTGTTGTAATTAAATAACTCTCAGTGGTCAGAGCAGATCTGTGAGCATGAGGAAGTCTGTCAAATCAATACGAATCATTGCCAGACAGGAGCTTAACAAGCCTGACCGGGAAGTACAAAGGGCCCCTCTGCCATTTAAAGAAATAAACAGGAGGCAGAGAACTTAATTCACCTCGAATCAGCTGCTAAGCCCGGCCTGACAACGAGCCTTCAGAGACACCTTCCTCTGGCTCCAGCGTTTAGCTGAATCAGCAGTTTTCCCTTTCCCCTACGAGACGCCCGGCTTCCCATACGCACCAGCAGAGGAACAGAAAGGACGGACACGCTGCCATGCTGGAGCAACCTTGGCTTGAGGGCACAGCGTAAAAGTCATCTGGGTACTTGCAACTGCCTGATGGGGAGGCGACTGAGTTGAAGACTGGATCCCAGCAAAGGCATGTGTGTGTTTGGACTGAGGTCGGCTGCCCGAGATTGATGCTTTGAAAGGAAATAGTAGTAAGTGAAAAAGAGTTGGCCAACTGGCTGATGCCAATTACGATAAAGAGAAGGGATCCAGAAGGAGATGGAAGTTGAGAAGGTAAATGGAGGAAATGGCAAGGCAGAAATCAGGGACTCAGGTTCTGCCTCTGGCTCCTTCCCCGCCCTTGGCCAAGGTGATCAAGCTGAATAAATGTTTGTGAGTTTAAGGAACAAAGGAGTGATTTTAGGCACTGAATTCTAGATGCTGAGGTCTAAAAATGAAGTCCTGCACCATCCAGCTCTTCCAAGAGAAAGGATGTTGTCAGTGTCATCCCTACACTGTTTCTCATCCTGATGTGGTGATAACACTTTCTGACTATTGTTTCCACCAAGCAATGCCCAAAATACACTTACAATGAGAAAGACTCTAAAATTTCCACTTCAGGTAAGTCCTGCGCAAACTGATTTAATTAACGTTTTTCAGAGGGACGGTAGTGGAGTCCTGATGAACAGTATCATCCCCACATACGGATGCTGCAGGGAATCTGATACTTTGTTGGAGTGCCTCAGTCTGCCTAGTTGCG
Source organism: Pluvialis apricaria (assembly GCA_017639485.1). NCBI lineage: Eukaryota > Metazoa > Chordata > Aves > Charadriiformes > Charadriidae > Pluvialis > Pluvialis apricaria. Next base: position 10,667,960 of record CM030024.1, read on the forward strand.
TGCTGAGACAGCTACACGAAGTCTCATAGTTTTGGGATTGGGGGTTCGTATCAGCTCTCGCTTCAGTTTGTCCATCCCAGACGCTTGACCTGATCTCACTTCAGGGTAGCTGATAGCGTAGACCTGGAATTAGCTGAAGTATCTATACGTTGTAGGTGCAGGAGGAGCACAGCTGGCCGTTTTGATTTGTATATGTTTATGTAAATGCCTCATAAAATATCCCCTGTTGGGACAAGCCAAAGTCACGCATCATAAAGATCAGCTCCTGTAATGGCTTCTTTACAACTGCATTTGCCAAGGTAGTGAAAAAAATACGCCTGTGTTTATAGGAAATTAATTTCTGCCCCTTCAGTGATCAGCCCTGAGCAAGCAAAAGAGCTGAATTATCCCAGTTGCTTCACTCTGGCAGAGAACTGCTCTTCGGAGCCTCCTGCAGTGTAATCCGATGGGGATGTTTAATCAGAAAACCTTAAAGCAGCGAGGTCCCAATCCAGCAAGCCCTGCGCTCATGCAGCAAGCAGTCCTTCCTCAGCAAAACACTAAATCACACCCTTAATTTTACACCTGCGCAAGACTCATGATACCGGACTGGATTCAGGGGTGTGCGTACATTGTTTGCTGAAGAAGAATGCATTTTTGCCTTTGGGCTTACATTAGCATACAAAGAATGAAGGGCCTTAAGAGGCAGATCAGCGAGATTATTTAAAACATAAAACAACCCAAGCATGACAGGACCTACCAGGGGAGGAAGACTTCTTGGTGCCAGTAAGTGCTCTGCAAGCTCGCTTTATGGGTGAAGTCTACACTGATCCCAGTTTTATGCAGCACCCCAAAATCCTTATGGCTTAGCGCTGCTCCCGTTGCAGAGGAGGTCTTCATAACTTTGCTGGGAGAGAACCTAAGGGTGTTCTGCAGAAAGCAATTGGATTTTGTAGGGGTCTTTAGCTGAGTCTTGGCCTTCAGGTAAGATTTTTGAAGCAAGGATGTAACTGCTGAAAGCTGTGGATGAACCAAACCTGAACTATCTAATTCTGTAGGGCTTCTTCTTGAGAGCTGGAAAGAGTAGTTGGAATCCTTGTTCAAACTGAAGCCAGCTGGAAATTTGTCTATAAATTCATTAAACATAGGTTTTCTGCTGAAATCTGTAGTAAAACAGGATTGATATATCTGTATTATTTTAAGATGCTGGCAGAGCGGACGGTTTTGCTGCAGTGGGCAGATCCACCTTCAGGACAGATGCTGGTCCTGCTCCAGCTAACCGCACTGCTCCCCAGCCACGCGGGGCCGCCTGGCGCGGTGCTGGCGGAGGCACTTCTGCACCTGGGCTGCCCTGGCGCAGCGGTGGCTGTGTCTATGCGATCTGTTTTGCAGCAAGCAAACCCCTGTGTAGTCCCTGCTGATGAAAATACGGCTTGCGTCTGTCCCCTTGCAGCCAAAGATTAATCCTGGGAGAGATAAAGAGCAGCAGCAATGGATATCTGTTGCAACAAAGTGTTTTGCCCATAGGTACCCACCTCGTGGTGTGCGGTACATCTAGCTGTGGCCGCTGCAGCTCATCTAGCCGAGCAGATGAGAGACAAGCCTGTTTTCTTGCACGTCCCCCTTAAAATTTGAGGAGTTTCCCTGACAGAGTGATGCATAGTTATAGTCTCAGTAAAAGGTAGAATGATTTATGGCTTACACACCGTAAATCAATAAAAAGAATCACAGACATTGACAGCACGTTCACAGCCCATTTCTTTAAATGGGAGGCACTTTTCTATCTTTCCCATTTCAGACGGGTTGGCGCACGGGGAGGTTCCTGCCACTAACAAGTGCTAAGAGAGTCTTTATAAAGCTTGTAAAACCTACATCTTACGTAATACTTCTCCTTATATGCCCTTTCTTGCTGTGTTATCATTTCCAGTCGTAGAAAGTACCGTGTCCTCCGCCCTGGATTATGTGATTGCCTTCTCCTGTGGGGTATGTGAACAAAACACAGTAAAATTCTGCTGGTTTTTAAGCTCCTCCAGACCAGTCCACTAACCTCTGACTTTCCAGCCTTGGTATAAATCCTAATCAAAATATAAATTAATTTGGTTGGCTTGACTCTTGGTGGGAGGTAGGGCGCGGGAGCAGCAGGCTGCGGTGCTGCCGATGCGTTCCGGGTTCCGCAGGATGGATTTCAAAGGGAAAGGGGGTACTGATCAGTGAACCTCACGCAGAGTTCCCCTAGGAGGGTGCTGCTCCCCAGCCCTGCTGCCCCAAGTCTGGCGTGGGTGGCTTTAGGGCTCCAGGCTGTTTGGGCCAGCTTGGCAGCACGGGGCAGTGGGGACGGGGAGCCTGGGTGCTGGCCAAGTACAACTTCCTTTATTTACATATAGATACCAGTCCTGGAACATGTTTAACTGCTTTGTTGAAATAGGCCATAAATGGGCCATAAAAGTTAGCCATTTAAGTCTGGAGAAGCATTAAGAGACTCTTCAGTGGTGGATGGGTTATAAATAGTCCACAGTGAGCCACACTTCAACAAATGCCTGGTTACTGGCTGCTCTGAAAGAGCCCTCTCCAAATATCTGCCATCTGCTCCTTCCGAGGGCAGCCGTGTAACAAACCAGGACAATCGCACAGGGTTTCTTCACCCAAGTTCCTAAGGGTTGTCTAAGCTCTAAGCAGCAGTCAACAAGGCGTTAAAAGTTTCAGGGGAAAAGGTAATGTCTTTTAGAAAATCAGATTTTTCATTAAAGCTTCAATTTGCCTTTAAAGGCAACATGTATTACAGGTGTGCTTATCCCTTGGGAACACAGCCTGTGCTTAGATGTTCTTTGGGTAAGCCGGGGACTTTCCTGAGTCAGGCCAAAATTGAAATTTTAGCAGCTTAAGGCGGTTTAATGTCTCTCTCGTTTCTTCTGTTGAGAGAATAGGATACATGCTTTGCACAATTGGCATTATCTATAGGATTGCAGCCCTGCATGCTGCAACCAACACCTTGTCGTGGTGTGCAAAAGTAAATGAAAAAGCAGCAGTGATTCTAATTACTGTATGCTAATTGGGCTGCATTCAGGCTTCATTGATGATGCTATTATGCTGCAAGAAAACAATAGCAGCATATGTACTTACCTTGCTCTACTTATCCTATGATTATTCTCTGTTAGTACAGAAACATACTGAAAGTATCAGCCTGCACACAAATTAGTCCATGAAATGGACCCCTAGAAGTTCAGCCCTTGAACATTCATTCTCTTCTTGTTTTGCATCGAATGCAGTATCGTGGGTGCCACAGCAGCTCAAAGCACTTTTATCTTGTATTGGGCTTTGGTTGTAGTAGCATTTGCAGTCTTGTGTTTCCTCCCAAGAAAACCCTTTTGTATTCCCACTCAATCCATCCTGATGTCCTTATCCGACAGGATCTCCAATGCAAAGTTTTACCGTGGTGGTCTGCAAGTCGGGCAGCCTGGGGAAGCATCGCCTGTGCAAAGTGCATCCAGCAGCACTCCTGTGCCAGTGCCTGCCAATTAGCTCTAGACTAAATTTGATAAGGGAGAGTGGTGCGTACTGCGCTGTATTACTCACCGACTGCTGCTTTGGTAACATGAGCATAACTTGTTTTTTACTGTAAACTGGACTCAGACATTTGCATATTGTTTTTTACAGTAGTATCTAATATGCTGAAAGCTGCCGGAGTCATTACAAAATCATCAGTGCTCGTTCTAGTGTGATATATTCTGTTTGTCTAGCTGGCTGTTTTGCTACCATATGTATTTATTGAAGCTGGCTGAGTATCTTATTCAGTGATGTTTTGCTTATTTATTCAAGAACGAGTTCATCAAAATTCAGCCAAGCTCTCTGTCCTCAACGTACACAAATCTAATCCAGCTTTTTGAACACACCCATCGCAATAGCAACTGAATGCAAAATTGAACGCGATTCAAAAACTGAATGCAAACTTGATAGGAGCGATGAAGAACGTCTGCCTCCCCACGAATCCATCCCAGGTATTACTCTGCAATGCCATAACAGCCTCTGAGAGGTGAAGGCACCATTTTTCCCTTTAAGGCACCAGCCTTGCCCAGTTACTCAAACTAAACTCAAGCGCTGAGGCCCTGGGGGGTTTCTAGCAGGTGCCTGTCTCGGAGCCCATCAACGAGTAAAATGGTCATGATGTCATGTACAATATTGTGGTCTCATCAGGGAGACTGATTTGTGTTGCATTAAGCAAGACAGAGTTGCTAATCTCCACTGAGGTTTACATGGGAAAATTTAAAGCCTATTCCAGTATATTAAATGAGGCTGAAAAGCTTCGATCAATAATTTCCCTTGTATGAAAAATAAGAGATGAAAATGATGGTAGATTGATTCAAAATACTTAATGCCAGATACCAGCTGATGGAAGTACCTTGTAAATAGCATTTTGTACGGTTGCCAATGAATTAGTCTAAATTGTGAGGGTGATTGAAACGTATTTTATAATGTTCATCTCCACTTTAGTGGCCATTTACAAAATTTAGAAGAATATGAAATCCTCAAAGAGTAAGTGAGCAGCCAGCAAAAAAACAGAGTAGCTAAGCAGTGGTAGTTTGCAAATGAGATCTTGGAGTACTTCATAAGACAAAAAGCCAGAGTTCTTTGCAAGCAAGAAGAATCAGTGCTAGTAGTGTTTTAAATTTTAAAATGCGTTTTCTAAGTACCTCTTTTTTTCATCAGCCCTCTCTTTTACATAGAGATTATTATCTTTGATGTGGAAAGTGAAATGGTTGGGTTTTTTTAAAGTTAATTTGGTAATAAAAGAACACTGCCTTCTCTGAACAGCCTTATGCTCAACTGGGGCATTTTGTAGGGCTATGTTGTATCTCATCACACTGATTTCTGCAGGGAATGAGGAGAATTGTGTTGCTTAGCTGGCTCACTGGAGCTGGTGGTGACCTAGGGCAGTGGTGCGATGGCTCCTGGAGACAGCCCAAGGTCACAACTAGACGAGGGTGCCCAAAGAGACGTCAGGATTGAGACCAGCTACATAGTCCATTGCAGCCTGTCTCTCCCTGCCTGTTCCAAAGAGCTCTGCAGCCCTCCTCCCCTTTTTCTGAAGTTTTTTCTGGTTCCCAGTTGCTCTGTGAGTTGTCTCAGGGCTGTTCCCACCAGTGCTTGGGGAAGGCTGCAGTGTGGGTCGTGCTTTTTGCATGTCCTCAGAGATAACAAGCAGCTGGACAATACAGCCAGAGTTGCTCCAGAAAGACCCATCCATGTTGCAGCCACTTGGGAACATGGCTTTTGTTCAGGAGCAGGAGTGAGCAACGCTTTTTGCTCGTGTGCTCTTATTGAGGGTGCAGAGCCACTGGGGAAAGGGCTCTGCAATCTGCAAATTTGAGCCTTAACTGCTCTGAGAACTTTATTTTGTGATGATTTTTTGCTTCTTGAATGTATTGTGGCGCTGTGGTACTGATATTGGAGTTGATTTCTCAGCTAGCTGAAGCCAAGACTTTGTGCAGACAGATCCCACTCGAGCAGTTCAAATGCGACGTGAGTGATGGTCAAGTTGTGTGTCGGCTGCCTGCAAGGAGTTCGCTTCCACTTTTTGTCCCCAGGCTGTGAACCCTGAGGTTCCCATCTCTGCATGGGCTGTGCAAAAGTCTGCTTGGGCTGGCTGCTATTGGTTTGGGGTTTTTTTTAATTTTCGTAATGAATTTAGCGAGAAAGTCTCTACTTCAAAGTTCTCTTGGATGGAGCTGGGTTTTTTAGCAAAGCATTTTAGTTGCACTCCCACCCTCCCGCTCTGTGATCGTATAATCTGGGGGAAAAAGACAGCGTGCAGCTCCTGGTGCTGTAGCAGGAGTGGCTAATGGTGAATTTTGTCTGTTACCTTACTGTGTTTTATTGCAATAGGAAAGAAATGGGGCTTTGGAGAACCCACAGGGTTATGTTGATCACCAGTGCCAAAGGAAAAGTGCTAGAAAAGTAATATCTTGTCGTGAGTAACAGGAAAACAGCATTTTTTCTGGTGATTCAGTCTACTAATTAGTTTCCAATACTCAGTCCACAGGATTTTTGCAGGAAATAGTTCTTTCTATTTATAAATTGTTGTTCTATCAAGTCACAATTTTTAATTTGTGGCCTTGAGGATTTTTCATTTCCTCCTCGTCAGGTGAATTTTAACTAAAGCGTGTTCCATCAGCGCTATACGAGCTGCTGCCAAAACTGCCCTCGGTGCCTCAGTCTAGGTCTTTGCAGGGAGGAGGGGAGCCAGAGCAGGGCCGAGCCCCTCTGAGACCCCTCTGTCCCTAGAAGTGACCATGAGCAATGGGCCTTTCTTCGCTTGTTGGCGTTTCTGCTTGCCCTTGTAGCTGGTCGTGCTGACCTCCGTGGCCAGGACGCGCCGCGATCGCTTTCTCTCGGTTCCTGGTCGGTGCACATGCAGAGGGGACCGTGGCTCAGCTCTTACTCTGCCGCTCACGTCGGAGACTCGTTACAACCTGGCGATCAGCAAAATCCATATCAGCCCCCGACGGACTGGCTGGCTCTCCACAGGTGATGTCTGAGCTGTTAGTATTGATGGAGGTGAGTAGGACAAACAGATTTAGCATGAATCTCAGGTCTGTAGTTAGAAAAGCACAATGCCCTGCCTCCCCCCCGAGCGTGTTTAGTCTAAAGCCCTAACCTGAGCACACCGCTCCCCTCTGGCCTTCCTCTTCGGAGCCTGTTGCGTTACCGGCTCCACACCTCCATGTGAGCGAAGGGGAAGCAAACCAACATGTGCAAATACTGTGCGATTCCCAGAGCCGGCGGCTGAGCGATGGGACTCCCGGTACCCCCTGGGTCCTGCCGAAGCACTGGCCTTTCCCCCCTGGAGTCGGTCGTTGCCTAGGCAGCTTGCCCACCCAGCTGCTCGCTTGCCCAAAATCCTAAATTATATATATACACACACACGTTTCTTTGGGGTCTTCGTTCTTCTGTCAGGTGTCTCTGAAATCAGCGGTGGGGTTCAAAATGTACTTTAAAATGTTCTTTAAAAGCTGAGTCAAAAAGAAAAAGGTTTAAAAAAAACCAAGTACTCTTGCCAGAAGAAAGCCGGCAAGTGCAGAGTTGACTGTTGCATTCATTAGATTTCCTTTTTTCTCTGTATTGCCAGGTTTTGGGGGAAAAGTCGGGGATGGAATTAAATGTCAAAATGGGGCTTGGAATCAGGATCTGTATTTTAAATCCTTTCCAGGTTTGGGCCGTTGAGGGGTTTTCATTTTAACTCGTTATAAATGAGTGGCAGGCTTCTTTATCCAGTGTTGATGGTGTAAATACAGAGATTCAAAGAGGATATTTCCTGAAAGATCTCACTTTGAGCTAAAAAACACAGTAAGGTTCTGCGTAATTTCTCCATATGTTTTATTGATATAAGAAACTTGTGATGAAAGCGAAGAGACGTATTTTCTGTCTGGCGCTGCTTGCTGTGTTTCAAAATCCTGTCTGGTATTTGCAACTGCACACTTAAAATAGGCTCTTTGTGTTCATTCATAATTTTCCTTGGAGGTTATTAAGGGTGATAAAGTATTGTGGAATGCATTTCTGAAAGCTAGGTGCATTGTAGGAGCTTTTGAAATATTTATGAATGTTTCTATGTGTTCCTTGCAGTGGAGAGGCAGGTGAGGAGTAATGTACATCACTCGGGGCACCTGGCCTGACCGACCACATTTAGCTCATCTGAACGCTGAGCCGCATCCTGCTATTTCCCAGGACTTGGGATCCCGATTCAGAGTTTACTGAAGCTGCTTACCAAGCGGTGGAGGTCTTGATATAAATCCTCAGGGCTCTGGCCTCTGACGGGACCACCAGCGCCTTGCTGGTTCAGCGGACAAGCCTGGGATGGTGAACGTTGCCCTCGCTCCTCTTGCCAAGCTTGGCACTGTCTTTGCAGAGAAAACCCCCGTGCGACTTTACCGGCCATGGAGTGGGAGTGCAGCAGGAGAAGTGGAAGAGGGTGTTTCCGTAGGTATGGAGCGACAACCCTTTGAAAGGTTATGAACGTCTGGCACTGCTCCCCAGCACCGGGAGGAAATACGTGGATAGCTGCAGATGTTACTGCTGTGGAGAAAGGGGGGCAGAAGCAGGAGCAATAGCGTTTCACTGCCGTTGCTCTAAACACCAAACAAATAAGCACTAATCAGTAAATCAGCCCATTACATTTTCCCCCAGACGCTGTCCTCAGATGGCCTGCTCGTGCTAATCCTCCTCAGCAATGAATCCCATGCAAAGAAAAAAAAAACAACCAAAACCCAACCCCAAACCTCTGAGCAAGAGATTTTAAATTTACACTATCTAGGAGAAAACTTCTCACCAGGGCTGGTTTATAGATTGTAACAAATAATACCAGGCCTCGGGCTGAATGCTAAGGCTGCGGCTGCATTTTGAATCTGCTGCTAATTCATAAACATCACAAGCAGTTGATTTCAGCAGAACCCCTTGATTTAATTACACTCTTGTATACAATGGGGACCTCGCGTTTTCCTATATGTAATGAATATTAAGCTGATAGCGCTGTAATTTCCTGTGCCGGGCTTGCTCTCATTTTTTGCATATTGATACCACATTTGGTTTGTTATTTTCCAATTTTCCAGTCTTCTAGACTTGTGCTCAACGAGTTCTCCATAGTAATTGCTGTTGGCACACACATTTCCTTCCTCAAATCTGCTCTAACACCCTGGAATGAATTTTGTCTCATCCTAGAGATTTGCTTGGGTTTGAATTTCTCTTATTTATTCATTGCCTTAAACGCGGCAGCCCTGGAATCATGCAGGACACTGGATATAATTTCATATTCCACAGTTTTAATTTCCTCCTTTATCCCAGGCAGCCCCCCTTCCCTTCCACATGCATCTGTGGATGGTTTTTATCTGACCCCGTGACTTTCTGCTGTTCCTAAGCCACTTTCCAGTGGTACTTCCTCAGAAACTCCCATGGAAATCTGAACACCAAAAGGGATTTAGATGCAGCAGCATCAAAAATGGTATTTATTAAATCTTCCTGGCCTCTCGGTGCTTTCGGTGTCTGTTCAACGTGCTTTTCCCTCTGTCTTTGGGGTTGTTCATCTGGCTATGTCCTACCTTGCTTCTAGAGGCAGGCGGGGGGAATAATCTTTCTTTAGAAAAGATTGTAGTCCCTGGAAGTCATTTCGATTTAGTCATTGGAGGAGGTGCAGGGTGAGGTCTGCGTGCCAGGGAGGCAGAGCGCGAGGTTGCTTTTGATTTGAGTGGTTTTGTAGGGCTGGTGTGGAATTAAAACAAAAAAGGAGTTGACAACATACTTGAACTTCTATTTGAACTAGAAAACAGACCCTCCTTAAGTGCTAATCATACAAGATATGTCAGCTAAGTAACTCTAAATGCCATCCTCCGCGTGCTCCACGGGAGTGCTGGGGGGAAACGCTTGGCCCCGAAAGGGTGAGTGTTTGATGCCTTTGACTGTCGCTGTTCTTAGAAATTGCAGCAAGTTAGGAGAAAAAAAAAAAAAAAAGACAAAGAGAAGGGAAAAAAAGAAAAGCATTAACTGAATTCTCTCTGTTTCCCAAGGTGCTGTGTGAAAATGAGCTTTCTCAAATGTGCCCCAAGGAGGGCACCCACTTACTGAAGCCCTTGAGCTTATGGTTTGTGTGGAAAAGCCTTAGTCAAATAGGCTGTTGCCTGTGGTAATGCCAGGCAGGCTGCGCACGCTGCCGGTGCCTCTGGCTTTTCAGACTCTTAGGCCTATTTCTGTCTGATACGCTCAGCTCATGTCCTGAAGAAGTGGGAACATCCCAACACACCTCTTCTGGCCATGACGCAAGTTGAGGTGCTCTTCCGCTGTGAGCTCAGGGCATTGTTTTCCCTCCTGGATATAATTTCGCTGGCTGCAAAAGGAAAGCCAGATGCCTTCTCTTTATTTCTTTGTTATGTCTTTCCAGGAATATTTACCAAGAGGTGTATTGCCATGGTGAATCGCCATCTTTGCCAGAACAAACAAAATAGAGTTGTGCCCATATCACAAACCTGACCTTCACCCAGCACACCCTCGTGCTTGTCCATACCAATGGCAGGGGAGGAAGCTGGCTGTGCCTTTACTTATGCCAGGTAAGCACCTACCTTTTTCCTAAATTACCCCAGCCTTGCTGACGGATTTTCAAATCTGAAGTTGTATGAAGGCCATGTTCTTTCTCAGGTCTTAGTATATAATATTGTTTTTATCTCATGTTCTTGCTTTCTCCACCCATCCCTCAGACGAATAACAACCCTGCAGCTCCTCCTGTTTTAACCAATAAATTTTTTGCTATATTTTGTCCTCAAGCTTTCCAGTTTGGTCATCACTGTAGCGCACAAGAGGAGCAGCAAGGCCTGAGGCAGGGACCGGTGTGGCTGAAGTAGTCACGTGGATAGTGGTATTGCCGTGTGATGATGCAAGTTTTTCTGGTTTTGTCAGAAATGAAAGTCTTGATGAACCAGAGTCTAGATCAAAGATACCGTGGTTTGAATTCTTCTTATTTTGTCACCTCTTTCTGCAGAGTAACCTACTTGCTGGCGCTACCTGATGTAATCAGAAGCAATCTGTGCAATTAAGAGTGTAAGAGACATCTTTGATGGGAAAACTGTCAGGTTACTGTCTTTCCCAGCTGAGTTTTATTTTCCTTAGTGCTCTCAAGGTCTCTGAGTTCCTTTCAAGAGACAATTCGTACTTGCAGGCTCAGCAATTATTGATGGCTTCCTTTGTCAAACAAACAGAGTATGTGAGCATGTGTGTATCACTCACTGGGTACATACCACTGTCCTAAATGCATGGTTTAACATCTTAAAATTAGAAGCAAAACCAACATTTCTCACTGAAAACCCTGTTTTTTCAAAGCAGAGTTAATTGCACCAGCTACTCACCCATGTGTATAAAAGAAGAAAATGCCCTCCCCCTACCCCACCCCCCCACTCCGTTGGTTGCTCTTATTCCTGTTGAGAAGGCAGATCAGGAAGGACGTGTGTGTTCAGTTCTTGCTGCAAGATGGTCCTGAGGGCTTAGTGGTGAGCTCGGAGAGAAGCACATGCTGGAGCGCCCATGGTGAGCTAGGATGAGATGAAGTTTGTGCTCAAGGGCTTTGCTCCATCTGACCCAAGTGACTGCGTTCACCTGGTGATGCTGCAGCCAGAACACGAGGTGTGCAGAGCCTCCTGGACCCAACCTTTCCCCCAGAATCACAGAATGGTCAGTGTTGGAAAGGCCCTCTGGAGCTCCCCCAGTCCACCCCCTGCCAGAGCAGGGTCACCTCCAGCAGTGGCACAGGACGGCGTCCAGGCGGGTTTGGGATGGCTCCAGAGTGGGAGACTCCTCCACCTCTCTGGGCAGCTGTGCCACTGCTCTGCCACCCTCAAAGGAAAGAAGTCCCTCCTCATGTTTAGATGGAACTTCCTATGGTCAAGTTTGTGCCCATTATCTCTTGTAATGGGCACAAACCCACTTGTCACTCCCCTTGACAGCTGTCACCACCCACTCAGACCTGCCGGTGCAGTGCCTGGTGCCACCCCTCCCTTACTCAATGCGGTCATATTGAGCTAAGTTCACCTAAAAACCTGCAGGTAGCTAGGTTTTTGCTATTTTTACTTCGCTGGCTGACTCTGGACCAATTGCACACATGGTCACGCTGACAGGTAGGAGAGGGGTCAGCCGGGTGTTGTGTTCAGGCTTCGCTCTCAGCTCGGCACCAAGCCCCAGCAAACCAGAAATGAATGAGATCTTTGTCAACTGGGCTGCCTCGCACAGAGGAGATGCTGATCAGCTGGTGACTCCTCTCCTGAAAGGCTGGTTATGGGTATCACGGCGGAGCATCCCAGGCACTGTTAGCTGTAGAGATACCAGTGACAGACAACTTTGCTTCAGGAAAAGGGGAGATTTTTCTGAGACAGCGTTGTGATGAGTAGACAGATTGTGTTCTATAGGTTTCCAAGTGTATTTTGAATGGTGGAACTTCGTGCGTCTGTGCAATCCTGGCTCAGATTCAGTTTGATACCTCGGAGGTGAATTGATGGTTTATATTTTACATTTATGCAGGGCCCAAATCATCCTTCTGGCAGTAGCTGATTTAAATAATGGCTGTTTCTGCAACGATAAAGGGTGAAACTGGTTCTCCTGTACTTCCCTTTCTGAGAAGAGAGCAGAAAGCAGCTGAGCGAATGGCACGTACGGCTGCAATACTCTTGGAGCAGGAGCTTCAGAGTTATTCATAACAGTTGAGCACGTAATTGTGCATAATGCAGCAGAAACATTTCTCTTCTTGTGATTGAAAGGCATTTGCTTTTGATTGGTGTGTAACTGTTCTACCTTGGAATATCTAGTAGGGGCTGTGAATCTGAAACATTTCAGGCACGAGTGCTTATCAGTCATATCTGAAATAACCGGAGCAAAATGGCCTCGTGACAAACGCAAGCAGGACAAATAACGACCTTTACAAGACAGTTTTATAGAGCAGGATAAACAGCAGGGGCTGGATCCTCAGCTGCAGTAAACCATCCTGACCGTGCTGACGCTGCCGGTTGAGGTGCTGATCCTCGGAGATGTCTAGAAGTGTCCTGTGGGAGCAGCTGCCTCTTTGCTTTGTGGCACTAGCGAAGCCGTTCTGAGCGGGCCTGAGAGCCAGGCTTCCAGCGTGGTTAGGAAGTTGATACCATCCACCTCTATGCTTGGGAGTTGGTGAGAAATGCTTCCTACCAGCAAACCTTTTTTTATCTAGAGATAAAGAAACCTTTCTTTGTCTTTTTTGTGGAGCTGGCAAAGCAGGTGAGCTTGGGCACTGTGCAAGGGATGCTGTGTCAATGGTTGTTTGCCATCGCTTCAAAGCCAGGGGCTGCTTATTTCCTTTAATTCTCCCCTTGCACCAAATATTGACCAGCAGGTTGGGAGTACCCAACTTTTTTGGGGGGCAGCAGGACAAAAGCATCTGAAAGGGCTGTGGAGTGAGTGCAGTTGGGAACGCTGACACAGTCCTAGTGGATGAGCCTGTAGGTGCAGTGACTCGTTAACTTGCACACCTTGTCCATCCTCCCAGTATAAAACTTGAGATCTGAGTTGGTGTAGGGGGCAAATTACCTTCAACTGAGTGCAGATTTCAATCACAGAGGAAACCTGTGCTGCTCTTTTTACCAGGTTTGTATTGAGGTGATGAGTCCAGTCCACAGAGCTGCTGATTTGAGACTTTTACCTGTGTGAAATTCACTTTGGAAGGGTAGTATCATTAAAAAGGGAAGCTGGCTGGCTCTCCTAAATTAAGCAATTACTCTTAGACACAGCCCTCTCTGTGAAGTAGTTGGAAGTTCATCCTCAGGCTGAGATGGAAGGTGGTTTAACAAGGTGTTTTACAAAGTGTAGGTGGATAAATTTCTGAAGCATATCTGTATAAACCTGCTGTAAAGGCTGCACAGAGGTTAAGCAGATAGATAACTTTATAGAAGCTGAATAATCACACTATTACTCTATATAATCTTGCTGGAAAGCGTATTTTTCTACAGAGCAATGATACAGAAGATATTTGTGTGTAGTGATTACAGCAGCAGAAATCAATTGCACACAGTAAATAATTTGTTAGCACAGGGGTGCCCATTATATCATCAATAAAGGGATTAGTTTGTTGAACTATAATGAGGGTGAGAAGAAAGCAAACTTCACACTGGTATAACTAGTCCAGTCATAATATTGGCAACAAATACATCTAGTATACAGACATCCCTCTGAAGATTAATATGGTCTTGTGAAGTTTCCTTAATACCCACTGGCTCTGTACGTTCGTTGCATCTTCAGGATATGCCACAAGTATCTACTCATTAGCTCCTTAAAAATAATACTTAGCCTGATTTTAAGGAGCATAGACAAGTACGCTGCTACACTCACCACTACAAAAGAAAGAATGATCACCCTAATGTCACTGCATCTATTAAGATACCTTCTGTTAAGGTACAGGTAGGGTAATCGGTTTCTTTTTTCTGTTCATTAGGAGCCTTGTTGTCTTGGATTACGTATTCCCAACGGCAGGCATGGTCCTTTATCCTTCACCTGGATGGGGCGCTGGAGGTGCTAATCGCAGCTGAGCTCCTCTTACACAAACCCTACTCCCTCGTTGCACGTACACTGTGCTGTGACAGTCACAAATCACCATGGAGGAGAAGCCTCCCCAACACCTGTGAGGTGGGTTGGTTTAATAATCCTCACTGCAGAGTGATTTTCCAAGTGTTCTGCTGATGGCGCATGTTCAAGGTCACCTGAAGAGTGCATGACTGCTTGGCTGAGAAACAGATGTTAGGCTCAGCCTCTTCTCCCACCTCCTCATCAGCCACACGTCCCCACACCTCTTCCGAGCTGCAGTAGAAAAACCCTCCTTGAGCCCCTCCAGGAGGTGTCTTTAACCCCTGCCGGCAGCTCCCTGGCGCACGGAACTGCTTTGCAGAGGGATAAATACAGGTAAGGTGGGGCGTCATGTCCTCTCCTAGAGAGGCCCTTTGGTTCTCAGCGAGTACCAAGGTCCGGGTCAATTCCAGCGTGATGCTCTGTGGGGCCTGGTAGTGCTGAAGGCTGAGATTTGTCTTGCTACAAATCCTACACGTTAGGTAGGAATGAGTCTTGCCTTACTCCAGGTTTGAAGATGAGTTTAAAACTAACCCCTTTGGAGGAGAGCCAGAAAACAAGGAGGCGGCTGAAAAGGCAAGTTGTGCATCAGCAGGGGAAAATAATCCCCCCCGATTCCTGCAGGTAACTCCAAGTCCCAAAGTGTGGGATTAATGTTACATAAATAAGGTATAAGCAAACTCAATGGCAGTAGAATGCCCAAATCCTTTAGCCCTCATACAAGTCAAGGCTGTTCTGGAAGAATTCAATTATTTCTGAGATCTCACCTTAGCTAGGGATTAACTGACACCAGAGATCAGGAAACCCATTATATTTGAATCTGTGTATATACTTGCTGGGCTTAGTTTTTGCTGCAAATGCTGTAAGGAAGATGCAAGGCCTTAATACATTAGCTCTCAGGGTTACCATGAGGCCCATTCCGTTTTTGTAGTCAGCCAACAGTCCCTTTGGATTCTGCTCGAGCAACTGGAGGTTGTAGTTTCTTGGCAAGGAAAAAGGGTAGTATGACACATCCTGGCATATATCGGGAGCTGGGAGAGTAGTGAAGAATGTCTGATGTTGTCTTGCATTGTGTGGAGATGTTTTCTGCAAGCTAATTAATTATCCTCAGGATCAGTCAGAAGGTATTGCTAATTCCTTGGCCCTTTTCTGTGACGGCTGAAGCAAAAAAGCCTATTTGTCAAGGCTATTTTGGGAACTGTTCTGCTTCCGATGTCTTGCACTGTGCTCCCCACCATCACGGGCATGTCGAAACCTGAGGACTAGTTCCCCCAGTTGCAGAGTGCGTGACATGGGGTGGGAAGGCAGGAGAGTGGCAACAGCAAAGTCTCTGACCTTAAATATACGTAAAGAAAGGGAAAACCACAGCTGAGTTATTACTGAAAACAGAAACACATGTAAATTCTACCTCGGCTGGTCTATTCTGGGTAGCTTCCAGGCACTTAATTGGCTAAGACAGATATATAGCGCTGTCACTGTCTGCTGGGGACCCGTATAAATCGTCAGTGATGGTTTCTTTTGCCATTTCATGTAGCCATGCCTGGTGGCTTGAGCATTACAGGATGGAAGCAAAAATACTACTCATCCTGTCAAGAGCTGCTCTGTATTGTAATTGCGGTATCTATAAGGAGTGTCAGGGTTGGATTATTGGAGATGTCAGAAACAAAATGGGAGAGATTAAACGGCCACAAAGAGCTGCAAAATGAGGTGGTAATTGCACTTCATGAGAGTGCAAAGATAACACTGGAAATGTAGATCTCAACCAGCGTTCTGTGGAGCTGAAAGTGCGTGCTTTGTGTCCCCTAGTCTCTAAGTGTGCTCCTGGGAGCACGCTACAATGCCTGGCCTAGAGGAGCCGGGCGCTTGGTGAGCATGGCCCTGCTGAACTTGCCGAGGAGGACACCGTGAAGACACCATTGCTCCCCTTGCAAGAGAGAGCACCGAAGAAAGGTGAACTCTGCTGCATCACCGATGCACTTAAGCGGCAGCGTGTTACCCAGCCTTTTAAATGGAGACAACAGCTCCCTGCTGAATACAAAAGCAGGGAAGACACGTAAGTGATTCTGCATGAGAGGTTTGGACAGGCAGAACATCTCCAGACATAATGGCAAGTGTGCTGCCTGCCGTACCACGCTACACCCCTCGGCACGGGGCCAGTTCTGGGCTTCTCCGTCGCCTTCATCAGCCTCTCAAACGGTGCCCCGGGTGAGCAAACCTGAGCTAACCTGGGGTTGGTAGGAAGCGGTGCGATCTTTGAGGAGAAAGGCAGAGTATGATCTTTGTGCCTTCTGGCAGATGCCACTACCATCCTGAAACTGAGCTCTCGGGCATCAGGAGAGCTCTCCTGGCTGTCAGTTGTCTGTGGTCGCTTCTCATTACTGAAATCCTCTGTCTGCAGAAAGGCTTCTGAACGCTGCTGTTCTGAACAATAACCGGACAGATGTAGTTGTTTTCTCTCAGCTCCTGTTTTCTCCATTGTGTCTGCATGCGCTTTGGGGGGGTCTCTAGGCTGCGGAGCAAGGCGCTCTGCCTGTGCAAAGCTGTCTGCACAGCCAGAGGATGTCTGTAATGACTTCTCTACTGTAAGGAGCTATTTAGTGTCCCTTTGTAATTGATGGGGAAAACCAGGCCTGTCCAAGGTTCAGTTTACCCGGTGGCTGTAAGGTGGGTTGAACTGCCCCATGGGGCTTCCCTGGGCTCCGCGGACTGTAAAGGGAGCCCAGGCAGCTCACTTGCACTTCAATAACTCCGGGCAGTGAGATGAATTTGACCCTGGTGTATGCCAAGCTACACGATGGAGTTGTTGGGTATCTCTACGTCAGCAAACCAGACCGTGCAGCTGCCCTCCCAACCCCTAAGGGAATTGGCTGCCAGCCCTTTAAGGACCTGCTCCCAGAACCACTTTCTAAGAGTTATATAGACTTACTCTTTTCCCTGTCTGAGATAAATCACTTTTTCTGTTTAGCATTTGGTCCTGTTGTTGTGATACTTGGCTTAAGGTCCCTTCCAACTCTCACCATTCTATGATCTTGAACATGAGAGTTTCCAATGAAACCGCTTGTGTGATGCTGCAGCAAAGCTAAAGGGTGGCATCGTGCCTCTTGTCCAGGTGAGGAGGTGGGAGTAGCCTCCGGGTCAGGAATAAAAGTGTGAACGAAGGGACTCGGGTGCTTGATAATCACTGAAATCAAATTTCATGAAAGAAGTCAGGGACTGTGTGACATGCCAAAGGTCAAGCAGAGAATACAGGGCAGGTTCTCATTTGCATCACTATTCAAATCCTTTAGAGTTGAGCTTTGCAGGAGAGAAGGAATTTGGCCACATGCCTTTCCTGTGTTGCCAATTTGGACAAATTGATGTGTGATGTACGTAGGTAGCACTACCAAGTCAACTGAAGTGGACAAAGGTTAAGTATGCACTGCAGGCAATTATCCATTAGTATAAAAGCTCCTTGGTATAATATCTATATGCTGAAATGCCAAAAAAACTGAACATGATAGCTTTTGCAACACTGTATAATTCATACGTCATAGCTCTGCTTTTCGTGTTTAAAATTTCACAAATAAAGGAACACATTTCATTGGGAAATGCAACATGGGAAATGCAGTGGGTATAAATAAGCGCTTAACTGAAGCAGAGGTCTCCATTGCTTGCAGTGAAACTCTTCCCAAATTTATAAATGTCTTGGGATATTTGATGTAAAAAAAGGCTTTGAAATGGTAACCCTGAGATAACCAGTTGGTTTAGAAATCTCTGTGGCTCACATGGAGAGGTGAAATCATGTCCCCATGAGAGGCAGGGACAGAGTTCCCCTGCGCTGCTGGGAGAGCAGGATTTCTCCTGCAATCTCCAGTGCCAGGCTTCAGTGACTTCCCTGTCAGCAATGTCTATGGTACCTAGAAAATCCAATTTACACCTGAAAGGATTAATAACTGGCTATTACTACACATTATCTGAGGAAATAAGTCTGTTGTGTGTGTATTAAACAAGTGGTTCTTGGGCATCGGTGTGTTTGATGCTTGTGAAACTTTCCTTGAGGATTCTCTGATACTTGTGGTCAATGTGGTATTACAGTTTCTTCCAGCAGAGGCAGTAATTTGGGATGTGCCCATCTAGAAGACCACATGTTCAGGTGTTCCACACCTTCAGAAGCTTTGAGTCTTTGGGACTTCAACCACTACCTCCAATTTCCTTGAAATCTGTTTTTTTTTTTTTTAACAGTATGAGGATGATATTGTAAAGGCTCATCCTCATCCTTGACCCGTGGCAGTTTGGGAGGGGGGGGGGGAAGTCAATTTTTAAATGTACACTTCTCCAAATCCATTTTAGAGTCGTGAGCTCGTGCTTGGCTGATTTATCTTAGTGTGCTTGTCTCCTAGTTGCCTTAAGAACCACTGCTAAAGCATTTGAATAATCCTAACAGCACAGGAGGTCCAGCCTTATGAAGAAGGAAGCCAAGGCGTGCTGAGGGCAATTCACTGGGCCACCTGGAACCTGCCCAGGTACGTCTATCCTGTCCCAGTGCCATGGTGCAACTATTGGGGCTGTTGTCATCTCAGGTGGGATTCACCTCCTCTAACCTAGAAGTCAGGTACTGGTATTTCTCATTAAAGCTCAGCTCTTGAAGGGATCTGACCACATTAGAATCTTAGATTTCACTTTTTCCTGTAAAAGTAGTAGTTTGCATTAAAAGTTGCATGTAGTAAATCCTAAAGGGTCAGGAAACACCAGAAAAATGCCGTAATTCTGGGAATGTTTATTTATAATCCTGTCTGCTCTTCAAACTAGTTTCATGACCCTTGGGCACTGTGCAGCATGGTGATGCTGCATTCAGAAATTGTGGCCACTGAGGCACATTCTTACCGCTCCAGGAGTATAATAAAAAAGATAGCGTAAGTGAGAATTAGCCTTTCCAGGCTTTAATAGCTCTCAGTGTGTTTCCTGGTCTACCTATGATCCTTCCATAATCTTTGGAAAGTTAAGGACACTGATAAAATAGCCACTGAAATCAATAAGTTATTTTGTACACCTCTCCAGGCAGTGGATGAGATTCAGCCTAAATACCCAATCTACATTTTCATGAGTCATTGCAGGAGCGGGAAACATACCCAGACAGGTATAATTTTCAGTTTCAGTGTGAATTTTGCTACCTTTGCTCTGGCTCTAGCCCGGTCAATCTACATTTCCATTACGGACAAAGTTTATTTTATATCCCTATGGCACATTGCTCAAATTATATGCACACACAGTAGTCATAAACCATTTTCCAATGACTCAGGCCTTGATATTAAAGCATGTATGGTTCATGCATCTGCTCTATTGTAAATCTGCTAGTGCTTCCACACAGACTGCTCAAGAAGCAGGAAAGACACAGAAACATCTGTTTAGAGTTTTAAGCAGCTTGTTAGATGAATTCAGCACCTGGGTTTCCTGCGGTGAATCGGCTATGCTCTCCTCGGTATGTATGAGAAACTGAGAAATACAATACTCCGAGGGATCTGTGCGCTCTTCAGTTCATGGTGGATTGCTCTGGGTAATTTCTGCTGGTGCCAGTGGGAACCGCCTGTGCAAAACCTCCAAAAGTAAATAGGGGAATAGCAGTCCAAGAGGGGATGGTTTACTCTGCTAAATGCCAATAAACCAGATTCTATCTGTGGAATTGAGCCAGCGGAGAACCTGGCCCTTTAATTTTAACTATTGGGGTTGGATCAGCAGCCCGGGGTGTACCGCACTCGCTGTGCCACGGGCTCGGGCGGTGCAAATCAGTGCAGCTCTGTCGGCGCTGCTGCCCGATGCTGCCCGAGGACAGGAGGAGCTGCTCACAGGGTATCCTCAGTAGCATCGTGGTGCTGCTACATGCGGGTTGTGATGTTTTCCATCTTACTGCCATCCCAGTTCTGCTCGCAGGGTATCCTCAGCAGCATTGTGGTGCTGCTACATGCGGGTTGTGATGTTTTCCATCTTACTGCCATCCCAGTTACGTCTGTGGTAGTACCTACTAATGTGCAGCAGTTCTGAAAAAAATCACTGTATCTGGTTAGGAAGTCCCAGTCCTGAAAGTTTTCTTCCCAAGCCCGTTTCTCCTCTTCCCCACAACTGAAAAGGACCTTTTTGGTTTTGATGAACATTACACAAATCAATGGAAATCTTCTTTTGGTGGAAGTTTCTGGCCATGCTGTGAAACCAACACAAGGGGCTCTGCTCTGGAAAGGAGATGCACAGCCACTGCATGGTGACAGGTTACTTCTGTTTTGACAGCCCTCTGTTTTTCTGCCTGTGTATAACATATTAGACGTGAGCCGATGTCAAGGGCTAATTTGCCACAGCGAGGAGATCTTCCATTTAAGTAAATTCATTTGTAACCTACCCAGGGAACCCAGGAGCGCGTCTGCTCTGCCTGCTGAAAGGGCCTGGTGTGTGTGGAAGAGAAGAAATGGGCTCGTGAGACAAACCGCTGGTTGCAATGACATGTTTTGTTCCTTGCAAACTGTCAGGTGAGACCGTCTGAACAGTGTGCTAATGTACTCCTGTAGCAAGCCATATACAGAAATACAGAAGCAGAATAATTTCGGCTGTGCCTGAAGCGCACTGTACCTTACCCTAAAGCCAGCGCACCCCACGCTGGATCGTGGCCTGTTGCAGAGCCCACGGGCTCACCAGGAGCTCCCGATTTTGGGCCTTTATGGGCTGAAGTCCTCGAATCCCTTTGGGCTCATCCCTTCCGCTAGCACAAGTGTTCGGGGAGATACAGGGCTGCGATCGCCTCGTCCCTTCCCACCCCTCTGTCACTGGCGAGGGCCTGCAGTAACCTGGACGATAATGTTTTTAATCTCGTGTAGTTACGGTGATCACTGAGCTATTTCCCTCTCTTTTCTGAGTGATTTGGTTATTATGTATAACAGTGCATGGTCTCCAGTGCATAAAAGCCTCTAATTCTATTTTATCCAACTCGGAGAACAATCTGAGTAACTGGCTGTTGCCTATATTATTCAGTAGGAGGCTATGGTATGTGTTATTGCATATGATATGAAGGACTTTGTAATAAATATTTAGGGTTACTTTAATCTGTCCTTGTATTGTGTTCTCCAGATAATCCCCTATTCTACCATGTACTATTTAATAGCTCGTTTTCAGTCCGTCTGTTCTCTTTCATACAGGCACACGTGCCCGCCTGCCCTGGGACACGCTTTCCATTGGTCTCCCTTCCTGAGCTTTCTTCAAAGTCTTGGGTTTCTGTGACTGCATCGTTAAAAGGACGAACATTTGTTGCTTGTGTGAATTTGTGAGTAACAGTAAATTGTCTTGTATTTAGACCCCAGCCATTTGGTGCACAGTAATGATTTTTTCTTTTCCTGAATGGAGGCAAAAGGCCTCTGGGAGACAGCGAGGTCTGGCGTAGCACACACCGACACAGGCTTAGTGATGCTTCTGGTTCTGTTGCTGACTGGTTTGATCGAAATAGACCAGGGAATTGGGTCTTTTCAGTCTGGAGAAGAGAAGACTGAGGGGAAGATCTTATAAATGCTTATAAATACTCAAAGGGAGGGTGCCAGGGGGATGGGAACAGTCTTTTTTCAGTGGTGCCCAGTGACAGGACAAGAGGTAATGGGCACAAACTTGACCATAAGAAGTTCCATCTAAACATGAGGAGGAACTTTACTTTGAGGGTGGCAGAGCAGTGGCACAGCTGCCCAGAGTGGTGGGGGAGTCTCCCACTCTGGAGCCATCCCAAACCCGCCTGGACGCCGTCCTGTGCCACTGCTGGAGATGACCCTGCTGTGGCAGGGGGTTGGACTCGGGGAGCTCCAGAGGGCCCTTCCAACACTGACCAGTCTGGGATTCTGTGATCCCAATCACTTTGTGCCTCTTGTTTCTTCTCAGCTGTTGCACAGGTGGATTGTAGCCCTTCAGGGAAGGGACTCTTCTAGGTGCGAACGTGATCTCTGGTAGCGGGGATCTCTGGTGAGCAGGTATCGTGAGATCTCCCAAGGGTCTGTCCTTAGCAGCAGCCGCTTTGCAAGGGCTGAGCAGAAATAAGTAGAGCTGGGAAGTGTTGTGGTGGGGCCAAGGGGACAGGGACCAAGGGCTCATGTACACCACTCTGAGCCATCCCTGGTTTGGATGCTGTGAGGACTCGGGCACTGCTTCCAGTTTGTGTGCTTCTGCATAGCTGTCCTTTCTGAGCACACGCCATCAGCTCCCCCGAGCAGCAGGTTAGGGACCACATGAACCAAAAGATACATACAGCCCACCGTGGTTAATATGCAGCAAAAGATGTGTCTGTTAATTGGCTTTTTCCTTCTCTGAGTCCACATATAACCCTTGACTTTCCAATACCTATGGCACTGAGGTCCATGTTTAAAACACCTCAGGGTTTCTCACTTGTGTTTCCCGTGGAACAAATATCACAGGAAGAGACAAGTGGTCATAAACCAGGATAGGCATTTTTCTGGAGCACTTCTCCCCTAGCCAGGCCTGATTTGCAAAGTCAGACGTACCCATCTCATGCTTTCTCTGCTACTGTAAATTGGGGCGTTAACCCCCAAGGAACAGAGCGTGAGAGATGGGAAGGGGATGTCGTGATGAAAGGAACAGTGAATGAACCTAAATCAAAAAGTAGCATATCTGTAATGGTGCCATGCTTCACTGCTAGTTACTTATGCTGCAAGTCATGATGTATTATAACTGTTCTACAAAACCTACTAATGAAATCATGCCCGTATTTCTTAAAGCCGGCAATAATGCTGAACCAAAGAAGACATGAAAAGTGTTCTGATCATCTATTAATAGTGTAGCAGTCCTATTTTGAAAAAGATCCCCAAATTCGTGTGTGGTGGCATTAAACACTAACCTCCTTAAAGAACACTTAGTGCACCTTAGTAGTATCTATTATAGTATATGGGATTTTAATTGCTTTATTATAAAAGAAAGCAATATTCACCCTTTTATGAATTTTGATTTAATGACTTTAGCACATTCATTATTAGTTCATTATGGTTCTGTGGAATTGAGGCCTCCTGAGTTAAAAGGATGTCCCCACACTAAGCTGGCCTCAATTAAAATGTAATCATATTGTGGTTAATCTCAAGGACTTGCTCTATGAGTGCAGGGGTATGCGAGAGAGAAAGACAGTGTGGGGCACAAGGAGGAAACAGGAATGGAAAGAGGCAGGATTTGCACTGGTGAAAAGCTGTTTAGTCCACTTCTGAAAACATCCTGGGCTATAAATTGCTTTCTTAGCTTGACCCATAATATCGTGTGCTTAAAGCCACAACTAGAACTTCTTGAAATAAATAAAACACCACTGATCTTTAGCAATAGAGGAAAATCCTATTTATGAGGGTTTGGCCAGTTCCTCACCAAGGCCTGGAGCCAGCAAAGGTCCCTGACAAAAGGCCCGTTGACAGTCCAGCAGGTACCGGTGAGACTCGGAGGGAACTGGAAGCAGATTCTTGCACAAACTTGCTGCTAGACTGGGGTCCCTCTGTGTATGCGAATGGGAAAAAGAGGGAACTGTGGAATCATGGAATGGTTTAGGTTAGAAGGGACCTTAAAGGTCATCTAGTTCCAACCCCTTGCCATGGGCAGGGTCACCTCCCACCAGCCCCTTGCAGAGGAAAACACCGGTGCTACAGGAAATGGCGGTATATGGGTCTGAGTGGAATAGCAGCATTTCTGGGGAAGGGCAGCTGCATCATTGACAGTTCTGCTTCTGTCCCCATGTTCCCTAGGTTGGGTGCACAAGAAAGCCCTCTCCTCTTGAGCTTTACACTTCTGTGTTTGACCACAGGGCCACGTTAAGAAAACCAGCGAGTTGTGATGATCTGGAAGAAGATGAGAAATTCAGCTCACAAGTAATTTGGTTGAAATATTCCCTCTTTGATGTTTTGCCATACTGAACAGTATAATAACTCTTCCAGAAGAACACTCCAAACAGAGCTATTTTGGGATTACTTTTCTCCTTTAGCTTTTATCCTGTGGTTTTCCTGTATCGTCTTTTTATCTCCCACATCTCATTGAAAATGTCTCAAGCTCTCACCAGCTACTTCTGATGTTTCAAGATCCCTTCAAGCTTAGATCCTGGGTATAAATAAGAGTTCTTGTTAGTAAAGCTGGAGTGCTTCGCAACGACTGTTTGAAAGGCTTTATGTTATATTTTTTGACTCTACAGTGGAGCCAAACCTGGAATCCATGAGGCCCAGAACTGAGGAGGATGGGGAGAGGCCACATTCCTGTGTGTTGCAAAGCAAGCGTTCATCATGCAGGGGTCGGGGAGGATTTCCACAAAGCTTCCCGTTTAGAAAGTCAGATCCCCCATGAGTATAAAATGGAGTCCAGTCTTCCATTTCAGTTCATAATTTGATGTAATTTCAGCTTAATAAATAGTTAAAAGGAAAAAAAACCCAAAACCGAAGCTCCAGGGAAACTAGAATCCTGCGTTCACATGACACACTTGTTAATATTAAGTCCAGTGAACATTCTGAAGAACAGCAATTTTTAGACTCTAAAAGATGTTTTTTTCTGTAAGAGTGGAAAGTAGATTAAGTCTAAAAGATTAGTTATCAGGAACAAACCTCACTAGGTTTTTTGCCATATTGTTTAATTATTACGAAAGATAATTACTATGGGAATATCAGTAATGCCAGTAATGTCAATATTTCGTAAAGCTTTTATAGATTACAGGAATATATTGAGAAGTGTTGTATTTCATGAAGTAACAAAAGCTGTTTGGGGAAAATGATGTTTTTATGGCAGTGACTTATGTGTAGAGTTTTACACCATCTTTTCAGGCTATAGTGGTCTCTTCGTCAGTTTACAGCTGCAATGAGTCTTTCGTTTCCCAAATTTCACAAGTCTCTTTAAATTATTATTATATGTTGCTGATGATCCAAGGCCAAGCCAGGCCCATTAGCTTTGCCAAAGGAAACTCCACGCTCAGCAACATTGACTCTGTACTCAGGGAGCTGTAGAGTTCCCTAAATTGAGGCACATCCGTTTGCTGTGAGGAGTTATCTTTCTTTCTTATGCCATTTAGAGCATTATCTTGCAAATGATTAATCACGAAGGACCCAGCCACGGAGTTCTTGCACAGCAAATACTCCGCACTGGCAGGACAAGGTCCATAGAGAAAGCAGCTTAAGAAATTCCTTCATTACTCTGAATATATGCACATATTTATAAGAGGAGCTCGCTCTGGCCCCCTTGCAGAGCTCCTAGCTGTGAAAGCTGTAACCTTTGGAGCGATTCAGGAGCTAGTCGTGTTCAGCACGGGCACAAAAACTGACAGAAAATAAGAACCCCAAGAAATGAATGGGAAGTGTTATGCGATGTAAATAAAACACACTTCAGAGAGCAGGAACACTTCAGCTCCTCGTCCCAGGTGCCCTGCTGAGGCAGTGTGGGTGGGTAAGGTCACCCTGTGACTTGTGAGGCCAAATCCAAAAGCAAACCTGCAGAGGTGTAACTCACTGCTGCTTCTGCGTCAGTGCGGCAATAATTTACCACTTGCATCAACACAACCTCGTTGTCATTAACGTGTTTGGATTCTCAACTGGTTTAGAGAGAGAGACATACTTCAGAGTACAAGTCTGTTAGAAGTGGCTTGGATATTTCTTTCCCTTGTCTAGATTTTCATCATGACGTTCTACATCTGGACGTGGTAGTTTCCAGTCTTGTGGCTTCCAAGATATCCGTTCCAGACCCTCGTCGGGTGGGTACTAAGGTGGATGCTTCTTCCTACTGAGATGTGTGTGCAAGTAAGTGCGTGACTCTTGCTTTCTTTTTTCTGAAAATACGCTTGCAGAACAAATTTGGATTACAAATATTTTGGTGGGTGGAAGGGCACCAGGTTTAACAAAAGCAGTTAGTGAAGTTTCATAATTATTGAAACAGAAGAGATACATTTGCCATGTGCTATGTGCTTTTTGATACAAATGGATGTAGCTCCTTCTAAGAATTAATCCCCACAACGGAGCAGAAGGCGGCAAAGCTGACGGCCTGTCCGTTTTCTGCCTGCTGCTGCCTGGCACCTGGGAATTAAAACAGAGACACCTTTGCAGAGAATACTTCCCCGTGGCACGCTTCTGTTTCAGAGAACAGCCAGACCAGCATCCTTCCCCTCAGTCCTGCCGTACCCTCAGGCTGGGAACTGCAGTGGGGGCACGCGGGGCACCAGGAGCCTGTGGCACTAAAGCGGCTGCGCTTACACTGGGCTTTGAGACAGAGCAGTGTCTGGCTTTCCAGGCCGTGTGTGCCTGCAGATACGGCACGTATAGTGACTGTGTCGGAGGCCAGCACCTTCCACGTGCCACTGAGCGATCGCTGAAGTCCTCCAAAGAGAAATGGGCATCTCCCCCTGTGTTTATGTGCACGTATGGGAGACGGATTGAGACCCCCTGTGTTTGATGGGCTTAGAGGAGCAGGTAGAGAAGATGCTGGTGAGAGATGAACACTGTCAAGCGCTATCTCTGCTTTTGATTACTTTGCAAGGACGAGTAATTGAATCCCAACAACCTTCCTGAACTGTAGTCATCTTCATCTTTTGTCTTTCCCTTGGCATCCCTTACAAAGCATACACATAGCTGCACTTCGGCCAATAGAGTATAGCCTGTAAAGTAATTTCCAGAGAGAGATTGTACTGCCTTTTCCCTCAGTAAGCTTGAAAAAGGTAAAAATTATCATATTATGGGTGCTTTGGTCATGAAGAGAAAATGATGCTAGATATGAACAGAAGAAATTCCTCTTATCCCTGGAAATTTTTAAGCATTAAATTAATTCCCCTATCTCTTGGCATGTTAATGGGAAGGCTTTCAGCTCTGTGTTAGGCAGAGGTCTACATTTGCATTTAGATGGAGCTATTTTAAGGATTGTAGTATATACATAGGGGCCTGTATCCCATTTACAATAGAATCTGTAAGATAAAATTAATATCTAGTAAGTGGTTGTTTTTCCAGTTTTGTTATAATCTGAACCAGTAGCTGAAGTGGTATAATCTGACATAATAAATACTAGAGTCATTCACTTGGGAGATATCTTATCCACCCACAAGGAGGAATACACTCCTTAACCAGTGAAGTGGGTTATATTTTTTCCCTTTCACGAGACAGCCATGAAGTACTGCATCCAGGGCCGTTCCTGCCAATGATACCCAGAAGACTTTTTTTTTTTAACTTGTGTAAAACAACCTGCTGCCTCACAGAGAGAAATGCTTTCTCCCCGGCTCGCAGGAAGCCACGGCAGCGTGGTGGTGGCTGTCCGGTGAGGCAGCGCGGGGACCTCAGATCCTTCCACTGACCTCTGTCCCGCAGGTGGGTTCTCACGGGTGTTTCTCATACACGCGGGGGTCCATTCTAAGTCGTTGCTGCTGGTTTTGCATGCTGCTAATTTGCAGAAACAACCTGAAATTTTGGTTTTGGTAGGACTTAGGCAAATGCTCGGCGCTTCTCTGAGCTGCTGCCAAAGTGGGTTGCAGCAGGATGATGTATGAAGCCCACTTTTGGGGTTTCAGCCTGGTGTGCACCACTCTTAAACTGTGATTCCTCTGGCAGCTGCCAGCAGGGATGAAGGAGAGCCCCAGAGTACAGGGAGCGACGGCTCTGCCTCATTCCCCTGCCAAGAGAGGACCAAGGAGCCACGGTTTCATTTGCCGTGCATTAATTCTGGTGGCAGGGCTACTGTGAAGCCGTGATGTAAAATCAATGGGGTTTGTTTCAAATCCAATCCACTTTCACTGACATAAATTAGTCATCAGTGTAAAACCTCTGCATCCAGCAACACAGCGTAGCCCTGAACTAATTCACTCCTGCAGCTGGAGCCACACAAAACCACCGGTCATTTGGTGGAGCAAACACCCCCAGATGAGAAGAGCCACTCAGGTGCTGCCGAAGGGGCTTTTCAAGGGGGGGGGGGGCTCTTAAGTGCCACTTCCTAAAATTGTCCTGTTGAGCTAAAAGGAAATTTTGCTGATTTTACTGCTTCTGTTTTTAGGTAAAACTCAGCCAGGTTTTCACACTAAATGTGCTGTACTTTGCAACTCCTTGTCAAAGACAGAAATAACATTGGTCACTTAAGGTTCGTTCCAAGGCTTGCTGTAAATCGACTTTTTTACATTTTAGGGAATTCTGAAAAGTCCAGTTTTTCCTCATGCCAAAAAATTTGAACACTTGAACCAAAATTTCCTGAAAAATGACAGTCCAAAACCTCTAAACTAAAACCTAATTTCAAGTGAATTGAAACCTTTTTCTTAACAAAGTGTAAATGTTTCATGTTGGTGTGACTCTGTGTTTCCTATTCTGAGTTATATTTTATAATGGCTATGCAATGAAAATACTTTTAAGGATATCAGAATTTAATGTGTTTCTATCTCATTAAAAGCTCTTTTGACTTTTCTCTAAAAATTAGCTTCAGTCAAAACTGAAGTTGCCACAAGAAATTCCCCGTACAACATGCAAGCACTGCCTCATGGAAAATCCTGGTGGGAACAACTCAGCGTATCATGGGGCTCTGCGCTCTGTCTCACCAGAAATTACTCAGATGATGGGGAGAATTAAAAATTTATCTCCCAAGAACACATTATCGGCGTTCCCAGGAGCTGCACCTAGCAGAGGTCTGGTTGCCAACTCCCGTTGTTACTTCTCACGTTGACAGCTATGAGAGCGCTTCTATTTTAGGGAGAGAACAAACTCACCCGTTTCCCAGTCTTTCCGCCTGCCCCGCACCTGCCTGCTAAGACCCAGGTGAAGGAGTGCTACTGCCAGATTGAGTGTCCGCAGCCCGGGTCTGAGGTTGAAACCTAGATCAAAAGTCTGTTATTTTGTTTTTCAAGTGAACCCGTATCTATTAAGAATTGGACTAGTGAGCAGTAATCCTCTAGTCTCACACGGAAGATCAAATGAAAGGATGGGAAAAGATAGATAACAGGGGAAAAGCTTGTTTTGGACTAGTTTCCCTAACAAGAATGCAAGAATAGTGAGACATGTCAAATCGACTTTTACAGAGCAGGTTAATGCCAGATACTTGTTTATCCTTGGAGATTCCTCAAATCCGGCAGATTTCAGCATTGTCTAATGAAAGCTTAGGGAAGAGCAGGAAATGGAGCATGTACAGCTCAGAGGAGGGGAAGATGCAGATGAAAACAAACGAAAAGTCTCTCTCCTTCATGTTTCAAGTGCCAAATTATGCTTGACATTTCAATTTCCCCAAGGCGCGCTTCCGTAAAATCGTCTTGAACTCTCCTCAAAGTGTTAAAGCTTCCATCAGCTCCTCCAGTGGCACCAAACGGGTCTGACTCAGCTCTGTCTGGGGTGTGAAATGTAATCATTGTTATAGCACTGCACAACTGGCATCGAGAAGGAGCACCGAATGTCTCAGTATTTTTCATGGAGGGGCTTCAGGATCGGCTTCGCGATGGGGCGGGATGTAAGCGCCGTGCCCAACCCATTGCCGCTCGGGTGGCAGATGATTGGGTTTGGTGACTTGCGTGTGGCTTGTTTTGCGCTGTTTCTGGGAATTCGGGATGTTTACCACTTGCGTGTGGCTTGTTTCACACGAGCATCTCCACGTTATGTGTCTATAGCCAGAAGGTCTTGAGTCCTTTGGAGATCTGTAGGAGAAATCTGTAACCACTAAAATTCTCGTTAGTTCTCAATGTTCCAGCAGTTTTCGGAAGTTTGAAAGCCTGAATTTTTGAAGTGTTTTGACCATGTCCCCAGTGAAAAACACTGAGAGCAGGGAAAAGACAGAAATGCTGTGTTTTTCCCAATCTGTTCTATTGACGTGTTTTGTTTTTCCTTAGCTTGTTTTCTTCTAAAGGTCAGTG
Source organism: Pluvialis apricaria (assembly GCA_017639485.1). Lineage (NCBI taxonomy): Eukaryota > Metazoa > Chordata > Aves > Charadriiformes > Charadriidae > Pluvialis > Pluvialis apricaria. The sequence continues at coordinate 10,697,865 of CM030024.1, forward strand.
AAATTTTGAGTTGCATAAATTTTATTGACTCTACTCATTGCAGTCAGACTTTTGAGGGAGATGCTGAGCTTACGTGCACTGTCAGTGCCAGACAGTCAGAAGAAACCCTCCTCCCGTGTGAGTGGGAATAATGGTGACCCAGCTTTTGAGAGACCTCACTGAATTGAATTCTTTGAAAAATATACCCTTGGGCTGTGGTTGCTGAGCACTTGAGAAGGCCTATGATTGATGACATGGTCATTACGAACATGATTAAGAGCAGCCAGGATTTACATTTACCACCTTGGCCTTTTCCAGTGTCTGCTAAACTGTGGTCTCGAGACCACCACTGATGCACACAACGTGACTGTGTGTGGGGAGGGGGGACCGGGGGAGCTGTGATTAATTTGGCTGGCAACATGATGCTGGCTCTCTTCTTTGATTGCAGCTGATGAATAGTATTTTAAAAGCTAAGAATACATTAAAAGCTTTGCTATAGCTCCTATACAGTCTGAGGGCCAGAACCACAGCTGTGCTCCGTTTACAATGGGTGCAGCTGAAGAAAGAAGAGGAAGGAAAAGAGACAGCTTTTAGCTTAACTTGAGCTATAGATTCTGCTTATCCTGAGAAGCGGCTGGGGACACAGGCGGTGGTCCCCCCCACGCCGGGAGCAGGGTGGTGGGGCTGCTGATGGCGTTTCAGGAGGAGCAGGACTAGCATTCACCCATTTTAGCTGCTTCGTCATGTTAAAATAGCAAGTTGTGGCCTGAGCAAGGGATGTGTGTCCCCAACCCTCTCCCCACCCCACATTGCAATTGCCCCTGTGCCTGGGAGGCCCTTTTCCTCCTTGCAAAGCCTGAAGCTCCCCCGGTGCCTGTGAACACTCCGCTCTCCACCTGGCAGAACGTCCCTGCGGGTCTGTGGGGGTGCCAGCCCCCCATGGCGGGGGGCGATGCCTGTGCATTCCTGGCCCCCGACACAGCAGGCACCCCTCCGGGTCACTCACGGTGAGGCTTTCCCTCTGTGAGGCAGAAGTGTGGGGGTCTCACTGTTACCTTGATTCCCACAAAACCTGCACGACATTCATATTTATCCTCTGCCTCAGCCAAATTGGGGTGAGATTAGCTGTCTGGCTGAAAGCAGCTGGGGGAAGAGGCGGTGAAAGAGGGCTAGATGGAAAGGTCAAGCTCACAAGCCCTGTTTCCTTTGGGAACCAGAGTCCTGCTGGGGTGGGGAAGCAGCAGCTCCAGGGGTCTGCGTACAAGGAACAGGGATGCTCCTTTGCTGCACTTTGTGGCCAACGTCCATGAAGTCACCTGGCTTGAGGAGTAAGCCTCGAGCCTCTCTCTTTTTGTATAACACATCAGTTCTTCTCTAACAATCTATTTTTTGATTCTTCATAGCACTGGCTGTTAATAACAACTAAAACTTTCATCTCAGAACCCCCAACTTGATGCTCGTGCCAGGATATTCATTGCAATTGCCCTGGTTTGATGGCAACCATTGAAGGAAATAAAAATGACAGCTTTGGAGCAGTCCTGTCATGCAGCATGATGACTCTTGGCAGCAGCAGACCCGATCACCCTCCTGAAGACTGCTGTTCAGATGCAAGTCTCAACAGACAAGGTACCAAATAATTCTGTTTTCCCCATCAATTGGGATAAGCAGGAGGGCTGCCAGGGCCCCGCGGGAAGGGTGACCATCGGTGAGAGAGACTCCACCATCATGACAGGAGTTCTTTCACTGATGTGACTGCCCGCTAGTTGCCAGCTGAGTCCCAAGCCATGCCCCTCTTGCTCGCTTCCACGACAAAATCAGAGAAAGATTTCGGTGTCTTCCCCACAATGTTGGGAGATTTTGCTGCTTGCAAAAAAAAAATCATAGTATGGTTTAGGTTGGAAGGGATGTTAAATACCATCTAGTTCCAACCCCCCCTGTCCTGGGCAGGGACACCTCCCACCAGCCCAGGTTGCTCCAAGCCCCATCCAACCTGGCCTTGAACACCTCCAGGGATGGAGCTTCCACAGCCTCCCTGGGCAGCCTGTGCCAGTGCCTCCCACCTTCATAGTAAAAAATTTCTTCCTGATATCCAGTCTAAATCTCCCCTTTTCCAGTTTGAAGCCATTCCCCCTCGTCCTATCGCTACATGCCCTTGTAAAAAGTCCCTCTCCAGCGTGGGATATTGCTTCTACTGCTTCCCACCTATCTGCTCTCCATTACTTGTTAGCTTCAATACCCTTTGCTCTCTCCAGCCGTCCCTCCTGCCCCCGAAAGGTTACTCTAGACAGGTTGGCTTGGCACGGAGCAGCCACGACAAATCTTTAAACTATAATGATGAATTATACTCCATTGCTCAGTCCTTCTGGAAAGAGATTTTAATGTGGATTAAAATAAAAGAGGTTTGATAGATGCTGGAAATGTCTCCCTTTGGCTGTTAAGAAAAAAATCTGAATGCCTGTAATATTTCTGCCGAGAATTACAATAATTGGTATTTAAATAGTATTCTGAGCAGAGCTGCGACTGCCTAGGAAAGCCAACCCCAGGAGCAAGATCTCTTGTCTTTAAGAGCTCAGCCAGGCTTGGGAACTTAAAAAGAAACTCAAATTATTGAGAATTTAAAACATGCCCTTGCTTTGGCTTGAATGGAACATCAAAGCAGGAGCCTGTGTGTCCTGAAGAAAAAGCTTCTTTCCCCTCCCAGCTGCTAAATGCTGTTTCTCCACTGATTTTATTAGCATCCCAGTGTCATCTCCATCCACAAATGCCATTTCAGTGTACTCACAGGAAGGAGTCAATTTTGCCCTCTCAGAGAACGAGTTACCCACAACCCAAACAACTAGTGCCAGGAGCTAAAGAAGGCTGGTGACAGCACTGTGTCCCTGTGGAAACAGTGGGCACAGTGATGCTCTGTGTTGAGAGGGCCTCTTGCATCAAAGGACGTGTTAAATCCATCACCCAACCTGTGGTCACATTGGATCCCACTGCCGTGGTGGTACTTGTATTCAGGAGCCACTGACCAAATTCTGTCTCACCTCCCCAGGACCCAGCAGTTTCAGGTGGACACTGTGCTCTCCTGCTCTCATGTGGTCTTCAGTGCTCAGGAGAGCTACTGCACGTCTGTGATCTCCATCTAAGAAAGGCTGAATCACTGTTTCATAGTAAGTTGTACAAAACATTATAATTTTATAATGACAGGGTTTCTTTGAGACAAACCCCACTGTCTTTGTACCTGTAAGATACTGCTGCTTTCTTTCTTGCCCCTTCCCAAATCTAACATATTTCAGTTGCCCACCATCCCACCTGTTTCCCAGGTAGATCTAGTATTTAAAGCTCTGCAAATTAAACCTCTTAGAATTTCCACACTTGGCCTTTTCTCTCTGATAATTCAGCTCTTCCAGTGTGTGTTTGTGACCCCAACAGATGACTCCACTAACAGGATCCCATTAGTGCTGAGAGATCTGAGGGTCTTATTCAAAAGTTTCAGACCAACACAGTTCACTGACCTGACACTGCAAGTCTTCTATTTTTTCCTCTTCCTACCAAAGCCTCCATTACCTGTACAAGATTTGAGATTTAATAGGACTAGGTAGTTCTGTGAGTGTCACACAACACACGGCAGTGTGGATGTAGCCAAACTCATGCGGGATCACAGAATCATAGAATGGTTTAGGTTGGAAGGGATCTTGAAGATCATCGAGTTCCAACCCCCCTGCCATGGGCAGGGACACCCCCCACCAGCCCAGGGTGCTCCAAGCCCCGTCCAACCTGGCCTTGAACACCTCCAGGGATGGGGCAGCCACAGCTTCTCGGGGCAACCTGGGCCAGGGGCTCACCACCCTCACGGTGAAAAATTTCTTCATGATATCTAATCTAAATCTGCCCTCTTCCAGTTTGAAGCCATTCCCCCTCGTCCTATCACCCTTGCAAAAAGCCCTTCCCCAGCTTTCCTGTAGCCCCTTTAGGCACTGGAAGGGACTCTAAGGTCTCTCCGGAGCCTTCTGTTCTCCAGGCTGAATAACCCCAACTCTTTCAGCCTGTCCTCACAGCAGAGGTGCTCCAGCCCTTGGATCACCCTCGTGGCCCTCCTCTGGACCTGCTCCAACAAGTCCCTGTCTTTCCTGTGTTGAGGACTCCAGAGCTGGATGCAGTACTCCAGGTGGGGTCTCACGAGAGCGGAGTAGAGGGGCAGAATCCCCCCCCTCGCCCTGCTGGCCACACTTCTGATGCAGCCCAGGATACGGTTGGCCTTCTAGACTGCGATCGCACATTGCTGGCTCATGTTGAACTTCTCATCAATCAGCACCCCCAGGTCCTTCTCTTCATAGCTGCTCTTTGTCCATTGAACCAGTGCAGGCAGAGCTGAGAACTCTCATGCTCTGGCAGAGTGCTGGACCAGCACTGCTGCATAACTTCTGCTAGCAGAGCTCAGTCGTGTGTCTGTGTGCAGCACTGATGTGGTGTATGGACATAGCTGACATTTCTAATGTCAGCAATAACTACTGTGAAATGTCTCCCTTTGCCTTGAAATCGTTACAGTTTTATGTGACAGCAGCAGCTCTAGTCCCCAGCTGAGATTAGAAGTCCATTAAGTGCTTGAAATTGTGCGAATGCATAGTATGAGGATGTGCACTCCTGACCAGCTCTGTATTGCGGATTGCCTAGCAAATCCAGTTAACCCTGTCCCGCTCAGATATCTATCCCTCTATAGGTACCCACCTGTACAGACAGAGGTCTCTCCAGCAGAGTATCTGCTCGGGGTAGTAACTTGGCCTGCTCTAATCTTCAGATTGTGTTTGTATCCTCTGATTTTAAAGAGCATTTAAAAGCGAGAGGAAAAGAAAAGTGCTTAACCTCATAGAGCTACTACTAGCTGAAAGTATAGAATAAACCTAGGAATTACAAGTTAAACTCATTATTAGTTCAAATGGGAAATAATTCCACTGAAGACAGTGGAAATTATTAGCTCAGGGAAGCAGTTAGTTATCTAACATTTCCTCTCTAAGGAAATAAAGAAACAAACCTTGTTTCTTCTGTGACATCTGTTGCTTTCCCGCCCCCCCCCAGTGTAATTCTAGTGATTTATGCAGGGTTATTTCTGGGACTGAAAAACTGGAAATGCACAAATGCTCCATTCATGGTGAAGTGGCTTCTATAAACTCAGACTAGAGTCAAGTGAACGCACAGAGGGAAAAAAAAAAAAAGAATTGTGTGTTAGATAAATAGTCCTGAAGAGGAAATGTCAATGAAGAGGTTGTGAAAGTAGGAGCACAAGACTTAGCAAACCACTGAATTGTAGGAGATACTTTAGTTTCTGTCTGAGTACTGAATCAAGCGGAGCTAGCGGCTGCCAATGGCTTAGATAAGTTAGTTACTGCTTCTTGAAGGTTAAACACCCATCAGGTTTTTGCTGGTCACACCAAGGGAAAAAAATCAAGAGCAGAACCCCTTCCTGGAACTGTTCAGCAGCTCAAGGGGAGGTGGGATTGTCATGAGAGAATGGCAACTGGCCTGTGCTTAAAAATACAAACAGATCTCTCTTCAAATCTTAGCGATTACTACAAGTGTTTCACTGTGCACGGTCAGAGTATTAATTGATCCACACCTGACTGAGTTCCCTAATTCACAGTTAGGGATAATGGATTTGCATGTCAATGAGATTCCCAATTCTGGTTCATAATAACTAAAAATAACATAGTTTTAAATTTTTGGTCATCCTCAGGGAGCTGAGTCTCTGTAGCTGCATTAACAGCTTGGGAAATTGAATCCCGGAGCGTCAGTGAAGTTGTTTCAGGTTGTCATATTAGCCAGCCAAAGCGGAGCTGTAGACCTCTAGCAACCTGGTTGCCAGCACTGTCTGTCACCCCACAGCCAAGATTTTTCACAGAAAATCTAAATAATGACTTCAAACTCCTGAAATGTTGACGTGACCTTTTGCATGGGGGGGAACATGCTATGCTCTGGTGGCCATGGGCTCTTATTAACTCAGATCTCTCCCATCTTTAGCGTAGACCATCCATGACACCAGGATATCAAGCAAAAAAAGGAAGAAGCCCCACTGCCACCAGCCATTCTGCCTTTGCCCTAGCGCGTTGCCCTGCCCGAGAGCCAAAAGCCGTGACCATAAGAGGCTTCAGATGCTGGGGGAGCAGCAGGGATCATTACAACTGAATAGAGCCATACACAAAGGTGGAAAGATCCTCTTAGCACTCATTAATTGTAATTTTCAGGATTAATGCAAAAGATTTGGCAGCTTGACAGGAGAGAGTTTTAACACAGATAATTCACTGCGGCTCGCTGGAGCTGAGGGAAGGGTCAGTGGCTCCCCACAACCCCCCAGCGACAGGTAAAGAGAAGGACAGAAGTAACTAGACAGGGAACAGGGATATAAAGCACCTGATAAGTCAAAAGATGTATTTTTACACAAGGCAGTGTAAATATTCACGTGATTTATTAGAGTGGCGGAATTTCCATTGATGACTGTATTGAATTGAAGGTTATTTAGAAGCTGAGGGGATCAATACAGGAGCTGGGAGCCAAAGCCTATGAAAGCAACTCAAGTAAAAGTGTATTTTGCAGAGCCTCACTTCTGTGTGAAGTCCCTTAAACCTTAGAGTGAACTTCACCCGATATACATATATATCCTGGGCTGTGTCCCCAGCAGTGTGGCCAGCAGGGCCAGGGAGGGGATTCTGCCCCTTTATTCCTTTCTCATGAGACCCCACCTGGAGTACTGCGTCCAGCTCTGGGGTCCCCAACATAAGAAGGACAGGGACCTATTGGAGCAGGGCCAGAGGAGGCCACAAAGATGATCCGAGGGCTGGAACCCCTCTGCTGTGAGGACAGGCTGAGAGAGTTGGGGCTGTTCAGCCTGGAGAAGAGAAGGCTCCAGGGAGACCTTAGGGCCCCTTCCAGTATCTGAAGGGGGCCTACAAGAAGGTTGGAGAGAGACTTCTTACAAGGGCATTTAGTGATAGGACGAGGGGGAATGGCTTCAAACTGGAAGAAGGGAGATTTAGATTAGATATCATGAAGAAATTTTTCGCTGTGAGGGTGGTGAGCCCCTGGCGCAGGTTGCCCCGAGAAGCTGTGGCTGCCCCATCCCTGGAGGTGTTCAAGGCCGGGTTGGACGGGGCTTGGAGCAACCTGGGCTGGTGGGAGGTGTCCCTGCCCAGGGCAGGAGGGTTGGAACTCGATGATCTTCAAGGTCCTTTCCAACTCTAACCATCCTATGACTCCATGAAATATATGTATATTTTAGTGCTGGAGCAATGGACATCCTTCCAGAGGCCCAGCCCAAGACTGTGCAGTGAGCCCAGCTTCTGACAAGCTGTTGAGCAGTTTAATTTCTGTTCTACAGTTCCAAGTCCATGCAGGGTGCCAAGCCAAACCCTGTATGTCTCCTGTCAGAGATCCAGCTTTGTGCTGCATCATGATTTAAGGCTCGAATCTACACCTTAATGTCCTTCCTCGGTATGCAGGTTTTAGGCCAGTGGAGAGCAGAGGGCAGGCTGAGGTGAGCTGCACCCCAGCCTGTGGCTAGCAAGTCGGAGGTCTCCAGGTCTGCAAAACCAAACTGGTGTCAGTGGGGACCAGATATCTCTTCCCCTCCCCATTGCATCCCTGCCAGCTCCTTGGAGGCAGGCAAAGATGTGTGACAAAGACTTTATGAATGGGATGTCTTTGTGATGGGGAGCAAACCCCACAAGGACTCCTTCTATAAAACAAGTTATTCTGAAGCACATGAAGAGCTACTCACCACTGTCGATCTTGAGTGCGTTCGTAAGTATTGGTTTTTACTCCCTATCACTTTTTATTACATTTATTCCTTCAGAAGAAATATAACTCAAATGTCCCTAATCTTTTTAGCATGGAATTTTGGATTTTAATGGGCTTGTTTTAATTTGCATGTATTCTTGTTAATAATGAAATCTATTTAACAAGAGTTAAACCAAAAAGCCTGTAATGGTAATTCAAAACATAAAACTCTGGTGCATTTCTGTAAGAATTCCCTGTTAATATTCTTAAGGCTTTTTAACAGATATTTTAAGTAGGCATTGGTATTAGCAGAAACATCACACAAATTAAAATTAGGCTCTTGGTGACTATTTTAAAATGAATATTCACAGACTCTTCAGCATGAAATTAAATCTAGTTACATTTGATGTTGCTGGTATATTTTAAGGAAGTATACTTTCCTGAAAAAAGATAGCATTGGCTGTGAATTTATTACTGATAGTTAATTTAATTTATTACAACCTGTTGAATGTAACAATTGGATTTTATATAGCATAGCCTAGGAGCCTGTGTTGGGCTTTAAATCTATGGAGATGGAGCCTGAGCCAGTAGTTAAATGATGGAATTAGGAATGGGGACTTCCAGCTCTGGCCAGGACTCTTGTTTCAGCTTGGGTAGATTATAAACCTGCCATGTTTACTCCACTCACCACGGTGCTCTAAAAGGGGAAACCTGCCTTTGAGGATTTGGGGTTGCCCTATGATTGGGCCTTCTTAGAAATCTTAGAATTTTTGTTTCTTTTTCCCCCCTGTTTAAACCCAGGACTTCGCATTGAGGTCATCTGTTTCACAAGCACTTTTGGACCTTGCAAAGGTACCTGACTTCTTGCAGTTCCCTCTTTGTGCTTCGTCCCTGGCTGTGCTTTCACCTGCTGTTAAGGACTGGTGGAGCACCCTCTACAGCTCCGTGCCTCTCCATTAACTTACACCGGAGTTGGCTCCTCTGATGCCAATGGGATGTGTAAAATATCAGTGAGTGGACAATTGTGTCATTCCTCCACAAATCAGTCATTCCTCATTCTTTGCTGCTCTTTACTGAATTATTTCCCTATTCTTCTTTTCTTCTTCTGAGTATACAGAACTAAGCTCAGCATTATAAAATCCAGATTACCATCCTTAACTAGCATGGCAACAAAACATTTGTTTAAAATTAAACACGTGCAAATCCACTGAAAGTCCATGGGATTGAAGCATATGTTAAAATTTAAGAAAAATGCTAAATCTTGAAGGGATAGCTTTAGGAACATACTTCGGGCTGAACTGATGAAGTGACAAGGAAACATCCCTGTCTACCGTAAGAAGATGCTTCCATGACCCCCTGCCTGTTGCTGTCATTGTGAGATAGTCAGATTCAAAATCTGCCCCAGTTTTTCTGTTTTATTTTGACAATAACACCTTGTGCCTGCCTCCAGGTTCCAGGATGCAGACAGCACTTGCCATGATATATCTTGGAGCCATTAAAACACAAAAGCAGAGTGTCATCTTCCTGCTGATGTACACCACAAGGACCTGTCATTCCCCTGATATAGTACAGCGTGAGAATGGTCTCCCTTCAAAATACATCACTGGGGCAATGGCGTTTTGAGTTATATGGTGCCAGGATGGCAAGTATTTGAACCATTCACAAATGGAGACAAGACAGGGTCAAAGCACATATTTAGTTTTCACGTGGGCAGCTGGACTGTCTGAAATGGTAAAAATTGGTTTAAAGTCATTGTCATTTAATGAGCAGCAATGAAGATGCTGGATTAAAGCACTTCAGTGGTTTGGGTTCCTAGTTCCCATTCCCACATCCCAGGCTGCATCCCAGCAGTGTGGCCAGCAGGGCCAGGGAGGGGATTCTGCCCCTCTGCTCTGCTCTCGTGAGACCCTACCTGGAGTACTGCCTCCAGCTCTGGGGCGCCCAACGTAAGAAGGACATGGACCTGTTGGAGCGGGTCCAGAGGAGGCCACAAAGATGATCCGAGGGCTGGAACCCCTCTGCTGTGAGGACAGGCTGAGAGAGTTGGGGTTGTTCAGCCTGGAGAAGAGAAGGCTCCAGGGAGACCTTAGGGCCCCTTCCAGTATCTGAAGGGGGCCTACAAGAAGGCTGGAGAGAGACTTCTTACAAGGGCATGTAGGGATAGGATTAGGGGAAAAGGCTTCAAACTGGAAGAGGGGAGATTTAGATGAGATATCAGGAAGACATTTTTCACTGTGAAGTTGGTGGGCCCCTGGCCCAGGTTGCCCCGAGAAGCTGTGGCTGCCCCATCCCTGGAGGTGTTCAAGGCCAGGTTGGATGGGCTTGGAGCAACCTGGGCTGGTGGGAGGTGTCCCTGCCCATGGCAGGGGGTTTGGAACGAGGTGATCTTCAAGGTTGCTTCCAACCTAAACCATTCTATGATTTGCAAAAGTCACACTCAGCTGTAGAGTGGCTGAGGATGGCACAGGCTGCCCACCACCGCCCACAGCCTGAGGCTGTCCCGGGAGCTCCCCGGCAGGGCAGGATGCGTGCGCACACCCCAGGGCGCTGTAGCATGAGTCTGCCAGAGGGTTAAACCCGTGATGAAGGCAGTTGAGTCCCTGTGCAGATCCCGTTGCCTGTCCTGTTAAACTCCGGGGCCTGTCGCTCGCACCTCTCCCCTGCCTGCACGTGAGGAATGTGCTGCCTGCGGTACACATCCCCATATTATTAAAAAACAAACGGTGAATGTTTTTGCTCTGTAAGGCCTCAGCTTCAAAAACACTGTATCCCCTGGCTCCCTCCACTGCTGTGAGCGGTCTCACTGGTGCCAATAACACCGCCTGTAACAGCAACAGTATTCAGTGCTTAAATATTTGCAGGGTCACTGTCTGAATTGGCATTCTTTGCCAAAACTACCCAGGCTCCATGAAGGAGTCGTGGAATAAACATGCTAATGTGGGGCCAGCTCTTCAACTAGCACGAGCTGGCGTGGGTCTGCGGAAGCTAAATTGAGGATCTGCTTTTTCCTTGGTGTCTACATTAGATATGCAAGGAAAATGAACAATGCCAGCAACTGTATATGCAGTTTAGTGATGAATTGGTGCATCTTTTCATTTATTGTTTTGATTTTGCTGTTTGCTGCTGGGAAATTATGCAAATTCTTCTGGTACAGGAAAAGAATACTGGTAATTAAGAAATGTGGAGCTTGGATTTAAGATAATCTTATAAATCCACACTAGTGTTCTCACACCAGCAGCACATTAATAGCTGTGGCAACCACCGTCTGACACGCAGGGCCGGGTTCTCAGCCCTCTGGAAGGTCCCTTTGGGCGTTTCTCACTGAACGCTTTAGGTGGGTATGGGGTGCTTGCATGAGAAGAACAAGCCAGCAGAAAAAGAGGGCAGGACCACAAGGCAGAAGGGCCTGTCCACCTTTCAGGCCAAGTTCTGCAGGTGTCGCTAAACAGCCTTGTCTGTTTAGGGGAAGAGGAAGAAGAGACTGAGCATCTCTGGTAGTGTGCCCCCTCAGAGCAGAGGTGTCACATTTTTGTCTTCAGGGGGAAAGGCGCTGACTGGCAGAAATGGCAAACAAACCTCTTTTTGCAGGTAGCCTCCTTGAAGGTCAAAGAAGATCACAGCCTTTCAAGATGAGGCCATTTCTAGCTAAAACTCAGAAATAGACCTACTGAGATAAACTACAATTTATTCTGAAAGGTTTGGGCTAGACAATAAAGGTGTCTGTGTGCCGGGGACAAGAGGCGGAGAACTCAGCAGTAGTTTAGGCCATCCTCAATTCTTGTGCAAGAGGTGCACAAATCTACTCCAGAGGGAAAAGTCTCACCCCAGATGGACAGTGTCACTAAAAGGAGAATGCTTCTCTGTTGTTAAGCTTCTTGGGCAGCTTCTTGGGATTGATCTGAACTGGCAGGTACCTTCTTAACCATGAACGGTTGAGGACCTCAATCTGCTTGTCTTTGACAGGGGTATTTGAAAAAACCTTGTACCAGCATAGCTCCTTGACCTCAGAGGATACCTAGCTTAAAATCCTCAAAGACGGACATTAGCAAAGAGGTGTAGGAAGCTGTAGTCAAGGACAGCGACTGTCTTTGAAAGAGGTTCATGCTCCTCTCAGGACCCTAACTGAAGGCCTGCTCAGCACATCGAGTGGGCCAAGTCAGTCCAGAGGGCTTCTCAGTCTGAGTTCTTGCTGCACTATCCCACATGGTCCCAATTCCTCAGCCTTTCCCATATTGGGTATTATCACAGAACACCAGGTTGAACTTGTGGTCCATGGGGAGCCATGGACAATACGGACCTCGACTTTAACACTAGTTGTTTGTGTCTAGAGGCAGCTACTTTGATTTCCAGATATTGCAATTTTTGCCTAAGGCAAAAAAAAGAAAAATCATAAGTTGTTTGGTATGTGGAAGAAAGAAAGGAGTTTTACTAATCGGCTTCAGGAGCAGCATTTTGAGGGCTTATGGTTGGTGTGAGGCGGGCAGTGAAATTTCAGCACTGTGCTGCCAAAAGACCCTGGCCGTGCTGGTCTGCAGGTCTTCTGAAAATCCAGCTGTTAATGACAGCTGAGAATCTAGCCCTCGTTATGGAAGTAGAGCAGGTCAAAGCCTAGCCCTAGATATAAGTAGCACAAGGGTAACAAGGGCGGGTTATTTTCAGCTATGGCAGACTGCCTTATTTGCATAGTCTCCATACAACTTACTGAAATCTGCAAGAATCCCAACCAGGGAGTCACGTTAGCAGAATTAACCTGGGAACCTCCACAAAAAACTTTACCTTGACTTTCCGCTATATATATTTTTCACTCGATACAGTACTGTCGCTAAGCAATTTAATTCTCTTCTGGGCACAATTGTCAACCTGGTTTCCAGAAGGGACACATGCCCCAGGATTTATTTTATTCCATTTAAGTAACTATGACCAGTTTTCATAAATTGAGGAGTTGAAATTGCCCGTTCCCTAAGGCTCTCTAACAAATGAGATCAGAAGTCCAATGAATACATGTCTTGCAAAGCTTTTCAGTTCAATTACGTATATCCATGTGCAACTGGTAACGCCGCAATCAGTTCAAATAGTATCTTTGCAGGTGTGAAAGACCGCAAATTGAAGTCTATTTCACATCAGTATCCAACATGTTACTGGAAAGATTAAAAGGAAAATTTTCAAGGGACAAGGGATGAACAATTAATGAGCCCTGGAGTGACTCTGAAACAGGTAGCAAAGAAAAACAACTGTAAAAGGAGAAACCGTCAGAAGTGAGCAGTTTGGTGCCAAGTTTCAGAAGGAGATTAGTGGAGAGTTTCACTAGATCCATTAGTGTTTGCGAAGTACTTGTGGAGCGGATCAATGAGCATCACAGAAACTCCCAGGAGGAAGTGAATTAAAAGCTTTTTCTTTTTTTTTCTTTTTTTTTTATAGAGGGAAGCAAATAAGGCAGAGCTCACACACTAGCTGATGAGACTAAACCAAGGCATCGGATGGACATCTGGTCAAGTGAGTGCTGTCTGTCACTACCTGAGTTAGGGTAAGGTCAGTTGGAAAAATATGTGGCCACGGTAAAACTTTGTGATGCTGGCCAGCAGAGGCCAAATCAGTGTTTTGTCAGTGACCTTAAGTCAATCTTTTTTGAGCTTCAGGTTTTTGATCATAGATTCCGAGCATTTGGTGGGGGGTGGCTATTTGTATGTGGGCAGTAAATTCTGCGACTTGGTTTTAGTGGACACCATAAGAAGGTACTAAAATCCTGAGAGCCACCTTAAAAACGCAGCGCCAGCTCTTCAAATGATTACGCCAGCACAGCACCACTGAAGCTTCCCGAGTGCTATTGATTTACACCAGTTGAACATCTGGCCCATATGCTTTGTATTATTAAATACTTCTGCGATTATTATGTGAACAATTAAGATTCATGGAAATGAAAAAGCAGGCTATGAATTGTGCCTTCACTGCAATGCAGGAGGAGGAATTGCTCAGGGAATGTGCTGCCTTTTACTGTAGCTGTGCAGTTTATCTGTGTGTTTTTCTAGAAACCAGAAAGTGAATGGGACCTCAGGAGATTTTCCAGCCATCTTCTTCCTCCAAGGAAGAATCAGCTTCAGCCCTGTCGTGTTTGCTCAATATGGTCTTACAACTCGAACACTTGAGACCCCACAGTCTATCCCAACACTCAGTACTGGTGACCTGTGGGAAGCTTTTCCCCCACCCAACCTATCTCTCCCCCTGCTCTCTCGAGCTCTCCAGCTTCTTGTCGGGTCCACCACTGCCACAGAGAAGAGCACAGTCCCTTCCTCTGCCCAGCAGCCCTCCTTTGTACACAAAACTTGTTATTTTGTTTGTCTCTTCTGTGTAATGTTCAGTCTGGTCAGTCGTGTTGGAATTCAACGCTGAGAAAGTCCAAACAAGCCCAAGTAAATGTTAACACTGCAAATTCTTTATTTATTTTTTTTCTTGAGCCTGATTCCCTTTCATGGTTTGCTGCTGAAGTATAGAAGTACATCCAGCCATAAGAGAAAAAGATTCATCTTTCAGCATCAGGAGATTAAAGGAATAGAGTGAGATAACATTTTGCAAACCTGAAAGGATTTGAAAATCCCTCTCCTGCTATTTCTGGAAAAAAGTCAATGGCAGGGCAAGATTATCTTCATTAATAGTGTGAGATTGAGTGTTGTCTGCAAGTTTTGTTTAACCTGAAAAGCGGCATTCAGCAGCTGGGTTTCCACATCTAAAATAAAATGCGGAGAATCAAAAATTCTTTGCCTCACATAAAATCACCCTCCGGTTGTGTGTAATGGAGCTCAGCAGCGTAATGTGCGGGAGAGAGGGATAACCTTTTAACATCTCCGCAGTCCCTGGGGACTGGCGCGTTGCTGATTAACAGATGCTCGGTGACTTGGAGTTCCTGAAGTTAAAGCTTTGCATGTATTGCACAAGTCGCTGGTTTTATTGAGAGCTTGGGAGAGACATATTTTTTGGCTGCTATCCCACTTTTCAGACGTGGCGTGATGTAAGTGACTGCTCTGAAGTGAAGGCAACTGTTCTTCGGAGAGAGAGCCGAGCTAAAGCAGCGGCGTGGGAACTGACCCCAGGACCTGACCCCCGGATGGGGGGTCCCTGATGGGGGCCGTGGCCGTGGGTGTTTTGGGGGCTCACCTCAGCAGCACGAAGCAGGAGCAGGCATGCCCTTTCCAAAACCCCTCGCTCTCTTTACACATTCGGCACGTCTGGCAGGGAGGGTTGGTACCTGGGGGTTTGTTCTCACTGATTCCATCCACGCTTCAGTTTCTGCGTAGAGCTATGGAGGAGCTGTTACAAAACCCTGCCTCCTGTGCAGCCTCCTGTCAAGCGAGGCAAGAAGGGCACTGCCTTTGAAGTCAGCTCTCTGAGAGGTCTCTCTACGTTTGAAAAACAGTCCAGCGGAGCAGCTCCAAGTGTGGGACCATGTTGCTAAGCTGACTGCAGCTGAGCCTGCGTTGCCCACCCAACAGATGCCGTTCTGCAGTCCCCTGACCCACGTAAAGCCTCGTCAGGCCACGGACTCGGTGTGCAAACCTCAGTTGCTTTGTCCTCACTGAGATTTCAAGTAATATTAGCTCAAGTGAAAAGCATACGTTTCTACGCTAAAGGCAAGGCTGCAGGTGACTCAATTAACCAAAGTAATGTGGTTCAGTGGCAAAATTAGAAGGACCCAGATGCTGCCAGGGCCATCCCTCACAAAGATTGAGACCTTCACTGGAGGCCATGAAAGTTTTTTTCCTCTCTGACTTTTGTGTCTTTGGATGAGGCAGGTCTTTCTGGAGGACTTTCATTTATATGTCTTGAAGTCAGGCAGCTGTTATCTGTTCTCCTCCTGAAAACATCCAACACTCGGTCGATCAGTGCGTCTCTGCCACAGGAGCTGCACGGAGAGCCGGGGCTGTGTGCAGGAAGAGGGTCTCATTAGCAAAATCTACACTCCAAAAATTTGCTATTTTCGGGGCATTTCTTCTCCACCTGCCAAGCTGTGCTAATGTTAGCAGTGCATGGCAAGAGGAGTTTTAAAACAAGTGCTGGAAAAAACCCAAACCCTGTCCCTGAACAAAACGCCGCCAGCTCCCGAAAGACTTGTATGACAGACTGAGCGCCCTGTAGCTGTCAGTTCTTCATGCCCTTTGGGGGTCTGCTTATTATTTTTGAATACTTTACCTCTCTGGTGTTTTTTCTAGCAAAGTGTCAGCTGTACAAGCAAAAAATAAGGGTCTTACCCTGGCTGCCTTTAATCCTTGAGATAAATAGGATAACTATGACTTCTGTTGTTGCTATAATGATAATAATCTGCATTTGTTGTACACTTTGTAGGAATGTAAGAGGTATGTCTTTGAAGAAGGTTGTTTCATTGGTCTCACGGTGAACAGACGCAGGTTGGTGCCTTTTCCAAAGCCCAGCGATGAAGCAACAGAGAGGTGAAAGTATTCAAAAATAACCAGAGGCAGAGCAAGGGCTGCGACGCAGCCTTTCCCTTTCCAGCTTCGTCACTCACGCTCAGATCGGTGACATTTCACGTGCGAAGGGCAAATAAATACATGAAAATTATTTGGAGATGGAAGTTCAGAGAAGTGTGGAAAAGGAAGGATTTGGTGAGTGAAGGTTTTGTGAAGAGAATCACTGGCTGGGATTGCTTGACAGAATTATACTTCATTACTGACGCTTCACAGCCTTGATTTTCATATTTATTTGTGACTCTTCTTTTTTAAACCACGGGCTCTTTTGACATGAGAGTCATGCTGTGTAAAGCGCTATTGATTAGAGTTTCTAATTTCATGCCATTACAGCATGACCATTGGGGAATGAAATGTATTTTATTTTTTCCACCAGGGCTATGCCAGCAGTGCTTGGGACGCAGCCATCGCGCAGCCTGTCAGCAGCAGGCATTTTCAGCTAAAGATCTTTGCTATTTGAGCCAAAAGGCGAATTTGCCCAAGGTCTAAGCCTCAGCTCAGTGTGTTGTTCCTGGAATTAGAATAGATCAGTGGTAAAGTGTATTTTGAGGCCAGAGGTTTCCAGAAGGATGGCTGATTTGGGGACTTTCCATTTCTCACTCAGGCCTGCAAAAGGCCAATTTCCTTCCCCTTCCAGAGGAATGGTTGCCATTTGCAGGAACACCTGCTGTCTTTCCAGCATCTCTGGTTTGGTGCTCAAAAAAGTAAAGGAACCTGAAATCACTAAAAGCGTAGGAAAATCCCAGATGGCGTCTGTTGTGATCAAGCAACGTACATAATCCCGGTTGTATACAAGCTGCAAGAATGAACCAGTAAACCTGAGAAAGACTTGTCCCAGCCTTATTACAAATAGTTTTTTCCTCTCACATGCTGGATTTGGGCCCTTCTGGAGTTTTCCAAGGAAAGGGTTTGTGATGAGACAGGGGAGTTGGTGCATTAATAGCATTTCACGCTGTTGGTGCTGCCTGGGGGCATCTTCCCCTTTCCTCTACCTCCGGGTATCCCCCAGACCCCTTGGGTATTTTGGTCTGTCCTAAAAACAATCTGTAAGAGGATTCCTTTAGCCTCTTGCAAAAAAATCACCACCTTTTTTTTTTTCCCTGTGTAACAAAGGCTTGTGCTATCCTGAGGTAAAGACACCAGGAAGATAGAGTCAGCCTAAATCTGCAGCTGAGCTTGACTCTAATGAGTTTCCCTCGCGCTATAACTAACGTGGCTTGTCTTACACTCTGGTTTTACCTCTGAACAGTAGATATGCACTAGCTGTCCTGAACTAATGAAGCTTTCCAGCAGTGAAGACAAGCTCTAACGGAGCGGCTATAGACGTGTGAACCCCTTACAAATAGCCAGATGAGAGAAGAGCGAATGCTTGAAATCTGTCAAAGGGGAACCAGCCGAGAAAGTTCTCCGACTTCTGCTTTATTCCAGGAGCTACTGACACCCGCCGGCGGGTGATGAATTAGTGCAGCACAGCTGGAGCTACTCGAGGGC
This sequence comes from Pluvialis apricaria, assembly GCA_017639485.1. Lineage (NCBI taxonomy): Eukaryota > Metazoa > Chordata > Aves > Charadriiformes > Charadriidae > Pluvialis > Pluvialis apricaria. Next base: position 10,715,564 of record CM030024.1, read on the forward strand.
TGCAGATGCGAATCCCAGAGCTGTTCCTGCGCATACTTGAGCACTGGAGGTAGCGTGGCCAGTTTGGGGCTTCCCATACAAAAAGACATCAGTGTACTGGAGTGAAGCTGAGAAAAACTGGGGTTTTGAGGAGGCAAAGGGGACATCTTATTGGTGTCTATGACTCTTAATAGGAGGGTGTGCAGAAGACAGAGCCAGACCGTCCTTGGAGATGTACAGTGACAAGGCAAGAGGCACAAATTGCAGCATGGGAAGTTCAGGTTAGATATGATGTAAAAAGTGTCTACCCTGGGGATAGTCAAATGCCAGATGGGGGTCTCAGACAGGCTGTAGGATCTCCGGTCTTGGAGATGTTCAAAACCCAGCTGGACAAGGCAACCTGGTAAGCTGGCCCTGCCTGAACTGGTGGTCAGGATTTGAACTGTGGCTGATGTGGGTTGTGTGTGACACCGGGGATGACACTGCTGACTTCAGTCTGGAGTGATGCGTTAGGTTCAAGCTTTCCAAGCAGAAGCCCAGTTCAGCTCTAGCTAAATCTTCCCAGTGAGTCTACTTCTAAATACGTTGATCTGATTCATCATTGCAGCATGCATCTTGCTGGCACTGTCCTTGCTCTCACTGGAGCTTACAAGCGCAGCCCTTCGAAAAAGGAATCAGGAGTGGGACACTAGGTATGGCGCCCTACCAAAAAAAGCCAGCAGGGAAGGAGAAACCTCTGCCACCACCTGTGAGCACCCCACTTCCCAACGGCAGCTCCACGTGGACCCCGAGGAACGGGTTGGTGATATCTCTTGATTTCGCTGTCGGGTGTGGTGAGGTGTTCAGTCTCCCTCACCTGCATGGGGGGATTAGCCAGCACCCTGCGGGGCGCGGGGCACAGCTGCCCCTGGGGATCGGTGCCGGGCAGCCAGGTGGGTCACCAGGCTGGGAGGTTCCCTTCAGTGGCATGCCGGTTGTGCCCTTTTGTGTCTAGAAGGTGCCCCAGCTGGCGGCTGTATTTTAAAATTCAAAAAGCCGTGTGCCTTCATGGAGTGAGCAAAAGGCTTTTTGCCCTCAGCTGGAGCACAGGCTGGTCTGTAACACCTTAGAGCCTCAATGGAAAGGGATCGCCCTTGTGCTCTTGTCGTCACTTCACACGTGTGTCCCCACTCTGGTTCCCACTGTGAGGTAGAGGCTTCAAACAAGGGTCTGTCTCTGTCTCCCGCACAGCTTTGGCTTCGCCCATCACCAGCACACATTAGATCGGTACAGCCGGAGATAACAGTGAAAGACGCCAACGCTTATGGTCCACGGGCTGCCACTGCCCGGTGTCAGGCTTCCCTGAGGGGTCCCCTCCAGCAGCCTGCACCGCAGCCGAGGAGCCCTGGGAGGGGAGAGCTTGGCCCCTTCCCCAGCACTCGGGTTTCAGTGTAACGCAGTCCCGGTGAACTCCATACCTACCCGCCGCCTGCAGCGTCCTGTGGGCTTTTGCCGGCTTGCTGACATTTATATACATTTCTAAATATCACCGAAATATTGCTGGGAGAGGGAAATGCGGAATGAATGACACGGACTTGCAGGCAGCAAAGGGAAAAAGGTAGTTGAAAGTTTGATTGTGGTAACCATGCCAATACCCCCCGAGGAACGAAGCCTCCTACAGGCACGGTGCCTTTTCCAGGAGATGAAATGAACTTCTTCAGGTTTAGCCCTAAGTAAACGGCGGTCCAGCTTATAAAACATCCTGAAGTGCAGAACTGTTTACAGACTTTATTTGTCTTGAGCCTTGCGCTTTGTGAGATCAGAGGCAATTTTATTACCCAACTTTGTGCAATGTCATTCCAGAAACGATCACAAATGCCATGTGAATGTTTACCGTAATGAGGAAATACATTACAGCCTGAAAGGATGGCAGCGTCTAATAGAAATATACTTCTAGAGCAGCTGAGGGCCAATCCCAAGGATGGGCACTTCCTCACTTCTTTTTACTCTGATTTCTACCTCCCTCTTGGCTGGAGCTGAACGAGGGGACACATCCTGACCCTGGTGCGCCCTGACACCCAGACTCCTTCTCCCTGCAGCTGGGTGCTGCCCGCAGCTGGACGCAGAGCAAAGCCAAAGGGGCGAGACTGAGCCTTCCCTCCCCGGTAAGGGGCACTGGTTTTGGGGGGTGTCCTGGTTTGAGGTGACTTAGAGCCACAGCTGCATGGTGGAGGGGGGGGGAGCAGCGGCAATGCGCAGCCAGCTTGGTTTGCACGTAAAATGGAGCTTGGTCAGCTTCCAGTATTGAAATTTAGCCTTTTATTTTCTGAGGAAGATGCAAGCAATTTGTCTTTAGGATGCTATAAATGCGCCTTCAAGAATATCATATAGTCTGCTAATGCTACAGAGAACCTCTTAAAAACTTAATTGCCTGTGTTACCAAATGAGAAGAGAGTAGTCCCTTGAAAGATCCTGTGTTTTGAAAATACACAGTCAGTTCTAAATACTTTCAAATGGTACATGCTTCTTTACTCCTGCTGACAATAAGAGTAATTGCTGAGCGCAGGATAAAGGAGATTGTCTGAAATGTTTCAGCACTATTTTCTTGTTCTGTATTTTTTTCACAATGCAAAAAGACAGTGGCATTCTTGGTCTGTGACCAAACAAAAGGAGAGGTTTTCTGCTCGTGCAGGTGAGACATAGAGATCTCAATAACAAAGTGACTCTCCTGGTTTGAGAACATCTGAGCACTCATCCCCAGTTCTCTTTGCCCCTTTTCCCACCAGATGTTCACAACCCTCTGATGTTTTAGGGATCATTAAAAGGCAGGTGAACAAAACCAATTAATCACAATTACAGCTGTGTTTTGATATCAGCACAGGACCCGAGAGTCCTGGAGGAACCGTGGCTGCACGGTGCTTACACCTGGTTGAAAGGACCAGGTGTGGAGCACTGGGATGAACGATGTGACTGAAGCCCCAGAGCAGTGGCAGAAGTAGCACTGAGATCCAGGTCCTATTGCCACCAGAACACACTGCCTTTCTAACGGAGCAAAAATGTTTAAAAAAACAAAGTCTGCTACCCCCGCTTTAAAGAGAACAGGCTCCACCAAGCACGGCTTCCATAGAAGAGAGGTCTTTGAGCTGAGAAACTGTTGCTGGAGCCCAGGTAGTTTTGGCTGAGTGGTGCCTTCCAGCTGTGGCCCCCTGTACGTGTGATAGACTCAGCCTCGGTTCCTGCTACACGTCCGCTGCCCATGAGGATGGCAGATAATGAGGTTTTCCCCCCATCATTTACTCATGGCATTGACACACCAACATCTCTGTTCATTCTGGGGAACAGGAGACCTCGAGCATTTCAGACAGGTCCCTCACCCATTGCTTTTGTTTGATTTTGGCCATAATGTTTAGCATACAGGATTCTTTTGTCTCAGCCTGGCCAGAGCTAATGTAGGTGTCTGCTATCATAGTGTTTGTCCATTAAGGACTTGTTTCACTCTCTGCATTTTTCTCTGTGGCCCAACAAGTACATCACAAAGCCACTGTAACATGGTGGGACATCTGAAGCCTCAAAGGAGGCACAGGCTTGTGCTGACTGTACTGTTGACATGCTTCCTTTGCACCTGCTCTGAAAGCAGGAGAAAAATGGGTGTGATCTATAGCGTTAGCATTTATTTTTTTTTTAATTTAAGTATTCACTGGGGTTTCTTTTTGTGGGCAAGCAGATATGCAAAGCACAGCAGATGTCTCAGACTTCAAGAGACAAGGGAACATTTCTTCTTGGTCCTTAGATGAAATGGACTGGGCTTTGCTCCAGAAAACGGGAACGATTAATCCATCATTGAACATGAACTTAAATGAGCTAATATTGGGTATTTTAGTTCTGATGTATGTGCTAAATGAAGTAATCATTCAGGGCATAAAAGTAATGGCTTTGGGAAAATGTTCTAAAACGCAGTGGCTGAGGCACGTGGGGCTGAAGCAGCACCCAGCTGCAGCGGGCACTGGCACAGCTTTCTCTCCTGCGCTATTTCTGCGCTGGAGCAGCGGGAAGACGAGTGCACTGAGCCACGCGAGACTATGCTGAGTGTCCTCTGAGCACAGGAAGAGTAAATGCTGCTTAAACCCGGACAGTCTGCAAAGCGTTTCTTGACACGTGCTGCCTGCTCCGGCCCCGGCCTCAGCGGCTTTATGCTGAAGACGCCTCTGCGTTGTGCTTTACATGCCAGGGTGAGTCCGTCCTTGCGTTATCTGCCATCCTAGGTGCTCTGCTCCGCAAGTGCCACCAGCCACGATTACACCCTTAAGCAAGAGACAGCAATTGATATTTTATCATTGGGATTTTTTTTTGCCGTGACTTTTGTACCCACCTGGAGTGAACAAACTATTACAAGTTTCATCCAATTATGTTAAGTGCAGTTGGACATACTGTGCCGAACACAATCGCTTTTCAGTGGGAGAGAGGGGCAGTCCGTTATCAGCTCAAGGCACCATCATTCATTAAGACATCATTTGCCTCTCACCAGCAGAGCCAAAGCAGTAAATCTATAGGATGTCATAATAAGGTGTGCTAATGAAAGATAGGCAGAACAGGATTAACAAAAGGGTCCTCTCCGCATTGTACCTTCCTCTTACTACTTTGCTCAGTCCCCGTCTTTTATGATCTCCTGAGGGAACGTTTCAAAGGGGTGCGTGGAAGTGAGGCCCACAAATCCAATTAATTGCTGATGTGGTTTTGTGCCTAGAATCACCATGCACCACTTAAAAAAACCTGCCTGAGTGCAGCAGACTATAAAAAGGAAAATATTGGTCATACAGGGCTGTAAATAAGCCTCTCATCCAGCCCTGCCTGTTGTTCTTGCCCTGGGCTAGGAAAGTCTCTGATAACTAGTTCAGCACCTTTGCTCTCGTGGTCCAGTTCATCACATAAGACCACCCCGCCTTTCTGAACCAGTCCAGTTGGGATCTTATTTTCACTGGAATTACGTGGTTGATGCACCAGAGGGTAAGAGGGACAAAGAGCCTGCTTACTTCCCAGGGTCGCAGCTCCTCGGCCTTGGGCAGGCAGGACTCGCTGGCTGCTTACAGGGGCCATCTGTCCTGGAGCAAGCGCTGGGAAGTGATGGCGCATGTCCTCTGTTTGCTCCTCCCCGCCAGTCCCATGTTGGCCATCATGAGCGTGTCTGGGGCGGAAAGCCAGAGTTAAATGTCGCAGTTAGCTCCTTGGCCTAATCAAGGTGCACCTGGGATTCAAGAAAGCGTCTGCATGACATGATGCTTCTTGGACTAGTCATCAGGGGGGCTGCGCCTTATGTTTTGTCCACCTGCAAAGCAGAGCTTTCATGACCTTCATAATTGGATGGAGTGTGGACAGCTCAAAGATTTTCTAAGCCTAAAGAGAAGATGCTTCAAAGTTTATCAATTTTGCAATGTGTATACAACTACAGATCTTTGCAGCGGAGGAGAGAAGAACATGCTTTTACCAATACATTTCTACGTACATGCATATATCCCGATACGTAACTCTAGTAGATACATTATGACTGTGATCCAGACATAGTAATGCTGGTATTGAAGCTGCTTTTGTCAGTATCACATTATTCACACATGGAGGTAAGCTAGGGTGTCTCTGAAACCAGTGTACAGAGCTGGGCTGGAATCTAGAATTGCCTGATAAGGCAATTGCCTCAGATAAGCTCTGAGGCATCAGAGGAACCAACTGGTGGCAGAGTTTCCAGAAACCAGGCTTCGAAAGTCCCATCACTCATGGAAGAGTTAGGGCACTGACACTGATTTTGTGTTCCTGCTAATACTTTCCTTATAATGCTGTCTACAGTAAAGCTCTTGTTAGTATAAAAATGTCGTAAAAATTCACATAGAATATTATAATGGTTAGAGTTGGGTCTCCTTCCACCCCCCTGCCCTGGGCAGGGACACCCCCCACCAGCCCAGGGTGCTCCAAGCCATATCCAACCTGGCCTTGAACACCTCCAGGGATGGGACAGCCACAGCTTCTCTGGGCAACCTGCGCCAGGGGCTCACCACCCTCAGAGTAAAGAATTTCTTCCTGATCTCTCATCTAAATCTCCTCTCTTTCTGTTTAAAATCATTACCCATCGACCTATCAGTACACTCCCTGATAAAGAGTCCCCCGCCCATCTTAAATCACTTTGTGGTGACCTGGCCATAGTCTGTCCTATGCGTTACTTGTAGGAGATGATGGCCAAGACCCATGGTCCTGAAGGAGTATTGTACGTGGTGCTGGAGAAGGGCTGAAGCAGTTGCCTCCAATCCAGCTCCACATCTGACAGCAGAAGCTCTGCATTTCTGTACCGCTGTCCATCTGGGCGCAACTGCCCCACCTGGACACGAGCGAAGCAGGGCCGCCAGGTTGTCCTCTTCAACCGGCCGGCACCTCGCCAGCTCGGCAGCAGCCGGGGAAAGTGTGAAGCACTGCACATGTTGTGCGCTAACAAGCAAAACCCTCTGTGAGAATGTGCTTAAACATACACAGCAATAACATTAATTTACAACTTCTGCAAATTATCAGTAATGCAGGTTTTCTTCCCTGCCTTGTGTGTGTATAGTACATAACTATGCACATTAAATTTAGCCTATTCCCTGCAATTTCTTCTTCCCGGAGAGCAGCCACTACCTGTGGCACTGGGGACCCAAAATGTAGCTGAGAATCAGCTAGACCTATAACTCACCTACACAATGCTACACAATACATCCCTGGAGAGAATGAACCGGGCGCCTGAACGCATGTGGGAATCTTATTTCTATCTGTCTTCTGTACTGTTACGGCTTTTATCCAATTATCTGGCTTTTTACCACCTGTAATGTGTTTTTTTCCCAGCATGCCTAGAAGAAGCACTACACCATATTGCCTGAAAGGGAATTGCTGTGGAGACAGATGAAGTGACATGACTAAGGTCACCTGAGACCTGTGTCGGAGAAAGGAGCTGAACCTGGGGCTCTCCCAGCAGGGACTGTGCATTACGACGGATGTAATTCAAGGAGAAGGATTTCACGGTTGAAAAAGGGCCGGCTGTAAGTCCTGCCCTACCTCTGAAGCCAGTGAGAGCAGCAGGTCAGCAGAAGACACCTTCTAATATTTTCCCTTCCCAGGGCATCTGGGCAGCTGACCGGGAAAGGCACGTCATGCCCACAGCTGGACCAGATGTGCAGCTCATTCCTTCATTTGCCTTTGGGTTCCCAGTCTTGTGTTGGTCCGGTATCAATCCAGCCCTGCAAAACAGAATTTTGTTTTTACTATTCCCAGAAACACCATCTTCCAATGACATTTCCATTTCCAAAGCGGGTCAGACTGTCATGGTCAGTGGCTCCGTCGTGGTCTGTGAGTGAATTAGGGAGGTGACCCAGGACTGTGGCAGACTGGCATGGCCCGAGCACTGCCACCAGCACAGCAACAACCAGAAACTCGAGGGGTGTTCCCCAGAGAGTACTTCAGACTGCTGAGATTCAACACGTTTCAACAGGATCCATGTACCAAGGCAGATGCCTAAGTACACATTCCTATACAGAAACTCTTCTAGAAAATCCCAAACTGAGCTGGAGCCAAAAGCACAGGAGATGATCTTGCTTCAAATGCTGTTAGAAGAAAGTCTCTTTGGCCAAAATTTCTCTTGCTGTTTTTCTGCACGCCAGTAAACTTGGCTGCTGTCTCCAGCCTGGAGATGACTTCATTTCACTAGATTTCTCAGCCCAAGCTCTCTGTGCCTCAAAAGCAATTGTTTGTGCTGCAGTTGGAAAACGTCTATCATCACAGTTGCCTTTTTTCCACTGCAGAGTAATTAATCGATATTTCTCATGGAGGGCAGTCAATTCTCATTACACTGGGCTTTCACAAAGTTGCTTTTTTTTCACAGAAGAGAAGTGGAATATCCAAGAGACACTTTATGCTCAGGCTGAGGTCTCTGCTTCACGCTCTTGCTCGCTTTGGGCTGTGAGAGTGCGAAAGCAGCATGGCAAATTTCCCATTGCGGGAGGCACCCGCAGTCGCAGAACTCTTCGCCGGTGGGAAATGAATGAAGGTTTTCCTGCAAATTTTTTCCGTGCAGCTCCGTGCCATCTGCTGTGTGCCTGTGATGTGGTGCCAAGGGCCGGGGAAGGAGCGATGCAGAGCGGAGGTCGCGAGCCGCCAGCCTTTTGCAAATGCGAGATCATGACCCGCTGCCACCTGCGGGAATGAGGGCGGCACCTCCGTCCCAGCGCGGGGTGGCCGAGGATCACCGTCCCGGCAGCACTCCCTACTCCCGTGCACCGGCATAGGTCGAGGCTGCCCCTATAAATATACAATCAGTCTGAACCTGGTGACCGAGGGGAGGGAAGGTGCACCCTGCTCCCTGCACGACTGCAGCACGGAAGAACCAAACGCTGAGCGGCACCAACAACACTGCGTTTGAGTCTTCCATTAGGCTCATGAGTTCCTTCCTGACTCCGTGTGTTTTACTGTACAATGCAGTAGTGGAAGTCATTATTATTACAAAGAATCACTAATTCAATAACGCCACTATCCTGCGTGAATAACGTCCATACAATATTAATGCATTTCCCCCATCATATTCATTGCAGAACACAAAAGCTGTTCACAGAACGCAAGAAGTCTAAAGGCCGTTAATGCGACAGTCGCTGTTACCCATGCATTGCTAACGCTGAATTGAAGCTCTGGAAATGATGATTGCAAAGCACATTTTTGGATGCTATTCACCAAAAAAATAAACCAACCCACAGCTAAAAGTTAAAACTTCAAATAGAAGTAGGAAAGCTGCCTGGCATTACACGATAACATGGCACTTTATTATCCCTCTTCAATTGTTTGACGTTTATGCCTCTGTTTAGCAAGTCTGTTCGTTATCGTTCTCCAATTAACAGAGACTTTTTTCAGATTATTTTTATGAAATTCTCATTTAATTAGCAATACAGCTGAGTCTCAAATGGCAGTTTTAAAAATATCCTTCTACCGATCAAGCAGCCAAATGGTCTTTCTGAGATATTTGCAGCATTGTAAACCTTCGTTTGTCTGCTAATTATCCCCCCGCTTAGATGATGGGAATGCGAACACCTGACAATCGGGGGTTATTCACCGGACACTTTCATTACACACGGTGTGGAAAAATACAAATTTCACTTATTGAAACCTTCTCACGGGCTTTTTTTTAAAGCAAGGAATGGGATTTATCAGACAATTTTCAGATTCCGCACGATTGATGGGGAATTAAAATAATGGATGACAAATAATAGAAAACAGGTGTGATAGGAGACGTTAGGCATTCTACAGGCTCGGAGCAAAATGGGAGGAAGTACGTTTATAGTACAATAACGAAAGCAAAAAAATAAAAATAAAATCAACAGTAAAATTTCAGTGAATGGGCCCTCCTGCTATACAGCTGGAGACCATTATGGTATTTAGCAACGAATACATAAATAAGCTTAAAATGCATTTTTGCCGTATATTGATGGGTGTATGTAGTTTGGGTAGAAAAAAAATCCCTTAATCTACCACTGAACTGCTTCCACATTTGCGAGGGAATGTGGCAGCTTTCCAGGTCTCTGCTGTTGAGCTCTCCATGCTCTGTAGGACGCTGCGGCTCTCCCACTCCTTGGGCTGTCACCCATCCCATGCAGCTCATTGCGACGCGACCGCTGCCTGCGTCCGGCACTGCTGGGCCAGCACCAAAGCGATGGTTAATTAGTTGGATAAGGGGAAAAATTTTGTTTTCATAGCATGGCGCGGCAGGGCAAAATACTAAATTTGAGAAGAAAGGAAACATGGTAAGTTTTGGGTTTTAAGCCTAATTCTAGCAGGAGATAACAAAACTTCTGCCCATGCCAGAGGTGGATTTTGGATGCTGCTGGTGTTATGCACAATCTAAGGGGACAGTTGACTCAGCTACTATGACTTCCCAGTGCTCCTGGTCTCATTTATATCCAAACAGTCCTCTGAAGCCCAGGCAGGTAGGAAGAAGGTAAGTGAGATACCAGCACGGCCCTTTCAGTTGGCTGAAATGCCCTTCAGATTTGCAAGACCCCACCAACCATCCTTACCAACTATAAGAATCTCCAAGAAGTGCTTCCAAGTCAGCGTTTGGGGTGGCAGGGAGAAAAGGCACCAACGCCTCCACCCAGGCATTAAAGGGGAGTAATGAAATCGTCTGCTGCTGCCAGATAAGCAGAGAGGATACCTCGGAGAGTCACTTTGGATCTCCAGCTGCAGTAATACGTTGTTATGAATCTCTATCAGTGCACTTGTAGTGCAGCTGGAGAGTATGTCTGACATTGCCTCCAGTGACCTTTTCAATATAGTCCAAGTGCCGCAGAGCTGGTGTTTCAAGAGGAATTCAAATCGAATTTACTCAGGCAGAAAGGATTGGCCCGAGGATAGCCCTACCACTCGCTTCGCATTTCTCCTTGTCATTCTCATGGAAATTGCAATTCTTTATGCATGGTGCTTCTTCCTGTGCCGCCGCAAATGTGTCCCTTGAAACAAGAGAAACAGCCACCACACTTTTAACGGAGGGTCCCCAGTGGCATCGGGCGCTGCGGGTGAAGGGTGTTTGCAAGCGTTTGCCGGCAGCGGCAGAAGCCAGAGGATGAAGGTGCGAACTTGAACACAACCTGTCTAAAGGTCCCAACGTGGCCATGTGCCCTGGCACCCCAGATTAGCTGCTGCATGTCAGGCGCCCGCCGTCGCGTTAAAAGATGCAGCTCGTTGCCACGGGATGCGAATGGCAGAAATTTGTATAAGCTGGTAGAGACGTGCATGGGAGAGAAATCCATTCAGGGCTCTGCAAGGCAAGAGCAGCCGAGGAGCAGCACCTCGGTGTATAACACTAACGGCCCTGGGGTGAGGTCTCTGCCCTTCTAGGGGCAAAGGGCGTGTGGTCGGGGGGGGAAATACTGGTTTTCTTCATGTGCTTTCCTGGCACAGTATGATTATTTCATACGTGTTTGTATGCGGTGCTTTAAAATGTAATTTCTTATGATTAATTTGGTGTCTGTATTTTCACTGTTTTGTTCGCTCCAATTTATGACAAAATTGAACAAAGTGGGTAACAAAATATAGCCCTGTCAGGCTCCTGTCTTCATGGATATAAAGAAAAATGTGAAACTGTCAGGCACACAAATGTGCCAAACCCCAAGGAAAATTATTACATTCTGCTTGACATTTACTTTAATTTTACTAAATTCTGTAATACCATTATAAATAATAATAATAAAAAGCGGCATGGAAATATTGTTAAGTGTATTTATTTTCATTTGCTAGCTTTGTGATTTATGGGTTTGTTTTATTTTGTGGTTTTTTCCTTTCTCCCCATCAGAAAAGAGACCGAGCACCTTGAGCCGGAGCACTGCCACCTGCCTGTCTGCGGGCCATGGGGAAGGGGTGGCTGAAGTTGGGTCACCCAAGGCAACGTGCCCCGCTCGTAACAACGGGGGAAAAGTAACAGGGGACGTCTCTTCTTCCAGAAGCTCTGCAGGTCTTTTGTTGAACCCCTGTAAAGGGCTGTCCGAGGGACAGGTAAGTGCATCAGGTCCATAACTGCTCTAAGTCTATGCCAGTCCAAGAAAGCTGGTTTATACCAGCTAAGGGTCTAACTGGGGGTGATCCGGTGGTGCTGAGTGGGAACGGGAGACAGATACCCCAAATAAGTGTGGGAAGTGGGTAATCTAGCCCAAAGACTCGTAATGAAAGTAGAGAAAGTTGAGCCTGGAGAAAAAAAGACACAAGAAGGTAGAAACCAGCAGCATACAGCTACCAAGAAGGGGATGAGTGAAAACTGTTTGAAAAAAAAATATGCCTGGGTGATGCTGAGGGCCTAATCCTGCCTACCCTGCTCACGTGAGCATTGCCATCCCACGTGTTCCATTAGATCAGCGTTGGCTCATTGGGCCATCCCATCCTTGAAGCTCCTGTGAAGAAGCCCTGTAGCACACGGTTTTTGATCGGGAGGCAGCTCTTCAGTCTTGCTCATTGGTGGAGCTCCAAAGGCCATCAGGGCTTATTCTCCCAACTCACTTAATTGCTTCTGAGAATCCCATGTTCTCCTCCCTGCCAAGCCTCAAAGTAGAGTCACACACCAAAGGAAATGGGAGAAGAAAACCACTTCAAGGCATCAAGGTGACTTTTCCTCTGACAGATGAAGACAAAGAAAAGTGTACAAAAATAATTGATGGGATGTAGCGAACGGAGCTGGCATCATTTACATACTGAGCTGACAGCATGTGCCATTCACAGGCCCTTTCCACTATAAATAATGCTTTATAGTGACACAAAAAAGCCCTATTTATCTTGGAAGTTAAAAAGGCACCATCTGAGTGGACAGCTGGCTTCTGGACTCCCCAAGAAAATGTTTATATAGGAGACCGTACTTTAGATAAAGATATATAACCTGGCTGATACAGGTGCGGCTCTGCAGCCAGTGAATCGCAGCGCTCTGGGCATGTCCAGCCCATATCCACGCTCTCTGCACTCACCCCACGGTCTGATGCATTGCCTGGGACACAGCTAAGCCATAGTAGTCCAGAAACCTCAGAGGTCTTTGAGTGGTTGATATTTGTTACCTTTTCTGCCCCAACATCCCCGTTGTCTCTCATTCCTGAGGTGCTTGGGTCTCCTTAACAGCCTCCGTCTGTGCTGGGTTTGGAGGTGAGTGCTCCCAGCTGCTCACAAATCCCCACTCTCACCTGTTTTGGTGAAAATGAGCTCAATATAAATAGCTGCACTTTGTTAACCTTGTTCTTTCTTGATGAGAGTGAGTTAGGGGGGTGCTCTGTGGTTGGGATAAGCAGGAGGTAGGTGCCCATGAACAGATAGGGCTGGTGAGCCCCGCAGCCAGGCGAGGATGCGGGAACGAGCCCTTGTACGGCTCCTACCCACTGTGGGAGTCTGATGGGGTGGTACACCGTGGCCGTTGCATCGCACTGGAGTTCATCACAGCATTGGTCCTCTAAGTCCCAGGTAAGCCCTGATGTCCTTGGGTCACTGAGCTGGTGGGCACAGACCTTGCTGAGGAGCAGGATGCTTCTCGAGGAAAAGGCTATTTGGTGAGCGGTTTCGGTGAGCTTGAATCTCCCTTCTTGCTTGTGAGGTTTAATTTGTTTCCACCTGTGAGGGATGGCTGCTGTCAGGAGCTAAGCCCTGCTGCAGCATGGAGGCTCTAGTCATCCAAAACAAGAAAGCAGAGGCTGTCCTGAGGTCTCCAGGAGCATGCCTGTGCTGCCAAAGGCCATGCTGGTTCGATGGCCAGCAAACCCCGACCCATCAGTGCGTGTACTTGAGTGGGTAGTGCTACTCCTTCATACCAACACCATCCATCTCCCCTCCCTCCGTAGCCACCTCGGCCCCTCAGGTCCGTGTGCTGGTTTTCCACTCAAACCTCTCCTTTATAAAGCCCTTCTGGGAAGCGAAACCCGCTGTCTGCTCCGGAAAAGGCGTTATAATGGGCAGGTACCTATAGAGGAAGATGGATCACCGAGTCAGAAATCAATCGAGAGGTTGCGATGGCATCATAAATCAGGGGATGCTGAGCGTTAAAAGAAACCCAACGCTTGATTTATAACTTGGCACAAGCCATTTGTCGCCAGCCAAGACTTTCAGAAAGAGAAACATTTTTGTAAGCTTAATTTAACATTATTTTTTTCTGCCGTGCTAAGCGTTCCTGTAGGGTTTATTTTTCTCCCCCACAGATAAAACTGAATTCGCAGATAAAAGCTGCCAAATGACATCGGAAGATTTTGTTTCACTTTGAAGTGCTTGATGGGTTTGAGCTCTCTTTCCCTAATCCTGGGTCATTCTTCCTGGAGCCTCGACTCCTTCCCGATGTCTTTTACTATCTTTGAGTCTCACTGGGAGTTGGAGGCTTTTTCCAGTAGATGGCTGGTGCAAATCCAACTCACACTGCCAAAAACTATTATCAGTTCATCACTGCTCTGTTGCTTATGTGAAGAGCATTTTGGTATCAGCAGCAGGTAAGCGGCTGCCTCGCCTCACCCCGCCTCTGCCCCTCCGTTCGCTGTGTGTCTGGAGGAGAGGCCGAGCAATTACCCGCAACAGAAAGTGCGATGGGATTTTTCCCCTGAGCTCCAGCGGCTCAGTGGAGGGGATGAGTTTGTGGTGCTGCTGCCCAGTGCCGTGACTGGGAGCCTGTGGTCCCCAATGCATCGGACCAGCACATTAGTCCCCACATCTTGATGAGGGCATCTCCTCTGTTACGCTGCCAGGCTGTGTGTAAGCAACTGCTTACGTGATTTTGGGGGGGGTGGGGTGGGAGATGAGGAATGAAAGTATTCTGGTGTGAGTGTGTTTAAGAATTTAAAATTCAGCATGTGTTTAATGCCAGAGCGCTCTGAGCAGCAGTGAGACTCCGTTAAATCTGGACAATGCTATTCCCGCAGTATGTTTTTTTTCCTTATTTTTTTAATCAGTTGGATTTTGGAATGGATTGCTTTGGGTGCTTTAAACCAAGGTGGACGAGCACAAGGGATGAGGGCTGTTCTCGACTTTTCTGTTTGCATTGGTGACGTTGTACTTGTATACAGGTTATATATTGGATGTGTGCTTGTATACAGGGTACCCTGAGACCCTGTGCTCCTGGCTGAGTGACCAGACACATTTCCCCAGCCACCTGTTGGTGTTTCTGGGAGGCCGCGAAAGGCTGAGGGGTTGCCACACTGGCCCCGTGGCAATGGGAACGAAGGGGATCGTGCTGATCGCTACCAGCACTGCTGGGAAGGGGTCACGGGGGAGCTGCAAGGAACCCACCAGACCCACCTGAGCCCAGGTGCTGGTCCTGGGCGTTCCTGTTGTAGGTTGTGTATCCACATGAATGCTATTGAAAGGTGTTTGCAGAACCCCAGCTCTTGCCTAATGAGGGGAAAGGCACCGTTTTCAGCTTCTCGGGGAAGAGCTGAGCTGAGGAGGCCGTGACAAGGGGTTTGGATTCAAAGCTGGAGAAAGCTCTTGCTCTGGGTCCCCCTCTGAGGCTGAGTGTTTCCCCCATCACTTTGACTTTCTCTAACTCAGTCCAGACTTGCTGAGGAATCTGCAAACCTCAGGGAAGCTCTTTGGCAAAGCTGATGTGCATTTCGCCTGGTTTTGGATTTCATGTGAAAAAACACCCGGCCCCCTGATCTACATGGTTCTTGTTTCAGCTAAGTTAAAATAATGACCAATTTGTACATGCCAGAACCACAGGATCACACCACAGCACTTTTGTTAGCACTATTTGTCCATTCGACAAGCATATAATTGTGCTTCTTAATTGGAAGTATTTGTCAGTGCAAAGCATCATACACGAGGCCGTCGTGGGAGCAGGCTCAGCCGCATGACTTGTCTCAGTCCAGCAGGTCCACAACAGGTCATGAAAGTAAAAAAGAAGAAAAGTAACAACCTTTTTACCCACGAAAAGATAAATGTGATGCCCACCTTCTCCCCCATGGGAGGGCCTGGTTAAAAATAATATGTTTATGGTGAAGATGAGGTCAAAACGGTCTCCAGTGTGCTCTGCAAGAGAGCTGTCACGTTCTTGGTAAAGCTGGGTTTAGCGGAGGTCTGTGGTGATGTTCAGCGGGAGCTCCTCTGGCAGGAGAGGCCTGAAGCAAAGTCAGGACGACTAAAGTGTCCAACGTGGGTTTGCAAAGAGGTTCTGAACAGGGGGTTTAGCAATGCACCTCTTGCAGCTCCATGGAGAAGGTCCATAGCAAACTCCTTGCCTGCTGGGTAGGTAAGATGCTCTTGCTCCGGCAGCTGCAAGTTTCCCATCCCTGTGCGGGATGAGCAGGGCTGACCCCGAGCAGGTCACGCGAGGGTCCCCCAGGAGCTGGGGGGGGGTCCCTGGTCCCAGCACACATCTCTGATCATTTGGTCCCTTCCACCTCCGGGGATGCCCTTCCCCAGCGGTGCTGGGCTGGCTGAAGGCAGCGGCACAGGGATTCCATTTCTGCTCATACAGACCGAGGGTCGAAGGGCTTCTGTGTCTCTGCCAGTCCAAATCTTTTCCCCTGTCCAGAAAAAGCCTCTTCCAGAAAAAGCTGGTTTCTCTGTGCTGCAGAGCAGCCCCGGGTCTCACAGTGGTGACGGGGACACTGTGCTGAGCCGGGGAAGCCGTCCGCCTGCAGAGCCGCTTCCTTTCTTCCTTCCCACGTTGTGCAGTTACTGGCGCTGCCTCGCCAGGTCGGCTGGAAGGAGAGCCGTACAATGGCAGCCTGACTTACTGCGAGCGCGCTTGGCAGCTTCAGACTTGGTGGGCTCCGATTTCATTTTAAAGACCCCTTCTGCCTCCCCTTATAATTGAAAGGCCAGCTTGTAGTACAGCAAGGATCCTAAATGGGTCAGACCAGCAGGCGGGCTCCAAAACAAACATCGTTAACGCCAAACCACTGAACCATATAGTGCGAGCTGACAGTGCCTCTTTTGCCTGCTGACTTTGACCACACAGACACCGTCGTCTTAAAGAAACAGCCCGGGCTGCCGGCATGGGGGAGGGAAGGGGGAGATGCCAACAGAGAGGGCGAAGGCAGTGGTCCCCGCTCTGCATGATGGAGGGGTAGGAAACCCTCCGCCAGGCTGCAGGGGGGGGTTCAGCATAGCCGGCGTTGCTCTCTGCCTGCTGAGCTTTCCTCTGAGCCGCTCTGAATCCCACGGAAGTTGACCCTGCTTTAGGTTTTTTATTATTATTTTTAATTTTTGCAGATATGCATGAAGGGAGGGCACGGTAGTACTGCACCAGCTGCTTTGCTTCTGATTTTTTTGGTGCATCTGCATGACTTTGGGTTGAGATGTTGTGGTTGGTATCTGCTGGAGGGGTGTGCGCCTGCGTCCTGCTGCTGCTCCGCAGCCTGGGCTGCGGGGACAGCGCTGTGCCAGGGACTACATCCATCCCTCAGCAAGAAGAAATACAAAAAATATGAAACTCAAACATCCTCCACTTACAAATGGTGCCTATGGTCCATTTAGTTTCATATACACAAAGTAATATCGTTCATAGGCAAAATCCCGCGAGCCTCCCAGAATACAGAAAGGATTGGTGTTGCCTAGTTACCGGCAGTATGCTGGCACGCTGAGATAAATCAAATCAATACAGCTCCAAATATTAAAGCCTTTAAAATAAAATCAAAGCCGTGTCCATAATCCCCAATGCTTCTCTTTACCTTCCAACAAACATGGCGTGTGCAGGAGGCAGCGAAGGAGCCGGTTACTGCACAGGCTGCTGCTTCTCCTGTTCGTTCTTTTTCCCTCCCCTCGACTGAAAGCAGAGAATAGGCTGTGCCATCCCGAAGGAGAGCGTGGGGCAGAGGGGAGGGGATGGAGAGCCAGAGATGTGTAATGGACATGGAGGTGAGAGTGACTTCTTGCATCTCCCCGGCTGCGTATCGTGATTATTTACCGCCCTGAGCTGTGACACTGTTGTGAAGCCCTTTGAGCACCCGTCCTTCCCGCATGAGCGAGTGTTCAGTCTCACACTGACATGTGGTAGCAGCAGCTCTGGTCCTCTGGGGCCTTGCGAGGTTTACTCTGGGCAAGATGCTCTGGACTAGACCTGAAAGGAGGGACCACAGAGCCCTGAGCAGAGTCACGGCGTGTCCTGACAGTCAGTGCTACTTCTGCTGAGAAATGGGGGGGAAATAGCTATTAAAAAATACCAAAGCAGCCTGTTCCCCAAGAGAACCGCCTCGGCTGCCAGGATCACGGGTCCCTGTTCACCCCGGGGCAGATGTGCGAGTGCTGCGGGTGGCAGATGCTGCTGATTGTCACCACGGGTGGGACGGTATCGTGCTAGGAGAGGAGGTTATGGGTGTTGATAACTTCAAGTGTTTAAGTCCTGCTCTTAATTAAGTAGGAAAGGGAGGAAATCATGTCCCAAAGATTGAAAGAAAACCAGCAAAGCATAGGAAAGAAATAACCCTCTGGCTCATTTACTAGAGTGAATAAAATCAGTGGGAAATGGTGATTGACCTAACTTGTTTATATAAATTAATTTGCTGAGGCTGATTTTTCTCACGGACGCAGGATGGCATGGGAAGGTTTTGCTCTGGTGCTGAGTGCTGGCAACGTCTTATGCCCGTGGGGGTGGGCTGCCAGGATCAGGTCTCCAGGCTCGGCAATCCCGGAGAACCTGAGCTCAGGTTCTGAAATGCAAATTCAAAGCAAGCCAGAGACCTTGGTGCATGGGCACAGCGCTGAGATAAGTCACTTACGGGCACCTGAGAGTGGGTTAAGCTGTCTATATAGACACAGCCGCTCAGAATTTGTATGACAGTAATACCTAGAGAAATCTGCCAGGATTAGATCACTTATATTAGATTTGGTAGATAACGCACGTACAGCCTCCTCTCCCAAAAGATTGTAATGTAAGTAGACAAGTCAAAATAGTGGTGAGAAAAAAGGCTGTAACCTTACTCCAGCTTGTGGAAGGCAAACTAAAGCACAGTGAGGTTTAGTCGCTTGCCCACAGGGACAAGAAAAATGTGTAGCTGATCTGGGAACCGAACCCAGATTTTCTAAATTCCAGCCCCAGATTGTGCTGGAAGTGCCGGGACCGCTTGGGGATGCTGAGCTGATGGTTTGCTGGCACTGATTCTGCGGTCCCAGCGGCTGTGGGGCTGAGGCAGCTTCGGTGCGAGCACCAGCCCTCGCAGGCAGCGCAGCGTGTCCGTACCTGTGCTCAGCAGCTTGCAGGACATGTCAGAGCTGGTGCTGTTCTCCGGCAGCTTCACGGCACCGGCGAGGACATGTTGGTGCTCCTAGACATGGAGGACGGACTGTAAGTCCTGGCTCCTCCACAGGCTCCCTGCCTGCAGCAGCTTGCAGAGATGTTCACGAGGGCTCGTGGTAATGTGGTGGGGAAAATATCCCTGAGAGGCATGTCTGGAGGATGGTGTGGAGGCCTCTGCTATGGTTCATGCTCCAAGTTGCCCTCCATGGGAGCCAATCTTGCCCCACCGCTGGGAGAATAGAGCTGGAGGGGTTGAAGCTCCCTGGGCTGATCTTGCCCTTGTTGGTGACCATCCACCCACTGTACCTCGGTGGCCTGGTTGTGAGAGGTGATGGCATGGCCTCGTGGGGTGCAGCATGAGTGGCGCCCCTGACAAGCCTTGAGAAGTTGAGCTCTGGCAGATTTCCAGGCTCACAGGGAAAAGCTCACGCTTTCCTCGCTTCTCTCTTCCTCCCCGGGCTCCAGCAGATCACAGGCAATCAGGAGAGCCTTAGCAGGAGGGCGATAGCACTGAATGATGGTCCTTTTTTTCCCTACTGAGCCTCAGTGTCTCCTCGCACTTCACTTGCAGCAAACAGCCCAGCAGTACCACCAGCCGCGACGTATCTCAGTCTATCTGAAGGGGACACTTGGGACCGTTCTTGACTATCATGGAGGATTTTTATTATAGGACCACTAAGAGGAGAGGGAGGGAGGGGATTCTGCGAAACCTTGGTTTGGTGGGTGCTCCCCTTCTGTCCTTCATTTGTCTCCCCTCTGTGAAACAGGATATTCAGAATTGCCAAATTCTTGCGGTTTTCACCAGCCCCACGGCTGCTTGGAAAGCATGGATTTATTTTTTTTCAAGAGAGTCTCAAAAACAATCTCCCCTTTGTTTTCCTTTCTTCTAAAAAATACTAGAAAGTTGGAAAACTGGCAGTCTCTGGCTATAATCCACACCAGCTGACTTTTTGCGGATAAACTTTGCCCTTCCACCTTTCCCCCATGTCGAACAGAGCAGCACGCACCTTTTAGAAGAAACCAGATCATTATAATACATAGCTTGTGTGGCACTAAAAGGAAAGGAGAAGCAATAAAACACGCAGGCGTGCACAGCTGGCCACGTTACGATCCTTGTTCCAAGAGAAGGGCATCATGTAGGTATTAATTGATTTGGTTGAGTTATCGTTAAATCTCAAGAGGCCTTTTCATTTTCCATTGTACCTTGTCCATGAAAAGCCACTCCGGCAGAGCCCTCTTTGGAGAGGATCATCAGACAGAAGAATTCAGGTGATGGTTGTCCAAACCGAGGTGAGAAACACGTTTGCACTGAGAGCAGCCAGCCTAGATTAGCAGGGAGCGGTGTGGGATGTGAGCAGAGAAATGATCACAGGCTGATAAAGACAGATGTAAGACATAAACAGCTGAAATTTGACTTAAATATTTATAAGAACCCAGGGCTCTCTTACAAATGTTATGTTTGGGAAGGAGGTTAGAGTGATTTATAGCTGCTGTTTGCACTGCTTGCTCTGATTTCGTCGCTCTGTGCTCTGAGCTAAAGTGGTTGTCCCACAAACGAGGTGCACCTTTAAGGTCACATAAACCTTGCATGGTGGCGCGATGCCGTCCTGGAGCCGGCTGTTGTGTGGGCATCTCTGAGCCCTTCAGCTCTTCCAGATGGTCCTTCTGCTGCGTATGCAGCATCACAGAGCTGGGCCCGTGTTGGCGCTAGGGAAGGTTGTGTTTGCTAGCAGCACTTCCAGATTCATACTGCTGTAACAGCAGGTTACAGCCTGGAAAGCTCGTGTGCCGGTTGGTGGAGGTTGGGAAGGTGCCTCCACCCTACCCAAACCACTCTCCTCTTGCATGTTCTGCTAAAACCTAGGATGGTCATGGCATGAGGGTTACAATTTAGCTTACAACGGCTCATTTCTTCTTCCAGCCAGGTGTCCTCAATGTGAGGAGGGTCTTCATCCCAGTTGCTGCAAAGAGGGCAGGGCAGGGCACGTAGGCGCAGGGAGCGTAGGAGGTGGAGCTGGTGGCACCAAGGACCGAGGACTGCGGTGGGAATGGGTGGCTTGGCAGAAAGGAGCAAAGGGGGCTCAGGGTTGGTGGGAGAGATGTGGGGGGTGACGAAGATGGGGCGGGGAGAACAGGATTGGGCTTTCGAATCTGGGCAGGGGGGACGGAGGGACAAACACCAGGCAGGAAGATGGGGCTGGTGGGGACGGGGAGTTGCGCTCTCCTGCAGCCCTGTGCCTGTTTGACTCACGTGGAGTTTGCAGTGGCAAACACCGCTCCGCTGAAGGCGAAGCCAGCGAACCCCCACTGACCATAGCTCAGGGCATGAGAGTTTGTCCCCACACACACCTCGGTGGCCGTGAAGTCCCCGTGCCTTCAGCTGCGCGGGGCTGTATCCCTGCGGCGCGTGTCGGGGTGTGACCTCCGAAGACAAAAGCTCCCGCTTGCTAAACAGAGGAGAAAGAGCTGCTGCTATTAATTATTAATGAAATCTCACACACAGCATTAAAGACACGGGCAATTCTTTTTGGCAAGTGTAATGAAAAAATTAATTGAATAATCATTCCGTGTAAATAGATTTAGATAAGCTTCTCTTTCTTTTTTTTTTCTCCTATCCCTCTTTCTCTCCCCCTCCCCACACCTTCCACTTTCCAGTAGAGAAAACACTGTGATTTATTGCTTGGAATATTATTATAATTCAGAGCATCCTGTGGTGAGTGGCGGCCGTACAGGCTGGGGCTGCCAGGTCCTTTGGTTTCAGACAGTGTTATTTAGGGGATGCGTAGTGGCGTGAGAGGGGAAAAAAAAAAAAAAGCAAGCTGTTAAAATTTACTGCTATTAGAAACACTTTGAAAGAAATCTAAATGCTTGATTTACAAGGTGCTGGTTTGTTAATGGCTTAGAGGACCTGATCCTGTTAATGTCTGTGAATGCTTTAGGGGGGTGTTGCCTGGTGGGTGTCCCCAGCAGCGTGGGAGCCCACGGGTGACCCCGGCCAGGCCCCGGCGGCGCTGGGGACTCTGTGGCTGCAGAGTGACCCCCTGCCCGGCTGCACCGATCTGGTGCTTGCTCGATGTGCTTGTCGCAGTTACCATTGTCTGATGTTGCTCAAGGTGCCCGTCAACTTCATGCCTGAAGTGCTAATGTTGGGGGGGGAAGCATGACAAGCCTGCCAAATTTTCTTTTCTCCCTTCCTGCTAGGGAGGTTTTAATTTGGTTTTAATTTGGTTTTAATTTGGGGGCTGCGCTGCTGAGAGGCGTGGGGAGGGATGCGGGGCAGCCCCACGCATTGCCGGGGCCCAGCACAGCCCTTCCCAGCGAGGATCCAACCCCAAACGCCGAGGGCAGGACCCAAACGCTGAATTCCTCCCGAGCGCAGGGGCTGTGCTGTCTGTTGTGAAACCAGTGGAGAAACTCCCTTTTTGTGCCGTGCTGTGGTTCCTGCGAAGCTGAGTGCTACAGAAGGCGGCCTGGCTTTTTCTCTGCGTTTCAGGAAAAATGCCTTCCATTAAATTTAATTTTGGAGTATCCTCATTGGGGTCTCCAGCATGGTACTCAGCTCTGTCTCCCTAATGTGGAGTATTTATCAAGGTAGAAACTTTTTTTGCCCATGCCCATGAAACTGCTCAATTCTCATTATGACGTAGAGTGGCATAACTTTAAGAAAGAACCAGAAGACGATATCGTTTCCGAGGAGTTTCTTTTGGCTTTAAAAATTAATAATCCCATTATTTCAAAAACATGCACACAAAAAACCCCAAACCCCCTTTCTTCCCTCCTCTGTAGGGTCCTGAGCGCTCACAAACACCCGGCAGCATCGCAGCCGAACCGTGGGGAGCGGATTCAGCACCAGCCTGTGCCAAGCCTGTTCGGCATCATCAGGAGCTCAGCAGGTCACATCCACTTTCTGGCTTTTGAGGCTTAAAATGGCCAAATTCCTCCAGCTGTGCTCTGCCTCGTATTTAAGAGGATGTAGACTAATTTTGACTATAACTCTGCAGACTTTCCAGGAGCTGTATCACGATATGTATTCCCTAGAGTCATACCACAGTTTGACCCTGTGTCTTTTTCGGCTCCTCGCCTTGCCTGACCATGAGTTTCCAGCTCTCTTTTTGTTCCCTGCAGTTACAATTAACTTCAAACAGTGTCTTATCATTAAATCAACCTACATTGAACCAGGCAGTTGCCTTAAAGAGAGACTGCTCTTACTCTTTTTCTGCACTTACTCAGCTGCTGCATTGCTCCTTCTGCGAGAAAATAGAAGAGGGAGAAATAAAAATTATCTGTTGAAATGAAGCAAGTGCCCTGTTGCTACTTGCCATGCCTGGAGTTTCTAAATTTCTTTGGCTTTAAATGACATCTGAGTGTGCAACCGTCCCCTGAAATGACAGAAGAGCTCAGCTTATCGCTACCTTGGGATCTAACTGAGCTAAATTTTGCAGACCGTGGACCTGAGGCAGCACTGTCGGGTGTCTGAAATGAGAAATGGGAGCTGGTTCTTTCTCGGGCTTGGTTTACAGGTCTGGCAAAGTACCTGTAACTCTTCTCTGGGGTATTTATTTCAGTTGCCAGATAGGCGTACAATTGTAACATTCATAAGGTGAGTCAAACCAAAATAATTAAGATTGCATCTCGTTTGTGCTAAAACACACACACACACACACACCCCTGCCTGCCCCTAAAGCGATCTGCCGAGTTGTAAAGACGTTGCTCTGAGAGCTGGAGCAGCCCCGCGGCTCAGCTGGAGTTAATGAGCAGTTGCCATTTCCCTCATAAACTCCATTTTTCAGAGGTTTATAACCTGGGTCTTCTAATTCGCAGGGGGCTGAAGCTCAACGTGTCAGTCCCCAGTCTTGTGTGATCCAGTCTAAAAATCAGCAAAACTTGTCTGCTGGAGGGTTCCCCCCCTCTTTAAATATCCCCGGTGTTCAGTCCTCACCTGGGCAGTCTCAGGCTCGTTGCCTGCTGGAATTTGGCTCAAATGCCTGTGGAAGGGGGTAAAAAGTCCTTGGCCCATGACAAAACGGCTTTGTCTGCTGGCATTGGTGCTCAGCAACGTCCAAGCGTCATTCCCTTCCCATAAGCGAAGTCCTGGGGGTTTGTTCCAATTATACCAGTAACTCCAGACGAAAACCAGCAGAAACCCTTGAGTATAAAATGGGGTCAAAGGCAAGATGACAGTCTACTCCTAACAGATACTGCTGCTTTTTTTCCACTGATGTTTTATTGCCCTCTCTTATAAATCAGGTCTTTCATGCTTTTTAAGGTTTGGTTCCATGTGGCTACCCTCTGCTGAAGTGTCCATTATCAAGTTTCAGGGCTCTATTTAAACTTTCAATTGAAGGAAAAAAGTGAGTAATCTATAAACAACGTAACATTGTTCTTTTTTTTCTTTCTTTTTTTTGTTTTCCTCCCCTCCTCCCTGCAAAAGACCCAGCTTGAGCCTCAGACCTGGCAGCAGTTCAGGACTGCTCTTACTTGGTTTATACCGAGCTTGGCCAGCTCCAGCTTCTTATATGGGCCACCTCCAACTTCAGTCGACCCAAGTCTCCCTGGATGTGCAGCATGTGCTGGCTGAGCTGGGCATACGCGCATCCTGAGAGCAGGAGATCGATGTCTTGCATATCCCCACGAAAGGAGTGTTGCATGGCAAAAGAGAAAGCTTTGAAGGCTCTCTGCTGGGCAAAGCCTTTTTCTCAGGGCAGGAATGACCCTCTCCATGCTGGCGTCATTCCTGCCTATCTCTTCTTTCTGAATGGTCCTTGTGGACAATACCCAAAATTTAGGCAATCTTTTTAAAAGCAGTTTTTAAAAGCACCTGCACTGCTGAGAAGAGCTTTTTTATTGTTTGGGAAGAGGCTATTGCTGCCGTCATCTCCTGGATGTCACCAGAGCTTGGGGGTTGTTCTAACCTCCAGGTTTCAAATAGTTGGGTTTCTGTGAAATGGGCTCATGGTCTGGTTAAAAAATGCTAGAGGGGGGGTTATATCAACTTTCTTTTATGAATCCGGGTGAGGTGAATTTTGCTTTCTCCCAGTATTGCCAGTCCTCAAGCTCTGTATCTCTTTGGCCTCCAAACGCACGTTGTTAGATAGTTTACTTGAGTCTCCAATGTTTCTGTCTTCTCTGTCATAAAATAAGTATATCAGCCTATCTCTCAGGATTGCACTGTGCATGATTGATTAAAGCCTCCACATAAAGAGCCCTAGACTTGTGCAGTGTTTTTGCAAAGGCAGTAAGAACCAGACCCTTACCTGACCAAGGACTCTTTTGCTTTGTTGGAGTCGGTGGATTTCTCCTTTGGCTTAAAAAAAGAAACCAACCTAAAATAAAAAAACAGCTGAGCCTGAGGTAAGCATGAGAAACCACTCGGTATGAGCAGGGGAAATCATGGCAGCAGGCGCTGGTCCCCTCTTCAGTCCTTCCCAAGGCACCAAAACACTGTGCCATGAGCCCGTGCTTTCCCAGGAGCCTGCAAGGTGAGGCAGGGGACGCTGCATTTGAAATGCCATGTCATTTTTCCAAGGTTGTTTATTTATCAGACATCTGCCTCCGATATAATTAATGTCACCCTCTGCCAGCGCTTCTGCAGAGGAAGGGCTTCAGTCACGTGCTGGGGAAGCAGTAAGTAGAAAGTCTCAGCACACGTGCGTGAATAACAAAACAAGTGTGTTGTTCTTCAACTCCATGATGGGGTCTGTGGGAGATGCTGCTCCGCAGGTGGTGGTGTCCCCTGCATGTGTTGACGTCATTGTCTTCTCATGGGAGTCTCCTGAAGATAAATGACAGTTCAGGGTGGGAGATGAAGTGCAGACACTGCTTCAAGGGAAAAGCTGAAAAAGCCAGTCTCAAACAAGGGTGAGGAGGACCTTGGACTGTGTTGCATTGACTCTGCTCTAGCCTTTGTCATTTCCAGAGTCCTTCCAGCTCTGCAACCCTCTAACTTCATGTAAAAGAAACCATAATGGGCTTGAGTACACAGATAGGAAATGTTGGCAGTAGAGAAATGGGAAACTCGAGCCATTGTTGCTGTTGACCTTGGCCAAATAATGGTGTTGTGTCATGGTGTCCTGGCAGGAGGTGCTGCGGTGCTCACGACCATGCAGCCTGCTCCCAAGGAGCCTCATGAGATCTGGGAGAAACTTTAGTGTGTTTTGTGCCACGAAAGTGCAACTCAAGAGCCAAAAGTGGGTGTGGTGTTTCTGGCAGTGGGCAAAGTTCAGGTCACCTTTATGGACTGAGAGACAGATGAAGGAGAAGCAAAAGCATCAAAGCTCTGATTGCATGATGCATCCCTGTCTCCTTGCTGTGGTTTGTTTTTTGTTTGTTTGTAGTTTTTAGCAGCTCTATTCTGAATTTGGGAGAACTTTCCTCATCCATTTCTGCAGGGTCAGTCGAGCAGTTTGGCAACTTACTTTCTGTTTTCCTTTGGGGCTTCCCATTTGATTCCCCAGGTCTGTAATTCCTTGAAGGAAAGTGGGGTGGTTGGTATCTTCTCTGCCGACACAGCATGCAGGTTCTCACAGGTGACCCTGTGCAGAGCTGCCAGGCGCAGCAGGAGGGCGAGATGCAGACGTGTGGCTCAGAGGTGTCTGCTTGCAGGAGGGACACAATATTTCATCTCCATCGATTCCTGGAGGGCCATCTCCCTGACATTGATGGGAGAGGTTTAGCTTCAAATTAATCCAAACTTCAGATCTATGGGGAAAGATCAATGAGTTCAGGACCAACTGTCCTGAAACAACTACTAGCTGGTCCACTGTACAACAAGATGAGGTTGTTTCAGCTGCTGGAGGTGTGAGAGTATGGGAAGTGCTGTGGGTTTTGGGATGGACATGGTGGGATCCCCTTCAATCTGGCCAGGACAGTCAGACCAAAGAGCCGTCATGGATGGGGCAGGTTCATTTTGCATGGGGCCTCATGCTGAGGCTCTGCAGCTTGTCATCGGGCACCCAAGAGCACGTCTGCAGCATGAATGTCCTTCCTGGAGGTATTTTTGTGGATGTGGGAGAAGGACCAATCCAGGTTATTATGGGGGATTATAGCTATTAATGTAGGTTGCCATGGTGAGTAATTAAAATCTTCCCACACGTCCCGTTCCTGCACCGCAGCAGGTGCCCTGTACAGCAGATGTTTTGCACGACACATGCACAGGAGCAGCTTTTGTGCACAGGAGAAACCCACAACGTGGTCTCACCTCTAGCTGTCTTGGTCAATGAAAATGGTCCCTGGCTTGAGCTTAAATAACACTTTTAACGCTATTTTGCCAAACACAGAGGAGCTGCATGGTACAGCCTGTAATCTGTGGACGCTTACTCTCTTTGAGACTGCCATATATTGTTCATAACTGCTGTAAAATGCATCAGATAATTGAATTAAAGAAAAAAACCTCTGAGGAAGGCCATGTACCTTGTCTGGTACCAAGCAGAGGTGAAGCAGCTGCCTGTGCTGCAGCCTCTGTTACCTGCAGGAGGTGTTTAACACATGACAGCCCCCAGGTCCCGCAGCCTTTCAGTCTCAGTGCCAAAGCCGGGTCTCTCCTGTAACACTGGAGCATAAATGGCATTAAGATTTCCTTCCTCTGCTTCAGGATGTCTCTGGGAAGCCCTGTGATCCGGGGCATTGAGGTCAGAGCTCTGTGTGCTGGAGCAAAGATCTGCTCCTGGGTCCATCACCTGAGAGGGTCCCTCTGGCACTGTTTGTAACTGGTACAGGGTATGCCATCCAACCGGGATCTGAACAAATGATCAGTTCATCCCCAAATAGAAAATAGAAGACCTGTCGTGTCCCACTTCTGGCTTTACTGTGACTCACCAGACTGCTGCTTGCTGGGCTTCTCCATCTCAGCCCTGCAAAAAAACCCAGCGTCTGACTTTGCTTTTACACTTTGCTTTTTTTTTCCACGGATTTCTTTGCAGCACCTCTATTTTAATTGCCTAAAGGGGTTAGGAGGAAACATGGACAATGGCTCCTGCATTTCTCAAGGGCAATCTTTGACCTGAAGCTCATGCGGGGTCAAGAGCGGGGTTGTGAGCCCAGATTTGGTCAGAAAACTGGAGATCCAGCGGTCGAGCGCTACATCCCTGGTGGGACGGTTACCTGGGCAGCAGCCAGCGCTCCGAGATCTTAGGCAGGAGGGAGCTGGTGGGACCGACGGGAACAAACCCACTGTCCCGTTGCCCCACCGCACCCCTGGCACTGGGCCGTGGCTCAGGCGAGTCGTTGTGAGATATCGATTGTCAAAGGAACAAAAGCAAAGCCCGAGTAAAGTGCAATAATCATGTGAGAGGAGAGAAACTAGAGAAGTACACCACAGGTTCACTTAACTCCTACTTGGTCGATAAGCTGCTTATTGAAACGCATTATTCTTCTGTTCCTGATTCCCAGAAGTGTCTGAGCTGCCTGGAAGACCATAACAAAACAGGCTGCCTCCTATGTCTACCATTGATTTTAATGGAGGAAGACGGAGCACTGGGTAATAAAGTGTAAAAAGATGACTCCCCCAAAATGAATAGCACGACGGTATAACAAAGATGGTGATTATCATGGAGTTGTTTCATATTCTTGTCTTTGCGTGACGAGCATCTGGGTGGCTTCTTGACATCGCCGTCCTTTTTCACAGCTGCGATGCTAATTTAGGGCTACACCCAAAGCAACCACACTGGAAGGTGGGCTGATGCCCATGCAGAGAGAAAAATAAGATAATTTAATTTTTGTTCCATTACTCTGATATTCTACTATTTAGACTATTCACCATTTAAGAGCCAGCATTTTCTTTTTCACTCTGTTATTTAAAATGAGAGCACCTGTTAAAACTGTGTGAAATACAGATTTATTTTGGATTTACGGGCTAAACAAAACATAATGGTTTGGATAAACCTTTTTTTTTTTCCCCTGGATAAATGAACAAAAGTAGTTACAGAGTTACCAGAAATGTCTCATTCAATGACAAATGAAGTGTTTTGGTTTGGGGTATGCAAGAGAACAGCAGTGAGAACAGCTATTCTTTTCAGTTAAATTTAGGTAACTATAGAAGAACAACTAAAAATATTGTGCCTAGAAAACTTTTGAACTGAACAATGGGTTTTTTAAGAGTAATGCTCGTGTTGATGTTGGCATAAATTTTTAGATTTCAGCATTACCCAACTTGGATTTTTTTAATTTTTTTTTTGACAAATCGGCCCTTTACCCAAGAGAATTTGTGTGGCCTTAGCCGTAATATAACAAATATTAAAATCTGATTTAAAAAAAAAAAGTCACCTTTTAAAAGTAAGACCTCAAGTATATATGTAGACCAGATGGATTCTGTTTTCTATGTAGTCGGGGGTCTCTCTTTTTTGACACATTATTTCAAAATGAACTTGAATAGAAAGAAAAATGCCTAATTCAGCCGAACGGAATGCAGCGGCAGAAGAAAAATGTTTATTGTTTTAACTCAGTGGTTCCCCTAACCCAGCCATAGATGCAGTTATTTGCCATAGGGCTGTAAGATTGGCTGTAAAATGAGGAAAATATGATGGAGGCACTTTAACGTGCACGAGCCCTGTGTGGGAATGGACGTGGTGGTGAACCCCATCTTGCACATCTTTGGTCGTGCTGCACTGGCAGGTTAGAAATCTGCGGTTACAGCAGTGCGGTGGCCATCGGAGCTGCATCTGCCTCTATAAAATCCAGGAGGGATTTGTAATGCCTCCTTGTAAGACTGGGTTACTGTTTGCTGTGGCCCTGACGCCGAGCGCAGTGGAGTCGGGGAAAGGTGGCCCATCCTCAAGCAGGCACGGGTGATGCCGGGTTTGGTGTTCCGCCCGTGCTGGCTCTGCCGATGCTTTGCCGCGCTGGGTCTTCCTGGGCGCTGGGGAAAGCGCAGCAGCCCCCGTGCCTGCAGCAGCTCCCCTTATCGATAGCCACCACCGTCAATCTGTCCAGGCTTGTTAGCGCCGCATCAATCACACCCCAGAGGGCAGGTCCTCCTGCCAAAAGGCAGCCCTGAGACCGTCACAACAGTGGCTTTTTTTTTTTTTTTTCCTTTTTCCACATTACTGTATTTAGCCAGAAGTTGATGCCAGTAACCCCAGTGTTAAAACCTTCCTGGATGTTTGCTCAGTTCCTTGCTCCCCCAGCCATTTAAAATCAGGTATGCCCTGTCCACACAGGCCAGGACAGCTGTTACTTGAAGCTCTTCCCAAGGACGCTTCTTAAAATCCATTTCACGATGCTGGCCCTTTGCCAGCGTTGATGGATGCAACGTCCCGGCTTACTGGAAATGCAGCAAGTCAAAGAGCAGAGCCTGAGCAGCATGAAGGCAGAGCAGGCGGCTCGAGTGCCTGCCCCTGCCTGTGGCAGAGCTGGGAGCCCCTCAAACCCTCGTTGTCCATGTAAGCCCCCCAGATTTCTAGCTGGCTTAAATCAGAAGACCAAGGCAGGGAGGGTGTCAGCTTCCTGTGTTGCACTGTTGGCACGAGTGCCTGAGGAGCAAGGGTTGGGGTCGTACTCTTGTCCCCTTCTTGTGTTTGCAAACCTTTCCAAAAGCTGTTGGATGCCCCAACTTGGTGGTCTTGGGGGCATCTGAAGCACTTTGATCTCTCGCTCTCAGGAGTGAGCATCGACGTCTCTGGAGAGCTTTGGACAGTGCAGCCCGTGTTTATAAACTGTTTTGGAGAGTTTAAACCTGTGTGGAGGTACAGGACTAATCTAAGGTCGAGCCACAGCTGGGAAGCACTGTGCGCTGCTTTAGGGCCATGGCCCTCACCCCTCATGGCTATTTGTGTCTCAGAAAGGGTCGAGGTGTATTTTCAGAGCTGCTGTGGGGTCCTTCATCCCAAAAAGCCCTAAGGCAGCAGGGCACACACTCACTTTATTTTTTAGCAAGACTTACCTTAATTTTAGCAAGAGCTGGACATCCACAGCCCCTCCTTCTCCTCCCAGCCGGGACTCTGAGGGGAGCTGATGATCACACACCGTGCGACATCTCAGTCCACCTGGGTTTCTAATTTCCTGGAAATCCTTCAGGGCTTTCTTTTCCAACGGCTTACCAGCAATGCCACTGGACAGATGATATTTTTTCAACCTAAAACATCACTAGGTCACAGGCAGAACTGGCCTGCCCATGGCCAAGCGCACGGTGTCAGCCAAAAAAAGACCCACGGGAGCGTGGGCAGGTACAGAGGCCAAGGCAAAATCGTGGCAAACTGAACTCTTTTTCTCCTCTCTGTCTCTTTCCAGGTTTGTGTCCCACCACCCCCACCTCCCCGGAGGCTAGTGTCACCCACAATAGCTTAGTTTTGAAAAGAAGGTGGATAGGTAAAGGAGAGAAGGTATAATTATGGGTGGAATCTGGGATTTTTTTTTTTTATCAGATTGTGACACTGTCGAACGCTTTCTGCGCAAAGTATACTGTTGAAAAGGCAGCGATTGTGCCTTTCCCACCACCATTATCAAAGCTCCAGTCAGTCAAATCCTCCCTGTTATTAAATGCTGCTCTGCAAGTCTGCATTGTAAAGCTGAAGGATATAATCACAGGTGCCAGACATGGGGAGAGAGCTGATCCAAAGGTGTGAAAAAAAGAAAACACAAAGATGAGCTGAATAAAAACACATAAATGAGGTGTAAAAAATCAGATTACAGGGGGCAGAGAAGGTGGGAGTAAAATGAAGTAGGAAAAAAAAAAATCCATTACTTATGTTCCCCCCCCCCCCTTTTGTTAATATCGAAGAAACAAGGAAAAAATGCAAGCCAGCGTGCCGGCGTATTTGTCGGCCCTGCTCAAGACACACAGTACTTGAGGTGATTCAGGCACTTCTTGGCTGCTGCTGTTGGTGTCACGGGGCCGTCGGCATCAGCTGCAGGGACCTTCAGGATGCAGAGCCCCTGCCAGCATGCCGGTGCTCTACAAGCAGCCGGATCCGCGGTGTTTTCGGCAAAGCCCGGCACCAGCAGCATCCGTCTGGATGGTCGGTGTGGTGTTCAGGGGATTAGGTTGTCCAGACAGCGCTGGAATTAGAGATTGCATCCAAACATTTGAAATTTAAAATATTAACACAGACTTAGGCTCTAGGTAGAATTTTTCCAAGTTTTTCTGCCAGAGTGAACTAGAAAGGGGATTAGGTCTATCAGAGCTTCTCTTTCAAGGGGACCGAACAGCCGCACGTTGCCTTCAACGATAAAAAAACATGCTCTAGTTATGAAGCCAAAAAATAATTTGGAAACTAACTCCGACAGCTCCGGTCCAGCAATGTCAAGCTGGAAGGGTTTGCTGCTGCCGAGCTTTTCGTTTCAGCATGTTTTCAGCCTCAAGCCTCGTTGAAGTGGACATATTCCTGCAGAAAATTTCCATTTTGATGAACTTGCATTTTTAGAAAACTTTCAAGCAGCATTAGCTCTGTCTTTTGAAGACAGCTAATACACTGAGAAACCCAATCACCCTCATTTCCTTTAAATGTGGATATCTCCAGCCGATTACGCTCAGTCCCTCCCGCATCCCTCCATGCTGCCTTTGCGCATTTTACAAAAACCTTTGTCTTTTAACCAGGAACTTGACCACAGCAAAACTGGAACCGGTTTCGCTGCACACAGCCAGCCTTGTGCATAGCCTCCCCCAGCGTAAGAGTACTTATTTCGGCTTAGGCTAAGCCTGTTTGTAGTCGATGTCAATTAGGACAAAACTGATAGAAAGTACATCACGCAGCTGTTCTCCAATAGGTTTGCAAAATCCTTTGGAAAATAACACTCTGAGGTCAACTGGTGCAACTCCGACCAGAGAAAGCTGGCTAACTTTTTAGCTGCCTTATAGAAATATTCCCGGGTAGAAGATCTATTAAAAGGCAAAGCAATAGGTCACCCTTTCTGTGCATAAAATGCCGATAGCGTATTAATGGAGCTCACACAACCAACCAGTCCCTGCTCGTCGGGCAGGGGCAGGGATGCAGTCACGCTTATAACATAGACAACCATAGATTTTTTTCTGTTTTGCCCCAAGGCACCTTGGAAATTTGGCCCTATTGAGGTCAA
Organism: Pluvialis apricaria; assembly: GCA_017639485.1. NCBI lineage: Eukaryota > Metazoa > Chordata > Aves > Charadriiformes > Charadriidae > Pluvialis > Pluvialis apricaria. Next base: position 10,748,268 of record CM030024.1, read on the forward strand.
TAAGAATTTTTTTTTTTTCAGGACTTTGTCCTGACTCTTCTCAGAGGTAAACTGAGCTCAGAGATGTATGTATGGTCTCACCAGAGGAATCTCGGTGTGATGTTTGCTGGCCTGTTTTACGCATGAGCATAGGCGAAATGATCGTACGGCTTTCTTCTGCCCAGCGTATCCACCAGTTGGCCCTTTCTGGCAAACATTTTTTTCTTTTTGGTACTCTGAATCTCAGTGGTTCAGAGCATCACTTGTAAACCGAGCAGCACATGTGTTGGGTGAGGTTAATTTTGAACGCGGCAGGTCATCTCTCAAGCTTGCGTGACCTTGGTTCGAATTCTACTATATTTCAATTGTTATGGATTTTCAGTGCCTCTTTTCTGAATGAGAACCTCTGAAATGAAATAATATGAGGTGCTATAGATCTGTTTGCTGGCAAGGTTATCACAAAGGCAGGCAGGACAGTTTGCCTCTGAGAAGATGCACTATAAAGCCTCCAAGGTCTTCCCATAAAGTCTGTGAAATACTACCAGTATAGACATGCGTCATTGATGTTTAGGGTCAAATTTTCAACCCGACCCTCAGACCAGCTGAAATATGCAGCTTTATTATCATCTGATCACTCTATCGTTCAGGCGAGCCATGCATGAAAGCCTGAGCAGCCCATGCGCAGTGAACTGGCATGCCGGGGGAAGAAGCACTGCCCAAGACAGAGTTTCAAGGACACATTAAAGATTGTCTTTACCCCTGATTTTCTGCTTTTGGCTGTGGAGAGGCAGCTATGGACTCAACATGGGAGAGGGTGGAGGCGTTCTGGCCCAGAAACCAGGTGCCACCCTGGGGAGAAGCGCGTGGTGAAGGAGTTGGCAGAGAAGAGCTCGTGTTTTGAGCAGCGCTGGAAGTCAGGCACTATGGAAAAGAGTGGAGAACCTGCAAACATGCAAAGCCCAAGTCACAACAAAATAATATTCATAGCTGGGCTGGTTTTGTATTTTTCAAGTGCCAAATGGGATTATATCCAAGTTTTCAATGGAATGACATAAACCATACGCTCACGACTGACAGAGCAAAATGATTGATTTTTTTTTTTTTGTCCGTTTCCAAAATAGATTGCTTTTGGGGTATTTTCTTGATGTTATTTGCAGATTCAGCAGGTTGGCTGATGAGGTGAAAAGAATTGTCCAGCTAGTGCTTGCTTGGCAAGGTTTACCTGACCTTCTGGAAGATACAGCCAGAGGAATCAGCAGGATTGACCTTTGTTGGTGGATATCTACAGCCACATAGTTAAACTCCATGGCACAGCTCTTGGTATAACCAGGGAGAAACATATGATAGTTTTTGTTTCAGATGCAGACTTCTGCTATTTAAAACTGAAATCTTATTTAGCTACAAGCAATATAGAGTCCATTTCAAATCTTTAGGTCTGACTGTGTCTAGTGGAGATCGGTAATACTCACGGAAGGAACTTTTATCCCAGGGCGTTCATGCTCATATAAAGAAGACAGAAGTAGCCAAGATTTATACATTTCCTTTTAGGTGTTTACAGCTACAGATTTCAATGAGAAAGCTCCTCACCAGCTTTAAAAAGAACAATGAAATTGTGTAGCGAGGGGCTGATTGCCGCTCCGTGGGGAACTCCTGCACACATTATAGACTATCTGCCTCACACGATAATGACAGACAAGTAGATGACCTTTCTATGCTAATGATTTGGCTCCACGATGAATTCATCCTATGTGATACAGGCAACTTGTCTTTACTCAGTGATGGATCATGTCATGGGATCCCAGAGCTTTCGTGTGTTAGTTAATGTTCTGTCAACACAAGCCCCGGAGAGATCGTCCCAGATGTCCTGGATGACAATTAAGCTCTCTTGAATGAAAGAGATGATGCCTAGTGAATCTCCGGGAGTTGACGCACTTCCTGAAATACAGCCACTCACATCCCAGCAGAAATCTTTCCGACGTCTGCTAGCTTACCTGCTGCTTGGAGCATGGAGCTCAAGTGCAATAGCAGAGTTAAAAATCTACAGTAAAATGAACTGGAAAATATTGATCCAATTTAAACCAGCATTACAAATGCCCAAATCATTGAATCCTAGCATTAACTAATTTTTAAATATCTAATGGTTTTATCTGCTCTGCTGCACTTCATAATGACAAGTAAATGTGTTAGCGCACACAGCTACGCCACCGCAGACATTTTGCTACTGCATACCAGATACAGACCCGACATCTGCCCTATCTCACACATCACAGCTCTGCAATTAAGCACAATCTATGAGAGAGCGGGAGCGGGGTACGCAAGTTAATTCCCACAGGATTAGGGTGCCCAACTTTGTACCTTTCCTACCCAAGGGCCGGTCTCATGGCTGCTGTACGTCAGGGCAGCACTACACACCTCCCTGGAGGGAACTTGATTTAAAGCGAGTTGAGCCTGAGCCCAGATATTACAGATTACGCTCATGTTTACATATTAGTTGAAGATGAAAATCAGAATGAGGGTGGTAGAAGATGTGATAAGAAATGTTTGATGTATAAAGCCTTTCAACCTGGCACATAACTCCTTTGCAAATGCTGTGGAAAACCTGCAATGGAGGCTCCACGGGCACCGTGTTCATGGCAGAAACTGGTGTCACCACCTTTCTCCTTACCTGTGGGTCTTTTAATACAATCTTGGAACTGTGAACTAAAAGAACAGGCACATTGCCCCATTTAAAATGAAGACAGTCCTGCAAATCGCTTTCTCTCAGCGCAGTTCTGCACTTTTTTATATGTTGGGGTTTTTTTCCCAGAGGGCTAATCTGCTTTGGTAGCTGCTAAACCCCACCTTGACTTAGTGACTGCTGATAAGATGGTGTTGATCAAATGTTGATCAAACCACATTTCAGTTTCCCATAGTAAGAACCTGTAATCCTTGTGGGATTGCTAACGAAGGGCTGTAGACACCTGAGGGGTCATGTCATTTCTCAATGTGCAGCATCAGACCACATTGTGAATTCTTAAAGAACGAGGGGCACTCCAGCAGTAAAGAGCCTTAATTTGGTGGTCACCCACTAGCCCTTCTTACCGGTCCTCACAGTAGTTTTAGGGATTTGACCTCATGGAAAATGAAAGCCGCTTCTTACATCATGTCCCATACATGGACAGAGCGTTAAAGCTCGTGGCACCTGGACTGATGTGCTGCCTGAGAGGGGTTGAGGGACCTTCGCTCTCATGGCTCCTTTCTGCTCCTTAAGCTATTTCTGCAGACAAGTGGCTGTCCTCAAGCTGGTCTTGAGCCTTATAATTGCATCCATACTTTTTCTGTGGAGTCCAAGAATCTCCTAGTTTTCCATGATTCCCACATCTCTAAATCAGCCTCTCAACAACTCATCCCCACCTCGTTTGGTGGCTCCTGTAGCCTTGACCTCCCACATTGAAGCCAGCTGTCTTGCCCTCTGTTGTGGTTTAACCCCAGCCAGCAACTGAGCACTACACAGCCACTCACTCGCTTCTACCCGCCCTGTGGGGTGAGGGAGAGAATCACAAGAGTAAAAGTGAGAAAACTCGTGGTTTAATAAGTAAAGCAAAATCCATGCATGCAAGCAAAGCAAAACAAGGAATTCATTCACTACTTCCCATGGCCAGGCAGGTGTTCTGCCATCTCCAGGAAAGCAGGACTCCAGTATGTGTAATGGTTACCGGGGAAGACAAACTCCAAATACCTCCCCCTTCCTTCTTCTTCACCCAACTTTACATACTGACCATGACATCATATGGTATGGAATGTCCCTTTGGTCAGTTGGGGACACCCACCCCAACTGTGTCCCCTTCCAACCTTTTGTCCCCTTTTCCAACCCATTGCTGGCAGGGTGGTGTGAGGAGCAGAAAAGGCCTTGACTGCTCAGCAACAACCAAAAACATCAGTGTGCCATCAACAGTATTCCCATCCCAAATCCAAACCCAGCACTGCACCAGCTGCTGATAAGAAAGTCAACTCCATCGCAGCTGAAACCATGACACCCTGTTTCTGGCTCCCCACGTCTCATTCTGTCTTTCCAAATCCCTGCCTGTCTCTTCACCTTCCTGCTCCACAACAAGTCCCACGGTGTCTTCCTCTGGGGTTGGTGTCATGAAGCGGAGGCGGGGGAATCGGCTCACATTGCATAGCCAGACAGGGAGGATTTGAGAGTCGTTTGGCTGATGCTCTGCCCATAACGCACTCCTCTGATAGTGCCCTTTCACCACATGGAAATCAGCATCCACAGAATTATTGTCTCTTTTTTTTTATCGCTCTCACGCTGCATTTTGAAGAGGTTGTAATGAGATTAGCCCCCCTTATTGCTTTACAATATACATTTTTATCTGGGTGTATATATAGAATAGGCTTTTTAACTGCATAAAGGTGTCACAGTGAGGTTCAGGCCCTAATGTATGACATTATCTCCTCTGATGATTGCAGTCAGTACCAGGCTATGCATAGAAAAGGCTGTTAACTGGCGTGCAGCAGTTGCTTGCCAAAATGAGATGCACTCACCTGGTAAATGCAGGCAGCAGCCTGCTCCCTCAGGTTGGACCCTCGGGTGATGCAAACCAGTGTAGCTCTGCTAAAACCAGTGGAGCAGTGCCAATGTACACCGGCTGGAAACCCTGCCCAGGCGCGGGCCAACGCGTTGCTGAATGGATGGGATTCCTCCTGCAGCCAAGGCTGCCAAAGCCGATGGCTCTTTCTTACATCCACTCAGCAGGTTTAAATGAGACACTAGCAAAAACCATGGAAGCAGCTGGAGTTTACGCTGGATGACTTTTAGCTCGAGAGTTTCTGAAACTCCGGTTTCAACATAGTTGTTCATAATATGGCTGCGAATGTTTTCCTTCGATGGGTGACGCGCACAGGGAGAAAAGCTCCAGGCTTGTTCTCAGGACGCTGACGGGTTCAGGCTCGCAGGCAGCCCCGGGGCCCCGCAGCAGCCCCCTGCCCTGGGGGCCAGAAGGGTTTGGTCCCTGAGTCCGGACCTGAGCCCCTCGTCCTGCCGAGGCTGCTGGTGGTCCTCCCTCCCCTCAGCCCTCCCGGCCCTGGGCTCTCAGCATCTCCCTGCACCAACATCCCCGCTGCCCGTAACGCCGCTCTCAGGCAAGCGCGTGAGCTCTCTGCTGTGCCTTATAAAAAAATAAACCCTCTCCAAAGGCTGATTAGCGTCACATAATTAAGAACCAAACCTAACCCCAGCAGTCGCAAGCGGGATGGCGGGACGGGGTCTCCTGCAGGCTCTTACAACGGCTGCAAAACCCACCGGCCACAGGAAGGGTTTGATTCACCCAAACCCTCTTTAGGTGTTAGGTCTAAAGGTTACAAAGCTTTGTTGTTTTTTTTTTTTATAGACCAGGAAAATCCAGATGATTCTTTTTTTCTGTCTCCCAAATACGGTAAGATGTATGAAACCTGGTTTCCCTCGTAGACAAATAATGTATCTTTGCTGTATTCCTGGGGGCTGTGCACAGTTTAGAGAAAAGAAAGCCTTATGAAGCAAAAGGGACACTTCAAAGAGGTCTGTGTGAGCGCCGGGGAGCGTTGGACTTCGAAACTGAACAGTCACTTGTTGCAGCTATTTCCAAACAAATACAATAAGTAATGGGAGTGAAACATCACCTAAGAGGAGTGGATTTTCACACCTCTCAGGAGCTAAAAAGCTCCTACAGCCAAACCTCAGGTAGGAACAGATCAAGAGCAGAGGTCAAAAATGAGTTTACTGTTGCAGGTTTTGTTTAGAGCCCGTCCAAACCCATGGTGGGACAGGTGGGTAAGCTCTCCTCAAGATACACACTGCCCAAAGCTGAATTAAGTCTTAATGGTTAAAAAATACTGTCATTACAACAGGAAAACATAGTCATTAAGTCTTCCGAGAGAACAGACTCAACTGCTCTGGAAGAACAAAAATTACTAAAAATGTCAGAAAAGATTTCTAGGGTTTTTGCCAGACATTTGGGGAGAATGTTTTAAAAATCAAGGAAATAACGTGTACTATATCAATAATTTCATTTGTTTAAAAATAAAAAAAAAATCAGTCTAAATGAAACAGTAACCACTTTCTAGAGGCATGTGGCATGCAAAACATTTATTACCCCCCACAATTTTTACCCAGCCCTTGTTAGTGTTGTCAGCACAGGCCCAGGACCAAAGACTATGGAAACTGCTTCTGCTTCAGATTTGGGGCACAATAGAAGAGCTTTTGTGCCCAAAGGCTTGTCTACTTCCTCCAGGTCTAAGAAAAAAAAAGAGCTTGCCTTTCAGATGGAAATTGTGGCATTTTCTAAATGATGTTGCACCTGTTTAACTGAGGGTGTGATATTTAAACCAATTAGTTCAATTTATGGAGGAAACCATGCCCTTACTCCTCTTTGAAAGAGCTTGTTTTGATTTAATTAAGACTAAATCCTTATTAATACATTTATTAAAGGTTCTGACTGCGCATATAACTCAAGCCAAGTCACTCCAGCCAGCTGCCCCGTGAAGCCCAGCAGGAACCACCTCATCCCTAAACTTCTCTGACACTCGTTTGACTCGGTGTAACTTAAACTTCTCCTTCCCCTGTTTTTGTCTCCAGTTAGCTGGAGAGTGTCAAAGTGAAGATTCCCACCGAGCAGTGCTAGCAGTGCCTGGAGCCAGCTGTGCTGCAATCGCCCCCTCATGCAGCACAGCTGGATGTGGGGCAGACCCCTTAAAGAGGGGCTGCAGCAGCCTGGCTTGGCACTATGAGGAGCTCAGAGCTGCTGGGGCTGGGAGGAGAGACACAGCAACTTCCAGACCTCCTGCAGAAAGCTGATGTCCTTTCTTAAAATAGCAGGAACAAGCCAAGGTAATGCCTGGGTGGGTTTCTCTCTTGGCAGGCTTGGCAAATTTTGCTTCTGGCTGCTGTAGCACACCTGGGGAAGGCAGCCTTCCCTTCAGTTTGTGCTCCTACAGGACGTTTTATAAAGGGTTTTGAATTGTTAGCTCCCTTGGCAGGTGTCCCCTCTGCTCTCTGAGATGTGTCACGTCCTTCCAGGGTAGCAGTGACCTGCTCGGGCTGTGAGGAGCTTCTAGGAAGCTGTGTTTGTGTATCAAATATTGAATAGTTTCCCTGTTGAATGACTTGGATGTGATGGCTGTGGTCTGTCTTTGAGTCTAACGGGTGAACAATCAATCCAGGCAAAGTAATTATTGCAAATGTTTGTTGTTTGTGTTACAGCCTAGCCATTGTGTTTTACAGCTGGGGAAACTAAGGCACGGAGAGCTTTACAGAAATAATGTGATGCTGTTTCCCAGGCTTGTTATTAATTAACTGTTCCTTAGGATGCCTGTTGGAGCTCAATAAGTACTCTCAGGAATGAGTGTTGCAGAAGAAACATTCATATACTTTCTAAGGATTGTTGTTGAAAGCTAGAGTATACTTCAGGCCTTGTAACTGTGAGTGCTGAAGCACAGTTGAGATAGCGTGGCAAGCTTCTCGGAGGATAAAACAATGCAAACCTATAATCCATGTTATGGGGTCATCTAAAGGCCTAGTCATACTGAATATGATCAAAAATTAGATTTCTCTGGTGGAAAAAATTTGATCTGGCATTTTTCACAGTCTTGGTGTCTTTCCTTTGAAAGACTCCTTTGTTCTGCAGGTCTCAGGATGAAATTAAATCATGGCTCATGTAAACACCGATTTTCTTGACTGGCTGGGAGCCAATCTTATATCCTGTAGCTACTTATGCCTGCTTCCACCGCATACATGTACCATGTTAAACTTCTTCCCACCCTCCAAAGTGAGGAAGGTAAGGGGTATTTGTTGCTTCTTTGGAAACCTTGTGAGAAACTAGAAGGTGCCAAGGGCATCCTTGCAGCTCTGGCATGGAGCGACCCTGAGCTTTATAAATACAGCAGCAACTTATGGACCTCAGGGTTTTGGGTATTGCTGCAGCTGGTGGAGTGAGCTCATGCACAGCCTTTGCCTCTGTGAATTGTTGAGGAACCATTTCTGACTCAGGTTTTTAGTTGTAATTATTTTTCAGACACTTTGGCTGGAAAGCTGCTACCAGCGGGTGGTTCGTGACATGTCCTCTGCAAGTGCTCGGTGTTTGTAATTCAGTTCTACATGGTCTGTGACTGGTCACCCAAGTCATACAGTATTGCTCTTACTTCCATGTTGTTTTAAATTAGGGAGCAATGAATAACAGACTATGAAATTTGGGGTGAACGCTAATTCGTGCTGACTTGTGTGAAACTTTTGGGAATTGCAAACATTTCCCAAATGCCCTGTGGTTTTCCAAATGCTCATGAGCCACAGCCAACCACTTCCATTCACAAAAAAAAACTTACAAGATTGGCTTTCTAACTATTTAATCAGCTCTGTGAGGGCCGGAATTCTGTTTTCTGACTGAAGTTGCTGGAAATATTCACACTAATTTCACTGGGATGTGGATCTGGCCTAAGTTACTATAACAGCATGTAATTATATACAAATATAAAAAATACAAAGTGCATTAACTCAGAACCTTCCAAAATTAAAAGCAAATGCTCAATTAAGATGAAAAAAGACCTGGCCTGAGTTTTGCCTGAGAGACCCTAAAGGCAATGTAGTTCTGGCTATGGATGTATTTTTTTCCTGAGACAGAGGAACATCTCATGTTGAGGTTTTTTCCCCTCCATCCCCAATAGGATCTGCTGGAAATTGTTCGAGGTATTGGGATTTGGGAATAAGTCTCAGTGGAAATAGATTAGCAGGCAGTGAGCTGGTGACAAGGTCAAAAAGACACATATTGCATTGCTTTATGCACAGTGATGTTCTCAGCTGTGCATCTACGCATACATCTATTATACAGCAGTGTACTGTATATACATATGCCTTTCTGCTTTAGGGAAACTCTGCTCTTATGTGGCTATACGCATTTCTAATCAGTCTCTGCCAATGAACCACTACAACTACAGCCAATCAGTAAGATTGACTGATAGTGAATATTTGGGATGGTTTTTTTCCAAAGACAGCATGTTCAAAACTTGAGTATCCAGGCTGGCATGCCGCAGCAGAGTGCTGGTGAGCCAGATGCAGCCAGAGGAGGGGTAACTCCATGAACCACTAAGGTCTTGCCACCCTTGTGCCAGCCCCCAGCGCAGGCGAGCAGTGCTGCGGTGCAGGGTGATGCTCCGTGCCAGGGTTCGGGCAGGGGAGGGACTGACCTGCCTGCTCGCAGGAAGGGTCAGTGCTGGCTTTGGCACCTCGAATCTCCAGGGTAATCAAGGCCTGACACACAATTGCAGATGGCTTAGGGAAAGTGCCTCGCTTGTCACTACAAGGCAGTTCATTGTCACCCTGTCAGGCTGCGCAGGGGCTACTGTCCTCTGTCCAAATCCTTGCCTGGTGCTGCAGCAGAAAAGCTCATCCCGTTTGGGCAAACAGCAAGCTCATGAGCTTTGTTTTATTGAAACCATCAGGCTTGGCTAAAGTCTCCAGTCTCAGAGCAAAGCCAATGACTTCATCCTTGGAGCTGCCTCCATGTAACCTTTGCTTTCACAGATCTATTAGGAAGCTCCCTGGGAGGGAAAGCCCGGCTGCCAAATAAATCACACCTTCCCGGCAGAGAGGTGTGAGATGCACAACAGGAACCTGAGCTGCCTGGAAGGGGAGAGACAGGGGATCTTCTGCAGAGATTTTTCAAGCTTGTCCACGCGCCAGCAGGGCCAGATCCTCTGCCGGACCCTGTTGATGTAAACGCAGCAATTCCTGTGGAGTTTTGTTGCTCTATTCCCAGCGAGGATTTGGCCAGAGCCTGTGTGTGTGGTAGGTAGGAAGGAGCCTGTAGTCAACTGTGGGACTCCTTATTTTTCTTTCTAATTAAAAACAGATATATTTTTTTAAAAACACTTGCAGTGGGAAACTATAATTTAGTTTTAGATTTTCCCATTTAATACTCCCTTAATGCCTGTGAAAAGCTTTGAGTTGCAGTTCACGATTTGAATCTTTTATAGTCAATTAGCTGGAGAAAGGACCTGGAGAAATGCAGGTATAGATTTGCAGAGCTTGGGGTAGGATGAATTGGGGAAGACAAAACTGAAGGACTGAGAAACTTTGCTATAAGGCAGAGGAGAGAAAAGCCTCCATTCTCTCATTTCTTTAAATATGCTTTAGCATCAGTGTTGCTTGATCCAGGAGTCATGTCAGCAACCCGTAATTCAGACATGGTTGGACCAGAAGCCAGACTTCCACATGCATATGTCTGTAGCACACATCTCCTTGTCTTCTCTGCATTTCATCTGCTGGATCTAACAGAGCTGACCCTGAGAAAAAGCACCTGAGACTCTCCTCCAAGCCCTGCCTTTGAGGTTCAGCCTCAGCAAGGGCAGGATTGGTCGTGAGGGTGATGCTACCTGCCAGAAGGTGCTGTTCAAATGTGTCCTTTCTGGAGGACAGAGAGCAGTTTAAATCCCTGTTGCTGTGCCTGCAAAAGAGCGAGGGCTTGGCTGGAATTATAGGGGGGATTTTACATCTGTCTGCTCCTGGGAAGAGACTGGGGAGAAAAATGAGATGTGAAATTTGTCTTATTTGTACATCATTCAGGACTGATTTCAGAGGGTTTTGGAAAGCGGGATGAGACTTTCGGCCCTGGGGCCTTTATTTAAACTAGATCAGTTTTTTTTGTGTAAGAAAGTGGATGTTGCTGGATCAGGTTTCTAGTCCTGTTTTTTCCTTTAAGACTTGCAATCTCAAGTTACTTCTGAAAAAGATACAAAAATAGAATAATCTGATTCCATCAATTATTGGTTTTTATATCCCCCACATCAGCTCCAGTGACAATGTTATGGCTTTTGTATCAAAAATGAGAACAACTTCTGGCTCCCACAATTTTTGCTTGGTCAGATGCTTCATCTCCATGAACCGTCAGTCCTCAAACCTTTCCCATCCTTTGGGCTTTCTCCATGCCTGGTTTTGCCCACTTTTCTGTGAGGCCCTTCTGCTGTCACAGCAGAAAATGAATTGGGGGCTTGTGTTTATTTCTTCAATGGAAGATATTTTGGTCTACCTAGCTGTGATCCAAAAGTACTTATAGAGCCCAAAGATTGCAAATGAGGTGAACAAGAGGAAAGAAAGGATTCTCTCTGCTGTTGAACGTAGGTAGAACTAGTAGGTAGTTGGGCAGGTCAATATAATGTTTGTCTTGGCAGCAGGGAGGTGGTGCTGAAGCTACAACCATCTCCAAGGACTTTGTGTGCAACTCCTGTCAGGGGTGGGAGGTTGGGATGCCCCCAGCACCGCAGCAGCTGCTTGCTGATTAATGGCACCCAGGTGAAATCAAGGCTACCTGAGATGGTCCATATGCTCTTCATCAACTTGCAGCTGTTTTGCAAGGAATGTTTTGCAGCAACAATAGGAACAACATGGACATATTCTCACAGCTGAAACGGTGCCTTGTCCTGCTGTTCATAGGTCTTCCTTGCAAGTCTGCTGTACAAAGCTTCCCATTTATGTGCTGTGGCCATGCTGTCAAAGTATAAGTAATCACTTTCATACTTACTGAGCTGCATGGTCACCAAGGTGTAATATCTGATGGGCAACAGATGTCTGCTTTCTTCCAGGGTTTACAGCATTGTATTATTGCTGTTTGCTCTGGTTCCATGCTGCCAGGGAGTGGAGGAGGTGTAAGTACTCATGCTGCCTGCTGAATGAATGGCACCCACAGTCTTCCGTTGGCTTTGGGGGGGTCTATTTTACATGCTTGAATAATGCTGGATCTGTGAGCACTGGGTATACCTCCTCAGAAATGAAATCATGTCTCCTGTGGGGGAAATTTCTCGTTTATTCAGATAGCTGTTATCTAAACACAGTGGTGTTCAGCTAAGGGAGACGTTTCTCAAATGTCCCTGTGCCTGCACAATGCTACAGAAGATAAAACAACCTGTGAGTAAGACAAGGACTGTGTCTTCTGAGGAAGGGTCTCATGAATATGACATGCTTTACCTTTGCATTCACTGTCTGTGCTCAGGGTCCAAGCGGGGAGCGGTGCCTCCCATGGTGTTCAGCAGCAGCTCATGCACAGAGTTTGCTGGTTTAGCTTGCTTGATGGAGAGAGTGAGATGGTGCCTCTGACTCTGCTCCAGTGCTGCTGCATCCTTTTTGCTTTTGAAAAAGTGCTGTGCAGCCTTAAACTTCCACTTCGATACCCTCCAGGAAGCCTGGTTTAACGCCTCATCTGAAGGACATGATATGAGTCATTAAAAACATTTTTTAGAAGTCTGGAGGTGACCTATGGGGCTCCAGGAGACTGATTCCCATGTAGCAGCAAGCTAGTTTGTACCTGCCACCTCTGAGCTGACAAGTCTCTTGAAACAGCAGTTCTGCCCTCTGCAGAGAGGGCTTGGCTAATCCTGAGCTGTTTCGGTGAGCTCCCGGGGGAGCTGCTGGGAAGTGAGCTATGGGGGCAGTCCTGGCTCAGCCTAAATTCCACCCAGACCCTGAGCCAAATGCTTCCTGCTGAGTGCTTGTAAACAGCCCCCGGTCAGTACTTTAAGCTCTTTGCCCCATGCTTCGGAGGTGCTGAACTCTCTACTCTGTGATGGCCCTCTGTGCACAGAAAGTATTTGAGCTGTCTACAGCAGGACCCATGATCTGCAGACAGGGCAGCTGGGAAAAGACTGGAGGCCCATGGCCTGGCCTCCCTCACCCCAGGTAGGTCACAGACCTGATCTACTGGTGCGGATGGCTGTATGAGTGCTCCTTGCATTGGTGTGACCAAGGCACATCCAAGTGTCCCCAGCAGAGCTGCTCTGGAGATGGCTTGGTCACTTTACATGTAGCTACTGCTGGGATCACAGCTACCAGACCAGCTTTAAACTCCTCTGCCCTTAACTGTGGGTGCTGTGTTGCCTGGGACCAGGACACCCATCAGTGGCTCAGCTGGTGGCTCCCCCATCTCCCCCTTGCAGTGCTCAGAGCCACACCTGGAAGCCTCTGTCCCCTCCCCAGCCATACCACCCACAGCATTATTGGCATGGCCCTGGTGCAAGGGATAAGTCAACATTTCCTGTCACTTTGCTATATGGCAAGCCACAGACAGTTTATTTGGGCAGGAATTTGGGCTTTAAAACCTCCAGGAGGCTGGGGCTATCATGAAAGATGTATCCCCCTCGATGAGTGCATGATTCAGTCATTAGAGCTAGAGGATGGAAAAAGAAATGCCAACTCAGGGATGTAATTTGGCTCCATGGAGATACCTAAGCCTTGTCTGTGCTAATACTTGTAGTAATAGGTATTAAATTGGCTCATGTAGACATGGCCCTGAAGGGCAAGAAAACAACTTCATGTCTCCTTTTTAACCTCTCTCTCTTTTCAAGTCATCCTTTTTTCCAGACTTCAGGTGTCTGTACTGCTGTTTATGTTATGCTGTTGCCTGGAGGTCCTTGCTCGCATGGCAGCCTGCTGTGCCAAGAGCCATGCGTGTGTTCAGGGAGGGAGACCCACAGGGAAAAGTTTAAGGTCTATGTAGACACAACAGGAAGTGTTTCTTGATTTTTGCAGACTGAGAGGTTGGCTCAGGGTTGCAGGGAGTTAAATTCAGATGGGATGTGGCTGTGGTCCCCAGTGCTCCTCTCTGTGGAGAGCTTTGTTTGGTGGTAGGGCCCTCTGCATGAGAAGTGGCCCCTAAACCACTTAGTAGTGTATGTCCAATGCATGCATCTATCTCCCTGCCAGTGCTCGGTTAGTCCAACGTACCTGGCTATAAAATGCCTGACTTAATCCATCTGTGTTTCTGGAGTAGCATCCCAGGGCAGAAAGGGATCCCAGGCTTGCCTGTGCTATCAGAATATGAACCTGTCTCTCCTGAAGTAAAATCTGGTGTTTTGCCACAGAAATCCCAGGAAACAGCTTTTTCTGATCCAGTGCATCCATCTCTGCTGCAATCTGTTCAGGGAGAGGCATCCCCAGCTTCTGCCTGGCAGGTGGGTCTTATCCTGCTATGGAGCAGCACAGCTCTGGCTTCATTACTTTTCAAGATGAAAAGGCTTTTGTGCAGTCTTTCTGAATAAAAGTCACAAGCTCTTGTCATCGTCTGAGTTAGCCTTTGAGAAGCCAAACACTTTGCCCGTTGACTTTGTAGGTAAAACAAAAAGAAGTGGCATCTTTCCACAACCTCTGGAAGAAAAACCTCCATGAGCTGCTGCTCAAGTGGCATCTTGGACGAGAGCTTTCCTGCAAGCCTGGCTCCCCAGCGGTTTGGGAGCCGTGCATCTGATCAAGCTCTCTGCGGCATCAGATTAATACTGTCAAACATGATGAAGGGAGGAAAAGTATCACTGAGTCAATAGGGGTGAGCTGGATCAAGCTGTGTCCCATTCAGGAGATGAGTGTGCCTGTCTCATGGTGGTGGTTTTGCATTTTATGTGTCACTTAAAAATACACTATTCAAATCCCATTTCTTCCACAGTCCTCTCTTAGCAGGAGAACTGGGCCCCAGCTCCTTTGGTCACACCCAGGGCTGGATGTGCATCCCTGTTACCAAGGCATTTGCATCTGGAGTCCCATTGTGCCCAGACTAGCAGATCTCCAAAGGAGGAAAGTCTCTTGGTCTTTCTTCTAGGTTGGGCCCATTTCCAAGGTAAATGCAAGTATTTGCAGACAAGCTGTGGAAATGAATGCCTTACCCACTCTGGGGAAGAAAAGAGAGGTCTGGAGAAATATTATTACAAATTCCTGGCTTGAATGACTATTCTGGTCTTTTCTAGGGGCTGTAACCCCAGCAGGACAACACTGAGGGATTTCAGCGGTGCATTAACAGTGAAACTAGTATGTCAGCTATTCTTCCCAGCAGGACTTTATTCTGAAGGATCTTTTCTTTGAATTACTGCCTTTCCACTTTTGGTGGTGGCTTCCCAAGTGAGCAATGGATTGTGGCAAACCGTGGGCCATCCTGTCTCCACTGTGTTGCTGAAATGAAAATTTGCATACCTGATCTGCCCCTGCTTAACAATGTGACCGGGGAAGAGCCCTTTGCTCCTTGTTAGGACAGCAGAGGTCTCCTGGTGGGTCAGAGTAAGGATGAAGAATTCCAGAAAAGGTGCAGTCACAATCTATGCTCCATTAGCACAACCACCAAGGAACCAGAGTCCCTCTTATCACCCTCATCTAGGCTACTTGGACATCACTTTCAATAAAGGAGAGAAAAAGTCCCACAAGCTCTCCTAAAATGTCATTAAGTTTGCACATGAGAAACCTGAAGCAATGTCTTCATAGTTTTTCCTCCTAAGCGTTTACACAGAATTCCAGACTGGTGAGGGTTGGAAGGGCCTTCCGGAGCTCACTCAATCCGACCCCCTGCCAGAGCAGGGTCACCTCCAGCAGTGGCACAGGACGGCGTCCAGGCGGGTTTGGAATGTCTCCAGAGTGGGAGACTCCCCCACCACTCTGGGCAGCTGTGCCACTGCTCTGCCACCCTCAAAGTAAAGAAATCCCTCCTCATGTTGAGATGGAACTTCCTATGGTCAAGTTTGTGCCCATTACTTCTTGTCCTGTCACTGGGCACCACTGAAAAAAGACTGTTCCCATCCCCCTGGCTCCCTCCCCTTAAGTATTTATAAGTATTGATAAGATCCCCACTCAGTCGTCTTTTCTCTAGTTTAGAAGCAGTGTAGACAGTCATTT
The DNA here is from genome assembly GCA_017639485.1 of Pluvialis apricaria. Taxonomy (NCBI): domain Eukaryota; kingdom Metazoa; phylum Chordata; class Aves; order Charadriiformes; family Charadriidae; genus Pluvialis; species Pluvialis apricaria. The sequence continues at coordinate 10,763,899 of CM030024.1, forward strand.
AGAAATACCAAGGGGAAGGGGGTGAAGAGAGAGAAGGTGTTGGTTTGGTACGGGTCAAGGCTTGGATCAACTCCTGCCCAGGTCAGATCAATGTGTGTGTTCTGATCTTGAGGTCGCCCCCAGGAGCTGAACCCCAGGTCCTCTGGAGGCTTTAAGGCATTGGGTCTGCAGACCTAGGGCAGCTAATGTAGTGGGACAGCCCTTCTGCTGGTGGACATGGCCTTGCCTTTGCTGAAGCTGTGTGATCCAGTTTAGGATTTGGGCGTTTAGGCAAGGTGTGCTGGTGATCTCTGGTGGTATGTCTGGTCATTATACCATTCAGCAGATGTGGACTGAAGTCCAAAAAGCAGAGCAACTCCAATGGCTGAGCAGGCATTTATGTGCCTCTGCTGAGGGCAAGGGCTGGTGTGACTGCAGGGCATGCAGACCTCCAATTTTTTCCCCACCATCACTGTTGTCTGGGTTAAACACCAGCACTCGTGGGTAATCGGGGTCACATAACACCTGGTAGCTTTGCTCAGTCCTTTCTGTGGGATGGTAAACCACTACCACAACTTCCCATATGACGTTTAGGTGGCATTTGGCCTCAGGAGGAGAGCGCTGCTGGCTCGGTGCTGTTTGGTGTCCTCGTCCAGCTCCACGCATTGAGCTCTCCATCCACCACGTATTGTGCAGCTGCTGTCTGGTCTGCTGTGGGCATGAATCAGGTACAGGGGTGTCCACAGAAGTTGTTCTCAAAACTGGAATGTAGAGTCCTAAATCACTTAGGAGATTAAAAAAAAAGCAATAATCTCCAAATAGCTATCTTTTAGCTCAAGATGCTCAGGTCTGGAGTTTCTAAATTCAATCCGCATGTGAAGCCAGCTCATACAGAGATGTGGCCAAGCAGATTCTTCGCTCCCTAAATCTGCAAGGCAAATCTTTGAGAGCTATGAATGGGCCATATATGTTTCCTTACTTATCCCTTATCCCTCTGTGACTTGGAGATCTCAGATGAACCTTTGTTTGAAAGGTTTTCCTTTACTTCTCTCAAAAAAAAAAAAATAAAATTGTTCAGTTGGATTTTTGGCAACTCTGTTAAATGTTTTTAGATTATCATGAGAGATGCAGGAAGTTCCTCCAACAGCAACAGGTTTGGTCCCTTCTCCTGTGATAAAGTCTGAGTAAATAATCTCTGATGTTAGTGCATATGGCACATCAAAGTGATTTGGCCTGGTCTCTGAAATACATTCTGTATTAATCTCCCCCTTACCTGTAAACTAGGTGCAAAAGCATACACAAACTATTTGATGTTTTTCCTCCAAATCAAAAAACCTGTCTCTATGGTCCTATTATCTCCTCTTATTAAGTATGTTTTCATGCTGTGCTTTTTTTTTTGTGCCCACAGTCAATAACAATTTAAATGATACTCTTTGATGCCCTTTGTTCACATCATTTATTTCCATCTCTTTATCTGATTTTGCCAACAGGACCTAATTTGAAAGAGGCCGCAGTTCAGCGGCAGGAGGGATTTAAACACTGTTAAGACTGACATTTTCCCTCATCTCGCATCCCGTGGGGTACCTGATTGCAAATTTATAATACACCAGAGGTCTTGCCATCAGAAGATACAGACTTACAGTAACAGCAACTAATTTAAAAAAGATCTCCAGCGCATCAGTGTCTGGGGCCGGTTTACACAGACTAATTAATCCTTATTTGACCTGAATTAACTCTTAATCTGTGTGAAATGAAAAAGCTTTACTGGGATACAGAAAATTTTAAAAGATGGAAAATCCTTTCAGCACAGGAGGCTCCTGCAGCTGGGTGACTTGTGGATTCAAATACTTGTTGGCTGCTGCTGTGGAACACTAGCCATTTCATTTTTTTCTGTTGCCTCTCCCCTCTTACTAACCAGAAAATACAGGAGAGGGGCAGAAGATTTTTTGCCACCAGCAGTTGCTGTCATTTGGTAAGTGGTGCAGAAGCAGAGCAGAACAGTTGTCCCTGCTGTTTCCTGCTGATATCATGGGTTTACAAAGAAATCTGAAGGACGGCACAAGGGGGAAAGGTCATTTTGGAGTAGATGTTCCCCCTGGGTATCTCCAAATTGCACAGCCTCCAGGTAAGAGATGGCTTCTTGGCAGCAGTTGCCTTAGCAAGGACTGCAGACATAAGCATTAGGTAAACACGGAAGGATCACAGTGGATGCTCCCTATGTAGCCCACTCAAAAGCAGGGAGATGTCGCCACCCCATAACTTTGACAGGTGGACTCGTACGGTTTGGGGAAAAAAACCCAAACTTTCAGGCTCAAAGTTGCTCCATGAGGTTTGATAAAGGACAAGGTCAATCAGATGTCCTCTCATGCCTCAGAGGACTCTGCTAGAGCACAGGACAAGCAGATGGCTCATCCAAGATGATATCAAGAACGTGAAGAGATGAGCACATCCCTGGCCACAGCACACCCTGACGCAGGGGCTAAGGGGGATGTGCTGGGTTGGAAGTGAAGTTTGGAGACCAGAACTGGAGCTAGGACAAGTCAAGGCCACCCTGAATGAGAGCAAATTTTCACTGCTGAGCCCTGGAGCGAATCTTGTTCAGCATTCGTGGACAGCTTAAGGACCAGCTGGGGCTTTGGGAAGCTGTGGAAAAAATGAATGGCTGGAGAAGGTTGGACCTGCAGATGTAACCTGATGTTTTGGTTAGGCTTTGTGGTGTGGTGTGCCAAATGCTTCTGCCTGTGGAGACAGAGGCTCCCTCAGAGCTCACCCCTGTTTTGCTCTTGTCTTTATTTTGCTGAGCAAAGACAGTCGAGAGATGCTTGGGGGAGACCAGAAGACTCTCTGTAATGTGGTGATGAGCCAATTGGGTCAGGTGAGACATCTTTCCCAGTGCCAGGAAGGCAGCAACTTTCCTTTCTCCTTTGTTTTTGGCACGCTCCCCCACCCCACCCCCCCCTCAGCTTACCTATTGGTTACTGTACTTGAAACTCCAGTCAGTGTAGGACCACCACACCTTATCTAAATACCTAAAACAGAGGGGTTTAGGTAAGGCAGGAAAAAAGGGCAGGATCCTTATCTCCAATTGCTGAGATATGGACCTCTCCAAAGTCACCCAAGATGCCTGAGGCAGCAGCATGGTGTTGAGCCCCAGCCCCCTGCGTAGTAGGACCTTCCCTGCCGCCCCCGCCAACGTTGCTGTGAATGCCATTATTATTGCATTAAATGTCTGCTGCCCCAGCCATGGCAGAGAGGCGTTTAAAAAGATGCTACCACGTTGCGCAGAATAAATGTCACCCTCTCAAATCAGCAAGCTGTCGATGGCTTGAGGTAACGGTTTAAAGGTTATCCGGTGCTGCTTGTATCTCTATTTTCAATTACCCCCACTTGTTGGCTTTGAAGTCTTTAGTATGGAAAATAAATCATAGCTCAATATGCTGTTCCATCATTCAGTAATGCCTGACGTGACAGTCTCAGAAGATCACAAGATTATAGTGATAAGGGTCTAGTTTTAAAATGTTTACCATTTCCCAGCTGGATCTTTGACCTCGGACTGCATTAATGTTGTGCCATTTTTAGGTCTAATGCCAATCTCTGTCTTGCAACATATCATCATTTTAATGCATGATTTACACACTGAATTATGGTAATTTATTGTAATAGTGTGATTTGACCTTTTCAGTATTTCCTATTTTTATTGGCTGGATGTTTTGTCCGTTTCCCCAGAGGTTAGTGGGACTTTGGGGGGGAGCGGAGGAGGCAAGTGAGCCTATCAAAGCACGCGGCGCTGAAAAGGGCAAAACGCAAGAGCATCCTGCTAATTCAGGGGCTGGGGAACGCATGGAAATTTAAAGGTGATGCTTGTGACAAACCCTGTGCCAAAAACAGAGCTGACATGTTGTCCACCCGTGAGATGAAAGGGCGTCTTCGGGAATGGCTGAAGCCATGTCCGTGAACCTCCACGCGTGAAGCGCGGCTCTGGAAAGGTTTGTTGTGCCTGCGTGGTGCCAGCCTGTGTGGAGGTTGCCATCACAGTTTGAAGCCAGTATTTGTGGTTCCAGCACAGTGAAATGTCCTTGAAAGTAGATGGGTCTGTTTTTAGAGGAGATCGGCTTTGGGAATTGGAGTCTGCCCTGACAAGGGAGCAGAACTTGAAAAGGCCATGACGGAAAGTGGAAAATATAATCCTAATTGTTTCTCTTTTTATTGCCTTCTGCCCAGAAACACTACTTCTCTAAGGTAGGATTTGCAGGCATACAATAAGAAAAGAAAGTGATAGCTTACTATTAAAAAAAAAAAAAAAAAGAGAACCCAGAAACACTAAAATAATCCCCTACAACAAAAAGCTTTGATAAAAGCAAAGCTGAGCCTGAGGGTGATGCTGCTTCTTCACCCTGTTCTTCAGTGTCAAGCTTGTTCCAGAGGACTCAGCCTTTCCGTTCTGTTTTGGAGTGCTGGTTTTCTGTTTTGTTTGGGTTTTTTTTTTTTTAAGGACTGCCCTTCGGCAGTCCTTTTGAAATAAATACCTGTGCCTGGCTCTGGAAAGGTAACAGCAAAAGCAAGCAGTCAGCTCTTCTAATGGCAATGTTGCCTTTCTGGGAGCAGCATCTTCAGCCTTTGCTCTCAAGGAGTGGAAAGCATGCAGAGTCAGGCTGGGACTCGAGCCCTCCAAGAGGCATTTTGAAACTTTTGCTAATAAGGGCTCAGACAAATATGGATCTAATCCTACCCTAGAGGGGTGGTGGTGGCTGTTACAAAGCTTTGATGGGAAACAAGTACAGAATAATAGAGGCAAAGCAGGTGCTGAGAATGTCTTGCCTTAAAAGTGAGGGAAAGTAGCTACTGAAGGTACTGCAAGCAGAATAGGTTGCAAGTGTAATGCCACTGGGCCCAGCTTCTTGGGTTTGTACAGCTCCTAGCACTATTAATATCTGGTACCTCCCTTGGGCACATCTGCTGCACCAGTCACGAGTCATAGAAGCATGAGTTTTGTCCAAAACCAGAGGCAAAGCTAATCAACATGTCTGGAGAATGCCCCATCCCAGCTTAGTCCTGCTTAAATGCTCGGACTGCGGGAGTGCAACCAGGACTGCAGCCGGCGCGTGAAGCGTGCTGGTACTGCTGCCTGCTGCAGTGCGGCATTACTGACCCCGAGGCAGCAGATGTAGGCCAACGTGATGGATTAACAGTGACATTAAGGGAGACCATAAAATGTATATTGTGCATATATGAAACTGTATTTTCAGGTGACTTGTTTTTTCTTGAGCCATCCAACTCATCTCCACCGAAGAGTTAATTTATGGCGTTTACCTGAAGTGAACGGTCTGGGGCAGGAGATGGGGTGTAGTTTCCTGGTAAAAGGTCTGCCTTCAGCTTTAGCTGGTGGACGTGCAATTCTTCTTGCTCTGTGTCTGCACCAGGTGTTTTATAACAGGCAAACATCCATCCTTTCCCATTCATCCCAAAGGCCATTTCTATTACCCCTTGGCTGGGTTGACGAGAAATAACAAAGCTTCCCAGTGTTGAGCTTCAGTAAAATACTCTGAGTATCTCGTATGAGATGACTTACTCCTAACACTGGTGAGCACTTTGTACCTCACAGACGATGTTCCATTTCATTGTCTGTAATGGGATTGTACTCCCAGAGGCCAAATTTGTCCCATGGTGTTTCCCAGCAAGCTTGCACATGACAGTTACACAGTGCCTGGGCTTTAGCTGACGCTTTTCAACACCTCATGCCCTGAGTTACACCACTGGTAGGAGTTTAGTGCTTCTGAGACTTCTGGCCCTCTGTCAAATCCCATTAAAATTGCCCATGGGTCATTTCTCCTAATGAGCGCTGGTACCTATGGGCTGTTTCCTTAGGCACACCCAGATGCATTTATCTTTTTACCTGAGAAAACCAAGACAAAAATGGTCTTAATTCTGGCCACACTGAATCCCTTAAGAAGCTTGCTTTTATCTGACCCCATAGAGAAAGACTGTTTCTGCCCTATAAAGCGTATTTTTGACTTGCACTGCATAACAGCTTATCTCAGGAAGTAAAGGCAGCCAAGCAGGGCTGGTAGGACTCAGGATCCAAATTATTTTCCCCACTTTCCTGGATGATTTGAGACGAGTTTCCTTCATTTTGATGTTCGCTTGCCTTAACTGTAACCAAGCCAGCAACAGCCAGCTGGATAAGGTCACTCATGTTTGCACAGGTCCCATGGGGTCCTGATTTGAGACTTTATAAGGGATTTGCTGGTTTAAAAAAAAAAGGCAACTGGGATATGCATAGCTGTTCTGTAGGTCCTTATCACTGTCCTCATAGCTGGCCAGTCTGGATATAAGAACAACTGATAAAAATACAGTTGCTGATTACTGTAATCGTGGGCTGACAAAATCATGGCCTGTTGGAAGGGAAGCTAAACCAGAGGTGGGTATTCCTGAGTTGTTGGCTTTCTAAGCAGTCTTTAAAAAAAAATCTACGTGAAGTGGGATTTTATTGTACATTTTCAATCCATTCAGCCAATTCTACAGCAATACAGCCAGAAGTACACAGGCATTAGGTGCCTGCTTTGTACGTACAATCACCTTCATTAGTTTGATGTGCAAATGGTTACTTAGAAATACTAATATCTGCGGTGAGCGGTTTCAAACAACTACACATGCAGGTGTATAGCTCTATGAACATATTGTGTACACCAGGGCCTTTGAAAACGGCTCCTTTTAAGTTTCCCCTTGCATCCTGTTACCGAGCTGGGATTTTGCACAAATATTTTAAAATAATTGTTCTAACATTTTCATGCTTGCTTTTAAAGTAGATCATCCTCTGTGATCACGGACAATGCAAATGATTGTTCAGTGGTCTCTTACTCTAATCGAGTCAATTTGCTTTGCTGGGATTTCCCTCTCCCCTGTATTCAGCGCTCAGAGTGGTAGGACCAAACAGAGTGAAGCGGATCTAATTAACTTCTCTCAAGGGTATTGACTGTCTGCAAAGGAAGAGGAAAGCAATGAGGAATACATTATGAGAGCCTGTTCATTGCCAACTCACACACAGTAGCACATCTTCCTCTTGCAAAACCAGGGTTTACATAAATTTCCTTATTTGATTGTGCTTCCTGTTGCATAAAGGCACCAGAGGCTACGTGGACTCCTATGGTTTCTGAAGACAGAAAGTCAAAAGGAAATAAAGCAAAAGTGCTTTGTATAAACAGTGGAAATTAGAAATTCATAATTAGCCTTCATTCATTAGGAGGGCAAGAAGTGAAATGTAAAGTAGGTTGGTGTGTTATCTGCTCTCACTTAAGGTGTACCCATGTGCTGATGTAGAAAATGAGCCTGACTGAAGATCAGATGCTACCTTCACCTCCCTTGAACAACAGCAAGGGCTTCACACCCATGCAAGGCAAGCCCAAAGGCTGGAAAATGGTGTAAACACAAGAAGGTGGTGCAACACTGGGTCTGGCAGCGAGCTTCAGCAAGGGCACTCCTGCAGCGGTGCCGCTGATGGGAGCGGGTGCGAGGAGGGTGGGCTGGCTGGCAAGGGAGCTGCCACCACCAGTTCGGTGGGACATGGGGACGAGAGACGGAATCCTGCGATTTCCACCCACTTAGCTTTGAGTGTTACTAAAGACCAAAAGTTCATATTAGTGTAATTTAAAAAATGATAGCCAAACTCTTTCATGCCTTGGTTTCCCCGGTGGAAACTGCGGAGTGAGTAACGACATGCAGACACTCGAGGGTTTAGCACACAGATGTTGACCTACAGTTATCTCATCATGAACTGCTCTCTAGAAACTGATGTCAGCTGGACACAGGATAGATAAAAGCGCCCGTTCGTGTGCCGTGGTGATAAGAACATCACTGGACAGAGGGAGTGTACCTGTGGTGAGGTGTGCCACACACCTGTGAGATGGCAGTAGCCTTCGTCTCTAAGAGTGCATTTGCCAGAGAATTTCTTGTGAAAATGGTCACGAAGGTGCCACGGGCATTGCCACCTTGGGCTGATGAGAATCTGAGAGAAGTCATTGTCACCCATTCACACAAACTCAAAAGGCCTTTCCTAGTACTCTTGAAACTCTGGTGGGACTATTTACTTGCAGGACATGCAGTTTCCTCCAGCTGTACTATTGTCCCAGGGTCACCTCTGCTTTGGAGATCCAGACCTCTCAAGGCAGGAAGAACGAAGGAAAGCTGAAATACTGTTACTTTTCGCTCTGTGGAGTACAAAGGAACTTTTACACCTCTCTCCTCAGATGCATTAAGCAGTTAGTAATTCTTTCTGACCATTGTGCTAAGATGACAGAAATGAAGATGGTGTGTCAGGGTAGCCAAGGTAGCTCGCAAGCATCTGGGAGCTATTCTCAGATGTCAGAAGTTAACAAGGTGCTGGCTCTTCTGCTAAATTGAAATACTTTCTGAATGTCTCTGCTTCTGACATCATCTGTTGTCATCTTTATTATACCATGTGCAAATAAATACATAATAGCATCTTGCCAAAATGTATCGCCATTCAAATTGTACCCATAATCGGTATGTCTAACGCAATCTCAGTGTTTCCTAACGAATACAGGATATGTTTCTGCAGGACGAGAGCCCTGGTCTTGCAATTGATTCAGCAGTAGGGCTGCAGATGCCTGTGTGCCTTTCGAAGGGGAGGAGGGTCAGTGGTGGTGAAGGAAGAGGGAAGGGACATTGTCAGCACCTGTGTCAGCACAACATCAAATCTGATTACAAGAAACATTACGGGTATAACCTGAGCAGAATAACCCTCTTCTGGGCACAGCTGTGAGCAGCACCAATGCTCTCAAAATATTTTGTTGGTGCAGCATCACCTGTTTAACAACAGGATGTTTTACAAGCCTTTAAACTCCCCTGTGGCTTAACACCTTCTTTTCGGAAGGCCAAGCAGGGTACTAGCAAGCTTCAGCTGTTGCATTGCTATGGTCCTCATGCGTTACACCATGCTTGCGCGGGCTCTCGGTGCTTCTGGTCATCTTCGCTCAGTTGGGTGATGTCCTGCTCTCCAGCTCCAGCAGGCTGTAACAAAGAGAAATAACGGCTGTTTGCTCAGGCAGTAGAAAAGTAGGAATCACTCACACTGGGATATAGAGAGAAGAGATGAATGGAGGCGGCTGCCTGGAGTCAGCGCTGCAGGGTATTTTGGTGGAGGATGTTTCAGTGGAGTGATTGAAGGCAGTCTCCCTGCCCTGTGCCAGCTCTCCTCGCTCACCAAGAGGTCGGAGCTGGAAGCCCTTGGCAGTAACTGCCTCGCTGGGCACCTCTACCACCAAACCCAATGCACGGGAAAACACTCAGAACAAGAGTTTTCTCAAAGGACAAAGCTAAATAGCAACAGCTCATCCCCCGTTACTTTTCCTAAACAAATGCAAAACATATTTGCCATCAGCAAAATGTTTTATGGTTCCCACCTCCTTCTTACTTGTTTGATAGCTTTTGCAGCTCAACCTGCAAAGCTGCTGTGCTGGGACAGCCCTGTGAGGGGCTGACCATGAAGGTTGAGTTGTGACCCTGGGATGGTTTAGTGATAACAGCGACTGGTGCTGGGAAGAAGTACTGGGCAAAGATTGATGCAATGATGGGGTAAAGGGATTCATGTGTGTTAGTAGGAGCAGCTGCTCGCACCTGTGTGTGTTTATACCCTACTTTCCTCGCTTCATGTGAGCGGTGCTAAATTAATCTGATACCTATAGCAGCGATAGTTATTAAATGCAATAATTACCTGTATGCTAAAGAATGCCCTATTTACATTCAAATATATTCAGTTCAATATGTTGTGCCACTGCACTTAATAAATAGAGCAAAAGGTGGTTTATAGGCCAGGGCTGTGCTTTTATCAGCTTTCTGCTGCGGTCATCAATTAAATCATTAAATAATGAATGGATTGGCTCAGCTCTATTAAATGATAATCTTCAGTCCCATACATTCTGTAATTTCTGCCATGTGTGCCGGGACTGTGTGTACTCCTTTCCTTACAGGCATCAGAGCTGGGTGAGGTGCTGGGTAAAGCTGGTGTTGGTTGCGTGGCAGAGCAGGGGCTTGGGATTTCTGTACGGTGAGCTCCCCGGTGCCTGGGTAGCATGCAGAGCTGCAGCCCCACTCTTCAGACTCTCTTTTAATAACAGTTTTGCCCCCAGCAACATTTTGGATGCCTTTTTCCCCGATAGGAACTTAGATCCTAAGAGTGGAACAAGCACACTGGAGAATCGTACTTCTTCCTTTGCTGCCACTAAATGCAACGAGGTTTTGGGAAACTAGGACAAGGTGGGGATTTGTTGTCAGTGTCTTACAAGATGCTTGCCCTTTCCTTGCCTCGGCTGCCCTTTTGGGTGAAGCAGGGTGAGCAGGACTTCACAGAAGGGTTATAAGGAGAAATCACTGTTTCCAAGATGCTACCATAGGGTTCTGGCTGGAGGGAGGCACGTTGCACCAAGGCTAACAAATTAAACGTGTGTCTGGGGCTGCTCCAGGGCATGAAAGGTGACATGCAAGGGCCCGAGTGTGTGAAATGGGGCAGTGGGTGCAGTGTGTCTGGTGGGTAAGAGCCCTGCAACTGCCAGCTCCAGGGTGTGCCGAGGCACTGGGAGCACATCGGGTGGTACAGCCGTGCCAGGCACCGCTGGAGCAGCTCAACCGCCGTCACGGCTAAAGCTGTCCGAGTGCTCAGGGGCACTCCCATTCCCGCTCACCTACTGCTGTGGAAGGGTCCTGAGGGCACAGACTGATGGAAATTTGGGTACCAAGCTCCCCTCTGTGCCTGAGGCTGACCCAGCTACAATCAGGCAGGCATCCTTTTGGCTTAGTCGAGGATTGATACAGCAAAACCTGCCTGGGAGGAGACTAGTGCACCAAAGGTACATTTTAAAGAGCAAAACATTAATTTTTAGGACAACAATCCTCCTCCTCCTCAGGAATCTCATCATCTCCTGCTGAGTGAGTGAGAGCACTACCTGGTGCTTGCTGGGCTGGCTCACTCAGCCATCGCGCTGCTCTTAGTGTCCTTCAGTGCTTTGCGAAGCACTTGGGGATGACTTGGCAGGGGGAAAGGTGTTTCTTAAAATGAAAGTCTCCTGATCCTATGCCTTAGAAAAGCTTCAGTAATTAAATTGTAGTCGCCAACAGAGAGGGTATTTTTCCTGGCAGCTAAATGGCTGGAGGATCTGAGAGCCCCAGGCAAAGCCAAAGGTATTGGATCCAGCAAGATGTTAACTGCCAGGAAATATCCCAACAAGACAGTGTTATTGCTGTAATACGCTTAATAAAACATTCTGGTTTTCCTCTGGCACCATAGGCCCTGGGAAGGCACAGAGACAACATCCAACTGTTTCTACATCTAATTCAGCTCGGCGAGCAAGGAGAGCGGGAGGCGCAGGGCACTGTACCCCTTAGTCTGTTGGGTTGGACAGGCTGTGTACACCAGGGCATCTCCACGCAGAGCAACAGGGAGGCAGGCCAGAGGAAAACAGTGTTTACTCAGCCTCTTAACACCTGTAAGTCCATGAAAGTGTTGTTTCTGGTGCCAAAACTAGGGTGCACTTGAGCAGAAAAGGGTCTGCTTTTGCAATTGGGGTTGTTTCTTGCGCTTTGCTCTCTACACACTGGTTCTGCTGTGATAGTATCAGGGTGTTTTGGTGTTGCTAGTTATAGAGAGCAAACAAAAATGCGTTTTGCAATCCATCATGGATTAACACGGTGAGGTGGGCTAGGACTATAATCTGTGTTTTGTAATGGGGAAACTGAGCCAGGTCTTAAGGGACTGGGCTATGACCACACGGCAAGTCAGTAGTAAAACTAAATCAGCTTAGGCTTGCAAAGAAACTCTTTGCCACTTTGTGGGGAAAGAGGACTATGGATTCAAGCTTTACCCAGACATCCTCTATAACCCCAAGACCCCTTCCCCACTTGCAAAACAGGTTAAAAAAAAAAGGAGTTTATTTCTCCAAGCTTTGCTCCCCTCCTCTCTTCAGAGTGCAGACGCCATCAGAGAAAGAGTCTGGGTCTTGCGTACTGCACCAAGCGCGGCGCAGCCCCGATGTCCCCCTGCACCCCACACCCTGCAGGCTGGAGCCAAACCAGCGTTTCCCTGGGACCGCTTCAGACAATGGCAGCGCTCGTGCGAGAGCGGGCCTTTATCAACCCACATCACGCCAGAATTAATGGCTCCCTTAATAAAAGCGAGTGAGATCATCACTCTTGGCTTAATTTTTCCTTTTTATTGCCTTTTACATGTACAAGTAATGATCAGCTGCTTAAATATCTCTAAAGCCAACACTTACGGACATGTTCAAATCTCTCGCTGGCTAATGAATGGCAGTGTCATTTCAGAGGGAGTTTTCGCACATTCCGGGACCAAAAGGAGAGGTTCCTTGTAGGACCAGCTCCACTGTTGCCTCCCATCCTTCAAGACTCCCGAAACAGGTCAGGTCCCATAAAACCAGTGAGATGCACCAGTCCTGTGGCTGAGCGCTCAGTGCAGGCTCAGGTCAGATACCCCTTGCATGTTTGAAGAAAAAGGCAAATGTCTCTGTGCCTGTCTATGCAGCCTGTGTTAAAATAGGACCTTCACAAAGCTCCAGGTACAGCTTAAGAGATTCCTTGGATTTCCAAATAGTCTTCCAGGAGAAGTCATCAGATTATGGACTGAAGTCTTTGTTTCCCCTCGTTCCCCAGAAGGATTTCTAGACACCGTGGGCTGTCCATTTGCCCACTCCATCCCATCATGAGTATCAGAATCAGCTTCAGATGTTATTGAGATGTTACTTAGATATCTAGAGAGCCTAAATGCAAATGATGCTCAATGTGATTTTAATTCCTAAATGCCTGTATCACTTAAAAAAATGAGTTTTGGACTCTAAATCACTTCTGAAAACCATCTTTCTCCCTCAGCTGTTGCTCGTGTGTTGAAAAAAGGAGTTCCTTGTGCCCAGCTGCGGTTCTACAGAACTCACCAGCAAAATTCTGGTTTAAGGGGAGAGATAAAATTTACCCCCTCACTTTACTCCGCTATTTTTTATAAAATATATGCCATGTGCAGGATGTGTGGACCCTGAACCTGCTGCCTCGAGCTGACCTCCAGCTCACGGCTCCATCCCAAGGCTCAGAGAAGGAGGCGAGATCTGCCGCAGGAGACCCCAGACCAAGTGCTGCATTGAGCTCGTGCTGGAACAGCGCTGAGAAGCACTGAAAGGTTTGAGGCATTATTGTCAGTGCATTGACTTCTTCCTCATGGTGTATGAAAAATTGATTTACTGGAGCTGTAAAGAATGTGCAATGTACTTACATACGTGTAATTTGTTAGAGTACTCGCTGAGAGGCACAGCAGCCCGTCCCGTGGTGCCCTGCCACGTGCTGGTGTTTGCAGCAGCGGAATCAGGGGAGGTCATCGCTCTGTTAGGGCTGCGGTGGAAGAGTGTGCCCATTCCTGTGCGGCAGCTCAGATACAAAAATTAACAGTTTTCCTTTTTCTACCTACCATTAATCTGCAACGTGTATGAATTGTAATTAAGCTCATTTAGAGCAGGGCATTGTATGCAAAACATTAATATCAGCAATATAGTCATCTGGATTGGCTCCATTTGTCAAAATAATGGTATAGGGGAAAAGCGTGTCTTGCATAGCTCAAAGAGTCAATGAGCACTGCAGAGTTCAGATGTTCCTTTGAGGTGGAAGGCCAGGACATAGCACTTCTCCAGACCCCTGGAGAAGGTCTGGAAACCTTGTAGTGGTTTCAATGAAGCACATCTTCCTGGGAGCCCCTACAAAAATCTCACTTAGGTTAATGAGACCATTGCCTGGTATAGAATTAGCATTGGGTTAGGATGCTCAGAAAATGCTTAGGGGTGCAACCAGGGTCCAGGTTACCCGAGGGCTAGGACTTGAGGACACAGAACCAAAACTTGTCCTGCTTGGAGGGCAGGTAACGCCAACAGAAAGTGGGTGTTAAACCTTTGTGCCCTGTTAAACCATTTTGCAGCGCTTTTCTGCTGGAGAGGGAGCTGTTTGACTCCAGCCCCATTGGGCCAGCTACAGTGGCTCATGGTATAACCTCCTATGTTTGGGTGATGGGGCCTTTAAGAGAAATCAAGGCAAGGCTTCAGACCAGGGGGTGCCAATTAGTTGTTGATTGCCTGGGCTCTGCAGGCAGGGATGGAGGAAAAAACAGACCAGAAGCTCTGAGTTTGCTGTGTTGGTAGGAAAAGTGAGAGATAGGATGATTTTCAGTGAACGTCTACTAGGAGGCTACTTACAATGGTGAGTACCTTGCATTGTTCGTTTATTCTTTGAGTGGGTAAATGAGGGGCTGAAATCTCTCTTTTCCTCCTTCCCATGAAATCCCTGCGTGTCAGACAGCATCTGCTGTTCATACCATGCCACTCATGGTCTCCAAGTTGTGCCAAACTTCTCCAATGTGCTCAAATTCAGTGGACTGCCCCGGCACAGGCAGGGATTTCATCCCTTGGCTTCCGCAACTTGCTGCACAAAAAGCAACGGGGGGCTGCCAGCTCCAGGGTCTGCCTGCAACTGCGCTGCAAGGCTGATGCATCCCAGCTGGGTCCCTGCGCGACGCCAAGTCGCTCTGTGTGTGCGGGGGCTGTGGAGCTGGGATTTTGGGACATCTGGCAGCCCAGGTTGTGCGACATCTGGAAAACCAAGAGTTTGCCACCCAAAGTGGGACTCAGCAGGTCTGGGATTTGACTCCCTGTCTGCGACCTTTTGGGGCAAGGTCTGGGAGGGAGCAGTCTTTCCCTCCTCTGCTTTTGTAATTGCGTCGATGCGTTTGCTGGGGCTGTGCCGGCTGAAGTGCTGACAATTTGGGAATGCTACATTCTTCTAGGAGGAAAAAACTGGGAAAGTAGTTACATCTGTGAAGTCTCCAGCCTATTCGGCTGCCAAAAGTGCTAAGTAACAAAACCGAAACGCGCTCTGGTTTCAGATGCCATGGACTTCACCGTCTTGAAAAGGGGCCTCATCCCACCGTGGCTTGTGCGACAACCTCTGTGCAAATGAGAAAATCTGGGGTGCGAGGCAGGCTCTCGCTTTAACTTGTGTTTATTTTGAGGTGAAAGACCACATAAGGTGTTGGCTGAGGGAGAGAAACCGGGTGATTAGGGAGTCCTTGCGGATGCAGAGATGCTCTGCTCTGGAGGAGCCCCTGGGGCAGCCCTGCCAGTGCCCAGCAGTCGGGGGAGTCCGAGCTCTGGTTTCCAGCAGCGATGTGGATATTCCACATATTTAGCCTGTGATCTGTTGAGGTTCCCTTTGCGCCGCCTCAGCCCCTGCTCCTCCCTTTCTTTGTCAGTCGGTGGATGCCCTGACCCTTGTTAGTGAACAGGAGCCTTCTAGGGCTATTTATTATTTAATGCTGCATTTCTTGGCTTTCTTTTTTTCTATTTATCTTTCTGACATTTAGTGCCCCATGTTGAAGAAGTCCTTGATGTGTTGTCAAATCCCTCCATGAGATATTTGATTGAAATGTGTATCGCCTGCCTGCATCAGCCAGGCTGCCAGGGAAAGGCTTTCTTGCTCTGCAAAGAAACGCAACAGCTGCTGCCTTCCGCTCTCTGCCTTTCCAGCAGAACTCAAATGAATTGCTTAATTTCAAGCAAATTTGATAATAAGGTTGAGGTGTCAAGAGTGATTACATTCCAGGGCATCACGCACTTCATTTATTTAAGTGGAGAGATCATGTTTGGATTTTATGTATTTTTTTTTCCCCAAAAGAAGGACAAAAGCATTTGCTCCTTGCTGGCTGCCAGGGATTGCTGGGAACAAGGCTGCAGTTGATGTCCTCTTTGCAGGCCTTCTCAGGGGACTGCCTGTCCCCTGTGCCCTGACCAGGCAAGACTAGCATCAGCAGGTCCAGGACCTGGAGAAACCTCCACAAAAAGCAGGGGATTAGCATTGTCTGGGCCCCATTCTTTGCTCTGTGCATAAGCATTGAGGTGCCATTCTGCAAATGACCTTTGCAACCCACCTGTGCGCCTTTAAGTTGCTTTAACCACGTGTGAAGCAGTGGTATTAATAATAATACTATTCACACCAGAGTCTCCTGGGCAGCTGAATGACAGTATGAATGTGGATTAATATTCCTTAGCCACAAGGGACTAGGAAGGAGCTGATGGAAGCATAGCTTGTGAAATTAATAATCACCACCCACTTGGAGGAAAAGGAATTGGATTATAGGGACTCCAAAATTAATAGTATCCTGGGCAGGCAGAGGCTATTGAAATATTCATGGGGTTCAGCTAACCAAAGACAGTAAGAAGCAGGCAAGGTGTGATGCATTATGTAGCCACGGGCCATGCTGAACCGGCTTTTGCGGCCGTGGGGGCCGGTGTGTGGGAGCTGTCTCCTCTCTACACGCCAGCAGTGTGGCACTAATTGGGCAGAGGTACACAGTTATTGACAGAAACGTGGATATCCACTGACGAGCGCTGCCAGGTATTTTTATGCACAGCATAAATAAAGCAGCCAGGGATGCTCTCGGGCTGAAGCAGGGTGAAAACGGGGAGACGGGGAGTTGGAGATTCGGCATGCAAAAGGTTTTCGGCAGGATGCCTGCCCAAATGCTGGGAGCTGCCTGTGCAGAAATATCTCAGTTCGAGCATTTTTGTACCACTGTGTGAGGCTCCACAAGGTACCGCTACTACAGGACGTGGCAGGAGCTTGGGTGAGTGAATGGGCTGCCCTGCTCCCGAGAGCCACGTTCTACCTGTGCCAGCAGGAGAAAATTACTGACCTTACTCCCAAGCAATGTGAAATTGGTGCAAAAAACAGTGAAACCACTGGTGTCTCCCAGAGGGTGTCCCCAAAAGTGACCGTGGCCTCCCAGGACCTGCTAAATCCTGCAGCGCTGGAGACCTGGGGGAGGGCAACTTCCAAAAAGCCCTTTGCTGGGGGTGAGCTGGACTCAATTTAACTGGAGAAACAGACTCCAAAAAAACTCCTTTCAGGAGCTCTACTGACAGCCAGGCCTTGCACATGCCTCCTAAACCTGCTGGCATCAGACGCACGTGTTCCTGATGTGTGCTGCAAGTGAAGGAGGGGGCACTGCATGCCCCAAGCCCCTCGGCGAATGCACCTTAAAAATCAAGCTTGGCATCATTATCAGTCAGGGTCTTGGAAAGCTGCTTTCCCCAGTTAGAGAAATCGTGATCCTTCCAGCCCTGCGGGAGGACTTGTGATGGGCACGGGAAAGCTGAGTGCTGAGAGTGCCACCGAGCACATCCCTGCCCTCTGCCTCCACAGGGCTTTGGGGAGGACGTAGACCCGGGACCAAAGTATGGCGGCATTTTTTTCCTCCCTTTAATGCCCAGTCTGCCTCCTTTTGCCTCGGTGGCTGGTGTGTAGCAAGTGGGAAGGAAGGAGGCAGAGCTGCCCTGCAGAGCAAACCCGGTGCATTGAGTCCCTGCAGAGCTGCATCCCCTTTGCCTCTGGGAAACGCTGCCTCTCTCACCGATGGAAATGTCCTCACCCAACACTGACTCAGGGATGGAGAGAGTGTTTTGATTCAAACAAATGCTCCACATCCTTGTCCCCACAATCCTTATTTCGGGACCGTTTTCATCAAAGCGTGACCAGCAAGCTCCAGGGAGAGGGACCTGGGCTCCCTTTAAAAAAATGAATCTCTAGCGAACCTGCATCTGGTGTGAAGATGGCATTCTTAGCTCTGAAGAGGCTCAGCAGGTTGTGCTGATTTGGGAGGCAGCCGTCTATAAAACAGCACGTGCACAGGCGTGTGGGTGGGCAGAACAGCGACCGGCTGCCTGCGAGATGCAGCATGTCCTCCTCCTTCATCCGTTCCCCACTCCATCCCTCCCTTCTGACACTCGGACAAGGGTGATAGTGGCTCCCATGGACTCTGCTGCCAGGGAAATGAGGTGTATCTCTGCTCCTCAGAGGCTGATGGGACCCTCTGAGAAGCAGCTGCGGGCCAGATGCCACCAAAAGTCATGGAGGCGGTGTACTTGAAAAAGGAAAGTGTATATGGAAAAGCAAAGCCACTACTAAATTAAATTGGTTGCGCTATTGAAGAGGGAGGCATCGCCACTATGAGAGCATGTCAGAGTTCTGCAAGCTCATGTGAGATGTGCAGCAAGCCTGTTGTGCTGCCAGCATGCTGAATTACTCCTTGAGTGGGTATTTGAAAGGGTAGATCACTACAGGGGATCATTATTTAATCAGCTTGAATTAAAGATTTCCCAGAAATACAACATTGCACATTAAAAAAAAAAAATAATCCTAACTGTAGGTGTGTTTTCCACAGCTCTGCTCTCCTGAAAGAAAACCAGTTGGTTTTGATTTAATTCTGCCTAGAGGTAACCAAAGCATCTCAGTTAAAAACCTGACCCCACGATGTCCAGGGGCCAGCCCATCCTCCTTTCCCAGTGGAGGGAGCGACTGGTGGTGGCACATCAAGAAAAGCTGCTATTGCCATTGCATGCGTAAGAGCTGACCTAAACTTCAGTGGTTTTGCAGAACACATCTCCCCTTCATCCACCCAGGCTACACAAACTGGAGTTAAGCCCAGATGAGTTTGCTGGTGTAGAGCTCTCGCTGGCCGCAAGCTGGCAAATGGGTTTGTTCTGTTGTGTTTATAGTGGGGAAGGGAACTCTGGATGTGACCTGATGCACGTTTAAAATCAGCAGGACCCTCCCTAGGGAAGCAAGGTGTGCGTGCTGGTCCTGCTGTAGGTATCTTGGGAGGCATCATGAAACGTCTCCATGGGAAGTGTCCAACAAGCTCCTGTTGAGAGCTGTGGTGTGAGGAGTCCTAAGAGACCTGGGGTGGTGTCAAGTGGGTACCTGTTCCTGGTTTTTTGCACTGATGGCTTTAAAAAAGGCATCCTAATGAGATTTATGAGGCTGGTTTAAAACAGAGAAGTTGCCTTGCCAACAAGACACATGTCTGCTACATAAAAATATGATGATGAAGGGATGGATGACAGCTTTGTATCCATAACACTTTCATCCCAAGGTGCCTTTATGCAACTGCTAAATATTTAATTTCTTATAACTTCTAGCCTTGGATATTTTTCACAGGTGAAAACGCAAAAAGCCCTCTGCCCCATATGGGTGGGGTGGGAACACATCGGCATGGGGCAGACACAAACCACAGCCAGCACGGCCGTCTGTTCCCCAGCTCCTCTAACACTTTCCACTCTTATGACGCCATCCAGCTGAAAAGTGTTTTGTGGATTTAAGGTCTGGTTTAAACTCAGAGTTTACCTTTGTAGCTGTCTTTGATTAGGAGCTGAACTTGATCTGGAGAAAATATTTCATGGCTGCTTTTCACCAGAAGAGCTGTGATTTCCTCAGGGTAGAATTTGGGCTGTTTTCCAGGCCAGTGTGATTGAGGCAGTGCAGGTCCCGAGCATGGGCAGATCATCAGCGTCGGGACACAGCCTGTCCTGTGGTCCTCTCCTAAATGGGTGGATGGCCCAAGCAGTGGCATTGGGATATTTGTTTGTTGTCCCTATCCAATTTTCCCCACCGTAAGCCCTGTCCCAGAGAGGACGTACGTGACTTGACCTGTTTACTGCAGCTGGTGGGAAAGGCAAGGTTCGTCCATATGAATTTTGCTGGAAGCTGGGAAGGAGAGCTTTTCTTTTTCTCTGACCTCCTTTCTTTCAAGCTTTTGTAAAAAAGAGTTGAAATGTGAAACCAGAAAATGCTATTGATGTGGCAGGTGTATTTTCTTCCTCAAAAATGGAAATCGTCCCCTAACTACTTCAGCTTGAAACTGCAGGTAAACATATTTCACTTTTATTTTTTGCTGGTGGATGAAAGGCTAGGGCTGAGGTTGGCAACGAGTCTCTGTGGAGTGCAATCCTCTGCCAGGGCTGTCCTGCAGCCTCTGTACTGCTGGGGAAGAGTGGACAATGTGGGACGTGAATCCTCCTGTCCAACATGACACGTTAGGTGAGGGGGACCGTGTCCTGGGAATAGCCACTCTCCCCCAGGCACTTAGAGGTGATCAGTGGTGAACTCTGATGTAGCTGAATATGCTATGGATACTCAAAGTGAAATAAACCCCACTGCTGGAGTGATGTTGTGGATGCTTCAGAACTCTCAGAAGGAGCTCAGAGATCCCTTTCCCTCCTTGGGTACACCACTGAAACCTCAATACCTCTCAGGTCCCTTCAGCTGCACACCCAGAAACCTCAAAGCCCTGAACCAAAGTATTTAAATACTTCTGGCCCTTGAGGTTTAATTGCAATTCTAGATAGCCAAAATTATTCCCAGCTGCCCATAGTGCCTGAGGGTGCCCTGCCCTGAGTGTCAACCAACAGCAGCTTGAGGTTTGTCACCTCCAGCACAGGTTTCCTGCACTGGGGTTGCTCAGCACCAGGCTACAGTGACCCATGTCCAGCCCCCATCGTTTGGGGCTGGATGTGCAGAAGGTCCCTAAAACATATATACATGGTATCCTAAAGGCAGCCATGGTATCGAATTCAGCAAGGAATGGGGATGCCTGAGACAGACAGGCTTTTGCTGTCTCAGACCTTATGCTTTTTCAGAGCCATCTTGAGCAGAAATGAGAATAATGGTGTAGTTGAAGTGGGTATTAGAGTTTATGAAGCTTTAAGCGAAGCTAGAGGCGTGAACTGTAACAGCCTTTGTCTGCCACTGCAGAAGGGAAATGTGAAAGCAGGATGGTGAATTTTGGTTTCTGAGGACACTAGCATGTGAGGTAATAAAAAAAAAAATCAAGCCCCACACCACAAAAAAAAAAAACTCCAAAAAACCCCAAACCCAAACCATCTGTGACCCAGGGAAGCCGGCTGCACTTCCCCATAGTGCGGCTGTGGAGCTGAGAGCATAAGCTCGCTGGGAGCCAAATCTCACAGGGAAATGATCTCTCATTCTGCACTCTCTTTTCTTTATCCCCCTTCAGCCCCCCAACAAGTCCCTCTTTGATTTTTAAGCTGCAGGTAACTGCAATTAAGAGGCAAATTTCTGATCCTCCTTCTCACACACACCCAAAGTTTAGTGATTTTTTTACTTCTGTTCCTTTTAGCAGAGAAACTGCTCGTGGTGGCCCAAGGCTGTGGGAGATGATGACAAGGCTCCCGCTGACCCTGCTGGGGCTGCATCAGGAGCCCTTCACTACTGGTTTGGGGGGCTGGAGTCACCTGAGGACTTCCCAAACCCCAGATGTGAAAATGTATGTTGGAAATGAGGCTTTAACCCTTTATCCCAACCAAAACCTTGGGGAGAGATGGTGTGAGGCAAGAAGAGGCGGCACCCAAAATGTCTGGGACTCTAGTCCTTCAGAAAAAGTCTATGTAACATCATTGGTTGTTTACTCTGAATTGGAACAAAGTCAGTTTTACCCATGTTATGTGTCTCCTGTTTCGGGCACCATGCCATGCTGACGCTGACTTTGTCCGTCTGCCAGGGTCTCCCACTGTCCCTAGCCCTGTTCCTGCTGCTCGCAGCTCAGCGCAGGCACCGTCCCGGGCAGGGGGTGGCAGCCCACCCAGCAGGAATGTGGGCAATGGTGGCATTGCTGCTTTGGCAGCCCAGGTCCTGAGAAGCAGAAGGGGAGAGCCAGCAGAGCAAGCAAGCCGGTGGCAGGGACAGCAGCGCTGTGAGCGTTCCCTGGGCACGCAGCAGCAAAGGGGGCTGTAAAAGCTGGCGTGAGCCTTCTTCCCGGCACGCAGGTCCCCAAGTTAAACGGAGCCGGAGCAGGACGGCTGAGCTCTCACACCTAGAGCCTCTCCAGAGGGGAATGCTTTCCGGGGTTAAATGGTGTCCGATGCCTGGGTAAGAGGCCAGTGAGGAGCTGATGGCTCCTCTCTGTCGGGAGGTCCCCTGGGAGCCCGCTTGGGACACTTGGCCAAATTTTGGTGCAGCCTGAAGAAAATCCAGTCAGCTCCTTCAGCATCTGAAAGGATTTGAAAGGGGAGACTTTTTTGCAGGAACAATAGTTAATGCCGACTTGTACAGTCTTTCATGTTGTGATGTTTGTCTTTGGCTGTTCTCCAAAGGAAAATCTCTGGGTGAAACTCCCTGCAACTGGTCAGAAAAGAGCATTCAGTTCTTCAGTGTCTTCTCAGTGTGAGCTTGTAACTGAGTCTTTAATACACCAGCGAGGATAATACGTGTGGGAGAAAGGGAAATCTAAAAATGCTTGTACAAACGGCCTTGAAGAGCAGCATGCCAGGGAGCATCGCCTCCACATCCCGCATCTCCTTCAGAGATGCAGGTGCTTCTGCTTCACCACATGCCTAAGAATTGCAGGGACACTGGTGACAGCAAAACCAGCTTTAAACCACTTAAGACTGTAAAACAAAGCAAAGAGACAAAAGTCAGGAAGGCAAAAGTTATGCAACTAATTAACATCAAATATATTCATGTTATGCCAGGGACTCTCTGGGTTAAGGACTCACTCACTGACCGTCATGTGCTCCAGCCTGTGCCTCCACCGGCCGGGCTGGGGTTTGGCTGCCCACTGCAGTGATACTGGAACTGCAGGTCAGCGTGCAGGACTTGGTTCATTTTACAGTTGCACTTTAGAGAGCAGATTGGAGACCAGGATGTCCCTCCAGATAAAGGGTAATGGCCATGGCGTGCTTCCAAAAGGTATGGTAAGGGACTCCTGGAGAGGGCCCAGCAAAGGGCTACAAAGATGATGAAGGGACTGGAGCACCTCTCTGCTGAGGGAAGGCTGAGAGCCCCGGGGCTGTTCAGTCTGGAGAAGAGAAGGCTGAGAGGGGATCCCATCAATGCTGATCAATATCAGAAGGGCGGGTGGCAAGAGGATGGGGCCAGACTCTTTCCAGTGGTGCCCAGCGACAGGACAAGGGGCAATGGCCACAAACTGGAACATGGGAAATTCCATCTCAACATGAGGAAAAACTTCTTTCCTGTGAGGGTGGCAGAGCACGGGCACGGGCTGCCCAGAGAGGTGTGGAGTCTCCTTCTCTGGAGAGATTCAAGACCCTCCTGGATGCGTTCCTGTGTGACCTGCTCTGGGTGACCCTGCTTTGGCGGGGGGTTGGATGAGAGGATCTCCAAAGGTCCCTTCCAACCCCCACCGTTCTCTGATTCTGTGATTCTGTAAGGGTATGTAGTCAGCCAAGGAAAGAAAAACTGATGGGTCCTGGGGCTTCCAGGGCACCATGGATGGTGATGGTGCAAAGTTGGAGCTTAAGCTCAGCCGTGATGTTGGCTGAATGTCACACAACATCAGCTTAGTGCATCGTAGCCCCCCCCTCTTTTCTGTAATCCTTTTTGTTTGTCTGTTACATTTTGCATAGCTACTTCCACGCGTCTCTGGTGCAAACCCGTGCCGACCCAATGGGCGAGTACGAGCTCTTACCTCCAGCCGTACGTGCTGGGACTGCCCCTGGCTTTCTGGTCCCCAAGCTGACCGTCTGGGGCCGAGGACCTGCCCTTTGTCCTTGGGGGGCTCTCCCAACTAGCATGTGAATGGTTAAGTGGCTCGAACTGCCTGCTCAGGAAAGCACTTTGTTTGCCCTGAAGTGGGGTGAGAAAAAAATCTGGAAAAAAGGACCTCTGGGAGACCTTGTAAGATTAAGCCAACATACCAAGCTGCTGAACAATGGTTGACATAGCAGGGCTTCACTCCCCGTCCCTCCCCCGGCTCCTATAGATCACAAACATATGCTCCGTGCATGCAGGCTCGCAGTCTTTTATTTCACTATGTTTCAGTTCCTGTCTATCGTCTCTTTTTATTCCGCATGTGACACAAAAGTTAATTTGAGAAAAAGGATAAAGTGTCACATTCTCTTGAGAAATGAACATGTAAATGGCCTGGAAGCAACATCATTTTTCTCTCTTTCTTTTTTTTTTTTTTTTCTCCTCTTCCTTACCATGAAAGCAGTGTTAAATCTGCTCTCCTGAGCTGCCGTTTCAGTTGCTGCTTCCCTGGCGTCAGGGAGGATGGATGGGCCAGTGGTGGAGCAAAGCTCGGGGCAGGAGGTTTGGGAGTCATCCTACCCCCATCCTAAGGCGCTCACGCTGCTGGGATGGGAGCTGCTGGGGCTGGGAACGCGGTGCCCGGGCAGGCTGGTGCCCCGTCCAGTACAGTCCTGCTCTGCCAGCCCATGCTGGTGCATGTAGTGGACCTGGCTGGTTGGAAGGTCTGTCTGGAATGGGCAGTGGGAGCATGTCCATGTCCATCCTGGCACAACGGATGTGTCGGTCGATGAGGGTGCACCAAAATGAGCAGTGGGATGTGGCTCTGGCTTTCAGCAACCCTCAGCTTTTGGGCTCGTTGAGGATGAGGCACATGATGGTGCACTTACAACAAGGGGTTAAATGCGGGTGTCCTTTTCGTGTGCCTCCTACCAGCAAGAATAACAGTGAAGACAAAACCGAAGGATTTTTATTGATTACTTTGGAAGGAGGGCTGCCGTTTTGTAGCGACTTTTGGAAAGGGAGGGTGTAGGCACACATCAGAGGCTTCAATTATGCAGAGAAAAATACACAGCTCTAAAAAATAACCCTCCCTTAGAAAGACTTCGGCGCTATAACAAAATATTAATGTTTAAAGATATTCCTTCTTAATATTTCAGGAAGCAATTGGAAGTCCCACAGTATAGTTCATTCTCCTTTTTAAATGGAAATATTTAACTTGGAGCAACAGAGCTCACATTGGCTCCAAGATAAACTTTCCTTGGCAGTTGCAGCTCGTGTATAATGCTAAAAGCAGCTCCATCTTTGGGGTGGCATTTTTTTTTTAGCTCGTCTTGGAGAGCCAAGCTCCGAATTAAACGGAGGGCTTGAGCAGCTGCTATTTTGCCGACAAGTCCAGAAGCTTGTCTGCGGCTGGGGAGCGGGGGAGAAGAGCTGTCTGGAGGGGGAGGCAGGATCCGCGCAGAAGGTCGGGCTAATTAAATCTGGAGAAGTCACCAGAGAGCCCGGTGTTTCTGCATATTATATCTTCAAAGCTTTCCCTTGTGCGGGGCGTGATAAGAAGAGGGTCATCTTGACACTTTCATCTTCTCCTGAAAGGGCGAGTGTTGAGCTAAATAAAGAAATAAATACATGTTGATTACACGGGGAGGGAGGGACAGGAATATCTGCCTGTTCAAACAGCTAATGTGTCTCCCAGGGCTCCATGTGCTCCTTCTGCTTATTAATAGTGTGATTTTTTTTATTACTATTATTATTTTAATCTGCCGATCAAATGCTGTATGGCGTGAACTCCTGTTGTGGTGCATACCCGCTGGCCTCTGAGGCAGGTCACGCATCTCTCCACCTGCAGAAGCACGGAAGAGGAAAAGCAAACGCGTGCAGGGTGTGTGTCTTGTCCCGTTGTCAAGGATTTGTTGAAGGCAGGCCTGGCGCAGGTTGTCCCAGCGCACAAGCATCCCTGTTTCAGTGTCACGGCTTGTAAGTGTCTGTTTTCTGCCCTTGGAAATGCTCAGCTCCAGCAAGTTTCTTTAAGTGGGAGCACTTGACGTGTCTGAAAAAATCGAGCCTGCAGTGCATGAAACTGCAGATTTGGAGATTTATAGGAGAAAAACCTACCAGACTTCCCAGGGATCCTCCAGTGCCATGTCCACGCGAGAGAGCCCGGGTGCGGGCTCAGCACCCTGGAGCAGCTCCCCAAAAACTGCCCTGTGCTGGGGAAGCACGAACCTGATGGCATCCCTAAAACTTCAGAAAACTAGGTGAAAGTTTCCAGTGGTGTTTTTTTTTCTTGCAGATCCTCTAGTGACTACCTTGTTTCTAAGAGCTGCAGTTGGCAATGGAGATTTTGAAACGGATCTTCAGGCTGAAGGCTCATCTTTGGAGAGGCTGTCCTGGCCTCATGGGCAGGGCAGTGGCTGCGGAAAGGCAAAGCAGTGACTCCAGGGTGATTTTGCACTTATGCACGCTGGAATTAACCCCCCCTGAAGCCTATGGATTGCTGTTCACTCTCTGATGGCCTGAGGAACAAAATTGAGTTGCTCCTGGTATTTACCAGAGCAAAAGAAAAAAGGAGATACACTGGTCTGCGGAATAAAACGTGTTATGAGCTGATCTGTCCTAACAGTTTGGACCACAAGTCTTCTCAGAGAGATGAGCTTGCCTTTTTTAGGGCTGATACAGCATATGAGCCTTCAGCCTCAGGGGATTACACCAAGCGGTTACTCCTCAAGGCTTCATGATGGGTGCCAGCAAGGCAGAAGGTGGCTTCTTCAGCTTCTCCGCTGCCTTCTGGATGGAGACACGGACGTGTGGACCGGTGCAAAGGCTGCTCTTAGGCTGCCGGGCAGCTGGAAGTCCCAGCAAAATGACTGAATTCCTCTTTTGCAGCTCAGACATATAAACTTGGGAGTGGAAAATGAGGATATGTCTGGGGAAAGCCAGACATGCAGAAGCCATGGTGGGCTTTCCGTGCTGCTCCGGTCAGGTATGGCAGCAGCAGCCGCGGCTTTGCTGGCGCACACAGTTCATGTTGGTGGCTTGGAGGGCAGTGAGGGAGCATTGCTACGGGCCTCAGCCTTGTCCCAAGGCACCTACAACTGCAGGACGTGATATCAGGCTAGATGATAATTATAGAGTGAAATGTCAGCCTCATTCACAGGAGCATCATTACCCATTAGCTAATTAGGCATTAGCCATTCCAGCACTGCTGTTAGTTGCTTTTTAAAAAGCCACTGGATATTAGGAGAGAGAAACACTTTGAAATTGCACTTATGATAGTAGGTTTGAAAGAGCAGGGAGTCCTCTGATGCTTTCAGCATGTTAGAAAGCAATGACTGATTCACAAATACATCTTTTTTCCCAGCTCAGAGGTGAGGAAAAGAGGAAATATGTGCACATTTCTGAATCTGTCCTATGGAAAAGGACATGATTTCATACGGGCAAGGATGTGAACTTGCAGTGACTCGGGGTCCTATTCAGTAGCTGTAATGGGACCAGTGAAAAGTTTGGCAGGGACACTGCGCTTGACTGAGATCCACATTTCCACTTCAGTTTATATATTTGGGTGTGGGAAAGTCTGCTTTCTGGGGAGAACTTTGAGTTTTAACTTAAAAACCTGAACCTTTGAAGACTGACATGGCTTTTGATGCTTGCTCTAAATATTTTCCCAGTGCCCTTGGGATCACGGCTCACCTTCTCCCAGGGGAGAGGTCTGGGGCTGCCCTCACCTACGTGGCAGCTCAGCAGGACCCCCATTCCAGCACGGGCCAGTTGTTGCTTTTGGTAACTTTACAGTAAAACTCTATGTTTCCACTTCACTCTGAGTGGCCCGAACATGACAGTTCACAGGAGACTGTGGTTTCCTGCCTGTCGTATACCGCATGAAAACCTCCGCGGGCTCACTCTGAAACTCCCTAAAAGGAAAACTAGCAAAGGTGGATGGGAGTGGAGAGCTCTTGGGAGGGTATGTTTTGGCTGGGTTTCAGTCCCAGGCTGCAGACTAGCTAACCTGTTCCCTTCAACACCAGATGCCTCTGAGCGAGAGCTACCTGTGACCCCTCTCGCTGCTTTTTTACTTCAAACATCAGCTGCCAAAGCTCTTTGCCTCCAAAGGGCTCTGCCATATCTTCGTCCTCTCCATTTGCAGTAAGAACACAGGGCAGGAGGGAAACTCTCCTTCAAGCACCTAGAGCAGAGAATAGATGTGGTGGAAGGTGGCTCTTCTCACAACAGAACAGGGAAAAGGAGAAGATCCATATTTATATAGATCTGTCATCTATATGTAAACCTGGGGAATAAAGAGCAATTTTATGTACATTAGATAAGGGAGCCATGTTCTCCTTCTAAATGAAGCAAAGATTAAATTGGTCCCAATAGGATGACTCTTAATTCCTTCCATTTATATACACTTGTTTTATTATGCTTGTGTGGTAGCAGCGCTTTGTAAGGAAGAATGAACAGATAATGTAATCAAAGAAGGTCCATAGGAGTGATTTGCCTGAGTTATCAATATTTCTGATGCTACTTCTGGCTTATTTTCTTTATATGTCTCCATCACTTCTTGGCATTTCAGTTCTGCATTTAACAGGAGTCTGGGAGAAGCTTTTGCTCCTCTGCCTCCCACCCTAACGGCAAAAGAACACTCTCCCTACTGCCTCCTGACAGCCGAATTCATTCCAATCTCAGCATGTTATGTTTCCATTCAGTGTGTCTTCGTACCTCTCAGCCTGCAATTAAGAAGGAAATACAGCCCAGGCACCACCTCTCCATGTTACGGCACAGAGAAGGCTTTTTTTATGGTAGGCAGTAAAACCATTGCAGCAACCAGGTTTACCAGTGATGTTGAGCACTAACAAAACCCATGAGCTGCTCTAGGCATACTGATGTCCAAAATCCAGCACGGTTCACAACGTTTGCTACCGATGGTCCTGGTTCCGAGGCACTGGCCAAGCTCCAGCTGCCCTTGGGCCACGATTTAGCAGGTATTTATACACACGTGGGGCAGAGGAGAGTTAAAAATGGAAAGGCATGGACAAAAGTGCCCAGCTGAAGCCAAGATTCAAGTCTGCAAATTAAGGGAGATGCTACATGAGCAGGCCGTGTGCTGGCTTGGTGGTCTTGTGAGGCTTCTCCAGCTCCTTCAGCATGCAACAGCCAAGGCTTTGGAGGGAGAAACGAAGGATGTGAGTCCTTACTCCTGGCTTGTCACCTATCATTGCTTTGTTTTGAAAATGGTGCATTTAAAACTAGGAAGTGTCTGGAACTACTGTGAGACTGAATTCACAGTAATTTAGGGAGATAACGTACAGAAAAAGGGCTGCGGTAGGTATTACAGGTGTGTTGTACATCTGCACAGTGCAAAAGTACTCCAGAATAAACACGGAAAAGGGGCGGGGGGGACATGACACGGGCTGTAAATAAGAATATTGGTCTGGCTGTACCTCCCCGGGAGGGCAGGGCAGGGAGATGATGTGAAGCACACGCGTTGGTGAGCAATGGGTTGGTGCCACATAAATCCCCAGGACAGAGATGCACTGTGTGGATGCAGCCCCTTTGGCTGGGGCTTGTTTCCAGCGTACGGCCAGGTCAGAAGGGAAAGGCAAGGCGGTGGGTGGTGTGTCAGCTCCCAGACACGTCAGAAAGCCCCGCAGTGGTGGCGGCGGCACCGCCACGGTCGTTGCCCAGGGACCCCGGAGCAAGGCAGCGTGAAGATTGAGTTACGAAGGGGTCGTGTCCCTGTCCCTGCGGGCAGCAGCTCGCACCGCCGGACCACGCACTGTGCCGCAGAGGTGTCGGGCTGTTCTGCATGAGATTTCTCTGCCTGGGCACTAACTACAAAAGTTCAGTTTTCGGAGCAAAAACCAAAGCCAAACTGAGCAGCTGCTGGGTTTGGGGTTGAAGCACAAGCCTTCCTCTTCCTTTGCCATTGAAGCCCAGGACATTTTCTTTTGGTGGGTGAAAATTCCTGTGGTTTCTTCACAAATGGGCTTTCCTCATGTAGGTATGGCCTGGAAGAGGGGAGAAACCACGCCGTGCCTTTGTCCAGGGCTGCGGCGGACAGGTGAAGCCCACGGGCAGTGCTGACGCAGGCACCAGTGGTGGGTTTAAGCATCAGGTGAGGTCGGCTCTGCCCCAGCCTGGTCCCACGGCTTCCAGGCGTGAAACACGGAGCCAGGAAAACTCCCTCTGCTCGGAAGGAAATTCAGAATAAAATAAAGGGGCAATTTTATTTTTTGCCTGCTTTAGCTCCAGTAGTGTTCTTGGTGTTGTGCCAGGAGGGGTCTTTGACCCTGAGTGATCTGGTGCTAATCGAGGCAGGTTGTGTTTCAGTTGTCCATACAGAGGCACTTACCCTCTCCGTGCAGCAGTAAATTTTATTGAGAGCGAGTGCGTGTTAAATACTTTCCTCAACAAATGTGTGCATGGGGGTGTACATATACAGTTTAATAGTTATCACTCTATACTTAATAGGATTACAGAGATCTGCAGACAAATGAACATATCGCTGTATAGCCTTATCATCGCCTGATAAGTAAAAGCCTAAAGATTGTTGAGACAATTATGTTTTGATATTCATCTTAATACTTGTTCAGGAGACAAAATGAATAAATCGCTTTTTGGTAGCACAGCCTCAGCCGGGAGGCAGGCGCGAGCGAGAGCTCCCCGACGCCTGCGGCACAGATCCAGCCCTTTTCTGGCCGGCTGCCGGGTACAGCGTCCGCACCAGCATTGCAGGGTCAGGCTGGAGCTTTGCTCACCTCCCCAGTCTCTGCAAGATGAGTGCAACCCAAATACACCTCCACAGAGCTCCTCACAACAGCTGCTCCCAGACAGCTTCCCAAAACTGTTGTCAACCCAATTTTCATGAGGAAACTGAGGCACAGGACAGGATTGCGCCTTGCTCCCTGGTCCCTGACCAGATTATGGAAAAGTGGTGTCAAAATCCGTATCTCTCAAGTTTTGGGTTCATAGCTCCATGACTTAGTGCTCCCTTGCTCCATCCTGCCCCGAGGCTGAGCTCAGGCGCTGCTCCTCCCAGCCCCGGTGTGTGACGGTGACAAGAGCACCGTCCCGCAGCCAAAACCCCATCACGGCGTGTAGCCCCGACCCAGCGGGGACGCAGCTGAGGGTGAGCTCTCGAGCACGGCCTGAGCAGCTCCAGCGCTTCACAGCACAAAGGCAGCAAATTTCACCTTCCCTTTGCTGGATCTGCTTCTTTTCCTCCTGGATCGCAGGTGCGCAGCTCTGGTGCCGGAGCAGCCATGCGGACCCAGACTGGCGCCGGGTCCCCACACGCCTTCTGCAGAGGCTGAAGGGACACACCAGTTAAATATTGGTAATCAGCCTTCACTAATGCTCCCCCACCGCCTCGCTGCTGGCTGTGGCAACCACAAAAAAAAAAGGGCTTTTTGTAGTTCCTCTGTCAGTACGGAGCAGGGGGATGGGGAATCAGAGCAGACAGAAGAGCCTTGCTGGGAGGGAGCATTCCCACCCTCTGGTGTCCTGTACTTTTTGGCCATATTCTTGTGATAGTCTGGAAAAGCTTTCTGGAGATATTGAAAACAGCTGCCCCTCTGATTAGGGTTGGGAATGTTTGTATTACGGAAAGCGTCAAATTGCTTCTTTACAACAAAACCAGGAGACACTTTGATCCAGAAAATTAGATGACCTCAACGTTGTATGAAGTTGGAGCTCTCCTTAGTATTTGAGAAACGAAGCAAAGGAAAATAAAGCGGGAGATGCTCTCAGCTATTAGGTGTGGGTAGGCGTTCAGGAGCGAGCGGTGCAGTGTTAGTCAGCGTGGTGCTTCAGACCGTGAGCGAAGGTCTCAGGTTATGCCAAGCAATGTGGCTAAAGGGGAAGATTTACAACCAAGTAAATTGTAAAACAATAGCGTGCATTGGAAATAACATCAACATTCTTCAAAAATAATTGATTATGTCATAAGTCCTTTTTTAAATATGTGGAACGCCGTTGAAACCTCTCCAATTTTCTTCGAGTAATTTCAGTTTAATCCAAACCCATGTTTTTCTAGTGGGAACCGTTTCAGAAAGGACTGTGCGACGGTTTAGAGCAGCTTCCCCTGACAGCAGCTTGCAGTCCAAACCACGCCTGGCTCTGGTGGATCTGTCTCCACAAGGAGCAGAAACGGTTCACCTCATGTTGTTATGGAGCTCGGGACAGGATTTGCAGGTAGGGCTCAGTCTGGGGGGGCTGCACAGACCCCTCCTCAGAGGGGAACATGCCCCAAAGCCAGGAGCTGTATCCACAGCGGGTCTGGGGCATCGCTTGCAGAAGGGCTGCCCATGGGGAGCAGAGCTGGGCTCAGCTGTGCTGCTCCCCATGCTCTCCATGTGAGCAAGCCGCCTTCAGCTTGAATCTCTAATCTCTTCTTATCTCTACATCCTTATTCCAGACAGGCTTTTCCTCCTAACAGGGTGTAAAGAAAGCAGGGGGATCTACTTGCCATTACCCGCATTGAAATAACACCGGAGGGTTGTCATCTTTAAATCCCACCAGGCAGATGCTTTCGTAACATCTTAAATCTAACCAATGAACCCAGAATCAACCTCCCTAATAGAAAAGGGAGATAAAAGATTCATCCTTCCACATACTTTAACAGTAGGAGAGCAGTGATATTTCAAAGGCAAGACAGACATCCTGGAGGTGAAGGCAAAGGACGCGTGGGAAGCACAGAAAGGATGCAGACTTTAAAGGTGAATAGGAGGGCACCTGTGCTCAGCACTGTGAACGCTTCGGTCGCAAGATGAGACCTCTTGATTCCACACTGAAGTGGAATTGCACATTTCTGGCTCTTATTTACTCTGCAAACAGAAAGCAAGAAATCCAGCCCTGCTCGCTTCCAGGGAGAGAGGGCTGCTATGGCCACGATGCCCTCCTGCTGAGAGGGGCTTTGGGTGTCCTGGCAGGTTGGCCAGCGCACACGCTGCTCTTATCCGCCTTTACAAGACAGCTTCAGGTGGGGTGAATAGCTGCGTATTTGCAAATGTTTCTGTAAAATAAGCAGTCACTGATTTACCAGGAGCCGAGATGGTTTTAGCCTCCAACAACTCCAAGTGCAGCTGAAGCGGTGTAGCCTGGCACCGCGCAGGCTGGGGCTGGCCAGGTAAAACAAGCCCCAGTCTTTAAACGGGGATCTTGTGTTCAGGAGGTTTGGAACTGTTGTGTAAATACAGCAAATGTGGCACCTTCCATCCCGAGCACCCCCACCTCCCCCCTGCAACGTGTGCGTGTACCTGTGTTTATATGGAAATTCATGTAAATCAGCAAAACCACCGAGAAGCAGCTAAAGCGGTTGTGAAAAATGGTATTTTTCTCCCAGTAAATTAGCTTGGTTTTCCTCTCTCTTTCTTTTTTTTGGTCCCCATCAACTCGTGAGGTGTCTTACCCAACTCTGCACAGGGGCTTTCCAGAGAGCTGGAGAAGCGGGCGCACGTGCTGCTGCTCGCTTCAGTGGAAGCAAGGGTGACTCTAAATTCCCTCTAAGCCAAACAGAACAGCATAGAAAGGACATTAAATTCCTTTCTATAAGGAACTAGAGAAGGTATTTACTAGGTGTGGAAGACTTTTAAAATTTTTTATTTTAGTTATAATGGGGTAAGGGAGAGTGGGCAGTGAGCACTGAGCCCGAGTCTGGCAAGGGCAAGCAGTAGGAACTACATGAAAAAGGGGGCCAGGTACGAGGTGTGACCTGGGACACGGGTTCAGCGTGTTATTTTGGTGCCTGAGAGCTGTTTTATTTTTAAAAGTCTAAAAAAAAAAATCTTCTTTAGCATGTTGCACAGGGGACAGTCCCTCCACTCAGCCATCTCGCCGATGCTCACGCCATCGAGGCATGGGCACAGAGTCACCGGCCGAGGCAGCGCCAAAGCTCCGCTGAAGGAGATACTGCTGCTCCTCGTGCATTGCTAAGGTGAAGCGGCTGTCACGCAACACCTTGGGTATGAAGCATTGACACAACTTTATCCAATTACGTTTTGAACCTGTGGGACAAAAATCTGTCGACGGCTGTTAAACATGATGGCATTATCTGTGTCTCTGGAGGTGTGAAGCTGTGGATCACCAGATGTGGAGAGAGTACACAGGGAATCTGTCCATATGGGCTTGCCCTGGATTTACTGTCTCTTTTAGATGCTTGCTCTCAGTCACTGTCCAAAACTGGGTATTATATGGACTTTTGGTCCTCCCTATTGTGCTGAAGGCAGGAGGGAATGGCACATGCAATGGCCACCTGCTCATCCCCCCTTGGCAGGACAGCCTGGGTGAGGATGGAGCAAAAAATAGCCCAGAACAGAGCAAGTAGAAGGTAAATTGTCCAGCCCTTGAAGGCAAGAGCAGGAGCTTAGGTAAGCAGAATATCTGCCGCTCGCTGGTGCGTGGCCAGGAGCTAAGGTGGAGGCAGACAGCCCCAGCGATAAGTGCAGGGGAAGTTTTAATGACAAAAGGGGCCGAGCCCTCTCACTCCCCTCTGAAAAAGGTGTTTAACCCAACAGTGGGCTGGTTCTCATCTTCCAGAGCCGCTGTGGCAGCACAGGGGCAGAGGCAGCTCCTGTAAAAGTACTTTGATTTCTCAGCTTTGCCTCCCCTGGCACTGGTTATACGCGTGTTTTGGCTCGGCCGATTGCAGTGTGCAACGCAGTCATTCACTCTCCAGGGAGGCGAGCGAGTGGCAGTGCCCCACCAGGGCATGGATGAGGACATCTCCATCCTTGCAGCATTCCTGAGCTCATCCTGCTGCTTCAGAAGGGAGAAAGGCAAAGACAACATTGCAAGTAGGGAATTTCCATCGTGTGACTAGTGAAGAAGAGCGTTTCTACCCGATCCCGGCACAGGGAGCCGGTGGGTTAGGGGCAGCTCAGCCTTTCGCTCTGCACTGGTGGTCCCACGTGGCTGAGGTGCACCCGAAACCTCAGTGCAGCAGTGCTGGGCTCTCCCCTGAGCATCAATTCCACAGGGGATACGTGCATTATTAAGGGAACAAACCGATGTGCAAGTCGGCTGTTTTTCTTTTGGTTCTCTTTTCTTTCTTTTTTTTTTTTTTTTAAGCAATGCATCTAGCTCTGTATGAGAGGCAATTTAAAAAAAAAAAAGAAAAAAGGAAAGAAATAGCTATTGAAGGTTTTTAATTCAAGTATGAATGTGCCTTCAGCTGGGGCAACTGATTGCCTCTTCCCTAAGGGAACAAGCTGTCTTATAAAGCACCATTCACTGCTATAATGGCCAGCTCCCTTTGGGGCAAAACACTGCATTTTAACTAAAAGGGGTTTGTATACAAACAAGACTTAATGCATCCCAACCAGAATCGCCCCTTCTCCCAGCCACACCAGCAGGGATGTTCCCAGGGCCCCGACCCGCAGCCCGACACTGAATAAGAGCAGGTCCCCGGCAGATTCCAAAGGCGGATGCAGGGACGATGGCGGGGCCAAGCCTGGGTGTGCTCCAAAGCACACAAAGGCAGGGAAATACCAACACCAGCA
Source organism: Pluvialis apricaria (assembly GCA_017639485.1). Lineage (NCBI taxonomy): Eukaryota > Metazoa > Chordata > Aves > Charadriiformes > Charadriidae > Pluvialis > Pluvialis apricaria. The sequence goes on from CM030024.1 coordinate 10,798,770, forward strand.
CACACAACCAAATTAAAACTGGGATGATGGAAAGGCAGCGGGATTGAATTGCCTCCCTCTCTGCCGGCAGGGGGGCGAGGGCTTCTACCTCTGCACAAAAAGGCAGAATAACAGACAATTAATTAGCAGCAGGACTGGTTGCATGGAAAAGACGCACGGTGCCACCGTTGATTTGCATGCAAATATCCCGTGGGTAGGGAGGATTCAAGGGGGCTGGCGGGAAATGATGGCTGGGAGGGTTTAACCTTGAGTATCGCAAAAGGCATCGCTTCTGCTTATTTTGACACATGTGTGGGTCAGCCAGGCCATGGAGGAGAATAATTAGGGAGGGAAAGGAATGCAAACTCCTATTATTGAAGATACCTGGGGGCTAACGGCATGAATACATTTGTTATAATTGACCTGTGGCCCGATGATGATAATTCCTCTGTAGAGATAGCCACTTAATCTATTCCGTGTGCCAACATGGATGTGCGAAATAATTGCAACCTTGGCTCAATCTCGTTTCCACTCTTCTGGAGAATAGCTAATTTATGACAGAAAATAGTGACTAATGTTAGAATAAACAATATTATGACTCAAGTGACTTATGAGTGCTGCAGATATGATGCACATTTAATAGGACATGACTTATCCAGACATGTAATTCTTTTTCCGAGCGGAGTAAAGTAAGTGTGGCAGAAATGCCAGAAACAGCTTTGCAATTGGAATATGCAATTTAAAATAAGTAAAGATTACTCCCAGGTAGTTTATTGCTTTAACTACATCAAGGCAGGTCCCTGTAGAAGACTGCATAATGACTCTCATTTCATTTTTGGTTTGTGTCAAATATCTTCAGTTAGTTTTGCTTTATTGGCTTCATGCAATTTATTGCCGCACTAGAATGTGATTGTAATGCAACTACTATTTTAGTTTTATCTTCCACTGGTAATTTTTCTTCTTTATGGAGCCTATACTGTCTGCATTAATAAAAGCCATAGAAATTATACAGCGTGGAACCATGTTTTAGTAAGTGCCGGTTCACTATAGAAAAACTGAACTGGAATCGCCGATCTCCAGCCCAAAAGCAGAGAGACCAGCACCGACTGACGCGGGCTACCGGGATGCTACACGGCACCTCCTGCGTATGCTACTGCTTTTAAACATTACTCAAACACTCATGTTTGTCAGAAGGAAGCATGGAGGGAATTAATCTCACTTAATAGCAGCTGCTTCTCCAACGCGTCAATGGCTCGAAGGCTCAAAACTGTCAGTCTGAGCCCAGGCTTGAGGGGTTTGTGTGGTTAAGTCGGGGCCACGGTGCCTGAGCAGGGACGGCCCTTCTGTGAGGAGGTCCTAAAGGCAAAACGAGCGCCCTGGTTTCATTGCTTAGTGTGTGTCTAGTGACACCTCTGCTGCTGTGGAAAGGAGAGGGTTAGTGGTCAAAAGAGCAGCTGGGGTTTCAAAGCAGGGGTTTTACACAAGCTGCCTCCCCGGGGTAGGCAGGGACCCGCACTTGCTGCCCAAGCACTCGGCGACCAGCAGCTCCTATCACGGTATTTAAAGCTAGATGTCGTGACTTCTTTAATCTCCCTCATCCTTCTGTAAAAACCTTCTAGTTTGCCAAGGAGTAAGATCAAATGAATGCATTAATGTGTACAAATACGCAAGGTGCTCAGCCACCTCCCTGACGCAGGCAGCTCTGCGGGCACACGCTATTTGGTGGCCAGGGCTACGGGCTGGTTTCCCCCACGTGTGCAAGACTCACACACGACCTTAGTAAATTCCGGGGTGTCGATTAATTCATCCAAGCAGCTTGGCTGTCCCATTTTGAGCATGTGACTCTCAGCAAATGTTTTCTGTGCACGATTTCTACTGCTCTTTTGACATTCCTTATCCCATATACTATCAGATTCTTCTTCCTCTCACGCACAGCCAGACGTCTCTCCTCAGCTGCATCCCCAGATAATAAAATATCTTTCGTTAACATGAGTGGTACTCTCGCTTCTCAGCAGAAATGCTTCCCTCCCCAGTTTTGGTTTGCTTTGGTCATGGCAGCGAAGGTGCCCCGCGGAGTTTTGGCCAGCTGCCCCATTCACATGGTGCTTCCTGGGACCCCAGCTCACCCCTCAGCTTTTTTTTTGGTAGTAAAACATGGTAAAAAAGGCCAACAAACAGGAGTGAAAATGTTTGTCTGCAGTTTGGGAGGCCAGCTATGCAAGAGCCCAAGCTGCGACTCGCAGAGCTGCCGCCGCCAACGTCTGATGGCTGAGGTTTATCGAGGCATTTCCAGGAACCAAACTTCCAAACCCCACTGACTTTGACTGGGAGCTGGGTACCTAATTCTCTTAGGCTTTCTTAAATTTGGAGGCAAAAAAACTATCCAGTGTATACAGTGGGTGGAGTTTTGAAAGACTGATTGTGCTTGCTGTGAAATGAATTTCCTTTAAAGCTGCATTTATTGCACTCCATGGCCCCCATTAATCAGAAAGTTATATCTGGCCTTCACATTATGGTGAAAGAAGTATGTGAAATATTCCTAAGCTGCAAAATCACTCAGGACTGGGTTGGATTTTTTTTTTCCTTAGCATTTGATTTCAGCATGGAAAATAAGTCACTTTTTGTTAATGTCTAAGGCCCAGTTGTGAACTTGGCTTTGTGTAGGGGGGAGCCCCGCTCCCATCTGGTCCAGTGCGGCCTTCGCGCAGCCTTCGCCGCAGCACCCGACATGCAACGGGGTGACAATTCGTGGTATCTTTCTCGGGGGAACAGGTATGGGTCCGAAATGTGTCTCGGAGAAGTGTGGGAGGACTTGTCAAGGTGGGGTTATTCCTAAAGGAGGCTGACTTTACAGACTTTGGTTGTCCCAAAAGCTCTTTTGTAAGAAACTGGGATTCAGTTTGACTCTAAAACTCTTGGCTATAATGTAACCTCAAAGCTTAAAAAAATTAAAATCTGCAAGGCGGCTGAAATTACATCTATTTTCTTGCTTAGTGTCAATGTAATAATTTTTGTAAGACTGAAGGTATGAATCTGTAAAGAAAAAAAAGAAGGAGAGGACTTTTTTTTTACATAAACCAGTAACCCGCACTTCGCAGGAGTAGGAAAATGCTTTCCATTAGAGCACGTCTGTTTGAGATGCTCAGTGTAAGGGGTTTGGGGGCCGGAATTCACTTCTTCAGTGAATATATCTTCACAGCCAGGTCTGATCTCTGCAGGGTCTGTAATGGCAACAACAATACAGACCATAAATAATACACGCGTCTAAAAACATGTGGCTGTCCCTGAGGCCTGCCCACAGACTGGTCATGGCTGGCCAGTATATTTTAAATTTGTTAACTCCTCTATACACAAACATAACATTAACCACTGTTTCATGGGAAGGGTGAAAAAAATCTGCGGAAACGCTACGTTGAACAACTTTACCTTTGTGCGTACATTCCCATGGCTAAGGGAGCTCCTGCAGCGTTTCACAGGGGTTTAAGTCACTTCTGAATAGGAACAGGTTTCTGCTATAAGGTATCTTTATACCACTATAGAGCAGCAGCGACAGCATCTGTCAGTGTGGGTAACCCCACTTCACCTTTCTTCCAGTAAAAAAATTATTTTGCTAAAATTACTGTGGGTAAATAAGAATTCACTTTTGTAAAGCCTCTTTTTGATGATGCTAAATGAATTCCCAGAGGGTGTATAAACTTTCTCACAATGATGACCATTTGCAGAACAAAGAGGCAATTTTTTTCTCATTTCAGTGTTTTCTGACATTTTCCCCCTGGGGGAATAAATGGGCCCATTATTCTATCAGCTTCCCTGGCATCTGCAGAGCCTGCGTGGGGATGCTCGGGTGCCTCCCGTCTTCAGGCTTTGCTACAAGCCTTGGTGCTCTGCGGTGACACTCAGCTGGCCTGAGGTGGTGTCTGAGTGCACCAGCCTCTAATTTGGGAGCAGCCTCCCAGATTCCTGAGCCCCTGAGCTGAAGCTGCCACACTGGGAAGGTATTTAGGTATCTAATTCCTATCACCTTCACAGGGAGTTGGGGGCTAGATGCCACCCAAAAGGTGCCAAGGCAGGAGGAGCCCCATGGGGCTCTCGTCGGAGGAGGGACCCAGCACTCGCAGGTGGGTGAAAAACAAAATTCCCAGCAGAGGGTTTATGTTACGGATCACTCCAGCAAAAATCCTTCTGAATTTTAGCCTGATGATGCGTGTGACCCGTGACCGTCCACACTCAGCAATGCTGGTCCTGATGGATTATTCCCACCTGCCAACGGGGAGGGTGGATAAGGAAGCCCAAGGCTGGATCCTGGGAGGAAAGAGGGCACGCGTGTCCCGAGGCTGGGTTTGCAGGTAGGCAACTACAGCCCGTGGTCCCCACTCGTGTGGCAGCTGCCAGCGCGAGTCCCAACCCAGCCGCAGCTCTGTCATCTTGCATAAATCTCCTCTAGTGTGCTCACAGTTTCTGCTTGGTCTCTGAGAGCAGCAGAGATTAGGAAGGCAGACAGAGCAGGACTGGAAAGGAAATGGTGAATAAGAATAATGTATTTGGGAATACTTGGTATGGAGAGAAAGTTGAAAAAAAAATTTCCTTTTCAATATCATCTGCTGTACAAGTGCTTCCGGGGAGGGTAAAAATCTCACTGCAGACAGGTTATAATCCTTATCAATACAGTAAATGGAACTATCAAACTGGAGAAGATCACATGGCAGTTAAGATAAAGGTTTGACTTGTCCCAGCACCAGGCTTATCGGGGTTTAGCAGTAAGTGAGTTTTGTTGCTTAGACTGCATTTAAAAAGTTCATTGATTTGCAGCTAATACCAAGTTGTCATAGTTTCATGAGTAAGAGCTTGTGGTTTGCAGAATCAAAGCCTTTTTCTAAATCAATAAGAACAGATTCAGTGAGATTGCTGGAGCCCACTGAGGTAGACAGAGAGAGGCAACCAGCACATTTACGCAGGCCGTGATGTGAGAGAACGAGTGTCCCAGGCCTCCAGGTCCTCTCAATGTCTGCACCAAAGGTTTTCCATGAAAACGTGAAATTCTCATCCTGGAAGCAGATGGGCTGCTGAAAGGGTAACATCAGTGTCCATCAGGCTGCCTCCTGTAAACCTTGTATGAAGTAATTAGCCGATTGATTTGGTCTCTGGTGGCCTGAGACGCTGTATTTCCTGCATCGCTCCAGTCAATACCATTGGATTTTCCCACCGCTGCCGGCATGGAGGATGCAGCAATGCACACACATGGCCACAGTGCGGCTGGAACGGGGGATCCCCTCCAGGATCCCACCACGGCTTCCTGGGCCCCCAGCTCCTCCCTAGGCATCTAGTGGAGGCTTCAAGCTCAAAAGAAAGGAGCCTCTTGGTTAGCAGATTCCCCTTGCTTTTCCTGTTTCTTCATCATCTATTGCCCAGACAAGCTTAGGGCTTTAAGCTTCCCCAGTGGTTTTCCAGCATGCCCAAGGGATAGCCCTGGATGTGCTCCAAGGACCCTGCTCCTTCCCACCAGCACCACCCAGCTTGCACTGCTACTGCTCCAGCAAGCCAAACCGCCCCCGCTCCTCCGACCGGGGCTGCCTTCTGCCCGTCTACTAGCCTAATTCCCAACCAGCAACGTCTTCTGCCTATCTGTTAGCCCAATTCCTTGAGAAAACAAGCCTCGGGGTACCACACGCCGTGTCTATCTATCTGCCTCAAGAACCGTTGGCCAATTTCAACTGAATTTGACGAGATGGGGATGCTCAGACACCTTAGTTTCTTACATCATGAAAATCAGTAGACAGGCAGAGAAGTGAGGTGGCATTAACGTGCTCAGCAAGGGAAAGGCTGCCAACTTCCACTTTTATTAAACTTCAAAGAGTCCCCACAGGAGAAGGTGAGGGGTCACCAGGCTTCATGCATTTTATAGCTCATGTAACAGCTTATTTCTAAATCAAATGGTGCAGAATGCTAGAAGAGTGGTACTCTGGTATTTGACGTCTGTACTTGAAGCCGTCCATAAGGACAAAAATACAACACCAAAAAAAAAAAAAAAATAGCTCAGAGAGGTAGACCAGGGAAGCTGGCGCCTGCAGCTACCTCTCCCACTTGGCAAACGCGAGCGAGGAAGGCTGATGTCTTTATGGCACTGACTAAAGACATTTAAATGTGAATTTTATGTCTGTGGTAAAAGTTATTACAAGATGAGCCTATTAGAAGTTATCATGTATTAATTACCTAAGATGTTAGAGAGCTTATAGACACGAAAATGCAAGTAAACCAGGCTGGAGCTTTGGAAAGGGGAGAAGATGGTCTGAATCGGCTCCTAGCATAGTTGTAGAGAGAGGAGGTTTTCCCAAGAGGGATTAAATGAGAGCTTCCTGCAGAACTTTTGTATTCAGCATCCTCTGGCTGGAGCCGGTACCCTGACCCGCTCCCCCTGAGCCTGCTGCTGGGCTTGGTGCTGGTTTCCTGCTATTTGAGGATCTTGTCTGAAGGTATGGTGTCCCTTGCTGCCCTGTAACAACAAAATGAGGCCTTGATTTCAGCAAGTAACTTGAGCACATGCTTAATTTGAAGCACGTGGTCAATTCCGTTTCCTGCTCCGCAGAGCCTGTTGACATAAGCTCACAACCAGGCAACTGCATAAATCTCTTTTGAATCTTTCCAGTTATCAGCGCATGTGCTAATCTCCGCTAAGTCAAGGGAACATAAGCGTGTGCTTGATGTGGTAGTCCTGATGCTAAGCATATGCTTAAGTGCTTTGCTGAATTGGAAGCCTTGAACACTAGGGCTGCTACGAGGCTGTAAATAGTATCGCGTTTATCCCGCGCATAAAGCGAAGTAAGGATTATAAATCTAGGAGGGAACCCAACTGTACTAAACTCCGTGGCACAGAGTCTCTCCTTGGTTGAAACTAAATAGCAAACGAATCAAAATCCTTTCGAGAGCAAGACAGTCCCAAGATCTGCACGTTTATGGTTGTGTTTAAAAGCATTATCATATATGGATGGAAAAGTACTTTCTCTGAGTGATTTGGAGACACAAGCCATAAAGAGAGCAAGGCTGAGCATAAGGTGTTCTCAGCTGCCTCCCAATCTGATTCCTAAAAGACAGGTAAACTTTTAAGATTCCAATTTGAATGCTGACACAATGCAGAATGATGGGTTTCACAGGGTAACTGCCTGTCTTTAGCAAGAGATATATTCTGGGATATAAATTCTGCATGAGAAAACTCCCTTATGCTTCCTTCTTCTCTGTCCTTCCTGCCCCTCGCCCTGGGCCACCCGTTCCTTCCACCTCCCCTCCTGGCGAGACAGCCACAATATCTCCAATGAAGTATTTTAAGAATCCCTCCCTGCAAGGCTTTCTATTTTAAGTGCCGGTACGACAAGTTGCATTTGAATCCCATTAGCCCAGCACAACTGCAAACTTCGTTTTGCACATAGTGAGATTATTCTTTCCTCGATGAGCCTTTTTTTGACTTCTCTCCCTCCCCTGAACGGCAGCAGAGTGACAAAGGAGCCTGGCACGCACGGCCGTGCTCCCTGCCAGCTCCACAATGCCCTCTCTTGTGGCTCGGGCTGCTGATCCTCCTCCTCATCTATCTGGATTTGTAATATTTTCAGCAGCTCTGCGGCGACGGGGCCAGCTCTCCAGCTCCTGGCTGTGGCCAGCCCAAGGTGCATCTGGCAGTGAGGCTTTGTGTGCTGTGATGTATTTCTTTGGCAATGAGTATCATCGTTTTTTGGCTTCTTCTGTGGCCCCCTGGGTCAGCTTTCACTGCCAAAGCTGTTATGGTAGATAGCTTGAAACCTGCCTACAAGTTCAGTGGCTTAGTCTGGAGCTTGCCTTTTGACCACGACATAAATCATCCATCAGGGGGAATTAGCCAGCATCTGGATCAGCACAGTGCTGGGACTCGCACGCTGCTGGGCGAAGGAAATGCCTTCGAATATTGCTTATCACAGCTCCCGCCGCACCTTCCCTTGCAGTTTGTTTGCACTGTGACATCTTCTCATGCTTTTTTTTACAGCTTCAGTGCCTGCAGTCAAGTTATTCCTTGGCTGTACCAGCTATCGTAGAGGAAAGCCCACTTCCAGCTCTCATGGCTGCCGAGAAATTTTAACCTGTCACTGGACTGCACCCTAACGGTTTGGACAATAAGCACCAAATCTCACCAATCTCATCCAAACCTTAGTGCCTAGGGAAAAAAAGGGTTGGGGGTGATGAAGAAGGTGATCTCAGACGTTTTTCCAGTGCTGGAGAGATGATTTCGTGGTGATCTCCAAACTAGGGAATAAATTCCCATTTCAGCCCAAGTGACGCAGGCAGCCCATTTCTGGCTCTGCGTTTGGGAAGCCCTTGGCACAACTGAGCCCAGCTCCTACTTGGAGTTTCTGGGAGCAGCTGAAGGATGAGCCATTATCAATAATAACAGTCAAAGCTGTCAAAGGCGATGGTGATGTGCGCTCAGTCCTGCTTTCTTCTGCTCTAAACCATCCAAAAATGTGCCATGTCACCGCAGGGGCTGTACGGGCGAGGCCCATGAACTGTGACACCCAGGGCTGACACCCAACGTCTGGAGAAGAGCAGGTTAACCAGAAGGCGCTTGCAGCCAAGGCTGCAGCCCACCAAAATGCCCCCTGATCCCCGGCAAACCGCTCCGTTTCGCCTTGCGAGATGAGCGTATTCCCAGCGAACAAAGCCAGTCAGCCAGCATTTAGAGCATTTTTTGTGTCTGAAAAAAAGCAAAATCCCTTCTGAAGCTAGCCCAAAGGCTTGCTGACTGCGCTGATGTCTCCAGCCTCCTTTAAGGGTAATATCCCTCATCAGCTCACTCGCTCCGCTCTTCCCCTTTTTCATAAAAAAGCATTTTCCTTGTGGCAGTGAAAAGAATGTAACCTATGGATTTATAGCCACAAGGGGAAAAAATACACTTTCCACTACCAAAACACCAGCCTATAAATGTGGTGCCTTTGCAGCGTTGTTTTCATTTCTGCAGTGGCCCCGTGCTTCTGCAGCAAACCCTCCGCTGGCATACAGCATGGGGACACCATCGGGGCTGGCATCTTCCTGTCCCCAGCAGCGGTGGCAGGGGTGTGCCGGGCACCCCATGGTAAGGCTTGGGATGTGCTGGGGGGAGGAAGGAGCACCCAGGCTCTGCTGGGCCCCGCTGAGTTTGCATTTTCCCAGGCTTGCTAGAAACTCAGTGTTCGGAGCGACGGGGAGGGTTTGCCAGCTCTGGAAGCAAAACTTGGGAAAATCTGAGTCTTTTTTCTAAAGCTTCTTGGTTGGCCCAATGAATTGATTGCGAGAGATAAAACTTGATGAAGAGGCAATGTTTTCCTAGCGTAGCGCTTGACTCCAAAAGGCAGAAGACGCAATAGATTTTGTTTATGTACATGTCCATTGCTTTTTATTTATACGCAGGGTGCTCCAAGCTAATCGCACATTGCCAGGCATCGCAAAAGAGCTGCTTTCTCTCGCGTCTCCCATCGGTTTGAATACGTTTGTTGTACAGTGTGTGGGAAGGGCTCACTGCTTGTAGCACCACCGAGAGCCCAGCGTGCCAACAGCAGGTCTGTCCCAAGAAGAAATCCAGAGGCGGTGTGGTGATTAATAAGAAACAGGAAAACAGCCGTACCATGGCCGAGCCCCTCTTTGTGCAAGCAAACAGCAATGAAGTTTTGCATTTTAAATTCCCAGACTGCAAATGGGGTGTAGGGGGAAACCTTGGAGAGCACTGCTGCTGTGGGAGGAGGAGACTGCCCAGGACTGGGGGGGAAAGGAGAAAGCCCATGCTGGGCAAGTGCGGCACGTTGGGGATGTCTTGAGGCAGCTTTGTTTCTCCCATTCAGGATCAGCCTCCGGAAAGTTGTGCTGGTAACAGATAAAAGGCCCTCTCACTTGCAGAGCTTAACACTGGATCCTACAATGTGTGTTTGGGTGAATATCATAGAATCATAGAATTGTTGAGGTTGGAAGGGACCTTTAAGATCATTGAATCCAACCATTAACCTAAGCTGACAAAACCACTTCTAAACCATGTCCCCAAGTACCACGTCTACCCCTTGTCCATATTCCTAGATATCTCTTAAATCTCCCTTAAACTCATCAGAGTTATGCTGATGTGAGAAATATATTGTTTGAGTAATACTGCCAGTGAGCAGAGGATTTGTCCCAGACAGTGCCAATCACTGCCAATATTCTCTTAACTAAACTTTAAAGCACATCAAAGGCCACCGGTGTGGATTGGGTCTGATGGCCACACCTCGCGTTGCGGAGCTGCCAGCTAATGCTGTGGCACTCCGCGAGCCTTGCCCATCACGCCGTGCCGCCGCGTCCTCTCCACGCGCAGGCATCAGGCTCAGAGCGCGAGGAGCCGGCAGTTGCTCATTCATAAAGATCAGCTTCACTGGGGGGGGGAGAAAAAGATTTACTGACAAATAATTGTCATTTGCTAACCTTGTCATGGCAATCTTTATTTTTTTCTTTTTTCCGGAGGCACTCTGAATGTTGAATGCCAGCATCTGTTACAGACCGGAAAACAAGTAAACAGTGATATTCCTGGTGGCTTTGAAAGAGCATTTAACGCTTAGCTTTCTACACTTGCCTTTACTAGGAAAATTACTTCAGGATGTGCTTAGCATGTGTATGATGATGAGTGTCTGGGAAAAAACAAACTATAGAAGGCAGCTCCTTGCTACAGACAGGCTGAAAATACTCCACGAGTCCTCCTGCCAGATGTTGACATTTTGATTTGCATAAAGGTAAACTTTTGAGTCGATAGCATGTTTAATTTTCTAAAACATCCCCAAGAAATAGGGCATGTTCTCAGATAATGAGTTTGCATCATAAGCAGTTTTCATCAGACCTGTATCCTGGCAAACTGGCTTAGAGCATCTTTATTTCCGCTGTCTCTGAGCATCTCCCCGTGCCCGTGCAAGGAGGGAGGGCAGCCAAGGGGGTGGCCAGGAGGTAAGAGCGGGGCAGCTGTGAGTCAGGGAGAGCACTGAGACATTTCTCCGGGGCTTGTGGAGGAACTCGCACCTCCCCGTCTCCCATGGGGACAGCAGCAGGAACAGCCCCAACTCCAGCACCCTCCATCCCAAATCTGCCCTCCCATCTTTCATCCTCTGCAGCAAATTCCAGCTGGCTTTGCTCTTCAGATAAAACCTCGTACTTAAAACCCCACGAAGAAGCTACAAGACCTGTGAGGGCATCCTTGTGAAGAAAAGGAAGGACGTACTCATCTCTCAGCCGGGGGAACCGAGGCCCAGACAAATCATCCCCCTGCAGGGAAAGCAGCCAAGCCCAGCGCAGACAGCCCAGCTCCACCTCCCCATGCCCCAGCTGGGGGCACTCCTTCCTGGGTCTCCTCACTGATCTAAAATAAGCTGTAACAAGCTGCCAAAAATGGGGGAGAAAATAAGATCCTAAGACAGGTGGATAACTCTTTCCGAGTCACCTGTAAATCCACGGAGAGGAAATGCTGCAGGTGACGGTGGTTTTGGGGTCTCTCTGTACTGCAGTGCTCAGCTTGCTCTAGGATATAAACTATGTCCAGAGCCAAGAAGTTCCTGCCATATTTCACCAGACTTTGGGCTTCTGTGTCTGGAGAGGCCAGAAGAGCTTGATTTCTTTTGAGCGTCGGCTTAACAGTGCCCACAGGTACAACAAGGCTCCTGCGTGCTGAGCTGTCCTGGGGCTGGGGACCCAAACACCAAGGACACATCACAAGTGCCACATGAAGGGAAGAGTTGTCCGCCTTGACCTGCTGGCTCTGCTCAGGTTCACACAGCCCAGCACGGCCGTAGGGATGCACGGCCGGCGGTCACCCTGTCCGGCCCGCGTCAGGAGCAATGCTCCCGCTCACAGGAAGAAATAAGCTTGTTGTTCATAAATACACTTTATTCCTATTGGGAGAGCACCTAAAAACAGCAGCTAAGGGACAATCAGACTCTGCCGTGCCTAACGGGCAGCCAGGTAGCCAGGCTCCCTGAACCAGCTCTTGTGGACAGCGGAGCCCGTTCTTCAGTGTGTTCTTCTCACGGGGCGATCGAGCGCGGTCGGCCGGGCTGGCCCCGAGCGCGGGTGCTCGTACAGGGGTGTGGAGAGATGCCCAGCGGCACGGGACCCCTGGCAGCCCGGAGGAGCTCCTTGCTGCCGGACCCAGCACGGCCTTAACGCAGCTCTCTGAGAGCTGCAGAGGGAAGACGCGACTGAAATGCAAAGCACTATCATCGCCGTATTAGCCTCAGCTGAAACGCGCTACCTAAGTGCAAATTGCTGTTATAAATCATAAACATCAAAAGGCCGTAAGTGCCTAATAATGGCCTAAGTGGCTAATTTGTTTTATGTGCTACTGGAAGAAGCACCGTAAATATATGGAACAAAAAATTTCCCCCGTTGTGGTTTGGCCTCTGATACCAAGAAAGGGTGGAAGGGGGTGGGAGCAAAATGCTGCTCCAGTAGATACGCAGGAGCGTTTCATATCAAAGCCTGTAATTAAAAACACAGCACGAATCCCAGCAAGCACCCACTCCCCGTGGGAGGCAAACACGGCCGGTGCTGGGGACGCCTGGGTTGGAGGTGGTGCATGGGGCAGCCTCTGCCGAGCAGGGCAGAGATCTACGGCACCGGCTCAAACTGGGAGTGAGTTACTTGTGAAAAGACACGAGGCGGTGGCATGGCAGATAGAGGTGTGGGCTCTGCTTCTGTTGCTGGCGAGGTGCATACGTGGGGCACGAAGCTGGCTGCTGTCTCCTGCTCGACGCCGTGTCCCTGCAGGCACCCAGAGGGGTCTGAAACACCAGCCCGAGCAGGGCCAAGGGACATCTCCAGCCTGGCCTGGCTGCTCTGCACCTCCGTTTCAAAGTGGCGGTCTCCTTTTCCCATCCGAACAACAACTGTGCGCCCTCCATCCGGCTTTTAATTGCTTTGGGCCTTTTGGGGTTACGCGGTGCTTTAAAGGCTCTTTCTGGCTGGCTGGCTCTGCTTGTGAAATTAGCCTTGGAGAACCATAAATACCCTAATCCAGCCCTTCTGTGCCCTGCAGATATGTTCCTCATGCAATTCTTATGCTCTTCAGGTCAAAGCTGCCTTTCTGCTCCGCTTGGCCTAGGATAAGCTCTGCTTGTTTCACTGCACGGTGCAGCTGATGTGATTTTGGTGGTGGAGCAGAGAAGGGTCCCGCGTGGACCTGCTCGGCACGGTGCTGAGCCCCACATGGACCAAGCCCTGCTTTAGGATGCAGCACATTGAAATCACCTCCTCTTTCTTAGTCCAGAGACTTGGTCATAGCCCAGCGCATCTTGGCAGGCCCCTTCCAGCACATTTGCTTGGTTTGAAACCCCTCAGCACCCAGACGCACCCCAAAGGGCACCTCGTAGCCACCTGTGTGCAATGTCACATGCGGCTAATTTGTTAGGGACGAGCAAAACCAGTCATTCCTGTTAACCTACCTGAGCACTCCCATCTCTTTTTGCCTTGATGGATTTCACTCTCTGTAGATATTTTGGCTTTAATCGACAGTAAAACAGAGGTGTCCCTCTGTAAGTACCACAGAATAGTTCCCCCAGGTGTATTTAGTGGATGCTGATGGAGGAACGTGATCAGAATAACTCGTTTTGCCACAATGCCGCAGCGAGGATGCGTGACGGCTGGAGAGAAACATCAGGCCGTGGCAAGGACCAGGACCTGGATGCTGAGGGTCCGTCTGCATGCCCTCGTATCCCAGATGGATCATGTGGGGACTGTTCCCAGCACAGGGAATTAATTCAGTAATATTTCAACATAGGTACAAACGATTTAGAGTTCAAACAGTGCTGCTTTCATGTAATACATTGCCCTGCACAAAACCCTTGAGGGAATGGCCCAGGGAATAGTCCTAATTGGTCTGTTCCTCTTCTGATATCTGTGATAACACGGGGGGGGGGGGAAATCTTTGCCCTGAAACTGCATGCCAGTAGTCAACATTTTAAAAAAGAATTTCTTTGATGCTTATCACTTCCACAACACATGTTCAGTGTGCTTTACAAAATAGGAACCAAAGACTGCAGCTGACCCCTGCGTGCCCGGCGAGAGGGACAGCAATCGCTGCAGTGTTTTATTTGTGAGCTTGATGGGGACACAGGGAAACCCAAATCCAACTTTTACAGCTGTGGATGAAGGTAAAGAGCATCAGTGCGCTGGCAACAATGCCTCTCTGGGCTTTGGATGTGGCTGAAGGCGCAGAGCTGGACTCGGCAGCTTTCGTTGCAGTGGCACAAAGGGACAGTGGACACTGAGGTGCCCTCCCCGCAGGCAGGTGAGCAGCGCTGCCTCTCTCTCCCAGCTGCACCTCCAAGATTAAATAAACATAGAACTCTGAAATAAACTGCTTAATAAACAGGAGATGCAGTGTGGGTTCAGCTTGCCGAGTGGTCTGTGATGGTCCCCTGTGCCAGCTCTGGTGGCCCTTGGGTCCTCTCTGCGCCAGTTTAGGGCATTAACCAAAAGAAATCTACCCAGTTTTTATTTGCTGGGCTGTTTTTCTGCTATTGTAGCAAAATAAATCAGGCTGCAGAATGGGTCAATTACACACAGAACCAGCCCAAAGTGAGCAGGAGGAGATGGAGACAGTGGGGGAAGGACAAGATGGGACTTCCCTTGTGGACAAAGCAAATCTCTCCTTTCTTAGCAGAGGAAAACAAGACATTTTCTGATATTTGCATGTGATTGAGCATTTAGAGGTGTCTGAGAAAGGCCAAGGCTGTTTGGGAAAGAGAGTGAGAGGCTTCCCCTGCTCTTGGGGAACACCAGGCCTGGCTGTGATTCACTTAATTTGGCTGCTCACCACCTCCCTGCAGCAAAGCAGTTTATTTCAGAGTTCTACAAACCCAAACCTACAGGCAGGTAATCCATCCCCTGCAAACGGTGCTGCTCCAGCACCAGCTGCAGCTCGGCGTCACAGGTAACCTGCCAGCACGGTCTGGCCTCTGACACGGGATGGCCTGGGCAAGAGCAGTTCACGAGGCCCCCTGTTTCCCACTTGAAGACAGAAGAAATGTCATTTCCCACTCCTTGGAGTACCTTAATGTGCAAAGTGGATTCTTGTCTCTGCAATTTCAGCTCCCCAACACCATTAGTTTACGTTATTTTAATTTTATTATATTACTAACTGCAAGTAATAAAACACAAAAAAATGTCCTTTATTACTGCTTTTAAGCAGTAGTAGCTAATTACTGATCTGGTTTGCTAAATAACAGTGTAGGTGCTGTGTGCTGACAGCAGGAACAAGGCAAGGGGCAGTCCATGGACCTAAGAGCAGCGGTTCTTCCTCCTTTGCACAGGAACCATCTTTCTGCTGGTTAGTCCCCGGCTGCAAAGCAATCAGATCTGATCTCTCTGATCTGATTCAGAGCTCCAGCAGCCTTGCTGGCAGCCTTGCAGGGACGGAGGGGAGTCTGGCTGCCCATGAAGGTCTGCACCAGCTCTCACCAGTGCAGAGACGCTCCTGGGATTGGGTTGCAGAGACACTCCTGGGATTGGGTTTTAGTGAGACCAGAGGCACCGGTGCTTTCTGCTCATCTTGCTTCTGCCCGGCCATCAGCACTGGTGCTATGTGATGAAGCACCGAATAATGAGCTCTCGTTTCAGAAAACTGGCAGTGAGCTGCTGTAGGGCTGTTTATAAGGTCAAGGTGTACATATTCAACTCTATAGAGCTGCTATATATTCGGGGAAAGTCTCATGTAAAGAAATGCAACAGACTAAAAATGACCAGCTGTGTGGAGCGCCTGCCCTGCTTGAAGCAGGGTATTTGCCGGGGGTTAAGCAGGGGCAGTGGGCACCGACGGGGAGCCAGCCCCCCTCTGCGCCGCGGTGGGAGGAGCTCAACTGAGCTGTGGGACAAGAGGGCAGCAAAGACCCTACCCAAAATTGCTTCCTTCACACTGGGATAACCAAACAGATCCTGCTGTTGCCCACTCTTTCTTTTCCTCTCTTTGTGCTCTCCTTCGTCTCTGCTCTAGGTGATGGTTGCCATTTTCCCTCCCCTGGCTTCCCTTCCCTTCCCTTCCCATTTGCATGCCAGGCTGGTGGTGCTGGCTACCCTTGGCTCCGTGTGCTCCTCCTCTTACTGCTGCCCGTACCCCAGTGACATTTGCTTCTTCAGTTATTTACTTTTAGCTTAATAAGTACCATGAAAACACCATCCAACCTGCCCAGCTCTTTGAGCAGTCACAGGAATAAGCTGTCACTAATATAATTTCATATCAAATGAGATTACCCTTCTCCCCCATTAGGCACACTTCTCGTCTATGGATAGCAGCAACACAGGGACACAGCAATTGCTTCAACCAAAGCCTATGTTAGGAACTGGCTTTTAAGGACGAGAGTTAACTTCCAGGCTGTAGCTGATAGTTGTGCTTTGAATTCGAACTATTGAACGGCATGATTTGGCCATGGGTTCTGCTGGATTGATGACACCTGTCTGCCTGTTTCACATGCAATTGCCTACAAACAGCTACACCTCCTGGCTATCACAGCCTGCTGTTATTTATGAGGGCCGTCCCTGGCAGGTGTGACAGCCCCTTGTTGTTCTGGTGACCTCTGAGGAGTCATGATGGACACATCTGGGCAGGTCCATGCTGCTGAGTATTTTTGCGCCTTCATTTGCTCATCAGTGCTGATCCCTTGATCATCTGCAACCTGCACATTATTGCCTGTGTGTTGGCTCTCGTCTGGAGACATGAGTTCCTTCGCTGAGACAAACCTGTGTGCAATTCAGAGGATAATTTGCTCCAGGGAGCAGCTCTGGTTGGCAGCACAGACAGGGCTCTACCAGGACAGGCTCTTCCCACACCGCTGAGCTCTCCCGCATGAGGCTAGCGGGCAACAAATTCATCCAGCCTCGTGCCAGGAGCTCTGACACTAACCTCCCTTTATCTTAGGCAATGAAAACCATGCAGGAAAAATTGTTTTAAGGCCACAAAGAAAATCCATAGGGCTCAGGGAGGATCCAATATGTATACTATGTGGCATGGCTTGATAACTCCTGGGACGACTGGTTTTGCACAAAGCTTCTGTGAGCCATTCGCATCTTTTGCCCAGAGAGCCAGGGACTGCTCCTTGGGGTAGACGGATGCTAGTTTGCTGGCAAAAGGCTTTGAGGATCTAATTTCAAGTGCTTTCAGCTCCTGCCAGACTTTGTCACTGCTGAAAACAGAAGGAGGTGGTTTGTCACACTCGCATTGTTAATCTGCGATGCTCCTGGCCAGAGGATGTTACAAAGGATTTCCCAGACAGGTAAGACACGTTCCGTGGTCCATTAGCTGCTGCAGAAGATGTGCAGCATCTGGCCGAGGGGGGCTGACGCCTGGGGGGCACAACGAGAAGGACCTGGGCTGTCCCTTCCCCCTGCTGCTCCTGCTCTGCTCTCAGCAGCTCCCACAGGCAGGAGTGGGATGTGCCACTCACAGGCAGGATCCCGAGCAAGGCGTTTGGCACACCCCGTGGGGCAATCCTTGCTCTGCTCCGTTCATTGGGATTGCACAGTGATGGATTTAGAGTTCAGATTCTTCTGTACTTTATGAATGATCCAGACCAAAATTGCTAATGGTATTTGGTATGTACATGGCATCAGAGGTGCCAGCAGAAATGGCTTATCTGCCTGGGCTTTCTCTTTGGACAGGACATAGATCTGTTTTTCTTTCTTCAACTAATGGGTAAAAATCAGACTTTTCATTATCTGTGAATTGTAAGAGGAAAATAAACATAATGAGCGTGGCCCAAAGCCATGCCCCTCCAGACTCAGCCAGCTCCATCAGCCGTACTAAGCTATCCTAACCTTGGCGCCGCTTGGTTGACTGACCTCCAGTTACAAGCCTGGTGTCCAGGAGGAGCTGTTCAAGACGTGGCATCTTTCCCTCCAAACTATTTTTTTTTAGCCACCGATTCAGCGTTGGGCTGGAAGGTCACTCTGCATTCGTGGCCTATGGACTGACCCCATCTGACTCTTGATGCTCTCCTGAATTGCTGGGTGTGGCTCATCGCCAGATTTGTCCGCCTCCTGGCTGAACTCCCACTGAGAACATTATCCTGCTTACCTTGAAAAAGGAAAATAATCCCATGGATTTGCTCTTGCCTTCCTGCTGATTACTGGCTGTTAGGCTGCGGACTGTCCGAAGGATTTGGAGTTAAAGGGGTGTGGGGATGTTTGAGCGCCAGGCTGACAGCTCCTGCCTCCCCACGCAAGCTGACCCGTGAAAGGTGCTGCCGTAGCATCACTTGTGGACTTTGCTGTGGGTCAGGGCCTTCCTTGCAAAATCAGGACTTTGCTCCTCAAACAGTCCCTTGTAGTCTTGGGGGAAGCCCGCAGGGATTCTGTCCTCAGAGATGTGCCGGTAGAAACCAGCCCCGTGCCGCCCAGCAGGGATATTGCACCTTCACCGGCTGCGAGATATTCCCGGTGCAGCTCCTTGCTGCCGTGGGAAAGAAGGGTTAAAAATGTGGGAGCAGGGAAGGGAAAGGTCAAATATGTAAAGCCACTTTCACGTACTTAGGAGAAAAGTGGTAACAGGAGAGCTGTTAAAAATTTTTATAGCTGGCACCTAACAACACTGGTGTTAAGAATCATGAAACTGTTTAATAGCAAGTGGAGGTGTACATTAGTTAATTAGAGGCATGCTAACAGTGAAGCCAATTGAGAGATATTATTTTAGTATTTTTTCCAGAGGGCATATCAAGCCTATTCACGAATTAATAAACAGATTGTAAAGTCTAAGCAAGCATATTAGGGAAGTGTGTGTGTATATACTGGGTCTATATACTGGGGCTACGCACACTTGTTTGTTTGTTACCATTGCATTTGAAATATGTTACTTGTTTTCCATATAGACCTCAGTGGAAGAATTATAGCATATTGGGTTTTTCCAAAGGCTCTAATTAAGATCCTCAGAGTTGATGTGTGTTTACTGAAAAAATACGGCATAAACGAGACCTAAAACACCAGCATTCAAATTAGCCCATGAATGCAAAGGCATCCAACGTGAAATGGCCTTCCTCTCAGAGCCTGGTTTTGAAGCGCGCTGAGAGACATGAAATCACAGTATTCACTCAATTTATTTGACCTCCTGAGTTAAGTTCTCATTGAAAAGGCATTTTAAGAACTATTAAAAGCTTGTTACAGTTTAATACGTATCTTTGGCCTCTCTCTCAGATCTCTTAGCCACTGTCAAAGGTAGTGACATTGTGAATAAGTGTGTTCTGCTCAGCTCACACCAAACCCAAAGGTGGTCGGTAGTGGCTGTTAGGCGAGGCAGGGACCATCCCACCTCTAAAATGAATTTCCTCATAACTGGAGCTGGTTATAAGTAAGTGGATTTGCTCTGATGGTACAAGGAGAGCACTGGCCTTTTAAGCCTCAGTAAGGCTACACGCCATTAAGCATTCTCCGAACCTCATTTTTTTTGCCCCTAACACTGCTTTGATTCCTTTTTTAAACCCACTCGTGCACCTACCTTAATTCACAGTTGCCACTTCTTTTTCTGCGGGAAGACAAGCTGTCCAACTTAATCCATTAGTGAGTTCTGCATTACAAAAACCGCATGGTGTTTCATGCCTCATTAGCAGGCAGGGAGCTTCCAGGCTGGAGTCGCCGCATGTCTCCAGCTCTCCTGACTTCCTTCCGCCACTCCGCTTTCCCATTTTACATTTTAATAGCAACAGTGATGACAAATCACGGCAAAAAGAGTCTGCCCGTAGTGAGTATCTTAGTGCACTGGGTTTCCCCCAGCAAGCCTGGGCTCACACCCCTGCCCAGCGCTCCCGTTCTCAGCTGGAGCATCCTCCATCCTGGGGACCTCCTTCCTGGCACAAACCATCCACTCCTCACACCACTGTCCCACCCAGGCCGGAGGGAAAGAGCAAATGGATTGCAACTCGGAGGAGAGACAAGACGGATGGCAGTCGGTGTCCCTTTTGCTTGGCTCAAGGCAGGCTTGCAAACAAGGCAAGTAATGAAGATAATGATGAATGAAGGATGCAAAACTGAAAATACTCCTTCCTGTGCTTCTATTGATCTTCCAGCAAAGGTCTTGTTCTTGACATTTAAAATAGAGAGATTGTTTTAATGTAGTGGCCCTCGCTGGGCTGCAGTTAAGCAATTTAGCTCATAGAGATTCACAAAGACACTTTCTGCAGCCTCAGCCCAAACAGTTTCAATACCAAACGCCTGCTTGGCAAACGCTCTTGGAGAAATGCTGCTGAGAGCCAACAGGAGCCATGGGGCACCAGCAAGGACAGCCCACTTGTCCCCCACCAGGAGAGCGGTGCTGAGCTAAGGACGGAAGGGATTTCTCTGTGCATCACTGGAAGGTGATGAGTGATCCAGAGAGGAAGGAGACCACTGCCCTATCTGGAGCTTCCCAAAACTTCCCGTCCAGGGAGACACCGACATAACCTCTGACCGCACACCCAAGCAGACCTTTACTCCACAACCACAGGCTTTCAGAAGAGCTTCAAGGAGACAAACCCACAAAGCTTTGCCCGGGTGTGGGTGGGCAGGTGGGCTGAGTTGAGCAGAGCGCTCTGCTTGTGCGGCCGAGGAGCCTGATGCTGTCCCTGGTGAAGCACGGATGGACACAACTTCTGGCCCTTGGCTTTGTGAGAGACACAGAGAAGTCTGGTGTTTGGTTACAACATGTTGGGATTACTTTAATAACTGCAATTTTTCTTTTAGAACGGAAGTATTTTATTACTTTCAACATAGAACCTGGAACTCATTATACATGTGTGGTCCGATTAGCCATTATTTTACCTCTATTAACTGCTGACACTTACTTATGCATTGACTTTGTATCACACACGCTTG
Organism: Pluvialis apricaria; assembly: GCA_017639485.1. Classification (NCBI taxonomy): domain Eukaryota; kingdom Metazoa; phylum Chordata; class Aves; order Charadriiformes; family Charadriidae; genus Pluvialis; species Pluvialis apricaria. The sequence continues at coordinate 10,819,578 of CM030024.1, forward strand.
TGTTCCCAGAGTCTAAGCCTAAGAAGTTTGTCAAGAGACTATGAATTAAAGCAATATAAAGATGTTAACAGTTACCTATCTTAGCAATGGCCTCAGGAAGCCCTGGAAAAGACTGCATCACAGAAATGAAAATTGTTTTTATGCACAGCAACTGCAGTAAATAGACTCTTTATTATTAAAAAACAAACAAACAAAAAAAAACCAAAACCCACAACTCCAGTTAACTCAAGAAGCTCTGATCTTCCCACCATTTCCCACTGGAGGACTGGTCAGGGTGAAACCGCATTTGATTTTCAAAGGCAGCAGGACCAGTGTCTGGAGGTCTGGGAGGACCCACTCTTACAATGTTTCTTCACCCCACAGCTTTCCAGTCCCGTATGTATATGCACAGACCCATTGCCTTAAGGCCTTTTTTCATGAAGCTGTGCAGGGAATAACTTCTCAACACCATGTCTAATTCCATTAACCCTCTGTCTTGGCGCACGGGGTGAGCAGGTCTCAGCCCAGGCGGTTCAGCGATGGGACAGGGGCTCCAGGTCTCTCCCCAGCTTTGGGCCAGTTCAGCCCTATGGACGTCAGGAGAAGGACTCGCAGCTGATGCTACAGAAGCGCCCCAATTCCTCTCTCTGCAAACACAACCAGTCCTTGCCTGCCTTTGGAGAGGATACTGGTGCTCTTGCATAACATTTGCTTTGCAAAGTCTCTTCCCCAGCTGGGTGCGTGCCCCACGCCTGCCCGGCTGCCCTCGCTCTGCAGCACTGTCCGCAGAGCGTCAGCCTGAGTCCCCTGTTTCTCTGAATGTGGCACTTAGGGACACGGTTTAGTGGTGGACCTGGCAGCGTTAGGTTTGCGGTTAGACTTGATGATTTTAAACATCTTTTCCAACCTAAACGATTCTATGATTCTATATGCATGGGCAGTGCTATGTAAACACCTGTAACGATGCTCCTGGACAAGAGAAGGCTATTTTGTAATTACAGTGAAGGAAAGATTTAAGCAGAAAAGAAAGTAATGCTATAACATGTACAGACAGGAATAAAAATGAGACCAGTAGGGTAAAACACCCCATGTGAAACTCTGGGATTCCTGTTCTGCCAAAGGTCAGATGCGGTAACGGCAATGCTCTCTGCCAGCCAGAAATCAGGTGAAGTACAGTCTCCTCCACAAGACTGCGCCTTAAAATACATACACCTCAGCTATTTATGTATGGGTCTGGTATCCACCTGCCTGTAAGTTTTGTCTGACAGCTCGTTCAGCAACATATGGCGTAATATTAAAATGTGCTCCTTCATTTGACTATACCTTTGGGTAACTCTCAGTGCCACTTGGTTGCTTACTGATGTTGCTATAGTGTGCAGTGGAGTAGATGAACAAATAAACTGGTCCGTGATGTTACTGCCAAAGCTGGTGATGCTGTATCAGCCAGCGCTGGTCCTCGCTGCCATACCAGTTTCGTGCCGGTGCAGCTCAACTAAATTAAACTGAATTGCTCCACTGGATTTTCATTGACTTAAATCAATTATACTAGCATGGAAGAGGTATAAAGGGGTGAAAATCAAGTCCACTTAAAGAAAAAGCAGAGTAGATATTTCTTTAGGACATGAACTGTTCATAATCCAATGGATATCTTTTACCCTGTGTATTGATCTTCTTCTTGTGAGAACTGGCTTGCAGTTAATTTCTGAATTGCCTGACTGCAAGCAGTTAAGATATTGCAATCTAAAAAGTCACCATTCAATTAATAAACCAACAGTGGTCAAAATATTTGCTTGCTGTATTAGCACAGCGCACTTCCCTTACACGAAGGTGAATGCAGGCAGCATCCAGCATGAAGAGACACAGCACTTGCTGGAGCGGAGGTGCGCGGTGTCCCTGCAGGGTGGCAGAGCGCTCCGCTTCGGGCACTGTACCGAAAGCTGCTGCTGGTGGTGTGATTATCCCTCTCTCCTGGTTTCTTGAGAACAAAGGAAGGAAGATAGAGACTCTGGGTGACAGCACTCAACCCCTGACTGGCAGGAACTGAGAGGTTGGCAGGGGAGCCAACAGTGATGGAAGAACTCGGAAGATGGAGCTGAAATTGCACTGTGCAGCAAGCAGAGGCTTTGAGGAGCCCCTGCCCTGTGATTCAGGGCAGAGCACAATGACACTGTACCAGATTTGCAGACAGGGCTGTGAAAATAAAGACATCTCACGAGGCACCTTCATCCTGTAATGAGTTTCCAACCCAGCCCAATTTCCCCAGGAATTTTGGGCAAACAAAGAAGATGTCCACCCCCAAGAAAAAAAAAAAAAATCAATGAGGGGGTCTTGCTAGGAATTTAAAGAGCGAAGAATGACTCTTCTTCCAGCTGTCAGTGCTGATATTATTGCGGGTAGTTGCAGCTCGTATGGAGCATCTCTTTACAACGGTAGCGTGGAAGCTGGAATGTTGTTATATCAGACTATCAAGTTGTTATGTTGGATTACATATAATGCTATCACAAATGACAGAACGCTTGCCTCCCATCAAAAATTTAAAGAGCAATAGACCTCTTTTCAGCTGTCATTGCTGATAACATTTTATGCACGAGTTTATTCAAGCTCAAATAGAGATGCAGCCTGTCAATAAAGAAGCCCTGGCAGATTAGGCATCGAGTATATTAAAGCTAATGGTACTAATGTGACTACGCAGCCTAATCTGACATTTTAAAAACTGCGACAAAATGAACCCTTTAAGTTCTCGCCGATCATCTCACCACAGCGTGCTCGCTGCTGGGTTTTATGGAGTGGAAACCCGAGCACATGTACGAGAAATGAAACAAGCTGAAAACTACAGAAAGGTCGACACACACTTGCTCCCCAGGAAACAGAGCGGATGTCTTCCCTTCTTCTCGCTCTTATCTTGTCTGCTCTGCTCTGCTCCTCTCTTCCAGGAAAGTGGGTAGGGCAACAAATAATGGCCCTAAATTGCCGCAGAGGTGACACAGATTACCCATTAGAAAAAGCACTTCGAGGGCAGGAAGGGTTCAGCACTGGAAGAGATTGCTGGAGAGGGCGTAACACCTCCATCATTACAGCTCTTTAAGAAGGGGTTAGGAAAACATCTGCCGGGGCTGAGGAGGGGGAGCTGATTCTGCTTCGGAGACCTAACACTATTTTCTGCCATTCACTTTCTTGTTCTCAATAACAGCTACTGCTTTCTGCTGCCAGCAGAAAGGGTATGTGAGTGCTTCTATACTGGGAAACTGTTTGGGCCAAAAATAGTCTATTGAAAACAATAATGACTTGTGGTACGACAAGAGATGGCCTGGGTACACTCCCCTTTCCCCCTTCCTACTCTCGTAAGAGCTCTGGGTGGCTGTTGCTGCTCTTCTGAGGGACGCAAAGTCAGGAGAAAGTCTTTCCCAGGCCTGGGAAAGTGGAGCATCCAAAAATTTGGATCTGACCTCTGCATCTGGCAAATACTCACACAGACAACCTGACTGTCAAGACAGTCACTCTGTTACTTGCAGTCTGATCGCAATTGTAACAGGACAGCGGCTTCTTTATGCTGCTCTTGGTGACAATGCTCAAGCCTCCACCACTTTGACAGTTTTAGCTGGTTAGTTTGCTTAGAAACCAAACCGTGCAAAGCTTTCCTAAGGGAGGGAAGGGGAAGACGAACGGCTGTCGAGGCTGGAGCCAGGACGCGTGAGGACTCACTGATTCACGGCTGCAGTGAGTCACAGTGAAGTGTGCCGGGTGGGTTTGTGAGAGCGACAGCGAACACCGGCACCGACACACAGTCTGCCTCTCTTGCAGAGGAGAGCTGCTCAGAGTGTCCATGGAAAGGACGGTCCCGTAGACACCGATGGGCTGCAAGCGGGGCTCCCCCAGGCAGCGCCATTCCTTTCATCGCAGCAGAGATACCCGGCAGGACGCGAGCTTGCTTACTCGCGCTGAACACAGAAGGGAGGTTACTTCCAAGCTGATGTCCACAACTGAACGTTGCTGTGATGGGATATGTGTAGCACCATCAAAAGGAGTGGACTTTTGGAGGAGAACACCTCATGCAGACAAGTGAAGGATCACCCCGAGCAGGGATCCCTGAAGCTGTGCCTCCCTGCACCAGAGGGACAAAAAAAATGCTTGACAATATTAACATAATCCTTACAAAGATTAAAGGCAGCTCAATGATGGTAATTGAAAGAAAAATAAAATGCATCACCTGGATATGTTTTGCTTGAGCAAGGAATACGGACAAAAGAATGGTTAAATACTCCCTCTAAGGCTGCCTAAGAGATCTAAGCATAGGGAGGCTTTACTCCACCTTCAAAGATGAGCAAAAACTTTTGCCGTGTGGCTGTCCCCCGTATAACTGCAATGCTTACACTGAAACCTGCAAGCACAGTGAAGGGCTACGCATCCAGTACCTGTTGCTGTTGCTCCTGCTGCCTCTAGACAAGGCTTTCTCGTCACCCTGGCTGTTTCAAAGCTTGGGGGTTACAAGGGTGAAGGAAAAGTCCCCAACTTATTTACGTTGAAAAAATCTTTACGTTTTCAATAATAACTATCAATATGGTGGAAAGAGGTGTTTGGTTTCGGTAATGGCGCTCTCTGTGTATTTCTCTGGTTATTCTCCGTCTGTATTCTAGGGAAAAAAATACTTTGAAAAATAATGACAATGTCTCTCAGAAAATAATGTGTTCCTTCCAGTTAGCTGTTGAATTGTTTACTGCCATAGCTGAATAATAACAGCATATCAAAGATGACTGCTATAATTAAAAGATTTGCGAACATAGGTTAACAAATTTGTGCATCATAATGTGTAATTTTCTAATTAGGACAAAAATGCTAGTTCCACGTAAAAGACCAACAAGAAGAGCTTATAAGGGAGAAAATAAGACAGACAACAGCATTGATACTACAGAACATTGGCAGAGATGTTATCTGTAACTTTATATTGTATCAATAAGTCCCCAGGGTTGCTAGCATTTTTGTGGATTAATTTACAGACAAATTAATTCTGCCATATGAATCCCATGAGCTGGTTGAGGAGTCCCCTGAAAAGAGATCTAAGTTTGTCATCAAATGTTTTAAAGCATTTTTCATTCCTTTAGCACCCAGATACCCAAGAGAAGCAGACGCCATTGCTGCGGGCACTGGGAGGGCTCAGAAACCGGGTGTAACCTAAGGAGAAGTACGACAGTCCCAGTTTTACTGGTGGAGCACTGAGGCAGAGAGAGAGAAATCCTGATCAAAGCTAAAGGCAAAAGTCCTCATGAGTTTAGTGGGTTGACAATTTCTTTGGGAGAGATAAGGCCAGTGTTTCCCCACCCTGAGGGACAGATGGCAGAAAGAGTTTGGCTTTGATTCAAGCACCAGGAGAAACTCCCGTGGCTTCGAGAGAGGTCAGTGCATCGATGCTGAGCTCTCCAGACAACCCAGCACGGATACTGTGGAGTGCTGAGCTCTCCTAAGGACCCGTCTCAACACAAGCTGTACTGCTGGGAATCAACTGGCGGTGCAGGGGCTGAGTTCGAAAACAAACCCTGCGTTTCTCTGCCCTCCACACACTTTGCTGATGGGCCATTCGGGAGCTTGGGGCCGAGCACAGAAACAGAGCCAGATACTGAGCACTCCTATTTGGGGGTTTCACCTAAACAAGAGAGAGAGCCCCTGCACGATTCTTGATGCACAGTTAAGAGCTCTACAGCCTGATGTACAGCCAGGGGAGGATCAAACAGGTCTAGACAGGGGGTTCACACCACCGTAGGGCTCCTCAGCCTAGTCAGGGACATGCAGGATTGCAAATCACTGAGCATACAAAGAAACGTGTGCTCTCATCCGAGAGCAAATGCTTTCTAGCGGCTTGATAAAATGCATGAGAGGACAAAAAACCTGGAGTGGTAGCTGCCCCAAGTGGATCTCAGGAGCAACTTGAGTCACACTGGAGGGAAAAGAAAAGATGCACACGGTTAGAAAAGCAACTGTCATTTATCATCTTTACTCCCAGTAATGATGCTGCAAGCCTCCACTCTGTCTTCAGGAAAGAACACACAGCCAACTTTTCCAGGAGTTAATAGTAGGGTTTGACCATGCAATCTTCTGCATTACACCTCTTCTACCTAATGCACCAGATGAGCTTCATTAGCTCATCGCCGTGGCCGGCTGCCTCTCTTCACTCTGACAGCTGCCGGAGAGAGAAACATGACAAACACTCAGGCAGTGACTGACCTTGACTGAGCGAGCAGAACGCTTCACCTCCTCGAGGTTCAGCTGTCCGGGTAACTCAGAAATCAGAACGCAACTCAAACCCCTGTGAAACTTTTCTTCAAACGGAGTTGTTCCTGGTGTTCTCTTTCTTTGCTCCAGGCTCTTCAAAGGAGCCGGGGCACCCGGCACCCTTGGGCAGGACGGGGTTCAAAAGCCTCACCTGTGAGCGTGAGAAAGCTGAGCATCAGCATCTCTGCAGAGGGCCCTGCGGCTGCTCTTAGCATCTGGCAGAGCGGTGAAGATCCTTCCTGGGTGTTTTCAAGGTAAGTGTGTCTTGAAGCCAGTAATGTTTAGAAAATACACATATTAATAATCAAGGGCTTTATAAGTGTTTTGTTTATGTCTCTTTGTATTTGTATGTATGAGCTGTAGTGTGTCTTGTTAGGCTTCGAGAAAACCAATTCTAAATTGCTGGTAGGGGGGGTTCCTCAAAGCTATTTTAAATGGAAAAAACACACCTTTCTGAGAAAACAAGAGTATTTTTGTGAGTTTCCTCTTTCTACCAGGAAAGCCCGAATGGGACAAGGACTGGGCAACATGCAAATTTGTCAGAAGCCATAGAGCTTTGTGTTGTTTCAATAGGGCTTTTTTGTTTCCTCTGGATTTGGGAAATAGTTGTTAATCACTGCCTAATTTTAATTTTAAATAGGCCATATTCGTAGGACTCAATTCCATAAGAAAGAAAAACACAGCAATTGAACTTTGTGCAACAGTTTTGTGCAACAATTGAAACCATAGCAATAAACACAAACACATGAGTGTTTACAAGATCAGAGCCTTAAAAAAAGCTAATGAGCAATAAATAAATTAGAACTCTAATTATCTGACTAAACTCAGATCTGGTGGAGGAGGAAACCCAATGGTTCATGGGATTTTTTTCCTGCTGGTCAGCTTTATGTGTGGAGCCTGGTGTCTTCTGTTATAAAGCTCAGTCTCTCGAGTGCCCAAATTAATCGCTGCTGTTGCTGCTGCTCCTCTGAACCCCTCTGACGTATCCTCTGCCTGCTGAGAGCACAGGTAGGTGCTGGGGTCACAGAAACTGCATCTGCCAAAGGGAATACTCAGCATTGTTTACAGAAATTTGTGTCTTAATCCAGTGGAATAATGTTTGTTTATGTTCTATCTGATATGGAGAGTTGCATCCTTTGTGAATTGATCCCGGTGTGTTAGTAAACAAGGAAACTTGCAAAGTACATTCATAAGACCAAAAAATAATCTTGATGTTGTGGCTAACTGGTTTTTCTTGGGTTTGGTTTGGTTTTTTTTTTGGCCATATGCTACCAATTAAAGGTGATTTATCCTTTTTTTCCTCTCAGCTTTTAGAATGTTTCATGAAAATTTCTCAGTAAAGCAAATTAGAGAATATAGTACATATATTAGTACAAATCAGCTTCCTGTAATTTGAGAGACTGCTTAAACAACAAAAAGAGTGACAGAGCAAGAATCAAACAAGTCTCTGTAAGCATACATACAGCCTTGGAAAGGCTTCTACTTAGTAAAAATCCTGTAATAAATTAGAGAAGCTGCAGACGCATAAACAACACAAAGCCCTTCAGTTTGTATCACTACGTGGTTTATATAACATTTACTACAAGTGACAGGATCCCAAAATCCTTGAATGTACTTCCAAATAACCAAGTAGATGTTTGAAAACACGGGCTAACTCTAACCAACCATGCTGAAGAGCCAAAAGTCATGCAAGTGTTATGAAAATGAGGGGAGTATAAAGGAGACGGACCCTGCTATAAGTCACTCCTTGTAGGTATGGGGAAATCCAGGTGGAAAAGAAATGTTGGAAATCACATTTCATTAGTTCTGCTGCTCAGGCTTCTGGGTTTTCTATATAGGTCAGAGCTCTTCATAATCTGAAAGTTGATTCTTAAATGTTTCTTTAGGCTGGATCTGAAGGGGGCGGAGAGGGGGAGTGCTCTCTGCCCAAGACCCTTCACAGCTCAGGGGCACAGAAAATCTCCGCCTCAAACGTGTGACCTGATTTCCAGCGGGTTTGTGAGCCCATATGTTTTGATGGGTGTTCAGTACTTTTGGTGCCTCTCCATTTCTAAATATGGACTTGGGAAGCCTAATTTTAACCATGCACTTTTGGAAAGTGTTGGCACTAGTTTAAAGAGACTGTCTAGACCAGCACGCCTTGCTGCAGCAGATTGCTCCGAGTGATTTATATATTCCTGGTGCTCGCAGTCTCTGATGCCTTTTCAGTGTCTTACAGCTGTTGCATTTATGCAGCACTCTTTATCTTGACCTTAGCCCTTGGATTTCTCAGCTATTCTACTCTCTTAACATCTGGGCCCGAAAGGTCACTAATTTACCTTATGTTTCCCTGCGGTGGGTGCCGTTGGGTTGAGTGGGTACATTTTGAAAAATAACACTCTGTTGGTGGGCTGCCTATGCGAAGGTCTTTCTCCCGTCGGCATCATTGTGTTGCCTTCTCCCACTGCAGCAGCTCTAAGTCATCAAACATCTGCCCTCGAGAGGGTTGGAGTGTACTTGTTGGATCCTTATGTGTTAAAGCAGCACACCAGGTATCCAGTGCGCTGATATTAAATTGCTTTTGCAGCTTGCCTGGAGAATAAGGAAGGGAGCTTTATTTGTACTAACACCCTTTTAATGCATCTCAAAAGACCATAATAAACATCTCCTGGCCTGTAAAAGGAAAATATATACCTAGAAGTTGTGGTAAATTATGAAATACTGGCATACCTAATAAAAATTCTATCTCAATCGTTTAACATTTAGTGAAATGTTAGATGATGTGAAACCAGACCTGGCTTCACTTCAAGCCCAGGTCAGTAGTGTCACTTGGGGAAATTATGAGAACTTCCATTAACTTTGTATTGGCAGACCTCCCAATCTATTTCACATCTATACGTTTTTAGCACCCCACGAGCGATACAAAGTGTCATTTCTCACATCTGAGAGCCAGACAATATTGCAGAGCCTCTCTGCATACAGGAGGCTACTTCAGAAATTAACAGGTCAGATCTCTCATTGATTTTAATAAAGAGCTGTTTGTGGCAAATTTCTTGATTATAGAAACTGATGACTGCTTTGGGCTTCCTGTCAAAGCCAGCACAGCAGGACAGAGCTTTAAAGCGTGGGAAAAGACTGTGAGAGTATTAAATCAAACAGATTTTGGACATCTAGGACCAAATTCAGACTCACTTCTGAAGTCACTGATGCTCTGGTTCACCACACTACCCCTGAACTGGGAGCCTAAGTCAGAACCAAGACAGTTAAAATGCTTTGGGAGGGGGACACTCGCAGAACTTTCAAGCTATTATCTCGAATAATTTCTCTTCCCGATTTTCCCCATGAAAACCCCTTTTCCTCCTGCCCATTCCCCTTTCCAAACTCGCAGACAGACAACTTGTTTTGGAACTTGAACCAGTTTGTCTGGAAAGGACTTTCCATTAGAGCCTGAGAATTGGAGCAGACTTTAAAGTGGCTGGTAGTATTTTCAGAAAAGAGGTATTTGGCAAGTCTTTAATGTCATGCTTGCCTGGAACTGCTCTCCTCTTTAATTAACTCAGTAAAAATCCTCTGGTTACTTCATTTTATTTGCTTAAACCACTACAGAAAAATAAATGCATACAAAACCGATTAATAAATCCATAGAAATGTGCTGTTATTTACTGTGATGCAGCAGAGCGCCAAGTTCCCTGTACATAATTCAAGCCCCTGGCAACAAAGGCATTTGTGAAAGTCCCCTGTTTTGACACAAACATAAAGGTGGAGTATCCTCCAAGTGAAACAGAGTGTGGTTTTCAGCTCGTCTTCTGGAGGAAGCCTTGAGGTGGGTATTAATAATGTAAGTTCAAAGCGGTGTCCAGGATTTCTCAGGCTCTACGCACACACAGCCTCCTGGGATGTATATACTACAGCGCCTGACCCGTGACTGCTGCGCTGGGAATACAAGTCCCTACAGCCCGGGGTGGGAAGCTGCAGCTGAGCTTTTAACTCTGGAGGCCCCGGTGCTCCAGCCAAAATGGTTCCAGCCGCAGAGGAGATAACGACAGCGACCGTTCCGTTACAGGCAGGCTTTCACCCCTGAGCCTCAATAAGCAAGGGATCCATGACTACCTCAATCATATTTAAATGTAACCGAGTGCTCGTGCTGGTTGATGCCAAAGAAGGGTTTAGAAAATCCCTCCCCGTGGCAGCAGCGCCTTTGTGGCCGTGGAGCAGAGCGGGGACACCGGTGGCACCTCCCAGCCCTGCCGCGCTGTGCTGGCGGCCCATAGCACACAAAGAGGGAAATATTTCTTTAGTTCGCTAAACTGATGTTCTGGCATTTAGCTTTAAGTATCTTCTATTTCCCTCAGTATCTGACCTTTCCCTTTCTCGTACGGCTATTGCTCAGCTCTGCTAGCAAAAAAAGCAACAAGCAGCCATTATCAGCCTCCTCTCGCCAGTCCCGGCCATTAGCGTTAATCATCTCCTCCTCCAGCCCTCCTCTCTCCTGGTCCAGCTCCCCTGCACCTTCTCTTAGCGATGAACAGTCGGCCCGCGACAGGAGCAAACACGCGGTGAAATAAGCAATGATACAGCAACACCGTGATAAAAGGGCAGTCGTTTCCAGCTGCTGGTGCGACTGTACTTCTCTCCGGCAGGATGCAAAAGAGCCAGGATTAACAGAGGAGGCCTAGTGCCGTAGATCATCTTGCTGTAATTTCCCTCAGGACTGATGTGACGACTGCAGCGAGATGCACTAGTGGTGGCACATTAGCACTGCCACAGGCTTCCATCTCGCAGAACATTTCTAATGCTGGCCATTTATCCAGCGGGGCATGCAGAGGATGCACACCGCCGCTCCGTCGGCGAGGGGAGGCACGCCTGGGCCAGGCAGCGCTCGGGACTGGAAATGACGGCACTGCCATGATGAAGTGGGCTTAGTGGTGCATGAAGAGTTCACTTAAAAATGGACAGAAAAAGGAGAGGGGGAGGAAAAGGGAAGACAAAAGATGCTAAGCTGAAGGTAGCAGATAAGAGGGGCGATAAGACAGGGAAGGAAGTTGAATCTGAGTATAGAAAGGCACACGTGGGGAATGTAAATGAGGAGCTGGACGGGATAGAAAACCAACGGGGCTTTATCTGGAGATTGATAAAAGGGAGATTAAAACATAAATTCAACAGTAAATGTGTGTTGTAGAAAAATAGGGAGCTGTAAGGAGAGAAGGCAGTGCTCTGATGTACCAACCTCACCCTCGGCAATGCGAGTTTTCCACGTTGTCTTGGCCAAGAAAAGGAGAGGACAAAGATGGGGGATTGTAACAGGGCTGGAAATGACAAAGAAGAATGGGTGTGAGAACGGCAATGGAAAACAGGCGGAGACAGCACTGTTGGAAAGCAAAGGCAATTTTGTCTTGTAACTGTGCGCTCACTCAAGCTTGACAGAGAAAGAAGAGGAAAAATACATTCCTGTTATAAAAATTCATATGTACGTAAATCACGCAGCAAACTTCACGGCGCGCGGTTCAGTGTGCCCAGGCTCGGCTGCCAGCTCTCCTGCAGGCTTCTCGCCAAGCTTGGCCTAATTGTTTCTGCCTCTCCATAAACCGTGGGTGATGCCACTTCTCTCCCAGGCTTTGCCTCGCTTACCTCTGGGGATGGTCTGCTCTTGGGGCTACATTGCTGCATCCGTAGCTGATGTGCAAATAATCCTTCTCTGTTGGCAGTGCCAAGAAGGGAGGGGGTTAACATTGGAGATGCCAATTGTTTGTGTAAGTCTGGCCCCAGTCCAGCGAAGCTAAGATGGCTTTTGTACTTTTAAATGTAACTTTACCACTGCGTAACGTGTTACAGATATGAAGCTTTCTTGGGAGATGAGGTAATGAACTCATGTGGGAGCTAGAGAAGGTCACCATGAGAGAGCAGAAAGAATAATGCCTGCCGCTGGGAGACTTCTCACCGGGAGCCCTCAAACTTCAGCGCTTTCCAGTCTAAATAAGATGTATACTTCCCTGACCTTGTCTTCTCCAATGTAAACGCAGAGCAGGATGTACTTAGAATTAAGATAAATAAGGCCTTACCCAAGTAAAACACTAGTCTGCAGAAACAAATCTCCTCCAAGGAAGAGGGTGAGTGGAAGCAGAAACTGATGCTACGCTGCTGGAAAAACCTGAAATGCTATAGAGATGAGGACAATATAATATGTGGTGTGGAGTACACTGCTAGTAAATGCAATTTAAGGTGGAAGATACTGTTGCAAAATCTTGTGAGTTTTACTAAGTTAGGGAAGAAATAGCCTTTAATTTCTCTACCTGAACTTTATTTTTATGGGTACTGTGGGTGATTTTTTTTTTTCCCTAGATGTACAGTAGACAAGTGCAGATACTAGGGAATAGATGTAAAACCACAACATCCTGAAAAATATTACTAGAAACCCGCACCAGTTGCCACGAAGTGGAAGAGAGAAGGAGGTTACTTCCCCCACGCTAATATTGCCAACTTAGCTTCTTGCAACTACAGCCCTCCTGTACCTGACGGCAGGGAGGTGAGCGGTCAGGCGAGAAGGCACGTTTCTGTTTCTCCTCTCAGCCAACACAGTAGAAGAAGGTCAATGTGCTTCTCCGAGCTGTCCTGCGCAGCGTGGCCCTGGGGTTAGGGCAGCCGGCACTGCCCTGCCGGCACAGGGCCGGAGCAACGGTGCCGCCTCAGCCCCACATCTTCAGCACGGCATCCTAGCGAGGAAGCTGAGAGGCAGCTAGGAACCAGGGGAAGCCAGGGGAAATGATTTGTATTACAAATAACGACGTGAAAAGGGGTGGAGGAGCCCTGTCAAAATGTAAATGTGCAATTTGCATAATCGGGCAGCCAGGATTAAACGAAGCACAGAGAAGGATAAGGATTACATGGAGCGACAGAGAAGGGAAATGAGAGCAGCACACAGAGAAAACACTGCAGATAGATAGATATAAAATCTGAGATATGCAAGAGCAAAGGAGAAGTTGGAATACTCAAAGGCAGCCAGAGGAGAGGGAGCTGAGAGGAGCAGTGGTGTGTGTTGCTAATCCGGGGTGTATCTGAGCTAGCTAGGAAGTGTGCAAATGAATTTTAAAAGGAGCTTGAAATCAAAGGGGAGTGTCAGCTGGGCATTAAACATCCCCTTTAGTGGTGACCTTGAGAGCCCGGACCACCACTACCTAACAACCAAACACAGAACTCCTGAACGGTTCCTTCAAATCTCATCCATAATTAATTTTGCCTTTGATGAATGGGTCATTCTCCACCAGGATATTAGTCAGCTGTCAAAATCACCCGAGTGGTGGCCTCTGACAGCCTTCGTGCTGTCTCCTGCCCTGGGGCAAGAATGGCAGCGGTGGCTGCTGCCTGTCTCTGCTCAGCTTTCCCCAGGAGCTGTGCTCACTGTGGCTGGCTGGATCCCGCAAGGTCCCAAGTGCTTATGCTGCTCATCAGTGACCAACTTCGCAAGCACCCAGTCATCCAACCTCCCCTTGGTGCCGAAATTCCCCCTCAAATCGTGCCAGGTCAAGGGGCTTTCCAGTGCTCCATGCAACCGCCTTGCAGCCCTTCTCCTTACCCTGCTCCTAGAGCTCCCGGGGACTTGCTTCCCTCTGGCTCGTTCATCCATAGAGAAGATGGATGTGTCCATGCCAAGTTCAGAGCCACGTTCTACACAAAGCCACATGTAGAGGCAAATATGTAATGCCCCTTTTTATACTTGTTCTGAGCTAATGCCTAAGGGCAGGAATTGCATTGTACTTGCTACTGTGCAAATGTACAACATAAAGAGCGTTTGCTGCCCCAGAAAGCTTGCGTCTGATGAGAAAGAAAGAGAGGGAGTGAATGCAGGCAAGGGAGCGTGAAGAACAAGACAGGATGGGGCTGTGATATGGCGGTCTGGTGGAGGTACCTACTCTTTCACTGCAAGGGGTGTCTCTGCTAGATTCTGGCCGCTGGAATGGAGAAAGTCAGATGGTGCTTTATTAGCATGATGTAGAATATGAATATTTGTTTTATTTTCCTTATTGCTGGAACAGAACTTGTTGAAGTGACTCTCAGCTCAGAGAAATGTGGGAGCTGGAAAAGATGGTGGTGGATATAAGTGTTCAGGGAGAGATTTATTTGCTTGCGCGTCGTGACGAAATGCAAAGGAGCCTTTCTCTTAAATGTGTCCCTGGTCGGTTTGTTCCCTAACACCCTAATTTCAGATTCAGCAAAAATAAACCTGCTGCGTGACAGCTCTTTGAAGCATGATGGGCAAGGGAACTGTTTTGTGGGGTTTTTTCAACCTTAAGAATGTGGGGTACAGTTCTGCCTTTACTAGAAGTGTTACGACATCCTCACTGAGAGCTGTGAGTAAACTCAATGAGTGAAACCTTCCAGGTGGGACGTGGGGGCAACTTGCTCTTACTTACCATTGCCTCTGCAGTTACCTTCCAGCAGGTCAATGCCTCGCCTGGGTGATAACAGCTCCCAGCGTTTGACCTTGGCTCGTCCCCTGGGGTTTCCTTCCCCAGACTTTTCCCCCGGGCCCCAGTAATTCAGCCAAACCACCCCCATTTTAATCCTTCAACAGGGTATCTCAGGAAACACACTTACTCAGCACTCCTGGTGTACCTGAAGGGAGAAGCTGTGTGAAAGTTTAATACAGGAAAATGTGAGTCCAGCCACAGAAGTGAAATTAAGTGTTAACAAAAAACAACAACACAAACCTTTACACACTCAGATTGTAAATCTCTTCCTATCGCAGTTACTCAAGTCTCTTATTTTATGTAGTGTCACGTTTGACTTATTCTCCAGCTATCGCAGAATGTTTCAGACACAGCAGGAACTGAACTTCTAATAAAACAGTAATAATAAAAAAACCCAGACAGGCCTTCATCAACCACTAGTGAGAAGCAGAGCATGAGGGGGAGGGGAGATTACAGTGGAGAAAGGGGAGAAGAGGAGAAAATGCAACCCTGTCTTACTTAGGTATCCTTTATGGACCACTTGCTTTTTTGCTTTATTCCTTTTGGGGTTTTTTTTGTCTACAGGCAGGCTGTATGGCCGATTAAGTAAAGCAAGTGGAGAGCTTGAGGTTGCAGGTCTATAAATCTGAAAGAGCAGGTGTTCCTGAATTTTATGTCATTTTACTACTCAGGATTCTTCTAAGCATATCATCTCACGTGATTTTGAAAATATTCTCTTCTGTCACAGTTTAATTAATCTTGTACTCTCAGGCGTTGTAATTTTGACTGTCTGAAATGTACAGTACTGTGCTTGGAAATTATTTTAGGGGTTGTTATATTGCCACTGTCTCTTGATTTTTACATCATTGTTGTTATTACATTAAAATGTCCGGTCTTGTGTTTGCCTAAATTTTGATTGCTCCAAGGTTGGTCATTTTCTCTGCAATGTCTTTGATTTATCTCCATTGCTATAGCTCTCCTAAGCTCTGGAAAGGTCAGATGCTCCTCAGAGCATCCAGCTCTTTAGAGGAACAAAATTCCTCTCCTGAAACACTACAGGAGTGTTGTGAGCTGTTGATGCAATGGCAGTCATCGCCGTGACTTCCACATACTGACAAAATGGGGCATTCTATGATATTCTTACTAGTGAGGTGTCTTGGTTTTGCTGCAAGATAAAACTGGGCAAAAGAATCTTTCCTACTATAGGGAAAAATGATAAATCGGCCAACAAATTTCCTCTTCTCACAGCTTTATTCTTGTGCTACCTTAGTCTAGCTAAGTTGCCAAACACAGAGCTTCGTGTACACCTCGCTGTTGGAGAATCAGTCCTGGAAAACCAGAGCTCTTTACATGGAAGGTAATGTCTGAAGTGTTTAAAGAAAAAGCTTCCTAGCAAAATGCAATATCTGACACTGCCTATGAGGGTTTGAATAACAAAACCAAAAAAAATACAGAATAATTCATGCTGTTTGACCCAATCCGCTTCGTCTTTGTAATACAGACCTTCAGCATCTTTTGCTGCTCTACACTGTAGACTGAGATGCATGTGGTGCTTAAAACAGCTGTTAACTCTCATTTGTATGAAGAACACAGCATATCCTCCCCAAACTTGCAACTTACTCTGTGAATACAGAATTAATTTTCTGAGACTCAACCTAGGTAAATTAATTTCATATCAATTTTAAAAATCAGTCTTTAAAAAAAAAAAAGGCTTCTCAGTAATTACAAAGAGAGAGATTTCATACTCTCAAAACTGTGAAGTCCAAATTTCATAAAATCAAGGCAATAGCCAGCAAAATTACAGGGCTGATTTGTGAAAACTATGTTGAACAACTCATTGTGAAAGGATGTGATTCATATACTATATACTTTTAAAACTATTTTTCAAAACCCTGGAGGCTAATGCCTTTTTTTATGATTATTTAAAAATTACTGAACAGCCACTTGTCTTCAGCTGCTGACACTCCAGAAATGCTGTCGGATAACAAAGATTTGGAGTAAGAGCAGATCATATCCTACACTACAAAGCCAAGAACTCATTGAAACGCGATGCTTCTTTTTCAGTTGAAAATATCAGAATGACTAAATTCAGCTGTTAAACAAAAGCAACAAATTATGATTCTAAAAGGATTGAAAACAGACTGGATAAGAACTCATGCTGCTCCTGAGGTGATGGCAATATAAGAAATACGTCGGCCAGTCACAATCTTTCACCCTCAGCAAATGTGGGCGCTGTGATTCTTCTGACGTAGATCGCTGCGGTGAACTGTAATGTCCTGGTCCTGCCCACGCCTAGTCATACCCTTAAATTTTCACTTCTGATTAATCACATAGATTTGAATGGGACTAATCATGGCAGCAAAGTTAAACAGATGTCCATTTGCTTTTACCATAACCTAGTTTTTATATGGTTGGTACTACATGCCATGCAGCAAATAACAATAATATTGGGCAGAGGAGGAGGTACATTTTTCCCCTCCAGCTATGGCTCTGTGTACAAGCCGTGCTGGAGGAGAACCACAAATGCCATTTAGCCCCTTGGGAGGCACCATACAGCAGAGCCATGACGCCTCCCCTTCTGAGCTGCAGTTTATGCCGGTGGCTAAGGGCAAGACAGGGCACAGAAGGGTAGGCAAAGAGTCCCACAGTCAGGGAAATGCTCTCCCTGAAGCCGAGGTTGCTTGCGAAGCGTCTGGAGAGCGGCTCGCAGCCCGCTGTGCAGAGAGGCCTGTGTGAGCGGCATCGCCCAGCTGCTCTGTGTTAAACCTGAGGCCTCAAGACAGGCGCGCCCTCTCTTTTTTGAGCTGGACCAGTGAATATTGCATCTACAATCATATTTCACACTCCTGCCATATGTACTTCCCTTTTCATTAACATGTTAAGAATAAAGAAGGGAAGAAGGCTTTCTGCTAAAATCCTAACGTTTGTTCAGCGCTGCTATAAATATGGCTGCCAACTTGCTTAAAGACCCGAGGAGTTATCAACAGAACCCCTGTACTCTATTTTTCTGTTTCAACTTATTTAGTTAAAAAGAGGTCCCAGCGCTCAGCTGCCAGAATACCACTACTGTGACCAGAGTGAAAACAAAAGAAAAGTCTTTGTGGGAGTTTTATGAAGCTGATAAGATATCAAGGCTCTATATGTTTAAGCATGGAGACAAACACACATATTAAATAACAATGCAGGAAGAAAAGAAGAGAAATCACTGAAATCTAAGGGTGTGAAATGTGAAAAGCAGAAAGGAAAATTGCAAAATCAATAAAAAGGGAAATGAAAAGAGAACTGAGGATAAACCAAAAGCAAATAGAAAACAACAAGAAAAAAAAAAACCTCAACAGTCAACAAATTGGGATCTTGACAAGATAACATTGTCAGGCTAGCGAGTCATGTTCTGATTTTACAGTTGGCTGAAATAATAAAGCCCTATTAAGTTAAGATGTTCAGAAAAGGTATTTACTACTTGAAGTGTGTCTAGCATTTCCAGACTGTGGTTTGGCGTGGCGTTCCCAGAGAAACTCAGCGCGTGTAGTAGCAGCCGTCGGTTTACAAGGAAGCTGGAAGGACTGCGCAGTGCTGGGACGTGGCTCCGCAGCAGCTCTGTGACAGGGACCTTCAAAAGCTGGTCCTTGATCAACCCACCATCATCATTTTCTAAAGTGTGCTGTAAAAGGCTCTATTGAGAAGGGATGGGAGAATGAGGAGCAGTATGAATGCAGGCTCCCGAGTACGACTTAGGGCAGTAGGCTTTCATGGTATTACTGGGAAGGAGGTGAAGTAAAGGGCTTTTCTGTCATTGCTGGAGGCAGCTAGGTCGGAAAGCAGTGTGTTTTGTATTACCACCCACACTGTGGAGAGGTTGTTCTTTGAAAGCCTCACTGGATCATTGCATACTTTTTTCTAAAAAAAATCTACAGAAATGATTCAAAGAAGGGCTAAAACACGGCCTCTCCCACAGGAGTGTTTCTTTGTTTGATGGATAACAAATAGGCTGTAGCACTCTCTGCAGAGCTGCCACAGTGCCAAGGCAAAGGGGAAAGCCTTGACTCCGCATGGTGCTATAGCTGATCTATTCTTGGTATCCCTGTGATACCATTTTTTCACTATCTAATGGTCCATATTTGTTTACTATTAAGTTATTGCTGCTATTATTTTTTTTGGGACAGCCTACAGAAATAATGCTCACAAGCAAGAACCTCTGCTTGGGCAGCACCCAGCAGTGAGCACACAGATTATGCCCACCTCACAGGGTTCATGATCCCGTCTGTCCGGTGTTGAAGAGGTCTGGCCAACCCTTAGAGCTGAAACTTGCTGTTTTCCTTTATTAGCTCAAGTACATAACTGTGCCCCGTACAAGCGATAAACCTCCCTATCCCATTTTCCTCCCCTTCTGCCTTCAACAATCCATGGTAATTGTTTTTTAACTAGGGTGGGTTTTTTTTCTGAGAAATTACAAATAAATTTCCGTCTGAGAAAAAAAGGATTTTAAAAAAATATAAATAATAATGCGTTTAAAATCTGCATTGGAAAGTGGAAGAACTGTAATTACAGCAAGTGGCGTGGAGAACAGGAGAAAATGTCAAATCAAGAGATTAAATTTTAAATGGCAAGAACACTCTGACAGGAAAAGAAGAAGATGAAAATAAGGTGCATCAGATCAGTAAAATCATAGAACAGCCTCTGCCTGACCAGAATCTTTCTTCAATGGACGCTGATGCTGCTTATTTATTTAATTACTTGGTGTTTTGCCTCATTTGACAGAAGGTTACACTCCTGGAAGTTTTATGGCTAGAAGGTCTCTGCCTGGAAAGAGGCAGGGAGAACACAACAACTAACTGGATACGCCAGAGAAAATGACCGGAGCAAAAAGCTGGAGTGATTATGGCTGGTGATGCTTAAAGATGATGTTTTAAACTTGCCTTGGCAATCTGCATGCCTATTAAAATTCCCATAATTTGTATCCAAATTCTCTAGCCAGTTTTGGACACCTCAGCTCACCGTAGCATTTAGTGCCCGAGGCAGCATGTCCTCGTACCGCAGCAGCCTGGGCTCATGCCTGGTGTTGTGAGCAGTATCAAGGCACTTTGCAAACAGGAAAATTAATTCCTTCCCCATTTCCATGGACCGTCTGAGTGAAGAACAAATGACCAGAGTAATTTGGACACCACTATTCATGGCGCGTGTCAGAACCAGAGCCAGAAAATGGGTCACAAATCTCCTGACGTGGCTCTTCATCTGGATCCTACAGTCCTGCTTCAAATTAAAGGCAAAGGGAATCTTGCAATTGAATTCAGGAGGAGCGAATCCAGGCTTTTATTAAGGATTCAGTGAAACAAGGGAGAGATTATTCCCTGGAAAGCACTAAGCGCTGTCAGCATGAGGCTCCGTCCCACAACTGGGAAGAGGGTGATTGGTACCGGATTTAAAGTCTATTAAAATGGCGGGGATTTCTTCTTTTACTTCTCTGGGTTGGTCTTCAGTGCGCTAAAAGAATTGCTACATAAACAAGATGTGTATGGAGATCATGGAAATGATGAACAAAAGACAGGATATTATAGACCAGCTTCTCTCCTGAAACGCAGTGTCTGAAGTCAGACTTTTCTCATGAATGAATAATGAAGTGGCCATGTTTTATTAGCTTTACTTAAAATTGTCTACTAGTTGAACAACCTTTTGAGCCTTTTAACGCTTCTGCAATTTGCTGCAGCACGGATTTCTTTTCTTTTTTGTTCTTTTCAAGATACAGTAGCTAATCTGATCTTGGTGTTTCAGTAATTGTCTCAGTTAATGTGTATGAGGAATAATTCCATTCTGTGAAATGAATACTAGGTGGATATTTAACTGGCACAAGTTTGCTACATGAAGAACTTATGGGGTAGGCACATGCATTAATTGCTAAGCTGTTGATTTATTAGGAATCTTTTTTTCTTAGCTTTGTTTACCCACTACCCGTTTCTGTGGTCAGATTTGAAAGTAGGGAACCTCAAGAGTCAGAAGGAGCTCATCAGCTCACAAAGGGGCTTCATGCATGTGGGAAGTCTTGTGCTGGTAAACCAACGTTGGACTGGCAGCTTAACCAAAAAGATACATCGTTCTGTCACCACCCCAGCTTTGTGTGAGCCCAACAGCTTCTGCTGCTAAAGAGCACAGCACATTCACTAACGATACTGGTATGTTTCTTATTTAGTCTTTAGGGGCTTTATCCAAGCAGACCCAGCGCCTCACTGGGAACTTTGCCTGCAGTACGACCATAACGCTCATTGCAGGCAGAAATGATTCCTGAAATAATGATGGTTTTAGTAAAACTCCGAGCTGACCAATGCTGACACAAATCACTCGCCTGCAATGGCATTTGTTCCGGCACTGTTGCAACCCTGACTCTTTGGGGCAGAGAAGAATTTCCAACAACCTGCAAAAACTGGTTAGAATTGTTATTTAAAGCCAAGCAGTGTTAGAGTTTTATTGTTAATATCAGGGGGGAATGTTACTTGCAAGGCTGTGCTTTGATTTTTCTTCGTCTCCTGAAGCAACATGCTCACAAAAGAATCCACAGCCCTCTCAAATTACATATTACAACGATGACTTATTCCACAATCCATTTTGAGCATAGCTGAAAAGTGTATTTAATATTGCTGCTGTTGTTTCTATCTTTTTCTGTATAAAGTTAGTGCTTGATTTTATGTGTCATCCTCAGCTAGTATATATTTGCATAGCTCTGTCGACATCAATAGTGCTATATTGATTTATACTGCTTGTGTCTGCCTTGTTATTATTTTTATTTTTTGTTTGAGGAGCTTGGTGTATTTTCAAATTCATGGAAGATAAAAAGGGATTGCCTTCTCAGAACAAAATATATACAGTGTCGGCTGATGGGACATTTTAGATTGGGGCAAGTAAACAGCTAAGGAGACATATCAGTGAAGTTATGTAAATACTGGGGCTGCTTGTATACCATCTGCAGAATGATTGGCTATGCAGGTTGGGATTTTTAAAGGCACCTTAGATTTCCAGCTATCACTAGTAGTTAGAAGGATTTGGTGTCCCACAAAACAAGGCTGCCACGCATGATTTATGGTTTACAAACAAAAACAAGCTTGCTTTTCCAGGGATGACTGAAGTCTCCATCTCTCCAGAGTAAAGCGTAAAGTCCAGAGGTCAGGAACAAGATGCAAGAGGGCACAGGTAGGAGGGGGAAAGGACTGGCCAAAAATGAAATAAAAACCCAAGAGATGGGTGGCCAGAAAAATATGTTCATTCCTCTCTGGAGGGAATATCCTAAAGACATGAAGGAGTCACTACTGCAACACTGTACAAGCAGGAGTCATACTGCATTTTGCAGGACTGTGAGAAAATGCCTCCATGCCTTCTCTCACTCATTTGCTCGTGAGCAGGCCCTTGGGTCTGAGTGCAGGAAGAGGTGAAAAATGGCTGGAAATATACAATACAAATCACAGAGGGAAGGATTTTACTACCCTTTACATCTACAGAATAAGCCAAAGCTGCTGAGGATGATCAAAATCCTTTGCCTGAATCTCAGGGCACTCACGTAAAGAGAAGCTCTTCCTAGGCACTTTCACAGAGCTATGATCATATATTCACTGTTATAGAGATTATACCACGAGCAAGATAACCCCACCTTATCTACTATCGCCTTCCAGATGAAATCCCGATGTGTCAGTACCCTACCCAGCCTGGAACGGACTATCCTCCTCCCAGATCTCTTCACAGGTAAGCACGCTGGGCAGGGGTCTTTCTCAGTCCCCACCATGCTGTAATGCACAGGAACCCTTAAGCTACTTCCTAAGTCCAGTGCATGAAGTGTTAAAGGGGGAGAAATTGCCAACTTCTTCCCCCTCTGCTTTCAGGAGCTTTCCATCAATTTTCCTTCACCCTTTTTCTTTTCTCTCCACTGCACTTCACATGGAAGCATCTGGATCGAAGAGAATTATCTCTTAACAACAACTTGGGTTGTAGTACATTTCAAAGACTCAGGTTTTATTAGTCACAGAAGACCTTGTAAAAGTTTGCTTGGGATCATTTTTAACAGCAACCAATAATCCCTTCCCCCATCAGCCAATGAAAAACAACCCAAGCCTCCCCCCAACTCCTGCACAGATGTGTCTTACAGAAATACAGCGATTCTGGAGAAGCAAAAGTGACATTTTTGCCAAGCTGGAGGTTTTATCCACAGTAGCTTACACTAATACAGACCTAATTTCCTTCTGAAAGCTACCTGAACACTAAGCACGCTTGATGCTCAGTTGGCGTAATACTGTTTGGAGTGGTCAATAATTGCATTTGACTTCACATTGTACCTTTCTGTCCTCAGTCTACTTAAGGCCAGAGGAGACGTCGTTATGCTGTAACCCCAGACTCTGCTCCTGCATGTTCCATGTCAGATGACTGGTTTCATAAAAGCATATTAATACAATATGTTAAATAGCAAGCCCGGAAAATTCTCTTGCCCCTTCCATCTGCAGCAGCTGAAAAAACAGGTAGATTAAAAAGCAGTGTTCCCTGCACTGTTAACTGCTTCAGTACCCAGTGTTGTGTTCGGTCTGCTAAACAAAAAGTTACCTCCAGCAGTTTGTTAGTAATAAGGAAAGATAATACATGGAGAAAAAGAGGCAGAGGATGATAAGTTGATTCCAGGGATGTAGTGTCCCATAATTCTTATAAAACTAAATTGAAAGCTGAGCACATTCAAGAGCTTTGAGAATCCAGACACTCCTGTGAGTGTGTAAGTGTCTAAGTGCAAATGTAGGAGCTTCAGGTACTCGGGTATGAAGATTTGGACCAATTAGCCCAATTCTGCTCTCTACAGATTAACTTCAATAGAACACTTCATTATTTTCATTGGTAGAATTACACTGATAAATGTGAGTAAACTACAGGATGTCTCCTAATCCATTTCTGACAAATAAAGATATTGTAGCTGCCCTACTTGACGGCCAACAAAAAAATAGCAGAGAGGTATGAACTTCAGAAATGTAAACCTGAGCTGTCATTAAAAATCAATTTTCATGATAAATTTAATTCGTATTTCATAGAGAGCTGTGTAATATCAATAAAAAATGCTTTAATAATTGCTGTGCTGGCACACAGTACAGTGTAAGACATAAAGAGATATAAATTTTTTGTAATTTAGAAGATGTGGAACTAAACACCGTTTTTTAGAAGAAACCCTTTCTCAGGGAGAAAAAAATGAATGTTGGAGGAGGATGTAATTTATTAGGAATTCCACTCCACCCCCATTTACAAAGACTGCTCTGAAATTAAAACTTTGAGAGATCAGGTTTCTAATTTATTCGCAGACTTAAAGGCCAGAAAAGGACCAGGATCAGGTAGTCTGACCTCCTGGATAACCCAGGCTATTAAATTTCACATAGTTCTTCCTATATCATAACCTGTGTTGGGCTAAAACATAGTTTCTCTTAAACATTGATTTAAAATGCTGGAAAAACATTCTTGTGTTTCTTTCACATGCTTTTTGGTGAAGGTGGGAGAGAAGGAAAAATTTAAATCGACTGTATAGCTGTGACCTACCAGCAGAATTGGTATAGCACCCGATAGTGCAATCTGAACTCAGCATCACCGAAACAGAAACAGTTGGTCTTTCCTGGTAATAAAAGCTTACCGATTTTCAAGGCGGATACACATGCTACCTATTTAGCAATATGCTTTTGTGAACTATTTTCCAAGGGACCAAAGGGCAGGTATATGCTTCTAAATCTCTTGGTCACAATTGAAAATCCCATTCTCAGACTGGAAAAAGCAGCTGAGAGCTAAATGTTGAATTTCCTGAAGTCAATAGTAGTTTTCTCATTTACATGTAATTGAGGTCAGAATTTCACCTTAGCAGATCAGTTAGCTTTTTATGATGCTAACTGAAGAACTGTAATAATATTTGCAGTTTGTGCTTTGCTTCCATAGCAGACATAATTCATTACCTTTTACTCCTCTCTTTTTTTTGTAAATCTTGTTCTTAGTGTCCCTTATATTTGTTCCTCTGCCAACATGAATATTTGCGATTCTTCCAAATCTAATGTAGCCTTCAAATTTCATTACTGTACTGTTTATTTGATATTTTAGGTTAGATATTCAGTAAAATGGGATTGCAGCATCAAACCTTCCAGGATCCTCCATCCACAATGACACAAACTCTGATATTGACATTTATCACCATGCTTTACAGGTTCACAATCAATACAGCATTTGTTCTATCCACATAATTTTGAATCATTTTCAAATGAAGCTTCCTGAAACCCAGTGACATCTGCTTTACTCCCTGTGTTTGCGAATGCTGCCATTCACCAATGTTCATGCTGTGGGCCAGAGAATCTCAGGCAATTAGAAGCACAGGTTAAGTCATCTTCCACTAGAGTGTTTATTAACAAATCCCAAGGAACTAGCAGGATCCAAAAACCCTTAAGTTCTTCTGGCCATAGATGATAAACATGCACAGCTTTATTGCTCGTGACTCCCCTGTTCTCCAGGGAGCAAGTTTTCCCCTGCTGTAAATTAGTGTAGATCCACTTGAGTCAATAGATCAGGACTCTGAAATTCTTATCTCCTTGCTGCTCTGATTTTTTTTTCCCCTGATAAAATTACTCATATTTTTACTTCATAGTTTTATTACAACCAATTAGGAAAATGAGAAACGCAGATAAATTGGTTTTCCATCTTTTCTGGGAAAACTTGTACTTCTGCTGATGCCATCCAGCTTTTTTTTTTCCAATTCTCAGATTTCCTGAACTCTAAGCTATTTTTAAGAAATAACTATCGATTGCACAATGATTTTCATCAGGTACAAAAATCCAAACTTCAACTTTTCTGGGCCAGCTAATCTGCCAATGTTTTCATGCACCCTATGATCTCCTGCTATTGATAAGGATGGTTATAGCACTGTTCTTATTTCCTAATGATAAAACACAAGAGATTTAAAAGAGAGATTCATATGTGTGCCTGCCATGACTGTTACTGTCAGGAGGATGCAGATGCTGGCAGATTGGATCAGACTGGTGGTCCATCTAGCTCAGCCTCCTGTCTCTCGCGTTGGTTTAGAAATTGTTTTATGTTCTGAGGCATTAAAATGCACATCCCCTTCAACCCCTTTTTAATCAAAATTATGGTTACTCAGAAAGTTCTCATTGTTCTTGACCTCAGAGCTGCCTTGTGGCAGTGAGTTCCACCGATCAGGTGAGTTCATTAATTTGTGAAAGAAATGATTGTCTCATCTCTGTACATTTTCTCTTGATGTTGTTCTGGAAATCTGTCTTCCGCTGGGTTTCAACTAACTACTTTTAGTACTGCCTTTATCATTACTCTTGAACTATTTCTTTTTTTAAAGGTCATGGGTTTCTATTTTTCCTTGTTGGTTCACTTCGAGCGCTCCTTCTTCCTTAACTGTTTCTGTTTCAAACCACCTTCTAGGAAAACACCTTTTAAAACCACCAGTCCAGCCTTTGGCTGTGAAGCTAGACAATCTTCTCTTATAAGCAATACAATTTGTATAAGCAATGCAATTTGGAATAAAATTGTTTTAGTTTTATGGAACTGTTATAAATTCCTCTGCCATCCACACAATCGCCCTGGCTTTTATTTTGTATTAGAATTTGGTTCTCATTATTTGCTATTCTTACAAATGCACTGTACAAGCAGGGTTGAAACAATAACAAAAAGGCTCTTTTTCCTATTTCTCATCTTTTTTGCATTCCCAAATCAAACTCCTTTTAAAATAAAAATTATGGTCTGCAAGACAGACATTCTGCTATTTTAAACCACCCATCTCCTAAAAAGATGCTGACCCCCAGAAAGACACATTTGCCTCTGCTGAGCATCTTCTGTGGACTAAAGTCTTAAAAATTCCATCTTTAGAGCTTAATGCCAAAACACAGTGCAAATTACTCTTGCTAGAAGCAAGGTTCTTGCCATTTCCTCAAGCAATGAATTACCTCCTGATTTTCAAGTTATTTCAAAATATCCTTTTTAGATAGGCATGCCAGGGGCTAGTCCTAAGAAAACCTCTTTTAGTGTTTTTATGGCTGCAAATTTTATTTTGCTCCAATGACTAGTGGTGATATGGAAATTGCAATTGTTGCTTTTTGTGTGTGTTGACCTTTCTCTCCTCATTACTTAGGAACAGAAAGCTTTTGGTATCTGTCTCAAATCACAAGATTATAGGGCTGTTGGTACATGTTCAATAAGGACCCTTTCTGTGGGTATTAATAACTAAAGAGTATCCAATTGAGTACACTAGTCATTGACCTCAAAAACAGTGACTCAGCGAGGTACTAGAGCATACTGGTGCCTATAAGAAAAAAAAAAAGAAGCTATTTTCTCACACCAGATGCCAGGCAAGATGTATTTCTAGAGGAAAAGTTAACAGGCGGCCTAAGAACAAACGTGCATGGATGTCTTTGGTATCTTTCCTGGTAAGATCGCTTGAATTACTCAGGTGGAGGCAAGAACATACTGGAGAGAGAAATTTCTCAGTCTCGGTCTGAGGTTTTGTGTAACAGTAAGGCCTACCCACCCTCCTTCCCAAATCAGCTAAGGTTGGTGGAAATGCTCCTGCTGGATCACACCGAGGAAAGGGATAATTTGCATCTATTGCACCCAAGAAGGTGACCAGTGATTTCTAATGCCTGATATAAATATTGCCCAGAATACAAATGTTTTGCAACGGAGGATGAGTTAGATGGATGGGTTTTAATCTTATTTTTTCAGTAGACATGCAAATCTAAGGATTCGTTTCTACAAAGAATCTAAAATAAATCACGTATCGTTTCTGTTTTCCACATGCATGCATTCAAGAAGAAAACAGACTGAGCAGACTTTCAGCCATGCAATGAATGTCTGCAGAAACATATCCGACTACAGGTCTCTTAAGTCACTTTAATGGTGATGGATGGGCAAGAAACTATAATCAATTACATTGCCCTGAAAATTACATAGTTATTTTCCAAAAAACCCAACAGGTAACAGTTGTTTGATACAGTACAGCTTAATATTTCTCAGAAGACAGAGACCTTGTAATATTTGAGCTTACCTGTATGCACAAATTGTATCACTTCAACAATACCTGTACAGCTTCTTCTGTAAAGTCAGATTATATAGATCTGGCAGGCAGCTATAAGTGAGACAGAAGAACCCGAAGCAAGATAGAGAAATGCATTTGTTAAACAGAAAAAAAAAAAAAAAATCTGAACAGGGAGATCTAAGGTCAGATCTAGGAGGTGATGTTCTCTAGCTCGATATTTGAGAATGTTTAAAAACTAGCCATGCGCCTTTGCAATGAGCAGTGTGGCCTTCTGTAAGGTACACGCTCTCACACTATCGGATTACCGACAGCTTTGTGCTTCCTCCTCTTCTGGTTTGCACCCATATGCAACAGCTTAAAAGTCACTGCGTGCTGCCCAGGGACGTGGTGTGGAGAGAGGTGGCAAAGCTGTCATTTGCCTTCTGGGAAGAGGACGTGTATCTGATTCCCAGTATTTCATGTAATCACTTAATACAGAAAATATATCAAGAATATTACTTGATTGGTGGCCTAAGCATTAGGGTGCAGAGTAAACAACGTGTTAAACAATCAAGCAGAGCATCACCCCCTGAGGGTCGGAGCAGCCTCGAGGGAGACCACTGGAGAAATACACACACCGACACACTCAGCCTGGGCTCATTTCCCTCGCTGCAGCGCTTCTTGGTGTGCCGATGGAGAAATGGAGGCAGCAAGAGGTAGGCTGTGTACTCCAAGACAAGGTTTTTCTAGAGATGGAGCATTAAATGTTTTGCTTTACTTCCCCCTAACCTCCCGCAATAGATTTCAATAGCCTGATCATCTGGTCATACACAGGAAAACCAATGCCGCACTTCCAGAGCTCCTGTTCTCCATCCTGAACACTAAGACTCCACACATTTGGTTCTCTTCCCCACCTTACTCCTTGCTCCTCCGCTATCCTCTTTCCTTCCTAGCAAATCTCATTGTCCCAGGTCTCTGCTCCTAAAGCTTTCCCCCTGAATCCAGACCGTACAACTTCATAGCCCCTTCTCCTCCCACCCCTCTTCCCTGAGCTCTTTTCCTGGGCAGGAGACAGAAGCACTGGGTGAGAAAGGTGACCTTAAGAACAGGTGACCTTAAGCTCAGGAAGTAAATTCGGTAGTTTCACAGTCCTTTTGTGTCCTGAGGTGACCTGGGCAGTATGTCCTAACAGGGCCCTTCCACAGAACTGTGGCAAGACACCTCAGCAGCGTGAGAAGAAAGCCGAGGGCGAGGAAGGCTGATGGCCACACGTAGCATGGGGAGGGTGGAGCGAAGGACAGGTGAGCTGCAGGTGCCCAAACCCCTCCGGAGCAGCCTGTAGCTGTGGGAAGCCCCGGGGTGTTTTGCCTGCAGACCCACCACCTGCATGGTGATGGCCATCTTGGGGTGTGGCCATGGCTCTGGCCACAGCCTGGGACGAGTTTCCCTCATGGGGCAGCAGCAGGAAGGTGAAAGCCCACCACCTCCCCAGGCAGGAGGCAGCCCTGGACACACAAGGCTGAGCAGGGCCAGGCACAGCCCCAGCGGCAGCCAAGGTGGTGAGGGACCAGCACCTGAGGTAGCTTTGAGTGTGCAGGGAAGGGGTCGTGAGGGAAGGAGACGGGGCAGGCGGAGAGGGACTGGACATGAGAGGGAGAGCAGGGCTAGGGGAAGACAGGATGGCCAAAACTGAGGAGAAAATTGAAGGTAGGAGGGCGAGGGCCATGGAGGGCAGGAGGAGAAGGGCTGGGCACGAGGCATGGAGCAGGGGTGGGGGAAGATGGGATGGCCAAAACTGAGGAGAAAGTTGATGGGAGGAGGAGAGGCTCATGAGGTGGGCGAAGGCTGTGGAAGGCAGAAGGACTGGACATGGGGGCAGAGCAGGGGTGGGGGAAGACGGGATGGCCAAAACTGAGGAGAAAGTTGACAGTGAGGGGCAAGTTGACAGAAAGAGGAGAGGGGCATGAGGTGGGTGAGGGCCATGGCGGGCAGGAGGAGAAGGGCTGGGCGTGAGGGCAGAGCAAGGGTGGGGGACGACAGCACGGCTAAAACTGAGGAGAAAGTTGATGGGAAGAGGAGATGGTTGTGAGGTGGGCGAAGGCTGTGGAGGGCAGGAGTAGACGGGCTGGACGTGGGGGCAGAGCCGGGGCGGGGGAAGACGGGACGGCCAAAACTGAGGGGAAAGTTGACGCGAGGCGGGGCGCGGGGCTGCGGCGGCAGCGGGGGCAGCGCGGCCCGCCCGCCCCAGTGCGCAGGCCCTGCGCGCATGCCCGCAACTTATTTCGCGCGGCCGGGGCGCCGCATTTCACGCGGGGCTGAGCGGGCGGGGCGGCGGCGGCAGCCACAGCCACCACGTGACCGGCGCGGGCGCGGGGCCGGGCGGCCGCTGGGGGCCAGCAGCGCCATCCGCCCCGCGCCGGCTGCGCGGCCGCGGGGGTCGGCGGCGACGGGTCCCTCCGCCGGGCCGGGGGGGGACCGCAGCGGAGCGGAGAGGAGCGGAGCGGCCGGCTGCAGCCCCCTCCCCGCGGTGGGGAGAGAGGCGAGGGGAGGCAGCGGCGGGAGCAGAAAGCACACACCGGTGCCGTCCCCACTGGAGCGTATTCGAGCCTCAGCGCCACTCTGTATTTTTTTTTTTTTTTTTTTCATTATTGTTGTCGTTTTTTTGGGGAGGGGGCAGCCTCCTCTCCTCTCCGCTCGGATCTATTGTCACCACCACCAGCACCCCCCTCCTCGCCACAATTAATCCGATGAATTTGCCATGATTGATCCGTATTAATAGCTGGGGTGGGTGGGCGTGTTTTGGGGCTTTTTTTTTTTTTCCCCGTGCCTTTTTCTCTGTGTCTTTTTTTTTTTTTTTTCCGGGTTTATTGTTTGGTTTTGTTTTCGGAGGGGCCGGGCTGGGATCCGAGCTCCACTCCAGAGTCCATCCCTGGTCGGTGCCTGAGAAAATTGCATCTGGATGCATCGTTATTATTATTATTGTGTTTGATCCAGGGAGATAAAGGAGGAGGGGGAGAGGAGTGCGTGTTCGTGGGGAGGGGAAAGCTGCACCCTTCCCTGCACACACACACGCAGAGAGAAAGAGACCTCCATACATCTATATATATATATATATATGATTTTTCCCCCCCCGGAACTTCTTTTAGTTGGGGAGGAAAGGAAGAAAGAAAATAAATTTTGTGCAAGGAAATACTCTCAGCTCCCTCCTTCCAGCGAGTCTCTCCTTCTTTCTTTATTTTTCCCCCCTTCTTTTCTGCTTTTTTTTTTCCTCTCTTTCGGAGATCCTCACCCTCCCAGCCCCTTGATCAAAGCATTCCGCTATTCTGATTTATTGCCTGCTTGGTGAGGCTTTTTTTTTTTTTCTCTTCCCCTTTCTCTCTCTCGCCTTTTTTTTTTTTTTTTTTTTTTTTTTTTTTTTTTTTTTACAAAGGCGACCTGAGATCAGCCATTACTTTCCTTGGCTCGCTTATAGGAATCTCTTACATTTGGTGCTTGCTGCTGGTGGTGGTGGAACCGCACTCGGATTCTTTCATCCCCCCCCCCACCCCCTTGCTGTCCTCTCCTCCCTCCCTTTCTCCTTCCCTCTCTCCCTCCCTCCCTCCCTCCCCCGTTATTCCGCCGGGGGAGCCGGATTTGTGGCTGCGGTGGGGCGGGGGGGGACGAGAGCGAGAGGGAGAGCCGGCGAGAGACATGGATGGCCCGGCGCGATGCAACGGGCTTCGGAAGAAGCGGCGATCGCGGTCCCAGCGCGACCGGGAGCGGCGAGCCAAAGGCGGGCGGCGAGGCTCTGCCGCCGGCGGGGCCGCCGGCCCCGGGGCCGCCGCGGCGCTCTCCTCCTCGGGCTCGGAGAAGGAAGACAATGGGCCCCCGCCGCCGTCCCGGCCGCGGCCCCCCCGGAGGAAGCGGCGGGAGTCCTCCTCGGCTGAAGAGGACATTATCGACGGTTTCGCGATGTCCAGCTTCGTCACTTTCGAGGCGCTGGAGGTAGGAGCGGCGGCGCTTTGTGTGCGCCTCATTGTGTGGGGGGCAGCGGCGGGGGGAGCCCCGGCAGCGCCGACCCGGACACCCCCTCACACCGTACCCCCCCCCCCCCCCCCCCCCCCCGCCGACCCTCACCCTCTACACACACACCTCCCCCGGGCCGGTGCCGCCGGGGGTGCCCGCGGGGGCGGTCCCGCCGCCCCTTCCCCGTCCCCGGGGTGCCCCGTTCCCCTCCCTTCTCCCCTCCCTGCCGCCGACACCTGCAGCGCGGCGCGCCGCTCCCGGCGGGCGGCGGGGGGCTCCGGCGCGGCGGCGGAGGCGGCGGGGACCGGGGGGCGGCGACCCCCTCCCCGGTCCCCTGTTCCCCCCCCCACCCCCCCGGCTCCGGGCAGGGGAGCGGGGAGTTGTGCGCTCTCCCCCGGCGGCGGCGCTTTCCCTCCCCTCCCCTCCCACGGATCAAACTTTTCTCGCGCCGCGGTGTCCCGGCGGGGCCGCCCACTCGTGTCCGCGGGGCGGCGTGGGCCGCGGTGTGTGTGTGTGTGTGTGTGTGTGTATGTGTGTGTGTTTCTTCTCTCGGTCTACGCCGATCGCTGGCTGATGGGTGGGGGGCGCCCGTCCTGCCGCGCTCCCCGTCACGAGTGGGACCCACCGGTGGGCGAAGCGGCCTCCCGCTCCACGGGGGGGCACCAGTCGTGTGTCGTGTCCCCCCCCCTCCCCAAAAAATGCTGAAGGAAGGGGTGCAGGCAAGCCGAGGCCGGGGCGGGCGGAGGGAGGCGCCGCCCGGGAAGCCCCCCACGGGGGGGCTTCCCGGGCGGCGCCTCCCTCCGCCCGCCCCGGCCTCGGCCCCCCCCCCCCGTGTACTCCCCACTCACCCACCCACGACCGTGGAACCGCTGTCAGCCCGGCCAGGGTTGCGGTGAGGATTCGGCTGTGCAATGGGAGCTCCAACCCGTTTGTTTGAAGGGCTTTGTTGTTTATAACTTCTGCTCCGGAGAAGTTTGCCGTGGCGAAAAGCAGATTTATTTGGGTTTACGTGCGCTGGAGTCACAACTGGAACGATTATGATCTGTCAAAATAAATGCGGAGATGAAGCTGATTGTTTAACAAAAAAATCTGTGTAGCTCTTAAGCTGTTTAAATATTTAGCCAGGAATACTTAGTGGCATTTTCAGGTGGTTTGGGTTTTTTTGGTTTTGTTTCTTTCTTTTTTCTTTTTTTTTTTTTTTATTATTTGGAGCCACATTTTGTTCTTGGTTACACCTGTGTCAGTCCAGACTAAGGCCTGCAAGAGCACTTACTCTGGTGTCATTGAAGGGAGGATTAGTTCACTCCAACAAACCTGCCCACATGGTTGGTGTTAGACTTGCGTAAGCAATAACAAGCAAATGCTGAGGTCATGACGAGACTCAATTTTATCACCATTTCTCACCTGGTGAGCCCGTCCACCAGTGCCCTGCTCAAACCAGAGAGAGGAGGAGTGTGAAGACATGTTTGTTGGCAAGAGTGAGATTTGCATGCTTCTGTTTCGGACAAAATTCTGTTCTTTTTCAAACAAAGCCCCAGTTTTCATCGTTAGGGGTTTTATGGGAATACGGGCTCAAGAATTTGGCCGTAGTCCTTTTTGGAGGGGAAGTGAAGAGCAAGTTTTATGGTCAGAACTTGGTAGGGCGTTTCAGAAACTGTCTTCATTCTGTTTCACTTCTTATTTGTTTATTTTCCACTTGAAATGAAAATATTTGCTGTGCTCTTTTCTCTTTGCCAAGGCAAGAATGGCTACTACTTGCATCCTGTCGTAATCCTGTATCACTAGAAAGGAGCACAGAAACATTACCCAGTTCTGCCAGCTAATATCACATTCAGATAAAACAATAGCTCGCACACTGAGACTTGACATACTTTTAATGTTCATGTGATAGGTGGCACATTTTGACCTAACGATTTCATGCTGCGTTGAGAAATAATGTCACAAAATCATTGTTAGGTGCTTTTTCCTGCAGCTTGGTATGTATGTTGAGAAAGTTGTTTCTGAGGATCAGAGGGAGATGAAGGTGTCTAAGGCACAAGCCCAGTGTGGCAGAAATTACTGCGTACGTTGCAGCCTGAAGTTTTTATTGTGACTTTAGTGTTGGTGAGGAGGTTGTGAGAGGCTGGTGGAGTGAGGTATCTCAGCCTTGGTGAGATGTTTAGGTGGTAACGTGCTTGAGTTGAGATAAGAAGCCCTGGGTGCCATGGAGAGGTGCCCTGGTATTTATACATCTCATGCTCTGGGTCTGCCACCAGCTCGTTGGAGGCACTGGAGGTTTCTCCCCAGGTTCCAGAAGACACTTGTGCCCAGCATGTGACAAGACTGCTCCAGCCCAGGCTTTGGGCTTGAACTTCAGCCTTTTCTCAGGCTTAGCACAGCTGAACGTGTGCAGAAACAGAGTGTGTTTTGTCTGCTTGCTGTGAAAAAGTGAGAACCAAAGCGTGGAACATACTCACCGCTGGTAGATCTAAACCCACGGTCCAGAAGAGGGGCAGCAGGCAGGTGGTGGCTCGCGCAAGAAGGGATAGCCACCGCAAAGGGATGAGGCTCAGCTCTCTGCTTATGAGGACCTCTTTGCAGCAGTAGGTGCGTGAGTTGGGTGGATGTGGGGTGTCACCCTAAGATCTTCTTATGAATTCTGTATATAAAGTTGCAAACAGGAACAAGACTTTTCGTATAGCTTTGTTTTACTTGTCCTTTATTAAATGCTTTTTGTTGGGGTGACTGAAAAAGCCCAAATTGTGCAAAATACCAGGTTGTGTGAAGCTCATAGATGGCAAAGGGACACAGGTGCTGCACAAGAAGTATCCCATGGCTGCTGTAGCTTCAGTAGGAGTCATCCCTGTCTGTTATGGTTGTGTTGATAAAAGTTCCCATCCCCTGAAGCAAGCCTATCTTTTTAACCAGCTCCCACTGTCGGAGCTGCTTTTCTGTCCAGGTATCAGTAGCCTTCTCATACTTCTCAAGTGTAAATTGTTTGGTGTAGAAATAGAGGCCATCTGCTTCTAGTTATCTGTCTCTGGGTTTATGGCAGCCTGTACCTTGATCTCTCTGATGTTTGCATGGGGAAGAGGGAGTTGAACGAAGACAGTACGTTCTCATTGTTGATTTATTTTTTTTTCCTTGGTGTGACAGTTGAGCAAATCCAGTGTCATTGCAGATGTGGCCGGACTGATCCTTGCCTGGCCTTGCTAGGCTCTGGTGTAGCGATGTGCAGTGCAGGCCTGTCCCCTGTGCTGGGGACCGTCTTGGAGCTCTCTCCTTCAGACACCAGCACTCACTCTGTAGTTAAGCAGCTGACATGTAGTCCTACAATTTGATTTGATTCCCCAGATCCTCCCGTGAGTAGACTTGCTGGGACTAACAGCGGCAAGCTCTGCAGTTCACTCCAGAGCAGATACTCAGTGCATCACTTCCCTGACCTCCCCAAATCTTCCAGCCTATGAAAAAAGAAAGGCGCAGGCGCTCAGTACGGGTGTTAGTGTGATCTGTGTCTTGTCAAGCTGACCGCTTCGCCCAGCTTGGTGTAGCCCGGGCTGCACCGCTGGTGTGTTTGTTACTGACAATAATAGCGTGAGGTTCTCCAAACCCAGGTGGGCACTTTAGACACTGGTTTGACAGGGAAAGGGCATTTCTCAAGATGTGATAAATCAGTCCGTTGGAGTGACTTTCTCCATGATGGGCTCTGGCAGTACTGGCGAGGAGGTTTCTGCTGAGCTCTCTGGCGAGGTGAGATTTTGCGAAGATGTTTGTCTCCCTCCTACCCCCTGGTGCGGAGGACTCCAGGCAGGAGAACGACGTGACATGGCTGTTGACATGCCGTGGTGAAGATGGTTCACTGTGATGAGAAATGAAATCTGACCTGAATGTTAAGATAGCTTAAAGCCTGGGAAGTACTTGCTGTTTCCTGAGTCAGCTCTGACCATCCCTATGGAGTAAGCACTGGGTTTCAGGTTTTCTGAACGCTGAGTAAGGTAATGAGTTTTTTTTGCGGATGTTTGTTTAGCTTCAACTCGGGCAGTTCATCTGACAAGCCTGAAATGGGACACAGATATTTATAAAGCACGGGTGGAAGTGGTGTGGGGTGGGAAGGGGGAGACTTGCATTTAAATGGGGATTCTGGTTTCATAAAACTGGCACAATTTCTCAGCGTGCATTTGCTGAGCTAATTTCTGTTCAGCACACAGACATTACTCTGTTTTGAGACCATGCTAAATTATCGTCAGGTAAAGCCCAATATAATTAATTACAAATGAGAAATGCTGACAAATATTTGTCAAGGAGCTGTTTAATGAGCTTCAAATTCTGTGTCAGATGATTCCATCCACCTAGTGTAAATAATTTTTAAGCAATTGTTCCACCGTGTTTGTGTGATTTAGGCAGATGTTAGCTACGGCAGTTTTACACATAGGACAGACAGTATGAGACTAGATGGAGTAAAGCTTCACAGCTGATGTGGGCTTTAAAGCAGAGACACTACTGTTACACAAACAAAACGTGAAAGTAACAGGAAGGTTTTGAAAACACTGTGGTCTCAGTTGTGTGTCTGTGTGCACTGACAGTGTAGCTCTGTGTATACATATGAGTGCAGGAATTTGCTTTAATAACCGTTGTGTGATACCCATCGCTAGGCACGGCCCACTGAAAATAGAAATAGCTTGGCCATGTGACAGCAGAAGCTTTGATCTGGACACCAGAATGACTGGCTTGCAGTGTGGTTTTCCTCCCCAAATCATCCTCTTCTCACCAGCCTTTTAGCTGGCCTGATTAGCCTGTTTGCTTAAATTCTCTGAGATTTCAAGCAAGTTTGTTCTGCCTCGTCTCTATCCCTTCATAGTTCAAAAAGAATTTGATCTTCATGCCTTACCGCAGCAGCATCATAACATCAGGTGTTTGTTCAGTGCTGTCAGCAAATCTTGGTAGCCCTTCGTGTGTTTATTGACTGCTTAGATGCTTAGGTGTTTGTCCTAGTCTCTGTTTGCACATGCAAGTCTGCAGATTTAGACCAGCAGAGAAAAGAAGGGAGTAACTAAATGAAGATATCTGCGGATGGTGAGAGGCATTAGGTTTTGTGTGACACTGGGATATCATACGAAGCGATGCGCTTATTCTTTTCACTGTGTATTTAGAGGAAACAGTCAATTGACCTGAGATCAAATTTCGAGATACCTTGACAGAGCAACTGAATCTCTTGATGAAAACGCTCAGCGACTAGACCTGAAAAAACAGCAACCCCAACTGGAAGCGGGACTGGAAACAGCAGGATGCATATTCCACAAAAGGAAACCTCTTGGGTAATTTTTGAAACTTGTGTTACTATCGTTTGGGCACCTGGATACTTTTAAAATACTTTAAAATTACTTTTAAAAGCCTGATACCTTTCTGGGAGGCAGGGCACCCGCAACTCCCGCTGGTTTCAGTAGCTGTTGAAGAGCTGAAACTGTCTTTTTGGGCAGATAATGACTGAGGATTATGATTGTTACATAAATGTTCCTGTAAACTCCTGAAGGTAACAGTGTAACGAAGGTGGGGATTTTTGCCATTCCCATAGGTGGTAGTAGGAGGCACAATGGCCTCAAGTTGAAGAAGGAAGAGTTTAAACTATAAGGACAAGTTCTTTAGATAAATGTGATTCCGTTAGTCTCCACTGGCCCCACTCTTTAACATTAATGGGAATTATGCCACATATCAATAGGACAAAAGACACTCTCATCCTTTTTATATCTTGGCATCCTTTTTTCCTGCTATTTGGGTGAGAAAGTAAGCCCTCTTTCATTAAATATCTGGGGCCTCTGCTGGGATGAAGGAGTGTAAAGAAACAGATTTATAAAATAAGGGTAAAGGATCAGGAACTTGGAAGGAAAATGATCACTAGGGAAAGGCAAAAAAAAACATCAGCAGAAAGACATCAAGGGGCTGAGTAATTGAAAGATTGAGTTACAACACTGAGATCAATAGAGAAATATCAGGGACTCGATGGGAACACTGAGAACTAGAGGGGGATGTTGTTACCAAAAGTGGAAGTTTCAGGTAAGATCCATTGCTGTGTACGTAAATGCTCCTTGGTGAGAAGCCCGCCGTCAGTACCGAGGGGGAATGCTCAGCAAAATCTGTCCCCACTTAAAAAGTTGTTAAACCTGATGACTCTTCAGCTGGGAGAAAGGCAGAACAATTCCTCACTCAATGAGATGGCCCCCTGTTTCCCCCTCGTCTCTGCTATGATTTTTTTTTTTTTTTTTTTAAGGACTGTTTCTCTCAGTTTGCCTGGAAGACCCTACCACATTACACCGGGGGTCTGACCTGCAGCCTTGTAATTATCTGCAGCTAAATTAGAAGTTTAATCTTTGTTCTGAGCAACAATAAGTTGAGTCAGATAGGTTTTAAAAATAGCCCAAGCTCAAGTTTAGTGAAGTCTCAAATGCAATTAATAAAAGGGTAATGGAGTTAGGAAGTTGCGGGCTGAAATGTGGAAATGTTTAACTCTCAGTTTTCCTTTACTTGAACTGCAGTGCTTTGCTGAGGCAGCGTCGCCTTGGTTCTGTGCGGGGAAATTGCTTCCAACGTTTCTCTGTGTTCTTGTACATTATCCTTATGATTTATCAGTTCAGTATCTGTGTTCTCGTTGGGGTTTGGCTCGGTATGCGCCACAAATTACCAGCTGTATGCATTTTTTTGTATAGTCAGTTTGTTGTCGTTTTGACTCAATGCCAAACTCTGGTG
Source organism: Pluvialis apricaria (assembly GCA_017639485.1). Taxonomy (NCBI): domain Eukaryota; kingdom Metazoa; phylum Chordata; class Aves; order Charadriiformes; family Charadriidae; genus Pluvialis; species Pluvialis apricaria. The sequence goes on from CM030024.1 coordinate 10,857,987, forward strand.
AAGACCACTTCAGAACATCATAGTCCTCTAAAGTCCTTTGTTGTAAAATGGATATGAAAATCCACTTTGCAAGTAACGAGAAATGGCTAATGCAGGTAGGGATTTGTTTTGCTGTAACAGCAGAACATGCAGTGGCAATTTGTCAGATCCCCAGCTCAGCTCGGCTGTACTATTTGCCTTTAAATAGTGTGTTACCTTAATATCTTCAGATTTTACTCCTTGTATCTTGGCAACATTACTGCTGAAGTTCATGCAGTCATGCGGTGGAGGGAGAAGGTTTTAACCAAAAGGGTAACTCTTAGTTTGGTGAATATTACAGGAAGGAGTTGTGGCTTTGTCCTCCTCTTTGCAGGAGTGGTGGAATAAAAGTCAGAAAAGCAGCAGATTATTCCTTGGCACTGCGCTGTTTGTGAGTTTTTGCCTATCAGGTTTAATTTGATCACGTTGCATGACATGTGCTCCATGTGGATTTGCTTGGTATTTGGTGTGCCTTTTGGTCCTACTGGTTTTAAAATCTCTGGAGACAAAGACGCGGGAGATGTGCAGAGGTGTATTGATATCTGATGCGCCCAAGTTCCTGGCTGTCTGAACTTTAGATTGCGTAATGCCGGCTGATGCACGTATTCCTGATATGATTAATATCCCAAGACCAAATGGGAATAGTTACTCCACAGCCACGCAGCAGATCAGTTTGGTGTTCTCTGCAGAAATGGTCGCCCGTTAATCTGTCTCATGTGCTTGCCAGCTTCCCAAAGTGGAATTTGCTTCTCCGTTAGAATCAGTGCTTTTATAAATTGCCTCTTTTCATACTTTTATTTGGTAGCAAAGGGGACTTACTGGTTTGGGAATAAAACCACTGCCAATCTGTCTTGCCCATCCACCAGCCTGGGCTTGTCCTTTGTTGAATGAGCTCATGAAAACGCAAACATCTTCAGCCTTTGAGGTGTGTCCTGTGCTGGGCATTTGAATGAAACCATCCGGGGCAGGTTTGTGGATGCTGCAGGGTGACAGCGCACGCCTCAGTCAGGGAGGCAGATAGAGGTGGGCGACAGGAGGTTCTAGGTTAGTTTAGCTTCTAGATGGCTGAAGTTCTGGAGAGGTACTCCTCGTGTTGCAGAGTAATTGTAACAGAGTTGTCTCAGACTTTAAAACATGTTTTACACTCCAGTGCAATCAAACAGTGGTCAGATCCAGAACCAAATTTGTGAAAGTTTGTGAGAAGCCTTGCTCCGTAATAGGCTGGCTATGAGAGGGACAATTTTTGAGAGGAGAGTATGTAACAGTGATAATATGTGGTTCAGATACCCAGTTACCTGTCAGTGAAACCTGCAAGCCACTGTCACCTTTTTCCCTACACACAGGTACAGGTTACCGTGTCCCAGGCGACCCACCCTCGGGGTGCTCTGGAGTGTCCTACAGCTGCTGACTCACCCTCCCGGGATAATAAAGGTGTTTTCATTTCTTTGCCTGTGAAGTGGAACCAAGGAGACAGAAGTGCTTGCCACTGACTTCTGGACCACACGCAGATGGCTCTCAGGCACGGGAGAGCGGTGTCCCTGGGTACCAAATGCCAGCAGTGGAACTTCTCCCTCCTGGCAAGTTTTGACAGCCCATGTTTTGCTGTTTGCACACTGTCTCCTGTTGCTGAGATTTAGATGAGTTAGAAACATGGTGATAATTGCTCAAGGCATTGATTTTTATTTATTTTCGCTCTGGAAGTCCTAAGTGACCTGAGACCTTTCAGCCTAAGAATCTGCTTCAGTTTTCTTACACGGATGGTGGGAATGGAGGAGAGGCGGCCAAAGGGCCCGGCTCGTTGCTGTGAACTGGGGATGTCCAACTGGGGGGCTGTAGGCTCTGTTGTTCACCTGGCTCCTGACCACTTTTGTCACCTTTGTCTTGGCTTCTGCACGTCCAGATGCTTAGCACCGGGTGTCTCTGGAGGGTGTCCTTTAAGGGTCCTCCAGAAACCGGCATCTGGTCCCCACCTTCCAGAAGGTCCGGGGGAAGGAGCTGGGAGGTGCCGCTGTTGCAGGGGCTGGGTGACACACGCTCTTCAGCTTGCTCCAGAGCTGGCCAGATGTGTAGAATGGCCGGGCATGTTGTGGCATCCGTCGGAATGGGCACTGATGGAGGGCAGAGGCAGCGAAAGTAGTTTTGACCTCTGAGGAGTCTGTGTGGTAGGAAGGCAAGCAAAGAAGTGCTGCTGTTGGGGACGATTTATGTTGTAACTCTGTTAGTGTTGTGGGTTTTAATGCGCGTCAAGGACACTTTGACCTTTGAATGGAATCCTTTGGTGTGAAATTGCGTCTTTTCTCCTTTCTTTTCTTCCCTTAAAGAAAATTCAAAATAAATACTGAAAATCAAAACCGTCTGTTTTGAGGGGACCAAATTGCCTCTCTTTATTTTATGGGATTTGGATATTACTGAACGATTAAAAGTCCTAGTAATTTTTACTGGCTGGCTATTGTGCTTGTAGGCAGTGACTCTTCTAGCATTAGTCATTTTAACTATGGAAAAAAATAATAAAAATGCAATTAATGTGGCTCAACAGCTGAGTCTGCTGGACTTTTAAAAAAAAAAAGAAAAAAAGAAAATTTTAATGAGTTCTGGGATCAGGAAGATACATCTGGTGGATGGATTTGCCAAGTTTTCAACCTCAGAATGTGTGTTGAAAAACTCAGTGAATTATGTAGCTACAAAAGTGGATCTTTGCATGTTTATAAGACCTCAGTGCAATCTCCTTATATTTGCCTAATGACAAACAGACATTCTCGCAGAGGCGCAGCCCAGAAGGACACACATGTGCTGAAACGGCTCTGTAAGCTGATAGTATTTGTATCAGAATGCTGCTACTAGGGAAGGAATTTTAGAGGATCCATTAAATATAGGGAAAAAAGTATCTTGGTGTCGGATGAAAGAAAAGAGAAGGAAGGGAAAGGGGCGGGGGGAGAGAGAGGAGAGGGAGCACCGAAACTTTAAATGTACATGATGTGTGGGCTAAGATACTGTGCCTCCACTGCTGAACCAGAAAATTTATAACAACTGTTTGTCATGTGTGTGTATTTATAGCCATTCACATAATGAAGAAGTTTCATGAGGTTGTAATAACATATCAAGATGGATGTAATTAAAACAGAAGCAAATTGACACCTCTAGATTAAAGGCAAACTCTAAACTAATACACCTGTACGCTGTCACTTATGTATTAGTTGGCTGGGGCAGTCTGCCAGATATGCAAATAAAAAGACATTGGCAAATTTCCTTGGCTGTGCGGTTATGAAAAACCCAACTATTTAATCTTTTACCTATCCCTCTTCAGGTTTGCAGCAATGGTAGAATTTATTAATTTGGTGGCACTGATGGTTTGTGATGGGAATGGGCTAAATGGTACGGAGGGGTGGGAAAGGAGCAAGAAGAAACGCAGAGCAGGTGGCCGCTGGAGAGTAATATTCTTTGTAGTGGGACCCTTCCCTTAGAAAAGAGATGTCAGCTGGACTGTTTCAGATCTGTCCTAACTCTCAAAACTCTAGAGGACTAAAGACTCCTTGACATTGACTTCCCGTAGCATTTGAGCTCAGTTAACTGCTTTTGAAAACTGTGCTGTAACAACAGCCTCTGGTTCTGCCCCGCTGCAGGTGATCGGGGTCGCCAGTAAGGAAACTCCTCTTAAAATTTAAACATTTCAGATATAGTGGCACAAATCTGATGTAAATCATTAGGGAGTCTGTGAAATGGCTATAAAGTATCTTAGTAATTTTGTGTAGCAGTGTTTTTCAACTTGTTTCAATTTGCAGAAGACTAACTACGGTTTTCCTGGTGGAGTTGTGGACGCCTGTACAGTGAATTTGAGCCTGCAGTCCAAGGGTTGGCTCTCGGAATTAGCGCTCTTGGGGTTCTTAGAGATAGTCTGCAAACTACTGATATAAAATAGGCTATTGGTATGGTGCAGGAAGGGAATTATTTGCCTTGTTAGTTCCAGGCCTGTGAATGGAAGTGCCAGCCTTGCTTTTGAGAACCTTGCACCCCAGATAACCTGCATTCTTCTAAAAGCCCTGGGGTGGAAATAAGTCCTTGTGTGTAACCCCAGTGGCTGATGATTAGGGTGTGCTGTTAAACAGCTGATGCCGGTGTCTCCAGCTCCTCCTCCCTGAGTATGAAAAACCTTCCCTTTGGTGGATTTGGTGGCATTTCCTGCGGGAGCAGCTGTCCCAGAGAGACCCGCATCCCTCTGCCGCTTCCAGTGACCTCCTCAGATGGTTGCAGGCGCTTGGGTTAGTGACATTGATTTATAGGTAGATTGATATGACTGCAGGTCTGGAGAGCTCAGTGAAGCCCCACATACTTGAATTCAGTTTTGAATTTGGGCTTGAAGTTCTTTGCCCCAGTTGGGGAGGAACCAGAGGGAAATCCAGGCATGCGCCTTGCGAGACGTTGCAGTCCTGAGCCCGCTCCTGCCCGCGGGCGCTGGGCTGCCCTTCCGCGGAGAGGTGGCCACAAAACACACCGACCTTCGGGGAGGTGGCTGCATAAAAGCCCCAATGGGCATGTTTTGTTACACTTCTTCTGTATTAAGACAACTCCTTTTTTTAGTGCATCTGGACATTAAGGATCATTCATACGGGGTATGTGGCTTCAAAGGGTTTTCAAATGGTAGGATTTTTGTCTTCAGTACTTCAACAACTTTTCTTCCACCTTTAATCTTTCATGAGCGGAAGCTTCAAAAGATAATTAGTAAAACATGCTTTTATCTGCATTTATCTCAAAACATGATTAATTTTTTAACTGCAATTACAGCAATCATTTCAAGTTTCCTCTATATTAATGAGTAAAGGATTTTTTTTTTTCTTGAGAGAGAGAGCCTAAATATGGCTATATTGGCCGAGTTGAAAGGTACATTTATGAGTGTGCTTTTTGTTTTCATTGCTAGGGATTGAATTTCCGGTTCCAGGAAGTAATATTTCACATGGATTAAAGTCTTTGAAATGCTCTTGCCTGGCTTCACTGGATCATTTTGAGGAGCTGACAATGATAAGAACTGGATCATGCGCTTTGCTAGACTGGGCTACTGAATACCCAGTTACGCGTTCCCTGTGTGCCGGTGCTTTTTCGCTCCACGCTGTGCGCGTGTGACTGGCAGGATATCCTCTGCGTGCTGCTCTTGGCATTGAAATGTAAGATATACGATGCAGGCGGTTTGTTGTTAATGAATTGGCAATGAACTTGTAAATTTTCACCTTTACCATTTCTGTCTTTGTTATAGGCAGCTTAAGGCTTTTTTTATTACTATTTCAATTCAGGGAGAAAGATGTTCATGTCTGTTCCTGTCTTTATTGCTGGTACTAATGTATGTGGGGCTGGCCAACTGGTGTCCTGCAGCCGGGATCCTGCCTGCAGGTCGAGTGCGTTTGCCCTTCAGGATTTGGAGAACCTCCTGTCTGTCTGGTTATTGATCCTCCATGGCTCACCCCAGTGCTTCTAGAAAATGGTGCCACCAGCACAGAGATATCCCAAAACAGATATCCAGCCCAGAGTTTCCAAAAGCGATGGACCACTGCGGGGGATTACTGAAAAGAAACAGAATTAAAACCTCCTTTCACTAGAGTACAGCTTTTGTGTAATTTTGGCCTGTGAAGGCTGCTCATCAGCCCTGCCTCCAGCTCCTCCACGAGCAGGAGGGAGAAATTTTGGGCTGGAGTTGCAGTTCTGCTGCTCCGTGCCTCCAAGGGGACTAGGCAGAGAGCAGCCCCGAGGCTGCTGGGAGTGATGCTGGGGTGGTGGTGTGGCCCCAGTTTCTGTGCTGGAGCCTGAGCAGCGAGGTAAACAGAGCAGGCATTTGAAACTGCAGCTGTAAGAAGTGTAAGGACTTGATTTTTTTTTTTTTTTTAAATTTTTTTTTTTTTTTTCCCCTCCTCCCAGTTCCCTTCAGTTAGGCTCTGGTCCTGGAAGTCAGAGGTGATTCAATGTAAGCCTGCACGGCCTTGGTTCACATCTGATTTTAGCTTCTAAATTGGGATTGCAGTTACCCTGCCCTGCAGTCTCTGGGGAGGTGGATGGGAGGACGACTGCAACAGTGGAATGGGCAGCTGCGTAGGAAAGCATGCGGGTGTATAATCAGATTTCTGATAAAACCAGGTCTCTCAGTCCCTTGAATGGGTAGCTTTGCTGTGAATAGGCTCGTAAGGTCTGCTGTGGCTGCTCTCTTTGTTTGGTACCCTGACAAAAAATTGCTTTGGTATCCTTGTTGGCATATTTTTACATCTGTTATCCATATTTTGGATTTGTTCTGGCTGCAGTCTTATTTTGTTTTGCAAAATCTACCTGGGATTGGGACAGAGATATATGTTTGCTAAGGCAGATTTGGAAATTGCATTGTTGAAATACAGCCCATATGGGCCATTGTAAAATGGTTACTGCAGCATATAATTGCCTTCACAATGATGTGCTTTGTCATTTTACTTCCATCTTCAAAGAGGCTCTCCTGTAGTCTGCTGACAGCAATGGTGGTATTAGAAAACATATGGATTTGTAAAGGCATTAAACTGTCTTTAGTTCAAGGATTAGATTACAATGTTAGAGTATGGGTCACCACATTTTCGTGTGGATAGGCTGCACTTGACTGTGTCGGTTTATCTTGTAGGTTAGGGAAGCGTTTGTTTATTTATTGAGGATATCGGACATAGTATCCTTTCGAATACATGGGGAAGGAGGCATCTCACGCAGCCGTGCACGGTGCGAGCTGTCCCTCTGCCCAGGGCCGTGGCCCCACCTCGCCCCGCTCTGCTTGCAGGGCTCGGCCAGGGCTCTCCAGCCACACTGACAAGACTTGCAAGAAGTCTGGGAGGGAAGTGCCAATTACAACATGGAAAAATACACAGAATGTTAAAACCACAAAATTGGCTTTGAAATTTTAAGGTTTTTTTTTTTTAGTCCTCCGTGCTGGGCTGCTACTCTGAATATTTTGGGTGTTTGTTTTATGTTCACATACAAAGGATGTGTTTACACTGTGCAGCTCCACACATAGGGCAATCTGTTCAGCTTTTACCTTTTTTTCTACCCTCACAGTTTCAAGTGTGGATTTTCTGGGGCAGGTTTGAGGTCTCCAGTGCCTTCAGCAAAGGTCAGTGCAGCGTTTGCGTCGTGGGAGGCACAAGTCACAGAATGTGGCAGGCAACCTCTCTCCAGGCTGGAGTGATGCTCCTGCTCTTCACACCATCAAAAGGGGAAAGCTGGAGAGTCAGAGGGATAACACACATAAAGAAGGTCCTTCTTTCTCAGTTTTGTTATTATTTTTGCCTTACTTTTTGCAGCCTGCTGGGCTTAGCGCTCTGCGCAGCTGGGACACCGGGGCAGGCTGGGGGGCCTTGCTTGGCCCATGGCCACCTTCACCTTCTGCCGCTTGCACTTGCTGTTGCATTTGCGTTTGCGCAGCTCCCTCCCAAAACAACTCTTCTGATATCGCTTGTCCTTCGAACACACGCTTTAATTAAGATGCTGAGCTGGTCCTTGGGAGATGTGGGTTTGTTTCTGTGTAAGCACAGCCGTCTTCTGTAACCTTGAAGCAGTCACTCCCCACCAGTTCAGCACGGCCGTGCGAGCACCTGCTTTGTGGTTGTGCTGAATAAGGATGGATTTGGGCTTGGATCCATGCGTATGCTCATGCGAGGTGCTGCAGCCAGGCTTGTAGATTTGGGGTTCTTGACTGGGAAAAGCAGGCCTGTGGGGACAATGCTGATGTGTGAACTACTATTTAGTGTGAAGTCAAATATGTGCTTAGGTGTCACCTTGTGCTAGAGTGTTAGTTTTGCTGTAGCTGAGTTTTCCTGTCCACAAAATGGGTTTAATAATACTTTCCCTCTTTAGAGATTGCCTGGCTACTTAATTAGCATCTGCAGGATGCTCAAAAAGTAAGTGGTTAACATAAAGCATCTACATAATTTAACTGTAGGACATCAAAACACCAATGCTTACACGCATTTAGCAGGGACTTGGCTGGAACACGTGTTTAAATAACTGAAGGCACTTCTATTATTGTCAACCACCTTTTTAAATAAAGCTATAATTTTGCCCTAAAGTTGTTGACAGCAATCAATTCCTTAAGGAAACCTGATGTGAAGGGTAACTTGGTGAAATTCTGATTAGTGTTTTATCTTTCTTTATACTGTTATGATTATTAATGATGTAAAAGTTAGTGTTGCTTAGTTATGGCTTGCTTCAGTTTTAAATCACTTGCAATGTTATCTGTCCCAGCTGTGGTGGGTATCAAGGCTAGCTTATGGTAATATCTTTCCTTAAATCCATTGCAGAATAGGGAAGAAACTCTCATTTCGCCTATGAGAAATGTGAAATGATGCATTACTAACCCTGGCAGCTGTGATGGTGATAAACAAATTAGGTCTGTCATTAATGCCAGGGTCTGAAGGTGTAACGTGTCATAAAACTGGTATATCTCTGTTACTAGTTGGCCTATTAAAAAAAATATACGCAGGGTTTTTTTAATCCTTGTGTAATGAATTTAAGAGCAAAGCTGCTTTGTGGTAAGGTTTGTGTAAGATGAACGTGAAGTTCATGTACATGGCATGTTTTGCAGCAAACAGTGCAGAAAAGAGAAAGGCAGAAACTTAGTCCAGTGAGAAGTTCCCATTAATACCCCCAGGTTTTGCAGTAGGCCCTTGTCAGGGCTTTAGTTAAGGACAGTATTTATGCAGATGTTTAAATCATTCTCTCTTTAAGACACTGCTTAAATATGTTATTAAAAATCATAGCACAGTGCCCTTAAAATCAGTGTATGCTTAAGTGCGGTTGGGAGCAGGATATGAAGTATATACATAAATAGATCCTTTATGTGAGGCTTTGTAACAGTGACTTTTTAAAAATTAGGGAAAGCGTCGAGAGTGGCTTGGTTTTTTGTTTGTTTGTTCTGGGGCCATGAGGCAGTGGGTCTGGTGGTGAGACAGCTCCTGGAGCTGTGGTCCAAACTCTTCCTCCCGATGCGGCTCAGCATCCGTCCGTGGGATGCGGGACGTGGCAGCTTGCTGGAGCTCACATCTCCTGGACCTGCTGGAAGAGCCCCAGCGGCAGCTTGGCTGGGTGACCGCAGGCAACAGTGGGATGGGAATGGAGGAGCAAGCAGCCCAGCCACGCTGGCATGAGCCCGTGTTTGTTCAAAGCTTTCATATTTAGTGTGTCCCTTGCCTGCTGCCTGAACGCGAGCGTGCATCTGCGCAGTGAGGGCGTTGGAGGAGTTTGGATTCAAGCACAGATTCAGGTCTGGGTATAACATAAAGTGGAGGTGCAGACTTTGACAAGCTGAAACCTCTACTGTGTGGGAGTGAGTTTTGTTTCTTCTGAAGAGAAATGAACTTTGCAGCTTTGCTTGCAGTAAGTCCTGTTAATGACAAGTCATCAAGATTTCCCTGGCAAGTAGCATTACTTTGGGTAATTACTTTGGGAAGCTACCAGGGGGTGCTTCCTCCTCCCCCGGGGTGCAGACACCTTCCCATCCAGCCGCATATTGTTGCTTTCTCCAATACCAGCTAAACAGGTGGCAGGATTCAAATCACCACTCTCTGAATGGAGTTCACTCTCCACAATAGCTCACCAGAGGCCTGTTTTGTTACAGAACATTGATTAAATAAATATTCCTATGCATACAAAAGAGGAGAAATCTGTTACAGCACTCTGCAGTTATTTTTCCATTAATGGCAAGGAGCTCTCTCTAATTTTCCTGCCCCTTTCAATCTGTTTCCTTCTCTCCCTCCCTTCCCATCACTACTAATGCCTTCAAGTGCATGAGTAACATACAAACAACTCACATTCCCTCCAGTTCAGATCTGCGAACGCCTTACCTGCAACTCAGCGTGCTTCAGGAAATCTCGCTAGCTGGTGCAGGGCATAATCGACCGCTTTATGCATGTGTTTTTGATTAACTTGATGTTTCATGTCCCATTCCTTGTGCTAACTGACTTTCATTTCATTAATTTCTATAGCAGCAGTTACAAATACAACCTTGCAATACCAGCATCTTGCATAATATTGACAGTTGGGGCAGAATATTTGACGTCTGAAGAAGGTTGTCTTTCTTGCGTTCTTCTGTGACCCCTGATCTTTTAAAACCTCTGAGGCAAAAGTTACTGCTCTGTGATCTGTGGTGATGGAGGCGCGTATATGTTTTGGAAGAAAAGCACCTCTTGCTCATAGATCCTCACAGCCAAAGGCAGCTCCACTGCAAGCAGCAGATGTGCTTTGGTATAAAATGGTGGGAACTGGAAATAAATGTATGGTAAAGGATTCCTTCAGGGGAAAAAACAGCTTTCCTAGTTTTAAGTTCAGCAGGTATTTGTCTCGAGAACTTTTCGATGAACAAATGTCTGGCTGCAGTAAATGTAGAGTCTGAGAAAATGCCATGGCGTTATTTAGGCTCTGTGTTGATGCGACTGAGATCAAAATCCACTGCAAAGAAAGTAACTTGAATTTAACTTCTTTTTTTGTCCAGGCAATAAAATCTCTTGAACAAAGGAGAATTCATCATTTCTATATCATGTTTTTTTTTTTAAACAGATTTAGAGCTGTTAAATCACAGAGCTGTTACTCTAGAGATGTAAATTGTGTAATGTATTTTTTAATCTTTAAAGACCATAATTGAAGCCTGCTTCCATTATATGAGTTTGTCCTAAAATTCTTACCACTGTTGGCTAGATTTAGGGGCGGGGTTGGAGAAGTGCCTGTTTGGATAAAGTTGGTCTTCTGGGCACTCTTGGAAGGAGAGCCCTCACCCTCGTTCCTAAGCTACGGTATGATTGCCATGGTTGAAATGAAGCCGTGGCAGCACGCTCTGCTCTCCCACTGCTTTGTGTTGCTGCAGGTAGGAGAGGACTGGTTGTGGAAGGCTGTAGTATCTGTCTTCTCTTGCTTACTGTGGGCAGTTAGTTGGAAGTGACGCTAACCTGAGTTTAATTCCAGTTTTACATTGCAACAACATGCCAGCTGTTCCCCGTATTCTTCCGTGGTACTGCAATGTAATTATTTTTTTTGTTATCTTTTGAGATGTAATTTTATGTTGGTGTGCTTTCCCACTAACCCTTTGGCACAGAAAATGTATAGCTAATTCGTTTTTCCTGTAACGTGAAGAAGCAAGGGAGAAAATCTCAAATCCTAGGGCCAAATGACCGTATTAAAGACAGCTGAGGAGCGATGTGCAGAGAGAAAAGGCCTCGTCTCAGACAGAGTCTGAAAGCCACTGGGACGTGTGTAGTGATTAATGGTATCGTTGCTTTTTAGCTTCATCAAAAGGTTTCAGTGTAAGAGTTTCTAAGGAATGCTGATAGTCACAGGAACCTATCAAAGGGTACAGAAAATATCAAATGAACAAGCAGGAATGGGAGTTAATTACTGAACAGTGATTACTCTGATATAACCAATTATTGGATCATTAAATGTTTATTACCTTTTTTATGCTTCTTTCCCCCGTAAGTGCAGTTTTGTCCTCATAGTATTAAAAAAAGGGTGGATCTAATGCATAAAAAGCCTTTTCAAAACCTGGAAGGTATTAAAAGAGCATCTCATCCTAACACCTGACACGCTGGCCTACTCGCTCCGCTTCCCCTTGCTCTGCGGATTTGGGGTCAAGTGCTGTGAACCCTGTGTAAAGGCCAGATAATCTCACTTCTAGGAAGGGGCTGGAGAAGAGCGCAGCAGAAGAAGCAGGGGAGAGGCTCCATTAGATGCAGTCGGCGGGATCACCGCTCTTCAGCTGGTGATGTGGGGTTGGCTTTGTGCCTTCTGTTCCTGCTGGAAGTGTGGTGGCTTTTGTGTCCGTCACCCAGAGGCTCTTCCTAGGGTTCCCTGGTTCCCCAAGGCATGGCCTTCATTTTCCTTGGGCTCAGAGCATCTCTTCCTCCCCTGTTCCCTAAACCTCCCTGAAGAAAGAAGAGTTTTCATTGCGAGGCAGAAATGATGCCATTTGAAAGCGAGATGTAAACCCTGCACAGGTCTTCCACTGGACATCTGCAAAGTGAAAAATACCATCTTTTCAGGCTGACTGCAGTTATTTTGGATGACATTTGAGGGTTTAAAATGTTAAAGCAATTTTTTAAAATATAGCTATTTGTGACTTTTGTCGATGATCCTTAAACATTGAATTGTTTAAGCTTTATGTCTCGGGAGAAGTAAGGGTCAGGGTTAAAAAAAAAAAAAAAGCTCTTTCCCAGTCATCACAGTGTTTCCCAGCAGTGGCACATGCTGGTCTGTGTGTACAAGGAGGGGTCTGCGTCTGCCTCCTGCATCTGGTGGGTGTTTGGGGGCAGGTGGAGGGACACTGGGGTCCATCACAGTCCTGGTGTGTCGCAAGCCCTTGGCAGTGGGGTTGGCACCTATGGCGTGGGCAGAGTGAGCGCAGGGAGGCAGTGGGTGTGCTCTGCCTGATGGGGTGTGTGTTACACCATTACCAGATCTGCTTAATAACACCAACTCATCTCTTTCTGAAGCGTTTGGTGTGTCTCATCCTCAGCTACCGACATCACCACCTCTCAGTAACCACCTTGGTTTTGTCTCAAACACAGTATGCTTGTACAGTAGAGGAAGTTCTTGTGAAGCAAATTTTTCCATACCCTTATTTGTGAATTTAACTTAAGCGTTGTTTTTATGAACTTTCTGAGGGGATTATTTTTTTTTATTATTATTAATACCTCCCTTTGCCAACTTGGAAGCTTCAACCATTTTTGAGCTAAACCTTCAGTCTTTTTTCTGTCCATCTTTTCTTTTCCCTTTTTTTTCTAAAATAACTAGACCAGACAAAAATCTGCTTCTGGACCTTCCTTCACAAATGTGATTTTCAGTTTTCATCTCTGACACCTAAACCTCTATGATAGTCGATGGGGAAGGTTATAGGGAACGCACAGCAGAGGTTGAAGCCAGGGTGCTGTTTGCAGCTTTGTGTTATTTGTGTCACGGAAAAAGAGGAAACTCTGTTAAACTGTGCTCCCTGCACTCCTGGGAATTTAAATTATTGTCATTACTGCACTGCTGCGTCAAATCTGTTGTGTGGCAGTTGGGAGTTTGCCCTCTTTGGAAGGACTCTTCCTCCTCCTGATGGGTTTTTCTCTGTACTCCTTCAAAGGAGAACTTTATTCTGGGTTCCTTTCTCTATTTTTCTTTAAAAAAAAAAAAAAAAAAAGAAAATAGAGCATATTTACTTTACAGAGCGAATATTATGCAGGTCATGGCTTCCTCCTGTGCATGAAGATGATTCTGTCCCAGCAGTGCAAGTCCGTGGAGTCAGGACTCATCAGGGATGCTTAGGGATGTGTCGCTCGCAGGAGCCCGGCTTCCCACATGGGCATCTGCACTAAACACCATCACTCTGAATCTCCAACAATCGACTGCTTCCTCCAGCAGTGAATCGTGCCTGTAAAAGGCCCCTTTAATCTGCTGCATTGACAGATGGATGCAGGGGTTGCAGATGGATGACAGGGGATGCAGGCTGGTTGGGGGGCTCGGTGTCCTGGCTGCTGCGGCCACAAGAGCAAGGGAGGAATAGCACCTGGGGAGGAATGCACCATGCACCAGTACAGGTTGGGGGCTGACCTGCTGGAGGGCAACTGCAGAGAGGGACCTGGGAGTCCTGGTGGACAACAACTTGACCATGAGCTGGCAATGTGCCCTGGTGGCCAAGAGGGCCAATGGTCTCTGGGGTGCACCCAGCAGAGTGTGGCCAGCGGGGCGAGGGAGGGCATCCTCCCCCTCTGCTCTGCCCTGGGGAGGCCGCATCTGGAGCACTGTGTGCAGTTCTGGGCTCCCCAGTTCAAGAAGGACAGGGAACTGCTGGAGAGAGTGCAGCAAAGGGCTACAAAGATGATGAAGGGACTGGAGCACCTCTCTGCTGAGGGAAGGCTGAGAGCCCCGGGGCTGTTCAGCCTGGAGAAGAGAAGGCTGAGAGGGGATCCCATCAATGCTGATCAATATCAGAAGGGCAGGTAGCAAAAGGATGGGGCCATACTCTTTCCAGTGGTGCCCAGCGACAGGACAAGGGGCAATGGGCACAAACTGGAACATGGGAAATTCCATCTCAACGTGAGGAGAAACTTCTTTCCTGTGAGGGTGCCGGAGCACTGACACAGGCTGCCCAGAGAGGTGTGGAGTCTCCTTCTCTGGAGAGATTCCAAACCCGCCTGGACGCATTCCTGTGCAACTGCTGGAGGTGACCCTGCTCTGGCAGGGGGTTGGATGAGATGATCTCCGGAGGTCCCTTCCAACCCCTGCCGGTCTGTGATTCTGTGAGAGACACGGCCAGGGTACTCTGTGCTGCTCGAAGGCATGTATGCCATTATCCCTTTTTGACAGCTTCTGTGTAAAGTAGTTATAATAATAATAATAATGAAATGTCCCTCAGGATTTCCTCTTAATAACTGAACATACAGCAGCAGTTGTAAACTGTCTTAGTAATGTCATAGCCTCTCTGAGAAACGCGAAGGGTGGAGGACCGCTGATGGCAGGCGAGGATCCCAGTAACAAGACAAAAACAAGGTGTCCTGTGTTTTAGATCCTGCAGAAAAATGTATCGTGGTAGCAAGGCCGTGGGAGATGAGCCAGTCTCCTGGACTGCTACAAATGTTAGATTTCAATGAAAGGTCAGCCAGGAACAAGGTCAAAACAAGCCCGATACGCATAGCAAACAGCGAAGCTGCGAGGCGCAGATAAAGGTTAATGCGAGAGGGCTATTGGCATTAGTACAGCATGTGGTCAGCTTGCTGCGGAGCAGGGTCTGAACCAGGAGATAATGAGGAGGGTTTACTCTAATTCTATTATAATGTATAATTAACTAGCATAATTGATAGCAATTTTCCCTGTGTGTCTGTGTGTGTGTATGCACGTGTACATAAAGTCTCATTTTCGGCTTTTGTGCGATTGCACCGTGTGCCTTGAGCTGATGGAAACCGTCCGGTGGCTCCCCGGGGCTCGAGCTCACCGCCTTGCTCAGCCCACGGATGCGGAGGGGGAGCGATGTTTTCAAGAGCCTGTATTTTCTCTGCCTCTGAAATTAGACATAATATCGAGGTGGTGGCCTGGATAAGGCAGACCTGCTGCTGATAAAACACTTTGTTGTGCTGAGAGCCACGGATGAAGTTAGTGTTTGAAGAGAGAGCGAGGGACAGGTCAGCCCTGTTTCCTTCTGGGTTGTTTGCACCTTTTATTCTCAGTATCCCTGTGAAAACAGAGAGCTTGAACTGATTTTTTCCTTTGTGATCATCACAGGATGTACATGTACAGGATAAAGTTTACGCTTTGTTACTATACAGAGACATAAGCATACTCGTGTTTCAAATGCACTGGGGATTTTAATTTTCATGGTGCTCAAAGAAGAAAAACCGTTGCTGATTCCTCTGGCCTTCCTCTGCAGGGCAGAGAGCAAATAAGCAAAATCTTCCTCTGCCCCAAATCAGTCCAAACCCAAGCAGCAATGCCTCACCGACGTGGTGGTACTGGGGATTTTGTTGGGCTTTGGGCAGATAGGAAGACTCCTGAAGTGTCATTCACTGTGGATGCCACAAAAGTAACCTGGACCACCAAATGTAATATCAGGCTGTCCCACGTGGTTGGTGGTGCTGATTTGCAGGGAGCCTTGGTGTACCTACTATCGGATCCTTGATGCGATTTAAAAACATGGGGGTAGGAAATTTAGTTTTGGTGGGTTTGTTTTATTTTATTTTAAATTTTTTTTTTTTTTTTGTAAATCTAGCCTTTGTGGTAGAGAGATCTACTCAGAGGCTTTAATTGTAAAGTTACAGAATCGTGATGACAAGTAAAAATGTTGAATGATTTATCTGGGCAGTTGTTTTGCTTGTCCACTCTCTTGATTTTGCAGGATAAAATTGAGGGAGGGCATTAGTATTTACATATTTTTTGTTTTAGAATCTGGCAATATACATTTCTCGAGTGTAAATGCAAATAATCCACTCCTCCATTCTTAATCCCTTGGAATGGGAAACCTAAAGGCCATATTCTTGCTTGAGAGGGGGAGATTTAGCCTTCCAGCTACATTAAATGTTAGCTGGAAATATGTGGCTGAAGGCTCCTGAATACTGAGCTGAATCTCTTCCCTTGAGGTTCTGGTTTATTTGGAAATTTAATTTGTAAATTTTTTTTTTTTTTTTTTTTTTTTATTTCAAAGGTTATGCAACACTTTAAGCCTCAGATTTTAGGTCACTCTGCCTTTTAGAGCCAGATCCATCTCATCAGTGAGAAGGCTCCCTGAGGACTGCAAAAGACTCGGGCTTAGTGTTATCCAGGAAAAACGTGTATAATAGGTGTATTATAAAGTAGTAGGTAACGTAACCCCTGTCTGTTAGCCTGATGAGTGCAATGTGAACAGTGTTATGATACGGTTGCATGCACTTAAAGTCCTTTTTTACAAAATAATGCTAATTGCCCTGGGCTGAGTGATGCCAGGGTCTTATAAATACCTGTCAGTACTTGTAGAGGGAGCCAAGAAAAGTCAGGTGGAGAAATCAGTGAGATTGGCTCTCATGCTGAGCTTCAGCATCTGAGGCACTGCTAAATCTGGCGAAGGATTAATACCAAAATAATCCTGCTTGTCCAGGAAACCCGTGACAACGTGAAGGTTTGAGATCAGCGTGATATGCTTTAGAAGGAGTGTAATAAAAAATTCGCCAGTCACCAGAGATAGAAACCAATTGCTATTCATCCTGCATCGCATCTGAGCTTTCCAACAGTTTGTTGCCTGCTCCAGTGATATGAGAGATCCCATTCCACTTGAAGTCCAGCATCATTTCAGTGCCAGCTTTCACCAGAACCCATAAAAATGCTCCAAATCCCGCAAAAATCCCTCTATTGCTCAAAATCAATTCCTCTAACCACCTGAAGGGTCTCATCCTGGACTCTGGGTGGTCTGTACCGTTCTCTAGTGCTGTTAGTATTATGGTTGCAGACGTTGTGTTGAAATGGGAATTCACGTAAGGCAGCGACTGGGGGGATAGCAGTGTTGTGGTTTGTTTCTTTTGAAAGCACTGGTGACTGCTTAATATCCAGATCTCAATAATCTGTTGCCATTAAACATCTGTGTTGGAAAATCTCACCTCTATTTTTGCTGCTTTTTTCCTCTGTTTCTCATCAGCTGTATCAAGATGTTGCTGCTGGTTTGCATTGTGTTGGGTGTTCCGTGCTGTGATCCCCAAGCCATTTAAAAATGGCACATGGCTCAGTATGGAGCTGCCGTGGCTTCTGCTCGTGACCTTCTTCAGGACTGCTAGAGCTGATCCTGACACATCCGCTGTCAGCCTCTCGTATCTTGCTCCAGCCGCATGGTGGAGGTGGGCAGGGCTTGAGTTTTCGAAGCACTTTGCAAGATACCAAGTGGTTGAGGAATACACGGGTACAGGGCTTTTTTCTTCAAGGCCTATTTCCCCAGTTTGTCCTCGAGTGGTGTGGGTGTGAGTTGGTCCATGTCCCCAGTAACACTGTGTTGATGAGTCAGGGCTGTTTGGATTTTGGGTAAACTTGTGTCACCTTTTAGCGGTGCTGTTTTTACCATGCCAACAGTGACTGTGGGCACGGTGTGTTCTGCTCACCCTCCATCCGTGAGACCACCTTTGTCTATAGCTGCCTGCACCCAGTGCACCTGCAAAAATAAAGCAGAGCAGGCAGGGTCCCTCGTGCTCCACCAGCTTGGCACAGAGGATCCCAGCAAGCAGGTGCCTGGGGAACTGAGCAGGACCTCAGGTACCTGGGGCATTGCCTCCTCCCAGGTCTTCCTGGTGGACACAGAGGAAGACAAGAAAAACTACTGGAGAGGGCTACGAAGATGATGAAGGGACTGGAGCATCTCTCTGCTGAGGGAAGGCTGAGAGCCCCGGGGCTGTTCAGCCTGGAGAAGAGAAGGCTGAGAGGGGATCCCATCAATGCTGATCAATATCAGAAGGGCGGGTGGCAAGAGGATGGGGCCAGACTCTTTCCAGTGGTGCCCAGCGACAGGACAAGGGGCAATGGGCACAAACTGGAACATGGGAAATTCCGTCTCAACATGAGTAAAAACTTCTTTCCTTTGAGGGTGCCGGAGGCAGCACAGGCTGCCCAGAGAGGTGTGGAGTCTCCTTCTCTGGAGAGATTCCAAACCCGCCTGGACACGTTCCTGTGCGACCTGCTCTGGGTGACCCTGCTTTGGCGGGGGGGTTGGACTGGATGATCTCTGAAGGTCCCTTCCAACCCCCACCGTTCTGTGGAGGCGCTGGGCTGACCCCACACTTGGTGGCGAGGGCACCTGTGATGGATAAGGCTCCAGGCAGTTTCAGCTCCTTCTCCAGCAGTGGAGAGCTTGCTTTCCCGAAAAGCGCTTGTGTTTTTAAGCCATTTATTTTCCGTTGCACTGAGTCATTAAACATTCCTGCTTGTGTTTTGTTGTTTTTACCCTCTGTAAGAGCTGAGGGAATTTATTCAGCATCTCAGTCCGGTAATGGAGGGGGCTGAGGAGGTGCTTGACTGTCTGACTCGGCAGGCAGAGGCACGGATGTTGCTGCGTGTGACATCTTTCTAGTGAAGTGGGATGTCAAGATCTGAGATCCTTTTCCACTTAGTGTACAAGAGCATTAGAACAAAAGGAAACAAAAAGCAGCCCTGCACCACAAAAGAAACCAAACTAAAACCCCTCTGGCTAAAGGTGCATTTTTAATGTTATGAGCAATTTCAGACAGAAATTGCATGAAACATTTTACCTGCGTGTTAATGGATCTGCTGGGGTCAGAGGAATTATGCTGGTTTACAGCAGCCTTGCGTGTGATCCTTTTTTTTTTTTCCCGTTCCAACTGTGTTCTCAACAGATGGTGATTATTATGTTTGCTCAGATCAATGAATATTAAAAAAAAAAAAAAGGCAAGGCAAAAAAATACAAAAAATGCCCTTCAACTCAATAGAGTCACCCGGGGTTCAGTCGTAGCCCCTGGGTTTTCATTTGGACAATGTTAAGTTATAGTAACTTAAATGGAATTTTTATGAGCAATTGTTTTGCCATGAAACAAGATCTCCCATGGCATTGACCCAGGCAGATATCTGCCCGTCGGACGTGCCAACCGGCTCTTCTAGCAAGCCCTGCTCTCGTGGGGCATGCTTCTGAGGTGGTGAGGTGCCTGCTTGACTGGCAGGTGCCCTCAGGGGCGTACCTGTTCCTCACCTTGCTTTCCTGGAAAAGACACTTGTTTACAAAGCAAATATTTTAGTAGCATAAGGGATTTATAAGCATGTGAAAAGAAATTATTTAAGACAGAATCCAAAATCATCTGTAAATGGGAGTACCGTAAGAGAGCAACTGAGGGTTGAGACTTGTGGGTGCAGGAGATGGGCGTGGGTGGCGGTGGGAGTAAGAGACCCGTGTTTCCCTCTACATGCAGGTGTACATGCCGTGCTCCTCCCGAGTTGTTCTGTCCTGGGCTTTCCTGTGTTTGCTTAATTTTCTGGTTTTGCTTCAGCAAAGCCTCCTGTGCAAGGTGGGAGGACACAGAGATGCTCAGTGCTGAGACCTCTCCAGAACTGCCCGTGGAGGATTTGGCCCTGATGGTGCAGCGCATTGCTGGTCCCAGAGAGCAAGCGGTCCCTTCTGGAGCAGTGACCTCTGTTGCTCTTGTAAAGGCTAAAGCGTTGTCCTAGGTGATAGTGGAGAGATGGATAAGTCATTTGGGGTCCAGGCCCGCTCCTGTGGCTTTCACGGGCGGGATTCGTGCTGCCTTCACCACTGTGTGGTCAGACCTCTTTATCCTTCCCTCTGAGACAAGCTGATTGCCGAGAGGGACGAGGAGCTGCTCTGCGTTGCTGGTGAACACTGCCGAGTGCTCCAGCCTACATTCTGGCTGCTCAGCAAAGGGTCCCAGTTGGAAGGGGAGGCTGTAAGGGTGCTTAAAATTGAAGGGATTTAAGGAATAATACTGATAAACATAACAAATTGCTTTTATATGGGCTGGAGGAAAAAGTGAAATAATGTCTGGGCTCTTCTCTGCTGAGATTTTGCAGGGATTCCCCTAACTCAAAATACTTAGTCCCCAAACCGAGAGAAGAAGAGGGAGAAGCATGTGCCCTTGGCCCGAGGAGGCGCTTCGAGAGTGGAAAGGAGGCATGCTAGGAGTCACTGGGGCGAGCCCATCTGCTGTCAATCCGTGCTGGCTGTACAGCAAGGTGAGACGGCAAGATATTTCCTGAGGTGGCAGACCACCACCAAAGCCAGTTTGTCCATGTCTTAGCTCCGCTCCATCCCATTTTGCCCCCCAGATATTTCTGTGCAAGAATGGGAGCTCTTCCCTTTCTGTGCAGGTGTTCCCATGCGTAGTTTGTTTATGGCCAGCTCGGGTAGGATCTCTCCCTCAAACTTTGTGGGGTTTTTTTTTGTATGTTATTTGTTCAAGTCTGATTGCAGCAGCCTGTTCAGCCAGCAGAACAATTTACTGTTGTCTTTGGAGAAGGCTGAAGGCTGTCTTTTGCTACGGGCAGCCTGATTTGTCCTCTCCGGGCAGTAAAGGTTAATATTCTTTGAATTCTGGTATGGAGGAGCAGAAAGGAAACAAGATTAAATGTGTTGTGAGAAGGGGGGAATGGAGAACGTGATGAGACCAAACATACTGACATGCAGCTCAGGGTTTTTCCCCCCTCTGTTGTGTAGTTACCTAATTTGTAGGAAATTTGTGACTTTGTCTTAAGACATACAAGATGGGCCCAGTGCAAACGACTGCTCAGAACAGAAGGCAGGAAGTCACTGTTCTGTTCACAGTGTTTGTTAACTAATTAATATTTGTAAAAGTGTATGTATGATTGCATACTGTTGGGTAGACTGTCTGTAGATGGCAGGTTTTAACATCCCTGTATCTGGAATTGGGGGCTGGTAGCTCCAGGTGACGCTCGGCTGGGAGTGTCCCTGGAGTGGGACCTCGATGCTCAGTTCCCCGTGTTTGCCATAGGTCCAGCCCAAGCCAACTGCGGGTACCGATGCTCCCTTAGCACCCGAATCCGTACGGACCCAGCTGCCGTGTATGTACCAGGGCATGCAGCAGTGGGTGCAGAGTTTGTTGGTGGATGCAGTCTACATGCTCATTTTCCTATGCTGGTGGGATGGTCCCTTGCCTTGATTAGCTAAACCTCTTCCTTGGCTTTAGAGCCATTTTGACGACATTAATCTTAGAGCTGTGAGGATCCCCTAGCGCCGGGAGGAGTGCAGGAGAGAAACAGAAACAGCTGAATGTTTACCAAACCCTGCTCTTTGGTTTGGAGATGCAAGTTCAGGTACGTAAACCACATGAGGACTAGCTGTAGCTAGTTTCCTGCATTCTCACTGAGTATTGAACAAATTCAATCCTCACAGCAGCACGTTTTTTACGGGGAATAGCATTTATCTTTGCATTTTTGGAAATTACAAGCTGTTCTCCCGTGGAAGCTGTTGCGTGATACTAAAATAGAATATCGCACCTTCAGAGGTGTGTGGTATTTCACAATACATCCCTCCATTGTGTGTTAAATCATAAAGCACTGTAATAAAATATGCCCAGATTGTTCTTATCTATTTTATGCCCTGTAACATTTTTCTATTTGCTTCAAGCATTAAGGTCTACTAAAAAAACCCTCGAATGGGGCAGGTCAGAGTGTGAGAGGGGATGGGATTGTGGGGACGGGATTTTTCTACTGGAAGGAGCACGGCTGAGAAGGATGTTGTTGAAAGATAAACCTTGTACAAAGACAGTCATTATTTCAGAAGCCTTCCTTTTGCTTTCCAGGGAGAATGGTTACAGGAGCTTTGCACAGGCTGGAGTGTTCATAGGTTATGATCTGTAAGAGACTTGTGCTTCTAGAGGCCCAAGTTCAGATATAGTCATTTCACAAGTGAAAACCCGTCAATGCTGTGGACTGGGTCACTAGCGAGTAATGGTCTGTGTCGCAACAGGATCATGCTGTTCCCTTTAATTGGTGACCTTTGTTCAAGAGGGGCCCAGAGGCACGTTTGAGAGCAGGAACAGATTTTGCAAGGTGCAGCCGTGGAGTTAAGGAGAGCTTATTTGAGAAGCGACTGTGCTGTGTATGACTCGAGAAGTTGCTGGTTTTCATGAGTGATTTTCCTGAAAGCTGAAGGGCATTTGGCAGTTGAAATGACATTATTTCAGGGCTTTGACATTTGTAAAAGATGCTTGCGTGTCTCTCTTTCATCTCCTTTTCTCCTGTGCCCCCCCCCCCCCCCCCCCCCGCATAACTATCATAAATTGCCTACAATGGGCTTTTCTATAAGATAAACTCATTATTCTCTAAGATAAACTCATTCACATAGTCTCCTCATCACTTTTGTAAGCCTTTCTTGAGGGTAACAAAAGCTGAATGTTATGCTGACACTTTAGCTGAGTATTATTATTCCTTCTGGGGTTTGCAGCCTGAACCAGGCACTGTGGCAGTGCCTACAGTCACCACGTCTCTGGATGTCCTTCGAACATGTTCATTGTGGATCCCGAGTAACAACAAATCATTATGATATTTTATCATCTTTGTGCTTCAGTGTGCTTCAGCTTTAATGTCTTAGCCTAGGTTGGTCCAGGCTCAAGAGCTGTGTGGGATGGATCCCAGCCCTCTTGGGGTATGTGCCTCCAGCGCTGCTCTGTCCCACCTACGTGTAGAGGTTGGGCCATCAATGTGTGCTCCTGGGCTGGGACGGGCAGAGGAAGGGCACTGCCCTGGTTTATATACATCCTCCGCACAGCTCTGCCCCTGCCCTCTGAGGACAGTCCTAAGGAAACACCAGTTCAGGGCTCCTGAGCAGTCACAGCAGAAATGGAGGAGAAAATGAAAATGTCATCATATTTCTGTACACATCCATGGATCGCTATGTCTGAAATGTTTTGTCCCTCATCTCTAAAGGGTGTATTAAAACTGGAAGAGGTAGAGAGATGGGCTGTGAAGATGATGATCAGAGGCAGAGAAGATAACTGCAGTGTAAGGAATGGGTGAACAGAGTAGGGCTCTTCGCTGTGGAAAAGGGATGATTAAGGGATGATGTGGTAAACAGTGATACAGTCGTGAGTAAGGTAGACGGAGAGTGACTGTTCAAGCTCTTCATACAAGGTGTCGGATGAAGTGAGGAGGCTCAAAACAGGCAGAAGAAGATATTTCTTCCTGTGAGCGGGCAGCGAGCTGTGGAAATCATCACCAGTGGGCGGGTGTGAGAAGCTGATGTGGGTTTGGAAATCTGCTAGAAGCATTTGTGGAAGAAACACGGATCAAGGCTGCTAAAGAGCGTGACTCAGGAGATCCCTAGTCACAACTTGTGCAGGTGGCTGATTATTTGGGGTAGACTCATTATGCACTGAGCTTGTTTTGATCTTCCTTAGACCTTCAGTAGAGGCTGTTGGCAGAGCACCCAGTGAGGTGGACGCTCCGACTGGGTCAGTGTGCCGCCTTATGTTTTTCAGGGGAAAAGGCAGAGAGGTAGCTGGAAGCATCTGGCAGGCGCGGCTGAGCCCTTGTGCTCTCCATGAACCGCGCTGTCTGGAAGGACAGGACTGCTTTCCAAGGGGTCATGGTTTGGGGAGGAGGAAACTGTTTGGGAAATTGAACTAGACTGAAGCTTTTTGTTGGTGTTTTTTTTGTTTGTTTGTTTGTGTTTTTTTTTTTTGTTGTTGTTGACTGGTTGGAAACTTCTGTAGGAAGGGAATTTCTAAGGAGCTCTTGCCCCTTGTTCTCTGCAAATGAATAACGTTTTTCTTTGCCCCTCCCTCCCCCGAATTTGTTTTCAAGTTACTGAAATAGAAGGCTTTTTACTGGTGTTGCTGAAAACAGGGATCCCTCTCAATTATCCATCTTGTCAGATTCTTTCTTGTCCTTTCACCTCATTCAAATCATATTTCTTTTCCTTTTCTGTAGTCTGAATGCCTCTCTGCAGCCTGATTCCCTTCTTGCAGTGGTCAAAATTGTAAGAAACCTTATTAAAATCAAAGTATTTAAATGAGGCGAGGTGCAAGGAGAAGTGAGCGCCTTTGCTGGAAGAAGCAGACGCCGTTGTTTCATTGCTCTGGGGCCCTGGAGGAACACGGTTCATCTAGCGGTGGGCTCAATAAAGATGCAAATTTTATACCTTCGTCTGCTGTTAACATCAAAAAAAGATACGGCATTTGTAGGAGGACAGTGACTGTTACAGCGTGAGCTCGTTTGTCTTTGTTCCTGCTATTCCAGTCCTCACAGGCACAACTTCAAGTGACCCCTTCTTTGTCTGTCTGGGATCGGAGGATGTCTGTGGCTTTCCCTACCCCTTCCAGGAACAGAGGTGGCTTTGGCACATGTCATCTGCGTAACAATCATAAATTGCCTACAATGGGCTTTTTTGCTTCCATAAAAAGAAAGTGCCTGTTTCCCTCTTTCTTTAATAAAAAAAGAATGAAATAAATAAATTTTTAAAACTAGACAAAAACCAATATATTACAAACTGCCTTGTACCTGCAGTTTCCCAATTACCTAATTATAACACAAATTTGCACGCACGCAGGCTTTTTTAAAGCAGACTGTTGCTATTCACTTTCTGTACGAGGTTTTTAGTCACTGTACATCTTGTGTCTTTAAATAATGTATTAGGAACATTTTCGAGTCTGTAAGTGCTTTTTTAATGAGAGTGTGAAGATTTTAATGGGACTAGATTGCTTTTCATGACATTTCAGAGTGACTTAATTGTAACAATGTTGAGAGGCTGTATTTTAAAGTTTGCTAAGTATGTCTGGTGCGGATTGTAGTCAAATGCTTTAAAGACAGAATGGCTGATGAGATCAGATATAGCTTCTCTTTTTTTTTTAATGTCAGCTTTGTTAAAGAGCAGAGTTTGCAAAGTTGACACAGAAGTCTGAGCTCAGAAGAAAATGAAGGTTTTTAAGGTCTAAACTAGCGGAGGGTCATCTGTTTACACCTATTCTCACTACTTTTCAAAGATTATTTCCTTTAGTGTTGTACTTTTGTTTGGTGTGTCTGTAGTCAGTGATGGGGCTGTGTAGGGCTTGTAAGATTTTTATTTATATTTTTTTTTAAGCAGCAGCTGGATTTGATAGAGGAGTTGCATTCAGCTTTTGGTTAATTTAGGCAACTTTACCTAAGGGTCACAAGACTGCTTTGGGATGGCTTTTAATTCGTGACCAAATGGAATTGGCATTAGTTTCCATCAAAACACGGGCTCTGGTTTGAGCATCTCCCCCTTCCAGGTCCCTCCAGTCCCAGCCAGAGCAGTGCCATGGACCAGGGCGATGTTAGACCCTGGAGGGGTCTAATGAGCCCAGAGGAATCGAGGCACCACCTGTAGTAGCTTGTACTGCTTTATACAAACGCGCTTTGTGCAGGAAGGGAGAAAGGGGAAAAAAATAGCATTATAAAAACACTAAGGCAAAAAGAAGAATATTAGACAGCAGCAATGTGAAAGAGCATGAAACAATTTGCATTTCTTCAGTCTTTTCTTCCCAAAGACTTGACGGTATTCACGGAGCATAAATGAAGTAACTGTGAGAGCTCTCCTGTGGGACAGGGCAGTCCTGGGACTGTAAAGTGATGTGCTCAAGGTCACCTGCAGCATCTGTGGCAGAGCCAGACTTGCATCTGCACAACTTGACTCCGTGGATTTAATTAGGCGATGGGGCCTCTTTTTTTTTTTGGCAGGGCTTCTAGAAGTGACAAAACTTTTTGTTTAAGAAAAGCAAAACTATAATTTAATTTGAGTTAGCACCACACTACATCCAAAGTAACTTCCTGAACGCAGATTTAATTCTCACTTAAAAACAAAAGAAGTGTTTAAACATTTTGAGGGTATTTGAGAGGTATTTGACCTGTCTTTTCCCATGAATGCAACAGGGAAAAGAATTGGAATGAGTCAATCAGTTCGCATGTGAAGTTATTAGTATGTGTCAGTGATAGATTTCACTTGACTTGCTCAGTGGTTGTTACTGTCTCCTGTGCCTTGGCATGGGATTGGGGAACACCTGGTATTTGGCAATATGCACCAGGCCAGACATTCGTGATCGTTGCACCTGAATTATAAAGCCGTTGGAGTCGATGAAGCCCCTCTGTGTTACAGAGCTGAGCATCTGCTGCCTTGCATACATCTTGACTTTGTTCTGGTGTCTCCCGAAATGCTGGTTCTGTAACCTCCAGTGGCTGTTCGCAACCACAAATTGCTATATATGAGCCAGCCCCTAAAACAAAAATACACCGCGCGCTGTGCCCGTGGTGTATTTTGATTTTACACAAGCCCGATGGGACGAGTGATAGCGCTTGCTCTGCAGCACGGGCAAGCTGAGAGGGCCAGGCTGCTGACAGTGGGATTCTGTAGGGGCAGGGTTGACGGGTTTTGGAAGAACATCACGTTTTTGAGTTGTCAGCAACATACGTTGGGCCTTCTAGTCTTGGTTCTAAAAAATAGTTGTTTCCACTGAAAGATACTGGGAAAAATACTCATTTAAGAAAGAAGTTAGTCGCATGAGAAGGTGCTGGGGAATGAGGAATCCTTTTACTCACAGCCTGATAAGTCAGGATCAGCTGAAATGGTTCGCATTTCCTGGTGTGCCCATACCTCTCAATTTTGGTCTGTTGGGAGGGTTGAATTACAGGGTTGGACAAATCCTGCCCAGAGGCTGCTACAGACTTTCATCTTTGCTCCTTTCCTCTGATGAATATCACTGAGGAAGAGATGCCTAAACTAGTCCTCAAAAATAAACGTAAAGGAAGGCTGAATAGATTTGCAGCATTGCTGAGTCAGCCCAATTCAGATTAAAGGCAGTTGGCACTAAAGCTGCTCCTCGTGTGCTTAAAATGACATGGGGGGACATCTAATAGCCAAGGTGACCTGTAGGCAGATTCACCTCAAGGGGTGGTGAGGACTTTCTTCAGTGCAGTCTCTTGATTCCTAAATGTCTTGGTTTGCCCTGGACTTGCGAGGACAGAGGTGGCAAATCAGCAGATACCTGCAAAAGCCACACCTGGATGCTCCAGATGTTGCTCCATCCCCTCTCACTTGCAGGTGTGTTCTTTGCTCGGTGGAAGCTGTGTGGGCAGTTGACGCTTGGTTGATGCATGTTGGTCTTTGCGGGGGGGTGTTGGACACCTTCTCTACTTCTCCGTCAGCCAGTGATGCTTGCTAGCCTGCAAGGTGGCTTTTGCTTTCGTCTCCAGGCTGGGATTTAAAGAATGAGTATTGGGGATCTCTGTTTAACCTGTGGAGAAAGGAAATGTTTTTGTTAGCTAAAAGCCCGTGAGCAGATGGTAACTCCTGCACTTGCTCATCCCTCAGAGGGGTCTTGCTCACTTCCAGAGGGTAAGTGCTCATCAGTGCGATTTATAGCATCATCTTTGCTTATCAAATGAGATGTCTGTAGAGAGGCCCCCTCCATCTCCTTTCCCAGCCACGCTCTCCCATTACACGCTGGCCTGCGGCTGCCTCTGGTTATGTGTGTTTGCACGGCAAGAGCGCAGGGATAAGAATGTTTTCATTTCTTTTTGATCCTTAGCACTGCTGATCTGCACAGCACCTGGCACCCAGGGGCACCGAGGGTTCCTCCTAAGAAAGAATGACAAATAACGACAGGGTAAGATGGTTTATAAGATAAAATGAAGGAAAGTGGGGACATTGAGCATCCCTTCAGCAGCACTTAGGAGACTGCTCCATACCATGCAGGATTAGACTATAACCAGCTGTAAACCCAGGCTGTAATAATTAGTGGCTCTTATAATTGAAGATTAGCCTCAAATGTGTCTGCCTGTTTGTACACAACAGAACTTAGATGAAAGTTGTCTATTGAGATGTAATATGAAAATGACAGAAACATCCACCGACAAAATACACCTAGGCAGCCTTGATTAGATTAAATCAAATGGGTACAGCATCTGGAGCCTTTAGCGTGTACGGGGCATCCTAATGGCTCTGAAAGCTTCCCCAAATCCTATTAGATAGGTTAATCTCGTTGGAGAATACATTCCAGGTCTACATAAACTGCATTGCTATAATACTTTCTGTGGTTGCCTAATCCTTTAAGGTGAACTGTCATAGACTAGCTCTGTGGAGTGCATCGTAATGTGGTGCCCCAGAAAAGTTCAGCACAACCTCTGATTTAAAAAGAAAAAGAACAAAAGAACCCTCCAGAAGCCTCAGTTCAACTTTCCCCCTCCCAGCACAAATAGTCATGTTTTTGGCAAAACTGAGCCTTCATGTCCTACAATACATAGAATGCCCCTTGAGATACTGTAACCTTTAAACTCTCGCTGCTTCGAGCACTGGATTCAGTCATGGGTGCCTGAAGGCTGAACCCGCGGCCCCTTCGTGCTGTTGCCCTTTGCCGTGCAGAGAAGCGAGATGTGGCATCCAACGTCTCTGACCAGGCACAAGGATAAACTGGGACCTAAGGAGCTCCAGAGGGACAAGTGCTGCCGCTGGGACTGTCCGTGTGTCTCTCGGCCGGTGGAGCACAGAGCTGCTGTTCTGCCCTTACTTTGTGCCTGTAGGTTGGGTTTGTGTTTTTTTTTTTTTTTACGGAGCTGACCCAAACTCTTGAAAATAACATGGAAGTTGGCAATCAGGGATGATAACTGCATCGCAAATGAATGAAGATCAAAGGTATTTTTCCTCACTTTATCATGCTGTATTTTATTTGTGCCGCTTGCTTCATTCATTGCCATGGATCCTCCATGCGCCGTTTCCAGCTGACTCCTTACACCTCTGGAGCGGTGGTCAGATAGACATGAGATCCTCCTGCTGGTGACCGGGGATGCTCTGGGGGACTGGGGCCTGGAGAAAGGCTGAAGTTACCGCTATGATGGAGGCTCAGGTTAGGCTTGCAGGTCCGAAGCCCCCCTCCCCGCTTTGCTCAGGGATCAACGCCTGCAGCGTGCCCCAGGACTGGCTCTTTCCAGGCAACGTGTGCCCCCAGGGAGCAGAGCGCTCTTTGAACCAGCTATTGACTCCTTGCAGCATCCAGTCCCTGTCTGTTTGAAATCACTTCTGAGAGCTCAGCACCGTAATTCAGCTCTCGGTGCTCTGCTCTGCAGGAGAAAGGGGGTAAATCATGTCACCGGGTGCTGTTCCCTTGCCCCCGCCGGGTGCTGCCATGGGAATGGGCCAGTGAAGCTGCTGGCGTCTCATCTGCTTCATCTCCTCCTCCGCGTTCTTGTTCCTGGCTTTATCACCTGGCTTTTTAACACAGCAGCCTGCTCTGGTGTGACAGGCGAGGTGGCAGCTGTCCCAGCCTGCGCTCCCTCCCTGTGCGCGCCGGGGCCGTTCTCCTCTGCAGTGAGACACTGCTCCTCACACTCCCGTGCCGCTGGGGGCTTTTCAGTGGCTGATGTGGCCCCACGGCAGCGTTATTTCGAGAGACATACCCCGGTTACCTCCACACCATCACCATCTCTCGCACCGTTTCCAGCCCGTGGCAATAACGAGCCGGTTCCCATGCGCTGCTGTAGGAAAGGGGCTGTGTCCTGGCGTTACAAGGGATTAAAGCCTCTATTGTGGTCAACTATTCTGCATTGCACGGACGTCTCCTGTGACTTTTAAAGAAACATAGAGTGTTCCAGGGAGACCTTACTGCTGCCCTTTAATACTTCAAGGGGGCTTATAAGAAAGATGGGGACAAACTTTTTAGCAGGGCCTGTAGCAATAGGACAAGGGGAAATGGTTTTAAACTCAAAGAGGGTAGATCACACTGGATAGAAGCAAGAAATTTTTTATGTGAGGGTGGTGAAACCCTGGCCCAGGCTGCCCAGAGAAGTGGTTGATGCCCCATCCCTGGAAACATTCAAGGTCAGGCAGGACGGGGCTCTGAGCAACCTGCTCTGGTTGAAGATGTCCCTGCTGGTCGCAGGGGGCTTGGACCAGTTGACCTTTGAAGGTCCCTTCCAACCCAAACTACTCTATGATTCTGTATTCTGCCTCCTGCTACTCGGTGCCTGCAATAAGGAGCCCAAGCCAGAAGAAAAGGAGACTCTTTCTCAGCTCTCCTGGTGTGCTGAGGCAGAGCGTCCAAACGCATGGCTGGGAGACGTGGTGCTGTCTTCCCTCTCATATACCCCACTCCGCATGCAAGCAGCAGTGTGCTAAATGTACGTATGTGTATTGTGAGTGCATATACAACCTGGCTGGCTGCAGTTAAATCACAATTAGATTTGCTTGTTGACCATTTGGCACTTAGCAGTCTCATAATTAGTAACTGTAAACCAGTAGAGACAATGAAGCAAATCCCTAATTTTTATAATACTGCCCTGCTTTATGACTATCTGCAAAATCATAACTGCCTGCTTGTACAACAAAGCAAACACTTAAGTATTTTGACAGATGTTTTATATAAAAAAGAGCCGAGCTTGTATATTAATTTGCTGTTCCTTGCATTGTCTCTTTTCTTTTTCTTTTTTTTTTTTTTCTAATTGAATACATCCATGGCTGGCGTTATCTGCTTTTGATTAATTTGCTGCTACGTTGGCTTTCGCTTTTTCCATATGGTGCCGTGAGGTGGAGGAGCGGGTCCCCCTGCGCTGGAGCGGGGCCCCGGGGAGCAGCGAGAGCTTTGCCTCCGCAGCAGCGAGGCTCCTCCGGGACCGGTGGCAATTCCCCAGCGCTCGCGTGTGGATGGGCAAGTGTCTGTTGTTCTTTCACGTCTCCCACTGATTTTGGGGGAAGTTATATAGCCACAGCAGGTGCTTGCCAGCTACTGGGGTTTGAGAAGTGAGTGTGATTGATACCAAGCCAAAGGAAAACATGCCAATTATTTTGCAAGGAGACATGGGATTGCTTTAAAGGAGTGTGTTTTGGGTCGGTATCTCCAGGGACTAGAGAGAAAAAAAAAATCCCTGTTCTTGTGCAAATGAAAGAAATTACAGTGTGAGTTACCTGGGGACTGTGCATGGAAACCGCAACAGTATTGTCATCTCTACAGAGCAAACAAGTAGGTGCCTGGTTTGGCTGGGAGCGTGCCTGTGTTTGTGCTATGCTGCGAGCAGGGCTGCCGTCCTTGCCTGCTGCTCTGGGATCCTTCGGCGTTTTCCAGCGTGCTCGCTCCAGCAGGAAGGCGGGAGGGTTTGCCCAAGGCTCAGTCCCAGCGGGAGGTGTCCAGAACGTCCCATGATCAGCTTGCTCCTGGCTCCTGAGGCACTAGACATGGGGAA
Organism: Pluvialis apricaria; assembly: GCA_017639485.1. Classification (NCBI taxonomy): domain Eukaryota; kingdom Metazoa; phylum Chordata; class Aves; order Charadriiformes; family Charadriidae; genus Pluvialis; species Pluvialis apricaria. The sequence goes on from CM030024.1 coordinate 10,889,130, forward strand.
CACAAGGAGATGCTCCCACATTTAGTTAGCATTACCCTGAGTTAATTTGCTTGCTTGCTGAAGCACTTTACTTTCTTGATCACTGTTCATTTTAGATGGGTTTAACCCCCCCCTTGGGAGCAGTACCTTGGGTACACTCATTGATTTTAAGCTTGAAGTCTTACTTGCTCCTTTGTGGTAGCTGGGACTGCAACTGCTCCGCTGAGATGGGGTTCATCAGTCCTGTCTTGAGTGTGCAAAGGATGGGAGCGTGAATCCGAGCTGGTCAGCCAGGGCTTTCCTTGTAGCTGGGGTAAGAAATAGGCACCTCTGGAGGGGTTTGGCTGAGTTTCCAGCTGTTTCTCTCCATTGAGTCTGGAGCTCCTGTTAATTCCGGTTCCTCGTTGAGTGAAGCCAAATGCAAACAGAAAAGCAGATCTCTACTTTAATTAATATTGGAGCAGGTTCTCTCTCACACATTTGTCATTTCTTCCCTCACCACTCCCTTGAAATAATTTATTTTCTCTGCTTAAAACATTCCTATATTGTTATTGCTCTCACAGTGGTGTGCACTGCACTTGCTTAATCAAATTTATGATGCTGGAATTAATTTAGTAGGTTTCTTCCATTTTCTCTCCACGTACACTTAAAAAAGAGAAGTTCTTTAAATTAACCTAATGTAACTGGATTTGTTTTCACTTTATTAGCTTTGGAGGGGGTTCTCTTGGGGACCTTAGTGTCATTATATTATCTGAGGAGCAGATCTGCTTCAGTCTGGTGGGAATTTTTAACAAGAGCAATGTTTTCCCATTTCAGAGTGAGTAAATACTTTACTGAAATCCAGGGGGCTGATGCTCTGCTGCATTACTAGTAAACATGAAGCGAAAAACAGCTGGCAGAGTGGAAAGGAGACAGAAAACACAAACTGCTGTTGTTCCTACAGATCTGCAGAAGGGCTTGCACTTGGGTGTATTTTTGTGAGTGATTTTATCTGTCCAAAAGGTTTTAGCTCTCGGCCAATTCTGAAGCAATCTTGCTTTCGGTATTCAGTTTAAGCTGCGTGTCTGACCTTCACCCCGTACCACTTACCGGTGGTGTGGGAGCTCCGGTGGCTTCAGCATCGGGGTGGATGATGCCCGGGAATAGGGACACTCGGGCCCCTGACGCTTTTGGCTGCACCTGCAGCAAACTCTGCGGCGCCGGGGCCAGGCAGGGACTTTTTAGAAGGCGGCAGGAGCAGGTTGATGGATGCCATGCCACCATTGTTAAACGGCTGAGACGGACAAATGGTGGAGTGTCCTTTCCTTCAGATACGGGCTCGGGCTGTGTAAGGAAAACATCCAAATACGAGCCTTGTCACAAAACTAATTTTCAACTATTTGATTATCCAGAACCTTGTTGGTACAGCTAAATATTTCTGACCCTGGGCGGCACATTATTGCTTTGACCTTTCACCCCTGGCAAACCTCCGTCTGAATCCTCCCAGGCTAGATGGCTTGAAAACTATTATCAGTGACAAGTAAAAGACTGCAGAGAAATAAACAACGGAGACCTATGAGCTTGCCCTTGTAAACTATGGTCAGGCATCACCCGAAAAGCGCCCAGAATACAGACAGATCAATGCTCTGCACAATCCTCTGCAGATGCGCTCGCTCGCAAAGGGCTTTCACAAGCTATAATGCATGTTTTGATAATGTCTTAGCACTGCATTTTTTTAATGTACTTCCTTTGTTTGTTAAGGTGCCTTTCAAGCCAAGTCAGTGCTGGCTTTCCATAAAGATTCTCCGGTGCTTCTATCATATACGTTGAAAGTGGTGTGCGCAGAAGCGATTCTGTCAATAGTATATTTTTATGTATTATTCAGCTCCTGTTGTTTGTGTTCGCCAAGGAAGTTTGCATGTGATCTGCTGGATTAGTTTCTTAAAAGCTTGGATGCTGAGTTTCAGTTTTCATCTAACTCTTCCCCTTGTACAGGAACGAGCTGTCAGGACCGGTGGTATTTTTTGTTCAATGCTGTGCAAGTCCTGGGTGTCCAAACAGGAATATGACAGGCAGAAAATGTGCTTTTTTTTTTTTTTTTTTAGTTTAAAAAGAATTTATAAGTCCCTGAAGTAGTTTTTGTTTAGCGATGTTGGTTTCAAAGCAAAGTACTCCGTGGTTCTGCGCTGGGGTAGCTGAAATTTGAGTAAGCTCCTGTTTTTTATCAGTCCTCACTCAGGAATCACGATGAGCTGTAAGGCCTTTCGTATGGCATCTTCTGTTTCACTAAATTAGTGCCACTGAAGGCAATGGCACTGGGGCGAGAGGATTATGGTTTGAATGAACACCTAGAACTAACCCGCTTCCATGATTTGCCGGGTGCAGTTGGGAAGAAAGCTAATCCAGAGGGAAGCGTTTTGTTTTTTCTTAAACCTTTCCCCCCACGTGTACTGGAGATCACGGTGTCCTGAATGACCCCACTTTCCTCTTACACTGCTGTGATAGCAACTGCTGTAAAAAATGTGCCCGTGGTGATGCTGCATTGCCTTTAGGGTGTTCCTAATCCTGTTGTCATGAAGGTCCTGCCTAAACATCATGCTCGCTGTGCCTGTTTCTCGCTGCTGCATAATGAAATCCCAAGAGAAGTGTAAAATTAAATTTAAGTTTACAGAATTCATCTCTAAGGGGCATTTTTACTTTTGTGGTGCTACGCTGCTTTTCTAGATGTTGGGGTTAAAATCCTAGCAATACATTTGCTGATATCATTCAGACCATGTCAACCTTTTTTTTTTACTATTATTATTTTTTTCAGTGCTTGTAAAATACCAGGGCTTGATGTAATGGTTGTCTGGAGAAGGGGGATGTGTAATAGGCAGGAGTGGTTGAGAGCCTTGCGTTCAGTTTCTCTTCTGGCAGGGGACTTGGTCCTGTGCAGTCATGTAAAGAACAGCTAAACCTGGGCTGTCCTCGCTCCTGAGGTTCCTCATGGCAAAGCACCTCTGAAGATCTCCAGCCACAGTATAATAAAGACAGCATGTGGTGTCGAGAGGGGAATTTAGACCCAGAAATCAGATCACTTGCTTTCTCTGCGCTGCTCTGTAAAACGAATAGCCCTTCCCCACTTCACTCATAGGTGGTAAGGAAAGATGCGTTAAAAGATTTAGGTGCTTAGAGAGTCTGATAATAGGTAAAATACCCAGAATCAGAAATCTGCTCTGAGGGATTAATGTTGACCTGTTGGAAGCCTGACTGATAGGTTCTAGAGCCCAGAATGAGAGTTTTGCTCTTCCTCTTAGACAGTCTCTGCTTTAGCTCATGTGTTAATACAGATGCTCGTGCACGTGGGCTTGGCCAGAGTCCAGGGACGTGAGACACATGGAGCCCAGTGCAAGGGTTAGTTCAGAGATGGCGTTTCCTTCCCTTTGTTTTCGAATTCTTCAAAATCCTGGTTTGGGGCATCAATCTGGAGCCAGGCTGAGCAAGTCTACATGTTCTTCTCTACACTTCCCTTTCCCTCCTTTGCTTATATTCCTGGTGTGCTTTCCAAGAGCTGTCATTAGTCATGTTCATAAGAGTCACGGCATTGTTTCATTCCTGGCCGTGTTACATGACATCGGTATAGGTTTTCTGTTTATTTTAAAATCTGCTGCAGCAACGTAGAGTTTTCCCCCTGTGTACCTTTCCAAACTAAAAGCACTACGCTATTCATTATTTTCAATAAATAAGCAGTCATTTTGCTAATCTATCTTTAAAAGTATGATCACCCACAGGTGGAGTGCTTTTTTATTACTGTTACCCGATTCCTTCTCGTAGATCATTTTTGCAGAGCTGCATCTCTCCTTCGCATTGCCCAGCCGCTGTAGGTGATGCAGGAGGTCGGTTGGCTCGTTGGGCGCTCTCAGTGCGGGCAGCAGTGCTCCCCAGAGGTTTTGGGGTGCTCTCCCAGCAATGGGTTTCTGTGTGGACCTCCTATTAAATGGGCAAGTTTCCACCTTTGCCTTCTGCGATGGCAGAATCCTGCTTCTTGCCTTACGCATCAGATTGCTCCATCAGCAGTCAGACCCTGGCGTCGAGGTTTCTTAAAAACATGTTGTAGCAGCAGTTGTGCAAGATGGGGAAGAAACAATAACGTGGAGGCTCTGCTTAAATACTTACCTAGACCAGCTTGTGGCAGGTATTGCTTGCCTGGCGTTGGACTCGAATTAGGAGGGCTTGATTCTGTGCCATTGATCTTAATGTCATCAAGACAAATCCGTCATTTACACTGGAGTAAATTAGTAGTATTTCTGTTTCTGCCTTTGGAATTGCATCAGGCGTAAGCGAGATAAAGATCGAGGCTCTTGCTATGGTGAAACTCTAAATGGGAAGCCAGAGGATGAATTTTTAGAAATGCCTGTTCCTAGCTGAAGTTTGCACTTGGTGAATTATGCCCTTAATTTCAAAGAAGAGCAAGATAAACTCACTGACATGAAAATCCTATCTGTACCTTTAAAAAAACATATATATGGATGTGTATGTACACACACTATTATTTTAAAAATAATAAGCTGATAAAAAGCAGTTATTTATGCTGCAGGTAACACACATTTGGCAGAGTCTGGATTTTGTTTGCTTCACGTTGTAAAAAGCCTCCAAGCCATGATGTCTTGGAGTAGGGCCTCTGCCAGTCTGCTCAGGAAAGATTTTGACTATGTGCAGCATTAAGAGAGACACCAAGTCAAGAGGAGAATGTGAAACATGTTTAAAGCTACGGGCTGGGTAGCTTTGAGAGAGGAACAGGAAGGTTGAAGGCGTTATTTGAATGAAACAAGAATAAGATAGGTCCGGGCGGGGGGAACACAAGGATGTAAAGGCAAATCAGACCCAAACTGGTGTCATGGACCAGTGGAGGGAGCTGCCTTTTAGGGCAAGACAAACCTACGGAGATGCGCTCAGGATCTGCGAGCTGGTTTCAGACTGGCAGTATGCTTGTTTGCATCCTGCAGAGGTAAAAGGGGAACGCATTTATGTGTTTGTTTTAAATTAGTTTACCTTTTTTGAGTTTGGGAGCCCTGAGCCTGTTGTTTGATGGGAGATGGTGTTATCAAGTGCATGTGCACGGAGCATATGTGAGAGGGGAATTGAATTGCTTGGAGAGAAGTTTGTGAGCTCTAGGTACTGGTGAAGACATAAGAAAAGACAGACGTTTTGGGACTGTTTAAGCTAATTTTATGTGAAAGAGTAAAATGCGTCAAGTTAGGCTAGGAGGGAGGATGTATACTTGAGGCACTGAGGTGGTGCCTCTTTGCACAGTAAAGAGCAGCTTATAAAAGCAAGAGCAGAAATGGGAACAGATGGTATGATTTTGGTTGGAGGGAGGTAGTTATTGGTTCTTTAAGTTTGCTTTTAAGAGGCAACTAAGGAAGACAAGACCTATGAGGAAGACAAAACTAAGAAGAAACAACCTTGCCAACATAGCATTGCGGTCATTGCAACATTTCCATTGTTTTCTTCAACAACAAACCCGAAAGGTCAGATTGCAAAATGTGTTTCCCTTCTCTTCCCCAACCCTTGCGCCATTCCTGCCTTTTCTGAGAGTGCATCTTTTTGCAGAGGTGAAGCTTCTCCATCCTTTGCTGTGGATGGAGCTGGCTAACCACGCTGCCGTGTACCTGGTCCCAGGCAGTGGGCGCAGGAAGTACGAGGTAGGGTTTTAAATACCTGCAGCACACTGTACGTTCACCATTGTTGCTGGCAGGCATTGCCTGTCCTCACCTGCACGTGTTTTCTTTTCCCATTGAGGTCCATAATCCATGTAGCTGAGTGCTTGCTGTCATCTGTTCAGGGACCCTCCAACAGAGGGAGACAGCCACAGGCATTAAATATTACACGCCAGGCACAATAAACTGCAAAATAGCAGAGGTGGTGTAAACGCGTGCAAGTGGCTACGCTTAAACCCCCCCATCTGCTAGCCTGTTGAGATGGGTACGTTTGCATGCCGTACCAGTGCCGTTATGGAGACGTGTTTCCCTCACGGGCTTTTTGCTAGCGTGGGTGGGATGCTGGTACCACCGAGCAAAGGTGCCCCGATGCCGGGGCAGCCTCTGCGGTAGACTTGCGCTTGGCAGCTTTGGGTTGCGGGTCCTCTGAAATCACACGCACTGAAGCAGCAGCAAATTGAGACTGTCGCCATTATTGCTGAAGTGAGATGCTGCTGTCAAAAAAACCCAACCAACTCAACAAGATGAAGGTTGCACGTAGGCTTGAGGATTTGCTGGGGAGCATCGTGGTTTTTGCATTTATTTTTCCAGGCGCTAGTAATGTTCTCCTGCATTTGTCACAGCTCTCCCTGTAGCTCTGATCTTTTAGTCTGTATTTAAAGATCTTTCTATTCTCTATTTAACAACAGGAGGTTTTAGGCTTAAATGGCACAATAGTGTATGTAATTTATACATACAAAAAAGATAAATTGCTGCTTCTCAAGACACAAAATGCAAGTATTGCTTTGTTGGCTGAATTAACTTTTGTGCTATGTCAGGCATGGAAGGTATTGTTAGAGATATGATTTTAGTATATAGCAGTACTAAATATTTTATCTTGTTGGCAAGCAGTGTTGTTGCAGAAGGTTTAAACTTCAAAGCGAGCTTTGCTAAAATGCCTTTAAAATAAAAAAATAATAAAAAAAAAGGTGGGGAGGGAGATGTAAGAGTGACTTGATTCCTGCTGGAATGATTTCACAGAAGGATTGTTATCCACTGAGACACAAGGCTTCTATTTGACCTCCTGCTGACTTTCCTAAACAGTGTTTGTAGGATGTTTAAACACTTAAAAAAAAAAAAAAAAAAAGCTGCTCTGCTGGAGTGTCTCAGTGCAGAAAAGCCACATCTGTATTTTTCTTAGTGACACACAGAGAAGGTATTTAGCACTTACGAAGAGCTTGTTGGCGAGCTTTCAATTCTAGGGACATAGAGTCAAACTGGTCTCTCTATTTAACTTCATTTCTGTTGCTGGATCACACTTTCTGCTCAGACTTCGAACAGAATCAATGCATTGGTTTGGTACTAGCAGCAGCAGCAGCACGGCGTCTCCTCCGTTCTGCCATGCAGGATGCGCACAGGAGGTGCTGCTGCTGCGTGAGGGCTTCATCTCCTGGGGCTTTTTTGGCACCTGTTTGGGCTTTGCCCCAAGCAGGAGTCCCAGCTCCACCGCCTGCTACCGCACGAGCATGGGCTCTAGTGGTGTGCGTGTGATTCGTAAGCTATTTTGGGATCCTTCTGGCAGAAAAATGCAGTATCATTGTTGAAAAGATTGCTGAGGGGTAAACTGTGACTAAGATCTGAGCTGGCAAACAGTGTGGAGATCTCCCAAGCGTGGGGATCTGCAGTGGAGTGTAGGCAAAGGGGGATTCAGCCGTCCTTTGTCGTGCTGCCCCGGGTGGCGTGGCCCCAGCTTAACCAGGCTGAAGAATTCATGGGCTCTGAGCCCTGGTTAAGGGGCAGCTCCGTGCTGTTCTGCCCCAGGTACTGCAGGTATGCTGGCCTGTTGGAGGACTTCATTTCAAGCACAGGTTTCCAAATTTCAATCAGTAACAGTAAGCAAGTTGATTTTAAGGCACCTTTTCATCTGCCTGAAGCGGTTCCCATTTGTTTCACCCTCTCCTTGTCTTTTCCTTTCACTCCCAACGCTCCTGCTTCCTCTTGCGCTGCCTTGCTGAGCTGGCATTTTCAATGAGCAGCTGGAAGTCTGATGAGGACTGAGGTTACGTCTCTTACCATGGAGGTGTCCAGGTCCTGTTACCTTCAGGTCATCCATGACTAAGCGCTGCCGGACAGGGAAGGTCGGGCGCAGGACGAGCGTGGAGTGCAGGCTGCCACCCTTGTGCAGATGCATACCCAAATTCCCTTCCTGCAGTGTGCAGAGCACCTTTCCTGCAGGAAGCGGCAGGAGATACCTCATTGGTAAGGAGGCAGCTCACCACGGCATGAAGAACGTGACTCAAAAATTGTAGATCAAGGTGAGCCCAAGGGCGGCTCATAAACCAATTACCGGGTTAAGCAGATAATGCCAACACTTGGATTTATTGGCACTTTTGCACTTCTGAAGTGCTGAGAGAAAGTAAGTTTTTCCCTTTGTTGACTTGTGAGGGTACGATGAGTGTCGTGGTGATCAGTGATGGTGCTCTCCTCTTCTGCTTTCCCCTGTCTTGCATGCACTTTTCAGGACACACGCACACACGCGATTCCCTTATTCTGAGGTGATTGAATTTGGGACACTGGTCCCCTGGGACCAGAGCTAGTTTTTAAACTCTTGTAGGCTCCCTGTTGTCACCATTTGGGACATCTTGCTCTCATAGCCTCCCTGTTGTCACCATCTGGGACATCTCAGCAGCAGAAATGGGCGGTGACCTTAGGCAGGGACAGCAGGGAAGAAGGAAACTATGCGCAGTTTAACCGGGTGCAGCTGTATCTCCTGCTGTGGCGTGCTGGTTTTGGAAGGGGACATGTCTAGAGCTGATCCAGCCCTGGTGGTATTAATGGAAAGACCCTCATGGACTGTGAAGGGGCAGTCGGGACCTTCTGAAAAGACTGCAGAGAGGGTGCTGATGGTGGTGTCATGTTGGGAACTGGAGTGTCCATAGAGGCCACTTTCCATGGTGACAGATTGCACCATGTGTGATCTCATTGCGACATGAGTTGTCTTATATGAATTTTACCCAGTGAAGGACCCATTTTTCATCTTTGGGACAAACCAGGCTCTTCTCTGGGCTGTTTGAGCTGCAGGCAAATGAGTTCAGCTGCGCAGGGCCTTTGCAGGTGGCTTTTACATGGTAAGGTGGAGAGGATGCAGGTGACAGTGATGGTCCTGAGTGTTATTTGAAATAACGTGGCTATGGAACTCCAACAGAAGTGCTAAAAAGGTGAAAAAATTTTGGCATACGTTAAATATTCAACAAAGAACTTGAGCTCTGCTTGCTTTGGCAAACAAATACATCCCCAAATGGATCAAACAAGTTGTAATGCAGAACAAATTGAAGTAGTAGAGGATTTGTCTCAGGCGCTTAAAATCATATTTTATCCTCTGCCTTTATATTACGATTTATTCAAGGAAAAAAACTCTTTTGAAATACTGATGGAAAAAAAACTGAGCAAGTGTTGTTCCTTCCTTCAGTGCTGTGGTGCTGCTCAGTGCAGTCTTGTATTTCTGTCCTGTGCTCTTTTCCAACCTTGGAACAACCAAAAAGATAGCTGTCTAATGTACTGTACTGAATCGCTGTCTTTTTTTCCCCCCAAAGGTTTGCAAAAATTATTTTAAATTAAGCAGGATACAAAGTTCTTCTAATTTCTAGCACGGAGAATTCATTTTCAATTTTTCTATCAAAGCAAAATGACAAATACAAAATGCAAGTGAAACCAGATGGACTAACTATATTAGGAGCGCTGCATGCATATTTTGTGTCACTTATTAGCATTCATTAAGTCAAACAGGGGGAGAAATAAGCTTTGCCTACATGTATTAAACCAATAAGGCTGGCAAGGATCCAAGCCTGCTCTCGTGGATTAATTGTTTTATAACTGCTTTAATTAAAATTGTTCAGTATATGATTAACCTAAAAGTTTTAATTTCCACAAAATTGTTGAACAAATGAGACATTAATATTTTACATTAACCGTGGAGAGTGTGCTTCGCTTCTCTGAATAGCTTGCTTACTGTAAACTTGGAGCAAGTGGTGCTGGGGAAGAAGTTGGGTGTGTATGGCTCCCAGGTGCCCCCCGTTTGGGTGAAATGCTCTTAATCGGGCAGTTTGGTATAGGACGTTACCTGTGCATCACTCCATTGTCCTCTGCTCCCACTGATGGCTTCAGCTTGCACCGGTGTTGTGGATTGTCCCATGCGAGGTCGGCGCTGCAGCAGTGAGGCAGGACCAATAGCTTTGTCCTGGCAGCTCCTCTCTTGCCTTGGCTGATACGGAGTTTTGGGCTGTGCTGGAGGAGCAAGTGGAGCTTTACAAGTGTGGATCTCCCATATTGGAGAGGGACAGAGCGAAGAAGGGATGGCTGCAGAGCAGCTGCAGCGAGCAGGTACCTTCACTGTGCTGGTCGCCTTGTTATTGAGGCAACCTGCAACCTCTCTTCCCTCTTCTCTAATCAGGAGTGCTGTCTGGTTGCTGTAGAGTGCTAATCACAAGCTTTTGCCCCTATTTAATGGCCTGGTTTATCCTCCAGGCTCACTGGGATTTTGGGAGGTGCTCCTGCAAAATGGGCAATGAATGCCACAAAAGAAATGGTGGTTTGGGGCCAGCTATTGCTGGCACCTCCTAAAGCTGTGCCAAGCATGGGTGACCTCCTCACAGTGTTCGCTCTGCGGCGGCTCTTCTGCAAAGCTGGTAAGTCTCAGCGGTGCCAAACTCCTGTGGGGACAGTGTGCTTGGAGCTGTTGGGTTTAGGCAGAAGAAAAGCTGATTACCTGTGCTGGAACCTGATGGGGGTCAAGTCTCCTCCACCGAGGAAACCTGCTGTGGGATTTTTGGAAACAAAGGAAGCCATGAACTGTTGTTTTCCCTGTCTTATCAGGAAATCCAAACTTTCTGAACATTTAGGTTGTGCAGTGCCTTTTTGGGGCATTAGGTTAGTGGAGGTGGGGGCGAGCGCTGCAAGGAGCCATCAGCCCTGCTTCTTGCAGCGTTGGGATGTGCCTGGGAGATCTGCAGCACGCTCTGACCCGGCCTGACCTTCTGCTGCTGTTAGATCTGGCAGGATCTCAGTACGAGGTGGTATGGCTTCAGGGCAGGGATGTGCTCTCCTGCTGATGGTTTTACTGGAGATATCTTGACCCATGATACTGCAGGTAGAAGTATATGTTTGTTGTAGTGACCGCAGAGCTGGGCTGCACCTTGGTGTCCTCCTTTCAAAAACCAGCCAAGTCATGGTCTAAGCTCCTGGCACCGTTCTAACTGGTGACAAAATTGTCAATGACTTAAGTGGGATTTTGTCTCTGAACTTAACTCCTTAGGGGCCCGCTTTTGAAGTGGCTGGCATGCTTACAGCAGGGCAATGCGGGTGTCAGGCCCCCAGTCTGGGGGACTTTTGTGGGGGGAGAGCATCCTCGCCTGACGTGTGAGGGTCTGGGAGAGCTCCATAGGTTCTTAGTGGTAGCTCATGTCTTCAGCTGGTGCTCCTTTTAAACCGGCATTAGGAAAAAAAGTCTTCATGTTGGTGGCCTCTGCGGTCCCAGAGTATGCCAAAAAATAGACTTAAGTAAAGCGCTGTCTGTGCAGGGTCCAAAACCTCAGCTTATTTTGCTGGAAACCTTACACACAGCCATGAAGCCTCCTGCTGTTGAGTCCTGTTAGAAGCACTTTTGTTCAAACGCAGTTCAATGATATTATCTGGCCTCTGAATGTCCCATAAGGTATTTTGCTTTCTGATTCTCATCGAGCTTCTTTGTGCTTTCCAGAGTGGAGCACGCGGGGCGTCTGCCATCGCTTCGCAACGCAGGGATTTCTCCTGGTGGGAGGGCAGTTGTGGAGGGTTGGCTCTGCTCGCCTTCAGCACGTACTCCCGGCATCGCTGTTAAAACTTCATACGGGTTAGAGTTACCAAGATCTGGGATAAATCGAGCAGCTGGCCATGCTTTGCTGGGTCAGAGAGAGCAGGGAAGTCCTACTGGGGTTGGTAATAAATTTAAAAATGCTCCTTGTGTCTTAGGTGGAGTTGGTTGGTGTTGATTTGTATTTCAGTTTTAGGATATTTGGATAAACTTGCAATATTGAGGAAATGGAAAATGGAAGGATTTTCAGGGAAGTCTGTAAGGGTTATCTAACAGAGATGGATTTTGATTCCTATAGGCTTCCTAGAAAAACATACGGAGTGTGCGTACACACACACATGCACACACACAAACATATGTGGTACGTGCTACTCTATGTAAATACAGCAGTTTTCCTTTCTGTCACATCTGATGAAAGATTTTGTGTAGCTGAATCATGTAATACAGAATTATAAAAAGATAATAACCAGACTTTTCCACTTCAGTGCCTGGAGTTGTCTGTTGTTTCCTACTGTTGCGTGTTCCGGGCATCGCTGGAAATTGGGCCGTGGCTCTCGCTCGCTAAGGCCCGAGGTTAGCGCTGTTGGGCCTTGGATCAATCCATAAAAGTCGATCTGAGAAACTAGCTCTTGGATATTTGCCTGTGAAAATGTTGCAGTAATCGACCTCTCAGGGTGCACATAGGGGACTCGCAGACATTTGCCAATCCTGCAGGAGCCCAGCTCTGCTTCTGTGCCCTCTCCCTGGGGGAGACGAGTATGCAAAACGCAAATCCTGGTGTGGTGTACCAACTCCTGAACCCTCTTGCGGGGCTACTGTGGAGTACCGCTCTCTGGAGCCTTTTTTAGGCTCTGGGAATCACGCAGCAGCTGCCCCAGGCTGGGTGTGCTGTGCCAGTGGTACCGACCTTGAGAACCAGGCAGGGCTTCTCCACGTTGTAAGGATGAAAATTGCATGCCTGCATCTCCACCTTGTCACACAAAGAGCCAAAGCGATAATGTGTGGGTGTAATAAGCGCCAAATTCTGGCAGGGTGAGCACTGGATACACCGGTAGGTCTGTAAGGGCTGAACCCAGGTGTAAGGGCTGAACCCAGGTGTAAAGCCAGCAGGGAAGATCTTGGACAAACACATCAATGGGAAGTGCTGCATTAACCAGGTGGCAGGTGGCCTTAAGGTATTGTCGAGGGCTGTCCCCTTGAGGAGCAACGCACGTGTGTGAGGCTTATGCACCGTTTTAGCTGAGAGTGCTAACAAGTGTTGCTTGACCATCCAGAGAGGAGGAAGAGAGTGCTAATTCCTTCTGCCAGAGCCCATCTCTCTGGGGACGTCCGTTGGGATCCCTTAAGTTACTAATTTGGATGCTAGTTAGGGTTGAAGAGATTTACTCTGCTCTCAAGGCTAAAAGGCATTGAGAAATTTCTCTTGCAAAATGTTGCCCAGCTCATAGAGCTGCCCCGAGGCGACTCGCTTATCTGCAGGGTGCTGGGGCGGCTTTAAAGTTGTAGCACAGTAAATGCAAGCATTTTTATGCCTTCAGTCTGAATAATGGAGTTCTGTATTTTCACGCTTCTGTGATGTTACGCCTAGCGATGGGAAGGAGTGAGGCAGCGCTGATGAAAGCTGCAGTTGTGGTTGCTGGAGGTGCACGTTGGGAAGTGGTTGGAGTGGCCGTCCCTGGCTGTGGAGACCCCTGGAAGGCAGCCGCGTTCCCTCCCTCCATGCCTGCCAGCCTTCCCATGCGGAATCTGTCCAACAGCTACCAGTGCAGTCGAGGATTTGTGGAATCCTCAAGATGATGAAAAGCAAATAACAGGAGTATCTGAGCATTGTCTTTTATGCAGCAAGAGATGTTTAAGTGCCTCTGTGGAGATTTTCAACCTGCCTTTCATGTACGATGAAAAGGCCTGTGCTATTTTCCTGTTATGCTCTTTCCCTTCTGTTGATGTACGGCAGAAGTAACAGCAGTCTGTTGTGAGGAAGATGCAAAACCAATGCATCTCAGCAAGTTATTTTCTTTCTTTTTTTTTTTTTTTAAAAGCCTCTTTTCAGACTTGAGACCACCACTTCTCATTAATGCGCAACTTAACCTCTGCTGATCCCATCTGAAATAAAAGTATGTCTGTCTTGAGAGAGCTGAAATGGACTGTGGGCTGTTGTAATCCAGGCTGTACTTCATGGTATCCTGTGGGAGTTTAGCGTAGCGTAGACTTCCTGGCTGTAGATGAGTATCATCGTGCAGGGGTGTGAAACCGGCCGCTCTGGAAAGCTTCATTCGGTGGGGAATGCCTAACGGTGTCTCATCACACCTGCCATGGGCATGTCCCATGTCTGACCTTTGCGTGATCGTACTGGAAAAAGGAGTGTGGGCAGGGCCGTGGGTGAGTTCGATATTAAATGTTGGGGATATTTCTGCCATCTTTCACTTAACGATCTCCCCTGGCAGCAGTGTCCAGCAGAGCAAGTTGGAGGAGGAGGAAGAGGGGTCTTGCCAGCTGCACAGGTCTTGCCATACTCTGCCTTCCTATGGGAAATGTGTTTGAGCAGATAGTTCCTGTTACATCACCAAACCTTTCTGTAGCAGTCAGGGGAAAAAAGCAGCATTAGTGTTCTTTGTAGTACTAATTATTTGGGCTTACTTGAATGACTGCACTGATGAACCATCTAAGCCAGGAACTTTCAAGAGAAACCTTCCAGCTTTCTTCTCTTCTCCTGAGCGTGAGTTAAACTTCGCATGTTTACACCGTTTCTGCTGCCCTCCCCTTGTTATCCAAGCTGGATAACGAGCGTGCCAGTTAATTGAGAATTTTCCTTTCTGATGGCCATGGTTTGTATTTTGTTTTTAGTGTAGTACAGCCAGTTTATACATAGGTAGCCATCACTTCAAGATTGTTGACATTATCCTCTGACAAAATATAATGTGTGGTTAATCCTGTTTCCTGCAATCAATATGGTAATAGTAATTAAGTATCTGAATTATGAAATACTTATGTTGTTTATTTTTGAAATCACACAAACTTCCTGCAATTAGAAACATAAAGCTAAATTATTTAATATCAGATCTCGAATCCAAGTCATCTGCACAGTAAAAAGCCTTGTTTTGTATCAAGATAGCAATACTTGGGTTTATAATAGTGGTGTTTTATTTGAGTTTTCATGAATAGTTAAGTTCCCTAGTGATTTTTCAGGTACTCTTCCAACTTTGAGAATCTAGAAATATGACAGACCAGCTCTTCCAGTTGCGGAGTCAGGACCCCGGCCAGTCCATACAATTGGTCCTTTGGCCTGTGGGCACATTTTCTGTGGCAACCAGAAGTTTCATACCTCTGTATCCTGAAGGCTGTATCTGTTGTGGGCTGGGAGCTGACGTCTGCCCTTACCACCTCCTCCTCAAAGGCTGCTGTAGCCACAGACACGCAGGCACCTGGTGGGCTCAGCAGAGGGATGGGGCCATAAATTTAGCATGTGGAAACCAGACCTTACTCATGCACGTACCTCCGTGCGATGAGACGATTGTATCTCTCGAACTTCTGCTCTGCAGAGACTCCTAGCAGGAGACCACAGTGTCCTGAGCACCAAACTGCCCATGCATCTGCCCCACAAAGCCACAGGGGTTCCTGTTCCCCATGTGTTCCTATACTGGGAATGCACAGAAGATGCTCCAGTTGGTTCAATATTATGCATCCTGTGAACAGTGTGTTTGCTGACCTCACTCAACGTTTGGTTTCCTGCCTGCAGATTATCATAGAATCATGGAAAGGTTAGAGTTGGAAGGGACCTTGAAGATCATTGAGTTCCAACCCCCCTGCCCTGGGCAGGGACACCTCCCACCAGCCCAGGTTGCCCAAAGCCCCGTCCAACCTGGCCTTGAACACCTCCGGGGATGGGGCAGCCGCAGCTTCTCTGGGCCATCTGTGCTGGTGTCTCACCACGCTCAGAGTAAAGAAGTTCTTCCTAATATCTCATCTAAATTTCCCCTCTTTCAGTGTAAAACCATTCCCTCTCGTCCTATGGCTCCCCTCCCTGACCAAGAGTCCCTCCCCAGCTCTCCTGGAGCCCCTTTAGGGACTGGAAGGGGCTCTAAGGTCTCCCCGGAGCCTTCTCTTCTCCAGGCTGAACACCCCCAACTCTCCCAGCCTGTCCTCCCAGCAGAGGGGCTCCAGCCCTTGCAACATCTTTGTGGCCTCCTCTGGACCTGCTCCAACAGGTCTATGTCCTTATATTATCAGAAGAAGGGAGTGGTTGGGGACAGCTGTCTGTCTTGGACCCAAATGGGTTGTACATCTGGTCAGAGCCTTCTTTCCGGGGATGCAGAGTATGCTGTATTTTCCACCCTAGTAGCATTTTTGGTTCTTTACTTCTTGCTTCTCTTTATTCAGCCCAAGCTCTGTTATTCAGTTCATTTTGTTCCTGACAGGTTTTCATTTCCTTTATAAATATATAGCATTTTCGTTGGCCTCTTGGCTGTGAAAAGGATTTAATACATTGTTTTCTCCACACTTGCTTTTTTTTGTTACTATCAAAGGCTATTTTTTCTTTTTCTTGTCCCTTGAATAATCACCGGAGACAGTAAGGGAGTCTTTCTACATAGCTGCATGCTTGCAATACGTGGTAATAAATATTAAGCTCCTTATGAATTGTAGCAACTTGTGTTTTTATTTAAGTTTTAGCAATTGGAGATGGCTTTTGACTTGTAGACAGAACACTATGCGCTGAATTTTCCAAAGATGTGCCTGCCGAATATGAATATACTTGTACATACAGGCATTTATGCACCCGGCTCCTCATTTTGCAATGCAAATGTATGATCTGCAAGTACAATATGGGCTCTTTGGTGCACGAGAAGAGTGAGGCAGGATCTGAGCGCAGCCTCTGAATTCCAGTCCCCGTTCTTGCACTTATTTCTGTGACCAGAGGCAAAAGTTGCTTAACGTACTCCATACCTCAGCATAATGCTCTGCAAAATGGGGGTGACAATACCATTAACATCACGCAGTGCTGCACAGAGCTGAAGAGAGAGGCTGAAACCACTTCTGACACTCTGAATAGTACCTTTCCTTATGGAAATGTGGTACCATTCCTTACTAGTGAGGTATCCTGTAAGTCAGTGTGGGAAAGAGAGATGCAGATGCTCATTCTGAACCAGTTCATTTCCAAAAGGAAATGACTTGGGTTCAGCCAAGCCCAGCACAAGCCCACCTTGTGATAACAAACAGGACACCAAAAGCCAACAGGAGAAGTTTCCATCACTTTTGAAAAATTACAATGGAAATACTCACCACTGAACAAATAAACCGCCCTGCACAGCATTTACAATCCGAGTGCGGCAGTGCGGGGAGCCCTGGGAGCCGCCTGGCAGACAGCGGCTGCCTCGGCTTCCCAGGAGACCTGACTGCCCAAGCCAAGGGACCCGCGGAAAAGAACAGGAGTAGAGAGAGAAGCAGCAGTGAAATGTAACTCGACCTTTAAACGTTTGTGGCTTTAATATTTTGAAGTAAATGTTTGCATGCACTGTGATTTATATTTTAAGGTGAACTGCATCTCTCTCATACTAGAAGACAAATGTGCTCTGTCTCCAGCTGGTGTTATCTATTACTTTTCTCTTCTAGCTCATGTAGAAGAGACATCTGTGTGTCCGAGCTGGGAGCTGTCTTTCCTGGGGGATTTGTGGCATGGACCCGTGTGTCCCTGAAGTCCCTCAGTCATTACTGCATTTCCATTCTCCCACAACATTCAGCATTTTTTTCATGTCACCTTCCTTGGAGTGTTCATCTTATTATTTTCTCTGCTAGTTTGAGCAGTCCACAGCATCTGTTCTTAATTTTATAAATGTATTAAATTCCATTCCTGGATCTGTTTGAAGCACAGGGATCAAATACACACACATAACCCCCCCCCCCCCCCCCCCCCCAATAGAACAAAGCATCTTTTTGCTATTAAAATATATTATGTCTAAATATATGCTTGGGGAAAAAAAAAGATGAGTATCACATTGACATTGCAGACTGGAGAGTAGATAGGTGTATGTCACCCATCCCAATCGCTGGAAAGGTTTGGCTGGATTCAATCAGGTGCCGTGGGCTGGGGAAGCCGTGTTGGGCTGTGGTGCTGTGGGGTGGGGATCCCCACCCTCCCCGTGTGGTTGTGCCCCGCGTCGTTGGTGCACCTCTGTGGGTAATTAATGGGGTCGGTGTTAAGGCATTGCTGTGCCATAGGGTGTGAGTGCTGAAGAAGCTCTCGTTGCATGCTGGAGCGCTGGAGTGCGGAGCTTACAGAAGTGAATCAGAGTAACTTAATAGAGAGCAACCACTCTGTCTTTAAACACTTGAGGATGTGGGTGAAGAGGAGGAGAAAAGGTGATGAATAAGAAGCTAGACAGTGTAGAAAAGAGCTTGGTATACCTTGGGGGGGGAGGGAGGTGGAAATGATCTTTGGAGTTTGTCTACCAGTCCAGCAGAGATTGAGTGACTTGAAGGATCTGTACCTGGACAGCAGGGTAGGAGATGTCTGAGCACAGCTGCGACTCGCGGGGAGATGGCTTGGGATGATAGATGGTCTCTGCTGAAAGGCTAACTGGATGGTGCAGCCAGGGACCTTCTTTGGGTTGCTTATGTCCAAGGAGGCCTGGAAAATACCAAGCTGCCCTTTCAAAGCATCTTCAGGTAGTTGGCTGTTTCTCTTGCTTGATTTATGGTGGAGAGCAGAAACCAGTGCGGCAGGTTTTCAGTTCCATCGAGATGCCAGGTTGGTACTTTGCTCACACAGTGACTTCGGCTGGCTCCAGACCAGCCCCTTTCCAAATGTGGGGAAGGGTATCTATGGAAGGAGAATGAGTCGCAACCTTATCAAAATGTGGGCTGCATGAGTTGCCTTTCCTTCTCAGCTTCTGTTCAGACAGGACTTCTGCACCGAGACCACCTGTGAAACGAAGCAAAGCATGTGCACTAGTCTGAGAGGCTGATTTGCTGTCTGAGCTCCCTTCCCACTTGTGCTGTTTTAAAAGGAGCAACTCAATCCGTGGTGGGCTTACTGGAAGACTTGGCTGAGAAAATAGAAGTTAGGTATCTATGATTAAAGCATTGAGCTTCGCTTGTGTTCCTGCCGTTATATTTCAGACCCGGCATCCAGCTGAGGTTGGGACTCTGGAGCAGGAGCAACATAATTTTGATACGCACATGGGTCTCAGTCCCTTCTCTTTGAAGTTTATCTGAGGTTCTCGTGTAGCATCCCATCTCAGTACTGTCTGAGCATCAGCAGATGTTTTACCTTTTATATACATGATGAGGCTTTTCATCTGGTGATCTCAATTAATTAAGCCTTGTAGTACTGCTTTGAGTTATATGAAGCCTGGCTGGATACCCTTGCTACTCTTGCTCCCATCTGATGTTAAACTTGCTGAAGCAGTAGGTAACAGACTCAAACCAGATTAAAGCTTTATTATTCACATAGATGTTAATCATGAGCAGGGATTTTTTGCACACTGCAAAACTCCACATTTCTTGCTGGGCTTTGAAGGAAGAGCTAGGCTAAAAATAAAGGGGATGAGTTATTACTGTGTCCTCCTTCAGGGAGTGGGTTAACTGTATTTTTGAAGAACCGGAATGAGCACTAGAGAAAACTCCTCTTGGTTTTCAACTCTCTCTCTGTGCGTTAAGTTTGGATGGGGGTACCTCTTATGTAAATGCAGGTCTTGGATGAGAAGCAGATCTTGCTAAATTGGTTAGAAAAAAGCAGCTGCTTCAGAAAATGAAATAATCGGACATTTATAGCCCAGTCTGCGGTGTGCTAGGTGCTCTGGGTTTGCCTGTGTAGCGCCCTCGTGCATCTGATTATCTTGAAGCACACGAGTAGTACAGCTGGTTGCTTTAGGATTATTGCCTGGGCAGAAGGCATTCTTGGAGCATGCATCATCTTCAAGAATGGAGCACTTCCAAACAGATTTGCTATAATAGGATGCATTGGAGAGAACACAAACACAAGAAAATAATGGCAGGAAATACCTCAGATCAGCAATCTTTTACTCTCACTGAGACAAAATACTCAAAGACACGTCATTCGTGTCATAGCTTTCCTCTGAGAAATCTGCCTAGTAATAAAACTTTTAAAAGTGCCCCAAACCTGAGGTTAAATGCCACTTCATTCTGGATTCTTTTCTACCTCCTATGAATGTATTGAGTTACAGCTGTTGCAGTGGTTACTTTACAGAAATGCTAATGAAAGTACTAAAGAGAAGAGGCCAACCACCAGAAAACGTTGGAACCCAGGCATATTTCTTATCAGTGGCTTCCGTTAATATGGATTTCCTCCTTCATTTAGTGCTTATGAGCTATTACAGGACTTCCGTGGTGTAATGCAGGCAATTGGATTGAATTCTTGTTTGACTTGTCCAGCAATGGACAGAAACACTGGAGTGATTCTCTCCTCCCATGTGGCAAATCTGAAGGCCCAGTTTGCCTGTTACTGGGCTGTTTTTGGTGGGTTTGGCTGTTCTTCACAGCTGCACACATATTTGTTTCTCAGAGGCAAACTGTACTTGAATTTGTATTTCTTGCAGCTCCTCCTATTCCATCAGTAACTTGCAAGCGGCTTCCTGCATGGCTGCTTCTCCTGCATGGCTGCTTCTCCTGCATGGCTGCTGCCTCTGCTGCGTGGATTCCAGCCCTGGCAAAAGTGCCACGGGAGCAACCTGGGGTGTCTCTGCCACTGCTCCATTTTCCCTTTCAGTCACTGTCACTGCTCCCTCTTTGCTAAGTGCATGCCATTAAGTAAAATCGTGTCTTGTGAGATTGCTGGGTGTTGCGACGTGCGTGTTGGTAGAGTCAGAATTTCCTGTTCTGTCTCCTAAGGAAATCCCTTCCTGGCTCTCTGAGCAGCCTGTGTGGGCTTCATTCCCGTGAGACCCGCTTGACCCACAGCCTTCAACACTTTGGAACGTCCTCAGTATTGTATGTGAGGATCTGAAACATGAAGGAACCAGCAGCCTGCTCAAAACCTTCCAACGTTGCAGGTTTTTGAACCAAAGCTTCCAGAATGCCGGCCGTGATGCTGCCCGCTGGGTTGTGACCATCCCTCCTTCCCACTGCTCTCATGTCTGGCGTGTTCAGCGAGTTGGTGCAAATTCTCAAGTGTGTTAAAATTAGGTTGAGAACAACAGTCCAAGGTTTGGCCATTCAGTTTTGAGGACCCACTTTGGTCTGAACCTGGATAACTCCACTCAGGACAGAACCTCTAAACCTGCAGGAGACTGGCTGCAGGCTCTTTTTAACTTCCCAAAATCTTGCCTTATTAGTATTACTTCTGTCCTCAAGTCCCTGTCTCTTTCTTCACAGGACAGATTACTGTTTCATATTAGGATGCTGGGGTATGGTATACATTAGGATGTATGGGGTATTCTGCTCTCCAGAAGAATTCCCCTGTTTCGTGCTAATTTGGCTTTGCCACCCCTGTGCAACATGTGGAGATGCAGCACTGGCAGAGCTTTGGTAAAAGCCAGTCCTGCAAAGTCCTGGTTATCTTGGATGTCCTTTGTTGTTGTGTTGTAGGGTTTGAGTTTGTTTAATTGCTGAAAGGAGGAAAACTTCTCTTTCTAAGAGCAGCAGGGACAGATCTCACAATCTCAGTGGTCAAGAATGAAGTAGACTGCCAACAATACTCCAGCCTCTTTGAAATCTGATTATATGTTTCAAGCCTAGCCCTGTGAAATATAATAAAAGCCAGCAGGAGACTATAGCAAGGCTGAAATATCATGCTGCCACCTGCTTTTACCAGTTCATACTGCCTTTTGAAGAGTTGTTGGCTTGGCAAGAGATTGGCTGGCAGCCTGATACGGCAAGGCCAAAGCAAGGAGAGTCTGGGGTCCTGGAAGTAGTTACACCTTTCAAACATCTGTCCTTGGAGTACAGGAAATAGCTAACCTGGATTAATAGTGATGAGAACAAAGAATCAGTGTGAAAAGGTGAAAATCACGTGCGTTTGCAGTTCAGTTTTAGACTCCATGTGTGTGGATATGTCGTCTTCTCCTGCGAGCCATTTGGAAAGCAAGCAGCACAGAGGGCAGCAGATTCAAACTCTGAGCATCGGGAGAGGTGATACCCAGATGTATTAGTAGTCAGAGGATTTGCTTGTGGTTCCAGAGTTCCGTAATCCCAGCTAAGGCAAAAGAGGAGTCGGTATGCTGGCACTAGCAGTCACGTTTCAGTGGTCTGGGAGCACAAGAGCCAAGAGGACCAACCTGCCCTGGATCCAGGTGGCCCCAGGCTGCAGCAGGAGGTAGAGGGTTAGTAGCAGCCAAGTCACTCCAGAGAGCCAAGGAAGTTATTTAGCAAGTCCCTTTGTGTTGTTCTGTGTCTCGTAGGCGTGCTAAGGCCTCTTTCCCTCAGGGTTGTTTTGTGTGTCACTTCCAGCCTATGTGCATTGTGTTTTGGATGTTTTCTCTCCTCCCACGCCTGTGAGGTTGCCCTCCTTTCCTCATCCCGCGATCCCTACCCGCCTGTCCGACACCACCATCGTGTTTGGCTCCCAATAAGTTTCACGGATCTGTTGCAACTCCAATTTACACAGTTGAGGTTTGGCATGACAGAAACATGTATCACCTATTTCCTTATGGTAGCTGCAGAGAACAGAAAGGGTATTTCCCCATCTCCCTTCCTGCAGTCACTTGAGCTGCAGCGTTTGAGGGTCTCCCCCTGCGAGCGGCTGCAGGGTGAGATTGTGATGGATTGACTCTGCCTTCTGTTTACACCAGCGCTGCCTTTCACGCCCTGTTGCTATTTGTGTTTTTTGATGAATGATTAATTAGAAAAATAATCATTTGTAAATTGTGAGTGAACCAGACGTTTGGCCTTGCCTGTAGGGAAATCGAGTCTCCGAGCTCTGCTGCAGTGTGCAGCCTGCTCACAAATGCAGGAGTATTCCCAGGCTAGTGATGAATTTACATGAAGTTCCCTTTCAGCATTTTAATGACTGTTACAGCTGAGTAACTAATGAAAGATATTAACAAACAGAAGAAGTAAATATTTAATTTTTCTATAGCATTTTTTCAGCTTGTGGCAGCCAGTGTTTTTCAATGTATGTATAGGAGAATTTCTGCTCCAATCTCTTCATCTCTGCCCTGAGTACAAAGCTTGCTGTATGTTTTGGATATGATGAACGCCTCTGCGGCGACATTTTACTGTGAAATGTGCTGTTCCTCTGCCCTGTCGTGACAGGCTGCAGTCAGCATTCGATGGCTGTGAGTTAGCAGAGCCGAAAAGGCATCTCCCTGCTCCAGGGATTATCGCAGCCTGTGGTCTCCTGAAGATGAGATGGCCACAACAAGGTCATTCGGTAAACTACAGTGATTAGTGACTCCATCAAGAAAAACTGCTGAACGCAGCAGGGAGCAGTCATTTGAAATGTCTTAACTCTGATAATTTACCTTCTTCCACCCTGTAGTATTTCGCCTGCTCCTTTTGCCTGAAAAAGCCTGCCGGGTAAGATTTTCTGCGAGTTCTTGTTATCTCCCAGCCGATTCTCTTGCCTGTTTTTCTTTTGTATTCCTCCACGGTTCACTGGGATGTGATGTTCTGGTGTTACTGGGATTTGGGGTCAAGCTGAAGAAAGCTCTCCGGCCTAAAAGGTGGGCCACTGTCCTGCCCACGTTATATTCAGATGTGCAGGGGAGAACTGGGGGCAGAAGTTGCCGAGAGGGAAGGTTTGCTGCCAGAAACAGCGGGGAGGGTTTGTCAGAGGCCTTAGGGCTGTTTCCTGTTCAGCAGGTGTGGCGCTGGCTGTGCGTTACACCTGCGCTGCAGTTTGGTGTATGGTGAAGCCAAGCCGTGCACACAAGTTGGCACTGGGGGGGTGGCTGGTCTGGCAGTCACGCCGTGTCTCGCGTGCAATGCCAGGCACAGGGACACGGTGCCTTCATCCCCACCTCGCTTCCAGGCTCGTGCCTGCTTTGACCTCCAGGCTCGTAGCCGCAGACCCAGCGAGAAGTCCCATTCTGCTCTTGAATTAGACTCTGTGCAGTTATAAAGAGCTGAGGGAATTTTTTGTGGGTACAATCTATGTACAAATGAGCTGGCCAAGATCTTCGTCTCTTAGGCATTACATGCTTTGGGGAGGGGGGGAGAGGAATAAATCTTTAAGCCTGCAGGAACTTCATCAAGCACTTATTTAGGGAATTTGGCCAACATCGTATACCCACTATGTCATTATGGTTCTCCATGCAGGGCCCCACGTGATGTAAATCTCTCAGGGTTGTCTCTGGCTTTGTCCTTGTTTTCGGTAGAGCCCGTCCAGGCTCCGCACGACTGGGATCCGACTGCCTCGCCTCTTCCCTGCTCTCATTTAGTCTCCCCAGCCTGCCATCTTTTACAGCCAAGAAAAACTTATGCTAAGTGATCAAAAGCATTCATCTGGATGGAGATATATATATAGCAAGAGTGTGTGTGTATTTTTTTTTTTAAAGAGCTCATCAGAGTAGATCATAAAGCCAGAGTGAAATACAGTGAAATTTCCCATTAGAGACAGTGTTTCTTAAACTGTTTCCCATGGGAGCCCCTTTCTACCTGCAACTAGACTTAATTGCCTCTCCTGCTTCTGTCTCTGAGCTTTGAAATAGATGAGAAAATGCGAGAACAGGGCCTTCCAGGGGCAGGAGATAGGATGGGGACTGTCAGGATCCAACCTACCACTTTGGAGGGGAAAATGGAGGCTTCCATGCCTCGAAATGTAGTATTTCAAGCCTGCACGTGCAGATATGCATGGACACCCCCCCATCACCAGTGGGTCTGCTGTCTCGCTTCTTCTGCTTCCCCATGATAACACCCCGTCTGGGCATGTGTCTCCCTTCCCGTCGCAAGCGCTCGTGCAGACCTTCCTCCCTGCATCGTGCCTCCTCTGAAAGGCTGTGGCACCTCCTCTGTGTTAATAAAATATGAGCTGAGCCCATCTGCCCCTTTCTCCTCTACTTCCACCTCTTCTGTACGTGTCCTGCTGGCTGTTCTCAGCCTTTCCTGTGCTTAATCTCTCTCCTCTGCCCGGCTCTGTCCTTGCTGAGCTGGGAGGTGCTGGTCCCTGTTTGCCATGGAGGGTGTCTGGGTTCCTGCTCCCTCCCGCAAGTGCCAAGCTGATAGAAGGCCGCAGGGGAGGGTTTCATAGAGCTGCATGATCAGGATCAGCTGTCCTTTGTTGCTCTTAGGGGTGTGAGGTGGCTTGGTTATATGTGACTTGCCAGCTCTTTTTGTTAGCTGCTGGTCCAGGGGTTGAAAGGCCCCGTTACCAGCGTTGAATGGTGCGGGTCTGGGGTGGAGGCAGCCTCGGAGGAAAGCGTGAGCTGGTTTTTCTCTGCTGCCTTCAGGTTAGTGCTGCCACAGAGGTGTTCCCTGCAGGGCTGGACACGGCTTCGTGCTGAGCTGGGCTGTTGGGTAGAAGGACTGTCTTGTGTGATGCTGGACCAGCTCCTTTTGGGACGGGGCTTTGTGCTTCACCAAAGCAGCTTGCATGTAGAATTAAACTGGCCTCTGTTTTGCTGATTTTTCTCTTGTTGCAAAACCTTTGCTGTCACCCTAGACAGCTAGGTTCTGCGTAAATCAGTTCTACTTAAAAAAAAAGGCAAAAAACAAAAACCTTTTCTTCTCATAGAGAGCAGGCAGCTAGCAAGGTTGTTCCTTCCTAAACAACCTTAGGAAGGTTATTTCTTCCTTTCTAAAATGCTGAAGGGGATTAGATCGTATAATGCAGTATTCAACTGCCCAGCGATTTATGGCAAAGATGCAGTTGAGTTAAGGGAGGTGTTAAAATGCCTGTTAAAGTACTAAATGTTTTTAAAAACTCATATTATTTGGCTGATAGAATGTAAAGGTCTAATGGAGCTATTACTTTGCTCTATATAAATACACATTTGGGCAAGTATTATTTATGTACGCTCTCACTGTTGTGGGCTGGAGTGACCAAAAGCCGTTGCCACCAAATGGTCATACATCAGCCTATGCAAGCCCTGCTGGACGGTCGGACCAGAAGTCCTCACCCTGTGGAAGTTTAGCCTCCTCTTGGCAGTGCCGGGGTGATTTGAGGAGAAGCGTTGAGACGTGCTTGTGTCTGGAGGTGAGGTTTTCTCCTAAGGATTTCAGTGCCTTGACTCACTGGCTTTGTAGGAGATTTTGGCAAAAAGCAGCAGGTCTGTTGTCCCAGACAACATGGATGCGTCTGTCTTCAGCGCTGATGTTTCTCATGTCCCAGGCTTGAAATACAGATGTACGTGCATAAAAGCATGCAAGCCTAAATAAACACTTTTCATGTTTATACTAACTTTAAAAGGAACTGGGTGAATTTGTGGCCTGTGAACCTTGTTAGTTTTTGATGTGGAAATGATCTTTATTTTTAAGACTCAGTTTTGCACCTGCTTTTCTTCTGGGCAAACATGTTTAAACAGTGGGGAGCCAGTCAGTTTGCCACGGAGATTTATGACTGAGTCTCAGACCTCTTCTCTTCCCCAGACCTTTGCATCCCAGCAGTCTCCGTGACCTCCTGGCTGCCTGGCACTATAACCACCAGAGACAGTAAAAGTCTGTTCTTGAGAAATAAATATGGGAGACTTTGGCCAAGTTTGTATGATGTCCTCTAGTATGCGACATTTCTGGGTCAGCTGTAGCCATCTGGTCAGGATGCCCTCGTATAATATATCTGAATTCAGATGCTGCTAGATTTGGTGAACAGCAGATATACCACCCAGGTACATCTTCCTTGCACTGACAGCGCGTGGCTGATACATAGGAAAAAGTTCACACCAGCTTCTCGTTCAATGAACAAAAAATTAATTCTTCTGGCTTTCTGGACCGTTGTATACCTACAAAGAGTTGCAGTGTTGTGCTGTGTAAATTTGTGGTGGTGTACAGTAAATTTTATGCTTTAATGGTCGCAGGTCTGACATTTCTGTTGAGTTATGTACCATAATGTTTGAACACCACGGGTTGAATTTTGATCTTAAATACGTGGGTGCACTTTACTGCGTGCCTGAAGAAAATTGGCCGCTAAACTTGCAGGTTTGTATGCACAGTCAGTGATTGTTTGAGGCATCTGGTGATGCCCCAAAAGGTATGAAATTAATTTTCAGGTACAATAAACAATATTTCAGCCCTGACTGGCTTGACGGAAGCTTCATCTTCCAGCGCTGGATATTGAAATGGGCTGCAGGACTGCATTTAAGAAGGGATTTGTTCTGCCTGTCTCTTTAGTGCAAGGGAAGCTCGCGAAGTTGTGCCCAAGCAGTGGTGATACAACAGAGTGCTGCTTTGCTTGAGTGGGGCCTGGAGTCCTACGCTGCAACTGGAGGTTTGGAGCCTTACAAATTCCTCATCATGTAGATTGAATGGAGAGATTATTTTTTTCCTGTTTGCCTTTGTACAAGCTGGACTTGGCCCTGTGTAAATGCACTTGTCACAGACTGGTTTGGATAGGGGATTTCTGCACTGTGTTCTCCTGTGCAGGTGAGGGGCTGTGCAGGACCCCTTCCCCGGGAGAGGGATGCTGGCTGGTAACAAGCGACACGAGGCTCAGGAGGGGCGTGCGACTGCCCATTCGGTGTTTTAATTTCAGTGCAGGGATAGCCAGCGATTGGGAATTACGTGCTGCAAGGAAATTTCTGAGGTGGCTGCAGGTCCCATTCAGGGCAGGCGCTAGATAAGAAAGTTGGTGTCAGAGCCATCCTCACCCTTCTTGCTTGGATTCAGAGGCTGGGAAATTATAAGTAATGTATGGCACAAATTTAACTCTCCTTTTTACTCTCCTGTTTATAATTGTCAAATGTTTGAGCCTTCTGAAATAATAAGGTTAAGTGGCCCTCTCTGACCTTAGGTGAATAGCAAAAGATATAGCAGTGTGAGACTCGGGCCATTACACCTCAACGGTGAAGAATCAGAGAGTCGTTTGAAAAGCCTGCTAAATTATCCTGCTTAATGCCGGGCACTCGCAAGGTGACTTATGGTGCTGAAAAAACATAAACATCCATAGCTGTGTCTCTGCTGCAGTCCAGAAATGGGATTGCCACATGCCTGTGTCTGGGGCGGATAATAGGAGCGATGGCAGACGAGCTCCCACGGGCATCATCTGGCTGGGGATCCTGGGCGCTTGCTGCACGGCAGGGCCCAAGCTGGGCGCCACTGTTACCCCAGCTCCTGCGCAGACCCCAGGCAGCTGAGCTGTGGTCACACCTATGGTTTCAGCGCGTGTATTTAACGCGGGAGCCGGGCCAGGCTGCAGCATGCCTTGCTGCGTGGCGGCTGCCTGTCGCCCCTCCAGGCAGTGAGATGCTCTGCCTCGGGGCTCTCCATCTCCGGGGGCGGCAGGAACGGAAGGCTCTCTGTAGCTGTGCTCCTTGGACTTGGTAGTTGCTGCTCCTTTACTCTACTTTCTAAAGATGGAAAAGTTTATTTTCATGTAGGGGTTGCCTTTTAGATGCCACCTGTCTTACCCAATCGAGTGAGAGATAGATAAAGCGTACCTGGCTGATGTGGTTTGATTAAGGACTTGGTAGACGACATGTTCTTTTGGTGGAAGGGGAGCAAGCCTGTTGCTAGTTTAGCACCCGATCCAGAGAAATGTGGAAATGGCACTGGGAAGTCATCCTTTCAGCTCTGTTTAGATCTGGCCTTAAAAAACATAGTGAATTTTGGCTTGGATAGCCATCTGTCTGCTCCAGGTAAGGGCTCAGGAGAAGAAAAGTCCTTTTGTCCTTGAGTCCAAAGTCTTGGAGAAGAGCGAGCTGTCCCCGCTGCCGGGCTCAAGCAGCTGTATATCAGCCTGTGCACCTCAGCGCAGCACCAGCGGTGCCAAAGCTGATTTAAGCTAGATGAGACTCTGGTTCAGGGTATTTCCGACGGGATGCCTTCTCTGTACTTCTTCTGTTATCTGAATTATCTGCAATTACAGAAATTCCTGCTCGCAGACGTATTTGCTAGAACATTTGGGGAAAGAAGGTTCAGAGCTGGACTGAAATAGACTTGTTGGAGCAGTGCTCTGTTGTAACCGCTCCCCCACGCTAAAGAAAAGCTTCTTCGGCAAGCGCATGAAATAAATTGGCATCGTTACTCAGAAGCCAGATGGAGCAGAAATCCAGATTAAATAGAACAAAGTCAAATTCAAAGAAATTTAGAGCGAAGGCACAGCACGAGTTAAAGGCAACTCCGCGTTGCCCTTAAACTGAACAATCATTGTTCCTCCACGGTCCCCCCGAGTGCTGATCACCCCAGTGGGAGTTTCGGTATTGGGTTCGTTACAGTGGTGTAAATGAACTCCTCCTACAGAACTGAAGATTCAAGTCCCAAAGCCAATCAGCAACATAGGGATCTAATTTCCCCTCTGCTGTCTAAATAAAATGCTGCTGCAGATGGAAGGCTCCCTAGAAGCAGCTTCTGGACTGCTTCCACCTTTTTATGAAAGCTCCACTCAGACATGGTAGAGTATGCAGTAACATAACCCGTTGAGTGCCGTGATCCCTGGAAAAAATATGGGGGGAGCGGGGGGGAGAAGCTGGGACCAAGCTTTGAGATTCAGGGTTGGGAATAATGATAGAAGAGCAAAGTATTAATATTTCAGAGCACAATCTGCTTTGCAGAATACAAGGGGGTTTGGGGGAGGAAGCAGATGGAGGGAGCCGGGTATGTGTTTCCCGAGGAGGTGGCATTGTGTCTGTTGCTTTGTTAGTTGGAGTTCTAAATATTGAAACAAAAGCACAGAAAAGAAAGAGGTTGAAATTTACATTTGATGATTTGCACTTGCTTCTCAGTTTGGGATTAAGCTGGAGCTGTTGACTTTCAGTCCGTGCAGGCGTTTTGGTCGTGTGTGTGTTCTGTGTGCACCTCTGCACAGGAGCGCACGGGTGCTCCTGCAGACTCTGCCAGGGTGAGCGCAGATCTGGAGCCGTCCTCGGAGCTCGTCCCATCACAGCTCATGGCACGCAGTCCGGCCTGGCGTTAGCAGACAGCCAGGGTAACCACAGCTGTACAGATGGCACGGCAGCCACCTGCACAGGAGTACACTTGGTTTCTAAACTCTGCAGAAGCTCTCCTTTATGCCCTAGGATACATGCAGGCAGCCGGCTGCATCTCTCGGGGAACAGTTTACTCCCTAAGTGCAGACTTGCAGTACCCAATCTGCAGGCGACGGTGTGCAGCAGGACTCCAAAGGGCAGCCCTGATCCTCCAGTTTCATTATGGCTTGCAGGTTTTCACACTTTCTGCCCTGAGCAGAGATTCAGCTGGACCTTCAAGTCATATTCTCTGTGTTCTGTGAACACAATTAAATTGGTTCTTCAAGGTGTCGATGCTCTGTTTTGGTCCTTAGGTGCCAATGGCTATCTAGGAAGAAGTAACTGTTTTCTCTTAGGGGGGGCATAACGTTGACAAGAGCTGCTAGGAGGTCTCTCTTAACAGGAGAGACTGGGAAATGGATGCAGAGAAGGGCCTGGTTCAAAGTTTACCCCAAACCAGTAGATTAATTCCTGTTAGAGCTCATGGATGCTGGGTTGGGTCAGAGTTGGAGTGTGCATGACGGTTTGAGTTGTAACTGCACATTTAAATCTCTGAATGTGAATTCCCCCTCTGTAGAAACCACGTTGTTTGAACTGGGGTCACCCTGTTTTTTAGAACTGGTCTTAAAAAATGTTAATTAACCTCCTGCAGTAACAGAGAAACCCCAAATCTGCTACGGACAACTCTGCAAGAGGAGAACTCCAGGGTTTTCAAAATGTCTTTCAACAGCATACAAGGGAGACAAATGTTCTGTGGCCGCAGTGCTGCCCTCGTAGCCTGACCTGAACACAGTGTGTGATAATTCCCAACTGGGTCCTCCATTGAGGAGCTCTTTCTGGTGTCCAGATACTGGGCAGTGGTGGCTGTGTTCTGCGTTGGTGAAATTATACATAAACATATACACTCTGAAGCTCAGCCCTGGGATTGTTCACTGTAAACATCACATTGTCCCACAATCTACATTAATGAGAATGATTTACATTTATATAGCTCCTTTCATCCCGAAGGATCTCAGAGTGCCTCACGGACTAAAATACGTACAGCTTCATCGCAGCAATGCGAGCTGGTTGTGGTGTGAGCCAGCCAGACAGGAAAAACGCACACAAGCATTGCCTCGGTGTCTTGAGCAAGAGACTTTTTTGGGAATTTGGTCAAATATTTCATCCTATGCAGATGTGGCTGGAACGCATAAATGAGATCTGGTCTGAAAACCGGGCATGCGGGGAATTTAGTGGTCTTGTGCTTTATCTGCTCCTGCAGCAGGAGGGACTGAGATGACCTTATGGTGACTTCCAGATGTCTCACAGAAGGTCAGGTGACCAAGGAAAGTTGTTCCTTCCAGTCGCTAAAGGGGCCTACAGGAGAGCTGGGGAGGGACTTTTTACAAGGGCATGTAGTGATGGGATGAGGGGGAATGGCCTCAAACTGGAAGAAGGTAGATTTAGATGAGATATTAGGAAGAAGCTTTTCACTGTGAGGGCGGTGAGCCCCTGGCCCAGGTTTTCCAGAGAAGCTGTGGCTGCCCCATCCCTGGAGGTGTTCAAGGCCAGGTTGGACGGAGCTTGGAGCACCCTGGGCTGGTGGGAGGTGTCCCTGCCCAGGGCAGGGGGGTTGGAACGAGATGATCTTCGAGGTCCCTTCCAACCCAAACCATTCTATGATTCCTAACCAGTGAAGTGCTTAAACTGCCCAGAAGAGGAGTTTCTGTTAACAATCCCAGCACTGAGGTGCAGCGCTTGCCCAGTACATCCCCGGACCCTCATCCTTTACGGCAACACCACGCATGGGGAGAGCTCTGGTCTGTAGAGTTTGTCCCCCATGAGCTCCCCCACTGTGAGCATCTCTTTTGGGCTTCCTCTTCACCACCACACACTGCTGCTTGCTGTGCTGAACGCCAGAGTGAACACGGTCTTCCTCCTCCAGGCTGTTTCCAAAAGAGAGTTTTAAATATTCATTTGCTTATTTTTAAGTGTATATTTTAAATACTACCAACATTTCCAGGGAGCATTTGTAAACGAGGACTCTATTAAAGTTATTTTAGTGCATTAATTCATGAGGCAGCTTCAAAAATTCATGAAGTATAATAGGACTTTCTGCCAGGAGGGATTGGGGCATCTTTGCTGCACCTCCAGAGTGGAGCAGACATTTTGTTACAAGGCAGTAACTCTTAAATGGAGCCTCCTGATCTCAGCCGCACTGATTAAGAAACTAAGACAGACTGCAGAGGTGCTTTATGTGTCTTTAAGATGTCCTCATTTCACCAGCCTTAACTGTGATCTTACTTCAGCAGGGATTAAGTGAGCTGCAAAAATATACCTGGGTGGCAGAAGAAGCAGCGGTCCCTTCGGCTCGGCTCCCTGGGGCTGTCCCGGAGGTCCGTAGGGCTCTTTTCGGCTCGTGGAGCGGGACTGGCGCGGCTGCGCGCCCGCTCGCAGGCACAAACCCTCTGTGTGGCGTGATTGTAAATGTGGAGCGACTCTGCTGAAATCAGCACAGGCGCTGTGGGCTGATGCTGGGGTGACCCAGGGGTGAAGTCAGCTCCGTTGGGGGATTATTTCTATCAGGCTAAAAGCAGCAGTGATTTAAAGTGGAGCAGATTGTGCTGGGGAGGCCGACCTGCGCTGGTGCCTGCTCCGGTATAGCTAGAGACCAGCCAGTGGAGTTGGGTTTGGTTTTAGGAGTAACTCTGCAGTCTCCAAAGCGATGTCAGTGTAATAAACGTGCAAAAAAGAGGAGAATTGGGTGTCTTGCCTCCAAGATGGGTTAAGCTAAAGCAGAACAAGG
The DNA here is from genome assembly GCA_017639485.1 of Pluvialis apricaria. Lineage (NCBI taxonomy): Eukaryota > Metazoa > Chordata > Aves > Charadriiformes > Charadriidae > Pluvialis > Pluvialis apricaria. Next base: position 10,921,407 of record CM030024.1, read on the forward strand.
TGGTTTTGCTTAGCGATGAGCAATATCCACACATGGAATCATTTATAAACAGCTCCTTGGCATAAATTCATATGTAGACAATCTTCCTTCCTTCTTATCCTGTAATAGGATCTTCCTCTAAATATTAAGCTGCGTGTTTGGATGTCTGAAGTAGGGAAGAGCAAAGTGTTTCAGATTAGATTAAGGACCAGACCGAACCCCTTCCTGATCTTTAAGGAAGGAGCGATGTGCGTTTGTGCTGGCTCCTGCCCCCAGCTTTCTGCTTCACTTTTGGTGCCAGAGTTGTTGCGAGCGTGCTGCTGCTCCTGGTTGTGTGATGTGTTTCAGGCTGGACAGAAGGGCCCTGTTCATTGTGTTTTTCACAAAGGTTGCATTTCTATGCACTTGATGCAAGTCTTGAAAAGAGAAGGAAAAAAAAAAAAAGTTCTCCAGACTCCCTTGGGGGTTGTTATTTTCCAGGTAGCTCCTGACCTTGAATGATATTCCGTGTTTTTCCATCGGTAACTGTGAGGCTCAGGCTTGTGTAAGATTTAGGGATGCTCCCCCCTCCTCCCACTAAGTCTTTTGCTTATTATTCATTAATGAATAATCAGAAATTTCTAAAAGGGAGAATGGCTATCATTCTTTCAAAGCCAGTGGGATCTGTGCAGCTTTGCAGTTTGTAGACGGCTATAAATGATAATGGAAAGCACGTTAAGATCCTGTCTCCATAGCATGGCTCTAATTGCTGTTGATTTGCTGCTTGATTTCATGGAAGATGCTAGGCCAGAGCTCTCAAATGTGTCCACTAATGAGTACCCAGTCTCCACTAAAGTGCGGACCCGACACACGGTGTTGTTTGTGTCGGCGCACTGTCAGTAAACCTCCCATTAGAGACGGTCCCTTCCCTCCCCACTTACAGTCTCTAACAGTCCAAGTGGATGCGGCAAAAGTGGCGTGGTTATCCCCGTGTAGAAATGAGAAGGAGGATGCAACTTTCTTAAGACCTTACAGTAAGTCTGTAACAGAGCTGAGAAATGACTCTTTAACCTGCTAAGTCTTCCTTTATTCCTTTCTACCTTTCTATCTCTGCAAAGTCTGACTTTTTGACTTGC